>CM035624.1:42690141-52690141 GCA_020496765.1 Gossypium stocksii
TAAGAACTTACCTTAACTTTTGTTGAACATTTGCGGATCGGCTAATCGATGAGTTTCGCCTTCCCCTTATCCAACACTGATCCTCTTTGGTCTTGAACTAAAGTTAAAACAAATCCTCTTAATTTATTTTATTTTTCATTCGGTAATATAGCATATTGATCAAGACTTAATTTATACACCTTTAACACATTGCCAAAATAACTTAAACTATAATGACTGAATTCACAAGATTATTTCTATCTATACATTACATATCAAGATTACAACAGCTCCAAGTAAATTCAACTCCACCTTATAATTTTCAAACTATTCCATGTTCGATTTATAAATTCATTCAACCATTACTAAAGCAACTAATTTAACATTAAACCGTGAACATATACAAAACACATTACCAAGTTATCATCAAGCTCATACTTGAAATTGATGCAAACATCCTTTAACAATCTAACATTTTAATCCAAATTAAAACACGGTTCTTCCCCAATTTACAACCCTTCAAGCACATTTATTTAGCTTCCAACACAACTATACTTGAAAGAACATCAGTTAAACATTTAACCAATTCATTCGTTTTCCAAAAGACATAGCCGAAAGTTCCCTTAAGCTAATTAAGTCACACCAAGCGATATTTGCTTTATTTAGTTTATTAACATATAATCATATGAATTTAACTTCCTATCATCCCTCAAGTACTCCATTTGTCAGCACATAATAATTCCATTAACAAAAGGGCCACTCGGTTTCTTAAAATTATAGATTAACAAATTTAAGAGCACATATATCCTTCCAAGCTAGTACTTGGGTTCGAAATTTGGCAAAGAACAAATTAACAACCTTAACTCAAATATAATAACAATGTATAAATATAATTTACAGCATTTGATCCTCATTTCACCTAAGCTAGCTGTATGGCCGAAAGTCCCCATATGAACAAAATCACTCACACAAAGCATGCATGTCAAAAACAAACTCACAAGCTCATAACCATGTGAATTTAGCATCACAACATCCATTGAACCTTTACTCTCTACTTCTATCATCAAATTCAATTCCCTAGTTAGAATTCACTAAAGCCGAACCTAAAATGCTTCTCAAATCAAAATTTGTCAAGTGGATTTCGGCTAGATGGAAGAAGAAAACACATATACATCAAAATTTAACAAAGCAACATCAATTTACCTTGGAAATTTTGCATCCAAAAGACCGAACGCTCAAAGCCACCCTTTTTTTTTCCTTAAAATCGGCTAGAACAAGAGTAAAGAAAATCTCCTTGTTCTTTTCACCCATTATCTTTTATTTATTTTAATATAACATTGTTATCACATATTATAAAGCATTTATAATATATAAATACATATAAAATTCATACCTTTCAATTACTAAACCACATGGCCGGCCACTATTAACAAAAAATGGCAAATTGACATGCACATCCTTGTGTTTTTAAACCATATAATAATAGGCCATTACATGATTACCTAGCACATTTTCATAGTTCTCACATAAGTCCTATTTTAATAAATTCCACATCAAATGGCAAAAATCAAAACACCACAACTTCACATGTGCATTTTAACATATATTAGGCACGAAATTTAACATTCAATTATTTTTACGACTCGATTTAGTGGTCCCAAAACCACTTCCTGACTAGGGTCAACTTAGGGCTGTCACAGGTTCATTAAATCCATAAAAATGGCAGGAGCATTAGTTAAGCCAAACGGCATCAATAGGAATTCATAATGACCATACCTAGTTCGGAATGCAGTCTTTGGAACATTTGACTCTTTAACTGGCAGCTGATAATATCTGGATCTCAAATCTATCCTGGAAAACACAGTGGCTCCCTTCAATTGATCAAGCAAATCATCAATTCTGGGCAGTGGGTATTTGTTCTTGATAGTTACCTTGTTAAGCTGTCGATAATCTATGCACAATCTCATCGAACCATCTTTCTTTTTCACAAATAGCACTGGTGCACCCCATGGCGAACTACTAGGTCTTACAAAGCCTTTATCAGTTAATTCCTGCAGTTGAGCTTTCAATTCTTTCAATTCCAATGGGGCCATTCTATAAGGAGCAACAGAAATGGGTATGGTACCTGGAATCAACTCAATACCAAACTCAACTTCTTTCATAGGAGGCAAACCTGGTAATTCTTCCGAAAATACATCTGGATATTCGCACACCACGGGCACTGATTCAACTTTCAAGTCTGGATCTTTAATATTCAACACAAAAGCAAGATAAGCCTCATACCCCTTTCTCAAACATTCCTGAGCAAACATAACAGAAATCATGGCATATGAACTATCTGACTCATCTGAATCAACCCGAAGAATTTCACCATTTATCACATTTCAACTCGATGAATTTCCTTCCACAATTCACTACCACATCATGTGCAATCATCCAATCCATACCCAGAATAACATCAAACTCATCAAATGACAATAGCATGATATCGGCCGAAAAACAGTGACCTCTAATCATCAAGGGGCAATTTCTACATACTTTATCTACTAATACATGCTTGCCTAATGGATTCGATACTTTAATCACAAATTCTGTTGATTTTTATAGGCGTGCTCATACTAGGCATCAATTTCATACAAACATAGGAATGGGTTGAACCTAGATCAATTAAAGCAATAACATTAATATCATGCAAAGAAAATGTACCCGTAATCACATCGGGGGAGGATGCCTCTTCGTGTGCACGGATAGCATAAGTCCTCGCAGGGGCTCTAACATCTGGTCTCGCTACCGAGTCTCTAGAGTTGCCTCTGTTACTCACTCCTAATCCTGGATTCCTCGGTGATCTGCCTCTAATAGGAGCATTTCTGGATCTAGCACTCTGTATTTCTTCTCGTTTAACCACTTCTGGACACTCTCGCAGAAAATGATCTAGAGCACCACACTTATAACAAATAGTTTCATCTGCTCGACAAGGGCCAAAATGAAGTCTACCGTACTGTAGACACCCTGATCTACCCGATCGAGCATTACCTACGCTCGCAATCGAGGTAGTCTGAGCTTTCGGATCCTTAAATCTATTACCCCTATTTTGACTAGAATACCCGGCTGAAAAGTTAGATCTAGTAGAGAACTCTCTAGGCCTCTTAGATGTAGACTGAAATGACTTGCTCATCTGTCTTTTCTTCGTATCTTGCATCTCAATTTCAACTTTGCCTTTTCTTTTTAACAGCTCCTCTGCCTTACAGGCTCTGTGAACTAGAACAACAAACTCTTTTATTTCTAGGACACCCACGGACAGTCGAATATCATCATTAAGCCCATCCTCAAACCTTTTACACATGATTGCCTCTGTAGATACACATTTTCAGGCATAATTGCTGAGTCTGACAAATTCACGCTCATATTCAGTCACTGTCACATTACCCTATTTCAATTCTAGAAACTCTTTTCTTTTCTGGCCAATAAACCTCTGACTGATTACTTTTTACAGAATTCCTCCTGAAAGAAATCCCAAGTGACCCTCTCTTTCGGTACAACTGATACAAGTGTCTTCCACCAGTGGTAAGCTGAGTCTCTAAGGAGTGATACTACACATTTCATACATTCCTCAGGTGTACAGGATAATTCATCAGGGACTCTGATGGTATCTTTGAGCCAAAATTCTACTCTTTCTGCATCATCATCTTTAGTAGCCCGAAAGTCTTCGGCTCCTTATTTTCTGATCTTGTCAACTGGTGGCTTTTCTCATATCACCGTACCTGTGACTAGGGGAGCTTGAGCTACATGGGTGGCCTGAGAATCATGAGGGGGTGGAGGTCTAACAGCCGGATTCGTACGAACAAACTTGGCAAACCATTCATTCATAGCTTGGAAGAAGGCTTCTCGAGCCCTTCCTCCATGATTCACAGTTACGGGCCTATCCTCGAATGGCAATGCCCCTTCTGCGGGAGCAGGCGCATTACTTTCTACATCATTAGCACCAGCTCGTTCGGGATCCATTACTATAAAACAAAATATTTTAAAATCATCAGGAGTCATTACACTATCAAAATATAAGTATGGCATGTATAGCTAGACTCTTACTCATGCTAACTATTCTGAGAACTGACTAAACCTTTCCTCTGATACCAATAAATGTAACACCCCTTACCCGAGACCGTCGCCGGAGTCGAGCACGAGGCGTTACCGGACATAACTTACTCAATCGGGCACAAAACTTTGCTTTTAAAATTAATTTATTTTCATTCATTTAATATATCCCTAAAAAGGGTCATTGAGACCCTAAATCATGCTATTAAAATGGTTCGGGACCAAACTGGGATCAATAAAATTTTTCCAATTGCTTTAACGAACCAAAATAAATTATTTCTCTGTTCCTTATAAAGCTGTCCAACTGCATTGCAGTCACTAAATAAATTATAACTCGAGTTACAAAACTCGAAATTCAATTCCGTAAATTTTTCCTAAAACCAGACTCATATACCTTCTTACTAATTTTTTTATAGAATTTTTAGTTCAGCCAATTAGTACAGTTTATTAGTTAAAGTCTCTCCTGTTACGCAGATTGACTACTTTGACCTCTGTTCACTACGAATTAATTTTCTCCCTGTAAAAAATTCAAATAGGTATGCTGTTTATTTCATTTGAACCTAGACTTAATAAGGAATCTAGGCATATAAAATATAATGCCTAATTATTTATGTACAACTTATGGTGAATTTTCAAGATCAGAACAGGGGATCATGAAGTCAAACTGGAGCAGTTTCACTCAATTGCAAATAACTCATAATATAAAACTCTTTCACTTACTCTGTTTCTTCCACATGAAAATAGACTCATTAGGCTTTAATTTCATGTCTCATTCACTATTTAATTTCATTTATACTATTTTTAGTGATTTTTAAAAATCACGTCACTGCTGCTGTTCGAATATGTTTTTAAGCTATTTTCACCTTTTTCATGGTTTCCATGTGATAATTACCATTTAGGCATACATAGTATTAAACCTATGTTTGATTAGTCATTCCAATAACTAATCATCAACAAGTATTTACATACCATTCATTAAACATAACCTAAGGACATTCATACCAAAAGAAACCAAGTCCCTATACATGCCATACGCAAAATGAAACGTCTAGCTATACCAAAATGATCCTGTTGATAGTGTGACTAGATCTCTGACGTCCCTTGCGATCCCCGAGTTGGCTTGGCCAGAACTATAAAAAGAAGGAAAATAAAGAGAGTAAGCACTAAGCTTAATAAGCTTACAAGTAAATAAACCACAACATTCAGCCTAAATAATAGTTAATCATAGTATCATCAAGCATCATAAGCTTTCCTTACACCTCATTTCTTACCCTCTTCCTTATTCACTTACTTTCTTTCTTACTTGATTATTCAATAAACTCATGAATATAACTTACCTTTCCTTTGCTGAGAATTTCCTGTGATTTAACCTGTACAATAGCCCGTTGGACCACTCGGAATACTAAGGATACTCGGGTTTTCCTGCCTGATAATAGCCTGTCAATGCCATGTTCTAGACATGGTCTTCCATGAGATGTTCCCTGTCCTACCAAAGCCATACTTTTAATATGGACTTACATGGGATATTCCTGTCTTGTCTGGTAACCCAAAATGTCATAACATTCCGTATCCCAAACATTCCTAGAGTTCAAATGGGGCTTTTTGATACTTTTTCTCTGTCATCTCGTCTGTGGTTCAACTTCGAATATTTACATAAAGTAAATGTATATATGCTGGAAATTAACAACATTAATGTAAAATAATGAAATATTGCATTTATTTACTGTAAACTTACCTCGATACAAAATACGGTTAAACTTGACAATTTAGTCCTTTACTTTTTCCTTTCCCCGATCTACTCCCGAATTTTGTTCTTCTTGATCTATAATAGCAATTTAGCTTATTTAATACTCACATTTATCAAACAGCCCTTAACTCAAACTTTGGCAAAATTATATTTTTGCCCCTAAACTTTTCCATATTTACACTTTTGCCCCAAGGCTCGGAAATTAAACTTTATCCCAAATTCTTACGTTTTAGGACATGCTGATCATTTATTTACCAACAACAGCCTCAATTTCCCACTATAACATGTACTTATGAACAATAGGTATTTTTACCGATTAAGCCATTTTACTCGTTTTTACTTAAAACCGAGTAGCACAAGTTGTCTAGCATAATTTAAAACCTCATATTCTATCATAAAACACCAAAATAAACAAATTTCACCGATGGGTATTTTTCCAAATATGAACCTTAGGTTGAATTATTGCTAGCATAAGCTAAATCGAGCTACCGGGATTCTAAAAACATAAAAATCATTAAAAACAGGGCTTGGATGCACTTACTATTAAGCTTGGAAGTTGAAGAAACCCTAGCTATGGAGAGAGGTAAGGTTCGGCCAAGGCTTGAAGAAGATGAACACAATTTGGCCTTAATTTCCCTTTTAATTCATTTTAATTACCAAATGACCAAAATACCCTTAATGCTTTCTTTGAAAATTTTCATGTATAAGCCCATTTTTGTCCAAAATTTTAGAAATTGGTCAAATTTCTATTTAAGACCCTCTAATTAATATTCCAAGGCAATTTCATACTAAAAGCTTCTAGAATGCAAGTTTTGCAACTTATTCGATTTAGTCCCTAATTTCAAATTAAGCACTTTATGCATAGAATTTCTTCCCAAAATTTTCACAAAATCATGCAATCATATCATAAACCTCAAAATAATTATAAAATAATTATTTCTATCTTGAATTTGTGGTTTCACAACCACTGTTCCGTTCAGGCCCTATTTTGGGATGTTACAAACCTAACAAAAAAATTAAAAGAACTTTAACCCAATGCTTTTAAGAGCAAAATAAATAGCCCAATGCTCAACCTAGATTTAAACCTCAAACCTCCTCCATACACAACACGCCACTAGCCACTCCACCACAGGCTCTTTCTGTGACACACTTTACCTATAAATATTCTTAAAGCCAACATTCTAACATCCAAGGTTTTATTCACTTAAAACCAAAATTTTGCCAAAACCCAGGTTTGAACCCAGGACTTCTTCAACACTTCTCAGGGCCCTTAATCCACTGAAACAAGCCTTCATTTACGATAATTCTTGCACACAAAAACTTTTGCGTGCAGCCTCCTAGCGGCTCCCATGCACAAGGCCCATTCCTACTAGGCCCAAATTCAGGGCATTTGTAACACCCCAAACTTGGCTTAAACGTTACCGCCTGATATGGTGTCATATGGAAGTTGCGTTTGAAATCAGACTATCCGTTAAAAGTGTATCCTGTTTTAAAAGCCTTGTTTAGATTTTAGACGTTAAACGAAACTGGGTTAAAACTATTTTTATAAGTTTGAAAATATGTTCGTAGAAATGGTTGCCGAATTCGTCATGATCAGTTACTTGTAGTCATGAAACTCTTGATCCTTTTGAAAACTTTACGCGTGGATTTTCTTGAAAATGTTTATTTTAGTTTTGAAAACTCGATTAACTACTCTATCGATTTGAAATAATAAAATTGTGCAAATACGTAAGTTAAAATAAAATCCCCATAACGGCCTTATTACATAAATAATTACCAAACTAAAATTGAATAAAGCAAAATCTGAAAGTAGAAAACATGTGGCTGCCCCGAGTCCCTCGCAGCTCCAAATCGTCTAAGGTTGGGGGTTACCTGCACATTTAAAATAAAAGGGTGAGTTTGCGAAGTTCAGTGTGTAACTTCCCCAACCAATCACAGATCAGACTGGGCCTTAGCCTTATATAGAAACAGAGTGGCCTAAGCCCATTACAGAATCAGAACAGTGCATATATGAAAACCCACCCCAGACCAACCATCACACCACCCGTACCAACCCATCACACCATGTTGGGAATAACTCAACCCACTTAGCCCATACACCAATACGCAGCCATGCTGCTCATATCAGATATCGTGGCAGAGCCACTAGAAACAGATTACTTGGCAAAGCTACTATTCAGAATTACGTGGCAGAGCCACTATTACAGAACTTCCTCCAACATCAACCCAACCCCATGCAGGATAACATATCATAATTATTTATAGCATGCATGCAGACTAACAGGCACAGATACAGTCATACATATATCAAACAACCTATCTTTAGGGTATTTCGGTCATTTTAGTAGTTACCCCTCAAGGGTATTTTCATCATTTTACCAAGTTCCAGTGTCTTGGCATCTAATATGACCTTCTAGCAGGTCTAACATCATGTTTAGTAACTCCGATAATCTATATAGTCAAAATAGTGTGTAAGGGCCCAAAACCCCTATTGGGCCCAGGTTGGCCCACACGCTCGTGTGGCCCATCCAGTCTAGTTTTTCCCACAGCATCACAAATTTCATCACCCAACATACTAATGGTCAATTACCAAGTAATTTTCCCTTACAGGCCCGTAGGCCCATGGGGCCTATTTTGGCCCATCGAGGCCCATAACAGCCCGAGTGCACGAAATCGCGCACTACGGCCCCCAAAGTCTTTTACCCACGATTTGTGGAACCAGTTCGGCCCACAAGCATTCGCAGGCCCGTAGACCTCAAATGCCAGCATTTTCACATTTTGGCTTTTCGGCTTTTCAGCTTTTGCCATTCTACACTACAGAGGGGTGTGATTACGCATCTGTTTCGAGAAATCGAGTGCATCGCTACGCCAAACGCCTACATCCCAACCATTGCCTATCTTTAGCTTTCCCATTAATAAACCATTTCCAAAATCCCAAGATATATTATCACTTACCTTGATTAATTCGCAAATCAATTTAAAAACCCTTAAGGTCGTTGGTTAGGAGATACTTCTTGCCAAAAAGCTATACCATAATAGACCTTATTAGAGAGAAAAACTAACGATATGCTTAATAATCACCAAAAACATCCTACAAAACATAAGAATACTCGGCCTATACCTTATCTAATGGCAAGAGAGGACTTTGATTGCTTTTGATTTCCATGTGCCCTCCCGTTCTATCTAGCACCTTGCAAACATCCCATTGCAGAGATGGAAATAAGAAATAGATATGCTATAGATGAGAGGGGAAGTTTCGACTTTATTAAGAATACAAAAAGAAAAAGCACACCCTTACCTCGATTCAGCCTTTGACGTCACAAAGTAGAACACTTGAAATAAAAAGGGTATTCGGCTATAGAGAAGACTTGATAGAAATCACGACCAAAGTAAAGAGGAGAAAAAGGCTATCGGTTAATGAAGAAACAACTAGAGAAAGGAGAAATAAGATTCGGCCAACGAAGAGTATTTAATCAAAAATAAAGAACAAGGTTCAGCCAATAAGAAATTTGTGTGAAGCGAAAGAGAATGGAGTACTAGAGAGAGGTAAGATTCGGCAATGGTTTGAAGAAGTAGAAGAAAAGGTGTGATATGCCTTTGGAAAGAAAACAAATAAGAATTGCTCAATCAAGGGGTCTCCAAGCCAAGCACGGAATAAAAGAACAGAAAATTTGGCACTAGTGTTTGGGTTACGACAAGTAGTACTCAAATGAACCAAATTGGTAAAAGAAATAACACCAATATGCACAAAACGCACGACATGCTCTATTGGAGCAAAATGGAAAAAAGAAAAGAAATCTCTACTCTAATTCGGCACTCAAAACCGAATATGCATCTCATGGAAACCCCTAGCCGAAATCACCCACCTAGCTACTCCAATTCGGCTAACAACCTTACCCTATCTGAATCCCACGCAAATCTCCACAAAATTCTCCACATGTTTCTCTCCTTGATCTCCTCCAACATCCCACTTCAATTCAAATCAAGCTTGACCAATTCAAATTCTTATCTCCTACCAAGTAAACAACCAACTTGAAGAATTTGCATCAAAATCCACCACTTGCCACCCATGTCCAGGAAAATGAATACATTCGCTTGTAAGGGGATTCGAACCCTAGCTTTCTACTTGCTAATGACGCCACCTCTAAGCCCCACATGTGGTGCCATGTGCCACTCCAACACAAGGTTCTTTGTGTCATGAAATCCACAACAATTTACTTAAACCCTATGAGCTATCACCCCTACTCCCCTAAGCCTAAAAATAAAAATTTTGCCAAAGGCACGACTTTACCCCAGGCCTTCTAAAGGCCCCCCAAACACACCCAAATCATCAATTCAACACACCCAACCATGCAATTGCAAATTAATGCAAAAATTTAGAAACCCTAAAATTTAGGGTGTTACAGCTCTATCCCCCTTAAAGAAATTTCGGCCTCGAAATTTACCTGTTAGAATAAGTGAGGGTATTGTTGTCGCATCGCCTCTTCTGGCTCCCACGTGGCTTCCTTTGTACCATGATTACACCAGAGCACCTTATCCAGTGGAATGGATTTCCTTCTTAGAACTTTAACACCACGATCCAGATTTTGCACTGGTTCTTCCTCGAAAGTTAAATCAGGCTTAACTTCAACCTCTTCAACTGGCACTATATGTGAGGGATCAGAATGGTACCGCCTCAGCATGGAGACATGAAATACGTCGTGAATCTGGTGTAACTCAGAAGGTAGTTCAAGCTGATATGCTACCGGACCCACCCGTTTCAGAACTTGATAGGGCCTAATAAACCGAGGACTCAACTTGCCCTTTTTTCCAAATATTAAAATCTTTTTTTAGGGTGAGACCTTCAGAAATACCAAATCTCCTACCGAGTATTCAATCTCTTTACTCTTCAGATCGGTATAAGACTTCTGCCTATCGGATGCTTCCTTTAACCGATCCCTAATCAACCTAACTTTATCTTTAGTATCTGCCACCAACTCTGGCCCCAAAACTTAACGTTCACCCAGTTCAGTCTAACAAGTAGGCGTTCGACACCTACGACCATACAACGCCTCATATGGTGCCATCTGACTACTTGCCTGGCAACTGTTATTACATGCAAATTCTGCTAACGGAAAGTAATCTACCCAGCTACCACGGAAGTCAATAACACAACGTTAACATATCTTCTAGTACTTGAATCACCCTTTCACACTGTCCATCCGTATGAGGGTGAAAGGAAGTGCTAAAATCCAACCGCGTACCCAATGCCTCGTGCAACTTCTTCCAAAATCGATATGTAAACCTAGGGTCTTTCTCAGAAATGATTGAAACTAACACCCCATGAAGTTGCACTATCTCAACTACAATAACTTAGCCAACTTCTGTAGGGAATAATTAGTACAAACTAGTATAAAGTGGGCAGATTTTGTCAGTCTGTCCACAATAACCCAAACTGAGTCCTTCTTAGAAGGCGTCAAGGGTAGCCCACTCACAAAATTCATGGTTACCGTTTCCCACTTCTAAAGTGGAATCTTGACTGGCTGCAGAAGCCCAGAAGGCAGTTGATGCTCAGCTACAGACTTATTCTCTTGAGGCAAATTTAAAAGTTCTTTCATTCGGGCATCCACATAACTCACCCCGACGTACTTTCCTTAGAAGGCTGTCTTAAATAAGTCCCATGTTAACTGGTCAGCCAGTGTACCATCTCTCACAGTGAGCCACCATTGGCAGGCCTCGTCTCGCAATAAAGATACTACTCCCTTCAGTTTTTGCTCCACCGAGCAGTCTAGATCATCCATTATTTGCTCTATGTCCTCTACCCCGTACTCGGCCACATTCAGGGCTACGCCAGATATGCCCTTGAAGATCTCTGCTCCATTAGCCCGAAGTCGCTCAAAAATTAATCCACGGCCCACGGACCCAGTACTCACTCCAGCTACTCATTCTAACACTCGGAGCATCGCTTGAGACAAAGCATCATTTCTTGCAGCCCAATCGTGAGATCCTGTCTCAGTCACTGGTGATGCTAATGCCTCCCTGGCAAGCATATGACCTGATGCTGAAGATCCAGCCCGAGTACTAACTCAGCCTCTACCACGGCCCCTTCCGCGTGTAGCTCTTGTGCTCATTTTAATTTTGCCTGTTATCTGATTACAAATTTTATGAATTAGTTCATAATTCTAGTGGTTTTTAACAAATGCTTTATGACAAAGCAGAAATTTAAAGTTTTGTTTTTCGCAGATCGAAGTCTAACTATCGTTTGCAGTCTTTTCCAGTTTTTCAGTTTTCCTACAGCCTCAGTTTGCCCTAACTACAGAGTTTCAGTACAGTTCTAATGTCTACAGTAGTTTTTTTCAGTATCATAATTTAGTCATATAACAGTAAAGCATATCAGAATACTTATAGACTTGGTGCTAGAGACTCGGTGTGCCACATCGCCAGTAACACTATTCAGAATAATTCAAAGTCTTTACCAGAAAATTTATTTCACCCAAGTTATAAACAAACCTTTTTGAAAACATTCCAAAAACCCATATTTTGAGAAAAATTTCAAAAGACCCCTTGTTAGGAGAATTTTCAAAGAAAACCACCTTTCAAAACAGTTTAAATAGACAATTTTAAGGGAAAATTTTAAGAACCTATACCATAGCTGAGTTTTGCAACTTGGCTCTGATACCACTAAATGTAACACCTAAACCTAGCCCGGACATTACGGCCCGATCTGGTGTGTCATATGGAAGTTTCATTCGAAATCGGACTATCCGTTAAAAGTGTGTCCTGTTTTAAAAGCCTTATTTAGTGTTTAGACGTTAAACAAAATCGGGTTAAAAATATTTTTATAAGTTTGAAAATATGTTTGTCGAAATGGTTGTCGAATTCGTCTTGATCAATTACTTGTAGTCATGAAACTCTTGATCTTTTTGAAAACTTTACGCATGGATTTTCTTGAAAATGTTTATTTTAGTTTTCAAAACTCGATTAACTACTCTATCGATATAAAATAATAAAACAACGCAAATAAATAAGTTAAAATAAAATCCCCATAACGGCCTTATTACATAAATAATTACTAAACTAAAATTGAAAAAAGTAAAATCTAAAAGTAGAAAACATTTGGCCGCCCCGAGTTCCTCGCAGCTCCAAATAGTCTAAGGTTGGGGGTTAGCTGCACATTTAAAATAAAAGGGTGAGTTTGCGAAACTCAGTGTGTAACTTCCCCAACCAGTCACAGATCAGACTAGGCAGAAGCCCTATACAGAAACAGATCAGTCTGGGCCTTAGCCCTATATAGAAACAGAGTGGCCTAAGCCCATTACAGAATCAAAACAATGCATATATGAAAACCCACCCCAAACCAACCATTACACCACCCGTACCAACCCATCACACCATGTGGGGAATAACTCGACCCACCCAGCCCATACACCAATACACAGTCATGCTGCTAATATCAGATATCGTGGCAGGCCAGAGACACCAGAAACAGATTACATGGAGAAGCCACTATTCAGAATTACGTGACAGAGCCACTATTATAAAACTTCTTTCAACATCAACCCAACCCCATGTAGGATAACATACCATAATTATTTATAGCATGCATGTAGACTAACAGGCACAAATACAATCATACATATATCAGACAACCTATCTTTAGGGTATTTCGGTCATTTTAGTAGTTACCCTCAGGGGTATTTTGGTCATTTTACCAAGTTCCAATGTCTCGGCATCTAATACGACCTTTTAGCAGGTCTAACATCGCGTTAAGCGACTCCGATAATCTATATAGTCAAAACAGTGTGTAAGCGCCCAAAACCCCTATTGGGCCTAGGTAGGCCCCCACGCCCGTGTGGCCCATCCAGTCCATTTTTTCCAACAGCATCACAAATTTCATAACCTAACATACTAATGGTCACTTACCGAGTAATTTTCCCTTACAAGCCCGTAGGCCCATGGGGCCCATTTTGGCCCATCGCGGCCCATAACGGCTCGAGTGCATGAAATTGTGCATGATGGCCCCACGTCTTTTGCCCATGATTTGTGGAACCAGTTCGGCCCACAAGCATTCGCACGCCCGTAGACCTCGAATATTGGCATTTCGGCATTCTAGCATTCCGGCTTTTTAGGTTTTGCCGATATACACTATAGAGGGGTGTGGTTACACACCTGTTTCGAGAAATCAAGTGCACCGCTACGCCAAATGCCTACATCCCAACCATTTCCCATCGTTAGCTTTCCAATTAATAAACCATTACCAAAATCCCAAGATATCTATTACTACTTACCTTAATTAATTCGCAAATCAATCTAAAAACCCTTAAGGTCGTTGGTTAGGAGATACTCGTTGCCAAAAAGATGAACCACAATAGACCTTATTAAAGAGAAAAACTAACAAGATGCTTAATAATCACCAACAACATCCTACAAAACACATAACCACATTTGGCCTATACCTTATATAATGGCAAGAGAGGAATTTAATTGCTTTCGATTTCCCTGTGCCCTCCTGTTCTATCTAGCACCTTGCAAACATCCCATTACAGAGATGGAAATAACAAATGGATACGCTACAGATGAGAGGGGAAGTTTCAGCTTTATCAAGAATACAAAAAGGAAAAACACACCCTTACCTTGATTTGGCCTTTGACGTCACAAAATAGAACACTTGAAATAAAATGGTTATTCGGCTATAGAGGAGGACTTAATAAAATCACGAACAAAATGAAGAAGAGAAAAAAGAAACCGGTTGATGAAGAAACAAGTAAAGAAAGGAGAAATAAGATTCGGCCAACGAAGAGTATTTGATCAAAAATAAAGAACAAGGTTCGGCCAATAAGAAATTTGTGTGAAGCGAATGAGAATGGAATACTAGAGAGAGGTAAGATTCGGCAATGGTTTGGAGAAGTAAAAGAAAAGGTGTGATATGCCTTTGGAAAGAAAATAAATAAGAATTGCTCAATCAAGGGGTCTCTAAGCCAAGCATGGAATGAAAGATAGAGAAGAATAGAAAATTCGCACTATGTGTTTGGGTTACAGCAAGTAGTACTCATATGAACCAAATTGGTAAAAGAAATAACACCAATATGCACAAAACGCACGACAAGCTCTATTGGAACAAAATGGAAAAACAAGAAGAAATCACTACTCTAATTTGGCACTCAAAACCAAATATGCATCTCATGGAAACCCCTAGCCGAAATCACCCACCTAGCCACCCTAATTCAGCTAACAACCTTACCCTATCTGAATCCCACGCAAATCTCGACAAAATTCTCCACATATTTCTCTCATTGATCTCCTCTAACATCCCATTTCAATTCAAATCAAGCTTGACCAATTTAAATTCTTATCTCCTACCAAGTCAACAACAAACTTGAAGAATTTGCATCAAAATCCACCACTTGCCGCCCATGTCTAGCGAAATGACTACATTCGCTTGTAAGGGGATTCGAACCCTAGCTTCCCCCTTGCTAATGACGCCATCTCTAAGCCCCACATGTGGCACCATTTGCCACTCCAACATAAGGTTCCTTGTGTCATGAAATCCACAACAATTTGCTTAAACCCTATGAGCTATCACCCCTACTCCCTTAAGCCTAAAAATAAAAATTTTGCCAAAGGCTTGGATTTATCCCAGGCCTTCTAAAGGCCCTGCCAAACACACCTAAATCATCAATTCAGCACACCCAACCATGCAATTTCAAATTAATGCAAAAATTTAGAAACCCTAAAATTTAGGGCATTACAGCGTTACAATGCTACCCCCTTAAAGAAATTTTGCCCCCAAAATTTCCGACTAACAGGGTTGTTGTGTAACAACTACACTGCTACGCGGCCGCTATGCACTCTAATCCCAAAACATCCAATCACAAAAGCTAACAAATATTTATCACATACGCATACAATTTCTATAACAAAATATCACATCCAAGCAAAACAAACAACCAAAATATCAACCTATCGGAGCAGATAGATTACAATTCCTATATCCAAACCGTCATACTTAAACACCCAGATAGAATAAATACCTAATCTAAATACAGTCCAATATCTAAACAACAAAAGTATTTAGAGAACTTACAGATTCGTCCCTAGAGACTCGGTAGACCACACTTTCAGAAAATAGTCAGCATATGCCAAAAACTTTGAATCTTTTAAACCTTTTTGAAACAATTCTTTCAAAAATCCAATTTAAAAGACCCAATCCACTGCCGAGTTTTGCAACTTGACTCTGATACAGCTAAATGTAACACCCCCAACTCGGTCCAAAAGTTAGTACCGAATCTGGCGTGTCACATTAAAGTGTTTTTTTTAAATCGTGTTCTCATTGAAACCCTTCTTGTTATTTAAGAACTTGTGTAAAGACTTAGTTTGTGTTCGTTAAATTTCAAAACGTGGTTCATTGAAAAGTTAATCACCTTTAAAAACGTTCTTAATCTCGTTGAAAATCTTTTATAGTTGCGGAAGCTAATTTGAGTTAAAGAATTTTAAAACGTATGTTTTTGAAAACAGAAATTGGTTTGAAAACTTGTCTACGTCTAACAGATATAAAGCGTAATAAAATCACAAACTTAAAACAAAATCCAGTGAAGCCTTATTACATAAATTAAAACCCAAATCGAAATTTAGAACATATATAAAATCCAACATAATAATTGTAGTCGTGCGGACACCTTCGAGTCCCTCGCAACACTGATCCTCTTAACGTTGGGGATTACCTGCACAGTTTGTCAGAAGGGTGAGTTTACGAAAACTCAGTGTGTTATCCCTTAATTAGCAAGCAATCAGCCACACAAAATACAATATCAGACTGGGCCAGAGCCCATCAGTAGAATCAGGTGGGCCTTAGCCCATACAGAGACAGTAACAGAACCAGGTGGGCCTAAGCTCAAAACAGAATCATTATCAGATGCAGATATGCAGACAGAAATCCAGCCCAATGCAACCAACTCACCACCAGTACCATCCAACACACTATGTGGGGATTAAATCGACCCACCCAGCCAACACACCAATAACGCAGCATGGTTGCAATAGAAGATTACAAGGCGGAGCCATTAGAATCAGAATACATGGCAAAGCCACTAATAATAGAAATATGTGGCAAAGCAACTAGTACAAAACCACCTCCATATCAGACCCCAACCCCATGCAAAATGTCATGAATGCCATGCTCAATCATCACACGTGTATGTAAAATTGCCATGCTAGATAACAATTATTTCAACATATACTAAAAGCATATCAGTCATACAACCACTTTCAATTCAGTTAAAACACAGTTATACAATCACTGTCAAATCAGTCAAATTCATAGTCCAAGTCAATCGTTTACCCATAAGGGTAAAACAGTCATTTTGCACTACAAGGGTATATCTGTAATTTTACAAATCGGGATATTTTAGTAATTTTACAAGTAGGGGGTATTTCAATAATTTTACAAACTGGGGGTATTTCGATAATTTTACAAATCGGGGGATTTCAGTAATTTTACAAACCGGGGTATTTTGGTAATTTTACAAACTGGTGTTATTTCTGTAATTTTACAAATCAGGGGTATTTCGATAATTTTACAAACCAGGGTCTTAATGACCCTACCGAAAGTCCATCGTCGTCTCGAGCGACTAACGTAACCTAAACCGACATAACAGTGCAGATGGGCCTAAAGCCCACTATCCGGCCCAAGTGGGCCCACACGTTCGAGTGGCCCAATTATCCCAGAAATAACCTCAACTATACGAAAACACACTCCAAACCAACAGTAGCCATATAACATACATTTCAACCGTGTGGGAGCCATAAGCCCATGGGGCCACACGGCCCATTTAGCCCAAAAACGATTCTAGCCACGTGGATAACACAACTCGGTCTAAAATCCACCACAATAATCGATTTAATCCGTGTGGGTCCCAAATGCCCATTTGGCCGGCACAACCCATTTCGGCCCAACGTGGCCTCAATCATCCGACGCTCATGTTCATTGGCTCGATTCACCACACTAGCGTTCGCACGCTCGTGTGGCATCATTCATCGGTATTCTGGCTTTATTGCCATTTAACCTAATCAGTGCACTTCAACCTTTCGGCTTTTCAGCTGACCATCAAACATAGCTTACGGATACCTACACTTTACCGGCTTATGCCGATCCATAGAAATAGGGTACACGATTACACACCTGATCACGTAGAGTACTAAGAATTCCTGAGCGTCGGAACCTATTCGAACAAAACATCAGTTAATAACCTAACAAAAGAATTAAAAGAACTTTAACCCAAACTCCTAGCCGAAGAATCATCTACGACTTGCCTTAACTAGACTAGTCGACTGCGATTTGCCTACTTAATCCGAAGTTTGATGCAGTTACCCTTCCGCATCTAAGCGAAAAGTCCCGAACTGCCAACACCCTATGCCGTTTAAACTTGGGAGTAGAGACTACGCATTTAGTCTCAGCTAGCACCCTTCCCAATCTCTCCTCAAATAGACTAGCACTTGTGATCCCTAAAGAATATAGGAAGAATACATATTCAGTTTTTAGGAAAAAGTAGAAGAAATGGATTGAATCTGCATAGTATAAACTGAGTAACAACAAATGGATCTTTGAGTACCTACCCCTCGCCAAAACCCTTGCAAACCGAGACAGTAGGCCAATAATAGAGAAGGAGAAGAATCAGCCAACAACTAATCGGCCTAGGGGAGAAAAAAAGAAGAGGAACAACAGATACGAACAATATAGTAGAGATTGAACCTAAAAGAAGAATAAGAAAAAGAGTATAGAAAGTATTGAGATAAGTAGGGGTTTGGCTGAAAGTGTGAAGAGATTGGGGAAGAATCAAGAAAGGTACTCGATCAAGACTAGAGAGGAAAAGAATGAAAGAAACAAATGGGGAGAAGGATTTGGCTTCCCAAGATAACTAAAAATAGAAGTCAATTTAAATAAAGAGGAAAGGAAGAAAAAGTGCACAAAAGAGGCTAATTCAGCACTTTAAGTCTTAGGTTTCGACAACGTGAACAAAAGTGCCATAAGTCTCTAACAAATTCAGCACCAATGAGAAAAGAAACCAAAAAGCGTAAAAGAAACAAAAACCTAAATTCACAAGGAGAAATCGGCACCTACTTGCCCTTTAATTGTCGAAAACACACCCAAAATGAACTCTCTAGCTGAATTTGCCTAATCAAAATCCCAAAATCGATTCTTTACCTCCTCAGATTTCAAATTCGGCTACAACACACTTCAATTTCAAATACCTTTGAAATCTCCACAAATCCCTCTATGATATGCTCCAGAATCTTCTCCCAAAAACCCAAAACCAATTTCAAATAGTCTTCTCCCTTTTGCACAGGGGGACTCGAACCCAGGATCACTCAATTGCCAAGACGTCACCTGCCACCAAGCCACAAGGCATGTTGTGACAAAAATCAAGCGCAATAATTTAAAAGGCCTATGTGTCAGTGACCAAATTCTTTTAAGAGAAAAATAAATAGCCCAATGCTCATCCCTAGATTTGAACCTCAAACCTCCTCCATACACAACACGCCACTAGCCACTCCACCACAGGCTCTTTCTTTGTCACACTTTACCCATAAATACTCTTAAAGCCTACACTCTAACATCCAGGGTTTTATTCATTTAAAACCAAAATTTTGCCAAAGCCCAGGTTTGAACCCAGGACTTCTCCAACACTTCTCAGGTCCCTTAATCCACTGAAACAAGCCTTCATTTACAATAATTCTTGCACACATAAACTTCTACACGCAGCGTCCTAGCGGCTCCCATGCACAAGGCCCATTCCTACTAGGCCCAAGTTCAAGGCGTTACAATTCTACCCCCTTAAAGAAATTTCGCCCCCTAAATTTCCAACAAACAGGGTAGCTGTGTAACAACTACATCGCTACGCTACCGCTAGGCACTCTAATCCCATAACATCCAATCATAAAAGCCAACAAATATTTATCACATACGCATACAATTTCTATAACGAAATATCACATCCAAACAAAACAGACAACCATAATATCAATCTATCGTAGCAAATAGATTACAATTCCTATATCCAAACCTTCATAGTTAAACACCCAGAATAGAATAAATACCCAATCTAAATGCAGCCCAATATCCAAACAACAAAAGTATATAGAGAACTTACGGATTCGGCGTCAGAGACGCTGTAGACCACACTTTTAGAAAATAGTCAGTATATGCCAAAAACTTTGAATCTTTTAAACCTTTTTGAAATAATTCTTTTAGAAATCCAATTTAAAAGACCCAATCCATAGCCGAGTTTTGCAACTTGACTCTGACACCACTAAATGTAACACCTCAAACCTGTCCTAGAAGTTAGGCCCGAATCTGGCGTGTCCCATTAAAGTTTTTTTCGAAAATCGTGTTTTCATTGAAACCTTTCTTGATATTTAAGAACTTGTGTAAAGACTTAGCTTGTGTTCGTCG
Source organism: Gossypium stocksii (assembly GCA_020496765.1). Classification (NCBI taxonomy): domain Eukaryota; kingdom Viridiplantae; phylum Streptophyta; class Magnoliopsida; order Malvales; family Malvaceae; genus Gossypium; species Gossypium stocksii. The sequence continues at coordinate 42,710,388 of CM035624.1, forward strand.
AATTTGAAAACGTGGTTCATTGAAAAGTTAATAACCTTTAAAAAGGTTATTAATCTTGTTGAAAATCATTTATAGCTGAGGAAGCTAACTTGAGGTAAAGAAGTTTAAAACGTATGTTTTTGAAAATAGAAATTGGTTTGAAAACTCGGTGGTTTCTTGGTCACGACCGGCTAAAGCTAAAGTTCCATTAAAGAGCGTTTCCACGGGGTAGAACCTCCTCAGGGAATATAAGGTTTTCATGAGGCTGATCTTGAGCCGCCATCCAAGCACGAATCCCTTCGTTTAAAAGAATATTTTTGGTGTAGAAAGTCTCAAATTCAGGATCTTCTGCTGCACGGATTTCCTGGGAAACGAAGTCATAGGCAACATCTAACAGATATAAAGCGCAATAAAATCCAAAACTTAAAACAAAATCCAAAGAAGCTTTTTACATAAATCAAAACCTAAATCGGAATTTAGAACATATATAAAATCCAACATAATAACTACAGTCGTGTGGCCACCTCCGAGTCTCTTACAGCACCGATGCTCCTAACATTGGGGATTACCTACACAGTTTGTTAGAATGGTGAGTTTACGAAAACTCAGTGTGTAATCCCTTAAGTAGCAAGCAATCAGCCACACAAAATACAGTATCAGACTGGGCCAGGGCCCATCAGCAGAACTGAGTGGGCCTTAGCCCATACAGAAACAGTAACAGAACCAGGTGTGCCTAAGCCCAAAACAAAATCATTATCAGATGCAGATATGCATACAGAAATCCAGCCCAATCTAACCAACTCACCACCCGTACCATCCAACCCACCATGTGGGGATTACATTAACCCACCCAGCCAACACACCAAAAACACAGCATGGCGGCAATAGCAGATTACGAGGCGGAGCCATCAGAATTAGAATACGTGGCGAAGCCACTAATAACAGAAATATGTGGCAAAACCACTAGTACAGAACTACCACCATATCAGACCCAACCCCATGCAAAATGTCATGAGTGCCAAGGTTAATCATCACACATGTATGCAAAATGGCCATGCTCAGTAACAGTCATTTGAACATATATTAAAAGCATATTAGTCATACAACCACTGTCAATTCAGTTAAAACACAGTCATACAATCACTATCAAATCAGTCAAATTTATAGTCCAAGTCAGTCGTTTACCCACAAGGGCAATTCAGTTATTTTGCACTACAAGGGTATTTTGTAATTTTACACACCAGGGGTATTTCGGTAATTTTACAAATCAAATGTATTTCGAATATTTTACAAATCGAGGGTATTTCAAAAATTTTACAAATCGGGGGTATTTTGGTAATTTTACAAACCAGGGATATTTTGGTAATTTTACAAACTGGAGGTATTTCGGTAATTTTACAAACCGGAAGTATTTCGATAAATTTACAAAATAGGGATATTTCAGTAATTTTACAAATCGGGGTCTTAACGACCCACCGAAAGTCCAACGTCGCCTCAAGCGACAAACGTAACCTAACCCGACATAATGGTGCAGATGGGCCTAAGGCCCACTATCTGGCCCAAGTGGGCCAACACGCTCGTGTGGCCCAATTATCCCAGAAATAGCCTCAACTATACTAACTACACACTCCAAAGCAATAGCCATATAACATACATTTCAACCGTGTGGGGCCCACAAGCCCATAGGCCCACACGGCCCATTTAGCCCAAAAAGGATTCTAGGCACATGGACTACACAACTCAGTCTAAAATCCACCGCAACATGCGAATTTAATCCGTGTGGGGCCCAAAGGCCATCTTTGTGATACCCTAAACTTAACTGGGATAGACTGGCCCAAATTCGAAGCTTTACATTAGCCACCTAAGCGACTCTCTGGCTAACAACCTCTTAAGACACACCCCGACCTTATAACACCTTAATCTTATACATTTATTAGTTATTTATTAATGCAGAAGCAGTTTGTAAACCAATTTTAAACTTTTTATAAGTAATTTAACCTAAGGGCATTTTTATCATTTTACCATGTACGGTTAAACTAACCCGAATTTAGATCTATACATCTAACAACACTCTTTTAGTCAATTTATGCAAGCCCTAAAAATTTCATCTTAATCCGAGTTTATTTTCTATGTCTAATTCAAGTTTTATCATTAAAGACTAAATCGTAACAATTTTAAACTATCAGTACTATACCAGAATATTAAATTGAGTGTGTTTCTAACAAATTTTATCAATTACAAGTCTAATACTAAAATCTTATCAAGTTTCCTTATCATTTAAAGCTCTAATTAGACTTATCAAGTTACAGGACTAATTTGTAATTTAAACAGACTAGAGAACCAATTTAAAAAGACTAGAATTCAAACCCCCAACAGCCCACTACAGTTTTTTTGTGCGAACAATTCAATTTTAAACCAGATTTTGAGTATTTTAATGCCCAATTATACCCAATTTAGCTACAATTAAAAATTATACATATTCATACACCTTCAATTGAATTTATTAACACCAACTAAGCATCAATTAAATAGAATTAAACATTCAACTTCATGCATATCACCCTCCGGTTAATTCAAACAAGTGGCGTACCTTCGTCGCTAGTAAACCACTCCATGGAAGCTTCATTTAAACAATGGTTAGTGTAAACATCATGCCTCAAACACCGTGCTATTAATCACCCTGTTATCAAGCAACAATACACTATAAATTATTCAATAATCAAACTCAAACATGCATTTATGATATTATAGAACCATCCAAGTTAAAATTGTCCAATGTCCAAGTCTAATTACAACCAAAATTAAACTAAGCATCGGAAGTTCCATAATGCTCGATTAACATCTCTACGTGTAACTAAATCTCTATCTAGCCTTAATCTCTTGGAACTCTCTTGCTTGGCTCCACAACTCCTCAATCTCATCAGTTAATTGCACAAATGTGAGGGTGTAAGCTTAAAATCTCAGCGAATGTTAATAAAACAACAAGTAAATTAGCCCCCAAATCATACTTAAATTTAAACGAATCAAATACAAATTTTCAATCACAATATCAATTCATAATATTTCAATGTCATATGCTCAACCATGTATCAAAAATTATTATTAATCATGGCATTTAATCATCAATTTAGCATAAAACATTTCATACATTTATCTTGGCATATACAACCATGGCTTAATCAGGTGATCATACATCAAATAAACGGATCTCCTTACTCCCAATTAGAACTAGAATCAGTCTTAGATTAAGTGGGCCGAGGCCACATGCTCCCTTATATTGCCTCAAATCAATCTCATTGAGTGGAGACACAAGCTCAAACTCCCTTATCTACTCCAAATCAGTCCACCTAGAGCCTCATTGCTCACAAATAACATCTCAATATGGTGAGTACTCAAATCCTATGGCATGCCAACTATATCCAATGGATCCACCATGCTATAAATCCAAGATAATCAATCGATCATAAAATAATTTCAGTCAATAATGTGCTCAATTTAAAGTGCCAAAATACATATGTGAATCATGTAACATAGCCATTTTAACATTAAATTAAATCTAGCATACCAATTACCTATTATCAACGTTCATTTATCAATTGAAATATCAACATACCATGAACCAAAAACTCCAGCATACTTGCTTAGTTCACCATTATAATAAATCAAATCAAGCACATAAAATCACTAGATACTCACTTAGCAACACTTAACAATAATTTCATCAATTAAACATATATCAATAATCTTGCAAAAGTAACCAACCAAAACTTAATTAAATATTTGCAATCAGTAATTATTCATCCAATTAAGCAAAAGTAAGGGTCAATTTACCAAATCACCCTTTAATAACACTCACCACACAACTAACTTAACCACAACCAAGTGATCAACCAACCAAATCCAAGCTTCAATTCCGATTAGCTTGATCCTCTTAAAGATTCAGAGCACCGAATTTGTATTATCAAGTCGAAAACTCGATTCCTCACAAAATCGATCACTCCAGCCCTCATTTGATTCGTTCTAAATCCTTTGATTGAAAATCTTGATTCAAGAATCTTGAGAAATTTTAGAATATTTTTTGCTACTTTTGTGAATAATTTTCGGGTGAAAAGAGAGTATTTTGATAAGGAAATTTGTTGAATCTATTCTCTGATAATAGATCTTTAAAACCATGCAAAGAAAACAAATTTTATAACTCTCTAATCTGATGTAAATGGTGTGAAAAATAGGCTAGATACATTGTGTTCAAAATTGAAACAACCCACCAAAAATTTAAAAATTAGGAAATTTGCCCAATGGCCACTCCCACATTTCCCTTACTTTACTAATTAATCATTTCCCTCCAAAATTCTGAATTTAAAGGTTTATTTGCCAAATAAATACTCCAAAATTTCACTTATTTTACAATTAAATCAAATTTAATTAATATTTAAATTTAACTCAAATTAATCCCCAATAAAAATTATTTTAAAATTCTTTTTCAACCCAAATTAATTATTTTCACTAATAATTATTTAATTACTTTAATATTAATTTTCCAAAAATATTTTTTATTTTTCTAGATTATTGTTTAACCGATTTTAGATGAAATTGACCTCCTAAGTTAAGTGGACACCTTCGTGGCCATCAATTGATCAAGCATGTGTTTGTAGCTTCCAAAGATAAGGGAAGACATCTAAAGTAAAGAATATGCCTTAGTGGCGTTGTTATGAAATGACCTCAGGACAAAGTTCCAATGGCAACGCCGAAGTGGCAGACATTAAAGAGAATCGTAACTATCCAGCTTGAGACAATGAAAGAATGAAGAGAAATGCATGATGATGAGAAGCGGATGAAATCTGCCTTGACCACTAATAGGAAGGTGAAATGGAAAGTGAGTTACCAGTACAAACCTATAAGTCAAATGATACCAACTAAGGTAAGAATGTTTATAGAATATGAAGGAGTACAAGGTATATAGAGATTTAATACATGTTTTGCTGAGTAAGATGAGTATAAGACTGGCTCCATAAAGTGAAGTGCAATGTTTATACTTAATATGAATTGATGAATAAATGTTTGATAATGCCTCACTAAGTTCTCGTGAATTTATTATAGTTGTCTTTGATTGTAAGAATTGTTAGAAAGAAGGGAGATGAGAGACGATTCCAAGGCTATGCAATGATATGCATACAGTGAAGAAAAAGTTGTGGCAGAGTTATGGTCTATGCCAAAGGAAAAGCTAAGAGAGTTATACAATTAGTTATAAGTAACAATAACACATAAGTTTATAAGAAAAGCCTTATGGCGAAGTTAAAGTCTGTGCATAAAATGTGATACACTGTATAGTGATATAAGTAAGGCAAAAGCAATAGTTATATTATTCAGATTGTAAATGTGATTTTACACTGTACAAGAAGTTATACATGTAACGCCCCGAAATTAGGCCTAGAAGAATAGGCCGTGTAGGCCAATGAGCTTATGGGCCCACACGGGTCGTTGCCTTTGGATTTACGGGAATTAGTGGACCGGCTGTGTTGTACACGTGGCTATGGGCAAATCTGGCTTAGCAGGCCATGCGAGCACGTGGGCCCCACTTGGGTTGCATAATGGGCCCCAGGCCCATATTCACTGTAACACCCTAAACCCTTATCCGTCGTCGGAATGGGTTGTGAGGCATTACCACTCTATATATAAGATCTTAACCTTCACATTTTCACATAATTCATATCAAAATTTAAACTAAATCTAATTAAGAAGATTTGGATTCATACCACAATTACAAAATCACACTACAAACTTTATTCGAATTCATATTAACATAATATATAACATATGAGACTCCAATACTTTAATTATAGATCGTGTCAATAGATAGAATTATAATTGAATACAAATACACCTAAAACATTTAATTCACTTCATAATTCAACTATAAGTATTCAGCAATATATATATATATACACCCTAACCTTTAAATCCTAAGTTACTATTCATTTGGTCACTTTCTCCAATTCTAGGCTGAATATTAACATGCTTAATATGCTTTAACTTATTAACCATTTGTAAATTTTATTCAACTCACTTTTAGAACACTATTATGCATAAAAATAAAGTTCATACATCAATCACAATACCCATTATGAATCTATTACTTTTCACATGAACAAATGTAACATAACCGAATATAACTAAGCTTGAAATTTCGATCCAGCAATATCATTATGTACATTGGCAACGCCAAATCAAACAAACACATAAACACATTCAATGATCGAATTTAACTTCGATTCAAGCACAAGAGTTAAACACATTAAAACTCTTATCTTCCAAACATATACAAGTGCACATGCATCTTCAAGGACTGTTAATAAATCAAACATATATCAAAGTTAACTTCAAGTTCATTACTTAATAACCAACTACATAATACCATTAATCCATAATCTCAGAGTTAACTAATGAGAAAGCCATTTTCGCATGGCTTGAATATATACATATTCAAAACACAGCTTGCTTTCAAAAGAGTTAAGCCTATACATGCCATAAGTTCAAAATTATCAACTTGTTAATAGTACCACAGATAGATGATAGTGTGGATGACTTTGAACTTGAATCCCCGAGCTCGTAACTTTCAAACGAGATCTATAAAATAAAGTAAAACACAACATTCACAGTAAGCAATTTAGCTTAGTAAGTTTTAAGTAATTTACACAACTAACTTACTTATGCACATTATTCACATATGTCTTCAATTCGTTATACCACTCATAATTCAAGATTTCAATTTATAAACAATTTCCACTTATATAACCAAATATCCAAAACCACATATAATATTGTCTAAGTATACCACCATTTGGCCGAATATGCATAGTCACATTTGTACACATATTGATATATTATTTCATTTAAATATGAAATCTTATAGTCATAAGCATCTAAACCTTTCAATGCCATCTTTAATTCAACCTAGTGGAACTAGTTTATAACACCATATCCATATTTAATTGCAAGGTTTATAATCACATATATACATATACTTCTATATATAATTTCACAATGACCAAATGTGTGTATATATATTTACATACACAACTTCACATATACTTCTCATTTCACATCAATAATTCAATTCACTTTATTCTCATGTACATAAATAAATTATACATACCTGGACAACTTAATTTATTGAACAAATTCAAATGTTGTATTAATACCAGGCCTCATAGTCTTAGACTTTTATTAACTCACCAGCAATTAGCCTGCTAGGTATAATCCTGAGTTCATCACCGGCACAAAGCCTGCTAGGTAATAACCTGAATTTGCCACCGGCACAAAGCCTACTAGACTTTTAAAGCCTGATACTCATTCACCGGCATTATGCCTGCTAGGCTCGAAGCCCGTTTATAACACCAGCTTATAGCTTGCTAGGCCAAAGGCCCGATTAACAATTCGAAGATAATTTCGCAAAATCATAACCGTATCAAAATCATGTACTTATGTATTTCACATAATGCACCCACATTAATCAAACTTTAACTTCATTCAATTATGAACACATACTAACCATGTTCATATAACACAATCACATCCATTAGGTACAAGCTTTATTCGCATATATATATATAATCAAACATCTCAATAACTTTTCTTTCATATTCATTTCACACTTATCATTCAATCCTAAAAGCATGTCACAAATTTACCTCATATAATATTTGCCATTCGGCCATATAAGCATAATGCAATATACCATCATTTTATCTTTACCGAACGACTATATCCATACACTTACAAAGAATACTTATTTCTCATAATTTATATTGAGTCATAAAAGAATGTAATTTACGTTTAACTACTTAAAACTTACCTCGAATGTCGTCAAACAACTACGGATCAGTTATTCCACTATTTTCGCTTTCCCCCTATCCAAATTTGGCTCTCTTTGCTCTTGAGCTTAATTAAACAAAATTTAACTTATTACAAAAATTATAATATAACCTTACTCACCATTAAGCATATTCGGCAACTTTAACAACTAAATTAACATTAATGTACTATCTTTTAACATTTAACACAATGTTTCATGTAAGATATACTTGTGCTGAATTTGCTCCATTAACTATTATGCTCATCACTTGCTTAAATTAATAATTCATCTTTTCACAAACCAACTATTCATGCATTATAACCAACGAAGACATTTTCACTCCAAACAAAGATAATTTCTTATTTAATGACATATATACGGCAATATCATTTCCATTCATCTCAAATTACATTCAAACTAAACCATGCATTGATATTAAGCACATTCGGCTGTTGATAAGAACTAATTCAACATTCACACATTAGCTTCTATCAACTAACATGAGGTTTCACAAGTTAACATTCATACCCGAATACCATTTTAGACATTTAAGCATTCTTTTCTCATATCTAGTACTAACCTCACATTTTACCCTATTAGCCAATTACCATTTATCTTTTAACTCACAAATATCAAAGTTTAACTACCTCATACTCAACCACAATCACCCCTCATCACACAACATCAAAATACCAACAATTTAACACATAGTATCTATGGCCGAATGCATCATTTACCACAAACTCAAAAATTAACACATGAGCTATGTCAAGAACTTAACCACCAACTTAAATTCACAAAAATGTAAAGGAAATAACATGAAAATCATACCTTAATCCCACCATATCCATGGCCGAATGCCCTACTCTTTTCTATTTCTTTTCCTATAATGGTTTCGGCAAAAACAAGGTAAAATGAAACATAATTTTATAATTTATTAATTAACATATATATTAGGTGTTAGTTTACAAAAATGGCCTCTGTAATATTATTCCTTTTCCACTAACCAAGGGCCGAATGTGTCCATGAATATATATCTTGGTTTAATAGCATTTTAAACCCTCCAACATAAAAGACCAATCACAATTTGGCACTCACACATTTTCTATCAAATTTTGCTTCTACGTAATTAAGTCATTAATTAGTAATTTAGCATCCAAACGACAAAATTAAAACACGAAACTTTCACATATAAATTAACATATAATAACCACAGAAAATAATATTTAAAAATTTTTCTGACTCGGTTTCGTGGTCTTGAAACCACTTTTTTTATTAGGGCTAAAATAGGGCTGTCACAACTCCCCCCCTTAGGGATTTTCGTCCCCAAAAATCTTACCGGCAAATAGATTAGGGTATCGTTCTTTCATTGAGTCCTCTAGCTCCCAAGTTGCTTCCTCAACCCCATGCTTGAGCCATAACACTTTTACTAATGAGATTTTTTTTTATTTCGCAGTTCTTTCACCTCGTGAGCCAAAATGTGAATCGGTTGTTCCTCATAACTCAAATCAGACTGAATTTCAATCTCTGACAGATTAATCACATGTGTGGGATCGGATCTATATCATCAGAGCATTGAAACATGAAAAACATTGTGAATCTTTTCAAGTTCGGGTGGCAATATTAGTCTGTATGCAACCGGTCCAATTCGTTCTGTAATCTTGTACGGTCCAATAAATCTCGGGCTCAATTTGCCTTTACGACCAAATCTGAGTACCTTTTTCCAAAGTGAAACTTTAAGAAACACTTTATCTCCGACTTGATACTCTATATCTTTACGTTTCAAGTCTGCATACGATTTCTGACGATCTGATGCTGCTTTCAAACTTTCACGAATCACTTTTACTTTCTGTTCGGCCTCTTTAATCAAATCAACCCCATATACCTTATTCTCACTAAGCTCAGTCCAAAACAACAGTGTATGACATTTACGACCGTACAAAGCCTCATAAGGTGCCATCTTGATACTCAATTAAAAACTATTATTGTATGCAAATTCAATCAAAGGCAAGTATCGTTCCCACGAGCCACTAAACTCAAGGATGCAACATCTCAACATATCCTCAAGTATCTGAATAACTTGATCAGATTGACCATCTGTCTGGGGATGGAAAGAGGTGCTAAAATGTAGCTTGGTACTCAACGCATCTTGCAATTTCTTCCAAAATCGCGATGTAAATCTGGGGTCTCTATCCAAGACAATAGAAAAAAGTACTCCGTACAATCTTACAATCTGAGAAATGTATAACTTAGCTAGCTTTTCTAGTGAATAATCGGTACGAACTGGAATAAAATGAGCCGACTTTGTCAATCTATCAACAATAACCCAGATTGCATCTTTCTTGTTCGATGTCAATGGTAAACCAGATACAAAATCCATCGTGACACTATCCCATTTCCACTCAGGTATCACAATCAGCTGAAGCAATCCCGAAGGCACCTGATGTTCAGCTTTTACTTGTTGACATATCAAACATTTTGAAACGAAGTCAGAAATGTCTCGTTTCATACCATGCCACCAGTACTGACGTTTCAAATTGTTGTATATTTTAGTGCTACCCGGATGAATTGATATTCTGCTGTTGTGAGCTTCGTTTAAAATCATCGAAATAAGCTCTGAATTTCTCGGAACACACAATCGATTTTTAAATTTCAAACAATCATTGTCATCAATCAGAAACTCTGAATCCTTTTTCGACTCACATTGAGCTTGTTTTGCGATCATATCATCATCAACTTTTTGAGCTTCCCGGATTTGTTGCATCAACATTGGTTTTGCTTTTATTTCCACTACTAACACATCATCAACAGACATAGATAAATGTACATTCATCGCTCTCAAAACAAACAGTGATTTATGACTTAAAGCATCAACAACCATATTAGCCTTTCTAGGATGATAATCAATGATGAGCTCGTAATCTTTCAGTAATTCTAGCCACCGTCGTTGTCTCAAATTCAAGTCTTTCTGAGTCATCAAGTATTTGAGGCTTTTATGATCGGAATAAACGTGACATTTCTCCCCGAACAAGTAGTGGCGCCAAATTTTCAAAGCGAAAACAATAGCAGCTAGCTCGAGATCATGAGTTGGATAGTTTTTCTCGTGAGGCTTTAACTGTCTCGAAGCATAGGCAACAACTCTACCTTCTTGCATCAAAACACAGCCCAAACTGTTTAGAGATGAATCACTATAGATCACAAATTCTTTACCCGATTCTGGCTGAACTAATACTGGAGCTTCGGTCAAAAGAGCTTTCAACTGATCAAAACTTTTCTAACACCTTTCTGACCACTCAAATTTGATATCTTTCTGAAGCAAGTTTGTCAACGGTGTTGCTATCATCGAGAAGCCTTTCACTAACCGTCTATAGTACCCGAAAAGTCCCAAAAAGCTCCAAACTTTCGAAACATTCCTCGGAGGCTTCCAATCAAGTATAGCTGAAATTTAACTCGAATCGACCCGGATACCTGATGCGGATACAACATGTCCCAAAAAGCTGACCTCACATAACTAGAATTCACATTTATTGAACTTTGCGTACAGCTACTTGTCTCGCAAAATCTGTAACACCAGTCTCAAGTGTTCAGCATGCTCAGTTTCATCACGTGAATAGATCAGAATGTCATCTGTAAACACTACTACAAACTATTCCAAATACTGTTTGAAAATCCAATTCATTCAATCCATGAAAATCGCAGGGGCATTAGTGAGCCCAAACGGCATCACCAAAAACTCATAGTGTCCGTACCTTATTCTAAAAGTTGTTTTAGGCACGTCGGAGTCTCTAACTCGCAACTGATAATAGCCCGATCTCAAGTCTATCTTCGAAAATACTGAAGCTCCCTTTAGCTAGTTAAATAAATCATCAATTTGCGACAACGGATATTTATTCTTTACAGTTACTTTATTAAGCTGACAATAATCAATGCACATTCTCATAGTTCCATCTTTCTTTTTCACAAATAGCACTGGTGCACCCAGGGTGAGAAACTCAGTCGAGCAAAACCTCTATCTGTCAACTCTTGCAACTGAGATTTCAATTCTTTTAATTCTGTTGGTGCCATATGATATAGAGCTATCAAAATCAGAGTCATTCCTGGTACTAATTCTATACCAAACTCTACTTCCCGAATAGGTGGCAACTTAGGTAATTCCTCGGGAAACACATCCGGATATTCACGAACCATGAGCACAGTCTCGAGCTTTCTTTCTGATACTTTACTATCCAGAACATACGCGAGATAAGCTTCACAACCCTTATTCACATACTTCTGAGCCAACATCGAAGATATTACTGCCGGTAACCCGTTCAAATCAGTAGACTCAACTCAAATTATCTTATCATTCGAACATCGTAAGTCAATTGTCTTTCGCTTGCAATTCACTACAGCATCGTGCACAGTTAACCCATCCATACCGAGAATGATATCAAACTCGTCAAATGGCAATAGCATCAAATCAGCCTGGAAACAAGAATCTTGAATCATTAGGGGACAATTCTTGCATACTTTATCAACTAACACATACCGGCCCAAAGGGTTTGACTCTTGAATCACAAACTCAGTAAACTCAACAGGTAGAGTCTTACTGGATGCCAAAGTTTCACACACATAGGAATGAGTCGAACCGGGATCAATCAAAGCAATAACATCAGTATCATGAAGAGTGAAGGTACCAGTAATAACGTCTGGGGAAGAAGCCTCCTCATGAACACGTATAGTATTATCAAGCCAAAACTCAGCCCGTTCAGCGTCATCATTAACTGTGGCTCTAAACTTTTCAGCCCCATATTTCCTAATTTTATCAACCGGGGGCTTACTCAATCTCAACGGATCGATCATAGAAGGCACCACAGGTATCGAAAGTAGATTATTCGGGGGTAGGGTTTTGGAACATCCGGATTAGTTCGAATGTATTGGGTGAACCAATCGTTCATCATAGCATAGAAGGCTTGTTTAGCCTCATCATCTCGGTTACTTATATTTGGCTGAGAATCAATCGGCCCTGTCCCTTGCGCGGGAGCAGGCGCTACACTTTCAATATCGTCTGCTACGGCTCGGTCGGGATCCGGATTCATTTACTATACGAAAAAACACATTTCAACTGTCAGAAGTCATCACACTATCGTATTATCACTTTATGGCATGTATAGCTAAACTCACACATGCTACGTTAGACCTAGAATCGACTAAACCGTAGCTCTGATACCAATAAAATATAACACCATAAACCCTTATCCGTCGCTGGAATGGGTTGTGAGGCATTACCGCTCTATATATAAGATCTTATCCTTCACATTTTCACATAAGTCATATCAAAATTTAAACTAAATCTAATTAAGAAGATTTGGATTCATACCACAATTACAAAATCACACTACAAACTTTATTCGAATTCATATTAACATAATACATAACATATGATACTCTAATCTTTAATTATAGATCGTGTCAATAGATAAAATTATAATTGAATACAAATAAAACTAAAACATTTAATTCACTTCATAATTCAACTATAAGTATTCGGCAATATATATATATACACCCTAACCTTTAAATCCTAAGTTACTATTCATTTGGCCACTTTCTCCAATTCTAGGCTGAATATTAACAAGTTTAATACGCTTTAACTTATTAACCATTTGTAAATTTTATTCAACTCACTTCTAGAACACTATTATGCATAAAAATAGAGTTCATACATCAATCACAATACCCATTATGAATCTATTACTTTTCACATGAACAAATGTAACATAACCAAATATAACTAAGCTTGAAATTTCGATCCTAGCAAGATCATTATGTACATTGCCAATGCCAAATCAAACAAACATATAAACACATTCAATGATCGAATTTAACTTCGATTCAAGCACAAGAGCTAAACACATTAAAACTCTTATCTTCCAAACATATACAAGTGCACATGCATCTTCAAGGACTGTTAATAAATCAAACATATATCAAAATTAACTTCAAGTTCATTACTTAATAACCAACTACATAATACCATTAACCCATAATCTCATATTTAACTAATAAGAAAGCCATTTTCGCATGGCTTGAATATATACATATTCAAAACATACCTTGCTTTCAAAAGAGTTAAGCCCATACATGTCATAAGTTCGGAATTATCAACTTGTTAATAGTACCGCAGATAGACGATAGTGTGGATGACTTTGAACTTGAATCCCCGAGCTCGTAACTTTCAAACAAGATCTATAAAATGAAGCAAAACACAACATTCACAGTAAGCAATTTAACTTAGTAAGTTTTAAGTAATTTAAACAACTAACTTACTTATGCACATTATTCACATATGTCTTCAATTCGTTATACCACTCATAATTCAAGATTTCAATTTATAAACAATTTCCACTTATATAACCAAATATCCAAAACCACATATAATATTAACTAAGTATACCACCATTTGGCCGAATATGCATAGTCACATTTGTACACATGTTGATATATTATTTCATTTAAATATGAAATCTTATAGTCATAAGCATCTAAACCTTTCAATGCCATCTTTAATTCAACCTAGTGGAACTAGTTTATAACACCATATCCATATTTAATTGCAAGGTTTATAACCACATATATACATATACTTCTATATACAATTTCACAATGACCGAATGTGTGTATATATATACGTACACAACTTCACATATACTTCTCATTTCACATCAATAATTCAATTCACTTTATTCTTATGTGCATAAATAAATTATACATACCTGGACAACTTAATTTATTGAACAAATTCAAATGCCGTATTAATAACAGGCCTCATAGTCATAGACTTTTATTAACGCACCGGCAATTAGCCTGCTAGCTACAATCCTGAGTTCATCACCGACACAAAGCCTGTTAGGTAATAACCTGAATTTGTCACCGGTACAAAGCCTGCTAGACTTTTAAAGTCCGATACTCATTCACCGGCATTATGCCTGCTAGGCTCGAAGCCCGTTTATAACACCAGCTTATAGCTTGCTAGGCCAAAGGCCCGATTAACAATTCGAAGATAATTTCGCAAAATCATAACCGTATCAAAATCATGTACTTATGTATTTCACATAATGCACCCACATTAATCAAACTTTAACTTCATTCAATTATGAACACATACTAATCATGTTCATATAACACAATCACATCCATTAGGTACAAGCTTCATTCGAATATATATATATAATCATACATCTCAATAACTTTTCTTTCGTATTCATTTCACACTTATCATTCAATCCTAAAAGCATGTCACAAATTTACCTCATATAATATTTGCCATTCGGCCATATAAGCATAATGCAATATACCATCATTTTATCTTTACCAAACTACTATATCCATACACTTATAAAGAATACTTATTTCTCATAATTTATATTGAGTCATAAAAGAATGTAATTTATGTTTAACTACTTAAAACTTACCTCGAATGTCATCAAACAACTACGGATCGGTTATTCCACTATTTTCGCTTTCTCCCTATCCGAAGTTGGCTCTCTTTACTCTTGAGCTTAATTAAACAAATTTTAACTTATGACAAAAATTATAATATAACCTTACTCACCATTAAGCACATTCGGCAACTTTAACAACTAAATTAACATTAATGTACTATATTCTAACATTTAACACAATGTTTCATGTAAGATATACTTGTGCCGAATTTGCTCAATTAACTATTATGCTCATCAATTGCTTAAACTAATAATTCGGCTTTTCACAAACCAACTATTCATGCATTATAACCAACGAAGACATTTTCACTCCAAACAAAGATAATTTCTTATTTAATGACATATATACGGCAATATCATTTCCATTCATCTCAAATTACATTCAAACTAAACCATGCATAGATATTAATCACATTCGGCCATTGATAAGAACTAATTCAACATTCACACATTAGCTTCTATCAACTAACATGAGGTTTCACAAGTTAACATTCATACCCGAATACCATTTTAGACATTTAAGCATTCTTTTCTCATATCTAGTATTAACCTCACATTTTACCCTATAAGCCGATTACCATTTATCTTTTAACTCACAAATATCAAAGTTTAACTACCTCATACTCAACCACAATCACCCCTCATCACACAACATCAAAATACCAACAATTTAACATATAGTATCTATGGCCGAATGCATCATTCACCACAAACTCAAAAATTAACACATGGGCTATGTCAAGAACTTAACCACCAACTTAAATTCACAAAAATGTAAAGGAAATAACATGAAAATCATACCTTAATCCCACCACATCCATGGCTGAATGCCCTACTCTTTTCTATTTCTTTTCCTTTAATGGTTTCAGTAAAAACAAGGTAAAATGAAACATAATTTTATAATTTTTTTAATTAACATATATATTAGGTGTTAGTTTACCAAAATGGCCTTTGGAATATTATTCCTTTTCCACTAACCAAGGGCCAAATATGTCCATGAATATATATCTTGATTTAATAGCATTTTAAACCCTCCAACATAAAAGACCAATCACAATTTGGCACTCACACATTTTCTATCAAATTTTGCTTCCGCGCAATTAAGTCCTTAATTAATAATTTAGCATCCAAACGACAAAATTAAAACACGAAACTTTCACATATAAAAATTAACATATAATAACCACAGAAAATAATATTTAAAAATTTTTTGACTCGGTTTCATGGTCCTGAAACCACTTTTCTGATTAGGGCTAAAATAGGGCTGTCACATTCACGGAATGGCGTGTTGGTGTGATGACTAAGAGGTTTGGGACTGTTGGAGGAGTCCTGGGTTTAAACCTGGGCCCTAGCAAAAATTTATATTTTTCTCTTATGGGAGCCTTGACATTAGTGGGTAGGCTTTAAAAATATTTTTGGCGAAAGCATGACACAAAAAGGAGTGTGGTGTAGTGGCAAAGTGACACCACTTAAGGAACAAGGAAGTGACGCCATAAAAGAAGCAAGGGGGTCCAAGGTTCAAGTCTTGGCTCTTGCAATTTATTTTGGTTTCCCTTTTAAATAAATCTGGAAGTGAGTAGGCGGGCTTTAAAGTTAAATGTGTTGGACTTATGACACAAAGGAGCTTGTGTCCGAGTAGTGGTGGCATGGCATGGCTATTGAGAGGACTTTGGTTCGAATCCCTTGGCATGCAAAGGTTGATTATTTTCCTAATGCTTTAGTTTTTGAGGATTGATGGAGAATCCCACATCGGGAAGCT
Organism: Gossypium stocksii; assembly: GCA_020496765.1. Classification (NCBI taxonomy): domain Eukaryota; kingdom Viridiplantae; phylum Streptophyta; class Magnoliopsida; order Malvales; family Malvaceae; genus Gossypium; species Gossypium stocksii. The sequence goes on from CM035624.1 coordinate 42,727,462, forward strand.
AACATGAGAATAGGTGAGGAGCTGGATTTAAATAGAGCAAACCATGAGGAGAGTAGGCATACCTTTCTTGGCTTATCCCTTTCACGTTGTGGTGTGTTCGTTTGGGTTAAGCGTTGGATCATTCGTTGATCTGTATGCCATTGGGTCACGGTGGTGGTGACCGTAGTTGATCGACACACCCCCTGGGGAGTCAAGGGTGCAATTATTATTGGCTTCTGGGCATAGCAGCATTCAGAGCGTGGATTAACTTCAGATACCTATCAGGTGTGTACTTCACCCTACTCTAGCTGTAGAACGGCAAATGTCGGAATGTCGAAATGGGCCATGTGGGCCCAATGGGCCCGTGGGCCCAATCGGACAAATTGTATGATGGTGTAGTAAATATTGGACTAGACTAGGTAAATTTCATATCTATGGCTAGTTTTGGGCTAAAAGGCCACACGAGCGTATGGGCCCACCTGGGCCGAGAACGGCCTTAGGCCCATTCGCAACGTTATCTCTGTTTAGAATACTTGAGTCGTCGAGGCGACTGTAGACTTTCTAAGGGATTGATAAAATTACTGAAATACCCTTGTAGGGTAGAATTACTGTAATACCCTCGATTTGTAAAATTACTTAATACCCCCGATTTGCAAAATTATCAAATTACCCTCGATTTGTAAAATTACAAGAAATATCCCCAATTTGTAAAATTACAAAAATACCCCCGATTTGTAAAAGTACTATTTTACCCTTAATTTGCAAAATTATCGTTTTACCCCTAATTTGTAAAGTTACCATTTTACCCCTGATTTGTAAAGTTACTGTTTTACCCCTAATATGTAAAGTTACCGTTTTACCCCTGATTTGTAAAGTTGTCGTTTTACCCCTAATTTGTAAAGTTACCATTTTACCCCTGATTAGTAAAGTTATCATATTACCCCTGATTTGTTAGAATTATCGTTTTACCCTCAGTTTACAAAATTACAAAAATACCCCAGTTTACAAATTACGAAAATACCTCAAATTTCAAAATTATCAAAATACCCCTGATTTACAAAATTACCAAAATACCTCTAGTTTGTGAAATTACCGAAATACCCCTGGTTTATGAAATTACCGAAATACCCCTTTAGGGTAGAATTACTGAAATACCCCTATAGGATAGAATTATCAAAATACCCCTGTAGGGTAGAATTACCAAGATACCCCTGTAGGGTAAAATTACCATTTTGCCCCTAGGGTGTTAAATGACTGTTTTGCCCTTGTGGGCAAGTGACTGACTTGGACTGTGTGTTTGACAAATTTGACTGTGTTTGTATGACAGTGATTTGACTGACGTGACCGTGGTTGTGTGATTGATATGTTTTAATATGTGTTTAAATGACTGGTACTGAACATGGCCATTCTACATACATGTGTGATGATTGAGCATAGCATACACGACATATTGGGTTGGGGCATTGATGTGGAGGAAGTTCTGTTCTGATAGGATCGCACGGGTCACAGAGACGACTGTGGATCCAGTAATAATCTGATAAGGTCGTACGGGTCGCACGAGACTACTGTGGACCGACTGAGGGCTTAATGCTAGTTATTCTGAGTATGGCTCTGTGCCAACCAACATATGGCTCTGTGCTATCGGGATCATGGCTTTGTGCCGATTATATTTGCCTAAGGCTATGTGCCTATCTTATTTACTGATGACTGTGTGTCGATCACATTTACCCATGGCTGTGTGCCGGTTATATTACCCTAATTGATGGCTATGTGCCAATCCTATTACAGTTACTGATGGCTTTGTGCCAATTATGATACTACTACTAAAGGCTTAAAGCCGCATTTAAATTAGCAGCATGGCTGCGTCATCAGTGTATAGGGCTGGATGGGTCGAGTTATTCCCCATATGGTGTGTTGGGTTGGTACGGGTGGTGTGATGGCTAGACTGGGTTGGGATTGCATTTGCATATTGTTCTGATTCTGCTATGGGCTTGGCCCACACTGTTCTGTATAGGGCTAAGGCCCAGACTGATCTATTCTGTATAGGGCTTCGGCCTAGTATGTTCTGCATATCTGTATTATACTGTTACTGATTCTGTTTTGGGCATAGGCCCACCTGATTCTGATTCTGATTTTGATTATAATTCTGATAATGTTTCTGATTCTATAATGGGCTAAGCCCCATCTGGTACTATCTATTATAGCGGGCTAAGGCCCAATTGATACTGGAACTGTAGTAGGGCTGGGGCCCAGACTTTTAATTCATTTGTATGACTGACTGTTCGTTTTATATAGTAGGGGATTACACACTGAGTTTTCAAAAAACTCACCACGTTTAATAACTGTGCAGGTAATCCCTAGCTTTAGGAGGATCGGTGCTGCGAGGGACTCGGAGAAGGCCACACATTACTTATGCTCTGTCTTGATTTACTTTTAAGTACTTTATTCTGGTTTGGGTTGTAATAAGGCATTTTAAACTTTCTGGTTTTTACATTTGGGATTTTATTTATTGTTTTATAATAATAGAAGTCGGACACGAATTTTTCAAAACAACAACTATTTTTCAAAATATCACGTTTCTGCAACTGTTTTAATTAGGCTTCCGTAATAATTAAGGTTTTAAAGGTAATAACATTTTACAAGAAAACATCTTTCAATAAACCACGTTTTAAAAATATGCATACGAAATTCGAGATTTTAGCAAGGTTTAAATGGCAATAATTTTTAAGAAGGATTTTCAATGGAAACAAGGTTTTTGAAAAACACTTCAATGTAAATGCCAGATTCAGGCCTGACTTCTGGGCCGAGGTTGGGGTGTTACAATACACAATAAATGAAATGAGGTATTTCAGTTATAAAGACATAGAAATTTTATTAGTCAAATAGTTAAATAGGAAAGTAAAGTAAGAGTCTAAGTATGTCAGTCCTTAGGTGTAGCACCCAATACTCAGATTTGGTTGATTGGGTTAGGTGGAGGCCGTTACAAGCCCCTAAATGATAGATCACAAAAACTCGTCAAGATCAGTACATTTGGGTCATTCTTCTTTCTTCTTTGAATACTCGAATCTTATAACAAAACTTTACCATGCTTACTTTATCAAGCTAAACAGATCTGCTATTTGGCAGTATAGCATGTAAGGTTGTGAACTTACCTTAACAAGTGCATCTCCAAGCTTAGATCTAGCTTCTACCTTCAACTTAAAGGATCTATTCTAGCTCTCCATAGACCTAAGCTGAAATACTTATTAAAGAAGGATGAGGATGACCCTGATAGCCTAAATTTATACAACCATTGCCCTTATGATAACTTGACACTTGTCACAACCCTAACCATTCAGCTGCATAAGTGGCTTACAACTGTAGAGAAACGTACATGACAATCCATCCGCACGCATATTTAGGTGCATGTGAACTCATTTCATAGTTTGTTCTTAACTACTCGTTAAAATGTAACTAAGTTCGTAGCTTAACAAACTTGGCGCATACTGCCTATCAAAAGTTTCTTGCTTTCTAAAGCATGATTTTCCATCATTGCTACATGAGTTGTTCCTCTTACGGATCCGCCAAAACATCATTTAGGTGGGTAGAACCTCGCCAATCCATTTTCTACCGACTAGTTCATGTAAAAACGACTTCATCTTTAGGTGCGCCTACAGACTTCGAACATTTAGCCAAATCTAACACTTTACTTAGAGCCTATTCCTTGACCCTCTCTTCTTTAGGCTGAATTTGGTCACAGGGACTTTGTCGGGCGGGGTGTTATAGGTACACTCTATTGACTTGAGCACTCTCACCAAACAAACTAATGACAGTCATACCTACATCTATGATTCCTACTAGAATTCCCAACTCATAGGCCAATTCGCTCAAAATGTACGACTGTGTAGAACCAGAATCAATTAAAGAGCATAAAGGGATGTTTTACAAAATGAACGTACTTGTGATATGCCGATCACTCCCTGATCCTATGGTTCCCTAATAACATATACTCATGCAAGCCCTCTTGTCTTACCTTGAGTGGCAACTGTGTGCGCTAGGGTTTGCTGTCTAGCCTATCTTGCATCACCATCTCTACCTCGACCTATAATAGCCCATTTTTAGTCAAATCGAAACAATGGTTTCAGAACCACAAATCTGAGGTTGAAATATTTACTTTATTACTATTTTTAGTTCTATAGCATGTTAATATGATTGTGTGAAAGATTCGTCAAGAAATTTTATCATTTGAATGTTTAATTTGATAAAAATGACTAAATCGCATAAAGTGTAAAAGTGATGTTCTATTAGCTAAAGGTGTCTAATGGAACCTTAAAGTCGAGGTCCTTGTATGATACTTAGCCCATTAATGAGTTAGTGGATGATAATGGCTTGGTATTTTGTGTTATTATTAATATTTTTAAAGGTTAATTAAATAAATTAGTAAATAAGGATAAAATAAATAAAACAAAAATGATCATAAAACAAAAATGATCATCATCTTCCATTATCAATTTCTAACTGAAATTAGCATGAGAAGAAACCATTTTAGGCTTCGAGCTTCCATGTATTGTTCACCTATGAAGTTCTTCTTAAATGTTTCAAGGAATAAGTTCCAAGTCAAACGATTCATAGTAGTTCCTTGCTTCACAGTGTTCCATCAGTGATAGGTTTTGCTAGTGAGTAAGGACACAGTACATCCAAGGTTTTCATCCTTTGTACAAGTCACTTGCTCAAGGATCTTCTCAACACCCTAGAGCCAATATTCTGCCTTTGTAAGATCAACTCTCCTGATACCACTAAACTCATTCACACCCAAGTCTTGTTGACGCTCTAAAGGCAATCCTCAATTGGCTAGGGTAGTATTAGTACCAGCGACACATTGGAAAGCCCCAATCATGGCTTGTACCAATGGTTTGACACTTTTATATAGAACATTTTCCCTGTGAGGTCGTACAAATGGTGTCAAAGTCCTGTCACCCTCTGGAGGGCTTGTAGTTTCATTACCACTGCTCACACCCTTGTTGGCATGGTTCGCACTAATGCTAACTCGTCCCATAGGCATCTTGTAATTTCTAATTACACAAAACAACTACATAGGTTGTAACTGTAACACCCTTAACCCACGTCCGTCGCCAGATTAGGGTTACAAAGTTTTACTCATCTGAAAACTACTACCAGACATTTTGAGACACACATATAAAGTAGATCTTACACACACTATGGAATGAAAATCAGTGAGATTAAAACCTTTAGACTTTATCTAAAATCATCACAAGAAACCAAATTCATTTCTCATATTTAATAACATAAATATGCTTATATCTACCAAATATGCAAATTATGTATAGATAGGCCAATCCAAATATACCATCAACACTAAAACTTTTGCAACCAATAATTCGACTATATTACTTTACTAAACAAATAAATAAGCCATTCTCGCATAGCTTGATTTCACATACATATACAAAGAACAACTTGGTTTCAAAGAGAAAGGAGTTAAGCCTATACATGCCATTAGCAAAACATAAAGACTTTAAGAATACCAAAATCAAGTTTAGATAGTGTGGATGACTTCGACTGAATCCTCGAGCTCGTAATTAGGGCCAAAGATTTATAAAACAGAGAAATGAAACAAATGGAGTAAGCTTCATAAGCTTAGTAAGTCTTAAATAAAATAATTAACTTTACTGAATTAAGGACATTAACTTTACTCATCACCTCATTTGCTTAGAATTTAATATCATATAATCATTAAATTAAATAACGATTTCAACTGTGGCCAAATGTAAATGTGTTCAACCACATTCAAATTCTCTAGTGCTATCTCCACTTCCTTGATAATCTCATAAAAGAGCCGATTATACATAATCGCACAATGCACAATTTGCATATAAATGTCACATAACTTCATACATTGGTCGAACATATTTTAATCACATAATGAATCTTAATACTTATTCACCTATACACATTTCATTTTATACTTGAAGTTCAATCCAAAGCAAATTTAATTTTAAGCGTAGGATACATACCTGACAGAATTAAAGTATTAAATCCTTTCAATTTAATTATCCTATCGTGAAGTCACATAATATTAGACTTTTATCAAGTCACCTGTCATTTGTCGGCTTAAGATTACATAATCTCATCATCTCCTATCAAGATGTCATTCATTTATTCAACTCAATAAAGTTAAGCTAGAGCTCCATAACAATCTAAAATTTTAATGGTCATATCACATAGGTATCACATATACTTTTATACCCTTACTAAACGGTATATTACATATAGCAAAATATATATATATACACTCGGTATCATCTCATATGTAAATTCATTTTTAATCATAGTCACCAATTCTGTACAAAATTACGCTTAACCGAAAACTAAATTTCCATTTATCATGCTTATTTACTTATGCCTTAAATAACCAAAAGTTTTATCACATATTCATAATTTAATTCCACAAGGCACAATTTGCTCAATTGCAAACGAATAAACGACCATAATTCAAACACATTTGAACGTGATTCAAGGTCTCAAGATGGAAACGCATACATACCTTAATACGAGTTAGTAAAAATTAGAGCTCATACCTTGCTTCACTACTCGTGTTAACTTTGATAATAATACATAATTTCAAAGTCTTGGGTTAACAACCCGACTTGTTATTCACTAAGTACCAATTTGATTTGATTCCACCGGCACTATGCTTGCTATGCTTAAAACCCGAGATTTACCACCAGCTTTTAGCTTGTGAAACAACTGCCCGAACACAAAATATAGATCGCACCACAAGCTGCCGCTTACAATTAAACATTTATTTTCAATTTCCCAATACTTCGAACATATATATATATATATATTATAGATCACTTCATTTCATTTTATACTATATTAATATATATAATTTAACACATTTTAATCACTTAAAACTTACCATGCTATTCTTAATTCAACTATTCAAACTCAAGTTGTAGATACATGCTTATATATAATAGTTATTCACATACTAAATTCCATTTGGCCGAAATATAAGAGTATACAACTGATTCTCATTTACTTTTCATTTTACATTTATAATTCGAATCACATTGTCATCATAACCAAAAATACAAAATGCGTACCTGAGCCACTTAATACATTATCGAACTCAATAATTAATTTAGCACGAATTCACAAGGCCTTAATCCCTTTTTAATCCATAGGCCAATTTATTACGAGCACAGGACACATTCGACTTATGGCCGACATTTGTTCGCTTTCAGCAGTTACCAAATTTAGAAGTTCATATCCCATCTGGCTTTCTCACATAGCAATTAATATCATGTATAAGTATAATTACCTTTAACTACTCACTACTTGTGATAAACTCTCATATAATAATGTTTATATCCGTCAAAGTACTTGTAAGTCACCTCACTGTTCACATCCAATTCAATATATAACTATATATAATTATATTTAATAACTATCCTCGGATAATAGATTTCATTCCAATCTCATTTGGATTATTAATCAAATAACAACAACATTCTTTTAGCTACTTATATTAATGATTTAACATAATGAATCATATCAAACTCTTTAGAACTTACCTCGACAATTTTGTACGATTGATTTTGATTACTCGACCAACTTCGCTTTACCTCAATCCGACTTTGTTTCCTTTTTGCTCTTGAGCTTGATTTTGAACAAAATTTACCATTTAATAATTAGTTTCGGTAATGACCTTAACAAAGATCAAAGTTCATCTTTGTTACAAAGAGTTGCCACTCGGCCAATTAACATATTAACCCTTATACAAATATATCTATTCTCTAATATTCACACACACATACAGCAACTTCCTTTCTATTTATTTCAAAACATCAAAGCACTCTCAAATTTGTACATATGTACAATGGCCGAATGCATATAGCCTTTAACTTCATCTATATTGAAAATCAAACCATCATTTCTTTAACAAATTTATGACATACAACTTTACTTATTTCTTCTTATGAAGCATCATTCACACATAAATCAATTTACAAGTTCAAACTACTCCTTTTGATTCTTACTCATTTTACTTAATCAAAATTCCAATTAAAAATGACATGATTTATTCAATCAAGAACCAATCCCCTTTCTAGTAACACACTTTCGGCCAAATTTTCACTCTTTACTAAATAAATACACAACAATTACTCCAATCCTCACTTTGGTTCTCATTCGGCAATTACATAAAAGATGCTAATTAAACATTCTTCCCAATTTTCCACTAAAACCGAATCACACACTTAACCATACTATCATTAATTTATTCAATTAAATTTCATATAACCCAATTCATTCACTTGTCCCCAATTTACCACTTTAAACGTCCATTTCTACAAATAATTTCTAAAATATTTTGTTCATGGCCGAATATCCAATTCCTATCCACACTAGCATTACCTCCTTATTCCTTGTGCAACATTAAAGCTTAGCCATTTCATCTAACATAGACATAGCCGAAACATACTAAAGCAGTTTTGCCTAAATCATCTTCTAAATTCCCATTCGAAAATTGTACAGCGTATAAACAAAATTTTACTCATAATTTTGACCTCTAGTGAGCTCAAACATACTTCAATCATCCATACTCATCAAAACATACAAAACCAAAACCATTCCTCATTTTTCTATCATAGCCGAATACAAGAGTCAACACCAATTCAAAAATTCCTACATGGGCAATGCTAGGAACTCAACATTCATCTCAACTCCATAAAATTTACAAGAATTACTTGAAAACATTACCTTGATTTTAACTTAACAGCAACCGAATACCATCCCATTTTCTCCTCTTCAACCATCGGCACAAAACAAACAAATTGAAGGTAAATTTTCTTCTTTCTTCTTTTTTTTTTTTCTACTTTAAGTCACCAACTAATATAAAATTAATATCAAATGCATATAATGCTCTTCATCATTACCATGGCCGGCCACTAATGTTTAAAAGGGGAATTTGACATGCAAATCCCCTCTTTTTAATCCATACACAAATCGGCCCTTTTAACATCCATCTATCATATTTTTAAATTTTCACATATAGGCCCCTTTTTAGTAAATTTCACACCCAAAGACAAAAATTAAAGCATGGGATTTTTCACACATGTAAATTCACATATAATAAACATGGAATATAATATTTAATTATTTTTGTGACTCGATTTTTTTTTTGAGGTTTCGAAATCACTTTTCGACTAGGTTCAAATTGGGGCTGTCACAGTAACACCCCTTACTCGAGACCATCGCCGGAGTCGAGCACGAGGGGTTACCAGACGTATCTTACTAGTTCGGGGCATAAAAATATTTACTATTAAAATTAATTCGCTCACATTCATCCAATATACCCCAAAAAAAAGGGCCCTCGAGGTCCTAAAACATGCAATTGAAACGGTTCGGGACCAAACTAAGAACATTAAAAATTTTTCGATTACTTACAGAAATCAAAACAATTTATTTCACTATTCATAATAAAATTGTCCACTTGCGTAATAGTCACTAAATTAATTATAACTCGAGTTAAAAAATTAAAATTTAAATTCGTAAATTTTTCACGAAACTAGACTCATATATCTTCTTACCATAATTTTTCCAGAATTTTTGGTTTGGCCAATTAATACAGTTTATTAGTTAAAGTATCCCCTATTTCACAGTCTAGTGGACCTGACCTCTCTTCACTAAAACTCAATTATTTCATAGTACAATTTTCGGATAACATTTTCGTTTGTTTCTAATGAAAATAGAATCATTAAGGAATCTATAAATATAAATTATAACCCTTAATTCTTCTTGTACAATTTCTAGTAAATTTCTAAAATCAAAACAGGGGATTACGAAGTCATTCTGAACCAGTCTCACAAGAATTTAAATATCTCAGAATATAGACTTCCTTTACTTTCTTTGTTTCTTTCCTATGAAAATAGACTCAATAAGCTTTAATTCTATATCTCATTCATCATTTAATTCGATTTCTACAATTTTAAGTGATTTTTCAAAATCACATCACTATTGCTGTCCCAAAACTGTTTCATAACCAACTTTTACTCTTTCATAATTTCTTTGCATTAAACCTCATTTAGGCATACATCATCAACACATGTTCTTATTTAGCCATATCATAAGGACATACACACAAAATGGCCAAGTCCCTATACATGCCATAACTGAAAACGTTTCAATAAAAATACCCAATTGGTAACTTGATAGTCGAAAGTGTGAAGCGATCTCCGATGACCTCCAACCTGAGCTTGTTTGATAAAACTCTGGAACAGGGGAAAGGAAAGAGGTAAGCTTATAAAGTTTAGTAAGTTCACATGTAAAATAATAGGCATTAGTAATAAATTTAGTTTATTATTAAGCTTTCATAATTTGTATAAATAATGTTAAGTTCTTACTGTCCCATCTTACTCATTGATAACCTTACCAAAGGCTCGGAATAATAATAAAAAAATACCTTACTTAATAGCTTGTTTAAGTACCTACAACATCTCACTTAACACATTAATACTCCTTCATAATATATAGGCATATTGCCAACCATGTTACAAAGCGTCATAAGTATAATTGAAAACTTATCACTTACTTAATACTTGAATATACTTATTAAAATACTTTTAATATCATCAACTTATAACCTCAATATTAATAAGCCTTATGTACATACCTGTCCTCTTTCCTCATGATCTTACCTTGTCATCTCTTTGACTTACTCTTTGAATTACTCAAGTACCTTTCCTTTTGAAATTTACTATTGCCATGTCTTGACATGGTCTTACGTGGTATCCCTGCCTTGTGAATTCACTAATGCCATGCCTTGGCATGGTCTTACATGGGATCTTTGCCTTATAGTAACTTATCAATGTCATGTCTTGACATGGTCTTACATGGAATCTTTGCCTTATAGTAACTTATCAATGCCATGTCTTGACATGGTCTTACATGATTTCCTTGCCTTGTAAAACTTACCAATGCCATGCCTCGGCATAGTCTTACTTGGTATCCTTACCTTATGTTGTCATGGGTCAACCATGGTCTTTTTTTGTCAATTCTTCCTTAATTGCTATATTATAAACTTGGACTTTTCCATCGATTCTTCCTTAGTTTCCATGTTATAAGCATAGACTTTGAAATATTAATGCCTTGGCAATTCATAGCTAAAACATACTTACTCAAAATTTTCAAGGCCAGTCACATAACTCAATAATAATAATAGCAACAATTTCATAATAATAAAATGCTACTCAACTTACATACTTACATTCTCAATCTCATCATATCCTCAATTTATCTTACTTTCCTCAAATTATGCTATTTAATACTTTCTTGATCTTATACAAAGCCACATTACCACTATGGTCTTATATGTAAACTTATTTAAATTCTCACTTTTAATGTCGAATCATTTCTCAATTATTGTCATTATATTCAAAAATCAATACTAAAACATTTATAACTAATATATCAATTTAAAATTCAAACATGCTTAATTAAATACTTATTAAACACATGAACTTACCTCGATATCAACACGGCCATTTTGACCAACTTTCCCAATTTTCGGTTTTTCTCCCATTCTAGGTCCAAATCTCATTTTTTGGGATATAAAACATCATATTTCACTTATTTAATCAATGCACTAATCATTTCGGACCTAAAATATATTTTTACAAAATTTATATTTTTGCCCCTAAACTTTTGCATATTTATACTTTTGCCCCAAAGCTCAAAAATTAAACTTTATCCCTAATTCTTATGTTTTAGGACATGCTGATCATTTTTTTCCTTCTATGGCCATCAAATTCTCACCCTAACATGCACTTATGAACAATAATAATTTTTACCGATTATGCCATTTTACTCGCTTTCATTGAAAATCGCTTAGCAAAAGTCGTTTAACATAATTTTAAGCTTCCACATTCTGTCATAAAACATCAAAATACACACTTTTCACCTATGGTTAATTTTCCAAATATAAACTCTAGCTTGAATTAATGATAGAATTAGCTTAATCAAGTTACCGGGATTCCAAAAATGTAAAAAACATGAAAAATGGGGCTAGAACGGACTTATTATGAAGCTTGGAAGATGAACAAACCCTAGCCATGGTGTTCCCTTGCTACATTCGGCCATGGAGAAAAGAAATGAAAAAGATGATAGCTTATTTCATGTTATTTTGCCTTTATTCATTAATTAAGGCATTTTACCAAAATGCCCTTAAATATCTTACTTACTAACCATGTCTATTTTTTTCCATCAAACTTTAATGATCTAATTATTATTTAAGGACCTTTACTTTAAACCCCCATTTCAATCAAGTACTTTATAACCTAGAATACATATTTTGCAACTTTTGCAAATAAGCCCTAATAAACAAATTAAACATGCAATTTATAAAATTTCTTATCGGTAGTCTAACACATGCATCCAATCAATCGGTAAATCATGATAATTCATCGTAATAAACTTTTCTATCTCGTACTTGTGGTTTCGCAACCACTGTTTCGTTTAGGCACTCTTTCGGGATGTTACATAGGTGAGTAGTAGGAAACGATCCTTGGCATGACCTAAAAGAACATGCTAATAAAGGCAGTGTGTTCCCAATTCTATTCCAAACAATCTTCCGTAAAATTATTTATGGGCTTGCATAATAGAATTGCATGGTAAGGTTCTCAAAACAATCAAACAACTAGTGAACCCACTCGTCGAACCTATCGAGCTTGATGAACTTAACAAATTAACCAAATATGGCTTTAATACCATTAAATGTAACATTTCAAACCTTACCGGGACGGTTTGACCTGAATGCATAGTGTCACATTAACCATTGAAGTGACTATCCGATCAACACCCACAAACCTCTAACTCACCACACATTAATAGGTTTATATGTCATCATATAATGGAAAATTTTAAGCCATGGATTAAGGTATGAAAGATTCAAGGATTGTGTTCTTAAGGTTCACACCCTAGGTTCGCAGGATGTTACCTCACAGCAATGTTTCGCTCTAAAACAGGAAAGCTAAGAATATCCTTTACGAGCTATTCCTCGTCATCACTCTGTGGGTCGCGATTTAGGACTTAGAAAGTAATAGGTCAAGCGAGCTCTCCTCAAAGAGTCTTACGTATGGATTTTGGCAAGCTATGACTACCCTAAATACATGGCAAACCCCCTACTGTGGATTGTCCTATTTCAAAGGTCCTCGCGAACCCTTCGGGTTAGACGAGCTGGGCTTGCACATTACGGTACTATGTGAATACCATTTAAATTTTTTAAATCTTTATTTATACAAAAATTTAAATTCATTAAACATGAGCAAGAACTTTTAAGAAAACATATCATCCATATACCTAAATTTTGGCACGAGTAATTATTAAGAATTCGTAGTTACATAAAGCATTTTAGGAGATAATAAAATACGACTTAAATTCCAGGATAACTTTGGTCCACATTGCCTTATTATTCCAGAAATCAACCATTCTGAGTACACAGGAAAATATGTTGAATTTTTTACTTCGCCGTGTGCTCTCACCCAACGCTACCTATCTAAAAGGTTATAAAGAGTATGTGAGTTTACAACTCAATGAATGAATAGAAAAACCACTTAGCACGCACAAAAACATAAGTTAAGTAAGAGCTTATTTTAGTTACTATCTGCGAACTAGGTTCGCCAAAGTTACACGAAGTCTAGTTCACGGTTGCACACTGTCAGTTAATATAAAACAATAAAACATGATAATTTGGAAAGTTAGTTCTTATTCACATATTCTTTTCTGTTGGATAAACGAATCTTTTATAACTTCCACACTTTGCTCAAAGAGTCTAACATATCTCAGAAGTGTAGTATTAAGCTAACACTCTCCATCACACTAGCATGTCTCATTGAATAGAGCTTAGCTCGACATTTCCTTATTCCTCTTATTCTGTCCCAGAGCCTCTCACCCAAATCACAAAACAGAAAGATGAGTACTAATAATCCTATGGCATGTCATTATATCCAATGGAAAGATTTTAGTGTCAAAACTTTTACAAACACATAAAGCTCACAATTTATGAGGAGCTCGCAAAACATATAATCACATAGACCTCTCAATTCGTAAAGCTCGCAAATCCTATTTATATATATATATATATATATATATATATAACTAGCAGTATTAAGCTCACATATCACTGTTCAAATAATCACACATTTAAACACAATCATAAAACATATTTTTAGAAAATGCTTACTCTTCAGAACTTAGGGTAAAAGCCTAAACTCCTAATTAACACTATGGTTCACACATACAAGTGGTGATCCCTGAAAACTCACCAGTTCGCTGAAAGCTTTAAACAAACTTCGTCTTTTCCTATTCTTTGCTTGTAGACTGCTTTACTAGGCTCGCAACTTCACAAACATTTTACACACATATCACTAACAATCAAAGGACGTTTAGACTCATTCAATAACACAAGCGAACCTAGGTTCGTACATTCTGGTGTTATGGCGAACCTAGTTTCCTTTGTTGCGAATTTACTTAAAGGCCCTAAAGTTACTTCTAATCACCTAGCACAATGTAGAAACAGAGTCTTACCATGAATCTTTAAGAAAAGCAAACTTAGTTTTTTATTTGCAGCACATCGACAGAAAACAAGGAGAAAGAATGGAGGTTTGGCTAATAGAAGGGTTTTAGTATTTATAAAGGTTAAAAACCTTCATTAACAGAGTTTTAATTCCCATGTAACTAGGGTAGTTTGGGACGTACGGGTCTCCTAATGAGAAGAGGTCGTGCATGACTCTATTTCAATTAAGGAAGGAAACTGTTTCCTCAACTCTTCTCAAATAACTATACAGCTACTCCTACTTTCACCTTTTTCGCAATTCAATCCCTAACTTTGTTAACCAATCGATCTAGGTCCTTTAATAATCAATAACGATTCGCTGGTCAAAACTTCTAAACCCTATTTCAAAATGTTACCCATGGGATTTCCGTTGAACTGAGTTTCATATATGAACTTTTGGATGTTGGTTTTTGTATTTTGCATTAGACTTTCGCTTGAATACTGTTTAATATCCAAGTTTGTAATTCAAATCTATTTTATTTATTTAAATAACGAATTTAGATATTTAAATTTAATATTTATTTATATATTTCAGGCATAGTTATATATTTATAATTCATTTGACATTCAACCTTCAATCTTTTTTTAAAAAATTAATAAAATTTTTAAAAAGTTCATAAAAAAATTAATCACATAAAAAAATAAAAGGACAAATATGCCCTATAAAACTTGTTTCGTTGAAAGAAAAGTATGATTAAAATTTAAAGGTTGAGACCAAAGTGCAAAAAAAAAAAAAAAAAAAAAAAAAAAATTACGCAAAGGTATCCTTAAGGGTTAAATGTTTAATGGAGACAAATATTGAATCGAATGCAGCTCTTAATGATAAGATTCGGGATAGAAATCGTTTCCTAAATAATTTTTCCAGAGAGTGGTCACCCATACGAAATATAATAACAATGGATTTTTAACACTACAATCAGTTTCCTAAAAAATAATTGGGATTTTCAAAGTGTTAAAGAAGAACAAAGAAGCGCTTCTGGAAGCTCTACTCCTCAAATAATTGAAAATGCATTTACACAAACAACTCATTATATAGATGGGAAGATTAGAGGAATATAAGATGCCAACCCCAAAACACTACAAAAATAAAATACAAGCACATGTAAATATTGTTCAATACCTTCACCCGGAAATAGACCCAGACCAGGGCTTGGTCCTCACAGGTTGCAACCAATCAATGTTTGCTATCATACTAGCCTACTAAATCATCTAGCCTTGTCAGCTGCCTTTGTTTGAGGAAGGGTTCCAAAAACTCTGTCCCAAAACGCTGAAGTGATCCCAAAGCCCTTATTTTGGATCCTAAAGTGATGGTTCAGGTGATATTTCTGCAATAAAAATGATCAAATCAAGCTACGGAACACCTGTGACACAAGTGTTAACTACTACTTTGATAAGTTTTAAAATCTGCTTTCATTAAATCCATGGGGCTGAAAATTTATAGCAACAACCTGCTCTAGGTAATGTGTTAAACTAGCAAGAAAAGTTGCCTGCGACTAGTTAAAACATAAGTTTCTTACCTTAAGGCTTTTAGGAACTTGGTTGGTGGGCTGACCATGGTGTAGGTAGTAATGGGTGACATCATACATAACATACCCAAGTAAACCTCCTCCAAACAAAGCAGGAGTAGTGGACGGAGTGGCACAAAGCTTAATCAGGTTCCAGAACTGGTAAAGACACCGCAAAGCGATAAGTGGAACGCAAGTAAACAGAATAATTCAAAGATACATGAATTGCACATGCAATAAAATGCTTTTGATGCAAACTTTCACAGTTCAAGGTTTTGAAGGATTTTACAGAATAACAGGAAACAAAATTACCATTTAAAAGACAATAACACAAACTATTATCAAAACTCAGCTGTCATCTACTCGAATGGGAGACCTAACTAGCATCATCATGTAATATATGAACAAGAATTGAAGTAAAATATACACACTGGTATGCATAATATAGCAGCTGCAGCAGGTGGAAAAACAAGCCTCAGGCCGTCCATAGGGTGCTTGTGGTGGCAGCCATGAAGAAGATAGTGTATGGTGTTTCCCCTATATCAAAGTTCCCAATGAATTATTTCATCTTTCTAGCATACTATGAAGGCTAATATGCGCCGAAAAGGCAATAAAATTTTCAATACAAAAGTACAATATGCATTTGATGTTACTCTACATGAGTTGTGAACCAAGGAGAGAAGGAACTAACCAATAACTCTTAGTTTCAATGTGGAAAAGGAATCGGTGTAAAACATATTCCACAAATGTCCACACAAAAATGCCAAAAGCAACCATTAAAGCGATTTGGGGAAGTGTATGCCCCATACGTACGGACATTGAAATGCACCAGCAAACAACAGGCAGCCATATGGTTGGAATTGCCCACCAGGCAGTGCGAGTCAAGAACTGTTTCAAGTAAAACAAGCCAAAGATGCATTAGCACGCACTTACAACAAATTGCATTAGTAATGCTTCATAAAATATTTCAAAATGTTTATAAATACCTCCCAAAAATCACTCTCAAAGAACCTAGGACCTTCCTTGCTCACAATAGGCTGATGAACCCACTCCTGATAACTTTCTCCAAGGTGACCAACCTGTCGTAGATCATTAAACAGTCAAAATCAATAGTTTTCAACTAGAAAAATATCCTCATGCCTAACATTGCTAAAGAGTATTTAAACTGCAAAGAAGGAAGCAATGAAATCAATGAAAGAAACAGAACAAGAAGTGGTAAAGAAGTTAGTGTCTAATTAACACCACCAAGAAATCAAATAAAGGAAATAAACAAAAGAAATACAGGACTAACGAAGCAAAAAAAAATTCACAAACATATCTATATGTCGCTATTTTAATCACATAAGAAACTATACAAGTGAACTGAAAACCAGTTACACCATAGCTGTCACCACACATGCTTGTTCCACAAGATAAACCAAAATCAAACATATGATCTTGGTACCTGGAAGACAAGGGGTTTATTCAAATCAACGGTGAATTTGTGTGCAACCATCTTCGCAACTGCATTAAAGAAAAAATCTGTTTAGCAAAGGATTAATAAATTAGTAATTTTTGTTTGAAGAATAACAAAAAGAGTGAGGATGACACAAGATTCCACTTATGTCAGGCTACTCCATGGAATTTGTACCATTGCTTAACCTCAAAATTCCAATTTTCAAACACATTTCGGTACTCAACACTCGAGGATAAAAAGCATGAATTAGATTCCAACAAGGACGAACCACAAATTAAATTTTTAAAAAAGTTGTTCAAATTATAAAATACTAAATAAAGATTCGGTTACATTATATCTCAGCCATCAATCAGAAATCTGCAGGAAAAGGGAAAAAAGAAAAAGAAACAGTGCTACTAAAAAAAATTAGTAAATCAAGCACTTATGTTCCTATTACCCCAATTTTCTAAGCACCCAGCCAGCATAACAACACAATGTACTTAACTGAACCATCAATGAAAACCCAGAATTCAGAAGAAAAGAGAAAATAAATTACAGCAGATCTAGAGATTAAAGAAAAACACAAAAATAAAAAGCCAATAAAAAAATTAAAAAGAAAGGAAGCAGAACCAACCAAAGACAATGTGGATTGAAGTTAAGCAAACACACCAAAAAGCTAGCTTCTCAATGTGAAGAGCAGCTATAATAGAAGAAGGTTTGTATGTTTTAGTGAAGCAAAGAGAAGACTGAGAAAGAAAAGGGACAGGATTTTGGGGGTATAAATTAAGTGTAGATAAATCGTGGGAGATGATATAAGCCGTTGATTTAAAAAAGAAATATTGTTGGGTATCGAAGAATAAAAAGGCCAGCGGATCTGTCTCACGTTGGATTCTAAATTTCTAACGGTTGCCAGTCTGGCATATTGAAGATCCAGCTTCGTATTTGCGTGGGGTGGGGTTGGGGGCGTGGGGGTGGGTGTGGGGGTGGGGGTGGGGGTGAGGGTGAGGGAAACTATTTTGTATTTTGCTCACATGGTAAGCAAGAATGTGAATGCCGAATTTGCTGATATGCTTAAAGGGTGTTGGTTGCTGATTGTGGGGTGAGCATTTGGTTAATTAATCAATTTAATCAAGCTATTAATGTATCAAATATAAAGTGTTCAAATGCCTTTTGATCGAGTTTAATGTCATTAGACACAGATTTTTTTTAATTATAGGAATAAAGTAAAGTACAAATAACAAATACGATTAGAACCACTCAAATTCAAATTAAATTTGAGGTGATGAACATCTTGACTATCAAATTATATAATCTGACAAGTTAAATCATATCAACTCATATTATTAAAATATAAAAGAGAATCAATGTAAATATAATAAATATACTTATGTTTTTTAAATTTTCATTTATTTAAAATAAATTACTACTAAATAACTCAAACTTTTAAATAATTGTTTTTATTAATACATTTTTATATGATAATAGTTAATTTTTTATATAATTTTTTAAATATTATACTTTCCTTTTTTTTGTTAATCATATTATATTATACATTCCTTTAAAACACTATTTATTTTTTCAATATAACTTCATACATTTTTTAATATAACTATCTTTTTAGAATTTTCTTTTACCATTTATTTTTTTAATTTATTAAACAATTACCCTAAAAATCATTTATTTAAACATTTATTACTTTATTTTAAATTAGGGTCATAGTTATGATAATAATCGGTTATAAGAGCAATTAATAAAAAAAAAAAAGCCTAAAATGAACCGTATGTTTTGATTGAATAAAAATAAAGAGAAAAAAATAGGAAAGTAATACCTTTGTTTTGAATAATTTTTTTTATTTAAGTAAGGAGAGTTGAATATCGGTAAAAGTATTAGAGAAGTCCCTATATTTTAGGGGTAGATTACATTTTAATTCTCTACTGAAAAAATCAATAAATTAACTCTTATGCATTTTAAAATCTGTAAAATAACCTCCTCTAAATTTTTCTCTTAAAATATGACGTGAAACATTAATTTAAATGGTTAATTACTAATTTTGTCCCTAAACCCTAGCTAAAATATTATTTTGATTTTTTTAAAAATTTTCTTAACACTAATTCTAAAAAATTATAAAAATCTTTAAAATAAATATAAATTATTAAAATTATTAAAAATTATGTTGAAAATTATGTTAAAAACTCAACAAATTTAGCCGTCAGTATCTACAACATACTTCATTTTAGTTCTAATTCTTAAAAAATTCAACAAATTTTACACAAATATTTACAAAATTTGTCAATTTAATCCTAACTCTAAAAAAAATATTTTTAACCCTTCATAACTTATCGACTAACGCATGTAAGGTATTAAAATAAGAAAAGAGTTAACTCTCCACTTGCAAAAGAACTCTAAAGAATTTGGATAGAACACAAAAAATTTAAGGTAAACTATACCAATTGTCCCTAAACTTAGTTTCAAATTACATTTCAGTCACCCAACTTTCAAAAAGTTACATGATAGTCACTAACATTATCAATATGTTACATTTTGATCACTTGTCTATTAACTACCATTAAGAGGACAACATGACACCCTAATTTAAATAGTTAATTACTAAATTGGCCATTGAACTATAAGCACTTTTTAAAAAATTTAACCATAATTCTAAAAATATTTTTAATTTTTTTTAAAAATTACAATAAAAATTACAGTAAAAATATATATTTAAAAAAAAAAAGTAAATCTGCTATAGATTTTTGTTATCTTGTTTTTTTTTTCCTTAAAAAATCAAAACTATATTTTTATTGAAACAAAATTAAATCAAATTTTATTAAAGTCAAAACTTACAACTTACATCTAAAGAAGCTCTTTTTTTTATGAATCTTGGTGTTTTTTTTCTTGAAAAATTGAACTCTCTTTCAATAATGGGAAACATTTCTATTTTCAATAAAATTCTCAATTTGATGAAAACTATCTGATGCAATGAGGCACTAACCTTACTTGTTGAAGACACTCTCTTGTGCAATTCTAAAAGCACTCATTTCAATAAAATCATAGTTTTATTACTATTAAAATACAATCAAACAAAAAAAAAAAAAAACACATTTACAGTAAACAAAATCTTGCAATTTTGGGTCTCTCTTTGGTGACGAAGAAAATGATAAAAGACAATGAGCTCCTTTCGCTACTTCTCCACCTCTGGAGACATGATGATGGCTTTGAGGTTTTATTTTAAATTAAAATTTCACTTTTATATTTTATTTCTTCCCATAAATTTAAAATATTATTTTTTAAAATTTTAAAACCCATGAAGTCTTTGATTAGAATTCAAAACTTTATATTAAAAGTTCAAAACACATAAATTGTTAAACTCAGTAAATTAAATATTAAAGCTTCTTACGTTATTAAACAATAAGATCTTAAAATCAAAAAGTTTGTAATAGCTAAGGGAACGCGGAAATGAGTGATCAAAATTTTATACACATCAGGAGATACAAAAGAATAGGAGATGTGAAAATGAGTATTCACTAAAGTAGAAAAAAGTTTAAAAAAAAAAGTAAAAATAAAATAAAATTTTATGTACTTTTTAGTTGGAACCATATACAATGAAGACAAAACTGAACATTAACGAAAGTGAGTAATCAAAACTTTTAGTTGATTTTTTTTTTCTTTTGCTTTAATCAAGTTTTTGTTTATTTATTTATTTTTGGCTTCCATCAAGCATGAGAAATCTTTTTTATTTTTCTGGATTTTGTAAAATAGGGAAGAAAATCTTGTAAAAAGGAATATGGTTTTGGGCTTAAGATTTTTTTTGTAATTTTTTTAGATTTTTTACTTATATATTTTCAACTTTTAGAAATTTTGTATTTATAATTTTTATTTTTAAAAATAGTTTAACATAATTTTAATATATTTTTATTATTTTATATTTATTTTTAAGATTTTTTTATTTTTTTAGAATTATTGTTAAGAAAAATTTTTAAAAATCAAAATGACGTTTTAGCTATAGTTCAGGGACTAAATTAATAATTAACCATTTAAATTAATATTCCACATCACCATTTAACAGAATAATTTAATAGATAGGCTAATGTGCATGTTTTGAAATGTATAAAGGTTAATTTGCCCATTTTTTCAGTAGGGGCCAGAATGCAATCCACCCCTAAGTACAGAGTCTTCCCTAGTACTTTTACCGTTAAATATCCTTACTTTCTATTGAGTTACTCATTTTTTAATTACTCAAATTTCGGGGAGAAGTTCGGGAAAGGAAAGTAATGTTTCCTTTAAGATTCAAAATATCATTTTTATTGTATTGACGTTTTAGGTAAGTTATTTTTATAAAAATGATATGATTGGAAAAAAAATTATAAAGTAATTATTTACTTAGGTTTCCAAAATTTTACCAAACAAAGTAAAACATCTTTCACTTTTGTTTTATTTTTTAATTTTAATTATCCAAACAAAACAAACGGAAAGTCTAGCTTATGAGAAAAGAGGTAAAATGAAATGATAACATTTTTGTGTTTGTACAATTTAGTATCCTCTATTTTCTTTTAAAATAAAGGTTACTTTTTGTTTGTCCTGAGTCTCATGACTTGTGGAAAAAGTTAAAAGGAAAACTGGAAAAGTAAATGATTAATTAAAATATAAAATGTTTATTGTTTATACCTTTTATCTTTTACATAAAATATTTTATTAAAAGATCATGACACAACGATCATTTTGATATAACATTTCCTTTTCCGTATTCAACCAAATAAAAAGAATTGCTTGTTTTTGTAAAAATATTTTAAAGAAATTCAAATAGGATTTAAGTAACTCAATTTCTTTATTCAAATTCCACCAAAAATGTTATGATTTTTCAAAAACTCTGAACATTATTTCATTTAATACTGTAGAAAAAAAAAATTAGGCTTCAAAATGTCGTTTTTTCTTAATTCTAATATATTTTATGTTATTAAAATTGTTTTTATATTTTTACAAATTTAATAATATTCATATTGTATATTTATATTATATACTCTTAATATCATTATTTTTCTTTAGTTTATTTTTTTAACTCATGAAATTTTAATAGTCTTTTTTTTTTTTGTAAAAAAAATTATATATCCAAACAAAATAATAAAAAATACATGTGATGCATTTTAAAATACTAAATAGCATTTAAAACAATCTTATAGTTGTAAAATTTTGCATCAAAACATACCCTTACTTTCCTTTATAATATTAATTCTAATGTTAGGCTTTTTTATAAAAATAATCTTGAAAAAATAATTAATTACTTAAATAATTTATTTTTTTATAAAATACAAAAATAACTCAAAATTTACAATAAAAGTTGGTAAAGCCAAAGTGTTTGGTGCCACCAACATACAATGTTAGCAATCTGCATTAAAAAATCAATTTTTTGATAGAACCATATAGAATGGCGCCACTTATATAAATATTAGGAAAATATTGTGATTTTTGAAAATACGAGAGTTTAAGCAATTTTACCTTTTTTTGGTGGAGCCAAATAAATTGGCGCTACCAAATTTCAAGATAGTAGCATGTATGCCTATTTGCCTATTGAAATAGGTAAAATTTTTATTTTTTTCATTCACGTTACTTTTTCTAATTCTTTGTCCTTTTTCATTTTTTTTGTTTTTCTTTTTAAGTTTTTATTTATTTACTTTTTAAGTTTTTTATTTGTCATTTATTTATTTATTTATTTTATTTATTTGTTTATTATTGGTTTTATAAAATTTGAAATGTATATTTAAAATGTTTTATAATATTATTTTTAAAATTTTTAAATATATTTTTAATAATATAAAATATTTAAAATATAGTATTTTAAAGATATGACCTTTCAAATTTATTATTTGTTTTATAATATTTTAAATGTATATTTTAAAAATTTTAAATATATATTTATTTAATTTTAAATATAATTTTTTAAATAATGATTTTTAATTATTTTTAAAGATATTCAAACTTTTTCTAAATTCTATTTAAAATTTTAAAAAATAATATTTTATTTAAAAAGTGAAAATTAAATTAATTGGAAAAAATAAAAAAATGATTTATTTGTCAAAAAAAGGATTTATTTGTTATAAAAAATATGGTTTTTTAAAATAATATATATTAAAAATTAAAAATTTATATTAAAAAATTAAAAATATATATTATAACTAGTCACATCATGTCAGTGACATCAACGATGTAACTAGTGATTAGTCTAATTGTTAAATTTTTTTTAAAAAAATATGAACGTCTTATTTAAGAAGCTGAGGTTTGGTCCCCTTCAAATATTTGTAGAAGGAAGGAAGAAAAGAGAGAAAAAAAAAGTAAGTTATTTATAGTTTTTATTTTGTATTTTTATATTTTATAGTTATTGTAATATAATAATTAATTATATTTAATTTATGTATTTTTTTTAAAATTATGCAGATATCAAAATGTTATCTAGAGTAAATATGGATCACACTTCATCGAGAATCAATGAAACAGTAAAATTAATTATAAATTAAATAAAAAAATTGTTTTATTTTTTCGTTTTTTCTTACTAAGCTTTACTTTGCTCAATGTGTTTTGATTGCATAAAACTGATCTTTATTTAGTTAAATTATCCATTTTTAATTCTTTTTTGCATGAAATTGATCTCTACGTGTTAGTTATAATTTTTTTAAATTTATGACATATTCATAAATTTATATATTAATTTTTTTAATATGACGACCTTTCTACTTAATTTTGCATTGTTACTGTGCTTGGTTCCATTTGTGGGATACAAAAAAGTTATATTTTTCTTTAACGAGCGAATATATATTTTTTTATAAAAGTTCTCGTATGTAAGATAAATTTTTGAGTTTAAATATGCCTAATTTATATCATATGTAAAACTCTATGTATTATTATAGATATCGATTCAATAAAAATAATTTTTTTTTATATTTACCCATACCACCTATGTTTTTAAAGGACATTATTAATATTTTTAATATACTTTTTGTAGTTATATGGTTGCCTTTAGTTTTAATGCTTAACTATGATTAGGACATAATAATCACATTTGATTTCTAAGTGTTATTATCAATATTTTATGATAAATCTTCATTCTATTATTAATATTTTATTACTTATTTTCTTTAACTTAAATAAAACATACTTAGAATGGCTACGTTGGTATAGTATAAGTGTGATGTTTTGTTTTCTCAACCTTTCAATTTTACTTTTCGATATATAATTTTATGTTTAAATTATACAGATAATTGATTTATCATATTTTTATAAAAAAAATTGCCATAAAGAATGAGTATTAGGTTTTGAGGTCATGGTTTCATTTTCCCAAGTACGATCTGAACAAGTGGATCATGCCATACTTAAAGTTGGCGTGTAACACCCCCTACCCGTATTCGTTGCCGGAATAGGGTACTAGGCATTATCGAAGTTTACCGAACAATAATTTTTTTAAATTTTTTTACTAAAACTCAATATATCCCCTTTATAAACATCTAACATTCCCTGCAAAACTTAAACCGAGACCAATCCAAATCAACCAATCCAATTCAACATATTTTCAAAATAGATTCATACATATTCATAAGATAATTTCATCACATACCAAACCAAGATTTGTTAGCCACACCAATGGCTAACTTTACATTCATTTCACATTAACAGTTACTTTATTAACTTATACATGCCATTGATTTCCAAAATAAAGTTTCTGGATATACCAAAATTTTGAGGTTGATAGTGTGATGTGTCTCTGACAGAATCTGACCTCCGAGCTCTTAATACTACAAAACAGAGAAAAAGAAAACAGGATAAGCACATTGTGCTTAGTAAGCTCATGTAACAAGAGTTATACTTACCTAATATTTTCAATATAATACAATAAACATACATACATCCATTCAATGCATTGTTATCTTAACATGCACAAACTCAACATTCAAGTTAGTACAATAATTTTAATGTATCAATAATATATACTGTGATTGATGAGCTCATCAATACCATGATTTCCATTCCATTATTATTTTCCCATATTTATCCCGTTGAATTTTCTTGAAATTTCGATGGATTTTCAGGGGTACACTTTGGTGTACAAATTCGAGTCCGTCAATTCATATTCATGTGTGCACATTTCCATTTCAGAGAGCACACTCCCGCGAACCTTATCCTTATAGCGGGATTACCAGTCCAAGCTAAATCCCCTGTAATATAAACTCATAGAGTATTGTCGGGATTACCAGTCCAGGCTAAACCCCCTGCAACGACAATTACTCTAATGAGTTTGGATCTAAATTACCAGTCCAGGCTAAATTTAGACCCTAATTTGGATTACCCGTCCGAGCTAAATCCATTTTTTACATATTCTTCGTGAGGGCTATATCAGGATAGGATCACCCGTCCGAGCTAGATCCCCTTTTAACGTCATTTCCTTTTCAGAGATCCATCGAATTTTCCGTTCATTCAACCGGGATTTCTTCCCCTTTTTATCAAATATATCAATGTTTCATCAATTTTCATATAATGAACATTCAATTCATATTCACATCAATAACATACATTTCAAGCATTTAAGAATATAATTCAAGTTACACGAACTTACCTCGATACTTATTTGTATACAAAAATCTACTAATCCCGAACTTTTTCCTTTCCTCGATCTAGCTTCGTATTTGAGTCTTCAGGATTTTGTGCAAAAATTATGAAAAACCAGCTTAAATAACCCCTCCTATGGCGTTTTGGCTGATTAGAATGAAGGGAAATCTCAAGAAATCTAGATATTTCCATATTAGTCCTAGTTTTATTTAGTTAATAATGCAATATTCTAATTTTACCCTTAAATCATCAATTTTTCTGCTGATTTTATGCCCTTGCCGTCCAGTCCAATAATTTTTGGGTCTATTTACCTTTTAAATCCTTTCTTATTAAACACTTAAGCTATTTAATCATTCTAAGCACTTTTACACCTTTTCCAATTTAGTCCTTTTCATTTAATTAACTGTCCAAACGTTAAAATTTTCTAACGAAATTTTAATACAATATTACTAACATTTCACAAATATTTATAAAAATATTTCTGACTCGGTTTTATGAGATCGAGGTCTCAATAACTTGTTTTTACCTAATTTCTTCAATAATTTCTTTTTCTTAACTAACCACTAAATCGATAAAATTTTTCTATCGATATTTTCATATGATTTTCCTATCACATCAATATTTATGCAAAAATATTAAAATAAAATTCTCTTTAAATCAGATTTGTGGTTACGAAACCACTATTCTAATAACCTTGAATTTAGGCCACTACATGGCGGGATTTGGGGACATTGCATTAATTTGAAGGTTTGACCTAAGGGCGAACTTAATATCTGCCTTGGTTGAGCGGTGGTGTACGGAGACCCACACCTTCATTATGCCGTGTGGGGAGTGCACTATCACATTGGAAGACATTGCAATGTAACTTATGCCGTGTGGGGAGTGCACTATCACATTGGAAGACATCGCAATGTAACTTGGGTTATGAGTTAACGGTGCTGTGGTCACGGGTTGAAGCAAAGTGTTGGAACCTTTAGTACTATGCCACATATTGCTTGGATGGTCCCTTAGTGATGGGGAACAGAAATTCACATACTTGACATTGGCATGGTTAAGAGCAAATTTTAAGGAGTTATCAAGCACTGCCATTAAGCACGAGGTGATGTGTGTAACACCCCCACGCCCGAGACCGTCGCCGGAGTCGAGCTTGAGGTGTTACCGAACATAATTTATCATTTAAACAACTTTACATCATTTATTTTGACTTTTGGAATAAGCAGTTTTTCTGCATCATGGTCGCTAAAAAAATCATATCTTGAGTTACGAAACTCGAAATCAAGATCCGTAAATTTTCCCTGAATCTAGACTCACATATCTATCTACTAATTTTTTTCTAAAATTTTTGGTTGGGCCAATTAGTACAGTTTATTAGTTAAAGTTACCCCTATTTCAGGACTTGACTGCACTGACCTCTACTTACTACGAACCACTTTTCTCCATGTAAAAAATTCATATAACTATACCGTTTATTTCTATTAAAATTAGATTCAATAAGGATTCTGAGCATATAAATTACACCTCCTAATTATTTTTTTACAATTTATAGTGAATTTTCAAATTTGAAACAGGGGATCCAGAAATCGCTCTGGCCCTGTTTCACTAAAACTCAAATATCTTACAACATATAACTCCTTTACCTATTTCGCTTTTTCCATTTGAAAGTAGACACAATAAGCTTCAATTTCATAGTTAATTCTTCACATAATTCGTTTTCTACTATTTTTGGTGATTTTTCAAACTCACGTCGTTGTTGCTGTGGTGTTCTGTTTTATGGCAAGTTTCATCTTTTTATGAATTCTCATTAACTATATAACATATTAAACTCACAAGGCATCCAACATTATCTAGGCTAGCCATACCAATTACTAATCATTATCAAGCATTTTCTCAACCAAACCACAACCATATCACAAGATTATTTACACAAAACAAGTATATTGCTATACATGCCATACATCAAAATATACAAACCAATATACCAATTCTTCCTCGAATAGTGTGAGCGTTTCTTCGACCTTCCCGGTATCCAAGTTGGCTTGCTAAAAACTACAATGAATGTAAAGGAGGGAGTAAGCATAAATGCTTAGTAAGTTCACATGCAAATAACAAGTAACATAACAAAGCAATTATATCAACAACAATAGCATGATATCACCAAGATACAAACCACATTTCTAGCTATCGTGTATCATCTTACCACCTTATTTCTATTGTATCCAGTTTCAACCCGATGGTTAAGTACATACTGTTCAAATTGTCCATTTCACAACACTTACCAAAATATCATTTTCATCTTGAGTATTCTTCCATTCCGCTAGAATTTTACCCGTTGAACACATCGGAATATAACTCGGATACACGGATCATTTGCACATAAGTGCCACATATGTAATCAATCAATCATGTAACCCGCCCATAAGCGAACTCGGACTCAACTCAACGAGCTCGGGTGTTCGCATCCATAAGTGAACTCGGACTCAACTCAACGAGCTCAGATGCCTAGTTACATCTCACGAACTCGGACTCAACTCAACGAGTTCGGACATTTGCATCCATAAGTGAACTCAGACTCAACTCAACGAGTTCGGATGCCCAACCATCCTAGTGACATGTCACTTGTATACTAATCTATTCCCAAGGTTCAAACGGGATTTTCCTCAATCACACATTTCCCAGTCGTTCTCCTCGAAATATCGGAACCAATACGTTGCTTGCATCTCATACTTATCAATTTAATCACATACTTTTCATACCAATACATAATATTTCACAAAGCATAATATTCATAATAACAAGTATCATATCATATAAATAGCATTAAATCACTTAAAATAGCAATTATGTTACATTATTTACACATGAACTTACCTCGGTACAAAATATAGCAATTTTGCGATTTAGTCCAAAATCTTTTCTTTTCCTCGATCAAGGTTGATTCCACGTCTTTCTTGATCTAAAATAACACATTTAGCTTATTTAATACTCACATTATCAAAATAGTCCTAAATTCAAATTTTGGCAAAATTACAATTTTGCCCCTAAACTTTTGCATATTTACACTTTTGCCCCAAAGTTCAGAAATTTAATTTTATCACAAATTCTTATGTTTTAGGACATGCTAATCATTTATTTACCATTAGCAAGCTCAAATTCCCACTAAAACACATACTTATGAACAATATGTACTTTTACCGATTAAGCCGTTTTACTCGTTTTTACTTAAAACCGAGTAGCACAAGTTGTCTAACATAATTTAAAACCTCATATTCTATCATAAAACATCAAAATACACAAATTTCACCTATGGGTATTTTTCCAAATATGAACCCTAACTTAAATTATTGCTAACATAAGCTTTATCGAGTTACCGGGACTACGAAAACGTAAAGAACATTAAAAACGGGGCTTGGAATCACTTACTATGAAGCTTGGAAGCTTGAAACAAACCCTAGCTATGGAGAACCCTTGAAATTTCATGGTAATGAAGAAGATGACCAATTTTGTGTTATTTTTCCCTTTTTATTTCATGTTAATATCCAAATGACCAAAATGCCCCTCCTTACTAAACTTTCAAAAATTCTGTCCATGTCCAAATTTTGTCCATGAACTTAAAATTGGTCAAATTGCTATTTAAGACCTCCTAATTAATATTCCAAAGCAATTTCATACTAGAAACTTCTAGAATGCAAGTTTTGCAACTTATTCGATTTAGTCCCTAATTTCAAATTAAGCACTTTACGCTTAGAATTTCTTCATGAAATTTTCACACCATCATAAAATCATATCATAAACATCAAAATAATTATAAAATAATTATTTCTACCTCAGATTTGTGGTCACGAAACCACTATTCTGATTAGGCCCTAATTCGGGATATTACAATGTGTCGCTCAAGCCTATATTTTGCAGCTGATCGAGGGGTACTTATGCCGAACAACACATCTAATATAGTCCACTTAAAGTACTTGCCTCTATTGGAGGATTTCTCTCTTGTCGGTAGTTATAACTAGGGATCGATGGTGTTGGCCATATTGTACCATGAGTTTTGCTGAGCAATAAAACATAGGGTTAGTAACATAGCTGGTTGTCTGGGTCTGTTACAGTCCTTGGCTTTATATAGGATGCCGTTTCTAGCGGCTGTTAGGCACCAACCATATTTATGGCCACTTGTAAATAGGTAAAAATAAAATTACAGTTAACATTTAACGACTCATAAGTGTGGATAATATTTCGCGAGTTTAACTGCTAATGTGTTTGTTTCGATTTTAGATGGGCCATGCCTCCGGGAATTGGTGTGAGTCAAACATTAATCATTTACCACCAAATGATAAAAGCGTCTGTCTGAGAAAAAAGTATATATATTAATATGGTTTAAGTAACGTTGATTTAACTTATCCACTTGCAGTATGTGATGTGACATGACTCATTATGTTATATTGTACAGTTCTTGTGGATGTCGTATTCTGTACTGAACATTGCAACCCTTATTCGTCAGTGGGTTCATGCCGAAGCCCATGGGTGGTGCATTAACACACCGGTGCTCAACTTCTCAACCATTGAATGGTACAACGACAATAGAGTTATGCGATAATTTAGGTGTAGATAATTTATGCCAGTTGAGCCACAACAATTTGCTGATGTCCACGGTAAGATAATGAGGGGGAAACATACAATAGATTGGAGCATTGAATATCAATGTTATGTGGCACTATAGAATGCCCGATACGACAAGCAGCCTGAGATGCAGTCTTGCATGTTAAACTTCAGTCCATCGACTGAATACATTTAGTGGTACATGACTCGATGTCGCATTTAATTATATGGTGGACAACTTATGATAATACAGAATTACGGCTATAGACGTGGAAATCAACCTATAGGGGACCTAGAGGATCAACATATGGCGGAGCCCGACTTGGAGGACCAAACTTTGAGCACATCAGACCATTGGGTTGGCACTTTTTGTGATGAGTCGCAGAGCAGTTCATATCACCCGAACATGGGTGATTCAAGTTCATATCACTCAGACATGAGCAGTTTGATTTCATATCACCCGGGCATGGCAATTCAAGTTCATATCACTCGAACATAGGCGGTTCGAGTTCATTTCACCTAGAGCATCCACTGATATTATTT
Source organism: Gossypium stocksii (assembly GCA_020496765.1). Taxonomy (NCBI): domain Eukaryota; kingdom Viridiplantae; phylum Streptophyta; class Magnoliopsida; order Malvales; family Malvaceae; genus Gossypium; species Gossypium stocksii. Next base: position 42,758,723 of record CM035624.1, read on the forward strand.
GATATGTTTGGTAATAACATGTACTCCACTCCGCCTCAACCCATGTTCAATCCAGCTGCTGATACTCTTGATGTGTACAGTACACCTCAATGTCTATTCCGTCAACGAAGGCTCGTAAACCACTATACCTCGAATGATGATACCACTCCTGGTTCTTTCCAATTTTGAGTTATAAATTTCAAGTGTTATATAATATTTGTTGTTTTGGTGTATAATTCCACAACTTATGTATTAGTCTTTTTTTGTATAATTTATAATATCTTTTAAAGTATTAAAAATTACAACTGTTGATTTTAAATAAAAGCTTAACATTAAACAATACAAACTTTATTTCTAAAAAACCATAAAATGCAAACATTGGGTCAACATTTAATTTCTTTCAGACCGTAAAAATTGATCAATATAGACGTTTCCATGGGGACACTTGCTCCGATTGTGGCCAATTGTTCTATATATGGTGCAACGTTTTGGATCAACCTGTTCTCTTATATCCATGTCATTCTGAATCCTCATTGTTGTTAGTTAACCTTTGACTCTCCTACGTAGTGACTGATCTGGCAACATATCGAACGCAGGCAGTTGCACTTCCCATTTCGATACATTCCTTAATACGGGGAACTCGTTACCCAAATACGCAACGTACGTTCAAGTGTGTACACACCGTCTATATATTGTTAGACATTCAAACTGTAGGTAGCATATGTTGTAACCACATGCGCATACGAGTACCGTAATGTTTGGAACATCCCACACTTACACCACCTGTTTTAGAGATTAACTCTGTAGAACCATGGTGGGATCCCTGTGTAACACCCTGAATTTGGGCCTAGAAGAATTGGGTTTTGAAGTCCGGGTTCGAATAAAAGAAAACCTGAATAATTGTAAAGTTTTAAAAAAATTATTATTGTTAAAAAAAAATGTTACTGTATTTTTTTTAAAATCTTATGAAAATTATTATTTATTATTATTAGAAAATTTTACTGTATTTATTATTATTGATGTTTTAAATATTATTAGTAGGAAAAAAAGAATATTATTGTATCTGAAATTTTTATAAAAATATATTTATTACTATTGTTGTTATTATTATTATTATTTTTTTATTTAAAAATATATAGAGTATTATTATTAATTTGGTATTTAAATTCAGTTTTTAAATGAATTTGGAAGTTTTTAAGGTGTGGGAAAAATCTTGGTTCAATCCAAGACTTTAGCAAAGAAATTAGTTTTTGTTTGTTAGGGGAACTGGGCAATAAGGCTCTATTAATTAAGTGGGCTAAATTTGTCACAAAGGGAAGTCTAGTTCAGTGGCAGAGGCGCTCGGGGTTGTAGGAGTACCTGGGTTCAAGGCATGGTGCACGCGGGGGTTTCTTTTTTATTTTAGAAGCCGTGTCGTGCTAAGGTAAGACTTAAGTATAGTTGCGACCGAGTTATGCCACAAAAAGGCTTGTGGCGCAGCGGCAGCGGTGCGTTAGGAGTTCCAGGGTAGCTCGGGTTCGAGTCCAGGCGCAGGCGTGTTTTTATTTTATTTTTATAAAATAAGCGGGACTTCAACAGGTAATCTTTAAAATAAAACGCGAGCGTGTATTGTCAAGCGTGCGTCCTGGTGGTCAGCTGTGTGCTGGGCGACCTGAGGTGCTAGGTTCGAGTAGCTTCCCGCGCAGGAAAGGAGCATTTTTGCTGGGCGCGCACGGAAGGAGCCGTGCGGGACTGGGGCGCTTCCCAGCAGCAGATGCAAGCGGTGGGGGCTGTTATCAAGCGGTGGAAAAGTTTGAATTCCATTCAAACTTTGTTTTTGTTTTTTTTTAAGCTAAAATTAAGGGATTGAAAGCAATTCAAATCTGTTTTGAATTTAAATTCAATGATAGCAAAATTCAAGGAGCAAATCGTGGAAGTAGAAGGCTAAAATCATGGTTTTTGTTTTTTGAAAAGAATTCGGCTATGGCAAAATTTTGGCCATTATTCCCTTCTTTATTTTGGTTGGGGTATCATGAGTATTAGTGGATCCCTGTTTATTCAATTGGTTTTTCTTATTATTTTTAGCTTCTTTTATTTTGCTCATCTCCTTTTCTCTAATTCTTTTATGCATACTTTTAATCTTTCCTTCTGTTTTACACTCTTTCTTTTGCTTTTCTCTTCTCCAATCTGTGAATCTTTTCTACTCTCTTTCAAGCCAATTCACCTCTTCTCTTCCTACTCTTAAACTTCTTTCTCTACCGACCATCCACATTAGTTTCTTAAACCGAATAGGCATATTTTAAATTGAATTCAAGAGTCGGAATTGGTCTCTAATGGTGTCTTGAAATTAGATCTACAATAGATCTGAAAGAAAGTGGCGCTTGGGAACATTTTAGCAAATAGATCTTTGGTAAGTAACTAAACTTCTTCTTATTCGTTATTTTGGAAATTAAGAGTAGCCGAAATCCCTGTATACATGTAGGGAGGCTGTCGACATCGCCCAAGGGTGTTTTAACGATATATTTCGGTTCTTATATGTGTTATTTAGCGAAGAAGGTGATCTAGCAAGGAACTGAAGGAATCTATTCAACCAGATCTAGATCTAGTAGATCCAAATCGATAGAGGTAAGGTTTTATGGCCATTAAAGGTGTGGCCGAATATGGTAAGGAATCTTAGTATCGATTTTCGTAGTTTCTTTGGTTAATCACTTAGATAATGGATTGTAGGAACGGGTGCATAGGAAATCTCGTCAGTGAAACTGCAAATCAGTTGTGTGTTTCGAACACCCTTCAATGCTTAAATAGGCAAAAGCCGAAAAGCCAAAATACCGAAATTTCGGCATTTCGAGAGCTTGTGAGCGTACGAACGCTCTCAAGTTGGTAGGAGAAGGTTGGTTTTGGAATCGGCACTGTCAGGCGGGCTGACCGCGGAATTTTGGGCGCTACGGTAAGTTGGGCCTCAGTGGGTCGAATATGGGCCCAATGGGCAATTTGGGCCCAGTTGGGTAAAAATAGGTTTAAAGGTAATAATATGGATTGTAGGCGTAAAAACTGTTAAAACAAGATAATGGATTGGAACTTAAGGCTTAAATGGGCCTAATGGGCTAAAATGGCATGGTAGAGCCCATTAGGGGTTTTAGGGCCTAAGTGCTAAAACTGATAAACTGAATTAAATGAGTTTCTGTAACAACCACTGTAATAATAGAGGCTGTAATAATAATAAAAACTGTAATAAGAGAACAAAATTACTGGAATACCCTTAGGGTGCGAAATTACTGATTTACCCCTAAGTATAAAATTACCATTATACCCCTAGGGCTAAAATCGACTGTACTGTTTGACATGACTGTTTCTGTTACTGCATATCATGATGTATGTATGTCTGATGCATGGGTTAGGTTTTATTATTGGAGGAAGTGTGAGTGGCACTGCCATGTTACTGAAAGGGGCTATGCCTCGTACTGTTTCTGAAAGGGGCTTCGCCTCGTATACTGTTTATCTGAGCAGCCATGCTGCGACTGTGTTGTGTGGGCTGGGTGGGTCGAGTTATTCCCCACATGGTGTGTTGGCTGGTACGGGTGGTGTGTAGCGGTTGGTAGGTTGAGTAGTCTCCCCAATTGGGTTGCATTCATACTGTTATACTGTACTGTATTGTTATGGGCCTATGGGCCAAACTGTTATCTGAATAGGGCTTCGGTCCAGTATCTGTAATTTGAATAGGGCTTCAGCCCAGTTATTACTGTTATTTGAATAGGGCTTCGGCCCAGTATCTGACTGAGATTAGATAGGGCTTAGGCCTAGTGGGCTTGAGCCGATGTGGGCTTTGGATGGGTTTTGCACACATTGAGTTTTCCAAACTCACCCCTTCTTCTTCCATCCTCGCAAGTGAACTTAGATTGGTGGACTTGGAGCTGGGAGGGATTCAGAGTGGCCACTTGGACAGGACTGATGGTTTAAATCAAGTTAATTATTTCAGTTTAATCTTAATTACTTTTATTTTGATTTTGGGTTTGTAATAAGGGCCTTTTAATAATTTTTAATTTGTTTTAGCTTAAGTATGATATTATATAAATTGTTCTTAATGGGTTAGCTTTAGGGCACGGTTTTATTAACGCTACTTGTTTTCAAAATATCTCGATAAGTAGATCAAAGCTTTCGCAACGTAAATGTTTTTCACAAATGTATATCTTCAATACATTTAAACTTAATTTGTTCGTAGACAAATCACAAGGTTAAAGTGTGGCAATGGATGTGTGCATGTCTAGGAGTGGATCTAGGAAGAGCTTGGTACTTAAGCAGTCTAAATGACTCACCTCCTCTTCTCTTGAATCCTACCTGGTGCATAGTATCCATTCACTTTCAGCCATGACAAAGAGGATTTGATTTTCTGATAACTTAAACTATTTTTAAAATAACATGTTTTCCGCAGCTACAGATGTTTACGAGTTTTCAAAAAATTTCCCATAAGATTTTACAAGGTTGTTCACAATGTTTTGATTATTACAATGTATCACGTTTTGTTAAAGCTAAGGTTTTATACAAGTTTAGCGATAAAAGTTTCTAAACATTACGAAGGGTTTTCAATGAAAACATGGTTTTCGAAAAACACTTCATTGTGACACACCAGACTTGGCCGTAACGTCTGGGCCGGGTTTGGGGTGTTACATCCTGACCGACGACCGATGTACTCTATCACTCGAAAAGTTTCCAAGTTTCAGGAATATAGTTTCACATTCATCGACCTAGCCCTTTAAGCTTTCTCTTTTATGACATGACTGATTTTTTCGACGTGCACATGTCCTGCCTCCAACTATTTTGCTTGTTTCAACCCCATTTTTGGCACACGTACACCTCAAGACAGAGTTAACAGCCTCAACGAGGTTAGTTGTCATATGACCATATTAGTACCCCTCGTCAAAACATTGAGCCTATTACCATGACTCCATGCTACTTAACCACTATCTAAGAGAAGGTTTGGACCCCGCCATATCAGTCTTTAACCTCGCCAACTTATGTCTGAATCGGTGTGCTTCCAGCTCGTATCCTACGTATGTATTCCGATAAAACACGTTACCATCCTAATTTGGAAATGGACTCGAAATATTTACAAATACGAATTTAAATATGATATTTTTACCAATGTTCATGATTCGTTTGTGCCAATCTTTATTCTTGTACTTATTGTGGAAGTTGACAGCGATGTGACGATTATAGTAGACGGACCTCCACAGAACCTCGGATTATCGAATCGCAGCAACAAGGCCTTTTGATCTGTCAAAGATAATGCAAATGTTGTCCTGCCTAACAATATGCCTCTGCAAGTTTTGAATGAAATATTCTCACAATTCGAAGTTCTCTGACTCCACGATGGCGAAAGCGATTGGTAGTACATTTTCACTATCGTCTTGTACAATCGCAATCAAAAGTATCTACGTGTATTTTCTATAAAGCCATGTTTCATGAACTTGCACTAGCGGTTTACAGTGGGAGAAAACCCTAACACATGGATCGAAAGTCCAAAATATTCGACAGAAAACTTGTAACGACCCTAATTTTACGATTATCGAAAAAGTTTATTTTCGAGTCTCAGTTTCTGAAAAATGAGTTCGTAAATATTTATTAAAAATATTTACGAAGTTAATTGAGTGATTAATTAGAGTTTAATAAGGTGAATTAGCTTAAATTGAGGTTAAATAGGTATAAGGATTAAATTGAATAAAGCGTGAAAATTGAATTATAGATTAAAAGAAAATGTAAAGGACCAAAATGGCAATTATGCCATTTGTCCTAATTTAGGCGGCAAAAGATGGGAAAATCTAAGATTTTTCTTAAAATAATTAATTTATTATTATTATTATGGTTATTATTATTTAATTGATATTAAATTATTATATTATTAAATAGATTAAAATAGTGACAAATGTGTGGTAATAAAATATACATGTGTAATAAATATTATACATACATTTGTAATACATGTATGTATTTACTTATTATTTAAGTAAATATTATTATATTAAAATTATTATTTTATATTAATTAAATAAAGTAAATAAATAAATGAATTAAAGAAAGAAAAACAAATGTGTGATGATGATTTGATAAAGTGTATTAATAAAAATACATACATTTGTAATACTTGTATTTAGTTATTAAATAGATAATTATTAAGTAAAAGATATTTATTAATTAAATAATTATATTATAAGATTTTTATGTAATAAATAAATTAAATTATGACAAATGTATGGCTATAAATGGATACATATGTACTAATAATATACACATATATAAATAATAAATAAGTATTACTAATTTAAGTATAAATAATATATATATAATAGTTTAATGAAAATAAAAGAAAGAAAAAGAAGGAAAAAAACAAAATAGAAGAAACGAAACAGAGAAGGAAGGAAAAATGAAACAGAGAAGGAAGGAAAGAAAGAAAGAAAGGAAAGAAGAAAAGGAAAAATCAAGGGTTTGAAGCTTGAAGTTTAAATAGGAAAGTTAATTGAGCCTTTTTTACTTAATTTTGATGTTTTAAAAGCCTTGGAATAAGGTTTTGATGGAATTAAGTTGATATTTTGAAAGTTATTAGATTTCTAAATATGGTTCATGTTGAATAAAATGATGAATTAAGGATTAAATTGATAGAAATTCAAGTTAAAAGTGAAATAAGGATTGAATTGTAAAGTAATTCATAAGTTTTATGCTTTAGGGACTAAATTGAAAGAAATTCAAAATTAGGGATTTATGGGAAATTAGAGAGTTGAAATTTGATTTTAAGTGATAGTTGAATGAAAAAAAATAGATAATAAATTGTAAAGAAAACAAGTTAGTTTGATTTGGGATTAAATTAGAAGTTATGTAAATATTGAGTTGAAATTGGAATAAATAAAATGAAATTGTATATTGATAAATTTTTAATTGTTTTAATTTCCGTAGCTAACATTGTGCCGGAAACCTCGGCTAAACAAGGAAAGAGGCAAAGTCGACGGGGATTAGCTCGGAAATTACGGTTTGTATTTCTATAATCCGAACTTAGTTATTAATTGTGATATTTTATTTAAAGTATATGGAAAAATGCTAATGTAAGAATTATAGTGTTGTATAATTGAAATGGATTAATTGATATATGTTAGATTTATTGTATTTATATAGATATATGTGATTGATGTGAAATTGAATATGAATGTATATATAGATATATGTGATTGATGTGAAATTGAATATGAATGTATTTTATATTGAAAAATATATTGATTTGGAAATGTGATGAAATAAATATGAATATGTGATTATTATGGTATTAAAAAGAAAATTGAATTGATTTGTAAATAAATTGAAAGTGATACTGAACTAAGACAGTGAACCAAAAACCCTATTAACAGTATCAGGCTAAGTCGGATATAGTTGGCATTCCATAGGATATGGAAGAGTACGAGTTTTGCCAGCTTACTAATCAGGCACTTATGTGCTGAATACTATTACTGTTACCATTACTATTACCGATTCGGCACTTTGTGTATCGAATACTGTTACTATTACCATTACCGATTCAGCACTTTGTGTGTTGAATACTGTTATTGTTACTGTTACTGTTCCGGATTTGTTCTGATGAGGTACTCTGTGTATCGTACTGTTATTGTTACCGTTACTGTTACTATTCTGGCTTCGGCCGATGAGCACTATGTGCTATTCCGGTGTGTGGTTCGAGTCATGTTAATAGGGGTAAATAGATGTACTAAATAACTGACTGCTACTGAATAAATGACTGTTACTGAATAACTGATTATTACTGAATAACTGACTGTTACTGAATAAACTGCTGTTACTGAATAAATGACTGTTACTGAATAAATGATTATTACTGAATAACTAATTAATACTGATGATTGACTGATACTGAACAATAAAGATCAATTGATTGTTACTAAAGAATATTGACTGTTATTGAAATGGAAAAGTATAGAATATTGAATGAAAGGTGAATAATATTATTATTCAAGTAAATTGTAAATATATGTTGAAAACTAATTATCAAAGAATAATTCATTATTACTGAATGATAATGATAAATTGATTGATATTGAAAAATATTGACTGATATAGAGGTTGGATTAAAATAGATTATTGATTGAAAAGTAAATAGTTGATTATTACTTAATGATATTGAACAATTATATCATTGTGTTTATTATATGATTTTAAGATTTTGTAATATTTATTTTTATTATTAAGTTTTTGGATTATAGAAATACCACTGAGTTCATACTCAGCGTACGGTTTATTTCTGTGTGCAGGATAAATAAAGCCAGATCGTTGAATCAGCATCCCAGGCCGATCCCGAATTCAATGAGGTAAAGAGTGTTAATAGTTGGTAATGGCATGTACCTTGGATGTTTTATGTATGTGTCATTTTGGATTGTTAATGTATTGATGAAATAAGTAGAATTAAGATTGGTAATGGTATATAATAGGACTTGACTAATTTAGTATGAATTTGAATCATATTGATAATATATGATAAGTGATTAGAATTGAGTATTGGATAATATATAAAATGTCTAAATTTAACAAGTTTTGAGCATATTTAAATGTGTTTAGATGGGTTGAATATAGGTATTTTATGTAAATTGTCCGATAGGTCTGGTAATGCTCCGTAGCCCTATTCTGGCGACGGTTTGGGGTTAGAGGGTGTTACAAAACTCTTCTCCCCAATTCCAATTGTCCATTCGGGCCTCTATAAGGCAATATTTGCAGGTCCACGACAATTCCTGAGACGTACTCCACCATCGCTGAAATCCAACTCTGAAGTTCATTGTATGACTTAACCCATTCGCTGTACAATTATTGCATGGCCATTTGTTTTGCCTACTACGCTTTCCTGTAGACACTCTGTACTAGAATCAAGCTTGCATGTCCACAATCAATGTTGACATAAGAATGATTGGGCTATCTTTCTCTAGTGGCATGATGTAGTTGCAAATACTTTTGGCATCTAATTTCCAGTGGTATTGAGACATACGTGCAATAATGCATGTATGGCGCCCTTCTAATTTTCGTATTTGCCACTGTTGAGTCCTTTGTATAAATATATCCCGAACTCGTCAACCACACCCATTGCCGGCTCTTTAACATTCCCCAACATATAATGTCGGTTTAGACTTGGTAACCTTGTAATCATTCGACAACTTCATGCTGTACTAGTGATAGCAAACACACAGTCTGCCTTGTTCTCGAATCGTTGCCCAATGAACAACCCCTTCAACTGCGAATTTGACCCCAATCTATGAGCAAATACTATATCGGCGTACTTAGGGAACTTTGATACATGCGTTGCATCTGGATCTATGTTCAACATGTCACTACTAGGTTCATTTCGTAAAACAATACCATGACTCGGGTTACAGAATGAAGGGCCGTGAATATCTTCAACCTCCTGTAGGCCTTCATCATCGATATCGTCCGAAACCTTATGTAACAGCCCATTTTTGGTGAAATTGGAACAGTGGTTTCAGGACCACAAATCTGACATCAAAAAATTTATTTTATTATTATTTTAATGTCTATAGCATGTTAGTAGTGGTGTATAAAAGTTTCGCGAAGAAATTTTATCGTTTGCATGTTTAATTTGATAAAAAGGACTAAAATGCAAAAGGTGCAAATTTTGAGTTCTATAAGCTAAATGGATTAAATAGATTTGATAATAAAATTTTGGAGGGCTTATGTTGTAATTAAACCATCCATAATGTGAGTGGACTTATAAGGACATATTATTAATGGTTTTAAAGGTTATTAATTAAGGTTAAAGTTGTAATTTAACAAAATAAACTTAGTAAAATAATGAAAACAAAAATGTATCATTTTTCTAACCCATCTACAATTGAAAATAAAGAAGAAAAAAACTCCATTGTTGTGCTTTTGAAGGTTCGGCCACAGTTTCCTTGTATGTAAGTGCATTTTCAACTCTTTTTTAATGATTTCTATGTTTCCAGGATCGTTGTAGCTTAATCTAGTTAGCTAGGGGAGTAATTTGCAAGATTGTTAAAAGTCTAGGGTTTTACCATGAATGTATGTTAGTTGTTTTTGATGTTTGAAGGATGAAAATGCATGCTTGATGATAGTTAAACAACTTTAGTAAAGGAAATTTTGATGAATTTATCAATTAGAGGTTAAATTGAAAAAAAGAAAAATATTCAGGGTTAAATTATGAAATAAAGAAATCTAGGGCTTACTAAGGGCATTAGTTATATTCGACTCCCTTGTAGCTTTCTAAGGTTGCAAGTGAGGCTGTTACACGGCCTAGCAAACGGCATGGCACACGAGTGTGTGAGGTTATTTTGTAGGGTACACGACCTGGCACATAGGCGTGTGGCTTACTCGTGTGGCCCAAGCCAGTGAGTTACACGGGTGCGGACATGGGCTGGGACACGGCTGTGTGTCCCTATTTCGAATGCCTGCGTGGCCTAAGACATGGGTGTATCTCTTGGCTGTGTGAGTCAAACGGCCTGGCCGCACGGCTGTGTGACCCTTGCGGTTTGAAAAATTGTAAATTTTTCCAAAAAATTCATATGTTTCTGATTTAGTTCCGAATCGTTTCAAATGTCTGTTTTGGGCTTCGAAGGCTCGTATAAGGGACTGTATGTATATTTTTGATTGATGTTGTTATGTTTTACCTTATGATTTATTTATGATAACAAATTGTTCTTTATATAACATTATGCTTCGGTAATGCTTCGTAGCCCTAATCCGACGACAGATATGGGCTAGGGGTGTTACACCTTATCAACCTCAGGGTCACTAAAATATTCAACATTCTGATTAGAATCTTCACCATTATTGGTCATTTCTTCGACATCTGCCTCTGTGCTTCTTATCACCTCCGGATGTATTTGTAGACGGGGACCGGGGGTAGGGTTGTTATACGAACTCCCACCATAATTTGGATTTTTAGGTATTTGCGATGTCCCTCAGCATTCTAACTAGTTTGTCCATCCGACATTAAGATCAAAGTCACATTCGTGATGTTGACTTATTGGACTAATATTCTCAATAGGCTCTAAGTTTGCTAACTCAACAAATAACTCAACTGGTTGGGGGTTCTCACTCCCAGTCAACTACCATATTTCCATCATAGTGCCCAAGTCATCATCATCTAACAGTTGCATTTCAAAAAATTTGAACGGATCTGTAGAGATTGGAAACTTGTAAAATAATCTGGACATCGTCCTTCCACAATGAATAGTTATTTTCGCACTAATCTTCCTTTTCATTTCTGCCAACTTCACTTTTTTTTTGAATCGCAACTCCGCTCTTTGCTGACCTTGAAATACACAACCAACATCAACTTCTACAATTTCACCATAAAAAATAACGTACACCAAAAACACCTCATTATTCATCTTCAACAAAATTTTTGAACTCCCTTACTAAACACAATAATTTCACCATTCTATATATGCTAGAGAACCAAGAGGTGGAGCCATAAAGAATGGCTCCACCAAAATAAAATATTAAATATTAAATATTAAATATTTATATTAAAAAAATTAAAAAAATTACACTTGTAATAAAGTGGGGGAGCCATTCTAAATGGATCCACCAAATAAAAAATTAATTTTTAAAATTTTAAATATAATTTAAAAAAACGTTTGAATATTTTAAAAATAATTTAAAAAATTAATAATTTAAAAAATATATTTAAATTAAGAAAAACATTTAAAACATTTAAAATATACATTTAAAATGTTATAAAAAAATAATAAATTTGAAAGGTCATATCTTTAAAAATAATATATTTTAAATATTTTAAAACATTAAAAATATATATTTAAATTTTAAAAAGTAATATTTAATTTTTAAAAAATATGTTTAAATTTTAAAAAATAATATTATAAAACATTTAAAATATACATTTCAAATTTTATAAAACCAATAATAAACAAATAAATAAAATAAATAAAGGACAAATAAAAAAACTTAATAAGTAAATAAATAAAACTTAAAAAAAGGAAAAAGAACAAAGAATCAGAAAAAGTAACGTGAATGAAAAAAATAAAAAAAATTACCTGTTTCAATAGGCAAATAGGTAGATAGGCTACTATCTTGGAATCTGGTGGCGCCAATTTATTTGGCTCCACTAGAAAAAGGTAAAATTCCTTAAACCCCCCATACTTTAAAAATTACAGTATTTTCTTAGTATTTATTTAAGTGGCGTCATTCTACATGGCTCCTCCAAAAAGTTAGATTTTTAATGCAAATTGCTGACGTGGCACGTTGGAGGCACCAAACACTTTGGCTCCACCAACTTTTACTATAGAGTTTGGGTTATTTTTGTATTTTATCAAAAAACAGGTCATTTAAGTAATTAATTAATTTTCGGGGTTATTTTTATAAAAAAACCTTAATGTTTCCTTTCTTTTCTTCTATTTTTTTTTATGAATTGTAAAATGATGGAAAAATCCTAACAGTAACGCGACTTAAACTCAGGTCACACCTGGGGTAGTGAACACCCTGGCCATTAGGCCAACACACGAGATTCTTCCTTTCTTATATTTTAAATAGCATTTGGCTGATATTTGATAAATTTTCATGTGAAGATTCTCATTAAACATTATATTTTTCTTCACAAATAAAACATGAATATGATAAGATTATTAAGAATTTTAATTAAGAATCTTCAACCCTGTTTCGGCTATAAATACGGGTTAGGGTGTTGCATTTATTAGTATCAGAGCTACGACTTAGTCGATTTTCAGAATGAACGTAGTGTACACGGGTCTAGCTATAGATGCCATTATATAACCTGTGATAGTGATCTCCTAACCGTTTTAAAACATGTTTTCATATAGCAATATCATCCAATCGAGCTGATTCCAATGAAGTAGAGAGTAATGCTCAAGCCCCTATTCACGGGGTAGCTTCGAGCGATGCTAGGCCCATATCTGAAGACCGGGGAGGAGAGGCTAAGGAAGCCTTCTTCCAGATGATGAATGAATGGTTCACCGAGTTCGTAAGGATGAACCCGGCTGCTCAACAACCTCCAACCCCTCCTGTTGCCCATTCAGTTCCCATTATTCCTCAATGTACGGAACCAATCCAAGTTAGTAAGCCTCCTATTGATAAGATTCATACGTATGAGGCTGAAGAGCTACTACCTAAGATGATCCTGAGATAGCTAAATTCTGGTTAGAGAATACCATCAGGGTTTTTGACGAGTGATCCTATTCACTGACTGAGTGTGTGAAGTGTGCAGTATCTTTACTAAAAGATTCAGCTTACCAGTGGTGGAATACATTTACTTCTGTAGTGTCGAGAGAAAGGATCACTTGGGAATCCTTCCAATCTAAGTTCCGTAAGAAATATATTAGTCAGAGGTTTCTGGTTTAGAAACGTAAAGAATTTTTAGAGCTCAAGCAAGGTCGTATGTTAGTGTCAGAATATGAACGGGAATTTGTTCGATTAAGTAAATATGCTCAAGAGTGCACTTCGACTGAGACAACAATGTGTAAACGGTTTGAAGATGGATTAAATGAAAATATAAAGCTATTAGTCGAAATTCTTGAGTTAAAAGAATTTTTTGTACTAGTGATCGGACACATAAAGTCGAAGACCTGAGTAAAGAGAAAAGACACGCTAAATTTGAAGCTAGAGATTTGAGAAAGAGATTTACAGGAAAGTTACAATAGTCAGCATCGAAGAAATCTAAAGAACACCATTATCGTTCTACTGCTTCTGTGGGACATCCAAATAGAGATAGAGACACTAGATGCTCTAGTCCTAAACCCTAGACTACATTTGTAGCGAGTGTAGGTAGTGTTAGAAGTACCAGACCTGAGTGCAAGCACTGTAACAGGCCACATTATGGCGAGTGTCGAATGAAAAGTGGAGCATGTTTCAGATGCGGTTCCTTCGATCATTATCTTAGAGATAGCCCTAAGAAGTCTGAGAAAGAGAAAACTCAGACCACGAAGCTGAGCAATACTGCTGTGAAAGGTAGACCACCTCGTAATCTTGGAAATGTGAGTGGTAGTTGTGGTATAACGGAAGACTCTACTATAAGATCCGAGGCATGGGCACCAACTGGAGCTTATGCTATTCGCACACGCAAAGATGCTTTTGTGCTAGATGTTATTACTAGTACTTTTTCTCTCTATAATACTGATGTAACTACTTTGATTGATTCCGGATCGACCCATTCATATGTTTGTACGAATTTAATGTCTAGTAAGAGTTTACTTGTTGAGTCCACTAAATTCATGGTTAAAGTATCGAACCCCTTAGGTCAGTATGTTCTAGTTAAAGTTTGCAAGAATTGTCCTTTGATGACTCGGAGTTACAGTTTTCCGGCTGATTTGATGTTATTACTGTTTGATGAATTCAATGTGATTTTGGGTATGGATTGGCTAACTCTAAATGATACTATTGTAAATTGTAGAGAAAGTTTATCATATTAAAATGTCAGAACGGTGAGACTATTCGTATTGAATCAGATAATTAGAAAGGGTTGCCTATTGTGATATCAGCTATGTCAGCACTGAAATATGTGAGAAAAGGGTGCAATGCTTACCTTGCATATATACTGGATACTAAAATGTCTGAATCAAAGCTTGGCTCAATGCTAGTGGTTTGCGAGTATTCTAATGTGTTTCCAAAGGAATTACTTGGATTACCACTGATCAGAGAAGTCGAATTTGCTATAGAACTTGTACCTGGAACAACACCGATATTGATAACACCTTACAAAATGGCTCCTACAGAGTTAAAAGAGTAGAAAACACAGTTGCAAGAGTTGACTAATAGGGGTTTTGCTCACCCTAGTTTTTTGCCTTGGGGTGCACCGGTTCTGTTTGCTAAGAAAAAGGATAGATCGATGAGATTATGCATTGACTACAGTCAGCTCAACAAAGTAACAATCAAGAAAAAATATCCATCGCCTTGCATTGATGATTTCTTTGATCAGTTGAAAGGTGCCACAGTCTTCTCAAAGATTGATCTTTATTCTGGCTATTATCAGCTATGAGTGAAAGATTCGAATGTGCCAAAAACTGCATTCAGAACCAGGTACAGACATTATGAATTTCTGGTGATGCCGTTTGGTTTAACTAATGCACTTGCAGTATTTATGGATTTGATGAATAGAATCTTCAAATTGTATTTAGATAGATTTGTTATAGTATTTATTGATGATATTTTGATATATTCTTGAAACGAGTCTGAGCATGCCGAGCATTTGGGAATTGTGTTGCAAACTTTACGAGATAAACAACTATTTGCTAAATTTAGCAAATGCGAGTTCTGGCTCCAACTGAAGGCATCAGAGTTGATCCGAGCAAGATTTCAACAGTTTTTGACAAGAAACCACCAAGAAAAATATCCGAAGTTAGAAGTTTTTCGAGATTAGCTGGTTATTACCGGAGGTTTGTAAAATGGTTTTCGATGATAGCTACACTGATGATGCAGTTATTATAGAAAGATGTGAAGTCTGAATGGTCCAATAAATGACAACAAAGTTGTGAAAGCATTGTTAATCGAAGCACCAGTTCTGGTGCAGCCTGAGTCGAGTAAAGAATTTGTGATTTTTAGTGATGCATCGTTGAACGGTTAGGGTTGTGTTTTAATGCAAGAAGGCAAAGTGATAGCTTATGCTTCCAGACAGTTAAAGCCACATGAAAAGAATTATCAGACACATGACTTAGAGTTGGCCACTATTGTGTTTCTATTGAAAATTTGGTAACACCATTTGTTCAGTGAAAAATGTCATATATTTACGATCACAAGAGTTTAAAGTATTTGATGTCGTAGAAAGATCTAAATCTGAGACAACGTAAATGGCTTGAACTGTTGAAAGATTATGAGTTAGTTATTGATTAGCACCCGGGGAAAGCAAATGTAGCTGTAGATGCTCTAAATAGAAAATATTTGTTTACTTTGCAAGCGATGAATACATGATTGACATTGTCTGATGATGGCTTAATCTTAGTTGAGTTAAAAGCTAAATTGATGTTTCTACAGTAGATCTGTGAAGCTCAGAAAGGTGATAATGAATTGCAAGCTAAATGAGTATAGTGTGAGTCGACTTTTGATTCAGAATTTTAGATAGGACCCGATGATTGTTTGTTATTCAGAGGAAAAGTTTGTGTACCGAGGAATTCAGAGCTTATACAGAAAGTTTTGCACGAAGCTCATAGTGATAGCTTATCTGTTCATCCAGGGAGTTATAAAATGTACATTGATTTGAGACAAATGTACTGGTGGCTAGGAATGAAACGTGAGATTTCTGACTTTGTATCCAGATGTTTGATATGTCAATAGGCTAAAGCAGAACATCAAGTACCTTCAGGATTGTTACAGCCAGTGATGATACCGGAGTGGAAATAGGATAGAGTTACTATGGATTTCATATCGGGGTTACCCCTATCTCCGAAAAAGAAATATGCTACCTGGGTTGTTGTTGATCATTTGACGAAGTTTGTACATTTTATTCCGGTACGTTCAAATTTCTTACTTGATAGATTAGCTGAGTTATATGTTTATGAGATTGTCAGATTACACGGAGTGCCAGTCGCCATTATTTTGGATAGAGATTCGAGGTTCACATTACGAATTTAGAAAAAGTTACAGGAAGCTTTAGGCAAGGGGTTGCATTTTAGCACTACATTTCACCCTTAGACCGATGGTCAGTCTGAGAGAGTGATTCAGATTCTCGAAGATATGCTTCGTTGTTGTGTTTTAGAATTAGAAGGCAATTGGGAAAAATATTGACCATTGGTTGAATTCACGTATAATAATAGTTTTCACTCGAGCATAATGATGGCATCGTATGAAGCTCTATATGGTTGTAAATGTTGTACTCTGTTATACTAGACTGAGCTCAGAGAGAAAAAGATACACGGGGTTGATTTGATTCGCAAGACTAAGGAAAAAGTGAAAGTGATTCGAGATAGTTTGAAAGTAGCTTCAGATCATCAGAAATCATATGCAGATATTAAACGTAAGGAAATAGAATTCCAAGTCGACGATGGAATATTATTGAAAGTATTGCCCTGGAAGAAAATTATTCGGTTTGGTCGCAAAGGAAAGTTGAGTCCGCGATTTATCGGACCGTACGAAATTATTGAAAGAATTGGACCTGTTGTGTATTGATTAGATTTACTGTTAGAGCTTGAGAGGATTCATAATATCTTTCACATGTCTATGTTACGACAGTATCGATCTGACCATTCACATATTATCTCTAATGGATGTTGAGATTCAGCCTGATATGACATACAATGAAGAATCGATCAGAATTTTGGCACGAGAACTAAAAGAATTGAGAAATAAAAACATAGCTTTAGTAAAATTCTTTGGCAATGACATGAAATAGAGGAAGCCACCTGGGAACCTAATGAAGCTTTGACAAAGCAATATCCAAACATCTTTTCTGGTAAGATTTTCGAGGACGAAAATCTCCTTAAGGGAAAGTTATAACAGTCCGTTTTTAGTGAAATCAGAACAATGATTTTGGGACCACAAATCTGAGGTCAAAAAATTTGTTTTAATATTATTTTATGATCTACAACATGATAGTATTACTGTAAAAATTTCGTTAAGAAATTTTACTGTTTACATGTTCGATTTGATAAAAAGGACTAAATCGCGTAAAGTGCAAAAGTTGAGTTCTAACAACTAAAGGTATTAAATAGCTATAGAAATTTAAAGTGGAAGCCCTTTTATGGTAATTAGACGATTAAGTGTGATAGTGGATGTGCATGGCTTGGCATTAGTGTAATTTTTAAGGTTAGATAAGGGTAATTTTGTAAATAGGTAATAAATGGTAAAACAAACAAAACATGAAAGCTTTCATCTTTATTTTCTCTTCTCCAACTGAAAATTAAGGGAGTGGAAAGCCATGGAAGCTTGAAAATTTAGCTAGAATAATTCCTTTGCATGGTGAATGATTTTTGTTCTGTTTTTGTTAATTTTTATGTTTGTGGGATCGTTGTAACTTAATCTAGCTAGCTCGGTGACTAATTTGTGAAACTATTAAAGTATTTGAGTTTTTCCATTGATGAATATGTTAGGGTTTTGAAGTTTAATGGTAGAAAAAGGATGGTTGTTGTTAGATAAATAATTTTTGTAAAAGAATTTTTGTTGAAATTATCAATTAGGCATTAAATTAAGAAATGTGATAAATTGTGTGGTAAAAGTGTGAATTTATGAAATATATGGGCTGCTGTAAGCATGTTTAAATTTTGGCTAGGCTTGGGTAGGGATAAAATTAAATGAATTTCATTTTTCGAGCCTAGGGACTAAATTGTAAATTGTTAAAAGTATAGGGGTAAAATGGTAATTTTGCCAAAATATGTGTTGGACTAAATTGAATGTGACTTGTATTGAATTGAGTTAAATTCATTCGTATAGTTCCAGTTAGAACTCGTATGGAGCTAGATCGAGGCAAAAAGAAAATATCAGATTAATCACCTTCGAATCTACGTAAACTCGTTGAGGTAAGTTCGTGTAATTAAATTAAATATTTACATGCTTTAATTGAAATATATGTATGTGGATTGTATAATTACTATGTATAATTATCGATCTCATATCCGACAATGTATGACGACTACCGAGCCCCATTTGAACCTTAGGAATTTTTAGGATACAAATGACATGTCATTAGGGTTACCCATTTCAGCACTTATGAGCTTACCGATACTCAGCTCGTATGAGCTTACCATTATTTAGCTCAGAGGACCTTACCGTTATTCAACTCGGAGGAGCTTACCGTTTATAGCTCGTATGAGCATACATGTACAGGAATTGAAGGATTATAGTTCAGTACACCTCGTGTGTACTACCCGCGTATCTAACGATATTCTAAGTAGTTCAACGGGCACATTTCTATTACGAGTTTATATGAGTTCGATTTGAACTAGTACAGGTATTTACATGAATTACATGGAAATGGTTTATATATGATATACGGATACATGGTATAAATGTTACGTGTACATGGAATTTAAATAGTTGTTGAACTCATACATGATTTTCGGTTTTTATATGAATACATGGCTAACTTGGTTGATGAATATGTGTTAGGCTTTGGCCAAATTGAATTATGATATGCTTTGAGTTACTTACCTAAATTGTGGTTAAATGGTAAGTTCAATTCTGTGTTATACGAACTTACTAAGCTTAAATGCTTACTTTGTGTCATTTTTTGTGTTTTATAGTGGTTCAGAAGCTCGTTCAGGTTGGAAGTTTGGCAGAGCTATATCACACTATCTATCGTCTATTTTTGGTACTTTTGGTTATCTAATTTTGGTTATAATGGCATGTATAGGTTATTTTGGCTATTAATAGCCTACATGTTTTGTTATGTTTTTAGCCATTTGAATTGGCTTGTGTTATGGTATATTTTGTTATGTATATATGTAAATGGCCTTATCATGTTTGATGTATGGTTATCATGTAAATGATTTATTTTGTGAATTGGTATTTTAGGTACCAAATGGTTGAGCTTGATAAGTGACCTACATGTTAAGTTTTGGCACAATTATGTATATGTGTATTTGGTCATTTTGGTAAGTTTGGATACATAGTTGACATATTTTTAAGTTGTCAATTGAGGTGCTTAAGAGCATATTGGTTTTATGTGATAATATTAAATGTTTTAAGCTTGATTTTGGTTGGTTTTGGATTCCTATTTATGACTTGGTTATGTGCAAATTGTTGTCTTTAGGTTGGTACCAATATGTGTGAGAAATATGGCTTGGAAAATGGTCTATTTTTGTCCATACGAGCAGAGACACGGGCATATGTCTCAGCCGTGTGTGACACACGGCCAGGTGATACGGCCATGTGTCCCTTGTATCTTTTAAAAGAGCAAGTCGGTATGCTCACATGGCCTAGCACACGGACATGTGGCTTGGCCGTGTGGCACAAGTTAGAGAGTTACACGGGTACGTACACGGGCTAGGACATGGCTGTGTGTCCCTATTTCAAATACCCACACGGCTTAAGACACGGGCATGTCTCTTGCTCGTGTAAGTCACACGGCCTAGACACACAACCGTGTGAGTCACACAGCCTGGCCACACTGCCATGTGACCCCTGCAGTTTTGAAAATTTTATAAGTTTCTTAAAAATTATCTGAACTTCCAATTTGGTCTTGATTGGTTTTTAAGGTGCATTTAGGGCCTTGAGGGCTCAGATTAGGGAAAATATGTATAAATTTGATTAGTTTTTGACATGAATGCTAAATGATGAAATTTTTAAAATTTCTGTCTGCCTAATTTTTAAGTCTGGTAATGCTCCTAACCTTGTTCCGGCGATGGATACAGGGTTTAAATGTGTTAGTGGGCCTTTAGAAGGCCCAAGCCTAAGTTAAAACCCGACAGAAATATCAATTTTGGTTTTTAAATGAAAGGGAACTTGGTTAAGTGGGCCTTTAAGAAAAAGTTAGTAAATGAAGACTAAAAGAGGGCCTTGGTAAAGTGGTAAAGTGGCGCCACTAAGTTCCTAAAAAAGTGGCGCCACTAAGTTCCTAAAAAAGTGGCGTGCGAACTGAGTTTAAGGGCCAGAGTTCAAGTCGCAAGGTAAGCAGATGGTACTTTTATTTTTGTGCATGTACCGGGCATGTGATAGAGCTTAGGTAGCATTTGGCTAGGGCCTTAGGGGGATTGGGCCGTTGGTTTGGTTGGCCATTAGGGCAAGCTTTATTTTCTTTACTGTCTTGCTGAATTAGGGTTAGCCACCTAGAGCCTTCACTTTCGTTCTATTCTCTTCTCAGTGTCGCAAAAAGCTGAAAAACGCAAGTAAGCTTTCCTTGGTGCCGAATTCTTTCTTCTCTTCTCCTCTCTTCCATTCTTTCTTTTTCTTTTCCTCTCTAGCCGAAATCACCCCTCCTCCTCCCTCATCTTTCATTTTCTTCTCTTCAGAAATCGAAATTGCCACTCTTTTCTTCTCAAACTCATCAACTACTAAAAGTCGAAATCCCGAAAGGTTGCTTCCTGTGCCGATTTGCCTATAGCTGAACCCCCTTTGTTTTTCCTCACTTGTAGCCGAATTTCATACTCTTCAAACCCTTAGGCTCTGTCGACAAACACCCCTCCAACCATAGTCTCAAATCATATCTTCTTTCACCACTTAAAAAGCTGAAAACACCATAGTTTTTAGGAATATATAGTCGAATCCTTAGATATCTAAGATTCGAAATCTGCTAGTGTTTAGGGGCTAGATCTACATCAGATCTGAGTAGAAGAATTGCCTTGATTAAGGAAAACCAGTGGTAAGTACTCGACATCTCAGATCTACTCGTTACCTTTGAATTTAAGAAAAGTCGAAATCCCTAAACTCTTTAGGGAGGCTGTGGAATGTGATGATAGGTAAAGATAGTTCTTTTAATTGGTTTTATGTGTACTTGTTTGGAAGGGGCGATCTAGCAAGGAGCATAAGAGGCTTGGATCTTTCGAACGACTAGATCTAGATCTAGTCACTAGTTTCGGCAAAGGTAAGATCTCAAGGGCCTTAGGTGGTGATGGTCGATTATGGTAAGTAGAATTATGGAGATTGTCATTGTATTTTGGATCTGATGTGTCTAGTAATCGATTGTAGGATATCGTGGGAGATCTCATTAGCAGTCGTCGCAAATCAAGTGTGTATCGAACACCCTCTTGTAGTTCAATTCGGCAAAAGCTGAAATGCCAAAATTTTGACATTTCGTGGGTTTGTGAGCATGCGAATGCTCATAAGTCATTTGGGAATCATTGGATCCGTAATCACGAGTGGTAAGTTAGTTGAATGTGCAATTTCGTACACTTCGGTAAATTGGGCCTTGATGGGTTAAAATTGGGCCCAACGGGCTTATGGGCCCATATGGGTAAAAATAGGCAATAAATGCGTACTGGTAGACTGTAGGTCTAAAAACTGCTAAAACGGGCAAATCAATCGTAAAATTTGGACTAGATAAGCTAAATTAGCTAATTGGCACTGTAGGGCCCATTAGGGGTTTTAGGGCCCAATAACTGTAATCTGCTAAAATGGGCTAAATAAGCTACCGAGGTAAAGGTTAGTCCATTACTGATTAAAATGTGCATGAAAACCATAAAAACTGGTATAATTACTGAAATATCCTTGTAGGTGCGAAATGACTATTTTACCCCTATGTGCTAAATGACCGTTATACCCCTAGGGCTAAATTTGACTGAAATGCATGATTTACTGTTTCTGTTTACTGTATGTCATATCATGAATATCTATTGCATGGGGCTAGGTTATTGATGGAGGAAGTTCTAAAAGTGGCTTGACCACGTACTAGAGGATTTGCCTCATCTTTTTGTTATCTGAGCAGCCATACTGCAATTGTGGAGTGTAGGGCTGGGTGGGTTGAGTTATTCCCCACATGGAGTGCAGGGCTGGTATGGGAGGAGTGTAGCAGTTGGGTGGGTTGAGTAGTCTCCCCACATGTAATGGGCTTGCATTCATAATTAATATCTGTTCTGCTACTGAAATGGGCCTTGGGCCGTACTGATATCTGAAAAGGGCTGAGGCCTAGTTTACTGTATCTGGATAGGGCTTCGGCCCAGTAATTACTGAGACTGGATAGGGCTTAGGTCCAGTGGGCTTGAGCTGATTTGGGCTCTGGATGGGCTTTCCTTACACACTGAGTTTCCAAACTCACCCCTTCCTTTCCATCCATGCAGTGAGCCCTAGGTTGGTGGACTTGGGGCTGGGAGGGATTCAGAGTGGTCACATGGAATGCAGTTATTTAATTAAGTTCTATTTTAACCTATTCTATTTCCGTATTTATTTTTAAATTATGTTTATTATGGTTTTGGGTTTCTAATAAGGCCGCTCTAATTATTTTTATTTTGGGTTTTTAAATTACTTAATCATACACTACTTTAATTCTTTTAAATATAGTTGAGCAAATTTTTCTTAAAATTAACCGAGTGTTTTCAAAATCACATCACACGTTTCAAACGAGTAACAAAGTTAAGTTTTATCATAAATCTCTTAATAACTAGTATTAAAGAGGACGTTCATCAATAAACTGGGAATTTCTCTTAAGGCTTAAATATCAATTTTGTAAAGCTCACTCTAATCTTAGTAAACTAGGTAATATGGTTAGTTGTAGGTGATGTGACACACCGAACTTGGCCGTAACGTCTGGGCCAGGTTTGGGGTGTTAGATTTAGTGGTATCAGAGCCAGGTTGCAACAACTCAGCTGTGGATCAGGTCCAAATATGTTTTCAAAAATTCTTAAAATCTAGGCCCAAGAAGGGTATTTTAGAAATCGGTTTTTGAAAGATTTAGAAAAGACCCTTTTCAAAATTGTTTTCTTCAAAATATACATGTTTTAAAGGTTTGATTTTGAGAAGCTGAAATCCTTTTGAGTTTTCTGAAATCTGTTATCTGAAGAAGTGGCACACTAAATCCCCGGTACCAAGTCTATAAGTATTTCTGTCTCTTATACTATATAATACTAAAATATCACTGTAGATAGAACTAAGACCCTGCTATGATACTGTAGATAGGGTAGTACTGAAAACTGTAAAGACTAAGACTGTAGGGAAACTAAACCTTAGGAAAACTGAGACTGTAGTTAGGCAATGATTTCGCAAAAAACAAACTCTAAAACTGTATTTGTACATAAGACATTCTGTAGTAAACAACTGAAATAATAAACTAATATCATAAAATTCGTAATCAGATAAGTCGATATGGGTACGAGAGCTGCTCGTGGGAGAGGCCATGGACGTGGCCGAGGCAGTGTTCAAGCTGGGTCTTCATCTTCGAAACACATGCCAGCTGGTGGGGCACGACCACCGCCAGTAGCTGTGTAACACCCCGAACCCGGCCCAGACGTTATGGCCATGTCCGGTGTGCTACATCACCTAGACTATCCTACGCCGCCCTATTTACTAAGTCCGATGGTGAGTTTTGAAAAGCAATGCTTGACTTTTTTGAAAATTCCCGTTTTAGTAACTATTCAACTTAATCTCTAATCCATTTGTTAAGCGATTCACTTTAACCTTATTATCTTACTTAGTCTCTTGTAATAACAGGTTGGTTAAGAAAACATTTATTTAATTTTCGAAAACAATGTGTAATTGTGGATGAAATAAAATAGTTGAAAGTCCCAAATAAAAACAGATATAGTGGCCTTATTACAACCCTTAACGAAATAAAATCAATAGTAAAAGGAATTAAATTAATAAACCAATTAAAATACGAGTTCAGTCTTCGTGGCCACTCTGAATCCCTCCCAGCAACCAAGTCACGATCTAGGGCTCACCTGCAAGGATGGAAAGAGAAGGGTCAGTTTGGGAAAACTCAGTATGTGCAGAACCCATCCAAAGCCCACATCGGCTCGAGCCGACTAGGCCTGAGCCCTAACCAGTCTCAGTCAGATACTGGGCCGAACCTCTATTCAGATAACAGTTTGGCTCTTAGGCCCAAACAGTACAGTACAGTATAACAGTATGAATGCAACCCATTTGGGGAGACTACTCAACCCACCAACCGCTACACACCACCCGTACCATCCAACACACCATGTGGGGAATAACTCGACCCACCCAGCCCACACACCACAGTCGCAGCATGGCTGCTCAGATAAATAGTATACGAGGAAAAGCCCCTTTCAGAAACAGTACGAGGCATAGCCACGTTACTGTATCATGGTATGCAGTAATAGTAACAGTCATATCAAGCAGTACAGTCGATTTTAGCCCTAAGGGTATAATGGTAATTTTATACTTAGGGGTAAATCTGTAATTTCTCACCCTAAGGGTATTTCAATAATTTTGTTCTCTTATTACAGTTTTTATCATTATTACAGCCTCTACTATTACAGTGGTTGTTACAGAAACTCATTTAATTCAATTTATCAGTTTTAGCACTTAGGCCCTAAAACCCCTAATGGGCTCTACCATGCCATTTTAGCCCATTAGGCCCATTTAAGCCTTAATTTCCAATCCATTATCTTGTTTTAACAGTTTTTATGCCTGTAATCCATATTATGCCTTTAGACCTATTTTTACCTATCTGGGCCCAAATTGCCCATTGGGCCCATATTCGGCCCACCGAGGCCCAACTTACCGTAACGCCCAAAATTTCGCGGTCAGCCCGCTTGACAGTGCCGATTCCAAAACCAACCTTCTCCTACCAACTTGAGAGCGTTCACACGCTCACAAGCTCTCGAAATGCCAAAATTTCGGCATTTCGGCTTTTCGGCTTTTTGCCGATTTGAGCATTGAAGGGTGTTCGAAACACACACCTGTTTTGCAGTTTCACCGACGAGATCTCCTATGCGACAGTTCCTACAACCTAATATCTACTCGATTAATCAATAGATCTACGAAAAAACCAAAGCCACAATCCCTTACCACATTCGGCCACACCCTTAATGGCCATGAAAACTTACCTCTGACGATTTAGGTGCACTAGATCTAGATCTGGTGATACCGATGCCTTCAACTCCTTGCTTGATCACCTTCCTCGCTAACTATCACTCAAAAAGAATAAAAATACCACTTTGAATTACTAAAAGTCCAAATCGACAATCCCCTAACTTTAGGGATTTTCGGCTTTTCCAAAACATGAAATAATGTACAGATCTGAGGTATTAAGCACTTACCAATGATTTCTCTTCGATTCCTATGCAGATCTGATGTAAATCTGACCCTTAAATGTTAGTAGAACCCTTATCTCTGAGATTTGCAAATTCGGCTATCTCCCTAAAACTATGGTGATTTCGGCTTTTCAACTAGAGAAGAAGATGGCGATTTGGGCTATGAGTTTGAGTGATGGTGTCGGCAATGATGTGGCTCAAGGGGATGTAGTAATCGGCCACAACAGGTGAAAGGAACAGGGGTAATTGGCTTAGAAAGATTCGGCAAAAGAGAGCAGTTTTTGGGATTTCTGGCACTTTGAGCAATCGGCTATGGTTGATTTTGAGAGGGACAAAAGGAAAAGAAAGAGTGGATCTGAGTAAGGAGGGTATTCAGCTAGGGAAGAGATCAAAGAGGAAAAAGAAAAGTAGAAAAAAATAATGGTAGAGGTGAAGAAGAAGAAATCGGCTAGAAGCTTTCTAGGGAGGCAAGTTTCGACTTTTCTGACAGTAAAAGAGAAGATTAATTCCTAAGGTGGCTAACCCTAATTCTTATGACAGAAAATAGAAAAAGATATAGCCCTAATAATCTCTCTAAAGCAATCGGCCTAAGTCCCTAAAAGCCCTTGCCGAAATTCACTTAAGTTAGGCACATGCCCGGCACATGCTTAAAAATTAAAAAGAACACTACGCTTACCTTGTAACTCGAACCCTTGTCCTTGAATACCCACTTAGGCTCCACTTTTTTAGGAGCTTAGTGGCGCCACCTTGCCACTCTACCAAGGCTCCCTTTGTGACATATTTTACATGGTTTTTCTTAAAGGCCCACTTAACCAAGTCCCATTTCACTTGAAAATCCAACTTAATATTTTACCGGGTTTTAACTTAAGCTTGGGCCTTCTAAAGGCCCACTAACACATGTACATACATTTTCAACCTTCAGAACACCAAAATTTTAAAATTTCACTAAAATTCACAAAACCTGAAAAATTCCGAAAATCAGGGCGTTACAAGCTGAAAATGTGCCATGTGATCGGGCCGTAGGGGACGACGCTCTGTCCCAGGCCATGTTAAGGGTTCTGGAAAGGGTTGCTGGAGCTAATGTTGGGCCAGTAAATAGGGGATCTATTTCTGAGTGACTCCGAGCTAACGGAGCTGAAGTCTTTAAGGGCATATCTGGAGTGACCCCAAATGTAGCTGAGTATTGGCTGGAAGCTATGGAACTAATTATAGGGGACCTGAACTGTTCGGTGGAGCAAAAGCTGAAAGGTACGGTGACGTTGCTGTAAGACGAGGCTTATCACTAGTGGATCACTATAAGGGAGAGTGCCCCAGTTGAGCAGGTAACGTGGGAACAGTTTAAGACGTCCTTCAAGGGAAAGTACATCGGAGCGAGCTATGTGGATGTACGTAAGAAGGAATTCCTGAACCTGACCTAGGGCAATAAGACCGTTACTGAGTATGAGGCGGAGTTTCTGAGGTTGAGCCGTTATGCCAGTGGTATAGTTGCCACTGAGTATGAGCGTAGTATTCACTTTGAGGATGGCCTCAGAGAGGAGCTAAGGGTGCTGATAGCTCCGCAGAGGGAGCGCGATTTTTCTGCACTGGTGGAGAAGGCTAAGATAGCCGAAGAGGTGAAGCGAGCTGAACGGAAGAACCGTGATAGGGATCGGAACCGCTTTAGGAGGGATACTAGACCATCTGAAGCTGCAAATTAAAATGCTAAGAGAGTTAGAGTGGAGGAATCGGTCCGAGCAGTTTCGATGAATATAGTTAGACCGTAGCCTTGCGGGGACTGTGGGAGAGTGCATCTTGGAGAATGCTTTGAAGCATACTGGAGCATGTCTCCGATGTGGATCCAAGGAACATAGGATCAAGGACTGTCTTCAGAGATCGGCTCAGACTCAAGTTGCTGAACAAGGGGTTGTTCAACCAGTACGAGGTGGACCGCTACCGTCGAGAGGTTGTAGACAGGGTAGAGGTGGCAATGGAAATGGTCGTGGTCGTGGAGCACCTGGCAGGGTTACTGGTAATGTTGAGGCTCGTCAGCCAGCTTTGGTTTATGCTGCTCGTTGCCAAGAAGAGGGTGATACACCTGACGTCATAACTGGTACGTTTTTTATCTTTAGCATGAACTACACTGCTCTGATAAATGTGGGATCAACCCATTCGTATGCTGCATGTGACATTTCTGGGTCATTGGGTGTGCACTCTGAGGAAACTGTGAGTGGGGTAACTGTGATAAGTCCTCTAGGTCACTCGGTTAGGGTAGGTAAACTCTTTAGGGAGGTGCCTTTAGAGACTCAAGGTAGGATTTTCTGTGGAGACTTGATGGAGTTACCATTCGGAGAGTTCAATCTGATCTTAGGAATGGACTGGTTGACCAAGCATAAGGCAACTTTGGATTGTGCGGTTAAGAGGATAGTGTTAAGGACTACCGAGGATGAGGAGGTAATGGTTATTAGAGAGCGAAGGGACTACTTGTCCAATATTGTTTCGGCCTTAAGGGCTGAGAAACTGATTCGCAAGGGATACGAGGAGTACTTGGCTTTTGTGAGCCAAACTGAGACTGAAGATTTGACTGTGAAGACAGTCAGAACTGTTAGGGAATTTCAAGATATGTTCCCTGAGGAGCTTCCCAGATTACCTCCGAACCGAGAAGTCGAGTTTGGAATCGACTTACTACCTGGAACGGCTCTAGTGTCCATCGCGCCTTATAGAATGGCACCAAAGGAGTTAGTGGAACTTAAGGCGTAAATTCAAAAGTTGTTGGATAGGGGCTTCATTAGACCGAGTGCGTCTTCGTGGGGAGCACCAGTGCTGTTTGTGAAAAAGAAGGATGGGACGATGCGTATGTGCATAGATTATCGCCAGTTGAACAAAATGACGATAAAGCACAAGTATCCTCTACCAAGAACGATGATCTATTTGACCAGCTTAGGGGAGCTTCAGTATTTTCCAAGATCGATCTACGATTTGGATACCATCAATTGAGGGTAAAGGAAGTGGATATTCACAAGACTGCATTCAGAACTCGGTATGGTCATTACGAGTTTCTGGTTATGTCGTTTGGACTGACGAATGCACCTGCAGCTTTCATGGATCTGATGAATCGAGTGTTCCAACCTTACTTGGACCGATTCGTAGTCGTCTTTATCGATGATATTCTGGTATATTCAGAAACTGAGGAGAAGCATGATGAGCATCTTCGTATTGTGTTGTAAGTGTTGAGAGAGAAGCAACTCTATGCGAAGTTCAGTAAGTGTGAATTTTCGCTGCGAGAAGTGACTTTTCTGGGTCACGTTGTTTCCACTGAGGGGATTAGGGTAGACCTTCGGAAAATTGAGGTAGTTCTAGAATAGAAGCCGCCAAGGTCAGTATCAGAAATTCGAAGTTTTCTGGGTCTGGCAGGTTACTACAGAAGGTTTGTAGAGGGATTTTCTCTGATTCTCGCACCATTAACGAAACTGTTAAGGAAAGGAGTAGCGTTTGTTTGGACTGAGAAACAACAAGAGGTGTTCGATAAGCTGAAAAAGGTTTTGACTGAGGCGCCAGTGTTGATTCAACCAGAGTCTGGGAAGGACTTCACTGTGTACAGCGATGCATCGCATGTGGGATTAGGATGTGTACTGATGCAAGAGGGTAAGGTGGTCGCTTATGCTTCGCTACATCTTAAGCCTCACGAAGCAAATTACCCTCCGCATGATCTAGAGTTGGCCGCAGTGATCTTGCATTAAAAATTTGGAGACATTATTTGTATGGAGAAAGGTGTATTATATACACAGACCATAAAAGTTTCAAGTATCTGTTGACTTAGAAGGAGTTGAACCTTAGGCAACAAAGATGGATAGAGTTGCTTAAGGACTATGATTGTTCGAGTGAGTACCACCCAGGTAAGGCGAATGTTGTGGCTGATGCGCTAAGCCGAAGGACTGTAGCTGAGTTGAGAGCGATGTTTGCTCGGTTAAGTCTTTATGATGATAGAAGTCTGTTGGCGGAGTTGCAAGTGAGACCAACTTGGATTGAGCAAATTAAAGAGAAGCAATTAAAGGATGAATCGTTGGTTCCTCGATTTCAGCAAGCTGAGAATGAGGAGAATTCAGATTTTGGACTGAATGCTGATGGAGTTCTTTACTTTCGTGGAAGAGTTTGTATTCCAGAGGACTCTAAATTGAGGCAGTCGATTCTCAAAGAGGCTCATAGTAGACCTTGTGCCATGCATCCTGGAGGGAATAAGTTGTTTCGAGACTTGTGAAAGGTGTACTGGTGACCTAGACTTAAGCGTGAGGTGATTGAATTTGCGGGGAAATGTCTAACGTGTCAGCAAGTTAAGGCTGAGCACCAACTGCCTTCTGGACTGTTACAACCAGTGAAAATTCCACTCTGGAAGTGGGAGAGAGTTACCATGGATTTCGTGAGTGGGCTACCTTCGACACCCTCCAAGAAAGACTCTGTGTGGGTAATTATGGATAGGTTAACGAAATCTGCCCATTTCATACATGTCCGAACCGATTACTCACTGCAAAAGTTGGCCAAGTTGTATGTGGCAGAGATAGTGTGACTGCATGGGGTACCAATGTAACACCCCTTAACCCCGAACCATCATCGAAACAGGGTTACGAAGCATTACCGGAACTACAGGACTATTTACAATTAATACACAATTATTAACAAACATAATATAAAATAACCTTATAGTCCCACATATGGATCTTCAAGATCCAAAAATACGAGTTAAAAGTAGTTCGGGACTAATTCGAATACTCAGAAAACTTTGCGAACATTTTAAAATTTTTCTCAAATACTGGGCTCACAAGCCCGTGTGGATTGGGGACACGCCCGTGTGACCCCATGACATGCTCGTGTTGATGAAATGTATGGTTCAACACGGCCATGGTGGTTTGGGACACGCTCGTGTCCCTTACCCGTGGAGCATTCTGACTTTCCTCACACGGCCAAGCCACACGCCCGTGTGCCAGGCCGTGTGGACTCAATTATGAGTCTTAGACACTAAACTAACCTTCTTGCACATTTCAACCCAAATCAATGTACAATTTATGTAGCAACCAATATATTTACGTATATAAACATATCTAACCATTTTTAAATAATTTATTTATCTATTTGTTCAATAAGCATACATATATCAATTGAATTCATGCTAATAAACTTTAGTTAATTCCATTTCATACTTATATTTAATATGTCATATTAGTTCCCTTTTTGTACTTAAACCAATTTAAATCATTATTTGACAACCATAATCATAAGACTCATGTACTCAACCTATTCATTACCTAGGTACGTGCCACAACTACCAAAGGTAAGGTAAATAATTAAAATTTCTCTGACGTCAGGGTTGATTTGGATGCTGGACTGGACACTGTCTTTTAATTAACCTGCTCACGGAAACAACCGTACGCTGAGTATGGGAATACTCAGTAGTATTACCATAATTCAAATTATACAATAACTTATATACATTCAATTTGTGTGACAATTACTTAATAACTATTTCATACTTTAAAACAAATTATTTAATAATAATAAGCACTATTTCAAGGATTGTATTTACTCCAATACATACATTATGTCATTATCAAATTTGCATAAATTTTTTTCATATCTCATTTCATTAGCTCCTTTCGTATCACATGCAATTCACTAAATTTTATCACTTTATCCAATATTAATTCTATTGCAATTTGTTCTTACTAAAGTCATATTTCAATAACCATTTCAACTAATTAATTTCATATATCATCACTTACTTTAATCAATTCTTACAACTTTAGCTCATATTTTAAGATATCATATCTTAATTTCATTTTCACATATCAAATTCACATTCAAATTATATAATTCAATTATACTATTCTTTTCAATTAAATTCTTATATTATTTATATAATTTCAAATAATTTGTGAACTTTAGTTTCATTTCTCAATCTTACATAATATTTCAATTCACAATTCAACTTAAACCTTTCACGAATCTTTCATTCATGTATTCAAACTCATCACACAAATCTCATTTCAGAAATTTCATTTCACATTCCATGTCACAAGATCTCTTTCACTTTTCATCCAATATTTCGAACAATCAATTCAGATAACTTACTCATTTCACTTAAACACCCCTATTAACCTGACTCGGACTTCAGTAGATACACGGACCCAATTAAACATATTAGAATGGTGACCAACGCCTTATCGGCATAGGCGAAGTAAAGTGGCTACCAAAGCCTCATCGGATAGTTCGAAGTACATCTATGACACACCAAGTGTCTCATCGGCTGAGTCGAACCAAAGTGGCTACCAAAGCCTCATCGAAACTATCCGAAGCAAATCTATGGCACACCAAGTGCCTCATCGACTCGAGGTCGAAGAATCTCTAAACTGTTCTGATCCTATGGCATGCCAATTATATTCACTAAGCCCGACTAGTTAATAGGGCATCGGAATCACATAGTAATTTCACTTTCAATATTGAATTCACATCAATTAACACTTTGGTCACATTTTTCACATAACTCTCAATTCAATCACAATTTGTTTCAATTTCACAAAATCAGATATTTTCACTTCAACTCATATTTCAACTCAATTAATTTCTCATACTTTCATTCCATATACATTTCAAAACAATCACATTCAATTCAAATTGATTCAA
This sequence comes from Gossypium stocksii, assembly GCA_020496765.1. Classification (NCBI taxonomy): domain Eukaryota; kingdom Viridiplantae; phylum Streptophyta; class Magnoliopsida; order Malvales; family Malvaceae; genus Gossypium; species Gossypium stocksii. The sequence continues at coordinate 42,790,954 of CM035624.1, forward strand.
TTCCAATCATAATTCTTCATATATTCCATCAAATACTCATACATATGCATACTTCATTTCAATATCATTTAATTCATAATTTCTCATATTCACAATTCAAATCAATTTCTCAATTCATATGTATACCACATTTATTCTTTTAATTCAAATCACATTACCAAAAATTTCCGTTCATTTCACATACAGTTTATTCTTTTACTTACCTCAATTTGCTTATTATATACATATTAATTTAAAAATTTAACAAATAATCAAATTTGAATTATAGTAATACTAACCTGGATTCCTCGTTTTTACTCCTAATTTGTTTTTCTCTTTTTCTTCCTTGCTCGATGTCTCAAATTCCTTGTTTACTACGGAAATAATAATAATTTGCATTATTAATTACAGCATTAAAATTTAAATAATTGAATTTTTATTCAATTCCTACTCTTCCTCCTCATTCTACATTCTTTATACCCAATTCTATCATTTACTCATATATCCTTTTTAAAACTGTCTTCCTGCGCAACAGTCACTAAATTGTTTATATCTGGAGCTATGAAACTCCAAATCAAGTTCCGTTAATTTTCCCTGAAACTAGACTCATGTACCTTTTTACCATAAAATTTACAGAATTTTCAGTTTTTCCAATTAATACAGTTTATTCCTCAAAGTTACCCCTGATTCACTATCTGATAGTTCCGACCCTCCTGTACTAAAGTTCAATTATCTCATAACTCAGGACTCGGATAATGTTCTCGTTTATTTCTATTGAAACTAGACTCACTGAGGATTCTAAAAATAAATTACAACTCATAAATAGTTTTGTACAATTTTTAATGATTTTCTCAAAACAGAACAGGGGATTTCAGAGTCATTCTGAACCAGTCTTACAAAAATTTAAATATCTCAATCTACAAACTTTCTTTACTTGTTCTGTTTCTTTTATCTAAAAATAGACTCAACAAGATTTAATTTCATATCTTATTCACCCTTTAATTCAGTTCCTACAATTTTTAGTGATTTTTCAAAGTTAAGTTTATGTTGCTGCCCAAAGCTGTTTTCTTATATCTTATTAAATCATTTATCCAATTCTAACTTAAAATTCTTTCAATTAAATCTCTAATTCATTTTCTAGTTCAACATGAACCATATTCAAAACCTTAAAACTTCAAAGACCTCAACTTAAATTCATCAAAACTTTATTCTAAGCTTACATAATATCAAAATTAAAAAGGAAAGGGCCTAATTGACTTACCTATTAAAACTTTAAGCCTCAAAGCCATAGTTTTTCCTTTTCTTTTTGTTTCCCCTTTTCTTCTTTCTATTTTTGTTCTAGCTCTCTGTTTCTTCCCCCCTTCTTTTCTTTTATGCTTTATATTATATATATATATATATATATATATTCATTCATTCTTTTTATGTTATTAATATAATAACACTAAATATCTTTTATATAACTAATTATAAATATGACAAATGTACATTATCAACACCCTACATTTGTCAATATTCAATTTATTTATCATAAAATAAAATCTCATAAAATAATTATTTATTACAAAATATCTTATACTTAAATTTTAAGTAAATAAATAATTTTAATACAAATGTATACATTCACGTTATCACACATGTACCACTTTGTCACCATACACTTGTCTTTATTTTATTTTATTTCATATTAATGTAATAATATTTTAATAGAAAACCATAATAATAATAATTCATAAAATCTAAATAAAAATTTAGATTTTCTTAGTTTGCCGCCTCAACTATTGCCAAATGGCATATTTACCTATTTGGTCCTTTGTACTTTCTTTTAATCTATAATTAAACTTTCACACTTTATTCAATTTAATCCTTTTTCCTCATTGCTCTTAATTGAGCTAAATTTACTTAATTAAAACCTAATTGAACACATAACTAAATTTATAAATATTTTTAATAAATATTTACAAGTCCGTTTACTAAAAACGGAGATCTGATAACTCATTTTTCGATACTCGTATTTTTGAGGTCGTTACAACCAGTGTCGATTATTTCTGATCGAGACCCTAGGTTTACATCTCGATTCTGGCAAAAAGTTGCATGAGGCGTTGGGTACGCGATTAGACTTCAGCACTGCTTTTCACCCTCAGACGGATGGACAGTCAGAAAGGGTAATTCAAGTTCTGGAGGATATGTTAAGAGGTTGTGTTATCGACTTTCATGGCAGTTGGGAGGACTATTTGTCGTTGGCGGAATTTGAGTACAACAACAATTATCAAGCGAGCATTCAGATGGCTCTATATGAAGCACTCTATGGGCGAAGGTGTCGTACGCCTACGTGTTAGACGTAGTTGGGAGAGCGACAAGTTCTTGGACCGGAATTAGTGGCAGATATTGAGAGCAAGGTTAAGTTAATTAGAGATCGGTTAAAGGAGGCCTCTGACAGGCAGAAGTTCTATGCGGATCTAAAACGTAAGGAAATCAAGTTCGCTATTGGGGATATGGTATTCTTAAAGGTTTCGCCTTGGAAGAAGATCTTGAGGTTTGGCAAGAAAGGCAAGTTGAGTCCGCGATTTATTGGGCCTTATCGGGTTCTTAAACGGATAGGGCCAGTGGCGTATCAGTTGGAGTTGCCATCGGAGTTGGACCGTATTCATGACGTCTTCCATGTATCCATGTTAAGATGGTATCGATCGGATCCTTCGCATATGGTACCAGTGGAGGAGATTGAAGTAAAGACCGATTTAACATTTGAGGAGGAGCCTGTGCAAATTTTGGATCGAGAGGTCAAAGTATTGAGGAAGAAGTCAGTTTCATTGGTGAAAGTACTTTGGAGCAACCATGGCAGAGAAGAGGCTACTTGGGAGCCAGAAGAGAAGATGCGTCAACAATACCCTCAACTATTTGGATCAGGTAAATTTCGAGGCCGAAATTTCTTTAAGGGGGTAGAGTTGTAACGCCCTGATTTTTAGGATTTTTCGAGTTTTCGAGATTTTTGGTGAAGTTTTGAAATTTTGGTGTTCTGGATACTGAAATTGGGTTTAAATGTGTTAGTGGGCCTTTAGAAGGCCCAAACCTAAGTTAAAACCTGGCAGAAATATCAATTTTGGTTTTTAAGTGAAAGGGTACTTGGTTAAGTGGGCCTTTAAGAAAAAGTTAGTAAATGAAGACTAAAAGAGGGCCTTGGTAAAGTGGCAAGGTGGTGCCACTAAGTTTCTAAAAAAGTGGCGTGCGGACTGAGTTTAAGGGCCAGAGTTCAAGTTGCAAGGTAAGCAGATGGTATTTTTATTTTTGTGCATGTGCCGGGTATGTGATAGAGCTTAGGTAGCATTCGGCTAGGGCCTTAGAGGGATTGGGCCGTTGGTTTGATTGGCCATTAGGGCAAGCTTTATTTTCTTTACTGTCTTGCCGAATTATGGTTAGCCACCTAGAGCCTTCACTTTCGTTCTATTCTCTTCTCAGTGTCACAAAAAACCGAAAAACGCAAGTAAGTTTTCCTTGGTGCCGAATTCTTCCTTCTCTTCTCCTCTCTTCCATTCTTTCTTTTTCTTTTCCTCTCTAGCCAAAATCACATCTCTGCCTCCCTCATCTTTCATTTTCTTCTCTTCAGAAACCAAAATTGCCACTCTTTTCTTCTCAAACTTATCAACTACTAAAAGTCGAAATCCTGAAAGGTTGCTTCCTGTGCCGATTTGCCTATAGCCGAACCCCCTTTGTTTTTCCTCACTTGTAGCTAAATTTCATACTCTTCAAACCCTTAGGCTCTGTCGACAAACACCCCTCCAACCATAGTCTCAAATCATATCTTCTTTCACCACTTAAAAAGCTGAAAACACCATAGTTTTTAGGAATATATAGCCGAATCCTTAGATCTCTAAGATTCAAAATCTGCTAGTGTTTAGGGGCTAGATCTGCATCAGATCTGAGTAGAAGAATCGCCTTGATTAAGGAAAACCTGTGGTAAGTACTCGACATCTCAGATCTACTCGTTACCTTTGAATTTAAGAAAAGTCGAAATCCCTAAACTCTTTAGGGAGGCTGTCGAATGTGATGATAGGTAAAGATAGTTCTTTTAATTGGTTTTATGTGTACTTGTTATGGAAGGGGTGATCTAGCAAGGAGCATAAGAGGCTTGGATCTTTGGAACGACTAGATCTAGATCTAGTCACTAGTTTCAGCAAAGGTAAGATCTCAAGGGCATTAGGTGGTGATGGCCGATTATGGTAAGTAGAATTATGGAGATTGTCATTGTATTTTGGATCTGATGTGTCTAGTAATCGATTGTAGGATATCGTGGGAGATCTTGTTAGCAGTCGTCGTAAATCAGGTGTGTATCGAACACCCTCTTGTAGTTCAATTCGGCAAAAGTTGAAATGCCAAAATTCTGGCATTTCGTGGGCTTGTGAGCATACGAACGCTCATAAGTCGTTTGGGAATCATTGGATCCGTATTCGCGAGTGGTAAGTTAGTTGAATGTGCAATTTCGTGCACCTCGGTAAATTGGGCCTTGATGGGTTAAAATTGGGCCCAACGGGCTTACGGGCCCATATGGGTAAAAATAGGTAATAAATGCGTACTGGTAGATTGTAGGTCTAAAAATTGCTAAAACGGGTAAATCAATCGTAAAATTTGGACTAGATGAGCTAAATTAACTAATTGGCACTGTAGGGCCCATTAGGGGTTTTAGGGCCCAATGACTGTAATCTGCTAAAATGGGCTAAATAAGCTACTGAGGTAAAGGTTAGTCTATTACTGATTGAAATGTGCCTGAAAACCATAAAAACTGGTATAATTACTGAAATATCCTTGTAGGTGCGAAATGACTATTTTACCCCTAGGTGCTAAATGACCGTTATACCCCTAGGGCTAAATTTGACTGAAATGCATGATTTACTATTTCTGTTTACTGTATGCCATATCATGAATATATGTTGCATGGGGCTGGGTTTGTGACAGCCTTAAAACGACCCTAGTCGGAATGTGGTTTCGGGACCACAAAACCGAGGCATGAAAAAATAATTAAATATTCATTTTGATGCCTATTGTATGTGCCAATTTATGTGTGACATCTTATGTGCTTCAATTTAGTATTATAATTATGAATTGCACCTAAAAGGGCTAAATTATGAACTTTGAAAATATGCTAGACAAATGTGTGATGACTTATTAATGCATGCATGAGAAATAGTGGACTTGCATGTCAATTTACCCACTTTTATGATAGTGGATGGTAATGATGAGGTTTTGGCACTTTGTGAATTGTTGTTTAGTCATATATTATTATAATAAAAGAAATTTTTATTTAGTTATCATAAAATAAAAGATTAAAATAATATTATGAAATGAAAAGATAAAATTTAATATTAGTAAATTGGGTGAAAAAAACGAAAGTGTTTCTTCTTTGTTTCTCTCATTGCCGTGAATTGAGAAAGAAAGAAAGCTTTTGAAGCTTAAGGCATTTGGCTAGTGAGGGCATCAAATTAAGGTAAGGTTTCATGCATTTCTTTGGATTTCTTTGTGAATTTTGGTTGGTTTTGAAGCTCACAACAAGACCCATGTGAAAATTTTTGTGTGCATGAAGCATGAAGTGTTCGGTCATGTTGGTGCATTATGTCTTTGAAATAGAAATTGATAAATGGAGTTTTAATGGACTCTATGATGTTAAAGCTTAGGTGAATTGAAATTTGTGAGCTCAAATTTGAAAGAATTGAAGTTTTGTGTGGCTTAAGTGTTTAATTTATAATCGGCTAATATAGTGAAATATGGAAATTGTTTTTAACATTAGAAATTGATGGTTAAATTATTTGTATGTGTACACATGGTTACCGAATATTGAATTGAGTAAAAATGGGATTAATGGTTGGTTTATTGAAGAAGGGGTAATTGGCAAAGACTCTCTTTGAGTAATTTGAATTGGTGTTTTGGAAGTTTTGTAAGGAATAAGTAGGTTGAATTCGGCAATTAGAGGGAGGTATGAAACTTGTGCTTAATTGTGGAATTTTATAATTGAATTGCTAGTATGAGTTTATACAATTGCCGAAATTGAAATAGGGAATGTGGCTAAGAAATTTGATATGTTTTTATTTAATTACTATGAAATAGCTACAAGAGAAAATAAGGATGAAATCTGAGTTGGTTATGATTCATTGTGCGATTTATTAAGCTAGAATGGACATTCGACTATGTCCATTGGAACAAATGAATTTGGTTTAGAGGGTTAGTTAATGATATATCTATTGTGCAAATTGAGTGGTGAGTTGTCAAAATGAAGTGTTAATGTGCATTATGTACTTGTGTATGTTTTCAACTAAGGAAAAACTATGCTTTGATGTTGAAATTGGGTTTTTGATGAACGAATGAACTTGTTTTGGTGAATGGCTAATTATCGAATATATCTTTTGAGATTTTAGATGGAATTGCCGAATGTGCCTATAATAAGGAAAGGGATGGTTTGATTTTGATATTATAAGTGAAGTTTAAGACCATATGCTTTTGGTCATAGCATGTGAAATAATCAAACATATTTTTGTTAATTGAGCTTTGAATCAATGGAAGTATGTGTTAATTTGAGGAATTAAATTGTAAGTGTATAATTGTTGAGTTTTGAGGTAAGGTATGCATTCGGTCATGGCTCAAAGGATGCTAATTCATGTTAGTTAACGTTCTTGTAAAGGAAGATGTATATGAGTGTTTATAAATTAGTTGATCGTTGCTATAGGTGGATAATGTGAGCAAATCACATACGCTTGATGGATGGGAAAGTAGAATTGAGCTTGGAAATTGGTATATATGACAAAATTGATATGTTTAATTAGTGGCCAAATGTGACCTTGATTATATGTTGTAGCTTGAAATGAAATGTGAATAAGAACTTTAAAGAGTGAAATTGTATAAATCTGCTTGGTACAGCAGCAGTAACGTGTTTTGGAAAAATCACCATAAATTGTGGGAGATGAATTAGAGGCTGAATAAATTTTTTAATTAAAGCTTAATGAGTCTAGTTTCTTATAAAAGAAACCTTACAAGCAATGGAATTGCCGATAAAGAGCTTTTTAAAGTTATGTGAGACAGTGTCAGAATGACTCCAAAATCCCCTGTTCTGTATTTAGAAAATCACTATAAATTGTACAAAAATTGTTATAAGATAAAATTTATATGCTTAGACTCCTTAATGAGTCTAGTTTCGAATAAAATAGGCTAGGACATATTTTGAATTCTGTACAGGGAGAAATTCAATTCGTAGTAAAGAGTGGTCAGTTTAGTCAAACAGTGAAATAGGGGAAACTTTAAGAAACTTCTGGTATTGATTGGCCAAACCAAAAATTCTGAAAATTTTATGGATAGAAGATATATGAGTCTATTTTCAGGAAAAATTAACGGCACTTCATTTGGAGTTTCGTAGCTCCAGTTATGAGTAATTTATTGAATGTTGCTCAGAAAATCAGCTTGTTGCGACTTGTGATATGTATGTGAAATGGCCGAATGTGTGTGTGTTTGCTATGAGAAGTATATGCATGTATTATTTGACTATAAGTGAAAATGATTAATTGAGATGTTTGAATAAGGATTAATAGAATTAAATATTTTATTTAGCTCAAGAGCATAGAGGGACAAGTTCGAATAAAGGGAAGGCTAAAGTGGTCGAATAGCCAACTCATAATTGCTCGGGAAAGTTCAAGGTAAGTTTTGAGTAATTGAATTTGGTATTTAATTTAAAATGCCATGATATACATGCATGATAGTTGAATGATGTTCCATTGAGAAAGAAACCTATTTCATGTTTGCTATATAGCCGAATGGCTCATAGAGAAAGAAATTGAAATTGGGATTTGAAATGTATTGCTTATGTATGTTTGCTCATAGGGCCGAAACTCTAGAAAAGAAGAGTATACATGTATAAGTTTTGATTTACATTACGATATAAAGTCAAGGAGCATGTTATATGTTTGTATGCGAATGAATGGATTGAATTACAAGTGTGATCTTGCTATGTGAAATATGGCAACATGTGAATACATATGTATGAGACTCTGTGATGTGAATCCGGGATTAAAGTCCCGATGACTATATGTGGAGACTATGTCCGGGTTAAGACCCGAAGGCTATATGCAGAGATGATGTCCGGGTTAAGACCCGAAGGCTATATGCGGAGATTCTATCCGGGGTAAAGGCCCGATGGCTATGTATGGAGATTTTACCCGAGCTAAAGGTCTCGATGATGATGCGAGTAAAGTCTAAGACTAAATGCGCTTAAAGTGTTAAGTTATACAGGTATGTACCCTAAGCTTATATGCAAGCTGGTTTTTGGACCAAATACTAAGGTCATTATGCGATTACATATGTGTGCATGAAATGAGACTATTAATATGGTCAAAATACAATTGGTCAATGCGAAATGTTATTTGAAATTATACGACATGTCTATGTTTACATGAGCTTACTATAAGTGAAAGTTATCTACTTTCGTATATGATGAGAATGTGTATGTTCGGTTAAAGGGTGACGTACCTAAAAGAAGAGGGAAACAAAAATACGAACAACTATGTTATAATTTGAGTTTTATCTGTTGTCATTGCTTAAAACTTACTAAGCATTGTAATGCTTACTCCGTTTACTTTGTTTCCTCTGTTTTATAGATCTCATTTTGGAAGCTACGGACTCGGGGATTGAAGCCTTAATCACCTACACTATCGCCGTTATTTTGGTACATTTGATAGTTATTTTGGATCAATGGCATGTATAGGCTAATCTCCTTTTTATTGAACCAAACTACATTTTGAGTTGTAATTATTCTAGCCATGCGAAAATGGCTTGCCTAGTCTTCTAGTTTGATTATATGTTTGGATGATACTCATATGGTTTGATGTTTGTGGCATGATATTTAGTTATTACCCAATATGCAATGAGTTTCTAATATGGTGTTCGGTTATTGAAAAGTTTGATTTGGCCAAATTGTTAGTAGCCACATGGTGGAAATTTGCTAGCATGTTTATAAAATGAATTAAATGAGATATGAGGTACTGACTGAACCTTTTTACAAGTGATATACATTCGGTTATAGAACTCAATGAATCTATGTCTAGCGTGTAACTATGAACCTCGGTAGGTTGTATTTAGATAGGTAATACCTTAATACCAAATTCCGACGACGGATAGGGGTGTAGGGTTTTACAGGGTTATTGATGGAGGAAGTTCTGAAAGTGGCTTGACCACGTACTAGAGGCTTTGCCTCATCTTTCTGTTATTTGAGCAACTATGCTGCAACTGTGGAGTGTAGGGCTAGGTGGGTTGAGTTATTCCCCACATGGAGTGCTGGGCTGGTACAGGAGGAGTGTAGCGGTTGGGTGGGTTGAGTAGTCTCCCCACATGTAATGGGCTTGCATTCATAATTAATATCTGTTCTACTACTGAAATGCGCCTATGGGCCATACTGATATCTGAAAAGGGCTGAGGCCCAATTTACTGTATCTGATAGGGCTTCGGCCTAGTAATTACTGAGACTGGATAGGGCTTAGGCCCAGTGGGCTTAAGCTGATTTGGGCTCTGGATGGGCTTTCCTTACACACTGAGTTTCCAAACTCACCTCTTTCTTTCCATCCATGCAGGTGAGCCCTAGATCGGTGGACTTGGAGCTGGGAGGGATTCAGAGTGGCCACATGGACTGCAGTTATTTAATTAAGTTCTATTTTAACTTATTCTATTTCCGTATTTATTTTTAAATTATGTTTATTATGGTTTTGGGTTTCTAATAAGGCCGCTCTAATTATTTTTATTTTGGGTTTTTAAATTACTTAATCATACACTACTTTAATTCTTTTGAATATAGTTGTGCAAATTTTTCTCAAAATTAATCGAGTGTTTTCAAAATCACATCACACGTTTCAAACGAGTAACAAAGTTAAGTTATATTATAAATCTCTTAATAACTAGTATTGAATAGGACGTTCATCAATAAACCGGGAATTTCTCTTAAGACTTAAATATCAGTTTTGTAAAGCTCACTCTAATCTTAGTAAACTAGGTAATATGGTTAGTTGTAGGTGATGTGACACGCCGGATTTGGCCGTAACGTCTGGGCCGGGTTTGGGGTGTTACATGGCATATGTTGGTATGTATATATATGTGTGTGGCTAGCTTCATCTTGTATGGTTTATGGTTGCCATGAGAATGCTTTGATTGTGCATTAGTAGATTGGTCTATAATAGATGAATTTGATAAGTGATAAGCATGTTATGTATAGGCAAGATAGTGCATATATGCATTTGACCATTTAAGTAGTTTTTGGAAGTGATATTGGTATGCTTTTAAATGATTAAATTGAGATGTTTAGGAGCATTGTGGTTGTTGGTATTGAAGTTGCATAAATTAAACTTAATTGTGGTTTGTTTGAATGCCTATTGATGATATGGTCATATGCTATTTGAAGTGTTTAGGTTCATGCTAATTTAGGTGAGAAATATGGCTTGGAACATAGCCTATTTTCGTCCACACTGACAGAGAGACGGGTGTTTGTCTCAGCCGTGTGTAGGTGACACGACCGTGTGTCCCTTATTACCTCTTTAGAAAACAAGTCAGTGAGTTGCACGGGTTGGTCATACGGGAGTGTGGTTGGCCGTGTGACCGAAGTCATTGAGTTATACGGGGTTGGACACGGGCTGGGACATGGCCATGTGATCCCATTTTGAAAGTCCACATAGCTTAAGACACAGGAGTGTCTCTTGACTGTGTGAGACATACAGCTTGGCCACACGGTCGTGTGTCCCCTACACTTTGAAAATTTTCAATGTTTTCCCAAAGTTTCCTTGAGTTCTCGATTTAGTCTCGAATTGTTCTTAATGCTTGTTTTGGGCCTTGAGGCTCTTGTTAGGGTCTATATGACTAAATTTGAATGATTTCTATTTGGATATGTGAATTGAACATGAATTGTATGATTATTTAAGTGATAAGTCCGGTAATGCTCTGTAACCCTATTCTGACGACAGATATGGGTTATGGGTGTTACAAGCATAGTTTCATGTGAGCTCCTATATGAGCCAACGTTTTTAAGAATGTTTTGAAAGAATGGTTTCTAAACTGTGTTTTTTAAGGCACATAACATGCGAACTTTCTATAAGCAAATGTTGTAGCTCTACTTCGTGCAAGCTCCCTGTTAAGTTTATTTTGTACGAACTTTCTGTTTAAGCTCTATGTTAGTACGAGCTCAGTTATGAGCCTTTTTTTTTGGTATACAAAAGATTGTGAGTACTCATCAGCTTCTTAGTAAGCATGCTTTAATCAAACCAGTCTTGTGACTTAAGGCAGACCCTATTCATATTATTTATTTGATGACCCTGTCATGTTACTTAAGGCTGACTCTGTTTTGATATGTGTAACTGGTTTTGTGACCTAAGGAGAACTTAGACTCGGTTTTTAAGTGTTTTGTTAAATAAAATATTGGTCTCGCGATTTCATGGTGAGGTACTTTTAAAAGAAAAGGTTGATTCTAATATTGCTTTCAATAAAATATGTTTTTTGATGCGAACTAGGTCACGTAACATCATTCGTGAACCCAACACGCAAAAATATTTTTTTTACTAAGTTTTTCTACTATTTCAAATATTATTTTATAAACATAATCTAATGACTTCTGATTATTAATTGAGTTTGCAATGAACTCACTCACTCCTCTCTTACTCTTTTTCAGGTAAGTAGGTCACAGATAACATTGGCGAGGTTGGCGATTTGGCGAGGCACCTGACTGATATGGGAAAACCTTAAGGATAGGTGATGGGTTTTTATTACGCAGAATAGAACATTAATTTTATCATTGATTTGGTTACTGTACAAATTACTAAAGTTAAATTTCATTCTAGTGAACCATGCTTTTGATGTAGTTTCTAGTTATGCTATTAATAAATCTATGTTATTCATGCATAAGTTATTTTTTGTTTTACTGAGTATCGTGATTTAAGTATGTAGCATAAATTACTTGCGTACCTTTAGCTTTGCAAACCCTTACTAGTGTACAAACCCATGATTTTATGTGATCCTTGTTTAAAGAGTAATAATCCTTTACATGCATGTATTTCATATTTGTAAAGCCTATTACTTAGTGACATTCAGATGTATGAATCTTCTAAGCATTACACAAATTGACAGTGTGTTAACATTTTGTATGCGAGCTGTTGTGCTTTGCGAACTCGTGTTTTTGTGTAAGTCAATGTTAATATGCGAGCTTGTTTTTGTTTGCTAATATGTGACCTCTTATGCTGTTAATGATATGCGAGCTATGTTTGAATGATTTGTGAAGCTTGTAAATGTGACATGAACTTGTAAATATTTCTAAGTGTATGGAATTATTGTTTCGCATGATTTTGTACTCTGATGTATCTTGCATGTGAACCCTTGTGTTTTATGAATGTAAGATTTTCGCTACTTTTTTAAAACACATTATTTGCATGACATTTGTAAGTGGTGTGTTGGAGGTTAGGTTAGGAGTTAATGGAGAGCCATTTTGGTGGCTAATGTTGCCTAAAACTTCTAGGGCGGGTTTGGGGTATGACAATTTATTTATTATTGCATTAGTTTTCTTTTAGTTAATTTCTATTTAGGAACCTCGTACGATATGGGGCACTACATTTTAGAGCAAAATCGGCACAAGGAGGACCACTCGACCACGTCTGAGGAACTTCAATGCTAAAATTGGGTAGTCCCTTCTTTTATCTTTGGGACGCACACTAGGAACAATGTGTCAAATAAAGTGTGGGGGTAACATAGAAATTTTTAAAATTTTTATGTTTTTATTAGTTATTTTCATTATTTTTTGTTTTTGTTTTTTATTTTTGTCTGTTTGTGCGCTAGCTTGTAGCAATGCAAGTGATTGGTTAAGAGCATGTAAATAGGATTTTGTTTTTTGAATTGTAAATTTAATTCGATAGCAATTGATTTAAGGTGGTTCAATTTCACACTATTTAGTTCATTTTATTGAAATTTGAATAGATGATAGTATGTTAGGTGCACCAAAGGATTCATAGGTACATGAAAAGCATGTATGTTTGTTTGAATAACAAGTGTTAGTGTGTTAATATTTAGTTAATTGTAATCCATGAATTGAGACACTTAGGGATGACCTAAGGCATTGTTTGGTAGACATCTTCGAGCCAAAAAGTTGACCTCAATTTAAAATCCCTACCACACTAATTTTTAAGCCTAAATTCCTAATTCTTGATGAACCAAAATGGAAGCCCTAAACCTTAATATATAATCCCTTGATATGATTTTCTTAGTCCCTGTACGAACTTGGATGTTGGACCATTGATATTGAGGGTTAGGTAGATACGATATGACAGTTTCCAAAATAAAAGAAAAATAAAAGTGAACCTAATGGATAGTATGGTGAGTATAAGAGTTTTAGAAACTTGTGTGTAAATGGAAAGAGTTCAAAAAATAATCAAAAGAGAAAGTTTGAATAGGCTAAAATAGTTAAGCAAGAAGTTCTTAAGAAAACAGAAAACCGAATGAGTGAAAAAGAAAATAAAATATCTTAATTTTTGCACACTAGTCTCGCTAGGATAATTGTATTCACTAATACTTTACTATACCTTAGGAATCGAAGAAAAAAGGGTAGGTGAGAGAAGGCTATATAAGGTGATGAGATAAAGGGTTTAATCGGGGAAGTATTGAGGTCAATATAATGTGTCAAACTATTTTCATGTTTTAATCATTTTTTGTGCCTATTCTTTAATTTCTAACCAACCTAAGTCGTAGAACATTACAAGCTGAAAAGAACTATGTGACCTAAGTGATATGATTTATGGATGTAAATTGACTAAATTTTGACATTTCTAATTACTTGTATTCTTCGAGCATAAATGTATATTTTTCTATATTTTTTTGGAGGGATCAATGTATTTTACACTTTTGAATTTTTTTTGTTTAGTAATTTCATGATCTAATGTGTGTGATATTAAAGGTTGAGAGTCAATTGTATTGTAAAACCCAAACATGGCGAGTCCTGAGTCTAAGTGAGTAGCTCAACAGAAATCTGATTGGCATGATTCTATCCACCAAATTGACATTTTCGGTGCACTCATAGGGTGCAAAGGCAACGATAGGATTTTAAGCAAGGAATGTTGCCTAAGTTAAGGTGCGCCTGGCTTGTCTAGTTGATTCATACGTTGTATACTAACAAGATAGTTAATATCAAATGATGGGTCAAATCAAAAGATATGAAAAGATTTTGGATTCTGGTATAAGTTTCTCTAAAGCTGTAGGCCACTAATAAGGGTAGCCTTGAAAGTTAATGCCACGTGTCAAGTTTCATAAGGAGAGTGGAAACATGAAAATATATACACTTTTTCATGTCCTTTTTAACTCGAATTAATGCAGTTCCGATAAAATTCTTGTCAAAAGATATATAATTATTATAAAATAATTAAATTTTACTTAAATTATAAACATGTTGAATTTTACTTAATTTTGTAATAATTTTTGATTAATTTTGATCATTTTCGATATATCTGCGCAAAGGGCGAAAAATGTCTCAACAGACACTACCAGAAGCACAAAACTGAGAAGCAATTTTGAAGCATCAAGGCGAATTAATTTTTCAGCCTAAGACGGTCCAAATCATATGTATTAATTCATAATATAATTAATTTTAATTTTGATCCAATTTAATTTGGGTTAAAGATATTATTATTAATTAATTATGAAATGTGGCCCAGTTAAGCTGAACCGAGAAAGTTGATCCAACTGAGCACTTTTGGCAGCCCAAAACCATCCCACATGTTGACCCAATAAGCTTGCTTGGCTGATTATTTGGTTGGCAAAATGGCCCTTGAAGACCTTCAAATTGCATTCAAACCCCTCCACTATTGAAGCCTTTCGAGATTTGCCCCTACCTTAAAATAGCATGTTTGAATTCATCAAACATGCCACATGTGTGGCCGGCCATGGGGGAGTCTTTGGCTGCTAATTTTGGGTATGATAACTCGAGATTTACTTGTCACTTTTTTACTTGTTGCAATTGTGTACACTTGCACATTTTCGTCGTTCCAGGTTTTTGGTGTCGTTGCCGGGGACTTTTTTAAAAAGTCATTATTTATGAATTTGTTAATTTTGCATTTTGGTTTATTTTCCAGTTCAAATTTACCTTAATTAATTTTTCTGTGTTTATTTCAGGTGTTTATGATTATTGACCAAATTATGAATTTAATCCTTGTAGACCCTGAGATTGAAAGAACTTTTCAACAGAGAAGAAGACATGCAAGTCAGAGAAGGATTGAAGATATGAACTTCGAATATCCGAATCAAGGAAACGGAACAAACCCTACTCAAAATCCTATCCTTATTGCTGATGATAGGGATAGAGCTCTAAGACAGTATGTTGTACCAGTGTTTCATGATCTTAATCCTGGTATTATGAGACCTGAAATCGAGGCACAACAGTTCGAGCTGAAGCCAGTCATGTTTCAGATGCTTCAGATAGTGGGCCAATTCAGTGGAATGCCTACCGAAGATCCACACCTGCACTTAAGATTGTTCATGAAGGTGAGCAATTCTTTCAAGTTAGTTGGAGTACCCAAAGATACATTATGATTGAAGCTATTCCCAAATTCATTGAGGGACAAAGCTCAAGCCTGGTTGAACTCATTGCCACCAAATTCAATTTCCACATGGCAAGAGTTAGCGGAAAGATTCCTCATGAAGTATTTTTCACCTAGGAAAAATGCTAAGTTGAGGAACGAGATCACTACTTTCCAACAAATGGATGATGAGTCTTTGTATGAGGCATCGGAAAGGTACAAAGAATTATTACAGAAGTGCCCTCATCACAGAATCCCACATTGCATCCAACTTGAGATATTTTATAATGGTCTTAATGCCCACATGAGTATGGTAGTAGACGCTTCTGCTAATGGTGCTCTCCTTTCTAAGTCTTATAATAAGGCTTATGAAATCATTAAGAGGATTGCCAGTAAAAATTATTAATAGCCAACCAATTGAGCAACTTTAGGAAGACGAGTTGCTAGAATACATGAAGTAGATGCTCTTACTTCACTCGCATCTTAAGTATCCTCAGTATCCTCAATACTTAAAAATCTTACCACTAAGGGGTCTAATAGTTTTACAGCACAACCACCGAATCAATTTGAAAATATAGCCTATGTCTATTATGGGAAAAGACATTTGTTTGAAGAATGTCCATTGAACCCAAAATCTGTGTATTACATGGGTAACCAAAACCAAAATCGAGGAAGGCAAGGACAACAATCTAATTTCTATAAACCATCGTGGCGAAACCACCCTAATTTCTCTTGGAGTAACCAAGGGGCTGGACCCAGTAACACATATTCCCAATCTAGACCGACCCAACCACCTATTTTTACCCAACAAGTTTAGAAACAACCCAAACTGAACCATCTAATGGCTTAGAAAATTTGCTAAAGGCATACATAGCCAAGAATGATGCCTTAATCCAAAACTAAGCAACTACATTGAAAAACCTGGAAACAGATGGGCCAAATTGCAACTGAACTTAGAAACTGACCATAAGGTGCTCTACCTAGTGATACGGAGAATTCGAGAAATCCAGGGAAGGAGCATTGTAAAGCATTGACATTAAGGAGCGAAAATACATTAGAGCCTAATACAGTCGAAGTTGAAAAGGAGCCAACTGATGCTCAAGACTCAGTGGAAGTTCAGTTGTGTTAAAATTTCAGTTTCACCAGAATCTAAATCTGCAGAATCTGGAAAGGTAACTTCTGAACCAGCTAATTTTGATAAACTAACAACTTCGTTAGATTCAGAATTACAATAGTAGACAAATCAACCAGTTCCCGTAATGAAACCTCCACCACACTACCCTAAAAGACTTCAAAAGCAGAAGCAGGAAATTCAATTCAAGAAGTTCCTAGACGTACTCAAGCAACTTCATATCAACATCCCATCGGTTGAAGCACTTGAACAAATGCTGAACTACATCAAATTCATAAAAGATATTGTAACAGCCCGATTTAGGGCCAAGTCAGAACAGTGGTTTTGGGACCACGAATTCGAAGTAGAAAAATTTATTGTGATAAAGTTTTAAGGTTTATAGTATGATTGAATTCATGTTTGAAAATATTGTTAAGAAATTTTATCGATAAAGGGCCCAATTAGACTAGTAGGACTAAATTGCAAAAAGTGCAAAATATGTGTTCTAGAAGCTTTGGGTGCGTAATTGAAATGAATTTGTAAATTAGAGGTCCTTATTTAGTAATTATACCATTATATATCATGATGGACAAAAATGGACATGGAAGGGTAAAATTTCACAGTAAGGCCTTAAGGGTATTTTGGTCATTTGGTTAATAAAAGAATAAAAAGGGAAAAAAGTCAAAATTGTGCTCATCTTTCTCCTACATTGGCTGAATTTCCCAATGAAACCATATCTAGGGTTTCTTCAACTTTCAAGCTTGATAGTAAGTGCATCCTAGCCTCGTTTTTAATGCTCTTTACGTTTTTGAAGTCGTTATCACCCGATTTACCTATTTCTACCATTATTTTAAAGTAGGGTTTATGTTTAAAAATTTACCCATGTGTGACATGCATGTATTTTGATGTCTAATGGTAGAAAACGAAAGTTTAGTGTTAGATAAATGACTTTTGCTAGGTGATTTTGGGTGAAAATGTCAAAAAGGACCTAAATGCAAAAGTTAAGAAATGTGTGTAGAAATATGTGAATAAATGAAAAATGTGGGCTGCTATAAACATGAATAAGATTCAGCTAGGCTTGGGTTTTGAGAAAAATGAATAATTTTCATTTTACAAGCCTAGGGACTAAAGTGTAAATAAGTGAAAAGTTAGGGGCAAAAATATAATTTTTCCTTAATATGATTTTTAGGGCCTAATTGAATAATGTGATAATTAAATGAGTTAAATGTGTTATTATAGATCAAGAAAGACGATGAATTAACCTTGACCGAGGGAAGGACAAGGTAGTGGACTAAATTGAAAAATAGTCATTTTGTATCAATGTAAGTTTGTATGTAAATAATGCATCATTTTATTTTGCTTTTAATGCTTTAATGTTGTACAAAATGTGTGAATGATTTATGTGACATAGTCGACAAAATTCCAATAAGTGAGGAAAATCTCAATTGAACCTTAGGAATAGAATAGGATACAAGTGACATGTCACTAGGAACCTATGTGTGATATGTACTTATGTGATTCCGGGTGCTGGTCTTGTACGTCTACCAGTAGCTAGGTAATCCTGCATATGTTGCGGATACCTGTCAGCTTGTGAGAGTAGCACTGAGTAGCTACATTCCGACCGTCAGCTTGTGTGAGCAGACCCATGACTAGCTCGAGAACAAGCATATATGTGAAATGTGATATGAGGTAGCTTAGCTACATACCTTATGTGAAACCTTTAGTGTATCCGTTAATATTCCGAGTGCTCAACGGGAATGATAAAGATGTGAAAATATGTGTTTGTATGACGTTGTGGTACGAGTGTGTACGTGAAATTCATAAGTATAAATTTTATAAGTGATGATGTATGGTAAGATTGTACTTGAGTAAGTACGCTTATGAGATGTCAATGATAAATGTACTATTTTTCATTATATGAAATTGCATGGTTATTAAGTGGTTATAGCGTTATTTATTTTCATATAAACTTGCTAAGCTTTTTAGCTTACTCCCTTTACTTTCTCTTGTCTTATAGTGTCACCAAGCTAGCTCGAAACCGAGACTTGTCAGAGGCTCGCATCACACTATCAGAAACATTATTTTGGGTATTTGATAATTGCGGTATTTTTGAAAGTATGGCATGTATAGGCACTTGGTCATTTTGTTAAGTGTCACATTTGATTTGGCCAAAAATGTTGGCTTAAGTTATTTGAAGGTTCATTTTGTATAAGGCCATTTGAAACTGGCTAATGTTGGTTATTGGTATAATCATGTATTGATTTCTTTCATGAATGTGGTAGTTTGCATGATTAAATTGATAATTGTATGGTGATTGTGGTATGTGAATGATGAGTGGATGCCTTGTTGTGGAGGTTTGGTTGCTTAATGATGTCAGGATAAGTGTTGTTGAATAGGTATATGTGATGTTGTGTTTTCAGGGTGGCAAATGGCTTAGTAAATAGCCTATATATTGTCCACATGGATAGACACACGGGCATGTGTCTAGACCATGTGTGACACACGGTCTACCCCATGGGCATGTTGATACGCCATGTGTCTCCTGCAATGTAGTTTTAGAGAAACAGAATGCTCAGTATGGAGCACATCGGCAGAGACACGGCCGTGTGTCTCGACCGTGTGTAGGAGCGGCCACAGGGTATGGGTGTGTGCCCAGGCCGTGTGAAGTCTGCACTTTAAATGCGAAATTAAATTTGCCACACGGCCTAGCACACGGGCGTGAGACTTGGCCATGTGACCTTAAATTGTTGATGTTGTCTTAAACAGAGAGTTACACGGGTTGAGGACACAAGCGTGTCCCAAGCTACACGAGCATGTGTGACCACACGGCCTACTCACATAGGCGTGTGACTCTCCAAGATATGAAAATTTTCTAAGTGTTGTAACAATTTCAAAAGTTCTTGGTTTAGTCCATAACCACTTCCAATGCATGTTTTGGGCCTCGTAGGCTGTAATAAGGACGTTATGAGTATGTATGAAAGGTTTTGAATTGAGTGAAATTTTATGGCCCGGTTTTGTACAATTCCTTATGTTTAAGTTCGATAATGCCATGTCCCCTGTCCCGGCATTAGACTTGGGTAAGGGGTGTTACAAATATCCTGTCTAAAAAACGAAGACTTGTAGAACTTGAGACGGTAGCCCTAACAAAAGAATGCAGTGCATATGTGCAAGACAAACTACCACCAAAGTTTAAGGATCCTGGGTGTTTTATCATACCTTGCAACATTGGAGTAGCATATTATGGTAAGGCACTATGCGACTTGGGTATGAGTATCAACTTGATGCCCATGTCAATATTTAGAAAGTTGGGGATATGTGAAGTTAGACCAACTATAGTTAAACTTCAATTAGCATATCGATCCTTAGCACATCCAGAAGGAAAAATTGAGGATGTATTGGTATGTGTAGACAAATTTATCTTTCCTATTGACTTCGTGGTTCTAGACTTTGAAGCAAACAAAGAAGTGCTAATCATTCTAGGAAGGCCTTTCCTAGAAAGTAGAAGGACCCTTATTGATGTCCAGAAGCGCAAGCTTATTATGCGTGTTCAGAATGATCAGGTAACATTTAACGTTTTTAATTTTATGCGTTTTCTTGACACAATTGATGATCGTTCTCCAGTTTCCAAATTAGAAGAATTAATCATGGATAAGGAACTCAACTATGTTGAGGACCCATTCGAACAAATTTTGATATCAGACCCTCCAAATGATGAAGAGGAGGATGAATACTTAGCTTTTCTAGAAGCTAATCAAAGGGAATTTAATCCGCAATCCCATTTTGAATCTTTGGAATTAGAGAATAGGGATTATGCCTAACCAAAAGCGTCAATTGAGGAGCCACCTAAATTAGAACTCAAGGTACTTCCTTCACATTTAAAATATGTTTATTTAGATAATGCTTCTACTTTGCTTGTAATTGTTCAGCAGAATTAACCATTGAGCAAGAAGAGAAACTCGTCTCAGTATTGAAACAATTCAAGAAGGCTATCGGATGGACCATAGCCAATATTCACGGCATTAGTCCGTCTGTATGTATAAATAAGATTATCCTAGAAGATGATGAGAAAGGGACGATTGATGGATAACGGAGATTGAACCCCATCATGAAGGACATGGTAAAGAAAGAAATCATCAAGTGGTTAGATGTGGGAATAATATACCCATCTTAGACAATTCATGCGTAAGTTCGGCCCAGTGCATACCAAAGAAGGGAGGTATTACGGTCATTAAGAACAAGAATAACGAGTTGATACCGACTAGAATGGTTACGGGATGGAGAATTTGCATTGATTATCGAAAGCTGAATAAAACGACTAGGAAATATCACTTTCCTTTGCTATTTTTGGACCAGATGCTGGATAGACTCACGGGGGGAAGACTACTACTGTTTTCTCAATGGATACTCAGGGTATAATCAGATTACAGTAGCACCGGAAGATCAACACAAGACAACATTCACCTGTCCGTACAGTATATTCACATTTAGACACATGCCATTTGGTTTATGTAAAGCAGCTGCTACATTTCAAATATGTGTGATGTCTATTTTTACTGACATGGTTGATAAATACTTGGAAGTTTTTATGGATGATTTTTCAGTATTCGGAGATACATATTGTAACACCCCCTAACCCGTATTTGTCACCGGACTAGGGTTACGAGGCATTACCAGACATATCAGAACATTTCACAATCACATCACAAACTTAAACCATACACCATTATATTAAAGTCAACCATCATCACAAAGTCCTTTTCTTAGGTCAATGAGACCTTAAACACATGCTTAGAAGTGGTTTGGGATTAAACTGATCACATTAGAAAACTTTGAGAAACTTTAAAATTTTTCAAGCATATAAGGGCCACACGCCCGTGTGCACAGACCATGTGCGTCACACGGCATTAGACACGCCCGTGTCTTTAGACCGTGGAAAAACAAAGCATACATACTAACTTGGTCACACGGCCAGTTACACGCCCGTGTGTCCAGGCCGTGCGGTGCAAAATTAAGCTTGGTTTAAGCCATATTTCTCATCTTCCTCATGTATACTTAAACAAGTTTGTTTTGTACCATTTCAAAGAAATTATTAGGCAACCAAAACATGTTATTAGAAATACATTACATGCCATTCAAATTCCTAACATATATTGAAGTCATATTACTCATGCTTCCTAAGTCCACTATTCAAACCCTATGATCATCAAATTTAACATTCAAACTTCTATTTAATAATCAAACATGTTTCATTTCATAAACCCATCATATTTCAAGACATCCATTTGTAACACCTGTTTCATAAATATATTACTAATTATACCGCACACATATATGTAAATATATACCTAAGCACATTCGTATTTCATCATATCATTATGGACCATATTCAGATACAAATAGGTAAATCATATTTTACCTAATTTACATACTCAAAACAGATTCAAATTTCATATACATAGCCATTCATCTCATTATTTATTTAGCTAGCAATTTAACCTATAAAATTTATACCTATTTCATCAAAAACAAGATTGACCATTTTGAGCACAAGTGACATTTCAAGCATACCTATTTCGCATACAAAAATTATCATGTTTAAATCTCAAATGACCAACCATTCAAATAAACACCTATTCAACAATAAAACATACTCAAAATATAATCATCATTTTCCATCATAAACCGTACCTAAAAACCCAACCATCCAAGCATAATATAGGTGTATACTTTGCCATTTCAAACCGAATCAACATAACCAATACTCAATCAATTATATATTTATCACTTTACCTTATTGCCAAGCCAAAATATAACACTCTTCATACTTTCAAATTGAGCTAACTATAAGGTCGATTACACATTATACTTACCATTTCTCATTGCCGAATCATATAACCAACATCACAAAAATATTTACCATAAAACATACCTCCAAAATAAGCTTAATGCATGAGAAAATACACACAATTATTAATATCATGATCAAGCCATTTTCGCATGGCTATTTATATACACAAAATTCAAAACCAAACATATCAAACTAGCCTATACATGCCACATAACCAAATCTCAAAGCATTTATTTATCGAAACAAATATTGGATAGTGTGATAAGGTCTCCCATGACTTCCAACCCGAGCAAGTCTCCGAAACTCTACAGGCATAGAAAAAACACACAGAGTAAGCTTTCGAGAGCTTAGTAAGCTCGTATCTTAATAAACTTAACAAATAATTTCATTATAATGCCATAAGCATGGTATGCTATCTCACACAACTTTTCTAAATTTTATAACATGTTCTCATAAAATTATCATCATCTAATATTATACTTACTTAGCTAACATTAGCTTTCACAAGCTTTTTCAATTTGATTCTCATATATCATTTCATTCACACTTTCATATAGCCAAATAAGTACATTTTGGGTAATAACACATCTAATCATATATTTTTCTCATGTGAATCTCATATCATCATTTATACTCAAACTCACCTTTTATTCATATAGCATTTGACAATTTCACATATGCGAGTTTATAAATCACATCTTATTCATTTTTTCATGTTTCATTTGCACATATTCACATTTCACTTCCATATACATCACATAACATTCTTTACATATATATACTTACCTTTCATTTTCAAACATTGTATACATTTCAACGTACCTGAATCGGATGTCATGCACTTAATCATTTATTTCTCGGAATGCCCGTTGAACCATTCGGAATCAATAAGGTTACTCGAATAGCTCAGAAAGCTTGTACAATGCCAACGTCCCAGACATGGTCTTACATGTAATCAAATATCAATGCCACTATCCCAGAGACGGTCTTACACGAAATCATATACGATGCCAATGTCCCAGACATGGTCTTACACATAAATCTCAAATCGATGCCAATGTCCCAGACGTGGTCTTACACGATAACATATATCAGAATCCTATGTCATGACATATGTATCCTAACTATCCTATGGCTCGTACGGGGCTTTCGGATGTCATTACATTGTTGATGCTTTCTCGTGTTCATATAATCTGTTTCTCAAACAACTCAATATCATAATAACATATATAACTTATTCAAAATACATATATTTGCATTACCATTTGGTATTGAATTCAATCACACCAACAATATGCGTTTATAACATAATTTCATAACATCTATTAAAATACGAACTTACCTCGTTCGCAGTAACGACAAATTAAGTCGATTAATCTAATACCTTAACTTTCCCTCGATCTAGATCTGAATTTCTGCTTTTGGCAATCTAATTAATATCAAAATTAACTTACTTATTCAACCTTTGATTCAATTTCATCCAAGAACACATAAATGGGTAATTTGCACTTTAGCCCCTAAAATTTTATATTTTTCAATTTAGTCCCTAATTCAAAACAACACAAAATACCCAAAATTTCAATAAACCCATTTTAGGCTGAACGCTCCCTAGGTCCTTAGTAGCCCATTAATTTTATTTATTTCACATTTAGGCCCCTCAATTTACAAATTTCACAATTTAGTCCTTAATTCACATTTTTATCAAAATCACTTAATTAAACATAATAATCTATCAACAAAGATTTATTTTTCATCATCAAACCACAAAAATCTCAAGCTATCATCAATGGAAAATCATGAATTCATTAACAAATTTGAAAATTCAAGCATGGGTTTGCTAGTATTCGAAACAATGATCTCAAAAACATAAAAATTATCAAAAATCAAACAAAATCCATATCTTAATTTAGCTTGGAGAGTGCCGAACATTTAAACAAGAAAACGGTTTCTATCTTTCTTATATTCAGCCATTAAAAGATGAACATGCATGTGGTTTTCATGTTTTATTTTATTTATTACATTTTATTATACGTTTACCATATTAACCTTAAAATAATAATATGAAAACCATATAATGGTTGCCCACTACCATCCATGCTAATATTAAATGGACAAATTATCATCAAGGACGCCACATTATAAAAGCCATAGCAATATAGCACTTTAAAAAATAGCAAGTCACTTGTACATTTTACGCGATTAAGTTCTTTTTCCAAATTAACCATTCAAACAGTAAAATTAATTCTTGAAATTTTCACACATATCAAATAATATGTTGTAACTACCAAAAATAATATTAAAATAACTTTACGACCTTGGATTTATGGTTCTGAAACCACTGTTCCGACTAGGGTCTAAATTGGGCTGTTACACATATGATAATTGCCAAGCCAATCTAGCCCAAGTACTAAGGCGATGCAAAGAAACAAACCTCGTACTCAACTGGGAAAAGTGCCATTTTATGGTACGAGAAGGTATTGTTCAAGTGCATCAGATAACGAGACATGGAATCGAGGTAGATAAAGCAAAGGTAGATGTTATTGAGAAACTCCCACCTCCAACATCTATCAAGGGTGTTAGGAGCTTTTTGGGCCACGCCGGTTTCTATCGAAGATTTATCAAGGACTTCTCCAAAATTGCTAAACCTTTATGCAAATTATTGGAGAGGTACACAACGTTCAAATTTTATGAAGAGTACTTAAGAGCTTTCAAAGATTTGAAGAGTCAATTAGTTTCGGCACCCATAATCATCACACCTGACTAGGATTTGCCATTTGAATTGATGTGTGACGCAAGTGACTTCACGATCGGAGCTATCATGGGCCAGTGAAGGAACAAATTTTTTTCATCCTATCGACTAAGCGAGTTGGACTCTAACAGGAGCTCAACTGAATTATATGGTAACAAAAAAAGAGTTACTTGCTATTGTGTTTGCTTTTGAAAAGTTTTGATATTATCTTGTAGGTACCAAAGTGACTGTCTATAGAGACCACTCGGCAATTAAGTATTTACTTGCCAAGAAAGATGCTAAGCCAAGACTGATCCGATGGGTACTTCTACTTGAAGAGTTTGATCTAGAAATTCAAGATCGAAAGGGAATAGAAAACCAAGTAGCAAACCACTTATCTAGATTGAAGATACAAAAAGGGAATTCTCCACTTATACACATTCAGGAGACATTTCTGGATGAACACATACTGAAGGTAAATCATGTCCATAATACCCCTTGGTTTACTGATATTGCTAACTATTTAGCTTGTGGTTTGATACTGATAGATAAGACGTATCATCAAAAGAAAAAGTTTCTTCATGACATGAAGTACTATTTCTGGGAAGAACCATACTTGTTTAAAGAGTGTGTAGATAAAAAAAATTAGGAGATGCGTGGTAGAATATGAAGTACATAAGATTCTATATCATTGCCACTCAGCTCCGAGTGGGGGACACTTCAGAGGTACACGTACTGCGACCGAAGTATTGCAAGCCAGATTTTTGTGGTCGACACTATTTAAAGACGTGTTTGCTTACGTAAAGAGTTGTGATCGATGCCAAAGGGTTGGAAACGTCACCAACAGAAATGAGATGCCTTGAACAAACATCATTGAGGTGGAACTATTTGATATTTGGGGTATTGACTTTCTTAGTCCTTTCCCTCCATCTTTTGGTCACAAGTACATATTAGTAGCAGTGAACTATGTGTCTAAGTGGGTTGAAGCTGAGGCATATCCGACGAACGATGCTAAGGTTGTAATGAAGTTTTTGCAGAAGCATGTGTTCACAAGGTTTGGAACCCCAAGAGCCATCATTAGTGATGAAGGGTCCCATTTTGTGAACAAGTGGTTGAAATGGTTACTCGACAAACATGGAGTGAAACATAAGGTTGCTACAACTTACCACCCATAGACGAATGAGCCAACTAAACTGGCAAACAAGGAGATCAAAGGCATACTCGAGAAGGTAGTTTTCCCAAACCGACGAGATTGGTCCAAAAGACTGGATGATGCTTTATTACAAGACAACCTTAGGGATGTCACCCTACAGGTTGGTCTTTGGGAAAGCTTTTCATCTGCCCTTGGAGTTAGAACACAAAGCTTAATGGGATCTCCAACAACTCAACTTGTATCTTAAGCTTACTAAAGAGAAACAGATGCTCCAACTCAATGAGTTAGAAGAGTTTTGAATGTTCTCATATGAGAATGCCAAATTACTCAAGGAAAGACTTAAGAGATGGCATGACAAACACATTCAAGTTCGAGAATTTGAAGCAGGTCAGCAAGTTTTGTTATTCAATTCCAGATTAAGTTCCTTCCAAGTAAGTTAAAATCACATTGGTCTGGTCTGTTTACGATTCACCGTGTTTATCCATATGGAGTTGTCGAACTTCAAAGCAAGGGAGGTAATTTTTGAGATAATGCTTAGCGCTTAAAACATTACTGGGGAGATAAAATTGAACGGGATCAAATCTCATTCATTTTATCAGATGATTAAATTTTCTTGTTTTCCTTTTTCAATAAATGATTTAGGGCATACTTTCGGGATTAATATGTTTAAATAAATTCTATCAAGGAGATTGGAACTTAAGCGGGACTGCTTGTGACCCCTCCAATCTTTCCTAGGAATTGATTTTAACATAATTTTTTGAGAGGTTATTCCCTAAATGGCAAAATAAATTTTTAAGTTTTCAAATAAAAGGGTCAGTTTTGATCCAAGTTTTAAATTGCAACTCAATTTCAAATTTTCTTTAAGTCTAGGTACTTCATTGAACTATTTTCAAATTTTGGTTGCTCTTTTTGTAAATATTAAAAATTAGATGTCTCTTTTTGTAAATATTTTCAAAAGGCATCTAGAATAAATGTTTTTAATTTAATAAATAAGATGATAATCATTAATATATAATTATATCTATTATAATTAATTATTATCATCATTGCATATAATTAGGATTAGTTTAAATTTGATCATATTTTATTTAATAAGTATTTATTTTTAATAAATTAATAGCAAATAATAATTTAAATAATTATTAATTGTTGTTAACTCTATGTAGAATTAGAACTTAGTATATTTTAAGTATTAATTTGTTCTAAGAATTCTAATTAAACTCTTACTTCTTCCACTATAAATTTCACACACCTTCGCCATTCTTTTCACTCATCCCTCCATAGCACCCTAAACCCACCAAATCACCTAAGTGCCATAGCCCCCAACTCCTTAGCGCAACACCGTCCAGCAGCATCATCTGGCTAGCAGATCACCCAGCACACACCAACCCCCATCGCGCGCTATACGTCCTGCTCCGCGTGCATTGTGTTACTTCTAGCTCCAGTGCACGCGTGCCCATGCTGCTACCCATTCAACGTGCTGCCTGTGGCCCGCGTAGCTACTAACGCTAGGCCTTACTGCTCCCTCGCACATCTGCCTGCAAGCCTAACAGTTCCCAGCATCCGTGCGGTACCCCAACCTTACTACTTGCTCCAACATCCCACACTTAGTCAATAACACTCCAAACATCCCCAAATTGACCTCTTTTGATTTATAATTATTTTTCTTGGAGTTCTTAATTTTTATAAAAATGTGGTAACACAAATTTTTCTCTTAAATTTAATTTTGTTTAATTATTTAATTTTTTAAATTATTTAATTTTTCATATTTTATACTAATTAAATTTTTAAGAAAATATTTGTTTCCATCTTATGTTCAGGTTAATCATGCCTTGCAAAAGATCTTGTGCCTCTGCTCAAATTGATGAATCACAAAATAAATTCCACTATGAGGAAGCCAAAACGAGATATGAAAGTATTTTCAAGAATTAGTAGATACATCTAGAGAAGGGCTTTACACTAAAAGAAAGCAACTATATTGATTTTATGGCACGCATTCGACAAGTTGCTAAAGCTCATAATTGGTAGTTGTTTTGTAAAAAAAGACCTAATGTAGATGAGGAGTTAGTTCATGAATTTTATGCGCATTTGATCTCAAGAAAATTGACAAAAGTTTCTGTTCGTGGAATCAAGAAATTCTCAAGGAACTTACAATTCCAGGTTCTAAGTAGACTATGTCAAAGCAAGGAATTCACACTTGTCGTAGAGAATATTTGACGCCACTAGCGAAGGTGTGGTTCTATTTCATTCGATTCAACCTTATGCCTATTTCACATTGGACTAGAATTTCATTAGGGCAAATGGTCTTATTATACTCGATCTTAACTGGAAAGACCATTGATATGGTAAAAATCATCCTGAGAGAAATGCCTGAGGGTATAGCCAGGGTACAATCACGGATTGGGACCTTTACCGATTAGCCGAAGACTCTATTCTACAACAACGAGTTGAAGAAAGCGAGGATCCCGAAGAAGAAGAAGAAGATCCCACAGAGATTGAATCGATGCAATCAACTGAAATTCCTGATAAGGCTAAACCAATGGAACCAGTAATTGAACTTGACATTGCAACTTCAATGTTTAAGACTCAATCGCCTCGCTTAGATCTTTGAGATGAGCTGTCATAGTTAATGGACATAATGCAACATATGCAGTGGAAACAATAAGCTTATTGGAGATAATAAAAAATACAGGAAGACTCAATGAGAAACGCTCTTACGAAAATATACAATGACACGTTTATCTTTGTGTCTAAGTTTCAGATTTCATATTTGAACCATGGAGTCCACAATCAAAGAAGGAGTGAAGCGATTCATGCAAAAACAAAGACGATGGAGCAAAGGATGAATGGAATTCGAAGGGATCTGCAAATAAATAAAAAGGGAGGATCTTGACTTTATTTTATTTTCTATTCTTAGGTTATTTAATATTTTAGGATTAGGTTTTACTAGAAATTTTTCTTTTTGCATAATAAAACAAGAGGTGGAAATCATAAATAAAAATGAACAAGTTGTAATGTACAAAGTGTGGCAATAGATATATACATGTCTAGAACTGGATCTAGAGATTGGTACTTAAGCAGTCAAATTGACTCACCTCCTCTTTTCCAGAATCCTACCTGGTGTATAGTATTTATTCACTTTTAAACAATGAGGACATTGTTCATATTAAGTAGGGGGACCGAAAAATTGAAATTATTTCCACTCAGAATAAATTTTTTCCTTCAGTTATGATTAGGATATATTTTGTTCACAAATTTGAAATTTTGTGAAGTATGCTAAACCTCAGTGTGAATAAAGTTCGATTATTTTAATAATTGTTATGTTAATTGAAATATGACATAAATGTATTTTTAATAAAACATACAAATCATACCATAAAATTTTTAGTTCCTCAAGAAAGTTAGGCATGCATGAAAGTTTTAGTCTCTAGAATTGACTTAGTAATTTCTCGAGGCAAAATCCTAGGAAGCATGGAATGTTGAAAATGATTTAGGAAACTTTTGTTTGCATCGTTTGAGCCTTTCAAGTGAACCATGATGAACTTTTATCCCTTGAAACCCAACTTTGAGACTATATGGCCTAATTTTATTTTGACCGTTGAAATATTTAGCCATAACTTTTCTCTTAATTATCTTTAAATTGTCCCAAACACTAGATTCAGTACTATTCAGAATGTTCTTTGAAAATAAGTTTGGGGGAGTTGAAAAGAAGTATCAAATGCTCAAAAAATTGTAGTACATACAGTAAAGTGCTCATTACAAAAAAAGCATATGTACTTGAAAGAAAATAGATGTACAAAAGAGCATGTGAAAGCAAAGTAAGTTAGTGTATTGTAGGTAATTATATCAAAGGTCCAATTGAAGCTGAATCTAGGGTTTTTAGCCTAGATTTATCTATCTTTTACCTACCCCTAGCCTAGCCACATTACAACCCTTTTTAAAGACCTATTGATTCAAGTTTCTATGCTACCTACATTAATGGAGACAAATTTCTATGTTCAACATATGAAGGCATAAGTTAAACTTAATGATTGCAGCTTACTCTTGAATAAGGGAATAAAATCAAATTGGTAGGAATTTGGCATGTCTTTATTGAGGAAGCATTTATTTTATTTTTGCTATCATAATAGTTATTGAGATTAATTTGAGTGATATACATACTTAAGTAGCATAATTATCAAATTTCTTATTTTTGAGCATAAGTATACTAAAATCATAATTTTTAGGAAAAATGTTGTTCTGAAGAAAATTTTCAAAGTTGTTTCTAAGAAATTCTTTTCAAATTTGTGCATTACTTAGGACTAGCAATGAATTAAGTTTGGGGCTATGGAAACACGAAAATATACACACTTTTTCATGCCCTTTTTAACTCGAATTCATGCAGTTTCGATAAAATTCTTGTCGAAAGATATATATTTATTATAAAATAATTAAATTGTACTTAAATTATGAACATGTTTAATTTTACTTAATTTTATAATAAATTTTTATTAATAATTTTCAACAGATTTGTGCAAAAGGAGAAAAAAATGCTCGGAAGCCATTGCTAGAAGCTCAAAACCGAAAAGCAATTTTGAAGCATCAAGGCAAATTAATCTTTCAGCCTAAGAAGGTCCAGATCATGTGTAACGCCCAAAAATTTATGTTTATGTTTTGGTGAAATTATGACACAAATATCTGTCAACTTCAATGGTTATGTGTTTTGGGAGTGTCTGAGAAGTCTTGGGTTCAAGCCTTGACTTGGGAAAATTTTGGTATTTTTTTTATGAATAAAGCCTAAACCTTGCCTAACAGACTTAAGTTTAATTATTTGTGAGAACATATTAGAATGGGTCTGCTGGTCTGGTGGTTAAGTGGAGTGTTGGAGTGTTAAAGGTCCTGTGTTTGATTTCCTGCGCAGGCAAAGGAATTATGTTTTGTTGCATGGCCGTGTGGCATGGTAAAGTCCTTGTCAAACGAGAAATTCGAGTAGTAGAGTTCTTGGGGGTGGTTAACTGAGAGAATTAAGGAATTTGTGGGATTCGGTAGTTATTTGAATATTTTCTTTCTGCAAAACTTGGCTTTCCTCTCTTTTCCAAACTCTCTGATGTCATTTCTCTACATCCTATACTTTTCTTTCCTTTCTCCCCATTGCTATCGAATCCCCATTATTTTCGTTCCTATAATCCACCCGATTCTTGTGAATCTACATCGTTGTTGGCACTCGCATGGGGTTCAGTAAGTTGTCTCTTTCCTTTTCTGTTGCAGATTTAGTAACAATTAATTAGCAATCTAGTTCTTTGTTAATAATGGTGTAGGAGGGGGGCTTAATCAGTGATTTTCGTATCCCTGGTGATTAGCAACTCTAACAAGAGACTTCGTTTGTGGTAAGTGTAACACCCCTTAACCCGTATCCGTCACCGGTTAGGGTTACGAGGCATTACCAGACAAAAACACATTTCTCTTAATCACATAACCAATTTCACATTACAAATCATGCTCTGAAACTCAACCAAGTTATTACCATTTACTTAATCAAATATTCAAAACCAAATAAGTAATATCAATATCCTATTTCTTATGCTTCATCAATTCAATGTTCAAAGCATATGTCCATCATTTCATGGCATCTGAATACCAACTTGAATAGCAACCATTTTTCAATCCATAAAAATTAAATGTGCACATATGAACCATTTAACTAATTAAAATTAAACATGTTTTGCTACTATAATACATATACCTCCCAAATTTTCATATTCAAATGTATAACCAATGAGTCATGGCAATCGAATGCTTAACTTATAATTAAAATATTTCATTTATTATATACCGATCATATATTAAGACTTCCAATCATATGAAACTATTTTATTATCTACTTTTCAAAAACAATAATTATAATTATGCACTTAATCACATTTTACTAAGTCTAGCCAAACCACATGATATATTAAACAAAAATATATATACGGCATTAACATTATCACATAATGATCAAGTATAAAATTTAGTTTTACCAAATTATGCACATTTTACCAAAATAATAACTACCAATTTTATACATAAGTGTCGAATCAAATCATACCATAATTTCAATTTCACTTGAATAATGAAATATCCAAAATACCTATCTATCATTTCCCAAGTTCATAAATCACATATTTGGCACATTTTAAATTCCAGCATTTAACTTAACAACTTACCATTAATGACCGAATCAAGAGCAAAACATATTATAGGCATGTTAAAGTATATTTTACCTATTGTTAGCCAAATATAAGTGCACACCCTTTCCCATTAGTAAAATACATATGCAAAACCGATCATCCAACCAACTTCACAACTCAAACCAAAGCTATTTTTTTTTTTACCCTTTATAACCGTACCTAAATGACCATCAAATAAATTACAAAACATATTCATACTTTACTATCACAAATTGTACCTTAACAATCAATATGCAAGCTATCACATATATATAATTTAGCTTATGTAAGCATATGTATTATATCAAAAACACATCATTTATCACTTTTAAACCTTACACAAGACATATTATGCATCCAAAATAAATCAATAATAAACCACAACCAAAACACATCCATCAACCATATTTACCTCACCTAATTCGAATTATATAATCAACCACCACACGAACTATACCGCAAATCATACTTCCAAAATTCATGGTTGATTATACATCATCGTTAATAAGCCATTTTTGCATGGCTACAAATATATACAATTTCAAAACCAATCATATAAAAACTAACTTATACATGCCACATAACCAAAACTCAAAACTCTTATTTACTGACGTTATAACTGGATAGTGTGATGAGGTCTCCTACGACTTCCAACCCAAGCAGATTTCTGAAACTCGATATAAAAACACACAGAGTAAGCTTTGGAAGCTTAGTAAGCCATAAGCAATTAATTCATTACAAAATCATATAACCATGCTTTCAAATTCGAATAACAACCGTTAACTCAAACATATAAATCAAGTTTACATATCTTCATTATATAATCAACCAAAACATGGTCATTTGTTACAATTCATGCTTAACGTTATATCAACCTCTTTATGAACACTTCTAACCTCGACTTTTCAATATTCGTTTATTCACATAGCCAAATTTGCATACCTAAATCATATAACTAACCAGGATTAACCTTTTTTTTTTTTTACAAATCATATATCACATACAAACACATTCGAAACTCAACCATCTTAATTTCGTTATCTGTTCAAATTTTTGAACCAAGCAATTATACATTAAAGCCATGTTTCATGTCTCATAATTCTCATGTTCGAACATAAGATCACAATTTCATATAACACGCATAAATAACACATCATTGAATAACCATTTCACATATCAGCATTTAGAACATGCTCACCATTCATTATTGAATAACATATTCATCTCATACATACCTAAATCGGGTATACTTTCATATTGTCGTTGATCATATTTCACTTGCATATAATACATTTCATTCTCATGAACTTATTTGTTCATAGTCACTTGCTATTAGCCACATCTCATTAATCATACTTTAATATTTCATACTTATACTACT
The DNA here is from genome assembly GCA_020496765.1 of Gossypium stocksii. Classification (NCBI taxonomy): domain Eukaryota; kingdom Viridiplantae; phylum Streptophyta; class Magnoliopsida; order Malvales; family Malvaceae; genus Gossypium; species Gossypium stocksii. Next base: position 42,824,902 of record CM035624.1, read on the forward strand.
ATAAGGCTGAATATACTTCTCATATTCACACATATACTTACAATAGCATCATGTATCATTTTTATCACATATCAAGTAACCAACTTACCTTATTTTCAAATATGTAACCAACCATCACATATCTGATCATTTCAGCTCGTTTATCACGTTCGATTATTCTTTTTATCTTTGTCCGCATAAAATCTGCTAGGCTTAAAGCCTAGTTTAATACACCGGCATGAAGCCTGCTAGGCATAAAGCCTGATATAATACACCGGCACGAAGCCTACTAGGCATAAAGCCTGATATAATACACCGGCATGAAGCATGCTAGGTATAGAGCCCGAATATCACTGATACAAAGTCAGTCTTACACATAATTCATATATCGAAAATCCTAATTATTCCTTAAAGTTCACACAGAGCTTTTTGGACGTAGTGTCTCAGTTGAATCGAACTTGTACCCAATCTCACAAGTATTTATACATTCGGCTATTAATATAAAAATTCATAAAATTAAATTCAGCATATAAAGATTATATACATTCTAATTTAACAATGTTTATTTGCTTATAGACTTACCTCGTACGGACACGAACAGACCGAACAACTATTCGACAATTTTTGACTTTCTCCGATCTCAAATCTGATTTATTCCTTTCATGATCTAAATCAATATAAATTTGACTCATTTAATCAAATATTCAATCAAATTCATCCAAAAACACATAAATGGACTAATTACACTTTTGCCCCTAACATTTCACATTTTCACAATTTAGTCCTTAATTCAAATCAACACAAAATATTAAAAAAAAATTCACATTGCCCAAGCTTGGCTGAATTTTACGAATGCTTAAATAAGCCCACTTATTTAATCAATTTCACATTAAAGTCCCTCAATTTACAAATTTCACAATTTAGTCCTAATTCGGTATTTTTACCAAAATTCACTTAGTAAATCATGATAATCTATCAACCAAGATTTTTTTTTCATTATCAAACCACAAAAACCTCAAGCTATCAACAATGGAAATTTTCAAATTCATTATCAAATCTGAAAATTAAAGCATGGGCTAGTACGTATACGAAGCAACGATCTCAAAAATATAAAAATTATCAAAAATCGAGCAAACCACATACCCTAATTTGAACTTCAAGGTGCCGAACTTAAAACCACAACCAAAGCATTCTTTTTCTTTTAGTTTCGGCAAAATAAAATGAATGCATGGCCATTTTAAGTTTTGGTTTTATTTTATTACCTTTTAATAATTAATTTACCGTTTTAACCATTATAAAATAACATATATACCTACCTAACCATGTCCACTACTGTCAAAGCTATTAGTGAATGGCCTAATTTCATTTTTAGGCCTCCACATTAAATGAACATAGCATTATAGCCCATTAACAAATAGAATGTAACTTTTGCATTTTACGCGATTTAGTCCTTTTTCCAAATTAACCGTTCAAACGATTAAATTAATTCATAAAATTTTCACACATATCAAATATTATGTTGTAAATACCAAAAATAATATTAAAATAATTTTTTGACCTCAAATTTGTGGTCCCGAAATCACTGTTCCGACTAGGGTCTACATCGGGCTGTTACAGTAAGTTAAGTCTCTGTTAGTTCCTGATTATCGAATTCGTATATTAATCTGCAAGTCAATGTTGGGTTCATTCATTATAGGTACTAGAGTGCTCAGGAGTGTTTAGGCATCAAAAATGAACTAGGTGTGTACTCGATTGCACGGAAAATAGGAATCAGTAAAAGCCGAAAAAGCTTTCTATCGATGCCACACGGCTGTGTGGTAGGCCGTGTGAAGGGACACAGCAGTGTGATCAATGAGGCTAGGCCATGTGTGAAGGACACGGTCGTGTGATGGCCGGAGAGACCGTATGTGACACACGGGCTCTATCGATTGGGTCGAATGGGCCACACGGGCATGTGGGCCCACACTGGTGAACCACACAGGCGTGTGGGATTCTAGGATCACACGGCCAAGGCCAATTTGGGCTGTGTGGGCCACACTGGCGTGTGGGCCCACACAAGTAGGCTACATAGGCGTGTGAGCCCATTTTTCTGAAAATTTTTGTAATGCTGCACGGGTTGCCCTAGTCGACTGTGGACCTACTGTAACGTCGATAAGTGTTACTTAAACTCCTAATTATGTGATCTGACTGTCTGATTTCTGTACTGAGCATGAATTCTGATATCTAAGTGTATGAACTGTATTTGTATAATAGCATGACATTCTACGTATGCTGCATTGCATCGGGGTGGGTTGATAATTTATTGGACGTAGTGTCTAAAAGGCTCTGAAGCCTGCCATCTGCCAGCTCAGCTGCATTATTCTGTATATATGCCGTGTTACAGTACAGCATGGTGTTTAGGGATGGGTGGGTCAATTTTATCCCCACATGGTGTGTAGGGTTGGACTGAGATGGTGTGTATAGGCTGGTGGGTAGGATTCTAATATTTTGTTCTACATTTGTGTCTGATTAGGCTAAGACCCTAATCTATATCTAATTTTGCATCTGAGTGGGCTAAAGCCCCAACTGATTCTGTAATGGGCTCTTGCCCAGACTGGTTATTTCTTATTTCTGATATTTACATTGTATGTATGATATCTGTGGGGATTACACACTGAGTTGCGAAAGTCACCCCCTTTTTTGTTTAATCTATTCAGGCAATCCCCAACGTTAGGCAGATCAGTGTAGTGGAGGACTCAACGGTGGCCACACGTAAAACGTTTAAGCTGCATCCGCTGGTTTACTGTTTTGATTATCTATTCAAGATTTTGGTTGTAATTTTTAGGTCACTGGACTTTTTGGTTTTAATTTGGGGTTTTAAACTGTTTTATATTTTGTGGATACTTAAATTGCAAACTCAACTAAACTCAGTCTTCACTAAACGAAAGATTTTCGAAATTAGAGACGGTTTTTCTAAAAAAGATGTTTTCCAAGGCTTTCGCTAAATAAAAAGATCCTTTTAACATAACAATGAATTCCTGTTTTCTGGATTAAATAAAAGCTAATAACTGGAACGGTTTTTACTTGACAACACGTTTTCAATCACTTTCCATGTGACATAACCAAATTTGGCCATAACGTCTAGGCTGGGTTTGGGGTGCTACATTATGTGTATTAATTCATAATATAATTAATTTTAATTTTGATCCAATTTAATTTGAGTTAAAGAAATTATTATTAATTAATTATGAAAAGTGGCCCAGTTGAGCTGAACCAAGAAAATTGATCCAACTGAGCACTGGGCAGCCCAAATTATTAATTAATTAATTATGAAGACTCCTTCAAATTACATTCAAACCCCTCCACTATTTAAGGCTTTCTAGATTTGCCCCTACCTTAAAATAGCATGTTTGAATTCATCAAACATGCCACATGTGTGGCCGACCATGGAGGAGTCTTTGGCTACTGATTTTGGATATTTTTAGTAGCGTTCTCAACCTATAAATACCCTATTGGCTACTTACTTCAACATCATCTCAAGTCTTCTCATCTCATCTCTTCACTTCTCTTTCATTTTTTCTCTTGTTTCCCTTCCATTTTCCTTCATTTCCTTCCCCTATTCCCTTGCCGATTTCACCTCTTGAAAAAGAGTCAATAAACCACTAATTGGAGTAGCATTCAAGTGTTCATAGAAGCCTTGATTCGACAAAAACAAGCAGAGAAGAAGGAGTGGAGCAAACTAGTCATGCCACAGAGAAACACTAGATTTGATTCTTGTTCCCTATCCTTTTAATTTTGTTGTTGTTATGATGAACATATATATGAATATTTGTGATGTTGATATGTTTAATTTAATTAATTTGGCTTAAATTTAATTTGTGTTAGGTTGATTGCATTCCGTCTATTTAGTTAATTAAAGTTGTGTTTGTGTAACACCCCAAACCCGACCTAGAAGTTAGGCCCGAATCTGGCGTGTCAAATTGAAGTGTTTTTCGAAAACCTTGTTTCCATTGAAAACCCTTCTTATTAAAACTTTTTGCCATTTAAAACTTGTATAAAATCTCGAATTTCGTATGCATACTTTTAAAACGTGGTTTATTAAAAGACGTTCTCTTGTAAAAGGTTATTACCTTTAAAACCTTAATTGTTACAGAAGCCTAATTTAAAACAGTTGCAGAAGCATGATATTTTGAAAAATAGTTGTTGTTTTGGAAAAATCGTGTCTGACTTCTAGCAATTATAAAACAATAAATAAAATCCAAAATGTAAAAACCAAAAACTTTAAAAGGCCTTATTACCACCCAAACCAAAATAAAGTACTTAAAAGTAAATCAAGACAGTGTGGCCTTCTCCGAGTCCCTCGCAGCACCGATCCTCCTAAAGCTAGGGATTATCTGCACAATTATTAAACGGGGTGAGTTTTATGAAAGCTCAGTGTTTAATCCCCTACTATATAAAACGAACAGTCAGTCATACAAAAGAATTAAAAGTCTGGGCCCCAGCCCTACTACAGTTCCAGTATCAATTGGGCCTTAACCCATTACAGAATCAGAAACATTATCAAAATTAGAATCAAAATAAGAATTAGGTGGGCCTAAGCCAAAAACAGATCAGTAACAGTATAATACAAATATGCAGAACAGATCAGTTTGGGCCTTAGCCCTATACAGAATAGATCAGTTTGGGCCTTAGCCCTATACAGAACAGTATGGGCCAAGCCCATAGCAGAATCGAAACAATATGTGAATGCAATCCCAACCCAGTCCAGCCATCACACCACCCGTGCCAACCCAACACACTATATGGGGAATAACTTGACCCACCCACCCCTATACACCAATGACGCAGCCATGCTACTAATAACAGATAACGTGGCGAAGCCACCAGAATCAGAATACATGGCAAAACCACTAGCATAGAACTTCCTCCAAATCGATGCCCCAACCCAATATGTTGTGTATGCTATGCTCAATCATCACACATGTATGCAGAATGGCCATGTTCAATATCAGTCATTTAAACACATATTAAAACATATCAATCACACAACCATGGTTACGTCAGTCAAATCACTATCATACAAACACAGTCAAATCCGTCAAACACGCAGTCCAAGTCAGTCACTTGCCCACAAGGGCAAAACAATCATTTAACACCCTAGGGGTAAAATGGTAATTTTACCCCATAGGGGTATCTTGGTAATTCTACCCTACAGGGGTATTTCAGTAATTTTGCAACCCAGGGGTATTTCAGTAATTTCAAACTAGGGGTATTTCGGTAATTTTGTAACCCAGGGGTATTTCGATAATTTTACCCTACAAGGGTATTTCCATAATTCTACCCTATAGAGGTATTTCGGTAATTTCACAACCCAACTCCTAACCCAAACGAACACGCCACAACGTGAAAGGGATAAGCCAAGAAAGGTATGCTTACTCTCCTCATGGTTTACTCTATTTAAAGCCAGCTTCTCACCTATTCTCATGTTAGCTTCCCGATGTGGGATTCTCCATCAATTATCCAAAACCAACTTATTAGCAAAATAACCAACCCTTGCATGCAAAGGGATTCGAACCAAAGTCCTCTCGATAGCCCTGTTAAGCCACCACCACTCGGACACAAGCTCATTTGTGTCATAAGTCTAACACATACTCATGTATTGATTTTGACATCCTTATGTTAATGACAACTCTTTGTCATCAATCAACGACACATTAGTCTCAATGCATTATTGTTGTCACCCACAATAATACTTAACTAAAGATCTTTTAAAAATAATCATATTTTCTTAGGACTTCATTACAATTCAGTTTATTTATATACAACGAAAAAAACAAAAATAACAATGGCAATGGCTTATATTAATAAACAAGATAAAACAAGTATGTGATTACAATAATGTCATGATTGGTCTTTGGGCATACTCTAACAATATCTCACTAGTACTAAGACCAACCAATCATATATCTAATATTGAGTGACTTAGTGTGACGATCATGCTTCTGCTATGTTAGAGGCTTCGCCAGTAGATCAACAATGTTGTCTTCTTTTGGTACTCTACATATTTCTACATCTCCTCGATCAATGATTTCTCGAATGAGATAAAAGTGCCTAAGTATATATTTGGATCACTGGTGAGATATGGGTTCCTTTGCTTGTGCAATAGCTCTGTTGTTGTCATAACAAAGTTCTATAGCATATGATATGCTAGGCACAACCACTAGTTCAAAAATGAATTTCTTGATCTAAACAACCTCGTTTGCAGCCTCACTAGCTGCAATGTACTTGGCCTCAGTTGTAGAATCAACTACTGTATTTTGCTTTGAACTTTTTCAGCTCACAACGCCACCATTAAGGAAAAACACAAAACCCACTTGCGATCGTGAATCATCCTTTTCATTTTGGAAACTAGCATCAATGTAACCTTTTACACTCAGCTCTTACTCACCTCCATATATAAGGAATGTATCCTTAGTTCTTCCCAAGTACTTAAGGATATTTTTAATTGTGACCCAATGACTTTCACCGGGATCTACTTAGTACCGACTCATCATGCTTAAAACATACGATACATCTGGACAAGTACCATAGTATGATATACATGATAGATCCAATAGCCAAAGAATATGGAATCTTACCATACCTTCTCTCACTTTTGAAGTTGAAGGACATATTTCCTTCAATAGTGAAATACCAAGTCTCATAGGTAGAAATACTCTTTTAGATTCTTCCATACTAGACCTTTTTAGTACTTTATCTGCATATGTACTTTGGCCTAGACTTAGGAGTCGTCTTGATTTATCTCTATAGATTTTGACTCCTAAAATGTATGTAGCCTCGCCCAAGCCTTTTATAGAAAAAACAACTTCTTAACCAAGTCTTAACAGACTATAGGGTAGGTATGTCATTTCTTATGATAGGTATGTCATCTATATATAGTACCAAGAATACAATAGTGCTCCTACTAATTTTCTTTTAAACACAAGGCTCATCTTTATTTTTGATAAAACTAAAATCTTCGATCGCATCATTAAAATAAAGATTCCAACTTCGAGAAGCTTACTTTAGCCCATAAATGGGTCTTTGTAGCTTGCATATCTTACTAGCATCTTTTGGATCGACAAAATCTTTAGGTTGTGTCATGTACACATCCTTTTCTAATTTTGTAATGCCCCAAAATTCTTATTTTTGTTTTTGTGATTTTGTGATAACAACTGTCTATTTGCTTCAGTGGTTAGGTGTTCTGGGTGTGTGTGTGAGGTCCTAAGTTAGAGCCTTGCTTGGGTTAAATTTTGGTATTTTTATGAATAACGCCGTATCTTTGGTTAGTAGGCTTTTATTTGATTGTTTGTGAAATATATCAGAATGGGCCTGCTGGTCTGGTGGTTAAGTGGAGTGTTAAGATGTTAGAGGTTTTGTGTTTGAGTCCTTGCGCAAGCATAGATACTTATTTTTACTCAATCATGGGACAGAGTTTCGGTGGAGTAAAAACACTGAAGTTGTTATGAGTTAGTGGGTTAGTAGGAGTAAAGTTAGAGGGTAACTAGAATTCTGATTTGGTTAGTTTATTTTTCCCTAAAATTCCCTCCTGTCATCTTTTTCTTTTCCTCTTCCTTCTCCCACGCCATTCTCTCTTTTGTGGCTGCCCCATCTTCTATTTTTTTTATTTTTTGTTGCTAACCCCTAAATTCTATCATCATCGTACATTGTTGCGTTCTGGTAAGTATGGTTAACTTATTCTCTATTTTGGGGTTTTTGTAAATTGTTATTGAAAGGAATTTGTTTAGTGTTAGGAGAGGATTAAGGGACTAAAGTGGTTCTCAACGATGCTGTAGTTGTGAGGAAACACAAGTGTTCGACCGAAGGTAAGGGATTTAATGGTTATAGGATGGAATATCTCGTCAAGTTTTTGATTGAATAACGATTTAAGTGACTGAAATTGGGTTTTGGATTGTCAATTATAGGTACAGAAGTGCTCGGGAGTGTTTAGGCATCAAAAACGATACAGGTGTCTATCCGCAAATATAAAAATAGGGTTTCAGCAAAAGCCAAAAACCTTACTGTTGACACCACACGGGCGTGTGGTCCCCCGTATGGTAGGTTCTGTGCTTTGACATGAGCGTTTGTTTGATGAGGCTAGGCCGTGTGCGCAAGACACGATTGTATGATAGCTAGGTAGGGCGTGTGCGACACACAACCTAGACTAATTTGGGTAGTGTAGGCCACATGGGCGTGTGGGTCCACACGGATAGGCCACATGGGCATGTGGGATCTTGGGCCAGGCCGTGTGATCCACACGACCAAGGTAAAATTGGGCCGTGTGGGCCACACGGCCAGGCCACATAAGCGTGTGAGCTCATTTAACTGAAATGTTTTCCAAGGTTGTACCAATTACCCAAGTCGACTGTGAACCTACTGTAGGGTCGGTAAGCACTACTTAGACCCCTAAATGTGTGAATTGAATTTATGATATATGTACTGAGTATGATGATTATATGCATTTATATTGAACTGTATGTACAACTAATCACCGTGTAATAGCATGTTATTTACTGTATGTTTGCATTGCATTGATTAATATGATGATATTTGGAGGAAGTGTACTGAAAGGCTTTAAGCCTATTGACTGACAGCTCAGCTGCAATATATATATATATTGAAAGGCTCTTAAGCCTATTGATTGGTAGCTCAGTTGCAATATACTACTATGTGCCGCATTCGGTAAGCTTAGAGTGTAGGGCTGGTTGGGTGTTTTAAACCTCACAGGAAGTGTAGGAATGGATAGAGATGGTGTATTAGAGGCTAGTGGGTAGGATTCTATTTCCTAATTACTGCAAGCATTACTCTACTGTGATGGGCTAAGGCCCTAATGCATATCTGATACTGAAACTGAAATGGGCTAAGGCCCAACTGCTACTAAAACTAAAATGTGCTTAGGCCCAGACTGTATTTGACTGTTTTTTGTGATTGACTGTATGTTTGTTTTAGGTGGGGATTACACACTGAGTTTACGTAAACTAACCCTTTTTGCTTAATTTGTACAGGTAATCCCCAAACATAGACAGATCGGTGCGGTAGAAAACTCAGCAGTGGCCACACATTTGCTAGAGATTGTTTTTAATTCAGTATGTTTTAATGTCATTTTTACTTAATTGCCTTAGGGGTATTTTTGTGTAATTTTGAGACTTTTTGGACTATTTTTATAATTTTGGGTTTTATTGTTTTATGGATTTATAACTGTGATAACTCAACAAAATAAACGGTTTTACTTAAACAAAAGAGGTTTTCCTAAAATGAATGGATTTATGTGATTATCTCAGTTTTCTTAACATTAATGATTTCTAACTTCCGGAACTAATTATGTTTTTCATAAATCAAATTAACTGGCAAATAGTTTTTGAAGATAATATGAGTTAGCTAAAAATAGACAAATCGAAAATGATTTTATCGTGACAACTTAGTTTTCGAACACTTATCATGTGACATAACTAGATTCAACCATAATGTTTAGGCCGAGTTTAGGATGTTACATTTAGTGGTATCAGAGCTAGATTGTAAAACTCAGCTGTGGATTTTGGGTTTTAAAATTTGGTTTTTAAAGAATTGATTTTCAAAGGACTTAAAATGATTTTACTGAGTATGTGGTCTCTGACGACGAACCTGTAAGTTTTCTAAATTCTGATTTGATATTATAGATAATCTATTCTGAAAACACTCTAGTTAATGTATACTGAAACTGTAGTAAAACTAATAGAAACTACGACATACGAAAAAAAACTCTGAATTACTGAAAATTATTTACATAAAACATCTGTTAATAAATATTGAACTGTAACTGATTCATAAAACTCGTAATACAAATAAATTTGAGTTAGACAATGAGCACACGTGGTACCAGCAGATGTGGTATTCGAGGTCAGGGTAGAGGCCGTAGGGGAGTTCAAGCTGAGTCTTCCTCTTCTCGGGGTAGTATACCGAATGTAGACACTAGTGAGACACCGGTGCCGCCTACTACTGAGACAGGGTTACGTGATCGCATGGCTAGGGACGACGAATTGTCCCAGGCTATGCAAAGGATATTGGAGAGGGTCATTGGGCCCAATACTGGATCTGGAGGGTGAGGGTTGGTTACGAAATGACTCCGGTCCAATGGAGATGAGCTTTTAAGGGGTGTCACTAGAGTCGCCCCTAATATGGTTGAGTACTGCATTGAGGCCATGGAGAGAATTATGGATGATTTAGATTGCACTCCTAAGCAGAAATTAAAGGGTCCAGTCTCACTGCTTCGTGACGAGGCATACCAATGATGGTTGACCGTTAAAGAGGGCACTTAGTCTGAACGACTGACTTGGGAGTTCTTTAAGACTGCCTTCTAAGGGAAATACGTGGGGGCGAGTTACGTGAATGCCCGTAGGAGTGAGTTTCTAAATCTTACATAGAGAGATCGATCAGTGGCTAAGTATGAGGCCGAATTCTTGAGACTGAGCCGCTATGCGCGAGGTATGGTGGCATCTGAGTATGAGAGGTGTGTCCACTTTGAGGATGGCCTGAAAGATAATTTGAGGATGCTAATAGCTCCGCATAGGGAGCGAGAGTTTTTGGTTCTGGTAAAGAAGGCAAAGATTGCCGAGGAGGTTAAGCGCGCTGAGCGCCAAAACAGAGATCGAGATATGGGTAAGAACAAAAGCGATTCGGAGCCCTCGAGTTCAGTATAGAGGTGTAACACCCCAAACCCAGCCCAGACGTTATGGCCAAATCTAGTGTGTCACATCACCTACATCTAACCATGTTACCTAGATACTAAGATTAGGGTGAGCTCTGCAAAACCGTTTTTGTTATTTTAAGAGAAATTCCCGATTTACTTAATAAATGTCCTATTTACTTCCGATCACGTAAGATTTATTTAAAAACGTGACTTTTGATACTCTTTAGAAAGTGCATTTGGTTTGGAAAATGTTCGTTTATCGTGTTATTTTGAAAACAAGTAAATCTGGTTTCAAAAATAATTTAAACAATATTATTCTTAAGTTAAAACAAATTAAATATGTAAAGAATTAAAAACCCAAAATAAAATAAATAGAGGGGCCTTATTACAACCCAGAAATCAAAATAAAAATAATCTAAATAAATAATGAAATAAAATAATTGAAAACCAGTAATTTGAATCTTCGTGGCCATTCTGAATCCCTCCCAACTTCAAGTCCACCAACTAGGGCTCACCTGCATGGATGGAAAGAAAGGGGGTGAGTTTGGAAAACTTAGTGTGTATAGAATGCCCATCCAGAGCCCAAGTCAGCTCAATCCCACTAGGCTGAAGCCCTATCCAATCACAGTGTTAACTGGGCCAAAGCCCTATCCAGATACAGTAAACTGGGCCTTAGCCCTTTTCAGATAACAGTACGGCCCATGGACCCATTTCAGAACAGAACAGATATTAACATGTATGCAAGCCCAACCCAGCCTAAATCCAACCGCTACACTCCACCCGTACCAGCCCTACACGCCATGTAGGGAATAACTCAACCCACCCAGCCCTACACTCCACAGTTGCAGCATAGCTGCTCAGATATCAGTAAGTTGAGGCAAAGCCACCAGTACGTGGTCAAGCGACTTTTAATACTTCCTCCATTAATATCCCAATCCCATGCAACAGATAATAATGACATGGCATGCAGTAAACAGTAACAGTAAAACATGTATTTTGGTCACACTTAGCCCTAGGGGTATAACAGTCATTTTGTTCCTAGAGGTAAAACTGTAATTTTCCACCTATAAAGGTTTTTTAGTAATTTATCAGTTTCCTAGGGTTTTATACTCATTTCAGTCATTATTAGCCCAACTTCCGTCTCAACAGTTTATTTAACATGTTTTAACAATTTTAGCTATTGGGCCCTAAAAACCCCTAATGAGCCCTACAGTGTTTATTAGCTACTTAAGCCCATTTAGTTCAGATTTTGTGATCAATTTATCAGTTTAAGCAATTTTGAACCTACAATCTATCAGTACACATTAATTACCCGTTTTCACCCATATGGGCCCGTAAGCCCATTGGGCCCATTTGTAGCCCATCAAGGCCCAACTACTGAAGTATACGAAATTCCACACGCGACTAGCTTACAACTTTGCGATTTCAAATCTAACGATTTCTAAATGTCTCGTAAGCATTCGCACACTCACAGGCCCACAAAATGCCTGAATTTCGGCACTTCAACTTTTGCCAAAATGAACTATGAGAGGGTGTTTGATACACACCTGATTCCCGACGACTACTAATAAGATCCTCCACGATATCCTACAATCGATTACCACAACTTTTAGTTTACAAGTCTTCGATCAAACGCCTCTAGAACATACTATTCACCAAAATAAATCATTGATTAACGACCCTTAGAGCCCTATGCCCCAATCGACAACCTCCTTGGATTTTAGGGACATCGGCTTTTACTAAATTGCAAAATAAGACTAGACCTGAGGTGATGAGCACTTACCACTGATTTTCCTGCCGTTTCTACTTAGATCTGATATAGATCTAGCCCTTAAACACTCACAAAGATCAAATTCTAGAGATCTCAAGTTTCAGCTATAAGCTCCTAAAAGAATGGCATTTTCGGCTTTTGACTGATGAAGAAGATGATGATTTGGGGTTATAATCTTGGAGTGGTGTTGTCGATAGAGCCTAAGGGTTTAGAGGATGCAAAAATCGACTAGAAAAGATGAAGAAAATAAGAGAATGTTGGCTAGAAGAAATCGGCACAAGAAGTAATATTTCAGGATTTCAGCTTTTATGGCAATCGGCTATGGAGGTTTTTAGAAGGATGGAATTGAACGAGAAGATGAATATGGTGGTAAGAAGGTTTTGGCTAGAGAAGAAAGGAAAAAGGAAAAGAAAAGAATGGAGGACAAGGAGACAAAAAAAAAAAAGAAATCGGCACAGGGGGAAGCTTAATTGTGTTTTCGATCACTTTGTGAGACTTGAGAAGAGAATAAAGTTTTAGGTGGCTAACCATAATTCTCCAAGACAGAAAAAGAAATAAAACTAACCCTAATCACTATTAGAGCAATTGGCCCAACTTCCTGAAGCCCTAGCCGAAATTCATTTAAGTTAATCACATGCCTGGCACATGCCTAAAAATTAAAAGTAACTATACGCTTACCTTGCAACTTGAACCCTGGACCTTTAATTCCTTCCCAGGCACCATTTTTTTTTAGGAACTTAGTGGCGCCATCTTGCCACTTTGCCAAAGCTCTTCTTGTGTCATAATTTACGAAGTTTTTCTTAAAAGCCCACTTAACCAAGTCTCCTATTCACTTAAAATCTAAACTTGATATTTTACTGGGTTTTAACTTAGGCTTGGGCCTTCTAAAGGCCCACTAACACATTTAAACACAATTCCAATATCCAGAACACCAAAATTTTAAAATTCACCAAAAATCACAGAAACCCGAAAAATCCCAAAAATCAGGGTGTTACAACTCTACCCCCTTAAAGAAATTTCAGCCTTGAAATTTACCTGATCCAAATAATTGAGGGTATTGTTGACGCATAGTCTCTTCTGGCTCCCAAGTGGCCTCTTCCCTTCCATGATTGTGCCACAGTACTTTTACCAACGGAACTGACTTCCTTCTTAAAACTTTAACCTCTCGATCCAAAATTTGCATGGGTTCCTCCTCAAAGGTCAAATCGATTTTTACCTCAATTTCTTCCACTGGTATAATATGTGAAGGATCTGATCTATACTGTCTTAGCATGGACACATGAAAGACGTCATGGATTCTATCCAACTCTGGTGGTAACTACAACCGATACGCCACTGGCCCTACCCATTTAAGAACCCGATAAGGCCCTATAAATCGCAGACTCAGTTTGCCTTTCTTGCCAAACCTTAAAATCTTCTTCCAATGTGAAACCTTCAAGAAAACCATATCCCCAACAGTGAATTCAATCTCTTTATGCTTCAGATTCGCATACGACTTCTGTCTATCGGATGCCTCCTTTAACCAATCTCTAATCAACTTAACTTTACTCTCAGTATCTGCCATTAATTCCAGTCCAAGAGCTTTTCGCTCTCCTAACTCCGTCCAACACATAAGCGTACGACATATTCATCCATAAAGTGCCTCATATGGAGCCATTTGAAGACTCGCTTGATAACTGTTGTTGTGCGCAAACTCTGCCAATGGCAAGTAGTCCTCCCAACTACCTCAAAAGTCGATGACACAACCTCTTAACATATCCTCCAGAACCTGAATAACCCTTTTCGACTGTCCATCTGTCTAAGGGTGAAAAGCAGTGCTGAAGTCCAATCGTGTACCCAACGCCTCATGCAACTTCTGCCAGAATCGAGATGTGAACCTAGGATCTCGATCAGAAATAATCGAAACTGGCACCCCATGCAATCGCACTATCTCTGCCACATACAACTTGGCCAACTTCTGAAGTGAGTAATCGGTACGGACAGGTATGAAATGGGCAGATTTCGTTAACCTATCCACAATCACCCACACAGAATCTTTCTTGGAGGGTGTCAAAGGTAGCCCACTCACGAAATCCATAGTTACTCTCGCCCACTTCCAGAGTGGAATTTTCACCGGTTGAAGCAACCCAGAAGGCAGTTGGTGCCCAGCCTTAACTTGCTGGCACGTCAGACATTTCCCAACAAATTCAGTCATCTCTCTCTTTAAACCAGGCCACCAGTACACCTCTCACAAATCTCTATATAACTTATTCCCTCCAGGATGCATGGCACAAGGACCACTATGAGCCTCTTTCAGAATTGACTGTCTCAATTCAGAATCCTTTAGAATACAAATCCTTCCACGAAAGCAGAGAACACCATCAGTATTCAGTCCAAAATCTGAATTTTCCCCATTCTCAGCTTGCTGAAATCGAGGAACCAACGAATTATCCTTTAACTGTTTATCCTTAATCTGCTCAGTCCAAACTGGTCGTACTTGCAATTCTGCTAACAGACTTCTATCGTCGTACAGACTCAAACGAGCAAACATAGCTCTCAAATCAGCAATAACCCTTCGACTCAATGCATCAGCCACCACATTAGCCTTGCCTGAGTGGTACTCAATCGAACAGTCGTAATCCTTAAGTAACTCTATCCATCTTCATTGCCTAAGGTTTAACTCCTTCTGAGTGAACAGATACTTTAGACTTTTATGATCTGTGTAGATAATACACCTTTCTTCATACAAATAGTGTCTCCAAATTTTCAACGCGAAGACCACTACGGCCAACTCTAGATCATGCGTAGGGTAATTCGCTTCATGAGGCTTTAGCTGTCGCGAAGCATAAGCGACTACCTTACCTTCTTGCATCAGTACACAGCCTAGCCCCACATACGATGCATTGCTGTACACAACAAAGTCTTTCCCAGACTCTAGCTGAACTAACACTGACGCCACAGTCAAAACCTTTTTCAGCTTATCGAAAGCCTCTTGTTGTTTCTCAGTCCAAACAAACGCTACTCCTTTCCTTAACAGTTTCGTCAATGGTGCAGCAATAAGAGAAAATCCCTCTACGAACCTTCTGTAATAGCCTGCCAGACCCAGAAAACTCTGGATTTTCGATACTGACCTCGGTGGCTTCCATTCCAGAACTGCCTCAATTTTTCGCGGATCTACTCTAATTCCTTCAGCAGAAACAACATGCCCCAGAAAAGTCACTTCTCGCAATCAAAATTCACACTTACTGAACTTCACGTAGAGTTGTTTCTCTCTCAGCACTTGCAGTACAATACGGAGATGCTCATCATGCTTCTCCTCAGTTTCTGAATATACCAGAATATCATCGATAAAGACAACCACGAATTGGTCCAAGTAAGGTTGGAACACTCGATTCATCAGATCCATAAAAGTTGTAGGTGCGTTCGTTAACCCAAATGGCATAACCAGAAACTCGTAGTGACCATATCGAGTCCTGAATACTGTCTTGTGAATATCCACCTCCTTTACCATTAGTTGATGATATCCAGATTGAAGATCGATCTTGGAAAATACTGAAGCTCCCCTCTGCTGATCGAACAGGTCATCAATCCTTGGCAGTGGGTACTTGTTCTTTATCATCAGTTTGTTCAATTGGTGATAATCGATGCACATACGCATCGTCCTATCCTTATTCTTCACAAACAACACAGGTGCTCCCCACGGAGACACACTTGGTCTAATAAAGCCTCTATCCAACAACTCTTGGATTTGAGCTTTTAGTTCCACCAACTCCTTTGGTGCCATCCTATAGGGTGCAATGGACGCTGGAGCCATTCCAGGCAACAAATCAATCCCAAACTCAACTTCTCAATTCGGAGGTAATCCAGGAAGCTCCTCTGGGAAAACATCTTGAAATTCCCTAATAGTTCTGACTGTCCCCACAGTCAGATCCTCCGTTTCAGCTTGACTTATGAAAGCCAAGTATCCCTCACATCCTTTGCGAATCAGTTTCTCAGCCCTTAAAACTGATACCACATTAGACAAGTAGTCCATTCGTTCTCTAATCACTATTACGTCATCATCCTCAATAGTACTTAACACCATCCTCTTAGCTGCACAATCCAAAGTTGCCCTATGCTTGTTCAACCAATCCATTCCTAAGATTAGATCGAACTCTCTGAATGGTAACTCCATCAAGTCTCCAGCAAAGATCCTACATTGAGTCTCTAAAGGCACCTCCCTAAAGAGTTTATCTATCCTAACCGAGTGACCTAGAGGACTTATCACAGTTACCCCACTCATAGTTTCCTCAAAATACACACCCAACGACCCAGAAATGTCACATGCAACATATGAATGGGTTGATCCCATATCTATCAGAGCAGTATAGGGTACGCTAGAGATCAAAAACGTACCGGTTATGACGTCAAGTGCATCACCCACCTCTTGGCGATGAGCAGCATAAACTAGAGCTGGTTGATGAGCCTCCGTATTACCAGCACCCTTACCAGGTCTCCACGTCTATGGCCATTGCCACCTCGACCTTGTCCACGCCCTCTCGGCGACGGCAGTCTACTTCGCACTGGTTGAACAGCCCCTTATTTAGCAACTTGAGTTTGGGCTGGCCTCCTAGGACAATCATTGATCCTATGTTCCTTTGACCCACAACGAAGACATGCCCCAGTACGTTTCCAGCACTCTCCCAGATGCACTCTACCACAGTCTCCGCAAGCCTGAGGTCTAACTGTGCTCACCAGAACTGCTTGAACTGGTTCTTCCACCCTAACTCTCTTAACATTTTGATTTGTAGCACCAGCTGGTCCAGAATCTCTCCTGAATCGGTTTCAATCCCTATCGCGGTTCTTTCGTTCAGCTTGCTTCACCTCTTCGGCTATCTTAGCCTTTTCTACCAGTGCAGCAAAATCGCGCTTTCTTTGCGGAGCTATCAGCACACTTAACTCATCCCTGAGGCCATCCTCAAAGCAAACACTACACTCGTACTCAGTAGCAATAATTTAGCTGGCATACCGGCTCAACCTCAAAAACTCTGCCTCATACTCAGCAGTTAACCTATTGCCCTAGGTCAGGTTCAGAAATTCCTTCCTACATGCATCCACATAGCTGGCTCCGACATATTTTCCCTTGAAAACCGTCTTGAATAATTCCCAGGTTACCCACTCAGCTGGGGTACTTTCTCTCACAGTAATCTACCATTGGTATGCTTCGTCTCGCAGTAGAGACACTGCTTCCTTCAGCTTTTACTCCACCGAGTAGTCTAGGTCGTCCATAATCCTTTCCGTAGC
This sequence comes from Gossypium stocksii, assembly GCA_020496765.1. NCBI lineage: Eukaryota > Viridiplantae > Streptophyta > Magnoliopsida > Malvales > Malvaceae > Gossypium > Gossypium stocksii. The sequence continues at coordinate 42,842,598 of CM035624.1, forward strand.
TTCCGGCCAATACATAGCTACGTTCGGGGCTACTCTAGATACGCCCCTGAAAACCTCTGCTGTGTTAGCCTGGAGTCGCTCAGAAATGGACCCTCTATTTATAGGCCCGGCATTAGCCCCAGCAACCCTTTCCAGAACCCTCAGCATAGCCTGGGACAGAGCGTCGTCCCTTGCGGCCCGATCGTGTGGCTTATTTTTAGCTACTGTGGTGGTTGTGCCCCACCAGTTGGCATATGCTCCGAGGATGAAGACCCAGCTTATACACTGCCTCGGCCACGTCCTCGGCCTCGTCCACGAGTAGCTCTCGTACTCATATCAACTTATCTGATTTAAGATTTTATGACAGTAGGTTAATATTTCAGTTATTTATTACAAATGTCTTATGTAAAGATAGAGTTTTAGAGTTATTTTCGCGAATACATTGCCTAGCTACAGCCTTAGTCTTTCTAGGGTTTAGTTTCCCTACAGTCTCAGTCTCTACAGTTTTTAGTTCTACCCTATCTATAGTATCATAGCAGGGTCTCAGTTCTATCTACAGTATTGTTTCAGTACAGTACAATATATAAAGCAAGAATACTTACAGACTTGGTGCCGGGCATTCAGTGTGCCACTTCTTCAGTTGTCAGATTTCAGGAAACTCAGAATTTTCAAAATCCAACACATGTATATTTCGAAGAAAACTAGCTTGAAAGAGATTTTCCTAAATTTTCAAAACCAATTTCTAGAAATACCCTTCTTGGGCCTAAGTTTTAAAATTTTGAAAATCTTTCTAGACCCGATTCACAGCCGAGTTATTGTAATCGGGCTCTGATACCACTAAATGTAACACCCCAAACCTGGCCCAGACGTTATGGCCAAATCTGGTGTGTCACATCACCTACATCTAACCATGTTACCTAGTTACTAAGATTAGGGTGAGCTCTGCAAAATCGTTTTTTTATTTTAAGAGAAATTCTCGATTTACTTAATAAATATCCTATTTACTTCCGATCGTGAAAGGTTTATTTAAAAATGTGACTTTTGATACTCTTTGGAAAGTGCATTTGGTTTGAAAAACGTTCGTTTAACGTGTTATTTTGAAAACAAGTAAATCCGGTTTCAAAAACAATTTAAACAATATTATTCTTAAGTTAAAACAAATTAAATATGTAAAGAATTAAAAACCCAAAATAAAATAAATAGAGCGGCCTTATTACAACCCAGAAACCAAAATAAAAATAATCTAAATCAATAATTAAATAAAATAATTGAAAACCAGCAATTTTAATCTTCGTGGCCTTTCTGAATCCCTCCCAGCTCCAACTCCACCAACTGGGGCTCACCTGCATGGATGGAAAGAAAGGGGGTGAGTTTGAAAAACTCAGTGTGTATAGAATGCCCATCCAGAGCCCAAAGCTCAAGCCTACTAGGCCGAAGCCTTATCCAGTCACAGTGTTAACTGGGCCAAAGCCCTATCCAGATACAGTAAACTAGGCCTTAGCCCTTTTCAGATAACAGTACGGCCCATGGACCCATTTCAGAACAGAACATATATTAACATGTATGCAAGCCCAACCCAGCCCAAATCCAACCGCTACACTCCACCCGTACCAGCCCTACACGCCATGTAGGGAATAACTCAACCCACCCAGCCCTACACTCCACAGTTGCAGCATAGCTGCTCAGATATCAGTAAGTTGAGGCAAAGCCTCCAGCACGTGGTCAAGCGACTTTCAGTACTTCCTCCATCAATATCCCAATCCCATGCAACAGATAATAATGACATGGCATGCAGTAAACAGTAACAGTAAAACATGTATTTTGGTCACACTTAGCCCTAGGGGTATAATAGTCATTTTGTTCCTACGGGTAAAACAGTAATTTTCCACCTATAAGGGTTTTTCAGTAATTTATTAGTTTCCTAGGGGTTTTATACTCATTTCAGTCATTATTAGCCCAACTTCCGTCTCAGCAGTTTATTTAACGTGTTTTAACAATTTTAGCAATTGGGCCCTAAAAACCCCTAATGAGCCCTACAGTGTTTATTAGCTACTTAAGCCCATTTAGTTCAGATTTTGTGATCAATTTATCAGTTTAAGCAATTTTGAACCTACAATCTATCAGTACACGTTAATTACCCGTTTTCACCTATATGGGCCCGTAAGCCCATTGGGCCCATTTGCAGCCCATCGAGGCCCAACTACTGAAGTATACGAAATTCCACACGCGACTAGCTTACCACTTTGTGATTTCAAATCTAACGATTTCTAAACGTCTTGTGAGCATTCGCACACTCACAAGCCCACGAAATACCGGAATTTCGGTATTTCAGCTTTTGCCGAATTGAACTAGAGAGGGTGTTTGATACACACCTGATTCCCAACGACTACTAATAAGATCCTCCACGATATCCTACAATCGATTACCACAACTTTTAGTTTACAAGTCAATCAATAACCAATCCTAATATACCCTTACCATAATCGGCCATAGCCATTAAAGGCCATTGAGAACTCACATTTGTCGAAGTTAGTGACTAGATCTAAATCTAGTTGATCCACTTATCCAAGCCTTCGATCAAACGCCTCTAGAAGACACTATTCACCAAAAGAAATCATTGATTAACGAATGCCCCAATCGACAGCCTCCCTAGATTTTAGGGACTTCAGCTTTTACTAAGAAGACTAGATCTGAGGTGATGAGCACTTACCACTGATTTCCCTGCCGTTTCTACTTAGATCTGATGTAGATCTAGCCCTTAAACACTCGCAGAGATTAAATTCTAGAGATCTCAAGTTTCGGCTATAAGCTCCTAAAGGAATGGCGTTTTCGACTTTTGACTGATGAAGAAGATGATGATTTGGGGTTATAATCTTAGAGTGGTGTTTTCGACAGAGCCTAAGGGTTTAGAGGATACAGACATCGACTAGAAAAGACGAAGAAAATAAGAGAATGTTGGCTAGAAGAAATCGGCACAAGAAGTAATATTTCAGGATTTCGACTTTTATGGCAATCGGCTATGGAGGTTTTTAGAAGGATAGAATTGAAAGAGAAGATGAATAAAGTGGTAAGAAGGTTTCGGTTAGAGAAGAAAGCAAAAAGGAAAAGAAAAGAATGGTGGAGAATGAGACAAAAAATAAAAGAAATCGGCACAGGGGAAGCTTACTTGTGTTTTCGGTCACTTTGTGAGACTTGAGAAGAGAATAAAGTTTTAGGTGGCTAACCCTAATTCTCCAAGACAGAAAAAGAAATAAAACTAACCTTAATAACTATTAGAGCAATCGGCCCAACTTCCTAAAGCCCTAGTCGAAATTCATTTAAGTTAATCACATGCCCGGCACATGCCTAAAAATTAAAAGTAACTATATGCTTACCTTGCAACTTGAACCCTGAACCTTTAATTCCTTCCCAGGCGCCATTTTTTTTAGGAACTTAGTGGCGCCACCTTGCCACTTTGCCAAAGCTCTTCTTGTGTCATAATTTACGAAGTTTTTCTTAAAAGCCCACTTAACTAAGTCTCCTATTCACTTAAAATCCAAACTTGATATTTTATCGGGTTTTAACTTAGGCTTGGGCCTTCTAAAGGCCCACTGACACATTTAAACACAATTCCAATATCCAGAACACCAAAATTTTAAAATTCACCAAAAATCACAGAAACCCAAAAAATCCCGAAAATTAGGGCGTTACAAGAGGCGTTGGAAAAAGGCTAGATCTGATGGGCCAGTTAGAGCTGGGCCCCCTACTATTGCTACTGGACTGCAACTATGTGTAGATTGCAGTAGACCTCGTTAGGGCGAGTGTTGGAAGAGGACTGTGGAGTGTTTGAGGTGTGGGTCACTAGAGCACCACATTTGGGAGTGTCCGCTGAGGCCTGATCTGATGCAAGCTCCGGGTACTGGTACTGTACAGCCACAGAGGGTAGTTCATAGCCACCGAGAGGCCATGGTAAAGCTAGGGGTGGTAATGGCATAGGCTGTGGATAGAGAACACCGGGCAGAGGTGCTAGACAAACTGAGGCGATGTAACCTCCCAAAATAGGGCCTAATCGAAATAGTGGTTTCGTGACCACAAATTTGAGATAAAAATAATTATTTTATAATTATTTTGAGGTTTATGATATGATTGCATGATTGTGTGAAAAATTCGTGAAGAAATTCTATGCATAAAGTGCTTAATTTGAAATTAAGGACTAAATTGAATAAGTTGCAAAACTTGCATTCTAGAAGCTTTTAGTATGAAATTGCTTTGGAATATTAATTAGGAGGTCTTAAATATAAATTTAACCAATTTCTAAAATTTTGAACAAAAATGGGCTTGTACATGAAAAACTTTCATAGAAAGGCATTAAGGGTATTTTGGTCATTTGGTAATTAAAAGATTAAAAAAGGGAAAAAGATGGCAAAAAATGTCCATCTTCTTCATTAGCACGAAATTTCAAGGGTTCTCCATAGCTAGGGCTTGTTTCAAGCTTGCAAGCTCCATAGTAAGTGGTTTCAAGCCCCGTTTTTATTGTTATTTATGTTTTTAGAATCCCGATAGCTCGATAAAGCTTATGCTAGCTATAATTTAAGCTAGGGTTCATATTTGGAAAAATACCCATAGGTGAAATTTGTTTATTTTGGTGTTTTATGATAGAATATGAGGTTTTAAATTATGCTAGACAACTTGTGCTACTCGGTTTTAAGTAAAAACGAGTAAAAGGGCTTAATTGGTAAAAATACCTATTGTTCATAAGTACATGTTATAGTGGGAATTTGAGGTTGTTGTTGGTAAATAAATGATCAGCATGTCCTAAAACATAAGAATTTGGGATAAAGTTTAATTTCCGAGCCTTGGGGCAAAAGTGTAAATATGTAAAAGTTTAGGGGCAAAAATGTAATTTTTGCCAAAGTTTGAGTTAAGGGTTGTTTGATAAATGTGAGTATTAAATAAGCTAAATTGCTATTATAGATCAAGAAGAACGAAATTCGGGAGTAGATCGGGGAAAGGAAAAAGTAAAAGACTAAATTGTCAAGTTTAATTGTATTTTGTATCGAGGTAAGTTTACGGTAAATAAATGTAATATTTCATTATTTTACATTAATGTTGTTAAATTCCAGCATATATACATTTACTTTATGAAAATATTCGAAGTTGAACTAAAGGCGAGATGACAGAGAAAAAGTATCAGAAAGCCCCGTTTGAACTCTAGGAATGTTTGGGATACGGAATGTCATGACATTTTGGGTTATCAGACAGGACAGGAATATCCCATATAAGTCCATATTAAAAATATGGCTTTGGTAGGACAGGGAACATCTCATGTAAGACCATGTCTAGAGCATGGCATTGACAGGCTATTATCAGGCAGGAAAACCCGAGTATCTTAGTATTTCAAGTGGTTCAACGGGCTATTGTACAGGTTAAATTACAGGAAATTTTCAGCAAAGGAAAGGTAAGTTATATTCATGAGTTTATTGAATAATCAAGTAAGAAAGAAAGTAAGTGAACAAGGAAGAGGGGAAGAAATGAGGTGTAAGGAAAGCTTATGATGCTTGATGATATTATGATTAACTATTATTTAGGGTGAATGTTGTGATTTATATGATTAACTATTATTTAGGGTGAATGTTGTGATTTATTTACTTCTAAACGTACTAAGCTTAGTGCTTACTCTCTTTATTTTCCTTCTTTTTATAGTCCTTACCAAGCCAACTCAGGGATCGCAAGGAACGTCAGAGATCCAGTCACACTATCAACAGGATCATTTTGGTATAGCTAAACGTTTCATTTCGCGTATGGCATGTATAGGGACTGGGTTTCTTTTGGTATGAATGTCCTTAGGATATGTTTAATGAATGGTATGTAAATACTTGTTGATGATTAGCTATTGGAATGACTAATCAAACATAGGTTTAATACTATGTATGCCTAAATGGTAATTATCACATGGAAACCATGAAAAAGGTGAAAATAGCATAAAAACAGATTCAAACAGCAGCAGTGATGTAATTTTGAAAAATCACTAAAAATAGTATAAATGGAATTAAATAGTGAATGAGACATAAAATTAAAGCTTAATGAGTCTATTTTCATGCGGAAGAAACAGAGTAAGCAAAATAGTTATATATTATGAGTTATTTGCAATTGAGTGAGACTGCTCCAGATTGACTTCGTGATCCCCTGTTCTGACTTTAAAGATTCACCATAAATTGTACATAAATAATTAGGTGTTATAGTTTATATGCCTAGATTCCTTATTGAGCCTAGTTTCAAATGAAATAAACGGAATTCCTATTTGAATTTTGTACAGAGAGAAAATTAATTCATAGTGAATAGAGGTCAGAGTAGTCAAACTGCGTAACAGGAGAGACTTTAACTAATAAACTGTACTAATTGGATAGACTAAAAATTCTATAAAAAAATTAGTAAGAAGGTATATGAGTCTAGTTTTAGGTAAAATTCACGAAATTGAATTTCAAGTTTCGTAACTCGAGTTATGATTTATTTAGTGACTGTGATACAGTTGGACAGTTTTATAAGGAACAGAGAAATATTTTATTTTGGCTCGTTTAAGTAATCGAAAAAATTTTATTGATCCCGGTTTGGTCCCGAACCATTTTAATAGCATGATTTAGGGTCTCGATGACCCTTTTTAGGGACATATTGAATGAATGAAAATAAATTAATTTTAAAAGCAAATTTTTATGCCCGAATTAGTAACGTAAGTTTAATAACACCTCGTGCTCGACTCCGGCGATGGTCTCGGGTAAGGGGTGTTACAAGTGAGGCAGCCTACTCTTATTTATGCTGCTCGTCACCAAGAAGACAGAGATGCTCTGAACGTCATTACAGGTACGTTCTTAATTTTTTATGTACCTTACTTTGCATTGATAGACATAGTTTCCACACATTCCTATGTAGCGAGCACTGTATCTGAAGTTGGGGATTTCGGTTGAGAGCACTACGAGTGAGGTTACTGTACTGAGTCCATTGGGGTAGTCCGTCCATGTTAGTAAATTGTATAGAGATGTTCCTTTAGAGGTTCAAGGGACAATATTTCTGACTAACTTAATGGAGCTTCTGTTTGGGGAGTTTGACCTTATATTGGGGATGGATTGGTTGATCAAGCACTGTGTCAGTTTGGACTGTGTGACTAAGAGGGTCGTTTTGAGAACTGAGGATAATGTGGTAGTCGTTGGAGAATGTCAAAACTATTTGTCTAATGTGATCTCTGCATTGGTGGCTGAGAGACTGATTCATAAGGGATGTGAGGCATATTTAGCCTATGTCAGTGTGTCCGCTTCTGGGTTTACCTCCGAGTCGGGAGGTGGAATTTGGGATTGAGCTTCTCCCTAGTACAACTCCGGTGTCTATCGCTCCCTATCGAATGGCACCGAAAGAGCTTACAAAGCTTAAGGCTCAGATTCAGGAATTGTTAGATCATGGGTTCATCCGCCCTAGTATGTCTCCGTGAGGTGCACCGGTACTGTTTGTTAAGAAGATGGATGAATCCATGAGGATGTCCATTGACTACTGACAATGGAACAAGTTGACCATTAAGAACAAGTATCTGCTTCCGAGGATTGATAATCTATTTGACCAGTTTTGAGGGGCTTTTGTGTTCTCCAAGATTGATTTGCGATATAGGTACCATCATTTTAGGGTTAAGGAAGCTGATGTACATAAGACGGTATTTAGGACTCATTATGGTCACTATGAGTTCCTAGTGATGCCTTTTGGACTGATTAATGCACCGGTAACTTTTATGGATCTGATGAACCAAGTGTTTCAGTCCTATCTGGATCGGTTTGTGGTAGTGTTCATCGACGATATATTGGTTTATTCGAGGACTGGGGATGAGCATGACGAGCACCTTAAAGTTGTTCTTTAGGCTCTGAGGGAAAAGCAGCTTTATACTAAGTTCAGCAAGTGCAAATTCTAGTTACGTGAGGTAACATTTCTGGGTCATGTAGTTTCTGCTGAGGGGATTCGAGTCGATCGTCAAAAGATTGAGGAAGTGTTGGATTGAAAGCAGCCTAAGAATATGTCTAAGATCCGCAATTTTCTAGGACTAGTAGGTTATTATCAGCGGTTTGTCGAAGGCTTCTCACGGATTGCAGCACCCTTAACTAAGTTGCTATGTAAGGGTTCCCATTTGTCTAGACTAATACGCAACAAGAGAGGTTCGAGAAGCTCAAGACTGTACCGACCGAGGCTCTTGTTCTAACTCAGCCTGAACCTGAAAAAGAGTTCATGGTTTATAGTGATGCATCACCTGTCGGTTTGGAATATGTGTTGATGTAGGATGGTACGCTGGTAGCATATGCGTCTCGTCAGCTTAAGACACACGAGGCAAACTATTCGACGCATGATTTGAAATTGGCCGCCGTAGTGTTCGCTTTAAAAATATGGAGGCATTATCTATAATGTGAAAAATGTATCATCTACACTGATCACAAAAGCCTCAAGTATCTCCTTACTCAAAGGGAGTTGAATCTTAAGCAGCATAGATGGATTGAGCTACTTAAGGACTATGATTGTACTATTGAGTACCATCCAGGCAAGGTCAATGTGGTGGCCGATGCATTGAGCTGTAGGGCAATGACTAATCTGAGAGCAATGTTCACTCGACTTAGTCTATACGATAATGGTAGTCTTTTAACCAAGCTTCAAGTTAAACCAACTTGGATTGAGCAGATTAGGGGTAAGCAGTTGGAGGACGAGTCTTTGGGTCTTCGATTTCGACAGATTGAGAATGGTAGCACTATGGATTTTGGGTTGAACTCTGGGGGTGTGTTGTGTTTCCGTGGACGGATCTGTGTTCTGAATGATATTGATTTAAGACAACCTATACCAAGAGAGGCATACAGTATCCCTTACGCTATGCATCTTGGTGGGAATAAGATGTACCAAGATCTTCGGGAACTGTACTGGTGACCGGGATTGAAACGAGAGGTTACTGATTTTGTTGCTAGATGTTTGACGTGCCAACAAGTTAAGGGTGAGCATCAGTTACCTTTGGGTTTGCTGCATTCGGTTAAGATTCCTATATGGAAATGGGAGCGAGTAACAATAGACTTTATTAGTGGGTTGCCCCTAACACCTACTAAGAACAATTCTGTTTGGATCATCGTGGATTAATTGACCAAGTCTGCACATTTTATCCCGGTTAGAACTGATTATTCACTGTAGAAGTTGGCGAAACTCTACGTTTTGGAGATAGTAAGACTACATTGGGTACCTGTTTCAATCATCTCTGATAGGGATCCTCGCTTCACGTCTCGATTTTAGAAAAAGTTACATGAGACTCTAGGTTTAAGGTTGGACTTCAGTACTGCATTCCATCCTCAGACCGATGGTCAATGTGAGAGGGTGATTTAGATACTGGAGGATATGTTGAGGAGTTGTGCTATTAATTTCTGAGGCAGTTGGAGGATTACTTGCCGCTGGTGGAGTTTACTTGTAATAACAGTTTCCAGTCTAGCATTCAGATGGCACCTTATGAGGATCTGTATGGTCGTAAGTGTTGCAGTCCCTTATGTTGGACTGAGTTGAGTGAAAGACGTGTTCTGGGTCCTGAGTTGGATTATGAGAAGGAGGATAAGGTTAGACTGATTCGAGATCGTTTGAAGGCGACTTCTGATAGGCAGAAATCATATGCAGATCTGAAGAGACTTGAGATTGAATATTCTATGAGGGCCTTCGTATTTCTCAAGCTCTAGCCATTGAAAAAGATTTTGAGATTCGGTCAGAAGGGTAAGCTGAGCCCTAGGTTTATTGGATCGTACCGGATACTGAAACGAGTGGGACCGATCGCTTATCAGTTGGAGCTACCTCTAGAGCTAGACCGTATTCATGATGTATTTCACGTCTCGATGTTGAGGCGCTACCGCCCTGATCCCACTCATATTGTCCCTGTTGAGGAGATTGAGGTTAGGCCAGATTTGACGTTCGAGGAGGAGCCGGTTTAGATTCTGGATTGTGACGTTAAGGTTCTACGAGAAAAGACCATTCCTTTGGTGAAGGTTCTGTGGCAAAATCATAGCATTGAGGAGGCCACGTGAGAACCTGAGGACTCGATGCGTCAGCAGTATCCTCACCTATTTTGATCAAGTAAATTTCGAGGACGAAATTTTCTTTTAGGGGGTAGAGTTGTAACACCCCAAAATTCTTATTTTTATTTTTGTGATTTTTTGACAACAATTCTCTGTCTGCTTCAGTGGTTAGATGTTCTAGGTGTGTGTGAGGTCCCAAGTTCAAGCCTTGCTTGGGTTAAATTTTGGTATTTTTATGAATAAAGCCCTATACTTGGTCAGTAAGCTATTATTTGATTATTTGTGAAATTTATTAGAATGGGTCTGCTGGTCTGGTGGTTAAATGGAGTGTTGGGATGTTTGAGGTTCTGTGTTTGAGTCCCTACGCAAGCATGGCTACTTATTTTTACTCGGTCATGGGACAAAGTTTCAGTGGAGTAAAAACACTGAAGTGGTTGTGAGTTAGTAGGTTAGTGGGAGTAAAGTTAGGGGATAACTAAAATTCTGATTCGGTCAATTTCTTTTTCCCCAAAATTCCCTCCTGCCATCTTTTTCTTTTCTTCTTCCTTCTCCCACACCGTTCTCTCTTTTGCGGCCGCCCCATCTTCTATTTTTTTTTTTTTACTTTCCATTGCCAACCCCTAAATTCCGTCATCATCATAGCCTTGTTACGTTCTGGTAAGTATGGTTATATTTTGGGGTTTTGTAAATTGTTATTGAAAGGAATTTATTTGGTGTTAGGAAAGGATTAAGGGACTAAAGTGGTTCTCAATGGTGCTACAGTTGTGAGGAAACGCAAGTGTTCGACCGAAAGTAAGGGATTTAATAGTTATAGGATGCAATATCTCATCAAGTTTTTAATCGAATAACGATTTAAGTGATTGAAATTGGGTTTTAGATTGTCAATTATAGGTACCGAAGTGCTCGTCAAAATCAAACAGATAATTAAACCATCAATTTTGATTCAACCACTTCCACCAATTCAATTGAATCAATATATATATATATATATATATATATATATATTAAAACAACTAATTTGATCAATTCATAAATCAACCAAACTAACCCCTTATTCCCTACTAATACTCCAACTAGTTCTCAATCCGTTTAAATGATTTGATTGACAGAAAATATTCTATTTTCAATTTTCTTTTAAAATTTAGTTAATAATAAATATAGATGAAATAGTAATGAATTTGTATTTTAATATAATTAAACACATGTTTGATTCTTAGATTTGTAATTTTTAATTGATTTATTTAAAAATAATATAAAAATATGAAAAAACAAAAAGGCCATCATAAGAAATTTAATTAAAATTTTACAGAAAATATTTTTGTAATTTCTCAATTAAATTAGTAACCCGATTAAATTAGTAACCCAATTAAGGACGACACTAATTCAGTAAAGTGCTTAAATATTATAATAAATTATATTATATTAAATAAAACAAAGGATTAAAAATAACCACTCAGCCACCGTTGGGAAACAAATAATTATTCACTGCAGTAAGTGCAAAAATAATCATCCTTTTCTTTTTCTTTTCTTTTCACCCGACACTACAGTATCAGCTCTACTACAAATCATATAACGTACAACGAAGACCCAAGATAGAGTTCTTCCGAAATAGTCAGTCAATCAATCAAAAACTGCAGTTAGAGCTATCACCAACAAGCATATTCCTAAGAGCTGCCAACTGAACATCCACATGGTGGATGTTCACTTTCGACTAGCACTAAAAGGTTTACCTGAGACAAAAGTTATCGGCTGAAGCACCATTCACCTCAAGCTGAGTAGCTTATCCTGCATATAAATCATATCCACATACATCGTCCTAGTACTTCCTTAATAATGCTTTCGGTTTAAAAGATGATCACCATCCTTTGACTAGAACAAGTGGTGTCTAAGGCTATGGCAATGGTTATAATACTTCCTCATGATAAATGAGAAATGTTATGTTTTCCTACATATTTTAGTGCCATGATATGAATATCATGATTTTCTTCTAGTGTAATAGTATCAATGTAATGTAGTTAGATCATAATGGCATACATATTTCCCAAATGGCTACTATAATCATGCTTTAAAGTCTCCCTAATATGTTAAAAGAATGGTAAAACATTTTTCCACTCGACTGGAATGGGAAGTGCCTATGGTTATGTCAATGATTCTAAGAAGTCCATGTAGAGAATGAAAAATGTTATGATTTTGTCTTTAAAATAGTGCTATGAAATGAACCTGAGGACCATCTTTGAATGCCATGTTAGTAATGTAATGTATTTGAGCATCAACTCCAGATGTATGCTGTGTGATGCAGTTCAACCTAATATAGAACAATAGTCCAACATCATGATTTTGTCAATGTTCAACACGAGGTGAAGTAGCACACAAATTAACCAAAACTGTGGACGATGAGCTACTTCTAGAAATATCAAAGTTTTCTAAGCCTACAAAGTTAAATTGGCATAACAAATGCATGTCTTAGGCAAAATGATATAGCATGAGCAAATAGTGCACTCATGATACCACTATGTGAATTCAAGCACATGAGAAGAGATGCTAATGCCGATGTTGATGTTGATAATGAAATGGATGCATGCAACAGCTGCAAGATACATCCTAGAATGTAGCAGTTGTATTTGTTGGAGCACAGAAAACAGAGAAGATCCCCATGATCTACTGGTAAGTCAGAGCTGGTGGAGGCCCATTGGCACTAGGGGAAGAAACAAGATGACCAGAGTCCTTCCTTTTACCAAAAGGATTCTTGGAATATCTGTTACAGAGTCAAGAAAGAAAACAATGTTCGCAGAAGCATTTATATATAGGGTGTTCAAATGATCGGTTCGGTTATTAACTGAACCGAACTAATATTAACCGAATTAACCGAACTATATAATCCTATAACCGTTAGCTGAACCGAAATTTTTCCAATAAAATTTAACTGAACCAAAATATTTCGGTTAATTCGATTAGTTAACCGAATTAACTGAAATTTATATGTTTTTTTTTTTTTGCTAAAATAAAACATATCCAAAGAATACATTGAAATTAACCGAAATATATGTTTTTGGCTTGACAGTTAACCAAATTAACTGAAATTTTATGTCTTGAAACACTACATAATTAAAAATACTACATAAGTCTTGAAATTAACATAAAATATTAATTATTAAGTTCAGTTAATTCAGTTAATTACCCGATTTCGAACCGAATTAACCAATAACCAAAATTCCAATAAAACATTAACCGACCTCTAACCAAACTAAGTTCGGCCACCGACCGATTGACCGAATTAGATCCATTCGGTTGATTAATTCAGTTTTAACCGAAGTTGGAACACCCCTATTTATAAGTTATGGCAGAAACAAATAAAGCTAATAACATAAAGAAAAAAAACCTGCACACCCAGGCAGGGCTAGTGAGTGGTCCCCTTGGCTTCTCCCATATTCTTGTTTTAACCCCATGAAATTTTGTACTTTTCTCACTTAGTTTAACATATAGGCCACATGCACTTCATGTTGACATAACACTATTTCTCTTATATGTCATGTCAATAAATAATTTAAAAATAATAAAAATAAAAAAATAAATCAAATTTTAAATAGAATTATAAAAAGTTCATAAAACTTCCAAAAATTTGACATAACATACACGTGGATTGTCATGTGGGTTACCATGTTTGAAATTTTAACATTTTAATCGGTATTTCCATTAAAAAACATCATTTCAACTTTTTGAAAAAAAGTTGATGGTCAAATTTGACTCATTTTAAAAGATTTAAGGGCCAAATTGATAAAAGATATAAACGTTAAGGGTTCAAGTTGACATTATGCCTAAAATATAAAAACAATCCAGCAACCTTTTGTCAGTTTCTGAAGTTAAGAATCGTAAACACCCTAACCCTCACCCTACCCTACCCTACCCCAACTTTTCTTTTTCTTTTTCTTTTTTTTTCCTTCTCCAAACACTAGCTCCATCCCACGCCCAAGTAACGACTTTTTCCCCAGAGCCCCACCCCACAGATTGAAAGTCTTAGAATCAAAATTTGACATTAAAACATATCTCGTAGAAAAAGGAGATATTTGGGGGACGTCATATTCCTACACTAAGATAACAAGCAGGAAGAGCTAACTATTAGGTAAAAAGCCTATCAGGACTGTAACATACAAGAAGAATCAAGACACAATCCCATTAAATAGGATGTGAATAAAGCATCAATTATATGCAAATTTGACAAAAGGAAAAGAAAAAAAAAACATTTTGAGCAGTAAAGCCACAATGAAATTTAAAAAGGATACTGTATTCGCATGCCAACAGAACCAGAACTAGGGATCACAGCACCCTGTAAACTGTGGTGCACATTGGTTGCAGTACTCACATCCTGCAAGTTAGGGAACAAATTTTAAGCTTATGAATAAAAGCAGAGAAAAATTCATTCCATGGATAACTGGTTGCATCCAAATAGATAAATAAGAAACTTACTTCAAACTCTATAAAGCAAACAGTATGCCTCTCTTGTCTCAAGATCTTCATTTGCTTAAAACCAGGTTGACTGCATGTAAAGCAGAAGTATGAAATATATCAGGCTGTCATCAGCAAGCAACCGAAAACTCACATAAGAAATAAAAAAGCTTGGAATCTAGCAGGAGGCTAAGTCATTCTTACGCGCTGAATAGGCCCCTTAATTCTTCCTCATTAATATTCTCTCCAAGATTCCCAATAAATAAGGTATTGCAAGGAGGGTTATCTTTGGTATTCTACCAACAACAGAAAAAGGTTAAAAACAATGTAATGGAGAAACTGTTGAATTTACTAGCCTACTGAATATATCATAATAGAGTAAATAAAATAATTCTATTCCACATCAAACTATGAAAAGAAAAGGCTTAAACTACACAATGATACCTAAATTATACTCTTTTTCCCAAGTTGGTAATTAAACTTTTTTTGGGTCACAAATGATACCTAAACTATACTCTGCTACCTAAATAACCCCAAAAAGTTTACATCTGTTAAAAAAAAATTCCATCCAATTATAACACGCCACTTCATTTAAACTTTAAAAAGTTATATTTTTTTATTCTTTTACCTTATTTTCTTCTTTTTATCTACATTTTTCTCCTCCTCTTTCCTCTCTTTCTCTCTTTTCTTCTCTCATTATGGCAGCATATTTGTTTCTGCAACTTGGTTATTTAAAGTTCCTTGTAATTATCTCGCATGTATCAATCAACATTCTTTTGAGTAAAGCTGTGATTTTATAAGCTTTTAATTGTTCTATTATGACATGCCACGTCATTTAAACTTTAAAAAAATTATATATTTTTTAATTCTTTTACCTTATTTTCTTCTTTTTATTTACATTTTTCTCCTTAACTTTCCTCTCTCTCTCTCTTTTCTTCTCTCATTATGGCAGCATATTCATCTCTGCAACTTGGTTATTTTAAGTTCCTTGTAATTTTCTTGCATATATCAATCAACATTCTTTTGAGTAAAGTTTTGATATTATAAGCTTTCAATTATTCTATTATGGCATTCACATAGGTCTCCAAGCTTAGCCAACTGAATAAGCTAGCACAAGAAAATAATACTAAAAGCAAAACTAGTAGATCGAATGCACACCATGTTCCTTGCCATGGCAGATGCAGAGTTCTCATTAAATTGGAAGATCGGTTACACAACATATGACACTAGATGCTTTGGCTTTGCTCAAGCAACAAAGGTTAGCTAAGGAGACTTTGGAAATATTTACACCTTTGGCCAATCGTTTAGGAAATGAGAGAAGAAAAGAAAAAAGAGAGGAAAGGACAAAAAAGTAAAGAAAATGAAATAATTAAAAAAAATATGATTTTTTTTAAGTGACGTGGCATCTTATAATTGGCTGGAAACATTTTTTAACAATCGTGATCTTTTGGGGGTTATTCAGTAACGGAATATAGTCTAGGTACCACTCGTGACAAAGAAAAAGTTTAGATACCATTTTGTGGTTTAAGCCAAAAGAAAATTTCACTAGTTCTAACAAGGAATGGAAACTTGAGAGAATTAAACAGCTAGAAGAAAATGTCCCCCTATGGCAAAATACTGCCCTACTACAGAATCAAACAGCTATTACACAGTAGCCAAGGTAGTTGCCCAAGTTCACCTCAGACATGTTCCCTTCTTAGAAATTTTTTCTCTTAAGAAAATTCAGTAAATGAACTCCTTAAAATGAGATCATTACACCCAGAGAGGGATGCGCTCCCCATCTCCTTTCCTTTCTAAAACATCAAAAATGGAAGGCTACGGGGTAAAGGCATCAAATTCATGGCTAATACAGGAAAGGTTTTCAGGTTAAAAATGTAGGTGATCTTCTTGCGCACAGTCTTTGAAGAGACACATTCATCCTTGTTTGTCAGACACCCATCAAAAAAATATTTTATGCCTTACAAAATGCTAATCATACAATTGTAGAAGATATCTTCTTAGATTAAAAAAAAAAAGTAAAAAACTTAAAATATATATTACTTGGTCTATCAGGACATAACACTTAGGTAATGATGATTAAAAGAGTTCTATTGACTACAATGGGATTTTAAAATAACACTTACAGAAGATAACCAAAACATAAGAGGAAAATAATATTGATATCCTTTGTTTGTACCTGAACATTTTACATGTATATCATACCAAACAAGCATATGAAAAACTTGGGCTTAGGCCTAGTTTAGGAATGCTTCTCAAAAGTGCTTTTGGGAAAAAAGCACTTTTGGGGAGAAGCTAAAATTTTCAGCTTCTGAAAAAAGTGCTTTTGGGCTAATTTTTGGCTTGGGAGAAGCATTTTTTCTCTCAAAAAACAGCTTGTTTAGAAATGCTTTTGTCCCAAAAGTGCTTCTTCGAAGCAATACTAAACAGAATACAGATGACTAGTGGACATGGACACAAGTATCTCCCTAAACAAGGGAGGCCCAACTTTGTGACTACCAGAAATTCACATAGAGAAAACAGGGCTACATAAAAGTACATTTCATGATTTAAGTGTTCTTTTGTTACATAATAATCTAAAATGGTGAATATTTATATGTAGTTTTCATTTACTTCCAGCAAAAATAACAACACATGAAAAAGGCTGCATCTAAGTTTCTCAGGAAGAAAGAACATGTTAAGGTCATGGGCTGTTGATTGAGTCACAAGGTGATTCATGGGAAAACTTGCTTCGACCGATAAAGCTTTAGTTATGTTACGAATCCTACATCGTGAAGAACCTACGATTAATAATATATGGAACTCGTTGAAGGGAGCTCCTAACCTTAGACTCGTTAGAAAGAGAGAGTTGTAAAACTTATAAATTAGTATAATTTTTGTCTTATTTTATTACTAAGAAATTGTCCCTTTAAATAGAGGTTACATAGGATTTTATTCTTGTAGACTAAGGAACTAAAATTAACTTGTAGAAAAAGAAACTATAATTAAGGAAACTAAAATTAATTACTTTTAATTGCAATAAAATACTTCCTAAAAATTTATTCTAATTCAGAATATTACTAAAATAAATTTATTTATCTTCTTTCCATCTTTGGTGCTTTTAACTTCTTGTCTTGCTCACAAAGGCATCCATAACAAAACAGCACCCTCATAAGATGCTAGGTCACTGGAAAATTAACGCCCATTTATTGACAACTATCTACAAAGCATTGGACTCAATGGTCACATCTCCAGTGTCCCAAAAGCCACTTTTTAGTAGAAGTTCATTGTAATCCAAGTAAATTAAATTAAAGTTAATTGTCATTAAATGCTAGTACAAACCCACCATTTCCATAATTTAGAGGGAAAAATGGCTAATAGAATTGATACAAAATCTAAACCAGAACAGAAAATGGCATGTGCCACTTAGAAATTACCTGAACAGGCACATAACTGCTTGGGGCTGGTACAGGAGCCGGAGTAGGCATTGGCACTGGAGGAACTGGATAACACCCATATGGATCATATGGAGGAGTTGGAGTCATATACCTATTCCAGATAAATAATACTCCACTTAAGAAGAAATGTTGTAACTATAACTGAAATTATATACTACTAGGAAAATTTGATCAAAGCAGTAAACTATCCAATCCTGGCATAGCTTCTTACCCATGTGGTCCCCAAACAGGAGCAGGAGGGTGAAATGGAGATGGACTCGTGTAAGGACTGTGTGAATAATTCCCACCAGTTCGCAATCGTTTGGTTTGATCATATGCGTCAGAGTCTGTTACTATTCCTGTAGAATAAATATCAACAAATAAAAATAGGCTTTTTATGGCAAAAGTTGCATTTTATTTTATCAATATATCATATCATTCTTTTCTCTCCCCCCTCACCCACTTCCAAGCTCCAACTCCCAAAGACAAACTCAAAACACAGTACAACCCCATACATTGGTGGATTACCAAAGGACATTATTGTATCTTAAAGATTTCTCAAGGTAGAAGGGTGTTCACGATTAATATTTGGATTTTGAGAATAAGAACTTCAAGAACCTGGAATTAGAACCATTCCATGGAAACTTCAAGATGTCCAGACCTTAATCAATAAAACCAAATTTCAACAACAAAAAGAAACAGCCTAATGAAAATTTAAACAATTGACCACTGAAGAACTTCTTCCCAACATGTCATCCATAAGTTCCATAAATCTAGCTTATCTAAATAGAAGTTTTCCAACTTCAGAACTAATGTTCCTGAAAGGGGATAGCTGTTTCAGAAAAAATATTCCCCTTTGCTGGAGCCAGATTCAATGAGTAAGCTACAAAGAAATCACATATAATCATTACAACATTATGCTAACAAATATAGATTCACTTCTTTTTAACATTCCTGCTTCTCATTGCCGTTTGAAATTTAACAAGCCAGATTACAAAAATTGGAAGAATACCAAGAGTAAACCTCTAAAATTGATGGCATAAATCGAAACAATTGACAATATTTCAGTCACATTCAACTAAAATCTAGCCCCTAAATATTTCCTTTCATGGCCCTCTGTAATCTGTACTTAGAACCATCATCTAATGTCACGTCAGGATCATTTCGAACCATATTAAGTTTTTTGCATTAATTTATCTCAAGATTAACACATTTCCTGTCTGTGCATTTCTTGATAACAATGTAAAGTCTTTTTCACTCTGGCATGAAACAAAGTTTTAAAATGACAACTTACCTCTTTTAACAAATAGATTCTTCTTGGCCATCTCTACATGCAAAAGGGACTTTGACTCGGCATCAAAAACCATTTCCTAGTACAGCCCCGAATCAAACCCAATCAGTGCTTTGAGAAAAGATGACATAACTCAGATGAGTATATAAAAACCACCAATCAGTTAAATATATAACACCTGAAGGGCATCTTTGGCAGCAACTGCAAGTCGTGCACTTGAGAAGAGAGCAAAACCCATAGGCTTTTCTCCCTTGTAGTTCACTTGCGAAGCTTCATAACCTGGAAGCCATCTCAGTAAATTCTGCAGCTCTCTCTCTTTGACATCTTCAGGAAGACCCGTAATGAAGATAGTCCTAACCTGAATTCAGCAGTGAACTTGTACATGAAAATAAAAATACATTCTCCACAAACATAAGTTTGCACAAGCATAAACGTTGACACAATTACATAATCTAAGAAAAAAAGAAATTCCTTCCATTTTGTTTTTTTACTTTGTATTATTTTCTGCTTCTTTGCTAAAAAAATGAAAATTCCTTTCTCCAAACAGGAACAAGTAACTAAACTATCTTAATGTACATTCAAATAAAAATGTTTACCGTAGAAGCGAAATCATGAAGTAGTGGTCAGTACAAGAATTAATTCTTAAAATGTTAATAAATTAATTATAAATCATTCTTACTTCTGGGAAAGAAAAAAAAGAGCAAAATGAAAGACAAATGTCTATATAAATTATATATAAGCACATGCTTTTATGGAGAGAAGCAATGGACTATACAAAGGTAAGCTGGGCGAAAAGGAACTATAATATTTGTAGTTACTAAAAAAATCTCAAAAATGTAGCATTGGGGCTCGATTACCATCAAATCGTGCAATTCATGTTGAAATCTAAGGTTTAAACAATCAAACAAACAAGCAGACAGACAGACAGACAGACAGACAGACAGACAAAGCGAACTGGAGCAAATCGAGTGAGAGAGAGTTGACCTCGTCATGAGAAGGAGCAGGTGGAGGAGGATGGTGGACAGGAGGCGGTGGAGGCGCAGCTGATGCTGCTGCTGGAGGGGGTGGAGGAGCTGGTACCGGAGGCCATTGCTGGTGATAAGGGTGGATTCCAGCACCCGCCATGTCAAGGACTGGATACGAAGTAAACTCCTGAAACCCTAAACCAAGACTCGAGGAGGGAGATGGGAAGAACTGATGATTCATATAATTAATAAAAAGTAAGTAAATTATTATTACGCTTAAAAAACGACTTAGATTTCTAAAATTTGGGTTTATACTTTATACGTCGGATTTGATAAATTTAGGAAAATTAAATTGGATTTACCAAAAAAATATATTATTTTTTTAACTTATCAGTTCAGATTATTATTTCAATAAAAATTATTTAATAGACTATTTTCTAAATTTAATTATATTTTGAATATCTTATCACATAATCTAGCATATATTATATATTACAAGATTATTTTTTTTTAATAATTTTAATATAGGTTTAAATTATATGCATTTCAGCATATTTAAATCTAGATCATTCTGTATTGACAATAATTTTTATGCTAATTGAATTAAGACTCAATTAAAAATATTTTTAAATGTTATAAAATTTTGATATATAACAAAAGGACAATAATTTTTATGCTAATTGAATTAAGACTCAATTAAAAATATTTTTAAATGTTATAAAATTTTGATATATAACAAAAGGAAAAAAATATGTATAGGGGAAAAACTGCAATATAAAACATTTCATTTTTATATAATCTTTTTAAAATTGTTAACTTAAAAAAAAAAAATCAACTTGGGCCATTTTACTAATAAAGGCCCATTTCTAATTTTATTTACAAAAATGAGCTAATTTTTTTACTATTTATCGAAAAGGACCAAAAAAATGCAAAACGTGTTCACGTAGGAGCATTTTTGCGTGAAATTTCGACAAATCGCGTCCTTGGGGAGCGATTTTGTCATGTCAGCACAAAAAGTGCCGACGTGGACGCACTTTGTTGACGTGGCAAAATCGCTCGCCCAGGGACACGTTTTGGCCCGTGTCTTTTCTCCAACAACTATTTCAATTTTTGACCATTGGGGGGTCGAACAGTAAAAACAAACTATAAAAGCCCTCCCCCTTCTATTTTTTCACACAATATTTTTTTTAAATTTGGCAAAAAAGCTCTCAAATTTCTCTTTAAATTTCTCAAAACTCTTTTTAATTAATTATTTCCTTTAATTTTTTTTTCTAGATTAGTATTTTTTATAATTTCAAAATATGTGATCGTGTTATCAATGGCCAACGAATTAATTCATCTCGATCATAAACATATCTCCGTCGAACAATTGAAAATGGTAAGGGTTAATTTTAATTTTTGAATATTATTTAATATTTTTTTCATTTATGTAATTTTAATTAATTTTTATTTTATATTTTTTTATAACAACTTATAGATCGGGTGTTACAATGTTATATTTGTAATATGTCTGGTCCTCCATTACCATTGATAGAAAATTACTTGAGGGAAGCAGGTTTTTGGCACGTGGCCAGCATAGGCCAGGAGTGCAAGTTGGACCCGAAACTCATCACTAGGTTAATAGAGAGGTTGATAGAAAATTATTTCCTTTAATTTTTTTTTTCTAGATTAGTATTTTTTATAATTTCAAAATATTTGATCGTGTTAGCAATGGCCAATGAATTAATTCATCTCGATCATAAACATATCTCCATCGAACAATTGCAAATGGTAAGGGTTAATTTTAATTTTTGAATATTATTTAATTTTTTTTCATATATGTAATTTTAATTAATTTTTATTTTATAATTTTTTATAACAACTTATAGATTGGGTGTTACAATGTTATATTTGTAATATGTCTGGTCTTCCATCACCGTTGATAGAAAATTACTTGAGGGAAACAGGTTTTTGGCACGTGACCAGCATAGGCCAGGAGTGCAAGTTGGACCCGAAACTCATCAGTAGATTAATAGAGAGGCGGAGACCCAGACGCACGCATTCCATCTTACATGCGGAGAGTGTACCATCATATTAGAGGACGTGCAGTTACAATTAGGATTGCCGATGGATGGGTCCGCACTAACCGAGTTCGTTAAATTTGCTGATTGGGGAGCCGTATGTTACGATCTTTTAGGCGTGATTTCGGATAATATAGACGGGGTCAGATCGAGATGGACTAGTTGCGAGACACATTTTCAGAGCTGGGAATAATTCGACTGAAAGAATACGATATGTTCGGGCATACATCCTTGAGATGATTGGAGGCTATCTGATGCCAGACTTGTCACGAAACCTCGTACATCTAAGGTGGCTACTGAAACTCGTTGATTTTAGAGCAGCTGGCAAATTTAGCTAGGGGTCTACCATGTTGGCAACATTGTACCGAGAGATGTGCGGGGCAACGATACCAAATAAAGCCAAAATCGGAGGTTGCCTATCACTACTACAATCATGGGCTCGGTTACGCTTTCCATTTTTACGTCCTTGAGTAAACCACCAATATATATTCCCACTCATAAAGAGGTAAAATTTATATTAGATTTTACAATTATTACATAGATTTAAAATATAATTGTATGTTAAAAATTTATTTAATTAGGTGGAACCATTCGGCGAGTTATGTTGAAATACCTACCGCTCTTAAAGATATACGTAGGGTGTGCAAAATTCGGTTAAAACCGAAAAAATTCGGCTAACAGACCGAATTCGGTTAATCGGTCGGTTAATCGAATTTTTTCAGTCGAGGGTCGGTTAATAATTTTTTAAGTTTTCGGTTAACAGTTAATTCGGTTCGAAACCGGTTGGTTAACCGAATTTTTTTCGTTTAACTGAAAAAATTAATAAATAAAATTATAATATATAAACAGTCCACTATTCACTCAAACCCAATCCAACATAAGCCCAATCAAACTAAAACTATTTACCCAACCCAATTAGCCAACCCAATCATAAAAATTACAAATAATTTAATAAATAAAAATAAAAATAATTCGGTTAATTCGGGTAATTCAGTTAATTCGAGTAATTCAGTTAATTCGGGTAAATCGGGTAATTCAGTTAATTTTATATTTATTTTAACCAAAAATAAAAAAATATATATAATTTTCGATTAATTTGGTCAGTTAACCGAATTAACCGAAAAAATTTTGGTTCGATTAATTTTTTTGAAAAAATTTTGGTTCGATTAACAGTTAAAATTTTTGAAGGGTTGGTTAATTCGGTTAATGGTGTTTCAGGTCGGTTAACCGACCCTTAGATATACGACTTCTATTAAACCAACAATCGGAAGCGTAAGTAAGTATTAAATAAAGTATATATACATAAAATAGCCATTTCATATATAGTATCTAGTATTACGTATATAACTAATATTTTTATCACATTCATATAGTTTCAATGGACACCATGCGAGGATCCAGCAATTCGGATAGTAATTCCAAATGAATTCTTTCAAAATCCAAACATTTGGCATGTTAAGGTCCCATTGGTCATCTATGCTATTATCGAGATGCACTAGACAGATAGAGTGTTTGACAATTTAGATTCCGACAACCGATTTCTGTGGCACCTGAGGTGCTTGATGATGAGCACAAAATTGACTTACGGTAATCTAATATGAATTGGCCTATATTCTAGTTGGAATATATCGAAATTTGGAAAAATCGGTATGATCATATACCTATTCACGAACCGGTCATCGTTCTAGAGTTAGTATGCGCACCAGATTACATGCCATAGTTTAGGATCCATGGCAAGCCATATTTGTTGTCGGAAGAATAGAGATGTCGACAAATTCGTGTCAAAAAGGAAACGACAGGGCCCTTTAAATCCAAGGAGAATGGATGATGGCACGGACCCATCAACAACGCCCACACAATCATCGGGCCCAATGCCTCAATCGACGACACCCACACCATAGCCTCTTCAAATTATGTCAGGTGCGTATCCTAGCCTTTATATGTATCCTAACCCCTATATGTTTCCTTTTCCCAGTCCTATGCCAGGTTGGAATGCATGGCCTAGTGCATCTCATTTCCCGATGACTCCGACTTAATTAACAATATATAGGCCGCTGTCGTAAGAGGGATCGCACGAGGTATCGTCGGGGAGCTCATCTCATTACCAATCCCCATTACCTTATGGGATTCAAATAACTCCACTGTGGGTGATGCAAACACCTCCGCATTCTTTATTCTATCAAGGTGGGTCATCCTCCCAACACCTACAACCACAACCCCAACCGGAAGCTGAACCAAGAAGGAATCCAGCTCGTAACCGTCGACCATCCCTATATAGCATTGATTCCGACCAGAACATACATTGATTTTTTAATATATTTGTACAAACTATTTTTATATTGTTTCATTTAATAAAATAAAAGTTATTTTTAATATTTAAATAGTAAATTGTTTTTATATTTTTAATAAAATAGAAATTCTTTTGAATAAGGCAATAGAAATAATGCAACATAGTTTCATTACAGCAATTATCAACTATTTTGATTTGGACATAATCGAATTGTATGACCTGGGTTCCTACACCATCCGTACCACTTCTGTTGGTTTGTTCTTTCTCGGATATCCATATTATTATGTATTCTACTCGATCAAGGTCAACCTTTTGGTTTGTGACGCAATTCTCTATCCGGTAACAACTTAAACGGAATAAGCGATACAGACGACCATTTACGTTTATCTGGGATAGGTGGGAATATGTGTCTCCACACATTGTACATCTATTCTATTTTGTACACTTCGTCGACATATGTTATGGGATCCAAACGGAGTTTCTGACAAGCCGCAATTGCATGAGCGCATGGATAATGAAGTGCGTCAAATGTCCCACAGTTGCAAGTCCTATTTCTCAAGTGTACACGATATTACCCGTTGGTAATACCTTGGTTCGGTCTGTCAAACTCCATCATACAAAACAATAGGTTGTCGAGATCATGACACACAGTGTGCATGGTATTGGCCCACGCCTTCGTCTAGTTAATTTCTTGAAATACCTTCTGGCACTATACATGGCCTCCTTGTATTTGGCCTTTATAACTCGCTGCTTGCTTTGGAAATGATGCCACTAAACGAAAATATATCTCTCGCACAATCGAGGTTATCAGCAAATAAAGTATTTTTTTTAGAATAGAATTTATGCATTCAGCCAAGTTTGAGGTCATATGACCATATCGTAGGTCGTCATCAAATGTTTGTGTCCATTGTTCGAAAGGTATGTTATAGAGGTAGTTTGTGCCTTGTTCGTTAGCTGAACACAAAATAGCCAACATATCATGAAACGGTCATTATTGATCTTGTACCATGCCAATATAAGTTGATAGCGAAAATTACATGCCACTCTTCCATTTAGAATAAATTTAATATTACAAACGAAATTATATTAATAGAGATTAAATACCCATGTTGGTCACTTGTCGCCGTTCAGTGGTAGACCAATATTACCTGTAGTAGTTGGACGCAATGTACCTTAGACAATACCGATGGTGTGTGCAATCACATAGGCTTCCCTATCGCTCAATTATGGCTAGTATTTTAGTACCCTGATCCGATATAACGTAGATATCAGGTTGGGGCAGACATGCCTCCTTAACCTAGAAAGAAAGAAATCTCAGTCATCACCTGACTCCCCTGGTGTTATTGCAAACGCAATTGGAAAGATTCACCAACCGCCATCCTGTGCTACAGCTAGCAATAGCTGATGGGTATATCTACCATATATAAATGTACCGTCAATTTGTACCAATGACTTGTAGTACACAAATGCGTTCCAACATTGCTTAAAGCTCCAAATAGATGTTTGAACACTTGGCATCCCCAGAGCAATCGGTCGTTGTAGTACGCAGTGCCCGTTTCAAGGTCTGTTATGCAACTTGAGACATACCTCTCCAGCACTTGACACCACTTCCACACCTCATTATATGAAACGTCTCACCCACTATACATCTTTTCCAATGCCTTTTACTTAGCTATCCGAGCCTTACGGTAAGAAGGCGTGTACCTCAAGTGGCTACAAATAATGGCAATTAAAACAGACATAGAATTCCTAGGATATGCCTTCACCATTGGTAGTATTAAGACAGGTATCATATATAAATCCATCTAGGGATGATATTATAAAACACCTATCAACGAAGTATGTTAAATAATGCAACATTAAGTAATAACAATATTATTCAAAAACTCTAAACACCTAGTGATACTGTACCGGCAACATACGTATGTGGACCTTTGTACTTCTTTATCTCCGATAACCCTGTCTTTTTCCTAACTGAAGCCATGATTTTCCATAAACATGTACCTTCTTACATTGCACACTTAGCCTCGAACTTTTCAGATTTGGATATAACCACATGGTAGTTAACCTCGTTCATGATGTTATATTATTTCAATACACTAAGAAAACTATCCTTACTAGAAAACTCCTTACCAGTTTTCAGTTCACTCGAATACAATGACGATCTTGCACGATCACACCTTCTGTGTGGTAGATATAGAAACTCTAATATATCATCTACCGATAGATCGACATTATGCATGTAGGCTGGAGGCGAGTACGCCCTAAATTGTGGATCTTCTTCTTCTTCATTTAAAGCCCCTTCAACATATTCAGGTTCGGTTGAAACAAGATTCAGCTCAGAAAATAATACAACTTCTGCACCGTCGAGGCCAGTCTCTTGAGGTGGATCCACATCAGACTCATCATCCAACCTACCATCATCTGCAACGTATGAGGTCCCCTCGCCGGTAGACATCGTAAGGAGTATACCATCCCTTCTTGTAGATGTTTCGTAATGTCCCGAATCAGATGTAGATTGCCAACCACTAGAAGTTGATTTCATTCCTCAATACGTATTTCTAGCATCGAACATCGACCAATCGATGTGCATGTCTCATCCACTAATCGAGTGTTGTGCAGGAGTTGTATATTCCATACTTCTACCAAACACGGATGCTTTCATGTTCTGCCTCCCATTAACGGAGTGTCGAGTAGGGATCGTGTTTTCCTCTCGAACAATAGTAGATGTTGAATCGCAAATACTTCATTTGGTGATGAAAATTGTACATATAACTCAAGATAGGGTGACCTACTAGCGAGATGAGTTTGCACCATCACCTTCAAGCTACGACCACCTTTGATATCAAATGAGTCATATGTGTAACGACCCAAATTTCATGGGCACCGGAAAGACAAGTCTTAGGGCCTCCGTTTTAGGAAAATGAGTCCATAAATATTTATTAAAAATATTTATGAAGTTAGTTATGAGTTGAATTAAATTTTGATTAAGTGAATTTAGTTTAATTAGAAATAATTAGTAGAAAGGACTAAATTGAATAGAGCATAAAAGTTTAATTATAGAATGGAGAAAGGTTAAAAGATTAGGTTAGTAATTAAACCAAATTAGTGACATGTGTATGTTAGAGAATAAATACATGTGTTTTTAAATTATTGGTACAAATGTATAATATATATATATATATATGTATTTACTTATTTATTAAGTAAAAGATAATTATTTATTTGATATTATTATTATGTAAATATTATAATTTATTTAATAAATAAATGGTGACAAATGTATGGTGTAGATTAATACATGTGTACATGTGTGTATTAATACAAATGTAATATGTATATTAGTTATTAATTAGATATTTTATAATAATAATTAATTAAGAAATAAAGAAATTGATAAATGAAATAATAAAATAAAATGAAAGAAATAAAAAGATAGAAAGTTGCAGTGAGTCACGAAATTGAGAAGAAAGAAAGAAGAAAAGAAAAGAAAAAGGGAGAGTTAGGGTTTGGAAGCTTGGAAGTTAAATTGGTAAGTCAATTAAGTCCATTTCTTTGTGATTTTGATGTTTTTGGAACTCTAGAGTAAAGTACTCTTGAATTTGTGTGGAAATATTGAAAGTTGATAGATATTTGAGTGAGGTTCATGTTGAAAAAATGATGAAATTATGGATTAAATTGATAAAATCATTGATTAGAATTGATTAGAGGACTAATTTGTAAACTAGGTTATAAGTTTTGAGTTTTAGGGGCTAAATTGAAAAAAATTCAAAATTATGGAAAATGATGAAAATTTGATAGTTATATTAAAGTTTTGATAGAAATTGAATAAGGAAATGAAAGGAATTGTAAAAAGGAAGAAGATGGGATTGGTTAGGACAAATTTGGTATTTAGGCAAAAGTTGCATAGAAAGTTATTATTTTGTATAAAATATGTGCGTTATTAATTAATTGTAATTATGTTAATTTTCATAGCAAACAAGGAAACCGAGACGTCGAATACTAAGGGCAAGGAAAAAGTGATCGAGGAGTAGCTCGAGAAATATCGGTTTGTATTATCATAATTCATGTTATTTATTGTTATGTGTTTAATTCTATTATATATACATATGCATGGAATCGAAATTGAGACAAGTAGTGATATTTGATTTGAATGTGATTAGATATGATTGATGAATATGTACATTTATATATGTATGTGTGAAATTATTTTATGAATTATATGTGTATCAAAGTGAATATGTATGTGCATTTGATGAAATATTGATTGGAAAGTGGAAAAGTGATTGAAATTGAATCGAATTGAATTGAATTGTGATATATGTGAGAAAATGTGGCCAAAGTGCAATTGATGTGAACTTGATTGAAATAAAGAAAGAAATCTGATACCCTATTAACTAGTCAGACTTAGTGGATATAGTTGGCATGCCATAGGGTTTATAAGAGTACAGGATTTATCGGCTCTGCCTATCAGGCACTTTATGTGTCGTATATCAGGCACATTATGTGTCGTATTTCAGGCACCTCTTGTGTCGTATTCAGGCACCTAGTATGTCATTCCAGGTTTTATATGTGTCGTATATTGATCAGGTACTATGTACCGTTTAGGTACAATGTGCCATGATGGTGTGTTTGGATTGGAACCTGAGTATCCGTTAAAGTCTGAAATGTTAATAGGGTGTATAATTGAAATGAGAAACTTATATTAGTTTGATTGATTATTGTACTATTGATTATTGAAATGAATAAGAAAATAAAATGTGAATTGAAAGTGAGGTTGGATAGAGAAAATGTGAATTAAATGTTTATATGGTGAATATAATTGATGTTATGATTTATAGATGAAATTGATGCATATTTAAAGTAGATATTGTTGTTAATATAGTTTTAATGGTAAGGTATGGGAAAGCTAATTGTTATAAATTTACTATTTGTCTTAAATTTTTAGTCATTTATAATTTGAATTATGGTAATACCACTGAGTATTTCCAATACTCAGCGTACGATTGTTTTCCGTGCGCAGGTTAGGTCAAGCTAAAGTTTGTCTCAGCATCCGAATCAATCCCGACTTCAGCTCAATTTTTGGTGATGTATCTATCTTTTGAAAATGTGGCATGTACTAGGTTTAGTTTTAGCCACTTGTATTTGCTTATGTTTTGAATGTAAATGTGGTATATAAACTTTAAGAAGTTTTTAGTATGAATGAATGAATATTTGCTAAGTTTGAAAATGAAATGAATGGTATTTGATTAAGATTTATAAGTCAATGATTTGGGCATGAGTTAGCTATGTTTATTGGGTGAAAGTAGCTTAAAAATGATGAAAAATGTTGTTTTCACACGGGCAAGACACATGATCGTGTGCCCAGGCCGTGTGGCAAAGTAAGGCTTGCCCACGGGCTAGTTCCATGGGCTTGTGTAGCAAGTCAGATCTGCCCACGGCCTGGCCCCACGGCCATGGGAGCCCCACGGGTAGGCCACACGGGCGTGTCCCAAGCCACACGGGCGTGTGCCCCTATTTTCAAAGAAAAGTTTCTAAAGTTCCCGGTTTAATTTCAAATCACTTTTTAAGCTTATTTTGGGCCCCGTAGGCCCATATTAATGACTTTTTAATGGAATTTGGAAAGTTTTAGATTAAAACTCAAATTTATGACTCGTTTTTGTTCGTTTATTAGTATATAAGTCCGGTAATGCCTTGTAAACCTGTTCCAACGACGGTTTGGGGTTAGGGGGTGTTACAATATGTCACAGGATCAACCGAAGCACAAAACTGATACTTAATAGATGAAACTATCATTGGCATTGTTCCGAAGATTTTACGCCTAATTCTTTTACGAAGTTCTGTCAAATCTATGTTCTGGTTAAAAACTAGTCGCGCTGTGTCCTTTGATAAAAAAATAAAGCCGTTCTCGTTGTCACGAACCTTACAATCATAGTAAATAACAACACTAATACATTCACCCATCTTCAATTTCTATTCTGCTTAGCCTCTCTAATTTTTCTTGCTGTAACTTATGCAACCTGAGAATAAAATTTGGCTCATTTATAGTCTAAGGCCAAACATGAACTATCGTTAAAAAAAAGCATCCACATGGGAGCTTTTTTCATTAATTTTGCTGATATTGAACTCTGCTTGAAGCATTTTTAACACCATTTGTTTTGAATTATCTTCTCAAAATTATTTTTTCAGGAACTACTGTACAAAAAGAGCGTCCACATGAGAGCTTTTTTCAGTATTTTTGCTAATAGTGCATCCTGCTTGAAGCATTTTCGACACATTTGTTCAAAATCGTCTCCTCAAAATTATTTTTTCAGGAACTACTGTAGAAAAAGAGCATCCACGTGAGAACTTTTTTCAGTAATTTTCCTGACAGTACATCCTGCTTGAAGGTTTTTGACATTATCTTTACAAAACCGTCATCTCAAAATTATTTTTTCAGGAACTATTGTAGAAAAAAAAACAAAATCCTTATTATCAATATAATTTTCCCTAAACCCTAAACCTAAACACAAAATTATTGTAAAAAAACTAAACCATAATTTTATTAATTTTCTTAAAAACTATAAACCCTAATTTGATTTAATT
Organism: Gossypium stocksii; assembly: GCA_020496765.1. NCBI lineage: Eukaryota > Viridiplantae > Streptophyta > Magnoliopsida > Malvales > Malvaceae > Gossypium > Gossypium stocksii. The sequence continues at coordinate 42,873,664 of CM035624.1, forward strand.
TTATTTAAAATCTCTAAAATCTAATTTAATTAATTTTTTAAAAAACCATAAACCCTAATTTATTCCCTAAACCTACCCTAAACCCTAAACCTAAATTATTTTAACAAAATCCTAACCCTAAATCCTAAAAACCCTAAATAAAAAACCCTAGGGACTAAACATGGAAAAAGCCCTAACCCTAGAAAAACACGAGCTAAAACGCGTCCTTAGGGGAGCAATTTTACCATATCAGCAAAGCACATTCACGTCAGCATGTTTTGTGCTGACATGTCAAAATCGTTCCCCTAGGGATGCGATTTGCTAAAATTTCACCCAAAAACACTTCTACGTGGACACGTTTTGCATTTTTCGGCCTTTTTCGATAAATAATGAAAAAATTGGCCCATTTCCGTAAATAAAGTTGGAAATGGGCCTTTATTGGTAAAATGGTCATCAACTTGTTTATAAATTGTTAACGTAAATATTTTTATTAAAAAATTTATTAAAAACCTCTTGAAATAGTGTAATATCCCGAATTACGGCCTAATCAGAATAGTGGTTTCGTGACCACAAATCTGAGATAGAAATAATCATTTTATAATTATTTTGAGGTTTATGATATGATTGCATGATTGTGTGAAAATTTCGTGAAGAAATTCTATGCATAAAGTGCTTAATTTGAAATTAGGGACTAAATCGAATAAGTTACAAAACTTGCATTCTAGAAGCTTTTAGTATGAAATTGCTTTGGAATATTAATTAGGAGGTCTTAAATAGAATTTGACCAATTTCTAAAATTTTGGACAAAAATGGGCTTGTACATGAAAAATTACAAATAAAGGCATTAAGGGCATTTTTGTCAAATGGTAAAGGTGTTAAATTGAAATGTGTTTTATTTATATTTTTTTGGTTTACATTTTTATGAAATTATTTTGTAAAAAAATTTCGTACGAAAATTTTGACGTTTGGTCACTCAATTTAGTCAAAATGACTAAATTGTAAAAAGTGAAAAAGTTGAGTTCTATATGTTAGAGGTGTCCAATTGTTATGAAAATTTAAATTGGAGGTCCTTAAATGGTAATTAGACCATTGGTTAATTTTTTGGACAAAAATGGACATTAAATGGGTGGAAAAAATATTTTTAAGTTGAGAGCATTTTGGTCATTTAGTGATTAAATGAATTAAAAATCAAATTAAAAGCCAATTTTTGCTCATCTTCTTCCTCAAGGCCGAAAATAGCATGGGGAAACCATGGCTAGGGTTTTTCAAGCTTCCAAGCTCGATTATAAGTCCGTTCTAGCCCTGTTTTTAATGATTTTTACGTTTTTGAAATCCCGGTAACATGATTTCTCTATTTCTACCATTTATTTGGGCTATGGTTTGATTTCAAAAATTGACCCATGCTGAATAATTGTGTATTTTGATGTTTTATGATAGAATATGAGGTTTTAAATTATGTTAAACAACTTGTGCTATTCGGTTTTAAGTAAAAACGAGTAAAACGGCATAATTGGTAAAAATACCTATTATTCATAAGTACATGTTATAGTGGAGATTTGAGGTTGCTGTTAGTAAATAAATGATCAGCATGTCCTAAAACATAAGAATTATGGAAAAAGTTTAACTTTCGAGCTTTGGGCAAAAGTGTAAATATGCAAAAGTTTAGGGTCAAAATCGTAATTTTACGAAAGTTAGAGTTAAGGACTATTTTGATAAATGTGAGTATTAAATAAGCTAAATGTGTTATTTTAGATCAAGAAAGACATGGAATCGATCTTGATCGAGGAAAAGAAAAGATTGTAGACTAAATTGTAAAATTTCTATATTTTATACCGAGGTAAGTTCATGTGTAAATAAGGTAACATAATTATTATTTTAAGTGATTTAGCGTTATTTATATGATATGATGATTATTATCATGAAATATTGTTCCTTGTGAAATATTATTTGTTGATATGCAAAGTATGTGATTAGCTTGATAAGCATGAAATGCTAGCGAGTATGGGTCCCGGTGTTCCGAGGAAGATGACCAAAAATGTGTGTTTGAGGAAAATCCCATTTGAACCTTGGGAATAGATTAGGATACAAGTGACATGTCACAAGGATGGTTGAGTTCCGAACTTGTTGAGTTGAGTCCGAGTTCGTGAGATGTAACTAGGCATCCGAGCTCGTTGAGTTGAGTCCGAGTTCACTTATGGATGCGAACGCCGGAGCTCGTTGAGTTGAGTCCGAGTTCGCTTATGGGCAGGTTACATGGTAGCTTGGCTACGTAAATTCCGTAGGCTATTGAGTTGTCTAGCTACGGATATGACACTTATATATGTGAAATCCGTGTATCCGAATTATATTCTGATAAGTTCAACGGGTATATTTTTAAATGAATAATGAGAATGCCTAAACGAAAGAGGTATGTTGGAAACTATGGTGAAAGAGGAAGTTGGACAGGTATGAGCCTAAATCTCAAGTTGAGAACTTGGTAAGACAAGATTGTGGTAAGATAGCAAGTACACTTGTAACATGAATGTCTTAGTGATATTAATGCAATTGATGTTAATGTTGAATTGCATGATTATGTTACTTGTTATTTGCATGTGAATTTACTAAGCATTTATGCTTACTCCCTTCTTTTCATTCATTGTAGTTTTGACAAGCTAGCTCGGAAATCGGGAAGGGTCGAAGGAACGATCACACTATCCGGGACAATTTGGTATAATGGCTTGTATTTTGAATATGGCATGTATAGCATTATAATCATTTTGTGTGAATAACCTTATGATATGGTGATGGTTTGATAAGGAAATGCTTGGAAATGATTAGCCATTGGAATGGCCAATCTAGATCATATTTGGTGTCATGTATGTTTAATGTGCTACTTAGTCCATGAAAATCCATAAAAAGGTGAACTTTGTTATAAAACAGAATTTTTCAACAGCAATGACGTGAGTTTGAAAAATCACTAAAAATAGTAGAGACACGATTTGATGGTGAATAAAATATGAAATTGAAGCTTATTGTGTCTATTTTCATATGGAAGAAACTAAATAGGTAAAAGAGTTGTATTTTATGAGATATTTGGGTTTTGGTGGAATAGGGTCAGAGCAATTTCTGAATCCCCTGTTCTGACTTTAAAAGTTCACTAAAAATTGTACAAAAATAATTAGGAGTCATACTTTATATGCACAGATTTCTTATTGAGTATAGTTTTATGAGAAATAAATGGCATAGTTATTCAAATTTTTTATAGGGAGAAAAGTGATTCGTAGTTAATAGAGGTCAAAGCAGTCGAACACTAAAATAGGGGAAATTTTAACTAATAAAATGTACTAATTGGTCCAACCAAAAATTATATAAAAAAATTAGTAGATAGATATATAAGTCTAGTTTCATGAAAAATTTACGAATCTTAATTCGAGTTTTGGAACTCAAGATATGAATTTTTTAGCGACTATGACGTAGATGAACAACTTATTACGAAAGTTAGAATAAATGATTTAAAGTTCTTTAAGTGATAAATTAAGTTTAGTAACACCTCAAGCTCGACTCCGGCGACGGTCTCGGGTAAGAGGGCGTTACATTTGGTGGTATCAGAACAGGTTTAGTCAGTTCTCAAATTAACGTGTTGTATGTACGGGTTTTGCTATACATGCCATATATACATATTGTGATAGTGTGACGACTTCTGACCTTTTAAATGATTTTTTTATAGTAAATGGATCTCGATCCAGCTGTGGCTGATGATGTAGAGAGTAATGCACCAGGTCCGGCTGAAGGGGCGGTGCTGACTGAAAATCCACCTCCCATTGTTGGTTAAGGAGGAGGAGAAGGGGCTCGAGAAGCCTTTCTCCAGATGATGAATGCATGGTATACTGAGTTCGTTCGTACGAACCCGAATGCACAACCTCTCCCACCTTCCTCGAGTCCTCAACCTGTACCTCGATGCCTCAAGGTATGGATCTGATGAAATTACATAGGACTTCAGTTGATAGAATTCGTAAGCAAGGGGTTGAAGAATTCAGGGCAAATGTTGATGATAATGCTGAGAAAGCAGAGTTTTGGCTTGAGAATTCTATTCGAGTATTTGATGAATTGTGTTACACACCTGAAGAATGCTTGAAATGTGCTATATCTTTGCTAAGGGACTCAGCCTATTATTGGTTGAAGAAATTGGTTTCTGTGGTACTGAAATAGAAGGTAACTTGGGAGTTCTTTCAAGAAGAATTTCGGAAGAAGTACATCAGTGAAAGATTTATTGATTAGAAGCGTAAGGAGTTTCTTGAATTGAAACAAGGCAACATGACAGTTACCGAATACGAAAGGGAGTTCGTTCGGTTGAGTAAGTATGCTAGAGAATGTGTTCCTTCAGAGGCTAAAATGTGTAGACGATTTGAAGATGGACTTAATGAAGACATAAAAGTATTTGTTGGAATTCTTGAATTAAAAGAAATGGTAGTACTTGTTTACCGGGCTTGTAAGGCTGAAGAACTACTTAAAGAGAAGAAAAAGATAGAGGCTAAGACTCGAAATTGGAAGAAAAAACCGATGAGTAGTTCATTCCCACAGCAATCCGGAAAATCTAGAAATATGAATTCTCGTTCTCAAGTTTCGGCCGGACAATCATATGGAAATTCTAAGAAGCAAAATGTGAGTTCTAAGTCTCAAACTACTTCTGTGGCTAGTGTGGGAAACTCGAAATTTGTTAAGCCCGAGTGCCAGCGGTGTGGTAGAAATCATTTTGGTCCATGTAGAGCAAATGAATGTTTTCGATATGGTTCTCCAGATCATTTTATTAGAGACTGCCCAGAGAAAATTGAAAAAGAAAAATTTCAGAGTGCAAAAACTAGTGGTGTAGACTCGAGAGGAAGGTATTCGAGAAAAGCTGGGAATGAAGCAAGCAGCAAGAATATAGTCAGAGATTCAGCGGGTAAACCTGAAGCAAGAGCTCCAACTAAAACTTATGCCATAAAAGCACGTGAAGATGCTTCCTCACCCGACGTAATTACTGGTATATTTTCTCTTTATGATGTTAATATTACTACTTTGATTGATCCCGGTTCTACTCATTCATATGTGTGCATGAAATTGGTGTCTAGTATGAATATACCTGTTGAGAACACAGAATTTATGATTAAAGTGTCAAACCCGTTAGGCAAATGTGTCATAGTTGATAAGGTATGCAAGAAATGTCCTTTAATGATTCGGGGTTATTATTTTCCTACCGACTTTATGTTGTTGCCATTTGATGAATTTAATGTTATCTTGGGTATGGATTGGTTGACATTGCATGATGCTATAGTAAATTGTAAACAAAAAGTTATTGAATTAAAGTGTGAAAATGGTGAGATTCTGTGGGTTGAATCAGACAAATCAGAGGCATTATCTAGTCTGATTTCTTCGATGTCGGCTCAGAGATATTTGAGAAAGGGTTATGAAGCTTATTTGGCGTATGTGCTGAATACGAAAGAAATTGAAAAGAAAGTTGAATTAGTGCCGATTGTGTGTGAGTTTGCGGATGTATTCCCAGAGGAGTTGCCGGGTTTGCCTCCAGTCAAAGAAGTAGAATTTGGTATTGATTTGATACCGGGAACAGCTCCGATCTCGATTACTCCATATAGAATAGCACCAGCAGAGTTGAAAGAATTAAAGTCGCAGTTGCAAGAGTTGACTGATAAAGGCTTTGTGAGATCGAGTTTTTCGCCTTGGGGTGTTCCTGTATTATTTGTGAAAAAGAAGGATGGTTCTATGAGATTGTGTGTAGACTATCGGCAATTAAATAAGGTGACAATTAAGAACAAGTATCCGTTGACGAGAATTGATGATTTGTTTGATCAGCTAAAAGGAACGACATGGTTTTCAAAGATTGATTTGAGGTTTAGATACTACCAGCTGCGAGTAAAAGAGTCAGATGTGCCTAAAACTGCTTTTAGAACAAGGTATGGTCATTATGAATTTTTAGTTATACCATTCGGGTTAACAAATGTTCCTGCTGTGTTTATGGATTTGATGAATCGCATATTTCGACCATACTTGGACAAATTTGTTGTAGTATTTATAGATGATATCCTGATTTTTTCGAAAGATGAGACAGAGCATGCTGAGCACTTGAGGATAGTTTTACAAACTTTGAGAGATAAGCAGTTGTATGCCAAGTTTAGTAAGAGTGAATTCTGGCTTCGAGAAGTGGGATTTTTAGGTCATATTGTTTCAGGTGATGGTATACGGGTTGATCCCAGTAAAATTTCAGCTATTGTTGATTAGAAACCACCGAAGAATGTAACTGAAGTTTGAAGTTTCTTGGGGCTAGCTGGATATTTTCGGTGATTTGTGAATGGATTTTCTATAATTGCTGCTCCTATGACCAGGCTACTCCGAAAGGATGTTAAATTTGAATGGACAGAAGAGTGTCAACAGAGTTTTGAGAAATTGAAAAAGTTATTGACTGAAGCACCAGTGTTGGTACAACCCGAGTCAGGTAAAGAATTTGTGGTGTATAGTGATGCTTCTCGAAATGGTTTGGGATGTGTACTTATGCAAGAAGGAAAGATTGTGGCTTATGTTTTGAGGCAGTTAAAATCTCACGAAAGGAATTATCTGACTCATGACCTGGAACTGGCTGCTATAGTGTTTGCTTTAAAGATTTGGCAACATTATCTGTATGGAGAAAAGTGCTGAGTATATATTGACCACAAAAGTCTTAAACACTTGATGTCACAGAAAGACTTGAATTTGAGACAACGGAGATGGTTAGAATTGTTGAAAGATTACGAGCTTGTGATTGATTACCATCCGGGAAAAGCGAATGTGGTTGCCGATGCCTTGAGCAGGAAGTTGTTGTTTGCTTTGAGAGCTATGAATACTCAGTTAAAAGTGTCTGATAATGGTTCGATTCTAGCAGAGTTGAGAGTAAGACCGATGTTTTTACAAGAGATTTGTGAAGCTCAGAAAAGTGACAAAGATTTGCATGCTAAAAGGAAGCAATGTGAGGTTGATACAGTGTAACACCCTACACCCCTGTCTATCGCCGGAATAGGGTATTAAGGTATTACGTTTTTAAATACAACCTACTGAGGTTCATAGTTACACGCTAGACATAGATTCATTGAGTTCTATAGTCGAATATATCACTTGTAAATAGGTTCGGTTAGTACATCATATCTCATTAAAAACGTTCTATAAGCATGCTAGCAAACTCCTACCATGAGGCTACTAACAATTTGGCTAAATCAAAATTTTCAATAACCGAACACCATATTAGACGCTCATTGCATATTGGGTACTAACTAAATATCATGCCACAACATCGAATCATATGAGTATCATCCAAACATATAATCAAACTCGAAGACTAAGCAAGCCATTTTCGCATGGCTAGAATAATTACAACTCAAAATGTAATTCGGTTCAGCAAAAAGGAGGTTAGCCTATACATGCCATTAATCCCAAAATAACTGTCAAATGTACCAAAATAACGGCGATAGTGTAGGTGGTTAAGGCTTCAATCCCCGAGTCCGTAGCTTCCAAAAATGAGATCTATAAAATAGAGGAAACAAAGTAAACGGAGTAAGCATTACAATGCTTAGTAAGTTTTAAGCAATGACAACAGATAAAGCATCAAATTATAACATAGTTGTTCGTATCTTTGTTTCCCTTTTCTTTAGGGTAAGTCACCCTTTAACCAAACATATACATTCACATCATATACGAAAGTGGATAGCTTTCACTTATAGTAAACTCACGTAAACATATTCATGTCACAAAATTCACATAACATTTCGCATAGACCAATTGTATTTTGACCATATTAATAGTCTCATTTCATGCACACACATGGAAGCGCATAATGACCTTAATATTCGGTCCAAAAATCCAGCTTGCATATAAGCTTAGGGTACATACCTGTATAACTTAACACTTTAAGCGTATTCATTAGCAATCGTTACCTTAAATACCATTAGTCTTAGGCTTTACTCGCATCATCATCGAGACCATTAGCTTAGGTAAAATCTCTATACATAGCCATCGGGTCTCTACCCCGGAGATAGTCCCCGCATATAGCCTTTGGGTCTTAACCCGGAATCATCTCTGCATATAGCCTTCGGGTCTTAACCCGGACATCATCTCTGCATATAGCCTTCGGGTCTTAACCCGGACATCATCTCTACATATAGCCTTCGGGTCTTAACCCGGACATAGTCTTCACATATAGTCAGCGGGATTTAATCCCGGATTCACATCATAAATTCTCATACATATATGTATATTCACATGTTGCCAAGTTTCACATAGCAAGATTTCACTTGTAATTCAATCAATTCATTTGCGTACAAACATATAACATGCTTCTCGACTTTATATCATAAATATATATATAATTCAAAACTTATACATGTATACTCTTCTTTTCTAGACTTTCGGCCCAATACTCAAACATACATAAGCAATGCATTTCAAATCCCGATTTCGGTCCTTTTTTTATTTCTATGAGCCATTTGGCTATATAGCAAACATGAATAAGGCTTCTTTCTCAATGGGACATTGTTCAAATATCAGCATGTATATCATGGCATTTTAACTTAAATACCAAATTCGTTTGCTCAAAACTTACCTTGAACTTTCCCGAGAAATTACGAGTTGGCTATTCGACCACTTTAGCCTTCCCTTTATCCGAACTCGTCCCTCTATGCTCTTGAGCTAAATAAAACATTTAACTCTATTAATCCTTATTCAAGCATCTCAATGAATCATTTTCACTTATAGTCAAATAATACATGCATATTCTTCTTATTGCAAACACACACGCACATTCGGTTATTTCACATACATATCATAAGTCACAACAAGCTGATTTTCTAAGCAGCATTCAATAATTTACTCATAACTGGAGCTACGAAACTCCAAATGAAGTGCCGTTAATTTTGCATGAAAATAGACTCATTTATCTTCCATCCATAAAATTTTCATAATTTTTGGTTTGGCCAATCAATACCAGAATTTTCTTAAAGTTTCCCTATTTCACTGTTTGATTAAACTGACCACTCTATACTACGAACCGAATTTCTCCTTATACAGAATTCCAAATATGTCCTCACCTATTTTATTTGAAACTAGACTCATTAAGGAGTCTAAGCATATAAATTTTGTCTCATAACAATTTTTATACAATTTATAGTGATTTTCCAAAAACAGAGCAGGGGACTTTGGAGTCAATCTGACACTATCTCATTCTACTCTAAAAATCTATTTATCGGAAATTCCTTTGCTTGCAAGGTTTCTTTTATAAGAAACTAAACTCATTAAGCTTTAATTACACAATTTATTCAGCCTCTAATTCAACTCTCACAATTTATGGTGATTTTTCCAAAACACATTACTGCTGCTGTACCAAGCAGATTTTATACCAAATTCACTCTTTAGTGTTCTTATGCACATACTTAAAACATAGCATTTCCTAAGGCACCATTTAGAGTAGTCATTGACCTTAACATATATATATACATAATTCATATTCATTCCATCCACAATCAGATTTCTCCATATAACACAAACCAAACCACTTATCAATTTGACACCCAAAAACATCCAAAAACAACATCAAAGGCACATTCGGCCATTGCACAAACATACATTATAACAATTGAAACATCAAACATCAACCCCTCTTGCATTTTCCCATGGCCGAATATTCACCTTTGCAAGTTATGTCACTCAAATCATTTTATTAATCATGCACATATATTCCCTAATAGAAATTTTTAAAGTTGCCAATCAAATCAATAACACCAAGTTAGCCGAATGCATGCATATACACATAATGCATTTAGCATCTTCATTTACCTTAGTTCATTTAACAAATTTACAACTAAATGCTTAAGTCCAAAATTGGCAATCATTGGCACAAAGATACACTAGCCGAATGCTATCTAACATATGAATCACAACCTCAACCATCTAAATTTACAATGGCCGAATGCCCCTTAAAAATCACCCAAAAACATAATATTAAACATATTCATTATTGCACATCTCAAACCCTCTAATAACAACTTAAAAACTCAATTACTTCATAGCTATTTTCAAACTTCACATTCGGCAATCATGGGCATATTCAAGCTCTTTAATTGATCCCTATTAACAATCAATTCCCAAATGTGCATTTAACAAGCTCAAATTCACTTATTATCATATATCATCAAGGCATCAACAACTCAATACTTGAACCCATAACCGAATGCTTCTTCAAATAAAATCACAAAAATTAACATATGGGTCATGTTGTGAGCTTCAAAATCAACTAACTTTCACAAAAATTCAAATGGAAACACATGAAATCTTACCTAAGTTAACCCTTTAACTAGCCGAATGCTTCATGACCTTCTTTCTATTTTCTTTCTTCAATTTCGGCCATGGAAGCAAGAATGAGTCTTCAACTTTGGTATTATCACCATTTTCCTTATTTTAATGTCTTTTATTAATAATATTATTTTAGTTTTTATTTTATGCAAAAATAAGCACTTATAATCACTAAAATACAAAACACAACAACCAAAACATCATCATGAAGTGAGTTGGCTGGCCACTTAAAAGAAAAAGAGAAATTTGACATGCAAGCCCATGTTTTTAAACTATGCTATTATTTAGTCATAACACATTTAACTAGCACATTTCCAAAATTCATAATTAAGTCCTTTTAGGTGAAATTCATAATTATAATGCTAAATTTTAGCACTCAAGATGTCACACATGAATTGACACATGCAATGAGCATCAAAATAATTATTAAATTATTTTTATGCCTCGGTTTTGTGGTCCCGAAACCACATTTCGACTAGGGTCATTTTAAGGCTGTCACATACAGGATCAGATTTCAGAATCGGTTCTGATGGTTGCTTGATGTTTAAAAATCGGATTTGTGTACCAAAAAATGATAAGTTGATTCAAAAGATCTTGCATGAAGCACATAATGGTTGTTTGTGGATTCACCCAGGCAGTTCGAAAATGTATAATGACTTGAAGAAAATGTATTGGTGGAATGGAATGAAAAGAGATATATCGGAGTTTGTATCGAAATGCCTAATTTGTCAACAAGTGAAAGCTGAACGCCAAGTACCTTCGGGGTAGAAGAGGCTACATGGGAGCCTGAGGAAACTATGAGGAATCAATACCCACATCTGTTTACCGGTAAGATTTTCGAGGACGAAAATCCCTAAAGGGGGAGATTTGTAATATCCCGAATTAGGGCCTAATCGGAATAGTGGTTTCGTGACCACAAATCCGAGATAGAAATAATCATTTTATAATTATTTTGAGGTTTATGATATGATTGCATGATTGTGTGAAAATTTCGTGAAGAAATTCTATGCATAAAGTGCTTAATTTGAAATTAGGGACTAAATCGAATAAGTTGTAAAACTTGCATTCTAGAAGCTTTTAGTATGAAATTGCTTTGGAATATTAATTAGGAGGTCTTAAATAGAATTTGACCAATTTCTAAAATTTTGGACAAAAATGGGCTTGTACATGAAAAATTACAAATAAAGGCATTAAGGGCATTTTTGTCAAATGGTAAAGGTGTTAAATTGAAATGTGTTTTATTTATATTTTTATGGTTTACATTTTTATGAAATTATTTTGTAAAAAAATTTCGTACGAAAATTTTGACGTTTGGTCACTCAATTTAGTCAAAATGACTAAATTGTAAAAAGTGAAAAAGTTGAGTTCTATATGTTAGAGGTGTCCAATTGTTATGAAAATTTAAATTGGAGGTCCTTAAATGGGAATTAGACCATTGGTTAATTTATTGGACAAAAATGGACATGAAATGGGTGGAAAAAAATATTTTTAAGTTAAGGGCATTTTGGTCATTTAGTGATTAAATGAATTAAAAATCAAATTAAAAGCCAATTTTTGCTCATATTCATCCTTAAGGCCGAAAATAGCATGGAGAAACCATGGCTAGGGTTTTTCAAGCTTCCAAGCTCGATTGTAAGCCCGTTCTATCCCCGTTTTTAATGATTTTTACGTTTTTGAAATTCCGGTAACATGATTTCTCTATTTCTACCATTTGTTTGAGCTAGGGTTTGATTTCAAAAATTGACCCATGTTGAATAATTGTGTATTTTGATGTTTTATGATAGAATATGAGGTTTTAAATTATGTTAAACAACTTGTGCTACTCGGTTTTAAGTAAAAACGAGTAAAATGGCATAATTGGTAAAAATACCTATTGTTCATAAGTACATGTTATAGTGGGAATTTGAGGTTGCTGTTAGTAAATAAATTATCAGCATGTCCTAAAACATAAGAATTATGGAAAAAGTTTAATTTTCGAGCTTTGGGGCAAAAGTGTAAATATGCAAAAGTTTAGGGGCAAAATCATAATTTTGCCAAATTTAGAGTTAAGGACTATTTTGATAAATGTGAGTATTAAATAAGCTAAACGTGTTATTTTAGATCAAGAAAGACGTGGAATCAATCTTGATCGAAGAAAAGAAAAGATTGTGGACTAAATTGCAAAATTTCTATATTTTGTACCGAGGTAAGTTCATGTGTAAATAAGGTAACATAATTATTATTTTAAGTGATTTAGTGTTATTTATATGATATGATGATTATTATCATGAAATATTGTTCCTTGTGAAATATTATTTGTTGATATGCAAAGTATGTGATTAGCTTGATAAGCATGAAATGCTAGCGAGTATGGGTCCCAGTGGTCCGAAGAGGATGACCAAAAATGTGTGTTTGAGGAAAATCCCATTTGAACCTTGGGAATAGATAAGGATACAAGTGACATGTTACTAGGATGGTTGAGTTCTGAACTCGTTGAGTTGAGTCTGAGTTCGTGAGATGTAACTAGGCATCCGAGCTCGTTGAGTTGAGTCCGAATTCACTTATGGATGCAAACGCCCGAGCTCGTTGAGTTGAGTCCGAGTTCGATTATGGGTGGGTTACATGGTAGCTTGGCTACGTAAATTCTGTAGGCTATTGAGTTGTCTAGCTACGGATATGACACTTATGTATGTGAAATCCGTGTATCCAAATTATATTCCGATGAGTTCAACGGGTATATTTTTAAATGAATAATGAGAACGCCTAAACGAAAGAGGTATGTTGGGAAGTATGGTGAAAGAGGAAGTTGGACAGGTATAAGCCTAAATCTCGAGTTGAGAACTTGGTAAGACAAAATTGTGGTAAGATAGCAAGTATACTTGTAACATGAATGTCTTAGTGATATTAATGCAATTGATGTTAATGTTGAATTGCATGATTATGTTACTTGTTATTTGCATTTGAATTTACTATGCATTTATGCTTACTCCCTTCTTTTCATTCATTGTAGTTTTGACAAGCTAGCTCAGAAATCGGGAAGGGTCGAAGGAACGATCACACTATCCGGGACAATTTGGTATAATGGCTTGTATTATGAATATGGCATGTATAGCATTATAATCATTTTGTGTGAATAACCTTATGATATGGTGATGGTTTGACAAGGAAATGATTGGAAATGATTAGCCATTAGAATGGCCAATCTAGATCATATTTGGTGTCATGTATGTTTAATGTGCTACTTAGTCCATGAAAATCCATAAAAAGGTGAACTTTGTTATAAAACAGAATTTTTCAACAGCAATGACGTGAGTTTGAAAAATCACTAAAAATAGTAGAGAAACGATTTGATGGTGAATAAAATATGAAATTGAAGCTTATTGTGTCTATTTTCATATGGAAGAAACTAAACAGTTGTATTTTATGAGATATTTGGGTTTTGGTGGAATAGGGTCAGAGCGATTTCTGAATCCCCTATTCTGACTTTAAAAATTCACTAAAAATTGTACAAAAATAATTAGGAGTCATACTTTATATGCAAAGATTCCTTATTATGAAGTAAATGGCATAGTTATTCGAATTTTGTATAGGAAGAAAAGTGATTCGTAGTGAACAGAGGTCAAAGCAGTCGAACACTGAAATAGGGGAAACTTTAACTAATAAACTGTACTAATTGGCCCAACCAAAAATTCTATAAAAAAATTAGTAGATAGATATATGAGTCTAGTTTCATGAAAAATTTACAGATCTTAATTTCGAGTTTCGGAACTCAAGATATGAATTTTTTAGCGACTGTGACGCAGATGAACAGCTTATTACGAAAGTTAGAATAAATGATTTAATGTTCTTTAAGTGATAAATTAAGTTTAGTAACACCTCAAGCTCGACTCCGGCGACGGTCTCGGGTAAGAGGGCGTTACAAATAGAATCCATTTTAAATTTTAAATTTTATTTATTTGTGAAACACATTTGTAAACTTACAATATCTTTAATCAAATTTTTATTTTTTAGGTAAATAAATAAAATTAAAGATGAGTAAAATTTAATTCAATTCGAAAAAAATAAAAAAAATCGAATTTCGAGTTAATCGAATCGAGTTATTTGAGTTATTTGGTTTCTTTGAGTCAACTGTAAGTAATTCAAGTTTCAAGTTCGAGTAAGTTGAATTTAACAATTCGAATAACATGAATAATTCAAATATTTTGAATAGCTCAAATAACAAATTGGTGCAAATATCCTTTGGTCCCTATCAGTTTTGAAAATAAACAAATTGGTCTCTCCTAACAAAAATTACAATATAATTGTAAAAATTAAAAATATTTATAAAAATTCTAAAATTTATATTTTTTAAAAAAATTAAAAAAATCTAAAGAATATATAAATAAAGTTAAATTTTTAAAAATTTTCTAAAATAATAATTTTAGAAGTTAAATAATAATATGTGCTCTAATATGGAATTAGTTATATTGTAATAAGGTTTTAATTTGACATGTTTAATTTTTTTAATTTAATTCTAACAATTTCATTCGATTCGACTCAATTTGAACAAGTTTCAAATCGAGTTAGGAAGATAAAATAAGACTCATTAACTTAATTTGATAAAAAAAATTTACTCAATTCGATCAAACGCTAACCCTTTCTAAGACTTCGATTGAAATAAAAACACATTTTTCTTAATTTAAAAGCTTATTATATCACGAAATAAAACATTTTAACAAATATTCTAAAGCACATTTGTATTGATTAAATGATTTTTTAAAATTACTTTTACAAAACTAATTAATAAATTAAAAGATTTTAGACAAAAAACATGTTAATATGAGAAAAAATTGAACAAAAGGCCCATTTTTTTCAAAATAATGGAAATAAGCCACTTTTGTTAAAATTGATGGAACTGAACTAATTTTACTAAAACATGCTCAATTTGTGCTGTTTTTAGGGAAAGAGCGCATCTAGCTGGAAGCGGTTTTCCCCTCTGACCAGTAAAAAACTTCCTTGCCACATCAGCACTAAAAATGGCAGCACAAATTTTTTTATTTTTGGTGCCACCTATTAATGTGATGCATTTATATAGATTCAAAGTCTCATTTCCCTTATTTTCTTAAATAATGTGGGATATGATATATGTGTATATATAGACTCATGAATAGGTTTGCAGTTTGTTTCTAGATAATGTGGGATTGCTTCCTTAAATTGTGATATATAGACAATATGTATATATAGACTCATGAGTAGGGACTTTCCACCACTATAGCTAAATAATTATTTTATTTAGATAAAAACATGTTAAACTAAGGTTTTTTGGATTATATGTTTTGATATAACAAATTAAAGTGTTTTTGAATAAAAGTAAAGCTGAGCAATTTGATAAAATCAAGTTGAAATGGTTTCAATTAAGTCAAACATTTTTAAATATGTTTTAACCATTTTCAAACAAGTTAGAATTGCTCCAAAGTATTGATATTTTACAAGATATCAATACCAAATGGACATTCTATTTTTTTATACCCTAGTATGTATCGATCCGGTATCAATACTTTTCTTAAGGTATCGATATATTTCTCAAGGTATCAATATTCCTACTCCAATGGTCACTAAATATGTATTAATTACAAAAATTATCGATACCCTTTTAGTAGGTATTGATACTCGTTGCTGTAGGTGTAGTTAATGACTTGGTATTTCATCCCCAACGGCTATATTTACTTCCACAACAACCACAACAGTTGGAAATCAATTAGAAGGTATTCCAAAGGCCTAGCAACAAGAAGAGCAATGTGCAAAGTTTAAAGATAAATAATAAAAAACTAGAGCTTAATTCTTTCATATTTTTTCTTGTAGACACTTGTGAGCTTTCATTGTATTCATTTAGCTTAAGTGTTCTTTTTTGTATTTGTGCTTAATTGGCAAACATCCTGATCTTGTGATAATTGTTTTCTTTGTTTGCTTATTTGTATCTCTTTTGGGAGAGGGTCTATTCTTAAGGTTTGGGTAAAAACCTTAAGGGAGTTGTATCTTAAGATTTTGGGGTATAAGTCTTAAGAGAAATTGTAAAGTTAAACATTATCTTTAAAAGTTTCCAAATTAGTGAATTTGGGAAAACCCTTAGTTGTGGAAAGCTAAGGTAGTAGAGTAGGCAATTGAGGCTGAACCACTATAAATCATTATATTATTTGTTGCACAATTTTTATTGTTTCCATCACAACTTCTTAAAGGCCGATTCAACCTCCCTATCGTTGATCTCGAGTTGATCATTCTAAGCTAACAAAACCCAAATTATTTAATTTAAATCTTTTTTTACCAATTTTTTAATATCACAGTTCTTAATCCTAAAGAATTTGGAAAAGCATGTGTAACAGCCCGAATTAGGGGCTAAACAGAATAGTGGTTTCAAAACCATGAATCCGAGGTCTAAAATATTTTTCCCGATTGAGTCTTGATATTAATTGGGTGATTGAATGTTTGTGTGAAATGTTGGTAGGTGAATTTTATTGTTTGCATGTCCAATTCGATAGATTGGACTAAATTGTAATAGGTGAAAAGTATGTGATTTAATTCATAAAAGTACTTGATTGAAATGGGGTTTCAAATCTAAGTTCCTTATATAGTAATTAGGCCATTTTAACTTAGTTTGGACAAAAAATGCCCAAGGAAGGATAAAATAACAAAGGTTTTAATGAAGGGCATTTTGGTCATTTAGATAATTAAAGAAATAAAAAGGGAAAATAAGTCAAAATTGGTGTCCATCTTCTTTCCCTTGGCTGAAATTTGTAAGGACACCATAGCTAGGGTTTTGTCATCTTTTCAAGCTCCAAGTAAGTGACTCCTAGCCCCGTTTTTAATGTTCTTCGTATTTATGAAATCCTCGTAACTTGCTCTAGTTATTTCTACCACTAATTTGAGCTAGGGTTCATTTTTAAAATTTTACCCATGGATGACCTATATGCATTTTGATGTCTAATGGTAGAATATGAAATTTTGAAGCGTGGTGAACAACTTTTACTAGGTGATTTTGGTGAAAAATTGTAAAAAGGACTTATTTGTAAAAGGTGAAATATTGTGTGCATAAATTGTGAAATAGTAGAAATTGTGAGCTGCTATAAGAGGAAAAATGGTTCGACTAGGCTTAAAATACACGAAAATTGAGTGAAAATCATTTATTGAGCCTAGGGACTAAATTGTAAAATTTAGGAAGTTAGGGGTCAAATTGTAAAATTTTCTATAGGAAGATTTTGGACTGATTTGAGTAATGTGAATATTGAATAGGTTAAATGTGTCATTATAAATTGAGAAGAACATGGAATCGACCTTAATTGAGCCAAAGGCAATGTTTCGGACTAAACTGCAAATTTGACCTATTTTGTATCGAAGTAAGTTTATATGTAAGTAATGCATTAAATTTATTAATGTCATTTTATGAGGTTGTATATTATAAAGAATACTTGAGTGATATTTCTAATGGAGAGTTGTGGGAATGTGAAATTCCCGGTTGAACCTTCGAAAACTGAAAGATATGGATAAAATGTAGCTAGGCCACATGTGTGGTTCTGAGGATAGGACACCATGTTGACACGAGAGCTACGAGATATTATATGGTAGCTAGGTTACATGTGTATATACCATATGTACACGAGAGCTATGGGTTAAAGATAGCTAGGTCACATGAATGTTACCGAGAATACATCATGTTGACACGAAAACTATACGATAAGTAGCTAGGTCGCATGAGTGGTTCCAAGTGTAGGACACCATGTTGACACGAGAGCTACAAGACTATGTGGGCTAGGTCACATGTATGTACTAAAAGTACATCATGTGCACACGAGAGCCAGATTACATGGAAGGTGGAGCTTTATGCTGCAACCACCGAGTATCGATTGATATTCTGAAGGGTTCAACGGGGAAGATTTATTAAAAGATGTTTTGTGTGATCATATGATGTATAGACGCAGGGATGTAAGCAAGTAATTATGTGAGCAAGTGTATATGTGAGCAAGGGTATATGTGAGTATGTGCACAGGTAAACAAATTACATGTAGTGTATGTGAATATTGGTAAGGTTAAAGTGAGTAAGTGAAATCATTATGATCAATAAAAGTTTGTTATGTTAAATTTTTGAGCTTTGAATTGAGTATGTTATTATAATGCCAATTATTTGCATATAGACGTAGTAAGCTTAAATCTTTTCTTTTTCCCTTATCTTATAGTGTTGCCAAACCAGCTCGGAATTCGGGAAGCGTTAGAGAATCACCTACACTATCAAGACCCATTTTGGTATATTGAAATGTATTTTTGAATTATGGCATAAATAGGGACTTGGTTGTTTTATAAGTGTCAAAGTAGTTTGGCTATCATGTGGGTTCATGTCTCTTGATAGGTCATATTGTATTAAGGCCATGTGATATGGCTAATGATGCTATTGATTTGTATATCTATATGAGGTAATTCATGAAATGGTTGAGTTACTTGCGTGTAAATGAATTGATATGTGATGATTAAATGTTAAATATGGCTATAATGAGTGTCTAAAAGAGTTTTGGTGTGTTGTGATGAAATGGTATAAGTTTATGTGTGTTTTGGGGTATGGAATGGCTTGGAAAATAGCCTAAATTGTGGCTACACGGTCGGGCACCACGGCCATGTGAGTAGGGCGTGTGAAATTTGCATGAATTTTTTGGAGAATAAGTACGTCACACTGCCTGCCCACACGGGCATGTTTCGTCGCCGTGTGACAAAATTTGCATGCTAACGTCACAAACAGAATACTTAAGTTTTTGCACACGGGGTAAAAACAATGGCGTGTCGAGGCCATGTGATAGACATGGGCCAAGGACACGGGCATGTGCTCGACTGTGTAAAAACCCTTATAGGTTCGAAATGAAAAATAAATTCACAATAATTCCACACGGGTTGGGGGCATGGGCGTGTTGACCCCATGGCCTGCCCACATGGGCATGTCTCTGTCTCATACGGGCGTATGCCCTGTTTTTAGCCAAATTTTCTAAAATTTTCCTAAGTTCTTGGTTTGGTCTCAGACCACTCCCAAACTATGTTTTGGGCCCCGTAAGCCCATTTTAAGGATTGTATGACATATTATGAATAAGTTTTAATTTGGAACGAAATTTTATGATTTGACTTTGAGAGATTGGTTATGCTCTTGTCCTGTAATGCCTCGTATCCGGTTCCGGCGTCGAACGCGGGTAAGAGGTGTTACAGTATGGCCTCCCTACTATCTTTGTGCAGGGACAAATCTTAATTTTTGTTAAAATAGATTGAAGTCACTGTATTTTTTATAAGTTTGGAATTTAGGCCTTCTATTTTTATTTCAAATAATTTAGCTTCTCTATTTTTTAAATTTAAAAATACAAGTCTAATTGTTAATATTGTTAAAATCATTTTGTTAAAATTTATTGGTGTGACTAAATAAAAAAAATCACAAATATTGTAATATCTAGATTGATGATTAAACTGACCAACCCATTGATTTTCGATTTAATCGCTCAACAATATTTAAATAAAAAATTTAAATTAGCCCTAGATTTTGTGACGAGTGCTGAACACTGATTTCCAATATGTAGCTCTAAATCATACGAGATAAAAGACAAAAATAAAAGTTGTGCAAGAAAAAAAAAGAACATTATCCTTAAATTTTAACTCTTTTCAAAGTAAATTATAAACCTTCAATTAAAGTGCTGCCCAACTATTTTAAATATACACTTTGAAGAAAATTTAAAATTATTTTTTGAGTATGTCAAATATAAATTTTAACTAATATGCAACGTGGAAATTAATAATTTTAAATACTCATTCTAAAAACAAAATATATATATATATATTTAACTTTGTTTTTTATTATATTATATGTAGACTTTAGATTCACACTTTTCATATAAATTAATTACTTTAAATACAATAGTTAAACATTGAAAAAAAGACATCGAGTTTATTATTGATCATATAAACACAATCACTTTATGATTTTTAAGGAATATATTTTAAGAAAAAATCAATTCACATATTGACAACTTAAATTTCATAATTTATACGTCTTCAAAAAATCACAATTTATATTGAAAAATTATCTTAAATTTAATTTTTATAATTAAACATATTTATGAGTCTATATACACATTGTCTATATATCACAATTTAAGGAAGCAATCCCACATTGTTTAGGAATAAGTTGCAAACCTATCATGAGTCTATATATACACATATCTCATATCCCACGTTGCTTAAGAAAACCAGAGAAATGAGACTTTGTGTCTATATAAAGGCCTATTTTGTAAGTTTTATTTTCACATTAAGAGGTGCACCAAAAAAATAATGGTGCTGCCACTTTTAGTTTTAGGACTAGTTTGGTAATGCTTTTGAAAAGTGTTTTTGAAAAGTTCTGTAGAAAAATGCTTTTGAGAAGTGCTGTGGAAAAGTGATTTTGAGAAGTACTTTTGAAAAGTTTGGTTTAAAATTTGAGTGTTGAACATTGCTGTCAAAAGTGCTTTTAAGAAATAAAATGTCCATTTTAGACATGTTATTATCAAGTAACAAATATGCATTTAAATAATATTTAAATTAGTTAATATTATTAAATTTTAGTAAGAATATAAAAAAATTATTATAACTTGTTGTTAATATTTTAATATATGAAATATAATTTTAAATATTTTTAAGCAATAAATATTAATTATTTATAAAATTTAATTAGACTATATAAACTATACTTTAAATATTAAAATATAACCATTAAATATTTGTAATTAGTATTTTAAAAGATATTTTTTTTATTTTTAATTAATGATTTTAAAACATTTGTAATTAAGCACAAAGAAAAAAAAGGGGAAAGTAGAATATTATTGGAAGGGTAAAAAAATAATTAAGCACTAAAAGTAATTTTGGAGAGGAAAAGCTAAAAATTTTAGCTTTTCTTTTTCAGAAGTGCTTTTGAAAAGCACATTTTAAAAGCTAAAAATTTAAGCTAAAAGCAATTTATTTAGCACAACTTTTATTCCAAAAGTGCTTTTGGAGTCAGAAGTACTTTTTTTAAGCACCGCAGAACAGGCCTTTAGTGTTGATTTGACAAAAAATACTTTCAGCTGGACGTGCTTTTCTGAGTTTCCTCTGAAAATGGTATCAATTGGGCGTGTTTTAGTTCCATTTCTGTTAATTTTAACAAAAGTGGCCTATTTATGTCATTTTAAAGAAAAAAAAGGCCTTTTTTAATAATTCAGCCAAAAAATTGGTATTCAAATTGGATGGAAGTTTACATAAATCTTTGCAAAGTCATAAGAGAAGTCCCATATTTTCATAAAGTATAATTATATTTGCAAAGTTAGAAGAAAAATCCCCATATTTTTCGAATTTAATGCTAACTCTTCATGATTAATTTAATAATCTTTTTATTTTTAAATATAAAAGCAACATATTATTTTTCAACTATCTATATTACCCAAATTCTTAAATTACCATTTAAGTTTATAATCAATTATATGAATTACAACATAAATTTTTTACATCTTTAAAAAGTCCTTTTCAGTATTTAAAAAAAAAAACATATTTTTCTATATTTAAATTTTTCCTATTCTAAACAAATATTATTATTGTATAAATTCAATTAAACATTTTCATATTTATAATCTTCATCTACAAATGTATTTTACGTCATATTATTTTTCCTTTTAATCACCAAACTTTTCAATTTTTGCACTTTATAAATGTTTCTTTATATCATATAATAATGCAAAAACAAAAGTAATAAAAAAAAGAAAGACAACAATTCTAAGCATTATCGTATTACGTTGATAAGTGGCACTCTATTCGTATGACATATTGATTGTAAACTAGTTTCTTGTGTTTAAAGTACCTATTTTTGGTAAGTTTTTAATAGAATGTTATTAAACTTATGATTTTTTATTTAAATTTTATTAGAGATGTAATTGGAGTGTTGAAGTTCAAAAATAAGAAAAATTAGGATAAATTGGGACAAAAGGTAAGACAATGGGTTGAATTGAAAATTGTAAGATTATTTTTGGATTGATAAAAAAATCTTATTTTTAACTTTGTCAAATCCTATTTTTAGAAAAAAAAAATCTGATTTTATGTTGGTTGTTAAACATGATTTTAGGAGAAAATCATGCTAAAATTAGCTCTTGAGAGATGTATAAAAAACATTGTATTTGTGGCCATGTGTACATTCGAAGTTTGGTCACAAGGTCGTGTTGTTAGGTTGTGTAACCCTCTTAGATTGTGTGGTTCATCTGCATCAAAAAATGTAAATGACACATAATCGTGTGACAGCCCGTGTCTTAAGCTGTGTACATCACAAATTACCCCTAAAGCAAGCCAAATCAAATCCAATTACTTGGGCACCAAACTAAACCAATTCAAGATACTTTCATATGGTTAAAATACATCAAAAGACATCAAAATATACCAAAAATTAATCAACCTAGGTGCCTAATCAATGTACCATCATTGACATCACAACTTATTAGCCAAAATGAACCAAAACCAAACACTTATCCAACACCAAACCAAATGGTATTTAGCATCATCATGAGCAAAATAATCACATAACCAATTTACCAATCAACCATAATTACAATTCCATCTATCACCCTAAATGCATATATTTAGAACTACTCAAACATTCTATTCACATCTAAACAACTTATATGCATATATACCTCACCTTGAATATTAAGCAAAAGTCCTAAAATACTTCCAATTAATTCACTTGTTCAAGGTACTAAATATATATATATACATGACCACAGAATGTCACCAAACTAAGTATTAAACACAAACAACATAGACAAGCCAACCAAAAGTCCTAATACATGCCATTCATAACCAAGTTCCAAAAAAAATGTAACACCCCAAACCCGGCCTGGATGTTATGGCCGAATCTGGCGATGTCACATGGAAGTGTGTTAGAAATCCGTATCCTTGCTAAAGCGGTTTCCGTTTAGAACTTATCATTATCTTTTATTAATTCTCAAATCATGATTTTTGTTAAGTCATTAGTTTTCAAAATATTATACGTTGCGTAGTTTTTTTTTTTAAAAACAATTTGCGTCATAATGGGTATTTTGTTAAAAACATGCATTTCTTTCAAAAACCCAAGTACTACCTACTTCTAGCAGATATTAAAACATAAAACAGTATAAAACCCAAATTTAAAGTAAAAATCTATAGAGGCTATTATTACAAAAAAATACCCCCAAGACTTAAAATCATAATTAAGTATGAAACAGTGTGAAAAGGATCATGTGGTTGCCGTTGAGTCTCCCGCTGTACTGATCCGCCTAAGTTTGGGGATTACCTATACAGATTAAACAGAAGGAGTGAGTTTACGTAAACTCAGTGTGTAATCCCCATGCAAACAAGCAAACAGTATACAGAGAATTACAGTCTGGGCCTAAGCCCATTTCAGTATCAGTATCGGCTCTAGTTTGTACGTTGGCCCATCTCAGTACAGAAGCAGTCATGCAGTAAGGCCTTAGCCTATCACAGTATCAGTAAGTATTAGGGCCTTAGCCTATCACAGTCACAGTAAACAGTCATGCAATGTATAGTATGCAAATCCTACCCAACCAACCACTATGCACCATCTCTTGTCCAACCCTGCACTCCTGTGGGGATTAAATCACCCACCCATCCATACACTTACAAATAGCACCGGTTGCGGCACTAAACAGTATTTGCAACAGAGCTACCAGTATAATAGGCTTAAAGCCATCAGTGATTTGCAGCAGAGCTGCCAGTATAACAAGCATTAAACCTTTCAGTACACTTCCTCCACATATATCATCCCATCCCCATGCAATGCAACATACAGTTATGATATGCCCTGTCATGGTAACAGTACATACAGTATCAGTTCAGTGAAACAAAATCATGTTTAATAACATATATCATTCATATAGTCATTTCATTTAATTAGGGGTCTAGGTATAGCTTACCGACCCTACAGTAGGTTTACAGTCGACTTGGACGACCCGTGCAACCTTGGTAAATAAATTAGTGAAATTGGACTCACACGCCCGTGTTGGTCTGCTTGTGTGGGCCCACACACTCGTATGGCCCACACGGCCCAAATTGACCTTGGCTGTGTGGATCACACGGCCTGGCCCTCATCCCACAAGTCCGTGTGGTTCACCCGTGTGGGCCTACACACTCGTGCGGCCCACATGGTCCACTTGGTCGACCCCGTGTCTTACACACAGCCTCGTTGGCCATTACACGATCGTGTCATACGCGTTCATCGATCATACACTCGTGTTCCATCACACGACCTACCATATGGGCTACCACATGCCCATGTGACGTCGACGGTAGGCTTTTTTGGCTTTTTGTCGAGACTTATTTTTAGTGTTTCGGGTACACACCTGGTGTCAATTCACTGTGGACAGTAACCCGAGCCTTCAAGAACCTATATTTAGCTAATACAATCCTCAATTAATCGCTTAACAAGGAATTAGGTCCAAATCGAAACTGTAACACCCCTAACCCGGCCCAGACATTATGGCCAGATCTGGCGTGTCACATGGAAGTAACGTTCGAAGTCGGACAATTCGATAAAAATTTTCTTCTATTTCAAAAGCCTTGTTTAGAATTTTGGAAGTTGAACAAAATCAGGTTAAAACTATCTTTATAAGTTTGAATATGTATATATAAAAATGTTTTGCCATATTTGTTGTATTCAATTATATGAAGTTATCTTAATATTTGAACCATTATGCGGGATTTTTTTGAAAACGTATATTATTAATTTTGAAAACCCGAATATCCTAATCTACCAGTTTAAAACTAGTTAACAGTGCAATAAAGTAAAGGTAGCAAAAATACCCAAAATGGCCTTATAAAAATACCCAAAATGGCCTTATTACAAAAATAATACCCAAACTGAAATTAAATAAAAATGAATTCAAAACAGAAGTCATGTGGCCACCCCAAGTCCTCGCAGCTCCAAATCATCTATGGCTGGGGGTTACCTGCAGATTTAAAATAAAGGGTGAGTTTGCGAAAACTCAGTGTGCAGCTTCCCTAACCAATAATAGAACAGACTGGGCCGAAGCTCTATACAGAAAACATATTAGTCTGGGCCGTAGCCCTATACAAAATAGTGTGGGCCTGAGCCCATTACAGAAACAAAATAGTATATGCATGCAAGCCCAACCAGTCCAACCATCACACCACTTGTACCAACCCATCACACGATGTGGGGAATAACTCGACCTATCTAACCCGCACACCAATACTGTAACACCCCAAACTCAGCTCGTATGCTAGGGCCGAATCCAGCGTGTCACATTAAAGTGTTTTATCAAAAACCTTGTTTTCATTGAAAACCCATCTAAAAGAAATTTCAAGTAAAATCCCAGTTTGTATTTGTTTCTAGAACGAGGTGTATTCAAAAGCTATTTATTGGTTACGTGTTAATAGTTACTTTGGAAAAATTCTCTTTAACTGCGGAAGCTTAATTTAAAAAAATAATAATTGATTTCAGAAAAACTTGAAAGGTGTTTGAAATAACTAAATCCATGTTCCGTATCAAATATATATAAAGCTTAGTAACCAATAATGAAATAATAACCAGAGGGAAGGCCTTATAACAATCCAGACTAAGATAGTTAAAATACTAGAGATTTAAAAAAAAAGTCTAAATCGCCTTGCTAGTTGGCCACCTCTGAGTCCCTCCATTCGTCGAACCGCCTACTGAGGTTCACTTGAGAAAAATAAAATAAAAGAGGGAGTGAGTTTTCGAAAACTCAGTGTGTATAACCCTCGGCAACAATATAAATCATGCAACACAAGTCATCTTGAGCTTGAGCCCAATACAATAATAGCACAAAATTATAGCAATCAGATATGCAAAAATCCTACCCATCCATCCTCTACACAATATCTCCACCCAACCGAAACACACCATGTGGGGATAACTATATCGACCCACCCATCTGATACACTCCAAGGGTAGCGCTAGTTGTGGTACTACCTAGCGTTGCAACAAAGCTGCTAATCATATATTGGGTTTAAAAAGCCATCGGTGGATCCACGGTCTTCAAGCAACCATGCGATCTTCAATTCTTCCTCTGTTCCATAATTCCCACCCACATGCAACATAAAATTATATGAATGCAGTAGATATCCTCGTGTCCTGCGTAAATCTTTCATGTTTCACATAGGGGTAGTTTAGTCATTTTATCCTACAAGGGTGTTTTGGGTAATTCCTGCCCTACAAGGGTATTTTAGTAATTTTTTAACAGTATGGGTGTTAATTACAAACTTTTGCTCGTCAACAAGTCCTCGTTGGCTAAAGTGAGCAGACACTATGCACCAGGTAGGATTCTAGAGAAGAGGAGGTAGGTCATTAAGACCGCTTAAGTATCAAGCTCTCCTTAGATCCAATCTTAGACATGCATATACCCATTGCCACACTCTAACCTCATGACTTGTCCACAGATGCACTTGATAAATTAATTAAGTTTTATGCCTGCTCAAGGAGTCATTAGAAACTAGGCCTAAAAGTCCATTATAAAACCCTAACAAGTCCACATGCTTTCATACATTCATATAGCCTATCAGGCCCAATCACATTTATATAGCCCATTAGGCCCAATCACAATTATACGGCCCATCAAGCCCAATCCATTCCAAACCATTCAACAAACTTTATCAGCTCGTCATTTATTATCAACTTATCAATTTTTGCTGATTTGGGCCCACGAGCCCATCGGGCCTATTTGGCCCATTCTGGCCCAGTTGGCCAAAACGTGACCCAAGTCTATGAGACCACTCATGGGGTCTCTGATAATGTATCAATTACCTTCATACGAGTGTTCGCACACTCGTACGACTACCGTAGCCAAACTTTTAGCTTTTCGGCATTTCAACTTTTCGGCATTTCGAGATTTACCGATCTATTGTGTGTGTGTAGTGTAGTGTATGTACACACCTGGTAATAAAAAGTGCTGTGATCTACTTAGCCACGAACTTACAAACGATGTAACTCACCGATTAATCACATACTTATCAAATACTATCATCAAAAACCGTAGTCCCACCTTTGCCTTACCTTGGATGACAAGCCTTAACAACCCTTCCTTGATCACTAATCACGAGTATTTTTTAAATCTGCATCAATCTTAATCATTAAGAACTAAACAACAAGTGACTTGCAATCATCTTAAGTTATTTTTAAACCATTCATGACCATTCGACCAACCTTAACCAATAGAAGAGGAATACTTACCCAAAACCCCAAAACGCTTAATGAGTAATTCGATAGAAATCTAAAATTCGAGATTTGATACTAATCCCCCACCAAAACCGATTTAGAAAGAGTGAGGGAGATACAAAATCGGTACTAGAAAGACCAACTAAAAGAAAGTAAAGTACTTACATAAGAATCGATCGGCCAACGTTGAAGAAAAAGTGGAGACACCACAGAATTTCTGCCAAAAGATATTTGGCTTTAGGGAAGGTAAACTAGAAGCAAGAAAGAAAAGAGTTTGATGAGAAAAGAAGGAAAGAAATCGGCACAAAATAAAAGAGAAAGAATAAGGGATTTTGGCTTTTAGATATTTGGAGAGAAAAGTATTTTCGGTAAAATAGAAAGGAAAAATTCGACATTAACCTAGAATCCCCAAAATCGGCACCTATATATACTATAGCCAAATTTACCTATCCCCAAATTCCCAATTCGGCTCCACTTCTCTACTCCTCAATCTCTTCCTAAGTTTTCTCTATTATCACTTCCTTAAATTTCTCTTCTAATCACCCCCTTCAGAGTCCACATCGAATGCCACTACTAGCTTTTTAATAAGCAAAAAAACCCCTTCTTTTGAGCAAGGAGGGATTCGAACCCCAGTCCTCCTTGCCATGCCTGTGATGCCATCCCCTGCTTCCTATGTGGCGCTACCTTACCACTAAACTATAAGGTAATTTGTGTCCTATTTCTTCTCCATTTATTTAACAACCTAGTTACTCAAGATCAGGGTTCTTTTAATATTAAATAAAATTTTCCTACTTTCAAGCTTGAACTCAGAACTTAACCAATGGCCTATTGACACATTAATACTTAACTAAAAATATCAAATACATACTCCACATCAAAACTGAAAAACAAAAGTTCAGGATTTTTGGGGTGTTACAAATACGTAGCCACTAGAAACAGATTACGTGGATAAGCCACTGTACAGAATTACGTGGCAGAGCCACTATTACAGAACTACCTCCATAATCATACCCAATCCTTATGCAGATTATTATGTCTTAATTAAGTCTATCGAGCATGCAGTTTAACAGACAGAGTTTCAGTCATACATATATCAGAAAACCTACCTTAAGGGTATATAAGTCTTTTAAGCCGTTAGGGGTCAAATGGTAATTTTACCCCTTAGGGGTATTTTGGTTATTTTTCTAAACTTTAGGGTCTCGACACCTATTACTATCTCTTAAAGGGTCTAACGTCACTTCAAGTGACTCAGATAGTCTATACAGTCAAAATAGTGTTTATGGGCCCTAAACCCTTATTGGGCCCAGGTGGGCCCCACACTCGTGTGGCCCATTTAGTCTAAATTTTTTGTACGGCATCACAAGCCTTATCATCCAATATACCAAAGATCACGTACCGGGTAATTTTGCCCATATGAGCTCGTAGGCCTATTGGGCCCATTTTAGCCTATCGAGGCCCGTAACGGCCCAAGTGCACGAAAACGCACGCAAAGGCTTCAACAATCTATTTCCCATGATTTTTAGGCTTGGTTTGGCCCACAAGCGCTTGCACGTCCATAAGGCCTCAAATGCCGATGTTTCGGTATTCTGGCTTTTCGGCTTTTGCCAACCTATGCTACAGAAGGGTGTGGTTACACACCTGTTTGCGTTTGTAAGATCACTCAACGAGCACCGTAATTAACCCTAAATAGTGTACACAGTTAATCACTTGTCACAAGATTTAATGCTTATGTACTATCTCTAATCCCCAAAATCGGCATTATTACCTCAATAGATTGAAACTTAGACTCTTAACTTCAACCAATCGCCTGCCTTCTGACGAATACCTGAATCACATGCACGAATCTTATAAATTAAATAACTTAACTAGATGGCCTCAAGTACCAAAATGTTGCCCCCAAAGAACTTATACCACATTCGGCCATTATTCTAAAAGAATGCAAAATCAAGTACTTACCTTGGCTGAAATTGATAGAGAGATCTAGCTTGCTTCAATATTACTACCAACACCTCCAACCTTTGAGAGATCAAGAATCAAATATCACCTAAGAATGCGACACCGTGCCGTCAAAAGAAAGAGAGAAGATCAAACGCAAGAATCACATAGCCGATCCATTTATATGGAGGGGAAACAAAAATAAGAAATTCGGCTTACACAAATAAACGTAAGAGAAAAATAAGGAACCCTTACCCTTCGGTGGCACCCCTATGCAATTGTAGCACCAACTCCAAATGACATAAAGAGAAAAGAACGCGAAAAGAGGAGAATATAGGGTTCAACTATGAGAGGAAACCGACAGGGAAAAACAAAATGGGCAATAGTGGTTGGCACAGGGAGGATTTGAGATGCAGTAATAAGATGAAAGGGAAAAGAATGGTGTTCGGTCCCCATAAGAAAAGAACTGATTAGAGAAAAGAGAGGGAGAGAGGTTGAATCGGCTGGAAAAGAAAAGAATAGGCAGATACTAGTGATAGGACATTCGGCCAAAGCAAGACAGAAAAAAAAGAAGGGAAGAGAGAATGGAGTAAAGGAATTCGGCAATTGAGAAGTGTAAAGGTGTTGAGAAAGAAGAGAAATAAGTTTCAGCCAAAGAAGAATTTAGGTCAATAGGAGGGAGTATGATGTTGACAAAGAGGTAAATCGACAGAGGTATAAGAAAAAGGACCAGAAACTCTTTGACCTAATAATCTCGACACCACTCAACGAAATACAAAAGAAACCACGAACTAAAACCCGAATTCCCTAGAGAGAAAAGTCGGCACTTCCTTTTCACTAATTGCCGAAATTGCTTAGTCCCATCCACATAACCGAAATCACACTCCCAACATCCCAAATTCGGCCAACTCTTGCCTTACCCTTGATCCCTTGAAAATCTCCTAGATTTGCCCCATGATTCACTCAACTTTCCAATTTGAATTTCAATTCAAATTTTCAAGACCAAGTCATCTTTTACTAACTCTTCACCACCTTGAAGAATTTGCATCCAAGTTCACCACTTGCCGTCCCAAACTAGTAAAATAATAACCTTTTACACACAGTGAGACTTGAACCCTGGACCTCCTACCAAGCATGTGACGCCACCTCCCTACATCTCATGTGGCACCACTTGCCACTCCACCATAAGCTTCTTTGTGTCATGAAATAACAATAACTAAACTTAAGTCCTATAACCTAACGTCCATGTTCACTCAAGGCAAAAATTAAAAATTTTACCTAGGGTCCAACTTGAACCTTGCTTTCCTAAGAACCCCCAAACACACCCAAACCATCAAGCCAACATGGCAAACACGTAATTTGTCAAAATATGCACAAAATTTGACCCCTTATGTTTTGGGGTGTTATAGAAACAAAATATCCAACTTTCAGCCAAAAACCCTTATCTTTAAATGAGTAACAAAAATTCCATGCATTAAAACATCGATTGGGGATGATATTTAGTCCCTTGATTACCTCTTGAACACCAAAAGGAACCCTTCTTAGCAACTATTCAGAAAACATTTAGAAGAGCAAAATCGAAACTTACCAACTTACCACTAACGCACAACGATATAGGGACGACATAAAAACGGAGTTGATTGTCAAAAAGGAAGTAAACAGAAAGATAGGAAGATGAAAAACAAAAGGAATTCGATAAGGTAAAAGGGTAGGAGAGGCGCCAGAAAAGAAAAGGAAGACAGTGGGACAGAGAGCAAGGGATTGCTGAATTTTTCCCAAGGAAATCCTAACTAAACCACTGGCTCCCTCTCATCCCTATAATTTTCCCCACTATCAACAACCTTTTAGAATTTCAATTTCAGTCAAACTCATCCACACTCTAAACGGCCAGAGCAAAAAGAATCACTCTCTCGCTTGCACGAGGATTCGAACATAAGACCTCCATCACACCAACACTCCACTTATCCACCAAACCAGCAGGCCCATTCTAATGTGCTCTTACAAATAATTAATCTTAAGCCCACTAAACAAGGTTAAAGCTTTATTTAGAAAAATACCAAAATTTGCCCAAGTCAAGGCTTGAACCCAAGACTTCTCAAACACTCCCAGACCACATAACCACTGAAGCAAACAGATACTTGTGTTACAAATTTATAAAAGCCGGAATTAAGAAAATTGGGGCATTACAAAAAACTCAAAACATCTACCAAAGAAGAGATGGATAGTGTGTATACTCTAACTTAAACTTCTGATCTACTAGGCTTCACAAAATCTACAAGAAAATACAACACGTAAGCATAATATGCTTAGTAAGTTCAAATTAATATAAACACAATTTAATTACTAAATTTACTTTACGTAAAAGATGCATAATTTTCAAAACACTCTTATATATTCAAAAATGCTTATTCACATAACAAACCTTATAACCTTTACATAATAGCTCATTCCAATGCTATCCTTTCCAATTGATATCCTTTTCAACTTTTTCCTTGTTTCGGGGATGCCATGGTATCTTTCAATCATGGTCTTTTCCTTTTTTTAATCAAGAAAATCCAAACACCATTTCATAAATATGTAATTAAAGGTATCATTTACATCACGAAATCAAATGAATTACTTCAATTGAAATAAGAACTTACCTTGACTAACATGGATGCAAAAGTGGAGCCGATGACTAATCCAAAACCTTAGCTTTACTGCGATTCAAGTCTGGTTGATTTGTATCTTAATCTAAACAATAATTTCATTCAATTAAATAATTCAAATAGCTTAAAATAATTAATTCAAACTTATAGCCCATTTTAATGTGAATTTACAAAATTAACCTTAGTATTTTAACTTTTAAGCAATTTAGCCCCTAAACCTGAAATTCATAATTTAATCACAATTAATGAAATACCATGCTAGCTGATTTTTTTCTAGGGTCCAATACAACCAATGTTTCTATTATTTCACAATATTTTCCTTAAAATTTACCATTTTCATAAATAAGTCCCTAAACTTTAAAATCATAAAAAATTACTTAACAAAACATGTCTATTTAACTACCAAACTTCATAATTTATCAACTAAATTCACAAACACCTCAAACTAATTCATGGTAAGTCCTTCACCTTTTAACAATTCTACAAATTTACCCCTGGGCTAACTAGATTAAGCTAATACGAGCTCAAAAACATAAAAAATACTCAAAATGGGACAAAAATACGATACCATGCATGTGAATTAACCAAGGTTGAAACCTTCCCTCCTATTTCAATGGTGTTTTTGGTTTAACAAAGTTGATGATGATAACTTGATTTTTACTTAATTTACATTTTATTATTTATTTACCATTTTACCCTTATGTTATTAACTTATAATTTATCAAAAACATGCTCATAATTGTCCACTATCAATATGTATGGTATAATTACTATCTAACTCCTTTACTTTACATTTTATAGTCATTTATCCCTTTTAACTAATAGAAACCAACTTTTGCACCTTTTACGATTTAGTCATTTTACTTAATTAACTATTTAAACATTAAAATTTCTTAATCAAATTTTAATAGAACCCTAATAAATACTTGTAAACATTAATTAAATTTTACAATACTAACTCGCTCATTAGAATCGTGGTCCCGAAACCATTGTTTTTGACACAACTTAAAACAGGTTGTTACAGTACACGTTAGATTAGAGTAGTTTGGCGTATAGTTTGGAAAACGAGACTGTCGTCTGCTGCGTTTGAGTTCCCAAAAAAAAACTAATGTGTCCAAGTGGGTAAGGGCCAGTTGGACCTCTGTCAAGGAGATAGTAATCAAATTTAAACAACCCACGCGGTTGATGCCGTTAATTCGAGTTGGGCTCTTCTAGATCGCAAGGTTGTCGAGATCTTAAATTACAAACACGTGTTACATGGTTAGATAATCGGTAATGGTTGGTTTGCAGGTCATACCGGAATGAACTACACAATGAGAAGTTGGTGGTTGAGGTGTCTGTAACAGCCCGTTTTTTAGTGGTGTCGAAAATAGTATATTTGAGGCCACCAAATTAGACAAGTAAGTTCGTAAATATTATTATTTAATATTTATGAGTCAAATATAGTTTTAAAATTTTTTTTGATTCAATAATTTATGCTATTCAAATGATTAATTAAGCTCAAGTAGTAAGACCCTAAGGTCAAGTGATTTTAGAAAATGAGATATCGGGACCTCATTTCTATAAATCGAGCCGTAAATATTTTTATAAATATTTACAGAATGTCATAAATGTGGTATTAAAGTTTTGTTGAAAAATTTTAATGTTTTGATAGTTAATTAAGCGAAAAGGACTAAAACGTAAAAGTTGAAAAAATCAATCACTATTAGTTTAAAGGTGTTAATTGATTAAAGAATTATAACTGGATGGCGTTATTGAGTAAATTATCCATCCTAAAGATAATGGGACGGTTGGATGCTTTAATTTCTTTTAATTAGAATGTTTTATATGTTATTTTATTAATAAAATAAAATAAAAGGTTAATAAAATAAAGAAAACATAATAGTTTTCTTTCCTATTTGGTTTTTTCTTCACCAAACCACCATGGGAGATTTTAAAGCTCGGCTAACCATGTTTCTTTTCATGTAAGTCTCTAAGCTATCCGTTTCTAATAATTTTTATGTTTTTGAGATTGTTGCAACTAGGTCCAGCTAGCCCGTACCTTTGATTTTGAAATTGTTAAAGATTTTGATTGTTTCATTGATGAATCTAGTGATTTTTTATGTTAAATGATGAATTTGAGATATTGGTTGTTATTTAAAAGTATTTTGTTAAGTGATTTTTGATGAATTTATCGATTAGGGACTAAATTGTTAAATTAGTAAAAATACAAGGATTTGTTGTGAAATTGTTGCAAAAATGGGCTGAAATAGAGGCTATGAATATTTGGCTAGTGTGTAATTTCAATAAAAATGGTTAATTTGCATGTTTTAGGCTCAATGACTAAATTGAATAAAAGTAAAATTTTAGGAGCAATTTTGAAAAATGTCAAAAATGACTAAATTGCATAAAATACATTATTTTACTATCTAAATTAATAAATTGAATAAAATTATTAATTTAGATCAAGATTGAGTGGAAAATCGAGGAGAATGAAAAATTACCAAAAAGCCACTATACTTTAATGTTTCTATAATTTAGCCAGGTAAGTTCGTGTGAACTCTAATTACGTAAATGCTGGTTAAATTGAATGTTTGATTTGTTGTTCTAATGTAAAAGAATCAATATATATATATATATATATATATGTTATTATGAAATAAATCATGTCATGAGACGATGGAAATCCAACAACGTACGATGACAATTGAGCCCCATTTGAACCTTAGGAATATGTAGGATACAAATGACATGTCATTAGGGTTTACCATGTTTTGGGTGCTGGTCTTGAATGTCCTACCGGTGGTTGAGTTTTGGCATTTGTTGCAGATACTCGATAGTTTATGGAGCAGCACCATGTAGCTACGTTTCGACCAACAGCTTGTGTGAGTAGACCCATGTTATCATGTTTTGGGTGCTTGTCTTAAATGTCCTGCCAGTGGTTGAGTTTCAAAATTTGTTGCGGATACTCAACAGCTTGTAGAGCAGCACCGTATAGCTACATTTTGACCCACAGCTTGTGTGAATAGGCTCATTTCATAGCTCGTGTGAGCATATTGTAATGGAAATGATAGACTATAGTTATTTGTTTAGCACACTTTGTGTGAGCTATCTCGCATATCCAACAGTATTCTAATTGGTTCAATGGGTATGAATTTACAAGGAAATGGTAAGTAGTCTATATGAACCAAAACATTTATGTATGAAATATATTAAAATAGTGAGCTACAAGGAAAACATGTTATTTTATGATGGATGATAAATTCAATTGAACCATGCGCAAGTATAAAGGCTATCCATGTTAAATTCATATGGATTATGTTTAAATGAACTTACATGTGTTGTTGATGTGCTTAGGCTTGTGCCAAGTTTATGAATGGATTATATCATGCTTAGTCTTAATGAAATACATTGAAACAATAAGCGTTTAATAGGTAATATGCTTATGCACATGAAAATATGGTATAAAGCAAAGTATGTAATTTCTTATGAAATGGTTTATTATGAAGTTGATTCCAAAAATGCTATGTTTAAATGCACTAACTTGTAATCATGGTTGATGTTATGCTTATATCTTGTGTGTTATGCATATGAAACAAGTGAGGAAAGATAATGAAATGGTAAATTCATAGTTGAAAGGAAATATGACGAAAAGAGAATAAGAAGTTGAAAGATGTACTTATTTGTAAGAAATTTATTTATGCTATGGATGAATATACCTATATCATAGATAAATACACTAAGTCAGGAATTGATAATGTCGTTTAGGCTTATGATAAGCATTGGAAATAGAATGGAAAGTAAGTACATTGACAGGTGTATAATTTTATAGAAAGGTTGATGATTATACATTACATCTCATAAAATCCTATCATGTTATGAATGATAAATATATGCGACTTTAGTAAACTTACTCATTTGTGAGTTGATGATCATATCAATTTATGAATCTTATGGCATTGGCATAGATTTATATTTATTCTATAAAGTTTATTATTGAAATGAAATATTATGCTTAAAGTCTATACGAGCTTACTAAGCATTCATTGCTTACGTAGTTATTTTTCCTTTACAAATTATCAGAAGTTCGATCGGGTTGAAAACTAGTAGGAGATCCATTACACTATCCATCGATTTTATTGGTAGATTTTGATGCTTTGGTTGTGGTTATAATGGCATGTATAGGTGGACTATGTCTAATGTTTAGTTGATGATATTGGCATGTAATATTGCTATGAATTTTTGAAACTTATGCTATTTTGATGCCTTAATGGTTGGTGTGCTTTTGGCACTTTGATGCTTAATGGTTGGTGTTTATATGATCAAATTGATGCATGGTTTTTATGACTAAAGTGGTAAATGTTGGCATGTTTGCAAAATGATCATTTAGGGCATGATTTGATATGGAGTTTAGTCAAGTATAGTTGATTGAATTATGACCCATTTGGTATGTTTGAATGTGAATTTGGCTTGTGGTCAATTATGGTATAACTTGATATGGAATTAAGCTAAATATATATATGGATGAGTTATGGTCATATATATATTTAATTTAGTTATATGTGTATTTGAGATGCATGAAAATAATGATTCAAATGATAAGTTATATTGACATGGTATAAGCCAAGTATGGTATGCTTAAACATGCACATGTTTAGGTATGTTTGGAATGACCATGTTTGGTATGTTTATATAAGTTTAAGTGGAGTTATGCTTTTAGATAAATATGAACTAATTGTAATAGTATAAATGTGGTCAATCTATGATGAGTTTTGAAATGGAAAATGAATTAAGTGTTGATAAATGGAATGTGTTCAGTACATATACATGTTTAGATAAATCGTATGTTTGTATTTGAGGTGCCTACATGGCATATTGGTTGTAAGGATCAATGACCTAATGAATTGGTCTTAATATGCATGCTTTGGTATGTTTGAAAGCTTGAGTATATGTGCAAATGTGTCGTAGGTGTGAGCTTGAAATGGGTAAAAGGAATGGCTTGAAATTGACCTATTTCTTGTCCACACTGCCTAAGACACGGGCTTGTGTCCCTTGTAGGTTTTTAAAGGTTGCATTTCGAGAGTTACATTGCCTAGCACATGAGTATGTGGCTTGACCGCGTGACCCAAGTTAGAGAGTTACATGGGCACGGACATGGGTTGGGACATGGCCGTGTGCCCCTACTTCGAATGTTTACACGGTTGTGTGACCCCTACAGTGTGAATTTTTCTATCTTTTTTCATGAAGTTTTAAATGTTCTCAATTTAGTCCCAAATCGTTTCTAAAGTGTTTCTAAGGCCTCGAGGGCTCGAATTAGGGACGTTATGCATGTGTTTGATTAGATTTTGCAATGATTATGAAATTTTGAGAATGAATGATTTGAGTTACATTTTTACGATAACGCTCCGTAACCCTATTGTGGCGACGGATATGGGTTAGGGGTGTTACAGCGTCTTTGGTCGCTTTAACCAGCTTATTGTTTGGAAGGAAAAATCCACTTTTAAGGATCGATTTGAGATTGGAATTACCAAGTCTAAGGCTAAGAATTCGCATATTTTATTTACTAATTTAATTTCAATTATTTAATTTTATTTTGCGATTATCGTTCTGTTCATTTTTTTACCTTTATCATCTAAGACTCCCTTTTATTTATTTTTTAGTTTAGCATACGACAAGTCGTGAGCACGGCAACTGCCACGATTTTGGAATCTAGTCATCTAAAAATTATATTAGGAATCCCAATCCCTCTGGGATCGATCCTACTTCTTTATACTATTGTTTAATTCAATTAGAGCGTAGAAAATTTATATTTGGTGGTTTCGATGCCCATCACATATATACATTAAATTATATTAATATATGTACATAATTAGGATAGATTACATATAGCAAGTGGAGATTACAAGTAACACCCTACATTCGGTCTGGTCACCGGACCCAAGCTATAAGATATTACTTCACTTGTTGATAATAACTACCTATGAATTCAACTTAATTATTCAATCAAACAATATAACAATAACGACCCGAAAGTTAATAGTGTTGGAAAAAATTTAGTTTTGGGATTCTGATTTTGTACACTGAAATCATAAATATTTTTATTAAATATTTATGGAGTTATATTCTAGGTGAATTGAATTTTGGATAGACAATTTTATCGAATTAATAATTAATTAAGGTACAAAGATTAAATTGTAAAAGTTCAATTGCCGTGGACTTTTAATTAAGAAATGAACCAAAGGACTGAAATAGCAATTAAAACATCTCATTATACTTATTAGTGGACAGTAGCAAACATGGGTCATTAAATTAATTAATATAAAATATGGTTTGAATTAAATAAAAGAAAAGAAAAAAAAGAAAAAAAACTTAAAATTTTATAATAATAATTATTAAGTTAGTGTGGGAAGGAATGATATCATCTTTTTCCTGATAATCACTAAACTAACTATAAATACGACAAATGGAAGTGCACCTATTGAACAATAGTATAGTTATGGTGAGTAGAGAATATTGTATCCATGAGGACTAAAAGTACTAGTAATTACTGTTTTTTATTATTTAGCCGACAAATTGGAGTGATTGTTTTTAATCTAAAATTACTAAACTAAATTAACTAAGAACGCAATAAATAATGAAATAGGAAAATAATCGAAGATAACCAATGAGATAGACAATACCCACGAAAGAACTCACTTAGACTTCACCTATTATTATGAATTTGAATTAAATGATTTATTCACTTGTGTCTTGATCCGTAGAAATCCCTAAATTATGTTAATATCTCTTTCAAGAGTAAGAACAATTGACTATAAGTTGATTAATTGAAATCTCTTTCTAATTAAAATCCCTATCATCATATTAACTCGATTTATAGATTCTCTTATTAGATTTGACTCTAATCTGATAGATTTATGTCGTCCTATTTCTAAGATTGCATGCAACTCCACTCAATTATGCTAGATCTACTTTTAAACAGGATATTTTTCTCCACTGAATTAAGCACATTAAACATGAATTAATATCCCTGAAAATATTAAAACAAGAAATAAGCATACATAATTGAGAACAAGAATCAAGTATTTATCGCGTAAATTAGAAATCAAATAATAAAATTCATCATAGGTTTCATCTTCCCTAAGTATCTAAGGAATTTAGTTCATAATCCTAAATAGAAACATCTCAAAGCTAGAATAATCACAAGACATAAAGAAACCCAATAAAACTTCGAAAGAAATTAAAAGGAGATCTTCGATCTTGATGGAGATCCACTTTCAAGTTGATTCTGATGGTGTTCTTTGAGTGTTTTCTTTGATCTACTCTGGTTGCCTCCTTCTTTATTCTTCTAATTGGTATAGTCTTTAGAATGCTCAGAAAGCCTGAAAATTGGGTTTTTCTGCATATTTGGGAAGCAGAGTGCAAAATGAACACGGGCTAGCCCATGGGCATGTGGCCAACCCGTATGGATCACACAGGCATGTGTCCAGCCCATGTGGAAATGCCTAGCCTATGTGGGTCCTAAACAGCTTTTTTGGTTCAATTTTGGCTCCTTTTTTACTCCTTTCGCTCTCAAATGCTCTCCTAAGTATATAAACATGAATTTAAAGGATTAGGAGCATCAAATTCACTAATTTGCATAAGTAATCATCCAAAAACACATTAAGAATGAGATTAAAATATGTTACTTTTATAGCTTATCAAATATCCCCAAACTTAAGTGTTTGTTTGTCCTTAAGCAAAATCATCAACTCTTATTAAAATTAATCTTTCTCAACTTATAATTCTCATCAATAATGTCTCAAAATAATTCACAAAATAATCATGCATTGGCAATTCAACTAAAAGAGCACTAAAGATTCAAACAATCTAAGTCAAAAATTTTTAAAGCACGAAAACATAGGTATTTCCCCTTTATCTAAGTAATTACCTTTAATTTAAAATCGACAAGAATTGACATCCTCACTAAAGATCCACTCAAATCACTCAAAGTGTTTAAGGTTCAAGAAAAAGCACTCAATAGTCAATCAAGAAAAGTCATTACCACAGGTTTGCATGAAAATTAAATATCCACCACTATAAAATGATATGATACACAAATCAAAAGGTCTTTAAGAGGTTGTAGTGGGGCTTAGGTTAAGGGTGTGGAGAAAGGCTGAAAAAGTTGGTTAAAATCGAGATCGAATTGATAAATTACCAATTAAAAAAATAAACAAGTGATGAATTAAGAACTATTCAAGAATAAGAAAATGAGTTTTTTTTTTTTTCAAAATATGAATTTAATTGTTCAAGCTCAATCAATAAGACTAATTAATGATAAATTTTTTTCGATATATATATTTTTTCGATCTTTTTTTTAACAATAAGAAATAATTCAATGAATCAAACAAAAGAGTATAGTTGGGCAACTAACCAAATCAAATCTCGATAGAAAGGGAGTTAATAAATCGGGAAAAAGTCTGAACGAAAAATTGAGTTATGGGTTAACATTAATGGGAAAATTAAGAAATGGTGTGTTAGGCTCAACGAGATTCACTAAGGTTAATTATGAAGGTACGCTTTTTATGGGATAGGCGAGTTAAAACCTAAGTGCCTTAATCATCTCAGTATATGTCTCAACATGTATAATCGAAATAAGTTCTAGAATAACAAATCAAATTGACACACTCATAACCAATAATAAAATGAGCAAGATAAATGTCTGCTCTAAGGGTTCAAAATCTCACAAAAATTAATGGTTTTTGATGTCAAACTTGCAAATTTAAAACTTTAAGATAATACCTCAATTTAGGGAAACAACATAAATTTTTAATTCTAAAAATGAACTTATCATACTTGATTCGCTAATGTCTTAAAGTTTAAATCAACCAATGCACAAATCAATCTAAAACACATCAACAAAAAATCCCAAATTGACAAAAAATCATTCTAATGGAAGTATGAGAAAATTACTTAAACACAAGACATAATTCAGGAATTTTCTAATAACTATATAAATAACCTCCCCACACTTAATATGTACATTGTCCTTATTGTACAAACAAATATAAGCATAGTATAAGCAGAATATCATAAGAAAGGGAGAAAAATGAAACTGCCCTGAATAATAGATGAAATCCCTAGAATAGTGAAAAGCAGAAGTGTAGTCAAATCTAAATGTAGTGCATGATTCCGAGCAAACTAATAAGAAAATAAACACAAATAATAAAAAAGATTAAAGGGTTAGAACTCGATTAGAAATGACTATAATAATATAGTTCAAAAGA
Source organism: Gossypium stocksii (assembly GCA_020496765.1). Lineage (NCBI taxonomy): Eukaryota > Viridiplantae > Streptophyta > Magnoliopsida > Malvales > Malvaceae > Gossypium > Gossypium stocksii. The sequence goes on from CM035624.1 coordinate 42,915,033, forward strand.
TAATAATTAAAAGAAGTACAAGAAAATTAAAAAAAAAACAAAACAACTAAAAATAAAAATAAACATAAACATAAAAAAGAAAAATAAATTTAAAAAGAAAATAAATAAAATCAATGATCTTCATCGTCAGAGGCATCAGTAGCATGAGTCGCTGGCACTGAAGAGGAGATATGAGGTGTTGACAAATCTACTAAAAAGTCACCTCAATACTGTCGAACCTCTAAAAGTAGTGCTGCTCGAAGTGAGTGAACCGTTTGGAGAGGTCCTTTAATGTAGCAACAAAAGAAGCAGTACGGTGACTCGAATGTGAATGATGGGGTGGATCCTCATGATGGAAAAGGGATATCATCAATGAAGTCCTCGGGTTTATTCTGAGGGTCGAAATGAAATAATCGGTACTGAGGAGGATTCACTCTACAAAGCTACTCGATCATCCTCATATGCGTCATACTTGATAATCCCTACATAGATATCTGGCCGACAAGTCTAAGCGAAGAAGATTGCTCCGGTGTGTCGAGGAGACCGAAGTGTCGTATGAGTTGAGTCACATAAGGGCCTAAACAAATAGGACCCTTCCTACTGCGCTCTGCCTGATGGCGAAAGGTGAGAACGATGAAATAGGTTGATAAAAAATATGCCCCATTACCATGCTCCATAGAAAATATGCATCGGTTGTACCGACGACTCCGATGCTCTCCCTTCGACCGGTCAATGTGTGGGCTAAGATGGAATAAATATATCGCAGAGCTGGAAGAAGAGAAGTCATATTTGAGCGACTCACGTCATAAGGTCTCGTACTCGCCGTAAGGTCGATCCAACAAAGAGATGGTGAGTAGTGAATGTGTCGGTGTAATCGAAGGAAGTTCTCGGTATTCATGAACTCTATAGTGTAAAGTCCCAATGCAGCTCCAAATTCAAGGACACTTATATGTTGTGCAATAGCACAGAGGCTAAAAGTGATGGTGCCTGGCTCATCATGGGATGACATCGCCTGCTGAAGGGTAAATGTTGAACAAAACCCCAAATTAAGCTCCACGTATGTGGGCTTGATGATGGAAAAGAACCGGTCATATGGGGTGGTAGCAATGATGGCGCAGACATGATAAACTAATTGAACCAGCTCCAAAGTGGCCCAATCAATACATCGTCCCATGCCTAGTGGCTGAAGTCGAAGAATCTAATATAACTTCTCCTGGGGACCCTGAGAAAAATGAAGGAATTGATGGCATGCCTCGGCAGAAGCGCTCGGAGAGGAGGTCGTGCCCGATGTCTTTCGCTTTTTTGAAGCAGGAATGGCGACCTTAGATTTATTGCGAGTGTTTGTCATGGTGTGCCTAAAATAAAATAATTCACTATCAGAAAATAAAATATGCATCACAAAATAAACAAACAAAGAGGTTGAGAAACAGCTGTGTAAATTAAAATATGACACTAAGAATCATCCTAAGACGCGTATCAACCGTCTAAAAAGAAAATCGACTCCTAAAATACTATTTACTAATATCAAGCATTCAAAAATAATAATGAAGAAAAATAAAAATAAGAAATGACGTGGAAAACTAAAAATGACAATAAAAATAGTGAAATAACAGTAATAAGTAACATAAGAACACATAATAATGAGAATAATAAAAAGCATAAAAAACCTAATTCGGATACTAAGAATAAGGAATCAATATTAATGGAAACAATGAGTCAATAATTCAAAATAATAAACTAAGGACGAATCATAATAATAACTATAATAATAAACTAAAACAATAACATAAAGAATGCTAAATTGACGATAATGAACTAAGAACAATAAGAAAAAATAAAAATAACAATAACAACAGTAACCAAGTGTAACTAAAAATAATAAAAGAATAAAAGAATATAGCCAATAATAACAATAATAATCATAATAATAACTAACCTAAACCAACTGTACAAATAGAATCAAAATAGTAATAAGAGTAATAATATTATAAGCAATAAAATAAAAAGAGCAGTCAAAAACATAATCAAATAAGAATAATAAAATTACTAAATAGGGTAAATAAATAAATGAAATAAACATAAATCGAATAATAAAATACAATAAAGAAATAAAATAATAGAATAAATAAATAATAAAGTAGGAAAATAGGGAAAAGATCGATGGATGGGCGTTAGGATGGGCACGCGGAGGTGGTCAGCGCGAGCGGTAGTGGAACAGGGTTGGTTGTGTGAGAAGAAGAAGGCCAAGAAAGGGGGTTGGTTGGGCGTGTACGTGGCTCAAAGGTGAGGGGGCGACAAGGTGAGGGGGTGGGATCGTGGTTAGGGTACGGCGCGTGGTACGTTTGGTGAGGAGGGCAACGAGGTGGGGGCTGGGTGTAACACCCCTTACCTGTATCCATCGCCGGGACAGGGTAGACGGAGTTACTTTACTAAAACACATACAAACATTCATTTCCAGATCAACGAAATTCGGCCCAATTTAAAACTTTTCAAACTTTATTTAACAACCCTTAATATGGACCTACAAGGCCCAAAACTTTTTTAGAAAACCATTTGGAACCAATCCGAGTGTTTAGAAAACTTTCAAGAAAATCTACTAAAAACAGGGCACACTCCCATGTGGAAGGGCAACATGCCACTGTGGCCTTTAGACATGGCTGTGCTGAAGGCCCATGCGGTTCACACGGCCTACGCATATGGGGACACGCCTGTGCCTCTCGACTGTGTCCTTGGCTTGTGTCCTTCATACGGCCATGACACGCCTGTGTCGCAGCCCATGTGCAAAAACTTTGGTATTCTGTTTCTGATGTCAGCAACCATTTAAGGTCACATGGCCATGGCACACGCCCATGTGCTAGGCCGAGTCTTTCTCATGGTTGAGACACTCGGCCGTGTCTCAGCCTCTGTGGTTACTACTGGGCATTTAATTTTGCCAACCTAAGGTGCAGGGGACACACGGCCTAACCACACACCCGTGGGGCGGACCGTGTGTCACACACGGCCTAGACACACGCCCGTGTGTCTACCCGTGTGGACAAAAAATAAGGCTATCTACCAAGCCTTTTGCCACCCTGAAACAATATCAATCTCATACTAATTTATAGCAAGGCACAACTACTCAACCAATGACCATAATTAGACATCCACACCTCAACACGAGACCAAACCATCCATGCAATCATGCTACAACTCCTAGTACATATATTCCTCCAAACTACTTTGCACATTCATGAAAACATCAACATTTGCATTTATAAATCAATATAAAATATTAGCCAATATCTTTGGCCTTATACAAAATGAGGTACTTCAAAATCAAGCCAAGACACTTGGCCCAAAATAAAATGACACTTAACAATTACTAGTCCCTATACATGCCATTTCTTAAAATGCTAGAAACTAACTACACCAAATGCTTTGGATGATAGTGTGAATGAAGCCTCCGATGTTCGTTGATCCATGAGCTAAATTGGCGGCATTATAAGAAAATGGAAATGAGAGGGAGTGAGCATAAATCTTAGTAAGTTGCAAGTAAATAAACAACAACAATTTATCATGCTTTGTCATACTCACAAGACGTCATAATTTGCACATGCTATGAAAATGGCTACAAGTACAACTTACTCTTTTTCATCTCTTACTAATCACACAATATAATTTTGAGCTCACATTTCACACATTTCATATAGGTACCTGCACCACTCACAAGGTCATCATAATATCTCTCGATCTTGATACAAACTTTAAATTTCCTAATGAACCATTTAGAATACGAAAGGATATTCAATAAGCCTCAACATAGGGTATCAAGTCGACGTCATGTCCCAAACATGGTCTTATACTGGCTCACATATCAAGTCGATGCCATATCCCAGACATGGTCTTACACTGACTCTCATATATCGAGGCCAATGCCATGTCCCAGACATGGTCTTACACTGGCTCTCTTCTATCCATGTCGATGCCATTTCCCAAACATGGTTTTACACTGACACATCTCCAAGCCGATGCCATGTCCTAGACATGGTCTTACACTAACTTGCATGTCGAGGTCGACGCCATGTCCCATACATGGTCTTACACTAGCACTCGTATCAATGCCGATGCCATGTCCCAAACATGGTCTTACACTGGCTCGCACATATCGGTGTCGATGCCATGTCCCAGACATGGTCTTACACTGACATATAACGATGCCGATGCCATGTCCCAGACATGGTCTTACACTAGCTCTCGTATCATACCTAGTATCATAGCATGAATATCCAGTTTATTCTTATGGTTCAATCGGGTTCTATCACATAGATTCTCATCATTTCATTACTAAAAATCAAAATTTATCAATTTATGCCAAATAAATGATTTCATACATAATTATAATAAAGTTGTATTATTTACCTACAACTTACCTTGGTATACAAAATGTCGACGGATAATTTGGTTCAATCCGTTAGCTTGGTTTTCCCTCGGTCTAGGTTCAGAATTTGTACTTTTTGATCTATAAAAATAAAATTTCACTAATTTAATCACTACATTAACTAAGGCAATCCTAATTCATAATTTGACAAAATGACCATTTTGCCCCTAGACTTTCGCAAAATGACCATTTTACCCCTAGGCTCGGAAATTGATTTTTGTCGAATTTCCTTATTAACCAAGCCTAGCTGAATTCTTTTACTCTTATGGAAGCCCATAATTTCCATTATTTCATGCATTTACTACACAATTTATCAACTTTACAACTAAGTCCATTTTAGGTGTTTTCCATGAACACCCTTTCACATAAGTTGTTTATTTAACAACTAAGACTCATTTTCTTCCAAAAATTTTAAGAAAACCACTTGAAAAATTTCATGGCAAAACCTTAAACTCTCAACCATTTTGCAAAATAGTCCCTTCAATAGGTAACCCATGCTACAAGGGTCCCAAAAGTACAAAAATTGTCAAGAAAAGCCATGAGAATCACTTACTTGTAAGGGTGATAAGTGGCTGAGCTTTTAAGCTTCTAAAACCCCCTCATTGGCTGGTATTTTTAGCAAGGAAGAAGAAGAAATGAAAAAGATGAAGCTATTATTTTTTTATTCCATTTCTAGTCAAATAGGTCACCTAATACCACTAAAATTTGACTTTTATTATTTTTTTGTCCCTACGGCCGGCCACCCTCATAAAATGGGTGTATTTTCTCATTAGGGGCCCCCAATTAAATATCTCTAGCTATTTAACACAATTAGCTAGCAAAATAAAACTTTTGCCCTTTATGCGATTTAGTCCTTTTTCATAAGTAAGCCCTCAATCGCATAAATGAGTTCACCAAAATTTTCATGTAGCCTTATAAAAAGGCTATAACACATAAAATAATATTAGAAATAACTTCTCTAACCTTGGGTTAGTGGTTTTGAAACCACTTTTTTGACTAAGCCCAAATTCGGGCTATTACAGGGCTGAGGGTGCGTGGTGGTGCAGAGGCAAAGGATGAGACTAGGTGGTTCGAGTGCGACGAGGGAAGGTTGGGGAAGGGGTATGGCAACAAAGATGAGGTGCGAACGACAGGGGTAGCTGAAGTAGTAGGTCAGTTAATGATAACAGGTGGAGCGGCGGTGTAACACCCCTAACCCGTATCCATCGCCAGATTAGGGTTACGGAGCATTACCGGACTTATCACATAAACAAGTATACATTTTACATACAACTTCCAATTCCAAATTAACATCATTCAATATCAATCATATTGTCCCTAATACGAGCCTAAGGCCCAAAACGTGAATTAGAAGTGGTTTGGAACTATACGATAACTTATGAAAATTTTGGGAAAACTTTGAAAATTTCAAAGGACAGGGGACACATGCCTGTGTGGCTAGGCCATGTGTCTCACACGGCCTATGACACAGGTATGGGATCACATGGCCATGTCCCAGGCCGTGTCTTACCCCGTGTAACTCTCTGACTTGTGTCACACGACCAACCACACGCTTGTGTAACTCACTGGCTTTGTAACATCCCGATATAGGGCCTAGTCAGAATAGTGGTTTCAAGACCACAAGTTTGAATTAGAAATAATTGTTTTATGATTGTTTTGAGATCCATGACATGTTTGCATGACCGTGTAAAAGTTTCATGAAGAAATTTTGTGAATAAATGTTCAATTTGACTTTTAGGACTAAATTGCAAAAGTTGCAAAATATGAGATTCTAGAAGCTTTAAGTATGAAATAGCTTTGGATTATTAATTAGGGGTCCTTAAATAACAATTTTCTGAATTTTTTTATTTTTGGACAAAAATGGGCATGCATGGGTAAAATTTGATAGTTTAGTAAAAAGGGCATTTTGGTCATTTGGTTATTAAATGAATAAAAAACGGAAAGAGAAAGCAAAAATGTGCTCATCTTCCTCAAGTAAGTGCCAAAACTTCTAAGGGTTCCATAGCTAGGGTTTTTGTCATTTTCAAGTGATCTCGTGATTGTGATGAAGTAATAAAATTGATCGTACCTGGAAACTAACTAATATCACGATAAAAGGCAAGTGCACCTATCAAATAGTAGTATAGTTAGTGGCAAGACCGGAATATCGAATCCAAGGAACTATGAGTACTAGTAATGACTTTCTTCCTATTATCTAGCCTAAAAATAAAGAGGTGGTTTGATTGTAAACTATTCTAAACTAAACTAAAGAAACGACAAAGAGTAAATTGGGAAATTGCTTTTGGGAAAAACTGATTGATGAGGGCAATACCTAAGGAAGAATCCACCTAGACTTCACTTGTTATCTAACTCTGAACCAGATGATTTCTTCATTTGATTTGATTCATAGAGATCCCTAAATTATGTTAATACCTCCGTCGAGGATAAGAACAACTAATCCTAGGTTGATTAATTGATTAACCGAAATCTATTTCTAGTTAAAACCCCTAGTCTTGCGTTAACTCGATCTATTGCTCCCCATATAAGATTTGACTCTAATCTGGCAGATTTTTGTCGTCCTATGTCTAGGATTGCGATCAACTCCGCTTAATTGTGTTGGATCTACTGCTATGCAGGGACTTTTGCTCCTCTATATAAGCACATTCGACTTAAATCAATATCCCGAAAATATCAATTTAAGAATAAAAACGCAATTAAGAACAAATCAAATATTTATCACATAGTTCAGATAACAATAACAAGAGTTGTCTTAGGTTTCATTCCCCTTAGATATTTGGGGTTTTAGTTCATAATTATAAAAGAAAACATTTCAGAAGAAATAAAATAACAAAACGTAAGAAAAACCCAAAACTCCTGAAAGGATTAAAGGGAGATCATCTGTCTTGATGTAGATTCTGGCTTCTGATATGGATCAATCAGCTTTCCTTCGAGTAATTCCCTACCTTTAACTCCCCGTCTTGGCGGGAATAATGTGTCTCCTTGTAATTGCCTCTTAGGGTCTTTATATAGAGTTTAGAATGTCTTTCTTAGCCCCTAAGTAGCCTTTTCCGAGTGAAATTGAACTTTCTCACGACAGGGACACGCTCGTGTGCTACGTCCGTGTGAATCAATGTGGAGGCCGTGCTCGAGCTTGTTAAAGTGGCACGGCCGTGTGACACACCCGTGTGACAAACTTTCAAGATGTGTTGATTATTGATTTGGGCCTAATTTGCCCGTTTTCGGCCTGTTGCTTGCTCTTTTCTCTTCCTTATGCTCACCTAAGTATAAAACATGAAATAAAAGGATTAGGAGCACCAATTTCCACAAATTCAATGATAATTCACCCAGAATTTAGACTAAGCATGAGGTAAAAATACGTATAATTTACAATTTATCAAATATCCCCACTGTAACACCCTGATTTTCGGGATTTTTCAGGTTTTTTTTTATTTTTGGTGAAGTCTTGAAATTTTGGTGTTTTGGTTACTGAAATTATGTTTAAGGATGTTAGTAGGCCTTTAGGAGGCCCAAGCCTAAGTTAAAACCTGGTAGAAATATCAACTTTGGTTTTTAAGTGAAAGGGACTTGGTTAAGTGGGCCTTTCAGGAAAAGTTACAAATTAAGACACAAGTGAGCCTTTGGTAAAGTGGCAATGTGGCGCCACTGAAGTGCCTAAAAAAGTGGTGTGTAGACTGGGTTTAAGGGCCACAGTTCTAGTCGCAAGGTAAGCAGAAGATATTTTTATTTTTGTACATGTGCCGGTCATGTGATTGAACTCAAGTAGAATTCGGCTAGGGCTTTAGGAAGGTTGTGCCGTTTGCTTGAGTAGCCATTAGGTTAAGTTTTAATTTTTTTCTGTCTTGTCGAATTAGGGTTAGCCACCTAGGGTTTTCACTTTTGTTCTATTCTCTTCTTAGTGTATCAAAAAGCCGAAAAGCAAGAAAAGTTCTCCCATTGTGCCGTTTGCCGTAGCTGAACCTATTCTTCTCTTCTCCTCTCTTCTTCCATTCCTTTTTCTTCTTCTTTTCTTTCTAGCCGAAACATCCTCACCACTCTACTCATCTTTTCTTTCATTCCCATTCTCTTCTAATCCTCTATAGCCGATTGCCATAAAAGCTGAAATCCCGAAGGTTGAGCTTGGGTGCCGATTTCTTCTAGCCTAACTCCTCTTTTCTTTTTCATCTCTTTTGGCCAATTTTCACATCCTCTAAACCCCTAACCTCTGTTGACAACATCACTTCAAAACCACAACATCAAATCATCATCTTCTTCACTGTTCCAAAAGCCGAAAACACCATATTTTTAGGGACTTAGTAGCCGAATCTTTAGATCTCTAAGACTCGATCTTTGCTAGTGTTTAGGGGCTAGATCTGCATCAGATCTGAGTAGAAACAGAAGTGAAATCGTTTTGGTTAAAGAGAACCTGTGGTAAGTACTCAACATCTCAGATCTATTCTTTATTTCGGGATTTAAAAAAGCCGAAATCCCTAGAGGTTTAGGGAGGCTGTCGATTGGGGCTTAAGGCTCTAAGGGCTATTAACAATCGATTTATTTTGGTGTTAGTGTGATCTAGAGGCTACTAATCGAGGGCTTGGACATGTGGAACGACTAGATCTAGATCTAGTCACTAGTTTCGGCAAAGGTAAGATCTCAAGGGCCTTAGGTGTTGATGGCCGATTATGGTAAGTAAGTTTATGATGGCTGTCATGGTATTTTGGATCTGATGTGTCTAGTGACCGATTGTAGGATATCATGGGAGATCTCGTTAGCAGTTGTCACAAATCAGGTGTGTATCGAACACCCTATTGTAGTTCAAATCGACAAAAGTCGGAAAGCCGAAATGCTGAAATTCTGGCATTTCGTGGGCTAGTGAGCGTGTGAACGCTCGTGGGTCGGTTGGAAGCGGTAGATCTGTAATCAAAATCGATAAGGTTGGTGAGTGTGCAGTTTCGTGCACTTCGGTAAGTTTGGGCCTCGATGGGCCGAATGTGGGCCCAACGGGCTTATGGGCCCGTATGGGTAAAATAAGCGATAGACATGTTCTGGTAGATTGTAGGGCCGAAACTGCTAAAAATGGTAAACCGATTATAAAACTTGGACTAAATGGGCTTAAGTAGCTAATAGACACTGTAAGGCCCATTAGGGGTTTTAGGGCCCAATCATTGTAATCTGTTAAAATGGGCTAAATAAGCTACTGAGATAAAAGTTAGACTATTACTGATTAAAATGTGCATGAAACCCTAAAAACTGATAAAATTACTGAAATACCCCTTAAGGGAAAGAAATTACTATTTTACCCCTAGGTGCAAAATGACCGTTATACCTCTAGGGCTAAGTTTGACTGAAATGCATGTTTTACTGTTTCTGTTTACCATATGCCATATCATGATTATCTGTTGCATGGGATTTGGGATCGTTGATGGAGGAAGTGCAAGTGGCATTGCCACATTTTCTGAAAGAGGCTTTGCCTCGTGCTAATATCTGAAAAGGGCTATGCCTATTCTGTTTTCTGAAAGAGGCTTTGCCTCGTACTTCTATTAGTGGCTTGGCCACCTTATCTGATTATGCAGCTATGCTACCACTGTGGAGTGTAGCGGTTGAGTGGGTTGAGTAGTTTCCCCACATTGAGTGTCTGGTTGGTACGGGTGGAGTGTAGCGGTTGGGTGGGTTGAGTAGTCTCCCCACATGGGATGGGCTTTACATTCATGATTGATATCTGTTCTGTTACTGTAGTGGGCCTATGGGTCGTACCATTATCTGAAAAAGGGTCAAGGCCCAGTTTATTGTATTTGAATAGGGCTTCGGCCCAGTTATTACTATGACTGGTTAGGGCTTAGGCCCAGTGGGCTTGAGCTGAATTGGGCTTTGGATGGGCTTCTTTGCACACTGAGTTTCCAAACTCACCCCTTTCTCTCTATCCATGCAGGTGAGCCCTAGATTGGTGGACTTGGAGCTGGGAGGGATTTAGAGTGGCCACGAAGACTGTATTTCTGGTTAAATTAAATTATTTATTTTATTTCTTATTTCAATCGTTTCCTTTTTAATTTGGGTTTGTAATAAGGCCACTCTATTTGTTTTTGCTTTGGGTTTTAATTACTTGTTCTTATTATACCTTAATTATTTTGAATATGGCTGCGCGAGTTTTCTCAAAATGAATTGAACGTTTTCAAAATCAGTCACACGATTTATTATAAAAGTTAGGTTTTATAATAAATCTCTTAATAACTAGTATTAGATAGGACGTTCATCAATAAATCGGGAATTTCTCTCAAAACTTAAATATCGGTTTGCAAAGCTCACCCTAATTTTAGTAATTAGGTAACATGGTTGGCTGTAGGTGATGTGACACACCAGACTTGGTCGTAACGTTTGGGCCGGGTTTGGGGTGTTACACCCACACTTAAGCCTTTGCTTGTCCTCAAGAAAAATCTCAACTCACAATTAAAAATCATTCTTCTCAACTTATAATCCTTATCAATAATGTTTCAAACTAATCTACAAGTAATCATACAATGAAAATTCAACTAGAAGAACTTTAAAGTCTCAAACACTCTAAGTTGAGAATTTTATCACAGAAACATAGGTTTTCTCCCTTCTCCTAAGTAATTAACTTTCAATCAAAATCAACAAGAGTTGACATCCTCACTAAAGATTCACTCTATCCACTCAAAGTGTTTAGGGTTCAAAAATTAAGCACTCTTTAGTCAACCTTAAAAGTTATTACCATAAGCTTGCAGGAAAATTAAATCTCCACCACTATAGATTGATATGACACATCGATCAAAAGGTCTTTCAATGGTAGTAATGGGGCTTTGGTTAGGGGTGTTGTCACAAGCTGAAAAAGAGGGTTAGAATCGAGATTGAATTGAAAAATCATCTAACTAGAAAAATCTCTATCACTGAAACATATTCCTAGAGCTAAGCTCTTCTTTCGAATAACATTGTTTTGAATTCGAAAGCTTATAATAGAAATATGCAAAAATATTGAATTACAACTGAAATATGAATTACAACTGAGTTACTGTATATACACTTTTTTTAAGAACAAATCAAATAACAAATTGAATATTTATAAACTTTACAAACTGAAAAAGAGAATAAAGCTAGACTATTATTCAACTCAAATCTCGACAAAAATAGGGATCAAAATAATTGAAGGAAATTCAACAAAAAATGGGTTGTAGGTTAATATTAAAGGTAAGTCAATGAATGGGGTTTTAGGCTCAATGGGGTTCACTAGGGGTTACTTTATGAAGGTAGGCTTTTACGGAGTAAGTGGGTTAAACCTAGTTGCCTTTATCATTTCGGTATATCAAATCAATGATGTGGTCTCGACATATATAATCGAAGCAAGTTCTAGAATAACAAATCAGTATTGACTCACTCAAAGCAATAATAAAAGTGAGCACAAAAGGATGTATGCTCAAAAGGGTCAAAAATCTCACCAGAATTATGGCTTTTGATGTCAATCCTACGAATTTTAAGTCTCAAGATAACACTTAAAATTAGGGAAAATAACCTAGAAAAATTTAAATTCTCAAAAATTCCAACTTATCATGCTTGATTCCCTAATGTCTTAAAGTTTGGATAATCAAAGCATAAGTACCTATGTCTTAATTCTCAACATATCAATAAAAATCATAAATCAATCAGAATTCATCTTAATAGGGGATTGAGAATAATGCAGAGAGTGATAAAAATTTTAGGGGTTTCAAAGATAATACAAAGAATGAGAGTGAGTTTCCCCCCCACACTTAAGATGTACATTGCCCTCAATGTACAAAGATAACATTAATAGCAATAGAAGCACAAGATCATAAGATAAGGAGAGAAGTAAAGCTCCCTGAATATTGGATGGAACCCTTGAATTGTGAAAGCTGACTTGGAGGAAGGAATACTTGAAGTTCATGATTTTGGGTGACTGAAGAAATCAAGCATAACTGTGTAAAATTCAAGTATTACTCGATAAGAGTTTAAGTGCAAAATAAAAGGAAAAAGAGAAATAAAAAGTAAAGAAAATGAAAATAAAAATTAAAAATGAAGTAATAGTGATTTGGCCCCACGGCTGTGGCGCACGCCCATATGGTGCTTGGGTTGGCCCGTGTGTTTCGTGATCTTATAGGTGTTGGCCACGGTTGGTCGGCACGGGTGTGTCCTATGCCCGTGTTAATTTCTCAGTTTCGCCCACAGCTTATTGGCACAGGTGTGTTGGGACACATGGCCATATAGCACGGTTGTGTCTTTTGGTGTTCGCTTCTCCCACGGCCGTGTTTGGAATCACACGCCCATGTATGAATTGACAGGTTTGGCCACGGTAGTATTTCACGGTCGTGTTTCTACCCGTGGGGTGTCACGGCCTTAGGCACGCCCGTGTGTTTGGTCATGTGGTCCTGGGGAATCTGCGTTTTAAGGAGTTAGTTATGAATCTAAGAAAATCAAACTTGTTAGTGCTCGGGTTGCCTCATGAGAAGCGCTTGTTTATAGTCTAAGCTCGACTTTTTACCTGCACCTTTATGAGGGATTGTAGAGCTTAAGCTCCTCTTTATCATTCTTAAAGTCATCACTATAATATAGTTTGAGTCGATGACCGTTTACCTTGAAAGTTCCTTGGGTTGGATGTGTTACCTCAATTGTGCCATAGGGAAGAACACTTTGGACTATGAATGGGCCTGACCATCTCGACTTTAGCTTTCCAGGGAATAATTTAAGCCTTGAGTTGTATAGCAAAGCAAGATCGCCAGGCTTAAATTGTTTATGCTGCTTCAGACTAGCATCATGGCGTCGCTTTGTGATTTCCTTGTATAAGCGTGAGTTTTCATATGGATTGCAACGCCATTCGTCCAACTTGTTTAGCTGCATGAGTCTCTTTTCACTTACAAGATCAGGGTCAAGGTTTAAAAACTTAATGGCCCAAAATGCTTTATGTTCTAGCTCAAAGGGTAAATGACAACTTTTCCCATAAAAGTTTATAAGGCGATGTTCCTGTGGGAGTATTGAAGGCGGTCCTATAGGCCCATAAAGCATCATCTACTTTTATTGCCCAATATTTTTTATTTGCTTGTACGGTTTTCTCTAAGATGCGTTTTAGCTCTCTATTAGCTACTTCAACTTGTCCACTGGTTTGAGGGTGGTAAGAGGTGGCGTTCTATGGTACACTCCATATTTTTGTAAAACTTTTTCAAACTGAGCATTGCAAAAATGCATTCCCCTATCACTGATAATTGCTCTTGGTGTTCCAAATAGAGAAATTTTTTTTTAAGGAATTTTACTACCATTCTAGTATCATTAGTAGGTAAGGCTTGGGCTTCTACCCATTTAGACACGTAATCAACTGCTACTAAAATGTATTTATTTCCGAATGAACTAGTGAATGGACCCATGAAATCTATGCCCCACATATCAAATGTTTCACATTCAAGCATATATGTTTGAGGCATTTCATCATGTTTAGAGATATTACTTGTTCGTTGACATTTATCACAAGAAATAGCATACCTGCTGGCGTCTTTGAATAATGTGGGCCAACAAAAACCTAATTCGAGTATTTTATGGGCGGTCTTAGTTCCACTGTAATGTCCTCCTGTAGGTCCTAAATGGCAGTGTTCCAAAATCTTGTTCACTTCAGTTGTTGTGACACATCTTCGAATGACTTGTGCTGTTGTTAGAGTTTTGCTAGTATAGTAGATTGGCTGAAAATGCTTGGCTCTTCCCTGTCCAAGAACTGCACCAACTACAAAATCACTTACATCACACATTAGTTCAAAAGGTAAATTCCAATCAGGTGCAATTATGATTGGAGCATTTGTGAGTTTCTCTTTGAGAGTGTTAAATGCCTCTAAACATTCTAATCAAAATTGAAAGGTATGTGTTTTTCTAGTAATTTCGTTAATGGCTTAGCTATTTTAGAAAAGTCTTTAATGAATCGTCTATAAAAACCAGCATGTCCTAAAAAGCTTCTAATTGCCTTAACTGAACTAGGGGGAGGTAGTTTTTCAATGGTTTCAACTTTTGCTTTATCTACCTCTATCCCTTTTCTAGAAATTTTGTGTCCTAGCACAATACCTTCTCGTAGCATAAAATGGCAATTTTCCCAATTGAGAACAAGATTTGTTTCCTCACATCTTATCAAGACTCGTTCTAAATTTTTGAGGCAAAGTTGGAAAGAGTTACCGAATTCCAAGAAGTCATCCATGAATACCTCCATGATATCCTCCACAAGTTCATTAAAAATTGCTAGCATGCAACGCTGAAAAGTAGCAGGAGCATTACATAATCCAAAAGGCATTCTACGATAAGAAAACGTACCATATGGACAAGTGAATGTCATCTTCTCTTGATCTTCAGGAGCTATCAGGATTTGGAAATAGCCAGAAAGTCCATCCAAAAAACAGTAGTACATATGTCCTGATAGTCTTTCTTACATCTGATTAATGAAAGGTAAGGGCAGTGATCCTTTCTCGTGGCGTTGTTTAATTTCCTGTAATCAATACAAACCCTCCAACATGTGACAGTTCCTATAGGGATTAATTCAATCTTTTCATTGGCAATGATAGTCATGCCACCTTTCTTAGGAACCACCTACACAGGACTTACCCAAGCACTGTCAGAAATAGGATAAATAATTCCAGCATCTAGAAGTTTAATTACCACGGTTTTGACCACTTCCTTCATGTTAGGGTTCAGTCTCCTTTGAGCTTTCACACATGGTTTTTATTCATCCTCCATCAAAATTTTGTAGGTGCAAAAGGAAGGACTGATTCCTTTGATGTCAGAAATTTTCCAAGCTATGGCTCTTTTATGCTTTTATAACACTTGAATTAATTCCTCTTTTTCCTTAGGTTGTAATTCTGAGGCAATAATGACTGGTAGTGTAGAATTGTCTCCTAAAAATGCATATTCTAAGTGCTTGGGTAATTGTTTGAGATCTAATTTGGGAGGTTCGTCAATAGAGAGTTTCTGTCTTAGCTCATCCTTGATTTCAATGCCCTCATAATCTATTTGTCTTGAGGGAGATTTGTTGGAGTTTAGCTCAGTTATTACCTTTTCGATTTCAGTGGTGACTTTGTGCTCTCCCCTACTTTGAACGAGACACAGTTCCAATGTGTCTTTAAAAGTGATTTCCTGAAAAGAATCTTGAACAGAGTAATCAATAGAATCAATAAAATAACAGGAATCATCTTGTTCCCTAGCGAATCGCATGGCATCATAAATTTTAAACACAATCTCTTCATCACCTACCCTAAGTACAAGTTTACCATCTCCTACATCAATAATAGCTCTTGCAGTGGCTAAAAATGGTCGTCCTAGGATTAAAGGTACCTCAACATCCTCATCCATATCTAATACGACAAAGTCAACAGGGAATATAAATTTGTCCACCTTAACTAATACATCTTCAATGATACCCCTAGGATATTTAACAGATCTATCGGCTAATTAAATACTCATCCTTGTGGGTTTTGGTTCCCCTAAGCGTAGTTGCTTGAACATTTTATAGGGCATCAAGTTAATGCTAGCACCTAAGTCTGCTAATGCCTTTTCAATATTTAAATTACCAATAAAACAGGGAATAGTAAAACTTCCTGGATCTTTCAATTTTGTTGGGAGTTTATTCTGGAGAATCGCTGAACATTCTTCGTTAAGTTCCACTGTAGACAGTTCTTCAAACTTCCTTTTGTTTGTAAGAAGTTCTTTCAAAAATTTTGCATATATTGGCATTTGTGAAATAGCTTCAGCAAAAGGTAAGTTAATGTGTAACTGCTTAAAAATTTCAAGAAATTTACCGAATTGAGCGTCCATGCGATCTTTCTTTAATTTTGCTGGGTATAGGATAGGTGGTTTATATTCCTTGAGTACTGGTAGGACGCTTTCTTTGGGTTCAGCTTCCTCAACTTTTTCCATTTCAGGCTCTTGTAATACCCTCTTTTCAGGTTCAACTAGTGTTTTCCCATTCCTTAGTGTAACAGCTTTAACGTGCTCTTTGGATTTAGTTTCTGTGTTGCTCGGTAACCCACTTTGTGGTCTTTCAGAGATTAGCTTGGCGAGCTGGCCTATTTGAGTTTCGAGTCCTTGAATAGATGCTTGCTGGTTCTTCAGTGCCATTTCGGTGTTTTAGAAATAGGTTTCTGACACGGCGATAAATTTTGTGAGCATCTTTTTAAGGTTCGACTTTTCCTCTTGTTAGAACGGTGGTTGTTGAAATCCCGGAGGAGGTGTTTGTCTTTGATTTCCTTGTCCTCCCCATGAAAAATTGGGGTGGTTCCTCCAACCTGCATTATAAGTATTACTATAAGAGTTATTTTGAGATCTAGAATTATTACCCATATAGTTGGCTTGCTCGGTTTCCATGCCATATCCATAGTTAGGATTTTCAGAAAAACTCATGTTTCCTTGAATTGAGTCGCACTGCATCACTGGGTGTACCTGCGTAAAACTAACAAAATTATCAATCTTTTTATTAAGGAGTTCTACCTTATTAGAAAGCATGGTGACTGCATCAATATTGAAAACTCTGGCAACTTTCTATGGCTTTGTTCTCATGACTTGCACTGATAGTTATTCAATGACATCTCTTCTATAAACTCGTAAGCTGCTTCTGGTGTTTCGTTGTTGATTGTTCCACCGACGGCTGCATCGATCATCTGCCTTGTTGAGGGATTCAAACCATTGTGGAAGGTTTGAACTTGTAGCCACAAAGGTAATCCATGATGAGGGCACCTTCTCAAGAGATCTTTGTATCTCTCCCATGCGTCATAGAGTGTTTCTAAATCTATCTACACAAAAGAAGAAATGTCATTCCTTAACTTAGTTGTTTTAGCCGGCGGAAAATACTTAAGTAAAAACTTCTCGGTCATTTGTTCTCATGTAGTGATAGACCCTCGTGGTAGAGAGTTCAACCATTGTTTGGCTTTGTTTCTCAAGGAGAATGGGAATAGCATAAAACGAATGGCATCATCAGAAACTCCATTTATTTTGAATGTATCGCATAATTCCAAAAACTTGGCTAGATGCGAGTTAGGATCCTCATCCATCAAACTGAACAAACTGCTGTATCATCTGAATAGTGTTAGGTTTTAGTTCAAAATTGTTCACAGCAATTGTAGGCCTAGCAATACTAGATTCAGTACCAGCCAAATTAGGTTTAGCATAATCATACATAGTACGCGGAGCAGGATTTTGCTCAATAGGATTTACGGCTACTACAGGAGGTAGCTGATTATCCTGATTGGCTTCCATCTCTTCAGTAGATTCTGGCTCTTCTTCTTGTCCTTGTTCTGGGTACTGTAAACTTCTTCTTATCTCTCTGCGAGTTCTACGAACTGTAGCTTCTAAATCATTATCAAACAGTAAAGGTCCCCCTAGGTTTCTTCTAGTCATAAACTACAAATACCTAGAAGGAAAAAGAAAATTTAAGTAAATAAAAACTAAATATAAAAACGAAAAATAAAAATAGTAATGGCTAAAGTAATAGAAATCGAGTGTTCCTAATATCTTAGCTCCCCGGCAACGGTGCCAAAAACTTGATCTCGTGATTGTGATGAAGTAATAAAATCGATCATACCTGGAAACTAACTAATATCATGATAAAAGGTAAGTGCACCTATCGAATAGTAGTATAGTCAGTGGCAAGACCGAAATATCGAATCCGAGGAACTATGAGTACTAGTAATGACTTTCTGCCTATTATCTAGCCTAAAAATAAAGATGTGGTTTAATTGTAAACTATTCTAAACTAAACTAAAGAAACGACAAAGAGTAAATTGGGAAATTGCTTTTGGGAAAAGCTGATTGATGAGGGCAATACCTAAGGAAGAATCCACCTAGACTTCACTTGTTATCTAACTCTGAACCAGATGATTTCTTCATTTGATTTGATCCGTAGATATCCCTAAATTATGTTAATATCTCTGTCGAGGATAAGAACAACTAATCCTAGGTTGATTAACCGAAATCTCTTTCTAGTTAAAACCCCTAATCTTGCATTAACTCGATCTATGGCTCCCCATATTAGATTCGACTCTAATCCGGCAGATTTTTGTCGTCCTATATCTAGGATTGCGATCAACTCCGCTTAATTGTGTTGGATCTACTGCTATGCAGGGACTTTTGCTCCTCTACATAAGCACATTCGACTTAAATCAATATCCTGGAAATATCAATTTAAGAATTAAAAACACAATTAAGAACAAATCAAATATTTATCACACAATTCAGATAACAATAACAAGATCTGTCTTAAATATCATCCCCCTAGATATTTGGGGTTTTAGTTCATAATTATAAAAGAAAACGTCTTAGAAGAAATAAAATAACAAAACATAAGAAAAACCCAAAACTCCTGAAAGGATTGAAGGGAGATCCTCTGTCTTGATGTAGATCCTGGCTTCTGAGATGGATCAATCAGCTTTCCTTCGAGTAATTCCCTACCTTTAACTCCCCGTCCTCGCGGGAATAATATGTCTCCTTGTAGTTGCTTCCTAGGGTCTTTATATAGAGTTTAGAATGTCTTTCTTAGCCCCTAAGTAGCCCTTTCCGAGTGAAATTGAACTTCCTCACGATAGGGACACGCCCGTGTACCACGCCCGTGTGAATTGATATGGAGGCCATGCTCGAGCCTATTAAAGTGGCACAGCCGTGTGACACGCCCGTGTGACGAACTTACAGGCCGTGTTGATTATTGATTTGGGCCTAATTTGCCCCTTTTTGGCCCGTTCCTTGCTCTTTTCTCTTCCTTATGCTCACCTAAGTATAAAACATGAAATAAAAGGATTAGGAGCACTAATTTCCACAAATTCAATGATAATTCATCCAAAATTTAGGCTAACCATGAGGTAAAAATATGTATAATTTACAGTTTATCATCAGGCTCAATAGTAAGTGCATCCTAGCCTCGTTTTTAATGTTCTTTACATTTTTGAAGTTGTTATCAATCAATCTAGCTATTTTTACCATTCTTTTGAGCTAGGGTTCATGTTCAAAAATTTACCCATGTGTGACATATATCTATTTTGATGTTTAATGAAGCAATATGAAAGTTTGATGTGTGATAAACATCTTTTACAAGGTGATTTTTCATGAAAACCCTAAAAAGGACTTATTTGTAAAAGTTGTAAATAAGAGGTCAAAATCTGATTTGAAAGAAAATGTGGGCTGTTATAAGCTTGAAATGTGTTCGGCTAGGCTTAAAGTACAAAGAAATCAAATGAAAATAATTTTTACAAGCCTAGGGACTAATTTGTAAATATGTGAAATTTAGGGGCAAAATTATAATTTTGACAAAGTATGATCTATGAACTGATTTGAACAATGTGATGATTAAATAAGTGAAATTTGCTATTATAGATCAAGAGGAACAGAGTACGAACCTAAACCGAGGAAAGAACAAAGTTGCAGACTAAATTGTCTAACTAGTCAAATTTTGTTACCAAGGTAAGTTTGTGGGTAAATAATGCAACCTTACTTCATTATGTATCTAATACGTTATTATTGCATGATATGTACAATTTTTCTATGAATTTTGATTTACAATGACTCAATGACGATGTGATGAGGTTTTGATGTCTTGAAATCCCGGTTGAACCTTAAGAATAGATAGGATGCAAATGTCATGACATTAGGGTTATGAGATCCCGTGTAAGACCATATTTGGGATATGACGTTAGCATCTGATTGTGTGATTACGTGTAAGACCATATCTGGGATATGACTTCGTTATGAGATTTCGAGTAAGACCATGTCTGGGACATGGCGTCGATATGAGATCCCTTATAAGACCATATCTGGGATATGGCATCGGCACCGATTTGTGATTCCATGTAAGACCATGTATGAGATATGGCATTGGCATCCTACCACGTGTATGAGATTTCCCGAGTATCCTTTAGTATTTTCAAGTGGTTCAATGGGTAATTCAAGAGTATGCTAAATAAATGAAAAGGTATAAACATGTTGAAAGGTTACAGGTATGTACATGAAGCTCATAATTCTTGAGTTATGCATCAATAAGGTCTCAGTAAGAAGTGGATGAAGGAATCATGAACATGAGTTTTATGGTACATTATATAAATGACATGACCTAAGATGTATCTATGATACTTGATGACATTGTGACAATTTATATTTATGTCATGTGTATGATATTGCATGACTAATGTTAATTATTTACATGCAAACTTACTAAGCTTTATGCTTACTTCCCTTTCTTCTCCATTTTTCTTATAGTGTCGTCAAGCTAGCTCAGGGATCGAAGGACGTCGGAGACTCGATCACACTATCAATTAAAGTATTTGGGTATAGCTAGTTTTAACATTTTGAGTATAACATGTAAAGGGACTTGGTCTTTTTGTTATATGTCATA
Organism: Gossypium stocksii; assembly: GCA_020496765.1. Lineage (NCBI taxonomy): Eukaryota > Viridiplantae > Streptophyta > Magnoliopsida > Malvales > Malvaceae > Gossypium > Gossypium stocksii. The sequence goes on from CM035624.1 coordinate 42,935,765, forward strand.
TTGGTTTAGCCAAAGATGTTGGCATATGATGATACTTGATTCATTTTGTATAAGGCCAAATGAAATTGGTCAATATTGGTTATTGATATATGCATATGATAATGTTATTCATGGAAGTGATAGCTTGCATGTTTAAGTTGCTAAGTATGTGGCTCGATAGGTGTGGTATGAATGACGTGTGGATGACTTGGTTTTGAGATATTTGACAACTTAAATATGTTATATTATGTGCCTTTAAATTGGTGTAAGTATGCTTGTGCTTCAGGGTGGCAAAAGGCTTGGTAAATAGCCTTATATTTGTCCATACGGGTAGACACACGGGCGTGTGTCTAGGTCGTGTGTGACACATGGTCAGCCTCATGGGCGTGTGAACAGGCCGTGTGTCCCCTGCACCCTAATTTTTCACATCAGAATGTCTAGTAGTAAACACATGGGTAGAGACACGGTCGTGTGTCTTAGCCGTGTGGATGGCACAACCTCAGGACATGAGTGTGTGCCCAGGCCGTGTGAACTCTGCACCTTAAATGCGAAAATTAAATTCGCCACATGGCCTAGCACACGAGTGTGTGGCTTGGCCATGTGACTCTATTTTGATGATGACATCATAAACAGAGAGTTACACGGGTTGAGGACACGGGTGTGTCCCAAGCCACACAGGCGTGTGTGACCACACGGCCTACCCACATGGGCGTGTGACTCTCCAAAACATGAAAATTTTCTAAGTGTTCCAAAGTTTCCGGTTTAGTCCCAAACTACTCTCAATGTATGTTTTGGGTCCCTTAGGCCCATAAAAGGGACAATATGCATATGAATGAATAGTTTTGATATGAATGAAATTTTATGGCTCGGTTTCATTTGAATGTTTATGTTTAAGTCCAATAATGCCTCGTGCCCTGTTCCGGCGTCGAACATGGGCAAGGGGTGTTACAGACTTGCTACCTTTAAAAACTACAGGGGACACACAGTCGTGTCACCTGACCATGTGTCACACACGGTTGAGACACACGCCCGTGTGGACGAAAATAGGCTATTTTCTAAGCCACATTTCTCACCAAAAATTTCATCAACCTAAACACTTAAATTACCACATAACATATCATCAACAGATGATCAAACCAATCTTAACAAGCCTAAATTATGCTATTTCCATACCAACAACCACAAGGCATATAAGTATCACAATTTAGCCATTCAATTTCATACGTATTTCACATCCAAAAGTCACCTAAATAGTCACTTTCAACTATACATTATTTTACTTATACCATATGCATACCAATCTCAAATTTCTACCATTTAGTACTTCAAATACCAATTCACAACAAGCATCACATAACAATTATCAACCACATAACAAAATGGCCATTTGCACAATATATACACAACCAAACATGCCAAAATAAGCCAAGTCACATGGCTATACACATAACTAACCATTCATCATTTACAAGCCAAATCATATAGCTAAATCCATTACCAACTATAGAACAAAATAACCACAACTCCTATACATGCCATATAACCAAAATACATAAGTTCAAAAGTACCAAAATGATAGCTAGATAGTGTGATGAGATCCCGATGACTTCCAATCTGAGTGAGCTTCCGAATCAATATAAAATATGGAAAAGAAAACAGAGTAAGCTATATAGCTTAGTAAGCTCATATGGCTAATAAGTGCAATATATCAATTCATTTGCAATTTAAAGAAGTATAAATAAATCAAAATAAAATTCATTTAATCTAACAAATAACACATTGCCATAACCATATGAATCGTATTTGAATTCATCAACTATCACTTACTCATCATATGAATTTATCAACTCTCACTTACTTGTTGAGCTTATCACGAGTACCTGAACTGATCCGTGTCTTCCTTTCTATTCTTGTACTATCATTCTTGCCCGTTGAACCAATTGGAATAATATTAGATACTCGGGTATAGCACACTAAGTGCCATATATGTGGTTAAACCACCTCTTTCACATATCATATATATGCTCATTCTCAAGCTATCACTGGGTCTGTTCATACAAGCTATCAGTCAAGACGTAGCTACACGATGCTGCTCATACAAGCTGTCAAGTAACTGCAACACATGTCGGTAAACTCAGCCACCGGTAGGACGTACAGGACTAGCACCCAAATCACATAATCATGGTAACCCCTAATGACATGTCATTTTGTATCCTATCTATTCCTAAGGTTCAAACGGGAACTATTCTCGTCGATGCCTCGTTGATAACTTCCGTAACAGCATTTATCACAATTATACGATTTAAACATTTAAACACTTATAACATAAAGCTTATTAAACATATGAACTTACCTCGTATTTGTACGAATGTAAGCGACCGTTCAATCCACCACTTTGTTTTTCCCTTAATCTAAATCTGAACCTCGCTTTGCTTGATCTATATAATCAAATTTAAATTATTCAATTAGTATTCTACTCAATTTAGCCAAATATACATATTTTGGTAAAATTACACTTTTGCCCTAATATTTTAACTTCTTTACAATTTAGTCCCTAGCTCATAAAAATACAATTTCATGCAATTGAGTCCACACCCATGCTAGCCGAATATTAATTAAACTCATAGCAGCCCATATTTTTCATTTATTCACATATTTACCACACAATTTACCATATTTCTAAATTTAATCCCTATTTAACATTTCACTAAAAATCACTTAACAAATGTTGTATATCTAACAACAACTATTTATAATCATCATCAAACATCAAAATACACACATTTTCATTAATGGTAAAACTCAAATACTTTAACAGTTTCTCAAATTAGTCCCTGGGCTAACTAGACTAAGTTACAACGATTCCAAAAACATAGAAATCATTAAAAACTTGACAAAAATCATACCTAATTGCAAGAAATGAAGATGGTCGAATGAAGAACCCTAAAATGGCTTCTTCTCATGTTAATTTTGATTGGAAATAGATAATGGAAGATGATGGTAATTTTTTTATTTTATTTAACCTTAATTTGTTAATATACTTAATTAACCTTTAAATTTTAATCAATTTTCAACAATACCAACCTCATAAATGTCCACTAACATGCTAATGGTCTAATTACCACTTAAAGACCTTTACTTTAAGGTTCCATAGCTATTAGTCACCTTTAACTATTAGAATACCACTTTTCCACTTTACGCTATTTAATCCTTTTGAGATCACTGTTTCGATTTGACTAAAAACGAGCTGTTATAGGCGACTAGGTTGGGGATAGTTGGGGACGAAGATAAAACAAAAGGGAAAGGGGGCTAGGGTTTTTTAAGGGTGACACGGTCGTGTGAGGCCCGCGTGGTTCTTCCCGAATGGTGTGCAATTTTAAAAGTGAGCCCAGTCTTCACATGGCCTCAGATGCGCCTGTGTGAGATCCCACACGCCCGTGTAGCGAGACACGACCATGTGCCTTGCTCGTGTAACTCTTTAACTTGAAATTGAATTGAAAAATTTAGCTCCAGGTTTCTCACGGCCTAGGGCATGTTTGTGTATGCCACACGGCCCCAGGTCACGTGGACCATTTATGCACACCTTTAAATTTTTGAAAAATTAAGTCCCAGGATCCACACAGCCAAGGATACGCCTGTGCGTCCAGGCTGTGTGGGTCACATGGCCATGTCACCAGGCCGTGTAACTCGCTGTCGGATGCCCCTTTATGCACACGACCTGGGACACGCCCACGTGTCCAGACCGTGTGGGTTAAAAAACACTTTTGTTTAAAGATTTTAAATTGGCATGCAATGGAATTAAAAGAATTAGAAAAAGTTAAAATTTGGGTTGCCTCCTGAGAAGCGCTTATTTAGAGTCTAAGCTTGACTTACCTTATGTATGGTTACGGTGGTTCTTGGAGCCGAAGCTCCTCTCTATTATTTCTAAAATCATCACCACTATAAAATTTGAGTCGATGTCCATTTACCTTGAATGTGCCATATGCCAGATGTGTTACCTCTATCGTACCATAAAAGAAAATGATTTGTATCATGAATGGACCTGACCATCCTGATTTCAGATTTCTTGGAAATAATTTGAGCTTTGAATTGTATAAAAGGACACGATCCCCAACTGTGAATTGTTTGGGCTATTTCAAAAAAGCGTCGTGATGTCACTGCATCGCTTTGTCGCTTCTTTATATAGTCTCGAGTTCTCATAAGCATTAGCTCGCCATTCATCTAACTTTTTTAGCTGCATTAATCTCTTCTTACCTATAAGTTTAAGGTCATAGTTTAGAAATTTTATTACCCAAAATGCTTTATGTTTGAGTTCAAGTGGTAAATGACAACTCTTTCCATATACAAGTCTGTAAGGAGATGTTCCTATAGGTGTGTTATACGCAGTCCTATAAGCCCATAAAGCGCCATCTACTTTTATCACCCAATCCTTTCTATTTGACTCTATAGTTTTTTCTAGGATGTGTTTGAGTTCTCGATTCGCAACTTCAACTTACCCACTAGGTTGAGGGTGATAAGGGGTAACTATTCTATGATGTGTCGCTTACTTCTTAAGGACCTTATCAAATTGAGGATTACAAAAATGTGTACCCCTATCACTAATAATCGCTCTAAGTGTTCCAAATCAAGAAAAGAGCTTATTAAGAAATTGAACTACCACTCTAGCATCATTAGTAGGTAAAGCTTAAGCTTCTACCCATTCTGACATATAATCAACTGCTACTAAAATGTATTTATTACTAAAAGAGCTAGGAAATGGGCCCATGTATTTATTACTCTGGCATCTATCACAAGAAGCAACATACTTATTAGTGTCCTTGAACAGTGTGGGCTAATAAAAACCTAATGCAAGTGCCTTATGTGCTGTTCTAATTCCATTGTAATGTCCTGCTGTTGGTCCTAAATGGTAGTGTTCCAAGATTTTATTCGCTTCTGATTTTGTAATACACCTTCGAATTACTTGATCTACACATACACGAAAAAAAGGGTCCTCCTAAAAATAATTTTTCACATCGGCAAAGAATAGCTTCTTTTGATGAAGTGTCAACCTTTTTGGTAGGATTGTAACATCCCAAACTCGGCCTAGACGTTATGGCCGAATCTAGCAATGTCACATGATAGGGTGTTTGAAACTAAGTTGTCGCATCAAAATATTACTGATTTGTCTATTTTTAGATAACTCTTAATAATCTAAAAAAACCATTTGTTAGATAATTCAAATTGTGATAAACATAACTCGTTGCGGAAGCTTTAAAAATCATTTATTTTAAGAATAACCGTGATAACTGAAAAAATCTGATCATTTTAAGAAAACCCTTTTGTTTTAGTAAAAACCGTTTGTTCATTGAGTTTACGTAGTTATAAAATTCATAAAAACCAGTAAAACCCACAATTAAGAAAATAGTCCAAAAGTCCCAAATTACATAAAAAATTAACCTAGTAGAAAAAAAACATAAACCATAAATAAGTATGAAACAGTCTAATAACTGTGTGGCTATCGCTGAGTCCTTTGCCGCACCGATCTATCTAACTCTGGAGATTATCTGTACAGATTAAACAGAAGGGGTGAGTTTACGTAAACTCAGTGTGTAATCCCCATAAAAAACAAACATACAGTCAATCACAGTAAATAGTCAAATGCAGTCTGGGCCAAGCCTATTTTAGTTTCAGTAGCAATTTAGGCCTTAGCCCATTTCAGTTTTAGTATCAGATATGCATTAGGGCCTTAGCCTATCACAATAATAGTCACGTATGCAGTGATCAGAAAACAGAATTCTAGCCACTAGCCTCTAATACACCATCTCTATCCATCCCTACACTTCCTGTGGGGTTTAAAACCCCCACCCAGCCCTACACTCCAAGCTGTACCAAACGCGGCACATATCAGTATAATGCAGCTGAGTTGCCAGTCAATAGGCTTAAGAGTCTTTCAGTATATATATTGCAGCTGAGCTGCTAGTCAATAGGCTTAAAGCCTTTCAGTACACTTCCTCCAAATATCATCATCCCAACCCAATGCAATGCAACATATAGTAAATGACATGCTATCACATGGTTATCAGTTACACATACAGTTTAGTATACATGCATATAATCATCATGCTCAGTACATATATCATACAGTAGTGCTTATCGACCTTACAGTTGGTTCACAGTCAACTTGGGTGACCTGTGTAACCTTAGAAAGCATTTCGGTTAAATGGGCTCACATGCCTATGTGGCTCGCCCGTGTGGTCCATACGACCTAATTTGGCCTTGGTCGTGTGGATCACACGGCTTGGCCCAGAATCTCACACGCTCGTATGGACTACTCATGTGGACTCATGTGACAGCCTTAAAACGACCCTAGTCGGAATGTGGTTTCGGGACCACGAAACCGAGGCCTAAAATATATTTAATGTTCTTGATGCCTATAATATGTGTTAATTCATGTGTGACATGTTTGGTGTGTCAATTTAGAGTTATAAATTTGAATTTCACTTCAAAGGGACTTAGTTGTGAACTTTGAAAGTAAACTAGCTAGATGTGTGATGACTAATAAAGGCATGCATGCAAAATAAGGGACTTGCATGTCAAATTACCCACTTTTATGATAGTGGATGGTAATGATGACCTAGTTTGTCATTTTGTGCTTTGTTTGTGGCTAATTAATAATAATAGAAATAAAAAGAAATTAGTAATTTGGTAGCATAAAATAAATAAAATAGAATTAAATTAATATTAGTAAATTTGGGTGAAAAAAAAAACAAAGTGATTCATCTTTGTTCTCTCATTGCCGTGAGTTGAGTAGAGAAAGAAAATAAGAAACCCTTGAGTTAGGGCATTTGGCAAAAGGGAAGCACAAACAAGGTAAGATTCATGGAATTTTTCTTTGAATGTTGTGATTTTGAGATGAAAACCAAGCTTCTAACATGACTCTTGTGAAAGTTTTTGAGTTTATATCACTCTCCATATTCGGCCATATGAGAAGTGGGGAAAAATTCTTGTCTAATTTGGAGTTGTGTAAATAATAGAGTTTGGATGTTGTTTGAGCTAGATAGAGGTTTATTTATGAGGTTTTATGAATAGATTGAATCGGTTGTATGTCTAGCTTCCTACTTCTAAATTCCGAATCTAAGTTGTGAGATTTGTGATTTTGAATTTAGTATTAAGAGTCTTACTTAACCATGATAGAAATTTTGTTTTGGCTATTGACTTGGAGGTTCGGCCATGAACTTGAATTTGCTATTAGGAATTGTATATGTGTAAAAGATAAGGTATTAGTAGTCAAATGACTTCTTTTGTTGCAACTTGTGTGTGTGTGCTAATGAATGGAAGTGAGGCTATTTGTACTTGAAAAAAATAAGTAATGCTAGTAATTTTGGATGAGGGTGCCGAATGTGTTTTTGATTAATAAGTGAAATTGAGCTTGTTAAATGCACATTTGTGAATTGATTGTTAATAGGGATCAATTAAAGAGCTTGAATGTGCCTTTGATGTTGTTTTTGGATGTTTTGGGTGTTAAATTGATAAGTAGTTTGGTTTGTGTTGTATGGAGAAATCTGATTGTGGATGGGATAAATATGAATTATGTATATATATATATGTTAAGGTTAATGACTACTCTAAATGGTGCCTTAGGAAATGGTATGTTTTAAGTATGTGCATGAGAACACTAAAGAGTGAATTTGGTATAAAATTCTGCTTGGTACAGCAGCAGTAACGTGTTTTGGAAAAATCACCATAAATTGTGAGAGTTGAATTAGAGGCTGAATAAATTGTGTAATTAAAGCCTAATGAGTCTAGTTTCTTATAAAAGAAACCTTGCAAGCAAAGGAATTTCCGATGAATAGATTTTTAGAGTAGAGTGAGACAGTGTCAGATTGACTTCGAAGTCCCCTGCTCTGTTTTTGGAAAATCACTATAAATTGTATAAAAATTGTTATGAGACAAAATTTATATGCTTAGACTCCTAAATGAGTCTAGTTTCGAATAAAATGGGTGAGAACGCATTTGGAATTCTGTACAAGGAGAAATTCAGTTCGTAGTATAGAGTGGTCAGTCTAGTCAAGCAGTGAAATAGGGAAACTTTAAGAAAATTCTGGTATTGATTGACCAAACCAAAAATTATGAAAATTTTATGGATTAAAGGTAAATGAGTCTATTTTCATGCAAAATTTATAGCACCACATTTGGAGTTTCGTAGCTCCAGTTATGAATAAATTACTGGATGCTGCTCAGAAAATTAGCTTGTTGTGACTTATGACATGTATGTGAAATGCTCCAATGTGCATGTGTGTTTGTAATGAGAGGAATATGCATGTATGATTTGACTATGACTGAAAATGATTCATTGAGGTGCTTGAATAAGGATTAATAGAATTAAATGTTTTATTTAGCTCAAGAGCATAGAGGGACGAGTTCGGATAAAGGGAAGGCTAAAGTGGTCGAATAGCCAACTCGTAGTTCCTCGTGAAAGTTAAAGGTAAGTTTTGAGTAATCGAATTTGGTATTTAAGTTAAAATGCCATGATATACATGCTGATATTAAATGATGTCCCATTGAGAAAGAAACCTTATTCATGTTTGTGATATGGCCGAATGGCTCATAGAGAAAAGGGCCGAAATGGAGCTTTGAAACGCATTTGCTTATGTATGTTTGATCATTGGGCCGAAAGTTTAGAAAAGAAGTGTATATGTGTGTATAAGTTTGAATTATATGTATATTTATGATATAAAGTCGAGAAGCATGTTACATGTTGGTATGCACATGAATTGATTGAATTGTAAGTGAAATCTTGCTATGTGAAACTTGGCTACATGCGAATATATATAAATGCATATATTAGAAATTGTGATGCGAATCCGGGATTTAAGTCCCGCTGACTATATGTGGAGATGATGTCCGGGTTAAGACCCGAAGGCTATATGCAGAGATGATGTTCGGGATTAAGACCCGAAGGCTATATGCGGGGATTATGTCCGGGCTAGAGACCCGATGGCTATGAATAGAGTTTTACCCGAGCTAAAGACCTCGATGATGATGAGAATAAAGCCTAAGACTAATGGTCTTCAAGGTAACGATCGCTAATGAATTGCGCTGAAAGTGTTAAACTATACAGGTATGTACCCTTGGCTTATATACAAGATGGATTTTGGACCGAATACTAAAGTCATTATGTGATTTCATATGTGTACTTGAAATGAGATTATTAATATGACCAAAGTAAAATTGGCCTTTGTGAAATGTTATGTGACTTTTATGACATGTATATGTTATGTGAACTTACTATGAGTGGAAGCTATCCATTTTCGTACGTGATGTGAATGTCTATGTTTGGAAAAAGGGTGACATACCCGAAAAGGAGAGGGAAACAAAGATATGATCAACTATGCTATAATTTGATGATCTTTTTAATGTCATTGCTTAAAACTTACTAAGCATTGTAATGCTTATTCCGTTTCCCTTGTCTCCTCTGTTTTATAGATCTCTTTTGGAAGCTACGGACTCGGGGATTGAAGCCTTAATCACCTACACTATCGCTGCCTTTTTGGTACATTTGATGGTTATTTTGGGTCAATGGCATGTATAGGCTATTTTCCTTCGGTTGAATCAAACTTCATTTTGAGTTGTAATTATTCTAGCCATGCGAAAATGGCTTGCTTAGTCTTCGAGTTGAATATATAAGTATGTGTGTGAATGATACTTGTATGGTTTGAGGTTGTGGCATGTTATTTAGTTAGTAACCAATATGTGATGAATTTCTAACATGATGATCGGTCATTGAATGTTCGAATTAGCCCAATTATTAGTAGCCATCAAGGTATAGTTTTGCTAGCATGCTTATAGAATGTTTTTAATAAAATATGATGGACTGACCGCACCGACCTAGTATGATCTTCGATTAGGGAACTCAATGAATTCACGTCTAGCTTGTAACTATGAACCCCGGTGAATTGTATTTAGATTATAATACCTTATACCCTATTCCGGCGACGGATAGGGGTGTAGGGTGTTACAACTCACACGCCCGTGTGGTCCATACAGCCCAATTCAGTCTAGGCTGTGTGTTACACATGGCCTACCTGGCCATCACACGGCTATCTCTTGTGTGTACGGCCTGGCCTCATTAATCACACGCCCATGTTATGGCACACGGTCTACCACATGGGCGACCACACACCTATGTGCATTGACTGTACAGTTTTCTGGCTTTTTGCCAAACCTCATTTTCTGCCTTTCGGGTACGCACCTGTATCGTTTTTTATGCCTAAACACTGCCAAACACTCTAGTACCTATAATTGACAATCCAAAACTGAATTTTAGTCACTTAAATCGATACCAAGTCAAATTGCTATGAACAATCAATCCTAGATCCTACCGGTAACCCCTACCTTTGAACTAACACCGAAGAATTTGCACCTCTTCAGCACCGATTGGGAATCCACAACCACTTAATGACCTCCTAAACACGAATTACAACCCCATTAAAAAATGATTCCACCATATACCAAATTACAAAGAACTCACTTACCGAACTTACCAACTTAAGTGAGAACAATCAATGCTGTAGAACCGAAAAGGAAGGAATGGGTTTAGAAAAAATGAAAGAAAAAGAAGAGGGGAGAAACCAACTCAAAATTCGGTAGCAAGAAGGGGAAAAAGAATCGGTAGGGAGAAAGGAAGAACAAGAAGAGGATGAATTGTCAGTCTTTTTTTTTCCTGAAGAGGGGATTTGGAAAATTGATTTACTCTATCCCACTACCGGCATTATCTCAACCACCCACTACTCAGTTGTCCATTACAACTCAAACTCTCAGCCACCAAACAGAGCAAAAATAATCTCCCTTGCCCACTCAGAGATTCGAACACAAGACCTCTATTAGACTACCACTCCGTTTAACCACCAGACCAGTAGGCCCATTCTATTAATTACTTACAAACTTTTAATTAAAAGCCTACTAAGAAGAGATAGGGCTTTATTCATAAAAATACCAAAATTTGCCCAAGTTATGGCTTGAACTTGGGACCTCCCACACACACCCGGAACACTTAACCACTGAAGCTGATAGATATTTGTATCACACATTCACAAAAATAAAAATTAAAATTTTAGGGCGTTACAACTCTACCCCCTAAAAGAAAATTTGGCCTAGAAATTTACCTGATCAAAACAAATGATGATATTATTGACGCATCGTTCCTCAGGCTCCCACATGGCCTCCTCAGTGCTATGATTCCGCTACAACACCTTCACTAGTGGAATAGACTTCTTCCTCAGAACCTTTACGTCACGGTCTAGAATCTGAATCGGCTCCTCCTCAAAGGTCAAGTCTGGCCTAACCTCAATCTCTTCAATAGAGATAATATGAGTAGGATTAGAGTGGTAGTTCCTCAACATAGAGACGTGGAACACTTCATGAATACGATCCAACTTCAGAGGTAGCTCCAACTGGTAAGCAACCAGTCCCACTCACTTTAGAATACGATAAGGTCCAATAAACCTTGGGCTCAACTTGCCCTTACGACCAAACCTCAGAACCTTTTTCAATGGGGATACCTTGAGAAATACGAAGTCCCCTACAGAATACTCAATCTCGAGTCTCTTCAGATTCGAATAAGATTTCTGCCTGTTAGAAGCTGCTTTTAGTTGATCCTGAATCAATTTGACCTTATCCTCGATCTCAGAAACTAACTCAGGACCCAGAACACGTCGTTCACCCAACTCAGTCCAACATAAGGAAGTGCGACACTTACGACCATACAAAGCCTCGTAAGGTGCCATCTGAATGCTAGACTAGAAACTATTATTATAGGCAAATTCTGCTAGCGACAGATAATCCTTTCAACTACCTTGAAAATCAATAACACAGCTCCTCAACATATCCTCCAATATCTGAATCACTCTCTCAGATTGACCATCGGTCTGAGGACGGAATGTAGTTCTAAAGTCCAACCTTGAACCCAGAGCCTCATGTAACTTTTTCCAAAACTGAGACGTGAATCGAGGATCTTTATCAAAGATTATTAAAACCGGTACCCTATGTAGTCTCATTATCTTAGAAATATAAAGCTTCGTCAGCTTCTACAGAGAATAATCTGTCTTAATTGGTATGAAGTGCACAGACTTGGTTAATCGGTCCACGATGACCCACACTGAATCCTTCTTAGTGGGTGTTAGAGGCAGCCCACTAACGAAGTCTATAGTCACTCGCTCCCATTTCTATAGAGGAATCTTAACCGGTTGCAGCAAACCCGAAGGCAACTGATGCTCAACCTTAACTTGATGGCATGTCAAACATCTAGCCACAAAATTAGTAACCTCTCGTTTTAATCCTGGCCACCAATACAACTAGCGAAGATCTCGGTACATCTTATTCCTACCAGGATACATAGCGTAAGGGCTACTATATGCCTCTCTCAGTATAGACTGTCTCAAATCAGTATCATTCGGAACACAAATCTGTCCATGGAAACACAACACACCCTCAGAGTTTAACCCCAAATCTATAGTGCTACCACTCTCAATCTGTCAGAATCGAAGACCCAAAGACTCGTCCTCCAACTGCTTACCCCTAATTTGCTCAATCCAAGTAAGTTTAACCTGAAGTTCAGCTAATAAGCTACCATCATCAAATAAGCTAAGGCAAGCAAACATCACCCTCATATCAGTCATAGCTCTACAGCTCAGTGCATCGACCACCACATTGGCCTCACAAGGATGGTACTCAATAGTACAGTCGTAATCCTTAAGCAGTTGAATCCATCTATGCTGATTAAGATTTAACTGTTCTGAGTAAGGAGGTACTTGAGGCTTTTGTGATCAGTGTAGATGATACACTTCTCACCATACAGATAATGCCTCTAGATCTTCAGAGCAAATACTACGGTAGCCAACACTAAATCATGTGTTGGATAGTTTGCCTCATGAGTCTTAAGCTGACGAGACGTATATGCTACCACCTTACCATTTTGCATCACCATACATCCCAAACCAGCATGTGACGTATCACTATAAACCGTGACCTCCTTTCTAGGTTTAGGCTGTATCAGAACAGGAGCCTCAGTCAGCACAATCTTGAGCTTCTCAAAGCTCTCTTGTTACGCATTAGTCCAGTCAAATGATACACCCTTACATAGCAGCTTAGTTAAGGGTGCTACAATCAGTGAGAAGCTTTCCACAAACATTCGATAATAACCCGCCAATCCTTAAAAACTGCGGATCTCAGACACAGTCTTAGGCTGCTTCCAATCCAACACAGCCTTAATCTTTTGAGGATTGACTCGAATCCCCTCAGTAGAAACCACATGACCAAGAAATGTTACCTCACGTAACCAGAACTTGCACTTGCTGAACTTAGCATAGAGCTGCTTATCCCTCAGAGTCTGAAGAACAGCTCTAAGGTACTTGTCATACTCATCCTCAATCCTCAAATAAACCAGTATGTCATCGATAAACACCACCACAAACTGATCCAGATAGGGCTGAAACACTCGGTTCATCAGATCCATGAAAGTTGCTGGTGCATTATCAGTCCGAAAGGCATCACTAAGAACTCGTAGTGACCATAACAAGTCCTAAATGCTGTCTTATGTATGTTAGCCTCCTTAACCCTCAACTAATGTACCCAGATCGAAGATCAATCTTAGAGAATACCGATGCTCCTTGAAACTGGTCAAATAAGTCATTAGTCATCGGTAACGGATATTTATTCTTAATGGTCAACTTGTTTAGCTTCCAGTAGTCAATGCACATCCTCATGGATCCATCCTTCTCCCTAACAAACAGTACTAGTGCTCCCAACTGAAACACACAATGGCGGGTGAACCCACGATCTAACAACTCCTAAATCTGAGCCTTAAGCTCTGTAAGCTCCTTTGGTGCCATTCGATAGGGAGTGATAGACACCAGAGCGGGACCAGGAAGAAGCTCAATCCTAAATTCCACTTCTCAATTAGCTCCTTAAGAAAGACGTCCGAAAAATCCTTTACAATTCTGATGTCCTTAATAGTAGAGTGCCCAGAAGCGGAAACACTGACATAGGCTAAGTATGCCTCACATCCTTTATGAACCAGTCTCTAAGCCAACAGTGTAGATATCACATTAGATAAATAGTTCTGATTTTCTCCAATCACGACAACTTTATTATCCTCTTTAGTTCTCAAAACGACCCTCTTAGTCGCACAGTCCAAACTTACACGGTGCTTGACAAACCAATCCATCCCAAATACTAGTTCAAACTCCCCAAACGGAAGCTCTATTAAGTCAGCCAGAAATATCATCCCTTGAACCTCTAAAGGAACATCTTTATACAATTTACTAACCCAGACAGGCTACCCCAACGGACTCAGTACAGTAGCCTCACTCGTAGTGCTTTCAACTGAAATCCCCAACTTTTCTGATATGGTGCTAGCTACATAGGAATGTGTGGAACCTATGTCTATCAATGCAAAGTAAGGTACAACAAAAATTAAGAACGTACCCATAATAACGTTCAGAGCATCTTTGTCTTCTCGGTGACGAGTAATATAAATAAGAGTAGGCTGCATCGCTTTAGTCTGTCCAGAACCTCTGCCTGGTGCTCACTGTCCACGGCCCATAACATTACCATCCCTAGCTTGACCACGGCTTCTCGGTGGCTACTGAACTATCCTCTGTGGCTGTGCAGTACCAGTACCTGGAGCTTGCATCAGATCGGGCCTCAGTAGACACTCCTGAATGCGGTGCTCTAGTGACCTACACCTCAAACATGCCCCAATCCTCTTCCAACACTCGCCCTGATGGTGTCTACCATAATTTACACATGGCTGCAGTCTAGTAGCAATAGCAGGAGGCCCAGCTCTAACTGGCACACTAGATTTAGCTTTTTTCTTAGGCCTCTGTACAGAACCCGAGGGCTCCAAATCCCTCTTGTTTTTACCCCTCTCTCGATCTCTATTTTGGCGCTCAGCGAGCTTAACCTCCCACTGATCTTCACTTTTTCTACTAGAATTGAAAACTCTTACCCCCTCTGCAATGCTATCAGCACCCTCAAATTATCTCTGAGGCCATCCTTAAAGCGAACACACCTCTCATACTCAGATTCCAGCATACCTCGCACATAGCTGCTCAGTCGCAGGAATTCAGGCTCATACTCAGCCACAGATCGGTCTCTATAAGTAAGGTTTAAAAACTCTCTCCTACGAGTATCCACGTAACTAGCTCCCACATACTTGCTCTAAAACGCCGTATTAAAGAATTCCCAAGTCAATAGTTTGGGCTGAGTGCCCTCCTTAACAGTCAACCACTACTGGTACGCCTTATTGCGAAGTAGCGAGACTGCACCCTTTAATTTCTGCTTAGGGGTGCAATCAAGATCATCCATAATGCGCTTGGTGGCCTCCATTCAGTATTCTGTCATATTAGGGGCGACTCTAGTAACACCCCTAAAAAGCTCAGCTCTATTGAAACGGAGTGATTCCGTCACCGACCCTCATCCCCTAGATCCAGTATTGGGCCCAACGACCTTCTCCAAAATCTTTAGCATAGCCTGGGACAATACGTCGTCCCCAGCCATGTGATCTTGAGACCCAGTCTCAGTAGTAGGCGACACTGGTGTCTCACTCGTGTCCAAATTTGATATACTACCTCGAGAAAAAGAAGACTCAGCTGGAGCCCCTTACGGCCTCACCACAGCATCGAATACCACATCCGCGGGTACCACGAGCACTCATTGTCTAACTCGATTTTATCTATATTACGAATTTTATGAATCAGTTACAATTCAGCATTTATTAACAGATGTTTTATGCAAACAGTTTCAATAATTCAAAGTTTGTTTTCGTATGGCCCAATTCAGTCTAGCCCGTGTGTCGCACACGGCCTACCTGACCATCACACGACCGTGTTTTACTTGCACGACCTGGCCTTGTCGATCACACGCCTGTGTTATGGCACACGACCTACTACACGGGCGACCACACGCCTGTGTGGCATCGACAATATAGTTTTTTGACTTTTCATCAAACCCCATTTTCTGCATTTTGGGTACACAATAGATCTAGGCACTTACGATCATTGATAATTCCAACCGAAGAAAGAAGGTTAAAGGAGTATTAACCCCTATATTGAACCCTTAGTTCTTTATCAAAAGAAAAGCTCTAATATCAAAAGCTGAAATCTAAAACAAGGAGTACTTACACAAGAATCTATTTGACTGATTTGATAGAACTAAGAAGCAGTCGTTCACTAACTCAAGCCCAGTGCTCTTACAGGTTCAGTCGAAGCACAATGGAAAAGAGGGAATCAAGTATTTGATTATGCATGTAGAACCAATGGAGTGAGCAATTGAACAAAAAATAGTCAGCTTATAAGTATGCAAATGGTAGTGGAAATATGAGCTTCAACTTTTGTAGGAATCGACCAAGAGAGTGATGGGTAGAGAGTAGGTAGATTCGGCTTTGTGAAAATTGTGAGGAAAACAAGAAGATGGCTACTTGAAAGTAAGAAGAGAGAAAGTAATCAGCTTCAAAAGAAGGTGAAAAAGAATTGAGAGAAAGAAGGTTTAATGGCCAAAAAAAAAAAGAAAGATTCAATCCCGTTCAGTCAAAACAAGAAAAGATGGAAAAAGGAAGTTATGCACAAACGCTAAGTCAACAGAGAAGTGAATAAGAAGAAGAAAAGAGACTTCTTTAGGCAATTTGGCACAATAAGCACACACTAAACAAAGAACTCGAATTTCCCCAATAAGAAATCGGCACAATCCTCACACCAAATTGTCGAAATGGCAAAAGTAAAAACCCAAAAACAATTGAAAAGAATTCGGCACCTATCACTCTCACAAATTGCTGAAATGCAAATGACCAACCCTTAGCCGATTTTGCAACCCAGAGATACCCTACATTCGGCCAACTCTATCCCTCAACCCAACTCCTTGAAAATCTCCACAATCTTCTTCACATATTTCTCTCATTGATCTCCTCCAACCTCATACTTCAAATTCAAACCAAGCTTGACTAATTCCAATCCTTATCCCCTACCAAGTCAACAACCAACTCCAGTGTTTGAACTCGGATCCACCTCTTACCTAGACCATGTAGTAAAATATCAACCTTTTACACACAGTGTGACTTGAACATTGGGACCTCCTTGCCAAGCATGTGACACCACTTCTAATCCCCATATGTGGCGCCTTTTACCACTCCAACACAAGGCTTCTTGTGTCATGAACTCCCCAATATTTTACTTAAGTCCTATGAACTACCATCCATGTCCCCTTAAGCCCAAAAATTAAAATTTTACCCAAGGCTTGGCTTCAACCTAGGCCTTCTAAAAGCCTCCCAAACACTCCAAAAACATCAGTTTAATACACCCAAAACATGCAAATTTCAATTCATGGAAAAAAATCAAAAACCCTAAAATTTAGAGCGTTACAACATTCTTCAATAAGCAAACGTACCATATGGACATGTAAATGTCATTTTTTTCTTGGTCCTCAAGAGCTATCAGGATTAGGAAGTAGCCAGAAAGTCCATCTAGGAAGCAATAATACATGTGACCAAATAATCTCTCCAACATTTGATCTATAAATGGTAAAGGAAAGTGATATTTCCTTGTGGCATGGTTTAACTTCCTATAGTCAATACAAACTCTCCATCCAGTGATTATTCTTGTTAGAATAAGCTTGTTTTTCTCGTTGGCCACAACGTCTTGCCTCCTTTCTTAAGAACAACCCGCACAGGACTCGTCCAAGTACTATCAGAAATAGGATAAATAACTCTAACATCTAGAAGTTTAATTACCTTAGCCTTAATAACTTTTTTCATGTTAGGATTTAACCTTCTTTGAGCTTGCATGCATGGTTTGTACTCGTCTTCCATTAAAATTTTATGGGTGCAAAAAGAAGGACTGATTCCTTTTATGTTAGAAATCTTCCAAGCTATAGCTCTTTTATGGTCCTTCAGCACTTGCATAACTCATCTTTCTCATTTGACTTTAAATCTGAAGCAATAATCACTAGTAATGTAGAATTATCTCTAATAAATGCATACTCTAGGTGATTTGGTATTTGCTTCAGTTCCAATTTGGGAGGTTCTTCAATAGAGTTTTTTAATTTTAATTCCTTGTTTACCTCAATGCCTACATAATTTTTCTGTCTCAGTGAAGACTCATTAGAGTCTAAATCAATTTTCGTCTCATTATCACAACATTATCGTCATCTACCTCCTTTCATTGAACAAGACAAAATTCTAACGTGTCCTTATGAATAATTTCCTGTAATGAATCTTTAATAACATGATCAATAGAATATAACATGAATCATCTTGTTCTTTAGAGAATCACATGGAATCATAGATTTTAAAAGTGATCTCTTCATCACCTACCCTAAGCATAAGTTTACCATCACCCACATCAATGGCAACCTTAGCAGTGGCTAAAAAGGGGGGACCTAAAATTAAAGGCACCTCACTACCCTCATCCATGTCAACCACAACAAAATCAATAGGGAATATGAATTTATCTACTTTCACAAGTACATTTGCAATGATACCCCTAGGATATTTAACAGATCTATCGACTAATTAAATACTCATCCTAGTAGGTTTTGGTTCCCCAACACCAAGTTGCTTGAACATTTTATAAGGCATCAAATTAATACTAGCACCTAAATCAGCTAATGCTTTCTCAATATTTAAACTACTAATAAAACGGGGAATAGTAAAACTTCCTGGATCTTTCAGCTTAGTTGACAGTTTATTTTGGAGAATAGCTGAACATTCCTCATTGAGTTCCAGAGTGGATAGTTCTTCAAACTTCCTTTTGTTTGTTAATAGCTCTTTTAAGAATTTTGCTTATGTGGGCATTTACGAAATAGCTTCAACAAAAGGTAAGTTAATATGTAATTGTTTAAAAAGTTTAAGAAATTTACCAAATTGTTTATCCATGCGGTTTTTCTTCAACTTTGCCGGATACGGGATCGATGGTTTATATTCTTTAACCACTGGTGTTTGAATTTCTTTGGGTTTTACCCCCTCATCATTTGCCTTATTGGTTTGCAGTTGTAGCTTTTTTTTGGGTTCAGCCAGTACTTTTCCATTTCTTAATGTAACTACTTTCACATGGTCTTCTGGGTTGGGTTTGGTGTTATTAGGTGAACTACCTTGTTGTCTTTCTAAAACCAATTTAGCAACTTACTCAACCTAATTTTTGAGCCTAGGAATTGATGCTTGCTAATTTTTCAAAGTTGTCTCAAGGTTTTGAAAATGAGTCTCTAACACTGTAATAAATTTTGCCAACATCTCTTCAAGGTTTAGCTTCTTCTCTAGATGATAAAGTTGTAGTAAGCCCGAAAGGGTTGTGATTTTTGATTTCCTTAACCACCCCATAAAAAGTTTGGGTGGTTTCTCAAACCTACATTATAGTTATTACTATAAAGGTTATTTTTAGTTCTAGAATTATTACCTATATAATTAACGTGTTCGTTCTCCGTGTTAGGATCGAAGGGTAAATTTTCTGGATTATTTATTCCACCTCCATTTGCATCGCATTGCATCATCGGATTTACCTATGTGAAAACATATAAATCATCAAATCTTCTATTTAATATTTCTTCTTGGTTTGATAACATGGTGATCGCATCTAAATTAAAGACACCTGCTGCTTTCAGTGGCTTTGTCCTCATGACTTGTCACTGATGATTATTAAATGACATCTCTTCAACAAATTCATAAGCCTCTTCGGGTGTTTTATTATTCAGAGCTCCACCAGCTGCTATGTCGATTAGTTGCCTAATTTAGGGATTTAAACCATTGTAAAAGGTTTGAGCTTGTAGCAACAAAGTTAACCCATGGTGAGGGCACATTCTCAGTAAATCCTTATACCTCTCCCATGCATCATATAACATCTCTAAATCGATCAGTACAAAGGAAGAGATGTCATTCCTCAACTTGGCTATCTTAGCAGGTAGGTAGTACTTCAGTAGAAAGTACTCGGTCGTTTGATCTTATGTAGTGATGGAACCTCATGGTAAAGAGTACAACCACTACTTAGCTTTGTTCCTAAATGAGAAAGGGGACAACCATAGGCGAATGGCGTCATCAGTGACGCCATCAATTTTGAAAGTATCATAGATTTCCAGAGAGCTAGCCAAATGAATATATGGATCTTCGTCTTGCAAACCATCAAACTGAACAAATTGTTGAATCATCTGAATAGTGTTTGGTGTTAGTTTAAATTATTTGCAACAATAGTGGGTCTCACAATACTTGATTCAACCTCAGTTAAAGTGGGCTTGGCATAATCATACATAGTATGAGGAACAAGAGCAGGATCTACAGGATTTGTAACAACTATAGGAGGTAGTTGATTATTCTGATTATCATTGATCTCCTTAGTAATAAACGAACCTGCCAGAAGTAAACAAAAGAAAAATTATAATGTAAAAATTAAACTAAAAAATAAAATAAAATAAAATAAAATAAAAATAAATAGCTAAATTAATAAAAATAAAGTGTTCCTAATATTTTAGTCCCCGGCAACGGCTCTAAAAACTTGATGATCACTAAACTAACTATAAATACAACAAAGGCAAGCGCACCTATCGAACAAAAGTATAACTACGGTGAGTAGATAATATCGTATCCATTAGGACTAAAAGTACTAGTAATTACCGTTTTTCTATTATTTAGCCAACAAATTGGAGTGATTGTTTTTAATCTAAAATTACTAAACTAAATTAACTAAGATCGCAACAGATAATGAAATAGGAAAATAATCGAAGATAACCAATGAGATAGACAATACCCAAGAAAGAATCCACCTAAACTTCACATATTATTATAAATCTAATTTAAACGATTTATTCACTTGTGTCTTGATCCGTAGAAATCCCTAAATTATGTTAATATCTCTTTCAAGAGTAAGAACAACTGACTTTAAGTTGATTAATTGAAATCTCTTTCTAATTAAAACCCCTATTGTCACATTATCTCGATCTATGGATTCATTAGATTTGACTTTAATTTGGTCGATTTATGTTGTCTTATTTCTAAGATTGCATGCAACTCCACTCAATTATGCTAGATCTACTCTTAAACAGGGTATTTAGCTCCACTGAATTAAGCACATTAAACATGAATTAATATCCCTGGAAATATTAAAAAAAGAAATAAGCATACATAATAGAGAACAAGAATCAAGTATTTATCACGTAAATCAGAAATCAAATAATAAAATTCATCATAGGTTTCATCTTCCCTAGGTATCTAGGGAATTTAGTTCATAATCCTGGATAAAAACATCTCAAAGTTAGGATAACCATAAGACATAAAAAAACTCAATAAAACTTTGAAAGAAATTGAAAGGAGATCTTTGATCTTGATAGAGATATGCTTTTAAGTTGATTTTGATAGTGTTCTTCGAGTGTTTTCTTCAATCTATTCTGATTGCCCCCTTCTCTATTATTGTAATTGGTATTTATAGTCTTTAGAATGCTCAGAAAGCCTAAAAATTGGGATTTTCTGCGTATTTGAGAAGCAGAGTGCGAAATCAACACGCCCATGTGCCCAGCCCATGTGGGTCTTGAAAACAACTCTTTTTGTCTGATTTTGGCTCGTTTTTTGCTCCTTTCACCCTCAAATGCTCTTCTAAATATAGAAACATGAATTTAAAGAATTAGGAGCATCAAATTCACTAATTTGCATAATTAATCATCCAAAAATGCAATAAGAATGAGATTAAAATATGTTACTTTTATAGCTTATCACTTCCCTACTCACCCGAAGCAAATAAAAGGAAAGAAGCTTAATGCTATTTAGGGTTTTAGAAGCTTTAACCTTAAAATTCAAGTAAGTCATTGGTTATTTTCTTGTAACTTATGTTTTTGAAATCCCAAGGGCTTAATATAGTTGATTCATGTGTTATTTTTCAAAACTGTTAAAATTTTTAAAAGTTGTTATTGTTGATTTCTTGAAGTTTTTAGTATTAAATTGTTAGATTTTAAGCATGGATATGAAAAATGATTAGTTTGTAAAGTTTAAACGTTAGTTTTGTAACATAAAGACTACAATGAATTATTTGTAAAGATGTTATGGGATTTTGATAAAAATAGATAGTAGAGAGGTTATAGAGGATGAGACTGAAATTAGATTGTAGAACGAAGCTCAAATTTTAAAGATATGATAATTTTGATTTCAGGGACTAAATTGAATCACATGCAAAATTTTAAGGAACATTCAAAAAAATGAAATTGAACTGATACATGTTTAGAATTGATAATTTTAACTTAATTGTTTTATAGATAAAAAATTGAACAAAATTGAGGCTAGTCGCGAAAAAGCAAAAATTGGTGAATAGTCATTAAAAGCTCATTTGGTTGTTGTTTTGCCAAGTAAATTCATATGGAACTTACTAAGTTAATTCATGTTATGTTTGTGTTTCTATAAATTGAATCATTATATTTGTTACCTATTTATTTTGTTTTGCAAAGTATGGTGCTAAGGTAAATTGAAAATGGTTATTTGAGTTTAAAATGCTATGTTTGTGGTTGATTATCAAATTAGAGGACTAATGTAAACATAAATGAAAATTTGTGTAACTTAGTGATTATATATCTTGACATTGAAATTGGTTGGAATGCAGTAAGTCATATAACGAAATGAGAAAAACTTAATAAAATCATGTAAGAGCAAAATGTTTCATTAAACACTTTATGGACAATAGTGGTAGTACAACTTTTTAAAATTCACCAAAAATTGTAGGAACCGAGTTAGAGGTTGAATAAAATGTAAAATTAAACCTTATTGAGTCTAGTTTTGTTGGAAAAAATGGTTTTGGAAAATGCAGCGGAAAATAAATTTAAGGAAAAACTAGAGTTATAAAAATTTTTCCAAAACAAGATCTTAGTTGTGATATCTAAAGTAATAAAACTTTATCAAAATTGTACCTTTCGATTCGTCTAGGATGAGCGCTTCAACTGAGAAGTCTTCTCTATCTTCAAGTTCACGTTTGCTGAGTGTGGGCCAGCTTCGAATCAGAAAATTTTTCACAAAAATTACCCGTGGAGTAATTTCACAATTTCTCTAAACTTTTTGGTCGAGTTGTAAATCAGAAAAATATCTCTAGAAATTTTCTTAAATAATCTCTTCAGAGATTTTGCTCTATAACTTTTTCTTGAATTCAAGTATGTGAGAAATAATTACCCAATTCTCTCTTTATATAGGGAGAGTTTAGAGAGTTCAACTCTGATTACACTTAATCACTTTAATATTAAATTAATATAATATTTATAAAAATAAATATTAGATTAAATTTATTATTAAATTTTATTAATAATAGAATGTTTATCTATAAGATAAATATTAAATTAATTTTAATATTAAGATAATCACTTAATATTAATTTAATAAAATACAATTAAGATAAGTATTAAATTAAATTTAATATTAAAATACTAAAATAATTTATTTTTGGAATAGTTAATTTGAAATCAAATTCTCTGGTAGAGTTCTCGTAGGAGTGTAACTCTTCTACTGCTCAACTACTGAAAACCAACTACCGCCGGCCACCGGGACGCTATCATCACAGCCACCGACACCACTATGTTTGGTGATGCAGGTATGGCACCTTTACAGCACCCCGAGTCGGTTCGGTTGTTGCCGTTTTGGTCTGGGTTAGTGACTACCTGATAGGTTCGGTCTAGCCACCGGTTGGACCGTTGACCTAGTTTCACATATCAGGCCCAGTTCAACAAGTTTTGGGCCTTGGTCTCGTTTTTTTGCTTCGAGGCCCAATCTACGATCTCAGGTCCAATTTTCATGTTCAATTACCCATTAGGCCAATTGTCTGACTTAAAAATTAATTTTCAAAAATATCATATTAATTTAAATTAATTTGATTAATTAAATTTTACTTGATCAAAATTAATTTTTCTAAAAATTACTTAAATTTTCCAAATTAATTTTTCAAGAAAAATCTTTAATCAAATTCTCTAGTTGAACAATTCTCACGACCGCCTAATTTAATTTCACATCGAATAAATCGACTCAATTAAATTATTTCCAAAGTCATAGAATTTTCTTCTGATTCAAATGCAGTTCGATCAAGCTTTTGTTGAGTTAGTAGAGGGACCAATTAAACATATACAATTAGGCTCTAGTAATGGCAATTATGTCCGAAAGCATTGTTCCGATAATTCACAATTACTTAATAATGGAGTCAATCCACAAGAAGTATCATGATTGAAAACTCTTTATTGTATACTCTTTACGAAAACAATTCATCCAACTATTTTGTCCAATGACCTCATCTTATGTGTCTTACCCACATATGATATCTTTAATTCTTTTGAGTTAAATTTGTTCACTCAATACAATCCTATTTTATCTTATTGTCACCATTGTGTCTTCTTAGTGATTAATATGATCACTGTCAATAAATGACTATGATAAATTGCTCATTTGATGACAATAAACCCATTACAATGTTCCATATTTATCAATCCACACAGTACCGATGAAAGGATATCATTAACTCTTTAATTGAGTTATGAATTCCATTGTTGCTAGTAAAGCCATGCCATACACGAGTCATGTACCCAACATAATGACTATGAGCTCGATCATCTTTAGAGCATAAGCCTCCACTTATATCAAAACACATGAGTTGCATACGCATGATAACTGACTAACTCAAGATTTAGGTAAATCACACAATGAGCACCACAAGTGAATTAATTCACAAGCGGATTCAGAATTAATTCATTTTGGGTCCAGTCCAATGTATCATTCTACCAATGAATACATCTATGTCTCTACCGTGGAGTCAACTACTCCAATAGCCAAGACTAGCCATCTCCCCAATTGTAATTGTAATTGTAGACGGCATAATAATCCTTCTCAGTATTTTGAATCAAATGCTCACTTCGATTCTTTTACGAGATTATAGACTTATCTAGATTATCTACTGAAGTAAGTTGTCTTTCTTGCAATGTAAACATTCTTACAATATCACTTATCTTTAGTTTGAACTTAGACAATTAATGAGCTAATATTTGCTTGTCACAGTTTCACTATGCATGCAAAATATAAAAGATAGAAATACAAAAGACATAATAATGAAATGTGAAATTAACTTTATTTATTTATCATTCAAATAAATAGAAAACAAATATATGTTTACTACAATATGGGCACATTTCCTAACAATTTTTACATAAAAGCAACAATGAAAGCAATG
The DNA here is from genome assembly GCA_020496765.1 of Gossypium stocksii. Classification (NCBI taxonomy): domain Eukaryota; kingdom Viridiplantae; phylum Streptophyta; class Magnoliopsida; order Malvales; family Malvaceae; genus Gossypium; species Gossypium stocksii. Next base: position 42,960,937 of record CM035624.1, read on the forward strand.
GAAGTGTAGATTATAAGATATAATACTTTTAATGAGACAATATCAGAATGATTTTAGGTTCCCTTCTTCTAACTTTGAAAAATCATTATAAATTTTAAAAATATGTTTAGGATATGAAATTTATATTCCTAAAATCTTAATGAGTCTATTTTCAAATGAAACAAACAAAAACATAATATAAGACTTGTACTCAAAGATATTTGATTTTAAGTGAAGAAGAGTCGAAGTTGCCTAGCAGCAGAACAGAAGAGGTTTTAAAAAAACTGATATTAATCTACTTTGAAATAAATTCTAAAATTTTTATGGTAAAAATTTTATTAAGCTTAATTTCAAAAACAAAAAGAGGATCTTAATTTTGAATTTTGTAAGTCTAGATATAAATAATTTAGTGTTTTGTTATGCATGAAATGATATCATGAGTGATAAATTGATAATATTGAGATTGATAGAATAAAAATTGAACTTGTAAGGGAATTGGATAAACGGTTACCCTATTAACTGCTCGGGTGTAGTTATTTCGACTATATGTCGAGGAGCACTGGGCACATTTTACTTCGGACATTTCGATGAGTGCTAGGCACAACCTTTATTTCAGTTATACTGATGAGCATTGGGTGCAAACTAATTACTTTGGACATTCTGATGAGGCATTGGGTGCTAAAAGGTTACTTTGACTAAGTGTCGATGAGTGCTGCGCACAATTTTTACTTCGGTCATATTGATGAACACTAAGCACAATCTATTTTCTTCAAAAATTGTCAAATGAGGCACCAGGTGCCAAATTCGGGTGTTCGTTGGAATTGTGTATCCCTTCGTGCTTGACTCAAGTTAATAAGAATTTAACATGTAAAAAATATATAATTATAATGAAAAGAATTGTTAATGTGAAAGAAATTTATAAATTGGATTTATAAGTCCAAAAGTTTGGTACGAAATTGTGATGAATTCAACGATTCAGTTTCGGAAATGACATGTTAATATGATATATTTCTAACTAGTTATTTGTTCATATTTAAGATGATTCATAAGACACATTTATCATGAGATATTGTGTGTTGATGATGAATTGAATTGTGATTCTGAAATTGAATGTGAATATATATTTTAGATTGAATTGTAATGAAATCATTGTCATGCGATAAGAACAATGTACAGGGTACGAGTATGCAAATACGATCAAATTTAGGGTATGATATGTAATTGAAAATAGTTATAGGGTATGATATGTGGAAATATGAATGGTTCCATTAGGGTGATATTATAATTGGAATTAGAATCTTAAAAATGTAATGAAATAGATTGACAATAAATATGGTAATGAAATAAGTTAGCGACATGATAAAAGATATTGAAACAAAATAATAAAATGCTATGGAATCAATTGTGCATATATAATATGGATCATGATAAAGGAAATACATGAACTTCTGTGTGAATAAATTGGAAATGAGCTTGGGAGAGGTTGAAATGAATACGAATGAGTCAACCGACTTCAGAAAGAGACTTGAATGATTCTTAAATGGTTTATTGTTGTGGAATGAACATGAAATTGTGATACGAGCAACTCAGCCAAATTCAAAAGCCATAATAGAGATGAACTTAGTTTCCCTCAAGGCCCAATTACGAGATCCAAATCTAAACAGCTAAAGTCAAAACTCAATTTATTCGTTCAAGACTTTATATCGAAAAAAATTCGAGAAGAAGAGTTGAAATTTCAAGACAATGGATTTTGGAGCAATGATGAATTAGAAGGGACTAATTTTGTCCATAGGCCTAAACTCTCAATCTATGATGACCAGTACATGTGGAAAATGCTAACAAGCTTAGGCATTTCACTTCAAGGACCCCAATTGATCCCACAAGCCTAGACATTTCATATTGGGTTCGGGTTTTAGGCTTAATTTTTATTGTATATGAGCCAAATATTGTATTTATCAGCTCTTATTATTTTATTATATTTTTTATAATTATTAAGTATTTTCAGTTATTTAGGAGTTTTATGTTAACAAGAAAGTTTAGTTTAAAACTACTTCTTGTTTAAATTAAATTAGAGTTCTAGTATACTTAAGAGTTTTATTTAAATTTATTTAGCTGGCCTATATATAGGCCTTTGCATTGTACACAATTCATTCAATTCATTATTATTCAACTTCTGTTTTGAGTTTATAAATTCCCTTTGAGTTTTCTTTTTTAAGAATTTCTATTGAGTTTCTTTTAGAAGAGTTTTAACAATCTTTTCAGATTGTGGGGATCATATTCAAACTTTTTCTTGCAAAATTTTCATTCTTAGATGAGAAATTAGAGCCGCTTGAAGGGGGTTGTGGATTCTTTGTGTTTCTAAGGCTTCTTAGGACTTCTACATACAACGTTTTATCTTTCCATCTGTCTTCTTTATTTTTTTCTTTATTGTTCTCATCATAGATCTATTATTCTATTTTAATTATCTTAGTTATTTATTTTTGTTTTATCTAACTTGGATTTAATTGCGTTTCAGGTTCTGTCAAAAATCCAAATTTCTTTCCGAAAGTCTAGAGCCCTAAGTCAAATCCATGACTTTGACAAACTTTACGATTCGCTTTCGCATTCATCCGTCTCATTCTTTATCATTTGGTATCATGTTTGGGCATTTTAGGTGCTCTTTTTGTTTTTATAAACTAATTTCTAGCAAACAACCTCAAAACAAAACTTTTTTACCCCGTTAGTTTTTAGAAAAATATTTTTCAGTGGATAAACATTTTTCAAACGATCTAAAATTTGATATACTATTTCTTGGCACTATTTTAGAGTATAAAAAGATATTTCCCACAAAAAAAAATTGATTGAAAAATTACAAAAAAAATGAAAAAAATTTAAAAATTAAAAAAAATTCTGTGGGTTGAATTTTGTGCCGAAATTTTCCAGATCAGATTTGAATTATTTGAGGAGACTTTACTTTAAATTTCGTGATTTTTCGAGTTTTCGAGTTTTAGCAATTTTCATTGACTCTTAGCCTTAGATTTTCATTTTTTTTTGCTTTTTATTGTTCTTTTATGCATTCTAACACTTTATTATTTCTTGTGTTAGTAGGTTAAAGCACATTGCACATTCATTCCTCTGTGTAACAAAATTATTTGATGTCTAGTTGATTTTGGATTCATAGTGCTATTAGGTTTGCTTTGTTAGTTTAATTCTTGTAACGCCCCGAATTTTTGGGGTTAGAAGTTTTGAGTTAAGTGGTTAGGGTCAGTGAGAAGGTAGTACTATTAAGTTTAGTTGTGTTTGAGTAGCAGAGTGGGCATGCTGGTTTGATGGTGGGATGTGTGTTAGCATACACTTGGGTTTTGGGTTCGAGTCCTTGTGTGTGTGCTTTGGGGTTATAAAAATAATTGTTTAGTTTTATTTTATTTTATTTTATTTTGTTAATTATTTGTTTATTTTGTGGCTGTAACACCCTAAATTTGGGCCTAGAAGTATTGGGCCTTGAGAATGGGAACAGTTAGGAGACGACACATAAATATTTATATGTGCAAGAAAGTGACATAAATGAATGTCTACTTTAGTGGTTAAGTGATTTAGGGGTGTTTGGGAGTGTCTGAGAAGTCTAGGGTTCAAGATGTAGCTTGGACAAAAAATTTGTTTTTATTGAAGTAAATCCCTAGCTTTGGGCCAATAGGCTTATAATTAAATATTGGTAAACCATAACAAAAAAAAAGCCTAGTGGTCTATTGGTAAATGGCGTGTGGATGTTTCCTTAGGGTTTGAGGTTCAAGTCTTGGTGTATGCACAATTTTTGTTTACTTACTTAAGTGAACTCTAACTTTGGTTTGTAGGCTTTTAAATTGTTGCGAATAAAATATGACACAAGAAACGCCTGTGGTCCGGTGGTAGTGGCGTGTTGTACTTTTAAGGAGTGTGGGTTCGAGTCACTCTATGCACAAAAGAGTATTTATTTTACTCCTTTGCGATGTGAGTGGTGGAATTTGAATCAAATACTGCTTATGGAGTTTGAACTGGTCATAGAGAGAATTGAGGAGGGATATTTGGAAAGATTGTTGGAGAGATTTTGGGATTGGGGTTGTTGCCGATTTGGTGAGTAGTAGAATACAGGTTCTACTCAATCTCTTTGAATTTTCGGTGGCTGAGTGTATGTTGGTGGGGATTCTCTTCATTTTTGGTTTTTGGCCATTTTTTGTTAGGTGAATTTTTCTTTATCGATTTTTGTCTGTGAGTGCCGAAAGTAATTCTCACTCGCTTTCTGCTTTGGTAACTAGTATTTTTCCTTTTTAGCATTTTTGGGTTGAGGCGAAATTGACCATTTGGGGAATTGTCCTTTACTGCCGAATACATCTTTCTCTTTCCCCCTCTTCTTTTTTGGTTTTAGTTTGTCGATCTACTTCTTCTCTTCTTGTCGAACCTTTTTTGTTTTCTCTCATCTCTCCATTTTGTCTGCCGGCTTTTAGTTAATGATTCTCTTGATCGATTGCTTTTGATCTCTCTTCCCCTCCAGTTTCTTTCGGCTTTTAGTCTTGATCCTATTACCGGTTTCTATCTTCTTCTTCCTTGATCAGTTTCGGTTTGAGAGTGGCTTTAACAAACAGTGAGTTACTAGATTTCTTCTTGTTTTTTTCTATTCTTTTGATATGTTCAAACTTCTTTCTAAAACGTATGCTCTTTTCTTTTATGTTCTCTATTGGCCGAATATTGGTAGATCAATCCTTTTCTTTCTCGATCTCTTGAAACAGTAAGCGTAGATTACTTTTTACTTCAAATGGACATTTTCGAGAATATGTCACAAGAAGAGGTATTAGCAGTGGCAAGTAGTAGCCATTTCGAGGGAAGATTAGGAAGGGTGCCAACTGGAAATGGAGTCGTGGCCCCTGCCCCCAGATTTAAGCAGCACAAGGTGTTGACGGTTCGAGACTTTTCGCCAGGGTGCGGTAGGGTGGCCGCACCAATCACTAGACCAAATGAGCAAGCCACAAATCGACTAATCTCATCAAGCGGTAGGTAAGCCTTTATGTACAAGAGTTTTGATTAGGGTTCTCTTCGACTCGTTTGTTAGCTTATTAACCGAAAGGTGGGATTGAATGTAGGTGGGAGTTCTTGTGGATCTTAGCACGGTTTCGCAAAATAGGTGTGTAACAGCACCTTGTATTCGATAGTCGGTGAAAAGCAAAAAAGTGTGTAACCACACAGTTATATTCGCAATCGGCATAAAACCGAAGAACTGAAAAGTACGACAACTGATGCCACACAGGCGTGCGAACGCACGTGTGGAAAATCGTGACCACAAAACTTGGACGAATGACTGAAATACCCTTGGAAGGTAACCAAAATACCCTCGTAAGGTAAAATGACCGAAATACCCTCGTAGGGTAAAATGACCGAAATACCCTTGTACGGTAAAATGACCGAAATACCCCTGTAGGGTAAAATGATTGAAATACCCTCGTAGGGTAAAATGACTGAAATACCCTCGTAGGTAAAATGACTGAAATACCCTCGTAGGGTAAAATAACCGAAGTACCCTCGTAGGGTAAAATGACCGAAATACCCTCGTAGGGTAAAATGACCAAAACATCCTCGTAGGGTAAAATAACCGAATACCCTCGTAGGGTAAAATGATCCAAATACCCTCGTAGGGTAAAATGACTGAAATACCCTCATAGGGTAAACTGACCGAAATACCCTCATAGGGTAAAATAACCGAAGTACCCTCATAGGGTAAAATGATCGAAGTACCCTCGTAGGGTAAAATGACCAAAATGCTCTCGTAGGGTAAAATGACTGAAATAACCTCGTAGGGTAAAATGATCGAAATACCCTTATCGAAACCATTTTTTTGAAAAAATGAGGGTCGACTTGGATTTTGAAAATGAAAACGGAAAAAAGGGAGTCGCCACCAATCTTTTCGTTGAGGTGTGATCGGGTCACCTCGAAAAGCAGTTGTTTAATAAACAGATTGATTTATCATAAAAATGATTTTGATCTATGAGAAAAACCAGAAAAATGGGTCCGGGAGTCGGTTACGTACGAGGAAAGATTAGCACCCTCGATATGCCCAAAATTGGTACCTAGTTGATTAATAAGTGTCTTAGTGTCGAAAATACGAAAGCTTGAAAGATTTTAAAATACGATCCATCTTTGTATTAATGTTAATTTAAAAAAGCTTGGATAAATTGAAAAGAATGTTAAAGACCATCTCGTCTCGAAGTAATAAAATGTCACATCCAGTAAGTTAGGACACGACATTTTGAGCCTTTGAGAAAGAGCTTGCCTTTTATTTAAAACCTATGTATTTTTTTAAGGATATTCGGTTATCTAGGTTAAATGAGAAAAATTGAAACCCAATAAGTTAGGGTATAACTTCTCGAATTTCCAAATACGAAATATTGCCTTTATTTAAAAAATATTATTTCGAAGTAACAAAATGTCATGTCCAGTAAGTTAGGCCACAACACCTCAAATTTTTGAGAATAAGCATTTTATTCAAAACTCATATTGCGATTTTAAAAGGATATTCCATTATTTAGGTTAAACGAGAAAAATCGAAACCCAGTGAAGTTAGGGCACGATTTCTCAAATTTCTAAGTACGGAATATTGCCTTTATAAAAGAATCATTTTTGTGCCGGGTAAAGGTTAATATAACATAAATTTGTTATAAAATGAAATAATAAAGAATGAGTAAACAAATAAAAATTTCGGTATTAACAAACATAACAGAATAAAGATAAATGTGTAATGTAAAGGAGACTAATGAAAACAAAAATTAAGAAATAAAACAAACAGGCTATGTAAAAAGAAAAATAATAGGTAAAAATTCAATAATAAATAGATATATAAAAAAATAAAAAAAGGTATATATAAAAGTAAAAAAAAAAAACAAAGAATAAAAAATAAATAAGATAAAAAAACCTAATAGTACACTAATAGATAAATAAATAATACATAGAATTGTTGAAAATAATAATAATAATACTAATAATAATAAATAAAATAGTAATAATAATAATAGTAAATATAATAATTATGATGATGATAATAATAATGTAATAGTTAAGCAGAAAATAATAACAATACATTAATAAGACAAATAATAATAATATAATAATAATGGAAAATATAATAAAAATAAAAATATAACAATAGTGATAGCACTAAAAATAATAGTACTACTACTACTAATAATACTAATTTTAATAATAAAATAGCTAAAGTAACTAAGAGGAAGTAAATTGAACTTAAGACAGAAGTTTCGGGACAAATCCGAAATAAATAAAAGAGAAAAGGACCAAATTGTATGCGCAAATAATAAGAAGGGACCAAAAGGGAAATTATTCCTCCCATCCAAAACGCGCAGCTTCAGGGGACTAAAATGAAAACCAAAATAAATTATAGGGTATAATTAAAAAATAAAAGAAACTTAATTGCAAAATGGTAAAGAAACGGAAGGACTAAAATAGCAATAAGACCAGTTTAAAAAAACACGCGGATCCTCCTTTAATGGGTTGGGTCAAATTCGGGTCAGGTAAAACGACGCCCCCTTTGGCCAGCGAGAATTCCGGCCATTCGCCGCCGCGCCGACCGCCGTTCACTGGTGCCGGTGCCGCCGTCTGTGGCGGCAGGAAGCTAAAACGTCGTATTTTTTGGCGAAATCAAAATGTTAGTTTTTTATACCCTTTTTTAATACTTATATATAGATTTTCTTTAAAAAAAAGAAAAACAATATAAAAGATATGTATATATATAAACGACCTGAGAAAGAAAATAAAGAATATGAAATTTAAAACCTAGGTGCCTTCGGATCTCGTTCTTTTGTCAATTATTTGCTGATTTTTTTATTAAATTTTTTATATGCTTTTAAATCTATTTGTTTTTATTTCCAAAAAAAATATTTTACATCGATTTCATTCGGCTTTTATAGCCGGAGTAAATTCAAAAACCTAAGATACAAATCTAATTTTTGCTATATTGTCATTATTGCAAGCATGAATAGCGTTGATAGGGGGCGAGATTCACGCACTGACGGCAGCGTGATGTTCGGCGGTGATACATGGGTAATGCGGCGGCTAGTCCTGAAGTTAGGGTTTTCTGAAACCCTAATATTTTTTTTAAGCTTTTGGGGTTTTGGCTTGTTGGGTTTAATTGGTTTAGGCTTTAGTTTGGGTAGTTTATTTTGGGCCATTGTTTTGTAATCTGGACATTGGACAATTATTATTTTGGTTTATTATTTCTATTTTTGGGCCCCGGGCGAAATGCGCCTATTACAGCTGCCCCTTTTTGCTCATTGTCGTGTAACGAGAATGGAGCAAAGACTATAAAAGGGCCAATTTTGCTCGGTCTTGCCAAATCCTGACTTCTTGGCACTTCTTTTCTTCAAGTAGCTTCATTCAATTCCATTGCATCTTCATGGGCATAGGAATTGTCGCTTTGATCTACTCTACTACAATTTCAGGGAGAAAAGACTTGTAGCTTTAATCTGCTCTACTGCAACTTTAGAGAGATAAGATTTGCTATCTCCAATAAGCTCCACTGCAACTTCTGGGAAGTAAGATTAATGGCTTTAATTTGCTCCAACGTAATTTAAGGGAAAAGAGATTTGTAATTTTGATCTACTCTACTGAAACTTCAAGGAGGTAAGCATGGTGGCTTCAATCTGCTTTACTACAACTTAAGGAAGATAAGATCCACCATTTTCGATCAACTTCTTTGTAATTTCAAGGAGATAAGATTTACAACTTCTATCTACTCCACTGCTACTTCAGGGAGATAAGATCTACAATCTTCAGCTACTCCACTGCTACTTCAGGGAGATAATATTCACCTTCTTTGATCTACTTCACTTGTTACTTCAGGGAGATAAGATCTACAATCTTCAGCCTACTCCACTGCTACTTCAGGGAGATAAGGTTGGCGGCTTAAATCTACTCCCCTACTACCTCGGGAAGATAAGATTTGCCGTCTTTGATCTACTCCACTTGCTACTTCAGGGAGATAAGATCTACAGTCTGCTCCCTTGCTACTTCAGGGAGATAAGGCTGGCAGCTTCAATCTGCTTCACTACAACTTCAGAAAGATAAGATCCGCCATTTTTGATCTACTCCATTGCAACTTCAAGGAGATAAGATTTACGACTTTAATCTGCTCCGCTGCTACTTTAGAGAGATAAGATTTGTGGATTCACCGATGTTGCTACACCGTCCTCTAGGGGACATGACCTGTAGAATCAGTTTCATGGGCCTATGCTTATGCCAAATGGTTAGGATGCTATGATCAGAATGAGTCAAATGCTCCTAAATAGCTGTGTTATTAATGGTATATAAATGCATAAATGTCATGAGAATGATCCATTTTTAATGCCTAGGGTTGTCGTTACTCGTTGTTCATTAAGGCTTTATCACTGACACATTACGCTGCATTCTTGCTCGAGTAGTGTCTTTGTCACTGAGGAAACATCTGCAACTGGTTTGCCCCACTGCAACTTCAGGGGGATAAAATTTAGTTTCTTCTATCCATCCCACTACAACTCAGGGGTATAGGATTTGTATCAACTTCAATCTATCCCATTGCAACTCAGGGGCATAAGATCTGTATCTTCTTCAATCCATCCCACTGCAATTCAAGGGTATTCAATCCCTCCCACTGCAATTCAGGGGTATAAGATTTGTATCATCTTCAACCTATCCCACTGCAACTTAGGGGCATAGGATTTGTGGCTTCTTCAATCAACTTGTAACACCCCAAACCCGGCCCAGATGTTATGGCCAAATCTGGTGTGTGACATGGACATTTGATTTGGCTTCGATCTTTGTTTGATAATTGTTATGTTGACTTTAGCAAAACTGTATTACCCTTTAGTAAATAAGAAACTTGTTTAGTTTATAAAGACCCTATCCACTACTAATTAAAATTCACTTTTAGAAGAGCTTATAGTTAAATCATCTTTATTGGGTTACCCATTTGTCACGTAATGTAAGTTTTGAAAATGTTTGTTAAGTTTGAGATAAACACCCGCGCAGTCTAGTCTAACGTTACAAACAAGTGATAAATAAAAATAAAAGAAATACCAAAATAAAAATAAATACCGAGCGGCCTTATTACAACTTGAAACCCGAAAATTAAAGAATACTAAAATAAAGTAAATTTAGGAAATATTAAACCAGAAAATAATTCACGTGGCCACTCGAATCTCTCGCAGCTCCAAGTCCTCTGAGGTTGGGGGTTACTTGCATGGATGGAAAAGAAAGGGGGTGAGTTTGTGAAAACTCAATGTGTAAGCTAACCCAACCAGTATTAGAGATCAGTTCAAGCATAGATCGGGCCGAAGCCCTATTCAGATACAGTTTAATCTGGGCCTTAGCCCTATTCAGAAATTAGTGTGGCCTTGGGCCCATTACAGTAACAAATCAGATTATCATGATATATGCATGTATGCAAAGCCCAAGCCCAATCCAGCCCTACACACCACCGTACCAACCCTACACACCATGTGGGGAATAACTCAACCCACCCAGCCCTACACACCACAGTCACAGCAGAGCTGCTTAAACAGATATCATGGCCAAGCCACCAGAACAGTAATACGAGGCAAAGCCTCTAAGCGAATACGTGGCATTGCCACTTTTAACATATAGAATATCAGATATAGTAGCATGCAAATCAGTCAACTTTACTCTAGGGGTAAAATGGTCTCTTAGCGTCTAAGGGTAAAACAGTAATTTTCACCCTTTAAGGGTATTTCAGTAATTTTGCTAGGTTTTAGGGTTTTATGTTTATTACAGTCTACTAACAGATCTATCATCGTCCGAGCAACTTAATTAGCCCATTTCATTAATACAATGTCATCGGGCCTAAAACCCCTAATGGGCCCGACAGAGCCCACAAGCTCCTGTGACCCACTAAGTCCAAATTTTACACATATTTTAGCAGATCTAATATCCAGATTACCATAATATACTTACCGCATGATTTCACCCATATGGGCCCATAAGCACATTAAGCCCAAATTCAGCCTATCGAAGCCCAAAACCACTCAAGTGCACGAAAACGCGCACAACAGTCTTACCATTCGTGAATACCAATTTTACCATTTCAAACCGACCCACGAGCGCTTGTATGCTCGCAAGCCCTCGAAATGCCGGCATTTCAACTTTTCGACTTTTGCCGATCTAGCCTACTAGAGGGTGTCAATTGTACACCTGTTTGCGAAATATGCTGAAATCCCTCAAACGATTAACCTACAATTGTTTTAACCATACGTCAAATATAATCCAAGTGAATAATTAATACCAACTTAACATACCTATTCAGCCAACATTAGAGTATCACCCACACTTACCTTTGCCAAATCTAACCACTAGATCTAGATCTAGATCGTCTTGATATCGTTAACCACTCTAGCCTCCACAAGATTCACCTTACAAAAAGCCATAAAGCTCCATTAGTATCAAAAGAGCCCTACATCTAAACCCTTAGAAAGGATCTAGACCAATTAATACAAATGGGTTAAGGGGTTTGGCTTTTCCCTTAACCAAAAAGCAAGAGAAAATTGAAGTTCTTACCAAAGAGTTCGCTCGATCCAATGGCTACCACCGAAGTCATCTTCTACTAGACCGAATCCCGATCTCTAGTGGATCTACCCAAAACCTGAAGATGGCGAAGTTGTCCAAGGTATTCGGCCAAAGAGAGAATATTTGCAAAATACATGAGAGGGTTCAGCTAACAGGGAGTGCAAGAGTAAAACAATAAAGAAATAGAGAAGAGAAGAATAAGAGGTTCGGCTAGAGGAGAAGAAAAAGAATGGAGAGGTTCGACCAAGAAGAAATCGGCACAAGACTGAATATTTTGGGATTTCAGCTTTTGAGAAACCGGCTAAGTGAGGTTCCAAATGACTCGATTCAGGAAATAAAGCAAAGAAGAAAGAGGAGAAGAAGAGAGTAGATTCGACTTGAGAATAAAAGAGAAGGGAAAGGGTTTGGCTCTTTAAGCAAATCGGTATAAGAGGGTTTGTGTGTTGCGTTTTCAGCTTTTAGAACAAAATGGAAGAAAGAAAAAGAAAGAGCAAAGAGCCGTAAAAAGTACTACACTTATTCGACCAAAAAGAAAGTGACCAAAATTGCCAAATCCCGAAGACTAACCACTAAAGAAAATCGACACATACCACCCCAAATGCCGAAAATACAACCTCCTAAGAACCTTAGCCGAATATACACCTCCAACTCCACAATCAACCAACTCAAGCTTCCCATTCAAAATTCCTAAATTTTCTCCCCTTATCACTCCTTAATCCAATCCTCTGAGCACTTCAAACTTCCTCCTTTAAAATTTCACTTGGAGTCCACCACTTACCATGCACAAGTATAAAAATAAAGAACACTTGCTCATTAAGAGATTCGAACCTCAGCTCCCTCACAAGCCTCCACACGCCATTTCCTAGCTCTAAGTGGCACTACCTTGCCACTTTACCACAAGTCTTCTTGTGTCTTAAAACCCCAATATTAATTTAAAAGCCCAACTAGCTTAGGTCAATTCTTCCCTAAGGTCAAAATAAAAATTTTCCAGACTTTAATCTTAAACTTAGGCCCTCCAAAGGTCCACTAAAGCACCCAACAAATCAATATAACACATCCAGTCATGCAGAAATAAATTCATGCAAAAACTCAAAAACCCAAAAAAATTAGGGCGTTACACAACTGATCTGTTATACCATTTTCTGGGTGACATGACCAAATGTGTATGCATGAATGTAGAATGTCATTTTTTCCAAGAATAATCCCCTTTTGACATTACTCGTTGTTCGTCGAGATTGTATCACTGACGCAATATCTTATCTTTTCGTTCAACTGATATCTTCAAAAAAAATCCGAAGAGGTAGTCTCAATTTAGACTCCTCTTTCTCAAATCTTTCCAACCCTTAGGTTTGGTGAGTTCTAAACAATAGTCCTGTTTTAGGTTCTCGTCCTATTTAGAAGCTTCCAGAGTAATATGTGAAACTCCTTTTGTGAAAGTATTATTAGTCCATTGATCGTTATTTCAATGCAAAATGCTTGAAAAAGATCATAACAATGGACAAGAATGGGATTGATTAGGAGCGTAGTTTGAAACAATTAAATTAATCAAAGATAGCCAAAGAAATAAAAGGAAATTGATTGCAGGCGTATCTTGAAAAGAATAAAGTAATCAAAGATAGCAAATTCAAAAATGGGTAAAATGAAAACTAGGTGCCCCAGATATCGTAGCTTGAGATTCTCTATACAAACTTCTGGGTAAGATGTAGCATGCTTCCTCATTGTCAATTCAGGCATAGCAAGACTACCATATGCCCCACTTTTGATCAAAATTTGAGTTGCCCTTTTTAGGTATTCAACTCAAAACCCATTTGGTCTCAAGGTGCCCTTTACGGGTTTTCGCCTTGGCCTCTCCTTTTTCTTTATTCTTTTTTTGATTTTTTTTATTTTGATTTGATTTTTTATAATTAATTTTTATTACTTTATTTTATTTTTTTTGTTTTGTTTTTTTAAGGCACATTTTGCGGGTTTTCACCTTGCCCTATTCCTCTTTTTAAGTGAAGTACTTCTTGATTGAATCCGAATTTACAAGATTGGGTAAGCTTTTCCATTCATTTTGGTTAAAATCAGGGCTCTTCCAGAGAAAGCCTTCTTTTCCACACAAGGTCCTTCCCAGTTTGGCATCCACTTTTCTCTAAAGTCCTTTTGTATGGGAAGGATCTTCCTCGATACCAAGTCCCTATCATGAAATTCTCTTGAGAGAACCTTTTTGTCATAAGTCCGCATCATCCATTTTTGGTACATTTAACTATGATGAATACTTTCAAACCCTTTTCTTCAACTAGGTTCACTAGAGACATTCTGCTTCATCCAATTCTTAACTCAATCAAAGCTTGGAGAAAAGGAATCTCAACTTACATGGGCAAAACCGCTTCTATTCCATAAACCAATGAGAAAGGTGTTGCCCTAGTGAAGGTCCTGGCTGACGTTCGATAAGCATAAAAAGTAAATGGTAACTTCTTATGCCAATATTTACAAGTCTCGGTCATTTTCCATGAGTTTTCTCTTTTCTCTTTTTTTTTTTTGGTACTTTTGTTTTTCTTTTTGGCTACCTTTGCTACACTGAGATATGGTGTCTGATCTTTGAATAGATTGCAAACTTTTGACATTGTGCAGTTGTATATTGTTAGACATGATCCTTTCTGGTATTCTTTTTCGGTACTTGATCTCTTCTTTTTTTTTTAGAAATTTGATGCCTGTCGACTTTGTAACATTGGCATATGAAGCTACTTCCACCCTCTTAGTGAAGTAATCGATGACCACAAAGATGAATCAATATCGACTAGAAGCTTTTGACAAGATCAGCCCAATAACATCCATGCCCTACATATAGAAAATTTGTGAAGAAATGAAGGAGGCACATAAGTCTTGACTCCCTAAATTCGACATTTACGGTATAACTGATGCAATCTCTTTCCATGGTGGACCAACAGTACCCAAACCTCATGATCAGTCTGGCTATCGTAAAACCATTAGCATGTGCTTTTCAAACACCCTACAGCATTCTCACGTCTTAGTAGCCTTGACATATCTTGATGAGTTCATGCAAAGACATCTTTGAATTCTTGGAATAACACAATGACGTCTTGTTTTGTCTTTGTGGTGATGCAGGCCTGATCATTGCCTCTTTCTCCCCTCCTAGGCTTACTGTCCATTGAATTTTCATCTTGTTCTACCATCCTTAACAAATAAGGAGATAGGTTGCAATCTCTGTCATCTTTAAAGTCCTGAGATCCCTCTAGACACATATCTCGTTCAAAAGGAGATTTTGAGTTAGTAGTTGAGTCACTCATGTCGTTGATATCTGGGGACCTGTTGTAGGTGCGAAGGCAGATTCGAAAGAATAAATGATTCTAAGGATGGTTATTATATGGTATGATCATGAATGAAGAATAAAATAATATTTGAAAGAAAGTTCCCAAGAACAAAAGAAGCTATAAATGGAAAGAATAAAAGAATATTTACTCAAAAAAATGCATTTTTATTGAAATAAAGATTTTGGACACAAGCCTATTTCACAAAAGGATTCTTATTGCCTCTAGGCTTAAAGCAACAAGCATGTTGTGAGTATTACTCTAGATTAGCTTTAAAAAAAATACAGGGATCTATTCTATAGTCTCATTGTTCAAAACACTCCCAAGTACGTAAGGACAAATGCTTGGAAAATTCTATTCCCTAGTTCCCTCTTCGGATATGTCGTTTATGTCTAGATTCCTCAATATTCCTTTTGGGCTTTTGACTGTTTCAAGGCATCGCAACTCTCTTGCCCCCTCCTTCAATTATCGCATTTACTGCTTCGTCAGAGTGATTAGGTTCTGAGGAATTGTCGAACTTCACACTTCCCATTTTAATGAACCTTTCAACCAACTTTTTAAATGTAGTGCAATTTTCGATTGAGCACCCTGTTATTCCCGGATGGTACTCACATTGGGCATTCGCATCATACCATTTCGGGAATGAAGGTTGCATGGGTTCTGAGTAAAAGGGAGATACTGCATGTACATCAAACAAATTCTGATACAGCTCCTTGTATGTCTTTGGTATGAGTGTGAACTGGAGCCTTTTTGTGTTTGGCCTCGAGTTGGATTCCTACCTTGAAGAGCTTTGATAGCTAGTGGTTACGGCCCTCGGCTGGCCTACAGTGACCGACTTGGAATACATGCTCAGGATATTTATTTTATTTTCCCTGTTTCTCGGGGTTGTTCTTCTGACGCTTTTTCCTGCATCTATCCTCCCACTTCTTATTGCATTTTCAATCATCTCGCCAGACATTACTATATCTAAAAAGCTCATGGTAGTGCTTCCCAACATATGGTTAATGAACGGGGCTTTCAGAGTATTGATGAAAAGCATTGTGGTTTCCTTTTCTAGAAGAGGTGGCTGGACTTACATGGCGACTTCCCTCCACCTTTGGGCATACTGCCTGAAGCTCTCTCTTTGTTTCTTTTCCATATTCTGCAGGGTAATTCTGTCGGGTGCCATGTCTGTTACATGGTTATATTGCTCCATGAAAGCATGTGCCAAGTCTTTCCATGAATTGATTTTAGCACAGCTCCAATAGTTGTACCATTTAGCTGCTGACTCGATCAGACTGTCTTGGAAGCAGTGGATTAATAGCTGGTCATTATTAACATATCTTGTCATCCTTCAATAGAACATCGTGATGTGAGCTTCAAGACAACTAGTCCTATTGTATTTTTCAAACTCTGGAGTCTTGAATTTTGGCAGGAGTACTAGATTTGGGACCAAACTCAGATCCTTGGCATCAACCCCGTAATGGTAATCAACATTCTTCATTGCTTTAAGTTTTTCCTCCAACCACCTATACCGATCTTCGAGTTGTTTTGGCAGTTTTACCTTTGCTTTTTCTATTCTTGCCATCTCGTCTAAATTAAGAACTACAAGAGTGATTGGATTGCCCCCTAATTGGAGCTTGAGCCTCTCAGGTAGTCCATAGGTGTCGAGGTATCGGCCTGATTTTGTTGGGGTCTGATAGTAACGGGTACCCCTTGCAGATGCGCGTCTAGTTGAGCCTGGACGCTTATTGGGGTAAAACCTGAGGGATAGATGGACCCTTACGGATGTACGTCACGTTGTTTCTGCTAAGGGGATTAGGGTAGATCCTAAAAAAATTGAGGCGGTTCTGGAATGGAAGCCACTGAGTTTTGTGTCGAAAATTTAAAGTTTTTTAGGTTGGCAGGGTACTACAGGAGATTCGTGGAAGGATTTTCTTTGATTACGGCATCGTTGATGAAACTTTTGAGAAAAGGAGTACCGTTTGTCTGGACTGAAAAACAACGAGAGGCTTTCGAGAAGTTGAAAAAAGTTTGGACTAAGGCACCTGTATTCATTCAACTGAAGTCTGGAAGGGATTTCACTGTGTATAGTGACGCGTCGCATGTTGCTTTAGGCCGTGTGCTGATGTAAGAGGGTAAAGTGGTTGCTTATCCGTCGCGGCAGCTTAAGCCTCACGAAGCAAACTACCCTACACATGATCTGGAATTGGCGGCAGTAATTTTTGCATTAAAAATATGGAGGCACTATTTGTATGGAGAAAAGTGTATTATATACACGGATCATAAGAGCCTCAAGTATTTGTTGACTCAGAAGGAGTTAAACCTTAGGCAATAAGATAGATAGAGTTGCTTAAGGATTATGACTGTTCTATTGAGTATCATCCAGGAAAAGCTAATGTGATAGCTGATGCACTGAGTCGAAGAGCTATAACTGTGCTGAAGGCGATGTCTGCTCGTCTTAGTCTGTATGATGATGGTAGCTTGTTAGCAGAATTGCAAGTAAGATCGACCTAGATAGAGCAGATTAAAGAAAAGCAATTAGAGGATGAGTCACTGGTTCCTCGATTTCAACAAGTTAAGAGTGGTGAGACTTCTGATTTTGGATTGAATAGTGAAGGAGTTCTGTGTTTCCGAGGAAGAGTTTGTATTTAGAGGGACTCCGACTTGAGACAGTTAATTTTGAGAGAGGCTCATGGCGGTCTTTGTGCCTTGCATCCCAGAGGGAATAAGTTGTATCGGGATTTACGAGAGTTGTACTGGTGGCCTAAACTTAAGCGGGAAGTAACGGAGTTTGTGGGTAAGTGTCTGACATGCCAGCAAGTGAAAGCTGAGCATCAACTACCATCTAGACTTTTGCACCAGTGAAGATTCCACTTTGGAAATGGGAAAGGGTAACTATGAACTTTGTGAGTGGGCTACCCTTGACGCCTACTAAGAAGGACTCGGTTTGGGTAATTGTGGATACGCTAACCTTGCTCATTTTATACCCGTTTGAACCTACTACTCACTTCAAAAATTGGCCAAGTTGTATGTAATGGAGATAGTACGACTTCATGGAATACCAGTTTTGATTATTTCTGATCGAGACCCTAGGTTTACATCTCAATTCTTGCAGAAGTTGCATAAAGCGTTGGGTACTCGGCTAGACTTCAACACTGCTTTTCACCCCCAGACAGATGGATAGTCAGAAAGGGTGATTCAAGTTTTGGAAAACATGTTGAGAGGATGTGTCATTGATTTTTGAGGTAGCTGAGAAGACTACTTACCATTAGCGGAGTTTGCATACAACAATAGTTATCAGGCGAGTATTCAAATGGCACCATACGAGGCGCTGTATGGTCGTAGGTGTCGTACGCCTACTTGTTGGATGGAATTGGGAGAACTTTAGGTTCTTGGGCTAGAGTTACTAGCAGAAACAGAAGATAAGGTCAAGCTTATTAGGGATCGGTTAAAAGAGGCATCTGATAGGCAGAAATCTTATGTTGACTTGAAGCATAAGGAAATTGAATACTCGGTAGGAGATTTGGTTTTTTTAAAGGTCTTGCATTGGAAAAAGATCTTAAGGTTTGGAAAGAAGGGCAAATTGAGTCTGCAATTTATCGGGCCTTATCAAGTTCTTAAACTGGTGGGTCCGGTAGTATATCAATTGGAACTACCTCCAGAGTGGGACCGAATTCATGATGTCTTTCATGTTTCCATGTTAAGGCGATATCGGTCTGATCCTTCCCACATTGTACCTGTTGAGGAAATTGAGGTTAAAGCTGATTTGACTTTTGAGGAAGAGCCTGTGCAGATTTTGGACCGTGATGTGAAGGTGTTAAGAAAGAAGTCAGTTCCTTTGGTGAAAGTGCTTTGACGTAATCACGGTAGAGAAAAAGCGACGTAGGAGCCAGAGGAGGTGATTTGTCAATAATACCTTCACCTGTTTGGACCAGGTAAATTTCGAGGCCAAAATTTCTTTAAGGGGGTAGAGTTGTAATGCCCCAATTTTTCGGTTTTCAAATTTTTGCTTGAATTTATTTTTGCCTATCTTGATATGCTGAAGTAGTGAATTAAGTGTGTTTAGTAGACCTTTAGGAGGTCTTGGGTTAAGCCTAAGGTCTGGCAAAATTTCTATTTTTGGCCTTAGGTGAAAGTTGGTTGAAGCTAAGTGGGCTTTTAAATTAAAGTTGGGGTTTTAAAGACACAACAAAACCTGTGGTAAAGTGGCAAGGTAGCGCCACTTAAAGCTCAAGGAGTTGGCGTGTGGAGGCTTGTGAGGGAGCTAAGGTTTGAATCCCTTGGTGAGCAAAGTGTTGTTTTATTTTTATTACACATGCATAGTAAAAGGTGGAATCCAAGTTGAATTCTGAAGGAAGGAGTTCGAACTGCTCATGGGATTGGATTAAGGAGTGATAAGGGGAGAAAATTTAAGAGCTAATTGGGGAGCAAGAGTTGGCCAATTATGGGTCTCTTGGAGAGCAAATTCGACTAAGGGGCAAAAGGGTTACATTTTCGGCAACAAAGATTCAGAGGATGTGCCGAATTCTTTTTGGCTCTTTTTGAAATTTTGTTGTGTCGTTTTCTCTCTAGACATCCTTCGGGATTTGTCATTCTGTAGTGTCAAATAAGTAAAAGTGTGCATTCGATTGCTTTGCTTTCTTTTCTTTTCTCTCCTATATTCTTTCATCAAGAGCTGAAAGCCCCTAAACCCCAAAGTTCTCTTGCCGATTTCTTTCTCTTGGCCAAACCCTCACATTTTCTCTAAAAAGTCGAACCTACTCTCTTCTTCCTTCTCTTCTTTCTTTTTTTTATCTTCTTCTTCTCCTTTTCTCCCTCGATTGGATTAATCTCTCTAAAGCCTTTCTAGCCGATTGCTTCAAGAGTCAAAACCCGAAATTCTTCTAGCCAATTTCTTCTTGGCGATCTCTCTAAAAGCTGAAATCCCAAAATTTATTAGCCTTTGTAACACCCAAACCCGGCCTAGACGTTACGGCCAAGTCTGGTGTGTCACATTGAAGTGTTTTTCGAAAACCATGTTTTCAAAGAAACCCTTCTTGAAGAAACTTGTTGCAAACTAAAACTTGTGTTTGTTTATTTTCAAAACGTGGTCAACTAAAAGTTAATCCCTTTTAAAAACATTATTACCTTTAAAACCTTCTTTGTTGAGAAAGCTTAATTTAGTTAGTTGCGGAAGACGTAGTGTTCGAAAATAGTTAACATTTTGGAAAACCGTGATTCATCTCTAGCAGATATAAATCAAAGTAAATAAAAACCTTAAAATAATAATCCAGAAATTATAAAAGGCCTTATTACAAACCAAACCCAAAGTAAAGTACTTGAGAGTAAATAATCAAAACAGAAAGCATAAGCAGTGTGTGGCCTTCTCCGAGTCCCTCGCAGCTTCGATCCGTCTAAGGCTGGGGATTACCTGAAAGGTTAATAAACGGGGTGAGTTTACGAAAACTCAGTGTGTAATCCCCTACTGCAAATATGAACAGTCAGTCATGTAAAAGAATTAAAAAGTTTGCCTTACCACAGTTCCAGTATCAATTGGGCCTTAGCCCATTATAAAAGGCAGTACCAGATGGGCCTTAGCTTATTATAGAATCAGAGACATTATCAGAACTAGAATCAAAAGGAGAATCAGAATCAGAATCAACATCAGAATTAGAGTCAGTATCAGTATCAAGATCAGAATTAGAATCGTATCAGTATTAGTATCAGTTAACAGAATCAGAATCAGTATCAATTAGCAGAATCAAAATCAGAATGTGAATGATGCATGATGAATGTAAAGCCCAATATATGTGGGGAGACTACTCGACCCACCCAACCACTACACACCTCCCGTACCAGCCAATACACCATGTGGGGAATAACTCGACCCACCCAGCCCACACACCACAGTTGCAGTATTGCTGCCAGTAACAGTATTTGTGGCCAAGCCACCAGAACACTAAAACGAGGTAAAGCCCCTTTTCAGTAAATAGTACGAGGCAAAGCTTCTTTCAGCATACGTGGCATTGCCACTTAACAGAATACGTGGCATAAAGCCTTCAATAATGGGTCTATAATCGGCACAAAGCCTGTGATATTGGCACAAAGCCTTCCGTAATGGCACAAAGCCTTCGGTAATGGCACAAAGCCTTCGGTAATGGCATAAAGCCCACAATAACGGCACACAGCCCATAATATCAGCATCGCAGTAAAGCTGCCAGTAATAATAATGCATCATAGCTGCCTGAAACAGTAAATGTGGCAAAGCCACCAGTATTAGTAATTGTGGCATAGCCACCAGTAACTGTGAATGTGACATAGTCACCAGTACAGTACTTCCTCCGGACAAAATCCCAACCCATGCAACATGTCGTGTATGCAGGATATCATGCCCATATTTAAATCGAACAATCACAGTCAAGTCATTCATATCACCAACATATATTCACAACCAAATCTGTCAAACACACAGTCCAAGTCAGTCACTTGCCCACAAGGGCAAAACAGTCATTTAACACCCTATGGGCAACCCCACAGGGGTATTTCGGTAATTCTACCCTATAAGGGTATTTCGGTAATTCCACCCTACAGGGGTATTTCGATAATTCTACCCTACAGGGGTATTTCAATAATTCTACCCTACAGGGGTATTTCGGTACTTCTACCCTACAGGGGTATTTCGATAATTCTACCCTACAGGGGTATTTCGGTAATTCTACCCTACAGGGGTATTTCGGTACTTCTACCCCATAGTGGTATTTCAGTAATTCTACCCTACAGGGGTATTTTAGTAATTTTACAAATAAGGGTAAAACAGTAATTTTACAAATTAGGGGTAAAACGATAATTTTGCAAATTAAGGGTAAAATAATAATTTTGCAAATTAGGGGTAAAATAATAATTTTACGAATCGAAGGTATTTTTGTAATTTCACAAATCGGGGTATTTCTGTAATTTTACAAATCGAAGGTAATTCGATAATTTTACAAATCAGGGGTATTTCTGTAATTTTGTAAACCAAGGGTATTTCAGTAATTTTGTAAACAAAGGGTATTTCAGTAATTTTGTAAATCAAGGGTATTTCAATAATTTTGTAAACCAAGGGTATTTCAGTAATTTTGTAAATTAAGGGTATTTTAGTAATTTTGTAAATCGAGGGTAAAACGGTAATTCTGTAAATCGGGGGTACTTTGGTAATTTTACAAGTCGAGGGTATTTCAGTAATTTGTTAAACTAAAGTATTCTAAATAGATATAACAATGCGAATGGGTCTAGGGCCCATTCTCGGCCCAAATGGGCCCACACGCTCGTGTGGCCCTTTTAGCCCAAATCTAGCCACAGATATGCGATTCACCTAGTCTAGTCCAATATTTACTACACAATCAAACAACTTATCCAATTGGGCCTGTAGGCCCATTGGGCCCACATGGCCCCTTTCTGCCCATCGCGGCCCGAAATAGTTGTCCTACAGCTAGAGTAGTGAGAAATACACACCTGATAGGAGACTGGAGTTCATCCGCACTCCGAGCACTTTTAGCCGACGCCCAACCCAAACGAGCCTGCCATAAAGCGAAAGGGATCAGCCAAGAAAGGTACCTTTACTCCCCTCATGGTTCTCCCAATTTAAAACCAGCTTCGTATCCACTCTAATGTTAGCTTCCCGATGTGGGATCCCCCCATCATCAGAGTTTAAATTTAACACCAACTCTTGTCGTCCCAACATAGCAAAATATATAAATATTTGCTTGCAAGGGGATTTGAACCCAAGTCCCCCTTACTCATGATGCCACACTCCTTGCTCCCCCTTGCTAATGACGCCACACCCACTCCACCACTAGGCTCCTTGTGTCAAATTTCAACCAAAAATATTCTTAAGGCTACCTACTTACACCTAGGGTTTAATTTACCTAAAACCAAAATTTTTGCTTGAGTCCAGGTTTGAACCTAGGACTTCTCCAACACTTCTTAGGACCCTCAATCATTGAAACAAGCCTTTATTTATGAAATTTAATGCACAACAAAATATTATAAGCCGCCTTCAACCGATCCCATGCTCAAGGCCCAAAACTTCTAGGCCCAAATTCAGGGTGTTACAGCCTTTCCCTTTGTCGATTTACTCAATGAGCCGAACCTTACCACCTTTTTTCTCTTAAACACTACCTAGTCGAATCCTCTCTAGGGATTCTCTTCTCAAAACCAAAACCTTCTCCTCTCTCTGTGGTTCGTTCAACCCCTTTGATCTGTTCCCTTGTGATTCGATTAAGTCGAGTGTAGATCTGGGCTTAGAGTGGTGGAATTAACTTCTAGCGATAGCAAAACGATCTAGCAAATCCCAGTGGTAAGTACTCAAATCTCTTCTTCTGTATTCTTGTGATTTAAGAAAAGCCGAAAACCCCTATCTTCCTATGGTGGCTATCAGTTTTGACCCCTTTTGGTTAAGCACCCATTTCAACCCTTTTCTTTTGGTTCTTATGTGTATTAGTGTGGTAAAAAGGCAATCTAGTGAGGAGCAGTTGGAGGCTAGGGGCATTGAAGCGATCTAGATCTAGATCTAGTTGTAGATTTCAGCAAAGGTAAGTGAATAATGATTTTGGGTAGTGATGGCCGAATGTGATGGTGTTAAGTGATGTTGATTTCATTTGATTTCGTTTGGATTATAGCTTAATGATGTAGTGGGTTTGTTGTAGGTTAATCGTGTGTGGAATCTCGACGTAGTACGCAAACTGGTGTGTAATCGACACCCTCTAGTAGATTAGATCGGCAAAAGCAGAAATGTCGATATTTCGAGGGCTTACGAGCGTGCGAGCGCTCGTGGGTTGGTACAAAATTGTGAAATTAGCAATAATGGACGGTAAGGTTGCTGTGCGCATTTTCGTGCACTTAGGTGGATTGAGCCTCGATGGGCCGAAATCGGGCCCAATGGGCTTACGGGCCCATATGGGTAAAAGTATGCGGTAAGTGGGTTTTTGGTAAATTGGACATTAAATCTACGATATTATGTGTAAAATCTGACTGAGCAGGCCACAGTAGCTTATAGGCTCCGTCGGGCTCATTAGGGGTTTTAGGGCCCGATGGCACTATATAAATAAAATGGGCTATTTGAGTCACTCGGGCGACGTTAAATCTGTTAGTGGACTGTATTAAGCATGAGACTTAGGGACATAGCAATATTACCAAAATACCCCTAAGGGTGAAAATTATCGTTTTACCCCTAGATGCTAAATAACTATTTTACCCCTAGAAAAAGTTAACGGATTTGCATGTTATTGTATCTAATATTCTGTATGCCATGTCATGTTATATTCTGATTTGCACGGGGTTGGGTTATTGATTTAGAGGAAGTGCTAAAAGTGGTAATGCCACATAATCTGCTTAGAGGCTTTGTCTCGTATTTCTGTTCTAGTGGCTTTGCCACGATATCTGTATTAGCAACTCTACTGCGACTGTGGTGTGTAGGGCTGGGTGGGTTGAGTTATTCCACACATGGTGTGTAGGGCTTGTACGGGTGGTGTGTAGGCCTGGATTGAGCTTGGGCTTTGCATACATGCATATATTATTATAATCTAATCTGTTTCAGTAATGGGCCGAAGGTCCACACTGTTTTCTAAATAAGGCCAAGGCCCAGTTTAATCTGTAACTGAATAGGGCTTCGGCCCAGACTGAGCTTGAACTGGTATATGACACCGGTTGGGTTTCTTTACACACTGAGTTTTCACAAACTCACCCTTTCATTTCCATCCATGCAGGAAACCCCCAACCATAGAGGACTTGGACTGCGAGGAATTTGAGGTGGCCATGTGATTCACTCTTTCAGCTTATAGTTTTTCTGAATTTTACTTTATTTATATTTTATTTCTTCTTCTTTAATTTCAGTTTTAAGTTCTAATAAGGCCGCTCGGTATCTTATTTTGGGTTTTCTTTCTTGTTAGCTTTTCAATGGTAGACTAGTCTATGCGGGTTTTCCAAACTTAAACAAATGATTTCAAAACATGCAACACGTATCGATTGGACAACTTATCGTCAATAACACCATAATGGGATTTAATAAATGATGAAATTTTATTTGGTAACAACTAAGGTTTTTAAAAAAGAAAATGATTCTTATTTACAAACTTTTAAACACAATTTAATTTCAAACTTCACAACGCTTTAATAAAAGAATATCAAAGCTTAGACGATTGTTTATGTGACACACCAGATCTGGCCATAATGTTTGGGCTGGATAAATGATGAAGTTTTATTTGGTAACAGCTAAGGTTTTTAAAACAGAAAATGATTCTTATTTACAAACTTTTAAACACAGTTTAATTTCAAACTTCACAGCGCTTTAATAAAAGAAGATCAAAGCTTAGACGATTGTCCATGTGACACACTAGATCTAGCCATAACGTCTGGGCTGGGTTTGGGGTGTTACACTGGATCTTGGCCAGTTGCTCTTACATTTGCATCTGTAACTAGTCTTGCATCTCTCTTTGAAATTGTTCTAGTCTTTCTAACCTCTGGTCCATATTTTTTGTTCTAGCGCAGTACCGTAATGATACTTAGTCGATAGACTTTTGTCAGATCCCAGGTTAACTGTAATAATTTTATCTAATTAGGGTCCTTTTGTGAAAATCTAATGCATATAATGTAATGTAATGCAAATGCATGAAATGAATGCAAGAAGAAACAAAGGTGTTGATTCTGAATTCAATTCCATTAGAACAACTTTTCTAGAAAATAAATTTCTTTACACAATAGATTACATATGCGGCCTTGTCCTTATATTCCAGGCAAAGACCTCGATCCCCTTCTTCGTATCCAAGTATTAAGGTTAAATCCCACAAACTTTCCAATAGATGTATCTACTTGATCCGGGCTGTGACGTATTGCTCACTTATCCTCGTGATGCTCGTTAGCTTCTTTAAGAAAGTCGAGATGTGATAGCTTCCGAATAACCTTTATTAGCTTGAATCCTCAGACAACGAAGCAAAGTCATATATTCCTCCATGGGCTATCAGCCTTTTCGCGTTGTGTTTACTCGGACCATATTCGGACGACCGTATTGTATTTCACTTTATCAAGAAATCCATTTTCCATGACAAGCTTTTCTATTTTAGCAATCGAATTTGAATCGACACCTCCTTTCTATGATGAGAATGTAATGTAATCAAAACAAAAGAAAACACGTTAGCATAGAAAATAAATAAAATAGAGCACCTGTTCGGGTGACCACTAGGGTTCGGCGTGGCTCTACCTAAGGAGGGCTCCTAGGGCTCTCTATATGTGGTTCAGCTCTAAGGCAAGGGTACCTGAACTTGCAAATTCCTCGATCCTCACCTATTATAGGCTCATACGGACTGAGTTCAGTTCAAGGGAATACATTTCCCTATGGCTGCACAGAGATGAAAATCTCACAAAGACATAGGTACGGATATATCCCAGAAGCAATCCACTAGCCCATGCGGAGGTGAAAACCTCACGAAGGCGTAGTTTCTCACTCCCACTTAAAAGGTGTAACCAAAAGGTCATGCAATGCAATGCAAGAGTATTCTACAAGACTTGAACCACAGCAAACATATGAAATGACACAAACGAATGCAATAAAAGGATCGTAGATTTTTAAATTAGATTTTCAATTTTCAACAAAAGGATAGAAAATAATCAATTTAGGGCTTGACTCTCTTATTGTCCCCAGTGGAGTCGCCAAGTTGTCGAAACCATTTTTTTTGAAAAAAGGGGGTCGACTTGGATTTTGAAAATGAAAACGGAAAAAAGGGAGTCGCCACCAATCTTTTTTGCTGAGGTGTGATCGGGTCACCTCGAAAAGCAGTTGTTTAATAAATAGATTGATTTATCAAAACAACGATTTTGATCTACGAGAAAAACTAGAAAAACGGGTCCTGGAGTCGGTTACGTCCGAGGAAGAATTAGCACCCTTGATATTCCCAAAATTGGTACCTAGCTGATTAATTAGTGTCTTAGTGTCTAAAATATGAAAACTTGGAAGATTTTAAAATAGATCCATCTTTGTATTAATGTTAATTTAAAAAAGCTTGGATAAATCGAAAAGAATGTTAAAGACCCTCTCGTCTCAGAGTAACAAAATGTCACATCCAGTAAGTTAAGACACGACATCTTGAGCCCTCGAGAAAGAGCTTGCCTTTTACTTAAAACCTATGTATTTTTTTAAGGATATTCGGTTATTTATGTTAAACGAGAAAAATCGAACCCCAATAAGTTAGGGCACGACTTCTCAAATTTCTAAATACGGAATATTGCATTTATTTAAAAATCTTATTTCGAAGTAACAAAATGTCATGTCCAGTAAGTTAGGCCACAACACCTCGAATTTTCGAGAATAAGTATTTTATTCAAAACTCGTATTGCGATTTTAAAAGGATATTCCGTTATTTAGGTTAAACGAGAAAAATCGAAACCCAGTGAGTTAGGGCACGATTTCTCGAATTTCTAAGTATAGAATATTGCCTTTATAAAAGAATCATTTTTGTGTCGGGTAAAGGTTAATATAACATAAATTTGTAATGAAATGAAATATTAAAGAATGAGTAAACAAATAAAAATTTCAGTATTAACAAACATAATAGAATAAAGATAAATGCGTAATGTGAAGGAGACTAATGAAAACAGAAATGAAGAAATAAAACAAACAGGCTATGTAAAAAGAAAAATAATAGGTAAAAATTCAATAATAAATAGATATATAAAAAATAAAAAAAGGTATATATAAAAGAAAAAAAAAACAAAGAATAAAAAACAAATAAGATAAATAAAAACCTAAATAGTACACTAATAGATAAATAAATAATACATAGAATAGTTAAAAATAATAATAATAATAATAATAATAATAATAAATAAATAAATAAATAAAATAGTAATAATAATTGTAAATATAATAATAGTTAAGTAGAAAATAATAACAATACATTAATAAGAAAAATAATAATATAATAATAATGGAAAATATAATAAAAATAAAAATATAACAATAGTGATAGTACTAAAAATAATAGTATTGATAATAATAATAATAATAATAATAATAATAATAATTTTAATAATAAAATAGCTAAAGTAACTAAGAGGAACTAAATTAAACTTAAGACAGAAGTTTCGGGGCAAATCTGAAACAAATAAAAAAGAAAAGGACCAAATTGCATCCGCAAATAACAAAAAGGGACCAAAAGGGAAATTATTCCTCCCATCCAAAACGCGCAGCTTCAGGGGGGACTGAAACGAAAACCGAAATGAATTATAGGGTACAATTAAAAAATAAAAGAAACTTAATTGGGAAATGGTAAAGAAACGGAAGGACTAAAATAGCAATAAGACCAGTTTAAAAAAAACGCGGATCCTCCTTTAATGGGTCGGGCCAAATTCGAGTCAGGTAAAACGACGTCATTTTGGTGCCCAAAACGACGTCGTTTTGAAGGGTTATATAAGTCAAAATTTTGAGAAAAAAATCATTTTCACCCATTTCAGAAAAAAAACACCCCAGCCCCCTTTCTTTTCTCTAAAGAGCCCCTTTTGGCCAGTGAAAATTCCGGCCATTCGCCACCGCGCCGGCCACCGTCTGTGGCAGCAGGAAGCCCAAATGTCGTATTTTTCCTGCGAAATCAAAAAGTTAGTTTTTTATACCCTTTTTTAATACTTATATATAGATTTTATTTAAAAAAAGAAAAAATATATATATATAAACGACCTGAGAAAGAAAATAAAGAATATGAAATTTAAAACCTAGGTGCCTTCAGATCTCGTTCTTCTATCTATTATTTGCTGATTTTTTTATTAATTTTTTGATATGCTTTTGAATCTATTTGTTTTTTATTTCAAAAAAAAGGTCTTTTGCATCAATTTCATTCGGTTTTTATAGCCGGAGTAAATAAAAAAACCTAAGATAAAAATCTGATTTTTGCTATATTGCCATTATTGCAAGCATGAACGGCGTCGATAGGGGCGGGATTCGCGCACTGACGGCGACGTGATGTTCGGCGGTGATACATGGGTAATGCGACGGCTAGTGTTGAAGCTAGGGTTTTTTGAAACCCTAATATTTTTATTTTGAGCTTTTGGGGTTTTGGGCTTGTTGGGTTTAATTGGTTTGGGCTTTAGTTTGGCTAGTTTATTTTGGGCCATTGTTTTGTAATTTGGACATTAGACAATTATTATTTTGGTTTATTATTTCTATTTTTGGGCCTCAGGCGAAATGAGCCTATTACAACCCTCGTATGGTAAAATGACCAAAATACCCCTGTAGGGTAAAATGATCGAAATACCCCCGTAGGGTAAAATGATCGAAATACCCCCGTAGGGTAAAAAGACCAAAATACCCCCATAGGGTAAATCTCACGGACATGTGGGAATATTGGACCCGGCTGTGTCGTACATATGGCTAAGGTCGTTTCTGCGCTTAGTTGGCCACACGAGCGTGTGGGCCCACATGGGCCGCATAATGGGCTTTAGGCCCATTCACACTATTATGCATGTTGAGGTACATGAGTCGTCCGAGACGACTGTGGACCTTCTGATGGGTCGATAAGTGTGTCTAGACCCATTTTGATGAAAATGACCGTTATGCCCCTATAGGTAAAATTATTGATTTGCTTATGTTATGTGTGACTATGATTGAGCATGACATGTTGCATTCACGTATGTTATTATGACATGACATTTTGCATGGGGTTGGGATACTGTTATGGATGAAGTATACTGTACCGGTGGCTTTGCCACATATACTATTACTGGCAGCTTTGCTGCAATACTGTTACTGGCAGCTCGGCTACGATATTGGTGTGTTGGCTGAGTGGGTCGATTTTATGCCCACATGGTGTGTTAGTGGTACAAAGTGGTGTGTCTAGCTGGATTGGGGTAGGTTGCACTGTTGCATTACTGCACTGAGCTGATACTGTTATGGGCCAAGGCCCCACTGATACTATTACTAGAATTGGGCCAAGGCCTACTGATTACTGGCATTGTAATAGGCTCACGCCCAAACAGCATCTATCTATTGTATAATTGAATGTTTGTTTGATTAAGGGATTACACACTGAGTTTTCGTAAACTCATTCCGCTGTTTAACTGTATAGGTAATCCCTAGCGTTAGGTGGATCGGTGCTGCAAGGAGCTCGATGGTGGCCACACATACGTTCTGATTTTATATTAGCTTTTAGATTATAATATTTCATTTGGGCTTTTGGTTACATAATAAGGCCTCTTTTGGATTTTATCTTTAATTTGTTGTTGTTACTTTATTTTTATAAACTACTAGATGTAGGAAAAAGACAAGTTTTTCAAAAGTTAACTGTTTTCTAAGACACCACGTTTACGCAATTGTTTTCAAAAGATAAGCTTCCGCCATAAACGAGTTTTTAAATTGATAATGTTTAAAAAAAGGTACTTTTGATAATAATACAAGATTTTTAGTTGTTCTTTTAGATCACATAAAATGGCTAAATAAAGATTTGGCTTTTTAACCGATATTGCATTTTAAAATTAAATAACTCTTCAATGATGCGCGTTCTGGAAATGAACAACCCATTTTGAAATCACTATTTGACTAAATAATTTTAAGGTTTCCAACGTCATCGAGGTTTTTCGTTTCACACTCCAATGTGATACCACCAGATTCGGCCATAACGTCTAGGCCGGATTTGGGGTGTTACAGTGGCTAAGGTTGAGGATTGTTTAGTTGGCTAAAACGATGTTTTCGGGGTTGTTTGAGGGTGGTTTTGTGATCACACAGGCGTCCACACGGGCGTGTGATGACTCACACAGCCGTGTGCTTTTAGGAATTAGGATTCTAGCCGATATTTGGGTGCCAAACGGTCGTGTGGCCGATTTGGGGACTTTGTCAATTTTCACACAGTCGTGTCTCCTAGGTACACGAGCATGTGTGATTGGGAATTAGGGATTTAGTGATTTTGTGCCACACGGCCATGTGGTTGATTTGGGGATTTAGGGATCCCATACAAACGTGTGTTCTGGACACATGACCGTGCCTGGTGGGGCATACGAGCGTGTAAGATCCTCACATGGCTGTGTCTACCCTGCACTCTATTTTAGCAAATTTGGATAGAGAGTTACACAGCCTGTTCACACGGCTATGTCCCTACACCACACGGGCGTGTGCCTCTGCCACAGGGCGGTGTGCCTCTGCCACAGGGCGGTGTGCCATCCTCCACAAAGGCATTTTGACCCTCACACATCCTAGATTATCCCACACGGCCGAAGCACATGGGCGCATGGTTCTATCCCGCCAAATTTTGTTCTAGGTCAAGTTAAAGCTTAGTCGTGGCTCTGTATGATCCAACTATTAGCGAGACCTTAGCAAGGGTAATTGGGACTTTGGTTTGGCCTAGACTAGTGTGTGTTGAATAGATATACTACTGTTCAGGCGGATTGTATGATTGTTGCTTAAGATTGTTTTGTAATTGATACTAAATTTGGGTAAATGAATGTAACACCCCAAACCTAACCTAAACGTTATGGCTGAATCTGGCAATGTCACATGCTAATGCTTTTGAAATCGTATCGTTGCTATCACCGCATTTCACGTTTCAAACATTCCACTATCTTAACACTGATTTCCAAATTGTGTCGTCTTTTTAGTTTATCAATTTCAAAATGTCAACCTATGCGGAAGCTTTCAAAACCATTGTGTAATCGTGAATATTTTGATAAAACATTTGTTTATTTTAAAAACTCGAGTTTTCCTACTACTAGTAGTAAAAATTATAAAATGTTGCAAATCCAAAATTTAAACAAAAACCCGTAATGGCCATAATTACATCAAAAGTTTCCCCAAATAAAAATTAAAACCATGATAAGTATAAAACTGTAAATTTATTGTGAGGCAGATGTAACGGTCACCGTCAAGTCCTCCACTGCACTGATTCGTCTAATGTTGGGGATTACCTGAACAAATTATAAAAAGGTGAGTTTTGCAACTCAGTGTGTAATCCCCACAGATAGCATTCATTCAAAGTAATCATCAGGAATCAACAGACTGGGGCTGGAGAACATTACAGAATCAGTTCAGGCCTTAGCCCATATAGATGCAAAACTAGATATAAATTAGGGCCTTAGCCCAATCAGATATAGATATAGAAAAAAAAAATCAAAATCCTACCCACCAGCCTCTACACACTATCTCCGTCCAACCCTACACACCATGTGGGGATAAAATCAACCCACCCATCCCTGCACACCATATTGTATTGAAATGCAGCATATAAACAGAGTAATGTAGCTGAGCTGCCAGATAACAAGCTTAAAGCTTTTCAGACACTTCCTCCAAAATATCAACAACCTACCCCGATGTAATGCAACTTACAATGAATGGCATGCTAATATGTAATAATCAAATCATATAATCAATTCAGAATTATCAGGCTCAGTACAGACATCATACAATAGATCACATGTTTAGGGGTCTAGATAATGCTTATCGACCCTATAGTAGGTCATGGTCGACTAAGGCGACCCGTGCAACTGTACAGGACCTTTAAAAAAATGGGCTCACAGACCTATGTGGCCCGCCCGTGTGGGGCCACACGGCTTACATTGGCCTTGGCCATGTGGATCACACGGCTTGGCCTAGAATCTCACACGCTTGTGTGGTTCACTCGTGTGGGCTAACATGCTCGTGTGGCCCACACAGCCCAACTGGTTGAGTTGTGTCTCGTACACGGCTTCATCTGGCCATCACACGACCATGTCCTTCACGTACGGCCTGACCTTGTCAATCACACGGCCGTGTACTACCACACGGCCTACCACACGGGCTACCACACGCCCGTGTGGCATCGATAGTTTCATTTTTTAGCTTTCGGCAATTCTCATTTTCTGTGTTTTCGGGTACACACCTGGTATCGATCTAGGCTAACGCAACCACTAGTGCTTTAGAACCTATAATCGATAATCCAAAATCCAAATTCTGTTATTTTAACAGAACCTAAATGACATTATAACAAAATAGTTAACTTCCATTCATCAAAAACTTACCTCCGTTCGGACCACTAGAACTTCGTACCCTTAAAACATAAATGGTTGATCTCCAGCCTCTTAAACTTCATCTAAGACAGAAATAAATCCCATTTCCCGACAATACATTAATCAAAACAAGGTTTGGTCAGAACCAACTTAACAACAACGCACAGAGACACGGAGTCGACGGTACTCGGCTTGATTAACAAACAAATAGGAAAATGAAAAGGGAAAAATGGGAAGAGGGAACAGCAAAGGAAAAAACGATGGAGCAGGGAGGAGGAAAAGATGTCAAGTTTTTTTTCTCTGTAGAAAGAATTTTGAAGGAGAGAATAAGTTTCACAAAGACCCCACTACATCCACAACCTTATTTTTCTCCCTCAAATCCTACTAACCATCCATTACTCGAAGTCCAAACTAATTCAAACTCTAGCCGCCCCACATAGCAAAATAATAACATCCCTTGTCAACGCGAAGAATCGAACACAGAATCCCCAGCATGCTAACACTCCACTTAACTAATAGCCCAGCAGGCCTATTCTGACATAAAATTACAACAATTACTTAAAAGCCTACTGAACCCAGTTAGAGCTTTATTCATAAAAATACCAAAATTTACCCAAATTGTGGTTTGAACTTGGGACTTCTCACACACACCCAAAACATTTAACCACTGAAGCAGACAGATATTTGTGTCATATTTTACCAGAACATAAATTTAAAACTTGGGGCATTACAATTTTACCCCTTAAAAGAAGGCCTCAAAATTTTACCTAATAAAAAGAGGTAAGGATACAACTGACGCATCGAATCCTCCGGCTCCCAAGTGGCTTCCTTAGTATTATGATTCTGCCACAGCACCTTCACTAAGGGGATAGATTTCCTATGCAGAACTTTAATGTCGTGATCCAGAATCTAGCCCGGCTCCTCCTCAAACGTCAGATCTAGTCTAACCTTAATGTCCTCCATCGAAAAATATGCATGGGATCAGAGCAGTAGCATCTCAACATTGAGATGTGGAATACATCATGAGTCCAATCCAACTCTGGAGGTAATTGCAACTGATATGTCACTGGCTCCACTCATTTCAAAATCTGGTATGTCCCAATAAATTGAGGGCTTAGCTTGCCCTTGCGACTGAACCTTAGTACCTTCTTCTATGACGAGACCTTGAGGAAAACGAAGTCTCCCACAAAATACTCTATCTCTCAATGCTTCAGATCTACATAAGACTTCTTCCTGTCAGAAGCCACTTTCAGTCGATCCCAAATCAATCTAACTTTATCATCAATTTTAGAAACCAATTCTGGACCAAGAACACGTCGCTCACCCAACTTAGTCCTGCACAAGGGGGTGTGACACTTACGACCATACAAGGCCTCGTAAGGTGCCATCTGGATACTAGACCGGTGGCTGTTATTGTAGGCAAACTCTACCAACGGCAAGTACTCCTCCCAACTACCTCGAAAATCAATAAGACAACTCCTCAACATATCCTCCAGTATCTAAATCACCCTCTCCGACTGACCATCTGTTTAAGGATGGAAAGCAGTACTGAAGTCTAATCTTGAACCCAAAGCCTCATGAAGCTTCTTCCAGAATCGAGACGTGAAACGTGGATCCCTATCAGAAATGATCGAGATAGGTAGCCCATGTAGTCTTACTATTTCAAAGATGTAGAGTTTAGCTATTTTTTGCAGGGAGAAGTCTGTCCTGACTGGGATGAAGTGAGCAAACTTGGTCAATCGATCTACGATAACCCAGACAGAATCCTTCTTAGAGGGTGTTAGGGGTAACCCACTAACGAAATCCATCGTTACTTGCTCCCATTTCCACATCGGTATCTTAACCGGCTGCAGCAAACCCAAAGGTAATGGATGCTCAGCCTTAACCTACTGGCAAGTTAAACAGTGAGTAATGAAGTCAGTAACTTCATGCTTCAATCCTGGCCACCAGTACAACTTTCGCAGATCTCGGTACATTTTATTCCTACCGGGATGCATAGCATAAGGGCTACTATAGGCCTCCCTCAGAATTGACAATCTCAAATCCTCATCATTTGGTACACAAATCTGACTGCAAAAACAAAGTACCCCATCATTGTTAATTCCAAAATCAGTAGTAACACCATTCTCAACATGATGGAAATGCAACTCAAGAGACTTATCCCCCATCTATTTACCTCTGATCTGATCAATCCATGTTGGTTTAACCTGAAGTTCTGCCAACAGACTTCCATCATCGAAAAGACTAAGTCGAGTGAACATTACTCTCAGATCGGTCATTGCCCTACGGCTCAAAGCATCGGCCACCACATTGGCCTTGCCGGGATGGTACTCTATAGTGCAATCATAATCCTTAAGTAGTTCAACCCATCTACGCTGCCTGAGGTTTATCTCCTTCTGAGTGAGGAGATATTTGAGGCTTTTGTGATTAGTGTAGATGTACACTTCTCACCGTACAGATAGTGCCTCTAGATTTTTAGAATGAAGACTAACACTGCCAACTCTAAATCATGTGTCAAATAATTAGCCTCGTGCGTCTTGAGCTGACAAGACGTATAAGCAACCACCTTACCATCTTACATTAGAACACAACCCAGACCTACATGCGACGCATCTTTATAAATTACGAAGTCTCTATCAGGCTCAAGCTGTATCAGAATAGGAGCTTGAGTCAGAACAGTCTTGAGCTTATCAAAGCTTTCCTACTGAGCATTAGTCCAAACGAAAGGAACTCCCTTATATAGAAGCTTAGTCATTGGAGCTACGATCAAGGAGAACCCTTCTACGAAGCGTCGATAATACCCTGCCAGCCCCAGAATGCTACGGATTTTAGACATCTTCTTCGGCTGTTTCTAATCCAACACAACCTCAATTTTACAAGGATCAACACGAATCCCTTCAACAGAAACCACATGTCCCAAAAATTTTACTTCTTGGAGCCAAAATTCACACTTATTGAACTTCGCATATAACTGTTTCTCACGAAGAGTCTGTAGTACCACTCTGAAATGCTCATCGTTCTTGTCCTCAGTCTTAGAATACACCAAGATGTTGTCAATGAACACCACTACAAATTGGTCTAGATAAGGCTGGAACACATGGTTCATCATGTCTATAAATACTGCTGGTGCATTGGTCAACCCAAAATGCATAACCAGGAACTCGTAATGACCATAACGAGTCCTAAACGCCGTCTTATGCACATCAGCATCCTTAACTCTCAACTGATGATATCCTGAACGTAGATCAATCTTGGAGAACACAGAAGCCCCTTTGAGCTAGTCGAACAAGTATCTATTCTTGGAAGTGGATACTTATTCTTGATCATTAGCTTGTTCAACTGACGGTAGTCGATACACATTCCCATTGTCCCATCTTTCTTCTTTACAAACAGAACAGGTGCTCCCTACGAAGACATATTGGGATGAATAAACCCTCGATCTAACAATTCTTAAATCTAAGCCTTAAGCTCCGTAAGCTCCTTCGGTGCCATTTGGTAGGGAGCGATAAACACTGGAGCTGTACTAGGAATCAACTCAATCCCAAACTTCACCTCTCGACTCGGAGGCAAACCCGGTAGTTCCTCTGGAAAAATATCTAGAAAATCCCTCACAATTCTAATGTCATTTACCGAAGATTTCCCAAAATCAGAAACACTGATGTAGGCCAAGAACGCCTCACACTCTTTTCTCACTAACTTTTTTGCTACCAAAGCTAAGATCACATTAGTCAAATAATCTCGTCGTTCCCCAATCACAACTACCTCCTGTCCCCATTGATCCTCAATACAATCTTTTTTGTGGCACAGTCCAGACTCATTCGATGCTTAACCAACTAGTCCATCCCCAGAATCAAGTCAAACTCCCCAAATGAAAGTTCCATCTAATCAACTAGAAATACTGCCCCTTAAACCTCTAATAGGACGTCTCTATATAGTTTACTCACTCGGATGGACTGCCTCAATAGACACACAATAGTTACCTCACTAAGAGTACTCTCAACCGGAATGCCTAAGGTTTCAGACACAGTACTAGCTACGTAAGAGTGCATAGAGCCTATGTCTATCAATGCCAAATAAGGTACATTATAAATTAAAAACGTACCCGTGATGATGTTTAGAGTATCTCAATCCTCACGACGACGTGCAACATAAACCCGTGCTGGCTTCCTCACCTCAGTCAGTCTAGCACCTCTGCTTGGTGCTCTCTGTCCTTGGCCTATACTGTTACCACCCCTGGCTTGACCTCGGCCCCTAGGTGGCTGCTGAACTACCCTCGGTGGTTGTACAGTACCAGTAACCGGAGCTTGCATCTGATCAGTTCTTAGTGGACAATCACAAACGCAGTGCTCAGGAGATCCATATCTCAAACACGCCCCAATAGTCCTCCAACACTAGCCCGGATGGCGTCTACCACAGTGCCCACAACGCGCCACCCCAGTAGATGCAAAAAGAGGCCCAACTCTTACTGGCCTATCAGATCTGGCCTTTTTCTTAGGCCTCATTGCAGAACTCGAGGGCTCCGATTCCCTCTTATTCTTTCCTTTCTCTCAGTTTTAGCGCTTAGCACGCTTAACCTTCTCAACAATCTTCACCTTCTCAACTAAAGTAGAAAAATCACGCTCCCTTTGCGGAGCTATCAAAACTCGCAAACTATCCCTGAGTCCATCCTCGAAATAGAAGCATCACTCATACTCGGTCGCCACCATGCCCTGCGCATAACGACTCAATCATAGGAACTCGACCATAGAATGATCCCCTTGTGTGAGATTAAGAAACTCAAGTCTTCTAGCATCAATATAGCTGGCTCCCACATATTTACTCTAGAATACAGTCTTAAAATAGTCCCGAATCAATTGGTCGGGCTGAGTGCCCTCCTTAACTGTCAGCCACCACTGGTATGCTTCGTCGCGAAGCAAAGAAACAACCCCCTTAAGCTTCTGCTCAGCGGTAAAGTCCAGGTTATCCATAATTCTTTCTGTGGCCTCTATCCAATACTCAACTATGTTAGGGGCGACTCCAGTGACACCCCTAAATAACTCACCCTCTCTAAAATCCTTAGCATAGCCTGGGACAATGCGTTCCCCCAGCCATGCGATCTCCAGACCCAGTCTCTATTACAAGTGATACCGGTGTCTCACTAGTATACAGATTCGGCAGACTTCCAGATGATGAGGACCTGCTCGAGCCCTTCTACAGCCTCTACGTCGGCCTCTAGTACCCCATCTACAGATACCTCTTGCGCTCATGGTAGATTTCAAAATTTATTTGTATTAACAGTTTTATGCATTAGTTGCAGTTCCAATATTTATTAACATATATTTTATGAAAAATAGTATCAAAAATTCAAAGTTCGTTATCGCGAGTCTCAGTCTCACTACAATTTTCAATTTACACTACTTAGAGTGTTTTCAGTTCTGTATACTACCTATGGTTGTTTCAAGCATGCTAGCAATATTTTCAGAAAAATCTTAACAGAGTTTCAGAATACTTACAGGATCAGCATCAGAGGCTCAGTGTACCACATACTTAGTACAAGAAATATTTCAAATCATTTTAAAATCATTTCTTTAAAACCAACTTTCAAACCCAAATCCACAGTCGAGTTTTACAACCTGGCTCTGATACCACTAAATGTAACACCCCAAACCCGGCTTGGATGTTATGGTCAAATCTGGCGATGTCACATGCTAGTGCTTTTGAAATCGTATCGTTGCTATCACCCCATTTCCCGTTTAAAACATTCCATTATCTTAACACTAATTTCCAAATTGTGTTGTCATTTTAGTTTATCAATTTCAAAACCTTAAGCTACGTGGAAGCTTTCAAAACCGTTGTACAATCGTGAATATTTTGATAAAACATTTGTTTATTTTAAAAACCTGAGTTTTCCTACAAGTAGTAGTAAAAATTATAAAATGTTGCAAATCTCAAATTTAAACAAAAACTCGTAATGGCCATAATTACATCAAAAATTTCCCTAAATAAAAATTAAAACCATGATAAGTATAAAACTGTAAATTTATCATGAGGCAGATGCAGTGGTCACAGTCGAGTCCTTCGCTGCACCGATCCGTCTAATACTGGGGATTACCTGAACAAATTAAAAAAAGGGTGACTTTCGTAACTCAGTGTTTAATCCCCACTGATAGCATTCAGTCAAAGTAATCATCAGAAATCAAAAATCAACCCAAAGCCCATTACAGAATCAATTCAGGCCTTAGCCCGTACAGATGCAGATCAGATATAAATTAGGCCTTAGCCCAACGAGATACAGATGTAGAACAGAATATCCAAATCCTACCCACCAGCCTTTACACACCATCTCCGTCCAATCCTACACATCATGTGGGGATAAAATCAACCCACCCATCCCTACACACCATACTATACCAAAATGTGACACATAAACAGAGTAAAGCAGCTGATGTGCCAGATAACAAGCTTAAAGCCTTTCAAACACTTCCTCTAAAATATCAACAACCCACCCCGATGCAATGCAACATACAATGAATGGCATGCTAATATGCAATAATTAAACCATGCAATCAGTTCAGAATTATCAGGCTCAGTATAGACATCATACAATAGGTCCCATGTTTAGGGGTCTAGGTAATGCTTACTAACCCTACAGTAGGTCACCGTCGACTTGAGCGACCCGTGCAACCTTACAGGACCTTTCAAAAAAAGGCTCACACGCCAATATAGCCCACCGCGTGGGCGCACACGCACATGTGGCCCACACGACCCAAATTGGCATTGGTCGTGTGGATCACACAGCCTGGCCCAAAATCTCACACACCTACGTGGGCCCTCGTGTGGCCTACACGGCCCAACTAGTCAAACCCGTGTCTCACACACGGCCCTGCCTGGCCATCATACTATCGTGTCCTTCACACACGACTAGCTTTGTCAAATACAAGGTCGTGTACTGCCACACGGCCTACCACATGAGTGATCACACGCCCGTGTGGCGTCGACAATTTCATTTTTTGGCTTTCACCGGTTATCGTTTTTTGTGTTTTTAGGTACACACCTGGTATCGGTCCAAGCTAACACAACCACGAGCACCTTAAAACCTATAATCGATAATCTAAAATCCAAATTTGATGATTTTAACAGAACCTAAATGAGATTATAACGAGATAGTCGACTTCCATTCATCAAAAACCTTACCTCCGTTCGGACCACAAGAACTTCGCCCCCTTAAAACGTAAATGGCTGATCTCTAGCCCCTTAAACTTTACCTAAGATAGAAATGAACCCCATTACCCGACAGTACATTAATCAAAATAAGGTTTGGTCAGAACCAACTTACCAACAATGCATAGAGACACAGAGTCAATGGTACTCAGCTTGATTAGCAAACAAATAGAAAAATGAAAAGGGAAAAATAAGAAGAGGGAATAGCGAAGGAAAAAAAAAGACAGAGCAGGGAGGAGGAAAAGATGTCAGGGTATTTTTCTCTACAGAAAGAATCCTGAAGGAGGGAATGAGTTTCACAAAGACCCCACTACATCCACACTCTTATTTTTCTCCCTCAAATCCTACTAACCACCCACTACTCAAAGTCCAAACTAATTTAGACTCTAGCCTCCCCACATAGCAAAAAAATAACATCCCTTGTCAACGGGAAGAATCGAATACAATACCCCTAGCATGTTAACACTCCACTTAACCACTAGACCAGTAGACTCATTCTGATATAAAATTACAACAATTACTTAAAAGCCTACTGAACCTAGTTAGAGCTTTATTCATAAAAATACCAAAATTTACCCAACTTGTGGCTTGAACTTGGGACTTCCCACGCACACCCAGAACACTTAACCATTGAAGTAGATAGATATTTGTGTCATATTTTATTAGAACATAAATTAAAAACTTGGGGCGTTACAATGAATGTATACGTTTCTGATCCTGGATGATTGGTCTGTGAGTGATAATGTGTTGTGTGCATTCTGTGATTGCACAAGAATTCTGTAACTGTTTGACTAGATGTGAGTTTCTCTCTTTGAGTGACTATCTAAAACCTTGTATTCTGATTTTGTATGTCTGTCTGCATATATACATGTGCATAAAGTATTTTAGGTGGGATTTTGAAGAGAATGGAGTGATTCTAATTTGATTTGGCAGTTCTACTGCAACTTGACTGTACTACGGATTCCGTACTACAGTATACATCACATGCGTTAGCATTGCTGTGTATACTTATCTGATTTAGCAATTTAACTATAAATTAATGGTATAGCAGTTTACCGCATTGCACTGTATCGCATTTACGTTAGCTATGCTATGTACCATTATCTGATCTGGCAGTCTAACTGCATTTTAATAAGTCATTGTGGTCGGGCAACCCAAGATAACTTCATATGGTGTGTAAGGTTAGATGGGCCTATGAGGTCTTATGTGGTGTGTTTTGGTTGGATGAGCTCAATCAGCTCTTACGAGGTGTGATCAGGGGATAGAGAGGTGTGTTTGGCTGGATGGGTGGGTTCTTTTATTCACTTGACTGCATTGCATAAGCAAATGATTGTGTGTTTTGGATACTATATTATCTGTCTGTATTCCGTTTGTCTAAACAACATATGCGTTGAGTTTCTATATGAACTTAGCGTGCTCTGATTGTTACGTTCTGTTGGACATTAGTTCCAAGTAAGTTTTCTGACTCTGTAAGTGTTTTTAAGTTTGATGTGCTATTGGTTAGAATGTTAGGTTTCTGCTTTAGTTTTGTTTCGAACTCACACTGAGCTCGTATAACTCATCCCCCTCTATTCCCCTTTCAGGTGCATTTCAGAATTCTATTGCTGGACTCGGTATGCAGAGCTCTTGGACAGTCTCAGTGAAAAATAAATTACCAGTTTGTGTTTTCAGTTTCCATTTTGGTATTTAGTTTTTGAACTGTAAGGTTTTTATAAAGCTATGGTACAAGTTTCATTTTGAATTGTTACTCATTATTAAATTTTGATTATCTACTAAACTTAACTGTAATTTCTATCGATTGAGTATTTAAGCGATTAAATATTTTCAATTTGACGTGAGTACTTGTTTTGTAAAAAAAAAAGTTACTACGATCACTTTGGTGATCAATGTAGCATCTGGGATTCAGTCTAAACTTCTAGGCTGGGGTGTTACAATTCTAATACATTCTAATTGATTGATATAGACACTTTTTAAAAGACTCACAAGATTAATTCTTACCTCATTAAGATTTTTTTTTAGTGCATAAAGGTAAGGTTTGCTTAATTTTTTTTCTTTTGAAGTGTTGTACTTTTTCAGGCTTCCACTATGACTCATGAAACTCATACCCGTAAAAACCATAATAAGATATCATCTAATGATAAAGAACAAGACGTTACATTGGAGAATATTTTAGGGATGGTAAAATTTCAATCAACAATTGAATGAGGTACGGATACATTTGAGGACAATTTGACTAAATGTCGAATGGAACTACAAAAGAACATTAAATAGCTTTCCAATCAAATTCAAGTGCTAACTCAAGTTGTTGCTCATTTAGAGACTTCTTCAAATTAACGATCTCATGCTCGTGATAATGATGATGATAGGGACAATGAAGAACTTTGTATTCGTTGTAATACTGGTAGACGCAAATATCATCACGTTGATGAAAGTTTGGGTATTCCAAATCAAGGCGAGCCTTCTATCACTAAACCAAAGTTCAGCATTCCACCATTTTGAGGAAAGCATGATCCAGATGCATATTGTGATTGGGAGGATAAATGGAGATCATGTTCCGTTGCTATAGATGTCCAGAGGAGGAGAAAGTTCCATTGGCTATATTGGCATTTTCGGATTATGCATTGAACTGGTGGACTCAACTTGTGTTGAACTACCAAATGAGTGGTGAACAAGATGTTGATTCATGGGAATAGTTGACACAAGTCATGCGAAAACGTTTTGTCCCACCTCACTATTATAGGGATATTAAACGAAGACTTCAACGTCTTGTTTAAGGTAATCGATCTGTTGATGAGTACTTTAAGGAGATGGAGATGCTTATGCATAGATCAAATATCCAAGAAGATGAAGAGACTACCATGGTGCGGTTTGTAAATGGCTTGAAAGTAACACCCCTAACTCGTATCTGTAGCCAGAATAGGGTTACAGAGCATTACTGGACTTATCACATAATTAATCATACATTTGACATTCATCTCTCAACCAAACAAATACTATTCAAACTTAATCATATAGCCCCTAATACGAGCCCTCGAGGCTCAAATCGATCATTAAATGCAATTCAAGACCAAATCAAGAACTTATAGAAATTTTTGGAAAACGTTGAAAATTTTCAAATACAATGGACACATGCCTGTGTGTCTCACACGACCAAAAGACATGCTCGTGTCACAGGCCATGGGACATTCAAAATGGGATCACATGGTCTTGTCCCAGATCGTGTCCTACCCTGCGTAACTCACTGACTTGTGTCATACGGCCAACCACACGCTCATGTGATTAGCCCGTGTATCTCATTGACTTACTTCCATTAAAAACTATAGAGGACACATGGCCGTGTCACCTGACCGTGTGTCACACACGGCTGAGACACATGCCTATGTCTTTGTCCATGTGGATGGAAATAGGCTATGTTCCAAGCCACATTTCTCACCCAAACTTGTATCAACCTAATCACTTCAATTGTCATCTAACTATAACATACATAGGCCTTCAAATCAACAAATATCAAGCTTGAATCATACAATTTCAATACCATTAACTCAATTACTAACAACCATCACAAATGACCATTATAAACATACCATTATCATTTCAAATGTTACCTAAATGATCAATGGCATATATACATCATCTTAACTAAAACATAACATACACATACTATTTCAATTTCAACCATTTGATCCCCACCAGCCAATCCACAACCAAGGCAAATTATAAGGCAACCATCAAGCATACTCTAAGCAATTATATCTCGTACAAAATAGGCCAACTACTCATTTATATATACATACCAACACATATGCTAATCAAGCCAAATCACATGGCTAATACATAATCAAGACATATAGGCTTCATTAGCCAATAGACCTATACATGCCATATAACTAAAATACATTGAATCCAAAAGTACCAAAACAACGACTGGATAGTGTGATGAGATCTCTGATGACTTCCAATTCGAGCGAGCTTTCGAATCACTAGAAAACACAGAAAAGAAACCAAAGTAAGCTATGAAGTTTAGTAAGCTTGTATGGCTAATAAGTATATCATACTATTCATTCACAAATTTAAAGAAACATAAGTAAGTTTCATTCAATTCCGAGATTTGTATAATAACTCAATCATATTAATCACATATATGAATTCATCAAATATCACTTACTTGTTATATGAATTTATTAACTATCGCTTACTTATCAAACTTACCACGAGTACCTGAACTGATCCATATCATCTCTTATACCTTCGTACTATCATCTTTGCTCGTTGAACCATTCCAAATAATATTGGATACTCGAGTATCTTGCACACTAAGTGTCATATACGTGGTTAAACCACTTTTATCATATATCTCACATAATGCTCACTCTTGAGCCATCACTAGGTCTGCTCACACAAGCTGACGGTCAAGATGTAGCTACACAGTACTGCTCACACAAGCTGTTGAGTATCCACAACACATGCTGAAAAACTCAGCCATCGGTAGGAAGTACAGGACCAGCACCCAAATCACATAATCACGATAAACCCTAATGACATGTCATTTTGTATCCTATCAATTCCTAAGGTTCAAACAGGATCTATTCTTTGTCAATGCCTTGTCGATAACTTTCGCAGTGTCATATTATCACAAGTACGTAATTTAAGCATATAAACACATATAACATAAAACTTATTAATCATACGAACTTACCTCAAATTTAGATGATAGAAAACAAACGTTTAGTCTGAAAATTTATCTTTTCCCCAATCTAGATCTGTACTTCATTTTTCTTGATCTATATAATCAA
The DNA here is from genome assembly GCA_020496765.1 of Gossypium stocksii. Taxonomy (NCBI): domain Eukaryota; kingdom Viridiplantae; phylum Streptophyta; class Magnoliopsida; order Malvales; family Malvaceae; genus Gossypium; species Gossypium stocksii. The sequence continues at coordinate 43,005,746 of CM035624.1, forward strand.
ATTTAACTATTTTAAGCATCACTCTATTCAATATAATCCAATTTCATATTATGGTATAATTACAATTTTACCACTAAACATTTGACCTATTTACAATTTAGTCCCTATCTCATAAAACTGAAAATTCATGCAATTTAACCTTAAACCATGCTAGTCGAATTTCACTCAAGCCCATAACAGCCCATATATTTCATTTATTCACACATTTTATAATGAAATTTACACATTCCTCAATTTAATCCCTAATTGACATTTTCACCAAAAATCACTTTACAGAAGTTGTTTAACTATCACTAAACTTTCATTTTCACCCATCAAACATCAAAAACTAACCAACACACATTCATGGAAAAACTCTAAAATTTTAACAGTATTGCAAATTAGTCATTGGGCTAGCTAGATTAAGCTACAACGACCTTAAAAATATAAAAATCATTAAAAACGAATCAAAATTCACTCACCAATTGAGCTTGCAAGCTTGGTCGAACTTGACATGCATCCATGGTGTTTTTCTTCTTTTATTTTCGGTGGTGTATATGAAGAAACAAGATGATACCTTTGTTTTATTTATTTTACTATATTGTAATTATTAAATTACATTTTTAACCTTTGTTATAAAACATTAAAATTACTTAATATATGTCCGAGAATGTCCACTAACTCTTCTAATGGTCTAACTACCATTCAAGTAGTCATACTTTTCAATTCTATAGCCATTTAGTGCATTTAACTTATAAAACTCAAGTTTTGCACTTTACGTGATTTAGTCCTTTTTCACAAATTAAGCACTCAAACGATAAAATTTCTTAATGAAATTTTTATGCAAACATACTGTCATATTTTAATCCTTAAAATAATATTACGATAAATATTTTGACCTCAAATTTGTGGTCCCAAAACCATTGTTCCGATTTCACTAAAAACGGGCTGTTATGTTGAATGTTTTGATAGCTAATGTTCTTGACCTTCGAACCTATATTGATATTGAGGAAACAGTATGCAAGGAAATTAAGATTAAGTGATAGTTTCAACAACGTCAATCTCTTCCATTTAGTGATTCACAATATTATAAAGGTACAAGTTCTAATTTTACTTTGAAGAATTCAAAACCTCCTTACGCTACTAATAAGTTGCTGCCAAAACATGATGAGACTAAACCTTTTAAGTGGAAAAGTAGGGCTCCTAAAAAACCTTCATCTTCTAAGTAGCCCATGTCTACTACTTCTTCACTAAAACAACAAAGAGCTCGTGAAATTGAATGTTTTAAGTGCAAAGGGCATGGGCACTATAGCCATGATTGTGCCAACATGAGATTTTTTTTATCATAGAAGATGGTGATTATACTTCTGATTTTAATAAAACAGACCCAGATATGCCAGAATTAATTGATGATGTCGATGATGGAGGTAAGTTTTATGGTGAAGAAGAGTTGGTGGAACCACTAACTCATCCCCATTGTCTAGTTGTGAGGTCCACCCTCGACATCTAATTGAAGGATGATCATGATCATGATCTTTAAAGGAGTAACATATTTCATTCGAGGTGTTTAATTAAAGATAAACTTTGCTTATTTATCATTGATAGTGGAAGTTATGCTAATGTTGTGAGCAACTACCTTGTGGATTCTCTTACTTTGCCATGTAGCAAACACCCTACACCATACCATCTTTAATAGCTTAAAGAAGGTTCAGACATCCGTGTGGTAAAACAGTGCTTGAACACTTTTAAACTTGGGAGACTTACATTGATGATGTTTGGTGTGATGTCGTTCCCATGCATGTCACCCACTTGTTACTTGGTAAACTCTGGTAGTACAATCGTGATGTTATTTATCATGGTAAATTAAATTGATATTCCTTTATTTTTCATGGGAAGAAGTACATTTTCACTTATTTGAATCCAAAAGATATTAACAATGATCAAATCCAAAAGACACAAAATTCAAAAAGGGCTGCGAGAAGAAAGGTTTCTAGTGAAAATAGCCAAATTACTGATGACCCAATGGTGAGTGCATCCTTTTTTGAGAAAAAATAGTGGTTCCTAATTTTTATGTTAGTGGAAAAGATGTGCGACGAGCTTTACTCACTAAACAACCTTGCATCTTTGTCTGATTTAGGCAAAATTTTTTATTTTTGACTAACCTTCACAACTCTTTGCCTATTGTTTTTGTGTCTCTTTTACAGGAATATGAAGATATTTTTGAGGAAGCACCTAAAGGATTGCCACCTTTGAGGGGTATTAAGCATCAAATTGACTCGCTGCCAAAGTCAACAATTCCAAATCAACCAGCTTATCGAAGCAATCCTGGGGAGACAAAGAAGTTACAAAAGCAAGTAGATGAACTTTTTACGAAGGGTTACATTCATGAAAGTTTAAGTTCTTGTGCGGTGTCGGTAATTTTGGTGCCAAAGAAAGATGGTACGTATAGAATGTGCGTCGATTGTTGACCAATTAACCAAATTACTATAAGTATAGACATCCTATTCCAAGGCTTGATGATATGTTTGATGAACTTTATAGTGCTTGTATCTTTACAAAGATTGATTTAAAAAATGGCTACCATCAAATTAGAATGAAAAAGGGGGATGAATGGAAAATAACCTTTAAAACTAAGTTTGGTTTATATGAATGGCTAATCATGCCTTTTGGTTTGACTAATGTGCCTAGTACTTTTATGCACTTGATGCACCATGTTTTGATACCTTATTTGGGTAAATTTATGGTAGTATATTTTGATGATATTCTGATTTACTAAACTTCTTTAGATGATCATGTTTTTCATGTTAAATCTATTTTGGATATTCTACGAACTGAAAAGTTATTTGCAAACCTTGATAAATGCACTATTTGTTGTGGTAAACTAATCTTTTTAAGTTTTATTTTTAGTGCTCAAGGTATTCATGTCGATAAGGACAAAGTAAAGGTAATTAGGGAGTGACCCATTCCTAAATCAATTATTGAGGTGAGATCTTTCCATGGTTTAGAAAGTTTTTATAGACATTTTGTGAAGGATTTCTCCACTATTCCGCTCTATTAACTGATGTTATTAAAAAGTCTGTAGGTTTTAAGTCAGGAGAAGCTCAGAAAAAGGCTTTCAAACTTTAAAGGATAAGTTATATTCTGCTCCAGTTCTTAAATTACCTGATTTTTCTAATACTTTCGAATTTGAATGTGATGCTTCAGGTATTGGAATTGATGTCGTGTTGATCCAAGAAAAAAGACCAATTGCATAACTCAAAGAAAAACTGACTGGGCGCAATTAAACTACTCAACTTACGATAAGGAGTTGCTATCATTAGTTCGAGCTCTACAAGTTTGGCAACATTACTTGCTGTCAAATAAATTCGTTATCCATACGGATTATGAATCCCTAAAATGGTTAAAGGGACAAGGTAAGTTGAGCAAGATACACACTCGATGGGTAGAATTCAAGAGACATTTCCATATACAATTAAGTATAAAGCAGGTAGAGAAAATGTAGTTACTGATGCCTTATCTCGTAGATATTCTTTGATAACTACATTAAATGCTAAAGTCTTAGGGTTTAAACATATAAAAGATTTATACTTAAATGATATTGATTTTGCAAAATTTTTTTCTAATTGTGGGAATAGTGTCTTTAACAAGTTTTATCTTGTAGATAGGTTTCTTTTTCGCCTAAACAGGTTATCTGTTCCACAATGTTCCATAAGAGAGTTATTAATTTGTGAGGCACATAATGGAGGCTTAATGGAACACTTCAGTGTCGCCAAGACACTAGATATTCTACATGAACGTTTTTATTGGCCGCACATGAAAAAGGACGTTGAAAAGGTATGTTCTAATTGTATTACTTGTACACAAGCAAAATCTAAGGTAATGCCTCATTGACTTTATCCTCATTTATCAATTCCTTCTTCGCCATGGGTAGACTTATCCATGGATTTCATTCTTGGTTTGCCATGAACAAAAAAGGGTCAAGATAATATCTTGGTTTTTGTTGACAAGTTTTCAAAGATGGCTCATTTCATTCCTTGTCACAAAACAAATGATGCTACACATGTGACTGACTTATTCTTTAGAGAGGTGGTATGCTGATATCGAGTGATATGCAGTAATAAAATTTATAAAAGCTGATCACACCAAAAACTAACTAATATCACGATTTTAAGGCAAGCGCACCTATCAAAAAGTAGTATAGTTTAGCGGTAAGACCAAGTTATCGTACCCAAGGGAACCAAAAGTATTAGTACTCACTTCCTTTCTATTATCTAACCTAAAAGTAAAAGAGGTTTGTATGAAACTAATTCTAAAACTAACCAAAAGTGCACAAAAAGTAAATTAGGGAAAAACTCTTTGGGAAAAGCTGATTGATATAAGCAATACTCAAGGGAGAATCCACCTAAACTTCACTTGTTATTGGCTTCTTGAACTAGACGATTTCTTTACTTGACTTGATCCGTAGAGATCCCTAACCTATGTTAATACCTCCGTCGAGGATAAGAACAAATAATCCTAGGTGGTTAGCTAAAGTTTCTTTATTAATTAACACCCCTAGGTTGTATTAATTTAATCTATGGATCCCCCTATTAGGTTTGACCCTAATCCGGTAGATTTATGTCGCCCTATGTCTAGGGTTGCATGCAACTCCGCTTAATTATGGTAGATCTACTCTTAAAGCAGGGACTTTTGCTCCTCTGCCTAGGCACATCAGTTTCTTGACTTAATACCTAGGATTATTAAACCAAGAATTAAGAGCACATAATTAAGAACAATTCAAGTATTTATCATATAATTCAAGAATGAATAATAACAAGATCTGTCTTAGGTTTCATCCCCCTCAAGTATTTGAGGGGTTTAGTTCATAATTAATAAAGAAAACATCTCAGAAGAAATAAGCTGACAAAACATAAAGAACCCAAAAACCCCTGAAGGAGTTTAGGGAGATCCTCTGTCTTGATGTAGAATTCTGGCTTCTGGGATGAATCAATCGGCTTCCCTTGGAGTAATTCCTTGCTTTCACTCCTTGTGTTGGCATAAATATGGCACTCCTTTTGGGAGAAAAGAGTACCCCCTTATAGTTGCCTCCTAGGGTCTTTATATAGAGATTTTGGATGCCTTTCTTAGCCTCTAAGTATCCAAATCCGAGTGAAATTGTACTTTCTCGTGACAGGGACACACCCGTGTGCCACGCCCGTGTGGATCGACAAGAGGCCGTGTGTGGGCCTGTTGAGGGTGGCACGACCGTGTAGCCTGGCTGTGCTTATCGGGTTTGGGCCATGTTGGACCTTGTGTGGCACGGCCGTGTGGTGATTCCTTGGGCCGTGTCGTTTTCACATTTTGGCCCATTTTCTTCGTTTTTGGTCTGTTTTCCGTTCTTTTCTCTTCCCTATGCTCTCTTGAGTATAAGATATGAAAAAGAAAGATTAAGAGCACCAATTCTCACAAAATTGATAATAATTCATCCAAAATATAGGCTAAAAATAAGGTAAAAATATGTATAATTTATCGTTTATCAAATACCCCTACACTTAAGCCTTTGCTTGTCCTCAAGCAAAATCTCAATCCCTAATAAAGAATCGTTCTTCTCAACTTACAATCTTTATCAATAATGTTTCAAACTAATCTACAGGTAATCATACAATGAAATTTCAATCAAAAGAACATTAAAGACTCAATCATTTTAAGTTAAGAATTTTATCATTGAAACATAAGTTTTCTTCCTTCTCCTAAGTAATTATCTCTCCATCTTAATTAACAGAAGTTGACATCCTCACTAAAGATTCACTCTATCCACTCGAAGTGTTTAGGGTTCAAAAATTAAGCACTCTCTAGTCAACCTAAAAAGCTATTACCATAGGCTTGCACGAAAATCACATCTCCACCACTATAAATTGACATGATACATCGATCAAAAGGTCTTGTAATGGTTGTAACGGGGCTTGGTTAGGGGTGTTGTCATAGGCTACAAAGGAGGGTTAGAATCGAGATTGAACTAAAAAATTATCTAGCTAAAAAATCTCTATCACTTGAAACATATTTCTAAAGCTAATTCTTATGATAACATCATTTCCGCCTTGGTAGCCTTAAAATAGAAATATGCAAAAACTATTTGAACTATTGCAGATTACAACTGAATTAATACATACTTTTTTTTAAGAACAATTCAACTATAATACAATAAATTGAATATTTACAACTTTACAATCTGGAAAAGAGAATAAAGCTAGATGAAAATTTCAACTCAAATCTCGACAAAAATAGGGGTCAAAATAATTGAATGAAATTAAAAAAAAGGGGGTTATTGGTTAATATTAGGGGTAAGTCAAAGAATAGGTTGTTAGGCTCAATGGGGTTCACTAGGGGTTAATTTATGGAGGAAGACTTTTATGGAGTAAGTGGGTTAAATCCTAGGTGCCTTTATCATCTCAGTATATCAAATCAATGATGTGGTCTCGATGTGTATAATCAAATCAAGTTCTAGAATAACAAATCAGTATTGACTCACTCAAAGCAATAATAAAAGTGAGCACGAAAGAATGTATGCTCAAAAGGCTCAAAAATCTCACCAGAATTATGGCTTTTGATGTCAATCCTGCGAATTTCAAATCTCAAGATAACACTTAGAATTAAGGAAAATAACTTATGAAAAAAATGGGGTTCTCAAAAATTTCAACTTATCATGCTTAATTCCCTAATGTTTTAAAGTTTGAATAATCAAAGTACAAGCACCTATGTCCTAATTCTCACATATCAATAAAAATCATAAATCAATCAGAATATATTCCTAATAGGAGATTGAAGGTAATGCAAAATTGAGAACAATGCAAAAAGAAAAATTTCAGGGATTTCATAGATAATGTAAAAATTTAAAGTAAATTCCCCTCCTCACACTTACGATGTACATTACCCTCAATGTACAAGGATACACAAATAGCAAGAGAAGCATAATATCATAAGATAGGGAGAGAATTGAAAACTCCCTGAATTTAGGATGAATTTGTGAGAAAGATATTGGAAGAGTCGGCAGTTGTGGCAGGGTGTTCCCATTTCTATATGGATTTGAGTTTGTAGAGCTCTTTTTTGAAACTGTGAAAATGTTCATTAGTCGTGGTAATTTTGGATTAATAGAGATTATCCGTTAGGGATTGGCCGATATGAAAGATAGAAAATAAATAGCAAAAAAATAATAAACTAAGTTTTAAAAATACTAATACTCAAATGATAAAAAGGATTAACATAATAAAAATAAAAAATAAAATTCAAAATAAAAAGGAAACTAAAGTTAGAAATAAAGGAAAAATAAAAATCAAAGTGAAATAAACATAACAGGAATAGAAATATCTAATCCTCGGATGGATCACGCGGTGGTGGTGGTGGCGTGATGTGGAGATGCTGGCATATCTGCTGTAAAGTCGCATCGATGTGATCGAAGCGCTGGAAGCATTGCCGCTCGAACTATGAATAGCGCTCAGATAAGTCAGCATAGGAAGCTCCGCATGAACTGGTCTGCAAGGGGGTGGTGGCGGCTTGGTAGGTGCATCCTCCTCTGATGGTGGTGGTGGTGGGACATCGTCAGGAATGTCCTTTAGATCCTCGCCTTCCTGGATGAGTCGGTACTGAAAGGGGTTGCCTCCTGGTCTCTGCTCAATCATCCTCATGTGATGCATGATCTGGATGCCCTGAGGGGACATCTGGCCGATAAGTGTATAGGAGGATGTCTGGGCAGCGGTGTTGAGGAGCCCAAAGTGACGGGCCAAGCGTGTAATGTATGGGCCCATGGATATGACGCCCCTGCGATGACGCTTGGTTTGGTACGACATGGTGTGCGCGATAAAGTAGGCGAGGTCGATGGGGTGCGTGTTCGCCATGCTCCATAAGAAATAGGCGTCATATGTGTTGACGACACCTATGCTCTCCTGTCTACCTATCAAAGTATGTGCAAGAAGAGCGTGAAGGTACCACAATGACGGGGGGAGAGTGGTCACCTTCGTGTGACTAGGGTCGTAGGAGGGATAGCCAGGGGCTATGTTGCGCCAACAATCTATGGGTTTGAGGTGGATGCGCTGGGAGAGAGTAGGAAAGTCTTCCTCCGCCATAAATTGCTCCGTGTAGAGGCCGAGAGCTAAGCCAAACTTTGGTATGCTAAGGTGGCATACATGACCTCCTAGGCAAAATTTGATCGTGCTGGGGTCATCGAATTGGCTCATGACAGTCTGCAGATAGAAAGTGGAGCAGAACTCTAGAGTGAATTCAAGGTATGTAGGTTCTATGATCCAGAAGAACTGCTCCCAAGGATCCGTCATTAGTAGGGCCCGGACTGAATCAGTAAGGTTGACTTGCTCTAGCGCGTCCCAATTAACGCATCGACCGGCGCTCAAGGTGTGTTCCCGTAAAATCAGAAACAATTCCTCTTGGGAGGTCTGGGTACATGTTATGAACGGATAGCGCCTCGATGATGAACTACCGGGCCACTTTCATTTTTTAGAAGGTGAGGCAGTAGCTCTTTTGCCATGTGATGACGACATGATATCTAAAAATGAAATAACAGACATTAGTCCTAAAATTGAAATGAAATTTGCTCAAAAACTCACGAAACTAAATTGATTCAAAAACTATGTATGGAATAAAACGGAAATTACAATGACAATGTTCCTAAAAGCATTCAATGGGGACTAACCTAAATAGCATAAATTATCCATCCTAATGAGTATGTATTTATACTAATTTCATGAGATAAATGGTAGCAAATGTGATTTTAAATAGTATGTAATCATAAAATATTCTAGGTTATACATCCTAGTGTAACTAATTCCATGCTCAATCAATATCTAGAATCAAATGAAACTAAAAACTAAAAATAAAAATAATAAATAAAACAAAATAAAAATGAGAAAATGAGGAAATAAAACCAAATGAGAGAGGTGCACGGTCGTGGGAGAGGTTTGGAACGATCGTGGGGTGCTTTGTACGGGCGTGGGATGGTCCTTTGCGAGCGTGGTGGTGTTTTGAGGGTTAGTGGCAGCGTTTATGGTGGTTGGGGAAGAAAAATTTTAGGGTTTGAGTGAGGAAGAGAATGAATAGTGGCCCCCTATATATAGTTTTTGGGTCACACGAGCATGGCACACGCCCGTGTGACTGGAATGTTGCCCGTGTTTTTCGAATTTTGGTGGTTTTGGTGTGCCTGGTTTGAGACACAAGCCCGTGTTGGCCATCTCGTATGGCCGTTTGCAATCGTCTTTGCTTGTCACACGGTCGTGTGAGTGGTCCCATGGCCGTTTGTGATCGGTGCTTCGTTAATCACACAATTGTGTAAGTAGTCACACTGCCGTGCCTAAATTGATAATGTTGGCCACGACGTGGGGACACGGGCTTGTGGAGTTGTGCAAGCTCGTGTCTAAGTTGAAAGGTTTCTACGGCCATGTCACAAAGCCGTGGCGATTTGTCGACAGCCCGTACTTTGGGAAAATCTTTACACGGCCTAGGTGCACGACCGTGTCTCTGTTTTAAAGTGTCACACGGCCTTAGGCACGCCCGTGTGCCAGGCCGTGTGGTCCTAAATTCCTGCATTAAAAAGGGTTAGTTTTTGTATAAAAAGGCTAAAATTAAAAGAAAAGAAAAGTTACTAGGTTAGTGCTCGAGTTACCTCCCGAGAAGTACTTATTTATAGTCTAAGCTCGACTCTGTTCGAGCTTTGTATGTTCACGGTGGTTTGAAGAGCTGATACTCTTCTGTCCTATTTTCAATTGCAATATCAAAATAACGTTTGAGTCTGGTTTGATTTACCTTGAAAGTGCTGAGTGACTCATGTTTTATCTCGATTGTTCCGTATGGAAAATTTTTCATTACCGTGAAGTAAGGTGTGTCACTTGTGTGTTCTTTTGAATTTAGGGTTCGAGGATCGTCTTCCTTTAAGGTTACCTTATCTCCTATCTTGAACTAATTTAATTGTTTCTGAAGGTTGTCTTGGTGAAATTCTGGGTTGGTGTGGCATATTTTGGGTTTCTCATGATAGATCAGATATTCATCAAGTTCCTCGATCTGAAGCATTCGCTTTTCAGGTGCATCTCCTTTAGATGGACTTACCTATTGGTCGGTTGCCTCCATGTAGAGGGTATCCTGCACAGAAGGTTGAATGGTGAATTTAGTGTCTTTACAGGAACTCAAAACTTTATTCTCGTCTGTAGTTTTAATTGAGTTGTGAGCTTGTAAGGTGATTTTATCATCACCTACTCGTAATGTGAGTTCACTTGTTTCTAAATCAATTTTAGTTCTAGCAGTTGCTAAAAAGAGTCGCCCTAAGATCTAGGGCACATTGCTATCCTCATCAATCTCTAAAACAACAAAGTCAACTGGGAATATAAATTTATCGATTTTGACAAGTACGTCTTCAATTATTCCCTTAAGTGCCCTAATAGTTTTGTCAGCTAGTTGAATGCTCATCTTAGTTTTCTTAGGGTTCCCGAGACCTAGTTGTTTAAACAATTTATAAGGCATGACATTTATGCTAGCCCCTAAATTAGCTAAAGCATTTTTTTCATCTAAGCTACCAAGTAAATAAGGGATAGTGAAACTCCCTGGATCCTTTAATTTAGTCGGCAGTTTATTTTGTAGAATAGCTGAGCAGACTGTATTTAATTCCAAATGAGATTTCTCGTCTAGCTTCTACTTGTTTTTCAAGAGCTCTTTTAAGAATTTAATAGCATTTGGCATCTGTAAAATTGCTTCAACAAATGGTAAGTTAATGTGTAATTTCTTTAACAGTTTAAGAAACTTACCAAATTGCTCATCTGTGTGGTCTTTCTGTAACACTCTTGGGTATGGTAAACGAGGCTTGTGTTCGTTGATGTCTGACTTGTTGTTGCTTACCTCTACCTTACCTTTACTCACCTTAGGTTCCTCGCATAACTTTGGGTCGTCTTTGGTTAATGCCTCCTCATTTGTTGTATTTATGGCATGAAATTGCTATTTAGGATTGGTCTCAGTGTTACTTGGAAGTCCACCTTGTGGTCTTTCTAATATTAACTTGGCGAGTTGACCAATTTTATTTTCAAGGCCTTTGATTGATGCTTGTTGGTTTATTAATGTCGTTTCAGTGTTCTGAAAACGGGTTTCTAACATGGCCATGAATTTGGTAAACATCTCTTCAAGATTGGGCTTTTTCTCCTGTTGCGGTGGTGGCTACTGAAATCCCTGAGGGGGTTGTTGTCTTTGATTTCTTTGTCCTCCCCAAGAAAAATTGGGGTGGTTCCGCCAACCTGCATTATATGTGTTACTATAGGGATTATTTTGAGATCTAAAATTGTTACCCATATAATTGGCTTGCTCGGTTTCTGTGCCATTGTCATAAGATAAGTAGTCTGGAGTGAACATATTTCCCTGATTTGTGTCACACTGCATCACTGATTGTGCCTACGTAGAACCAAAAAAATTATCAAACTTTTTATTTAAAAGTTCTACTTGGTTAGTAAGCATGGTGACAGCATCAATGTTATAAACTTCGGCAGCTTTCGTCGGTTTTGTCCTCATGACTTGCCACTGATAGTTATTCAGTGACATCTCTTCAATAAATTCATAAGCTGCTTCGGGTATTTTATTGTTGATTGTTCCTCCTGCGGCTGCATCAATCATTTGCCTTGTTGAAGGATTCAAACAGTTGTAAAAGGTTTGAACTTGTAGCCACAAAGGTAATCCATGATGAGGGCACCTTCTCAAAAGATCTTTGTATCTCTCCCAGGCATCGTAAAGTGTTTCTAAATCCATCTGCATAAAAGAAGAGATATCGTTTCGTAATTTAGCTATTTTAGCTGGAGGAAAATATTTAAGTAAAAATTTTTCTGTCATCTGTTCCCATGTAGTGATTGAGCCTCGTGGTAAAGAATTTAACCACAGTTTGGCTTTATTTCTCAAAGAGAATGGGAATAGCCTTAGACGAATGGCATCATCAGAAACGCCATTAATTTTAAAAGTATCACAAAGTTCCAAAAAATTGGCTATGTGTGAATTTGGATCTTCATCCTGTAAACCATCAAACTGCACAAATTGCTGAATCATCTGAATAGTGTTAGGTTTTAATTCAAAATTATTATCAACAATGGCAGGTCTAATAATGCTAGTTTGAGTACCAGCCAAACTAGGTTTAGCATAATCATACATAGTACGAGGAGCTTCATCTTGTTCTGCAGGTAGTGCTGGAGGTGGTTGAATGTTTTGATTTGCTTCCATCTCTTCTGTAAGTTCTGGCTCTTGTTCTTGATCTTGTTCTGGATAATTTAGGCTTCGTCTGATCTCTCTGCAAGTTCTGTGAACTGTCGCTTCTAAATCTTCGTCAAAAATTAATGGCCCTACCGGGTTGTTTCTAGTCATAAACTAGAAATACCTACAAGGAAAAAACAAAGAAAATTAAATTAAATAAAATAAAAAATAAAAATAAAAGCTGAAAATAAATAAAAAAAAAGTAATGGCTAAAGTAATAGAAATCGAGTTTTCGTAATATTTTAGTCCCCCAACAACGGCACCTAAAACTTGATATCGCGTGATATGTAGTAATAAAATTTATAAAAACTAATCACACCAAAAACTAACTAATATCACGATTTTAAGGCAAGCGCAGCTATCGAAAAGTAGTATAGTTTAGCGATAGGACCAAGTTATCGTACCCAAGGGAACCAAAAGTACTAGTACTCACTTCCTTTCTATTATCTAACCTAAAAGTAAAAGAGGTTTGCATGAAACTAATTCTAAAACTAACCAAAAGTGCACAAAAAGTAAATTGGGGAAAAACTCTTTGGGAAAAGCTTATTGATATAAGCAATACTTAAGGGAGAATCCACCTAGACTTCACTTGTTATTGGCTTCTTGAACTAGACGATTTCTTCACTTGACTTGATCCGTAGAGATCCCTAACCTATGTTAATACCTTCGTCGAGGATAAGAACAACTAATCCTAGGTGGTTAACTAAAGTTTCTTTATTAATTAACACCCCTAGGTTGCATTAATTCGATCTATGGATTCCCCTATTAGGTTTGACCCTAATCCGGTAGATTTATGTCGCTATATGTCTAGGGTTACATGCAACTCCACTTAATTATGGTAGATCTACTCTTAAAATAGGGACTTTTGCTCCTCTGCCTAAGCACATCAGTTTCTTGACTTAATACCTAGGATTATTAAACCAAGAATTAAGAATACATAATTAAGAACAATTCAAGAATTTATCATATAATTCAAGAATGAATAATAACAAGATCTGTCTTAAGTTTCACCCCCCTCAAGTATTTGAGGGGTTTAGTTCATAATTAATAAAGAAAACATCTCAGAATAAATAAGCTAACAAAACATAAAGAACCTAAAAACCCCTGAAGGAATTTAGGGAGATCCTCTGTCTTGATGTAGAATTCTGGCTTCTAGGATGAATCAATCGGCTTCCCTTGGAGTAATTCCTTGCTTTCACTCCTTGTGTTGGCAGAAATAGGGCGCTCCTTTTGGGAGAAAAGAGTACCCCCTTAGAGTTGCCTCCTAGGGTCTTTATATAGAGCTTTTGGATGCCTTTCTTAGCTTCTAAGTATCCAAATCCGAGTGAAATTACACTTCCTCACGATAGGGACAAGCCCGTGTGGATCGACAAGAGGCCGTGTGTGGGCCTGTTGAGGGTTGCACGGCCGTGTAGCTTGGCCGTGCTTATCGGGGCTAGGCCGTGTTGGACTTTGTGTGGCATAGCCGTGTGCCACGGCCGTGTGGTGATTCCTTGGGCCGTGTCGTTTTCACATTTTGGCCCATTTTCCTCGTTTTTGATCTGTTTTCTGTTCTTTTCTTTTCCCTATGCTCTCCTGAGTATAAGATATGAAAAAGAAAGATTAAGAGCACCAATTCTCACAAAATTGATAATAATTCATCCAAAATATAGGCTAAACATGAGGTAAAAATATGTATAATTTATCGTTTATCATATGCCTTCATGGGATACCTCGCACCACTGTATCTAACAGAGATAAAAAATTCCTAAGCCACTTTTGGAAAGATTGTAGGGTAAGCTTGGTACTAAATTATTATATTCTACTACATGTCACCTCAAATCGATAGACAAACTGGCGTAGTCAATCAAGTCTTAGGTGCTTTACTATGAGTTGTTATGGGTAAGAACCTTAAAATTTGAGAAGAAAAATTTGAGAAGAATGTTTTCCATTTGTTGAGTTTTCATATAACCGATCTATTCACTCTACAATTGCCTATTCTCCATTTGAACTTGTTTATGGTTTTAATCCACTAACTCTACTTGATCTTGTACCATTGCCTATAGACAACATTTCTAGTTTAAAAGGTGAGAAAAAAGTTGAATTGATGAAATCCATGCATGCGAAAGCAAGACAACGAATTGCCAAAACAAATGAAGCAAATGTCAACAAAGCTAACAAGGGATGCAAGCAAATTATCTTTGAGCTTGATGACTAGGTTTGGGACCATATTAGAAGAGCGATTTTCAACTAAACACAAAACAAAATTGGACCCATGTTGTGATGGACCTTTTCAAGTACTCAAACGCAATAATGATAATGCATATTAAAGTGATCTTCTTGGTGAGTATAATGTTAGTGCCACTTTTCATGTCGCTGACCTTTCTCCTTTTGATATTGCAGATTCGAGGATGAATCATTTTGTGGAAGGGGGAATGATACCAGCAACTCAGCCTAATTTGAAGGCCATAATAGAAATAAGCTTATTTTCCCTTAAAGCCCAATTACGAGATCCAAACCCAAACAGATAAAGTCAAAACTTAACTTATTCGTTCAAGACTTTATCACGAAAAAAATTCGAAAAGAAGAGTTGAAGTTTCAAGATGATGGATTTTGGAGCAATGATGAATTAGAAGGGACTAATTTTTTTCGTGGGCTTAAACTCTCCATCTATGATGACAAGCCTATGTGGAAAATGCTAACAAGCTTAGGCACTTCGCTTCAAGCCTAGACGTTTCATATTGGGTTCGGGTTTTAGGCTTAATGTTTATTGTATATGAGTCCAATATTGTATTTATCATCTCTTATTATTTTATTATTATTTTATTCAAAAATTTTTATAATTAATAAGTATTTTAAGTTATTTAGAATTTTTATGTTAACAAGAAAGTTTAGTTTAAAACTACTTCTTGTTTCGATTAAATTAGAGTTCTAGTAAGTTTTTTTTTAAATTTATTTAGCTAGCCTATATGTAGGCCTTTGCATTGTACACAATTCATTCAATTCATTATTATTCAACTTCTCTTTTGAGTTTATAAATTCTCTTTGAGTTTTCTTTTTTAAGAATTTTTTTTAAGTTTCTTTTAAAAGAGTTTTAACAATCTTTTCAAATTGTGGGGATCATCTTCAACTTTTTCTTGCCAAGTTTTCTTTCTTGGAGGGGAAATTAGAGCCGCTTGAAGGGGGTTGTAGATTCTTTCTGTTTCCAAGGCTTCTTAGGACTTTTACATACCACATTCTATCTTTCCATATATCTTCTTTATTTTTTCCTTATTGTTCTAATCGTAGATTTCTTATTCTATTTTAATTATCTTAGTTATTTATTTTTGTTTTATCTAACTTAGATTAAATTGCATTTCAGGTTGTGTCAAAAAACCAAATTTCTTTCCGAACGTCTAGAGCCCTAAGTCAAATCTGTGACTTTGACAAACTTTACGATCCGCTTCCGCATTCATTCGTCTCATTCTTTATCAAATTGATTGTTATAATGTTAATGATATAAATGTTTGATTCATGATTGGTATTGAGTTTTAAAAAGGCTTTATGATAGGTGTTGGCATGAAAATGAAATTTATCACTTCTATTGCAATGCTAAATGAATTGGTTTACCACTTGATATGAATGACATACTAGTTGGATGTTACAATTTTCTTAGCTTGCAACTTTGTTATTTGAATCATAAAAATACTACTGAGTTCTATTGCTCAACATACAGTTTATTTTTTGTGTGCAGGTTAGGTATAATTCAAGATATTTGAACTACAATTTCAGCATCCTGTCAACAATCCTGAACTCGTCAATGTTTGTATATTTGATATTGCGTGATATGAAGTAATAAAATTTATAATAATGATCGAACCAAAAACTAACTATTATCACGACTTTAAGGCAAGCGCATCTATCGAACAGTGGTATAGCTTAGTGGCAAGACCGAGATATTATACCCAAGGGAACAAAAAGTACTAGTTCTTACTTCCTTTCTACTACTTAACCTAAAAATAAAAGGGGTTTTTATGAAACTAAACTAATTCTAAAACTGAACTATTAATGGACAAAAAGTAAATTAGGGAAAAACTATTTGGGAAAGACTGATTGATTGGGCAATACTCAAGGGAGAATCCACCTAAACTTCACTTGTTATCAATTCTTGAGCTAGATGATTTATTCACTTGACTTGATCCGTAGAGATCCCTAACTTATGTTAATACCTCCATCGAGGATAAGAACAACTAATCCTAGGTTGATTAACTGAAATCTCTTTCTAGTTAAAACCCCTAGTCTTGCATTAACTCGATCTATGGATCCCCTTATTAGGGTTGACCCTAATCAGGCAGACTTATGTCGCCTTATGTCTAGGGTTGCATGCAACTCCACTTAATTATGCTAGATCTACTCTTAAACAGGGACTTTTGCTCCTCTGCATAAGCACATCAGTTTCTTGAATTAATACCTAGGATTATTAAAACAAGAATTAAGAACACATAATTAAGAACAATTCAAGTATTTATCATATAACTCAAGACAAAATAATAACAAGATCTGTCTTAGGTTTCATCCCCCTCAAGTATTTGGGGGAATTAGTTCATAATTAATAAAGAAGACATCTCAGAAGAAATAAGATAACAAGACATAAAGAACCCAAAAACCCCTGAAGGAATTTAGGGAGATCCTCTGTCTTGATGTAGAATTCGGCTTCTGGGATGAATCAATCGGCTTCCCTTGGAGTAACCCCTTACTTCCACTCTCTGTGTTGGCAGAAATAAGGCACTCTCTTGAGGAGAAAAAAGTGTACACCCTTAGAGTTGCCTCCTAGGGTCTTTATATAGAGCTTTGGGATGCCTTTCTTAGCCTCTAAGTATCCAAATCCTAGTAAAATTGCACTTGCTCACGACAGGGACACGCCCGTGTGCCACCCCCTGTGGATCGATAAGAGGCCGTGTGTGGGCCTGTCGAGGGTGGCACGACCGTATGGCCTGGCCGTGCTTGTCGGGGCTGGGCCGTGTTGAACCTTATGTGCCACGGTCGTGTGCCACAGCCGTGTGGTGAATCCTTGGGCCGTGTCATTTTTACACTTTGGCCCATTTTCTTCGTTTTCGGCCCGTTTTTCGTTCTTTTCTTTTCCCTATGCTCTCCTGAGTATAAAACATGAAATAGAAGGATTAAGAGTATCAATTCTCACAAAATTAATGATAATTCATCCAGAAATTAGGCTAAACATAAGGTAAAAATATGTATAATTTATCGTTTATCAAGTACCTCCACACTTAAGCCTTTACTTGTCCTCAAACAAAATCTCAATCCACAGTTAAGAATCATTCTTCTCAATTCACAATTTTTATCAATAATGTTTCAAACTAATTCACAAGTAATCATACAATGAAGATTCAATCAGAAGAACATTAAAGATTCAAATACTTTAAGTTGAGAATTTTATCATCGAAACATAAGTTTCCTCCCTTCTCCTAAGTAATCATCTCTCAATTGAAATCAACAAGATTTGACATCCTCACTAAAGATTCACTCTATCCACTCAAAGTGTTTAAGGTTCAAGAATTAAGTACTCTCTAGTCAACCTGAAAAGTTATTACCATAGGCTTGCAAGAAAATCAAATCTCCACCACTATAGTTTGATATGATACATCGATCAAAAGGTCTTTTAACGGTTGTAATGGGGCTTGGTTAGGGGTGTTGTCACAAGCTACAAAAGAAGGTTAGAATCGAGATTGAACTGAAAAATTATCTAGCTAGAAAAATCTCTATCACTAGAACATATTTCTGGAGCTAAGCTTTATGATGACATCATTCTGACCTTGGTAGCCTTAAAATAGAAATATGTAAAAACTATTGAACTATTAGAGATTACAACTGAATTTCTTTAATATACATATGTTTTTTTTTCAGAATAAATCAAGTGCAATACAATAAATTGAATATTTATAACTTTACAATCTGGAAAAGAGAATAAAGCTAGATAATAATTCAACTCGAATCTCGACAAAAATAAGGATCAAAGTAATTGAATGGATTTCAACAAAAATAGGTTATGGGTTAAAATTAGAGGTAAGTTAAAGAATAGGTTGTTAGGCTCAATAGGGTTCATTAGGGGTTAGTTTACGGAGGTAGGCTTTTGTGGATTAAGTGTGTTAAATCCTAGGTGCCTTTATCATCTCAGTATATCAAATCAATGATGTGGTCTTGACATGTATAATCAAAGCAAGTTCTAGAATAGCAAATCAGTATTGACTCACTCAAAGCAATAATAAAAGTGAGCACGAAAGAATGTATGCTCAAAAGGCTCAAAAATCTCACCAGAATTATGGCTTTTGATGTCAATCCTGCGAATTTCAAGTCTCAATATAATACTTAAAATTAGGGAAAACAACTTATGAAAAAAAATTAGATTCTCAAAAATTTCAACTTATCATGCTTGATTCCCTAATGTTTTAAAGTTTGAATAATCAAAATACAAGCACCTATGTCTTAATTCTCAACATATCAGTAAAAATCATAACTCAATCAGAATTAATTCCTAATAGGAGACTGAAGATAATGCAGATTTAAGAATAATGCAAAAAGTTAAAAAATTTTTAAGGGTTTCAAGGAGAATGTAATGACTGAAAGTAAGTCCCCCCCACACTTAAGATGTACATTGTCATCAATGTACAAAGATAACATTAGTAGCAATAGAAGCACAAGATCATAAGATAAGGAAAGGTATGAAACTCCCTGAATTTTGGATGAATTTGTGAGACGGAGATTGAGATTGGAAGAGCCGACAGTTGTGGCAGGGTTGTCCCCATTTCCATATTGATATGAGCTGTATAGCTCCTTTGAAACTACGAAAGTATTTATCAATCGTGGGGAATTTGGATTAAGAGAGATTACTCGTTAGGAGATAGCCGATATGAAATAATTGAAATAAAATAAACTAAATCTAAAAATACTAATATTCAAATAATGAAAAAGATTAAATGAAAGAAAATAAAAGTAAAGGTAAAAAGGAAAATAAAGTTAGAAGAAAAGGTGAAAATAGAGATCAGAGTGTAAAAAAAGTTAAGAAAAAAATAAAGATAAGAGGAATAGAAGTCTCTAATCATCAGATAGGTCACGCGGTGGCGGTGGTGAAGTGATGTAGAGACGCTGGCATATCTGCTGTAGTGTCGCATCGATGTGATCGAAGCACTGGAAACATTGCTGCTCGAATCGTGATAGGCGCTCAGATATGTCAGCGTATGAAGCTGACGCATGAACTGGGCAGCGAGGGGGTGGTGGCTCAGTGGGTGCATCCTCTTCCTGTGGTGGGACATCATCAGTAATGTCCTCATGCTCTTCAGCCCCTTGGATGAGTCGAAACTGTAGGGGGTTGGCTCCAGGTCTACGCTGGATCATCCTCATATGTAGCATGGTCTGGATGCCCTGAGGGGACATTTGGCCTATCAGTGTGTATGAGGATGTCTGGGCCGCGGTGTTGAGTAGCCCGAAGTGGTGGGCTAGGCATGTGATGTACGGGCCCATGGATATCGCCCCCTTGCGATGCCTTTCCGTCTAGTGTTGGATGGCATGGGCGATGAAGAAAGCTAGGTCAATGGTGTGAGCGTTCGCCATGCTCCAGAGGAAGTATGCATCATATGTGTTGATGACACCAGTGCTTTTGCGTCTTCCTGTTAGAGTGTGTGCGATGAGGGCGTGAAGGTACCTCAAGGATGGGGTAAGGGCGGTAGCCTTGGTGCGACTGGGGTCATATGTAGGATGCCCCTGGGCGATTTCATGCCAACAATAGACTGGTTTTAGATGGATGCGACGGGGAAGTTTAGAGAAGTCCTCGTCGGATATGAACTCGTCTGTGTAGAGTCCTAGCACGATGCCAAACTCGGGGACACTCAACTGGCGTACCAATCCACCGAGGTGGAATTGAATAGTGCCCGGATCATCATGGTTCGTCATCACCACCTGTAGATGAAATATAGAGCAAAATTCCAGTGTTAGTTCCATATAGGTTGGTTCGATGATGTCGAAAAATTGTCCCCATGGGTCTATGGATAGTAAGGCTCGAATGGCATCAGCGAGTTAGACTCATTCTAGAGCATCCCAGTCAATGCAACGTCCGGCATCTAGGGGGGAGCTCGTAGGATTTGGAACAACTCCTCTTAGGAGCTCTGTGGAAAATAGAGGAAAGGATGGCGGTTCTCAGCAATGGATCACGAGGACGAACCACCAGGTCCCTAACGTTTCTTTAAAGGCAGGACGGCAGCTTTCTTACCGCGTGATGTCGACATATTACCTAAAAGCAAAATAACAAACATTAGTCCTAAAAATTGAAATTAAATTAAATTAAATTAAAAACTATTTAAAAGAAGAAACACAAATATCAATGTGATTAAAACAATGTGGATTGAAATGTGGATTAGCCTAAATAGTATAATCTATCCATCCTAACATTATATCAAATGTAAGAAACATGGTTATGTATTTATACTAAATGCATGAGAGTTTAGATAGGAAAAATGTGGCAATAAAATGTGAATCAAAGTGGCATGAAATCACAAAGTTCTCTGTAACATTCTAGATTATTCATGCTTATTTAATCACTTCCATGCTTAAAATAATGCTAATCCTAAATATAATATGATATTATAAGAAAAATAGAAAAAATTAGTAAAAATTAGAAAGAAAAATGAGAAAATAGAACCAAATAGGAGAGGAATGAGGCGGAGCACGGTCGTGGGTGAGACGGCACAGTCGTGGGAGCACTGTAGACACCGGCGGCGGCGCTAGGGAGGGTTGGGGTAGGGTTTGGGTGTTGGATTTTAGGGTTTTTGATGAGAAAGATGATGAATATTTGTTTGAGCTCGTATAAATCACGTAGATAGTTGGTTATTGTGATTAATATTTGTTTGATTGAATTAAATCTTACAATGGCTTAAAGTTGAATAAAATTTATCGTAGTCACTCCGGCAACGAATATGAGATCTTGTAGCTCGGACTTAGTGATCGAGTCAGTGTAGGGTGTTACAAAAACATTCAATAATATAAGTATAATATGTTTTACAAAAAGATAGGTAAAAAGGTAAAACAAGGGTCACACGACCCTGTCGCCAGATCATGTGATAGGCTGATGACGTGTGGAGATAGATTAGAGGTGAGCGTTCGATCGAATCGAATGAAAAAATTTCGAGTTAATCGAGTTGACAAATCCTATTTTATCATCCTAACTCGATTTGAAATTTTCTCAAATCGAGTCGAGTGAGATTGAATTCGAATCAAATCGAATCAAATATATTTGTTCGAGTTAAATGAAAAAAATGACTTTGGGTACTTGTAACCACTGTCATCCACCGTAATCAAATTTGCTCACTGTAATCAAATTTGTTGTTGACTTTCATTTCCTCATAATTTATTTATTAATCTTTTATATACGAGTTAGCTTCTTTACTTACTTAGTTGCTTCAATTATCTTCTGATTTTTGTCGCTATGTATTTTGAAATTAAAATATATATTAAATATGAAAAATGTGAATTTTTAATAAAAGTTATCTTAAAGATAAAATGTGAAATTGATACCAACATAAAATTTTAACACAAATATTTTATGGCATCATCAATAATTAAATTTTAACAGAAATTTATAAACGTTTAATATGATTAAACGATTCAATAATATAAATAGTAAAAAATGTGAATTTAATTTAATAAAATAAATAGTAGATATAAATAAAATTATTACTATTTAGGCTTAGGGATTTTTTTGGATGATTTTTTATTTGGGGGTAAAGGGTGAAAAGTAAAAGTTTAAGGGAAAAATAAAAAGTTTTGAGGGCTGGAGGAGTAAAAATGTAGGGGGAAAGTAAATGTGGGGAAAATATTTAAAAATTTGAGGGGGGAGGAATGGGTTTAGGGCAGATAGAGGTGGGATGGGAGAGAAGTAAAAGTTTTGGGGGGAAGTGGGAGGGAGTAAAACTATTGGGGAGAAAGTAAAAATGTTTGGAGGTTTGGGGTAAAAATGTAAAATATTATAGTTTGGTATTCGGTTTATTTGAATTATTTGAGTTATTTGAATTTGAAAATTAAACTTCATTCGAACTCGAAATTTAAAAAAAATGACTCAAATAACTCGATTCGTTTAACTTGAAGTTCGAATTTTTTTCAATTTTTTCGAGTCGAATCGAGTTTTACTCACCCCTATGCTAGATAACATGGCTATGCACCTAAATCGTGCAACAAATTGAAGCTGTGTATAACAGGGTCACACAGTCGTGTCGCTAAGCCATGTAACAGACTGAAGCCGTATGGACCTAAATGCAAAATTACTAACAAAAGTGGCACGGTCATGTCTTGGACCGTCTAACAGGCTAAGTTCATGTAAGCTAGAGTCACACGGCCGTGCCACATGTCCATGTGTGCCACATGGTTGTGTGTCAAATCGTACCAAAAGTGCCTTCTAAATCAAGTTATAACATCCTATGTCAACTTAAGCCTCAAGCAATGCAATATGCCAACCATTACGCCTATTCAAATACATAAAAAAAACCTACCAAAAACATAACATGTATCATCCATCCTAAGTGCCTAACCAATATGCCACAATTGACACCTCAATTCAACCATTCACAACCAAGCATTCAACATTATTCAAGCCACAATTTTCATACTTAACAACTACATATGATCATCATTTCAAATGTCAAGGTTTCATCAAACAAAGTTCACCAAAATGACCAAAACACAATTGCCAAATTCATGTCAAAGCATGACAACACACCTTAAAGCTTAACATGATATATCATTCACACTAACAGAGCACAAAACATAATTCAAATGCTTACTTACATGAATTGTCATTAACCTATTTACATGCCACTTATAACCGAGCCAAAGTAAATAGAAGTCCAACAAAAGAGTTGGTGGATAGTGTGAGCTCCAGAGACGATCCAATCGACAACACGATTTCCAACAATCTACAAGAAAGAAAAAATGAAACAAGGTAAGCTTACTTAAAACTTAGTAAGTTTATATAAATCTAAGCACAACATACCTACCAATTATATATCTTAATGTTTGAAAATAATGCAAATAAACATAGCATTCCATAGTCATCTTACACATTCATGTCATGCCAAAATGGTTAGTCATGATCATGTAATAAACATCAAGATATAAAGGTAGTAGAATACACATACATTCATATCCATTTCATAAATAACATCTTACACTATAAGTTTTCATTTCAACTCAATTACTTATATTTATTTTGTGCGGAGAACTATAGTAAATTAACTTCGGATACTAGGATAATTTTGCTCACTTGAGCCGTAAAGCGGGACATTAACCATTACTCAATATTGCTTACATAAGCTATGGAAAATCCGCAACAAATGCTGAATCTCAACCATCAATATGGTATCCACCACCGATACATAGTACTTGATAAATGTAAACACCGGCCCATAGTGCCCAATATAATATGAACACCAATACAAAGTACCTAATAATATAGTCATCGATACATAGTACTTAATAATATAAACACCGACATATAGTGTATGATAATCCCTAATGACATATCATTTGTATTCACCTGGGTCTTTATTCCATTCTCTTATTCGTTCCATCTTTATAACATAACTAATATTCTACATGACAATTTACATTCCATATCACCTTTCATTCATTCCAAACACATATAATTACTATACTTTACAATGTAGTCCTTCAATATCAATTTCAATGTTTATTTTAAACCAAATCATGCCAACACATATTATATATGTAATACAAATATAAATTAGTATTAATCAAAATGAATCTAATACGAACTTACCTAAACAAAACAACAATAAGCACCACATCAAGAACTAATTCGCAATTTTTCCTTTTTTGCATTTATCGATTGGTTGATTTGTTTCTTGATCTATATAATAATTTAACACAATTAACAATTCCAAATACCTTATATTGTCTAAACATATGCATATGATCATTTATTAATATTTTACAATATTTCTCTAAACTTTTACATTTTATTCAATTAATCCCTAAAACTGAAACTTACATATTTTTCACAGTTAAACCATAGAAATTAAAGCTGAATTCAATATATTCCCTTAACAACTCCCAAACAACTAAATTTATAAAAAAAATTCATACCAATTTCAATATATTAACATTTTAGTCCCTAAACTCAAAACTATCCAAATTTACTTTATAAAATAGTCCTATTTCAACACCAAGCTTCAAACTCAACCATTAACATTCAAAACAACCTTTAAAAACGACAATGGTAACTTTTCAAAACTTTGATAGAATTTCAAAATAGTCCCTGGGCTGGCCAAGTTAAGCTACAACGACCTCAAAAACATAAAATTTACTAAAAACGAGCTTAGTTCACATGCATGAAGAATGGAGCTTGGCCGATTCTTTCCTACCCCCAACAATGGTGTTTTCGGTTCCAAAAGAAAAATAAAGAAGATGGTAATTTGTTTTTCTTTTGTTTATGTTAATATTTACTAAATTACTTAATTAACCTTTTTAATTTAACTTTGATTTCTTTAATAAACATGCCATGACTAACCACTATAACTAATATGGCCTAATTGCCTCATAAAACCCACCAATCATGATTTATACGTTGATCCTAACTTACTTTCTTTTATGCACTTGTCGTGCTTGCCCTGCTTCCATTGCCACCTTCAGTACAAGAAGACCAGGATAGGAGCCAGTAGGACCAACCAAAAGAATCGAGAGGTCGGCTATGGCTAAAGGGAAAGGGCCTGTTGAAATCGAGAAGAGTTTCTTTCTAAGAGCCTGCCTCTGATACTGCTAGAGGTTCTACGATGATGAGAGGAAGTTCAACATACAACTACTTCAACAAGAGCTCCGGGTGGTCAATCTGGAACCACATCCCGAGCACTTTCCACGAGGGTGTCAACTAAAGTGAGTTGTCGTATACCAATTTTTAGCTCTTCAAGTATGGTACTTATGTTGGCGCTAGTTACAATACAAAATCGGATGGTGGTCTTTGTAGGTCTTAAGTACAATTCACCATCTACAAAGACCATACGAGTTCCTCAAGATTCCTTTATCACAGACGATCACATCTTGCAGGAAAAGCTTACACATATGATATATTGTTATCTATCCGTTAAGAATGATCGATCGCAATACGAGAAATCACTGAGTGCCCATTAAAAACTAGACATCAATGAGTAAAAAGAGCACATTGATAAATAATAAGAAAAATAGATTGAGGAAAGAAATATGTATGGGGCGTCATTTTTTAACCGATTCAAATTTAGCTTGAAGTCTATATTTACTCCCGGTCCAATAATCTTTTAGTAAAGTGTTGACTCTAACCGTGATAGGAAACCTTAGCAACCTCAAATATCAACAAAGAAAATATATGTATTCTCGATAGATACAGCACATGAAAAGAACAAGATGACATTCATCCTGCATAAAGAATGAAGCTTTAGTTTCTGTATGCTCAACCCCATCTCCAACCCAATAGAAACAAAGGAAGAAAAAAAGTTGTATATAATATTTGTGATTTTGTGTCTTAGAAAGATGAACTCCTTTTGGTCTTGTAGCGGTAAAGAAGTCTCTTTTTCTTGCTGGAAGTGTTGTCAATAGTGAGAACTAGCTTTCCAGATTCATTATTGATGAAGGTGTTGCGGATGGGACCTGCTTCTAGAGACTGTGACACCATCTTCTTGCTCTTCTGGACTATAATGGTGTATGATCCCTGGTCAAATGGTACAAATTCCGCCTTGTAGTTTACTTCCCAATTCAAAACCATCAGTTCCCAGATCGATGTGCTTCCAACCTGTCAGTCACACTCGATCATTTAGGCATACAATACAAAAGAATTGATTTGATTGTAACGTTAGTGAAGTACCTCTTCGGCAGGTATCTCAATGGTCACGGTTGATCCTGCCTTGATACTAATTTCTGAAACAGCAGCATCATGGTCACTAAACTCAAAATCATTTTCTCTCTTGAAGCCACCGTACTGCACCGGGACTTCTTCAGCACGAATGTACCTTCAAGAATCAAATTGCCATCAGTCTTCCAACTCAACACCAGCTGAGTGATAACCAAGGATTAAAGATATGGAATGCTTACTTGAGAAGGGTGTCAGTGACCTTTGTTGGGCGAGCCACCACGAACTTGCTCTTAGATCTTTGCGTTAGGAAAGGAGATAACAGTGCATTGAGGGCATAGAACCAGAATGGAACGTTTATGAAGATCTATAACAAGAGTTCCCAGATATCAAGCACAGTTTAAACTCTCAAATCAGAGATGTAAATTGAATGAGAAACTTACATTTCTTGCTACATATTCAGGATAATTGTCTTGTAAGGCTCCCATAGCTTGTTTCATGGCAATCCTTAGTTCTTTCCTCGAGGGTCCAGGAGAGTTCTTGAGATCATTAATTTGAAGCAAAGAAGTGACACCACCGGGCCTCAAGTCAAGCTTTTGAATACCCTTTTCCATCAACTGAAATCTCCATCTTAAAAAGTGCCTGCGATTCTCGTCCGTCCCGAATGTCTTCTTATAAAGCTCTTCATCCGCAAACACTCCATAGATGTTGTAACAGACGGGATGGCCTTCCTTATCAATCCCATTCATGTAAGCAGCGGACCCTAGCTCAGCCCCAAACTCCTCCTCCAACACTGAATCAATGTTGCCATCCTTCCTCCACTGCAAAGTATTCTTAAGCATCTCAAACGCATCGTTGACCTTGAACTCCCTAGCTCTCAAGAACTTCAACAAGATTACATCAGTAGCCTCTCCACCTTTGCTAGGCAAAAGAGGGACTCCCCAAAGGCAAAGGATATTATTTATTTCTTCAAATTTCTTCTCTTCGCATTGTTGGGTTGCTTTCTCCTCACCCGCATCTTCTGGTTGAGCTTCCTCATCACCTTTTTCAGCTTTCATCACATTCCCATCATTCTTTTCGGGTTGATCTTCTTTCTTTAACAAGCAGTCTCCAAGAATGGCTTCTTCGAGCTGGGATTTGAGTTCAAACAGAGCCTTCTTCTCAAAGTCCTTGAGATCAGATAGGAAATCGCTTTCTTCCCTGTATGAAGAGCTCTTCTCAATAGTCGTTGGCTCGCTGAGAAAAACTTTCCCATTCTCTTGAGCAACCTTGCTGGGCTGTTCTTGAGCGATAGAATCCTCAACCGCCATGGATGGTGTGTAAACTGGGAGCTGAAACAAAACCCGAAGAAGAAAATGAAAAAAGAAATAGAATGTGAAGAAAAAGAGACAGCAAAACCAAACTTTTAAGTAGTTTTGAAACGTTAGAAAAAGGGAGCAACGGTTATATTATAGAGAATTTGTAGCGTTGAAAGTTTAAAAAGGGAAGGGACCACCAACGGTAACATATCTGGAACCACCACAGAAAATAGGAGCCGTTGGGAATCTTTCCCCAGGGTTTTGCTAGCTTGTAGGAAGCATGAAGTTGGACAACTTGTCATTACATTACAATATTCATGTTTTTCTTTCCATCCAATTAAATCCCTACTCAACTAAATTCACTCTTATATTTACCTTTAATATTTTTTTTTTTGCGTTAAGTTCTCTATAATAATATTATCTTTTTATGTCGTCCAATGAATATCTAACACGCAAATGATGACATTTTTTAAAAATTATTTTATTTTTATATAAAAATTATATTTTCAACCTTTTTCAAAAATATAAATTTTGAAAACAAAATTAAATCATTTTTTTATTTTTTATAAAAAATTATTTTGTAAAGATAAATTTATACTTACAAAAATATATAATATTATCAAATATTATCTAAAAACACTCTAGTCAATTCTATTTATAGATTTTAAAAATTATGAAAAAATACATTGTAGAGCCCAATTTTAGCCCAGGCCCAATAGACATTAAACAGTTCAGTTTTTACAAAATTCAAATCTCAAATTACAGCCCAAAATTACGTCCCAAATGTAAAACCCAACTAAACTTAACCCAAAATCAAGCCCAACAGTAACCCAATACTAAAATTCTATGGCCCAAAATCCTTAACCCATAACCCAAACCCACCAAACCCGATAGTCAAACTAGGGTTTCAGAAAGGCTGAAACCCTAGCTAGCCACCACCTGCTCCACCTGCCCGTCGCCTCCACCAACTGTTCGGCCATCATCGTTGACTTCAGAGTTACCTACAAAAAGAAAATGATAAGACAGGAACAGTAGAAGCAGACGCAAGAACAGTGACAAAATAAAAATATATGTATTTTAAACAAGTGAAAAATGGCTATAAAAATCCTAGAACAGTTTGTAAAATAGAGGTTTTTTCAATCAATAGAAAAGAATTTCAAGCATACAAAAAAGTAAAACATAGCAAAGCAAATCGAAGAAAAAACGAAGAGTAAATGTGCAAAGGTTTTTTTTTTTTCGAAACTATTTTCTTTGTTTCCTTTTTTATTGCTTTATACATACATATATTAAAATATATCTTTTAGGAATAAAAAAAATAAAAAAATGACCTTGTCGAAGCTCCGACCGCCGTGCACGGTGGTCGTCGGTGATGGATCGATGGTGGTCTGGTGACCAGAATCCCTACCTGATTCAGAGCTAAGAGAGGGGGGAAGAGCATCGTTTGTTTTTTTTTTTTTTTGGAAATGGGCTGAAAAGTTATTTTTTTCTAAAAAATTTGCCTTAAATAGGCCTTCAAAACGACGCCGTTTTGGATTAATATCCCCAGGCAAAAAATGACGTTGTTTTGCCCAAGATCCGCGCATTGACCCGACCCGCTAGGGAGGATTCGCACATTTTTAATTAATGGGCAATTTGCTCATTTAGCCCTTCCGCATTTTTTTTATTTTTAATTCGCCGCTGTAATTTTCTTTCTATTTCATTTTAGCCTCGTGTAAAGTGCTGCGTTTTGGAGGGAGGGGATATTTTCCCCTTTAGCCCCTCTATGTTATTCGCGCCTTTTAAATCGGTCCTCCCTAAAGGTGTGCACGGGCCGGCCGGGCTCAACTAAAAATTTAAGCTCATTCATCGGGCTCAGGTCGGGTCGGGCCCAAAAAATAGGCCTAATTTTGCCCAAGCTCGACCCATATAAAAGACTAAAACTTGGGCCCGGCTCGACTTGCCCGTATTAATTTTTTATATTATTTTATATAATTTTTAAATATATATAATACATCAAAAATACTAAAAAAATCAAAATAAAAATTTTTCAACAAATTGAAAATAAATTTTTAAAAAAATATGTAGACTTAAATAACATTAAGATAGATGCAACTTAACAAGAAAATACCTCTAAAATAATAACAAAATTAACAAATGCCTTTAAAATAATAACAAAATTAACAATAAAATAAGTTTTATACAATATCCAAATAATAACAACAAAATAGTAGCAACATAATAGTAATATGGTAGCAAAATAGGGAGAAAACAACAAGAAAATAACATTCAAAAACAAAAAAAAAAATAGCAGATTTTTTTTGTCATTTAGTGAATTCGGGCCGGCCGGGCCGGCCTAAGCCAAAAATACCTCACTCGAGGCCCGGCCCATATTTTAAACAGGTCTTATTTTTTTTTTCCAAGACCATTTTCGAGCATATATTTTTGCCCAAACCCTCCCACATTTCGGGCGAGCTTTCGGGCCGGGCCGGGCCGCCCGGCCCATGCACACCTCTAGTCTTCCCCCTTTCTTTTTATTTTAGATTTGCCCCAAGTTTCTGTTTTTAGTTCAATTTTAGTCCCTTTTTTTGGCTATTTTGGATACTTTATCATTAAATTAATTATTTTTAATATTATTATTACTATTTTTATTCTTACTATTATATTTATTATTATTATTATTATTATTATTATTATTATTATTATTATTATTATTATTTTTACTATTATTATTCTTATTAATATATTATTATTTCCTATTTTTCATATTATTATTATTGTCATTAACATATATTATTATTAATGAATTGTTATTCTCTATTATTATTATTATTATTATTATTATTATTATTATTATTATTACCAACCATTATTATTAATGTATTATTTTTATTATCCTCTATTTGATTATGATTATTCTTATTATAATTTTTTTTGTTTGTTTTATTTAATATTTTTCATTATTCTCTCATTTATTTGCTTAGTTTTTTTATTTATTATTTAAGCCCCTTACTTTATCAAATAATTTTGTTTATTTACTTATTATTTTATTAACCTTTTATTTATATTATTAATTATTTTGTACTTGTTATCGTTATTTATGTTATTGCGTTTATTATATTTTTGTTGTACATGTTAGCACTATAATTTGTTTTCTCATTTTACAATAAAATCGTAATTACATTAATCTTTTACTCGACACATACAATTGCGTTTTCTAAAATAAACATTGTTCGTGTTTTAAGATTCGAAAAGTCGTACCCTAACTTACGGGGTTTCGATTTTCTCAATAAATCCAAATACCCGAACATCTTCAAAGCATAAATTTTTAAATATTCTCGGGAATTAAGAAAAATCGTGTTCTAACTTACGGAGTACGATTTCTCTCTAAAATCGAAAGAATAAAATACATTTCAAAATAAATAAATTTTTCGATGTTTATTCCCGTTTTGGTGATCTAAGACATTGTGTCTTAACTTACGAGATATAATTCTTTTTCTCGATTAATGTGAAATACACCATCTTCTCAAGAAACTTTCAATTTAAGCAATATTTTAGCCAAAGATCGTATTTTAAAATGTCTTTAAACTTTCATTTTTCGACATCAAGACATCAAATAATCAACTAGGTACCAATATTAAATTATATCGTTAGGTTTATTTCACAATTAACTGATAAATGTGACCCCATATTCCGTCTCCTTAAGAAATACAATCTAGGTGTATGGGATGAGGAGTTTCAGAAAACCTTTGACAAGATCAAACATTACTTGTCCTATCCCCCAGTACTTGTGCCACCTAATCAAGATAAGACATTAATACTATACTTGGCAGTATTTGGGAATTCTATGGGATGCGTGCTCAGCCAACACGATGAGTCAAGAAGAAAAGAAAAGGCAATATATTACCTCAGTAAGAAATTTACTAAGTGTGAGACAAGATATTCGCCAATCGAAAAGTTGTGTTGTGCCTTAATCTGGAGAACTCGAAGATTGAGACAGTACATGTTGTACCATACAACATGACTAATCTCTAAACTGGACCCTTTAAAATACATGATAGAGTCAACTGCTTTGAACGAAAGGATGGCTCGATGGCAAATACTGCTTTCTGAATTTGACATAATTTACATGAGTCAAAAAGCCGTGAAAGGAAATGTAATAGCAGATTTCCTAGCCAGTAGAGCTCTAGAAGATTATGAGCCTCTGAACTTTGATTTCCCAAATGAAGATTTAATGTATGTGGCAACTACTGAAGAAGACACTCAAGAAAACCCTTTTCGGAAACTAAACTTCGATGGAGCTTCAAACGCTATGGGTAATGGAATCGAAGCAGTCCTAATATCTCCAAATGGAGATCATTATCCCTTCACCAATAAATTAGATTTTGATTACACAAATAATATGGCAGAATATGAAGCATGTATCGTGGGGATTCGTGCAGCTATAGAATGCGAGGTCAAAGTGCTAGAAGTATATGGGGATTCCGCATTAGCGATTTATCAGCTCAATGGCGAATTGGAGACAAGAGATTCCAAATTGATTGAGTATAGAAAGTTGGTTCTTGAACTAATCAAGGAGTTCGATGATATCACTTTCTGTTACCTCCCGCGAGACGAAAATCAGATGGCCGACGCCCTAGCTACTTTAGCATCCATGGTCAAAGTGAACAAATCGGAAGATATAAAGCCTATCCAGATGAGTATTTATGAAACTCCAGCTCATTGCTACAACATTGAAGAAGAAGAAAAAAAGGATGATTACTCTTGGCATCACGACATATTGCAATATATGAAGAATCGTGAATACCCGAACCAAGCAACTAAGAATGATAAAAGAACGTTGAGAAGACTAGCTAATGACTATGTATTAGATGGAGAGATGATGTATAAAAGGAGAAAGGATCAAGTGCCGCTAAGATGTGTAAATGTTGTCGAGGCTAAGCAGATCTTGAAAGAGGTTCATAAGGGCATTTGCGGAACGCACGCTAATGGTTTCACAATGGCCAGACAAATCATGAGATTCGGATATTACTGGTCTACCATAGAGGGAGATTGCATCAGTTATGCCAAGAGATGCCATAAGTGCCAAATTTATGGTGATAAAATCCATGTGCCTCATTCACCACTTCATGTTATGACTTCTCCATGGCTTTTCTCTATGTGGAGCATGGATGTTATTGGGCCGATTTCATCGAAAGTTTCTAATGGGCATCGATTCATCTTTGTGGTCATCGACTATTTCACCAAATGGGTAGAAACAGCTTCATATGCCAATGTCATGAAGACAGAAGTCAGTAGGTTTTTAAAGAAAGAAATCATATGTCGGTATGGAATGTCGGAGAGGATCATATCTGACAATACGCTAAACTTGAACAACAGTACGGTAGCAAAGGTCTGCAATCAGTTCAAAATTAAACACCACAACTCATCACCATATCATCCAAAAATGAATGGTGTAGTTGAGGTGGCTAATAAGAACATCAAGAAGATAGTGGAAAAAATAACTGAGACTTACAAAGATTGGCACGAGAAGTTACCATTTGCCCTCTTTGCCTATCGAACATTGGTCAGAAACTCTACCGGGGCAACGCCTTTCTAATTGGTTTATGGAATGAAAACGGTTTTACCCATCGAAGTTGAGATTCCTTCCCTTCGAGTCTTGTCAAAGCTGAAGTTGGATGAAGCAGAATGGATCCAAACCCAATATGATCAGTTAAATTTGATTGAAGAGAAAAGGTTAAAAGCTATCTGTCATGGTCAAATGTACCAAAAGCGAATGATACAAACTTACAACAAAAAGGTTCGCCCTAGGGAATTCCATGATGGGTACTTGGTATTGAAGAAGATCCTTCCCATACAAAAGGACTTAAGAGGAAAATGGATGCCAAACTGGGAAGGACCCTATGTGGTAAAGAAGACTTTTTCTGGAGGAGCATTAATTTTGGCTAAGATGGATGGTAAGAACCTGCCTAATCCTGTGAATTTGGGTTCAGTTAAGAAGTACTTTACTTCAAAAAAATAGGAAAGGAGAGGCGAAGGAGAAAACCAGTAAAAGGGCGCCTTAAGACCAAAGGGGTTTTGAGTTAAAAACCCAGGAATGGGCAATTTAAATTTTGATAAAGGAGGGAGGCATGCGGTAGTCTTGTCTTCTCTGAATTAATAAGAAGGAAGGACGCTACATCTTGGGACATCAAAAAAGTACTTTAAGACTTTTGAACTCATATCAAGTTCAAAAGCCACTTGAAAAGTTTCTGTGCAGAGAAGCTCAGGCTATGATATTTGGGCACTTATTTTCCTCTTATTCATTTTTTGTATTTTAGTAAAATGTACTATTTTGATGATTAATTTATTCTCATTTTGTATTCTAGCAAAATTTACTACTCTGATTAATTTATTCATTCCGAACTTTGCTTTCAAATTTCAATATTGTTCATTGTTATAACCCTCTTCAAGCATCTTTCATTGAAATAAGGATTAATGGGCTAATAATATTCAAACAAAAGGAATTATGCATATTACTCTGGAAACTTTTAAATAGTACAAGGACTTGAAATAGAACTGTTGTTTAGAACTCACCAAATCTAAGGGTAGGAAATGTTTGAGAAGGAAGAGTCTAAGTTGTGACTATTTTTACGGATTTTCTGTCAAAGATATCAGCTAAACAAAGAAGACAAGATATTATATCGATGATAAAGCCCTGATGAATAATGAGCAATGACAGCCTAAGCATTAAAAAGGGATCATTTTCATGACATGGTGCATTTCATACAAAA
Organism: Gossypium stocksii; assembly: GCA_020496765.1. Lineage (NCBI taxonomy): Eukaryota > Viridiplantae > Streptophyta > Magnoliopsida > Malvales > Malvaceae > Gossypium > Gossypium stocksii. The sequence goes on from CM035624.1 coordinate 43,039,882, forward strand.
TCACTCATAACATATCTAGTTAGGAGTATTTGATTCATTCTGATCATAGCATCCTAATCATTTGGCATAAACAGGCCCAAGAAAATCGATTCTATAAGTCACGTCCGTAGAGGACAGTGTAGTAAGATCGATTGAAGTTACAAATTAGGCGAATCTTGTCTCCCTGAAGATACAACAGAATAGGTTGAAGCCACCAGCCTTGTCTCCTTGAAGATACAGCAGAGCAAGTTGAAACCACCAGCCTTATCTCCCTGAAGATACAGCGGAACAGGTTGAAACCACCAGCCTTGTCTCCCTCAAGATATAGCGGAGCAGTTTAAAACCACCAGCCTTGTCTCCCTGAAGATACAGTGGAGTAGGTCAAAACCACCAATCTTGTCTTCTTGAAGATACAGCGGAGTAGGTTAAAACGACTACCCTTGTCTCCTTGAAGATACAGCGGAGCAGGTTGAAACCACCAGTCTTGTCTTCTTGAAGATACAGTGGAGCATATTGAAACCACCAGCCTTGTCTTCCTGAAGATACAGCAGAGCGGATTGAAGCTACCAGCCTTATCTCCCTAAAGATATAGTAAAGCGGGTTGAAGTCACCAGCCTTGTCTCCCTGAAGATACAGCAGAGCAGATTGAAATTACCAATTCTTATCTCCTTAAGGTTCCTACAAAGTAGATCGAAGCTACAAATCTCTTCTCCCTGAAATTACATTGGAGCAGCTCAAAGCCACAAGCCTTGTCTCCCTGAAGTTGTAGTGTGGCAGGTTGAAGCTACCATGGCAAGTCTTATCTCCCTGAAGATGCAATGGAGCAGACTAAAATCACAAATGTCATATCTCTATGAAGTTGCAGAGAAGCAGATTGAAGTCAATAATCCTATCTCCCTGAAGTTGCAATAAAGCGGATTAAAATGATGAATCCTATACCTCTGACGTTGCAGTAGTTGTAGCGGAGCAGATTGAAGCTACAGGTCCTATCTCTCTAAAGTTACAGTGGAGTGGATCAAAGCAACAAGACACAGTGGACTGAAATTAAGCTACCTGAAAAGAGAAGCACCAAAAGAAGTCAAGACTCGGCAAGACCGAGCAGAATTGGTCTTTCTTAAAAGTTTTTGTTCTATTCTCGTTACACAACAATGAGCAAAGACGGGCAATTGTAGAGCCCAATTTTAGCCCGAGCCCAATAGACATTAAACAGGCCAGTTTTTACAAAATTCAAATCCCAAATTACAGCCTAAAATTACGGTCCAAATCTAAAACCCAACTAAACCAAACCCAAAATCAAGCCCAACAATAACCCAATACTAAAATTCTATGGCCCAAAATCCTTAACCCATAACCCAAACCCACCAAACCCGATAGTCAAACTAGGGTTTCAGAAAGGCTGAAACCCTAGCTAGCCACCACCTGCTCCACCTGCCCGTCGCCTCCACCAACTGCTCGGCCATCATCGCTGACTTCAGAGTTACCTGCAAAAGGAAAATGAAAAGACAAGAACAGTAGAAGCAGACGCAAGAATAGTGACAAAATAAAAATATATGTATTTTAAACAAGTGAAAAATGGCTATAAAAATCCTAGAAAAATTTGTAAAAGAGAGGTTTTTTCAATCAATAGAAAAGGATTTCAAGCATACAAAAGAGTAAAAAATAGCAAAGCAAATCGAAGAAAAAAACGAAGTGTAAATGTGCAAAGGTTCCTTTTTTTCGAAACTATTTTCTTGATTTCCTTTTTTATTATTTTATACATACATATATTAAAATATATCTTTTAGGAATAAAAAATAAAAAATTACCTTGTCGGAGCTCCGATCGCCGTATATGGTGGTCATCGGCGATGGAGCGGCGGTGGTCCAGCGACTGGAATCCCCACCGAACTCGGAGCTGAGAGAGGGGGAGGGGAAGAGCATCCTTTGTTTTTTTTGGAAATGAGCTGAAAAGTGATTTTTTTTTTCTAAAAAATTTGCCTTAAATAGGCCTTCAAAACGACGTCGTTTTGGCTTAATATCCCCAGGCATAAAACGATGTCGTTTTGCCCAATATTCGCGCGTTGACCCGACCCGCTAAGGAGGATCCACGTGGTTTTTATTAATGGGCAATTTGTGCATTTAGCCCTTCCGCATTTTTTTATTTTTAATTCGCCCCTGTAATTTTCTTTCTATTTCATTTTAGCCCCGTGTAAAGTGCTACGTTTTGGAGGGAGGGGATATTTTCCCCTTTAGCCCCTCTATGTTATTCGCGCCTTTTAAATCGGTCCTCCCCCTTTCTTTTTATTTTAGATTTGCCCCAAGTTTCTGTTTTTAGTTCAATTTTAGTCCTTTTTTTTTTGGCTATTTTGACTACTATTTTTATTATTACTATTATATTTAGATTTACTATTTTTATTATTACTATTATATTTATTATTATTATTACTATTATCCTTATTAACATATTATTATTATTTTTACTATTATTATTAACCTATTATTATTCTTATTAATATATTATTATTTCCTATTTTTCATATTATTATTATCGTCATTAACATATATTATTATTAATGAATTATTATTATTATTATTATTATTATTATTATTATTACCATATCATTATTATTAATGTATTATTTTTATTATCCTCTATTTTATTATGATTATTCTTATTATCATTTTTTATTTTTTTATTTAATTTTTTTCATTACTCTCTCATTTATTTGCTTAGTTTTTTCTTATTATTATTTAAGCCCCTTACTTTATCAAATAATTTTGTTTATTTACTTATTATTTTATTAACCTTTTATTTATATTATTAATTATTTTGCATTTGTTATCGTTATTTATGTTATTGCGTTTATTATATTTTTGTTATACATGTTAGTACTATGATTTGTTTTCTCATTTTACCATAAAATCGTAACTACATTAATCTTTTACTCGACACATACAATTGTGTTTTCTAAAATAAACATTGTTCATGTTTTGAGATTCGAAAAGTCGTACCCTAACTTATGGGGTTTCGATTTTCTCGATAAATCCAAATACCCGAACATCTTCAAAGCATAAATTTTTAAATATTCTCGAGAATTAAGAAAAATCGTGTTCTAACTTACGGAATACGATTTCTCTCTAAAACCAAAAGAATCAAATACATTTCAAAATAAATAAATTTTTCGGTGTTTATTCCCGTTTTGGTGATCTAAGACATTGTGTCCTAGCTTACGGGATATAATTCTTTTTCTCGATTAACGTGAAATACGCCATCTTCTCAAGAAACTTTCAATTTAAGCAATAGTTTAACCAAAGATCGTATTTTAAAATATCTTCAAACTTTCATTTTTCGACATCAAGACATCAAGTAATCAACTAGGTACTAATTTTGGGTGTATCGAGGGTGCTGATCCTTCCTCGTGCGTAACCGACTCCCAAACCCGTTTTCTGAATTTCGTAGACCAAAAATCATTGTTTTAGTAAATTTAAACTTTTTATTAAAATAATTGAATCTCGAGGTGACCCGATCACACCTCTTAAAAAAAAGATTGGTGGCGACTCCCATTTTTCGTTTCTTAAAAATAAAAGTAGACGACCCTTTTCAAAAAATGGTTTCGACATGCATTTCGCCCATTTTACTAAGAAAGACCCATTTCCTATTTTATTTACGGAAATGAGTCACTATATTTATTATTTACCGAAATAGGCCAGAAACACTAAAATGCGTCAACATAAGAGCATTTTTGCCATGTTAGCGAAAACGCACTGACGTGGACGCGCTTTGCTAACATGGCAAAAGCATTCCCTCAGGGATGCGTTTTAGCCCGTGTTTTTGACCCCCAATAGTCACCCCAACGGTCATTTAAAATTTTGATTGTTGGGGGGTCCAACGGTAAAAAAAACTATAAATCCCCATTTTATTTTTTTTACACAAACATTTCTTCCAAAATTCTACAAAAGGCTCTCAAATTTCTCCCTAAATTTCTCAAAGCTATCTTTAATTAACTATTTCCTTTAATTTTTTTCTTCTAAATTAGTATTATTTTTTTATAATTTCTAAGATATTTGATCGCATTAGCAATTGCTAGGGAATTAATTCGTCTCGATCATAAACATATCTTCGTCGAACAAATGAAAATGGTAATTTCAATTTTTGGATTTTTTTTAATTTATGTAATTTTAATTAATTTTTATTTTATAATTTTTTATAACAATCTGTAGATCTGGTATTGCAATGTTATATTCGTAATATATCTAGTCCTCCATCATCATTGATAGAAAATTACTTGAGGGAACGGGTTTTTGGCACATGGCCAATATAGGCCGGGGGTGCAAGTTGGACCAGAAACTCATCAACGAGTTCATTGAGAGGTGGAGACCCAAGACACACACATTCCATCTTCCATATGTGAAGTGTACCATTACTTTGGAAGACGTGCAGTTACAATTGAGATTGCCAGTGGATGGGTCTGTACTCACTAAGTCCACTCAATCTACTAATTAGAGAGCCATATGCTACGATCTTTTAGGCGCGATTTTGGATAATATTTACAGAGGTCGGATCGAGATGGGCTGGTTATGAGACACATTCTTGGAGCCAAGGGATGATTCAACTGAAGTAGAAAGAATACGATATGCTCGGGCATACATCCTTGAAATCATTAGAGGTTATCTGATGCCGAATTTATCACGAAACCTCGTACATCTGAGGTAGTTGCTAAAACTCATTGATTTTCGAGCAACTAGTGAACTTAGTTGGGGGTCTGCCATGTTGGCAACATTGTACCGAGAGATATACAGGGCGACAAAACCAAATAAAGCCAAAATCAAATGTTGACTATCACTACTACAATCATGGGCTTGGTTTCGTTTTCCATTTTTATGTCCTCGAGTGAACCATGCATATACATTCCCAATCATAATTAAGTAAAATTTATATTAGATTTTACAATTATTACATAAATTTAAAATATAATTTTATGCTAAAAATTTATTTCATTAGGTGGAACCATTCAGCGAGTTATGTTGGAATACCTACTGTTCTTAAAGGTATACGACTTCTATTAGACCAACAGTAAAAAACGAGTGTAAGTATTAAATGAAATATATATACATAACATAGTCATTTTATATTTAGTATTTAGTATTATATATAACTAATATTTTTATCACGTTCATATAGTTTCAACGTATATAACTAATTCCAGATGAATTCTTTCAAAATTCGAACATTTGGCATGTTAAGGTCCTATTAATCAACTACGCTACTGTTGAGATGCACCAGACAGATAGAGTGTTACAGCAATTTAGATTCTGACAATCGATTCCCGTGACACCTGAGATGCTCGATGATGAGCACAAATTTAACTTATGGCAATCGAATACGCATTGGCTACTATTCTTCTTAGAATATATCGAAATGTGGAAAAATTGGTATACCTACTCACTAATCGATCATTGTTGTAGAGTCAGCGTGCGCGCCAAATTACATGCCATGGTTTAGGACCCATAACAAGCCATATTTGCTCTCGAAAGAGCAGATACATCGACAAATCCGCGTCAAAAGGGAACGATGGGGCCTTTTAAGTCTAAGGAGAAAGGATGACGAGGTGGGCCCATCAATAATGCCCATACAATCACTGAGGCCAACGCATCAAGTGACAACGCCCACACCACAACTCTTTCAGATTATGCCAGGTGCGTATTCTAGCCCTTATATGTATCTTATCTCTTATATGTTTCCTTTTCCCAGTTCTATGCCAGGTTGGAATGCATGGCTCGGTGCATCTCCTTTTCTGATGACTCTAACTCAACCGACGATATATAGGCTATCATCGTAGGAGGGATTGCACAAGGTATCATCGGGGAGCTTATCTCATTTCCAATCCCCATCGCCTTATGGGATTCAAACACCTCCGTCGTGGGTGATGCAAACACCTCTACATTCTTTGTTCTATCAAAGTGGGTCATCCTCCCAACACCCACAACCAGAACAACCACAACCCCCTCCAGAGCAACCACAACCTCTGCCGAAAGTTGAACTAAAAAGGAATCTAGCGTGTAACCGTCAACCACCCCCATGTGGCACTGATTCTGACTAGCACATGTATTGATTTTTTTAATATATTTGTACAAAGTATTTTATATTGTTTCATTTAATAAAATAAAAGTTATTTTGAATATTTTAATAGTAAATTATTTTTATATTTTGTCCTATCTAATAAAATAGAAGTTCTTTTGAATAATGCGATGAAAATAATGCAACATAGTTTTATTTAAACAATTATCAACTATTTTGATTTGGACATGTTCGAATTTTATAACATGGGTTCATAAACCATCCGCACAACTTCTGTTGGTTCGTTCTTTCCCGGATATCCATATTATCATGTATTCTACTCAAGCAAGGTTGACTTTTTAGTTTTCGATACAATTCTCTGTCCAGTAACAACTTAAATGGCCACTTACATTCATCTAAGACTGGTGGGACTACGTGTCTCCACACGTTATACATATATTATATTTTGTACACTTTGTCGACATAGCTCATGGGATCCAAATAGAGATTCTAACAAGCTACAATTGTATGAGCACATGGATAACGAAGTGCATCACACGTTCCACAACCGCAAGTCCTATTTATCAGGTGTACACGATATTGCCTGTTAGTAATACCTTGGCTCGGTCTGCCGAACTCCATCACACGGAACTATAGGTTGTCGCAATCGTGACACATTGTATACATGGTGTTGGCCCACGCATTCGCTTTATTAATTTCTTGCAATACCTTCCGGCACTATACATGACCTCCCTACATTTGGCCTTTATAACTCGCTACTCGCTTTGGAAATAGTGATGTCAAACGAAAATATGTCTCCCGCACAACTGAGGTTATTGACAAATGATGCTTTCCTTTTAAAATAGAATTTATGCATTCAACCAGGTTTGAGGTCATATGACCATATCGTAGGCCGCCATTGTATGCTTATGTCCACTGATTGAAAGGTATATTACAAATGTAGTCTGCACCTTGATCGTTAACTGATTGCAAAATCACTAACATCTCATGAAAACAATTATTATTGATTCCGTACCCTATCAATATAAGTTGATAGCGAAAATCACATACCACTCTTTCATTCAGGATAAATTGAATATTACAAATGAAATTATATTCATGGAGATTAAATACCTATGTTGGTCACTTGTCGTCGTTCAGTGGTAAACCGACATTGCCTGTAATAGTTGGACGCAACATGCCTTAAACAATACCGATGGTGCGTGCGATCCCATAGGATTTCCTGTCGCTTAATTGCGGCTAGTATTCCAGTGCCCTAATCTAATATAACGCAAATATCAAGTTGGGGGTAGAAATACCTCCTCAACCTAGAAAAAAAAATCCTAGTCGTCACCTGATTCCCTCGGTGTTATTGCAAATGCAATTGGAAGGATTCTTCCACCGTAATCCTGTGTCACAACTAGCAATAACTGATAGGTATATCTACCATGCATAAAGGTACCATCAATTTGTACCAATGGCTTGCAATATACAAATGTGTCTCAGTATTGCTTAAAGCTCTAGAACAGATGCTTGAACACTTGGCATCTACAGAGCAAGTGATCATTGTAGTACACTGGGCCCGTTTCAAGGTCTGTCACATAACTTGGGACGTAGCTCTCCAGCATCTGACACCACTGCCACACCTCATTATATGAAGCGTCCTACCCACTATGCATATTTTCCAACACCTTCTACTTAGTTATCCAGACCGTGTAGTAAGAAGGCGTGTACCTCAATTAGCTACGAGTATTGGTAACTAAGACAGACACAGAAGTCTTGGGATACGCCTTCACCATCGGCAGTATTAAGATAACTATCATATCTGAATCCATCTTGGGATGATATTGTAAAACACCTGTCAACGAAGTACGTTAAATAATGCAACATTAAGTAATAACAGTATTATTCAAAAACCTTAAACACCTATTGATACTATACCAGCAACATTCGTATGTCGACCTTTGTTCTTCTTTATTTCCCATAACTTTGTCTTTTTCCTAACCGAAGCCATGATTTTCCATGAACATGTACCGTCTTACACTACACACTTAGCCTTAAACTTTTCAGATTTGGATATAACCATATGGTAGTTAACCCCGTTCATGATATTATATTGTTTCAATGCACCAAGAAAACTATCCTTACTAGAAAACTCCTTATCAAATTTCAGTTCACCCGAATCCTACGACGAACTTGTACGATCACGCATTTTGTATGGTAGATTTAGAAATTCCAACGCATTATCTGCAGATATATCGATATAATGCATGTGGGCTGGAGGTGAGTACGCAGTGAATCGCAGATTTTCTTCTTCTTCATCTGAACCCCTTCACAGTCTTCAAGTTCAGTTGGAACAGGCTCCAGTTTAAAAAATAATGCAACTTCTGCACCATCAAGGTCGGGCTCTCGAGATGGATCCACATCAAACTCATCATCCAACCCACCATCATTTACAATGTATGAGGTCCCCTCGTCGATAGACGTCGTAGGGAGTACATCATCCCTTCTTATGGATGTTTTGTAACGTCCATTATCAGAAGTGGATTGCCAACCACTAAAAGTTGATGTCATTCCCCAGTGCGTATTTTTAGCATCGAACATCGACCCACTGAGGTGCATGTCCCATCCACTAACCGAGTGTCGTGTAGGGATTGTGTATTCCATATTACCACCAAATATGGGCGCTTCCGTGTTCTATTTCCCACTAACAGAGTGTCGGGCAGGGGGTTGTATATTCCTCTCGAACAATAGTAGATGTTGAAGTCACAGATGCTTCATTTAACGATAAAAATTGTACATATAACTTAAGATAAGGTGATCCACTAGCGAGATGAGTCTGCACCATCACCTTCAAGCTACTACCACATTTGATATCAAATGAGTCATATGTCACGAGATCAACCGAAGCACAAAATTGATATTTAATAGATGAAACTCTCATTGGCGTCATTCCAAAGATTTTGCGCCTAATTCTTTTACAAAATTTTGTCAAATCTATGTTCTGGTTAAAAACTAGTTATGTTGTGTTCTCCGATAAAAAAACGATGCCATTCTTAGTGTCACGGACCTCGTCAGCACTAATACATTCACTCATCTTCACTTTCTATTCTGTTTAGCCTCTCTAATTTTTCTTGCTATAACTTATGCAACATAAGAATGAAATTTGGTTCATTTATAGCCTAAGGCCAAGCATGAACTACTGTAGAAAAAGAGTGTCCACGTGGGAGTTTTTTATAATAATTTTGCTGACAATGCATCCTGCTTGAAGTGTTTTTGACACTATTTTTTCAGGAACTACTGTAAAAAAAAAAGCATCCATTTGGGATCTTTTTTAGTAATTTTGCTGACGGTGCATCCTCTTCAAGCGTTTTTTACACTATTTTTTCAAAATCGTCTTCTCAAAATTATTTTTCATAGCCGTCTTCTCAAAATTATTTTTTTAGGAACCACTATAGAGAAAGAGTGTCCACGTGGGAGCTTTTTTCAGTACTTTTGCTGACAATGCATACTGCTTGAAGTGTTTTTTATATTATTTTTTTAGAACCGTCTTTTAAAACTTATTTTTCAGAAACTACTGTAAAAAAAGAGTGTCCATGTGAAGTTTTTTTTCTATAATTTTGCAAACAGTGCATCCTGCTTGAAGCGTTTTTGTCATTATTTTTTCAGAACCGTCTTCTCAAAATTAGTTTTTTAGAAACTATTGTAGAAAAAAAAAAGAAAATCATTCTTGTCAATATAATTTTTTCAAGACTCAAACCTAAACCCTTTTACAAAAACCCTAAAAGCTAAACATAAAATTATTTTTAAAAAACCCTAATCCGTAATTTAATTAATTTACTTAAAACCCCTAAAACCTAATTTCATTAATTTTTTTAAAAATTCTAAATCTTGATTTATTTTTTTTAAATCCTTAAACCTGAAACAAATAAATTCCTAAATTATTTTAACAAAACCCTAACTCTAAACCACTAAAACCCTAAACCCATATACCCTAGGGACTAAACATGTAAATAGCCCTAACCTTAGAAAAACATGGGCTAAGACACGTCCTTGAGGGAGCACTTTTGCCATGTCAGCAAAACGTGTTCATGTCAGCGCGTTTTTTGCTGACATGGCAAAAGTGCTCACTTAGAGATGCGTTTTGTTATTATACGATATTTTCTAAAAGGATGCCTGTTTAGGTATCAAAATGCTATTTATTTCACATCGACATACCACGTTTGAGATACCATGTTTAAATGTCAATCTGATTTCATGTTTTGTAAAAAATAGACTTAAGGGTGTAAACAACCCTTAAATTTTTTTAAAAAATTAAATTAAATTAAGCATTTATTTTTTTTTTCACTCACTTAAATACTTGAACTTTCACAATGCATCAAAAAAACCCTCCATTTTTTTTTCAAAAAAAAGCAATTAAGCCTCTGGCTTTTTTTTTTTTTGCACTCAATTAGGTACTTGAATTTTCAAAATGCATCAAAAAAGTTCTCAAACTTTTTCAAAAAAGCAATTAAGTCTTACTTTTTTTTTTGCATTCAACTGGGTACTTGAACTATCCCTAATTTATTTTCAATTAAAGTCACCACATGTCACAACCACAATGTGACATGTGGCAAAAAAAATGATAAAAAATCAATAAAATTATAAAAATGATTAAATTTTAATAAAAAATAAAAAGTATTTAAAATTTATTAAAAATTAGAAAAAATCATAAAAATCATAAAAAAATAATAAAATATTGTAAAATTATATAAAAATCGTAAAATAAAATTTATAAAATATATAGAAATATAGAAAAAATTATAAAATTTTATAAAGTCGTAAGAAAATTATAAAAAATGTAAAGAAATATGAAATTCGTAAAAAAAAAAGTATAAAAATTATCGTATTAAAAGAAACATTTTATAATTTTTCTATAACTTTTATTTATTTTTATTTCTTTATCATTTTTCGCCACAAGTCACATTGTGTTGTAACACATGATAGCTTTAACTGAAAAAAAAGGGGCCCGTTTAACTTTAACAGTTAAAGTTAATGGTTAAAAGGTCTTTTTTATGCATTTTATAGTTTTTTATTTTATGATTCTTATAAAATTTTACAATATTTTATAATTTTTTTACAATTTCTATAATTTTTTTCTAATTTTTATATTTTTAATAAAATTTAATAAAATTTAATAATTTTTGTTGATTTTTATTTTTTTATAATTTTTTACCACGTGTCATGCCGTGACTGTGACACGAGCTGGCTTTAACTTAAAAAATTAAGGGCAGTTAACTTTAACAGTAAAAAAAACCTTTTTGATGCATTTTACAGTTAAAGTACCTAATAGAGAACAAAAAAATCAGGTGTTTAATTACTTTTTTGAAAAATTTTGAAGATCTTTTTAATGCATTTTGAAAGTTCAAGTACCAAATTAAGTGCAAACAAAAAGCATAAGCTTAATTGCTTTTTTTGAAAAAGTTTAAAAATCTTTTTAATGTATTGAAAGTTTAAGTACTCAAATGAGTGTCAAAAAAAAAAAGAAAATAAGGACTCATAATTACTTTTTTTTTTTAAGTTTAAAGACTTTTTACAAGATATATTACATTTTCCTAAATAGTTTGCAACTATTTTTTCAAAAAATAAGCATATTAAAAAAAGTTATAATTTTGGTGTAAAACACTTTTTATTTAAATCATGAGATGAAGATTTGAGGAAGAAAGGCAGGAAATGAAATCAGGATTTTCATTAAAAAGAAGCATATCGTACCAATTTGAAATTGAGAATGCAATTAATTTTATTTTATCTTTTAAAGTTAACGTAGAATTTATAAAATTATAATAATTTGAGGGAACAAAGCAAATTAAAACATATGACGCTGTTGAACAAAAAATAATAATAAAATAAAGCACGGTGAAAAAGACAACATCACCATATATAATCATCAATAATTTATGGTGTTTACTTCAATTAAGAAACCATATAGGAATTTAGTTGAACGCCTTTTTATACCATTTTGCCTCTAAATTATTTGAGAAAGGAGAAACAGTGAGTGGATTTCAAAATGGCTACGGAAATTGTTTTTAGAGACGAAAGTCTTGTATAATATATACTTTATATTACATGTCAATAAATCACACCACAATTTTCATTAAGGTCCTCTAATCTCATTTTCTCACCCGCTCCCTCCTACCAAAAACAAACAAACAGTAGGCAAGAATGAAGGAAAACATACTGGAGAGAATACTAGATGATGCACATATGGATTTAGTCTGTCAGCTCAGCGAGGTTTGATAGAAGGAATAACGCCACTGATAAGATCACTCCCTGAAACATTCAATGTTGAAACATAGGAGGCGGAAGATGATGCTGATGATAGCAACTTGCCTGAATTTGGATACGAGGAAACCGAATCTGATGAAACTGATTCAGTCTCTGGCATCATTGTCAGTATGTACTCTAGTTGCTTTACCACATCCAACATTGATGGACGCTTCTCTGGCTTGTTGTGGCAACAACTCAGAGCTAGCCCTGCAAATCTCTCGATACATTCAGAGGGATAACACCCCATTCTACCATCTATTATTGACATCATCATGCCGGACTGATAAGCCATATTCACCTTAACACAGATTTCAGATTAACTTAATAAGTAGCTGTAACATCCACATCCACATTTACATTCACCAAATTTGTAAAATCTTGGAGCTTTCAGACAGGATTTTGCTAGGGATACAGAGAGAGAGCGCTCTGTGTAAGAGAGTACCTCACGGACAATGTTTCTGCCATGTGATATTGGTCGCATACCCGTCAACATCTCTAGGAAAACAACTCCAAGGCTATAAACATCACTTCTGTCCGTCAATTTATGGGTCAAAAAGTATTCTGGATCAAGGTAGCCCTGCACACCAGAGAGCAATCAATAGCACTGTGGTCACAAACATTTACGAGTTTATGTCTAAAAGAAGCGGATCCTATCCATTTGAAGTGTGCAACTGAAATGGTGAAACCTCTTAAAGAAGAAAAATGAAAATTCCACTTCTGAGTTTATCACACCATATATTCAATAATTTTCTCATACCTGATTAATCAGACAAATTTCGCTTTTCATACTACGAGTCTTAAGTATATAAAACATAATGGGATGCCTTTTAGTCATAGCAAGCTTACCGGTGTTCCCCGCACAACTGTGGACACATGATCTGGCACAGCTCCCTCGTCTTCCAGGGCTGGAGCTAAACGTGAGAGACCAAAATCAGCAACTTTTGCATTAAGTTTGGAGTCAAGAAGAATGTTGCTAGCTTTGATATCCCGGTGGAATACCGGAGGATGTGCTTCAGTATGGAGGTAAAGAATTCCCTTGGCTGAACCCAGTGCAATACGTAATCTCATTCCAAAATTTAGGCTTCTTTTAGATTTAGCTGCATATCATGTTTTACATTAATTTATGAGCTAAGAAGACATTTTGAAAGCATATCAAGTATCATCATAACATATATAGCACCCTAATAAATATTCCAACTGTTTACAAGTTAAGTAGCCAATTAATGGCGTCAACAATGGTGACACTACACTCCTAATGCTGAACTTATAGTCCATCCAAACACTTTAGGATTTAAAAGCTGATGATAAGAGTTGTTACAATTACCAATAACAGAAAGTAAAAATAGTATATGCAAACAATTTGGTTCAAATAAGCAAACATTTCAAAAATCTGCTCCAAGCCAATAATGACCAAAGTCCTAAGTGCAATCTTTTATACACTAACACCAAAATTTTCAACAGTATTTTCTTCTCTCCTTTTTTTTTCCCCCCGAAACTATGAAGAAAATGAAAGAAGTGATAAGCATGCACATGATAAAACTTGAAAAGCAAGGACTACTGAAAATTACGTACCAGAAAGCCAGTCCCTCAAGGTGCCATTGGGCAGGAACTTATATACCAACATCTGCACATGGGCCAAAAACACAAGGATATGAATTTTATATCTAACTCACACCTTATGTACCTAAAAACTAACTAATACACTGCTTGGAGACTAAAAATCCACACCATAAGGGCACAAAGAAATGCCGCATGCACAGCCCAACCCACTCATGTAATTGACTTAATACAGGTATATAGTGATCAGAACCACAAAAAATATACCTGTTCCCCTTCTTCATCACAATATCCAACCAAGGAAACTAGATTTCGGTGATGCAGCCTTGACAAAAGCTTTATCTCTGTAAAAAATTCTTTTTGCCCCTGCAAAGATCCTTCTTCTGCACGTTTTATGGCAACAACTGTTTTGTCTGGTAAAGTGCCTTTATACACTTTTCCATACCCTCCTTGACCAACTTGACTTGAGCTGTTAAAGTTGTCAGTAGCAAGTGCCATTTCTTTATATGTAAAGTATTTCACCCCACCAAGTCTCGTAGAAACCTTTGTAGCTGCAAATCGTAATAAGATATTTGGACTAGACTCCTTTTGTGGTGATAGTTGGAGACTATAGCATTGGGAAAATAATTCAAATAGCATATTAAGGAGCTTACACAAACGTTTTCTTGACATTGCATGGTGGTTTCCTGCGTATCTTCTTGCTATTAGAATTGTTATTATAACAGACATTGCAACTGCACAGGCAACAACCCCGACTGCAACGGCTAACAAAATACCCTTACTAATACCTTGATTTTCATTCTCAAACTTCACTGAAGCAAATAACAAATCAAACAAGGCATGATTAATAATAATAAATTAAGAATAAAAGACAAGCCTGTTAAAGAAATATAATGCAGATACTTAAACTATCAACTAGCGTACTTAGTTTCTTGGAATATACCGATATGCATCCACCAGTTTCCTAGTTGCATTCTCACAGCGTTGCTTCTCTCAAGGAAACTGGATTTTGCCCAGATTGACTGTCTTGTTTTATACATAAGGATGTTCTAACAATCTTTATGATAATTTAACTTCTATATAACTAGAAAGTTCTGCCATAAAAGTTTCAAGAATAAGAACGAATAAATTTGGCGGAATTTATTTATTTCAGGTTACTAAAAAATAGCTTCCAAAGTACTACTTCAACCATGTCAACATAAATAAGAAAACATTATTCCATTAGTACCAGAAGAACTGCAAGATGAAGTACATACTATCTGCATAAGGTCCGAGTAGAGTGAAATTGAGCAACTCATAGGGTCCAAACAAGGCACTACCAGGAAAAGTCCATGATGTATATATGTGTCTGATTCTCTGAACTTCGCTCACATTAAAAATACTGGAGTGGTTAACATTGATGCTAGGAAAAATCTTCAAGTACATCCTTAGACGTGGTCCTTTCTCCCAAGAATATGTGTCAATTGACAGTTGATATCGGCTTAATTTCAATGAACTAGTCAAATACACCTCCAAAGGCTGGATGTATGGAGGAAAATAAGAAAAACTAGGGCTCTTCAGACGATATCCAATTCTGAGAGGTGCTGCACAGAAACACGGCAGAGGAGATGCTGGGACAAATTCATAGAAATTGTCTGTGGGGCATGCTTGAATTGGGCAATTCGCTGTTGAGTCATTTAAGTTTGTAAGCATCTTATCCTCTCCAGGTTCAGATCCACAGAAAAGGTTTACGTTCAATAAGTTTGCATTTTTGCAGACAGGATTGCCTTCAAGCCTAAAGAAAAACTGCTAAAATAGTAAGGATTTTGATAATAAACTTTTTTTTTTTTAAAGTATGAACAAGGATCCTCTATTAATGTGCCAATAAGTTCATTACAAACAAAAGGTAAGAACAAGAAATAAGAAAAGAAGTGAAATCTTTTAGACACATAAGTGGGAAAAGCGGTGACAGATCCTGTCATTTTCAACTATGAGCCATTTTTTGTGTAGGTTGTATTTGACATGGAGTCAAGAAAGTTCTTTTGCAGTGCGTGTGTTAGTTTAACTTTTGGAATCTTGAAGAATGTATTAAGGATGCTATTGTATTAAGGATGCTATTTTACTATCTTAAAGATAACTCAGAGGTGCTCCAAAACATGGCCTACTTTATTGACATCGTAATCATCTAGTTGAGGTTAATTCCAATGCAGATTTGGTGGTTCCTCATTTGAGATGTACCACTCGGATATTGTTGTTTCTTGGAGGTAACTTCGTGTCTTTGTAGATGTTGACTGTGATTCAGCGATAGCTAATTATTGACGAAGTGAAAACACTGTAATGACAGATTCTTAGGCATATTCTTCGGGATTTTGATTCATTTATTGTTCATAGTTTAGGCAAAGTTATGTTTATGTATATAGCGTGTAAATTGATTAGTAGAATACACAACAATACGATTCAGAATTTGCACAGAAGATTTATGCATGTAGGTGGTAAAATAACTGGAATGCACTCAAAGATTAATCAAAGAGTTCAAAAATGTTAATAAGAAAATTGAAGAAAAGTTTATGGTCTAATAAACAATTTTGGAAAGGAAAAGAGGTCATTGCCCCCCCCCCCCTCTATCCTTCCTTGAACCAAGGGCATGATAACCATTAAGTGTTACTTTTCTGAATCAAGTTGTTGACCAAAGCTAATGCGTGAAAAAAAAAAAAATAGGAAGTTTACCTCAAGGTAACATTCACCGGAGGATTTAGATGTCCTTGAATGCTTGAGAATGAATTGTTTCTAAGATCTCTGCATTTTGCAGATGCAGACAAAGGAAACTATTACCAATGCATTCTATTTCATAAGAGCAGTGCTTAAATGTGTAGGAAAACAAAGCTTTTCAAAGACATATAATGGTTTATAAAAAGTGAGTTCACTACTTTCAGATCTTACAGCTTAAGTCTAGCACTAGTACTGAAGGACATGTTCTGCCAAATGTTGGTAGGAACAGGACCTGTCAGAAAATTATTCTTGAGTGATCTGCAATAAACCATCATTCAGATTCTAGACTAAGCAAATATATTCATCCATGAAATCCAAGAGCATCGTAATGGATATTTTAAGCATCATTCAACAACAGGAAATATTAGATATAGATTCTCACAGTGTCTGAAGTGAAGGAAGGTCTGAGAAACTTCCAGGGATAGATCCTTTTAGCCGGTTATCTGAAAGATCACTGCAATACGAAGAAGTCATCTCTTACTGGGAATTGGTCTTCACTGCATTTTTATTGAAGAATCAACAGAAGGTAATAGTACAAATTTCAGCCGATCAATTTATCATTCAGTTTAACCATGAGGCAATTAGATTATCCAGATCGGAACAGGTAAAATTTTATAGGAGTTTATTTATTTATTGAAACAGAACGCTTGATAAGTTTAAATTAGCACTTCACTTACATGGTTGTCATATTCTCTGAAAGCTTATTTTCTGGTATGGGTCCAGCAAGATGGTTCCGGCTGAGATCCCTGCCACATGAATGCAGATACAAGAACAGGAGTTAAGTCTAGTGACTGCAATGAGATGAAAATTTGCTTTATTGCATAAAGAGCAGCCATGCCCATGAAGGTAAATATTAAATACACACAATATTTTAAAGAGTAACCCAGACATACAGATAGGTAAGGCTTGGGATCCTGCTAAGATCAGGAACTGCTCCCTGCAAACCGCAATTTCTGAGACTTCTGAAAGACAAGAAGAAAGATAAAAAAAAGCATCAGTAGTCTTCAGCAGATTGGTGCCAAAACATATTGCTTGTACAGTTTATTCCATGGTATCAAACACAAAATCTGGACAGAATTAAACATTGAAGAGTTAACTAGGTATACATTATATTCAACACTGGGATTGATGTATTTCTATCTCAATGGCAACTCCATGGTCTTTATGACCGTTTTAGTTAATTAGTGACATAACAATCACTACCTTTATAAGCTTAAACGTTTATACCTCACTAGGATTAAGTAAAAGGTTTACTAACACTCACAATTTCACTAATCTAGAAAAGTTCCTGTAAGAAGCAGGAATAACAGATCCACTGAAGTCGTTGTTATCGAGCTGACTGCAGAAATGAAGAAAACAGTTAATGCCAGTACAACTAACAGATACGTAAGGAAATGAAATATTCATGCCTTATCAAAGTTTGCCACTTAAGATTTTGGTGACAAACACTTAGCTTGGTACGAAAAAGGTAATAACATCAATAAAGAAACAAATTAAACCTGGAAGATAATGTCAATAACTAAAGCACATAATGAGGAAGATGATTGTAGGGAAGAAAAATACAGAATGCGCAAGTTTGGCAGGTTCGAGAATTCTGGAGGAAGATATCCAGATAAGTTATTATTATCCAAAAGCCTGCAAACAATCAAAATTTTATATCACCAATAACTCACCAGATTACAAAAACAAATAAATAAATATGGATAACAATGCAAAAGAAAATAAAAACGCATATGCATGAGAACGTATGTTATATGAACTTACAAGTGAAGCAAAGTGAATATGTGAGATAACTCTAGAGGAATTTGGCCTGCAAGGGAGTTGTTGTTGAGGTGGCTGCACATTACAAACCAGCATGTAAAACAAGTAGAAAATTGTTTGTCTCCTACTTAAGCTGTGTAGAAATATACAAGTTAGTTTAGTTAGTTATAAATGAGTTAAACAGCTAAGTTAGTTATGCCTATATATAATATAGCTTAGAGATAATTAACAAAGAATGTATAGAATTCTTTTCTTTGAATTTCTCTCACCTTTGTACAACTTTATTCATCAATATGGTGAATATTAACAAGCTGAAATACATTTAAATGTTTATGTCCATGTAAAGTAGAAATGGCATTTAGCTTGCAGGTTCACTTACAGGTGTCTCACCCTGCTCATGTTGGCAAAGGTTTTCGGTATTTGACCAGAAATGTTGTTCTGATCTAGTTGAAGTCTATTCAGATTTGAGAGGTAGCCAAGTTCATCTGGCAAAGAACCATATAATTTGTTTCCGTTCAAGAGTCTGCATAAAGAACGCCATATAGAAAGTTAAAACTAACAAATATCATGTTTTTCTCTTTATTTTTGGACAACCACTTCATCTTCAAACTCAAAGAGCCTTTCATTTATATATTTTAACAACTTTAAATGGATCTTTGCACCATATAAAATTAATCTTAGGCTGAGAAACTTATTATTACCTCATATTTCTTTATTGAAGAAGAAGGAATAAGAAAAATCCAACTTACAGGAGTCTTAAGGTAGAGATATGTCCTATCTCCTTCGGTATACTACCAGTCAATTCATTCCACATGAAATCTCTTCCACAAACAAAAAGAGAAAAGGAGTTAGCTCTACTGGAAATTATGTGTCAAGAACATTTAAGATATACCTAACTCACAGTATTTTGAGGTGAGAAAGTTGGCCAAGTTCAGGCGCTAAAGTTCCAGAGAGATTCATATTTAGTAGCTGACTGCAACAATTATATATAGCAGACATCTTTAAGGACAAGCAGCAAAATTTTCCAGAATCAACAAAATGAAAAACGATTGAAAAGTGGAGCAGCAACCCTATCACAAGTCGATGTAGAGAATGCAAAGAGTGGTAAGAGAAAACGTACAGTTCCTGAACATGCAAATATCCATCCTTCCCAAGATTATGAAAACATAGAATTCCAGTCCAGTTGGATTTGCAAGGATCCCCTTTGTCCCAATTTCTGAGATTGTTCTCTGGATCAACCAATTGTTTCTTCACTGCTAGTAATGCGCTAACTGCAATTATATATAAAAATATTCCGACTTCAACCCATAAAGGAAATTGATAAATAGGGCTTCAAAAAATCGAAATCATGTTTTTCACGCCAAAACATGCGTAGATGCAGAACCAGTATACATCACCCTTATCCAATAATAATATCCTGAATTCTAAATAAGAAATAAAGTTCATATTAGTAATCCAGTCATTTCTATCATTGTTAGATACTTCATCCGGCTTGGTAAAGATGTAGGTTCAGATTAGTAGTGTTAATTAGAAGTGGAAACGAGAATGATATATGGAATTCAAACCTTCGGAAGGATGGGTAATGGGAGCAGCTGCAGGTGCAGCAAGGAGCAGGAGACAACAACAGCAGAAGCTGAGGGCCAATATGTATCCCCTCCAAATCATCTCCAGGTTGACACACAACTTCAGAAACAAATTTCAATCAAATTATTGATGAGAAGAGGGAAAGAGGAAAGTGACAAAAAGGAATGGCTGTTGACTGAATCAGCTCATCCATATTTTCAGAAATCAAATAGGTCATCAACGGCTTCCGACGAACATTTACAAGTAGAGTTTGGTGGGAATAAAACAAAGTCAACAACTTCGCTTTTTTCTCTTACCTGCTGCTATGCTAATGCCCCTCCGATCAACAATTACAAGTAGAGTTTGGTGGGAATTTGTCAACCTTTGAAAACCAACGGTTTGATTTCGAGCGCCTACAATTTTATTCATGTGCGCATACTGGATACAATAAAAATATCAATTGAGAAAGTATGACTTATGCTGTCTTTGGAAACTGAAAAGAGAATGCTTTTTCACTTTGCGCTTTTTTTTTTTTTTTCATTTTTTTTCTTACAGTTTGAATTAAGAGTTCGTATATTTATCTTTTCCCCTGCTGTGATAGATAGTTTAAAGATATATTTGAATTTAGATGGTGTGATAGAGTTTCGTGACCTACAAACTTATCTGGCATGAGAATAGAGCCATTACCCGCAAAGCTGAATTGCATTGCAATTTAAGGCCTCAGTTGGCGGTGTTTATACGGTCTCCGGTTGAAATGTAATTAGGGTTTTAATTTTACAAATGTTATGCTATCAAAGGAGGGTTTTTTACTAATTTAATATAAAAAAAGAAAAACACTAAAATAATATAAACATAAAAACACCAAAATAATACAAACATAAATTATGTACCAAAATGGTACATGGTGCCGCCTCTGGCAGAGGCGTGACCACCTTACTTTTTTGACACCTGCTAAAAAAATATTAGTTTAAAAAAACATACAATGTTAAAAAAAAAAGAGGATGTGCCGGAGGCGGCACTGGTGAAGTCTATGTCAGAGGCGGCACCAGTTGCTGGCGTGGCACAGGCGGCACCCACTCTCCAAAACCCTCTATTTAAGCCATCAATGTTAAACAAAGGCAGACACAGTAAAAAAAATTACAGAAGAAGAGAGGGAGAAGAGAAGAAAGAAAATGTATCTTCTTTTTTGTTATTTTTAAATAGAATAGATTATGATAAGAAAAAAATTATTTTGTTAGTATTATATAGTTTGTTTAGTGTTATTTTTATATTTTGTTTTAAAAGTTATTTTGTTTATTGTGATTTGTTAGTAAATTTTGTATTTAGATTAATTATATGTTTATTGTGAATGTTATGTTTTAAATTTTTTAATCTATTTGAAAGTTTTTATGTTAGTAAAACTATTATAAAGTAATTGTTAATTAGTGATAATAATTGAAAATATTTCTGTTATAAATATTGTTAGAAATGACAACATATTGAGTATTGCCTGATGAGATAATAACTTTAGCACAAAGGGAGAAAGTTGATAAGATGATGAGAGAAGTGCAATATTACAAAATGAAATCAGAAGAAAACATTGTTCAACACCTTATTACCATAAATCGAAAGATGTAAGAAGTGTTGTGGAAAGGTCATGAAATGATTAGAAAGAATAAAGTACAATACTTAGCCCTTAGAGGGACTAATAGAACGAGAGCATCAAATCATTTTAGACCAACTTTGGAAGACATTGGTACCACGAACCTATTGGAATCTAGTTATAAGCTTTGCGAAGTTTATAATCTCTTATAGAGCAAGAAAAATAGTGAGACAAAGTATAGGTTCACGAAAGTTGATTGGGAAGCAAAATGTGTTTGACATACCATGGATGGATAAATTAGTTGTTAGGAAATTACCAAGAGAATTTATATATTCAATACCCATTATAAAGATTGAAGAGGAAGAAGATCCCGAAGAATTTCCAAATTGGATTGTAGAAGATGAATTTGAAGAGAATTTAGATTTTCCAAATTGGATTGTAGAGAATTTCCTAGAGGAAGATATAGGATCGAAGATGGAAGAAAACGTAGAACTGAATTTAAGTGGTTAAATGTAAAGATAAATATTGATCATGTACAAAATGTGAATTAAAAAAGTCTGAGGTTATGAATGAAAAAATTGCATATTGATTAACTAATTTTTTTTATTTAAGTAATTTATTTGCTATTCGAAATTGTTTTGAGAATTTTTTTTTATTTTTTAACAGATTGAGTATTAAAGATGGATAATCAGTTTTTCGTATGCGTTTATTTCGATGGAATCATCTTGACAATAACCATTGAATGCATATTTGAATGTCGGCAACAAATAGCAATGAGATTTAATAGAAATGTCTTGTTGGATGATATGAAAGGAAGGATTAACGCAAAAATTGTTAGATGTTGTGAGAGAAGGATCTCGAAACTTTTCTACAAGTTTCCAATTTCGACAGATCCCATCAAATTCACCAAAATGGAACTTGTAAACGACGAAGACGTGGAGACAATGATCGCTCTTTACTGAGGGAATGGAAGTGACAAAAATGCACCGATTCACCTATTTGCTGAGTTAGCCGGTATGGAGCAAAATGAAGATGTCACTGTATATAATAAAGAACATGGAGCTCAAAAACTGTGCATGGTGGCTCTAATATCGTACGTTGGTAGTGAATCAACTATACATGGGATCTATATCGATCTTAATGTTACACTCGATATTGATGTGGTTGGTGATGATGGATACAATAGTAGTGATCCTTGTGATCAAGATGTCGATAGTGATAGTGATGTCGATGTGGACGATATCCCCGATGATATTGACGATGAAGACGTGAATGACGATGAAGACATTAACGCACCTTCGGTCGGGAACCAGATGCGACGTATTGTGATACACAATAATCTTGGGCCACATATGTCGCTTATAGACCCCGACGTGGCGCATGTAGCTGAGTTCTCGGTGTACCCTGAAATACTTCCTGCTCACCGGCTGGCCGTAAATTTCGATATTAAGGAGTTGTTCGTAGGCTAGAGATTCGAAAGTAAAAAAGAGTGCATATTTGCTATTAAGCGGTATAGCATAAATATATCAGTGGATTACAAAGTCACAATGTCTAAACCGACATTATAAATTGGGGAGTGTTGGAAGTCAGCAGAAGGCTGCAATTGGCGAGTACGAGCTGCATTTATTCAAAATTCATAGATGTGGGAGATACGCAAATTTGTTGGGCCTCACACATACACATCAACATGTATGACAGAAGATCATCGAAAACTTGATTCCAAAACTATCTGTACGTGTATCATGCCAATGGTGAAGGACATGCCGACCATTAAAGTTTCAATACTGATTGCCAAATGCAGGCATAATTTCAATATTGAGTATCATATCAAAGGCATAAATAGCTAAACAGATGGCAATGGAACAATTGTATGGGGATTTTAATGCGTCGTATAACGAGCTACAAGGATGAATGGCCGCTATGCGGGAGTACGTACTGGGGACTGTTATTAAGTTACAAACACGACCATATTACGGCTTGGATAACCAACTATAATTGGGAAAAAGAATTTTCTATCGGATGTTCTGGACGTTTGATCTATGTGCGCGAGCATTTCCCCACTGCAAGCTGTTTGTGCAAATGGATGAGAGCTGGCTATATGGAAGATATACACAGATCCTACTCCTTGCGATTGCTCAAGACGGTAATAAGAACATGCTCCCGATAGCATTTGCCATCGTGGATAAGGAGAACATGGAATCTTGGAAATTTTTCCTTACCAACCTGCGAAGGTATGTTATTAGCAACGATAATATTTGTATTATATTTGACAGAGGGAAATGATTAATTGTCGCAATTAGGCGTTCCAATATGTCATGGAGATCTGTTTATTGCATCCATCACATTGCATCTAACTTCCATCGAGATTATAAGAGTACAGACTGGAAGAGACAAGTAGTGAAAATGGGTAAAGGATAACCTTATCTTTTCAATATAAGTTGTAATGTTTTATGTTATCGAGTTATTGTAACTTATCTTTTCTTAATACATATACAACGTACGAGTTAGAGCCACATATTTTTCGCTAAAGAATAACTCAACTTGAGAGTGACATGGAGGGTCAAACGAACACATCTTTCCGATAGTAGTTGGGTACAATGGAGTCGTGGCAATGGGCTCAAAGTTTTGACGAGGGCTTTCGTTATGGTCAAATGACCACAAACTTAGTGGAGGGGGTCAACGCTGTGTTGTTGAAAACATGACATCTTTCGATTTCATCTGTCTTCTCGGCTACATTCTACAGGTTGGCTACCTTGATGCCAAGAATGGATCAGCAACAAATCAACCAGATGGAGGCGGGACACGTGTTTGTCGAAGATGTCAAAGATGCAATGGTTGCAAACCATCGGATGGCGAGGTCGATGAATGTAGAAATATATTCACAACACCTTAAAACGTTTTAAGTTACGGAGACCATCGATCGTCGACCTGGTATACAACCTAGGTCCTATGGAGTTGATTTTCAGAACAGACCGTGCGATTGTAGGAGGTTCTAAACACTTTATTATCCATGTGTGCATGTCGTGGCAACGTGTGCTAAAGTGAACCTTAATGTTGAACAATTTGTCGATGATATGTACACACTTGAGCACACGTTACGTGTCTGGGAAAATAAGTTCCCCGTCCTGCTTGACCTGTCTATGTGGGAGGTGCCTCCGACGACTTTCGAGCTTATCCCAGACAGAGGGCTATGCAAGAATCCAAGAGGTCATCCACAATCATCCAGAATCCATAATAAAATGGACATTAGGGAGAAATTCGACAGTAAGCGTTGTGGATTATGCAGGTTAGCTAGTCATAATCAGAGTAAATGCCTTCAGTAAAACTATTATGTTGGACAATCGTCACAATCGGATAGGAATTGAGCTTATATTGTAATGTATTTAATTTATACAAAAAATTTATATTACAAATTTTGTTCCAATTAGATTAATGTTGTAATGTATTTAATTTATATTACAAGACTAGGTTTGTTACAAGTTTTAGTGTTTTAATGTTCAAAATGTCCAAATTAATCTAATTTACATTATGGTCAAATTTTGTTCCATTTTTAAAGTTCCGGTTAATATAATTAAATATATACAAAAAAATACAAACTTTTTAATATCAAAACCCAAGAAACTGCTAAAATTGATGGTTCGATGGTGTGGTCCTAGGGGTATATTTTTGTGGAGGTCGATGTTCACGTTGTGGGTGATTGCGACGACCAACATCCTCTTCAATTGCAGGTGAGGGTGTTTGAAACATGGAAGAAAAATCATATGGCTTGAATGGCATCAATGAACTTGAGCCAGGAGGAGTGCCATGCTGCGGTGGATACAACCCAGAAGAAGTAGGGTACTGCGGTGGATACGGGTTGAAGGTAGTGCTGTATTGCGGTGGATACCGGCCGGGAGGAATGTTGTACTGCGGTGGATACGACCAAAAGATATCAAACCTGTAATGGTATCCGCCCCTTGACGAGTTCGAGAAATAGTCATTGCCTAGCAAATCCAAATGATAAGAACTATCAGTCGAATATGTATGCGATCGCTCACACTCGGCCTCCAACTGTGGCTTGGGCTTGGGCTTGGGCTCTGGTTTGGGCTCGAGATCTAGCTCTGGCTCAACCTCTATATCGGCCACTGGCTCGTATGGCTCAGGTCGCTGCATGTGCAAGGGGACTACAGTCGACTGCCCACTAAGTAAATATGGCTTTCCCATACTAGAGTACCATTGTATGTACTCTAACGATGGTTGCAAATCGGAAGACATATCCATCCGAGGTCTTCGAGCCATCCGATTATCCCATACCGCAATATATTTTTTGTGCACAACCCTCCAACAACTTCCATGTTTTCCTCTCTTGTTGATGCTGTGAACCTTCCCCATCTGCATTGGCGAATCTGGGATATACTGGATGCAACCAAACTATCATAGTACTCGATCCCCGTGGTACCACTCGACTACATTGAAATTGATAATTGGTGCATTAGTGCACCATAATTGAGAATGAATGTAGGCAGGCGAGGGTATAATAGCCGCAATTTCTAGTCTACAATATGGCATCCATATAAACTGCATGATTAATACCATGGCTAAAATTTAACACGGTTCGAGTAAGATATACAAAGTAATAACATGTCACGAATATTGGAATAACTTACCCCTTCCCCGGCATGTTGTTCAATCATCAGACGATATATTGGGATAGTGTACGACCTCTCGATACCCAGATAAATACTCCATCTACGAAAATAAATTTCAAGTAAATATAGTATCGTTAAAACAGTATCATTATAAAGAAATTGTCAATTAATAACAAGTTAAATTTTATCACCTGTTAACTAGTGGAAATACGTATGGTTGGTAACTAACCAATGTCAAGAATGACATCCGATAAAGAGCCCATGACTGCAACAATATAAGGCATCCGCCTATGTCTATGGCATCAGGCTTTGTCGTCCGACAAAGCTCACAATACAACATAGCCAGAATTGCGTAACCCCAACTATACGAGTGAACATTACGCAAATCAGCTAATAGAGCTAAATACTGGAGATGAACCCTGTTGTTGTTCGCATCGGGCATCAGTACACCCCCTATAATATACATAATGTATGCTCGAGCTGCACA
Source organism: Gossypium stocksii (assembly GCA_020496765.1). Classification (NCBI taxonomy): domain Eukaryota; kingdom Viridiplantae; phylum Streptophyta; class Magnoliopsida; order Malvales; family Malvaceae; genus Gossypium; species Gossypium stocksii. The sequence goes on from CM035624.1 coordinate 43,066,529, forward strand.
CATCAACTCTTCTTCAGTAGCATTAATTGATAAATACTCAAAATTTGCTTTCAACCATGTAAATTTTAAACCTGAAAAATTGGACTCATCATCACCGAGTGAGGCTCCTAATAGGCTATAACAAAATGCAGTCGGCTCAGCTATCACACTTATGCCCATTATAGAACTCCCGTTGATTGGAAGCCCAAGTTGTAATGCAACATCCTTTAGAGTGACAGTGCACTCACCACACGGCAAATGAAAAGTGTGGGTCTCCGGGCGCCAACACTCGATCAATGCGGATATTAAATCGTACATCAAATCAAATGTCCGGGTCAATGCTGCTGACCCGAATCCAGCTAGCTCCAAGTAGGGCATCAGTCGTGCATCCAGGGAATATCCTAAACCATTCACCCGGCCCTGCGCGGTACGGGCCCTGACAGTGTTAAATTATAGAAAATAGTTATAATAACATAATTTATTTCTGTAAATTACGTACATCTTTTTTTAATGGAACCCGTGATTAACAAATAACAATATATTACCATATTATTAACTGTGTCAGATATGTGAGGATCTTTCATAATTAATGAAGCCATTGCGATGCCTGCAATTTCAAAATAAATTTCAATTATTAATTTCAATGTTTGATGGATTTTAAATATTTATCAAAATAACTAAATTTTATATATTGCTTTTAATTATAAAAAAATACCAAACAGTTTTTTCGACAACATTTTTTTGCTATACTACATTAAAAAAAATATATCCAACTCAAAGACGAATATTTTTATTATTATTTTAAAATGATAATAAGTAAAATATTTTAGTTTAAAATATAATATATATATATAATATATCCGTCATGTAGTTCAATATATTTTAAATTAATTTTTATTTAATAATAATGTGATTGATGCAATAATAATTAAAAAATATGATAAGTAGCTCAATATTATTTTAAAATATATTATAATATATAATTAAATTCCTTAGAAAATAAAAAAGATGGGAAAACAAAGAGGGGTTATATTGCAATATTCTTATTTTTTTTGTTCGGTGATTTTGGCCCTTTGTTGGTATTTTTTTATTTTCGGATTTTATTTTTTAAAATATACTATTTTTGTATTTTATTTTTATATTATTTTAGTACATAATGTTTCAAATACATTATTTTAGTTTTTTTATATTAATTTAGTAAAAAACCTTGACTTTGCCCCTTTGTTGGTATTTGTTTATTTTCGAATTTTATTTTTTAAAATATACTATTTTCGTATTTTATTTTTTATATTATTTTAGTAAAAAACCCGCCAGCACCACTTTCCTCAAAAAAGTTATTTTTCGTATTTTATTTTTTCATTAAGAAATTTTTTAGTATATTATTTTTTATACTATTTTTTGTAAAAAAACCCCATCACATAAAAAATAAAAAAATAATAATATAATCAAAATATAACATGCCAAATAAATTTTATAAAAAATATATCTAATCAACCTAACACACTTAACAAATAAATTACATAAAATAATAATAAAACATTCTTTGTACATAACATACATAGACTTTTTTACTTCAATAAAAATTAAAAATAAATTATGAATGAATGAAAATATAAAATAAATACAAACATACATTAACATCTCTTTTTAACCAAATAATACATTGCAAAAAAATAAATTTAAAAATTAAATCTGAATTAAATCAAAATCAATTAACAATAATAATAATAACAACAACAAAAATAAATAAGTTCCTTAAATTAACATTAATCACTCAATTTATAAAAAAAATTGCCTTTTTTTCCTTCTTTTTCTTTCTTTTTTCCTTCCCTCCCTCTTCTTCTCTCCTCTTTTTCTTTTTCTTTTTTCTTTTTTCTTCCCTCACCAGTGCCGCCTCCTTCTCCTTCTTCTCTTCTTTTCTTCTTCTCCTTCTTTCTTCCTTCCTTTAGCCAAAATGAACTTGAGGACCATTATATGGTCCCCAAACAAAGAAAAAACAAACAGTCTGCATGAGGAGTCCCATCGTCCCAGTGCCGCCTCTGTCACCTCCACCATCGATGCCGCCTACGGCAGGCCCTCCATCTGTGCCTCCTGCCCTGTCCTATCACATCAATTTTTTTTTTGTTACAGCTTTTGTTTTATTCAGCTTTTGTTTTTTTAACTGCTTTTTTTTAACTGTTAGTGGTAGAGGCAATGTGGTCACACCTCTGCTAGAGGCGGCACTGTAACACCCCATCCCGTAACCGTCGCCGGAATAGGTAAGGGCATTACCGAACATGTAACACAATTCGGAACAGTAAATCATTAAACACTTAACAAATATTATTTCATGTCATTGATTTCCATTCATTCTTACTCATAACATGTTTAATTCAAGCATACAATGTCAATTTCATGCATTCAGGACCAATTTGATAACGTATGAAAAGTATAGGAAAATTTAGAATAATTTCCTTTAAAACAGGGCATACGCTCGTGTGGCTAGGCCATGTGCCTCACACGGCCGTGCCTCAAACTATCCTTAGCCCGTGTATAACATTGACTTGGTCACACGGTCACCAGACACGCCCGTGTGTCCAGCCCATGTGTCATCCTGACTTAGCTACACGGTCACTAGATACGCTCGTGTGTCTAGCCCGTGTGCGAAATGATCTAAATTATTCAAGATGCAGGGGTCACACGGTCGAGACACACGCCCATGTGCTTAGGCCGTGTGGTACGAAAATAGGCTTAGGTTAAGCCACTCATATCTCTTGTGCCTACAAGGACCAAATTACACCAATTTCATATACCAAAGGAGCAACCAATTTAGCAAAAATAAACACATTTATACCAACTCATAATCAACCAAATTTCATGCCAATTTGTATCATCAAATCATGTACCAATATGAGCCAATTCACTACTTATTTCAACTTACCAATTCATCGACAATTGAAACCTATCAACTTAGCCACATTCACCATCATAAATACCATATACCATTTATCAACTCAACCATATAAAAGACATAACATATAATGCTTTCATATTAAGCCAACCATTACCATTTCAAGCCATATCTCATAGCTTGAATAAGTACAAAAAATTCATACCATATTTACTAGCATTAGTGACCATATAATTCAACTTATAACTAGCCTATACATGCCATAATTTACACCATTCACAATGGTTTCAAAAGTACCAAAAGTTGCTTGGATAGTGTGATAGCAATCTCCGACCTCGTCCAAAATCGAGTTAGCTTTCGTAATCTATAAAACACGGAAAAAAGAACGAAGTAAGCTTAAAAGTTTAGTAAGCCCGTATAAGATAGAATTAAACTTACCGATTCAATAATTAAAGCATTAAAACATTATAGAACCAAGTCTTATGTCCTCAATGCCTATTCAAAACATCATTCACATGTTAGTTACACAACAACCATATATTCTATGTACTTATGTATCATATAGCTCAATTTAATAAACACCCTAAACCCGGCCTAGAAGTTAGGCCCAAATTTGGCGTGTCACATTGAAGTGTTTATCGAAAACCACTTGTTCATTGAAAACCCTTCTTTATGTAAAAACTTGAGTAAAATCCAGTTACGTTTCTTTATCTTTAAAACGTGGTACAATGAACAATTAATTACTTTGTAAAACCTTTTTTAGTTGTAGAAGCTAATTTAAGAAGAAATCGATTTACAAAAACGTGATGTTTAAAGATTAAGTAACAAAATCATTTTGAAAATGATGCGGAAACATTGTGTTGTTTTAAAAAAACAGTTAACATTTTTGAAAAACCGTGATTTACTTCTACAGATATAAATCAAAATAAATAAAAACCCAAATAAAAGCAAATTAAAATCCCAATGGCCTTATTACAAAATTTTAAAACCAAAACGGAATCTAAACCATAAATAAAGTCCAAAATGTAATTAGAAAACAGTTGTGTGGCCATCTCTGAGTTCTTCGCAACATCGATCCTCCTAAAGCTAAGGATCACCTGCACAGTTAACAAACGGGGTGAGTTTATGAAAACTCAGTGTGTAATCCCCTCACTAGAGTAATAGTCAGTATACAGAAACAGAGACAGAAACAGAAACAGAAACAGTCAGGGCCAGAGCCCTTTAACAGTAACAGTACAGTTTAATTCAGAGCATACGTGGGCCCAAGCCTACTACAATATCATTTGGGTCACAACCCATAACAGAATCAATTGGGCCTAGCCTAAACCAATAACAGAATAAGTGGGCCTAAGCCCAAAACAGAATCAAAACAGAGCAGATATGCAACTATGTGAGTATGCATCCCAACCCAATCCATCCAGCATACTACCCATACCAGCCAACACACCATGTGGGGAATAACTCGACCCACCCAACCAACACACCAATTACGTAGCCGTGCTGCTAATAACAGAAAATGTGGCAGAGCCATCAGAATCAGAATACGTGGCAAAGCCACTAGCACAGATCTTCCTCCAAATTAAGCCCAACCCCATGCAGAATGTTGTGTATGTCATGCTCAGTCATCACACATGTTTGCATAATGGCCATGCTCAGTAACAATCATTTAAACATATATTAAAACATATATATCATGCAACCACGGTCACGTCAGTTAAAACATTGTCATACGATCACAGACAAATCAGTCAAGTTCATAGTCCAAGTTAGTCACTTGCCACAAGAGCAAAATAGTCATTTTACACTCTAGGGCCAAAACGATCATCTTATCCTACAAAGGTATTTCAGTAATCTACCCTACAAAGGTATTTCAGTAATTCTACCCTACAGCGGTATTTTGGTAATTCTACCTTACATGGGTATTTCGGTAATTTTACCCTATAGGGGTATTTCGGTAATTTTACAAATCGAGGTTATTTTGGTAATTTTACAAATTGAGGTCATTCGGTAATTTTACAAATCAAAGTCATTTTGGTAATTCTACAAATCGAGGTCTTAATGACCTAACCAAAGGTCCCTCGTCGCCTGGAGCGACTTTTGTAACCTAAACAGACAAAACGGGGTAATTGGGCCTAAGGCCCTTTACTTGGCCCAAGTGGGCCCACACTCTCGGGTGGCCTATTTAGCCCAGAAACAATCACGGCTATGTGAACAACACAACCCAAATCAGTCACTTGTCATATAACATACATTTTATCTGTGTGGGCCAACAAGCCCGTTAGGCCTACACGGCCCATTTAGCCCAAAACAACCTTAGCCACATGAACTACACGGCTCCATCTAACATTAACCACAATATACAAATGTATTCCGTGTGGGGCCTACACGGCCCAACGTAGCCCCAGAATAGCCCTCGACCACGAGAGTGCTCGAGTTGGCCTTTATCGTCTAATGCCTACAATTCGTGGGGTCAGTTCACCACACGTGCGATCGCACGCACATTTGGCATCATTCGCCGGTATTTCAACTTTCCAGCATAATGTTGATCAACAGTCAAATCAGGGTGTGAAGAACACACTTCTGACTTTTCAGTCGATTATCTATAACGATAACAGTTATACATCTAATGGCAGTGTTCACACACTATGTCGGTGTTAAGTCGATCTATAGAAATAGGGTTTAATTACACACCTTTTTCACGGTTTGAACAATGCCCCACGAACACAGAACCTACATCCATCAACACTTCCGATTAAAATCAATACTTAATACTAACATTAAAACCCAAAAGAATGGTATTGCTACCCACCTTCATCGAAGTAAATTATCCGATCCACTTATGATGATACCCAAAAGATACCACTACCCATTTCCAATCGATAAGCTGCACCAACCAAAAGAATCTATTAACATGAAACGAATAAGCATGAGGTTTATTCTACTCTCTACACATTTAAAAGACTTAATCAATGGAGGCGAAAGAAAGGTATACAGTAAAACAAGCCCACTTACCCCCAATAATAGACTAGATGTCGACAGGAAGTCTTGAACACTTACTAAGATTAGTTGAAAGAGACGGTAGTACATTGTAACAATCGGCCACTTCGCAAGATTCAATCGCCAAAATCAACACAGCTCCAAGGTAGAGAGAAGAGAAGCGTTTGGCTTAATACAATGTAAGTGTATCAACGAAAATAGAAAAGGGATGAGCAATCAAACAATGAGGGGGTATTCGGTTTAGAGAAATAAAGGAAGAAGCAGTGAAAATAAGGTAATGTTCGGCCAAAGAAGAATTAAGAAAAAAAGGGGAAGAAAAGGGTTTATAGTGATGACAAAAAGGCAATGAGAGTGGCACACAAATCGGCTGAATGAGAGTAGAAAAGGAGTTCAATTAAGTCAAGAGAGAATAAGGGTAAAGGGATAATAGGTTCACCCTAAGAAAAATTGTGAGAGAAAAAAAGAGAAGATGGTATGCTAGGGAAAAGCAAGATTAGGCATTGGCTTAGAAAAGGTAAAAGAAAAGTGTAGTATGTTTCGGTAATAATTAAAAATAGGAGGAAGGAGTTGAGAAAGAGATTCGGTACTCCCACTAATCAATTCCCGAAAAGGCATGAAATGGTCACTTGAGAAAACGCACTAGCAAGAAGAAAAGTATGAAATGACAAAAAGATATAAACCCGAACTACTAAAGGAGACATTCGGCACTTCCCTTTCAATAGCCCAAAAAAATGCCTATACAAGGAGCACACTTGCCGAATTTGCAACTCCATCCCCCTCTAAACGGCTACACTCTTACTCAATCTCAATTTTCCTTGAAACACTCCATAATCTTCTCCATTGATTACTCCCTGATTCACTCCAACTCTCAATTTCAAATTCAAACAACAACTTTGACCAATTCAAACTCCCCCTTTTACCAAGTCCACAACAGCTTCTAGCATTTGAAACCAAATCCACCTCTTACCAACCCCATGTAGCAAAATAAATATATTTTGCTTGCAAGGGAATTTGAACCCATGCCCTTCTCACATGCACACACGCCACTTGCCATCACAACACAAGCTCTTTTGTGTCACAAAACAAGCACAACTAAATATAAGCCTATGGGCCAAAGTCTAATTTCATTTAAAAGAAAACCAAAATGAATTGCAAGCATCAAGACTTGAACCCAGTCCCCTTTAATCAAAGAACACGCCACCTACCATTAAGCCACAGGCTCTTTTTGTGTCATTTTTCCAACACAATAATTTATAAGGCCTACTTTCCAACATCCAGGGTTTTATTCACTTAAAACCAAAATTTTTTACTACAACCCAGGTTTGAACCCAGGACTTCTCCAGCACTTCTCAGAGCCCTCTAACCACTGAAACAAGCCTTTAGATTATACCACCTCTTGCACAATGATTATTCATATGCTGATCTTCCTAACGCTCCCCAAGCTCAGAGGCCATTTCTTCTAGGCCCAAAATTAAGGCGTTACAAATCATGTAATTCAGGTATCATTGTAATCATATCAACCTTAGGTCTCATGTATCATGTCATATATATAATTACTTCATGTACTCATATACAATTAGCTCATATCAAGCTTATTCTCCATGTAACATATGACATATATACATGTAAACATGTAGTTCATTTAACAATAAGCTCATGTAATTCATATATCATGTAATAATAATATTCATATACCATTTAATTCATATACAACATGTAACCTTTGTAACATATAATCTTTATATTTCATATCGGTATAGTGCCCGTTGAACCTTTGGAAACATCGAGGGATACTCGGGTGATATACACTAAGTGTATAAATTAGTAATCCGTCAATTCATCATCATATATGCTCTTTCAAGCCATGTACAGTATGCTCCTCTTGAGCCAAAAACGGTAAGCTCTAACGAGCTAAACGGTAGGCTCAGTAGAACTGAAACGGTAAGCCCCGAAGGATTGAACGGTAAGCTCATACAAGCTAAGGTGAGTCCACAACAAATGCAGGAGCTCGACCAAATAGTAACCTTAGTGACATGTCACTTGTATCCTATGACTTTCTACGGTTCAAACGGGACTCAGTAATCGATATAATCATGTAACCAATAGATATTTAATTTCAATGATTCATTCATACATTCATATAATATTCAATTCAATCATTTAAAAATATAACCAAGTTCGATTCTAATTATACGAACTTACCTCATATTAGCTCGTATATCTGATATCTACTCGTTTACCTTTCGTTTTCCCCGATCAATTTTCGATATTTGTTTGTCTTGATCTATATATTATCAAATTTAATAATTTTAGTAACCATTCAATTCAATTTAGTCCCTAATTCATAAATATGGAAAATTTACATATTTTCCCCCATACTTTTAACTACTTGCAATTTAGTCCTTTATACACAAAAATGCTAAATACACAAAATCCCATCGTACATGTATTTAGCCGAATTCTATATAGTCTCTAAAAAAACCCATATCTTCACTTATTTCACATTTCTAACCACAATATTTCTATCTTATTCAATTTAACCCCTAATGCATATTTTTGTCAAAATTCACTTAGTAAAACTTGTATATCTATAAACAACCATCAATAATCTTGTAAGAAATATCAAAATACACATGTATTCAACCATGGAACATTTTAAAATCATCAAGATTTTTAGAAATTGATGTACGGGCTAGCTAGAATGCAAAATGATTACAAAAATGTAAAAATTATCAAAAACGGAACAAAAAGGGACCTTTAATTTAGCATCAATATAACCGAACCTTAGCAAGCTTCTTCCATGGTTTTTCATCTCCATATTCGGTGCATGAAGATGAGAATAAAGCTTTAATTTGTTTTGTTTTATTGAAGTTAACACATATTTATAAAATGCCAAAATTAGCATGAAGATGAGAATAAAGCTTTAATTTGTTTTGTTTTATTGAAGTTAACACATATTTATAAAATGCCAAAATTAACCTTTAATAATAACATATAAAATCCACCTACTCATGTCCAAAGTTGTCCACTTATTCAAATAATGGTATATTTACCATGCAAGGCTCATTCAATTAATTCTATAGCTCTTTCACTCATTTAACAAATAGAACTCATAGTTTTCGCTTTACGCGATTTAGTCATTTTTACCGAATTAACCGTTTAATCAGTAAAATTTCTTTACGAAACTTTTACACGATAATTCTATCATATTTTAAAACTCATTAAAATAATAAAATAAATATTTTGACTCGATTAAGTGGTCCCGAAACCACCTGTTCTGATCAAACTCAGAAACGGGCTATTACAAGCACCACCCTGCATGTACCATTTTGGTACATAATTTTATGCTTGTATTATTTTAGTGTTTTTTTTTTTGTATTAAATTAGTAAAAAACCCATAAATGGATGGGGCATAAATAGGGCCCAATTTGACAGTAGTTATGCGGGCACGGCAACGAGTTTTTCATCGTCAGGGGAGGATGCTATAAACCACCAAAACAGAACTACGAGGAAGAAAAATATAGTGGCGTTTTAATATAAATAAGTAATTTGTTTTATCCATGTCCACAAAATTACTTGATTTTACTAAAATGCCATTGCATTTTCTTCCCTCGCACTTCTATTCTAGTGGTAATTGCCTCCTGCAGAGGGTGTTTTCTCTCTAAAAGTTTCATCAACTCGGGATAAAATTCATGATTCCTAAAAAATGCACCTGTGGGAGAGCATTTCCACCCTATAAATTTTATGTTCGTCTATGTAAGAGCTCTATAGAAATAGCGTAATATAAACATTTGGTTTTCCATACCAAAATTCGAAGTAGGTTGTTGAAGGATACTTGGGATTAGCAATTGACATTGTCGTGCAAGCTTGAATTTCATTCCTACGTTGCTGTCGAAGCAAAGGTAATTCGTTAAGTTACGTGTAGGTTTATGGTTTTGGATGATGAGAACTATATTTTTTACTATTTCCTCAGTTTTAAACATATGGAATAAATTATTTTGTCGAACATGAGCAGACAAGTTAGAGTTGTTATCCGTTATAATGGTCAAATTTGTGAGATTAAAATTGGCCTCATTTTTGTATCAGTGCAATCCGAAGATTTGGAATTCAACTATGGCCTAACGTTGAAAGAGCTTCGGATAAAGATTACAAAGTGGGGATCCGAAGAAGAATTTTGAGCTTCAAATCTAGATATCTCTTGTTATGTGACCCTATTAGATATGTCATCTTTGAGATCAGGAGGGACAACGATCTGGAATAGGTGACCACATCCCATTGTTCCAGTAGGAATGCTGTACTACAGTTATATGCTGACTTCGTCGAAGAGGACGAATGTGGCCTAAATTTGATAACACTGTATTCTCTAACTTTCACACCGAATCAAGAAACTGAAAGTCTTGCCATACAATTGTACGGCGGATTCACATCATTACTGTAGAGCTCATACTAAGACCCGTAGTAATCATCATCAATAGAGAGGTATTTATGGGTTTTGCCCTTCGATGCCAATTTTAAGGGACAGTGAGGTGTATTTGGTCATTGGGCCTATGACACACTCGCACTAGATTTTGTCAGTGCATTTGCTGATGTTCAACACTAGTAATACTCACGCGTGTACATCATCAAGTTAATAGGTGGGCCAAACAAAAGTGATTTTGGGGTTGATATCAGCTTTACAAGAATAGATGGTCTACTTCTGACAACTGCAACCGTCGAGGGCACGTCTCGTCTTGGATTTGTAGACAGGGTTGATAATGAAGAGGTCAAAGATAATTACGTGAAAGATAACGACACGGTAGAGAAGGCCATACCACATGGTGAGAAAATTACAGTGATTTCAGAATCAAATCCCATTCCTACTGAATTGGAAGATGTTGGACATCACTTGATGGGATGACACGAGTTTCACGGCGTATGAACCCCCACCCCACATGTGTACGCTCAATCTTGTTGTTGGTGATGGTTTTAGAATTCTCAGACCTCCTTCATAGAAGACCAGGGTATGCGACTTTGTCTCTACATTTCAACCATTTAGAGGTTAGGATGGAGTTTGACTTCAAATATACTTTTGTGGTCGTAGTCAAGCGGTACAGCATATAGCTTGCGGTCAAGCAATGACAGAAATAAATGAACCATACTGATCGAGAGGTTGCATGAAAATCAAGTCCTTGTGTGCATGTAGAGTAAATGTCGATCCCTCCACGACATCTTCTCCTAACCTAGGATTGATGGGCCATCGTCTTGACCTCATATGGCGATGTTGCCTACCCCTTTTTAAAGTCGATAGTAGATACGACTTCTTGTGATGCCTGAACCAATCCATGTAATCCAAAGATGTCGCTAACTCCGGCATGAGAAATGGTTCACGCATTGGCAAGTAATCGTACATACGCCAAAACTCGGTATACTTCTTGTGGAATGTTGTCCAATCTTCCTCGAGTCTCCCCCGTATGTCGATCTTGTACAGGTCATCGAGCTCTTGAGGTTGCGGCGAAATATGTTGTGTACACCAGATCTACCGTATCACTTGGTCGGATTCGTGCATCTCGACCATTGCAAAAAACGATTAATGACACTTTCACGTGATGGATGTTGCAGTTGGCTAAAAATTTGTCCGAGATGCATTCTTGAATCCTTGTATCTGCGTATGGCATCCATACGAACTACGGTACAAATTTATAAATTTCAACATGTGCCTAATATTTAGTTTTAAATGCTGGAATAAAAAATCGATAACTTTGAAATTCATAAATTAACCTCCTCTTCTATTTGTTGATCTAAAGCTAGTTAAATGTCCTTGAGCTCGGTCGGTATACCGCTGTGTCTCGCGGGGTTGTTCCACCTATTCAAAAAATATGTTATTTCAAAATCACAACAATGAAAATTCCAAAATGGTAAAAATATTATCAAATGAATTTTACCATGTTATGAATGGGAATACATAAGGGACTTGCACTCGAAGGCGTAAATGGTAGTTGATACCATGTCCACAATTGAAGAAGGAGCATGCAATTGCATATTTTAGCTTTTTCTGGTATCGTCACTCAACACATTTCTTAGTACAATATCGCCAGCACCACCGATCCCCAACTAAGTTGTCCTGCTTCTTTCAAGTTGGCTAGTAGTAGTTGAAACATTAAATGAACCAAATTGCAAGATTATTTGGCATTAGCAGACCCTCAATCAACCTTAAGATGAATGCATGTGCGAATAGTTCCTTTTCAACGTCGCTCATTGAAGTCTTGATAGTTTGGAAGTTGTCCTCCAACCATCTCATCTTGATCCAGCTACCCCTAAACCTATTCGACACCTTCCCTAGTAGATGCTCGCATGTTGCACTCCAATCGGCACTAACAATTGGCCTTGTAACGACATCCCCATCGACTGGTAGATCGAGTTGCAAGCTGATGTCCTCGAGTGTAATTGTACACTCATCCCATGAAAGATAGACCGTGTGTGCCTCCAGTCTTTATCTCTTGACCAAAGCACTGATGAGTGGGGGATCCAATTTAGTCCTCCCGAGCAAGTGAGCCGCGTATAAAAAGCCTGCATATCGCAAGTGTCCATGAATGACCTCCGATGTACCTTTGTTTAAGATGTTTATGTATGTCTCCAAAGTTCGATCTTCGGGCTGAGTATTAATAATCTAAACAATATAATAATTAACTATTTAAAATTAAATAATTAAATAATTTTTTCTTAACATCATAATAATTAACTAATTAATATTAAATAATTTAATAATATTTTATTACCATTTGTAATTGAATGCCAAAGATGTGCTTGTCATCCAAATGAATAAGCCGATTTGCCATTGAAGAATGAATAAAATAAAATCAAAGGGTGTAGATAATTTTTTTTTTTAAAAATTGGAATTGGGAATTTAGAATAAAAAATCAAGAATTAACAATTGAGAATAACAAATCGAGAACAAGAAATTGAGAATCAAATTGTGAAAATTGAGAGTTTGAGAGTTAAGAGTTGAGTTGAAAAGAATGAAAGTTGGAGGACTTTATATAGGGAAAAATATGGCTGTTGGAGTCCCATAATCGTTGGGACTCTATAGCCGTTGGAATTTTTGCCCGTTAGAAAATGTTACCATTGGACAGAAAACATGTCCTATAGGGTGCACTTTCTTTTTTCTTTCCAAAAGCAACGTAGATTGATAAATTTTCAAAAAAAAAAAAGAGCATAGTTTCTCAATTGATTTTTTTTCCAGCATATTTACATAATTTTGCCAAAAAGTATACTTTCAATTAAAATAAAAATAATCTTCAAAGTAGACCTTTCCAAGGACCGGGTATCCCATCTGATCCGACTTGAATCAAATTTGGACAAAAGTTTTTGTACCCTTGGGCCGACCAGACTTGATTTCAATTTAAATAATAAAAAATATTTTTATTATTTAAATATATAAGATACCAATTAAAATATTTTATTAATTTTTTAACAATAAAATTAACTTTTTGGACAAGTTAGGCCGGCTCAAAAATAATCTAGGCATGAAATTTGTCCAAAACTGAACCTCAACCCAACCCATCAACAACTATTTCAAAGTATAGAATCTTAATTATTTAATGTGTACACTATATTTAAACTTTTTATTTGAGTTCGATTAAAAAAAAACTAAAAATTTGACTTAGTACCATCAAGGTCATTGTATTAAGAATTAAATTGTATTTCCCCTCCTCTACTAAAAAAATAGATAAATTAATCCATATATATATTAGACCAAAGAGCAAATTGATTATTTTTATTAAAAAATTCATTCCTTTTTACTATTAAAACCTAAAGTGATCGACATAATAATCAAACAATGACGCTTAGCGTGCCACATTTACATCATATTGATGTACAAGAATCAATTTTTAATAATAAAAATAAATAGAATTTTTAACAAAAACATTAATTTACTTTTTAATCTAATGTATAAAGACCAATTTACCCATTTTTTGAATGAGGGACTAAAATGTAATCTGATTCTTAATACAAGGGCCTTCATAATACTTTTACGAGTAATTTACAAATTTAATGGAGCTTTTTCTATATTTAATATATATTACTTATATTTAGTATAAAGGTTTTCAATTTAAACACAAATAATTGAACTTAAAATCAAGAAAAAAAAATTGAACTCAATTTTTACTTGATAAACTAACCGATTAGAACAATTTAATATATGTTTTTTTTTTCTGAAATAAACACAAAAACATTCAAACTACAACTCATATCAAACCTTCAATTTCTTACAACTTTGACTCGATTTAACTAGATTATATCTCAAAGGTTATATCGGTAATAATTAGTGACCAAGAAGAATATATGCCGTGAGTTATAAGTATCATACATTCAAACCAGTAAAGAAGAATATATACTTATGCATTTTCAGCATTTAAAACAAAAACCACCCCACATGCATTGATGAGTGATAGGATACCATATAAAATACCCCTTCCCAACATGATTTGTAACGTCAAATGTATGATTAATGTTCCAATCCAAGCCCCCAATTTGAGCTCTGAGAACCGAACCAACATGATCAACCCACTTCTTGAGTTCAAGTAACAAGTGGTTCTTCTCGTCATTGAAACGGCAATCAATACCTTGGATACCAAAACATACCCTTAATGCCCTCAGGATCGGGTTCAAATCCCAAGTTCCGATAGAACTCCACAACTGCAACCAATTACTTTAATCAAGTCAACTACTTTATTGGAGTTCAATTTCATGGCATCCAACTTGCTTTTAAAGGGCGTCATACCTTGACTGTCCGCAAAAAGTGTTATATTACCAATATCTCTCTGTAGAAGGGTTCTTATCATCTTTTCAACCATGGCCTTACCAAGGCCTTGGCCCTGCATTGCATGCATAACATAAGAAAACAAAGTTGATGATTGCATGAAATAATTATGTAACTTCACACAGTTCTTTTCCCTCCTTTCTTAGCCTACTCCCAAGTACCTGATAGCTAGGATCAACAAGAACATCCCAGATTGTAGCATTGAATGCATGGTCAGATGTAGCACGAGCCATTCCAATTAGCCTCTTTTGCTCATTCCCTTCTGTCAAATAACTTCCCCAAGTACACTAAGATGTTTATCAATAGCTTTAGGAATAGAAATATGGCCAAATTCATTTCTGACAAAAACAACAGCAGTCATTTCTACATTAACCGCATACCTGAACCAGGCAATTTCTTAACGGAATGCAATGCTGCAACCATGTAACTATTTTTTAAAGCCGCTGCTAGTTTTGACAATGGTCTCCTCGGCCAGCCAACCTATTAAAAAGCAAGTTAATAAATCCAAATTCTATAATGCAAACTCAAAAGCAACAAACATGGGCCATCGGACGTTATCTGGAAGCATGCAGCAAAAGATCTTTACCTTATCACATAGGGCTTGAAGCTCGTAGACATCCACATCTCCTCCAGAAGAGAATATTATTTGTTCAACTTCACCATCTGGTTGAGACTTTTCAACAAGCACAAATTCATCAGGCAAGGGTTCTTCCTCTTCTTCAAGTGTAGAGGGTGGTTCAACGATTTGTGTTGTGTTGTTCTTCAAAATCCTGGGACAAGAAGCAAAGCAGAACCTTTCTCCAATGAGACTAGAGAAATGAAGGAGCATTTCACCTACAACTCTTTTTACTACAATCATACAATTGTCCAATCACAGCACAGTCGGCCACTTATAAGTATAATCTTCATACTGAACCCTATACACTTATGATAGTGCGATATTTCAAGGTGATTTGCTCCTGAGGAATGAAGCAAATGGAGTTGGTTCTCCTGGTACTACGGCTTAAAATCATGTCAGCTGGTAAATTGAGGAAAAATTAAACAAAAGATTAGATTTGGGTATCAAAATCTAGGGTGCCCCAAGGCCCGAGGCCTCAATGGCTGCCTGGAAGCAATTTTAAATAAGACTAAAATCTAAATACGTAACATTTAACAGAAAGTTGAGAGAAACAGAGAGAAGCACAACAATCTAAGATTACCAATCTCAGCATGCTAAAGTCCAGGGTTCAAAACAATAAATAAATGAGAGTACCCAGATCTGATGGACTCCCAAAAGCTAGCCTTGAGTCGGCATCCCTTAATCTTTCTGCTTGCTGCAAAAATAAAACACAAGTGTAACCCACAAGAACAACAATAGAAAAAGAATAACTTTCCGAAATATGAATCGAAATGAAACAAGGAGCTTCAAAAACCTGTGGAACCAAAAGAGAAAGGGAAAAGGAAAACAGACATGGGGTAGAAGTAAATACCTCTCCAAAAAAGATTTGGGTTTAGATTGTGAGGAAATACAAGCTGATCAGATACATGGAAATGCCAGTCATTGGAAAGAATTGGGCATCTGCAAAAGAAATTGAAACCCCATAAATTTTTTTTCAATTGACTACTTATTAAAGAGAGTTCTTACAGAGAAGACGGCGCAGCCACGTTGTGAGTAAGCATATCTTTTGGTTTGTGTGTTTTGGTTATGGATAGCTAGCTATGGGACGGTTTAGTTTACTTTCTGGTTTTCCTTTCCGGTCTGGTTGGTCGAGTCGACATTCTCATACTTAGAGACTCAGACACCACATATTACGAGTCTTCAAACAAGGCTCGAATTAATTAAAATTATAAAAAAGGTAATTGTTAATGGAGGAGAAATTCTTTTATAAATTTTAATCTACTGAATTAATGAATCACTTGAAATTTTTATATATGTTTTTATTTTGTTTAAATAATTTTTTAAAAAATATTATTACAATATTTTTTTCTTTTAATTAAAAAAGAAGAAGCAAAAACAATAAATAATTCAACAACTTTAATTTAAAATCATCATAACAAACACTACATTAAAAATAAAAAAAATTGAGTAAAAAAATTAAGTTAAAAAATGAATATACATATGTATATATATTTGAAGAAGTCAAGAAAAATAGAAGATGGTCTAGTGTTCCGGGGCATCCACCCAAACCTTGTTTTGAGTCTGACAATGGAAAGAAAAATATATACGTAATGGTTCGTTTTTCAGTGGTATCAGAACTGTGGTTTTTGAATCTTATTTTTCGATGATAAAGTTCATATTATAGTGTTATATGGATTTTTAGTCCAATAATTTTATTGAGTTGATAGTTAATTAAGGTATAAGGATTAAATCGTAAAATTAGTAAAAAAAAAGTTAATCGTTATATATATTTTTGATAAAAGGCTTACATGGTAAAAGATCAAGTATTTATGTGACAATTAGACCATTTTAAATGGTGAGAGATGGTTAGTGCTCTTTAATTAGAGAAAAATAAGCTAAAATAATGTTAAATTGTGTTTAAAATATGTTAAAACATAAATACAATTATCATCTTTGTTTTATTTATTCTCCTCCATTGTTTAGCACAAAAAGAAAAATTGAGAAACCATTTTTAAGCTTCAAGAAAGGTTCGGCTATTGCATAGTAAGTGTATTCAAATATTTTTTTTTTGTAAATTTTATGTTTTTGATATTTTGAGAGCTTGATTTAGCTAGTCTAGGTATTATTTTGCAAAAATGTTAAAGTTTCAAAATGTTGTCATTGATGAATGCTTGAAGTTTTAGTGTTAAATAGTTAAATTTTAAGCTTAGATATGTAAAAGGACTAATTTGTAAAGTGAAAATTGTTAGTTTTGAACTTAGGGACAAAAATGCAAAAAATTTGGATTTGGTATAAAATTTCTTTAAAATTTGATTTTGGAGGACTGTTGAAGGATGAAATCGAGATCAGTTTCAAAATCAAAGCTCAAATTTGAAAGTTATGACAATTTCAATTTTATGGACTAAATTGAATAAAATGTAAAAATTTAAGGAGCATTCAAAAATTGAATTTGAATTGATACATGCATTTAGTAAACTACCATAAGATGTTTGAAATTGATAAATTGAATTAAATAATTATATAGATCAGAATTTGGACCAAATCGTAAATAATCGCGGAAAAGGCAAACTAGTATATTAGTCCTCAACATTTTGTAATTGCTAATTTCGTTTGGTAAGTTCGTATGATATGTATAAGTGTATTTAATTGATAAAATCTTGTTATGTGAATGTATGTATGTTTATCATGTTTTGAATTAATTACAAAAGGGTGAGATTTGAAAAGAAATGTTGATATCTGTATAAAGTGATGTTCGGGTGAACGTACTAGAGAATAAGATACAGTTGGTATGTCAATAGTGTTAGTTGTGCGCTTGAATGAGTTTGCACTTCGGTGCCTCTGTTTGCACTTTGGTGCTTCTGCTTGCACTCCGGTGCCTTTGTATATCACTATGGTTGTAACACCCCAAACCCGGCCTAGACGTTATGACTGAATTTAGAAATGTTAGTAAGAAGGGTTTCGAGTCTAATCCTATCACGTTAAAAACCTCGTATAGTTCATTGCTAAAAGGAGTTCATATTTTATGAAACATATTTATTAATGTATTCATTATTGAAACCGTCGTTATTTTTTTCATTCAGCAAAACATAATTTGCAGTGAAAATATTAAAAGCCTTTATATTTTAAAAACCAAGTTCGTATTAAAAAAATTGTTTGCGTACAACCGTGGTTTTGTCAAACATCGTAGCATAAAAGTAAAAAACACATTCAAAACCAAAATTTAAAACAAATAGTCTAGAGAGTCCCAAAATTACAAAACTCTCAAAATAAACCAAAATTTAAGTAAACTTTTAAATAATCTAAGTTTATGGTCAGGTGGACACCTATGAGCCTTTGTCGCACCGATCTGTTTAAGCCTGAGGATTACCTGAACAGAACAGGCAAACAGATGTGAGTTTTCAAAACTCAGTGTGTAACTTAACAGAGACATACATACACATAATGTCAATTTCTCATGTAGTAGATTAGATACAGACATAATAGTAGAATCAGATAATAACAGAGTCATACAGATATGAAAATTCCTACCCCATCCTCTACACACCAACTCTGACCATGCCAACACACCACGTGAGGTATAAAATACCCACACATCCCTACGCACCACATAGTGTCTATATGACACTTATCAGAATAGTCTGCAGCCAAGCTGCCAGTATATTGGCGAAATGTCACCTCACAGAATACTTCCTCCACATATAAAAATCCCACCCTATATACAGATACAGATAACAGATAACAGATAACAGATAATATATAAACAAATAAATAGATATAGCAGAGTTAACATGTCTCGCATGCTCATATACATATATCATACATATTTGTACAAAACAATCCAATTATACATATTGGTTTTCTCAATACTCAATACAGTCAATCAGAATGACAGATCTCATGCATTAGGGTTTGGTTTGCTCTTACCAACCTTACAGAAGGTCCACGGTCTATCAGAACGACGTGTGCGACCCTAGAGAAAATTTTAGAATTTTGGGCCCACAGGGCCCACATACCCGTGTGGGCCCACACATCTAAATTGGTCCTGTTCGTGTGGCACACATGGCCTGGCCCACGACCTACAAGCCTGTGTGGCCTATACGCCTAAATCGACTTAGGCCGTATGACCCACATGACCACACACTTATCAGTCACACGACACACGTCCAGACACACGCTTGTATGGCATCGACAGACCACTTTTTCGATTTTTGCCGAACCTCATTTACTCGTTTTTTCATCACACACTTGATTCGTTTTTTATGCGAGAATAATTTCGAGACCACCAGAACCTAAAAACAGTAACCCAAATGCCATTTAGCCAATAATTACTAACTCGACAACGATAATCTGAATAACGCACACAAACTTACCACCGATGAAAAATAACAACTGATACGGTTTAGGCTGTTGGAGCGAAATCCACTGCTTCACAGCCTTCTCTTACACAACACGTTCACAGAATTTCAATTCCTGAACTACACCCCAATACCATTCCAAAGGAAAAATCCCCACAAACTTCAGAAATCAAAAGCTAAAGGAAAAAAAACAACCCCACTTACTAACTATGCGTAGAAATCAAGGATCTAAAATGCATGAGAACAAGAATTCGTGAAAAAATCAAGAAGCGGAGAAGATAAAATTTTTTGTTAGTGAATAGAAAAAGATAACGTCAAAAGTAAAGATTTTTGGGAAAACAAAAATAAAATAAAATAAAATAAAATAAAATAAAATAAAATAAAATAAAATAATTTAATTTAAAATAAAATCTTACTAAAATCCTAACTCCCCACTAACTCCCTAACCAACACAATCCCACCAAATTCGGCACCTTTATCCACATCCAACTACCTCAGAATTTCAACTCCATTGAACCTCTATTAGACAACCGAAGCAAAATTTATCATCCCCGCTCACACAAGAATTTGAACATAAGACCTTAGGGCAAGCTAACACCTTACCACTTGAACCAACAAGCTCATTCCGATATAGTTTAACTAGCAATAGAATATAAGCTGAACTGCTAAGGAAGAGGTTAGGATAAAAAATAGCTTATTTCCCAAAAGTGGGACTTGAACCCAAGACCTCAAGCACACATACAAATCACTTAACCACTGAAGCAGATACTCATTTATGACAGAACTAACATAAACAAAGTTAAATTAATCAAGGTGTTACAATGGTGTTCTCTAGTGTGGTGTAGCACCCATGTATCCAAATTTATTTACTAAACTTTATCGGGCTAAATTAATAATACGAATTGAGTAACTATATTGATATGGTATGAATTTGATATGGATGAGATTTAGTATCAGATTAGTTATATGCTTTATATCGAAATATTGGTTAATTATAAATGTCTATATATGTTGACTTATGGTATGGAATGCAAATGAGAACCCACCTTGTGGAATTGAATTGGCATGTTAGGTTTAAATGTTGGATTGTTTATGTTATCACATATAGTATTAAATGAGGTAATTTATCGTTTTATGATTATGAACTTATTAAGCATTCGAAATGCTTACTTTGTTGTTGTTTTTTTTCTATAGTTGTCCATTTACGAAATCCTATTGTTCAAATCATGTTAGAGCTCACACTATCTAGTCGTTAAATCGGTAGCCTTTTGAACATTCTACATCTGGTTATGTGGCATGTATATAGGTGTCTTACTTGTTACATGAACTTGGTTATGTCTTTGTGGATATGTATATAAGGATACATATATAGAGAGTTGGGATTGCTAAAATGATAAGTGTGCAAGTGATAATATGCTAAGCTAGTTTTATTACTGTGTTTGGAATGGATGGTATAACATGGTTGATTTCATGACCAATTAGGTGAATGATATGTGATTTTGTATCAACTATGAATATGCATTAGCAAGTAGTTTGGCTTGATATGGTGTTGTGATGGTATAAAGTTTGACTGATGATATATTTGGATAACATGTTTCCATGTCATGGTATAGGTTGAATTGATTTTGGATCTAGGTTGCTTGCATTGAATGCTAGTGGAAATTGCATAGGTGATCATGGAATATTGATGGTAATGGCTATCTAAGCTTGATTGTTGTGATTGGTTATAAGCATTTTGTAACAACCTGTTTTTCAGCGGTATCGAAAATAGTGATTTCGGGATCACAATTTCAGCGAGAGAGTCCATAGATATATTTAGTAAATATTTATGAGTTAAATATAGTGTAATATTGAATCGCGATTTAGTAGATTTTATTAATTGGTTAGTTAGTCAAGGTACAAGTGGTGCATATTGAAAGCCAAATGATTTTAGAAAATAAGGTTTTGGGACCTTGTTTTTGTAAATTGAGCCCGCGAATATTTTTATTAAATATTTACGGAGCTATTATATAGGTGAATTGAAGTTTGATCCAAAAATTTTGATGATTTGATAGTTAATTAAGGAAAAAAACACTAAATCGTAAAATTAGTAAAAGTTATTCAGTATTGATTTTTATTTGTTAAAAGGCTTAATTAATTAATGTTAAGGGTTTTAAATTACAATTTAACCTATTTATAGCTAGTGGTCGATTAGTATATAGTTTGTTTGAAATTTTATAATTGAAAATTTAATCAAATTAAGTTAAAATAATATAATAAATGTTAAAATTATAAAACAAAATAAATCATCATCATTTTTGCTCACCACCACTGAATATTAAGAACTGAAAACGTAGTTGAAGGAGCTCAAGGTTCGGCCAAAGTGTTTTGCTTGCATAGAGGTTTAATTGATGTCCCTTTTTTCGTAATTTTTATGTTTTTGAGATTATTACAACTAGATCCAATTAACCAGTACTTCTGTTTTTAAAACTACCAAAGATTTAAAAAGTTTTCATTGATGTTATTTGAAATTTTTTGAATGTTTATGGTAGATTTTGAAGCTTAGAAATGAAATAGGATTAATTTGTTAAGTAAATTTTGTTAGCTTTGAATCTAAGGACTAAATTGTGAATATATTGAAATTGGTATGAAATTTTTATTAATTGTGATAATAGGAGGCTGTATATGGACATAATTGAAGTGAGTTTAAAAGTTAGAGTTCAAATTCACAAGATATGATAAGTACGGTTTTAGGGACTAAATTGAATAAAATGTAAAAGTTTAGGGGCATTCAAAAAGTAAAATTAAACTGATATGTACTTATGATAGGATGATATAAGATGTTTGGAATTGATAAATTGAATTGAATTAATGAATTGATCAGAAATTGGACCAAATTGAAGAAATCGAGGAAATGACAAAATTGTTGATTAGTCCTTAGAGAGTTGTTTGTTTGCTGTCTTGACCAGGTAAGTTCATCTGGTATGTTCATGTTAAATTGTTATGCATTTAGAATTATAATTTTAATGATGTTTAATTAAAATTTTAATTGTTTACAATTCGATACAAAAAGGTGAGATAGAGAATTAAATTGAATACGATAAAATGCAAATTGAAATAATTATGGAATTGATCTTAAATCGGGTTGAAATAGGATATGTTATGTGATGATTTGATGAAATGAACAGACTTGATTTGATTTAGACTGGTTGATAGTGATAAGGACTAAATGTAATATATATATGAAAAATGTGTATGTTTATATATATATGTGTAATTGAATGCATGTATATACAACTGATGCTGTCATGAGTATGGATGAATGTAAAAGATCAAATTAAGGTCTAAACGGAATGGTGGTTTCGAGACCACGAATCTGACATAGAAAAATTTATTCTGATAAAGTTTTAAGGTCTATTGTGTGATTGATTGCATAAGTGGAAATTTAGTAAATAAATTTTATCGATAGAAGGCCCGATTAAGTGATAGGACTAAATTACAAAAATTTCAAAATATGTGTTCTAGAAGCATTTAGAGTGAAATTGAAATGAATTCATAAACTAGGGGTCCTTATTTAGCAATTAGACCATTTTATGGCATGATAGACAAAAATACCCATGGAAGGAAAATTTTCCAAAGAAGGCCATTAAGGGCATTTTTGTCATTTGGGTATTAAAAGAAATAAAAAGGGAGAATAAGGCCAAAAAGTGTCCATCTTTCTCCTATCTTGGCCGAATATCAAAGAAGACTCCATAGCTAGGGTTTTCATCTTTTCAAGCTTGATTGTAAGAGACTCCTAGCCCCGTTTTTCATGTTCTTGAGGGTGCATTTCATAGATGTAGTAATTTGCATGTGGATATTATGGTTGCTTAAGTACTATGATTTGTGCCTTTGAATTGGTATAAGTGTTTATGAGTTTCAGGGTGGCAATTGGCTTGGTAAATAGCCTATACATTGTCCACACAGGTAGACACACAGGCGTGTGTCTAGGCTATCTGTGACACACGGTCAGCCCTAAGGGCATGTGAACAGGCCGTGTGTCTCCTGCCACTTAATTTTGAGAAACAGAATACCCAGTATGGAGCACATGAGTAGAGACACGGACGTGTATCTCAGCCGTGTGGACAGCACGGCCTTGGTAATGGGCATGTGCCAAGGGCTTGTAAAGTCTGCACCTATTTTGCGAGAATTTAATCCGTGACACGGCCTAGCACACGGGCGTGTGGCTTGGCCGTGTGGTTTTATTTGGCTGATGACGTCATAAACAGAGAGTTACACAAGGTATCGACACAGGCGTGTGTGATCACACGGCCTACCCACACGGGCGTGTGACCCCTGTTTAGGGAAAAAAATTTTATAAGTTCGTAAAATTTTTTGAAAGATCTCGGTTTAGTCCCGAACTGCTTTCAAAGTATGTTTTGAGCCTCGTAGGCTCATATTATGGACAATATGATCAAATGTGAATGGTTTTAACTTGGATGCACATTTATGGTCCGAAATGTATGACTATTCATGTGATAAGTTTGGTAATGCCTCGTGCCCTGTTCTGACGTTGAACACGGGTAAGGGGTGTTACAATTGACCTCTTTTGGTTCCATGCGATAGGGCACAATGGATGCCGGTGCAGTACTAGGATAGAGCTCAATACCAAACTCCACTTCACATTCTGGTGGCAAACTCAGTAACTCTTCAAGAAACACGTCAAGAAAATCCTTAACAATGCGAATATCTTAAACTCTTAACTCTTTACTAACTAAATTCATCACATAAGCAAAATAAGCATCACAACCTTTTCCCAACATGTTCTCAACCTTCATAGTCGAAACCACATTAGACATAAATCCCGGTCTTCCACCAACAACAATAATTTCTAACCCATCACTATTCCTCAAAATAATCCGCTTTGTCTCAAAATCTACCTTGGCCTTCTATTTAGTCAACCAGTCTATACCAAGAATGACATCAAAACTGTAGAAAGGCAATTCCATAAGGTCAACCAAGAAAACATGCCCTTAAATCATAAAGGGGCATCTACGATAAACTTTGTTCACTACCACACTATCATTGAAAGAACTAATAGCAGTCATACCTACATCAATAGTCTCAATAGGAATCCCTAACTTACAAGCCAATTCACTCAAGATATATGAATGGGTAGAACCAGAATCAACCAAAGAAATCAAAGGAGTAGACTGCAAAAAAAAAAGTACCTGCGATAACATCAGTCAGATCCTGATCCTCTGGTTCCCTAACAGCATAAACCCAAGCTAGATATCTAGTCTCAACCTGTGAAACAATAATATGAAAAACAATCTATTGCCCAATCGGTTTCCCATTACCTCTGCCATGACCACGGCCTTTAGCAAGGCAGAAGCAAGTGTCGAACTCAGGGTCTGTGAAACCTTTACTCTATTACGGCAATACCTTAGAAAATGTTCTTTCTAAACACATTTAAAACAGCCATTTGTCATCTTATGGTACTCACCAGGATGCCGATGCTCACAATTTGCACAAAACAGCCATCCAGAACCACCAGTACCAACCACAACATTACTATGTTGTCTAGACAGACAGTCGAGACCCACGTCTCGCAACCCTACCATAATAATGACTATTATTCCCTCTCTTAGGCGATCGACTAGAAGCACCATCAAAAGTCCTCTTACCATACTCAGTAACCAAAAAATGAGGCGGCTCAACTAAAGTCTCCTCAACTGCTTTAGCTCTTTCAACTATCCTCAACTGATTTACCTCTTTCAACTAACTCATCAAACATTTCCACATTTAAGCTACAAAATAAACTTGAATCTCACAATTAATACCAAATCAGAACCTCTTACAATGGTCCCTCTTAGAAAGAATCATCTCAGGAGCATATTGACTATGTCACATGAACTTTGCTTGTAACACCCCTTACCCGAGACCGTCGCCGAAGTCGAGCATGAGGCGTTAATAGACTTACCTTACTAGTTCGGGGCATAAAAATTCGCTTTTAAAATTAATTCACATCACTGCTGCTGTTAGAAAACTGTTTCATGGCCAACTTTTCCTCCTTCATCATTTCTTTGCATAAACTACCATTGAGGCATACATAGCATAAAAAAATGTTCTTATTTAGCCATTTCAATAGCTAATCATCATCAAACATTCACATACCATACTTAAATCATATCATAAAGACATACACACCAAATGGCCAAGTCCCTATACATGCCATAACTCAAAACATTTCAAACTACAAAATACCAAGATAGCCTTTGATAGTGTGAGACAAAATCCGACGTTCTTTTTGATCCTCGAATTGGCTTGGATACACTATAAAAGAGAGAAAAGAAAAGGAGTAAGCTACAATGCTTAGTAAGTCTACAAATAAATAAATGACAACATTCACCATCAACAACAAAATCTTTGTTTTACTTCTCCACTTACTCTTTAACTTTCCTGTTTATCATTCCTTTACCTGAACTTTCTTGTAACATAACTTGTATATTAGCCCGATGAACCGTTTGGAATACTAAGGGTACTTGGGTTTGCCTGCCTGATAATAGTCTGCTAATGCCATGCTCTAGGCATGGTCTTACATGGGATGTTCCCTGTCCTACCAAAGCCATATATCTGATATGGACTTACATGGGATGTTCCTTGTCCTACCAAAGCCATATATCTGATATGGACTTACATGGGATGTTCCTCAACTGTCTTAACCCAAAATACCATACATCCCTAAGATTCAAATAGGGCTTTCTGATACTTTTTCTCTGTTATCTCATCTTTAATTCAACTTAACATATTCTCATAAAATAAATGTATATATGCTGGAAATTAACTACATTAATATAAAGTATTGAAATATTGCATTTATTTACCGTAAACTTACCTTTGTGCAAAATGCGATCGACTTGACAACTTAATCTTCGACCTTTTTCTTTCCTTGGTCTATCCCCAAATTTTGTTCTTCTTGATCTATAATTAGCAAATTTAGCTTATTTAATACCCACATTCATCAAAACAGTCCTTAACTCTAACTTTGGCAAAATTATGATTTTACCCCTAAACATTTGCATATTTACACTTTTTCCCCAAAGCTCATAAATTAAACGTTTTCCCTAATTCTTATGTTTTAGGACATGCTGATCAGTTTCCCTTAATGGCAACATCAAATTCTCACACTAACATGTACTTATGAACGTAAGGTATTTTTACCTATTATGTTGTTTTACTCGTTTTCACTTAAAACCGAGTAGCACAAGTTGTTTAACATAATTTAAAACCTCATATTCTATCATAAAACATCAAAATAAACACTTTTCACCTATGGGTATTTTTCCAAATATGAACCCTAGGTTAAATTATTGTTAGAATAAGCTAAATCAAGTTACCGGGACTCCGAAAACGTAAAGAACATTAAAAATGGGGCTTGGAATCACTTACTATGGAGCTTGGAAGCTTGAAAAAAACCCTAGCTATGGAGAACCCTTGAAATTTCATCCTAATGAAGAACATGGACATATTTTGCCATCTTTTTCCCTTTTTTAATCTTTTAATTACCAAATGACTAAAATACCCTTCATTAAAAACTTTGGTTATTTCTACCTATGTATGTCCATTTTTGTCCATGAATGTAATTACCATTTAAGGACCTCTACTTCAATTATGCTCTTCAATATCCTTTAACATCTAGAACTCATATTTATCAACTTTTGTAATTAAGCCCTAATAGGCAAATTAGTCATGCAATTCATAAAATTTTCTATCAATACTTTAACACAAGCATCTAATCACTCGGTAAATCATAAAAATTAATTGGAATAAACTTTTCTATCTCGAATTCGTGATTTCACAACCACCATTCCGTTTAGGCCCTATTTCAGGATGTTACATTGCCTCATAGTCAACCACTAACAAATCTCTTTGAACCAAATCCAATAACTTACGCTTACAAGCCTCCACAAACTTCCTCTTAAAGACCTTAAGAAATTATCCCCAAGTCAAACAATCAATAGTAGTACCTTTCCTAATAGTATTCCACCAACGATGAGCCTCACCATTGAGTAAGGACACAACACAACCCAACTTCTCCTCGTCAGAACTGGACATCTGCTCGAGGATCCTTTTAACTCCTCCTATCCAGTAATCAGCTATTGCCGAATAAGTACCTTTTACCCTAGAAAACTTTTTACCACCCACCGCCCGCAAATGTTCAAGCTACAAACCTCGACTAACAGGTGTAAGATTTGCAAGTACAAAAGCAGTGTTAGCACCAGCTATCCGCTGAAACGCTCTACTCATAGCTTTCATCAGAGGGCTAAACCCTCATTAGGTATGTTCACTCTACGTGGTGACACAGGAGGTGCAGACGATGTACCATTCTATTGAGCATTAGCTCTCACATTAACACATCTAAGTGGCATATCTAATAATCTAACACATAAACAAACAAACAGACAAAGGTGTGAATGGCAGAGAGATGATCCAAGCTACATTCCTATAGCAAACTTTAGGATTAAAGGAAATGTGTTCCCATTCCTACCCCACATGCAATTCAATCCAAACATTTCAAACATTTTCAGGCAATTCAAACATAAATACTTCAAACAATTCAAGCAATTAGCATAATTTAAGCACTTGGGTTCCTAAATCCATGGGTTGTGAAACACTAATTAACACAACAATCACCTAGGTTCTAGTGTTAATGAACCTAGGCTCTAATACCAAATGTAACACCCTATTTACAGCCTGGTCACGGAGCCTGAGTAACAATGAGCTACACCATCATCTCATATCATACACATCATGAGTCGATACATTGGTAAACAACCATCTTATATTTAGTTTTTATTCGAATTCCAAGTCATCCATATGTTAGTCATTATTTAAAACATGTTAAACATACTTCAAATGTACCTTAAGTAACAACTAAACATCCATTGGGACCATTTAGCAAAAATTTCAAAATTGTTACATAGGCATCGATACTAAAGGTAAGGTAACGATAATTCTCTCAAGGGGTATCGATACCGCTTGGAAAATCCTTACAAAAATTGCTTAATGTTTCTCATATAAAATAAAAGTCTCAAAAATTATCGATACCTTTCAAAAAGTATTAATTATTTACCCCGAGTATCGATACTCATGACAAGGTCTCAATACCAATTTACATTACTAACTTCTTGCACATTCAAAAATGAATGAGGTATCGATATTAAAACCCAAATATCGATACCCCTACTACAAACATAAAAAATTCAACAACTTCAAGTTTATTGTCCAAGCCAACTTAAGCCTAATCAACATGCATCATTCACATCATCAAACAAGCATCAAAATGTTTGAAATGATAATCCAAAACAACATCACCATGATTGAGCAAGAAACCAATAAATCATGGTTAAAGTCCATAAATTCTAAAACATAATAATCAAGTGAACAACTTAAAGACCATAGCAAAATAGTATATAGTCTACCACATTGCCTTATTCCCGAAACATAAACGAATAAATAATAGACACCTACAAAAAAACGAAAATAGACTTGTTTGGATCACCCTTCGAAACCACACCGCTAACACTTGAAACCAAACTAATCTTTATTGGTTGAAAAATGAGTGCATAAGCTTAACAAGATCAGTGAATACTCAAAACAACCTCAACGCAAACAAGTCATTATGCATTAATGAAATAGTCATATAATACATTTACAATGTTTCCAACTTTAGTGTCATATTACATTCATTCGAACATCTTTCATGGGTTCATTTACATAATAGCCACATAACATTTAAGCATATATCACATTACACATTACTCATAATTTATGATAATTTGGCACTTGAGCTATGAAATGTAAAAGTTGGTTCTATCACCACACATCGGATACACAGATCTCTAACACACCAAATGACTCATAGAGTCGAATATATCCTAAAAAGTGAATCATAAAGCTAACACTCTCCAACACACCAAACTTGTCCTATTGAATAGAGCTTATCTCACATTCCTTTATCTCTCCAACCTGTCCCAAGGCCTCAATGCCCAAAACACAACACAAAGGTGAATACTCACAATCCTATGGCATGCTAACTATAGCCAACGATCTCATAAGGTTAGAAGGCCAAAATATCCACAATATTATCACATGTTTACTTACTGATTTTTAACACATATTTACTGCATATTCACATCATTAGTTCAATATGTTCACTATCACATGGCATGAATAACATGCCCACATATTTACTTTCACAACAGTCATCACAAACATATAACACATGTCATAGCATCACATTTAGTTCTCATCATCAACACCACATAAGCACATTTATCACATACTAAACATAAGTGAGAGAACACTTACATTCGGAATTTAGAGTAGGAGTTTAGGCTACCTCTATACTTCCAATTAACACAATGAATCGTCTATGAGCAGTGATTTCAAAACACTCACCAAAAATACTTTCATCAAAAAGTCAAAAGCTCAAACAAGCTTTTCCTTACCCTTGCCTCTACTTGTTGAAGGTCCTATCGACTCCGACACTTCAACAACACAAACCACACAATCACACAACCAACAATCAAATAGTTACTTACCTCAAATAGTAGAAAACATAAGTTTAAGCTGAGTTCTCTTGTAACCGAAACCTTCTACTTAGAAAACTTAAAACTTGAATATCTCAGTTTACACTTAATCTTTTTACATGAAAAAATTCTCATCCATCTACATATTCATCTACAACTAATTCCCAACCATTAAACTACACAAAACCCCTAAATTCATGGTATCTACATTTTTCGACAAGTTATTACTATTTTAATAAAAATTCATTAAAACTCAAGAATTCTTTAACGAAAATCTAAAGTAAGTCTAGAAACCTTCTAACTACATCAAAACTAATTGAAAAGTACTTTAAAGTCATGTTTTTACTCAAAAACCCAAAATTTTCCATTAACGACCCCATTTTTAGCTTTTAGTCAAAATTCACAATTTAATGGTTAAGAAATTAGTTTTAAAGATTCAATAACACTAAAAATAATAGGGAAATGAATGGTTACCTTTAGTGGAAGAAAAATAGAGGTTTTGTCGAAAATCTGAAAACCCACAACTTGATAATAAAGAAAACTATGGTGATTTTTAGTGTCTTTCTTGAAATCTATGGAGTTTTAAGGCTTGAGTGTTGATAGAAATCAAAGTAATATAGATTGGCAATAAAAAATTGAATGGAATGTGTTTGGAGAAATAATGAGATGACACAAACCAAGTAAAGGAGGAAAATCACTTTTAAATTTTAATCTAACTACAACATAAACACTCTCAATTTTTTGCCCTGTTAAAAATCAATCCTTTTTCTAAAATTATATGTTGTTAAAACACTTTTTTAAAATTTGATTTAATTTTCTAAAAGTAATTTTTAAAAACATCAACGGTGTGCCATGTCACAAAATTTTGAACACTCTAAAGCTATAATCCCTAAAATACCCCTAAAACTCTTAGGCCTTATTTTGGAGTCTTACACAATGACCATATTTCCTCATAGCAACAGATTGACATTATGTGACGTCGTGACATCAAGTGGCTTGACGTCAAGGTGTGACAAACTGTTTGGCAATGTCACGAAATGGAGAAGGTGACGTCTCAACTTCGACCCTAATTTTTAAAACTTTACAATTTGGTCCTATTTCCTGCTTGGGTCTATAAAAGAGCTTTCGTAAACACGATTAAGGCTCGAACTTAATTGTATATCATATTATGAATGTGTTTAAAACATGATGGAATGTTTGAATGATTTATTTATGGTGTATTTGACATTAGTTACTTTGACAACAACTGTAGCTTCCTGTAACTCGAACTCGACAATTAGGCCGGGCAACGGTGTTACACAGCTTACATTACTTGTGTAATAAGTTAGGTTAGTTCTTTTATGATGTGTTAATTGATTTGAACTAATGATTCTTGCATTAAGTAGATTAGTAATTACTTGATCAGTAAGTTATTTGATTATTGCATAGTTCCTATATCAATCCCTACGAAAGAACGATCATTGAAATACTTGCTAGATTGTTTCATTATAACAACTAAATTATAATTCAACACTGTCATGCTAAAAGCTATGTCATGCTTACATTGTTCATTATTTTTGTATTTTTTTAGAGTAAGCATATACGGGCAGGTCAAGTATTAAGTTTCATCATCCTATTAGCCAAGTCTTTTAAGCATTTTGATTAATTTTCACTGTCTTGCTTATTAGTCTTACCCTTAGCTTATGTTACTCAATTTCACTTACTACAATTTACATTTGTATTCAAATCTTATTACCAAACTTTTAATTTATTTGTCCATTATTAAACCTTAGTAAGATAAAATTCGGATATGCAAGATCCTAATTAAGCACACCTAGAATGACACGTTAAAAATACTACATCTGAAGACTATATAAATTGGATCCATAATGAATAAAAGTGTTATGCCTTCAGGCTTTAAACACGACTAAAACTGCATGTTCTAGTATACTCACGGTAATGACCCCTATGGCATGCAATTGTATCCTCACTAATCACTAAGTTTACGAGGGAATTATAGGATATAATCACAGTAGCACTTCTACACAGTTCTCATGTTCACATAAACATAGAGATACATCATGTTTTATGATATGAGGCAGATTTCCAAGTCACATCATTAGTCACATCATTATATCTCTACATTTAACTTCTTATTTTGTTCAATTTAAATCACACATTCACTTATTAAAGTATTTGAGCACTTAGTGCTCTCAACATGGTTTTCATGTACTCATTACACTTTTTGTGCTTTTCATAATTCCACTTATTATTAAGCTAACCAAATTACCATTTGTCATTCACAAATCTTAGCTCATTTAGCAATAATTCACAGTTCACCACTGTAACACCCAGTTTAGGCGAGACCTAAGTTTGGCTAGTACTCTGAGAGTAATCTAAGTAGCGTGGTTTTATCTACCCAATTGATACTTTTGGTGAATGGACTGGTTGCATAGTAGACATTAGAGTGTTGAAAAAATTATTCTTAAAATGTATTGAGTCATACAAAAGAGGAGGTTGGTAAGAGTATTGAGGATTTTTGGGTTATTACCAAAGGTATTGTAGGCCAAGTTTGTTTAGTTACTATGCTAGTTTCATTCTAACAAGGTGGTTAGGAATGAAATAAAAAGGGATGAATCAAATATATATAAAGATGTTAAATTCTCGTATATGTTTCTCTATAGTTGTAAACCATTTATAATGCAGTTTTAAAAGTTTGTGACATATGTCAAATCCCATTATGAGAAGATGGGTCATATATATACTAATATGAGTTTGAAGGAGGGGTTTTTTATTCTTTTTCTCATTCAAGATGCTATGGTTGATTTTCTTTGGAGTTGAGAATAGATCTCTCTTATTAAGTTGAATCTAACGATCGAAGTTCACATACAAGGTTGTTTCATATCTTGGGTAAGAATTATAGTCTTGCATGTTGAATTCTAAAATAGTAAGTTTGATTTTATTGTGTGTGAAAAGTAAGATGAAAAAGTGAGGCTTTTGTTGGCGGTCCTTTGGGTTTGAGATGGTGGTAAAGGTTATACGAAGGAATTTGAATGGTCTTCATATATCTTATAAGTAATTGTTGCTGTAGTTCATGTTAGATGTTAGATCTAGAGTTCAAGTTGATATTTGTAGTAGTCAGGTGAGTCTCTAAGTTGACTCTTGCATGAATACTATTCATATAAGGATTACTATGGAAATTGATCAAACTATGAAATCGAAACTAGGAAAACAAAGCAAGATGGCTATGCTATTATATGAGTGTTTACTATGGTTAACATGCATGATTTGTATAGAATATATGTTATGAGATAAGTGTTAGATTGGGTGTATGATTGTAACACCCCAAACCCGGCCTGGACGTTATGGCCAAATCTAGCGGTGTCACATTGAAGGGTGACTCGTATAAACCGAAGTTATTGAAAAACCTTTAAAACATTTGAACCGTTGTAGGGGTACTTTAGTTTAAAACGAAAACCCTTGAAAACTTGTTTAATTGTAAGTTTGAAATAAATCTTTGTTATTTGAAAACCTCAATTTATACATCCATTATTCGATTCCCAAGTCTCAATTAACAGCGGAAACTCATTCTTTGAAAATCATTAAGTTTTTATGTATGGTTTGAAAATTATCATTCTAAGTTTTTTTTTTTTTTGGAAAACAAGTTTTAAATTTAGAAAATGTAGCAACTAATAAAAATAAATCCAACAACCAAATCAAACCAGAGGATGGCCTTATTACATTAAAAACTCGAAAAGAAATCAAATATAAATAATGTAAAGTAAAATACTGAAATTTAGAATTGCTCGTAGTGTGGCCACCTCCGAGTCCTCTTGTACGTCAAATCGCCTACTAAGGGTCACCTACAAAATTAATAAGAGGGGGTGAGTTAGCGAAAACTCAGTGTGTACAACCCTCATCGATCATATAGCATGCATCAATCAACTTGGGCCTAAGCCCATTACAATAACGGTGGCATTTGGACCTTAGCCCATAATAGCCTTAGTTGGCCAGAGCCCATATCACAATCATAATCAACGTATGCAATGCACATATATCCAGTCCAACCATACACTCGGTGTCCCTTCCAACCCTACACTCCTGTGGGGATTTAATCGACCCACCAATCCCTGCACTTTCAATGTAGCACTGGTTGCGGCACTAACGATGTCACAGCAGAGCTGTCAATCACATAATCGGCTTAAAGCCATCGGTGGGTCCACAGTCATCTCGGGCGACCCGTGCGAGCTCCCCCAAATAGATCCACAATCGTCTTCGGTGACCCGTTCGATCAAGTCTACAGTCGTCTCGGGTAACCCGTGTGACCATAACAATTTAATCACCTCCTCCAACAATGTTCTGATCCCCATGCAGCATAATATCACATGAATGCAAACATATCATAACATGGCATACAACATCAGTCATATAGCATATAGGGGCATTTTAGTCATTTTGCCATTCAGGGGCATGACGGTCATTTATCACTATAGCCCTAAGTACACACAAATTGGCCCATTACTAAGCCCACAATCATTCAGCGTGACTTATGTCACTTTTAGCAATCCATATTACACTAGGGCCCAAAAGCCCAATATGTGGCCCAAGTGGGGCCCACACTCTCATGTGGCCCACTGAGCCCAAATCTGCCATTGGCAATGTGGACAACATGACCGGCTCATTATTTTGTAACCATCCATGAATTTTGCTCGTGACGGCCCACAAGCCCATCGGGCCCATTTCGGCCTAGTTGGCCAGGAAGCGGCCCAAGTCCATGAGATCGCTCATAGGGCCTCTGTCATCATATTGATCTTTCCATATGAGTGTTCGTGCACTCGTGTGGTTACCGTAGTGAAACTTTCGACATTTCAGCATTTTGACTTTTCGATATTTCAGCATTTTAGTTTTTCGGTATTTCAGCATTTCAGCTTTTCGGCTTTTCGGGATTTTGGCTTTTCGAGATTTTGGCTTTTGCCGATCTGTAGTGTGTGCGGTGTGTGTACACACCTTGATGACAAAAAACGTAATTATCCACGAGCGTAGAACCTATGTTTGATTAGAGAACTCGGTTAGGCATTTCATAATATTTAGCATGTCTTTCTAATACAGAAACCGAATCCAAGTCTAGCACTTACCCTGATCGAATCAACCTTACTTCCTTGTGGTTTATCTGAACCACATCCATCAATAAATACCAACATCACATACCAAGGTTAATCAAATACCAGCCTAAGGAAAACACACGACCAACAATACTCACCTCCCAAAAACTGATTGATTATCGAAAGAAAGATCCTGACACTTTGAGAACCTGATTGCTAAGGACCCCTATGGAATCGATCAGAACGATTGGGAAATATGAGAAGATCACAATCAATCTAAAGAGCAACCACCAAAATATCAACCTGATTTCACAGAAATAAAATGAAACATTCGGCTTTTACCCAAAACGCCAAAAGAAGAGGAGGATAAGCACTTACTAGGATTTACCCTTCAACCCCATGAATTAGGTAGACTAGAAGAGAGATTCGGGTTATGAGAAACCAAGAGAAGAAAGGTTGAAGACAACATTCGGTTTATCCAAGCTACAATGAGACTCAAAGCTTGAGGTGGAGATGACAAAATAATTGAAATAGAGAACAAAAAGAATTTGGCAAAGAACGAATGGAGGTATTCGATTTTTATATATCAAAGAAGAAAGAAAGAATAGTGAAAGAGAGTAAGAGTATATTTGGAGAAGGGGTATGAGAATGAGAAGAGAAAAGATTACCAAGATTCGGTCACCACAGAATTAAACAAGAGGAGGGATTCGGTTTATCAACTAGCAGAAAACCAAAAGAAAAGAAGAAAAGAGAAAAACCCTGAAAGGTCAAAAGTGATTTCGGCTTCTACTACCCAAGTGACAAAAACCCAAATACAAATGACCAATTACCACTTCAAAGCCGAATTTTCCCAAAAGAACTCCTCAATTTCGTTCAGCCTTCCACACCCACTTCAAACACCTAATTTTTCTCCACAATTTGCTCCATAATCTCCTTCCTTCATAACCTCTATGATCCATTCCTTGATTCTCTCACTTGATCAATTCAAACTCTCTCCTCTAGAGTTCAACTGCACCCCAAACTCTAGCTGCCCAGAGTGAGAAAAATAAATCCATTAATTGCACAACCCACGCCTTGAACCCCAGACCTCTTGCCTCACTTGTAATGCCCCCTTCCACCACACCCCATCTCTTCTTGTGTCACAATTTACCATATTTTATTTATAACTATACTGACCAAAGATAGGGGTTTTGATCACTTAAAACACAAATTTTTCCTAAAGCCTAGGTTTGAACCTAGAACTTCTCCAACACTTCTTAGAGCCCTTAACCACTAAAGCAGACATTTAATTGTGTCATTTCATTGCATAATTACATACTTATGAGCCGTCCCTTAACTGGTCCCTTGCTTAAGGCCCCATACTTCTAGGCCCAAAATCAGGGCGTTACAATGATAATGAATTAAAGTGTTAAGTCCTGAGTGAGGCCAATGCATAAATGAATTAAAGTGAGTCTATGTCGGTTCACCGCAGTGAAGTCAAAAAAGGGTCTGTCAGGACTTTAAACACGAATTCTAAAAGGAAAAGTCCATGGCCATATGTTGAGTGTAAATATGTAATGCAAATGTACAAGTGTACATGTCGATTCAAGTAATATAATGATGAGTGAGTATCGTCTCCACAGGGATCGAAAATTGATTACAATTGGTAAAGTATTACCGTATATTTAACTAAAATAGAGTATAAATTGATGAAAAGAATTAATGAATTAACTAATAATATCAATTATAACAGAAAAAATGACAAAACAATCTAAATGTTGTGGCAATTCACAAAGAATAAGTAGAGAGTATTTCTATTGTTGAATGATAAAGGTTGGAATTACTCAAGGAATATTTTCATAACACAATAATGCCATGGAAAAATTTTGACTAACTATTGTCTAGAGAATTACTACTGTAGTCTACTTATTTTGAAAGTCAGACTGTAGTTATTATCATGAGTCTGTGCATGTCAACAAGACTCACGAATGATAACCACACTAAAGTTCTTCACTTGTACAGATCACAACTTCTATGTCTAAAGTGCTGCAATTATTCTTTTAAATACTCGCCTGTATCAATCGATTAAAAAGCTGATGTATTTAATCCTTTCATATTCAAATCCATCTAAGAACATAATATAAGTCAACTATGTCTAGAGCTTGCATGCATGCATTCAAAATAAGCATAAATAAAATGAAATAGTAATTGTAATCAAAATCATATCATGGGCATTGGATAAACAATAAATTATACATGTTTTTACCTCATGCCTAGCCTAATTTATGGATGAATTATCACTGAATTTATGGATGTTGGTGCTCTTAATCCTTGTATTTCATGCTTTATGCCCAGGAAAGCTTAAGGAAGAGAAAAGAGCAAGAAACGGGCCAAAAACGGGTTAGGCCCAATTTAATAATCAACACGGCCCGGAGATTCACCACACAGCCGTGTCACACGGCCGTGCCACATTAACAGGCCCGAACACGACATGGGCCTTGATCCACACGGGCATGGCACACGGGCGTGTCCCTGTCGTGAGGAAGTACAATTTCACTCGAAAAAGGTTACTTAGGGGCTAAGAAATCCTTTCTAAACTCTATATAAAGACCCTAGGAGGCAACTTCAAGGGGGGCATTATTTTCCTGCCAAGACGGGGAGTTAAAGGCAGGGAATTACTCGAAGGGAAGCCGATTGATCCATCTCAGAAGCCAAATTCTCCTTCAAGACTAAAGATCTCCCTTCAAATTCCTACAGGGGTTTTCGGGTTCTTTATGTTTTGTTATCATTATTCTTGTAAGATGTTTTCTTTATTAATTATGAACTAAATCCCCCAAATACTTGAGGGGGATGAAACCTAAGACAGATCTTGTTATTATTTTATCTTGAGTTATATGATAAATACCTGATTTGTTCTTAATCTGTGTTCTTAATTCTTATTTTAATATTTCTAGATATTAATTCAAGTATTGATGTGCTTATTTAGAGGAGCGAAAGTCCCTATTTAAGAGTAAATCTAGCATAATTAAGCGGAGTTGCATGCAACCCTAGACATAGGGCGATATAAATCTGCCGGGTTAAGGTCAAACCTAATAAGAAGATCCATAGATCGAATTAATGCAAGACTAGGGGTTTTAACTAGAAAGAGATTTCAGTTAATCAACCTAGGATTAGTTGTTCTTATCCTCGACGGAGGTATTAACATAAATTAGGTATTTCTACGGATCAAGTCAAGTAAATAAATCGTCTAGCTCAAGAATTGATAACAAGTGAAGTCTAGGTGGATTCTCCCTTGAGTATTGTCCAAATCAATCAGTTTTTCCCAAGAGTTTTTCCTCAATTTACTTTTTGTGCATTATTAGTTTTGTTTTAGAATTAGTTTAGTTTCATAAAAACCCCTTTTATTTCTAGGTTAAATAATAGAAAGAAAGTTAGTACTAGTACATTTGGTTCCCTTGGGTATGATATCTCGGTCTTGCCACTAAACTATACTACTGTTCGATAGGTGCGCTTGCCTTAAAATCGTGATATTAGTTAGTTGCTGGTGTGATCATTATTATAAATTTTATTACTTCATATCGCGAATATCAGCATTACAGATAATTCAATATTCACCCAAATAATTCCAACCCAAAGATATTTAGCTCATGGGTTGGATAATGAAATCCAAAATTTAACCATTCATCAACATATTCAAGTTTTACGAATTACAGAAATTAAAACCAAGAAAAACAGAACAAAGGCAGAATTGAAGGAAGTTCTTGCTACACTCCAACTTTTTAAGATTTTACGGAAAACCTAGGGTAGATTTCTCTTCCCCTTCTTCTCATATGCGATCTCCTTTTAGCTGCTACCCTCTTATTCTGTTATGAATTTTTCGCGAAATTTCTCCATAAGATTAAGTTGTAGAGAGAGAAACTACTCTCTTTCTTTTCTTTTCTCCTCACAATCTGTGTGCATTTCTTCTCTTCTCTCTCCTCCTTTTATATGGAAGATATGCCCCTCTCAGCACACATATTTTTCTCCTATTTTTCAAGGTGATTTATTTGGTACATGTATAGTTGGTTGAGAGTGACGTGGATTGAGTGCTACATCATCTTCCTGGAATTGCCATGATATTTTTGTTGGCAATCTATCTCACCATTTTCCATGGCAATGTTTCACCTCCTTCATTCTCTTTTACTCTTCCTCTTTTCCTTCTTCTTGCCTCTTTCATCCTACCCGTACCTACTGCCAAAGACTACCAAACCTTTTTCCAACAATTAAAAGTAACATAAATTTACACTTAGAACATAATCAAAGCTTTAATATGTAATGCTCTAGTAATAAGCCTAAAATGCAAACATATTTTCTTAATTACAAGCAAATACTTCAGTTTAGAGGCGTGAAATATAACTCTTTTCAAGAGTTATCACACCCCAAACTTGAATTATTGCTTGCCCTTAAGCAAATATTTATGAGTATGGAGGAATTCAGGTATGCATTAGTTTGCCAAAACATTACAATTACCTAATATATTACTGGACTATCTAAAATATATTTTATACCTTTATTCTTAGTAATCTTGTATTCAGAAAATTGGTTCAAATTTTATAGGCATGTTTTGCAAGTGAGGTGCAAAAAATATTATCAAAAGAAATAAAAAAATCCTAAAAATTTCATGCAATTCTGATTATAGCAAGCATCTCTTCACATACATAGTATAATAATCCTCTAAAGTCAATTTCTCTATTTATAACAAATTCTATTCTCTGCATTTTAACAAAAAATTTCTAAGGAATTCATCTTGTCACATGATTACTGTACTTGATAACCTCAATGGAAAAAAACTAGATTGCTAGATATTACATCATGCCACAATTTGAATGGAATTCACTCATGAAGCTAAGGCTTTTAACTAAAAATATGGATGGAGCAAACAACTACCTCCTTAGCTAGTCAGCCTAACACTACAATGGAGTGTCCCTACTTTTTTTAATCACTCTTATTTGAAATTGTTTTTCCAATCAATAATGTAATAGAGAAAACAAAACATTGCTGACCTACTCAATAGATCCCAAAGATTGGAGTGTTCAATTTATTTTACCATGATAAACATTATTTGTTCCTACCAACGCACTGAATTTAGATTCAGGAAATGCTAAGTGTATTATAAACTAATTGCACTTATAAGTAGGACATTCTACTCTTAAGGATCAATTTTCAAACAGCCATCCTATGCTCAACAAACCTAATTACTCGCAAAAATTTTCTAAATTTATCAAAGAGTTATTATCCTCATCGAATATCTTAAACAAAAATACACTTAGCAAAGTCTAGATACTAGTTGGCAATTATATGTCATGGCAAAATAAATGACAAAACAACAAATATTAACATACATATCTAATGCAACCTATATGCACAATACACCCCCAAACTTAAGGGATGCATTATCCTCAATGCATAAAAAAATTTAGAAAATAAAACACATATTTATAAATATGGAAATACAATGGCAGACAAAAATGAATACATAAATTAGAAATAAAAGCTTGGGTAGAAGTCTAGATATTTATCCTCATCGAATATCCTAGACAAAAATATACTTAGCAAAGTCTAGATATTAGTTGGCAATTATATGTCATGGAAAAATAAATGAAAAAAACACATATTTATAAATATGGAAATGCAATGACAGACAAAAATGAATACATAAATTAGAAATAAAAGCTTGGGCAGAATATTTATTACTCTTAATTTGTTTGGTTAAATTCTTGGATGCAAGTTCGTAACGCTGCTACCTCTCTATTTCACAACTATTAGCTTGAATTGCTTTTCTAGCAACTATCTTATAATGCTTCCTTTTAAGCTGAGTAACAGGCACATCTTCTTCATCATTAGAATCTGATTTCATGAGTGTATGTTCTTGTGTGGTCATAGGTGCTTTCGTAGTCAGATTTAATGTCTCTTCATCTCCCTCTGATCCTTTTTTTTCCTTCTCCTTAGTGGTAGAGTGTGTGATAGTTCTAGGCTTATCAACTTTAGCTTCATCCTCGTCCCTTTCATTTTTATCCGATAGTAGCTACTTTTCATTGGGTGCAAATCCTCCCATTCTTTATCAAACTCCATGATCTCATTAATAAGGTAATAAATCCTAAATGAAAATAATGTTAAGTAATTAATGATAAAAATAATAAGAACAAAATTAAAGTAAAGCAATTAAAGAAAAACAAGATAGAAAAGATTTTTTTACGCTTTTTCCAATTCCGCAGCAATTTGGAGTTGCTAAGTCTCAAAGAGGTTGAGCTGCTTCTGTAACTGATCCAGTGAGTTGAGCATTTGCTGTTCAAACAGACTATTAGAGATAAAAGATATTGCTGAGGCAAACGTCTTGTAAACGTTTCTTCCACTACTTTTCTAGCAAACCAATGGCCTAGCAATCTTTACTCTCATCAACATATTTCAAGGCATCGAATATGTTAAATGTAACCTACTGATCATTCACCCTCATAGTTAGTTTGCCTTTCTGCAT
Organism: Gossypium stocksii; assembly: GCA_020496765.1. Classification (NCBI taxonomy): domain Eukaryota; kingdom Viridiplantae; phylum Streptophyta; class Magnoliopsida; order Malvales; family Malvaceae; genus Gossypium; species Gossypium stocksii. The sequence goes on from CM035624.1 coordinate 43,108,275, forward strand.
ATAAATTAGCTGAGCAAATGGTGGAGGTGGTCGTCCTTTAGGTTGCTGATATTATTTTACTGTGGCATTTTTGTTGGCAACATTATCTAATTCTGCCACAACATTTTTTTGTTGACCATTTTCAGGTGAGTTCCACTTCTGAGAGTGATTGTTTTGCAATGCATTTTCCTTATGATCTCGAATTTTAAGTATCACTTAGTGAATCTCCTTATGGTCTCAAATTTAAAACATTTGCTATCTACCCCACTAGATTCTCAAGAGTTCCTAGGGATGTAGCTTGACTCTAGATTACGGCATTATTCTTAGTCATATATTCCTTTAGTAGAGCTTCCATAGATGAAGAAGATGATGTTGAATTTTGCTGGGCATTTTGTTGTGGCAAAGATTTATTGTACCCAGGTGGTACACTCATAGCATTCTGTCAAATGGCAATATAGGCATTTCCCACCCCTTGATTACTCTAACTGAAATTAAGATGTTATTTCCACCCCGGGTTGTATGTGTTAGAGTATGAGTTATTGCGATTAAAATTCCCTATGTAAAAAATTGAAGCTGGGTTCAATGAGCATTCATCAAAAACATGATCTTCTCCAAAGTAAACACATCCTAACTTTGTTTCTTTTATTTCCTGCACTGTAGATGGCTTTTTTAGTATTTTAATCATATTTATTAAAGATGATAGTTGTTAGAGATGTATTTGCATCAAGCTCTATTACTTCTACAACTCTTCTGCCAGTTCCAACTTTGGTAGTGAGGTATTGATAATTATTATTTGCTATCCTTTCCAAAATTTCATAAGCCTTGTTGTATGATTTATTGAGTAAAGTCCCATTGGCAGATGCATCACCAACCATTCTTGTATGAGCATTTAATCCATTGTAAAACATTTCCATTTGCTTCCAATGCTGGAAACCATGCATCGGGCATTTTCTTAGTAGCTCCTTAAATTGCTCCTATGCTTCATATAATATTCCATCCTTTGATTGTCTAAACAATGTAATGTCGTTCCTCAACTTGGCATTCATGTTAGGAGGATTATATCTTAGCAAAAACCTCTGGCATAGTTCATTCTATGATGCCATTGTACTTGATGGCAATGCATTTAACCATGCTCTAGTGCGATCTCATAATGAGTAAGGGAATAACTTCAGTTGCAAGGCATCTTCAAGAACACCATATTGCTTGAATGAATAGCAAACTTCAAGGAAAAGTCATAAGTGGAGTCATGGATCTTCCGTAGGCAAACCACTGAACTACCCTACAGTTTGCAACAACTGAAACATCACTGACTTTAATTCAAATTGTTGAGCCTGAATGTGTGGCCTAACAATTCCTAGATTCAGATCATCTAGGATTGGCACTACATGTTCTTTGATGGGTTTATCTCTATCATCTAAAATTTGAGCAATATCAACATCCCTTCCATTCTGAGGTACTGGATCTTCTCTACCTAGATCATTTCTAATTTTTTCCATTTCTTGCCACTCTTTTCTCTTTCGCCTTAAGGTTCTCTCAATCTCTAGATCAAAACAATACTCTGTATTCTCCAGAATGTTTCTATGTATACAATAGCACAGACTTGAAAAAGGAAAAAACAAAACAACTAATTAAACTAAACTAACAGAAATTAAACAGATAATAACAAACCAATTTTCACCGATGTTGTCAATCCCTAGCAACGACACCAAAAACTTGTTACATGTAAATATGTATTGCAAATGTTCAATTGTACACGTCAATTCAAGTAATATAATGATGAGTGAGTATCGTCTCCACAAGGATCGAAAATTGATTACAATTGGTAAAGTATTACTATAGATTTAACTAATTAAACTGTGCAAAAGAAATAGACTATAAATTGATTAAGAGAATTAATGAATGAACTAATAATATCAATTATAATTGAAAAAAATGACAAAGCAATCTAAATGTCATGGAAATTCACAAAGAATAAGTAGAGAGTATTTCTACTGTTGAATGATAAAGGTTGGAATTACTCAAGGAATATTTTCATAACATAATAATGCCATGGCAAATTTTTGACTAACTACTGCCTAGAGAATTACAGCTGCAGTCTACTTCTTTCGAAAGCTAGACTCTAGTTACTATCCTAAGTCTGTGTATGGCTACAAGACTCACGAATGATAACCACACTAATGTTCTTCACCTATACATATTGCAACTTCTATGTCTATAGTGCTGCAACTATTCTTTCGAATACTCACCTGTATCAATCGATTAATAATCTAATGTATTTAATCCTTTAAGATTCGAATTCATCTAAGAACATAACATACATTCAAATATGTCTAGAACTTGCATACATGCATTCAAAATAAGCATAAATCGAATAAAATAATAATTTTAATCAAAATCATATCATGAGCATTATAGATAATTCAATATTCACCCAAATAATTCCAACCTAGAGATAATTAGCTCATGGGTTGGGCAATGAAATCCAAAATTAAATCATTCATCAATATTTTTCAAGTTTTATGAATCACAGAAATTAAAACCAAGAAAAATAGAATAAAGGCAGAACTCCAGGAAGTTTTCGCTACACTCCAGCTTCTTCTTAAGATTTTATGGAAAACCCAAGGCAGATTTCTCTTCTCTTTATTCACATCTATGATCTCCTCTTTTTACTTGCTACCCTTTTCTTCTCTTATGAATTTGCCACACAATTTCTTTATATAATTTTATTGTAGAGAGAGAAATTGCTTTCTCTCTTTTCTTTTCTCCTCACAATCTGTGTGTCCTTCTCTTCTCTCTCCTCCTTTTGTAGGGTAGATATGTCCCTCTCAGCACACATATTTTGCTATTCTTTTTTAGAGTGATTTATCTAGTACACGTACACTGGTTAAGAGTAACATGGATTGAGTGTTGCATCATCTTCCTAGAATTGCCATGACATTTCTGTTGGCAATCTATCCCACCATTTGCCATGGCAATATTTCACCTCCTTTTTTCTCTTTTTCTCTTCCTCTTTTCTTTCTTTTTGCCTCTTTCATCCTACCTGCACCTACTACCAAAGACTCTCAAACCTCTTTCCAGCAATTAAAAGTAACATAAATTTACAGTTAAAATGTAATCCAAGCTTTAGTATGTAATGCTCTAGTAATAAGTCTAAAATGCAAACATATTTTCCTAATCACAAGAAAATACTTCAGTTTAGAGGTGTTAAATATAATTATTTTCAAGAGTTATCAATATGGCATCTTTGAAAAGGAATTAAAAGATAGTGATTACCTAATGAAGTTCTTTGGGTATCCTCAAACGATGATAGGCAAACCTCACATGACATGAGTTTAGGAAAATCCATATCATAAACACATCATGAAAGAATAGTCTTTGTGGTAAATCCTAACATGATAGCCTTTGTGGCATACTCTGAAGGAATGACTCTCATGAGGAATTCTGAAAGAAATGCCCTTGTGGCGCATTATAATAAGGCTCTCAGCGGCGTACCTTAAATCGTGTATCAAGTTGCTTAGGTATGTTCAGTATGGCTCTTCAGTGAAATCAGTAAAGTCAATTAGAAATAAGGTGATTATAGATTATGTAGTAAAGTATAATAAGGCTGTAAATAGACCAAATATAATAAATTGAATAGATATAGAGAAATAACAAGCTGGTATAGAAAGTGTGTTCTGAACACGGGTATTTATGTTTGTACTTTCAAAGGAAATATATGTTGTCTATATATGAAATCTTTCATGAATCGTATTGATACATTAGTCTAGACTTGAGTACGTCAAAAGAATTATTGATTAGGTTGTATGGACTGATCAGATAGAAGTAAGGAATGTATCAAACACATCGATGAGAAGGAAAGATTTCAGAGTAAGCTATGGTATTTGACGAGGATGTAAGAATAGAAATTAAGGAAGCACTCATCATATACGAAATTAAAAGTTAAGAATGATAAGATCATTGTAATGCCCCAAAAATTTCTATTTTTGTTTCTGCAAAAATGTGCGACAAATGTGTATCTTCTTTAGTGGTTAAGTGTTCTGGGTGTGTGTGTGAGGTCCCAAGTTCAAGCCTTATATTGGGAAAATTTTAATATTTTTTTACTTAAGTTGTATCCTTGCTCAGTGGGCTTAAGTTTAATTGTTGTAAAACCATATCAAGATAGGCCTGCTGGTTGGGTGGTTAAGTTGAGTGTTGGGTTGCTGAGGGTCTTGTGTTCGAATCCCTGTATGGGTAAGGGATTTTATTTTTGCTTTGTTAGTGATTAGAGTTTCGGTTGGGCTAGAAGACTGGGGAGGTTGTGAGTTTGTGGGTAGTGGGGAGAAAATTATGGGATGTTATCATATTTATTGTTTTATTTTTGCTTTGTTAGTGATTAGAGTTTCGGTTGGGCTAGAAGACTGGGGAGGTTGTGAGTTTGTGGGTAGTGGGGAGAAAATTATGGGATGTTATCATATTTATTGTTTTATCTTTATCTTTTTGGATTTTAATTCTTCTTCTCCCTCTCCTTCTAAAATTTTGCTCTCCTTTAACGTTTTCTTTCCTCCAATTATCCTTTTTTCTTCTTCTTTCCCACGTTTTTGTTGCCCTAGATCGTGGCCCTCCTGCTTGTAAGTCCAGTATATTGCGTTGTTCTGGTAAGTGGTATTTGGCAGGTGTAGCATTGTTTTCATTTCAACTCGTTAGGTATTTGGCGTTTCATTTTATAAGATAAGAAGTTGAATTCTGCATTTTTATGGTGTAGGAGAAGGCTGTGATCAGTGATTTTCATACTATTTCTTAAACGATAATAGCGGTGGTCTTCGTCGTCAGTAAGTTTTGGGTGTTGATTTGAGACTTACGAGTCATAAAATTGACTGTTAAATCAGTTTTGGGATGCTTCTTTTTAAGTTTTGAGGTTTTGGGATCGATTTTGCATCAAAATCGTAACAAGTGTGTACCCAAAAACGTAGAAAACGAGTTTCAACAAAAGTCGAAAACCAGTCTATTGACGCCACACCAACGTGTGGTCGCTCATGTGGTAGGCCGTGTGCGATGACACGACCGTGTGTTTGACGAAGGCCAGGCCATTCGCTAGACACGACCGTGTGGTGGCCAGGCTGGCCATGTGGTGGCCGAGTGTGGCCGTGTGTGACACACAGGCTAGACCAATTTGAGCAGTGTAGGCTACACGGATATGTGTGCCCACACAAGTAGTCCACATGGGCATGTGGGATTCTGGGCCAGGCCATGTGATCCGCACGGCCGAGGCCAATTTGGGTTGTGTAGGCCACACGGGCATGTGGGCCCACATGAGCATGTGGGCCAAGTTATCTAAATTTTTCCCCAGGGTTGCACAGGTCGACCCAAACAACTGTGAGCCCCCTGTAGAATCAGTAAGGTGTAATTAGGCCCTAATTGGTATGATCTGTGTGACTGATGTTGTGTACTGAGCATGTATTTATCTTGCATATCTGACTGATCTGGTTCATACATCTGTAATAAAGCATGTAAACATGATTATTTTTGTAAGTTTGATTTTGCATGAACTGTATCTGTTATGGGGTTGGGATGATATGTTATTGGAGGAAGTGTTCTGAAAGGCGTTTACGCCTATTATCTGGTAGCTCAACTGTATTATATCTGATATGTGCCGCATTCGATACAACAAGGTGTGTAGGGTTGGGTGGGTGTTTTAAACCCCACATGGTGCGTAGGGATGGTCAGAGATGGTGTGTAGAGGCTAAGGGTAGGATTCTGATGTCTGTTCTAACTATATATCTTTATCTATATCTGAATGGGCTAAGGCCCGAATCTATATTTGATTCTTGTCCTGAAATGGGCTTAGGCCCGATTCTGCATTTGTTTCTATATGGGCTTAGGCCCGAATCTGTATCTGTAATGGGCTTAGGCCCAAATCTAAGACTGTCTGATTCTGATAATCTGATTATGTATGCATGCTTATTTCTATGGGGATTACACACTGGGTTTACATAAACTCACCCATTCTGTTTGAGCTATACAGGTAACCTCCAAACTTAGGCGGATTGGTGTAGCGGAGGACTCGATGGTGACCATTCTCCATAAAATAGTTTTATTTCATTTTATTATTTTATTTAAATTTTGGTATTGATTTTAGGGTTGTAATTTTTTTGGGACTTTCTGGATTATTTAGACTTTTCAACTATTGATCATGATATTTGCATGCATGATCTTATAACTGCAAACCTCAACAAAAACATGGTTTTTACTAAAAACAAATGTTTTCCCTAACATGAACGGTTTTTACTTAAAACCAATAGTTTCTAAAGCTTCCGCAATAAATTACATTTTAAAACAAATCAAATAATCAAATAAGTGATTTGGAAATTGATAAGAGGTAAACAGAAGTTAATAAACTGAACTGGTATTTCGTGATGTCTTAGTTTTCAAACACCATTCCTTGTGACATCGTCACATTCAGCCGTAATGTCTAGGCCGGGTTTGGGGTGTTACAATCATCTTTATGATTCATCAATTGCAATGTGTAATTATTACACGGGTAAAAAAGTTTCTCTCACTAAGTTCTTGTGAACTTACCATGTATATGATGTATCACAGGTGAAGCACCGCGAGATAGTGCCAGGAGGGATGAGGCCAGGACTATGCCAATTAAAGGGGCGTATCAAGTTATTATGCATACAGAGCAAGTCGGAAGGCGCATTCAAAGTCTAAAATGTCACTTAGAAATCCACATTTTGAGATAATTGTTTTATATTAGGATTCCAATTTGGATATTATTGTAAATTAATCTCCAAGTATTGGAGTTGTATTTACCTATTGTACATCCACATGTAATATAGTTTGAACTGGTGTGTATTCAAGTTGTACTTAATTCTAAATTATATTAGTAAGTTTATTTTTTTTCTTTTTTACGTATTTGTATGGTAATACCCAAGACCCGAATTCGGCAAACCTAATCGGAATGAGGGTATTACAACCACATTATGCTATAAAAATAATGCTTTGTCACTTCTCTAATCCATTTTAGTGTCATTAAGCCAAATTCATTATTTCCACCATGTTTTTTCTAATTATTAGAACTCACTAAGATATTATTTTCTCATATAGGTATTATTAATTTTATCTGAGATATTCATGGTCATCATATACTTTATCTACCATTTTAACAATCTCTCATATACTTTATATGAGATATATTATTTTCTCACAAGCTTTGTCATCATATCATTTAGTTGGGGAAGTTAATGGAATCCATGGTACTTACTTTATTAATAACAAACACTTGAACCCACTCCAAAAAATCTTATAGCCATCTCTTCCACCAATCTCCCTCTCTCAACACAAAAACATATATACAAAACATTACAATGTATTCCAATGACTATTTCATGCTAAAACTCTCAAATATTAAAGGTGGAGATGGAAAGAGATCATTTTATTACCTTTCTTGGAGATTTCTCTCTCTAGCCATAACTTTCTCACACTGGCCCACTTGAAGCCCCATACTCAAATGAAGAAGATGGTGGTGGAAATCAAGTACAAGGATGTTTTCTAATAAGATTTAATGGAAGAAAACATGGGTGTTTGGGGGATTTTCATTTGAGAGAGAAAAGAGGAAGTGTAACAACCTGGTTTTAGCTAAATTGGATAAGTGGTTTCAGAACAACAAATTTGAGGTCGTAAAATTATTTTAATATTATTTTTTATGTTTGCAATATGTGATTATATACGTGTGAAAATTTTGTGTGATAATTTTATCGATTGGTTTGTTATTTTGACAAAAAGACTAAATTGCATAAAAATGCAATAGTTGCATTCTACTTGTTAAAGTGCTTTAATTGCTATGATTGAATAAATGTTATGTCCTTATTAAGAAATTCGACTATGGATAGTGGGATTGGTCATAAATAACCTTACAATGGATGATTACAATGTTTATTAAACAAGGTTAATATGCTAATTATATAAATCAATGTATATTAAATAAAGCAAAAGGTAAAAACATGTTCATCTTCGTATATTTCAACCAAAAATAGAAAATAAAACCTAGGGTGGAAGGGCATTAAGTTTTGGCACATATTTGGCTTGATTGAGGTACGGTTTAACTCAGTTTTTGATGATTTCTATGTTTTAGTAATCGTTGTAGCTCGTATTAGCTAGCCCGTACCTTGATTTTTGAAATTATTGATGATTTTATGAAGTTTCATTGATGAATGTTTGAGCTTTGTGATGTTTGACGATAAAAACTAAGTATTTGTTGATAGATTATCATATTTTGTTAAGTGATTTTTGGTGAAAATGTTATTTATGTACTAAATTGTAAATTTTGCAAATTTAGTCGTTAAAATGTGAAATAAATGAATGATATGGGCCACTAAGGGCATAAGGGTAATTCAGCTAAGCATTGATCTTGATGAATTATATAAATTTTGTGTTTTATTAAAATAAAGACTAAACTGAGAAAATGTGAAATTATAGGTACTAAAGTGTAAAAATTCCTAAATATGTGTTTGTGGACTGAATTGAATGAATGAATGATTAAACAAGTTAAATTTGAATTTTTATATATCAAGAAAGAAATCGGATTTAGATCAGGGGAAGTCAAAAGTAATTGAATAGTCACTCTGATCTATTCATCTCGTTTTTTAGATAAGTTCATATACAAATAAATGTATTTTGATTGAATTATATATGTTTTTATGATATTGAATTGCTTTGGATGCTGAATATTCGAGTACGAGAAAATATCGACAAAGTTACGATGTTCGAAAGCCCCGTGTGAACCTTAGGATTAGTTTAGGATACAATTGTAAAGAATGGCAATGATGTGTGAATTTAGTATATGTTATGAGTTTGTATATGTGTTTATGTTATATGTTCAAATATGTTAAATGATGAATTTGTGAAGTCTTGTGAATTTAACATTTTGGTAAGCTTGTTATGGTAATTGTTATGATAGGTTTTGAGTATGAGATTAAGATGTGAGATTGGTATGAATGTTGAGGTTATATGTGGGCTATAGCTAATGAACCAAGTTAGTTTTGGTATGTGTTATGTATAAAAATGATTATATTTTGAGTAGTAAAATGAATGGTTTGAAATGTATGAATTTTGCATGAAATGGCTTAGTTTTGGCTGCTTATTGAAGTGTGGAAATGGTATAAAATGTCTTATTTTAGGTATACATGAAGAGGTGAGAAATATGGCTTAAACCAAGCCTATTTTCGTGCCACACGGCTGAGAACACGGGTGTGTGACTCGACGTGTGACCCTTACACTTTAGTTAAAATAAGTTAGTGAGTTACACGGCATAGGCACACGAACGTGTCTATTGGCCATGTGTGGCACACGGGCTGGCACATGGGCTTGTGGCCGGCCGTGTGACCCGAGTTAGTAACCCTTCAAATTTCACATGGCTTAGCACACGGGCGTGTCCTCCATCGTGTAGTGCAAGTCAGTATGTATGCCCTGTTTTCATACGGCCTGAGACACGAGCGTGCCTCACACGGCCTGTCCACACAGGCGTGTGACGTTTGAAAATTTGAAAATTTATCTAAGTACTGGAAATTTTTGTACGTGATCAGTTTAGTCCTGAACCACTTAAAAGCATGTTTTAAGGTCTTGTAGACCTTCATAAGAGACATTATGCATGTGAGCAAATATTATTGGAAATTGAATGAATATTGAATGTGAATTGTTTATTACATGTTAAGTTTCAAAGGATAATACCTTGTAATCCTAGTCCGGTTATGGATACGGGTTAGCGGTGTTACATTTTATTAGTGTCAGAGTAACGGTTTAGTTAATCCTAGGACTAACGTATCGTGTGTGAAGGTCTAGCTATACATTCCATATATATAAAATACGATAGTGTGATCATTCCTGACATTTTAAACGTGTTTTTGTATAGTAAATGGATCCCAAATGAGCCTTAGTTGATGGTGTTGATAGTAATGCACCCACGCCCACTCAAGGGGTAGCGCCGGCTAATTCTAGGCTGATTACAAGTAGCCATGATGGAGAGGCTAAGCAAGCCTTCTTTCAGATGATGAATGAGTGGTTCACGAAGTTTGTTCAAACAAATCCGGCTGTTCAACAACCTCCACCCCTGCCTAATCCCCCACAAGTCCTTGTCGTGCCACAAGTTGTAAATCTGATTCAATTGAGTAAGCCTTCAGTTGATAAAATTAGAAAATATGGGGCTGAAGAATTCAGGGCCACTATTGATGATGATGCAGAGCAAGCAGAATTCTGGTTAGATAATACAATTAGAGTTTTCAATGAACTATCATGTACTCCCGAAGAATGCATCAAATGTGCAGTATCTTCACTAAGAGATGCAGCGTATAAATGGTGGAATACACTTGTATCAGTGGTTCCAAAAGAATGAGTTACTTTGGAGTTCTTTCAGACGGAGTTCAGAAAGAAATATATTAGCCAGAGGTTTATTGATCAAAAATGAAAAGAGTTTCTCGAGTTGAAATAGGGTCGCATGACCATGACAGAATATAAGCGGGAATTTGTGAAATTGAGCTAATATGCACGAGAATATGTCTCGACTGAACCAATTATGTACAAGAGATTTGAAGATGGCTTGAATGAGGACATTTGCCTGTTAGTCGGGATTCTAGAAATAAAAGAGTTTGTGGTCTTGTTGATCGAGCATGCAAAGCTGAAGAATTGAGTAAAAAGAAAAGAAAAGCTGATTCAAAAGCTAGCGATTCATGAAAAAGATCATCGAGTAAGTCATTTCAGTCTGCATCAAAGAAGTTTCGAGATGATTATAGCCACTCCAAGGCTACTGTGGGTCATCCTAGACGAGACCAAGAAAGGCCACCTGTGAGTTCAAAAGCTACTTCGATAGTTAGTGTGGGAAGTGCCAGACCAAACTGACCTGAGTGTAGATATTGTTGTAAACGACATTCTGGCGATTGTAGATAGAATCATTAGGCTTGTTTTAAATGTGGATCATTAGATCATTTCATCCATTATTGTCTTGAGTTAGCTGAGTAAGAGATAGTACAGAATATGAAGCCGAATAACACGATAGCTAGAGGTAAACCGCCCAAAAACACGAATAGTGTGAGTGGTAGTCAGAAAGGGACTAAAGATTCAACTATAAGATCTGAAACCCGAGCACCTACCAGAGCTTATGCTATTCATGCTTGCGAAGAAGCTTCGTCTCCAGATGTTATTACTGGTACTTTCACTCTTTATGACACTACTGTTATTGCATTGATTGATCCTGGATCGACTCATTCATATATATGCATGAACTTAGTACCCAGTAAGACTTTTCCTGTAGAGTCTATTGAATTTGTGATTAGAGTATCGAACCCCTTAGGCAAATGTGTCTTGGTTGATAAAGTATGCAACAACTGTCCATTAAAGATTTGGGATTTCTATTTTCTGGCTGATCTGATGTTATTGCCATTTGACAAATTTGATATAATTTTGGGTATGGATTGGCTAACACTGCATGATGTTATAGTGAACTATAAACGGAAGACTGTTGATTTAAGATGTCAGAATGACGAGATAATTTGAATTGAGTCTAATGACTTGAATGGGTTACCGGCTGTGATTTCATCGATGTCAGCTCAAAGATATGTGAAGAAAGGTTGTGAAGCCTAATTTGCTTATGTACTTGACACTAGAGTGACTGAAAAGATGATTGAATCAGTATCAGTTGTGTGTGAGTATCCGAATGTGTTCCCTGAAGAGTTACCTGGATTACCACCTATTCGAGAAGTTGAATTTGGTATTGAGTTAGTGCCTGGAACCACTCCTATTTCAATAGCTCCGTACAGAATGGCTTCGACAGAATTAAAAAAGTTAAAGCTCAGTTACAGGAATTGACAGATAGAGGTTTCGTGTGACCAAGTTATTCTCACTGAGGTGCACCGGTTTTGTTTGTGAAAAAGAAAGAGGAAACTATGAAAATGTACATCGATTATAGACAGCTCAATAAAGTGACTATTAAGAACAAATATACTCTACCGCTGATAGATGACTTATTTGATCAGTTAAAAGGGGCTACAGTGTTTTCAAATATATATCTGAGATCAGGCTATTACCAGTTGCGAGTCAAAGATTCAGATGTACCGAAGACTGCATTCAGAAGGAGGTACAGACACTGAGTTTTTAGTTATGCCTTTCGGACTAACAAATGCTCCTGCAGTCTTTATGAATTTGATGAACCGAATTTTTAAACTTTACCTAGATCGATTTGTTATTGTATTCGTTGATGTCATATTGATTTATTCACGTGATGAATCTGAGCATACCTAACAAAGTTGGTTTTCTAGGGGCATATTGTGTCAGCATTGGGTATTCGAGTAGATCCGAGCAAGAGTTTAGCAATAATAGATTGGAAGCCTCTGAGAAATGTATTTGAAGTTCGTAGTTTCCTGGTTTTAGCGGGCTACTATCGACGATTCGTAAAAGGATTTTCTATGATTGCAACTCCAATGACAAGACTGCTATAGAAAGATGTTAAGTTCGAGTGGTTAGATAAGTGTTAAAAAAGTTTTGATCAGCTGAAACCCCTATTGACTGAAACTCCAATATTAGTACAGCCAGAATCGAGGAAAGAATTTGTGATATATAAAGATGCATCATTGAACGGCCTGGGTTGTATTTTAATGTAGGAAGGCAAAGTCATAGCTTATGCCTCAAGACAATTGAATCAGCATGAAAAGAATTATCTGATGCATGATTTAGAGTTAATAGCCATTGCATTTGCATTGACAGTTTGGCGCCATTATCTGTTCAGTAAGAAATGTCGTGTTTATTCGAATCATAACAGTTTGAAATACTTAATGACTCAAAAAGATTTGAACTTGCAGTAGCGGAGATGGCTAGAATTGCAAAAAGATTACAAGCTAGTGACTAACTACCATCAGAGAAAAGAAAATGTTGTTGCTGATGCTTTAAGCTGAAAATCTTTGTTTGCTTTACATGCGATGAATACTCAATTAACTCTATCTGATGACGAATTGGTTGTAGCTAAATTAAAGGTGAGACTATTTTTTTTTACAATAGATTTGTGAAGCTCAGGAAGTTGATAACGTAATGTTAGCAAAATGAGCTCAAGGTAATACGAACCTTGATTCAGAATTTCAAATTGATGTTGATGATTATTGTTTCGAGAAATTCAGAGTTGATTTAGATGATTCTGAATGAAGCTCATAGTAGTTGTTTGTCTTTTCATTCGGGGAGTACGAAAATGTATAACGACTTGAAATAGCTCTATTGGTGGCCTGGTATGAAACGTGACATCTCTAAGTTTGTTTCTAAATGTTTGATTTGTCAGCAAGTTAAAGCTGAGCATCACCTGCTGTCAATTACATATTTGACTATGTTAAATTGAGGGTTTGAGTGTGTTTGGAGGGCCTCAAGAAAGCCCGGGCTCAAGACAAGACTTTAGCAAAAATTCTGATTCTAGGCTTAAGGGAGTGTGAGTGTTGGTTCATAGGGCTTATGTGTAGTTGATGGAATTTTGTGGGACAAAAAGGTTGGTGGCAAGGTGGTAATAGCGCTACATATTGGCATGTGGTGGCGTCATGGACAAGGGGATCTCGGGTTCAAATCCCCTTGCAAGCGAAGGAGTTCTTTTTGCTAAATATGGGCGGTAAGTGGTTCAGTTGAGGTCAAACTCTGGAGGTGGTTGTGATTAGATAAGAGAAGACTTGGTCATGAAGAGTTTGAATTGAGTTCAAACGTAAGGGTTGAATGAATCAAGGAGAAAAATGAGGAGGGGATTAAGGAGATTTTTAGGGATGTGGGTTGAGGTTGAGTGTTGGCCAAATTGGTGCTAGGAGGAGAATTCGGCTAGTGGTTTTGGGTGCACGCATATTTGGCTTTAGGGTCAGAGTGGTTGCCGTTTGCTTGTTGATTCACTTTTCTTCCCTCTTAGTGTTAATTTTAGTGGTAGCATTCATGCCATTCGGGTTTCTTATTCTATCTTTACTTGAGGAATCGATTCTCTTCTGTTCTTTATTCTTTTTGGTCAATAGTTCCAATTGTCGAATACTACTTTTGCCTCTTCTCTCATTCTCCTTATCCTTGCTTAGCCAAACCCCTTTCTTTTTTTCAACTCCATCCTAGTTGCCATCCTCTTATTTGCTGAACCCTCCCTAACATCTCCCTAAAAGTCGAATCTCCAAAACCCCCTTCTCACTATCGTTATTTCCTCTCTTTTCTTCTTCTTCCTAAATAGCCAAACCTTGTTTCTTGATTTGCTAGCAATTCTTCTCTTTTGTCGATTGTCTCAAAAGCCGAAACCCATATTCCCATACTATTTGAATACCCCTGTCATTTCTTCTAAAACTCGAACCGTTATTTCTCTTTTTCTCTGACGCTACTTCTTTCTCTTTTGCTGAGTTCTACTTTCTATATTACCTCTCCTTTGTGTTGTGATTTCATCCTGAACCGAATCTTGGATTTGCTCTCTATGTTGCGGTGTCAGTGATTAAAGTGTGGAGTGCACTTTTGGATTATTTAAACATTATTAAGAGTAGGGTCTAGACCGATTGCCCTTACCCTTTTGTGGATTCTTTGCTTTTGGCAAGTAACCTTTTCCTTCTTTTTATGTCATGTACTGGTGAAGATAAGCCGAAATCCCCTTCTTTGGAAACGGTTTCATAATCCTCTTTCGATTGATTGTTTGAATTTCATGGTCATTTATCAAGGTTGATCGTGGAGGCCAGTTGGCGTTGGTTAATCGCAGGGTCGTCTAAATCTAGAGGCTAGACTTCGGCAAGGTAAGTGGCTAATAGGATTTTGGTTAAAGCCGAAGGTATTAAAGTTTTGGGTAAAGATGGTTCAAGGTAGATTATAGTTTAACGGCATGGTTGGATTGTTGTAGGGTGATCATTCGCGGAATTGCTTGACGTGGTTCATAAACAGGTATGTAACTACACCCTCCGTAGTGTAGATCAGCAAAAGCTAAAAAGCCGGAATGTCGGAACACCGGTATTTCAAGGCCCCCGGGTGTGCGAACGCTTATGGGCCGACCTAAACCCACAGTGATGCATTTTGGACTGAGTAGATCGAATTGCGCCATTTCGCACAGTCAGACCATTTTAGGGCTTCGGTGGGCCGAAATAGGCCCAATGGGCCCACGAGGCCGTTTGGGATAAATTTGGGAAAGTAACTAGTAGCGCGCTAGATGGTAGAATCTGTAACTGTAGACATAAAACTAGACTTAATGGGCTATACGGACGAGTGGGGCTATACAGACCCAATAGGGATTTTGGGCCCATAATCACTTTTGACCTAATTAATAGATCTGAGTTGCTAGAAACCACGTAGGGCCTGCTGGAAGGTAAAATCTGGAATTAAAGCATTAGAATCTAATAAAAAGACTGAAATACCCTTAACGCATAAATTACCATTTTACCCCTAGTCCATAAAAGACGGTAATAGCCTTAGAGCTTAGATTAAGGGTTTTGCATGACTAATTCTGTGTTTGTTAATCTTAATGCATGATATTATCTATTCTGTGAGTCTGCACGGGGTAGGGTTATTAAGGAGGAAGTTCTGTTAAAGTGGCTCTGCCACATAATTTTGTTAACCATGGTTTTACCACGTATTCTGATTCTGGTGGCTCTGCCACAACATTCTGTTATTAGCAGCACAGCTGTATATTAGTGTGTGGGCGGGTGGGTTGGGTTATTCCCCACATGGTGTGTGGCTGGTACGGGTGGTGTAATGGCTGATTTGGGTGGGATTTGCATATTATATATTCTGTATCTGTTATGGGCTTAGGCCGATCTGTTTCTGTTTTGGGCTTGGGCTATTCTGTTCTGTTGGAAAACACTGAGTTTTCGCAAACTCACTCCTTTAATTTTTAACATGTGCAGGTAACCCTCAGACTTAGTGGATTTGGCGCCGTGATGGACTCGAGGTGGCCACGTGTTTTCCACTTGTTTTCTTTGCACCAGTTGGATTTTTACTATTTACATTTCCATGCTCGTTTTCTATTTTGGTTTAAGTGATGTAATAAGGTCATTACGGGTTTTTAAATTTAATTTGGTTACGTACTTATTTCAAACGTATATCACATGAAATTGGTTAATTAATCAAAACTGGACTATTAAAATTGTTAACAAAAGTTTTGAAAGAAACCACGCCCTTTGTTCTTCACTCACTTACCACAATTTTAAGCATAACCAAAACCCAATGCGGTAACTTAACCTGGTAACATTTTCTAAATTTAAGCAACAATTTTTATCTAAACCTAACCGTGGTTTCCAAACTAAATGAACTCGTTTTAAACAAGGACCAAATTTTTCTTAAATTATCTAGACGGTTTTCAAAGTCATCGTCATGTAACGCTCCAAATCCGGGCGTAACGTCTGGGCCGGGTTCAGGGTGTTACAGACTAGCTGAGTTATATATTTCAGAAGTTGTTCGATTACACGAAGTACCTATCTCTATTGTTTCGGACAGAGATCCGAGGTTTACTTCACAATTTTGGAAGAAACTGCAAGAAGCTTTAGGTACGAAATTGCATTTTAATACTGCATTTTGCCCGCAAACGGATGGTCAATCTGAGCGGATTATTCAGATACTTGAGGATATGTTGAGATGTTGCATTCTTGAGTTTGAAGGTACGTGGGAACAGTACTTGCTATTGATTGAATTTGTGTATAATAACAGTTTTCAATCGAGTATAAAAATGGCACCGTACGAAGCTTTATACAGTCGCAAATGCCGAACACCTTTGTATTCGACAGAGCTTAGCGAAAATAAGATTCACGGGGTTGATTTGATTAAAGAGACTAAGCAGAAAGTGAAAATAATTCGAGATAGTCTGAAAGCAGCTTCAGATCGTCAGAAATCGTACGCAAACTTAAAACGGAAAGATGTTAAGTTTCAAATGGGGGATAAAGTGTTTTTGAAAGTGTCTCTGTGGAAGAAAATACTTTGATTCGGTCATAAAGGCAAGTTGAATCCGAGATTCATCAGGCCGTATGAGGTTATCAAACGAATTGGGCCAGTAGCATATCAACCATCGCTACCATTAGAGTTAGAGAAGATTCATAATGTATTCCATGTATCGATGCTTCGGGGATACCGATCTAATCCCTCGCATGTGATTTCTCCGACTAAGATTGAGATTCAACTTGATATAACATACGAAGAAGAACTTATCCGAATCTTAGCTCGTGAGGTTAAAGAACTGAGAAATAAGAAAATTGCATTAGTGAAAGTCTTATGGCATTGACACGGGGTTGAAGAAGCTACGTGGGAGCCTGAGAATGCTATGAGAGAGCAATACCCGAACCTATTCATTGGTAAAATTTTCAGGGACGAAAATCCCTAAGGGGGAGAGTTGTATCAGCTTGATTTTAGCTAAATCAGAATAGTGATTTTGAAACCACAAATTTGAGGTCAAAAAATTATTTTAATATTATTTTATATGCTTCCAATATGTGATTATATAAGTGTGAAAATTTCGTGTGATAATTTTATCGATTGGTGAGTTATTTTGACAAAAGGACTAAATCGCATAAAATGCAATAGTTGCATTCTACTTGTTAAAGTGCTTTAATTGCTATGATTAAATAAATGTGATGTCCTTATTAAGTAATTGGACCATGGATAGTGGGATTGGTCATAAATGACCTTATAATGGATGATTAAAATGTTTATTAAATAAGGTTAATATGGTAATTATATTAATCAATGTATATTAAATAAAAAAAGGTAAAAACATGTTCATCTTCGTATATTAATTAGTCGAGGACTTTCTCTTTTCCCCGATCTCGGGCCTTATCAGACCGTTCTTGATCTAAATTAACACATATAGCACAAATATCAATTATCTATTTTAATACAGTCACAGTTCATATTTGGGGCAAATTTCTAAATTTACCCCTCAACTTTTCAATAATTACAATTTAGTCCCGTAACACAGAAATCTCAATTTCTTTATTTCAAGGACTTATAAAGCCCATTTTCACAATTATAACACTCAAATTCTCATTATTTCACACATTTAGGAACAATTTGTAATTTCTACAAATTAGTCCTTTTTCATGTACTTTCATTCAATTTCATCCCATAAAACATGTATATGACACTTAAAACTTCCATTATCTATCATTAGTGAACCAAACACACTCATATCACAAACGGGTCAATTTTTAGACCTCAATTTTTCTTCAAATAAATGGTAGAATCATGAAATCCAAGCTCAAATGAACTTAAAAATACAAAAATAATTGAAAATGGGACTAAATTGCACTTACATGAAAGCTTGAAAAATCAAAAACCCTTGGCTATGGAGATAGGAAATTTTGGCAGCACATATGGGTTCATGGAGAAGATGAAGACTTTATTTTAATGAGTTTTGTCTTTAAGCACTAATGATCGTTTTGCCCTTCATGCCATTTCTTAAGATATTTTCTCATATAAGGCTATTTTAGTCCAAAGCACTAATAAATGGTCCATTTGCATCATAAACACCTCAAACTTCACATATGACTTCAATCAAGTCATTTAATCACACACGATGCATATTTTTTTCACTTATTGCAATTTAGTCCATTTCACAAAATTAAGCACCAAAATAGTAAAATTTCCAAACAGTATTTTCACACCAATATTCAATCAAGCAGATATCATCAAAAATTCACATAATTAAAAATTTTCACTTCGGATTTGTGGTTACAAAACCACTATTCCATTTAGCCCCTATTTTGGGCTGTCACAATTTTCCCCCTTAAGGATTTTCGTCCCCGAAAATCTTACCAGTAAATAGTTGAGGATACTGCTTCCTCATAGCCTCCTCGGTTTCCCACGTTGCTTCTTCTACACCATGCTTTTGCCATAATACTTTCACTAACGGTATTTTTTTGTTTCTCAACCATTTTATTTCCCGTGACAGAATCTTAATCAGTTCCTCTTCATAAGTCATATCTGATCTAATCTCTACCTTAGTTGGTGAAATCACATGTGTCAGATCCGACCGGTAACGTTGTAACATAGAAACATGAAACACATCATGAATTTTGTCTAACTCGGATGGCAAAGTTAAACGATAAGCTACCGATCTAATTTTCTCGATTACTTCGTAAGGACCGATAAAACGCGGACTTAATTTACTTTTTCGACCAAATCTCAGAATTTTCTTCCATGGTGACATTTTCAGAAACACTTTATCACCCACTTGGAACTCAATTTCTTTTCTTTTCAAATCCGCATAAGATTTCTGTCGGTCCGATGCAGCTTTCAAATTATGTCGAATTATCTTTACTTTTTCTTCTGTCTCTTTTATCAAATCAATCCCATATAGTCGGTGCTCACTCACTTCGATCTAATACAGTGGAGTTCGACACTTTCGTCCATCCAACGCTTCATACGGTGCCATTTTTATACTGGATTGATAACTATTATTATATGCAAATTCAATCAGAGGCAAATATCTGTCCCAACTACTCTCAAACTCCAAAACGCAACATCTAAGCATATCTTCTAATACTTGAATTACTCTTTCAGATCATCCGTCCGTTTGAGGATGAAATGTTGTACTAAAATTCAATTTAGTACCTAAGGCATCCTGAAGCTTCTTCCAAAACCTCAAAGTAAATCGAGGATCTCGATCAGAGATTATGGACAGTGGCACTCCATGTAGTCGTACTATCTCAGCAATATACAATTCTGCCAATTTATCAAGCGAAAAGTCCATACGCACCGGAATGAAATGAGCCGATTTAGTCAGTCGATCTATTATTACCAAGACTGAGTCTTTCTTTCTCGGTGTTAGAGGCAATCCAGATACAAAGTCCATTGTAACTCTATCCCATTTCCATTCAGGAATTGAAATCGGTTGCAGTAATCCAGATGGCACTTGATGTTCAGCCTTCACTTGCGGACAGATCAGGCATTTCGACACGAACTCGGAGATATCTCGTTTCATACCCGGCCACCAATACAGTCTTTTCAAGTTATTATACATTTTCACACTACCGGGGTGTATTGCCATACTACTACTGTGAGCTTCATGTAGAATTCTATCAATTAGTTCAGAATTTCTCGGTACACATAATCAATCACGGTACATTAGACATCCATTCGAATTAACTCTAAATTTAGAATCTTCATTCATCAAACACTGTTCTCTTTTAGATTGCAAATCATTATCTACTTTCTGAGCCTCATAAATCTCTTGAAGAAACATTGGTTTAGCTCTCAATTCTGCAATCAAAGCACCACTATCAGATACATTTAGCCTCACATTCATAGCCCGAAGAGCAAAGAGGGACTTCCTATTCAAAGCATCTGCTACTATGTTAGCTTTTCCTAGATGATAATCTATCACAAGCTCATAATCTTTTAACAATTCTAGCCACCTTCTTTGACGCAAATTCAATTCCTTCTGTGTCATAACATATTTCAGACTTTTGTGATCCGTGTACACAGACACCTTTCACCATACAAATAATGTCGCCATAATTTTAGTGCAAAAATGATAGCCGCTAATTCCAGATCATGCATCGGGTAGTTCTGCTCATGCAGTTTCAACTGTCGTGAAGCATAGGCTATCACTTTTCCCTCTTGCATCAAAACAGATCCGAGTCCATTTAAAGAGGCATCGCTATACACTACAAATTCTTTTCCCAACTCGGGTAGGACCAAAACTGGTGCCTCAGTCAAACATTTCTTCAATTTATCAAAACTCTGTTGACATTCTTCGGTCCATTCAAACTTACTATCTTTTTGCAACAATTTGGTTATTGGCGATACAATCATCGAGAAGCCTTCAACAAATCGACGGTAATAGCCAGCCAAACCCAAAAAACTTCTAATCTCAGATATAGTCTTCGGAGGCTTCCATTCTAAAATAGCTACAATCTTTCCCGAATCCACTCGTATCCCTTCACCGGATACAATATGCCCAAAAAATCTAACTTTTCGGAGCCAAAATTCACTCTTACTGAACTTAGCAAATAATATCTTTTCCTGTAAGATCTGTAATACGATTCGCAAATGTTCAGCATGATCAGTCTCACTCGGAGAGTAAACCAAAATATCGTCTATGACAACCACTACGAATTTGTTCAAATAGGGCCGAAAAATTTGGTTCATTAGATCCATAAAGATAGCTGGAGCATTAGTCAGACCAAAGGGTATCACTAAAAATTCGTAATGACCATAACGAGTCCTAAAAGTAGTTTTCAATATATCTCTTTCTTTAACCTTCAACTGGTTATACCTGGATCTCAAATCAACTTTAAAGAACACTGTAGCACCTTTCAGTTGATCAAATAAATCATCGATTCTAGGTAACAGATACTTATTCTTTATAGTCACTTTGTTGAGCTGCCGGTAATCAATACAGAGCCTCAATGACCCGTCTTTCTTCTTAACAAACAGAAACGGAGCGCCCCACGGTGAATAGCTAGGTCTTACGAACCCTCTATCAGTTAATTCTTGCAACTGCACTTTCAACTCAGCTGGTGCCATCCTATACAGGGCAATATATATCAGAGCAGTACCAGGAAGCAACTCAATACCAAATTCTACCTCTCTATCCGACAGTAAACTAGGCAATTCTTCCGGAAATACGTCCACAAATTCACACACAACCGGTACAAATTCAATCTTTTTCTCAGACACTTCAGTATTCAGAACATACGCAAAATAGGCTTCACATCCACTTTTCAAACATTTATAAGCAGACATAGCAGAAATCACAGTTCGCCTCATATTGGACCTATTGGTTTCAACACTGAGTATCTCACCATCATCACATTTTAGTTCCAATATCTTTTGCCTACAATCTATTTTAGCCCCATGTAGAGTCAACCAATCCATTCCTAGAATGACATCAAACTCATCAAAAGACAATATCAAATCAACAGGAAAACAATAACCACGAATCATAAGAGGGCAATTTCTACAAATTTTATCAACTATCACATGCTTTCCTAACGGATTTGACACTTGTATCATATGCTCAGTAAATTCAATACACAAATTCTCATCAGACATTTTACTCATACATACATACGAATGAGTAGAGCCAGGGCCAATCAAAGCAAGAACAAAAGTACCATAAAGAGAAAATATACCGGTAATTACTTCAGGGGAGGACGCCTTCTCTCGAGCTCTAATAGCATATGCTCTAGCCGGAACTCTTGCTTCAGACCTTATAGCGGTATCCTTTTGTTGTGCCTTTACCACTATTCCCGGTTTTACATTTCTCGGTGGTCTCCCTCGAGACACGTTATTCGACCTTACATTTTGCGGCTTCTCTTGCTCTTCCGGTTCTGGACAGTCCTTCACGAAGTGGTCTTGAGATCCACAACGGAAACAAACTTGATTTACTACATAGCATTCACCTGAATGTCTCTTCCCGCAATGTCGACATTCCAATCTATCAGATCTGACACTTCCAGCACTGGCTACTGAAGTAGCCTGGGTCCTAGAACCTGAATATCGTCACGGTCTTGACGAGAATAACCAGTAGAAACGTTTGATCAGGGACTCATCTTTTTCAACTTTTTTGACTGAGACTGAAATGATTTACTCATTGTTCTCTTCCGAGCCTCTCTATTCTCATTTTCAACTTTTCTCTTTTCTTTACTCAGTTCTTCAGCCTTAATGGCTCTTTCAACCATTACCACAAACTCTTTGATTTCTAAACTGCCAATTAGTAGCCAGATATCTTCATTAAGCCCGTCCCCGAATCTATTACACAAAGTAGCCACATTCGGCACACACTCTTGAGCATACTTGCTCAACTTAACAAATTCTCTTTCGTACTCGGCTACAGTTAACCGACCTTGCTTCAATTCAAGAAATTCTTTTCTTTTCTAGTCTATGAAGCGCTGGCTAATATATTTCTTTCTGAACTCTTCTTAGAAGAAATTCCAGGTAACCCTCCCCCGTGGTACCACCGATATCAACGTCTTCCACCAATGATAAGCAGAATCTCTCAGAAGAGATACAGCACATTTCAAACTCTCCTTAGGAGTACACGACAGTTCATCCAATACTCTAATAGTGTTTTCCAACCAAAACTCGGCCTTTTTCGGATCATCATTTACATTAGCTCGGAACTCTTCGGCCCCATACTTTCTTATCTTATCCACAAGAGGTTTTGGCAATCGTACTACCTCTGGTTGTTGAGGAGCTATAGGAGCAGGTTGAGGTACAGGACGGGGCAGAGGAGGTTGAGCATTCAGATTCACCCGAATGAACTCAGTAAACCACTCACTCATCATATGGAGGAAGGCTACTTGGGCCTCCTCACCTTGACTTTGACTCGCAGGTCCACTATCAACAGGCGCTATCCCCTGAGCGGGAGCAGGCATATTACTTTGGGCATCATCTGCCACATCTCGATTGGAATCCATAACTGTACAGAAAACAATTCAAAATCGTCAGGAGCCAACACACTATCAATTTCAATTATGGCATGTATAAACAAACTATCACACTGGCTACGTTAGTCCGAGAATCAACTAAATCGTAGCTCTGATACTAATAAAATGTAACACCCACACCCCTTACCCGGGACCGTCACCGGAGTCAGGTACTGAGCGTTACCGGATTCAGAATGACCTTTACAGAACTTACTGAGGACAATCACAGATTTGCATCCAATTCAATTCAGAATTACCCTTATCGAGGGTTTTCCATCACAATACAGACATTATGGACAATTAAGATTCGAATCCTATCATATCGAACATTCAGAAAAATTTTCACTTTTAAAACACTATCACACGCCCGTGTGACTATTGGCACGGCCGTGTTAGTAGACTGTGTGGTCTTCACACGCCCATGATCAACAACCATGGACGAAATTTTCCATTACGCCATGGCCTCTCTACACGACCGTTTGAAGGCCGCGTACTTCCACATGGTTGAGACACACGGCCGTGTCTCCTACCCATATGGTGCACTAAATAAAATATTCAGGTGCAGGGGAGGCACGGTCCAAGGACACGCCCTTAGGTTAGGTCGTGTATCGCCCACGGCCTAGGCACGCCCGTGCCATGTACCTGTGGAGCATTCTGCCAAATCCCACACAGCTATGGCACAAGCCCGTAGGCCTTGCCGTGTAGGCCGTGTCAGGCTATATACCAAGCCTTGGCCTCCCTAAGGCACATTCAAGCACATGCATAATCAAAACCAGCCAATTCAAGAGTAACTTACTCCAAAGAACTTCATTTATAAACATTACTTACAAAATATCATATGAGTAATGTAACTTAGGCATACAAAAATAACCTTTTACAACCACAAGTGTTCTATACGTGCCATAAATTACACTTGAAAATATAAAATATACCAAAAGAAGTTTGATAGTGTGTCGCGTGGCTCTGACTTTACGATTCCAATCTAACAAGCTCAATATTTACAGAGGAAGGGAAAAGAAAGGGGTAAGCTACAATAGCTTAGTAAGTCATATGAAATTTAAGTAATAGAACGATTCATTATATCATTTGTTTTAACAACATAAATGTTATCACATATCAATGTACAATCAGCTTCCTCTTTGTGTATATCCTACATACCAATCATGAATATGCTTAGCAATAACATTCTCAGTATACCATACCATTTTCAGTTCACCTGTACAATCACTTCATCACAATACAGTTAATCTAATCCCATTGAGCGATTTTGAAATATGAACAGATATACAGATCTTAGCACATACTGCCGTACAGACATGGCAGAACCATGAGGTAGCTAAAGCTACTTACAGTAAGGTAGCTGAAGCTACAATCAGTGTGGTAGGCAAAACTACAATCAGTAACAGTACAGAAGTTAACCATGGGCCCGCTCACACAAGCTGATAGGTGTCTGCAACACATGCAAGACTACCTAGCACCCGGGTAACTATAACAGTCAGAACAGTGGGCCTCAAGTGACATGTCACCTATATCTATGTCTATTCCTACTTGCTCAATCAGGATTTATAGACAATACATAATCCAGTAGTTTCAGAAACATATACAATGATCAATCGAAATTTACAATCAATACAACTTTCCCTATATTCAGTAATAGTATCCAATATTCAATCACCTCACAGAGTAATTATCAATGTATCATCATAGAAGCAAATATTTAAACCGAACTAATCGAATTTGCTAGAATTACATATAACTTACCTGAATTGCCCAAAAGGACTAATTTTCGAAATTAGTCGAGGACTTTCTCTTTTCCCCGATCTCGGGCCTTATCAGACTGTTCTTGATCTAAATTAACACATATAGCACAAATATCAATTATCTATTTTAATACAGTCACAGTTCATATTTGGGGCAAATTTCCAAATTACCCCTCAACTTTTCAATAATTACAATTTAGTCCCATAACACAGAAATCTCAATTTCTTTATTCCAAGGACTTATAAAGCCCATTTTCACAATTATAACACTCAAATTCTCATTATTTCACACATTTAGGAACAATTTGTAATTTCTACAAACTAGTCCCTTTTCATGTACTTTCATTCAATTTCATCCCATAAAACATGTATATGACACTTAAAACTTCCATTATCTATCATTAGTGAACCAAACACACTCATATCATAAACGGATCAATTTTTAGACCTCAATTTTTCTTCAAATAAATGGTAGAATCATGAAATCCAAGCTCAAATGAACTTAAAAATACAAAAATAATTGAAAATGGGACTGAATTGCACTTACATGAAAGCTTGAAAAATCAAAAACCCTTGGCTATGGAGATAGGAAATTTCGGCAGCACATATGGGTTCATGGAGAAGATGAAGACTTTATTTTAATGAGTTTTGTCTTTAAGCACTAATGACCGTTTTGCCCCTCATGCCATTTCTTAAGATATTTTCTCATGTAAGGCTATTTTAGTCCAAAGCACTAATAAATGGTCCATTTGCATCATAAACACCTCAAACTTCACATATGACTTCAATCAAGTCATTTAATCACACACGATGCATATTTTTTCACTTATTGCAATTTAGTCCATTTCACAAAATTAAGCACCAAAACAGTAAAATTTCCAAACAGTATTTTCACACCAATATTCAATCAAGCAGATATCATCAAAAATTCACATAATTAAAAATTTTCACTTCGGATTTATGGTTACAAAACCACTATTCCGTTTAGCCCCTATTTTGGGCTGTCACATAAGGCCTAAATAAAACAGTGGTTGCAAAACCATGAATCCGAGATAGAAAAATTTATTCCGATTAATTTTTATGATTTACTGAGTGAATAGATACATGTGTTAGAATATTGATAGAAAATTTCATGAATTGCATGTTTAAATTGCCTATTAGGACTTAATTGCAATAATTGATAAATATGAGTTCCAAATAGGAAAGGATTAAATTGAAGAGCATAATTGAAGTAGAGGTCCTTAAATGGTAATTAGACCATTAGGTTTTCATGGACAAAAATAGACATACATAGATAAAAATAACCAAAGTTTTAATGAAGGGCATTTTAGTCATTTGGTAATTAAAAGGAATTAAAAGGGAAAAATATGGCAAAATTATTATCATCTTCTCCATATAGGCCGAAACTCATGTGTCTCCATACCTATGGTTTCTTCAACTTCTCAAGCTCATAGTAAGTGCATCCGATCCCTGTTTTAATGTTCTTTACGTTTTTGGAGTCCCGATAACTCGATTTAGCTTATTCTAGCAATAATTTAACCTAGGGTTCATATTTGAAAAATACCCATAGGTGAAATGTGTTTATTTTGATGTTTTATGATAGAATATGAAGTTTTAAATTATGTTAAATAACTTGTGCTACTCAGTTTTAAGTGAAAATGAGTAAAACGACATAATCGGTAAAAATACATCATGTTCATAAGTACATGTTAGAGTGAGAATTTGATGTTGCCATTAAGGGAAAATGATCAGCATGTCCTAAAACATAATAATTAGGGAAAAATTTTAATTTTCGAGCTTTGGGGCAAAAGTGTAAATATGTAAAAGTTTAGGGGCAAAATCATAATTTTGCCAAAGTTAGAGTTAAAGATTGTTTTGATAAATGTGTGTATTAAATAAGCTAAATTTGCTAATTATAGATCATGAAGAACAAAATTTGGGGATAGACCGATGAAAGAAAAAGGTAGAAGATTAAGCTGTCAAGTTGATCGTATTTTTGCACCGAGGTAAGTTTACGGCAAATAAATGCAATGTTTCAATATTTTATATTAATGTTGTTAATTTCCAGCATATATACATTTATTTTATGAGAATATTCCAAGTTGAATTAAAGATGAGATAACAGAGAAAAAGTATCAGAAAGCCCCGTTTGAACCTTAGGAATGTATGGGATACGAAATGTCATGACATTTTGGGTTGAGACAGTTCAGGAACATCCCATGTAAGTCAATATCAGATATATGGCTTTGGCAAGACAGGGAACATCCAATGTAAGACCATGCCTAGAGCATGGCATTGGCAGGCTATTATCAGGCAGGAAAACCCAAGTATCCTGAGTATTCCAAACGGTTCATTGGGCTAATATACAGGCTATGTTACAAGAAATTTCAGGTAAAGGAATGATAAACAGGAAAGTTAAATAGTAAGTGGAGAAGTAAAATAAAGATTTTGTTAGTTGATGGTATAATATGAGTATATTTATACTTGGTGAATGTTGTCATTTATGTACTTGTAAACTTACTAAGCATTGTAGCTTACTCCTTTTCCTTTCTCTCTTTTATAGTGTAGCCAAGCGAATTTGGGGATCGCAAGGACGTCGGAGTTCGTCTCACACTATCAAAGGCTATCTCGGTATTTTGTAATTTGAAATGTTTTGAGTTATGGCATGTATAGAGACTTGGTCATTTTGTGTGTATGTCCTTAAGATACGATTAAAGAATGGCATGTGAATACTTGATAGTGATTAGCTATTGAATGGCTAATTAAGGACATGATTTGATGTTATGTATGCCTAAATGGTAGTTTATGCAAAGAAATTATGAAAGAGTAAAATTTGGCCATGAAACAGTTTTGGAACAGAAGCAGTGATGTGAATTTGAAAAATCACTAAAAATTGTAGGAATGGAATTAAATGGTGAATGAGATATAGAATTAAATTTTATTAAGTCTATTTTCATGGGAAAGAAATAGAGCGAGCAAAGGAAGTCTATATTTTGATATATTTAAATTCTTGTGAGACTAGTTCAGAGGGATTTCGTGATCCCTTATTCTAACTTTATAAATTCACTAAAAATTGTACAAAAATAATTATGAGTTATAATTTATATTTATAGATTCCTTAGTGAGTTTATTTTCATTAGAAATAAATTAAAACACTAAATGAAAACTGTACTATGAGATAATTGATTTTTAGTGAAGAGAGTTCAGGTTCGCTAGGCTGCAAAACAGGGGAACTTTTAACTAATAAACTGTACTAATTGGCCACACCAAAAATTCTGGAAAAGTTATGGTAAGAAGATATATGAGTCTATTTCAGGAAATATTTACGGATTTAAATTTTGATTTTCGTAACTCGAGTTATAATTAATTTAGTGACTGTTACGCAGGTGGACAGTTTTATTATGAACAGTGAAATAAATTGTTTTAATTTGTGTAAGTAATTGGAAAATTTTTAAATGTTCCCGGTTTGGTCCCAAACCATTCTAATTTCATGTTTAGGGCCTTGAGGGCCCATTTTAGGGATATACTGGATGAATGTGAATGAATTAATTTTAAAAGAAAACTTTTATGCCCCGAACTAGTAAGGTAAGTCTGGTAACGCCTCGTGCTCGACTTCGACAGCAGTCTCAGGTAAGGGGTGTTACATTTTCTATTTTATAGATAATCAAAGCTAGCTTGAGCTCGAGGATTCTCAAGGATCATCGTCACACTATCAATGCTATTTCGGTGCTTTTGAAGCTTGTAATTATGGTATATGGCATGTATAGACTAGTGTTGATATGGTATATTTTGAATTGTGAATATAGCCATGTGAGCTAGCTTGTAAAGAATAGCAATGATGAATGTGAATTTAGTATATGTTATGAGTTTGTATATGTTTTTATGTTATATATTCAAATACGTTATGATGAATTTGTGGAGTCTTGTGAATTTAGCATTTTGGTAAGCTTGTTATGGTAATTGTTATGATAGATTTTTAGTATGAGATTGAGATGTGAGATTGGTATGAATGTTGAGGTTATATGTGGGCTATAGCTAATGAATCAAGTTAGTTTTGGTATGTGTTATGTATAAAAATGATTATGTTTTGAGTAGTAAAATGAATGGTTTGAAATGGTATGAATTGTGCATGAAATGGCTTAGTTTTGGCTGCTTATTAAAGTGTTGAAATGGTATAAAATGTTTTGTTTTAGGTATACATGAAGATGTGAGAAATGTGGCTTAAAGCAAGCCTATTTTCGTGCCACACGACTGAGCACACGGGCATGTGACTCAACCGTGTGACCCCTACACTTTAGTTAAAACAAGTCAGTGAGTTACACAGCATAGGCACACGGGCATGTCTATTGGTCGTGTATGGCACAGGGCTAGCACATGGGCATGTGGCTGGTTGTATGACCCAAGTCAGTAACCCTCCAAATTTCATATGGCCTAAGACACGGGCGTGTCTGGTGGCCCTGTGCCTCATACAGCCTGTCCACATGTAACGTCCCCACGCCCGAGACCATCACCGGAGTTGAGCTTGAACTGTTACTACACATAATTTACTATTTTAAACAACTTTACATTATCTATTTTGATTTTCGGAATAAGAAGTTTATCTACGTCATGGTCGCTTGAAAAATCATATCTCAAGTTACGGAACTCAAAATCAAGATCCATAAATTTTCCCTGAATCTAGACTCATGTATCTATCTGATAATTTTTTCCTAGAATTTTTGGCTCGGCCGATTAGTACAGTTTATTAGTTAAAGTTGCCCCTGTTTCAGAACTCAACTTCGCTGACCTCCACTTATTATGAACCACTTTTCTCCCTGTACAAATTCATATGACTATGCCGTTTGTTTCTATTAAAACTAGACTCAACAAGAATTCTGAAAATATAAAGTAATTCTCCTAATTATTTTTGTACAATTTATGGTGAATTTCCAAAGTTGGAACAGGGGATCCAGAAATCGCTCTGGCCCTGTTTTACTAAAACTTAGATATCTTATAAAATACAATACATTTACCTGTTTTGTTTGTTCCATATGAAAATAGACACAATAAGCTTTAATTTCATATATTATTCACCATCAAACCATGTTTCTATTATTTTTAGTGATTTTTCAAACTCATGTCACTGCTGTTACAATGTTCTGTTTTTAAGCTACTTTCACATTTTTCCTTAATTTCCATGTGACAGTTATCACTCAAGCATACATACTATCATACTTGTATATCATTAGCCATTTCATTAGCTATTCACTATCAAGTATTTACATCCCATTCATTGAACATCTAACTATACCGATAGGATTCCTCGATAGTGTGATCGGATCTCCGACGTTTCCTTTGATCCCCGAGTGGCTTGGCAAGAACTATAAGAAGAAAGAAATAAAGAGGGTAAGCACTAGGCTTAGTAAGTTTACAAGCAAATAAATTACAACATTCATCATATGGGATAAGTATGCAAACTATCAATTAGCATTATAAGCTTTCTTTACATCTCATTTTCTGCCTTCTTCTTCTTCACTTACCTTCTTTCTTACCTAACCTTTCATTATTCATGATTACAATCTAACTTTCCTTTACTGATAATTCACTGTACATTTACTTGAATAATGGCCCGTTAAACCACTCGGAATACTAAGGATACTAGGGTCGTTCCTGTCTAACAATATCCTACCAATGCCATGTCTTTGACATAGACGTACATGAATTATTCCTGTCTCCAATGCCATATATCTAATATGGACTTACATGGCTCTATCCTGTCTCCAAAGCTATATATCTAGTACGGACTTGGCTCATTTCTGTCCTGTCCTGTCCTGTCGACCCCTAATGTAATGACATTTTGTATCCTAACATTCCTAAAGTTCAATCGGGACTTTCTACTGCTTTTCTCTGTCATATCACCTTATATTCAACTTGATTATTTTCATAAAATGAATATATAAATGCTGGAAAATGACAATAGTAATGTAAAATAACAGAATATTGCATTTATTTACCGTAAACTTACCTCGATACCAAATGTGACTAAACTTTACAATTTAGTCCTTTACTTTTTCTTTTCCCCGATCTACTCCCGAATTTCGTTCTTCTTGATCTATAATGGCAAATTTAACTTATTTAATATCAACATTTATCAAAACAGCCCTTTACTCAAACTTTGGCAAAATTACATTTTTGCCCCTAAACTTTTGCATATTTACACTTTTTCCCTAAGACTCGGAAATCAAAACTTATCACAAATTCTTGTATTTTAAGACATGCTGATCATTTATTTACCAACATCATCTTCAAATTCCTACTATAACATACACTTATGTACAATAGGTATTTTTACCAATTAAGCCCTTTTACTCGTTTTTACCTAAAACCGAGTAGCTCAAGTTGTCTAGCATAATTTAAAACCTCATATTCTATCATAAAACATCAAAATACACAAATTTCACCTATGGGTATTTTTCCAAATATGAACCCTAACTTAAAATATTGCTAACATAAGCTTTATCAAGCTATCGGGACTACGAAAACGTAAAGAACATTAAAAACGGGGCTTGGAATCACTTACTATGGAGCTTGGAAGCTTGAAACAAACCCTAGCTATGGAGAACCCTTGAAATTTCGTGGTAATGAAGAAGATGATCAATTTTGTGTTATTTTTCCCTTTTTATTTCATGTTAATATCCAAATGACCAAAATGCCCCTCCTTACTAAACTTTCAAAAATTCCATCCATGTCCAAATTTTGTCCAAGAACTTAAAATTGGCCAAATTACTATTTAAGACCTCCTAATTAATATTTCAAAACAGTTTCATAGTAGAAACTTCTAGAATGCAAGTTTTGCAACTTATTTGATTTAGTCCCTAATTTTAAATTAAGCACTTTACGCATAGAATTTCTTCAAGAAATTTTCACACCATCATGCAATCATAATATAGACCTCAAAATAATTATAAAATAATTATTTCTATCTGGATTTGTGGTTACGAAACCACTATTCCGATTAGGCCCTATTTTGGGATGTTACACCACACAGGCGTGTAACGTCTAAAAATTTGAAAAAAAAATTCAGTTCCAAAAATTCTTATATGTGATCGGTTTAGTCTCGAACCACTTAAAAGCATGTTTTAAGGTCTTGCGAACCTTCATAAGGGACATTATGCATGTGAGCAAATGTTATTGGATATTGAATGAATATTGAATGTGAATTCTTTGTTAAGTGTTAAGTTTCGATCGGTAATACCTCGTAACCCTAGTCTAGCGACGGATACGGGTTAGGGGTGTTACAAGAAGAAAAGTCATGGGTGGAGAGGTTCTCCTCCTCTCTTAAGTTTCTACCAAAAATGGAAGAGAAAGATAAGAAAAATATGTCATTTTTACCCTTTTTTTTATTTGCTACACCAAAATGGGGTCAAAGTCAGCAAGTCTAAAACTTTCAAATGTATGGTCCACAATCCATCCCCATGTTAAAATCTAGTCTAAAGGATCCAAATTATTTCTAATGTTTTAACATCATGTAATTTAATATTTCCAATATATGTTCCATGTAAAATAACCAAAATGTCCCTTATGTAGTAAAATTGCACTTTAGTCCCTTTTTATCACTACTTTTCTTATTCCATTCAAGGCACCTAATACCTCAAAATTTCAAAAATTTATACTTACCATCCATAACCATTAATAATACAAGCATAAATTTGCATTTAGGACCTTCTCAATAAATTAAAAAATTTACAACTTAGCCCCTAAATATTCATTCTCATTCAATTAAGTCTAAAAATCCATTTTTCTTCACATTGACACATTTCTTTGATCATATGGAACTTTATTAGTGCTTTTCAACTCATTTCTTCATTGTTGGGAAATTTACACTTTAAGTCCTCGTAGTTTTCAAATTCTTCAATGTATCCCAAAAGTGACTTCCATCATAACAACACATATTCCAAATCATCCTTATGTCTAGCAATCCTTAATAAATCCTATTTCCTCAATTTGGTCAAATTGCATTTCATCCTCTAACTTCTTAAATTTTATGATTTGGTCCCTTAATGCCAAAACCTCCTATTCACATTCATTCTCTCAAAATTTCTTTTCTACAAGTCAAAAAAAATTCTTTACGACTTTATTTATTTAACTTGCTTTTGAATTTCTTCAAAATTCTATTGTATCGGGTCTCGAAATTGTACAGTTTACTATATCAAAATTTTAAAGTGTTACACAATATGCATAGTTTTTCGAACCAAGTATCAATGAGGCTCAAGTAATCAAATGACCTTGCTTCATGGATAGGATGATGAGAAATCAAACTCAAATATCCTTAATGTGTGTTTAAAGCCTACTTTGATACTGTAACACCCCTTACCTGTATCCGACGCCGGAACAGGGTACGAGGTGTTACTTTACTAAAACGTATGCAATTATCCAATCTCAAACCACTAAAATATGTCCCAATTTAAAACTTTCAAACATAACTCTTCGGTCTTTCATATATGCCTGTGAGGCCTAAAACATGGCTTTGAAGCAATCCGGGACCATTTCGAGCACTTAGAAAACTTTCAAGAAATTCCACTAAAACAGGGAACATGCCCATGTGGAAGGGCAACACACTCGTGTGGTCTCAAGACATGGCTGTGCTAATGGCCCATGTACCCCGCACGGCTTAAGCAATCTAGGGACACTCCCGTGTCTCTCGTCCGTACGGATTTATTTTCCAACATTAAACATACAGGGGTTTTCACACGGCCTAGCACACACCCGTGTGCTCAGCCCGTGTCCTTCACACGACCATGACACGCCCGTGTCGCGGCCCATGTACAAAAACCTTAACATTTTGTTTCTGACGTCAGCAGACATACGGCCGTGGCACACGCCCTTGTGCTTAGCCTGTGTCTGTCACACGGCCAAGACACACCCGTGTCACAGCCTGTATGCAAAAACTTGGGTATTCTGTTTCTGACGTCAGTAACCACACGACCGTAACACATGCCCGTGTGCTTGGCCGTGTCCTCTACACTGTTGAGACACACGGCCGTGTCTCAACCCGTGTGTTTACTACTGGGCATCTAATTCTATCCATGCAGGGTGCAGAGGACACACGGCCTAGTCACACGCCCATGGGCTGGCCGTGTGTCTAGGCACACGCCCATGTGCCTACCCGTGTGGACAAAAATAGGCTATCTACCAAGCCTCTTTGCCACCCTAAAATAAGACCAATGTAACCAAACACTTTCATATCATAACTCCTCATCAATATGCATCCAAATGATCAGAAATATGTCTTTATCCAACAACCACAATCCACATCATGTGTATGCACAATTAATCTAAGCAACTATCCATAAATTTCTATGAACTCACTCTCATTTCATTAAAAATGACTATCATAATTTTGGCCAATTCTAATGGCCATTTATAAAATGAACTTTCTAAAATAAATGGACAGCACAATTGGCTAACTAGAGTTTCTTACACAAAAATAACCAAACAACCTATACATGTCATTACTCAAAGCACACATAACTATACCGAGTGCTTCAATTGATAGTGTGTACGATGCCTCCGACGTCCTTGGATCCTCGAATTACTTAAGCGGCACTATAAGAAAATGGAAAGGAGAGGGGTAAGCATAAAGCTTAGTAAGTCATAGGCAAATAAATAACAACAATATTACCATTTTAAGTCTTATTCTTAACACACCATGACTCATGTATGATACAAAGAATAACCATAACAGGACTTACTCGTTTCCAACTTTTACTAATCATACAACATAATAGTGAGCTCACAATTCATACAATTCATTTAGGTACCTGCACCACTCATAAATATCATCATAACATCTCTCAAACTTAACATTAACTGAGATTTTGTGTTGAACTATTTAGGATATGAAAGGATATTTAATGAGCCTTCCACGTAAGGTATCGAGCCGATGCCATGTCCCAGACATGGTCTTACACTGACTCTCAATGTATCAAGGCCGATGCCGTGTCCTAGAAAGGTCTTACACTGGCCCTCATCTATCGGTGTCGATGCCATGTCCCAGATAGGTCTTACACTGACACGCAACAAGCTGACGCCATGTCCTAGACATATCTTACACTAGCTTGTACATCTTGAGGCTGATGCATGTCCCAGACATGTCTTACACTAGCTCCCATCTCAAAGCCGATGTATGTCCCAGACATGTCTTACAGTGGCTCTCGTAATGTGGTCGATGCATGTCCCAGACATGTCTTACACTAGCACACACATTACCCAATGTCATGGCATGAATATCCAATTCTATCCCAAATGTTCAACCGAGCTCTATTATACGTGTTCTCATAAATTCATGACTACGAGTCATTATTCAACAATTCACTCTTGAATAAACATTCTCGTACATAGCTCAATTCATAATACATTATCTTATGACCAACAATGTTTTCATACATGAAATTTAGTGATGTCATATTATTTACCTACAACTTACCTCAGTATACAAAATAAAGATGACCTTTCGATTTAATTGATTTGCTTGGCTTTCCCCCGGTCTAAGTTCGGATTTGGTAAATCTTGATCTATAAAAATAAAAATTCACTAATTTAATCACCAAACTAATTCAAACATGCTAAGAGTCACAATTTGGCAAAATGACCATTTTGCCCCTAGACTTTAGCAAAATGACCATTTTACCCCTAGGCTCGAAAATTGATTTTTATCGAATTTCCTTAATAACCAAGCCCAACCAAACTCTTTTCACTCTTAAGGCAATCCAAAATTCCTATTGTTTCATGCATTTACCACACAACTTACTCACTTTACACCTAGGTCCTTTTTAGGTGTTTTCTATGGACACTTCTTTACAAAAGTTGTTTATCAAGCAACTTACATTCATTTTCCTTCTTAAAATCCCAGCAAAAATCATTCATACATTCATGGGCAAATTTTAAACTTTCATTTAAAATACAAAATAGTCTCCTTATTTTTGTAGCTCATGCTACAAGGGTCTCAAAAATGCAAAAATCTTTGAGAAAAGACCTTAAAATCACTTACCTTTGAGGGCTAAAGGTTGTTGCAAATTTTGGAGCTTCAAAACCCTTCAATGGCTGGTATTTTCAGTGAAAGTGAAAGCAAGAAGAAAGAAAAATTAAAGGCTAGGCAAATAGGCTATTATTTTTATCAAATTTAGTCACCTAACTTTGACTTTTCATATTTTCTTGTCTCCCTTGCTTCTCATGGCCGGCCATCACCTAACTAAGGGCCTATTTGCACTTTAAAGCCCCCAAATTTTATTTCTTTAGCTAATTGACTCAATTTTACTAGAAATTGCAACTTTTACCTCTTATGCGATTTTGTCATTTTTCGCAATTAAGCCTTCAATTGCGCAAATTAATTCACCAAAATTTTTATGCATACTTATAAAAATACTACAACACATAAATTAACACAAAAATAATTTTCTTAAACCTTGAAAAGTGATTTCGAAATCACTATTCTGACTAAGTCCAATTTCGGGCTGTTATAGATACCAATTGAAAGAGCCTCGATTTGTAGTTGTTCCAACTTAATGTGTAAATTGTTGTTAGAACAAAGGTTGTAACGTATAGTTGGAACAAAACAATTTATAACAAAGTGAAGCAAGGAGAAAAGTAAGGAGAGAGTAAAGATCAACACATGATATTTATTAACACGGTTTGGATTCACCAATCTTACTTTTGTTGAGCCTTGTTCAAAGAATGATTTTACTGAACAATTAACCTATCATAACTATTGGCTTATACTCAATCTACCTGTCACAAAAGATAATTGTACCTCCAAAGTCAAACCCAAATTATTACAATCACTCTCCCAAATAACCTCACAGTTTGTGTCAACTCTCCAAAGAATGTCTAACACAAGAGTGAAATAATACAAAGCAAAGATCAGCAACTAGTTGACTGGAAAGCACTCCAAAAGCACACCTTCTTGTGTGTTGATTTATAAGCCTCAATTGATCATATTCTTAAGTGAAATATAACACCTATAAATAAGCTAATTATTTTATCTTCAAAACATATCTTTATTAATCTTCAAAATAGAGCTTCATTTCCAAGCAATTTAAAGCTAACCCAATCCTTAAAAGATAAGGATAAAATTCCACTTACTTAAAACTTTTTCTCTTCAAGAATATTATCCAAAAAATAAGATTAAAATCTCATCATATCTAATTCCCTTTGTACACGGAAGTCCTTCATTTGATTCTTAAGAGCATTTTTTTTTGTTTCCCAAGGTATCTATGAGCAAGCCCAATTACTAATCTTCTATGTTCTATAAGCCCATTAAGGGGATAGAAACTAGCCATGAGTTTTAAAATTGTTCCTTAACCAAGGCAAGAAACAAACCCTCAACCACTAATTAAAGTAAGAGAAACCATTATCATCTCATTATTAAGAACAACTGAAAAATAATTATATAAATTATACAAATAAAAAACGCTTTGGCTGTCCCAATTTATAATTTTCATTGTTGTTCAAACAAGGGTTGGAATTTAGACAATTGAAGTTCTTAACGCAATCAAGTAATAAGAAAAGCGTACTATAGTTTTAGACTAATCCTCATTTAGTAAAATTAAAGATAAAAGACAAAAAGATTTATTTAATCTTTCTTAATTTTAATATTGAGAAAACCGGTCCCTCTAAAAAATAAAATAATTTAATTTAATTAATTTTAAAGTGAATAATTAAAAACAATTATTTACAACACTAATATTTTCCGTCAACTTATCTTTTTGTTTTCTTATTATTTAATTAATTTTAATTGCTCACTTTTAAGAAAAATATAATGATAAAATTACTCCATTTGCTTTGGAAAAAATTATTTTTTTCAATATCAAAATTAAAAGCAATCAAGTGATTTTTTTACTGAAATATACGTGTAAAAGCATGTAAAAACATGATATTAGGAAGTAGTAATTTTAAAAATAAATATAAGTTTTATAATTTAAAAAAAAAAAAAAGAAGTTTATCCATGCGATGATATTAATGAATATATTAGAAAAAGATTGACTTAAATTTGTCTTTTAAGAATAATTATAAGCATCATCATCATCTTGCATTTTTGTTTACTTAGTTGGGTAAGAAAATATTGAATTGTATTTTTTTTTTTGGTGAATTACAATAATAGGGTAAAGCTCAAACAACTAATGCAACTAACACATTCGAACCTAAATTACACTTAAGGCGATAAATACCCTTGACCATTAAACTATCACATGGGATTTATACTGAATTGTAGTTTAAGAAACTAGTGATGAAAGATTGTTTGTAATTTTTTTTATGAATTAAAGAAACTACCATAAAGAACTAGTTTGAGAGAAGAGTTTCATAATCTATAGACTATTATTTTGAAACTACCATAAAGGTAATGTTGAGGATATTGATTATGATTTTTCTTAAAAATATACATTCAAATTTGTCATGATAGAATTTTATTTTATTTTAGTGCTTTTAAAAAAAAATTGATTTTAACATTGTGATTAAAATGATTAAAAATATTAACTATTTAGACTAATTAATGACATTATAAAAGAGAGGAATCAAATTATATAAAAAAAAATTAAAACATATAGATTAACTCTCAAGTTTCAACATAATATAGGAACCAAAATTGAAATTTAAGCCACATGTCAGTCTTAAAGACTCTTAAAATATTCAAA
Source organism: Gossypium stocksii (assembly GCA_020496765.1). Taxonomy (NCBI): domain Eukaryota; kingdom Viridiplantae; phylum Streptophyta; class Magnoliopsida; order Malvales; family Malvaceae; genus Gossypium; species Gossypium stocksii. Next base: position 43,147,043 of record CM035624.1, read on the forward strand.
TTATATATAACCTCGAAATATTTTAATTAATTTTGGGGAAATTAATAACATTATAAAAATATAAAAATCAAATTATGTTAAAAAAATTAAAGTATAGAGGGTAAATGACAAATTCAAACATAATAAAAGGACCAAAACTGAAATTTAAAAAAAACATTGAAGTGGCACATGTGAACAGTATGAAGGTATTTTGAATCTTCCTTTTCTTTTATAGATGATATTAACATATCAGTAGGCTGTGTTTTGCAAGTGAAATTGATGGCGTTGGCATGTGACTTGAATTATAGAAAGGATGGAACATCACAATCATATCATCCTGAAGTCCTTCCTCAATCCTCATCAGTGGATAGCCATATCAGAAATTGCTTGGTGGACCATTTCATATGTATAATGCATAATGTATAGTCTCTTGATGATATTTCAGAAAGTGATGGATGAAGAAGAGCGCATGGGCCATCATATGCTAAACCCACCAAACATTGCTAACTATTCATCAATCAAACAAAAAAAAAAAAAAAAAAAAATCCCTACCACCTTCTATACATTCAAAAGCGACCTCTAAACCCATATGTATGTCTTCACTTAATGCCTGCTTTTGAGTAGAGATCTATCCTTCAATTTTGTATTCATTCTATTTAAATAAATTCTTTTTTTAAAGGGTTAATATATAATGTGTCCCTAAATTTAACAATTCATTTTTTTTTTAACCTAATCCGTATCTAAATTTGGAAAACATTAGTCAAATTTCTACTTCTTATTGGTATTTGACTAATCAGTTAGATTTTGAGAGTGATAGCCAATAGAATGTTAACAAGTGTCTTCAACAATAATAAAAATATTTTTTTAAAAAATAGGAATGTTATTTTTTTTAATTTCACATGAATTTAAATAAATAATTGTCTAAATTCAAATGAATCTTTTGTCCAAATTCATTCCGAATGTTTATTTCTAGTAATTTTATATTTTTTATAATTTCAAAAAATAATGTAAAAGTCAATTCCAATCCATTAATAATTTAATAGAGGAATGACCAAAATATCAAATGTAAAAAATTTTAGTGACAAAATTGAATTTATTTTTGTAGTTTGGTGACAAAAAAAAAAGAAATATTCTAATAATTAGGTGATCATCAGTGTATTTATCTAAAAAATATAAATATTAACATGAGAAAAGATATAATTTAAAGGTTAATTTATTAATCTATAATATATATAAGTTGTGATAATTATACATTTAAAAATAATTATAATTTAATAGAAGTTGTGACAATTACACATTTAAAAATAACTATAATTTAATTTAAAATTATTAGTTAAAAATTGGGTTAATTTCAAAATAGAGTTATTACTTGAATAGACCATTCCTTTGTTTGATTGAACGTAATATTCATTCAATAAAATGACAATTACTTCCCTATTCCTTGCCTTCCCGTAAAAACTATTTTTTGGTATCACCAAAGAATGATTATTCTATGCAACATTAAATAACAAAAATAAATTAATTTCTATATTAGTCTTTTAAAACTTGGACTTAGAAAATATAAAAATAAAATATTTGAAAATTTTAATATAATTTAATAAAAAAATTTAATTTAAAATTATAATTTAAAATAAAAATATTTTAAAATTTTTAATTAAAATAATTATATTAAAAATATTATTAAATTATATTTAATGATAATCATATTAAAATATGATTAAATTATTAATTTTTTTAATAAATTATTTTTAATAATAATTGTATTAAAATTTAATAACAATAACAATAATTATTTACCTAAAAAATTTATATTAAGGGTACTCTGGTCATTTCAGTTTTTTTTCCTTATGTTATTAGAACATCACTCCATTCAGCCAAACATAATAATACTATTACAGTTCTATTCTATTCTATTCAACCAAACAGTTAAATTACTGATTACAGCTCTATTCCATTACATCTCTATTACATTACAATGAACCAAATGTAGTGTAAGTATAAAATATAAGAAAAAGGTTATGATAATTATAATTATAATATAAATTAAAAGTATTAGTTAAAAAACTTTTCACATAAAAAAATTGTGCTAATTTTATTTGAAAATAAACGTTGTGCTAATTTCATTAATGTAAAATAAAGTTATTACTTGAATATAATTTTAAGCCTCTTAATTATCACTTAATTAATATTAGAGTTATATACCAATTAAAATTTAAGTTTTGTTATAAAATAAAGAGAGGTGGAGAGAATAAAGAATAAAGAAAATATAAAAACAATAGATAATGTACTTTATTAATCAAAAGGGGTGATTACAATGATTCATCGGAGTCTCTATTTATAGGAATAAGAAGTATAAAAGAAATAAAGATCTAATTCTAATAACTATTAGAATTTAAAGTACATTAAAACTTTATCTTGATCATGATGAATATCCACTTAATAAGATATTCATAACACCCCTAATTGGATGTCCATTGGTAGATAATGTTCCTCGTTAAAACCTTATTAAGAAAAACCCTGTGGGATAAAAACCTAATGAAGGAAAAAGAGTACACATACGCATAATATGCTGCCTCATTAAAAACCTTACCATGAAAACCTAATGGGACAAAACCTCGGTTAAGGAAAAAAGAGTACAACGCATATTTACTCTCCCTCATGAAAACATCACATACTTTCTTATATTCTACATTTTCAGTCTTGAATACTAGTTTTTCAAATGACTATTTGAATGTATTGCTAGACATTTATATTACCATTCTTTTAAAAGTCATGAGTGAGGGAAATTTGGGGGAAATATATTCTGATCTCTTAAGGAGATTTAACAATAATCATAATAAACTTTAATCATGATTCTTTTATAAAAACAAAAATAAGTATTTTGGATCATTTTATAATCATCTTTCAACTACTATTGACTAAGTCAAATTTACCACAAATGTTCAATTATTTCAATTCATATAAATGAATAATTTCCCGAGAATTTCAATATGCTTCTAGGATTCTAAATCCTTTAAGAATTTTAATATAAACTTTACTATATAATAATTCATAAAAGGTTGTAACAATAACCATTAGACGCAAGTTAAATTTTTTATGAATTTTCAATTTAATAATATATTTAAAGGTTATTGCATCTACCACAAAAGAATATTATATCTTTTCATAATTAATGTTAGGACTTAGCAAAAAAATCAATATTTTTATTCCGCTTTTGCAAAACTACTTCAATTGCACCCTCACTAGCTTTATACATTTAGGTATTTGGACTATTGGTCCCAAAACTCTACAAATTTAATTGTACTTGAGTTGCGTCTTTCTATTTTGATCAATTTATTCCATATCTATAATTCTCAATAGATTTATTCAAGATCTTCCTTTTATTTCATTATTTCAATAATAATATTGCATGCAAAATCATTGTTGACCACTTTTATTATTCGGTTCCACATTTTCTCGAATTGATATAACTTATCGAGATATCTTATTTTCACTATTTTAATCTTTAGTTTCAGGTACCTGAATCTCTTCTGGAGTTTTACTTATTAGTTATGTTTTGGGTCTCTTTTGGAGCCCCCGCCTCCACTATACGACCATCTAGAAGAATTTTCATCTTTGGAACCGATCAATCTATTATTTATTCTAACTGATTGTCCTACTAGGACTTTGATTTCAAATTAAAATATTAGATGGTATATAACACTTAGCTATTCTCATTAAGTTTGTAAATACATCTAACAGTTAACTTGTAATGAATTATCATTATTGGACTTTTGGTTCAAATTACTCTCCCCTTAACTAATTACAAGGTATCATTTCTCTCCCCTTAATGTCGAGAAAACTATCGAATCAAAATTGTAATGACAAATCATGTCATAATTGAATCTCAAATACATTCAAAACATTTAATAATATAAAGAAACTTGTAATTAATATATATTCCCAACTTTTTTTGAGGGTTCACTCATATTTTTGCATTGTGGTGGAGCAATTGGAACATATACGCACATCCAAAAATTGTAAGATGAGAAATATTTGGCTCTTGACCAAAAATCAATTGTAATGGAGAGTATTTATAATTTATTGGTTTGATGCGTACAACACGTAAATCAACATAATCTCATGTTAAAATAGGAAGTTTAGTTCTCATAAGTAATGGTTTAGACATTAATCAAAGGTGTTCAATCAATAATTTCTCTAAACCATTATGCGCATAAATAATAAACTTTTACAAAAGTTTTTCAAACTCAATCAATAAAAGACTGAGATATAAACTCATCAGTATTAGCAAGATGAATTGTCTTAATTTCATTATCTGAAATTAATTATTTAAACAAGCAATCTTACAAATGACATGTTGCAAATTGATAACACATATGAGATTTTTTTTGTAGATGCATCTAATAAAATCATTTAATATCAAAATCATCCACATGGTGGATGAACGAGCTCATATTCGTTTCAGAAATGCAAGACATTAAATCTCAACTTTAGCTAGTGAGTTTCTAAGAACCAATTTTTATTGAGAACAAGTAACAAATGAGAATTCTTTAAATTAAAGAATCTTTTGGTTCTCTAATGGATGTCCATATGAATTCTCAATTAATTTTCACATCATATACGATCCAGGATGGTCTAACTGGTCACGCCAAGTAGTAAACGCATTTATATTAGTAAACTTCTAGTTTACTTTAACATGTGTTTCAATTGTACTAAATTGTAATAAATTGATAATTTTATTATCATTCCTTTTAATTTGTATCCACATATAAGTACTATTGTGACATTTACTACTGGAAATGTCTAAATCAATGTGAAGTCTACAATGCCACCAAATCAATAAATATAATTTCCAAATAATTATATGCAGTATTCGCTTTAAGGAATAGCAAATTTTGTGCTTTTTAAATATTAATAGATTAGCTCTTCTAGAGCTTTCAACTAATTTTCTACTATCAAATATTGAAATAATATTTGTTTGTTTTAGTACCAAATAAGATAAATATTTTCTATTTATAATGATAGAATTCATTACTATATTCTTATATCCTTCCTCAAAGAATATTAACAAAAACAAAATATTTGGGCATATGCCACACATGTGGCCAATAATATTTCATATCACATTGATAACATAAGTTATCTTTACCCTTTGAAGACTTATTTTGAGAACTCTTATTGTCTCTTATTTATTACTATGTTCCAACTTTTAGTAGTCCATGAGTGTATCTTTTATTTTTTTTATGTTTATATTCATTTCGAAGAATGCAACAAATTTGGTAGGACAGACTTCTAAATGCTTCTATTGATTTTTTATTTCATAATCACCATGGTAAACATACGTGGATTTTAAATCAGAATCTATCCATTCATGTTGTCATGATTATTCTCCAATTATAATAAATAAAACATAGTAAAATATACCTGAAGATCTTTAACATCATTGTCATCACCTTGACTATTATCATGAGCATCCATTCTGAGATTGGATCTTTCAACATCCTGAAGATTGATTTGTGTGACGACATCGAAAGATTTTGAAAAAATAGAGAATCGTCGTGCTGATAACGTGTTGTAAAATAAAGAGAGATGGAGAGAATAAAGAACAAAGAAAATATTAAAGCAATAAAGAATGTACTTTATTGATAAAAAAAGATGATTACAATGTTTCATCAGAGTTTCTATTTATAAGAATAAGAATAAGTCTCATTCTTTTTATCCAAACTCAATTTTTGAACCTAATATTTTTTTTTATCTAAACTATAACCGTTATTCATAAAATTTTGAGGGATAATTTGTTTAACAAATCTTTAAAAGAAATTATAATTTGAAAAAGTGGAATTTAAATAGTGCTTTGTTTAATGAAAGTAACATCTCATCTATCACTAATTTAATTTTGATTCATTGTGGGTACAAAATTAAATTAAAGCAATGTCATGTTTTAGACAAAGTTATGACTGCCTAATACGTTAATAAAATTATAATTAATCTACTTTTTTTTTAAATTTACTGAAATATATAGAATTAAAGGGTATTTGGTATCGTTTTAAAATTTTTTTCTGAAAAGAAGAAAAAGAAAACATGTATTTGTTTTCAAAAACGGAAAAAGGAAGAAAAAATTCTAAAATTGTTGGAAAAAAAGAAGAAGTTCCAACTGTTTTCAGAAAAATAATTTCGTTTGGGGCACTACTTTTATAACAAAAAAATAATTAAAAAATTAACGTATAAGCATAAATAATGTAGTTGGGTCTTTTACTGAATATGGTGGGAAGAGTTAGACACGTAGCCTTTTGTAAATCAATCCTCCATCCACTTTTTTAAATTTTTGTTGACGTCAAATTAACACATATGATTCATTAAAAAAAAAAAAAAAGTCATTTTTCTTTAAAGCGCTAGTTTGGGACCAAAATTTCAAGTACCGTACCCATCCATCATTCATTATATTAAAAATTTTATAACCTATTGAAACATAACATACAATAAATAATATAAAATTAATTAATAATATGTAAAATATGTATTATATTAAAATAATATAGATATACGATTAAAAGAGGTATTAAAATGTACATAATAAAAATAAAATTATTAAAACTAAATTTTAATTAAGTGATACATTTAAAGTTTTATCAATTTAATTGATATAGTTCAAATCCTTATATGTGCATATTTTTATTAATTTTTTTAAAAGAAAATTTAAAATATTCTCTAATAATATAACTCATTTAAAATATAAAAGAACATTTTAGTAATTCCCTCATTGGTGAGAGGTTAACTTATAAGATTAAGTCAATCAGAGATCATTTTATTTCTAATTTTTGGTGAAAAAACATGATTTAATATCAATATTGTGATAAATAAAGTGAAATAACTCTCTATTGGTCCAAATAAAATTTAGATTGTTTCTTCTACTAATATTTTTATCAAATTTAAATATTTGCACCAATGTGAATGTAAAGAAATTAAATTTCTTAATTTTATTATATAAATATTTACCATACTCATGAAATGATAAATTTTATATTTTAATAGTAATGGAGTAGATGGTTGTTACTTTTTTAAATAATGAATGGTTTACTTGATAGTTTAATTAAGATTTTTTTAAATTAAAATCAATTTTAACCGAGATTCAATTATAAAATATAGTTTTTTTGGTTTCTTACATCCAAATAAGTCATAATTTTAAAATTTTGTGTACTCCAATTTTACCTTTAGTAATATTTAATTTTTATATTAATAATTTTAAATGTCTTGATTACCTTTATTTTTCAAAATTAGTATTTATTCCCGAAGATTTAGAAATATTTGAATGGACGCTTATAATAAAAATATTTTTCTTGAAAAAAAAAAAAAACAAAACAAACATAAATTTAAGGTGAAGAGAGATAAAATATTAGCATTATAAATTAATTATTACAACAAAAGTATTAGTTTATTTAAGAAAAAGAAAAGCTGTGTTGCCTGTCTCCGTAAACAAAAGCACAGATCTGATTTTAAAGCTACGAAGGAAGCATTTAGCAGTGAGCAGAACAGATCTGAACACCACTTCACTCCCCCACATACCACTTCATTAATATTATAAAGAAAATATAATAATAAAAGGGCAGATAAAGTGACAGCCCGGTGACTAACTGTATTTTGCTTTGCATTTCGCAATGGCAGAAGTAGCATTCTATTGCATTTTATCTTTTTGAGGTACATATCAAGCTGTCTCAACCTCTCTGATAAAACAAAGCTGCCATTTTACCTCACACAGGAAGAAACTCAAAACTTAAGCAACCAAGCAAGAAAGAAAGAGCGATGAGGCAGGGAGCAGCAGCAACCAATTAAGATGATGAATAGGAACCTAAGGGAATCGCTGGTGAGCGGCGGAGGGAGGAATAACAGTAATAACATTCCGGCGGCCTCCCTTCATCACCGCCGTGGCAAAATTTTTAACGCTGGATTGTTCCCCAGGGATTCAGACGAGAATTTGGATCTTTTCTCAAAGAGTCGCCGTAGCCTCTCCGTCGCCTCTTCCGATGGTACAAACTTCTCCTCTTCTACGCTTCCTTTTCTTACTTTGATGCTATTATTTTCAGATTAGTTTGTCAGTTTCAAAGGGAGCAGTTAGCTAAGCTTCGTCTCTATTCTTTTCCATTTCTATTTTTCTTTCTCCCATAAATTAGAAAATGACTGATGGTTTTGGATGTAAATATAGAGAACGACGTCGTTTTGCGGTAATGATAGTCAAAATAAGTTTTGATTTTGATTTTGATTTTGATTTTGTAGTATCAGTAAAACAGGGAAGAGCATCACATGGATCAGATGATCTACTTTCTTCTACAGATGGAGGAAAGCATGATTATGACTGGTAAATCATTGCTATTTTATTACTATAATAATAGATTACTGGTAAATCGCATCTCTCTCCTTTCAAATTTAATTAAACTAATCATTTGCATCATTTTCTCTTTCGGATCTGGTTTCTTCCCATTATCCAATGTTCAAATTTTTTAAAGCTTTTTTCATATATATGGAAAATCTTTGAATGGAGGAGGCAACCATCTAAATGAACGAACCTTTTCTTCTTGTGAATCTTCACTTTTTCCATTGTTTCAAGTCAATGTTAACTGGAATCCAGATCTGTCAACGAAAACTAAAACTCATTTCGCTGTTCCAATTTTGTTGGAATGTGAAATGTTTTTTCTTTTTGAAACTAGTTTTTGTGTTCATATGAACACAATTTTAAATAAATAAATTCTGAAGTTTGTGAATTGTTTGTTTTATTTAATAATTTTATTGAATTGGATCATGAATGGACCTTGATTGGTTTCGTGTGTACCAATTCGAAAATGGTTGAGAAGATAGCAATCTCTGGTATTGTTTATAATAATGTTATACTATAACGTTGAGTTGTTGAGTTACTCAAGTGAACAGAATTCTGGGTGAAACTTTTTGCCCTAAGCTTTGAGAGGTAAAATTTGATTGCTTTAGTGATCAAATAACCGATTTGACAACCATTTTTGGGTAATATATTACCTTGCTCACTTAATTGAGACTTGAATTTACTCAGTTTGGAAATCCTTGTCTCTCTCAGTTTATAATATTAACTACTTTTCCATTATTAGGCTTCTAACTCCTCCTGGAACTCCTGTCTTTCCTTCATCTGAGGGATCAGATTCTCAGTCGGCTCCAAGAAGCAATTCCAAAGTTAGATCAGTTTCAACCACAAAGGCTTCAAGGGTATGCATGTCCTTAATTTTAGACTTATTTTTCTTTTTCTGTCAAAATTAGTGGTTGCTCTATTTTCTGGTTAGCATATGATTGTTATTGTCCACTCAAAGTTGGCAACCATGAATGACTTTTTCTTTTTTCTGTTTTCTCTCGGTTTCAGCTTTCAGTTTCACATTCTGAAAATAATCCTTCCTCGAGACCTGCTAGAAGCAGTTCGGTCACTCGACCTTCTCTCTCTCCTTCATACAATAACTATTCATCAAACAGGGGCAGTTCAATTCTCAATACAAGCTCAGCTTCTGTGTCGTCTTATATTAGACCATCCTCACCTATCACCCGCTCATTATCTACAGCAAGACCTTCAACCCCATCTTCACGGTCAGCATCTTCGCGGCCCTCAACTCCTTCGAAAGCCCGTCAATCTCCAACAAGCTCTTACCTTGACAAGAGTAGGCCCTCACAAAGTTCAAGACCGTCGACTCCAACTTCTAGGCCACAAGTCCCTGCAAACTTGAACTCAACAGCTGTTCGTTCGAATTCTCGGCCATCAACTCCCACGCGTCGGAATCCAGCAGCCTCTTTGTCTTCACCAGTTAGTCCTTCACCTTCTTCTAATGGGCGCACTGTTCCAAATGGTCGCACTGCAGCTCCAGCATCTCGACCAAGCTCCCCAGGTCCACGAGTCCGCCCCCCGCAACAGCCAGTTGTACCCCCTGATTTTCCACTTGACACACCACCAAACCTTAGAACAACTTTGCCTGATAGGCCAATCTCTGCCGGTAGGTCCAGGCCCAGTGCTTCTGTTGCCACGAAGACAAACCAAGATACTACCAGCTCTATAAATATGCCAAGAAGACATTCTTCACCTATTGTCCCGACGGGAAGACTCACCGAACCTCCTGGAAGGACTCGGGTCCATTCCAATGGGCATCCATCTGACATACACGAGTCACGGAAGATCTCACATGTCTCCGATTTGGCTATGCGGAAACCTGTAAAATCTTCAACAACCACTGCAGATGGCACAGGATTTGGAAGGACTATCTCAAAGAAATCACTGGATATGGCTATTAGGCATATGGTATGCTTACCCTCTACTTTTTATTGAATAGATTGTTAATTCCTATGTGGAACTCTGCTTGTTGCAAATGAAAACCAATTCCTCTTCTTGATCATCTGCTCAGGGCTAGGAATAGTATCATTGAAGTAGAGAGTATAATTATAGATTACAATTGCACTTTCAACTTCGATATTCTTAAGTCTTTATTATCATCATAAATAGAACATCACCATTATCCAGAAGTTGTAGCAGAAATTTTCAGGGTCTCAGGTATTAAACTTGGATTTCTAAATAAGAGCTTAGAGTTCTAATGGCATGTTCAAAAGTTGCAGTTTGATGTGATTTTTCCCTTAGATGCTCTGTGGTGGTAAGAGACGGCAAAAAAGTGTTCCCACATCCCTGGGATATATGAAGTGTATCATGCAGGATAATCCTAACGCCACTTATAATCTGTGTGATGTAGGACGTAAGAAATGGCACAGGGAGTGTTCGTTCCCTTTCAGGCACAACGCTTTTTCCTCAGAGCATCCGATCTGCATCTGTAAAACCCCAAACTCTTCGTTCCTTAAGCACTTCAGACTCTGTGAATAGCAATGGAAGCTCTTGTGGCATGAAAAATGGAGACTACTCTGAGAATGGAAATAGTACAATGAGAGCTGCAGAGAACGGAAGTGATTCCCATGATGGAAGATACTCGGCCAAATTAAGTGAGGTGGACATCTATGAGAGTTCCCGTTATGATGCAATATTTCTAAAAGAGGACTTGAAGAATACGAATTGGTTGCATAGCATTGATGATAAATTAGATCAAGGATCCATCTTTGATAATGGATTCGAGTCTCTGCCTGAGCTATTATAACATCTAAGAAGTGGTTTATTTTTTCTCTAGGAATTCATATTTATTTATTTTTCTCTCATAATTATTTGGTTACTTTGCAAGAATGTAATCCTAAAGCTTTTACCACTGAAAACGAGGAGTGAAGAAGGCAAAACGTGTTTCTGCAAAACATAATCTCATCTTTAATTGTTCTGTCTATTGTCCATCTGTTTGGCTGTAAAGAGTGGAACTCAAATCCAACCTTTTCTTTTCTTTCTTTTTTCTGAAAAAAAAAGTCCCAAGTTTTTCTTGGCATCCTGGCAATTGAAGCCTCAAATTCTAAGTTGATATTCTAAAGCCTTTTTTACTTGCTACTGTAACTAAGATGTTAGTGCCGGATATAGGTGTAGTCCTTTTATGCATTTGAAACGTCTTCGGAGAATTATATAATATCTATGTCTCAATATTATAAAAGTATTATAAACGCTTTTATATTAGGAATCAAATTATATTTTATTATCTCTACTAAAAAATTAGTAATTTAGCCTCTGTACCTTAAATTAGAGAGTAAATTAATTAATGTTAAAAATTTCATTCATTTGTATTGTTAAAAACTAGAATGATTAACAAAATAACAAGATAATGATGCTTGACGTGTGATGTGTACCTAATGCTGATGTACACAGATCAATTTTTAACAGAAGGAATGAATGAAACTTTTAACACGACTAATTTATTTTTTAATCTAATATATAAAAATTAATTTATCTAATTTTTTAATAGAAAAAAATTTAAAATATAATTTAATTTCTAATATGGAATTCTTTGTGATACTTTTATGGGCCAATATGTGTTAGAAATAGGTAGTTGAAAGTAACCAAGATTCAGATCCATTGCATGCAGCGGAGGACCATAATCCTGGTGGGAAAAAAAATCAGATAATTGAAAATGTGGTCAAAAACATGCTAGACAGCCAGCCAAACAAACAAATGATTAAGCTGATAAGAAGCAGGTGGGAAGGCAAGAACTACACCAGCTCTAAATTTGTTTATTAATTATTTTATAAAAGAAAATCAAAAGGGATTTTTTTATATTCATTTATTATTCCATATTATACTAATAATCATTCAACTAACGATGGTGGAAGAGGTTATAAAAAATGGATACCAAAACATCTTCTTGCCTTTGATAAAACATCCGGAAAAAAGAAATGTGTTTGCAATTTCCCTGCCAACCTAAAACATATGATCCATATTAAGTGCACATGGAATTCCCCAATTCCTTGAATCGCTGCATCAATATATGATAATGGCCTCCAAGGCTTAAGGCCAAATTTATAAATAAATATTGACACTTAAATAATAAAAAAATCTATTGAGATTTATAAAAAAATAAAAAAATATATTATAATTACAAACGCTTAAATATTACTAGAAATTCTATTATATGTATATGTTTGTAGAAATTATGTATTTAGAATATAAATGTGTTTAAAAATAATATACAATAAATAATGGAACGCATGGTTTGAAACTAATTAATAATAACTCATGAAATATGTACTGTATTAAAATGAAAACAATTAGATTAAAGTGTGATTAAAACGACATAAATAAATAATATTAAGAATACTAAATGCATTACTATTGCTTATCATGGTGTTGCCATCAATCTTGAGTTGGTGCCTAGTTTATAGCACCAACTCAATCAATACTGAAAATTCTATCACACACATATGCATGTGAAAATTACATGCTTAGAATAAAGATGTTAGTTTAAAAATGTTGAAAGTTATGCTTAAGAATATGCTAATGTCACGGGCCGCGGATTAAAGCCCATGACGATTGCGTAAAGAGTGTCCCACAGAGGTCAATTGATGAAATGGGGGCTCATTTAACCATATAGAACTGACCCGACTTGTGGAACCCATGAAGAAATCCATCTACTTGAAGCCTTGGTGGCCTAGCGAAACTCTCCAGTAAAACTAGAGTTACTAGGATAAATAGTGTAAATCCTAAAGGGATAGGATTGTATAGAGTTTAAATCCCTTAGGACTCTCAATTGTAGATAGGCTTTAATCTTGATTGTCAATATAACTCAATTTGTACCACTAGTTTTCGGGGAACTCAACTATAAATAGGGGCATTCTCGCACATTTGTAATCATTCCACTCATAGTTGTGAATATATTTGAGAGCATTTACTCAAACACTTGGTGTGTGTTGTTTTCCTTTGGCTTTTTTATTCTTCATTGCTCTTTCGTTTCAAGTTTGCTTCCACTATATTTCGGTGCCTTAGAGAATTTCTGCAAGAATTCTCACTTTTGCAAGAGTTTGGTTAACTTAGGTAGATTTTGAGCAAAGAAATCGCCTAAGGCCATGCGATTTGCAAGTCTAAAGTTCTACCCCCGTGACAATTGGTATTCGAGCTAAGGTTCGAAGGCACCATTGAGATGTCGAAAAGAGAAGATGAGCAGAATATCTCGACGGAGACCGTGTTGAGAGAGGCAGGAAGCATAATAGATAAAAGGATATGTTGTCGACTTTGGAAAGTCGTGTGGTCCATCTCGAGGAATCCATAAGTGAAGTGAATGAAACACTCGAGGTAGTGGAGATACGCGCTGATGAGTTAGACCAAGGGGAGAGCAGTTCAAGAAATATGTGGCAGAGACCCCTAGTTTGAATATGGATGCATTGCAAGCGCTCATTAATATTTATGGGTGTAATAGCCCATTTTCAATGAAATCGGAATACTGGTTTCAGGACAACAAATTTGAGCTGAAAGGAAAATTTATTTTAATATTATTGCATGATCTACATTATGATAAGAATGTCATATGAAAATTTTGATAAAAAAATTTACTGATTATGTGTTTAATTATGGAAAGGACCAAATTGCATAAAATGCAAAAGTTGGATTCTAGAAGCTATAAGTACAAAATAGCTATGGAATTTAAAACTTGAGGTCCTTATATGGTAATTAGACCATTAAAAAAAAGTTAGTAGATATTTTTGATGAATCATCCATGGAAAATTAGAAAAAGGCAAGGACTAAATTTGAAAGTAGAAAAATTAATGGATGATAAATAATTAAATAGATAATATCATATTATTTTCACCATCTTTCTCAAAATATACATGGAAACCCTAGGAAAGAGAAAACAAACTTTCTTGGCTTAATTAGGTAAGTATTCTTGTCCTGTTTTTAGTAATTTTTATATTTTTGAGGTCGGATAGCTTAATCTATCTATTCTGGGGATTAATTTGAAAAGTTATCAAAGTATAAAAGTTTGCCATGGATGAATATGCTGAAAATGTGAAATTTATGGTATAAAATGAAAGGTTGTTGATAGATAAACAACATTCACAAAGAGAATTTTGATAAAAAAATGATTTAGGGACTAAATTGTAAAGTTGTAAACTTCATGGAAGAATTCTAATTTTTATGAAATTTATGGACTGTTATTTTTATATATGAAAATCGACTAGGCTTGGAATAAAGGATAAATTGCATGAATTTCATTTTCCGAGCCTAGGGATGAGATTAGAATTTATGAAAAGTATAGGGGCAAAATAGTATTTTTTCCTAGGGTGTAAATTGAATCCAATTGAATGTGAACTGTATTAAATTGATGATTAAATTTATTTATATAGATCTTAAAAGACCTAATACTAAGTTGGATCGAGGAAAACAAAAAGTTTTAGATTAGTAGATTTCATATACGAACAAGTATCGAGGTAAGTTCATGTAACTAAATTGTGTACATTTATATGTTTGAATTAAATGATATTTGAGTTGTATAATTGTCATGTATATAAAATAGATTGAATATCTTATATTGCCCTATAAATGTTAAGGACCATTTGAATAATTGAAAATCGATGGATACAAGTTTCCCGTATTGGTTGTAGTCTTGCATATGTTGCAGATACACCATAGCTCAAAGAGAGCATCCTGTATTAGCCCTCTCGA
This sequence comes from Gossypium stocksii, assembly GCA_020496765.1. Lineage (NCBI taxonomy): Eukaryota > Viridiplantae > Streptophyta > Magnoliopsida > Malvales > Malvaceae > Gossypium > Gossypium stocksii. The sequence goes on from CM035624.1 coordinate 43,162,086, forward strand.
GCTTCCCATTATAGTGTCCTTACAAGTTTCCCGTTATAGCTATTCGGAGCATCCCAATAGGTTGTGATCCTACATTTGTTGTGGGCACACCTTAGCTCTTATGAGCATCCCAATTATAGGCTCTTCATGAGCTTCCTTTTAAATTGGCTCTTTGTGAGCTTCTCGATAGTGCTCACTTGAGCTTCTCGATATTGGCTATCCGGAGCTTTCCGATATGGTTCTTTGGTGAACTTCCCGATATGGTTCTTTGTGAACTCTTATGAGCTTCCTGTTATATAGCCTAGGTAAGCTTCTTGATAGGCTTTTTATGAGCTTCCCAAAATAGCTCTAAGTGAGCTTCTCGTCACAAGGCTCGAGAGTGTGCTTCCTAATTATGTGCCCTAATTGGGTACCCTCGGATATGAATTGACAGATTTTAGTTTTGTACACTAAAGTGTACTCTGTGAGCGTATCCATCGATATTTCAATTAAATTCAACGGGTAAAGTTCTGACATGGCTAAACTGAACTTGAAATAAATTGTTATTAAAGTGTACATGTAATATGGAATAATGATATGGAAAGCATATGTATATGAAAGACATTAAAAGATGAGCTCATCCATGTTCTTAGTATTATGTGAATTACTTTACTAACATGATTGTTGAAGTTGTGTTTTAGGCTATAAGCCAAATTGTTTGGATGCATTATTACATGCTTATTTAAATGTAAATATATGGTAAGTTAAATTCCTGTTATACGAACTTACTAAGCATTGAATGCTTACTAGGTTTATTTTCTTTTGTTTTATAGTGCTCGGAAGCTCCCAAAGGTTGGAGATAGATCGGAGCATAATCACACTATCCTCCAGCTCATTTTGGTATAAATAGAAATCTTACTTTGGTATAATAGCATGTATAGGCTAATTAGGCCAATGTTGGTTGAAAATGGATGTTTGTAAACTAGCCATTGGAATGGCTAGAATAGTATGTTTTGGTATATAATTATAAGACTATATCATGTTTGATATGTTTAGAAATGGTTAAGTAGTATATGAAATATGAATCATATGGTAAATGAATTTGAATTAGTATAAATGATACAAATTTTCCTAAGTATATAAATGAAAATTTGGTAAGCTTAACCATTTGAATATACATGTTAATATAACTTACATAGTACTTGTATTAAGCTTGATTTATATGACTTGAATTGGTTGGTATATGTTTGTAAGTGTTGGTGTAGGTTGTTGGCAAATTTTGTGTGAGAAGTAAGGCTAGGAAATGGCCTTATTTTGTCCACATGGGTAAACACACGGGTATGTGTCTTGACTGTGTATGACGCACGGCCTGGCACATGGGTATTTGGTTTGGCCGTGTGTCCCTTGTATCTTAAAATTTAGAAACAGAATGCTCAGAATTGATCACATGGGTAGAGACACGGGTGTGTGTCTCAGCCGTGCACACAAGGCTTAGTACATAAGTGTGTGTCTTGGCCGTGTGAAACCTGCACCTAATTTTCGAAAATTAAATTGACCATACGGCCTAGCACACAGGCGTGTAGCTTGGTTGTGTGACCCGTACACTTAATTAAAATGTAAGTCAGAGAGTTACACAGGTTAGAAACTCGGGCGTATGCCCTACCTCATATGCCACATGGCCTGATCACATGAGTGTGTGACCCCTGTACCTAGGGAAAATTTTGACATTTCACAAAAATTTCTCTGAGATTCTGATTTAGTCCTGACTTGTTTCAAATGCTTAAATTGGGCCTCGAGGGTCCAATCAAGTGACGATACGATTAGTATCAGATATGAATAGTAAATGACATGAATTATCTGTACTTGTTCTGTAAACTTCGGTAAAGCTCCGTAACCCTATTTTAGCGACAGATACGGGTTAGGGGTGTTACAATGTGGGTAAGTTGATAGAAAAGAATGATGCTCTTGAATATAAGATAACAACTACGAAGGAAGAAAATAAAGCCATGGTGATGGCTTTGGAAGAGGAAATTAAGGCCACAACAAGGGCTTTGAGCAAAACAATTGAATAACTTGAGGGTGAGCTTGTTGTGTGTTAAACCATTATGGGTAAAGAGGTGTTTAGTGTAACACTGAATTGGGAGATTGATGTCCCCAAACCGGATAAGTTTAAGGGGGAAATTTCTGCGAGGGAAGTGGACAACTTCTTGTGGAAAATGGAACAATACTTCCGTGTCGTGGGCATCAAGGATGATGATGCTAAAGTACATACTGCTACTTGATATTTTAATGGTTTTTCTCTTTTATAGTGGCGGCGTAGGTCCATATATGAAAGACATTGTCAAACCACAATTGAGAATTGAGGGGAGTTCTAAAAAGAGTTCAAGGATCATTTTTACCCTCAATATGTCGAGAAGGAGGCTCAGGCTAAGTTGTATTGGTTTTCACATTAAAGTACAATTCGGAAGTGTGTGAAGGAGTTTAGGGAATTGATGCTCCAAATTACGAATCTGAGTGAGAAAGAGGCATTCTTCTATTTCATGAATGGGTTGAAGCTGTGGGTTAAGCAAAAATTGGAACGTTGACGGGTCCAAGAACTATCCAAAGCTATGGTCGTGGTAGAGTCCTTAATCTAGTTTGTTTCGAGGAAAGACAAGTTCAAGTTTTCCAAGCCCAAGAGGAAGGCCAATGGTAAGAAAGATAAAGAAGGGCAAGTTGAGAATTGCAATGATAGTGCTGGTAATGAGAAACCACAAAATGGGAAGATGACGCCCAATAGTAAATCGAAGGGGCCATCGAAATGCTTTCTTTGTAAAGGTTCGCATATGGTAAGGGATTATCCGAAATGGTCTATGTTTTCTACCATCAAAGAGAATGATGAGCTAGAAAAAGCATCAATGAGACTTGGTGCTATCGTGCGTCAGATTAAAGCTAATAAGGGTAAAGAGAGTGAGAAGAAGCTAGTAAAGTGCTTCTTGTGTTGTGGTCTGCATAGTATACGAGATAACCTAGAACGATCTAAGACTTTAGTGATCAATAAAGAAGTGGAAGAGGAGCCCAAGAGTGAGGTTTTGAAGCTTGGGTAAATAATACTCAATTTTATGAAAGTGAAGAGGGATCACAAGAAGAAAAGGTTGATGTATATGGACATTAACATCGCAGGTAAGAGAAGGAGTTATCTTATTGATATGGGGGCATTAGTCCTATTCATATAAAACAAGTCATGGGTAAACTTGGTCTCTTAATTAGTGAATTAACTAAGAATATCAAGACTATTAATTCTAAAGAGGTTCTAACTGTGGGGGTAGCACAAAGAGTTAGGCTAAAGATCGATCAATGAAAAGGCAAGGAAGACTTCGAGGTAATTCACTTAGATAATTTAGACTTTGTTTTTGGTTTAAATTTCCTTGACAAGATTAATGCTGTTTTGGTTCCTTTTGCCGACTGTATATGTATCTTGGATACTCGAAAACAATAATGCGTTATGCTAGTGAGTTAAGACATGAATGGTGGAACAAAGGTATTATTGACAATCCAACTAGCTGAGGATGGTCATGAAGGAAAGGACATTGACTTGGTAGATCGGATTGGTGCTACGAAGACCCTCTTGGAAATTCTAGAGGGGCAACAAATTGATATGAGCTTGTTGAGTTATTAGTGGCACTACCCCTAAGAGAAATGTGGGTTGTGCATCAGACTTTAGGGGAAAAGTGGCGATGCAAATTAGGTAGCTGAAACAAGTAAATGCAACGAGTGATGTACATCTCAAACACTTTGGTAGTGTTTTTCATTCTTACTTGTTCGCTTAACAAGGACATAATGGCCCTTTTAAAGTTTTAGAGTGGGTAAGCCAAGGGGTTTACAAGCCAAACTTGGCAGTGAGACTTAAGGTTAACCCGATGTTCAATGTGAGTGTGTTGAATCCTAATTGTATGGATCAAGGGGATCTTGATCGAGACAAGTCACCATATGGGCAAGTACAAGAAGTGGTCTCTTCCGATTAAGATGTACAAAAGAGAGAAACGAGTCGAGTTAAGTGACGTTAGAGGCATAAGCTGAGGCAAATGTTCCAATGGGCGAAACTACCTGACAGAGAGACTAATTGGGAATTAGCCAAGACATTAAGACCGTTCTGAGATGAGTCAAACTAGTGTTATCCCAATGACGCGACAATGGCATCACTAGAATGGGTGAGGGAGAATGCCACGGGTTGTAGATCAAAGCTTATGACGATTGCGCAAAGAGTGTCGCATTGAGGTCAATTGATGAAATGGGGCTCATTTAACCCAACTGAATTGGCCCAACTTATGGAACTCACAAAGAAGCCCATCTACTTGAAGCCTTGGTAGCCTAGTGAAACACTCTAGTAAAACTGGAGTTACTACGGTAAATAGTATAAATCCTAAAGAGATAAGATTGTATAAAGTTTAAACTCATAGGACTCTCAATTGCAGATAGGCTCTAATCTTGACCATTGATGTAACTCAATATGTACCGTTAGTTTTGTGGAGGCTGATTATAAATAAAGACCTTCTTGTATATTTGTACTCATCCCATTCATAGTTGTGAATATATTTGAAAGCATTTACTCAAGCACTTGGTGTGTGTTTTTTTCATTTGGCTTTTTTATTCTTTGTTGCTCCTTCCTTCGAGTTTTCTTTTGCTATATTTTGGTGCCTTAGAGAATTTTTGTGAGAATTCTAACTGTTGCGAGAGTTAGGTTGACTTAGGCAAATTTAGAGCAAAGAATGTTGGATCTGGTTCCTTAAGTGTAGTAGTTTTGAACATATTGGTTAGTAAAATTATTCATGAATTACATAGTACTTTGTATGATTGTCCTCATATTGATTTTGTATGCAAAACAAAATGGAAGCAAATGTTGTTCATTGGTTATCTAATGTTTAAACTAATACTAAGCACTATTACCTAGTCAGATTGTAATACAAAAAGACAACTTATATTATTAGATGAACCTAAACATGTTTTTAGTCTAATCGGAAATGAGCAAATCGAATGAAAGACTAATATGCCATGTATCAAGTCCAATCGGGGAAATGCTTTGTCTTAGGCATTGGAGCGAATGACTCCTAGAAGATAGAGGCATAGATGTGATTGACTGGACTGACAGTACATCAAAATGGATTGGAACACACCAAACTCAATCCTTTAGAAGGATTCAAGTCTCCCGTGTCACTACGTAGAAACCATTTAGCTTTAAAATTATTTCTGGTGTGAACCCTGTAAAACTGTAGTTTTAAATTATATTTTAAATGATGAAAGAAGTAAAGTATAAGCCAAATGACGTTCAAGTTATAATAAAAAACACTCATTAAGAAAAATATACACTTTAAAACTATTCCAACTTAAATGAACCTTCAATAAAGACATAGTTTGTCAAACATAAGTTTTATATACAAATTTCTTTCAAAAATACAACTAGACATCACCCCCACATGTCATGCATAGTACAAATAAACATATTTCTCACAGCAACATATGTCCTTTAGTGTAGTCCAACAGCAAACTTGACAATAAGATATAACTGGGTAAGTTTAAAAAAACTTAGTGAGTTTCAGGAGAAAACATTTAAAATAATTTTTTTCTTCAAGCAAAACCTTTCAAAGTTAAAGCACAATCATACAGTTAACCAAATGGCGAGTACAATACTCAAACAGACAATAAGCCAGTTCACTTAACCTTTAGCGAATGCAGTACGCCAGTATAACCCAACATAGACAAACCTTCTTCATGTTAGCCATGTACCCAGATTCATAATCATATTCATTTTCCCCATTTATTCCATATATCATATTCCATTAGTTTTATATAGTTTATTGTGACTTGTCAATCTAGTTTTCAACATATAATTGCCCACTAGAGGCTACACAATAATTTTTATGTATCATGATCTACCATTTTGATGTTGTAATAGCCTGAAATTGGGCTTAGTTGGAATAGTGATTTCAAAATCACTTCCTGAGATTTAAGAAAATTATTTTAATGTTAATTTATGTGTTGTAGTATTTTTATAAGTATGCATGAAAATTTTGGTGAATTAATTTACGCGATTGAAGGCTTAATTGCGAGAAAGGACTAAATCGCATAAGAGGTAAAAGTTGCAATTTCTAGTAAAATTGAGTTCATTAGCTAAAGAACTAAAATTTTGGGGCTTTAAAGTGCAAATAGGCCCTTAGCTAGGTGATGGCCGGCCATGAGAAGCAAGGGAGACAAGAAAATATGAAACATCAAAGTTAGGTGACTAAATTTGGTAAAAATAATAGCCTATTTGCCTAACCTTCAAGTTTTCTTTCTTCTTGCTTTCACTTTCACTAAAAACACCAGCCATTGGAGGGTTTTAAAGCTCCAAAATTTGCAACAACCTTTAGCCCTCAAAGGTAAGTGATTTTAAGGTCTTTTCTAAAAGATTTTTACATTTTTGAAACCCTTGTAGCATGAGCTACAAAATGAGGGGACTATTTTGTATTTTAGATGAAAGTTTAAAATTTGTCTATGAATGTATGAATGATTTTTTCTGGGATTTTAAGAAGGAAAATGAATGTAGGTTGCTTAATAAACAGCTTTTGTAAAGAAGTGTCCATAGAAAACACCTAAAAAAGACCTAGGTGTAAAGTGAGTAAGTTGTATGGTAAATGCATGAAATAATAGGAATTTTGGGTTGCCATAAGAGTGACAAGAGTTTGGTTGGGCTTGGTTATTAAGGAAATTCGATAAAAATCAATTTCCGAGCCTAGGGGTAAAATGGTCATTTTGCCAAAGTCTAGGGGCAAAATGATCATTTTTCCAAATTATGACTCTTAGCATGTTTGGATTTATTTGGTGATTAAATTAGTGAATTTTTATTTTTATAGATCAAGATTTACCAAATCTGAACTTAGACCGAGGGAAAGCCAAGCAAATCGATTAAACCGGAAGGTCATCTTCATTTTCTATAACGAGGTAAGTTGTAGGTAAATAATACGACATTACTAAATTTCATGTATGAAAACATTGTTGGTCATAAGATAATGCATTATGAATTGAGCTATGTACGGGAATGTTTATTCAAGCGTGAATTGTTGAATAATGACTTGTAGTCATGAATTTATGAAAACATGTATAATAAAGCTCGGTTGAACATATGGGATAGAATTGGATATTCATTGCATGACATTGGGTAATGTGTGTGCTGGTGTAAGACATGTCTAGGACATGCATCAGCCACATTACGAGGGCCAGTGTAAGACATGTCTGGGACATGCATCGACTTTGAGACAAGAGCTAATGTAAGACATGTCTGGGACATGCATCAGCTTCGAGATGTACAAGTTACTGTAAGATCTGTCTGGGACATGGCATCGACACCGATAGATGAGGGCCAGTGTAAGACCTGTTTGGGACATGGCATTAGCCTCGATACATTGAGAGTCAGTGTAAGACCATGTCTGGGACATGGCATCGACTTGATATGTGAGGTAGTGTAAGACCATGTCTAGGACATGGCATCGGCTCGATACCCTACGTTGAAGGCTCATTGAATATCCTTTCGTATCCTAAATAGTTCAACACGAAATCTTAGTTAATGTTAAGTGTAACAGCCCGAATTAGGGCCTAGTCAGAATAGTGGTTTTGAGACCACAAATCAGGAGTAAAAAAGTATATTTTATGATTATTATTAAGTTATGACATGATTGCATGATAGTGATAAAATTTCATGAAGGAATTTTTGTGAAAAGTGATTAATTTGTGCTTTAGGACTAGATTGCAAAAATTGCAAAACATGAGTTTCTAGAAGGTTTAAGTATGAAATAGCATGAGAAAATTTAGTAGAGGTCCTTATTTAGCAAATAGATTAATTTTTAGCATGATGGACAAAAATGCCCATGGAAGGGAAAAATATCCAAGAAAGGCCATTTTGGTCATTTGGTAAAGTTAAGTAATAAAAAGGGAAAAAGAAAGCAAAAATCTTGTCCATCTTCTCCAAGAGGTGCCGAAAATTTGAAGCTCCATAGCTAGGGTTTTATTTCAACTTTTCAAACTTCAAGTAAGTGCAATTTGGTCCTGTTTTCAATTTTCTTCGTATTTTTAAAATCCTTGTAACATGATTAAGCTATTTCTACCACTAATTTGAGCTAGGGTTTATATTCAAAAATATACCCATGCATGACATGCAAGTAAATTGATGCCTAGTGGTAGAAAATGAAAGTTTAAAGTGTAGTAAACATCTTTCTCTAAGTGATTTTCATGAAAAACCCTAATAGGGACTAAATTGCAAAGGTGATAAAATGTGTAGTAAAAGTGAGAATTGATGAAAAATAGGGGCTGATATGAGAATATAAAAGGTTCGACTAGGCTTGGGTAGTTAAGAAATTAAGTGCATTTTATTTTACGAGCCTAGGGACCATTTTGTAAATATGCCAAAGTTTAGGGGAAAAATTATAAATTTTGCCAAAGTGTATATTATTGGCTATTTAGCCAATGTGATTATTAAACGAGCTTAATTTTTCATTTTGGATCAAGAAACACGAAACTTGGACCAAAATTAGGGAAAAAGTAAGATAGTGGACTAAATCGAACATTTACCCTCGTTTTGGACCCGATGTAAGTTGTATGTCATAATATATCCCTATATTTTATGAAAGTTCTAATGTAATGATTTTCTATGAATCCATGAAATTTCATAAAGCTTATTGTTAAGTCAATGCATGAGCTATGTACAATTCCATGAAATCTAATTATATGAATTTTTACCAAAGATGATGAAAATATGAAAGGACAATTTCATGCAAGTATTAAAAGATACAAAAGATACCGTAATCATGTCATAAGCATTGTAGGTCCCATATAAGACCATGTCTAAGACATGGCATCGGCACCGAATAGGGATCCCATGTAGGACCATATTTGGGACATGGCATTGGCATCCATATAAGGTCCCGTATAAGACCATGTCTGGGACATGGCTTCGGCACCAAGATGAGACATGGATCCCTTGTAAGAGCATGTTTGAGACATGGCATGGGCATCTTAGATGAGATCCCGTCTAAGACCATGTCTGGGACATGGCATCGGCATTAGAGTACGATCTCGTGTAAGACCATGTCTGGAACATGGTATCAACATCGATATGAGGTCCTGTGTAGGACCATATTTGGGATATGGCTTCAGCATCGACTTATGGTCCCATGTAGGACCATGTTTGGGACATGGAATTGGCATCATATCATGAGATTAACTTACGGGTATCCTTCAGTATTCTAAAATAATTTTCAGAGGAGAAAGTATCCAAGTTGATTAGTTTCATGAGAAAGACTAAAGTTTCATGATGAGTGTTACAAGTACATATGAGTAAGTTACGAGATAATGAGAATGTAAGTCATAAGATGAAGTAAGCCATAAAAATAAGTAAGCCATGAGAATAAGTAAGCCATGGGAATGGGTAAGTTATAAGAATGAGCAAGAAACTATATGAGCTTTATGATATTTTATTTAGACGATGTTTCATGATCTTTGTTGTTATTTTATTCATGCAACTTACTAAGGATATATGTGCTTACTCCCTTTCTTTTCTTTCTTCCATGTAGATTGCTGAATCAGCTCGGGGATCGATCAAAGTCAGAGCTCAAAGTCACACTATCAAGTCGTTCATTTTGGTATAGTATAGTTAGTTATTTGATGTATGGCATGTATAGGAAATTTAGTTACTTTGATATGTGTTATTTTGAGTAGCCAAATGTGTTGGCTATTGTTATCACTTGAGTCAAGTTGTAATGGCCTTTGAAATTGGCTAATATTGTCTAAGTTATATTTTATGCAATGAGGATGAAATTCATGATATGCATGGTGGCATGTGAGTGCCTCAATGATGAATGCTTTTAATGTACGTTATACCTTGATTTATGAGTTTGAAGCTGGTATGAGTTGGATGTGTTTCAGGGTGGCAAAAAAGCTTGGAAAATAGCCTATAATTGTCCACAAGGATGGGCATACAGGCGTGTGCCTAGGTCGTGTGTGACACATGGTCGGCCCCCATGGTCATGTTAGTAGACCGTGTGTCCCTTGCATCCTAAGTAGGTAAGTCAGAATTGCACACGGGCTGAGCACACGAATGTGTGCCTTAGCCGTGTGAACCCCTGATGTTTTTATAGTGTTTAAGTCAAAGTGCTCCACGGGTTATAAACATGAGCGTGTCTAAGCCGTGTGAGGGACATGGGCAACAGACACAGGTGTGTGCCCAAACCGTGTCCAAACCTGTAGGTTTGAAATAAGAAATAAATTCATCATGGGTGAGTGACATGGGTATGTGTGACCACACGGCCAGCCCACACGAGCGTGTCCCACCTTACATAGGCGTGTGGCCCTGTTTCAAGCAGAATTTTTCAAAGAGTTCTAAAGTTCTCGGATTAGTTCCAAACCACTTCAGGTGTATGTTTTGGGCCTCGTAGGCTCGTAATAAAGTTATTAAGAGTTCATTTTAAAAAGTCTTAAATTAAAGTGAAAAGTAAAGCTCAATTTTGGTGTATTTAAGCATGTTCAAGTACAATAACGCCTCGGACCTCGTCCTGGCGTCGGACTCAGGTAAGGGGTGTTACATTAAGTTTGAGAGATGTTATGATGATTTTTACGACTGGTGCAGGTACCTAAATGAATTGTATGAATCGTGAGCTCACTATTATGTTGCATGATTAGTAAAGTTGGAAACGAGTAAGTCCTGTCATAGTTATTCTTTGTATCATACATGAGTCATAGTGTGTTAAGAATATGACTTAGAATGGTAATATTGTTGTTATTTATTTGCCTATGACTTACTAAGCTTTATGCTTACCCCTCTCCTTTCCATTTTTCTTATAGTGCTGCCTAAGTAATTCGAGGATCCAAAGACGTTGGAGGCATCCTACACACTATCAATTGAAGTACTCGGTATAGTTATGTTTTGTGTTTTGAGTAATGGCATGTATAGGTTGTTTGGTCATTTTTGTGTAAGATACTCTAGTTAGGCAATTGTGTTGGCCATTTATTTTAGAAAGTTCATTTTGTAAATGGCCATTAGAATTGGCCAAAATTGTGATAGTCATTTTTTAATGAAATGAGAATGAGTTCATGAAAATTTATGGATAGTTGCTTAGATTAATTGTGCATACACATGATGTAGATTGTGGTTGTTGGGTAAAGACATATTTCTGATCATTTGGATGCATATTGATGAGGAGTTATGATATGAAAGTGTTTGGTTACATTGGTCTTGTTTTAGGGTGGCAAAGAGGCTTGGTAGATAGCCTATTTTTGTCCACACGGGTAGGCACACGGGCGTGTGCCTAGGCTGTGTGTGACACAGGGCCAGCCCACGGGCATGTGACTGGGCCGTGTGTCCCCTGCACCTTGCGTGGATAGAATTAAATGCCCAGTAGTAAACCCACGGGTTGAGACACGACCGTGTGTCTCAACCATGTGGAGGACACGACCAAGCACATGGGCATGTGCTACGGCTGTGTGATTGCTGAGGTCAGAAACAGAATACCAAGGTTTTTGCACACAAGCTGCGACATAGGCGTGTCTTGGCCGTGTGACAGACAAGGGCTACACACACGGGCGTGTGCCACGGCCGTGTGTCTGCTGACGTCAAAAACAGAATGTCAAGGTTTTTGCATACGGGCCGCGACATGGGCATGTCATGGCCATGTGAAGGACACGGGCTGAGCACACAGGCGTGTGCCGGGCTGTGTGAAAACCCCTGTAGGTTCAATGTTAGAAAATAAATCCGTAAGGATGAGGGGCACGGGCGTGTCCTTAGATTACTTAGGCCATTTGGGGTACACGGGCAATTAGCACGACCATGTCTTGAGGCCACACGGGGGTGTTGCCCTTCCACACGGGCGTGTGTCATATTTTAGTAGAATTTCTTGAAAGTTTTCTAAGTGCCCGAAATGGTCCCAGATTGTTTCAAAACCATGTTTTAGGCCTTGTAGGCCCATATGAAGGACCGAAAGTCATGTTTTTAAAGTTTTAAATTAGGACGTATTTCGGTGGTTTGAGATTGGATAATTGTATGTGTTTTAGTAAGGTAACACATCGTACCTTGTTCCGACGTCGGATACAGGTAAGGGGTGTTACAGATGTTCATTCTATCGAAGGTTACACCATGAATATATCTCCTTAACATCATTTCCATAAATCAATCAATATCGTATCATTCTTATCAGAAATAGAAAGTAGTGGCTTAAACATGAAGAATGATTCTTACACCTTATCATATATATAACATACTCAAACTGAAAACTTTTGACAACCTTTAATGATTCTTATACCTTATCATAGATATAACATACTCAAATTGAAAACTTTTGACAACCTTTAATCACATTCACACATTTCACTTCTTTTAGAGTATGAGTACTTACCTTACATGAACTAGAAAATAAAGAATTAATACAAAGGATGGAAGTAAGAAGGAACTCACTAGAAATACAACAAAGTCTATATAGTAGAACCTTTGCCTTTGTCACGTGGACCTTCAATAACGTCTTAAGCTATAATATGAACAATTAAGCTTATCAGATCACCATTTCATTGAATCCAATCATGCATTCAAGGAACATTACCACTTAACCAAGAATCAAGAAGTTTCCTTCCTTACACATTAATCTAACATTTTTGCATTGAGGACTAAAAACACGTAAATAACTATGAAGTTAACCTAGGGTTTATCAACATTTACCATTAAGCTAAAACAAACGTAGGAGTTGGTTATATACAATGAGATAGATGAATGCAAAGAAAATCAGGTATTCTGAGCTTAAGTTTTTCAAAGAGTGCAAAGAATATCAGGGAGATAGATGAATGCAAAGAAAACACAAAGATTAACAGTGAAGACACTGTTGTCCTTACATACTTAATCACGGAGATAAGGTTTAGTGGAAGAATCAAATTATTCCACTAGCACCCTTAATTCTCGTGATTAAGTGAACTTATCATAATCTAAGTCTTATCAACTACAGTAGCTTAGTTTAATTCTAACCAGTTCTGTAATGCCCTCTTACCCGAGACCGTCGCCGGAGTCGAGCTTGAGGTGTTACTAAACTTAATTTATCACTTAAACGAATTTAAACCATTTATTTCAGCATTTGTAATAAGCTGTCCAGCTGCGTCATAGTCGCTTAAAAAATCATATCTCAAGTTAAAAAACTTAAAATTAAGATCCGTAAATTTTCCTTGAAACTAGATTCATATATCTATCTACTAATTTTTTTCTAGAATTTTTGGATGGGCCAATTAGTACAGTTTATTAGTTAAAGTTTCCCCTATTTCAGTGTTCGACTGCTCTGACCTCTGTTCACTACGAATCACTTTTCTCCCTGTACAAAATTCAAATGACTATTCTGTTTATTTATTATAAAACTAGACTCAATAAGGAATCTATACATATATAGTATGACTCCTAATTATTTTTGTAAAATTTTTAGCAAATTTCTAAATTCAGAACAAGGGATTCAGAAATCACTCTGACCCTGTTCCACCAAAACCCAAATATCTCATAAAATACAACTCTTTTACCTATTTAGTTTCTTCCATATGAAAATAGACACAATGAGCTTCAATTTCATATTTTATTCACCACCTGATCTTGTTTCTACTATTTTTAGTGATTTTTCAAACTCACGTCATTGTTGCTGCAAAATTCTGTTTTATAACAAAATTCATCTTTCTATGGCTTTTCATGGACCAAGTAACACATTAAACATACATGACACCAAATGTAATCTAGATTGGCCATTCCAATGGCTAATCATTTCCAACCATTTCCTTGCCATGCCATCACCATGTCATAAGATTATTTGCATAAAATGATTATAATGCTATACATGCCATATTCAAAATACAAGCCATTATACAAATTTGTCCTGGATAGTGTGAACGTTCCTTCGACCCTTCCTGATTTCCAAGCTGGCTTGTCAAAACTACAATGAATGAAAAGGAGGGAGTAAGCATAAATGCTTAGTAAATTCACATGTAAATAACAAGTAACATAACTATGCAAATCAACATAACCACCAATTACATAATATCATTAAAACATTCATGACACAAGAATACTTGCTATTTTACCACATTCTTGTCTTACCAAGTTCTCAACTCGAGATTTAGGCTCATACCTGTCCAACTTCCTCTTTCACCATACTTTCCAACATACCTCTTTCGTTTAGGCTTTCTCATTATTCATTGAAAAATCTACCCGTTGAACTCATCGGGATATAACTCGGATACACAAATCGTATACACATAAGTGTCATATCCGTAGCCAAGCTACCATGTAACCCGCCCATAAGCGAACTCGGACCCAACTCAACGAGCTCGGAACTTAACCATCCTAGTGACATGTCACTTGTATCCTAATCTATTCCCAAGGTTCAAACGGGATTTTCCTCAATCACAAATTTCCGGTCATCTTCCTCGAAATGTCAGAACCGATATTTGGTAGCATTTCATATTTATCAAGTAGCTCACATAGTTTGTATATTACTAAATAATAATTCACAAAGCATAATATTTCATGATAATAAGTATCATATCATATAAATAACATTAAATCTTTTAAAATAACAATTATGTTACCTTATTTACACATGAACTTACCTCGGTACAAAATGTTAGGAATCGAGCCTATTCCTCGTAAACTTTGTTTTTCCCTCGATCACGACTCGAATCTCGTTTCTCTTGATCTAAAATAACACATTTAGCTTATTTAATACTCACATTTATCAAAACGGTCCTTGACCCTAACTTTGTCAAAATTATGAATTTGCCCCTAAACTTTTGCATATTTACACTTTTTCCCCAAAGGTCATAAATTAAACTTTATCCCAAATTCTTATGTTTTAAGACATGCTGATCATTTATTTACTAACAGCAACCTCAAATTCCCACTATAACATGTACTTATGAACAATAGGTATTTTTACCGATTAAGCCGTTTTACTCATTTTCACTTAAAACCGAGTAGCACAAGTTGTCTAGCATAATTTAAAACCTCATATTCTATTATAAAACACCAAAATAAACAAATTTCACCTATGGGTATTTTTTCAAATATGAACCCTAGGTTGAATTATTGCTAGCATAAGCTAAATCAAGTTACCGGGACTTCGAAAACGTAAAGAACATTAAAAACGAGGCTTGGAATCACTTACTATGGAGCTTGGAAGCTTGAAACAAACCCTAGCTATGGAGAACCCTTGAAATTTCGTGCTAATGAAGAAGATGGACATATTTTGCCATCTTTTTCCCTTTTTTAATCTTTTAATTACCAAATGACCAAAATACCCTTAATGCCTTTCTTTGAAAATTTTCATGTACAAGCCCATTTTTGTCCAAAATTTTAGAAATTGGTCAAATTTCTATTTAAGACCTCCTAATTAATATTCCAAAGCAATTTCATACTAAAAACTTCTAGAATGCAAGTTTTGCAACTTATTCGATTTAGTCCCTAATTTCAAATTAAGCACTTTATGCACAGAATTTCTCCACGAAATTTTCACACCATCATGCAATCATATCATAAACATCAAAATAATTATAAAATAATTATTTCTATCTCAGATTTGTGGTCCCGAAACCACTATTCCGATTAGGCCCTAATTCGGGATATTACAAGTTCTCACTTGACTAACTAAATTGTCTTATTAAAATAATAAACAATCTATAAAACTTCAAACTTTACGAATTCGCCAAAACATTTGGGGTGATGTATACTCAACAGAAGAGTTCGCCAAGCCACAAATATTGCCAAAACATAGAACTCACCAATTGGAGCATACACAGAATCCTATACTTAGTCAACACTAACACTTTACTTACTCAGATCCACACTTATTACCACAACACAATAAACAATAACCAGATACAAAGACTTGCCAGGCGGGTTGCTACATGGACCTAAGAAGAATAGATCCTAAATCTGTTTCTAGATTTATTCTCTTCTGGTGTTCATAGTGTGACATACCTAAATCCTAAATGGATGATGGATTATGTATGCGCTGCTTGTAAACTTTGATGTAAGTAAAAGCCTGTGTTCAAATAAATAATGAACTAAAAGCTGGTGTGTTGGATGTACGACTTCTACAGTATGTAGTGTCATTCACAATAGTGGAATTCATGACATGGGTAAATGATATCCTCTCATTGGCATTACATTGTTGATGAAAAGTAAACGTGGCCACAGATCGTTCGTCTTTGTGATGAATGACTTGATTTATTTAATAGTAATTGACTTTTTATGAAGGAATATGTAATTATTACCATGAGATAAAATAATATCATATTGGGAGAAGGAATATTATCCCAGAGAGATTAATGATATCCCATTAGGGTAACACACTTATGACAAGTTCATTAGATGAGAACTAATCAAGATGCTTTTATAATGGTATGTTGTTGGGAGAGCTTAGTCACGATAATATAATGGAATGACTTCGTGACTAAATGAGTTTATAATTAATAGAAAATAACTTAAACTTAATTATGAATCATTTGAGCATTAATTGAATATGTCCAATTGGTCCCTCCTCTAACTCATTGAAACCATAAATGAATTGCATGCTGAATCAAATGTATAGATATGAATAGAAATGGTGAAATGAAGTAATAGGAAACATTTGAAAATGATTATGATTTTCTCCAAAATGGAAATGATAATGGAGAAATGGAATCATTTGGAAATGAATGTGGTTTTCTTGAAAATGAATTGAAAAATGAATTTATGTTTTTCAAATTAAATGAAGTTTGAAAATGGAAATAAATCATTTGTTCATAGTGAACTGTTGGATGCGAAAATATTAAATATATTTTCTTATAGATTCTTTTACGGTAAAGTCATCATGATTTTAACAGAATTAGAATTGAATTGAGAAATTTATTTAATTAGAAATATATTGAAGTTTATTTTTGGAACTAGAAAAACAAATATTGGTTTGGATCAAATTATAACACATTAGGTTAAAAGCTCAAAAAGTACTTGTAATTGGACCCGATATGGAAGAGACGCAAAAGCCCATTATGTTATAAGGTAGGATGGCAAACCATAGTATTATTAACTAGGGTTTCCGTCACCTACATCCTAGTTGAACTAGGATTTTATTTTTCTAGTTGGAATAAACTTATACAATTCAACAAGGGTTCTAGATTCTCTCCCTATAAATAGACGACACCGGTAACGCTATTGTAAAAATTTTAAGATATTGTTACTCTATCAAAAAATAGAGAGAATTTTTTTCTCAATTATTAAATATATTTTTCCGAAATAACAATTTTGTTGGTTTCTATTTTGAAAAGAGAATTTTTGTTTTCACCCAAAAGAAAAGAAAACTATTTCTAGAACCCTTGTGTTTTTATTCGATTTGGTCGAGCCCATACTCGAAGCAATTTGTGGCATGAGAATAGTCGAGAATATTGTTTGGTTGAAATCCGGGAATGACAAGGATTCGTCTATCCAAAAACATATGTACAATTTTGGTCTAGGGTTTGTTGCAAGAAAACTATTTTTGAACTCAATTTTTTCCAACAGAAAAAATCATCTAAGGTCGCGCAATTTGCAAGACTAAAGTTCTAGCCCCGTTGTAACACCCTTAACTCGTATCCGTAGCCAGAATAGGTTAAGAGGCATTATCAGACTTATAACATAGTTTAGAACATTCATCAATCAAACAATTACCACATTGCAATCAATATCATTCATTTACACTTATAGCATACTTAAAACGAGCATACGAGGTTTTAATCATGCATTTGGGACTAAACCGATAACATACAAATGTTTAGGGTCAACATAGAAAAATTTCAATTCAAGGGACACACGTTCGTGTGACCAGGCCGTGTGTCTCACACGGCCACTAGACACGCCCATGTCACAGGTCGTGTGAAAACAGGAGGTATATATTGACTTGGCGACACGGTTGACCACACGCCGGTGTGTCTAGCCCGTGTGCCTATTGGAAATGGCCATACACGCCCGTGTACCAGGCCGTGTCCTTCCTGTAAGGTATACTGACTTATGCCACACGGCCAGTTACACGCCCGTGTGGAGCATACTGACTTGTTTCGAATTGTAAAACCAGGGGACACACGGCCGTGTACCATGATAGTGTGTCACACACGGTTGAGACACACGCCTGTGGGGACAAAAATAGGCTATTTGTAAAGCCATTTTCCCACCCAAATCACATACATCTACAAAAATTCAAATGGTACCATTTCCATATACAAATACGCAACCAAACATCAATATTCAATGCACACATTATACCATTTCAACATCAACCGTTTTGATAATCAAGTTATCACCATTACCCACTCAATCCATACCAAATGCACATTCTTAAATCCACCTAAATGGTCACTTTTAAACATGCATCCTTTACCTAAAATCATAGATATACAAATATCAAATTTGTTCCCAATATCAATTCATAACCATCATCAAGTAGCAATTATCAACCATATAATCAAATGTACCAAAACATGTACTAAAATAAGCCACATCACATGGCTAGATACATAGCAAGATGCGCAGACTTCATTAGCCACAACAACCTTATAAATAATATAACCACCTAGCCTATACATGCCATATAACCACATTTCACAAAGTTCATAAGTACCAATACGATAACTGGATAGTGTGATGCAATCTTTGATGACTTCCAAACTGAGCAAGCTTCCGAGTCACTGTAAAACACGGAAAGTAAATAGAGTAAGCCATAAAGATTAGTAAGCTCGTATGACTAATAGTACAATATACGGTTTAACAATTAATTCACTATTAGAAGAAGCATGAGTACATATAAACAAGTTCCATCCAATCCAATACATATCACATTAACAACCCTTTAATTCATATGTGACTTCATCAGCTTTCACTTACTTGTCATATAGATTTATCAAATATCACTTACTCGTCGAGAGTATCAAGTATATCTGAACTGATTCATATCATCATTTCTATTCTCATACCATCATACTTTTCGTTGAACCATCGGGAATAACATTAAGTATTCAGTAATCTTGCACACTAAGTGCCATATATGTTTTTAAACCACCTGTATCTCATAGCATGTATATTATCTATTCGTAAATCAATATAACATGTAATACTATTTCAATACAATCCAATCAATTTGCCAAATGCCTAAGCATATAAAACCATCAATAGGTTAGTACCACAACGTTCATATATTCATCAAGTCATCATGGTTGAAACAATAAACATTCAAGCTTAAGTAGTTATAGCTTTCATGACACACTTTAGTTCATCATATAACATCAATACCATGTAAGTCACATAACATTTGTATCTATTCATTTCTATTCGTATAACCTGTAATTCATTCATATATCCGATAATAGAAATATGCCCGTCGAATAATTCGGTATATTATTGGATACTCAGGAAACTCACACAATAAGTGCCAAATAACCTGTCGAAGCTATATCAATCTCGCACACTAAGTGCCAATATATGTAAATATAATATATATATATATAGCTGGAGTTATCTTAATCACGCACACTAAGTGCCAATATATATATAGCCGAAGCTATCTTGGTCTCACACACTTAGTGCCAATATATTTAGCCGAAGCTATCTCGATCTTGCACACTTAGTGCCAATGTATTTAGCAGAAGCTATCTCGATCTCGCACATTTAGTGCCAATATATTTAGTCGAAGCTATTTTAATTTAGCACACCTAGTGCCAATACATAGCTAAATCATCGTCAAACGTGTCTATAATTTTGTATTCACATTTTAGACAATATCAAAGCATTTAAAACATCATTATAACAATGCTTATTACATACAAACTTACCTCGATCATCAAAACGATGAAATTGATCGACTAGTCCGAAACTTTGATTTTCCTTCGATCTAGACCCGTACAAGGCTTTACTTGATCTAATTAATCAAAATCAATCCATTCATTATACACTCTATTCAATTCAACCCAAAATACACAATTTTGCAAAATTACACTTTTACCCTTAATATTTAGCATTTTTACAATTTAGTCCCTAGGCTCGTAAAATGAAATTCATTCAATTTTATCCCGACCCAAGTTTAGCCGAATATTAAACATACTTATAGCAGCCCATAAATTTCACATATTCACACTTTTACCATACAATTTATCACATTTCTCAATTTAGTCCTTAATTGACATTTTTATCAAAAATCACTTTACAAAACTTGTAAATCTAACAACAATGATTTATTTTCCATCATCAACTATCTAAATACACACTTAATCAACAATGGAAAAACTCAAAAACTTAAACAGTTTTTAAATTGAAGACACGGGCTAGCTAGATTAAGTTGTAATGATTCCAAAAACATAAAAATCATTAAAGACGGGACAAAGACGGATTTACAATTTAGCTAACAAGCTTGGCTGAATGTTGTGCATGCATGGAGGTTTTATTTCTTCCATATTCAGTTGTAAAAAGGAAGAAGAAAGATGATACCAATTGTTTGTTTTATTTAATTAACATATAATTACCTTTTTACTTATTTAACCTTTAATAACCTTAATAATTACACCAAATGCCACTCCACTATCATCCACTATATCATTAACGGGCTATTTACCACATAAGGACTGCCGCTTTTAAGTTCTATAGCTATTTGACACCTTTAGCTTATAGAACCCAACTTTCGTACTTTACGCGATTTAGTCCTTTTCATCAAATTAAGCACTCAATTGATAAAATTTCTTCACGAATTTTTTACACAATCATAATATCATGCTATAAATATTAAAATAATAATAAAATAAATTTTTTGATGTCGGATTCGTGGTCCCAAAACCACTATTCTAATTTAGCTAAAAACGGGCTGTTACATCCGTGACATTAGGAATCAGTGAAAGATATGAGGTTGCAACAAGATTTCTTTTCAAAATATAGTATAGATTTTTTTTATTTTTTTAAATTTTGTTGCTATCTTTTTGTTATAATTTTTTTTTATATAAATACAACTTTGGTCATTCAATAAAATGTGTGTTCAATGAAAAATATAGAAAATTCTCTTATTTCTTGACTGTTTCTTTTTACCAATAGTTTGGCCTCAAAACTTTCTGTTATCTTGAGGGACCTTTGAAAAATAGAAGAGACAAGTTTCACAATGGCACCACTAGTCTTAAATGTTAAAAATTATCAAACCTGGGCTGCTAGGATGACTGTTCATTTGTAGGCTCTTGACATCTGGAAAGTAGTGGAGGATGGTTATGAAATACCACCAGTTCCAATAAATCCAACGGTGGCACAAATGAACAATCATAATTTTAAGAATATGATGAAGGTAAAGTGAAGGGAATCAATGAAAAATATGAAATTTTTCGTTGTTTCACAATCGATTCTCACTAGAACCATGAAATTTGAATCTGCTATAGAAATCTGGGAGTATCTTAAAGAAAAATATGAAGGGAATCAAAGGATCAAGAACATACAAGTGATTAACTTGATCTAAGAATTTGAAATGAAGAGAATGAAAGGGTCTGAGTTAGTTAAAGACTAGGCTGATCAATTGCAGACAATGTGAGATTACTAGGTAAAGAAATCTCTAATAAAAAATTTTGTTGAAAAGATTTTGGCTATGCTTCTTGAAAGATATGAGGCTATAATTCTTTCCTTAGAGAATTCTAAATATTTGTCAAGTATTACCTTGGTAGAGCTACTAACCGGTTTGTAGGCTTCAAAACAAAAGAGATTCATGAGGCAAGAAAATTCTATATATAACAGTCTGTTTTACAGTGGTACTAGAAACAACGATTTTGGAGCCCTATTTTTTAATGATCAAGTTCATATCATTATATAATATTTACAAGTCTGTTATGGTATTATATTTAATTTTGGTTTGGTAATTTTATTAAACAGTTAGTAATTAAGGTACAAAGATTAAATCTTAAAAATCGTAAAAGTTAATCGTTATTGATTTTTACTAGCTAGAAAGAGTTAAAAGGTAATTATTAAAGGTCTTGAGTGGAATTTTACCACTTTTTAATGTTATTGGATAGTTGGCGCATAATTTGGATGATATATTTGTTAAATTTTAATTAAATTATGTTTAAATAATAAAATATAAAACAAATAAAGGAAAATAAGCTATCATCTTCTTTATTTTTCCTTTCATTGTCCAAAAACAAGAATAGAATAAGAGAACAACCATTGTTGAATGCTCCACTTTCGATCATTGCATGTAAGTCCAAACCAAGCCCGTTTTTCGTAAATTTTATGTTTTTGAGATCGTTGTAACTTGATTTAGCTAGTTCGATACTAAATTGTAAAAAAATATTTCCATTGATGATTCTTGAAGCTTTTGATGTTAAATGGTTTGATTGTAAGCTTAGATTTGATTAAGGACTAATTTATAAAGTGAAATTTGTTAGTTTTGAGTATAGGGACTAGATTGCAAACAAATCAAAATTATCATGAAATTTTTGTAATTATAAATATTAGAGGGCTATAGAAGGATGTGATTAAAATCAGATTGAAAAAGTGGGCTTAAATGTGAAAGTTATGATTATTTCGGCTTTAGGGACTAAATTGAATAAAGTGTAAAAATTTAGGAAATTTTGTAAAACTAAAATTGAACTGTCATAAGCATAAACTAAATTGTCATAAGGTAATTGAAATTGATAAATTGAAATGAAATACTACATAGGTCAAGATTTGAATCAGCCACTATATAATTAAGGAAAAAGAAAAATTATTGATTAGTCCCGACAATTCAGCTCATTAGCAGTTTTTGCAAGTAAGTTCATATGGTATAGTTATATATGTCAATGTAATGTATGTGTTAGGATTATGAATTTATGTAGCTTCATTGTGATTTGAATTGTATGCAAAATAGTACAAAAATGTGGGAAATGGACTGATTTGTAAAGAAATGATCTAATGTATTAACTGTACCCAAATGAACATAAGAAATGATAAGATACAATTGGCCTTCCAATAGAGTTCTTTGTGCATTGTATGGGATATGATATGAGATGATATTGATGTACAGAGAATTCACTGTTTAAATCAGAATCCAACATTTGTTGTGGATTACTGAGTTTTGTCTATAAGGAGACCACTATTACTAATTGTCTCTACGAAGACCCCAATGTGTTCTAGTGGGATGTAATGTCTTATGATATACAATTCCTATGGGTTTAACACTTCGATGCTTAGGTGTGTTTTGGAGTTATCGCTTGAATGAGCAATCTGGTGTGTTTTGGTGGTTAGCTGCATATCCATATATGTTTATTATAGTTTAACTGGCTAAATGGTTAGTGTAACACAGAAAATAACTAATTGATAATATGTATTGTAACAACCCGTTTTTAGTGAAATTAGAACAGTGGTTTCGGGACCACAAATCAGAAGTCAAAAAATTTAGTTTAATATTATTATATGGTCAACAGTATGATAGAAATACCGTATAAAAATTTTGTTAAGAAATTTTATCATTTACATACCTAATTTGATAAAAAGGACTAAATTGCATTAAGAGCAAAAGTTGAGTTCTAATAGCTAAAGGTATTAAATGGGTATAGGATTTGAAATTGAAAGTCCTTATATAGTAAATAGACCATAAAAATGCTAAGTGATTAAGCATGAGTAGTCATCATTGGAAATTTAATGAATTATTAAGGGTAATTTTAGAAACTAGCGATTTAAGTTAAAATAAATAAAATAAAATAATGTATTCTCATCATTATTCACCAGAAAAAAAAGAAAAAGAAAGAAACCTAGCCATGAAAGCTTGAAATGTTAGCAAGCTTGTTTTGCTCAATTAGGTATGTATTCTTGTCCTATTTTTAATGATTTTTATGTTTCTGCGTCGTAGTAGCTTAATGTACCTAGCTCGGGGATTAATTTGCAAAACTGTTAAAGTATTAGGATTTTGCCGTTGATGAGTATACTTGAATTGTGAAGTTTTATGATAGAAAATGAAAGGTTGATGATGAAATTATCAATTAGGGTTAAATTGAAAAGATGATAAATTTGTGGTAAAAATTGTGAAATTGTGAATTATGTGTGCTGCTATTAATATGTATAAAAATTGACTAGGATTGAGTAAGGATTAAATTGTATGAATTTTATTTTTCGAGCTTAGGGACTAAATTACAATAAATTAAAAGTATAGGGGCAAAATAATAATTTTGCCAAAATATTTGTTGGACTAAATTGAATATGAATTATATTGAATTGAGTTAAATTCATTCATATAGATCTAGTTAGACCTAGTACGAAGTTAGATCGAGGTGAAGGAAAAACATCATATTAGTCATCTTCGTATCTACTTTAACTTCACGAGGTAAGTTCGTGTAACTAAATTGTACATTTATATGTGTTAAATTGAATTATTGTTTGTGAATTGTACAGTTTTCTTGAATAAATACCAGTTGTATATTTGACAATTACCAAGCCCCGTTTGAACCTTAGGAATCTGTAGGATACAAATGACATATCATTAGGGTCACCGATTTCAGCTCTTATGAGCTTCCCGTTATTCAGCTCGCATTTCCCATTATTCAGCTCGGATGAGCTTCTCGTTTACAGCTCGTATGAGCATACATGTACATGAATTGATGAATTACAGTTCAGTACACTTCGTGTGTACTACCCATGTATCTAACGATGTTCTAAATGGTTCAACAGGCACAATTCTGTTATGAGATTATATGAGTTCAATATGAACTATTATTGGAATTTATATGAAAAACATGAATTGTGATTATTTGATGAATTCAACCATGTGTGTGGATCTTATATGTGATTTTTATGGCTATTATGTTGGTGATCATGTGTTTAGGCTTTTGGGAAAATCGGTTGAGATATGCTTTGTTTACTTACCTATTTTTTGGATATATGGTAAGTTAAATTCTGTGTTAGACGAACTTACTAAGCTTAAATGCTTTCTTTGTGTTATTTTCCATGTTTTATTGTAATTCAGAAGCTCGTACAGGTTAGAATCTGGTCGGAGCTATTTCACACTATCCAACGGTCCTTTTGGTACTTTTAGTAAATTAATTCTAGTTATAATGGCATGTATAGGTTATTTTGGTCAATGTTGGTATATAAATGTTTTGTTGAGACTAGCTATTTGGATGGCTTGTGTTTGGTATATTTTGATGTGTATATAAGTGGCCTTATCATATTTGTTATATGTTTGATATGGTAGAATGAAAGAAAGTATAATGTGGTTTGAATATGCATACATGAATTTGGTCATTTAGGTAAATTGAGATACTTATTGACATGTCTTTAAATTGTCAATTAAGGTGCCTAAGGGCATATTGATTGTCTGTGGTGATATTTCATGTTTAAGACGTGATTTTGGCTTGTTTTGAATGCCTTGTTATTGCTTGTTGATGTGCAAATTGTTGTGTTGAGGTTGGTACCAAATTGGGTGAGAAATGTGGCTTGGAAAATGACCTATTTTCGTCCACGCGGGCAGAGAAATGGGCATGTGTCTTATCGTGTGTGACACACGGCCAGGTGACATGGCCGTGTGTCCCCTGTATCTTTTAAATTGCTTAAGTCAGTATGCTCACACGGCCTAGCACACGGGCGTGTGGCTTGGCCATGTGACCCAAGTCAAAGAGTTACATGGGCATGAACACGAGTTGGGACACGACCGTGTGTCCCTATTTCGAATGTCCACACGGCCTAAGACACAAGCGTGTCTCCTGGCCGTGTGAGTCACATGGCTTGGCCACACGGCCATGCGTCCCCTACAACTTTGAGAAAATTCAATGTTTTCTAAAAAAATCTTTGAATACTCGATTTAGTCCCAACTTGTTTCTAATGCGTATTTTGGGCCTCGAAGGCTTATATAAGGGACAATATGTTTGTTTACGATTGGTTTATGATATGAATATTATATGATGTGAAATGTTTGAAATTTCTATCTATTTGTTCTGTAAACTCCAGTAATGCTCCGTAACCCTATTCCGGTGATGGATATAGGTTAGGGGTGTTACATTTATTGTATTTGGAAATGGCTATATGTGATTGGAATGATGAAACAACGTATATATACGATGATTTTGATAGAATGATACTAAATGGAAATGTATTGTACATATTGAACCGTTATATGATTGTAACTGATGAACTCACCTTACTAATGTGAAATGTGATGACAAGAAAGTTGTATAGTTAGATAATTCGTTATGTTAGTTATGAATTGAGGTGAGTTTACTATTTTAGCTCCTATGAACTTACTAATCACACTAATGCTTATTCGTTGTGTTTTCTTTGATTGTAGTTTTTTTTTCCTGAACGAGGCGATCAGATCACTTCATAGCTCACATTATCAAGTTTTTGATTCAATAGTCTTTTTTATTGTTTTGGACTTAGTTATATGGCATGTATATAGGCAATGTTATGCTTATGTGTACTTAATTTGAATGTTGTTGATTTTTAATCCAAAATGGTGAATGACATGAATAGTTATGTGATATGGACGAATGTGTGCACCTTGGCAATATGTTTAGTTATAATAGAAGCATATAGATGGTTATATTCATAGTGGAATGGCTGTTTTTGGATGATGTAATTGATTAGTATCATAAGTTGAATGGTTGATGAATGTATAAGTTGTAAGGTTTTGTTTAGACATCTAAGTGAGGTATAATGAAATTAGTCTAATTGACTCAACTTATTGTTTTCAAATGTATTAAGTAAATGGAATGGTTTGGAATGAATTATGCACCATTGTTGTGATTCGGTGCCAAATGTGGCATATTGGTTAGATGTTATGAAAATGATGAATGATATGTTTTGGCATGGTTTTGGGAATGTTTTAAACATGTTTGAATGATGTTATAAGAACTCTTTTGGCCAATTTAGATTTTTGGATTGAAACCAGTATCAAATGGCATGAAAATACCAAAAATAGGATTCATGTTGCGATGTCATATAGTGGTCGTCTCTACAAGAGAAGGCCTGTAATGTTACGTTGAGATGAGTAACTCTGTTGTCTCAATGAGGCCAAAACAATGAATGATGTTGCTGTAACACCCCCACGCCCAAGACCGTCGCCGGAGGCGAGCTTGAGGTGTTACCGAACATAATTTATCATTTAAATAACTTTACATCATTTATTTTGACTTTCGGAATAAGTAGTTTTTTTGCATCATGGTCGCTAAAAAAATCATATCTCGAGTTACGAAACTCAAAATCAAGATCCGTAAATTTTCCCTGAATCTAGACTCACATATCTATCTACTAATTTTTTTCTAAAATTTTTGGTTGGGCCAATTAGTACAGTTTATTAGTTAAAGTTACCCCTGTTTCAGGTCTTGACTGCACTGACCTCTACTTACTACGAACCACTTTTCTCCATGTACAAAATTCATATAACTATACCATTTATTTATATTAAAATTAGATTCAATAAGGATTCTGAGCATATAAATTACACCTCCTAATTATTTTTTTACAATTTATAGTGAATTTTCAAAGTTGGAATAGGGGATCCAGAAATTGCTCTGGCCCTGTTTCACTAAAACTCAAATATCTTATAACATATAACTCCTTTACCTATTTCGCTTTAAGCTTCAATTTCATAGTTTATTATTCACCTAATTCGTTTTCTACTATTTTTGGTGATTTTTCAAACTCACGTCGTTGTTGCTGTAGTGTTCTATTTTATGGCAAGTTTCATCTTTTTATGAATTCTCATGAACTATATAACATATTAAACTCACAAGGCATCCAACATTATCTAGGCTAGCCATACCAATTACTAATCATTATCAAGTATTTTCTCAACCAAACCACAACCATATCACAAGATTATTTACACAAAACAAGTATATTGCTATACATGCCATACATCAAAACATACAAACCTATATACCAATTCTTCCTCGGATAGTGTGAGCGTTTCTTCGACCTTCTTGATATCCAAGTTGGCTCGCTAAAAACTATAATGAATGAAAAGGAGGGAGTAAGCATAAATGCTTAGTAAGTTCACATGCAAATAACAAGAAACATAACAAAGCAATTATATCAACAACAATAGCATGATATCACCAAGATACAAACCACATTTCTAGCTATCGTGTATCATATTACCACCTTATTTCTGTTATATCAAGTTTCAACCCGAGGGTTAAGTACATACCTGTCCAAATTGTCCATTTCACAACACTTACCAAAATATCATTTTCATCTTGAGTATTCTTCCATTCCGCTAGAATTTTACCCGTTGAACACATCGGAATATAACTCGGATACACGGATCATTTGCACATAAGTGCCACATATGTAATCAATCAATCATGTAACCAGCCCATAAGCGAACTCGGACTCAACTCAACGAGCTCGGGCGTTCGCATCCATAATTGAACTCGGACTCAACTCAACGAGCTCGGATGCCTAGTTACATCTCACGAACTCGGACTCAACTCAACTCAACGAGTTCGGACATTTGCATCCATAAGTGAACTCGGACTCAACTCAACGAGTTCAGATGCCCAACCATCCTAGTGACATGTCACTTGTATCCTAATCTATTCCCAAGGTTCAAACGGGATTTTCCTCAATCACACATTTCCCCGTCGTTCTCCTCGGAATATCGGAACCAATACGTTGCTTGCATCTCATACTTAATAATTTAATCGCATACTTTTCATACCAATACATAATATTTCACAAAGCATAATATTCATAATAACAAGTATCATATCATATAAATAGTATTAAATCACTTAAAATAGCAATTATGTTACATTATTTACACATGAACTTACCTCGGTACAAAATATAGCAATTTTGCAATTTAGTCCAAAATCTTTTCTTTTCCTCGATCAAGGTTGATTCCACGTCTTTCTTGATCTAAAATAACACATTTAGCTTATTTAATACTCTCATTATCAAAATAGTCCTAAATTCAAATTTTGACAAAATTATAATTTTGCCCCTAAACTTTTGCATATTTACACTTTTGCCCCAAAGTTCGGAAATTAAATTTTTATCACAAATTCTTATATTTTAGGACATGCTGATCATTTATTTACCATTAGCAAGCTCAAATTCCCACTAAAACACATACTTATGAACAATATGTACTTTTACCGATTAAGCCGTTTTACTCGTTTTTACTTAAAACCGAGTAGCACAAGTTGTTTAACATAATTTAAAACCTCATATTCTATCATAAAACATCAAAATACACAAATTTCACCTTTGGGTATTTTTCCAAATATGAACCCTAACTTAAATTATTGCTAACATAAGCTTTATCGAGTTACCGGGACTACGAAAACGTAAAGAACATTAAAAACGGGGCTTGGAATCACTTACTATGAAGCTTGGAAGCTTGAAACAAACCCTAGATATGGAGAACCCTTGAAATTTCGTGGTAATGAAGAAGATGACCAATTTTGTGTTATTTTTCCCTTTTTATTTCATGTTAATATCCAAAAGACCAAAATGCCCCTCCTTACTAAACTTTCAAAAATTCCATCCATGTCCAAATTTTGTCCATGAACTTAAAATTGGTCAAATTTCTATTTAAGACCTCCTAATTAAAATTCCAAAGCAATTTCATACTAGAAACTTCTAGAATGCAAGTTTTGCAACTTATTCGATTTAGTCCCTAATTTCAAATTAAGCACTTTACGCTTAGAATTTCTTCACGAAATTTTCACACCATCATAAAATCATATCATAAACATCAAAATAATTATAAAATAATTATTTCTACCTCAGATTTGTGGTCACGAAACCAATATTCTGATTAGGCCCTAATTCGAGATATTACAGTTGCGGCATCAAACGTAGTGACATCGTGACATGAAAAACTGTTCTAGGACATCACAACGAGGAGCTCCCTCATGTCACGACTTGTTTCTGAACTTTTGAAAAGTTTATAATTTAGTCATTCTTCTTGCTCAGGTCAACTTAAGAGCTTTTGTGAGCTCGATTAAAACTCGGTCTTAACTGTATTTTGTAATATACTTAGAATTATGAAATGAATTGGTGTTTAAATTGAATTAATTGATATGATTTGTATATGATTGCTTCGATAATTGTAGTAGCATTCTATAGCTCAGGTCTGACTATCAGACCAGGTAAGAGGTGTTACACTATAAAAGGAGCTTGTGAAGTTCGCACATAGACAAATGGAAATAGAAAAATAACAATAAGAATGTTAAAAAGCCTAGCAACAACAACAACAACTAAATAAATGGTTGTTATCTGCCTTATCCTTATTGAAAAAAAATCATCCTCAACAAAAATGTTGGTGAAGACCATATGTGAAATGTAACAAATGTGGCAAGAAAGGACATATGGAAAGGATTTGTAGAACTCAACAGTAGCAAGAGGAAACTAGCGCAGCGACTGAGCAGTACCTAGAGGAGCAACTATTTCTAGCAAAATGTTTTTTAAGAAGAAGCACTTCTAAGAGTTGTTTGGTGGGTAGTGGTAGTACAAACCACATGACAAATGATCAAGATCTTTTTAAGGAACTTGATAAAACAACTATCTCCAAAGTCAGAATTGGAAATGGTTAGTATATTCGAGTAAAAGGCAATGGCCATAGAAAGCCAAATAAGTTTAAAGCTCATTTTAATGTTTTATTTGTGCCTGATGATCTTCTGTAATTTGATACGTCAAATTAGACACTCCATTACGCTTAATGAGCTTGTTCTCAAGTTATTTGAATGTCTTTTTTGTGTTTTTACTTCATTTTAGTTTTTTGTTTTAATAAGTGAATGAACGCATTTTATGCTACTTTTGAGACCCGAGATGGCCAATTGGCACCCGGGGAATCTAACAAGGTTGGTGAATGATTTAAGGAGTCCAAGTGGCCTGAACCATACAGGAACATCATCTAAAAGGAGGGCATCGTGATATCAAAGCATGAAAGTCATGATACCCCTGATAGTGTTAAAAATAAGGAAGATTGAGCCACCAGCAGTTGTATCGAGATACTGATCATAGGGTATCGCGATACCCGAACTCCCATAGGGACTCAATTTCAAGACTGACGAGGATATCGTGATACTGAACCATGGGTATCACGATATCACTGTTGAATGAGACAAAATATGATCGTAGGGGTAGTCCTTGTCCAACATGTCTCACAACCAAAATTAGACGATCAGGGGAAATTTGGTCACTTTTTTGGGTTGTAATCAGTTCAAAAGGCCTTCTTTTAGTTGAGAGAAAATGGAAGACTTTTATAATTTCATCTTTTTAGCTTAGGGTTTAATCTTATCTTTTTAGGATTCAAACTCTTTCTTTTCTGATTTAATGCTAAGTTATTTAGTTAGTTAAGTTTATTATAGGTAGGTGTTAATTATCTTTCAATACTTCAACTTTCCTTGTAGTTGCAGTTTAATCCTTAGATTTAATCTTATTTAGGTTTGTTGCATTTCACCTATTAAAAATTGTTTCTTTAGTTTTTTATTCATCTATTTTACTTCCATTGTTGTCTTCTCCAAGCTTTTTAAAAAAAGCTTGAGTTTTTATTGCCTTGCTTTGTGATTAAGTTAATACAATTTGTGGTTGATTCTATACTGTTAATGGGTTTACATATAAGCGTGAGTAGCTAAATCATAGGTAGTTGGTTGATGGAAATTTGGGGAAATTTATTTTTGGGTTCAAGGACTAAATCGAATAGACTTTAAAACTTATGATTGATTCCCCTAAAGAAAAATTAAGATAAGTGAGATTGAGAGGAGATCTTATCGGGCACCAATTTGATAGTCACTGACTAGTTTGTTGAGGTCAAGAGATAAACTAGACTAATTTATCTAAAATAGTCAAATTGTGACCGAGAGGTAAAATTGAACCAATTTAAGAGTATTAGCTATTTAGATCCCAATTCAAAGGTTAACCACTTACAGGGAAATCAACTAACTGCTGTTTGTTATCGCATTTGCTAGTTTTATGCTTTGCTTAATTTACAATTTAGTCTTTTTCCATTTTTAGGTAGTTAATTAGTGTAATTAACCTTTTACATGACTTGTCGTAATATAATTGCTTAGTGATTAGACAACTAGACTTCTTTAATTGCATGTTTGTAGTTTAAAAATCACTTAATCACTGACTACTTTGGGTTCGACCCTTGGAATGCTCTGGTGTTCTATTGGACCCTATAAATATTACAGCTAGCACTATACACTTCAGTTAAAACCGTACTTTTAAATTGTTAAATAAAATTATTTGTTTTCAGTGCACAAGCGCATGCGGTCACTTGACATTGATCAAAACTTGTTAAGTGTTGGGCAGCTAGTTGAGAAGGGACTCAAAGTCTTTTTTTTAAATAAATACTACTTGATCGGAGATGTTGAAAGTAAAGAGGTGTTCAACATAAAAATAAAAGGCAAAAGTTTTGCCTTAAATATAGTGGAAGAAGAGCAAGTTGTCGTTTCACAATAAGAGAGCAACACAATGCTCTGGCACAAATGACTTAGGCATTTCCATCATAATGTTGTGTTTTATATGAAAAAGAATCATATTATTGGTGGACTTCCTAACATAGAAGAAGAGCTTTTTGTATGTATGGCCTGTAAATATGGGAAGCAAACAAGACTCCTTTGTCTACAAGAAAAAACTTGGAAAGCAACACAAAAATTAATGTCGATCCATATAGATGTTAGTGGACTTTAAAAGACACTATCCTTGAAAGAGAATGCATGTATTGTGTAACCTCCCAAACCCGGACTAGATGTTATGGCCAAATTATGAAGACTACATTAGTCACTGAAATGACTAAGTAACCCTATGAACCATAAAAACCCTATTTCGTCTCACTTTGGAAAACTGTAGTTGCACTTGAGTTAGTTTGGGAAATATACATTTATTCAGTCGTCTATTCTTAATCTCATTTTGTTATTGATAGTGACATTTCTAGAAACCCATTGTTTGTCACCTTGTTTTCCAAAGTTTCTTTATCCTTTAATACAGTGAAAAATACTATTCATGTTAGATTTTAATTAGGTCGAGTAACATGTATTTTTCGATTAACATGTATTTCCAATGTGTTGAATAATGCATGCATAATACCCATATCCAAAGACCATAAACTATAGTCCAAAATGAAGCTTTACAGTCCAAAAATCACATAAAAGCTTATAGAAAAATATTTAAAGTAAAAAATAGTCTGAAGTCCAAGATACGTTTGCATGCCAGGTCCAATCCTAGTCTCGATCATTACTTGAGAAGTTAAGACTTAGGCGTAAGCTTAAAATAACTCAAAATGGATCAATAACAATATAAAGAATGAAAAATTTCATTACAATATGGTACATGACATATTTCAATAATGCATGAGAATGCCATGTAACACCCCTTACTCGTATCCGACGCCGAGACAGGGTTTAAGACGTTACCATACTTCAACATACTCAAACTTCTTAAACCAGGCCATAAATTTACTTTTACAATGAAAACTTTTCAATTTCCATCTTAAAGTCCCTTACATGATAATGGTTTGGGACTAAACTAAAAACTTTTGAAAGCTTTTGAGACACTAATAAAATTTCCATACTTTGAGGAGTCACATGCCCGTGTGGGAAGGCCATGTGGTCCCACACGCCCGTGTAGCTCAGGACACGCCCGTGTCCTCCACCCATGTAACTCTTTGTTTAGGACATCATCAAACATTTAGGAGCACACGGCCAAGTCACACGCCCGTGTACTAGACCGTGTCCTTTACACGGCTGAGACACACGGCCGTGTCTCTGCCTGTATGGCCAACACTTATGTTATTTTCCAAGCCTTTTTGTTGCCCTTAATTGTTTACACACTTATACATTACAAAGACACAAATTATAGTATATTTAAGCAACCAAACATCCATAATCATGGCATACCCCCTTCATGCACATGCTACATTTGTCATACACAAACATCACATACTCATCAACTCAACTCATGTAAGTACCATTTCCATGCAATGCATCACCATATGATTATTTATAATTAACATTGGCCAATTTTCAATGGCCTTACACAAAATGAATATCACACCATTATAAGCTAACACATTTTGGCCAAATTTACTATGACACATAAATAAAATAACCAAGCCCCTATACATGCCATAATCTTTCAAAATACTAAAATCATCAATACCAAAATAATGCCTTGATAGTGTGATGCTGCCTTCGACGATCTCCAACCCCGAGCCAACCTGACGACACTAAGAGGAATGGAAATGAAAGAGTAAGCTTTATAGCTTACTAAGTTGGCATATTGACCGTGATGAGATGAAGTAATAAAATCGATCGTACCTGAAAACTAACTATTATCACGATAAAAAGGCAAGCGCACCTATCGAATAGTACTATAGCTAGTGGCAAGACCAGAATATCGAATCCAAGGAACTAAAAGTACTAGTAATAACTTCCTTCCTATTATCTAGCCTAAAAATAAAGAGGTGGTTTGTGTAAACTAATTAACTCTAAACTAAACTGAAGAAACGACAAAGAGTAAATTGGGAGATTACTTTTGGGAAAAGCTAATTGATGAGGGCAATACCTAAGGAAGAATCCACCTAGACTTCACTTGTTATCTAACTCTGAACTAGATGATTTCTTCATTTGATTTGATCCGTAAGGATCCCTAAATTATGTTAATACCTCCGTCGAGGATAAGAACAACTAATCCTAGGTTGATTAACTGAAATCTCTTTCTAATTAAAACCCGTAGTCTTTCATTAACTCGATCTATGGCTCCCTATATTAGATTTGACTCTAATCCAGCAGATTTTCGTTGTCCAATGTCTAGGATTACGATCAAATCCGCTTGATTGTGTTGGATGTACTCCTATGTAGGGACTTTTGCTCTTCTACATAAGCACATTCGACTTAAATCAATATCTCGAAAATATCAATTTAAGAATTAAAAACACAATTAAGAACAAATCAAATATTTATCACACAGTTCAGATAACAATAACAAGATCTGTCTTAGGTTTCATCCCCCTTAGATATTTGGGGTTTAGTTTATAATTCTAAAAAGAAACATCTCAGAATAAATAAAATAAAAAAACATAAGAAAACCCAAAACTCCTAAAAGGATAAAAGGGAGATCCTCTGTCTTGATGTAGATTCTGGCTTTTGAGATGGGTCAATCAGTTTTCCCTCGAGTAATTCCCTGCCTTTAACTCCCCGTCTCAGCGGGAATAATGTCCCCTCTACTGTACTCCCTTGTAATTGCCTCTTAGGGTCTTTATATAGAGTTTAGAATGTCTTTCTTAGCCCCTAAGTAGCCTATTCCGAGTGAAATTGAACTTCCTCACGACAGGGACACGCCCGTATGAGTCGACTTTCTGGCCGTGTTCAAGCCTGTTAATATGGCACGGCCGTGTGCCACGCCCGTGTGATGAACTTCCAGGCTATGTTGATTATTGATTTGGGCCTAATTTTCCCGTTTTTGGCCCATTCCTTGCTCTTTTCTCTTCTTTATGCTCACCTAAGTATAAAACATGAAATTAAAGGTTTAGGAGCATCAAATTCCACAAATTCAATGATAATTCATCCAGAAATTAGGCTAAGCATGAGGTAAAAATATGTATAATTTATGGTTTATCACATATAATATGCAATTAAATAATAAGATTTATCCAATCCTAATAATGTATCCTTAAGAAAAATAGAATCATTATTTTATATGTTTCTACTTTTTACTCATGTTCATCTTAAGTTGTCTTACTGACTTGTAGTCGCTAAATTAATTATATCTTAAGCTACAAAACTCCAAATTAAGTTTTGTAAATTTTCCCTGAAACTATACTCACATAGCTTCTTACCATAAAATTTCTAGAATTTTTGGTTTAGCCAATAGGTACACTATCATAATAATGCATTATGACATGTATAGCTAAACTCTCACATGCTACGTTAGTCCTAGAATCAACTAAATCATAGCTCTGATACCAACAAAATATAACACTGCTAACCCTTATCCGTCACCGGAATAGGGCTATAAGGTATTACCAAGCAAAACATAACTGTCAGATACCATTTGACGTTAAAAGAACTATCTTTCGCTTCTGTATTACACATTAATCGTATTAGAAATACATTACTACTTCAATACTGTTTCTATCATTAACAATTGATATTTTCCATTATAACCCAAGTATACTTATTTTATAGCTATGAAACAAATTGAATAAACACATCACATTATAAACACTGACCACATATAATTTTTTTATATAACACAAAATAAGCAAAATGATCGAGCCATTTTCGCATGGCTTTTACAAATACATAATCGAAATATCTTGTTCCAAAAAGGAGTTAAGCCTATACATGCCATTAACAAAACATAAAGTCTTTAGAGATACCAAAATCAAGTTTAGATAGTGTGGATGACTTCGACTTTGAATCCCCCGAAGCGTAGCTAGCAAACAAGATCTATAAACAGAGAATCAAAGATAAACGGAGTAAGCATTTCTATGCTTAGTAAGTTTTAAGCAATACAATCATTTAAACTCAATCGAAAAGATATTATTCAAATTTGATAATAGTATTCCTATGGCCTATTATCTCTTTTTGGGATTACACATATACGACTAAATGTACAAGCACTTAACACACATTGAGCATTTTTAACTTCTCTTAATTCGATATTCATATAACATAGCTCATTCGAATCATTGCATATAATTCCACACTTTGACCGAATATGTACACATACACAAGGCAAAGTTTAGCATATGATTTCACTTGAATTGAATTTCATATATCATAAATAATCACATACTTTCACATAACCTCATACAATGGCCGGAGATATCATCATCACATTAGATACTTATAATTTGATCCAAATTAAATTCACGAACGAGTGCATGATACATACCTGGCCAACTTAATGCATTGAACATATTTGTTAGTAATTATTACCGCGAAGTCTCATAACCTTAAACTTTACTCAAATCACCAGTGGGACTTTTAGCCCGGATATATTATTAGCACAAAGCCTGCGGGATTTTAGCCCGGATATATTACCAGCACAAAGCCTGCGGGATTTTAGCCCGGATATATTACCAACACAAAGCCTACGGGATTTTAGCCCGGATATATTACCAGCATGAAGCCTGCGGGACTTTAGCCCGGATATATTACCAGCACGAAGCCTGCGAGACTTTAGCCCAGATATATTACCAGCACGAAGCCTGCGGGACTTTAAGCCCGGATACACATCACCGAGTTTCATGCATATTTATTCACATGTTAATACATTTCACATAGCATATCACATTTGTAATTCATTTGCTTCATTCGGATATAAGCATATAATATACACCTTGACGTCATATCATAAATATCATTCGACCTTAAAACATATATATATATATATATATATATATATACACATTTTTCACTAAACTTCCTGCTCAACAAGCAAACACACATGATCACAAATCCATACCACTCTCTTAGCTTATTTTTCTAATAATTATTTGGCTACATACCATGTATATAAGTTATTTCACAAATAACCTTATTAAAGTAAGGACAATAAGCCATAATTCAACTATCATACATATATCATGTCATCTTTAATTATATACTAGGTTTGATTACTCAAAACTTACCTCAAAAGTTGTTGTATGATTGAAAATAGCTATTCGAACACTTTAGCTTTCCCCCTATCCGAATTTGGTGTCCTTGGTTCTTGAGCTAGGTTAAACAAAGTTCACATACCAAAATCCTATTTTACTTACTTATAGTCGCATGTCCCTTAAGGTAAATAAAGTACATATAATAAACATATACACATATATATACAATGAGCTATAAAATATAAACATTACTAAATTAATTCATATAAATAACATTCGGCCAAATGTTCATGCATAGATTAACACACACATCTTGTTTTCTAGACTTTAACTAAACGTTTTATAAGTATAAGAACTAGTATCAAATCCTCTTTTCTTATTACCAAAAGCATGATACAAAATCTATTTATAAAAGTACACTTCAAAACCTCTTTTTACTAACTACTTAAAACACAACCACCACTTAGCTAACACCAAGTTCACATTCGGCAAACATTTAAGAAATTCAACCCATTATCAAACTATTTTTCCATGGCACACTCAACCCTAACAATATCCTTACAAACTATTATCAGCTAATATAGAACCCGACTAATGCATCTACCTCATATTGTTTTACTATTAGATAAAATTAACAATTCAATTTAAATTCCAAATACTAAGACCACATTCGGCACAAGGAAGTTTTATTTCCATCATAACACCCTAAAACACATCCATGTATATCTTACATTCATTCGATCATTAACAACAACTAAGATAACAATTTTTTTTTTTACAACTTTACTAACATTCACAAGCATGAATCTCCCAAACATTAATAGCCGATTTTCTCTTCTTTTTTTTTTTGCAATTATAACATCTAAACACATTTGACTAATTCAATTTCATTTATCCACCAAATTCATCCCCATTACACGAAAACATCAAACATTTCACATAATCACTCCATGACCGAATGAATATAACATCACAACTTCCAAATTTTTCTTTGCCCATCACACTTACAAAACTCATAGGCACATGAATAAACATCAAGAAATCCATCAAACACTCAATTAACAACTTCTATCATAAAACACAAAATCCCTATTTTTCTACTCATGGCCGACTCCTTCAACAACACAAAGACTCAAAATTTCTTCATGGGTTAAAGGCTTGACTAGAAATGGAACTCAAAAACATCAAAATAGAATTAAAA
This sequence comes from Gossypium stocksii, assembly GCA_020496765.1. Classification (NCBI taxonomy): domain Eukaryota; kingdom Viridiplantae; phylum Streptophyta; class Magnoliopsida; order Malvales; family Malvaceae; genus Gossypium; species Gossypium stocksii. Next base: position 43,200,819 of record CM035624.1, read on the forward strand.
TATCAAAAATTTACCTTGAAATCATGAGCTTCAAATGGCCGAAAGATGCAAGCTTAATTTCTTATTTGTTTCTTATGGTTTCGGCACAAAGGAGAGATGAAACAAAGTTTACTTTGTTTTTATCACCAACTAACATATAATAAAACATATTGTAATATTCCATTAGCTAAAATTATTATTACCATTTATAATGCATATAAATATATAAAATACATGCATTTTTAATTCACTTAATATCATGGCCGGCCATTAACTTAAAAAGTGACAATTTGACATGCAAGTCCTCATGCTTTTAAACCATGTACTAATTTGGCCTCTTTTTAATCAACCTCTCTCATTTTCACTATTTCACACATAAACCCTTTTAATTAAATTCACATCCAAATGTCACAAATCAATAAATCTAAATTTCACACATGTAATTGCACATATAATAGACATGAAATTTAACATGTATTTAATATCGTGACTCGGTTTTTGTGGTTCCGAAACCACTTCCCGACTAGGGTCAAATTAGGGCTGTCACAACGATCATTATTATTACTTCATCAAAACCACGATCAAGTTTTAGGCACCGTTGCCGGGGAACTAAGATATTAGGAGCACTCTATTTCTATTACTTTAGCCATTTTTTTATTGCAATTTATTCTCTATTTTTAGGTTTTGTTTACTAAAATTTTCTTTTTGTTCTTCTCTGATAGGTATCTCTAGTTTATTACTACAAGAAACCCGTCAGGACCACTATTGTTTGATAGCGATTTGGAAGCCACAGTTCGTAGAAACCAAAGAGACATAAGGTGAAGCCTACCGTACACAAAACAAGGACAAGAGAACAAACTCGAATCTACTGAAGAGATAGAAGCAAACCAAAATAATTTGCTACCTCCTATGGTAGCCGCAAATCCTGTGAATCAAAATCCTGTTCCTTGCACTATGTATGATTATGCTAAGCCTAATTTAGCTGGTACTGAATCTAGTATTGTTAGGCCTACTATTGCTGCAAATAATTTTGAATTGAAACCTAACACTATTCAAATGATACAACAGTTTGTTCAGTTTGATGGTTTACAGGACGAGGATCCTAACTCACATTTAGCTAACTTTTTGGAATTCTACGACATATTCAAAATAAATGGCGTTTCTGATGATGCCATTAGCCCTCGGTTATTTCCCTTTTCTTTGAGAAATAAAGCTAACCAGTGGTTGAACTCTCTACCACGAGGGTCTATCACTACCTGGGAACAAATGACTGAAAAGTTTTTACTTAAATATTTTCTATCGACTAAAACGGCAAAGTTGAGGAATGATATCTCTTTTTTTGTGCAGATGGATTTAGAGACACTCTACGACACTTAAGAGAGATACAAGGATTTATTGAGAAGGTTCCCTCACCATGGGTTACCTTTGTGGCTACAAGTGCAAACTTTCCCCAGCGGTTTAAATCCCTCAACAAGATAGATGATTGATGCAGCTGCCGGTGGAACCATCAATAACAAAAAGCTGCTGGGGTTTTTAATGTTGATGCAGTCACAATGTTGTCAAATCAGGTAGAACTTTTAAATAAAAAGATTGACGGTTTAGTTGGTTCTACGCAGGTATATCCAGTGATGAGGTGCGATTCAAATGGAGGAGAATGTACAACACAGATTATTCATCTCACGATCCTAGCACAGAAAATGAACAAGCCAACTATATGGGTAATAATTTTAGATCTCAAAATAACCCTTATAGTAACACTTATAATACAAGTTAGAGAAACCACCCCAATTTCTTGTGGGGTGGTCAAGGAAATCAGAGACTACCACCGCCTCTGGGATTTCAATAACCACCTTACCAGCAAGTTAAAAAACTAAACTTTGAAGACATGCTAACGAAATTTATCTTAGTATCAGAAACCCGTTTTCAGAATACTGAGACGGCACTTAAAAATTAGCAAGCATCAATTCAGGGCCTCCAAACCCAAATAGGTCAGCTTGCTAAGCTGATCTCTAAAAGACCACAAGGTGGTTTGCCGAGCAACACAGAAACTAACCCAAGGGAGCAACTCCATGCCATCACTATACACGACAAAGAAGGGGTAGCTGAACGTAAATCTGAAGAGAGGCCAGAAAATGTGGTTAGTAATGATAAGATTGAAGTAAATTATGGTACACAAAAATAGGTAAGTAAAGAGTATAAACCTCGTGTCCCATAGCCGAATGCGACAAGGAAAGACCATACAGATGAACAATTCGGTAAATTTTTTAAACTTTTAAAGAAATTGCATATTAACTTACCAGTTATTAAAGCTCTTTTGCAGATGCCAAACGCGGTTAAATTTTTAAAAGAGCTCTTAGCAAACAAACAGAAGCTGAATGAGTCATCAAATGTAGTGCTGAATGTAGTTTGCTTAGCCATTCTGCAGAATAAGCTACCTAGCAAATTAAAAGATACAGGGAGTTTTACGATTCCTTGTCTAATTGGTAGCTTAGATGTTAAAAATGCCTTGTCTGATTTAGGGGCTAGTATTATTGTAATGCCTTATAAATTTTTTAAACAACTAGGTCTTGGGAAACCCAAACAAACTAGGATGAGCATCTAATTGGCTGATAAAACCATTAGATTTCCTAGGGGTATAATTGAAGATGTGCTTGATAAAACTGACAAATTTATATTCCTAGTTGATTTCATTGTTTTAAGCATCGATGAGGATAGTGAAGTGCCATTAATTTTAAGGTGCCCTTTTTAGCAACTGCTAGGACGATCATTGATGTAGGCACAGGCAAACTCACACTTCACGTAAGCGATGACACAATTACTCTGCAAGCTTGTAATTCTAATAGAACTTTTAATGATAAAGATGTTCTTACGAGTTCTTGTAACAAGAATAATCCCACTGCTCAACCTCCTTTGCAGGATACTTTTAACGAAACTACAATTAAGCCACATTCGAGTTTATGCTACAACAAGGGAGCAGTCCAAGAAGAGTAAATGTTACGAATTGATGAACTAGACGAGTGGCGAAACTATAGCAAGAAGAAAATGAAAATATGCCACGCCGAGCCAAAGAATCACCAGATAACCCTAAGGTAAAGAAGAATCCATTTAAGGTAGGAGATAAGGTATTATTAAAGGAGGAGGACCCTCGAATGTCGAATTCAAAGCTTCATACAGATGACGCATCTCCCTTCACGATAATGAAAATCTTCCCCTATGGTACAGTCGAGATAACACATCAGACATTTGGCAGTTTTAAGGTAAATTATACTCGACCCAAGCTTTATTGTGATAAAATTGACAACAAGAAAGAGGAGTTCAACTCCTTGAACCACCGTGACCATGTCAAATTAAGGTAAAGTCGAGCTGAGACTTTAAATAAGCGCTTCTCGAGAGGCAACCCAACCACTAACGTTGTTAATTTCTCTAACTTCAATTTTTAACACCCAAATCATTCACTGAATCCTTGAATAAAGGTTTTTCAGAACCACACGGCCAAGCACACGGGCGTGCTTACGGCCGTGGGCACACCTCGTGTGGAGACACGGCCGTGTGAAAACAAGGCAATAATCTTCTCAAGACACAGCTTTCGACAAATCTCCACGGCCGTGCGATGTGGCCGTGGGCGAACCTGCTAAATCAACACGGGCGTGCGACATGCCCGTGTCCCCAAGCTGTGTTTAAAGCTGAAAAATTAGCACGGGTGTTTGACATCTGTGTTCGAGACCTCTGGTCAAACCTGCTAATTAAACACGAGCATGTGACATCATACACGAGCGTAGAAAAAGCGAATAACATAGGACACGGCCGTGCGACACAGCCGTACGACCCAACACGCCCAAAGAACATGGGCGTGGGCTAACTATTAGGGGCACCAAACCCTAAAAGTTCAAATCACACGGGCTGAACACAAGGCACACAAGCATGTAACACACCCGTGTGACCCTATTTTTATATAAACCCCCTCACTATTCACTCATCTTCTTCCATCAAAACCTAGCCACCAACCTACTCCAGCAGCCACCACTCCTCCCTAGCGCCAATATTGCCTACAAACTGGCCACCACCCCTCTTCCCTTCTCCTCCACCTCTCTTCTTTTTCCCGTCACTCAAAACCCATAAACTATCATTCCTCCCTTTCCTTTCTCCTCCTTCCCCAACCGTAACCACCCTTGCGCCACCACCATCGCTGCCGACAACCCGTGCTCCCTCACCACGCCCGTGCATCGCCACACACATCCAGACTCCAATCGGTACCATTCAAACCTTCGCGGCAAATCTAAAACCACTGTCTCCACTTCGAAAAAGCGTAAGGGACCTGGTGCTACCTCGTCTAGTGCCACCACTAAGATTCGACACCCATTCCTCCAATTCCCGCAAGGTTCCCAAGAGGAACTATTTCAGATTCTTAGAGCAAGACTGCTTAGAGTGGGGAGATGTATTGACTAGGCCACACTAGAGTAGGTCCAGCTAGCAGACACGATTCTAGACTTATTATCTACGGATCCATGGACCACTTCTTCGAGATCATCGAGCTCACATAACTCGATATCACTTTATATCTCCGCTCCACCTTCCACTTACAGACAGTCATGTCCTAGTATGACGATCCTAGAATGGTCTAGTTCCGTCTTAGCAGTTTGGTATGCCAACTAAGCGTACCTGAGTTCGGTGTCGCCTTAGGCCTATATACCAACAGATTCATGGAGAAAGAAGACCTATCCGAACTCCATCATCACATCCACTACTCTCTATCAAAATGTTGGTGGGTACTGGTCCCTACTTCAGCCACCTACGATTCCAGCCGCTCTAAGGTGACGGCTCTCTCCCCATCACTGAGGTACCTACATGCCATTCTCGCACACACCTTGACGGGTCGACGAGAGAGCACCGGTGTCGTCAACACCCACGACGCCTATTTTCTATGGAGTATGGCACACGAGCGCGTGTTTGACCTTGCCTATTTCATCGCCTTCACCATTCAACATCAGACAGAGCAACATCAGAAGGGGGTAATTTCTATGGGTCTATATGTGATGCACCTCACGAGACACCTCGATCTCTTCAACACTGCGACACAATCATCCTCTCTCACTCTTATAGGCCAGATGTCCCCACAGGGTATCCAAAGCATGCTACACATGAGGATGATCGAGCACCAACGTGGGACCGATCCTCCTCAGTACCATCTAACTCGATCTACCGGGCAAGAGGACCCAGAGGACATTACTGATAATGTCCTTCCATCTCACAAGGAGCCACCGTCTCAGCCACCGCCCATTCACCGTCCAGTTCATGCGGCTGCTTCACACTCTGACATATCTGAGTGCCTTACACGATTCGAGCAATAGTGTTTTTAGCGCCTTGATCATATTGATGCTACTCTCTATCAGATTTGTCAGCATCTTCATATCTCACCACCACCCCCACCTCACGAACCATCTGAGGATTAGGACTTTCGAGTCCTCTTATCTTTTTGTTTATTTTCCTTTTTATTTTATTCTTTTTTTATTTTTCTTTTTATTTTTCTTAAGCTTTATCTTTTTATTTATTTAAACTTTAATATTCTAAAAACTTAGCATAATTTATTTTGAATATTTTATATCGGCTATTACTTAACGAATAACCATGCAAATTTATATTCCCTAGAGTCTTATTGATGATATCGCAGTTACATAAAGCCTAAAAGCTTAATAGTACTTTGCCAAATCCAACTCTAATGGGAAAAGTACTCCACGACTGCCATGTCCTGCTCAACCACGGCTATAACCAAGAAGTTTTTGACATAGCAATTGTGGATAGGCAATCTCTACAAACTCGGAATACCCTCCTCCAACCTCACTTTTGCCCTAGCCTCAAAATCAAGTTTCCACACTTCCAACTCAAGGAAACCATCAAATTTTCAGGGAGTTTCACTTCTCTCCTTATCTTATGATTTTATGCTTACATTTTACATAAATCTATCCTTATACATTGAGGGCAATGTACATCTTAAATGCAGGGGGAACTTATTCTCAAATCCCTGAATTTTGTCGTGTCTCTCAAGTCACTTTCTCATATCATTATTAGCATGAATTCTAATTGATCTATGATTTTTATTGATATGTTTAGGATTAAGACATAGGTATTACGCTTTGATTATTCAAACTTTAAGACATTAGAAAATCAAGCATGATAAGTTGACATTTTTGAGAATTTAAAAAATTTTTAGGTTGATTCCCCAAATTTAGTTATTATCTTGAAATTTGAAATTCACAAGATTGATATCAAAAGTCATAATTCTGGTGAGATTTTTTAGCCTTTTGAGCATACATCCTTTCATGCTCACTTTTATTATTGCTTTGAGTGAGTCAATATTGATCTGTTGTTCTAGAACTTGCTCTGATTATGCATGTCAAGACCACACCATTAATTTGATATGTCAAGATGATAAATGCACTTAGGTTTAACCCACTTACTCCATAAAAGCCTAACCTCATAATTAACCATTAGTGAACCCCCTTGAGCCTAACAAACCATTTATTGATTTACCCTTAATATTAATCCATAAACCTATTTTTGATTCTTTGAGACTCACTCTAATTTGATCCTAATTTTTGTCGAGATTTGAATTAAATAATTATCTAGCTATGCTCTTCTTTTTAGTTATTATGAAAAAGATTTAGATAAGTCTAAATTGATAATAGTCACTCTAAGGCACTAAAATGAGAAAAATGAAAATTTGTTCATAAGTATATGAAAATGTGTGATTCTTGGATTGTTATTATGAAAAAGATTTAGATAAGTCTAAATTGATAAGAAAATAGTATGAAATTGAGTTTACAAGACTAGGGGCAAAATGGTCATTTTGCCAAAATCTAAATTGTGAACGAATTTGAGTAAGGAATTGATAAAATGTGTTAAATGTGTCTATTTAGATCAAGAAAGAAGAAAAAGCGATCGAGATCGAGAAAAAAAAGGTAGTCGACTAATTCGAGGTTTAGTCGTTTTGTTATCGAGGTAAGTCATGTGTAAATTATAGCACTCTTATATCATTGTAAATTATTTGATAGTTTCTATATGAGAAAAATGTGAATGTAAATTATGAATTATGAAATTGTATGATATTATATTCTATAAATCTCGTTTGAACTATAAGCATGTCTCTGGATATGGGTGACATGTCACTTGAGGATCTTTGATTCTGTCTGATTCTGTATCCCGGGTGCTGGGTGTACTTGCATGTGTTGCAGTCACCTGTCAGCTTGTGTGAACAGGCCCGTGGATTACATCTGCATTATGTGATCTGAAGTAGCTTTGGCTACATATTCTGGTAGCTTCGGCTACGTATTCTGATGGCTTTTTCCCTAACTTTGTACTGGCTTCAGCTACATTTTTGTGAGGCACTTTTGTACTAACCTCTGTATATCCGTTTCTGTTCTGAATGTTCAACGGGATTAATGTTATTATGTGAAGCAATTGTGCAGGTTAAGTAACTGAAAACGAACTGATTATGATATGTGAATGGATGTCTATATTTGGACAATTTGGTAACGAGGTGAATAAGTAAGTAATGTGATTGTTGTAGATGTGTTATGTGGAAATTAAACGACTTAATTAGTTATTGCGTAGATGCTATTAATTTACTTGTGACTTGCTAAGCTATTTGTAGCTTACTCCCCTTCTTTTTCCCTTTCATTATAGATTAACGAGCACAAAGTATACTTGGATTGGTGATCAAAGGAGGCTCGTCTTACACTATCAAGCTACTTTGGTATATGTATACATGATTTTGATATTTTGATTTTGGCATGTATAGTTGGCTAGTCATGGTATAAGTATTGTTTTGTAAGCTAAATAGTATAGGTTTATAGGTGATACTCATCTTGTAAATGGTAATTATATATGTAGTCATTTTGAGTATGTTATTGAAATAGGTTGAGATGAATGGTATGTGTATCTATTTGTATTTCAGGGAGGCCAAGGCTTGGTAAATAGCCTGACACGGCCTACACGGCATGGCACACGGGCATGTGCCATGGTCATGTGTGATTTGGGAGACTACTCCACGGTCGAGTGGACGGGCGTGCCTAGGCCGTGGGCGACACACGGCCTATCCCTATGAGTGTGTGCTCAGACCGTGCCTCCCCTGCACCTGAAAGTTTTATTTAGGGTACCACAAGGGCAAGAGACACGGCTGTGTGTCTCAACCGTGTGGGGTACACGGCCCTGAATGACCGTGCGGTATGACCGTGGCCAATTGGATAGTTTAGTCCATGGTCGCTATGCATGGGCGTCTGAAGGCCACACGATCTCTTCACACGGCCGTGTCAATAATCACACGGGCGTGTGACGTTGTTTTAAGAGTGAAAAATTTTCTGGGTTTCCGATATGATAGGATTCGAATCCTAATCATCTGTAATGTCTGTATTGTGATAGAAAATCCTCGATAAGGGTAATTATGAATTGAATTGTACGCAAACTTGAGTCTGTACTCCGGTAAGTTCAGTAACGCTCATTACTCGATTCTGGTGACAGTTTCGGGTAAGGGGTGTTACACTTTTATTGGTATCAGAACTACGATTTAGTCGATTCTCGGACTAACGTAGCGAGTGTAATATCAATCTATACATGCCATATTTGAAACTTGATAGTGTGGCGACTCCTAATGATTTTGAAATGTTTTCTATTATAGTAAATGAATCCCAACCGAGATACTGTTGGTGATGCTTAGAGTAATGCGCTTGCTCCCACGCAAGGTACAGCGCCTGTTGAAAGTAGACCTGAGACTCAGGGTCAGGGAGATGAGGCTCGAGAAGCCTTTCTCTATATGATGAGTAATTGGTATACGGAGTTCATTCGGGCAAATCTGAATGCTTAACCTCCTCCGCCCCCTCCTATTCCTTAAGTCGTTCCCATAGCACCTTCCGCAAACAGAAGTGCTAAGACTGTCTAAGCCTCCAATGGATAAGATCAGAAAGTATGGGGCTGAAGAATTCTGATCTAATGTGGATGATGACCCAGAGAAAGCTGAGTTTTGGTTAGAAAACACTATCAGGGTGCTAGACGAGTTGTCTTATACACCAGAAGAAAGTTTGAAATGTGCCACTTCATTGCTAAGAGATTTTGCTTATCACTGGTGGAAGACTTTGGTATCAGTAGTTCCGAGAGAGAAAGTTTCATGAGACTTCTTTTTGGAAGAATTTCGTAAGAAATACATCAGTCAACAGCTTATCGATCAGAAGCGAAAAGAGTTTCTAGACCTAAAGCAAGGGCAAATGTCAGTAGCTGAGTATGAAAGAGAGTTCGTTAGATTAAGTAAGCATGCCCAAGAGTTTGTAACTACTGAAGCAATACTCTATAAAAGATTTGAAGACAAACTGAATGAAGATATCAAATTACTTGTGGGAATTTTAGAAATTAAGGAGTTAGTGGTGCTTGTGGAAAGGGCCATTAAGGCAGAGGCATTAAGCAAAGAGAAAAGAAAGGTTAAAGGTGAAGCTAGAGATGCAAGAAAAAGATCAATGGGCAGATCATTTCAGTCACAATCAAAGAAATCGAAAGAGATGAGTTCTCAATCAAATGTTTCGGTAAGTTTTTCTCAAAAGGATCGTGGTAAGCAACGCTCCAATCCGAAGGGTCAAACCACCTCCGTAACAAGTGTCGGCAATCTAATAGAATTGAGTGCCAACATTGTGGAAGAAGGCATCCTGGTGAATGTTATCTGCATAACCGAGCTTGTTTTAGATGTGGATCTCAAGATCATTTTATTAAAGACTATCCTGAGAGAGAAGAGTTTGAGAAACCTCAGAATATAAAATTGAGTAATGTGACTAGAGGAAGACCACCAAGGAATGTGGGATCTGGAAATAGCAGTAAAAGCAAAAAGAAAGATACCACTGCAAGATCTGAAGCGAGAGCTCCAGCTAGAGCATATGCTATAAGGGCTCGTGAGGAAGCGTCTTCACCTGAAGTGATTACTGGTACATTTTCTCTCTATGATAATTTTGTTCTTGCTTTAATTGATCCGGGATCAACTCATTCGTATATGTATGAAACTAGTGTCTGATAAGAATCTGTGTATTGAGTCCACTAAATTTATGGTCAAAGTGTCAAATCCTTTAGGAAAACATGTGATAGTAGACAAAATTTGTAAGAATTGTCCTTTGATGATTCGTGGTTACTGTTTTCCTGTTGATTTAATACTACTACCTTTTGATGAGTTTAATGTCATTTTAGGAATGGATTGGTTAACTTTGTACAGTGCTAAAATAGATTGTAGACGAAAGATTCTTCAATTGAATTATGGTAATAGTGAGATACTTCAAATTGAAACAGATAAGTCAGACTGTGTTCTGATTGTGATTTCTACAATGACTGCTTATAAATGTTTGAAGAGTGGTTGTGAGGCATATTTGGCCTATATACTGAATACTAAGGTGTCTGAAAAGAAAATTGAATCTGTGCCCGTAGTATGTGAATATTTAGATGTATTTCCGGAAGAATTGCCTAGGTTGCCTCCGGATAGAGAAATAAAATTTGGTATTGAATTACTTTCGAGTACTGCACCAATATTGATTGCTCCTTATAGAATGGCACCAACTGAATTGAAGGAATTGAAAGTACAGTTGCAAGAATTAACTGATAAAGGGTTTATAAGATCGAGCTTTTCACCATGGAGTGCTCCGGTTCTATTTGTTAAGAAGAAAGATGGATCATTGAGACTTTGTATTGATTATCGTCAGCTTAACAGAGTAACAGTGAAGAATAAGTATCTGTTGCCTAGAATCGATGACTTATTTGATCAACTTAAGGATGCCTCGGTGTTTTCTAAAATTGATCTGAGATCCGAGTATTATTAATTGAAGGTTAAGGAATTAGATGTGCCCAAAACTACTGTTAGGACCCGATATGGTCATTATGAATTTTTGGTAATGCCGTTTGGATTGACCAATGCTCCTGCCATTTTTATGGATTTGATGAACCAGATTTTTAGGCCTTATTTAGATAAGTTCGTAGTGGTTTTCATTGATAATATTCTGATATATTCTCAAAGTGAATCTGAGCATGTGGAACATTTGAGAACTATACTGCAGACCTTGAGAGAGAAGAAATTGTATGCTAAGTTCAGTAAAAGTGAGTTCTGGCTTAGTGAAATCGGGTTTTTGGGAACATTATTTCGAAAAAAGGTATTCAAGTAGATCCGAATAAGATCTCAGCAATATTAGAATGAAAGCCTCCTAAGAATGTGTCTGAAGTCAGGAGTTTTCTAGGTCTAGCCAGGTATAACTGTCGGCTTGTAGGGGGTTTTTCTATAATAGCTTCTCCGATTACGAGACTATTGCGAAAAGAAGTTCAATTTGTGTGGACTGATGAATGTCAGCAAAGCTTTGAAAAGTTGAAGAAGTGTTTAATTGAGGTACTATTGTTAGTGCAACCTAAGTCCAGGAAAGAATTCGTTGTTTATAGTGATGCGTCTTTAAATGGACTCGGGTGTGTATTGATGCAAGAAGGAAAAGTAGTAGCCTATGCTTCTTGGTAATTAAAGCCGCATGAACGGAATTATCCGACTCACGATTTGGAGTTAGCTGCTATAGTTTTCGCCTTGAAGATCTGGTGACACTATTTGTACGGTGAAAGGTGTAGAGTGTATACTGATCATAAAAGTCTGAAGTATGTTATGACCCAAAAAGATTTCAATTTACGACAACGAAGATGGCTGGAATTATTAAAAGATTACGAGCTTGTGATAGACTATCATCTAGGTAAAGCAAATGTGGTTGTTGACACCTTAAATAGGAAGTCTTTGTTTGCTTTGAGAGCTTTGAATACAAATTTGTCATTGTCTGTTGATGGTTCGTTGATTGCCAAGTTAGTGGCAAAGCCGTTGTTCTTGCAAGAGATCTGTGAAGCTTAGAAATTAGATGGTGATTTATTAGCGAAACGGATCCAGTGTATATCAGATGATAGTTCTGATTTCTGGATTGATTCAAATGGTTCTCTACTATTTCGTGACAGAGTTTGTGTGCCAAGAAATACTGCATTGATTCAGAAGATTTTGCATGAAGCTCATGATAGCCATTGGACAGTACATACGGGTAGTGTGAAAATGTACCAAGATCTGAAGAAAATGTATTGGTGGCTGGGCATGAAAAGAGATATCTCTGAATATGTATCAAAATGCTTAGTATGCCTGAGGGTAAAAGCAGAACATCAGTTACCTTCGGGATTGCTTCAGCCAACTATGATTCCCGAATGGAAATGGGAAAGAATTACTATGGATTTTGTTTCTAGACTACCTTTAACTCCGAGAACGAAAGATTTTGTCTGGGTAATAGTTGATAGGTTAACTAAATCAGCTCATTTCATTCAGGTGAGAATGGACTTTTCTCTGGATAAATTAGCAGAGTTATATGTTTCTGAGATAGTTAGATTGCATGGTGTGCCTGTATCCATTATTTCCGATAGAGATCCGCGTTTTACCTCGAGATTCTGGAAGAAGTTACAAGAGGCGTTGGGTACTAAATTAAGTTTTAGTACTGCCTTTCATCCTTAATCAGACGGGCAATCAGAAAGAGTGATTCAAGTGCTTGAAGATATGTTAAGATGTTGTGTTTTAGAGTTTGAAGGTAGTTGTGATAAATATCTGCATTTGATTGAATTCGCGTATAACAACAGTTATCAGTCAAGCATTAGAATGGCACCATATGAAGCTCTGTACGAACGGAAATGTCGGACTCCATTATATTGGATTGAACTTCGTGAGAGATATGTTCATGGGACTGATTCGGTAAAAGAGACTGAAGATAAAGTAAAGATAATTCGAAATTGTCTGAAAGCTGCATCCGATCGACAAAAATCATATTCGAATTTAAAAAGAAAAGAAATTGAGTTTCAATTGGGAGATAAAGTGTTTTTGAAAGTGTCTCCGTGGAAGAAAATTTTGAGGTTTGGCCGTAAGGGTAAATTAAGTTCGCATTTTATTGGTCCTTACGAAATAATTGAAAGAATAGGCCCAGTAGCCTATCAGTTAGCTTTACCATCAGAGTTAGAAAGAATTCATAATGTGTTTCATGTCTCTATGCTTCGTCGATATCAGTCAGATCCATCGCATGTAATTTCACCTATTGAGATTGAAATTCGACCAGACATGTCGTATAATGAAGAACCGATTAAGATTCTGGCACAAGAAGTGAAACAGTTGAGAAATAAAAGAATTGCTCTGGTGAAGGTATTGTGGCAACGTCATGGGGTAGAAGAGGCAACATGGGAAACGAAAGAGACTATGAGGAATCAGTATCCCCATCTGTTTACTGGTAAGATTTTCGAGGACGAAAATCCCTAAGGGGGAGAATTGTGACAGGCCAAAATAGGGCCTAACCGGAACAGTGGTTTCGTAACACAAATCTGAATTAAAATAGTTAAATTCTAAAAATTTTATGTTTTTTTTCGATTTATTAAATATGCTCTGTATGAAAATCGTTTAGAAAATTTATTGATTTGATGGCTAATTGAAATTTGGGACTAAATTGCAAGATGCGACAAACGTGTGTGAAATTGTTGAAATAAGGACTTGATTGAAATGTGATATGAATTGAGGAATGTTTATGTTGTTATTAGACCATGAGTTAGTGGCATGGACACAAAAGGGTAGGCATGAGAAAAATCTAAGTAACATTATTAAGGGCATTTTTGTCCAAAACACTAAAAACAAAATAAAAAGATGAAAATGAGTGTGAAAGTGTTCATCTTCTTCCTCAAGGGCTGCCAAAATTTCCTTTCTCCATAGCCAAGGGTTTTGAGCTTTTTCAAGCAAAGTGTAAGTGCATTTTAGCCCCGTTTTTTATTATTTTCGTATTTTTGAGTTTCTCTAAGCTTGAATTTCATGATTTTACCATTTATTTGAAGGGAAATTGAGTTTCAAAAATCTACCCATTCTTAGAAAATTTGTGACTTGATGAGAAATGGTAGAAAATAAATTCTTGGACTGTTATTTACAGGTTTTTCTTAATAGTTTTCGGTAAAATCATCCCTAAGGGACTAAAATGAGAAAAATGAAAATTTGTTCATAAGTATATGAAAATATGTGATTCTTGGATTATTATAATGAAAAAGATTTAGATAAGTCTAAATTGATAAGAAAATAGTGTGAAATTAAGTTTACGAGACTAGGGGCAAAATGGTCATTTTGCCAAAAGTCCGAATTGTGAACGAATTTGAGTAAGGAATTGATAAAATGTGTTAAATGTGTCTATTTAGATCAAGAAAAAAGAGAAAGCGATCGAGATCGCAAAAAAGAAAAGGTAGTCGACTAATTCGAGGTTTATTCGTTTTGTTATAGAGGTAAGTCATGTGTAAATTATAGCACTCTTATATCATTGTAAATTATTTGATGGTTTCCATGTGAAAAAAATGTGAATGTAAATTACGAATTATGAAATTGTATGATATTATATTTTGCAAATCTCGTTTGAACTGTAAGAATGCCTCTGGATATGGGTGACATGTCACTTGAGGATCTTTGATTCTGTCTGATTCTGTATCCCGGGTGCTGGGTGTACTTGCATGTGTTACAGTCACCTGTCAGCTTGTGTGAGCAGGCCCGTGGATTACATCTACATTCTGTGATCTGAAGTAGCTTCGGCTACATATTCTGGTAGCTTCGGCTACATATTCTGATAGCTTTTGCCCTAACTCTGTACTGGCTTTGGCTACATTTCTGTGAGGCACTTTTGTACCAACCTCTATGTATCCGTTTCTGTTCTGAATGTTCAACGGGATTAATGTTATTATGTGAAGCAATTGTGTAGGTTAAGTAACTGAAAGCAAACTGATTATGATATGTGTATGAATGTCTATATTTGGAAAATTTGGTAACGAGGTGAATAAGTAAGTAATGTGATTGTTGTAGATGTGCTATGTGGAAATTAAACGGCTTAATTAGTTATTGCGTAGATGCTATTAATTTACTTGTGACTTACTAAGCTATTTGTAGCTTACTCCCCTTCTTTTTCCCTTTCCTTATAAATTAACGAGCACAAAGTATACTTGGATTAGTGATCAAAGAAGGCTCATCTTACACTATCAAGCTACTTTGGTATATGTATACATGATTTTGATATTTTGATTTTGGCATGGATAGGTGGCTAGTCATGGTATAAGTATTGTTTTGTAAGCTAAATAGTATAGGTTTATAGGTGATACTCATCTTGTAAATGGTAATTATATATGTAGTCATTTTGAGTATGTTATTGAAATGGGTTGAGATGAATGGTATGTGTATCTATTTGTATTTCAGGGAGGCCAAAGCTTGGCAAATAGCCTGACACGGCATGCACGGTAGGGCACATGGGGGTGTGCCATGGTTCTGTGTGATTTGGCAGACTACTCCACGGTCGAGTGGGACCGGCGTGCCTAGGCGTGGGCGACACACGACCTGTCCCTACGAGCGTGCGCTTAGACCGTGCCTCCCCTGCACCTGAAAGTTTTATTTAGGGTACCACATGGTTAGGAGACACGGCCATGTGTCTCAACCGTGTGGGGTACACGACCCTAAACGACCGTGCGGTATGACCATGGCCAATTAGACAGTTTAGTCTACGGTCGCTAGGCATGGGCGTCTGAAGGCCACACGGTCTCTTCACACGGCTGTGTCAATAATCAGACGGGCGTGTGACGTTGTTTTAAGAGTGAAAATTTTTCGGGTTTCTGATGTGATAGGATTCGAATCTGTAATGTCTGTATTTTGATAGAAAATCCTTGATAAAGGTAATTATGAATTGAATTGTATGCAAACTTGAGTCTGTACTCCGGTAAGTTCGGTAACGTTCATTACTCGATTCCGGTGACGGTTTTGGGTAAAGGGTGTTACAAAACATGTTTGCGCAGCACAACAAGGACAAGCATAATGTCCTTTGGTACTCCAACCAGATAAATTAGCATAAGCCGGGAAATCATTAATAGTCCACAACAAAGCTGCACGTAAATAAAAGTTCTCCTTTCTCAATACATCTTAAGTCTCAACACCCGCCCATAACTATTTTAACTCTTCAATAAGTGGCTGCAAATAGATGTCAATATCATTTCCGGGACATTTCTCTCCAGGGATAATCATAGATAAGATAAAAGAAGATTGCTTCATGCAAAGACATGGAGGCAAATTATAAGGAACAAGCGCTACGGGCCAAGTACTGTACAAAGTGCTCATGATTTTATAAGGATTAAATCCATCAGATGCTAGCCCAAGCCTTACACTCCGAGGATCACTTGCAAATCTTGGAAATTTATTGTCAAATGATTTCCATGCTAAAGAATCCACATGATGCCTTAATAATCCATCATCAGTTTATTGATCATGATGCCACGTCATAGACTCGACTATCTTTGATGACATGAAAAGCCTTTGAAGCCTTGGTATTAACGGAAAATATCGCAAAATCTTAATTGGCTTCTTTCTTGATTGTGCCTCATATTCATCCTTATTAACATCTTCTGTATTTCTATTCATCCAATGAGATTTACCGTAAACATGACAAGACTGTTGGTTTTTCTGATCACCCCAATACAACATGTAGTCATTTGGGAAACTATGAATTTTGTTGTACCTAAGGCCCAAATCTTTTATCAGTTTCTTCATAGCTGTGCATGAATAAGGTATTTTTGTAAACGGGAACATATCTCTTAAAAACTCTAACAGCATTGTCAAAGAGTTTCTGGTCTACCCTCCCAAACATTTTAAGTGAAAAGATGAATGCAGAAGGAAATTTTTGAAAATTTTGATCCCTCATAAAGTTCTTCATTCATTTCCTTAAGTAACATGTAGAACTTAACCGCTTCTTCATTTGGCTCTTCATCAGGTACACTTCTTCCCGTTTCGGTAAAAGCATTTCCACCAAGATTACAATCATTGGATGCAACAATTTCAGGTGGAAACGATTGTAAACTATGGCTGCGCATATTAAATGCATCCCGCAACATACCTTCCATGTCATCTTCTCTAACAAACTGATGGTAAACACTATAAGGATAAGCTAGATTAATCGTTGAAGAGGTTCTACTAGGTGTACACTCTCCATGGAAAATCCATTTTTTATACCCCTGAATAAAGCCATCAATAATTAGATGTTTGTAGACAACTTCACGAAAATGCCAATTGATGTTGCCACACTTCTTACACGGGCAAAGAATCATATTCTCTTGGCTTGCATTTTGAAATACAAAATTTAGATAAAGTTTGTACTCCATTTCGACATCTGTTGCTTACCCTTGACAAATTCATCCAAGTCTTATCCATTTCGTAGTTCTTAAAGTCTAATGTTGACAATAAATTAGACAGGTAAGCTGTTTATTTATAAGTATAATTAAGTTATGTAAGTTATGATATGATATATATTTATGTATTATGTAAGTTATATAAATTATGTAAGTTATGAAATTTGAATTTTAAACTATATACTTTTAAGGAAATTATATGAGTTGCTGGTGAACTTGCCTATGATTAGCCACACAGTTGAGTACAGAGTCAACCAACTTGCTAGACAACAACTCCAGAAACGCATAATGAGCAGCCTCCCCAATGACAGATATAGTGGAATTAGGACAAAGAAATCAAAGAACAAGCAAAAGGGAAATTCAGGGAAATTTAGGGAAAACACAATCACAATCCATCTCCTTTCATTTCCTTGAATTTCCCTTTTGCTTGTTCATCTCTCTATTTGATTTCTTTGTCCTAATTCCACCATGTCTGTCATTGGGGAGTCGGCTCTTTATGCGTTTCTGGAGCTGTTGTCTGGCAAGTTGAACCAGCAACCCAAGTAGAGGCTGTAACACCCCTTACCGTATTTGACACTAGGACAGGGTACGAGGTGTTACCGGACGATAACACAACCAACCGTACAATATCGAACCATAAACTCCACTCCAATTTAAAACTTTTCAATTTCTACTTTAGATTCCCTTATATGGGCCTACAAGGCCTAGAGCATACTTTATGAATGGTTTGGGACTAAACCGGATTCTCTAGATCACTCAGGGAAATTTTCTTCAAAAACATTGTCACACGCCCGTGTGACTCGGGACACGCCCATGTGGGCAGGCCGTGTGATCTCACACACCCGTGTCCCAGCTCGTATTAAATACACCGAGCATTCTGTTTATGACATCAGCATACAATTAGGGGCACACAGCCAAGACACACGTCCGTAACATTAGCTAATACAGTTAACCAGCTCACAATGATACATATTACTGATGATTAAATCACTATACATGCCACTCACTTGTAACTAAGAAGAATTGACATTACTCCAACTTACCAAATTAATAGTGTGACGCTGCCCCGACGATCTCCAACCTAGAGCTATCCTGACAACACTAAAAGAAAAAGAAATGAGGGTGTAAGCTTTATAGCTTAGTAAGTTGGCATATAACAATAACCAATTTAATTAGTTAGATATTTCACATAGTTTCACTTTTCCTCTTATCTAGCCTAAGTTGTCTTTCTGAGTCACGGTCACTAAATTAATTATATCTAGAGTTACGAAACTCCAAATTTAGAACCGCTAATTTTACTTGAAACTAAACTCATATACCTTCTTACCATAAAATTTCCAGAATTTTTGGTTTAGCCAATCAATACAGTTTATTCATTAAAGTTTCTCCTGTTTCGCTGTTCGACAGCTCTGAATCCTCTTCACTAATAATCCAATTTCTCATTATACAGAGTTTGGCGAACCTTATCGTTTGTTTCTACTCATCAAGGATTCTAAGAATATAAATTACACACCATAACTATTTTTATAAAATTTTTAGTGATTTTCCAAATTTGGAACAGGGGATTTCCGAAACCATTCAGACCCTGTCTCACTAAAATTTAAATATCTCATAATAGAAAATTCATTTACTCACATCATTTCTTTTATGTGAAAATAGGCTCAATAGGCTTTAATTTCGTATCCCATTCAACATTTAATTCGATTCCTACTATTTATGGTGATTTTTCAAAATCACATAATTGCTGCTGTTTCAGACTATTTTTCTGATAATTTTACTTCCTCGTAATTTCTTCATATTACTATCATAGTTACACATATAACACCAAATATGCTCAACACTAGCCATTCAAATGAATAATCATCGCCAATAATTACAAGTATTCATAATAGCACTTACACTGTATCAACCTTACCATAATTTTAATCACATATCGAGCACATTGCTCACAATATACCACTGTTCAAATGGATGCACCTGCCCTTACACATTACATTACCACAACAATTTCTTTATTGAGCTTTCCTATTAAACCCTTCAGTTTAACCTTTGATACTCGGTGGTTTCAGCATATAGCAACACTAACACAATAATTCGGCTCCCGTGTACACATGGTAAAGGTCGCTTTATCACCCATGTGACCTAGCCATTAAATCCCGTAGCTTTCGTGTACACATAGTGAAGAACACTTTATCACTCATTTAACCTAGCTACTTATAGCATAGCTCTCGTGCACATATGGTGAAGGTCACTTTATCACCAATGTGGCTTAGCTACAACATAAATCTTGTAGTTTTCTTGTACAAATGGTGAAGTTCACTTTATCACCCATGTGACCTAGCTACCACAAAAATCTCGTAGCTCTCTTGTACACATGGTGAAGTTCACTTTATCACCCATGTGACTTAGTTACATGTATCCATATCTTTAGTTTTCTGAAAATTCAATCGGGATCACCACTTTTCACAAATCTCCAATTCATAAATATCACCCAATCATACTTTATAATATTCATCAAAATATTATTTTATAAATATAGTCAGGACATTATTTACACACAAACTCATAATTTCACATAGTCACTATAATCATAGAAAGCACTTTTAAACACAACATCTCAATTCATTTCCATGTCACCTATGTCACATTGTATCATAGGCATTATTATTAAATCAATTCACTAACACAATAATATAATAACCATGTAATTCAAAAAAATCAAATCTAATACCACAATTTAGGTTTCAATCATATATTATGACATTGTTATATTATTACTATCACACCAACTTACCTCGGACGCAAAAGTGACTACTTTTCCCAATTTGGTCCACAACCTCTTTCCAAGTCCGAATCTTGTTTTCCATGATCTATAACATCATAATTAGCTCATTTATTAATCACATTATTCAATGTGACTCAAATATCACATTATGGCAAATTTATGTTTTGCCCCTAAACTTTCACATATTTACACTTTTGCCCCTAGGCTCGTAAAATAATTTTTATTCAATTTCCTAGCATAGTGGACTTAGCCAAACCATTATCTCCCTATATCAGCCCCTAATTTCCACCTTATCAAACATTTATGCACAAAATTTTACAACTTTTGCATTTAGGTCCTTTTTACGATTTTCACCAAAAATCACCTAGCAAAATACGTTCACCACACTTCAAGCATTCATTTTCTACCATTAGACATCAAAATACATGCATATTATTCATGGGTAAATTTTTAAACTCAAACAATAGCTCAAAATAATGGTAGAAATAGCTAAACCAAGTTACCGGGATCTCAAAAATGTAACGAGCATTAAAAACGGGGCTTGGATGCACTTACTATTAAGCTTGGAAGCTTGAAAACCCTAGCCATAGTGTTCATGGAGAGTTTCAGCCAAGGTTGAAGAAGCATGGACAACATTTTGGCTTATTTTCCTGTTTTATTCTTTTAATTACCAAATAACCAAAATGCCCTTAAAGGCTTTTCTTTCAAATTTGTCCTTTTCATGCCCATTTTTGTCCAAAAAAAATATAGTGGCCTAATTCCCATTTAAGGACCTCCATTTTAAAACCCCATTTCAATCAAGTACCTTTATGAACAAGAATACACATTTTTCACCTTTTACAATTTAGTCCTAAACACCAAATTGAACACCCAATCAATAAAATTTCTTAACGAATTTTTCACACAAGTATCCAATCACATTATAAACCTTATACCTTAATCTCAATAAATTTTTCTACGTCAGATTCATGGTTTTCGAAACCACTGTTCCTTTTAGGCCCTAATCCGGGCTGTTACAGTGGCAATCCATGTTACCCGAGATCAAAGCAGTGTTGAACCATGCAGAGGGAAAGCAGATCAAGGACGAGGGTGTGAAAAATTGGTTATTAGATTAAATTTACAAGTTTAGGGTTAATTATTTATTTTGGATTAAGTCCATCATGTGTGCTCAATTATGGTTATTTTTTATTGAGTCACATGAATGCTAAATTAACTCAGGAATAAATGGGCTAATTCCTTAAAATAAATTAAAAAAATTAAAATAAAACTTTATATACAATTTAATTTAATTAGGTAATTTAAAAATAAAATAAAAGTAAAAAAATATTTTTTGTGATTAAAATTAAAAAAATATTTAAAATAAAACTTTGAATACAATTTATTTTAATTAGGTAATTTAAAAATAAAATAAAAGTAGAAAAAATATTTTCGTGATTAAAATAAAATAAAATATTTAAAATAAAACTTTAAATACAATTTATTTTAATTAGGTAATTAACAGAAGGGCAATAAAAAATAAAATAAAGAGGCCATTAACCTTATATTATTTGATGCAGTCTAGTATAGTTTTAGATTATAGAATATTATGACAAATGTTCCAAGTATGAACACGATGATGATAATAGAGAAACAGTCTTAATTAGTCGGCAAAAGGAAAACTTATACGTTATCAGCAAAAGAAGAAAGGTTGAATTTTAGACATAATTTTTTCGAAGAATTGGCAATGGAACTATAGCTATTGTTTGAAAGAGTGAACGAGTCAATGGCACTTAATGAAAAATAGGCTAAGTTAATTTTAGCCTAAAATACGCGTCTTAATTTACTTAAATTTTTTTTAATTAATTTCATACACTTAAGTTAATTTTAAAACTAAAATGAATTTAAGTTTCAATTAAATCATAATAGACCAAGTTTGAATCTAAAGATAGAAGAGCTTCATCTTTGATAGTTTTTTAAGCTCTTTTACCTTGTAAACTTTTTTCTTTTACAATTATATGAATTGTTGTGAATTGTGTTGCATGGATCTAATTTCAACGCATAACCAACCAAATAAGGATACAACCAAAGTCATCCAAAACAGATATAAGTTGTATGTACGGAAAAAAAACACAAAACAACCAAATTCCCAATGATATAAACATAAAACATTAAAAAATAATAATCAATGAACTGGTGAAGTGATCAGAAGAAACCCAGAATCTAGTTACAGAAAATGCCTTGTCAAACTGCATAAAAAGTTTATTTAGGATAAGTAAAAGATGCAATTATACGGCTATAATTTGTACAAAAATCAACAGCATTTAAGCACCAATTTGGACAGCAATTATACGGCGGTAACAATATTCGGACAGCACTGATTTGTAATATTCATACATCATTAATTCACAAGTATTTGTAGTATAAGGTAAATAAGCATTTTGCATGCAACTTGACTAAGAAATTAGTAGCAAATACGGAATTGAGTTTGGATAAACAACATGGACTGTCTCTCTATTAGGTAGCTGTCAATGGCTTTTTGACTCAAACCATCCACCAATATTACCAAACTGAATGTATGTTTTAAATTCTCAACCTATCAAAATAAAAAACTAATATGAACATGACTTAAATATGTCTTTTTCATGTTACCTTCTTTCTAAGACGGGCAGCTTCTCTGTTTTGAGCTAAACTCCTCAAATGTTTTCACGTTCAGACTTAATGAACTAATCTGGACAAAAAAAAAGTTACAATCCCTAAAAACTATTACCAAATTAAGGATACAAAATAAATTAAGCCCATGGACAGCAAAGAATTTATAGAAAAAAGAAGCAATAATCAACTACTAATCTATTTACTAAAAACTAATACTCACATTCTTTAGCTAAAAGAAAAATAGTCAATTCATTACTCGATCCAAGTCCTCTTCAATTCTAGTCACTTTCAAAGTATGGATGCATATCACATACTAATCTGTAACAAATACATATAAATATATACAAGGTTACTTGTCAAACATAAAATATTCTATCAATGGATATATAAAAGAAAAAAAATTGTTAAACTTGTATATTTATGTATACTGTCATTGTTCTCTCAACATATCAAAGAAAATGTCATAAAATTCATGTATATATTAAAGAAAAAAAATATACTTCCATTACTCTCTAAACACATGAAAGAAAGTCGTTAAAATTCATGTACATTAAAGAAAAAATATACTTTCATTTCTTACCATTTTTCAAGTAAAGACAAAAAAACGTGTCTCCACTTATATAAAAAAACATACAGACAGCAAAAGCCAGTAAGAGAAAGTAAGCTTTGTCCAAAGCCATTAATAGTTAAAACAAACATAGCAGAAAAATATATTATTTAACATATAATTTTCCAGAAAGTAGAATACATGAATTAGTAATCAAATCGAAACCTTGTAATAGCTCGGATCAGGGGCTAAACGGAATAGTGGTTTTGAAACCATGAATTCGAAGTCTAAAATATTTTTTGATTGAGTTTTGATGTTTATTGGGTGTTTGAATAGTTATGTGAAATTTTGGTGCATGAATTTTATTGTTTGCATGTCCAATTTGGTAGGTTGGACTAAATTGCAATAGGTAAAAAATATGGGTTTTAATCCATAGAGGTACTTGATTGAATTGGAATTTTAATTTAGAGGTCCTTATATGGTAATTAGGCCATTTTAACTTGGTTTGGACAAAAATGCCCAAGGAAGGATGGAATATCAAAGGTTTTTAATAAAGGGCATTTTGGTCATTAGTTAATAAAAGAAATAAAAAGGGAAAATAAGTCAAAAATGGTGACCATCTTCTCCCCCTTGTGTCGAATTTGAAGAGACACCATAGCTAGGGTTTTGTCAACTTCTCAAGCTCATAGTAAGTGATTTCTAGCCCTGTTTTTAATGTTCTTCGTATTTTTAAAATCCTCGTAACTTGCTCTAGCTATTTCTACCACTATTTCAAGTTAGGGTTGATGTTTAAATTTTACCCATGAATGACATGCATGTGTTTTGATGGCTAGTGGTAGAATATGAAAGTTTAAAGTGTGGTGAACAACTTTTACTAGGTGATTTTTGGTGAAAATTGTAAAAAGGACCTAATTGTAAAAGGTGAAATATTATGTGCATAAATTATGATATGATGGAAATTGGGGGCTACTATAAGAGGAAAAGTGATTCGGCTAGGCTTGAAATGCATGAAAATTGAATGAAAATCATAAACCGAGCCTAGGGACTAAAGTGTAAAATTGAGAAAGTTAGGGGTCAAATTGTAAAATTTGCTATAGGAAGATTTTGGGCTATTTTGAATAATGTAGTGATTAAATGAGCTAAATGTGTCGTTATAGATCGAGAAGATCGAGGAATCGACCTTGACCGAGGCAAGGGCAAGGTTTCAGACTAAATTACAAATTATCGTATTTTGTTATCAAGGTAAGTTTATATGTAAGTAATACATCGATTTTAATTCCATAAATATAATTTATTGTATGTTATGGATAATGTTGGATAACTTCTATGATTTGGTGAATTATGGAAATTTGGTGTTCCTGATTGAACCTTCAGAAAAACAAAAGATATGGATAATGTGTAGCTAGGTCACATGTGTGTTTCCAAGGGTAGGACAACATGTGTACAAGAGAGCTATGAGATGCTATGTGGTAGCTAGGTCACATGTGTTATACGGTGTATATAACATGTGTTCAAGAGAACTACGGGATGATAATTTCATGAGTAGCTAGGTCACATGCATAATACTGGGTATATACCATGTGTACACGAGTGCTACAGGTTTAAAATAGCTAGGTCGCATGTATGTTACCGAGGGTACATCATGTAGACGCGAGAGCTATGTTATATGTCGCTAGGTCGCATGTGTGGTTCCGAGTGTTGGACACCATGTAGACACGAGACTCCAAGATTTGATGGCTAGGTCACATGGGTCATATCGAGAGTTCACCATGTATACACGAGAGTCGGATTATGTGATTAGTGGAGCTATGTGCTGAAACTACTGAGTATCAGATGTTATTCTGAAGGGTTCAATAGGAAAGCTTACTAAAAGAGATTTGTATGGTTATATGGAGCGTAAATGCAGTTGTATTTATAAGCCAATAAAAATGTGGGCGAGTATATATGTGTGCATGGGTGCATGTGAACTTAGGTTTATGTAAATGATTTGTTTAGTGTGTATATGATATTGGTAAGGTTATGTGGTAAGTTGATATGTAGTGATATGATTTTTGTGATTAAGAGAGTTGGTATGATGTTAATTATTTGCATATAGACTTACTAAGCTCCTTAAAGCTTACTCCTTTCTCTTTTCCTCATTCCATTGATTAGTCAAGCCAGCTCGGAGATCGGGAAGCGTCGGAGAATCACCCACATTATCTACAACATTCTTTTGGTATTGTAAAATGTACTCTTTTGGACTATGGCATGTATAGGGATTTAGTGGTGTTGTAAGTGTCATGTTGGTTTGGCTATATTGTGGCAATTGTCATTTGATAAGTTATTTTGTAATTAAGGCCATGTGATATGGCCAATGATGATAGTTTTTACATATATCCTTATGAGGTAATTCATGGAATGCTTGGTGTTTTTGCATATGGATAATTTAAATGGATGATTGATGGTTAAATGAGGTCATCTAGATGCCTAAAAATGTGCATGCTATGTGGTTTTAAAATTTGTAAAGTTTGTATGTGTTTTGGGGTAAAGGATGGCTTGGAAAATAGCCCAACTTAGAGACACACGGCTAACCATCACGGCCATATGTGTAGGGCGTGTGAACTTTGCATAAAATTTTCGAAAAATAAGGACATCACACGGCCTAGTCACACGGGTGTGTCCCGTGTCCGTGTGACCAAAATTACATGCTGACGTCATAAACAGAATACCTCAGTTTTTCACACAAGGTGAGAGCACGAGTGTGTTGAGGTCGTGTGAAGGAAACGGGCCAAGGACACAAGCGTGTGCTCGGCCGTGTGAAAACCCCTGTAGGTTCAAAATGAAAAATAATTTTCCAATAATTAAACACGGGTAGGGGACACGAGCGTGTGTGACCACATGGCCTGCCCACATGGGCGTGTCCCTATCTCACATGGGCATGTGCCCTGTTCTTGACCTAATTTTCCAAAATTTTTCTTAATTCTCAGTTTGGTCCCAAACCGCTCCTAAACTATGTTTTGGGCCCCGTAGGCCCATTTTAAGGATTGTATGATATATCATGAAAAAGTTTTAAATTGGAATGAAATTTTTATGGCCTAACTTTTGTATGATTGGTTGTGTTATCTTCCGGTAATGCCTCGAATTCGGTTTCAACATCGAAATCGGGTAAGGGGTGGTACAAACCTAACTTTAATAGTAATACTACGAATAAATTTATGACAAAATATTAGAGGAAGAACATATACAAAATTGTCACGTAATTCACGAACAGATATTGCTTAGAAACCACAACACTGACTTCTCGAGAGTTAATGAACGATCAAGTACTTGAGAAATAAAAAATGAAAAACTATTATACTCACATTCTTTGGCTGAAAGAAAAAGGAACATCAATGGTTAAAACCAAAATCGTGGAGAAGAAGCAAAGAGGATTGCGGGGATTTGGGGAAAATGTTAGGGATTTCGGTAATGGGGATTTGATGAAAATAAAATGGGGAAAAAAAGAATGGGATTTCGGGTATTGGGGATTTAAGGGACGATTTAGGTTTAAGGAATTCCAAAAAATTGATTTGGGGATTTCTGTGTTTTAGGGATTTAGGGGAAGAAATAAACTGATTTGGGGGATTTAGATATAGGGGGAAAAGTTAGAGATATTGGGTATATGGGAGGGATAAAACTGAGAGGAGAAAAACAACTCAGTTTGAATTAAAAATAAATCAAAATTTCCAGCGTTTTTATAAAGCGCCGCTAACGGCGACCTTTAGTGGCATTTTTTAACATAGCGCCGCTAATGCCAATAAAATCATCAGACAAAACGATGCCATTTTGATTCAAGCAAAATTAATTTTTTGTGGCGTTTCTAAACAAAGCGCCGCTATTTTTAAACTATTGCGGCGTTTTTTACCAAAAGCTGCTAAAGATCAACCTTTTGTGGCTTTTTTAACCTAGCGCCGCTAATGCCACTAACATCATCACTAAAAACGGTGCAGTTTTGTTTAAACCAAAATGAGACCTTTTGCAGCATTTTTACTCAAGCGCCGCTATTAGTGACATTTAGTGGTGTTTTTAGAATAGCACCGCTAATGCCGGTAAAATCATCAGATGCTATTTTGATTCAAGCAAAATTAATTTTTTTGTGGCGTTTCTAAATAAAGCGTCGCTATTGCTGAACTATTGCGGCGTTTCTTACCAAACGCTGCTAAAGATTTACTTTTTATGGCGTTTTTAACCTCGTGCTGCTAATGCCACTAACATTGTCACTAAAAACGGCGCAGTTTTGTTTAAACCAAAACGAGACCTTTTGCGACGTTTTTACTAAAGCACCGCTATTGGTGACATTTAGTGGTGTTTTTAGAATAGTGCCGCTAATGCCGGTTAAATCATTAGACAAAACGACGATGTTTTGATTTAAGCAAAATTAAATTTTTGTAGCGTTTCTAAATAAAGCGCCGCTATTGCTAAATTATTGCAGCGTTTTTTACCTAACGCCACTAAAGATCGACCTTTAGCGGCGTTTCAACCTAGTGCCGCTAATACCACTAACATCGTCACTAAAAACGACAGAGTTTTGTTTAAACCAAAACGAGACCTTTTGTGGTGTTTTTACAAAAGTGCCGCTATTGGTGACCTTTTGTGGCATTTTTATATAAGTGCTGCTATTTGTGACCTTTTGCGGCATTTGTAACCTAGCAATGCTAAAACAAAACAATTTTTATTGCTTATCTAAACACTAAAATAAAATATTTTTTGGCCATTTTTATCAAAACCCCTAAACCCTTAAAGCACTAAATCCTAAAACCTAAATCTTAAAGTAATAAAACCCTAAATCCTAAGTCTTAAAGCACTAAACCCTAAACCATAAACCTTAAAGCAATAAACCCTAAACTGTAAGCCTTAAAGTATTAAACTCTAAACTGTAAACCTTAAAGTACTAAACCCTAAACCGTAAACTTTACAATACTAAACCTGAAACCCTAAACTATAACTCATAAAATATTAAATCAAAACCCCTAAATCATAAACACTAATCCCTAATACTAAACCATAAGCCCTAAATCGTAAAACCCTAGACTTTAAATCATAAACCTTAAACTATAATGATAATTAATTTCAGTATTTTAAAATTAATATTATCACTTTTACAATTATATAAGAAATTATTTAATATATAAATTTAAAAAAAAATCAGTCATATACCCAAAACACTTTAAATTATTTTAAATAATAGTATTTTAATTTTTTTTTCATTTTTAACATATATTTTTCTATGTTTTTACTTTCAAATTTTTTCTAGGTGTCATTAATTTTTCTTGAAGATTTTAAATATTAAATTAAAAATAAATTGTATTTTAATTAATATAAAATAACTAGTTAAATAATAAACATACAAATAAAATACTTTTTGCTTAACCTTTTGCAGTGTTTTTCATAAAAACGCCACTAATGCTTGCCCTTTGCGGCATTTTTCATAAAAAACACCGCTAATGCTTGACCTTTTGTGGTGTTTTTATCACAAACGTCGCTAATGCTTTACCTTTTGCGGCGTTTTATTAAAAAATGCCTCTATAGCTCTAACCTTTAGCGGTGTTTTTCTATTAGCGCCACTAATGTACAATTTTTGTGGCGTTTCCCTATTAGCGCCACTAATGTACAATTTTTGCAGTGTTTTTGTTCCAAACGCCACTAAAAACGCCGCTAAAGCCCTATTTTCCTCTAGTCAATTAGGACTAAATGAACAAATAGCCCAAAGGTCAGTGGATTTCATTATGTCAGCACCCCTTGGACTTTTTTACCATAGTTTAATCACCATTTTGGTCCCTTTAGCATTTTAAATCTATTGCAATTAACTTTTACCTCTTTTACAATTTGGTCATTTTACCTAAATTAAGCACTCAATCGTCAAATTACTGAACTTCCTATAGTACGACTCTATAAAGATTTAATAAAAATATTCATGAGCTCGGTTTACAGAAACGAGGTCTCGATACATCATTTTCTAAAACCATTTGACTTTCAAAACAACCACTTATACTAGCTATTAATTCATTTTGTAATATCCCGAATTAGGGCCTAGTCGGAATAGTGGTTTCGAGACCACAGATTCGAAGTATAAATAATTATTTTATGCTTATTATAAGGTCTATAATATGTTTATATGCTTGTGTGAAAATTTCAGGAAGAAGTTTTATGCGTAAAGTGTCCAACTTGACTTTTGGACTAAATTAAATAAGTTGCAAAATATGAGATTCTAGAAGCTTTAAGTATGAAATAGCTTGGATTATCAATTTGAGGTCTATAGTGTGATTGAATTGTTGTGTGAAAACTCGATACATCATTTTCTAAAACCACTTAACTTTCAGAACAACCACTTATACTAACCATTAATTTATTTTGTAGTATCCAGAATTAGGACCTAGTCAGAATAATGATTTTGAGACCAAAAATTCAAAGTAGAAATAATTATTTTATACTTATTATAAGGTCTATTATATGTTTATATGCTTGTGTGAAAATTTCAGGAAGAAATTTTATGCATAAAGTGTCCAACTTGACTTTTGGACTAAATTAAATAAGTTGCAAAATATGAGATTCTAGAAGCTTTGAGTATGAAATAGCTTGGATTATCAATTTGAGGTCTATAGTGTGATTGAATTGTTGTGTGAAAATTTCGTTAAGAAATCTTATCGATAAAGTGTTTAATTTGGTTAGTAGGATTAAATTGTTATAAGTGCAAAATATGTGTTCTAGATGATAAGGGATGTAATTGTGATGGGTTTTTAAAGTGAAAGTCCTTATGAGAAAATTAGCCCATTAATAAGTTGGTGGAAGATATTTGTTTGGTATTTTTGAAATTAGTTTGAAAGGAAAAGGGCAAATTGGTAATCAAGTTAATAAAGGCATAACAAGACAAAAATTTAAAAGCTATCATCTTTTTTCTTTCTTCTTCAACTGTGTAAGAAGAAAATGGGCAGCCATGGATGAGCAAACATTTGACCAAGCTTTAGAGCTTGATAGGTGAGTGGTTTTTGCCCCGTTTTTAATGATTTCTATGTTTTCGGAGTCGTGGTAACTCAATCTAGCTATCTGGTATCTTCATTTTCAAAACTATTAAAGTTTGTGAGTTTTGCCATGGTTGATTAAGTGTGTATTTTGATGATTAATGGTATATTATGCATGTCTATGATGAGAGAAACGAGTTTTTCTAAGTGATTTTCGATGAAATCGTATAAAATGGGCTAAATTGTACAAGTTGCAAATTGGTCATAAGTATATGATTTAATGAGAATTGTGGACTGCTATAGTTGTGAAAATGGTTCGGCTAAGTCCAAAATACAAGGAAATCAAATAAAAATCATTTTACAAGCCTTGGGGCAAAAGTGTAAATATGTGAAAGTTTAGGGGCAAAAACATAAATTTTCCATAATATGATTTTTGGGTCACATTGAATAATGTGACTAATAATTGAGCTAAATGTGATATTATAGATCATGGAAAACGAGATTCGGGCTTAGATCGGGAAAGAACGGGGTTATGGACTAAGTTTAGAAAATTAGCCACTTTTGCGTCCGAGGTAAGTTGGTATGATAATAATAAGGCAATATTGTTGTAGCTTATGTTTGAAGCCTAAATTGGTATATAAATTTGATTATGTTGAATTATATGTTTAAGTTGCTCATTATGATTATTGTCATTATGTAAAATTGTGAGCTTAGTTGCCACCATAAGTTATGTAATTGAATGTATATGGATTAAGCTTCTACAAGTAAGTAGTATGAAATAAAGTAGTCTTATGCATTATGAGAATTTATTGTGATGATATTTTATGAATTCATGATACTTCATGAAAATTTATTGACATGAATTTTACAAAGAAATGAGAAAGAAATAAAAGAGAAATCCCGGTTAAATTTTCAAAGAATACAAAGGGTACCGTAGTCATGACATGAGTATTTGTAGGTCCCATGTAAGACCATGTCTAGGACATGGCTTCGGCACCGAATTGAGATCCCATGTAAGACCATGTCTGAGATATGACATTGGCATCGACATATGGTCCCGTATAAGACCATGTCTGGGACATGGCGTTGGCACAGAGACGAGACTTAGATCCCCTGTAAGACCATGTCTGGGACATGGCGTTGGCATCTAAAGAGTGATCCCGCATAAGACCATGTCTGGGACATGGCATCGGCATCAGACTACGATCTTGTGTAAGATTATGTCTGGGACATGGCATCGACATCGATATGAGATCCTGTGTAAGACCATGTTTGGGATATGGCTTCGACATCAACTTGAGATCCCATGTAAGACCACATCTGGGATATAGCTTAGGCATCTTATCATGAGAATGACATTTCAGGTATCCTTCGGTGTTCTAAGTAAGTTAACAGGAAAAGTATTCAAGTTGATGAATTTAACGAGAAAGGCAAAAGTTATGTAATGAGATAAATACATGATGGACCATTGGTAAGGTGGTGAATGAGTATATGTGAATATGAAGTGTTATGAAACAGTACAGGTATGTACTCAAACTTATGAGTAATGTGCTCGGTATGTGAATGAAATTTAGTGAGAATACAAACGAGTAAGTAATGCGTATAAAGATGATCTTATGATGACCATGTGATTATAGGTCAATACCCATGATGTGCGAGTATGTGATAAATTTGATTGATGATATGTATGTCTAAAACGAAGTTAAAACAATGAAAGAGTGAAATTAGTTGTCAAACAATATTGGATAGCAATAGTTACGTGATTTTGAAAAATCACCAAAAATGGTGTGAATTGAATTAGAAACTGAATGAGATATGAAATGAAAGCTTATTGAGTCTATTTTCTTATAAAAGAAACAGAGTAAGCAAAAGAGTTTTATATTATGAGATATTTAAAGTTTTTCGAGACAGGGTCAGAATGATTTCGAAAATCCCTTGTTTCGAATTTGGAAAATCAGCAAAAATTGTATAAAAATGTTTACAGTGTATAATTTATATGCTTAAATTCTTCAATGAGTATGCTTTCAAGAGAAACAAATAGAAATGTTATCCAAATTCGGTATAATGAGATAATCAATTTTAAGTGAAGAGAGGTCAGAATTGTTGGACAGCAAAATAGGGGAGAGTTTAAAGAACAAACTGTATTTGATTCGCTAAACCAAAAATTCTAAAAATTTTATGGTAAGAAGATATGTGAGTCTAGTTTTAGGGAAAATTTACGAAACTTAATTTCGAGTTCTGTAGCTTAAGATATAATTAATTTAGCAACTATGACTAAGAAGATAGCTTAAAATGAACATGAGTAAAAAGTGGAAACATGTGAATAATGATTTTATTTTCTTAAGTATACATTATGAGGATTGGAAAAATCATGTAAATTAATTGTTTATTATTATATGCCAACTTACTAAGCTATAAGCTTATTCCTTTCTTTTCCATTCCTCTTAGTGTTGTTAGGTTGGCTCGGGGTTGGAGACCGTCGGAGGCAGCATCACACTATCAAAGCATTATTTTGGTATTGATAATTTTAGTATTTTGAAATTTTGGCATGTATAGGGACTTAGTTATTTTATTTATTTATCATAGTAAATTTGGCCAAAAGTGTTGGTTTATAATGGAGTGATATTCATTTTGTATAAGGCTATTGATAATTGGCCAATGTTACTTATATATAATCATATGGTGATGCATTGCATGGGAACGACACTTGCATGAATTAAGTTGATGAGTATGGATGTTTGGTTGCTTAAATATACTATGATTTGCGTCTTTGTATTGTATAAGTGTGTAAATAATTTAAGGGCAACAAAAGAGCTTGGAAAATAGCCTAAGTGTTGGCCACACAGGCAGAGACACGACCGTGTTTCTCAGCCGTGTGGAGGACATAGCCTAACACACGTGCGTGTGACTTGGTCGTGTGCCCCTAAATGTTTGATGATGTTATAAACAGAGAGTTACGCGGGCGTGTGAGACCACACGGCCTGTCCATACGGGCGTGTGACTCCTCAAAGTATGGAAATTTTATTAGTGTCTTAAAAGTTTCAAAAGTTCTCGGTTTAGTCCCAAACCATTATTGGTATACGTTTTGGGCCTCGTAGGCCTGACTAAGGGACTTTAAGATGGAAATTGAAAAGTTTTAATTTTGAAAGAAAATTTATGGCTCCGTTTAAGAAGTTTAAGTATGTTTAAGTACGGTAACGCCTCGAACCCTGTCTCGGCGTCGGATATGGGTAAGGGGTGTTACACATTTAATTAGAATTCATCAAATCAAAATTCAATATAAAAAATTATTATTGACTCGCATAATTTAAATACTAAGTATACGAACTTACTCGTTGGATTTGTGGTCTCAAAACCATTATTTTCGACACCACTGAAAAATGGGTTGTTACATGTAATTTACTCTATAGTAAAAGGTGACAACTATCTCATATGAAGATAATGCAAAGTGTACAGCTTAAGTGAAAAAGGGGATAAATCGAAGGAGATAAAATAAAACATATTTCACTAAAATTATTTTTCACTTATGGTCTTGAGAAGAAAGGTGATATTGAAGTTCAACAAATTTGTTTCTGGTAATTTGACATATATATTTACCAAGGCATTATCAAATGTAACATTTGAAAGGTTGGTATACAAAATTGAGATATGTTAACTCAAATATATTAAGTGACATTGTCATCGGGGGGAATCTAAGACATGTTGTACTCTTTTATTTAGTCAAGGTTTTGGCCCAATAAATTTTCTTGGTAAAACCTTTTAACGAGGCAATTTATGATGAGAGATTGTATACTCTTTTTTTCTTTATTAGGTTTGTTATCCTTAGGGTTTCCTAATAAGGTTTTAATGAGACACATTTTTTCTGTAATAGATATCTAATGGAAAATGTTGTAAATACATTAAAAGTGGATGTTTAGAACACCTTTTAAACCCTATTAAATTTATTAGATAACCTCATAGTTCATTTATGATCATGAAAATAAATTAAATGTTTCAAATATATACTTTGCTAAATGTAAGCAAGCTTATAAATAGAGCCCATTATAAGTGAAAGTGATATGTGGGAAATTCTATTGTACTTTTCACCTACTATTTACATGGTAGTGTTGTTCTCTTTATTTTTTCTATAACAAATTTAATGTTTTTAGAACATTTAAAAATCCTTTTTAAATGTTAGATTTTCAAAATTTTCAAATGCTTGATTAAGTCAAATTAATTAATTTGACCCTGTATTTGAATAATTAATAATAAAGGAAAGGAAAGGAAAGTTAAAGAATGGTAAGGAAATATCTATTTATTGTTTGGATAGCTGAAGTTAAGAAAAGGTCATTTTAACCCTTTTTTTTTTCTCTTTTTGTTTGGTTAAGACGCGAAAAGAAAAGTAAATCTTTTTTTTTTCAATTATAACCCTTTTTAAATACCATATAATAATTAAATAAATTATAAAATATAAAAATTAATGTTCTTAGTAAAGTAATAATTACAACTTTAATTATCTTTATTTTATTAATAATTTTTCATTATATATATATATATTTTTTAAGAGAAGCCTGGGCTATTATTAGAATGCATAAACCAGTTAAAAACAAACAGTACTAAGAAACGAGCTTTAAACCAGACATGCCCATTAGAAAAAAAACGGAAGACTAAAAACCCATCCTAATGCGAAAAAGAAACAGAAAAGGACGTAGCCTAAAGCTTGGGAAACCTTTACCCGTCCCATCGCTTAATTCTTTATTAATGACCGACGGTTTCCATTTCCCAACACTTTCCAAATTCCCATCCCTGCATCCAGAAGCTTCATTTCATTAAGACTAGATCTGCAAAGCCTTTGTTTCACCTAGGGACCCGAAATTTGATCTCTTCAACAGGCCTCAATCAGGTTCGCGAATCCATTCGTCTTCAAGAATCTTCACAGCGTATCTCGGGACAGTGCTTCTCAAGTAAAACTTCTCGCCTTTACTCAAACTTTTAGAAGCAATTGTCTGCAAGCTTGTTCGCCGATCTTCTGACATGCATGAGACAAGTCCTTTGGAAATTCCCTAAAATGCTCTAAATGTTTCGAATATAGGGAGAAATTTCTGTCTTGTCTGTAGAAGTTGATTTACATTTTTTTAATAGTCGAAAGTGAGTCTCATTCTAGAACTATTTCTGTTATGCCCAAATCGATCCCCATTTGAGTTGCCTTGAAGCAGGTAAGGGCCTCTGCTGCAAAAGCCTAACCAAAATTCTCGTGAATAGTAGAACCGGAGGCAACCACTCTCTCTCTTGCATTTCTGGCAACAAACCTCTATCTTGACCGAAAAAGATCCTTGTCAAATGCCGCGTCAAAGTTGATCTTGACCCAATCCCAGAAGGGGGTTCCCATCTTGCTATGTCGACCACCCTCGTATGCACATTTTCCTCTATTCCATCTATCTCACAAATATATCTATGAATGAAGTTAGAAATCTCTCTACCAGATTGAATAATATGCTCATGAATTCTTTTATTTCTTGCAGTCCACAGAGCCCAAAGGGTACAGCAAAAAATCCAGCATTGCGATGTTGAACTAATATTAAAAACCCAGGTAAGCCACTCAAACCACCCCTTATCAATATTCGAGAGAACCACTGATAACCCCACTAATCCCCAAACTTCACTGGCAGCAGGGCAACTCCAAAAGACATGTGCTAAGGATTCAACTCCATCCCCGCATCTAGGGCATATTGCAGTACCTGAAGGGCATATTGCAGTACCTGAAAGTCTTTTGAAATATATATTTGACATAGATGGGATAAAATTGTTTGAAATATGCCAAACTGTAATTTTGAGTTTAGAAGGTAGATTAAGAGTCCATAGTTTTCGATAGAACATTCTAGTCGTGGTCTGTAATTCCTCTAAATTAAGATCATAGGTTTCAGCTTGTAATAGTTTGTAGGCACTTCTAAGTGAACTCACCAGAGGGTTCACCTCTCCACACCAATTCATCATCATGCGGGATTTTTGCGAGCGGTATTCGGAGAATCCTGGCAGCATCATTAGCACCAAAAGTATCGGTAATAACCTCACTTCTCCACTCTCTAGTAGCACTATTAGTGAGCTCAGCAACTAATACCATATTCCAATTACTAATTGGATAAGAAATTTTATAATTAACGGAACTCGAGACCCATGCATGATTAAAGATATCAATATTATCGCCGGTATCTACCCTCCAACGCAGAGCCTCTTGTAATGTTTTCTTCACTGCCCAGATACTTCACATATAGGACGCTCCTGCCTTCAAACTTGAGTTAAGAAAATTTGAATTTCAGTAATATTTTGCTTTCAACACCCTACCCAATAATGAATCAGGATTAGAAATAAGTCTCCACCCTTGTTTGGCTAGGAGGGCCACATTAAATTTAGTAAAGCTCCTAAAATCTAACCCTCCATCCTCCTTTGACTTGCATAGTTTACCCTATTCACACCAAAGCATTCCTTTTTTGCCATGACCTTTTTGCCACTAAAATTGTGCTACAATACTTTCCATTTCCACACGCAATGATTTTGGGAGGAGGAAATAAGACATCACATAGGTTGGAATGGCCTGTAGAATAGACTTGATAACGACTCGCGATATTAAGTAATAAAATTTATAAAACTGATCACACCAAAACTAACTAATAACACGATGTTAAAGGCAAGCGCACATATCGAACAGTAGTATAGTTTAGTGGCAAGATCAAGTTATCGTACCTAAAGGAACTAAAAGTACTAATACTTACTTCCTTTCTATTATCTAGCCTAAAAATAAAGAGAATTGATTTAAACTAATTGTAAAACTAACTAAAAGTGCAAAAAAAAGTAAATTGGGGAAAACTTTAGGGAAAAGTTGATTGATATAAGCAATACTGAAGTGAGAATTCACCTAGATTTCACTTGTTATTGGTTCTTGAGCTAGACGATTTATTCACTTGACTTGATCTGTAGAGATCCTTAATTTATGCTAAACCCTCCGTCGAGGCGAAGAGCAACTAGGCCTAGGTTGTTAACTAAAGTTCCTTTATTAATTAACACCCTAGGTTGCATTAATTCGATCTATGGTTCCCCATATTAGGTTTGACCCTAATCCGGCAGATTTATGTCGCCATATTTCTAAGGTTGCATGCAACCCCGCTTAATTATGGTAGATTTACTCTTATCACAGGGACTTTTGCTTCTCTGCTTTAAGAACATTGATTTCTTGAATTAATACCTAGGTTTATTAACACAAGAATTAAGCACACATAATTAAGAACAACTCAAGTATTTATCATATAACTCCAGAATAAATAATAACAAGATTCATCTTAAGTTTCATCCCCCTCAAGTATTTGAGGGGTTTAGTTCATAATAAAGAAAGAAAACATCTCAGAAGAATTAAGATAACAAAACATAAAGAACCCGAAAACCCCTGAAGGAATTTAAGGAGATCCTCTATCTTGATGTAGAATTCTGGCTTCTGAAATGAATCAATCGGCTTCACTTGGAGTAATCCCTTGCTTTCACTCTTTGTGTTGGCAGAAATATGGCGCTCTTTCTTGAGAGAAAAGAGTATTCCCTTAGCGGGAAATAAGCATCCCCTTAGAGTTGCCTCATGGGGTCTTTATATAGAGCTTTGAGGGGCCTTTCTTAACATCTAAGCATCCCAATTCGAGTGAAATTCCTCTTCTTCACGACAAGAACACGCACGTGTGCTACGCCCGTGTGACTTCGATAAGTGGGCGTGTGATTCTATCGGTGGAGGCACGGCCGTGTGGCCTGACCGTGCTTGCCAGGGGCTGGACCTTGTGATTTTCATGTGGCACGGCCGTGAGCCACGGCCGTGTGGTGATTCCCTGGGCCGTTTCATTTTTACATTTTGGCCCATTTTCCTTATTTTCGGTCTATTTTTCATTCTTTTCTCTTCCCTATGTTCTCCTGAATATAAGATATGAAAAAGAGAGATTAAGAGCATCAATTCTCACATAATTGATAATAATTCATCCAAAATATAGGCTAAACATGAGGTAAAAATATGTATAATTTATCGTTTATCAAATACCCTCACACTTAAGCCTTTGCTTGTCCTCAAGCAAAATCTCAATCCCTAAATAAGAATTATTCCTCTCAACCTACAATTTTTATCAATAATGTTTCAAACTAATCCACAGGTAAGCATACAATGAGTAATTCAATCAGAAGAACATTAAAGACTCAATCACTCTAAGTTGAGAAT
The DNA here is from genome assembly GCA_020496765.1 of Gossypium stocksii. NCBI lineage: Eukaryota > Viridiplantae > Streptophyta > Magnoliopsida > Malvales > Malvaceae > Gossypium > Gossypium stocksii. The sequence continues at coordinate 43,239,206 of CM035624.1, forward strand.
TTTATCATTGGAAACATGAGTCTCTTCCTTCTTTCTAAGTAGTTATCTCTTCATCTTAATTAACAGGAGTTGACATCCTCACTAAAGGTTCACTCTATCCACTCGAAGTGTTTAGGGTTCAAAATTTAAGCACTCCTTAGTCAACCTGAAAAGTTATTACCATAAGCGTGTAAGAAAATCACATCTCCACCACTATAGATTGACATGACATATCGATCAAAAGGTCTTGTAAGAGTTGTAACGGGGCTTGGTTAGAGGTGTTGTCACAGACTGTAAAAGAGGGTTAGAATCAAGACCGAACTGAAAAATTATCTAGCTAGAAAAATCTCTATCACTGGAACATATTTCTCAAGCTAATTCTTTTGATAACATCATTTCTGCCTTAATAGCCTTAAAATAGAAATATGCAAAAACTATTTGAACTACTACAGATTACAACTGAATCAATACATACGTTTTTTTTTTAGAATAATTCAATACAATAACTTGAATATTTACATTCTGAAAAAGAGAATAAAGCTAGATGATAATTTGAACTCAAATCTCAACAAAAATAGGGGTCGAAGTAATTGAATAAGATTCATCAAAAAATGGGTTATTGGTTAATAATTAGGGGGTGAGTCAAAGAATAGGGTGTTAGGCTCAACGGGGTTTACTAGGGGTTAATTTATGGAGGTAGGCCTTTGTGGAGTAAGTAGGTTAAATCTTAGATGCCTTTATCATCTTGGTATATCAAATCAATGATGTGGTCTTGACATGTATAATCAAAGCAAGTTTTAGAATAACAAATCAGTGTTGACTCACTCAAAGCAATAATAAAAGTGAGCACGAAAGAATGTATACTCAAAAGGCTCAAAATCTCACCAGAATTATGGCTTTTTGATGTCAATCCTGTGAATTTCAAATTTCAAGATAATATTTAGAATTAAAGAAAATGACTTATGCAAAAATTTGGCGTTTTCAAAAATTTCAACTTATCATGCTTGATTCCCTAATGTTTTAAAGTTTGAATAATCAGAGTACAAGCACCTATATCTTAATTCTCAACATATCAATAGAAATCATAAATCAATCAGAATAAATTTCTAATAGGAGATTGAGAATTGGTTAAGAATAATGCGTAAAGTACAATTTCAGGAATTTTCACAGATAATGTAAAGATTTCAAGTAAGCTTCCCCCACACTTAAGATGTACATTGCCCTCAATGTACAAAGATATATAAATAGCAAGAGAAGTATAATATCATAAGGTAGGGAGAGAATTGAAACTTCCTGAATTTAGGATGAAATTGTAAAGAAGAGTCGGCAATTGTGGTAGGGTGTTCCCATTTCCGTTTGAATATGAGCTGTAGAGCTCCTTTTTGAAACTGCAAAAGTATTAATTAGTCGTGGGAATTTTCGATTAATAGAGATTACTCATTAGGGATTGGCCGATATGAAAGATAGAAAATTAAATAATAGAAAAATAAGAAACTAAGTTCTAAGAATACTGATACTGTAATGATTAAAAGGATTAAACATAAAAATAAAATGTGAAATAAAAAGGAAACTAATAAAGGAAAAATAAAAATGAAAAATGAGAAAAATAGAACCGAATAGGAGAATAGAGGCACACGCCCGTGTGGCTCGGGTTTAGACCGTGTTGGCCATATTATACGGCCGTGTGCGAACTTGTTTGCTTTTCGCACGATCGTGTAGGTAGTCACACGACCGTGTCTAATTTGACAGTGTTGGCCACGGCTTGGGGACACGAGCGTGTGGCGTTGTGTGAGCCCGTGTTGATACTGCAGGGTTGCCACGGCCATGTCGCACGGTCGTGGGAAATTGTTGATAGCTCATGTGGAATTCGTAAGGTCGCCACGGCCATATCGCACGGCGGTGGGGATTTGTTGGCCTCCCGTGCTTTTGGGAAACTTCTACTCTGTTTGTACACGGTCTGGGTGCACGACCGTGTCTCTGTTTTAAGATGTCACACGGCCTTAGGCACGCCCGTGTGCCAGGCCGTGTGGTCCTAATTTCCTGCATCAAGTGTGTTAGTTGCTGTATAAAAAGACTGAAAACAGAATAGAAGAAAAGTTACTAAGTTAGCACTCGGGTTGCCTCCCGATAAGTGCTTATTTATAGTCTAAGCTCGACTTTGCTCGAGCTTGTATGTTCACGGTGGTTTGAAGAGTTGATACTCTTCTATCCTGCTTACTATTTTATTATCAACGTAAGATTTGAGTCGAGTGTGATTTACCTTGAGAGTGTCGAGTGACTCATGTTTTATCTCGACTGTACCATAGGGAAAGATTTTCTTTACCGTGAAGTAAGGTGTATCACTTGTATGCTCTTTTGAATTCAAGATTCGAGGATCGCCTTCCCCTAAGATTACCTTATCCCTTACCTTGAGTTGATTCGTTTATACCTGAGGGTCGGCTTGGTGATGCTCTGGGTTGGTTTGGCATACTTTGGGCTTTTCATGATAGTTCAGATACTCATCTAGTTCCTCGATCTGAAGCATTCGCTTTTCAGGTACATCTCCCTTGGATGGACCTATCTGTGATTGGGTTGCCTTTATGTGGAGTGTATCCTGCACAGAAGGTTGGATGGTGAGATTATTCTTTTTACAAGGACTCGTGACTATATTATTATCAATAGTCTTATTCGAGTCTCGAGCTTGTAAAGTAACTTTGTCATCACCTGCACATAGTGTAAGTTCACATATTCTTAAATCAATTATTGTTCTGGTAGTTGCTAAAAAGGGTCGCCCTAGAATTAGGGGTACATTACTATCCTCATCAATATCTAAAACAACAAAGTCAACTGGGAATATGAATCTATCAATTTTGACAAGCACATCTTCAATTATTCCCTTAGGAGACCTAATAGTTTTATCAGTCAGTTGAATGCTCATCTTAGTTTGCTTAGGTTTTCCAAGACCTAGTTGTTTAAACAATTTATAAGGCATGACATTTATACTAGCCTTAAGTCAGCTAAAGCATTTTTGGTGTCTAGGCTACCAAATAAATAAGGAATAGTAAAACTCCCTGGATCTTTCAGTTTGGTTGGCAGTTTATTTTGGAGAATAGCTGAGCATTCCTCGTTGAGTTCCACTGTGGACAGTTCTTCCATCTTCCTTTTATTTGTGAGAAGTTCCTTTAAAAATTTTGTGTATTCCGGCATCTGCGTAATTCCCTCAACAAATGGTAAGTTGATATGTAATTTCTTTAAGAGTTTAAGAAACTTACCGAATTGCTCATCTGTGCTGTCCTTCTTTAGCGCGGTTGGGTATGGGATACAAGGTTTAAATTCTTTGGTAATTTCATCTTTGTAACTTACCTCATTCTTTCCTTTACTTACCACAGGCTCCTTGCATGGCTCTGGGTTGGTTTTGGTTATCCTCTCATCATCTATCGTATCCACAGCATTGAGTTGCTCCTTAAGATTAGTCTCAGTCCTGCTTAGTAACCCACCTTGCGGTCTTTCAGAGATTAGCTTGGCGAGCTGGCCTATTTGAGTTTCAAGTTCTTGAATGGATGCCTGCTGGTTCTTCAGTACCGTTTCAGTATTTTAGAAACGGGTTTCTGATACGACCATTAATTTTGTGAACATCTCTTCAAGGTTCGGCTTTTTTCTAGTTGCGGAGGTGGCTGTTGAAATCCCGGAGGAGGTGGTTGTCTTTGATTTCCTTGTCATCCCCATGAAAAATTAGGGTAGTTCTGCCAACCTGTATTGTAAGTATTACTATAAGGGTTATTTTGAGGTCTAGAATTGTTACCCATATAGTTGGTTTGCTCAGTTTTCATGCCCTGTCCATAAGAGGAGTAATCTGGATTGAACATATTTCCCTGGATTGCGTCACACTGCATCACTGAATGTGCCTGCGTAGAACTAACAAAATTATCAAACTTTTTATTTAAAAGCTCTACCTGGTTAGTAAGCATGATGACAGCATCAATATTATTAACTCCTGCAGCTTTTGACGGCTTTTTCCTCATGACTTGCCACTAATAGTTATTCAGTGACATCTCTTCTATAAACTCATAAGCTGCTTCTGGTGTTTTATTGTTGATTGTTCCTCCGGCGGCCGCATCGATCATCTGCTTTGTTGATGGATTCAAACCGCTGTGAAAGGTTTGAACTTGTAACCATAAAGGCAACCCATGGTGAGGGCACCTTCTCAAAGGATCTTTGTATCTCTCCCAGGCATCGTAAAGTGTCTCTAGATCTATCTGTACAAAAGAAGAGATATCGTTTCGCAATTTAGCTGTTTTAGCTGGAGGAAAATATTTAAGTAAAAATTTTTCGGTCATCTGTTCCCATGTAGTAATTGAGCCTCGTGGTAGAGAATTTAACCACTGTTTAGCCTTATTTTTCAAAGAGAATGGGAATAGCCTAAGACGAATGGCATCATCAGAAACGCAATTTATTTTGAATGTATCGCATATTCTAAGAAATTGGCTAGATGCGAGTTAGGATCCTCATCCTGCAAACCATCAAACTGAACAAATTGCTGTATCATTTGAATAGTGTTAGGTTTCAGTTCAAAATTATTTGCAGCAATAGTAGGCCTAACAACGCTAGATTCAGTGCCTGCTAAATAAGGTCTAGCATAATTATACATAGTACGCGGAGTAGGATTTTGCTCAACAGGATTTGCCCCTACTACAGAAAGTAGCTGATTATCCTGATTTGCTTCCATCTCTTCAGTAGGTTCAGGTTCTTCTTCTTGTCCTTCTTCTGGATATTGCAAACTTCTTCTTATCTCTTGGCGAGTTCGACGAACTGTCGCTTCTAAATCGTCGTCGAAAAGTAATAGTCCTTCTGGGTTTCTTCTAGCCATAAACTAGAGATATCTAGAAGGAAAAAAAAACAAAGAAAAATAAAAAATAATAAAAATAAAAATAGAAATAAAAATAAAAATAAATAAAAACTGAAAATAAGTAAATATAGTAATGGCTAAAGTAATAGAAATCGAGTTTTCTTAATATTTTAGTTCCCCGGAAACGGCGCCAAAAACTTGATAACGACTCGCGATATTAAGTAATAAAATTTATAAAACTGATCACACCAAAACTAACTAATATCACGATGTTAAAGGCAAGCGCACCTATCGAAGAGTAGTATAGTTTAGTAGCAAGACCGAGTTATCGTACCCAAGGGAACTAAAAGTACTAATACTTACTTCTTTTCTATTATCTAGCCTAAAAATAAAGAGAGTTGATTTAAACTAATTCTAAAACTAACTAAAAGTGCACAAAAAGTAAATTGGGGAAAACTTTAGGGAAAAGCTGATTGATATAAGCAATACTTAAGCGAGAATCCACCTAGACTTCACTTGTTATTGGTTCTTGAGCTAGACGATTTATTCACTTGACTTGATCCGTAGAGATCCCTAATTTATGCTAAACACTCCGTCGAGGCGAAGAGCAACTAGGCCTAGGTTGTTAACTAAAGTTCCTTTATTAATTAACACCCTAGGTTGCATTAATTCGATCTATGGTTCCCCATATTAGGTTTGACCCTAATCTGGTAGATTTATGTCGCCCTATGTCTAGGGTTGCATGCAACTCCGCTTAATTATGGTAGATCTACTCTTATCACAGGGACTTTTGCTCCTCTACTTTAAGCACATCCATTTCTTGAATTAATATCTAGGCTTATTAACACAAGAATTAAGCACATATAATTAAGAACAACTCAAGTATTTATCATATAACTCATGAATAAATAATAACAAGATTCGTCTTAAGTTTCATCCCTCAAGTATTTGAGGGGTTTAGTTCATAATAAAGAAAAAAACATCTCAGAAGAATTAAGATAACAAAACATAAAGAACCCGAAAACCCCTGAAGGAATTTAAGGAGATCCTCTGTCTTGATGTAGAATTCTGGCTTCTGGGATGAATCAATCGGCTTCCCTTAGAGTAATCCCTTGCTTTCACTCTTTGTGTTGGCCGAAATATGGCGCTCTTCCCTGAGAGAAAAGAGTATTCCCTTAGCGGGAAATAAGCACCCCCTTAGAGTTGCCTCATGGGGTCTTTATATAGAGCTTTGGGGGGCTTTCTTAGCCTCTAAGCATCCCAATTCGAGTGAAATTCCTCTTCCTCACGACAAGAACACGCCCCCGTGTGCTACGCCCGTGTGACTTCGACAAGTGGCCGTGTGATTTTATCAGTGAAGGCACGGTCGTGTGGCCTTGCCGTGCTTGTCGGGTGCTGGACCATGTGATCTTCATGCGGCACGGCCGTGTGCCACGGTCGTGTGGTGATTCTCTAGGCCGTGTCATTTTTACATTTTGGCCTATTTTCCTTATTTTCGGTCCATTTTCCATTCTTTTCTCTTCCCTATGCTCTCCTAAATATAAGATATGAAAAAGAAAGATTAAGAGCATCAATTCTCACATAATTGATAATAATTCATCCAAAATATAGGCTAAACATGAGGTAAAAATATGTATAATTTATTGTTTATCAAGACTTTATAAACTCCTCCTCGCCCCTTATAGATAAAAACTTGGTACTCCAACTATTAATCTTCTGCCTTCAAAATAAATAAATAAAAAAGAGCATTTCTTTCGACCCACCATATTAGGGAGACCTAAATATTTTTTTGGGTTGTTTGAGTACCTTATCTCCAAAATGTTAGAGTACCTTATCTCCAAAATGTTGAAAATTTGTACTCACATCAATTCATAAGTATTCATACTGAAGAAGATTGTGGACTTATCAAAATTCACACATTGTCCCTAACTTCATACTCTCGTAAAATATTTTTTTAAAATTGTAGCTCCTCTCATTGTCGCTTCGCTGAAAAGAATATAGTCATTAGCAAAATGAAGATGGCAAACTTGTGGCCTGCTTTTACTCACATTAACCCCATTAATTAATACCTCCTTCCTAGCAAGTCACGTAAGGGATGAAAGTCCTTCACTACAAATAAGAAAAAGAAAAGGACTCAGTGGGTCTCTTTGTTGAAGTCCTCTAGTTGGTCGAAAAGATTGTCTCATTCTTCCATTAATACTAACCGAGTATGATATTGACAATATACATTTTAGTACTATATTCACGCAAGCCCTATGAAAACCCATTTTCTCCATCATAGCTCATATAAAACCCTATTCCACTCTGTTGTATGCCTTATTCATATTCAGCTTGAATGCCATTAAACCTTTCCTACATTCCTCTTCTGATTGAATGTATGAGGAATTTCATATACAAGTAATATATTATCTAAAATCAATCTCCTTAATACAAAGGCACTCTATGAACTATTAATAAAATCCTCTAAGCCTTTTTGAAAATGGCTAGCTACCCTTTTAGTAATCACATTATATATAACATTACATAGACTAATCGGTCTAAAATTTGCCATTTGCCATACTAGTAGGATTAGTAATTTTTGGAATAAGAACTATATTTGTGACATTCATAGGTTCCAAATTCATTCCATATTATTAAAAACTTCTAAACAATATTGGCTTACCTTTTTACCACAGTATGTCAGCATCTTTGAAAAAAGATGGCCAGAAAACCATCAGTTCCTAGTGCCTTGGTGGGATCCATATCTCTCAAAGCTTCAAAAACTTCTTCTTAGAAGTCGCAATTAAAGCCATATTAGTTTCCTTAAAGATACATTTTTCAACTCCCATTAAAATGTGGTCCATCTCCACTGCCTCTCCTTTTGATGTGAAAAGATTCCTAAAGCAATTCCTCGCTATGTTTTCCATTTCATTGTGATCTCTAGTCAATCTACCATCACCAAAATCCAAACACTTAATCATGTTCATTCTCTTTTGCTGAGAAGCATATTTATGAAAGAAAGACATATTCCTATCCCTAGCTTTAAACCAATTTGCTCTTACCTTATACTCTCAAAACACTTCGTTCTTCTCAATTTTCATATTTAAATGAATTTTTGTATCAATAAGGTTAGCTAAATTATCATCGTTGCGATCTGTTACCATTAATCTCTCTAACTTCCTATTCAATTACTCTTTTAACTCATTTCTTTTCCCCTTAATACATCTAGCATATCCTCTCAAGCTGAACCAAAGCCTATCTAATTTTGTAAATATATCCCCTTTTGTTGTTTCCTATTTTTTTTACTTTTACTTCGAACGAGTCTTTGATAGTCCACCAAGCCTTAAATTTAAAGTCCCTAATTACCTTCTCTCCTTCCTCGTAAACCAATTGTACTAGTACTGGGCAACGATCCGAGAAATAATATGGTAAATGACGAATCAATGCATTTGGGAAACTTTCTACCCAATCTTCATTTGTCACCCCCTGTCTAACCTTTCTTTAATATTTGTTTCAGACATGTTACCTCGCTCTCAAGTAAACCACAACCTTGAGTACCCTCTATAAAAAAGTCAACAATCCTTCAGTGTTTCTCTAAACAGCTCTATTCTCCTTTCTTCCTTCGGCAAACCCTTCTTCTTTTCAAATGCGTACATAATTTTATTAAAATCACCACAAACAAGCCACGGGGGATCATTATTCAACCCTAGCCTTTTAAGATCATTCCATGAACTACTTTGACTTGTAAATGGGAAGCCATAAAAACCCGTGAAGTGCCAATCCTTCTCACAGCTTTTAACCGTTACTTCAATAAAACTCGGTGCAACCCATCTTAAATCAGTAAACATCTCCACCTTCCATGCTAAACAAATGCCCCTTTTAATACCCTCAGCCTCTATGTCAATCCTATTAACAAAATCACACCGTCTTCTCACACTTTTCATCCTTTTTCCATCAAGTTTTATCTCCATAAAGAAGATAATTTGGGGATTGAATTGCCTCAGCACATGTCACAGGTGACGTACTGCCCGTAGACTCTATAAACTACGGACATTCCAGCATAAGATTTTCATTGCGCCCAGTCGGCTTCTCTTAGCAACCGTCGATCCTTGATAAAGTGGAGCAAAATATTGCTCCGAAGAATTCCTTCTGATAATGATAATCATCAAATCATCTGAGTCCTTTATAAGTTTCGCTTTTTTTCCGTCTTCAAAATTCGAAAAAAAATTTCCCAACTCATCAATTTCCTCCCAAGTCTCTTTTCTTTTTCCATGGCTACCATCTAACCAACTCTATCTTAATCTATCAGGTCTGATTAATCTCTGGTATCTTTTTTCTTTTTACATTCTAGGGACATTTTCCATATTATGTATGACCCCATAATCGACCTCGTTCACATTCAAATCGGGCCTTGTCATAGGAAGAGATTTATCATGATCCATATTCTCCCTAACAAAGTCCTGGAAAGATGGAATTCTATTAGTTTTACAAACTTTATTATTCAATACATTCCTAAAATCACTCTTCTCACCTGTAGTATCCGAGTCAGACTCAAACAACACTATAGCTCCCTTATTCACTAATTTGATGTCTGTTCCCACCCCTCTACTAAATGGATTAGCCTTGTCGATTTTATTTTGCTTTGCCATATTTAAAACTTTAACTTCAGTATATGACCATTGTTTTATCAGTTTTCTAGTAACAAATCCAAGCTTTAAACTCTCCCTACCCAATAATTTATTTCTACCTTAAGAGCCAAAGAATATGATAACTCATCCTCTAGCAGGTTTTTAATCTTTGTTGTAACCTCAGTGCACTCCTTAATACTATGCCCCATCCGGCCATATCCAAAGCAAAATCTAGGCAGATTTTCATACTTAAAAGGGACCCAGATTTTCTCTTGCATCTCCGTCAGAATAACAATCCCCCTTCTTAAAGGTTTTTGCACATTCATATGCACTTTAATCCTACAAAAATCACCTTTGACTTCTGATCTAAGCACTCTCCCAAAGGTTGATCCAATTGCATGCATAAGATCTTTTCGATCACACTCTAGATGATAAGGACCGACTTTAACCTAAAAAGGAGAAGCCACTAGTCTGATTTTTCTTCGTTCCATCAGTTCCAATAATCTATCAAAAAAAATCAATTGTTACCGAAATAGCCATGGCCATCCCTTCAAGATCAACTCTAGATCCTCTTCATCTTCAAATGAAATTGAGAATAAATTTTATCCTGTCACCTGTATCTCAAATTTCTTCTTTGTCTTCCAAATACTTTTTAATTGAACCTAAAAGCTATATGGATTATAGGATTTTTTTTGTCCATACTGTGCGTAACAACATTGGTTTTCCATTTGGAACTACCAACTAACTTTTGACGGATAACTGAATCAGTTCCTCCTCCAAGAGGGAGATCTCATCCCTCTCCATTCCACTCAAAGTTATCACCCTACTCAGACCTAACCACAACCAGCGCTGTTTTTCTGGGAGACTAAGAGAGAACACTTTTGACTTTTAATTTTTCATTATTAGTGTTAGAATTACCATAACTTAATTAAACTTTGTATCTATATTAAATTATGGTATATAGATATTACATGAATTATTAATTATTACATGATAATAACAAATTGTGCATGCAATTTTTACTTTTACGTTTCTTTTCAAATAAGTATGATAAAATATTATTAATAGAAAATAAAAATAATTATAATTATTTTATTAATAGTAACATAAAATAATTTTAATTATCTTTATTTTATGAATTATTTTTCATTTTTAGTATTACAGTGTTATCATTTCATTAACTTTGGATCTATAGTAAATTTTAGTTATTGATTTAAATTGATTATTACTTAATTAGAGTTATGATTATATATAAATTAAAACTAAAATTTAGGGGTATAAATAGATGAATTAGCAAGACAATTTCATTCAAGTGAGGTTTAGAGAAAAAAAAAGTTTTAGTATTATTTTATAGGTTTCACTTTCATCATCACAAAAGATTCGATTTTCGTCATTGGTATGTTTAATTTTTATTATTATTTGATATATTCTTTACGGCTAAAATGAAACATTAGAAATTAATAAAATTGATAGACAAGAATATGAGGACGTTAATTGACAACATTAAATGTTTTTGTGAGAATACTACAAATGAAAAGTTATAAGTAATTAAGAGTTATATTAATTATTATTTAATATGTTTAATGTTTACTGTATTATTATTTTAATATTATATAATGGTTTTATTATTTGGTACCTTCATTACCAAAATATAATATTCTTTTGAAATATTAAAAATAGAAATTTATGAACAAGAGTAAAATATACACACAAAAAATTCTTAAAATTGATATATATATATATATATATATATAAGAGTTTTTAATTATTTTTACTCAAAATTAAGAATGTTTAACTTTTCTTATATTTATTAATTATGAAATTAATTTCTGTAAATCACAAGATTATTCATAGTTAACAACTCAAAACATAATGTAATGCACATCCAATATTTATTATAGCATTTTTATTTTCGATAGTATAAAGTAATATACTATTCTTAATTTTTTTGAATATATGCAAAAAATTAATAATTTTCTCTCTTTTTTCTTTATCGTCCAGATCAAATCTCAATTCTAACTAAAAAAAAATTATAAATAAAGAGACTCAATTACAAATTTACAAATGACATATTTTAATCATTGTGTTTGAGTAATGTATCTAATTTTACTGTAAGTCATTTCAATTTTTTTTTAAAACGTAATTTTATTCATGCTCTTGCTACATAGTGTTTTTACTCTTAATTAATGTACTATTATTGATTGTGCATTTAAAAAAGTTTCTCGATTTAGGGTCGTTCCAATTATCTAAAAATATTTAAATTTTAAAGATATTAAAATTTTAATTTTAAATGATATATTTAAAACATTTTTCTTAGATTCTAATAATAATTCGATTTATGATTCATGCATGATTTTCTTAAAATTTTAAAATATAGACTTAAAAGCAGCACTAATGATGTTTTTATTAAAAAAACCTATTTTAATTTTTTTTATTTTTTAAATTTTTACTGTTTGTCAAATTAATAGAAAAGTTAATATTTGTTAACTTTAATAATGTGATATACACATAGATTACCCCGTTAGTAATTAAATATTAAAATATAATTATTCAATATAAATAAAATTCAATATATTTATGATTATATTTAAAATATTCGGGCAAAGTCGACAAAACCTAGTTTGAATAATATTACTTCCCACTAATTGCAAGAAATAAAATTGCATTATTTAATGAATTTAAAAATAAACATGTAGCATTATGATTAGACCTGTTCATGGGTTGGTCACTTAGTCTGGCCTGAAGGCCCGCTTGAAATGTGAGAAGGTTTAGGTAAAAATATAGGCCCAAAAAATGAGCTTGGACAAAATAAAGACCCGTTTAAAAAATGGGCCGAGCCTCAGGTAAGGTATTTTTTGTCTGGGCTCGACCTGAATTCATTAAAGGACAAAAAGAATTTGCTTTTTTTATTTTTTATTTTTTATTTTTATTTTCTAATGTTATTTTTTATTTTCTCCCTATTTTGCTACCATTTTACCATTATATTACTACTATTTTGTTGTTACTGTTTAGATATTATATAAAACTTATTTTATTGTTATTTTTGTTATTATTTTAGAGGCATTTGCTTGTTAATTTGCATCTATCTTAGTGTTAATTAAGTATACATATTTTTTAAAATTTATTTTTAATTTGTTGGGAAATAATTATTTTGATGTTTTTAGTATTTTTGATATATTATATATATTTAAAAATAATATAAAAAATTAATACGAACGAGCTGGGCCCAGCTTTTAGCATTTTTATTTGGATCGGGCTTAGGCAAAATTTTAGGCCCATTTTTCAGGTCGGGCCTAGCAAATGGGCCTGAATTTTTAGTTGAGCCCAACCCGGCCTATGAACACTCTAATTGACAAGCAACTATAATCAACTAGTCAACATACAAGCATTTATACATGTAATCAAGTGTTAATCAAACTTAAAATATGATAAACAATCATTTCCATGTCTTAATTGAGCTTACAAAAGCTCAGTACCATCCCAAGGTCGAAATGGGACTAAACTGAAAATTTTCAAAATATGTTAGATAGGTGTCGCGATATCTAGGGTTTGGTATAGCGATCTCGAAGACAATAGCCAAACTTCTCAACCTAAGGATCAAATTGTAAAGCTTTTAAAATAAAATAGGGTCGATATCGCGGTATCAAGGGTATGGTATCGTGAAAACAGAACAAACCACTAAGCCCTTATTTTGGGAAAATTGCACATTTTTAGTATCAATTTCAAAGTTTCCATTTCAGTCATTCAAAGATGCATCAAAATGTCATTTCCAATTGTCTCAAACCTTACCAAACATACCAAATAGTTCAAACATCAGTATTCAAGGTTCCATCAAAACATTCATTACATGTACATCATTTAAACTTCAACAAATCAATGGAAATTACCACAAATTCAACAAGTCATTTCCTACCAACTTTACCTATGCGAATCCATTTTAAAATATGTAATTTCATATGTCATACATCTTAAGCTTATAAATCAAAATATACTATTTCAACTAGGCATCACAAATGTCAAATTATACATTTCTAAACCACATACCAGGACCAACATTTAAATCACATAAACCAAGTTCAATGCCATAATCAACTCATAAAGACTTATATACAACAAGGATAACATCAAGACATCTTATATAAATACCACAATTCCTTGACTCAAGATGAAAAAAAAGCTACCAATTAGATAATAGGATAGTGTGAGCTTTGATACGTCCAGCTTGACGTGTTCTGCAAGGTGTCGATCTATAAGGAAAAAAGGAAAAACAAACTAGGTAAGTATATAAAATGCTTAGTAAGTTCATAGGTATTAAACAAAAGCTTACCTTAGCTTTCAATTAAACACAATAAGTTACTAAGCTTGACATAGTTGGCTAGACATAGTTGGCTAGACATAGCAAACCACACATCAATAAGGTGAGTTTTAACTTGTAAATAAAACATAAAATACCACAATCACATATCATGCCAAATTCATTTCATTTTGATTAACTAGCTCAAAACTTATGCAACCTTGGATTGAAACAATTCCATACATGCTAATGTCATTTCTTTAATACCTTGTTCAAGTTCAAGTTCAACATTTCACAAGTGAATATCAAGATCATTATGTCTCGTTTCAATTTCTCAATTCAAGTAATCTGTTTTGCTCGATGAACCCTAATTGTCACACCCCAAAAATGATATATCCAAAAATGCGAGTGAGGTATGCAACTTAACTATTTTGGTGCACTATTGTAGCATAATCTACCACCCTACTCGCTTGCTAACGAATTAGAAGATTGACACATACTAGTGTTAAAGTATTTGCTCATTGGCGGTATCTAAGGACTTAATTTCAAGGTATCTTCAAGTGAAGAAATAATACGTCCAACAAAGAGTATGCCCCATAGTTTTGGCTGAGCATGAAGAGTCTACCAAGCGTATGAGAAAGTTGTAAGAGACTTAATTGTATTTAAGACCGTGCCATATGCGGGTCATCGCCAAGGTATAGTACGCTCGGTTTGCTTAAGCACTATTCAAGTGGGTTCTTGTAACGGGATTGGTTGAAGTTAACTGAAATGATATGACCCTCCCCATGACTAGTCAAACAGTAATGGATTTTCTTTTATTTTTTCCCCAGATTTTGTAGGGAAATTAAGGTAAAATTTTAATAAGCACCGCCACTTGTGACACCCCAAATCCAACCGGAACGGGTTAGCCCGAATCCAAAGCGACACATTAGTCACTGAAGTGACTTGCAATGCCTCAAATTTTAGGATTTTTAAATTTTTGCTTAAATCGGCAATTGCATGGTTATGTATGCTGAATTGAGGTTTTGGGTGTGTTTAGGAGGCCTTTAAAAGGCCTGGGTTAAAGTCGGGTCTTAGACAAAATTTTAATTTTTGGGCTTAAGGGAACTTGTATGCTAGCTGATAGGGCTTAAGTAGAATTTTTAGGGTTTTATGACGCAAAAAGGTAAGTGATGGAGTGGCATGTGGCGTCATTGGCAAGGGAAGGAAGGTGGCGCCATTTGCAAGGGGGAGAGCTGGGGTTCAAATCCCCTTGCAGGCGTGCTGTGTTTATTTTGCTAGTTGGGGTCGGCAGGTGGTGGATTTGGATGCAAATTCTTCAAGTCGGTTGTTGACCAGGAAAGAGATAAGACTAGATTTGGGAACAAGTCGAGTGAAGTCACTGAGAAAAAACCTATTGGGTTGACTAAGGCATCAATTGTATTCCCATCCTAGCGACAAATTAACTCGTTTATCAACATTACTAAATTTAATTCTAATCTATTAAGTCTAAATCTCAACCTTAATTTTCTCTTCCAAGAAAAATAAAGATTATCAAATTAATACAACTTGGTGGTTGGGCAAGTAGATTAAATAAGCCTTGGAATGAGTAAATAATTAACAAAGATCAAAATAATCAAAAAGAAAATAATTTAATGAACTAAGAAATATGGTTCATTATTATTCTAAGAAAATAGAGTTTAATTCATATTGAGTTGAAAAAACTACACAAGAAAATATTTAAAACAAACTTGCATTAATAAAAAGTAAAAAGAAACAATCTAGAGAGAAAGTAGTTATAAAATTTATGCCAAGCGCTCTAGATCTCTTTTTCTTCTTGTTTTGGCAAGTTTGAAGTTCCTCTTAATGTGAGAGAGTTGTTCTTCATCCCCCAAGTTATTTTCTGTAACACATCTATCCTGTAACTGTCGTTGGAATAGGTAAGGGGGCATTACAGGACCTTTAATACAATTCAGAACATTTAAACATCAAGTCTCATAGCATTTCAGCAAGTATCAATTATTTAATACCTATAACATGCTTAATTCGAACATATAAAGCTTACCACATGCATTCGGAACTGAATCGGCAACATGTGAAAAAGTTGGGAAAACTTAGAAAACTTTTCGAGTAAGGGTCACACGGCCGTGTGAAAATAGGGTATACATACTAACTTATCCACACGGCCACTAGACACGCCCGTGTGCCTGGCTGTGTGAAAATTAAGGGGTATACTGACTTGGTAACACGGCCAGTCACACGCTCATGTGTTTAGTCCGTGTAACTCTCTGACTTGGCCACACGACCGACCACACGTCCGTGTGCTAGCCCGTGTGCCATACACTTCCAATAGACATGCCTGTGTGTCTATGCCATGTAACTTACTGACTTATTTATCTAAGGTGCAAGGGTCACACAGTCGAGACACACGCCTGTGTGCTCAAACCGTGTGCCACAAAAATAGGCTTGGTTTAGCCACTTTTCACACCAAATTTCCATGTACCTACAAGTATAAAATTTATACCAAAACCACATTCAAAATAGGTAGCCAAATAACCAATTCAGTACACATCATCAGCCATTTCATATCCAACCATTTCCTTTCTCAATTCAACTTCATTTATGCAACTAAACACATACAAAATGACATTTTCCAACTACCTTATTTCAACTATATAACAAATCTATAATTCCTCCATTTGAACACACAACATCATTCAAACCAACATTATCAATGCCAAAATATCATTCATCACATTTAACATAATATAAATATATCATATAAAGCATATTTACCACACCAACCATTTGCCAACCTACGCCATATCACATAGCTTAGTCATATACCAAAACATTTACCAAAATCACCAATATAAGCGACCATACATTTCAACATATAAACTAGCGTATACACGCTATATTTACACATTTTTCCTTAAGTTCCAAATGTACCGAAAAGTCATTTGGATAGTGTGATGCAAATCTCTGACTTTGTCTGAATCGAGCAAGCTTTCGAAATCTACAAAACATAGAAATTAAATGGAGTAAGCTTAAAAGCTTAGTAAGCCTGTGTAATATAGAATTAAACTTACCAATATGACATTAAGCAATAAAACAATTTAAGTCCAATTCATTTGCCAAATGCCTATTCACAAACATCCATTCATAAGTCAGATAGCTACAATATAATCATCCATTCACAAGGATGAAATCAATCATGAAATGTTCATTTGCCATCCAATTCATCTATCATTTCATCTATAAAATTCATATTAATTGTTTCATATTTTACTTATATAATTCATATAAATCATATATCCTTTCATCTATATAATTAATATAACTCATATACATCTTATTTATATGTACATTTCATATGACTCATATCACATTTCCATACCTTATCATGTAATTCGTAATAGTAATATGCCTGTTGAACCTAATGAAATATCGAGGGATACTCGGGTGATACACACTAAGCGTATAAATTGGTAATCCGTCAATTCATCATCATTCCCGCTCTTTCGAGCCATGATCGGTATGCTCCTCCTCAGCTGGTAGACGGTAAGCTCTATCGAGCTGAACGGTAAGCTCTGAAGAGTTGAATCGATAAGCTCATACGAGCTATGGTGAGTCCGCAACAAATACAGGAGCTCGACTGAAATGGTAACCTTAGTGACATGTCACTTGTATCTTACGACTTTCTACGGTTTAAACGAGACTCAATAGTTCTTGGTAAACATCAATTTAGGTATTTAATTAACATATCCTCAATCATCCAATTCACATATATTCATGTAGATTCATTATATACAATTACAAATAATTCAAAAAAAAGTTCAATTCTAATTATACGAACTTACCTCGTATTACTCATATAAGCAGTGATCTACTCGTCTACCTTTCGTTTCTCTCGATCTAGTTCCGATAACTGTTTATTTTGATCTATATAACATAAATTCAGTACTTTCAGTAATTATTATATTTAATTTAGTCCATAACTCATATGTTTGTAATATTACACATTTGCCCCTATACTTTGACTACTTTGCAATTTAGTCCTTATTACACAAAATGACAAATTTATGCATTTAGGCCTTACCCCATGTATAGTTGAATCTCATATAGACTCATAGAAGCCCATATTTTCATTTTATTTCACATTTTAACCACAACATTTCAACATTTCTCAATTTAATCCCTAATTCATATTTTTATCAAAAATCACTTAACTAGTTTAATTATTAACAAATATTCAAAATCCATCATCAATCATTTAAAATCTCAAGCATTCAACAATGACACTTCATGAAGTCATTAACAAATTTAAAAATTAGGGCACGGGCTAGCTAGAATACGAAGCAACGATTACAAAAACATAAAAATCATAAAAAAGGGACAAAAACAGACCTTAATTGAGCATCAACATAGCCGAACCCTAGCAAGCTCTCTTCCATGGTTTTTCATCTCAATAATCGGTGCATGAAGATGAGAATAAAGCTTTAATTTGTTTTGTTTTATTTTAATTTAACTATAATAACTATTTTACCAAATTAACCTTTTAAAACAATGGCTAATTATGTCCATTCATTCTAATAATGGTGTATTTACCATGCAAGGCTCATTCATTTCATTCTATAGCTATTTGACTCATTCAACTAATAGAACTCATATTTTACGCTTTACGCGATTTAGTCCTTTTTACCGAATTAGTCATTTAAACGGTAAAATTTCTTAACGAAATTTTTATACTATCATTCTATCATGCTGTAAAACTCATTAAAATAATAAAATAAATATTTTTACTCGGTTATGTGGTCTCGAAACTACTATTCTGATCTGACTCAAAAACGGGCTGTTACATTTTCTCCCTCTTTTTCTCGTTTTTTTCTCTTAAATCTAGTCACCCTTATTTTTTGGTTCTTCGATCGCATCATTCCATTGTACGCAGAAGTTGTAGTGGAACGAACTATTTGCTGCCAAAATTTCTAATTTCCAGAGCATGCTCCACTACATTGAATTAAATTTGGTGGAGCGAAAGACTTTTGTTCACCACTTTTGGCTCTTTGCTCCAAGTTTTTCATTCTTTATCTATGACCAAAAATAGAGAAAGAAAAATAGCAAATGAATCTGAAGTAATTATAAAAATGATAAAAATAAGCAAAAATGAAATAAAATATAAATAATCTAAAAAAATTATAAAATGTAATAAAAACTAACCTAAATGCTAAAATTAACTCCTAAAATACTATGAAAATTATACTAAGATAATTCTAAATATGAGAGTTATCATATGGCATGCAATGTACATGATATAGGAAGTAGTAATATATAATTCAAAAAAAGATATTATATTTCCTTTCCTCACAAATGAAGAAAAAATAAAAGGGAATGGAAGCCCAGCAGGCTTGGAAAGTTATGGGCTTCAATCTAATAATAATTAATCATCATTTGCCAAAATTAAATTATTTAACACTTGCTTTCAGAAGACGGAATAATAACCCTTCAAATTCGGCATAGTATTAGAAGTTAGCATCAAAAATTCAGGATTCAGAGCAGATCAGCCATGCAACAAGGAGATTTCAGCTCCTCCTATTATCACCATTCAAACCCTAACACCTCCAACCCATCCCAATTTCATCAATCACCTTACGCATCAGCTCCGCCTTTTTCCCCTTCCGATTACCAAAATCCTGATCCCTCTTATGCTCCTCCGCCGCCACCTACCCTGAATTCGCAACCGTCTTTCAATCACCATCCGATCGCGCCAACGTCGGCTCTCGCTGCCCCTTCTTTCCCGCCTTATGATTCACCTGTCTCCCAGCCACCTTATTACCAGCCTTATGAGCAGCATCCTAGCTATGTACCTCCTCCGCCAGACTCCAGCCTCAACCCTATTCCGCCATACTATTCAACCCCATATAATCAAATAGGATCATCACAATCTTCTGCCCCTCCTGCTTATGACAACCCCTACGATAATTCCATGAAATTGGATCAAAGCAGTGGCAGTTATTTCGACGACAAATTCGGAGCACGATATAACCAGAGCAGATACGATATGGGATCCGATCTCTATGGTAAGCGATATGATAGCTATTCACACTTCGGTGATGATGGTGGATACGGTGATGGGGTTTATGCTTATGAAGGAGGAAAGGTGGAGCCCTATGGGGCACGTGGCACAGCCCCAAAATCATCGACTTGGGTCCAATTCGACGATTATGGGCGGGCCATTAATTTCCCTTCTGGGAGGGACTCGTCAGGTTCATCTTCTGGTAAAATTGTCAGGGCGGTGCCTAAGGCGGAGACCCTGGAAGCCGTAAAGAGTGGGGTCCAGAAGTTTCGGGTTAAGTTGTTGAGTGAAGGTGGAGGAGAAGGCCCCATGGATGTACTTTGCCAGGTAATTCTTAATTAGAATTGGTTGAAATTGATTTACTTTTGTCTGGAAAGATGAAGTTCCTGGCATCAATTTCAGTATGTTGAATTATGTGTGAATTTAAACTGAATGGCTAAAATGATTTGGAGTTTCGTTAGTTCTGTATGGTTAATCAAACATTTTAGTTCATATTGGAAGTCTCTAGTTCTGTATGGTTTATTTATATTGTTGTTCCTATCGACATTAATAGCAGATAAATGCGTTCTTATATTCATCCAGTACTTTAGACTCATAATATAGCTTAATCTTTTTGGTGTCAGATTGGTTTAGATGGTATTCGTATGCTTGACCCTAGCACCAGCCGAACTTTGAGAATATATCCCATTGAGAACATCACAAGATGTGAAGTAAGTTACATAGTATATAAATTTTTAATTTTTTTTCTTTCCTCAATATGTTTTACTTTGTAATTTTCTCTTTTAATGACGTGGCCATTGGGTATATTTTCTTGTTATGTAGGTGACCGACACATCTACTTTTGCATTCTGGTCGAAGAGCTCTGTTGACATTGAACCAAAACGGATCGGGTTGCAATCAAACAGTTACACTACAAACACCCTTCTGGATATTGTAACAGCTGCAACTGTACAGGTTGGTGTCAGAGAGTTATAATTTTCTTAATTTCTTATGAGAGTTAATTGTTTAGTTTCTATCACTTCTTTATTATCATTATCCCCCCCCCCCCCGGGGTCATGGTTGGTAAATTCTCTAGAGTCAAACTTTGGATGAATTCTGCATTCCTGCAAATGGACACAAAAGCTGACTTAAAATGCACACTCCGTAAATAGTGAATTATCATTTTGCATGGTTTATTGTAGCTTAAGAAATATATAATCTGCAAGAATAATTACCATTCTCTTAAAACGACCATTTGGAATTTGACAAAAGTGCCTATCAGAAGAGAGAGCAATGGCAATATATTCTAGTTCATTTACAGCGGTCAAAAATTTTAAAATGATTAGCCTTTTAGTCATGTTAAGGATATGGAAAATTGTCATGCTTCTTCTATCAGGTTTCTGTAGCCTTTAGGCTGTAGGCATCTGTGTGTTTCTAGTGTTTGAGGCTCAAAATGTTTTTCTTTGGAGGTTTTGTTGCTTTCTTTCCACTAATCCTCTATCATGTATGGCTTGATTCTTTTTTCATTTGTTGTCCTCTGATTGGTACTTCAGAAATGCGTTCACACTTGCATGTGTAAGTCTTATGACTCTATTCTTTCACCTTTTAATTGCAGGTCAAGGAGATGGGTGGGAGAAGACGGCCTCCTGACTCTCTAAAGACTACTGAACAACCTTCAGAAAAGAAGAAAGGATTTGGTGATTGGATGAACTTGATGAAGCCTGGCACCGAGGAGAAAGATCATTGGGTAAAAATTAGGGTCCTAAGGAAGTTTTTTTTTAAAACCTGTTCCGGTCAAATAGAAAGAATATTTAAAAAGTTCATAATGGGCTTATTTATGCATTCTTCTTCTGGTTAGGTCCCTGATGAAGCAGTTTCAAAGTGCACTGCATGTGGAACTGATTTTGGAGCTTTTGTGCGCAAGGTATCTCATTCTGTGTTAATGAAAAGGGTTTCCTGCTTGTGTTTCTTTTGGATTCAAGTTTGATGCTCTATTATCCTTTTTTCTTTCAGCACCACTGCAGGAACTGTGGGGATATTTTCTGTGACAAATGTACTCAAGGTAGAATCGCTTTAACTGCTGATGAGAATGCTCAACCAGTTAGGGTTTGCGACCGATGCATGGTAAGCTTATTTATCTGTTTCTTATAATTTCTTTCAAAGCTAAACGGTGTATGTTGCGGTTTCTCCTGTTCATGGTTTTCACAACCAGTTAGGTAGTGGTGTGTGGTCATTACTCTGGGTCAAGGACATATTATGTAGGTTGTTTACTTGCTTGATTGAACATGTAGAGAATCTGTATTTGTAGCTGCCTTTTAATTTTAAGCCTATCTTTGGGTGACAGACCAATGGAAGGGTTATGAAGGATGAGCAATATCTACTTTCCTGTGGTTTAACCATGAAATATTTTCCCTGCTCCTTTATAGCTTTTCTGTTAGTGGTTTAACCATGGAAGGGTTGAGTGCAGGAAAGAATGAACCATGGAAGGGTTGAGTGCAGGAAAGAATGAACATATAATATTATTCTTAATCCCTTTATGGAGAAAGGAATTGTCATATGTAAAATTGCTATTTGTCTTGGTCAATATAACTTAACATTTAAGCCTATTGTTGTGTTAAAGGCTGAAGTGACTCAGAGGCTGAGTATTGCTAAGGAAACAGCAAGTAAACCTTCTGCTTTACAGAGTCATGAGGATCTTGCTAGGAAGCTTGAGGTATGCCTTTGTTTTAAGATTGATGATTATAGTGTTGATCTTACATTAATTTATTAAAATCTGGATCAGTTAATGCCATGAATTGTTTGGTTGTGATGATTTTATAAAACAGGAGATGGAAAAAAATTGCAGAGCATCATCAGGTAATTTCTTGTACCCTGAGTGGTGTTTTTATCATTTCCGCCCATCGAAGAAATAAAATTACTGAACTTAAATTCAATAATTAACTTTTGAGTTATTTTCCCGAACGAATATTCGTATATTATAATATTAGTGAAATAAAATGCAAAAGGTTTACATATTTATGTTTAGTTTAAAGTGTTACCTGGATAATGGAAATTTGACCCTTCTGAAATGGACAATTTAATTTGATTGACTGGTCAGGTTCCAAGTCAGATGGATCTGGTAGACGGATGAAGGAGGTTGCCTGTCCTATCTGCACCGTTCATTTGCAGGTAGGAGTGTGTGTGTGCAATCCATGGTCATTTCTGGATTGCGAAGCGTACATTGAAGTGTTATGTTGTTGTAGATTGCGTATCTGATTTGAGTGAGAAATGTTGCAGGTCCAAGTTCCCAGCTCAGGTTCTGAGACAATTGAATGTGGGGTTTGCCAGCATCCTTTCCTTGTTAGTGCCCATTGATCTTCGGTCACCACCCAACCTTCTTTAATTATCTCAATTAATTTCTCCTTCTATTGATTTTATTATTAGTCATAATTTGGATTAGTCTTGTGTATTCCTTTTCACTGTTCTAAATAAAAGACTAAACCGTCAAATTTTCCAGTTCTGTGTATATTAGAGTCTTGTCTGTGTAAAGTTTGACAGATCATTACTATTATAGTTATACTTTGTTCTGTAGATTGTTTCTTTTATTTTCCAGTGTATAATGATAATCTTTAACATAAAAATTAAGCTAAAATAGACTATTGTAAAAATCGGATGATTCCAGGCAGAAAAAACAAAAGAGAGGTTGAAATAGCGTCAATTGAAGATTCTAGGCGATCTCCCCCAAATTGAAAATTAAGGTTCTGAATGATTTAGGGAAGCAGTTCTTTTAAGAAACAAACTGCTTTTTTTTTTTTAATTTAAAAATATGTTGTAAATGACTATATTTTTTAAAATATGAAAATATGTTTAATATTTATTTCTTTACAATAAAATTATAAGACATAATTACTAAATAACAAATAAAATTAATTTAGATAAAACATAAATGATGGAATAGAGATAAAATAATTTTATTTTAGTCAATTATATTTTTTATTTAATTAAAATTTGAGAAAAATTACATCATCTGTATCCTGGAACCTGAGTTAGGGATTTGGTATTCGAAGAGTGTTCGAAAAGAAGATTTTAAGGACTTCAATTAGGATTAATTTATAATTAAAACTTAAAGCTTCAAATTTTGATAACATTTTTAGTGAAAAACAAAATAAATATATATCTATTTATTTTTAAATTTTTCAGTAAACGTGGATTTTTAAGATTTGTCCACTTTTCTAGAAAATCAAAATGAGGATATGCCCTGTCTTTTTAAAGGTTTTAATGGGAAAAAATATTGTAAAATAAAAAAAAAATCAATTGAGCGCAGATTAAAAACTAGTTATGTGATTGTTGACGTGAAACTTCAAAAAAAATATTGACATGTTAGTGACTGTGGATGAATGTTGTTGAAACTGGATTGAATAAGTCAAATCATGAATTGATTGATATATTGATTTGGAGTAAAGTGAAAAATTGGTTAACCTGCGTATAAAAAAAAATCGCAGTTGAACAACGAACGATGAAATGAAAAAAAAACAAAAAACCAATCGAATTGGTTTTTCTATTTTTGGGTTGGCCGAAATCGGAAAAAAGAAATTCACTGACCCAAAACCTTTAAAAATGGGTCCAAATCATTTAAGTTTTGTTAAAAATATTTTTGGAGTCATAAGCTAAACATACACTTTTGAACTTTAAAAGTGCTTTTAAAACTAAAAGTAATAGTTTTTTTTTTAGCTTTTATACTCCAATATATTTTATGCAATATTTATATGAAGTAAATAACTATACTTCTACTTAAATTTATTTCAAATATATAAATTATATATTTAAATTTATAATAACTATATTTTAAATTATATATTCAAATTAAATTTTACAAATAATTAATATTATTACAAATATTTAAATTTTATATTTTATATTTTAAAATAATTTTACTATTTTAATATAAAATTATTTAATTTTTATTTATTGAAATAAAAATTACTTATGAATTAAATAAAAATAAAAATTCAACTGAGTTTAGAAAAAGCATCATGTCAAATTTAGCCTTTAACATTTACATTTTTGTTAATTTGGTCCTTATTCTTTTTGTTGCTAAATTTATTCCTTAACCTTTTAAAATGAGTCAAATTTGATCATTAACTTTTTGAAAAAGAGTCAAAATGATGGCTTTTAAACGAGCAAACTAACTAAAATGTTTAATTTTGAAACACTGCAACCTGCATGACAATCCACATGTACTTCATGCTTTTTTTTTTAAAAATTTTTGTGAACTTTTTTATTTTTTAATTTTGATTTATATTTTTTATTTTCTATAATTTTTGATTTATTTTTTGGCATAACATATAAGACAAATGATATTATGTTAGTATGATGTGCACATGAACTGCTATGCAATTTGTCACATTAACAAAGTTAAAAATTAATGTTTTAATAATCGTTTTCATTAAAAAAATTATTATACTTTTTTTTAAAAATTAAACACTAAATTTAACTAAAATAAATAAATATTAAATTGACAACAAATGTAAACATTAAAAATTAAATTTATCATCGCACATTCAAAAAATTGCAAATTTTAAATTTATGAGTAGAAAACTAAACCAAATAGAATACAAATTTTAAAAAATAAAATCGAATTGAATTTTTTTTGGCATAATTGTAAAAGATATCCTCAATGTTTATGGGGTTTTGGGTTTGAGCCCTTAACCTTTTTTTTTTTATTGACACCCTCAACGTGGTTGACAGTCAATCAACCGTAGGTAGATGACGTGTCAAAGATGCTTGACCAATTTCAAAGATGCCTACCCTTCTCTCATTTCTTTCTTTCTTTCTTTCTTTCTTTCTCTCTCTACTCTCGTAGTTTGCCCATCTTCAACTCCATGAAGTCCTCTTTAAGAAGATGTTTGAGGAGAGGAAGGAGTGAGAAGTCATCTTCATTTTCTTCGTCATCATCCTTGTAAATCATTGTGGCGTAAAGGTTCGATATTTTCGACAATTATGCCTATAATTTACGAAAGGCAATTTCATCAAACACCCAAAATTCGGTGCAACCAAAAGAATAAAGAAAAGGTAAAAAGAAAACTCACTATTGTAACCAATTTTTGAGTATATAGATTGCTCTTCTATGGTCCAATCCATGTAAATACCATGAAAATACCAAAACCAAATCAAACTCAGTTAACATAAATTCACTAATCAGCCTCCCTTAGCTTTTCCAAAATGTAACCGAAACCTCCAACAAAAAGAAAACAACTCTTAATAAAGCCTCTTCTCTATTGTTTTGCCTTTTCAAAAGAACTTAAAATGAAAATAAAAGAAAATTGACTTAGATACTGCTAGATCTAGCAAAAAAAAAAAAGAGGAAGAAAATGATTAGAAATCTATAGCTCTGATTCTTCTCTCTCAAACACTATAATAAATAAGCCGATGTGAAAATGTGATTGATCGATGGTTGGGTATAACGACGATAGTAGCTAAAGGGAGAAGAGAGAAAGAGGAGAATAAAGAAGATAAAACAAAATGCAAAAAAGAAGAAGAAGGGAATTTTGTTAAACAATTTTGTTTTTACAGATGATGTTATCTATAACCTTGTACTTATGTGGCACGCCACATAAGTTACTTCATTGATTTACGGTTTGATTGATAGTCAACTCACGTTTCCCATTAAAATTAGGCTGATTTCTAAAAAAATTGTAATATTGAGAATGTCAATAAAAAAAGATTAAGGGCTTAAACTAAAAAACTCATAAACATTGAAGGTATTTTTTTTACAATTATGCATTTATTTTTACACTCACTCTTACTACGAAGCATAAAAGAAATAAAAAGGTATATCAAAACAAGGGTTATCTTGTCATATCTTAACCGTCTTGTTGTATAAAAAGGAGCGTTCTTGAATGGACGTTGTGAATTCGGTTAGTCCTCAAATAGTTCTCTTTCATTTTTTTTTTTTCCTTTTCGGAAGAAAATTTGTCAAAAGTTTATCAATCTGAAAAATATTAGGAATTTGGTATTATTGGATTGACCTTTAGGATTTTGAGCTGGAATTTTTCTTATTTAGATTCAAGAATGGCGAAAGTGAGACATTCTCGATTCACAGCGAAGAAAAGGTTGACAGTAACACTTGTATTATCGATCTTGTTTATGTTAACAATCGTTTTGTTGATGCTTTTGGGATTAGGGATTTTCTCCCTCCCAATGACCACAGATGATTCTTCGTCCTATGATCTATCTTCTTATAGACGCATGGCTTCTGAAAGGTAAAGCCTTCGTCGCATTGACACCTCTTTTCATTAGCATTTTCTAATTGTTTAACATTTCGCTGATGCTGAGGAAGATTGGGAAACAGAGAGGAGAAGTGGACTGAAGTCCTTTCTTGGGAACCTAGAGCTTCCATTTATCATAATTTCTTGGTTGGGTTCTTTTCTTTTTCTTTTTTAATCTTTATTTTACCTAAAATGTATCAATGTTTCGTATATCCTTGAGATTTATTGGTCAGTATCAATTATTTGAAATTCCCAATTTCATCCCTTTAGTTTAATGTGCTTACTCTACGAAATTTTCCTTTAAACATAAAAAGAATTGCAATTAACCCTTCCAAAAAAGACGGAGGAAACCTTTCAGTCCCTTTTCTGGTTACTAAACTAATATAGTTCTGCCTAGTTAAAACAACTTGCTTTCATAATCATGATCCTCTTGTAGTGCTTTTTCAGTTTCTTAATTTGTTACTATTTGGATTATTCATTTTGCTTCAAGTATATATATATAAAGCTAAGAAAGTTGACGGCATATGTATTTTAATAGTAATAATAATGGTGATGATGATGTTGATAATATTTTCCACTCATAATTTCATTAAATGTAATACTTTTTTACTGTTTAAACTCATTTGAACAGTCCAAAAAAGAATGCGAGTACCTAATAAAAATTGCTAAACCTTTCATGAAAAAGTCCAGTGTTGTTGATAGCAAAACAGGGAAGAGTAAAGATAGCAGGTTTGCATTTCTTATCCTTCCATCTCTATTTTTGTTGTAATTATAAATGCTAACGAAAGATGTATATTGAAAATAAATTTTTGCTTCAAATATAGTTCTAAAACTTATTTGAGGAAGCCCTATTTTGTTTGAAGACCAGTTTATGTGTTGAACACTGGACCCAATGTTACATCTTATGACGTTAGACTTGTACTATTCATAGGTGCGTACAAGTTCGGGTATGTTTCTGAAAAGAGGGCAAGATAAAATAATTAATGATATAGAAAAAAGGATAGTAGAGTACAGTTTCATTCCTATAGGTATGAGATTCTAACACAAAGCATAACCTTCTACAGATATTATCCTCTGAAGCAATAATTAAATTCCTTTTTTATGCAAAAATCTGTTGACATGTTCTTTTCTTCCCTGTAATCTCCTGGTTATGAGTCTCAATTAAACCTTAGCGGCCACATGCAAACGGGATACTTTTACAATTTTGGTAAACATATTTTTAATGTCCTTTTGCAATTAAATGGATTGTCCTTGTTTTTCCAGTTATTGCTTCTTTCTTTTGGCTGATTGTTTTTCTTTTCTTTCGATGAGTTAGCTAATTTCATAATCTACAGAGCATGGAGAAGGTCTTCAAGTTCTCCACTATGAAGTTGGACAGAAATATGAACCATATTTTGATTAATTCGTTGATGAGTACAATACTAGACATGGAGGCCAGCGTATGGCTACAATGCTCATGTATTTGTAAGTTTTATAATTTTCTCTGTACATGCCTATGGAAACTGAACCCAAGTTAAAAGAAAAAGAAATGTAACCGCTTACATTAGTCAATGCTACTGATGCAGGTCAGATGTTGAAGAAGGGGGGGAGACAATATTTCCAAATGCCAAGGGCAATATTAGCGCTGTTCCATGGTGGGATGAATTGTTTGAATGCGGCAAAGGTGGTCTTGCTGTGAAGTCTAAGATGGGTGATGCATTGCTGTTCTGGAGCATGAAACCAGATGCCACAGTAGATCCTTCAAGTTTATGGTTTGTAGTCAATCCCTTACCTACCTTTCTTGGGTTTTTCTTTACTTGTATGGTTCAAGAATGATTGAGCAGTTTTGCATTTCCATGGGAAAAATATCTGCAGCCATACTATAATATTGTGACACTTATGTTAAAAAACATTTCTCATTCATCACAACTTTTAGTTATCTACAGCCAAATAAACAAAAGAATTTAACTGTCTTATGGCTGGTGGCAGGTGGATGCCCGGTGATTGTGGGGGACAAATGGTCCTCTACCAAGTGGATGCATGTTAATGAGTACAAAAAATGTAAGTATAGTGGTGTTTTTTGAGGATACATTACCATCGAGAAATGTAAGTATATATGCTAATGGTGGAGGAGTGTTTTTTTTTTAGGTCATTGGGATCTTAAAGTTTGAGCTTGGTTCAACATAAAGATAGAACTATGGAGCTCAAGTTTCATGCTTGGTTCAAACTTAATTTTCAATGCTAATAAAAATAAAAATGTACAACTAAGCTTGTGAGTAGTAATTATTCGAATTTGGCTCACTCAATTTTAACCATTGTTAACAAAAATAAATACTCATTTTAAGGATAATTGGTGTTATTATTTGTAGCTGTTGAATCTGATAAGCGATGCTTTTTTCTTGACAGGATACCTGGCTACACACGTCATAGTGGATAGTACTGATAAAAGTGTGATTCAGATTCATGTAACTCTTTACACCGAGGTCCATTATTCTTTAATTTTTTGTATCTTTTGACCAAATTTATATACAGATTCATATTTGTTTTGGGTGTTTCCCCATGGTAATAGTGAGAAAATTTATGAGATAAGAAGATGGGTGGCAGCCTCTAGAAGTTTAGAAATTACATTATGAATGAATACATATCATTACCAAGGTGCTTTTCTTTTTTGTTGTGGTTGATTTATTTTGCTATCAAAACTAGTTACGTTGTGCATCTCAAAAGCAAATAACGATGAAATGCTGAAAATAGTTGGATGGATTTCAGATTTCCGAGATTTTATTATTTTAATATAATCTGTATTTGATATATTAAATTGTAGCCAAAATGAAACAATTTATTTGTGATTTTTTTTGTATATTTACTTTAATCAGCGAAGGATTATTTATATATGTTTTTTTTAACACGAATATTTTATAGCATCATTAATAATTTAATTTTAACATAAATTGATTAAGATTCAGTATGATTAAACAATTCCATAATATAAATAGGACTAAATGTGAAATTTAATTCAATAATATGTAACACCCCTAATCCCTTTCTGTCGTCGGATTAAGGTCACGGGCATTACTAACAAATCAAACAATTAATCAATCATAATCAACATGTAAACTAACCATTAACATTATAATATACAGAGGCAGGTCACGACAATCTAAAACTTTCATACTAGAATCTTAAACAATCGAATAACTAATTATTCTATGCAATGCTAAACTTGGTCTTCTACTGTCTACACTTTTATCACTATTTAGTCAGGACCTCTAGATTGTGAAGAAGCATTGCTCTCTATCCTTCACCGATAGTAGCTCAAGAATTTGTCGACATCAAGATCAATATTAACTACAAAAATCAAACTCAACTTGGCATTTCAA
Source organism: Gossypium stocksii (assembly GCA_020496765.1). Classification (NCBI taxonomy): domain Eukaryota; kingdom Viridiplantae; phylum Streptophyta; class Magnoliopsida; order Malvales; family Malvaceae; genus Gossypium; species Gossypium stocksii. Next base: position 43,269,548 of record CM035624.1, read on the forward strand.
TAAGAGGACTAGCGAGACACCTGTAACATGTATATCAGGGCCTGCTACTAAATTCTATCTTTCGAGAATCGGCTAAACTGTAGCTCTGATATCATAAAAACTGTAACACCCCAATTTGACCATCTGACTGAAGAATGGTGATGTTATCAGAAAATATAAATCATTTCGTAATGACAAAGACATTAGTTTTAGTAGTTAAGTCAATCAATACGATTTTAATTAAACAACCTCAAAATGACGTTTGGCAAAGTAGTATTTTTAAAACAAAACAAAAAGAAAATAAATGTATACATTCCAAAATGTCACTCAGTGGATTAAAAGAATTAAGGCATAAATCAAGGGAAAATAAGAGTAAGCCTTAATTCACATAATATAAAAGTTAATAAAAAGCCTTAATTCACATAATATAAAAGTTAATAAATTGGCATAATATAAAAGTTAATAAATTGACAAAGTGCCATCATTTGTTATATACAATAGATATATAAAAGAAATTCAATTTTGCTTTTAAATAATTCAATTACAAGAGACTTAGACAATAGGTCCGATTTGATATACATGTTACGATAGTACGATGAATGGCTTACAAAAGAGTCTGTTGTCTAGTTGAGTCCCTTCAAAAGTCCACTTTCTAAACAAATCCTAAAAGGGTAGGGCAAACTAAGTAAGTTCATAACGAACTTAGTGAGTTCCAAGAATAAATAATAAACTTTCGAACAAGGTCTTCACGAAGTGAAATTAAGCTAGGCTCTAACAGCACTTAGTAATACCAACAATTTACATACAGATACACCAATATAGTTGTGTACGATTCATTAGTGGATTCATAACACTAAACAATAGGGTTCATCGGCAGATACTATCCACCGTAGAATGCAATCACTAGTAACTTCAAATTTTATGCGAATATTAGTTATGTCAAATCCCAAAAATAAACAATTTCACACCATAACCAAATTTAGTTCACATGCGGATACTTTTCATTGCTAAGCACAAATCATGCGGATACTCATTCATCTAAGCACTATTCACGTTTATTAACTTTACATAACACTTGCATGCTTTGCATGAACTATTCATGAACCCCTTCCTTGTGGTAGCTTCTGATCCACATATCACTCCGAAGAGAGTTTCACATTCACCGTATTGCTCCATTGAGCCGGTATTTCATATATCCAACTGAACATCTGCAAATCCTCCTTGTTAATTCCAACACTTACGTGTTCCCCTGTAAGGTTGGTGCATTCATCAATCATGGTTTTGCATTTACATGCCTTATCGGAGGTAAATCTCATATCATATCCCACCACATCTCAACAATTTCCACCATTTCCCCCTTCCACCATTCCAGATACGGAGCTTGTGGGCTAAGGAAGAGTATCAATTTACAATCATCCATGCATATATTATTATTATTATCATTTTAGTTTGTTAACACAAACATGCACTACTGATTTTAAATAAACTTACTCACCTGGAAGACAACATTATCATGAAATTAGCTGGGATCTAATAGGAACACAAGTGAAAGGAACTCACTAGAGATTACTAGAAAAAGCTTTGCCTATTTTACGGGTTCTTTCCCTTTTGCACTAGGGCCTTCTCCTATTTCTTTAGATAAATAAAATTAAACACTCTATTACGTTCAAAAACAACTAAACTTTAATGTAAAAACAGGAACCGAAAACATGCAAACATTAACTAGAAGGAAGTTTCCTTCCCCTCAACCTCCAATAGAAACCTATATAAATGTTACCTACAACCCTATCATTCCTTGATATTAAACTAAAGGAGAACTTAAGAATTTACCAACAGTTGGCTTGAAAAAGTCAGTTACTAATCAAGTTGAAAGTTGTTACCTTCTTCACGCAGTGAAGAACACACTAGTTTTCTTTTGAAAGTACAAAGATGAACAAAGAAAAGAAAAACAAAATCCTTCTCTATTAAGCTTTTATCCTATTTGTAATAGGCCTAATCTGCCCGGGCCCATAAACCTTATAAAAACAAACAAAAAATAAAGTCCAAATTAATAAGGTCCAACAGTCCATAAAGTACAATGACCCAAATGGACCCGAATGCAAAAACCCAAATTAAAACTACCCTAAATCCTTACAACTCAAACCAAAACCCCAATTATAAACCAAATACAGGCCCAAATTAATAAAATTCAGCCCAAAAACACAAAACCAAAGCTAGCCCGAATGGCCCAAAATATTTGGCATTTTCTGGAAACCCTAGCTTTCCCCTGGCGCCGCAACTCTCACGAATGGCCTATGCCTCGGTACAGCCACGTCTACAACCCATGCCAGCATATCATGGCCGTTTCCCTCGGGCCTCCGTACGACACTAGAACCTGTGAGAGAAAACGAAGTAACAACAATACACAGTGAATAAATAATCGCAGAAATATAACAGAAAAAGAAAAGAAAAGTTTGTATTTTGTATTATCCGGCTATAAAAAGCCGATTATAATCAATGTAGAAATCTTATGAACGCAAATACAAAAAGAAAAAACAAAGGTATTTTTCTCATTTCTAGTATACATACAGTCATATACATCACAAATAAAAGGTTTTAAAAGTTTTTATTTACCTTTTTTGGACGAAACAAGAAAAGAAGCCGAAGGGTTTTCATTCTTCTTTATGTTTTTGGGGATGCCTTTGAGATTTTTGATTTGGGATTTGGGTTTAAGGAAGCCTACAGGACCAAAGTAGCCCTTTTTGGGGCTCTAACCACAGTATACGGTGGCAGACGGTGGCGGAGACAGCGACTTGATGACGAAGCTAGGCCGAGTCCAAGCCAGAGCTCAGAGAGCCTTCAGAGGTTCTTTTGTTTTTTTTTTTTTTAAAAAGGGAAATGTTAAAATGTTTTTAATTTTTTTAGTATTTAAAGGCTAATTACACGACGTCGTTTTGGGATAATACACTAATACTTAAAACGGCGTCATTTTAAGACTAAGATTCCCGAGTTGACCTGACCCGGGGAGGATCTACACGTTTTTAATTAAGGGGCTATTTGCTCCTTAGGTCCCTCTGCATTATTATTGCTATGCAATCTCGTCCCATTTATATTTTTCTTTTATTTTTAATTTGTCCCCTTGATTCTATTGTTGATGTAGTTTGGTCCTCAGTCCATTTTAAAGGAGATGGTATGTGAAATGGTATCATTTCTGATAGCCCGATACCCGAATTCGGATCCGACCCAATCCAGAAAAGTCCGCGTGTTCCTTAAATGCGTTTATTTATTCCCGCGGTCCCTCTTCGTTTTATTTTGTTTAAATTAGGTCATTACTTTCTTTTTTTTTAATTTTTTTAGATTTAATCGACATTTTTATCCAATTTTCAATTAGGTCCCTGGGAGTTTTTACTATTTATTAATTTGTACCTTATGTTTTACTTGGTTTTCCATTCAATCCCTAGCCTTTTTTATTTAATTTTTTAACGGTTTTATTTATTTATTTATTTATTATTTCCATTAAATTGTTTTATCATATTTTATTTCATTTATTATATTATATGTATATTATTTAGTTTAAACAATTTTATATTCTATTTTAAAATTTGCCATATCATTCATTTTTAAATTGTTTTGTTATCTATGCAATTTTTTCATACATCATTTATTTTATATATTTTTTATTTTTTATTTTATTTTACGTTTGATTTCTCTTATATTTTTCTTTACTATGACCTTTTATTTGTTTATTTGTTATTATCACTTTAATTACCTTTTTTGCCTAGCATTATCATCATCATTGTGTTATTTGTATTATTAATTTTGTTATGTTATTATTCTTTCTTTTAATTATCTGTATTAGCCTTAGGGTTAGTCCTTCGTGTGATTATCGTGATTTGTTTTTTAGTGTTTTTTTTCTTGCTATTTATTAGCATAACATTTTTTATTCACAAATCATCATTTTAAATAAAGTATGTTTCATTTAATTGCTACATTTTTATTATTCAAAACTTTTCAAAATAAGGCAATATTCGGTATTTGGGAGCTTCGAGAAAATCGTGCCCTAACTTACTGGGTTTCTATTTTTTGTTTGACCCAAATGTCCTTTCAAAATTTAAATGCATGAGTTTGCAAAATCAAAAGACAAGCTCCGTTTCGAGGGTTTAAAATGTCGTATCCTAACTCACTAGATGTGATATTTTATTACTTTGAGATAAGAGGGTCTTAACATCCAATTCGATTTATTCAAACTTTTTTGTTAAAAATAAAAAGGATCGTATTTCAAAGTCTTTTCAGATTTTTGACATTTAGATATTAATTAATCAACTAGGTACCAATTTTGGGCGTTACGAGGGTGCTAATCCTTCCTCGTGCGTAATCGACTCCCGAACCCGTTTTCTCGAATTTCGTAGACCAAAATCGTTGTTTTAGTAAATCAAAATATTTTATCAAAATGATCAATCTCAAGGTGACCCGATCACACTCCGAAAAAGGATTGGTGGCGACTCCATTTTCGTTTTCATTTAAAAGTCGACTCCCGTTTTTCAAAATAAAAATAGTTTCGACGCTATTTATATATGAATTAGCTTGTAATTCCACTATAACTTGTTACCTAATCATTTTACATGCACATAACGATTCCACTAATCACACACAGTTCCACTAATTAGACACCAGTACCGAGGCACTATAGATGTCATGCAAAATGACACGTTTCTTACATAAGACTTGACACGCTTTTTGTACGTGTCTTACTGATTCTGGATTCTAAAACAACAAACTTATGCACCACAATTGCACTCGCCAATGGTTTACAACAAAAAATCTCACCAAATGCAAAATAGGAATCCGCAAGATGGTAGAACCTAGCGGAGTATTTCGCAAGAGAAAATTTGCCAAATGAAACAAGTCAATTCTTACGAATTTGACTAGCTCATATGCGAGTCATCACCAACCTTAGTCAATCAACCAAAACGCGAACTAGAAAAACTTGGGGGGTGACACCTTAATTTAACAAAAAAAAATGGACTTAAACATGTTGACATGGGCCCAAAGCCATTTATGGGTATTTTAAAGATGGGAAAGAAACTCATCAGCTTCATTCGTTTCTCCTCTAGCCAACAGCAAACTTTCATGGCTTTCAGTCTTTCTTTTTTCATTTCTTTGGTTACTTCTTTAATTTCTTCCAAAATTTTCACTACCTACCTCGAGATTTTGTTAAAATTTCTTTAGAAACAACTTCGTAAACTCATTTCTACCATCAATTTTATTATTCTCAACCTAGGGATTATGGAGCTTTTGTGAGAGAAGTTGAAATTAAAGAGAGAAAGCTCCAACAAAGTAATAAATAGCTTCCTACATCTCCTTTAAGTTAAATTTTGTAAATGGTTGCTTTAAGAAAGCTCAGAATGAATCTATATTAATTATTGAATATATTTTGGTTTATAAAAAATGAGGAGATAGTGATTACTAGATTTTCAAGCTTCATTGATAGTGAAATAAAGCTTATAGAAGCTTGATTAAGCATTATAAAGCATTCATTGAGGTAAGTATCATAAGTACTCATTCTTCTCCTAAGTTTGTAAGCTTAGGATTTATAAAATTTAATGTTGTAAATAAGTGTTTAATGGTGGTAATATTAGTATAAAATTTCATACCATTATGATATGAGATAAGTCATTAAAATGTGGAGTTGTAATTATGTAGTGATAAAGTGCTATGTTAAATAAAAATATAACAGAAAAATAAGTTTAAGTGATGGGTTTAGTGTTTAAATATAGTATCTCTTTGATATGTTATCGAATCGAGTGAAGGATATTACAAACTAAATATGACATTTAAACACTTATTTTAATGTTTTTAGCGTGTTTGATATATTATATTTTTAAAATTTATTTTTATATAAAAATATACAAATTTTCATATGGGCAAATTGAGCTGAGTTCGAGTTTTAATATTTTTATCTGAGCCTAACTTGAATAAAATTTAGGTCTATTTTTCGATCAAGCCGAACTCAAACTTAAAAAAACGAATCTAAATTTTTTATTTAATCCGAACAGACCCATGTACAATTCTAATATTAACGTCTTAAAAAAAAAGCCTCAAAAGATACTACCTCAACAATCCCAAATAAAAGAAAGATAATAATTGCAAACAAAAAATCATAAAACAATCTCAAATAATAGTTTGAACCTGTGAAATTTAAATATTTCGTATTTTTAGGCAGTTACTTCAAACGGTTAATAAAAAGTAGTTTAGAAAATGAGTAATCCAAAATAATAGCGATGCAAATCTGAACCCATTGGAAAAATTCCCAGAACAATTCAGTCACCACCATGCTATTCAAAAGGACATTAAAATATTGATTAAGGACTAAGGACAACATTCATATATGTGCTCAATATTTTGATGAACAATGGAAAGCAGACATAAATTTATTTAAAGAATCTTACAAACCAAAGATATTATCTGTAAATAAAAATAATGTAAATCACTAATGGGTTTACATTAACTAAAACAAGTAATTCATTAATGGGTTTACATTTCCCGTAAAATAACTATTAAAAAGAACTAACTGAGGAATTAGAGGCTAGTGGTCAGTGGTCGGTGGTTGACGGCCGGCAGTGCCTGACCAGTGCTACACAATGGTTAGGACAGCTTGTTAGTCGAGGCTTAAGGGGGTCTTGGGGGAAATTTTAGTTTTGGCATGGGAAATGGGACTTGAGAGTCGTGGTTGGGGAGTTTTCAATTGGGAAATTTTATTTTATTTTTCTTTTAATGATTTTTGGGTTATGTTGATTTTTTTTTTAATTTGATGTGGGTATATGTTGTACTTATGCTTATGTGCCCAACTTTAAAAATAATTATAATATTTTAGTATTTAAATTTTCATATTAAAACTGTTGATTAATTAGATTTTAAATATCAAATTTTAAAATAAATTTTATTTATTATATTATTGTCAACAAGTTCATTATTTAATATTTATACTTGTAATCTTATGTTAAGTTTTTAACTGAGCATCAACTCAATTGGGAAATTATTAAATTATCATTACTTTTCTTATTAACAAATATTAATTTAAGGATGCTTTTTGTCTTTTCTTTTTTTAATAAAATAATACTATAACAAGATTTGAACTTAGGGTTTAAGATCATTAATATAACAATGTGCATTATAACAACTTAGTTGTATAAGATTACATATCATTACTAATCTAGTAATTTACTTTAATTATATGATGCTAATTATATATTTTATAATTGTTGATGCATAATATCAACAGAAGTGGAGAAGGAGGACAGGGGCAATGTTAAAGAAGGCAGGTTCACTCGTTCTAGGGTTGAGAGTCGAAAAGGTAGAGAGACTTAGGCAGAGATGATAGAGGGTTTAATGTATTAAGGTTGAGAGTAGAGAGAAGTCCCAACCAAATTGATCCTTAGAGTATTTATAGGTAAGTGAGGGTTCTTACGCAATTATGCCATAAGGTTAAATGCACATTTAAGGTTACACATCATTACTAATTTACCTTCTTTATATAATGTTAATTGTAAATATATACTATAATTTACTATAAAGTTAGTTATATGTAGGAGTGATAGCGCTTTGTTTTGATTGGTTTTTAGGACCTTTTGAAGTATCCATCATAATTTGATTTCAGCTTAGATTGGTTCTTGGTTTTCTCATGTTAATTTTTTATTTTAATTTTTAAATTTTTTTCAAGAACTTGTGAATTATTTTTACTATTTTAAATATAAAATATGTTTTGTTCTCAATTAAATAGTTTTATTTATATTAAATTAGTAAAATATATAAATATTAATATAATTTTTTAATATATTATTTTTAGATAGTAATATGGTTTTGCCGATTGAGTTCTAACTCGATTGGTATGAACATTGTTGTCAATACAAGAGAACGTGAGTTTGAGTGCGTTGAAGTGCATTATCTTTCTATTTATGAGTCGGGATGAGTTATGGCTAAATATAGGTATTATGTAAAAAAATAGATATGATCTTGTAAGAAGATTATTAAAAATAATAATAATACGATTTATTTTTGGATAAGTGAACTCCCCTATCCCATTGACACCTCATACAAACAGGAAAATGTTTTTTTAAAACTAATATAAATTAATTCAAAAAAAAAAAAAAGATAAGAAGAGTAGGAATTATGTATAATATTTGTAAAAATGATCCACAACCGTTGCATTTGAAACAAAGTAATTGAGGAGATAAGTTTGATTTGCCTTTTTGTTGGTATATGCCACTTGCCTTTGTTAGTTCAGTAAAAGATTCAGTTGGGATATTATAGCCCACCACTTTGACCACGTCTTCAGAACTTTAATGATCTAAAAATAAAATAACGTAAAGTTTTACCAAGTAGGAGTTTCAGAGTACTGTATTATACAATTAGGTGATTATGTATCCCTTCCGTTTCACCTAAATCATTTTTAATTCACCAATCACCGCTTCTTTTCCTTCCCACCAAGTTGCTCGTCCTTCGCTTCAGTCTCATATATTTCCATTGCCCTACAATTTATAAATTTCTTGGTGTCTTCAAACAGTAAACCTAAACTTGAAACTTCTCCCAATGGACTTTACCATCTGCCCTTCTTCTTCCTTTATCATGCCATGCTTTCTGGCTCAAGAGGCCAGGAAATTTTGCTGCTCAGCAGCTTCGGCAGTTATTACTGAACTGTTTTTTGCAATCTTCATCTTCATATTTGCAGTGGGTTTGTTCATTTTTCCCTTTTGTTTTCATCTTTTTTATTTTGCTTTTTTTTTTAAAGAAAAAAAATCTGTTAATCATGCAGTTGGAGCAACTTTAGGAGGCCTGACCGGAGCTTTTGTTGGGGCAAAAACAAAGATGGGTCTTATGCATGAAGCCGCAGTTGGAGTGATGGAAGGCAGTTTTTTGTCCATCAAGTTGTTCCAGATTTCACTCCTAATTTGCAGTTCTAATGATTCGGCATTGGCAACGAGGTATCTCCTACAACCGGTAAGATACCATCTTTCTATAAAGCATTTGTCCCTGCGGATGCCATTGAAATCCTTGGTTTTGGGTTTTAGATAAACGTATTTGAATCTACTACTCCATTCATCCAAGTCCCCTGGAATAAGGAAGGGTTGTCAGAGGATTCGATGGACAAAATTCCAAATATGAGAATCACGGAAGAAAATGTACCCAGCAACACAAACCCTTGTTCCATTTGCCTTGAGGTTTCTTTTTTCTTTTTTTTCTTTTATCACTTCAATCCATGATTGCTTTTCTTGATGGTTGGTTTCAAAATTCCAGGACCTTTTACCGTGGGAAACAGTTCATAGGTTGCCACAATGTCACCATATGTTCCATATATCGTGTGTTCAAAAGTGGTTAATGGGGCAAAAATCTTGCCCATTATGCAGGAGAAATTTTTGACTAGTTTCCATTCAGATTCTTTGTACGTACGGTGGAGCTCGCAATTTATTTATTTTTACATTTAAACCATTCCCCATGTAATTTGTGGTACATTCCATTGTCTTTCTACATTTTCACATTGTTGACGAAACATAAGACAAACTGGGCTTGGGTTTCCATCGCCGATGTCATTCGCAACTAATTTCAAGGAAGCTGACACGAAAATCAAAAGACCTCTGCCAAAGTTCAAAAAAGAAAAAAGATTTCAATCAACATCAGAAAGTGCTAGTTAGCAGCCTATGAAAGCTCACGAGGAAAACATGCTGCCAGACTTTATAAAATCAAATATTAATTGAAAGAAAAATAATAATATACATATAAAAATAATTTAAAAAAATCATCAAAATAAAAATTACATTAATATGCTTATAAAAATAACAAAACTTCAAACTCAAGGATGCAATCGTGATTATCTAACCATCTAACTAAATGAGTTAATATGTTAAAAATATTAATTAAAAATAAAAATAAAAAACTTGAAGCAACATTAAATAAAAAATACAAATATGAGTAGTAAAGGAATAAAACTCGAAACTCAATGTTGTAATTACAACTATCTTACCATCTAATGAAAGAATTAATATCTTTAAAAACATTAATTTAAAAATTAAAAAGCTTGAAGTAACATGAAATAAAAAATAAAAAATATGAGTAAGAGAGGAATTAAACTCGAGACTCAATGATGTAATTGTAACTAATTAAACAATCTAACAAAAGAACTAATATGTTAAAAAATTAATTAAAATTTTAAAAAAACTTAACATGAAATAAAAAATACAAATAAGAGTAGGAGAGAAATCGAGCCTGGAACACAAAGATAAAAATATTAATATTTAACAATCTGGTCAAAGTTGAAAACACGTTTAATTGAAAGTGTTCCCACCACATTTACTAATGACGCGTTTTTTTAAAATCGAGTTAATTCGATAATTGTGATTAAAAATCAGTATTTTTGAGATGTGGGCAGGCCTAGGCGAAAGCTTAAATGGCATCAACAAAGTTATTAATTTTATGCATTTGTTTATCATAGAATCACGTGTAATCTAGTTGTTAATTTTTTTCATTCTATTTAAATATGATTTCAGTTGAATGAAAATATATTTTATTTGCAAATATTTCTATTTTCTTCCTACTTTTATTTTTATTTTTTGAAATTATAGTTAAATATAAAAACAAGAAAACAGTATCAATGCTCTCTTCTTGCGGGACATTTTTTTTTATATAGATTCAAAAAAACCCTTTTCACTGTACTCATGTCTACATGGAGTCAAATGATCTTTAAGGAGCTGTTAAGGAGTACAATTAGGTTCCTCGCCTGCAAATCCAACTATGACATAAATAAAGAATCAGACGATATTTACTCATCCGAAGATTCAGACGATATGGAAGATCAAACTATACGCTAACTTGTGGCTACACCAAATGAACAAAAACTGCTATGCATAACTTATCTGGCGGGCGAAACTTCATTCGAGTTAAATTGAGGTTAATACACTTACCACCTACTTTTCATGATTTGAAAAATGAGAACCCCTATACTCATATGAAAGAGTTCCACATGGTTTGTCTAAGCATGAAACCAAAATAAGTAACTGAAGATCAAATAAAACTACGAGTAACTCCGTTCTAGTTAAAGTCAGGATTAATACGCTTACTGCTTACTTTTCGCGATTTTAAAAATGAGAACCCCTATACTCATTTGAAAGAGTTCCACATGGTTTGTTTAAGCATGAAACCATAATGAGTAACTGAAGATCAAATAAAACTATAAGCTTTCCTTTTTTCATTAGCTAACTCTACTAGAGAATGGTTGTTTTATCTACCTTCGAAATCTGTTAATAGTTGGACTAATATGTCTCAATTGTTTCTTGATAGATTTTTCCCAACAGCTCGAGTAGCCGAATTGAGGAGGAATATAGTCGAAATTCAGCAAAAGGAACCAAAATCACTCTATGAATATTGGGACCGATATAAGAAGTTGTGCGTAAGTTGCCCACAACATGGACTGACTGAATAGTCACTCTTACAGTATTTCTACGACGGGTTACTCCTGATGGAGATGAAGATGATTGATGTCGCTAATGGAGGGGCCCTTGTGAATATGACTCCCTAAAGAGCTAGGGAATTAGTTTCGACTATGGCTGTAAATTCTCAATAGTATCGATCACCTATAGAACCTATGATAAGGGTTCATGAGTTAAGTACTCCTTTCAAAGTAAATAAGATTGATGAACGTACTAATGTGGTTAAAGTATGCTTGTAGGAAAATCGAACCTAGCTCAGTTATGTGGGATTTGCTCTCAGCCTGATCATCCAACCGACTCGTGTCTAATTTTACTAGAGAACACAACCGTACAAGTAGATACCGTTAGGAATTTCCCGGGGCCACCTCAAAGGTGCTATGATCCATGCTCGAACACGTACAACCCAGGGTGGAGGGACCATCCAAATCTAAATTATGGATCGAATCCTCGATATAATCAACCATATCAACCAAGACCACCTCCACCTCAACAGTATCAACCTCTAAAGTCATCTCTTGAAACCATAGTAGAGAGGTTAGCTGTTAGCACTAAAAAGTTCCAACAAAAGACTGAAGCGTATCTCCAAGAAATGGATTAGCAAATAAGTAAGTTAGCACTTACTGTTAGTCATTTGTTAGCACTTACTGTTAGTCATTTGGAGAACTAAGGAAAACTACTATCTCAAACTGAGCTAAACCTATGTCAAAATGCAAGTGCTGTGATAGTAAAGGATAAACCAGAGTTAGAACTAGTGTTTGGCACGAGTCGTGACCACGACGTTGAATAGGAAGAACAAAAGATCGAACCAGTAGCTCCTACGGAGCTGACACCACATAAACCATTTGTTGTACCTCTCCCATACCCTAGAAGGGTTGCTCAAGTTAAAAAGGATTGAGAGAAAAAAAAAAAGAAATCCTTGAGATATTCTAAAAGGTAGAAATTAATATTCATTTACTTGATGCAATTAAGCAGGTTCTACACTATGCAAAATTTCTGAAAGAACTGTGCACCAAAAAAAGGAAGCTCCAAGGAAACAAATGGGTAAATATGAGAGAAAGTATTTTTGCAATACTGCAAAGGAAAATTCCACTTAAGTGTAATGACCAATGTATATTTTCTATATCCTACAAAATAGGTAATATTAGCATAAAGAAAGCAATGTGTGATTTAGAAGCATCTATTAATATAATGTCTTTATCTATTTTTAAATTTCTAAACACGGGTCTTTTGAAAGAAACAGGTGTGATTATTCAATTGGTAGATAGGTCTTGCGTATATCTAGAAGGGGTACTGGAAAATATCTTTTGTAACACCCTTAACCCGTATCCATCACCGGAAAAGGGTTAAGAGGCATTACTAAACTTATTACACAATAATACATTAATTTCTCATACATTTTCATTTATAAGCATATCTCATTCAAACACAATCACATTGTCCCTTAAACGAGCCTACAAGGCCCTAAACATGCAATAAAGATAGTTCGGGACTAAACTAATAACTCAAGATAACTTTGGAAAAACTTAGAAAAATTCTCAAAATAGGGGACGTATGCCCGTGTGAACATACCGTGTGTCTCACACTGCCACCAGACACGTCCGTGTCACAAGTCATATGGACATTCAAAATGGGATCATATGGCTGTATCCTAGCCCGATCCTACCCCGGGTAACTCTCTAACTTAGGCCACGCAGTCGATCATATGCTCGTGTGTCTAGCCCGTGTGCCTATTCGAAATGGCCACACACGCCCATGTGTCAGGCTGTGTGCTGGGCCGTGCCAAACCTGTAGGGTATACTGACTTATGCCACACGACTAGTCAAATGCCTGTGTGTGATGCCGTGTGGAGCATATTGACTTGCTTTTGAATGCAATACTAGGGGATACACGGTCGTGTACCATGACCGTGTGTCACACACGGCTGAGACTCATGCCTGTGTCTCTACTCATGTGGACAAAAATAGGCTATTTACTAATCCATTTTGCCACCTAACTTGCACATACCTACATAAGCTCAAATGGTACCGATTCAAGACACAAATAGGGTACCACAAGCTGTCAGTCAAGACGTAACTACGCGATGCTGCTTACACAAGTTGTCAGGTACCGTAACACATGCCGAAAACCCAGCCACCGGTAAGATGTACGAGACTAGCACCCGGATCACATCATCATGGTAAACCCTAATGTCATGACATTCATATCCTAAACTATTCCTAAGGTTTGAACGGAACTTTCAACTATCGAATCTCTGTTGATCATATCCGTAAGCTCATTTCCAACCATTTTCACATTTCAATTCAATAATAAAGCATTTATAACACAAATATAACAACATTTAATATTATACGAACTTACCTCATATATAAAAACGATGAAACAGATCGACTATTCAATTACTTTGCTCTTTCCTCGATTTAAGTCCGAATTCCTCCTCTTTTGATCTAAATGTAATCAAAATTAATTCAATCATCTATTTATTCAATTTAGTCCAAAATACTTATTAAGGTAAATTTACACATTTTCCCCTAAACTTTTACATTTTTACAATTTAGTCCTTATTTCACAAAATCACAAATTTATGAAATTTTCACAACACCCATACTTAGCCGAATTACTATTTAGTCCCTAGCAGCCCATATTTATGAATTTTTCACACATTTTTCACATTTCACAAATAAACCCCTATTTTGTATTTTAACTCATTTATCTTTATTTATTTAATTTAATTCTGAATTCTAGTTTAATTTGAGAATTAAATAAAATATTATTTAATCCATTTTCTCGCATTATATTTCAGGTACATGAACAGCTCAAAGCAATAAAGTCTTACGAGGAAGACGAAATCCGACTACTAGAAAACAAGAGCAACCACCTTCAACTGTAGATGAACCACTTCATTGCATTGAAGCTCACCTAAAAAAATAGAAGCAAACATCTCAAGCATCCTCAACATACTATAAAACGATCACTTCCACCGTCCTCCGACCCATTGAATACACACGGGGAGTACACTTTGCCTTAACTTTTATTATTCTTTTTGTACATTATGGACAATGTGGGCTAAATAGGGGGAGGATCATGCCATACTTTCTTTTTGCATGTGTTTTGCTAAGAATATATTCTTAATTTATTTCAGAAATAAACCTCTAATTCTTATTGTTAGTTTACTTAAATAAGAGGGTGAATCATGAATAATTATTGCTTGCTTGATCAATGAATATTTTGTTGAATTGAAAATGTGATGACTTAGTTAATATTTCATTAAATTGTTGGTTTTTTTTAACTTACTAATGAAAGTACTCATTTTAAATAAATTTGCTAATAGCTTGCTTAAGAGTGAAGATTCATAAATGTGACCAAGTTGAGTAACCGGGATGAGGTGTTTGGGTTGTCATCTCATTTCGCATCAAAAGGTTTGGTGATGAGCCGAAACTTATAACACTCTGCTAACCGAGCTGCCTTGAGAAAGGAGAAATAAATCGATTAAAGACATGTGAAATTGAGTAACCGGGATGAGGTACATGGATTGTCATCTCGTTTCAAGTCAAAAGGTTTGATTATGTCTTGAACTCGTTAAGAATAAATAATTAAATAAAGAGAATGTGTTAGGTTGAGTAGCTAGGATGATGTGCTTGGGTTGTCATCTCACTTTGTGTCAAAAAGACTTAACTACATTCGGAAAAAAAAAATAAAAAAATATAAATAAAAGTATATTAGGTATGATCGTTTCACATGTTTGATTAAGCCTAAATTTAGTGAAATAGTTAAATTTGACATACTGCTTGAGATTTATAAAATGCTTATTGATTGAGTTTAGCAATTGTTTATTTTTTATTCACCTAATTGTTTGCAGTATGCTTGACTAGGAAAGAAGGTTTTATTTTGAAAAGGATTGACGAATTATTTTTAGTGGATATCATGCTTGAGGACAAGCATCGACTAAGTATGGGGAATTTGATAGCAAGATAAATTTGTATTTTTAATATATTTATTTTGGCTAATTATCGAATAAAATGCTATTAAATTTAGATTTTTCTTATCAGGAATGAAGTTGGTGTGTTGAATTCAAACTCTTACAAAAATAGGCTAAATTAGAACAAAAAGCAAAGAGGAGGGCTTGATTGAAAGATTGAAGATCCAAAAAAGTGGCTGGATAAATATTGAAGAATTTTTTATATTGTTACAACACTGTAATTAGTTTAAATTTAATCTCTAATTTAAATTTTGAATTATTTAGTGATAATATTTAGTGATAATATTTAGGATTATTTAGTGATAATATTTCTGAAAAATGTAGCTAAATTTTATCACTAAAAGTGTATAAATACCTAGTGGCTACAGCCAATTAAACACACCCTTTGCCTTTAGCATTTAATAAATTCTCTATTTGTTTTTCATTCCTGCGTCATATTCTATTCTGCCATTTCAACTCTTT
The DNA here is from genome assembly GCA_020496765.1 of Gossypium stocksii. Taxonomy (NCBI): domain Eukaryota; kingdom Viridiplantae; phylum Streptophyta; class Magnoliopsida; order Malvales; family Malvaceae; genus Gossypium; species Gossypium stocksii. The sequence goes on from CM035624.1 coordinate 43,285,424, forward strand.
TTCTTTTACTTTTAACTTTTTGATTAATTGCCTACCAAGCCTTTCCCCTTCCCACTTTTCACAATTCCATTTAAACCATTTATTTTCAAGCATGATATTTTTCATGATTAACTAAACCCTTTTTAACCTTAGCCCGATTATCGCTTCGACAAAGTAATCGTGAGATATGAACCCACACTAAATACTTTGCAATTCGATATTCACTATCTTTCCTTTATATTGGATAGTACAAATTTACCATCAAAGTTGATTCGATTTCAATTCAAAAAGCGTGCGTTGGATTGGAATGTTTGGCGTACAGTTGGGAAGTTGAGTCGATGGTGCTATATTCAAAAACCCACGAACAAATTGGCGTGTTCAATTGGAAAAAGCTAGCTGGATTTCGTCAAGGGAGGTAGTGATCGGATTTAAATGACCCACTTAGTTGAGGCCGTTAATTTCGAGTTGGACTTTTCAGATTGCAAGGCTGTTGAAGTCTTAAATTATGGGTTCGTGCCACATGGTTAGAAATTCAACAAGGTTGATTTGCAGGTGATATTGAGATTGACTACGAGAGGAAGAGTTGGCGGTTTAAGGGATCCTCGATTGCTATAACCAGCTTATCGATTGGAAAAAAAAATCTATTTCAATGATCGATTCAAGATTGGAGTACACCGAGGCTAATGTTAAGCTTAAAAATATTTTATTTTCCAATTTATTTTTTCATTTTCGAATATGTTTTTATTTTATTTTATTACACTTCATATTTCCTTATTTTATTATCTTAATCAATTTAAATCCTCCATTTTTATTTCATTTTTTTCAGCATTGCTACGCACAAGTCATGGGTACAACTGTGACCGCGACAGCAATTCTGGTCACGAAAAAGGAAAAATTAGATAACTAGCCCCAGTGGATTCGACCTTACTACTCTATACTGGCATTTACTGTTATTTTGTTGTAGGAATTTATATTTAGTGGTTTCGATGCCCATTATAGTTTAATTCCCAAAACAAGGAACTAATAATTGAATTTTTTATATAGTTTTTTTCATATTTTATTATAATTTTTTAAGTTTTTATAATATTTATAAGATTTGAATGAAATTCATTTTATATTTTTTGTAAGTTTATATAAAATTTGAAATATATATTTTTTATATTTTATAGTTTTTTATAGTTTATTAAATTTTTATTAAGTTTTATAATATTTATAAGTTTTTATGATTTTTTTAAGTTTTTATAAAATTTGTAATTTCTAGGTTTATATAAATGTTTAATATTTTTATACATTTTAATAACTTTTTATTATAAAAAAGAAAGATTAAATTACGAGCTATCACATGTCATCATCCAGTTAGTCCGTTATTTAATTTTAATAGTCAACATAATTAAAGGCAGAAATTGTTAATGGAAGGGATTCATTAAAATTTTTTTTTGATTATTGACAAGAATTCAATTAGGTGTAAACTAAACCTTAATTTTTGTATTAGTGTTATGTCTTAAATTATCTCGTATTTTACATTATTTATTATAATGATTCAATTTATAAAAATTGCATAGTGAAGATATAATTTTGATGACACCACATGCTTTAATTACTTTACAGTATTTAAGTTTTAATTTTAAGTTCATTTACATTACAATGTTATCATTACACACAAAACTTTAATGTATATGCTTTGGTAAATGAAAGAGGGATATATTAAGTCCATCCTAATATGAAAATCTTGGACACCGGAACCAAACAAATCAAATAATCTTGGACAGATCTCTTATGGCACGTGACTAGACTCGACGAATGCAATAAATCAACAGTCAATGCTCTCTTTATTTTTACTATTATGAAAGTCGTAGTTTTCTTATCACATTATTACAATTCAACTAGTTTTGTATCTGTGAATTAGTATTGATATTATTGTTAGTATTTGTAGTTGGTATAATAATTTTAGTCCACTTTTATATTTTTGTCAATTTGATCTCAGTTCTATATAAAAATTATTAAAAAAAATAAAAAATATTTTAAAATAGAACGTTCTATATAATAATTATAGAAAAATAAAATCTCGAAAATGTTATTGTTGAAGGATTAACTTGTATGGGAAATAAAAAAAAATTGTCATTCAATAGAATCCAATAACAAACTAAAAATAGAACAAACCAAAAAACATTTAGATCATTACATTCCTCAATGTTTCTCAAAACCAAATTACTAATATCTTCAAGTTAAGTTCCATGCTTATGAAGAACATTAGGAACTGATATGATAGTGGCTTGTGAAATCGACTCTTATGCCATTTTTACCAAAAATATATACAAATATACCACAATTTTTTCTTTTTCAAACTCAATTCAAATATTTAATTCATTTAATTTATTTTTCAAAATCTAAATTGTACAAACAAATTATATTTTGAAAATTTCTTTTTTTATAACTAAAAAGCCATGTCAAGAAACAGAATAGGTAACAAACAGAGAACCAATCATTTTGCTTAAAGTTTTTGTCACACCCCAAGTTTTATAAATTTTTTATATGCGTTTTTAAACACAAATGAGTTATTGACTTGATGGTTTAAAGTTAGTGAATTTATCCTTAAAATTCAAGTTAAGTCTCTACACTTATTTTTTTTTTAAATTTTGGCAAACCTTGTGGTCAACCCTTAATTGCCGCCCATGATGGTGGAGATGATATTGGTGTTGACTCATAACTTGCTCATCTAGTCGTCCCATTTCTCCTCTCTTTCCTCTTCTTCTGTTTCTTTCCCGTTGCCACATTTTGTTCACATCTCTCCCATTTTTCCCTTTTGACTTTTCTTTCCCCTAATCTTTTCCTCCTTTTAGTCGCCCCTTTCTCTTTCCTTTCCCCCTCTCTTTTTCTTCCTTTCCTTACTTTTTTTTTTGTTTGCACCACCACCCACACCACTGTACGCCATCATTTCTTCCTTTGTGTCGCCTATATCTTGTAATAGTCCAATTTCAGTGAGATCAGAATAGTGGTTTTGGGATCACAAATCCGATCCGAAAATAAATTATTTTATTTTATTATATGGTCCGTATTAGGTTAGAAATTTTATGTGAAAATTTTGGTAAGAAAATTTTACCGATTTCGTGTTTAATTACGAGAAGGACCAAATCGTATAAAATGTAAAAGTAGAATTCTAGCAGCTATAAGGATTAAATAACTATGGAATTCAAAACTAGAGGTCCTTATATAGTAATTAGACCATCAATTAAAAGATGGAAAATATCTTTGCTGAATCATCCATGGAAATTTAGGAAAAAAGCAAGGACTAAATTGAAAATTAAAATAATTAATTAATTAAAAATATGATAAAAGAAATATCATCTTATTTTTGTCATATTCAACCCTAAAATTATATAGAAACCCTAGGAGAGAGAGAAGAAACTTTCAAGGCCTAATTGGGTAAGTTTCCTTGTCTCATTTTTAGTAATTTTGATATTTTGAAACCGAGATAGCTTAATCTATCTATTTGGGGTACTAATTTGAAAAGTTATCAAAGTATGAAAAATGGGTCATGGATGGATATGCTGAAAATTACAAATTTATGGTAGAAAATAAAAGGTTGTTAATAGATAAACAACTTTTACAAGGTGATTTTTGATGAAAACATGATTTAGGGACTAAAATGTAAAGTTGTGAAATTGAAGGAAAGTACTGAATTTTTATGAATACATGTGCTGTAAATTCTACTTTGAAATTTCAATTAGGCTTGGGCTAGGGATTAAATTGCACAAGTTTCATTTTTCGAGCCTAGGGATAAAATTGGAATTTATAAAAAAGTTAGAGGCAAAATGGTAATTTAGCCTAAGACGTAAATTGAGTCCTAATAAGTATGAAATGTGAAATGTGTGAAATTAATGATTAAAGATATTTATATAGATTCAGACAACTCAAATTTGAGGTTAGATCGAGGAAAAGAAAAGATTTTGGATTAGTAGATTTTATACGCGAACAAGTGTCAAGGTAAGTTCGTGTAACTTAATTAAGTATGTAAATATGATTAATTGAATGTTATGTTTGTATGGAATGCAAGTAATATTGATGTACATTATTTGAATGCTATAATGAAAAATTTAATGCATGCTTGAAAATGGTGAAAAAGAGTTAAGTTCCGATTGAATATTGAATTTCGATGAACATATGTGCTTTTCCGAAATGAATGAGGCTCTGCATTTGTTGCAGACGGGTTTTAGCTCAAACGAGTAATCCTATTGACCTCATTATAGAAGCTCGAACAGGTAATCCTAATATAACACCTCTCGAGTATACGTAACGAATAGGGTTTAACCTGGACTAGTAACCCTAGTTGAGCTTTTCTGAGTATACGACAAATAAAGGATTTAGCCTGGACTTATAATCTTATTATACGATACGTGGCTCAAAAGTGTTTCCTTAATTAAATGCCCTAATGGGTACTCTTGAAAAAGAATTGAAGAGTTATTGAACCGTACACCTCGAGTGTACCACTTGTACATTCATCAGAATTTAAATAATTCAACGGACACAATTTTTGAAATGTTATGAGAAAATGAGATGAAATGATAATTACTTGAAAGAGTATTGCATGATGAGTTCATGTATGTTTGCTTGATTGATATGGAGATTTTGGTGACTAACATGTTTGATTGAATGCATGTGTTTAGGAAGTTTTGCCAATGGATGGAAAACATGATATCATATGCTAAGATTTAATAAATGGGGTTGGTAAGTTTAGTTTTCCGTTGTACGAACTTACTAAGCATATAATGCTTACTCTATTTTATTTTCCGTGTTTTATAGTGCTCGGAGCTCGTGAAGGTTGGAAGATCATTGGAGCATCGTCACACTATCAACTAGCTTATTTTGGGTATATATATAGTTGAATCCTTTTTGGTGCAATGGTATGTATAGGAGAACTTGACCATTAGTGGCTTGATAATGATGTTTACAATCTAGACATTGGAATGGCTAGAAATGGTTGTTTTGATATACTTGTAATGTCTTACTATGGTAGCTAAATTTATTTTAAGTATATGAAAACAAATGTTGTTAATATCTAAGTTAAAATCAAGGTAAATTATAAACACACATGCATGTAATGGTATGCCATGATGAATGATGGAATTTGTTTAGTTTGAATGCTTGGAATGGTTGGTATTGGATGTGTGTTTCAAGTGCAGGTCTTAGGTGTAATTTTGGGTGAGAATTAAAGCTAGAAATGGCTTTATTTTGTCTATAGAGGAGACACACGGGCATGTGTCTAAATCGTGTGTGACACACGGCCTGGCAACATGGGCATGTGGTGAGGCTGTGTGTCCCCTGCACCTAAGTTTTGAGAAAGAAAATGCTTAAAATTGAGCACACGGGTAGAAACACGGGCGTGTGTCTCAGCCATGTGAGGTACACGGCCCAGAACACGGGCGTGTCTCTTGGCTGTGTGAATCCTTCACCTATTTTTCAAAAATTTAAATTACCCACACGGCCTAGCACACGGGCGTGTGACTTGGCCGTGTGACATCAATTTGTTCATGAGTTACAACTTAGTGAGTTACACGGGTTCGGGACATGCGCGTGTGACTCCACACGGCCTGACCTCACGGGCATGTCCCATAGTACACGGGCGTGTGACTCTTAATAGTGAAAAAAATTTTAGGATTTTGCAAAAAATCCCAAAGACCCCAGTTTGGTCCCGAGTCGATTCTAATGCATGTTTTGGGCCCTTGAGGCCCTTACTAAGGGACGTTAAAAATGAATAGTGTTCGACTCGATTTATTTAAAAGTGTTCTGTAATATCTAGTAATGCCACGAAACTCTATTTCGACGACTGATATGGGTTAGGGTGTTACATTTAGTGGTATCAGAGCTATGGTCTAGTCGATTCTCGAATTTGACGTAGCAAACACGAGTTTAGTTATACATGCCATTATATAAACTATGATAGTGTGATGACTCTTGATAATTTTAAATGTGTTTTTCATATAGTAATGTCATCCAACTGAGCTAGAGCTGAATTCGAAGAAGCTGAGAGCAATGCTTCAGCTTCAGTTTAAAGAGTTACTTTTACATCTGGTAATGAGAGTCCCGTGTCTGAGGGTCAAGGTGAGGAGGCAAAATAGGCCTTCTTTCAATTAATGAATGAGTGGTTTACCGAGTACTTAAGAACCAACCCCGCTGTACAATGACCTCCTCCACCTGCTCCTCAATAGATTCCTGAGGTACCACAGGGTGCTGAACCTGTTAGAATTGGTAAGCCTCTAATAGATAAAATCTGTAAGTATGAGGCGAAAGAATTTAGAGCTACCGCAGATGATGTTCCGGAAAGGGCTAAGTTTTGGTTAGAAAATACTATCCAGGTTTTTGATGAATTATCCTGTACACCTGTCGAATATCTGAAATGTGCAGTATCCCTACTGAAAGATACATCTTATCATTGGTGGAATAACATAACTTCAGTTGTGCTGAGAGAGAGCATTACATAGGAATTCTTTAAAACTAAATTCAGAAAGAAATATGTGAGTCAGAGATTAATGAATTCGAAAAAGAAAGAATTTTTAGAACTCAAGTAGGGAAACATGATTGTATCCGAATATGAACGAGAATTTGTTCGGTTGAGGAAATATGCCAGAGAATGGGTTCTAACCGAGGTCGAGATGTGTAAACACTTTGAAAAGGGTTTAAATGAAGATATTAAATTATTGATTAGAATTCTTGAAATAAGGGAATTTACGGTGTTAGCCGATAGAGCACACAAAGTTAAGGAAATGAGTAAGGAGAAGAAATAAGCTGAAAGAGAGGCTCGGGTTTTTGAAAAAAAAACTATGAATAAGTCACAACCATTTGCTTCTAAGAAATTAAAGAAGTATTACGATCATGTACCACCTTTACATGATATTTTGGAAGAGAGCGGGGCTCTCAACATTCTAACTCGAGGTCTTTATCTCCATCTGTGACCAGTGTGGGTAGTGTTGGTAATCCCAAATAGAAATATTAACATTGTAACAAATTTCATCACGGAGAATGTTAGTCTAGAAGTGGAGCTTGTTATGGATGTTGTTCACTTGACCATTTTCTCAGGGATTGTCTAGGAAGAGTTGAAAAAGAGATAGAACCAACTTTAAAGTCTTGTAATCCTATCTCGAGAGGCAGACCACCCTGTCATCCCAACAATGTTAGTGGTAGTCAAGGTACTACCGGGGATACAACAGTTGGATCTGAGGCACGAGCACCTGTAAAAACATATGCTATTCGTGCTAGAGAGGATACCTCTGCACCAAACGTCATTATTGGTACATTTTCTCTACTGGATACTGATATTACTGCTTTGATTGATCCTGGTTCCACACATTCATACATATGCAAAAGCTTAGTAACTGTTAAGAATTTACCTATTGAATTCACTGAATTTGTAAAGTTTCAAACCCCTTGGGCCAATGTGTTATGGTAGATTAAGTTTGTAAGAATTGTCCATTGATGGTAAAAGGTTATTGCTTTTCGGTTGACTTGATGTTACTGCAATTCGATGAATTTGATGTGATTTTGGGAATGGATTGGCTAACCCAATATGATGCAGTGGTGAATTGTAAACAGAAATATATTGTATTAAAATTTTAGAGTGGTGAATTACTTTATGTTGAATCTGATAAACTGGATGGATTACCTAATGTGATTTCAGCAATATCAGCACAAAAATATATTAGAAAGGGGTATGATGCTTATCTGGTATATGTGTTGGATACTAAAGTATCTGAGTTAAAGATTCAGTCAGTACTGGTTGTATGTGAATTTCCTGATGTATTCCTAGAAGAATTACCTGGTTTACCACCGGATAAAGAAGTAGAATTCTTTATAGATCTTGTACCACGAATGACGCCAATATCCATAGCGCCTTACAAAATGGCTCCTACTAAATTGAAAGAGCTGAAAGTACAATTGCAAGAATTGATTAACAAAGGTTTTGCTCAATCTAGTTTCTTATCTTAAGGTGCTCCAGTTCTATTTGTAAAGAAAAATGATGGATCGTTAAGGCTATGCATTGACTACAGACAGCTCAACAAAGTTACTATAAAGAATAAGTATCCATTACCTCGTATTGATGACTTGTTTGATCAGTTAAAATGTGCCATTGTATTTTCAAAGATTGATCTCCGTTATTGATCTCCATTTTGGTTATTATCAACTACGGGTAAAGGATTCAGAGGTACCAAAGACAGCTCTCAGAACCAGATATAGGCATTATGAGTTTCTAGTGATGCCATTCTGTTTGACAAATGCACCGTAGTGTTTATGGACATGATGAATAGAATTTTTAGCCCATATTTAGACAGGTTTGTGGTTGTATTTATAAATGATATTTTGGTTTACTCTCGAGATGAAAATGAACATGCTGAACATTTGAGAATAATGTTGCAAACTCTATGAGAGAAACAATTGTATGCCAAATTTAGTAAATGTGAATTTTGGCTACAGGAAGTTAGTTTTCTTAGGCATATAGTATTTGCTGAAGGTGTCAGGGTAGATCCAAATAAAATTTCAGCTATTGTTAACTAGAAGCCACCAAGGAATGTGTCTGAAGTCTGAAGTTTTTTGGGACTAGTTGGTTATTATCAGAGGTTTGTAAAGGGTTTTTCAATAATAGCTTCTTTGATGACCCGATTATTGCAAAAAGATGTGAAATTTGAATAGATTGATAAATGCCAGCATAGTTTTGATAGATTAAAAGTTTTATTGACAGAAGCTCCAGTGTTAGTTCAGCCAGAATCGGGTAAGGAATTTATAGTTTACAGTGACGCGTTATTGAATGGTTTAGGCTGTGTTTTAATGCAAGAAGGTAAAATAGTGGCTGATGCTTCATTATAGCTAAATCCATATGAAAGAAACTACCCAACACATGATCTTGAATTGGCAGCCATTGTGCTTGCATTGAAAATCTGGCGGCATTACTTGTTTGGTGAAAAATGTCACATATTCACTGATTACAAAAGTTTGAAGTATTTGATGTCATAGAAAGATTTGAATTTGAGGCAGTGCAGATGGCTAGAATTACTGAAAGATTATGATCTTGTTATTGATTACCATCCGGGAAAAGCCAATGTAGTGGCAGATGCTCTGAGCAGAAAATCTCTATATACCTTGCCAGAAATGAATGCTCTATTGTCATTATCTAATGATGGTTCAATTATAGCTGAGTTAAAAGTTAGACCAATGTTTTTGAGTAGATATCCAAAGCTCAGAAAAATGATAGTAAGTTGCAAGCAAAATGGATACAAAGTGAATCGACTCTTGATTCAAAATATCAGATTGGGACTGATGGTTGTTTGTTATTCAGAGGCAGAGTATGTGTACCGAAAAGTTTAGAACTAGTACAGAAGTTTTGAATGAAGCTCATAATGGTAACATGTCTATACATCCTGATAGTAATAAAATGTACAATAACCTGAAAAAGATGTACTGGTGGCCAAGAATGAAATGGGATATTTTTGAGTTTGTAGCTACATGTTTGATATGTCTGTAAGTAAAAGCTGTGTAATAGGTCCATTTAGCCCAAGGCCCATTAATTATACAAAATTAGAATAAAAAATAAAAAAATTAATAAAGTCCAATGTCCATTTTTTTTTTACAAACCCAAATTGGAGCCCAATACATTACAAAGCCCGAATTTCAGACCACAAACCCAAAGCCCAAAATTAAATTAAACCCAAATTCATAATAACCCTAAGCCCAAAATTTTGGCCCAAAACCTAATGGACATGCAACAAACAGAAACCCTAAGGGTTTCTGAAAGCCTTCGCGCCATAAGCCTCAACCACATGCGTATTGTACGACCTCCAGCGCGCCTTCGAACGCCTTACGCCAAGTGCCACGTTGCCTCCGTACCTGCGAAAGAGGATAACAATGACAGTGAATAATAGAGAAATACTTAAAAAATTTGTATTTTTTCATTCGGATATAAAAAGGGCAAATGTAATCACTGTTTCTCTCTTACGATTTTTTAATACAAAAATCACAGAAAGTAGAGGTATGCACCATTTTTTTTCGCAAATATATTATACATACACATATATATACAAAAATATAAAAAGTTTTTAAGCGCTTACCCTTTAGTAGAAATGGAGTTTTGAACCCAAAACGTTTTGTTTTTTATTTGGAATTTGAGGAAGCTTTTGGTTGTTTCGGGGTTAGATCTGGGCTTAGAGGTGTTTAAAAGGAAGAAATAACCTTTTTGTTTGTCTCCGACCACCATGTACGGTGGTGGAGACGGAGGAGCTTGACGGCCCGATGACCGGAGCTAGGCCGATTCCAGGCTGAAGCTCAGAGGGTCTGCAGAGGGTTTCTTGTTGTTTTTTTTTTTAGGGTTAAAATGTTTTTTTGAAGCTTATTTTTGGTATTTAAAGGCAGTCCATACGACGCCGTTTTGGGATAGCATGTTAATGCCAAAACGGTGTCGTTTAAGAAGCCAAGATCCGCGCGTTGACCAGACCCAGGGTGGATCCACGCGTTTTTAATTAATGGAATATTTGCGCAATAAGCCCTTCGCTTTTGTGGCATATTGCAATGTGGTCCTGCGACATTTTTCTTTTTTTAATTTTTGCCCCAGGATATTTGTTTTTTATTCATTTTGGTCTGCACTAAAACGACGCGTTTTAAGGGTTTTGGGTAATTGCTTATTCAATCCCTATTCTTCGTACGCGCATTCCATCTGGGTCCTCCTGTTGATTTACTGTTTAGCTTTTAGATTTTTAATTTTGTTTTAATTTTAATTTTGTCCTTAACCTGTTTTAATTTATTTATTTACTTATTTTTCTGTTTTATTAGCGTTATTTATTTTCTATATATTATCTATTTGAACAATTTTATTTTATTTTACTCATTTAAACTTTATATGCGTACTAATTATATTATACTTATATATTGTTTATTTTAAATATTTTTTATGTTATTTACTTTAAAAACTTTTACATATTATTTATCTTAAATGTATATATTATTTATTTTAAATTATTTTTTACATGTTATATATTCTAAAATTTTATATATTATTCATTTTTAAATGATTTTATGATTATTCATTTTAGGGATTTATAAGTTGTTTATATCAAACTATTTCATATTTTATGTACATTATTCATTTTAAATTTCCTTTTTATGTATTATTTAATTTAAATCTTTTATATATTAGTTCAAATTGTTTTATAACTTAATTTTTTTTAAATCGTTTTATATGTTATCTTATTTTGAATCATTTTAACATTAATTATTTTAAATTATTCTATATTATTGCCATTTGTAGTATACTTTTTAAATTTTTTTTATATACTATCTTATTTTCAACTTGCTTACAATATTTGTTTTTTTTTTTTTAAAAACTTTTCATTTGTTTTTTATTCTTTGTTTTAAACCTTTTTATTTTTCTTATTTTTTATTCATTACTTATTTTAAACTTTTTCATATTATTTAGTCTTTTTTTATGTCGTTTTCGCCATTAATAATGTTGCAATTGTACATTTTGCAGTTATTGCAATATTGTGTTTTGTAATTCTTCATTTGTATTTATTGGTTGTTGTGATTCATTAGTGTAATATTTTATTTATGAATTATTACTTAGCATTGTATATTATTATTCCATTGTATTTCATTTGTTTAAAGATCGTGTTTTAATATCATTTAAGTTTTGAAATCGTTTTTAAGAGTCTTTAAAATAAGGTAATGCTTGTGTTTGGAAGCTTCGAGAAAATAGTGCCCTAACTCACTGGGTTCCGATTTCTCTTGTTAAATCTAAGCAACCGAGTACCCTTTTCTTTTTTAAATCAAAACACATAAAAATTTTAAATAAAAGCTTATTCTCGAGAATTTGAGATGTTGCATTCTAACTCACTGGATGTGGCGTTTTATCATCTCGAGGTAAGAATTTCTAAAAAACAAAGGTAATATTCTATATTCGAGAATTTAAAGAAATTGTGCCCTAACTCACTGGGTTCCAATTTTTCAAAAAGCCCAAATAATCGAATACCCTTTTCAAACTTTAATACACGAGTTTTAAAAATCAAAAGACAAGCTCAGTTTCGAGAATATGAAAAATCGTATCCTAACTCACTGGGTATGACATTTTATTTATTCGAATAAGAGGGTCTTAACATCCATTTTGATTTGTTCAAGTGTTTTTTTAAGCAAATGGATCGTAATCTAGAATCTATTCAAATTTTCGGCATTAAGGTATTAAGTAATCAATTAGGTACTAATTTTGGGCGTTACGAGTGTGCTAACCCTTCATTGTACGTAACTGACACCCGAACTGATTTTCTCGAGTTTTGTAGACCGAAATTTGTTTTGATAAATCAAAGTTTTATTAAAATGATCAATTTCAAGGTGATCCGATCACACCTCAAAAAAAAGGTCGGTGGCGACTCCATTTTTGTTTATTTTTAAATCGATCCCTGTTTTTCAAAATATGAAAAAAAAGGTTTCAACATCTTGGCGATTTCACTGGGGACCAATAAGAGAGTCAAGCCATAAAATTGATTATTTGTTGTCATTTTTTCGAAAGTTGAAAATCTGATTTGAAAAATTACGATCCTTTTATTGCAATTGGTTTGTGGTATTTCATGTGATTGTTGTGGATTAAATTTTGTAGAATAATTTTGCACATCGCATTGCATGACCATGTGGTCACACCCTTTTAAGTGGGAGTGAAAACTACTCCTTCGTGAGGTTTTCACCTCCGTCCAGGATAGTGAATCGCTTTTGGGATACATCTGTACCAATGTCTTTGTGAGATTTTCATCTCCATGCAGCCATAGGGAAATGTATTCCCCTGAATCGGACTCGGTCCGTATGAGCCTATAATGGGTGAGGATCGAGGAATCTGCTGGTTTGGGTACCTCAACTTTAGAACAAACCACATGTAGAAGACCCTAAGAGCCAACTTTAGGTAGAGCCTTGCCAAACGCTAGTGGTCACCTAGATAGTTGTTTGATTCTTTTTATCTGCTTTAGGATTTGTTCTTGTATATTCTACTGACTCTTTGTCTTTTGTTTGCTATGTTTGCATGTCATTGCATATTTAAAAGGGTGTCGATTTACATTCGATTACTAAATTAGAGAGCTAGTCATGGAAAACGAATTTCTTGATAAAGTGGAAGATAATGCGCCTGTCCGAATCTGGTCAGAGACAACACAATTAGAGAAGGAGGATAGTGTAGTTGTGGGGCATGTGTCAGAGTTATGAGATTACACTCACATCAGTGTGACGCAGAATAATCTTTAGGAGTTAAAGGAAATATGGATCAGTGGAACGATGAGACTAAGTGGTTGGTCTATCATAGTTATCGGGATTTGCTATACTTACTTGACATCAACGTAGATGGGCATTTATTCTGAGCCCTCACTCAGTACTGGGAGAGTGGATTCGGTACCTATCGTGGAACAATACACAGCTCTACTACATTGTTCGAAGGTTCAAGTGGATAAAGCCTATTCGAGAGCTGCTTATGTCCCAGCCTTTTGTAAGAAGTTGATGAACATTATGAGAATGAGTGAGTAGTGGATTACAGCCAGGATTAAGCAAAAAGGTGAGTGTAAGTGCATCCCATGGAAGAATTTGAGGGATTTGATTTTAGCTTTTCCTGATATGTAGAAGAGAGTCGATATCTTTGCATTGAGCATCTACAGGTTAATGTTGTTCCCTAGGGCATTAGAGTATGTAGATGAAGCGGTCTCAGATCTCTTCGACCGACTCAATAAAGGGGTCACGCCGGTTTCGACAATCTTGGCTGAGACTTTTAGGTTATTGAATGAATGTAGAAGATCCAGATAAGGAAGATTTATAGGGTGCGCATAGTTGTTGTTAGTTTGGTTTCATAGCCATTTCTGGAAAGTGGATAAGGTTTCTTACCGGGTCGTCTCTGTTAATTATTCCCTATTAAAAGAGATAGTAGCTATACCAAGAAGAGACGACGTATCAGAAGAGAATTGGATAGCACTTCTCCAAAATATTCAGGAGGAGGACATTGAATGAAGAGCTCCTTGGTTGGTGCCCAATAAAATTTTATACCGATGTGGGAGTTTTGATTGTGTCCCTTTGCTCGAAATTTAGGGAGTCGTTGGTTATGCTCTTTTGCTTGTATGAAGGCAATATGGATCGAGGCAGTTTATACGGCAACGTATGGTCTAGCGCAATATGAGTTCTCGTATAGAGGAGATAATTATAAGAAGAGGGTCAATGAGATTTCTACTGCTTGGAATTAGACTCGTCGGATGAAAAAGTTGACTGTAGGATCAATGACTACTCTCGAGTACAGTGGATGGTTCAATAGAAAGGTTAATGATAATATCCTGGGGCCGAGTCTAGAAAGTGTTCGACCGATGGAAGAATATCTACAATTAGTCCCATTAGAACTGGAGATAATAAAGCAATATTTTAAAAGAGGAATCTGGAGCTGGAGAAGAAGATAGAACAATTGGAAGAAAAGATGCATTTAAGGTTAGATGCCAATGTTCAAAAGTTAGAGGCCGAGAAACTAAGGAAATGAAAGAATAAAGCTGAGAAGGATTTGGATGGTTTGAAGACGGTTTACAAGAAACTATGTCTCTTAATGAGAACTGCTAGATTGGGAAAAATGTCGGAGCAGTGGCGGCAAAAAAGTCAAGAAGAAAAGACCAAAGCTGATTGGTGGAAGAGAAAATTCCAAGAGGCTCAAGCTCAAAGAGAGGCTCTAGAAAGGAGTCTATTAGAAGCCTAAAATGACAAAGGGGAATTAAAGGCCAGAGTGGTAGAACTTGAAAATGTACTTCATCAGTATAGAAATCGTAATTCTGCGGTTGAGTTGAGAGCCAGTTTGAGCAAGATTGAAGAAATAAAAGGAAGAATAGAAGAGCTAGAGTCTGCTTTACAAAATTGTGAGCTTCGGGTAGAGCTTCTTGAAGTAAATGATGAGCGTTGGAAGGAATAGCTTCATCACTCTTAGAGTCAAGTTAGGAGCCGAGATTACATTATGGGCAAAGCCGTGGCTCAGATTCGGGAGGTAACTGATCACCTATAAACTTTGGCAGTTCAAGCAGACATGCTAAGTGTGAACTACGAGCTGGAACCAGACAGGGGTCAAGAGCTAGCTTCGTTGCTTAGAAAAGTTAAAATCCTGAGCATTAGGGTAAAGCCGTATTTGTAATCTATTTTATGTAAAAAATTTTGTTTTCTAGTAAAGTTTTCTAAATGAAATTGAATTAGAATCGGCGCCTTTTTGCATTCATTTCATGCATTTGCATTACATTCACATCATATGCATTAAAGCCCACCAAAAGACCCTAATTAATTTAAATTATTTCAGTTAATCTGGAAACCAACAAAAACTTACTAGCCACACATTGTTATGGTACTCGAAGAAAAACCAAAGATATGGACTAAAGATTGGAAAGACTCAAACAACTCCAAAGAGAGATGCAGGACCAGTTGCAAATACAAATGCAAGAGCAACTGGCTAAGATCCAGAAAGACATGATGGACAAAATGATGGAGTCTCAAAGAAACATGATGACTCAAATGACACAGCTGCTGAATGGGCTTATGGATAAAGGAAAGAGCCTCATGGTTAATGTTGAGGAGAATACTGAGTACCCTCAATATCCCCTTGGTTTTACTCCACCACATGTACAGACACAGTCTGAAGTAAATTTACAAAGACCATCTATCACGATCAGGCCTCAACAATTCCAAGCTGGTGTTTCAGTACCCATGAATTTCTAAGCTGGGTCAGGCTCTAACCCATGGGATAATCTAGCTAATCCTATTGTCCCCGATCTAGATGAAATGGCAGAATGAGAGAAGTCAAAGACAGAATTATCGAAGTAGCTAGAAGATAGATGTAAATGGTTGGATGAGAAGTTTAAGGCGATAGAAAGTGCTGATAGCTGTTATGGAATTGTTGCCAAGGATTTAAGCCTGATCGCAGACTTGGTGCTTCCATACAAGTTTAAAATGCCTAAATTTGAGAAATATAGTGGGACAAGTTGCCCCGAAGCTCATATTATTATGTTCTGCAGAAGGATGACTGGATACATTAATAATGATCAACTATTGATCCATTGCTTCCAAGATAGCCTGGTAGGAGCGGCGGCCAAATGGTATAACTAGTTGAGTCGTGCCAGGATTGGTTCATGTAGGGATTTAGGTCAAGCATTCATGAAGAAGTATAGTCATGTGACAGACATGACTCCTGATAGAATCACCTTGCAGAATATGGAAAAGAAGCTGAATGAGAGTTTCAGGCAGTATGCACAGAGGTGGAGGGAGGTTGCTATAGAAGTCCAACCACTGCTCTTAGAAAAAGAGACCACGATGTTCTTTATTAATACATTAAAGGCCTCGTTCCTCACTCATATGTTAGGAAGTGCCACAAAAAGCTTTTTGGATATAATAATAACTGGTGAAATGATTGGGAGCGCGATAAGAAATGAAAGGATAGATGCAGGAGAGAGTAATAAAAGGTCAACCTCGAGGAAGAAGGAAAACAAGGTGAATAATAAAAGCATGGGGTAATCAAAGTCGATTACCATTAATTAGCCAAAAATAGTGACTACTAGGCATCAGGGTTCATCAAGGAAAGAATCTATCACAAGGCAAAACACTAAGAAACTCTAATTTACGCTAATCCCAATAACGTAGAAGGAGTTGTATCAAAGTTTATTTGATGCGCATGTTGTGTCCCTTCACTACCTGAAACCAATGCAACCTCCATACCCCAACTGGTATGAGTCAAATGCTCAGTGTGAGTACCACGCGGGGATCACAAGGCATTCAATAGAAAATTGCCTTGCTTTCAAGAAATTAGTGGAAAAATTCATTAACATGGCAACGTGAAATTGGATGATACGCCTAATGGAGAAAATCCGCTACCTAATCATACTGATAATAGGGTAAACACGGTAGGGAAGAATATGGGAAGAAGAATCAAGACAAATATCGTAGAATTAAAAACCCCGCTAAGGTGTGTCTGGAAGGAAATGGTGAAGAGAAAGCTAATTGTTTCAAATCCAGAAGGAAGTTGTGAAAAGACGAGGGGATACTTTGAGTTTCATCATGAGGAGAAACACGAGATTCAAGATTGTGTGGAATTCAGAGCCTTGGTGCAAGGTTTGATGGACAACAAAGAGACAAAGTTTTATGAAGAAATTAAAGATGAATGAAGCATATGCGTGTTAGAGTCAACAACAAAGGTTCCAAAAGTCAATTATCCTGTGGTCATCATTTTGTGGCCCAAAAGTGATGAAGTCGAGGTACAGATGGCACCAAAGGTGATAAGATAGAAACCCGCGGTCATTTCTTATAAAGATGTAAGAGGGTTCCCTGGAATTACGAGTGTAATGTGGCAATTCCGGGAAAAGAGAATCCAGCTAGTGCTTCATAGGAGGATCAAGATATAGGTTCTCATACTCGTAGTGGGAGACGCTACGATTTGGTAAATACCCAACTAGAACCAGTAAAAGGGAAAGCTCCGATGGTGGAGCAAAAGAAGGAAAAATCAGGTGAGCCTTAGTCGCTTGTCAATGAGCCAGTAAAAGAGGAAGTAGCTAAGGAGTTCCTAAAATTTTTGAAACATAATGAGTACAGTGTTGTAGAGCAGCCGCATAAACAGCCAGCACACATATCTGTATTAGCTTTGCTCTTGAGTTCAGAGGTACACCGAAGTGCACTAATGAAGGTTTTGAATGAGACATATGTGGCCAATGATATCTCGATTAATAAAATGGATCGGCTGGTTGGTAATATAAGTGCCGACAACTTCATCTACTTCAACGACGATGAGATACCACCAGGGGGTATGGGATCTACTAAAGCTTTGCACATCACCACCAAATGGAAAGGGTACACGTTGCTAGGAGTTTTGATAGACAATGGATCGGCATTGAATGTACTACCGTTATCCATCTTAAACAGATTACCTATGGATAACTCACACATGAAGGATCAGAATATAGTCAGGGCATTTGATGGTACACAAAGAGTCATGGGGAGGATTGAAATACCACTGTTAATTAGCCCTATGACATATGAGATGGACTTCCTAGTAATAGATATCAAGCCTTCCTACAATTGGTTATTGGGAAGACCTTGGATACACTCGGTAGGGCAGTACCTTTATCACTGCACCAGAAGTTGAAACTAGTATCAAAGGGTCGGCTAGTGACAATAAATGCCGAAAAGGATATTATCGCGGCTGTAACCATTGACGCGCCATATCTGGAGACAAATGACAAGGCAATCGAGTGTTCTTTTCGATCCTTGGAGTTTGTAAATGCGACCTTCATTACTGAGGGGAACAGAATTCTAGTGCAAAAAATATCTAAGACCACAAGAATAGGAGTACAGATGATGGTAGAAGAGGGAGCTTTACCAGGAAAAGGGCTTGGAAGATATCTCCAGGGAAAAGTAGAGGCTCCAATGCTGAAGGACAAGCTTGACCGCTTTGGCTTAGGATTCAGGCTAAATGCGAAACAAAGAAAGAAAGAGTTGGAAAAAAGGCAGGAAAGAAGAAGGGCACGTTTGAATGGTGAAGAAATCAAGTGGGAACCCATGATAATTCCTCACATATCAAAGACTTTTGTATCGGGAGGGATTATTCATCCCGAACGAATGATGCTAAGAAAAGAAACCATTGAAGATATGTTGGGAAATGTACATATTAATACCTTCTTCGAAGACACAACAGAAGGAGGACCATTGTTAGATATCCGCCCTTATGAACCCGAGAGCGTTCTGGATAATTAGACTGCAGAAGAAATTCCTATAGTAGTAAGAGTTTACTCAGAGTAATGTTCAAAACACACTTGTTGCTTTAAGCCTAGAAGCAATAAGATTTCTTTTGTGAAATAGGCTCATTGTAACACCCTGAATTTGGGTCTAGAAGAATTGGGTTTTGAAGTCTGGGTTTGAATAAATGGAAACCTGAATACTTGAGAAGTTTTAAAATATTATCGTTTAAGAAAAATTTATTTTGAATTACTATTAGAAAATTCTTACTGAATTTATTATTACTGATATTTTAAATTCTTACTGTATCTATTGATGTTTTTAAATTTTTATGAAAATTATAAATTATTATTATTATCATTATAATTATTAGATACAAATATGTTTATAAAATTATTGTTGTTAATTTAGTGTTCAAATTAAAATATTATTAGAAAATTTTACTGTATTTATTTTTACTGATTTATGAAAATTATAACTATTATTATTATTGAGAAAAAATTACTGTATTTAAAATTTTTATAAAAATATATTTATAAAATTATTATTGTTATTATTTTTATTTTTATTACTTATATAAAAATATATATGACATTAGTACTAATTTTGTGTTTAAATTCAGTTTTTAAATGAATTTGGAAGTATTTAAAGTGTGGGAAAAATTTGGGTTCAATCCAAGACTTTAGCAAAGAAATTAGTTTTTGTTTGTTAGGGGAACTGGTTAATAAGGCTTTAATAATTAAGTTGGCTAAATTTGTCACAAAGGGAAGTCTGGTTCAGTGGCAGAGGCGTTAGGGGGTTGTTGGAGTGCCTAGGTTCAAGGCACGGTGTACGCATAAGTTGTTTTTATTTTTAGAAGCCAGGTCGCGCTTAGGTAAGGGTTAAAGGAGTTGCTGGCGAAATATGCCACAAAAAGGCTTGTGGTGCAGCGGCAGCAGTGCGTTAGCCACTCCACGAGGGCCTGGGTTCAAGCCACAATGCGCGCGAGACGTTTGGTTTTTTTTAAAGGCAGGCTAGGACTTCAGCATGTATAGGTTAAGATTAATTGCGAGCATATTATACTAAAGAGGAACACTTGGTGCAGTGGCCAGCAGCAGGTTGTGAAGCGCAGGGATGGGAGCAGGTTTGGAGTTCGAGTCTCACCTCGCACACGGAAGGTAATTTTGCTGCACGCGTGGGGAAGGAGTTGGAGTCCAATCGGGACTCCTCATAGCAGTAGGATGGAGCGGTCGAAGCGGCATGGAGTGCTGCTGATTTGGTGGGGGGATTTGGATTCATCCAAATCCAATTGTTGCTAAAATCAAGGAAAGAAATTGAAAGCAATTTAATTTATTTTATTTTGGATAGATTCTAAATCGGTGGTAGCAAAATTTAAGGATAATTAAAGGAATTTCAAAATGGATGGGAAGCTTACTTATAGGAATCGGTTCTTTTAATTTTATTGCCTTTAATGAATTATTTTCCTTTTCTTTTTGGTTCATCTTTTCTTCATCAATAGTAATCGAACCCATCTTCTTCCACCCTTCTTTCCTTCCTTTTTTCTTCATTATTCTTTTATCTCCTCTCTTCTATTATTTCTATTTCCTCTCTTTCTCTTTTCTTCATCAATCCTTCTCAAAAGACCTTAAGCCAAATCCTCTAGAGGTCAAATCTTCTATCTTTTCTTTTAGCCAAAACCTTCATGACTTGTGGTGTTTCAAGAGCCGACTATAGAGTGTAAACGTGACAATTCTCGTGTTCGTAATTGGAGCTATTGTGGATCGGGATTAGATCATTATCTAGGAGCACTTGTTTGCAGAATAACGTTGTGGTAAGTGTACAAACCTTGTTCACTCATTATTTCGTAATAGAAGGAAAAGCCAAAACCTTTTTGGGTAGTTAACGTTAGGGGCTTAAGGCTCCTAAAGTCTCATTCTTTGGTTCGTATGTGTTTAGTGAGGCATAAGGGCGATCAGTCAAGGAGTGTTGCAGAGTAGCACTTGGGGAGCATCTGGCTCTAGTGGTTGGAAGTCAAACAAAGGTAATACTAGGGATCGTTTTGGGCTATGGCCGAATATGGTAGGAGTGTGCTCATTTGTTATCATAGATTCTTAGTTTAATATTTTAGTAATCGACTGCAGGATAATCGCGTGGGAGATCTTGTTATTAATCATCGTTAATCAGGTGTGTATCGAACCCTTCTTTAGTCTAATTCGGTAATGGCCAAGTAACCGAAAAGTTGGTATTATGTGGGCTTGTGAGTCTGCGAATGCTCACAAGATGATTGGAAATCGTGAGATCTGTAACCGTAAGTGGTAAGTTAGTTGAGTGTGCAATTTCGCGCACCTCGGTAAGTTGGGTCTCGATGGGCCGAATGTGGGTTCAATGGGCTTTTGGGCCCATTTGGGTAAAAATAGGTAATAATTATGTTCTATTAGACTATAGGATTGAAACTGCTAAAATCGATAATTGAATATGAAACTTGGACAAAATGGGCTTAATTTACTAATAGGCGCCATAGGGCCCATTAAGAGTTTTAGGGCCCAGTAACTAAAACTGCTTATAACTGTTAAGTTGACTGCTAAGACGGAAATAATGACTGTTAGTGACTGTAACATGCTTGAAACTTGTGATAATAGTGTAAAGGACTAAAATAACCTTTAGGGAGAAATTACCGTTTTACCCCTAGGTGTAAAATGACCATTATACCCCTAAGGTTGAATTTGATTAAATTGCATGATTTACTATTTCTGTTTACTGTATGCCATATCATGATATCTGTTGCATGGGATTTGGGATTTATTGATGGAGGAAGTGCTAGTGGCATTGCCACGTTACTGAAAGGGGCTGTGCCTCGTACTGTTATCTGGAAAGGGCTTTGCCCATACTGTTTACTGAAAGAGGCCTTGCCTCGTATTATTGTTTGTGGCCACTATATCTGAGCAGCCATGCTGCGACTGTGGTGTGTTGGTTGGGTGGGTCGAGTTATTCCCCACATGGTGTGTTGGTTGATACGGGTGGTGTGTAGCGGTTGGGTGGGTCGAGTAGTCTCCCCACATGATATGGGCTTGCATTCATGATTATTAATTGTTCTGTTTTTGTATTGGGCCTTTGGGCCGTACTGTTCTCTGCACTGCTATCTGAATAGGGCTTCGGCCCAGTTTGCTGTTATCTGAATAGGGCTTCGGCCCAATATCTGACTGAGATTGGTTTGGGCTTAGGCCCAATGGGCTTGAGTTGACTTGGGCTTTGGATGGGCTTCTGTACACACTGAGTTTTCCAAACTCACCCCTTTTTCCTTCTATCCTTGCAGGTGAGCCTTAGATTGGTGGACTTGGAGCTGGAAGGGATTCAGAGTGGCCATATGGACCAGACCGATGGTTATTGATTAAGTTAACTATTTCATTTTAATTTTTAGTTATCTTTATTCTGATTTTGGGTTTGTAATAAGGGCCTTTTTAATTATTTTTAATGTGTTTAATAGCTTAAAGTAGGATATTGTTTAATTCGTTTTGAAATTGGTTAGCTAAGGTGCGTTTTATAAAAGCTACTCATTTTCCAAAATATCTCGATAAGTAGAGCAAAGCTTCCGTAACGTAAACGTTTTCAGAAATAAGTATTTTTAATAAACTTAAACTTAAAATGTTGTTCATGGACAAGTCATAAGGTTAAAGTGTGGCAATGGATATGTGCATGTCTAGGATTGGATCTAGGAAGAGCTTGGTATTTAAGCAGTCTAAATGACTCACCTCCTCTTCTCTTGAATCCTAGCTGGTGCGTAGTATCCATTCACTTTAAGCCATAATAAAGAAAGTTTGATTTTTCGATACTTACTGTTTTTAAAATAAAATGTTTCCGCAACTACAAAAGTTTACAAGTTTTCAAAATTTCCCATAAGATTTTACAAAGTTGTTAACAATGTTTTGATTCTTACAATAAATCGCGTTTTGGAAAGGTAAACACAAAGGTTTTATACGAGTTTAACGGTAAAAGTTTCTAAACATTAAGAAGGGTTCCAATGAAAACATGGTTATCGAAAAACACTTCAATGTGACACACCGGATTCGGTCATAACGTCTGGGCCGGGTTTAGGGTGTTACACTCATGTTCAAACATCATTATGTCAATGAATTACATCTTTGCTATGATTTGAAGCATACATTCTTTCATTCTTTTTATATTATTTTGGATTCTTTTATTCTGTGATTCTCTTCAAATCATTCTTTCATAATTATTCATAATCATACCATACAAATAATTATTCTTGAATTCATTCATTCTTTCCATATTCTTTTGAACTTACAATATGTTCCTAGATATCAATGACATGAGTGATGCTGCTACTGACTCAGAATCTCCTTTTAAGCAAGACATATGTTTAGAAGGATCCTAGGACTTTGAAAATGACATAGACTGTGACTTATCTCCAAACTTGTTGAGAATGGTAGAATAGGAAGAGAAACAAATTCTACCTCATAAAGAGACAATGGAAACTGTAACACTGGAAGAAGGGAAGACAGTGAAGATTGAAACGTGCATAACCAAGGAAACAAAGCAGGATCTCATTAAGTTACTTCAATAATTCAAAGATGTCTTCGCATGGTCATACTAGGATATGCCCAGGTTAAGTACCGACATTATAGTACACCACCTTCCTATAAAGGAGGATTGCAGGCCAGTTCAACAGAAGTTCCGAAGGATGAGGCCAGATATTGTGATAAAAATAAAAGAGGCTCCGAAGGATGAGGCCAGATATTGTGATAAAAATAAAAGAGGAAGTCAAAAAGCAGTTTGATGCCGGATTCTTGCAAGAGGTCAAATACTCGGAATGGGTAGCCAACATTGTGTATGTCCCTAAGAAAGATGAGAAAGTGCGAATCTGTGTAGATTATAGAGACTTAAATAAGGCTAGCCCAAAAGACAATTTCGTCTTGCCTCACATTGATACTCTAGTGGATAATGCAACAGGCTACTCGTTTTCTTTCATGGATTGATTCTCAGGATACAATCAGATAAAGATGCATCTTGAGGACATGGGAAAAACTACCTTCATAACCTTGTAGGGTATGTTCTGTTATAAAGTGATGTCGTTTAGGCTGAAAAATACAGGAGCTACATATCAAAGGGCTATGATGACTTTGTTCCATGACATGATGCACAAAGAAATTGAAGTTTATAATGATGATATGATTACAAAGTCTAGAATAGAAGAGGAACACATCCAAGTTTTGAGGAAGCTGTTCTTGAGATTGAGAAAATTCCAATTAAAACTCAATCCAATGAAATGTACTTTCGGAGCTAGATCTGGAAAATTGCTAGGCTTCGTAGTCAGTGAAAGGGGAATTGAGATTGACTCAGATAAGGTCAGGGCTATACAAGAATTACCTCCGCCACATACCCAAAAAGAAGTTCGAGGTTTCCTTGGAAGGCTAAATTACATTGCTCGGTTCATTTTACAACTAACTGAGAAATGTGATCCTATATTTCGTCTTCTTAAGAAACACAACCCAAGCGTGTAGGATGATGAATGCCAGAAAGCTTTTGATAAGGTTAAGAAATAGTTGTCATGTTCCCCAGTATTGTCACCTCCATGCCCAGATAGGCCATTAATATTGTATTTGACAGTGTTTAATAACTCTATGGGATGTGTGCTGGGTCAACTGATGAGTCAGGACGAAGAGAAAAGGCAATATATCACCTCAGTAAAAAATTTACTGAGTGTGAAATGAGATATTCACCGATTGAAAAATTG
Organism: Gossypium stocksii; assembly: GCA_020496765.1. NCBI lineage: Eukaryota > Viridiplantae > Streptophyta > Magnoliopsida > Malvales > Malvaceae > Gossypium > Gossypium stocksii. The sequence continues at coordinate 43,309,872 of CM035624.1, forward strand.
TGTTGTGCCCTGATTTGGATAGCTCGGAGGTTGAGACAATACATGTTGTAGCTTGGTTGATATCAAAATTGGATCCTCTAAAGTATATGATGGAGTCAACCGCTTTAAATGGAAGGATGGCTAGATGGCAAATTCTGCTTTCTGAATTTGACATAGTCTATGTGAGCCAAAAAGATGTGAAAGGGAGCCAGTAGCAGATTTTCCAACTAGCAGAGCTTTAGAGGATTATGAGCCCCTAAATTTTGATTTCCCCAACGAAGATCTAATGTATGTAGCAACTGCTAAAGAAGACGTTATAAAGGATCGTCTTTGGAAACTGAATTTCGACGGAGCATCAAATGCTATTGGTAATGGAATTGGGGCAGTTTTGGTATCCTCGAATGGAGATCATTATCCATTCACTTGCAAATTGGATTTTGATTGTACAAATAATATGGTAGAATATGAAGCATGTATCATGGGACTTCAGACAGCCATAGAGCGCAAAATCAGAGTGCTAGAAGTATATGGAGATTTTGCACTAGTGATCTACCAACTAAAAGGTGAATGGGAGACAAGAGACGCCAAATTGATCAATTACCGAAAGATAGTTATGGGGTAAATTGAGGAGTTTGATGATATCACTTTTAGTTATCTCCCACGAGATGAAAACCAGATGGAAAATGCTTTGGCTACTTTGGCCTCCATGATCAAAGTAAGCAAGCAAGAGGATGTTAAGCCCATTCCGATGAGTATTTATGAAGTCCCAGCTCATTGTTACAATATGGAGGAAAATGAAAGAGATGATCGCCCTTAGTATCATGACATATTACGATATATGAGAAATCGTGAATATCTTGATCAAGCAACCGAGAATGACAAAAGGACATTAAGAAGACTAGCTTGTGATTATGTCCTAGATGGGGAGATCCTGTATAAAAGAAGAAAGGATCAGGCACTTTTGAGATGTGTGGATGTTGTTGAAGCTAAGAAAATTTTAGAAGAAGTCCATGAGGGTGTTTGCGGAACCCATGCCAATGGCTTTACCATGGCTAGACAAATTATGAGATTCGGGTATTATTAGTCTACCATGGAGGGAGATTGCCTCAATTATGCCAAAAAATGTCACAAATGCCAAATTTATGGGGACAAGATTCATGTGCCTCCTTTGCTCCTGCATGTTATGACTTCCCCATGGCCTTTCTCCATGTGGGTCATGGATGTCATTGGACCAATTTTGCCGAAAGCTTTGAATGGGCATCAATTCATTTTTGTGGTCATTGATTACTTCAGCAAGTGGGTGGAGGCTGCTTCATATGCCAGTGTACTAAATTGACAGTTAGCAGAATTTTAAAAAAGGAAATCATATGTCGATATGGGATGCTTGAGAAGATCATATCAGACAATGCACTCAACCTGAACAATAGCACGATAGCGGAGGTCTTTAGTCAGTTCAAAGTCAGACACCATAACTCGTCACTGTATCGTCCAAAAATGAATGGTGCAGTGGAAGCAACCAATAAAAATATTAAGAAGATTGTAAGGAAAATGACTGAAACCTATAGAGATTGGCATGAGAAGTTAGCATTTTCCCTCTATGCTTATCGAACGTCTGTCAGAGCTCTTCGTGCACGCATTCTATCTGGGTCCTCCTGTTGATTTAATGTTTAGCTTTTAGATTTTTAATTTTGTTTTAATTTTAATTTCATCTTTAACCTGTTTTAATTTATTTATTTACTTATTTTTCTGTTTTATTAGCGTTATTTATTTTCTATATATTATCTATTTTAGCAGTTTTATTTTTTTACTCATTTAAACTTTATATGCGTACCAATTATATTATACTTATATATTTTTTATTTTAAATATTTTTTATGTTATTTACTTTAAAAACTTTTACATATTATTTATCTTAAATGTATATATTATTTATTTTAAATTATTTTTTACATGTTATATATTCTAAAATTTTATATATTGTTCATTTTTAAATGGTTTTATGATTATTCATTTTAAGGATTTATAAGTTGTTTATATCAAACTATTTCATATTTTATGTACATTATTCATTTTAAATTTCCTTTTTATGTATTATTTAATTTAAATATTTTATATATTAGTTCAAATTGTTTTATAACTTAATTTTTTTAAAATCGTTTTATATGTTATCTTATTTTGAATCATGTTATACATTAATTATTTTAAATTATTCTATATTATTTTGTAGTTATCGCAATATTGTGTTTCGTAATTCTTCATTTGTATTTATTGGTTGTTGTGATTCATTAGTATAATATTTTGTTTGTGAATTATTAGTTGGCATTGTACACTATTATTCCATTGTATTTCATTTGTTTAAAAATCGTGTTTTAATACCATTTAAGTTTTGAAATCGTTTTTAAGAGTCTTTAAAATAAGGCAATGCTCGTGTTTGGAAGCTTCGAAAAAATCGTGCCCTAACTCACTGCGTTCCGATTTTTCTCGTTAAATCTAAGCACCTGAGTACCCTTTTCTTTTTTAAATCAAAACACATAAAAATTTTAAATAAAAGCTTATTCTCGAGAATTTGAGATGTTGCATTCTAACTCACTGGATGTGACGTTTTAGCATCTCAAGGTAAGAATTTCTAAAAAACAAAAGTAATATTCTATATTCGGGAATTTTGAGAAATTGTGCCCTAACTCACTAGGTTCCAATTTTTCAAAAAGCCCAAATAACCGAATACCCTTTTCAAACTTTAATACACGAGTTTTAAAAATCAAAAGACAAGCTCAGTTTCTAGAATATGAAATATCGTATCCTAACTCACTAGGTATGACATTTTATTTCTTCGAAATAAGAGGTCTTAACATCCATTTTGATTTTTTCAAGTGTTTTTTTAAGCACACGGATCGTAATCTAGAATCTTTTCAAATTTTCGGCATTAAGGTATTAAGTAATCAATTAGGTACTAATTTTGGGCGTTACGAGGGTGCTAACGCTTCCTCGTACGTAACTGACTCCCGAACCCATTTTCTCGAGTTTTGTAGATCAAAATTTGTTTTGATAAATGAAAGTTTTATTAAAATGATCAATTTCAAGGTGATCCGATCATACCGCAAAAAAAAGGTCGGTGCCGACTCCATTTTTGTTTTTTTAAATCGATCCCTGTTTTTCAAAATATGAAAAAAAAAGGTTTCGATAAGCTGAACATCAGTTGCCTTTTGGACTTCTATAGCCAGTTACGATACTAGAATGGAAATGGGAAAGAATTACTATGCACTTTGTATCGAGGTTACCCCTATCTCAAAAGAAGAAAGATGCCATATTGGTAATTGTTGATCGGTTGACAAAGTCTGTACACTTTATTCTGGTACTTATGGATTTTTCCTTGGATGGATTGGCTGAGTTGTATGTTTCTGAGATTGCCAGATTGCATGGAGTGGTTGTCTCCATTATTTCACACAGAGACCTTCAGTTTACATCCCGATTTTGGAGTAAGTTGTAAGAAGCTCTAGGTACACAACTACATTTCAATACTACATTTCATCCACAGACAGATGGTTAATCTGAACGGGTAATACAGATCTTGAAATATATACTTTGATGTTGTATACTTGAGTTTGAAGGTAACTGGGAAAAGTATTTGCCCTTGGTTGAATTTGCTTATAATAATAGTTATTAGTCCAATATTAAAATGGCACCATATGAAGCTTTGTATGGTCGTAAATGTAGAACTCCATTGTATTGGATAGAACTTAGTGAGAAAACATTACACGGGGTGGACTTAGTCTGTGAAACTAAGGAACAGGTGAAAGTGATTCGGGACAGTTTGAAAGTAACCTCTGATTGTCAAAAGTCCTATGCTAATCTTAAACGAAAAGAAATAGAGTTTCAGGGTGGTGAAAAGGTATTCTTGAAAGTATCGCCTTGGAAGAAAGTTCTCCCATTTGGTCGTAAAGGAAAACTGAGTCATCGGTTCATTGGACCATATGAGATTACAGAGAGAATTGGATCGGTAGCATATCGGCTAATTGATAAACGAGAAATTATACATTTTTTTACCTCATGTTTAGCCTAATTTGTAGATGAATTATAATTGAATTTGTGGAAATTGGTGCTCTTAATCCTTCTATTTCATGTTTTATACTCAGGAGAGCATAGGGAAGAGAAAGAAATGAAAAACGGGCCAAAACGGACAAAATGGGCCAAAGTGTAAAAACAACATGGCCCAAGGATCCATCACACGGCCGTGCCACATAAGGTCCAACACGGACCAACCCCGACAAGCACGGCCTGACCACACGGCTGTGCCTCCATCAACAGTCTCGCACACGGCCTCCTATCGATCAACAAGGGCATGGCACACGGATGTGTCCCTATCGTGAAGAAGTTCAATTTCACTCGGATTTGGATACTTAGAGGCTAAGAAAGGTATTCCAAAGCTCTATATAAAGACCCTAAGAGGCAACTCTAAGGGTGTGCCTTCTCTCCCACAAGAGAGTGCCGTATTTCTGCCAACACAGAGAGTGAAAGCAAGGAATTACTCCAAGGGAAGTCAATTGATTCATCCCAGAAGTCGAACTCTACATCAAGACAGAGGATCTCCTTTCAATCCTTCAGGGGTTTTTGGGTTCTTTATGTTTTGTTATTTTTATTCCTCTAAGATGTTTTCTTTATTAAATATGAATTAAATCCCCCAAATACTTGAGGGGGATGAAACCTAAGACAGATCTTGTTATTATTTTATCTTGAGTTATATGATAAATACTTGAATTGTTCTTAATTATGTGTTCTTAATTCTTGTTTTAATAATCCTAGGTATTAATTCAAGTATTGATGTGCTTATTCAGAGGAGCAAAAGTCCCTGTTTAAGAGTATATCTAGAATAATTAAGCGGAGTTGCATGCAACCCTAGACATAGGGCGACATAAATCTGTCGGATTAGGGCCAAACCTAATAAAGGGATCCATAGATCGAGTTAATGCAAGACTAGGGGTTTTAACTAGAAAGAGATTTCAGTTGATCAACCTAGGATTAGTTGTTCTTATCCTCGACGAAGGTATTAACATAAGTTAGGGATCTCTACGGATCAAGTCAAGTGAATAAATCGTCTAGCTCAAGAATTGATAACAAGTGAAGTTTAGGTGAATTCTCCCTTGAGTATTGCCCAAATCAATCAGTTTTTCCTAAAGAGTTTTTCCCCAATTTACTTTTTGTGCATTCATAGTTTAGTTTTAGAATTAGCTTAGTTTCATAAAAACTCCTTTTATTTCTAGGTTAAATAATAGAAAGGAAGTAAGTACTAGTACTTTTGGTTCCCTTGGGTACGATATCTCGGTCTTGCCACTAAGCTATACTACTATTCGATAGGTGCGCTTGCCTTAAAGTCGTGATAATAGTTAGTTTTTGGTGCGATCATTATTATAAATTTTATTACTTCATATCACGCATATCAAGTTTTTGGCGATATTGCCGGGGAACTGAAATATTAAGAACGCTCGATTTCTATTACTTTAGCCATATTTATCTTTATTTATTTTCAGCTTATTTTTATTTTTATTTTTATTTTACTGAAATTTTCTTTTCTTCTAGGTATCTCTAGTTTATGACTAGAAGAAACCCAGAAGGACCACTGCTATTCGACGAAGACTTGGAAGCGACAGTTCGCAGAACTCATAGAGAGATTAGAAGAAGCCTACATTTTCGAGAACAAGGACAAGAACAAGAGCCAGAACCTACGGGAGAGATGGAAGCAAATTAGGACAATCAACCACCTCCCGCAATAGCCACGCAACCATTAAATAAAGATGATGCTCCTCGTACTATGTATGATTATGCTAAACCTAGTTTGGCTGGTGCTCAATCTAGTATTATTAGACCTACTATTACTGCAAATAATTTTGAATTAAAACCTAACACTATTCAGATGATACAGTAATTTATGCAGTTTGATGATTTACAGGATGAAGATCCAAATTCACACATAGCCAACTTTTTGGAACTTTGTGATACTTTTAAAATTAATGGCATTTCTGATGATGCCATTCGTCTAAGGCTATTTCCATTCTCCCTAAGGAATAAAGCCAAACAGTGGTTAAATTCCTTACCACGAGGATCAATCACTACATGGGAATAGATGACAGAGAAATTTTTACTTAAATATTTTCCTCCAGCTAAAACAGCTAAATTACGAAACGATATCTCTTCTTTTGTGCAGATGGATCTAGAGACACTTTATGATGCTTGGGAGAGATACAAAGATCTTTTGAGAAGATGCCCTCACCATGGGTTACCTTTGTGGTTACAAGTTCAAACCTTTCACAATGGTTTGAATCCATCAACGAGGCAAATGATTGATGCAGCTGCAGGAGGAACAATCAACAACAAAATACCCGAAGCAGCTTATGAGTTTATAGAAGAGATGTCACTGAATAACTATCAGTGGCAAGTCATGAGGACAAAGCCGACAAAAGCTGCAGGAGTTTATAATATCGATGCTGTCACCATGCTTACTAATCAGGTAGAACTTTTAAATAAAAAGTTTAATAATTTTGTTGGTTCTACGCAGGCACAACCAGTGATGTAGTGCAACACAACTCAAGGAAATATATTCAATTCAGATTACTCCTCTTATGGACATGGCATGGAAACGGAGCAAGCCAACTATATAGGTAACAATTTTAGACCCCAAAATAACCCTTATAGTAACACCTACAATGCAGGTTCGCGGAATCACTCTAATTTTTCATGGGGAGGACAAGGAAATCAAAGACAACCACCCCCTCCGGGATTTCAGCAGCCACCATTCCAGCAAGAGAAAAAGTCGAACCTTGAAGAAATGTTCACCAAATTTATGGCCGCATCAGAAACCCGTTTTCAAAACACTGAAACGACACTAAAGAACCAACAAACATCAATTCAAGGGCTTGAAAATCAGATTGGTCAACTTGCCAAATTAATATTAGAAAGACCACAAGGTGGACTACCAAGTAACACTGAGCCAAATCCCAGAGAACATGTCAAAGCAATTACTCTAAGAGATGGAAAAGTACTGGCAGAATTAGAAAAAAAGCCTGTTCAAGAATCCATAAAAGACAAAGTGGCAGAAGAGGAATCCAAGGAGAATACTCCACCAACACTTAAGGAGTATCAACCACCCATACCATATCCAACAAAGTTGAAGAAAGACCGCACAGATGCTCAATTCGGTAAATTTCTTAAACTTTTTAAATAGTTACATATTAACTTGCCTTTTGTTGAAGCAATTTTGCAGATGCCAAAGTGTACAAAGTTTCTTAAAGAACTACTCACAAATAAAAGGAAGTTGGAAGAATTAGCCACATGGAACTCAACGAGGAATGCTCAACTATTCTCCAAAATAAACTGCCGGCCAAACTAAAAGATCTAGGGAGTTTTACTATTCCTTACTTAATTGGTAGTTTAATTATTGATAAAGCTTTAGCTGATTTAGGTGCTAGTATTAATCTAATGCCCTACAAGATGTTCAAGCAACTAGGTCTAGGGGAACCAAAACCCACTAGGATGAGTATTCAATTAGCTGATAGATCTGTTAAATACCCTAGGGGAATCATTGAAGATGTGCTGGTAAAGGTAGATAAATTTATATACCCGGTTGATTTTGTTGTGCTTGATATGGATGAGGATATTGAGGTGCCTTTAATTTTGGGATGCCCATTCTTAGCTACTGCTAGAGTCGCTATCGATGTAGGGGATGGTAAATTAGTGCTTAGAGTTGGTGAAGAAGAAGTCGTTTTTAAAATCTATGATGCTATGAGATTTTCTAGAGAACAGGATGACTCCTGTTATTTTATTGATGTTATTGATTTTTTGTTCAAGACAAATTTCAGGAAATTTCTCTCGCAGACACATGGGAACTGTGTCTTGTTCAAGATGGGGGGGAAGATGAAGCCACCACCGAAGTTAGAGAAGTAATGAAGGAGTTAAAATCTAATGAACTTGTCACGAGGCACATAAGCTATGAAAGTATTAAGATGAATGATGAACTGAGGCAAAAACCTTCAATTGATGAACCTCCTAAATTAGAATTAAAACAGTTGCCTGACCATTTAGAATATGCATTTTTAGGAGATGATTCAACATTACCAGTAATTATTGCATCAGACTTAAGTACTGAAAAGAAAAAGGAATTACTTCAAGTATTAAAAGAACACAAGAAGGCTATAGCTTGGAAGATTTCTGACATTAAAGGAATTAGTCCTTCTCTTTGCACCCACAAAATTCTAATGGAAGATGAATAAAAACCATCGGTACAAGCTCAGAGACGATTGAATCCCAACATGAAGGAAGTCGTAAAAGCCAAGGTAATTAAACTTCTAGATGCAGGTATTATTTATCCTATTTCTGACAATTCTTGGGTAAGTCTTATGTAGGTTGGTCCTAAAAAAGGAGGCATGACCGTAGTATCCAATGACAAAAAGGAATCAATACCTACGAGAACAGTCACTGGATGGAGAGTCTGAATGATGCAACTCGAAAAGATCATTTTCCCTTACCTTTTATCGATCAAATGTTAGAAAGATTATCAGGTCATAAGTATTATTGTTTCCTAGATGGCCTCTCAGGTTACTTTCAAATCCTGATAGCTCTAGAAGACCAGGAGAAGACGACATTCACATGCCCATACGGTACGTTTGCTTATCGTAGAATGCCTTTTGGATTATGTAATGCTTCTGCTACTTTTCAGCGATGCATGATAGCTATCTTTGATGAATTCGTGGAAGACATCATGGAGGTATTTATGGATGATTTTTCGGTTTTCGGTAATTCTTTCCAACTTTGTCATAATATTTAAAACGCGTTCTGATAAGATGTGAAAAGACGAATTTAGTGCTTAATTGGGAAAAAATGCCACTTTATGGTTCATGAAGGTATTGTCCTAGGACATAAAATTTCTAGTAAAGGGATAGAGGTAGACAAAGCAAAAATTGAGATTATTGAAAAATTACCTCCCCCTAATTCGGTTAAGGCTATAAGAAGTTTTTTAAGACATGCTGGTTTTTATCACAGATTTATTAAAGACTTTTCTAAAATAGCTAAGCCTTTGACGAAATTACTAGAAAAAGATGTGCTTTTCAACTTTGATCAAGAATGTTTAGAATCTTTTAACACTCTCAAGGAAAAGTTAGTCAATGCCCCGATTATGATTTCACCTGATTGGAATCTACCTTTTGAACTAATGTGCGATGCGAGTGATTTTGCAGTAGGTGCAGTTTTGGGACAGCGAATAGACAAGCACTTTCAACCAGTCTATTATGCTGGCAGAACTCTGACAGCCACTCTAGCAAATTATACGACCACAGAAAAAGAATTGCTAGCTGTTATTTTTGCATATGATAAATTCAGATTTTATTTAATATTGTCAAAAGTCATCGTTTATACTGATCATTCTGCTTTTCGTTATCTTCTAACTAAAACTGATGCAAAGCCGCGATTGATAAGATGAATTCTATTGTTACAGGAATTCGACTTAGAAATAAAAGACAAGAAAGGAGCTAAAAATTTGGCAGCAGATCACCTTTCAAGATTAGAAAACACACATTCCAAGGGCCTCGATAGAATAAACGACTTGTTTCCTGAAGAACAACTCCTAGCTTTAGCAGATGAAGCAGTTCCTTGGTTTGCTGACTTTGCAAATTATTTAGCAGCTAACATAACCCCAAAAGGGTTGACCCATCAGCAAAAGAAGCGATTCTTCGCTGATGTGAAAAACTACTTCTAGGAAGATCCTTTTCTTTTTCGTATTTGTGCAGATCAGGTTATCTGAAGATGCGTTGCTGAAACAGAAGCATACCAAATTTTAGATCACTGCCATTCAAGACCAACAGAAGGACACCACAGTGGAGCTAAAACTGCCCACAAAGTCTCGAATCAGGTTTTTACTGGCCTACAATTTTCAGAGATGCCAACAGGTATGTGACCTCTTGTGATAAATGCCAGAGAACAGGTAATATTTTTCAACATAATGAAATGCCTCAGAACTATATACTCTCATGTGAAATATTTGATGTATGGGGTATTGATTTCATAGGTTCATTCCCTACTTCATTTGGGAATAAGTACATACTAGTAGCAGTAGATTATATGTCAAAATGGATGGAAGCCCAAGCCTTACCCACTAATGATGCTAGAATGGTAGTACGCTTTTTGAAGAAACTTTTCTCTCGATTTGGAACACCTAGGATAATTATTAGTGATAGGGGAACTCAGTTTTGCAATGCTCAATTTGAAAAAGTTTTAAAGAGATATGGAGTACACCACAGAACAGCTACCCCTTTTTCTTGACATGTAAGGATCTCTCCCCCATGCAAGCAATTAAGTCAAGCAAGTACTTTCCTGCGGTCCCAGGGGTCAGTTTCATCGGTTTGTCTTCGGTCTTTCAATACACTTCATTCTCTCCTTGCGCTCAGTCATTCCATTCAGTGCATGCATTCCCATCGAGCCAAGCCCTATCTTTCTACTCAAAATCTTACCGCTCGCTCCGTGGGGGAAGTCAGTCCACTCAATTCTTTTCTTTTTAATATTCCATTCCTGATTAAACTAAGGTCTTGTCATTTGATCAGTCCAGCTGGGGACACTAAGGATGTCCATAAGGTGGAAGGTGGTCAAGTCGAAGTAACAAATAGAGAACTAAAACGTATCCTAGAGAAAACGATAGAAACAAATAGAAAAGATTGGTCAAGAAAAGTAGACGACGCTCTATGGGCTTATAGAATCACTTTTAAAACACCCATAGGAACATCTCCTTATAAACTTGTCTACGGAAAAAGCTGTCATCTGCCATTTGAACTTGAACATAAAGCATTTTGGGCTATTAAATTTTTAAATCTTGATTTTAAGCTCGCAGGTGAGAAAAGACTAATGCAGTTAAAGGAGCTAGATGAATGGCATTGCAATGCCTACGAGAGCTCATGACTATATAAGGAAGCCATGAAACAACGCCATGACAAACGACTGAGACAACTAAGTAGTTCAAAACCGGTGATCTTGTCTTACTTTACAACTCAAGGCTGAAACTATTTCCTGAAAAACTCAAGTCAAGATGGTCAGGTCCATTCACTGTTGAAACTGTCTTTCCATACGGCATAGTTGAGGTAACTCACCCAAATCACGGTACTTTCAAGGTAAAGGGCCAATGGCTTAAACATTACAGATGTGAGAATTTTAAAGATAACAGGGAGGAGCTTCAGCTCCACGAAATCCCTTCGTGATACATCCAGGTAGAGTCAAGCCTAGACTCTAAATAAGCGCTTCTCGGAAGGCAACCTGAGCACTAACTTAGTAACTTTTTATTTCAGTCTTCTAATACATCAACTAACCCTTTGGGATGTAGGATTTTTGGACCACACGGCCATGCTCACGGGCATGCCTAAGACCGTGTGGACACTCTAAGCTGAGACACGGTCATGCAATTTGGCCATGTATAAACGAGGTAAAAATTTTCAAAAGACACAGGCTACGACAAAGTGCTACGGTCGTGCGAAGTGGCTGTGGCCAATGCTGTCAATTAAAACACGGGCTGAAATGAGAACGACACGACCGTGCGATACGGCCGTGTGACCCCAACAAGGGCGTGTGACACCAACACGGGCGTGTGACACGCCCGTGCCCCAAGACCATGGTGAACACTGTCAAATCCAACACAGACGTGTGACCTATTACACGACTGTGTGTAAAGCGAACACCTTAGGACACGGCCGTGCGACATGGTCGTGTGCCTCAACATGCCCTAGGTACACGGGCATGTGCTTCGAACCAGGGGTGCCAAAATCCCTAAATTTTGAACAACACGGCAAAACCCGAGCCACACGGGCGTGTGCCTTGCCCGTGTGACCCGAAATCTATATAAAGGGGCCACTATTCATAATCTCTCTCATCAAAAACCCTAAAATCCTCCCACCCAAACCCTACCCCAAACCTTCCTAGCGCCGCCGCTGGTGTCCACAGTGTTTCTACGCCTGTGCTGCCCCACTCCATGACCGTGCTCTGCCTCATTCCTCTCCTATTTGGTTCTATTTTCTCGTTTTTCTTTCAAATTTTTATTGTTTTATTCTATTCTTTTATTACTATCATATTGTATTTAGCCTTAGCATTGTTTTAAGCATGGAATTGATGGAATTAGCATGAATAATCTAGATTGTTATAGGGAACTTTATGATTTCATGCCACTTTGATTCACATTTGATTGCTACTTTTTCCTATCGCAACTCACATGCATGTAGTATAAATACATACCCATGTTTCTTAAATTTGATATCATGTTAGGATGGATAAATTATATTATTTAGGTTAGTCTACATTTCATTCCAAATTGTTTTAGTCATATTGTCATTAAAAGCATAAATATTTCTTATTGTCCATAGTTCTTGATGCAATTTAATTTCAATTTTTAGGACTAATGCATATTATTTTGTTTTTTAGGTATTATGTCATCATCACGCGGTAAGAGAACTGCCACCACTGCTTCAAAGAAATGGAAGGGGCCAGATGGTTTATCCTCGTCGAAACCTATAGCCGAAAGTCGACACCCGTTCATCACATTTCCACAACACTCCCAAGAGGAGTTATTTCAGATCCTCCGAGCTCGCCCTCTAGGAGCTGGCAGATACATCGACTGGGCCGCTCTAGAGCGAGTCCAACTCGATGATGCCATTCGGGCCCTACTGACCACTGACCCATGGGGACAATTCTTCGACATCATCGAACCCACCTATCTTGAACTAACATTGGAATTTTGCTCTACATTTCATCTACAGGTGGTAATGACAAACCATGATGATCCGGGTACTATTCAATTCCGCCTTGGTGGATTGGTGCGTCAGCTGAGCGTCCCCGAATTTGGAATCGCACTAAGACTCTACATGGATGAGTTCATAGCCGACGAGGATTTTTCCACACTTCTCTGTCGCCTCCATATCACACCGGTTAACTGTTGGCACAATCTTGCCCCAGGGCATCCCACATATGACCCTAGTCGTACCAAGGCAACCACCCTTATCCCATCCTTAAGGTATCTCCACGCCCTCCTCGCACATACCCTGATAGGCTGACGCGAGAGCACCGGCGTCATCAATACACATGATGCCTACTTCTTATGGAGCATGGCGAACGCGCACACCATCAACTTAGCCTTCTTCATCACTCACGCCATCCAGCACTAAAACGAAAGGCATCATAGGGGAGTGATATCCATGGACCCATACATCATACGCTTGGCCTGCCACTTCGGGTTACTCAATACCGCGGCCCAGACATCCTCATATACGCTGATCGGCCAGATGTCCCCTCAGGGCATCCAGACTATGCTCCACATGAGGATGATCCAACGCAGACCAGGGGCCGACCCCCTATAGTACTGACTCATCCAAGGGGCTGAGGATCCAGAGGACATTACTGATGATGTCCCACCACCGGATGAGGATGCACCCACCGAGCCACCACTACCTCGCCGCCCAGTTCATGCGGCAGCTTTTTACGCTAATTTATCTGAGTGCCTCTCACGATTCGAGCAGCAATGCTTCCAACGCTTCGATCATATCGATGCCACACTTTAGCAATTTGTCAGCACCTTCACATCACCGTACCACCACCACCGCGCGGCCCATCTGAGGATTAGGCCTTCCTAATCCTCTTTTCTTATCTTTTAATTTCCTTTTATTTTTTCTTGTATTTTCTTTCATTTTATCTTTTTCATTATTTGAATATTAGTATTTTTAGATTTAGTTTATTTTATTTCAATTGTTTCCTATCGGCTGTCTCCTAACGAGTAATTTTGAAATTCCCTAAATATGATAAATGCTTTCGTAGTTTCAAAGGAGCTGTACAGCTCAAAACAAAAACCTAATGGGAACCTTGCTTCAACCTCACCCAGTTGACACCGCCAAAGCCTACACTCACAACATGAAAACTGTGGAAAAACAAATGCCACTACCGCTGGAGTATCTACCTCCGCACCTTCCTTTGTCCCAGATACTCTATCGGCACCACCACCTCACTAATCCATCCAAAGCAGGGAGTTTCATATCTTTCCCTATCTTATGATCTTGTGCTTCTATTGCTACTAATGTTATCTTTGTATATTGAGGGCAATGTACATCTTAAGTGTGGAGGGAAACTTACTTTCAGTCATTACATTCTCTTTGAAATCCCTGAAATTTTTATACTAACATTTTGCATTGTTCTCAAATTCTCACTTTCACTCTTGGCATTATCTTCAATCTCCTATTAGGAATTTATTATGATTGATTTATGATTTTTATTGATATGTTGAGAATTAAGACATAGGCACTTGTACTTTGATTATTCAAACTTTAAAACACTAGGGAATCAAGCAAGATAAGTTGAAATTTTTGAGAATCTAATTTTTTTTCATAAGTTATTTTCCCTAATTTTAAGTATTATCTTAAGATTTGAAATTCGTAGGATTGACATCAAAAGCCATAATTCTGGTGAGATTTTTGAGCTTTTTGAGCATACATTCTTTCATGCTCACCTTTATTGTTGTTTTGAGTGAGTCAATACTGATTTGTTATTCTAGAACTTGCTTGATTATACATGTCAAGACCACATCATTGATTTGATACACTGAGATGATAAAGGCACTTAGGATTTAACCCACTCACTCTATAAAAGCCTACCTCCATAAATTGACCCCTAGTGAACCCCGTTGAGCCTAACAATCCATTTCTTTGACTCACCTCCAATATTAACCCATAACCTGTTTTTGTTGAATTCCATTCAATTACTTTGATCCCTATTTTTGTCGAGATTCGAGTTGAATTATTATCTAGCTTTATTCTCTTTTTCAGGTAGTAAAGTTGTAAATATTCAATTTATTGTATTGCATTTGAATTGTTCTTAAAAAAAAAGAGAAAGTTAATTCAATTGTAATTCATAATTAACACTTTTCTTTTTTGCATATTAAGGCTACCAAGGCTAGAATAATGTCATCATAAAGCTTAGCTCTAGAAATATGTTCCAGTGATAGAGATTTTTTTAGCTAGATAATTTTTGCAGTTCAATCTCGATTCTAACCCTTTCTTTTTTAGCTTGTGACAACACCCCTAACCAAAGCCCCATTACAACCATTGAAAAACCTTTTGATCGATGTATCATATCAATCTATAGTGGTGGAGATTTGATTTTCTTGCAAGCTTATGGTAATAACTTTTTAGATTAGGGTCAAACCTAATAAGGGGATCCATAGATCGAGTTAATGCAAGACTAGGGGTTTTAACTAGAAAGAGATTTCAGTTAATCAACCTAGGATTAGTTGTTCTTATCCTCGAAAAAGGTATTAACGTAAGTTAGGGATCTCTACGGATCAAGTCAAGTGAATAAATCGTCTAGCTTAAGAATTGATAACAAGTGAAGTCTAGGTGGATTCTCCCTTGAGTATTGCCCAAATCAATCAGTTTTTCCTAAAGAGTTTTTCCCCAATTTACTTTTTGTGCATTCATAGTTTAGTTTTAGAATTAGCTTAGTTTCATAAAAACTCATTTTATTTCTAGGTTAAATAATAGAAAGGAAGTAAGTACTAGTACTTTTGGTTCCCTTGGGTACGATATCTCGGTCTTGCCACTAAGCTATACTACTGTTCGATAGGTGCGCTTGCCTTAAAGTCGTGATAATAGTTAGTTTTTGGTGCGATCTTTATTATAAATTTTATTACTTCATATCACACATATCACTAATTTTACCACCGGAACTTGATTAGATTCATAATTTTTTTCATGTGTTAATGCTACGGCGGTATCGATCCAATCCTTCACATGTTATCTCTCCGACAGTGGTAGAGATTCAGCCTGATATGACATATAGTGAAGAACCGATTAAAATTTTAGCTTAGGAAATGAAAAAGTTGAGAAATAAAAAAGTAGCATTTGTAAAAGTTCTTTGGCAATGACACGACATAGAGGAGGCTACCTCGGAATCATTAGATACCATGAGAAAGTAATATCCGAACCTGTTTGCTGGTAAGATTTTCGAGGATGAAAACCTTTAAGGGGAGAGTTGTAACAGCCCAATTTCAGTGAGATCAGAATAGTAGTTTCGGGACCACAAATCTAACCCTAAAATAAAATTTATTTTACTATATTATATTGTAACAGCCAGATTTAGGGCCTAAATGGAATAGTGGTTTTGAAACCAAAAATCTAAAGTAGAAAAATTTATTCTGGTTAAGTTTTAATGTTTATTGTGTGATTGAATGATTGTGTGAAATTTTCGTTACGAAATTTTATTGTTTGGGTGTCCAATTTGGTATTTAAGACTAAATTGTAATAGGTGGAAAATGTGTGTTCTTGTTCATAAAGGAACTTGATTGGGATAGGTTTTTAAATTGGAGGTCCTTAGATGGCAATTAGACCATTATATTTTAAGATGGACAAAAATGGGCATAGTGAAGTAAATTACTAAAGTTTTTCATTAAGGGCATTTTGGTCATTTAGTAATTAAAATGAATTAAAAAGACAAAACAAGCCAAAATTCTTGTCCAGCTTCAAGCCTTGGCCGAATGTAGCAAGGGAGAAGCCATGGTTAGGGTTTTCAAGCTTTCAAGCTCAATAGTAAGTTTGTCTTTGCCCCGTTTTTAATGTTCTTTACGTTTTTGGAATCCTTGTAACACGATCTCTCTATTTCTACCATTTATTTGAGATAGGGTTGAGATTTGAAAATTTACCCATATGTGAAATGTTAATGTTTTGATGCCTAATGGTAGAATATGAATGTTCGATGTGTAATAAATGACTTTTACTAAGTGATTTTCGATGAAATTGCATATAAGGACTAATTTGTAAAAAGTTGTAAAATGTGTGAAAATGTGTGAGTAAATGGAAAATATAGACTGCTATAGTTATGAAAATGGTTCGGCTAGGCCTAAAGTGCAAATAAATTGAATGAAAAGTATTTTACGAGCCTAGGGGCAAAAGTGTAAATATGATAAAGTTTAGGGGTAAAAATATAATTTTACCAAAAATGTGAAATTGGGTTGATTTGGGTAGCATGATGAATAAATAAGTTAAATGTGTTGTTATAGATCAAGGAAGACGAGATTTGGACTTAGAACAGGGAAAAACAAGGAATATGACGAATAAGTCCATTTCACCGATTGTGCTACCGAGGTAAGTTTGTGTGTAAATAATTTAACATTATATTATTATGTGTTTAATGCTTTGATATTGCATGAAATGTATGTTTGTTCTTAAGAAATTAATTAATGAGGTCTCGATAATGAATTGATAAAGATATGTTATATCGGAATCCCTGTTGAACCTTAGGAGTAGGAAGGATACCATTGTCATGACATTAGAACTAATGAGATCTCGTATAAGACCATATCTGGGATATGGCATCGACATTGAACTGAGATCCCGTATAAGACCATATCTGGGATATGGCATCAGCATCGAATTGAGATCTTGTATAAGACCATATTTGGGATATGACATCGGCATCGAATTGAGGTCTCGTATAAGACCATATCTGGGATCTAGCATCGGCATCGATATGTGAATTTATATAAGACCATGTCTGGAACATGGCACCGATATAAGATCTCGTGTAAGACCATATCTGGGATACAGCATCGACATCGATATGAGATCCCTTACAAGACCATATCTGGGATATGGCATCGGTATCGGCATGTGATCCCATGTAAGACCATATCTGGGATATGACATTGGCATCTTACCATGTGTATGACACTTTCCGAGAATTCTTCAATATTCTAAGTGGTTCAACAGAAAATTTTAAAGTTTATGTTAAAGATGTAAAAAGGTTATAGTTATGTGAATGAAGTGATAAAGGTACTTATGCAAAATTCATAAGAAATGAGCTCGGTATATAATGTGTTGTCGGTAAGAATGTGAACGAGTAAGCCATGTCTATGACCACTTGATGATTATGTGTGAGGCTTTGAGGCCAAAATAAATTGTGACATGATATGTTTAGGTCTTTGTTGTTGATGTATGGATTAAGTTGGCCAATGAATGGCATGTAAATATTTGTTAATGGCTAATTATGGATATGTTTTGATGTTTATGTATGTTTATATGGAAGTTAATACAAAGAATTAATGAAAGAGTAAAATTAGCAATAAAACAGTTTTGGTCAGCAGTAGTGGTATAAATTTGAAAAATCACCAAAAATTATGGAAATTGAATTTGAGGTTGAATAAGATATGAAATTAAATCTTATTGAGTCTAGTTTCACATAAAAGAAATGATGTAAAGAATTTCATATTATATGAGATATTTGAATTTTTGTGAGACAAGGTCAGAAGGATTTCGGAATCCTCTGTTTTGACTTTAGAAAATCATTAAAAATTGTATAAAAATAATTATGGGATATAATTTATATGTTTAAAATTCTTAATGAGTCTATTTTCAAGATAAGTAAATGGGAACATTATCCGAATTCTGTACAATGAGATAATTAATCTTTAGTGAAAAAGGGTCGAAGTTGTCAAACAGCAGAACAGGGAAGACTTTAAAGAATAAACTGTATTTATTGGCTAAATTAAAAATTCTGAAAATTTATGGTAAGAAGATATGTGAGTCTAGTTTCAGGGAAAATTAGAGGATTTTAATTTGGAGTTCCGTAAATATAAATAATTTAGTGACAATGACTCGAATAGATAGCTTGAGATGAATATGAGTAAATAGCGGAATTATGTGTAATTATGATTGTATTATCTTGAGAACATATTGTGAAGATTTATAAAAGAATTTTAATAAATTACTTATTATTTACATACCTACTTACTAAGCTATAATGCTTACCCTTTCCTTTTTTTTCCTATAGTGTCACAGATGCTAGCTCTAGTTGGAGGTCGTTGGAGATTCTATCACACTAACAAGTTATTGATTAGTATTGTATCAACGATTTTCAAATATTTTAAAGTCTATGGCATGTATAGGGACTTGATTATGTGTGTATATGTTATTATGAGTTGGCCTAGAATGTTGGCCTATGCTATTTGAAGGTTATTGGTGTATAAAGCCGTTTAATATGGCTAATAATTGTCATGCTATAAGTCTATGATGATGCATTTCAAGGATGTGTATTCTTGCATGTGTTGGATGAGTAAATGTGTGATAATTATAAATGGTAAATGTGATTGGTTGTGTAAGTTGCATGATGTGAATGGTTAAGAGAGAGAGAGAGAGAGAGAGTGTGTGTGTGTGTGTGTGTGTGTGTAATATCCCGAATTAGGGCCTAATCAGAATAGTGGTTTTGTGACCACAAATTCGAGGTAGAAATAATTATTTTATAATTATTTTGATGTTTATGATATGATTTTATGATGGTGTGAAAATTTCGTGAAGAAATTCTAAGCGTAAAGTGTTTAATTTGAAATTAGGGACTAAATCGAATAAGTTGCAAAACTTGCATTCTAGAAGTTTCTAGTATGAAATTGCTTTGGAATATTAATTAGGAGGTCTTAAATAGCAATTTTACCAATTTTAAGTTCATGGACAAAATTTGGACATGGATGGAATTTTTGAAAGTTTAGTAAGGAGGGGCATTTTGGTCTTTTGGATATTAACATGAAATAAAAAGGGAAAAATAACACAAAATTTGTCATCTTCTTCATTACCACGAAATTTCAAGGGTTCTCCATAGCTAGGGTTTGTTTCAAGCTTCCAAGCTTCATAGTAAGTGATTCCAAGCCCCGTTTTTAATGTTCTTTACGTTTTCGTAGTCCCGGTAACTCGATAAAGCTTATGTTAGCAATAATTTAAGTTAGGGTTCATATTTGGAAAAATACCAATAGGTGAAATTTGTGTATTTTGATGTTTTATGATAGAATATGAGGTTTTAAATTATGTTAGACAACTTGTGCTACTCGGTTTTAAGTAAAAACGAGTAAAACGGCTTAATCGGTAAAAGTACATATTGTTCATAAGTATGTGTTTTAGTGGGAATTTGAGCTTGCTAATGGTAAATAAATGATCAACATGTCCTAAAACATAAGAATTTGTGATAAAATTTAATTTCTGAACTTTGGGGCAAAAGTGTAAATATGCAAAAGTTTAGGGGCAAAATTGTAATTTTGTCAAAATTTGAATTTAGGACTATTTTGATAATGAGAGTATTAAATAAGCTAAATGTGTTATTTTAGATCAAGAAAGACGTGGAATCAACCTTGATCGAGGAAAAGAAAAGATTTTGGACTAAATTGCAAAATTGCTATATTTTGTATCGAGGTAAGTTCATGTGTAAATAATGTAACATAATTGCTATTTTAAGTGATTTAATGCTATTTATATGATATGATACTTGTTATTATGAATATTATGCTTTGTGAAATATTATGTATTGGTATGAAAAGTATGCGATTAAATTGATAAGTATGAGATGCAAGCAACGTATTGGTTCCGATATTCCGAGGAGAACGACGGGGAAATGTGTGATTGAGGAAAATCCCGTTTGAACCTTGGGAATAGATTAGGATACAAGTGACATGTCACTAGGATGGTTGGGCATCCGAACTCGTTGAGTTGAGTCCGAGTTCACTTATGGATGCAAATGTCCGAACTCGTTGAGTTGAGTCCGAGTTCGTGAGATGTAACTAGGCATCCGAGCTTGTCGAGTTGAGTCCGAGTTCACTTATGGATGCGAATGCCCGAGCTTGTTGAGTTGAGTCCGGGTTCGCTTATGGGCGGGTTACATGATTGATTGATTGATTACATATGTGGCACTTATGTGCAAATGATCCGTGTATCCGAGTTATATTCCGATGTGTTCAACGGGTAAAATTCTAGCGGAATGGAAGAATACTCAAGATGAAAATGATATTTTGGTAAGTGTTGTGAAATGGACAATTTGGACAGGTATGTACTTAACCCTCGGGTTGAAACTTGATATAACAGAAATAAGGTGGTAAGATGATACACGATAGCTAGAAATGTGGTTTGTATCTTGGTGATATCATGCTATTGTTGTTGATATAATTGCTTTGTTATGTTACTTGTTATTTGCATGTGAACTTACTAAGCATTTATGCTTACTCCCTCCTTTTCATTCATTGTAGTTTTTAGCGAGCCAACTTGGATATCAGGAAGGTCGAAGAAACGCTCACACTATCCGAGGAAGAATTGGTATTGGTTTGTATGTTTTGATGTATGGCATGTATAGGAATATACTTGTTTTGTGTAAATAATCTTGTGATATGGTTGTGGTTTGGTTGAGAAAATGCTTGATAATGATTAGTAATTGGTATGACTAGCCTAGATAATGTTGGATGCCTTGTGAGTTTAATATGTTATATAGTTCATGAGAATTCATAAAAAGATGAAACTTGCCATAAAATAGAACACTACAGCAACAACGACGTGAGTTTGAAAAATCACCAAAAATAGTAGAAAATGAATTAGGTGAATAATAAACTATGAAATTGAAGCTTAAAGCGAAATAGGTAAAGGAGTTATATGTTATAAGATATTTGAGTTTTAGTGAAACAGGGCCAGAGCAATTTCTGGATCCCCTGTTCCAACTTTGAAAATTCACTATAAATTGTAAAAAAATAATTAGGAGGTGTAATTTATATGCTCATAATTCTTATTGAATCTAATTTTAAGAGAAATAAACGGTATAATTATATGAATTTTGTACATGGAGAAAAGCTGTTCGTAGTAAGTAGAGGTCAGTGCAGTCAAGTCCTGAAACAGGGGTAACTTTAACTAATAAACTGTACTAATTGGCCCAACCAAAAATTTTAGAAAAAAATTATCAGATAGATATGTGAGTCTAGATTCAGGGAAAATTTACGGATCTTGATTTTGAGTTTTGTAACTCGAGATATGATTTTTTTAGCGACCATGATGCAGAAAAACTGCTTATTCCGAAAGTCAAAATAAAAGATGTAAAGTTGTTTAAATGATAAATTATGTTCGGTAACACCTCAAGCTCGACTCCGGCGACGGTCTCGGGCGTGGGGGTGTTACAGTGTGTGTGTGTGTGTGTGTGTGTGTGTGTGTGCGCGCGCGTGAAGTTGCATGATGAATATGGTTTGTAAATGGTATGTGGATGCCTTATTGTGGATGTTTGAATGCTTAATAATATCATGTTGTGTGATGATAAAATTTTATAAGTGTATAAGTGTTTTTGGGGTGGCAAAGGGCTTCGAAAATAGCCAACTTCTTAGCCATACGGGCAGAGACACGGCCGTGTGTCTTAGTCGTGTGGAGGACACAGCTTAGCACACAGACCTGTGACTTGGCCGTGTGACTCTAATTTGATGATTACGTCATAAACAAAGAGTTATGCGGGTGGAGGACATTGGCATGTCCTGATTCACACCGGCGTGTGTGACCACACGGCTACCCACACGGGTGTGTGACTCTCCAAAATAAGAAAATGTTCTAAGTGTTTCACAAGTTTCAAAAGTTGTCGGTTTAGTCCCAAACCATTTCCAATGTATGTTTTGAGCCTCATAGGCCCATATAATGGACTTTAAGATAGAAATTGAAAATTTTTAAATTTGAACGGATATTTATGTCTCGGTTTTGTACAATTGCTTGTGTTTATGTTTCGGTAATACCTCGTACCCTGTTCTGACGTTAAACACGGGTAAGGGGTATTACATATATGGTCTGTATTATGTTAGAAATGTCATGTGAAAATTTTGGTAAGAAAATTTTACCGATTTCGTGTTTAATTACGAGAAGGACCAAATCGCATAAAATGCGAAAGTAGAATTCTAGCAGCTAGAAGGATTAAATAGCTATGGATTTCAAAACTAGAAGTCCTTATATGGTAATTAGACCATCAATTAAAAGATGGAAAATATCTTTTTTGAATCATCCATGGAAATTTAGGAAAAGGGCAATGACCAAATTGGAAATTGAAATAATTAATTAATTAAAAAGATGATAAAAGAAATATCATCTTATTTTTGTCATCTTCAACCCCAAAATTATATGGAAACCCTAGGAGAGAGAGAAGAAACTTTCAAGGCCTAATTGGGTAAGTTTTCTTTTTCCATTTTAGTAATTTTGATATTATTAAAACCGGGATAGCTTAGTCTATCTATTTGGAGGACTAATTTGAAAAGTTATCAAAGTATGAGTCTATCTGTTTGGAGGACTAATTTGAAAAGTTATCAAAGTATGGAAAATGGGTCATGGATGGATATGCTGAAAATTAGAAATTTATGGAAGAAAATGAAAGGTTGTTAATAGATAAACAACTTTTACAAGGTGATTTTTTATGAAAACATGATTTAGGGACTAAAATGCAAAGTTGTGAAATTGAAGGAAAATGCTAAATTTTTATGCATACATGTGCTGTAAATTCTACTTTGAAATTTCGGTTAGGCTTGGGATAGGGAGTAAATTGCACAAGTTTCATTTTCCGAGCCTAGGGACAAAATTGGAAATTTATAAAAAAGTTAGGGGCAAAATGGTAATTTTGCATAGGACGTAAATTGAGTCCTAATAAGTATAAAATGTGTGAAATTGATGATTAAAGTTATTTATATAGATTCGGACAACTCAAATTTGAGGTTAGATTGAGGAAAAGAAAAGATTTCAGATTAGTAGATTTTATACGCGGACAAGTGTCGAGGTAAGTTCGTGTAACTTAATTGAGCATGTAAATATGATTAATTGAATGTTATGTTTGTATGGAATGCAAGTAATATTGATGTACATTATTTGAATACTATAATGAAAAATTTAATGCATGGTTGAAAATGGTGAAAAAGAGTTAAATTTCGACTAAATATTAAATTTCGATGAACATATGCGCTTTTCCGAAATGAATGAGGCTCTACATTTGTTGCGGACGGGATTTCGCTCAGACGAGTAATCCTATTGACCTCATTAAAGAAAGGATTTAGCCTAGATAGGTAGCCCTAATATAACACCTCTCGAGTATACGTAACGAATAGGGTTTAGCCTGGACTGGTAACCTTAGTTGAGCTTTTCTGAGTGTACGATATATAAAGGATTTAGCCTGGACTTGTAATCCTATTATACGATACGTGGCTCAAGAGTGTTTCCTTGATTAAGTGCCCTAATGAGTACTCTTGAAAAAGAATTGACGGGTTATTGAATCGTACACCTCAAGTGTACAACTTAAGCAGTCATTGAAATTTCAATAATTCAACGGACACAATTTTTGACATGTTATGAGAAAATGAGATGAAATGATATTGGCTTGAAAGAATATTGAATGATGAGCTCATGTATGTTTGCTTGATTGATATGGAGATTTTGGTGACTAACATGTTTGATTGAATGCATGTGTTTAGGAAGCTTTGCTAATGGATAGAAAACATGATATTATATGCTAAGATTTAATAAATGGGATTGGTAAATTTAGTTTCCGGTTATACAAACTTACTAAGCATGTAATGCTTACTCCGTTTTATTTTCCTTATTTTATAGTGCTCGAAAGCTCGTGAAGGTTGGAACATTATTGGAGCATCGTCACACTATCAACTAGCTTATTTTGGGTATATATATAGTTGAATCTTTTTTGGTATAATGGTATGTATAGGACAACTTGACCATTAGTGGCTTGATAAGGATGTTTGTAATCTAGACATTGGAATGGCTAGAAATGGTTGTTTTGATATACTTGTAATTTCTTACTATGGTAACTAAATATATATTAAGTATACAAAATCAAATGTTGTTAATACCTAAGTTAAATCAAGGTAAATTATAAACACACATGCATGTAACGGTATGCCATGATGAATGATGGAATTTGTTTAGTTTGAATGCTTGGAATGGTTGGTATTGGATGTGTCTTTCAAGTGTAGGTCTTGGGTGTAATTTTGGGTGAGAAATGAAGCTAGAAATACTTTATTTTGTCCACACGGGCAGACACACGGGCGTGTGTCTAAACCGTGTGTAACACACGGCCTGATTACATGGGCATGTGGTGAGGCCGTGTGTCCCCCGTACCTTAATTTTGAAAAACAAAATGCTCAGAATTGAGCACACGAGTAAAGACACGGGCGTGTGTCTCAGCCGTGTGAGGCACACAGACGTGTCTCTTGGCCGTGTAAATCTTGCACCTATTTTTCGAAAATTTAGATTAACCACACGACCTAGCACATAGGCGTGTGACTTGGCCGTGTGGCATCAATTTGTTCATAAGTTGCATGTTAGAGAGTTACATGGGTTTGGAACATGGGCGTGTGACTCCACACAGCCTGACTACATGGGCATGTCCCATAGCATACGGGCTGTGACTTTTAATAGTGAGAAAAATTTTGAGATTTTGCGAAAAATTCCCAAAGATCCTGATTTGGTCCCGAATTAATTCTAATGCATGTTTTGGGCCTCGAGGGCCCTACTAAAGGACGTTATAATGAATCTCAAAAAATGAATAGTGTTTGACTCGATTTATTTAAAAGTGTTCTGTAATCTATGGTAACGCCTCGAAACCATATTCCGGTGATAGATACGGGTTAGGGTGCTACATATCTTCACCTTGTACCATAGATTTTCTTCTTTGTCGTCATCCCTCCTTCCTTGCCACCCATTTTGCACCACCACCACCCATCACTACCATATCATCGTCACGCCATCGCCGTGTCGTCGTCGCACCGCTACTACTATTCTTCTTCTTTTTGCCTCCATTTTTCTTCTTCTTTTAGTTGTAGCCGAATCTCCCATTGTTCTTTCTTGTTATTTTTTGGTAGAAACTCTGTTATTCTTTTCCTCTTATCATCTATTTCAAATCTATATAGTATCTAGATGTGTTAGACCATATCTGAGTTGTTGGAGGTGCTATTGTAACATGATTGTAAACGTGAGATAGTTGATCAGATCTACGCGTAATCTTATTTGATCGATAGTGAAGGAGTACATTGGTTTAGATCTAGTATTGTTTGGACGTATGCAATAAGGTGTATATCTTAACTAAGTATATATGTGTGTTTGATGATATCCGAGTGATTATATATATTTTTTGTAACCAACTGATGGCATGAATGCCTTTGGGGTGATAGTGGAATGAGAATTGTACCCTTTGTTAGGGTTGGCCGTATGTAAGTGTTTTTAACTAAAGTTTATTGTTTTAGCCAAAATTGTGTTTACTGCAACTATATGTTTTGTACTGTTTCGCATATCCTGTGATGCTTAAACATGCATATTGATACTAATATTTCGATTACATGTTAAGAAATGTCGATTGTTACTATTATTACTGATTGCATGATAAAGCATGCTCACTACTATTGATATACTGAATGCATGATAAAGCATGCTCGTTGTTTCTGTTAAATTTGATTGCATGATGAAAATAATCCAACTGTATTGATTCTACTATTGTTACTGTATGCTATATTGCATTGCATTAGGGTTGGGTCGATTATGAAATGAGGAAGTTCTGGTAGTTTATTTGCACTACTGGTGGCCTGTCCACATATTTATGATAGTTTATATGCATATCTGATGGCTTATCCACATATTTCTGGAAGTTTAAATGAGGAAGTTCTGGTAGTTTATTTGCACTACTGGTGGCCTGTCCACATATTTATGATAGTTTATATGCATATCTGATGGCTTATCCACATATTTCTGGAAGTTTATCTGCAAATACAGGTAACTTGTTGATCTACAGCAATTCGTAGTATCAGATTAAACTAGTTTTCGCACTTAAAGAGCTTGAATATGAACAATTCTATTAAGATTTATTTAGTTTTTTTATTTCAGTTTCAATTCAATACAAAAGTGTAAAAGTGAGCTGATTTTATGACATTAGGGGACGAAAGAGGCCTAAGGGAAGACTAACGTACTTAGTAAGTGTGTAGGACACCATTTTGAGGCATAAGAACTCAATGGTTGGTCACCTTATTGCAACACAGGAGTTCAATGTCGTAACATAGTTAACAAAAGGCCAAAATATCAAATCTTCCTTTGGTGTCGTGACACACCTCTTAAGCTAAACCTGAACCAAGCATACTGCCTTCGATGTCGTGACACAGGTAGTGGATGTCGCGACATCGGCCCTGTATGTAACGCCCTCTTACCCGAGACCGTCACCGGAGTCGAGTTTGAGGTGTTTCTAAACTTAATTTATCATTTAAACAACTTTAAACCATTTATTTTAACTTTCGGAATAAGCTGTCCTTCTGCATCATGGTCGCAAAAAAAATCATATCTCGAGTTACAAAACTCAAAATTTAGATCCGTAAATTTTCTATGAAACTAGACTCATATATCTATCTACTAATTTTTTTCTAGAATTTTTGTTCAGGCCAATTAGTACAGTTTATTAGTTAAAATTTCCACTGTTTCAGTGTTCGACTGCTCTAACCTATGTTCACTACGAATCCTTTTTTTCCCTGTACAACATTCAAATGACTATGCTGTTTGTTTCTCCTAAAACTAGACTCAATAAGGAATCTACACATATATAGTATGACTCCTAATTGTTTTTGTAAAATTTTTAATGAATTTCTAAAGTTAGAACAGAGGATTCAGAAATTGCTCTGACCCTGTTCCACCAAAACCCAAATATCTCATAAAATTCAACTCTTTTACCTATTTTGTTTCTTCCATATGAAAATAGACACAATAAGCTTCAATTTCATATTTTTTTCACCACCTAATCTTGTCTCTACTATTTTTAGTGATTTTTCAAACTCACGTCATTGCTGCTGAAAAATTCTGTTTTATAATAAAGATCATCTTCCTATGGCATTTTATGGACTAAGTAACACATTAAACATACATGACACCAAATATAATCAAGATTGGCCATTCCAATGGCTAATCATTTCCAAACATTTCCTTATCAAACCATCACCATATCATAAGATTATTTACACAAAATGATTAGATTGCTATACGTGTCATACATCAAAATACACAAGCCATTGTACCAAATTCTTCCGTGGATAGTGTGATCGTTCCTTCGACCCTTCTCGACTTCCAAGCTGGCTTGTCAAAACTACAATGAATGGAAAGGAGGGAGTAAGTGTAAATGCTTAGTAAATTCATATGTAAATAACAAATAACATAATTATGAAATTCAACATAACATCGATTGCAATAGCATCACTAAAACATTCATGGCACAAGAACATTAGCTATCTTACCATATTATCGTTCTACCAAGTTCTCAATCCAAAGTTTAAGGTCATACCTGTCCAATTTCTCTTTCACGATACGTTTCAACATACCTCATTTATTTAGGCGCTCTCATTATTCATTTATCAATCTACCCGTTGAACACATAGGAATATAACTCGGATACACAAATCATATACTCATAAGTGTCATATTCATAGCCAAGCTACCATGTAACCCGCCCATAAGCGAACTCGGACTCAACTCAACGAGCTCGGATGCCTAGTTACATCTCACAAACTCGGACTCAACTCAACGAGTTCGGAACTCAACCATCCTAGTGACATGTCACTTATATCCTAATCTATTCCCAAGGTTCAAACGGGATTTTCCTCAAACACACATTTTTGGTCATCCTCCTCGGAACACCAGGACCCATACTCGCTAGCATTTCATGCTTATCAAGCTAATCATATACTTTGCATATCAACAAATAATATTTCACAAGGCACAATATTTCATGATAATAAGCATCATATCATATAAATAACAATTATGTTACCTTATTTACACATGAACTTACCTCGGTACCAAAATATCAATAATCGAGCCTACTCCTCGAAAACTTTGTTTTTCCCTCGATCACGACTTGAATCTCGTTTCTCTTGATCTAAAATAACACATTTAGCTCATTAAATACTCACATTTATCAAAACAGTCCTTGACCCTAACTTTGTCAAAATTATGAATTTGCCCCTAAACTTTTGCATATTTACACTTTTGCCCGAAGGCTCGGAAATTAAAATTTATCCCAAATTCCTAGGTTTTAAGACATGCTGATCATTTATTTACTAACAGCAACCCCAAATTCCAACTATAACATGCACTTATGAACAATAGGTATTTTTACCGATTAAGTCGTTTTACTCGTTTTTACTCAAAACCGAGTAGCACAAGTTGTCTAACATAATCTGAAACCTCATATTATATCATAAAACATCAAAATAAACACTTTTCACCTATGGGTATTTTTCCAAATATGAACCTTAGCTTAAATTATTGCTAGCATAAGCTTTATCGAGCTACCGGGATCACAAAAATATAAAAATCATTAAAAACGGGGCTTGGATGCACTTACTATGAAACTTGAAAGTTGAAGAAACCCTAGCTATGGAGAGAGGTGATATTCGGCCAAGGTTGAAGAAGATGATAACAATTTTGTCATCTTTTTCCCTTTTAATTCATGTTAATAACCAAATGACCAAAATGCCCTTAATGTCTTTCTTTGAAAATTTTCATGTACAAGCCCCTTTTTTTCCAAAATTTTAGAGATTGGTCAAATTGCTATTTAAGACCTCCTAATTAATATTCCAAAACAATTTCATACTAAATGCTTCTAGAATACAAGTTTTGCAACTTATTCAATTGAGTCCCTAATTTCAAATTAAGCACTTTATGCATAGAATTTCTTCACGAAATTTTCACACCATCAAGAAATCATATCACAAACATCAAAATAATTATAAAATAATTATTTCTATCTCGGATTTGTGGTCACGAACCACTATTCTAATTAGGCCCTAATTCGGGACATTACACTGTACATGAAAGATTTAACGAGTTAAAGGTGTTTTGGTCTGCATAGTGGAAATAGCGAAGAAACGTCAGCTGACCCAAGGCTAAGGACAATGGCTAACCCTAACAGTATAAATAGGCTCATTAGACACTTGAAGAGAGATCTCTTCTATAACTTAGAACTTTTGATTCAATTTAGTTTTTAGTTCTTTTTAGATTTAGGTTTTATTTCCAGTTATTTTCATTCGTGTTCATCAGAAGATCTGATTTGTAGATTCAACACAAACTCTGTGGATTTTTGCGCTTAAATATTCAATATAATTAGGATTTCCTCTCAAACTTTTATTCTTGATTCATTTATAATGTTTATTTATTTTTATCAAGTTTAACATGTTTATGAGATCCATGAGAAACTAATCCTATTATGGGGATTAGCAAATGGACGTGTGATTAATTGATTTCTATGTAGGGTTTTCTTAGCGGATGAGCTGTTTGGGATAGGGAGAACTTAAATCATAGGCCTGGTAACCCTAGGAAGTCATTTAGGTGGGAATTAACCAAAAATTGGTATTACCTATCCGTGAATCCCTTACCTCAATCCAGTTTAGACTGTGAGGTTAAGAGATAAATAGTTTTTGTTGACTCATTAGTTTAGTGGAAGATCGAGAGATCATGTTAGGTTAACGAATAGTTGATTAAGTAAAAACCCAAAATAAGAATAAGTTATGATCATCGAAGCAAGTTAATTACTCATGCTTAGATTTGGTTGAATTTATATCTTAGCTTTTCGTGTTCACTCTTTTATGCATATTTATTTCTTTTCTTATAAAACCTAAATTTTTCTACCTATGTCTTATCATAATATAATTTATTTAAAGTACTAATCAGATCTATTCATGTTTAGGTTAATATTGATTTAGTACTTGCCTTCCTTGATTACGATCCTCGGAGTACTTACCAACTCCGTTGTAACTATATTACAACTTGATCCGTATACTTGCGAACACTACCTTAATATCATATCTTTAGTTACAGTATTCACACTCTAGACGCTGGTATGTCTGGAGGCGATCATTTTTCTAGAACACGGTGTGTAAAGATGGATAAGTTCTGAGGAACTTTAATTGCGGTGTGTAACAGTGTTGGGTAGGATCTTTCTCTATAACTCAAAACTGCATGGTCATACATGAACATATACATGTATTTTGAAAATTGTGATCTTGTACTGTTATGATATTCTGTATATTAGTTGCCTAATGTGATATATATTTTTTTTGTACTGTTCTGATTACTTGAGTTATGACTTACATTGAGCTTCTTAAGCTCTCTCCTTAGTTTACTATCTTTTCAAATAACCAATGAAGTTAGGATTCAGATTCGGCAATTGGAGGAGTATCTTAGAGAATTTTTAATAAACATATTTTTAAACTTACTATTTATACTTTTTTGTTATTTCGGACTATAATGTTTTATTTGGACTGTGGCATGAGACTTTAATTTGGGTTTATTTTGGCATGCATGACATTTAAGTTTTAAACTGTCTAAACTTGGAAATTGATTTCACTATGCAAGCAACCTGGTTTTTAATTAAAAATCTGTCAAATATCACTTTTTCTACTGCAATATGGAAAATGAGTTTTGAAAAGTAAATAAGTTAGAAATAAAATAAGTTTTCAAAAATAATCAACCTTTGCAAACTATGTATTTTTAAACAAATTGTTTTATGTTTGCAACCCTTATGTGTTTTGAAAAACTAAGAGATTCACACGATTTTATATGGAAAGATAAGTAAATGGTTTTAAAAACACATTTTGAAATCTGATGATTTTACTAGGTCGTTTTGGTGGTCAATTTAACCTTTAGAATCTGGTCATAATATTTAGACCGGGTTTGGGAGGTTATATTTAGTGATATCAAAGCCCAAGTTAAAAACTCAAAATGTAGATTTTTAATTGAGTCTGCATGCATGTTTTAAAATGGGATTATTGGGAACTATGCTAAAATCTTTTAAATAATATTTGGTCAAAAATAAAATTCGAGACTCCAATGTCGACCCTACTTAGTAATCAATACTTTTTAAGCTGTAGAAAAACACTAGAACAACTATTTTTGAAACTATAGTCATAAAACTGTAAACTTTAGACTAAAAACACTCAAAAAATAATTAGTGTTTGTACTTCTGAAATTGTAGATAGAAACATAAAACTTTAGACTCAAGAAATCAAAATGAATACTTGAAGTATGCGTAATTGTGAGGCGTAGCGTCATACGGCTCTCGTTAATTCTTCTGCATCTCAATTACTTACACCTAACCTCAAAGTTGAGCACACTGAGGATGCACTTGCCCTGGTGGTAGAAATCAAAAGGCTAAGGATGACGCAGTATCCCAAGCCATCCTGAGGGTTTTATAGATGGTTGTTGGAGCCTAAATTGGATTTGGTAATAGAGGGTCTATGACTGAGAGACTTCTATCTAATGAAGTTGAATTGTTTAGGGGTGTTGCTGAGACGACCCCGATTGCAGTCGAATATTAGATGAAGGCTACAACAAGGATTCTGGACGATATGGACTGCATCCTAGAGCAGAAGTTGAAAGGTACAATTTCATTATTGAGAGAAAAAGCCTATCGATGGTGGTAGTCCATTACGAGAGGTACTCAGGCTGAGCATTTGACTTGGAAGTACTTCCAAGATGTTTTCCAAAAGAAGTATGTGGGCGCGAGATATGTGGAGGCCTGCATGCTTGAGTTCATTGAGCTTAAGCAATGAGATATGCCTGTGGCAGAGTATGAGGCTGAGTTTTTGAGGCTTAGCAGGTATGCTCAAGGAATGGTTGCTACTAAGCAAGATAAGAGCCTAAAGTTTGAGGATGGGCTGAGGTATGACCTGAATATTGTAGTAGCACGGCATCAAGAGAGTGTTTTTGAGGCTTTGGTTAAGAAGACCAAGATTGTGGAAAAGATTAAGTGACTGAAGCGCGAAAAGTAGGATAAGAATAAGGTTCCAGTTAAGAGAGATTCTGGTTTTATTGGTTCAATTTTGCGTCCCATGAAATGGGCCAGAGAGGGTAGACCAGAACAGAACAATGCAAAAATTGGTACCAAAGGTAGGATTCCTAATTGTGCATGCTGTGGTAAGTAGCATCCGGTGAGTGTTAGAGGAAGATGTGTGCTTGTCTGACGTATGGGTCTACTGAGCATCGTATTAAAGAATGTCCTCATTGGGGTGATTAGATGCAAGCTCCAACTTAAAATCAGAATTAGAATCAGAGAACTGAATAGTTACCTTCGAGAGGTCGAGGTCAGATTAAGGCTGGTAATAATGGACAGGGTCAGCGGGCACCGGGTTAAGGTACGAATAGGACTGAGCTTACACAACTGGCTTTGATTTATGCTGCTAGGTGCAAAGAGGACTGAGACACAACTAATGCCATCATAGGTACTTTTGCAATTAATTCTATATAGTACTTTGCCTTGATTGGTATTGGTTCTACCCATTCTATGTTGGTTGTAAGATTGCTAATAAATTGGGAATTAGGGTAGAAGAAATTGTTAGTGATGTAACTGTAGTCAGTCCATTATTACAATCTGTGATTGTAAATAAAATATATAGGAGATGTTTGTTGGCGGTTCAACGTGAAGTATTTCTGACAGA
The DNA here is from genome assembly GCA_020496765.1 of Gossypium stocksii. Classification (NCBI taxonomy): domain Eukaryota; kingdom Viridiplantae; phylum Streptophyta; class Magnoliopsida; order Malvales; family Malvaceae; genus Gossypium; species Gossypium stocksii. The sequence continues at coordinate 43,343,137 of CM035624.1, forward strand.
CATGATAGAGTTGCCCTTTAGGAATTTGACTTAATTCTGGGGATGGACTGATTGGTTGAACACCAAGTTAGTGTAGATTGTGTTGTCAAGAGAATGACTCTAAAGATAGATGATGGAAAAGAGATTGTGATGGTTGGTAAGCATAGAGATTACTTGTCTAATGTGATTTCCGCTATGGTAGTAGAAAAATTGGTTCGAAAAAGGTGTGAGGCATATCTGGCTTATGTTTTGGATGTTTGTACTTTTGGGAAATATGCCCATATTGTAGTAAACATGTAACTATTTTATATTTTTTAAAGGATGAATAAATAAACAAAGTTAATTTCACATTTCACTATTATGTCTTATGTATTTATGTCTTTTATATTTTGCATGCATAGCAAAATTGTGACAAGCAAATATTAACTCATTGATTGTCTAAAGTTCAAATTGAAGATAAATGACATTGTAAATAACATTTATATTGCGAAAAAGACAACTTACTTTAATAGATAATCTAAATGAGTCCGTAATACAGTAAAAGAATCAAAGTGAGCATTTGATTGAAATACTGAGAAGGATTATTATGTCGTCTACAACCAATTAGGGAGATGAATAGTCTTGGCTATCAGAGCAGTTGACTCCACGAGTGGAGACATATATGTATTCATTTGTAGAATGATACATTGGACTAAACCCAAGATGAATTAATTCTAAATTTGTTTGTGGATTAATTCACTTGTGACGTTCATGGTGTAATTTACCTAAATCCTGAGTTAGTCACTGATCATGCGTATGCAACTCATGTGCTTTTATATAAGTGGAGGCTTATATTCCAAAGGTGATCGAGCATATAGCCAGTATGTTAGGTACATTACTTGTGTATGGCATGGCTTTACTAGCAACAGTAGAATTCATAGCTCAATTAAAGAGTTAATGATATCTTCTCATTGGCATTGTGTGGATTGATAAATATGGAACGTGGCCATGGCTTGCTTGTTCTCGAACGAGCAATTTATCACAGACATTTGTTGACAGTGATCATGTTAATCATTAAGAAGACACAATGCTGACAATAAGATAAAATAGGATTGTTTTGAGTGAACGGATTTAACTCAAAAGAATCAAGGATATCATATGAAGGTAACACACACATGACGAGGTCATTAGACAAAGTAATTGGATGAATTGCTTTCGTAAAGAGTATACAATAAGGAGTTTTTAATTTTCGTAAAGAGTATACAATAAGGAATTTTCAATCATGGTACTTCTTGTGGATTGACTCCATGATTAAGTACTTGTGAATTATCGGAATAATGCTTTTAAACATAATTGCAATTATTAGAGCCTAATTGTATATGTTTGATTGATCCCTTCGCTAGCTCAACAAAAGCTTGATTGGACTGCATTTGAATCAGAAGAAAATTCTATGACTTTGAGAATAATTTGATTAAGTCAATTTATTTGATATGGAAGTAAATTAGGTGGTCTTAAGAATTGTTCAATTAGAGAATTTGATTAAAAAATTTTCTTGAAAAATTAATTTAGAAAATTTAAGTGATTTTTGGAAAAATTATTTTTGATCAAGTAAAATTAAATTAATAAAATTAATTTAAAATTAATATGATATTTTTGGAAGTTAATTTTTAAGTCAGACAATTGGCCCAATAGGTAATTGAACTTGAAAATTGGACTTGAGATCGTAAATTGGGTCTGGGAGCCCAAAACCGAGACTAAGACCCAAAAACTGGTCGAAACAAGCCCGGTATGTGAAATCGGGCTGACGGTCCAACCATTGGCTAGACCGGATTGGTCGGGTCATCATTGACCCGGACCAAACTAGCAGCAGCCGAATCGACTCGAGGTGTCATAAGAGTGTCGCACATTCATCACTGGACACGACGATGCTGGTGGTTATGACGAAGGTGTCCTAGTGGCCGGCGACGGTTGGTCATTAGTGGTTGAGTAGTGGAAGAGTTACACTCTTACTGGAATTCTACTGAAGAATTTGATTTTAGATTAATTATTTCAAAAATAATATTATTTTAATAATTTAATATTAAATTAAATTTAATACTTATCTTAATAGTATTTTATTAATTTAATATTAATGTGATTATCTTAATATTAAATAAAATTTAATATTTATCTTGTAGATAAACATTCTATTATTTTAATAAGATTTAATATTAAATTTAATCTAATATTTATCAAGATAAATAGTGATTAAGTTTAATCATAGTTGAACTCTCTAAACTTTCCCTATATAAAGAGAGCCTTGGGTCATTATTTACACACACTTGAATTTAAGAGAAAGTTGTAGAGAGAAAATTCTCTGAAGAGATTATTCCAGCGAATTTATAAAGATATTTTTTTATTTACAACTTGACCCAAAAGTTTAGAGAAATTACAAAATTATCCCACTAGTAATTTTTGTGAAATTTTTTCTGATTCAAAGTGAGCCCACACTTGGCAGACATGAGCTTGAGGATAGTGGAGAAGACTACTCGGTCGAAGCGCTCATCGTAGATGAAATTACTTTAGATATCACAACCAAGATCTTGTTCTAGAAAATTTTTTAAAACTCTGGTTTTTCCCTAAATTTATTTTTTAATGCATTTTTTAAACCCATTTTTCCAACATGTACAAGTGGTACAGCTGTAGGCAATATCTGAATTGTGAAGGAGTTTCCAAATGTTTTTCCAGAGAAACTACCTAGGTTACCTCCTGATTGTGAGGCTGAATTTGGGATTGACTTGTCACCTAGAACTGATCCGGAGTCCATTGCTTCCTACCGTATGACACCTAAAGAGCTTAGGGAACTTAAGGTTCAACTTCAGGAGCTTCTAGATAGAGGGTTCATTAGACCAAATTTCGTAAATATTGATATGTGTTGGTTATTATTATTAGTTTTAAATCATATGTTTCATTATTTGTTATATGTTATTTTTAAACACACACTTGTATCCTAAATATGTGGTTTTCACACATATATCCGTGTAATAGAATTTTTATATTAGTAATGTTCTTAATCAAGTTGGTGTCACAAGTCAACTTGAAACTAACTCACAATTGATGACAATGTAATGATAAATAATTGTAGTGCATTTAGTATTGTTAATGTGATGTATTTATGTTGTTAATTCATTGTGTTTTTGAGATTAATTAGTTTCAAACCATAGTTCCATTGTTTATTGTATGTTATTTTGAAATACATATTTGTGTTTTATATCTATGGTTTCCACACGCTACACGTGTGATAAGATTTTTAGCTTATTAATAATGTTGTTAATTGAGTTGGTGTCATAAGTCAACTTAACACTAACTCACAATTAATGACAACACCATGATAAATAATTATTGTAATGCATGTAGTATTGTTAATCTAATGTATTTATGTTGTATTTTCATGTGCTATTGTGATTAATTAGCTTCAAACCATAGTTTAAAATCATATGTTTCATTGCGCATTGTTTGTTATTTTTTAAACATATATTTGTGTCTTAATTTCATGGTTACCACAGCATACGTGTGTCATAGAATTTCTTATAGACAATGTTACTCATTGTGTTGGTATCACAACTCAACTTGATATTTAATTTTTGAAAATAGAATTTTAATATTAAAATTTCTTTTCACTAACTTGATAATGTTTTGACATGCTATAGAAAAAAATGATAATATCATGATAAATAATTAGAGTGCATTTAATAATCTTAATATAATGTATTTACCCATTTCAATTTTCTTTTACTCATAAAATAAACTATTTTTCATTTTGATTTTGTACATATTACATGTTTTGTTATTATTAGTAGTTTCAAACGTTACATTTTATTTTTTATTATATGTTATTTTTTGAACACATACCTGTAACACCCCTCGCCCAACTCAATTGTCGGGTCTGGGCTACAGGACGCTATAGACATTGTCGGAGCAACTACTTTCAAATAAATCGTAAATAAATCAATAAAAATTCAAACATGTCGTAAACACATTCCCATTATGATACACAATTAAATTTGAGACTTAATCGAGCTTACGAAAGCTTTTTTGTTGACCCCAGCACAAAATAGGACCAAATTGTAAAGTTTTAAAAATTCAAGATTGACATCATGACATCACCTCCTCCACATCATGACATTGCCAAATAGTTGGTCACATCATGACCTAAGGACACTCATCGTCATGACGTGACACACTGTCGACCGACGTTACGACGAGGAAGATTGCTTGTTAAGATGTGGACTCTGTTTTTAATAAAATTTAAGCCATTTGGTACCTATTTCAATACAACCAAACCATTTATACAATTAGTGCATATTTTCATACTTATACCTGCATAAAATCGATCCAAACTCATACTATACATTGCAAATAACCACTTCCAAAATTAACTAATCCAATATGCCTCAATTTGACACCAAATCATTTCAATTCAATTATACAAGTTCAACCAAAGAACCATACACTTAGTCATTTCATACCATCATTTAACCATGATATCCAAAAATAGGGCCCAGGAGTTTGAGGACTGGTAAGCAGGTGTATGCCATTAGGTCTGGCGAGCTAGTGTTTGCTAGTGGATTTGGTGAACTATGATCGCCAGTGGGCTTGGCGAAGCAAGGATTGCCAGAGGGCCTGGCTAACTGGGTGTAATCAACTGCATAACTACTCTAATTCTCACATTTTTCTTAAAAATTGGAAAGTATAATTAGGTGCTTAAGTTACACTTGGTGTTATTATAATTAATTAATTTCAAATAACTATCTATAGTTTTTTTCCAACCATTGAATATGAGGATAATGTGTTTTCATACACTTGAACCTATTTTTTTTGTATTAACAATAATATAGATGTCAATCAAATTAAAACTAAATAGACTAATATGTATATATATATATATGTATTTTAAATCTATAATACCACGTATATACCGATGTGATAGGATTTCAAGGAAGAATTAAACAGCACAATAAAGGTGTTGCATTTAATAATTGGTTTTCAGAACGCATCCGAAAAATTTGGTGAAAATGTAATTTCATTTCTGCTGACTTAATGAGATGAAAAAAAATGGCAAATAATGAGGGAAAGTTAGGAGAGGTGTAACCAACGCCACGCAACGGACCCATGCGTAATTGAATCGAATATTCATACTCTCTCCCTTCCCTTTCTTCTACCTCCAATTCATATCTTGCTCTGCAAATCCTCAGTTTTAACAATTTTTCTGAGATTCAAAGCCAAACACAAATCATAATTCGGAAGGCAGAGAAAGGTGAAGGGAAACCATGATAACGCGATCGAATTTAGCAGAGCAATTGAGAGAGTATCAGCTTCAATCTAAGCACGATTGGGCTTCCGTTTCGTTTTTCTCATCCACGTCTAATCTATCATCTTACAGGTATATTCCATGATTGTCTTCCTCCGCATTTTGTTTTTTCAATGTAAGGTTGAAAACAACATCTTCGTGCTTAACTTGCTGGTTATGAAATGTTTTTCGTTTCAGCTTTGATCGAAACGTTACAGATTTACCAAGATAAGCTAGGTTTTTTTATAGGTTTATTAGGTAAAACATTTGGTGGTTTTCTCGAGTATGATTTTTGTCTTTGTTTTTTTTTTTTAATTTCCGTTGAATTTCGTTTCTTTATTGATTTCATTTTCTCAATTTATTGATACATGTATTTAGATGTTAGAACGGGGAAAAAAATCTTGAAAGATTCTCAATTCATTGCATTATCGTTTTCAAAATGTAGATGAAACTTTAGGTGGTCAAAGAAAGCGAAACTGACTCTGGACTTCCATAAACTGCTATTGAGTCCTTATGATGAGCATTACACCTCAAAAAGGAAATATAAAAGAATGTTTGAAATTGTTGATCCATCTTAATATTCATCTCAAATAGATACTTAACTGCTGAAAGAAGCCTGCCGCAGGGTTGGGGGTAGGTTTTGATAGATTCCTTCTAAGGGCGTTTCATGTAGTTGATTTCTGGGAATTTGTGGTTCAGATGAGTAGGTCTTTTGGTTAATGCTGTGTACCAAAAATTTAAGCTTAATTGATTATACTGCTCTTATCCTGCTAGCCTTGCTTTTCCGCATATGGTTTTCAATATTCCATACACTGAATCAGTGAATTGGATGGTTGGTGTGTACATTAACTGTATACGAGCAGAATGCTTTGGTGATTTACAGATTGTTTGGTGTGGCCAGATGCCCAGATTATTGCACTTAGCCTAGGATTCCTTTTCATTCATGTGCTAGTTCAGATTGAGAAGTCTAAGTTCCAGAAGTTGAAAAATGTAAAGCTTTGATATGTTTGTACTTTGGCCTAGTTCCAACAAGTTTTGACTGAGATGTCTGTAAGGTTATGATTTAGACAAATTACATGACACAGGAGATTCCAAATTTTTACTGGGGAAAATAGATTAGAGAACGTGACATCTAGAATGTCAGTATTTTTATTTGGATCCACTAATTTTGTCTTCATTTCGCTATCTATTTTCTCTGTCTCAGCGATAGACCAATTCTAATAGTTGTGCTGTCCTTTCTGTTTTCTGGGTGCAGGGTGGATGTTATGGTCTTTGTGATATGGGAGCTTGTCATTTTAGCTTTCCTGGTTTTTTCAACTGTTTCTTTGTATTTTGGGCATAAGCAGCTTGCCTTTATCCTAGTATGCATCACAATGCTATTGCTTCTCTGCATGAAAATCACAAAGCAAGTAAAGTTGGCCAGGAAAAAGAAAAGAAGGATGCTTCTTCCATTATCTATTTAGAGCTACTTGAAGCTTGGATTAGTTTAAAAGGGACCAAATTTTGTGGTGCAAATTTGAGATTTATTGATCATTGCATTAGGACCACACATGCACTGGTCTATTTTAAATATGTAATTGTGGCTGAAGCTAGCTGAAGAAGGAATATGAATAGGATCACCTCGAAACATGGTTTACCACGGTGAACCTAATGATTGGAAATTGAAAGTTGGGATGTTCTACTTCTACACACAGCAGTTAGTTTGAAGGTACGTTTCCTTCTGACTACCTTTATGCTATTAATGCAAGGGTCTGAAAAATTATATTGTAATTTTAATCCAAGTGGGAATATATTGAACAATATTTGCTTCATTTAGTAGTTCTTTTGTCATTTAGTTAAAGACATCAGAGGATAGAGATGGAAGGCTTGAGTGATTGAAACATATTTTTCTTCTATTTTGTACCCATACAGTAGTTGATTTGCAACAGATCAAATACCATACAGGATTTCAAGTTTTCCCTGTTGATGGAAGAGTTAAAGCTCTTGTATATTTTGGCTTATTTGATGTCATTATAGGTTTTCACAAGATAAAAAATATGCCACTAAGTCGCGGCAAACAAAGAACAGGGATTATAATGATTTGGGGGATTTAAAGAAGTGATTGTCATGGTTTTTTCACACACGCAAGACAGGGATAGATAGACCAAGGAGGAGGATGATGGTAATGTCATGTCGAAGATATTAAAATTATGCGATTCAATTTAAAATCTGCAAAAGATTTGAACATCTTCAAATTTTTCACAACACAGCACACGCTTTTGATTCAAGTTATACCAAATAATTTTTCCCTTTAATATCTCAATGTTTATTAAAGGCTTATATGTAAAAAATTAAAAAAAAAAAAAAAAACCTTTTAAGAAAATGCAAAAAAAAAATCAAATAGGCTTTTGTATTAAATTTCCATCCAATTGAGTCCTTACTGTTAATTAAAATAATCAATTAATCTCTTCTGTTAACGAAATTTATGGTTGACTACCACTAAAGTAAATTCACGAATTAATCAAGTGACATGACTAATTAGACGGTGACATATGATAGTTTTTTTTTTAATTTAATATTTTCTCATAAAATATAAAAAAATCAAAAATTAAAAATATAAAAAGTATTAACCATTAAAAATATTAAAATTGATATAAATTTGTACAAATTATTAAAAAAATAAAAACTTATAAATATTAGTAAAAATATATAAAAAAAACTAATAAATTGTAAAAATTATAAAATTAATAAAGCATATTTAAAATATTTAAAATTTTATAAAAACTTATAAAAATTCTTTAAAACTTATAAAAAATCATAAAAATATAAAAAAATTAAATATTATAAATATTATTAAATTTGATTTTAACTTATAAAAATTATTAAACAGATCATAAAAATTTAGAAATATTATAAAAATATAAAAATCTAATAAATTATTTATAAAATTTATAAAATATATTAAAAATTTTATAAAAACCTGTAAAATAAAAAAAATTATTTAAACGCCTAAAATTATAATGAACACATAAAATCACACCAATTTTTAAATAATGAGAATAGTCATTATATCATTAGGATTATTTTAATGTTGAATAAAATATTCTCAATATTCCAAAAATAAAATGATAATTATGGGACCCTCTCCTTTTTATTGATAAATTATTACTTTAAAAAATTTATCTCCAATTTCTTTAGTACAGTACAGTACATGGTGGTTCAAAATGTGCTCTAATTAGGAGGATATTGCTTATTTTGGCCTCAGAAAAGAATTGGTCCTTGACTTATGCTCCCAGAGAGTCTAATCGAGTTGCTGATGATTTGGACAAAATGGCCCTGTCGAGTGTTGATTCCTTACTTATATTCGAGGCTCCCCCTCTCAGGATTAAAGAAGTTCTGCAGGAAGATAATTTCGCTGATAGTTCCCTTATGAATCATTCTATGTAATAGTTGTTTTGTTTACCAAAAAAAAATATTGTATGATATAATATATTTTTGATGAAGTTAGATGCTATCAAACCAAAATTTCATTACCCAACTATTACCATATATCAGTATGAAATATTTTGACCAAAGTTCAGAACTAGATTGATGGTTGAATCGGTTAGGCCATTGGTTTGTCAGTTCAATCAGTCCATCCAATTCAATTAAATAAAACATTAAAATATTTAAAAAATAAAAAAGTCGAGTAAGTTACATTAATAAATTATGGGTAAGTTACATTATTAATCACCCAATAATTGGTAAATTTCTTTTTTGGTTACTTAACTATTAGTAGATTTTTTTGTTCAGCAAACTATAAAAAGTTACAAAACAATCACTCAACTATAAATTTTGTTTTTTTAGTCATCAACGGACTAACGATGGCAGCTTTTAAAATTGTCATACTAGCAATTAACCCTCAGCATCTGCACATTGTGTCAATTTAGTTTTAATTCTAAAAAAATCTAATCCTTAACATTTAAACATTGTATAATTCAGTCTTTTTCAGTTTTGTTATTCTTTGTGACCCTTTCACTAAAAAAAGCTAAAATACAAATTTATCAGTTAAATCTTATTAAAGATATAAAAAAATGAAAGCACCAAAAAATCTAAAATAATAATTTTCGTCTTTTCTTAATCTTATAAAATTAACCCATAATATCACAAAGAAAAATAGAATATAAAAAAAAACTCAAATTACACAGTGTGTAAATTTTGAGGGTTAGATTTTTTTAGAATCAAAATTAAATTGGCATAATTTATAAATGATGAGAGTTAAAGTTGTTATTATGTCAATTTTAAAAGCTACCAACAATGGCTAGCTGATAAACAAATATATATATATATATATATATATATATAGTTTGGTGTACATTTTGTAACTTCTCATACTTTAGTAACCAAAAAAGAAATTTACTAATAATTAAGTGATTATTAATATAATTTATCAATAAATTATAAAGATTGATTAGTTAATTATTACATGTAATATATAAAAATAATTAATTTTTTAACAATTAATTCTTAATCTATTCTATTATTTAAGCCCTCTTTTAAATTATGTTATAAGTTAATCATACATTAACTCAAAAAAAAAAAAAACTCTGGGTTGAGTAATCATCTTCCCTAAAAATAATTTTATTTCAAATCATCATTATGCCAGCAATACCACTCACACGCGTATTGGCACAAGAGAAAATGATAAGAATATCAAACGTTACTATAGAGAGTTGAGGTCATTTAATAATTCTTAAATATTTCCAATGACAACAAAAATCTACAAAGAGTTAAAAGAAGATACCGAGTTTCACAATTTTCTGTAATAGGGAAATAAGGGGTGTTTAAAAATTACATAATCTTCAATTTGCTTTTTTTTTTAATATTCATTTTAGTTATTCATTCAATTTTTTTTTATCTTTTTTAACCCTTAAACTTACGTTATTTATTAAATCATCTAAAATAAATAAAAAAAAGTTAACGTGTATTAACTTTGTTGACTTTTGATTTTTTTTTAAAAATTAACTATTAATTAATTGCTGATGTGGCACCCATGTGGCAATTCACATGTATACCACATATCCATTTTAGGGTGATTCAATAAACAACGTAAGCTTAAAAGTTAAAAAAAATAAAAAAATATTAAAAAAGGTTTAAATTAAATTTTTTATGAAATTGAAGGGCTAAATAAATTATTATGCCTTTAAAAATGCAAAAAGGACGGGAAAGAATGCCAATGGAAGCCAAAGCCAAACTATTGATCAATGCAACCAACATCTGTTTCATGAAGTATTTTGAATATCAAATAGATAAATTTTATAAATAAGGAGAGTTAAGTTAATAGAATGTATATGCATTAAAGATTAAATTGTTTTATAACCAGAAGCAAAGTCAAAAAATTTAAACTGTGAGTCAACTTTTGAAAAATTAAAATGATTATATAGATAGTATAAACTAATTATTAGGTATTGTATTCTTGAACAAACAGAGAACAAATTGCGAAAATGAATTACTAAAGAAAAACTTGCTTAGTTTTGTATTATGTATCGTGATCATTGTGATTACTAGTGTTTTATACTTGACTTTGAGTAACTGCTGTTTAACAAATTATACCAGCTTAGGTAACAGATTAATAATAGACTAACAATATTTGTTATCTAACATTCACCCAACTCCTTCAACCGGTAAGACCCAAAGCAAATTTCGAAATCGAGTAAATGTAGAGACAGACAATGGTTTTGTGTGTAACACCCCTAACCCATATCCGTCACCGAAATAGGGTTGTGAAGCATTACCAAAATTTACAGAACATTTCCCGATTAATCGAGTCATTTACTATTCATTTTCCGACATAATCTTTAAAGTCCCTTAGATGATCCCTCGAGGCCCAAAACATGCATTGGAATCAATCCGGGACTAAATTAGAATCATAGGAAATTTTTCGCAAAATCCCAAAAATTTTCTCATTAGTAGGAGTCACACGCCCGTGTCTCGAACCCGTGTAACTCTTTGACTTGCAACTCATGAATAAATTGATGTCACACGGCCAAGTCACACGTTCGTGTGCTAGGCCGTGTGGTTAATTCAAATTTTTAAAAATAGGTGCAGGATTCACACGACCGGGAGACATGCCCGTGTGCCAGGCCGTGTGCCTCACACAAGCTGAGACACACGTCCGTATCTCTGCTTGTGTTGTAACTGCCCGATTTAGGGCCTAAATGGAATGGTGGTCTCAAAACCACAAATCCAAAGTATAAAATTTATTACGATTAAGTTTTGAGGTCTAATATATGATTAAGTTGAGTAATGTGCAATGTGTATGTGTGATGAATGTGGTATGTATTCGATGTGTAGATCTCTTAATTTATGAATATTTGGTTGTATAATTATGCCCTGCTATGTGTTGTTGAAATTGGTGTGAATGTGTTTACGTTTCAGGGTGGTAAATGGCTTGGTAAATAGCCTTCTTTTGTCCACAAAGGTAGACACACAGGCATGTGTCTAGGCCATGTGTAACACACAGTCAGCTCCATAGGTGTGTTGATAGGCCGTGTGTCCACTGCACCTTAGTTTTGAGAAATAGAATATCCAGTAGTAAATACATGAGCAGAGACACGACCGTGTGAAGGACACGGCCTTAGGACATGAGCGTGTGCCCAGGCCGTGTTAAGTCTGCACCTTAAATGCGAAAATTAATTTCGCCATATGGCCTAGCACACAGGCGTGTGACTTGGCCATGTGCCCCTAAATTGTTGATGATATCATAAACAGAGAGTTACACGGGTTGAGGACACGAGCGTGTCCTGAACCACACGGGTGTCTGTGATCACATAGCCTGCCCACACGTAAAGTTTCGAAAGTTCTCAGTTTAATCCCTAACCCCCTCCAGTGTATGTTTAGGGTGGTCTTGTAGGCCAGTAATAGGGATGTTATGAATATGTTTGAAAAGTTTTAAATTGGATGCAAATTTTATGACTCAACTTTGTATGTTTAAGTGTGTGTAAGTCCGGTAACGCCTCAAACCCTGTTCCGATATCTGATACAGGTAATGGGTGTTACACGTGTGCTCAATTCTGATCATTTTATTTTGCAAATTTTGAATGCAAGGGACACACGGCAAGGCTACACGCCCATGTTATACGCCCATGTGTCTACCAGTGTAGAAAAAATAATGCAGTGTCGAAGCCTCATTTTTCACTCATATTCATCCCATACCTGCACCAAATCATTTCAATGCCAACCAAACAATTTCATATGTGATTTTCAACCAATTTCATCATACCATAACCATATTATTTTCATGCACATTTGATAACAACTTAACTCATAACCATATATGTATAATCCATCAATTTTAAACCCCTTTATCATACATGTTATACATATCATTTACTTCATAAATATACCAAAATCAAGTTAACCTGAGCCTTACCAATGGCTAAGTTTACATCCATCCATTTCAAGACTCAAAGTATTAAGTTTAGCCTATACATACCATTATCACAAAATAGAGTATTTTCTTATGCCAAAATATTTGAGTTGATAGTGTGATGTCCCTCCGACCTATCTCCGACCCTCCGAGCTTTCGAGCATTATAAAATAAGGGAAAAGAAATGGTAAGCACATAGTGCTTAGTAAGTCCATGTAACAAGAAATAATCTTACCACTCATGCATCCATTATTTCAATCAATCATACAAATATCCAATCAATGACAATAATCCTATCATACACACATTCTCAACACTTGAGTTAGTCAAACAATTTCATGTAATATTTATAAGTAGATAAGCTCATCATTTCACATATTCTATTCATTTGCCATATTCATATCACATGTACCATTCATGATCCATTTCTCATTTTCCTGTTTATCCCGTTGAATTTATCGGAATTTCGATGGATAATTAGTAGTACACTTATAGTATACAATTTCATATACTGTCAATTCATATTTACCTTTATCAGAGAGCACACTCCCGAGCCCCATTTCATACAGCGGGATTACCTGTTCAGGCTAAATTCCCTGTAACATATGCTTAAAGAGTTTTGTCAGGATTACTAGTCCAAGCTTACCTTTCAATGACAAATACTCTATAGAGCTTTACTCTAGATTACCCATCCAGGCTAAATCGATTCAGTATCACATTCATCGAGAGGGCTTATATTAAGACTACTCATCTGGGCTAAATCCTTTTCATGTCATATGTAATATCCATTTTTCACTGATCCATTGAATTCCTCTTTATTCACCCGGGATTTATTTTCTCCTTTTTTCATCAAATATATCAAGCATTTCATTACTTACATCCATTGTACATTTATATCACATCCACATGCATTTTAAGCATTTATTAAGAATCAAATTCAAGTTACACGAACTTACTTTGATAATGGTTCGTGTTTGAAAATCAACTAATCTGAGATTTTCTCCTTGCATCGATCTAGTCTCCTATTTGAATTGTCCAGATCTATATAAACAAATTTAATCATCAATTTCATTCAATTCATATCCCATTCCATTCAATTTATGTTCTAGGAAAAATTACTATTTTGCCCTTAAACTTTTCATTAATTCCAATTTCGTCCCTAGGCTCGGAAAATGAAATTCATGCATCTCAATCCTCTATCCAAGCCTAGCCAAATTCCATATGTATCAATTACAGCACTTATGTTTCACAAAAATTAGAATTTTTTCATGAATTTCCAAACTTTACAATTTAGTCCCTTTTTCATAATTTCATCAAAAATCACTTTGTAAAAGTTGTTTATCTACCATCAATCTTTCATTTTTTTATCATGAATTTCCAATTTCTAGCATATTCATCCATGGCAAAATATTTATACATTGATAACTTTTCAAATTAATCCCCTAAATAGAAAGAACAAGTTGTCTTGGTCTCAAAAATATAAAAATTACTAAAAACGGGACATAGAAACTTTACCAATTTAAGCTTGGTTAGTGACCTTTCTCTCTCCTAGGGCTTCCATCAAATTTTTGGAGAAGAAGATGATAATAAAATATGATATTTCTAATTAAATCCTTATCATCTTTTAATTTTTCTTAATTCCAATTTAGTCCTTAGCCTTTTCCTCAAATTTCATGGATGATTCAACAAAGATATTTTCCCATCTTTGATTGATAGTCTAATTACCATATAAGGACCTCTAATTTCAAGTTTCATAGCTATTTGGTCCTTTTAGCATCTAGCACTCAGCTTTCACATTTTATTCAATTTAATCCTTTCTCTACTAACTCACTAAATCGGTATAATTTTCCTATCGATATTTTCATACGACTTTTCTATCATATCACATATCATGCAATAATATTAAAATATATTTTCTTTCTAGCTCGAATTTGTGGTTACAAAATCACTATTATGATATCACTGAGTTTAGGCCGTTACATTGTGAGTATATCAATGACCTGATCACAGGTTGGAACTTTGCCGACAACTAGAAAACCACTATCTACCTTTTCACAAACAAAAAAGATCAAGCTCGACATGTTTAAATTTAGAATGTAACACTGGATTAGCTGCAACTGCTATGACGTTTGAATTATCACATGAAACAGCCGGAGGATTAGTAGAATGGACTTTTAACTCTGTTAGCAAAGAAACTAACCAAGCAATATCACTAGTAGTTGCAACTAAACTGCGATACTCAGCCTCCACCATGGATCGAGAAACAACTTGTTGTTTCTTAGAGCACTAGGAAACAGGCGTATGACCAAAGTAGATACAATAACCAGTCATAGACCGGCGGTATCAAAATCGAGCCCTTAGTTGGCATCCGCATATCCGACTAAAGAAAGTCTATTAGACGGATGAAAAACCAAACCATGATTAATAGTGCCCAGATGTATGCATGAACTGACACACACGACTCACCGCATAGGCAATATCCTCCGAGTTAGGACCACATATTAAAGGGCATCGGCAAGACTTCTGTAGGGTCAGCAAGGCGATCACCCTCATCTGTAGACAACACAGGGGAATTGACCATCTGTAATGACCCAAATTCACAAGCACTGGAAAAACGAGTCATAGGGCCTCTGTCTTAGCAAACCGAGTTAGAAAATAATTATTAGGAATAATTAGAAGTTTAGCAGTATGTATAATTAGGTGTTAATTAGGTGAATTTAGCTTAATTAAGAGAATTTAGGAAACAGGACTAAATTGA
This sequence comes from Gossypium stocksii, assembly GCA_020496765.1. NCBI lineage: Eukaryota > Viridiplantae > Streptophyta > Magnoliopsida > Malvales > Malvaceae > Gossypium > Gossypium stocksii. Next base: position 43,358,569 of record CM035624.1, read on the forward strand.
ATAAGGGACAAAAGTTGAATTATAGATTAAAAGAAAATATAAAGGACCAAAATGGTAAATATGCCATTTGTCAATAGTTGAAGCGATAAACATGTTGAAATCTAAGATTTTTTCTTAGATGATTATAATTATCATTAATTATTTATTATTAAAGTTTATATTAAATTATAAAATTTGGATATTTATTATTAAATAAATAAGATAATGACAAATGTATGGCACAAGATGAGTACATGTGTAAAAATATAAATATGTACAAATGGATGTAAATAATTGATTTATTTAAATTCTAAGTAAATAGATTTTTTTATATTCAAATGTTATATAATAATTAATTAAGAAAATAAATAAAAAATTAAGACAAGTGTATGGTATTGATGATGTACAAATGTAAGGATAAAAATGTGTACAATTGTAATGCTAATATTTGTTATTAAATAGTTTTTTATTAAAAATTATTATTATATTAAATTAGTAAAATGATAAAATAATAAAAGTACAGTAAATGAAATAAAAACAAAACAAAAAGGAAACATAAAGGAAAAGTTACATAGAACAAACGAAATAGGGGAAAGAAAAGAAGAAAGAAAGAAGAAAAGGAGAAATTAGAGAACTGAAGCTTGAATTTTATTTTGGTAGGTCAATCAAGTCTTTTTCTTTTGATTTTGATGTTTTAAAACCTTTAGAATAAAGTTTTGATGAAACTAAATTGAGGTTTTGGAAGTTTTTAGGTTTTTGAGAAAAGTTCATGTTGGACAAATGTTTGAATTAATGGCTTAATTGATAGAATTATTGATTAGAATTGATTAAAGGATTAAATTGTAAAGTAAGCTATAAGTTTTACATAGTAGGGGTTAAATTGAAAGAAGTTTAAAATTAGGGTTTTATTATGAACATTTGATAGTTGAGTGGAATATGGAAGGAAATTGAATAAAAATAAAGTAGAAATTGAGTTCGAAAAGTAAATGAGTCAATTAGGTTAAATTAAAAATTTAGGTAGAAATTGAATAGAAATTTAGTCTTTTTTGTAACACCCTTAACCCCTATCCGTCGCCGGAAGGGTTATAAGGCATTACCACTCAAAGCACAACTTTTTATCAGATATAAACATACTCATAATTATAGCTTAATTATTAACCTAATTATAGTTAAAAAGAATGTTTACTTAATTACTAAATTGTAAGCATACAATCTCGGAAGTAACATAACATCACATAGCATATGTGAATATCAAAAGCATTACAAGAATTTCACTACTCATTTTACAATTTGTCAATTCGGCAATTTCATTTGTAAAAACAAATGGTTCAAACAACAATTACATCATGTCATATAATAGTCCTACTTTTCATACATAGTAAAATATAACACTTATCAGTTCAAATGCCTTTCACACATAAAACACCATTTTGGCAAAATCTGTATATATATATATATATATACACGAAATTCCTATTATTTGAATCTCAATCTATTTCATTTCATTACACATAAATCACTTAATGACTTAAATTCAACTCTCATTTTCGAATGTACACATCATTCCAAATTCAAACATACTATTCATCTGTTTTTTTTATAAAGCCACAACCGAATATGTAACAAGCCTAAATCATATGTCCATTCAATAGTTCATATAGTCAAAAACCAAAGTATCTATCATTATGCATTAGGTTATGAATTAATGGTCACATATCAAACATCACAATGAAACATATATATACGATCACATGCTGAGTATAAACTTCACTTTTAATCAAAACTTATACTATTACGATAATCGAATTTAAACTCAATCCATATGCAAGAATTAACTACATTAAACTTTTATCTTTCCAAACATATACAAGTATACATGCATCTTCAAGGACAACTAATAATCAAAACATATATCAAAGTTAACTTCAAGGTCATTCACGTAATAATCAACCCCATAATTCCATCAAACCATGAATTCATACTTAGCTGATGAGCAAGCCATTTTCGCATGGCTTGAATATATACATATTCAAGAATAAACTTGTTTTCAAAAGAGTTTAGTCTATACATGCCATCATTTGAAATATAGTCTTTTAAAAGTACCGAAATAGTGACGATAATATCGATGACTTTGATATTGATCCCCGAGCTCATAACTTTCAGCCAAAATCTATAAAATAGATTAACAAAGACACTCAAAGTAAGCTAATTAGCTTAGTAAGTATTAAGTAATTAAACAACTCAAATCATGATATATAACATTCAAAATATCACATTTATTCAATAACCTAATACAATTACACAAGGGCTATACTGGCCGAATGCATAAAACCCTTAGTTAGCATCACTCACATGCTTCACATAACATCCTCATTACATAATATCATTTATAACACTTATCTAAATGTTCATACACACGGTCGAGTATAACAAGAAAACTAAATAAGCCTTTCTAGCCACACATAGCTTAACTTTAAGATAATATTACTCACCACATTCATTCATTCAATAAATTTCCTTTAAACCATAATCAAAAGATAATATAATTCACTTATAGCAAAGCTATATATATTAACATATATACTAATACTTACTTACCTTTTTAATACCGAATTTATACCTTATCACATAGCTCAATTTCCATGATTTTCTATTTGTCACAACTCAAAATCTTATATTCATAGACTTGGAACAATCACCGGTATATAACCTGCTAGGCATGAGCCTGAATTCATCACCGGCACAAGGCCTGCTAGACTTTAAGTCCGATATTTATTCATCGGCATTACGCCTGCTAGGCTCGAAACCCGTTAATAATCACCAGCTTAAAGCTTGCTAGGCCAAAGGCCCTAATAACACAATACGATAATTAAATCACAAAGTTTCAAATACCTCAATTCATATACTTCTAATTTCCACATAGCACAAATACATAGTAAAACTTATCATCACTCGAACTTAACACCTACCAAACATTTTATTTCATTCCAAAATTTGCCATTCGGGCTTAACATATATCAACCTTTTACTTCCATATCAAAGTTTACTATTCGGCCATAAAGCATATCAAATACTTACCTTCATTTCATACTTACATTTGACCATGAAACATATCGACTATTTTTCTTTCAAATCATCCTCACATTCGGCCTTGTGCATATATATACAATGTAAGTTAAATTTTCATGATACATCATGTTATAAACAAGTATAACCTATGTTTAATTACTTAAACTTACCTCGGATGTTGTCGAACGATTACGAATCGACTATTCGACTATTTTCGCCTTCCTCCTATCCGAATTCAGTTCCCTTTGTTCTTGAGCTAAATTAAACAAATCAACTTGTTTAATCACTTAACCAAATTATTTTCATTCAAATATATCACATATGCGAAATTTAACATAGTCCCCTTTATTATACACATTGCTAACTAAATTCAAGTTCAAGAAATATTTAACGACAATGATTTATGCAAGATGTACTTAGGCCGAATTTGCTCCATTCACTAATATGTTCATCTATTGCTTAAGCTTACAAATTCGACTCCTCACAAATCAATTATTCAAGAATTATAATCAACAAAGACATTTTTCATTCAAAACAAAGATAATTTCTTATTTAATGACACACATACGGTAAATCTCATTTCCATTCATCTCAAAATTCATTCAAACTAAACCATTCATTTATATTAAGCTCATTCGACCATTGTATAAACAATTTTAACATCTAAGCATTACCTTCTAATATCTAGCACAATTTCACAACCTAGAACAAATTGCCGAATGCAAATATACTCATCAATTCAAGAACGTAAACCATGGGCTAACTAAGCAATGTATTAGCCATCCCAAATACATGAACATTTTACAAAAATTTACTCAAACATACCTTTAATTCAAGCTACAACCATGGCCAGATACTCTTGGCTTTTTCTTTTTCTTTTACTTAGTGTTTTCGGCAAAAACAAGAGAAAATAAACAACAATTTCATGTTTTATTAATTAATACATATAATAGGTATTAGATTACCAAAAATGGCCTTGATAATTTCATTCCTTTTCCACTATCTAATGGCCGATTATGTCCATGTATAATAACCTTGGTCTAATTGTATTTTAAACCCTCCAACATAAATAACAACCACAATTCGGCACTCACACAATATCCATCTAATTTTTTTTATGCAATTGAGTCCTTAATTAATAATTCAACATCCAAATGACAAAATTAAAACATGAAACTTTCACGTATGAAAATTTGCATATAATAACCATAGAAAATAAAATTTAAAAATTTTTCTGACTCAGTTTCGTGGTCCCGAAACCACTTTTCCTATTAGGGCCAAAAAAAGGGTTGTCACAATTTTTGTAAAAATTAGTGTTATATTAATAGTGTAGTTATTATTATTTTCATAGCTAACAAAGAACCTGAGACATCGGCATCGAAAGGAAAGGAGAAAGCCGTTGAGGATTATAACAAGAAATATATGATTTGTATTACCATAATTCAAGTTATTTATTATTTAATATTTAATTTCAATTTATGTGTATAGAAAATGAAATTGAGGTAAGTATTGATATTTGAATTCAATGTGAATTGGATTTATTTGATGAATATTTATACATGTGTGTGAAATTGAATTATTAGTAAAATGAATTGGATTTGAATGGTGAATATGTATATGTAATTGAATTGTATAATGATTTGAAAATAAAAAAGTGATTAAATTGAAATTGATATGTGATTCCAATACCCTATTAACAAGTCGAGATTAGTCGGATATAGTTGACATGCCATAGTATTGGAAGAGTTCAGGGATACTTCAACCTCGAGTCGATGAGACACTAAGTGTCATTATTTTACTTTGGATAGATTCAATGAGGTACTAAGTACCACTTTACTTTGGCTAGGCCGATGAGACACTGAGTGTCATTTATTTGCTTCGAACTGTCTGATGAGGCATTGGTTGTCATTCTGGTGTGTTTGGTTGGATCCGTGTATCCGCTAAGGTCCGAGTCTTGTTAATAGGGGTAAATAAATGAAATGAGAAAATTATACAAATTTGATAAATTAGTCTATTGACTGAAATGGGTAAGTGAAATTGTGAAATGAAATGTGAAATGAAATTTGTGATATAAGATTGAATGCGTGAACCAAAGGTTCATAAAGTGTTCAAAGTTGAAATGTGAATTGAAATATTATATGTGATTGAGAAATGAACCCAAGATTTGTGAATTATTTGAAATTATATAGATAATATAAGAAATTAATTGAAGAGAATGATATAAGTGAATTATGTAACTTGAGTATGAATTTATATGTAAGATTTATTAATTATCTATGAATGCTTACGATATAATATTGTTATAATTTGAATTATGGTAATACCACTGAGTATTTCCAATACTCAGCGTACAGTTGTTTCCTGTGCGCAGGCTAGGTAAAGTAAAATACAGCCCAGCATCCGAATCACTTCCGACCTCAACTTCATTTTGGTGATGTAATCTAACTTTGGACAAAAGTGGCATGTACTAGGTTTTGGTCTTGATCACATTATATGTGTTTTGTAATGTTGTATGTAAATATAGTATATAAGACATAAGTTGAAGCATGGTATGTTAAGTGTTGAATTTGAAATGAATGAATGAAATACAAGTTAAGTTTTGAATGGCATTATGATTATCTATTAAATAAGTTAGTAAGCTATGATTAGGGCATAATAAGTATGTTTGAATGTGGATATGTCTTGATTGATATATTGGTTGCAACTTGGTTTTGGTTTAAATTTTGGTGTTGAAATGGTTTTAGTTTAAAATGTGCAGAGAGGTTAGGTTAGTGTTTAAGACTCATATAGAGTCTACACGACCTGGCATACCGGCGTGTGGCCCGACCGTGTGTGACACATGGCTAGCACATGGGCGTGTGTACTGGCCATGTGTCCTTTGCATCTTAAAATGTGAAATCAGGATATCACATAGGCTAGACACGATCGTGTGTCTCGGCCGTGTGAAGGACATGGTTCTAGCATGGCTGTGTGATACAGTCGTGTGAAAATTGCTTAAAAATGGTGAAAAATCAGGTTACCATAAGGCCTAGCCATATAGGTGTGTGCCCAGGCCCTGTAGCCCTCTGTTTTTTATTAAATTGCAAGTCAGCCTGCCACACACCCTGAAAACATAGCTATGTGAGCCACACGGGCTGGCCACAGGGCGATGTCCCAAGCCACACGGGCGTGTGTCCCTATTTCTCATGAAATTTTTTTAAAGTTTTGTAAAGTTTCTGGTTTAGTCTCAAATCATTTCCTAAGCATGTTTTGGGCCTCGTAAGCCTATATTAAGGACTTTATGATGGAATTTGAAAAGTTTTAAACTGAAACACAAAAATTATGATTTAGTTTTGTACAATTGCTAGTGTTTAAGTCCGGTAATGCCTTGTAACCCTGTCCCGATGACGGTTTCGGGTTAGGGGATGTTACACTATTGGCATGTGAACACTCTTGGCATTAGCCAAAGAACTCCTATCGAGTAGATCTCGAATTTATTTGTGCTGACATAAGTGAAGACTTCCAGTGGATGATCGAGTAACTTCAACACCTAAAAAATAATAGCGATCACCCATATCTTTAATAGAAAATTCTTTATGTAACTACTGAACAAAATAATTAATCTCATCAGGTGAACTACTAGTTATAATAATATCATCTACATAGACCAAAACATAAACGACAAACTTGGTTGTAACTTTAACAAACAAGGAGGCATCAGATTTAGATAAGATAAAGCTAGTTGAAAAAAGAAATCATCTCAATTTGTCAAACCAAGCACGAGGAGCTTACCGTAATCCATACAATGCCTTTATCAGACGACAGACCAATGGCTCACCATTTGGTCTATACTAAACATAGTCTAGAGGTTGCTGTATGAAAACTTCATTAGTTAACTCTTTATTCAAAAAAGCATTGTTGACATCAACTTGACGGAGTTGCCAACTATTAGATACAACAATGGATAAGGTAAGTCAGATAGTAGCAGTTTTAACCACCGGACTAAAAATTTCTTTGAAGTTACATCCAGGTACTTTGGAGCGATCTTTTGCGACCAACTGTGCCTTTCGTCGATTAATGGATCCTTCAGGAATCTTCTTGATTTTGAAAAGCCATTTGCACCTAATTACTTTCTGTCCAGAAGGTAAAAAAACAAGTTCCCAGGTGGAGTTAGCCATTAGAGCATCAAATTTAGCCTGAATAGCTATTTTCCATTCCTTATGAGCAAGAGCTTCTTTAACAGTACGTGGTTCAAAATTGACAGCATCAATGGATAAAGTCTTGGGTTTAAAAATCCCTGCCTTAGACTGAGTAACCATAGCGTGAGTATTCCTTAGAGGAATAGAATACACAGTGGTTGGACCAAACTAAATGGCCAGAGGAGTAGGTCTGACTTCAGCCGATAAATCATTAGAAATAGCCTAGTTTGAACTACATAGAGTTGGCAATCCATCTGCATCAGATTACACAGGATTGCTACTTGGAGTAAGAGCTAAAGATACAGTGGGCGACTGCTCAGAAAGTCTACTAGGTTCAGCTGAGGACTCAATCGATGAGGAGCGAACAATAGAAAAATATGTGGTGACACATAGAGAAGACAGAATAGTGGGCAAAGCAGGCGAAGAAAAAAAATCGATGCTCATCAAAGACAACATACCAAGATACAATAACCGTACCAGCTGGTGTGAGATAGTGATGGCCCTTATGTTGAGAGCTATACCCTAGAAACGTGCAAGGCTGGGAACAAAATTCCAATTTGTGATTTACAAATGGACACAAATATGGGAAACAAAACCAGCCAAACACCCGTAAGTGATCATATGTAGGTTCATGACCATGAAGAACCTAATACAGGGACTAACCTTTCAGAACTGGAGTTGGCAGATGGTTGATACGATGAACAGCACTACAGAAGGCATAACCCTAGTAACGCATCGGTAGATTGGCCTGGGGTTAAAGTGTAAGACCGGTCTCTACAACGTGGCGGTGTTTATGCTCAGCAACACCGTTCTGTTCCGATATATGTAGACAGGAAAGACAAAAAAGAATCTCATAACTAGCTAGAACTGATGTAAAGGCACAAAACTTACCGCCCTAATCACTCTAAAATTTCTTGATATTCTTCCCAAATTGAGTGAGAACCATATTCTGAAACTGACAAAAACACTCAACTGCTTGAGATTTATGCTTAATCAGATAAATCTAAGTAAATCGACTACTCATGTCAATAAACGAAACATAGTACAAATTACTTCCACAAGCAACAGAGGCCGGACCCCACAAATCAAAAATAACCAATTCAAATAATTCCATATATTTAGTAGTAGATCGTAAAAAGGGCAATTTATGTGACTTTCCTTTTTGACATGCAATACAAACATTATCGAGAACCTTCTTATTGAAAACAATTTGACACTTATCAAGAACAAGTTTAACTATTACAGCAGAAGGATGACCAAGTCTCTTATGCCATAGTGCAAAAACATTAGTATCTGACGAACACTCCTGAAGGCCAGTATTGTGAACAGCAGTCACAGTAGTAAAAGAACCAAATGAATTTGCAGAAAATTGGTATAGACCACTACGAGCTTGGCCCTACAACAAAATTTCCTGTATCTGATTGTCCTTAATAACACAATACGATGGATGAAATTCAGAAAATACATTATTGTCACTAGAAAACTGAGAAACAGACATAAGATTCTTTTAGATACTCGGCACACACAAGACATTAGAGAGATGTAATAACCTCTTCTTTGTAGGCAAAACAAAATTCCCAATAGACGAGATTTTAGTGGGGGCCCCATTCTCCATTAAAAAAGAGGAAGTACCTGAATATGGAGTGGACTCATTCAAACCAGAGGCATTCTGACAAACATGATGAGTAGCCCCGGAGTCTAGATACCATGATGAAGTCCCAACAGGTACATGAACATAGGAATCAGTATTATCAAAATTAGACCTATATTCAGTAGTAGCTGAATAATCAGATGTACGAAAATCAAGAATACGAGGCAGTCCAATACACGACGAAGAATTATAGTCAATAACTCGTGCTCGAGGTTTGGTCTGTCATAGAACTCTGGAACTATGATTTGGCCTAAAAGTCGTGCCTTCAAGACCAATATAATGGGTAGATGGCCCAGGAGAATTATGCCCAACAGACAGATCAGCATCGGCATGCCCAATACTAGAATTAGTGGTAGCCTGCTCACCAGAACCAAACAGCCCAACAAACCGACCTACTCCACGCGAATGATGGACTTCAGCAGATGGCCCAAATCGATGCTGGCCCAATATGCATTCCATGGTTGATCTGTAATAGGGACATAAGGCACACTTGAGCCACTAGACCCAACCAATTTCTGTGTGGGCCACCATTAAACCCAAACATATGACCTACTTGATTTAGTTTATCAGTCACCAAGAGATTTGTTTCCCTATACTGCAGTGCAACTCCAAAGTTTAGAGAAGCAGGCCAGCCACCCCAAGACACACCACCAAAGAATGGCACCGAACTGTGTCCCGTCAGTCCACCATACTACCCAAAGTCACCAAAACCAACATACGGATCACCACGATTCTCCTGTCCAGTATGAGTAGACGAAAACTGCGCCACCGTCAGAGCAGTCGGACCACCATATCTGCTGTTGAACGGGTAGAAGCACTATTACGTTAAATGCCCATAACGGCCACAAATTCGGCATTAGATTCAAGGCCAAAAGCCACACCCTCGTGAATGACCATTGCGTACGTCACTCTGACCAGGTTCAGCTTTCGAAAGAGCTTTGACCAAATTTGCATGCATCAGTCCATCATTCACCAGCCGTGTTTGATGGTTTTCGATCTCCAACAGTACGTCAACAAGTTTTTGAAATGGAATAGCCTCCGATAAGAACGACGCCATGGTTACCACAGCATCAAACTCTGGTGGCAAACCAGCAAGAAGAACTTCTACACTTTTAGTCTCCGAAACACCAAATCCAGAGGCTTTAAGCAACGCATCGAGTTTCTGAATTTTGGCGAGGTATTCTTTAACCGAGAGTTCTCTTTTTTGTATAGAGTACAATTCATGTCGAACACGAGAAACCTTAGCACTAGTAGACGCCTCGAACAGGCAATTCGCAATGTTCCAAATGTCACAGGCCGTCTTCATGACAGTAAAGCAGGACAACAAAGACACACTGATTGTAGAAAGCAACTAGGAGGCGAGTAGCTTGTCTTGTTGAACGAATGCAGACGCTTCTGGATTTGGAGTTAAAGCACTATCCAAAGACGCCACAAACCTAGGCGGCGTAGGTAACGTTCCAACGAAACTTTTCTCATCTAATTTTACTGTGTCATGGTGAGGAAAACACTGAATCAAACGCGAGCTGGAAAACGTCGGGCTAGAGTGATCAGCGGAAGTGGAGTCTATCGAGTTAGCCATGAATCAGCAAAAGAAACAAGCACCAGGACCTCAGACGACTGATACCATATTAGGTACTGTATTCTTGAACAAACAGAGAACAAATTGAGAAAATGAATTACTAAAGAAAAACTTGCTTAGTGTTGTATTCTATATCGTGATCATTGTGGTCACTAGTGTTTTATACTTGACTTTGAGTAACTGCTGTTTAACAAACTATACCAGCCTAGGTAACAGATTAATAACATACTAATAATATTTGTTATCTAATACTAACGTATAATATTAACTCACAATTTTTTCTTTTTTCTTTTTTGTGAAAAAAATTGTGATTGTGAGGTTGATAAGGTCGTCTTTGCAAATATGTCATTATGAGATTGGTTGTATTATTTAGATGATAATATGTATTTTTAATTTTTAATCTTGGACCAACTAGATGGTTTTCAAAACTGAACTTAACACTCTAGACTTTTTTTTTTTCGAATTAAATCACTTACGTATTTTTGATTGTCATGAGAATGCAATATGTCAAATACGATACAAAAACATACACAAGGTTCACAATAATGACACCATCAACAACATTTTCTAAATAGAAATGCTAAAAGAAATCCATGACTATAAAGACAATTAATCCTAATTTCTCCAAGTATTTGTATTAATCAACTTCTAAAAATTATTACTCAATCAAGATATTAAGAATCTTATACATCTCAAAATCATTCAATGATAAAAAATGAATCTTGCATAAAAAATCTCAATTCTTCACAACAAAAATTACAATCCTAATGTTCTAGATATTAATTAATAAAATTATCAAATTAAGGAAATCATAGTATCAAAATTATAAAATGTACAAGAAAATAAGAAAAATTCGAGAAAAAATGAATAATGTTGAAATAAAATATAGAATTAAAGGTTTGGGGCGGGGGTTAGTGATAGACAAAATAATAAATTTTTAAAATTTTTATAAGGTATTCACCAATTATATAAATTAAAGTTTTCTTTTTAAATTACCCCACTACTACTGATTATAACAATTAAAAAAGTTCATGTCTAACGAAACATAAACAAAAACATGTTAATAATACAAAATTAATAATTAAATGATGACATGTAATTTACCTTATATTTTCACTGTCATTGCTATGAAGCCGCATCTTATCAAGTAAAATTTGTAATTAGGGGTGAACGTTTGATCGAATCGAATAATAAAAATTTTAAGTTGATGAATCTTATTTTATCATCCTAATTCGATTTGAAAATTTATCAAATCGAATCAAGTAAGATGGACTTAGAATCGAATTGAGTAAGATGGAATTCGAATCGAATCAAATATATTTGTTCGAGTTAAATTTAAAAAATGAGCCCGGATCATTGTAGCTACTGCCACTCACCATAATCAAATTTGTTATTAACTTTCATGCTTATTTATTAATCTTTTATATACGGGTTGGATTCTTTGCTTGCTTAATTGCTTCAATTATCTTCCAATTCTTGTCACCATGTATTTTGAAATTAAATGTAAAAAAGAGTTTTTTTTAATAAAAGTTATTTTAAAGATAAAATGTAAAATTGATACCAACAAAAAAATTTAACACGAATAATTTTATAGCATTATCAATAATTCAATTTTAATAGAATTTGATAAAAATTCAACATGATTAAACAATTTAATAATTAAACAATTCAATAATATAAAAAATACAAAATTTGAAATTTAATTCAATAATATAAATAGTAAAATAAATTCAAAAAAATTGGGGTTTGAAAAGAAATAAAATTTTGGGGGAAAACAAAAGAAAAAAATTAGGGATTAAAAGTTTTGAGAAGAAAATAAAAGAAAAAAAAAAGCTTTGAGAGTTAGGGAAATATAATTTTTTGGGCACGAAGTTAAAAAGTTTAAGAAATTGAGGGAAGAGAAGTAAAAGGATTTGATATTTAATTTATTTAAATTCGAAAATTCAAATTGATTCGAACTCAAAATTTAAAATAAATTCGAGTTGATTCGATTAACTTAACTAATTCAATTCAAATAATTCGAAATTCAAACTTTTTTCCGAACCGAATTGAATTTTAATCACACTTACACAAATTTATACGAAATCTTCTTATTTCAAACCTTCCATTTGCTAGTTGCAAATTAACATAATAAAATCATAATAAACAAGTAAAAGAAAATGTATTACAGCATAAATTAGAAAAAAAAAAGGACCATGAACGCAGGCAGAAGCATCAAGTAGTGGCGGTGTTCCACAAATTATAGATGTTGTTCAAAGTTTGGAGGTGGCGAGCTTTATGAGATCCTTCCTAAGAATCTTGCCAGATGGATTCTTGGGTATTGAAGCTACAAATGCCACTTTCCGAATTCTTTTATATGGGGCAACCTGTTCATTTCATTTACCCACCAATTTAACTACTTGATAATTCAACAGAGTTAAACAACCCAATTTCATCCACGCGCATACCTGTCTACCCACGAAATCCATCACTCCTGTCTCCGATAAATTGCTTCCGGGTTTTCTTACCACGTATGCCATCGGAAACTGACCAACCTCCCTATCAGGAAACCTGAAACACCCAATCACTGAATTATACACATGCCCAACCTCCGGTAAGGTCCATATAAGAGGTGACAACTTACGGAATAACCGCAGCATCTAAGATTTCCGGGTGGGAAAGGAGCAATGCCTCAAGCTCTGCAGGAGGAACCTGCCAAATCAAAACTATCACTTTGTTTGTTTGTTATATCCCTTGTACAAAAGGCAAGCCAATTTGGGGGGGTCATTCACCTGATATCCCTTGTACTTAATCAGCTCCTTTAACCTGTCAACTATAAATATGAAGCCATCCTCCTCAATATAGCATAAGTCGCCAGTCCTCAGCCATCCGTCCGAGTCAAGTGTCGACGTCGTTGCTTCTGGATTACTGAAATAACCTACAATACCAAAGTCAAAGTGTCTGTTTAGGGGCATTTGCCCAACCCACCCTCCCTTATTACCCTAATGTTTCCTCAGCAATTGCGAAGCTAATCAGTGGCCAACCCTCAAAAACAATTTTTAATCTAAATAATAAAGAAATCATTCCAGCATATATAATTAAACAACCAAATATGCCCAAACACTCATCCGTCACCTACCAAGAAAAAGTCAGAATATTGAATAAAAAAGGGCGCATTTTGCTTTTGGTCTAATTTGCCCCCAGTCCCTCTACTATTTGGAGTTTTAAAAATTCGGTTTCTCTGTTTTTCATGAATTCCTTTTGTCTATTTTCAGTAAAAGTAAACATAAAGACCCTTATACTAAGAGTTGAAATGCATTGTGTTTATTCTACTCAAAATTTAAGCAAATTAATCCTTGTAAATTAGATTAAAAAGTAAATTGACCATCTTATTAAAAATTTCATCTATTTCTACCTTTAAAAACTGGTTTTTATATATTAACATGAAGTCCACCTAGCACGCCACATGTCACTATCTGATTATTTCATCAGCTACATCAGTTTTTAACTGTATATACGGATGAAAATTTTTACAAAAAGGATAAATTTACTCTTTAATCTAATATAAATAGATTAATTTATTATTTTTAAGTAAAAGAACAGAATAATGACTCTGGTACAGAGCTAGGGACTTTCATAATAAATTTACCTCTATTTTTTTTTATTTTTAAAAATTAAAGTGCGATTCACTACACTGATTGAATATTAAAATATCACATTTAACAATAATCAAATATTAAAATATCAAAGTCTTAATTTAATTAAGATAAATATTATTATTAATATAACAATACGAGTTTGATGATGCTGAATCTCATTATCTTCTTATTTCAATTCCAATTCCTATTCTTATTCATGTTTCATAAATAACTAAATTAAGTCAACAAAGTAGGAAGTAAGAGAATATTCAAACCCTTGGGGGTTTTTTAGTGGCTTTAAAGGATATTAATAATTAGATAATACCTTTCATAACGGAGGGGCCCCTAAGCCAAAGCTCACCCGTCTGGTTCACGTTCAAAGCCTTACCACTATCCGGGTCCACAACCTTAGCCTCCATGCTAGGCGACAACATCCCCGCCGTACCATACTTTCGGCTCTCTTCCAACGAGTCCGTCGACGCACCAATCCCAGTTGACTCAGTCAAACCGTACCCTTGAAGAATCTTTACCTTCGGATACTTCTCCAGAAAACCCTCAATCACTTCTTTACTCAGCGGTGCCCCACCTGACAACGCCGAATGCAACGAACTCAGATCGTACTTCTTCCGTATCTGATCGGCGGCGTTTACCATCGCCACCAGAATTGGTGGCACCAGTGGTAGGTAGGTTGCCCGGTACTTCTCGATGGTTGATAGCATGTCGTGCATCTCGAACTTCGATAAAACTATGACCGTTGATCCAGAGGCCAACAGCCCAGTGGCAAAGGCTACTAAGCCGTAGATGTGAAACATGGGAACCGTGCAGATGAACTTTTCTCCTACTTCTATGCTGAACCTGTTTATAACCGTTTGTACCATGGCTATAAGATTTCTATGAGATGAAACCACTCCCTTGCTAGCACCTGTCGTACCAGAGGAATAAAGCAGAGTCGCCGTGTCATCCTGGTTGACTCGGTCCCTCACTCGACTCCCACTCGGTTCCCTCTTCATCATCTGATGTAAAGTTGTTACAATCTTCGCTTCCCCAGCCTGACTGCTCACGTGATCTTCTAGAAGCACGATCGGGATGGTGGAGCCTGCTAATTTAGGGAGGAGTTGAGGAATAGTGAAGGCGAGAACTGGCTTAGAATCGGCGACTTGTTTCCCGATTTCATTAGCCGTGTTGAGAGGGTTGGTGGTGGTTATGATAGCGCCCAGGGACATAACAGAGAGGCAAACAATGGGGAAGAAGATGGAGTTGGGTGAAAGGAGTAGAACCACATGGCCTTTCCGGATTCCCATGTCGGAAAGACACGTGGCAACGGAATCAACAGCCCTCCAAAGCTCCGAGAAGGTGAGATGGCGGCCGGTAGCGGCATCGATGAAGGCAACTTTACCGTGGTGAGCCCGAGCCGAGATAAATGTGGTGACATCGAGGGAGTCGTTCTTGGGGAGAGGAATGGGTTTGCGCTTGCTGTAGAAGGTAGAATTGGATCGGCAAAAGCCACTCCTTGGATCGATTGCCAAGCTCATGTTTTCCGCCATGGATTTGCAGTTCCAATGTTTTTATTTTTTATTTTTCTACTCTTCAAATAAAGTCGGCTGGTAGAAGAATCAATTTTATATTGTAAGACAGCGAAGTATGGGCAGTCACATAAGCGAGTGAGCTAGTTTAGGTCTTTTGAACAGTCCGCGTGGTCGGAAGCCTTACGTGGCACGATCAGGATCGTTGGATGGAAACAAAGTTGAACTTTTGTCGTAAGATCAAATTGAGTAATAGAGGAACGTGTTTGATTGTGTTGCCACGTGTGGATTTATCTGTATTTGTCACATATCGCACTATACATGGTCGTCGCCCGCCATCCTACTCTTCCGTGACCTCTTTTTTCTTTTTAATTTACTTTAAAATATTATTTAATTTGTCACATTTTTTTTTTATTTGTAGTTTTAAGATTGGTCGCTTTTGTAAAGATAATATATTATCACTAATGATTAATTTTGCAGTTTTAACTTAAAAAAAAATATTTTAATTTTTTATTTTGTTTTTTAGCCTTTAAATTTACATTTTTATGTTAAATTATTAAAAAATGAATGGAAATATTAATGTTTGTTAATTTTATTGGAATAACATACATACAGATTATCATATGGATGACATGTTCGTGTTTAATTAATTTTTTAAAATTAAAAAAGTATTAAAAATATTTTTATAATTTTTAATTTTAAAAATAATTTCTATATTTTTGAATTTTTAAAATTTTAAAAAATTAATTAAATACTGGTATGTCATCCACGTGTTTACGTCAATGAAGTAAAAAACATTAATTTTTCCATCCATTTTAGAGTGATTTGACAAAAACGTAAGTTTAAAGACAAAAGGGCAAAAAATTAAATGAAATGCTAAATTGACCTTTTCTTTTTATTATAAAGTTGGAGAGCCATATAAGTAATTATGCCAATATATTACCAACAAAATAATTAATAATAGGTTTTTTTTTTATTTGGGTAATATCAATAATAGGACTTTGACACCTTAAAAAGTAAAAGTCTTACAAAACTCTCTTACTATATATTAGATTGCATTTTAGTCCATTTATTGAAAATATGAGCAAATTAACACCTTTAAGTTAGATAAGTGAGTAAAATAGCCACTCCGTTAAAATTTGGTGTTTATATATAAGGTATAAGAATAAATTTAGCCTTCAACCTTCACACATTTATTCAATTTGGCTCCTGTTTTTTTATTGGAAGTAAATTAGAAAAATTTAAAACTAATAAAGCTAAAGAGTAAAAGAAGCTTTAGCAATAAATTAAAAAAATCATTTAAGCTCTTTTAAATTTTAAAAATTATTAAAAAAATTATAATTATAAAATTTTTATTAAAAATTAACAATATTGAGTGTTCAAAATGTTATGAAGATTAAAATTTAATAGTTGGATATTAAAATCTTATGACCATTAAAATTTAATTGTTAAAAATTCACAATACTGTTATCACCATTAAAAATTAAGGGTTGGATATTGTTATTTTTTAATAATTTTTTTAATAATTTTAAATTTTTATAATTTTTTTATAAATTTTGTTTATGATTTTTAATAATTTAAAATTTTTAAAAGGGTTTAAATGATTTTTTTAATTTATTACTAATGCCTTTTTGACTCTTTTGTCCTATTAGTTTTAAAAAATAATTTACTTTCAATAAAAGAGTAGGAGTTAAATTAAATAAATGTATAAAGATTAAGGGTTAAATTTGTCATTATACATTATATATAAACACTAAAACAAGCACTTAACGGATTGTTTTGTTACTAATATAACGTATAAAGATTAATTTATCTATTTTTTAATAAAAAAAAACTAAAATGTAATCTAAAAAAATATTACAGGAAACTTTGTGATACTTTTATTCTCTTAATATCATTGTCTATGTAATTCTTTTTTTCTCAATTGTAATTTGACTCAAGAGAGAATCAATAATAGAGATCCAATCTATTTACATGGATAAAGTGTTTAGGATTTGAGATTTTTTCGTTAACCAGGCTAATTCTTTTCAAATTAAAAAAAGAGAGTAAATTATACTAGCCACTTAATTATCAATTTTTTTTTTTGTTATTTAATTATGAAAAGTTATAAAATGATTATTTAATTATTTAATTTTTTCTTTTTTGGTCACTAGACATTAAATGGTTGATAGAAAAATGACATGTCAATTTTTAAAATTTACATAATATTAACTTTAATTCTCAAACATTTATACATTGTGTCACTTTAATATTTGATTCCAAAAAAAAAAAAAAAACAATTAGCGTCTACATATTGTGTAATTTAATCTTTATTTTTTTGTAGTTTACTTTTCTTTGTGGTCATTTCACTTAAAAAGCTTATAAAATTATTAGCTAAGTTTGATATATATATACACATACACAAAAAATAGAAACACTCAAAAACCCAATATAAAAAACCCAATATATGTATCATGCCTATTAATTTTTTTTTCTAAAAAAATATGTTGATTTTTTTTCAAAATTTAGGGAAATAGGTCATTTTTGGAGAGAGAATACAAAACGCCTCCTACAAGAGTACAGGGCATGCTTTTAGCCTCCTTGTTGCCACCTCAACTGAAGACGCTTCCTACTAGATGCGTTTTCGTCCCAACTAAGTGTGCCCCCTTCAACTTGTTTCTTAAAACTGTGACCCAAACCCTAAACCTTAACCTTGTACCCGAGATTCTTGGGATAAAATTTGAAAGGCCTGGGAATCTCGGGATAAAATTTACACATCCCATCCAATCTTTCTATGGCAGATAATAATGTTATCTTTAAAAATTTTTCAGAAAAAACGCTACTTGTTAGAAGTGTTTTTTTTTACTTGTCATGTCCAATATTTTCCAACATTTTGAAATTATGTTTCATATTCGGTGGTAGAATTTCCTATAAATTGAAGACATTCTGTGTAGAGGTTTCCAAATTTCGAGTAGATTGTTTTCATGATGAGGTTTGCATAAGGAGACCATTGATGATGCTAAAAATCTGAAGTCTAAAAACCGACCCAACAAAGCAAATTAGTTAAAGTAAGTGTCGTTGTTTTAATTTGGATAATTAGTACTTATTTTTTTGTATAATGTTTTTTTTTAAACATGTGAAATAGGTTATTTGGGCGAAAATGAGTAGACGAATTAGAGACGTTATTTATTATGATAATCAAATTTGTGAAATCGATATTGAGGTCATTTTTGTATTAGCCCACACTATAGAATTGGCTTTCAACCAGAGTATAAAGTTGAACGAGCTTCGTCAAAAATTAGAAGGAAAGTGTCAACTTCAAGTCGAAGGAGAATTACGAGCTTGAAAAATAGGCATTTAATGTCATTGAACCCTGTTAGATATGATATATTTGAGGTAAAAGGTGACATGGATGTCGAGGTGATGCTTGATAGACATTGCTTTAGTGGAAATGTTATACTAGAGTTATATGCTCACTTTATTGATGTCGAGGAATGTGGTCTGAGTTTGACAATAGTTTCAGTAAATTTGTTTCTGGAACAAGAAGTAGAAAGTCAAACCACACGGTTTATGCGCTGGTTTCACAGTATTGTTACAAAGCTCCTATCAAGAAATGTTGACATCATCACTAGGAAGGCATTCCTCGGTTTCAACACTCAATTTCAACTTTGGTGTACAGTCAAGGTTAGTTGGTAACCTAAAGTTAAAGACCTTGACACGACATGCTGTGAGTGCTTTTGATTTCAACTTCCCAATGCCGATTTTCTATGTTGGAAACACTTATGCGGATATGCCATCAAGTTAAACCGGTAGTCAATTTGAAAGTAATATTAGTTTTAATGTAGGGTTTACAAGAACGGATGATGTACTCCCTACAACTTACATTGGTGAAGGGACATCCAATCCTAGATTATGCCACTTACTTTGATTGTATCAAAGAGATATTCAAATGTTCTCAATGTTATAGAAGATTAACTTAATTGAAAGGTGATTGAGGTTTCTATTGAATGTTTCCTATTGATCTTTTGCATGAATTCATATTGAAGTTGATTAAGGGTAACTTGAAGTGTGGTTGAGGTGTTTTCTACTTGAATTTTTGGTCTCATGCACCCAAGTTTCAGAAATTTGGGTGTTATTACCAAAACTTTTAAAGCTAGTGGCTAAATTTTAGTTTCAGGGATCCAAGTTTTGAAATCCATACTAAAGGTATCAGAACTTTTGATGAAAATAGCTGAAAAACTACAATGTTTGGCCTAAGTGTTGGTACATGAATTTTAGGTATCGAAACATAGCCTAAGGTTTTGGAACATGGGGGTTATGTAAAATACCTTGCCCCCAAATAGTGCCACATCATTTGTTTTGTGAATTTCAAGCCAATCGAAGCTCGCTTTTGGTAATAAAGACTAATAACTCTTGAAAAGAGTTATATTTCATGCCTTTAGACCTAGCTAATTTCCTGTACTTAAGTACATTTAGTTGCACTTTAGGATATTTCATTAGGATTTTTCCTTAATCATTGCATTAGGAGCTTGGACTATTTGTTTAAATGTTATTTGTTATTTTTAATTGCTTGTAAAAGGGCTATGTTTGGTGGATTTACATGTACAGGACGAGGAACAAGAAATAAAAGAGTGAAGATTTGCCAAGGAAAAATGATGGATAATTTACCAACTTGTATGCTATGAAAATTTGCGATTCCAAGAAGATGACCGAGTCAACAATTAACTCGTACCGGTTTCAGCTAACTCTATTTGTACTAAATAAATCTGCCTAAAAAGAGGAAGAGATAAATCTTGTCTGTTGGTTTTATCTTAGAGAAAAAGAATTTTAAAAGAGGAAAAAAATAATGAGATAATGAGCTGATAACCACCTACCCAAAAGGAAGGGATTTTTAAACTAAAAAGAATTTAAAAAGGGAAAAGATAATCTTGAGCTGTTGGCTAAACCCTAGTACACATGCTTATAAAAAGCCAATGAAGGAGACCTCAAGAGGACAAAGAATAACAAGACGGGAAGATCCTAAGGCAAGAGTAAGAGGGTTCGATTGAAAGAGGAAGTCATCATTTCAGCTAACATAGGGCACTGTGTTGCTGAGGTATAGACCAGCGGAAGTTGTTCTCCCGACGCTCTTCTTTTATTTCCTTAATGCTCTCTTGTGAACTTATTTGGTTGTAAACGATGGTAATGGTTTGGAATCATATTTTCCAATCAATGAGTTAAATCTTACCAGGTTGGGGTTATTTTGATGTTACTTAACTATTTTAAGTTTCCATGGTATAAATCTGATTATTTTACTGCCCATTCAATTGTATAAGTGCAATCCCTAGGAATAGTTGATGGCATATTATTCTTGTTAAGTTGATTTAATACGAGAAATGTTAGATTAAGTTAAATAATATTGGATGGCATGAGCAAGCATTTGAATGATGCTTGCGTTATAGAAAGAATTACACATGCTACTATAGTAAGACCCTATATGAGCAGGGATAGTAACTTGAGGTTTTGCCCCTAAAAGAGATAGACTACTTTAGGACTCTTTTACACTAAAAGTTAATCAAGATTTTTGCCATGGCATTATCAACAATGAAGGTTGATTCTGAATAATCCTAACCTACCGCATAAATATCGTATACACTATATCTTTATTTTTTGCTGAAGTATCTTTGCCATAACATATTTAGTAGTTGTTTATTTATAAAATATTTGCATATTACTCTCATATTTGCTATTACATTCCTACTATCAACTTTTCCATAACATTTCCAGTTATTTACTAATAACATATATTACTCATCATTGCATATTTATCTTAGTTTTCCCATATCATTTCATTCAATTGTTTTGTCATAGCATTAACCTGACTTTATTAAAATAACTTGACCAACTTTGTGTGTAACACTCCTAACCCGTATCTGTCACCGAAACAGGGTTACGAGGTATTATGATGATTTACGAAACATTTACAGATAACTCAGGTTGATTACTATTCATTTCCTGAAATTTGTGATAAGTCTCTTAAATGGACCCTTGAGGCCCAAAACATATATTAGAATCAATTTGGGACTAATTCGGGACTTTAGGAAATTTTTCGCAAAATTATAAAATTTTTCTTATATAAAGGAGTCACATGCCCGTGTGGTAAATGACACGCCTGTGTGATCAGGCCGTTTGGGTTCACATGCCCGTGTCCCTAACCCGTGTAGCTCTCTAACTTGTATCTCATGAAGTAATTAAAGTCACACGGCCAAGTCATATGCCCGTGTGCTAGGCCATGTGGTTAATTTAATTTCCAGAAATTAGGTGCAGGTTTCACACGTCTAAGAGACATGTCCGTGTTCTAGGCCGTGTACCTTATATGGCTGAGACACACGCCCGTGTCTCTACCTGTGTGCTCAATTTTGAGCATTCTATTTCTCAATTCTTAGGATGCAGGGGACACACGGCTAGGCTACACGCCCATGTATCAGGCCGTGTGTCATACACGGTCAAGACACATGCCTGTGTGTCTACCCGTGTGGAAAAAGTAAAGCCATTTTCTAGCTTTATTTCTCACCCAAACTTTGCTAATGATGTAACACCCCTAACCCCTATCCGCTGCCAGAATAGGGTTATAAGGCATTACTATATAAAACACAGCTCAAAACAGTCATATTATACTTGCTTTATAACCCCACCATTCGAAACATATATACCTCTTGTTCATGTCATTCGAAAATCAAATTATAAGATAACTCATCACATTACAAATTCCATACGCATATATTAAGGCATTTAAGCATATTTTATTTCATAAGCTGAATATCAAACATATCACTTTATACTTCTATACATGTGTATAAAACCAAACAATCCATATCGCTCGGCCTATTGTCCATTAGAAAATGCAGCATAATCAATTTCATCAAATGGTCAAGTTTAGCATAAAAACATCTTATCCATACGCGCATTTAACTGTAACATCTTGAAATAGGGCCTAAACAGAATGGTGGTTATGAAACCATGAATATGAGATAGAAAAGTTTATTCTGATAAATTTTTATGATTGACCGAGTGATTAGATGCATGTGTTAAAGTATTGATAGAAAATTTTATGAATTGCAAGTTTAATTTGCCTATTAGGGCTTAATTGCAAAAGTTGATAAATATGAGTTCTAGATGTTAAAGGATTTATTTGAAGAGCATAATTGAAGTAGAGGTCCTTAAATGGTAATTATACCATTAGGTTTTCATGGACAAAAATGGACATACATAGGTAGAAATAACCAAAGTTTTTAATGAAGGGCATTTTAGTCATTTGGTAATTAAATGAATTAAAAGGGAAAAAGATGGCAAAATTGCTATCATCTTCTTCAAGGGTCGAAACTCATATTTTCTCCGTAGCTAGGATTTGTTTCAAGCTTCCAAGCTCTATAGTAAGTGATTCCAAGCCCCATTTTTAATGCTCTTTACGTTTTTTAGAGTCCCGGTAACTTAATTTAGCTTATTCTAGCAATAATTTAACCTAGGGTTCATATTTGGAAAAATACCCATAGGTGAAATGTGTTTATTTTGATGTTTTATGATAGAATATGAGGTTTTAAATTATGTTGAACAACTTGTGCTATTCGATTTTAAGTAAAAACGAGTAAAACGATATAATCGGTAAAAATACCTAATGTTCATAAGTACATGTTAGAGTGAGAATTTGATGTTGCCATTAAGGGAAAATGATTAGCATGTCCTAAAACATAAGAATTAGGGAAAATTTTAATTTCTGAGCTTTGGGGTAAAAGTGTAAATAGGTTAAAGTTTAAGGGTAAAATCATAATTTTGCCAAAGTTAGAGTTAGGACTGTTTTGATAAATGTGGGTATTAAATAAGCTAAATTTGCTAATTATAGATCAAGAAGAACAGAATTTAGGGATAGATTGAGGAAAGAAAAAGGTAGAAGGTTAAGTTGTCAAGTTGATCGCATTTTGCACCGAGGTAAGTTTACAGTAAATAAATGCAATATTTAAATATTTTATATTAATATTGTTAATTTCTAGCATATATACATTTATTTTATGAGAATATTCCAAGTTGAATCAAAGATGAGATAACAGAGAAAAAGTATCAGAAAGCCCCGTTTGAACCTTAGGGATGTTTGGTATTTTGGGTTGAGACAGTTGAGGAACATCCCATGTAAGTCCATATTAGACATCTGGAATTGGCAGGGTGAGACAGTTGAGGAACATCCCATGTAAGTCCATATCAGATATGTGGCTTTGGTAGGACAGGGAACATCCCATGTAAGACCATGCTTAGAGCATGGCATTGGCAGGTTATTGTCAAGCAGGAAAACCCAAGTACCCTTAGTATTCCAAATGGTTCATCGGGCTAATATATAGGCTATGTTACAAGAAAGTCCAGGTAAAGGAATGATAAACAGGAAATTTAAAGAGTAGGTGGAGAAGTAAAATAAAGATTTTGTTGTTGATGGTGTAATATGAGTATATTTATATTTGGTGAATGTTGTCATTTATTTATTTGTAAACTTACTAAGCATTGTAGCTTACTCCTTTTCTTTTCTCTCTTTTATAGTGTAGCCAATCCAATTCGCGGATCAAAAGGACGTTGGAGTTTGTTTCACACTATCAAGGGCTATCTCGGTATTTTATTGTTTGAAATGTTTTGAGTTATGGCATGTATAGAGACTTAGCCATTTGGTGTGTATGTCTTTATGATATGATTTAAGTATGGTATGTGAATGCTTGATGATGATTAGCTATTGAAATGACTAATTAAGAACATGTTTTGATGTTATGTATGCTTAAATGATAGTTTATGCAAAGAGATGATGAAGGAGGAAAAGTTGGCCATGAAACAGTTTTGTAACAGCAGCAGTGATGTGAATTTTAAAAATCACTAAAAATTGTAGAAAAGGAATTAAATAGTGAATGAGATATAGAATTAAAGCTTATTGAGTCTATTTTCAAAGGAAAGAAATAGGGCAAGCAAAGGAATTCTGTATTGTGGTATTTAAATTCTTGTGACACTGGTTTAGAGGGATTTCGTGATCCCCTGTTCTGATTTTAGAAATTCAATAAAAATTGTATTAAAATAGTTATGAGTCATAATTTATATGTATATATTCCTTAGTGAGTCTATTTTCCTTATAAACAAGTGGAAACACAGTGAGTCTATTTTCATTATAAACAAGTGGAAACACTAAATGAAGACTTTACTAAGAGATAATTGATTTTTAGTAAGGAGAGGTCAAAACAGTGGGATTGTGAAACAGGGAAAACTTTAACTAATAAACTGTACTAATTGGCCACACCAAAAATTCTGGAAAAATTATGGTAAGAAGATATATGAGTCTAGTTTCAGGCAAAATTTACAGATTTAAATTTTGAGTTTCGTAACTCGAGTTATAATTAATTTAGTGACCGTTGTGCAGGTGGACAATTTTATTATGAATAGTGCAAATGAATTGTTTTGATTTGCGTAATTAATCGAAAAATTTTTAATGTTCTCGGTCTGGTCCCGAACCGTTTCAATTGCATGATTTAGGGTCTTGAAGGCCCTTTTTAAGGATATATTGGATGAATGTGAGTGAATTAATTTTAAATGCAAATTTTTATGCCCCGAATTAGTAAGATAAGTCTAGTAACGCCTCATGCTCGACTCCGGCGACGGTCTCGGGTAAGGGATTTTACATTAACCTTATCAAATATGCACCATTTTTGAACTCAACTAATAGGACATATATGCCTAGCTCACCATTCAAGTACAAATCATATGTATGCTTTGCCATTCATCCTATCTCTTATTCGACTAGCAAGTTAACCCATACAAATTAAACCCAATTCGCATGCTAATTATTAAGCCTAAAATACATATATAACCAAGTCATACATTACTCAGTTGACCAACATTAGTCATTTTCCAAGTACTTTAGCCAATTCAAAACGTGCCAATTCCATACACTATAATTCATGTCAAAAAATTTCATATACACAATCAAATCAATTTATTTTATAATCGATCATTTAATAAAACTTCCATATAACAATTAATACATAAACATTCTTGCTAATATAAACCGAACTTAAATAGTCAAACATCATAGCCGAACATACAATTACATATATATATATATATCAATTTGACCCTTACATGCCAAATCACCTTATTTTATGACACAAACACATATATTCATTTACCTATCATCATCCGAATATAATACCTCAACAATTGTCATTTTCCCAAACTAATACATAAAAAAATATAGTCATAATATAAATCAATAATAAACCACACCCAAAACACATCCATCAACGATACTTAGTTTACTTGAGCCGAATTATAACAATCCACAAATGCATATCATACCAATTATCAAGCTTACCAAGATGAGCTAATTATAGACCATACATATCATTACTTCATGCCAAATCATATACCAAGCACACTGCACACCTATACCATGAAACATAATTCCCAACATGAACTCATACCATGACCGAAAATGCATACACTTAAGCATCATTACTAGCCGTTTTCGCATGGCTTTATATATACAATTTCAAAACTAACCGAAACATATGCTAGCCTATACATGCCACATAACCAAATTTCAAAGCATTTATTTACTGAAATGATAACCAGATAGTGTGATGACGTCTCCAACAACTTCCAACCTAAGCAAAACTCTGAAAATCTAAAAACATAAGAAAAACACACAGAATAAGCTTTGAAAGCTTAGTAAGCCATAAGCAAATAAATCATCTCAATGATATTTATAATTCAACTTAACTAGGTCGAATTTAACAAATCCCAACCACATATGTATTTATCTTACTCGAAAATTCATGATCATATTAAGTGCTTTACTTATTTTAGCATTTCATAAACATAATAACTTCACGCATATCTTATACATTAGGCTACATTTCAATTTCATATATAGATCACCTATTCACATTTCATTTTTATATAAATCACATATCATCTTTTACACATATACTACTTTCCATTTCTCAAAACCATATTTCATTTGATAATTCCCATGTTCAAAACATAGGACCACAATTCATATAACGAACATAAATAACAATCATTCATTTGTATACATTCATATCATTTGATGTTATATATTTCACATATCGTCATTTGAAACATATTCACCTTTCATTTCTGAATTAAATAATCGAAACACACGTACCTGAATCATATATGGCAAAACACAATTACCATTCCACATTTCTCATATAATTCATTTAATCATAGTTCACTCGCTGCTAACCACATCTCATTTTCACATAGATCCTATATCAACTGATCATAATCATACTTACTTTCATTACTCAATTTCATAAACATTATAACATACCTGAATCAGATGCACATTTATATACTCATTTATTTCTCGGAATGCTTGTTGAACCTTTCAAAATCAATAAGGATACTCGGATAGCTATGAAAGCTTGTACAATGCCAACGTCCCAGACGTGGTCTTACATGCAATCAAATATCGATGTCACTATCCCAGATAGGGTTTGACACGAAATCATATACCATGCCAATGTCCCAGACATGGTCTTACACGTAATCTCTAATCGATGCCAGTGTCCCAGACACGGTCTTACACGATATCTCAAATCGATGCCAATGTCCCAGACGTGGTCTTACATGAAATCATATCTCGGAATCCTATGTCATGACATATGTATCCTCTACTATTCCTAGGGTTTATATGGGGCTTTTTGGATGTCGTCACGTTATCGGAACTTTCTCGTATTCATTTATTCTGCTTCTTGAACAATTCAATATCATAATAACATATATAACTTATTCAAAATACATACATTTGCATTACCATTCGGCACATACATTTATTTATTCACAAATCAATTCAGCACATATAATACATATACATTTCAATTTAACACATTTATGCACTTATGACTTACCTCGTACAGACGTGAACGGTTCGAAACGACTATTTAATAATTATTGACTTTCCCCGATCCAGATCATAATTTTGCTTTTGCCAATCTAATTAATATCAAAATTAACTTATTCAACATTTCATTGAATTTCATCCAAGAACACATAAATGGTCAATTTGCACTTTGGCCCCTAAAATTTTACATTTTCTGAATTTAGTCCCTATTTCAAAATAACACAAATTACCTAAAATTTTAACAAACCCATGTTAGGCCAAATTTACCTTATGTCCTTATCAGCCCATTTATTTAATTTATTTCACATTTAGGCTCTTAAATTTTCAAATTTAACAATTTAGTCTTTAATTAAACATAATAATCTATCAACCAAGATTTATTTATTTCACATTTTTTTCAAAAATCACTTAATTAAACATAATAATCTATCAACCAAGATTTATTTTTCATCATCAAACCACAAAAATCTCAAGCTATGAACAATGGCAAGTCACAAAATTCACATCAATTCCAAAAATTCAAGCATGGGCTTACTAATATTCGAAGCAACGATCACAAAAACGTAAAAATTATCAAAAACTAAGCAAAACACATACCTTAATTTAGCTTGGAGAGTGCCGAAACTTTAAAAGCGTTCAAATGTTTATTTTTTCACTTCCATATTCAGTCAAAGATGAACATGCATGGCCATTTCATACTTTGTTTTATTTTATTATCATTTTATTATACAATTACCTTATTAACCTTAAAATAATAATATGACAACCATATAATGGTTGCCCACTACCGTCCATCAACCTTATTAGTGGCATAATTCCATTTTAAGGGCTTTAAAATTAAGAGAACATAGTAAGTAAGTGCTTAAACAAATAGAAGACCATTTTTGCATTTTACGCGATTAAGTCCTTTTTCCAAATTAGACAACCAATCGGTAAAATTAAATTACAAAAATTTCACACCTATAAGTTAACATGCTATAAATGCCAAAATAATATTAAAAAAATTTTACAACCCCGGATTTGTGGTTCTAAAACCACTGTTCTGACTAGGGTCTAAACCGGGTTGTTACAAATGACCTACACCAAAACTTTCATTCATATACCAACCAATTCAAGCATCATAATCATGTTAATTTTAACACCTAACATGTTACATCATTACATGCATCCATGTTTATAATCTTACCCTTTTGTGAATATACATGTTAATATAGTTTAATCTACCACACTAACACATGGATATTCATCATGATATAACCTTATAATTTTACCAAAAAAAAATCTTTACTAGCCATTTAAAAAGGCTAGATTTTAATAAACCATTTACAAGATAATATGGCCAATTAACCTATACATGCCATTATAACCAAACTAATTTATGGTATGCACTAACATGAGTTGATGGATAGTGTGAATGATCTCCGCCAAGCTTCCAATCCAACGAGCTTCTGATTTACTATAAAACAGAGAAATAAAACTAAGTAAACATATAATGCTTAGTAAGTTCGTATACTATGGTACTTAACTTACCATTTATTCTATTTCAAGATAAACATGTAAGACATATTCAACCAATTTGATCTCAAGCCCTACACATATCCTCATTGCCCTTATTAGTAATATATTTCCATAATAACACCAAGAAACATATATGGGCTCAACATCAATCAGGTTTCCAGGCATGTATACTTTCTACATCACATATTCATTTAACATGTATAAATCGTGTCTTTATATTACAAGTTTATTTTCATAATAATTCATCTCAAGATAAAATTATTTCATGTTAGAACTTTATTCATATAATTCGAAATATCAATGCCACACGAGTCGTACACTCGAGGCATATGATTTTGTAACCACCATTGAACATATTGATTAACTATACTCCATGTTCATATATTATCATCTCACATTTCCATATATTCTGTATCATTATTTTCATGTACTTCAGGCAGATACATGTAACAATTCATTTCATTTTCATGTTCCCTCTCTTGTCAAGATTTTACCCATTGAATTTATTAATAATATCGATGGATATTCTCATGTAGTACACCTAAAGTGTACAAAACTCTCGAGCCACCTTTTCAAGTCATTTGGGTAAATCGTGTAACATGTATCATGAAGCTAATCTGGGCTAATCAAGTATGCTCATAAGAGCCATGTCTCATGTATCAGTTCACAAAGAACTTTTAGTTCACAAAGAAATCCTAATCGGGAAAATCATGTAAAGTCATGTAACAGGAAGCTTGTTCGGGCTTAATAACAGAAAACTCACAAAGAGCTTATATTAAGTGGTTCACGAAGAATCGTATCAGGAAAGTCATGTAACAAAAAACACCAGATAGCCATATAACAGAAAGCTCCGGATAGCCGTATCACATGAAGTTCATGCGAGTCATCTCTAGACGCTTACACAGAGCTGCGTTTGTATCTGCAACATATGCAAGATCACAACCGATCGATTTCATTATGCTTACATAGAGCCATGTTTGTGTCCACAACGTATGCAGGATCACAATCGGGCAAGTTATGTATCAAGTTGCTTACATAGTGCTATGGTAGTCCACAACATATGCAGAATTACTATCGATCACTGCACTCGCAAAACTTTATCTCATAATGCTTGAGAAACTTATCAGGATTACTCGTCCAAGCTAAATCCTGTCTGCAACAGATGCAAATTCATGTTCAACAATAATCCATCGAATTTCCCTAATTCAAACGGGAATTATCATGTATCGGGTGTTATCAGATATAAGATTAATTCCATTTATATGACCATGATACATTTCATCTATTTATGACATTTACAGAATCATTTAACATTTATCAGATATTTAATACATTTCTTGTACCTAACAATTATATATTTCACATATATAATCTCTTAATTCAAGTGTATATTTATAACATTTTTCATTTTGACAAGGTTTAACATCTATCGAGTATAGCCGGACATGTGATCAATTCATACACAAGACATTCATATAATTCACACATACAACATTTATTCCAAGCATAAAATATACTCAATTTAGTTACACGAACTTACATCGATAATTGTTCGTGTATGTAAAATTTATTAAACTGATATTCTTCTCTTTTTCTCGTTCTAACTTCGAATTTGGTCTATTCGGATCTATATAAATAAATTCAACATCAATTC
The DNA here is from genome assembly GCA_020496765.1 of Gossypium stocksii. NCBI lineage: Eukaryota > Viridiplantae > Streptophyta > Magnoliopsida > Malvales > Malvaceae > Gossypium > Gossypium stocksii. Next base: position 43,389,245 of record CM035624.1, read on the forward strand.
ATGTTCATTTCAACTCAATTCACATTTTTGGCAACATTACCATTTTCCCCTAACTTTTTAATTAATGACAGTTTTGTCCTTAGGCTCGGTAAATGATATTCTCACAAATTAATCCTTATTCCAAGCCTAACCAATTTTTACATGTAAAAATTACAGCACAAGTATTTCACAAAAATCAGAATTTTTCCATAACTTTTACACCTTTTCAATTTAATCCTTAAATCACATTTTCATCAAAATTCTCTTTGTAAAAGTTGTTTATCTATTAACAACCTTTCATTTTCTATCATAAATTTCTAAAATTCAGCATATTCATCCATGGCAAAATTTCTATACTTTGGTAACTTTGCAAATTAATCCCCAAATTTGATAGATTACACTAACTTGATCTCAAAGATATAAAAATTACTAAAAATAGGGCTTGGTTACTTACCCAATTGAGCCAAGAAAGCTTGCTTTCTCTTTCCTAGGGTTTCCATTTATTTTGGGGATGAAGGTGGCAATAATATGTTGATATTTTCATTTAATTATTTATCATCCATTAACTTTTTCACTTTCCAATTTAATCCTTTTCTTTTCCTAATTTTTCATGGATGATTCATCAAAAATATCTACTAACTTTTATTTAATGGTCTAATTACCATATAATGACCTCAAATTTTGAATTCTATAGCTATTTGGTACTTATAGCTACTAGAACTCAACTTTTGCATTTCATGCAATTTGGTCCTTTCATCGATTAAACATGTAATCAATAAAATTTCTTTACAAAATTTTCGCATGACATTTCTATTGTAACACCCCTTACCCGTAACCAATGCTGGAATAGGGTATGAGGCATTACCCTACTAAATCTCATGCAAATTTTTGACTTCAACTCAATGAAATGGGTCCCAATTAAAACTTTTTCAAACATTGCCCTATGTAACCTCTTATAGGCCTACGAGGCCTGAAACATAGTTTAGAAACAATTTGGGACTGTTCCAGGCGTTTAAGAAAACTTCTTTGAATACCACTAAAATTCACGTCACACGCCCTTGTGACCTTTAAACACGACTGTGCTAATGGCTTGTGTGGATTTATTTACTACTTCGAACCTTCAGGAGTTTTCACACGGCTCAGCACACGCCCGTGTGCCCAGACTATGTCCCTCACACGGCCTTGACAAGCCCGTGTCCTTGGCCAGTGTGCAAAAACCTAGGTATTTTATTTCTAACGTCAGTAGTCACACGGTCGTGGCACACGCCCGTGTGCTCAGCCCGTGCGCGATCCTGACTTGGCCAACTTAGGGTGCAGAGGACACATGGTCGAGCCATACACCCGTGTGCAATCCGTGTGTCTCACACGGCCTAGATACACGCCCGTGTGTCTATCCGTGTGGGCGATATAGGGCTATTTACCAATCCCTTAGCCACCTTAAAACGCATTCAAACATAACCTAATCTTCATACATGATATCATAGCACCGAAAATCTTCTAAATACTCCAAATCAGGTGTCTACACCTTAACCAACTCATGTTAAACATGCATGCATAAATAAGTTTACATATTCATGGCCAATATGAGCCACATCTCATGGCCTTATACGATGTAGCAATATAAGCCAATATCTTTGACCAAATCTTAAGAATACATTTTACCAATACCTAAGTCTCTATACATGCCACTCACTAGTAAATACCTAAGGTTTGTCTTTACCCTGAACTTACAATTTGATAGTGTGATGTTGCCTCCGACGATTTCCAACCCCAAGCCAACTTGACAACACTAAGAGGAATGGAAGGAAAGGAGTAAGCTTTATAGCTTAGTAAGTTGACATATAATAATAAGAAATTAATTAGCATGATTTTCCAAATCCTCATAATGTATTCTTAAGAAAATAAAATCATTATTTCACATGTTTCAACTTTTTACTCATACTCATCTTAAGCTGTCTTATTGAGTCCCAGTCACTAAATTAATTATATCTTAAGCTATAGAACTAGAAAGTTAGTTCTGTAAATTTTCAATTAAATTAGACTCACATATCTTCTTACCATAAAATTTTCAGAATTTTTGGTTTAGCCAATCAGTACAGTTTATTCTTTAAAGTCTCCCCTATTTCACTATCTAATAGTTTTCACCTCTGTTCACTTAAAATTTATTATCTCATTATATCGAATTCGGATAACATTTTCGTTTGTTTCTCTTAAAAGTAGACTCATTGAGGAATTTTAGCATATAAATTATACACCATCACCATAAAAATTTTTATACAATTTTTGGTGATTTTCTCAAAGTCAGAATAAAGGATTACCAAAATCATTCTGACCCTGCCTCACAAAACTTTACATATCTCATAATATAAAATTCTTTTTCTCACTAATTTCTTTTATAAGAAACTAGACTAACTAAGCTTTCATTTCATATCTCATTCAGCCTCAAATTCAATTCTCACTATTTTTGGTGATTTTTCAAAATCACATAACTGCTGCTGTCCAATACTGTTTGACAACTAATTTCACTCTTTCATGATTTCATTGTTTTAACTTCTTTTTAACCATACATGTTATCAATCAAATTATCACATTCTCATACATCATAGATATAGACCTATATTCACAAGGTCATCCTCATATGTATAGCTTACTCATGCTTTTTCTTACCGACAATTCACATTATGCCGGGCTCATTTCTCATAATTTCTCATGTGTACCTGTATCACTCATCACATAACTTTTGTCTTTCTCGTTAAACTCATCAACATTGAATACTCTTCCCGTTAATTACTTAGAATACCGAAGGATACCCATAATGACATTCTCATAATAAGATGCCAAAGCCATATTCCAGATATGGTCTTCCATGAGATTTCAAGTTGATGCCGAAGCCAGCTCCCAGATATGGTCTTACATGGGATCTCATATTGATGTTGATGCCATTCCCAAACATGGTCTTACAAGAGATCATAAATTGATGCATATGCCATGTCCCAGACATGGTCTTATACGGGATCTCTCTTAGATGCCAACACCATGTCCTAGACATGGTCTTACAAGGGATCTAAATCTCATCTCGGTGCCAATGCCATGTCCTAAACATGGTCTTATATGAGACCACATGTCGATGCCAATGCCATGTCCCAGACATGGTCTTACTTGGAGTCTCATATCGATGCCAATAGACATGGTCTTACACGGGACCTACAAATACTCATGTCATGACTACAGTACCCTTCGTAATCTTTGAAAATTTAACTAGAATTTCTCTTTTATTTCTTCCTCATATCTTTGTAAAATTCGTGTCAATAATTCTTCATGGAGTATCATGAATTCATAGAATATCATCACAATAAATTCTCATAATGCATAAAACTACTTTATTTCATTCTACTTACTTGTAGAAGCTTAGTCAATATACATTCAATCACATAACTTATGGTGGTAACTAAGCTCACAATTTCACATAATGATAATAATTATAATGAGCACCTTAAACATATAATTCAACATAATTGAATTAAGATACCAATTTAGGCTTCAAACATAGGCTACAACAATATTGACTTATTATTATCATATCAACTTACCTCGGACGTGAAAGTGGCTAATTTTCTCAACTTAGTCCATAACCTCGTTCTTTCCCGATCTAAGCCCGAATCTCGTTTTCCATGATCTATAATATCAAATTTAATTCAATTATTAGTCACATTATTCAATGTGACCCAAAAATCACATTATGGCAAATTTACGTTTTTGCCCCTAAACTTTCACATATTTACACTTTTTCCCCAAGGCTCGTAAAATAATTTTTATTCGATTTCCTTGTATTTTGAACTTAGCCGAACCATTTTCACATCCATAGCAGTAAAAAATTCTCATTAAATCACATACTTATGACCAATTTATAACTTGTACAATTTAGCCCCTTTTATACGATTTCATCAAAAATCACCTAGTAAAACTCGTTTCTCTCATCATAGACATGCATAATATACCATTAATCATCAAGATACACATTTAATCAACCATGGAAAAACTCATAAACTTTGACAGTTTTGAAATCGGAGATATGGGCTAGCTACATTAAGCTGCAACGATCTAAAAAACGTAGAAATTGTTAAAAATTGAGCAAAAACGACTCACCAATTAAAGCACCAAGCTTGGTCGAATGTAGCTTTCTCTATGGCTGCCCATTTCCTTTTTCACATTTGGCTGGAGAAGAAAAGAGAAAAAGATGATGCCTTTTTACTATTTTTTTCTTATTATACCATTTTAACTTAATTACCAATTTACCCTTTTAGATTTTAACAAACTTAAAAAATACCAAACAAATATCTTCCACCAATTTATTTTTGGGCTAATTTCCTCATAAGGATTTCCACTTTAAAAACCCATCACAATTACATCCTTTATCATCTAGAACACACATTTTGCACTTATTGCAATTTAATCCTACTAACCAAATTAAACACTTTATCGATAAAATTTCTTAACGAAATTTTCACACAACAATTCAATTACACTATAGACCTCAAATTGATAATCCAAGCTATTTCATACTTAAAGCTTCCAGGATCTCATATTTTGCAACTTATTTAATTTAGTCCAAAAGTCAAATTGGACACTTTATGCATAAAATTTCTTCCTGAAATTTTCACACAAGCATATAAACATATCATAGACCTTATAATAATCATAAAATAATTATTTCTACTTCGGATTTGTGGTCCCAAAACCACTATTCCGACTAGGCCCTAATTCGGGATGTTACATCTATCATATCATAGACCATAAAATAATAATAAAATAATTTTCTTTTCGAAATCGAATTTGTAATACCCCTCACCCATGTCCATCATTGGAACAGGGTATGAGGTATTGTCGGACTTAAACATACGTAAACACACAAAACCGAATCATAAAATTTGCATCCAATTTAAAACTTTTCAGCATATGCATATTGTCCTTTAAACGAGCCTACGAGGCCTTATACATACGTTTGAGGTGGTTAGGGACTAAACCGAGAAATTTTGAAACTTTTACAATACATAGAAAATTTTCATACTTTGAGAGAGTAACACGCCTGTGTTGGTAGGCCGTGTGGTCACACACGCCCGGCTTGGGACACGCCCGTGTCCTTAGCCCATGTAACTCTTTGTTTATGACGTCATCAACCATTTAGGGTAACACGGCCAAGTCACACGCCGGTGTGCTAGGCCGTGTGGCAAATTAAATTTTCGTATTTAAGGTGCATACTTCACACGGCCTGGGAACACGCCCATGTCCTATGGTCGTGTCCTCGGCTGAGATACACTGTAACACCTCAAACCTGTATCCATCGCCGGAATAGGTTTACGAGGCATTACCGGACAATGCACAACCATCATAACCATAAGTACTTTAGGGCCATGTCAAACGACATATCCCGAACACATAATACATATAACTTATATATATATATATATATATATATATATGCATACCACAATCGAATCATCAAAGTATATATATATACATCTGTCATTTGTTAAAGCACCAAATCAAACTTATCAATTAAGCCATTTTCGCATGGTTCAAATTATACATGGACCAAAATACAACATTTCTAAAGTATAATTCAACCTATACATGCCAAAGTTCAGAAACTTAGTTGATAAATACCAAAGGTAGTCAATAGTGTGATAAACTTCTCTGACATTTCCCCAGCTCGCAACTTGAATTCGAAATCTATAAAACAGAGTAATTATAAAACACCGAGTAAGCTATCATAGCTTAGTAAGTTATAAGCAAATAACAAATTATTAATATATTCAACTTGAATAAATTTGACTAAATGTTAATTTCGCTACCACATACAATTTCATACCTAACGCTTCAATAATAATGCATATGCTATTATACACAAATTGTGACTTAATCAGATGCTCAATTAACTATACTAACAAAACACCATCTAAATTCCAAAGTCAAATTATCATATTTTGACCAAGAAATCTCATATATACCAGCTCATGAATCAATATATAACATCGTATGCACACACTTTATATGTGGCCGATTGTGTATAAGATAAATAATACTCAAATTCCAGAATCAGTTCAAAGTATCTTAAAAGTTTATTCACCAAACCGAATATCCACTCCATATTCATATTCAATTACTGTATAGAACAATGCACATATAAACCTTGGCAAAAAATATGTATTTCATCTTATCATATCGTATCTATATACATATCATTAAACCGAATACATATAATCACATATTTTAACATATAATTTCATTCAATTCATTCATAGCTCAATTTTTCAAATATTATTTCAAAAGCATTGATAATTCATTAAAGCATATTCAAGCCATACTTATGAAATCTAATACCGAATATTTACATGAACATAAGTTTTAATATTTCCAATTACACATCGCTCCATTAACAGGTTAAATATCACATTTTCCCTACTTGGCCGGATATATATATACTATCATAAGTACGTTCATACAGTTCACATTTCTATGTACATGTTTTCACATTCAATTACTAAATGCCCGAATGCATATGTAACCTTTGGCATAAACATCAAATTTACATTTCCATAACTCATACATATACTTTCACTTCTATCATATGTTATTTGTAACACAAATCATATATTCAACTTACCTTATTATCATATTGCCTTTAACTATCTCATACTTGAACTGTCACGTACATATATACCACCTTTGCCACCTGAAAGTTTGATACATTAGCTCTTTTGATCATCTTATATTGTTCAATGAATTTACACTCTTAGTGCTCCATAATTAGCCGAAACTATGGTGAATTGCACACTTAGTGCCATTCATATAATCATAGCCCTTGTTATACTCGCACATTTAGGGCTACATATCAACGATTCACATTCACATTTATTTACAATTAGTAAAAACATCTTTATTCCTCACAAATGGTCAACATAATATAACCATTATCCAATTCATTCCAATTTGAACAACATAAATACAGTAATAATTTATAATAGTTCATGAATCCTAAAAGAAAGTCTCAAAGATCTACATATTTGGATAACATTGAGATACTCTTTAATACACAACATTAATATACAAAATATGGCAGTATATTCAAGTATTTGATTTCAATTCAGACAATATTCAAATCCTGAAATCTCGCAGTTTAATTGCTCCACCAAACAAACTTTAATAAAAATAACAGCTAACTTATAAATGCAACACACATATATATAACAATCACTAATTACACTCTTTGACAAATTAGACAACATTAATTAGTAGTATTAACATTTTTTTCTCTTGTTGTAATTAATAATGTAACGCCCCCACGCCCGAAACCGTCACCGGAGTCGAGCTTGAGGTGTTACTAAACACAATTTACCATTTTAAACAACTTTACAAAATCTATTTTCATTTTCGGAATGAATTATTTTCTGCGTCATGGTCGATAAAAAAATCATATCTCGAGTTACGAAACTCAAAATCAAGATCCGTAAATTTTCCCTGAATCTAGACTCATATATCTATTCACTAATTTTTTTCCAGAATTTTTGGCTGGGCCAATTAGTACAGTTTATTAGTTAAAGTTACCCCTGTTGCAGATCTCGACTGGTCTGACTTCTACTCACTTCGAACCACTTTTCTCTCTGTACAAAATTCACATGAATTTTATGTTTGTTTCTCTTAAAACTAGACTCAATAAGGATTCTAACCATATAAAGTATACCTCCTAATTATTTTTGTACAACTTATGGTGGATTTTCAAAGCTGGAACAGGGGATCCAGAAATCGTTCTGGCCCTGTCTCACTAAAACTCAAATATCTCATAACATGTAACTCCTTTACCTATTTCGCTTCTTCCATATGAAAGTAGACACAATAAGCTTCAATTTCATAACTAATCCATCACAAATTCGATTTCTATGATTTTTAGTAAATTTTCAAACTCACGTCAGTGTTGCTGCAATGCTCTGTTTTATGGTTGATTTCATTTTCATAAAAGCTTTCATGTACTAGATAATCTATTATCCTTCCATGACATCAAACATAGGCTATATTAGCCATTTCAATGACTCATCATTGTCAAGCATTTCCTCAACCAAAACACCACCATATCACAAGATTATTTACACAAAGTAGGTATAGTGCTATACATGCCATACTGAGTTTTACAAGCCAGTTACCAAAAAGTCCTTCGGATAGTGTGATCGAGCCTTCGACCTATCCCGATTCTCGAGCCGGCTTGTCCAAAACTACAATGAATGAAAAGGAGGGAGTAAGCATAAATGCTTAGTAAGTTCACATGCAAATAACAAGTAACATAACAAAGTCATTATGCCAAACAACATTAGCATAGTATCACCAAAACATAGGTCACAATTCTAATCATCATACTTCATCTTACCACATTTTTGTTGTTGTGTCGAGTTTCAACCCGAGGGTTAAGTACATACCTGTCCAATATGGCCATTTCTCAGCATTACCGAATTGTCACTTGCATCTTGAGTGCTTTTCCATTTCACTTGAATTTTACCCGTTGAACACATTGGAATACAACTCGGATACACGGATCATTTGCACATAAGTGCCCTATATGTAATCAATCAATTATGTAACCCGCCCATAAGCGAACTCGGACTCAACTCAACGAGCTCGAGCGTTCGCATCCATAAGTGAACTCGGACTCAACTCAACGAGCTCGGATGCCTAGTTACATCTCACGAACTCGGACTCAACTCAACGAGTTCAGACATTCGCATCCATAAGTGAACTCGGACTCAACTCAACGAGTTCGGATGCCCAACCATCCTAGTGACATGTCACTTGTATCCTAATCTATTCCTAAGGTTCAAACGGGATTTTCCTCGAACACATATCCTCGCCGTCTTCCGTAGAATACCGAAACCAATACTCGGTAGCAATTTACTTTTAACAAGTAGCACACTTAATTTACATTAATTTTGAAAATAACCACAAAGCATATATTTCATGATAAAAATTCAGCATATCATATAATTAACATCAATTAACTTAAAAATAACAATTATGTTACATTATTTACACATGAACTTACCTTAGTACCAAAATACAAAGATTTTGCAATTTAGTCCGCAATCTTTTCTTTTCCTCGATTGAGGTCGATTCCACGTCTTTCTTGATCTAAAATAACACATTTAGCTTGTTTAATACTCACATTTTCAAATTAGTCCTTAATTCAAATTTTGGCAAAATTACAATTTTGCCCCTAAACTTTTGCATATTTACACTTTTGCCCCAAAGCTCGGAAATTTAATTTTATCACAAATTCTTATGTTTTAGGACATGCTGATCATTTATTTACCATTAGCAAGCTCAAATTCCCACTAAAACACATACTTATGAACAATATGTATTTTTACCGATTAAGCCGTTTTACTCGTTTTTACTTAAAACCGAGTAGCACAAGTTGTCTAACATAATTTAAAACCTCATATTCTATCATAAAACATCAAAATACACAAATTTCACCTATGGGTATTTTTCCAAATATGAACTCTAACTTAAAATATTGCTAACATAAGCTTTATCGAGCTACCGGGATCTCAAAAACGTAAAAATCATTAAAAACGGGGCTTAGATGCACTTACTATGAAGCTTGAAAGTTGAAGAGACCCTAGCTATGGAGAGAGCAAAATTTGGCAGCAACTAAATGAAGGAGATGATGAATTTTGTGTTATTTTTCCCTTTTAATTCATGTTAATAACCAAATGACCAAAATGCCCCTCCTTACTAAACTTTCAAAAATTCCTTCCATGTCCTAATTTTGTCCATGAACTAAAAATTGGTCTAATTCCATTTAAGACCTCCTAATTAATATTTCAAAGCAATTTCATACTAAAAACTTCTAGAATGCAAGTTTTGCAACTTATTCGATTTAATCCCTAACTTCAAATTAAGCGCTTTACGCTTGGAATTTCTTCATGAAATTTTCACACCATCATAAAATCATATCATAAACACCAAAATAATTATAAAATAATTATTTCTACCTCGGATTTGTGGTCACAAAACCACTATTCCAATTAGGCCCTAATTCGGGATATTACAAATAATCCACAAACTGCCCATATAATAAAATATACAAGTATTTATCACCATTTAACCAACTCATTAACAAACACTTAACACATAAATTCGGTAGCATTTACTCTGCTTTTATCCTCATTTAATAACTTTAAAAAAATAATGGTGGCATTAACCCCTTTAACAAACCGATTTTTTTTTTACAATTAAGCTGCAACTAGTAAATATCATTAAAGTTAGTACATAAGAAGGGCATTCGGTCATACCTATGTAGCATTAATCTGATCTTTTATTATCTACCCAGTTACATTAATAACAACATTAAACATTCTATTTTTCTCAAGCTCCAGACATAATAATTATCACTATTTATTCATTGGCAACTTCAACCTTTATTGACTTAATTTTAAAGTCATTCAAATCATATTTATTAATGTTTAAACCAAAATTTTCTGCTGCATTAATTCAACAAATAGTAGTCCATAAAATAGTATGCGTACACCCTTTTCTAAGCGTCCTCATCACTGCAATATTCATCATCATCAATACCACGATTAAACAGAAATGACATAGCAGCAATTTAACCATACTAATAGGGTACAATTCGAACAGCAATTTGATAGTTTCTGTAATTGTCAAACACAACAGAACAACAGTTCTAGGAAAGCTTGCTAATATTTTCTAGGCCAGATTCTATCAATTAAATTTTTGTTCCTTCCCTCACACATTTGGCCACCTTTATTTAATTCATGGTAGAGATTAGTTTCTTAACTTATAACACATTCAGAAACCAAATTAACTCATAGCAGTACCAATTACCCTTATAAATTTCATTCGGCACTCACATTAAAAACATGGCTAATATCCTTCATTTTATAAATCATATTCGGCAATGACATATCAAATTTCCAATAACTCAATTTGGCAATTTTGTATAATATTTAATAAAAATTAGTACATAACTTAAGGACTTACATCGACAACTTCGTACGATTGTGCCGACTACTCGGCTAATTTCATTTTTTCCCGTTCCAAGTCTCGTTTATTTGAATCTTGAGACATTTCGTCTATTTAAGTAGGATAATTCAGACAATTTAGTTCGCTGCATCCTTTCAACAAAGGCTTGTTCCCTTAGTTTCAACCAATAATGATAGGATATTACTAAAACTGAAATTTGGAAATGTAAATCTCAAATTAAACTGTTTTAAGCTCCAAAATTTAATAACTTTTCAAACATAAACCGAACAGTAATGCATGTTAATTTCAACCATCTTTATATTTTTCTTATTACCACAAAACAGGGCATTTATTAACCAACATTTTTCCTTAATTTGAACAGTAGCAGATCCATTACACTAGGATTTATTGCACGATAAAATACAGCAATTACATGCGGAAACTATCAGCATTCAACGACAGGTTTTCAACACCAACTTATGCATTTATTTAACAACTCTTCTTCACTTCGAACACCAGTATTTTGGTAACAAATAACATGTATTTTAACTACTAACTTAAATAATCTAACACCAAGCTTTTATTTTCTAACATGAACATCAATGAACTCAAACATTCTTCCCTAGCCGAATGTACTAACATCATTTATTTCAAGAGTTAACACATGGGCTTTGAAAATATCATGCCAACTAACTCAAAAAAATATATAAAATTCAACAAAAATTATTAAGGAAACATACCAAATTTGTGCTTTAACAAGGCCGACTATCAAGTTCTTCAAATGTTCTTTCTCTTTGCTTAGTTTCGGCAATTCCAAAGATGAACATGCAAAGAAAATGTTTTCTTTCTATTTCTTTTTCCTTAGTTTTAATATTTTATTCAACTAAAACACATTATAACTATTAAATTACTTTAGTAGCCTTTGTAAAATAATTCCATTTCCACTAACTAATAGCTAATTTCATCCATGCATAATTTCCTTGTCATAATTGCATCTTAAATCCTCCAAACTAAAAGAACATTATCAATTAACTAATTACGTATAAACCATCAAATTTTTCCTATAATACGATCAGGCCCTTTTGATCAAATCAGTATTCAAGCGACGAAATTTTAAAACGAAATTTTTCACACAAGTCAAATCACACATTCACAACACAGAAATAATATTTAAATATATATATATATTTTCGGACTCGAATTCGTGGTCCAAAACCACCGTTCTGATTAGGGTCAAAATCGGGCTGTTACACACACGGCTGTGTTTGTGCTTGTGTGTTTACTATGGAGTATTCTGTTTTGTAAAACTAGGGTGCAGGGGACACATGACCGGACTATACACCCATGGGGCTGACCGTGTGTCACACATGGCCTAGACACATACCCGTGTGTCTACCCATGTGGACAATAGATAGGTTATTTACCAAGCCATTTGCCACCCTGAAACACAAGAGCATATACACCCATTTAACAACACTTATCATGACACAATTAAGCAACCAAATTTTCACAATCAAGCCATCCACTCATCATTCCCAAACTACAATCACCAAGCATGTACTTTACACAATTATCAACTCATTCATGCAATCAACTACCTTCAAGTAAGACATCATTACTTGCTTATACTAATAACCAACTTTTGCAAATTTCAAATAGCTATTTACAAAATGAATTTTCAACTAACTTGGGCCAACACTTTTGGCCAAATCAATATGACACATAACAAAATGACCAAGTCCCTATACATGTCATACTTTCAAAAATAACACAAGTATCAAATACCCAAAAATAACGATTCTGATAGTGTGATGCGAGCCTCCGACAAGTCCCGATCCTGGTGACATTATAAAACAAAGGAGAAGAAATGAGGGGTAAGCTATATAGCTGAGTAAGTTTATATGGAAATAAATAGCATCTTAACCATGCAAATTTATATAAAGAGAGTTGATACATTTACCATTGAACTCACATATACTAAACTTACTCAAGCATAACTTACCACGATATCATCACTTATAATGTTTGTACTTACGAATTTCTCGTATACACCTGTATCACATTGTCATACAAAACACAAATATTTTTACATCTTTTGTTCTTCCTGTTGAACACATCGGAATACTATTGGATACTCGAAAACTTGCACATAAGTGCCACATATATGTAGCCAAAGCTACCACTTATCACATATACGCTTGTTCTTGAGCTAGTCACAAGTCTGCTCACACAAGTTGACGGTCAAGACGTAATTACTCAGTGTTGCTCACACAAGCTGACAGGTATCCGCAACATATGCAGGATTACCTAGCCACTAGTAGACGTACAAGACCAACACCCGGACATCACATAGTCACACAATCATACATTTGGGTTCCTAGTGATATGTAACTTGTATCCGACTCTATTCCTAAGGTTCAACTAGGATTTTCTGTTCACATTTATCACTTGTTAAAACTTGTCGATTATGTCACATAATACAATTCACACATTTCATACAGCATTAAGGCATTAAGGTAAAATAAAATGATGCATTATTTACATACAAACTTACCTCGGTCCAAAATGACAAGTTATTCGATTTAGTTTAAAATCTTTTTTTTTCCCCGATCAAGGTCGAATCCTCATCTTTCTTGATCTATAATACCAAATTTAACTTATTTAATTATCACATTAATGAATTTGGTCCAAAAATCCCACTATGGAGAAATTACATTTTGCCCTTAAATTTTGACTTATTTATACTTTAGTCCCTGGCTTGTATAACGAAATGTACTCATTTTCTTTATTACCCAAGCCTATCCGACATGCATACATGCTCATATCAGCCCATATTTTTCATAAATCACATTTTATACACTTGTTTTACAACTTTTACAGATAGGTCCTTTTATGCATTTTCATTAAAAATCACCTAGTAAAAGTTGTTTATCACACATCAAACTTTCATTTTCTACCATTAAACATCAAAATACATAAATATCACACATGGGTAAATTTTTGAATATGAACCCTAGCTTAAAATAATGGTAGAAATAGGTAAATTGGATTACGAGGACTCCAAAAATGTAAAGAGCATTAAAAATGGGGCTAGGAGGCACTGACTATCAAGCTTGAAAGTTGAAGAAAACCCTAGCTATGGAGTCTTTCTAATTTTGGCACTAGCAAGGAGAAAAATGGACAATTTTAACTTTATTTTCCCTTTTTATTAATTTATTAACCAAATGACCAAATTGCCCTGAAAGCCTTTCTTTGAAATTTTACCCTTCCATGTCCATTTTTGTCCATCGTGATATAAAATGGTCTAATTACTAAATAAGGACCTCTAATTTACCAATTCATTTCAATTAAGTACTTAATGCTTCTAGAACACTTATTTTGCACATATTGCAATTTAGTCCTACTAGTCTAATTGGACACCTTATCGATAAAATTTCTTATCGGAATTCTCACACATGCATTCAATTATATTGTAACCTTAAAACTTTATCACAGTAAATTTTTCTACTTTGAATTTGTGGTTTAGAAACCACTATTCCGACTAGGCTCTAATTCGGGCTGTTACAGAATTTGTGGTCCTGAAACCACTATTTTGATTTTTACTGAAATTGGGTTATGACAACTCTCCCCTTTAAAAATTTTTGTCCTCGAAAATTTCACCAGTAAAGAGGTTCCAATATTTCTTTTTATAGTTTTCTCTAATTCTCAAATAGCTTCTTCTATATCATGTCATTGCTAGAAAGCTTTTACCTAAGCTATCTTTTATTTTTTAGTTCAATTCACTTTACATGTTAGAATTTCAATTAGTTCTTCATTGTAAATCATGACAAGCTAAATTTTAACATCTTTCAGAAAAATAACATGGGGTAAACTTGATCAACATCATTGTAACATATACACATGAATAACGTTGTGAATTCTGTCTGATTCTGGCAATAGTGTCAATTAGTACTCAGGAACTCCAACTATTTTTATTAATTTCATATAGCCTGATAGATAACATACTTGATTTTCCTTTACAACTAAATTAAAGAGCTTTTTTCATGGTAAAAATTTTCTGAATTACTTTGTCACTAATTCAGATCTCTATTTCTTTTTATCCAAGATCTGTATAAGACCTCTAACAATCGGAAACCCTCTTAAAACTATCTCAGATCACTTTTACTATTCCTTTTGTTTCACAAATCATATCAACTTCATGTATTCTTTTTTCTTCTAATTTCAGTCCAATACTATGAAGTTTTACATTCATGATCATACAGAGTTTATGCTTTACTGAAAACTATTATCATATGTAAATTCAGCTAACATCAGTTATTTCTTTTTACCTTCAAATTCTTAAATACAGTACTGAAACATATCTTAAAAAAAATCTAATTCACACATTCAGATTGATTATTCATCTAAAGATGAAATGCAGTACTAAATATAAACGCATACTCAGAGCTTCTTGTAACTTATTTTAGAATCAAAATAATAACCGCGGATCTTAATCAGAAATAATAGAAATTGACATATTATGAAATCTGACAATCTCAGAAACATAAAATTCAGACAATCCATTAATGAAGGAATTCATTTATACCAGGATAGCATATGCAGCCTTTGGCTAATGATCGATGATTATCCAAATAGTATCTTTCTTTTTCAGAAACATATATAATTCCTATATGAAACCTATAATAACTTGTCCTATTTTCATTTCGGTATCATCACTAACTATATCAATCCCAAAGGTATCAATATCAGATATTCAGCTTTAACTTACTATTATATCAATCATTTTAATACAATTTCAGAATTATCACATTTCATTCTGAGCCAGCAACAATCTTTCTCAAATCATTATACAATTTTACTTTCATCGGATGACAAACATATTACTATTATAAACTTTATGTAAAATTTTCTATACAACCTCTGAATCTTTTAGTACCCAAGCTCTGCCTTTGAATAACAGACAATTATCAAATTATCAAATCCATTTTGAGATTCTGAATCAAAAATTAATTCACACTGTACTCATTTAACTTGTAACTTATTATAACCTCTCAAAACTTTACAAACCTTTTGCAGAAACTTTGGTTTAGCTTTAAGCTCCACTAAAAATCGAGCCATCATTAAACAATATTAATCATGTATTTATTGCTTTTATACATACATAACTTTTCTACTTAGGGTATTAGCAAATTTCACTTGTTTTTCCCAAATAAAAATCTATTATCAATCACAGTCTTTTAATAGCTCTGGCTGTCCATATTGTCTCATATTCAAATCCTTTTTGCGACATTAGATGATTTAAACTTTTTTAATAAATAAATATTTAACATTTTTCACTAACTGATAATGTTATAAATTTTCAGTATAAACACAATGATTTCAAATTCTAAATCATGTATCAAGTAATTCTTTTCATACAATCTTTAACTATCTGACAGTATAGACTATTACTTTACCTTATTGTATCAAAACATAGTTAAAACCATTCAATGATGTATTACTATAAATCACAAATTTCTTACCCAATTTAAGCTGAACCAGAACTGATGCTTCAGTCAACAAGGCTTTCATCTGATTAAAACTTTAGTAACATTTATCAGGCCATTTAAATCTTACATCTTTCTGTAATAACTGTATCATCAGGATAGCTTTTAATTATCAACACCAAAGCTTTGAATTTTCTGAAGTCACAACCATCATGCTGATTTAAAACCATAATACCATAATAGGGTCGGTATTTCAACCATATAGATGGAATAATATCTCAATATCAATAGTGCTTCCCAAATAAAAGGGAAAAACTAAAAATAGTCCCAATAACAACCAGTGTAGTAATATAATTTTCTATAATCTGAGATTTATATTACAAGAAGCATCGACAAATGGTACTTTGTTTGATAAGACATATAATGAAGCATACGAAATTTTGGAAAAAAATTGCCAACAATGATTACCAGTATCTGACTACATGAGTTAGGACGGGTAAGAGAGCTGCCGTAACCATCAAGCTCGATGTAATCACTTCATTGATGACCCATGTGTCTTCTCTAGCTAATATAATTAAAAACATGAAACCTTCAACTACTGTACAAGAAATAAAAGTAGCTGGATCATCATGTGTTTATTGTGGTGAAAGTCACATGTTTGATGAATGTCCATCCAATCTAGTGTCAGTATACTATATGGGGAACTCTAATCGAAATAATAATCCATACTCCAATACCTACAATTTGAGTTGGAGACAACATCTGAATTTTAGTTGGAATAGTCAAAGTGCAGGAAATTTTAATAATGCCACAAGGCAGATTGTCAATAATGCACCACCAGGATACGTTCAACCAATGGCACGACAAAATAATCAGCATGGTCAGGCATCATCATCTACTTCTATGGAAGCTTTTTTAAAGGAATATATGGCCAAGAATGATGCTATGATATAGAGTCAGGTTGCATCCCTCCAAGCACTTGAGAATCAAGTGGGGTAGATAACCAATGCTTTGAACACAAGACTACAGGGAGCATTACCTAGCGACACAAAAAATTTAAGGACACAAGGCAAGAAGCAATGCAATGCTATTATTCTCAGAAGCGAGACTAAGCTAGATGATGTTGTTCAAAATACCACGACAGAAGAGGACGACTCAAGATGTGACCACGTAAAGATCTTAGAGCTGTCTAAAAAACATACTATGCTTGAAAAAGGTAAGCAGAAGAATGCTGTAGTAGAACCAGATTAGGTTACCAATGAAAATGCCACTACAAAACAGTATCAGCAACCTGAAGGACGACCACCTTTACCTTTTTCTCAATGATTCCACAATTGTAAACAAGAGGCTCAATTCAAAAGATTTTTAGATGTCCTTAAACAAATTCATATCAACATACCACTGGTAGAAGCTTTGGAGCAGATGCCCAACTATGTGAAATTCATGAAAGACATACTACCAAAGAAGCACAAATTGGGAGAATTTCAGACATACTGTCAAAGACATACTATTTCATTTAAATTTTTTAATAATTTTGCTTCTTTTGTATACATGTATCTCTATTTTCTTGAAAGTTGTTGAAAGATAACCTAGATCACCTGAGGAGGAAGTAGAAAAGACTGAATCAGTTAGCATAGAAATCTATCACAAGGAAATGGAAGAAGCAAATCCTACCTCTGCACCACCAAGGGACAGTACTAAAGCTGCCCCACCTATGCCAACAACATCAATAATCGCACAAGACCACAAAATCAATTGCATCATTACTGAGATCACCGAGTCTGACAAAGACGAAGAGGACATGCCACTCTATTTGTTGAAAAGGAAGATGTGTTATAAGCATTTGGCATACAAGTCCACTCATAGTCAGTGAAGCAACAATAACTAGGATCCAAGTTAGGGGAGTTCTCTTTCTTTTATTACACCATTCATTTATATTTTGCCAATACATTTTTAAATATATTCATACATTCAGGTTGGATATATGTCCATGCATTGAGGACAATTTATCCTTTAGGTTTGGGGGTGTGTTGCACCTCTAGATTGTGTTAGATATGCGTTAATATTTTTGTTCATTCGTCATTCATTTTGCCATGGCACACATGATTGCCAGTGTAACAGCCCGGTTTAGACCCTAGTTGAAATAGTGGTTTCAGGACCACATATCCGCATTAGAAAAATATTTAAATATTATTTTCTGTGCTTATAATATATGAATTGCTATCTATGAAATTTTCGTGATTTAATTTATCCGTTTGTATGCTTAATTTGTAAAAAGGACTAAATCGCAGAAAAAAAGTAAAAGTGGCCAATTATTTGAATTAGTGCCGATTTAAAAGTGGCTTTTAAATGTGGTGCCCTTAAATGGTAAATGGACCTTTTAAAATGATAGTGGACATTAATGACCTTGTTATGTATGTTTTCTATGATTATTAATGATGGGTAAAATGGTAATTCATGAATTAAACATGAATCAATAAAACAAATGTATGAAATTAGTCCATTATTCATCCATCTTACCGAAAATAACAAGAAAAGAAAAAGAAAAAGTCTAAGCTAGGGTTCGACTTTGATATTTGGTGATTAAGGTATGTGTTTTGATCCATTTTTGATAATTTTTGTGTTTTTGAGATTGTTGCTTAGTCTACTATCAAGCCCATGCCTCAATTTAAGAATTTGATAAAGATTTTGAAATGTGCCATTGATGAAATTGGAAGCTTTGTGATGATAGTTGATAGAAAATGAAAGATATGTGTTTGATAAATATGTTTTGTCTTTGGATTTTTGATGAATTTGAGCTTTATGGGCTAAATTGTGAAAAGGAAATTTTGAGGGACTAAAATGTGAAATTTATAAAATATATGGGCTTATATGGGCTAAAGGAAAATTCGGCCTAGCTGTATTGTAATGAAATTATGTGTATTTTGCGATTTTATGAATTAAGGACTTAAATGTAAAAATGTGAAAATGTGAGGGCTAATTTGTAAAATGCCCTAAATTTATGTTTACGGATTGATTTGAATGATTATGAGATTGGATGAATTAAATTTGAATGTGTTTAGATCAAGAAACAAAGAGAATGAAATTAGATCGGAGAAAGTCTAAAATAGTTGAATAGCCATTTATTCTGTCCGAATTCGAACGAGGTACGTCGATATATAAATAAATGTGTCTGAATTGAATTATTATTGTTTATATGTGAATGAATTATGTTATATGGCTACTTGAGTCGAATATGTGAAATCTGAGAAAGTTCTGAAAATGCGACAATGTCTGAAAAGTCCCGTAAGAACCTTTGGAATAGTTAGGATACATATGTCATGACATAGGATCCGATATATGATTTCATGTAAGACCACGTCTGGGACGTTGGCATCAATTTGTGATTTACGTGTAAGACCATGTCTGGGACATTGGCATCGTATTTGATTTCGTGTAAGACCCTATCTGGGACAGTGGTATCAATATTTGATTACATGTAAGACCACGTCTAGGACGTTGGCATTGTACTAGCTTTCTGACTATCTGTGTATTCCTATTTGATTTTCGAATGGTTCAACGGGCAATCCGAGAAGTGAATGAATATATGAATGTGCATTCGAATTCTGGTACGTATGATTGTACATGAAATTTTAGAAATGAAAGGTATGTATGTATATGAACAATTGATATGTGAACTACTTGAATGTGTGATAAGTTTATAAGCAAGTGACTATAAACATTTGAGCTATATGAGAAATATGAATTTGCTATTGTTTTGTGATATGATTCCTATGAATGAAATGGTTCATAAATGTTTATGTGTTAAGTTTATTTGTATATGGTTACTAAGCTCTTTGTAGCTTACTTTGTGTGTGTTTTCAATTGTTTATAGAAATCAAAGCTACCGGAAGCTCGGGGATCATCGAGGATTATCACCACACTATCAAACTTGATTTTGGTACCTTTTGAAAATGTACATATTGAAGTATGGCATGTATAGGCTAGAAGTTTTTAGATATGTTTTGATATATGTAAATCTAGCCATGTGACACGGCTTGGTAATAGTTGCAATTATGGCTTGGTTTTGGTATATGTTATGTGTTGCAAATTTGGTATTTGATGTGCTCATGAAAGGCCAATATGAATGGTCAATTTGGTATTTGCTTAGTTGAGAAATTTACAAGGTTTTGGCATGAGATTAAAGGTGGTAATTTGATGTATTGATCATGTATGTTTGACATGAATTTTACTTATGATTTGGTATGATTTTTCATGTAGATTGAGTAGGAAATTGGTTGGTGTTTATATGACATGAAAGGTGTATGTGTTATGATTAAAATTGGTTGAAAATATGATATTTTTTGGTGCTTGTTTGATGCTTGCAGGGAGGACCCTAAATGGGTGGCATATTGGCTTTATAAATGGCCTATTTTGTGCCCACACGGGCAGGGACACGGGTGTGTGTCTCTGCCGTGTTACTCGAGGGCCATTTTGAAGTGAGCCTGGGTAGACCACACGGTCGCACACATGGGCGTGTGCTAGGCCATGTGGCTAAGTCAATATACTCCCTTAGTTTGACACGACTGAGCACACAGCCTGGACATGGGCGTGTGAGGCCATTTCGAATAGCCACACGGGCTGGACACACGGGCGTGTGACTGGCCGTGTGGACAAGTCAGTATGTATGCCCTGTTTTGCGACGGCCTAATCACATGGGCGTGTCTAATTCCATGTGAGGCACATGGCCTGACCACACGGGCGTGTGACCTCTATAACTTTGAAAAAATTTCTAACTTTTTGAAAAATTTGTATGAACTCATTTTAGTCCCAACCATCTTCTAATGCATGCTTAAGGTCTTGTTGACCTCCTTAAGGGACTTTATTTGTATGATTCGCTATGATATGATGATGTATGATATATGTTTGTGAAAAATTTGTGAAATGTTCCGAATTGTCCGGTAATGCCTCTTAACCCTAGTTCGACAACAGATATGAGTTAGGGGTGTTACAGCTAGGAATTGTTTAGACTGTGATGAGTTTGTTTTTGTCTGTGATGTTCGATGAGAAACTTAATTCTTCAATAAACTTAGATAATTGTGATAGTGGATTAGTTGATTTTAGCTTAGGGTAGTTTTCTTGTAAATTGATCCCTAAAATTAGGATGTCCTAATTCCAATTACAATTGATCTATAGTAAGTTTCTTTTGATAAACTTAGAGACTCTTGAAGCTATATTCGGTAACATGGCAATACTTAGAAACGAATAAAGTGGCAATGTCTAAGAAAATTCTTTAAAAAAATGCCATCAAATACTCTAATGCTTAGAATTACTGAGTAAGTTAGCACCGCTTTGTTTGCTCCATCGTGCTGTTGACTAGAAAGGTGAGTTTGAGTAAGAGTGTGTAATAAAGAAAATTAAGGGCACTCCACTGTAGTTACGGGTTGAGTAGCTAAGGAGGTAGTTGTTTGCTCCATCCATATTTTTAGTCAAAAGCTTTAGCTTCATGAGTGAGTATTCAAATCATGATAAGACTGAGTATTCGGCAATTTAGTGTATGCTCCATTGTAATTATCAAGTCAAAGAATCATGTAATGAGCTGAATCCCTTAGTAAAAAAAATAGGGATAATAAATGGATATGTATGTATTTGAGTATGTATAAGGCTAAAAAAAAAAAGAAGGAAAACTGAGTTAGTTAAAAGATGAACTAAGTAAATTAGGAGGTACTTGCTATAGTGAAGATTGCATGAATACTTAAGTTTTTTCTTTCTTTGAGGGCAATATTTTCTGCACTGCCTTTGCTAAATAAGCTTATGAAACTTGATCAAATTTTTAGACATAGAAGATTGTTGAGAACTGAAGTACAAAATGTTTTTTAAGGGTCTTACAATGAAAAGGTGATTATGTTGCTATGGCAATTGTTACATTCATGCATGCATGTATATTTTGCTTGAGGACAAGCAATAACTCAGGTTCAGGGCTGTGATAAATCTTGAAAAGAGTTTTATTTCATGCCTTTAGACCTAGGTAATTGCTTGTACTTAAGCACATTTAGTTGCACTTTAGGACATTTTATTAGTGTTTTTCCTTAATCATTCCATTAGGAGCTTAGATTGTATTTCAATGTTATTTGTTACTTTTAGTTGCTTGTAGAATGGTTGTGTTTGGTCGATTTGCAGGTGTAGGATGAGGAACAAGAGATAAAAGAGTGAATGTTCACCGAGGCAAAATAATGAACAATTTGCCAACTTGTATGCTGTGGCAATTCACGATTTCGAGAAGATGACCGAGTTAATAGTCAACGCATACCGATTTTAGCCAACTCTACTTGTACCAAATAAATCTACCTAAAAAGAGGAGGAGATAAATCTTGGGCTGTTGGTTTTATCTTAGAGAAAAAGAATTTTAAAAAAGTAAAAGATCATGAGATAATGAGCTAATAACTACATACCCAAAAGGAACGGATTTTTAAACAAAAAAGAATTTAAAAAGAGAAAAGATAATCTTGGGCTGTTGGTTAAATCCTAGTACACTTGCTTGTAAAAAGGCCAATGAAGGGGACTTCAAGAGGACAGAGAATAACAAGACGGGAAGATCCTAAGGCAAGAGTAAGAGGGTTCAATTGAAATAGGAAGTCATACTCTCGGCTAACACAGGGCACTGTGCTGCTAAAGTGTGGACCAGCAGAAGCTGTTCTTCCGACGTTCTTTTGTTATTTCCTTAGTGCTCTCTTGTGAACTTATTTGGTTATAAATGATGGTGATGGTTTGGAATTATATTTTCCAATCAATGAGTTAAACCCTAGGAATAGTCGATGGTATATTATTCTTGTTAAGTTGATTTAATGCAGGAAAAGTTAGATTAATTTAACTAATATTGGATGGCATGAGCAAGCATATGAATGATGCTTGCATCATACAAAAATAATTACATAGGCTACTGTAGTAAGACCTTATATGAGTAGGGACAGTAACTTGAGGGTTTTCCCCCAAAAGTGACAGACCACTTTAGAACTCTTCTGCACAGTAAGTTAATCAAGATTTCTCCATGGCATTATCGACAGTGAAGGTTGATTTTGAATAATCCCAACCTACCGCTTAAATATTGTAGACACAATATCTTTATTCTTTGCTGAAGTATCTATGCCGTAACATATTTAGTAGTTATTTATTTATAAAATATTTGCATATCACTCTCATATTTGCCATTACATTCCTACTATCACCTTTGCCATAACATTCCCAGTTATTTACTGATTCCATATATTATAGATCATTGCATATTTACCTTAAGTTTGCCATAACATTTCATTCAATTGTTTTGCCATAGCATTAACCCGACTTTATTAAAATAACTTGACAAACTTTATGCTTCAATCTAATCCTTGTAGGAATGATACTCACTCATCACTTTATTACTTGAATCGACGTGTATACTTGTACAAAATCGCATATCATTTTACATGTGATAGACACCTCCAATCACCCATGAATTGTTTTTAAATACTTTCAAAATGATTTTAAAACTTTTCAATTTATTTTTCCATCATAAAATGTTTCAAAGTTTCAAATCTTAAGCACTTCTAAGATTTTTGTTTCGTATGTGCTCCAACATCTACCATATGTACTAAATATTAGGATGGGTGATGAGTGTCACATTTAGTAGTATTAGAGCTTAGGTTTAGTCAGTTCTAAGACTAAACCTGACCTTGCATTGATTCTAGAAGTACATGCCACATAGGGAATATGATAGTGCAATGTGATCCTAACTTGAGCTGGCTTTTATTTTTTTCTTTATATTGCTGATGTCAATCTATTCAAGGGAGGTGGTCGATAAAGAGGTATATAGCAATGCTTCTACCCCTAATTTAGGTGATCAGAATCCCAAGCCCCTTAGGGTCTTGGAGGCGAAGTACAAGATGTATTTCTCAATTTGATTATCTAGTGGGTCAATCGCTTTATAGGAGCCGCGCCACCAACTACTAAACCACAAGCGCCACTTTCACCCCCTTTTTCACCCTTGCTCCTCAACCTCAAGCGACCACGCCTACACTTGTTCACCAACCCTATTTAGGAAGGTTTGTAAGTATGGGATGAGAAGTTCGGGAGTAAGAAAGGAGTTGGTCCATCCTTAGTTGATCTAGTGGTGGAGTCGTCGCATATGGTGGCTGGAATTTTTTTTTTTTTTTGTAAAATCAATACTTTTCTTAAAAATTAAAGCTTTATTTCGAAATAATTGAAAAAGGTCAAAACTTTTCTTTAAAAATTTAAATTTTCCTTTAAAATGACTAAATTTTTAATTTTATTTTTAAAAATCTAAACTTTTTCTTTTTTAAAAAAAAAAATCACTATTTTTCATAAGAATCAAAGCTTTATTTCAAGATAGTTGAAAAAGATCAAAACTTTTTTTTAAAAAATTTGAACTTTTCCTTTAAAATGACTAAAAAAAGATTTTTATTTGAAAAATCTAAACTTTCTCTTTTTAAAAAAAATCACTATTTTTCTTAAAAATCAAAGCTTTATTTCGAAATTGTTGAAAAAAAAAAATCAAAACTTAGTTTTAAAAATTTAAACTTTTCATTTAATATGACTAAAAACATATTTTTATTTTAAAAATCTAAACTTTCTCTTTTTTAAAAAAATTAAAAGTTTTCCCAGGATCAAGCCTTTTTAAAAAAAAAAACCTTTATTTTAGAAAGGGGAAGGGAAAAGAAAAGGGATTTTTGGGGCTCCTAGGGGCGGAGGGCTGACGGTCCGATGACATCTCCTTTATTGGAGCTCAAAACCCGATCTTTCATGAGATGTATATGACAGAAAAAAAGAAGAAAAGAAAAAAAAGAAACAGAATGCTTGTTGTTGTTGTTGTTGTTGTTGTTGTTGTTGTTGTTGTTGTTGTTGTTGTTTTACCTTTTTTTAAGAACAAAATATGAAAAGCCTTCTTTTTTTTTTCTTTCATTTCATTTCACATATATATACTACTTTTCAATTTTGTTTATTTGTAAAAAATATAATAATAACATTTAATAATAATAGTAGTAGCAATAATGATAATAATAATTTGGGCCCTTGGTAGGCCCAAAAAGGAAATAAAAAGAGAGGAAAAAAAGGCCTCCAATTAGGCTCGAACAAAAATGGGTGTCTACAGCGACCCCTCTTTGTTCATGGCTTGCGTAGCAAGGAACATACAAAGACTTAGACACCTAACCACTATCAAATCCCATTCAACATTGTAATACATGGAATAATAGATTTTACAATTACCAAAACTGAAATAGATCAAAACATGTTACGTTATCCAAAACTAGAAAAGTAGATACCAAGCCATCAAAACATGAAGAGTGAAACAAGATAAATTTAGATATCATAACCAAATCTTTGAAATGATAATGCAAAAGAATGTAAATAGATCTCACACCTATGCCTTCATATACAATGCAATGAAAAGTAAATGGACCTCCACACTGGGCCTTTAAATGCAATGAAACATAAATGGACCTCCACACCTATGTTTCTAAATGCAATGAAAGATAAATGGGCATCCACACCTAGGCCTCTAAATGCAATGAAAGGTAAATGAATCTCCACACCTAGGCCTTTAAATGCAATGAAAAGTAAATGGACCCCCACACCTGGGCCTCTAAATGCAAGAAAAGTAAATGGACCTCCATACCTATGCCTCTAAATGCAATAAAAAGTAAATGGACCTCCACACCTAGGCCTCTATGTAACGGCCCAGTTTTAGTGAAATTGGAATAGTGGTTTCAGGGCCACAAATTTGACATAAAAATATTTATATTATTATTATTTTAATGTCTGTAGCATGCTAGCATTACCATATAAAAATTTCGTTAAGAAATTTTACCATTTGCATGTTTAATTTGATGAAAAGGACTAAATCGCATAAAGTGTAAAAGTGGAGTTCTAGTAGCTAAAAGTATTAAATGGCTATGGAACTTTAAAGTATGAGTCCTTATGTTGCAATTAGACCATATAAGTTTCTAGTGGACTTTTATGGTCATTAAAAATGATATTATAAATGTTAATTAATAAGGCTAATGTTGTAATTTGATAATTAAAAAATATTAAAATATAGAAAACAGAAGACAAAGCATGCATGTTCATCTTTTTTAATCGAATATTGAAGGAGGAGAAGCCAAGGATGCTTGAAACTTTCAGCCATCACTCTTTTGCTTGCCTGTGAGTAGATTTTGTCCCATTTTTAATAATTTTTATGTTTTTGAGATCGTTATAGCTTAATCTAGCTAGCCCGGGGACTAATTTGTAAAATTGTCAAACTGTTAGGGTTTTTCCAGTTATGAATGTGCAAGAGTTTTGATGTTTTATGGAAGAAAATGGTTAGTTGTTGATAGTTTGTTGATAGTTAAACAAATTTTGTTAAGTGATTTTTGATGAAATTGTTAAATAAGGACTGAATTGAAAAATAAAAAATTATACATGGTGAAATTGTGAAACAAAGGAAATATAAAGCTTTATAGGGACCTAATTGATATTCGACTATGATAGATTGGGGTTGAATTGTATGAATTTCCATTTTTGTGAACTAGGGACTTAATTGAAAAGAAATCAAAAGTATTAGGGAAAAAGTGTAATTTTTGAAAACATGTGAATTTGGATTGAATTGAATAGAATAGTTATTAAATTGGTTGAATTTATTTATTTAGATCAAGATATTAGGTCAACCAGATTTAAATCGAGGGAAGATGAAAGTCGTAGATTAGTCGATCGTACTCCTTCGCGTTGGTTCTGATGTAAGTTCATAGTAGTAAATTGCTTAATTAAATTTCTTTATGTATTTGTACTTTATAATTTAGTAGATAATTGTTGTACTTTGTTACCCCTAGCCGCACTGTCGTGTCTCTGTTGTACTTCGGTACCCCTGATCGCACTTACGTGCCTTTGTTGTACTTCGGTACCCCTGATCGTACTTATGTGCCCTTGTTGTACTTCGGTACTCCTAATTGCACTTACGTGCCCCTGTTGTACTTTGGTACCCCTATTTGCACTTACGTGCCCCTGTTGTACTTTGGTACCCTTATTTGCACTTATGTGCCCCTGTTGTACTTCGGTACTCCTGATAGCACTTTTGTACCGTATTTACATTTCGGTAATATCAATCAAGTAATATAAGATCTTCATTCATTTAATATTGAGCTAAATAAATTGCTATGTACTTACTAAGCTTTATAAGCTTATACGTGTTCATGTGTCATTTGTAGATTACTTTTGTTGACTTGGGATGGATCGAAACTTTGGCTCACACTATTCATCATCGTTAGTAGTTTTTAAACTCTTTTGGGATTGTGGCATGTATATGTGGCTATATAAGTGTATATGTATATTTTTGTCTAGTTAATTTTGGTATAATAATGAACTACTAAGTTATGTGTTTGAACACTTTGTTTTCTAGGTTTTATATATGTATCTTTTGACTTGATAAAATTATATAGATAAATCACTTGTGAATGGTTTAATTTTGATGAATTAAGTGTTATGCTAGCATTTATATCTTGGATAGCTGTTTGAATAAATAGAGATGAAAGACTAGTTTAAAAATGCATGTTATAAATTTTTTGTGATATGTCTCAAATGTGGTGATTTGGTATCTTTCCTATCAATGGCATAAAAGTCTATTGGTGCTAGTAGTGGAATGATACAATTGGTACCTTTTTGGTGTTTGGTTGTTAGGTAATTTAAATGACTTATGTGGATGCAAACTTAGTTTTGAAGTTACTGAACATTATGGCAAATTTAAGCATATTGTTGTACATTTATTGATGTTCTAATTGAGGTGCCCTTTGGGCATATTGGTTGGATTTATATATACCATATTGGAATTGCTTATTTATGCTTAGTTTTAATGCAATTTGAATGCTAGTTCATATGTGTAAAAGTGATTGTAGGTTCATGCTTGAATGGGTGAGAAAAATGGCTTGGAAATGACCTATTTTTCATCCACACGGGTAGAGACACGGGCGTGTGTTTCAGCCATGTGTCTCTTGTAACTTTAAAAAGGTTGCAAGTTAGGTTATTTCATGGCCTGGCACATGGGTGTCTGGGGTTATTTCGAAGGGTACAAGGCTTGGCACACGGGCGTGTGGCTTGGCCGTGTGACCCAAGTCAGAGAGTTACATTGGTACGAACACGGGCTGGGATACGTCCGTATGTCCCTATTTCAAATGCCCACATGGCCTAAGACACGGGTGTGCCTCTTGGCTATGTGAGTCATATGGCTTGGCAACATGGTCGTGTGACCCCTGTACTTTGAAAAATTTTTCCTTTTTTTGAAAAATTCCATATGTTTTCGAATTAGTCTCAATTTGTTTCCAATGTCTGTTTTGGGCCTCGAGGGCTTATAAAAGGGACCATAAGGATGATTTTGGTTGATGTTTCTATGATTTACGATGTGATTTGTTTATTATAATAAAATGTTCAGTATATGATGTTATGCTCCGATAATACTCCGTAACACAAATCTGACGATGGAGACGGGCTAGGGGTGTTACACTCTAAATGCAATGAATGCTTTCTTTTCTTCGTTTCTTGAATTTTCATAAAAGGTCATCATTTTTAGAATCATGTTTTTAGGTTGAAAAAGATCAAATCCCTATCCACACACAACAGATCATGAAAATCAAATTCCAATGGATATCACTTTAACAAATTACAAAATGATTTTATGACTCATAAATTAAATTCTCAGATGATAATTCACTTAACAAACTTGGTACTACAGATTTCATAAATCCACCCTTGAAACATAAATTTCTTGCATCGAGAGTCAACTCGTTAATTCTTGTGAAGCTGAATTTCCTTTTCCTGACTTTGGACTGTTCCAACTGTGAACCCCGTACCATGCTCTTTTGCAAAGTTGCTTTTTAAAATAGATATTCTTCAATGTAGTTCCTTTCTCTTGCTCTCTCTCTCTCTCTATTTTCTTTTCTTCTTTTTTTTTGGTTTCTTTTTTGTTTTAATTTTTTTCTTTTTTTCTTGACTTAAGCAAATTCTTCTTTTTATAGACTCTTACATTCTCCAAGTAGATTAATTTCCTAATTTAAACTAGCCATGAACAATTAGAGATGGACTTGTTCCAAGGTTATAGTGTCGACTTGAGTTTTGGTGCAAAAAAAGGGGCTAAAATAGGCCCAAATAGATGACTTCAAGGCACGTACTAAAGGATCAATTTCTTCTGAAAATCTTCATTATCCTCCAGGGCATCTCATATATTTTTTTAGAAATCTCTCTAGACGGCTCATTTTTGAGTTTTCACCCTAGAGTTCATTTCCCTCTTTTATGCTCTTGAAGACGATACAATTTTCCAAGGATTAACTTCTTGATTTGAACAAACATATTTGATCAAAATGGTCTTTTAAGGGTTGTAACGTGGTCTAAGGGTTAAGGGTCAATCAGAGAAAGGTTTTCCAGGCTAAAATATATATTATGTGAAAGAGTATAAAAACCATGAGGAGTTATTTTGAATTTTTGATTGCTCCTTCCATCTCCCAATCACTTTTCTTTGTTCTTACTCCTTCCTATTTCCTTTCTTTTTATTTTGTTTCTTATCAGCTTTCCCTATTTCTTCTTTTTTCCATTTTTTTTGGAATGAAATCAAGAATTTAGAATTTTTTTTCATTCTTCATGATCTTTCTTGTCAATTCATGATGTTCAATGGATGACTTTAATTAGGGTTTAGAAAGAAAATACATCAAACTTGAAATGGGGTAGTGTAACAGCCTATTTTTGGTCCAATCAGAATAGTGGTTTTGGTACCATAAATATGAGGTTGAAATAATTATTTTATTATTATTTTATTGTCTACAGCATGATAGTATGATTGTGTAAAAAATTCGTTAATAAATTTTATCGTTTGAATGCTCAATTAGATAAAAAGGACTAAATCGCGTAAAATGTAAAAGTTGTGTTCTATACGCTAAAGGTGTCTAATAGATATGGAACTTTAAAGTAGACGTCCTTATGTGATAGTTATCCCATTAGTTAGATAGTTGATGATATTGGCTTGGCATTATTGAAATTTTAATTAAGTTTTAAGTTTAATTTTGGTAATTGGTAATTAATGTTATAATAAATAAAACAAACCAATTTTATTATCTCTTATCATCTTCTCCAGCCGAAACTAGGGAGAAAAGAAGCCATTCTTAAGCTTTAATATTCGGCCAAGGCATTTTTGTCCAATTAGGTATGATTTTTGTCCCGTTTTTTATGATTTCTATGTTTTTGAGATGTTGCAACTAGGTCTAGCTAGCCCAGGGACTAGTTTTTGAAACTGTTAAAAATTTAGAGTTTTGACTTTGATGAATGTATGAGTATTTTGATGTTTGATGATAGAAAATGTATGGTTGTTGTTAGATTAATAAGTTTTGTAAAGTGATTTTTAGTGAAAATGTCAAATATGGGTTAAATTGAGAAATGTAAAAAATATGTGGTTAAATGTATGAATAAATGAAATATATGGGTTGATATAAGCATATGTGAAATTCGCTAACATGGGTTGGTATTAAATTTCATGAATTTGCATTTCTATGAGCTAAGGACTAAATTGTAAAGAAGTCTAAAGTTTAGTGGCAAAAGTGTAAAATTGCCTTAATATGAAATTTGGATTAAATTGAATAGAATGGTAATTGAATAAGTTAATTTGATATTGTATAGATCAAGAAAAGTGAAGTTCAATCTATATCAGGGGAAAAATAAAGTATCAGACTAGTTGATCCATTTCATCGTTTTTACAATCGAGGTAAGTTCGTATGATTAATGAGCTTTATATTATATGTGTTTAAATGCTTTAATTATGTAATTGTGATAAATGATGTTGCGGAAGTTATCGATGAAGCATTGATTGAAGATAGTTCCTGGTTAAACCTTAGGAATAAATAGGATACAAAATGACATGTCATTAGGGGTTACCGTGATTATGTGATTTAGGTGCTAGTCTTGTACGTCCTATCGATGGCTGAATTTACCAGCATGTATTGCGGTTACTCGACAGCTTGTGTGAGTAGCACCATGTAGCTACGTCTTGACCAACAGCTTGTGTGAGCAGAACCAGTGATAGCTCGAGAGTAAGCATGTATTATGAGATGTGATAGAGGTGGTTGAACCACATATATGGAACTTAGTGTGCGATACCCAAGTATCTGATATTATTCTGAACGGTTCAACAGACAAAGGTGATAGTACGAGGATATAAGGGAAGATATGGATCAGTTCATGTACTCTTGATAAGTTCGACAAGTAAGTGATAGTTGATTAATTCATATGGCGAGTAAGTGAAAATTTATGAACTCATACATGTTTTGTATAGTATGGCATTGTGCTAATTGTTGGATTGAATGAGGTTTATTTATGTTATTTATGTTCTTTAAATTGTAAATGAATTGTTATATTTCACTTATCAGCCATACGAGCTTACTAAGCTATATAGCTTACTCTGTTTTCTTTTCAATGTTTTATAGTGATTCAGAAGCTCGCTTGGATTGGAAGTCATTGGAGATTGCATCATAGTATCTAGCTACCGTTTTAGTACTTTTGAACTTATGTATTTTGGTTTTATGGTATGTATAGGAGTTGTGGTTATTTTGGTTTATAGTTGGTAATGGATTTAGCCATTTGATTTGGCTTGTAAATGATGAATGTTTTGGGTATGTGTATAGCCATGTGAATTGGCTTATTTTGATATACTTGGTTATGAAAACATGTGTAAATGGCCTTTTGTTATGTGACTTTTATTTGTTATGAGAATAATGTTGTGAATTGGTATGTTGAGTACCAAATGGTTGAATTTGAGATATGGTATGTAAGTGGTATAGGTAAAATAATGTATAGTTAAAAGTACCATTTAGGTGACTTTCGGATGTGAAATAGGTATGAACTTGAATGGCTATTGTGATACTTATGTGCCTTGTGGTTGTTGCTATTGAAATAGCATAATTTAGGCTTGGTGGAGATTTGTTTGATTGTCTATTGATACTATTATATGTGCCAATTGAAGTGTTTAGGTTGATGTAAAATTTGGGTGAGAAATGTGGCTTGAAACATAGCCTACTTTTGTCAACACAGGCAGAGACATGAGTGTGTGTCTCAACCACGTGCGACACACGGTCAGGTGACACGACTGTGTGTCCCTTGTAGTTTTTAATAGAATCAAGTTAGTGAGTTACATGGCTAGTCACACGAGTGTGTGGTTGGCCGTGTGACTCAAGTCAAAGAGTTACATGGGGTCGGACATGGTCTAGGACATGGCCATGTGATCCTATTTCGAATGTCCACATGACCTGTGACACGGCCATGTGTCCCCTGTACTTAGAAATTTTCAATGTTTTCCCAAAGTTTTCAATAGTTATCGGTTTAGTCTCAAACCACTCTTAATGCATGATTTGGGCTTTGTAGGCTCGTATTAGGGATAATGTGATTGATATTGAATGATGTTCATTTGGAATTGAAAATCGTATGTAAAATATATGCTTATTTATGAAATAAGTCCGGTAATACTCTGTAACCCTATTCCAGCGACAGATACAGGTTAGGGGTGTTACAAGTAGCAAGGGATATAATTTTCTCAAAGTGACAGGGAGAACAAAAGGATTCCGTTTATCATTTCAAAATATGGTGTAACACCCTAAACCCGGTCTAGAAGTTTAGACCGAATTTCGGAAGTCACATTGATCACAGAAGTGATCATTGGAAATTTTAGTTTAACAACCCGAAAAACATTATAGTATTAATAATAGAACTTACAATCCGTAATCATTTACATAAAATCAGATTTATAGAAAACACTTTATTAACCAGTTAAAAAAAAGTGACGCTTCTGAAACCTCCGCTAACTAAGTCTAGCTTCAGAACACGTAAATGTACCTGAGAAGGTAAAACACTAAAAGGGGTGAGCTACACGAACTCAGTGTGAGTTCAGAACGATTAACAGCAGATTTACAGAAGAGAATTCTAGATAGCGGTTGAATAGCAAAACATACTTACAGAGATTTACAGGAATAGAAGGTAAATTTGAGGCCAATGTCCCCACAAAACGTAATAATCAAGCATACCACATCATAGACAGAAACTCAACTGATAACCCTTTAACAGGTAGGTACCAAAACACTTGTAATCACAAACATGGTGTTCCAAAACATCATTATGTGAACACCTCTTCGTCCCTCGATTACACACAAACTCTGTCACACATGTTAAGTTAACCAGACAGAACACCGATAGATAAACTTACACCCAGTCACTTAACCATATGCGCATGAATGCAGTCAAGTAAAAAAGAAACCCACCAATCTAGCCAAAACACCTCTTCGTCCCTCGATTACACCTCAAAAGAGCTATTCAAGCTCATCCAGCCCAACACACCACGTAAGACCCTAAAAGGCACATCCAATCCTACTCACCACGTATGTGGACTAGGCCACTCAGATAATAATATGTATCAAAGCTTACGTATATGCAGTCCAATGCATTGCGGTAAACCGTTATACATATATGTTACAGTTAAAATGCCAGATCATATTAGAATTAGTCTTCCTTCTTTCCAAAACCAAACCTCAATTGTTTTATGCAAATGTATGTATGCAGACAGACATATAGAATCAGAATACAAGATTTCCAGATAGTCATTCAGACACAAAAACTCATATCCAGTCAATCAGTTATAGAATTCCCGTGTAGTCACAAAATGCACACCACACACAAACACTCACACACCAATTACTTAGAATAAAAAATGTGTACATTCATTTACCTGGATTCAGTATCAATTAAAAAGGAACCTTAAGAAACAATCAAACAATCTCCTTAAATAGAGGTATATCTATACAAAGCACACCAATCTAGGCCGAATCAAAGTCCTAATCACCCTTGTCAAGACCTCAGTAAGAGTCAGAGCATACAGAATCACGATCAAGCTTTAATTTTACATAGAACTTGGGTGAGATAGGACCACAAAGCCACATGCTTCGGCCATGTGGAAAAGCCTAGGCTATGTGGTAGTCAACACGCTCACGTGAAGGGGCACACACCTGTGTGGAAGGAGGCACATGCTCGTGTGGCCTAGGGACATGGCTGTGTAACTCTCTGTCCATTTCTACCAAAATAGAATGTAGTGCAGACATGCCTGTGTGAGATCCCTAAATCCACAAATTAGCCACATGGCCGAGTGGCACTAAATCACTAAATCCCTAATTCCCAAACACACAGACCTGTGTGCCCAAGGGACACGACCGTCTGAAAATCAACTAATTTCCCAAAATCAGCCACACGGCCGTGTGGCACCCAAATTAGCCCAGAAACCCTAATTCCCAATTGCACACAGTTGTGTGAACCACCTGTGTGGGGGCACCTGTGTGGTCACAGAACCACACCAAAATTGGCCAGAAACTCGATTTTGCGTCATCAGTACAAACCTAGTTGTTAACCACTCTTTAATCAACAGAACCTTACAAAAATCCTCCAGATTCAACAACAATTTCATATAAAAAATAGACAATTCCGAACACACACACAAGTTGCCAAATTTCACAGCAATTTAATACCAATTACCCAGTTTAGTACACACTCGAAATTATCAATTACTACAAAATTGAATTAACAAATAAAAAATAGAAGAAAAGAGGCTTGAAACCCACATCTTAATTTACGATAAAACACCTCAACAATTAGTGAATCACAAAGCCTTCACTTGCTGCGTATCTCTCTCAAGAACCCGAAACCAAATCAAAACGATGAAACCGCAATGACGAAAGAGAAAGAATTTCATGAGAAGAGAGGGAGAGAGGAGAAAACGTAAAAGGAGAACTCCTATTTTTTTTTTCCCTTTTTTTCATATCACAAATAAAATAAATAAAAATAAGCAAAACACATATATAAAAAGTAAATAAAAAATAACATTTTAAAACCAGAACGAAGCTATGTCAAAATAATTCCCTCAAAGCACACCTAAAGACTCGAACCAGAGACCCCTAGGCTAAACTAACACACAACTAACCACCAGACCAGAAGGCTTATACTTATATTTGAACGTGAAAACAAACTCAAATGCCCGATCTAGCCACTGACCCTACCTACAAATCCCAAAACATCTAACCCTCAAAATTGGGGCGTTACATATTGTTAATCTAATCGCAAAGGCCATTCTTGGGAATGCACCCATCTTTTCAATTTGAATTGTTGTAAAATCATCGATCCATACCCAAAACCTCACAAATTGTCCTCGAACGTGGAAGGTGATTGTAACGGCTCGAAATTGAGCCTAGTCGAAATAGTGATTTCAGAATCACTTAACCGATGTTTCAGAAAATTATGTTAGCATTTTTATATGTGTTATAGCATGTTAACAAGGGTAAATGAAAATTTTGGTAAATTAATTTACGCGATTGAAGGCTTAAATGCGAAAAGGACTAAATCGCATAAAAGGAAAAAGTTGTAAATTGCTAGTAAATTGAGTTTAATAGATAGAGAACAAA
This sequence comes from Gossypium stocksii, assembly GCA_020496765.1. NCBI lineage: Eukaryota > Viridiplantae > Streptophyta > Magnoliopsida > Malvales > Malvaceae > Gossypium > Gossypium stocksii. Next base: position 43,425,219 of record CM035624.1, read on the forward strand.
AATTGAAGGGTTTTAATGGGAAAATAAGCCCATTTTATGTAGCATGGGTTTGAAGCAGTGATCTCGTTCCTTAATACATGAAGAGTAGTCTTATAATAATGGTATGTTAGGAAGATGAGTCGCTGTAATACATGAAGTACATGCTCTTACTGCACTCACATCTCAGGTATCCTTAATATCCTCAATGCTTAAAAATATTGCCACTAATGGGTTTAATAGTTTTGCAACAAAACCACCAAATCAATTTGAAAATGTAGCCTGTATCTATTGTGGAGAAGGACATTTGTTCGAAGAATGTCCATCGAACCCAAAATCCATGTATTACATGGGTAACCAGAACCAAAATCGAGGAAGGCAAGGACTGCAATCTAATTTCTATAACCCATCATGGCAAAACCACTCAAAATTTACCTAAAAGTAACTAAGGGGCTAGAACCAGTAACACTTACGCCCAACCTAGACTGAACCAGCCACCTAGTTTCCCCAACAAGTTCAGAAACCAACCCAAGCTGAAATGTCCAATAGCTTAGAGAACTTATTGAAGGCATACATGGCAAAAAATGATGCTAGTTTAAGGAATTTGGAGAATCAAATGGCCCAGCTTGCAACTGAACTCAGAAACCGACCACAAGGTGCTTTACCTACTGATACAGAGAATCCAAGAAATCTAGGAAAGGAGCATTGCAAAGCGTTGACATTAAGGAGCGGAAAGACATTAAAGCCCAACATTGTCGAAGTGGAAAATGAGCCAACTGATACTCAAGGCTCAGAGGAAGTTCAACCGAGTGTTGAAATTCCAGTTTCACCAAAACCTAAATCTGCAAAATTTGATAAGGTAACTTCTAAACCAGCTAATTCTGATAAACTAAAAACTTCGTTAGATGTAGAATTGCCACAGAAGCTGAATCAAGTAGTTCTAGCAAAGAAGCTCCACTACCCTACCCTCAAAGACTCCAGAAGTAGAAGAAGGAAATTCAATTCAAGAAGTTCCTAGATGTACTCAAGCAACTTCATATCAACATCCCATTAGTTGAAGCAATTGAACAAATGCTGAACTACATCAAATTCATGAAGGATATCCTGTCTAAAAAATGAAGACTTGGAGAATTTGAGATGGTAGCCTCGACAAAGAAATGTATTGCATATCTTCAAGACAAACTAGCCCTAAAGTTGAAGGATCTTAGATGTTTTACCATACCTTGCAATATTGGAGCAACATATTATTGTAAGGTACTATGTGACTTGGGTGTGAATATCAACTTGATGCCCATGTCAATATTTAGGAAGTTGGGGATAGGTTAATTTAGACCTACTAGGGTTACACTTCAATTAGCAGATCGATCCTTATCACATCCAGAAGGAAAAATTGAGGATGAATAGGTATGTGTAGACAAATTTATTTTTCCTGTTGACTTTGTTATTCTAAGCTTTGAAGCAGACAAACAAGTGCCAATCATCCTAGGAAGGCCTTTCTTAGCAACTAGAAAGACCCTTATTGATGTGCAGAAGGGCTAGCTTACTATGCGTGTTTAGGACAACCAGGTAACATTTAGTGTCTTTAAGTCTATGCAATTTCCTGACACAATTGATGATTGTTCTATAGTGTCTGATTTAGAGGAATTAATCATGGAAAAGGAACTCAACTATGTTGAGGACCCATTAGAACAAATTTTGACATTAGACCCTCTAAATGTTGAAGAGGAGGATGAACACTTAGCTCTGCTAGAAGCTAACCAAAGGAGATTTAATCCATAATCCCATTTTGAATCTTTGGAGTTAGTGAATAGGGATTGTGCCCAACCAAAAGCATCAATCGAGGAGCCACCTAAATTAGAACTGAAAGCACTTCCCTCACATTTAAAATATGTTTATTTAGGTATCTCTTCTACTTTACCTTTGATTGTTTCAGTGGAATTAACTGTTGAGCAAGAAGAGAAACTCATCTTAGTATTGAAACAATTCAAGAAAGCTATCAAATGGACCATAGCCGATATTCGCGGTATTAGTTTGTCTGTATACATGCACAAGATCATCTTGGAAGATGGCGAGAAAAGGACGATTGATGGATAATGAAGACTAAACCCAATCATGAAGGACATGGTAAAGAAAGAAATCATCGAGTAGTTAGATGCGGGTATAATTTACCCCATCTAAGATAGTTCATGGGTAAGGCTGGTCCAGTGCAAGCCAAAGAAAAGAGGTATTACGGTTATTGAGCATGAGAATACCAGTTGATACTGACTAGAATAATTACGAGATGGAGAATTTTCATCGATTACCGGAAGCTAAATAAGGCGACTAGAAAATATCACTTTCCTTTGTTGTTTTTGGACCAGATGCTAGATAGACTCTATAACAGCCCGTTTTTAGTCAAATCAGAATAGTGGTTTCAGGCCCACAAATCTACGGTCAGAAAATTTATTTTATCATTATTTTGCAGTCTACAATATGAATGTGTAATTGTGTGAAAATTTTGTTAAGAAATTTTGTCGTTTGAATGCTCAATTTGGTAAAAAAAAGACTAAATCGCATAGAGTGTAAAAGTTAAGTTTTCTTAGCTAAAAGTGTTTAATAGCTATAGAACATTAAAGTAAGGGTCCTTATGTGGTAATTAGTCAATTATGAGATAGTGGATGATAGTGGCATGGCATTTGGTGTAATAATTAATGTTCATTAAGGTTAATTTTGTAATTTGGTAAATAATGATAAATAAATAAAACAAAAACCATAATTTTGATGTTATCATCTTCCTTAGCCAAAATTTGAAGGGAAGAATAGCCATAGTTAGGTTTTCATTCAGCCAAGCTCGTATAGCTCATTAAGGTATGGTTTTCATCTCGTTTTTAATGATTTCTATGTTTTTGAGATCGTTGCAACTAGGTCTAGCTAGCCTAGGGACTATTTTGCAAAATTGTTAAAGGTTTAAAGTTTTTCCATTGAGGAATCTATGTGTATCTTGATGTTTGATGATGGAAAATAAGTCCTTGTTGTTAGATTTACAAGTTCTGTTAAGTTATTTTTAGCTAAAATGCAAATTAAGGATTAAATTGTGAAATGCAAAAACTTTGTGCTGAAAATGTGAAATGAATGAAAAATATGTGCTGCTAGGGACTGAATTGCAAATCGGCAAGCATGGGTTTGGTAGAATTGCATGAATTTGTAATTTTGTGAAATGAGGACTAAATTGTAAAAATGTGAAATATTAGGGGTAAAAGTATAAAGTTACCTTAATGTGTATTTTAGACTAAATTGAATAGAGTGATGATTAAAGAAGTTAAGTTTGATTACATATAGATTAAGAAAAGTGAAATACAAATTTAGATCGGGGAAAGAACAATGTTTCGGATTAAATGATCAAATTCATCATTTTTGCATCTGAGGTAAGTTTGTATGTTAATGAGCTTTGATGTAATTGTGTTTTATATGCTGTAATATCGTATAATTTATGAATACGACCTTGTGGATATGTTCGATGATGATTCAACTACATGGAAATTTCGTTTGAACCTTAGGAATAAATAGGATACAAATGTCATGACATTAGAGATTACAGTGATTATGTGATTCGGGTGTTGGTCTCGTACGTCCTATCGGTGGCTGTGTCTTCGGCATGTGTTGCGGTACCTGACAGCTTGAGTAAGCAGCACCATGTAGCTACATCTTGACTGACAGCTTGTGCGAGCAGACCCTGTGATAGCTCAAAAGTGAGCATTATATGCAATATGAGATTTAGATAGCTTCAGCTATGTATATGGCACTTAGGTGCGAGATTCCCGAGTATCCGATAGTTGTCTGAATGGTTCAACGGGTAAGTCAAAATGTGGATGAGTACAAGATTTAATGTGAGTTGGTATAGGTATGGACATAAGTTATACGAACATTAAATTGAAGAGGTTTGAGAACTTCATATCTATTCTTGTAAATGACAAGAGAAAGGTTTGTGATTTGGTATGGTTTATGTTATGAATTGATAATTGTTTAAGTTGTTCATATATTTTGAATGATTGCAGTTGGCATACAAGCTTACTAAGCTTTATAGCTTACTCTGTGTATTTTCTATGTTTTATAGTGTTACCGAAGCTAGCTCGAATTCGGGGATCGTCAGAGACTTCATCACATTATCAAGCTATCGTTTGGTACTTTTGAACTTACGTTTATGATTATATGGCATGTATAGGAAATATGGTTATTTTCGTAATTGTTGATAATGGTTTTGGCCATTTGGATTGGCTTGTAAATGTTGAATATTTTAGTTTGGTATATAGCCGTGAGAGTTGGCTTATTTTGGTTGATATGGTTGTGTATAGTTATATATGGAAATGGCCTTACTCATGTGTTGGTATTTGCCTTACAAATGCTTGAGGTAAATGGTTGATAATTGAATAGTTATATGTTAGTAAATTTAGGCAAAATGATGCTTAAATGAAAGTAGTTATATTGATGACATGATATAGTGAAAATAGTAAGAATTTGAATGACATGTTGTGGTATTTGTGTACCTTGTATTGGATGGTTTGGAAATGGTATGAATCATTCTTGGTTGAGGTTAATTGAATGCCTATTTATGCCATGTTTTGGTGTCATTTGGTTTGGTATAGGTATGTGCATGTTGGGTGGCAAAATGGCTTGGTGAATAACCTATTTTTGTCCATACAGGCAGAGACATGGGCGTGTGTCTCAGCCGTATGTGATACACAGTCAGGTGGCACTGTCGTGTTCTTAGTCGTATGTGACACACGGTCAGGTGGCACGATCGTGTGTCCTCTGTAGCATTTAATGAAAACAAGTCAGTGAGTTACATGGGCTAGTCACACGGGCGTGCGGTTGGCCGTGTGACCCAAGTCATAGAGTTACACAGGGAGGGACACGGGCTGGGACATGGCCATGTGCTCCCATTTCAAATGTCTACACAAGCTGTGACACGAGCGTATCTTATGACCGTGTGAGACCCATAGCCTGTCCATACGGGCGTGTGTCCCCTGTTTCGTGAAAATTTTTCTAAGTTTCCCAAAAGTTTCCTGTGCTTTTAGTTTAGTCCTGAACCACTCTCAAAGCATGTTTTGGGCCTCGTACGCTCGTTATAGGGATAATGTGAATGTATTTTGTTGATAGTTACTTGATAATGTAAAATGTATGTGAAAAGTATGTTTATATGTGTAATAAGTTCGGTAATGCTATGTAACCCTATTCCAGCATTGAATACAGGTGAGGGGTGTTGCATTTGTTGGTAGCAGAGCTATGGTTTAGTTGATTCTAGGACTAACATAGCAAGTGAGAGTCTAGCTATACATGCCGTATATAACTTGTGATAGTGTGATGTCTCCTGATAGTTTTAAATTATGTTTTCATATGGTAAATGGATCCCAATCGAGCAGTAGCTGATAATGTTGAAAGTAATGCACTAGCCTCCATTCATGGAGCTGTGCAATCTGATTTGAGGCCTATATTGCATAGTCAAGGAGAAGAGTCTAAAGAAGCCTTCTTCCAAATGATGAACGAGTGGTTCATAGAATTTGTACAAACAAATCCAGCTTCTCAACAACCTCCACCCCTGCCTATTCCTCAACCATTCCCCATAGCTCCTCAAGTTACAGAACCTATATGTTTGAATAAGCTGCCTGTGGATAAGATCATGAAATACAGGGCAAAAGAGTTCAGAGCTACCATTGACAACGATCCTGAGAGAAATGAGTTTTGGCTTGAGAATACAATCAAAGTATTTGATGAACTATCTTGTACGTCAGAGGAATGTGTGAAATGCGTGGTATCATTTCTAAGAGATGTTGCATATCAATGGTGGAATACTTTAATATCCGTGGTTTCGAGAGAAAGGGTTACCTGGGAATTCTTTCAAGCTGAGTTTAGAAAGAAATACATCAACCAAAGGTTTATTGACCAAAAACACAAAGAGTTTCTAGAATTGAAACAGGGCCGTATGTCTGTCACTGAATACGAGTGAGAGTTTGTGAGACTTAGTAAGTATGCTCGAGAATGTGTTTCTAATGAGGCAATTATTTGTAAGCACTTTGAAAATGGGTTAAATGAAGACATCAGATTGTTAGTCGGGATTTTGAAGTTGAAAGAATTTGTGGTACTAGTTGATAGAGCTTGCAAAGCTGAAGAACTTGGCATAGAAAAGAGAAAAGCTGATGTTGAAGCTAGAGATTTGAGAAAGAGATCTATGAGTAAACCCTATTACTCTTTGTCAAAGAAATCACGAGATTCGTATAACCGTTTGATTACTATGGTGGGTTGTGTGAGAAACAATAGACCTAAATGTCAACTATGCAAAAGACGACATCCTGATGAATGTAGAATGAATGACCGGGCTTGTTTTAAATGTGGCTCATTAGATCACTTTATTAGAATTGTCCCAAGTTAGCTAAGAAAGAAGAATTTCAGAATGCAAGACCGAGTAACACATCTGCTAGAGGAAGACCACCTAGAACTATGAGAAATGTGTCTAGTAACAAAGGAGTAACAAAGAACTCTGCTGTGAGATTCGAGGCTAGAGCACCTGCCAGAGCTTATGCTATCCGTGCTCGCGAAGAGGCGTCATCACCAAATGTTTTCACCGGTACATTTTCTTTATATGACACTAGTGTGATTGCTTTGATTGATCCTAGATCGACTCATTCATATATTTGTGAAAATTTAGTGTCTAATAAGAATTTTCCTGTCGAGTCTATTAAATTTGTGATTAAAGTACTGTCCTTTAATGACTCAGGGTTATTATTTTTCGACTGTTTTGATGCTGTTACCATTTAATGAATTTGATGTAATTCTAGGAATGGATTGGTTGATACTGTATGATGCTGTTGTGGATTGTAGACGAAAGATTATTGAATTGAAATGTCAAAACAATGAGATTCTTTGAATTGAATCAAATGAGCTGAATGAATTGCCTGTTATGATATCGTCAATGTTAGCACAGAAATATGTGAAAAAGGGATGTGATGCTTATCTTGCGTATGTACTTGATACAAAAGTATTCGAATTGAAGATTGAATCAGTACTAGTGGTTTGTAAATACCCAGATGTATTTCAAGAAGAGTTACCGGGATTGCCACTGATTAGAGAGGTTGAGTTTGCCACTGATTTATGTAAATTGAAAAATGTATAGGATTTTTCCTATGTAATTTATCACCTTTTTACTCAAATTCGCTGTTAAAACTAAGTAATTGTTTAATAAATTAATGAAATATGAGAAAAAAAAATGAAAATAGGACATAGAAATTATTAAAATGTGATTTTATGCTTTATATAGAAATTATTAAAATGTGATTTTATGCTTTATTATATAGTTTTCATGCATAAAATGACTTATTCTATACTTATTTAAACACAAAATATATGTTAAGACATAAAATGAGCCATGCATGATTAAATTAAATAATAAAATATAAAATTATATTTAATAATTCATTTTAAAATATTTCATTAATAAATTTTATGCTTTGGTCCTCTAAATTTTTGATTTATTTTCGACAGGTTTGATAGCTTTGTTAGATGACAAAACCATCCAAATTGGAGACCAAGTCAACCCAATTTTTGGCTACACATGGCTGTTTACATAAACCACTATTTGGTTTAATTGCATAAGATCCTTGCAATGTTGAAGAAGTTAGAGATTTGCCCAAAGATTTGCACTTGACCGAGTCTCAGTCCTGAGTTGTTGTGGCACTTGAATTGAGCAAAAATCAAGAAAAAATTAGATCAAATTCCTCAATTCATGGCCGGCCACCCATTGAAGATGCTTGAAGAGATGAAACTTTGCTATTTTTAGCAAACTACTCTCCTTCCCTCACCTATAAATAAAACCCCATTTCACCATTCATCAATTATCCCTCATCCATCATCATTCTCTCTTCTCTCAATTCTCTTAGCATCCTTCATTTCCCCACACCTAGCATCATCTCTTCATAGAGATTTTACCAATTAAACCTCTTAAAGTGCCCTTGGTCGGCCATCTTGGAGAGCCATCAGCATAGGAGCAAAGCGAAGGAACGAAGGAGCCCTCATCGTTCAGTGTCTTGGGTGACAACCACTTTGAATTTGGTTTAGTCTTTCTTTCTTTAATTTAATCTAAAAATGTTTGATATGTGTTCTTTGTTCTTGTTTACAACAATGATAGATTAATTTTATTTAAGCTAGGATGATTACTTTGATTAAATAATATTTATCAGATTCATGCTTATAATGTTTGTGCCTTAATCGATCATGTTTTCAATTAAAATCAAGTCTGTATTTCGTTCATCCGTGATTAAAATGCACTTGAATTAGCTGAGTGTTCCTGACCAGACGACGGCTAATGGACACATAATTGAAATGTGCATGCTAAATTTTAGATCCTAACTTGATTAAATTGTAGGTTGCATAACAACTCTAGCCAAGGTTTGTTATCTGCATAGTTTTTAGATTTGTGTGATTAAATTGTTTCAAACCTGACACGTCCCTGTTACCTCACATGAATACTAAGAAACCCTTAGTAAATAAGGATCAGTAAAATGCGTATTTACTAAGTAAAGGATTCTGAAAGGGCCTAATATGGTTTCCAAACTTATGAAAGATCGAGTTGTCATGGAATGTTTTTCTGAATATTATTAAGCATGTTGATAATAAATTGAGTTTAATTAAAGTAATTTTCCTAGTTTACTTATATTATAATTATTGCAAATTGTGTTTAATTATGCTAAAATCCGATTCATTCATATAGTTGCATATTTAGAATAAATTGCATTAGGGATCATTGCATTTAGTTTAATATATTTAATTTTAATTATCACTTCTCAATCATATTGTATTTTTATTTACCAAGATGTTATTATAATTTTACAATTAGGTGACTTAACATAAGTACAATCTCTGTAGAGAAGATAACTCAGTACTTACTTATTACTTGATAACGATTATGTACACTTACACAAACCTCAGCATTACAAGTTCTTGGCGCTATTGCTGGGGACTGTTAACTGTTGCCATATTCATTTTTTTTGTGCAATTATTTACTTTCAATTTGGTTTATTTCTAACATTACCAACTTTTAATTTTGTGATTTTTTTGAGGTGTTTATGAACATAGATTGGCTTATCGACTTACTCCCTGTAGACCCTGAAATTGAGTGAACTTTCAGACAAAGAAGATGTGAACAAACAGCTCAAAGAAAAGTAGAGATGGACCTTGGAAATCAAAATCAAGACCAAGGTAATGAAGCCGATCGTATACAAAATCCCATCCTCATTACTGATGATTGGGATCGATGCATCAGACAATATGCTGTGCCACTTTTCAGTGAGTTTAATCCAGGAATTAGAATGTCAGATATTGAGGCAACCCAATTTAAATTGAATCCAGTGATGTTTCAAATGCTCCAAAGGGTGGGCCAATTTAGTGGTATGCCCATGAAAGATCCACATCTCCACCTTCGATTGTCTATGGAGGTGAGTAATTCATTCAAGATAGTTGGTGTGACTAAAGACGCACTGAGGTTGAAGTTGTTTTTATACTCGTTGCAAGATCAAGCACGAGCATGACTCAATTCATTGCCACCAAGTTCTATATCTACAGGGCAAGAATTAACAGAGAGATTTTTGGTTAAGTATTTCCCGCCTAGCAAAAACGCTAAGTTGAGGAATGAGATCACAACTTTCCAACAATTAGATGACGAGTCTTTGTATGAGGCTTGGGAGAGATTCAAGAAGTTACTTTGTAAGTGTCCTCAACATGGGATTCCTCATTGTGTCCAGTTGGAGACATTCTATAATGGCCTCAATGCATGTACAAGATTGATGGTAAATGCTTCTGCGAATGGTGCAATTTTGTCTAAGTCTTATAATGAGGCTTATGAGATCATCAAGAGGATTGCGAGCAATAACTATCAATGGCTAACAAATCGAGTAGCTTCGGAAAGACGTGTAGCTAGAGTTCATGAAGTTGACGCCCTCACTTTGCTTTCAGCTCAGGTATCATCTATTTCCTGTATGTTAAAACAGTTTACAGCTAATAGTGCTAGTAATTTTGCAGCTCAGCCACCAAGTTTGTTTGAAGTAGTTTCCTGTGTGTATTGTGGGGAAGGTCATTCTTTTGAGAATTGTCCATCAAATCCCGAGTCAGTGTACTATGTGAGGAACTAACATCAAAATAGGAGTGGACGAGGACCGCAGTCCAACTTCTATAATCCTTCATGGTGTAATCATCCCAAATTTTCTTGGAGCAACATAGGAAATGGACCGAACAACTTTATGCAGCATAGGCCCAACCAATCTCAAGGGTTTAATCAGCAAGATTCAAAACCACCTCAAGCTGAGTCATCAAATAGTTTGGAGAGCTTGTTGAAAGCGTACATGGCAAATAATGACACTTTGATCCAGAGCGAAGCAATAACACTAAAAAAATTGGAAAACCAAATAGGTCAGTTAGCTATGGAGCTTTGTAATAGACCGCAAGGAACCTTGCCGAGCAATATTGAGAATCTAAGAAATTTGGGTAAAGAGCATATCAAGGCAGTGGCGTTGCGAAGTGGTAAAAGTCTAATTGATTGATGTTGAAGATGAGCCTGAGGAGGAAATTCAACTAGCTATTGAAGTTCCTACATCAAAATGATCAGAATCTGCAAAGACTGACAAGGTAAATCCTAACTTAGTAAATTCAAATACTTTCACATCTTTTTTAGACATAGATTTACCTACTCAAAAGAGTTGTCTAATTCAACCAAAAGTTCCATCACCTCTATATCCACAAAGATTGGAACAACACAAGTAGAAACAGGAGGTGCAATTCAAGAAATTCTTGGACGTTCTGAAGCAGTTACACATTAATACTCCTTTGGTGGAGGCTTTAGAACAAATACCAGATTATGTGAAGTTTATGAAGGATATACTATCCAAAAAGAAATGATTGAGTGAGTATGCGACTGTTGCGTTGACAAAGGAATGCAGTGCATTCTTGTAGAACAAGTTGCTGCCAAAATTGAAAAACCTAGGAAGCTTTACTACACCCTGTAACATTGGTGAATCTTACTGTGGTAAAGCTTTGTGTGAGTTAGGAGATAGGTGAAGTAATATCTACGATTGTGACGCTTTAGCTAGCGGATCGATCTTTAGCATATCCGGAGGAAAAGATCGAGGATGTTTTGGTAAGAGTCGATAAATTTATTTTTCCTGCTGATTTCATTGTCTTAGATTTGATACAGATAAGGAATTACCGATCATTCTTGGGAGACCTTTCCTAGCCACAGGAAGAACGTTAATTGATGGGCAGAAAGGTGAACTCACCATGCGAGTTCAAGATGATTAGGTAACCTTTAACATTTTTAAAGCAATGAAATTTCTCGATCTGACAGAAGAGTGTTCAGTTATGGAAGAGATAGAAACCTTGGTTTCTATAGAAAGCAATTTTGAAGAAGATCCATTGGAGAAAGCCTTAGATCTTGACCCTTTGGAGGATGAAGAAGGTGAAGAAAACATGGCTTTGATGGAAGCCAATTTGAGAAATTTTATTCAATCCACACGGTTTGAACCATTGGATTCAGAAGTCAAAGAATTTGTGCAACCCAGTTTGTCAATTGAAGAACCACCTAAACTCGAACTAAAGGTACTTCATTCCTATTTTAAATACGTTTATTTAGGTCACTATTTCACTTTGCCTATGATTATTTCAACAGAACTGATGAAAGATCAAAAGGAATAACTAATTGCTGTTCTAAAGAAATTTAAGAAAGCAATCAGTTGGACAATAGCTAATATTCAAGTATAATCCCTTCTTTTTGCATGCATAAAATTATTTTAGAGGAATGTGAAAAAGCTCGAATTGAAGGGCAAATGAGGTTCAATCCTATTATGAAAGAAGTTGTGAGAAAGGAAGTGACCAAATGGTTAAATGCAGGAATTATCTATCTTATTTCAGATAGTTCGTGGGTAAGCTTGGTGCAGTGTGTACCGAAGAAAGGTGGAATCACGATTGTTGAAAATGAGCGTAACGAGTTGATTCTAGTGAGAACTATTACTGGTTAGAGAATTTGTGTTGGCTATAGAAATTTAAATAAAGCTACTCAAAAGGACCATTTTTCGTTGCCTTTTATGGATTAACTGTTAGATCGACTCGCAGGTAATGAATTCTATTGTTTTTTAGATGGTTATTCAGGATATAACCAAATAGTTGTAGCTCTAGAAGACCAACAACAAACAACCTTTACTTGTTCGTACGATATGTTTGCTTTTGTGACAGCCCGATTTAGGGCCTAAACAGAATACTGGTTTCAAAACCACAATTCTAAAGTAGAAAAATTTGTTCCAATTAATTTTTATAATTTATCGAGTGATTAGATGCATGTGTTAGAATATCGATAGAAAATTTCATGAATTGCATGTCTAATTTGCTTATTAGGAATTAATTACAAAAGTTGATAAATATGAGTTCTAGATGTTAAAGGATTAAATTGAAGAGCATAATTGAAGTAGAGGTCCTTAAATGGTAATTATACCATTAGGTTTTCATGGACAAAAATGGACATACATAGGTAGAAATAACAAAAAGTTTTTAATGAACGGTATTTTAGTTATTTGGTAATTAAAAGATTAAAAAAAGGGAAAAAGATGGCAAAATATGTCCATCTTCTTCATTAGGATGAAATTTCAAGGGTTCTCCATAGCTAGGGTTTGTTTCAAGCTTCCAAACTCCATAATCAAGAAAGACGTGGAATCGACCTTGATCGAGGAAAAGAAAAGATTGTGGACTAAATTGTAAAATTTCTATATTTTTCACTGAGGTAAGTTTATATGTAAATAATGTATCGTTTTTATCTATGTTATAATAGTTTGATACTATATGAGTTGTGGTTGCATATTGAATGCTCACTTGAGGTAAATTATGAATTGAAATTGAGTATGGATGAATTGGTAAAATGTTGAAAAGTGAAGAATTTCCCGGTTGAACCTTTGGAATAGAAAAGATACGAATGATCCGTTGTGGGAACACATGTGTAGTACTATGTGCAGGCTACTATGTGTTCAAGATGATATTAGTCACGTGTGTAGTACTAAGTGCAGGCTACTACGTGTACCGGAAGGATGGGTCACATCTGTAGTACTATGTGCAGGCTACTATGCATACTCGATTATTTCGATCACGTGTGTAGTCCTATATGCAGGCTACTACGTGTATCAGATGATATTGGTCACATGTGTAGTACAAAGTGCAGGCAACTATGTGCACCAATTAGCTTCGGCTTTAAGGGTGGTACTATGTGCAGGTCACCGAATATCTGTCACTATTTTGATGTGTTCAACGGGAAAATCTATTAATTGTGAATTTATATGAAAATGTGGTGATAAGTATAAGAACATGAATATATGTGAGCAATGTTCTCGATAAATGATCGAACTTTGGTACGTTTGATATGGTTAAGTGTTACTATGAAAAAAAAATTGATACAAGGGATATGAAAAAGGTGAAATTTGAAATATAGTAGTTTTGGACAACAGCAAGAGAGTGACTTTGGAAAATCACTAAGAAAATGGTAGAAATTTAGTTAGAAGTGGAATGAGATATGGAATTAAAGCTTATTGAGTCTATTTTCATATAAAAGAAATATGACAAGCAAAAGAATCTATTTTCATATAAAAGAAATATGACAAGCAAAAGAATTCTATATTTTGAGATATTTATATTTTTTTGAGACTGGTTCAAAATGACTTCGTGATCCCCTATTCTGATTTGGAAAAATTATTAAAAATTATAAAAAATATTTATGGAACATAATTTATATGGCTGGATTCCTTATTTAGTCTATTTTTAGAAGAAACAAACGTGAACATCTTTTGAATTTTTTATAAAGAGAAATTGAAATTTTAGTGAAGAGTGGTCAGGATTGTCGAGTAGTGAAACAGGGGAGGCTTTAATGAATAAATTGTAATAATTGTCCCAACCAAAAATTATGAAATTTTTACGGTAAAAAGATATATGAGTCTAGTTTCTGGTAAAATCTACAGATCTAAATTTGGAGTTTTGTAGCTTTGGATAAAAATAATTTAGTGACTGTGGCTCGAATGAACAGTTTGTATTAAATTTAGGCAAATGATAAATACATGTGAGAATAAGGTTGTGTATTTATGGATACATATTTTGGAATCTATAAATGCTATTACTAGTTGTTATTTTATTATTATTTACAAATTACTTACTAAGTTATAAGCTTACTTTGCTTCCTCTTTCTTTCTTATCTTATTTTATAGTGTAATCAAGTTCGCTCGTGAGTCGGGGAAAAGTTGTCGGAAGCTCATCAACACTATCCATCTTTCCTTTTTGGTATTTTGTAAACATATTTTGGATATATGGCATGTATAGAAGGCTTGACTATTTTGTTGTAAATTTTAGTAATATCACTCGTATTATATTATCGGTATGATTAATTATTAGTTAAATTATAAGTTTATGTTATTTTTAAATTTGACGTTTAACGGATAAGTGAATAGCTAACGAATTTTAATTTAAATAATCATTTTATGTTTCAATTTGTTTTGATTACATGTATATTATTCTGGTAATACTGGTATCCTGTTTTGTCATTGAACACGGGTATAGGGTGTTACATTTTAGTGGTATCAGAGTTGTGGTTTAGTCGGTTCTCGGACCAGTATAGTGAGTGTGAAAGTCTATCTATACATGCCATAAGTATATTGTGATAGTGTGGTGACTTCCGACATTACTAAACTGTGTTTTGTTTTTATATAGTAATGGATCTTGATCGAGCAGCGGCTGATGATGCTGCAAGTAATGCGCCGTCTCCCGCGCAAGGGACCGCGCTTGTAGAAAGTAGACATGAGACATCGGGACAAGAAGATGAAGCTACAAATGCTTTCCTTCAAATGATGAATGACTGGTATACTAATTTTATTAGAGCAAATCCTAATGCTCAACCTCCTCCTCCCCCACCTATACCACAACCGGTTCCCATGGTTCCGCAAAGTATTGATATGGTACGATTGACAAAAATTTCGGTAGATAAGCTTCGTAAATAAGGGGCTGAAGAATTTAGAGCAAACATTGATGATGATCTAGAAAAAGTAGAGTTCTAGCTTGAGAATATTATGCGAATACTTGATGAATTATCTTGCACACCTCAGGAATGTTTAAAATGTGCGGTGTCATTACTGAAAGATTTAGCTTATCAGTGGCAAAAGAGTCTAATATCCGCAGTTTCAAAGGAAAACGTAACCTGGGATTTCTTCTTGGAAGAGTTTCGGAAGAAATATATTAGTCAGCGATTTATCGATTAGAAACAGAAAGAATTTCTTGAATTGAAACAAGGAAAGATAACGGTGGCAGAATATGAACTCGAGTTTGTAAGGCTCAATAAATATGCACAAGAATGTGTTTCTACCAAAGCAGTGATGTGCAGAAGGTTTGAAGACGGACTTAATGAAGGCATCAAGGTATTAGTGGGAATTCTAGAATTAAAAGAAATGGTGATACTCATTGACAGAGCTTGCAAAGCTGAGGAATTGAATAAAGAAAAGAGAAAAGCGAGGCTCGGGATCAGAGGAAAAGATCGATGAACAAGTCATTTTAGTCCCAATCAAAAAGACTCAAAGAAGTGAATCCTCAAGAGACAATTTCAGTCGGGTATTCTTATCAAGACAAGGAAAAATCGATTCTGGGTTCTAGAGCTCGAACTACTTCGATGTCATGTGTGGGAAATGTAAGACCAAACAGACCAGAATGCCAGCATTGTGGTAGACGACACTTCAGTGAGTGTTATATGAATAGTCGTGCCTGTTACAGATGTGGCTACAAAGAGCATTTTATTAAAGACTGTCCTGAGAAAGTAGAAGAAGAAAAAGCTCAAAGTGCTAGACAGAGTAATACTACTGGCAGAGGTAGAGTGGTAAAGGCATGGTAAAAGATTCAGCTGCAAGGTTAGAAACGAGAACACCTGCTAGAACTTATGCTATACGAGCTTGTGAGGAGGCATCATCCCCTGATGTGATCACTGGTACTTTCTCACTTTATGATACTGATGTTATTGTATTGATTGACCCTAGGTCCACTCATTCTTATATTTGTGAAAATTTAGTACATAGTAAGAAATTGCCTGTGGAATTAATTGAATTTGTAGTTAAAGTATCAAATCCTCTAGGCAAACATGTGTTTGTAGATAAGGTTTGCAGGAATTGTCCTTTGATGATTCAAGGCTACTGTTTTCCAGCTGATCTGATGTTGTTGCCATTTGATGAGTTTGATGTTATTTTGGGTATGGATTGGCTAACTCAGGATGATGCAGTAGTAAATTGTAGACAGAAACATATTTTGTTAAAATGTTAGAACGGCGAGTTGCTCTGGGTTAAATCTGATCAAACAGAAGGGTTATCTGATGTGATTTCAGTGATGGCAGCACAAAGATATGTTAAAAAGGGGTATGATGCTTACTTGGCTTATATACTCGACACTAAAGTATCAGAGTCGAAGATTCATACCGTACCTGTAGTATGTGAATTTTCTGATGTGTTTCCAGAGGAATTACCAGGGCTACCACCAAAAAGGAAAGTGGAATTTTCTGTAGATTTAATTCTAGGAACTACTCGATTTTCATATCTTCGTATCGAATGGCTCCTACAGAACTAAAGGAGTTAAAGACACAGTTATAGGAACTTGTGGATAGGGGTTTTGCTCGACCAAGTCATTCACCTTAGGGTGCTCCAGTTCTAGTCGTGAAAAAGAAAGATGGGTCTTTGAGATTGTGTATCGACTATCGGCAGCTCAATAAGGTAACTATTAAAAATAAGTACCCGTTGCCCCAAATTGATGACTTATTTGATCAGCTAAAAGGTGCCACAGTATTCTCGAAGATTGATCTCTGATCAAGTTACTATCAATTACGAGTAAAGGAGTTAGATGTGCCAAAGACAGCTTTCTGAACCAGGTACGGGCATTATGAGTTTCTAGTTATGCCATTTGGGCTAACTAATGTACCTGCAGTATTTATGGATTTGATGAACCGGATATTCAAACCATATTTAGATAGATTTGTGGTAGTATTCATTGATGATATTCTAGTTTATTCTCAGGATGAAAAGGAACATGCAGAACATTTGAGAATTGTGTTGCAAATTCTGCATGAAAAGCAACTTTATGCTAAATTTAGTAAATGTGAATTCTAGCTTTGAGAAGTGGGTTCTCTTGGACATATTGTATCCGCCGAAGGCATGAGGGTAAACCCGAGTAAAATCTCAGCTATTATTAATTGGACTCTATCGAAGAATGTATCTGAAGTTAAAAGTTTCTTAGGTTTAGCTGGTTATTATCGGAGATATGTTTAGGGGTTCTCTATGATAGCTTCTCCAATAACCCGTTTACTACAGAAAGATGTTAAATTCGAGTGGATAGAAGAATGCCAGCGGAGTTTCGATCGATTGAAGGAATTGTTGACAAAAACACCTATATTGGTACAACCTGATTCGGGTAAGGAGTTTATTATTTATAGTGATGCATAATTAAATGGTTTAGGTTGTATTTTGATGCAAGAAGGTAAAGTAATAGCGTATGCTTCAAGACAACTTAAGCCACATGAAAGAAATTACCCGGTACATGATCTCAAATTAGCTGCTATTGCTTTTGCGTTGAAGATATGGCGGCATTACTTGTATGGTGAAAAATGTCATATTTATACTAATCATAAAAGCCTGAAATATTTGATGACACAGAAAGATTTGAATTTAAGACAACGCAGGTGGCTTGAACTGATAAAGGATTATGATTTGATTATTGATTACCATCCGGGTAAGGCTAATGTTGTAGCTGATGCTTTGAGCCGAAAATCCTTATTTTCTTTGCGAGCTATAAATACCTGGTTATCCTTATCTGATGATGGTTTAGTTATGGCTGAAATGAGAGGTAGACCAATGTTTATACAACAGATCTGTGAGGCCTAGAAAAATGATGAAAAGTTACAAACTAAACGGGCACAATGTAAGTCGGGTACTGATTCTGAAATTCATGAAGGGACCGATGGATGTTTGTTACTCAGAAGCAAGATATGTGTGCCTCAGAGACTAGAGCTCATATGGAAGATTCTACATGAGGCCCATAGCAGTACTATGTCTGTACATCCGGGGAGTAATAAAATGTATAATGATCTAAAAAAGATGTACTGGTGGCCAGGTATGAAACATGGTATTTCTGAATTTGTATCAAAGTGTTTGATATGTCAGCAGGTTAAAGCTGAACATCAGGTACCTTCGGGGTTACTTCAGCTAATCACTATACCGGAATGGAAATGGGAAAGAATTACTATGGATTTTGTATCTGGGCTACCGTTGTCTCCAAGGAAGAAAGATGCCATTTGGGTGATTATTGATCAATTAAAAAAGTCAGTGCACTTTATTCCTGTACGCATGGATTATTCTTTAGATAAACTGGCTGAGTTGTACATATCTGAGATTATCAGACTACATGGAGTACCCATTTCTATCATATCAGATAGGGATCCCTGATTTACATCTCGTTTCTAGGATAAGTTGCAAGAAGCCCTGGGTACTCAGTTATATTTCAGCACTTCATCTCATCCTCAGACTGATGGCCAGTCTAAGCGTGTAATCCAAGTATTGGAAGATATGCTCTAGTGTTGTATACTAGAGTTTGAAAGTAATTGGGAGAGGTATCTACTTTTGATTGAATTTGCTTACAATAACAGTTATCAATCCAGTATTAAAATGACTTCGTATGAAGCTTTATATGGTAGAAAGTGTACAACACCATTATATTAGATAGGGCTTAGTGAAAAGAAAATATATGGGGTTGATTTGATCCGGGAAACGGAAGAAAAAGTGAAGGTGATTTGGGAAAGTTTGAAAGCAGCTTCTGATCGTAAAAAAATCATATGCCGGTCTCAAACGAAAAGAGATTGAATTTCAGGTTGGTGACAAGGTATTCCTAAAAGTGTCCTATTGGAAAAGGTTCTCTGGTTTGGTCGAAAGGGTAAATTGAGTCCAAGATTCATCGGACCATATGATATTATAGAAAGAATTGGATCGGTTGCTTATCGATTGGCATTGCCATCGGAACTTGACAGAATTCATAATGTTTTTCAAGTATCTATGCTACAATGGTATCGATCAGATCCTTCACATGTTATTTCTCCTAAAAAAGTGGAAATTCAGCCAAATATGAGTTATAGTGAAGAACCAGTTAAGATTTTGGCACAGGAGACCAAGGAACTTAGAAAAAAAAAGATAAAGTTAGTAAAAGCATTGTCGCAAAAACATGGAGTAGAAGAGGCAACATGGGAATCGGATGAAGCTATGAGAAAACAGTACCCAAACCTTTTTAATAGTAAGATTTTTGAGGACGAAAATCTCTAAGGGAGGAGAGTTGTGACAGCCCGATTTAGGTCCTAAACAGAATATCGATAGAAAATTTCATGAATTGCATGTCTAATTTGCCTATAAGGACTTAATTGGAAAAGTTGATAAATATGAGTTCTAGATGTTAAAGTATTAAATTGAAGAGCATAATTGAAGTAGAGGTCCTTAAATGGTAATTATACCATTAGGTTTTCATGGAAAAAATGGACATACATAGGTAGAAATAACCAAAGTTTTTAATGAAGGGTATTTTAGTCATTTGGTAATTAAAAGATTAAAAAAAGGGAAAAAGATGGAAAAATATGTCCATCTTCTTCATTAGGAGGAAATTTCAAGAGTTCTCCATAGCTAGGGTTTGTTTCAAGCTTCCAAGCTCCATAATCAAGAAAGACGTGGAATCGACCTTGATCGAGGAAAAGAAAAGATTGTAGACTAAATTGCAAAAGTTCTATATTTTGCACCAGGGTAAGTTTATATGTAAATAATGTATTGTTTTTATCTATGTTATAATATTTTGATATTATATGAGTTGTGGTTGCATATTGAATGCTCACTTGAGGTAAATTATGAATTGAAATTGAGTATGGATGAATTGGTAAAATGTTGAAAAGTGAAGAATTTCCCGGTTGAACCTCCGGAATAGAAAAGATACGAATGATCTGTTGTGGGAACACATGTGTAGTACTATATGCAGGCTACTATGTGTTCAAGATGATATTGGTCATGTGTGTACTACGAAGTACAGGCTACTACATGTACCGGAAGGATGGGTTGCATGTGTAGTACTATGTGCAGGCTACTATGCGTACTCGATTATTTTGATCACGTGTGTAGTACTATGTGTAGGCTATTATGTGTATCAGATGATATTGGTCACATGTGTAGTACTAAGTGCAGGCTACTATGTGCACCAATTAGCTTTGGCTTTAAGGGTGGTACTATGTGCAGGTCACCGAATATCTGTTACTATTTCGATATATTCAGCGGGAAAACCTATTAATTGTGAATTTATATGAAAATGTGGTGATAAGTATAAGGACATGAATATATGTGATCAATGTGCTCGATAAATGATCGAACTTTGGTACATTTGATATGGTTAAGTGTTATTATGAAAAAAAAATTTGATACAAGGGAATATATGAAAAAGGTGAAATTTGAAATATAGTAGTTTTGGACAGCAGTAGCGGAGTGACTTTGAAAAATCACCAAAAAATGGTAGAGATTTAGTTAGAAGTGGAATGAGATATAGAATTAAAGCTTATTGATCTATTTTCATATAAAAGAAATAGAGCAAGCAAAAGAATTCTATATTTTGAGATATTTATATTTTTTGAGACTGGTTCAGAATGACTTCGTGATCCCCTATTTTGATTTGGAAAAATCATTAAAAATTGTAAAAAAAATTTATGGAATATAATTTATATGGGTGGATTCCTTATTGAGTCTATTTTTAGAAGAAACAAATGTGAACATCTTTTGAAATTTGTATAAAGAGAAATTGAAATTTTAGTGAAGAGTGGTCAGGATTGTCGAGTAGAAAAACAAGGGAAGGTTTAATGAATAAACTGTATTAATTGGCCCAACCAAAAATTCTGAAATTTTTATGGTAAGAAGATATATGAGTGTAGTTTCTGGAAAAATTGACGGATCTAAATTTGGAGTTTCATAGCTTTGGATAAAAATAATTTAGTGACTATGACTCGAATGAACAGTTTGTATTGAATTTAGGCAAAAGATAAATACATGTGAGAATAAGGTTGTGTATTTATGGATACATATTTTGGAATCTATAAATGCTATTACTAGTTGTTATTTTATTATTATTTACATATTACTTACTAAGCTATAAGCTTACTTTGCTTCCTCTTTCTTTCTTATCTTATTTTATAGTATAATCAAGTTCGCTCGTGATTTGGGAAAAAGTTGTCGGAAGCTCATCAACACTATCCATCCTTTCTTTTTGGTATTTTGTAAACATATTTTGGATATATGGCATGTAGAGAAGGCTTGAGTATTTTGTTGTAAATTGTAGCAATATCACTCGTATTATATTATCAGTATGATCAATTATTAGTTAAATTATAAGTTTATGTTATATTTAAAGTTGATGTTTAAAGGATAAGTAAATAGCTGATGAATTTTAATTTAAATAATCATTTTATGTTTCAATTTGTTTTGATTACACGTATATTATTTTGGTAATACTCGTATCCTGTTCCGGCATTAAACACGGGTATAGGGTGTTACAACTTTTAGGTGAATGCCTTTTGGTTTATGCAATGCACCTGCAACATTTCAACGATGCATGATGGCAATATTCACTGATATGATTTAAAATTGTGTTAAGGTTTTCATGGATGATTTCTCTGTTTTTGGTAACACGTATGATATCTGTTTGAGTAATTTGGCTAAGGTATTGAGGAGATGCGAAGAGACAAATCTTGTCCTTAACTGGGAAAAATGCCTTTTTATGGTTAAGGAAGAGTTTGTCTTAGGGTATAAAATCTCGAAGAGAGGAATTGAAGTTGATAAAGCAGAGGTGGACGTAATTGAAAGATTACCAACCCCAATTAATGTCAAAGAAGTCAGAAGTTTCTTAGGCCATGGCGGTTTTTACCGAAGATTTATCAAAGGTTTCTCAAAAAATTCTAAACCGTTGTGTTTGTTATTTGATTTCAACAAAGCATGTTTGCGAGCTTTTGAAGATCTAAAAAACCAGTTAATCTTAGCCCCAATAATTGTTACACCTAATTGGAACTCACCTTTTGAGTTGATGTGCGATGCAAGTGATTATGCCATTGGAGCTGTGATGGGTCAATGAAGAAATAAAGTGTTTCACCTTATTTACTATGTAGGTAGAACTTTGACGGTAGTCCAACTAAATTATACGGTAATTGAAAAGGAACACTTTGCTATAGTTTTCGCTTTTGACAAATTCCGCTCATATCTTATAGGTACCAAAGTTACGGTATTTACAGACCATGCGGCCATTAAATACTTGCTCACGAAGAAATATGTGAAACCAAGGCTAATTCATTAGATACTCTTACTCTAAGAATTTGACCTTAAGATCCAAGATCAAAAAGGTGTCAAAAATCAAGTAGTTGATCATTTATCAAGGTTGGAGCAAGATGAGGTAACTCGATCATGTGTGCCTATTAACGAGAATTTCCCAGATGAACACTTATTTGAGGTAAGTCAAATTCATGAAACACCTTAGTTTGCTGATTTTGCTAATTATCTTGTATGTGGAATAATCCCTCGAGAAATGACATACCAACAAAGAAAGAAATTCCTTCATGATAGTCAGTATTATTTTTGGGAGGATTTGTTTTTGTTTAAACAATGTGCAGATAATATAATCCGAAAGTGTGTAGCTGAAAGTGAGATTGCTGAGATATTGTATCATTGCCATTCATCTCCAAGTGAGGGACACTTTGGTGGTTCACGTAGTGCAGCAAAGATTTTCCAAGCAGGTTTCTTTTGGCCTAGACTATTTAAAGATGCTTATGCTTATGTGAAGAACTGTGATAAATGCCAAAGGATTGGAAATGCATCAAAGAGGAATGAGATGCCCTTGACAAACATTTTGGATATTGAATTATTCGACGTATGGGGTACTAACTTCTTAGGCCTGTTTCCTTCTTCATATAGGAACAAATACATCTTAGTTGCTGTGGACTATGCATCCAAGTGGATTGAAGCTGAAGCATACCCTACAAATGATGCTAAGGTAGTCATGTGATTCCTACATAAGCATGTGTATACACGATTTGCGACACCACGAGCTATTATTAGTGATGAAGGTTCTCACGTTGTGAACAAATGGCTTAAGTGGTTGCTTGACAAATATGACGTTAAGCACAAGATTGCTATTACTTATCACCCCCAGTCTAATGGGCAAGTTGAAAGAGTGAACCGTGAAATCAAAGGTATCCTTGAAAAGGTTGTTGGAACGCCAGTGCCTCCAAGACGCAGCGAAAAAATAAAATAATTCGGCAATCCAAACCATTGATCCATGTGTAAGGAATGAATCAGGGTGATAAAGGTTTCGAAATTACCAAAACTTCAATCTGAGTTGATAGCGACACCCAGGCAACGGGAATCCTGAACCACTATCGAACCAAGCCGCAACCTTTTCTAATGTCGACCTCTACGTAGTCCATCCAATTGACAATGAACGGTAGAAATCCCAAAAAACTATTTTCAGAGATTATTTAGCTTGACGGCTGCTAGACCTAGTAGCATAGTTTCGGGCTTGTTTATATATTAACTTTTTAGGATTTTTACCCTTGCTATATATAACTCCCTTTTAATTGGTATATCTTTATAACGAATTTTAATTCATTAAAATTAATCCGAACATAATAATCATCATTAAAATAAATATAATAATGTTTCACCAAAAATTATAATTACATTAATTATAATAAAGATTTCGGTAAACTATATTTATTTAAACTTATATACGAACCAAATTCATATATTAATAAAATTATGTTCTGATTATGTGTACAACATCCTTGTAACGCCCTGATTTTCGGGATTTTTCAGGTTTTGTGAATTTTAGTGAAATTTTAAAATTTTGGTGTTTTGAAGTTGAAAATGTATGTACATGTGTTAGTGGGCCTTTAGAAGGCCCAAGCTTAAGTTAAAACCCAGTAAAATATTAAGTTGGATTTTCAAGTGAAAGGGGACTTGGTTAAATGGGTCTTTAAGAAAAACCGTGGGAAATATGTCACAAAGGGAGCCTTGGTAGAATGGCAAGGTGGCGCCAGTAAGCTCCTAAAAAATGGCGCCTAAGTGGGTATTCAAGAACAAGGGTTCGAGTTGCAAGGTAAGCGTAGTGTTCTTTTTAATTTTTAAGCATGTACTGAGCATGTGACTAACTTAAGTGAATTTCGGCAAGGGCTTTTAGGGACTTGGGCCGATTGCTTTAGAGAGATTATTAGGGTTATATCTTTTTCTATTTTCTGTCATAAGAATTAGGGTTAGCCACCTTAGGAATTAATCTTCTCTTTTACTGTCAGAAAAGCCGAAACTTGCCTCCCTAGAAAGCTTCTAGCCGATTTCTTCTTCTTCACCTCTACCATTATTTTTTTCACTTTTCTTTTTCCTCTTTGATCTCTTCCCTAGCCGAATACCCTCCTTACTCAGATCCACTCTTCCTTTTGCTTTCATCCCTCTCAAAATCAACCATAGCCGATTGCTCAAAGTGCCAGAAATCCCAAAAATTGCTTTCTTTTGCCGAATCTTTCTAAGCCAAATTACCCCTGTTCCTTTCACCTGTTGTGGCTGATTACTACATCCCCTTGAGCCATATCATTGTCGACACCATCAGTCAAACTCATAGCCCAAATCGCCATCTTCTTCTCTAGTTGAAAAGCGGAAATCACCATAGTTTTAGGGAGATAGCTGAATTTGCAAATCTCAGAGATAAGGGTTCTACTAACGTTTAAGGGTCAGATTTACATCAGATCTGCACAGGAATCGAAGAGAAATCGTTGGTAAGTGCTTAATACCTCAGATCTGTACATTATATCATGTTTTGGAAAAGCCGAAAGCCCCTAAAGTTAGGGGGATTGTCGATTTGGACTTTTAGTAATTCAAAGTGGTATTTTTATTCCTTTTGAGTGATAGTTAGCGAGGAAGGTAATCAGGCAAGGAGTTGAAGGCATCGGTATCACCAGATCTAGATCTAGTGCACCTAAATCGTCAGAGGTAAGTTTTCATGGCCATTAAGGGTGTGGCCGAATGTGGTAAGGGATGTGGCTTTGGTTTTTCGTAGATCTATTGATTAATCGAGTTGTAGGAACTGTCGCATAGGAGATCTTGTCGGTGAAACTGCAAAACAGGTGTGTGTTTCGAACACCCTTCAATGTTCAAATCGGCAAAAGCCGAAAAGCCGAAATGCCGAAATTCTGACATTTCGAGAGCTTGTGAGTGTGCGAACGCTCTCAAGTTGGTAGGAGAAGGTTGGTTTTGGAATCGGCACTGTCAGGCGGGCTGACCGCGGAATTTTGAGCGTTACGGTAAGTTGGGCCTCGGTGGGCCGAATATGGGCCCAATGGGCAATTTGGGCCTAGTTGGGTAAGAATAGGTTTAAAGGCAATAATATGGATTACAGGCATAAAAATTGTTAAAACAAGATAATGGATTGGAAATTAAGGCTTAAATGGGCCTAATGGGCTAAAATGGCATGGTAGAGCCCATTAGGGGTTTTAGGGCCTAAGTGCTAAAACTGATAAACTGAATTAAATGAGTTTCTGTAATAACCACTGTAATAGTAGAGGCTGTAATAATAATAAAAACTGTAATAAGAGAACAAAATTACTGAAATACCCTTAGGGTAAGAAATTACTGATTTACCCCTAAGTATAAATTTACCATTATACCCCTAGGGCTAAAATCGACTGTACTGCTTGATATGACTGTTACTGTTACTGCATACCATGATATGTATCTGTTGCATGGGTTGGGTTTTATAATGGAGGAAATGTGAGTGGCACTGCCACGTTACTGAAAGGGGCTATGCCTCGTACTATTACTGAAAGGGGCTTTGCCTCGTATACTATTTATCTGAGCAGCCATGCTGCGACTGTGGTGTGTGGGCTGGATGGGTCGAGTTATTCCCCACATGGTGTGTTGGCTGGTACGGGTGGTGTGTAGCGGTTGGTGGGTTGAGTAGTCTCCCCAATTGGGTTGCATTCATACTGTTATACTGTACTGTACTGTGATGGGCCTATGGGCCAAACTGTTATCTAAATAGGGCTTCGGCCCAGTATCTGTTATAGGGCTTTGGCCCAGTATCTGTAATCTGAATAGGGCTTCGGCCCAGAATCTGACTGAGACTGGTTAGGGTTCAGGCCTAGTGGGCTCGAGCCGATGCGGGCTTTGTATGGGTTCTGCACACACTGAGTTTTCCCAAACTCACCCTTCTCTTTCCATCCTTGCAGGTGAGCCCTAGATCGTGACTTGGTTGCTGGGAGGGATTCAGAGTGGCCACGGAGACTGAACTCGTATTTTAATTGGTTTATTAATTTAATTACTTTTACTATTGGTTTTATTTTGTTATGGGTTGTAATAAGGCCACTATATCTGTTTTTATTTGGGACTTTCAACTATTTTATTTCATCCACAATTACATATTGTTTTCGAAAATTAAACAAATGTTTTCTTAACCAACCTGTTAATGCAAGAGACGAAGCAAGATAATAAGGTTAAAGTGAACCGCTTAACAAATGAATTAGAGATTAAGTTGAATAGTTATTAAAACGGGAATTTCCAAAAAAGTCAAGCATTGCTTTTCAAAACTCACCATCGGACTTAGTAAATAGGGCGGCGTAGGATAGTCTAGGTGATGTAGCACACCGGACATGGCCATAACGTCTGGGCCGGGTTTGGGGTGTTCCATTTAATGGTATCAGAGCCTAGTTGCAACAACTCAGCTGTGGATCGGGTCCAAAAAGGGTTTTCAAAAATTTAGAGTCCAGAAGGGTATTTTTGGAAAATCAGATTTTCAGAATTTTTTTTGTTTTAAAAAGGTTTTTTTTTTCCCTTTCAAATTGTAGTTTTTAAAACAAGTTGTTTGAAACGTTGATTTTTAAGAGGCCTTAAACTATTTGATCTGATAAATCGGAAAGTGGCACACTGAATCCCCGGCACCAAGTTATAAGTATTTTCTGCCTTAACTTCTGTACTGTACTGAAAATAAAACTGTAGATAGTACTGAGCCTTGAATGTGATACTATAGGTGAGGTAGTATTAAGGCTATAAAACTGAGACTGTAGGGTAAACTAAACCCTAGGAAACTGAGACAGTAGCTAGGCTATGATCGCGCGAATACAACTCTGAAATTTTATCTGTTCAAAAAATATTCTGTAATAAACAACTGAAACATTAACTGATGTCATAAAATTCATAAATCAGATAATCGATATGAGTACAAGAGTTGCTCGTGGACGAGGCTGTGGACGAGGCCGAGTTAGTGCTTAAGCTGGATCGTCGTCTTCTGAGCATATGCCAGCTGGAGAGGCACGACCACCGATTGAGGATAATGGGCTGTACGATCGGGCTGCAGGGGACGATGCTTTGTCCCAGGCCATGCTAAGAGTTCTGGAAAGGATGGCCGGAGCTAATGTTGGGCCTATGAATAGGGGGTCCATTTCTAAGCGACTCCGGGCCAATGGAGCAGAAGTTTTTAGGGGCATATCTGGAGTGGCCCCGAATGTGGCTGAGTACTGGTTGGAAGACACAGAGCGAATAATGGATGACTTGGACTGCTCAGTGGAGCAGAAGCTTAAAGGAGTTGTATCGTTGTTGAGGGAGGAGGCGTATCAATGGTGGATCACCATAAGAGAGGGTACCCCAGCTGAGAGGGTAACCTGGGAATTGTTCAAGCAGTCTTTCAAGGTGAAATATGTTAGGGCTAGTTATGTGGACGCACGAAGGAAGGAATTTTAAAACCTGACCCAGGGTAGTAAGACTGTGGCTGAATATGAGGCAGAATTTCTGCGATTAAGCCAGTATGCTAGTGGCATTGTTTCCATTGAGTATGAGCATAGTGTTCGGTTCGAGGATGGCCTCAGAGATGAGCTGAGAGTATTGATAGTGCCGCAGAGGGAGCGCGACTTTGCTGCACTGGTGGAGAAAGGCTAAGATAGCTGAGGAAGTGAAGCAAGCTGAAAGGCGGAATCGCGATAGGGATCGCAATCGTTTTAAAAGAGATTCTGGAACATCAGGAGCTGCAAACCGAAATTTTAAGAGGGTTAGAGTAGAAGAACCAGTTCGAGCTGTGCCAGTGAATATTGTTAGACCACAGGCTTGTGGAGACTGTGGTAGAGTTCATCGGGGAGAATGCTGGAAACGCAGTGGAGCTTGTTTTCGTTGTGGGTCTAAGGATCATCAGGTTAAGGACTGCCCACAGAAGCCAGCTCAGGCTCAAGCTGTTGATCAGAGGGTTGCTCAGCCTGCGCGAGGAGGACTGCCACCGCCAAGGGGCTGTGGTCAAGGTAGAGGAGGCAATGGTAATGGACGTGGTCGTGGAGCACCTGGCAGGGGTGCTGGTAATGCTGAGGCTTGTCAGCCAGCCTTAGTGTATGCTGCTCGCCGCCGCGAGGAGGGTGATGCACCTGATGTTATAACTGGTACGTTCTTAATATATCATACACCATATACTGCTTTAATTGATGTGGGTTCGACGCATTCGTTTGTTGCTTGTGAAATTTCTGGGTCGTTGGGTATGCATTCTGAGGAGACTGTGAGTGGGGTCGCAGTAGTTAGTCTTTTAGGTCACTCTGTTAAAGCAGACAAACTATTTAGGGAAGTGCCTTTAGAGACTCAGGGTTGGATCTTTACTGGAGATTTAATGGAGCTACCTTTTGGAGAATTCGACTTGATTTTGGGCATGGACTGGTTAACCAAGCACAAGGCAACGCTGGATTGCGCAGCCAAAAGGATGGTATTGAGAACAACCGAAGGCGAGGAGGTGATGGTTATTGGTGAACGTAGGGACTATTTGTCCAATGTGGTTTTTGCCTTAAGGGCTGAAAGGTTGATGCGTAAAGGTTGTGAAGCATACTTAGAGTTCGTAAGTCAAACTGAACCCGAAGGGGTGACAGTGGAGATAGTGAGGACTGTTAATGAATTTCAAGATGTATTTCCTGAGGAGCTACCTAGATTACCTCCTAACCGAGAAGTGGAATTTGGGATCGATCTGCTACCTGGAACAGCTCTAGTGTCCATTGCGCCTTACAGAATGGCACCAAAGGAGCTAGTGGAATTGAAAGCCCATATTCAAGAGTTGTTAGATAGGGGCTTCATTAGACCGAGTGTGTCTCTGTGGGGAGCACCGGTGCTGTTTGTGAAAAAGAAGGATGGAACGATGCGTATGTGTATCGATTATCGCCAGTTGAACAAACTGACAATAAAGAATAAGTATCCTCTACCAAGAATCGACGATCTGTTTGACCAGCTTAAAGGAGCTTCAGTGTTTTCCAAGATTGACCTTCGATCTGATTACCATCAGTTAAGGGTGAAGGAGGTGGATGTGCATAAAACAGCATTCAGAACTCGTTATGATCACTACGAGTTCTTGGTTATGCCCTTTAGATTGACGAATGCACCAGCAGCTTTTATGGATTTAATAAACCGAGAATTTCAGCCGTACTTGGATCGTTTCGTGGTCGTCTTTATTG
Organism: Gossypium stocksii; assembly: GCA_020496765.1. Taxonomy (NCBI): domain Eukaryota; kingdom Viridiplantae; phylum Streptophyta; class Magnoliopsida; order Malvales; family Malvaceae; genus Gossypium; species Gossypium stocksii. Next base: position 43,454,776 of record CM035624.1, read on the forward strand.
ACGATATCTTGGTGTATTCAGAAATAGAGGAGAAGCATGACGAGCATCTTCGAATTGTTCTGCAAGTTTTGAGGGAAAAGCAGTTGTATGTGAAATTTAGTAAGTGCGAATTCTGGCTTCAAGAAGTGACTTTTCTGGGTCATGTTGTTTCTGCTAAGGGAATTAGGGTAGATCCTCGCAAGATTGAGGCAGTTCTGGATTGGAAGCCGCCTAGGATGGTGTCGAAAATTCGTAATTTTCTGGGTTTGGCAGGCTATTATAGAAGGTTTGTTGAGGGGTTCTCTATCATCGCGGCTCCGTTAACGAAATTGTTAAGGAAGGGAGTAGCCTTTAATTGGACTGAGAGGCAGCAAGAAGCTTTTGACAACCTAAAAAAGGTGTTGACTAAGGCGCCAGTGTTGATTCAGCCGGAATCTGGGAAGGACTTTACAGTTTATAGCGATGCTTCACATGTGGGATTAGGTTGTGTACTGATGCAAGAGGGTAAGGTGGTTGCTTATGCTTCGCGACAGCTTAAGCCTCACGAGGCGAATTACCCTACGCATGATTTGGAGTTGGCAGCGGTGGTATTTGCATTGAAAATCTGGAGACACTACCTTTATGGGGAAAAATGTATTATATACACTGACCATAAAAGTCTCAAATATCTGTTAACTCAGAAGGAGTTGAATCTTATGCAACGGAGATGGATAGAGCTGCTTAAGGACTATGACTATTCGATTGAATACCATCCTGGCAAGGCTAACGTAGTGGCTGATGCACTGAGTCGAAGGACCGTTGCTGAGTTAAAGGCCATGTTTGCTCGTTTGAGTTTGTATGATGATGGGAGCTTGCTAGCAGAGTTGCAAGTAAGACCGACTTGGACTGAGAGCATCAAAGAGTTACAGTTGAAGGATGATCCGTTGATTCCTCAATTTCAGCAAGTCAAGAATGGTGAGAGTGAGGATTTTAGACTGAATTCTGATGGGGTTCTTTATTTCCGTGGGAGAATTTACGTTCCTAAGAACTCTGATTTAAGGCAGTTGATTTTGGGTGAGGCTCATGGCGGACCTTGTGCTATGTACCCTGGAGGTAATAAGTTGTACAAAGACTTGCGAGAGGTTTATTGGTGGCCTGGACTTAAGCGAGAGGTGACTGAGTTTGTTGGGAAATGTTTGACGTGTCAGCAAGTTAAAGCTGAGCACCAACTGCCGTCTGGATTGTTGCAGCCAGTGAAGATTCCACAGTGGAAATGGGAAAGAGTAACGATGGATTTTGTGAGTAGGTTGCCTTTGACACCTTCGAGGAAAGACTCTGTTTGGGTAGTCATGGATAGGTTGACGAAGTCTGCTCATTTTGTACCGGTCAGAACCAATTACTCACTGCAGAAGTTGGCCAAATTGTATGTAGCAGAAATTGTGCGTTTGCATGGGGTGCCAGTTTTGATAATTTCTTATCGAGACCCTAGATTTACATCTCGATTCTGGAAGAAGTTACATGAGGCATTAGGTACGCGATTGGACTTTAGTACTGCATTTCGCCCTCAGATAGATGGTCAGTCTGAGAGGGTTATTCAAGTGTTGGAGGACATGTTGAGAGGATGTGTGATTGACTTTCGTGGTAGTTGGGAAGATTATCTACCATGGGTGGAATTTGCATACAACAACAGTTATCAAGCAAGTATTCAGATGGCTCCATATGAGGCACTTTATGGGCGAAGATGTCGTACTCCTACTTGTTGGACAGAGTTGGGAGAGCGCCAAGTGCTTGGACCAGAGTTAGTGGCAGATACTGAAAGTAAGGTTAAGCTAATTCGAGATCGGTTAAAGGAGGTGTCTGATCGGCAGAAGTCTTATGCTGACCTTAAGCGTAAGGAGATTGAGTTCGCTATTGGGGATATGGTGTTCCTAAAGGTGTCGCCGTGGAAGAAGATCTTGAGATTTGGTAAAAAGAGCAAGCTAAGTCCGCGGTTTATTGGGCCTTATAGGATTCTCAAGCGGATTGGGCCAGTAGCATATCAGTTGGAGTTGCCACCAGAGTTGGATCATATCCATGATGTTTTTCACGTGTCTATACTAAGACGGTACCGGTCGGACCCTTTGCATATTGTACCAGTGGAAGAGATTGCGGTGAATACTGATTTGATCTTCGAGGAGGAGCCTGTGCAAATCTTGGAGCATGAGGTCAAAGTCTTAAGGAGGAAGTCAGTTCCACTGGTGAAGGTGCTGTGGCGTAACCATGATAGAGAAGAAGCTACTGGGGAGCCTGAAGAGACTATGCGTCAACAATACCCTCAGTTATTTGGATCAGGTAAATTTCGAGGCCGAAATTTCTTTAAAGGGGTAGAGTTGTAACGCCTTGATTTTCGAGATTTTTTGGGTTTTGTGAATTTTAGTGAAATTTTAAAATTTTGGTGTTTTGAAGGTTGAAAATGTATGTACATGTGTTAGTGGGCCTTTAGAAGGCCCAAGCTTAAGTTAAAACCCGGTAAAATATTAAGTTGGATTTTCAAGTGAAAGGGGACTTGGTTAAGTGGGCCTTTAAGAAAAACTGTGGGAAATATGTCACAAAGGGAGCCTTGGTAGAGTGGCAAGGTGGCGCCACTAAGCTCCTAAAAAAGTGGCGCCTAAGTGGGTATTCAAGAACAAGGGTTCGAGTTGCAAGGTAAGCGTAGTGTTCTTTTTAATTTTTAAGCATGTGCCGAGCATGTGACTAACTTAAGTGAATTTCGGCAAGGGCTTTTAGGGACTTGGGCCAATTGCTTTAGAGAGATTATTAGGGTTATATCTTTTTCTATTTTCTGCCATAAGAATTAGGGTTAGCCACCTTAGGAATTAATCTTCTCTTTTACTGTCAGAAAAGCCGAAACTTGCCTCCCTAGAAAGCTTCTAGCCGATTTCTTCTTCTTCACCTCTACCATTATTTTTTTCACTTTTCTTTTTCCTCTTTGATCTCTTCCCTAGCCAAATACCCTCCTTACTCAGATCCACTCTTCCTTTTGCTTTCATCCCTTTCAAAATCAACCATAGCCGATTGCTCAAAGTGCCAGAAATCCTGAAAACTGCTTTCTTTTGCCGAATCTTTCTAAGCCAAATTACCCTTGTTCCTTTCACCTGTTGTGGCTGATTACTACATCCCCTTGAGCCACATCATTGTCGACACCATCACTAAAACTCATAGCCCAAATCGCCATCTTCTTCTCTAGTTGAAAAGCCAAAATCACCATAGTTTTAGGGAGATAGCCGAATTTGCAAATCTCAGAGATAAGGGTTCTACTAACGTTTAAGGGTCAGATTTACATTAGATCTGCACAGGAATCAAAGAGAAATCGTTGGTAAGTGCTTAATACCTCAGATATGTACATTATTTCATGTTTTGGAAAAGCTGAAAGTCCCTAAAGTTAGGGGGATTGTCGATTTGGACTTTTAGTAATTCAAAGTGGTATTTTTATTCTTTTTGAGTGATAGTTAGCGAGGAAGATGATCAAGCAAGGAGTTGAAGGCATCGGTATCTCCAGATCTAGATCTAGTGCACCTAAATCGTCAGAGGTAAGTTTTCATGGCCATTAAGGGTGTGGCCGAATGTGGTAAGGGATTGTGGCTTTGGTTTTTCGTAGATCTATTGATTAATCGAGTAGATATTGGGTTGTAGGAACTGTCGCATAGGAGATCTCGTCGGTGAAACTGCAAAACAGGTGTGTGTTTCGAACACCCTTCAATGCTCAAATCGGCAAAAGCCGAAAAGCTGAAATGCTGAAATTCCGGCATTTCGAGAGCTTGTGAGTGTGCGAACGCTCTCAAGTTGGTAGGAGAAGGTTGGTTTTGGAATCGGCACTGTCAGGCGGGCTGACTGCGAAATTTTAAGCGTTACAGTAAGTTGGTCCTCGTTGGGCTGAATATGGGCCCAATGGGCAATTTGGGCCCAGCTGGGTAAGAATAGGTTTAAAGGCAATAATATGGATTACAGGCATAAAAATTGTTAAAACAAGATAATGGATTGGAAATTAAGGCTTAAATGGGCCTAATGGGCTAAAATGGCATGGTAGAGCCCATTAGGGGTTTTAGGGCCTAAGTGCTAAAACTGATAAACTGAATTAAATGAGTTTCTGTAATAACCACTATAATAGTAGAGGCTGTAATAATAATAAAAACTGTAATAAGAGAACAAAATTACTGAAATACCCTTAGGGTAAGAAATTACTGATTTACCCCTAAGTATAAATTTACCATTATACCCCTAGGGCTAAAATCGACTGTACTACTTGATATGACTGTTACTGTTACTGCATACCATGATATGTATCTGTTGCATGGGTTGGGTTTTATAATGGAGGAAGTGTGAGTGGCACTGCCACGTTACTGAAAGGGGATATGCCTCGTACTGTTACTGAAAGGGGTTTTGCCTCGTATATTGTTTATCTGAGCAGCCATGCTGCGACTGTGGTGTGTGGGCTGGGTGGGTCGAGTTATTCCCCACATGGTGTTTTGGCTGGTACGGGTGGTGTGTAGCGGTTGGTGGGTTGAGTAGTCTCCCCAATTGGGTTGCATTCATACTGTTATACTGTACTGTACTGTGATGGGCCTATGGGCCAAATTTTTATCTGAATAGGGTTTCGGCCCAGCATCTGTTATAGGGCTTTGGCCCAGTATCTGTAATCTGAATAGGGCTTCGGCCCAGAATCTGACTAAGACTGGTTAGGGCTCAGGCCCAGTGGGCTCGAGCCGATGCGGGCTTTGGATGGGTTCTGCACACACTGAGTTTTCCCAAACTCACCCTTCTCTTTCCATCCTTGCAGGTGAGCCCTAGATCGTGACTTGGTTGCTGGGAGGGATTCAGAGTGGCCACGAAGACTGAACTCGTATTTTAATTGGTTTATTAATTTAATTACTTTTACTATTGGTTTTATTTTGTTATGGGTTGTAATAAGGCCACTATATCTGTTTTTATTTGGGACTTTCAACTATTTTATTTCATCCACAATTACACATTGTTTTCGAAAATTAAACAAATGTTTTCTTAACCAACCTGATAATACAAGAGATGAAGTAAGATAATAAGGTTAAAGTGAACCGCTTAACAAATGAATTAGAGATTAAGTTGAATAGTTATTAAAACGGGAATTTCCAAAAAAGTCAAGCATTGCTTTTCAAAACTCACCATCGGACTTAGTAAATAGGGTGGCGTATGATAGTCTAGGTGATGTAGCACACCGGACATGGCCATAACGTCTGGGCCGGGTTTGGGGTGTTACAATCCTTGTACATGTAGTATATTCAACAATTTGATTGCCCAGTTAAATTAATTCTATAATTAATTTAATTCATGTGACAACCAAACACAATACCAACTATGTTTTACTCCGTTCATTTCAACCATAGGGTGTGACCCTATAGGTTCTTGTAACGTTGGCAGTAATATTAGAATGATTCTAATGTTACAAACAATGAGTGGCATCTAGTAATGCATCATTGCTACCTAAGTTACAAGAAGTCATGATTCGACATAACCTTTTTGTGATTAACCTTTCATGCATTAATCCTTAAGTCCTATATCTTTGGAATGGACACAAGTTATGGAATAGTCACACTTGCATAGTCCATCCCATGTTTCTTGATACCTTAAGCAGACTATGATACACAAATAAGTATGACATCTTATATCAACTTATTTGAGCATGGTCATGCATTTCTAGTCTCACTCAATCAAGTGGCCTGGGATATTACTCCCATTATGTAGAAGGGACTTATCCTATATTGATCAACCATATCCCTCTATATAGATTGTGGTATATCCAACATCAATCTTTATAGAACAACCAGTTACGGTGTTCATTTGACTATATCAAAATATACAACTCACGATGTTGGGATAATAATGATCTCAAGTATGAGGATCATATACATATTAATCACTATGAGTAATGTTGTGACAATTACATAATAATCCAAGAAACATACTCATAGTGGGTCAGTCCAATATGTTATTCTCTAACACACATATTCATGTATTGATTTTGACACTCCATATCAATGACAACTCTTTATCATCAATCAACTACATGTTAGTCTTAATGCATTATTGTTGTCCTAGCCAACAATAATACTTGACTAAGGATCTTTTAAGAATAATCATATTATTCTCAGGATATTATTATAAAACAGTTTATTTATGCACACAGAAAAGAAATTTGGCAACGCCTTATATTAATAAACATGATAAATCAAGTATGTTATTACAATCATCTCGTGATTGATCTTTGGGCATACTCTTACAAAGGTAGTATGCCCTAGCAAAAAAGATTGGTCTTCAAGGCTCGATGATGCATTACGGGCCTATCAAACAACATTTAAGACACCATTAGGAATGACTCCTTATCGATTAGTTTTTGGAAAGGCATGTCATTTGCCATTAGAGTTGGAAAATAGAGCTCATTAGGCTTTGAAGTATTGAACTTTGATCTTAAGGAAGCCGGTGAAAGAAGGATGTTACAACTTGATGAGTTGGAAGAGCTGAGATTGTTTTCTTATGAGAATGCCAAAATGTGTAAAGAAAGATCAAAGAGATGGCATGATAGTCATATACAACCTCGCGAGTTTAAAGAAGGTCAGAAGGTTTTGTTGTTTAATTCAAGGTTGAAGTTATTTCCTATGAAGCTTAAATCTCGATGGAAATGACCCTATACCATCTATCGAGTTTATCCTTATGGAGCTGTTGAATTATACAACAATTATGGAGGTATGTTCAAAGTTAATGGTCAATGTCTCAAACACTACTGGGATGGTGAAGTTGAGCGAGTTGAGTCCTCGTTCAAATTAATAGACCCTTGATTTTTCATGAACTCATTTTGTAAATAAATAAGTTTAACTTATTTTCTTAACTTATTACATTTAATTAATTATGTCTAAGTAGTTGGAACTTAAGCGAGACCATTGTGACCCCTTCGACCTTTCTTGGGAATTAATTTAATGTAATTTGTTAAGAAGAAATTTTCTAATTAAAATTAAAAAATTTTAATTTTGATTTGTTTTTTTTAAATTTTAAATTGTTATGTTAATAATGGGGGTCTATAACACCCCAAACCTGGTCCAGATGTTATGGCTAGGTCCGGTGTGTCACATGGCAGCTACGTTCGAAGTTGGCCTTGTCGATAAAATCATCTATCATTTGAAAACCCCGCTGAGATTTTAGATAGGGAACGAACTCTAATTAAAACCATTTATTAAGTTAGAAAACACGTCAGTTGAAACGATTGTCTTATTTGTTGAAATTTAATAAAATCATAAGACAGGGAGAGAAGTGAAACTCCCTGAATATTGGATGAATTCCTTGAGAATAGTGAAAGCTGGATCGGAGAGGGGACTACTAGAAGTTCTCGATTCTGAATGACTAAAAAGAATAAGCAAAACTATGTGGGGAATTCAAGTATTACTCGATAAGAAATGAGGTGCAAAATAAAAGGAAAAGGAAAAATATAAAGTAAAGAAAATGAAAATTAAAATTAGGTAATAAGGATTTGGCCCCACGGCAGTGGCGCACGCCCGTGTGCCCTTGGGTTGGCCCGTGTGTTTCGTGGACTATTGGTGTGGCCACGGGTGGTCGGTACAGGCGTGTCACACACCCGTGTTGCTTTCTCAGTTTCATCCACGGCTTATTGCCACGGGCGTGTTGGGACACACGGCCATATAACACGGTCGTGTCTTTTGGTGTTCGCTTCTCCCACGACCGTGTTTGGGATCACACGCCCGTGTATGAATTGACAGGTTTGGCAACGGTAGTATTGCACGGTCGTGGCGATTTGTCAGACCCCATGTTTTAGGAAAATTTGGCTCTGTTTTTTACACAGCCGTATTGCACGGCTGTGTTTCTAACCGTGGTGTGTCCATGGCCTTAGGCACGCCTGTGTGCCATGTCGTGTGGTTCTGGAAAATCTGCGTTTTAAGGGGTTAGTTATGAATTTAAGAAAATCAAAATTATGAGTGCTTGGGTTGCCTCCCGAGGAGCGCTTATTTTAGAGTCTAAGCTCGACTTACCTTACCTGCACCTTTATGAGAGGTTATGGAGCCTGAGCTCCTCCCTATAATTCTTAAAGTCGTTACAATAATATAGTTTGAGTCGATGACTGTTTACCTTGAAAGTGCCATGAGTTGGATGTGTTACCTCAATTGTGCCGTACGGAAGAACACTTTGAACTATGAATGGGCCTGACCATCTCGATTTTAGCTTTCCAGGGAATAATTTAAGCCTTGAGTTGTAAAGCAAAAAGAGATCGTCAGTTTTAAACTGTTTATGTTTCTTTAGATGATCATCATGGCGTCGCTTTGTGGTTTCCTTGTATAAGCGTGAGTTTTCATATACATTATAACACCATTCGTCCAACTCGTTTAACTGCATGAGTCTCTTTTCACTTGCAAGATTAGGGTCCAGGTTTAGAAATTTGATGGCCCAAAACACTTTATGTTCTAGTTCAAAGGGTAAATGACAACTTTTCCCATAAACGAGTCTATAAGGAGATGTTCCTATAAGAGTTTTGAAGGCAGTTCTATAAGCCCATAAAGCGTCATCTACTTTCATTTCCCAATCTTTCCTATTTGCTTGTACGGTTTTTTCTAAGATGCGTTTTAGCTCTCTATTAGCTACTTTAACTTGTCCACTAGTTTGAGGTGGTAAGGGGTAACTGTTCTATGGTACACTCCATATTTCTGTAAAACTTTGTCAAACTGAGTATTGCAGAAATGAGTTCCCCTATCACTGATAATTGCTCTTGGTGTTCCAAATCAAGAAAAAAGTTTTTTAAGGAATCTCACTACCATTCTAGCCTCATTAGTAGGTAAGGCTTGGGCTTTACCCATTTAGACATGTAATCAACTGCTACTAAAATGTATTTATTTTCGAATGAACTAGGGAATAGACCCATGAAATCGATTCCCCATACATCGAATATTTCACATTCAAGCATATATGTCAGAGGCATCTCTTCATGTTTAGAGATATTACCTGTTCGTTGGCATTTGTCACAAGAAGTAACATACATGCTGGTGTCTTTAAATAATGTGGGCCAATAAAAACCTGATTCGAGTATTTTATGGGCGGTCTTAGTTCCACTATAGTGTCCTCCTGTTGGTCCTGAATGGCAATGTTACAAGATCTTGTTTGCTTCTATCGTTGTAACACATCTTCGAATGACTTGGTCTACTCAAATACAAAAAAGAAAAGGGTCTTCCCAAAAGTAGTTTTTCACATTAGTAAAGAATCGCTTCTATTGCTGATGTGTCAACCCTTTTGGGGTTATGTTAGTAGCTAAGTAATTTGCAATGTCAGCAAACCAAGGTACCTCAAAATCATATATGAGTAAGAGTTGTTCTTCAGGAAACGAGTCGTTTATTTCAGCCTCATCAAGTTTTTTGAGATGTGGATTCTCAAGCCTAGAAAGGTGATCTGCTGCCAAGCTTTCAGCTCCTGTTTTGTCTTGTATTTCCAAATTAAATTCCTGCAACAATAAAATCCATCTTATTAGTCGAGGTTTTGCATCGGAGTTAGTTAAAAGATAATGAAGAGCGGAATGATCAGTATAAATGATGACTTTAGACAATATTAGGTATGGTCTAAATTTGTCGAAGGCAAAAACCATAGCTAGTGTAATACCCCAAACTCGGCCCAGACGTTATGGCCAGACTTGGTATGTCACATGGACAATTGATTAAACTTTGATCTTCTTTGAATAAAACGTGATGTTGATTGTAGTAAAATTGTAGAAGTTCTTATAGTTATGTTATTGTTGTTAAGTTATCCATTCGTTATGTATCCCATGTTTAAAACGTTTAATTAAGTTTTAGAGAAAACCCTGCATTGGCTAGTCTACCGTTGAGTATAACAAGTAATAAAGAAAACCCAAACCAAAATACCCGAGCGGCCTTATTACAACTTAAAACTGAAAAGAAAAATTATAAATAGATTAAATTTATGGAAACATTAAAAAAAATCGGAAGCATGAATCACGTGGCCACCCCGAATCCCTCGCAGCTCCAAGTCCTCTATGGTTGGGGGTTACCTACATGGATGGAAATGAGAAGGTGAGTTTGTGAAAACTTAGTATGTAATGTAACCCAACTAGTGTCAAAGATTAGGCAAACTCTGTCTGGGCAGAAGCCCTATTCAGATACAGATTAAACTAGGCCTTGGCCCTTTTCAGAAACAGAGTTGCCTTGGGCCCATTACAGAAATAGATTAGTGTATATATATGCATGTATGCAAAACCCAAGCCCAGTCCAGCCCTACACACCACCCGTACCAGCCCTACACACCATGTGGGGAAAACTCAACCCGCCTAGCCCTACATACCACAGTTGCAGCAGAGCTGCTAATACAGAAATCGTGGCAAAGCCACCAGAATAGTAATACGAGGCAGAGCCTCTAAGCAGATTACGTGGCATTGCCACTTTTAGCACTTCTTCCGTATCCATAACCCAACCCCATGCAGATCAGAGTATTACATGACATGGCATACATAATATCAGATATAGTAACATGCAAATCAGTCAGTTATTTATAGGGGTAAAACAGTTATTTAGCATCTAGGGGTAAAATAGTATTTTTCACCCTTTAGGGGTATTTTGGTCATTTAGCTACGTTTTTAGGTTTTATGCTTACTACGATGTAATGCCCTGATTTTTAGGATTTTTCGAGTTTTTGTGATCTTTGGTGAAATCTTGAAATTTTGGTGTTTTGGTTACTGAAATTATGTTTAAGTGTGTTAGTGGGCCGTTAAGAGGCCTAGGCCTAAGTTAAAACCCGGCAGAAATATCAACTTTGCTTTTTAAGTGAAAGGGACTTGGTTAAGTGGGCCTTTAAGAAAAAGTTAGTAAACTGAGACACAAAGAAGGCCTTGGTAAAGTGGCAAGGGGGTGCCACTAAGCTCCTAAAAAAGTGGCGTGTGGACTGAGTTTAAGGGCCAGAGTTCAAGTCACAAGGTAAGCAGATGATACTTTTATTTTTGTGCATGTGCCGGGCATGTGATGGAGCTCAAGTGGAGTTTGGCTAGGGCTTTAGGAAGGTTAGGCTGTTGGTTTGAAAGGCCATTAGGGCAAGTTTTAATTTCTTTTCTGTCTTGCCGAATTAGGGTTAGCCACCTGGGGTTTCACTTTTGTCCATTCTCTTCTTACTGTACCAAAAAGCCGAAAAACGCAAGTAAGCTTTCCTTTGTGCCGAATTCTTCATTCTCTTCTCTTCCATTCTCTTCTTTTTCTTTTCTTCTATAGCCGAAACTACCTCTCTTCCTCATTCATCTTCCCTTTTCTTTGCTTCAAAAACCAAATCTACCATTCTTTTCTTCTAAAACCCATCAACTGCTAAAAGCCGAAATCCCGAAAGACTACTTCTTGTGATGATTTCTTCTAGCCAAAATCCTTCTATCTTCTTCATCTCTTTTGGCCAATTTTCACATCTTCTAAACCCCTAACCCCTATCGGCAACACTACTTCAAAACCACAACACCAAATCATCTTCTTCTTTACCGTTCAAAAAGCTAAAACCACCATATTTTTAGGGACTTGTAGCCGAATCTTTAGATCTCTGAGACTCAATCTCTGCTAGTGTTTAGGGGTTAGATCTGTATTAGATCTGAGTAGAAACGGAAGGGGAATCTGTGGTAAGTGCTCGACATCTCAGATCTATTCTCTATTTCGGGATTTAGAAAAGCCGAAATCCCTAGAGTCTTAGGAAGGCTGTCGATTGGGGCTTAGGGCTCTAAAGGTTATTAACAAATGATTTATTTTGGTATTAGTGTGTTCTAGAGGTGACTGATCGAAGGCTTGGACAAGTGGAGCGACTAGATTATGATCTACTCACTAGTTTCGGCAAAGGTAAGATCTCAAGGGCATTAGGTGTTGATGGCCGATTATGGTAAGTAGGATTGTGATGGTTTTCATTGTATTTTGGATCTGATGTGTCTAGTGATCGATTGTAGGATATCGTGGGAGATCTCGTTAGCAGTCATCGCAAATCAGGTGTGTATCGAATACCCTTCTGTAGTCTAAATCGGCTTTTGGCCGAAAAGCTGAAATGCTGAAATTCCAGCATTTCGTGGGTAAGCGAGCGTACAAACGCTCGTGGGTCGGTTGGAAGTGGTAGATCTGTAATCAAAGTCGATAAGGTTGGTGAGTGTGCAATTTCATGCATTTCGGTAAATTTGAGCCTTGATGGGCTGAATATGGGCCCAATGGGCTTACGGGCCCAATGGGTAAAAATAGGTAATAAATGTGTACTGATAAACTGTAGGTCTAAAACTGCTAAAACTGGTATATCAATCATAAAATTTGGACTAAATGGGTTTAAGTAGCTAATAGACACGGTAGGGCCCATTAGGGGATTTGTGGCTCAATAGCTAAAGACTGTTAAAGTGGGTTAGTCAAGTTAGTGAAATGGAAATAAGACTGCCAATAACTGAAAGTCGCATAAAACCCTAAAAACTGATGAAATTACTGAAATATCCTTATAGGTGCAAAAATTACTATTTTACCCCTAGGTGCAAAATGACTGTTATACCTCTAGGGCTAAATATGACTGAAATGCATGATTTACTGTTTCTGTTTACTGTATGCCATATCATGAATATCTGTTGCATAGGGTTGGGTTATTGATGGAGGAAGTTTTGAAAGTGGCTTGACCACGTACTGGAGGCTTTGCCTCATCTTTTTGTTATTTGAGCAGCTATGCTGTAACTGTGGAGTGTAGGGCTGGGTGGGTTGAGTTATTCCCCACATGGAGTGTAAGGTTGGTACGGGTGGAGTATAGCAGTTGGGTGGGTTGAGTAGTCTCTCCACATGTAATGGGCTTGCATTCATAATTAATATCTGTTCTGCTACTGAAATGGGCCTATGGGCCGTACTGTTATCTAAAAAGGGCTAAGGCTAGTTTACTGTATCTGGATAGGGCTTCGGCCCAGTAAATACTGAGACTGGATAAGGCTTACGCCCAGTGGGCTTGAGTTGATTTGGGCTCTAGATGGGCTTCTTTGCACACTGAGTTTCCAAACTCACCCCTTTCTCTCCATCCATGTAGGTGAGCCCTAGATTGGTGGACTTGGAGCTGGAAGGGATTCAGAATGGCCACATGGACTGCAGTTATTTAATTAAGTTCTATTTTAACTTATTTTATTTTCGTATTTATTTTTAATTATTTTTATTATGGTTTTGGATTTGTAATAAGGCTGGTCTAATTATTTTTATTTTGGGTTCTTAATTACTTATTCATACACTACTTTAATTATTTTGAATACAGCTGTGCAAGTTTTCCTTAAAACTAATCAAATGTTTTCAAAATCTCATCACACGTTTCAAACGAGTAACAAAGTTAAGTTTTAATATTATCCTCTTAATAACTAGTAATGTTTAGGACGTTATCAAAAAGCCGAGAATTTCTCTTAAACCCACAATATCGGTTTGCAAAGCTCACCCCAATCTTAGTAACTAGGTAACATGGTTAGTTGTAGGTGATGTGACACACCATATTTGGCCGTAACGTCTGGGACGGGTTTGGGGTGTTACATACGACCTTCTAGCAGGTCTAACGTTTCTCTGAGCGACTCAAATAACCCTTACTTCCATACAGTGCCATCGGGCCCAAAAACCCTTAATGGGTCCGAGAGGGCCCACAAGCTACTGTGGCCCGCTCAGTCTAATCTTTACACATTTTATCGCAGAGTTAACATCCAGTTTAGCAAAAATCACTTACCGCATATTTTACCCATATGGGCCCGTAACCCCATTAGGCCCAACTTCGGACCATCGTGGCCCAAAATAGCCCAAGTGCACGAAAACACGCACAGTGGCCCTTAGAGTCCAAATTTCCAATTTCATGATTTCGTACCGACCCACAAGCGCTTGCATGCTCGTAAGCCCAAAAAATGCCAGCGTTTCAGCATTTCGACTTTTCAGCTTTTGCCGATCTAACTACTAGAGGGTGTCGTTACACACCTGTTTGCGAACTACGTCGAGATCCCGCGAGCGATCAACCTACAATAGTTTACCTACTAAGTTAATCCATAATCAGATTTACATCTATCAACACCTACCCCTGAGGTATTTGGCCATAATCAAATAACCTAATAACCACTTATCTTAGCCGGGATCTACAAATAGTTCTAGATCTAGATTGCTTTGATGCCCCTATCCTCCAACCACTCGTTGCTAGATCGCCCCTTTACCATACTAACACACACAAGAACAAAAAGAAAATATGCTAAAATGGATGTTCAATAAAAGGGGTCAAAACTGATAGCAACCATGGGGAGATAGGGGTTTTCAGCTTTTAGAGAAACTGGCCAAAAGAAATTAGCTATAAGATGAAGTGTTTCAGGTTTTCAGCTTTTGAAACAATAGGCCAAGGAGGGTTCTAGGTGAGTCGATTTCAACTCATGAAGAAAAGAGGAAGAAGATGAAGAAGATCAGTTCGATTAGAAGAAGAAAAGAAATGGAAAGATTTGGTTCTTGCACCAATCGGCCAAGGGAGAGGTTGAGAGCTTAGGGACTGTCAGCTTTTTGAACAAAAAGGGGAGAAGAAGTGAAAGAAAGAAAAGAGCAAAAAGGCAATTCTCAACTTACCTAATCGGCACTAAGAAGAAAATGACCAAAAGCAAATCCCGAAAGGCATACTCTACAACAAAAATTTGACTCCCTTTCACCACATATGCCGAAAATGCATACTCCAAAGACCATTAGCCGAATTGGCTCTTCTAAGTCTCCCACAATCGGCCAACTCTCTCTTCATAACTCAATCCCTAAATTTTCTCCTTGATAAACTCCCCCTTGTCACTCATTAATCCAATCCCATAAGCACTTCAAACTCATTCCTTCAGAATTTAACTTGGAGTCCACCTCTTACCATGCAAATGTAATAAAATAAAATGAACACTTTACTCATAAAAGGGATTCAAACCTTAGCTCCCTCACAAGCTACCACATGCCACCCCCTTGTGTTTTAAGTGGCGCCACCTTACCACTTTATCACAGGTTTTCTTGTGCTTTAAAACCCCAACAATTATTTAAAAGCCTACTTAGCCAAAGTCTATTCTCACCTAAGGCCAAAATTTAAAATTCTGCTAGGCTTTCGACTTAAACCTAGGCCTCCTAAAGGTCCACTAAACACACTCAAAACATAACTCAGCACATCAAGACATGCAAAAATAAATTCAAGCAAAATTTGAAAACCCTAAAATTTGGGGCGTTACGGCTAGCAATTCTTTTTCTGTGGTAGTGTAGTTCTCTTGTGCAGCTGTTAGAGTTTTGCTAGCATAGTAGATTGGCTGAAAATGCTTGTCTCTTCACTATCCAAGAACTGCACCTACTACAAAATCACTCGCATCACACATTAGCTCAAAAGGTAAATTCTAATCAGGTGCAATTATAATTGGAGCATTAGTGAGTTTCTATTTGAGAGTGTTAAATGCCTCTAAACATTCCTGATCAAAATTGAAGGGTACGTCTTTTTGTAGTAATTTCGTTAACGGCTTAGCTATTTTAAAAAAGTCTTGAATGAATCTTCTATAAAAACCAGCATGTCCTAAAAAACTTCTAATCACTTTAACTGGACTAGGGGGAGGTAGTTTTTCAATGGTCTCAACTTTTGTTTTATCTACTTCTATCCTTTTACTAGAAATTTTGTGTCCTAGCATAATACCTTCTTGTACCATAAAATGGCATTTTTCCCAATTGAGGACAAGATTTGTTAAAAAGAAAGTTAAAGTCAAAATCATTCATTGAAAATTCAACTGAAAGAAAGTTAAAGCCTCAAACAATCTAAGTTGAGAATTTTATCATAGAAACATAGGTTTCCTTCTTTCTTCTATTTAATTACCTTGAACTCAAAATCAACAAGAGTTGACATCCTCACTAAAGATTCAATATGAAAAGTTATTACTATAAGCTTGTAGGAAAATCAAATCTCCACTACTATATATTGACATGATACATCAATCAAAAGGTCTTTCAAAGGTTGTAACGTGGCCTTGGTTAGGGGTGTGGTCACAAGCTGAAAAAGAGGGTTAGAATCGAGATTGAATTGAAAAATATCTAACTAGAAAAATCTCTATCACTGAAACATATTCATAGAGTAAAGCCCTTCTGTTTTGGATAACATCATCTAAGAATAGAAGGTTAAAAAATTACATGAAAGTATGCAAAGTATTGAATTACAATTGAAATATACATATGTTTTTTTTAGAGCAAATTGATTATTTATAAACTTTACAAGCTAAAAAGGAGAACAAAGCTAGATAATTATTCAACTCGAATCTCGACAAAAATAGGGATCAAAATAATTGAAGGGAATTAAAAAAAAATTAGGTTATAGGTTAATATTGAAGGTAAGTCAATGAATGGTTTGTTAGGCTCAATGGTGTTCACTAGGGGTTAATTTATGAAGGTAGATTTTCATGGAGTAAATGGGTTAAAACCTAAGTGCCTTTATCATTTCGGTACATCAAATCAATGATGTGGTCTCAACATGTATAATCGAAGCAAGTTCTAGAATAACAGATCAATATTGACTCACTCAAAGCAACAATAAAAGTGAGCACGAAAGGATGTATGCTCAAAAGGCTCAAAAATTTCACTAGAATTATGGCTTTTGATGTCAATCCTGTGAATTTCAAATTTCAAGATAACACTTAAAATTGGGGAAAACAACCTAGAAAAATTTAAATTCTCAAAAATTTCAACTTATCATGTTTGATTCTCTAATATCTTAAAGTTTGAAAAATCAAAGCATAAGTACCTATGTCTTAATTCTCAACATATTAATAAAAATCATAAATAAATCAGAATTCATTTTAGTAAGGGATTGAGAATAATGTAGAGAATGAAAGTGAGAATTTGGGATTTGGGATTTGAGAACAATACAAAAAGTTAGTGGCAAAAATTTTCAGGGGTTCGAGGATAATGTAGAGAATGAAAGTAGACTCCCCCCACACTTAAGATGTACATTGCCCTCAATGTACAAAGATAAACTTAGTGAAAATAGAAGCATAAAATCATAAGATAGTGAGAGAAGTGAAACTCCCTAAATATTGGATGAATTTGTTGAGTAGTGAAAGCTGATTTGGAGAAAGGACTTCTTGAAGTTCATGATTCTGGGTGATTGAAGAGAATAAGCACAACTCTATGTAATATTCAAGTATTACTTGATAAGAATTGAAGTGCAAAATAAAAGGAAGAGAAAAAATATAAAGTGAAGAAAATGAAAATTAAAGTTAGGTAATAGGGATTTGGCCCCACGGCTGTGGTGCACACCCGTGTGCCCTTGGGTTGGCCCGTGTGTTTCGTGGACTATTGATGTGGCCATGGGTGGTCGGCACGGGCGTGTCACACGCCCGTATTGATTTCTCACTTTTACCCACGGCTTAATAGCACGAGTGTGTTAGGTCATACGGCCGTTTAATACGGCCGTGTCTTTCAATGTTCACTTCTCCTACAGTCGTGTTTGGGGTCACACGCCCATGCATGAATTGGCAGGTTTGGCCACGGTTGTATCGCACGGCCGTGGCAATTTATCGGACCTCGTGTTTTGGGGATAATTTGGCTCTGTTTTTACACGGCCGTGGCGCACGGCTGTGTTTGTCACCGTGGGGTGTTTACGGCCTTAGACACACCCGTGGGCATGGCCGTGTGGCTTGAAAACCCTGCATTCAGGAGGTTAGTTGGTGAATTAGAGAGCTTATATAAAAGAAATTTTATGTTAGTGCTCGGGTTACCTCCCGAGAAGCGCTTGTTTATAGTCTAAGCTCGACTTCCTTCAAGCTTGCATGGTCACAGTGGTTTGAGGAGTTCGAACTCCTCTCTCTTGCTATTAGTCTCACTATCAAAATAAGGTTTGAGTCGAGTAAAATTTACCTTGAAAGTTCTAAATGTCTTATGTGCTATCTCAACTGTACTATAGGGGAAAATTTTCATTATCGTGAAAGGAGGTGTATCACCTGTATGAACTTTTGAATTTGAAATTCGAGGATCTTCCTCCTCTAAGTATACCTTATCCCCTACCTTAAATTGATTTGCTTTTACCATAGGGTCATCATGGTGATGCTTTGGTTCGATGTGGCATATTTTGGGTTTCTCTTGTCGATAGTTCAGTCACTCGTCCAATTCTTCAAGCTGTAGCATTTGTTTTTTCGTGGGTTGTCCCCTTGGATGGACTCGTCTATTGTTTCATCGTACCTATGTGAAAAGTATCCTGCAAAGAAGGTTGGGCAGTGAGATCATCTTTATTATCAGGACTCGTAATAATATCTTTATCGTTAACGGTCTTATTAGAGTTACGAGCCTACAAAGTAATTTTGTCATCACCTACACGAAGTGTGAGCTCGCCTGTGCCTACATCAATTATGGTTCTAGCAGTTACTGAAAAGGGTCGCCCTTGAATGAGGGGTACATTACTATCCTCATCTATGTCTAGAACAACAAAGTCGACTGGGAATACAAATTTATCAATTTTGACACGCACATGTTTGATTATGCCCCTAGGAAATCTAATGGTTTTATCAGCCAATTAGATGCTCATCTTAGTTTGTTTGGGTTTCCCAAGACCTAGCTGCTTAAACAATTTATAAGGCATTACATTAATACTCACTCCTAAATTAGCTAAAGTATTTTTAACATCTAAACTACCAAGTAAACAAGGATTTGTAAAACTCCCTGGATCTTTTAGTTTGTTGGGTAGCTTATTCTGCAAAATAGCTGAGCAAACTGCATTTAGTTCCACATAAGATGTGTCATCTAGCTTTCGTTTGTTCATCAGGAGCTCTCTTAAAACCTAACAGCATGTGGCATCAGTGACAGAGCTTCAATAAACGGTAAGTTAATACGTAATTTCTTTAAGAGTTTAAGGAATTTACCGAATTGCTCGTCTGTACGGTCTTTCCTTATCGTGTTAGGATATGAGACATGAGGCTTATATTCTTTGACAACTGGTTCTTTGTGACTTACCTCGTCCTTACTTCTACTTACCATAGTCTCTTTACTTAGCTTTGCTGTGGTTTTGGCCAACCCTTCTTCATCAATTGTGTCGATGGTGTGGATTTGCTCCATATGGTTAGTCTCGGTGTTGCTTGGTAAACTACATTGTAGTCTTTCAGAGATTAGCTTGGCGAGCTGGCCTATTTGAGTCTTGAGTCCTTGGATGGATGCTTTTGGTTCGTAAGTGTCGTCTCGGTGTTCTGGAAACAGGTTTTTAACATGGAGATAAATTTTGTGAGCATCTCCTCAAGGTTCGGCCTTTTCTCTTGTTGCTACGGTGGTTGCTGAAATCCCAGAGGAGGTGGTGGTCTCTGATTTCCTTGTCCTCCCCATGAGAAATTGGGGTGATTCCTTCAACCTACATTCTAAGTGTTACTATAAGGGTTATTCTGAGATCTAGAATTATTACCCATATAGTTGGCTTCCTCGTTTTCTGTGTCATATCCATAGGTGGGGTACTCAGAATTGCTCATGTTACACTACATCACTGGGTGTACCTGCGTAGAACCAACTAAACCTTCAATCTTTTTATTTAAGAGTTCTACCTGATTAGAAAGCATGGTGACCGCATCAACATTAAAAACCCCTGCAGCTTTTTGTGGTTTTGTTCTCAAGACTTGCCACTGATAGTTGTTCAGTGACATCTCCTCTATAAACTCGTAAGCTACTTCTGGTGTTTTGTTATTGATTGTTCCACCGGCAGCTGCATCTATCATCTGTCTCGTTGAAGGGTTCAAACCATTGTGAAAAGTTTGAACTTGTAACCGTAGAGGTAACCCATGGTGAGGGCACCTTCTCAATGAATTCTTGTATCTCTCCTAAGCATCGTAAAGTGTTTCTAAATCCATCTGCACAAAATAAGAGATATCATTCCTTAGTTTTGCCATTTTAGCCAGCGAAAAATATTTGAGTAAAAATTTTTCGGTCATTTGTTCCCATGTAGTGATAGACCCTCGTGGTAAAGAATTCAACCACTATTTAGCTTTATTTGTCAAGGAAAATGGGAATAGCCGAAGACGAATGGCATCATCCGAAACACCATTTATCTTAAATGTGTCGCATAATTCCAAAAAGTTGGCTAAATGAGCGTTAGGATCTTCATCCTGCAAATCATCAAACTGAACAAACTGTTGTATCATCTGAATAGTGTTATGTTTCAGTTCAAAATTATTTGCAGCAATAGTAGGCCTAACAATACTAGATTCAGTACCAGCCAAATTAAGTTTAGCATAATCATACATAGTACGAGGAATAGGATTTTGCTCGATAGGATTTGCGGCTATTACAGGAGGTAGCTGATTGTCTTGATTTGCCTCCATCTCTTCAGTAGGTTCAGGTTCTTCTTCTTGTCCTTGTTCTAGGTATCGCAAGCTTCTTCTTATCTCTCTGCGAGTTTTACGAACTGTGGCTTCTAAATCGTCGTCAAATAATAATGGTCCTCCTGGGTTTCTTTTAGTCATAAACTAGAGACATCTGAAAGAGAAAAATAAAAAGAAAATTTTGGTAAATAAAAACCTAAAATAAAAATAGAAAATAAATTGCAATAAAAGTAAAAATGGCTAAATTAATAACTTGATCTCGTGATTGTAATGAAGTAATAAATTGATCGTAACTAAAAACTAACTATTATCATGATAAAAGGCAAGCGCACCTATTAAATAGTAGTATAGCTAGTGGCAAGACGGGAATATCGAATCCAAGGAACTAAAAGTACTAGTAATGACTTTCTTCCTATTATCTAGCCTAAAAAGAAAGAGGGTTTGGTTGTAAACTATTCTAAATTAAATTAAAGAAACGACAAAGAGTAAATTAGGAAAATTACTTTGGGAAAACTGATTGATAAGGACAATATCTAAGGAAGAATCCACCTAGACTTCACTTGTTATCTAACTCTAAACTAGACGGTTTCTTCATTCGACTTGATTTGTAGAGATCCTTAAACTATGTTAATATCTCCGTCGAGAATAAGAACAACTAATCCTAGGTTGATTAATTGAAATCTCTTTCTAATTAAAACCCCTAGTCTTGCATTAACTCGATCTATGGATCCCCATATTAGAATTGACTCTAATCCGGCAGATTTTCGTCATCCTATGTCTAGTATTGCGATCAACTCCGCTTAATTGTGTTGGATCTACTCTTAAACAGGGACTTTTGCTCTTCTGCCTAAGCACATTTGACTTAAATTAATATCCCAAAAATATCAATTCAAGAATTAAAAACACAATTAAGAACAAGTCAAATATTTATCATATAGTTCAGATAATAATAACAAGATTCGTCTTAGGTTTCATCCCCATTAGATATTTGGGGTTTTAGCTCATGTTTCTAAAAAGAAACATCTCAAAATAAAGAAAATAACAAAACATAAGAAAACCCAAAGCTTCTGAAAGGATTGAAGGGAAATCTTTCTGTCTTGATGTGGCTCTTGGCTTCTAAGATGGATGAATCGGATTTCCTTCGAGTAATTCCCTACCTTTAGCTCTCCGTCTTGGCGGGAAAACTGTACACCCTTGTAGTTGCCTCACAGGGTCTTTATATAGAGTTTGGAATGTCTTTCTTAGCCCCTAAGTAGCTTTTTCTTCGTGAAATTAAACTTTATCACGATAAGGACACGCCCGTGTGGCACGCTCGTGTGAATCGAGTCTAGGCCGTGTTCGAGCCTGTTAATGTGGCACGGCCGTGTGACACGCCCGTGTGGTGAACTCCAAGCTGTGTTGATTCCTTACTTTGGCCCATTTTCTCTGTTTTCGGCCTTTTTCTTGTTCTTTTCACTCCCCTAAGCTCACCTGAGTATAAAACATGAAATTAAAGGTTTAGGAGCATCAAATTCCACAAATCAAGGAATAATTCATCCAAAAATAGGCTAAGTATGAGGTAAAAATATGTATAAATTACGGTTTATCAATAAACTCCCAACCAAATTGAAAGATCTAGGAAGTTTTACTATTCCCTATTTGATTGGTAATTTAAAATTTGAAAGGCATTAGCAAATTTAGGTGCCAACATAAATTTAATGCCCTATAAAATGTTCAAGCAACTAGGTCTATGGGAACCAAAACCCACCAGGATGAGTATTTGATATGCGTGATATGAAGTAATAAAATTTAAAATAATGATCACACCAAAAACTAACTAATATCACGATTTTAACGCAAGCGCACCTATCGAACAGTAGTATAGTTTAGTGGCAAGACCAAGAAATCGTACCCAAGGAAACTAAAAGTACTAGTACTAATTTTCTTTCTATTATTTAACCTAAAAATAAAAGGAGCTTTTATGAAGACTAAACTAATTCTAAAACTAAACTAAGAATGCACAAAAAGTAAATTGGGGAAAACTCGTAAGGAAAACTGATTGATTTGGACAATACTCAAGGGAGAATCCACCTAGACTTCACTTGTTATCAATTCTTGAGCTAGACGATTTATTTACTTGACTTGATCCGTAGAAATCCCTGCTTTATGTTAATACCTCCGTCGAGGATAAGAACAACTAATCCTAGGTGGATTAACTGAAATCTCTTTTTAGTTAAAACCCCTAGTCTTGCATCAACTCGATTTATGGATCCCCTTATTAAGTTTGACCCTAATCCGGTAGATTTATGTTGCCCTATGTCTAGGGTTGCATGCAACTCCGCTTAATTATCCTAGATCTACTCTTAAACAGAGACTTTTGCTCCTCTGAATAAGCACATCAATACTTGAATTAATGCATAGGAATATTAAAACAAGAATTAAGAACACATAATTAAGAACAAATTAGGTATTTATCATATAACTCAAGATAAAATAATAACAAGATTCATCTTAGGTTTCATCCCCCTCAAGTATTTGGGGGATTTAGTTCATAATTAATAAAGAAAACATCTCAGAAGAATTAAAATAGCAAAACATAAAGAACCCAAAAACCCCTGAAGGATTGAAAGGAGATCCTCTGTCTTAATGTAGAATTCGACTTCTGGGATGAATCAATCGGCTTCCCTTGGAGTAATCCCCTGCTTCCACTCTCTGTGTTGGCAGAAATAAAGCACTCTCTTGTGGGAAATAAGGCACACCCTTAGAGTTGCCTCCTAGGGTCTTTATATAGAGCTTTAAAAATTTAATAGCCCAAAATGCTTTATGTTCGAGTTCAAATGGCAGATGATAGCTTTTTCCATAAACAAGTCTATAAGGAGATGTTCCTATAGGAGTTTTAAATGCAGTTCTATAAGCCCATAAAGTATCATCTACTTTCCTTGACCAGTCTCTCCTATTTGGTTCCACCTTTTTTTCTAGAATGCGTTTTAGTTCTCTATTTGTCACTTCAACTTGACCACTGGTTTGTGGGTGATAGGGGGTAGCTATTCTATGGTGCACTCCATATCTTTTTAAAACTTTATCAAATTGGGTATTGCAAAAATGAGTACCCCTATCACTGATAATTATCCTAGGTGTTCCAAATCGAGAGAAAAGCTTTTTAAGGAAGTGTACTACCTTCTAGCATTATTAGTAGGTAAAGGTTGGGCTTCCACCCATTTTGACATATAATCTACTGCTACTAGTATGTACTTATTCCCAAACGAAGTAGGGAAAGGACCCATGAAATCAATACCCCATACATCGCATATTTTACATGAGAGTATATAGTTTTGAGCCATTTCATTGTGCTGAGAGATATTACCTGTTCTCTAGCATTTATCATAAGAGGTCACATACCTGTTGGCATCTTTGAAAAGTGTAGGCCAGTAAAAACCTGATTCGAGTACCTTGTGAGCAGTTCTAGCTCAACTGTGGTGTCCTCCTGTTGGTCCCGAATGGCAGTGCTCTAAAATTTTGTATGCTTCTGTCTCTAGAACGCATCTTTGAATGACTTGATCTGCACAAATATGAAAAAGGAAAGGATCTTCCCAAAAGTAATTTTTCACATCAGTGAAGAATCGCTTCTTTTGCTGATGGGTTAACCTTTTTGGGATTATGTTAGCTGTTAAATAATTTGCAAAATTAGCAAACCAAGGAACAATAGCCTCTGCTATGGCTAGGAGTTGTTCTTCAGAAAACAAGTCATTTATTCTATCGAGGTCCTTGGGGTGTGGATTTTCTAATCTTAAAAGGTGGTCTGCTGCCAAATTTTCAACTCCTTTCTTGTCTTTTATTTCTAAGTCGAATTCCTGTAGCAATAGAACCCATCTTATTAATCGAGGTTTTGCATTAGTTTTAGTTAAAAGATAACGAAGGGCAGAGTGATCAGTATAAACGATGACTTTAGATAATATTAGATATGATCTAAATTTGTCAAATGCAAAAACAACGGCTAACAATTCTTTTTCTATGGTAGTGTAATTTGCTTGTGCGTCTGTCAAAGTTTTTCTAGCATAATAAATTGGTTGGAAGTGTTTGTCTCTTCGTTGCCCCAAAACTGCACCTACTACAAAATCACTCGCATCACACATTAGTTTAAAAGGTAGATTCCAATCAGGTGAAATCATAATCGGAGCATTAACTAACTTTTCTTTTAGAGTGTTAAAAGACTCAAAACATTCTTGGTCAAAATTGAAAAGCACATCTTTTTCTAGTAATTTTGTTAAGGGTTTAGCTATTTTAGAAAAATTTTTAATAAATCTGCGATAAAAACCAGCATGTCCTAAAAAGCTTCTTATGGCCTTAACTGAATTAGGGGGAGGTAATTTTTCGATGGTTTCAATTTTTGTTTTATCTACTTCTATCCCTTTACTAGAAATTTTATGTCCTAGGACAATACCTTCTTGAACCATAAAGTGACATTTTTCCCAATTAAGCACTAAATTTGTCTCTTCACATCTTATCAGAACACATTTTAAATTATTAAGACAGAGTTGAAAAGAGTTACCGAAAATCAAAAAATCATCCATAAATACCTCCATGATGTCTTCCACGAATTCGTCAAAGATAGCTAACATGCATCTCTGAAAGGTAGCAGGAGCATTACATAAACCAAAAGGCATTCTACGATAAGCAAACGTACCATATGGGCATGTGAATGTTGTCTTTTCCTGATCTTCTAGAGCTATCGAGATTTGGAAGTAACCAAAGAGGCCATCTAGGAAACAGTAATACATATGTCCTGATAATCTTTCCAACATTTGATCTATAAAGGGTAAGGGAAAATGATCTTTTCGAGTTGCATCATTCAGCTTTCTATAATCAATACAAACTCTCCATCCAGTGACTGTTCTTATAGGTATTGACTCCTTTTTGTCCTTAGACACTATAGTCATGCCTCCTTTTTTAGGAACAACCTGCACAAGACTTACCCAAGAACTGTCAGAAATAGGATAAATAATACCTGCATCTAGAAGTTTAATTACCTCGATTTTTATGACTTCCTTCATGTCGGGATTCAGTCGTCGTTGAGCTTGCACCGATGGCTTATATTCATCTTCCATTAAAATTGTGGGTGCAAAAAGAAGGGCTAATTCCTTTAATATCAGAAATCTTCCAAGCTATAGCCTTTTTGTGTTCCCTTAATACTTAAAGTAATTCCTCTTTCTTTTCAGCGCTCAAATCTGATGCGATAATTACTGGTAATGTAAAATCATCTCCTAAAAATGCATATTCTAAGTGGTCAGGCAATTGTTTTAATTCCAATTTAGGAGGTTCATCAATCGAAGGTTTTTGTCTTAGTTCGTCATTCATCTTAATACTTTCATAACTTATGTGCCTTGTGATAAGTTCATTAGAGTTTAGCTCCTTCATTACTTCTTTAACTTCAATGGTGGCTTCATCTTCCCCCCACCTTGAACAAGACACAGTTCCAACGTGTCTTCAAGAGTGATTTCCTGAAAATCATCTTGAACAAAATAATCAATAACATCAATAAAATAACAGGAATCATCTTGTTCTCTAGAAAATCTCATAGCATCATAGATTTTGAGGACAACTTCTTCTTCACCAACTCTAAGCACTAATTTACCATCCCCTACGCCGATAACAGCTCTAGCAGTAGCTAAAAATGGGCGTCTCAAAATTAAAGGTACCTCAATATCCTCATCCATGTCAAGCACAACAAAATCAACAGGGAATATAAATTTATCTACTTTTACTAGCACATCTTCAACGATTCCCCTAGGATATTTAACAGATCTATTAGCTAATTGTATACTAATCCTAGTGGGTTTTGGTTCCCCTGGACTGATAAATGCTAAATTATACATATTTTTACCTCATGTTTAGCCTATATTTTGGATGAATTATTATCAATTTTGTGAGAATTGGTGCTCTTAACCTTTCTTTTTCATATCTTATACTCAGGAGAGCATAGGGAAGAGAAAAGAATAGAAAATGGACTGAAAATGAGGAAAATGGGCCAAAAATGACATAACACATGGCCCAAGGAGTCGCCACACGGCCGTGCCACATGAAGATCACACGGTCCAGCCCTCGACAAGCATGGCCAGGCCACATGGCCGTGCCCCCACTGATAATTCCACACGGCCTTTGTCGAACTCACACGGGCATGGCACACGGGCGTGTTCTAGTCGTGAGGAAGGGGAATTTCACTCGAATTGGGATGCTTAAAGGCTAAGAAAGGCCCCCCAGAAGACTCTATATAAAGACCCCATGAGGCAATAGGCAAGACAACTTTTGGATACACTTTAGATACGAAATACTTAGATTTCTTCTTGTCTTTCTGCCACACAAGGGGTAGAAGCAAGGGATTACTCCAAAGGAGAAGCTGATTGATACATCTCAGAAGCCGAAATTCTACAGCAACATAGGGGATCTCCCTAAATTCCTTCAGGGGTTTTTGGTTTCTTTTATGTTTTGTTATTTTATATCTTCTGAGATGTTTTCTTTCTTTATTATGAACTAAACCCCTCAAATACTTGAGGGGGATGAAACCTAAGATAGATCTTGTTATTTATTCTTGATTTATTTGATAAATACTTGAATTGTTCTTAATTATGTGTTCTTCATTCTTGATTTAATAATCCTAGGCATTACTTCAAGAATTAGATGTGCTTAGAGCAGAGGAGCAAAAGTCCCTGTGATAAGAGTAGATCTACCATAATTAAGCGGAGTTGCATGCAACCCTAGACATAGGGCGACATAAATCTGCCGGATTAGGGTCAAACCTAATATGGGGAGCCATAGATTGAATTAATGCAACTTAGGGAGTTAATTAATAAAGGAACTTTAATTAACAACTTAGGCCTAGTTGCTCTACGCCTCGACGGAGTGTTTAGCATAGGTTAGGGATCCCTACGGATCAAGTCAAGTAATTAGATCATATAATTCAAGGAAATAATAACAAGTGAAGTCTAGGTGGATTCTCCCTTGAGTATTGTCCTTATCAATTCGCTTTTCCCCAAAAGTTTTCCCAATTTACTCTTTGTGCTTTCTTAGTTTAGTTTAGAATTAGTTTAAACAAACCCTCTTTTATTCTTAGGCTAGATAATAGAAAGGAAGTAAGTAATAGTACTTTTGGTTCCCTTGGGTACGATAAGTCGGTCTTGCCACTAAACTATACTACTGTTCGACAGGTGCGCTTGCCTTTAAGGTCGTGATATTAGTTAGTTTTGGTGTGATCAGTCTTATAAATTTTATTACTTAATATTGCGAGTCGTTATCAAGTTTTTGGCGCCGTTGCCGGGGAATTAAAATATTACGAAAACTCGATTTCTATTACTTTAGCCATTACTATATTTATGTATATATATATTTTATTTTTCTTTTATTTTTATTTTTAGTTTTTATTTATTTTTTATTTTCTTTTAAATTTTTGAATTTTCTTTGCTTTTTCTTTTTAGGTGTTTTTAGTTTATGACTAGAAACAACCCAACAGGACCACTACTTTTTGACAAAGATCTAGAAGCGACAGTTCGCTGAAATCGTAGAGAAATTAGACGCAGTTTACATTATCTAGAACAAGAACCTGAGCAAGAGCCAGAACCTACAGAAGAGATGGACACAAATCAAAATGTTCCACCACCTCCAGGACTACCAGCAGAACCAATAAACCAGGATGCAGCTCCTCGCACTATGTATGATTATGCTAAACCTAGTTTGATTGGTACCCAAACTAGCATTATTTGACCTGCTATTGCTGCTAATAATTTTGAATTAAAACCCAACACTATTTAGATGATTCAGCAGTTTGTGCAGTTTGATGGTTTGCAGGACAAAGATCCAAATTCACATTTAGCAAATTTCTTGGAATTTTGTGATACTTTTAAAATAAATGGTGTTTCTGACGATGCCATTCGCTTGAGGCTATTTCTATTCTCTTTGAGAAATAAAGCCAAATAGTGGTTAAGTTCCTTACCACGAGGCTCAGTCACTACGTGGGAACAAATGACCGAAAAATTTTTACTCAAATATTTTCCTCCAGCTAAAACAACCAAATTATGAAACGATATTTCTTCTTTTGTGCAGATGGATTTAGAAACACTTTACGATGCATGGGAGAGATACAAAGATCTTTTCAGAAGGTGTCCTCATCATGGTCTACCTTTGTGGCTACAAGTTCAAACCTTCCACAACAGTTTAAATCCATTGACCAGACAAATGATCGATGCAGCCGCAGGAGGGACGATCAATAATAAAACACCTGAAGTAGCTTAAGAATTTATTGAAGAGATGTCATTGAATAATTATCAATGGCAAGTCAGGAGGACAAAGCCGACGAAAGCTATAGTAGTCTATAATATTGATGTTGTTACTATGCTTACTAACCAAGTAGAACTTCTAAATAAAAAGTTTGATAATTTTGTTAGTTCTACGGAGGTATAACCAGTGATGCAATGCGACGCGACTCAAGGAAACACGTTCAATCCAGATTTTGCAACCTATGGACATAGCATGGAAACTGAACAAGCCAACTATATGGGTCTAGATCTCAAAATAACCCTTATAGTAATACTTACAATGCAGGTTGGAGAAATCACCCAAATATTTCATGGGAAGAACAAGGAAATCAAAGACAACAGCCTCCTCCAGGATTTTAGCAGCCACCACCGCAACAAGAAAAGAAGCTGAATCTTGAAGAGATGTTTACCAAATTTATGGCCGCATCAGAAACCCGTTTTCAAAGCACTGAAACAGCACTGAAAAGTCAACAAGCATCAATTCAAGGGCTTGAAAACCAAATCGGTCAACTTGCAAAGTTGATATCAGAAAGACCACAAGGTGGACTTCCAAGTAACACTGAGCCAAATCCCAGAGAACACGTCAAAGTGATTACTTTAAAAGATGGAAAGGTCCTAGCCGAGCCAGAAAAGAAGACTATTCCAGAACTTTCAGAAGAAAAGACAGAAGAACCCAAGGAAAACACTCCTCCAACACTCAAAAAATACAAGCCACGTATTCCATATCCGGCAAGGTTGAAGAAAGACCAAACAGACGCTCAATTCGATAAGTTTCTTGAACTCTTCAAACAATTACACATTAGCTTACCTTTTGTTGAAGTAATTTCACAGATGCCGAAGTACGCAAAGTTCCTTAAAGAACTTTTGACAAACAAAAGGAAGTTGGAAGAACTAGCCACAGTAGAACTCAACGAGGAATGTTCAACTATTCTCTAAAATAAACTGCTGGCAAAACTGAAAGATCCAGGGAGTTTTACTATTCCTTGTTTGATTGGTAGTCTGATTATTAATAAAGCATTAGCTGATTTAGGTGCGAGCATTAATCTCATGCCTTATAAAATGTTTAAGCAACTAGGTCTAGGGGAACCTAAACCCACTAGGATGAGTATTCAATTAGCCGATAGATCTGTTAAATATCCTAGGGGAATCATTGAAGATGTGTTAATAAAGGTAGATAAGTTCATATTCCCTGTTGATTTTGTTGTGCTTGACATGGATGAGGACATTGAAGTACCTTATTTTACGATGCCCATTCTTAGCCACTGTTAGAGCTGTTATTGATGTAGGGGATGGTAAATTAGTTCTTAGAGTTGGTGAGGAAGAAGTCATTTTTAAAATCTATGATGCCATGAAATTTTCTAAAGAACAAGATGATTCTTGTTATTTTGTTGATATGATTGATCACTTTTTTCAAGACAATTTTCAAGAACTTTCTCTCGCAAACACGTTGGAATTGTGTCTTGTTCAAGGTGAGGGGGAAGATAAGGCCACCACTGAAGTTGAGAAAATAAGAAAAGAGTTAGATTCTAGTGAAATCATCACTAGATACATAAGTTACGAAAGTTTAAAGATGAATGATGAGCTGAGACAAAGACCTTCCACTTATGAATCCCCTAAATTAGAATTAAAACAACTGCCAGATCATTTAGAATATGCCTTTTTAGGAGAAGATTCGACTTTACCGGTTATTATCGCATCAGATTTGGACATTGAAGAAAAAAAAAGAACTTCTCCAGGTGTTAAGAAAGCACAAGCAGGCCATAGAATGGAAAATTTCAGATATTAAAGGAATTAATCCTTCTTTTTGCACTCACAAAATTCTGATGGAAGATGAGTATAAACCAGCAGTGTAAGCCCAAAGATGGTTGAATCCCAACATGAAAGAAGTTGTGAAAGCTGAGGTAATTAAACTTCTAGATGCTGGTATTATTTATCCTATTTCTGACAGTTCTTGGGTAAGCCCTGTGCAGGTTGTTCCTAAGAAAGGTGGATTGACCGTGGTGACTAATGACAAAGAAGAGTTGATACCTACAAGAACAGTCACAGGATGGAGAGTTTGCATTGATTACAGGAAACTGAATGATGCCACTTGAAAAGATCATTTTCCTTTACCCTTTATTGATCAGATGTTAGAAAGATTATCAGGTCACATGTATTATTGTTTCCTAGATGGCCTCTCTGGTTACTTCCAAATCCCGATAGCTCCAGAAGATCAAGAGAAAACAATGTTCACATGCCCATATGGTATGTTTGCTTATCGTAGAATGCCTTTTGGTTTATGTAACGCTCCTGCTACTTTTCAGCGATGCATGATAGCTATCTTCAATGAATTGTGGAAGACATCATGGAGGTATTTATGGATGATTTCTTCGTTTTCGGTAATTCTTTCCAACACTGTCTAAACAATTTAAAGCATGTTTTGATAAGATGTGAAGAGACAAATCTAGTGCTTAATTGGGAAAAATGTCACTTTATGGTCCAAGAGGGTATTGTTTTAGGAATTAAAATTTCTAGTAAAGGGATAGAGGTAGATAAAGCAAAGATTGAAACTATTGAAAAATTACCTCCTCCTAGTTCAGTTAAGGCTATAAGAAGCTTTTTAGGTCATGCCGGTTTTTATCGTAGATTCATTAAAGACTATTCTAAAATAGCTAAGCCTTTAACTAAATTACTAGAAAAAGACGTACACTTCAACTTTGACCAAGAATGTCTAGAATCTTTCAAGACCCTTAAGGAAAAGTTAGTTAACGCCCCGATTATGATCTCACCTGATTGGAATCTACCTTTTGAACTAATGTGCGATGCAAGTGATTTTGCAGTAGGTGCAGTTTTAGGATAGCGAAGGGACAAGCACTTCCAGCCGATCTATTATGCTAGCAGAACCTTGACAGCCGCTCAAGCAAATTACACTACCACAGAGAAAAAATTGCTAGCTGTTATTTTTGCATTTGACAAATTTAGATCTTACTTAATTTTATCAAAAGTCATTGTTTATACTAATCATTCAGCTCTTCGCTACCTCTTAACTAAAACTTATGCAAAACCTTGATTAATAAGATGGATTCTATTGTTACAGGAATTCGACTTGGAAATAAAGGACAAGAAAGGAGCTAAAAACTTGGCAGCAGATCACCTCTCAAGACTAGAAAACACACAGCCCAAGTACCTCGACAAGATAAACGATCTATTCCCTAAGGAACAACTCCTAGCCTTAGCAGGTACGACAGTTCCTTGGTTTGCTGATTTTGCAAATTATTTAGCAGCTCACATAACCCCAAAAGGGCTAACCCATCAGCAAAAGAAGCGATTCTTTGCTAATGTAAAGAACTATTTTTGGGAAGCTCCTTTTCTTTTTCGAATTTGTGCAGATCAGGTTATCCGAAGATGCGTTGATGACACAGAAGCATATCAAATTTTGAATCACTGCCACTCAGGACCCACAGGAGGACATCACAGCGGAACTAGAACTGCTCATAAGGTACTCGAATCAGGTTTTTACTGGCCTACACTTTTCATAGATGCCAACAGGTATGTGACCTCTTGTAATAAATGCCAATGAACAGGTAATATCTCTCAACGTAATGAAATGCTTCAGAACTATATACTTTCATGTGAAATATTTGATGTATGGGGTATCGATTTCATGAGTCCATTCCCTAATTCATTTTGGAATAAATACATATTAGTAGCAGTAGATTACATGTCAAAATGGGTAGAAGCCCAAGCCTTACCTACAAATGATGCTAGAGTGGTAGTACGCTTTTTGAAAAAACTTTTCTCTCGATTTGGAACACCTAGGATAATCATTAGTGATAGGGGCACACATTTTTGCAATACTCAATTTGAAAAAGTCTTGAAAAGGTATGAGGTACATCATAGAATAGCCACCCTTTATCATCCACAAACCAGTGGTCAAGTCGAAGTGGCCAATAGGGAGCTAAAATGCATTCTAGAGAAAACAATAGAAACAAATAGGAAAGACTGGTCAAGAAAGTTAGATGATGCATTATGGGCTTATAGAACTGCTTTTAAAACACCCATAGGAACATCTCCCTATAGACTTGTTTATGGAGAAAACTGCCATCTACCATTTGAACTTGAACATAAAGCATTCTGAGCTATAAAATTTCTAAACCTTAATTTTAAGAGTGCAGGTGAGAAGAGATTAATGCAGTTGAATGAACTAGATGAATGGCGCTACAATGCTTACGAGAACTCACGACTATATAAGGAATCCATGAAGCAATGTCATGACAAAAGGCTGAAACAACCTAAGCAGTTCAAAACAGGTGATCTCATCTTACTTTACAACTCAAGGCTAAAATTATTCCCTGGAAAACTCAAGTCAAGGTGGTCAGGTCCATTCACTGTTCTAAATGTCTTTCCATACGGTACCATTGAGGTAACTCACCCTAACCACGGTACTTTCAAGGTAAATGGCCATAGGCTTAAACATTACAGAGGTGAGAAGTTTGCAGAAAACAGGGAGGAGCTTTGGCTCCACCACATCCCCTCTTGACACATCCAGGTAGAGTTGAGCTTAGACTCTAAATAAGCGCTTCTCGGGAGGCAACCCGAGCACTAACTTAGTAACTTTCCTTTTCTTTATGATTTTAGCGTTTTTCATGCATAAACTAACTTTTTGAATGCAGAAATTTAGGACCACACAGCCAGGCACACGGGCGTGGCTCCGGTCGTGCGCACACTTAAAACAGGGGCACGGTTGTGCACCCTGACCGTGTACAAACAGAACACACTTTCCCTAAAACACGGGTGGTCGACAAGACTCCACGGCCGTGTGCCACGACCGTGGCGACCTTACGAATTCCACATGGGCTACCAACACATGCCCACGGTTGTGTGATATGGCCGTGGCAACCCTGCAGCATCAACACGGGCACACACAAAGACACACGCCCATGCCTCAAGCCCGTGGAAGACACTGTCAATTGGCACACGCCTGTGGCCCAGAAACACGCGACCGTGTGACGAACGAACGCGATCTCCCACGCCCGTGTCTACCATCACACGACCGTGTGATTGACGAAGAAAAGATCTCCCACGGGCGTGCGCACCATTCCCATAGGCGTGCTCATCGACACCAGGCGCGCTATAACGACTGATTCTCAAAAAACATGGGCTAAACATGACTCACACAGGCGTGCGACATGCCCGTGTGACCCAAAATGTATAAATAGGGGGCCATTTTTAACTTTCCCTTTCACTCAAACCTTAAAATTTCTCACCCAAAATCTCCCTAACCCCCGTGAGCACTGTCACCACCCTCAAAACCACCATCAAACTCGAAAATAACCACCACACACTCGTGTAATAGCATCCCACTATCGTGCAAGCCCACAATTGGTTCTATTTTCTCATTTTTCTCATTTATTTTTATCTTATTTCATTTTTTAAATATTTATTTATTTTTACTTTAGTCTAATTGTTGATTCAAGCATGGAACTAGGAAATATAGGATGAATATTCTAGAATAATATAGATTTAATTAGGATTGCATGCCACTTAATTTTATTTTTGCTTGCCATTTAGATTTCATTTTATTTTGCCACTTGGACACATATTTGCATGCCATCTTTATCATAATTTCACTATATATACACCAATAGTTCTTAGTTTTCTTACAAGGATTTAACATGATTAGATTCTACTATTTAGGTTAGTCCGTATTTGTTATTTTAGGAACATTGTCTTGTTATATTATTACCTATCTAGTTTGAATCCAATTTTTTATTTAGGACTAATGCTTTTGTTATTTTATTTCAGATACTATGTCATCTTCACACGCCAAAAAAGCTGCTCTCCCCGCCTCTAAAAAACGAAAGGGACCCGAGAGTTCATCTTCGCGGCCCACCTCTGAGGCACGCCACCCGTTCATCACTTTCACCCAAGACTCCCAGGAAGAACGCTATCAGCTACTCCAGGCACGCACTATCTCTATGGGCCGGTGTATTGACTGGGAGGCCCACGCGCAAGTAAACCTGGTGGATGATGTTCGAGCCCTGTTAGAGACTGACCCATGGGACCAGTTCTTCAGGATTGTGGAGCCCACTTACCTAGAGCTCACCCTCGAATTTTGCTCCACATTCCACCTACAGACCATAATGACCAGATTCGACGATCCAAGGACGGTCCAATTTCGTTTGGGAGGGCTCGTATGACGACTCAGTGTACCAGAGTTCGGAGTAGCACTTGGGCTTTACACTGAGTAGTTCATGGCAGAGGAGGACTTCCCCACCCTCTCTCGTCGTATCCACATCCATCCCCTCGACTGCTGGAACAAGATTGCTCCGGGGTGGCAAGGTGATAACCCTAGCGTCAGTAAGGCGACCACCCTCGCTCCTTCCTTGAGGTACATTCATGCTCTTCTCGCTCACACTCTGACAGGTAGGCGAGTGAGTACAGGCGTCGTCAATACTCATGACGTCTACTTCCTCTGGTGCATGGCTAATGGCCATGCTATCGACCTCGCATACTTCATCGCGCTTGCCATGCAGCACCAGACTGAGCGGCACCGGAAAGGCGTCATATGTATGGGCCCGTACATCACGCGACTAGGCCGCTACTTCGGCCTATTCAACACTGCAGCCCAAACATCCTCCTACACTTTACTCGGCCAGATGTCCTCACAGGGAATCCAGAGCATGCTACACATGAGTATGGTAGAGCGACGACCAGGGGGCGGCCACTTCCACTTCCACCTCGTTCAGGAGGGCGAGGAGCCAGAGGACATTCCTGACTATGTCCCACTGCCAGCAGAGGATGAGCCCGACGAGCCACCACGCCACAGACAGCCCACCCAGACAGCAGCCCCACATGCTGACATACACGAGCGCCTGGACCGATTTGAGCAGCACCTCAATTACATCGACACCACTTTAGCGCACATATGTCAGCACCTCGGCATTTCCCCACCGCCACGAGATCCATCAGAGGACTAGATCCTCTTTTAATTTTATTTTTATCTTTATTTTGTTTTACTTTTATTTTATCTTTTATCTTTTATTATTACTTTATTCTAACTCTTAAACACTGATCTTTGTTTTCACTTTTTCTTCTAACTTTATTTTCCTTTTTAGGTTTATTTTTAATTTTTTTCATTTCAGCTTTTTCTTTATTTGAATTTTCAATTTTTTTATATTCTGTTTATTTTATTTTCTTCGGCCATGTCCTAACGAAGTAACCCCTCTTCATTTTAACATCCCACGACTAATAAATCCCTTTGCAGTTTCAAAGGAGCTCTACAGCTTAAACTTCTATGAAAAAGAGAGCACACTGCCACAATTGCCAACTCTTCCTCACAAAATTCATCCAAAATTCAGGGAGTTTCGATTCTCTCCCTATCTTATGATATTATAATTTTATTGCTATTTTTATATCTTTATACATTGAGGGCAATGTACATCTTAAGTGTGGGGGGAAAACATACTTTAATTCAGTATATCTTTCATGAAAATCCCTGAATTTGTACTTCATGCATTGTTCTCTGCATTTTCTTCAGTTTTCTATTAGGAATTAATTTTGATTGATTTATGATTTTTATTAATATTTTGAGAATTAAGAGATAGGCAATTGTACTTTGATTATTCAAACTTTAAAAACATTAGGGAATCAAGCATGATAAGTTGAAATTTTTGAGAACCCCATTTTTTTGCATAAGTTATCTTCCCTAATTTTAAGTATTATCTTGAGATTTGAAATTCACAGATTGACATCAAAAGCCATAATTCTGGTGAGATTTTGAGCCTTTTAAGCATACATTCTTTCGTGCTCACTTTTATTATTGCTTTAAGTAAGTTAATACTGAATTGTTATTCTAGAACTTGCTTGATTATACATGTCGAGACCACATCATTGATTTGATATATCGAAATGATAAAGGCACCTATGATTTAACCCACTTACTCCATAAAAAGCTACATCTATAAATTAACCCCTAGTAAACCCCGTTGAGCCTAACAAACCCATTCTTTAACTTACCCTATAATTATTAACCATTAAGCTGTTTTTGTTGAATTTCCATTCAATTATTTTTTATCCCTATTTTTGTCGAGATTTGAGTTGAAATTATTATCTAGCTTTATTCTCTTTTCTAGCATGTAAAGTTGTAAATATTCATGTTATTATGAATTGTTCTTAAAAAAAACCATATGTATGTACAGTGAAATTCAGTTGTAATTTGTAATAGTTCAAATAGTTTTTGCATATTTCTATTTCAAGGCTACCAAGGAAAAAACGATGTTATTAAGCTTTAGAAATATGTTCCAGTGATAGAGATTTTTCTAGCTAGATAATTTTTTCAGTTCAATCTCGATTCTAATCCTCTTTTGCAGCCTGTGACAACACCCCTAACCAAGCCCCATTACAACCATTAAAAGACCTTTTGATCGATGTATCATATCCAATTATAGTGGCGGAGATTTGATTTTCTTGCAAGCTTATGGCAATAACTTTTCAGGTTGACTAGTGAGTGCTTAAATTTGAACCCTAAACACTTCGAGTGAATAGAGTGAATCTTTAGTAAGGATGTCAACTCCTGTTAATTAAGATGGAGAGATAACTACCTAGAAGGAAGGAAGAGACTTGTGTTTTCAATGATAAAATTCTCAACTTAGAATAATTGAATCTTTAATGTTCTTCTGATTGAATATTTCATTGTGTGATTACCTATGGATTAGTTTGAAACATTATTTATAGAGATTGTAGGTTGAGAAGAATGATTCTTATTTAGGGATTGAGATTTTGCTTGAGGACAAGCAAAGGCTTAAGTGGGGGGGATTTGATAAACGCTAAATTATACATATTTTTACCTCATATTTAGCTTATATTATGGATGAATTATTATCAATTTTGTGAGAATTGGTGCTATTAACCTTTCTTTTTCATATCTTATACTCAGGAGAGTATAGGGAAGAGAAAAGAATAGAAAATGGACCGAAAATGAGGAAAATAGGCCAAAAATGACATAACACACTGCCCAAGGAGTCGCCACACGGTCGTGCCACATGAAGATCACACGGTCCAGCCCTCGACAAGCACAGCCAGGCCACACGGCCGTGCCCCCACTAATAATTCCACACAGCCTTTGTCGAACTCATACGGGCGTGGCACACGGGCGTATTCTAGTCGTGAGGAAGGGGAATTTCACTCGAATTAGGAAGCTTAGAGGCTAAGAAAGGCCCCCCAGAAGACTCTATATAAAGACCCCATGAGGCAATAGGCAAGGCAACTTTTGGATACACTTTAGATACGAAATACTTAGATTTCTTCTCGTCTTTCTGCCACACAAGGGGTAGAAGTAAGGGATTACTCCAAAGGAGAAGCTGATTGATACATCCCAGAAGCCGGAATTCTACAGCAATATAGAGGATCTCCTTAAATTCCTTCAGGGGTTTTTGGTTTCTTTTATGTTTTGTTATTTTATATCTTCTGAGATGTTTTCTTTCTTTATTATGAACTAAACCCCTCAAATACTTGAGGGGGATGAAACCTAAGACAGATATTGTTATTTATTCTTGATTTATTTGATAAATACTTGAATTATTCTTAATTATGTGTTCTTCATTCTTGATTTAATAATCCTAGGCATTACTTCAAGAATTAGATGTGCTTAAAGCAGAGGAGCAAAAGTCCCTGTAATAAGAGTAGATCTACCATAATTAAGTGGAGTTGCATGCAACCCTAGACATAGGGCGACATAAATCTGCCGGATTAGGGTCAAACCTAGTATGGGGAGCCATAGATCGAATTAATGCAACCTAGGGAGTTAATTAATAAAGGAACTTTAATTAACAACTTAGGTCTAGTTGCTCTACGCCTCGACAGAGGGTTTAGCATAGGTTAGGGATCTCTATGGATCAAGTCAAGTAATTAGATCATATAATTCAAGGAAATAATAACAAGTGAAGTCTAGGTGGATTCTCCCTTGAGTATTGTCCTTATCAATTCGCTTTTCCCCAAAAGTTTTCCCAATTTACTCTTTGTGCTTTCTTAGTTTAGTTTAGAATTAGTTTAAACAAACCCTCTTTTATTATTAGGCTAGATAATAAAAAGAAAGTAAGTAATAGTACTTTTGGTTCCCTTGGGTACGATAACTCGGTCTTGAAACTAAACTATACTACTGCTCGACAGGTGCGCTTGCCTTTAAGGTCGTGATATTAGTTAGTTTTGGTGTGATCAATCTTATAAATTTTATTACTTAATATCGCGAGTCGTTATCATAGACCTAGTTGCTTGAACATTTTGTAGGGCATTAGATTAATACTAGCACCTAGATCAGCTAAGGCTTTTTCAATAATTAAACTACCAATTAAGCAAGGAATAGTAAAACACCGTGGGTCTTTCAGCTTGGCTGGCAGTTTATTTTGGAGAATAGCTGAACATTCCTCGTTGAGTTCCACTGTGGCTAATTCTTCCAACTTCCTTTTATTTGTGAGAAGTTCTTTTAAAAACTTTGCATACTTCAGCATCTGCGAAATTGCTTCAACAAAAGGTAAGTTAATATGCAGCTGTTTAAAAAGTTCAAGAAATTTACCGAATTGAGCATCTATACAGTCTTTCTTTAACTTTGCCGGATATGGTATAGGTGGGTTGTATTCTTTAGGTGCCGGTAGATACTTTCCTTGGGTTCCTCTTCTGCTACCTTTTTTTGAATAGGCTTCTTTTCAGGCTCAGCCAGTATTTTTCCATCCCTTAGAGTAATTGCCTTGACATATTCTCTAGGATTTGGCTTAGTGTTACTTGGTAGTACACCTTGTGGTCTTTCTAAAATTAACTTGGCAAGCTGACCAACTTGATTCTCAAGCCCTTGAATGGATGCTTGATGATTCTTTAGTGTCGTTTCGGTATTTTGGAAATGGGTTTCTGATACGACTATAAATTTGGTGAGCATCTCTTCAAGGTTTGACTTTTTCTCTTGTTGTGGTGGTTGTTGTTGAAATCCCGGAGGAGGTGATTGTCTTTGATTTCCTTGTCCTCCCCATG
This sequence comes from Gossypium stocksii, assembly GCA_020496765.1. NCBI lineage: Eukaryota > Viridiplantae > Streptophyta > Magnoliopsida > Malvales > Malvaceae > Gossypium > Gossypium stocksii. Next base: position 43,494,361 of record CM035624.1, read on the forward strand.
AAAAATTGGGGTGGTTCTGCCAACCTGCATTATAGGTATTACTGTAAGGATTATTTTGGGTCTAGAATTGCTACCCATATAGTTGGCTTGCTCAGTTTCCATGCTATGTCCATAAGAGGAGTAATCTGGATTATGCACATTTCCTTGGGTTGCGTCACACTGCATCACTGGGTGTGCCTGCGTAGAACCAACAAAATTATCAAACTTTTTATTTAAAAGTTCTACCTGATTAGTAAGTATGGTGACAGCATCAATATTAAAAACTCCTGCAGCTTTTGTCGGCTTTGTCCTCATGACTTGCCAGTGATAGTTATTCAGTGACATCTCTTCTATAAATTCATAGGATGCTTCGGGTGTTTTATTGTTGATTGTTCCTCCGGCGGCTGCATCGATCATTTGCCTTGTTGATAGATTCAAACCGTTGTGAAAGGTTTGAACTTGTAACCACAAAGGCAACCCATGGTGAGGGCACCTTCTCAAAAGATCCTTGTATCTTTCCCAGGCATCGTAAAGTGTCTCTAAATCCATCTGCACAAAAGAAGAGATATCGTTTCGCAATTTAGCTATTTTAGCTAGAGGAAAATATTTAAGTAAGAATTTTTCGGTCATCTGTTCCCATGTAGTGATTGACCCTCGTGGTAGGGAATTTAACCATTGCTTAGCTTTATTCCTTAGGGAAAAAGGAAATAATTGAAGGCGAATGGCATCATCAGAAACGCCATTGATTTTAAAAGTATCACAAAATTCCAAAAAATTGGCTAAATGTGAATTGGGATCCTCATCCTGTAAACCGTCAAACTGCACAAATTGCTGAATCATCTGAATAGTGTTAGGTTTTAGTTCAAAATTATTTGCAGAAATAGCAGGTCTAATAATACTAGATTAAGTACCAGCCAAATTCGGTTTAGCATAATCATACATAGTGCGAGGAGCATCATTGGGATTTGCCGGTTCTACGGCTATCGCGGGAGGTGGTAGATTGTCCTAATTTGCTTCCATCTCTTCCGTAGGTTCTGGCTCTTGTTCTTACCCTTGTTCCAAATAATGAAGCCTTCGTCTGATTTCTCTACAATTTCTGTGAACTGTAGCTTCTAAATCCTCGTCAAAAAATAATGGTCCTCCCGGGTTTCTTCTAGTCATAAACTAGAGATACCTAGAGGAAAAGAAAATTTTAGTAAAATAAAAATAAAAATAAAAATAAGCTGAAAATAAATAAAAATAAATATGGCTAAAGTAATAGAAATCGAGCGTTCTTAATATTTCAGTTCCCCGGCAACGGCGCCAAAAACTTGATATGCATGATATGAAGTAATAAAATTTATAATAATGATCACACCAAAAACTAACTAATATCACAATTTTAAGGCAAGCGCATCGAACAGTAGTATAGTTTAGTGGCAGGACCGAGAAATCGTACCCAAGGGAACTAAAAGTACTAGTACTAATTTTCTTTCTATTATTTAACCTAAAAATAAAAGGAGTTTTTATGAAGACTAAACTAATTCTAAAACTAAACTAAGAATGCACAAAAAGTAAATTGGTGAAAACTCGTAGGGAAAACTAATTGATTTGGACAATACTCAAGGGAGAATCCACCTAGACTTCACTTGTTATCAATTCTTGAGCTAGACGATTTAGTTACTTGACTTGAACCGTAGAAATCCTAGCTTTATGTTAATACCTCTGTCGAGGATAAGAACAACTAATCCTAGGTTGATTAACTAAAATCTCTTTCTAGTTAAAACCCCTAGTCTTGCATTAACTCGATCTATGGATCCCCTTATTAGGTTTGACCCTAATCCGGCAGATTTATGTCGCCCTATGTCTAGGGTTGCATACAACTCCGCTTAATTATGCTAGATCTACTCTTAAACAGAGACTTTTGCTCCTCTGAATAAGCACATCAATACTTGAATTAATGCCTAGGAATATTAAAACCAGAATTAAGAACACATATTTAAGAACAAATCAAGTATTTATTGTGACAGTCCGTTTTAGACCCCAATAGGAGCGGTGGTTTCGGGACCATGAATTTGAGTCCGAAAAATATTCAAATATTATTTTTCGTGTTTATTTTATGTGAATTAGCATGTGTGAAAGTTTCGTATGAAAATTTTATTGTTTGTGTGCTTAATTAAATAAAAAGGGCTTAATCGTGTAAGTTGAAAATTTAATAGATAAAAGCATATAGGGTCAAAGTGTTAATGGCTTTGTAAGTTAAAACCTTTAAGTGGCAAATTAACCATAATAAAGTATATGGACGACATTGACCTTAGTATATAATAGTGTTATATTTAACATTAAAGGTTAATTAAGTGAAATGTAAATAACATAATGTTATAATAAAAATATCATGAAAATAGTCACTCATTTTGTTCATAAAATAGCCGAATATGAGCAAGAAAGAAAAGAAAAAGGCTTTGAAGGTTTCAGCCATTGTTGATACAAATTCAAGGTTAGTTTGGTTTCGGTTTTTGATAAATTTTACGTTTTTGAGATAGTTGCTACGAGTACTAACCGACCCATGCCTAAATTGTTAATATTGATGATGTATTCATGAGTTACCATTGTTGATCTTAGTGAATTTAATGTTTAATGTTGTGAAATTAAAGATATGTGTTGGGCTATTAGGATTATATTAGAAATTTTTATGAAAACTAAATAAATAGGATTTAATTGCAAAAGTAGTAATTAGAGGGACTAAATTGTGAAATAAATTACTTATAAGGGCTTACAAGAGTATAGTGAATATTCGGCTATAGCCTAGAGTGAATAAATTATGTTGTTTTATATTTTTTGAGAAATTTGGGCTTAATTGATAAATGTTCAAAATGTTGGGGCAAAATGCAAATTTTCCCATTTAATGTGTTGTTGAGTTAAATTGAATGAAATTTTATTTAAATGAGATTAATTTGAAATTATATAGATCAAGAACAAAGAAAACTGGACTTGGATCGGGGAAAGGCAAAAATAGTTGAATAGTCGATTTGTAACGCTGGACGATATCCGAGGTAAGTTTTAAGTAATTAAACATTATTTTTGAATATAACATGATATATCATGAAGAATTAAATTTCTATAATGTATTTGAATGAAGCCGAATGAGAAGTATGAAAAGATAATAAGTTAGTTGAATTGTATTTGAATAATAATAAGATTTTAATGTGTGTTTGTATTACATGGAAATTTAATTATATGGTTTGGTATGTGAAACATTGAGGAGTGATTTTTATGTGTAATGTTCGGGCCTTAGGCCTAGCAAGCTATAAGCTGGTGATCTTTGATTGAGCTTCGTGCCTAGAAGGCGTAGTGCCGGTGAATTAATATCAGACTTTGAGTCTAGCAGGCCTTGTGCCGGTGATAAATTCAGGCTTATGCCTAGCAGGTTTTATACCGGTGATTTGTTTTCAAGTCTATGATTATAAGAGTTCAAGTTATTGTGGATAATGAACAAGTGTAATTGAGTTATATGACATTGCATAAATTCGGCCACATAGGTAAGTATATGTCAGCTTATATTGAATTTGTGTATTCGGTTTTATGTGAAGTTAATTTGAATATGCATATTTGGCCAATGTGATGTTGTATTAAAATTAAGCTATAGGTGGCATTAAACATTTTACTTATCCTCTGTATTCGGCCACTTAAGTAAACATTTATGTGATGATATAATTGATATGGTATGAGTGGTTAAATAGGAAACATTTATGTGGTGTAAAGTTTTGGTTTTGAACATTCGGTAAAGGTATATTATTGTGTAATAGTATAATGTCATTGTTATAATCTGTTTAGTTGAATGTTAAAATTATGGATTGGATTGCTTAATTTGCTTAAGACTTACTAAGCTAATATGCTTACTCTGAGTGTCTTTGTTATTCTATTTTATAGATTTTGGTTGAAAGTTACGAGCTCGGGGATCAATATCGAAGTCATCTACACTATCGTTAACATGTGGTACTTTTAAAAGTCTATTTTCAAACTTATGGCATGTATAGGCTATTATGTATTTTGTTCGTTTTTGAATATGTATAACCTAAGCGTTGCGAAAATGGCTTGGTTATTTTGTTAAGCTTATTTCCATGTTTCAATTAAATAATGTGGTTGACTTTTGTGATTATGGAGTGTTTAATTAGCTTGGTTTATAACTAAATATGTTATGAAATGTCTTTGATGAGGAGTTGTTTGTAATTTGGCGTTAAATGTTCAAGTTGATATTTGAATGCTAAAAATTGTATGAGTTGAAATTAGGTGGAAGTAAATTTAATTTCGGTATGTGACTTGGTTTTTGCATGCCTAATTGAGGTTATATTTTATAACCGAGTAGAGGACTTGATAACATGTGCAACATGAAGTATTAAATTCGTTGTTGTGTTAGCAAATTGGATTTATAACTATATGTCATTTTTGGCAAAAAGTCGGGTAGTAGACATAAGGATTTTGTACATGGTTTGGTTTTGAATTATTATTATTTCTGTACAAAAAAAAAAATGGTTCCTCATAATATGGTGAAATATATTTGAAATTGGTGAAACATGGTTATATCTTCAATGTGATGGTTGTATAATAATCAATGTGTAAATTTCCATAAAGTTTTTAATGGAATATGATTAAATACCACATATATATATATATATATATATATGTATATCTTGTGTATGTGATATTATGTTTTATTTTATTTTTTTATAACTATAACAGTTAATGAATTAACTTCAGAGTGATAAACATGTACGTTTCTTTGGTTAATACTTTTGTTAATAATCAAATTATAGTCACTTTTGGGGTTTAAAGTGTTATAATGATTTATATGTCACTTTAAGTTTTGTATTTCTTACTATGATATTTGTGTGATGTTTGTAATTATGAAACGATCAGTTCATGAGTTATAATTAACCATTTATGTTTAAAATTTCTGATATTTGAGTTATATGCCGAGTATGTTTGTGATAGTTTGGAAAATTATTAACTTGTTTAGTAATATCCTGTAACCCATTCCTGCGATAGTTTCGGGTTAGGGGTGTTACATTTATCATATAACTCAAGATAAAATAATAACAAGATTCATCTTAGGTTTCACCCCCCTCAAGTATTTGGGGGATTTAGTTCATACTTAATAAAGAAAACATCTCAGAATAATTAAAATAGCGAAACATAAAGAACCCAAAAGCCCCTGAAGGATTGAAGGGCGATCCTCTGTCTTGATGTAAAATTTGGCTTCTAGGATGAATCGATCGACTTCCCTTGGAGTAATCCCTTACTTCCACTCTCTGTGTTGGTAGAAATAAAGCACCCTTTTGAGGAGAGAAAAGTATATCTTTGTAGTTGCCCCCTAGGGTCTTTATATAGAGCTTTGGAATGCCTTTATTAGCCGCTAAGCATCCTTTTCCGAGTGAAATTGCACTTCCTCACGACAGGGACACACCCGTGTACCACGCCCGTGTGGATCGCCAACAGGCCGTGTGTGGGCCTATTGATGGTGGCACAGCCGTGTGGTCTAGCCGTGCTTGTCGGGGCTGGGCCGTGTTGGACTTTATGTGGCACATGGCCATGTGGTGAATCTTTGGGCCGTGTTGTTTTCACACTTTGGCCCATTTTCTCCGTTTTTGGCCCGTTTCTCGTTCTTTTCTTTTCCCTATGCTCTCCTGAGTATAAAACATGAAATAGAAGGATTTGGAGCACCAATTTCCACACATTGAATGATAATTCATCCAGAAATTAGGCTAAGCATGAGGTAAAAATATGTATAAATTATTGTTTATCAATATTCAATTAGCCGATAGGTCTGTTAAATATCCTAGGGGTATAATTGAAGATGTATTAGTTAAGGTGGATAAATTCATATTCCCTGTTGATTTTGTTGTGTTAGACATGGATGAGGATGTTGAGGTACCTTTAATCTTAGTACTACTTTTTTTAGCTACTGCCAGAGCTGTTATTGATGTAGGATATGATAAGATTGTGCTTAGGGTAGGTGATGAAGAAATTGTGTTTAAAATTTATGATGTCATGTGGTTTTCTAGGGAACAGGATGATTCCTGTTATTTTATTGATTCCATTGATCATTCTGTTCAAGATTCTTTTCAGGAAATCACTCTTAAAGACACGTTGGAACTGTGTCTCGTTCGAGGTAGGGGAGAGGACGAAGTCACCACTGAGATGAGAACAATAATAACTGATTTAAACTCCAACTAATCTTCCCCGAGACAAATAGATTACGAAGGCATTGAGATTAAAGATGAACTAAGACAAAAACCCTCTATTAACGAACCTCCCAAACTAGATCTCAAACAATTACCCAAACACTTAGAATATGCATTTTTAGGAGACAATTCTACACTACCAGTCATTATTGCTTCAAACTTGCAACCTACGGAGAAGGCGGAATTAATTCAAGTGTTAAGAAAACATAAAAGAGCCATAACCTGGAAAATTTCTGACATCAAAGGAACCGGTCCTTCTTTTTGCACCCACAAAATTTTGATGGAGGATGAATATAAACCATGTGTGCAAGCTCAAAGAAGATTGAACCCCAACATGAAGGAAGTGGTCAAAACTGGGGTAATTAAACTTCTAGATGCTGGAATTATTTATCCTATTTCTGACAGTGCTTGGGTGAGTCCTCTGCAGGTTGCTCCTAAGAAAGGTGGCATGACTACTGTTGCCAATGAAAAGAATGAATTAATTCCTACAAGAACTGTCACAGGTTGGAGAGTTTGTATTGATTACATAAAATTGAACGATGCCACTAGAAAGGATCACTTCCCCTTACCCTTCATCGATTAGATGTTGGAAAGACTATCAGGACATATGTACTACTATTTTTTTGGATGGACTTTCTGGCTATTTCCAAATCCTGATACTTCCTAAAGATCAAGAGAAGACGACATTCACTTGTCCATACAGTACGTTTGCTTATTGTAGAATACCTTTTGGATTATGTAATGCTCCTGCTACTTTTCAGCGTTGCATGCTAGCAATCATTAACGAGCTTGTGGAGGATATCATAGAGGTATTCATGGATGACTTCTCGGTATTCAGTAACTCTTTCCAACTTTGCCTCAAAAATTTAGAATGAGTCTTAATAAGATGTAAAAAAACAAATCTTGTTCTCAATTGGGAAAAATGCCATTTTATGGTGCAAGAAGGTATTGTGCTAGGACACAAAATTTCTAGTAAAGGGATAGAAGTAGATAAAGAAAAAGTTGAGACCATTGAAAAACTACCTCCCCTTATTTCAGTTAAAGCGATTAGAAGTTTTTTAGGACATGCTATTTTTTGTAGAAGATTCATTAAAGACTTTTCTAAAATAGCTAAGCCGTTAACGAAATTACTAGAAAAAGACGTACCCTTCAATTTTGATCAGGAAAGTTTAGAGGCATTTGACACTTACAAAGAGAAACTCACTAATGCTCCAATTATAATTGCACCTGATTGGAATTTACATTTTGAGCTAATGTGTGATGCGAATGATTTTGCAGTAGGTACAGTTCTTGGATAGCAAAGAGACAAGCATTTTCAGCCAATCTACTATGCTAGCCAAACTGTAACAGCCACACAAGAGAACTACACTACCACAGAAAAAGAATTGGTAGCTGTGGTTTTTGCATTCGACAAATTTAGACCATATCTAATATTGTCTAAAGTCATCATTTATATTGATCATTCTACTTTTCGTTATCTTTTAACTAAGTCTAATGCAAAACCTCGACTAATAAGATGGATTTTATTGTTGTAAGAATTCAATTTGGAAATACAAGATAGAAAAAGAGCTGAAAACTTGGCAGCAGATCACCTTTCCAGGCTTGAGAATCCACATCTCAAAGAACTTGATGAGGCTAAAATAAACGACTCATTTCATAAAGAACAACTCCTAGTCATATCTGATTCTGAGGTACCTTGGTTTGCTAACATTGCAACTTACTTATTTGCTAACATAACCTCAAAAGGGTTGACACATCAGCAAAACAAGCGATTCTTTACTAATGTGAAAAACTACTTTGGGAAGACACTTTTCTTTTTCATATTTGTGCAAACCAAGTCATTCAAAGATGTGTTACAACAATAGAAGCAAACAAGATCTTGGAACATTGCCATTCAGGACCAACAGGAGGACACTATAGTGGAACTAAGATTGCCCATAAAATACTCGAATCAGGTTTTTATTGGCCCACATTATTTAAAAACGCCAGCAGGTATGTTACTTCTTGTGACAAATGCCAACGAACAGTTAATATCTCTAAACATGATGAGATGCCTCAAACATATATGCTTGAATGTGAAATATTCGATGTATGGGGCATCGATTTCATGGGTCCATTCCCTAGTTCATTCGGAAATAAATACATTTTAGTAGCAATTGATTACATGTCTAAATGGGTAGAAGCCCAAGCCTTACCTACTAATGATGCTAGAATGGTAGTGAGATTCCTTAAAAAAATTTCTTGATTTGGAACACCAAGAGCAATTATCAGTGATAGGGGAACTCATTTCTGCAATACTCACTTTGAGAAAGTTTTACAGAAATATGAAGTGTACCATAGAACAGCTACCCCTTACCACCCTCAAACCAGTGGACAAGTTGAAGTAGCTAATAGAGAGCTAAAACGCATCTTAGAAAAAACTGTACAAGCAAATAGGAAAGATTGGGCAATAAAAGTAGATGACACTTTATGGGCTTATAGAACTGCCTTCAAAACTCCCACAAGAACATCTCCTCATAGACTCGTTTATGGGAAAAGTTGTCATTTACCCTTTGAACTAGAACATAAAGCATTTTGGGCCATCAAATTTCTAAACGTCGACCTTGATCTTGTAGGTAAAAAGAGACTCATACAGTTAAATGAGTTCGACGAATGGTGTTATAATGCATATGAAAACTCACACTTATACAAGGAAACCACAAAGCAATGCCATAATGCTCGTCTAAAGCAACATAAACAGTTTAAAATCAGCGATCTTGTTTTTCTTTACAACTCAAGGCTTAAATTATTCCATGGAAAACTAAAATTGAGATGGTCAGGCCCATTCATAGTTCAAAGTGTTCTTCCCTACGGCACAATTGAGGTAACACATCCAACTCACGGTACTTTCAAGGTAAACGGTCATCGACTCAAACTATATTATGGTAACGACTTTAAGAATGATAGAGAGGAGCTCAGGCTCCACAACCCCTCATAAAGGTGCAGGTAAGGTAAGTCGAGCTTAGACTCTAAAATAAGCGCTCCTCAGAAGGGAACCCTAGCACTAACAATTTTGATTTTCTTCAATTCATAACTAACTCCTTAAAACACAAATTTTCCAGAACCACACGACCAGGCACATGGGCGTGCCTAAGGCCATGGACACACCACGGTTAGAAACACGGTCGTGCGATACGACCGTGTAAAAATAAAGCCAAATTTTCCCTAAAACACGGGGACTGACAAATTGCCACGGCCGTGCGATACTACTGTGGCCAAACCTGTCAATTCATACACAGATGTGTGATCCCAAACACGGTCGTGGGAGAAGCGAACACCAAAAGACACAGTCGTGTTATATAGTCGTGTGTCCCAACATGCCCGTGCCAATAAGCCATGGATGAAACTAAGAAAGCAACACTGGTTTGTGAAACACCCATGCCGACCAACCATGGCCACATAAATAGTCCACAAAACACACGGGCCAACCCAAGGGCATACAGGCGTGCGCCACGGCCGTGGGGCCAAATCCTTATTACCTAATTTTAATTTTCATTTTCTTTACTTTATATTTTCCATTTCCTTTTATTTTGCACCTCATTTCTTATTGAGTAATACTTGAATTCCCCACACAGTTGTGCTTATTCTTTTCAGTCATTCAGAATCGAGAACTTCAAGTAGTCCCTCTTCAATCCAGCTTTCACTATTCTCAAGGAATTCATCCAATATTCAGGGAGTTTCACTTCTCTCCCTATCTTATGATTTTATGCTTCTATTTTCACTAACTTTATCTTTGTACATTGAGGCCAATGTACATCTTAAGTGTAGGGGGAATTCACTTTCATTCTTTGCATTATCCTCGAACCCCTGAAAATTTTTGCCACTAACTTTTTGCATTGTTCTCAAATCCCTAAATCTTGAAATTTTAAGTGCTATCCTGAAATTTGAAATTCGCAGGATTGACATCAAAAGCCATAATTCTGGTGAGATTTTTAAGCCTTTTGAGCCTACATCCTTCTATAGTCACTTTTATTGTTGCTTTGAGTGACTCAATATTAATCTATTGTTCTAGAACTTGCTTCGATTATACATGTTGAGACCACATCATTGATTTGATATACCAAAATGATAAAGGCACCTAGGTTCTAACCCACTTATTCCATAAAAGCCTACCTTTATAATTAACCCCTAGTGAACCCCATTGAGCCTAACAAACCATTCATTGACTTACCCTCAATATTAACCTATAACCCATTTTTTTGTGAAATCTCTTCAATTATTTTGATCTCTATTTTTGTCGAGATTTGAGTTGAATAATTATCTAGCTATGTTCTCCTTTTTAGCTTGTAAAGTTTATAAATATTCGATTTGTTCTTAAAAAAATATATATTTCAGTTGTAATTCAATGTTTTGCATATTTCCATATGATTTTTGAGCTTCTGTTCTTAAACGATGCTATCCAAAAGAAAAAGGCTTTACTCTAGGAATATGTTTCAGTGATAGAGATTTTTCTAGTTAGATGATTTTTCAGTTCGATCTCGATTCTAACGCTCTTTTTCAGCTTGTGACCACACCCCTAACCAAAGGCCACGTTACAACCCTTAAAAGACCTTTTGATCGATGTATCATGTCAATACATAGTGGTGGAGATTTGATTTTCCTGCAAGCTTATGGTAATAACTTTTCATGTTGACTAAGGAGTGCTTAATTTCTGAACCCTAGTGGATAGAGTGAATCTTTAGTGAGGATGTCAACTCTTGTTGATTTTAAGCTCAAGGTAATTACCTAGAAGAGGGGAGGAAACCTATGTTTCTATGATAAAATTCTCAACTTAGATTGTTTGAGACTTTAATTTTCTTGTGGTTGAATTCTTAATGTATGATTACTTTTGGATTAGTTTGAAACATTATTGATAAGGATTATAAGTTGAGAAGAATGATTCTTAATTGTGAGTTGAGATTTTGCTTAGGGACAAGTAAAGGCTTAAGTGTGGGGGTATTTGATAAACTGTAAATTATACATATTTCTATCCCACATTTAGCACATTTATGGATTAATTATCATTGAATTTGTGGAATTTGATGCTCCTAATCCTTTGATTTCATGTTTTATACCTAGGAGAGCATAGGAGAGTGAAAAGAACAAGAAATGGGCCGAAAACGGAGAAAATAGGCCAAAGCAACAAAACAACATGGCTTGGAGTTTAGCACACGGGCAACCCACACGGCCGTGCCACATTAACAGGCTTGAACACGGCCTAAGCTTGACTCACAGAGGCGTGCCACATGGGCGTGTCCCTGTCGTGATGAAGTTCAATTTCACGCAGAAAGGCTACTTAAGGCCTAAGAAAGACATTCCAAACTTTATATAAAGACCCTAGGAGGCAACTACAAGGGTGTACAGTATTCCCACCAAGACGGAAAGCTAAAGGCAGAGAATTACTTGAAGGAAAGCCAATTGATCCATCTCAGAAGCCAGGGTCTACATCAAGATAGAGGATCTCCCTTCATTCTTTTCAGGAGTTTTTGGGTTTTTTTATGTTTTGTTATTTCTTTATTCTGAGATGTTTCTTTTTGTAAACATGAACTAAAACCCCAAATATTTAAGGGGGATGAAACCTAAGACGAATCTTGTTATTGTTATCTGAACTATATGATAAATATTTGACTTGTTCTTAATTGTGTTTTTAATTCTTGAATTGATATTTTTGAAATATTAATTTAAGTTGAATGTGCTTAGGTAGAGGAGCAAAATTCCTTATTTAAGAGTAGATCCAACATAATTAAACGGAGTTGATCGCAATCCTAGGCATAGGACGATGAAAATCTACCGGATTAGAGTCAAATCTAATATGGGGATCCATAGATCGAGTTAATGCAAGATAGGGGTTTTAATTAGAAAGAGATTTCAATTAATCAACCTAGGAGTAGTTGTTCTTATTCTCGACGGAGATATTAACATAATTTAGGGATCTCTACGAATCAAGTCGAATGAAGAAATCGTCTAGTTCAGAGTTAGATAACCAGTGAAGTCTAGGTGGATTCTTCCTTAGGTGTTGTCTTTAACATTCAGTTTTCCCAAAGTAATTTCCCAATTTACTCTTTGTCGCATCCTTAGTTTAGTTTAGAGTTAATTAGTTTACACAAACCCCCTCTTTATTTTTAGGCTAGATAATAGGAAGAAAGTCATTACTAGTACTTTTAGTTCCTTGGATTCGATATTCCAGTCTTGCCACTAACTATACTACTATTCAATAGGTGCGCTTACCTTTTATCGTGAATATTGTTAGTTTCTAGGTACGATCAATTTTATTACTTCATCACAATCACGAGATCAATTATTTGAGGTTATGAAAACTCTTCCATTTATTATCGTTTTTGAATACATCTCAAGTGAGTTACTTGAAAACGTTTGTTATTAGTTTTGAAAACCTGGTTAATTGCTTTACTAGTCGAATAGATTAATCAACCCAAATAAAGAAAATAAAACAAAGTAAAATCTATAATGGCCTTATTACAAAACAAAAACCCAAAATAATACTTAATTAAATAAAAGCAAAACCAAAAATAGAAGCATGTGACCACCCCAAGTCCCTCGCAGCTCCAAATCATCTATGGCTGGGGGTTACCTATATATTTAAAATAAAAGGTGAGTTTGAGAAAACTCAGTGTGTAACTTTCCCAACCAATAACAGAGATCAGACATACAAATCAGACTAGGCTAAAGCCCTATTCAAAAACAGATCAGTCTGGGCTTTGGCCCTATTCAAAAACAGAGTGGGCCTAAGCCCATTACAAATACAGAATAGCGTATGCAAACCTAACCCAGTCCAACCCATCATACCACCCGTACTAGCCCATCACACCATGTGCGGAATAACTCAACCCACCCAGCCCACAGACCAATACGCAGCCAAGCTGCTAGTAACAGATATCGTGGCTGTGCCACTAGATACAAAGCACATGGCTAAGCCACTAAACAGAATTCATGACAGTGCCAATATAAAAAACTTCCTTCGACTTCAAACCCAACCCCATGCAGACTAACACATAACATGCATATAGATTAACAGATACAGATACAGATACAGATACAGATACAGATACCATACATATATCAAACAACATATTTCTAAAGGTATAACAGACTTTCGGCCAGTTAGGGCTAAAACGATAATTTTACCCATCAGGGGTATTTGAGTCATTTTACTAAGTTTTGGTGTCTCAGCTCCCAATACGACCTCCTAATAGGACTACTGTCGCTCCGAGCGACTCAGAAAGTCTATAAGGTCAAACAGGGTTTACGGGCCCAAAATCCTCTAATGAGCCCAAGTGGGCCCATACGCTCGTGTGGCCCGTTTAATCCGATTTTATGCAGTGTCAAAATTGTTATCCTCTAGCATACCAATTATCACTTACCGCAAAATTTACCCATGTAGGCCCGTAGGCCCATTGGGCCCATCAAGGCCCATCGAGGCCCAGAACAACCCAAGTGCATGAAAACGCACACAATGGCCTTCCCAGTCAAACGCCCACTGTTGGTAGGTTCCGACCGGCCCACAAGCGTTCGCACGCCTGTGAGACCTTGAAATGCCTACATTTCGATAGTTCGGCTTCTCAGCCTTTGCCGACCTACGCTAAGGATGGGTGTGGTTACACACATTTTGTTTCGCGATACCAGAGAATCCTTTTAAATTGTTGGTTAGAACAGTCGCATGCCCTTCGATGAGTATCTAAACCACCTATACGAATAATATTATCACAACCCAACTTATTAATCTTAACCATAGAGTTCCTACTACAATTGGCCAATACCAATAGGAGAATGACAACCCCTTACCTATGCCAAAGCTTACCCAATAGGCCTAGATTGCTCCAACTATTAATGATCTCCCACTTTCGTGAGTTTGCCTCCTATGAATGGTTTAGGAAATGAAAGTGAACAAGAAAGAAAGAAAGAAACTTCAATCGGTCGCTAACAAAAGGATCAAGGCTGATTAGCATAATAAAGATAAGGGGATTCAGCTTTTCAACAGAACACTTAAAAGAAGGAAAGGAGAAATAGAGCACTTACCCAAATTCAGTCTTCGATTACACCAACTAGACCCTTAGAAAAAGGAGCATTCGGCTAATAGCAATATGAGAAGAAGCAAATGGGGTTCAGCTAAAAGATAATATGAGAGGAAAGAGAAATAAGAAAATCAATAAAGGTTCAACTATTTGAATGAGTAGCCAAAGAAGATATGAGAAAAGGGATATGGGTTTCGGCTAAAGAGCAAGAAAAGAATCAAACAAGATTTGGCTTAGAGGGGAAGAAAGTATGAGGACAAAGAGAATTGAGATTCGGCTTTTAGTGAAGCACATGAAAAGAAAGAAAACGATTACTCCAAAAAGAACACTTATCAGCTAGAGAGAAAAGAGAGGAGAACGTGAGGTTCGGCTAGAGGTAGAGAAACAATTGAGAGAGCACATCTAAGGTTCGGCCAAAGCAAGATGAGGTGAAAAGAAGAGAAAAGGAAATACTAGAAAGAAGCAAGATTCGGCTATGGCTTAGAAAGAGTAAAAAAAAAGTTTGGCATGTAAGACAAAGAAAGGGAAACAAATGAAGCAATGTAAACCCAAGAGAAATAAAACTACAAACCAAAAATTTAGAAGGAGGAATTGGCTACCAAAACCTTTTACTACATCGGCGACCCAAAGTCTTTTACCAAATCGGCTACCAAGAGGTAAATGCCAAATTCACTTGACCAAAACTGAAATGCCTATAGACCAATGCCGTCCCAGAGTTACCCAATTTTAGCCAACTCTCCTCTCAACTCTAATCCCATGAAAATCTCCTCAATTTACTCCTTATTTCGCTCCTTGATCCACTCTAACTCCATATTCAAATCCAAGCTACCCACCTTGACTAAATCCAGTCTTATCTCTTACCTGGTCAACAACCAACTTGAAGAATTTGCATCCAAATCCACCACCTGCCGACCCCAACTATCAAAATAAACACATCACGCCTGCAAGGGGATTTGAACCGCAGCTCTCCTCCTAAAAAATGGCGCCACCTTCCTTCCCTTGCTAATGACGCCACATGCCATCCCATCACTTGCCTTTTTGCGTCATAAAACCCCAAAAATTCCAGTTAAGCCCTATCAGCTAGCATCCAGGTTCCCTTAAGCCCAAAAATTAAAATTTTGCCCAAGGCTCGACTTTAACACAGACCTTCTAAAGATTCAGCACACATAACCATGCAATTTCCAACTTAAGAAAAAATTCAAAACCTTAAAATTTGAGGTGTTATAGGGTCAAATTTGGCCTAAGTACTAATTAGTTTTTTTCTTGAGTAAGTCTATAAATACAGTCTGAGTTTCAGGCCCAAGATAGCAAAAAGGAGGGAAAAATCCATACCTATTGACCCCACTCCCCTTACTTACCACCCAAGTTACCCTAATGTAGCTAAATTTTTGCTACAGGTTGCCCTAATTCTTCCCTATATAAACCCCTCTTCATTCTACTATTTTTCATATCTTTCAAAGCAATTTGCTTAACCCCTAACAATCCCTAAATTTCCTTTTAGTGCCACTAGCCTCAAAACCTGAAAGAAACCCTAGTTTCTCTTCCCTTGTTACTGAAATCACCTATTATCGTTGCAAGGTGTTTGTCGTAGCAAGTCCCACCCACATTGCTGATTTCTCTTTTCCCACTTGTGTAGAAATTTTACCAAAATTTCCCCCTTGATCGATGAAGACGTGAAAGAGAGATTTGATTCAATCTTCAAGCATCAACCTATGATGCTGGAAAAAGGTTTTAACTTGAAGAGTAATGATTTGATGGTTGTTCGTGTATCGATTAGAAAGAAAATCAATGCTCTCAAGTGGGAACAATTTTGCGATGCTCGTTCACTTCCCAATGATGAACTAGTTCGAGAGTTCTATTCTAGTTTGACTACATAAGATGCTACTAAGTTCATCGTTCGAAAGAGAAAGGTACCTCTTACTTCTAAGTCCATCAATGATTTGTTTAACTTACCTGATATTGAAGAAGATGAGTACTACCCTTTGATGAACAATATCAATTGGGATTTTCTTCAACAAGTGCTTGATGTTGTGACAAATCCGGGATCCCAATAGATTATAAGAAAGTATGGGAGCCATTCTTGCCAAAGGGAATACCTAAAACTAGTAGCAAAGGTATGGTTTTATTTTGTCTGCTACAGTTTTATGCCTATCTCACATAGTTCTACCATCTCGATGGAACAGATGCTCTTGTTATATGAAATTTTGACAGAAAAGTCCCTTAATGTTGCGAAAATTATTCTCAAAGAGATTCATGCTTGTGCTAGAAAGAAGACAGGAAGTGTTTATTTCCCATCATTAATCACTTCACTTTGCTTAAGGGCCTATGTTAAGACACAAGCAAATCTAAAGGGGCAATATGTTCAAGGATGCATTACAAATTATGATCTTGAAAGGTTGGTAGAGAGGGTGCATGAGCTGAATCAAGGCGAGCAGGTAGAGCCAACTGAGCTAGATACCGAGGAGTCAACAAATGAAACTAAAATTGAATCTAATTCAATTACAAACACTGAAGAAGAAGAATCTAATAAGAAACTGAACTGTAACACCCCTAACCTGTATCCGTCGCCGGACTAGGGTTAGGAGCATTACCGAACAAATTAGAACTTTACTGGCATTTCACATTCATTAACATCATAACGTAATCATACATCATCAAGAGTCCCTTATGAAGGTCTTCGAGGCCTTAAACATGTATTAGAAGAAGATAGTGTAACACCCTTTACCCGAAACCGTCGCCGGAGTCGAGCACGAAGCGTTACTGAACTTACCTTACTAATTCAGGGCATAAAAATTTGCTTTTTAAAATTAATTCATTCACATTCATCCAATATCCCTAAAAAGGGCCCTCGAGGCCCTAAAACATGCAATTGAAACAGTTCGGGACCAAACTGGGAACATTAAAAATTTTCCGATTACTTACACAATTTAAAACAATTTATTTCACTATTCATGGTAAGACTGTCCACTTGCATAATGGTCACTAAATTAATTATAACTTGAGTTAAGAAACTCAAAATTTAAATCTATAATTTTTCCCTAAAACTAGACTCATATATCTTCTTACCATAATTTTTTCAGGATTTTTGGTATGGTCAATTAGTACAGTTTATTTGTTAAATGTTCCCCTATTTCACAATCCTACTGTTCCGACCTCTCCTTACTAAAAATCAATTATCTCTTAGTACAGTTTTCATAGTGTGATTTCCCTTGTCTCTAATGAAAATAAACTCACTAAGTAGTTTATACATATAAATTATGAATCATAATTCTTTTTATAGAATTTTTAGTGAATTTTTAAAATCAGAACAGGGGATCACGAAATCCCTCTGAACCAGTCTCACGAGAATTTAAGTAGCTCACAATACAGACTTCCTTTGCTTACCCTGTTTCTTTCCTATGAAAATAGACTTAATAATATTTAATTATATATCTCATTCACCATTTATCTCCACTCCTACAATTTTTAGTGATTTTTCACATTCACGTCACTACTGCTATTACACATCTGTTTCATGGCCAAATTTTTCCTCCTTCATCATTTCCTTACATAAACTAACATTTAAGCATACATAACACTCATACATGTTCTTACTTAGTCATTTCAATAGCTAATCATCATCAAGCATTCACATACCATTCTTTAGTCATACCATAAGGACATACACACCATAATGACCAAGTTCCTATACATGACATAACCCAAAACATTTCAAATGACAAAATACTGAGATAGCCTTTGATAGTGTGAAACGAGCTCTGACGTCCTTTTGGTTCCCGAATAGGCTTAGCTACACTATAAAAGAGAAAAAGAAAAAAAAAGGAGTAAGCTACAATGCTTAGTAAGTTTACAAGTAAATAAATAACAACACTCACCATCAACAACTAAATCTTATATTATACTTCTTCACTTACTATTTAACTTTCCTGTTTATCATTCCTTTACCTGAACCTTCTCGTAACATAACCTTTATATTAGCCCATTGAACCGTTTGGAATACTCAGGATACTTGGGTTTTTCTGCCTGACAATAGCCTGCCAATGCCATGCTCTAAGCATGGTCTTACATGGGATGTTTCTTGTCCTGCCAAAGCCATATATCTGATATGGACTTACATGGGATGCTCCCTATCCTGCCAAAGCCATATATCTGATATGGAATTACATGGGATGTTCCTCAACTTTCTCAACCTACCAATGCCATATGTCTGATATGGACTTACATGGGATGTTCCTCAACTGCCTCAACCTGAAATGTCATGACATTCCGTATCCCATACATTCCCAAGGTTCAAACGGGCTTTCTGATGCCTTTTATCTGTTATCTCATCTTTAATTCAACTTGGAATATTCTCATAAAATAAATGTATATTTGCTGGAAATTAAAAAAATTAATAAAAAATATTGAAATATTGCATTTATTTACCGTAAACTTACCTCGGTGCAAAATGCGATTGACTTGACAACTTAATCTTCTACCTTTTTCTTTCCTCGATCTATCCCCAAATTTTATTCTTCTTGATCTATAATTAGCAAATTTAGCTTATTTAATACCCACATTTATCAAATTATCCTTAACTCTAACTTTGGAAAAATTATAATTTTGTCCCTAAAATTTTGCATATTTACACTTTTGCCCTAAAGCTCGAAAATTAAACTTTTTTCCCTAGTTCTTATGTTTTATGACATGCTGATCATTTTCCCTTAATGGCAACATCAAATTCTCACTCTAACATGTACTTATGAAAAATAGGTATTTTTACCGATTATGCCATTTTACTCGTTTTCACTTAAAACTGAGTAGCACAAGTTGTTTAACATAATTTAAAACCTCATATTCTATCATAAAACATCAAAATAAACACTTTTTAACTATGGGTATTTTTTCCAAATATGAACCCTAGGTTAAATTATTACTAGAATAAGCTAAATCAAGTTATCGGGACTCTGAAAACGTAAAGAACATTAAAAACGGGGCTTAGAATCACTTACTATGGAGCTTGGAAGCTTCAAACAAACCCTAGCCATGGGGAGCCCTTGAAATTTCGTCCTAATGAAGAAGATGGGCATATTTTGCCATATTTTTCCATTTTTAATCTTTTAATTACCAAATGACTAAAATACCCTTCATTAAAAACTTTGGTTATTTCTACCTATGTATGTCCATTTTTGTCCATGAAAACCTAATGGTATAATTACCATTTAAGGACCTCTACTTCAATTAAGCTCTTCAATTAAATCTTTTAACATCTAGAACTCATATTTATCAACTTTTGTAATTAAGCCCTAATAGGCAAATTAGTCATGCAATTCATAAAAATTTCTATCAATACTTTAACACATGCATCTAATCACTCGGTAAATCATAAAAATTAATTGGAATAAACTTTTCTATCTTGGATTCATGGTTTCACAACCACCATTCCATTTAGGCCCTATTTCGGGATGTTACAGATAGGGACTAAATCGAACACTTAGAAAACTTTTCCAAAACTTGAACATTTTTTTCACAGCTGTTGACGTCACACGCCCGTGTGGACAAGCCGTGTGAGGCACGCCCATGCGTCCAAGCCATGGCAAAACAGGGCATACATACTGACTTGTTCACACGACCACGAGACATGCCCATGTGCTCGACCGTGTGAAAATTAGGGAGGCTACTGACTTGCACCCATGACCACTAGACACACCCCTGTGCCTAGGCCGTGTCACTCCTGTAGGGTATACTGACTTAATCTAATGAGTACCCCATGGGACACACGACCGTGTACTATGACTGTGTGTTGCACACGGCTGAGATACACACCCGTGTCTCTGCCCGTGTGGACAAAAATAGGCCATTCGAAAAGCCAACTTTGCCACCCAATTTAGGTCCTCCCTACAAGCCAAAATACACCAAAATTCACAACCAAAAATGCCCAAAATATCCATTAACAAGACCAAGAATATCACCAACCAAATCATGCACAAATCAAGCCAAAACCATAACATATCAATTGCTATAATACCACATAATTATCCCTATCAATTCATAACTAAAACTTACCAAAGCTCATCATTTACTCATACCAAAATGATCATATTAAGTGAGGCCATTCATGCATTATAAGGCATACTAAAGTTACATCACCTATCACATACCTAAACAACCATATTCACAACTTAGCTAGCCAAATCACATGGCTTAGCCTATTTACAAGTCAAAACATACATATAACCCTTCCTAGCTTATACATGCCATACTTAGCTATTCAAAAACACTAAAAGTACCAAAATGAGTTCAGATAGTGCGATGACAATCCTTGATGATTCTCGAGCCTTCAGTAGCTTCGATGATCTATAAAATAGAAATAAACAAACCAAGTAAGATTTTAAAGCTTAGTAAGTCATAAGCAAGTAATTTAACATATAATTGTAAAATAAACTACCATTCCATCAATTTGAACCATGAACAAGCATCACAAACGTTTATTCATGTCTTACCACATGGTTACTCATTTAATTGAGATTCATACCTCTTTGATTCAATTCATATCATCTCACTTATTTACTTTGTCTTTACAACTACCACATCATACATGCCTATTCTATTTCATACCAGTACTTCCATAAGCATTTCCCATTCACCTGTTGAACCATCCGGCTTAAGAGTCAAACATTCGAACATAACATCCGGTAAGTACCTATACCATGGCTCGTAGCCAAATTAAGGTTACTCCTAAAACATCTATGACATGGCCCAAAGCCATATCAAGATGTTTCTCGCACCCGAAGTGCCGATATCATGGGCCGAAGCCAAACACTTATACTAGTAACATGTTACTACCTTCCAAAACTAATCCTACGGTTCAACCGAGCTTTCTCAATCTTGTTCTCTATTACTAACTCATCCATAACAACAATATCACTACTTCCACCTCTTTCGAGGTTCCATTCATTTCAATTCCTTCAATATCAATGCAATTAATAGCATTATAATGAAATTACTACTTATGAACTTAACTCGAGTGTGTTTTGTCTGTTTAGTCGATTATTCGACAACTTTTGATTTCCTATGATCCAAGCTGGATTTCGCTTTTCTTGATCTATACGTATTAAAAATAACTCATTCAATCACACACTCAATCAATTCAATACAAGGACTTAGGGCATTTTACAAAATAGCCCTCACATTTTCATATTTTGACATTTAAGTCCCTAATTCATAAAATCATCAAATACACCCAGTTTCTTTAAACAAGGCCTAGGCGAATTTTCTATTTAGTCCATTCAAGCCCACTTATTTCATAAATTCCCCATTTTAGTCTTCCAAATTAACAATTTCACAATTTAGCCCAATTTAGCTAAATTCATTAAAAATCCAAAGGTAAACATATCAATCAAACACCTATATTTCATTTATCAAAAACTAACATCCCAAAACCCAACATTTCATCAATGGTATATCTCATGACTATCAATAATTCTTCAAAATACAACATGGGCTTGATAGTAGACTAAGAAACTATCTCAAAAACATAAAAATCATCAAAAACCGAAGTCAAAACATACCTTAATCAAAGAAACAAAGAGCCGAACCCTAGCTTGAATTTTCTTTTCTTTTTCCTTTGAATATTCAGCCAAATAAACATGAATATGGCCTTTTTAATCAATTTGTTTTATTTTAAATCACTTTATTAACAATTTCCCATATTACCCTTAATGAATCATCAATTAAAACTATTTAAACCATGGACATATATGTCCGCTAACCTTAAAATGGTTTAATAACCTTTTAAGGACTTTAATCATTACAAATCTTAGCAATATAATACATCAACAATTAGAATGCTACTTTTACCAACTATGCAATTTAATACTTTTTCATAATTAATCAGACGAACAATCAAATTTTTGCACGAGACTTCCACACATACTAATTCACATATTAAAAACATAGTAAATAATAATAAAATATTATTTTGACCTTGGATTTGTGGTCTTAAAACCACTGTTCCGACTAGGGCCTAAACCGGGCTGTTACATGAACAGTTCTAAACTAGTTAAAGGATCTGCAAACCCTGAACTTAGGGTTGAGCTAAAAGAAGAAACAGTCCAGCTAAGTGTTGAACATGAATTCTCAACTCCAATACTGACTTCTACAAGTACTTGAAAGAAATCGAAGTTGTCAATTATGATGGACATGTGCAAGTTCATGCACAATCAACAACAAACCTTCTAGAAATATGCAAAAATTAGAGATGGTTCAATCCGAAATACTTTTAAGAATATCTCTAACACTTTTTTTCCTAAGTTTCCAGATGCTATTTTTGAGACATGGATGGAAGATACTAACTATGCAAGTGGAGATGGAGGTAAAGAAGACAATGGGAATGAGTTAGACAAATAAAAGGGAGGATTCTTGTCTTGTTATTTATTTAATTATTTTTAGGTCTTTAGGAATTTATTTCTTTCATAATTAGGATTTAATTTTTGATAAATAAAACATAGCAAGCATGAATAAACACTTCTTTAGAAAGAAAAAGACTAATGATGTTGTAATGGGAATGAACATGTCCAGGATTAGGTTATTAGGAAAGACTTGGTATTTAAGTAGTCTTAATGGCTCACCTCACTTTCTTTACAACTCTACCTAGTGTTTAGTTTCCATTTATTACTTTATTCTTGCAATGAGGACATTGCTTCTTTTTAAAGGGGGTAAGGCAAATAAATTGCTCAAATTTTTAAAATTTTCAAGTATGTTTCAACCATTTCTTTCATAAGTATGTTTTAATAATGTTTAGAGAATTTTTTTTAATGAGATAATTTGTATGCAAGCATGAATATTGATTATGTCTAAGTGAATGTATGTTATCACGAAGAATGGAATGCTTGTATAATCTTAGTCTTAGGTAATATTTGCCATGAAGACTTAGTTTCTCTTGAGATTAGACATGCATGAAGGTTCATATCTTTAGACTTGACTTAGTAACTTTCTTGAGGCAATATCCTAGGAGACATAAAATTCTAAAATGATATAGGCACTATTTCTTTGGATCTTTTGAGCCTTTTCAAGCAAACCTTATGATATTAGACCCTTGAAATTGTAATTTTGAGCTTAAGGCCTATTTATTGCAATGAACCTACATTATAAGCCACATTACCATCTTTTTAAGTTATCCTAATTTTGTGTACCCATCTTAATTAAAGTTGTCTTAGTAACCAAAAATTGAGGAAATTTTCAAAAAGATGTATGTGCTCATGCTTACAAAAAAAGAGCATAGAAAAGTTTGCTCAGTCTCCAAAAAGAAAAATGTATGAGCATGAGTTCAAAATAAGTTTGGGGTGTTCCAAAGGTTCACTTAAAGATGAAGGCTATATTTTTTAGGAATCCAAGACAAAGTTAATGGTTATGTAACACCCTAAACCCGGCCCAGACATTATGGCCAGATCTGGTGTGTCACATGAACGATTGATTTATCTATGATCTTCTTTTAACCAAACGTTATGTTATTCGTATGTCTAATAGCTTGTAATTAAGAAACATTATTAGTTTTAAAAACCGTATCTATTACCAAGTAAAATTCACTTTTTAAAAGATCTCATTGATGTGTTATCATTGATGAGTTATCCAATTGTTACGTAATGCATGTTTTGAAAATGAGTGATTAAGTTTGGAAAAAACCTGCATAGACTAGTCTACCGTTGTAAAACAAATAATAAAGAAAACCCAAAACAAAATACCCGAGTGACCTTATTACAACTTAAATTCGAAATTTAAAAAAGGAACTATAAATAAATTAAATTTAAGAAACCATTAAAAATCGGAAGCATGAATCACGTGGCCACCCCGAATCCCTCGCAGCTCCAAGTCCTTTATGGTTGGGGGTTACCTGCATGGATGGAAATAATAGGGTGAGTTTGTGAAAACTCAGTGTGTAACTAACCCAACCCGAATCAGAGATCAGTCAACAGCTCAATCTGGGTCGAAGCCCTATTTAGATACAGATCAAACTGGGCCTCGGACCTTTTCAGAATCAGAGTGGGCCTTGGGCCCATTTCAAACACAGAACAGAAAGTATATATAAAAATGTATGTACGCAAAGCCCAAGCCCAGTCCAACCCAACACACCACTCGTACCAGCCCTACACACCATGTGGGGAATAACTCAACCCACCCAGCCCTACACACCACAGACGTAGCAGAGTTGCTAATACAGAGATCGTGGCAGAGCCACTAGAATAGAAATACGAGGCGGAGCCTCTAAATAGATTACGTGGCAATGCCACTTTATAGCACTTCCTCCATATCCATAACCCAACCCCATGCAAACTAGAGTACTACATGACATGGGCATACAGAATATCAGATACAATAATATGCAAATCAGTCAACTATTTCTAGGGGTAAAATAGTCATTTAGTATCTAGGGGTAAAATGGTAATTTTTACCCTTTAGGGGTATTTTGGTCATTTAACTACGTTTCTAGGTTTCATGCTTATTACAACCTTCTAGCAGGTCTAACATTGCTCCGAGCGACTCAGATAGTCTATACATTCAATAGTGTCATTGGGCCCAAAAACCTCTAATGGGCCCGAGGGAGCCCACATGCTACTGTGGCTCGCTCAGTCTAATTTTACACAAATTATTGTAGATTTAATATTTAGTTTACCAGAAATTACTTACCGCATACTTTAACCCATATGGGCCCGCAAGCCCATTGGGCCCAATTTCGGCCCATCGTGGCCCAGAACAGCCCAAGTGCACGGAAACACGCACTGTAGCCCTTACAGTCAAATTTCTAGATTCATGGTTTCGTACTGACCTACGAGCGTTTGCACACTGGTAAGTCCTTGAAATGCCGGCATTTTGGCATTTCAGCTTTTCGACTTTTGCCGATCTAAGCTACTAAAGGGTGTCATTATACACATGATTTTGTGATTTCCACAATCGGCACGCGCTCAACCTATTACCACAACAACAATCATCAAAACCCTAACTAGTACTTAACGAAACTATACACCAACGTACTCAACAGTTACTTACCACTGCTCCGCTTGCCTACAACCACCTGAATCCAACATTTCCCTCTGGGATTGATCGAACGATATCAGATCTAAGTACCTACAACCATGGATAGATCTAATCCAACATATGAAAGTTAAAGGAGTGTTAACCTCCCAAACCAAATCTCTACTAAAAGAAAAACTAAAATACAAAAACTGAAATCTATAACGAGAAGTACTTACCCAATTCGCTTTAACCGATCTATTGAAATCTAGTAGCAGTTACTCACTAGCCCAAACTTAACCCTCTTGCAGATCTAATCGAAACTCAATGCAGGAGGAGATCCTACTATTCGGCTAATGCAGGCAACACAAAAGGGGTGAATACTTGATGAAGGTAATCGGTTTAGGGACTTGCTTAACAAAGGAGAATAGTATTCGGCTATACAAAAAGTGGGTAGAGAACGATTAGGTTTGGTCTTAGCAAAGTATGGAGTATGAAGAAGAAGAGAAAGATGTGAGTTTTGACTTTGAAGAAATCAGCCAAAGAAGAAATTAGCAAGAAGGGGACTAAGTGTTTCGGGTTTTCGGCTTTTGAAACAATCGGCCAGGAGATGTTTAAGGGGATTGAATCCAAATGAGAGAAGAAGAAGAAAAGGAAGGAGGGTGCTTTGATATTCGGCTAGAGTAGAGAATGCTGAATCAAAGGGTACGAATGAGTAGAAAAAAGGATGATGGGTTTGGCTCTTGAGGCAATCGGCCAAGGTGCTATCTTTGACGAAAAGAAACAATTGAAGGATAAAAGAGAGGAGAAGAATTTCAGCACACTCTCAACTTACAAACCCGAATGCCCAAAGTGCTCCCAAAACGTGAATTCTTAAAACCCAAAAAGGAGAAATCGGCACACATACACTCCCTAATTGCCGAAAATGCTACCCTAAGCCCCCTTAGCCAAATTTGCCCTTCAAGCAATTCCACAATCGGACAACTCTTGCTTCTTACTCAAATTCCTAAATTTTCTCCTTGATAATCTCCCCCTTATCACTTTTTAATCCAATCCTATGAGCAACTCAAACACCTCCCTTCAAAGTTTAACTTAGAGTCCACCTCATACCATGCTCATGCAGTAAAATAAAATAAATACCTTGCTCACAAAGGGATTTGAACCTTAGATCCCTTACAAGCTTCCACATGCCACCTCCTTAAGCTTTAAGTGGTGCAACCTTGCCATTTTACCATAGGTTTACTTGTGTCATAAAACCTAACATTTATTTAAAAGCCCACTCTGCCAAAGTCCATTCTCACATAAAGTAAAAATTAAAATCTGCCAGGCTTTAGACTTAAACCCAAGCCTTCTAAAGGTCCACTAACCACACTCAAATCACTACTACAGCACATCAGGCCATGCAAAAATAAATTCACGCAAAAATTCAAAAACCTAAAATTTAGGGCGTTACAGGTTAAGATTCTGAAACTAAAATGTCTCATCTTTTAAAATCCCTACCTTTAAGCAAGCCCCATTACAACTTTATAAAATACCTATTGATTTGATGATTATGTTAAGCCTTATGATTATTTGCTTGATTGGTAAGAAATTATGTTGAATAAAGAATGTTATCTGTGGCTATGACATACATACAAACCATGATTCATGTTGGCATATCTTGAACTTAGTATAAAATTCTCAAAATGTTTGCATATGAATTACTTGGTAATACAAAAGATCTATAAACATGAAGTTATTAATGCATGATTATGGGACAAAGATTGATGCTGCTTGCACTATTGACAATTTTGCCTTAGTAAGACATTTGGCTGTGCATGAAAATTACGCGAGACGAGCAATGATTTAAGTTTGGGGGTGTATAAACTGAAAAATATATAGGATTTTTCCTATGTAATTTATCACTTTTTTACTTAAATTTACTGTTAAAACTAAGTAATTGTTTACTAAATAAGACCCTATTTCACCTCACCTATTTTTAGCTATTTTTAGCAAACTTTGCTATTTTTAAAACACTACTCTCCTTCCCTCACCTATAAATAAGACCCCATTTCACCATTCATCAATCATCCTTCATCCATCATCATTCTTTCTTCTCTCAATTCTCTTAGCATTCTTCATTTCCCCACACCTAACATCATCTCTTCATAGAGATTTTAGCAATTAAACCTCTTAAAGAGCTCTTGGTCAGCTACTTTGGAGAGCCATCAGCACAGGAGCAAAGCGAAGGAACGAAGGAGCCTTCATCGTTTAGGGTCTTGGATGACAACCACTTTGAATTGGATTTAGTCTTTCCTTTCTTTAATTTAATCTGAAAATGTTTGCTATATGTTATTTTTTCTTGTTTACAACAATGATAGCTTGATTTTATTTAAGCTAGGATGATTGCTTTGATTAAATAATATTTATTAGATTCATGCTTATAATGTTTGTGCCTCAATCGATCAAGTTTCTATTTCGTTCATACGTGATTGAAATGCACCTAAATTAGCTGGGTGATCCTGACCAGACGATGGCTAATGGACACATAATTGAAATGTGCATGCTCAATTAGATCCTGACTCGATTAAATTGTAGGTAGCATAACAACTTTGACCAAGGTCTGTTATCTGCATAGTTTTTAGATTTGTGTGATTAAACTGTTTCAAACCTGACACGTCCCTGTTACCTCACACAAATATTAAGAAACCCTTAGTAAATAAGGATTAGTAAAATGCATATTTACTAAGTAAAGGATTTCGAAAAGACCTAATGTGGTTTCCAAACTCATGAAAGATCGAGTTGCCGTGGAATGTTTTTTCGAATATTATTAAGCATGTTGATAATAAATTGAGTTTAATTAAAGTAATTGTCTTACTTTATTTATATTATAATTGTTGCAAATTGTGTTTAATTCTACTAAAATCTGCTTCATTCATATAGTTGCATATTTAGGATAAATCGCATTAGAGACCATTGCATTTAGTTTAATATATTTAATTTTAATCATCACTTTTCAACCATATTGTGCTTTTATTTACCAAGTTGTTATTATAATTTTACAATTAAGTGACTTAACATAAATACAATCCCTGTGGAGGCAATAACTCGATACTTACTTATTACTTGATAATGACTATGTACACTTACACAAACCCCAGCGTTACAATTTAGTATTGGGAACTTCACCGAAATCAATAACTCTGTACAGAATGGCTCTAATAGAATTGAAAGAGTGGAAGGCTCAGCTGCAAGAGTTAACAGATAGAGGTTTTGTACGACCTAGTTTTTCGCCCTAGGGTGCCCCAGTGTTGTTCGTAAAGAAGAAAGATGGCACAATGAGAATGTGTATTGACTATCGTCAGCTTAATAAGGTTACGGTTAAGAATAAGTATCCTCTGTCGTGAATTGATGATTTGTTTGATTAGTTGAAAGGTGCAACGGTATTTTTGAAGATTGATTTGCGTTCTCGTTATGCCTTTCGGACTAACTAATGCTCCTGTAGTTTTTATGGATTGAATGAATCAAATCTTTAGATCGTATTTAGACAGATTTGTTGTTTTATTCATTGATGACATTCTGATCTATTCACGAGATGAGTCTGAGCATGCCAAGCATTTAAGAATTGTGTTACAAACTTTGAGAGATAAGAAATTGTATTCTAAATTCAGTAAATGTGAGTTTTGGCTATGAGAGGTAGTGTTGTTCGTAAAGAAGAAAGATGGCACAATGAGAATGTGTATTGACTATTGTCAGCTTAATAAGGTTACGGTTAAGAATAAGTAGTGTGGTCTCGACATGTATAATCGAAGCAAGTTCTAGAATAACAAATCAATATTGACTCACTCATAGCATCATAATAGTGAGCATGAAAGGATGTATTCTCTAAGGGCTCAAAAATCTCACCAGAATTATGGCTTTTGATGTCAATCCTATGAATTTCAAATTTCAAGATAATACCTAAATTTGGGGAAACAACTTAGAAAAATTTTAAATTCTCAAAAATTTCAACTTATCATGCTTGATTCTCTAATGTCTTAAAGTTTGAATAATCAAAGAACAAATACCTATGTCTTAATCTTAAACATATCAATAGAGATCATAAATTAATCATAATTCATTCTAATAGTGATATGAGAAAGTGACTTGATAGACAAGACAAAATTCAGGGATTTGAGAATAATGCAAAAAGTGAAAGTGTATTCCCCCCTACACTTAAGATATACATTGCCCTCAATGTACAAAGATAGATTCATTTAGCATAAAATCATAAGATAGGGAGAGAAGTGAAACTTTCTAAATTTTGGATGAATCCTTAGAGTAGTGAGAGCAGATTTGGAAGGAAAGCTAATTTGATGAACTAGGCAGAGGTAAAGGTGTGAGAGGATACTCCGGTGGTTCCACAATCACAATAAAGATGAGCGTGGTTTAGCAGGACATGGTAATCGTGGAGTATCTTTCCTTAGTGGATTTATCATTGTATCAATCACCTCGACCATTTTGAAGTTGTAGAGTCAATATTGGTGGAGTTACTCATTAAGAAACCGCCATAAATGGAAGGTTCAAAAATTACTAATGGAAATTTGGATAAAATAAGAACTAAATAAAATAAAACTAAAGGTAAAAGAAAATAAAAGTTAAAAATGAAAATAAAAGGGAATAATAAAACTAAATTAAAGGAAACTAGGGTATTTAATTGGGGGTTGGGTCACACAGCCGTTTTCCTTCGGGTGTGTTAGTGCACACGGCCGTGTTACACGGTCGTGTTTTGACTTGTTCGCTTCTCCCACGCTCGTGTTCTTATGTACACGCCTGTGTTCAATTAAAAGGTTCACCCACAACCATGTCACACGGCCGTGGCAATTTGTCAGAACCCGTGTCTTACCCTTGGCTTTGGAAATTTTGCTTTGCTTTCACACGGCCAAGGGCACGCCTGTGTGTCTAGGCCAGGTGGGTTAAAAACCTGCGCTAAAAACATGAAAAATAGATGGTTAATAGTGTTATTGCTCAGGTTGTCTCCCGAGAAGCGCTTGTTTATAGTCTAAGCTTGACTTTTCTCAAGCTCGCACGGTCACGGTGGTTTGAGAAGTTGAAACTCCTCTTTCCTGCTATCAATTTTAGTATCAAAATAAGGTTTAAGCCGAGTATAATTTACCTTGAAAGTGCCAAATTCTTTATGTGTTACCTCAACTGTACCATAGGGAAAGATTTTCATTATCGTGAAGGGAGGTGTGTCACCTGTATGAAGCTTTGAATTTGAAATTCGAGGGTCCTCCTCCTCTAATAATACCTTATCCCCTACCTTAAATTGATTCTTCTTTACCTTAGAGTCATCAAGGTGATGCTTTGGTTTGGCGTGGCATATTTTAGATTCCTTCTTGCTGTGGCTTCGCCACTCATCGAGTCCATCAATCTGTAACATTCGTTCTTCATGGAAGGCTCCCTTGTTGTAGTATGAACTCGATTGTCGCTCAATTGTACTTTCACTAAGATTATCCTACAAAGAAGTTTGGACAGTGGGATTATTATTATTACAAGAACTCGTAATAATCTTTATCATTAAAAGTTCTATTAGAATTATGAGCTTGCAGAGTAATTGTGTCATCGCCTATGCAAAGTGTAAGTTCACCTGTGCCTACATCAATGATAGTCCTAGCAGTTGCTAAAAAGGGTCGCCCTAAAATTAATGGCACATTACTGTCCTCATCTATGTCTAAAACAACAAAATCTACTGGGAATATAAATTTATCAATTTTAACAAGTACATCTTTAATTATACCCTTAGGAAATCTAATGGTTTTATCAGCCAATTGGATGCTTATCCTAGTTTGTTTGGGTTTCCCAAGACCTAGTTGTTTAAATAGTTTATAAGGCATTACATTAATATTAGCCCCTAAATCAGCCAAAGCATTTTTAACATCTAAGCTACCAATTAAATAAGGAATCGTAAAACTCCCTAGATCTTTTAGTTTTTTGGGTAGCTTGTTTTGTAAAATGGCTGAGCGAACTACATTCAGCTCTACATGCGACGACTCATCCAACTTCCATTTGTTTGCTAAAAGCTCTTTTAAAAATTTAACAGCGTTTGGCATCTGCGAAAGAGCTTCAATAAACGATAAGTTACTATGTAATTTCTTTAAAAGTTCAAGGAATTTACCGAATTGTTCATCTGTGATGTCTTTCCTTGTCGCATTTGGGTATAGGACACGAGGCTTATACTCTTTAACAATTGGTTCTTTGCGACTTACCTCACCCTTACCTTTACTTACCATAGCTTCTTGACTTGGTTCTGATTTTTCTTTAACTAACCCTCATTCATCGATCATATCAATGGCGTAAAGTTTCTCCCTAGGGTTAGTCTCGGTGTTGCTCGGCAAACCACCTTGTGGTCTATTAGAGATCAGCTTAGCAAGCTGGCCTATCTAAGTTTCAAGTCCTTGAATGGAAGCCTATTGGTTCTTAAGTGCTACTCAGTGTTTTGAAAAACGAGTTTCTGACACCGAGATAAATTTTTCTAACATCTCCTCAAGGTTTGGTTTCTTTTCCTGTCGGTAAGGGGGTTGTTGGAAACCCGGAGCAGGTGGTTGCCTTTGATTTCCTTGACCTCCCCATGAGAAATTGGGTGGTTCCTCCAACCTGCATTGTAAGTGTTACTATAAGGGCTATTTTGAGGTTTAGAATTGTTACCCATATAGTTGGCTTGTTCATTCTCTATGCTAGGATTTTAAGATGAATAATCTGTCTTGTACACTTCTCCTCCATTTGAATCACACCTCATCACTGGATGTACCTGAATAGAAACAACTAAACTGAGTGTTCCTAATATCTTAGCGATTTAGTAATAAAAGTAAAAGTAAATAAAACTTTAAGATAAAAATAGAAAATAAATTGCAATAAAAGTAAAAATGGCTAAAGTAATAGAAATCGAGTGTTCCTAATATCTTAGTTTCTCAGCAACTGCGTTAAAAACTTGATCTATCGTGAGATGTGATGATAAAGTAACAATAATGATCGTACTTAGAAACTAACTATTATCACAATAAAAGGCAAGCGCACCTATCGAATAGTAGTATAGTTAGTCACAAGACCGGGATGTCGAATCCAAGGACCTAAAAGTACTAGTAATAACTTTCTTCCTATTATCTAGCCTAGAAATAAAGGAATGTTGTTTGTAAACTAAAATTTTAACTAACTAAAGACGCGACAAAGAATAAGTTGGGGAAATACTTTGGGAAAACTTGATCGATAAAAGCAAACCCAAGGAAGTATCCACCTAGACTTCACTTGTTATTTAACTCTGAACTAGACTATTTATTCATTCGACTTCATCCGTAGAGATCCCTAAATTATGTTAATATCTCTGTCGAGACTAAGAACAACTAACCCTAGGTTGATTAATTGAAATCTCTTTCTAATTAAAACCCCTAGTGTTGCATTAACTTGATCTATGGATCCCCCTATTAGATTTGACTCTAATCCGGCAGATTTTCGTTGTCCTATGTCTAGGATTGCAATCAACTTCGCTTAATTGTGTTGGATCTACTCTTAAATAGGGACTTTTTCTCCTCTGAATATGCACATTCGATTTGAATTATAATCCTAAAATATCAACTCAAGAATTGAAAACACAATTAAGAACAAATCGAATATTTATCATATAATTCAGATAACAATAACAAGATCCATCTTAGGTTTCATCCCCCTTTGGTATTTAGGGGATTTAGTTCATAATAATAAAAGAAAACATCTCAAAATAAGGAAAGTAATAAAACATAAAGAAAACCCAAAACTCTTGAGAGAAATTTAAGAAGATCTTCAGTCTTGATGTAGATCCTTGCTTCTGGGATTGGCTTTCCTTGAGTAATTCCTTGCTCTCTACTCTGTGTGTCCTTTTATTCATCTCCTAGGGTGTTTATATAGAGTTTGAAATGCTTTTCTTAGCCCCTAAGTAGCCTTTTCCGCGTGAAAGTAAAATAGGTCATGACAAGGACACGTCTGTTTGGCACGCCCATGTGACTCGGGCTTAGGCCGTGTTCAAGTCTGCAAGAAAGACATGGGTGAGTGGTGTACCCGTGTGAGAATGTCCAGGTCATATTGATTATTGATTTGGGCCTACTTTGCCCCTTTTTGGCTCATTCCTTGTTCTTTTCTCTTCCTTATCCTCATCTAAGTATAAAACATGAAATTAAAGGATTAGGAGCATCAAATTCCACAATTCTAATGATAATTCATCTAAAAATAAGCTAAGCATGGAATAAAAATATGTATAACTTATGGTTTATCAGTCTCCAAGGAAGAAAATACTTAGATTCAGTAAAAAAGGCAAGTTAAGTCCGAGGTTCATCGGGCCATATGAGATTATCGAATGTATTGGGTCAGTTGCTTACAGATTATCTTTGCCACCTAAGTTAGAAAAGATCCATAATGTATTTCACGTATTGATGCTAAGATGATACAGATCTGATCCCTCGCATGTGATTTCTCCATCTGAGATTAAAATTCAGTCTAACATGACTTATGATGAAGAACCGATCTGGATTATGGCTCGTGAGATCAAAGAGCTAAGAAATAAGAAAACCGCATTAGTGAAAGTGTTATGGCATCCACACGGGGTTGAAGAAGCTCCGTGGGAGCTTGAGGATACTATGAAAGAGTAATACCCAAACCTATTCACTGGTCAGATTTTCAGGGACGAAAATCCTTAGGGGGAGAGTTGTAACAACCCGATTTTAGTTAAATCAGAATAGTGGTTTTGAAACCACAAATTCAAGGTCAAAAAAATATTTTAATATTATTTTCAATGTTTATAGCATGTAATTAGTATGTGTGAAAATTTCATGATTAAATTTTATCGTTTGTGTGTTCAATTTGAAAAAAGGACCTAATCGCATAAAATGCAAAAGTTGGCTATAAATTGTTAAAGTGCTCGAATTGCTATGATGCTTTAAATATGAGGTCCTTATGATGCAATTATACCATTTGAATTATGTAGGGACATAAATGCCTAAGGTTAGTGGAATTTAAATGTGTTTAATAAGGCTATTGTAGTAATTTTGTAATTATGTTAATTAAACCATAAAATAACCCAATTTCATCATCATTTTTGTTCATCCACAACCAAATATAGAAAAGAAAACAAGGTTAAAGAGCATTTTAGGGTTCGACATCTTCAAGGTTTAAGTTATCTTGAAAGAAAAAACTCGGATCTCAATCGAGGGAAAAGTAAAGTTCTCCACTAAACATGCAAATTAGCCATTTTTACGTCCGAGATAAGTTCGTATGTTATAAATTCATTATAAATGTATATTATATGCATTTTTAATGCATGAATTGTGAATATGTGGTTTCGAATAATCTCTGAAGTGAGTTAAAGATGAATTGCGAATATGTGTTTAAGGTCTCGTAAACCTTCAAAAGGGACTTCATGCTTATGAATGACAATGATATGATGATGTATGAGCTATATATGTGTAATGAATGTATAATGATGTGAATTGATTGGTAATGCCTCTTAACCCTAGTCCGATGACAGATACGGGTTAAGGGTGTTACATCGTTGCTGTATTTTAAAGTTCGAAGGCACTTGGGAGAAATACTTGCCATTGGTTGAATTCACATATAACAATAATTTTTAATCGAGTATAAAAATGGCACTGTATGAAGCATTGTATGGTCACAAATGTTGAACTGTAACAGCCCCAAACCCAGCCCAGACATTATGGCCAAATCCGGTAGTGTCATATTGAAGGGTGACTTGTATAAATCGTATACTTGGTAGACTTTGAAGACATTCATCCGTCCATGGATCAAATAAGGGTTTATTTTCCAAAATAGTTTTGTTAGAAAAATAACTTAGTTTAAAATGTGTTCATTAGAGGGTTCGCTTAATCAAAAGTTTAGGTGATTTTTAGTAAAAGCTTTGAGTTTATAAGTTGAAAACCCAATTGTACATATCTTGTTAAATTATAGTGAAAGCTCATGTTTTAAGAAAACGTGTAGATATTTATGTTGATTTAGAAAACATGTTTAATTTTAGAAATCCCGTTTGAGTTTGAAACTTTAGCAGTTATAATAATAATAAAATCCAAATATAAAATCATACCAGAGATAAAAGGCCTAATTCCAACCCAATAAAATAATGTAAAATAAGGAAATTAAATAAAACTAGTAATCCTCAAAGTAAATAGCAGTGTAGTGTGACCACCTCCGAGTCCTCTCCTACGTCGAGCCGCCTACTAAGGATCACCTGAAAAAAATTAAAAAGAGGGAGTAAGTTTCGAAACTCAGTGTGTATGACCGTCGACAAACAAATGATCATGCAATAATCAGATTGGGCCTAAGCCCTATTCAATATCGGTGGCCTTTGGGCCTTAGCCCATAGTGGCCTCAGTTGAGCCTGAGCCCATATCACAATATACAGTGTGGACTTTGAGCCTAAACCCATAGTGGTCTTGGTTGTGCCCGGAGCCCATATCACAGATATTAATGTGTGCATGCAATGCATAATTACCCAAAACCAACCCTGTACACCCGTCCAACCCTACACTTCTGTGGGGAGATACTCGACCCACCCATCCCTATACACCTGTTGTGACACCGGTTGCGGTACTACTCATTGTTGCAGCAGAGCTACTCGTGGCTTAAAAGCCTTCGTTGTAGCACCGGTTGTGGCACTACTCATCGTTGCAGCAGTGCTGCTCGTGGCTTAAAAGCCTTCGTTGTAGCACCGGTTGTGGCACTACTCATCGTTGCAGCAGTGCTGCTCGTGGCTTAAAAGCCTTCGTTGTAGCACTGGTTACGGCACTACTCATCATTGCAGCAAAGCTGCTCATGGCTTAAAAGCCTTCGTTGGATCCAGAGTCGTCAAGCGACCGTGCAATCCTTACATACACTTCCTCCAATCATAATCTCTACCCATATGCAATATAATAATACATGAATGCAGTAGAAAACATATAGCATACATAAGTTTTACTCATAACACATAGGGGTATTTCAGTAATTCTGCCCTACAAGGGCATTTCAGTAATTCTACCCTACAGGGGTATTTCAGTAATTCTACCCTACGGGGGTATTTTAGTAATTTCTTAACATTATGGGTCTTAATTATGAAATTTGGCCCGTCAACAAGTCCTCGTTGGCTAAAGTGGACGGACACTATGCACCACGTAGGATTCCAGAGAAGAGGAGGTGGGTCATTAAGACTGCTTAAGTACCAAGCTCTCCCTAGATCCAATCCTAGACATGCATATGCCCATTGCCACACTCTAACCTTATGACTTTCCACAGATGCACTTGATAAATTAATTAAGTTTTATGCCGCTTAAGGATTCATTAGAAACTAGGC
The DNA here is from genome assembly GCA_020496765.1 of Gossypium stocksii. NCBI lineage: Eukaryota > Viridiplantae > Streptophyta > Magnoliopsida > Malvales > Malvaceae > Gossypium > Gossypium stocksii. The sequence continues at coordinate 43,530,924 of CM035624.1, forward strand.
CTAAGAGTCCATTATAAAACCCTAGCAAGTCTACATGCTTTCATACATTCATATAGCCCATCAAGCCCAATCACATTTATATGGCCCATTAGGCCCAGTCACAATTATACGACCCATCAGGCCCAATCCATTCCAAACCATTCAACCAACTTAATCAGCTCATCACTTATTACCAATCTACCAATTTTCGCTTATCTAGGCCCATGAGCCCATCGGACCCATTTGGCCCATTCTGGCCCAGTTGGCCAAAACGTGGCCCAAGTCCATGAGATCGCTCATGGGGTCTCTGATAACGCATCGATTACCCTCATACGAGTGTTCATGCACTCGCACGACTACTGTAGCCAAACTTTTGGCTTTTCAGCATTTCGGTGTTTCGACATTTTGGCATTTTGGGATTTCAGGATTTGCTGATCTATTGTGTACGTAAGTGTCTGTACCCACCTGCTTAACAAAATGCGCTGCGAACTCCTTAGCCACAAACCTACAATCGATGTCACTCAACAGTTAATCATATACTTATCAAATACTATTACCAAAAACCATAATCCTACATTTGCCTTACCTTAGACGACAAGCCTTAACAGCCTTCCTTGATCACTAATCACGAGTATTTCTTAAATCTTCATCAATATTAACCATTAAGAACTAAACAACAAGTGACTTGCATTCATCTTAAGTCACCTTTAAACCACTCATGACCATTTAGCCAACCTCTAAAACCAAAGTGATGAACACTTACCCAAAACCCCCAAAACGCTTTGAGCAATTCAGTAGAGATCTGAAATCTGAGATTCGATACTAATCCCCTACCAAAACCAATTTACAAAGAGCAAGGGAGAGACAGAATTGGTACTAGAAAGACCAACTAAAAGAAAGTAAAGTACTTACACAAGAATCAATTGGCCAACGTTGAAGACAAAGTGGTGCACCACAGATTTTTGGCCAAAAGATATTCAGCTTTAGGGAAGGTCAACTAGGAGCAAGAAAGAAAAGAGTTTGATGAGAAAGGAAGGGAAGAAATCGACACAAAATAAGAGAGAATAAATAAGGGATTTAAGCTTTTAGATATTTGGAGAGAAAAGTGCATTCGGCAAAATAGAAAGGAAGAATTCAGTATTAGCCTAGAATCCCTAAAAATGGCACCTATATATACTATAGCCGAATTTACCTATCCCTAAATTCCCAATTCGGTTGCACTTCTCTACTCCTCAATCTCTTCCTAAGTTTTCTCTATTATCACTTCCTTGAATTTCTCTTCTGATCACTTCCTTCAGAGTTCAACTCCAATGCCACCACTAGCCATCCATAGTGCAAAAATAAATCCAAAATATTACCATGCTAGCACTCAAACCACGGATCCCCTTCCCAGCTATTGACGCCACCTCCCTGCTCCCTTAGTGGCACCACTTAGCCACTACACCACAACCTCTCTTGTGTCCTATTTCTTCTCCATTTATTTAAAAGCCATGACACTTACAAACAGGGTTCTTTTAACATTTGATAGAAATTTGTCCACCTCAAAGCTCGAACTCAGAACTTAATAAATGGCCCTTTAACACTTTACTAACACTTGTCTAAAATATCAAACACACCATACACATCTTAACCACAAAAGAAAGTTCGGGATTTTTGAGGCGTTACAACTCTACTCATTTAAAGAAATTTTATCCTCGAAATTTCGAACTATCTACTAGACACTCAATACAGGTTACACCATTACACTTCTGCTGTGCACTCTGATCTAAATAATTTAATCACGTATCCAGAATATCTCATTTAAACAAAATACACAGAATAAATACAAACTTCAATTCTCGATATATAAGGGATCATAGTATCTCTATCTACAACAATTTAATAAATTAAAGTGTTAAGGGTACTAACTTGGCTCGACGATGGAGACCCGGTGTGCCACACAATAAAAATTTTCAAAACTTTTGATTCACTTGTAAATAATTTTAAAACCCAAAATCTAAGGCCCATTTCACAGCCTGAGCTTTGCAATCGGGCTCTGATACCATTAAATGTAACACCCCTAAACCCGACCCAGACGTTATGGCCGAATCTGGCGGTGTCACGTTAAATGGTGACTCGTATAAATCATATACTTGGTAGACTTTGAAGACATTCGTCCGTCCGTGGTTAGAATAAAGGTTTATTTTCCAAAACAGTTTTGTTAGAAAAATAACTTAGTTTAAAACGTGTTCATTAGAGGGTTCGCTTAATCAAAAGTTTAGGTGATTTTGAGTAAAAGCTTTGAGTTTATAAGTTGAAAAACCATATGTACATATCTTGTTAAATTACAGTGAAAGCTCATGTTTTAAGAAAACGTGCAGATATTTATGTTGATTTAGAAAACATGTTTAATTTTAGAAATCCTGTTTGAGTTTGAAACTTTAGCAGTTATAATAATAATAAAATCCAAATATAAAATCATACCGGAGATAAAAGGCCTTATTCCAACCCAATAAAACAATGTAAAATAAGGAAAGTAAATAAAACTAGTAATCCTCAAAGTAAATAGTAGTGTAGTGTGGCCACTTCCGAGTCCTCTGTTACGTCGAGCCGCCTACTAATGATCACCTAAAAATTAAAAAGAGGGAGTGAGTTTCGAAACTCAATGTGTACGACCCTCGACAAACAAATAATCATGCAACAATCATATTGGGCCTAAGCCCTATTCAATATCGGTTGCCTTTGGGCCTTAACTCATAGTGGCCTTAGTTGAGCCTGAGCCTATGTCACAATATACAATGTGGCATTTGGGCCTAAACCCATAGTGGTCTTGGTTGGGCCCGAGCCCATATCATAGATATCAATATGTGCATATAATGCACAATTACCCATAACCAACCCTGTACACCCCCGTCCAACCCTACACTCCTGTGGAGAGATACTCAACCCACCCATCCTTATACACCTATTGTAACACCGGTTGCGGCACCACTCATCGTTGCAGCAGAACTGCTCGTGGCTTAAAAGCCTTCGTTTTAGCATCGATTGCGGCACTACTCATCGTTGCAGCAGAGCTGCTCGTGGATTAAAAGCCTTCATTGTAGCACCAGTTGCGGTATACTCATCGTTGTAGCAAAGCTACTCGTGGCTTAAAAGCCTTCGTTGGATCCATAGTCATTAAGCGACAGTGCGACCCTTATATACACTTCCTCCAATCACAATCCCAGCCCATATGCAATATAATAATACATGAATGCAACAAAAAACATATAGCATACATAAGTCTTACTCATAACACATAGGGGTATTTTAATAATTCTGCCCTACAAGGGTATTTTAGTAATTCTGCCCTACAAGGGTATTTCAGTAATTCTACCCTAGAGGGGTATTTCAGTAATTCTACCCTATAGGGGTATTTTAGTAATTTCTTAACATTATGGGTCTTAATTATGAACTTTGGCCAATCAACAAGTCCTCGTTGGCTAAAGTGAACAGACACTATGCACCAGGTAGGATTCCATAGAAGAGGAGGTAGGTCATTAAGACCGCTTAATGATCTCGTGATTGTGTTGAAGTAATAAATTGTTCATACCTAAAAACTAACTATTATCATGATAAAAGGCAAGCGCACCTATCGAATAGTAGTATAGCTAGTGGCAAGACCGGAATATCGAATCCAATGAACCAAAAGTACTAGTAATGACTTTCTTCCTATTATCTAACCTAAAAATAAAGAGGGAGTTTGGTAGTAAACTATTCTAAATTAAACTAAAGACACGACAAAGAGTAAATTGGGGAAAATTACTTTGGGAAAACTAAATTAGAAGGACAATACCTAAGGAAGAATCCACCTAGACTTCACTTGTTATCTAACTCTAAACTAGACGATTTCTTCATTCGACTTGATCCGTAGAGATCCCTAAATTATGTTTATATTTCCGTCGAGAATAAGAACAACTAATCCTAGGTTGATTAATTGAAATCTCTTTCTAATTAAAACCCCTAGTCTTGCATTAACTCGATCTATGGATCCCCATATTAGATTTGACTCTAATCCGATAGATTTTCGTCGTCCTATGTCTAAGATTGCAATCAACTCTACCTAATTGTGTTGGATCTACTCTTAAACAAGGACTTTTGCTCCTCTGCCTAAGCATATTCAACTTAAATTAATATCCCGGAAATATCAATTCGAGAATTAAAAACATAATTAAGAACAAGTCAAATATTTATCATATAGTTCAGATAACAATAACAAGGTTCGTCTTAGGTTTTATCCCCCTTAGATATTTGGGGTTTTAGTTCATGTTTATAAAAAGAAATATCTCAGAATAAAGAAAATAACAAAACATAAGAAAACCCAAAAACTCATGAAAGGAATGAAGGGAGATCCTCTGTCTTGATGTAGACCCTGGCTTCTGAGATGGATCAATAGGCTTTCCTTCGAGTAATTCCCTGCCTTTAGCTCTTCATCTTGGCAGAATGACTGTACACCCTTGTAGTTGCCTCCTAAGTTCTTTATATAGAGTTTGGAATATCTTTCTTAGCCCCTAAGTAGCTTTTTCCTCGTGAAATTGAACTTCATCACTACAGGGACACGTCCGTGTGCCACGCCCCGTATGCTAAACTCCAGGCTGTGTTGATTTCACACATTGGCTCATTTTCTTTGTTTTCAGCCCGTTTCTTGTTCTTTTCACTCCCTTAAGCTCACCTGAGTATAAAACATGAAATTAAAGGTTTAGGAGCATCAAGTTCCACAAATCAAGGAATAACTCATCCAAAAATAGGCTAAGCATGAGGTAAAAATATGTATAATTTACGGTTTATCAAATACCCCCACACTTAAGCATTTGCTTGTCCTCAAGCAAAATATCAACTTCCAATTAAAAATTATTCCTTTCAACTTATAATCCTTATCAATAATGTTTCAAACTAATCCAAAAGTAATCATACATTGAAAATTCAACCGAAAGAAAGTTAAAGTCTCAAAAAATCTAAGTTGAAAATTTTATCATAGAAACATAAGTTTCCTCCCCTCTTCTAGGTAATTACCTTAAACTCAAAATCAACAAGAGTTGACATCCTCACTAAAGATTCACTCTATCCACTCAAAGTGTTTAGGGGTTAGAAATTAAGCACTCATTAGTCAACATGAAAAGTTATTACCATAAGCTTGCAGGAAAATCAAATCTCCACCACTATGTATTGACATGATACATCGATCAAAAGGTCTTTCAAGGGTTGTAACGTGGCCTTGGTTAGGGGTGTGGTCACAAGCTGAAAAAGATGGTTAGAATTGAGATTTAATTGAAAAATCATCTAATTAGGAAAATCTCTACCACTGAAACATATTCCTAGAGTAAAGCCTTTCTTTTTTTGATAACATCGTCTAAGAACAGAAGCTCAAAAATTTACATGGAAATATGAAAAACATTGAATTACAATTGAAATATACATATGCTTTTTTAAGAACAAATCAAATATTTATAAACTTTACAAGCTGAAAAGGAGAACAAAGCTAGATAATTATTCAACTCAAATCTAGACAAAAATAGGGATCAAAATAATTGAAGAGACTTCAACAAAAAATGGGTTATAATTTAATATTGAAGGTAAGTCAATAAATGGTATGTTAGCCTCAATGGAGTTCACTAGGGGTTAATTTTGAGGGTAGGCTTTTATGGAGTAAGTGGGTTAAAACCTACGTGCCTTTATTATTTCGGTATATCAAGACAATGATGTGGTCTCGACATGTATAATCGAAGCAAGTTCTAGAATAACAGATCAACATTGACTCACTCAAAGCAACAATAAAAGTGAGCACGAAAGGATGTATGCTCAAAAGGCTAAAAAATCTCACCAGAATTATGGCTTTTGATGTCAATCTTGCAAATTTCAAATTTCAAGATAACACTTAAAATTGGGGAAAACAACCTAGAAAAATTTAAATTCTAAAAAATTTCAACTTATCATGCTTTATTCTCTAATGTTTTAAAGTTTGAATAATCAAAGCATAAGTACCTATGTCTTAATTCTCAACATATCAATAAAAATCATAAATCAATCAGAATTCATTTTAATAAGGGATTGAGAATAATGCAGAGAGTGAAAATGAGAATTCAGGATTTGAGAACAATGTAAAAAGTTAGTGGCAAAAATTTTCAGGGGCTCGAGAATAATGCAAAGAATGAAAGTGAACTCCCCCCCACACACTTAAGATGTACATTCCCTCAATGTACAAAGATAAAGTTAGTGAAAATAGAAGCATAAAATCATAAGATAGGCAGAAAAGTGAAACTCCCTGAAGATTGGATGAATTCCTTGAGTTGCAGGTGTGAAGATTTGTAGGGAAAGGTGTTGACCCACAATTTCTGTGCCACAAGAATATGATGATCAGTGTCGTGGTGGCTAGAGTTGTGGTCATGTAGGAACCGGTAGTCGTGGTAAGGTTTTCCCATTAGAGATGGATTTGATCTATAAAGCTCCTTTGAAACTGCGATAGCATTTATAAATGTTTAGGGAATTTAGATTAGCACAATGTACTCATTAAGAAATAGCCAATATTAAACATTTGAAACAAAATAAACTAAGTTCTTAAAATATTGAAATTCAAATAATGAAAACGATAAGGTTTAAATGAAATAAAAGGAAAAAAGTAAAATAAAAAAGGAAAATAAAGAAGAAGATAAGAGGACTCATGAGTCCTAATCTTCAGATGGTTCGTGAGGTGGGGGCAGCGGTGTGAGATGGAGATGCTGACAAATCTGAGATAGAGTAGCATCAATGTGATCAAGGCGTTGAAAACACTATTGCTGGAATTGTGCGAATTGCTCAGAAGTGACAGAATCTGAAGCTGCAACATGAGCTAGATGGCGAGTGGGTGGTGGCTCCTCGTGGGATGGGGTACATCATCAGGAATGTCCTTTGGGTCCTCCTACTGGGTGGACTGAGATAATTGGTATTGAGGAGGGTCGGTCCCACGTTAGCACTCGATCATCCTCATGTGAAGCATACTTTGGATGCCCTGTGGGGACATCTGTCCGATGAGAGTGTAGGAGGATGTCTGGGCCTTTGTGTTGAGGAGGCCGAAGTAGCGAGCCAGGCGGGTCACGTACGGGCCCATCGAGATTAAAACCCTTCGATGCCGCTCGATTTGGTGCTGGATGGCATGGGTGATGAAGTAGGCGAGGTCGAGCATGTGCCTGTGTTACATTCTTCATAAGAAGTAAGCGTCGTGGGTATTGACGACGCCGATGCTTACGTCTACCTGTCAATATGTGTGCGAGTAGAGCATGTAGGTACCTTAGAGATGGGGCTAAAGCCTTCGCCTTGGAGTGACTGGGGTTGTATGTAGCCGGAGCAGGGACCAAGGCCTGCTAACACTTAGACGGTAAGAAGTGGCTATGGCAGTGAAGCTCTGAGAGGTTTTCCTCCTCCAAAAACTACTCGGTGTATAGACCCAGTATGGTACCAAACTTCGGTACACTAAGCTGTCAAACAATGCCTCTGAGGTAGAATTGGATCGTCCCTGGATCGTCGTGTCGGGCCATGACTATTTGGAGGTGGAAAGTGGAGCATAACTCTAAGGTAAGATCAAGATAGGTGGGCTCAACGATCTAGAAGAATTGTCCCACGGGTCCGTTATCAATAGGGCCTGTACTGCATCTGCCAATTAGACTCGTTCTAATGCAGCCCAATCGTTGCACCTTCTTACTCCGAGGGGTCTTGCCCTTAGAATTTGAAACAGTTCCTCCTAGGAACTTTGCGGAAATTGGAGGAAAGGGTGTCTAATTTCATTTGTGGCTCTGGAAGAGGAACCACCAAGCCCCTTTCGTTTTTTAGAGGTGGGGACAGCGGCTTTCTTTCCTCGGGAGGATGACATGATTCCTGAAAATAAAATGAAAAAATGAGAATAAAAAGAATAAGTTATGAGGACTCATAAGTTCCTAAACTAATTGACAAATTAGACTAACCACAATTACTAAATACTTCATGCAAGAGATGAATTCAAAGATAAATTTTATCCTAAGCATAACATCAAATAATGGAGACATGGGTATCAATTTATACTAAGAATCAAATTGCTCAAGATAGTTAGAAGTGGCAACCAAAGGATGGTTCTAAATGGCAAAATAGGTTTCCTCGATTAATCATGCAAAATGTATGAGAATAATATTAATAATAATGCAAACAACTAAAAAAATGAAATCTTTAACAGATAAGTAGTTAAAAGACACTAAAAATTAAGAGAAAAGGGAAATGAAAATGTAAGATTGAGAGCGGAGCACGGTCGTGGTGGTGCTTGCACGGGCGTAGTGGTGTGGCCTAGGTCGGCGATGACGTAAGGAAGGGCTAGTATGGGCTATGGGTGGAGAGGTTTCAGGGTTTTGAATGAAGAAAATGATGAATAGTGATGGGTTTTTATAGAAATTAGGGCACACGGGCGTGTCACACACCCGTGTGAATCGTTTTTAGCCCGTGGGTCTTAATTCGGCAAATTGGATAGGTTGATGTCCCGAATAGGTAAGGTGCCCTTAGGTTCTCTTTTCTTCTTCTTTCTTTTCCCTGAAACTGAAACTTAGACCCCTACCTTCTTCTTGTGCCGAATTGTCTTTAACAAAACCCTCTCCTCTCTTCTTTCATCTTTTTCTTTTCTTCTTCTCTCCTATTCTTCTCAAATCGAAACAACCTTTCCTCCCCACTCATATTTTCTTTTCTTTTCTTTAAAAAATAAATCTGCCATTCTCCTTCTTCTCAAGCCATTCGACTATTACTAAAACCCGAAATCCCTAAAAGGTTGTAGGGCCCATTAGGGGTTTTAAGGCCCAATAACTAAAAACTGCTAAAATGGGCTAAATAAGCTACTGAGATGAAAATTAGACTATTAATGACTAAAATATGCATAAAACCCTAAAAACTGAGATAATTACTTAAATAACCCTTAAGGGTGCGAAATTACACTTTTACCCCTAGGTGTAAAATGATCGTTATACCCCTAGGGCTAAATTTGACTGAAATGCATTTTTTAACTGTTTCTGTTCACTGTATGCCATGACATGATTATCTGTTGCATGGGACTAGGTTTATGGATGGAGGAAGTGCAAGTGGCATTGCCACGATTACTGAAAGAGGCTTTGCCTCATACTGATTACTGAAAGAGGCTTTGCCTCGTACTGTTTACTAAAAAGGGCTTTGCCTCGATATACTGTTAGTGGCTTGGCCACATTATCTGAGCAGCTATGTTGCGACTGTGGAGTGTAGCGGCTAGGTGGGTTGAGTTGTTTCCCCACATTATGTGTTTATGGCTTGTATGGGTAGAGTGTAGCGGTTGGACATAAGATGGGCTATGGGCTTTGCATACATGCATGATATTTGTTTTGTTACTGAGATGGGCCTATGGGCCGTACTGTTATCTGAAAAGGGCTAAAGCCCAATTTACTGTATCTGGATAGGGCTTCGGCCCAGATATTACTGAGACTGGATAGGGCTTAGGCCCAATGGGCTTGAGCTGATTTGGGCTCTGGATGGGCTTCTTTGCATACTGAGTTCCCAAACTCACCCCTTTCTCTTCCATCCATGCAGGTGAGCTCTAGACTGGTGGACTTGGAGCTGGGAAGGATTCAGAGTGGCCACATGGACAGCATTATTAGTTTTAATTAAGTTATTAATTATTCCTATTTATTTTTAATTATTTTTATTTTGATTTTGGGTTGTAATGAGGCCGCTCTAAATATTTTAATCTGGGTTTTAATTATTTGCTTTTAAAATACAATAATTGATTTGAATAAGGCTGTGCAAGTTTTCTTAAAATTTAATAAACGTTTTCAAAATCAATCACACGTTTCAAACGAATAATAAAGTTAAATCTTATAATAAGGAATACCCCTAAAAATTGGTAGTGGATAGGACATTCACAATTTAATCGGGATTTTCTCTTTAAACTTTAATAATAGTTTTACAAAACTCACCCTAATCTTAGTAACTAGGAAACGTGATTAGCCTAATGTTGATGTGACACACTAGACTTGGCCGTAACATCTGGGCCGAGTTTAGGGTGTTACATTTAGTGGTGTCAGAGCAGGGTTGCAACAACTCGGCTGTGGAATCGGGTCCAAAAAGTTTTTACAAAATTTCAAAATCAAGGCCCAAGAAGGGTATTTTTTGAAATTGGTTTCTGGAAAATTTAGAAAACTCTTTTTAAAATCATTTTTCCTTGAATATATATTTATTGAAGGTTTTACTTCAAAAGTTTTGCTAAATTGGGCTTTCTAAAATTTGGCATTTTAAGAAGTGGCACACTGAATCCCCAGCACCAAGTCTGTAAGTATTCTTTTCTTATACTGTACTATACTAAGACATTACTGTAGATAGAACTAAGACCCTATTATAATACTGTAGATAGGGTAGTACTGAAAACTGTAAGACTGAGATTGTATGGAAACTAAAAACCCTAGAAGACTGAGACTGTAACTAGGCTACGATTCCACGAAAACAAAGTCTGAAACTCTATCTGTACATAAGACATTTGTAATAACCAACTGAAATACTAAACTAATGTCATAAAATTCGTAATTAGATAAGATGTTATGAGTACGAGGGCTGCTCGTAGACGAGGCCGTGGACGTGGCCGAGGTAATGTTCAAGCTGGGTCTTCATCTTCGGAACACATGCCAGCTGAGGAGGCACGACCGCCACCGGTAGCTAAAAATGGGTCGTATGATCGGGCTGCAGGGGATGATGCCTTGTCCCAAACGATGTTAAGGGTTCTAGAGAGGGTTCTTGGAGCTAATGTCAAGTCTGTGAATAGGGGATCCATTTCTGAGTGACTCCGGGCTAACAGAGCAGAAGTTTTCAGGGGCATATCTAAAGTAGCCCCAAATTTGGCTGAGTATTGGCTGGAAGCTACGGAACAAATTATGGATAACTTGGATTGCTCGGTGGAGCAAAAGCTGAAAAGGGCGGTGTCTCTACTGCGAGACGAGGCTTATCAGTGGTGGATCACTATCAAGGAGGGTACCTACCTGAGCGGGTAACTTGGGAATTGTTTAAGACGGCTTTCAAGGGGAAGTACATTGGACCAAGCTATGTGGATGCACGTAGAAAAGAATTTCTGAACCTGACCTAGGGTAATAAGACTGTTACTGAATATGAGGCTGAATTTCTAAGGTTGAGTCAGTATGCCAGCGGTATAGTAGCTACTGAGTACCAGCATAGCATTCGTTTTGAAGATGGCCTCAGGGATGAGCTAAAGGTGTTGATAGCTCTGCAGAGGGAGCGTGATTTTGCTGCATTGGTGGAGAAGGCTAAGATAGCCGAGGAGGTAAAGCGAACTGAACGGCAGAATCGTGATAAGGATTGAAATCGATTTAGGAGGGATGATGGACCCTCTGTTGCTGCAAACCAAAGTGTCAAGAGAGCGAGAGGGGAGGAACCAGTTCGAGCAGTTTCGGTGAATATAGTTCGACCACATGCTTGTGAGGACTGTGGTAGGGTGTATTTTGAAGAATGCTGGAAGCATACTGGGGCATGTCTACGATGCGGGTCTAAAGAACATAAGATCAATGATAGTCCTCAATGGCCAGCTCAGATTCAAGTTGCTGAACAGAGGGTGGCTCAACCAGTGCGAGGTGGACCGCTACCGCTGAGAGGCCGTGGTCAAGGCAGAGGTGGCAATGGTAATGGTCATGGACGTGGAGCACCTAGCAGGGCTGCTAGAAATGTTGAGGCTCGCCAGCCAGCATTGGTATATGCTGGTCAATGCCGAGAGGACGGTGATGCACCTGATGTTATAACTGGTACATTTTTTATCTCTAGCATGCCATACACTACTTTGACAGATGTGGGTTCAACACATTCATATGTTGCATGTGATATATCTGGGTCGTTGGGTGTGCACTCTGAGGAAACTGTGAGTGGGATAACTATGATAAGTCCACTGGGTCACTCAGTTAAGGAAGATAAACTCTTTAGGGAGGTGCCTTTAGAGACTCAAGGTAGAATCTTTACAAGAGACTTAATGGAGCTACCATTCGGAGAGTTCGATCTTATCTTGGGAATGGACTGGTTGACTAAGCATAAGGTAACTCTGGATTGTGCGACTAAGAGGATGGTGTTGAGGACTATCAAGGATGAAGAGGTAATGGTTATTGGAGAGCAAAGGGACTACTTGTCCAATGTTGTTTCAGCCTTGAGGGCTGAGAAGCTGATTCGCAAAGGTTGCGAGGTGTACTTGGCTTTTTTAAGTCAGACTGAGACTGAGAATTTGACTGTGGTTATATTTAGAACCGTAAAAGAATTTCAAGATGTATTTCCTGAGGAGCTCCCTAGATTGCCTCTGAACCGAGAAGTCGAGTTTGAGATTAAATTGCTGCCTAGAACGGCTCCAATGTCCATCGCACCCTATAGGATGGCACCAAAGGAGTTAGTAGAACTAAAAGCACAAATCCAAGAGTTGTTGGACATAGGTTTTATTAGACCAAGCATATCTCCGTGGGGAGCACCTGTACTATTTGTGAAGAAGAAGGATGGGACGATGCGTATGTGCATCTATTATTGCCAATTGAACAAACTGACAATAAAGAACAAGTATCCTCTGCCAAGGATCGACGACTTGTTTGACCAGCTTAGAGGAGCTTCTGTATTTTCCAAGATTGACCTTCGGTCTGGATATCATCAGTTAAAGGTCAAGGAGGTGGATATTCATAAGAGCATTCAGAACTCGGTATGGTCATTACGAGTTTCTGGTTATGCCATTTGGACTGACGAATGCACCTGCAGCTTTCATGGATCTGATAGATCGAGTGTTCCAACCTTACTTGGACCGATTCGTAGTCGTCTTTATCGATGATATCTTGGTGTATTCGGAAACTGAGGAGAAGCATGATGAGCAACTCCGTATTGTTCTGCAAGTACTAAGGGAGAAGCAACTCTATGCAAAATTTAGTAAGTGTGAATTTTGGTTGCGAGAAGTGACTTTTCTAGGCTATGTTGTCTCTGTTGAAGGTATTAGGGTAGATCCTCGGAAAATTGAGGCAATTCTAAAATGGAAGCCACCGAGGTCAATATCAGAAATTCAGAGTTTTCTGGGTCTGGCAGGCTATTACAGAAAATTTGTAGAAGGATTCTCTCTGATGGCGGCACCGTTGATGAAACTGTTGAGGAAAGGAGTATCTTTTGTATGGACTGAGAAGCAACAAGAAGCCTTTGACAGGTTGAAGAAGGTATTAACTGAGGCGCCAGTATTGATACAACTGGAGTCTGGGAAGGATTTCACTGTGTATAGTGATGCGTCGCATGTGGGTTTAGGCTGTGTACTGATGCAAGAGGGTAAAGTAGTCGCTTATGCTTCCGACAGCTTAAGCCTCACGAAGCGAATTACCCTACGCGTGATCTAGAGTTGGCAGCAATAATCTTCACGCTGAAAATCTGGAGACAGTATCTGTATGGAGAAAGTGTATTATATACACAGACCATAAAAGTCTCAAGTATCTGTTAACTCAGAAGGAGTTGAATCTTAGGCAATGTAGATGGATAGAGTTGCTTAAGGATTACGACTGCCAGGCAAGGCAAATGTGGTGGCTAATGCACTGAGCCGAAGGGTTGTAGCTGAGTTGAGAGCAATATTTGCTCGTTTGAGTCTATATGACGATGGTAGCCTATTAGCGGAGTTGCAAGTGAGACCAACTTGGACTGAGCAGATTAAATAGAAGCAGTTAAGGACTTTGATTTGAGGCAGTTAATTCTGAAAAAGGCTCATGGTGGACCTTGTGCCATGCATCCTGGAGGGAATAAGCTGTATCGAGACTTAAAAGAGGTGTATTGGTAGCCTTGACTTAAGCGAAAGGTGACTGAATTTGTGGGAAAATGTCTGACGTGCCAGCAAGTAAAGGCTGAGCATCAACTACTTTCTGGACTATTGCAGCCAGTGAAAATTCCACTTTGGAAGTGGGAGAGAGTTACCATGGATTTTGTGAGTGGGCTACCTTTGACACCCTTCAAGAAGGATTCTGTATGGGTAATTGTGGATAGGTTAATGAAATATGCCCATTTCATACCTATCCGAACTGATTACTCACTTCACAAGTTGGCCAAATTTTATGTGGCGGAGATAGTGCAATTGCATGGGGTACTAGTCTCGATTATTTCTGATCGGGACCGTAGGTTTACATTTTGATTCTGGCATAAGCTACATGAGGCGTTGGGTACACGATTGGACTTCAGCACTACTTTTCACCCTCAGACAGATGGATAGTCGGAAAGAGTTATTCAGGTTCTGGAAGACATGTTAAGAAGTTGTGTTATCGACTTCCATGGTAGTTGGGAGGACTACTTGCCATTGGTGGAATTTACGTACAATAACAGTTACCAGGTGAGTATTTAGATGGCTCCTTATGAGGCACTTTATGGGTGAAGGTGTCGTACGCTTATATGTTGGACAGAGTTCGAAGAATGACAAGTTCTTGGACCGAAATTAGTGGCAGATACTGAGAGTAAGGTTAAGTTGATCAGAGATCGGTTAAAGGAGGCATCTGATAGGCAAAAATCGTATGCTGATCTAAAGCGTAAGGAGATTGAGTTCTCTGTAGGGGATATGGTATTTTTTAAGGTCTCGAATTGGAAAAAGATCTTGAGGTTTGGTAAGAAGGGCAAGTTGAGTCTGCGATTTATTGGGCCTTATCTGGTTCTTAAACGGGTAAGGCCGGTAGCTTATCAGCTGGAGTTACCGCCGAAGTTGGATCGTATACATGACATCTTTCATGTGTCCATGCTAAGACGGTATCGATCGGATCCTTCGCCTGTGGTACCAGTAGAAGAGATTGAGGTAAAAACTGATTTGACTTTTGAAGAGGAACCTCTGCAAATTCTGGATCGAGAGATCAAAGTGTTGAAAAAGAAGTCAGTTCCGTTGGCAAAGGTGGTTTGGCATAATCATGGCAGAGAAAAGGCTACTTGGGAGCCAGAAGAGGCGATGCGTCAACAATACCCTCACCTATTTGGATCAGGTAAATTTCGAGGCCAAAATTTCTTTAAGGGGGTAGAGTTGTAATGCCCTGATTTTCAGGATTTTTTTGGGATTTTTGTGATTTTGATGAAATTTTGAAATCTGGTTGTTAAATTATGTTTTAAGCGTGTTAGTGGGCCTTTAGAAGGCCCAAGCCTAAGATAAAACCCGGCAGAAATATCAATTTTGGATTTAAAGTGAAGGGGACTTGGTTAAGTGGGCTTTTAAGAAAAAGTGGGGAAAAAAAGACTCAAGTAAGCCCTTAGTAAAGTGGCAATGTGGCGCCACTTAAGTGCCTAAAAAAGTGGCGTGTGGAGGTGTGTGCAAGGGCCAGTGTTCAAGTCACAAGGTAAGCATTGTATGTGTTTTTAATTTTGTGCATGTGCTGGTCATGTGATGGAACTCAAGTAGAACTCTGCTGAGGAGAGTTTGAGTTGTCCATGGGATTAGACTAGGTAGATAAGGGAGAGAAATTATAGGAAATTTGAATAGGAGCATGTAGTGGTCGAACAAGGGATTCTTGTTAGAGCATATCGGTTTTGGCTTGTGGATTTTGGGACACAATCGGCTAGGGATTGTTAGGGTGCTAGTCGAATTCTCTTAGGGTTTCATTGGGGTCTTAATTCAGCAAATTAGGTAGGTTGATGTGCCGAATAGGTAAGGTGCCCTTAGGTTCTTTTTTCTTCTTCTTTCTTTTCCCTGAAAACCGAAACTTAGACCCCTACCTTCTTCTTGTGCCGAATTGACTTTAACAAAACCCTCTCCTCTCTTCTTTCATCTTTTTCTTTTCTTCTTCTCTCCTATTCTTCTCAAACCGAAACAACCTTTCCTCCCCACTCATCTTTTCTTTTCTTTTCTTCAAAAATTGAATCTGCCATTCTCCTTCTTCTCAAGCCAGTCGACTATTACTAAAAGTCGAAATCCCAAAAAGGTTACTTTGGTACCGATTTCTTCTTAGCCGAACCCCTCCTTTCTTCTTCATCCCTTTTAGCCATACTTCACACTTTCAAAACCCCTAACCTCTATCGATAACACCTTTTCAATCCATAGCTTCAAATCATCTTCTTCTCCATCTTACCAAAAGCCAAAACTACCATATCCATAGGGATTTGGGAGCCGAACTCTTAGAACTCTAAGACTCATTCTCTGCTGGTATTTAGAGGCTAGAGCTACGTCAGATCTGAGTTAGAAATGGGATTGGAATCGTTCTAGTTAAGAGAACTTTTGGTAAGTGCTCGAAATCTCTGATTCTATTCTTTATTTTGGGATTTGGGGAAAAGCCGAAACCTCTATGAAGGGTGACTATCAATTGGGGGCTAAAGGCTCTATAAGATCTTAATATTCAATTATTGTGTGTTAAGGTGGATTAAGGTGATCAAACGAGGAATATTGGAGGCTTGGATCTTTGGAACGACTAGATCTAGATCTAGTCACTATTCTCGGTAAAAGGCAAGTATTCAAGTAAGTTGTGGGTTATTGCCAAATATATATGGATTAAGATAATGATAGTTTCGATTAGATGTTAGATTAACAGTATGGTTTCAACTGATTGTAGGATACCGTGGGAGGTCTCGTTAGCGTTCGTCGCAAAATAGGTGTGTAAACGAACACCCTTCTGCAGTCTAAATCGGCAAAAGTTGAAAAGCTGAAATGCCGAAATTTCGGCATTTCGTGGGTTTGCGAGCGTGCGAGCACTCGTAAGTCAGTTGGAAATCATGATATCGGTAATCGCACGTGGTAAGATGGATGAGTGCGCAAATTTGTGCACCTTGATAAATTTGGGCCTCGATGGGCTGAAATTGGGCCCAATAGGCTTACGGGCTCATGTGGGTAAAAGTAAGTGGTAAGTGTATTCTGGTATACTACAGAATAAATCTGCTAAACTAGACTTAGAATCTGGGCTAAATGGGCTTAAGTAGCTAAATGACACTGTAGGGCCCATTAGGGGTTTTAAGGCCCAATAACTAAAAACTGCTAAAATGGGCTAAATAAGCTACTGAGATGAAAATTAGACTATTAATGACTAAAATATGCATAAAACCCTAAAAACTGAGATAATTACTGAAATACCCCTTAAGGGTGCGAAATTACTAGTTTACCCCTAGTTGAAAATTACCGTTATACCCCTAGGGCTAAATTTGACTAAAATGCATGTTTTAACTGTTTCTATTCGCTGTATGCCATGACATGATTATCTGTTGCATGGGGCTGGGTTTATGGATGGAGGAAGTGCAAGTGGCATTACCTCGATTACTGAAAGAGGCTTTGCCTCATACTGATTACTGAAAGAGGCTTTACCTCGTACTGTTTACTGAAAGGGGCTTTGCCTCGATATACTGTTAGTGGCTTGGCCACATTATCTGAGCAGTGATGTTGCGACTGTGGAGTGTAGCGGCTGGGTGGGCTGAGTTGTTTCCCCACATGGTGTGTTTATGGCTGGACGGATGGAGTGTAGCGGTTGGACATATGATGGGCTATGGGCTTTGCATACATGCATGATATCTGTTTTGTTACTAAAATGGGCCTATGGGCCATATTGTTATCTGGAAAGGGCTAAAGCCTAGTTTACTGTATCTGGATAGGGCTGAGGCCCAGATATTACTGAGACTGGATAGGGCTTAGGCCTAGTAGGCTTGAGCTGATTTGGGCTCTGGATGGGCTTCTTTGCACACTGAGTTCCCAAACTCACCCTTTTCTCTTCCATCCATGTAGGTGAGCCCTAGACTGGTGGACTTAGAGCTGGGAGGGATTCAGAGTGGCCACATGGACAGCATTATTGGTTTTAATTAAGTTATTGATTATTCCTATTTATTTTTAATTATTTTTACTCTGATTTTGGGTTGTAATAAGGCCGCTCTAAATATTTTAATTTGGGTTTTTAATTATTTGCTTTTACTATACAATAATTGATTTGAATAAGGTTGCGTGAGTTTTCTTAAAATTTAATTAAACATTTTCAAAATCAATCACACGTTTCAAACGAATAATAAAGTTAAATCTTATAATAAGGAATACCCCTAAAAATTGGTAGTGGATAGGACATTCACAATTTAACCAGGATTTCTCTTTAAACTTTAATAATGGTTTTACAAACTCACCGTAATCTTAGCAACTAGGAAACGTGATTAGCCTGATGTTGATGTGACACACCAGACTTGGCTGTAACGTCTGGGCCACGTTTGGGGTGTTACATTAATCATACCTAAAAACTGACTATTATCAAGATAAAAGGCAAGCGCACCTATCGAACAGTAGTATAGCTAGTGGCAAGACCAGAATATCGAATCCAAGGAACTAAAAGTACTAGTAATGACTTTCCTCCTATTATCTAGCCTAAAAATAAATAGGGAGTTTGGTAGTAAACTATTCTAAATTAAACTAAAGACACGACAAAGAGTAAATTGGGGAAAATTACTTTGGGAAAACTGAATGATAAGGACAATACCTAAGGAAGAATCCACCTAAACTTCACTTGTTATCTAACTCTGAACTAGACAATTTCTTCATTCGACTTGATCCGTAGAGATCCCTAAATTATGTTAATATCTCCGTCGAGAATAAGAACAACTAATCCTAGGTTGATTAATTGAAATCTCTTTCTAATTAAAACCCCTAGTCTTGCATTAACTCGATCTATGGATCCCCATATTAGATTTGACTCTAATCCGACAGATTTTCGTCGTCCTATGTCTAGGATTGCGATCAACTCTGCTTAATTGTGTTGGATCTACTCTTAAACAGGGACTTTTGCTCCTCTGCCTAAGCACATTCGACTTAAATTAATATCCCAGAAATATCAATTCAAGAATTGAAAACACAATTAAGAACAAGTCAAATATTTATCATATAGTTCAAATAACAATAATAAGATTCGTCTTAGGTTTCATCCCCCTTAGATATTTGGGGTTTTAGTTCATGTTTATAAAAAGAAACATCTCAGAATAAAAAAATAACAAAACATAAGAAAATCCAAAAACTCCTGAAAGGAATGAAGGGAGATCCTCTGTCTTGATTTAGACCCTGGCTTCTGAGATGGATCAATAGGCTTTCCTTCGAGTAATTCCCTGCCTTTAGCTCTCTGTCTGGGCGAGAAGACTGTACACCCTTGTACTTGCCTTCTAGGGTCTTTATATAGAGTTTGGAATGTCTTTCTTATCCCCTAAGTAGCTTTTTCCTCGTGGAATTGAACTTCAACACGACAGGGACACGCCTGTGTGCCACGCCCGTGTGAATCGAGTCTAGGCCATGCTTGAGCCTGTTAATGTGGCACGGCTATGTGGGTTGCCCGTGTACTAACTCTAGGCCGTCTTGATGTCACAGCTTGGCCTATTTTCTCAGTTTTCGGCCCGTTTCTTGTTCTTTTCACTTCCTTAAGCTCACCTGAGTATAAAACATGAAATTAATAGTTTAGGAGCATCAAATTCCACAAATCAAGGAATAATTCATCCAGAAATAGGCTAAGCATGAGGTAAAGATATGTATAATTAACGATTTATCACTTAAGTACCAAGCTCTCCTTAGATCCAATCCTAGACATGCATATGCCCATTGCCACACTCTAACCTTATGACTTGTCCACAGACGCACTTGATAAGTTAATTAAGTTTTATGTTGCTTAAGGATTCATTAGAAACTAGGCCTAAAAGTCCATTATAAAATCCTAGCAAGTCTACATGCTTTCATACATTTATATAGCCTATCAGGCCTAACCACATTTATATGGCCCATTAGGCCCAGTCACAATTATTCGGCCCATCAGGCCTAATCCATTCCAAACCATTCAACCAACTTAATCAGCTCATCACTTATTACCAATCTACCAATTTTCGCTTATCTGGGCCCATGAGCCCGTCGAACCTATTTGGCCCATTTTGGTCAAGTTGGCCAAAACGTGACCCAAGTCCATGAGATGGCTCATGGGGTCTCTGGTAACGTATCGATTACCCTCATATGAGTGTTCGCGCACTCGCACGACTACCTTAGCCAAACTTTTGACTTTTCGGCATTTCGGCATTTTAAGGTTTCAAGATTGCTGATCTATTGTGTTTGTGAAATGTATGTACACACCTGTTTAACAAAACGTGCTATGAACTCCTTAGCCATGAACCTACAATCGATGTCACTCAACAATTAATCATACACTTATCAAACACTATTACCAAAAACCGTAATCCCACATTTGCCTTACCTTGGATGATAAGCCTTAACAGCCCTTCTTTGAGCACTAATCACGAGTATTTCTTCAATCTGCATCAATCTTAATCATTAGGAACTAAACAAGAAGTGACTTGCAATCATCTTAAGTCACCTTTAAACCACTCATGACCATTCAGCCAACCTCTAAAACCAAAGTGATGAACACTTACCCATAACCCTAAAATGCTTAATGAGCAATTTGGCAGAGATCTGAAATCTGAGATTCGATACTAATCCCCTACCAAAACTAATTTACAAAGAGTGAGGGAGAGAAAAAATCGGTACTAGAAAGACCAACTAAAAGAAAGTAAAGTACTTACACAAGAATCGATTGGCCAACGTTGAAGACAAAGTGGCTACACCATAAAATTTTGGCCAAAAGATATTCGGCTTTAGGGAAGGTCAACTAGGAGCAAGAAAGAAAAGAGTTTGATGAGAAAGGAAGGGAAAAAATCGGCACAAAATAAAAGATAAAGAATAATGGATTTGGAATTTTAGATATTTGGAGAGAAAAGTGTTTTCGGCAAAATAGAAAGGAAGAATTCGGCATTAGCCTAGAATCCCCAAAAACGGCACCTATATATACTATAGCCGAATTTACCTATCCCCAAATTCCCAATTTGGCTCCAATTCTCTACTCTCAATCTCTTCCTAAGTTTTCTCTATTATCACTTCCTTGAATTTCTCTTCTGACCACTTCCTTTAGAGTTCAACTCCAATGCCACCACTAGTCATCCATAGTGTAAAAATAAATCCAAAATATTACCATGCTAGCACTCGAACCAAGGATCCGCTTGCCAGCTATTGACGCCACCTCATTGCTCCCTAAGTGGCGCCACTTAGCCACTACACCACAACCTCCCTTGTGTCCTATGTCTTCTCCATTTATTTAAAAGCCATGACACTCGCAAACCAGGTTCTTTTAACATTTGTCAAAAATTTCTCCACCTCAAAGCTCAAACTCGGAACTTAATAAATGGCCATTTAACACTTTAATAACACTTAACTAAAATATCAAACACACCATACACATCTTAACCACAAAAGAAAGTTTGGGATTTTTAAGGCATTACACGAACTCCGTTATATTAGACCGAGCTTAGTGAGAAAAAGATTCACAGGATGATTTGATCAGAGAGACTGAAGAGAAAGTTAAAGTAATTTGTGATAGTTTGAAAGCAGCTTTAGATCGACAGAAATCTTACTCAGATTTCAAATGTAAAGACATTAATTTCCAGATCGACGACAAAGTGTTTTCGAAAGTATCTCCGTGGAACAAAATTCTTCGGTTTGGTCGCAAACGCAAACAAAGTCTGCAATTCATCGAGCCATACGAGATTTTTGAGAAAATAGGGCCAGTAGTGTATCGGCTAACTTTACCATTAGAACTTGATAAGATTCATAACGTATTTCGCGTATCTATGCTATGACAGTATCGATCTGATCCTTCGTATATAATTTCTCTGACAGAAATTGAAATTCAGCCTGATATGACGTATAATGAAGAACTGATTAGAATTCCGACTCGTGAGATCAAAGAGTTGAGAAATAAGAACATAGCTTTAGTGAAAGTACTTTCGCAACGTCACGAGGTTGAAGATGCTACGTGGGAACCCGAGCAAGCTATGAGAAAACAGTACCCTAACCTTTTCACCGGTAAGATTTTCAGGGACAAAAATCCCTAAAGGGGAGAGTTGTAACAGCCCGTTTTTAGTTAAATTGAAACAGTGGTATTGGGACCACAAATTCTAGGTTAGAAAATTTATTTTATTATTATTTTGAGGTCTACAGCATGAATTTGTGATTGTGTGAAATTTTCGTTAAGAAATTTTGTCGTTTGAATACTCAATTTGGTAAAAAGGACTAAATTGCATAAAGTGTGAAAGTTAAGTTTTATTAGCTAAAAGTGTTTAATAGCTATAGAAAATTAAAGTAAGGGTCCTTATGTGGTAATTAGTCCAATTATGAGATAGTGGATGATAGTGGCATGGCATTTGGTGTAATAATTAATGTTCATTGAGGTTAATTTTGTAATTTGGTAAATAATGATAAAATAAAATAAAACCATAATTTTGATGTTATCATCTTCTTTAGCCGAAATTTGAAAAGAAGAATAGTGATAGATAGGTTTTCATTCAGCCAAGCTTGTATAGCACATTAAGGTATGGTTTTCATCCTGTTTTTAATGATTTCTATGTTTTTGATATTGTTGCAACTAGGTCTAGCTAGCCCAAGGACTATTTTGCAAAACTATTAAAGGTTTAAAGTTTTTCCATTGATGAATCTATCTGTATCTTGATGTTTGATGATGGAAAATAAGTCTTTGTTGTTAAATTTACAAGTTTTGTTAAGTGATTTTTAGAGAAAATGCAAATTAAGGATTAAATTGTGAAATGTGGAAACTTTGCGGTTAAAATGTGAAATAAATGAAAATATGGGCTGCGAGGGACCTAATTGCAAATCGGCAAGTATAGGTTTGGGTAAAATTGCATGAATTTGTAATTTTGTGAAATGAGGACTAAATTGTAAAAATGTGAAGTATTAGGGGAAAAAGTGTAAAGTTTCCTTAATGTGTATTTTGGACTAAATTGAATAGAGTGATGATTAAATAAGTTGATTATATATAGATCCAGAAAAGCGGAATATGGATTTAGATCCGGGAAAGAACAAGGTTTCCGATTAATCGATCAAATTCATCGTTTTTACATCCAAGGTAAGTTCGTATGTTAATGAGCTTTGATATAATTGTGTTTTATATGCTTTAATATTGTATAATCAGTGAATACAACCTTGCGAATATGTTCGATGATGATTCGACTACGTGGAAATCCCATTTGAACCTTAGGAATAGATATGATATGAATGTCATGACATTAGGGATTACCATGATTATATGATTAAGGTGCTAGTCTCTTACGTCCTACCGGTGGCTGGGTTTTCAGCATGAGCTGCGGTACCTGACAGCTTGTATGAGTAGTACCGTGTAGCGACGTCTTGACTGACAGCTTGTGTGAGCAGACCTTGTGATATCAAGAGTGAGCATTATATGTGATATGTGGTTGAGATAGCTTCGACTATGTATGTGGCACTTAGGTGCGAGATTCCTGAGTATCTAATAGTATTCTGAATGGTTCAACTGGTAAGTCAGAGATGGGGATGAGTACAAGATTTAATGTGAGTTGTTACAAGTATGTACATGAGTTATACGAACATTCAATTGAAAAGGTTTGAGAACTTCATATCTATTCTTGTAAATGACAAGAGAAAGGTTTGTGATTTGGTACGGTTTATGTTATGAATTGATAATTGTTTAAGTTGTTCATATATTTTGAATGATTGCGGTTGGCATACGAGCTTACTAAGCTTTATAGCTTACTCTATGCATTTTTCTATGTTTTATAGTGTTATCAAAGCTAGCTCGGATTTGGGGATCGTCAGAGACTTCATCACAATATCAAGCTATCATTTGGTCCTTTTGAACTTATGTGTATGGCTATATGGCATGTATAGGAAATATGGCTATTTCGATACATGTTGATAATGGTTTTGGCCATTTGGATTGGCTTGTAAATGTTGAATATTTTAGTTTGGTATATAGCCATATGAGTTGGCTTATTTTGGTTGATATGGTTGTGTATGGTTATATATGCAAGTGGCCTTGCTCATCTGTTGGTATTTGTCTTACAAATGCTTGAAGTAAATGGTTAATAATTGAATAGCTATATGTTAGTGAATTTAGGTAAAATGATGCTTAACTGAAAGTAGTTATATTGATGACATGAAATTGTGAAATTGGTAAGAATTTGAATGACATGTTGTGGTATTTGTGTGCCTTGTATTGGATGGTTTGGAAATGGTATGAATCATTCTTGGTTGAGGTTAATTGAATGTCTATTTATGCCATGTTTTGGTGTCATTTGGTTTGGTATTGGTATGTACAAGTTGGGTGGAAAAATAGCTTGGTAAATAGCCTATTTTTGTCTACACGGGCAGAGACACGGGCGTGTGTCTCAACCGTCTGTGACACACGGTCAGGTGGCACGGTCATGTGTCCCATGTAGCATTTAATGAAAACAAGTCAATGATTTATACGGGCTAGTCACACGGGTGTCGAAACCTTTTTCGAAAAAAAAAGGGGATCGACTTTAAAAACATAGATGGGAGTCGCCACCGACCTTTTTCGAGGTGCGATCGAATCACCTTAAATTATTTTAATAAAAACATTTTATTGTATTAAAACAATTTATTTGGTCTTCGAAACTTGAGAAAACGGGTTCGGGAGTCGGTTATGTTCGAGGAAGGGTTAGCACCCTCGTAACGCCCAAAATTGGTACCAAATTGATTACAAAATGTCCTTATGTCAAAAGGTTTTGAAATACGATTTCTTTTGAAGCATTTGAATGGTTTAAATTCGACGGAAAGATTCTTTCGTTTCAAAGGAATGTAGCATCACGTCCAACACGTTAGGACACGATCCTTTAAACCCTCGAATCTGTGGTCAAATCTTATTCCAAAAGTTTGCGCATTTGAAAATTATGAGAAGGGTGTCCACTTATTCGGCCTAACCGAAAGAACAAAACCCAACACGTTAGGGCACGATTTCTTGGATTTCCGAGTGAGGACATTGCCTTATTTTGAAAAATTAAAGAAGACGAGTGAAATCAAAGAGGATATTTGATTGCTTGAAGAAACGAAAGAATCGCGGCCCAGCACGTTAGGGCACGATTCCTCGAATTTTCAAACACAAAATATTGCCTTATTTTCGGGAAATTGTCAAATAAGCGATTAAAACATCGATTTAAAAAAATAAATTTATTTGATCCATTCGGATAAAATACTTGGGCGAATAAGCGACGCGAAGGTGAAAATAAAGTATGATTGTAAGCGTGGAATATTTATGATGGCATACAAACAAACTAATTCATGCGAAAGAACAAATTGAGGAATGGGACATAGTAATGATCTCACATTCCCGTTATGCAAATATTGAAGACAACATTCAAAGTTTTATGAATTAAAAACAATTTCAAATGAAATCTCAAAACAAATAAAAGAACACATAAGCGAGTTTTAAACAAAAATTTTGGAATTGAGAATTAAAATGAATAAAATACCAAAGTTTGGAACTAACTAAAGACATAAATAATATTTCAAAATCAAGCTATACGCGTATATAACTATGTACCTATATATGCACATCCATAGATAAATTTAAAAGACCTACATAGAATGATAAAAGCTAAATATTTATGTCACATAAAATAATTTTATGTAAAACTTATATATATATATAACATTGGGATGCATTAAAATAGGCTAAATATGATCTCAAGCAAAATATCTAAATATGCGAAACTAAGATATGTATATAACGATTTATATATTAAAAAAGAGAATTAAGCATAAAATATACAACTATAATATTATACATATAGTTTAAACAAACATTTGAAACAAATTATATGTAAAATAATATAAAATACTACTATGTACAAGAGTTCGAAAATAATACTATAAATAATATAAATAATATACACGAATTAAAACAAAATTGAAATGGGTGATATGTAAAAGAAATTTTTTTAAATGAATAATGTACAAGGTGTTTAATATATATGTATGCAATATAAAAACATAATATAAATGATAGATTTGTAAAGTTTAAATAAATATAAAATAAGAGGTTAAAATAAATAAAACAAAAAGGGGTTTTAGAAATAATAATAATAATAATAATAATAATAATAATAATAATAAGTACAAGAGAAAATACGTGAATAAATATGTAGAAGAGGGGTTAAGGACTAGATTAAAACCCAAAACAAAATTTAGGGTCTAAATTAAACAATAAAACAGAGCTGAAGGATCCAGGTGGAACGCGCGCACGAAGTTCGGGGACTAAAGCTGGAAATATACCAGCGCCCGAAGCGCTGCGTTTAAACGCAGGCTAAATTGCAATAACTCGCGAATCCCAGGGCCAAATTAAAAAAGAAGTAAAATGCACAAAAGGCGTAACTGAATATTTGCGCAAACAGGAAGGACTAGGTGCGCAATAAACCCTCGAAGACAAAAAACGTGCAGGTCAAGCCACTCTCGGGTCAGGTCATCGGGTATGGAACCGGGTAAGTCAATACGGCACCGTTTTAGAGCCACAGAGACAGGCCCTAAACAGTGCCGTTTTGTGCACCATTTAAATACTAAAACAAACCCTAAAAATAGGGTATCGGTGCATTTCAGAAGCGACGCAAAACGAACAAAGCAGGGGCTCGTTTCGTCCCTCTCTAGACCGCCGCACAAGAGCCAAGACAAAGACCATCCGACCACGGCTCGCCTCGATCGGCAACGGGTTCTAACGGAGGCCGGTCTGGCTCCATTTTGGGTCATATTTCGAGGGGTTTCACTATCTAAACTCGAAACCCTTGTCCAACGCCGATTTCAACGGTACGAATGAGGATCCTGATGGCTCCGGTCGACATGCAAAGGTAAAGCTTTTATCCCCTTGACTCTATGTATGTACAGTAGATTTAAAAGAGAAAATAGGCCAGGAAAATGATTGAAAAATACCTTTTTGTTCTCTATTTTCAATATTTCGAAAGCGTAACCTTACAAATTGCTTTCTCGGTTCCTTATATAACCGATTTGAAAATGAAATTACAAATTCTTTTTTGTTTTTGTTTTCTACGTTTGCTGTGGTTTTTACTGTGGCCGTGTTTGCTGTTTTTGCAGGTGTGCGCTAGCGTACGGAGGCGTGGGTGTGGCTGCTGAGGCGTACGGGGCTGCTGAAATGTCGCGTAGTAGCGCGTATAGAGGGACGCGCACGGCGCCAGGCCAGGGGGCTTCTAGGGTTCCCGGATGCTGGCTTCTGTTTGGGCCAATCGGGCCATTTGCAGTCTGGGCTATTGTACTGGGTTTATTTGGGCCTTTGGTGTTTTGGTTATGTATTGGGTAGGAATTAGGTTTAATTTCTGGGTAGGAAATTTGGGTTTTGGGCTATTGTGGTTTTAATTCAGGTTTGGGCCTCACGTTTGTAAACTGGACATTGGTTTTATTTTTTAGATTTACTTGGTTTTTTTGCATTTATTTAATTGGGCCAAAATTGGCTATTACAGCTGCCCCTCTTTGCTCATTGTCGTGTAACGATAATAGAGCAAAGACCTCCAAAGGGCCAATTTTGCCTAGTCTTACTGAATCCTGGCTTCTTAAGCGCCTTTGATCAGCCTCATTCCATTCCACTGCATCTTCAGTGGTATAGGACTTGTGGCTTTAGTCTGCTTCACTAGATCCAATTTTTGACTTGCTCCTACAACTTTAGGAAAACCAAATCTGTATCTTCGATCTACTTCTGCGTCTTCAGGTAAGTGAAATCTTCAATCTACTCCCTGCAATATCAGGGATGCCAGACTCAAATCTTCGATCTGCTCCTGCAACTTCAGGTAAGCGAAATCTTCAATCTGCTCCCTGCAATCTCAGGGATGCCAGACTCAAATCTTCGATCTGCTCCTGCAACTTTAGGTAAGCCAAATCTTCAGTCTGCTCACTGCAATATCAGGGATGCCAGATTCAAATCTTCGATCTGCTCCTGCAACTTCAGGTAAGCGAAATCTTCAATCTGCTCCCTGCAATCTCAGGTAAGCCAAATCTTTAGTCTGCTCACTGCAATATCAGGGATGCCAGACTCAAATTTTCGATCTGCTCCTGCAACTTCAGGTAAGCGAAATCTTCAATCTGCTCCCTGCAATCTCAGGGATGCCAGACTCAATATCTTCGATCTGCTCCTGCAACTTCAGGTAAGCCAAATCTGCTGAATCGCCGATGTTACTACACCATCCTCTGGGGATATGACCTGTAGAGTCGGCCTTATGTGTCTATGCTTATGCCAAATAATTAGGATGCTATGATCAAAACGAGTCAGATGCTCCTAACCAAATGAATGATTATGAATGTAAAAATGTCATGAGAGTGATTTCTTTTTAAAAGCTTAAGGTATCGTTGCTCATAGTTCATCAAGACTTTATCATTGACTATTGTGCTTTCTTACTTTGCCGGTTTTTTTTGACGAAAAATTTGGAGAAGTAGTCATAATTTAGACCATGTCCTTTTTGATGTTTCCAACTTTGAACCTGGTTAGTCCTGATTAGTGGCCCTATTTCGAGTCCTTGTACTATTTAGAGACTTTTCAGAGTAATATACATAACTTCTTTTGTGTGAATATTATAAGTCTGAAATCGTGATTTTAATAAAAATGTTCGAAAGAGATTATCCCAATGGGTAAAATGGACTTTTTATTTAGCGAAGCTCAAAGCAAATGAATTAAACAAGATAGAGAATTTGCTAAGGTACAATATAAGAGGACAAAAAGGTGCCCCAGATATCACAGCACAAGTTTCACTATTCCAACTTCTCAAAAGCCCTTTTCGAGCTAAATATGTGCTCAAGAGACCCCATATATTTTGTTGATGCCCCCAGGTGTACTGTTCTCCTTTCTTGCTAATTCAGGGAGGATAAGACCACCACACATCCCATGTTCAAAATTTTAGTTGCCCATTTTCGAGTTTTCAACTTAAAATCCCCTTTGGTCACAAAGTGCCCTTTGCGGGTTTTCACCTTGGCCTCTCCATTTTTTTTTTTGAAAATCCTTTTGCGGGTTTTCGCCTTGGCTTCTTTCCCTCCTTAAGTAAAATACTTTTTGACGGCATCCGAATTCACAGGATTAGGCAAGTCTCTCCCATCCATTTCGATTAAGATTAATGCTCCTCCGGAAAAAACTTTCTTCACCACGTAAGGCCCCTCCCAATTTGGCATCCATTTCCCTCTGAAGTCTTTTTGTATGGGAAGGATCTTCTTTAAGACTAGGTCACCCTCATTGAATTCTCTCGGGCGGACCTTTTTGTTGTAAGCTCGCATCATTCGTTTTTGGTACATCTGACCATGACGGATAGCCCTTAGTCTTTTTTCTTCAACCAAGTTTAGTTGATCGTATTGAGACTGGATCCATTCTGCTTCATCCAACTTTAGTTCCAACATCACTCGAAGGGATAGGATTTCGACCTCGATTGGCAAAACCGCTTCCATTCCGTAGACTAAAGAGAAAGGCGTTGCCCCAGTTGAGGTTCTGACCGACGTTCGATAGGCGAGGATGGCAAATGGTAACTTCTCATGCCAGTCTTTGTAGGTCTCAGTCATTTTCCCCACAATCTTCTTGATGTTTTTATTGGCCGCTTCCACTGCCCCATTCATTTTTGGGCAGTATGGCGACGAATTGTGGTGTCTGATCTTGAATTGACTACAGACTTCCGCTATCGTACTGTTATTCAAGTTTAATGCATTGTCAGATATGATCCTCTCTGGCATTCCATATCGGCATATAATCTCTTTCTTTAGGAACTTGCTTACTGCTGATTTTGTGACATTGGCATATGACGCGGCTTCTACTCACTTGGTGAAGTAGTCAATAACCACAAAAATGAAACGATGCCCGTTGGACGCTTTTGGCGATATTGGTCCAATCACATCCATGCCCCACATGGAGAAAGGCCATGGGGAAGTCATGACATGTAGCGGTGAAGGAGGCACATGAATTTTGTCTCCATAAATTTGGCATTTATGACATCTCTTGGCGTAATTGACACAGTCTCCTTCCATTGTGGACCAATAATACCCAAATCTCATGACTTGTCTGGCCATTGTGAAGCCGTTAGCGTGTGTTCCACAAACACCCTCATGGACTTCTTCCAAGATTTTCTTAGCCTCTACAGCGTCTACGCATCTTAGCAACACTTGATCCTTTCTTCTTTTGTACAGGATCTCTCCATCTAAGACATAGTCGATGGCCAATCTTCTCAGCGTCCTTTTGTCATTCTCGCTTGCCTGGTCCGAGTACTCACGATTCTTTACATACTGCAATATATCGTGATATCAAGGGTGATCATCTTTTTCTTTACTTTCTTCAATATCATAACAGTGAGCCGGAGTTTCATAAATGCTCATCCGGATAGGCTTGACATCTTCTTGCTTGTTCACCTTTATCATGGAAGCTAGGGTGGCCAGAGCATAGGCCATCTGATTTTCGTCTCGTGGAAGGTAGTGGAAGACGATGTTATCAAACTCTTTGACCAATTCAAGGACCAATTTCCGATAACCAATCAACTTGGGGTCCCTGGTCTCCTATTCTCCTTTGAGTTGGTAAATCACCAACACAAAATCTCCATACACCTCTAGTATTTTGATCTGGCGTTCTATGGCTGCACAGATACCCATTATGTACGCTTCGTATTCTACCATGTTATTGGTACAATCAAAATCCAACTTACTGGTGAACGGAAAATGATCTCCGTTTAGAGATATTAAAACGGCACCGATTCCATTACCCACAGCATTTGATGCCCCATCGAAGTTTAGTTTCCAAGGAAGTTCTTCCAAAGCACCTTCTTTAGTGGTAGCAACGCAGTTCAGGTCTTCATTCGGGAAATCGAAGTTCAAGGGTTCGTAATCTTCTAAAGCTCTGCTGGCCAGAAATTCTGCTATCGCACTCCCTTTTACTGCTTTCTGGTTCACATAGACTATGTCAAATTTAGAGAGTAGAATTTGCCATCGGGCCATCCTTCCGTTTAAAGCTGTTAACTCCATCATGTACTTTAAAGGGTCGAGTTTTGAGATAAGCCAAGTAGTGTGATATAACATATACTGCCTCAGTCTTCGGGCTGTCCAAATCAGGGCACAACACAATTTCTCTATCAGCGGGTACCTTGTCTCACATTTCGTGAATTTTTTACTAAGATAGTAAATAGCTTTCTCTTTCCTTCCTGACTCATCATGCTGACCTAGTACGCATCCCGTGGAATTTTCAAATACTGCCAAATACAGTATCAAGGGTTTATCAGGGCTAGGCGGCATCAACACCGGGGCATTAGATAAGTACTGTTTGACCTTGTCGAAAGCCCTTTGGCATTCTTCATCCCATACACCTGGGTTGTGCTTTTTGAGGAGGCGAAAAACAGGGTCACATTTCTCGGTTAGTTGTGAAATAAACCGGGCGATGTAATTTAATCTTCCTAGAAAACCTCGAACCTCCTTCTAGGTACGCGGTGGAGGTAGCTCTTGTATGGCTTTGACTTTGTCCGGATCTATCTCAATTCCTTTCTCACTAACCACAAATCCGAGCAATTTTCCAGACCTGGCCCCGAAAATGCATTTGGCCGGATTAAGTTTTAGCTGAAACTTCCTCAACCTTAAGAATAACTTTCATAGGACCTGTACGTGCTCCTTCTCTGTTCGAGACTTTGCGATCATATCATTGACATAGACTTCGATTTCTTTATGCATCATGTCGTGAAACAGGGTTACCATGGCCCTTTGATATGTTACCCCCGCATTCTTTAGTCCAAATGGCATTACCTTGTAGCAAAATGTACCCCACATGGTTACGAATGTGGTCTTCTCCATGTCTTCAGGATGCATCTTGATCTGGTTATATCCAGAGAAGCCGTCCATGAAGGAAAACAGCGAGTATCCTACGGTGTTGTCCACTAAGGTGTTAATATGAGGCAATGGGAAGTTATCTTTCGGGCTGGCTTTGTTCAAACCTCTGTAGTCCATGCACATTCGTACTTTTCCATCCTTCTTCGGGACAGGGACAATGTTCGCTACCCATTCAGAATATTTTACCACTTTTAAGAATCCAGCGTCGAACTGCTTTCTAACTTCTTCTTTTATCTTTAGCAAAACGTCGGGCCTCATTCTTTGGAGTTTTTGTTGAACTAGCTTGCATTCCTCTTTTATAGGGAGTCGGTGCACCACAATGTCAGTGTTCAACCCGAGCATATCTTGGTATGACCATGCGAAGACATCTTTGAATTCTCGGAGTAACTCGATAAGGTCTCGCCTTATTTCTTTAGTGACACAAGTTCCGATCTTCACCTCTTGTCCTTCTCCTAAACTCACAATTTCTACTGATTCTTGGTGAGGTAGGATTTGTTTCCCGTCTCGTTCTACCATCTTTAACAAGCCAGGGGATAGGTTGCAACCTTGGTCATCTTCGAAATCCTGAGAATCCCCCGTACACATCTCTCTCTCAAAAGGAGACTCTGAGCCACTGGTAGTGTCACTCATATCATTGATATCTGGAGACCTGTCATGCGGATGAAGGGAACCGCACAGAACCAAAAGAATTTAAGAATACTTATCTACATAGTGTGATCATGGATGAAGAATGAAAGAATGCTTTAGAAGAATGTCTGTAAAAGAATTTGGAATTAATCGTTTGTATAATATGATTATGAATAAAATTGAAAGAATGAAAGAACCATCTGCTCAAAATGATAATAACTGTGCATTTCATTGAAATAACGTTTTTAAACATAGGCCTATTTCACAAAATATTCTTATCACTCCTAGGCCTAGAGCGATAAGTGTGTTTTGGACATTACTCTGAGTTAGTTCTAAAGACTACAGGAATCTCTTCCACAGTCAAGTTATCCAGAACACTTCCGGGTATATAGGGGCAAATGCCTGACAAATTTCCTCCTCCAGCCTCTTCTTCGTATGTGGCATTAATGTCTAAGCTTTCCAACCTTTCTTCTATGGCTTCCCTTCTTGGCGTACCTCTCTCAGGATGAATGACTCCTCTGGACACAAATGTTTTTGATATATGGGGGAATATCATTGGCTCCCACTTGATTTCCTCCCCCGTCAACCGTGCTCTCCTTCTTTCCTGTTTCTTTTCCAGTTCCTTTCTCTTTTGCCTCGCATCGGGCCTAAATCCTAGGCCGAAGTGGTCTCTCTTATCTTTCAGCATCGGTGTCTCAACCCATCCTTGGAGATGTTTCCCTAGTCCTCTACCAAGTAGGGCCCCTTTTCTAATGGTCAATTGTAGGCCCATCCTCATGGTTTTGGATAATTTTGGCGTCAGAATCTTGTTTCCCTCGGTAATGAATGTCGCATTAACAAATTCCAAAGACCGAAATGAGCATTCAATGGCTTCATCATCTGTCTCCAAATAGGGTGCGTCGTTGCTTACAGCTGCGATGATATCCTCTTCTGCATTGATCGTTATCAATCGCCCATCCGATACTAGCTTCAACTTTTGATGTAATGAGGAAGGCCCTGCTCTAGCTGAATGTATCCAGGGCCTCCCTAATAAGCAGTTGTATGAGGGCTTGATATCCATTACTAGGAAATCCACCTCATATGTGTTTGGCCCGATCAGGAGAGGTATCTCGATTCTGCCTATTACTCTCCTTTCTGTACCGTCGAAAGCCTTCACTATGTTCTGGCAGTCTTTCATGTGAGAGCTGTCCACGGGTAATCTGTTTAGTATGGACAGTGGTAGGACATTCAAGGCTGACCCGTTGTCAATCAGTACGCTTGGCAGCGTATACCCCTTACAGCGCGTGGTAATATGTAGAGCTTTAGTTGACCCCCTACCACCGGGTGGTATCTCGTCGTCACTAAAGAAAATGAAGTTATCGGCGCTTATGTTGCTAACTAAGCGGTCTAGCTTGTTGACGGAGATATCATTGGCAACATATGTTTCATTCAAGACCTTCATCAATGCGTTGCGATGGACTTCCGAACTCAGGAGTAAGGCCAATATCGAGATACGAGCTA
The DNA here is from genome assembly GCA_020496765.1 of Gossypium stocksii. Classification (NCBI taxonomy): domain Eukaryota; kingdom Viridiplantae; phylum Streptophyta; class Magnoliopsida; order Malvales; family Malvaceae; genus Gossypium; species Gossypium stocksii. The sequence continues at coordinate 43,564,684 of CM035624.1, forward strand.
GTTGTTTACGCAGCTGTTCCACCACACTGTACTCGCTATGCTTTAGAAATTTTAAAAACTCCTTAGCCTCCTCCTCCTTAACTAGCTTATTGATAAGGGGTTCAGATCTGGTCGTTTGGTTGTTCTTCTCGTGGGCCACTGGGGCTTTTCCTTTTACAGGTTGTGCCTTCTCGCTTGTTGTGTTGTAACGTTTCCCGCTACGCGTATAAGAGCCTTCATCTTGGTCATCTCTTGAAACGTTGACCAGGCTCACTTTTCCTAGGATTGTCACGTTACAGTCGTAATTCCATGGGACCCTCTTGCTGTCTTTATAGGGGAAGACGGTAGGTCCTTGGATTATGACTCTTGGTGGTATTTGCACTCCTGCTTCATTATTCTTGGGTCGCGATATGATGACCACGGTGTAGTTAACTGTTTGATTTTGTGCCGTCGATTCTCCTTCCGATGCGTATATATCCCCTTCTCTAAGGTTTTTGGTTTCTTCATAAAACTCCATCTCTCTATTATTTATCATGTCCTGCACGATGGCCCTAAACTCCACACACTGCTGGACTTCATGCCCCACCTTGTTGTGAAACTTGCAGTAGTTCTTCTCCTCTCTAGATTTTTCTCTCGAACCCGTTGCGATCAATCCTCTCTGGGCCATCTCTTTCCACACCTGTCTCATTGGGGTTCTGAATTCTGCAACCTCATATTTGATCTTCTTATCCTTGCCTTCACTTATTCCGTTCACTCCTTGGTCGACATGATTGGGGAGCGGGTTTCCTGCTACATTGGGTGTTGCTGGGTCATCAACCTTTACAATCCCCATTTTGATGAGCCTTTCAACCACTTTCTTGAATGCGGTGCAGTTTTCGATCGAGTGCCTGGTAATTCCCACATGGTATTCGCATTGGGCGTTTGCGTCATACCATTTGGGGTATGGGGATTGTATTGGTTTCAGGTAGAAAGGGGCTACTATACGAACGTTGAATAGGTTTTGGTACAGTTCTCTATACGTTATGGGTATAGGGGTGAACTACGGCCTTTCTGTGTTCTCTCTCACATTGGATTCTTGTCTCGTAGTGCTATGTTGGCTGGTGGTTACCGTTTTTGGTTGGTTTACGGTGAGTGACTTGGAATGGCCTTTACTAAATGTGCTCGTGTTGTTTACTTCATTATCCTTCTTTCTCGGTGCTGACCTTTTGGTACTTTCCCCGACTTCGATCTTACCGCTTCTTACAGCATTCTCAATCATTTCACCTGTCATCACTATGTCAGAGAAGTTCTTAGTGGCGCTCCCCAACATATGAGTGATAAAAGGGGCCTTCAACATGTTGATGAAGAGCATCGTAGTTTCTTTTTCTAAAAGCGGCGGCTGGACTTGTATGGCCACTTCTCTCCACCTTTGCGCATACCGTCTGAAACTTTCGTTAGATCTTTTCTCCATATTCTGGAGAGTGATCCTGTTGGGGGTCATGTCCGTCACATGATTGTATTGTCTCATAAACGCTTGAGCCAGGTCCTTCCACGAGTTGATCATAGCACGGTTTAGTTGATTATACCACTTAGAGGCCGCCCCAGTCAGACTGTCTTGAAAACAGTGTATTAACAACGGGTCGTTGTTGACATATCCCGTCATTCGCCTGCAAAACATCGTGATATGAGCTTCAGGGCAGCTCATTCCGTTGTATTTTTCAAATTCAGGCATTTTGAACTTGGGGGGAAGGACCAAATCTGGGACCAGGCTCAGGTCTTTAGCATCGATCCCTTGATGGCTATCAGCGTTTTCTAAAGCTCTAAACTTTTCTTCTAGCCATTTGCACCGTTCTTCCAATCGCTTTTGGGAGTCTATCCTTGCCTTTTCCTCTTCTGCGACTTCATCCAAATCCGGCACTGGTGGATAATTTGGGTTATTAACAGGATTAGAGCCTGAGCCGACTTGGGAATTCATTGGTATGGAGGCTGCAGTCTGAATCTGTTGAGGTAGGATTGTGATAGACGGCCTTTGGATATTAATCTCAGGTTGCACCGGCACGTGTGTTGGAGTGAAGCCAGGAGGATATTGAGGGTCTTCATTAGCTTCCTCAATATTACCCATGGGACCTTTTCCTTTATCCGTTCTTCCTATCAGCAATTGGGACAACTGACCCATCATCTCCTTTTGGGACTCCATCATTTGCTCTTTTATCTCTCGCTGAATCTTGGCGAGCCGCTCTTCCATCTGTGACTGCATCTGTTCCTGTATGTCCTTTTGCATTTGCTCCAATTTCTCAAGTCTTTTATCCATTGACTTTTTGCTCGTACCGTAGGGGTGCGTAGTTGGTTGGTTTGTGTTGGTTTCCAGATTACTAAAATATTTTTAGTTAATTAGAAACCTTTTATGGCCTTTAATGCATAATGATATGATGTAATGTAAATGCATGAATGCAAAGAAGGCGTCAATTCTGATTCAATTCCTTTTAGAAAACTTCACTAGAAAACAAAGTTCTTATACATAAAACGGATTACAGATAAGGTCTTGCCCTAACGCCTAAAGTCTTAATTTTTCTAAGCAGTGAAGCTAACTCTTGCCCCTGGCCTAATTCTTGCTCGTACATCACACTTAATGCATCAGCTTGTATCGCCAAAGTCTGCAGATGATCAGCTACATCCCGAATTTGAGCCACGGCTTCTCCTATAAGATAATCTCTGTCTCTAACTTGGCCTTGAGAATGGTGAAGCTGTTCTTTCCAACGCTCTTCATTCTTTTGAAGGAGTTCAACCCGCATCTCACAATTCCGTAAAGTTGTTTCTAATTGCTCTATCCTTCCTTTCATCTCCTCAATCTTGCATAGACCTGCCTTTAATTCCACGACAGAATTACGACTCCTACGCTGATGAAGGGATTTTTCGAGTTCTGCCACTCTAGCTTCTAATTCACCCTTCTTATTCTGACTTTCTGACAGGTTTTTCTCTAAGTCCTCGTTTCGTGCTCGAGCCTGGTGGAACCTTCTTTCCCATCGATCGGCTCTGTTTCTTTCTTCCTGAATTTCTTGTTGCCACTGTTCAGAAGTTTTTCCTAACCCAGCATTTCGCATTGACCGACGCATCTTCTTGTAATATGCCTTTAAACCATCTAGATCTTCCTCGGCTTTGCTCTTCCCCTTCCTCAATTTCTCGGCTTCCATCTTTTGGACGTCCACGTCTAGTCTCAAATTCATTTTCTCCTCTTCTAGCTGCTCGATCCTTTTTCCAAGCTCAGAATTTTTCTTTTCGAAGTCCTGCCTTATTATCTCTAGCTCCGTCGGGACCACTCGCAAACACTCTTCTAGTGATCGAGCACCCTTCAAATTCGTCACAGGTATGTTATCATTAATGCGTCTATCAAACCATCCACTATATTTTGGAGTTGTAATTGGACCCGTGTCCACTCTCTTCATTCGGATAGTCTTCTTCCAAGCATCCGTCATCTCCCGAATCTTTTTCTTGTAATTGTCTCCCTTATACGAGAATTCATATTGAGCGAGCCCGTATGTCACGGGGATAAACTGCTTAGTATTATATTGCCTCAATGCGAGCAAAGGGGTATATCCGACGGCCCCCCAAATTCCTGGCAATGGCACCCAATCAAAAGCCTCACACCGATAAAGGATCTTGTCGAGGATCATCCACGGAGCTCTCCACTCAACATCGTTCTCTTGAAGATTTTGAAGAATTTCCATCCACCCTTCTTCTGAGACGTCATCTCTTCTTTGCGTAGTTGCCTCTTCTTTCAACGGGGAATAATTCTTAAGGAAGACTTGGTAGGAGGGTTTGCCTACCTTCCAAAAATGGCCATGAAACCACGCCATCAGTAGCTGTGCACATCCAACAAATCTGCCTTCACCTACCCTCCGACATGTACTTAGCGATCTAAATGTTTCTGCCAGGATCGATGGGACGGGTGTGACATTTTATCAAGTCGATCAAATAAGTCAGCGACTACCTCATCGACATGTCTTAAGGCCTTAGGGAAGAGTACCAGTCCATAGATGCTTAACGCGAAGACATCGGCTTTCTTTTTCATATCCGGATGTGTTAGGATCAGGTCCCTCAAACTTGCCCAAGGAATACATTTTCCATCACCCTTTTGCTGAATTCTAGCCGTAACCCACTGCTCGCTCATCCCAGTAACTTTCATCAATTTCTTCACGAAGGTTGGGACATTAGCGACTCTGACATAAGCCTTGTCATCTTGGGTATTCAGACAATGAAGCAGAGCTGCATACTCCTCTATAGTGGGCACCAAATCTACCTTCCCAAAGGTGAAACAGCTATAGGCGGGATTCCAAAATTGCGTCATAGCCCGGAACAAATGTTTGTCCACTTTGATGTCGAGCAGGTGGGGTAGATCACCGTAATTACAGTAGAAAAGCTGCTTAGTCTCATTGCCCCAATGAGCCCATATGTCTTTCAAATCCTGGAGTTCGTTCTGTGTGAAGTCCCACAACTCTGACGTGTATCCCTTAGCTAAACTGTCCCCTTTTTCTAGTTGTAGCTCCTCTGACCATTTACGGATTTCTGCACTATCCTCCACTTTATCACGAAAATTGTTTTCCATGTCAAACTTTCTAATTTAGCAACCAAATTTGAATCGACACCCCCTTCAAGAATGCAATGTCATGCAAAGATAGCCAAAACAAAATACAAACGGTTAGTAACATGTATAAAAATGGTGAAAGGCAAACAGAAAATAATCGAACACCTATCTAGGTGACCACTAAGGTTCGGGATGGCTCTACCTAGGGTAGGCTCCTAAAGTTCACTATATGAGGTTCTTGTTCTAAGGAAAAGGTACCTGAACCTACGAATTCCTCAATCATCACCCATTATAGGTTCATATTGATCGAGTTCGGTTCAGGGGGATACATTTCCCTATGGCCATGCGGAGGTGAAAACCGCACGAAACTCATAGGTACGGATGTATCCCGAAAGCGATCTACTAGCCCGTGCAGAGGTGAAAACCTCACGAAGGCCTAGTGTCTCACTCCCACTTACAGGTGCGACACCAGCGGTCATGCAATGCAATGCGGAAAATATTCTGCCCAACCATAGCACTCACAAAGAAACGATGATTTTCCAAATTGATTTGCAAATTCAAACATAAGGACAAAATTGATTTACGGCCTGACTCTCTCGACGTCCCCAATGGAGTCGCCAAGCTGTCGAAACCTTTTTTTGAAAAAAAAAGGGGATCGACTTTGAAAACATAGATGGGAGTCGCCACCGACCTTTTTCGAGGTGCGATCGGATCACCTTAAATTATTTTAATAAAAACATTTTATTTTATTAAAACAATTTATTTGGTCTTCGAAACTTGAGAAAACGGGTTTGGGAGTCGGTTACGTTCGAGGAAGGGTTAGCACCCTCGTAACGCCCAAAATTGGTACCAAATTGATTACAAAATGTCCTTATGTCAAAAGGTTTTGAAATACGATTTCTTTTGAAGCATTTGAATGGTTTAAATTGGACGGAAAGATTCTTTCGTTTCAAAGGAATGTAGCATCACGTCCAACACGTTAGGACACGATCCTTTAAACCCTCGAATCTGTGGTCGAATCTTATTCCAAAAGTTTGCGCATTTGAAAATTATGAGAAGGGTGTCCACTTATTTAGCCTGACCGAAAGAACGAAGCCCAACACGTTAGGGCACGATTTCTCAGATTTCCGAACGGAGGACATTGCCTTATTTTGAAAAATTAAAGAAGACGAGTGAAATCAAATAGGATATTTGATTGCTTGAAGAAACGAAAGAATCGCGGCCCAGCACATTAGGGCACGATTCCTCGAATTTTCAAACACAAAATATTGCCTTATTTTCGGGAAATTGTCAAATAAGCGATTAAAACGTCGATTTAAAAAAATGAATTTATTTGATCCATTCGGATAAAATACTTGGGCGAATAAGCGACACGAAGGTGAAAATAAAGTATGATTGTAAGCGTGGAATATTTATGATGGCATACAAAAACTAATTCATGCGAAAGAACACATTGAGGAATGGGACATAGTAATGATCTCACATTCCCGTTATGCAAATATTGAAGACAACATTCAAAGTTTTATGAATTAAAAACAATTTCAAATGAAATCCCAAAACAAATAAAAGAACACATAAGCGAGTTTTAAACAAAAATTTTGGAATTGAGAATTAAAATGAATAAAATACCAAAGTTTGGAACTAACTAAAGACATAAATAATATTTCAAAATCGAGATATACGTGTATATAACTATGTACCTATATATGCACATCCATAGATAAATTTAAAAGACCTACATAGAATGATAAAAGCTAAATATTTATGTCACATAAAATAATTTTATGTAAAACTTATATATATATAACATTGGGATGCATTAAAATAGGCTAAATATGATCTCAATCAAAATATCTAAATATGCAAAACTAAGATATGTATATAACGATTTATATATTAAAAAAGAGAATTAAGCATAAAATATACAACTAGAATATTATACATATAGTTTAAACAAACATTTGAAACAAATTATTTGTAAAATAATATAAAATACTACTATGTACAAGAGTTCGAAAATAATACTATAAATAATATAAATAATATACACGAATTAAAACAAAATTGAAATGGGTGATATGTAAAAGAAATTTTTTTAAATGAATAATGTACAAGGTGTTTAATATATATGTATGCAATATAAAAACATAATATAAATGATAGATTTGTAAAGTTTAAATAAATAGAAAATAAGAGGCTAAAATAAATAAAACAAAAAGGGGTTTTAGAAATAATAATAATAATAATAATAATAAGTACAAGAGAAAATACGTGAATAAATATGTAGAAGAGGGGTTAAGGACTAGATTAAAACCCAAAACAAAATTTAGGGTCTAAATTAAACAATAAAACAGAGCTGAAGGATCCAGGTGAAACGCGCGCACGAAGTTCGGGGACTAAAGCTGGAAATATACCAGCGCCCGAAGCGCTGCGTTTAAACGCAGGCTAAATTGCAATAACTCGCGAATCCCAGGGCCAAATTAAAAAAGAAGTAAAATGCACAAAAGGCGTAACTGAATATTTGCGCAAACAGGAAGGACCAGGTGCGCAATAAACCCTCGAAGACCAAAAATGCGCGGGTCAAGCCACGCTCGGGTCAGGTCATCGGGTATGGAACCGGGTAAGTCAATACGGCACCGTTTTAGAGCCACTGAGACAGGCTCTAAACGGTTCCATTTTGCGCACCATTTAAATACTAAAACAAACCCTAAAAATAGGGCATCGGTGCATTTCAGAAGCGGCGCAAAATGAACAAAGCAGGGGCTCGTTTCGTCCCTCTCCAGACCGCCGCACAAGAGCCAAGACAAAGACCATCCGACCACGGCTCGCCTCGATCGGCAACGGGTTCTAACGGAGGCCGGTCTGGCTCCATTTTGGGGTCATATTTCGAGGGGTTTCACTATCTAAACTCGGAACCCTCGTCTAATGCGGATTTCAACGGTGCGAACGAGGATCCCGATGGCTCCGGTCGACATGCAAAGGTAAAGCTTTTATCCCCTTGACTCTATGTATGTACAGTAGATTTAAAAGAGAAAATAGGCCAGGAAAATGATTGAAAAATACCTTTTTGTTCTCTATTTTCAATATTTCGAAAGCGTAACCTTACAAATTGCTTTCTCGGTTCCTTATATAACCGATTTGAAAATGAAATTACAAATTCTTTTTTGTTTTTGTTTTCTACGTTTGCTGTCATTTTTGCTGTGGCCGTGTTTGCTGTTCTTGCAGGTGTGCGCTGGCGTACGGAGGTGTGGGTGTGGCTGCTGAGGCGTACGGGGCTGCTAAAACGTCGCGTAGTAGCGCGCGTAGAGGGACGCGCGCGGCGCCAGGCCAGGGGGCTTCTAGGGTTCCCGGATGCTGGCTTCTGTTTGGGCCAATCGGGCCGCTTGCAGTCTGGGCTATTGTACTGGGTTTATTTGGGCCTTTGGTGTTTTGGTTATGTATTGGGTAGGAATTAGGTTTAATTTTTGGGTAGGAAATTTGGGTTTTGGGCTATTGTGGTTTTAATTCGGGTTTGGGCCTCACGTTTGTAAACTGGACATTGGTTTTATTTTTTAGATTTACTTGGTTTTTTTGCATTTATTTAATTGGGCCAAAATTGGCTATTACAACGGGCATGTAGTTGGCTGTGTGACCCAAGTCAGAGAGTTACACAGGGTAGGACACGGGACTTGTAACACGGGCGTGTCTTGTGGCCGTGTGAGACCCACGGCATGTCCACACAGGTGTGTGCCCCTTGTTATGTGAAAATTTTTCTAAATTTCCCAAAAGTTTCCTGTGCTTTCAGTTTAGTCCTGAACCACTCTTAAAGCATGTTTTGGGCCTTATAGGCTCATTATAAGGACAATGTGAATGTATTTTGTTGATAGTTATTTGATAATGTAAAATGTATGTGAAAAGTATGTTTATATGTGTAATAAGTCTGGTAATGCTCCATAACCCTATTCCAGCATTGAATACAGGAGATGGGTGTTACAGACTCACAGCGCGAGACTATTACTGTTTTCTCGATGGATACTTGACGTATAATTAGATTACAGTAGCACCAGAAGATCAACAAAAGACAACATTCACCTAGCCGTACGGTACATTGGCATTTAGACGCATGCGATTTGGTTTATGTAATGCACCTACTACATTTGAAAGATCTATGATGTCTATTTTTACTTATATGGTTGAGAAATATTTGAAGTCTTTATGGATGATTTTTCAGTATTTGGAGATACATATAATGATTGTCTAGCCAATCTAGCCAAGGTACTAAGGTGATGCAAAGAAACAAACCTCGTACTCAACTAGGAAAAGTCCCATTTCATGGTACAAGAAGGTATTGTTTTAGGGCATCGGATAACGAGACATGGAATCGAAGTAGATAAAGCAAAGGTAGACGTTATTGAGAAACTCCCACCTCTAACATCTATGAAGAATGTTAGGAGCTTTTTGGGTTACATCGGTTTCTATCAAAGATTTATCAAGGACTTCTCCAAAATTGTTAAACCCTTATGCAAATTATTAGAGAAGGACATGACATTCAAATTTGATGAGGAGTGCTTAAGAGCTTTCAAAGATTTAAAGAGTTGGTTAGTTTTGGCACCCATAATCATCACACTAAACTGGGATTTTCCATTTGAATTGATGTGTAACGCAAGTGGCTTCATGATAGGAGCTGTCATGGGCTAGCGAAGGAACAAAGTTTTTCATCCCATCTACTACGCAAGTCAAACTCTGATAGGAGCTCAACTGAATTGGACGGTAACAGAAAAAGAGTTCCTTGCTATTGTGTATGCTTTTGACAAGTTTCGATCTTATCTTGTAGATACCAAGGTGACTGTCTATACAGATCACTCAGCAATTAAGTACTTACTTGCCAAGAAAGACTGTAACATCCCAAAATAGGGCCTGAACAGAACAGTGGTTGTGAAACCACAAATCTGAAATAGAAATAATTATTTTATAATTATTTTGAGGTTTATGATATGATTGCATGATTTTGTGAAAATTTCGTGAAGAAATTTTATGCATAAAGTGCTTAATATAAAATTAGGGACTAAATCGAATAAGTTGCAAAACTTGCATTCTAGAAGCTTTTAGTATGAAATTGCCTTGGAATATTAATTAGAGGGTCTTAATAGAAATTTGACCAATTTCTAAAATTTTGGACAAAAATGGGCTTGTACATGAAAATTTTCAAAGAAAGGCATTAAGGGTATTTTGGTCATTAGGTAATTAAAAGAATAAAATGGGAAAAAGATGACAAAAAGTGTTTATCTTCATCAAGCTTGGCCGAAACTTCATGTGTCTCCATAGCTAGGGTTTCTTCAACTTTCAAGCTTCATAGTAAGTGATTCCAAGCCCCGTTTTTAATGTTCTTTACGTTTTTGGAATCCCGGTAGCTCGATATAGCTTATGCTAGAATAATTCAACCTAGGGTTCATATTTGGAAAAATACCCATAGGTAAAATTTGTTTATTTTGGTATTTTATGATAGAATATGAGGTTTTAAATTATGCTAGACAACTTGTGCTACTCGGTTTTAAGTAAAAACGAGTAAAAGGGCTTAATCGGTAAAAATACCTATTGTTCATAAGTACATGTTATAGTGGGAATTTGAGGTTGTTGTTGGTAAATAAATGATCAGCATGTCCTAAAACATAAGAATTTGGGATAAAGTTTAATTTCCGAGCCTTGGGGCAAAAGTGTAAATCTGCAAAAGTTTAGGGGCAAAAAGGTAATTTTGCCAAAGTTTGAGTTAAGGGTTGTTTTGATAAATGTGAGTATTAAATAAGCTAAATTGCTATTATAGATCAAGAAGAATGAAATTCAGGAGTAGATCAGGGAAAGGAAAAAGTAAAGGACTAAATTGTCAAGTTTAACCGTATTTTGTATCGAGGTAAGTTTACGGTAAATAAATGTAATATTTCATTATTTTACATTAATGTTGTTAATTTCCAGCATATATACATTTACTTTATGAAAATATTTGAAGTTGAACCAAAGGCGAGATGACAGAGAAAAAGTATCAGAAAGCCCCGGTTTGAACTCTAAGAATGTTTGGGATACGGAATGTCATGACATTTTGGGTTATCAGACAGGACAGGAATATCCCATATAAGTCCATATTAAAAATATGGCTTTGGTAGGGCAGGGAACATCTCATGTAAGGCCATGCCTAGAATATGGCATTGACAGGTTATTATCAGGCAAGAAAACCTGAGTATCCTTAGTATTCCGAGTGGTTCAACAGGCTATTGTACAAGTTAAATTACAGGAAACTTTCAGCAAAGGAAAGGTAAGTTATATCCATGAGTTTATTGAATAATAAAGTCAGAAGAAAGTAAGTGAATAAGGAAGAGCGTAAGAAATGAGGTGTAAGGAAAGCTTATGATGCTTGATGATATTATGATTAACTATTATTTAGGGTAAATGTTGTGATTTATTTACTTGTAAACTTACTAAGCTTAGTGATTACTCTCTTTATTTTCCTTCTTTTTATAGTTCTTACCAAGCCAACTCAGGGATCGCAAGGAACGTCGGAGATCCGGTCACACTATCAACAGGATCATTTTGGTATAGCTAGACGTTTCATTTCGTGTATGGCATGTATAGGGACTTGGCTTCTTTTGGTATGAATGTCCTTAGGATATTTTTAATGAATGATATGTAAATACTTGTTGATGATTAGCTATTGGAATGACTAATCAAACATAGGTTTAATACCATGTATGCCTAAATGGTAATTATCACATGGAAACCATGAAAAAGGTGAAAATAGCTTAAAAACATATTCAAACAGCAGCAGTGATGTGATCTTAAAAAATAACTAAAAATAGTAGAAATGGAATTAAATAGTGAATGAGACATGAAATTAAAGCTTAATGGAGACATGAAATTAAAGCTTAATGAGTCTATTTTCATGTGGAAGAAACAGAGTAAGAAAAAGAGTTGTATATTATGAGTTATTTGCAATTGAGTAAGACTGCTCCAGATTGACTTCGTGATCCCCTGTTCTAACTTTGAAAATTTACCATAAATTGTACATAAATAATTAGGTGTTATAGTTTATATGCCTAGATTCCTTATTGATCTAGTTTCAAATGAAATAAACGGCATGCCTATTTGAATTTTGTACAGAGATAAAACTAATTTGTAGTGAACAGAGGTCAGGGTAGACGAACTGCATAACAGAGGAGACTTTAACTAATAAACTGTACTAATTGGATAGACTAAAAATTCTATAAAACAATTGATAAGAAGGTATATGAGTCTAGTTTTAGGGAAAATTTATGCAATTAAATTTTGAGTTTCATAACTCAAGTTATGATTTATTTAGTGACTGTGATGAAGTTGGACAGCTTTATAAGGAACAGAGAAATAATTTTATTTTGGTTCGTTTAAGTAATCGGAAAAATTTTATTGATCCCGGTTTGGTCCCGAACCATTTTAATAGCATGATTTAGGGTCTCGATGACCCTTTTTAGGGATATATTGAATGAATGAAAATAAATTAATTTTAAAAGTAAATTTCTATGCCCGAATGAGTAAGTTAAGTCTGGTAACGCCTCGTGCTCAACTTCGGCGACGGTCTCGGGTAAGGAGTGTTACAAAGACGCTAAGTCGAGAATTATCCGATGGGTAATTCTACTTCAAGAGCTTGATCTAGAAATCCAAGATCGTAAGAGTGTAGAAAACCAAGTAGCAGACCACTTGTCCAGATTGGAGTCGCAAGAAGGGAATTCTCCACTTATGAACATATTTTGAAAGTAAACATGTCCATAATACCCCTTTGTTTGCTGATATTGCTAACTATTTAGCTAGTGTTTTGATGCCGGTTGATAAGACGTATCATAAAAAGAAAAAAATTTCTTCATGATGTGAAGTACTACTTCTGGGAAGAACCATACTTGTTTGAAAAGTTTGTAGATCAAATGATCAGGAGATACTTGACAGAAGATGAAGTACATAAAATTCTATGTTATTGCCACTCAGCTCCGAATAGGGGACACTTCAAAGGTACACGAACTACGGCCAAAGCATTGCTAGCCAGATTCTTTTGGCCAACACTATTTAAAGACGTGTACGCTTACGTAAGGAGTTGTGATCGATGTCAAAGGGTTGGAAACATCACAAACAGAAATAAGATGCCTTGAACAAACATCATTGAGGTAGAATTATTTGATGTTTGGGGTATTGACTTTCTCGGTCCTTTCCCTTCATCTTTTGGTCACGAGTACATATTAGTAGCAGTAGATTACATGTCTAAATGGGTTGAGGTTGAGGCATATCCGACGAACGATGCTAAGGTTGTAATGAAGTTTTTGCAGAAGCATATGTTGACAAGGTTCGGAACCCCAAAAGCCATCATGAAAAGGCATACTCGAGAAGGTAGTTTGCCCGAACCGACGAGATTGGTCCAAAAGTCTGGGTGATGCTTTATGGGCCTATAGGACAGCATACAAGACACTTTTAGGGATGTCACCCTATAGATTGGTCTTTGGGACAGCCTGCCATTTTCCCTTGCAATTAGAACACAAAGCTTACTGGGTTCTCCAACAACTCAACTTAGATCTTAAGCTTGCTAAAGAGAAACGAATGCTCCAACTCAATGAGTTAGAAGAGTTTTAAATGTTCTCATATAAGAATGCCAAATTACTCAAGGAAAGACTTAAGAGATGGCATGACAAACACATTCGGGTTTGAGAATTTGAAGCGAGTTAGCAAGTCTTGTTGTTCAATTCCAAATTAAGGTTCTTTCCAGGAAAGTTAAAATTACATTGGTCCGGTCCATTTACGATTCACCAGGTTTATCCATATGGAGTTGTCGAACTTCAAAGTAAGGGAGGTAATTTTTGAGTCAATGCTCAACGCTTAAAACATTACTGGGGAGATAAAATTGAATGGGATCAAATCACGTTCATTTTATCAGATGATTAATTTTTCTTGTTTTCCTTTTTAAATAAATGATTTAGGGTATATTTTTAGGATTAGTATGTTTAAATAAATTCTGTCTAGGAGATTGGAACTTAAGCGGGACCGCTTGTGACCCCTCCAATCTTTCCTGGGAATTAATTTTAACATAATTTTTTGAGATATTATTCCCTAAATGGAAAATTAAGTTTTTAAGTTTTCAAATAAAAGGGTCAATTTTGATCCAAGTTTTCAATTGTAGCTCAATTTCAAATTTTCTTTAAGTCTAGATACTTAATTGAACTATTTTCAAATTTTGGTTGCTCTGGTTGTAAATATTAAAAATTAGATGTCTCTTTTTGTAAATATTTTTAAAAGGAATCTAGAATAAATGTTTTTAATTTAATTTAATAAATAAGATGATAATCATTAATATATAATTATATCTATTATAATATATTAATTATTATCAACTTTGCATAGAATTAGGATTAGTTTAAATTTGATCATATTTTATTTAATAAGTATTTATTTTAATAATATAATTTGCATTATATTAATTATTAATTGTTGTTAACGCTATGTAGAATTAGAACTTGGAATATCTTAATTATTAATTTGTTCTAAGAATTCTAATTAAACTTCTATTCCTCTCACTATAAATTTCACCCACCTTTTCCATTTTTTTTTCACTCATCCCTCAATCAAACCTAGCATCCAAAACCCATCAAATCACCTAGTGCCACAGCTCCAACCTCTCTAGCCACAACACCGCCCGGTAACCCCATTCGGCCAGCAACTCAAGTGCGCACAAGCAGCTGACGCTGCTACTCCCGCCCGCTCCAGACTGGCTCTCATGCACCAGCCCTGCTGTTCGCCCAATAATGCCACCTGTTGCCTGCTTGCTGCCCATCCGTGTGGCACACACATATCCTGCTACTCCCTAGCGTGCCGCTGATGCCTTGCTACTCACACCACACCATCAAGACACCTTACAAACATCCCTAAACCGACCTTTTTTGCTTTAAATTTATTTTCTTTGAGTTCTTATCTTTTATAAAATGGTGGTAAGATAATTTTTTTCCTAAATTTTAATTTTATTTAATTATTTAATTATTCAATTTATTGAATTATTAATATCTTATATTGATTAAATTTTTGAGAAAATATTTGTTTTCATCTTATGTTCAAGTTAATCATGTCTCACAAGAGAACTCGTGCTTCGGCTCAAATTGATGAATCACAAAATAAATTCCACAGTGAGGAAGACAAAGTGAGATACGAAAGTATTTTCAAGAATCAACAAATGCATCTAGAGAAGGGCTTTACACTGAAAGAAAGCAACTATATTGATTTCATGGTGTGCATTCGACAAGTTGCTGAAGCTTTCAATTGGGAGTTGTTTTGTGAGAAAACACCTAGTGTAGATGAGGAGTTAGTTCGTGAATTTTATGCGAATTTGATTACAAGCAAATTGACGGAAGTTCCTACTTGCGAAATCAAGGTACCAATAACCTCAAATGCTATTAATGAATTCTTTGAATTACCTGATTTTGAAAACAACAAATATTCTTCCTTGATGAACAATATTGAGTCTGAAAATCTACAAGAAATTCTCGAGGAACTTACAGTTTTAGGTTCTAAGTGGATCGTGGCAAAGCAAGGAATTCACACTTGTCGCAGAGAATATTTGACACCACTACCGAAGGTATGGTTCTATTTTATTCGACTCACCTTTATGCCTATGTCACATGGGACTACAATTTCATTAGAGAGAATGGTCTTATTATACTCAATTTTAACTGGAAAGACCATTGATGTGGGAAAAATCATCCTAAGAGAAATGCAAAATTGTGCCACTAGACGTTCTGGCACAGCTTACTTTCCCTTTACAATAACAATTTTCTGCTTGAAAACTAAAATTCTTGCAAACATAAAGAAGACAGGATATAGCCAGGGTACAATCACAGATTGGGACCTTTACCAGATAGCCGGAGACTCTGTTCTGTAGCAACGAGTTAAAGAAAGCGAGGATCCCAAAGAAGAAGAAGATCCCACAGAGATTGAACCAATGCAATCAGCAGAAATTCTTGATAAGGCAGAACCAATAGAACCGGTAATAGAACCTAACGTTGCAACTTCAATGTTTAAAACTCAATTGCCTCTCTCAGATCTTCGAGATGAGCTATCAAAGTTGATGGACATAATGCAACATATGCAATGGCAGCAACAAGCTTACTAAAGATATTCAAAAATACGGGATGACTTAATGAGAAGTGCTCTTACAGAAATATACAATGACCTGTTTATTTTTGTGCCTGGGTTTCCAAATTTCATATTTGAACTATGGAGTCAACAATCGAAGAGGGAGCGAAGCGATTCATGCAAAAACAAAGACGATGGAGCTAAGGATGAGTCGAATTCGAAGGGATCTACAAATAAATAAAAAAATGGGGGATCTTGACTTTATTTTATTTTTTTCATAGGTTATTTAAGATTTTAGGATTAGGTTTTACTACGAAATTTTATTTTCATAATAAAACAATAGGTGGAATTCATAAATAAAAAATGAACAGGTCGCAAAGTGCAAAGTGTGGCAATAGATATATACATGTCTAGGATTGGATCTAAAGAGAGCTTGGTACTTAAGCGGTCAAATTGAATCACCTCCTCTTTTCTAGAATCCTACTTGGTGTATAGTATTTATTCACTTTTAAACAATGAGGACATTGTTCATCTTAAGTAAAGGGGACCGAAAAATTGAAAAAAAAATGAAATTATTTCCACTCAAAATAAATTTTTCTTTCAGTTATGATTAGGTTATATTTTGTTCAAAAATTTGAAATTTTGTTAGGTATTCTAAACTTTAGTATGAATAAAGTTTGATTATTTCAAATATTGTTATGTTAACTGAAATATAACATAAATGTATTTTTAATGAAGCATGCAAATCGTACCATAAAATTTTTAGTTCCTTAGGAAAGTTAGCCATGCATGAAAGTTTAAGTCTCTAGAATTGACTTAATAGTTTCTTGAGGCGAAACCCTAGGAAGCATGGGAAGTTGAAAATGATTTAGGCAACTTTTGTTTGGACCTTTTGAGCCTTTCAAGCCAACCATGATGAATTTTTATCCCTTGAAACCCAACATTGAGACTATATGGCCTAATTTTTTTGAACCATTGCAATATTTAGCCGTCACTTTTCTCTTAATTATCTCTAAATTGTCCCAAATACTAGACGCAGTACTATTCAAAATGTTCCTTGAAAATAAGTTTAGGGGAGTTGAAAAGAAGTATCAAATGCTCAAAAAAATTGTAGTACATACAGTAAAATGCTCATAAAAAGAAAAAGAAAAAGAACAAAAGAAGAGTATATGTACTTGAAAGAAAATAGATGTACAAAAGAGCATGTGAAAGCAAAGTAAGTTGGTGAATTGAAGATAATTATTCTGAAGGTCCGATTGAAGCTGAGTCTAGGGTTTTTTGCCTAAATTTATCTTTCTTTTACCTACCTCTAGCCTAGCCACGTTACAACCTTTTTAAAGACCTATTAATTCAAGTTCCTATGCTACTTACATTAGTGGAGAGAAATTGCTATGTTCAACATATGAAGGCATAAGTTAAACTTAATGATTGCAGCTTAATCTTGAAAAAGGGAATAAAATCAAATTAGTAGGAATTTAGCATGTCGTTATTGAGGAAGCATTTAGTTTATTTTTTCTATCATAATAGTTGTTGAGATTAATTTAAATTATTTGTATACTTAAGTAGCATAATTATCAAATTTCTTGTTTTTTAGCATAATTGTACTAAAATAATAATTTTGGAAAGAATGTTGTTCTGAAGAAATTTTTCAATGGTGTTTCTGAGAAATTATTTTCAAATTTATGCATTACTCAGGATGAGTAATGAATTAAGTTTGGGGGTGTGGAAACACGAAAATATACACACTTTTTCATGCCTTTTTAACTCAAATTCATTCAATTTCGATAAAATTCTGGTCGAAAAATATATAATTAATATAAAATAATTAAAGTGTACTTAAATTATGAACATGTTGAATTTTACTTAATTTTATAATAAATTTTGATTAATTTTGATCATTTTTGACAGATTTGTACAAAGAGTGAAAAACAGCTCGGCAGACACTACTGGAAGCGCAAAACTGAGAAACAATTTGAAGCGAATTAATTTTTTAGCCTAAGACGGTCCAAATTATGTGTATTAGTTCATAATATAATTAATTTTAATTTTAATCCAATTTAATTTGAGTTAAATAAATTATTATTAATTAATTATGAAAAGTGACCTAGTTGAGCTGAATTGAGAAAACCGATCCAACCGAGCACTGGGCAGCCCAAAACCATCCCACATGCTGATCCAATCAGCTTGTTTGACTGATTATTTCACTTGAAAAATGTCCCTTTAAGACTCCTTGAAATTGCATTCAAACCCCTCCACTATTTATGCCTTTCTAGATTTGCCCCTACCTTAAAATAGCATGTTTGAAATCTTCAAACATGCCACATGTGTGGCGGCCATGGGGGGAGTCTTTGGTTGCTGATTTTGGCTATTTTTAGCAGCCTTCTCAACCTATAAATACCCCCTTGGCTGCTCACTTCAACATCATCTCAGCCCTTCTCATCTCTTCACTTCTCTCTCATTTTTCTCTCTTCATTCCCTTCCATTATTCTTCATTTTCTTCCCCTATTCCTTTTTCGAATTCACCTCTTGAAAAAGATTCATTCAACCACCATTTGGAGCAGCATTCAAGTGTTCGTAGAAGCCTCAGTTTGACAAGAACAAGTGAAGAAGGAGAAGTGGAGCAAATTAGTCAAGCCACGTAGAAAACACCGAATTTGATTCTTGTTCCCTATCCTTTCTATTTTGTTGTTGTTATGATGAACATGTCTATGAATATTTGTGATGTTGATATGTTTAATTTAATTAATATGACTTAAATTTAGTTCGTGTTAGATTGATTGTATTTCATCTACTTAATTTATTAAAATTGTGTTTGTGTTGTTATAGGCCTTGGTAAGATGTTTGATTAAGTAAAACTATGACTAAGTTATTATTGCATTACAATTGTAAGGCAACTAATGAATTAATTATTTAAATGGACTGAAATTGTAATTAATTGACACGATACTTAATTAGTACATGTTTAATCATCTAAGGTAGCTGAGGGTTAAATTAGCAACGGTATCTAACGATACATTAGCCTTGCATAACTTGCAAGATTATTGTGATTAAACTGTTTCAAGATAGAAATACATTGTTACCTCACGTAATCTTTTATGTGCTTATGAGATTGAATTAATTATTTCAATTGGCATAGAGATACGTACAAGAGATTATTTTAATTTCATAAGTATGTATGTGCATTAACACATTTGCTTATTAAAATTTGTTTAATCAATTGAATTAACGTAGAGATATAGTCAAGAGATAAATGAATTTTGGTAGGTAAGTATGTTCATAAGTTAGCAAATTACTGAGTTGCCGTGAATTTATTTGTAACAACATGAACATGAGTTTAATAATTCTAAGTTAAGAAATGTAATTAATATAACACAATTATGTCATCTCGATTAAAATCGTCTTTTGAAATCATGCATTGGAACTTTTATTTTCTATTTATTTATTTTACTTAGTTAAAAATCTTAGTTTTTAATCTCCTCCTTAAATCAAAATATTTTTCTTCACCAAAGTGTTTTAAATTGCATTCATAAATAATTCTTTTCACAATCCCTATGGGTACGATAACTCGACATTTATTTGTCACTTTATTACTTGTTGCGATTGTGTACACTTGCACATTTCCGTCATTCCAATATTCACATGCATTCACAAGTTAAATGAAAACAACCCAAACTACAATTACATACACAAATTTACTATGAGAACATACTTACATTTTCATGAAACTTAATCGACTCATTTAGCATATTATTTAGATGTTTAAGCATCCATCTCACATCGTATTATCATAATAAATAAGATCACATTTAAACGATAATTTAGCAGTTGAGGCTATGAAACATAAAAGTGGGCTCTATTACCACATATCGGATGCACAGATCTTCAACACACCAATTGACTCATAAAGTCGAACATATCCCAAAAAGTGAAGCATAAAGCTAACACTCTCCAACACACCAAACATGTCCCATTAAATGGAGCATAGCTCACATTCCCTTATCTCTCTAACATATCCCAAGGCCTCAATGCCCAAAAACACAATACATATAGGTGAGTACTCACAATCCTATGGCATGCCAACTATATCCAACGATTTTAAGAGATAACAAGGCCAAAATATCCACAATTACACATTTTTAAAAATGCTCATTATCTATGTTCATATTCATCAATTTACATCACAACTTGTACATAATACATGCTTATCGAATTCATATTTAATTTCACTTTAAGTGCCACAATAATGCTCATTGAGCGATCACATATCCAACCACATATGTGTGCATTAAAATTAGTACATCATATATCACATACAAGTATTATCACATATTACCTGTCATAATAATATCACATTCCATAATTCAACACATATATACTTACCGAAATTCTGCTCACTTTTGTTACATATTTGCATTATTATCATATCATTATCACTGTCGTTTGGCATGTATATCATGTCCACAACACAACACAATTCACAATAGTCACACACATGTCTCATATCACAATATCATATCATAATAATTAATCCACAATTATTCACATAATCACATAATTTGCCAAAATAAGGCAAGGGAAATAGAAAGCTTACACTCGGAACTTAAGATAGGAGTTTAGGCTATTCCTAAGCTCCCAATTAACACTATGAATCGTGTCTACAAGTAGTGACTCCAAACACTCGCTGATCATGCTTTTGCTTAATTGTCGAAAGCTTAAACTAGCTTTTTCTTGCCTTTAACTTTACTTGTTGAAGGTCCTAATGATTTCGAAGTGTCACCCAGGTAAATCACACAACAAGCAATCAACAGTCAGCCAAAGACTCGCTTCAAACAATCAAAACACAAGATTAAGCTAAATTCTCATGTAATCGAAACCTTCAACATAACAAACTTGAATTTCAATTATATCGGTCTATACTTATTCTTTTTTGCCTAAATTGATTTTGTTCATATAATTATTCACCTATGACTAGTTCTCAACCTTTAAACTACTCAAAACTATCCAATTCATGGTATCAAAATTTTCAACATGTTTATGGTAATTTTCACAAAAATTCATTAAAACGTTGGAAATCTTCAACAAAACTTTAAAGTAAGTTTAGAAACCTTCTAATCATATCAAAACTAATTGAAAAATACTTTGAAACCACATTTTTACCTAAAATCTTAAAATCCACTATTAACAACCCAATTTTTTTGTTTTTACTTAAAACATGTGTTTTAATGGCTAAAAACTCAATTTAAAGGATCAAATAACATCAAAAATTAATAAGGAATTGATTCGTAACCTTAGTTGACAAAAACTGAATGTTTCATCGAAAACTCAAAAAACCCAAAAATTTAATAATGGAGAAATCTATGGTATTCTTGAATATTTTTCTTGAAATACTATGGAGATTTATAGCTTGGGGGATGATAGAAATCTAATGAATTAAGTTTGGGAATCAAAAATGAATGGGAAGGGCTTTGGAATGCAATGGACGGCAAAGCAAAAATATGGAAAAGAGACTAACTTGGGTTTTTTAAAGATGAAAGGGGAAAATAGGGTGAAAATTAAATTTTGGTTTAATTGCCTTTTAAAAACTCATAATTAGACCCGTTTATAAATTAGTCCTTATTTCAAAATTGAAAGTATTTTGAACATTATTTTCAAAATTGTTTTAATTTCCAAAATGCTATAGAAAAAAAATTTCCAAATACCATGCTAATGAAATTTCTGAGCTCACTAAAGCAAAAATTCTCATTTTACTCTCGAAACTTTTAGGCTTAATTTTTGGGTGTGACAAATTTTGAGGTAAAACTCTTATTTTTCTACTACGAAACTTGTAAAATTCTTTTTTAATTGTTGATTAGAAATTGTATTTTTAGGTTGATTTGGAACATATTTATGTGTTTTTATGCAGATGGTTGCCTATTTTTAAACAATCTCTTAAAACTTTTCTTCAAACCTATAGCCCATAAAGTGTTTGACAAAATTCCCCAAGCAAATTTTAAGTGCTAATAGGGTCACTCTTGTCTAGTTAGTTAGAATGTCGATCAGGAAACGCCCTCGTTCTGGTCCTTTATCTTCTTCTAGTGGAAAACCCAATTATTTTGATGATTGTTTTTGAGATAACCATGAATCTTATTATTTTAATCAATATTTTCTAAAATGAAACATTAATGTTTCTCACACCCTTGATATCAATTTTTTGGCCAAAATCAATTTTCTGTTTCTTTAGACATTAACTAAATGACAGTAGATCGATTTTTTCAAAATCTGTTCAACAACTCATGCTAATCTTGTTCGAGCATTTTATTCGAATGCTAGACTCGAACATGATGAGTCTGGTGAGATATTTGTTGCTATAATTCTTTCTTATGAATACTCATATTCATCTCAGTTTATAAAATTTCATTAAATTTTTGAAACTTCCTCCCGAGGGTGAGTCGAATAAGAAAGGCCCTTATAATTCGACCTTAAATATTCGACACTTATTTGTCTTTGAGCTAAATGTCCATGATTGTATTTTGCATTTTATAATTACATGGATATTACGTCCTATTTCAAAACATGCCATTCTTCGATCTACCGACTATTGGTGGATTGATTCTTTTCATAGCAATAGAAGTCTAAATTTGGCTTTAATCTTATTCAATGACATTACCAAATGTATTAGTCAAAACCTCGAGAGTAAGCTCTTTCTGCTCTTTGCTACATTATTTTCATACATTTTCAAATGTCTTAACATCCCCACAAATATTGGTCATCCTTTGGTCTTTAAACACAAACCTATTAGTTTTTCTACCCTTCATTGAGCTGGTTTTAAATTGGATCCTGCTACCAACTGTAACACCTTATACCCTGTCCGATCACCGACCCAAGCTATAAGGTACTACAGTTATAAAACTTTAACATTTTTTTATAATTTAAACAAACATAACCAAAATAACTCATGTGCAAACATTTTCATGCTATTCAATAAATTTAAGACTTAAACTGTACTTACGGAACATTTAAAACAAACTAAGTTCAAATCTAGATTAAATTGAAACTTCTACAAAAATTTAAGTAAAATGTACATACTGGGGTCACAAGGCTGTTTGGCCAGGCTGTGTGAAAGAGGGCAGCCCGTGTGGTCCTAAGCTTGGTCATGTAGCTACTCCACATGCTCATGCTCTCACGCCGTGTACAATTCAAATATAGGGTCAAGCGGTCATGTCGCCAGGCCATGTAACTCTTTGAGACCATGTAGACAATCATGCACCAAAAATTAAATAATCGAATGGTGGTGTCATATGATTGTGTGGGGAACACGGCCGTGTAATAAAATGTATATACCCAAAACTACTTTAAAAAACAAGCCATTTCACATTCAAATGCGTGGGCTCCAAGCTATGCAACAACCAACAATCAAACCTATTCAAAGTGTGCCTAAACATGCTAAAATATACCATTTTACAATTAACCTTTGTGCCTAACCAATATGCCCTCATTGGCACCACAATTCAAACATTAAAACATAATCCATTCAAATATACCTCATTTATCATGACCAAAATCATCAACCAGGGTTTACCAAGCTACCTAAGCATTTGTATCAAATCAACCATTCAAAATGCATTTAAAACCAAAGACATTTTATTTCCATCACTGTAACACCCCAAACCCTGCCTAGACGTTATGGCCAAGTCTGGTGTGCCACATTGAAGTGTTTTTTTTCGAAAACCATGTTTTCATTGAAAACCCTTCTTAATGTTTAGAAAACTTTTACCGTTAATCCTGTTTAAAACCTTAGCTTGTGTTTATTTGGCAAAAATGTAATCAAAACATTGTTTAACCACTTTGTAAAATTCTTTATGGAAAATTGTGAAAACTTGTAAACCCTTGAAGTTTTTAAAAACTCTTACCGTTAAACTTGAATAAAACCTTAGCTTGTCTTTTTCCAAAACGTGATTCATTGAAATAAGCATCCCTTTGCAAACATCATTAAAACCTTTGTAAAAGTTTTATGAAAGCTTATAAACCCTTGTAGTTTGCAAAAACATGTTATTTTAAAGACAGACCAAATATCGAAAACTCAGATTTGTAACCTTTATAAAACATGTTATCTTGAAAACGGTTTAAGTATCAAATAAATTTGACCTTTTTCGTTAAGACTTAAAGTGAATGGAAGCTGGGCACCAGGTAGGATTCCAGAAAAGAGGAGGTGAGTCAATTAGACTGCTTAAGTACCAAGCTCTTCCAGGATCCAATCCTAGACATGCACACACCCATTGCCACACTTTAAGTATTTACTATATTTGTGAAAACATTTGCGGAAGCTTTGCTATGTTATCGTGATATTTTGAAAACAAGTAACCTTTATAAAAACACGCCTTAGAGGTAACTGAATTCAAAACGATTTAAACGACATCATAATTTAGCTAAAAATAAGTTAATTAAGTAAAGAATTAATAACCCGAAATAGAAATAATTAAAGAGGCCTTTTACAACCCAAAACCAAGAATAAATAATTAAATTTAAATTGAAATAGATAACTTAATTAAAATCCAACAGTCCAGTCCATGTGGCCACTCTGAATCCCTCCCAGCTCCAAGTCCACCAACTAAGCTCATCTACAAGGATGGAAGGAAAAGGGATGAGTTTGGAAAACTCAGTGTGTAGCAAAGCCCTTTTAGAGCCTAAATCAACACAAGCATACTGGGCCGAAGCCTTTCATGTAACGGTTACTGGGCCGAAGCCTTTTTTATAAATCATATTACTAGGCCGAAGCCTTTTCTGTAAACAGTAGGGCCCATAGGCCCATTTCAATAACACATGTAAACATCAATGCATGCATGCAAAGCCCATTTGGGGAGACTACTCAACCCACCATCCGCTACTTTCCACCCGTACCAGCCAACACACCATGTGGGGATGCTACTCAACCCACCCCGCCGCTACTCTCCACTGGCAGCATAGCTGTTTTATTATATAACATGAGGCCTAGCCTCTTTCGGTAACTGGGCAAAGCCCTTTTCGGTAAACTGGGGCAAAGCCCTTTTTTGGTAAACTGGGGCAATGCCCTTTTTCGTTAAATTGGGGCAAAGCCCTTTTCGGTAAACTGGGGCAAAGCCCTTTTGCACTTCCTCCATTCATATAAATCCCAACCCATGCATAAAATGAACATATCATGGCATATCATGTACAATAATAATGTCACATGCATTTCAATCAAAATAACACCCTAGAATACAATAGTCATTTTCGCCTAAGGGAAAAATAGTAATTTTCACATTGAAGGGTAATTCAGTAATTTTATCAACTATTAGGGTTTTCATGCTCATTAACAATTATCAACAATTTCTAAGCATTTAAACAGTATTTCCAGCCCATTTTAGCAATTCCGAGTTATTGCGCCCAAAACCCCTAATGGGCCCTACGTAGCCGATTTAGTCATCTAGGCCCATTTAGCCTATGTTCCATAACAGTTTTAACAGTCTTAACATGCAATTTATCCATATTTCATTTTCTATCAAATTTATGCAAATGGGCCTGAAAGCCCATTGGGCCTGATTTCAGCCCCTCGAGGCCCAAACTTACCGACTTGCACGAAATTGTGCCATTACCTATCCCATCGATACCGATCACCGATCTCATCGTTTCTAACTAATCTTGGAACAATCGCATATTCACAAGTTATTGAAATGCCGAAATTTTGGCATCTCGACTTTTCGGCACTTGTTAACTTAAGCTACTAAGAGGGTTCGTTACACACCTGCTTGCAACGAACGATGACTATATCCGATCCAAGTCAATCCTACATTCGATTACTAAAACATTAGACTACGAATCAATGATAACTAAATTTAACATACTCTTACCATATTCGGGCATCCATGAATAATGCCCTAAATCCTTACCTTTGTTGAAGTTGATATCTAAATCTGGATCCGAACGCTCCACTGATCCAAGCCCTTAGTCAGCAGCCTTTAACCCTTACAAGCACAGAGTAAAATAATTGGTAACAGCCCCTTAAAGCCTTAGGCACTATTTCGACAGCCTCCCTAAACACATAGGGATTCCAACTTTTCCAAATCCCAAAAATAAGAATAGATCACAGTCAAGTCATTCATATCACCATCCACGGTCAAACTAGCCTAATCATCACACAAGTTAGTCATTTACCCACGAGGGGCAAAACAGTCATTTAACACCCTAGGGGAAAAACGGTAATTTTACCCCATAGGGGTGTCTCGATAATTCTACCCTACAGGGGTATTTAGATAAATTCGCAAATCGAGGGTAAAATAGAAATTTTTACAAATCAGGGGTAAAATAGTAATTTTACAAATTAGGGGTAAAACAGTAATTTTACAAATCATGGGTAAAATGGTAATTTTACAAATTAGGGGTAAAATGGTAATTTTACAAATTAAGGGTAAAATAGTAATTTTACAAATTAGGGGTAAAACGGTAATTTTACAAATCATGGGTAAAATGGTAATTTTACAAATTAGGGGTAAAATGGTAATTTTACAAATTAAGGGTATGTTCGTCATTTTACAAATCGAGGGTACTTTTGTCATTGTACAAATCAAGGGTAATTTGATAATTTTATAAATCGAGATATTTCTTGTAATTTTGCAAATCGAGGGTAATTCGGTAATTTTGTAAACCAAGGTATTTCAGTAATTTTGTAAACCAAGGGTATTTTAGTAACTTTGTAAACTAAAGCATTTCTAAACAGAGATAACAATGCGAATGGGCCTAGGGCCCATTGTCGGCCCAAATGGGCCCATACGCTCGTGTGGCCCTTTTAGCCTAAATCTAGCCACAAATATGAGATTCACCTAATCTAGCCCAATATTTACTATACAATCAAACAACTTATCCAATTGGCCCGCAGGCCCATTGGGCCCACATGGCCTCTTCGGCCCATCGCAGCCTGAAGTAGCCGTCCTACCGCTAGAGCAGTGAGAAATACACACCTGATAGGAAACTAAAGTTAATCTGCGCTCCAAACACTCTTAGCCGATGCCCAACCCAAATGGGCACCCCATAAAGCGAAAGGGATCAGCCAAGAAGGATGTGCCTACTCTCCTCCTGGTTGCTCTATTTAAAGCTAGCTCCTCACCTGCTCTCATGTTAGCTTTCCGATGTGGGATTCTCCATCAATCCCCCCAAAATTAAAGCGTTAGCAAAATAATCAACCTTTGCATGCAACGAGATTCGAACCAAAGTCCTCTCAATAACCCTGTCAAGCCATCACCACTCGGACACAAGCTCCTTTGTGTCATAAGTCCAACACATTTAACTTTAAAGCTCACCTAATTGCTTCCAGATTTATTTAAAAGAAAAACCAAAATAAATTGCAAGAGCCAAGACTTGAACCTTAAACCCTTTGCTTCCTTGTCCCCTAAGTGGCGCTACTTTGCGACTACACCACATTCCTTTTTTGTGTCTTATTACACACATAATTCCTTACAACTCCTCTTTTCCAAGTCCTCTATTCCTTAAGTCCAAAAATCCAAGAATTCTCCGGGTTTTTAACCAACACTTGGGCCTTCCATAGGCCCAATAACACACTCTAAACACGAATTACACATCCATATATCAAAATTTCAACATTACACCAAATATCACAAAAATCCCGGAATCCAAGAAATTAGCCCAAGACTTTTCCCCACACTATGAATCCTTCACAGTTCACTAAAATACCACATTAACCCATTAATAATAACCTTCCATAACAGAATTCACCACATCAATAATTTTATTTCGAACTATCTCACACCCGCACCCAGGCCCAAGGCCCAACACTTCTAGGCTCAAATTCAGGGTGTTACAACTCTACCCTCCTTAAATAAATTTTGTCCTCGAAATTTTAAACTATCAACTAACCGTATTACTCAAGTCCAACCACTATGCTTTTGCTGCGCACTCTGATCCAAATAATTTTAGTACGACCCAGAACATCTAATTACTGAAATAAACATTAACACTAGCGCACACAATTCGTAACCAAACATCACACATTCCTAACTAGAATAAGCTTTGCAATCAAGAGCTCGATGTTCGAGGGACCCACATAAAAAGCACGCTCTTTTCTCCCTATCGCATTTACCCAGATGACATCTGTTGCAGTTGTTGCAAACCGGAGGTCTTAGTCGTGCCCTAGCATGTTTCACTGAACGAGACTCTGTCCTTTGCGAACTAGGATCCTTCCTCTTCTTACACTCCAAGCACCCTGCTTGAAGCATTTCCCTAATTTCCTTAATTTTGG
Source organism: Gossypium stocksii (assembly GCA_020496765.1). Taxonomy (NCBI): domain Eukaryota; kingdom Viridiplantae; phylum Streptophyta; class Magnoliopsida; order Malvales; family Malvaceae; genus Gossypium; species Gossypium stocksii. The sequence goes on from CM035624.1 coordinate 43,592,577, forward strand.
TGTCCAAAATTTCTTCTACCACTTTCCTTACTAGCTCGACCAGTGCCTCAGTACCAGGCTCCGAGTTACTGCTACCCGAAATTGGCAAACTTTGCTTACCCTCAGAATCCATATCAATACTCTACATTACCGGTACACATATCAAATGACTACAGAGTTCTCAAAAATTTCTACTATTTATTCATATGTCTTATGCAGAGATAGTATTTTAAAGCTTTTATTTTATTCAAGATCATATCATAGCTACAGTCTCAAACTTTTAGTTTCTCTACAGTTTCAGTCTCTACAATTTTTCAGTATTACTCTATCTACAGTATCATAGAAAAGTCTCAAGTCTATTTACAGTACAGTTCAGTACATTACAGAATATAAAGCAGAAATACTTACAGACTTGGTGCCGGGGATTCAGTATGCCACATCTCAATTTATCAGATTCTAGAAAAACTCAAAAAGATTCAAGACTTTTAAAATCAATTTCTCAAAACATGTTAATTTTAGAGAAAACAAGTTTGAAACAATTCTCTTTTAAACAGAATTTTCCAAAAATCTAATTTTTCCAAAAATACCTTTCTTTGGACTTAAACCTAAAATTTCCCAAAAATTTTTTTAAATTATTTATTTGTAGAAAGAAAATCTTATAAACAATTTCGAAAACAAATTCTTAAAGCGACTTTCGGAAATCTTTGTTTTACCCTCTAAAAACTTCTATTTTTAGACCCGTTCCACAGCCGAGTTGTTGCAACTTGGCTCTGATACCACTAAATGTAACACCCCAAACCCGGCCTAGACGTTATGGCCAAGTCTGGTGTGCCACATTGAAGTGTTTTTTTCGAAAACCATGTTTTCATTGAAAACCCTTCTTAATGTTTAGAAAACTTTTACCGTTAATCCTGTTTAAAACCTTAGCTTGTGTTTATTTGGCAAAAACGTAATCAAAACATTGTTTAACCACTTTGTAAAATTCTTTATGGAAAATTGTGAAAACTTGTAAACCCTTGAAGTTTTTAAAAACTCTTACCGTTAAACTTGAATAAAACCTTAGCTTGTCTTTTTCCAAAACGTGATTCATTGAAATAATCATCCCTTTGCAAACATCGTTAAAACCTTTGTAAAAGTTTTATGAAAGCTTATAAACCCTTGTAGTTTGCAAAAACATGTTATTTTAAAGACAGATCAAATATCGAAAACTCAGATTTGTAACCTTTATAAAACATGTTATCTTGAAAACGGTTTAAGTATCAAATAAATTTGACCTTTTTCGTTAAGACTTAAAGTGAATGGAAGCTGGGCACTAGGTAGGATTCCAGAAAAGAGGAGGTGAGTCAATTAGACTGCTTAAGTACCAAGCTCTTCCAGGATCCAATCCTAGACATGCACACACCCATTGCCACACTTTAAGTATTTACTATATTTGTGAAAACATTTGCGGAAGCTTTGCTATGTTATCGTGATATTTTAAAAACAAGTAACCTTTATAAAAACACGCCTTAGAGGTAACTGAATTCAAAACGATTTAAAAGACATCATAATTTAGCTAAAAACAAGTTAATTAAGTAAAGAATTAATAACCCGAAATAGAAATAATTAAAGAGGCCTTTTACAACCCAAAACCAAGAATAAATAATTAAATTGAAATTGAAATAGATAACTTAATTAAAATCCAACAGTCCAGTCCATGTGGCCACTCTGAATCCCTCCTAGCTCCAAGTCCACCAACTAAGGCTCATCTGCAAGGATGGAAGGAAAAGAGATGAGTTTGGAAAACTCAGTGTGCAGCAAAGCCCTTTCAGAGCCTAAATCAATACAAGCATACTGGGCCGAAGCCTTTCATGTAACGGTTGCTGGGCCGAAGCCTTTCATGTAACGGTTGCTGGGCCGAAGCCTTTTTCATAAATCATATTACTGGGCCGAAGCCTTTTCTATAAACAGTAGGGCCCATAGGCCAATTTCAATAACACATCTAAACATCAATGCATGTATGCAAAGCCCATTTGGGGAGACTACTCAACCCATCATTCGCTACTCTCCACCCGTACCAGCCAACACACCATGTGGAGATGCTACTCAACCCACCCCGCCGCTACTCTCCACTGGCAGCATAGCTGCTTTATTATATAACATGAGGCCTAGCGTCTTTCGGTAACTGGGGCAAAGCCCTTTTCGGTAAACTGGGGCAAAGCCCTTTTTCGGTAAACTGGGGCAATGCCCTTTTTCGTTAAATTGGGGCAAAGCCCTTTTCGGTAAACTGGGGCAAAGCCCTTTTGCACTTCCTCCATTAATATAAATCCCAACCCATGCATAAAATGAACATATCATGGCATATCATGTACAATAATAATGTCACATGCATTTCAATCAAAATAACACCCTAGAGTACAATAGTCATTTTCGCCTAGGGGTAAAATAGTAATTTTCACATTGAAGGGTAATTCAGTAATTTTATCAACTATTAGGGTTTTCATGCTCATTAACAATTATCAATAATTTCCAAGCGTTTAAACAGTATTTCCAGCCCATTTTAACAATTCTGAGTTATTGCGCCCAAAACCCCTAATAGGCCCTACGTAACCGATTTAGTCATCTAGGCCCATTTAGCCTATGTTCCATAACGGTTTTAACAGTCTTAACATGCAATTTATCCATATTTCATTTTCTATCAAATTTACGCAAATGGGCCTGAAAGCCCATTGGGCCTGATTTCAGCCCCTCGAGGCCCAAACTTACCGACTTGTACGAAATTGTGCCGTTACCTATCTTATCGATACCGATCACCGATCTCATCGTTTCTAACTAATCTTGGAACAATCGCATATTCACAAGTTATTGAAATGTCGAAATTTGCATCTCGACTTTTCGGCACTTGTTAACTTAAGCTACTAAGAGGGTTCGTTACACACCTGCTTGCAACGAACGATGACTATATCCGATCCAAGTCAATCCTACATTCGATTACTAAAACATTAAACCACGAATCAATGATAACTAAATTTAACATACTCTTACCATATTCGGGCATCCATGAATAAGGCCCTAAATCCTTACCTTTGCTGAAGTTGATATCCAAATCTGGATCCGAACGCTCCACTGATCCAAGCCCTTAGTCAGCAGCCTTTAACCCTTACAAGCACAGAGTAAAATAATTGGTAACAGCCCCTTAAAGCCTTAGGCACTATTTTGACAGCCTCCCTAAACACATAGGGATTCCAACTTTTCCAAATCCCAAAAATAAGAATAGATCACAGTCAAGTCATTCATATCACCATCCACGGTCAAACTAGCCCAATCATCACACAAGTTAGTCATTTACCCACGAGGGGTAAAACAGTCATTTAACACCCTAGGGCAAAAACGGTAATTTTACCCCATAGGGGTGTCTCGGTAATTCTACCCTACAGGGGTATTTCGGTAAATTCACAAATCGAGGGTAAAATAGTAATTTTTACAAATCAGGGGTAAAATAGTAATTTTACAAATTAGGGGTAAAACGGTAATTTTACAAATTATGGGTAAAATGGTAATTTTACAAATTAGGGGTAAAATGGTAATTTTACAAATTAAGGGTAAAATAGTAATTTTACAAATTAGGGGTAAAATGGTAATTTTACAAATCATGGGTAAAATGGTAATTTTACAAATTAAGGGTATGTTCGTCATTTTACAAATCGAGGGTACTTCTGTCATTGTACAAATCAAGGCTAATTCGATAATTTTATAAATCGGGATATTTCTTGTAATTTTGCAAATCGAGGGTAATTCGGTAATTTTGTAAACCAAGGTATTTCAGTAATTTTGTAAACCAAGGGTATTTTAGTAACTTTGTAAACTAAAGCATTTCTAAACAGAGATAACAATGCGAATGGGCCTAGGGCCCATTGTCGGCCCAAATGGGCCCATACGCTCGTGTGGCCCTTTTAGCCTAAATCTAGCCACAGATATGAGATTCACCTAATCTAGCCCAATATTTACTATACAATCAAACAACTTATCCAATTGGCCCGCAGGCCCATTGGGCCCACATGGCCTCTTCGGCCCATCGCAGCCTGAAGTAGCTGTCTTACCGCTAGAGCAGTGAGAAATACACACCTGATAGGAAACTAAAGTTAATCCTCGCTCCAAACACTCTTAGCCGATGCCCAACCCAAATGGGCACACCATAAAGCGAAAGGGATCAGCCAAGAAGGCTGTGCCTACTCTCCTCCTGGTTGCTCTATTTAAAGCTAGCTCCTCACTTGCTCTCATGTTAGCTTTCCGATGTGGGATTCTCCATCAATCCTCCCAAAATTAAAGCGTTAGCAAAATAATCAACCTTTGCGTGCAACGAGATTCGAACCAAAGTCCTCTCAGTAACCCTGTCAAGCCATCACCACTCGGACACAAGCTCCTTTGTGTCATAAGTCCAACACATTTAACTTTAAAGCTCACCTACTTGCTTCCAGATTTATTTAAAAGAAAAACCAAAATAAATTGCAAGAGCCAAGACTTGAACCTTGGACCCTTTGCTTCCTTGTCCCCTAAGTGGCGCTACTTTGCCACTACACCACATTCCTTTTTTGTGTCTTATTACACACATAATTCCTTACAACTCCTCTTTTCCAAGTCCTCTATTCCTTAAGTCCAAAAATCCAAGAATTCTCCGGGTTTTTAACCAACACTTGGGCCTTCTATAGGCCCAATAACACACTCCAAACACGAATTACACATCCATATATCAAAATTTCAACATTACACCAAATATCACAAAAATCTCGGAATCCCAGAAATTAGCCCAAGACTTTTCCCCACACTATGAATCCTTCACAGTTCACTAAAATACCACATTAACCATTAATAATAACCTTCCATAACAGAATTCAACACATCAATAATTTTATTTCGAACTATCTCACACCCGTACCCAGGCCCAAGGCCCAATACTTCTAGGCCCAAATTCAGGGTGTTACAATCACACATCACAATCAAACCAAAATACTAATTGAGATTCACATCAATATACACATCTCATACTTCAATTGAAACAAAATATAACATAGTGCTTAAAACATACATATATACCAAAACCCTATTTACATGGCCCTTATAACCGACCAAAACAAACAAATAGCTAACGAATGAGTTGTCAAATAGTGTGATCTCCAATGACGTTCCAATCGACAGCAAAAGTCTAATAATCTACAAAAAAGAAACAACCAATAGAATAAGGTTACATAAAGCGTAGTGGGTTCTTATTAAACTTTAACTTTAACTTACTGTAACTGTTGTAACTAAAACATTTCACAATTAATTTCATAACTAAGGTCATGAGTTAATTAGGTCATGAGTTAATTTACTTCCTATACACAATAAATCTCACAATGTTAGTGAGTTCACATATATGAAACATATAACTTTATCATGTCATTAACATTACAAGTAAACACATTTTAAACTCACATTTCATTTCAAATGTTTATATCCAATGTTCCATTTCATATATTTATTTTAATAGAACCAAACATAACATGTCAATAATCATATATCAAGATATAAATCGCCATATCTTTCTATTCCATTTCCATTTCGATAATTAACTATTTTGCCCGCAAAACAATAGTAAATTGACTTCAGATACATGAGAGGGTAATGCTCGCATTAGGTGAGATAAGGACATTAACCGATACACGATGCTGCTTACACAAGCTTTAAAAAATCTGCAACACATGCAAGACCTCAAGCCATTGGTACGGTATCCATCACCGGTACATAGTACCTCCTAAATAAAACACTGGCATGAAGCCTACTAAATATACACCGTCATGAACCTTGCTAAATATACACCGAGACGAAGCTTGCTAAATATACACCGACACAAAGCCTTCTATGCCCTAATGACATGTCATTTGTATCCTAGCTATTCATTAGGTTCACACGGGCTTATCTTGTAAACCATAACCTATACATGCTTACAACTTTTTCCTTGATCACATGCATACCATAATCTTTCCATTTTTATAGCATAATACCATATTTCGTAGGATCAACACATACCATGTCATAATATAATTCATTTTTTCTATACTCTACATTTTGATCCATTACTATTTCATTTCATAACTATTCAATAGATCACATAATCCTTTACATTTCTATAATATTGTTACAATTCAATTCATACATATAACTTTGTCATATTTTACAAGTTGGTTATGTGTTTCCATTTTCAAAACTTACCTTAGTTAAGTATGTAAATCATAAGTACACACATATACATATTTATATACCTATTCACATATATCCAAATTTTAATTCAAAACATCAATAGACATAACCAAAATTTAATACGAACTTACCTAAACTAATTCTGCAACAAAAACGACTCCAAAGTCTAATAAGTAATTTTCCTTTTCTATGTTTGTCTATTAATTGATCTGTTTCTTAATCTATATAATAATTTAATTCAATTATCCAATTCAAATACTTTTGAATACTAAAATTCAATATTTGACCTTTTATTAACATTTTACACTTTTACCCTAAACCCAAAACTTTCAAATCTATCACAATTACACAAACTTTATGCTAGCCGAATTTTTCCCTTTGCAATTAGAACCCATATTTATTAAAATATCACAAGAATTTCATGCCAGATTAATTGTTTTATCAATTTAGTCCTTAAACTTAAAACTAACCAAAATCACTTAACAAAATAGTTCTACATTTCCAAGCTTCAAAATCTTCCATTTAATATCAAGAACATCCAAAAATCATTAATGGTAATTTTAACAAACTTTAACAATTTTAAAAATGAATATACGAGTTAGTTGAACCTAGTTGCGACGATCTCAAAAACATAAAAAATACGAGAAACGAGTGAAAATAGCTTACCATGCAAGGGAATATCAATGATCGAACCTTCAAACCATGGTGTTTCAATTGGGAGAATAAAAGTGAATAAGATGATATTTATTATTTTTTGTTTTAAGTTTTATTTACTTTATTATTAACTTTAATTTTAATCAAAATTCATTATAAAATTAACCACAAGCCGCCCATCATCAAATACATAGTCTAAATACAACATAAGTCCTCACTCATCCACTAATTAAACCATTTAATTAATAAAATTCAATTGTGCTTAACTTTTACGACTTTTACAGTTTAATTTTTTTCTTAATTAATTAACCAAACATTAAAATTCCCAAATCGAACCTTCACAAACCAATATAATAATCCCGTAAATATTTATGGACTCAATTTACAAAAACGAGGTCTCAATACCTCATTTTCCAAAATCACTTGACTTACAAGACAATCAACTTATACTTAACTACTCATTCAAATAACAAAAATTATCAAATTAAAATTTAATTTAATATTATATTTGACTCATAAATATTGAATACTAATATTTACGGACTCACTTTTCGGATTTGTGGCACAGAAACTACTGTTTCTGACAACACTGAAAAATAGGCTGTTACACCAACACTTGGGTTAAAGATGTTCACAATGTTCTTTAAGACGATCATAATGAAGAACTTGAAGAAGACCAAGACCCTCCACCAGCTTCTTCTTCTGATCAACCGTCTACTCAGCCTCTCTTCCAGAAATATCTGTCGTCATCCTTGGCGCAATTACCTCATTAACTGATGAGTTTAAGGCTTTCAGCACTCAAGTAGGTGGTGCCTTTGAACATATTAATGATAATTTTCATGGTTTAGACTCTAGGATGCCTAGGATGGAGGAAAATATTGCATTTCTAATGTTTCAATTCCTTCCTCATCATCCTCCTCCTCTTCCTCCTTCACCTCAAGGAGACTAGGATGCATATATTTCATTTTCTCATGCATCTCACTCATGTTCATTGCACATTTTCTTATCTCTATGGTATAACTTAATGTTTATTTTGGCATCTTATTTATAGATACTTGTTGGTTTATTTTGATACATTTATGTTAGTTCTTTGATTTTTCAATTATTTACTATTTTTTTGGACTAACAAAGTCTCTCTCTTAAGCTTTATTTGTTAATTTTTGATATAACAAAAAGGGGAAAAAGATAAGAGAAATGTAAATTATTGGTATTTGGTTGATTTTATGACTAATCTTTTAATGCCAACATTAAATGACTATTTTTTAGTGTTAAATCATTGTTTCCAAAATTTCATAAAAAATCAAGTCATTGATTCAAATTGAACTTTAAAAAGTGGAGTAACAAATTCAAAAGTAAATTTACCAAAATATTTTGTTATATAAAAAAGGGGAGATTGTTGAACTAGCTTTATTTGTTAAATTATTTTGATATAACAAACATCTCTTTAAAATATAAATTTATTTTTTGAACAAAGAATTCAAAGCATGAATAATATTTCAAAAATTTTAAACATCTTAGAAAATGCTTTAAAAACTTAGAATACTTTTGACAAAGTTCTAAAAATAAATTTAAACTCTTGAACTTAATCAAAACCATTTCAAATCAATTGAAAAACTACTCCCTACAAGAAGTATCGATGTTTTCCAAAATGTATCAATACTTGTAAAATTTTATGATACTTCATATTTTTATTGATACAAAATCTGCTTTTTGTTTTGGGTAAAAAATTGAACACAAACAATAAATATCGATACCTTGAATATTATATCAATACTTATTAGCATTTAACGATACCAAAAATTTATATCGATAACAATTTTGCATTTTGTTTTTTATGATCTATTCAAAAATGTCAAAAAAGTATCGATACCCATAAAATTATATCGATACATTTTACCAAGTATCAGTAAATCATCTTTGGTATCGTTGGAAACTAATTTTAATGATCACTGAATCAGACATTAAATGTCTCTAGTATCGATACTCGGACAAAAAATATCAGTTCTTTTTATTGTAGTTGAATTTAATGGTCTGGTATTTCCATCCCAATGGCTTTATTTATTCTCCCAACAACCACAACGGTTGGAAATAAAGTAAAAGATATAAATACTAGCTTCTGATGGTCCTACAACAACTAAAGATATAATTAAGCTTAAAGATTAATCAATTCAACCTTAGCGCTCAATTCTTTCATATTTTTTTATACACACTTGTGAGCTTCTATTGTTATTCTTTAGCTCTAGTGCACTCTTGTTTATTTGTACCTTAGTAGCAAACATTTTGATCTTATGAGGATTATTTCTTAGTTTGCTCCTTTGTAATTTTATGAGAGGGTTTGTCTTAAGATCTGGTTAAAAATCTTAAGAGAGTTGTAAGGTTATACCTTGTAAGGTTATACCTTGTCCTCAAATGTTGAACAAATTAGTGAATTTCGAAAAATTCTTAGTTGTGGAAAGATAATGAAGTGGAGTAAGTAATTAGGGCCGAACGACTCTAAATCTTTGTGTTCATTGTTTCATACTCCTTTGTTTTCACATAATCTTTTAAAGGCCAATTTACCCCCTCTTGATAATTTTGGTTTGATCAATTGAGCTAACAACCACCGTGACCCCTTGAGACCATGTGAACTAGGACTTCTTAAATGAGTTCAGAAGGAACTATGTGAGCTGATTCTACCTTTATAAGAAAAGGAGAGTTTATCCAACTTAAACAAAGCAATATGTCCGTGGTGGAAATGAAAGAAAATTTGTACGGTTGAGCAAGCATGCTTGAGAATTTGTGGCCACCGAAGAAGACATCTTTTTGCTTGTTTGGGCTCTAGAGGTGAGAGAATTTACTGCTTTGACTAGGAGGGCTCAAAATATGGAAGATATAAAGGTCGATAAGCAAAACGCCAATTTAAAAAAGTAAAGACCGAGGCAAGAGAAGTTCTACTTGCCCTATGAAACCACTGTCAGCTAAAAGGGCCAAAGGTTTGAAAGGCCACTCCTCCGTCCCTTAATGACTCCAGAGGAGAGGATAAAAAGCAACACAATAAACATTTAAAAAAAATACAAGTACCATAATAAAATAAATATTGGTAGTTTAAGTATCATATTAGATATTTTTAAAGTACAACATGAAATATTTTATTAAAATACAAGTCCCATATAGTCTAGATTTTCAGCATCACAATTGGAAAATCAAACTTTACGCTAAAAATATATAGATATAGATATATAGATATATATTTTAAATATCCTAATTGATCTTCCATATGTATACTTAAATTTTGAAACAAATCCTTGAGACATAATAGTTGGTTCCGGAAACAAAACTCAGCAATATTTCTTCTATAAAGACGAGAAAAAACTATAATAAACGAAATTAATTATTTCATTAAAATCAAAGAACAGGAAAAGGTGATGGCAATGCAAAACAAATGCCTTCCTCCCTCCACATTACATCATCCCATAAATTGCTTGGCACAAAACCACAATTTCAATTTCCATTATACATTAATCTCAGCATGCTTGCTTACAACCACAAGGACAGCCACAAATTGCTCTTTAGCCCCCCACCCATACAAAAAATAAGAACGTTACAGAGCCAGAAACTTGACCCAACGTCTCAAGATCCTCTGCCGCCCCGTTGCCTTTTTTCTTCTAGTGCCGCAGCTTCATTCAACATGTCAGCTGCATCCTTCTGCATGTCTAGCTTGGCCAAGGCTACAGCCTGCATGTAAAATGCTGTTGACCAGTCGGGGTACACACATTGTGCTTGCATTGCATCTCGGAGGGCAGCATCTGGTTGATCGCACAGAAGATAACAAAGACTTCTTCGTGCATAAACAGTTGGAGAAACCATGGTTCCAACGTCTATGAACTGAAAAGAAAATGGGATCAAATTAACCATTAATGCAGAAAAATGCTATCTATTTTCCTTTTGCCAATTCTCTATGGAGCTTCCAAATTGTGCTCCAATTTATAAACCATATAACCAATAAGAATCTCAAATTTCCCACTCTCATTTTTCTATAGAGCCAAAGCCCACAGATTCCAATTGATACATTACAAGCACAATGAAGTAAAGTAATTGGGGCAACAGGCTCTGTGCCTTTTCAGACCACACAAATTCTGTGAATGAATGTAATCTGTTCATCCCAGAAAGAAATGGAATGTATACCTGAGAATAACAATCTATAGCAGTTTTAAACTCTTTGTCACGAAATGCTACATCTCCCCGCTTTCTTGCCTCCAACATATCTCTCATTTGTTGAGTCCACTCTTGAAAGGAGAGCTGAACCAGTCCATATCCAAATGAATTTAACACCACATAATAGGTAGGCATCCACAAATCTACATTTCTATGATATTACTTACCTCATTTGTTCCTTCGTCATCTTTGTAATGTGTCATTACCAAAATTTGATGGATAGCTGTGAGATCCATTCGTGAACAGGCATCACCCATTGGAGACAACGGCTGCTGTGGAGTAGGAGGCCCCTCCTCATGCTTGGGAATTCCCAACATCACATAAGATGGAACCTGCAAATGAATACCAAGTCCTCACCTCAGAGTCTGATAAAATACGAATTCTAATATTTCATAAGAACAAAACTGCAAAACGCAAACAATATTTCCATGAATGCACATCCAAAAAGTAAACTTGAGGAAATTTAGAGGGAGAGCAAAAGTGGTAGAAAGATGGCTCACATCAGGTTTATTTTGCAATGGGGCAAGTGTAGTCACAAGATCTTTGGTATTTGGCCTCTCCCTTGGTTCATATTGCAAACATTGTGAGGCAAGATCAAAGACCACAGTTGCCTCTTCAGATGAAAAGTGTCCCTCTAGATGTGAATCCATTAAAAGAAGAATGTTTTTGCCTCTTATCATATCCAGAGCCTGCATACAAATAAAGAATTTTTATTTTTGAAAATAATACCCGAAAATTAATAGCTTTTGGGAATGCCAACAAGGAGGCAGAATTAAAGACAGGAAATTCAAGTGGCACCAGAATCATATTTTCATCCCTTATTAAGAATCACCAAGTATAAATCAGGTGGAGTCATCATATCCACGAATTGAAAATTATACCAAACATGTATAGTTATAATATCGACCATCTGTGAGAAATATAAAAATCCTTGGTATCCATACATCCAACACGTTTAAACAAGAAATAGTGCAACACTTCATTGAAAATAGATTACAGCTTTCCAAGCAGCAAAAGAGTAGAAAACGTATACATACTTACATGACTTGGAGGAATGTGTTTTCCACTGAGAAGATCCAAAAGGACAGTTCCAAAGCTGAATATAACACTTTCAGGAGTAACCCTTCCTAGAACACAGATATTAATAAGCTCAATCATTCTAGCTAAGAACAATTCTGAAACAAATAACCGATGGTTAACATCATCAGCCCTAGAAACTTCAAAGCTCTAAATAATCAGTTTTCATGATAGACTTAGTTCACTAGTATATTCTCAAATTATGCAGTTGCACAACACAGCTTGGAATCCTTAGAAGCTTAAGGCATTGCGATCATCTATAAATATCAGAAATGGACGAAGCTAGCAAACATACTATCAGTCCCAAGGAAAAGCAAAAGACTTAAGCAAAAGAAAAAGAAGATTCATTGATGGTCTGAAATATCCAACATTACAACCCGACCCCCCCGCCACCATCCCTTTTGTTTCCCCATATTTGGTAAAAATGAATATAGGCAAGTAATTCTCACACAATCTATGAAGAGCAAGTTTAAGAATGTCAAATCTATTTATAAAAGACGCATGATCATAGTTAGTTTGGAAAGGATCACGTAGTGGAGGTGTTCGCAAAATGTCCGTTTTTGTAGATTTGCATAAAATTAAGGCTCCTCTCCTCTAACTTAGGAGAAAATATGAATGATAATTCAGATCTAAACATTTGAAAACAATTGACCAAATGAATAAGTTTTGGATTTAAACATACACACAATGGAAAGCAAGGTTGTCTTCTTTCTCTTAAGTGAGGAAGAAGTTGAATAATAAGAAGAATTAAGAAGCTGTTACCATTTCTTAAATACTCAGGAGGCGTGTATGCAAGATTTGTACTATAACTTTTTCCATCCCTGCTGTTCTTCATCAAACCAAAACATGAAAGTCGAGGATCACCATTCTGCAAAAACCAGTAAAAAGGTTATTAATATGCTCGACAAAACAAATACCAAGAGCTAAAAAAAGATAGTTTTGTTGCAATACCTCATCAAAGAGAACCCTATATGCATTCAAATCATGGTACAATGGACGACCTTCGCTGCTACAATAATCTAATGCTTCAGCTATGTATAAAGCAACTCTCAACCGCATAGCCCACTCAATAGTCTGGTTCTCCCCTGTCAAGCAAATAAAGAGCAGAAATTATTTTCAAGCCAAAAAGTGACACATTAAAAGGAAGACAATATGGCAACACAATATGATTTTACATTTTTACTTATGTTACTTGAAAAGCATAACTTAAGGTGATAACTTAAAGATATTATCATGCAGGATCTAACTGGTTGAGAGACATTTCTTGGAAACAAGAATTTAACAGAAGTCATCAATAAAGTTAGGTCAGAGGAAGTAATAATTGCACTCAAATTTAATTATATTTAGTTTACTTTTGTTCAGAAAAAAAAAAGTGATAGCAAAAATTGGAACCATACAGTGAAATAAATGCTTTGCAAGGGTATCATTCGGCATGTATTCAGCAACAAGCAATCTCTCGTCGCCATCGCAGCAATACCCAATCAAATTAGCCACTCTCTTATGTCTAAGGTTTCCAACACCGCGAGCTTCATCCTTTAATGATAAACGGAAAAAGAGATTAAAAAAAAAATCAGAAGAAGGGACACCCTAAAAATGGAAATGATTCAACGAAAAAAGAAAGCATACGGCGAATTGTTTAGGATCGGGCCAGGCTAATCTAGTGAATTTCTTGATGGCGATCCAACGTCGATTATTGTCGTTTTGGAGGCGGCCTTTATAGACCACATTGGGGGCCTTTTCACCGCATTCAGAGACGATGAAATCGGAACTGAAGTTGTTGGTGGCAGCCTTGAGCTCAGCAAGGGAGAACTCGGAGAAATCAGGGAAGCCCGCAGCCCCACCGGCAAGGGAATCTTTTCCAGCATTGGAAGGTGAGGAAGGGCCATTATTGGTCTGAGTGAGACGATTGGTGTTGGTGTTGTTGTTGTAGAGGTGGTGGTGGTGATTGGTTTTGTGCAGTGAATCGGGTCTTCTCAGAAAGGTGGATTCGCAGCAGCCCATAACTCGGGGTGAGTTGACTCAGACGACTAATTTATAAATTATAACCATAGAGATTCCTCTTCCTCTTTGATTTATTTAATCTTTTTTTTTTAAAAAAAAAAAGTTATATGGTTTGGAGTTTATTCAATTAATGGAAGAGGGAAGGAATGGAGAAGCTATTTGGGTATGGGAAGTTTCGAAGGAAGGAAGGAAAGGTGAGGACGACGTCGTGTGGGAGACTGCGTGTGTGTGAGAGAGAGAGTTTACACCATAGGAGTGTGAAAGAAAGAGAGAGAGGTTTCTCTTTCTTTCTTTCTTTCGTTGTTTCTCTCTCTCTCTCTTTTTCCGTTGGCCTCTTTCAGCCCTTTCTGCACTGACAAAACCTTCTGTCCCTTTCTCGACGTTGCTTTCTTTCTTTCTTTCTTTCTTATATTTTTTTTCTCACCTTAATAACAATTGTATGCTACAATAATATACTAATAGTCTATAGCTATTATACTATTGAATTGTCCTTTTTACGTCCTTGATTTTATTTGATTCAAGGGTCTTTTTTGTCTTCATCTACTTACTAATTAGCCTCTACTTCTATTTCTGCTTCACTCTTAACTCTATATTTAATTATATTTATTTTTACATGACTTGTTTAGAATTGCATTTTATTTTTGTATTCTAAATTACCTCATATAAATTTTCTATAAATATTTTTTAAAAATAATTTTCTATAATTTTTTATAATGATTTAATAATTATTTAAGAAACCACTCCAAAATAAATCTAGATAACTATTTGTCTAAGTTCATCTTACATTAAACAACGATTTGTTAAAGTTCATTTTCAACATTGTTTTTGATAATTTTTATTAATTTTAACAATTTCTTATCATTTTAAATATTTTTATCCTTTTTTTGTAATTTTTAATAATTATTTGAAAAATCATGTAGGTATCATGATTATAAAAAACTTTATTTTTTAGGATTTTTAAATTTGTTTAAATATTGCTACATTAGCATGAGGTACATATGGCATTTCATGTGTCATTTTCTAGTTGCTCAGATAGCCATGTCAACGCTTGACAATAGAAATTGGTGGAATTTTAACAAAACGACTAGTTTTCTTTTTTATCTAACGTATGAGAACTAATTTGTTCATTTTTTTAATAGAGGGAGAAAAATATAATTTGATTCCTACTATAGGGGCCTCCATTATACTTTTACTACATTGAGTTTTATGCTTTTTGTTTCAAATAAAAAGTTAATTTTACCTTGGATATTATTTTCAACTTCGTCGTTTAACGGGAATTTTTAATAGAATGGTCAATTTGCAATTTCCTCTAATGTATATAGGCTAATTTGACCATTTTTTAGTAGAATATGCAAAATGTAATCCAACTTCTAATATAGGGGCTTCCATAGTACTTTTATCATTATAATTTTTATTGCCCATTATTTTATTCCGTGAAAAAAATTATTTATTTTCTTGAATAATGATATTAATTAAAAAAATTAATGTTGAAAATTTTAAAATTAAAATAATTAATTATTTTAAGTGAAAGATAAATTTTAATGACAATTATTTATTATTATAAATAATATCTATACTTAATATAAAACCTTTTAACTTAGTATTATGTGTTGATCAAGCTTTTGTCCTTCATGCTTTCTTTTAAATGATAACTAGCTTATATTATGATAATAATGCTTTTGTTCTTTTATATTTTTATGTAATACTTTCATACGTTTATATAATTTTTATTTACTCTAATTTAATCTTTAAATAAAAAGATTAAAAAGCACAATAAAAAGATTAAAAAGTACATATCCAAAAATCAAACATGTGTTTAATAAAATTTATTTACAGTTAGGAAATCGATAGTATTTGGACATGCAAGAAAGGATGAAAGTTATAGAGGAGTAACTGCCTTCACAATAGAGAAGATATAAGGAGTAGCAAAAGCATACAAGAGCAAATGGATAAACAAAGACAAGCAGATGAAAGAAACACAATAAACAAAAGGCTAATGGAAGAATTGAGAGTATACAAAGTGGTCCATGATCAAGATCTACCAGGAAGGGAGGAGGAATCCATTCATTCTTAGCATAGACGTCGGCATGCAAACTAAGGTAATGATGATTTGGTAGATGATATTGAGGTTGATAATAACTATGAAAAGAAAGATAATGATAGTTATAGCTATTATACTAAAATACCTTAGAGCGGAAAATAGAGAAGTTAGAAAAGCTTATATGGGATTTCCAGAAGGTTGAAGCCTCATAACTAGTTAAAAAGTACAAAAATAAGCCTCTACATGAAAAAATATTGTAACATTGTCCCCCTACCTTCAAATTCCCAAAGATGATGTATAATGGTCAGTGAAATCCCCAGGATCATTTGGTTCATTATGTAAACCACATGAACATTTTTGGAGCCTTGGATGAGGTTAAACACAGAGCATTCTCTATGACATTGAAGGATTAAACATATGTATGATACTTACAACTTCTGCAACATTTTATTTCAAACTTTTAGTAATTGATAGACTTGTTCATGAGTAGGTTCTTAGCGAACAAAATGTTGAAACAATCACCTCGGTACCTTATGTCCATCAAGCAACGTGAGGATGAGCCTTTGTGAGACTTTGTAAATAGATTCTACCCAACAACCATGATAACAAAAGATGTCCTTGAAGAGATTGTTGTTCAAACCTTTATGTTTGGAACAACACACCAAGTTTTGAAGTATAATCTGGTGGATAAACCCCTAGCGAGCTTATTAGCGTTAAAACTCACATTTTTCTTTAAAATGATAAAACGAAAAAGGCCAAGGTTCAATTTATTGGATCTTGTGCCTTAATTATAGTATTTTCGACTAAATATACTTTTATTTTTTTGAACAAATTGGTTTAATAAAATATCCATTGATTATATTAATATTCTTTATATATTGTCATCAATGGTTTTTGCACACAAAAATGAAAGTAAATATTGGCTTACTGATTGTCTAACATTTAACTAATACTAAGCAATATTACGTGGTCAGATCGTATTATGAAAAGACAACTTATATTAGTAAACGAACCTAAACATGTCCTTAGTCTAATCAAAAATGAGAAAATCGATTGAATGACTAATATGCTATTTATCAAGTTTAATTGGGGAGATTTTTTGTCTTGGGCATCAGAGCGGATGACTTTCAAAAGATAGATACATAGAAATGACTAACAAAACTGATAGTACATCGGATTGGACCTATCACACCCCAAAATCGGTGAATCCAAATAGATGAGTAAAGTATATATGTAAACTGTTTGGCACACTATGGTAGCATAATCTACCACCCTGTTGGTTTGCTAGCAAGTTAGGGTATTGTCACATACTAGCTTTAACGTATCCTCTTGTTGGTGGTATCTAAGGATTCAATTATAGGGTATCTTTGAGTGAAGAAAGAATACGACTAAGTCTGAGTACAACCCAAATTTTGGCTGAGCATAAAGAGCCTATCAAGTGTATGAAGAAGTTGAGGAAAACTTAATTGTCCTTAAGGCCACGCCATATGTAAGGCACCATCAAGGTATAATACGCTTGGGTTGCTGAAACACTATTTAAGATGGTTCTAATGACAATATTAGTTGGGAGTTAGTTGAATTGATTTGACCCTCCCTATGACTGGTCAATCAGTAACAAAGATCTATGTTGGATTTTCTTTACCTTTCCATAGATTTTGTAGGAAAATCAAGAAATTTGGATTAGGTAAGCATCGTCACTTGTCAAAGTCCGCAGTAGGGGACAGGGAGGTTATATCTAGTGAAGGGGGAAAATATTTTAGATGGTTTTTCTTTTTTCCCTACATTCTAGTTCTTCCTTCTGACCTAAATGTTCTCTTCTTCTTCGTTAAGCTAGAGCTAAGATTTTGTTTAATCAGTGGATGATTCAACCTTCTAGTAAGTCTTACAACTTTGCACGTTATGATCATAAAAGGGAAAGATATTACAGGAAAGCCTTGTATAGGGGTCGCATGTAGTTGAAACGTTAGTAAAATGTCTATAATTAGGATTCTAGTGGAAATCTTATAATCTTTTAAGCAGTTGTCGCTGTTGGTTTGGTATGAACAATTAAAATAGAAGCTCCATGCTGAGGTAAAGGTAGGTCTCTGGTGAGTCTCTGGACCCGTCTCATGTGCGTTATGTTATCATGATTCTTTGTATGATAGTCATACACTTAAATAAGAATATCTTTGTAACATCTTCCAGTGAAGCCTTCATATTTGGGTGTTGTTTTAGAAGAATTTTGGAAGGGGTTCTAAATAAGTAAAATGATGGACTCAGTTAAGAAACAAAAGTTTACGAGTACACCTTTGGGCGAAGTCCTAAAAGTTTGACATATAATCAATAGGAATAACGCTTAAATGATAGTTTTAAGTTATCCAACGATAGGATTGGATTAAGTATAAGTTTCTTTCCGAGCGTGTTTGTAACACCTTAGTCTAGTGTATTATAAAGGAGCAAATTTTATGGCTAAGTATGATTATTCAAATAATAATGGTAAGAGTGTATAAGTCTCTGAATTGGACGCATAGTTATATAGAAAAATGACAAACGAATAAGTGTTTGCCCAAAAAAGGCCAATTTTAACGTATTGAATAGGCGAACCAATAATGTTCTGTTAATACAGTCCTTTGTAATAGTAACGGTTAAGGAATCATAGAGATGAATATTTGACTAAGTAGTAGTAGTCACCCAAATGCATTTTTGGCATATAAAATGGGCGGACTCTGATATGGAAATAAGTAGACAATAATTCCTAGTCAAATTAGAATGATAAGTGAAGCGAAAGCGATGGTTATGAAAATGATGGTTATAGGCCATGCCAGAAGGCATAATACCTCCAATAATCGATGTGGTCCCATACCAATTGACTGGTAAGGAAAGCTAGTTGGGAACTAACCAAACATGAACCAAAAGAGTCAAAGGCTGAAGGAGTATCAGGTAAGCCTCTTGGACGTGCTAGATTTTGATAAGCCAGTTAGTTTGGACGTGACCTTTACCAAGTCTGTATGAAAACTTGAGTTAAGTTAAAAAGACATTCAGGTTAAAGGGGTTGTCTGTAACTGTCTAATTTTTAGTGGTATCGGAAACAGTGATTCAAGATCACTAAATCCGATGAGTAAGTTCAAAAATTTAATAAATTAATATTTGAGTCAAGTGTGATTTTAGAAATATTCTTAAACTAGTAATTTTGTGATTTAAAGGAATTTATTAGGTAAATTGGGTTAAAAAAGAGGTATGGAGACCTCGATTTTATAAACCGAGCTGTAAATATTTTTATAAATATTTACAGAGTGTCATTAAGTTAGTATTAAAGTTTCGTTGGAAAATTTTAACATTTTGATGGTTAATTAATTAAAACGGACTAAATTGAAAAAGGTACAAAATTTACTAAAATGATTAAATAGCTCACGTGTTAAATAAGGAAGGACTAAAAGGGAAATTAGACACCCAAAGAATGGCTGAGGTAGCATAAGCAGAAAAAAAAAATCAAGGAATTAGGTTATTTAAGGGCAAAATTAGAAATAAAACAAAATTTAATAGCCAAATGAGATTTTTAATAGTTTTTAGATCATTTCTTCCCCAATTCTCAGCCAAAAACATCCATTAGAGAGCTTCCCAAGCTGGTTTTTATATTTTTACTTCATGTAAGTTTAATTCTTGCTTTTCTCTTGAAATTTTTGTGTTTTTAAGACTTTTTCAATTAGGTCCAACTATCTATTCCTTTAGTTTTTAATTCTATGGGTAATTTTGAAAGTTACCATTGATGAGTGATGGATTTTTATGATGAATTAACATGGATTTGAAGCTTTAATTTTGTTATATGATGATTTTATTAAGTAATTTTGATAGAAATTAATTTTAGGACCTAATTGTGTAAAAGTTTAAATCTTAGGGTTTGGCATGAAATTTTGAATGTCAAAGGCTGTGAAATAGCCTATAATATTTAGGTAAAGTGTTAATTGAGAAAAATTAGCTTAATTGATGGGTTAATTGATTAGGGACTAAATTGTAAAAACTGTAAAAGTTAGAGTAAATGTGTAATTTCGAAATTTGAAGGGTATAAATTGTGAAGTGAATTAGAATTGAATTAGATGATAATGAATGAATGATTTTACATTATAGATCAAGAACCCGAAGATAAACGCGGAAAAGAGAAATTAACAGATCAGTCCCTGAATTTCTACAACCTCTACAAATTACCCCAGGTAAGTTCATATGGTTAAAATTTCATGATTAAATGTTAATTTACGAATGATATAGCGTATTATTTCATATTTTTGTTATTGAATTATGATTATTGTAAATATATGAAAATTAAATTGAAAGTTCAAATTGAGTGGAACGCAGGATTAAGTACGATCGTTCCGTGACACAAAATGAATTGACGGATAAGACCATTGTTGGACCATGTCAATGTTTAAATGTAAGACCATAGCTGGGCTATGGCATTTTAGTGAAAAGACTATAACTGGGTTATGACATTGTGAACGTAAGTCCATGGTTAGACCGTGGCAATATATGTATATGTGTGTAAGACCATAGTGGGCTATGGCATCCTGATGATAAGACCATAATTAGGTTATGGCATTACGAGTGTAAAACCATGGCAGGGTCATGGTAATATATGTGTAAGACCATAGTTGGACTATGGCATCAAGAAAATGATGTACTCAATTCTATAAGACGTTCTCTAATTTGATAAAGATTGGTAAGTGTCATAAGGATTAAAGTGATAGAATTTAAGTAGTTATTGATATTGAGCTCAATCAAGTGAATTCATCATTTGAAATTGTGATTAGCAGGAAGTGTTAGTGAAATGCTTGTTTTGTTATTTGTTATAGTATGTTCGATAAGATTTAACTTTAAAGCCAATGAACTTACTAAGCTTCATTAAGCTTACTCGTATTTTTTAATGTTTCTTGTAGATTAACGTGAGTTCGGAGGATCAGGTCAACACATCGGACTACACCATCCAGATTACTCCGGTAGATTTTGTTAAATACCCTATGGTTTATATGGCATGTATAGGGTTGGTTTAGAGAATAGTTAAACTTGAAACATGGTTGTGAATGATATATATGTATATGTTTGTATGTATGTATTGAGTAGTAGTTTTTAGTAATCATAGAATGGAGTTATTATGGTAAGTTTATGCAAATGAGTCTTGTGGTTACATATTATGTTTAAAACATGATTTGTTGCTTGTATTAGTTGCTTGGTTGGGATATATTAGTGTATATCAATGTTGTGTGCAGGATGATGTTAAAAAGGGTGAGAAAAGTGGCCTAAAAATGACCTATTTTGGTCCATACGGGCAGAGACATGGGCGTGTGTATTAGCCGTGTGTGACATATGGCCTAGCACATGGGCATGTGGTCTGGCCGTGTGTCCCCTGCACCTTGAAATTTCAAAATAGAATGCTTAGTATTTTTCACACAGCCTGGCACACAGGCGTGTGGCTTGGCCGTGTGACCCATGCACCTTAATGTTTTGCAAGTTAGAGAGTTACACGAGCTGGGGACACGGCCGTGTAACATACTTCATATACCACATAGCCCAGGACATGGGTGTGTCACTTGGCCGTGTGAGCCACACGGCCTGACCACATAAGCGTATGAGCCCTGCACTTAGGAAAAATTTTAAAATTTCATAAATATTTTCTAAGTTCCCGGTTTAGTCTCGACTTGTTTCTAATGTATGTTTTGGGCCTCGAGGGCCCTAATAAGATACTTTACAATAAATTTTATGACATGTACGATAAAATAATATAAAATTTCTATATTCATTCCGTAAGTTCTAGTAATGCTCCATAACCCTGTTCTGACAACGGATATGGGTTAGGGGTGTTACATTGTCTCCTTAATTAAGGACAAAAGGGCTAAGTAGATGGGGGATGTCTCTCAAAAAGATAGTTTGGAACTCTAGTTTTCTATTGGTAAGCTGCCTCTCATAAGATGAGCCTGAAAACCCCTTATTTCTGCTAGTAAGCTCCCCCCCAACAAGGTACGTTTCATGACTCTGTCTATTAGAAAAACGAAGATCTTTAAGTATACTTGAAGAAGTAAGACTTAGTGATATGTTTAAGTTAAAGTAGAGGTGAAAGGATACTCAAATGAGCTTTAACAAAGTGTCTCTATTTGGCGAGGCGAGGAGACCAGTATCTAGTTGGATGAAAGATCTAGAACTCAAGTTGTAACAGTTTGAGCTTGGGCCTAGTCGGAATAGTGGTTTCAGGACCACAAATTCGATGAGGAAAAATTTATTTTTATTATATTTTTATGGTCTACAATTTCACGGAATGATTTCGTGAAAATTTCGTTCAAAAATTTCAATGTTTGGGCACTCAATTTAGTCAAAAGGACTAAATTGTAAAAAGTACAAAAGTTGAGTTCTACATGTTAGAGGTGTCCAATTGTTATGAAATTTTAAATTGGAGGTTCTTAAATGGAAATTAGACCATTGGTTAATTTGTTGGACAAAAATGGACATGAAATGGGTGAAATAGAATATTTTTAAGTTAGGGGCATTTTGGTCATTTAGTGATTAAATGATTAAATAAACAAAATTAAAAGCCAATTTTTGTCCATCTTCAACCCCATGGCCGAATTTCACAAGGGGAAATTTTCAAGCTTCTAAGCTCGATTGTAAGTCCGTTCTAGCCCCGTTTTTAATAATTTTTATGTTTTTGAAATCCTTATAACAAGATTTATCTACCACTAATTTGAGATATGGTTAAAGTCTAGGGTTTTGACCCATGATGAATATGTTTGTATTTTTGTGTTTAATGGTAGAAAGTGCATGTTTATGGTTAGAGAAATGACTTTTACTAAGTGATTTTCGGTGAAAATGCCTAAAATGACTAATTTGTAAAAGTTATAAAATGTGTCATAAAAGTGTATTTTAATAGAAATTATGGGCTGTTATAGTTATGAAAATGGTTCAGCTAGGTTTTAAGTACAAAGAAATTGAATGAAAATCATTTTACGAGCTTAGGGGTAAAATTGTAAATATGTAAAAACTTTAGGGGCAAAAACATAATTTTTCCATAATATGATTTTTGGGTTGCACTGAATAAGATGAGTAATAAATAAATTAAATGTGATATTATAGATCAAGGAAAACAAGGTTTGGAATTAGAACGTTGGAAAAATAAGAAATTGACGAATAAGTCATTTTCACCGATTGTGCTACCGAGGTAAGTTTGTATGTAAATAATGTTTCGTTTTTACTTACGTTATCATATTTTATTATGTTTTATGAAATGTGGATGAATATTAAATGAAATTGACAAGTATTGAAAAGTGAGAAATTTCCAGTTGAACATTAGGAATAGAATAGGATACAAGTGACATGTCACTAGTGAATCAAATATGGTACTATGTGAAGGCCACTTTGAGAAGAGATAGCTAGATCACAAGTGTGGTACCATGTGAAGGCCACTTTGTGAAGAAGGTAGCTTTGGCTACAAGAGTAGTACTATGTGCAGGCCACCAGGTATCCGTTATTATTTCGATGTGTTCAACGGGAAATGAGTAAGTGTAAACGAATATGACTATGTGATGAATAAGTGTAGGTATGTGTGTGTAAACTTATAAGCAATGTGCTCGATATATGATCGAACTTTGGTAAGGTTGATATGGAGTAAGTGTTACAATGAAAGTTACTATAAAGAAAACATGAAAGAGTGAAATTTAGAAACAAAACAGTTTTGGCCAGCAGCAGTTGTGTAAATTTGAAAAATCACCAAAAATGGTGGAAAATGAATTAGAGGTTAAATAAGATATGAAATAAAAGCTTATTGAGTCTATTTTCATATAAAAGTAACAGTGTAAGCAAAAGAATTTCATATTATAAGATGTTTGGATTCTTGTTAAATAGAGTCAGAATGATTTCAAAATCCCCTATTCCGAATTTGAAAAATCATTAAAAATTAAAAAATAATTTTGGAGTATAATTTATATATATCTAAAATCCTTAGTGAGTATATTTTCAAAAGAAATAAATGGGAACATCATCTAAATCCTGTACGAGGAGATAATTAATTTTTAGTGAAGAGGGGTCAGAACTGTCAGATAGCGAAATAGAGGTGCCTTTAAAGAATAAACTGTACTTATTGGCAAAACCAAAAATTTTGGAAATTTTATGGTAAGAAGATATGTGAGTTTAGTTTCAGGGAAAATTTGCGGATCTTAATTTTGAGTTTCGTAGCTCAAGATATAAATAATTTAGTGACTGTGACTCGAGTAGACAGCTTGATATGAACATGAGTAAATAGTGGAACTATGTGCAATTATGATTGTATTATCTTGAGAACATATTGTGAAGATTTATAAAAAAAAAAAAAAAAAACATGTTAATAAATTACTTATTATTTACATACCTACTTACTAAGCTATAACGCTTACCCCACCTTCCTTTCCTTTTTCCTATAGTGTCATAGATGCTAGCTCGAGTTGGAGGTCGTTAGAGATTCTATCACACTAACAAGCTATGGATTGGTATCAATGATTTTTATTCTAGTTTTTTTTTTTTTGTCTATGGCATGTATAGGGACTTGGTCATTTGTGTACATGTTATTATGAGTTGACCTAGAATATTGGCCTATGCTAATTGAAGGTCATTGTTGTATAAGGCCATTTAATGTGGCCAATATTTGTTATGTTATAAGTCTATGATGAAACATTACATGGATATGCATCCTTGTTTGGGTTGGATGAGTGAATGCGTGATAAATATGTGTGGCAAATACTAAATAGGAATGGTTGATGATGTCATAAATAAAATGCTCAATGTTTTTCATACGGGTAGGGACACGGGTGTGTGTGACCACATGGCCTGCCCATCGGGCATGTCCCAAGCCATACGGGCGTGTGGCCCTATTTTGTGGTAAAATTTTCTAAGTATTTTAAAGTTCTCAGCTTAGTCCCGGACTGTTTCCAAAGTATGTTTTGGGCCTCGTAGGCCCGTAATAGGGACAATATGATTATGAATGAAAACTTTTAAATTTGAATGGAAATTTGTGACTCGGAAATGATCAGTTATATGTGATTAAGTCTGATAATGCCTCGTACCCTATTTCAGCGACGGATACGGGTAAGGGGTGTTACATAAGTAATTATTATCACAATAAAAGATTAGATCTAAAGTTTGACAGCCTTCTAGGTTGTAAGGTGAGTCTCTAGACTAACTTTTACATGTATATTATAGTTTAGATGTTTCTATGCTAATTGACTAAATTATGAAATTGAAACAAGTAAAGCATGACTCTATGACTCTAAAAATGAAGGGAATGATCTGTGTGTATGCATGTTTGAAAGCATGAATATGTCTGTCATGAGTTAGTCATTATTTGAACAAGTCTATTTTGAAAGTGTTTGCCATGAGTAAGTCTATGCATGAAGTTTAAAGGGAACGTGTTACATGTCTGTAAGCATGAATGTATTTATTATGAAGAAGTATGAAAGAAATAAGTCTATCAAGCATAAGTCTATATGATGAGCATGTGTCTGTCTCTAGAGTCATCTCAAGGGATCTGTCGGGACTAAAAACACAAATTTATGATAAGGACAAGTCCATGGCCATGGCACTCTAAATACCATATGGTGTAAGACCTTGACTGGGCCATGGCATCATATGAAATATGTAAAGATGATTAGATGAGTACCAATGATGAGGGCAAACCTCACAATGGTGAGTTTAGGCAAATCCCTATCTTTAAAAACACCAATTACTGTATAAGTGAGCCTTTGTGGCTATCTCTGTTAAATGGAAGCCTTTGTGGCGATCTATGTAAAAATGGAAGCTTTTGTGACGATCTATGTTAAAATGGAAGCCTTTGTGGCAATCTCTGTTATAAGAAAGCGTTTGTGGTCATCTCTATTATAAGAAAGCCTTTGTGGCGATCTCTATTAACATGAAGCCTTTATGGCAATCTCTACTAAAAGGAATGCATTTGTGCCACAATCAAAAGGTTAAACACGTTAGTGGCTACTATAACATCCTGAATTAGGGCCTAGTTTGAATAGTGGTTTTGAGACCACAAATCCGAAGTAGAAATAATTATTTTATGATTTCTATAAGGTCTATGATATGTTTATATGCTTGTGTGAAATTTTCGTGAAGAAAATTTATGTGAAAAGTGTTCAATTTGATTTTAGGGACTAAATTGAATAAGTTGTAAAAGTTGAGTTCTAGAAGCTTTTAGCATGAAATTGAATTGGAATATTAATTAGAGGTCCTTAAATAGCAATTTGACAAAATTCTAAAATTTTGAACAAAAATGGACACGGAGGGGTAAAATATCAATGTTTTAAATAAATGGCATTTTGGTCATTTGGCCATTTAATGAACAAAAAGACAAAATAAAAGCCAAAAGTGTTCATGCTTCTTCTTCCTTGGCCGAATGCAGCATGAAAGCCATGGCTAGGGTTTGTTCAAGCTTTCCAAGCTCCATAGTAAGTGATTCCTAGCCCCGTTTTTAATGTTCATCGTATTTTTAATATCCCAGTAACTCGGTTTAGCTATTTCCACCATTACTTTAAGCTGGGGTTTATGTTTAAAAATTGACCCATGTTGAATAATTGTGTATTTTGATGGATTAGGGTAGATTATGCATGTTTATGGTTAGAGGAACGGTTTTTACTAAGTGATTTTTGGCGAAAACGTCTGAAAAGACTAAATTGTAAAAGTTATAAAATTGGTCATATGTGTGTGAATTAGTGGGAATTGAGGACTACCATAGTTATGAAAATGGTTCAGCTAAGTACAAAATACAAGCAAATTGAATAAAAATTTATTTACGAGCCAGGGGCAAAAGCATAATTTGGACAAACTTTAGGGACAAAAATGTAAAATCTGCAAAGTGTGATTTTTAGACTAATTCGAGTAATGTGATTGTTAAATAAGTGTTATTTGATATGTTAGATCAAGAAAACATGAAATTCGGGCTTAGAACGGGGAAGAACGAGGTTATGGGCTAAGTCGAGAATAATAGCCCTTTTTGTGGTGTTAATAATAATGCAATACTATTGTTGTTTATACTTGAAACCTAGATTAGTATGCTGATTTGAATATGTTGAATTAATGGTTAAGGTGCTATAGATATGAAATGATATAAAGGTATATTATGATACATGAAATTGAATTAAAATCTTGTGTTCAAAGTGCTTGTTACTAATACAGTTATTATGTGAAATTGTGAGATTTGTTATCATCATAAGATGTGTGATTAAGTGTAAATTGACTAAGCTTTGACAAGTGTGAAAACGTCCCGATTGAACCTTTGGAATCAACTAGGATACGAGTGACATGTCACTAGGAACTATCGTATATGTGACTAATTGTGTAAGTGATTTCGGGTGCTGGTCTCGTTCGAATACTAGGGGCTAGGTAATCCTGCATTTGTTGTGGATACCTGTCAGCTTGTGTGAGCAGCACTAAGTAGCTTCAACTCGATCGTCAACTTGTGTGAGCAGGCCTGTGAATAGCTCGATAGTGAGCATTTAAGTGGTAGCTTCAGCTACATATCAGTGGTAGCTTTGGCTACAATTTATGTGTTGCACTTTTGTGCATTTTTCCAAGGATCCTTTAGAATTCCGCATGGCTCAACGGGTAATGAATTGGTATGATAAAGTGTAATGGAAAGTGACAATGAATTAATGTATAAATGTGTTTCATGCCATGATGCTTTTATATGTGTAGTGTGGATATGAAATTTTATGAGTCAGTGCAGGTATGTATCTGTAAATTATGAGCAATATGCTCGTTATACGATCTAATTATTTTAAGTTTGATAAGAGGTAAGTGCTATAATTATAGCCCCTATAAAGAGAGCATGAAAAAGGTGAAATTAAAACTAAAACAATTTTGGAAAACAACAGTGTTGTGCCTTTGAAAAATCACCAAAAATGGTGGGAATTGAATTAGAAATTGAATAATATATGAAATTAAAGCCTATTGAGTCTATTTCACACAAAAGAAGTATAGTAAGCAAATGATTCTCAATTTGTGAGATATCTATATTGTTGTGAGACAAGGTTAGATGGATTTCGAAATCTCGTATTTCGAATTTGGAAAATCACTAAAAATTGTATAAAAAATGATTATGGTGTGTAATTTATGTGCTTAAAATACTTGATGAGTCTATTTTCAAGAGAAACAAACGAGAGTGTTATCCAAATTCTAAATAATGAAAAAAATTGATTTTTAGTAAAGAGAGGTCAGGTCTGCTGGACAGCTAAACAGGGGAATCTTTAATGAATAAACTGGACTAATTGGCTAAACCAAAAATTCTGAAAATTTTATGGTAAGAAGATATATGAGTCTAGTTTTTAGGAAAAATTTACAGAACTTAATTTCGAGTTCTGTAGCTTAAGATTTAATTAATTTAGCGACTGTGACTCAGGAAAATAGCTTAAGCTGAACTTGAGTATAAAGTGAAGTCATGTGAATAATGACTCTATTTTCTTAAGAATACTTTTGAGAAATGGAAACATTTTGTTAATTTAATTTCTTATTATTATATGCCAACTTACTAAGCTATAAAGCTTACACCCTCCTTTCCATTTCTTTTAGTGTTGTCAAGTTGGCTCGGGGTTGGAGATCGTCAGAGGCAGCATCACATTATTGATTTGTCAAGATGGATTAATAATAATTCTTATTTGCTTACAAGTGAGTGGCATATATAGAGATTTAGTTATTGATAGTATGTGTTATTGTAAATTGGCCAAATGTATTGGCTTATATCGCTTCATTGTATATAGCCATGAGATGTGGCTCACAATGGTTATAGGTATGCAAATTCTATTTTATGCATGTATTGCTGAAATGCTTTGATGTAGATAAGTATACTACATGTGTTTGATGGTTAAGTTAGGATTAATTAAGGGTATAATATGGGTCTATGAATTGTATATGAGTGTGAAGAGTTAAGAGTAACAAGAGGGCTTGGAAAATAGCCTAAGTGTTGGCCACACGGGCAGAGACACAGCCGTGTGACTTAGCCATGTGTCTCAGCCGTGTGGAAGACATGGCTTAGCACATAGGCGTGTGACTTGGCTGTGTGCCCTTAATGGTATGCTGACGTGATAAATAGAATGCTCGATGTTTTTAACACGGGTTGGGACATGGGCGTGTGTGACCACACAGCCTGCCTACACGGGCGTGTCCTTCACACGGGCGTGTGACACTGTATAAAGTGAAAATTTTTCTAAGTGTCTAAAAGGTTCTGGTTTGGTCTCGAATTATACATAATGTATCGTTTGGGCCTCGTAGGCCCATAATATGGATCTTATGTGTATGAATGAAAAAGTTTTAAAATTTACATGAAATATATATGTCGAGATCAAATCATTGTGCGAGTGTATGTTCAGTATTGCCTCGTACTCATGTCCGGCAATGGTTACGGGTGAGTGGCGCTATATTTAGTGGTATCAGAGCTATGGTTTAGTCGATTCACAGACTAAAATAGTGAGTGTGAGAGTCTAGTTATACATGCCACAAATATGTGATAGTGTGATGTCTCCTGATGTGAGAACCATCTTGTTTAGACAGAGGTACTCTCCAACCGAGCTACATCCAACTATTTGATAGTGATACTAAAGTATTTGAATAAAGTGCAGTCATAATGAGTTAAAATCCGGAAAGGTATGAACAAGAATTTGCAATATATACGTGATAGTGTGTGATATGAAAGTTCATATTGTGGTAAGCTTATCCATATTTGTTTAGCCTTCATAAGATACTATATGCATGGCTTAATTGATTTAATGAATGTGGTAAGTAAAGTTATTCAAAATTCATAGAATGTATATATGAGTGCACTTGTTTTAATAAGGTAATTGAAAATTTCGTGTACCACAGATATTAATGTCAAATTATTTTAAGTGAACAGTAATGTGACAACCCGAATCAGGGGCTAGTCGGAATAGTGGTTTCGTAACCACAAATATGAAGTGAGAGAATTTTAATTATGTGAATTTTTGATGATATCTGTTTGATTAAATATTAGAGTCAAGATACTATGTGAAAATTTTACTGTATTAATGTTTGATTGCTCGATAAGGACTAAATTGAGAAAAGTGCAAAATATGCTTATTAGATGATAATTGGACTTGATTGAATTATCACATGAAATAGGGAGCTTTTATGTGGTAATAGGACTATTAATAAGTGTTTTGGACCAAAATAGCCTTACACGGAAAAATATTTTAGTAAGGGCCTTAAGGGCATTTTTGTCAAAAGTGAGTAAAAGACAAAAATTGATGAAATAAAACATTATCTTCTCCATGAAATACCCCATGTTCAGCTGAAAATCCCTAACTCCATGGCCAAGGGTTTCAAAAATTTGCAAGCTTCCATGAAAGTGCAATTCGGTCCATTTTTTAATTATTTTTGCACTTTTAGACTCCTTGGAGCTCATATTTCATTATTCTACCATTTATTTGAAGAAAAATTGAAGTCTAGAAATCTACCCATTTGTGATAGAAGCTTGTTTAGCTCCCTAATGGTAGATAATGAATGATTATTATGTTATATATATATGTTTTAATGGATGAAATTGATTGAAAGTGCATACATAGGGACTAATTTGAAGATATTACAAATTATTCCTAAATGTGTGCAATAATGGGATTTTAAGTGTTATAATTGTGAAAATGGGTTATATAAGCCCATGGAATAAAGAAAATGAAATTTTGATGTCTGAGGGACTAATTAGTAATTATCAAAAAGTTGAGGGGTAAATTTGGAAATTTACCCCAAATGTGAACTGTGTTTGTATTGAAATAGATAATTGATATTTGTGTTATATGTGTTAATTTAGATCAAGAACGGTCTGAAAGAACCCGTGATAAGGGAAAACAGAAAGCTCTCGACTAATTTCAAGAAATAGTCCTTTTTGACAGCCAGGTAAGTTATATGTAATTCTAACGAATTCGAGTAATTCTGTTTAAATATTTGCTTCTATGATGATATATGGATAATTGCTCTATGAGGTGATTGAATATTAGATACTACCACCGAATATATAAAAAAAAATAGTGTTGACTATAAATTCTGATTGATTATTGTATGCACTTCTAAAATTACTGATGTCTGCATTATCTGTGAATCCCGATTGAGCAAGTAGGAATAGATATAGGTATAGGTGACATGTCACTTAAGGCTTACTGTTTCGACTGTTATAGTTACCCGGGTGCTAGTTAGTCTTGCATGTGTTGCAGACACCTGTCAGCTTATGTGAGCAAGCCTGTGGTTAACTTCTGTACTGATATTGATTGTAGCCTCAACTACCGTACTGATTATAGCTTCGGCTATCCTACTAATAGTAGCTTTGGCTACTTCATGGCTTTGCCATGTCTTATAGCACTATGTGCTGACCTCTGTATGTCTGTTTATATTCCAAAATTGCTTAATGGGAATTAAATTAACCGTATTGTGATGAAGTGATTGTACAGGTGAACTGAAAAATGGTACGATATATTGAGAATGTTGTTGTTAAGCATATTCATGGTAGACATGAGGAATGAGCACAAAGAGTAAGTTATTTGTATAATGATATGTGATATCATCTAGGGTGCTAATTTAATGATATATTGAATTGATTCATTGCTATGAATTTCATATGACTTACTAAGCTGTTGTAGCTTACCCCTTTTCTTTTCTCTTCCTCTGTAGACTTGAGCTTGTTGAATTGGGATCGTAAAGTCAGAGCCACGCGACATACTATCAAGCTTCTTTTGGGTATAGAATACATTTTGAGAGTAAATTATGACATGTATAGAGCTATTGTGATTGTAAATAGTCATTTTTTTGTATACCTAAATTCCATTTCTCGTATGATATTTTGTTATTAATGGTTTAATAAAGTCCTTTTCAGTGAAATTTATTTTGAAATGGCTAGTTGGATTTTGTGTGTGTTTGAATGTGTTTTAGGGAGGCCAAGGCTTGGTATATAGCCTAACACGGCCTTCCTGGTAGGGCACACAGGCGTGTGCTACAACCATGTGAGATTTGGCAGATTGCTCCACGTGCACATGGCACGGGCGTGCCTAAGCCGTGGGCAACACACGGTTTGACCCCACGGGTGTGCCCCTGGACCGTGCCTCCCATGCACCTTAGTTTAAATTTTATTGTACCACACAGGCATGAGACACGGCCGTGTGTCTCAACCGTGTGGGGTGCACAGCTCCCAAATGACCGTGTGGGGTGGCCGTGGCCAATTGGACAGTTTCGACCACGGTCTCTGGACATGGGTGTGTGAAGGCCGCACGGTCTTATCACATGGCCGTGCTTTGTGTCACACGGGCGTGTGACATTGTTTCAAAAGTGAAAAATTTTCTAGGCTGCCGACGCGATATGGTTCGAATCCTAATCTTTCAAGATGTTTGTATCATGTTCGAAAACCCTCAATAAGAGTGATTCTGAACCGATTTGCATGAAATTCTGTATCTGTTTCTGATTAAGTTCTGTATAGGTCCGTTTAAGTTCAGTAACGCTCTGTACTTGATTCTGGCGACGGTCTCGGGTATAAGGGTGTTACAAGTAAACCTATGATGATATATGATGCTAATGAGAGTTATTTCATATGTGTATATATATGTGAGAATCGAGTTGGAGGCTGTACGACCTCACCCCCTTACCGATGAGGTGTTTATAATGAAAGTTTATGGGAATTATGTTGATTAAGTCCCTAAGTGTGAAATCAAAGAGTCCAGTGGTAGAATAGCTATAAATATGATCAGAGATTGAGAATGGTTGACAAGCAAAGAATAGAGTTAGAAAAATAGCAGATTAACCCAAGAATTATTTAGTTTATACAATATCACAGTTAGTGAAGAAGTTAACTTTGGCAAATCGACTTATTCAGATGCGATACCAAACGGAAGTATTAGCTGAAAATTTTCTGAACTGATTTTCTTTAGTGAAAGAAATGATGACAGAATTAGTTAGAAGAATAATGTTTGAAATGTGAAGACGTTTAAGTATGACAGCTACAGTTGAGCAATTTACGACTATTTCTTTCGGGTATTCTATGTGTTTATATGTTCTCAGAAGCATTCGTAATATCTTATTTTCTGATGAAAGTATTGTTGGTCTGATTGATCTATGATTGACATTCCACTATCTTTTATTGGTATGCTATTCTGTTATGTCTTAGATAAAAGTTGACAGTGAATTCATATGAAATTGTCCTTTTGTTTCTTCTGGCTATTGTTCTGTTTATATCTGTAAGGAATAGGTCTTATCTCTGTTATAATCAACTTCGGAACATCAAAACCGTATTTCTTTTTCTTCTAGTTTTCTTTACGGAATCGTCAAGATTTCTATTACTTTGTATGCGTGGTGTCTTTGGACATTCAATATGGTTTTGTGTCTTAGATTTCATTATTTCGGTTTTCTTATCATCTTTATTGTTTACTTTATCAAGTATGGCTTATCTTTGAAATCGAGACCGATGAAAGTGTGGATAATGATAGTTAAGCTCAAATTGTATATTAATTTTGTTTCCTTGAGTAATTTTGATTATTATCAGTGAGTTCAAGCAAGATGTTATGTTTCGTCTGAGCCAATATAGTTTGTAGATATTTGTGAATGGCATATTGAAAGAATTATGGAAGATTGTATGTTTGATCTGTCCTAACAACATGAAGAAGTGATCTCTGTAAAATGTTATTGAATAAATAAAGTTACCTCGGTCGTTTTAATTAGAGTGGGCTGATCAATTTGGGAAATAAATTAAATTATGTTGTATTTATGTTTATTCTTTGGTTCGAAAATGATGTTGTGCATATATAGATTTATAGCCAAACAGTCTGAATGAAGAAAATTGAAATTCTGGAAAGCATGATATGGAAAAATACCTATTGGATTTGTTTAAAACAAGGGATGTTATCCTGAATTAAAGTTGTTCTGTTGATAAGGTTATCCCAATTGTGAAATTTTGAATGGTTTGGGCATGATGGAAAAGTTGAAGTAGTTGAGGGTCTTAATAACCAAAACTCTAGTTCTGAGTTTAGTTTGAATTGAGTAATGAATTTATAATTTTTCAGTGATGCACTAGTGAACGGATTAGAATGCGTTTTATTGCTAGAATGTAAAGTGATGGTTCATGTTTTCAGATGGTAAATATCACCTTAAAAAGGAATTGTTCAGCTAGTGATTTAGAGACGGTCGTTATTATGTCTGTATTGAGAATTTGATGATATTGTTTATTTGACGAAGATTGTCATATGATATTGTTTGTTTGACGAAGATTGTCATATGTTCCCTGATCTCAAGAGTTTAACGTATCTAATAGCACAAAAAAATTTGAGTTTAAGATAGTATTAATGACTTGAGCAATTGAAAGATTGTGAGTAATTATTGATTGACCTGCGGGAAGGCAAGTGTAGTTACAGATGCTTGTTTGGAAAATCCCTGTTTATCTTATGTGAGTTGGTTACTTGATTGATCTTATTTGATAATGGATTGATTTTAGCTAATTAAAAGCTAAAGTGATGTTTACTTTGCAAGTTTGAGGAACTCAAGAATGTGTTAATGAGAGATAAGCTAAATGAGTATAGTGAGGATCGACTTTTGATTCTAAACTTCAGGTTGGATTTGAGTATTGTTACTATTATTCCGAGGTAGACTTCATATACTGTGGAACTCAGGATTTATACAAAGAATTTTGTACAGAGCTTATAGTAGTATTTGGTTTATCCATTCGAAGAGTAATAAAAGGTACAGTGATTTGAAGTAAATGTTTCGGTATACAAATATGAACCTGGTATTTCTGATTTTGTATTCAGATGTTGATTTGTCAACAGGATTAAGTCGAATGTCAAGTGTATTCAGGGTTAATACTGATAGTGATGATATTGAAATGATAATGAGATAGAGCTATTATGAATTTCGTATCGGATTTCCCATCATTTTTAGATTAAGAGAAATGCTAGCTGAGTTGTTCCCAAGTGTTGAATGGAATTCACATAATTATTTTAGTATGCATCGATTCCTTGTTTGACAGAATTGGCTTAGTTATATTGGGATTTGGATCGGTGACAGAGTGTTTCTAAAAGTATCGTCTCGAAAAGGATTATTTAGTGATGTTTGGAAACTGTGAAGAAAGATACCAAACCTCATTTCGATAAGATTTTCGGGGACGAAAATCCCTAAAGGGGGGAGAGTTGTAGCATCCCGAATTAGGGCCTAATCAAAATAGTGGTTTCGAGACCACAAATCTAAAGTAGAAATAATTATTTTATGATTGCTATAAGGTCTATGATATGTTTATATGCTTGTGTGAAATTTTCGTGAAGAAGTTTTATGTGAAAAGTGTTCAATTTGATTTTAGGGACTAAATTGAATAAGTTGTAAAAGTTGAGTTCTAGAAGCTTTTAGCATGAAATTGAATTGGAATATTAATTAGAGGACTTTAAATAGCAATTTGATCAAATTCTAAAATTTTGGACAAAAATAGACATGGAAGGGTAAAATATCAAAGTTTTAAGTGAAGGACATTTTGGTCATTTGGCCATTTAATGAACAAAAAGACAAAGTAAAAGCCAAAAGTGTTCATGCTTCTTCATCCTTGGCCGAATGTAGCATGGGAGCCATGGCTAGGGTTTGTTCAAGCTTTCCAAGCTCCATAGTAAGTGATTCCTAGCCCCGTTTTTAATGTTCATCGTATTTTTGATATCCCGGTAACTCGGTTTAGCTATTTCCACCATTATTTTAAGCAAGGGTTTATGTTTAAAAGTTTACCCATATTGAATAATTGTGCATTTTGATGGATTAAGGTAGATTATGCATGTTTATGGTTAGAGGAACAGTTTTTATTAAGTGATTTTCAGCGAAAACGTCCGAAAGGACTAAATTATAAAAGTTATAAAATTGGTCATAAGCGTGTGAATTAGTGGGAACTGAGGACTTCCATAGTTATGAAAATGGTTTAGCTAAGTCCAAAATACAATAAAATTGAATAAAAAATTATTTATGGGCCTAGAGGCAAAAGCGTAGTTTTGACAAACTTTAGGGGCAAAAACGTAAAATTTGCAAAGTGTGATTTTTAGACTAATTTGAGTAATGTGATTGTTAAATAAGTGTTATTTGATATGTTAGATCAAAAAACACAAAATTCGGGCTTAGAATAGGGAAGAACGAGGTTATGGGCTGAGTCAAGAATAATAGCCGTTTTTGCATTCGAGGTAAGTTAGTGTTAATAATAATGCAATACTATTGTTGTTTATACTTGAAACCTAGATTAGTATGCTGATTTGAATAT
Organism: Gossypium stocksii; assembly: GCA_020496765.1. NCBI lineage: Eukaryota > Viridiplantae > Streptophyta > Magnoliopsida > Malvales > Malvaceae > Gossypium > Gossypium stocksii. Next base: position 43,628,987 of record CM035624.1, read on the forward strand.
GTTGAATTAATGGTTAAGGTGCTATAGATATGAAATGATATAAAGGTATGTTATGATACATGAAATTGACTTAAAATCTTGTGTTCAAAGTGCTTGTTACGAATACAGTCATTATGTGAAATTGTGAGATTCGTTATCATCGTAAGATGTCTGATTAAGTGTATATTGACTAAGCTTTGACAAGTGTGAAAAATTCCCGATTGAACCTTAGGAATCGACTAGGATACGAGTGACATGTCACTAGAAACTATCGTATATGTGACTAATTGTATAAGTGAGTCCGGGTGCTGGTCTCGTTCGACTACTAGTGGCTAGGTAATCTTGAATTTTTTGTGGATACCTTTCAGCTTGTGTGAGCAGCAATGAGTAGCTTCGACTCGACCGTCAGCTTGTGTGAGTAGGCTTGTGAGTAGCTCGATAGTGAGCATTTCAGTGGTAGCTTTGGCTACAATATATGTGTTGCACTTTTGTGCATTTTTCCAAGTATCCTTTAGAATTCTGCATGGTTCAACGGGTAATGAATTGGTATGATAAAGTGTAATGGAAAGTGACAATGAATTAATGTATAAATCTATTTCATGCCATGATGCTTTTATATGTGTAGTGTGAATATGAAATTTTATGAGTAAGTGCAGGTATGTATGTGTAAATTATGAGTAATATGCTCGTTATATGAACTATGGTAAGTTTGATAAGATGTAAGTGCTACAATTATAGCCCCTATAAAGAGAGCATGAAAAAGGTGAAATTAAAACTAAAATAGTTTTGGACAGCAATATTGTTGTGCATTTGAAAAATCACCAAAAATGGTGGGAATTAAATTAGAAATTGAATAATATACGAAATTAAAGCACATTGAGTCTATTTTCACACAAAAGAAGTAGAGTAAGAAAATGATTCTCAATTTGTGAGATGTTTGTATTGTTGTGAGACAGGGTTAGATGGATTTTGAAATCCCCTATTTTGAATTTGGAAAATCACTAAAAATTATATAAAAGTGGTTATGGTTTGTAATTTATATGATTAATATTCTTGATGAGTCTATTTTCAATTAAAACAAACGAGAACATTATCCAAATTCTAAATAATGAGAAACTTGATTTTTAGTAAAGAGAGGTCAGGTCTACTTAATAGCGAAATAGGGGAATCTTTAATGAATAAACTGGACTAATTGGCTAAACCAAAAATTCTGAAAATTTTATGGCAAGAAGATATATGAGTCTAGTTTTTAGGAAAAAATTACAGAACTTAATTTCAAGTTCTGTAGCTTAAGATTTAATTAATTTAGCGACTGTGACTCAGGAAAATAGCTTAAGCTAAACTTGAGTATAAAGTGAAGTCATGTGAATAATGACTCTATTTTCTTAAGAATACTTTTGAGAAATGGAAACATTTTGTTAATTTAATTGCTTATTATTATATTCCAACTTACTAAGCTATAAAGCTTACAGCCTCCTTTCCATTTCTTTTAGTGCTGTCAAGTTGGCTCGGGGTTGGAGATCGTTAGAGGCAGCATCATATTATTAATTTGTCAAGATGGATTAATAATAATTCTTATTTGCTTACAAGTGAGTGGCATATATAGAGATTTAGTTATTGATAGTATGTGTTATTGTAAATTGGCCAAATGTATTGGCTTATATCACTTCATTGTATATAGCCATGGGATGTGGCTCATAATGGTTATAGGTATGCATATTCTATTTTATGCATCTATTGCAGAAATGCTTTGATGTAGATAAGTATACTACATGTGTTTGATGGTTAAGTTAGGATTAATTAAGGGTATAATATGGGTCTATGAATTGTATATTAGTGTGAAGAGTTAAGAGTAACAAGAGGGCTTGGAAAACAGCCTAAACGTTGGCCACACGGGCAGAGACATGACCATGTGTCTCAGCCGTGTGGAGGACATGGCTTAGCACACGGGCGTGTGACTTGGCCGTGTACCCTTAATGGTATGCTAACATGATAAATAGAATGCTCGATGTTTTTAACACGGGCTATGATACGGGCATGTGTGACCACACGGCTTGCCCATATAGGCGAGTCTTAAGTCACACGGGCGTATGACACTGTATAAAGTGAAAATTTTTCTACGTGTCTGAAAGGTTCCGGTTTGGTCCCAAATTATACCCTATGTATCGTTTGGGCCTTGTAGTCCCATAATGTGGATGTTATGTGTATGAATGAAAATTTTTTAAATTTTACGTGAAATATATGTGTTGAAATCAAATGATTGTGCGCGTGTACATTCGGTAATGCCTCGTACCCGTGTCCGGCGATGGTTACGGGTGAGAGGCGTTACAGCTACTTTGTAAAGGATAGCCCTTGTGGTGAACAAAAAGAGAAGTCTTTGTGGCTATGTAAAGGAAAGAATGCAATCACGATAGAGAACTGAATGAATGGCAAGTAAGAAATCAGGAAAGATTGACACTACTGGCTTTCGGAAGGAAAAAAATAAGGTAGGACTCTAAAGTTAAGGTAAGTATATGAGATGATGAATTGACATGTAGAAAGGCTCTGTATGTTAGTGAATGGCGAACTCTGTATAGTCACAAGGACTAAACAGTAATGCTAGAGTGTGTTAGTGTACGTGACAAAGTAAAGATATGAGTTAAGAGTAAGAATAGAAAGAAGGGGTGTTCAACCGGTTAACCGACCCGAACTACCATTAACCGAATTAACCGACCCTTTTAAACCTTTGACCGTTAACCGAACCGAAATCTTTAAAAAAAATTAACTGAATCGAACTTTTTTGGTTAATTCAGTCGGTTAACCGAATTAATTGAAATTTATATATTTTTTATTTTTGGTTAAAACGAGTATAAAACATATAAAAAATTATCCGACTTAACTGACCGATTAATTTATATTTCCAAAAGATTAACCGAACCGACCGAATACTTATATATTACGATATTATTTATTAAATTTAGTTAATTCAGTTAACCGGCCGATTTTGAATCGAATTAACTGTTAACCGAACTTCTAAAAGATTATTAACTGACCCCCGACCGAATTAATTTGGTTAACCGACCGATTAACTGAATTCAGTTGGTTAACCTAATTAATTTGGTTTTACCCGAAATTTGCACATCCCTAATAGAAATTGTACTAAAGAAAGGAAGATTTAGCAAATTCTAAGATAAGTATTGGGTGCAATCTACCCCACCTAAAGATAATTGGTTCATGATGGAATGTGCAAGTATACAAATTCGTATCAAGTAATAAGTAAGTAAAAAGAGTATCACCTCCACAAGGACTGTATCTATTAATCAACAATTGTAGAATTAATAATTCACAAATTGGTTAACAAAATAAAATAAAATATTTGGAGGTGGTGGATGTCTTAATTAAATTAACAGCTAATATACAAATGAGATGAAATAAAATGTAATAAATGTTTAGCAGCAATTCACAAGATTTAACAACAATAACATGAATAAGCTAGAACAATTACAACTACTAATTTAATTCATTCATTATCATGTTTAACAATTTTCTAGAAAAATTCCATGGCAACTCAATCATTTATGAACTTGGAATCTAAAATCATAACCTCTTTCAAGATCTTTGATTTGTCACTTGGAAAAATATGCATATGTAACTTCCCAAACTCAGCCTAGATGTTATGGTCGAATTAGGAAGGCCATATCAGACATCTTAGTGTCGAACCTACCCTAACGATAGTTAAAAACCTTCAAGTAATCCTTTTTATAAAATCGTGGTTTCTATTGCTAGCTTTGGAAAATGTCCATTTACTTAGTCCAACCATGCTTAGGTCAAATTAGCAAATTAGGTGAGTTTTTGTAAAACCTTATTGATGGTGTTGCCTTTGGAAAACCATTTTGTTATCTCCTTAGTAGTAGAAATTTACCATTACTAGTCAAATTATTAATTTAGCCATATATCATGCATAATCCATTTCAACATATTTTTAAAAACTGTGTATCTATACCAAATATGCGTGTCATGCATGCATGAAAATTCTCAAAATCTCAAACAGTCCCAAACCACAGTTTAAAGAAACATTACAATCAAAAACTGAATAATAATAAAATAACTAAAAAATATAATTAAATTAAAAAATATGACGAAGTAAAGTCCGAAGTCCGCTGTACGTCCGCATGCCAATTCTAATCCTAAGTTAGATCATTACCTAAGAAGTTGAGATAATGGGGTGAGCTTAACAGGCTTAGTGTGAGACTAAACAAGTATTAAGCATTCATAGAGGCACTTTCATAGAGGTACCAATAACACAATCAAACATTATTAATAATAATTTTCAAATGCACATGATCGTGAAAAATGCACATGTGAGATCCTACACATACCATCTGCTACACACCACAAGTTCCCCAGAACCCGTTTGCCAAACTCCAACATATGTGAGCAATACTAGATGTGGTACAACCACCAATAATCAACAATGCAGTGAAACTGCCAAATAAATAATGCGATATAATTGCCAATCCCGTCGGTACTCCAAATGCAGTGCATTGACTACAAATATATGTGGGTTTAATATGCTGCCGATACTCAATGGAACTCCTTCGTCAAGCATAAAATCCCATCCCAATGCACATACAATATGTCATACAAATTCATACTGAATCATATTTTAAAATTTTTCACATTTATTCAACATGTTCAACATGTCTTCAATAATCACATACTTTCAAAAAAAAGGAAGCAGTGTTTCAATTTTCAAGTTACCATTAGGATGGTATCTATCTATCTATATCATTCAATTCACATATTTTACGATTTTATTGTGCACCGATAGCAACCTCACATATATATATATCATAGTAAATATTTCATGCATGCACAAACCTAATATCTCAACATTTCATAACATTCAATCAAACTTTCTTATATCACATAATATGATTATGCATAACAATCTCAATTACATATTCATACAGTCAAATTAGTAATTTTGCCAACACATCAGTCTTTTAAGGCTCGAAACGTACCTAGTTCGGCCACTCGTAAAACTAATATTTTTGCTACTATGCCAAACCAATTAGCAAGTTAATTTATCAAATATAACATGAAATTTATCATTATCAAAAAAATTTTACAAGTTTAGGATCCACACCTTATTTTTCGCTTTCTCGTAGCACCCTAGTGAATCTTCCAATTTTCCTTAATAAACCTTTATACGATCCTAAACCAAAATTTAGTATAAATTCAATCAATTTACCACTTAACCAACTCCCAATTACCCACTTATGGGTTCAAACCAATTGTCAAATTAATAACTATTTTATGAATTCAACTAGTTCGATTTTTTACCTTGTATCGATGCGAACCGTACGTACGATCGTTCTTCGGCTTTACGGTTGATTCGAGGCGTTTGGGTCAGCACCAAATTCCATAATATACTGGAAATTCAGTAGCTAATAATTATTAAATTCGTTCATTTAATCAATACATAACATTTACCCTGCAGCTATGTCGAAACAACAATAAATCTTACACTTAACTGCACTTACGGTTCCCGATTTATGAGTTTGGAATGCCCAAACTATCAAGAATCCCTAATTGACACGGGTTTAATAGCTAATTAGGAGAGTTCAAGAAATCAAATTAAAGTTGGAATTAATTGGGCAAGATTCAAGAAACAAAACAACCCCTTATTCTACAAATATGCGCACGCACCACCACCCATGGTGGCCGAAATTGAGGACGAATTTTAAAATAGTTTTGGACCTCATTAAAATATGAAAAAAATTCCTTTAAAAGCCTTTAAAATCCCATAAATTCCAGATCTAGAAATTTAGGTTTTTAATGGACAAGATTAATTCAGAAATTAAAGAGAAAAGAGACCTTACATAAGCTAGTCGAAAGACACGACAATGACACTTTCTAGGCAATGTTCGGAATTTGTAATAGCCCGATTTAGGGCCTAGTCAGAATAGTGGTTGCGAGACCACAAATTTGAAGTAGAAATATATGTTTTATGGTTTTTATGAGGTCTATGGTATGATTGCATGGCTGTGTCAAAATTTCATGAAGAAATTTTATGATTAAGTGATCAATTTGTTTTTTAGGACTAAATTGCAAAAATTGCAAAATATGAGATTCTAGAAGTTTTAAGTATGAAATAGCATTAGAAAATTTATTAGAGGTCCTTATTTAGTAATTAGACCATTATATCTCATGATAGACAAAAATGGTCATGGAAAGGAAAAATCTCAAGGAAGGGCCCTAAGGGCATTTTGGTCATTTAGTTAATAAATTAATAAAAAGAGAAAAAGAAGTCAAAATTGGTGTCCATCTTCTTCTCTAAGTGCAAAAATTAAAAAGAAGCCATAGCTAGGGTTTTGTTCATTTTCAAGCTCAAAATCAAGAAACATGAAGTCTGGACCTAAACCGAGGAAAGAACAAGGTGGTGGATTAAATTGAACAACTATCTATATTTTGGTACTGAGGTAAGTTTGTGTGTAATAAATCAACATTATGATATTTCGTATTTAAATGCTTGGCATTGTATGAAATGTATATTCTTTTTATGAAATTGGTTAATGAGGTCTCGATGAAGAAATTATGAAGCTATGCTATATCGAAGTCCCGGTTGAACCTTAGGAATAGAAAGGATACCCTTGTCACGACGTTAGATTAATAAGGTCCCATATAAGACCATATCTAGGATATGGCACCGGCATCGAATAGTGATTCCATGTAATACCACGTTTGGGACCTGGCTTCGGTATGAAATCGTGTAAGACCATGCTTGGGACATAGATCGATATACGATCTCGTGTAAGACCATATCTGGGATATGGCATCGACATCGATATGAGATCCTGTATAAGACCATATCTGGGATATGGAATTGGCATCAACATGTGATCCCATGTAAGACCATATCTGGGATATGGCCTTGGCATCTTACCACGTGTATGACATTTTTTGAGTATCCTTCAATATTCCTAGTGGTTCAATGGGGAAAAGAATTAAAGTTTATGTTAAAGATGAAAATGGCTAAAGTTATGTGATGGAGTGATATAGGTACATATATGAAACTCACGAGAAATGAGTCCGGTATGTGATATGTGATCGGTAAGAATGAGCATGAGTAAGCCATGTCAATGTTCATTTGAAAATTATGTGTAATTCATAATGTAATATGTGGATGTTATTATAAGATTTTATGTTGTTATCTATTACATGCAAACTTACTAAGCTTTATGCTTACTCCCTCTTTTTTCCCTTTTCTTGTAGTATTGCCAAGCTAGCTCGGGGATCGAGGAACGTCGGAGCTCGACTTACACTATCAAGCTATTCTTTTGGGTATAGTAAAGTTTGATTATTTTGGGTATGGCATGTATAGGAGCTTGGCCATTTCGTTATCTGTCATATTGGTTAGTTAATGTGTTGGCTATTAATGTCACTTATTTCATTTTGTAAATGGCCATTGGAATTGGCCAATGCTGGTTAAGTTATATTTATTCAATGATGATGAAATTCATGAAATTGCAAGCTTGCAAAATGAATGAGTAATATGTGAAGTATATGCATGATGAATGTAGTATGAAAATGGAGTGTGAATGTCTTGATTGTGGATATTGGAGGTGCATTATTGTTATGCTAGGTGTTGTTGGAAATGATATAAGTGTGGTTGCTTTTCAGGGTGGCAAATGGCTTGGTAAATAGCCTTATATTTGTCCACACGGGTAGAGACACATCCGTGTGTCTCGGCCATGTAAAGGACACCACCTCAGGACATGGGTGTGTGCCCATGATGTGTGACTTTTGCACATTAATTCCGAGAATTAAATTCGCAACATGCCTAGCACACGGGCGTGTGACTTGGCCGTGTGACCCAAGATGTTTGCTGACATCATAAATAGAATGTCAAGGTTTTCACACACGGGCTAAGACATGAGTGTGTCATGGCCGTGTAAGGGACACGGGCCATACACACGGGCGTGTGCCAGGCCGTGTGAAAACCTCTGTAGGTTCAAAATGAAAAATAAAATCTACACGGACTAGGGAATGGGCGTGTGTGACCACACGGCCTGTCCACACGGGCGTGTTCCTTTCCATACGGGATTGTGACCCTGTTTTGAGCAAAATTTTTCTAAGTGTTCGAAAGCTTCTAGTTTAGTCCCAAACTACTTTATATGTATGTTTTGGGTCTTGTAGGCCCATAATAGGGACGTTATGATTATGAATGAAAATTTTTAAGTTAGAATGAAAATTTAGGACCAATTTTATATGATAAAGCATGCTAAGTTCGGTAAGACCTCAAGTTAAGCATAGTTTGATCAACTACTTAACATACATGTAGCTACCATAGTTTGACACTATAAGTATTTTAGAACAAACCATTACTAGCCATGCCAATGGCTAGATTACAAGCATCATTTATATTTACATGTCAATATGGCCGATATATCCTATACATGCCATTACAACCATAATTGATTTACAATATTGTTCTAACATGGGTCAATGGATAGTGTGAGTGATCTCTGCCAAGCTTTCAACCCAACGAGCTTCCAATTTACTACAAAATAGGGAAATAAAACTAAGTAAGCATAAAATGCTTAATAAGTTCGTATAACATGGTACTTAACTTACCATTCATTCTATTTTGAGATAACTATGTAAGGTATATTCAATCAGTTTGACCTCAAGCCCTACACACAATCAAGTTTCTAAGCACATATGCTTTCCACAACATGTATTCATTCAACATGCATAATTCATCTCATTATTACAAGTAAAATTTCATAATAGTTCATTTCGAGTTCAGATCATTTCATATCAGAACTTTACTCATATTACTCAGAATATTAAGGTCACGATTAGTACACACAAGGTGTACAAGTTTATAATCAAGAATGAACATATATTCATCAAATAAAGTCCAGGTACAAATATCATCATTTTTATGTATTTCAGGTTGATAAGTGTAGTAACTCATTTCTTATTCAGATATTCTCATGTTAAGAACTTTTACCTGTTGAGTTTATCTAAAATATCGATGGATGCATAAATAGTACACTCATGGTGTACAAATCTATCCTTATAGATGAATAAATTCATCAAAAAATTTCTATGTTCATATATCATAATTTCATACTTCCATATTTCAAATAACTTCATGTAGCATCTTGATTTTTAGGCCTAGTTAGAATAGTGGTTTCGAGATCACAAATTCGAAGTAGAAATATTTGTTTTATGATTGTTTTGAGGTCTATGACATGTTTGCATTATTGTGTGAAAGTTTCATGAAGAAATTTTGTGAATAAGTGTCCAATTTGACATTTAGGACTAAATTGCAAAAAGTGCAAAATATGTGTTCTAGAAGCATTGGGTGCTTAATTGTAATGAATTTGTAAATTAGAGGTCCTTATTTAGTAATTAGACCATTATATATCATGATGGACAAAATTTCAAAGAAGGACAAAAAGAGAATTTTGGTCATTTGGTTAATAAAAGAATAAAAAGGGAAAATAAAGTCAAAATCAGTGTCCATCTTCCTCACTATAGCCGAATTTTACAAGACAAAATAGCTAGGTTTTCTTCAACTTTCAAGCTTAACAGTAAGTGCATCCTAGCCTCTTTTTTAATGCTCTTCACATTTTTGAAGTCCTTGTAACCCGATTTATCTATTTCTACCATTTATTTGAGCTAGGGTTCATGTTAAAAAATTTACCCATGTGTGGCATGCATGTGTTTTGATGTTTCATGATAGATTTTGAAAGTTTAATGTGTGATAAACATCTTTTATTAAGTGATTTTTGATGAATACACCTAAAAAGGAAATTTTTGTAAAAGTCGTAAAATAGGTGGTAAAAATTTGATTTGAAAGAAAATGTGGGCTGTTATAAGCATGATATAGGTTTGGCTAGGCCTTGGTAATAAAGAAAATGAGTATGTTTCATTTTACAAGCCTAGGGACTAATTTAAAAATATGTGAAAGTTTAGAGGCAAAACTATAATTTTGCCAAAGTATGATTTTTTGACTGGTTTGAACAATATGATAATTAAATGAGTGAAATTTGCTATTATAGATCAAGAAAAATGAAGTTTGAACCTAAATAGAGGAAAGAACAAGGTTGTGGACTAAATGGAATAGTTAGCCATATTTTGGTATCGAGGTAAGTTTGTGTGTAAATAATGTAATATTATATTCTTATGTATTTAATGCTTTAACATTGCATGAATTGTATAATTGTTTTTGTTAATTTGATTAATGATGACTCAATGACGATTCGACGAAGATTTGATACCTCGAAATCCCGGTTGAACCTTAGGAATAGATAGGATACAAATGTCATGACATTAGGGTGAATGAGATCCCATATAAGAGCATATCTGGGATATGGCTTCAGCATATGATTTCGTGTAAGACCACATCTGGGACATGGCTTCAAAATAAGACTTCGTATAAGACCATATTTGCAATATGGCATCGATGTGAGACTTTGTGTAAGACCATTGCTAGGCTATTGGCATTGATATGAGATTCCATGCACGACCATGTCTACAATATGGCTTTGGTAAGGTACTATATGTATGAGATTCCCAAGTATCCTCTAGTATTCCAAATGGTTCAACGGGTAACCCAAAGATAATATCAAAGAAATGACAAGGTATGATCATGTTGAAAGGGTACAGGTATGTACACAACGCTCATAAGTATTGAGATTATGAATTGATGAGACCTCGATAAGAAGTGAATGAATGAATGAATTATGATCATGAGTATTATCGTATATTATGTAAATGGCATGAATTTTAAATGTATCTATGATACTTGATGATAATGCGATAAATTATATTACATTATGGGTATAATAATGGATGGTTAATGTTGTTAATTATTTACGTGCAAACTTAATAAGCATTATGCTTACTCACATTTCTTTTCCATTTTCTTATAGTATCGCCAAGCTAGCTCGGGGATCAAAGGACGTCGGAGACTTGATAATACTATTAATTAGAACATTTGGGTATAGATAGTCTCAACATTTTGAGTGTGGCATGTATAGGGACTTGGTTATTTTGTTATGTGTCATATTTGATTTAGCCAAACATGCTGGCTTATTTTGATAAATAATTCATTTTGTATAAGGCCATTAAAATTTGGCTAATATGGGTCTCAGTTATGATAAAATGATGTTTTCTTTCATGAATGTGGATGTTGCATGTTTGGATAGATGAGTATATGATGTGTTACTTGATGGCTGTGACACGTAAATGTTAAGTTTATATCTTAGTTGAGGATGTTAGATTACTAAATTATGTTATGCTATATGTGGTTGAAATTGGTATAATTGTAATTGAGTTTTAGGGTGGCAAATGGCTTCGTAATAGTCTTATTTTTGTCTACATGGGTTGACACATGGGCGTGTGTGTGGGTCTTGTGTGGCGCACGGTCAGCCCCATAGGTATGTAGTCTAGCCGTGTGCCCGTTGCATCTAGCATTTTAGCTTCGAATTGGCTATACAGGTAGAGACATGGTCGTGTGTCTCAACCATGTGAAGGACACGGCCCAGGGACATGGGTGTGTGCCCGGGGTGTGTGAAGTTTGCACCTTAAATGCAAAAATTAAATTCGCCACACAGCCTAGCACACAGGTGTGTGACCTGGCTGTGTGACCTTATTTTTCTATTGACATCATAAACAGAGAGTTACACGGGCTGAGGACATGGGCGTGTCCCGAGCCACACGGACGTGTGTGACCACAAGCTTACTCACACGGGTGTGTGACTCTCTAAAACATGAAAAATTTTCTAAGTGTTCGGAGGTTTTTGGTTTAGTCCCGAACCACCGTCGATGTATGTTTTGGATCTCGTAGGCCGTATAAGGGACGATATGTATATGTATGAATGGTTTTGAATTGAATGAAATTTTATGGCCCAAATTTGTACGATTGGTTATGTTTAAGTCCGGTAATGCCTTGTACCCTGTCCTAGCTTTGGACTCCGGTAAGGGGTGTTACATTTAGTGGTATTAGAGCTACAGTTTAGTCGGTTCTCAGACTACGTATCTTGAGCAAGAGTCTAGATATACTTTCCATACATGTATTATGATAGTGTGACGTCTCCTAACGATTTTAAAATGTGTTTTCGTATAGAAAATGGATCTCGACAGAGCAGTGGCAAATGATGTTGAAAGTAATGTGCCTACTCTCACTGAAGAGATAGTGTGGCCAGAGAATAGACCTGTGATCGTTAGTCAGGGAGGAGAGGCTCGAGAGGCGTTCTTCCAAGTACGAATCTAGCTATTCGACCTCTACCCCCTCCGAACCCTCAGCCTACCTTTGTAGCTCCCCAAGTTGTGGAAATGATAAGAAGGAAAAAGCCTCCGGTTGACGGAATTCAAAAGTAAGGGGTCGAAGAATTCTGAGCTAATATAGATGATGATCTAGAAAGAGTAGAATTTTGGCTTGAAAATACTATTCAGGTTTTTGATGAGTTGTTGTGCACACCGGAAGAATGTATGAAGTGTGTTGTATCACTCTTATGAGATTTGACTTACCAATGGTGGAACACCCTTGTGTCGGTTGTGCCAAGGGAGAGGGTAACTTAGGAATTTTTCCAGGAAGAGTTCCGTAAGAAGTATATTAGCCAGAGGTTTATTGATCAGAAAAGAAAGGAATTTCTTGAATTAAAGCAAGGCCGAATGACTGTAACTGAGTATGAGCGTGAGTTTGTGAGACTTAACAAATACGCTCGAGAATGTGTATCTACTGAGGCCATCATGTGTAAGAGGTTTGACGATGGGTTAAATAAGGACATCTGATTGTTGGTTGGCATCCTAGAATTAAAAGAGTTTGTTTTACTTGTTGAGAGAGCTTGCAAGGCCGAGGAATTGGCTAAAGGGAAAAGAAAAGATAAAATTGAGTTTTGTAACTCGAGGAAAAGACAGTTGGGTAAGTCATTTTAGTCCTTATCCAAGAAATCGAGAGAGTTCACTACTCGATCAAATGCTTCAGATGGGTTCTCCAACAGAAATAGGGGTAAACAGTACTCAGTTTTGAAAGCTTAGACTACTTCAATTGCTAGCATTGGTAATGCCCGAATGAGTAGACTGGAGTGTTCACATTGTGGTAGACATCACCCCAGTGAGTGCCGAATTAATAACAGAGCTTGTTTCGAGTGTGGCTCCCCAGATCATTTTATTAGATATTGCCCCAAGAAGGAAGAAAAGAGAAGTTTTAGAGTGTGAGATTGGGTAACACCGCTAGTAAATTAAGACACAGAGAAATTCAGGAAATGGAGCGAGTAGCAAGGGTGCACCTAGAGAGCCGACTGTGAGATTCGAGAGTAGAGCACCTACGAGGACTTACACCATTCGTGCTCGCGAAGAGGCTTCATCACTTGATGTGATTACGGATACTTTTTCTCTTTATGATACTTCTGTTGTTGCTTTGATTGGTCTGGGATTTACCCATTCGTATGTTTGTATGAAATTGGTGTCTAGTATGGATATGCCTGTTGAATCTACAGAATTTGTAATAAAAGTGTCAAACCTATTAGGCAAGTATGTGTTAGTTGACAAAGTATGTAAGAATTGTCCTTTAATGATTAGAGGTCACTATTTTCCAGCTAATCTCATGTTATTGTCGTTTGATGAATTTGACGTAATTCTTAGTATGGATTGGTTAACTGCTCATGATGTGATTGTAAATTGTGGAAGAAAATTTATTGAACTGAAATGTGAAAATCAGGATATTCTTTAGGTTGAATCAGGTGAATCAGATAACTTGCCTATAATGATTTCTTCTATGATTGCTCAGAAATGTATTAGAAAGGGTTATGAAACTTATCTTGCCTTTGTACTGAATACAAAAGAGTCCGAGTTAAAAATTGAATTAGTGTCAATAGTATGTGAGTATCCGGATGTGTTTCCAGAAGAGTTGCCCAGGTTGCCTCCTATTAGAGAAGTTGAATTTGGTATTGATCTAATTCCTGGTACTGCACCTATTTTGATTACTTCGTATAGATGGCTCTAACAGAATTAAATGAGTTAAAAGTTTAGTTACAAGAGTTAACAAATAAGGGTTTCACAAAACCTAGTTATTCTCCGTGGGATGGATCTATAAGGCTTTGCATTGACTACCAATAGCTCAATAAGGTAACTATAAAGAATAATTATCCCTTGCCAAGGATCAATGATTTGTTTGACCAACTGAAGGGAGCCACAGTGTTTTCAACGATAAACTTGAGGTCTGGTTACTACCAGTTGAGAGTTAAAGAGCCAGATGTGCTGAAAACTACATTTCAGACGAGGTATGGTCATTATGAATTCCTTGTCATGCCCTTTGGTTTAACGAATGCCCCTGCTGTATTTATGGATTTAATGAACCGTATTTTTCGATCGTACTTGAATAAATTTGTTGTTGTTGTCATTGATGATATACTAATTTATTCTCGTGATGAGACCGAACATGCCGACCACTTGGGAATGGTTTTGCAAACTTTGAGAGATGAGCAGTTGTATGCTAAGTTTAGTAAAAGTGAATTTTGGCTTCGAGAAGTCAGATTTTTGGGGCACATTGTTTTGGGTGCTGGTATTAGAGTTGGCCCGAGTAAGATTTCGGCTATTGTTGAATGGAAATCGCCGAGGAATGTGTCAGAGGTTAGAAGCTTTCTAAGCTTAGCTGGTTATTACAGACGATTTGTTAAACGATTTTCCATGATTGCTACTCTGATGACGAGGTTTTTATAGAAAGATGTCAAGTTCAAATGGACAGAAAAGTGCCAATAGAGTTTTGAGAAATTAAAGGCATTGTTGACTAGGGCTCTAGTTTTAACACAACCTGAACCGGGAAAAGAATTTATGGTCTATAGTGATGCATTCTTGACTAGATTGGGTTGTGTACTTATGCAAGAAGGCAAGGTAATAGCTTATGCCTCAAGACAGTTGAAACCGCATGAGAGAAATTATACGACACATGACTTGGAGCTAGCAACCATTGTGATTGCTTTGAAAATTTGGCGACAGCATTTGTACTGTGAGAAATGCCGTGTCTTTATTGATCATAAGAGTTTAATGTATTTGATGACTCAAAAGGACCTGAATTTGCAACAACGAAGATGGCTCAAGTTGTTAAAAGATTATGAGCTAGTGATCGATTATCACCCAAGAAAGGCGAATGTATTCGCCGATGCTTTGAGTAGGAAATCCTTGTTTGCCTTGAGGGCTATGAATACTTAGTTGACCTTATTCAATGATGGTTCGATTCTAGCTGAGCTAAAAGCTAGACCGATATTTCTTTAACAAATTTGTAAAGCTCGGAGAAGTGATAGTGATTTGCAAGCGAAAAGAATTCAGTGCAAAAAGACTAGTGAATCAGATTTTCAAATCGGGGCCGATGTTCCAAGGTAGAGTTTGTGTTCCAAAAAATGCTGAGTTAATTCAGAAAATTTTGTACGAGGCACAAAGTAGTTGTGTATTGATAAGCGATAAATTATACGTATTTTTACCCCATGTTTAGCCCAATTTCCGGATGAATTACCCCTTGATTTGTGTAAATTGATGCTCTTAAACCTTTAATTTCATGTTTTATACTTAGGAGTGCTTAGGGAAGAGAAAAGAGCAAGAAATGGGCCGAAAACGGGCAAATTAGGCCGAATTCAGTAATCAACACGGCCTGGAGGTTCGCCACACGGCCGTGCCATACGGCCGTGCCACTTTAACAGGCTCGAGCATGGCCTAGTAGTCAATCCACACGGGCGTGGCACACGGGCGTGTCCCTGTCGTGAGGAAGTTCAATTTCACTCGAAAAAGGATACTTAGGGGCTAAGTAAGGCATTCTAAAACTCTATATAAAGACCCTGGGAGGCAACTACAAAGGGGTGCCTGATTCCCGCTAAGGGTGCTTTATTCCCGCCAAGACGGGGAGTTAAAAGAGGGAATTACTCAAAGGGAAGCCGATTGATCCATCTCAGAAGCTAGGATCTAAATCAAGACAGAGGATCCCCCTTCAATCCCTTCAGCAATTTTGGGTTTTCCTATGTTTTGTTATTTTATATCTTCTAAGATGTTTTCTTTTATAATTATGAACTAAAACCCCAAATATCTAAGGGGGATGAAATCTAAGACAGATCTTGTTATTGTTATCTGAGCTGTGTGATAAATATTTGATTTGTTCTTAATTGTGTTTTTAACTTTTAAATTGATATGTCCGGGATATTGATTTAAGTCGAATGTGCCTATGTGGAGGAGCAAAAGTCCCTGCATAGGAGTAGATCCAACACAATTAAGCAGAGTTGATCGCAATCCTAGACATAGGATGACGAAAATCTGCCGGATTAGAGTCAAATCTAATATGGGGAGCCATAGATCGAGTTAATGCAAGGCTAGGGGTTTTAACTAGAAAGAGATTTCAGTTAATCAACCTAGGATTAGTTGTTCTTATCCTCGACGGAGGTATTAACATAATTTAGGGATCTCTACAGATCAAATCAAATGAAAAAATCATCTGGTTCAGAGTTAGATAACAAGTGAAGTCTAGGTGGATTCTTCCTTAGGTATTGCCTTAATCAATCAGTCTTTCCCAAAAGCAATCTCCCACTTTACCCTTTGTCATTTCTTTAGTTAGTTTAGTTTAGTTTACAACCAAACCCTCTTTATTTTTAGGCTAGATAATAGAAAGAAAGTCAGTACTAGTACTCATAGTTCATTGGATTCGATATTCCGGTCTTGCCGCTAACTATACTACTACTCGATAGGTGCACTTGCCTTTTATCGTGATATTAGTTAGTTTCCAGGTACGATCAGATTTTATTACTTCATCAAATCACGATCAAGTTTTTGGCACCGTTGTCGGGGAACTAAGATATTAGGAACACTCAATTTATATTACTTTAGCCATTACTATTTTTATTTATTTTCAACCTTTATTTTTATCTGTTTTATTTATTTATTTTAATTTTCTTTGCCTTTTCCCTTCCAGGTATCTCTAGTTTATAACTAGAAGAAATCCGGGAGGACCACTACTTTTTGACGACGATTTAGAAGCGACAGTTCATCGAACTCGCCGAGAGATAAGAAGAAGCTTGCAATACCCAGAACAAGGACAAGAAGAAGAGCCAGAACCTACTAAAGAGATGGAAGCCAATCAGGATAATCAGCTACCTCCTGTAGTAGCCGCAAATCCTGTTGAGCAAAATCCTGCTCCGCGTACTATGTATGATTATGCTAGACCTAATTTAGCAGGCACTGAATCTAGCATTGTTAGGCCTACTATTGCTACAAATAATTTTGAACTGAAACCTAACACTATTCAAATGACAAAGCAATTTGTTCAGTTTGATGGTTTGCAGGATAAGGATCCTAACTCGCATCTAGCCAACTTTTTGGAATTATGCGATACATTCAAAATAAATGGCGTTTCTGATGATGCCATTCATCTTAGGCTATTCCCATTCTCCTTGAGAAACAAGGCTAAACAGTGGTTAAATTCTTTACCACGAGGGTCCATCACTACATGGGAATAAATGACCGAAAAGTTTTTACTTAAGTATTTTCCTCCGACTAAAACAGCTAAGTTGAGGAATGATATTTCTTCTTTTGTGCAGATGGATTTAGAAACACTCTACGACGCTTGGGAGAGATACAAAGATCTCTTGAGAAGGTGCCCTCACCATGGGTTACCTCTATGGCTACAAGTTCAAACCTTTCACAATGGTTTGAATCCCTCAACAAGGCAGATGATCGATGCAGCCGCCTGTGGAATAATCAACAACAAAACACCCGAAGCAGCTTACGAGTTTATAGAAGAGATGACAAAAAGCTACAGTAGTTTTTAATATTGATGCCGTAGCCATGCTTTCTAATCAAGTAGAACTTTTAAATAAAAAGATTGATAATTTTGTTGGTTCTACGCAGGCACACCCAGTAATGCAATGCAACACAATTCAAGGGAACAGTTACAATCTGGACTACTCCAACTACGGATATGGCACGGAAAACAAACAAGCCAACTATATGGGTAACAATTGTAGATCTCAAAATAACCCCTATAGTAACACGTACAATGCAGGTTGGAGAAATCACCCTAACTTCTCATGGGGAGGACAAAGCAACCAAGGAAATTAGAGACCACCATTCCAATAAGAGAAAAAGCCAAACCTTGAAGAAATGCTCACAAAATTTATTTCCATATTAGAAACCCATTTCTAAAACACTGAAATAGCACTAAAGAATCAACAAGCATCCATTCAAGGACTCAAAACTCAAATAGGCCAGCTCGCTAAGCTAATTTTTGAAAGACCGCAAGGTGGATTACCAAGCAACACTGAGACTAACCCTAAGGAGCAATTCAATGCCATGGATGCAATAGATGAGGTAGGGTTAACCAAAACCAACTCAGAGCGATGTAAGGAGACTGTAGCAAGTAAAGGTAAGGATGAGGTAAATTCCAAAGAAGTAATTATCAAAGAGTATAAACCTTGTATCCCATACCCAAATGCATTAAATAAAGACCGCACAGATGAGCAATTCGGTAAGTTTCTTAAACTCTTAAAGAAATTACATATCAACTTACCGTTTATTGAAGCTCTTTCGCAGATGCCAAATGTTGTTAAATTTTTAAGAGAGCTCTTGACAAACAAGCGGAAGCTAGATGAGAAATCTCATGTGAAGCTGAATGCAGTATGCTCGGCCATTTTACAGAATAAGCAACCCAAAAAACTAAAAGATCTAGGGAGTTTTACTATTCCTTGTTTACTTGGTAGTTTAGACACCAAAAATGCTTTAGCCGATTTAGGGGCTAGTATAAATGTCACGCCATTTAAATTGTTTAAACAACTAGGTCTTGGAAAACCTCAACAAACTAAGATGAGCATCCAATTAGCTGATAAGACCATTAGATTTCCAAAGGGAATAATTGAAGATGTGCTTGTCAAAATTGATAAATTTATATTCCTAGTTAACTTTGTTGTTTTAGACATTGATGAAGGTAGCAATGTACCCTTAATTCTAGGGCGACCCTTTTTAGCAACTGCTAGAACAATAATTGATGTTGGAACAGGTGAGCTTACACTACGTGTAGAAGATGACAAAGTTACTTTACAAGCTCGAAACTCGATTAAGACTATTGCTGACAAAAATATAGTGACGAGTCCTTGTAAAAACACTAATCTCACCACCCAACCTTCTGTGTAGGATACACTCCATATAAAGGAGACCTAACCATAGACAAGTCCATCTAAGGGAAACGTGCATGAAAAATGAATGCTTTAGATTGAGGAACTAGATGAGTGGCTGAACTATCAACAAGACAAACCCAAAACATGCCACACCAACCTAGAGCATCACCAAGACGACCCTCAGGTAAAAACGAATCGAATCCAGGTAGGGGATAAGGTAATCTTAGGAGAAGACGATCCTCGAATCTTGAATTCAAAGGAACACATAAGTGACACACCCTACTTTACGGTAATGAAAAATTTTCCCTATGGTACAGTCGAGATAATACATGAGTCACTCGGCACTTTCAAGGTAAATCACACTCGACTCAAATCTTATGTTGATAATGAAATTGAAAATAGGATAGAAGAGTATCAACTCTTTAAGCAACTATGACCAAACAAGTTTGGGAAAAGTCGAGCTTAGACTATAAACAAGCGCTTCTCGAGAGGCAACCCGAGCACTAACAAGTTTGATTTTCTTAAATTTTTAACTAACCCCTTAAAACGCAGATTTCCCAGGACCACACGACCAGACACACCGACGTGCCTAAGGCCGTGGACACCTTACGGGTAGAAACACGGCCGTGCGATACTACCGTGGCCAAACCTGTCCATCCATACACGGGCGTGTGATTTCAAACACGATTGTGGGTGAAGTGAACACCAAAAGACATGACCGTACTATAAGGCCGTGTGACTCAACATGCCCGTGCCAATTAATCATGGGCGGGACTGAGAAATTACCATGGGCATAGGACATGCCCGTGCCAACCAGCTGTGGTTGCACTGATAGGAGCACGAAACATACGGGCTAGACCTAGGCCACACACCCGTGCCCAACGGCCGTGTGCCCAATTTCCTATTAATTTTATTTTATTTTTATTCTCTTCACTTTATATTTTTCCTTTTATTTTACACTACACTTCTTATCGAGTAAGACTTAAATTCCCCGCGCAGTTGTGCTTCAAGTTACCAAGATCATGAACTTTAAGTAGTCATCTCTCCAATCCAGCTTTCACTACTTTCAAGGAATTCATCCAAAATTCAGGGAGTTTCATTTCTCTCCCTATCTTATGATTTTATACTTCTATTGCTACTAATGTATCTCTGTACATTGAGGGCAGTGTACATCTTAAGTGTGGGCGAAAACTTACTTTCAGTCATTGCATTCTCTTCGAACCCTTGAAAAATTTTTACAACTAACTTCTTGCATTGTTCTCAAAATTTCGAATTCTCACTTTCACTCTCTGCATGAGTCTCAATATCCTATTAGGAATTAATTCTGATTGACTTGTGATTTTTATTGATATGTTAAGAATTAAGACATAGGTACTTATGCTTTGATTATTCAAACTTTAAGCATTAGGGAATCAAGCATAATAAGTTGAAATTTTTGAGAATTTAAAATTTTTCAAGTTATTTTCCCTAATTTTAAGTATTATCTTGAGATTTGGAATTCGCAGGATTGACATCAAAATCCATAATTCTGGTGAGATTTTGAGCCTTTTAAGCATACATCCTTTCGTGCTCACTTTTATTGTTGCTTTGAGTGAGTCAATACTGATTTGTTATTCTAGAGCTTGCTTCGATTATACATGTCGAGACCACATCATTGATTTGATGTACCGAAATGATAAAGGCACCTAGGTTTAACCCACTTACTCCATAAAAGCCTTCCTCCATAAATTAACCCCTAGTGAACCCTATTGAGCCTAACAACCCATTCTTTGACTTACCTCTAATATTAACCTATAACCCATTTTTGTTGAATTACATTCAATTATTTTGATCCCTATTTTTGTCGAGATTTGGGTTGAATTATTATCTAGCTTTGCTTTCTTTTTCAGTTTGTAAAGTTTGTAAATATTCAATTTAAATATTTGATTTGTTCAAAAAAATGTATATACAATTAATTCAATTGTAATTCATGTTTTAGTTATAGTTTAATATTTTTGCATATTTCTATTATAAGCTACCGAATCTAGAACGATGTCATCGTAAGACTTTACTCTAGGAATATGTTCCAGTGATAGAGATTTTTCTAGCTAGATGATTTTTCAATTCAATCTTGATTCTAACCCTCTTTTTCAGCTTTTGACAACACCCCTAACCAAAGCCTCATTACAACTATTGAAAGACCTTTTGATTGATGTGTCATATCAATCTATAGTGGTGGAGATTTGATTTTCTTGCAAGCCTATGGTAATAACTTTTCAGGTTGACTAAAGAGTGCTTAATTTTTGAACCCTAAACACTTTGAGTGGATAGAGTGAATCTTTAGTGAGGATTTCAAATCTTGTTGATTTTGATTGAAAGGTAATTACTTAGGAGAATGGAGAAAACCTATGTTTCTATGATAAAATTATCAACTTAGAGTGTTTGAAACTCTAATATTCTTCTCGTTGAATTTTCATTGTATGACTACTTATGGATTAGTTCAAAACATTATTGATAAGGATTATAAGTTGAGAAAAATGATTCTTAGCTATGAATTGAGATTTTGCTTGAGGACAAGTAAAGGCTTAAGTGTAGGGGTATTTGATAAGCGATAAATTATACATATTTTTACCCTATGTTTAGCCCAATTTCTGGATGAATTACCCCTTGATTTGTGTAAATTGATGCTCTTAAGCCCTTGATTTCATGTTTTATACTCAGAAGAGCTTATGGAAGAGAAAAGAGCAAGAAACGGGCCTAAAACAGGCAAATTAGGCCCAATTTAGTAATCAACACGGCCTGGAGGTTCGCCACACGGTCGTGTCACTTTAACAGGCTCGAGCACAGCTTGGTAGTCGATCCGCATGGGCGTGGCACATGGGCGTGGCACACTCGTGAGGAAGTTCAATTTCACTCGGAAAAGGATACTTAGGGGCTAAGTAAAGCATTCCAAAACTCTATATAAAGACCCTAAGAGGCAACTATAAAGGGGTGATTGATTCCCACTAAGGGTGCTTTATTCCCGCCAAGACGGAGAGTTAAAGGAGGGAATTACTCAAAGGGAAGCCGATTGGTCCATCTCAGAAGCCAGGATCTACATCAAGACAGAGGATCCCCCTTCAATCCTTTCAGGAATTTTGGGTTTTCCTATGTTTTTTTATTTTATATTTCTGATGTGTTTTTTTTTTATAATTATGAACTAAAACCCCAAGTATCTAAGGGGGATGAAACCTAAGACATATCTTATTATTGTTATCTGAGCTGTGTGATAAATATTTGATTTGTTCTTAATTGTGTTTTTAACACTTAAATCGATATGTCCGGGATATTGATTTAAGTCGAATGTGCCTATGTGGAGGAGCAAAAGTCCCTGCATAGGAGTAGATCCAACATAATTAAGTAGAGTTGATCGCAATCCTAGACGGAGGACGACGAAAATATGCCAGATTAGAGTCAAATCTAATATGGGGAACCATAGATCGAGTTAATGCAAGACTAAGGGTTTTAACTAGAAAGAGATTTCAGTTAATCAACCTAGGATTAGTTGTTCTTATCCTCGACGGAGGTATTAACATAATTTAGGAATCTCTAAGGATCAAATCAAATGAAGAAATCATCTGGTTCAGAGTTAGATAACAAGTGAAGTCTAGGTGGATTCTTCCTTAGGTATTGCCTTAATCAACCAGTCAGTCCCAAAAGCAATCTCCCACTTTACCCTTTATCGTTTCTTTAGTTAGTTTAGTTTAGTTTACAATCAAACCCTCTTTATTTTAGGCTAGATAATAGAAAGAAAGTCAGTACTAGTACTCATAGTTCCTTGGATTTGATATTCCGGTCTTGCCGCTAACTATACTACTATTCATAGGTGCACTTGCCTTTTATCGTGATATTAGTTAGTTTCCAGGTATGATCAGATTTTATTACTTTATCAAATCATGATCATGTATCAATTCATCCGGGAAGTGTGAAAATGTACAATGATATGAAGAAATTATATTGGTGGCCTGGCATGAAAAGAGATATTTCTGAGTTCGTATTGAAGTGTTTGATTTGTCAACAAGTAAAGGTCAAACATCAAGTACCTTTGGGTTTGCTTCAGCTAGTGATGGTACCCGAGTGGAAATGGGACCATCTTACTATGGATTTTGTGACAGGGTTACCTTTGACATCGGGGAAGAAAGATGCCGTATGAGTTGTTGTTGATAGGCTAACTAAGTTGACTCATTTTATACCAGTATGTACCGACTACTCACTTGATAAGCTAGCCAACTTGTATATTTCTGAGATTGTGAGACTTCATGGAGTACCTATTTCTATTATGTCGGATAGAGATCCGAGATTTATTTCGAGATTTTGGAAAAAGTTACAAGAAGCTTTGGGTACGAAATTGAATTTCAGTATCGTGTTACATCTGCAAATGGATGGTCAATCAGAAAGAGTACTTCAGATTCTTAAAGATATGCTTCGGTATTGTGTTTTAGAGTTCGAAGGTTATTGGGAGAAATATCTACTTTTGGTTGAGTTTACTTACAACAACAGTTTCCAGTCGAGCATAAAGATGGCACCATATGAGGCATTGTATGGCCGCAGATGTCGGACCCCTTTGTATTGGACCGAACTCAGAGAAAGTCAGATTCATGGGGTCGATTTGGTCAGAGAAACTGAAGAGAAAGTAAAAGTGATTCGCGATTGCTTGAATGCCGATTCGGATAGACAAAAGTCCTACACAAATTTGAAACAGAAAGGGATTGAGTTTTAAGTTGGTGATAAGGTATTTTTGAAAGTGTCACCATGGAAGAAAATTCTCAAATTTGGTCGGAAAGGTAAGTTGAGTTCACACTTTATTAGACCATATGAGATTACTGAAAAGATAGGACCGGTAGCATATCAGTTAGTCTTACTGGCAGAGTTGGAAAGGATCCTTGATGAGTTTCATGTGTCCATGTTGCGCCGATACCGATCAGACCTTTCGCATATAATTTCTTCAACCGAGGTTTATATTCGATCGGATATGACATACGGTGAGGAACCGATCAAGATCTTAGCACAAGAAGTTAAGTAATTGAGGAACAAAAATATTGCCCTTGTGAAAGTGTTATGGCAAAGACATAGGGTTGAAGACGCTACATAGGAACCTGAAGAGGGCATCAGAAAATAGTACCCAATCCTTTTTACCAGTAAGATTTTTGGGGACGAAAATCTCTAAGGGAGAGAGTTGTAACATCCTGATTTTGGGCCTAGTCAAAATGGTGGTTTTGAGACCACAAATTTGAAGTAGAAATATTTGTTTTATAACTGTTTTGAGGTCTGTGACATGTTTGCATGATTGTGTGAAAATTTCATTAAGAAATTTTGTGAATAAGTGTCTAATTTGACTTTTAGGACTAAATTGCAAAAAGTGAAAAATATGTGTTCTAGAAGCATTGGGTGATTAATTGTAATGAATTTGTAAATTAGAGTCCTTATTTAGTAATTAGACCATTATATATCTTGATAGACAAAAATGGACATGGAAGTGTAAAATTTAAAAAAAAAAGACAAAAAGAGCATTTTGGTTATTTGGTTAATAAAAGAATTAAAAGGGAAAATGAAGTCAAAATTGGTGTCCATCTTCCTCACCATAGCCGAATTTTATAAGACACCATAGCTAGGGTTTTCTTCAACTTTCAATCTTGATAGTAAGTGTATCCTAGCCCCGTTTCTAATGCTCTTTACATTTTTGAAGTCCTCATAACACGATTTATCTATTTCTACCATTTATTTGAGCTAGGGTTCATGTTCAAAAATTTACCCATGTGTGGCATGCATGTGTTTTGATGTTTCATGATAGATTTTGAAAGTTTGATGTGTGATAAACATCTTTTATAAAGTGATTTTTGATGAAAACACCTACAAAGAACCTTTTTGTAAAAGTCGTAAAATAGGTGGTAAAAATCTGATTTGAAAGAAAATGTGGGCTGTTATAAGCATGATATAGGTTTGGCTAGGCTTGGTTAACAAAGAAAATGAGTACATTTCATTCTACGAGCCTAGGGACTAATTTGTAAATATGTGAAAGTTTTAGGATAAAACTATAATTTTTCTGAAGTATGATTTTTGGACTGGTTTGAACAATGTGATAATTAAATGAGTGAACTTTACTATTATAGATCAAGAAAAACGAAGTCCGGACCTAAACCGAGGAAAGAATAAGGTTGTCGACTAAATGGAATAGTTAGCCATATTTTGGTACCGAGGTAAGTTTGTGTGTAAATAATGCAACATTATATTATTATGTATTTAATGCTTTAATATTGCATCAATTGTATAATTATTTTTGTGGATTTGATTAATAATGACTCGATGACCATTCGACAAAGATTTGATACCTCAAAATCCCGGTTGAACCTTAGGAATAGATAGGATACAAATGTCATGATATTAAGGTTATTGAGATCCTGTATAAGACCATATCTGGGATATGGCTTAGGCATGTGATTTTGTGTAAAACCACGTCTGGGACATGACTTCAAAATGAGACTTCGTATAAGACCATATCTACGATATGGCATCGATGTGAGACTTCGTGTAAGACCATAGCTGGGCCATTTGCATCGATATGAGATTCCATGTAAGACCATGTCTACGATATGGCTTTGGTAAGGTACTATGTGTACGAGATTCCCGAGTATCCGTTAGTATTCCAAGTGGTTCAACAGGTAACCCAAAGATAATGTCAAAGAAATGATAAGGTATGATCATGTTCAAAGGGTACAGGTATGTACACAATGCTCATAAGTATTGAGATTATGAATCGATGAGACCTCAGTAAGAAGTAAATGAATAAACGAATTATGATCATGAGTTTTATCGTATATTATGTAAATGGCATGAATTTTAAATGTATCTATGATACTTGATGACATTGTGATAAATTATATTACATTATGGGTATAACAATGCATGGTTAATGTTGTTAATTATTTACGTGCAAACTTAATAAGCATTATGCTAACTCCTCTTTCTTTTCCATTTTCTTATAGTATCAACAAGCTAGCCCGAGGATCGAAGAACGTCAGAGACTTGATCACACTATCAATTGGAACATTTGGGTATAGTTAGTCTCAACATTTTGAACGTGGCATGTATAGGGACTTGGCCATTTTGTTATGTGTCATATTTGATTTGGCCAAACATGTTGGCTTATTTTGATAAATAATTCATTTTGTATAAGGCCGTTAAAAGTTGGCTAATATGGGTCTTATTTATGATAAAATGATGTTGTCTTTCATGAATGTGGATGTTGCGTGTTTAGATAGATGAGTATGTGATGTGTTACTTGATGGTTGTGACACGTAAATGTTAAGTCTATATCTTAGTTGAGGATGTTATATTGCTAAATTATGTTATGCTATATGTGGTTGAAATTGGTATAATTGTAATTGAGTTTTAGGGTGGCAAATGGCTTGGTAAATAGCCTTATTTTTGGCCACACGGGTTGACACATGGGCGTGTGTCTAGGCCGTGTGTGACACACGGTCAGCTTGATATACGTGATATGAAGTAATAAAATTTATAAAAACTGATCGCACCAAAAACTAACTAATATCGTGATTTTAAGGCAAGCGCACCTATCGAATAGTAGTATAGTTTAGCAGCAAGACCGAGTTATCGTACCCAAGGGAACCAAAAGTACTAGTACTTACTTCCTTTCTATTATCTAACCTAAAAATAAAAGGAGTTTGTATGAAACTAATTCTAAAACTAAACTAAAGGTGCACAAGAAAGTAAATTTGGGGAAAAACTCTCGGGAAAAGCTGATTGATATGGGTAATACTTAAGGGAGAATCCACCTAGACTTCACTTGTTATTAACTTCTTGAACTAGATGGTTTCTTCACTTGACTTGATCCGTAGAGATTCCTAATTTATGTTAATACCTCCGTCGAGGATAAGAACAACTAATCCTAGGTTGATTAACTGAAATCTCTTTCTAGTTAAAACCCCTAGTCTTGCATTAACTCGATCTATGGATCACTCTATTAGGTTTGACCCTAATCCGATAGATTTATGTCGCCCTATGTCTAGGGTTGCATGCAACTCCGCTGAATTATGCTAGATCTACTCTTAAACAGGGACTTTTGCTCCTCTACCGAAACAGATCAAAACTTGAATTAATATGTAGGATTATTAAAATAAGCATTAAGCACAGATAATTAATAACAATTCAAGTATTTATCATATAATTTAAGAATGAATAATAACAAGATCTGTCTTAGGGTTCATACCCCTCAAGTATTTGGGGGATTTAGTTCATAATTAAGAAAGAAAACATCTTAATAGAAATAAAATAGCAAAACATAAAAGAACCCAAAAACCCCTGAAGGATTGAAGGGAAACCCTCTGTCTTGATGTAGAATTCCGGCGTCTGGGATGAATCAATCAGCTTCCCTTGGAGTAATCCCTTGCTTCCACTCTTTGTGTTGGCAGAAAAAAGGCGCTCCTTTTTGGGAGAAAAGAGTACACCCTTAGAGTTGCCTCCTAGGGTCTTTATATAGAGCTTTGGGATGCCTTTCTTAGCATCTAAGTATCTAAATCTGAGTGAAATTACAGTTCCTCATGACAGGGACACGCCCATGTGGATCGACAAGAGGCCGTGGTTGGGTCTGTTGAGGGAGGCACAGCTGTGTGGACTGGTCGTGCTTGTCGGGGTTGGGTCGTGTTGGACCTCATGTGGCACGGCTGTGTGCCACGGCCATGTGGTGACTCATTGGGCCGTGTCATTTTCACACTTTGGCCCATTTTCTTCGTTTTTGGTCTGTTTTTCGTTCTTTTCTCTTCCCTATGCTCTCCTGAGTATACAACATGAAATAGAAGGGTTAAGAGCACCAATTCTCACAAAATTAATAATAATTCATCCAAAATATAGGCTAATGAGGTAAAAATATGTATAATTTATCATTTATCAAATACCCCCACACTTAAGCCTTTGCTTGTCCTCAAGCAAAATCTTAATCCCTAATTAAGAATCATTCTTCTCAACTTACAATCTTTATCAATAATGTTTCAAACTAATTCACAAGTAATCATACAATGAATATTCAATTAGAAGAACATTAAAGATTCAATCACTCTAAGTTGAGAATTTTATCATTGAAACATAAGTTTCCTCCCTGCTCCTAAGTAACTATCTTTCAATCAAAATTAGTAGAAGTAGACATCTTCACTAAAGATTCTCTCTATTCACTCAAAGTGTTTAGGGTTCTAAAATCAAGCACTCTCTAGTCAACCTATAAAGTTATTACCATAGGCTTGCTAGAAAATCAAATCTCCACCACTGTAGATTGATATGATACATCGATTAAAAGGTCTTTCAATGGTTGTAATGGGGCTTGGTTAGGGGTGTTGTCACAGGCTGCAAAAGAAGGTTAGAATCGAGATTAAATTGAAAAATTATCTAGCTAGAAAAATCTCTATCACTGGAACATATTTCTAAGCTTTATGGTGACATGGTTCTATCCTTGGTAGCCTTAAAATAGAAATATGGAAAAACTTATAATTTACAACTAATTTTTACTGTATATACACATTTTTTTTAAGAATAGTTCAAGTACAATTCATTATAAACTTTACAATCTGGAAAAGAGAATAAAACTAGATAACAATTCAACTCAAATCTCGACAAAAATGGGGATCAAAGTAATTGAATGGAATCCAACAAAAATGAGTCATTGGTTAATAATTAAAGGTAAGTCAAAGAATAGGTTGTTAGGCTCAATGGGGTTCACTAGGGGTTAATTTATGGAGGTAGGCCTTTATGGAGTAAGTGGGTCAAATCCTAAGTGCCTTTATCATCTCGGTATATCAAATCAATGATGTGGTCTCGACATGTATAATCAAAGCAAGTTCTAGAATAACAAATCAGTATTGACTCACTCAAAGCAATAATAAAAGTGAGCACGAAAGAATGTATGCTCAAAAGGCTAAAAAATCTCACCAGAATTATGGCTTTTGATGTTAATCCTTCGAATTTCAAATCTCAAGATAACACTTAAAATTAGGGAAAATAACTTAGGAAAAAAATTGGATTCTAAAAAATTTCAACTTATCATGATTGATTCCCTAGTGTTTTAAAGTTTGAATAATCAAAGTACAAGTACCTATGTCTTAATTCTCAACTTATCAATAAAAATCATAAATCAATCAGAATTAATTCCTATTAGGAGACTAAAGATAATGCAAATTTGAGAATAATGCAAAAAGTTAGAAAAAAATTTAGGTATTTCAAAGAGAATGTAATGACTGAATGTAAATTTCCCCTCTACACTTAAGATGTACACTGCCCTCAATGTACAAAGAAGCATGAGTAGAAATAGAAGCACAAGATCATAAGATAGGGGAAGACATGAAACTTCCTGAATTTTGGATGAATTTGTGAGGCGGAGATTGGAATTGGAAGAGCCGGTAGTTGTGGCAGGGTTGTCCTATTTCCATATAGATATGAGCTGTAAGGCTCCTTTGAAACTGTGAAAGTATTTATTAGTCTTGGGGAATTTAGATGAAGAGGGAATACTTGTTAGGGGATAGCCGATAGGAAATAAAATAAACTAAATTTGAAAATACTAATATTCAAATAATGAAAAAGGTAAAATGAAAGAAAATAAAAGTAAAATAAAAAGGAAAATAAAGTTAGAAGAAAAGGTGAAAATAGAGATCAGAGTTAAAATAAAAATTAAGAGAAAAATAAAGTTAAGAGGAATAGAAGTCTCTAGTCCTCAGATAGATCACGCGGTGGTGGTGGTGAAGTGATGTGAAGGTGCTGGCATATCTGCTGTAGTGTCGCATCGATGTGATCGAAGTGCTGGAAGCATTGCTGCTCGAATCGGGATAGGCGCTCAGATATGTCAGCATGAGAAGCTGCCACATGAACTGGTCGGCGGGGTGGTGGTGCGTCGGTAGGTGCATCATCCTCCAGAGGTGGGACATCATCAAGAATGTCCTCTAGATCCTCGACCTCCTGGATGAGGCGGTACTGAAAAGGGTCACCTCCTGGTCTCCGCTGGATCATCCTCATATGGTGCATAATCTGGATGCCCTGAGGGGACATCTGGTCGACGAGTGTGTATGAGGATGTTTGGGCTGCTGTGTTGAGGAGCCCGAAGTGACGGGCCAAGCGTGTAATGTACGGGCCCATGGATATGACGCCTTTGCGATGTCTCTCGGTCTAGTGCTGCATGGCGTGAGCGATAAAGAAGGCGGGGTTGATGGGGTGCGCGTTCGCCATGCTCCATAAGAAATAGGCGTTGTGGGTGTTGACGATGCCTCTGCTCTCCCGTCTACCTGTCAGAGTATGCGCGAGAAGAGCATGAAGGTACCTTAATGACAGGGTGAGGGCGGTTGCCTTCGTGCGACTGGGGTCGTAGGAGGGATACCCCGGGGCGATATTGCGCCAACAATAGACTGGTTTTAGGTGGATGCTACGGGGAAGTGTAGGAAAGCCTTCCTCCTCCATGAACTGCTCTGTGTAGAGGTCGAGAGCTAAGTCAAACTCTGGTACTCTAAGGTGGCGTACATGACCTCCTAAGCGAAACTAGACCGTCCCGGGATCATTAAATTGGCTGATGACAGTCTGAAGATGAAAGGTGGAGCAGAACTTTAAAGTGAGTTCAAGGTATGTAGGCTTAATGATTCGGAAGAACTGCTCTCAAGGATCCGTCATCAGTAGGGCCCGGACTGCATCTGTGAGGTTGACTTGCTCTAGCGAGGCCCAATCAATGCATCGGTCGGCGCTTAATGTACGGGCCCGTAGTATCTGAAATAACTCCTCTTGGGAGTCTTGGGGAAATGTAATGAACGGGTGGCGAGCCTCGAAGGTGGGCCTCGATGATGAACCACCTGGCCCCTTACGTTTCTTTGAAGGCGGGACGACAGCTTTCCTACCGTGTGATGTCAACATAATGCCTAAATAACAAAATAATAAACATTAGTTCTAAAAAAATAAACTTTGAAATTAAATCGAATCAAAAACTATAAATAAAATAATAAATATGTAGATTAAAATGACAATGTGCCTAAAAAAAATTTGAAATAAGATGGGGACTAACATAAATAATATAAATTATCCATCCTAATATGATATCAAAAGTAAGAAACATGGGTATGTTTTTATACTAAATGCATGAGATTTTAGATAGGAAAAATGGCACTCAAATGTAACTCTAAGTGGCATGAAATCACAAGGTTCTCTATAACATTTTAGAGTGTTCATGCTAATTCAATCAATTCCATGCTTTGAAATAATGCTAATCCTAAATATAACATGGTATAAAAAGAAAAATATAAATAAATTAGTAAAATTTAGAAAGAAAAATGAGAAAATAGATCCAAATGGGAGAAGGATGAGGCGGAGCACGGTCATGGGTAAGGCGGCACGGCCGTAGGAGCACTGTAAACACCAACGGCGGCCCTAGAGAGGTTGGGGGAGAGGGTGGTTTGAGAGGATTTAGGGTTTAGAGTGGGAGAAGATGATGAATAGTGGCCCCTATTTATAGTGTTTGGGTCACACAGGCATGGCACACGCCCGTGTGACTCGGGTTTTGCCCATTTGATTCGAAATTTGGTGGTTTTGGCGCGCCTGGTTCGAGGTCCATACCCGTGTTGGCCATCTTGCATGGCTGTTTGCAATCTTGTTTGCTTTTCACACAGTTGTGTGGTTCGGTCACACGGCCGTTTGCGATGAGGCTTCGCTATTCACACGGTCGTGTAGGCAGTCACACGGCTGTGTCTAAATTGACAGTGTTGGCCACAGTTTGGAGACACGAGCGTGTGGCTTTGTGCAAGCCCATGTCTAAATGGAAGGGTTGCCATGGCCATGTCACACGATCGTGGCGATTTTTCGTTAGCCCGTGCTTTGGGAAAAATTATACTCTGTTTGTACGCGGCCTGGGTACACGACCGTGTCTTTGCTTTAATTGTTCACACGGCCTTAAGCACGCCCGTGTGCATGGCCGTGTGGTCCTAAATTTTTGCATTAAAAAGGGTTAGTTGATGTATTAAAAGACTAAAATCAAAATAGGAAGAAAGTTTACTGAGTTAGTGCTCTGGTTGCCTCCCGAGAAACGCTTATTTAGAGTCTAAGCTCGACTCTACCTGGATGTATCATGAAGGGATCTCGTGGAGCTAAATCTCCTCTCTGTTATCTTTAAAATTCTCACCTCTATAGTGTTTAAGCCTATGGTCGTTTACCTTGAACGTACCATGGTTTGGGTGAGTTACCTCAATTGTGCCATATGGAAAGACAGTTTGAACAGTGAATGGACCTGACCATCTTGACTTGAGTTTTCCAGGGAATAGTTTTAGCATTGAGTTGTAGAGTAGGACAAGATCATCGATTTTGAACTATTTAGGTTTTCTCAGTCGTTTATCGTGACATCGCTTCATGGTTTCCTTATATAGTCTTGAGCTTTCGTAAGCATGGCAATGCCATTCATCTAGCCCGTTTAACTACATTAATCTTTTCTCACCTGCGAGCTTAGAATCAAGATTTAAAATTTGTAGCCCAGAATGCCTTATGTCCAAGCTCAAATGGTAGATGATAGCTTTTTCCGTAGACAAGTTTATAAGGAGATGTTCCTATGGGTGTTTTAAATGCGGTTCTATAGGCCCATAAAGCATTGTCTACCTTTCTTGACCAATCTTTGCTATTTGTTTCTATTGTTTTCTTTAAGATGCGTTTTAGTTCCCTATTTGTTACTTCGACTTGGCCACTGGTTTGTGGATGATAAGGGGTAGCTGTTCTATGGTGTACTCCATATCTTTTTAAAACTTTTTCAAATTGAACATTGCAAAAATGGGTACCCCTATCACTAATAATTATCCTAGGTGTTCCAAATCGAGAGAAAAGTTTCTTCAAAAATCGTACTACCATTCTAGCATCATTAGGAGGTAAGGCTTGGGCTTCCACCCATTTTGACATATAATCTACTGCTACTAGGATGTACTTATTCCCAAATGAAGTAGGGAATGGACCCATGAAATCAATACCCCATACATCAAATATTTCACATGAAAGTATATAGTTCTGAGGCATTTCATTATGTTGAGAGATATTACCTATTCTCTGGCATTTATCACAAGAGGTCACATACCTGTTGGCATCTCTGAAAAGTGTAGGCCAGTAAAAGCCTGATTCGAGTACCTTATGAGCAGTTCTAGCTCCACTGTGATGTCCTCTTATGGGTCCCGAATGGCAATGATCTAAAATTTGGTATGTTTCTATCTCAGCAACGCATCTTTGAATAACCTGATCTGCACAAATTCAAAAAAGAAAAGGATCTTCCCAAAAGTAGTTTTTCACATCAGCAAAGAATCGCTTCTTTTGTTGATGGGTCAGCCCTTTTGGGGTTATGTTAGCTGCTAAGTAATTTGCTAAAATTAGCAAACCAAGGAACTGCTGCCTCTGCTAAGGCGAGGAGTTGTTCTTCAGGAAACAAGGCATTTATTTTCTTAAGGTCCTTGGGGTGTGGATTTTCTAATCTCGAGAGGTGATCTGCTGCCAAGCTTTCAGCTCCTTTCTTGTCCTTTATTTCTAAATCGAATTCCTATAACAATAGAATCCATCTTATTAATCGAGGTTTTACATCAGTTTTAGTTAAAAGATAGCAAAGAGCAGAATGGTCAGTATAAACAATGACTATCGAGAATATCAGATAAGATCTGAATTTATCAAATGCAAAGATACCAGCTAGCATTTCTTTTTCTGTAGTAGTATAATTCGCTTGGGCGGCTGTCAAAGTTCTGCTAGCATAGTAGATTGGTTAAAAGTGCTTATCTCTTCATTGTCCCAAAACTGCACCTACTGCAAAATCACTCGCATCGCACATTAGTTCAAAAGTAAATTCTAATCAAGTGAAATCATAATCGGGGTTTTAACTAATTTTTCTTTGAGAGTGTTGAAAGATTCTAAACATTCTTGGTCAAAATTGAAAAGCACATCTTTTTCTAGTAATTTTGTTAATGGCTTAGCTATTTTAGAAAAATCCTTAATGAATCTGCGATAAAAACTGGCATGTCCTAAAAAGCTTCTTATGGCCTTAACTGAATTAGGGGGAGGTAACTTTTTGATGGTTTCAATTTTTACCTTGTCTATCTCTATCCCTTTACTAGAAATTTTATGCCCTAGAACAATACCTTCTTGAACCATAAAATGGCATTTTTCCCAATTTAATACTAGATTTGTCTCTTCACATCTTATTAAAACGCGTTTTAAATTATTAAGACAAAGTTGGAAGGAATTATCGAAAACTGAGAAATCATCCATAAATACCTCCATAATGTCTTCCACAAGTTCATTGAAGATAGCTAGCATGCATCGCTGAAAAGTAGCAGGAGCGTTACATAAACTGAAAGGCATTCTACGATAAGCAAACGTACCGTATGGACATGTGAGTGTCATTTTCTCCTAATCTTCTAGAGCTATCAGGATTTGGAAGTAACCAGAAAGGCTATCTAGGAAACAATAATACATATGACCTAATAATCTTTCCAACATCTGATCAATGAAAGGTAAGGGGAAATAATCTTTTCGAGTTGCATCATTTAACTTTCTATAATCAATGCAGACTCTCCACCTAGTGACTATTCTTGTAGGTATTGATTCCTTTTTGTCATTAGACACCACGGTTATGCCTCCCTTTTTAGGAACAACCTACACAGGACTTGCCCAAGAACTGTCAAAAATAGGATAAATAATACCTGCATCTAGAAGTTTAATTACCTCGGCTTTTACGACTTCCTTTATGTTGGGATTCAGTCGTCTTTGAGCTTGCACCAATGGTTTATATTCATCTTCCATTAAAATTTTGTGGGTACAAAAAGAAGGATTAAATCCCCTAATATCTGAAATTTTCCATGCTATATAGCCTGTTTGTGTTCTCTTAACACTTGAAGTAGTTCCCCTTTTTCTATAGTGCTCAAATTTGATGCAATAATAACTGGTAAAGTTGAATGTTCCCCTAAAAAGGCATATTCTAAATGGCCCGGTAGCTGTTTTAACTCTAATTTAGGGGGTTCATCAATGGAAGGTTTCTGTCTCAACTCATCATTCATCTTTATACTTTCATAACTTATGTGTCTCGTGATAATTTTATTAGAATCTAACTCTTTCCTTACTTCTTCAATTTCAGTGGTGGCTTCATCTTCCCCCCACCTTGAATAAGACACAGTTCCAATGTGTTTGCGAGAGAAAGTTCTTGAAAATTATCTTGAACAAAATAATCAATAATGTCAATAAAATAGCAGGAATCATCCTGTTCTCTAGAAAATCTCATGGCATCATAGATTTTAAAAATGACTTCTTCCTCACCAACTCTAAGTACTAATTTACCATCCCCTACATCGATAACAGCTCTAGTAGTAGCTAAGAATAGGCATCCTAAAATTAAAGACACCTCGATATCCTCATCCATGTTAAGCACAACAAAATCAACAGGGAATATAAATTTATCTATCTTTGCTAGCACATCTTCAATGATTCCCCTAGGATATTTAACAGATCTATTAGCTAGTTAAATACTCATCCTAGTGGGCTTTGGTTCCCCTAGACCTAGTTGCTTGAACATTTTGTAAGGTATTAGATTAATGCTAGCACCTAAATCAGTTAAGGCTTTATCAATAATTAAACTACCAATTAAAAAAGGAATAGTAAAACTCCCTGGATCTTTCAGTTTTGCCGGCAGTTTATTTTGGAGAATAGCTGAGCATTCCTCGTTGAGTTTCACTATGGCTAATTCTTCCATCTTCCTTTTATTTGTGAGAAGTTCTTTAAGAAACTTCGCGTACTTTGGCATCTGCAAAATTGCTTCAACAAAAGGTAAGTTAATATGTAATTGTTTAAGAAGTTCAAGAAATTTACCGAATTGAGCATCTGTACAATCTTTCTTTAATTTTACCGGATATAGAATAGGCGGTTTGTATTCCTTGAGTGTTGGTGGAGTGTTTTCCTTGGGTTCCTTTACCTTGTCTCCAGCGGATTCTTGAACAGGCTTCATTTCTGGTTCAGCCAGTACTTTCCCATCTCTTAAAGTAATTACTTTGACATGTTCTCTGGGATTTGGCTCAGTGTTACTTGGTAGTCCACCTTGTGGTCTCTCTGAAATTAATTTTGCAAGTTGACCGATTTGATTCTCAAGCCCTTGAATTGATGCTTGTTGGTTCTTTAGTATGGTTTCAGTGTTTTGAAAACGGGTTTCTGATGCGGCCATAAATTTGGTGAACATCTCTTCAAGATTCGGCTTTTTCTCTTGTTGTGGTGGTGGCTGCTGAAATCCCGGAAGAGGCTATTGTCTTTGATTTCCTTGTCCTCCCCATGAAAAATTGGGGTGATTTCTCCAACCTGCATTGTAAGTATTACTATAAGGGTTATTTTGAGGTCTAGAATTGTTACCCATATAGTTGGCTTGCTCAGTTTCTATGCTGTGTCCATAAGATGAGTAGTCTGGATTGAACATATTTCCTGGAGTTGCGTCCCACCTCATCACTGGCTGTGCGTGCGTAGAACCAACAAAGTTATCAAACTTTTTATTTAAAAGTTCTACCTGATTAGTAAGCATAGTGACAGCATCAATATTATAAACTCCTGCGGCTTTTGTCGGCTTTGTCCTCATGACTTGCCACTGATAGTTATTCAGTGACATCTCTTTTATAAACTCATAAGCTGCTTCGGGTGTTTTACTGTTGATTGTTTCTCCAGCAGCTGCATCGATCATTTGTCTTGTTAATGGGTTCAAACCATTGTGGAAGGTTTGAACTTGTAACCACAAAGGTAGTCCATGGTGAGGGCACCTTCTCAAAAGATCTTTGTATCTCTCCCAGGCATCGTAAAGCGTTTCTAAATCCATCTACACAAAAGAAGAGATATTGTTTCGTAATTTAGCTATTTTAGCTGGAGGAAAATATTTAAGTAAAAATTTTTCTGTCATCTATTTCCATGTAGTGATTGAGCCTCGTGGTAAAGAATTTAACCACTATTTGGCTTTATTTCTCAAAGAGAATGGGAATAGCCTTAGACGAATGGCATCATCAGAAATGCCTTTAATTTTAAAAGTATCACAAAGTTCTAAAAAGTTGGCTATGTGTGAATTTGGATCTTCATCCTGTAAACCATCAAACTGCACAAATTACTGTATCATCTGAATAGTGTTAGGTTTTAATTCAAAATTATTTGCAGCAATAGTAGGTCTAATAATACTAGATTGAGCACCAGCCAAACTAAATTTAGCATAATCATATATAGTACGAGGAGCTTCATTTTGATTTGCTGGTTGCGCGGCTATTGCGGGAGGTGGTGGAATATTTTGATTTGCTTCCATCTCTTTCGCAGGTTCTGGCTCTTGTTCTTGTCTTGTTCTGGATAATGTAGGCTTCTTCTGATCTCTCTACGAGTTCTGTGAACTGTCGCTTCCAAATCTTCGTCAAAAAGTAATGGCCCTGCTAGGTTGTTTCTAGTCATAAACTAGAAATACCTAGAAGGAAAAAGAAAAGAAAAATAAAATAAAAATAAATAAAAACTGAAAATAAATAAATATAGTAATGGCTAAAGTAATAGAAATCGAGTTTTCTTAATATTTTAGTTCCCCGGCAACGGCGCCAAAAACTTGATATATGTGATATGAAGTAATAAAATTTACAAAAACTGATCACACCAAAAACTAACTAATATCATGATTTTAAGGCAAGCGCACCTATTGAACAGTAGTATAGTTTAGCGGCAAGACCGAGTTATCGTACCCAAGGGAACCAAAAGTACTAGTACTTACTTCCTTTCTATTATCTAACCTAAAAATAAAAGGGGTTTGTATGAAACTAATTCTAAAACTAAACTAAAAGTGCACAAGAAAGTAAATTTGGGGAAAAACTCTCGGGAAAAGCTGATTGATATGGGCAATACTTAAGGGAGAATCCACCTAGACTTCACTTGTTATTAACTTCTTGAACTAGACGATTTCTTCACTTGACTTGATCTGTAAAGATCCCTAATTTATGTTAATACCCCCGTCGAGGATAAGAACAACTAATCCTAGGTTGATTAACTGAAATCTCTTTCTAGTTAAAACCCCTAGTCTTGCATTAACTCTATCTATGGATCCCCCTAGTAGGTTTGACCCTAATCCGGCAGATTTATGTCGCCTTATGTCGAGGGCTACATGCAACTCCACTTAATTATACTGGATCTACTCTTAAACAGGGACTTTTGCTCCTCTGCCTAAGCACATCAAAACTTGAATTAATACCTAGGATTTTTAAAATAAGCATTAAGCACATATAATAACAAGATTTGTCTTAGGGTTCATCCCCCTCAAGTATTTGGGGGATTTAGTTCATAATTAAGAAAGAAAACATCTCAGTAGAAATAAAATAGCAAAACATAAAAGAACCCAAAAACCCCTGAAGGATTGAAGGGAAATCCTCTGTCTTGATGTAGAATTCCAGCTTCTGGGATGAATCAATCGACTTCCCTTGGAGTAATCCCTTGCTTCCACTCTTTGTGTTGGCAGAAAGAAGGCGCTCCTTTTTGGGAGAAACGAGTACACCCTTAGAGTTGCCTCCTAGGGTCTTTATGTAGAGCTTTGGGATGCCTTTCTTAGCCTCTAAGTATCCAAATCCGAGTACAATTGCACTTCCTCACGATAGGGACACGCCCGTGTGCCATGCCCGTATAGATCGACAAGAGGCCGTGGTTGGGTCTGTTGAGGGAGGCACGGCCGTGTGGACTGGCCGTGCTTGTCAGGGCTAGGCCGTGTTGGACCTCATGTGACACGGCCATGTGCCACGGTCGTGTGGTGACTCCTTGGGCTGTGTCATTTTCACACATTGGCCCATTTTCTTTGTTTTCGGTCCGTTTTTCATTCTTTTCTCTTCCCTATGCTCTCTTGAGTATACAACATGAAATAGAAGGGTTAAGAGCACCAATTCTCACAAAATTAATAATAATTCATCCAAAATATAGGCTAAACATGAGGTAAAAATATGTATAATTTATCGCGTATAATCTAGGTTGACACATGGGCGTGTGTCTAGGCCGTGTGTGACACACGGTCAGCCCCATGGGCGTGTAGTCCAGCCGTGTGCCCGTTGCATCTAGCATTTTAGCTTCGAATTGGCTACACGGGTAGAGACATGGTCGTGTGTCTCAACCGTGTGAAGGACACGACCCAAGGACATGGGTGTCTGCTCGGGGCGTGTGAAGTTTGCACCTTAAATGCGAAAATTAAATTTGCCACACATCCTAGCACACGAGCATGTGACTTGGCTGTGTGACCTTATTCTACTGTTGACGTCATAAACAGAGAGTTACACGGGCTGAGGACACGGGCATGTCTCGAGCCACACGGGCGTGTGTGACCACAAGGCTTGCTCACATGGGCATGTGGCTCTCTAA
Organism: Gossypium stocksii; assembly: GCA_020496765.1. Classification (NCBI taxonomy): domain Eukaryota; kingdom Viridiplantae; phylum Streptophyta; class Magnoliopsida; order Malvales; family Malvaceae; genus Gossypium; species Gossypium stocksii. Next base: position 43,668,511 of record CM035624.1, read on the forward strand.
AACATGAAGAATTTTCTAAATGTTCCAAGGTTTCTGGTTTAGTCTCGAACCACCTTCGATGTATGTTTTGGGTCTCGTAGGCTCGTATAAGGAACGATATGTATATGTATGAATAGTTTTGAATTGAATGAAATTTTATGGCCCGGATTTGTACAATTGGTTATGTTTAAGTTTGGTAATGCCTCGTACCTTATCCCGGCGTCAGACTCAGGTAAGTGATGTTACACTTCTTTTCCATGTACTTCAAGCAGATACATGTAAAAACCCATTTATTTTCATATCAGGGTTTTACCTATTGAATTATTGAAAATATCGGTGGATATTCAGGCAATAGACTCAAAATGTACAAATTTAGGAATCTGTCAATTCATTTTCGGGAGTACCCATTAGGGCACATAATCAGAAATCATACTCTCGAGCCACGTATCATACAACAGGATTACCAGTCTAGGCTAAATCCTGTCTCCAACATATGCTCACATGAGCTTAATCAGGATTGCCAGTCCAGGCTAAATCCTCTCTATAACATTTGCTTTAAGGAGCTTGATTTGGATTACCCGTCCGGGTTAAATCCTATCTATAACAAATGTAGGACCTCATTCATTTCAGGAAATCACATATCCATAGATTTTCCATTTTATTTAATCGGGATTTAAACATTTTTCTCAAGCATTATCGGGCATGTGATTATTTCATACATCCACAACATCTGTATAATTCAAAAAAACACATTCCACATTCCTTTCAAGCATATAAGTAATATGCTCATCGTTTATCCTTTATCATCTATCGGGCATTATCATTTAATTTAATCTTTTCTATTTATCGGGCTTGATCGGATATGTAATCATTTCGCATATTTATGACATTTATACAATTTACATAAACACAATCAATGCAAGCATGTAAGTAAACACAATTTAGTTACACGAACTTACCTTGACAATGTTCGTGTACGTAAAATCTACTAATCTGACATTTTCCTCTTTCCTCGTTCTAGCTCCAAATTTGGTCTATTCGGATCTATACGAGTAAATTTTACATCAATATCTCATTTCATACTCATTTGGACTCAATTTACATTCTAGGCAAAATTTCCATTTTGCCCCTAATTTTTCCATAAATTCCCATTTCATCCCTAGGCTCGGAAAATAAAATTTGTACAATTTACTCTTATTCCAATGTAACGACCCAAATTCCATGGGCATCGAAAAAGTGAGTTTAGGACTTCCGTCTTAGGAAAAACGAGTCTTAGGGCCTCCGTCTTAGGAAAATAAGTCCGTAAATATTTATTAAAAATATTTATTAGGTTAGTTGTGAATGGAATTAGATTTTAATTAAGAGAATTTAATTCAATTTGAAATAATTAGTAGAAAAGACTAAATTGAATAGAATGCAAAGGTTTAATTATAGAATAGAAAAAATATTAAAGGATTAAATTAGTAATTAAACCATAAAAGTGACATGTGTGTATTATAGAATAAATACATGTGTAATTATACTATTGGTACAAATGTATATTAGATGTATATTATTTATTTACCTATTAATTAAGTAAAATAATAATTATTAATAATTATGTAATATTATATTTTATTAAATTGTTGTGATAAAGACAAGTGAATGGTGTGGATTATTGCATGTGTCATAGTATGTATGTGTACAAATGTAGTTAATATATTAGTTATTATATTAGATATTTATGATAATTAATTGATTAAAGTAAATAAAATAAATAAATAAAGAATAAAAGAAATAAAGAAAAGAAAGAATAAAACAGAGAAAGAAAACGTAAAGCAGGGAAAGAAGAAAGAAAAAGAAAGAAAGAAAGAAAAAGGAAATTTTAAGGTTTTGAAGCTTCAAGTTAATTTGGTAAGTTTAATTAAGCCCTTTTCTTATGATTTTGATGTTTTTGAAGCTTTAGAGTTGAATACTTTTGAGTTTTTGTGGAAATATTGAAAGATGATAAACTTTTGAATAGGGTATATGTTGAACAAATGATGAAATTAGGGATTAATTTGATAAAATTATTGATTTGAATTGATTTAAGGATTAATTGTAAAATAGGCTATAAGTTTTGAGTTTTAGGGACTAATTTGAAAGAAATTCAAAATTATGGAAAACTGATGAAAATTTGATAATTATATTAAAGTTTTGATGCAAATTGAATAAGGAAATGATGTGAATTGTAAAAAGGAAGAACATGAGTTTGTTTAGGACAAATTTGGTATTATGGTAAAAGTTGCATGGAAAGTTAGTAATTAATATAAATTATGTGTGTTATTAATTAATTGTAATTATGCTAATTTTCGTAGCAAACAAGGAAACCGAGACATCAAATACGAAGGGAAAAGAAAAAGTGGTCGAGGAGTAGCTCGGGAAATTATTGGTTTGTATTATCATAATTCAAGTTATTTACTATTATGTGTTTAATTTATTTAATATATGTGCATGGAATTGGAATTGAAATAAGTAGTGATATTTAATTTGAATGCGATTGGATATGAGTAATGTGGGTATGTATATGAATTGGAAATTTGAGATTGTACTATTAATGTGATTGCATTGTATTTGAATGATTTTGAACAATAGGAAATGGAAATAAAGTGAAAATATGTGAAAATGTGAAATTGAAGCAAGTTATGCTTGAATTGAAAAATATGTGAGAAAATGTGGCCAGAGTGCAATTGATGTGAATTTGATTGAAAAGAGAAAGGAATTTGATACCCTATTAACTAGTCGGGCTTAGTGGATATAGTTGGCATGCCATAGGATTGGAAGAGTTCAGGGTTACTTCGACCTCGAGTCGATGAGACACTTGGAGTGTCATATTGCTTCAGATAGATTCGATGAGGTATTGGGTACCACTTTATTTCGGCTAGGCCGATGAGACACTGGGTGTCAGCTTTGCTTCGAACTATCCGATGAGGGACTGGGTGCCAATATGGTGTGTTTGGTTGGATCCGTGTATCCGCCAAAGTCCGAGTCATGTTAATAGGGATAATAATGTGAAATGAGAAAATCTATTGAATATGATTAGTTGAACCATTGAATGAACAATGAAAGCTATATTGAGAATTGAAATGAGAAATGATATTATGTTATGAGATTAAAGGTTCATGTATGATTCCTATTGAAATATGAATTATATATATATATATATATATATGATCGAGAGGTGAACTTATGGTTCATGAATGATTGGAACTCTACTGTTGGAATATTGATTCAAATATTGAATTGACACATTGATAATATGATGTTTTAGCATGAAATTATATGTTTGATGTTCTTTTATCCAAGTATGTTATGATATTCGATTGTAGTTATATATATTTGAATTATGATAATACCACTGAGTATTTCCAATACTCAGCGTACGGTTGTTTCCGTGCGCAGGTTAGGTAAAGTTGAGGTTCAGTCAAGTATCCAAGTCAATTCCGATCTCAGCTCCAATTTGTGGTGATGTATCTATCTTTTGGTAATGTGGCATGTTCTAGGTTTAGTATTTGCCACTTGTAAATGTTTAATATTTTGAATGTAAATATGATTTATAAACCTTAAGAAGTTTTTGGAATGAATGAATGAATATTTACTAAGTTTGGAAATGAAATGAGTGGCATTTGATCAAGATTTATGTGTCAATGAGTTGGGCATGTTGTAGGTATGTTTAGTGGGTAAAAATAGCTTTAAAATGGTGAAACATGCAGTTTTCACACAGCCAAGACACATGGGCGTGTGCCCAGGCCGCGTGGGGAAGTTAGATTTGCCCACGGGCTAGTTACACGGCCGTGTGGGGCAAGTCAGAACTGCCCACGGCCTGGCCCCACGGCCATGGGGAGCCACACGGGCTAGCCACATGGGCATGCCCCAAGCCACACGGCCATGTGCCCCTGTTTTCTAAGAAAATTTTTTTAAGGTTCCCGGTTTAATCCCAAATCATTTTCTAAACCTATTTTGGGCCCCGTAGGCCTATATTAAGAATTATTTGATGGAAATTAGATGGTTTTAAATTGAAACTCAAATTTATGTCTCGTTTTTATTCGTATGCTAGTGTATAAGTCCGGTAATACCTCGTAACCCTATTCCGGCAACGGTTTGGGGTTAAGGGGTGTTACATCCAAGCCTAACCAAAATTCCCTCACAAAATTTACAGCACATGAATTCATAAAAAATTTAGAATTTTCCATCAAATTTCATAACTTTACATTTTAGTCCCAAAATCATGTTTTCATCAAAAATCACATTGTAAAAGTTGTTTATCTATCAACAACCTTTCATTTTCTACCATAAATTTCTAATTTTCAGCATATTCATCCATGACCTATTTTCCATGCTTTGATAACTTCTCAAATTGATCTCCAAAATAGATAGATTAAGCTATCTCGGTTTCAAAAATATCAAAATTACTAAAAATGGACCAAAGAAACTTACCCAATTTGGCCATGAAAGTTTCTTTTCTTTCTCCTAAGGCTTCCATGTATTTTTGGGGAAGAAGATGAGAAAAATAATATGATATTTCTTTTTACCATCTTTTAATTAATTAAATTAATTCACTTTTCAATTTAGTCCTTTTTCTTTTTCTCAAATTCCATGGATGATTCAACAAAGATATTTTCTATCTTTTGATTGATGGTCTAATTATCACATGAGGACCTCTAGTTTTGAATTCCATAACTATTTAATCCTTATAGCTACTAGAATTCTACTTTTACCTTTTATGCAATTTAGTCCTCATAATTAAACACGAAATCGATAAAATTTTCTTATCAAGATTTTCACATGACATTTCTATCATATTACGGACCATGTAACAAAATAAAAATAAATTTTATATTCAGCTCAGATTTTTGGTCTCGAAACCACTATTCTGATTTCACTGAAATTGGGTTGTTACAGTCATAGTCCTTTAATAACTCAATCCACCTCTGCTGCCTCAAATTAAGTTCCTTCTGGGTGAGGAGATATTTGACCCTTATGATCGGTGTAAATAATACACTTCTCACCATACAAGTAGTGTTTCCAAATTTTGAGAGCAAAAACAACAACTGCCAACTCCAAATCATGAGTGGTGTAATTACATTCATGTGGCCTAAGTTGTCTTAATGCATAGGCTACAACTCTACCATCTTGCATTAGAACACAACCATGCCCAACATGCGAAACATCACTGTACACAACATATTCTTTACCAGATTCTGGTTGAATTAAGACATGAGCTTCTGCCAACACGAACTTCAACTTTTCGAAACTGGCTTACTATTCGTCTCCCCACTTACATGGAGCATTCTTCCTCAACAGCTTAGTTAATGGGGCTGCTATCAAGGAAAAACCTTAGACAAACCTACGATAATACCCAACAAGACCCAGAAAACTTCAAATTTCTGAAACATTCTTTGGTTGCTTCCAATCTAGGATAGCATCAACCTTCTTGTGATCTATGAGAATACCCTCAGTTGATACCACGTGACCCAAAAACATCACTTCTTTCAACCAAAATTCACACTTACTAAGTTTGGCATAAAGTTATTTTTCACGGAGTATCTGTAAAACCACTTTTAAATGCTTATCATGCTTGATTTTTGACTTGGAGTACACAAGGATGTTGTTAATAAAAACCATGATGAACTGATCAAGGAAAGGTTGGAATACATGATTCATAAGATCCATGAAGCCTACTAGTGCATTAGTCAACCCAAAAGGCATGATAAGGATCTCGTAATGTCCATAATGAGTCCTAAGCAATTTTGGGAATATCAGATTCTTTCACTTTGAGTTGGTAATACCCAGATCTTAAGTCAATTTTGGAAAAGACTGTTGCACCACTGAACTGATCGAATAGGTCATCAATCCTTTGTAGAGGTAATTATTCTTGATAGTTAATTTATTCAGTTGCCGATAATCAATGTTAATCAATGTACAACTGTAAGGTTCCATCTTTTTTCTTCACAAATAAAAATGATGCACCCTATGATGAAACACTAGGTCGAATAAAACCCCTATCCAACAATTCTTGCAATTGTACTTTCAATTCCTTAAGCTCTATTGGTGCCATGCGGTAGAGAGCGATGGACACTGGTGCCGTTCTAGGCAACAACTCAATTCAAAATTCCACTTCCCTTTCCGAAGGTAATCCTGGCAGTTCATCGAGAAATACATTGGGAAATTCCCTCATTGTACTAATACCTTCAACTATAGGGTCAACGAAGCTGGTATCTCTAACATAAGCCAAAAACGCTTTGCACCCTTTTCACACTATCTTTTCTGCTACTAAAGTAGAGATTACATTGGACAGATAATTTTGATGTTCCCCTACCATAATAACTTCTGTCCCAAACTCATTCACCAAAACCACCCTCTTCAATGCAAAATCTAATTGAACTTGATGCTCAACCAACCAGTCCATCCCTAAAATCAAACTGAATTCATTAAAAGGAAGTTCCATCAAATCGACAAGGAATACCTCTTCTTAAACCTCTAAAGGGCATCTTTTATAAACTTTATTCACAAGTGTGGAGGATCCTAAGGGGCCAAGTACAGTTACAATGTTTTCAGTTTCCTCTACCTGTAACACCCCTAAAATCTAAACCTTCAATTTTTGTGTGTTGTGCCTTAAAATGCATGTTACCACTGCTGAGTTAGTGATTTTGGAGTGTTTGGGGGTCTCTGGGAAGTCTTGGGTGCAAGCCTTGTCTTTTGGAAAATTTTTATTTTTAGCACTTAAAGGAACCCTGACTCTAGGTTGTATGCTTTTTAAATTTTGGTGAGTGAAGCATGACAGAAAAGAGCTTGCTGGCTCAAGGGATAAGTGGCACCTCATAAGTGTTAGAGGAATAGTGTACAAGGCTTAGGAGGTGCAATAAGAGCTTTTATTTTGCTCTTGTACCGTGTGAGTAGTTGAACTTGGTCAAAACTCTACAAGATGGAAGTTTGAATAAGTCTTAGAGAGATTTGAGGAGGGATTTGAGGAGGTAATTTGGATTGTTAGGCGAAAATCAAGGATTTTGAATAGTGGAAGTGTTGGTGCCGTGTAGGCTCTAGGTACATAAAGAATTCGACTAAGGGAAGTAGGGAGTTTTTTTCATTTCAGTTCCTAGCAAGTTTTGTGTTTTTTCCTTTCGAGTATTGTGCTCTTTCTTCTTTGGTTAACTTTGGTAAGCCAAATTCTTCTTTTTTTACCTTTCGGGTCCTGTTTTTGGCATTTTGGTCCTTTGGTCATAATTTCTTTCCCCTCAGTCTCTTTACACTCGATTGACCAAACCTTTTCTTTCCTTTTCTTCTCTCAAATAATTTTACTTATGTTGTTTTTCCCCTCTCTTCTTCTCTTCCAATTCTTCCCTTCCCTTTTTGATCATTTTCCAAATCATAGCCAAAAACTAGCTTTTCCTTCCACTCTAAATCTTTCGATTCTAGTGCTAGGTTTATCGGTTTTCTTCTCCTTCACCTTTCACATTCTTCTTTTGTGTTTTGATTTGATTTCATCTCTGACAATCGGCCAAATATTACATTTCCTCATTCTCTTGTCATTCGATTTTGTGGTGAACTTTGTGGGCCAAGTACTACTTCTTTGCACTCTTAGTCAATTATTCGGTAAGTGATCGTTTGGATTGATTGTTCATATAGGATTTCGTTTAGCAAGGTAAGGATTAATCGATTGTTATGTGTGACATTTTTCCTTACCTTGGGTTTTTAATAAATCTCTATGTTTGGGTTCTAACTTTGCATATTTGTGACCATTGCTAATAGTCTTCATGGGTAATTCAGTGGTTCCACAAGGAGAGAGTAATGAACCTTCATCAACGGTTTAAACGAGTTGAACCTGTTCGTTTTATCAAGGCAGGGACCAATTTTGGTTTCGATTTTAGCATTAGAAGAGGATGTCAAATCCTATTAATGGGAAGACTAATTGAGTGCCTTGATTGAATATAGGTTTACGCTCGTGGAATATAGTGCCTTTTCCCTATCAAGGTGTGTACACACATTACTCAAATCGTAGAACGGCAAAAAGCCGAAAAGTCAAAAAGCCGAAAGTACAGCAACAGTTGCCACACGGGCGCACAAACGCATGTGTGGAACAACCGATTTGATGGTAGAGGCCACCGTGAGCGTCTTTATAGGCTTAGGCCGTTTCTAAGCCGAAATAGGCCGATTGGGCCCAATGGGCTTGTGGGCCCCACACATGTAATTAACATGGACATGCATGAAATATTGGACCTAACTGTGTCGTTCACATGGCTAAGGTCAAATCTGGCTTAGCGGGCTATACGAGCATGTGGGCCCTATTTGGGCCACATAACGAGCTTTAGGCCCATTTGTACTTTTTGATTGCTAAAGGTTACACGAGTCACACGAGATGACTGTAGGCTTACTGATGGGTTGATAAGTGTACTTAGACCCTGAAATAAAAAGTGACCATTATGCCCCTATTGGGTAAATGTCTATATTACCCCTAAATGATGTGTGATTGATATTGTATGCCATTCGATATGTATGTTTGCATTCATACGTGATATTACGTTACATGGGGATGGGATTTTGTAATTGGAAGAAGTAATTGATTTGTTAGGGTCGCACGGGTCACACGAGACGACTGTGGATCCAATGATGGCTTAAAGCTGAATATATGATTGGCAGCTCTGCTGTGATATCGGTTAGTGCCGCAACCAGTGCTAACATTGGGAGTGTAGGGATGGGTGGGTCGATTTAATCCCCACAGGAGTGTAAGGTTGGACAGGAGACGGAGTGCAGTGTTGGTTGGGCTTATATGCATTTTATATTCTGATTCTGATATTGATATGGGCTAAGGCCCAACGGAGGCTAATACGAGCTAAGGCCCAATTACCACCGTTATTGTAATGGGATTAGGCTCAAATTCATGTGTTTTGTGTTATTTGTTTTTGGCATAGTACACACTGAGTTTTTGTAAACTCAGCCCTCTTTTTAATTATACAGGTAATCCCTCATGAGAGATGGTTCGACGTATCGGAGGACTCGGAGGTGGCCGCATTATGGACAGATGATTTTAGTACTTTAAATTACTTTAATTATGTTTTCTTTTATTTGGGTTTTCGTTGTAATAAGGCCTTTCACTGGTTTTTACTCTAATTTTGGGATTTTATTGTGTTTTGATTGCTTAACTTCTAGTTTTAGGTCTCGGGTTTTAAAAAGAAGACAATGTTTAACAAATAAACGTAAGTACACAAATGTTTTCAAGAAAAGCTTCTGCTGTATTTGAATCATGAAAATTTAGTAACGTTTATAAAGACTGAGATTTTCATTAACAAAGTAAGATTTAATCATTCTTTAATATACTAAAAGAAGTCAAACTTAGCGTTAAGTTTTCACTGGCAATTGTTTTAAAAATTAAGAACTCATCAAATGATACCTGTTTTGAAAATAGAAACCCGTTTTGAAGATATTGTTTAACCATAGAATGATCAAATGATTTTGAGGTTTTCCAAAAACATTAAATTTTACAATTCACCCTTCAATATGACGCTGTCAGATTCAGCGATAGCGTCTGGGCCGAGTTTGGGTGTTACATTTAGTGGTATCAGAGATAGGTTGCAAAACTCGGGTGTAGAATGGGTTTAAAAAGTTGTTTTTAAAAAAAATAATTTTAAAGTGTTTTGAAGGATTTTATTGTGTGGCACACAGAGTCTCTGGCGCTGAACCAATAAGTTTTCTTAATACTATTATTTGTTTTAAATTGTTATACTGTAGGTAGCCACTGGGATTACTTTAGATGGTACTGAGATACTTTAGTTAGTAAACTAAAAACTATAGGAAATTAAGAATGTAGTGAGCCTACGACTATGAAAACTGCTCTAAATTATTACTTCTCATAAAATATCTTCTTTAATTACTAAAACTGTAACTAATTTGCATAAAATTCCTAATTCAGATAATACGCAAAGTGAAAATTAGCACTAGAGGTACTCGTGGAAAGGGTACAAGAGGCTGCGGTAGAGGCCATGGAAGTGCTAGGGAAGGATCTTTGGCATCAAGCCACATGCCCAACATTGAGGCGAGAGAGGTACCAGCTTCACCGGTAACTAAGACAACGTCATACGGTCAAGCAGCTAGGGATGACGCATTGTCCCAAGCAATGTTGAGGATTCTGAACAGGGTCGCTCGGCCCAACATTGGTATTAGGAGCTGTGGGTCGATTTTAGAATGACTCCGGTCGAATGGAGCTAAGTTTTTCAAGGGTGTCGCTAGAGTAGCCCCTAATGTGGCTGACTATTGGTTGGAGGCCATAGAATGACTCCGGTCGAATGGATGACCTGGACTGCATCTCCAAGCAAAAGTTAAAAGGTGCAGTATCGTTGCTGCGAGAGGAAACCTATCAATGGTGGCTTACTGTGAAAGAGGGCACTCAGCCTGACCGGGTGAGTTGGGACTTCTTCAAATCAGTGTTTGAAAGGAAATATGTGGGCGCAAGTTATGTGGATGCTTAGAGGAGAAAATTCTTGAGCTTGATTTAGGGGGATAGATTTATGGCGGAGTACGAGGCAGAGTTCCTTTGACTTAGTCGATATCCTAAAGGGATGGTGGCAACAGACTATGAACACTGTGTACAGTTCAAGGATGGCCTTAGGGATAGTCTTCGGGTATTGATAGCTCTGTAGAGGGAGCGAGATTTCGCAGTATTGATGGAGAAAGCAAAAATTGCCGAGGGTGTGAAGCACATTGAGCACCAAAATCGGGAAAAGGAAAAGGGCAGAAGTAAGAGAGATTCAGAGCCTTCCTGTTCTGTTTAAAGGCCTAAGAAAAGGGCCAGAGTGGATGGGCCAGTTAGAGTTGGGCCCTCTATTGCTGCTACTGGGTTACCACCTTGTGCTGTTTGTGGAAAAGGCCATATAGGTGAGTGCTGAAGGAGGATGGAAGCCTATCTGAGTTGCAGATCAATGGAGCATCATTTTAGGGAATGTTCAGAAGGCCGGATTAGATGCAAGCTACTGGTAGAGGTAATGTACAGCCGCCGAGGGGTGGTCAGCAGTCGCCTAGATACCATGGTCAGGCCAGGGGTAGAAATGGTTTGGGATGTGGTCGTGGAGCACAGGCAGAGGTACAGGACATACTGAGGCGAGGCAGCTAGCTCTAGTCTATGTTGCTCGTCACCGAGAGGATGGAGACGCCCTAGATGTGACAACCGGTATGTTCTTTATTCATGAAGTACCTTATACTACACTGATTGACACTGGGTCTACACATTCATATATTATATGCACTATGACTGAGACTTTCGGTGACATGTTTGAAATTAATGTAAGTGAGGTTACTGTGGTAAGTCCTTTAAGGCAGTCTGTGAAAGTGAACAAGCTATTTAGGGATGTGCCTTTAGTGGTTCAAGGGATTACTTTTGAGGCGAATTTGATGGAACTGCCTTTTGCCGAATTTGACCTAATCTTGGGAATGGATTGGCTAGTGAAACACTTGGCAAGATTGGATTGTGCTGCAAAATGCATGGTACTGAGAACTGCAGAGGATAAAGAGGTGGTGGTGATTGGGGAGCATCGAGATTATTTGTCGAATGTAATTTATGCATTAAGGGCCGAGAAATTGGTTCGCAAAGGCTGTGAGGCATATTTAGCCTACATTAGTAATTCATATTTTGATGGTCTTACTATCAAGGATTTGAGAACGGGTAAGAAATTTCTTGATATTTTTCCCGATGAGCTACCTAGGTTACCTCCCAACCGAGAAGTTGAATTTGGAATCAAGCTTTTACCTGGTATAGCTCCGGTGTCTATCGCCCTTTACAGAATGGCACCGAAGGAACTAATGGAACTTAAAGCTCAAATTCAGGAGTTACTGGACTGAGGATTCATGTGACCTAGTGTGTCTTCATGGGGAGCACTAGTGTTATTTGTGAAAAAAAAAAGGTTGGGTCCATGCAAATGTGTATCGACTATCAGCAATTGAATAAACTAACTATCAAGAATAAGTACCCTTTGCCGAGGATAGACGATCTTTTTGATCAGTTACGAGGAGCTTTGGTTTTCTCCAAAATTGACCTTCGCTCAGGGTACCACCAACTAAGCGTTAAGGAGGCAGATGTCTACAAGACAAAATTTATGACTCGTTATGGTCACTACGAGTTTCTTGTGATCTTGTTTGGGCTAACGAATGCACCAGCAGCCTTCATAGACCTTATGAACCAAGGGTTCCAACCCTATCTAGATCGGTTTGTGGTAGTGTTTATAGATGATATCCTGGTGTATTCGAGAACCGAAGATAAACATGATGCACACCTTCGAATTGTTTTACAGATCTTGAGGGAGAAGCAATTGTATGCCAAATTTAGCAAGTGCGAGTTTTGGTTGGGGGAAGTTACTTTTCTGGGTCATGTGGTTTCAGATGAGGGGATTAGGGTTGATCCTCGAAAAATTAAAGCTGTGTTGGACTAGAAACCACCGAAGAAAGTGTCTGGGATTCGAAGTTTTCTGGCTCTGACAGGGTATTCAGGCGATTTGTTGAGGGTTTTTCATTAATTGCTACTCCTCTGACTAAGTTACTGCGTAAAGGGGTACCGCTTAATTAGACTGATAAGCACTAGGAAAGTTTTGAGAAACTTAAGAAAATTTTGACTAAGGCCCCTGTCTTGATTTAGCCAGAGCCTGGAATAGAGTTTACGGTCTATAATGATGCATTGCACATTGGTTTGAATTGTGTATTGATGCAGGAGGGTAAGGTAGTAGCTGATGTATCTCGTTAGCTTAAGACCCACGAGGTGAATTACCCAACCCATGACATGGAGTTGGCTGTAGTGGTATTCACACTAAAAATTTGGAGACATTACCTGTATGGTGAGAAGTGCATAATTTACACAGATCACAAAAGTCTTAAATATCTCCTTACTCAGAAGGAGTTGAACCTTAGGTAGCATAGGTGGATTGAGCTACTTAAAGATTATGATTGCACGATTGAATACCACCCTGGTAAAGCGAATGTGGTAGCCGACATACTGAGCCGTAAGGCTATATCTGATCTAAGGGCGATGTTTGCTTACTTGAGTTTGTTCGACGATGGGAGTCTGCTGGCCGAGCTTCAAGTTAAACCGTCATCGATTGAGCAGATAAAGGGTAAACAGTTGATAGAGAGTCACTGGGTCCTCATTTCCGGCAGGTTGAGAATGGGGAAACTTCAGATTTTGGGTTGAATAATGAAGGGGTACTATGTTTCCGAGGGAGAGTTTGTGTACCAAGGGATGCTGATTTCAGGCAGTCTATACTGCAAGAGGTGTATAGTAGTCTTTATGCTATGTATCTTGGCGGAAGCAAGATGTATCGAGACCTTCGTAAACTTTACTGGTGGCCAGGACTTACGCGCGAAGTGATTGAATTTGTAAGTAAGTGCTTGATGTGCCAGCAAGTCAAGGCAGAACATCAGTTACCTTTAGGGTTACTTCAACAGGTTAAGATTCCACTTTGGAAGTAGGAAATGGTAACGATGGATTTTGTTAGTGGGCTACCTTTAACGCCTACTAAAAAGAATTCGATATGGGTCATCATGAATCGATTGACCAAGTCTGCCCATTTTATATCGGTCTGTACTGATTACTGATTATAAAAGTTGGCTAAGTTGTATGTGGCTGAAATTGTTAGACTGCATGGGGTACTGGTCTCCATACTACCTGACAGAGATCCTCATTTCACGTATTTATTTTGGAAGAAATTACACGAGGCACTGGGTACAAGGTTGGATTTCAGCACCGCGTTCCACCCTCAGACGGATGGTTAGTCAGAGAGGGTGATTCAGATATTGGAAGACATGTTAAGGGGTTGTGTAATTGAGTTCTGAGGCAGCTGGGTAGGCTATTTGCCACTAGCTAAGTTTGCGTATAATAATAGCTATCAGTTGAGCATACAGATGGCACCGTATGAGGTGTTATATGGTCGTGGGTGTCGTACTCCTACATGTTGGACTGATTTGGGCGAGCGGCGAGTTCTAGGGCTAGAGCTAGTTACTAATACTGAGGATAAGGTGAAACTGATTCGAGACCAGTTGAAAGAAGCATCTGATAGGAAAAAATCATATGCCGATCTTAAATGCCGATAGATTGAGTTGTAACACCCCTTACCCGAGACCGTCGCCGGAGTCTAGCACGAGGGGTTACTAGACTTACCTTACTAGTTCGAGGCCTAAAAATTTATTTTTAAAATTAATTCACTCGCATTCATCCCTGTAACGCCCTCTTACTTGAGACCTTCACTGGAGTCGAGCTTGAGGTGTTACTAAACTTAATTTATCACTTAAACGAATTTAAACTATTTATTTCAGCATTTGTAATAAGCTGTCCATCTGCGTCACAGTCCCTAAAAAAATCATATCTCGAGTTACAAAATACAAAATTAAGATCCGTAAATTTTCATTGAATCTAGATTCATATATCTATCTAGTAATTTTTTTCTAGAATTTTTGGATGGGCCAATTAGTACAGTTTATTAGTTAAAGTTCCCCTGTTTCAATGTTCGACTGGTCTGACCTCTATTCACTACGAATCATTTTTCTCCCTGTACAAAATTCAAATGACTATGCCGTTTATTTCTTCTAAAACTAGACTCAATAAGGAATCTATACATATATAGTATGACTCCTTTAAAATTTTTAGCGAATTTCTAAATTCAGAACAGGGGATTCAGAAATCGCTCTGACCCTGTTCCACCAAAACCCAAATATCTCATAAAATACAACTCTTTTACCTATTCCGTTTCTTTCATATGAAAATAGACACAATAAAATTAAATTTCATATTTTATTCACCACCTGATATTTTTTATACTATTTTTAGTGATTTTTCAAACTCACATCATTGTTGCTGCAAAATTCTGTTTTATAACAAAATTCATCTTTCTATAGCTTTTCATGGACCAAGTAACACATTAAACGTACATGACACCAAATGTAATCTAGATTGGCCATTCCAATGGCTAATCATTTCCAAGCATTTCCTTGCCATGCCATCACCATGTCATAAGATTATATGCACAAAATGATTATAATGCTATACATGCCATATTCAAAATACAAGCCATTATACCAATTTGTCCCGGATAATGTGAATGTTCCTTCGACCCTTCTCGATTTCCAAGCTAGCTTGTCAAAACTAAAATGAATGAAAAGGAGGGAGTAAGCATAAATGCTTAGTAAATTCACATGTAAATAACAAGTAACATAACTATGCAAATCAACATAACCACCAATTACATAATATCATTAAAACATTCATGACACAAGAATACTTGCTATTTTACCACATTCTTGTCTTACCAAGTTCTCAACTCGAGATTTAGGCTCATACCTGTCCAACTTCCTCTTTCACCATACTTTCCAACATACCTCTTTCGTTTAGGCTTTCTCATTATTCATTTAAAAATCTACCCGTTGAACTCATCAGGATATAACTCAGATACACAAATCGTATACACATAAGTGTCATATCCGTAGCCAAGCTACCATGTAACCTGCCCATAAGTGAACTCGAACTCAACTCAACGAGCTTAGGCGTTCGCATCCATAAGTGAACTTGGACTCAACTCAACGAGCTCGGATGCCTAGTTACATCTCACAAACTCGAACTCAACTCAACGAGTTCGGAACTTAACCATCATAGTGACATGTCACTTATATCCTAATCTATTCCCAAGGTTCAAACGGGATTTTCCTCAATCACAAATTTCCGGTCGTCTTCCTCGAAATGTCGGAACTGATATTTGGTAGCATTTCATATTTGTCAAATAGCTCACACAATTTGTATATTACTAAATAATAATTCACAAAGCATAATATTTCATGATAATAAGTATCATATCATATAAATAACATTAAACCATTTAAAATAACAATTATGTTACCTTATTTACACATGAACTTACCTCGGTACAAAATGTTAGGAATCGAGCCTATTCCTCGTAAACTTTGTTTTTCCCTCGATCACAACTCGAATCTCGTTTCTCCTGATCTAAAATAACACATTTATCTTATTTAATACTCACATTTATCAAAACGGTCCTTGACCCTAACTTGGTTAAAATTACGAATTTGCCCCTAAACTTTTACATATTTACACTTTTGCCCCAAAGCTCGGAAATTAAACTTTATCCCAAATTCTTATGTTTTAGGACATGCTGATCATTTATTTACTAACAGCAACCTCAAATTCCCACTATAACATGTACTTATGAACAATAGGTATTTTTACCGATTAAGCCATTTTACTCATTTTCACTTAAAACCGAGTAGCACAAGTTGTCTAGCATAATTTAAAACCTCATATTCTATCATAAAACACCAAAATAAACAAATTTCACCTATGGGTATTTTTCCAAATATGAACCCTAGGTTGAATTATTGCTAGCATATGCTAAATCAAGTTACCGGGACTCTGAAAACGTAAAGAACATTAAAAATGGGGCTTGGAATCACTTACTATTGAGCTTGGAAGCTTGAAACAAACCCTATCTATGGAGAACCCTTGAAATTTCATGCTAATGAAGAAGATGGACATATTTTGCCATCTTTTTTCCCTTTTTTAATCTTTTAATTACCAAATGACCAAAATACCCTTAATGCCTTTCTTTGAAAAATTTCATGTACAAGCCCATTTTTGTCCAAAATTTTAGAAATTGGTCAAATTCTATTTAAGACCTCCTAATTAATATTCCAAAGAAATTTCATACTAAAAGCTTCTAGAATGCAAGTTTTGCAACTTATTCAATTTAGTCCCTAATTTCAAATTAAGCACTTTATGCATAGAATTTCTTCACGAAATTTTCACACAATTATGCAATCATATCATAAACCTCAAAATAATTATAAAATAATTATTTCTATCTCAGATTTGTGGTCACGAAACCACCATTTCGGTAGGCCCTAATTTGGGATATTGCAATCCCATATATCCCTAAAAAGGGCCCTCAAGGCCCTAAAACATGCAATTGAAACGGTTCAGGACCATACTGAAACATTAAAAATTTTCCGATTACTTACACAAGTCAAAACAATTTATTTCACTGTTCATAATAAAACTGTCCACCTGCGTAATAGTCACTAAATTAATTATAACTTGAGTCACAAAACTCAAAATTTAAATCTATAAATTTTTCCTGAAACTAGACTCATATATATTCTTACCATAATTTTTCCAGAATTTTTGGTGTGGCCAATTAGTACAGTTTATTAGTTAAATGTTCCCCTGTTTTACAGTCCAATAGTTCTGGCCTCTCCTCACTAAAAATCAATTTTCTCTTAGTACAGTTTTCATATAGTGTTTCCACTTGTTTCTAATGAAAATAGACTCACTAAGGAATCTATACATATAAACTAGAACTCATAATTATTTTTGTACAATGTTTAGTGAATTTCTAAAATCAGAACAGGGGATCACGAAGTCCCTCTGAACCAGTCTCACAAGAATTTAAATATCTCAAAATATAAACTTCCTTTGCTTTCTCTATTTCTTTCCTATGAAAATAGACTCAATAATATTTAATTATATATCTTATTAAGCATTTAATTCCATTTCTAAAATTTTTAGTGATTTTTCAAATTCACGTCATTGCTGCTGTTCCAAAACTATTTCATGGTCAACTTTTAGTCTTTCGTAATTTCTTTGCATAAACTATCATTTAGGCATACATAACATCAAATCATGTTCTTAATTAGCCATTCAATAGCTAATCACTATCAAGTATTCACATGTCATTCTTTAATCATATCATAAGGACATACACACAAAATGACCATGTCCCTATACATGCCATAACTCAAAACATTTCAAATTACAAAATACCAAGATAGCCTTTGATAGTGTGAGACGAACTTCGATGTCCATAAGATCCCCGAATCGGCTTGGCTACACTATAAAAGAGAGAAAGGAAAAGGAGTAAGCTACAATGCTTAGTAATTTTACAAGTAAAAAAAATGACAACATTCACCAAGTATAAATATACTCATATTATACCATCAACTAACAAAATCTTTATTTTACTTATTCACTTACTCTTTAACTTTCCTATTTATCATTCCTTTACCTGAACTTTCTTGTAACATAGCCTGTATATTAGCCCAATGAACCATTTGGAATACTCAGGATAGTTGGGTTTTCCTTCCTGATAATAACCTGCCAATGCCATGCTCTAGGCATGGTCTTACATGGGATGTTCCTCGTCCTGCCAAAGCCATATATCTGATATAGACTTACATGGGATGTTCCTGAACTGTCTCAACCTGCCAATGCCATATGTCTGATATGGACTTACATGGGATGTTCCTCAACTGTCTCAACCCAAAATGTCATGACATTCTGTATCCATACATTCCTAAGGTTCAAATGAGCTTTTTGATGCTTTTTCTCTGTTACCTCATCTTTGGTTCAACTTGGAATATTCTCATAAAATAAATGCATATATGCTGGAAATTACCAACATTAATATAAAGTATCAAAATATTGCATTTATTTACCGTAAACTTACCTCGGTGCAAAATACGATCAACTTGACAACTTAATCTTCTACCTTTTTTCTTTCCTCGGTCTATCCCCAAATTTCATTCTTCTTGATCTATAATTAAAAAATTTAGCTTATTTAATACTCACTTTTATCCAAATAGTCCTTAACTCGAACTTTGGAAAATTTACAATTTTGCCCCTAAATTTTTGCAATTTACACTTTTGCCCCAAAGCTCAGAAATTAAAATTTTTCTATAATTCTTATGTTTTAGAACATGCTGACCATTTTCCTTAATGGAAACATCAAATTCTCACTCTAACATGTACTTATGAACATTAGGTATTTTTACCGATTATGCCGTTTTACTCGATTTCACTGAAAATCGAGTAGCACAAGTTGTTTAACATAATTTAAAACCTCATATTCTATCATAAAACATCAAAATAAACACATTTCACCTATGGGTATTTTTCCAAATATGAACCCTAGGTTAAATTATTGCTAGAATAAGCTAAATCAAGTTACCTGGACTCCAAAAACGTAAAGAACATTAAAAACGGGGCTTGGAATCACTTACTATGGAGCTTGAGAAGTTGAAGAAACCCTAGTTATGGAGACACATGAGTTTCGGCCACTTGAAGAAGATGATAGCAATTTTTCCATCTTTTTCCCTTTTAATTCCTTTTGATTACCAAATGACTAAAATGCCCTTCATTAAAACTTTGGTTATTTTTATCTATGTATGTCCATTTTTGTCCATGGTATAATTGCTGTTTAAGGACTTCTACTTCAATTATGCTCTTCAATTTAATCCTTTCCTATCTATAACTCATATTTATCAACTTTTGCAATTAAGCCCTAATAGACAAATTAAACATGCAATTCTTGAAATTTTCTATCAAGATTCTAACACATGCATCTAATCACTTGGTAAATCATAAAAATTAATTGAAATAAACTTTTGTATCTTAGATTCATGGTTTCGTAACCACTGTTCCTTTTAGGTCTTATTTGGGATGTTACATGAGTACTCTGTGGGGGATTTCATGTTTCTTAAGGTCTCCCCGTGGAAGAAAATACTAAGGTTTGGTCGGAAGGGAAAGTTAAGCCCTAGATTTATTGGGCCTTACAGAGTACTGAAGCGTGTGGGACCAGCTGCTTATTAGCTTGAATTACCCCTAAAGTTAAATTAGATTCATGACGTGTTCTATGTTTCAATGCTAAGGTGTTACTGCTCTGATCCCACGCATGTGGTCTTGACCGAAGAGATCGAGGTTAGACTAGATCTTACTTTCGAGGAGAAACCAATGCAGATACTGGGCCGTAAGGTAAAGGTACTGAGATAGAAATCTATCTCGTTGGTTAAAGTACTTTGACATAACCACGGTTCTGAGGAGGCCATATGGGAGCCCGATGAGGCGATGTAATAACAATACCTTCATCTATTTTAACCAGGTAAAATTTGAGGCTGAAATTTCTTTTAGGGGGTAGAATTGTAATGCCCCAAAAATCTAACCTTCAATTTTTGTGTGTTGTGGCTTAAAAATGCTTGTTAACACTGCTGAGTTAGTGACTTTAGAGTGTTTGGGGGTCTTTGCGAAGTCCTAGGTGCAAGCCTTGGCTTTTGGAAAATTTTTGTTTTTAGCACTTAAAGGAACCCTGACTCTAAGTTGTATGCTTTTTAAATTTTAGTGAGTGGAGCATGACAGAAAAGAGCCTGTTGGCTCAAGGGATAAGTGGCACCTCATAAGTGTTAGAGGACTGGAGTTTGAGGCTTGGACGGTGCCATAAGAGGTTTTATTTTACTCCTATGCTTGTCAGTAGTTGAACTTGATCAAAACTCTACAAGATGGAAGTTTGAATGAGTCTTAGAGAGATTTGAGGAGGGATTTGATGAGGTAATTTGGGTTGTTAGGAGAAAATCAAGAATTTTGAATAGTGGGAGTTGTAGCGCCCCAATTTTTTGAGTTATTGAATTTTTTCTTGAATTCATTTTTGGGTGGTTGGATGTGTTATATTGTTGTGTGGGTGTAATTAGTGGACCGTTAGAAAGCCCAGGTTTAAGTCTGAAGTCTAGCAAAATTTTAAATTTTGGGTCTTAGGTGAGAATGGACTTAAGCTAGGTGGGCTTTTAATTAGAAGTTAGGATTTTATAGCACAAGAAAGCTTGTGTTATAGTGGCAAGGTGGCGCCACTTAAAACACAGGGGGTGGCGTGTGAAGGCTATAAAGGAGCTAAGGTTCAAATCCCTTGGTGAGCAAGGTGTTGTTTTATTTTTAAAGCTTGTGCATGGTAAGTGATGGAACTCAGGTTGAACTCTAAAAGGAGGTGTTTGAACTACTCATGAGATTGGATCAATGAGGGATAAGGGGAGAAAATTGAGGAATTTTGAAAGGAGGAGAAGTTGGCTGATTGTGGGAGACTTGGGTGAGTAATTTCGGTTAGGGCTTTAGAAGGATGCACTTTCGGCAATTGGGGGTAGGAGTGTGTTGAATACCCTTCTTTTTGGTTCTTTTCGAGATTTGTTTTGGTCAAGCCTTAGTGTTGATTAGGTAAGTTTCAAGGGTGATCTCATTCTTTGTTCTTTCTTTTCTCCTCTTCTTAGTATTCTGAAAGCCGAAATCTCGAAAGTAGTTAGCCTCTCCTTTATCATTTTACCCAAAGCTGAACCCTTTCATCTCTTTTCTTCCAAAGCCTAACCTACTATCTTCTTTCTCTTCTCTTTTCACTTTTCTCCTTTCTTCTTTCTTCTTCTTCTTCTTTTCTCCATCGAGTGAATTAACCTCTCTCAAAGCCTTGCTAGCCGATTGCTTCCAAAAGCCGAAATCTGAAACAAATAAGTCACTTGCCGATTTCTCCCTTGGCTGATTACTCCATAAGCCTAATCTTCTATTCTCCTCAACTCTCTTCTTTTAAAAAGCCGAAATCCTGAATTTACTTGATCTCTTCTTTGGCCGATTCCTCCATAGCAAAATTACCGAACTTAAAACTCTTCTCCTTTATCGTTTTCTCCCTAGTAGCCGAATCTTGTTGTCTATTTACAAATATTCACCCTTTGGCTATAAACTTTAGATCTCTTCTCCATATTCAAGTTTGAGTTGATCCAAAGGAGATCGGGACTTGGTTTAGTGTAAGGCGACTTCAGGGATAGCAGTGGAATCAAGCGAATACTTGGCTAAGGTTTTTCTTCCTTTTTGTTCTAGTTGTTAAAGAAAAGTCGAAGGTCTTATTTCCCTAGGTATTAATCGGATCTTAGGTCTATGTTGGTAAGGCTGATTTGAACCCCTTACTCTTGTAGTTAATGGTGTTTTCAGTGGCTCGTTGTCATGCATCTGGTAGAAGAAGGTTGGTGACAGAACGAAAGAAAGCAATCTAGTAGTTGGGGCTAGATTTCGACAAGGTAGGAAATAAGTAATTTCTTGGTAGGTGCCGTTTGTGTATGGGGTAAGTTAATGATGGGTTCAATTAGTTTATGAATTAACATAGTGGGTAAATCATTGTAAGGTGATCGCTCACGGGATCTAGACAAATTTCGCAAATCAGGTGTGTAATCGACACCCTCTAGTAGACTAGATCGGTAAAAGCCGAAAAGCTGAAATGCCAAAATGCCGGCATTTTGAGGGCTTACGAGTGTGTGAGTGCTTGTGGGACGGTTTGAAATTGTGAAGTTGCTATTTACGAACGGTAAAACTATTGTGCGCGTTTTCGTGCATCTGGGTGGTTTTAGGCCTCGATGGGCCGAATTTGGGCCCAATGGGCTTACGGGTCCATATGAGTGAAATCAAGTGGTAAGTATACACTAGTAATCTAGATATTAGATCTGTTAAAATATGTGTAAATTTTAGACTTAGTGGGCTACAGTAGCTTGTGGGCTCCGTCGGGCCCATTAGGGGTTTTAGGGCCTGATGGCATTGTATAAATGAAGTGGGCTAATTAAGTCACTCAGACGATGTTAGATCTGTTAGTAGAGTGTAATAAGCATAAAACCCTAAAACCTAGCAAAATTACTGAAATACCCTAAAGGGTGAAAATTACTATTTTACCCCTATGTGCTAAAAGACAATTTTACCCCTAGAAAAAAGTTAACTCAATTGCATGCTACTATATTTGATATTCTATATGCCATGACATGTATATCCTGATTTGCATGGGGTTAGGTTATTATTACGAAGGAAGTGCTAAAAGTGGCAATGCCACGTATTCTGCTTAGAGGCTCTGCCTCGTATTACTGTACTGGTGGCTTGGCCACAATATCTTTTTAAGCAGCACTGCTGCGATTGTGGTGTGCAACGCTAGGTGGGTTGAGTTATTCCCCACATGGTGTGTATGGCTGGTACGGGTGGTGTGTATGGCTGGATTGGGCTTGGGCTTTGCATACATGCATGTATTGTTATAATCTGATCTGCTTCTGTTATGGGCCCCAGGCCCATAATGTTTTCTGAATAGGGTTAAGACCCAGTTTTAACTGTATCTAAAGAGGGGTTCAACCCAGACTGTGCTTGAACTGATCTCCAACATTGGTTGGGTTAGCTTACACGCTGAGTTTTCACAAACTCACCCCTCTTATTTCCATCCACGCAGGTAACCCCCAGCCATAGAGGACTTGGAGCTGCGAGGAATTCGGAGTGGCCACGTGATCTACTGTTTAGTTTATAGTCTTTAAATTTATTTCTTAAATTATTTATTTTTTTAATTTTGGTTTTTAAGTTGTAATAAGGCCGCTCGGGTATTTTGTTTGGGTTTTATTTGTTACTTGTTTAAAACTATATACTAGTCTGTGCGGATTTCCAAACTTAACAAACGTTTTCAAAACATACATTACGTGACAAATGGAGAACTTAACAGCGATGACACTTTAATAATATCAAAAGAGTGAACTTTAATTGGTAGTGGATAGGGTTTTTATAAACTAATAAAGTTTTTACAAGATATGTAATACGGTTTTCCTATAAATGGCCTAATGAATTATTAAAGAAGATCAAAGCGCAACCAACTATCCATGTGACACACTAGATCTGGCCATAACATCTGGGCCAGGTTTGGGGTGTTACAAGAGTGTTGGTGCCATGTAGGGTCTCTAGGTACACAAAGAATTCGGCTAAGGGAAGTAGAGAGTTTTGTTCATTTTGGTTCCTAGCAAGTTTTGCGTTTTTGCCTTTCGGGTATTGTGCTCTTTCTTTTTTTGTTAACTTTGGTAAGCCAAATTCTTCTTTTATTACCTTTCGGGTCTTGTTTTTGGCCTTTTGATCCTTTGGTCATAATTTCTTTCCCCTCAGTCTCTTTAGACTCGATTGACCGAACCTTTGCTCTCATTTTCTTCTCTCAAACAATTTACTTGTACCGTTTTTCCCCTCTCTTCTTCTCTTCCAATACTTCTCTTCCCTTCTTGATCCTTTTCCAAATCATAGCCGAATACTAGCTCTTCCTTCCACCCTAAATCTTTCGATTCCAGCACTAGGTTTATTGATTTTTCTTCTCCTTCACCTCTCACCTTCTTCATTTGCATTTCAATTTGATTTCATCTCTGACAATCAGCCAAATATTACATTTCCTCCTTTTCTTGTCATTTGATTTTGTGGTGAGCTTTGTGGGCTAAGTACTACTTCTTTGCACTCTTAGTCAATTATTCGGTAAGTGATCGTGTAGTTTGATTGTTCATATAGGATTTCATTTAGCAAGGTAAGGATTAATCGATTGTTATGTGTGACATTTTTCCTTACCTTGGGTTTTCAATAAATCTCTATGTTTGGGTTTTAACTTTGCATATTTGCAACCATTACTAATAGTCTCTGTGGGTACACAAGGAGAGAGTAATCAACCTTTGTCAACAGTTTAAACGAGTTGAATCCGTTCGTTCTGTCAAGGCAGGTATCAATTTTGGTTTCAGTTTTAGCATTAGAAGAGGATGTTAAATCCTACTAATGGGAAGACTAATTGAGTGCATTGATCGAATATTGGTTTACGCTAATGGAATATAGTGCCTTTTCCCTATCAAGGTGTATACACACACTGCTCAAATCATGGAATGGCAAAAAGTCGAAAAGCTGAAAAGTCAAAAAGCTGAAAGTACAACAATAGTTTACACATGGGTGCACGAACACACGTGTGGAAAAACCGATACAATGGTAGAGGCCACCATAAGCGTCCTTATGGGCTTAGGCCATTTTGAGCCGAAATGGGCCGAGTGGGCCCAATGGGCTCGTTGGCCCCACACGGGCAATTAACATGGACATACAGGAAATATTAGACCTGGCTGTGTCGTTCACATGGCTACGGTCAAATCTGGCTTAGAGGGCCATACGAGCATGTGGGCCCTACTTGGGCCACATAACGAGCTTTGGGCCCATTTGTACTTTTTGATTGCTAAAGGTTGCACGAGTCGCACGAGACGACTGTGGGCCTACTGATGAGTCGATAAGTGTACTTAGACCATGAAATAAGAAATGACCGTTATGCCCCTGCTAGGTAAATGTTTATATTACCCCTAAATGATGTGTGATTGATATTGTATGCCATTCAATATGTATGTTTGCATTCATAGTGATATTATGTTGCATGGGGATAGGATTTTGTAATTGGAGGAAGTAATTGCTTTGTTAAGGTCGCACGGGTCGCACGAGACGATTGTGGATCTACCAATGGCTTAAAGCTGAATATATGATTGGCAACTCTACTACGATATCAGTTAGTGCCACAACCGGTTCTAACATTGGGAGTGTAGGTATAGGTGGGTCGATTTAATCCCCACAGGAGTGTAGAGTTAGATAGGAGACGGAGTGCAGGGTTGGTTGCGCTTATATGCATTACATATTCTGATTCTAATATTGATATGGGTTAAGGCCCAACCGAGGCTAATACGGGCTAAGGCCCAATTGCCACCGTTATTGTAATGGGCTTAAGCCCAAATTAATGTGTTTCGTGTTATTTGTTTGTTGGCGTAGTACACATTGAGTTTTACTAAACTTACCCCTCTTTTTAATTATACAGGTAATCCCTAGAAAGTGATGGTTCGACGTATTGGAGGACTCGGAGGTGGCCACACTATGGACAGATGAATTTTAGTACTTTAAATTACTTTACTTTAATTACGTTTTCTTTTATTTGGGTTTTCGTTGTAATAAGGCCTTTCATTGGTTTTTACTCTAATTTTGGGATTTTATTGTGTTTTGATTACTTAACTTCTAGTTTTAGGTCTCAAGTTTTAAAAAGAAAATAATGTTTTACAAATCAAACGTAAGTATACAAATGTTTTCAAGAAAAGCTTCCGGTGTATCTAAATCATGAAAGTTTAGTAACGTTTATAAAGACTGAGACTTTCATTAACAACGTAAGGTTTAATCAATCCTTAATATACTAAAAGAAGTGAAACTTAGTGTTAAGTTTTCACTGGCAATTGTTTTAAAAATTAAGAACTCATCAAATGATGCTTGTTTTGAAAATAGAAACCCGTTTTGAAGATACTGTTTAACTGCAGAACGATCAAATGATTTTGAGGTTTTCCAACAATATTGAATTTTACAATTCACCCTTCAATGTGATGTCGCCAGATTCGGCGATAGCGTCTAGGCCTGGTTTGGGCTATTACACTACCTCAATCTCTATTTTTACAGCCACATTACAAGCAACATATAAATGGTTAGATCCTATGTCAATCAAAGCAAAATAGGGTATTGAGTAAATAGTGAATGTACCTACTATGATGTTAGTCGCTTCTCTATCCTCTTGATGCCTAGCTGTATGATCCAAGGCAGGTTGTCTCACCTAAAATCGATTCGTACCTTGAGGTGGTGCTCTCTGACCCTGATTACCATTCCCATTTTGATTTTGATTACGACCCCTTTGAACACCTTGATTACCTCTCTAATTTTGACCCTCAATCAGGCCTTGATTCTAAGCTGAAGCTTGCACTTGATACTAATGATGAGGAGGATCCCTAATCTTATGCTACATCGAACTACATACCAAACAAGCACCCATCCTACTCTAACATTTGTTTGGATGACACTTTTGACAATATTGGCAAACATAAATTTTCCCTTCTCTAGGGTCCACTGCTTCCCGATTCTGTGGTGGCCCAGCCTCCCTAGCCCGTTTAACAAGTCGCGGATTTAGGCCAGTAGGGCCGTTTCTCTTTTAGGTTGATCCTTCTATTTCCCTTTCCTGTTGCACTCCATGTGTTAATCTCCTCAATAATCTTGGTCTTCTCGACCAAAGCCTTAAACAAACGCTCTTGGTGTAGAGCTACCTGAACTTTGGGGTCACACTTTAGACCTTCTTGAAAACA
Organism: Gossypium stocksii; assembly: GCA_020496765.1. Taxonomy (NCBI): domain Eukaryota; kingdom Viridiplantae; phylum Streptophyta; class Magnoliopsida; order Malvales; family Malvaceae; genus Gossypium; species Gossypium stocksii. The sequence continues at coordinate 43,695,250 of CM035624.1, forward strand.
AAAACTCTTTTCCTACTCAAATGCCACTATACTAGGTGCATAACGGCTCAACCTTAGAAATTTTGCCTCATACTCAGAAATTGTCTTGTCTCCTTATTTAATTTTAATAAATTCCAAATCGTTGGGCCTTCACATAGAAAAAGTCCACATACTTACCCTAAAAGGCCTCCTGAAAATAAGCCCAACTAATATGCTTTGGTAGTGTTCCTCTAACCACTGATTGCCACCTCCGATATCCTCATCTATTAATAGAGACACGACACCCTTAAGTTTCTACTCAGGAGTGCATTCTAAATCCTCCAAAATTAGTTCAATGGTTTCCATCCAGTACTCAGCCATAGTAGGAGTAGTTCCAGCAATACCCCTAAATAATTCTTCCCCATTGGAGTAGAGCCTTTTAACAATTGTCGCACAAGTAACACCTCCTATTAGAGCCTCAGCAACCCTATTCAAAGCCCTTAAGAAAGCCTGAGTTACTGGATTATTCCTAACATGGTCATCATCAATATTCCCATTTCCATATTCTCACCCTTAGTAGTGGGTTCACTGTTAACCACATTCTGTTCATTATCCAGTTTTGGCCCTATTGATGGAGCTGACTCAACTGGAGCCCTCAGAGGTCACCCCCTGCGACCCTTCCTTTCATGAGTTATCATTCCACGTGCATTCATTTTGTTGTTTTATGGATCTACAATTTTACAAGTAAGAGCTTTTAGTACATTGTTTTAGTCTTTTATGCACTCACACTCTATAATTCTTTTATAAAAGTTTTATGCAATAGGCTCTACAGTCTTAATATATTTTCAGTACTGTTTCTAGGGACTTGGCATCAGATCTTCAGACTTTGTTGTTTCCTATTTGAAACATTTTCCAAATCTTTTATAGTTTGTTTTTCCCTAAAATTTCCCTTTTCATGTATACATGCATGCAAACTATCTTAAGTAGATTTAAAATTTTTGTTTGAGGTTTTGAACCAAGACTCTGATGCCACTAAATGTAACCTCCCAAACCCGGCCTAGATGTTATAGTTGAATTGGGAAGGCCACATTGGACACCTTAGTGTCGAACCTCCCCTAACGATAGTTAAAAACCTTCAAGTACTCCTTTTTATAAAATTGTGGTTTCTAATGCTACCTTAGGAAAACATCTATTTTCTTAGTCCAACCATGTGTCAAATTAGCAAATTAGGTGAGTTTTTGTAAAACCTTACTGACAGCGTTGCCTTTGAAAAATCATTTTTTTATCTTCTTAGCAGTGAAAATGTACCATTAGTAATCAACTTATTAATTTAGCCACATATCATGCATAGTCCATTTCAACATATTTTTAAAAAAATCGTGTATCTATACCAAATATGTGTGTCATACATGCATGAAAAACCCCAAAATCTCGAATAGTTCCAAACCACAGTTTAAAGAAAATTTACAATCCAAAATCGAATCATAATAAAATAACCAAAAAATATAATTAAATTAAAATAATATGAAGAAGTAAAATCCGAAGTCCGCCCTTACGTCTGCATGCCAATTCTGATCCTAAGTTCGATCATTACTTGAGAAGTTGAGATAATGGAATGAGGTTAACAAGCTTAGTGTGAGACTAAACAAGTATTAAGCATTCATAGAGGCAATTTCATATAGTACCAATAACACAATCAAACTTTATCAATAATAATTTTCAAATGCACATGATCGTGAAAAATGCACATGTGAGATCCTACCCTTACCATCCACTACACACCACAAGTTCCCCAGAACTCGTCTACCAAACTCCAACGTATGTGGGCAATGCTCGATGTGGTAAAACCACCAATAATCAACAATACAGTGAAACTACCAAATAAATAATACGATAGAATCGCCAATCCCCTCGATTCTCCAAATGCAGTGTATTGACTACAAATATATGCAGACTTAATATGCCGTCGGTACTTCTCGGAACTCCTCCATCAACCATAAAATCCCATCCCAATGCACATGTAATATGTCATATAAATTCATACTTAATCATATTTCAATGCTTTTCACATTTATTCAACATGTCTTCAATAATCACATACTTTCAGAAAAAAGAAGTTGTGTTCCAATTTTCAAATTACCATTAAGATGGTATCTATCCATATCGTTCAATTCACATACTTTACGAATTTCATTGTGCACCAATAGCAACCTCACATATATATATATCATAATAAATATTTCATGCATCTACAAACCTAATATCTCAACATTTCATACCATTCAATCAAACATTCTCAAATCACATAATATAATTATGCATAACAATCTCAATTACATATTCATACAACCAAACTAGCAATTTTGCCAACACATCAGTCGTTTAAGGCTCGAAACATACCTAGTTCGACCACTCGCAAAACTAATATTTTTGCTACTATTCCAAACCAATCAGCAAGCTAATTTATCAAATATAACATGACATTTATCATAATCAAACAAATTTTACAAGTTTAGGACACACACCTTATTTTTCGCTTTCTCGCAGTATCCTAGTGAATCTTTCAATTTTCCTTATTAAACCTTTACACGATCCTAAACCAAAATTCAGTATAAATTCAATCAATTTACCACTTAACCAACTCCCAATTATCCACTTATGGGTTCAAACCAATTGTCAAATTAATAACTATTTTACGAATTCAACTAGTTCGATTCACTACAACAAAATAGGTTTTTAACAACGTTTTTTCGGGCCTATAAGCGCTGCTAAAACAATTTGCGACGTTTTGATTAGCACCACAAAAAAGGCCGCTATAGATAACGCTGCTAAATTTTGTGGCATTTATGTGGAAAAATGCCACTATAGAACATGACCTTTAGTTACGTTTCTCACAAAAACATCGCTATAGAACATGACCTTTAGTGGCACTTTCCCCACAAACACTGCTATGGAACATGACCTTTAGCGGCGCTTTCCCACAAACGACGCTAAAGAACATGACCTTTAGCGGTGATATCCACACCAACACCGCTAAAGAACATAACCTTTAGCTGTGCTTTCCCCACAAACGCCACTAAAGAACATGACCTTGAGTGGAGCTTTCCCCATAAACGCTGCTAAAGAACATGACCTTTAACGGTGTTTTCTAGCGGCACTTTTCCCAAAAACGCCACTAAAGGTCATGTTCTTTAGTGACATTTTTAGTAAAAGCGCCACTAAAAGTCATGTTCTTTGCTTTAGCATATTTTTACCAACCCATTTTCATTCATATAAAACCTAAATTGTCAACATAATTTCCTGTAACATCAAATCCAACTAAAAACTGCAAATCTAAATGATACTTCAAAGCCAAGGAAAGAAATATGTATATGATCTAAATTAATAAATGAAATAACAAAATATATTATATTCAAAAGTTATATTGTTAAAATATTCTCACAATAAGAAAACAAACATCCAAGATGGCAGATTCTACGACTACTAAAACATCTTGATCATATTCTGAAGCTATAACTAGAGTTCATCATATTTTTAGCTTGCCTCACTGCTGCCTCCGCTTTAAGTTGTAATTGGAATTCTTCATATTTTCTTTAAGACTCTACTTCTCTTGATGCTCCCTCCACTTTAAGTTGAGCAATTGGCTCAACTGTGCTCATTTGCATTTGAGCCATCTGGTCTCTTAACCTTTAAACTTCAACTTGAGCTTGATTCCCTGAAGGCATGTATTACTGCAAGCTAGATCCAAAATGTAACGCCCCAACCTTTGTATGTCTTCTTCTGTAATTAATCGACATAAATATCTGTCTGCTTTAATGGTTAAGTGTTTTGGGTGTGTGTGTGAGGTCCCAAATTTAAGCCTTACCTTGGGGAAATTTTGGTATTTTTTCTGACTTAAGCCTTAACCTTGCTCAGTGGGCTTATATTAAATTATTTTTAAAACCATATCAGAATGGGCCTGCTGGTCTAGTGGTTAAGTGGTGTGTTTGTTTGCTGAAGGTCCTGTGTTCAAATCCCTTTGTAGGAAAGGGTAGTATTTTTACTCTAAATTTCAACTAGAGTTGTACTGAAGATAGACTCCGAGTAGTGGGTTGGTGGAGAGAAAATTGAGGGATATAGGGGTTATCAGATATTTTATTTTTGAATTTATTCTTAAAAATTTTGGCTCTCCCCTTCTTTCCCTAAAAGTTTCTGACATCATTTTTCCTTTTTGCTCATTCTTGGTTTTGTCTTCCTCTTTTCGATAAACCCTCCCTTATTCACTTTTTAATTTTGCCATTAAATTGCTTGTAGTCGTTCAAATCTTGGGTTTTCGTGAAATTGGTAAGTGAGGTTGATTGTGTTTGTTAATTTTTGATTTCTAAAGGTTGAAAGTTTGTTGTTTGTTGCGTAGGAAACAGAAGTGAAGCTGTAACTCTTACTCTTTCAGATTACTTTCTACGTGTAGTCATGTTTGCAGTGGTAAGCTTCGAACGTTCCTCGATTTAGGTTTATTTGAATTCATGGTTTAATTATTAAATCGGTGTTGGGTTTGCTAATTTTAGGTTTTTGGAGGGCTCGGGAGTACATACACTTTAAAAATAAACCAGGTATGTTCTCGAAATGCAGAAAAATGAAAATTGACAAAAGTCAAAAAAGGCCATTGTGTACGTCACATGGGCGTGTGGTAGGCGATGTGACAGGCCGTGTGTGAGACATGGTCGTGTGGTCGACGAAGGTAAGACCATGTGCAAGACACGCTCGTGTGATGGCCGGAGTGTGGCCGTGTAAGCCACACGAGTGTGTGGGTCCACATGGGCACGCTACATAGGCGTGTAGATTTTAGGCCACACCATGTGATCCCCACGGGCAAGGCCAATCTGGGCATATAAACCACACGAGCGTGTGGGCCCACACAGGCAAGCCACATGTGTGTGTAGGCCTATTAATCTGAATTTTCCCTAAGGTTGCACGGGTCGTCCCAAATGACTATGAGCCTACGGTAGGGTCGATAAGGGCTAAATAAAGCCTAAACTGTATGATTTGATTGACTGTTTTACTGATCTGAATGCAATAACTGTAAGCATGATTGATTATTCTATTATTTGTAATTATGCATGTCGAGCATGAATATTGTGTAATATTTGCATCTGTATTTCTGTTTTTGTCATTTGGGTGGAATGATGTACATTAGAGGAAGTGTTCTGAAACGCTATTATGCCTATTATCTGGCAGCACATCTACATTATATCTGTTACGTGCTGCATCGGTACTATTTGGTGTGTAGGGCTGGATGGGTGTTTTTAACCCCACATGGTGTGTAGGGATGGTCGGAGATAGTGTGTAAAGGATGGGGGTAGGATTTTTTATTTCTGATATCTAATGTGTGTATCTGTAACTGTATCTGTATCTGAGATGGGCTTTGGCCTGATCTACATCTGTTTCTGATATGGGCTTAGGCCTGAATCTGTATCTGATTGATATGTGATATTTTGTATGTTGCATGCCTATTTTTGCTAGGTTACACACTGAGTTTACATAAACTCCTTTTTGTATATTCTGTACAGCTAATCCACAAAGTTAGGTGGATTGGTGTAGCGTAGGATTTGACAATGTATTCGCTATTACCGTTTTATTTTGTTTTAAGGTTTTAATTATGTTTTGGTTTTTAATTGAGAGTTTGTAAATATTAGGACTCTCTGGACTGTATGGACCTTTAGCTATGGGATTGGCTTATGTTTTTCTTTTTTATGCATGCTTTCTTTGAGGTGACGATTTTACAAGAATAGGTTTTCTAAGAGTGCAAATTGTTTTCTTAAACCTAATATTCCACTAAAAAGATTTGTTTTAAGGGAAGTCGACTAATTAAATATATGCTTTTGGAGTAAATGAAAGTAATTAAGAGTTTATAAGCTAAAGGATTCTACCGGGTAGGCTTCATTTTCAAAATCCCTTTCATGTGACATCACCAGATTCGATCATAACATCTAGGCCGAGTTTAGGGTGTTACATTTAGTGGTTTCAGAGCCAGGTTGGAAAACTCAACTATGAATTTTGGGTTCAAAAAAAGTTTTAAAGAATTAAATTTCAAACAGTTTAAAAAATATTCTGATTGGGTATGTGGTACACCGAGTCTCCGGTGTCGATCCTGTAAGTTTTTTGTACTTAGATAAATTTTTTTTGACAAACTACATATAGTTATTTCTGAAACACTATAGTTAGTTCCCTCTAAAATTGTAGAAAGACTGATAGAAACTAAAACTCTCAAAAACACTTCTGAATTACTGATACTCTATGCATAAAATATCTGCTAATAAAAATTGAAATTGATGCATAAAATTTTTAATGTAGATAAATTCAAAATTTACGATGAGCATTTGTGGTATTCGTGGACATGGTAATAGAGGTTGAGGTAGAGGTAGAGGCCGTAAGAGGGATCGAGCTGAGTCTTCTTCTCGGGGCAGTATGCTAGATCTAGATACGAGTGAGTTTTCAATTTCACCTGCTAGTGATACTAGGTCTCAAAACTGTGCAATTGGGGATGACGCATTGTCCCAAGCCATGCTGAGGATATTAGAGAGGGTCGCTGGATCCAATTCTGGATTTGGGGGCCGAGGGTCGATAACTGAACGACTCCGGTCTAATGGAGTTGAATTGTTTAAGGGTGTCACTAGAGTCACCCCTAATGTGGTCGAGTACTGGTTGGAGGCCACCGAGAGGATTATGAATGATCTGGACTGTACCCCTGAGCAGAATTTAAAGGGTGCAGTCTCCTTGCTTCGCAATGAAGCATATCGGTGGTGGCTAACGGTTAAGGTGGGGACTCAGTCTGAATGTTTGACTTGGGAACTACATTTCTGGGGAAATACGTGGGAGCGAGCTATGTGGATGCTCGTAGGCATGAGTTCATAAACCTCACAAAAGGTGACCGATCTGTGGCCGAGTATGAGGCTGAATTTCTAAGGTTGAGCCACTATGCTTGAGGTATGGTGGCATCTGAATATGAGAGATGCGTCAGATTTTAGGATGGTTTGAGGGAAAATCTGAGGGTACTGATAGTTCCGCAAAGGGAGCACGAGTTCTCTATTTTATTTGAGATGGTGAAGATCGCCAAGGACGTCAAGCACATTGAGCGCAAAAATAAAGACCGTGAGAGAGGTAAGAACAAAAGGGATTTAGAGCCTTCGAGTTTTGTACAGAGGCCTAAGAAAAAGGCCAGGTCTAATGGGCTAGTTAGAGTGGCAGCCCTTATTGCTTCTACTAGGATGTTGCCCTGTAGAGATTGTGGTAGACACCATCTGAATGAGTGCTGGAGGAGGACTGGGGCTTTTTTAAGGTATAGGTCATCAGAGCACCACATTCGAGAGTGTCCACTGAGGGTTGATCAGGGGGAAACTCTAGGATCAAGTACTACGCAGCTTCTGAGAGTAGTTCAATAGCCACCTAGGGGTGGTGGTTAGGCTAGGGGTGGAAATGGTATGAGCCGTGGATAGAGAGCACCGGTAGAGCTGCTGGTCAAATAGAGGCGAGGCAGCTAACTTTGGTTTATGCTACTCAACTCCGTAAGGAAAGAGATGCTCTTAACGTCATCATCAGTACATTCTTTATAGTTGATGTACCTTACTTTTCTTTTATAGACATAGGTCCACTCATTCCTATGTAGCTAGCACTGTATCTAGACACTTGGGGATTTCAGTTGAGAACACTTCGAGTGAGGTTACTATACTGAATCTGTTCAGGCAATCAGTTCAGGTTAGTAAGCTATATATAGATATTCCTTTAGTGGTTCAAGGGCAGTATTTTTGGTTAATCTGATTGAGCTCCCATTTGGGGAGTTCGACTTAATTCTAGGAATGGACTAGTTGGTCAAGCATCGAGTTAGTCTAGATTGTACGACTAAGTGATTCGTTTTGAGAATTGAGGATGATAATGAGGTGGTTATGATTGGAGAGCGTCAGGGTTACCTATCTAATGTAATATTCGCACTTGTGACCGAGAAACTAGTTCGAAAAGGGTGTGAGGCGTACTTGGCCTACGTTATTATTTTTGCTTCTAAGGACTCTACAACTGGGGATATTAGAACCGTGAGGGATTTTTTGGACGTCTTTTCTAAGGAGTTATTGGGGTTACCACCAAATCGAGAAGTAGAATTTATGATTGAGCTTTTTTCGGGTATAGCTCTGATGTCCATCGCTCCCTATCATATGGCATCAAACGAGCTTATAGAGCTTAAGGCTCAACTTTAGGAGTTGTTGGATCGTGGTTTCATCTGTCCTAGTGTGTTTCCGTGGGGAGCACTTGTTCTTTTTGTAAAGAAGAAGGATGGGATCATGAGGATGTGTATTGACTACTGGCAATTGAATAAGCTAACAGTGAAGAATAAGTATCTTGACCAGTTCCGAAGAGCTTTTATATTCTCAAAGATTGATCTTTGATCTGGATATCATCAATTAAGGGTTAAAGAAACTGATGTGCATAAGACTGTATTTAGGACTCGTTATGGACACTACGAGCTCTTAGTGATGCCTTTTGGTCTAACAAATGCTTCGGCGGCATTTATGGATCTGATGAACAGAGTGCTTCAACCGTATCTGGATCAGTTAGTCGTAGTTTTCATCGACGACATATTGGTATATGCTAAGACCGACAATGAACATGATGAGCATCTGAGAGTTGTGCTTTAGACCCTCTATGAAAAATAGCTCTATGCTAAGTTCAACAAGTGTGAGTTTTGGCTACGTGAAGTGACTTTTCTGGGACATGTAGTTACTGTTGAGGGGATCTGAGTTGATCTTAGGAAGATTGAGGTGGTGTTGGATTGGAAATAGCCTAAAAATGTATATGAAATTTGTAGTTTTCTGGGTTTGGAGGGTTATTATTGGTGTTTTGTGAAAGGTTTCTCATTGACCGCGGTACCCCTGACTAAGCTTCTGGGTAAGGGTGTTCCATTTATTTGCACTAATACACAGCAAACGAGCTTCAAGAAGCTCAAGTCTGTTCTAACTCAGGCTCTTGTTCTGATACAACCTGAACCCAGTAAAGAATTTGTGGTATATAGTGATGCATCACACGTCGGTTTGGGATGTGTATTGATGCAAGATAGGGAAGTTGTGGCTTATGTGTCCCATCAGCTTAAGACACACGAGGCAAATTATTTGACGCATGATCTCGAATTGGCTACAGTAGTGTTTACACTGAAGATCTAGAGGCACTATTTGTATGGTGAGAGGTGTATCACCTACACTTATCACAAGAGCCTCAAGTACCTCCTTACTTAGAAGGAGTTGAACCTTAGGCAGCGTCGCTAGATTGGGTTGCCTAAAGATTATGACTGGACCATTGAGTATCATCTTGGTAAGGCCAATGTGGTAGCCAATGCTTTAAGCTGTAGAGCAATGACTAATCTGAGAGCGATGTTCGCTCAACTTAGTCTATTTGATGATGGGAACCTATTGGCTGAATTACAAGTTAAGCCGACTTGGATTGTTCAGATTCGGGATAAGTAGTTGGGGGATGAGTCTCTAGGTGTACAGTTTTGTCAAATTGAGTGTGGCAGCACTATGGATTTTGGGTTGAATAATGATGGTGTGTTATGTTTCTGAGGTTGGATTTGTGTGCCGAATGATACGGACTTGAGATAGTGGATTCTGAAAGAGGCACATAGTAGCCCTTATGCTATGCATTCCGGTGGAAATAAGATGTATCAAGATCTTTGAGATTTTTACTGGTGGCTAGGGTTGAAATGTGAGGTTATTGATTTTATGGCTTGATGTCTGATGTGTCAGCAAGTTAAGGCTGAGCACTAGTTGCCGTCGGGTTTGTTACGTCCCTTTAAGATTACTCTTTGGAAATGGGAACGAGTGACGATGGATTTCGTTAGTGGGTTGCCCTTGACACCCACTAAGAAAGATTTTGTTTGGGTCATCATAGATCGATTGACCAAGTCTACTCACTTCATTTCGATTCGAACGGACTTCTTTCTTTAGAAGCTAGCAAAGTTGTACATATATGAGATAGTAATACTGCATGGGGTACCTATCTCAATTATTTCTGATAGAGATCCTCGCTTTACGTCTTGGTTCTGGAAGAAATTGCATGAGGCTCTGGGTTCAAGGTTGGACTTCAGTACTGCATTCCATCCTCAGACCCATGATCAATCTAAGAGGGTGATTCAGATACTGGAGGATATGTTACGAAATTGCGTGATCGATTTTTGAGATAGTTGGGAGGATTATCTGTCGCTAGCTGAGTTCGCCTACAATAACAAAATCCAAGTTAGTATTCAGATGGCATCTTACGAGGCTTTGTATGGTCGTAAGAGTCGTACTCCACTGTCCTGGACAGAGTTGGGTAAACATCGAATTTTGGGTCTTGAGTTGGTTTCTGAGACCGAGGATAAAGTTAGACTGATTCGAGATCGTCTGAAAGTGACTTCTGATAGGCAGAAATCCTATGCAGATCTAAAGAGGCATGAGATTGAGTACTCTTTGGGGGACTTTGTATTTCTTAAGGTTTCACCGTGGAAGAAAATTCTGAGGTTTGGTCATAAGGGCAAGCTGAGCCCTAGGTTCATTGCACCGTATCAGATCTGAAACGAAGAGCTACCTCCAATGTTAGACCACATTCACGATGTATTCCATGTTTTGATGTTGAGACGTTATCGCTCTAATCCATCTCAAATAGTCTCCGTTGAGGATATCGCGGTTAGGACGGATTTTACCTTTGAGGAGGAGCCAGTTCAGATTCTTGAATGAGATGTTAAGGTTCTGAAGAGGAAATCTATTCTTCTAGTGAAGATCCTACGGTAGAATCATAGCACTGAGGAGGCCACGTGTGAACCTGAGGTGTAACACCCCAAACCCGGCCCAGACGTTATGGCCAAGTCTGGTGTGTCACATGGACGATGACTTACATTTCATTCTTTATCTAATACGTTTAGGGGAAATTTGCAAAATCGTTGTTAAGGGTTTTGAAGGAAAACCAGTCATTTAATTTATGGAAGTCCTATCCACTACCAGTTTAGAGTTTATTTCTTTAGAAGATCTTATGCGTTGTTACGTTATCCATTTGATGCGTTTGACATATCTTGAAAACATTGATTAATTTGAAAATAAAAACCCGCATAGCCTAATTCTATCAATTTGGAACAAGTAATAATAATTTAACAATTAAAAACCCACATAAAGAAAATAACCACTGAGTGGCCTTATTACAAATTTAAACCCAAAAGAATATAAATTAAAGGAAAATACTGAAATAAGTAATTTGAGAAAAATTAACCAAGTGCAGTTCTCGTGGCCTCTCCGAATCCCTCTAGCTCCAAGTCCACTAAGGTTGGGGCTCACCTGCATAGATGAAAGGAAATGGGGTGAGTTTGGAAAACTCAGTGTGTAAGCTAAATCCAACCAGAGCCCAAATCAGTTTAAGCTTAACTGGGCTTAAGCCCTATCCAGATACAGTATTAACTGGGCCTTAGCCCTATTCAGTAAGCAGTGATTAACTGGGCCTTAGCCTTATTCAGAAATCAGTGTGGCCCTTAGGCCCATTACAGTGACAAAATAGAAAGTTATGCATGTATGCAAAGCCCAGCCCAGTCTAGCCCTACACACCACCCGTACCAGTCCTAAACACCATGTGGGGAATAGCTCAACCCACCCAACCTTACACACCACAGTTGCAGCATGGTTGCTTAATCAAATAATGTGGCCAAGCCACTAACAGTAAAACGAGGCAAAGCCCCTATCAGTAAATGTGGCATTGCCACTTAGTACTTCCTCCATCAAAAACCCAATCCCATGCAACAATGTAAATCATGACATGGCATACAGTGAACAGATTTAATTTAGCATGCAAAATAGTCAATCTTAACCCTAGGGGTAAAATGGTCTTTTAGCACCTAGGGGTATAACAGTAATTTTCCACCCTTAGGGGTATTTTAGTAATTTTACCAATTTCTAGGGTTTTATGCTCATTACAAATGTTAACAGTCCAAGTGTCATCTAGGTAACTTATTTAGCCTATTTTGTTACTACAGAGTTATCGGGCCCTAAAACCCCTAATGGGCCTTACAATCTCCACTAGCTATTTCGGCCCACTAAGCCCAAACTTTACGTCCGTTTTAACAGATTTATTACTCAGATTATCAGAATACACTTACTGCTCGTTTTCACCCATATGGGCCCGTAAGCCCATTAGGCCCAAATTCAGCCCTTCAAGGCCCAAAATGACCAACGCGCACGAAAACGCGTACACAACACTCTTACCATTTGCGATTACCGATTTTACCATTTTAACTGACCCACGAGCGTTCGCACGCTCACAAGCCCTCGAAATGCTAGAATTTTGGCATTTCGACTTTTCGGCTTTTGCTGATCTAGTCTATTAGTGGGTGTCATTTACAGACCTGATTTGCGAGATTTGTAGGAATCCCTCGAACAATCAACCTACAGCAGTTCATTATGACATTAGCCTATAATCCAACGTTATTAACTGAAATCGATACCATACAAATACTACTATATTCGGCCATCCTTACCCAAAACTGATATCCACTTACCTTTACCGAGATCTACCACTAGATCTATATCTAGCTCGCCTCTACGACCCTAGCCTCCATTGCTTCTTGCTAGATCACCCCTTTCGTGAACTAATACACAAAAGAATCGAATAAAAAGACTAGTATTAACCTTAGCCAAAATCGACAGCCACCCTAAGGAGTTTAGGGGTTTTCGACTTTTCCTGAATCACAAGATACTGAATGAGAAGGGGTTTCGATTACTTACCAAGAGAATGGATCTAAGAGATCTAAAGGCTCAGGTCCCGAATCACTATGGATATGGAGGTTTCGACTTTTGTATGAAGAAGAAGAAGATTAGAGGTTTATGTAATGGGGTGGAGAAGATGTCGACAGCGGTTAGGATGGTGGTGAGGTTCGGCTTTTGAAGAAGTTGGGTTGAAGAAAAGAATGGAGATTCGCCCAATGGATAAATCGGCAACACTAGCTTCAGTTTTGGCTTTTATGGTAATTGACTAGAAGGTTTTGAGAAAAGGGTTTATCTTGATGGAGAGGAGAAAAAGAAGAGAGAAGAAAGTGGAGAGAATACTTGATTCAACTTTTAGAAGGAAAGTAAAGAAGTAGGAGGAGTTGGCTTCTAGCAAAGTTTCACTTGGAGTCCATCACATGCCTTGCACATGCATTAAAAATAAAATAGCAACTTGCTTACCATAAGACTTGAACCTTGGCTTTTGCATACCTTCCATACGCCTCCCTTGTCTTCTAAGTGACGCTACATTGCCACCCTACCACTGGTCATCTTATGTCTTAAATCACCATCATTTTCTTAAAAGCCCACTTTGTCAATGCCCCTTCTCCCTTAAGTCTAAAATTTTAAAAATTCTACTGGGTTTTAACTTAAGCTTGGGCCTTCTAAAGGCCCACTAACACACCCAAACATAATTTAGCATAACCAGACAAACAAAATTTTAAGTCCACACAAAATCACAAAAATCCTAAAAATCCCGAAAAGTAGGGCGTTACATGAGGAGTTGATACGTTAGCAGTATCCTCATCTTTTCTGATCAGGTATATTTCAAGGTCAAAATTTCCTTTAAGGGGTAGAGTTGTAACGCCCCAACCTTTGTATGTCTGCCTCTATAATTAATTGACATAAATATTTATCTGCTTCAGTGGCTAAGTGATCTAGGTGTGTGTGAGAAACCCTAAGTTCAAGCCTTACCTTGGGGAAATTTTGGTTTTTTTTTTACTTAAGCCTTAACCTTGCTCAATGGGCTTATATTAAATTATTTGTAAAACCATATCAGAATGGGCCTGCTGGTTTAGTGGTTAAGTTGTGTGTTGGTTTACTGAAGGTCCTGTGTTCGAATCCTTGTGTTGGCAAGGGTAACATTTTTGCTCTAAATTTTGGCTAGAGTTGTACTAAAGATGGACTCCAAGTAGTGGGTTAGTGGAGAGAAAATCGAGGGATATGGGGGTTATCAAAATTTTTTTTGAATATATTCTCAAAGTTTCAGCTCTCCCCCTCTTTCCTTAAAAGTTTTTGACATCATTTTTCCTTTTTGCTCATTCTTGGTTTTGTCTTACTCTTTCGGTAAACCCTCCATTCTTCGCTCTTTAATTTTCCTTTAAACTGCTTGTGGTCGTTTAAAATTTGGGTTTTTGTGAAATTAGTAAGTAGGGTTGATTGTGTTCATTAATTTTTGATTTCTGAAGGTCGAAAGTTTGTTGTTTGTTGCGTAGGAAACAATACTGAAGTTGTAACTCTCACTCTTTCAGATTACTTTCTGGGTGTAGTCGTGTTTGCGGTGATAAGTTTCAAATGTTCCTTGGTTTAGGTTTATTTGAATTTGTGGTTTGATTGTTAAACCGATGTTGGGTTCACTAATTTTAGGTTTTCAGAGGGCTCGAGAGTATATATGCTTAAAAACCAAATAGGTACCGAAACGTAAAAAAATGAGAATCGGTGAAAGCCAAAAAAAGGCCACTGTCAACGTCACACACAGCTGTGTGGTCGATGAAGGTGAGGCCGTGCATAAGCCACGGCCATGTGATGGTCGAAGTGTGGCCGTGTAAGCCACACGGGCTAGGCCAAATTGGACGTGTGGGCCACACAAGCGTATGGGTCCACACGAGCACGCTATATAGGCGTGTGGATTCTGGGCCACGCCATGTGATCCACACGGCAAGGCCAATTTGGGCATGTGGGCCACACGAGCGTGTGGGTCCATACAGGCAAGCCACATGGGCATGTGGGCCCATTAATCTGAATTTTCCCTAGGGTTACACAGGTCGTCCCAGATGACTGTGGGCCTATGGTAGGGTCGGTAAGGGCTAAGTAAACCCGAAACTGCATGATTTGATTGACTATTATACTAATCTGAATGTAATAACTATAAGCATGATTGATTATTCTGTTATATATAATTATAATGTTGAGCATGTATATTGTGTAATATTTGCATTTGTATTTCTGTTTTTTTCATTGGGGTGGAATGATGTATATTAGAGGAAGTGCTCTGAAAGGCTATTACGCCTATTATCTGACAGCACAGCTACATTATATCTGTTATGTGTCGCATCGATACTATTTGGGGTGTAGGGCTAGGTGAGTGTTTTTAACCCCACATTGTATGTAGGGATGGTTGGAGATGGTGTTTAGAGGATGGCGGTAAGATTTTTGATTTTTGATATCTAATGTGCATATCTGTAACTGTATCTGTATCTGACATGCACTTAGGCTCAAATCTACATCTGTTTCTGAGATGGGCTTAGGCCTGAATCTATATCTAACTGATCTGTGATATTCTGTATGTTGCATGCCTATTTCTTCTGGGTTACACACTGAGTTTATGTAAACTCACTCCTTTCTGTTTATTTTGTACAAGTAATCCATAAAGTTAGCGGATCGGTACAGCGAAAGACTTGACAGTGACCACTCGATATTACCGTTTTATTTCTTTTAAGGTTTTAATTAAGTTTTGGTTTTGAATTGAGAGTTTGTAAATATTAGGACTCTCTGGACTGTATGGACCTTTAACTATGGGATTGGCTTATGTTTTTCATTTTTATGCATGCTTTCTCTGAAGTGACAGTTTTACAAAAATAGGTTTTCTAAGAATGTGAACTGTTTTCTGAAAAACAAATCTTTTCTGAAGCTTCCGCTAAAAAGATTCGTTTTAAGGCAAGTCGACTAATTAAATATATACTTTTGGAGTAAATGAAAGCAATTAAGAGTTTATAAGCTAAAAGATTCTATCGAGTAAGCTTCATTTTCAAAATCTTTTTCATGTGACATCGCCAAATTCGGCCACAACATCTAGGCCGAGTTTGAAGTGTTACATAAAATATTGGGTTGGGTTAACAAAAGATCCTTGAAATTGAACCTGACCATACCTTTCAGGACCTAAAAATTCAGTAACAATTCGGTTATCAATGTTGTCAAGATTAACAGAACTATCACTTGAAGCGATCACTTCATACTCTACCCTTTTATCCTCTTTAGTTTCTCCTAATAAATCAATCAAAGAGTTAGAAACAAAATATATAAAAAAAAACAAATGCAACATAACTTAACATTATTTGCATTACAAATGACGAATTAAACCATTATAATTAAACATGATAAATATTTAAAATAATCTAAACTTTATTAAGTAAATATACCATAATTTCTGCAGCTTTAGTAGTCATAGGACATACATCTTTCTTTCTATGTGTAATGTTAAAAAGCTAAAGGGGTCCAGCTTTTTGACCAGATGATAGTTCCTACAATATAGTAGGAAAAATATTATTTAGTAGAAAGTAATTAATATTTGACACAATTAATAAATTCAAAATACCACGTCATCATCTACACAAGCAAAACTTTTCGACCCAACTGTGTGCATGAATTTTTATTTTTGCCTACTTGTAGTTCCAACTCGCTCATGATCCTATATTATGAAATTATTATTACGTATATAGTAAATACTATAAACTGAAATAATTATAAGAGTTTGGAAGTACATAATATCTCTCCTATCTTTGAATTCCAAAATCTAACTACATCTTCCGATTGGCACCTCAGCATTCCTGGCAGGACATTTCGCAATTTCTCTTTAAGGCTTATATTTTTCTTAAAATATTCCTTCTTTAAAGAACTTTTATGGTTTCTCCATTTTTTTCCTAATGCCTTCTTCATATAATTATCCGAGACCTCTAAAGCAAATCTCTCCTGCAAATAACACAAGTGTAGAAAGTAAATATAAAGGAAACTTAAACCAAAGTATTATAAATTACATTCATGTTATTACCTTAATATTATCGAGAGCTTGATTTTTGTTACTATCAGGCATATGAAGCCATGACTTGTAGTTGATAGGCAACAAATTGGCATTTCGTGTTATAATGCCCAAGTATCCTACTAAAAGTCAAGCTTTTGATCTAATAGGTTGACCATGACTATTTCTAGCTACTTTAAAATGCTCGACAAAATTTAACTCGTATAAATCTTTGAATAGCGTACGTCCTCGAGTTTTGCGCCTCCCACCACTTTCAGCTAAAAGAATGGTATAATATAATATAAGAATTTGAAAAAAAATTCAATAATAAAAGTTAACACGCATGTAAATTAAAGTTAACATTACTTTGAATTTCTGCAGGTTCGTCAGCTGTATTCAGAACATTTGAAGATCCAATAGTAGTCTGTTGTTCACTATTTATTTCTTCTGAATTTGGAGTATTTAGAATAATACTTAGATCTCGTAATCTTTTTTTAGGCATTTTATTTGCAATACATATAAAATAGCTGAAATATTTAACAAGATCAAGATTTAAATTATAATATTACATATAATTAAAAAGTCGTAAAATCTTAATACAGATGATTCGTAAATATCTTTATCCACATCCTGGTGAACCCATTGAAATTGTGTACTAGTATTAGGGATAGTTTCATTTAAGTTTTGTTTTGGAAAAGGCAAAGTTTCTGATCTTTTGTCGATGTCATCTCTACTTCCATTGCCCATGTCAAAAAAGTCTCTAGGGGTGTTACAGAGTACAACGTACCAACCCTTATCAGTTGGATCTTTTGAGTAAAAAACTTATTTGACTTGAGAAGAAAATACATACGCCTCGTCTATCAATTGCTGTCCAATGTGAATTAGTCAAAAGAAGTTCACCATTGTAAAACCAAATTGATCTTTTTTAATTCCGCAAGCATTATTAACATCATCCCAACCACATCAAAATAAGGCAACCTTCCATTTGCCATATTAATCCAACTCAATAATGTCAGTAAGAAGTCCGTAATACTCCACAGTTCCCTCAACAGGATTACTGTCCCTAGCACTAGCATAACTTGTAATTGAAGAATTAACAACTATTCTACAATTTTGAATCCTCCTCAATCTTTCCCAAGATTTTGTATAAAACCTGAATCCATTAATGAGGAAAGTAGTATATCTTTTTACTACTCTATTCGGACCTTGGGAAAGCCATTTAACTTCACCATTGACATCCTTTCCACTCCAAACCTATTGAATCGAAATTAAATTGATTAATTATAAATGTTATATGAAAACATTATTATTTGTCAATGAAAGCTTCAATTGCATACCGTTTTCCCTAACCATTCATGAAAAGATTCTATGAATAACTTATGAGTCTCTTGATGTTGTAATCTTCAGAAGCGTGAACAAGATCTAAAGACTTGTTTGTACTCACTACATTAAAAAATAGATTACTAGGTTAGTAGAAGATAAACAAATTAAAAAGATGAATATTTATCAAAGTCTAAAACTTACTTGCGTCATGGTTCAATTGAATTGTGGTGAAAAAGAACATATCGATGTGCTTGTACCCAAGATCTATCATCTAAGTGTGTGATTTCAAATTTACTGATTGGTTCTCCATAACTCCGAAATAGATAAGTTTCGGTTAAGTTATGATTAGTGAGCCCATCATCTCTACTTGGTCTATTCATTTTTGTTTCAACGTCTTGTAAATATCTAGAGTAGAAAGTCATACACTCCTCTGCCAAGTAACCTTCAGCAATTGATCCTTCTGGATAATGCTTATTACGACAATAAGACTTCAACTTGTATAGGAACCTAAATACAATATACAACATTATCAAAAGTTGTAACTAAAGGTATATTCATGAATGAATGAAAACTCTACATATAAATTAGCACATCTCTATAGGATACATCCACCGATAGAAAACCATTCCACCAAGTTTTGCTTCATAGGGGGATGGATTAGTAAGTGCACCATAATAGTGAAGAACGAAGGTGGGAAGATCTTCTCCAAATTGCATAAAGTCAAGGCGGCTCGATCTTGTACTTTCTCAAGTTCTTCAACAATCAAAACTTTGCCACAAATAGCTTTCATTATATTAGATAGTTCAATTACACAAGACGTCACCTTTTTTGAAATACAACACCATAAAGCAACTGGCAGTAAATCTTGCATCAAGATATGATAATCATATGATTTTAAGGAATATAGTTTAGATCTTTAAGACTCACACATCGAGATATATTTGATGCATACGCATTTGGGACCTTTATATCCTTTAACACCGTGCAGAACACTTCTTTTTCTTTCTTCAACATTGCAAAAATAGAAGCGGCAACCGAGATTTTCTATCGAAAGTAATTGGGGATGAAGACAACGCCAAATTCCCATGTCAACTAGATCAAGTTGACTCTAAAGATTGTCTTTTGATTTTCTATCGATATTCAAAATTATTCCAATAATGTTCTCACAAACATTTTTTTCAATATGCATGACATCAAGATTGTGTTGCAAAATGTGATGCTCCCAATAAGACAACTAAAAAAAATATTTTTTTCCACAAGTCCAACATACGCCTCCCTCGGTCTTCTCTTTATTTGCATGTTGGGTGGTTGATTTATCTTCCCATAGCTGAAATTGACATGTTTTAACATGAACAAGATTTTAGATCCAATGATCTACTCAGGATCTTCTCTCTTTAGTACCATCAAATAGAGTCATTTGAAATCTAAATCTATAATTTCCATCTAACCACTGACGATGCCCTATATAAGAGAACTTCTTCCCATTATATAACCACTTTGAACATGTTTGCGCCACACAACAAGGACAAGTATAATGTCCTTTCATACTTCAACCAGATAAATTGGCATAAGCCGAGAAATCATTAATAGTCCACAACAAAGCTGCAGGTAAATAAAAGTTATCCTTTCTTAAGACATCATATGTTTCAACACCCACCCATAATTATTTCAACACTTCAATAAGTGGTTGCATATAAATGTCAATATCATTCTAAGGACCTTTCTCTCCAAGGATAATCATAGATAAGATAAAAGAAGATTGCTTCATTCAAATCCATGGAGGCAAATTGTAAGGAACAAGCACTACAGGCCAAGTACTGTATGAAGTACTCATGATTTTAAAAGGATTAAATCCATCAAAAGCTAGCCCAAGCCTCACATTCCAAGGATCACTTGCAAAGTTTGGAAATTTACTGTCAAAGATTTCTAAGCTAAAGAATTTGGAGGATGCCTTAATAATCCATCATCGATTCATTGATAATGATGCCACCTCATAGACTCGATTGTCTTTGACGACATGAAAAGTCATTAAAGCCTTAGTATTAGTGGAAAATATCGTAAAATCTTTATTGGCTTCTTTCTTGACTATGCCTCACCTTCATCCTTATTCACATCTTCTGTATTCCTATTCATCCAACGAGATTTACCGCAAACATGACAAGACTGTTGGTTTTTTCAATCACCCCAATACAACATGCAGTCATTTGGGTAACTATGAATTTTGTCATACCCAAAGCCTAAATCTTTTATCAGTTTCTTCATATCTTTGCATGAATGAGGGATTTTTGCAAATAGAAACATATTTATCAAAAACTTTAACAGTAGTGTCAAAGATTTTTCGGTCTACCCTCCCAAACATTTTAAGTGAAAAAGATGAATGCAGAAGGACAGTTTTAAAAATTTTGAGCCCTTATAAAGTTCTTCATTCATTTCATTAAGTAACTTGTAAAACTTCACCACTTCTCCATTTGGCTCTTCATCAGGTACACTTCTTCCTATTTCAGTGAAACATTTCTACCAATATTGTAACACCACAAACCCGACCTAGACGTTATGGTTGAATTTGGCAATGTCACATGAGAGTGTGTTTGAAAATGCCTCGACACATTATAAATCATTCCGGTTATTAACTTTTACTTAAGTCAGGAAAACATAAACTATTTGGTTTACTTTAAAACTTTTCTTTTACGCGGAAGCTTTAGAAACCCAATGAATTTGAAAACCATTCTTATCTACGTAAATATTAGGTTATTTTAGGAAAACCAGTTTTTAAATCTTACTTATCAATAATAAATCATCAACAGAAACACAAATAGAAGAAAAACTAGAAAAAGTCCAAAGTCCAAAAAATTACATCAAATTTGCCAAAAATAATAGTAAAGGCAATAAAAGCATTTAAACCATAAAGCTAATGTGCAAGTGGCAGTGGTCACCGTCGAGTCCTCGGCTGCACCGATCCATTTACTGCTGGGGGTTACCTATACAGTTTAAACAAATAAGGGGTGAGTTTTTATAAACTCAGTATGTAAATCCCCCACAGACAGCATGCATTCAGACATATAACAAATAACAGATAATTCGGGCCTGAGCCCTTTACAGAATCGGTGTGGCATCAACCCACTCAGAAATAGTATCAAATACAGACTTAGGCCCTTAGCCCATCATAGATATAGCATGCATAACAGATCAGAATAATAGTAACATGCCCACCAACCCTGCACACCAAATCAGAAAGATGCAGCTTAGTTGCCATTTAATAGGCTTCAAAAGCCCTTTCAGAATACTTCCTTCATCATCATCAATCCCACCCCAATGTAATGCATCATACAGATATGGCATGCTATAATGCAATTAACAGATCATATAATTGAACAGATACACAAGCTAAGAGTAACATGCTAGTACATATATCAAATAATCAGATCATAGAAACAGGGGTCTATGTAATGCTTACCGACCCTACGACAGGTCACAGTCGACTTGGGCGACCCATGCAACCTTACAGTTCATTTCAGAAAAATAGGCTCACACACCCATGTGGCCTCCCCGTGTGGGCCCACACTTCCATATGGCCCACATGGCCCAAATTGGCCTTGGCCATGTGGATCACACAGCCTGGCCCAGAATCCCACATGCCTATGTGGTTCACCCGTATGGGCCCACACACCCATGTTGCCATACACGCACGTGTGGCCACACAGCCCACTTGGCCGAGCCCGTATCTCGCACATGGCCTCACCAACCTTTACACGACCATTTCATGCACCCGTCTCATGCGCACAAGGCAGGGTTCATCATTCACACTGCCATTATCGCCACATAGCCTACCATACGGGCAATCCACACGCCCATGTGGCGTCAACAAATTACTTTTTGGCTTTCGTCGAATCTCGTTTTCTGTGCAATCGGAGTACACACCTAATTTTGATTTACTGGAAAAACACTTCCGAGCCTCTCGAGACCTAAAATCAATATCTTTCATTCCTTTAGAATCCAAAAACAAGTCTAAACTGAATAATCGTAACTACGAAATGTCAGCTTACCGTCGATGAAAATCTTCTGTTAGTATCGATAATGCAAAGAATACGTGAATCACGAATCAAAGCCTCCTCCTACCCAACATTAACAAAAGAACCACGTTACTAAACCATTGTTACGAACTTGCAACGGAAAGGAAAAAAGAAACTTACAAAACCCATAAAAGTGCCAACAACAATGAAGGTTCATGAGAAAAGATGACTTAAGGGCAAAAATACTATAGTTTTTGGCAGCAATGGGGAAGAACCAAAATAAGAAACAAAATGGGGTTGCAGAAACGAAGAGGGATGGCAAAGTGAGCAAAAGAACCAAAAAGGAAAATGCTAGAAAAATTTCAAAGGGAGAGGGAGGGAGAGAACCGAAATTGCTACTCCTAAATTGGGATATCCCCAAATCCCTTATTTTCCTCCTACAATTTCTCCCTCACAACCCACTACACATCCATCACCCAGAGTCTCAATTCAACACATTAAGAGCAAAAACACAATCCTTACTGTCCTAGAGATTCGAACCCAAGACCTCCCTCACACCAACACTCCTCTTATCCACCAAACTAGTAGGCCCACTTTGACATAAACTGACCAAGTTTTAATTTTAAGCCTATTGACTAGGGATCAGGCTTTATTTATAAAAATACCCAAAATTTACCCAAGCTGTGGCTTGAACTTAGGACCTCACATACACACCCAAAACAGTTAACCACTGAAACAAGCAGATATTTTGTGTCAATGAATTACAGAAACATTTTTAAAAACTTGGGGCGTTACAAATATCACAATCATCGGATGCAATAATTTCAGGTGAAAATGATTGCAAACCATGACTGCGCATATTAAATGTATCTCGCAACATACCTTTCATGTCATCTTCTCTAATAGACTAATGGTAGGCATTATGAGGATAAGCTGGATTAATCATTGAAGAGGTTTTACGAGGTGTACATTCTCCATGGAAAATCCATTTTTTATACCTCCGAATGAAGCCATCAACAATTAGATGTTCGTAGACAACTTCACGAATATGCCAATTGATGTTGCCACACTTATTACACGGGCAAAGAATCATATTCTCTTGGCTTGCATTTTGAAATGCAAAATTTAGAAAAGTTTGTACTCCATTTCGATAATCGTTACCTACCCTTGACAAATTCATCCAACTCTTATCCATTTCGTAGTTCTTGAAGTCTAAAGTTGACAACAAACTACAGTTACTTAAGTGTTCTATATTGATTTAAATAATGTCATTGTACTAAAATAGATAATACATATCAAGTATCAAGTATCTAATGGGTGTAAAGTAATTCAGGTAAGTTGTTTATTTATAAGTATAATTAAGAGTAAGAAAAAACAATAGTGTTGCCTAAATTTCTATGATTTTTTATATATTTTGATCCAAAGTTTTCTCTAAGTTATGATATGATATATATTTATGTAAGTTATCTAAGTTATGTTATGTAAGTTATGATATGATATATATTTCTATAAGCTATGTAAGTTATGTAAGTTATGTAAGTTATGATCTAAAGCTTTTTTTTATTCTTTAAATGTTTGTGTAAGTTATGTAAGTTACGATCCAAAGTTTTCTTATTCTTTAAATGTTTATGTAAGTTATGATTATCATCTTTAAATTTTAACTTTAAATTTTAACCCTTTAATTATACTCTTTTAATTTTTAAATTTGTGTTTTTTATCACCATTATGTTTACTATAGTTAAAAAGATAAAAATTAATAAATTAATAATTATATGTTAATAAAGTTAATATTTTTAAATTTTTCATCTATTTTGAGTTAATATTTAAATTAAATTTCCATGAAATTTTTAACTTTATACTACACATTAAAATCAATCAATTTATTTTTATGATAATATTTATGAAAAATATTAAAATAATTTTAACATTAAGATAAATACTATTTTACTTTAAAAATTATTTTAATTAAATAATATTTATTTCTATGATAAATATTATATTATGTTTTATTTTTGAAATTTGAACTTTAAACTATATATTTTTAAGGATAAATAAAAAATATTATTTAAATTAAATTTTCTATGAAAATTTTAACTTTCAAACTAAGTATAAAAATTAATGAATTTAAATTTAGAATTTAAAATAATAAATTAATAACACAATTAAAATCCAAAAGTTAGAACTCAAGTTATCTTAAATTTAAAAATAAAAATAAAAATTTAGAATCAAAACTAAAATAAATAATAAAAATTGAATGAAATATAAAGATATCAATAAAATAAGATATTATAATGAAGTTACTTAAATGAAATAAGGACTTAAATCATAACCATGTAAAATATAAGATTTGAATATCGATTCCCATGTGAAATATCCACATTGATTATTTAAATTGATTATTCTGTTTTTTTATTAAAAATATTAAAGATTTGTTATTTCTTTTGTTTACTTCTTTTCATTTTGTTTATTTTGTCAATACTAAAATTAACCATATTTAAATGATATGTGATAAGTGCAAAATAAATTATAATGTTTCTGAAAAATATATATATATAAAATAAAAATTAAATAAATAAAAACGCATAATTGAACAAGCGGTTTTACTTTGTATAACAGAATAAATGGTTCCACTTAATATCAAAACCCAATAAGTTGAACTAAATTAACCTTTTTAAAAATTCATAATTGAACAAATGTTTTTACTTAATATCAAATTTCAATAAATCAAACTAAATTAAGCTTCTGAAAATGTATAACTAAATAAAAGGTTTCACTTAATATCAAAACTTATTAAATTGAACTAAATTAACCTTTTTAAAAACACATAATTAAATAAACGATTTTACTTGATAATTAATCAAACTAAATTAACCAAATTTATTCAATTACAATCAAGTTTTAGTGCAACTAATGCTAAACCTTAATTATTGAGTTAAATTAATCATTAAAATGTAAGAATTAATTTGAATGTCACAAAATATGTATATTAATAAACTTGAAAATTTACAATCTGAAATGGAAACAAAACAACCCTTTCAAATTGATTGCAAAAAAGGAACGAATATTCAACCAAACTTTCCTAATAATCAACACCATGAAACATTATGAAACCAAAAATGATTTAATACCTAATGAGCAAAAGAGATCACATATATATTCCATGAGCATACAGGTTAAACATTCAGGTAAATAGTTTGCAAACAACATATAAGAATGAAGGCTTTAAATATAGGACAATGAAGGCTTTAACAGTTTTCAAGTAGCATATCCAGAAAAAGACAATAGCATGCTCCATTCGCAACTCCATTTACAACTAAACAACTTAGTGAACAAGGGAAAATGATTGTCTACATTGATATGGACTAAACACCATGGTAAAATACATATTTATACATGGGAAGCCTCTAGTAACTTAAAAGCATATCTGAGTTTCGGTAGCTAAATATTTTAGCACACAATGGTCACCATCAATATATCACCCAAAATCTCAAAATCATCTAACACAAACAAAATCATTGCTTTGGTTAATTCAAATCAAGAACAAACAATAGTTAAGGATGAACAAATATCAAAACCAATGAAAAATGATGGATCAAAAGCCAAGATTTCTACCGTAAAATTTAGTCTGGGTATAAGGCAAACCAGAAGGAGAGAAATAACTAAATTTAATAATTTTTAATCAACCTTCAATATTTTAAAGTTTTTATTCTAAGGATCTACGAACAACATCTCATGACTCACAATTTAAGTAAAAATTTGCATTAAGCATAAAATGAAAGACTTGGTCAATAGTAGCACTTATAATTAGGGCCACAACTCAATAAAAATAGATTCAACATAACAATGTAATAAATTATAGAGGTAGTATTGCATAAAACAATTACATCACATTAGCATAGGCCTTTTTCAATCAAATCATGCCATCTTATTGCATTTCAAAAAAAAGATAATTATTTATTAATTTAATCATTAATGAATAGTTTAATTAATTTATTATCATTTAATTATCACATTTAATGTATAACATGATTTTTTTTAGTTTTTCAAGATATTTATTGAAGCGAGGCAATAAAATGATAGATTAATTTACTTCTCAACATCTTACATTTTCTAGATGCATAAGAAAGACTCTAATATTTTGATCTATTAAAAGAAAACTACTACAATTATCTTTCAACGTAAACTTGAGATACTTTTATTTTAATTAAGGAATGCATAAATTTAATAGAAAAAAAAAAAGATAAGAAAGATGAAATTATACTTGTTAACTTGTTATTGGTAAGAGAAAATGTTTAGAGAGAATCAATTTTTCAATAACGGAAGGAATTTCACCTGAAACATATAATTAAATTAATCAAAGTTTATAAATAAATAATCCAAAAATTGCAAATAGCAGCACAAACTTAAAAAGGGAGAGGAAGATAGTTTTTTTTCCATAAAGTTGGGTTAATATTTTGATTGTAAGGAAAAGGTATAAGACAAATCATGTTTAAGCCATAAAGTTGGGATAATACATCCATTGGCAAGATAACGGTCTATGGTTGTTTAAGTTAAAAGTATTATATTAAGAAATTAAAAAAATTGAACACTAATTAAAAATATATAACAATTGAAAGTAGAAAATCATATTTATATGTTAAGTTGTTATTAGAAAAATCAATGAATTTAAGAGAAGTTATGTTTGTAATATTTATTGGAATTTCACTCGAAATATATAATTAAATTTAGAAATTAATGGTACAACTCATGTGCTGTGTTTATCTCTTATTCAATAATAGGAACTATTGCTAAGCAAAGATTAATTAAACAAATAAATAATAAGGCAAAGATTCATAGTTTCACATTTTTTTCTCTCAAATCTTAGATTTCTAATCTTTGACTTATTTTTAATTTGTTTATTGTTCAACACCTTCTTCACTAATACTAATCATCATCTTTCTTGTTAACTCAATTCTAAGTTTTGAAATATATAAAGCAACAAGATATATGGATACTATTAGTGCTACATGTTTGTATATATATACATATCTTTTTGAAAATTTTACCACACAATTGTAAACATTAATATATCATCCAAAATTTCAAAATCATCAAACACGGAAAATTATTACTTCAATAAAATAATTCTACTTGACTATTTTTTTTAAAGGTATGATTATGTAACATAATATATTCGAGTTTCGTTAGGGACAGGATTTTGTTAAATGAAATAATAAAAATAATTTTTAAATGAAATAATAATAATTAAGCTAATAGAGACAAAATCAGAAAATAAAGGACTTCTAAATGCAAGAACAAACGAGATGAGAAATGAAATAAAACTTGCTTACCATTCCTTTTCCCATCAAAATCAAAAATGAAATAAAACGCTCGAATTTTTTTTAATTTTTCTCGAGAAACAAACGAAAAAAATTCATCGATTGGTTGCGGTAGAGGAGTGTCGATGGTGATACAGCAAAGGGGACAGTTGAAGGCGATGCAGCTGAAAGGACAGTCGACAGTGCTGCAACAGATGGTCGGGGAAAGATTAGGGGATTTTGATTTGGGGAATAAATTTAGGGATTTGGAGAAAATTTTTAGGGGAAAAAATAAGGGATTTTGGGGATATGAGTTGGGGATAAAACTGAGCAGAGCAAAAAGGTGCCGTTTCGTTTAAAATAAAATGATACTTTGCAGCATTTTTCTCATAGCCCCGCTAATGCTTGACCTTTTGTGGTGTTTTTCTAATAAACGCCGCTACTGCTTTACCTATTGTTATGTTTTTCTATTAACGCCACTAATGTATAATATTTGTTGCATTTTTCGTCCAAACGCCACTAAAAATTTGCTAAAATTTTAAATTCCTATAGTGATTCCTTACCTTGTATCGATGCGAACCGTACGTATGATCGTTCTTCGGCTTTACGGTTGATTTGAGGCATTTGGGTCAGCACCTAATTCCATAATATACTGGAAAATTAGTAGCTAATAATTATTTAATTCCTTCATTTAATCAATCCATAACATTTACCCTGCAACTGTGTTGAAATAACAATTAATTTTACACTTAATTGCAGTTACGTTTCCCGATTTCTGAGTTTAGAATGCCCAAACGATCAAGAATACCTAATTGGCATGGGTTTAATAGCTAATTAGGAGGGTTCAAGAAATTAAATTAAAACTTAAATTAATTGGGCTAGATTCAAGAAACAAAGCAACCCCCTTATTCTACACATATGCGCATGCACCACCATCCATGGTGGCTGAAATTGGGGCTGAATTTTAAAATGGTTTGAGACCTCATTAAAATTTGAAAAAATACCTTAAAAATTTTTAAAATCCCCTAAATTACAGATCTAAAAATTTAGGTTTTTAATGGACAAGATTAATTAAGAAATTGAAGAGAAAAGAGACCTTACACAAGCTAGTCGAGAGAAATAGCAATGACACTTTCTAGGTGATGTTTGGGATCAATCTTCGAGTTCAAAATTTCAATTTTTGGGCTAATTTAATTGAGGAAAAATTGCAGAAATTTAGTAAAGGAGATGGTGCAAAATCTTGATGCAAAAAGAAGAAGAAGAAAACGGTAAAAGGGGAGGTGTAGGCAACGACAACAATGGAGGAAAAAAGGAAAAAAATAAAAATAAAGAGAAGGAGAGAGGGTTAGGGATGGATAAGGTAGAAGAAAAGTGATTAAAAGGTTGATTATTTTGATAAAAAAATTGTATTTATACCTAGGTTTACTAGGCTTGGATGCCAACACATAAAAAAACAAGGGAATTTGCAAAAAAAAAAAAAAAAAAATTATTTTGTAAGAGTTGAGACTTGAACTTGGGACTTCCAACTAACTTTCAAGCTTTCACATTTAATGACTAACCATTGGGTCAATTCCCTATTTTTGATATATTTCTAAATTTTATAAAGCTAAATCTTAGATGTTACACATATCTCTATGTCAACATTTAACTAAGGATTCCTTAGAATTATTGCAAAGTAACAAGGACAAGTCATGTTTGAACCAATTTAATCACATCAATCTAAAGTTATGCAAGGTAATAGTGTTTTTTTGAAATTATTATTAACCTCTAATTTATTTTTTTCTAGATATAAATTAAGCATGCATCTTCAATTACGTCCATTAATCACCATCTAGTCTGGATTAAGCGATCCATTCTAATGTAGTCAAACATAACTTAATGCATGAACAACATGAATGATTTTAATTAGAAGCATAAATAATTGAGGCATAGAACAATATAAACATGTATTGAATGAAGCAAATCAAGACATTGCAGCCATTCTAGCTAAAACTATTTAAGTCATTATCATTAATGAAAAAGCAAAGAAATAATTTGAAAACATGTTTATAAACTAAAATAATTTAAAGAGAAAGGAAGAAGAAACTTTGAGATGAATTCAATGAATTCTCGAGAACTATCTGTAGTGGCCTCCTTTAGTTTCCATCATTGCTCCAATGAAAATTACTCCTCAAGGTGGCTAGCCAAGAGAGATTTTCTCTTAAGAACCACTTACTAGGGGAACTCTCACAGAGACATTGGAAAAAATGAAGGGAAATGGAAGGCTTTAGGCGTGGAGGAAAAAGGAGTGTGTTGAATGAATGAATGACGAGTGATAAATGAGGGGTGGTATATATACATGAGGGAAGGCTTAAGAGTTTTCTAAAAATAGCATAGACATCCCTGGAAAGTCTCTCATGCATGGCCGACCATAATTTGTGGAAAGACAGGTTATTTTTTGATTGATTTTAGCTTGATTATTGCTTGATTGAAGGAAAAGGGTTGAACAACAAATATGAGATTTTGTCAAGTCTATTTTGTGATTTTTTTTAGACATGAAGGGACCCTTAGTTAAGTGTTCCAAAGATGATTGGGATGCTCATTGCCGAATTTGGATTCTTTCCCCATTGATGGACGGTTTTACTTCAATGTGAAGAGTAAGCTTGTTCCTTTCATCAACCACTTCCAAGTTGGGCTAGAATTAATTCCTCGAGCCCAATACTCAAGCTTTGAAATCCCATGATGATTAATATTCAACTCATGTCCATGAGTCATCCATAATGGCTTCAAATATCCAACACATCAATGTACCAAGCTACAACAATTTTAGCACAGAATTATGTATTTCCCAAAATGTAGCAACAAATAGTAAATTTATGTAAAATTAGTATTTAATTAATTAAAATTAAAATATTAATTTAATTATGCCCAATTTCTGAATATGTACTAAAAATACACAATTCGCTATCAAAATGTATAAATTCTTGGTTAAAAGATGCTTCAAAAGTCTATATATTTTAGAGTTATCACACCCTCAAACTTAATAAATTGCTCATCCCGAGTATTGTACAAATTAAAAAAAAATTAAGAAAATTACCTTTGAAAAATTCCTTCAAAAATCATTTTTTCTCACAATTATGAGTTAAGTGCAATTATGCTCAAGAACAAAAATTTTGAAATTATGTAACTTAAGTATACACACTGTTCAATTATTATCATGACAACAAGAATATAAACTAAATGCTTTATTAATAAATATATACTAAATTCTCCATTTAACCTTTATTCCCTTATTTAAGATTAAGCAGCAATCCCTTAGTTTAATTATGCCTTCATAAGTTGAAATTAGCAATTTCTTTCCACTAATGCAATCAGCACATAAATTTGAATCAACCGGTCTTTTAAATAGGTTGTAATGCAGCTTGGCTAAAGGTAGGTAAAAGATAGATAATTTTAACCTAAAAACCCTAGACTCAGCTTGCACCGGACCTTCTGAATAAATACTCCCAAGTTCACCAACTGTTTTTGAACTTGAGTACACATACTCCTTGTACAACTATTTTTTTGGTACATATGCTATCTTCTTCTTTTTTTGAGCATATTACTACATGTACTACAATATTTTTGAGCATTTAATACCTCTTCTCAGCTCCCCCAAACTTATTTTTATAGAATATTTTGGATAGACTGAGTTTAGAGTTTGGGACAATTTAAAGATAAGCATTAAAGAACAGATGGCTCATTTATGCAAGGTTCCAATAAAATCAAACCATATAGTTTCAAAGTCAGGTTTCAAGGGATAAATTTTCATTAAGGTTGGCTTGAAAGTCTCAAACGGTCCAAACAAAAGTTCACCTAAATCATTTTCAAAATTCTATGCCTCCTAGGATTTTGCCTTAAGAAATTACAAAGTCAATTATAGAGACAAATTTTCATGCATGCTTAGCTTTATAAAGAATTAAAATTTTCATGGTTTGATTTACATATTTTATTAAGAGTAACATTTATGTCATAATTCAGCTAACATAACAATTATTGAATAATAGAACTTTATTTATACTAAAGTTTAGTATAATCAACAAAATTCAAATTTTTGAGCAAAATATAACTTAATCATAATTTGATAGGAAAAATGAATTCTTTAAAAAACAATTCAATTTTTGGTCCCTCCACTTAATATGAAAAATGCTCCCATTGTTAAAAACGATAGATAGAAGGGACGAAAATATAGAAGTGAATAGATATTGTACACTAGGTATGATCCCAGGAAAGGGAGGTGAGTCAAGTTTGACTATTTATGTAATGCCCCAATTTTTAGGGTTTTTGAATTTTTGCTTGAATTTATTTTTGCATGGTCTGATGTGCTGTAGTAATAATTTGAATGTGATTAGTATGCCCTTAGAAGGCCTACGTTTAAGTCTAAAGCCTAGCAAAATTTTAATTTAGCCTTATGTGAGAATAGACTTTGGTAAAGTGGGCTTTTAAATAAATGTTAGGGTTTTATGGCACAAGGAAGCCAGTGGTAAAGTGGCAAGGTAGCGCCACTTAAAACACATGGAAGTGGCGTGTGGTAGCTTGTGAAGGAGCTAAGGTTCGAATCCCTTTGTGAGCAAGGCATATTTATTTTACTGCATGGGCATGGTAAGTGGTGGACTATAAGTTAAATTCTGAGGGAAGGTGTTTGAGTTGCTCATAGGATTGGATTAAGGAGTGATAAGGGGAGATTTTCAAGAAGGAAATTTGGGGATTGGAGTGTGAGGCTAGAGTTGGCCGAATAGGGGACTTGTGGGGGTTGCATTTTTGGCAAAAAGGATTAAGGGAGTGTGCCGAATTCTTTTTGGCTCTTTTCGGGATTTCGCTTCTTGAGTTTTGGCTTCCGGGCAAGGTGTGTGCCGATTTCTTTTAGGGTGTTTAGGATTTTGCATCTTTGGTCATTCTTCTTAGTGCCGAATAGGTCTAGTTCTGGGGCAAAACTTCTTTTTCTCCATCATTACCTCCTCTCTTTCTCTACTTCTCTTGGTCGATTCTTCAAAAGCTGAAACCCCAAAGCATTTGATCTTCCTTCTTCTCTAAAAATCCAAAACCTTCAAGTCTTCCATCTCTCTGTCGCCATCTCTTTCCTTTCATAACTTCTTCTTCCTCTTCTTATTCTTCTTCTTTTTTCTCTTCTTATTCTTCTTCTTCTTTTTCTTCTTCTTTTTCTTTTTCTTCTTCTTCTTCTTTTTGTTCTTCTTCTTCTTCTTTTGTTTCTCTAAAGATCACTCTAGTCCAGTAAGCACATCTTTAAACTGATTATCCCTTCTTCAATCTGCTACTCCTCTTGTGTGGCCTTCATAGCCGAATCTCTTAGATCTCTCCTCCTCTTGCGTTTTGACTAGATCTACAATAGATTTGGGCTTAGGCTAGTGATCGATGGTTCTCTCTTTTATCAAGACAATCAAGCAAACTCTTGGGGTAAGTATTCTATTCTTTCTTTTCCCCCTTTTTAAGTGGTAGATGAAAAGCCGAAACCCTTATTTCCTTTTGTACTAATCAGCTTGGATCTCTTCCTTAAGGGTCAACTTAAGTGTTCTCTTTTATGACTGCTTGTGTTTCTTAGCTTTTCGTGAAGGTGAATCTCGTAAAGGGTGGTTAGTAGATAAGAATAGCGAAGCAATCTAGTGCTTGGAAATAGATTTCAGCAAAGGTAAGTGATGGTGAGATGTTAGTGTTTGCCGAATAAGTAAGTCAAAGTGGTGTTGATTTTTCAATTGGATTATGGTTTGACGTTGTGGTTAAACTACTTTAGGTTAATCGTTCGCGAGATTATCTGACGTTAATCGTAAACAGGTGTGTAACGACATCCTCTAGTAGCTTAGATTGGTAAAAGCCGAAAAGCCAAAATGCAAGCATTTCGAGGACTTACGAGCATGCGAACACTCGTGGGTCGATCCGAAATCATGAATCTGGAATATTAGACTATAAGGGCTGTTGTGCGCGTTTTCATGCACTTGGGCTGTTTTGGGCCTCGATGGGCCGAAATTGGGCCCAATGGGCTTACAGGCACATATGGGTAAAAGTATACGGTAAGTAATTTCTGGTAAATTAGATATTAAATATGAGATAATATTCGTAAAATTAGACTGAGCGAGCCGCATAAGCATGTGGGCTCCCTCGGGCCCGTTAATGGTTTATGGGCCCGATTTCACGTATGATTGTATGGACTTTTTGAGTCGCTCAAAGCGATGTTAGACCTGCTGGAAGGTCGTATTAAGCATGAAACCTAGAAACGTAGCTAAATGACCGAAATACCCCCTGAAGGGTAAAAATTACCATTTTACCCCTAGATACTTAAAGATTGTTTTACCTCTAGAAATAGTTGATTGATTTGTATGTACCTGTATCTGGTAATCTGTATGCTTATGTCATGTAGTACTCTAGGTTGCATGGGGTTGGGTTATGGATATGGAGGAAGTTCTGTTTAAGTGGCACTGCCACGTGTTTTGTTTAGAGGCTCCGCCTCATATTTCTGTTCTGGTGGCTCTGCCACGATTTCTGTATTAGTAGCTCTGCTGCGTCTATGGTGTGTACGGCTGGGTGGGTTGAGTTATTCCCCACATGGTGTGTTGGGCTGGTACGGGTGGTATGTTGGGCTGGACTTGGCTTGGGCTTTGCATACATACATATATATATTTTGTTCTGTATTTGTAATGGGCCCAAGGCCCACTCTATTTCTGAATAGGGCCAGGGCCCTATTTGATCTGTATCTGAATAGGGCTTTGGCCCAGACTGAGTTTTGACTGATCTCTGACACTGGTTGGTTTACATTACACACTGAGTTTTCACAAACTCACCCTATTATTCCATCCATGCAGGTAACCCCCAACCATAGAGGACTTGGAGCTACGAGGGATTCGAGGTGGCCACGTGGTTCATGCTTCCGGTTTTTAGCTATTCTTAAAATTTAATTTACTTATATTCCTTTTTTAATTTTAGATTTATGTTGTAATAAGGCCACTCGGGTATTTGGTTTTGGGTTTTTATTTACTTGTTTTCCAACAGTAGACTAGTCTGTGCGGGCTTTTCAAACTTAATCAAATGTTTTTAAACATACATTACGTAATGACTGGATAACACAACAATGAGTTTTTCTTTATATATACACTTTACTTGGTAATTAATACGGTTTCTAAATCTGATAATGCTCATTAATTACAAGCTATTAAACATGGTTTTACAATGAACAACATAACATTTTCTTAAAAGAAGATCATAAACGAATCAATCATCTATGTGACACTTCTGATCTGGCCATAACGTCTGGGCCGGGTTTGAGGTGTTACAATTTAAATACCAAGCCTTTCCTAGACAGATCCAATCCTAGACGTTTACATATCTATTGCCACACATCTTATTTTACAAATTGTTCAATTTTATTAATGATTTCAATCTAATGTCTTATTGAAAAAAATGTAAAATTGTAGTAGAGAAAAACTGTAATAAATGATAAATGAAAATATAAAATAAGGATAGAGAAAAGTTAAAAGAACTCCCCCTATTTTATTCAGAATCTTCATTGACTGAAATGGTGTCAAAGGGCCATCTGGCATACCAACCATACTCATCTAGGAAGTAATTATACTTTTTCTTAGTAAATTTGTCCAACATTTGACTAGGGAAAGAAAACCAAAATTGATCTTTTCTTGGTGGCCTCATTTAACTTCCTATAATTCATGTAAATCCTCCAACCTGTGACTCAAATATTGAGATAATCCATCCGATACCCTTCTTGTGCCTTTCCAAAACCACAAGTGGCTCCTCTTCATGATTCCTGGTGAACTCAATTGAAATAATGATAGGTAAAGTCAAAGATAGACCCAAATAACCATATTTCGAATGAGAAGGAAAAATCTTCAATTCCAGTTCAACTAGCTCCTCCATCAACACTGTTGGTTGTATGTACAATCGAGATAATAACTCTAATGATTCTAGTGGAACTTCTTGAGTGAATCCATTCATTTTAGCTTCTAAAAAAACCTAACATTCCTCGTCTTCACCATCACTTGACGAATCCTCTAGTAGAATACATTCTAATTTATCATCTAGAGAATTGAGTTCCAATTCTGTAGAAGCTAGCAATTCTATATCAGAAATAGCAGAGCAGTCTCCAACTACATTTAGAGATTTAGTAGCATTGAAGACATTACAAGTCACCTCGTCATCCAAAATTTCTTTAAATTGAGTACCTTGTTACTGCTTCTGGAATCGTTGAGGATATTACAGTGGTGGAAAATTTTTTGCATCTGACAAAGGTGTTAGATTATTAGAACTGACTAGTTTAGAGTTTACCTCATCAAAGATCATCGAATTTGACTTCTATGAAACATGAGTTTCAACACTCAGTTGAACTTCCCCTTTATGTTAAACTACAACAAGCTCATCTTCAATCTCAACCACCTTGGGCTCTAATGTCTTTCCACTTGGCAAAATGACCACTTTGCAATGTTCTTTGCCCAATATTCCATTTAGGGTTGAAAAGGAATTGAAATCAATGAATGATTAAGACAACTCATTAAATACTTAGGGTTTCAAAATTGGTGAGACTGATTAGGTAAATAGCCCTTCTTGCTATCCAAAAAGAGGAAATGGGAAGGAGAGTGGTGTGACTTGAAGTTAAGGACAAGAGGAAAAATGGAAGGCCTTATCACTTGTACTGCTGCCCAATCTTGGTTTATTTCCACCACATCTAATATATGTACTAGATTGAATTTGTTCCTTAGTTGTTGAAAAATAATAGAGGAAAAATAAAAAGAGAGTGGGGCTTGAACCTTAGTTTTTTAAGCTTTATCTTAAGCTCTTAACCATTAAGACTAAGGCTTATTTTTTTATGATTTATTCGATATAACCCCCTAAATTTTGGGGTGTTACAATTCTCCCATCTTTAAAGAAATTTTGTCCTTGAAATTTACCTATTGACACATCAATTTATTTAATAACAAAATTCGTTATTCCTCCTTTTGAATTGACCACCTCACTTTCACTGTTCAACTCTGATTTATATGCTATTTTATACAATACTTCTCCTTAAACTTCCTATGGCCTTTACTATGGTAATATCGATAGTGATTCTTTCTACTCGGCTATCTATTTTACTAGGCATGTTATGAATAACTTATGGGTTAATGGGTCCTATGTCTATTGGGTAAAATACAAGCGACATCATTGGACGCATCTCTTTCCTCACAACCTCTAATGGCATAAACAAGAACAGGTTATCCAGCCTTATTTTAGGTCACACCTGTCGTAGCATTATTCGTGGCCCTATTCTAACCTCGGTCCCTCGAAGGTAACTAGCCCGATCTTTGATTTTGGGCTAGAGCTTGCGTCTGCTCGTCACATCAAGGGCATTCTCTAGCCATGTGCTCCTTCGACACACATTTAAGAAAAGCACCTAATCTTTTCCAACATTAGCCCAAATGTCACTTTCCATAATACTTACAAGAGTTCGATTCATCCTTAAGGTTATTTACTGCGACACTTTGTTGTGGTCCACCCTCTTTGATCCATTTTAGGGAATGAGAATTCAACCTAATGAAACC
Source organism: Gossypium stocksii (assembly GCA_020496765.1). NCBI lineage: Eukaryota > Viridiplantae > Streptophyta > Magnoliopsida > Malvales > Malvaceae > Gossypium > Gossypium stocksii. Next base: position 43,732,150 of record CM035624.1, read on the forward strand.
ATAGTCTCTCTTAACAGAGGCTTTACTTTTCTCCAGTTTATCGCGTTCCACCAACTTAATCTCCTCTACGATTTTGTCTTTTTCCACTAGGCTTTCAAACACCCATTCTTGGTGTGCAGAAACTTGAATTTTGAGGTCAAATAGTAGCTCGTTTTCAAACCGTATGCACTTATCTTTTTCTGTGGCCACAATTCCCTGAGCATATCGGTTGAGCCTCAAGAATTCAACCTCGTATTCTATCATAGATGTAGCAGCTCAAATTAGGGGCTAAACAGAATAGTGGTTCTGAAACCATGAATCTGAGGTCTAAAATATTTTTCTGATTGAGTTTTGACATTTATTGGGTGATTAAATATTTGTGGGGAAAGTGGGTTGATGAATTTCATTATTTGCATGTCCAATTTGATAGGTGAGACTAAATTGCAATATGTGAAAAGTATGTGTCTTGATTCATAAAAGTACTTGATTGAAATGATGTTTTAAATTAAAGGTCCTTATTAGGTAATTAGACCATTTTAACTTTGTTTGGACAAAAATGCCTAAGGAAGAGAAAATGCCAAGGGTTTTTATGAAGGGCATTTTGGTCATTTAGTTAATAAAAGAATTAAAAGGGAAAATAAGTCAAAAATTGGTGTCCATAATCCTCTTCCTTGGCTGAATATCCCTTATTCTCCATAGCTAGGGTTTTGTTCACTTTCAAGCTTGATTGTAAGTACCTCCTAGCCCCGTTTTTAATGCTCTTCGTATTTTTGAGATTCTCGTAGCTTATTTAGCTAATTCTACCACTAATTTGAGCTAGGGTTTATGTTTAAAATTTTACCCATTAGTAACATTCATGTATTTTGATGTCTAGTGGTAGAATATAAAAGTTTGAAGTGTGGTGACCATGTTTTATTAGATAATTTTTGACGAAAATTGTATAAAGGACTTGTTTGTAAAAGATGAAATATTGTGTGCATAAATTATGAAATAGTGGAAATTGAGGGTGGTTATAAGAGGGAATATGAATCGACTAGGCTTGGTTTTATGAAAAATGAACACATTTCATTTTACGAGCCTAATGACTAAAGTGTAAAACTTGAGAAAGTTAGGGGCTAAATTGCAAAAATTGCCATAGGATGATTTTGGACTAAATTGAGCAATATGTGTATTAAACGAGTTAAATGTGTCATTATAGATCAAGAAAAATGTGGAATTGACCTTGACCGAGGCAAAGGCAAGGTTTCGGATTAAATTGCAAATTTGACATATTTTGTAATTGAGGTAAGTTTATATGTAAGTAATATATCGATTTTTTTAATTTTATAATAATTTAATTTATATTATGAAGCATTATTTGTGACATTTATGAATTGGAAATCTATGGAAATTGAAGTTCCCGATTGAACCTTCGGAAAACGAAAGATACAGAAAATGTGTAGCTAAGTCACATGTGTGGTTCCGAGTGTAAGACACTATGTGTACAAGAGAGCTACGAGAACTACGTGATAGCTAGGTCACATGTGTAATACTGGGTGTATACCATGTGTACACGAGAGCTACGAGTTAAAGATAGCTAGGTCACATGTATGGTACCAGAGGTACATCATATAGACACGAGAGCTATGTTACATGTAGCGAGGTCGCATGTGTGATTCATAGTGTTGGACACTATATAGACACGAGAGCTACGAGATTTAATGGCTAGGTCACATGGGTGATATCAAGAGTGCACCATGTGTACACGAGAGCCGTTTTATATGTTGGTGAGGCTGTGTGCTGAAACCACCGAGTATCGAATGTTATTCCGAAGGGTTCAATGGGAAAGCTTACTAAAAGAGACTTGTGTGGTTATGTGGTATGTAAGTGCAGGTCTATATATGAGCAAGTGAATATGTGGAAAAGTGTATGTGTTTGCAAGGGTGCATGTGAACTTGAGTATATGTTAATAATGTGCTTGATATGTATGTGAATATTGGTAAGGTTAGGTGGGTAAGTTGATATGTTGAGATATAGCCTTTGGCATTAAGAATGTTGGTATGACGTTAATCATTTACATGTAAACTTACTAAGCTTTTTAAAGCTTACTTCTTTCTCTTTTTCCTTGTTTTATAGAGTAGTTAAGCCAGCTCAGAGATCGGGAAGCGTCGGAGGATCACCCACACTATCAACAACATCATTTTTGGTATATTAATATGAATTATTTTGAACTATGGCACATATAGGGACTAAGTTGTGTTGTAAGTGTCAAATTGGGTTGACTACCATGTGGGTACATGTGTAAATCCCCAAACCCAGCCCAGATAAAATGGCCAGATCCAGCGTGTCACATAGATGCAACGTTTAAGACCCAAAACCGATTTTGCAAATAGAAGCTTAGTTCTAAGTTTAAAACACATTTATAGTTGAAACTAGTGAAAGATCTATTTCAAAGGCTTTTCAAAAATTCATCTTGTTGATATGAAGTTAAAACCAATCCATACTTGTTAGAAAATTCAGAAATTTTCATTATTATATTTTCAAACCAATTGTTAGAAAAATAATTGCCATATTAATCTTTATTTATCTCTTAATTTGATTAAAACCGCGAAAGCCTTTTATTGAAAATCTTAATATTGAAAATGTTTGTTTTTCATGAAAACGTTTATCAATTTTAAAAACTCGGTTTACCTACTCTAGCAGTTTAAAAATGATAAGCAAAACCGAACAAAAACAAATTAAAATCCAATGGCCTTATTACAAAACATAAACCCAAAAATTAAAATTTAAAATGAATAAGTCCAAATAACTGAACAGAGTGCGCATGGCCACCTCCGAGTCCCTTGCGGCTCCAAATCGCCTAAGGCTAGGGATTATCTGCACAATTAAAAAGAAAAGGTGAGTTTGCAAAAACTCAGTGTGTAATTCCCCAACTGGTAACAGAAATCAGACATGCAAAACAGACTGGGCTGAAGCCCTATATAGTAGCAAAGCAGACTGGGCTATCGCCCTAAACAGAAGCAGTGCGGGCCCAAGCCCAATACAGAATCAGAACAGTACATGAATGTAACCCAACCCAAACCAACCAGCACACCACCCGTACCAGCCAACACACCATGTGAGGAATAGGTCAACCCACCTAGCTAACACACCAATTACGTAGCCATGTTGCTAATAAATAAAAACGTGGCAGAGCCACTAGAATCAGAATACGTGGCTCAGCCACTGATGACAGAATCCCGTGGCGAAACCACTAGTACAGAACTACCTCCGAAATAAACCATCCTCATGCAGAGTAACATAACATAGATATAATGTGCAAGTAAAATGTCAGACCCAGATACGGTCATACGTATAACTTATACACATCAGTCAACCTACCTCTAAGGGTATAATAGTCATTTAGACAGTCAGGGGTAAAATGGTAATTTTACCACTCAGGGGTATTTTGGTCATTAACTAAATTATTGAGTCTCAGCAACTATCACGACCCCCTAGAAGGTCTATCGTCGCTTCGAGCGACTCAGATAACTTACATGGCCAAAACCACGCATATGGGCCCAAAACCTGCTATTGGGTCCAAGTGGGCCCACACGCTCATGTGGCCCAAATAGTCCAGATTCACATACGGCATTGCGTACCTCATAATCCAATCTATCAATGGTCACTTATCGAGTATTTTACCCACGAGGGCTGGCAAGCCTATTAGACCTATTCTGGCCCATCGAGGACCATAATGGCCTCTACAGTCTACTGCTCAAGTTTTGTGGGCTCAGTTTGCCCTACGTGGGTTTGCACGCTCGTAAGGCCTCGAATGTCGACGTTTCGACATTTTGGCTATTTGGCTATTCGGCTTTTGTCAATTACAACAAAAAGGGTGTGGTTACACACCTTTATTGGGTTTTGATAGTAATGAAATCGGGGGTACGGTTACACACCTTTATCGCAAAACGTACGATCAGCCTTGAACACCAACCTACATTAGTCGAAGTGTTCCGTTAAAAGCTTGATAATAGAACACACTTACTTACAACACTTAGTCTAAAAAAAGAAAGTTTTAACACTTGCCTTAATCACCAAGTGTGATTAGCACACCCCAATAGTTTATCGGAGATTAACTATGTTCTCCTTGATGAAAAACTGCAATAATGATGAACCTATTAATGATATCCACAAGAAAAAGGAAACTTTGAAGTAATACTCTAAATCTACATAGAACTCACATTAGCGTAAGGAGGAAATGAGCATTCGGCCTACCCTTTAAACAATAACCCTAAAGTTTACCTTAAGCTGAGTAAAAAGAAGGGTTGTATTCGGCCAAACAATAATTAAGAAGGAGGAGTTTAATGGTCTCAAAAGAATTAAGAAGAAGAAACAACAAACGCTTGACTAAGATTGCAACAGTATCAAAAGAAAAGTAGAAGAAGGTGGAGAAGAGCAAACGGCTAGGGAAAAGAAGGGAAGCAAATGAGATGGAGAAGAGAAAAGTGTGAAAAAGACTAGAATAGAAGCTTGAAAAGAACGAATGGGAACAAAAATAATAGGGATGATAGATAGTAGTATTTGGCTCCTAAAGAATGAAAAGAGGTAAGCAAGAATGTAAGGATCGACCTAAGAGAATGTACTTGACAACTTGCATTTTCGGTAGAAAGGACAGAAGAAAATTGAGAAAAAGGGGTTGAGGTAGCAAATTACTCAAATGGTAAAAAATACACCAAAATAAAACATGAAAAGCTCCCAAAAGAAATGCTCATGAAAAAATTAAAAAAAAACCCTTACCCTCTATACTAATTCGGCACAAATGACTGAATATGCAACCCCCTAAAGACCCCAAAATCAGCCAACTTTCTCCTTCTCTCCAATCCTACTATTTGCTCCCTTATCTCTCCATCTTTTCCACCTCCAACAACCTATTCAAAATCATGATTTTCTCTACCTTTTACCAAGTCCACAACCTCCTATAAGAGTTTGATTCCACCATAAACTCTAGCTCTCCAAGTAGCAAAATAATTACCTTTTGCTAGTAAGGGAATTTGAACTCCAGCTCTCCCCATGCTTATACACGCCACAAGCCATTCCAACACAAGCTTCTTTGTGTCCTAAAACAACACCAATTAAACATAAAGCCTACTTACTAACATCTATATCCATTACAACCAAAATTAAAAATTTTACCATAGGCCAGACTTGAACCCTGGCTTCTCTAACACCCCCAACCACACCCAAAACACTCTAGGCTTCTCTAACACCCCCAACCACACCCAAAACACTCTAGGCAACACGCCAAACATACATTTTATCAAAACATGCAAAGTTACAGCCCCTATATTCTTAGGGCGTTACAACTCTACTCCCCATAAAGAAATATTAGCCTTGAAATTTACCTGATTAGGACAAGTGAGGGTATTATTGTCGTATCTCCTCCTTAGACTCCTACATGGTTTCCTCTGCACCGTAGTTACGCCAGAGCACCTTGACCAAAGGAACATATTTCCTCTTTAATACCTTAACATCACGATCTATAATTTACATTAGTTCTTCCTCAAAAGTCAAATCAGGCTTAACCTCGATCTCCTCAACTAGCACTATGTGTGAAGGACCAGAGCGATATCGCCTCAACATAGAGACGTGGAACACATCGTGGATCCAGTCTAGTTCAGGAGGCAATTCAAGCTGATACGCTACCGAACCCACCCATTTTAATACTCAATAAGGCCTGATAGATCTAGGGCTTAACTTGCCCTTCCATCCAAATCTCTATTTTTTTTTCCAATGTGAGACCTTCAAAAATACCAAATCCCTTATGGAGTACTCAATCTCCTTACGCTTCAAGTTTGCATACGACTTCTGTCTATTAGATGCCTCTTTTAATTGGTCCCTAATCAGCTTAACCTTGTCCTCAGTATCCGCAACTAACTCTAGCCTCAAAACTCGACGCTCACCTAGTTTAGTCCAACACGTAGGCGTACAACACCTACGACCATACAACACCTCATATGGTGCCATCTAAATACTTGCCTAGCAACTATTGTTATATACAAATTCTGCCAACGGTAAATGATCTTCCCAGCTACCACGAAAATCAATTACCCAACTTCTTAGCATGTCTTCCAATATCTGAATCACCCTCTCTAACTATCCATCTATTTGAGGGTGAAACGCGGTGCTGAAATCCAACCTTGTGTCCAGTGTCTCGTGTAACTTATTCCAGAATCGAGATGTGAATCTAGGGTCTCTATCAGAAATGATAGAAACTGGCACCCCATGCAGTCGCACTATCTCAGCCACATACAACTTGGCTAACTTCTATAACGAATAATTTGTATGTACCGATATAAAAATGGGCAGATTTAGTCAGTCTCTCTACAATAACCCAAACCGAGTCATTCTTAGAAGGAGGTATTTGAGACTCTTATGGTCCATGTAAATGATACACCTCTCCTCATACAAGTAATGTCTCCAGACCTTTAGTGCAAATACCACCGCAGCCAATTCCAAGTCATGAGTAGGGTAATTCACCTCGTGAGGCTTAAGTTGATGCGATGCGTAAGCAACCACTTTACCCTCCTGCATCAGTACGCAACCCAGTCGAATGTGCGACACATCACTATACACAGTGAATTCCTTCCCAGACTTTAGTTGTATTAAAATAGGGGCCTCAGTCAAAACTTTCTTCAGTTTCTCAAAACTCTCTTACTGCTTATCAGACCAAATAAATGGTACCCCTTTTTGCAGTAACTTAGTTAACAGTGCAACAATTACAGAAAACCCTTCAACAAAACGTCTGTAGTACCCTGCTAGACCCAGAAAACTTCAAATTTTTGATACCGTCTTTAGTGGCTTCCAATCTAAAACAACTTCGATTTTTCGAGGATCCACCCTAATCCCTTGGCAGACACAACATGACCCAAAAATGTCACTCCACGCAACCAGAATTCACACTTGTTAAATTTTTCATATAGCTGCTTTTCCCTTAGAATTTACAGAACAATTCGAAGATACGCATCATGATCCTCATCAGTTCTCGAATACACCAGAATATTGTCTATAAAGACAACTACAAACCGGTCCAGATAGGGTTGGAAAACCCAGTTCATAGGTCCATAAAAGATACTAGTGCATTCGTAAGCCCAAACGACATTACTAGAAACTCGTAGTGCCCATACCTAATCCTAAATGCGGTCTTGTACACATCAGCCTCCTTAATTTTTAGCTGATGGTACCCAAAATGGAAGTCGATCTTGGAGAATATCAAAGCTCCCTTAAGCTCATCAAAAAGATCGTCGATCCTTGGCAGGGGGTACTTGTTCTTAATAGTTAGTTTGTTCAACTGACGGTAGTTGATGCACATGCGCATAGTCCCATCTTTCTTCTTAACGAATAACACCGGTGCTCCCCATGGAGACACACTTAGTCGAATAAACTCTCGGTCCAGAAGCTCTTGAATTTGTGCCTTTAACTCCATAAGCTCCTTTGGTGCCATCCTATAAGGGGTAATAGACACCGGAGCTGTTCTAGAAAATAGCTCAATTTTGAATTCAACCTCACGGTTTGGAGGCAATCCAGGAAGCACATCAGGGAATACATCTAGAAATTCTTTAACAGTTCTAACATTTCCCATAGAAGGACTTCCAGAATCAGAAATGCTCATATATGGAAAAAACGCATCACAACCCTTGCGAACTGACTTTTTGACCCTTAATGCTGAGATAACATTAGACAGATAATCCCTTCGCTCCCCTATCACAGCTACCTCCTCACCCTTAGTAGTTTTTAACACCATCCCCTTAGCAGTGCAATCCAACCTCGCACGGTGTTTTACTAGCCAATCCATACCCAAGATAAGGTCGAATTCTCCAAATGGTAATTCCATCAAATCTGCAGAAAAGATTCTACCTTGTACCTCTAGGGTAACATCTCTAAACAATTTGTCTACTCTAACTGATTATCCCAACAGACTTAACACAGACATCTCACTAGCAGTATTCTTAAAATGGATACCCAACTTCTCAGACACATTGCATGCAACATATGAATGCGTAGACCCAATATCAATCAAAGCAGTGTATGGCATGTTACAAATTAAAAACATACCCGTTATGACATCAAGGGAGTCACTGTCCTCTCGGCGACGAGCAGCATAGACCAAGGCTAGCTGTCCCACCTTAGTATTACCAGTACCTCTGCTCGGTGCTCCACGACCACGTCCATTACCGTTTCCACCCCTGGCCTATCCACGACCTCTCGGTGGTTGCTGGCCACCTTTCATTGGCTGCACAAACCTCAGTTCTGCAGCTTGCATCTGACCCGACTTCTGAGGACAATTCCTGACCTGATGATCCTTGGACCCACATCTAAAGCATGCACCAGTTCATCTCCAACACTCGCCCTAGTGAGACCTCCCACACTCTGCGTAGGTCTGCGATCTTACAGTCGTAACAAGGACTGCTTAGATTGGCCCCTCAAATCTGGCCTTCTTTGCAGGCCTTCTAGAAGAACCTAAGGGCCCTCAATCCCTTCTAAATCTGCCTCTGTCCTTCTCACGGTTCTAGCACTCTGAGCGCTTCACGTCCTTAGCAATCTTTGCTTTCTCAACAAGGGTCGTAAATTCTCGCTCCCTCTATAGAGCTACCAGTACCCATAACTTGTCTCGAAGACCATCCTTGAACTGCACATTGCGCTCATACTCAGTAGTGACAATCCCACGGGCATATCGACTCAGCTGCAAAAACTCCACCTCATACTCCGTTACAGACTTATTCCACTGGGTCAGACTCAGAAATTCCTTCCTACGGGCATCCACATAACTCGCCCCAATGTACTTTCCTTAGAAAGTCATCTTGAAGAAGTCCCATGTCAAACGATCGACCTACGTACCATCTCTCACAGTGAACCACCATTGGTAAGCCTCGTCACGCAGCAGGGACACAACTCCTTTCAACTTCTGCTCCACAGTGTAGTCCAGGTCATCCATTATTCGCTCAGTGGCCTTTAACCAGTACTCTGCCACATTCGGGGCTACACTAAAAACACCCCTAAAGATTTTTGCTCCATTGGCCCAGAGTCATTCAGAAATTAATCCACGGCCCACAGACCCAATACTTGCTCCAGCAACCCTCTCTAGGATACGGAGCATCGCTTGAGATAAATCATCATCCCCTGTAGCTCGATCATGAGACCCTGTCTCAGTCACTGGCGACGCTGGTGCCTCCCTAGTAAGTATATGGCTCAACGCTGAAAACCCAGCCCTAGCACTTCCTCAGCCTCTACCGCGACCTCGAGTACCCCTCGCGCGAGTACCTTTTGTGCTCATTTTGATATACGCTTAATCTGTTTTAAGAGTTTTCTGAATCAGTTTATAATTCCAATGATTATTAACAAATGTTTTATGCAAAAGACAGTAGTTAAATTTTTATTTTCGCATATCGAAATCTAGCTACAGTCTCTAGTCTTCTACAGTTTTCAGTTTTCCCATAGTCTCAGTCTACTCTAACTATAGAGTTTCAGTACAGTACTATTATCTATAATAGTTTCTCAGTATCACAGTTTAGTCTATATGAGTAAATAATATCAGATAGCTTACAGATTTTGTGCCAGAGACTCTGTATGCCATGCTTCCAGTAACACATTTCAAAATAATCAAATTCCCTTAAAAATCATCTTTACCACAAATCAGGATTAAAAATCTTGTAAAAACCCAGTTTTGAAATAAATTTCATGAGAAACCCATATTTTTGAAAAAAATTTCAAAAAGAGACCCAATTGTTTCAAAGTAGCTTCAATCGTTAAAATCAATTTCAATAAAAAATTTCAAAACCCACTCCACAGCCGAGTTGTGCAACCTGGATTTGATTAAAATTCTTAAGATTAAAAACGTGTGGTTTTCATGAAAATGTTTGTTAATTTTAAAAACTCAGTTTACCTACTCTAGCAGTTTAATAACGACAAGCAAAACCCAGCAAAAACAAATTAAAATCTAATGGCCTTATTACAAAATATAAACCCAAATATCAAAATTTAAAATAAATAAGTCCAAATAACTAAACAGATTGTGCATGGCCACCTTCGAGTTCCTCGCGGCTCCAAATCGCCTAAGGCTGGGGATTACCTACACAGTTAAAAGGAAAGGGTGAGTTTGCAAAAACTCAATGTGTAATTCCCCAACCAGTAACAGAAATCAGACATGCAAAACAGACTGGGCTGACACCCTATACAGTAGCAAAGTACACCAGGCTGTAAGCCCTAAACAGAAGCAGTGTAGGCGCAAGCCCAATACAGAATTAGAACAGTACATGAATGTAACCCAACCCAAACCAACCAGCACACCACCCTACCAGCTAACACACTAGTGGGGAATAGCTCGACCCACTCAGCCAACACACCAATTATGTAACCATGCTGCTAATAATAAAAAACGTGGCAGAGCCACTAGAATCAGCATACGTGACTAAACCACTGATGACAGAATCCCGTGGTGAAGCCACTAGTACAGAACTACCTCCGAAACAACCCAACCCCATGCAGAGTAACATAACATAGATATAATGTGCAAGTAAAATGTCAGACCCAGATACGGTCATACGTATACTTTATACATATCAGTCAACCTACCTCTAAGGTATAATGGTCATTTAGATAGTTAGGGGTAAAATGGTAATTTTACCCCTTAAGGGTATTTTGGTCATTAACTAAATTTTTGAGTCTTGGCGCCTATCACAACCCCCTAGAAGCTCTATCATCACTTCGAGCGACTCAGATAACTTACATGGCCAAAACCACGCATATGGGCCCAAAACTCGCTGTTGGGCCGTATGGGCCCAAACAGTCTAGATTCACATACAGTATTGTGCGCCTCATAATCCAATCTATCAATAGTCACTTACCGAGTATTTTAGCCACGCATGCCCGTAAGCCCATTGCGCCTATTTCGGTCCATCGAGGCCCATAATGGCCCAAGTGCTCGAAACACGCATGATGGCCTCTATAGTCTACTGCCCATGTTTTATGAGCTTAGTTCACCCCACGTGCGTTCGCACGCTCGTAAGGCCTTGAATGCCGATATTTTGACATTTTTACTGTTTAGCTTTTGCCAATTACAATAAAAAGGGTGTCGTTACACACCTTTATCGGCTTTGACAGTAATGAAATCGTGGGTACGATTATACACCTTTATCCTAAAATGTACGATCAGCCTTGAACACCAACCTACATTAGCGAAGTGTTCCGTTAAAATCTTGATAATAAAACACACTTACTTACAACACTTAGTCTAAAAAAAGAAAGTTTTAACACTTGCCTCAATCACCATATGTGATTAGCACACCCCAACAGTTAATCAGAGTTTAACTATGTTCTCCTTAATGAAAAACTACAATAATGATGAACTCGTTAATAATATCCACAAGAAAAAGGAAACTTTGAAGTAATACTTTAAATCTAGATAGAACTCATATTAGCGTAAGGAGGAAATGAGCATTCGACCGACCCTTTAAACAATAACCCTAAAGTTTACCTTAAGCTGAGTAAAAAGAAAGCTTGTATTCGGCCAAACAATAATTAAGAAGGAGGGTTTTGATGGTCTCAAAAAAATTGACAAGAAGAAACAAAAAATGCTTAATTAAGATTGCAACAGTATCAAAAGAAAAGTAGAGGAAGGTGGAGAAAAGCAAACGGCTAGGGAAAAGAAGGGAAAAAAAGGAGATGGAGAAGAGAAAAGTGTGAAAAAGACTAGAATAGAAGCTTGAAAAGAACGAATGGGAAAAAAAATAATAAGGACAATAGATAGTAGTATTCAGCTCCTAAAGAATGAAAAGAGGTAAGTAGGGATGTAAGGATCGGTCTAAGAGAATACACTTGACGACTTACGTTTTCAGTAAAAAGGACAGAAGCAAATTGAGAAAAAGGGGTTGAGGTAGCAAATGACTCGAATGGTCAAAAATACACCAAAATAAAACACGAAAAGCTCCCAAAAGAAATGCTCACAAAAAAATATAAAAAAAAAAGAACCCTTACCCTTTATACTAATTCGACATAAATGACCGAATATGCAACCCCCCAAAGACCCCAAAATTGGCAAACTTTCTCCATCTCTCCAATCCCACGATTTGTTCCCCTTATCTCTCCATCCTTTTCACCTCTAACAACCTATTCAAAATCATGATTTTCTCTACCTTTTACCAAGTCCACAACCTCCCACAAGAGTTTGATTCCACCACAAACTCTAGCTCTCCAAGTAGGAAAATAATTACCTTTTGCTAGCAAGGGAATTCGAACTCCAACTGTCCCTATGCTCACACACGCCACAAGCCATTCCAACACAAGCTTCTTTGTGTCCTAAAACAACACCAATTAAACATATAGCCTACTTACCAACATCTATATCCATTACAACCAAAATTAAAAATTTTTCCATAGGCCAGACTTGAATGCAGGCTTCTCTAACACCCCCAACCACACCCAAAACACTCTAGCCAACACGCCAAACATACATTTTATCAAAACATGCAAAATTATAGCCACTATATTCTTGGGGTGTTACAACATGCCTCTTAATAAATCATTTTGTATTAAGGCCATGTGACATGGCTAATGTTAACTAATGTTTGTATACCTATATGAGGTATTTCATGGAATGGTTGGTGTGCTTGTGTGGATGAAGTGATATGTGCTGATAAATAATCAAATGTGGTCATTTAGATGCCTATTGATGTTGTGGTGTGTTATGGTAAAGATAGTGTAAGCATGCATATGTTTTACGGTGATAATTGGCTTGGAAAATAGCCTAACTTAGGGCCACATGGTCGGCCACCATGGCCATGTGTGTAGGGCGTGTGAAACTTACATGAAATTTTTAAAGAATTAGGATGTCACACAGCCTGCCCACACAGGCGTGTGTCATGGCCGTGTGACCAAATTTGCATGCTGGCATCATAAACAGAATACCCAAGGTTTTGCACAAAGGGTGAGAACATGGGCGTGTCGAGGCTGTGTGAAGGATACAGGCCAAGGACATCGACGTGTGCTCGGTCGTGTGAAAACCCCTGTAGGTTCGGAAGGAAAAATAAATTTGCAATAATTTGACACAGGTTGAGGACACGGGTGTGTCCCTGTCCCACACGAGAGTATGCCCTGTTTTTAGCCAAATTTTCCAAAATTTTCTGAAGTTATCAGTTTGGTCCCCGACCACTCCCAAACTATGTTTTCGGTCCTGTAGGCCTATTTTGATGATTGTATGACATTTTATGAAGAAGTTTTAAATTGGAACAAAATTTTTATGGTTTGATTTTGTGCGATTGGTTGTGTTATCATCCAGCAATCCCTCGTACTCGATTCCGGGGTCAAACCCAGGTAAGTGGTGTTACAATAGATTTGTGTGTTCATTAGATTAGTAAATATGCACAAGAGTGTGTTTCTACCAAAGCAATGATGTGTAAAAGGTTTGAAGACGGACTTAATGAGGACATTAAGGTGCTAGTGAGAATTCTAGAATTAAAGGAATTCATGGTGTTGGTTGATAGAGCATGTAAAGCGGAGATTTAAATAAAGAAAAGAGAAAAGCTGCTATTGAAACTTGAGATGCCAGGAAAAGACTGATGAGTAAGTCTTTTCAATCTCAATCAAAGAGGTCTAAAATAATTAATCCTCGAATGACAGCTTCAGCCTGGTATTCCCACCGAGAGTGGGGTAAAACATATTCGAGTTCTAAAGCCTAGGCTACTTCGATGGCCAATGTGGGTAATGTGAGATTTGATAGACCTGAGTGTCAGAATTGTGGTAGATGACATGCTGGTGAGTGTTGAGGAACTAATCAGGCTTGTTTCAAGTGTGGTTCTCTAAATCATTTTGTTAAAGATTTCCCTGAGAATGTGGGAGATGAGAAATTTCAGAGTACTAGGCCGAGTAATACTTCTAACAGGGGTAGACCGTCGAGGAATGTCGAAGGTGGAACCAATGGTAAAAGTATAGCAAAAGATGCAGCTGGGAGATCTGAGACGAGAGCACCTGCTAGAGCTTATGTTATACAAGCTCGTAAGAAGGCATCATCTCCTGATGTGATCACTAGTACATTCTCACTTTATGATACTGATGTTATGGCATTGATTGATCTAGGCTCCACTCATTCTTATATTTATGTGAAATTTGTACATAGTAAGAAATTTCCTTTTAAGTTAATTGAATTTGCGATTAAAGTGTCAAACCCATTAGGCAAATTTGTGCTAGTAGATAAGGTTTGCAGGAATTGTCCTTTCATGATTCAAGGCTACTGTTTTCTGGCTAATTTGATGCTGTTGCCATTTGATGAGTTCGATGTTATTTTGGGCATGGATTAGTTAACATTACATGATGCCAAAGTAATTTGTAGACAGAAAACTCTAGAACTGAAATGTGAAAATGGTGAAATTCTTTGGGTTGAAGTGAATGACTCAAATAGGATGCCGATTGTGATTTCATACATGTCTGCTCGAAAATGTATGAGAAAAGGGTGTGAAGCTTATTTAGCATATGTGCTAAATACTGAGGTGTCAAAATTGAAGCTTGAACCTGTGCCAGTAGTTTGTGAATTTCAAGATGTATTTCTAGAGGAGTTACCTGGGTTACCTCCTGTCAGAGAAATTGAGTTTGCCATTGACTTGTTACCCGAGATTGCACCTATTTCCATTGCTCCGTATAGGATGGCGCCGATGGAATTGAAGGAGTTAAAGGCTTAACCGCAAAAGTTGACAGACAAAAGATTTGTGAGAGCGAATGTTTCTCCCTGGGGTGCTCCCGTATTGTTCATAAAGAAGGACGGATCGATGAGCCTTTGTATTGATTATAGGCCACTTAACAAGGTGACTATAAAGAACAAGTATCCATTGTCGAGGATTGATGATTTGTTTGACCAATTAAAATGAGTAATGGTGTTCTCTAAGATCGATTTGAGATTCGATTACTATCAACTGAGGGTTAAGGAATCTGATGTGCCGAAAACTAACTTTAGAACGAGGTATGGACACTATGAATTTCTTGTGATGCTTTTTGGTTTAACTAATGCACCAACTATGTTTATAGATTTTATGAACTGGATTTTTAAGCAATATTTGGACAAGTTTGTGGTGGTGTTAATAGATGATATATTGATTTATTCTTGAGATGGATCCGAACATGCCGAGCACTTGAGAATGTTACTGCAAATACTAAGGAGGGAGAAATTATTTGCTAAGTTTAGTAAACGCGAGTTTTGGCTCCATGAAGTAGGATTCTTAGGACACATAGTTTCAGGTGATGGTATTCGGGTTGATCCAAGCAAGATTTTGGCAACTGTTTATTGGAAGCCGCTAAAGAATGTGACTAAGGTTAGAAGCTTTTTGGGCTTAGTTGGGTATTATCGATGGTTTGTCGAGGGTTTCTCTATAATTACTTCTCCTATGACTAAGTTGCTACAAAAGAATGTAAAATTTAAGTGGATTGAAAGATGTCAGCAGAGTTTTGAAAAGTTGAAAGTGAGATTGACCGAAGCACCAATGTTAGTGCAACCCGAGTCAGGGAAAGAATATGTGATTTATAATAATGTGATGTGCGTGATAAGTTTTAAATTTTAAGATCATACCTAGACACTAACTATTATCACAAATAAGGCAAGCGCACCTATCGGACAGTAGTATAGCTTATGGCAAGACCGGAATGTCGAACCCACAGGAACTAAGAGTACTAGTATTAACCTTCTTTTTATTATCTAGCCTAAAAATAAGGGAATTTGTTTTAATTGAACTAATTATTAACTAAACTAAGAGTGCACAGAGAGTAAATTGGGGAAATACTATTTGGGAAAACTGATTAATTGAGACAACACCCAAGGAAGAATCCACTTAGACTTCACTTGTTATTTAACTCTGAATTAGACGATTTATTCACTTAACTTGATCCGTAAAAATCCCTAAATTATGTTATTATCTCCGTCGAGACTAAAAACATCTAACCCTAGGTTGATTAATTGAAATTTCTTCCTAATTAAAACGCCTAGTGTTGCATTAACTCGATCTCTGGATTCCCCTATTAGATTTGACTCTAATCTGACAGATTTACGTCGTCCTATGTCTAGGAGTGCGATCAACTCCGCTTAATTGTGTTGGATCTACTCTTAAACAGGGACTTTTGCTCCACTGAATAAGCACATTTGAATTGAATTAATATCTTGAAATATTAACACAATGATTAAAAAAACAATTAAGAATAAACCAAGTATTTATCATATAATTCAGAAAATAATAACAAGATTCGTTTTAGGTTTCATCCCCCTCAAATATTTAAGGGATTTAGTTCATGTTTACAAAGAAGAACATCTCAAAATAAGGAAAAAAACAAAACATAAAGAAAACCCTTAAAACCCCAGAAAGAAATTAAAAGGAAATCTTCAGTCTTGAAGGAGATTTCTGATGGATCAATCGGCTTTCTTCTAGTAATTCCTTGATTTCTACTCTGTGTCTCCTCTTGGTCCTCTCCTAGGGTGTTTACATAGACTCTGGAATACCTTTCTTAGCCCCTAAGCAGCCTTTTCTGATGGAATTAAAGCAAGTTACGACAGGGACATGCCCGTGTGATTCGAGTTCAGGCCGTGTTCAGGTCTACTAAATAGGCACGGGCATATGGTGTACCCGTGTAAGGAACTCTAGGCCGTGTTGATTTCTCACTCTAGCCTATTTTCTCCATTTTTGGCCCGTTTCTCGCTCTTTTTACTCTCTTATGCTCATCTAAGTATAAAACATGAAATTAAAGGATTAGGAGCATCGAATTCCATAAATCTAATGAAAAATAATCCCTAAATGTGCCAATTGTGGGATAAAAATATGTATATTTTATGGTTTATCATAATGCTTCACCGAATGGCCTTAGATGTGTATTGATACAAGAAGATAAGGTCGTAGCTTATGCTTCGAGGCAACTAAAGCCACATGAGAAGAACTATCCGACACACGATTTAGAGTTAGCCGCTATTATTTTTGCTTTAAAGATATGGCATCATTATTTGTATGGTGAGAGATGTCAAATTTTTACCAACCACAAAAGCTTGAAATACTTGATGAATCAGAAGGAATTGAATTTAAGACAACGGAGGTGGCTTGAGTTATTAAAGGATTACGAGCTAGTGATTGAATATCATCTCAGAAAGGTAAATGTGGTTACGAATGCTTTGAGCAGAAAATCTCTGGATGCTTTGAAAGCTATGAGTACAAGTCTGACATTGTCCAATAATGGTGCTATATTAGCCGAGTTGAGGGCTAAACCATTGTTTCTTCATCAGATTTGAGAAGCTTAAATGAATGATAGTGAAATGCAAGCCAAGAGGGCTCAATGCGAAACAGGTGGTAACTCTGATTTTTGAGTTGGTCCGGATGATTGCTTGATGTTTCATGATAGAGTTTGTGTACCAAAAAATGATGAGTTGATTCAGAAAATATTACATGAGGCACACAGTGGTTGTTTATCCGTACATCCCGGTAGTCCCAAGATGTATAATGACTTGAAGAAATTGTATTAGTGGCCGGGCATGAAAAGAGATATTTTGGAGTTTGTGACAAAGTGTTTGGTTTGCCAACAAGTAAAGGCTAAGCATCAGGTACCTTTAGGTTTACTTCAGCTAGTAATGGATCCTGAGCAGAAATGGGATCAGATCACTATGGATTTTGTGACGGGGTTGCCTCTGACTCCAAAAAAGAAAGATGCTGTGTGGGTTGTTATTGATAGATTGACGGAATCAGCTCACTTCATACCGATACGTGTTGATTACTCACTTGATAAATTGGTTGGATTATATATTGCTAAAATTGTGAGATTAGATGGGATACCTATATCTATCATTTCAGATAGAGATCCGAGGTTTACCTCTAGATTCTGGAAGAAGTTACAAGAGGCATTGGGTACAAAATTGATTTTTAGTACCGCATTTTACCCCTAAACTGATGGACTATCTGAGAGGGTAATTCAAGTTCTTGAAGATATGTTTTGATGTTGTGTTTTAGAGTTTAAAGGTAGTTGGGAAAAGTATCTACCTTTGGTAGAATTTGCCTATAACAACAGTTATCAGTCAAGTATACAGATGGCGCCTTATGAGGCATTATATGGCCATAAATGCCGAACTCCATTATATTGGATGGAGTTGAGTGAGAAACAGATTCATGGTGTTAACCTAGTTAGAGAGACTGAGGAAAAGGTGAAGATAATTCGAGATTATTTGAAGGTCGCTTTAGACCGGCAAAAGTCTTATGTTGATTTGAAAAGAAAAGAGATTGAATTCCAGGTGGATGATAAGGTATTTTAAAGGTATCACCGTGGAAGAAAATATTAAGGTTTGGTTGTAAGGGCAAATTAAGTCTACATTTCATTAGGTCGTACAAGGTTATAGAAAAAATAGGGTTCGTGGCATACCGGTTGGCGTTACCGCCAGAATTGGAAAAGATACATAATGTGTTTCATGTGTCAATGTTGCGACAGTATCACTCGAATCCCTCACATGTGATTTCTCCTACGAACATTAAGATTCGACCGGACATGACATCTAATGAGGAGCCAATTAAGATTTTGGCCCGAGAGGTCAAACAGTTGAGAAACAAAAGCATAGCCTTGGTGAAAGTGTTGTGGCAAAAGCATGGTGTAGAAGAGGGTACGTGGGAACTAGAAGAAGCTATGAGAAAACAGTACCCAAACTTTTCTACCGGTAAGATTTTTGGGGACAAAAATCCCTAAAAGGGGAAGAGTTGTAACAGCCCAAATTAAGGGCTAAATGGAATAGTGGTTTTAAAACCATGAATCTGAGGTCTTAAATATTTTTTCGATTGAGTTTTGACATTTATTAGGTGATTAAATGGTTGTGGGAAAGGTGGGTTGATGAATTTCATTAGTTGCATGTCTAACTTGATAGGTGGGACTAAATTGCAATAAGTGAAAAGTATGTGCCTTAATTCATAAAAGTACTTGATTGAAATGGGTTTTAAATTAAAAGTCCTTATTAGGTAATTAGACCATTTTAACTAGTTTGGACAAAAATGCCCAAGGAAGGATAAAATGCCAAGGGTTTTAATGAAGGGCATTTTGGTCATTTGGTTAAAAAAAGAATTAAAAGGGAAAAATAAGTCAAAAATTGGTGTCCATAACCTTCTTCCTTTGGCATTAAGAATGTTGGTATGATGTTAATGATCTACATATGAACTTAGTAAGCTTTTTAAAGCTTACTCATTTCTCTTTTTCCTTGTTTTATAGAGTAGTCAAGCCAGCTCGGAGATCAGAAAGCATCGGAGGATCACCCACACGATCAACAACATCCTTTTTAGTATATTAATATGAATTCTTTTAAACTATGGCATGTATAGGGACTAAGTTGTGTTGTAAGTGTCAAATTGGGCTGACTACTAGGTGGGTACATGTCTATTGATAAATCATTTTGTATTAAGGCCAAGTGACATGGCTAATGTTCACTAAAGTTTGTATACCTGTATGAGGTAATTCATGGAATGGTTGGTGTGCTTGTGTGGATGAAGTGATATGTACTGAAAAACTATCAAATGTGGCCATTTAGATGCCTATTGATGTTGTGGCGTGTTATGGTGAAGATAGTGTAAGCATGCGTGTGTTTTAGGGTGATAATTGGCTTGGAAAATATCCTAACTTACGTCCATATGGTCGGCCACCACGACCATGTGTGTAGGGCGTGTGAAACTTACATGAAATTTTTGGAGAATTAGGATGTCACATGGCCTACCCACACGGGCTTGTGTCATGGCTATGTAACCAAATTTGCATGTTGACGTCATAAACAGACTAACCAAGGCTTTGCACACGGGGTGCGAACACGGGCGTGTCAAGGTCGTGTGAGGGACACGGGCCAAGGACACGAGCGTGTGCTTGACCATGTGAAAACCCTTATAGGTTTGAAAGGAAAAATAAATTTACAATAATTCCACACAAGTTGGGACACGAGCGTGTGTGATCACACGGCCTGCCCACACGGACGTGTCCCTATCCCACATGGGCGTGTGCCCTGTTTTTAGCTAAATTTTCCAAAATTTTCCTCAGTTCTCGGTTTGGTCCCAAACCACTCTCAAACTATGTTTTGGGCCTTGTAGGCCTATTTTGATGATTGTATGCCATTTTATGAAGAAATTTTAAATTGGAACAAAATTTTTATGGCTTGATTTTGTGCGATTGGTTGTGTTATCGTCTAGTAATGCCTCATACTCAGTTCTGGCGTCGAACCTGGGTAAGGGGTGTTACAATAGATTTGTCTCCTTACTTTAGCTTGATGAAGTCGAGCCTGCAAGCTTCCACGTACTTCATGCCCACGTACTTCTTTTGGAAGGCTTTGTCAAAATATTTTCAAGTGAATCATTCAACCTGTGTATCTCATTCCACAGATTGCCACCAACGATAAGCCTCCTCTCTAAGCAAGGACATAGTGCCATTCAGTTTTTGCTTTAGAGTACAGTCTAAGTCCTCTAGGATGCTTTCGGTCAACTCCATCCAATACTTAACAGTGGTGGGAGTCATACTAGTAATTCCCTTAAATGCTTCTGCCCCATTTGATCGGAGTCTCTCCACTAGGGGTGAGTAAAAATCGATTCGATTCGAAAAAATTGAAAAAAAAATTCAAATTTTAAGTTAAACGACTCGAGTTATTCGAGTCAACTCGATTTTATTCAAATTTTAAGTTTGAATCGAGTTTAAATTTTTAAATTCGAATAACTCGAATAAACCGAATACCAAATTATAATATTTTATATTTTTACCCCAGACCCCTAAACCCTATTACTTTCCTTCAATACTTATACTCCCTCCCACTTTCCCCCTAAAATTTTTACTCCCCTCTCATCCCACCCCCATCTACCCCAAACCCATTTCCCCCCACCAATTTTTTTTTTAATATTTTCCTCTCATTTACTTTCCCCCTAAAATTTTGCTTTCCCAATTATCCAAACTTTTTATTTTCCCCCTAAACCCTTACTTTTCACCATTTACCCCCAAATAAAAAATCATCCAAAAGAATTCCTAAACCTAAATAGTAATAATTTTATTTATATCTACTATTTATATTCGACTAAATGCTCTCCCCTACTCTCCGCAAAAGATTCATGACTCCCCAATCCAATTTGGGCTCCAACAACCCTTTGCAAGACCCTTAGCATTGCCTGCATCACCGTTGGTGGTAGAGTTTTCGACGTACTCCTAAAAAACTAGATATTTGCCCTAAATAGTGGGCGGCTCTACAAGTGTAGCCCTATGTGGCCTACCCCTACCACGTTTACCTTGAGTATTCATTCTAGTTGCGATAATTTAAAGCTTTAAGGTATATCTACAATTTTCCACATAAAATTTAAAGTATTAGCAGTTGTATATCCATAAACTAAAAATTTCAATTTATCCAAAATATCATAAGTAATAATAACTATAGTAGGACCGGCACCAAAGTCTCAAATTTTATTTCCTACAAAAAATAAATTTTCAAAAAAGTCTTCTGGCATGTTTTTCCAAAAATATCCTTTTAATGCATGCATGCAATTTATTCAAATTTCTATGGTTTGAGTTTAGAAAACTAGGCTATGATACCACTACATGTAACCTCCCTAACCCGACCTAGACGTTAGACCCGAATCTGAAAGACTACATCAGCCACATGGCCTAATAGGATTATTGGAGTTTTTTTGCAAATAGTTGATTTAAAACTTTTAATTAGTTTAATAGAAGACTTAGTTTAGATGTCAATTTATTATTCCTTAACATTTTAATTATCTTCTAGCAGTGGAAAAGATGGTGTTCTCTTAAGTTTTTAATAAAAATTGGGTTCATGCGTCATCAATTAAGAGTAAACTTTAACTTTCTAATTAAAATCATAATTAAATGTCATGCAATAATAAAGAAGCACAACCTTTGAAAATTAAAAGAAATCAAAAGATTAATCTTAAAATAATGGAAAATAAAATGGATTGTGTCAAGACCCTTCGAATGTTGTGCCCGCATCCTAACCTAGTGGGTTATTTGTAAGGATAAAAATAAAGTGGGAGTGAGCTTTGATGCTTAGTGTGAGTCCATTTAGAAAAAAAAATCAATGTAACACTCTTTAGGACACATTTAGTAACATTGCACTGTATAATCAAAGATAGTAATTAAGTTCATAATATCAATTTTTCAGATGCAACTATCATTGATATATCAAAAATCACAATAATAGTTTTCAGCATAATCAAATCATCAGAACTGCCATAATAATCATAATTCATGCAAATATAGACATATAAATAGATTCAGTCATATGTCTCATAACATAATTTTTAGCTTTCTATGCACATGATTTAAAAGATGCCAAACTATTTCGGGTTTTTAAACAGAACAATTCCTACCCTACCGCTACACACCATAATAGGAGTTCCCCAGAACTTCTCTACCTTTACACCATATTTTTGATAGACCACTACTGCTTTGTAGGTAACAACTGTAGTCTTGGCTGCAGACACACAACAAGTCCTCGCCATTGGAATTTGCCTTTGGTTGTGGGTTCATGGCAAATGTCCTGCAGATAAAACTTGTTTTTGGCTGTAGGTTCTATAGCATAAACCCACTGTTTGAATCATCCTTTGGTTGTGGATTCACAACAATACCTATAGATAGAATTTGCCATTTGGCTGTGAATACACAATGAATTTGCAATTAAAAACTATCGCATGACTATACTCTGTAGTTGTAATTTTTTCTTGCAGATATATTGCTTGATCTTCCTGCGTTCATATCAACCCAACCCATGCAATGCATTAAGGCATATTAAATAATCTAACACATGACCAATCAATAGTAATTCAAGCTTTTCATGTATTTAGTATTGATAATAATATAGACATGTCATTCATATAATAACAAGTATATATATACGAGGGTAACATATACTATTCATAATCCGTGCAATTATTCATAATTATAAATAAATATCACATTAAATTGATCAAAACATATAGTTCAGAACCTATTCAGGGACTAATCTGACCAAAACATAAAGCTCTAGGTCAAAATTGTAAATTCTTGGTTCCAAGGGACACACGACCGTGTGACCACCCCGTGTGGGAAGCCTTGGGCTGCGCGAATAGGGTACACAACTGTGTGGCTAGACCGTGTGAGAGACTATGGTTATGTGTTGTTCGAAAAATCAACCTACAAGGGAGGCACGACCATGTGGAGGATCTTAGGCCATGTGAAAGACGAGCATCCTGGTGTTTCAAGGTGGCATTGTAGTGTGTAAGGGTCATGTAGTCCACACGTATGGCTAGGCTTGATTTTTGTGTTGATTTTCTCATCAGAGACCACACACATGACTTTCGGGGTTATGCATGATGATCCTTACATCCAAGTCTGGCTCGGGATACCTACAACGAGTCTTTGATCAAAAAATACACAACACTTAATATTGACTTTCAAGATTTATCAAGATTTTTGAGAAAAATTCATAAATCATTGTTTTATTGATCCTAAAATTGTTGAGAACAGATATTCTATGAATATTCGAGATCTAATTATCAAGATTTGGAATGTTCTTACCGATGTTGGTATGTTAGAGATGAAATTGAAGGTGTTACGCTAAAGCAATATGAATAATGGATTGAACGAGACTCAGTTTCAAACTCGGGATCAAAATAAAATTTCCAGCAAAAGAATGGAGAATTTTTATCAAAAGGAAAAGGGGAAATAAAAGAAAGAGAGGGTTTTAAAGGGGAGAAAAAATATTTTAATTCAGGGTTGAAAAGGAATTAAAATCAATGTATGATTAGGAAAAGTTATTAAACACTTAAGGTTTTAAAATTAGAGGGGCTGATTAGGCAGTTATCCCTTCTTGCCGTCCAAAAAGAAGAAATGGGAAGGAGAGTGGCATGATTTGAACCTAGGGATAAAGGGAAAATAAATAGCCTTACCACTTAGGCTACTGTGTAACACCCCTAACCCATATCCGTTGCCAAAATAGGTTAAGAGGCATTACCTGAGTTATAACATAGTTTAGAACATTCATTTATCATATAATTATCACGTTACAATCAATATCATTCATATACACTTATAACATACTTAAAACGAGCATACAAAGCTTTAAACATGCATTTGAGACTAAACTGATAACATGTGAATGTTTAGGGAAAACATAGAAAATTTTTCAAAATAGGGGACACACGCCCGTGTGACCAGGCCGTGTGTCTCACACGACCACCAGACACGCCCATGTCACAAGTCATGTGAAAACAGGGGGTACCTACTAACTTACACCACACGGCCGACCACACGCCGTGTATCTAAGCCGTGTAACTCACTGACTTAATTTTTTAATTGAGCTTCAAAGGTACTAAGGCCATGTGTCACACACGGCCATGTACTAAGGCCATGTGTCACACATGATTGAGTCACACGCCCGTGTGCTCTACCCGTGTGGACAAAAATAGGTTAGATACAAGCCACATTTCTCACTCAAAACACCACCACCTACAACAATTCAAATGGTACCCTATCCATATACAAATAGGGAGCCAAATATCAATACTTAATGCACATATTATGCCATTTCAAATCCAACCATTTTAATACCCAAATCAACACCATTTGCACATTCAACCACATGCCAAATTATCAAGTTTCATCAACCATAAAACACATATATAGCATGTACTATAATTCATCTATAATACCATCCAAAAACCAAACATAACCAAGCATTTTCCCTTCATATATCTATCACATATCAAGATAATTATTTGCATATTAACATTCCATCAACCACTTGCCAAAACATACCATATTATGTATACTTATACACAACCCAAACATTATGCCAAGTTAAGCCAAAACAATAGATTAAATATATACCAAAACATATAAGCTTTTCAAGCTAAAGTGACCAAAATCAACATCTTAATAACTAGCCTATACATGCCATATTTACACATATCTTTAAGTTCAAAAGTACCAAACAGTCAATTGGATAGTGTAATACGAGTCTTCGACTACTTCCAAATCAAGTGAGCTTCCGAACCTCTAAAAAAACACGAAAAAGAAATAGAGTAAGCTGTATAGCTTAGTAAGCTCGTATAATATCGAATTAAACTTACATTAATTCATTAAGTAAGCAAGTAATTATAACATAATCCAACCAATTTGCAAATTTCTAAACATATACAATCATCAATAGGTTAGTACCACCATATCTATATAATCATCAAGTCACCAAAGGTGAAAACAACAACATTAAATCTCAAGTACATATAACTTTCATTCCACACTTCAATTCATCGTATATAATCAATACCATGTAATTCACACAACATTATGGCAATTCATTTCTATCCATATAACATGTAATTCACTCGTATAACAATAATTCCATTATGTAACTAGTAATAGATTTATGCCCGTTGAATCTTATAGAATCTTGATAGATACACAGGTGAAACACACTAAGTGTATTAATCAATAATCCATCAATTCATCATCATATTCGCTCTTCCGAGCTATGATCGGTAAGCTCCTCCTGACCTGATGGACAGTAAGCTCTATTGAGCTGAAAACAGTAAGCTCTAACGAGCTGGGAACAGTAAGCTCTTACAAGTTGATATATCAGTAAGCTCATACGAGCTATGGTGAGTCCATAGCACATCCAAGATCTCAACCAAAACGGTAACCCTAATAACATGTCACTCATGTCTAACGAATTTCTACGGTTCAAACGGGACTCAATATTCAATGAATTTCATCAAATAGTCATTTAATGCTTTAGTATCTATTTTCTCAATAACAAATTATACATTTCAATCAAGTACATATATTTAAAATTCAATTCTAATTATACGAACTTACCTCGTCTTGGATAATAATTATCGGTAATTCGTGCAACACCCCAAACCCGGCCCAAACATTATGGCCGAATCCGACGGTGTCACATAGAGGGGTAGCCGTTTAAGTTATAGTCGTCGGAAAACTCTAAAGCATTTGGCTATTCGACATATTAAAATCCAGTAAGTTTCTTATTTAAAAACCATGTGAATCTACGATCTTAATAAAACCTTGAGTATGTTAATTTTAAAACCTGAATTCGCAATCCTTTGTTAGGTTTCTTGTTTAATTACAGTGGAAGTTCTTATTTTAAAACGTTTGTTTCTTAAGTTGAATTTGCGTAAAATATTACCTTGGTTTCGTATTCAGAAAACAGGTTTAACTAAAAAGTTGAGCAAAATGATAATAAAACTCCAACCAAAATGAAACCGGAGATAAAGGCCTTATTACATCAAACCCAAAAGAAAATAATTAAAAATACCGTAAAATAAAGGAAAGGTTTAGGTCTAAAGCAGCTCACTAGGTGGCCAACTTCGAGCCCTTCCCCAAACGTCGAACCGCCTACTGAGGTTCACCTGTAAAAATTTAAAAGGAAGGGGTGAGTTTGCGAAAACTCAGTGTGTACAACCCTCAACAAAAAAAAATGTCATATTAGATTAGGGCCTTGGCCCATCAACATTAACAGTGGCAATTAGGCCTTAGCCCACATTAGCCTCAGTTGGGCCTAAGCCCATATCAAATAATACATAGCACATTTACCAAGCCTAAACCCATCTCAAATATTAAAGTCAATATGCAATGCATAAATGCCCATACCAACCCTGCACTCCATCTCCTGTCCAGCCCTACACTCCTGTTGGGATATAAATCAACCCACCCATCCCTACACTTCTGTTATAGCACCAGTTGTGGCACTACTCAATGTTACAGCAAAGCTGCCAATCATATACTGGCCTAAAAACCATCCATGGATCTATGGTCGTCAAGCGACTATGCGATCCTCATATAACACTTCCTCCAGTATAAACCCCTCCCACATGCAAGCATGTATGCAACACAACATATCAAGTATGGCATGCAAAATCAGTGATCAAACAAGGGTATTTTAGTCATTTTGCCCTTAGGGGTATTACGGTCATTTACTATTATTATGGCTTAAGCACATAACTCGCCCTATTAACAAGCCTACTATCATTTAGTACATATAGTGACATTTTTAACAATTACAACACTATAGGGCCCAAAAGCCCATACATGCCCAAATGGGCCCATGTTCTCATATGGCTCATTAAGCCCAAATACAACATTGACCACTTAATCAATGTGACCGGCTCGTCAACTCTTACCAATCCATCAATTTCACTCGTCTCGGGCCCACAAGCCCATCGGGCGCATTTGGCCCATTTTGGCCCAATTGACCAAAAAGTGGCCCAAGTCCATGAGATTGCTCATGGAGCCTCTGTCGTCGTATCAATCTCTCTACACGAGCGTTCGCATGCTCATAAAGTCGCGGCAGCCAAACTTTTGGCTTTTTGATTTTTTAGCTTTTCGACTTTTGCCAATCTATCGTGTGTGCGGTGTGTGTACACACCTAGTTTATGAAATGTGCTACGATTCCTTAGGCACAAACCTACAGTCATTCAAAACTATTAGTTAATCACCCACTTAGCACAGATTCCTGCCCCTTTACCTAAAATCGAAATCACACTAATCCCCTTACCTTGATCGACAACCTTATTAACCCTACACTAACTATTAACCACGATTGCTTCCAAGATCTGCATCCAAACCTTAACTATCAAAGATTGAATAAAAAGTGACTTATATCCACCATAAGTCACCTTTGACACTTCATAAGAACATTCGGCCACCCACTAACCAAAAGTAAGGATGATTATACTTACTGATTGATTGAAATCCTTACCACACCAGAACTTAAAACGCACAAGTAGCAATTCGGCAGAGGTTTGGAGAAAAAGAAGAAAGAGCGATCCCCTTACCAAACCAATTAAGAGAGTGATTTGGCTTTACCAAAAAAAATAGAAGAGGGTTCGGCTAAGGCCAAAAACTGATTGTAGAACAGAGTAATAGAGAAGAAAGGTAAAGAAGAATACCCGATGCGATAGAAGGAACGGCAGTTGATGAAGTGAAGAAGAGTTTGAGATGAGGATAAGAGAAAGGGAATTGAAGGAGTATTCGGCTAGAAATGTCAAAGAAGAAAAGAAGAATTCGAAGGGAAGAAGTAGCACTATTCGGCTTAGAACAATAGAGAAAAGAATTGACAAAATTTAGAGAATACCCAAATGGTCTCAAGGTTACCTAAAAGGTCACCCACATACGGCTATTGCACAAGAAGAGAAAGATCATGGCTTAACAAAGGAAAAACAATATCTAGATGCTCCAAAATAAAATCGAAAGCACATAAAGGGAAAGAAAATGTCGAAATGACCTTGCACATTTGGCTATACCCTCTCAAAACTGATTCTAAGCTCCCCTAATGTCCCAATCGACTCCAACTCTTCACACAACAACCTCTTAAATCTTCTCCAATATTTGCTCCAAGATTTGCTCCCTGATCCCCTCCTTAGATTTCTCATATGACCATTTCAAACACTCCCTTTCAGAGTTCAACTTCAACTCCACCACTGGCTATCCAAATATGCAAAATAAATCCCCAACATAATACCATACCAGCATTCGAACCTTGGACCACCCTACCTCTCTGTGACGCCACCTTACCACTAGACCACAAGCTCATTTTGTGTCTTATTTCAATCAAAAATATTTATAAGGTCTAACGCCAAAGTCTTCCTAAGGAAGTAAAAATTAAAATTTTTGCTAGAGTCCTGGTTTGAACCCAAGGCTTCTCCGACACTTCTAACTCTTCCTAAAACACTTATCCACTAGACTAAACATACAATTTATGAAATTTTACCCGCACAACCAAAATCCAATTTCTCCGACACACGAAGCCCATTTCTTCTAAGCCCAAAATCTAGGGCGTTACAATTTGTCAACCTTTCTTTTTCCTCGATCTAATCCCGATCTTGGCTTATCTTGATATAAATATTTACAAGTTTAGCACATTCAGTATCCATTCTAATTAATTTAACCTATAATTCATTATTTGACAAATTTACACATTTGCCCCTAATGTTTCACATTTTTACAATTTAATCATTATCACATAAAACTACAAATTCATGCAATTTCTTCCAACTCATGCTTGGCCAAATTTTAATGGAGTCCCTAGTAGCCCATATCTTTTATTTATTCACACTTTTAACCACATATTTTCACAGTTTCACAAATTAATCCCTTTTTGCCATTTTTGTCAAAAAAATCACTTTATGAAACTAGTCAATCTATCAATAAACCTTCATAATCTATCATCAGACATCTAATTACTCAAACATGCTAAATCTTTAACAGTTTTGAAATCAAAGGTACAGGCTAGCTAGATTAAGCTACAACGAAATCAAAAACATAGAAATTATTAAAAATCGGGTTGAAAATCACTTACAATAAAGCATGCACTAGCCGAACCTTAAATAAGCAACAATGGCTATTCTCCTTTCTTAGTTTCATTGGAGAAGACAAAGAAAATATGATGAAGTTAATTTATTTTTATCTATTATAACATTATTTACTAATTTACAAAACTAACCTTTGATAAAACATGTAAAAATCAATTAAACCATATCTAAATATGTCCACTCATGCTATTAATGGACTAATTGCAACATAAATCCCTTAACCATTTAATTTCATAGCCATTTAATACCTTTAACTAATACAACTCTACTTTTACGCTTTATACGATTTAGTCCTTTTTACCGAATTAAACACTCAAATAGTAAAATTTCTTTACGAAACTTTCATACAATTAATCTATCATGCTGTAAACCTTAATAAAATAATAAAATAATTATTTTAACTTTGGATTTGTGGTTTCAAAACTACTATTCTGATTTGACCTAAAACTGGCTGTTACATACTGCCCAATCTTGATTTATTTCCACCACATCTAATATATGTACTAGATTGAGTTTGTTCCTTAGTTGCTGAAAAATAAAAACAAAGTGGGGCTTGAACCTTGGTTTTCTAAGCATTATCCTAAGCTCTTAACCATCAAGACTAAGACTCATTTCTTGATTATTCATTCCATCTAACCTCCTAAATTTTGGGGCGTTACATGATTTGCACTTTTGTCATTCTTTTGTGAAAAGTTTCAAAACTATCCTAGATTGATTCTGAAATTATTTTTGAGCTTTCATAAGCTCGATTTAAGCCCGATCTTGTATGTGAAGAATGAATTGTATGATTCTTTGAGAATTAAAGATTGTTTTGATCATTTTTATGTGAAATCACATGTTACTGTTATGTTATTTACTGCATCATCCCATAATCCGATTCCAACAACATAGACAAGTTATAAGGTGTTATAGGGTTGTCGCCCCTTACTATGTAGATTGGTCTTCGAGCTTGTCTCTCATATTGGGTATTAATTATATTTGTTATATGGTCTTTAAACGAACTCATATAATTTTATCGACCGACCAATAATTATTTTTATAATCCCAAAACTATTATTTATTTATTAAAATAAGTTCAATCAATTTTCTAATTAAATTATTTTTCTCAACCCAATTCTAATTCTGCTAGAGTCATGACAAGACCATAATAGAATCTTTGAGTAAACAAATTTAATTAGCTTGTTCACTAAAATTGTAATGAATAATTAATTTAATTTTCACATCAAACATCAATTATTTAATTACAAACAATTAAATAATAATTCAAAGAAATTATTTTAATCTCTAAATCATCTCTTGCATACAGAAAGAAAACACATTCACTACAAATAATGATACATGCGATCAACTTCTCTAATTCGTCATTTTCATTCATCACGTCAATTCAATTGCAAACTGTTCAATGTCGTACTGAACTAGTGGAAGGACCATTTGAACATATATAATTAGGGTAAATAATTTGTAATTATGTTCCAATTTTTTATTAATTACAACATTATTTAGTCATTGAGTCATATAAACTCCAAAATATATATTTTAGCACTATTTTATTTCTAAACTATGCTAATTCTCAGTAAAAATATAAAACTTTCTACGATTTTATACTTAATTTCATGATATTTTATTATTTCCATGGAAATATGTTAAATATATGAATATTATGTTAAATGCATGTTATTTTGTTATTTTTTAGGATTAATTGGGCTAAGGGCAAGGATGACAAAATTTTGGTTTTATTTGGGTCTTAAACAAGTATAGGTTGAAAGGATGATAAATGTAATCACATGGACTTCAATTGGTGATAATTCAAAATAAATTCCAAAAGGCCAATATTGCCTAAATAGGAGGCCCAAAACCAATTCCATTTACCCAATTTTATGAGAAAATAAGTTGGCAAAAGTTAATGCTAACATTAGAAGTTCCTAACCACTCATTCAAACTTCCACAAATAAAATATTTGACCCAATATTTGCCAAAAGAAAATCAGCACAATATCTTCCTTTAAAAAAAACCCTTCAACCATCTATCAACTGCTAAAAATAGCAGTAAAAAATCATCACAATTTGACCACATGTTTGCTGGCCCACAAGGAGAGAACAAAGCAAACTTCCTTGCTAAAAATAACGTGGAAGATTCATTCTTCCTCACATAAAGGGACAACAACCACTAGGAGAGGAAATCAAGGTAACTTCCTTGCTAAATTTAGCAAGGAAGACTCACTCCGCTACCATACAAGGGACGACATGATCATGAGAGATTATAGGAGATTTAATTTGCTATTTTTGGAATGGGTTCAAATGGCTATAAAAGAAGGCCTTCATCCATCATTCACGGCATCAGAATCCTATCATCTTTTACACATTTTCACATTATTTTCTCACATCAGTTTTTAGAGAAAAATTCCTTTGAGTGTTCATGCCTTTCTCATGGCTTCCTAACATTCAAATTCCACAAAATAAGGCAATCACTTGTCGAAATGATAACAATTAGAAGGATGACTTGAAGACGCCTAGATTATTTTAACATAAAGTTGAGGAAGAAAGCCACCATGAGAAGTTGCAAAGAGCAACCACAGATAGCCCCCTGCATTCAATTGTTTACTCTTCGTACTGTGAAATGGCCCTGGATATCCCCCCTCGACTACTTTTTCTTATCTTTTTCTTTACTGTTAATTATTGTTTTCTATGTCAGGAGACAAGATTGCATCTCATCTTTATGTTTTCAATTTAATATGACATGACTTAATTTTATTTATTCAAAATGGATATAAAACTTGATTTGAATTAATTGGTATTTTTTGAATATTATGTGCAAATGGTTATTTCATTCATTTAGGTTTAATTCATGATTATACTTGTGAATGTATAACCAATATTTGTAGGCTACTGAATTAACTATTTAATCTAGGAAAAGGTAATAATTAATAGACAAAAGACTCAAATGATGCATATCATGTTGATTTCATAAAATAATTTTTGTATGCATTCTAGGTTAGTTTTTTTACATAGGGATATGCTAATTAACTTAGGAACAAAATAGGACTTCGAGAGAAGACTATGCCTTAATTAAAATAGGTTTAATGAATTTTCATATTACCACGAACCTTTCATGATATTCTTTTTATGAATGCCAATAAATTCTTGTTAAAGTGAAATATTTATTTTAGTTTATTCATGTTATGTTATATTATTCTTTGTGTTAACTCTTGTCGTGATTATTTTCTACAAGATAAATTGTTTTATTTTGAGGGTATTTGACAACTGATTACATCATTAACTTAGAATTCGATTTCCAACAATTAAATCTTCTCTTTATTTTATTATTAACCAAATTGATTGAAATTAACTTTGCAAATAATTCACACAACAATCCTTGTGGAGACGATGCTCTTTTACTCACACTTATTACTTGTACGACCATGTACACTTGTACATACTCACGCGATAAAAAGTTTTTAGCGTCATTGTCGGGGACTCTATTTATCATTATTTGTGAAGATATTTATTTTTTAGTTTTGTTTTTATTATTATTATTTTAACTTATTTATTTTTTGTGATTTTTCAAGGTTTATGAACATAGACCGAATTATCGATCTATTGTTATTAACCTAGAAATTGAATGTACTTTGAGGCAAAGAAGAAGGGAACAATCAGCCCAAAGATAATTTGAAGAGATGAATTAAAATCCAAGAGAAGACACAACCTATAATAATCGAAATCCGGTCTTTGTTGCTAATGACAGAGATCGAGCGATTAGGTAATATGATGTGCCTTTGTTTAGTGAAGTTAATCCAGGGAATGTAAGACCTGAGAATGAGGCCTCTCAGTTCTAGTTAAAGCCAGTATGTTCCAAATGTTGCAAAAAAATGGGACAGTTTAGTGGGATGTCTATTGAAGATCCACATTTGCACTTCCTCTTATTTATGGAAGTAAGTGACTCTTTCAAGTTACCAAGAGTATTTAAAGATGCCTTAAGATTAAAGCTTTTCCCATATTCATTGCAAGATCGCACATGAGCATGGTTGAATTCCTTACCACCTCGTTTTGTTTCCACATGGCAAGAACTGGCGAAACGTTTACTGATGAAGTATTTTCCACCAAGTAAGAATGCTAAACTCATAAATGAATTTACTACATTGCATCAATCTGATAATGAGTCCTTGTATGAGGTATGGGAATGATTTAAGGAGTTATTATGAAAATGCCCTCATCATGGAATTCTTCATTGCTTTCAACTAGAGACTTTCTATAATGGTCTCAATGCTGACATGGGAATGGTGGTAGAAACTTCAGCTAACAGAGCTTTTCTTTCAAAATCTACAATGAGGCGTATGAGATTCTTAAAAGATTTCAAGTTACAATTACCAGTGGCCTGCTTATCGAGTAGCCACAGGAAGAAGGGTGGCAGGAGTTCATGAGTCGACGCTCCTACATCTTTAGCAGCTCAAGTATCTATTATGACTTCCATGCTTAAAATTCTTTCTATTAATGGTTGCAACACTAACATGAAAGGTCAGCAACCAAGCCAATTCGAGAACATCGCATGTGTTTACTATAGTGATGGTCATGCATTCAAAGAATGTCTATCCAATCCAGAATCTATTTATTATGTGGGAAACCAACATCAAAATAGTAATGGCCTAGGTCCATAATCAAACCATTACAATCCTCCATGACGAAATCATCCCAATTTATCTTGGAGTAATAAAGGTACTAGTTCAGGTAATTCCTATATGCATTCTCATTCAAGCCATTTGTCAAGTTTTTCTCAATAGATATAGAAACCTCAGTCAACCAAGTCTTCAAATAGTTTGGAGAACCTACTGAAAGTGTAACAGCCCGAATTAAGGCCTAAACGGAATAGTGGTTTTAAAAAAACCATGAATTTGAAATGGAAAATTTTTTTTGATTAAGTTTTAAGGTTTATAATGTGATTGATACTTGTGTGAAAAATTCGTTAAGAAATTTGATCGATTGTGTGTTCAATTTGGTATTTAGGACTAAATTATAAAAGGTGAAAAATGTGTGTTCTTGTTCATAAAGGTAATTGATTGAAGTGGGGTTTTAAAGTGGAGGTCCTTAAATGGAATTAGACCATTAAATTTTAGTTTGGACAAAAATGGGCATGAATAGGACAAATTTGAAAGAAAAGCCTTTAAGGGCATTTTGGTCATTTAGTAATTAAAAAAATTAAAAAGGGAAAATGAAGCAAAAATTGGCTCATCTTTTTCCAGGGTTGGCCAAATATCACTAGGGTTTTCAAGCTTCCAAGCTTAGTGTTAAGTCCATTCTAGCCCTGTTTTTAACGTTTTCGCATTTTGGGGATCCTCGTCACCTAATCTACCTATTTCTAGCCATATTTTGAGCTAGGGTTTTAGTTTAAAAATTTTACCCATGAATAATATGCATGTATTTTGATGTTTAATGGTAGTAAATGAATGCTTGAAGTGTGGTGAATGTCTTTTGCTAGGTGATTTTTAGTGAAAACCGAAAAAAGGACTTAAATGCAAAAGTTGTAAATTTGTGTATAAGTGTGTGGTTTAGTGGAAATTAGGGGCTGGTATAGAAGAGAAAATGGTTCGGCTAAGTCCAATATACAAGGAAATTAAATAAAAATTATTTTACGAGCCTAGGGGCAAAAGTGTAAATATGTGAAAGTTTGGGGAAAAAATGTAAATTTTCCATAATGTGATTTTTGGATCACATTGAATAATGTGACTAATAAATGAGCTAATTATGATATTATAGATCACGAAAAGGGAGATTCGGGCATAGACCG
This sequence comes from Gossypium stocksii, assembly GCA_020496765.1. Taxonomy (NCBI): domain Eukaryota; kingdom Viridiplantae; phylum Streptophyta; class Magnoliopsida; order Malvales; family Malvaceae; genus Gossypium; species Gossypium stocksii. Next base: position 43,767,249 of record CM035624.1, read on the forward strand.
GGGAAGAACAAGGTTATGAACCAAGTCGGGAAAATTGGTCACTTTCGTGTCTGAGGTAAGTTGTGTGATAATAATAATGCAATAATATTGTAATTTATGTTTGAAACCTAAAATGGTGTGTTAAGTTGATTATGTTGAATTAATTGTTTAATATACTATGTTGGTGAATCGGTTTAAATATATGTTTATGATACAAGGTGATAAAGGTGACATAGAAAATGAATTGAAATGTTGTATTCAAAAGTGCTTTCTATGACTATGGTGATTATGTGAAATTGTAAGTTTAGATGTAAATAATACATTGATTCTTTTTGTAAAATAATATTTTGATGTATAATATGAAGTATGGTTGGGTGATAATTATGATTATGATTGGGTGATAATTATGATTGGTGGATTTTGAAATGTGGAGTTCCCCGATTAAATCTTCAGACACCGAATGATACGGATGGTATGTAGCTAGGTCACATGTATGGTTCCGAAGGTAGGACACATGTGTACAAGAGAGCCACGAGATACTATGTGGTAGCTAGGTCACATGTGTAATACGGTGTGTATACCATGTGTATAATAGAGCTACGAGATGATAATTTCATAAGTAGCTAGGTCACATGCGTAATACTGGGTGTATACCATGTGTACATGAGAGCTACGGGTTAAAAATAGCTAGGTCGCATGTGTGATCCGAGTGGTGGACACCATATAGACATGAGAGCTATGTTACATGTAGCTAAGTCGCATGTGTGGATCCGAGTGTTAGACACCATGTAGACACGAGAGCTACGGAATTAAATGGCTAGGTCACATGGGTGATATTGAGTGTTCACCATGAGTACACGAGAGCCGAGTTTATGTGAGGGTGGCGCTATGTGCTGAAACCACCGAGAATGAGATATGGTTCTGAAAGGTTCAACGGGAACATTTACTAAGTGATGTTTTTATGATTTTGTGATGTATAAGCGCAGGTGTATATTTGGGCACATGTATATGAGAGTAATGGTGTAATGTGAGCAATGTGTTCGATATGTGATTGAAAATTGTGGTAAGGCTGATATGGTGTAAGTGCTACTATGAATACTCGTAAATATTGGTGATGATTATTTGTTTGAATGGCTAGTATTGAACATGCTTGGTGTTATGTGTGTACATATGATAGAAATATGAAGAAAACATGGGAGAGTAAAAATTTTAGAAAAACAGTTTGAAATAATAGCGATTATGTGATTTTGAAAAATCACCATAAATAATGGAAATTAAATTAGATGCTGAATGAGAAATGAAATTAAATCTCATTGAGCCTGTTTTCACATAAAAGAAACAGTGTGAGTAAATAAATTTTATATTATGAGATATTTAAATTTTGGTGAGACAGGGTTTGAATGGTTTCAGAAATCCCCTGTTCCAAATTTGGAAAATCACTAAAAATTGTATAAAACTGGTTATGGTGTGTGATTTATATTCTTAGAATCCTTGATGAGTCTACTTTCAAGATAAACAAACAAAAAGGTTATCTGAACTTTATATAAGGAGAAATTTGATTTTTAGTGAAGAGGAGTCAGAGCTATTGAACAACAAACTAGGGAATTATTAATGAATAAAATATATTGATTGGCTAAACTAAAAATCTGGAAACTTTATGGTAAGAAGGTATATGAGTCTAGTTTCCAAAAAAATTATCGGATCTAAATTCGGAGCTCCGTAGCTCTAGATATAATTAATATAGCCACAGTGACTCAGGAAGACAGCATAGGTTAGACTTGAGTAAAAGTGAAATTATGTGAAATATCTTGCTAACTAAATTGATTATTATTATATGCCAACTTACTAAGATGTAAAGCTTACACCCTCTTTTCCTTCTCTCTTAGTATTGTCAGGTTAGCTCGGAGTTGGAGATCGTCGGAGGCACATCACACTATCAATTTGACAAGTTGGAACAATGCTAATTCCTATTAGTTTATAAGTGAGTGGCATGTATAGAGATTTTAATTGCTAGTAATATGTATTAGTGTGAATTGACTAAATGTATTAGCTGATATTACTTCAATATATATAGCCATGAGATGTGGCTCATAATGGTTATGGGTATGTAAGCCTAATTTATACATATGTGGTAATGTTTTGATGTAGTTAGGTATACTACGTGTTTGATAATTAAATCAAGAATAATCAAGGGTATGATACCTGTCTATTAAATGTAAAGAGTTAAGAAAACAAAAAGGGCTTGGAAAATAGCCTAAGTGTTGGCCACACGGGTAGAGGCACGGCCGTGTGTCTCAACCGTGTGGAGGACACGGCCTAGCACACGGGCATGTGACTTGGCCGTGTGCCTCCTAAATGTTTGATGACGTCATAAACAGAGAGTTACACGGGTGAAGGACACGGGCGTGTCCTGAGCCACATAGGTGCGTGAGACCACACGGCTTGCCCGCACGGGCATATTACTCTCCAAAATGTGAAAAAATTTTAATTGTGTTCCAAAAATTCTCGGTTTAGTCCCAAATCATCATCAGTGTATATTTTGGGCTCCGTAGGCCCATATAAGGGATTTTAAAGTGGAAGTTGAAAATTTTGATTGGAGTGAAGTTTATGGCTCGATAATGTATGGTTGGTTGTGTTATCGTCTGGTAATACCTCGTACCCTATCCCGGTATCGGATATGGGTAAGGGGTGTTACAGAAAGCATATATGGCTAGAAATGATACAACTCTAAAGAATTTGGAGAACCAGATGGGATAGTTAGCAAATGAGCTAAGAAATATACCTCAAGGTGCTTTGCCGAGTGATACGTAGAATCTCAAAAGCACAAGAAAAGAACAGTGTAAAACTATTACTTTGAAGAGTGAAAAGGTGTTGGAACCAATAGTTGTTGAATCCAAAGATAAGCTTGTTGTTGTCCATAATCAAAAGAAAGTTCAAACAGAAGTTGAATCTCCCACAGTGCAAAATCTTGTTCTTGTGATCCCTACTGAGGCATTAGCCCTAAAGAATCAACACCCAAGGTAGATGCAAAACCAACACTCTCTAAAAAGTTGTTCGATTAAGGTAAAACCTTCACCACCTCCTTACCTGTAAAGATTGCAAAAGCAACAACAAAAGGTACATTTTAAGGAATTATGTGAAATTCATGAAAGATATCCTCTCTAAGAAGAGACAGTTGGGAGAATTTGAGACAGTGGCTCTAACTAAGGAGTGTAGTGCATTCTTACAAAATAAGGTGCCACCAAAGGTGAAAGACCCTAGAAGCTTTACCATACAAGACCCTGAAAACTTTACCATGCCGTGTAACATTGTACTTCTTATTCTGGTATGGATCTATGTGATTTGAGAGCGAGCATAAATTTAATGCCCATGTCTGTGTTTAGTTAATCGAGAATTTGTAAAGCTAGACCAATAATAGTTACACTACAGCTAGCAAATCAATCAATAGCACGTCCTGAAGGAAAGATTAAAGATATTTTGGTACGTGTTGCTAAATTTATTTTTCCTACTAGCTTTCTTATTTTAGATTTTAAAGCAAATAAAGAAATCCCTATCATTTTTAGAAGACCTTTTCTTGCAACCGGAAGAACATTAATTGATATTTGAAGGGAGAACTTACCATGCGAGTCCATGATTAGATGGTAACTTTTAATGTTTTCAAAGCTATGAGATACCTTGATACAGGAGAAGAATGTTCTGCTATGGATAAGACAGAATGGTCATTTCCGATGGATGATCCATTGGGATAACTCTTAGCACCAAAGATGCTAAGTAACGATGAGGATAAAGGAGATCAAGCTGAATTGGAAGCTAAATTACAGGGATTCACTTCGCAACCCCATTTCGAGTCTTTGGAGTTGGAATACTATGAGTATAAATAGTTGAAAGCTTCAACTGAAGTACCACCCAAGTTAGAGTTAAAGATACTACCTTCTCACCTTAAATATGTTTTTCTGGGTACTCTTCTACTTTACCTATGATTATCTCAACTAAATTAACTGAGAATCAAGTGGAGAAGTTGATTAGTGTCTTGAAGAAATTCAAGAAGGCAACCGATTGAATGATAACTTATATTAGAGGTATTAGCCCATCTTTTTGTATACACAAAATCATCTTAGAAGATGGTGAAAAAGACACTATTGATGGCCAAAGAAGGTTAAACCCCATCATGAAAAAGGTAGTCGAAAAGGAAATCCTGAAGTGGTTAGATGTGGGAATCATTTACCCTATCTAAGATACCTCTTAGGTGAGTCCAGTCTAGTGTGTGCCGAAGAATGGTGGCATCACAATTGTAAAAAATGAAAATAATGAGTTGATTCCAACCAGACCAGTTACAGGTTAGAGAATTTGTATTGATTATTGTGAGTTGAATAACGAAACTTGGAAATATCATTTCCCATTGCCATTTTTAGATCAAATGCTAGACAGACTTACAAGGAACAATTACTATTGTTTCATCGATGGATATTCAGGGTACAATTAGATCCTTGTAGCCCTAGAAGATCAGCATAAGACAGCCTTCACATGTCCATATGATATGTTTGCTTTCAAGCATATGCCTTTTTGGTTTATGTAATGCAGCTTCAACTTTTCAACGGTGTATGATGGCTATATTGGCTAACATGGTTGAAAAAATTTTTGGAAGTGTTTATGGATGACTTTTCTATGCTTGGAGACTCTTATGAAAACTATTTAGATAATTTGGCCAAAGTGCTCAAACGATGCAAAGAGATGAACCTCATTCTCAACTAGGAGAAATGCCATTTCATGATGAGAGAAGGCGTTGTTTTGGGACACAGAATTACAATGCAAGGAATAGAAGTTGATAAGACAAAGATAGATGTGATCAATAAACTCCTACCTCTAGTGTCTGTGAAGAGCATTAGGAGTTTTTTGGGGGACATGCTGGGTTTTAGAGAAAATTCATTAAGAATTTCTCCAAAATCTCCAAACCACTTTGTAAAATACTGGAGAAAGAGTCAATATTCAATTTTGATGATGAATGTTTAACAACTTTTGAAGAATTTAAGAAAAAAGATTAATTTTAGCACAAATCATTATTACCCTAGATTAAAGTTCACCATTTGAAATGTTGTGTGACATGAGCGATTATGCAATAGGAGTTGTTTTGGGACAATGAAGGAATAAAATTTTTCATCCCATCTACTATGCTAGCCAAACCTTGACAGGAGCATAATTAAATTATACGGTAACAGAAAAAGAGCTACTTATTGTTATTTTTGCTTTTGACAAATTCCATTCATATCTTGTAGGTACAAGATATCTAATGTCAAAGAGAGATATCACAAAACTTAAATATCTAATGTCATGCTTGGTATAAAATATCTAATGTCAAAGAGAGATGCAAAACCACGATTAATTCATTGGATTTTGTTAATCCAAGAGTTTGATTTGGTGATATAGGATAGGAAGAGAATAGAGAATCAACTGGCAGATCATCTGTCCAAACTGGAGCAAAAAGATGAAACATATCTTGAAGGTAATTCATTTCCATAAAGCTCCTTTGTTTGCATATTAAGTTAACTTTTTAGCTAGTGGTTTAATGTCGCCCGATTTGACATATCAACTAAAGAGGAAGTTTCTTCATGATGTTAGATATTATTTTTGGGAGGAATCATTTTTGTTTAAGCAATGTGCAAGATCAAATGATTAGAAGGTGTGTAGTTGAGATCAAAATAGCTGATATTTTATACCATTGCCATTCATCCCCGAGTAAGGGACATTTTGGAGGATCACGAACAACATCCAAAGTATTACATTTCAGCTTCTCTTGGCTAACCCTGTTTAAAATGCCTATGCCTACATGAAAGAATACAATTGATGCCAAAAAGTCAGAAATGTGACCAGGAGGAATGAGATGTTGCTAACCAACATACTTGAGGTATAGTTATTTGATGTTTGGGGTATTGACTTTCTAGGCCCTTTTTCCTTCTTCTAATGGTAACAGGTACATCTTGGTAGCTATTGATTATGTGTTCAAATGGGTGGAAGCTAAGGCATACTCGACTATTGATGCCAATGTGGTGATGTGGTTTCTTCAAAAACATATATTCACGAGATTTGGAACTCCCAAAGCTATAATTAGCGATGAAGGTTCCCATTTTGTGAATAGTTGGTTAAGTAGTTGTTGGACAAATATAATGTAAAACATAAAGTCGCTACAGCTTACCATCCTCAGATGAATGGTCAAGCTAGTTTGCAAATAAAGAAATAAAGGGCATACTTGAAAATATAGTACGCCCAACTGAAAAAGATTGGTCTCGGAGACTTGATGAAGCATTATGGGCCTACCAAATGACATTTAAAATTCCATTAGAGATTTCTCATTGTAGGTTAGTCTTTGGTAAGACATGTCATTTTCCATTTGAACTTGAGCATAAAGCCTATTGGGCTCTCAAACAACTCAATTTAGACCTAAAATTTGTTAGAGACAAATAGATGTTACAACTCAATGAGTTAGAAGAGATGAGATTATTCTCTTACAAAAATACCAAAAATTTTAAAGAAAAATAAAAAAGGTGGCATGATAAGCACATTCGTCCATGTATGTTCGAAGTGGGACAACAAGTTCTCCTCTTCAATACGAGATTGAAGTTTTTCCCAGGTAAACTTAAATCCCGATGGTTAGAACCCTTTACGATTAATCAAGTTTTTCTATATGGAGTAGTTGAACTCCAAAAAAATAGAGGTATGTTTAAAGTTAATGGTCAACGACTGAAACATTATTGGACCGGTAAAATCGATCAAGAAAACACTTCTCTTATTTGAACTGATCCATGAAATTTTTTTTGTCGAAAAATTGTTACTTTTGAAAATAAATAAATTTTACCTTTATGTTTTTATTTATTTTTTATTTATTTTTATCTGTTATTCTTAGTTTATTTTTTATTTTTAATTACATTATATTTTTAGTTGTAAATAAAATAGGTTTTGTAATTAAATAAATAAGTAAATAGAAATAATAATTTAAATAAAACTCTTAACTAAAATTAAGTTAATTTTTCAACTTAAGTGAAATTAGAGTTTTTTTTTTTATTATTTTTTCTTCCCTACTTTTCTCTTTATTCTTTCTTGTGATTTTTTAGCTGCCGTATTCCTTAGCACCGTTGTCTTCCACGCCGCTGCCAACACCCCTCACCAGCCCAGCCTGGTGCGGTCCGACGCCCAACAGCACCAGTCAACCTGTGCACCCAGCGTGTGCACGTGCATCTTCCAACAGCAAGCCTTTGTGCGTTGCTCTGTCACACACCATCGCGAATCGTTATACGATTGCAACAGTCATGACCACTATCGGATGCTTGTGGCAGCCATCGCATACCATCGATCGCTATCGATCACATATTAGCGGCCTCTTTCGGGCGCAATCGAGTCCCAGCAAGCGCTGTCGATTACCATCGTCAGCAATTGGAAGCAATCGGGACCTGTAGAACCTTGTGCGCCACCAGCCGATGGCAGCAGCCGAATTTTTTCAATAGTTTCCTTGGCGATTGTGGCTGACTTTTCAACATTCGGCAAACCTTATTTGCCGCTCCTAACCCATCTTAAGGTATTTTTGGATTTCATTTTTTCTACTAAGTGGTTTTTGTCTTGATTCCGCCACACCTAGGCAAGATACTAACATGCAGGAGGAGACAGACACAGACAATGATGGGTCAATAAATAAATGTAGGGGTTTTCTTTATTCAAAGACATTTCTTTTAGTTAGTTTTCTTTATTTTTTTTAGAAACATTACTTTTATTTTTTTAAAATTTTTGCAAAATAAATTCTAGCTGCAATTATTTTTCAGTGTTTTTCTTATTTTTATCTGATGGATGTTTTGAACAATGAGGACATTGTTCCACTTAAGTTTGTGGGGGATCATGCCTCAAAAAAAAATTTTTTTGCCTCAATTTTTGTAGAAGATGAATTCGTACAGCGAGGCAGAGAAGTAAAAAAGACACTCAACATCAATGGAGTATGGTATTTAGTTCAAATTCAGGTATGATCTTTTATTTATTTCAAGTATTTTTATGTTAAATAAATTATGAGATGAATTTTGATTTTATGAGTATGTAGATTCACCATAATTGTTTTATATTCCCTGGAAATTAAGAATGCATGAGGATTTAGTCTCTAGAATTTGTTTGGTATTTTCCTTGAGGCAAAATCTTAGGTAACAAAACGAGTTTAAAAATGACTTATGCGTATTTTCTTTGGATCGATTGAGCTTTCAAGCCTACCTTATTAATTAAATCCTTTGAAAACCAATTTTGAGTTGTATGGCCTATATTTTTTGGAAATAACCCTTGAAATACATAACTTATCTTACATAATTGTTTTTGTGACCTCTTAAACCTTTAAATCTTAGCCTTGCTTACTTTGGAAGTGTTTTGAAGTTTAAGTTTGGGGGAGTCCAAGAAGATCATATGGTGTAAAACACTCAGATGAGTTACATATACAGAAATATGCGCTGAAAGATACTTTTTTAGTTCAAAAGAGAAAGAGAGAGAGAGTACCATTAGGCACAAGTGCTGAAAAGAAAAGAGTTAGTGGGTGATTACAAATTTTTGAAGGCCAAGGTAAGCTAGGTTTAAGGTTATTGAACCTAAAATATCTATTCTTCTCCATACGTTAACCCTATCCCCGTTACAACCCTTACTGAGGCCTATTAATTTAAAACCACTAAGTTAACTACATTAGTAGAGAGGGAATATCAAGTCAACATATGAAGACGTGTTAATTCTGAGGAATGATGGTTAGTTAATTTTGGAAATTAATCTTTTATTGTTGAACTTAATATACTCTTAAAACTAGTTGTTCAAATCATGATTTATTAGAATTTTAGTTACTTGAACAAATATTGGATGATATGTTGTCTATGAACTCCATATTTACAAGATTGATTTGAGAATAAAATTTCTGTTTTTCTATGACTACTTGGATGAATAAAAATTTTACATGATGACATGTTTTTAGCATTCCTCGAGACGAGCAATGATTTAGTTTGGGGTGTGTAAACTCCGAAATATATATATTTCAACACTTTTTTATTTATAGATTATGCTAATTCTGAGTACAAATATTACACTTTCTGTGGTTTTATACTTACTTTTATGATATTTTATTATTCCATGGGAAAGTGTTAAGTTTATGAATATTATGTTAAATGCATGTTATTTTGTTATTTTTTGGGATTAATTGGGCTAAAGGAAAGGATGACTGAATTTTGGTTGTATTTGGGTCTTAGACAGGTACAGGTTGAAAGGATGATAAATGCAATCACATGAACTTCAATTAGTGATAATTCAGAATGAATTCCAAGAAGGCCCCATATTGTCTAAATTGGAGGCTCAAAACCAATTCCATATACCCAATTTTACCAGAAACTAAGTTGGCAAAAGTCAGTGGTAAAATTAGCAGTTCCTAACCACTCATCCAAACTTCCACAAATAGCAGATTTGACCCAATATTTTCCAAAAGAAAATCATCATAATATCTTCCTTATAAAAAAAACCTTCAACCGTCCATCAACTGCTAAAAACAACAGTAAAAAATAATCACAATTTGACCACAGTTGGCCGGCCACACAAGGAGAGAAAAAACTAACTTCCTTGCTAAATTTAGCAAGGAAGACTCACTCCTCCACCATACAAGGGACGCCATGATCATGAGAGATTATGGGATATTTAATTTGATACTTTTGGCATGGGTTCAAATGGCTATAAAAGGAGGCCTTCATCCATCATTTAAGGCATTAGAATCCTATCATCTTTTACACATTTTCACACCATTTTCTCACGTCCCTTTTTAGAGAAAAATTCCTTTGAGTGTACTTGCCTATCTAATGGCTTGCTAACACTTGAATTCCAAAAAACAAGGCAATCACTTGTGAAGAAAGCCACCATAAGAAGTTGCAAGGAACAACCACAAATAGCCCCCTGCATCCAGTTGTTTACTCTTCGCATTGTGAAATGGTTGTGGATAGCCTCCATCGACTACTCTTTCTTATCTTTTTATTTATTGCTAATTATTGTTTTCTATGTCGGGAGACAACATTGCATCTCATCTTTATGTTTTTAGTTTAATATGACATGACTTAATTTTGTTTATTCAAAATGGATATGAATCTTGATTTGAATTAATTGGTATTTCTTTTTTGAATATTATGTGCAAATGATTATTTCATTCATTTAGGTTTAATTCATGATCATACGTTTGAATGTATGGCCAAATTTTGTAGGTTACTGAATTAACTATTTAATTTGGGAAGAGATAATAGTTAATAGTCCAAAGAGTAAAATGGTGCATATCATGTCGATTTCGAAAGATAATTGTTGTATGCATAAACTCTGTAAATACTCGGAAGGGTGATTTCTAGGTTAGGTTTTTTTGACATAGGGATATGATAATTAACTTAGGAACATAATAGAACTTTAAGAGAAGCTTATGCCTTAATTAAAATGGGTTTAATGAATATTCATATTGCCACGAACCTTTCGTGATTTTTTTTTTTAATGCCAATAAATTCAAATATTTATTTTAGTCTATTCATGTTGTGTTATATTATTCATTGTGTTAATTCTTGTTGTGATTATTTTCTGCAAGGTAAGTTGTTCTATTTTGTCGGTATTTGATAACCGATTACATCCTTAACTTAGAATTCGATTTTCAACAATTAAATCTTATTTTTATTTTATTTTTAACCAAATTGAATAAGATTTACTTTGCAAATAATTCAAACAATAATCCCGGTGGAGATGATAATCTTTTACTCACTATTTATTACTTGTACGACCATTACACTTGCACGTAATCACACAAAAACAAGTCATGCCACTAAAGTACCATGATTAAGCTTTCCCTATTAAACACCATTCTAAAAGTTATTTATCAAGTGTTTGTCGAATGTGTTACCCTCATAGGATATTCTAACATCTTTGGTTTAAATCTATTCACTCAATATAATTTTATTTTATCTCATGATAACTATTACATCTTTTTTCATGAAAAAGTCAATTACTAACAAATAGTAATTAAGTCATTCGTCTCAGATGAATGACCTATGATCACGTTACTTTTCCATCTATCAACAGATGAATGACCTATGATCACGTTACTTTTCCATCTATCATGTAACGTCTATTATAGGATACCATTTAGCCTTTATTGGAATACGAATTTCAATATTTTAAGTGAAGCTATGTCTTGCAGAAGTTGTATACCCAATGAACCAACTTTCAGCACTATTAGCAATTGGATTCAAGCTTTTAACACATCAAAGTATAAGAGTTATGCATACATACTTCATCACTTGCTTAGGATTGAGGTAAGCCACACTTTGAACATCATATTCATAAATGGATTTATTATCTATTCTACTTGGGTTTTGTTTGATGTATTGTTAGTTTAGACAGTCACATATATGTCTCTATCTTCTGAAAGTCATTTGCTCCAATACTCAAGACAATGTATCTCCCTAATTGGACTTAATGGACGGCATAATAGTCTTTTAGTTGACTTGATTAATGTCAATTAGACTACAGACTATTTAGATTATCTATTAATAAAGGTTGTCTTCTCACCTTATGATCCAACCACATAATAAAACTTAATATTAGTTAAACATTAGCTAATATTTACTTACATTTTACTTTACATGCAAAAATCATTGAGAAAATTATACAAAAAAATATTAATGAGAAAGATGGAATTTTATTAAACTAATCTATTCGAAAAATTGCAAGTACATTTGACAATATCACTACACTAAGGGCACTATAATAGGTCAATTTAGTCTGGGTCCATACAAAAAAAAAATAATAAACCCAAAATAATAAAATAAAGTCCAAGTCCAGTCCAAAATTATAAATATATCATTTGGTCCGATCGGAATGGCCTATTACTTGAGAAGATTGAAGGTCCATCTACAAGCTTGACGCATATGGAAACATAATCTTCAAGGATATGCAATCTTAGATATGATATGCAATCTCAGAAGATATGATTTTGTAATCTTAGAGATTTAATTTGTAGATACCCTTTAATCTTAGTAATTGATCTGTACCGTTGGATTTGGGGAGGCTCAACTATAAATAGAGGCATCTCCCTTCATTGTAAATGACTTGAGTTTTGGGAGAAATAAGAGTTATTGAGAGCATTCACTCAAAATTCTCTCTCTCTTGCGTTCTTATTTTTTGTGGTTTGCTCTTATTTTGCTCTTCATTCATCTTCGTTTCTTTTTTTAGTTGCTTTCGTTTGAGTTAGATTTTGATGGAGGAATTTCTTTGAATCCTCATATTGTGAGAATAAGGTTGACTTAAGCGTTTTTAACCTTTTTTTTATTTATCCATTTAATTGTTTAGTCATTAATTATTCTTTTTATTTTTATTCGTTTATTTAATCCTCATATTTTTTTATTTTTATTTTTAAATAAATATATTTCATTTCCACACTTGCTATTATTCAAAAGCTTTCTAAAATAAGGCCATATTTGACATTTGGGAGCTTTGAGAAAATTGTGCCCTAACTTATTGGATTTCGATTTTTCCATTGAGTCCAAATGCTTGAGTACCCTTTTAAAAAATAAAACATATAAATTTCAAATAAAATCTTATTCTCTGGAATTCGAAATATTGTGTCCTAACTCACTAGATGTGACATTTTGTTATCTCGAGGTAAGGATTTCTAAAAAAACAAGGCAATATTTTGTGTTTGAAAATTCGAGAAATCGTGCCCTAACGTACTGGGTTTCGATTTTCCGTTTGACCAAATAACTAAATATCCTTTTAAATTTCAATGCATGAGCTTTGAAAATCAAAAGACGATCTTGGATTCGAGGGTTTAAAATACCGTATTCTAACGTGCTGGATATGATATTTTATCACTTCGAGATAAGTGAATCTCAACATCCAATTTGAATTATACAAATATTTTTTTAAAAGGGATCGTATTTTAAAATCTTTTCAAATTTTTGACATTAGGACATTAATTAATCAATTAGGTACCAATTTTTGGGCGTTACGAGGGTGCTAATCCTTCCTTGTACGTAATCAACTCCCGAGCCCGTTTTCTTGAATTTCATGGGCCAAAATCGATGTTTTAATAAAACAAAATATCTTACAAGGTGACCCAATTACACCTAAACAAAAAGGATTGGTGGCGACTCCATTTTCGTTTTAAAAGTCAATCCCTTTTTTTCAAAACAAAAATGGTTTTGACAGTTTGGCGACTCCACTGGGGACATAAGAGAGTCGAGCCATAAATTGGTTAATTTTTGTCCTTTTTTTGAAAATTGGAAAATTCGATTTGAAAAATTATGATCCTTTTTGTTGCATTTGTTTGTGTTATGATTGTTGTAGTTCGAGTCTTATAGAATATTCTTACATTACATTGCACGACCGTTGTGGTTACACCTTTTAAGTGGGAGTGAAAAACTATGCCTTCGTAAGGTTTTCACCTCCGCATGGGTTAGTGGACTACTTTCGGGATACATCCGTACCTATATCTTTGTGAGATTTTCATCTCCGCATGGTCATAGGGAAATGTATCCCCCTAAACTGAACTCGGTCCATATGAGCTTATAATGGGTGAGGATCAAGGAATCTGCTAGTTTAGGTACCTCTATTTTAGAACCAAACCCCATGTAAAAAGTCCTAAGAGCCCACCCTAGGTAGAGCCGTACCAAACCTCAGTGGTTACTCAGATAGGTCATTTATTTTGTTGTTTATTTCTCATGTGCTAACGTGTTTTCTTTTGTTTTGATTGCATTGCATTCACATCATAGAAAAGAGGAGTTGATTCAAATTTGATTGCTAAATAGAAGAGCTTGTCATGAGAAAACGAATTTCTTGATAAAGTGGATTATAATACGGTCGTCCGAATATGGTCCAAGTAAACACAACAAGAGAAGACTGATAGTCTGTGAAGGAATACAAGACTTTATTTTATTGCTCAAGGATCCAAGCTGACAAAGACTATTCAAAAATCACCACATCTCGGCTTTCTTGAAGAGGCTAACGAGTATTGTGGAGATAAGTGAGCAGTGAGTCGTGGCCTAGATCAAGCAACAAGGAGCTAGCAAAGGCATCTTTTGGAAAATTTGCAAGATTTGACCATGACATTTGGATATGAAGAAAAGATCAGTGTCTTCAATTGGACTATGAGGGCAATGCCGTATATGTAATTCGTTTCATGTAAAAAAATTTGTTTTCTAAAAAAGTTGTTTTAATGGAGTTGAATTCATAATCAACGCATTTCTTTCTTTTGCATCCATTACATATATCGCATTGCATCATTTGCATTAGACTTTTACAAAATGACCCTAATTAGGTAAAATTATTTCAGAGTTAACCTGGAAAACATGGAACAAAAGTTGGAGAGATTAGAGCAAAGGCAAATACAGATGCAAGAGCAATTAACCAAAATTTAACAAGATATACGAGATCAAATGTTAGAGTTCCAAAGAAATATAATTGGCCAGCTAAGTCAGTTACTAGCTGAAGGGCTTGAAAAGAAGAAAAGCCTAGTGGTCAACAGTGGAGATGATAATGAAGACCTCGTCTATCACCCAAGTTTTACCCCAATAAGCGTCCAGACCCAACCAGGCATGCATCCGCGAGGGGAACTCGTAACTATCAGACCCCAACAACATCAGGCCGGTATGTCAGTACCAATAAACTACTCGATAGGCTCAGGTCCCAATCCGGGAGGCAATCCAACCAATCTCATTATTATTAATCTGGCTAGTATAGAAGAAACAAAGAAGTGATAGTGGAGCTCCCAAGTTAATACTTTAAGAGCCCCGAAGAAAAAAGAAAATGAGGCAAATAACATGAGTATGCATAGCAAGTGTTATTCAAAACCGATTACCATAGGCCAGCCAAGAACGACAACTACTAGCCATCAGGTTCCCCAAAGGAAAGAACCCAATTCAAGACCGAACTTGGAAAAATCCCAATTCACCGCCGTCCCAATCACGTATAGAGAGCTGTACCAAATTTTGTTTGATGCACATGTAGTATCCCATTTCTACTTAAAACCTATACAACCTCCATACCTTAAATGGTACGACACGAACGCCCAATGCGAATACCATGCAGAAATTATAGGACACTCGATCGAGAATTGTACTGCTTTCAAAAAGATGATTGAAAGGCTTGTCAGAATGGGTATTGTCAAATTCGATGATTTCTCTGGGGCAGAAAATCTAGATAAAGGGGTAAATATTATGAGTTCCATAAGATCCAAGAATGCATCGAGTTCAGGGCTTTAGTGCAAGATCTGATATTGGGGGAATCTGAACGATGTATCCGAAGACAGAACCGGGGAATACAATTTTTCAAGCATCTTACATACTTGGGAGAGTTTTGAACAATGGGACGGTGGAAGAGATCCTTGTATTTTTAGAGCTAATTTAGAGTAATATTCAAAACACGCTTGTTGCCTTAAGCCTAGAGGTAATAAATATCTTTTTGTGAAATAGGCTCGTGTCCAAAATCTTTATTTCAATAAAATGCATCTTTTTGAGTAAATATTCTTTTATTCTTTTCATGTATAGATTCTTTTATTTTTGGACTTTCTTTCAAATATTCTTTTATTCTTCATTCATGATCATACCATATAAATAGTCATCCTTAGAATCATTTATTCTTTGGAATTTGCCTTCGTACCTATAATAGGTCCCTAGATATCAACGACATGAGTGACGTTGTTATTGACTCAGAATCTCCTTTTTTAGTGAGATATGTGTCTAGGGAGATCTCAAGATTTTGAAGATGACAGAGATTGTAACTTTATTTCTTGACTTGTTAAGAATGGTAGAACAAGATGATAAATGGATATTGCTTTACAAAGGATCAATGAATATTGTGAACCTAGGGGAAGAGAAAGAGAAAAAGATTGGAGCCTGCAAAAGCAAAGCGAGACATCATTGAGTTATTCCAAGAATTCAAAGATGTTTTCACACGATTGTATCAAGATATGCCTGGGCTACTAAGATCTGTAGATGTTTTTAAGGCTAAAAGAGGTCCATAAAAATGTCAAAAGGACGCATGCACTATTTTATCAAGCTTTTATTTTTGCTTCTGTGATTATGTAACACAACTATTTGTTTACTTCAGTGGTTAAGTGCTCTGGGTGTGTATGTGAGGTCCCAAGTTTAAGCCTTACCTTAGGCAAATTTTATTATTTTTCTGGTTTAAGCCTTACACTTGAGGAGTGGGCTTATATTAATTTATTTGTGAATCAATATCAGAATTAGTCTGCTGGTTCAAGTGGTAAGGGAGTTGGTGTGTTGGGGGTCATTTGTTCGAATCCTGGCATTAGCATGGGTATTTATTTTTGCTCGGTTTGGTGTCAGTGTTTCGGTGGAATTTAAATTTTAAAGAGTTAGGTGCTAGTGGGTTAGTGGGGAGAAATCTAATGGATTTTGGGAGTTATCATCATAATTGAGTTTATTTTTTCTTTTTCCAAAAAATCTTTTATCTTTCTGACATATATTCTCCCCTTCTTCCTCTTGCCGAAATTTTATTTTGAGTTCTCCCTCCCCCTCTTCTTCATTTTTCCTAATTCATCTCTTTCTTTTATTTTTGCAATGTTGTTTGTACTTACGCGGGTTCGATAAGTTCTTCTTTTCTTTTTTGTCACGAAAGTATATCGATTGCATAGGAATATGATTCTTCTGCAATTACTGGTGTAGGAGGAGGCTTTGAGTAGTGGACTTCGTACCTCTTATTTTTGCAGTGTTAATGGAGGTTGTTCGTCGGCAGTAAGTTGAGTTTCTGTTAGTTCATAATTGTTGAATTTACTTGTTAATCTACTAAATCGGTGATAGGTACTTTGGTTTTAGGTCTCGAAGGGATCGAGAGTGTTTTCACGTTGAAACGATACCAGGGGTGTACCCAGAAACGTAGAAAATGAGGTTTTTACAAAAGCCAAAAACTATTCTATCGATGCCACACAGGCATGTAGGCGCCCGTGCAGAAGGCCGTGTGCAACGACACTGTCGGGTGATCGACGAAGGCCAAACCATGTACAAGACATAGTCGTGTGATGGTTAGAAGGTGGTCGTGTAAGCCACACGGGCTAGGCCAAATTGGGTGTGTGGGCTCACACTAGCACTCTACACGGGCGTGTGGGTTTCTGGGCCAGGCCGTGTGATCCACATGGGCAAAGCCAATCTAGACGTGTAGGTCATACAGGCATGTAGGCCCACACCTTTTTCTCTAGGGTTGCACGGGTCGTACCAAACAACTGTGGGCCTACTGTAGGGTCGGTAAGGGCTAGATAAACCCTATTCTGTAGGATATGGTTACCTGATAAACTGAGACTCTATACTGAGCATTGTAGTCTTATGCATGTCTGGTTATTGTTCTGTATGCCTATCTACTATTTGATTATTAGCATGTTAAATATGCATATCTGTTTCTATTTCTGTTTCTATTTCTATTAATGGGGTAGGATGATGTATATTAGAGGAAGTGTTCTGAAAGGAAAATTACGCCTATTATTTGTCAGCATGGCTTCATCATATCTATTATGTGTCGCATCGGTACTATATGGTGTGTAGGGCTGGGTGGGTGTTTTAAACCCCACATGGTGTGTAGGGATAGTCAGAGACGGTGTATAGAGGATGGGGGTAGGATTCTTGATTTCTAACTTACATATCTGTATATGTATCTATTATGGGCTTAGGCCCGAATCCGTATCTGCATCTAGAATAGGCTTAGGCCCGAAGTTGTATCTGTATCTGAAATGGGCTTAAGCCCAAATTTGTATCTTTCTGACACTTGATAATCTGCATGTTTGCATGCCTAATTCTGGTGAGTTACTGAGTTTACGTAAACTCACCCCTTTATCTATCTGATCTGTACAGGCAATCCACAAACTTAGGCAGATTGTTGCAACGAGACTCAACGGTGACCACTTTACCATGAACTGTTAAATTTACTTAATTGCGGTATTATTTAAGATTTGGTTTTTAATTGAGAGTTGTAATTTTCGGGACTCTCTAGACTGTAAGGACTTTTAACTATTGGTTTTAGATTTCGTTATTCATCTTATGCATGCTTTATCAAATGTTTACTCTGAAACCGTCAGTTTTCTAAAACAAAGGTTTTCTAGAAGTTGAACTAGTTTTACTTAAAAACCATAATTTTCAAAAGCTTCCGCAATAAGATATGTTCAAGGAAAATCGAATATTTGATTAAATGTTTTTGAACTAGATGAAAGCAAACAAGAGCTAATAAACTGAAATGGCTTTGTAACTTCGTTTTCAAAATCTATTCCATGTGACATCATCAGATTCGGCCATAACGTCTAGGCCGGGTTTGGGGTGTTACACATTTGCTTATGTTTCAGACTCACACTAAGCTCATGTAGCTCATCCCTTCAGTTTTTCCCCTTTCAAGTAATTCTTGTGTTTTGAAGCTAGGCTAGAAATCGGAAGTCTCGGAGATTAAGTAATTTGGTTTGGTTTGGTTTAATAATTATTTTTCTAAAATTTCAGTCTAATAATTTTATTTGGTTGTAAGGAAGATTATTAAACTGTGGTATGAGTTTTTATTTTCAGACTTTTTTTTAGTTTTGGGTTTTCACATGTTTGTTTTTTCTTTTTCCAAATTAGATTTGAACTTCATGCATAGGTTCAAAATAATTGTTTTTGCTTTTGAGTCTAAGTTACTCGAAGAGTTTTAAGCTAGAGCTAAATTATGGTTTTTCCATTGCTACAAATGTTCGCAAATGGATTTGGAAAATAACAATTTGGTTAATCCTAATTTTTACAATAACAAGAACACAATTTGCAAAGCACAAATCTGGTTTTATCAAACTTTTGTTTGTCATAAAAAGAAAATGATTTTTGAAAAGAGATTTTTGGTATTTAACCAAAATTTTGTTTTAGGTTATTTTGATAGCCAATGTGACCTCCAGAATTTCACTGAAACTTCTAGGCTAGGTTTTGGGTGTTACAAATTAGAACTAAAAACCTTGTAATACGACCAAAATAAATTGAAAAGAGCTTCAAAATAGTAGCTAAACTTATTAAAACGTGATCCACCATTTTCAAGCTTAAAAATCAATTTAAAATCAAAAGATTTATTGAAATCATGAGTTAATTGATTAAAACTAGATTTGAAATGATAACACATTTAGTTTAATTAAGAAAAGTTAGAATGTTACCTTAATTTTGCAACATTGACGAGCTATGGAGCTAATTCGAGTTTGAATGTGTGAAGAAATTTAGAGAAATTGAAAATGAAATCATAAGTATTCTTTGAAATTGAAAGGGGATTTTGTGTTTGGAGAGCTTAGAAATAAAAAAGGATGAACTAATTTTAGGAGAAAAACAAGAATTGGTGTTTGGAAATTTTTTGAAGAGATGACGAATGGGAGGGAAGAAATGTTGGTGGTTTAAAAAGCCAACCAAACTTTGAAAATTAAGAAGCCCTTTGACCACCTACAGTTTTCTTCTTTATCCAAATTCTCTTTGGTTTTCAATTAAAGTCAATTTCAAAATTATTTTCAAATCAAATCTTGTTTTTAAAATCCATTTTAGCAAAATTAATTGCCGAACACTTAATTTTAATTTCTTAACCTAAAATTTTAATTCTAGTTATTTTAAATATTTTATTTACTTATTCATAGCTATTTACTTGTCTAGTTTAATTATGGTTTTCGTTCACTAACCTGATTCTACTAACCCGACTTTTGGGATGTTACAACTCTCCCTCTCTAAAAAGAATTTCGTCCTTAAAATTACCTAAACAGAACAGATAGGGATATTGATGTAAGGAGGAAGTGGGACTCTTCATAGCTAGCCACCTAGGGGAGTTTTTACTCCGTTTAAACACTTAATTTTCATATATTATTTATTTCAATCTTCTATTTCTATTTATTGTGACACATTAAAATGCTTAGAGAGTTTTGATGGTCAATAGAAATTTTATTTACATAATTAGGAGTGTTAATTTATTTTAAACTCTTGTAAATTGGCCTATAAAGAGCCTTTGTTTCAAAACTGAATAGTCGTTTCAAACTTAGGTGTAGGTTGATTGTTTGAAACTAGAGAATAATATGAAAAAGCAATCTTAAACTTCTTATATATGGAGAAATTTTGATGTACATGATGCATAGCCTGCAGTTATCTTTATTTAACAACACATTTTATTATTCAATATTTGCCTTCCCCATGTACTGTATTTTTTTCTATACAACAACATTTATGGACTATTGAAAGAATGAGGGATTGAAAAGAAAATTTTTAGCGTTACCTTGGATAATGAAAGCAATATGGATAGCTTGCACGAATTTTGTGTGCTCGTCTTCATCAATAAGGTGCATTGTTATGTCATGGAAAATACTTTTATATATATATATATATATATATATATATATATTAAATCGTGTGAAATATGGTCATGGCTTAATCAAATTTGATATATTCAAATGGCTTGTTTAATGTTAGACAATTTTCTTAATTTCTTTTTCAAGTTGAAAACTCAATTCCTATTCTTAAAGATTTCATTTGATCGGATTACCATTTTGTTGATAGGAAGAGGTTATTAAAATGTGTGACAAAGAGAAAAGAATATTGGAATGTGCTTGTGTTGAAGATTTATTAATGGCAGAAAAGATGGATAATAAATTTCCAAATTTGGGTCTATTTGGATAATCTGAAAAAAGTGTAAATTAATATTTTATTTACAATTACTTTATTGATGTAAAATTATAAATTTAGATTTAGAAACTATTGCATTGGAGAGATGTTTTATGCTTTCAGCATTATTTCAATTCTGAAACAGCATTTTGTATATGTGATAGAATTATCAATAAATACATAAATTGGCTTACGTCTCATAATGCTTGTTATTTATTATAGGTGTGAATTTTAAGAATATTCAATTTAATTTTTGAAATGGCTCTTTTTTGCTCGAGCCCAGGCTAAACAAAAAAAAAAAAAAAACAAATATCAAATAAATGAAGTCCATGTTCTTTTACAGATAAATGGGTTTAAAACCCTAAAATCCAAATGGTCAAACCCATTACACCCATGGTTCAGTTACATTCTAACCTAACCCAAATTAAAATAAGCCCAAAAAGCTAAATTGAATCAGAAAGCCTAGGGTTTCTGAAACCCTAGGCGCCGCAACTCCCAACACAGGCCCCTTGGTCGCGCTGCAATCAGCGCGCGGATGGCACTCCTCACCGCTGTGTTTCTCACCGTTGACCTGCAAAAAAGGAAGGGAAAGACGACAGAAGCCAAAAATCCAGCAAAAGAATCAATGTACTTAGGCTATAAAAAGCCGGAAACAGCCAATGTAAAGGGCTACGATTATTTTTTTTTTACAAATACAATACAATAAATCATAGAATAAGAGGTGATTTTCGATTTGATATTTCATTTAATCATTATTGTTGTTTTCGTTTATTTTTTTATACATGCAAAATACAGAAGACAATCAAAATAGATTTTAAAAACCGAAAGAAAACAGTGTGTATTTAGTTTTTTTTTTTTTTTTTTGCAAAATATTACTAAAAAACAAAAAGGAAAAGAAATGTACCTAGAATCTGGCTCAAAAGGGTGGTCTTAGCCTTAGGGCCGCCGCGAACGACGACGCGTAAGGCGCGTGCGAGGACTACCGGAGGTCGGAGGACCTGTGAAGGCAGAGCATTTTCTGGGACCTCTGCTTGTTTTTTTTTTTTTTTAAAGATGGTTTAAAAATGATTTTTTTAGCTGTTTTTTTTTTGTTTGTTTATAAAGGCCAATGGAACGACGTCGTTTTGGTGTGGTCAATTAATGACCAAAACGGCGTCGTTTAAGGGCCAAGATCTGCGTGTTGACCCGATACCCGGGGAGGATCCGCGCATTTTTGTTAAAAGGTCTAATTGCTCAATAGGCCTTTCCGCATTATGGCATTTTTACAATCATGTCCAATTTATACTTTTCCTTTTATTATTAATTCAGCCCGGTAATTTATTTTTTTTGTTTTAATCGGATCCTCGGGCCATTTAACCATGGATGATTGGAACGACGCTGTTTTAGGAAAAAGGCATAATTGCCCAATAAGTCCCTATAGTGTGGCGTGCGTTCCAATCGGATCCTTTTACACTTCTACTCCGGATTCCTTTTTTTTATTCTGATTTGATCTTTGTTTCTTTGATTTTTAGTTCTTTTTATTTTTATTTTTATTCTTATTTTTAATTATTTTAGTATTATATATGTATCAAATTATTACTATTTATTATTTATATTAGGTTATTTTATTAAATTCAATATTATTTATATATTACATATCATTTTAAAAATTGTATATTAATTATTATATTATATATTATTTTAAAATTTTGTATATTGTATAACATTTAAAATTGTTTTATCCTTGATATAAAAATATCCCATATATTGTTTATTTTTAAATATGTAGTTTTTATGTATATATGTATTAGATCATTATATTAAATATATTTTTTATCCAAAGTTTTATATTATTATTTATTTAAAAAAATATATTACTTATTTTCTCATAAATATATATATTATCTTTTTTAGAATTTGTCATATTTTATTATTATTATAGTATTTATTTATTATTTTATATACATTATTCACCTTATTTTTATATATGCATTTAATCTTGTGTAAAATGTGTAACGCCCCTAACCCCAATCCGTTACCGGAATAGAGTTACGGAGCATTACCGGAGTTACCGATTTATTTATCAAATATTTTATTTCATCTAACATTTATATTTGAAACCAATTAAAATTAAACAGATTGTCCCTCAAATGTATTTATTCTTATTCTCGACATGTTTTACTTGGATTTATTATTCGTCTCAACATACTTAATTTATATATTATGCTTATAAGTAACATTTTCAATAATTTCACTATTTACTTATATGTGAACATTCAAGCTGTCCACCTGCGTCATAGTCACTAAATTATTTATATCTTGAGCTACAGAGCTCCAAATTAAGATCCGTTAATTTTCCCTGAAACTAGACTCATGTAACTTTCTACCATAAAATTTCCAGAATTTTTAGTCTTGTCAATTAATACAGTTTATTCCTCAAATTTACCCCTGATTCACTGTCTGACAGTTCCGACCCTCCTGTACTAAAGTTCAATTATCTCATAGCTCAGGACTCGGATAATGTTCTCGTTTATTTCTATTGAAACTAGACTCACTGAGGATTCTGAACATATAAATTACAACTCATAACTATTTTTGTACAATTTTTAATGATTTTCTAAACTTAAAACAGAGTATCTCGAAATCTTTCTGAACTAATCTTACCAAAATTTAAATATCTCAATTTATAGACTTCCTTTGCTTGTTATGTTTCTTTTATATAAAAATAGACTCAATAAGCTTTAATTTCATATCTTATTCACCCTTTAATTCAGTTCCTACAATTTTTAGTGATTTTTCAAAGCTATACTTATGTTGCTGCCCAAAACTGTTTGCTTGTAGCCTATTTTGCAATTAAATCCTAACTAAGTTTACTTTCTTTTACAACTCAATTCATTCTTCATTTTTATTCAAACTTTGTCCAAACTCATTCTTAACTACTAAATTTCCAGCATATTTCCCTAATTTCGAAATTTCATCAATTTAGTCCCTACAATGTTGAAACTTATGAATTACTTTACAATTCAATCCTTATTTCATTTCTAACTTGAGTTCTTATCAATTTAACCCCTAATTCATCTTTTTACTCAACATAAACATTATCTAGAAATCTAATAACTTTCAAAATATTCATTTAATTTCCTCAAAATCTTGTTCCAAAGCTTCTAAAGCATCAAAATTAAATAAAAAGGACTTAATTGACTTACCAATTTTAGCTTCAAGCATCAAACCCCCAATTTTTCCTTTCTTCTTTCTTTCTTTCTTTTTCTTCCCCTTCTCACGTTTTGTTCTCTGTTTCTTTTTTTCTTTTCCTTCTTTTATTTCCTTTTTAATTTCTTTTATTACTTATTTAATTAATTATTACAAAATATCTTTTTATCAACCAATTAAATACATACACTTATACCTTTAAAATACATACACTTGTTTTAATCCTTGCCACCCACTTGTCATCATCTCAACAGTTTAATAAAATAAAATTTACCCAAATAATAATAATTATAACAAATAAATTAATAATATTTACTTAATAATTAAGTAAATATACATAACATACATTTGTACCAATAAAATTGATACACATTTATTTTATCCATAATACACACATGTCAATTTCTATGGTCTAATTACTAATTTAATCCTTTATTATTTCTTTTTACTAAAATCAAACCTTTGCATTCTATTCAATTTAGTCCTTTCTACTAGTTATTTCTTATTAAACTAAATTTACTTAATTAAACTTTAATTAACCACTCATCTAACTTTATAATTATTTTTAATAATTATTTATGAACCCATTTTTTTTATAAACGAAGACCCGAAAATAAACTTTTCCGATAACCGAAAAATTCGGGTCGTTACAAAATGTTTATGTTTATTCCTTAATTTTTTTTAAAAATTGATTTTTTTATTGTCTGCTTTATATCTTTTATGTAATCATTCATATTTTTAAGAATAGATTTGTAATCTTTATTTACTTTAGTATAATTGTTATATTGCTTGCATTATTTGCTTTGTTATGTTATTGTTTTTACTTAATTGTCTATATTAGTACTCTTTGTTAATATGACTTGTAGTCTTAGTAAAATGATTTTTGAAATTTATGTTTTTGTAATGTACTAATGCCACATCTCATTCAAATCATTGTTTTAGAAAACGTATTTCATTTTTAATTGCGACCATTTATCCAAAAAGTGTTTTCTTAAATAAAATAATATTTGGCATTTGGAAGTCTCGAGGGAAATTGTGCCCTAACTCACTGGGTTTCAATTTTCTTCGTTGAATTTACATAGCCAAGTATCCTTTTTGAAATCAAAAATTGCAAATTTTAAATAAAAAACCTATTCTTGTAATGGCCTAAATTCAAAGTTATCGGAACAGTGGTTTCGTAACCACAAATCCGATTTAAAGAGAAATTTATTTTAATATTTTTTTTTTACATGAATATTGTTGTGATAGGAAAATCGTATGAAAATATTGATAGAAAAATTTTACCGAATGAGTAGTTAGTTAATAAAAAGAAATTATTGAAGAAATTAGGTAAAGACAAGTTATCGGGAGCTTGATCTCGTAAAACCGAGTCAAAAATATTTTTATAAATATTTGTGGAATGTTAGTAATATTGTATTAAAATTTCGTTAGAAAATTTTAACGTTTGGGTAGTCAATTAAATGAAAAGGACTAAATTGGAAAAGGAGTAAAAGTTGTTAGGATGATTAAATAGCTTAAGTGTTTAATTAGAAAGGATTTAAAAAGTAAATAGACCCAAAATTTATTTGGGCTGGACGGCAAGGGCATAAAATCAGCAGAAAAGTGGATGAATTAAGGGCAAAATTGGAATATTGCATTATTAACTAAATAAAACTAGGACTAATATGGAAATATCTAGATTTCTTGAGATTTCTCTTCATTCTCATCAGAAAAACGCCATAGGAGGGGTTCTTTAAGCTGGTTTTTCATACTTTTTGCACCAAGTGAGTTAATCCTTGCCTTTTTCTTGTAATTTTTGTGTTTTTAAGACTTTTACAACTAGGTCCTACTATTAAATTCATTAGTTTTTGATTTTATGGATGAAATTGAAAGTCACCATGGTTGAGTTCTGTAAGTATATGAATATTTAGCATGGAATTTAAGCTTTAATCTTATTATATGATGATTTTATGGAATAAAATGTAAAGAAAGTGAATATTTAGGACCTCTTTGTAAAAGAGTGTGAAATTGAAGTTTGCTTCTGAAATTCTTGTTCCCAAAGGTTACAAGGTAGTTTAAAATGATTGAATAAAGTATTAATTGAGAAAAATCAGCTCAATTGAGAGCTTAATTGAGTAGAGACGAAACTATCACTTATTAAAAGCTTGGGGGAAAAATGGTAATAAACCTCTTGCACTAAAACAGTTTTGGACAGCAGCAGTAGTCCAACTTTGAAAAATCACCATAAATTGTAGAAATCGAATTAGAGGGTGAACAAAATATGGAATTAAATCTTATTGAGTCTAGTTTCTCATAGAAGAAAGAGAGTAAACAATAGAATTGTAAATCTTGAGATATAATGCATTTTGTGAGACAAGGTCAGAATGATTTCGGGTTCCCCTGTTTTGACTTTGGAAAATCACCAAAAATTGTATAAAAATAATTATGGAGTTAAATTTATATGTTTAAAATCCTTAATGAATCTATTTTCAATAGAAACAAGCGGGAACATCATCCAAGTTCCGTATGAGGAGATAATTAATTTTTAGTGAAGAAAGGTCGGAACTGTCATATAGCAGAACAGGGGTAACTTTAAAGAATAAACTGTACTAAATGGCTAAACCAAAAATTCTGAAAATTTTATGGTTAGAATATATGTGAGTCTAGTTTCAGGAAAAATGTACGGATCTTAATTTGGAGTCCCGTAGCTCAAGATGAAAATAATTTAGTGACTATGACGCAAGTAGACAGCCTTGGATGAACTATAAATGGTAGTGGAATTGTAGAAAATGGTACATATGAACATGAAATGTTAATTTGATGAATAAATTTATTTATTTAGATCCTGAAGACTCAAACACGAAGCTAGATCGAGGAAAGGAAAAAGTTTGGGATTAGTAGATTTTTGTATACAAACAAGTATCGAGGTAAGTTCGTGTAACTTGAATTATATTCTTAAATGCTTGAAATGTATGTTATTGATGTGAATATCAATTGAATGTTCATTATATGAAAATTTATGGAAAATTGATATATTTGGCGAAAATGGGAAGAAATCCCGGTTGAATGGAAGGAAAATTCGATGGATCTCTGAAAAGGAATTGACGGTAAAAATGGATCTAGCCCGGACGGGTGATCCTATCTTGATATAGCCCTCCCGAAGAATATGTGGAAAATGGATTTAGCCCGGACGGGTAATCCAAATTAGGGTCTGAATTTAGCCTGGACTGGTAATTCAGATCCAAGCTCATTAGAGTAATTGTCGTTGCAGGGGATTTAGCCTGGACTGGTAATCCCGACAATACTCTATGAGTTTATATTACAGGGGATTTAGCCTGGACTGGTAATCCCGCTGTAAGGATGAGGTTCGCGGGAGTGTGCTCTCTGAAATGAAAATATGCGCACATGAATATGAATTGACGGACCCGGATTTGTACACTAAAGTGTACCCCTGAAAATCCATCGAAATTCCGAGAAATTCAACGGGATAATTATGGGAAAATAATAATGGAATGGAAATTACGGTATTGATGAGCTCATCAATCTCAGTATATATTATTGATACCTTGAAATTATTGTACTAACTTGAATGTTGAGTTTGTGCATGTTAAGGTAACAATACATTGAATGGATGTATGTATGTTTATTGTATTGTATCGAAAATATTAGGTAAGTATAATTCTTGTTACATGAGCTTACTAAGCACAATGTGCTTACCCTGTTTTCTTTTTCCCTGTTTTGTAGTATTAAGAGCTCGGAGGTCGGATTCAGTCGGAGATACATCACACTATCAACCTCAATATTTTGGTATGTCTAGAACTTTATTTTAGAAATCAATGGCATGTATAAGTTAATAAAGTAAATGTTGATGTGAAATGAATGTAAAGTTAGCCATTGGTATGGCTAACAAACCTTAGTTTGGTGTTTAATGTGATTATCTTATGAATGTGCATGAATCTATTATAAAGATATGCTGAATTGGATTGGTTGATTTGGATTGGTATCGGTTTAAGTTTTGCAGGGAAGGCTACATATTTATGAAGGGGATATATTGAGTTTTAAAAAAAAAAATATTATTGTTCGGTAAACTTCGGTAATGCCTCGTACCCTATTTCGGTGACGAATACGGGTAGGGGGTGTTACAATTCTCGGGAAGTTAAGAGGTTGTGTCCTAACTCGTTGGATGCGACGTTTTGTCATCTCGGGAAAGGATTTCCAAAACGAAAAGGATTTTGATGTTTGGAAATTTGAAATATCGTACTCTAACTTACTGAGTTTCGATGTTTCTTTTAAAATTTAAAAAAATTGAATGTCCTTTAAAAGGTTTTAAGTTGTAAAAAAGATTTTGTGTTTTTTTTTTTAAATCTTTTCGAAGTATTCGACATTAGGATATTAATCAATCAATTAGGTACCAATTATTGGGCATTACGAGGGTGGTAATCCTTCCTCGTACGTAACTGACTCCTGAACTCGTTTTCTCGAATTTTGTAGAAGAAAATCAATTTTTAATAAATCAAAATGTCTTATTAAAAATGACAAATCTCAAGGTGATCCAATCCCACCTCGAAAAAAGATTAGTGGCGACTCCATTTTTTCGTTTTTAAGTTGACTCCTGTTTTTCAAAATAAAAAAATGGTTTCGACAATTTTTATCAATTTCGTAAATAAAAGAAATCAATAATGATAATAAAAAATAAATTTAAATAAGAAATAGACATGTCAAATTGATAGATTAGTAACCGCCTACCTTCCACCTAAGCCAAACAAAAAAAATTTGCTATTAATTAATAATTGTATCGAAAATATTTAATTCCTAATACCTCAAAAAATTAAATATATAAATAGTTTTACATAAATTAAAATTAAATAAACGTTGTATATTAAATAATAATTTATTCTATTTATTAATGTCATTCTCGAATATATATACAACTATTTAATTTTGTTTTTTTATCTGATTTAGTCATTTTAAAATTAGTATAATAACAAATTTAATTCTTAATATTTTCATATTATGTCATTTTGGTTTTAATATTAAAATTTTAACTATCAAAATTTACAAATTATATAATTTAATTCTGATTCTAAAAAATTAAAAATATATATAAAAATAAAAATTTAAAAATTAACTTTAAACTAAAATTTTTTATTTGTCACCATCACCTTCTTCATTAGAAAATGGAAGCTTTTTTGCATTCTTCACTCTGTTTTTAATTCTCCTAACCTCCTTCACAAAGAATATTTTTTTAAAGAAAGAAAGAAACAAAAGAAGTCATCTTCTTCAAAGCTTCCTACTTTAAAAAAGCTGGACCTTTTTAATTGCCCTTTCAGATCTTGTTGGTAACAATTTTTGTAAAGAAACCTTTGTTGGGTTCAACAATTTGACAACTTCTTTAAACCAACAACATTTTTAGGTCCACAACTGATTTAGGTTCTTTGCAAAATCTTCATCAATATCATAAATTAAAAATAAAATAGGTAAATTACAATGCAGGTTATTATAAGATAGCGTCGTTTTTATTTTGATCACTCTCAATTCAATTTAGTTACTTTAATTGAGATAATTGCTTAAATTGGTCACCCCTATTAAAAAATTCGCTAATCCACTAACAGACGTGACATTTTTTTAATTTTTGACTAAAGGTAGAGATCTCTCTATAATTACTCCAAAACACCTTTTTTTTTTTAATTTATTTACAACATAAGAATCACAAATCCTCATCACCACTCAACACCCACCATAAGAACTATCAATCCTCATCACCGCCCATTCCTTACTCTCTCATCTCTATCTCTCCTCACTTTTCCACCACCACACCACAAGAACCTCCTTACATAATTTCTTCTTTAACATAGATAAAACCTTAGCCAACTACTGGAGTTAGAGATAAAGAGAAAAAAAAAAAAAAGCATACCAAATGTTGCAAATAAAAATGTAGAGTCCTATCAACAACATTAAGTTTTCTATTAACAATGGTGGAATTCATTCCATCACCAATCATCGTAACATTTCATTTATTCTTCTCAACTTTAACATTTTCTTTATAAACTCCCTTCTTCACATATATCACTATTCTTTTTTAATTGCTTCTCAGGCACTGCTGTAATGTCTTCCATTATAGTTTTAAACTTACCCCCCATCTTTCGCCACTATTGTATCAACACCCTTTCACAATGCGACTGTCATTGATGTCCCTTTCCACCTTTAAAGTTCATTAGACATCGTCATCTCAAGTTAAACTATGTTTCTATTGGTAATGCATAGTGAGTAATCCCACATTGTTTGAGAAAGGCTTCTAAGAGTGTTTAAATATAACTTTTCCTCTTACCTTTATTGAGAAATTAGGGCCAAAGGCTTAACACATGCATGTCATTGCTTAGTTTGTGTATTGCTTAGCTTGTGTTTGTGTTAACAATAGGTATTGTATGTCTATTTTATAAAATTTCTATTTTTTTTCTCTCTTTTTTTCAATTATTTTTGAAAAATTTTTAGTTGCAGAAAATTCGTTTCTGATGCAAAATCCATTATAGAAAATATATTTTTAACTATTGTAGAAAATACGAAAATATATTTTATGTTATTGTGTATTTACCATTTTGCCCCTTAAGAAAATCTTATAAATAGCAGACCATTCTCCTTATTTTACACAACAAGGAAAACAACAATCTTTTCTCCTCATTTCAGAAAATATATTTTTTAACTGTTGTAGAAAATATGAAAATATATTTTTTGTTATTTTGTATTTACCATTTTGCCCCTTAAGAAAATCCTATAAATAGCAGACCATTCTCCTCATTTTACACAACAAGAAAAAACAACAATCTTTTCTCCCACATCTCACCTATTCCTTTTCAGTTTTTCCAGTTTCTTTTTTAGAAGAGAAATACCAATTGTGTTCCACCTTCCTTATTCGGGTGTCTGAATATTGAAGTACTGTGTTAACCTTGGGGGCGATGTCCACTACAGGATTACGCCGATCAGGGCGGATTTGCTTCTATGGCAATGGTTTTTTCACAACATAATGATTATTTTTTTGTTTATACTTATTTATTTCCTATCAATTCTAACGATTTCGTTTTGCAGTATTATATTTCCAATAATTTCAACCTTTAAAATTCATGTGAAAATGGCGAGGTTGTTGCTTGTTAGCTTAAAAGAATATTTCAGATGGCTATCAACACCGTTGCCATTGATATTGAACTCTTCAAACCCATCGAGGTAGGTTTGGTGGTAAGTCACAACGGAGGTCAAACATGTTCTGAGATCGCCAGTAGAATCCGCTGAGGATGATAACAAGCTATTGAGATTATAAATGGCTAAACCAAGAAGCTGACGGTAATTCTTCATTACTAAATTCGTCGAAGATATGATACCTATATTCATTTCTTAAATTCATTGGATAATTGCATCACCTATGTTGGAGAAACATTTGATGGTAATTCACATGTTTCTAGCGATTCACATGGCATCATGAAATGATACAAGTCTTGGATAAGAATCTACAACATACTAGAACGCCCTTGTTGACGATCCTTTACTCTGACAGCATCTAGGGTTTCTCGAACAATGTGATATCTCACACAGGGTAAATCCTTAACCCTTCCTCCTCTTACTAAGACTACAGAATGTTCTTGTGAATTACGGCCAATACCATGTATATAAGCAGTGATTTCAAACCCAGAGGTTAATCGTACTCTGGCAACTTTACGTAAGGCAGAGTTTGGTTTTTTGGGGGTGATAATGGAAAAGTTTACAGATAAGTCACCCTTACTGCCACTCTACAAAACCGTACATGAGATTTTCACCTCATACGGCTCCTCGTTAAATTCTTTCGAAGTCATTGGGTCTTTTTCCTCGTTCGAGAATCTCCTTCCTTCTTCCACTCTGTCCTGAAGAGTAACTAGGACAAATTCAGTCATGTTTTCATGTTCCAATTGAACACTTTCCATTTTTTATTATTCTCAAAAGAGAAGATTTTTTTTACCAAACATCTGCGGATCCAATCACATGATCTTATAATAAGAACAAGATATCTTTCTCGATCAATCTCTTTGCCCCTCATTCTTCGAGAATCAGAAAGATCCTTTCAAGTTTGAATTTGTTTATTTGGAATCTGGGTTCTTCTACTTCATTTTTATTTACTTTTTTTATTATTTTTATTATTTTTCCCCTCTTTTTTTGATTTTTTTTATTCCCTTCCATCATTCCCTAAGTCCCATAGGACAACTCACCTATTCTTTTTTAGTTTTTCCAGTTTCTTTTTTAGAAGAGAAATACCAATTGTGTTCCACATTCCTTATTTGGGTGTATGAATATTGAAGTACTGTGTTAACCTTGGGGGCAATGTCCACTACAGGATTACGCCGATCAGGGCGGATTTGCTTCTATGGCAGTGGTTTTTCCGCAACACAATGATTATTTTTTTGTTTATACTCATTTATTTCCTGTCAATGCTAATGATTTCGTTTTGCAGTAGTATATTTCCAACAATTTCAACCTTCAAAATTCATGTGAAAATGGCGAGGTTGTTGCTTGTTAGCTCAAAAGAATATTTCAGATGGCTATCAACATCATTGCCATTGATATTGAACTCTTCAAACCCATTGAGGCAGGTTTGGTGGTAAGTCACAGAGGAGGTCAAACATGTTCTGAGATCGCCAGTGGAATCCGCTGAGGATGATAACAAGCTATTGAGATTATAAATAGCTAAACCAAGAAGCTGATGGTAATTCTACATTACTAAATTCGTCGAGGATATGATACCTATATTCATTTCTTAAATTCATTAGATAATTGCATCACCCATGTTAGAGAAGCAGTTGTGTAAGGTGGCTCTTATGATGCAGGAAAGGAGGAGTGAGGAGCAATAAAGATGGAGAGCAAGGGATAGGCAGTGATGAGGATTGGTGGTTTCTATGATGGGTGATAACAAGCTAATTTTGTGTGTTTAATGTACTTATTTTTTGTCAAATTTTGAATAGAATGCTACTAATCTTATAATTTCTTGTTTAAATTTAGCAAGACGCAACTGGAATGCCGAAGTTCAAAAAGCAAGCAAGTTGGGCTAAGTTGGAACAAAAAGTAAGAAAAGGGGCAAAACTGAAAAGTTGCAGAATTGGTGGCTGATAAAATTATCAAATTTTGATTTTGTCAAATCTTATAACTAGAAAAGTATCTAATTTTTTTGTTGGTTGTTAAATATAATTTATGAGGAAATCATGCTAAATTGGATTTTGAGATGTGCATAAAAAGCCTTGTAATTGTGGCTTGGGAATAGACAGACTTAAGACTTGAGACTTGAATTCAAAACAATTTTTCCTTTCTTACCTCTCTAGCTTGTTAAGCATTATGCCATTTCCTTTTTTTTCCCTTATTTTGGTGCAATTGCGCTTTAAGTCCCCTCCCTTTTTTCAGCTACCATCATTACATTAAAATTCATTATCATAATCTAACAAAGCATGTTTAATCTCATGCTCAACTAATCCCTATTTAGCTTACCAGTCACTGTTCCGATCGAGAATCATGATAAATGAATTTGCACTAAAACCTTATAACACAGTTTTCATTATCTCTCCAGAATATGGGATAATTACATTCGTCCTTCAAAGTTAATCCAATTTCAGCTTAAAGTGCATGTTGGGAGGGAGTTGTTTTGGCGTACAGTTGGGAAAGCAAGTCGGTCGTCTGCTACATTTGAGTTCCCGTGAACAAATTGGCGTGTCTAGTTGGACAAAGCTACTTGGATTCCGTCAAGGGAGATAGAGATCGAATTTAAACGACCCACGCGGTTGATGTCATTAATTTGAGTTGGGCTCTTCTAGATCGCAAGGCTACTGAGATCTTAAATTGCGAACATGTGTTACGTGATTAGTTGTGAGAGTTGGTTTGCAGGTTGTACTGGAACTAATTACACAAAGAAGAGGTGACGGTTGAGACGTTCTTAATTGCTATGACCAACTTATCATTTAGAAGGCGTTTAGAAGGAAAATCTACTTTCAATGATCGATTCGAGTTCGGAGTGTACCAAGACAAAGGCTAAGAATTTGTATATTTGATTTACCAATTAATTTCAATTATTTAATTTTATTTTGCAATTATTGTTCTATTACTTTTTATTTTTTTATCAACTAAAATCCCCTTTTATTTTTTTGTTTCAGTTCAGCATGCGACAAGTCGTGGGCACAACAACTGCCACGACTTTGGAATTTGGTCATGTAAAAGCGTTGTTAGGAGTCTTATCCCTATGGGATCGACCCTACTTCTCTATACTACTTTTTAATTCAATTAGAGCATAGAAAATTTATATTTGGTGGTATCGACAACCATTAGTGGGTGTTGGGTGGTGATGAGAATTTTTTGTTCTTATGTTGCAAATAAAAGTGTTTTGGACTAATTACAGAAATGTCTCTAGCTTTAGTCAAAAGTCGTGTTAGTAATTTGTTAGTGGATTGATGGAATTTTTAACGGCAGTAACCAATTCGAGTAATCATCTTAATTAAAGTGACTAAATCAACAAAAAATTTAAATGACCAAAATAAAAACGACACTATTTTAGACTGACTTTAAATGTAATTTACCCATAAAAAAAATGTTACAACGGCTAAATCCAAGATTACAAAAATATGAGCCTAATGCATTTATGGGGAATTTGCTTTGTGGATAGTCACTTTACAAGTCGACTAGGTTAAAAAATGATTATTTCAAATAAAATATTTTAAACATTATTTCTCAAACAAATTTCAAAATTTTAGAATCTTTTAGGTTTCCAAGGTTTTTTAAGAATGGAGATATATATATATATATATATATATATTGCCTTTTTTCGTTATTCTTTTATAGTTTTTTTTAGAATAAAATTACATAAATATTGAGCATTAAATTTTAAAATTAAGATCAAACTGATATAATATATAAATGTTAAATATCAAAATTTATTATTATACTAATTTTAAAATGATCATATCATCTTTCCATTACCTAGCTAACGAAAAAGGATAAAAAAAGATAAAGTCAAATAGTTAGGTGATCATTTTGCCACTTTTATTAGTTGAGGAACTAAAAACCGTATAATAGTTCGGTGACTATCATTGTAGTTTACCCTTTAAATTATAAACTTAGGTTTTTCTAGTTTTGGATTGGATCGATCTTGGGCTTGATTGGTTTTGGATAGAGATTGTTATGAGTTCGGGTTTTCTTAGATTTGGATTTTTTTTTAGCTTAAATTTTCTCGAACTCAGGTTTTCTTGGATTTAAACTTTTGATATTTTAAGTCAACTCGAATAGGATTGACCGAGTTAATTTGGAATTAGTTTGGACAAACTTTAAGACTCGAATATAGAGATGACAACGTGGTAAGGGAGGGGCACGTTTTTGCTTGTATCAATTCCGGCCCAGTCCGAAATTAAATATTAATTTACCTGCCCCAAACACAACCCAAAAAATCAAAGATATACCCGACTCCAACTCCAACTGGCCTAACCCAATATGTCACAATGTTTAATTTATATATATTATCAAAATAGAATAATAATTTTAATTTTTTATTATTTTTTAATGATACTATTAATTTCACAAACATAAATTTTATTATCATATATTTTAAAATAATATTATATATAAAAAGATATTTTAATAAATTTTTAGAATAGCGTGAAGTATATATTTTTTTAAACTTGACCTTTTCCTGACTCAAGTATTTAAAGAATTAAACTTGCCTTCACCTACCCCAAACTCAATTTTTAGAAAAACCAACCCTATAAAATCAAGTTGGGTTGAAACATGTCAAGTCTAGATTTTTTTAGGTAAAAATATCATAGAGTCTATTTTGTCCTCTTTCTTTAAAAAATGAGCAAATTAATCTCTATAGTTAAATTAAAAAACAAATCTATCATTTTTGTTAAAAATTTCATCCATTTGTATTGTTAAAAGTTGACGCAACCAATAGGATAACCATACACCTCATACTAATGTATTGGGATCAATAGTAGAAATAAATAAAATTTATAACGAAAGATCTAGTTTGCACTTTGATTTAACATACATAAATTAATTTATCTATTTTTTTAAGTAAAGAGAACAAAATACAATTCAACTCTTAATATAAAATTCTTGATAATACTTTTACCTTTTCTTTTTTCAATCCTCCTCGTACATGTTTTTTACTTACTTCAGGAAGGATAGTGTGAATTAATATAGTTTCAAAAGATCAACTATTCGTGATCATACCATTTGAGAAGTGACAAGTGACCTGTAAAATGAAGAAGTAAAAATGCTCATTTAATTGTATATGTTTCTTAAATCGAACTAAATGGACTTGGTATTTGCTATGTAAACTAAATTAGCAAATTAGTTGTTGCGAAGGTGTTGCCGCAAGATTCCAATGAACAATTAATCCAAGAGGGCCAGAACTCAGAAAGGTAATGTCATAAACTCCCGAGGGTACCGTTGCTAACGGGTTAATAATGCTTCAACGTCCGTTCTATGCGTGGTTGTTGGATAAGGCTACGCAGCTTGTTTATTATGCTCCAAGGCAGTTTTATAACTTGTTTTATTCTTCAATGATTGTTCGTTTTATGAATTGTTGCTAATATATAGTTTTTTGTTAACAGAAAAACGTCAATCTAAGTCGACTCTGTTCATTTATCATGACAAGGTCAAACTGTTATCAATTACTATTTGGAAGTTGGTTACATCCGCTCTTAATTTCTGCTAAATTCTACTTGTCCCTGCACATTGCAAAAGCTATAGATTTAATCCCTCTACTTTCTCAATTTTAAAATTTCAATCCTCGCCAAACAATATCTGTAACTCTTACATTCATTAAATTATATTATTTCTTAAATTTGATACACCAAACATATTATCATATGTATGTCATGTTAGCTTATTTTCACATATTACTCATTCAATATCCAATTAATAGATTAACGACTATCATTCATCGTCAAAACTCAAATTTCAAAATTTTAAAAATATAGACTTAGATTTGAT
Source organism: Gossypium stocksii (assembly GCA_020496765.1). Lineage (NCBI taxonomy): Eukaryota > Viridiplantae > Streptophyta > Magnoliopsida > Malvales > Malvaceae > Gossypium > Gossypium stocksii. The sequence continues at coordinate 43,804,040 of CM035624.1, forward strand.
CCAATTGAAAAATATAAATCAAATCTACAATGATTCGCATAATACAAGACTAATAATTAAATTTAACCAAACGTATTTTTTTTTATAATCTCATAAATTCTAATTATATCTGCTTTTTCTAAAATAATACTTAAAACTATCAATAGCTCTTCCTCAACCCACAAATAAAAAGATACATTTCAACATACTCGAACTCACATTCTCCTGTATTGGGTCAAGACTAAAATTTCAATTTCTAAAAAGTACAAAAACTAAAATTGATGCAGGGACTAAATCCTTAACTTTCAAATTTTAACCTTATTTTCAGTAGGCGAACTGACCAATTGTCACTGCCCCAAGCTCAACCTTAATGAGCCGACATTGGGTCAAATTTGGGTTAATCTTAGACCCTGTAAGGCAATATCGGTTTGAATTCTGGGTACCAGTGGTTCAAATTTGGTCCACCCTTAAATATATATATATCAGACCTGTTAATTGATCTTTATATTTGTTTTATAACATAATAAATTATTACAACAGTAGCAACTAAAAAAATTAGTACTCGTATACTTGAAGTGAGTGTTATAAATTCTAATTTAGTTATAAAATGCATCCTAAATGATTAAAAGAAAATGGATTTTCCCACCCGATGATGATAAAGCGGCTGCAGTTCACGAACATAAACTAGACAAAAGATTTTAACCAAAAGGAAAAAAAACACTAAACAAAAGAACTACTACTTATCAACTTGGTTACTAGCCGCAGCCTATCTTTTCCAAATATCAGCTGGATAAGAAGTGAAACACGAGATTTACATCAGCTTTGCTCAACTAATAGACATCAAGTAGCTAACCATTTGAATATGAATGATCTCTCGGTAGGACAAAAGAATATCAACAAAAAGTCAGAAAAAGAAAAAAAAAAAAAATAGGAACCATACCATATTTCTACCTTTCTTTTCATGACTTGATAATCGGATGGATATAGGCTAGTGTTCAGAACTCTTTTTAGAAACTCAATCTTCTCTTTCATGCTGCCCCATAATCATGTCAATACGTTGGTACCTTGCTCTGGAACATCATCTGATTATAGGAGAAAGTTCCATCTTCAAACTGCCATCAATTGTTTGCTTCACATAAGTTGATTGTTCCTGGGAATCAAAAACTCAAGCAAGCAAAACTGTTGAGAATTCCAGGGGGAGTGATAGACGGGTAGACATTTTGCATTTTCATCAACAAGACTATTAATATGCCTCATAGAACCAAAGAAGAGAAAAAAGAATTTCGAGAATTGATCTGTCATTCCTATTCAGTCTGAAAGCATCGCTTCCAACTCAGGTTCATCAGAGATGACTGCACCATAATCAGAACCTGTTACATTAGACAGGTGCTTCTCTTTTGACCCGCTTTCATCCTCCTCATCCTCATCCAGATCAGGCCATTCTGGCACATCATTATCATCATAATCATTCTGATCATCACTGACCATAACATCTTTTCTTGATGAATCATCCAATTTCCTATGTTTCTTGTGTCTTGAATCTGCCTTCACCTTTCCCATTGCCTCTGAATCTTCACATATACATGTGGATGGATTCTCATGAAACTCACCCCTTCCTGGCCTGACCTCCTTTGGTTCCCCCATAAAACCTTTCTGTAAAGTACGGATTCTAGAGGAAAATTCTTCCCATGTCATGTTGTTTCTGCTTAAGAACAAGCGATATAGTTTTTTAGCATTTGGACGAATTGTAGGTTTATGTCCAAAATATTTCCTGCAATAGAACAAACAAGGGAAATGTTAGCCAGCAGTTAATAGTTATGGAATGGAAGGATTCAAAGCAGGATGGCTTTACCTTCTTCCAGCTAAGATTCTAGCCATGTTACCATTGTTGTTGGTGACAAACACATCACTCTCATCACAAACAATAAAGTCAAGTGCAGCCATTCTAGAAGAGAATGACAAAAATGGCCCTAATTCTTCTTTGGTAGCAATGGTATCTTTTGAATAGAAGTTTGGAAAGAGTGCTTTCAGGGGTCTCAAAGTTTCGTCCCCTCCATAAACTTCACCAGATGCCACATAAATATGAACATCACTGCCATATCCTAGAGCTCTAAGCATCAGACCAACTTCCTCTGGGGTAAGCGGGCATCTTCCTTGCCTCCTTTCCTTATCCGGATTGTTTTTCTGCAAACCAGAAAACGGTTGCCATAAAGCATATGCATTAGATCTGGGATTGGGGTGGAATGATGGGAGTAAAACAAATACAAATTGGAGAATTTTGAAGGACTGCAACTCCTGTTCTCAATATAGCAGTTACTTCAGAATTTTCTATGCAATGCTCCCAGTCTCTCCTGTTCTTTATAAAATCCTCTCAACTATACCCGGATCTTCTAGAATGTTTCCACATCATAGAAAGGGAAAGAAATGCGTTTTTTTTCACTTGGTAGTAAACAATGTTACTTTTAAACTGAAAATTGATGTTTGGTTATCATAATAGCAGAAACTTAGAAACTTGCTTTCCAATTCCAAGTTCTTGGCCAATAAAAACAAGATAAAACTATAAGAGTTTGACACTTAAGCCTTACATGTAAAGTCTTCCACCTCTTTTGTATAGCACCTAGTTCATTCTTTTCCTTTTCACCTCCACCATAATCACAGCCTGAGAATGCAAGCATATCAGGTTCAAACCTGTAACAAATTTGCTTGATTGTATCAATAATCTCATATCTGTCCTTTAGTATTGAATGGAAAAGCCATTGCTTCAAAAGAAGCATGCATTGATTCACTGCTATATATGCACTATCTATCATGGTGAATTTGGTTGATGGTCTACCTATAAAAAGCATGAGATACAAAAAGACATTTCATTGTAACATCAGATAGTAGATCTTACACTAATGGTCATGCTGCATTTACAAAGTGCAAAGAAATAGGAGGGCTGTGTACAGTTAGCTAAAAGTACATTCTTATATTTGTATCATGCATGCAAGTTAAGCAGTTTTGAACCTTACGGAGTTCATGTATATAAAGTATAGGTGGCACCGATCACATAGCTATACGCATAGATATGCAAAAAGCTTGATAGATATACAGGACCAAAGAAAATTATACATGCCTCAAGTGCAAAGCAATATAATGCTTGCTCCTCATCCGCATTCGGTGAACAAGCATTTTACCCATTTCTAAAATAGGATTAGCGAACTGCAAAGCATGGTAGTTAACTCTGCATCTTAACTTCTGCAAATCTGTATCCAATCTATTTGCAAGTCTGTAATCAAACTTGGTGAGCTGAACTGCATTCTTCACATGATAACAAAATGTGCCATTAGTTAAACCATCAGATATTAACAGTTATAGGTTAGTGGCCTGGTTATTTGGTTCATACATAACTTAAATGGGCTGGACTAACCAGAATCATCTTCAGCTCAAATGCAAATTCAGGCATAACTGTTACGTGACAATATTATACAGCATTACAAACGAATCAAACTCCCATTAGTGATGCTACCTGCCAGCCAGAGGTCTTAATACATATTCCCACCAGTGCATTAGATGGGTCAAGTCCAAAGGGATACATCAAGTGCAGGCTTCACTGATGTTATAAAAGAGATCAAAACAATAAACCACTTTTTTTTTTTACAATTCTCATTAGTGATTATGGTTCAAATAATTCACAGCATTTCATAATCTCATAGCTAGACCTCAATTTCATTCAAAAACATCAACTTCTAATAAAACAAATCATTTTAAACATGAAAACCTTATACCTCTTATTTACATAGCAGCAGCCTCAAATGATGTTGGTAAACCTTTTTAAACAATACATAACTTAATGTTCCATTCAAAAACATCAACTTCTAATAAAACAAATCATTTTAAACATGAAAACCGTATACCTCTGATTTACATAGCAGCAGCCTGAAATTATGTTGGTAAACCATTTTAACAATACATAACTTAAAACAATGATGACATACAAAAGTTATGTTGAAAATATGCTATTTATTTACAATATCAAATGAACAGAAGTTGACAAGAGTGGTACTTTACAATTTTTAAGGCCCTAATGAACAGTTTTTGTACTTGATAGATCTGCTTAGTTAGGTAAAGCTAGAACTTAAAGCACACAAAATCAGACCTAAGAGACAATAAATTAGAGATTGTACTAATCTTGGTATTGACTGGTGAAAACAGTAACAATTATGTTGGAATATTGGCATATGAAAGATGGAGCACAGACTCAATTATATATCAAAATGCTATCTAGGTACAGGAAAGTGGTAAATGAACCTCTATTTACGACTTACAACTTACAAGCATGCTTAAGCAACACATTTGACATTAATTTTTCTGAGGAAAAGAAGAAGATACAAGAGACAGGGCAGCTAATACAAACACAGGAAAAACACAAGTAAAGCAATCCAAAACTCTCATGTGACCAGTTAAGGACCATGCATACAAAATTGACTGAAAATACTTTAATAGGGAACTTACATGCCTTTTCAAAAGAACCGGCAGTACACGATTTAGGTAACACCTTTCACTACACTTCCGTGGAACGCGCATGGTGTATGGAGTCCAAGTCCTCCCTCCCCTTTTAGGCAGCTGCTTTATGATTTTAACATCTTTTGACAAAAATGATATGAACCAATCAACATCAAAGATATCTGTGAAGTCACTGGACATGAAGAAGTAGAAACTGTCACTTAACATCTTAACAGTTCAATTCATCCAGAATTTTTCTCCATTCAGATACAGGGGGCTAAACAAAGTTACAACTTAAATGATGAATATCTTCCATTCTATTACAAACCTGGCATCCTTCCAAAATGATTTTTGGTCCAGCTTTGGAACAACAAGAGTAGCATTCAGAATTCGAGCAGCAACAACAGCATCAGTAATCTGCCACATGCATTGATAGTAAGCTTAACTACAAGAAAGCACCAATAGAGGGATAAAAAAAGCATGATTCATATCATTGTGGTCTTGAGAGTGGATAGTAAGCAGTAATAGGAAGCCCAAACTATAGTGTTTTGAAAGACCAATAGCTTTAAGCAGTAAGTATATCACTAAATATTCCACCGGTTCGAATCAGCAGAAAGCATGCCCTATGCTTGTTAGAGCTTTCCATTGAATCTCAACCCATTAAATTATTTTCTGTTTGTGGCTGAAAATTTTTCTGTTAAACAGTATTTGTTGCCAATGGGACCAAAGCAGCCACTTCATTATACAATTTCAATCCGTTTTACATGCTGAGTTGCAACTTAAATAGAATAGTACATAACTCCACACTAACCAATCATGGTTTATGACATCAAACAATTTTCCATAAAACGTCATTCCAACAGATAAAAGAACAGTACTGAAAAGTAGCTACCACACTTACTCCGGTTCTTTGTTGGTTCAAGCCTCCACTAGTGGCAATAGCCAGGTATCGAGTGGGATGTGTAATAGCTTCAGCTTCTGCAGAACAATCAACGAATTAATGCTTTTTTTACTGCATAAGGTATCTATGCAATTTCATAATTGTCCGAAGCAGTTTACGAAACCCTAAATCATCTCAACTCTTTCATCATTATCATAGATTTGATGTTTCCCAAATCCATTTACATAAAACCTTAAGTCACGAATAAAAATGTACAATTTTTTATTTGTAAAAAAGTACAACTAATCAGTGAAATTGGAGAAGACAATGATTATACGAACTCGCAAATCTGGCGCTGGCATTACTGCATCCATAAAAGAATTTAGCATTTTTCGAACTCCATATATCACGATCTAATTTTCCTCCGGTACTCTGATTTTCAAAAATAATATTGCAAATTAATCAATCGTTAGTTTCCAATGAAACCTATAACGAAACAAGTAATCATACTAAATTTGCAAATAATAATACAAGTAAAGAAGGAGCCCTAACTGGAATCTTGAAAACAGAATTCCTATCTGAAACGGAATCCTTAACGACTGCATTAAACTACACGAAGCAAGAGGGATTAAATGATACGTATACAAAATCACATATAAATTTAAAAAAAAATAATGGCGAAAGAGAGAGGGAGAGAGCAAATACAGAGGTCTGGTGGTGGCGAAGGTGAAAGTGTTCCGATTCGTCAGGAGAAGGAAAGAGAAAGGAAAGGAAAGCAAAGAGAAGTAGAAGAGTGCCGGAGATGACGGATACAACCTGAACTAGAGAGCGGAGGCGGTGGTAGTGAAGTTTGCGCCGCCGAGGCAAGGCCATCATAGCGGCGCTCCACTCTTTACCCAAACAAAAAACTAAAAAGTAGAGAGAGAGCAAGTGAAAGATATCTGTGCGCTATAACTCCAACATTGCTTGAATTGAATTGAATCTTAGCAGTAGAGGCTATGCGATAGGGCGTGAGAATAACGATAAGAGTAGTTGCATCATGAGATCCAATGAAGAAGAATAAAAGAAACAAAAACCGCGAGGAAGAGTGTGCTGGCGAGCTAGCTTTTCTATCGGGTTTCCTGCCTTTTTTTATTTCATGGCTTGTAAAGGGGCAAATTACCACTAAAACCCCTTTTTTTTTAAATTTACGAAAATGGGCCACGTTCTGGATTATTTACCGGAAACAGTCATTTTCCCCCAAAATGCATCCATGTCAGCACGTTGTTAGGGGACAAGTTAGCAAAATGCTTCCTTAAGGAAGCGCTTTGTCCACGTTAGCACAAAGCGCGCCCTCAAGGACGCGTTTTGATGATGACGTGGACAAAGCGCTTCCTTAAAGAAGCGTTTTGCCCTTTTTTTAGGGTTAGGATTTTTTGTAATTAGGGTTAGGGTTAGGGTTTTGGTTTTTAGGGTTTAGGGTTTAAAAAAAAAATTAAATAAATTAGGGTTTAGGGTTACTTAATTAAATTAATTATAAATTTAAAAAAATTAAATTGGGTTTAGGGTTTATGGTTTTTAAGAAAAAAATCAAATAAATTAAGGTTTAAGGTTACTTAATTAAATTAATTATAAATTTTAAAAAATTATATTAGAGTTTAGGGTTTATGGTTTATGGTTTTTAAGGAAAAAATTAAATAAATTAAGGTTTAGGGTTACTTAATTAAATTAATTATAAATTTTAAAAATTTAGATTAAGGTTTAAGGTTTATTATTTTTAAGGAAAAAATCAAATAAATTAAGGTTTAAGGTTTAGGGTTTAGGGTTACTTAATTAAATTAATTGTTAATTTAAAAAAGCTCCCACGTGGACGCTCTTTTGCTACAATAGTTTTTGAAAAAATAATTTTGAGAAGATGTTTCTGAGCAAATAGTGTCAAAAACGATTCAAGCAGGATGCGTTGTTAGCAAAAGTACTAAAAAATGCTCCCACATGGACGCTCTGTTGCTACAGTAGTTTCTGAAAAAATAATTTTGAAAAGATGCTTCTGAGCAAATAGTGTCAATAACGCTTCAAGCAGGATGCGCTGTCAACAAAAGTACTGAAAAAAGCTCCCACATGGTCTCTCTTTTGCTATAGTAGTTTCTGAAAAAATAATTTTGAGAAGATGTTTCTGAGCAAATAGTGTCAAAACGCTTCAAGCAAGATGCACTGTCAGCAAAAGTACTGAAAAGAGCTCCTATGTGGATGCTATTTTGCTACAGTAGTTCCTATTTGGCTTGAGGCTATAAATGAGCCAAATTTTATTCTCAAGTTGCATAACTTATAGCAAAAAAAAATTAGAGAGGCTAAGAAGAATAGAAATTGAATATAAGTGAATGTATTAGTGTTGTTATTTACTATGATGGTGAGGTTCGTCACACCGAGATTCAGTGGCACATGAGGTCATTGACGGTTACGCGCTGGATTCCTTCTTTGTCCAGCTTTCGGCGGGGGTTGTGGTTGCTCCGACACGGATTGTAGTCCTTCCGGTAGGGGATCTGGTTGTGGGTGTTGGGAGGATGACCCACTTTGATAGAATAGTGACGGCGGAGGTGTTTGTATCACCCATGGCGGAGGTGTTTAAATCCCATAAGGCAATGGGGATTAGTAAAAAGAAGCGCTCCCCGACGGCCCCTCGTGTGATCCCTCGTGTGACGACGGCCTATAAATTGGCGGTCCACTCGAAGTAATCGAAAATGGAGATGAACCGGGCCATGCATTCCAACCTGCTATAAGACTAGAAAATGGATACATAAAAGGGCTAAGATACCCACCTGACATCATCTGAAAAGGCTATGATGTGGGTGTTGTCGGTTGAAGTGTTGAGCCCAGTGACTATGTGGGTGCTGTTGCTAGGCCTGGTGATTGTATGGGCGCTGTTGATGGACCCGGTCAGCCCGCATCGTCATCCTTTCTTCTTGGATTTAAAGGGCCTCGTTGTTCCCTTTAGACACGAATTTGCCGTCACCTCTCATCTTCCGATAGTAAATATGGCTTGCTATGGATCCTAAACCATGGCATATATTCCAACACGCAAGCTAACTCCGGAACGATGATCGGTTCCCGAGTAGGTATGTAATCATACCGATTTTCCCACATTTCGATATATGCTGACCAGTATCTCGGCTAATCCGTATGCAACTACCATAAGTTAATTTTGTGCTCATCATCAAACACTTGAGGCACCACGAGAATTAATTGTCGAAATCAAATTACCGCAATATTTTGTCTGACTGGTGCACCTCCATGATGGCAAAGTTGACCAATGGGACCTTCACATGCCAAGCGTTCGGATTTTGAAAGTATTCATCCGGAATTACTACTCGAATTACCAAATCCTAGTATGGTGTCCATTGAAACTATATAAACATGATAAAAATATTAGTTATATACATAATACTAAATATGAATCGACTATTTTATTATGTATATCTATTTTATTTAATACTTGTGCTTCCAACCGTTGGTCTAATAGAAGTCATATATCTTCAAGAGAGGTAGGTAATCCAACATAACTTGCCAAATGGTTCCACCTAATTAAATAAATTTTTAGCATACAGTTATATTTTAAATCTACGTAATTGTAACACCCCAAACCCAGCCCAGACGTTACGGCCAAGTCTGGTGTGTCACATTACCTATAACTAACCGTGTGACCTAGTTACTAAGATTAGGGCGAGCTTTGTAAAATCGTACTTGTAATTTGGGAAGAAAATCCAGGTTTAGTTGAGATTGTCCTACCCACTACCGTTTAAAATTTATCTTGTTCGTTGATTTGTTATTCATTTGTTATGAGAGCTCTGTTTTGAAAACATTGATTGATTTTTAGAAAAAAAATCCGCACAGCCTTGTTTAAATCATTTAAATCAATTTGTAATATAAAGTAAAAATAAATAATTTAAAACCCAAATTAAAATAATTAGAGTGGCCTTATTACATACCCAAAAATCATAATAAAATAAAATAAAAATATTTAAAGAAAATAATAAAGTAAAATCAATAACTTGATTAAACCCGAAATGCAGTCTACGTGGCCACTCCGAATCCCTCCAGCTTCAAGTCCACCAATCTAGGGCTCACCTGCATGGATGGAAGAAAAAGGGGTGAGTTTGGAAACTCAGTGTGTAAAGAAAGCTCATCTAGAACCCAAATCAGCTCAAGCCCATTGGGCCTAAGCCTTGTCCAGTCTCAGTATATATTTGGCCGAAGCCCTATTCAGATACAGTAAACTTGGCCTTAACCTTTTACAGATAACAATACGGCCCGTAGGCCCATTTCAGTAACTGATCAGATATCAATTATGAATGCAAGCCCAAACCCAACCTAAAGCCAACCGCTACACTCCACCCGTACCAGCCCTATACTCCATGTGGGGAATAACTCAACCCACCCAGCCCTACACTCCACAGTTGCAGCATAGCTACTCAGATAATAGTATAACGAGGCAAAGCTCCTTCAGTACGTGGTCAAGCCACTATCAGTACTTCCTCCATCAATAACCCAGTCCCATGCAACAGATAATCATGTAGTAAACAGAAACAATAAAACATGCATTTCAGTCAGATTTAACCTTAGGGGTATAACGGTCGTTTTGCACCTAGGGTTAAAATAGTAATTTTGCACCTATAAGGGGTATTTCAGTAATTATACCAGTTATTAGGGTTTTATGCATATTTTAATCCTTAATAGTCCAACTTTCATCTCAGTAGTTAATTTAACCCATTTTAGCAGTTTTTAGTTATTGGGCCCTAAAACCCCTAATGGGCCCTACAGTGTCATATTACTATTTTGGCCCATTTAGCCCAAAATCTATGATCGGTTTACCAGCTTAAGCAGTTTTGGACCCACAATCTACCAGAACACGTTTATTGCCTATTTTACCCATATGGGCCCGTAAGCCCATTGGGCCCACATTCAGCCCATCGAAGCCCAAACTTACCGAAGTGCACGAAATCATACACTCACCAACCTTACCGATTTCAATTATAGATCTATCGCTTCCAACCGACCCATAAGTGCTTGCACGCTTGTTAGTCCTTGAAATGCTGAAATTTCGATATTTTAGCTTTTCGGCTTTTACCGATTTGAACTACAAGAGGGTGTTCGATACACACCTGATTTGCGACGACTGCTAATGAGATCTCCCACGATATCCTACAATCGGTCACTTGACATATCAAATTCCAAAATCCAATGATAACAAACATAATCTTACCTACCATAATCGGCCCTCATCACCTAGGTCCTTGAGATCTTACCTTTGTCGAAATTAGTGACTAGATCTAGATCTAGTCGTTCCACTTGTCCAAGCCCTCAGTCAGTAGCCTCTAGATCACACTAACACAAAATAAATTGATTGTTAATACCCTTAGAGCCCTAAGCCCCAAATCGATAGCCTCTCTATGCACATAGGGGTTTTGGCTTTTCTAAATCCCGAAATAAAATATGAACAGGAGATTTTGATAGCTTACCAATAATTTAATACTCCAGAATGATTCTAATCTCGTTTCTAACTCAGATTTGGTGTAGATCTAGCCTCTAAACACGAGTAGAGAGTGAATCTAGAGATCTAAAGGTTCGGCTCCTAACTCCCTATGAGTATGGTAATTTCAGCTTTTATTGCGAGGAAGAAGAATGTGATTTCAAGTAGTGATGCCGACAGAGATTAGGGGTTTGGAGGATGTGAACTTCAGCCAAGGAGAAGAAGAAAGTAGGAGGATTCGGCTATAGACAAATCGGCACAAAAACAAACTTTCAGGATTTCGACTTTTATATGTATTCGACTATGGGAAATTGAAAGAGAATGTGAATGAAAGAAAAGAGAATGGAAGAAGAGGTAAGTAGAGTGATGAGGATGTTTCAGCTTGAGAAGAAAAGAAGAAGAAAAAGAATGAAAGAGGAGAGAAGAAGAGATTCTGCTATGGCAAATTGGCACGAGAGGAGAACTTTTCTTGCGTTTTCAGCTTTTTGGTACACTAAGAGGAGAATAGAACAAAAGTAGAAAACCCTAAGTGGCAAAACCCTAATCCGGCAAGAAGGAAAAGAATTTAGAACTTACCCTAATGGCTATTCAAACAAACGGCACAACCTCCCTTTATTTGCCGAAATTGCAACCTCTAAAGCCCTAGCCGAATGCCCCTATCCATATGACCAAATCGGCAAAAATTAAAAGTATCATCTGCTTACCCTGCAACTAGAACTTTGGCCTTAACACTTAATCCACACGCCACTTTTTTAGGAACTTAGTGGCGTTACCTTGCCACTTTACCAAAGGCTTACTTGTGTCTTAATTTACTAACTTTTCCTTAAAGGCCCACTTAACCAAGTCCCCTTCACTTTAAATTCAAAACTTGATATTTCTGTCGGGTTTTATTGAAGGCTTGGGCCTTCTAAAGTCCCACTAACTTACTTAAACATAATTCTAATAACTCAATCACCAAAATTTCAAGATTTCACCAAAATCACAAAAATCCCGAAAATTAGGGCGTTATAATAATAATTGTAAAATCTAATATAAAATTTACCTCGTTATGAGTGAGAATGTATATGGGTGGTCCACTTGAAGACGTAAAAATAGAAAGCAAAACCGTGCCCATGATTGCAGTAGTGATAGGCAACCTTTAATTTTCGCTTTATTCAGTAGCGTCGCCCCGCACATCTCCCGTACAATGTTACCAACACAGCAAACCTCCAACTAAATTCCCTAACTACTTTAAAATCAACAAGTTTCAGTAGCCATCTCAGATGTACAAGGTTTTGTGACAAGTCTGGCATCAGATAACCTCCAATTATCTCAAGAATGTATGCCCGAGCATATCGTATTCTTTCTAGTTCGGTAGAATCATCATCCGACTCCGAGAATGTGTCTTGTAACTAGCCCATCTCGATCCAACCTCCGTTAATATTATCCGGAATAGCACCCAAAAGCTCGTAGCATACGGCTCCCTAATCAGTAGATTGAACGAATCTGGTGACTGCGTACCTGTCCACCGTCAATCCCAATTGCAAATGCACGTCTTCCAAAGTAATAATACACTCTCCGCATGGAAGATGGAATGTGTGCGTCTCGAGTCTCCACCTCTCTATCAACGTACTAATGAGTTTCGGGTCCAACTTGCACCCCCCACCTATCGTGGCCACGTGCCAAAAACCTGATTCCTTCAGGTAATTCTCTATCAACGGTGATGGAGGATCAGACATATTACGGATATAGCATTGCAATATCTGATCCACAAACTTTTATAAAAAAATATAAAATAAAAATTAATTAAAATTGCATAAATGAAAAAAAATCTTAAATAATATTGAAAAATTAAATTTAACACTTACCATTTTCATTTGTTCGACGGAGATGTGTTTATTATCGAGATGAATTAATTCTCCGGTCATTGCTAACACGGTCGAATATTTTTTGATTTAAAAAAATAAATTTAGAAACAATAAAATTAGAGTTTTTTTTTGCAAAAATTAAAGAGAGCTTTGAAAGGAATTTGAGGGGAATTTGAGAGAAATTTGAGAGAATATTGAAAGGATTGAAGTGTGAAAAAAATGAAAGGGGTGGGGGTTTTATAGTTTTTTTTTTTTTACTGTTACGGGGTACCAGCAGTCAAAAATTAGCCGTTGGGGGGGCAAAACGCTTCCTCAAGGAAGCGCTTTGTCTATGTCATCACAAAACGCATCCTTAAGGGCTCGCTTTGTGCTGACGTGGACAAAGCGCTTCCTTGAGGAAGCTTTTTGCTTGTAACACCCCAACCCGTATCCATCCTTGGAATAGAGTCACGAGGTATTGCCGGAGTTTATAGAACTTTTTTTTTTCAAATGATAACTCATTTTATAAGAAATTATACAACTTAAATTTTACCACTCTTCCATAAACACATGTATATTTTCATTTGATCATTTTCCCTTTTGACGTATCAAATAATAAACATATTACCATTTAACCGATAGCTTGGCACTTGTCTAAGTGTCAACAACAACAGTCATTAGTATACTTGAATATATTTCATATAATTTTAGAATCGATAAACTCGTTGTATCAACATATCATACTTGAGATTATTACTTATTACGGCTTACCCAATTTTCATGTATCAGCATATTAAAGATAGCCACATATTCATATAATATGATACATATTATTCTCTTGTCATTTCTTCAAAACATAAATCATTCATTATACAAAAATTTCATGTATCATTGTTTTTGTTTTCATGAATTTTGTATATATTTATTCCGGGATAATTCATAATCTTGAACATGTATAATTATCAAGTAAGTTTCATATACATGTATTTTCCATGTCATATTTTTTAAAATATTGAATAAATATCGTTTTCTTGTATTTCAAGTTCAATTTCATGATTATTGTTTCGTGCTCAAATTATTTCCATGTCAGGTCTTTATTCATTAAGTCATTCGAAATTTCATCGTCATACAATTAATATTATTAAAGTATACGAATCTATAATCATGGATGCATATATTCATCAATAAATTCCATGTACAAATATCATCATCTTATATTTCCATATATCCAGTATCACTGTCATTTTTTTTTCATGTACTTCAGGTATATATGTACAAATCTTTTTATATACATATTTCCTTTTCTGGTCAGGATTCTTATCTACTGAATTTATCGGAATATCGATAGTTAAAATCATATAGTATACTTAAAATATGCAAATCCGTAATCCATCAATTCACATTTACCCTTTTTAGCTATGTGTTTACCATCTTCTATATTTATCCCGTTGAATTTCTCAGAATTTCGATGGATATCCAATAGTACACTCCTGGTGTACAATCTCATTAACCGTCAATTCATACAGGAGTACACTTTTAGTGTACAATTCCGGGTCTGTCAATTCATATGCATGTGTTGCCATGGTATCTTTCAACCATGGTCTTATTCATTGCCATGGTATCTTTCAACCATGGTCTTATTCATTTTCTCAATTTATTGCCATGGTATCTTTCAACCATGGTCTTATTCATTGCTATGGTATCTTTCAACCATGGTCTTACACATTTCATTTCAGTAAGCACACTCCCGCGAACCTCACTCTCCCGTGAACCTCAATTCTTGGCACACTTCCGCGAACCTCAGCTCCCATGTATTCTTCGGAAGGGCCTATACACATATATTCTTCGGGAAAGCCACCAGCACACTCCCGCGAACCTTATTTCCCATATATTCTTCGGGAGGGCTGATATTAGGATTACCCTTCCAGGCTTAATCCTTTTTCCTGTATTCTTCGGAGGGCTACATCAGAATAGGATCACCCGTCCGGGCTAGATCCTTTTTACCGTCAATTCCTTTTTCAATGATCCATCGAAATCTATTCCATTCAACCGGGATTTACTTTCTTTTTATATCGAGTATTATCAATATTTCATCAATTATTATGCATTGATCATTCAAATCATATTTTCATCACATAACCACATATTTCAAGTGTTTAAAAATACAATTCAAGTTACACAAACTTACCTCGTTGCTTGTCCGTGTTTATAAATTCATTAATCCAATATCTTTTCTTTTTCACGTTCAAGTCTCGCATTTGAGTCGTTGGGATCTTTATAAATAAATTTGACCATTGTTTTCATTCATTCCATATTCTAATACATTCAATTAATGCTCTAGGCAAAATTACCATTTGGCCCCCAAACTTTTAATTAATGACGATTTTACCCTTAGGCTCAGAAAAATAAATTCTTGCGATTTAATCCTTATTTTCAGCCGTTGTCATCATACATATTAATGAGAGCCCATAAATTCTATAAAATATCAAAATTTTCCATAATTTCAACACTTTTCAATTTAATCCTTAAAACATGTTTTCCCCCGATCTTGAACTAAATTAACAATTTTCATTTAAAATTTTCAATTTAAATAATAAAATAATCCATTTCATGTAATTTGATCATTTCTAACATTTTTACAAAGTTACCCATAAAGTTTTACTTTTATTCGATTTAGTCCTTGGGCTTAAAACATACAAATTAGTCATGTTAACTGAATATTCATACATATTTTCCTCCTCCTCCTCTCCATTCCACATCCTTAATTTATATAATATGCTTATAAGTAACATTATCAATAATTTCACTATTTACTTATATGTGAACATTCAAGCTTTCCACCTGCGTCATAATCACTAAATTATTTATATCTTGAACTACAGAAATCCAAATTAAGATCCGTTAATTTTCCCTGAAACTAGACTCATATATCTTCTTACCATAAAATTTTCAGAATTTTTGGTTTAGCCAATAAGTACAGTTTATTCTTTAAATTTACCCTTATTCTGCTGTATAACTGTTCCGACCTTTCTTCATTAAAATTTAATTATCTCCTCGTACGGGACTCGGATGATGTTCCTGCTTATTTCTATTGAAAATAGACTCATTAATGATTTCAAACACATAAATTTAAGTCCCTAATTATTTTTATACAATTTTTGGTGATTTTCCAAAATCAAAACAGAGGATCCCAAAATCATTCTGAACCAGTCTCACAAAAATATAAATATCTCAGAATACAGAATTCGTTTACGTGTTTGGTTTCTTTTATATGAAAATAGACTCAACAAGCTTTAATTCCATATCTTACTCAACTTCTAATTCAGTTTCTACCATTTTTTGTGATTTTTCAAATTTAGCTTACTGCTGCTGTCCAAAACTGTTTTAGTGCAAGATATTAATTATTAAGTTTATATCACCCTTATTTTCTTTCTCTACATCATTTCCCATCACTTTATCTTATTTTCTCTTCACTACCATATCAAGAACATAGAATCATATATAAGGAAACTTACATGCTTTTTCAATAATATTAAACTTAAAAATACATGGAAATCTTGATGTTCTTACCTTGTTTTATTGTTTCCCAACTTTAACTTCACTTTCTCTCTCCTCCAGCTTCTATTTCTTGAATCCAACTTGATATTCTAACTCCTCATAGCCTCCTTAACATTTTTCTCCTTCGGTAGCTATGGAAATTCTTTTGATTTCTAGGTGAAAATGGTGAATTTTTTGTGGAAGGACCAAATTGTAAAAAAAGCTAAACTTTCTTTCTCCCCTCTTCTCTCCTAACGTGAATTGCATGGAAAAGGGGTGGTGGTTTTCTCCCCTTTTTTTTTTCCACACATACACATATATATAGACTAAATAAAATAATAAAATAATGAAATATCTTATTAAAATATTAATAAAATAATAATTATTTAATTATATAATTATAAAATATCATCAATGTAATCATTACTTTCTAGATTTCTCTCTCTTCTAATTGACCATTTTACCCTTTATGATCTTTTAAAATTCCATCCTTGAGTCATCACTTAATTTGGTAAAATTACAATTTAGTCCCTCATAATTCTTCACCTATTCAATTTAGTCCTAATTCATCAATTTTCCTTAGTTTCTAGATTATTCTACCCTTAAAATATTTGCACTATTGGTCCTTCAACTTTTTAATATTTACACTTTAACCCCTTAAATTTTAAGTATTTACTCTTGGGCCACAAAACTTTTCTCACTTTTACGATTTAGTCCTTTCTTGGATTAATACATCATAATCACTTCCTACATAGATTTTGTTGATATAGCTCAAAATTTCTCTTTTTATTTCTTTATTTCTTTATTTTACTATATCAATGATAAAAATTTTCGGGATATTACATTGCTGACTTGTCCCCTGACAACAAGCTGACGTGGACGCGTTTAGGGGAAAATGACCCTTTCTAGTAAATAATCTAGAACTTGGCCCATTTCCTTAAATTAAAAAAAAGGGCTTTTAGTGGTAATTTACCCCTTGTAAAGTATTCTTTCGAAGGTTAAATCAGCATTTTAGCTAGTAATAAGGGGGAAATAGTAAGTCCTGCTTTTTGGTGGAAGTGTATAATCATTTAATTCTTAATAGAATTGAATTTTTTTTAAAAAAATTAAATCGAAATATTTTAATTAATCAAATTTTATATATTTTTATTTTTTGGTTAAATTAAGTATAAAACATAACAAAAAAATACATTGAAAGTGTTTATTTGCCTTAAAAATGAATCAAATTAACCGAAATTTTAAGTTTTGAAAAATTATATAATTAAAAACATTACGTAAGTCTTAAAATTAACATATAATTAAAATGTAATAGTCTTTAATATTCTCCATTTATATTTATTTCTTCTCTCCAAAAGATTTCGTGAAGCATTATATCTACAAATATGTACAAAAAATGAGTATATAATAGAAATATATGCATTTGAAAAAAATCAAATAATATAAACAAAGGAATCGATTGTAAGTTAGCAAGAATAAGATAGGAAGCACACCATTTAACTCATAAAAACTCATGAATTTAGGGTAGGCTCTAATGCATTCTAAGAAAAGTCTAAATATTGAAATGATTAAATAAATTAATGTAGATGTGATATGGTAAAAAAATTGAAACTATTAAATTAAAGATAAATATATCATTTTCAATATTGTGAAGCTCTTGGATTTGTTCTTCAATCTTCTTGATGTCTTCTTTTGATGATAATTTTTTAATCCAATCTTGAGTACACACAAAAGCTTGTACAACTTTAGGAGTTAAAGAACTCCCAAATTGATCAAGTAAATGCACTGGTGCTAAATGCAAACTCTAAAGTAATTGTAGAAACCGATATAGCAAACACATCTCTATCCATATTTGAAAGAGTGGAAAATCTAGGGCTATTCACTTACCAACATAATAAAATATCAGAATCTTCGACAACATTCTCATTAGCCTCAGCTAGATATTTATCTAATTTAGACGTTTTGTCCTCACCACCATTTTCTAACTCATGCTTTTTATACAAAACTTGCATATGCCTTTTCATTTTTTATTGTGGTTCCCCGAGAGAAACATGTGTTGCCACACTCGATTGGCTACAAGCACTATGAAATGGAGGCTTATACTCATCAAACAATTTATATAAAACTTCCTTCAAATTTTGCATCATTTCATAAGCTTTTTAGCATTAGACATTCCACTAACTGCAAATTCAAGATACTTCATATTTTGTCTAGGATCTAAAACACAAGCAACAAACACAAGCAAATTCATATTATCAATATCACCCCAATACTTATCACACTTATCTTTCATCTTCATGGTCAAAATGTTGGAAAATTCTCGGTTTGAAAATGGTCTTCTTGCACAACGATAAATTAAAATTTTAAAAACCAACCCAGTTTGTGATATTTATAACGATAAACATTAACCGATTATGTAATTGTGTTTTCAAATTAATGGATCCTTAAATATTTCTAACTTTCAACCAAACAATCTTCTCCGTTATTGTCATACCATGAACTGCTTCGAGTGTGGGCTCAAACTAAAATAAAGAACTAGAAAAAGTTTTCTTTTAGGGGTGAAAACAAAAATTCTCTCTTCTTAATAGAAATTGGTAAAATTGTTATTTTGGAAAAATATATTTAAAATTTGAGAATAAATTCTCTCTATTTTTCGGCATAATAGCAATTTCTCAAAAGTTGTGTTAATAGCTCTATCGGTGCCATCTATTTATAGGAAGAGAAGGTAGAACCTTTGTAGAGTTGTAGAGGTTTATTTTAAATGGAAAAACAACATCCTGCTTAGGATAGGAGAGGGGTGAACGACTCACCCTTTTATTTTTACTAGGGTTGTTGCCCCTTAATGTTATATGAGGTGTTTTTGGCCTCTCTCACACCGGGTCCAATTATGAGTACTTCTTAGGCATTTTTAACCCAGTACTCTGTAATGTGATCCAACCCAATTCAATTTTTCTATTTCCCAAAATAAACTTTAATATCTACATATTAAATAATTTTCTCACCCCAATTTTACCCTAGTTAAATTTTGACAATTTTACCCCTGGTAAATTTTAGAGGATTTTACCCCTAGTAAAATTTCGAGAAAATTTGTTCAATATGTCACAACTCAACATGTTCATTATGATCGAATGATTTATTTTCATTTTTGGACTTCAAAACAACCCAAAAACATAAATTCATTCTTGCATCATTTTTTAAGCAATCCAATATAGGACTGCAAATTTCTATTTTCATTTTAATTTTCATTTTTGGAAACCTATATTCATTTCAAAATGATTCCGTTTCTCTATTTCAGAGAAAATCATAATCATTCCTAAATGTTTTCAATTTCTTTTTTTCTATTCATTTTGTTCATTTCTATTCAAACATACAATTCATTTCTAGTTTCAACGAGGTAGCAGAGGAACTGGTTGGATATATGTAGTTGAGGCTTAAATGATTTATAATTAAGATATGGCTTTTCGCCTATTAATTATAGACTCATTTAGTCACGAAGTTATTTCACTATAGTATCATGACTAAACTCTCCCTAACAACGTACCATTACGAAAGTAACTATTTAGTGCTTGTTCAATGAGCTTGTCATAAGTGTGTTACACTCATAAGATATCTTTAATCTCTTTGGGATAATATTCGTGCTCTCAATATAATCCTATTTTATCTCATGGTAACCATTACATCTTCCTTCATGAAAAGTCAATCACTATCAAATAGTGATCAAGTCATTCATCACAAAGATGGACGACCCGTGGCCACGTTTACTTTTCATCAACCATGCAATGCCAATGAGAGGATATCATTTACTTATGTTTTTGGCTATGAATTCTACTGTTGTGTATGACACTACATACTACAGAAGTCATAAACCCAACGTACCAGCTTTTGGTTCCTTATCTATTTGAACTCAGACTTTTACTTACATCAAAGTGTACGAGTACATATATATAGTCTGCCATCTACTTAGGATTTAGGTATGCCGCACTATGAACATCACAAGTTAAATGTGATGTTAGAGATCGAGAAAAATGAGGTTCGGAATTAGAACAGGGGGGAAACAAAGTTTTGTATTTGTCGACCTAATTCGTCGATACAACAGACAAGGTAAGTTTGTATGTTAATAAACATTGTTGAATTGTGTTAATTATGCCTTATGATCATGTATTTGATTGAATTTTTAAATTTAAATTAATTGTTCAAAATGAGTAAAAACGAAGGATTGATCACGATCCTTTCTTAGTGAAATATGAATTGACGGTAAAAGACCATGGTTGGACCATGGCAATATGAGATATGTGATTTCCGTGTAAGACCATAGTTGGGCTATGGCATCGGTATGTGATTACATGTAATAACATATCTGGGATATGGTATTGTACTATGCATATGTGATCCGGGTGTTAGTTTTGTACGTCCTACCAGTGGGTACGTACTCCAGCATGTGTTGTGGATACCTGTCAACTTGTGTAAGCAGCACTGGGCAGCTACATCCTGGCCGTCTGCTTGTGTGAGCAAAGCTGTGGTTAGCTCGAGAGCGAGCCTATATGTGTTATGAGATATGAGGTAGCTTTGGCTACATATGTGGCACTTATGTGCAAGATTTCGAATATCTTTTAGTATTCCAAGTGTCCAATGGGCAAAGACAAGACAAAAACGTAAGTGAGACTGAATTAAGTAAACCAGGTATGCATCAAATCTATGTGAAAATCGAATGAAGGTAAAATAGTGAACTTATAGTGTATCGTGTACATGAAATGAGAAAAAGATTTATGTATGAGTATGTTTCATGCCATAATGTGTATATTTTGTTATATTGAAATATGAATCGAATGATATATGAGATATGAGTTATAATTATTTTTAATTATATGCAAGTATGGCACATAGTGTGCAAAGTACCATTATATGATGAGATTTTACATGGTTTATCTTGGCCAAAGTATTTGTGATGGATATTGGATTGAATAAAATTATATTAATGTTCGATTATGTATGTATAAATGTGGACAAATTGATACAAGGTATTTGATCCATAGGAACATGAAATTGGATAAGCTCGTGAAACCTTTGGTTAATCACGTGATTGGAATTATGGTATAAAGATGAAATAAAATGATTTTACACCATAGTAATGAAATTTCTTAATAAGTGTTTACTCGATAAGTTGTGTTTATTTTCATATGAGTTTACTAAGCTTTATAGGTTACTTGTGTTATTTCTCCTATGCTTATAAGATTTCGAAGACTCGCTTGGGTTGGAAGCTGTCGGAGATCTCATCACACCATCCAACTATCGTATCGGTACTGAAAGACTTGTGGATAAGGTTATATGGCATGTATAGGCTAGTTGGTTAGGAAGTGTATAAGTCTTTTTGGTTATTGAAGCCTAAAGGAGTTTGATAGGACTAGCCAAGTGTTTTGGATCATTTTAGTGATGTGTTTGACCTTGAAATGGCTTGTAAAGGTTGGTATATTTGGCCATTTAAGTTGGCTGACCTTGGTTATATTTATGAGCATGTGATGATGCCTTTCTTGGATGTGTAAGTTTGCATGGTTTGAGTGGATAAGTATGTGATGTCCATGTATGATAGATATAGCACGTGAATGGTGTGTTAATGTCTTGGTTATGGATGTTTGATGGCTTAATTATGTCAAGTTATGTGTTGTTGAATTGGTGCAAGTGTGATTATGTTTCAGGGTGGCAAATGGCTTGGAAAATAGCTTAGAGTTGTCCACACGAGTAGATACACGGGCATGTGTTTAGGCCATGTGTGACACACAGTCTGCCCCATGGGCGTGTGAACAGGCCATGTGTCCCCTCCACCTTAATTTTGAGAAACAGAATGCCCAGTATGGAGCACACGGGCAGAGACACGGGCGTGTCTCAGCCGTGTGGACAGCACGACCTTGGACACGGGCGTATGCCAAGGGCTTGTGAAGTCTGCACCTATTTTGTGAGAATTTAATTCGTCACACGGCCTAGCACACAGATGTGTGGCTTGGCCATGTGGTTTCATTTGCTGATGATGTCATAAATAGAGAGTTACACGGGGTATGGACACGGGCGTGTGTGACCACACGGCCTATGTAACACCCTAAACCTGGCCTATATGTTATGGCCGCATCTGGCGTCGTCACATGGTAGTGCTTTTGAAAACCTTATCATCGTTAAAACCATTTCCCGTTAAATAACTTTTCGCTATCTTTTATTAATTCCAAAACTATGTTACTAATTTAGTCTATAGTTTTCAAAACGTTATTTGTAACACCCCTTACCCGTATCCATGCTGGAAAAGGGTTCAAGGCATTACCAAACTTAAACACACTTACACAAACAATTTTGAATCGTAAAATTTGTGTCTAATTTAAAACTTTTCAAACATATTCATAACGTCCCTATTACGGGCCTACGAAGCCTTAAACATACATTGAAGGTGGTTAGGGACTAAACCAAAAACTTTTGAAACTTTTACAACACTTAGAAAAATTTCATGTTTTGGTGAGTCACACGCCTGTGTGGGCAGGCCGTATGATCACACACGCCTATGTGGTTTGGGACACGCCCGTGTTCTCCACCCATGTAACTCTCTATTTATGATGTCATCAACAATTTAGGGGCATACGGCCAAGTCACACGCCCGTATGATAGGCCGTGTGGCGAATTTAATTTTCTCATTTATGGTGCAGACTTCACATGGCCTAGGTACATGCCCATGTCATAAGGCCGTGTCCTTCATACGACTGAGACACACGGCTGTGTCTCTGCCCGTGTGTTTACTACTAGATATTCTGTTTTGCAAAATTAGGGTGCAGGGGACACACGGCCTATTAACACGCCTATGGGGCTAACCGTGTGTCACACACTGCCTAGACACACGCCCGTGTGTCTACCCATGTGGACAACTTTAAGGCTATTTTCCAAGCCATTTTCCACCCTCAACTTCACTCACATACTTATACATCTCAATGGCATTTAACACAACATTAATCGTCAATCAAACACCCACAATCATGGCTTGGACATGACATTTACTCATCAACAAAGGCAATAACTTGTGCATGCACATATAAATAGGTTTACAACCCAATTAGCCAATGTAAGCCAATTTTTGTGGCTATAAACTAATCAAATCCTTAATTATTATAGGCCAATACATCTAGCCATATCATTAACACATACACAAAATGACTAAGTCCCTATACATGCCATAGACTCAAAGGTTTGCACTCATTTACCCTACTTGATAGCTTGATAGTGTGATAGCATCTCCGGCGATCTCCAACTCAAGCTAGCTTACAACCCTATAAGATATGAGAAAGGAAGGGGAGTAAGCTACAAAGCTTAGTAAATTTATATGCAAATAGTAAACATCTTACAATTTATTTAGAAATCAAAAGCTCTCCATTATAAAAAAATACCACAATTCACCAATCAATCCTAACCTCATATTATACATGCACCTTAAGTATGATTATTCATTTTTTGAATATATATATATTTTAATGTCTTTCAGTAGCTCGAAGCACATATTTCTCATCATCATTTTAATGGGCAATTATGTCAATCTTTCCTTTTTCTCATGTCTGATAAATCACAATTTGTGCGAATAAAGCATGCTACATCCTAATTCAGTTTGGCCCTAAAGCCGATTACACAATCACTGATCGAATTTAACTTATTTCATACATCACAAGCATGGGCCGATAAACACAAATCTTATCTCATATTCCTCATTATAGACACTTAAACCATTCATTTAATATAAATAAAAACTTGCATAAATATTATTATCCTCACAGTCATAACTTACTCAATCTCCATCATAGCAAAGTTGGATACATATCAAGCTCATTTCTTATGAGGTTTACGTACATACCTGTACCATTTCGCACAAAGCCACATACACTTTCACATCTTTAGCTTATCCTATTGAACTCTCAGAATACTAATAGATACTTGGAAAATTTACACATAAGTGCCACATATATGTAGCCAAAACCACCACTTATCACTTATCACTTAAGAGCTCACTCTCGAGCTAATCACAAGCCTGCTCACACAAGCTGATGATCGTGATGTAGCTACACAGTGCTGCTCACACAAGTAGATAGGTACCTGCAACACATGCCAAATTACCTAGCCACTGGTAGGACGTACTAGAACTGCACCTAGAACACTTAATCACTTAAACACTTGGTTTCCTAGTGACATGTCACTTGTATCGTATTCAATTCCTAAGGTTCAATCGGGATTTCTCATTCACACTTGTCACTCATCGAAATTTGTCAAATACATTCATTAGATCATTTACACAATTCATACAATATATATAAACATATAAAAATAAATTATCTATGTATTATTTACATACAAACTTACCTCGATACCAAAAATAACGAGAAAAAGACCTAACCATCGAATACTCGTTTTTCCCTCGTTCTAGTTTCGAACCTCGTTTTCCATGATCTATAATATCACATTTAGCTCACTTATTAGTCACATTATTCAATGTGACCCAAAAATCATATTATGGTAAAATTACATTTTTACCCCTAAACTTTCACATATTTACACTTTTCCCCCTAGGCTCGTAAAATGAAATTTATTCAACTTCTTTAACATACAAGCCTAGCCAAACCATTTTCATAACTATAGCAGCCCACATTTTTCATCAAAACACATTTTTACTACATATTTTACAACTTTTACAAATTAGCCCTTTTATGCATTTTCACCGAAAATCACTAAGTAAAAGTTGTTTCTCTAACCATAAACATGCATAATCTGCCATTAACCATCAAAATACAAAAATTTATAACATGGGTCAAAACCTAGACCTTCATCATATCTCAAATAAATGGTAGAAATAGGTAGATCATGCTAAAAGGATTTCAAAAACATGAAAATCATTAAAAATGGGGCAAGAACGGACTTACTATAGAGCTTGGAAGCTTGAAAAAAACGCTAGCCATGGTTTCCATGGTATATTTGGCTAAGGGAGGTAGAAGATGGACAAATTTTTGGCTATTTTGGCTATTTAATTCTTTTAATTACTAAATGACCAAAATGCCCCTAACTTAAAGATATTCTATTTCACCAATTTCATGTCCATTTTTGTCCAAAAATTTATCCAATGGTATAATTACCAACCAAGGACCTCTAATTTAAAATTTCATAGCAATTAGACACCTCTAGCTTCTAGAACTCAAGTTTTACACTTTTTCTGATTTAGTCATTTTGACTAAGTTGAGTGCCCAAACGTCGAAATTTTCGAATGAAATTTTCATGAAATATTTTGTGAAATCATAGACTATAAAAATATAATAAAAATAAATTTTCTTAGGTCAGATTTGCGGTCCCGAAACTACTATTTCGGCTAGGCCCAAAATCGAGCTGTTACATTATTCATAGTGGAAGCTTCTAAAACAGTTCATGTTAATCATGGGTATTTTTGATAAAGCATTTATTTCTTTTGAAAACCCTAGTTTTCCTACTACTACAGTTATAAACCATAAAATAGTATAACATTGGAATTTAAATAAAAATCTTTAGAGGCCATATTTACATCAAATTTTCCCCCAAATAAAAATTAAAACCATAAATAAGTAATAATCAATTTAAAAGAAGTTGTGTGGCCACCGCTGAGTACTCCGCCACATCGATCCGCCTAAGTTTGGGGATTACCTGTATAGATTAAACAAAAAGGGTGAGTTTACATAAACTCAGTGTGTAATCCCCACATAAATCATACAGACAGTTTGCAAAAGAACACAGTCTGAGCCTAAGCCCTTTTCAGTATCAGAATCAGTTTGGGCCTTAGTCCATTTCAGTACAGTAGCAGTCATGTAGTAGGGCCTTGGCCCATCACAGTATTAGTGCACATTAGGGCCTTAGCCCATTTCAGTAACAGTATGTATTAGGGCCCTAGCCCATTACAGTAACAGTAACAGTCATGCAGATTACAATATGTAAGTTCTACCCATCCAACCGCTATACACCATATCTGTCCAACCCTACGCTCCTATGGGGATTAAATCACCCACCCATCCTTACATTTACAAATAATACCGAATCGTGGCACAAAATAGTAGTTTACAGCTGAGCTACCAGTATATTAGGCTGAAAGCCAACAGTAATTTGTAGTAGAGTTGCCAGTATAATAGGCTTAAAGCCTTTCAGTACATTTCCTCCGAATATATCATCACAACCCAATGAAATGCATCATATAGTTTATGACATTCTATAACATGGTATCAGTACATACAATCAGTTCAGTATTATCATCATGCTCAGTATACATTCATATATATCATTCAGTCAATTCACTCAAATAAAGGTCTAAGCAATGCTTACCGACCCTATAGTAGGTTCACAGTTGGCTTGGGTGACCTGTGGAACCTTAGCAAATAGTTTAGTGAAAATGGGCTCACACCTATGTGAGCCCATACGCCCGTATGGCCCACACGACCCAAATTGGCCTTGGCTCTGTGGATCATACGGCCCAAATTGGCCTATCCACACGGCCTGGCCCAGAATCCCACACGCCTGTGTAGACTACCTGTGTCGGCCCAGACACCCGTGTGGCCTATACAGCCCAATTGGTCGAGCCCATGTGTCGCACACGGCCTCATTTAGCCATCACACGGCAGTGTCATTAGCGTATGGCCTTGCCTCGTAGATTACATGCTCGTGTTCCGTCACACGGCCTACCACACAGATGGTACATGGCCATACGCCCATGTGTCATCGATAGTGAACTTTTTTGGCTTTTCGC
Organism: Gossypium stocksii; assembly: GCA_020496765.1. Lineage (NCBI taxonomy): Eukaryota > Viridiplantae > Streptophyta > Magnoliopsida > Malvales > Malvaceae > Gossypium > Gossypium stocksii. The sequence continues at coordinate 43,831,018 of CM035624.1, forward strand.
CTAATCTCATTTTCTGTATTTCGGGTACACACCTGGTTCTTTTTTGCAACAAGCATAATCCTAAGATCACCAGTACCTATAATCAACCAAAAGATTCTAATTTAATCACTTAAAATGATATTTAAATGAACCCATATCGAGAACCCACAACATTCAACAACATACCCGTATACTTATCGGTAACAAAAAGAATCCTTAACGCTCAACTCGTTGTATGGTACCAACAAACTCTTGATCTTCACCTAAATTAAGAGTCAAAGCAACCTCTCCTTAAAACTTAATCGAAATAACAATCAGTCTTGAATTAAACCATACTTACCAACAAACACAGCCAAAATTTAAACACGAAGAATGTGAATTGAAGAACCGAAAGGGGAGGGGAAACCAATAAAATTTTCGGTAGACAGGGGAAGTAGAATGTCAGAAGATAGAGGAATTTTAGAAAACTAAAATTTTAGAAAAAGAAAACTAAAACAGATTTTGGTAATGCTCTCAATCCCTCAATTCAGTCCCCACATCCCTATTACACACAATTACTCAGAATCTTTGTAACAGCCCAAATTTAGGCTCAGTCGGAACAGTGATTTCGGAATCACTAACCCGAGGTTAGAGAAATTATTTCTAATATTGTTTCATGTGTTAAAGTATTTTTATAAGGGTATATGAAAATTTTGGTGAATTAATTTACGCGATTGAAGGCCCAATTTTGAAAAAGGACTAAATCACATAAAGGGTAAAAGTTGTGAATTACTAGAAAAGGGTGCCAAATAATTATGAGTCTGGAGGTCTTTAAAGTGCAAATAGGCCAATAATTTAGCCTTGGTCGGCCATGGAGAGACAAAAGAATGGGAAGTCAAAATTAGGTAGGAATTTGGTGTCAATTTTGACTAGTTTTATTATTAAACAAAACAAAAAGGCTATCACCTTTTCTATCTTCTTCTTCCACTGAATTTTTCAGCAAACTTAAGGGTTTTTGGAACTTCAAAAATATTAGCCATTCATCATCTCTACAAGTAAGTGATTTTGATGGTTTTTCTTGAAAATTTTTGTACTTTTAAGACCCTTGTAGCGTGGGCTACATAATGAGAGGATTATTTTTCAAAATGGTTGAAAGTTTAGAATTTTACCATGAACGTATGAATGTGATTTGCTGGAATTTTATGGAAGAAAATGAGTCACTGTTGTTAAATAAACAACTTTTGTAAAAGGGTGTTCATGGAAACCACCTAAATTGGACTAATTTGTAAAGTTGATAAGTTGTTGGTACTTGTGTGAAATAAAGAGAATTTGGGGTGCCATAAGAGTAAAAAGAGTTTGGTTAGACTTGGTTAATGAGGAAATTTAATAAAAATCAATTTCTGAGCCTAGGGGTAAAATGGCTATTTTGCCAAAGTCTAGGGGCAACATGGTCATTTTGCGAAATTATGATTCTTGACTTGTTTAGATTAAATTGGTGATTAAATTAGTGAATTTTTATTGTCATAGATCATGATTTACAAAATCTGAACCTAGACTGGAGGAAGGCCAAGCAAATCGACTAAACCGAGTAGTCATTTCCATTTTGTATATCGAGGTATTATAGGTAAAGAATATAATATTACTAATTTTTATGCATGAAATTATTATTTCGTCATAAGATAATGCCTTGTGAAGTGAGCTATGTATGAGAATGTTATTTGAGCATGAATTGTTGAATGATGATTTTTAGTCATGAAATGATGAGAACATTTGTAATAGAGCCCTGTTGAACTGTAGGAAAAGATTGGATATTCTTTGCCAAGATACTAGGGATATACAGAGCTAGTGTAAGACCATGTGTGGGACATGGCGTCGACCTCGCTATGTGTTTGTATAAGACCATGTCTGGGACATGACATCGACACGAATATGTGCTAGCCAATGTAAGACCATATCTGGGACATGACATCGACATTGATATGAGTGCTAGTGTAAGACCATGTTTGAGACATGGCATCGGCCTCGACAGGCAAGCTAGTGTAAGACCATGTCTGGAACATGGCTTTGGCTTGGATAGGTGTCAGTTAAGACGGCTTGGATAGGTCAGTTAATACCATGTCTAGGATATGGCATCAGCACGAATAGATGAGAGCCAGTGTAAGACTATGTCTGGGACATGGCATCAGCCTCGATGCATTAGGAGTAAGTGTAAGACCATGTTTGGGACATGGCGTTGACTTGATATGTGAGCTAGTGTAAGACCATGTCTGGGACATGGCATCGGCTCGATACCCTATGTTGGAGGCACATTGAATATCCTTTCATATTCTAAATAATTCAACGGGAAATTTTAAAGTTAGTGATAACTTCAAGAGGTATTATGATGATTTTGTGAGTGATGCAAGTACCTAAATGAAATGTATAAAATATGAGCTCAATAGAATGATGTATGATTAGTAAAGTATGAAAACGAGTAAGTTATGTTATGGCCACACTTTGTATCATGCATAAACTATAATGTATTGAAAGCATGTCTTAGCATGGTAAGTTGTTGTCTTTTATTTACTCATAACTTATTAAGCTTTATGCTTACCCTCTCCTTTCCATTTTCTTTAGTGCCGCCTAACTAGCTCGTGGATCAGCGAACGTTTATGCTTACCCTCTCCTTTCCATTTTCGTTAGTGCCGCCTAACTAGCTCGTGGATCAACGAACGTCGGAGGCTTCGTTTACACTATCATCCAAAGCTTTCGGTATAGTTAGTTCTTAGCGTTTTGAGAAATGGCATGTGTAGGGACTAGACTTAGTTTAATGTCATGTTATTTTGGGCCAAATGTGTTGGCATGTTTTGAAGATGCACTATTTTGTATAAAGCCATGGATATTGGTAAACTATTGATAATTATGGATAAATGCAAATTTTATAATGTGCAAAGTATTATGGATGAAAATATTGGGATGCCAAATTATGGCCATTGATTGAGTATTTGAGACTTGTTAGTTTCGGTATGTGTTTGACTTTGTTTCAGGGTGGCAAAGAGGCTTGGTGGATAGCCTTATTTTGTCCACACGAGTAGACACACAGGCGTGTGTTTAGGTTGTGTGTGACACACGGTCAGCCCCACGGGCGTGTGGTTAGGTCGTGTGTCCCCTGCACCTTAAATTTGTAGAATTAAATGCCCAGTAGTAAACACACGGGCTGAGACACGATTGTGTGTCTCAACTGTGTGAAGGACGCGGCCTAGCACAGGGGCGTGTGCCATGGCCGTGTGATTGCTGACGTCAGAAGCAGAATGTCAAGGTTTTTGCACACAGGCTATGACACGGGCGTGTCATTGTAACACCCCTTACCCGTGTTCATTGCTAGAACAGGATACGAGGCATTACCGGAGCAAAACAGATACAATTGTACTAAAATAAGACATAAAATTTACGCCCAAATTAAAACCTTTCAATTTTTCACCATTTGCTCACTCAACTCAATCATGTATTGTAATGTCCCTAACCCGAATCCGTCACCAGAATAGGGTTACAAGACATTACCGAAATTTTTAGAACAAATTTATGTAATCTGTTTTATAAGAGAATTTTACAACTTAAAACTTACCACTTTTCCACGAACACAATATATATTTTCATTTAAGTACTTACCCTTTCAACACATCATATAATAAACATTTTACCATTTAATTAGTAATAAGACACTTGTCTAAGCGTCAACAACAACAACAACACCACTTGTTAATATACTTGAACATATTTCTTATAAATTCAATATTGATAAACTGATTTTATCAACATATCACACTTGAGTTTATTACTCATCATAAATTGCATAAGTTTCATATAACACGTATTAGAGATAGTCACATATTTACATATCGTGGTGTCTATCATTCCCTTGACCTTTTTTTATAAACATAAATCATTCAATTCATTGTACCGATACTTCATGTACCATCATTTTTATGAATTTCGGGTGACAGTTCACAATTCTAAATATACATAATTATCTGGTAAGTTTCACATACATGTATTTTTCCATGTCATATTTCAATATATCAAATAAATATGGTTTCCATGTATTTCAAGTTTAATTTCATAATTAATTATCTCATGCTCAGATTATTCCATGTCAGAACTTTATTCATTAAACCATTTGAAATATCATTGTTATACATGTAATACTTTCAAGGTATATAATTTTATAATCATGGATGCACGTATCCATCAATAAATTCCATATATAAATATCATTATCATCATCATAATCACATTCATTTTCACTTAGTCATTTTTAATTCAATTCCCATTGAACACATCGGAATAATAATGAATACATCGGGACATCTCACATAGTGTCACATTGGTAGCCAAAACTACTTCATTTTATATAGATCACATAGGCTCGTTCTTGAGCTAATCGCATTTAACACAATGCCATGGACTTATTTCACTTAGATGCCATGGACTTATTTCAATTAGATGCCATGGACTTAAATTTATTATTAATGTCTTTGTTGCCTATTAAAGTCCAAGGAGGACGTGTTTTAGGCTTTTGGTAAAGACATACTAAGATAATAGAAGGTTTTAGGTACCAAAGATAAATAATATGGAAGAAATGGATTGTTTATATAAAGATAAAACTTGTAATCATACTATGCATATTGAACCTAAAAATGAAAATAATATTTCAGCTCTTAGTAAAGGTATCAATAGTCTTGTGGATATAACTTTTGTATATTTTAATAAGTTATATAATAAGGTTACTAATATTGAACATAAAGTTGAAAATCTGAGTAGAGTAACAGAGTTAGACTTGAACAACGAGTCTAAGGAACTTTTATCAGACATTAATAATAAATTAGGTAATGTTCTTACTAATAAATGTGTAGAACAATAAATGGATTTTGGTCCATTATACTATGGAAGTAGTGATGTAATATTAGCTTTATCTGAGGAAGACCAAACTTCTTCAGACAAGTCAGATACTAATAATAGTATTAAAAAAGAAAAACAAAAAAAAGAATATTCAAAACAACAAAAATATGATTTCCAGTGTTATAAAGAACTTATAGAACATTGGAAAGAAAGATTTTCTACCACAGAAGATCAAAATGAAAGAGTAGAATATTTAAAATTAATAGAAGAACTTTATGAAAAACATAAAGGTTTGTTTAAAATATTTAATTATCATTATATGTTAAATAACGATATTACAAATAGTAGTATTAGTTCTAATAATTCTACTAAATCAGAGGATAATAATTCCATAATTTCAGAAGAAATTAATGCTACTAGTTATAATTCTGATGAAGAAAACACTTCAACAGAAGAGGATGAAAATATAGAAATACCAGAACCTATGGATACTGACAACATAGATCCTTATATTCCGAAACCTATAGAAAAGGATAAAAAAGATCCTTATGGTAAAAGGAAAATAGAACCAGATATTAAAAAAGATGATTATTTGAGATCTTTTAATAATTATAATGAACAAGTTAAATATATGACTAGAAATTTTGAAAAAGAAATTATAATAAAATCTGAAATAGACCATACACCTGCTACATTAAATAGAAATTCTAGAAACACTAGAATAAAAAGACAAAAAATTCAATAATAATTCAACAAATGAAACTTGGAAAAAAAAAATGATATTATTACCTTTTCAAGTTACCAACCAAAAAAATATTATACTTACGTTGAAATTACTTTTAAATTTAGAGAACATAAAACATATTCTTTACATGCTCTATTAGATACGGGAGCTACAACAAGTAGTTATAGAAAAAATGCTATTCCATTAGAAAAATGGGAATTAATGAATAATCCAATAATGGCAGTTGGAGTAGATGGTAAAGAAACCTTAATTGCTTATAAGGCCAGGAATATACCAATTTACATAAATAATGTAAGATTTGTAATTCCTAAGATATTATGTTTTCCTGATATGCATGGAGATATATTATTAGGTAATAATTTTATATACCAAAATTTGCCTTTTTCTATTGATAAAAATATGATTACATTATCTAAAGAAGATACCTATGTAGAAGTACCATTAATAGAAAATCATAAATTTATTTGTGATAAGGATTTTACTCCACCAAGAAAAGAACAGATTAAACAAATCGAAATAAATCTTTGGATATCATTTTTACACGTCTTGTCTTGTCTTTATCCTTCTTGGATGTTTATTAGATTCATTTCCTTTATTTCGTCCAGATATAATGAATCCGGTGAGAGTGCTGGTGAATTCCAACTTTCCCACGTGTCCTTGAGTTCCATTGTTAATGGATAATCATCAATTTCCATATCAACTATTTTTTTTAGTAGCTACATAGATTCTTCATCTCTTTCTTGATGAGGTCTTTCTGTGTTGTACGCCAGTATTCTTTTTACATCCGTCCAGAGAACATAAGTATTGTGTTGAAGTAGATACTAGGCCTTGATCATTAAATCAATGCCGGCTTGGACTTGATAATGAGAAAAATTATTATAACACATGTCAATGATTTTTGACAGGTGTTTTTTATCTTCATTTACTGATGAGAGGTTTTTTCCTCCAAACATTGTTTTTATAATCCAGATTTGATATGGCTGATAAAATTTTTCTTGTTCAGCTATACCAATGAAGCTACTTATTTCAATATGAAAATAGTAAAAGAAATCTATATTTGGAAAACATGATAATCTGGATTCTACAATAGCAGGAAAATCTTTTAATAAATCAAAAGAAAGATTTTGGACAGTTATTTCTTTAACAAATCCCCATTCAATACTGGTTATATCAAATGGTTCATGATTAAGCCTAAATTTTATAGTAGGAAATTTTTCTCCTATATGATTTGTAAAAACATAGGCTTGTAGAAAATATTCAGAAAAAGCTTTCACTTAGATTTCCACATAGGTCCCTCGTATCCATTTTCTATTCCTAATGTTCAACGGGGAAATTATTTCACTTTCCGATACTTTATCAATTAAATCAAATATTCAGCATTATTTTATAAATTATATCAAAATATGAAAATGTAATTAAAAACGATACACTATTTACATACAATTTACTTCCCTCATTATGAACTCAAATAACATATACAAGACGTATTAATGTATTTCAAACACGTTTCATAATATTTTATTTTGAACTCACACTATTTCTTATTAGAACTTTTTTCATTAATTCATTTGAAATACTAATTCATACGGATAGTACACTCAAGGTGTACAAATATATATAATCACTAATGAACTCATTCATCAACATATTCCATGTTTATATATCATAGTCTCATATTATTTCCATGTATCAATTACCATTATTTTCTCGTATTTCAAATAAATATGTGTAACAATTTATAAGCATGCAATTCACTAACTCTTCCTGTCAATCACAATCTAAATTGACAAATCACTTATTGAATCTAATTTCAATATTCATAAAATTTAGCCATATAAACTTACAAGTTCGAATTTTTTATTATAACCATAATCATAATTTTATAATAAATATTCCAAATAAAACATTATCTCCTTTCTAATTCAACATCTATCGATTATAAATGAGCATGTGATCAATTTATACACAAGTCATTCATATATTTTTCCTCCTCCTCCTCTCCATCCACACCCTTAATCTAAATAACACTCTTGTGAGTAACATTATCTATAATTTTCACTATTTACTTATATGAATATTTAAGTTGTCCATCCGTGTCATAGTTACTAAATTATTTTTATCTTGAGCTACAGAACTCCAAATTAAAATCTATTAATTTTCTCTGAAAATAGACTCACATATCTTCTTACCATAAAATATTCAGAATTTTTGGTTTAGCCAATTAGTACAGTTTATTCATTAAAGTCTCCCCTATTTCGCTGTTTGATAGTTTTGACCATTCTTCGCTAAAATTTAATTATCTCTTTGTACAGAATTCAAATTATGTTCTTGTTTGTTTCTTCTAAAAATAGACTCATTAAGGAATCTAACCATATAATTAATGTCCCAAAATTTTTTTTTTTACAATTTTTAATAATTTTTCCAAGTCAGAATAGGGGATCTCAAAATCATTCTGAACCAGTCTCACAAAAATATAAATATCTCAGAATACAGAATTCCTTTTCTTTCTCTGTTTCTTTTATATGAAAAGAGGCTCAACAAACTTTAATTCTATATCTCACTCAACTTCTAATTCAATTTCTATAATTTTTGGTGATTTTTAAAATTTAAGCTACTGTTTCTGTCCAAATCTGTTTCTTATAACTTATTTCTCAATTTAATCATTTCATCAATTCTAACTTGAAATTTATTCAATTTAACCCCTAATTCACCAATTGGTTCAATATAAAGTATATTAAAAAACCTAAGAACTTTCAAAACTTCAACCTAATTTCAACAAAACTTTGTTCTAAAGCTTCTAAAACATCAAATTTAAGCAAAAAGGACTTAATTGACTTACCAATCAAAGCTTTAAACCTTAAACTCTAATTTTCCCTTTTTCTTTTCTTTCTTTCTTTCCTTTCCGTCTGCTCTCTGTTTCTTTTGAGCTTTGTTCTCTCCTTTCTTCTTCTTTTTTTTTTTTTTTTGGACTTATGTGTGTATATATATATATTAGTTTATAATAATAATTAATATAAAAATCTATTTAATAACAAATACTTTAATTACATTTGTCACCATTTAATTTGTTAATGATACAAAAAAATTCTTATGATATATTTATTTAATTAATAAATATTTTTCAATAAATAATTAATATCGATTTAAATTAATTGTATATACATATTTGTACATACATGATTTATTACATTTGTACATCATCAATACCATACATTTGGTATAAAACCTTAATTAATTAATTAATTTTTAAATCATACTATATTATAATATAAAAGATCTTTATACTTAAATTATAAGTAAATACATATTTTTAATGCAAGTGTACACATATATATTATTACAATTACACATGTATAATCTTATAACTATACATTTGTCATTATTTTATTTATTTCATAATTAATATAAATTATAATTTGATAAAATAAGATATTTTATAATTAAATAACATAAAAATCTAAGATATTATCATACAATTGCGGCCTCATTTAATGGAATAGGCATAATTGCCTATTTGGTCCCTCTTATTTTCTTTTACTTATAATTAAACTTTTACATCTTATTTATTTTAGTCCTTTTTACTGATTACTCTAGATTAAGCTAAATTTCCCTAATTAAAACCTAATTAATTACACAACCAACTTCATAAATATTTATTAAAATATTTACAAGTCTGATTTACCGGAACGGAGTCCCGGGAATGCAACGTTAAAATTTCTTAACGAAACTTTAATACCACCCTAATGACACTCCGTAAATATTTATAAAAATATTTACGACTCAGTTTATAACACCGAGATCTCGATACCTCTTTTTTCTAAATTTCTTGGCCAAATAAATCACAATTTACTATTTTAAAAATCTTTTAAAAGCTACATTTGGCTCATAAATATTAAATAATATAATCTAAGAATTCATTGGTCAAATTTGGTGATCTCAAACCAATTTTTCATACTTCACTGAAATTTAGGCTATTACAGTCATGGTCATGTGATAGACACGGGCTGAGCATACGGGCGTATGCCAGGCCGTGTGAAAACCCTTGTAGCTTCGATGTTAGAAAATAAATCTACACAGACGAGGGTCACAGGCGTGTCCTTAGGTGCTTAGGTCGTGTAAACCACATGGGCCATCAGCATGGCCATGTCTAGAGGCCACACGGGCGTGTTGCCTTTCCACACGGATGTGTGCTCTCTTTTTAGTAGTTTTTAGTGAAATTTTCTCAAGTAGCTGAAATGATCTCGGATTGTTTCCAAATCATTTTTTAGGCCTCGTAGGCCCATATGAAGGTCCGTAGGACAATGTTTGAAAAATGTTTTAAATTGGAATGCATTTTGTTGGCTCAAGTTGAATGTTTGCAAGTGTTTTAGTAAGGTGACGCCTGGTACCTTATCCCGACGTCAGATACGGGTAAGGAGCGTTACATTTTGTGGTATCAAAGCTATGGTTTAGTCGATTCTAGGACTAATCTAGCTTGTGTACGAGTCTAGCTATACATGCCATAATTGTAATACGATAGTGTGACGACTCCTGGCGATGATAAATGTATTTTTCATATAGTAAATGGATCCTGAAGGAGCTATGGCGAATGATGTGGAAAGTAACGCGCTGGCTCCTACTAAAGGGATCACGTCAGTTGAGACCGGGCCCGTGACGATGAGTCAGGGCGAAGGCGCTATAGAAGCCTACCTTCAAATGATGAATGCTTGGTATACGGAGTACATTCGAGCAAATTTGAATACTCCGCCTCCCTACCTCTATCGATTCCTCAGCCTATCCCTGCAGCTCCTCAAGAGGCAGATTTGGTTAGAAGGGAGAAACTCCCGATTGATAGAATTAGAAAACATGGGGCCAAAGAGTTTTGAGCAAATAAAGATGATGACTCGGAGAAAGCCGAGTTTTGGTTGGAGAACACCATCAGAGTGTTCGATGAGCTATCATGCACGTCTAAAGAGTGCATAAAATGAGTAGTGTCACTTCTACAAGATTTGGCCTACCAGTGGTGGAATACCCTCGTGTCGGTTAGACCAAAAGAGAGAGTGACTTGGGAATTCTTTTTGGAGGAGTTCTATAAAAATTATATCAGTCAGAAGTTCATCGACCAGAAGAGGAAAGAGTTTCTAGACTTAAACGAGGCTGAATGATAGTGACGGAATATGAGCATGAGTTTGTAAGACTCAGCAAGTATGCTCGAGAGTGCGTATCTGACGAAGCTACTATGTGTAGAAGGTTCGAAGACGGTCTGAATGAGGATATTCGGTTGCTAGTTGGTATCTTGGAGTTGAAATAGTTTGTAGTGCTCGTTGATAGAGCATGTAAGGTTGAAGAATTGGCTAAAGAGAAGAGAAAAGCTGATATAGAGTCTCGGGACTAAAAAAAATACGGATTGAGAAATTGTATCAATCCTCATCCAAGAGATCGAGAGAGTTTACTATCCGATCCAATACTTCAGTAGGATTCTTGGGTAAGAACAAGAGTAAGCAACATGTGACGTCTAAAGCTCAGACTACCTATGTTGCGAGTGTTGGTAGCGCTCGACCGAATAGACCTAAGTGCTCACAGTGCGATAGACGACACTTCGGTGAGTACCGAGGAAATGAAAGAGGTTGTTTTCTGTGTGGCTCACTTGATCATTTCATCTGAGATTGTCCTGAGATAGATGAGAGTAATAAAAAGCAAGAGGTAAGAGCGAGTAGTGCTCCTTCGAAGGGTAGACCATAGAAGAACCCGGGTAGTGGCGCTAGTAGTCGAGGTGCCCTTAGAGATTCTGCAGCAAGGTCAGAGGGTAGAGCACCTATGAAAACCTATGCCATTTGTGCCCGTGAAGAAGCTTCGTCTCCCAACATGATTACTGGTACCTTTTCTATCTATAATATACCTATTATTGCCTTGACTGATACGGGTTCTTCCGATCCCTATATTTGCATAAAATTGATGTCTAGAATGAAAATGCTAGTCGAGTCAACCGAGTTTGTAGTGAAGGTGTCAAACCCACTAGGCCAACATGTACTAGTTGATCAAGTGTGTAAGAATTGTCCCTTGATAATTAGAGGTCATTGCTTCCCGTCTAACTTAATGTTATTGCCGTTTGACGAATTTGACAGAAAACTTGGTATGGATTGGTTGACTACCCATGATGTAGTGGTAAATTGTGGAAATAAGTTGATTTAGCTGAAATGTGAAAACAAGAATGTTCTCCTGATTGAATCAGGTGAACCAGATGGTCTACCTATATTAATGTCTTCTATGACAACTCATAAGTATTTGAGAAAATGGTATGAGTTGTCCATTACTTTTGTATTGAATACCCAAGTATCGGAGGCAAAGATTGATTCAGTGCCAGTGGTATGCGAGTATCTGGATGTGTTTCCAGAAGAGTTGCTTGGATTACCACTAGAGAGGGAAGTCGAGTTTGGTATCGAGTTGGTCCCTGGTATGGTACCTATCTGGATCGCTCTATATAGGATAGCTCTAACGGAACTTAAGAAATTGAAAACTTAGTTGCAAAAGTTAACGGATAAGGGTTTTGCGAGGCCGAACTATTCTCCGTGGGGAGCTGCGGTACTATTTGTTAAGAAAAAAGATTGCTCAATGAGATTGTGCATAGACTACCGTCAGCTCAACAAGGTTACAATAAAGAATAAGTATCCTTTGTCGAGGATCAATGACTTGTTCAACCAGCTAAAAGGAGCGACTGTGTTCTCTAAGATTGATCTAAGGTTAGGGTATTACTAGTTGAGAGTCAAGGAACAAGATGTACCGAATACTACCTTTCAGACTAGGTACGGCCAATATGAGTTCCTCATCATGTCCTTTGGCTTGACAAATGCTCCTGCGGTATTTATGGATTTGATGAATAGCATTTTGTGACCCTACTTAGACAAGTTTGTCGTAGTCTTTATTGATGATATACTCGTTTATTCTTGTGATGAGTGTGAGCAGGCAGAGCATTTGAAGACTGTCTTGCTAACTTTGAGAGATAAAAAATTGTACGCTAGGTTTAACAAGAGTGAATTTTGGCAACGGGAGGTCAGATTTTTGGGACACATTATGTCGGGAGATGGGATCAGAGTCGACCCGAGTAAGATAACAGCTATTGTTGAGTGGAAACTACTGAGGAACGTAACAGAGATTAGGAGTTTCCTGGGCCTAGCGGGCTACTATCGATGATTTGTTAAAGGGTCTTTAATGATCGCTACTCCAATGACGAGGCTACTTCAAAAAGATGTTAAGTTTGAGTGGACGAAAAAGTGCCAACAGAGTTTTGAGAAGTTAAAGGCTTTGTTGACCGAAGCCCTAGTGTTAGTACAACCGGAATCGAGAAATGAATTTGTAGTGTTTAGTGATGCTTCCTTAAATGGATTGGATAATGTGCTCATGCAAGAAGGTAAGGTAATAGCCTATGCCTCGAGGCAACTAAAGCTATACGAGAAAAATTACCCGACCCATGATTTAGAGCTCGCTACTATAGTTTTTGCGCTAAAAATTTAGAGGCACCACTTGTATGGCGAGAAGTGCTAGATTTTCACCGATCACAAAAGTCTAAAGCATTTGATAACGTAATAAGAGTTGAATCTACGACAACGAAGATGGCTAGAGTTACTAAAGAACTATAAGTTGATAATAGACTATCACCCCGGAAAGGCGAATGTGGTAGTTGACGTATTGAGTAGGAAATCATTATTTACTTTGAGGGCTATAGATGCTCGATTGTCTATGACCGGCGATGTTTTGATTTTAGCTTAATTGAGAGCCAGATCGATGTTTCTGCAAGAGATTGTTGAAGTTCAAAAAAGTGATAAGGAATTACAAGTCAGATTGACTTAGTGTGAGACGAGTAATGAATCAGATTTCAGAATTGGTATCGACGGTTGTTTGATGTACCGGGATAGAATTTGTATGCCTAAGGATGCTGAGCTTATTCAGAGGATTATACGGAAGGCACATGGTAGTCGTTTATCTATTCACCCGGGCAGTGTAAAAATGTATAACGACTTGAAAAAAATGTACTAGTGGTCGGGAATGAAAAGGGACATTTCAGAGTTTGTCTTGAAATGCCTAGTTTGTCAGCAAGTAAAAGCTGAACACTAAGTACTTTCAGGTTTACTTCAGCCGGTGATGGTTCTCGAGTGGAAATGGGACCGAGTCACCATGGACTTCGTGTTAGGGCTACCTTTTTCGACAAGGAAGAAAGATGCTGTGTGGGTCATCATGGATAAACTAATAAAGTTGGCTCATTTCATCCAGTGCGTACAGATTTCCTGCTCGAGAAACTAGTCGAGTTGTATATTTCTGAGATAGTGAGATTGCACGGGGTACCCTTGTCGATAACTGAGATAGTGAGATTGCACGGGGTGCCCTTGTCGATAATTTTGGATAGAGATCCGAGATTTACAGCTCAATTTTGGAAAAAAGTTACAGAAGGCATTAGGGATGAAGTTGAATTTTAGCACGGCTTTTCATCCACAGACTGATGGCTAGTCTGAGAGGGTAATCCAGATACTTAAGGACATGTTGAGATGTTGTGTCCTCGAGTTCAAAGGTAGTTGGGAAAAGTATTTACCGCTTGTCGAGTTCGCCTACAACAATAGTTATCAGTCGAGTCTAGAAATGGCGCCTTATGAGGCTTTGTATGGGCGCATGCTGAATGCCCTTGTATTGGTCAGAACTTAAAGAGAATCAGATACACAAGGTCAATTTAGTCAAAGAAACTGAAGAGAAAGTTAAGGTAATTTGTAACTGCTTGAAAGCCGCCTCGGATATACAGAAATCCTACGCGATTTTGAAACGGAAAGAGATTGAGTATCAAGTTAGGGATAAGGTATTTTTGAAAGTGTCTCCGTAGAAGAAAGTTCTTAGATTCAGTAGGAAAGGCAAGTTGAGTCTACGATTTATCGGACCTTACGAGGTGATTAAGAGAGTTGGACCAGTAGCATATCGGTTAGCATTGCCTCAGAAGTTAGAGAAAATCCACGATGTGTTTCATGTATCAATGTTTTGTCATTACCGCTCCAACCCTTCACACGTGATTTCACCGGTACGGATTGAAATAAGTCCAGATATGACCTACAATGAAGAATTGGTTAAAATTTTGGATCGAGAGGTTAAGAAATTGAGGAGCAAAAGCATAACACTTGTAAAGGTCTTATGGCATAGACATAGAGTCGAGGAAGCCACATGGGAACCCGAGGAGACTATGAGAGATCAGTACCCCAACCTCTTTAACGATAAGATTTTCGGGGACGAAAATCCTTAAGGGGGAGAATTGTAATAGCCCGAATTTCGGCTTAGTCAGAACAGTGATTTCAAAATCACTAACTTGAGGTTAAAAAATTATTTCTAATATTGTTTTATGTGTTAAAGTATTTTTGTAAGGGTATATAAAAATTTTGGTGAATTAATTTACGCGGTTGAAGGCTCAATTTCGAAAAAGGACTAAATCGCATAAAGGGTAAAAGTTGTGAATTACTAAAAAAGGGTGTCAAATAACTATGAGTCTTAATGTGGAGGTCTTTAAAGTGTAAATAGAGCAATAATTTAGCCTTGGCCGGCCATGGAGAGACAAAAGACTGGGAAAGTTAAAATTAGGTGGGAATTTGGTGACAATTTTGACTAGTTTTATTATTAAACAAAACAAAAATGCTATAATCTTTTCATTGTTATTCTTCCACTGCATTTTTCAGTAAACTTAAGGGTTTTTGGAGCTTCAAAAATTTCAGCGATTTATCATCTCTACAAGTAAGTGATTTTGATAGTTTTTCTTGAAAATTTTTGTACTTTTAAGACCCTTGTAGCATGGACTACATAATGAGAGGACTATTTTGTAAAATGGTTGAAATTTTAAATTTTTCCATGAACGTATGAATGTGGTTTGCTAGAATTTTATGGAAGAAAATGAGTTATTGTTGTTAAATAAAGAACTTTTGTAAAAGGGTGTTCATGGAAAACACCTAAATTAGACTAATTTGTAAAGTTGATAAGTTTTTGGTACTTGTGTGAAATAAAGAGAATTTGGGGCAGCCATAAGAGTAAAAAGAGTTTGGTTAGGCTTGGTTAATGAGGAAATTCGATAAAAATCAATTTTCGAGCCTAGGGGTAAAATGGTCATTTTGCCAAAGTCTAAGGGCAAAATGGTCATTTTTCCAAATTATGATTCTTGACTTGTTTAGATTAAATTTGTGATTAAATTAGTGAATTTTATTTTTATAGATCAAGATTTAAAAAAATTCGAACCTAGACTGGAGGAAGGCCAAGCAAATCGACTAAACCAAGTAGTCATTTCCATTTTGTATATCGAGGTAAGTTATAGGTAAACAATACAACATTACTAATTTTTATGCATGAAATTATTGTTTCGTCATAAGATAATGCATTGTGAAGTGAGCTATGTATGAGAATGTTATTTAAGCATGAATTGTTGAATGGTGATTTTTAATCATGAAATGATGAGAATATTTGTAATAGAGCCCGGTTGAACTGTAGGAATAGATTGGATATTCTTTACCGAGATACGAGGGATATATGAGAGCTAGTGTAAGACCATGTCTGGGTCATGACATCGGCCTCGTTACGTGTTAGTGTAAGACCATATCTAGGACATGGCATCGACACGGATATGTGCTAGCCAGTGTAAGAACATGTCTAAGACATGACATTGGCCTCGGCAGGCAAGCTAGTGTAAAACCATGTCTGGGACATGGCATTGGCTTGGATAGGTGTCAGTTAAGACCATGTTTGGGATATGGCATCGGCACGGATAGAGGAGAGCCAATGTAAGACCATGTCTGGGATATGGCATCGGTTCGATACCCTATGTTAGAGGCACATTGAATATCCTTTCGTATTCTAAGTAGTTCAACGGGAAATTTTAAAGTTAGTGATAACTTCGAGAGGTGTTATGATGATTTTGTGAGTGGTACAGGTACCTAAATGAAATGTATAAAATACGAGCTTAATAGACTAATGTATGATTAGTAAAGTATGAAAATGAGTAAGTTATGTTATGACCATACTTCGTATCATGCATAAACTATGATGGATTGAAAGCATGTCTTAGCATGGTAAGTTGTTGTCTTTTATTTACTTATAACTTACTAAGCTTTATGCTTACCCCTCTCCTTTCCATTTTCTTTAGATTCGCCTAACTAGCTCGTGGATCAACAGACGTAGGAGGCTTCTTTTACACTATCATCCAAAGCTTTCGGTATAGTTAGTTTCTAGCTTTTTAAGAAATGGCATGTATAGGGACTAGACTTAGTTTAATGTCATGTTATTTTGGGCCAAATGTGTTGGCTTGTTTTGAAGATGCACTATTTTGTATAAAGCCATGGATATTGGCAAACTATTGATAATGGTGGATAAATGCAAATGAGGTTTTTATAATGTGCAAAGTATTATGGATGGAAATGTTGAGATGCTAAATTATAGCCATTGATTGAGTATTTGAGACTTGTTAGTTTTGGTATGTGTTTGACTTTGTTTCATAGTGGCAAAGAGGCTTGGTAGATAGCCTTATTTTGTCCATACGGGTAGACACACGGGCGTGTGTCTAAGCCGTGTGTGACACACGGTCAGCCCCACGGGCTTGTGGTTAGTCTGTGTGCCCCTTGCACCTTGAATTGGTAGAATTAAATGCCCAGTAGGAAACACACGGGTTGAGATATGGCTGTATGTCTCAACCGTGTGAAGGAAACGGCCTAGCACACAAGCGTGTGCCACGACCGTGTGATTGCTAACGTCAGAAGCAGAATGTCAAGGTTTTTGCACACGGGCTGCGACGCGGGTGTGTCATAGCTGTGTGATGGACACGGGCTGAGCACACAGGTATGTGCCAGGCCGTGTGAAAACTCCTGTAGGTTCGATGTTAGAAAATAAATCTACACGGATGAGGGGAACAGACGTGTCCCTAAGTGCTTAGGTCGTGTAAACCACACGGGCCATCAGCACGGCCATGTCTAGAGGCCACACGGGTGTGTTGCCCTTTCACATGGGCATGTGCCCTGTTTTTAGTAGTTTTTAGTGAAATTTTCTCAAGTACCCGAAATGGTCTCTATTGTTTCCAAATCATATTTTAAGCCTCATAGGCCCAGATGAAGGTCCACAGGACAATGTTTGAAAAAGTTTTAAATTGGGACGCATTTTGTTGGCTTAAGTTGAATGTTTGCAAATGTTTTAGTAAGGTGACGCCTCGTACCCTATCCCGGCATCGGATACGAGTAAGGAGTGTTACATTTAGTGGTATCAGAGCTATGGTTTAGTCAATTCTAGAACTAACCTAGCTTGTGTACGAGTTTAGCTATACATGCCATAATTGTAATACGCTAGTGTGACGACTCCTGGCAATGATAAATTATATTTTTCATATAGTAAATGGATCCTAAAGAAGCTATGGCGGATGATGTGAAAAGAAACGAGCTGGGTCCCGCTAAAGGGACTGCGCCAATTGAGATCAGGCGACGATGAGTTGTTTATTTCATATTAATATGAATATAGATAAATTATCGATTAAAGTTGTGAATGACAGGTTTCTTTTGAATGGTTATTATTGTTTACAATATTATAATTAGTTCAGTAAGATTTATCGTTTAATTCGCTGATCTTACTAAGCTCATTAGGCTTACTTGTGTTATTTAATGTCATTGTAGATTTTCAGAAGGTTGGACGATCCTATCCAGCTTATCTCTGGTAGTTTTTGAAACGTTTAATTCGGATTATATGGCATGTATAGGCTTTTGTGTGGTTTTGGTCAATGTTTGGCTTATGTAAATATTATGAATGATATTTTGTGCAAGTAACCAACTTGCATATTGTATGAGAATGAGGTATCATTGTTATACTAGTATGTGTGGCATATATATATTTGAATTGCTGTTATTGTGGTAACTTTGTTAGGTATATTGATTTGGTATTGCTTGAATAAGTTGATGAATTGAATTAATCTGTATTTTGTTGTAAAGTTGTATATATTTGTGGTACCAATGAGGGTACATTGGTTAGGCACATATTAGGTTGGTTTTGATGTGTTTTTGACCCAATTAATGTCATTTTGAATTTCAATTTTGGTTGGTAATTAAGTTTCTTAAGGTCTAAGAAAACTTGAAATGGTAAACTTGTATTTTAAGGTTCATTTTGGGGCCATACGGCCTGAGACATGATCGTGTGACTTAGCCATGTGTGACACATGGCCATGCGACATAGTTATATGTCCCTTGTAGGTTCAAGGTTTACAAGTCATACGGTTACACAGCCTAGCACACGGCCTGACACATGGGTGTGTGAAGTCATTTCGAGGGGTAGACGGCCTGGTACAAGGGAGTGTAGCTTGACTTTGTGACCCAAGTCAATGAGTTACACGGGCATGGACATGGGCTGGGACATGGTTGTGTGTCCCTATTTTGAATATCCATATAGCTTGAGACACGGGCATGTGTATCAGTCGTATGAGTCACATGGCTTGGCAACTCGGCTATGTGACCCCTACAGTCCAAAATTTTCAACTTTTTTCTAAAATTTCCAAATGTTTTTTATTTAGTCTCGAACCATTTCTATAGTATTTTAGGATCTCGATAGCTCTATTAAGGGACATTATGAATGTATTTGAATGAAATTTGATTATGTTTGTATTAATGTATTATTTGAATGGTTTACTATTTCGTTTGTCTGGTAATGCTCCGTAATCTTGTTCCAGCGACAGATATGGGTTAGGGGCGTTACACCTTCTGTATAAGAAACAGAACATTTTGATTTTCTCGTATTGAATCTGAGTGTATGTAGATTTTTTTGGTAAAAAATAATCTTCTTTTTCCTTTTCAAAGGAACTTAAACATCTAATTTCATCCTACGCATGTAATTTCTCACTCCCCTTATAACTAACATTGCATTATACTCCATGAACTGGCCAATGGAGTTTCCAAACTGTTGTACCATTCCTTCAGACATAAACCCCATTGGCAAATTATGTATTTGTACCCATAATAGGGCATAAAATAGAGGGACTTTCAAAGGATCTTCCTCATTTTCCAACTTGTGAAAAACAATTAGATGCTTATTAAAGAACCAGGGCATACCATCTATCACCCTCTTCAAATCTATCATATTGTAAATTCGAAACTGTACTCTCTTCTTCCCAATGTCCGTGATAGAAATTCCTCCCAGCGGATGCCACAAATTTTCCAAGATATTCCTCATGGATGGACAGTGAACCACACTATCCGTTAGAACTCACCCCACCATACACATGTTGTAATCCTCTTCAGTCTCGACTTCATCTTCCACAGCTTGTATCGATATCTCCTCATCCTCAACGATATTAAGGTTAGCTAACTCTTCTTCCATTAAGACCTCGCCACAAAATCCACTATTTTCCTTCAGCAATAGTTACCGTTGCCAAGTAGAATAAAAAAAAAGGTAGAACTGTGCTAGGTTAGTAGACTAAGAAAACGTGCTACGGTAGCAAACTCTTAGTTAAATTAAATGAATATATACATTTTTTCATATTAAAAATATTATATATTAATTATTAAAATCATATAATGTATTATATTTAATAACTAAAATATATAAAATAAATTCATATTTTTTATATTTAATAACTAAAATATTATTTTTCATTTTAGTTTTTTATCTTTAAAAAATTATTTACATATTTAAATTTTTATAAATTTTTAACTGTATTTAATATATTTTTTTAAAAATGTGTTATAATGATCATGCTTTAACATTATTTAGAAAAAATCATTAAATTTTTAAACTTATTTTGGAATTTATTATCATTCAACATTTGAATTTTTATAATTTAAAAGTAATAATAATTAACATTTTATTACCTTTCATAAAATTTGAATGATATATATTTAAGGTAAAATATAAGAAAACAATAATTTAAATTAATCATTTAATTGTGCAAAATTTGATAAGCATTCCAATCAAAATCATAAATAATCATGCAAATTCTTATTATAGGAAGAAAATGAAAAGGAGAGAAAGAAAACAGACTGATGCGTGCGTTGCTGGTGCCAATGTCGACGCCGAGGAAAATGTTGTGATGGGAAGTAAGGGAGGAGATGATATTCGAGGAGGCAGAGGGAGAAGAATGGAACCGGATTTTTGGATGAGGTTGCTGATGTTGTTGTATAAGTTTGCTGAGAAGCGACGTCATATCAGACCGAGTTCTCTCTTTACCCAACATTTCTTTCCCTTTCATATTCATCAACTTGTAATTTTTTTTCTTTGTTGAATGTGTGCTTCATCTCTTTCATTTCTTTGCAATTGACTTTTGCATTGTTTTATTTTTAGCACTTCCAAAGTTTAGGATTAGTTTAGGAATAGTTCTTAAAAGTGTCTAAAAATTAAAATTTTTAACTGCCGGAAAAAAATACTTTTGGGTCAATTTTTAATTTAGGAAAAATATTTTTTCTTAAAAAATAGTTAGTTTAGGAATTTTTTTAATATTTAAAAAGTATTCCTAAACTAACCCTTAGTTTAATATTACTTCTCAATAGTGCTTGCTAAAATTTTTTGCTTTTACTTTTGGTTAAAGCAAAAGAATTTTTTTTGTCTCAAAAACACTTTTGAAAAGCTTAAAAACATATTATTTAGCAATACTTTTATCTCAAAAATATTTTTTTTGTCTCAAAAGTACTTCTTAGAAATAATGACCCTAAAAATCACTGGATGTCGAAAACTAGATAAGTTTTCCTTTTCTCCTATATAGCTAAAACAATTAAAAAAATTAATTTAACATTGAATTTTAAAATACTAAAAAGTGAAATAACATGTTTTTTTAATATTTAAATTTGAATAATAACAAAGTATATTATTTCAATGTCATTTTTTTTAATAATAGAATGGCACAAGATTACATCGCAGAAGTTCCTTGTATGGTATTTCAATATCAATTTAATAATATATATCATAAATTATATTTCTAATAGCGGGAACACAAAAATTTTCTTTAATTCTCAACATTAAATTATTTAAAATTAAAATTTGTTGTAAATATATTTAATGGATGTCTATAACCTTTAAACGTTTATGAAAGTAATGAGTTAAAAACCCCCTATTTCATTATTAAAGATGCTTAATGTACGTTTAATGAAGCTGTTAAATAAGTTTCATTCATGTTGCATTAAATGTCAATAGTTTATATATATCTCTTTTGTAAATGAAAAGACGAGAGGAGAAAATTCTCTATTTTACATTAAGTGTAATTTTATTTAATTATTTTATAACACGTTATCAGCATGAGCTTCTACGAGTTCATAGTGAAGTTCATGTCATTTCGACTTTATATAATTTGCCTGTATAACTCCTGTTAAATTATATACGGTATACGTATTTTCATAATTCTTTTATTTTATTTTCTAGATGAAATATTTCTTTTGGGTAACATTTGCACATTTATTTTTTCAACTAATATCTAATAATGATAATTATATATACATGTTTTTTTTAAAAGAAATTTCAATTAATGTAATTTATGTTAAGTTATTATTATGACTATTCCTCTCTATGCCAATATTTGACATACATATTATTATTTAGCAAATTTGGTATATATAATTGAATTATTTTACGATTGAGAATACTTATTATTTTACTAATTTTTTTATTTTTTTATTTTGATTCAAGTGATTATAATGTCAAATCTTGTCAAACTTGAATTTGCGGCCTTAGACATCTCAGGCAAGAATTATTTGTCATGGGTGTTAGATGCTGAAATTCACCTAGATGCTAAAGGTCTAGGAAATACTATATTAGCAGATAAAGAAGCATCTAATCAAGACAAGGCAAAAGTAATGATTTTCATCCGTCATCATCAGCATGAAGGATTAAAAGTAGAATATCTCACAGTGAAAGACCCTCTTGGGTTGTGGAAAAATTTGAAAGAACGATTTGACCATAAAAAAACTGTGATACTCCGTAAAGCTCGTTATGATTGGATGCACTTACGGTTGCAAGATTTTAAGACTATAAGTGAATACAATTCAGAACTTTTCAAAATTAGTTCTCAACTAAAATTATGTAGAGAAAATATAACTGATGAGGACTTGTTAGAGAAAACATTTTCAACCTTTCACGCTACTAATGTGCTTCTGCAGCAGCAATACTGTGAAAAAGGTTTTAAAAGGTATTCTAAATTGATTTCATGCCTTTTGGTGGTTGAACAAAATAATGAGCTGTTGATGAAAAATCATGGAATTCATCTCACTGGTTCTGCACCATTCCCTGAAGTGAATGTAGCAGTACACAATAATTACAAAAATAGAAAATATAGAGGTTGTGGCCGTGGTCGTGGACGTAGTGGGGGACGTGGACGAGGACGTATTAGTAATCGTTATCATAGTGGTAATAACAATGATACTTCTAACCACCAGAAAAAGAATAACAATGAAAGACAAGAAAGAAGTGGTCAAAATAATCCTTCAAAGACTGTTAAAAATATATGCTACCGATGTGGTATGAAGGGGCATTGGTCACGTACCTGTCGTATGTCTGAGCATTTAGTAAAACTTTATCAAGCGTCCATTAAAAAGAAGGGAAAGCATATTGAGACAAATTTTATATCCCAAAATGATGAATAGAGGCAAAAGATGAAGATATTCATTATAATACTAAAACTGACCATGCCTACGACGGTGATAAATTTAATGACCTTAACAATATAACTCACCTAGATGTAGCAGATTTCTTTGAGAATCATTAAAAAAAATTGATGTTATTTTGACATTTTTATATTGTTTTAAGTATATTTTATTTTCTTGCATAAAGAATAATTTATATATTTAATAAATATTTGCAATGTTTCTCATATTATATTTTGTTTATTTTTATGAAGAATATGAATGTTCAACAAAATTTTGATGGACCCAAAATCAATGGAGACGTGTGTCTTGCAGATAGTGCTACAACACATACGATACTCAAAGATAAAAATATTTTTCTCATTTGACAATGAGTAATGCCCATGTTAACATAACATCGGGTAGTTCAAAACTTATTGAAGGCTGAGCTATTATATTATTACCCAAAGGTACAAAATTTATCGTTGATGATGCTTTATATTCCACTAAGTCTCAAAGAAATTTATTGAGTTTTAAAGATATTCGTCTTAATGGATATCATATTGAGACTATGAATGAGAAAAATATTGAATATCTATATATTACAAATATTGAACGTGAAAAGAAATATATTTTGGAAAGGCTACCTGCTTTTTCATCAGGTTTATATTATACACATATTAGTGCAATTGAGTCACATGTTACTACAAACCAGAAGTTTGTAGAACCACATACTTTTACTATTTGGCATGACTAATTAGGCCATCCCGGATCTATTATGATGCTAAGAATCATCGAAAATTTAATTGGACACACATTAAAGAATCAAAAGATTCTTGAATTCAAGGATTTATCTTGTATTGCTTGTTCTCAAGGAAAATTGATGATTAGACCATCACCAACTAAATTTGGGATTGAATCTCCCGCATTTCTAGAATGTATTCAAGGTGATATATGTAGGCTCATTCATCCACCATGTGGACCATTCAGATATTTTATGGTATTAATAGATGCATCTAATAGGTGGTTACATGTGTGTTTATTATCGACTTGCAACCTGGCATTTGTGAGACTACTTGCTCAAATAATCCGATTAAGAGCACAATTTCCAGATTATGCAATCAAAACTATTCGTCTTGATAATACTGGTGAATTTACATCCCAAGATTTTAATTATTATTGTATGTCAATTAGGATAAAAGTTGAACATCCTGTAGCTCATGTTCATACACAAAATGGTTTAGCTGAATTGTTTATCAAACGCCTTCAACTAATAACTCGACCATTACTTATGAGAACAAAACTTCATGTTACAGCTTAGGGATATGCTATTTTGCATGCAGCAGCACTTGTGCGATTAAGGCCAACAAGTTATAATAAGTACTCCCCATTACAATTGGCTTTTGGTCAAGAGCCAAATATTTCCCATATTAGAATTTTTAGATGTGCAGTATATGTTCCAATTGCTCCACCACAACGCACAAAGATGGGTCCTCAAAGGAGGTTGGGAATATATGTTGGTTATGAATCTCCTTTACAATTAAATATGTTGAACCATTAAGTGGAGATTTATTTACTGCACGATTTATTGATTGTCATTTTGATGAAACAACATTCCCAACATTAGGGGGAGAGAAAGTACAACTGGTAAAAGAGATTACATGGAATGGATCATCAATATCTCAAATAGATCCTTGCACAAGTTAATGTGAACAAGAAGTTCAAAGGATCATACATTTGCAAAACATTGCCAATCAACTGCTAGATTCATTTACTGACCTAAAGAGAATTACAAAATCTCACATACCAGCTGAAAATGCTCCAATACGAATTGATATCCCAATAGGGCAAATTGTTAGTGCAAAAGAAAGTAATCCACACCTGAAGCGTGGAGGCCAATTGGTTCTAAAGATAAAAATCCTCGTAAAAGGAAAGGAGCAATTATTCAAGATGGTAATATTATGGAGGCAAGTGCCCCAGAAGAGGCCAAAGATATAACTAATCAAAAATCCCCAGAAGAGGTTTAGGTACCTGAAAATGATGATAATGAAGAAATCTAATAAGTTATGTTACTTCAGGAAAAACATGGAACCGAAAAAATATAATTGTCGACAACAATTTTGCTTATAATGTTGCTATTGAAATAGCAAAAGAAAATGAGGATCTTGAGCCTAAATCTATTAAGGAATGTAGAAATAGAAAAGATTGGCCAAAATGGAAAGACGCAATTGAAGCAGAATTAAATTCACTTTCTAAATGTGAGGTTTTTGTACCTATAGTCCAAACACCTAAATATGTAAAGCCGGTAGGATATAAATGGATATTTGTGCGAAAACGAAATAAAAAAAATGAAGTCGTAACATATAAATCACGACTTGTAGCACAAGGATTTTCGCAAAGGCCCAGTATTGATTATGAAGAGACATATTCTCCTGTGGTGGATGCAATCATGTTTAGATACCTTATTAGTCTAGCAGTACGTGAAAACTTGACATGTGTCTAATGGATGTTGTTACAGCCTATTTGTATGGTACACTTGATAATGAAATTTATATGAAAATCCCAAAAGGATTTAAAATCCCTGAAGGATATAGAGTTTCGCGGGAAAATTGCTCAATCAGATTAGAGAAAAGTTTATATGGATTAAAACTATCTGGATGTATGTGGTACAATCTTCTTAGTGAATGTACACTTGATAATGGATGTTGTTACAGCCTATTTGTATGGTACACTTGATAATTAAATTTATATGAAAATCCCAGAAGGATTTAAAATCCCTGAAGGATATAGAGTTTCCCGAGAAAATTGCTCAATCAGATTAAAGAAAAGTTTATATGGATTAAAACTATCTGGATGTATGTGGTACAATCTTCTTAGTGAATATTTGTTAAAAGAATGTTATAAAAATGATCCAATCTGCCCATGTGTTTTTATAAAAAAGGTCTGAATCAAACTTTGTAATAATTGCTATTTATGTTGATGATCTAAATATTATTGGAACTCCTGAAGAGCTTCAAAATGCAGTAAATTATTTAAAGAAAGAATTTGAGATGAAAGATCTTGGAAAAACAAAGTTTTGTCTTAGCCTGCAGATCGAGCATTTAAAAGATAAAATTCATGTTCATCAGTCAACTTATACGAAAAAGATCTTAAATAAATTTTGTATGGATAAAGCACATTCATTGAGTACCCCGATGGTTGTACAATCGTTAGATGTGAATAAAGATCAATTTCGTCCTTGTGAGAATGATGAAGAGTTTCTTGGTCCTGAAGTACTATATTTAAGTGCCATAGGAGCATTGATGTATCTTGCAAACAATACAAGACCTGATATATCTTTTGCTGTAAATTTGTTAGCAAGATTTAGTTCTTCTCCAATACGTAGACATTGGAATAGAACTAAACATATATTTAGATATCTTAAAGGGACCATTGGTATGGGGTTATTTTATTCAAATGATTCAAAATCCCTATTAATTGGTTATGCTGATGCTGGATATTTATCAGATCCACATAAAGGTCGATCTCAAATGGGATATTTATTTACATGTGGAGGTACTGTCATATCATGGCGTTCGACAAAGCAAACATTAGCTGCTGCCTCTTCAAATCATATTGAAATAATTGCAATGCATGAGGCAAGCCGAGAGTGTGTTTGGCTAAGGTTATTAACCCAACATATCCAGAAGATATGTAATTTGCCTTTACCGAAAAATATGCCAACTATCTTATCCGAAGATAATGCAGCATGTATGGCTCAATTAAAGGGTGGTTATATCAAAAGTGACAGAACGAAACATATTTCACCAAAATTATTCTTCACTCATGATCTTGAGAAGAAAGGTGACATAGAAGTTCAACAAATTCGTTCTAGTGATAATTTAACAGATCTTTTTACCAAGGCATTGCCAACTTCAACATTTGAAAGACTACGAAACAAGATTGGAATGCATCGACTCAAAGACATAATGTGATGTTGTCATTAGGGGGAGTCTAAAACACGTTGTACTCTTTTCCTTTAACCAAGGTTTTGTCCCACTGGGTTTTCCTAGTAAAGGTTTTTAACGAGGCAACTTGTAATAGGAGATTGTGTACTCTTTTTCCTTCATTAGGTTTTTATCCCCCAGGGTTTTTTCTAATAAAAATTTTAATGAGGCACATTTTTATTTAAAAGACATCCAGGGGGAGTGTTGTAAATATATTTAATGGATGTCTATAACCTTTAAACATTTATGAAAGTAATGAGTTAAAAACCCCCCAATTCATTATTAAAGATGTTTAATGTACGTTTCATGAAGTTGTTAAATAAGTTTCATTCATGTTGCATTAAATGTCAATAGTTTATATATATCTCTTTTGTAAATGAAAAGACAAGAGGAGAAAATTCTCTATTTTATATTAAGTATACTTTTATTTAATTATTTTATAAGAAAATTAAATTTTTTATTAATTTTTAAAATTTATAGTTATTTAATTTATTTTTAATATAAGTATTCAATAACAATTTAATTTGTTTGTACAGAGATTTTTTTGTGTGTACGCCTGATGGTTGTATGGAATTAATTAATAATCATAAGAAAAAAAAAAAAAAAGAGAGAGAGAGAGTAGATTCTTTGTTTCTATGTCATAAGCCATGAACGAAAGAGACTATGAATGCATCACCATTCCCTTTAAAGTGCAAATTAAGATCCCCTTTATTTTTCATATCTTTTTCGTGAGGGATAATATATTCTTTTCCCTGATAATTAGATTTATTTTAATATATGTATTATTTCTTATTTTGATATTTAAATTTGACGAGTAAATTTATTTTTATCACTGAATTTAAAAAATATAGAACTGTAATAATATAGCATTTTGAAATTATATCATATAATCACTTGAAATTTAAGCATATATAAAATTCTAGGTGATGACGTGGTATAATATTAGAGTGTTATATACAATGCTTTAATAATCGGATTGATAGTTGAATCGATCAGATCATTAGTTCTTAATTCAATCGGTTTAATTAGTTAATTATCAAACTAACAATAATTAAATAAATAATTAAAAATTCATAATTTTTAGGAAAATGTTAAACCGGATCAATATGCTCAACTACTAGTTTTTCTCTAGGTTTTTTATTTTTATCAATTTCAAATAATTTTTAATTCAATTGTTTGAACCCCTTTATACAGATAAATATACTGATGGATTCTTAATTCAATCGGTTCAATTAACCAATATTACCGTGTTCAAAGAACACTAATCATATCATTAAAAATCACAAAATCCAAATTTAGATACCAATAAAGATTTAGTTGTCAAGTTTAATATTAAAATAAAAATATAAATATTAAAATAAACTTAATTGCTAAATTCAAAAATAAAAAAATATATATATATTATTCCTCTTCGTAACAAAATATCACATATAAAGTGATGAAAAGTTTCATAAGATCAAAAGAATGATGAGGTGGTTTAAATAAAGAAAATAAATAATAAAAGAATATTGAATATCAATCTCTAAAATAATTTTCTGTAAGTCTTTTAAGACATATTGCACTCTGGAGGTAGACCTTGAGGAAATCTCTTAGTATCATTGCAGTAATTGTATATCATGTAGTTCTTTTGTACCCATTGCAACCTTTGTTGCTTCGCTGAATCCATTTCTTGAGAGAACCATGCTCTGTTTGTCGATGCAGAAGATGGTGAAGTATTCGATTTACATGAAGAAGCTCCATTGGACCACACACAAGCATCGGCATTGAAGTTCCTGTAGGAAGCAGTGAAAGGAGCTTGGGTCCAATCGGTCTTAACCAAACCACCCCTTGTGGCCCAATCATCAGCATTCCACAAGCTAGAGTAAATTCTCATTGGCTGGTTCTTAGGAAATGGGACACCAAGTGATTCCATGTTTTTGAACTCTCTAATGGGTGTACCGTCAACAGAGAAGCTGGAAAATAACAACATCAAAAACTTATCAGTCAATCAATTTGAAAACAGAAAAAATAAACTAAAATCTAATGGGTGGTTTGTTTTATGAATACTCACATTATACGTTGGGGGTTCCAAAGGATTGAATAAGTATGGAAATCTGCAGTTGGGTCAAACCAGAGATAAAACTGTTGTTCTCTGTTACCCTTGCCTTGACTGAACACGTTTGTGTGAAGAATGTAAGGGTCGCCACTTAAATTCCCGAGGAACTCGAAATCAATTTCATCCCATGTTGATCCTTTCGAAGATAGCTGCAAATCCAAAATATAGATAAATATAATACCACCATACTTTAAAGCCATTACCGTCTATTATGACTTCATTAAAAAAAAAATAGTGGAATATTAACTTACATAATAGGCAGTGACTGTGCCAGCAGAGTTTCCAGGGACAAGCTTGAGTTGCATATCAATCTTGCCGAAAAGATACTCATTCTTGGATTGGAAACCAGAACCAGAAGCTTTATCGAGGGAGAGAGTGAGAACCTCTCTATTGTTGACGATTTTACCACGGCCATCTCCCCATGTGATGTCAAAATCATTGTGGAAGTTACTTGCTGATGCTGTCATAAGACAGGCAACCATAAGAGGCATAAGAAAGGTAAATTTCAAACCTGAAGAACTCATTTTTGACTTTTGACTTTTGATTTTTGATTTTTTTTGGTAGAGCAGAGGATTTGGTGTGATGGAGAGGAATGGTAGAGCCGGTCATTTATATAGTGAAGAAGAAGGGTAGAGGAAGAAGCCGAGGAAGCTGCTGTCCCTTTAGCTTGGTAGTAGACAGTTGTTTGAGTACGAATCATATATAAAAATAGCTAGCTGTAAAAATGGCACAAAACTACAAAAACGCATCCGTTTTTAATTGAAAGTGAAGTGTTTCGGGTTAATTGCTGCTTAGTTGCTGTCGCCAGGTTGCCCACGCGACAAGCTGATGCAGCACCGCCTTTAACTAACTGAAAATATCCCAAGTGTTACTAAAAGGATAAAATAAAGTGGTCCCCTGGAAAAACGATTTGTTGGCTCCACTAAAAAAAATTCAGTAACGTTTTTATTAAAATATTCCTTAAATATTTTAATAAAAAAATTCTAATCTGAATTTGATAAAAGTATCGCTGTTTTATCTATTTTATGATTTGAGTGTAGTTCTATTCCGCATGAAATAGTATCCAGATAAAGTTTTTCCAATCATATTAATTTTAGAATTTAATTTTTTTTTGTTGAAAGATAATCTTAATTTAAATATACAATTATTTGTAGGTGTTAAATTTAGATTAAAAATAGAGTAAATTACACCAACAGCCACTCAACTTTGAGCTAGCTGACAAAATAGTCACCTAAGTTTTATTTTAGTCACCAAACTTTTGAAAAATAACAAAACAGTCACTAACGTTATAAAAAATTGACAAAACAGTCACTGACTAATAGTTTCTGTTAGTATTTTAATAGAACCGCTGATGTGGCAAGTTAACTAGCCATGTTGGATGAAGAAATTGAAAAAAAACACTAAAAAACCCCTTTAACAGAAGAAGAAGAAGAAGAGACTGTAAAAAGAAAAGTCTTATTTGCCTAATTTGGCGGGGTTTGATTCTTTGCCATTGAAACTCCATGTCTTTGCTCTTCTTCTACGCTTGCAGTCGAATAGCAGCATCAATTACAAGATTCAGATGTTAATTCACCATTAAAAAGAAAACATATGCCCTATATATAATAAGCAATTTATACCAAAGGAATTCATTCACTTGCTAGAGATACAGTGCTAGGAGAGTTAACGCTCTCTTCGACAAAGAACTGTTCAAGAACTGATACAGGACTTGGTGGTCCGTCTTCGACTGTATGATCGTCGGCTCGATGATAGGGCTGTTAAATTGGTGGATGAAAAAAGAGTAAGATTTGGGCTAAGTCACGGTTTATGAAAGGGGAAATTGAAATTGATTTCCACCATGAAAACCCAAAGATTTATGAAAGGGGAAATTGAAGTTTAATAGGATTTACAGAGGAGGGAACATGTTTTTCATCTATTTTATCTTCAAGCATATCCATTTTTTCTCTTCTCCTTCTTCTTCTTTTTCTTATTTTTCTTCTTCTTATTTTTCTCTTATTATTCTATTATATAAACCCTAAATTGCTGCTGATATGGCTGTTTAAATTGATGCTAACCGGTCAGCTGGATGCCGTCATCTACCACATCACTTTATTGTTATGTCTGTAACGGAAAACGACAAAAAGGACTGTTTTGTCACTTTTTAAAAGTTGAGTAATTGAAATGAAACTAAAGTGACTGTTTTGCCAGCTACCTCAAAGTTGAGTGATTGTTAGTGTAATTTACCCTTAAAAATATTTAAGTTGTATAAATATATTTATTCCCAATTATCGTTAAATGGACAGGAAATTGATTAAAAAATTTATGTGTACATCGACTGCAATTAATTTATTTATTGGTATATGTTGCTTTTCCTTGTCTCACATGAAAAGCATATTTTTATAGGCTAAAGGCGGAGTTGTGAAATTTCTCAAGCTACCAAGCTAGGCGAGAATTAAATAAAGAAATGTTTCTCAAAGGTTAAGGAGATATAGAGCTAATCGTATTATTTGTTAATAGAACCCAGGCATGCACGTAAGTAACTTGGCATTTTAATTTTATATATTTTCTTTTCTTTTTTGAAAGAAATTTTATATATTTTCAGTATGGAAAAGATTGTGCAACTGAGATGCATACAAGACAGGTATCTGTCCGCTGCCATTTAGCATGCAGCTGTTAAAAGGAGTAGCATTAATTTTATATACAATAGACACCGCTTGCGTTTTGGTTATTTACTATAAACTAAAAATTAAAGGTATAATATGGTTAAAGTTTTTATATTTTTTTTTATATTTGAATTTTTAGAAATTTAGTTTTTTTTTATTTTTTAAATTAAAAATTTAGGTTAATTTGTCAATATCATTATGATTTTACTATTAAATTTGTTAGTATGATACTTTGCAATTATATAAAAAAAATATTTACTTATTCATGTGATAAAGAAATCACATTATAATGAACTTGAAATTAATAGAAAATTTCAAGGGTGTTCACAATTTTTATAAATTCACATTAGTATTTTAATTAAAATAAAATATTTGAGTTAACTAATTACATTATAAAAATTGAAGTATCAATAAAAAATTAGAATATAGAAATTACATTTTAAATTTGAAAAAAATATAAGTCAAAATTGAAATTTAATATCTTTATACAATCTAAAAAAAATAGAGTGATTAAAACTAAAATTTAGCCATCATCTTCTAATATTAAAAAAATAAAAGAAAATTCAAAAGAAAAAAGTGACAGGTGTTGCCTTCCTAGTATAGATTAAAATATAAATTAATTGAATTAAAAATATGAAAAAAAATAAAAATTTTAATTAACATTTTTCATGTAAATAAATATAATTTACTATAGAAATATTTTCGAAAGAGTCATGAATTTGAGTATACACCCTTGTGGGATTTTATTATGGTTAGAAACTTTTAACTTTAATTTATTTAATTAATTATATTTATATAATAAATGTTGATGAATTTAAATAATATATTATTGTTAAAATTAAATTGAACATATAAAACTAAACATCAATGGTTTAACCTATTCAATCAAAACTACAAAATTACAAAAAGAATGAATTAGATTAACCATATTTACTATAGAGTGAACATGTAAAATGATATTAGAAGATGTTGAAGTGAAATTTTATTTTAATATAATGAGACTAGTTATAAAAATGATTTTTATTTTAAAAGTGTCAAATTGGCATGATTATTTTTGTTTAAAAAGTAAAATAAACAAAATTTGGTTTTCTACGCATTTGTTTAAAAAAATTTAAAAATATTTCAAATAATTGAAATTATAAATATAAAGTATAATATTTAAGAACTATTATTAAAATTACCAAATATAACTGATGTTACCTTTGAATTGTTAAAAAAAATGAATTGAATGGTATACGAATTTTAAATGAATTATAGGAAATAATTAAAAGTGAATTATAAAGGTATATGAATTAAAAATGAATAAACTATTATTAAAATTGAATTGAATGACATATAAACAATTTCATTTAATTTAAAAAATATATAAAAATAATTAAAAAAAAACATATACATGAATGGAAGCCTAAATTGAAAAAGTTAACATCTTTCTTTTAAGGCTTAATGTTAAATTTGGCTACTAATGTTTACATGTTTTGTCAAAATGACACTAATTGTATTTTTGAGTTTTTTTTTGCCATCAACCTTTGTTCTTTTTTCCAATCTGCTTTTTTCCAATAGGTTTAATGAATAAATTCAAGGTTTCAAATTTTCTTTTCTTTCAAAAGATTTCAATTTTTCATACGTTTGTTTATTGAGAAATTTTTCTACTAAGTTAACTTTTTTTAGATAATTACGTTTATTTTTTTTTAAATTTAAGAGTTGTTTTTTTAATTTAATGAACTATTTATTTATTTTATTATTTTCCACATGTAATTATCTTATTAGGTTTTCTAAGTAATAAATTACATCTCATTAAAAATATTTCACATATGAAATTCCAAATCATCCCTGTTAATTTTTTTAATGGTACTTTCATTAAATCTGTTAGAAAAAGCAGATTGAAAAAAAAGAATAAAGGTTGATGGTAAAAAAAGGCTAAAAAATACAATTAAGACTATTTTGACAAAACATGCAAACGTTAGTGGTCAAATTTGTTATTAAACTTTTTTAATAAATGATCTTTAAACAGATAATGCCGTTATTTTTAATTTATTATTAAATTATTTACCTAATTGGCTAAGGTGTTATAACAAACAATTAACATAGTACTTGAAAAAGTTTTCAACTACATTTCAATTATTGTTTTAACAGATAATTTGATTTTACAGTTACAAAGAAAGTTTTGTTCTAACTGTTGTTAGGATAGGGAATGGAACAACATATATTTTTAGGAAGGTAAAACA
The DNA here is from genome assembly GCA_020496765.1 of Gossypium stocksii. Classification (NCBI taxonomy): domain Eukaryota; kingdom Viridiplantae; phylum Streptophyta; class Magnoliopsida; order Malvales; family Malvaceae; genus Gossypium; species Gossypium stocksii. The sequence continues at coordinate 43,865,108 of CM035624.1, forward strand.
AGATGTAAAGTAATGATAGAAATAACACGCAATATTTGTTAACGTATATCGGATCAACAATTCTATTTTGCTGATTCTTGCTAAGAGAATGATTTTATTCAACAATCTAATTAAATCACTTATTGGCTAAAACCCAAAATACCCATAGAACAATGGATATTTATAGCCCCAAAAATGACTTAGATTGTTACAAATCACTCTCCCAAATACCTCACAATACAATCAATAAAAATCTCCAAGAAATACCTTAAATAATTTCAAATATAAGCACGAGAAAAACATAGGAAGGTTGTTGACAAAAACACTCCAAAACCAATGCCAAATAATGTCTACCAACTTGGTATTTATATGCTTTCTGTAACACCCCTCGCCCGGCCCGATCGTTGACCCAAGTTACAGAGTACTACAGAAAAATAGAGACATTCACATGCAAGGCCATCAAAGAAATCTATTTTAACGTCATCAGAATTCTTATCCTAATCATACACATATATTAGAGGTATAAACATTTATGAGACTAATCAAGGTTTAATTAATTTAGCGACTGTGACTCAGGAAAACAACTTCAGCTGAACATGAGTAAAAAGTGAGAACATGTGAATAATGATTTTATTTCTTAAGAATCTCTTTTGAGGAATGGAAATATCTTGTTAATTAAATTGCTTATTATTTTATATCAACTTACTAAGCTTTAAAGTTTACTCCCTCCTTTCCATTTCTTTTAGTGTTGTCAGGTTGGCTTACGGTTGGAGATCGTCGAAGGCAGCATCACACTATCGATTTGTCAAGATGAAATAATAAAAATTCTTATTTGATTTCAAGTGAGTGGAATGTATAGAGATTTAGCTATTAGTAGTATGTATTATTGTAAATTGGCCAAATGTACTGGCTTATATCGTTTTATTGTATCAGGCCATGAGATATGGCTCATAATGGTTATGGGTATGTAAGTTTATTTTATGCATGCATGTGGAAATGCTTAAATGTAGTTGTGTAACACCCCAAACCCGACCTAAAAGCTAGGCCCGAATCTGGTGATGTCACATTGAAGAGTTGCTTTTAAAAACGGTTTAGTTAAAAACTTAATTCGAATGAAATATGCTTGAAAATAATTTACTTAGTTAAAAATTGAAGAATTTAATTAAACGAATAATTAGAAAAAAAAACCTTGTTTATTAAATATAACAGTAACTAAATAAGTCCCAAGTAAATAGTGAAATCGGAGTTACATAGTCTTATTACATCACAGTAAAGAAAAAATAATTATCATAAAACACTTAATAAATCTATACTTAAAATCCCTAAGTAACTTGTAGTGTGGCTATCTCCGAGTCCTCTCCCGCGTCGAGTCGTTTACCATGGATCACCTGAAATATTAATAATAAGGGCGTGAGTTTCGAAACTTAGTGTTTACGACCCTTGTCAATCAAATCAATTCAATATACACATATCACATTGGGCCTAAGCCCTAATAATTTTGGTGGTCTGGGCCTTAGCCCGCAATGACCTCATATCATATCAGAATTTCATGAATGCACATGTTCCCATCCCAAATCCAACCGCTACACACCACCCGTACTAGTCCAACACACCTGTGGGGATGTCTACATCAACCCACCATCCTCTACACTCCAAAGGTAGCACCGGTTGCGGCACTACTCACGTTGCAGCAAGGCTGCTATATAGGTGCGGTGTAGCAAAGCTACTCGGTGGCTTAAAAGCCTACGGTGGATCCATGGTCGTCAAGCGACTATGCGATCCTCAAAATACTTCCTCCGTATCATCAAAACCCACCCAAGTGCAACATATAATTCATGAATGCAACATACACATTTTCACATATTAAGCACTTAGGGGTATTTTGGTTATTTCACTATCCAGGAGTATTTTCGTAAACCTACCCTACAGGGGTATTTCAGTATTCCTCCTATACGAGGGTGTTTTAGTAGCTCTACCTTAGAGGGCATTTTCGTAATTCTACCTCAGAAGGGTATTTTCGTAATTTTATCCTCGAAGGGTATTTTCGTAATTTCCTAATGATACAGATTGTAGTTATGATTTTGGCCCATCAACAAGTCCTCACGGCTAAGATGAACGGACACTATGCACTAGGTAGGATTCAAGAGAAGAGGAGGTGGGTCACTCGGACCGCTTAAGTATCAGGCTCTTCCATGATCCAATCCTAGACATGCATATGTCGGTTACCCCACTTTAGTTTATTGACTTGTCCATAGACAAGTTTATTACTTAGTTAAGTTTTATGAAAATTTGAGAGCCCATTAAACTAGGCCTAAAGTCCATTAAACCCTAACATGTATTCCTACAACCTCACAAAGCCCAAACATGCTTGTAAAGTCCATTAATCCCAATCATAATCCAATCATACAATTCATGCATATCATTTCAACATAATATCTCATATCACAATTTTGCCAATTTAGGCCCACAAATTCGGCAGGCCCATTTAGGATTTTAGGATTTTCAGCTTTTGCCATTTTACCGTGTATGTAGTGTATGTACACACCTGATTGACGACTCGCACTTACACTATCTTCAACCTTGACCTACAACCAAAACCACTTCCAAATCAACTCCAAATCTTACTTAAACTTTATCAAATCCCAAAGCCTTACCGTAGCCTTACCGTGCACTTTCGGCTTTTCTAGCCTTTCCTTAGCTACTGTTCTGAGATATGCGTTAACCGAATCATTAAAAACTAGAACTAAGTGACTTGTATCCATTTAAGTCACCTTTCAACCTAATAGAGGCTATTCGGCCATATAACCAAAGATTACGATCACTTACCCCAAAAGCTGGAATGGATGAATAACCATTGACGAGGATCGACGTTTAAAGCTTGAGAAGAAAATGATACTAGCAGCCGATTGTGGTGGAGGAAGTTACTAGAGAATTTGGCAATGGTGTAGGCCTTAGAGGGGTATTCGACTTTTTAGCAGAAGAAGGGAGTCACTAGGGGTTTCGGCTTTTAAGAAATGAGAAATAAGAAATCAGCAAAGGGAGAAAACTATGAGTATTCGGCAAAACAATAGATGGCTAAATGGCAAAGGGAAAATTCGGCAAAGATGGAACAAAGGGGAGAAGAAGAATTCAGCAAGAGGAGGAGAGAAAAAGGAACTATAGCAAAGTAAAGAAAACCCTACTATGAAATTCGGCACTCCTTAAATAGCCAATAGCCGAACCTAGCCCTCCCTAAAGTCCAATTCGACACCATCACTTCTTCTCTTTAATCTCCTAATATCTCTCTTTTATCATTACCTTAAAATTCTCTCATGATCACTTCCTATCAGAGTCCACCCTAACGCCAATACCTTGCTTCCATAATGCAAAAATAAAACCATTCAAAATAACCTCTCCAAGCCTCGAACCTCGGACCTCTCCTACTGCTTGTGATGCCACCCTTACTCCCAAGTGGCGCCTCCTTGCCACTGAGCTACATGCCCAACTGTGATCCATTTTCCCCATTTTTGTCTTAAAAGGCCTACCTCCCACCTCTAGGGTTTTCTTCAAGCAAAAATTAAAAATTTTCCCAAAGTCAACCCTAAACCTAAGGCTTCATACAACTTTTATTACTCCCTAAAATTAATGTTCTAACACTGCTAACTACACAAGTTGACATCAAAGCACAAAAAATGGGGTTTTAGGATTTGGGGGGTTACAACTCTACCTCCTAAAAGAAATTTCGTCCTCGAAATTTCCAACTAACTAACGATCGCATAACATAAACTACATCATCACACTTTCGCTGCGCACTCTAATTCTAAAGCCAAAACAAACACTCAGTACACTATGGTAGGGTACGCACTAGTATTCGCATCTGGAGTATCTTCGTCCTCTTGGCGACGTGCTACATAGACTAAAGCTAGCTGCCTCGCCTCAACATAACCTACAACTCGGCCTAGTGCTCCACGATGGCGACCTATGCCATTACCTCCTCTACCCTGACCACGGCCCCTAAAGGGTTGTGGACCACCTCTCTGCGGCTGATTATCACCTCTCTGCGGCTGGTTATCCCTTCTGCCTTCGACTTGCACCTGACCTGGCCTTTTAGGGCACTCTCTAATATTATGTTCCATCGATTCACAACTTAAACAGGCTCCTAACCTTCGCCAACACTCACCCGCATGCCCTTTTCCATACACAGCACAGGGCCGTCTCCCAAAGTTAACAGTAGCAACAGGGGCCTCAGTTCTAACTGGCCCATCCACCCTGGCCCTCTTTACGAGCCTCTGTCTAGCCCCCATAGCTTCCGTGTTCCGTTTATTCTTGCCTCTCTCCTTCTCACGGTTGAGTCATTCTGTGCGCTTTACTTCCTCCGCTATCCTAGCTTTCTCTACTAAAATCGTAAAGTCCCGTTCCCTCTGAGGAGCTATAAGCATCTTAAGGTTGTCTCTTAACCCATCCTCGAACCGCACACACCACTCATACTCCGTTGCAACTATTCCCTTAGCATAACGACTTAGGCATAAAAACTCAGCCTCATACTCAGCCACCGACTGGTCTCCCTGAGTCAAGTTCAGAAACTCCTTCCTTCGGGCATCCACATAGCCCGCTCAAATATACTTCCCTTGGAACGCCGACTTAAAGAACTTCCAGTTGATCTGCTCTGGTTGGTTGCCTCCTTCACGGCCAACCACCACTGATATGCCTCCTCCCTTAGTAAGGATATCGCCCCTTTCAGCTTTTGTTTCGTCGAGCAATCTAGGTCATCCATTATTCTCTCCGTGGCTTCCAACCAGTATTCAGCCACATTTGGGGCCACTCCAGCCACACCCTTAAAGACCTCTGCCCTGTTATCTCGAAGTCATTCTGAGGTCGACCCATGATTACCGGTTCTATTATTGGGTCCAGCGACCCTTTTCAAGATCCTTAACATAGCCTACTACAAGGCATCCTCCGTAGCAGCAGCCCGCTCATAATGCTCTGCCTCTGCTACTGGTGAGGCTGGAGCCTCTCCCACTTCAACATTAAACATATGGCCCAATGCCGATGACTCAGCCCTAACACTTCCGCGACCTCTACCACGGCCTCTTCCACTTCTTCTAGCGCTCATCGTTGCGTATTTCTAGATTAACTAATTTTATGAAACTTTACTTCATAATTCCACTTTTTTAAGGCTTATGTCTTATGCAATTAATAATTTAAAAGTCATTCTGCCGTTGCGATTCCACTACAGGCTCAAGTTCCCTATGGGCTTAAGTCTCTAAGAACCTATTGTTTAAAGCAGCCCACTAACAAAGTACAATTCAGAAATTTAATCAATAAAATGATAGAGAAATGACAGAAAAACCTACTCGGCTCGGCGTCGAGGGCTCGGTGAACCATACTTCAAGAAACCTGTAAAAACTTTTTAATCTACTTGTTTTTAAAACCCAAAATTTAAGACCCATGTCACAGTCTGAGCTTTGCAATCGGGCTCTGATACCACTAAATGTAACACCTCAAACCCGGCCTAGAAGTTAGGCCCGAATCTGGCAATGTCACATTAAAGAGTTTCTTTTAAAAACGGTTTAGTTAAAAACTTAGTTTGAACGAAATATGCTTGAAAATAATTTACTTAGTTAAAAATCGAAGAATTTAATTAAACGAATAATTAGAAAAAAAGAAACCATGTTTATTAAATATAATAGTAACTAAATAAGTCCCAAGTAAATAGTGAAATCGGAGTTACATAGCCTTATTACATCACAGTGAAGAAAAAATAATTATCATAAAACACTTAATAAATCTATACTTAAAATCCCTAAGTAACTTGTAGTGTGGCTATCTCCGAGTCCTCTTCCGCATCGAGCCATTTACCGTGGATCACCTGAAATATTAATAATAAGAGCGTGAGTTTCGAAACTCAGTGTGTACAACCCTTGTCAATCAAATCAATTCAATATACACATATTACATTGGGCCTAAGCCCTAATAATTTCGGTGGTCTGGGCCTTAGCCCGCAATGACCTCATATCAAATCAGAATTTCATGAATGCACATATTTCCATCCTAAATCTAACTGCTACACACCACCCGTACCAACCCAACACACCTGTGGGGATGTCTACATCAACCTACCCATCCTTTACACTCCAAAGGTAGCACCGGTTGCGGCACTACTTACGTTGTAGCAAGGCTACTATATAGGTGCGGTGTAGTAAAGCTACTCGGTGGCTTAAAAGCCTACGGTGGATCCACGGTCGTCAAGCAACTATGCGATCCTCAAAGCACTTCCTCCGTATCATCAAAACCCACCCAAGTACAACATTCAATTCATGAATGCAACATACACATTTTCACACATTTTCACATATTAAGCATTTAGAGGTATTTTGGTCATTTCACTATCCAGGGGTATTTTCGTAAACCTACCCTACAGGGGTATTTCGGTATTCCTACTATACGAGGGTGTTTTAGTAGCTCTACCTTATAGGGAATTTTTGTAATTCTACCTCAAATGGGTATTTTCGTAATTTTATCCTCGAAGGGTATTTTTGTAATTTCCTAATGATACAGATTATAGTTATGATTTTGGCCCATCAACAAGTCCTCGCGACTAAGATGAACGGACACTATGCACCAGGTAGGATTCAAGAGAAGAGGAGGTGGGTCACTCGGACCGCTTAAGTACCAGGCTCTTCCATGATCCAATCCTAGACATGCATATGTCGGTTGCCACACCTTAGTTTATTGACTTGTCTACAGATAGGTTTATTACTTAGTTAAGTTTTATAAAAATTTGAGAGTCCATTTAACTGGGCCTAAAGTCCATTAAACCCTAACATGTATTCCTACAACCTCACAAAGCCCAAACATGCTTATAAAGCCCATTAAGCCCAATCATAATCCAATCATACAATTCATGCATATCATTTCAACATAATATCTCATATCACAATTTTGCCAATTTGGGCCCACAAATTCGGCAGGCCCATTCGGGATTTCAGGATTTTTGGCTTTTGCCGTTTTGCCATGTGTATAGTGTATGTACACACCTGATTAATGACTCGTACTTACACTATCCTCAGCCTTGACCTACAACCAAAATCACTTCCAAATCAACTCCAAACCTTACTAAAACTTTATCAAATCCTGAAGCCTTACCGTGCACCTTCGGCTTTTCTAGCCTTTCTTTAGCTACCGTTCTGAGATCTGCGTTAACCGAATCGTTAAAGACTAGAACTAAGTGACTTGTATCCATTTAAGTCACCTTTCAACCTAACAGAGGCTATTCGGCCATATAACCAAGGATTACAATCACTTACCCCAAAAGCCGGAATGGATGAATAACCACTGACGAGGATCGACGTTTAAAGCTTGAGAAGAAAAGGATACTAGCAGCCGATTGTGGTGGAGGAAGTTACTAGAGAATTTGGCAATGGTGTAGGCCTTCGAGGGGTATTCGACTTTTTAGCAGAAGAAGGGAGTCACTAGGGGTTTCGGCTTTTAAGAGATGAGAAACAAGAAATCAACAAATGGAGAAAACTATGAGTATTCAGCAAAACAATAGACGGCTAAATGGCAAAGGGAAAATTCGGCAAAGATGGAACAAAGGGGAGAAAAAGAATTCGGCAAGAGGAGGGGAGAAAAAGGAACTATAGCAAAGTAAAGAAAACCCTACTATGAAATTCGGCACTCCTTAAATAGCCAATAGTCGAACCTAGCCCTCCCTAAAGTCCAATTCAGCACCATTACTTCTTCTCTTTAATCTCATAATATTTCTCTTTTATCATTACCTTAAAATTCTCTCATGATCACTCCCTATCAGAGTCCACCCTAACGCCACTACCTTGCTTCCATAATGCAAAAATAAAACCGTTCAAAATAACCTCTCCAAGCCTCGAACCTCGGACCTCTTCTACTACTTGTGACGCCACCCTTACTCCCAAGTGGCGCCTCCTTGCCACTGAGCCACATGCCTAACTGTGATCCATTTTCCCCCCTTTTTGTCTTAAAAGGCCTACCTCCCACCTCTAAGGTTTTCTTCAAGAAAAAATTAAAATTTTTCCCAAAGTCCACCCTAAACCTAGGGCTTCACACAACTTTTATTACTCCCTAAAATTAATGTTCTAACACTGCTAACTACACAAGTCGACACCAAAGCACAAAAGATGGGGTTTTGGGATTTGAGGCGTTACAAGTTGGGCATATTATACGTATTTGATGGTTAAGCTAGGAATAATTAAGGGTATGATATGTGTCTATGAAATGTATTTGAGTGTAATCGATTGAGAGCAATAAAAATGGCTTGGAAAATAGCCTAAGTGTTGGCCACACGGCCAGAGACATAGTCATGTGTCTCACCCGTATAGAGGGCACGGCCTAGCATACAGGCGTGTGACTTGGCCGTGTGCCCTTATTGGTATGTTGACCTCATAAACAGAATGCTCGATATTTTTAACATGGGCTGGAACACGGGCGTGTGTGACCTTACAGCCTGCCCACACGGGCGTGTGACACTGTTTTAAGTCAAATTGTCATAAGTGTTTGAAAAGTTCCGATTTGGTTCAGGATCATACCCAATGTATCATTTGGGCCTCGTAGGCCCATAATGTGAATGTTATGTGTATAAATGAAAATTTTTTAAATTTTACGTGAAATATATGTGTCGAAATCAAATGATTGTGTGAGTGTATGTTCGGTAATGCCTCGTACCCGTGTCCGGCGACGGTTATGGATGAAGGGCATTACATCTAGGCTGTGTGAGGGACACAGGCCATAGACACAGCGTGTGCCTAAGCCGTGTTCAAACCTGTAGGTTTGGAATAAGAATAAAAAAAAATTTAGCACGGGCTAGGGACATGGGCGTGTGTGACCACACGGCCAGCCCACACGAGCGTGTCCCACCTCACACGAGCATGTGGCCTTGTTTTAAGTTAAATTTAAGATGGCCTCAATTTCCCGGATTGGTTTCAAACCACTCCCGATGCATGTTTTGGGTGTGACAATTATTTAATTAATTGAAGTTTGAAAATGGAATTAAATTAATTAGTCATTGTGATTTCGTTAAATGTAGAAATTATTTCTCATAGATTATTTTACGGTAAAGTTGTCATGATTTTAAAGGAATTAGAATTGGGTTGAGAAAATTATTTAATAAATAATATTTATTTTAGAAAATATAAAAAAAATGTATTGGGTCAGAGTAAATTGTAAAGTGTTGTGTTAAAAGTTTAAGAAGCACATATAATTGGACCTGATACAAGAGAGACCCAAAACCCCCTCATGACAAGTATAAGGGGAGGCAATCATAGTAAAATAACTAGGGTTAGTCACCCTTCTCTCTCTTAATTCAATGATGGGATTTTTTTATATTAAATAAAATTATTTTCTTATACTAATTCAATTAGGGTTTCACTTCCTCTGGTAGGGCTAAAAATACACAACTTTGAGATATTGTTATTCTACTAAAAAATAAGTTAAAATTTGTTTCTAACTATAAATTCTATTTTCTGAAAATAACAATTCTACTAGTTTCTAAACGAGAGAGAGTGAGAGATTTAGTTTCCTACTAAAAGTAAAAATATTAATTTTGATTTTGTGTTTGATTCGAAATAGGTTAAGCCCACACTCGAGGCAACTCATGGTACAAGAATAGCGGAGAAGGTTGTTTGGTTGAAAGTCAGGCACATCTAGGATCCATCTCACTCAAAGCATAGGTATTATTTTGGGAAAAAGTTTATTTATATAAATATCACAAACCAGCTTGATTTTCAAAATTTTTATTTTTTTGTTGTGTAAGAAAATTGTTTTCGAATCGAATTTTTTCCAATAACTTAGTCATCTTACCTTCAAAGCTAGATTCACATTTTGGAAGATCAACTTCATTAAGTGAACTTATGGTGTCATCTTTCATAAGTCTAGTGATTCTTTCTTGGTTAATATGATCAAGTCTCAAAAGTTAAAGGTACGCCTCATTAGATTAAGAAGTTTTAAGCCTTTTATTTTATAGTTCAATTTCAAACAGCGTGTTCATCTTTGGTTTGATGAAATATAAATTATTAGACATCCATCCATTACAAACAAGAGTATGATTTCTAAATATTGCAATACTATTATTAAAAGTCACAGTCAAGCCATCTTGAAATTATTAAAACTCTCTTTTCGATCTCGTTTATCTAGATTTTCCACTAGAGGCATCAATTTTAGCATATGAGGCATTTTCCACTAGATTTTCCTCTGTATTCTATCCGCCAGCCACTCCTCATGACTTGTCGTCTCTGTTGGTTGGTTGTTGGTCCTTACCAAGTCTTCCTTTCTTGTTTACATTTCGAAGTAACCCTTAAAAGTCAAACTTTCGAATCCTATTAAGGTATATCAATGTCTTCTTTTTATCAAGGTTTTGCATTTACTTTTTTTTTATAGAAATGTAATCTATTTTCTCTATTCAAAATGGGTCTGTTCGTTTTTTGGTGAACTTACGATTTTTGTTCCTTAAAGTGTTTTTCTTACTTTAGGCTAAACTGATCTGCGTAAATCAATTAAAAGAAAATGTTTTGGAAAATACTTTCAAATATTTTCACTGAAGAAAATAAAAAAATAAAAAAAAATCTAAATGTTGATGTTTCTAATGCTTTGATAAATGATAACTGACATGAACATTAACATTAAAAATAGTGGCCGAAAATGACTCTGGTCGATTTTTTCAATTTTCTCTTAAAGTTGGTTTGGTTTTGGTTCCATAAAAAAGGGAAAGTCGACTTTCCTTTTTTTTGCACTGAATCGATTGACCTGATTGATTGCTCACCCCAATTGGAAGGTAAGATGACCAAGCAATTTGTGACACCTCACAATTGACCCGATCACTGGATTCGAATATATGATGACACATTATGTTTCTGGAGCAACTTAGACTATCATAATCCAATTACGGAATAATTAAGCATATAAACATGGGATAATTTAAAGGATTTTCAATCTTGAATATAATTATGCTTTATTGATGTTTAATAAGTAGGTCTCGGGGTTATATAGGGTTAATATACTTTAAAAGTTGGTTAAATTCGACCGTTAATTCCTATACTTCACAAAAGTTATTGATTTAGTATCTATACTTTAATTTGATCAATTTTAGTTCTTATACTTTTCGAATTGGACAATTTTAGTCTATTTACTTTTTGAATTTTGAAATTTTAGTCCTAACCCAAACAATAGTAGTTAAATTCGTTCGGTTAAGTGCAATTACTAGTTCTGCACTATATGTACAGTTGTAGATTTAATCAATATTTTCTAATTGACTCATTCTAAGCCCCTATACATTTTTGAATTTTGAAATTTCAATCTTGACACAAATGATTGTTATTGATCCATTAATTGAATTTCAGTGAGTAATATGTAGAAATAACAATTTGGCATGACACTACACATATGATAATATGTTTGCAGTATCAAATTTTGGAAATAGCAGAACTTAATCAAATGAATTCAACATTTATCGTTTGGTAAGGATTGAAATTTTAAAATTTGAAAAGTATAAGGACTAAAAATGACTAACTTAAAGTATAAGGCCTAAATCCACAACTTTTGCAAAGTACAAGGACTAATAGCAGAATTTAACCTTAAAAGTTAGGTTAAATGCTGCTATTAGTTCCTGTATTTTGCACAAATTGTGGATTTAAGTCTTATACTTTAATTTGGTTAATTTTAATCAAAATTTCAAAGTTTCAATCCTCACCAAACGATTAAGTTAAGTTTTGTTATCTCCAAAATCTGATGTGCCAAACATATTACTATATGTGTTTTTCATAGAGGTGATCATGGGCCGGGCTAGGTCGGGCCAGGTTTGAGCCGGGCCCAGAAAAAAATTTCGTCCCGTTTTATAGGCTCGGGCCCGGCCCGTCCCGAAATATAGGCCTAAAATTTTGTCCAGACCCGGCCCGGAATAAAAATGCTAGGCCTGAGCCCGGCCCGGCCTATATTAATTTTTTTTGCTTATTTCATTAAAAAAATTAAAAAAAAACAATAAATTTAATAACATAAAAACAAATATTAAAACAAGAAACAAAATAAAATTGAGATAAACAATTCTTAAAACAATACACAGACTAAAAAAAAATAAAGTTAAAAATTACATATGCTTAAAAAAAATAAAAAAATATATATTTATATAATTCGGGCCGGGCCGGGCCTCGGCCAAAAAAGGTTGGCCTGAGGGCCAGCCCGTTTTCTAAACGGGCCTCGTATTTTTGCCCAAACTCATATTTCGGGCCTATATTTTTACCCAAACCCTCCCATTTTTTGGGCCGGGCCGAGCCGGGCCGCCCAACCCATGATTACCTCTAGTTTTTCATATATTACTTTCTAAAAATCGAGTTAATGGTTTAACGACTGGCATTTGCGTCAAGACTAAAATTTCAAATTTGAAAAGCATAGAAACTTAAAATGATCCAATTAGAGAATATGTACCAAAACTACAATGGTATGTATAGTATAAGACTAGTAATTAAATTTAACCAAACAGATTTAATTGCTATTGTTTAGATTAGGTTTAAAATTTCTAAATTCGAAAACTACATGAACTAAATTAGTCAACTAAAATTGACCAATTTGAAAAATATAGGACTAAATTCATAACTTACACAAAGTACAGGGACAAATAGAAGAATTTAGCATAAAAGCTATGGTTGGCTGCTATCTAATTCAAACCAGATAAAATTCGTGTAAATTCCATCCTGTTAAAATAAAAGCGTGAACAATTGATGCCTCCACCATTGGATTTATAATACCAACCTCAACCTGCCACAAAGAACTCACCTTCCATTAAAGGTGATCTACAATTTGCTCTTACTCTTTGACATGCTTCCTAATGCCTTGGCCTTCTCTCGTAGAACATATTTCTGCGTCTTTCCAGTCGAAGTCTTAGGCAAATCCTGGAAAACCACTGTTCGAGGAGCCATGTAGTGGGGCAAGTTATCTCGACAATATTTGATAATTTCATCAACACTGGCTTCGTGACCGTCCTTCAACTTTACAAATGCACAAGGTGTCTCCCCCCAGTAATCATCTGGTCTTGCCACAACAGCTGCCTCTAGCACAGCTGGATGGCTGTACAGCACTGATTCCACTTCAATGGAGCTTATATTTTCCCCCCCAGAGATGATTATGTCCTTGGACCGATCCTTGAGTTCTATGTAACCATCAGGGTGTCTCACTCCCAAGTCCCCACTTCGGAACCATCCACCATTAAAAGCATCCTTCGTTGCTTTTATGTTTTTAAGGTATCCATTCATGACAGTGTTGCCTCTAAACATAACCTCACCTATACTCCTTGCATCAGGTGGCATACTCTTCATAGTTACAGGATCTTTAACATCGATTTCCTCTATACCAAGATGATTCAACCCCTGCCTAGCCTTGATCTTAGCCTGTACGTCTTGAGGCAGAGAATCCCATTCTGGTTTCCAAGTGCATACTGTTCCTGGACCATAGGTTTCAGTCAGGCCATATGAATGAACCACTCTAAATCCCAGTTCATCCATTTTGAAAAGTACATGAGGTGGTGGTGGTGCGGCTCCTGTCATGATCACAACTTTCCCTGGAAGACGTCTTTGGTTGCTAGCTGGTGCATTTATTATCATGTTCAAAACCGTAGGTGCACCACCCATGTGAGTCACCTTGTACTTAGCAATATTAGAAAATACTCCTCCCGCAGAGACATTTCTTAAACATACATTTGTACCACCTTGAGCAGCAACTGCCCATGTAAGACACCATCCATTGCAATGAAACATGGGAACAGTCCATAAATATACAGGCATTGAGGCCATCTCATTGAGAAGAATTGTGGCTAGAGAATTGAGATAGGCACCTCGGTGGCTATAAATAACACCTTTTGGGTTAGATGTCGTACCCGAAGTATAATTAAGCGAGATGGGTTCCCACTCATCTTCTGGTCTTCTAATATCAAAATCTAGTTTCCCCATTGCTAATAGACTGTCATAGTCCAAGTTTGCAGATGTGGAGTTGGTGTTGCTCCTGGAAGGAACTTGCCGATCATGATCCGGGATCAAGACTAGTTGGGGCAGCTTAGCACTCGTGTTGGATAGTATTTTCAATGCTCCCTCTACAATATGGAGGAATTCGTAGTCTACAAAAAGGAATTTGGCTTCTGAATGCTTCAATAACACTGCCACCATTGAGGAATCATGACGTATATTGAGTGTACATAGAACAGCCCCAGCCATCGGAACACCAAAATGAAGTTCATACATCGCTGGAACATTTGGGGCTAATACAGCAACCTGTTCTCAAACAAGCAAAGATCACCTTGGCATGCAGTAACAAGGAAAACACTATAGAGGTGAAAAGAAGATAAAATCAAGTTCGAGAATTGAAGTATGGCCTATAGAAGCAAATCCGTTTAATCCAAGCTTAGAAAGGACAATAAATAGCATTTTTGAAAGAACGAATACCACACATCCAATGCAGAGGAAGGGGGAGAAAACACCAGAAACACAACCTCCAAAACCAACTCAATTGGAAAATAATTCAACAGCAGTAACACAAATTGGGAATTCAAGTTCCCCGGATTTGAATCCGAAAATTTAACAACCAAATAACTAGATTTAAAAATTAAAGTCTTGGGCTTTGACAAACTAGTCTAAAAAAAAGCAGAAAATCCCTGGATTGAAGAAAGCTAAAGCTCTAAATGGCAAGAAAAAAAAAAAACTAGTGGCAGAGTAGAGAAAGGAGGCAAAAGAGAGAATTACCACATGACGAGAGGCAATTCCCATATGGGCAAGCGCAGAAGCGAGACGAACGCACCTCTGACGAGTCTGTTTCCAGGTATACTTGACATCACCGTGGACAAGGGAGACAGAGTCTGGGTAGATAACCGCGGCGCGGTCCAAGAAGGTGATCGGAGTCAAAGGAACGTAGTTTGCAGAGCACTTGATAGAACCTTCCATATCTCCTTCAACGCTTCCGTGGGAGATTTAGCAATGTAAAAGATTAATTAGTGAGAGAAGATAGGATTATCGGATTGATCCTGGACTGTGAACTCCTTGCTCTATGGTAATAAAAGGACAGGTAGAAAGAATGAATCAAATGCCAATCTCATTTTCAGTGATTTTTATTATTATTTTGATTTATGTTTCTGTTACCCTATCACATCATACAAACTATCAATGACATAACAAAAGAGAAATTCAATGTCAAAGTTCGTGTCTCTTTTTTTTTAAGAGGGTTTAGTTTTGTAATTGTATATGGGTTTTTATTTTGTATAATTTTATATAAGAAATTTTGATTTTATTTTATTTTTATAAATTATTAATATAATTATTGATATATTATCATTTTATATTTATACAATACATTCATAAATATTATATTTATTTAATATAAAAAAATTGATGTATTTATTTCTTTAAATGCGTATTATTAAATCAAAATTAAAGCTTGTATATATTTGAACCACAATTAAAGTTTTCCGTATATAAATTGCACCAAATTAAAGTTCATGTATACAATTACATATTAAATCAAAATTCATGTATAATTTTGAAATTTATCACTTTTCATTGTTTTTTTCAATAATACGTCAAGTTTACTGTAACAACATGTTTTCAGTAAAATTTGAATAGTAGTTCCAGGACCACAAAATTCGAGTCTGAAAAGAAAATTTATTTTAATATTATTTTATGGTTTGCATTTTCATAGAAATATCGCATGAAAATTTTGTAAATAAATTTTTATTGATTTCACGTTTAATTTAGGGGAAATGACCAAATTGCACGAAGTGTAAAAGTTGTATTCTAGTAGCTAAAAGGATCAAATAGCTATGGAATTCAAAGTTTGAGGTCCTTATATGACAAATAGACCATTAAGAGAAGTTAGTAGATAAGTATGCTTAGTCATCCATGGAAAATTAAATAAAGAAAATGATGAAATTGGAAAGTAAAAATAATAAAAGATGATAAATGATAAAATAATTAAAAAGAATGAAATTGGAAAGTAAAAATAATAATGATGATAAATGATAAAATAATTAAAAATATCATCATTTTCATCGTCTTTCCCAAATAAAAAGATGGAAACCCTAGCCATGGAAATTGGGTTTTGAGCAAACTTATTTGGCTCAATTAGTTATGTTTTCTTGCCCCATTTTTAATAATTTTTATATTTCCAAGATCGTAATAACTTAATCTAGCTATGTCAAGGATTAATTTGCAAAGTTATCAAAGTATTAAAGTTTTTCCATGGATGAGTATGCATGAATTATGAAATTTTATGGTAGAAAATGAAAGGTTGTTGATAGATAAACAACTTTTGTAAAGGAAATTTTCATGAAATTGTGATTTAGGGACTAAATTGAAAAGATGTAAAGTTTATGGAAAAATTCTAATTTTTGTAAAATACAAGGACTATTATTGTTATATGTAAAAATCAGTTAAGCTTGGAGTAAAGATTAAATTGCATGAATTTTATTTTCTGAGCCTAGGGACAAAATCAAAATTAAATAAAAGTATAGAGGCAAAATGATAATTTTGCCTAAGATGTGAATTGGATTGAATTGAATTGTAAATTGTATCAAATTGATGTTAAATTCATTCATATAGATCTAGATAGATCAAATACGGAATTGGATCGAGGAAAAGAAAAAGTATCAGATTAGTAGCCTACGAATTTACGTACAATTGTCAAAGTAAGTTCGTGTAACTAAATTGTGTATATTTATATGTTTGAATTGAATATTGTATCTGTGAATTTTGAAATTGTCATACATATAAAATGGATCACATATCCAACAATGCCCGATATGCATTAAGTTCTGTTTGAATAAATGAAATATGATGGATATAGGGTTCCCGATTCGTTGTGGTCCTCTCGAGCTTCCCGTTATATGGTTCTTATGAGCTTCCTATTAATATCTCTTCAGAGCATCTCGATTGGTTGTGATTCTACATGTGTTGTAGACACACCACCGGTCTTATGAGCGTCCCGTATATGGCTCTTCGTGAGCTTCCTGATTAAAGGTTTTTTGTGAGCTTCCTGATTAATGGCTCTCTATGGCTTCCCATTATGGCTCACTTGAACTTCCCGATATATGGCTATCCAGAGCTTCCTGATTAATGGCTCATCGAAGCTACCCGTTACTGGCTCGCATGAGCTTCCTAAATATGGCTTTTATGAGCTTCCCGTTACATAGCCCAGATAGCTTCCCGCTAATGGCTCTCTGGAGCTTCCTGTTACATGGCTCACATGAGCTTCCTATTATATGGCTCGAGAGAGGGCTTCCTGATAATGTGTTCTAATGAGGACCCCTGAGTATGAATTAACGGATTTCAGATTCGTACACTTCATGTGTACTACCCTTGTATCCATCGATATTTTAAATGATTCAATGGATAAAGTTCTGAGATGAGATGAAATAAATTCAAGAAGAATTACTATGAGAAATATTTGAAGTACAAAGATATGATTTGTACATGTTCATGGACACTTGAAGTGATAATGCATGTATGTGGAATTTGAATATTAATGAGCTCATTTATATTTCTTGGTATTTATGTGAATTACATTACTAACATGCTTGATAAGGATATGTGTTTAGGCAATTGGTCAGATTGGTTTGAGCATGTTTAGTTAACTTACCTTAAATGTGAAATAAATGGTAAGTTAATTTTCCTATTATATGAACTTACTAAGCATAATATGCTTTCTTTATTTTACTTTTCCCCTATTCTATAGTAATTCGGAAGCTCGTTGGGTTGGAAGCTTGGCGGAGATTACATCACACTATCCATCGGCTCATCTCAGTACATTTATTGAATGAATTTGATTATAATGGCATGTATAGGTTAACTTGGCCAATGATGGCATGTAAATGTTTTTGGTTGTAAATAGCCATTGGAATGGCTTGAGTTGGACATATTTTGATATGTATATATATGTGTGGCCTAATATGTTTGTTGTGTTTAATGGGGTTGAGATAGTATGATTTAAGAGATATGCATATAGGTTTATATGGTCAATTAGGTAAGATTGGATACTTGGATATATGAGGTAATATGATATGCATAAGGCTTGGATATAACTTGATTCAAATGTTTTATATTAGATTTTGTCCACACAGGTAGAGACACGAGCGTGTGTCTCAGCCGTGTATGACACACAGCCTAGCACATGGGCGTGTGATTTGGTCATGTGTCCCCTGGATCTTAAAAATTCAAAACAGAATGCTCATGTTTTTCCACATGGACTGGCACATAGGTGTGTGGCTTGGCCATGTGACCCCTGCACTTACACATGGCCTAGCACACGGGTATGTGACTTGCCCGTGTGACACAAGTCAGAGTATAACATCTCGAAATAGGGCCTAAATAGAACAATGGTTGCGAAACCACAAATTCGAGATAGAAAAATTTATTACGATTAATTTTTATAAATTACCAAGTGATTAGATGCATGTGTTAGAGTATCGATAGAAAATTTTATGAATTACATGTTTAATTTGCCTATTAGGGATTGTTTGAAAAAAGTTGATAAATATGAGTTATAGATAGGAAAGGATTAAATTGAAGAGCATAATTGAAGTAAAGGTCCTTAAATGGCAATTAGACCATTAGGTTTTCATGGAAAAAAAATGGACATACATAGATAAAAATAACTAAAGTTTTAATGAAGGGTATTTTAGTCATTTGGTAATTAAAAAGGAATTAAAAGGGAAAAGATGGAGAAATTGTTATCATCTTCTCAAGCTAGGCCGAAACTTCATGTGTCTCCATAGCTAGGGTTTCTTCAACTTTTCAAGATCATAGTAAGTGCATCCAAGCCCCGTTTTTTATGTTCTTTACGTTTTTGGAGTCCCGGTAACTTGATTTAGCTTACTCTAGCAATAATTTAACCTAGGGTTTATATTTGGAAAATTACCCATAGGTGAAATGTGTCTATTTTGATATTTTATGGTAGAATATGAAGTTTGCAATTATGTTAAACAACTTTTGCTAAGCGATTTTAAGCGAAAACGAGTAAAATGACATAATCGGTAAAAATACCTAATGTTTATAAGTACATGTTAGAGTGAGAATTTGATGGCCATAGAAGGAAAAAAATGATCAGCATGTCCTGAAATATAAGAATTAGGGATAAATTTTAATTTTCGAGCTTTGGGGCAAAAGTATAAATATGTAAAAGTTTAGGGGCAAAATCATAATTTTGCCAAGTTAGAGTCAAGGACTGTTTTCATAAATGTGAGTATTAAATAAGTTAAATTTGCTATTATAGATCAAGAAAAACAAAATCCGGGGGTAGATCGAGGAAAAAAAATTGAGGACTAGATCAAAATATTTGATCGTATTTTGTATCGAGGTAAGTTTGCGGTAAATAAATGTAATGTTTTGTTATTTATATTTAATACTATTATTTTTCAGCATCTATATATTTATTTTGCGAATTTACTCATTGACGACTCAAGTAAGAATTGATGGTGAAATGATACTTAAAAGTCCCGGTTGAATCTTAGGAATGTGTAGGATACAAATGTCATGACATTAGGGTTTAAGGATACCAAGTAAGACCATGCCAAGGCATGGCATTGGTAAATTTTACAAGGCAAGGAAATCATGTAAGACCATGTCAAGACATGGCAATGGTAAGTTTAAAAAGGAAAGGTATCTATGTATCCTTAGTATTCCAAGTGGTTCAACTGGAAATTTAAAGAGTATACTCAAGGAAAGGTAAGATAAGTCCATGTTCGAAAGGTTCAGGTAAGAAAATTCAAGACTTATGCATATTGAGCTTGAAGGTTAAAGTTATCTTGATAATTCATTTAGAATGTTGTTATTTATTTACATGCAAACTTATTAAGCTTTATGCTTACTCCCTTTCTTTTCTCTTTTTTTTATAGTATCTCCAAGCCAACTCGAGGATCGTAAGGACGTCGGAAATCGCTTCACACTATCAAAGGGCTATCTTGGTATTTTGTGATTCGAAACGTTTTAAGTCATGGCATGTATAGGGACTTGGCCATTTTGTGTGTATGTCCTTATGATATGACTAAAGAATGGAATGAATACTTGATAATGATTATCTATTGAAATGGCTAATTAAGAACATGTTTTGGTGTTATTTATGCCTAAATGATAGTTTATACAAAGAAATTATGAGAGAGTAAAAGTTGGCCATGGAACAGTTTTGGGACAGTAGCAGTGACGTGATTTTGAAAAATCACTAAAAATTGTAGAAATGGAATTAAATGGTGAATGAGATATAAAATTAAAGCTTATTGAGTCTATTTTCATAATAAAGAAACAAAACAAGCAAAGGAAGTCTGTATCCTAAGATATCTAAACTCTTAAGAGATTGGTTCAGAGTGACATCGTGATCCCTTGTTCTAATTTTAGAATTTCACTAAAAATTGTACAAAAAGAATTATGAGTCATAATTTATATTTCTAGATTCGATAGTGAGTCTATTTTCATTAGAAACAATTAGAAACACTAAATGAAAACTGTACTATGAGATAATTGATTTTTAGTGAGGAGAGATCAGAACTATTGGACTGTGTAACAGGGGAAACTTTAACTAATAAACTGTACTAATTGGTCACACCAAAAATTCTGGAAAAATTATGGTAAATCTAGTTTCAGGGAAAATTTACAAATTTAAATTTCGAGTTTTGTAACTCGAGTTATAATTAATTTAGTGACTATTACGCAGGTGGACAATTTTATTATGAATAGTGAAATAAATTGTTTTGATTTGTGTAAGTAATTGGAAAATTTTTAATGTTCTCAGTTTGGTCCTGAACCATTTCAATTGCATATTTTAGGGCCTCGAGGGCCCTTTTTAGAGATGGATGAATGTAACGCCCTAATTTTCGAGATTTTTTAGGATTTTTGCGATTTTGGCATAATTATGAAATTTTGTTGTTTGATTATGAAATTTATGTTTTAAGTGTGTTAGTGGGCCTTTAAAAGGCCCAAGCCTAAATTAAAACCCGGTAGAATTATCAAATTTTAGATTTAAAGAGAAGGGGTTTTGGTTATGTGGGCTTTTAAGAAAAAGTAAGTAAGTTAAGACACAAGTGAGCCCTTAGTAAAGTGGCAATGTGGCGCCAATTAGAGCCTAAGAAAGTGGCGTGTGGATGTGTGCAAGGGCCATGGTTCTAGTCACAAGGTAAGCAATATGGTATTTTATTTATTTTGTTGCATGTGCCAGTCATGTGATGGATTTTAAGTAAAACTCTGATGGAAGAGTTTGAGATGCTCATGGGATTTGATCAAAGAGGATAAGGGGGAGAAATTTTAGGAATATTGAATGAAAGCAAAGTTGGCCGGCCAAAGGACTTTGAAGTTGCATGTTCGGCTAGGAGGGGTTAGTGTGGCAAATTCGACAATTAGGGTGGTATGTGTCGACAGTTGTAGGGAGTAAGCTTTCGGGATTTGGCAATTAGGGGCTGTCTCTTGTGGCCGAAAAGGGTATAGTGCCTTAGGGTTCTTTCCTTCCTCCTTCTTTTTCCTAGAAATCGAAACCTAGTTCTCTATTTTATCCTAGTGCCGAATTGTTCAAGACCCAACTCTCTTCTTTTTTTTTCTTCCTTTCTCCCCAACTTTCTTCTCAAGCTGAATCCATCTCTTCTTCCCATTCTCTTATCCTTCCATCTCCATCAACTAGTCTCTTCTCAGAGCCTAGTAGTTGACTTTCACAAAAGCCGAAACTGAACCTGTGTTGCCGTTTTCTCCTTTGACTGATACCCTATTCTTTCTTTAATCCACTTTGCCGAATCTCACAACTTCCATAACCCTTGTCGACATCTTCTCCTTTTCATTACAAAACTTCTACTTTCCTTCTCCTTCATCATACCAAGAGCCGGAATCTCCACATTCATAGGTGATTCGGGAATTGAACCCCTAGATCTCTTAGGTTCACTCTCTGCTCATGTTTAGAGGCTAGATCTGCGTCAGATCTGGGTTAGAAAAGGATTGGTAGCATTCTTGTCTAGTAGATCTTGGGTAAGTGCTCAGATTCTTTCTTTCCATTCATTATTTCGGGATTTAAGGAAACGTCGAAAACCCCTATGTAGGGTGACTGTCGATTGGGGTAAAGGCTCTATTAGTCTTATCATTCGGTTTGTTATGTGCTAGAGTGGACTAAAGGTTAGCAATCGAGGAGTGTTGGAGCGGCTAGATCTGAGTTTAATCAGTGTTGCGACAAAGGTAAGCGTTCTAAGGCCTTAAGGGTTGTTGGCCGAATACGGTAAGCATGGTTACATTAGTTGTCATTGATCCATAAGTTTAATTTTGGTAGTGATCGATTGTAGGATACATGTGTGGGAGATCTCGTCAACATCTGTCGCAAATCAAGTGTGTAAACGAACACCCTCTAGTAGACTAAATCGGCAAAAGCCGAAAAGCCAAAATGCCAAAATTCTGGCATTTCGTGGGCTTGTGAGCATGCGAGCGCTCGTGGGTTAGTTGGAAGCGGTAAGATCTGTAATCAAAATTGGGAAAGTTGATGTGTGCGCAATTTCGTGCGCCTTGGTAAATTTGGGCCTCGAGGGGCTGAATTTGGGCCCATTGGGCTTACGGGCCCATTTGGGTGAAAACTGGTGGTAAGTGGGTTCTGGTAATTCATATGCTAAGACCGTTAAAACAACTATGAAATTGGGCTAAGTGGGCCAGAATAGCTAGTAGACACTGTCGGGCCCATTAGGGGTTTAGGGCCCAATAGCACTAAAGTTGGTAAATGGGCTGGGTCAGGCACTTAGGTGAAAATTGGACTATTAATTACTGTAATAAGCATGAAACCATAAAAACTTGAATATTTACTGAAATACCCATTAGTGGTGGAAAATTACTGTTTTACCCCTAGGTGTAAAATGACCATTATACCCCTAGGGCTAAATTTGACTGAAATGCATGCTATACTTTATTTGATCACTGTATGCCATGACATGTTTAACTATTACATGGGTCTGGGTTATTGATGGAGGAAGTGCTAAGTGGCATTGCCACGTTTACTGAAAGGGGCTTTGACTCGGTGTTATTGATAGTGGCTTGACCACGTTATCTGATTAAGCAGCTATGCTGCGACTGTGGTGTGTAGGGCTGGACATGGGCTGGGCTTTGCATACATGCATTATCTCTTATCTGTTACTATAATGGGCCTATGGGCCGCACTGTTTACTGAATAGGGCTAAGGCCCAGTTAACTGATTACTGAATAAGGCTTCGGCCCAGTATTTACTATACTGGATAGGGCTTAGGCCTAGTGAGCTTGAGCTGATTTGGGCTCTGGTTGGGTTTTCTTTGCACATTGAATTTCCAAACTCACCCCTTTCCTCTTATTTATGCAGGTGAGCCCTAGACTGGTGGACTTGGAGTTGGAGGGATTCAGGGTGGCCATGTGGACTGCACGTGATGGTTTTAATTAAGTCTTTTTACTTTCATATTTATTTTAAAGTATTTTTCATTATGGTTTTGGGTTTGTAATATGGCCTCTTTAAGTATTTTAATTTGGTTTTTTTAATTCATTATTTATAATTTTATTTAAATAGGTAGATTAAGGCTGCGTGGGATTTTGATCAAAATTAAACAACATTTTCAAAACAAAACACACGAATCAAATGGATAATGAATAGACGAACAAGAACTTGTAATAAAATTTTAACCTGATAGTGGATAGGATGTTTAAAAACTGAATCTAGATTTTCTTCCCAAACTATATTTACGATTTGCAAAACTCACCCTAATCGTAATAACTAAGGAACATGATCAATCCATCGATGGTGTGACACACCAGACTTGGCCATAATGTCTGGGTCGGGTTTGGGGTGTTACAATGAATGTGAGCGAATTAATTTTAAAAGTAAATTTTTATGCCCCGAACTAGTAAGATAAGTTTGGTAATGCCTCGTGCTCGACTCTGGCAATGGTCTTGGATAAGGGGTACACAGAGAGTTACACGAGTAAGGACATGGGTTGAGACATGACCGTGTGCCCCATTTTGAATGCCCACACAGCATAAGACACGAGCGTGTCTCCTGGCCGAGTGAGCCACACGGCCTGACCACACGGGTGTGAGGCCCCTGCACCTAGGAAAGTTTTTGAAATTTTGCAAAAGATTCTCTGAGTACCTAGTTTAATCCCGACTTGTTTCTAATGTATGTTTTGGGCCTTGAGGGCTTATATAAGGGACTTTATGAATATTATCTGACATGATTGTTAAATAATATGAAATGTTTGTATTTGATCTGTATATTTCGATAATACTCTGTAACCCTATTTTGAAGACGGATACGGGTTAGGGATGTTATATTTACTGTGTGCGTCCATATATGCACAACTCCCAATAGGTTAAATGTGCCATATATAAAAAAATTTAATTGATTAAATAGCTTGATCTTTTGAAAATGTAAAGAAATATGTTGTTTTTAGAGAGAGTGTGTGTTTCTACACAGTTAGCAGGACCTTTAAGCCATAAATTTTGACTTTTTAACATAATTAGTTTCTGATCAGATGGTTAAGTATTAGTAGTTTTGTTCTTAAATCTCAAGTTCAATTCCTGTTCTACTCACATTTTTATTTTTTATTTCATTTTGTTTTAAGTTTTTTTTATTTTTAATTAATATTTTTCATGTATTAGGTCTCTTGATTAAATGGTTAAATAATAATAATTTCATCCTTAAGTCTCAAGTTTAATTTCTCTTCTAAACAAATTTGTAATTTTTATTTCATGTTGTTTTATTTTTAATTAATAAATATATTGTTTTCAATTTTTTCTCTCTAAATTTGTCGAAAAATATTTAGCTAGTATATAAAGTTGCCAAAATAATATATTAGTTGGTACATGAACTTGCCCCCCAAAATTATACTTTTTAAAATTAATGTATATGTTTTAAAATTTTTAAAATTTTTTAATTTATGTTAGCTACATGTCATACTGAGAAGCTGTCATGTGTCCCTATAAGATTAGTCATTAGTGTCACATTAGTACAAGCTAATAATGTTAGTGCGGAGACTAGATGATGAAATACAAGTTCGAATACCAACTGAATACCAACTAAATACTTTTAGACAAATTCAGAGGACAAATTATATATTAGTCATTTGAAATTTCAAACATGCTTTTCTTATTAGGAGTGTAATATTTTTATCATTACATCCTATATTAATTAATATGACTAAACATCATTCAATTTATATTGATTTTTTTAAAAGGAAGCAACATAAAAGTGATTACATTAAAACAATATACTATTAAGTGATATCAACCAAGTAGCCAATATCTGACTTTAGTAACTCTTCTGTTGAAATCAGGCTTCAATAAAAAATTTGCATCCAATTGTAATTTAAACTTGCAATTTTAGCCATATGATCAGTAGTTTCATTGTGATTCTTAGGAATATGTCAAAAAGGTATTCTCCAATCACGACTCAAGAAATTATGAATCAGTCATAGCTCTGACATACTAATATTTGTCGTGCCGCTAGCCAAAATAGTTTCCACTACCAAAGTATTATCACACTCCACTTTTAACTGTTTAAAGTTAGAATCCCATGCTATTTTTAGGCCTTCTAAAATGGCTCTTACTTCAACCTTGAACACTGATTCCTCTCCAATTCAAGTAGTAAAACCACAAATCCATTTAGCACAATGGTCCTAAAAGGCCCCTGCAATCAAAGCAGACTAGAGATCAAAACTGCTCTATCAGTATTTAGCTTAATCAACTTTCTCTTTAGTATCATCCATTGTTCACCTCCCACTCTTTGGACACGATAGACTTCACCTGACTTTGAATTCTCAAAGCTTGTAGGCCAAGCCACACCTGTTCTAACAACATTATCAATATTGTTATGGATGTTATTGAAAAATAAAATCATTGCGACTTTTTTGAATAAACCAACACATTATTGCAAATAGGGTCGGCCACTCCTTCTCATTATCCTCAATTCTCCCTTGGTTCATCAGGTTCCAAACTAACCAATCCTTCAGATTAGTAGAAAAAAATGTGTTCCTTACTGAATTAGGGACTACCACCTTCCACACTACTTTCGAGAATCCACTGTCACATAGAGCATGAATGCTTGATTCCATTGGATTTCCACATTGAGGACCGTGTGCTGCATCAGTCATGTGCCTTCTAGCTCATTCTGTCACATCCCAAAATTAGGCTAGAAGAAATAATGATAAAATTTAGATTTTAAAGTATAATAAGAATAGGGTAAGCAACATTAGAATGCCATAAAAATTATTGTTGTTAAGGATTTATTAAAAAATGAGCCTTAGGCTTGGTGGTCAAGTATTATTCACCTATCATTAGAGGTCATCGATTTGAACTTCCTTAATTTCAACCCTTTGTTGTTTTTATTTTCCAAATTCCCCTAATATTTGGCCAAAACCCTTAAAAACAATTTCTTAAAGGCTTATGACAATAATGAGCTTGTTGGTTTAGTGATAAAGACTTAGCTTTCCATTTGATCCCAAGTTTGAAACCCCTTGTGCATTTTTAGTGAAAATATTTTATTTTCTTATTTTACCCCCATAAAGTATCAAATTTTCAAAAAAATCCCAAATAGAAATCTTTTTTTAATTTAGTCGTTATTTTAAATCAACCTTAATTCTAAAATAATTCCTAATCATATTTCAATTAGGGAAGAAGTTATATAAAAAGCCAATCTTTTCAAAAATCTAGAAGTTTTTTAAGAATTTTTTTTCAAGAAAACTCTCAAAATTCTCTCTTCTTCTTCTCTATTGCTGAATCACATCATTCAACCAAAAGATTTCAAGGTTTTCAATTTCATCCCTCTCCTCCTAGTGTGAGATCTAACTTAAACCATTTTGTATAAATTGAATCATTAAAAATTAGGGTAATAAGTTATGCGAACCCTTATGCATGAGAACCATTATGTATGCAAACCCTTATGAATGCAAACACTTACGGATTTATTATGTGAACCCCTAAGTGAACTGTTAAGTGAACCCTAGGCGAACTATTATTCGATCTCTTAGAAAATATTATGTGAACCCTTATATGGTTTTATATTCAAACCCTCATGTGAATTAGTATGCAAACTATCATGCCATGTTTTTTTCGACGCCGTCGCTATACTCTCTACTCCTTTCCATCATTCTCCTATAAGTGGTGGTGTTTTTTGTCTAAGTCTTTTGTTTTTGGATCTCTTTTGTGTTCTTTTTGGGTGTTTCTTTCCCTAATTTTCCAAGCAACTTTTTTTGTTATTATTTTTTTTGCTAGCATTATGTCAAAGGACGGGAAGCTCATAATTCCAACTGATAATCCCTCATTGCAAATTAGTCTTGTGAAGCTTGATGGACATAATTACCTCGCTTGGTCAATGTGCTACTAGTCATTTATGAAGGCTCGTGGCTTGTAGGGTTATATCGCCAGTATAATGTCGAAACCTAAACTCACTAATTCAACGTTTAATCAGTAGGATTCAATGAACTTTCCTGTTATAGCATGGTTTATCAACTCCATGCAACTTAATATTTCTAAAACTTATTTGCTACTTGGTACTGCGAAAAAAATTTAGAATGTTGCTACTCTTACCTACTCTCGTGTTGGAAATGATGTGTAAATTTTTTAGATTCGTAATAAGGTCCATGGTGCAAAATAGAGGGAGCTAACAATTTCTCAATATTTTGTTGAATTAAGTGGGTTGTGGCAGGAACTTGATTATTATTAAGATCTTTAGGCATCTTGTACCAATGATGTCGAAAAATTTCAAAAGATAGTGGAAAATGAGCGCATTTTTTATTTCTTGGGTGGGTTGTGTACTAAGTATGATTAGATTCAAGTTCAAGTTCTTGGCAAAACTTTATTCCCTTCTCTCCATGAGGCATACTCCTATGTACAACAGGAGGAGAGTCGTCGTGTTGTTATGCTTTATAATCCACCTTTTAGGAAAGTGTAACAACCCGATTTAGGGCCAAATCAGAACAGTGGTTTCGGGACTACGAAGCCAAAGTAGAAAAATTTATTGCGATATTATTTTAACGTCTACCATATGATTGAATAATTTTGAAAAAATTTCGTTAAGAAATGTTACCGATAAAGGGTCCAATTTGACTAATAGGACTAAATTGCAATAGTGCAAAATGTGTGTTCTAGAAGCTAGAGGTGTCTAATTGCTATGAGCTTTTAAATTGGAGGTCCTTAAATGGTAATTAGACCATTATACTTTAGTTTGGACAAAAGTGGACATGATTAGGTGAAATTTCAAAGTTAGGCATTAAGGGCATTTTGGTTATTTGGTAAATAAAGATAAAATTAACTAAATAAAAGATGTTCATCTTCTCCAATTTCATCCCTATGTGCCGAAAACTGAAGAAGAAGGCATAGCTAGGGTTTTTCCACTTTCAAGCTCGATTGTAAGTTCGTTCTAGCCCCGTTTTTAATGATTTTCATGTTTTTGAGATCCTTGTCACCTAATCTAGCTTTTCCAAGGACTATTTTGAAGTATAATCAAAGTACAAAATTTTACCCATGTTGAGCATGCATGTATTTTGATGCCTAATGGTAGAAAATGTATGTTTGGTGTTAGATAAACAACATTTACTAGGTGATTTTTGGTGAAAATGTAAAAAAGGACCTATTTGTAAAAAGTTATAAATGAGTAGTAAAGTGTGATTAAATGGAAAATGTGGGCTGGTATGAGTATGTATAAGGTTCGACTAGGCATGGGTGTTAAAGAAAATGAATACATTTCATTTTATAAGCCTAGGGACTAAAGTTAGAGGCAAAAATGTAAATTTTACCATAAGGTGTTTTTGGGATGAATTGATAAACGTGGTGATTAAATAAGTTAAATGTGGTATTATAGATCAAGAAAGACGAGGAATTGACCTTGATCGGGAAAAGAAAAGGTTGTGGACTGAATCGAACAAATTGTCATTTTGTACCAAGGTGAGTTCGTATGTTGAAAAATAAACTTTAAATTAATTATATTTAAATGCTTTAATATTACATGAACTATATGTTTGTTTTGTGTGGATGAGTTTAACTCTACGGACATGTTCGATGATGATTCGGTGAGCAAAGAAGTCCCATACAAACTTTAGGAATAGCATAGGATATAAATGTCATGACATTAGGATTGTTGAGATGAGATTTCGTGTAAAACCATATCTGAGATATGGCATCGATGCAATATTTCGTGTAAGACCATGTCTGGGACATGTAATAGATTCTCGATTTCGTGTAAGACTATAATTGGGCTATTAGCATCGATATGAGGTTACATGTAAGACCATATCCGGGATAAGGCATTATACTACCTATGTATCATTTTCGAGTATCCTTAGTAATTTCAAAATGGTTCAACGGGCAAAGTTAAGATGAGAATAATATTATAATAGAATTAAGTGACACAAGTATGTGTGAAACCTACATGTGTATTGTCTATGGTGAAATGATGAATATGAGGTAAGTTTTATGGAGAGATGAGTTATGAGCATGACTATGATAAGTTTACATTTTAATCATGTTATTTTATTTGATTGTTATATGCATGGTAAGGTTGCTTATTTCTTGCATACGAGCTTACTAAGCTATATAGCTTACTCCATTTATTTTCCATATTTTTTTTAGTGCCACCAGGCTAACTTAGATTGGAGATTGTCGGAGGATCACTTCACATTATCAAACTATCTTTTGGGTATATATAATTTGAAACATTTTGAGTTATGGCATGTATAGAGGAACTGGTCATTTTGTTATATGTCATAATTGATTTGGCAAAAAATGTTGGCTTATTTTGTTGAATATTCATTTTGTATAAGGCTATTGAATGTTGCCTAATGTTGGTCACATTTATAATCATATGATGATGTCTTTCATGCATGTGCAAGTTCGCATGGTTTGAATGGCTAAGCATGTGATGTTTATGCATGATAGATGTAACATGTGAATGGTGAGTTGATGTCTTGGTTGTGGATGTTAGGTTGCTTAAGTATATTATGTTTTGTGCCTTGAATTGATATAAGTGTTCTTGTGTTTTAGGGTGGCAAATGGCTTGGTAAATAGCCCTTATTTTGTCCACATAGGTAGACACATGGGCGTGTGTCTAGACCGTATGTGACAGACGGTCTGCCCCATGGGTGTGTGTTTAGGCCATGGGTCCCCTGCACCTAAATTTTGAGAAATAGAATGCTTAGAATTGAGCTCACGGGCAAAGACACGGGCATGTCTCTCAGTCGTATGGACAACACGCCTTGAACATGAGCGTGTGCCTTGGCCGTATAAAGTTTGCACCTATTTTGTGAAAATTAATTTTCCACACGGCCTAGCATACGGACGTGTGACTTGGCCGTGTGATCTCAATTTGTTCATGGGTTATAAGTCAAAGAGTTACACGAGGTCGGGACAGGGCGTGTGTGACCACACGGCCTGCCCACACTAACCTGTCCCAAACCACACAGGTGTGTGACCCCTATTTTGTGGAAAAAATTTCTAAGTGTTGTAAAAATTTCTAAAGTTCTCAGTTTAGTCCCGGACCACTTCCAATGCTTGTTTTGGGCCTCGTAGGCTCATGTTAGGGACAATATGAGTGATTGCTAAAAGTTTCAATTTGGACGCGTATTTATGACCTGAAATTTCATGATTGTTTGTGAGATAAGTTTGGTAATGCCTCGTACCCTGTTCCAACGTCGAATACGAGTGAGAGGTGTTACACTTAGTGGTATCAGAGCCAAGTTTAGTCAATTTTCAGACTAACATAGTGTGTATGAGAGTCTAGCTATACAATCTATAAATAAATTTTGATAGTGTGACGACTCATGACAATTTAAATTGTGTTTTCATATAGTAAATGTATCACAATCGAGAAGTACCTAATGACATTAATGCGCCAGCTCCTGTTCAAGGGATCGCGCCACCTGAGGGTAGACCCGTGACGATTAGTTAGGGAGGAGAGGATAGGAAGCCTTTCTCCATATGATGAATGAGTGGTATTCAGAGTTTGTTTGGGCAAATCCAAATGCTCAACACCTCCACCCCTTCCTTATCCTCAACCAGTTCCCGTAGCTCCCCAAGGTGTGGAATTGGTAAGGCTAAACACGCATTCAGTCGATAAGATTCAAAAGCAAGGGGCCGAAGAATTTAGAGCGAATGTTGATGATAATCTGGAAAGAGCGAAATTCTGGCTTGAGAACTCTATCCGGGTATTTGATGAGCTTTCTTGCACCCCCAAAGAATGCTAGAAATGTGCTATATCATTATTGAGGGATTCCGCATATCACTGGTGGAAGACATTAGAATCTTTGGTACCGAGAGAAAGGGTTACATGAGCATTCTTTCAATAGGAATTCAGAAAGAAGTACATCAGTCAATGGTTTATTGATAAAAACGCAATGAGTTTTTAAAGCTAAAACAGGGCCGTATGTTTGTGACTGAATATGAGCGAGAGTTTGTTAAGCTCAATAAACATACCCAAGAATGTGTTTCCACCGAGGCTATCATGTGCAAGAGATTCAAAGATGGGTTGAATGAGGATATCAGACTATTAGTTGGGATTTTAGAGTTGAAAGAATTTGTCGTACTGGTCAACCGAGCTTGTAAAGCAGAAGAGCTGAGCAAAGAAAAGAGAAAAACTGATTTTAAGGCTAGAGACTCCAGAAAGAGGCCAATGAGTAAGTCATTCCAGTCTTCGTCAAAGAAATCAAGGGATATGCATATTCGTTTGAATATTTCAGACAGAGATCGTGGGAAGCAATATTCGGGTTCTAAGGCCCAAACTACGTCCATAGCGAGTGTTGGTAATGCTAGGTCTAGTAAGCCTGAATATCAACACTATGGTAGACAAAATCTCAGTGAATGCAAGATGAATAACTGGGCTTGCTTCAAATGTGGCTCCCAAGATCACTTTATACGAGACTGCCTTGAAATGGTTGAGAAAGATAATCTTCAGAACGCAAGATTGAGTAATACTACAGCTAGAGGAAGGCCAATAAGAAATACGGTAAATGGGGCTAGTAGTAAAAGTGTATCTAAAGATTTAGCTGTGAGATCAGAAGCTAGAGCACCTGCAAGAGCTTATGCCATTTGTGCTCGTGAGGATGCGTCCTCCCCTGATGTTATCACTGGTACATTTTCTCTCTATGATACTACTGTTGTTGCATTGATTGATCCTGGATCGGCTCGTTCTTATATTTGCATGAATTTGGTATCTAGTAATAAATTGCCTGTTGAGTTTACTGAGTTTGTGATTAAAGTGTCAAACCCCTTAGGCAAATATGTGCTAGTTGATAAGGTTTGTAAGAGTTGTCATTTGATGATTCGAGGTCACTATTTTTCGGTTAACTTAATGTTGTTGCCATTCAATAAATTTGATGTTATCTTGCGTATGGATTGGTTGACACTGTATGATGCCAAAGTAAATTGTAGACAGAAAACTCTTGAATTTAAATGTGAAAATGGTAAGGTTCTTTGGGTTGAAACCGATGAATCAAGTAAGTTGCCTATTGATATCCGCGTGATATGAAGTAATAAAATTTATAAAGAACTTGATCACACCAAAACTAACTAATATCACGACGTTAAGGCAAGTGCACCTATCGAACAGTAGTATAGTTTAGTGGCAAGACCGAGTTATCATACCCAAGGGAACCAAAAGTACTATTACTTACTTCCTTTCTATTATCTAGCCTAAAAATAAGAGAGGGTTGTTTAAACTAATTCTAAATCTAAACTAAGAAAGCACAAAGAGTAAATTGGGAATACTTTTAGGGAAAAGCTGATTTATATGGACAATACTTAAGGGAGAATCCACCTAGACTTCACTTGTTATTGTTTCCTTGAACTATATGATTTATTTACTTGACTTGATCCGTAGAGATCCCTAATCTATGCTAAACCCTCCGTTGAGGCGTAGAGCAACTAGGCCTAAGTTGTTAATTAAAGTTCCTTTATTAATTAACTCCCTAGGTTGCATTAATTCGATCTATGGTTCTCTATATTAGGTTTGACCCTAATCCGGCAGATTTATGTCGCCCTATGTCTAGGGTTGCATGCAACTCCGCTTAATTATGGTAGATCTACTCTTATCATAGGGACTTTATCTCCTCTGCTCTAAGCATATCTAATTCTTAAAGTAATTCCTAGGATTATTAAATTAAGAATGAAGAACACATAATTAAGAACAACTCAAGTATTTATCAAATAATTCAAGAATAAATAACAAGATCTGTCTCAGGTTTCATCCCCCTCAAGTATTTGAGGGGTTTAGTTCATAATAAAGAAAGAGAACATCTCAGAAGATATGAAATAACAAAACATAAAAGAAACCAAAAACCTCTGAAGGAATTTTAGGGAGATCTTCTATGATGCTGTAGAATTTCGGCTTCTGGGATGAACTAATCAGCTTCTCTTTTGGAGTAATCCCTTGCTTTTACCCTTTGTGTGGCAGAAAGATGAGAAGAAATCTAAATATTTTGTAGCTAAAGTGTAAAAAAGTGTGTCTTTTCTATTGCCTCATGGGGTCTTTATATAGAGCCTTTTTGGGGGGCCTTTCTTAGCCTCTAAGCATCCCAATTCGAGTGAAATTCCTCTTCCTCACGACTAGAACACGCCCGTGTGCCACGCCCGTGTGACTTCGACAAAGGCCGTGTGAATCTATCGGTGGGGCCACGGTCATGTGGCCTGGCCATGCTTGTCGAGGGCTAGACCGTGTGATCTTTATGTGGCACGGCCGTGTGGCATTTCATGGCCCGTGTTGTTTGGACATTTTGTCCCATTTTTCATCTTTTTTGGCCCGTTTTCTATTCTTTTCTCTTCGCTATGCTCTTCTGAGTATAAGATATGCAAAAGGAAGATTAAGAGCACCAATTCTCACAAAATTGCTAATAATCCATCCAAAATATAGGCTAAATATGAGGTAAAAATATGTATAATTTATCGTTTATCAAATACCCCCACACTTAAGCCTTTGCTTGTCCTCAAGCAAAATCTTAATCCCTAAAAAGAATTATTCTTCTCAACCTACTGTCTTTATCAATAATATTTCAAACTAATCCACAGGTAATCATACAATGATCTATTCAATCAGAAGAACATTAAAGATTCAATTATTCTAAGTTGAGAATTTTATCATTGAAAACACAAGTCTCTTCCTTCCTTCTAACTAGTTACCTCTCCATCTTAATTAACAGGAGTTGACATCCTCACTAAAGATTCACTCTATTCACTCGAAGTGTTTAGGGTTCAAAATTTAAGCACTCTCTAGTCAACCTGAAAAGTTATTACCATAAGCTTGCAAGAAAATCAAATCTCCACCACTATAGTTTGATGTGATATATCGATCAAAAGGTCTTTTAATGGTTGTAACGGGGCTTGGTTAGGGGTGTTGTCACAGGCTGCAAAAGAGGGTTAGAATTAAGATTGAACTGAAAAATTATCTAGCTAGAAAAATCTCTATCACTGGAACATATTTCTAAAGCTTAATAACATCATTTCTTCCTTGGTAGCCTTAAGATAGAAATATGCAAAAAAAAACTTAATTGAACTATTACAAATTATAACTGAATTTAACTTATATGCACATGGTTTTTTTTTTAAATAATTCAAGTAATACAATAAATTGAATAAAAATTTACAATCTAGAAAAGAGAATAAAGCTGGATAATAAATTCAACTCAAATCTCGACAAAAATAGGGATCAAAAGTAATTGAATGGAAATTCAACAAAAACGGGTTAATGGTTAATAATTATAGGGTAAGTCAAAGAATGGGTTGTTAGGCTCAACGGGGTTTACTAGGGGTTAATTTATAGAGGTAGGCTTTTTATGGAGTGAGTGGGTTAAATCCTAGGTGCCTTTATCATTTCGATATATCAAATCAATGATGTGGTCTCGACATGTATAATCAAGCAAGTTCTAGAATAACAATTCAGTATTGACTCACTCAAAGCAATAATAAAAGTGAGCACGAAAGAATGTATGCTCAAAAGGCTCAAAATCTCACCAGAATTATGGCTTTTGATGTCAATCCTGCGAATTTCAAATCTCAAGATAATACTTAAAATTAGGGAAGATAACTTATGCAAAAAATGGGGTTTTCAAAAATTTCAACTTATCATGCTTGATTCCTTAGTGTTTTAAAGTTTGAATAATCAAAGTACAAGCACCTATCTCTTAATTTTCAACATATCAATAAAAATTATAAATTAATCAGAATAAATTCCTAATAGGAGACTGAAGATAATGCTTTTGAGAATAATGCCTTCAAATTTCAGGGTTTTCATAGATAATCTAGTAAGTTACCCCCCACACAAGATGTACATTGCCCCAAATGTACAAAGAAAACATTAATAACAATAGAAGCACAAGATCAAAAGTTAGGGAAAGGTATGAAACTCCCTGAAATTTGAATGGATTTGTGAGACAGATATTGGAAGAGCCGGCCATTGTGGCAGGGTGTTCCCATTTCCGTAGAGATTTGAGCTGTAAAGCTCCTTTGAAATTGCGAATTAGCTTATTAGTCGTGGGAGGTTAAGATGAAGAGGGATTACTTTGTTAGGAGATAGCCAAGGAGAATAAAATAAACAAAATATAAAAAGATGAATATTTAAATAAAGAAAAAGCTAAAATAAAAAAAATAAAAAAAGACCTAAAAAGGAAGATAAAGTTAGAAGAAAATAAAGATTAGTGTTTAATAGTTAGAATAAAGTAAAAATAAAAGATAAAAGATAAAAATAAAATAAAATAAAATAAAATAAAAATAAAAGATAAAAGAGGATCTAGTCCTCTGATGGATCTCGTGGCGGTGGGGCGATGTCGAGGTGCTGGCATATGTACACTAAAGTGGCATCGATGTAATCGAGGCGCTGCTCAAATCGGTCTAGGCGCTCGTGTATGTCAGCATGTAGGGCTGCCGTCTGGATGGGTCATCTGGGGAGTGTTGGCTCAGCTGGCTCATCCTCTGCTGGTGGTGGGACATCATCAGCGAGGTCTTCTGGGTCTTCTCCTTCTTGGACAAGGCGGAAGTGGAAGTGTCCGCCACCTGGTCGTCGCTCTATCATCCTCATGTGTAACATGCTCTGGATGCCCTGCGAGGACATCTGGCCGAGGAAAGTATAGGAGGATGTTTGGGCGGCAGTGTTAAGGAGCCCGAAGTGATGAGCGAGATGTGTGATGTAAGGCCTTATCGACAAGACGCCTATGCGGTGCCTCTCCGTTTGATGTTGCATGGCGAGCGCGATGAAGTATGCTAAATCGATGACGTTGCCGTTCACCATGCACCACAGGAAGTAGACGTCGTGTGTGTTGACAACGCCTGTGCTCTCTCGGCGACCTGTAATAGTGTGGGCTAATAAAGCATGTATGTACCTCAGAGATGGTATGAGAGCGGATGCCTTACTGACGCTGGGGTTGTAAATTTACCGTCCTGGAGCGATTTTATTCCAGCAGTCGAGGGGCCGGATATGGATGCGACGAGAGAGGGTGGGAAAGTCCTCCTCTGCCATGAACTGCTCGATGTAGAGCCCCAGTGCTGCGCCGAACTCTGGCACACTGAGTTGTCGTACGAGCCCTCCCAATCGGAACTGGACCGTGCCTGGATCATCGAATCGGTTCATCACAGTCTGGAGGTGGAAGGTGGAGCAGAACTCGAGTGTGAGTTCTAGGTAAGTGGGCTCCACAATCTGGAAGAATTGCTCCCATGGCTCGGTCGCTAACAGGGCTCGTACATCGTCCACCAAGTTTACTTGCATGAGGGCCTCCCAGTCGATGCATCGGCCCATAGAAATGGTGCGGGCTTGGAGTAACTGATAGCATTCCTCCTGGGCCTCCTGCGTGAATGTTATAAAAGGGTGGCGCGCCTTAGAGGTTGGCCGCAAAGATGAACTTCCTGGTCCTTTGCGTTCCTTAGAGGCTGGGATGGCAGCTTTTTTGGCACGTGAAGATGACATGGTATCTAGGATAAAATAAAGTGTTAGTCTTAAAAAAAATGAGATTAAACTAAAATAGATAATAAGAAATAAAGGATAAAATGTGAATGTAGGAATGGGTATTAACCTAAATAATAGAATCTAATCATGTTAGAACTTGTAACAAAGTGAAAAACTATGGGTATGTATATATACTAAATTATGAGAAAAATGGCATGCAAATATGTGTTTAAGTGGCAAATAAAATAAAATCTAAATGGCAAGCAAAAATGAAATTAAGTGGCATGTAATCTTAATATATTCTATACTATTCTAGATTATTTATCCTATTTTTCCTAATTCCATGCTTGAATTATCATAAAGAATAAAACAAAATTAACAATATAAATAATGAAAATGAAATAAAAACAAATAAATGAGAAAAATTGAGAGAATAGAACCAAAATTGAGGGTGCACGGTCGTGGGTTGAGTTTACACGGGCGTGGGTTGGTTGAAATCGGGTATGGTGATGTTTTGAGGGCTGTGGCGGCGCTAGTGGTGGTTTGGGGAGGAGTTTGGATGAGAGAATTTGGGTTTTGAGTGAAAGGGAAAGTGAATAGTGGCTCATTATTTATAGTGTTTGGGTCACACGGGCATGTCACACGCCCATGTGAGTCGTGTTTTGCCCGTGTTTTTCGAAAATCGATGGTTATGGCGCGCTTGGTTTCGATGAGCACGCCCGTGTACTTGATTCGCACGGCCGTGAGAGATCGGGTCTTTGTTACTCACACGGTCGTGTGATAGTATACACGACTGTGTGCGATCGTGTTCGTGTTTTACACGATCGTGTGATAGGTTCCACGACCGTGTGAAATTTGACAGTGTCTTCCATGGTCTGGGAACACGGGCGTGTGGAATTGTATGAGCCCATGTTGATACTGCAGGGTTGCCACGGCTATGTCGCACGGCCGTGGGGTGTTAATGGTAGCTCGTGTTGAAGTCGAAAGGTCACCAAGGCCATATCGCACGGCCGTGGGGTTTTATCGGTGGCTCGTGTTTTAGAAAAATTTTTGCTCTGTTTATACACGGCCTTGGTGCATGACCGTGTCTCTGTTTGCAGGGTGCACATGGCCTGGGACACGCCCGTGGGCATGGCCGTGGGGTCCTAGATTTCTGCATTAAAAAAAGTTAGAGTAATGCATAAAAAATACTAAAAACAAAATAGATGAAGATTTACTAAGTTAGTGCTCGGGTTACCTCCCAAGAAGCGCTTATTTAGAGTCTAAGCTCGACTCTGTCTGGATGTGTCATGACGGAATTTCGTGGAGCCGAAGCCCCTCCCTGTTTTCTGTAAAATTCTCACCTCTATAATGTTTAAGCCTATAACCGTTTACCTTGAATGTACCATGGTTAGGGTGAGTTACCTCAATGGTGCCGTATGGAAAGACATTTTGGATAGTGAATGGACCTGACCACCTTGACTTGAGTTTTCCAGGGAATAGTCTTAGCCTCGAGTTGTACAGTAAGACAACATCACCTGATTTAAACTGCTTAGGTTGTTTCAGTTGTTTATCATGACGTTGTTTCATGGCTTCCTTGTATAGTCGTGAGCTGTCGTAGGCATTGCAACGCCATTCGTCTAATTCATTTAACTGCATTAGTCTTTTCTCACCTCTAAGCTTAAAATCAAGGTTTAAAAATTTTATAGCCCAGAATGCCTTGTGTTCAAGTTCAAATGGTAGATGACAACTTTTTCCATAGACGAGTTTATAGGGAGATGTACCTATGGGTGTTTTGAAAGCAATTCTATAGGCCTATAATGCATCGTCTATTTTTTTTGACCAATCTTTTCTATTTGTTTCTATTGTTTTCTCTAGGATACGTTTTAATTCCCTATTTGTTACTTTGACTTGACCACTGGTTTGTGGTTGATAGGGGGTAGCTGTCCCATGGTGTACTCCATACCTTTTTAAAATTTTTTCAAACTGAGTATTACAAAAATGAGTACCCCTATCACTAATAATTATCCTAGGTGTTCCAAATCGAGAGAAAAGTTTCTTTAAAAATCGTACTACCATTCTAGCATCATTAGTAGGCAAGGCTTGTGCTTCCACCCATTTCGACATTAATCTACTGCTACTAATATATACTTATTCCCGAATGAAGTAGGGAATGGACCCATGAAAGCAATGCCCCATACATCAAATATTTCACATGAAAGTATATAGTTCTGAGGCATTTCATTATGTCGAGAAATGTTACCTGTTCGTTGACATTTATCACAAGAGATCACATACCTGTTGGCATCTCTGAAAAGTGCAGGCCAGTAAAAGCCTGATTCGAGTACCTTATGAGCAGTTTTAGCTCCACTGTGATGTCCTCCTGTGGGTCCTGAATGGCAGTGATTTAGAATCTGGTATGCTTCTATTTTAGTAACGCATCTCCGAATAACCTGATTTGCACAAATTCGAAAAAGAAAAGGATCCTCCCAAAAGTAGTTTTTCACATTAGCGAAGAATCGCTTCTTCTGTTGATGTGTCAACCCTTTTGGGGTTATGTTAGCTGCTAAATAATTTGCAAAATCGGCAAACCAAGGCACTGTTGTATCTGCTAAGGATAGGAGTTGTTCTTCAGGGAACAAGTTGTTTATCTGATCGAGATACGTTGGCTGCATGTTTTCCAATCTTGAAAGGTGATCTGCTGCTAAATTTTCAGCTCCTTTCTTGTCTTTTATCTCTAAATCTAATTCCTGTGGCAATAGAATCCATCTTATTAGTCGAGGTTTTGTATCGATTTTGGCTAAGAGATAGCGAAGAGCAGAATGGTCAGTATACACAATAACTTTTAACAAAATCAGATGAGATCTAAATTTATCAAATGCAAAAATAACAGCTAGCAACTCTTTTTCTGTAGTAGTATAATTTGCTTGGGTAGCTGTTAGAGTTCTGCTAGCATAGTAGATCGGTTGAAAGTGCTTGTCTCTTCGCTATTCCAAAACTGCAGCTACTGCAAAATCACTTGCATCGTACATTAGCTCAAAAGGTAAGTTCCAATCGGGTGAAATCATGATTGGTGCATTGGTTAATTTTTCCTTAAGAGTATTGAAGGATTCTAAGCTTCTTGGTCAAAATAAAAATACACGTCTTTTTCTAGTAACTTTGTTAAAGTCTTAGCTATTTTAGGAAAGTCTTTAATGAATCGGAGATAAAAACCGGCATGTCCTAAAAAACTTCGTATAGCCTTAACTGAGTTAGGGGGAGGTAATTTTTCAATAGTTTCAATCTTTGCTTTATCTACCTCTATCCCTTTACTAGAAATTTTATGTCCTAAAACAATACCCTCTTGAACCATAAAGTAGCATTTTTCCCAGTTTAGCACTAAATATGTCTCTTCACATCTTGTCAAAACACGTTCTAGATTATTAAGATAAAGTTGGAAAGAATTACCGAAAACTGAGAAATCATCCATAAATACCTCCATGATGTCTTTCACGAATTCATTGAAGATAGCTAACATGCATCGCTGAAAAGTAGCAGGAGCGTTACATAAACCAAAAGGCATTCTGTGATAAGCAAACGTACCGTATGGACATGTGAATGTCATTTTTTCTTGATCTTCTGGAGCTATCGGGATTTGGAAGTAACCAGAGAGGCCATCTAGGAAACAATAATACATATGACTTGACAATCTTTCCAACATCTGATCAATAAAAGGCAATGGAAAATGATCTTTCTGAGTGGCGTCATTCAGCTTCCTGTAATCAATGCAAACTCTCCATCCAGTGACTATTCTTGTAGGTATTAACTCTTCCTTGTCATTAGGCATCACGGTCAATCCACCTTTCTTAGGAACAACCTGCACAGGGCTTACCAAGAACTATCAGAAATAGGATAAATAATACCTTCATCTTGAAGTTTAATTACCTCGGCTTTTACAACTTCCTTCATGTTGGGATTCAATCGTCTCTGTGCTTGCACTGATGGTTTGAATTCGTCCTCCATTAAAATTTTGTGGGTGCAGAAAGAAGGATTAATTCCCTTGATATCTGAAATTTGCCAACCTATAGTACGTCTATGTTCTCTTAACACATGGAGTAGTTCCTCTTTCTCTGCAATGCTTAAATCGGATGCGATAATGACTGGTAAAGTTGATTCTTCCCCTAAAAAGGCATACTCTAAATGATCTGGCAGTTGTTTGAGTTCGAATTTAGGGGGTTCAGTAATGGAAGGTTTCTGTCTCAATTCATTGCTCATCTTTATATTTTCATAACTTATGTGCCTAGTGATGATTTTATTAGAATCCAACTCTTTCCTTACTTCATCAATTTCGGTGGTGGTTTCATCTCCCCCCACCTTGAACAAGACACAGTTCCAACATGTCTGTGAGAGAAAGTTCATGGAAATTATCTTGAACAAAATAGTCAATAAGATCAACAAAATAACAAGAATCATCTTGTTCTTTAGAGAATCTCATGGCATCATAGATTTTAAAAACAACTTCTTCCTCACCAACTCTAAGTACTAATTTACCATCCCCTACATCAATAACAGCTCTAGTAGTGGCTAAAAATGGACGTCCCAAAATTACAGGTACTTTAATATCCTCATCCATGTCGAGTACAACAAAGTCAACAGGGAATATAAATTCATCTACCTTTACTAGCACATCTTCAATGATTCACCTACGATATTTAACAGATCTATCGGCTAATTGAATACTCATCCTAGTGGGCTTGGGTTCCCCTAGACCTAGTTGTTTGAACATTTTGTAAGGCATGAGATTAATGCTAGCACCTAACTCAGCTAATGCTTTATTAATAAGTAAACTACCAATCAAACAAGGAATAGTAAAACTCTCTGGATCTTTAAGGAACTTCGCATACTTTAGCATCTGTGAAATTGCTTCAACAAAAGGTAAGTTAATGTGTAATTGTTTAAAAAGTTCAAGGAACTTACCGAATTGAGCGTCTGTATGGTCTTTCTTCAATTTTGCCGGATATGGGATGCGCGGTTTGTATTCCTTGAGTGGTGGTGGAGTGTTGTCCTTGGGTTCCTCTGCCTTTTCTTCTAAAGGTTCTAGAATAGTCTTCTTTTCTAGCTCGGCTAGGATCTTTCCATCTCTTAAAGTAATCTCTTTGACATGTTCTCTTGGATTTGACATCTCAGAAGATATGAAATAACAAAACATAAAAGAAACCAAAAACCCCTGAAAGAATTTTAGGGAGATCTTCTATGATGCTGTAGAATTCCAGCTTCTGGGATGAACCAATCAGCTTCTTCTTTGGAGTAATCCCTTGCTTCTACCCTTTGTGTGGCAGAAAAACGAGAAGAAATCTAAATATTTTGTATCTAAAGTGTAAAAAAGTGTGTCTTTTCTATTGCCTCATGGGGTCTTTATATAGAGACTTTTTGGGGGCCTTTCTTAGCTTCTGAGCATCCCAATTCGAGTGAAATTCCTCTTCCTCACGACTAGAACACGCCCATGTACCACGCCCGTGTGACTTCGACAAAGGCCGTGTGAATCTATCGGTGGGGCCACGGTCGTGTGGCCTGGCCGTGCTTGTCGAGGGCTGGACCGTGTGATTTTCATGTGGCACGGCCATGTGGCACGGCCGTGTGGCATTTCTTGGCCCGTGTTGTTCGGACATTTTGTCCCATTTTTCATCATTTTTGGCCAATTTTCCGTTCTTTTCTCTTCCCTATGCTCTCCTGAGTATAAGATATGAAAAGAAAGATTAAGAGCACCAATTCTCACAAAATTGCTAATAATCCATCCAAAATATAGGCTAAATATGAGGTAAAAATATGTATAATTTATCGTTTATCACCAATTGTGATTTTGTGTATGTCTGCTCAGAGATACATAAGAAAAGTGTATGAAGTTTATCTTACTTATGTGTTGAATGCAAAGATGTCTTAATCTAAACTTGAATCAGTGCAGGTAGTTTGTGAATATCCAGATGTGTTTCCAGAAGAGTTGTCTGGGTTACCTCCGGTTAGAGAGATTGAGTTTACTATTCACTTGGCACCGGGGACTGCATCGATATCGATAGCTCCATATAGAATGGCTCCAATTGAGTTGAAAGAACTGAAAGCTCAGTTGCAAGAATTGACAGATAAGGGTTTTGCGAGATCGATTTTTTCTCCCTAGGGTGCTCCTGTGTTATTTGTAAAGAAGAAAGACGGATACATGAGACTTTGTATTGATTATCGTCAGCTTAACAAAGTTATGATAAAGAACAAGTATCCTTTATCGAGGATTGATGATTTGTTCAACCAATTGAAAGGGGCAATAGTGCTCTCAAAGATTGACTTAAGATTCGGCTAATATCAGTTGAGAGTTAAAGAGTTAGATGTGCTAAAAATCGTGTTCTGAACGAGGTATGGGCATTATGAATTTCTTGTTATGCCTTTCGGTTTAACTAATGCTCCTGCTATTTTTATGGACTTGATGAATCGGATCTTCCGATCATATTTGGATAAGTTTGTGGTTGTATTTAATGACGACATTTTAATTTATTGTCAGAAGGAGACGGAGCATGCCGAACATTTAAGAATTGTATTACAGACTTTGAGAGATAAGAAGTTATTTGCTAAATTCAGTAAAAGTGAGTTTTGGCTCTTAGAACTTGGACTTTTGGGACATATTGTCTCCGTGGAAGGTATAAGTGTTAATCTGGGTAAAATTTTGACAATTGTTGATTGGAAACCGCCGAGGAATGTATCCGAGGTTAGAAGCTTTTTGGGCTTGGCTGGATATTATCGATGTTTTGTTAAGGGTTCTCGATGATTGCTACACCTATGACAAGACTGTTACAGAAAGATGTTAAGTTTGAATGGTCAGAGAAATGCCAAAAGATTTTTGAACAGCTAAAGGCATTGTTAATTAAGGCACCGATTTTAGTGCAACCTAAGTCCGGGAAAGAGCTTGTAATTTTTAGCAATGCGTCATTGAATGGTCTCAGTTGTGTATTGATGCAAGAGGGCAAAGTGATAGCTTATGTATCGAGGTAGTTGAAACTGCATGAAAAGAACTATCCTACACACAACTTGGAATTGGTTGCTATTGTGTCTGTTTTAAAGACTTGGCGACATCATTTATTTGGTGAGAAATGTCATATCTTTACCGATCATAAAAGCTTGAAGTATTTAATGACTCAAAAGGATTTGAACTTGCGACAACAAAGATGGCTCGAGTTGTTGAAAGACTATGAGTTGGTAATCAATTATCATCTGGGAAAGGTGCATGTAGTCGCTGATGCTCTGAGTAGGAAATCTTTGTTCACCTTGAGAGCTATAAATATGAGATTGACTATGTTTGATGATGGTTCGATTCTAGCTGAGCTAAAAGCTAGATCAGTATTCCTTAAGCAAATTTGAGAGGCTCAGAAAAGTGACAAAGAACTTCATGCTAAAAGAGTTCAGTGGGAATCGACTAGTGATTCAGATTTTCAAATCGGGGCCGATGATTGTTTGATGTTCTGAGGTAGGGTTTGTGTTTTGAAAGATGCTGAGTTGATTCAGAAAATTTTACGCGAGGCACACAGTGGTTGTTTGTTAGTTCATTCGAGTAGTGCGAAAATGTATAATGATTTGAGGAAATTGCATTGATGGTCAGGTATGAAAAGAGATATCTCTAAATTTGTATCCAAATGTT
Source organism: Gossypium stocksii (assembly GCA_020496765.1). Classification (NCBI taxonomy): domain Eukaryota; kingdom Viridiplantae; phylum Streptophyta; class Magnoliopsida; order Malvales; family Malvaceae; genus Gossypium; species Gossypium stocksii. Next base: position 43,909,584 of record CM035624.1, read on the forward strand.
TGATTTGCCAACAAGTAAAGGCCGAATATCAAGTGCCTTCGGGTTTACTTTAGCCAGTGATGGTACCGGAGTGGAAATGGGATAGGATTATGATGGACTTTGTAACGGGTTTGCCTTTAACTCCGCAGAAGAAAGATGTCGTTTGGTTCATTGTTGATCGATTACGTACCAACTATTCACTTGATAAGCTAGCTAAACTGTACATTGCTGAGATTGTGAGATTGCACGGAGTGCCTATTTCTATTATTTTGGATAGAGATCCGAGGTTTACTTTGAGATTTTGGAAAAAGTTGCAAGACGTTTTGGGTACAAAATTGAATTTTAGTACAGCGTTTCATCCGCAAACCGATGGTCAATCCAAAAGAGTAATCCGCTCCGATGTTGTGTTCTAGAATTCGAAGATAGTTGGGAGAAATTTTTACCTTTGGTCGAGTTTTCTTACAACAGCAGCTTTTAGTCGAGTATAAAAATGGCATTGTATGAGACATTGTATGGCTGCAAATGTCGAACTCCTTTGTATTGGATCGAGCTTAATGAGAGATAGATTCAAGGGGTTGATTTGGTTAAAGAAATCGAAGAAAAAGTGAAAGTAATCCGTGATTATTTGAAAGCTGCTTCAAATCGACAAAAGTCGTACGCGGATTTGAAAAGAAAAGAGATCGAATTTTAGGTGGGTGATAAAGTATTTCTGAAAGTGTATCCGTGGAAGAAGATTCTAAGATTTGGCCATAAAGGCAAGTTGGGTCCACGTTTTATTAGTCCGTATTAGGTTATTGAAAGAATAGGACTAGTGGCATATCGATTAGCTTTATCGACTGAGTTGGAAAGGATTCATAATGTGTTTCATTTGTCGATGTTGCGACGATATCGTTCTAATCCTTCGCATGTGATTTCTCCAACAGAGGTTGAAACTCGACTGGATATGATGTATGATGAAGAACCAATCAAGATTTTAGATCGAGAAGTTAAATAGTTGAGAAATAAAAGTACAGCCCTGGTAAAAGTTCTGTAACACCCCTTACACGAGTCCGATACTGAGACGGGGTACGAGGCATTACCGTACTTAATCTTGCTCAACTTACTAAAACTAGCCTTAATTCTTGCTTCAATTTAAAACTTTTGCAAACACATTCTTAATAAACTTATTATGAGCCTACGAGGCCCAAAACATACACCGGAAGTGGTTTGGAACCAATCCGGGAACTTTCGAGCTCTATGAAAATTTTTGCTTGAAACAGGGCCAGGCCACATGCTCGTATGAGGTGGGACATGCCCGTGTGGGATGGCTGTGTGGTCACACATGCCCGTGTGGGTTGGCTGTGTGATCACACACGCCCATGTCCCTAGCCCATGCTGAATTTATTTCTCATTTCAGTCTTATAGGTTTTAACACGGTTTGGGCACACGCCTGTGTCTATGGCCCGTGTCACTTACACAGCCTAGACACGCCCGTGTCAATAAACCGTGGAGTACTCTGATCTAATTACTATAAACAACAGGTGTTCACAAGGCCAAGGCACACGTCCATATGCCCAGCCCATGTGTAATACTAACTTAACTACTTAAGATGCAGGGGACACACGGTCGAGCTACACGCCCTTGGTGCGGACCGTGTGTCATACACGGCCTAAACACACTCCCTTGTGCCTAACCCATGTAGACAATATAGGCTATTTTTCAAGCCTATTTGCCACCCTGAAACACAAACAAACTCATACTAACTCCAATCTCACAACTCATGGCACAATGTACATTTTAAACATTCACAATTTAAGGCACTCACATACCACCATACATATCATTCTCCTCCATCATTACTCTACTTAAACTTGCAAACTTGCACACTCATGATTTTCATCCACATTGCATAAAATATAACTTAATAAATAATAGCCCGTTTCCCAAGGCCATTATAACTTGACTCAGGTGATAACAATAGCTAACATATTTGGCTACTCAAAATAACATATATCAAAATAACCAAACTTCCTATACATGCCATACATCAAAATAACTAACTTTACTATACCAAAGTGAATGGCTTGATAGTGTGACTTTGAGATCGATCCTCGATCTAATTCGGCAAATCTACAAGGAGGAAGGGAAAATGAAGGGGTAAACATAAAATGCTTAGTAAGTTGCATGAAATAAAATAGCAATAAATGTCATGGAAAATCATTCAAATAGGGCATCATGATATTCATATAACTTCTTACTCTTTCTCGTAACTTACTCAATTTTATAACATATTCATTCTCATGATTTACTTATTCTTGTGACTTGCTCTTTCTCATGACTTACTCATTCACATGTCTTGTTCATTCTCATGCCTTACATTTTCATTTTCTCGTAACTTAGTCATATACACCTGTATCACTCATCGCAAAACTTTAATCTTTCTCGTTAAATTCATCAACTTGAATACTTTTCCTTGTTAAATTACTTAGAATACCGAAGGATACCTAAAATGTCATTCTCATGATAAGATGCCAAAGGCATATCCCATATATGGTCTTACATGGGATCCCAAGTCGATGCCGAAGCCATATCCCAGATATGGTCTTACACGGGATCTCATATCGATGTCGATGCCATGTCCCAGACATGGTCTTACACGAGATCGTAAGCTGATGCCGATGCCATGTCCTAGACATGATCTTATACGGGATCTCTCTTAGATGCCCATGCCATGTCCTAGACATGTCTTACAGGGGATCTAAGTCTCATCTCGGTGCTGACGCCATGTCCTATACATGGTCTTATACGGGACCTCATGTCGATGCCAATGACATGTCCCAGTCTTGGTCTTACATGGGATATTATATCGATGCCAATGCCATGTCCCAGACATGGTCTTACATGGGATCTCAGTTCGGTGTCGAAGCCATGTCCCAAACATGGTCTTACACAGGACCTATAAATGCTCATGTCATGACTACGGTACCCTTCGTATTCTTTAACACTTACTGGAAGTTCTCAAGTATAACTTCATCTTTTCATGGTAACATCAAAACCATCAAATTCATGGAAATCATACTAGATTCAATATCATGTCATACCAATAGCTCCAAGGAACATCATGAATTCGTAGAGAATCATCACAATAAATTTTTATAAACATAATGCTAAATTATCACATACAACTTACCTCGGGTCCAAAATGCGGGTGAACGTGCGATTTAGTCCACCACCTTACTTTTTCCCCGGTTTCGGTCCGGGCTTTGCGTTTCTTGATTTGTGAGCTTGAAAATATCAAAACCCTAGCTATAGAGTCGCTTAAAATTTTGACACACTTGGGGAAGAAGATGATAACATTTTTTATTCTTTTTCCCTTTTTACTACTTAACTTTACTAAATGACCAAAATGCCCTTACACCCTTTCCTTGAGATTTTTCCCTTCCTTGGGTATTTTTGTTCATCACACTAATAATTGGTCTATTTTCCAAATAAGGACGTCTAATAATTTTTATCATGCTATTTCATACTTAAACCTTCTAGAAACTCATATTTTTCAACTTTTGCAATTTAGTCCTAAAGGACAAATTAGCCACTTTTTCATAAAAAAATTTTCATGGCATTTTATCACTATCATGCTATCATATCATAAACATAAAAATAATCATAAATCATACTTTTCTACTTCAGATTTGTGATCTCGAAATCACTATTTTGACTAGGCCCTAATTTGGGCTGTTGAAGTTCTATGGCAAAGACATGGGGTACAAGAGGCTACATGGGAACCCGAGGAGGCCATTAGAAAATAGTACCAAAACCTCTTTTCTGAAAAGATTTTTGGGGACAGAAGTCCCTAGAGTGGGGAAAGTTGTAACAACCCAATTTAGGGCCAAATCGGAATAGTGGTTTCGGGACCATGAATCTGAAGTGGAAAACTTTATTGAGATATTATTTTAAGGTCTACCGTATGATTGAATAATTGTGTGAAAAGTTCATTAAAAAATTTTACTGATAAAGGGTCCAATTTGACTAATAGGACTAAATTATAATAGGTGCAAAATGTGTGTTCTAGAAGCTAAAGGAGCCTAATTGCTATGAGCTTTTAAATTGGTGGTCCTTAAATGGTAATTAGACCATTATACTTTAGTTTGGACAAAAGTGGACATGGTTAGGTGAAATTTCAAAGTTAGGCATTAAGGGCATTTTGGTCATTTGGTAAATAAAGATAAAATTAACTAAATAAAAGATGGTCATCTTCTCCAATTTCATCCCTATGTGTAGAAAATTGAAGAGAAAGACATAGCTAGGGTTTTGCCACTTTCAAGCTTGATTGTAAGTTCGTTCTATCCCCGTTTTTAATGAATTTTTTTTTATGTTTTTGAGATCCTTGTCACCTAATCTAGCTTTTCCAAGGACTATTTTGAAGTATAATCAAAGTCCAAAATTTTACCCATTTGGAACATGCATGTATTTTGATGTCTAATGGTAGAAAATGTATGTTTGGTGTTAGATAAACACATTTACTAGGTGATTTTTGATAAAAATGTCAAAAAGGAGGTATTTGTAAAAAAGTTATAATGAGCAGTAAAAGTGTGATTAAATGGAAAATGTGGGCTTGTATGAGTATGTATAAGGTCCGGCTAGGCATGGGTTGAAGAAAATGAATACATTTCATTTTATGAGCCTAGGGACTAAAATGTACAAAGTTGAAAAGTTAGGGGCAAAAATGTAAAATTTTCCATAAAGTGCTTTTGGGCTAAATTGATAAATGTGGTGATTAAATAAGTTAAATGTGGTATTATAGATCAAGAAAGACGAGGAATTGACCTTGATTGAGGAAAGGAAAAGGTTGTGGATAAATCGAAAAAATTGCCATTTTGTACCAAGGTAAGTTTATATGTTGAAAAATAAGCTTTAAAGTAATTATATTTAAATGCTTTAATATTACATGAACTATATGTTTGTTTTGTGTGGATGAGTTTAACTCTATGGATGTGTTCGACGATGATTCAGTGAGCAAAGAAGTCTCGTATGAACCTTAGGAATAGCATAGGATATAAATGTCATGACATTAGGATTGTTGAGATGAGATTTCGTGTAAGACAATATATGAGATATGGCATCGATGTAATATTTTGTGTGAGACCATGTTTGGGACATGGCATCGATTCTCGATTTCATGTAAGACCATAGCTGGCTATTGGCACTGATATGAGGTTACATGTAACACCATATCTGGGATATGGCATTATACTACCTATGTATGATTTTCGAGTATCCTTAGCAATTTTGAAATGGTTCAATGAGCAAAGTTAAGATGAGAATGATATTATGATCGAATTAAGTGACATAGGTACGTGTGAAACCTACGTGTGTATTGTCTATGGTGAAATGATGAATATGAGGTAAGTTTTGTGAGGAGATGAGTTATAGCATGACTATGATAAGTTTACATTTTAATCATGTTATTTTATTTGAATGTTATATGCATGGTATACGAGCTTACAAAGCTATATAACTTACTCCGTTTATTTTCCATTTTTTTAGTGCCACCAAGCTAACTCAGATTGGAGATCATTGGAGGATCGCTTCACACTATCAAACTATCTTTTGGGTATATATAGTTTTAAACATTTTGAGTTATGGCATCTATAAAGGACCTGGTCATTTTGTTATATGGCATAATTTGGTTTGGCCAAAAATGTTGGCTTATTTTGTTGAATATTCATTTCGTATAAGGCCATTAAATGTTGCCTAATGTTGGTCACATTTATAATCATATGATGATGTCTTTCATGCATGTGCAAGTTTACATGGTTTGAATGGTTAAGCATGTGATGTTTATGGATGATAGATGTAACATGTGAATGGTGAGTTGATGTCTTGGTTGTGGATGTTTGGTTGCTTAAGTATATTATGTTATGTGCCTTGAATTGATATAAGTTTTCTTGTGTTTTAGGGTGGCAAATGGCTTGCTAAATAGCCCTTATTTTGTCCACAAGGGTAGACACACGGGCATGTGTCTAGATCGTGTGTGACACACGGGCATGTGTCTAGATTGTTTATGACACACGGTCTGCCCCATTGGTGTGTGTTTAGGTTGTATGTCCCTTGCACCTAAATTTTGAGAAACAAAAAGCTCAGAATTAAGCACACAGGCAGAGGCACGAGCGTGTGTCTCAACCATGTGGACGACACGGCCTTGAACACGGGCATGTGCCCTGGCCGTGTGAAGTCTGTACATATTTTGTGAAAATTATTTTTCCACACGGCCTAGCACACTGGCATGTGACTTGGCCGTGTGATCTCAACTTGTTCATGGGTTATAAGTCAGAGAGTTACACGGGGTTGGGAGACAGACGTGTATGACCATACGACCTGCCTACACGGGCATGTCCCAAACCACACGGGCGTGTGACCCATATTTTGTGGAAAAATTTTCTAAGTGTTGTAAAAATTTTTAAAGTTCCTGGTTTAGTCCCGAACCAATTCCAATGCATGTTTTGGGCCTCGTAGGCTCGTGTTAGGGACAATATGAGTGATTGCTAAAAGTTTCAATTTGGACACGTATTTATGACCCAAAATTTCATGATTGTTCATGGGATAAGTTCGGTAATGCCTCTTACCCTGTTCCGTCGTCGAGTACGAGTGAGGGGTGTCACAAAAAGCTTGTCTCATTGCTAACTGGGATGGTCCATCGAGTGGTAAGTTGGACAAGGATCACTTGATGTGTGACTATTATTGTAACACCCTAAACCCCTGACCGTCGCCGGAATAGGGTTTCGAGGAATTACTCAACTAAATTAAACTTACAAGAGTTCATAGATACATATCAGGCATAGATTCATTTTAAATTCTATAACCAAATATACCTACTTGCAGAAAGGTTCGATCAATACATCATATCTCGTTAAATTTACTTTATAAGCATTTACTAAATTTCCACAATGTGACTACTAACAAAGAAGCCTAATCAAATTCTTAGATAGCAAATCAACCATATTTGAACCTCATTGCACATTTGTTACTATCCAAAACTTATGCTACAAAATAACAAGCCACATAAATTTCATCAATACATATACTCAAACTTAAAGGTTTAGCAAGCCATTTTCGCATGGCTAAGATATTTACAACTCAAAATGTAATCTGATTCAAAAGAAGGGAGATTAGCCTATACATGCCATTGTTCCAAAATAACTATCGAATGTACCAAAATAACGATGATAGTGTAGGTGATTTAAGCTTGAATCCCCGAGTCCGTAGCTTCAAAATGAGATCTATAAAACAGAGGAAACAAAGTAAACAAAGTAAGCATTTTAATGCTTAGTAAGTTTTAAGCAATGTAAACAGATAAAAATTCAATTGTAAATTGGTCGTTCGCCGTTTCAATTCAATTTTCTTTTGGGTATATCACCCCGTAGCCGAATATACACACTCTCATAATGCACAATAAGCAGATAACTTTCACTTGAAAGTGAGCTCATATAAACGTAGGTATATTACATAATTTCACATAACTTTTCACATTGACCAGATGCACTATAATCATAGAGACAGTCTTATTGTTTTACTCACATATACATCACATAATAACCTTATGATTTAGTCCAAATCAAGCTTACATATAAGCTCAGGATACATACCTGTTTATTTTAACGCATTGAACATATTCATTAATAATTGATACTGTGAAGTCTTTTAGTCTTAGACTTTACTCGGATCATCGGCGACACCTTTAGCTTGGATGAAATCTCCACACGTAGCCAGCGGGTCTTAACCTAGACATAATCTCCGCACATAGCCAGCGGGTCTTAACCTGGACATAATCTCCGCACATAGCCAGCGGGTCTTAACCCGGACATAATCTCCGCACATAGCCAGCGGGTCTTAACCCAGACATAATCTCCAAGTTTCATGTAAATTTAGTCACATATAATAACATTTCACATTGATTATCACATATATAAATCCCTTGCCTCATTCGAATATAAGCATATAACATGCATATTAACTTTATTGCATAGACATCATTTGAATTTAAAATACATATACCTCATTCACTAAACTTCTATCTCAATAAACAACCACATACATGATCATATACTCATATTACTTCCTCGGCTTATTTTCTAGTAACCATTCGGCCTCATATCATTTACATGTCTTTAACCTCCAATTAACCTTATTAAGGTAAAGACTATAGGCCATAGTTCATCTATCATACATATATCTAGTTATATTTAAGTTAATACCAAATTCAATTACTCAAAACTTACCTCGAATTTTTCTGAACAACTACGAGTTGACTATTCTGTCACTTTCGCTTTCCCTTTATCCGAATTTGTCCCTCTATGCTCTTGAGCTAAATTAAATAATTTAATTATATTAATCCTTATTCAAACATCTCAATTGATCATTTGCATTTACAATCAAAATAAGAAACGCATATACTTCCCATAGCACAAACACACATTCGGCCAAGCACAAATATATTACAATAATCTTTAAACATTCCCATATATTGTCTACGACACAATTTTATCCATATCTCATGTTGGCCAAACACATGAAACACATATATAATTAATCTGTACTAAGACCTTCAATTTATCAAGTAACCAACCTTCGGCTATCCATCACATTTTAAGTGCATACAAGCATGTATACTCATAAATACTTTAGAAAGCACATACATGTCATTCAAACCCTTATTTCATACTTATTAATTAAGTATGTTAGACTTTTGTGCATGCATATTCTAATAAGTAAACATTTAGTCCATTTTGCCAAATCCTCCTAAGGCCCAACGCCGAATGCTATCATGCATTAAAACAAACATTCTAATCATCTAAATAACATGGCCGAATAAGGACTTTACTAAGGTTAGCCTTTTTGCCCTTCAATTAAAGTGTACCTAATTAAATCAACTCATTTGGCCTAGATCAAGGTAATATAACCAACCTTTAAAACATAATTATCACCAATGCATTTAGCTAACTCATTCCTTAACTTTAAACACATAAGAATACATTTTTGAGATACATTTTAAGCACCTTCATCAACTACCACTTATCACTTAAGTTGGCCGAATGTATACCCTCAACCATGCACACATATAATTCACATTTCATTACAAAGCTAATATATTATCAAGGTCACATTACCTAAATGGCCGAATACACAAGGTTATATTTATAGATAAATCACATTCGGCACCACCATTTAATTCAACTAGTCCTTGTATAAATTTTTTTAAGCTCATTGACACAAAGTAACACTATCCTATTCTCTCTCGATTGAGCTAAATCATGCTTTAATATTTAGCCCAATTGGCCATTAGAGAATTAACCAAAACAATATTCAAATATTTTATGCCTACATTTCCCAAAGGCCGAATACCACCTAAGACCTTTAGTGCTTATACCAAATTTACACTTCAAATAATTTTATTCACACGCTATTAACCGAATCTCAATTAACTAAGCATTTAAACAAATTTTCTTTAACCATTTTCACATTCGGCAATAATGAGGACCATTTAACAAACCTTAAATTCAACTTATAACAATATATACCCCATGGCCGAATGCTCCCTTGACCAATTTACTCTCACAAAGCATAAATTTCACAATCAAACTTACAAGCTTATGAGCACATACATTTTAACATCACAATGTCTATTAAACACTTATTTATCCATTCCTATCATTTCTATTTAAAAACATCAACTAACATGAATTAGCACACTTTGAACCATGACCGAATACATACCTCATCTCAAATTCAAACAATTATACACTTACAACTCAATTCATTCAATTTACACATAATTCCATCAATTCAAAGCTCAATTAACAAGAACATGCTTGATTTTAAACAAAAACAAATTTCCCTTTTCAATAGCACTTATACGGCAATTTTATTTCAAATCTCAAAAGAAATGTTCAATTTTAACCATTCACTATCAATAAGCTCATTCGGCCATCATAAACTCAAATTCAACATCAAAGCGTCATTTTCCAATGTCTATCAACAATTTACAACTTAAATTCAACTTGCCGAATTCACCTATACTTCTTAATTCAAAAACTTTGGCCAAGGGTTAATTTAGCAATGCATTAACCATGCTAACTTCAAAAACAATTTAGAAAAATTCACACCACATACCTTCAATTTGCTTCACTTATGGCCGAACCCTTTGACAAATTTTCTCTTCTTCTTTAACTAGTTACGGCAATGAAGGAGGAAGGATGAACATATATTGTTTTTATCACCCTTTTCTTATTTTAAATTATTCTTTATTTCACAATATTATATTAACTTTTATTTTAAGCACATAACAAGCATATATATTCACTAAAATACAAAATAAAAACAACCAAAACATCATCATTAGGTTGGTTGGCCAGCCACTAAAAGAAAAAAAGAAACTTTGACATGCAAGGCCATCATTTCACTTGCATGCACTTGTTAGTCATCCCACATTTAACTAGCATACTTCCAAAGTTATCAACTAAGTCCTTTTAAGTGCAATTCACATTTATAACTCTAAATTAAAACACCAAAAATGTCACACATGATTTGACACATATATTAGGCATCAAAATAAATATTAAATTATTCTTGTGACTCAGTTTTGTGGCCCTGAAACCACATTCCCACTAGGGTCAATTTAAGGTTGTCACAATTATGGTAAGCCATGACATACTAAAGATTCATGTTGGAAGTTACATGGTCGCCCCACTCGAGGTCATGGTGGAAAATGAGGGGGTAATTCTCGATCGTAGGCAAAATTGTCAAACTCTGTGACAACAGAGGACAAGTCCACTTTTGTTGGGAGTTTTACCTCAGATGAGATTCAACATCTTTAAAGCCTCTTGTCTCAATTGGACTCTACCTCGATTCCAAGTCTAATAATATGAAATCAGGTACTGTTTTAAATGCTCCATCTACTTCTGAATCTTGGTTTATTGATTTCGGTACGAATAGGCAGATGATAAGGTCAAACAAAAGCTTATTTAACTATACTATTTGTCCATTTAAAGATAATTGTGAATAGTTGATGCTCCCTTACCTTTGTCTCTAGAGCAGGTTCTATTCTTTGTACTCCCAATCTCACTTTATCCTCTATCCTCCATGTTCCTAAATTCCAGGTTAATCTTTTATTTGTTAGTACTATCACTAAAGCCTTGAATTGTAAACTTGAATTCATTCTCGATCACTGTGTTTTTCAGGACCTCTAGACAGGGAAGATGATTGGCAATGGTAAATTGTGTGATGGCTTATATCTTCTAGATCAATCACCCGATATGTCTTATGCCTTATTTGGAGACAATAAAGATGTCAATTGGGAGATAATTCAGTGGCATAGGCAGTTAGGACATTCATCATTTATTGTTCTTACCAAAATGTTTCCCACTTTGTTTTCAAGAACTCAGTTAGACTATTTAGTTTGTGATGCCCATGAGTTTGCTAAGCATACAAGAAACAATTATCTTTTATGTAATAGTAGAAGTACTATTCCTTTTTAGATTATTCATTTGGATGTTTAGGGCTCTGCTTATCTTACTTATTTATCTGGTAATCGTTGGTTTGTTACATTTACTGACTGTTGTAATTGGATAACTGTTTTAATTGGATATTTCCATTCTTTTTATAAATTCATTATTACTAAGATTGATGCTAAGGTTTAGATTTTGCGAATTGATAATAGAACTGAGTATAGCTTTAATGATTATTTGGAATCATATAGGATTTTGTATCAGACCAGTTGTCCAAGTACAAGTGCTCAAAATGATGTTGCAGAAAAGAAAAAATCAGCTTCTTTTGGAGGTTGCTAGATCACTTATGTTCACTATGAACCTCCAAAACCTTACTGGAGGGATGCCATTTTGGTTGCTTCTTATCTCATTAATTGATTGCCTCTTTAGGTCCTTGATTTTGAAAGTTCCATAAAAACCTTACAGGGCAAGATGGATTACCTAGTTTCGTTGAAGGTCTTTGGTTATGTTTACTTCATTCATCTTTGACATGGGAGTAAACTGGATCCTCGAGCAGTCAAATGTGTTTTCATTGGATACTTTCCCACATAGAAGGGTTACAAATGTTATCATCCGTCATATAGAAAGTATTATGTAAGTATGGATGTAACATTTCGTGAAGATGAACCCTACTGTTCTTCATCACAACTATCTCTTTAGAGAAGGTTATTGAAAATGAAGAGATAACAACCTATTATGTTACCCTTTTGAGTGAGAATTTAGTTCCATCAGAGACTTTGGTTCAAGAGAAAACTAGTAGACGATTGTTGGATAAGCCTGATTTAAGGACATACATTATGAAAGGCAAGAAAGAAGACACTCTCATACAATCTACTTTATGCCCTGACTCTTCACTTTCAGGTGAGTCTTCTTTACTTGAGTTTTCTACTGATTTAGAATTACCAATAGCCCGATGAAAAGGTGTTAGAACTTGCACTTTACGTCTGATCTTTAACTTTGTCTCTTATGATTCCTTATCCCCATCTTATAGAGCTTTTTCTTTGTCTTTGGTCTCTATGCCTGTTCCACAAGATTGGAGAGAAGCCATCATTGATCCAAGATGGAAAAAGACTATGATTGAAGAAATGAGGGCTTTAGTAAAAAATGAGACGTGGGAACTGGTTAATCTACCTAAGGGGTAGAAAATGGTTGGTCGTAAATAGATGTTTACTATCAAGTATAAGGCTGATGGTTCAATTGAAAGAATCAAAGCCAGAGTAGTTGCGTAAGGATTCATTTAGACATATGGAGTGGATTATCAAGAAACATTTGCTCTAGTTGCTAAATTGAACACGATTAGGATCCTTCTATCATGTGCAACAAATCTCGATTGGGACATACAACAATTTGATGTAAAGAATGCCTTCTTACATGGAGACTTGGAAAAAGAAGTGTATATGAAAGTTCCTCGAAGATTCGAGAATAAAAATACTCAAAGGAAGGTATATAGACTAACAAAGGCCCTATATGGACTAAAGTAATCTCCTAGAGCCTGGTTTGACAGATTTAGTAAGGCTATGGTGTTGTTTAACTATTGAAAAAGTAATGTTGATCATACCCTCTTTATAAAACATTACAAGGGTAAGATTACTCTCCTTATAGTTTATGTTGATGACATAATTATGATAGGAGATGATAGAGAAGAAACGGTTCAGATTAAGAAACAATTGGCTTAGGAATTTGAAATCAAAGACTTTGGAAAGTTACAATATTTCCTCAGAATAAAAGTGGCTAGATCGAAAGAGAGAATCTTTATTTGTGAAAGAAAGTATATCTTAGATCTTCTGATAGAGACTGGCATGTTAGTTTGCAAACCAGTAAAATCACCTATTGAGAGTAATCACAAGTTACAAGCAGGGTTTGGTGAAATAGTGGATAAAGGGAGATATCAAAGACTAGTTGGACTATTGATTTATCTCACTCATACTCGACCTGATATAGCCTATGTAGTTAGTTTGGTAAGCTAGTTTATGCATGATCCTCACGAAGCCCATATGCTGGCATTATTGTGAATTTTATGCTATTTAAAGTATGCACCGAGCAAAGGTATTCCATTCTCCAAAAATAGTCATCTCAAGATAGAAGTATTTATAAATGCATATTCGGCTAGCTTTCTTGATGACAGAGGGTCTACAACAGGTATTGTACTATTGTGGAAGGAAACTTAGTCACTTGGAGGAGCAAGAAACAAAATGTTGTGGCTCGACCAAGTGTAGAGGCTGAATATAAGGCCATGGTTCAAGGTGTTTGTGAGCTTTTATGGTTGCAAAAGGTATTGGAAAAACTAAAGTTGTTGAATGAAAATGGATCAACCTTGTACTGTGACAACAAAGCGGCCATCAACATAACTCAAAATCCAGTGAGCACGATAGAACCAAGCACATTGAAATAGATTGTCATTTTATTAAGGAAAAAATAGTCAGTGGTGCCTTAAGTCCCTTAAGTTTATTGTAACGCCCCAAATTTGGGCCAAGAAGTATTGGGCCTTGAGCAAGGGAACAGTTAGGAGACTACACATAAATGTTTAGTTGTGCAAGGAAGTGGCACAAATCTGTATCTGTTTCAGTGGTTAAGTGTCCTAGGAAGAGTCTGAGAAGTCTTGGGTTCAAGCCTTGGCTTGTACAAATTTTTTGGTTTTTACTTGAATAAACCTTGACTCTAGGCTGAAGGCTTCTTAAATAATTTTGGTTAAAACATGACATAAAAGCCAGATGGTTAACAGGTTAAGTGGCGTGTGGTAGTTGCCTGAGGACTGAGGTTCGAGTTCTTTAGGGCATAGAGGATTATTTATTTTGCTTTTGTGCCATGGAAGTGTTTTTGGTGGACTATAATTGAAGTGTTTGAATGTAATTTGAATTGGATGGTTGAGTTATTTATGGAGAAATTTAAGGAGATATATTAAGAGAGTTTAAGGGAGAAAAAAGAGAAGTTTGAAGGGAACTGGATTTGTGTCGAAATTGGGTGGTAGGTGTACAGGAAAGTTTTGGCTAGGTACCATTCTCTCAAAAACTTTCGATTTTGTTTGCTCATTTCCTTTGGCTTCTGGATTCTTTTATGCTTTTGGTGCTGAAATAGGCTTTTGTTGCTTTTTGATTCTGCTTCTCGTATTGCTTTCTCCCTTGTCCTCTATTCTTCGATTTGTTTCTTTTTGTACTTCTCTATTGTGCCTCTTAGTTCGAATACTCTCTCTTTCCTTAAACCTTAATCAGATTCTTGCTAGCCCTCTCTATCGGTTTTGAGCCATCATCATTTTCTTTTGTGTAGTGGTCAAATACCTTTATCTCTTCTCCCTCTTTACTCGTTCGGCCTTCTTCAAGTTTCCCTCCTATTTTGCTAGAGCCGAATACTCTTTCTCTGCATTCGATTAAGGTAAGCCGCCTTTTCTATTTGGGTTCACAGTTGTTTTTCTTCCCTTTTCTTTACTTTCTATTGAAATAATTTCCCTTTTAACATATTTTTGTTTTCTTTGCTGACTCTGCTAGGGGTTTTTGTACCCTCTCTTGTCTCGGGTCTAAGGTGTGCCTTGGTAGGCTGATTGCTGTTAACCATCATTCTTAGTTCTACGTTTCAGTAAGTTAACTTTTACTTGGTATAAGTTATTCATGCTTGGTAATAGTTAACAAGAATGGATGGTAATGCAGATTTCTATCAAGGATTATGAAGTTAATCTTGACCAACAATTTAGGTGGGCTAAATCATGTTCGTTCTGTTAGGGTAAGTATTGGTGAAGATTTGGGATAAGTGCAAGAGGAGACTTTAATCCTTTGTTAAATAACTAATGGAAGATCTTAACTGAATGTAGGGTTTGGTGCCCTTGGATTATCTGCAAGTTTTTTAAAACAGGTGTGTAAGCACACTATTATCTCAATTGATGTAAAGCCAGAATTATGACTATTAACATTACACAAGTGTACGCTTGCTCGTGTCGTAGTTTAAATGCTTTAAACGTGATGGTTGACTGCAAAGGCCACCATGAGCGATTTCATGGGCTTAGGCTGTTTTGGGCCATGTTGGGCCGAAATGAGCCGTGTAGGCCCAGTGGGCTCGTGTGCACCACATGGGTAATCTCATAGATGTGGAAAATAATGGACCCGGCTATGTCGTTCTCATGGCTATGGTCATTTTGGGCTTCGTGGGCCACACAGATGTGTGGGCCGCATAATGGGCTTTGGGCCCATTTACACTGTTTGACTATTAAAGGTCGCACGGGTCGCCTGAGACGACAGTGGATCTACTGACGGGTCAGTAAGTAAACCTAGACCCTAAACTAATTAAATGACTATTTTGCCTTTTGAGGTAAAATGACTGTTTTGCCTTTGTATGTTGTATGATCAATTAAGCATGCCATATGAAATACATGTTTTGCATGCATGCATGATATTATGATATACTGCATGGGGATGCGTATATTGTTTTGGAGGATGTGTACTGAACTGTTATGTTCGCACGGGTCGCCCACGACGGCTGTAGACCTACTGATGGCTTAGTGCCACTTATATTACTGGCAGCTTTGCTGCAATACTAGTTAGTGCTACAACCAGTGCTAACATTAGAGTGGAGGGATGGGTGGGTTGATTTATTCCTCATAGGAGTGCAGGGTTGGACAGGAGATGGTGTGCAGGGTTGGTTGGGATTATATGCATCATGCATTCTGATTTTTGATACTGTTATAGGCTAAGGCCCAATGGATACTATTACTGTGAAAGGGCTTGGGCCCAGTTTGTTCTGTTGCATATTGCTTGTATGTTTGGGGAAATACACACTGAGTTTTCGTAAACTCACCCTTTTACTTTAACTATACATGTAATCCCAAATCTTAGGCGGTTTGGTGTGATCGGAGGACTCAGCGGTGGCTACACTACTCGCTATTTTGGATTTAAAACTTCAAAGTAATTATGGCTTTAGTTTCGGTATTTGTTTTATGTAATAAGGTCTCTGGTTTTTATTTTTAATTTTGGGATTTTAATCTGCTTTGGTTATAACTACTAGCATTGGAACTCGGGTTTTTCTAAAAACACAACATTTTTACAAAACAAACGCAAATACGCAACTATTTTAAAGGAAAAGCTTCCGCTATACACGTAATTTTCAAATTAACAATGTTTTAAAGAAAGTAACATTTGATAATAACGCAAGGTTTTAAATCATCTTCAAATGCATGCAAGGAGGTTTAGTAAAGGTTGGGTTTTTTTTTCAAACAAAAACACGTTTTAAAAGTGAATAACTTTTCAACGATGCACGCTTTGAAAATGAACAACCCGTTTTGGAATCACCGCCTAATAACAAATTGGTTAAATAATTTTGAGTTTTCAACGAACAATGATTTTTACGTTTCACACTTCAATATGACACCACCAGATTCAACCACAACGTCTAGGCCAGGTTTGGGGTGTTACATCTATCTTATCTAGAATCTAGAAAATAGTTGGCTAATGTTTTTACTAAAGGGCTCAATTGTAAAACTTATCATAATCTTCTTTGCAAGTTGGGCATGTGAGACATCTATGCACCAACTTGAGGAGGAGTGTTGAGAATCTTTTGATTATTTGATAGCAATGAATAATATAACTTTAGAGATTACAACTAATTTTTAGGGATTTTATTTAGAGATATTCTTTCTTTAATTGATTCAATCCTTCATGCATGTATAGTTGTACATATTTCTAAGAAATGCATACTTTTGAATGAGTTTTTCCTTAATAGATTAGAGTATTCATCTCTAATTTCATCAAAACCCTTACATAAACATGTATATATACAAAATCTGTTATAAATTGATAGGCAAACTATAGCTAATATACAAACCTTCAAGCAAAACCTTATGTGATTTAGTATGCGAACCCTTATGTGATCTAGTATGCAAACCCTTACATAAATAGATATACCTATGAACTCTATTATAAATTGATAGACGAACTGTAGCCGATATGCGAACCTCATTTAAAACCTTATGTAATTTAGAACGTGAAGCCTTATGTGATCTAGTATGCGAACCTTCTATATACGAATCCTATATGTGAACCTGAGATATATGCGTTAGTCAAACTAGCATGTTAACAACCTAATATTAGTATATAGATGCGAGGTTTTTTTTAGTTTGCATGAAGAAATTGTATATGTGAAATTGATATGAATGAGTGCATGAATACATGTTATTGATGAGCGTATGAAATATTATATGTGCTTGACAATCATAGTATCAATTGTTGATAAATAATGTGATATGTTGAGTTTATGTGCATAATTACATGAAATCGGGTATGGAAGATGGGGGAGTTCCATAGAAGAAAGTGGAAATCAAGTCCACATCGAAAGTTAGGGTTGCACAAAGTAGGCAACAATGTCATCGAAACAGGTTTAACCGGGATGATAGTTTAAAAAGGCCATCAAAGCTGAGCAACTCAAGATGGTAAGTTATTGTAGAAAAAGTCATCATCACGAATGACAAGTGAACAATCATCGCCACTTGGAAATTCGGGATGGTTAGTTATTGATATGTGTTTTAGAGTGTTGAGCGATGCTCGAAGGCGAATAAGATGGATAGGTGGGAACTTAAAATTATAATTACATTGCATCATGATTATAACCTGTACATGCATTGATTTACTAAATGTTTCTTACACTATGCTTAATTTGCTATAATGTTATAAATTTAATGCTTTACTGTTTGAACAATTATATATCATGGTTTAAAAATTACTCACATTGAGTTGTCATAAGCTTACTCCCTTTTTTCCTTACCTTCCAAGTAATGCAGAAAACTAGGACTTGGAATGGCATCGGAGGAACTTCAGACTAGCACAACATTTGTCCTTATTATTTAAAAGTTTCCATTAAAGCTTTCCTTAATCGTTTTATTGGTTTATTTATCGGGTTGTGAATTATTAATTATTTATTGCTTTTATAATTGTAGTTTGGGATTATTTAGTTATAAATTTTTAAGCATGATACTTAGTTAATACTCTGATAATTCCATGCTAATTGGTTTAGGAAACTGTTCTTTTTAATAATTTTTTTCGTTGCTTTGCAAAATACTTAAAGTTTTGAAAAAAAAAATTTAAGCCTTAATTTTTTTTTCTCAAAGATTAACATTAATAATGTTGTAATTGGATTACTAAATAAAGTCGATTTGATTAATGAATGGCTAACCAAAATAATAAATTTACTTGATCACTTCGATGATTAACGTAATGCCCTTGACTTAGCCAAAACTCCTAGGCCACGTTGAGGGTGTTACACGTTCACCATTTTTCAGAATTTGACTTTGCCATAGTAGACATAGAAATACCTGAACTTATTGTGGAGCTTAGCTTTACTTTTCCAAACTATCTCCCATTTCACATTAGGATCCAAATTGCTAAATCTAGACAAGTTCTTATAAGTTTCCCCCTAAGAGAACGCATCACTAGTCCAGCTGACTCGGCCAACTCCTACATCTATACAAGGAGGGAGTAAAGTTGCAATGTGATAAAGTACATGGTTAGTAAGCAGAGAACTTAACCAGCATCAATCCCACTTACCCTCTGTATCTGTCATGTCACATACTTGAAGTGTCTCATCCAGTTGACCAATTTCTATGAAAAAGGGTTTGAGTAGCCCAATATTCCTAAGCCATATGTCATTCCAAAAGTTCACCAAGTGACCATCGCCAATCAACCAATAGGTATTATTAATCACATCTGGCCAAACTTTCATAATAGACCTCCAAATAAGTGAGTAACATCCTCTTGTTATAAAATTTGACATTACTCATTGGATATTATACTTACTTCTCAACACATGTACCCATAATGCTTTAGTATTTGCAATAATGTTGATAGTTTTAACAAAAAAATTGTTCTGATCAACAAGGCTTCTAATCCCAAGCCCTCCATTGCTTAGAGGTCTACAGCAGTTAGCTCAATTCATAAGAGAAGGTTTCCTCAAATCCTCACTTGAACCCCAAAGGAAATCTCGAACTAACTTATAAATATTCCTACAAACTGATAGTGGGAGATGAGTTTTACTCATGAAATAATTTGGTAAATTGAGAAGGACCGATTTCACCAAAGTTATTCTTCCTGCCATTAAAAGATTCTTGGTCTCCCGGCTGCTTAGCTTATTGCAAATCTTAACCATAAAGTCAAAAGTTCATGAACTAAATTGCTGATGGAATATTGACATACCAAGGTAATTTCCAAGATCATCCATTATTGAGAAACCAAGCCTTTCCATAATATTGCAAGCTACCTATCCAATGTATTATAGGAAAAGAAAATCTGGGTCTTACTTCTATTAATCTTCTGTTTAGAGAAACAAAAAGTATTGCTAATATCATTAACACATTCAACTTGACCTATATCTGCCTTAAAAAAAAATAGGATTAAGTCATCAGCAAAAAATAGGTGCGAGATGTACGACCATTGCCTCGATAAAAGAAGAGGACTCCACTTATTCCTTCATTTGCCCTCTCAATTAAGTGGCCAAAGCACTCTATATACAGTAGAAAAAGATAAGGTGAAAGGGAATCTCCTTATCTCACTCCACGTGTGGGACAAAACAGTTGAGAAACTTCACCATTCTAGAGGATTTGTAAGTTTGAGGTAGACACACATAACTAACAAAGGTAGGAATCCTGCTTCCATCAAAGTGTCTTTTAAACACCCTCGGCGAATTCTATCATTAGCTTTTTCCAAGTCCACCTTCAAAGTCATCCAACAATTCCTTCCTTTGATCATCTTTATGTTGTGAATGGCCTCCTACACAATGATGATATTATCTAAAATACTCTTCCATGCAATAAAGCTTGCATGGTTCTGCTTAACTATACTCGCCATAATCGGTCAAAGTTTATTCACTATAGTTTTAGTGATGATTTTATACAAAATCATACACAAACTAACTGGTCAAAATTGAGAAATGACCTTTGATCACTGAGTCGATCAAAGTTCTAGTAATCTTCGGATCCAAACCTTGCCCCTCAAGAACCTTTCAAACTAGTGAACAAATCTTTTACCCAATAGTTTCCCATTGTGACTGGTAAAACTTCACGTGGAACCCATCAATACCTGATGCTCTCAGAGGTGCCATAGAAAAATACCTTTACAAGGAAAATTCCCTATTGCAAGTTCCTTAGCCATGTAAAGCTTTTGGAAGAAGTCAATAGCATGCTACTTTAAATTTTCATCATCAAAGCACCATTCCCCTTCATTAAAATTTAAGCCTTCAACTTTATTTATTTTCCGTCTTGCATCAATCGACTATGAAAAAGCTTTGTATTCCTATCTCCATTTGTTAGCCAAGTAGTACGTGATTTCACATGAGATTAATCGTGATGACAACCTAACCTCTAAGAATCTTTGCATTAAACTAAGTTCCAAAACCAACTCCTTTTTTCACCCAAAAATATTACCACGAATTTCCTTATTCGACTTCTGCACCACCTTTGTGACCTACTCCTAATTCGAGGCAACCTCAAGATCATTCTTCTAATGATTTTTAACAAGTTCTCTAAAAAAAGAGTGAAGTAACCATTTGGCAAGAAATCTAAACGATAGTTGGCCACCCTTTTGTTGTTTAGTGCTAAGAGCAACCAAGATCGATAGATAATTAGATTTCAACTTGTGGAGATGCCAAATAGAATAATTTGGTGCAAAATTTTCCTACTTCGAGTTACATAAAGTGCTATTGAGTCTCTGAAACAAATTCCCTCTACTCTACATGAAGCGAGGACTCAAAACCCCACGTCTCTGATTCCATGATTGAATACAAACCTTTTAAAAAGGTCACAACTAGCTCTCACAAACTACACCCTCTTTTCTTTCCGAGCTATTCAGAACCAAATTAAAATCTCCCACTATAAACCAAGCCTCATTAATAGATCCAACAAACAAATCTAGAACTTTCCACTAGGGGTGAGCGTTCGATCGAATCGAATCGAATCGAATGAAAAAATTTCGAGTTAATCGAGTTGACGAATCATATTTTGTCATCCTAATTTGATTTGAAATTTTCTCAAATTGAGTCGAGTGAAATGGAATTCGAATCAAATCCAATCAAATATATTTTTTTCAGTTAAATTTTAAAAAATAATAGGTCCCTATAACCACTGTCACCCACCTTAATAAAATTTGTCCACCATAATCAAATTTTTATCAACTTTCATCACCTCATTATTTATTTATTAATCTTTTTTATACGTGTTAACTTTTTTGCTTGCTTAGTTGTTTCAATTATCTTCAGATTCTTGTCACTATGTATTTTGGAATTAAAAAATATAGTAAATGTAAAATGTGATTTTTTTAATAAAAGTTATTTTAAAGATAAAATGTGAAATTGATACCAATATAAAACTTTAACACGAATATTTTGTGGCATCATTAATAATTCAATTTTAATATAAATATTCAATATGGCTAAACAATTCAATAATATAAATAATATAAAATGTGAAATTTAATTTAATAAAATAAATAGTATATATAAATAAAATTATTATTATTTATGTTTAGGGTTTTTTTGAATAATTTTGATTTTTTATTTAGGAGCAAATAGTGAAAAGTAAAAGTTTAGGGAGAGAATAAAAAGTTTGGGGAGTAAAAGTTTGAGGGAAAGTAAATATGGGGAGTAAAATTTTGGAGGGAAAATATTAAAAAAATTTGGGGGGATGGGTTTAGGGTAGATAGGAGTTGGGATGAGAAGGGAGTAAAAGTTTTAAGGGGAAAATGGGAGGGAGTAAAAATTTTGGGGGAAAATAAAAAGTTTTGAAAGTTTTTGGGAGTAAAATTTTGAGGAAAGGTAAATAGGAGAGTAAAATTTTGGTAGAAAATGAATTTTGGGTAGATGAGAGATTAGGATGGGAGGGGAATAAAAGTTTTGGAGGAAAAGTAAAAAGGTTTGGGAGTTTAGGGTAAAAATGTAAATATTATAGTTTGATATTCGATTTATTCGAATTATTTGAATTTGAAAAGGGTAAATTACACCCACAGTCACACAACTTTGGGATAACTGACAAAACAGTCACCTAGGTTTCATTTTAGTCACTCAACTTTGAAAAAATAACAAAACAGTCACTAATGTTATTGAAAAGTGACAAATCAATCACTCATTAACATTTTCCGTCACATGTTTAATGGGATAGCTGACGTGGCCAGTTAACTAGCTGATGTGGCCAGTTAACTTGCCACGTTGGACGAGTAGTCAAAGGGTCAAACAAGAAAAGAAAAGATGATTGGTCAAAATGATTTTTCTTCTTTTTCTTCTCATCTTTCTCTTCATCTTTTTCTCCCTCAACCTCTTTCTCTTTATGTTTCTTTTATTTTTCTTATTCTTCTCTCCTTTCTCTTCATCTTCCTTCTCCCACAACAGAACAATGGCTACAAATTAGAAGCCACAACAACAGTTGCTAAACAAACCCAAGCCACCCGCATCCCTAAAAAACCAAGAACTCAAGCACCATGGAAGCCAGTGGTTCTAATCAAACATGAACAGACTATAGGATTCAAAGAAAAAGAAAGGAAATGCACTCAACTTGTAGACTTGTAGTGAAGGTGGAAGTAGACTTGTAGATAGAGGAGAGGCGTATTAGCCCATTGTTTATGAAGGTCTAGGGAACTTTATAATTAGGAAAATAATATGCATTATGATGAAAATATAATTGTATAGAAAATACAGAAATGGCAGCCGACTATTATAAATAATTAGTCTAATCCATATAGTATTTGATTATGAAGATCAAAGACCCTTCGTCAACACTCAAGATAAACTTTCTAAAACAATCTCTTTTCCTTGTCTAAAACCAAAAACCACCATAGCCATGGCGGTGATGTCAGAGCAAGATCTATAACACCCAACACCCGTATCTGACACTGGAACAGGATATGAGGTACTACCGAACTGAAACGTATACAATTAATCAATCTAGAATCTTCAAAAATGCGTCCCGATTTTTAATTCCCTTTTTTTAACATGACTTTTCAGTTCTTTGTATGGGCCTACAAAGCCTATATCATATTTCGGAATTAACCCGAGACCATTTCATGCAATTAAGAAAATCTCTTCAAAAACTAGCAACAATAGGGCACACGCCCGTGTGGGAGGGCAACGCGTCCGTATGACCTCTAGACATGGCCGTGTTGACGGCCCATGTACCTCACACGGCCTAAGCATGCTAGGGACACGCCCGTGTACAATACCTATGTTGATTTAATTTCTAACATCAACCTACAGGGGTTTTCACATGGCCTAGTACATGCCCGTGTGCCCAGCCCATGTCCCTCACATGGCCTTGACATGCCCATGTGCAAAAACTTGAGCATTCTGTTTCTGACATCAGTAGACACATGGTTGTGGTACATTTCTGTGTGCTCAACTTGTGTCTGTCACACAGCCATGACACACCTGTGTCGCAGCCCATGTGCAAGAACCTGATATTCTATTTCTGACATCAGCAACCACACGGCCATGTCACACGCCCATGTGTTGGTCGTGTCCTCCACACGGATGAGACACACGACCGTGTCTCATGCCCATGTAGAACACTAATGGGCATCTAATTCTATCTATGCAAGGTGCAGGGGACACACGATCGAGCCACACACTTGTGTGCAGCTCGTGAGTCTCGCACGGCCTAGACACACGCCTGTGTGTCTATCCATGTGGGCGTTATGGGGATATTTACCAAGCCCTTAGCCAGCCTGAAACAACTACAAATATAACCCAAACTTCATACATCATAACATAACATTGATACACATCTAAATACCCCTAAGTAGGAGCCCATACATCAACTAGTTCATGTTCAATATGCATGCATATACTTCTAAGAAAAAATTGTTCAACTTCCATGAAAATCATTCACATTTCATTTAACAAAGTGGATAGTTTTAGGCCAATTCCAAAGGCCATTTACAAAATGAACTCATAAGACAAATGGCCAACACAATTGGCTAAACAAAAGAGTAAGACCCAAAATGACCATACCACCTATACATGCCATTAATCAACACATAAAACATAATTATACCACGTGCTTCGGTTGATAGTGTGAACGATGTCTCCCACGTCTTTGGATTCCCGAATTACTTAAGTGGCACTATAAGAAAATGGAAAGGAGAGGAGTAAGCATAAAGCTTAGTAAGTCGTAAGTAAATAAATATCAACAATTTACCAAGTCATAACAACTTTCATTTCATCTCAAATTATGCATATATCAAGAATAGCTACCACATAACTTACTCGATTCTATCCTTTACTAATCATACAACATGCTAGTGAACTCGCGTTTCGTGCATTACATTAAGTACCTGCATCACTTACAAAGATCATCACAATATCTCACAACTAAACATTTACTCTGAAATTTTTCCCGTTGAACTATCGAGGATAAGAAAAGGATATTCATTTAGCCTCCAACGTAGGGTATTGAGCCGATGTCATGCCTCAGACATGGTTTTACACTAGCTCTCATCTATCGGTGTTGATACCATGTCCCTGACAGGTCTTACACTGACACATAACAAGCTGACGCCATGTTACACTAGCTTGTATGTCTCGAGACTGATGCATGTCCCAGACATGTCTTACACTAGCTCTTGTCTCAAAGTCAATACATGTCACATACATGTCTTACACTGACTTCCGTAATGTGGCCGATGTATGTCCCAGACATGTCTTACACTAGCACACACAAGTCACCCAATTATTATAGCATGAATATCCGATTCTATTCTACTATTCAACCAGGCTCATTTGCATAGCTTTCATCAATTCATCATTACACGTCATCATTCAATATTTCATGCTCAAATAAAGTTCTTATGGACATCTCATAAACCTAAGTTATTAATTTATGCCAATACAATGAATTTATGCAAAAAAGATAGGAATGTCGCATTATTTACCTACAACTTACCTCGATATACAAAAAGGAAAATGGCTAATCGATTCAACCAATTCGCTTGGCCTTCCCCCGGTTTAGATTCGGATTTGGTAAATTTTGATCTATAACAATAAAAATTCACTAATTTAGTCACTAATTTAATCTAAATAATCTAAAATTCACAAATTGGCAAAATGACCATTTTGCCCCTTGACTATGGCAACATGACCATTTTACCCCTAGGCCCTAAAATCGATTTTTATCGAATCCCCTAATAATTGAGCCTATCCAACTCTTTTTACCCATATAGAAGCCCAAAATTCCTATTATTTGACACATTTACCACTCAACTTACTCACTTAACACCTAGGTCCTTTTTTGGTGCTTTCTATGGACACTTCTTTATAAAGGTTGTTTATCAAACAACCCACATTCATTTCTTCTTCTCAAAAATTTCAGAAAAATAACATTCATACATCCATGGAAAAACTTTAAACTTCCAACCAAAATACTTAATACACCCCTCATTAGCAGGCTCATGCTACAAGGGTTCTAAATATGCAAAAATCATCAAAAAAAATCATCAAAATCACTTACTTCTTCTTCTTCTCTTCTTCTTCTTCTTCTTTTTCTTCTTCTTCTTCTTCTTCATCTCATCATCGTCATCATCATCATCATCATCATCATCATCATCATCATCATCATCTTCTTCTTCTTTTGTTTCTTCTCTTATTCTTCTTCTTCTTTTCTTCTTCTATTGCCCTAGGGTTGTTTAGGGTTAAAAAGGACTATTACAATGACAGCTAACCCACTGTTAAATGCCATGTCGTTTTTCCGTTACGTTTGTAACAAAAAATGGTTGAAAAGACTGTTTTGTTATTTTTTCAAAGTTGAGTGACTCAAATGAAACCTAGGTGACTATTTTGTTAGCTACCCAACTTGATTCGAATTCAAAATTTGAGTTGACTTGAATAACTCGAATAACTTGAATAACTCGATTCGTTTAACTTGAAATTTAAATTTTTTTAATTTTTTTGAGTCAAATCGAGTTTTTCTCACCCCTACTTTCCACAATTCTTTCCTTTTTGTAGCTTGAGGACTAACATAAACTAATGAAACCAGAAAACTGATCGCCCTTTGCTTACTGGTTCAATTATAAAAGAGTTCTGATAGCCTAATTTACTGATTATGTCATTAGCTCTATTTCCACTTAACCGGGTTTCCATAAGACAATAAATCTAGTGCAAAATCCCTCTTATACTCCTTACAAAAATATGAAATCTAGGATGGCCAGTACCCTAGAAATTCCAAAACATCAACTTTATATCCATAAAAATAATGGAATTAAGCAGCGACCCAAGTAACAAACCAAATCACCAACTTGTTTCGGCTTGCCCGCCCATCGCTCTGTCAAACTCCTCAACCGCTATAGCTTCTCCACCAGCTGAGTTCCTCAATCCATTATCACACTCAATGTCGTCCACGGTCTCCCTCATGGTCGTCCCTACCTCTACCAAAGATTGCTTCGAATTCCCTCCACTTCTCATGGCCGTGTTGATTCGAACTCCTCCATTGGCATTGGGCGTTGCTTTCTTCAACCATACTTGTCTCTCCAAATGTAAATTTTCCATTTCCACTCCCAAGAGCTGGCTTGCCCTGGTTGAATAATCCTCACCGCTCTACTTTTGTTACTATCTAAAAGGGCCTTAACTTGAACAAATTGAAAGCCAAATGGGTTGTCTCCAAAAGCCCACTTCTTTGACCCATTATTGCGCCATCACCCATGTTTTTCGGCCCTCCATCATCTCATGACCCAACAACATTAGTAATGGGTCTTAATACATTAAAACCCATCTTTGGCCTACTTACAACTACCACACCCTTTCTTTTAGCCTTCAAGTCATTTCTCTTTTGCCCAAACTCCACTTTGGATCCCTTTTCACTTCTTTTTTCATTAATCTTCCCCTTTCAGCCGTTCTTTCTTTTTCCCCCACTGCTTAAAAAGTGTCTGTTTCTCCCTGAATCTCGCTTAAAACATTAAAACGAGATCCTCCCACAGATCTGCCATGATTCACGTCCGTTCTGTCTCCTGCACTCCTCCCTTTCGGCCACTGTCGGCGTTCAACTAGCATCCATAGCCTGTAGTTTTCTTCCTCAACCCTCCTTTAGAGATCTCGATCATTCGTTGCCTGTTTGCTTATGGTTGTTTCCTCCATCGGTGACGGTGCCCGATCTATCGGGAATGCAACAGCATTATGCCCATATAGTCCACACCCAAAACACACATTTGGAAGGACTTGTATTCGATCCTTTGTGTCCGTCCATTTATTTTGACTTTGGACAGAAGTGGCTTCCTCAGATCCACACAAATGGCCATTTTCGCAAAACGTCCCCTCCTAGAGTGTCAATATTTTCATTGATCTTGATTACTGGACCAATTGCTTGTCCAATCGCTTTTAGGATAAAAATCGAGTAATATCCACTTCATTTTTCTCTGTCGAGAAGTTTTGTGACCACAGCCTCACCCAAACAACATAATATTAAATGTTTGGTTTTCTTACACAATATTTTCATTAGGTAGTTATTTTAAATATAGAAGGTGGAAATTTTTAAACATAAATGAGGTTGAGATTTTATAACATATACTATATATTTTCTTAAATTTCGTACTTACAATTTGTAGACATCATACACTAATTATCTTTCATAATATCACAATAATTTTCTCCTACAAATATATGAGATACAAAATTCGTCTTAAAAAAATGATAGCGATATTTAAATTTTCAACAAATATTATTATTTAACATCAACCCAAAACATAATTTAAATTTGTGCATTGCACTTAATATAATTATATATATTATTATTTTAAATAAATTTCACTCTTAATTTTTTAAAAGGAATTGAATTTTACCATCAACCTTACAAAAGGAGTCGAATTATCTTTTTAATAGAAATGTTGACTAAAATGATAATATTTTAAACATGACAACCTATAATTTATGTGTAATTTATGCTTTTTTTTTGAATTTTTTTAAAAATTATTTGTTGATGTAACATATAAGATAAATAATATCATATCAGCATAAAGTACACGTGAACTACCACGTGAGTTGTCATACCAACATCTTTAAAAAATTAAAGGATAATGTGACATTTGGTATCTATACTTTTATAAAATATCTAATGTGGTACATGTACTTTGAAAATGTCCAATGTAATACTTGAACTATCAATATAAGTTTTATTGAGGTACCTAGTGTTAGCAACGTTAGTGAATTGTTAATCCTACCAATGAAAATTTAACACGTAGAATTTTCTTCCAAATCATCATGTCTAAATGAAAAATACTAAATCCAACAAAAAAAAAATTAAATGAAAAACAAATAGCTAAAGAATTGGTTAAAAAAAAAGTAAGTACTAAACTTATGTGAGAATACTTGTGCTTTCATGGATAATAGAAGAATATTATTCAAATATCTATTAAAATTATTAGGCTAAATGGAACACACTTCGGAGACTTTATTATTTATGTAAGTTAGTATATTTAATTCTTTTTTATTAATCTTATGTTTAGTTATTTGTTTTCAAATTTGGTTTATTTATTTATTTATTTTTTCATATAATGTTTATTATTTATGTGGACTTGATGGTTTAAAAAAAAAATTAATGTGTCATATTTTTATTGGTTGGTTTAGTAATTCACTAACGTTGTTAATATCAGGTACCATAATAAAACACTTATTGGTACTCCAGGTGCCAAATTGGACATTTTCAAAGTACAGATACCACATTAGGTATTTAACAAAAATACAGGTACCATATTAAAATGCATATATATAGTTTAGGTACCACATTGAATTTTTTTTTATGAGAGTACATGACCAAACGTGACATATATCTCACAAATTAATATTTTAGTAAGTATTTCTATTATACAAAATAATTTAACTCTTTTTAAAAGATCAAGAGCCTATTTAAATTAAAAAAAAAAGAGCTAATTTAAAAAAAAAATCTAAAAGTTAACCCAAAAACCTAAAAACCTAAAAACCATTTGAACCTAAAAACCTTTTAGGCATAAAGTCATGCTTTATCAATAGTTGCCTCAAACATTGATTATGATTTACACAAATGAATAAATGATTAATTAAATATTTTCTATAACTAAATATAATAATTAATATTAAAATTAAATATATTATTTTGATTAGGAAAATGTATATATATTTATCAAAATCAGGTTGTCATCCAATGGTGGTAGTGACTAATCCGTAAATCTAATTCGCGATGGATAATTAGAATTCCTAAATTTATATCTCCTTTATTATTTGATCAACTTAATTAATTAAATTAATTTTAACAAAAAATTGAAATAATATTTATATAATTAAAATAAATATCATTATATGAATTTACATTATAACATTTGAGATATAATTATATTAATACATATTATATTACAATATATATATATACATGTTTAACTATATATAATATATCAATTGATGTATATAAGTAAATTACAAATGTATAATAATTATTAAACATTTATGATATTAATGATTTGCAGCTTAAACCTTGAATGTGAACTAATTTAATGATAGATTGTAATATATACAGTTAACATTATATAATTAAGGTAGCTTATTAATGATATGTATTTTTGTATACATTTATGTTATTATAATGTACATTTTTTATTCTAATAATATGTGAGTTTAAACCCTAAATGTGTAACTAACTTCATGGTAGATTATAATATATACAATTAGATGAGTTAAGTAATTAAGTTATGTTAGATTCTTATGAAACATTTAATTTGTCTGGAATTCTTATATTTAAGTTGTTAAGTATATTTAAATTGCTGTAAAATTGTTATGTGATACGGCCACGCTCCGGGAACGCCCTTGGACCAGCTCACCAATCTAGGCTTGCCATTTTTTGCAAGCTGACCTAGCTCAAATCCAGCTCGTTGAGCTCAATTTAGCTCTATTCTAGCTCATCGAGCTCATCTCCATCCTTTTATTTTATACATTCTAAACTTACTGGAATAAATCAATTTGTTTGACTTAGCTAGTTAATTTAATTTAACTCAATCCTAGCTCGTTGAGATGAAATAGCTTATGCGTTTTAAGGCTGGAATAAATTAATGTTCTTAGTTAAGTTAATTAATCAGTTTTTTGCTCATAAATATGTTCAAATCTGGATTTCATAATTTAGTATTAAATATGTCTGATTTTTTTTTTATACAAATCTTTAATGTGTCATAGTTAAAACATGTTATTAATTTGTCTTAGTCTATTACATGTGTTTAATATGTTCTAGCTTTAGCCGAATTTAATATGCATGATATAAATATGTCTCAAGTTTAAAACATGTTTTCATTGTGTCCTAGCTGCTGCCGATTTAATGTGTGTAAGTTAAATTAATTTGTTGAAATAATTAGGTGCAGGTACATGCATGGACGGCTTTAATGCTAAAGTGTGCTGATTTTTG
The DNA here is from genome assembly GCA_020496765.1 of Gossypium stocksii. Lineage (NCBI taxonomy): Eukaryota > Viridiplantae > Streptophyta > Magnoliopsida > Malvales > Malvaceae > Gossypium > Gossypium stocksii. The sequence continues at coordinate 43,940,439 of CM035624.1, forward strand.
AACTGATTCATACACGAAGGGGTGAAATTTATTAGATTCCAATCATCAAAACTGCCAATTTTCAAGCTTGAGAAATCAGTAGACTTGCAACGACTTTTTGGATGGGATCCTGACATTTCTGGGTTCAGATGTCTCATGGCGTTTGAAGGTCTATCTCTTATATTTGAAACACATTTTTAATCACTCAATTTTGAGTTCGGGAGCTCAAGTTATGACCGTTTTAGTGAAGACTACACGAGCAGAATTTCTGAACGGGATTATGACGGGAATTACAAATTTTGGGCTTTTAATTCGAGTTTAAATCATATTGGATTTGGGTTTTAGGCTTAATTTTTATTATATATGAGCCCAATATTTTATTTATCAGCTATTATTATTATTTTATTATTTTATTCCGAATTTTTTATAATTATTAAGTATTCTAAGTTATTTAGGAATTTTATGTTAACAAGAAAGTTTAGTTTAAAACTACTTCTTGTTTAGATTAAAATTAGAGTTCTAGTATACTTAGGAGTTTTATTTAGATTTATTTAGCTAGCCTATATATAGGCCTTTGCATTGTACATAATACATACAATTCATTATTATTCTATTTCTCTTTTGAGTTAATAAATTCTCTCTGGGTTTTTCTTTTCAAGAATTTCTCTTGAGTTTATTTTAGAAGAGTTTTAATAATATTGTTAGATTGTGGGGATCATCTTCAAACTTTTTCTTGCCAAGGTTTCTATCTTGGAAGGGAAATTAGAGCCGCTTGAAGAGGGTTGTGGATTCTTCTTGTTTCCAAGGCTTCTTAGGACTTCTACACGCCACGTTCTATTCCATTTATCTTCTTTATTCGCTTCCTTAATCTTTGATTTATCATTTTATTTTAGTTATTTATTTTAATTGTTTTATCTAACTTGAATTCAATTTCGTTTCAGGTTGTGTCAAAATCTAAATTTCTTTCCGAATGTCTAGAGCCCTAAATTAAATCCGCGACTTCGACAAACCTTACGATCTTCTTCCGTACTCATCTATCTCATATCCTTTATCATTTGGTATCAGATTTGGGCGTTTTAGGTGTTCTTTTTATTTTATAAACTGATTTCTAGAAAATAGCCTCAAAACAAATTTTACCCTACAGTTTTCAGAAAAAATATTTTTCAGTGGGTAAACGATTTTCAAATGATCTGAAATTTTACATACTATTTCTTGGCATTATTTTAGAGTATAAAAAAATATTTCCCATAAAAAAGTGATAATAAAAGTACAAAAAATAAAATACAAAAAAATAATAAAATAAAAATATTTTGTGGGTTGAATTTTGTGCCAAAACTTTCCAGATCAAATCTACATTATTTAAGGAGGCTCCAGTTTAAATTTCATGATTTTTGGAAATGGGGAACACCTTGAACGAAGTTTGTCAAGTTGCTTCGCAGTTTTTCAGGTTTTTGGGTTTCAGCAATTTTCATTGACTCTTAGCTTTAAGTTTTCATTTGTTTTTACTTTTTATTTGTTCCTTATGCAGTCTAACACTTTCTTGTTTCTTGTGTTAGTAGGTTAAAGCACGTTGCATATTCCTTCCTCCGTGCAACATAATTCTTTGATGTCTAAGCCAATTTTGGACTCATAGTGCTATTAGGTTTACTTTGATAGTTTGATTCTAATATATTCTGATTGATTGATATATACACTTTTTAAAAGACTCACAAGATTAATTCTGACCTCATTGATATTTTTTTTTTGAGTGCATATAGGTGAGGTTTGCTTAATTTTTTCTTTTAGAGTGTTGTGTTCTTTTTCAGGCTTTCATAATGATTTGCAATACTATGATTGAGAAGCTGAGAAAAGATCAAAAGGTTCGAAATGCTCGAGATCAGTAACGTGACACTATTCTAGACACGATCAATAAAAATTTAGAACATCTAAGTACAAAAATTGAGCGTCGGAATCATAATTGGGGAGATAAGATTGATAAGCCTCATCTTCATGCAAATAATGTTCGACGTGTCTCTCGTGCAAATGATGAGACTTTGGTTAATAATGACCATATGCAACATTTTTGACCTAAACCAAAGTTCAACATCCCACCATTTCGAGGGAAGGATGATGTCGAAGCATATTGTGAGTGAGAATTAAAAATTGACCGTATGTTTCGTTACAATAAATGCCGGCAAGAGGAAAAAGTCTAATTGGCAACCCTTGGATTTTTAGATTATGCGTTGAGTTGGTGGATTCAACTTGGAATTGATCATCAAAGAAACCGTGAAAGGGTAATTGAAACATGGGACGAGTTGAAGCAAGTGATGCGAAAGTGTTACGTTTCTTCTCATTATTATAGAGAGGTCTCAACAAGACTTCAACGCCTTGTTCAAGGTAATCGGTCTGTTGATGAGTACTTTAAGGAGATGGAGATGCTTATGCAAAGAGCAAATATACAAGAGGATGAAGAAACTACCATGGTGTGATTTGTAGATGGCTTGAATGTTTTGATAGCCAATGTTCTTAATCTTCACATCTATATTGATATTGAGGAGATGGTACACAAGACAATTGAGATTGAGCAACAATTTCAGCAACATCAATCTCATCCATTTGGAGCATTACACTATTATCGAGGTTTTAATTCTACTTTTAAGAATTTAAAACCTCCTTATGCTACTAATAAGTTGCTGCCAAAATATGTTGAGATTAAACCTTTTGAGTGGAAAAGTATGGCTCCTACAAAGCATTCTTCTACATCTTTCAACCAGCCCATTTCTACTAATTTTTGCACCAAAACAACAAAGATCTCGTGACATTGAATGTTTTACGTGTAAAGGGCATGGGCACTGTAGTCATGATTGTGCCAACACGAGACTTTTGTTGATCAAAGAAGATGGTAAATTTTTTGAACCAAAAAAAAGATGATAATAAGAATTTCTTCCTCAAATCTATGGTGTTAGATGAGATAGAAACATCATGTTCTCCTATTGAGATAGATTGTATTGAATTGAATATTCATAATACTTGTGAGGGGGATATGGGAAGTGAGGAAGAAACATGTCAAAAGACAGAGAGAAAAGAGACATTGAGTGATAAAAGTCTACTTGATAGTCCAAATTTGGTGAGTGAAAATCCATATGAGTTAAAATTAGAGAGTTCTCAAGTGGAAAAAGAAAATAAAAAGCAAGAAAATACCCATACAAAAGTGAGGAGCAAGTCTGTTTTAACTAACTCTAACTTAAATTTGTTTAGTGGTGTTTCTTTGTTACAGGATTTCAAAGATCCATTGACGAATTCTCAATTATATTGCTTTACCATCAATAGACAATTTTACTTGTGGAAAAGAGGTAAGTTGAACATTGATACTTCTCCACAGGTGTTAGAAGGTACGAAAAGTAATGATACATCAATTGAAATATGTAGGCATACCTTGAATGTTTTTGATAAGTATGCTACTGATTTTAATTTTCCTTATGATATGCTTTCCTATTGGTTAAGTTTCAATAAACAATGGGTTGAAAGTTAAATTGATTTTATGGGTTTATCTAGGTATTTAAAGTTTACTTTTGTTGCATCCGGCAGGTTTATTAAACAACCTCATGCATTTGATCTTGCAACAAACTCTTCTACCTTAGACTCTAAATATGAATTTTTACATCATAATATTAAACTAATTGATTTTTATAATTATGTGAAATTCTTGACTTATCGTTGAAAATTCTTATAGATGACCATGCATATGAAAAGAAAGTTATAAGTTATTTTTTACTTGAACACTCGTGTGCCTAATATTTCTTTGTCTAGTGTTGATGATTTGTTTTTGAAGGAGAGATACTTAATCCATGCTAATTTGGGATATTAAAATCATATTTTTGATCCTAGAGATAGTTTTGGCACACAAGAAAGCTTAGGTAAGTATTTTATTCATTTTAATGTCATTTATTCTAATCCCTTTTCTCTTTATGCAGCTAAAGATTCGGGGACGAATCTTCTTGAGGAATGGGGGAATGATGTGGGTCTCAAGGCACAATTTCAGACCTGTGAATGTGATGGGTTCACACTAACTCAATGCCCAACAACAATGTCAAAGTCTAAGCAAATCAAATCAGGACTCAATCAAAGACAAGATTCGAGGACGAATTGTTTTGAGGAAAGGGAGAATGATACATGCACGAAAGGGGTGAAATTTATTAGATTCCAATCATCAAAACTGCCAATTTTCAAGCTTGAGAAAATAACAGATTTGCGACGACTTTTTGGATGGGATCCTGACATTTCTGAGTTGAGATGTCTCACAGTGTTTGAAGGTCTATCTCTTAGCTTCGAAATGCATTTTGACTCACTCAATTTTGAGTTTGGGAGCTCAAGTTATGACCATTTTAGTAAAGACTGCACGAGCAGAATTTCTGAACGGGATTATGATAGGAATTACGAATTTCGGGCTTTTAATTCGAGTTTAAATCATATTGGGTTTGGGTTTTAGGCTTAATTTTTATTATATATGAGTCCAATATTTTATTTATCAGCTATTATTATTATTTTATTATTTTATTCCGAATTTTTTATAATTATTAAGTATTTTAAGTTATTTAAGAATTTTATGTTAACAAGAAAGTTTAGTTTAAAACAACTTCTTGTTTAGATTAAAATTAGAGTTCTAGTATACTTAAGAGTTTTATTTAGATTTATTTAGCTAGCCTATATATAGGCCTTTGCATTGTACATTATACAGACAATTTATTATTATTCTATTTCTCTTTTGAGTTAATAAATTTTCTCTGGGTTTTTCTTTTCAAGAATTTCTCTTGAGTTTATTTTAGAAGAGTTTTAACAATCTTTTTAGATTGTGGGGATCATCTTCAAACTTTTTCTTGCCAAAGTTTCTATCTTGGAGGGGAAATTAGAGCTACTTGAAGGGGGTTGTGGATTCTTCGTGTTTTCAAGGCTTCTTAGGACTTCACGCCATGTTCTATTCCATTTATCTTCTTTATTCGCTTCATTAATCTTTGATTTATCATTTTATTTTAGTTATTTATTTTAATTGTTTTATCTAACTTGGATTCAATTTCATTTCAGGTTGTGTCAAAATCTATGTTTCTTTCCGAACGTCTAGAACCCTAAGTTAAATCCACGAGTTTGAAAAACTTTACGATCTGCTTCCGTATTCATCTATCTTATCCTTTATCATGAACTCTCCAAGCACCCATTCGGCCAAAAAGTAGCTCAACATTCATGTTTTCCAAGCTAGCCGATTAGCTCCCCAAGCTGACCGTCTAGTACTCCAAGGTAACTTGAAGATGTTCACATTGCTGGAAAATGCTTTTCACATAGAGTGACCATTCAACTATGCAGGTTCACACCCAAGGGACTTCTCCAATTCAGTTTCACACCTACATGGCCCTTGCAATGCTCCAAGCTACTCATTAAGGCTTCAAACTATTCAGCTGAACAAGACACTTGCATTTAAGCTCATTTAAGCACTATGGCCGAACCTAGTCAAGTCTAAATAGCTCCTATTCACTTCAAGTTCATTTCAGCTGATTATACATCATCTAGAAGCTGTCCAATGACATTTTCAAGTCTATTTTCAGCCCACTAAAAGCTGAAACAAAATGTTTATTTATCTACTTGCTTGCCAATTCGGCTAGCCTTAGGACTCTATTATAAATATGATGCCAATTGCTGGTTGTTTGGACTTTTCCTACTTTGAATGAAATTATATCATTTGTGAGTATTTTCTACTCTCAATTTCATCCAAAACTCAACTTGACTTATCTGTTCAGTCAGTGGCGTCAACCTGTTTCTTTTCCGAACTTATCACTCATTTCGAGTGTCGCGTTCACCAAAACTATACATTTGGTTCCTACCTTCTTAGGTAACGGGTCAAGGTTTTATTTCCATCACCTATTCACCTTAAGTGTCTTATAAGTCTCGGGTTAGCACTCACCTATAGTGTTGGTTCGTTCTTGACCCTTAAGCACTACTTCCATTCGATCAAATATATCATCTATCCCATTTTATTTCTTTGTTAGGCGAATCTATATCATCTTATACTTAGCCGTTTTGAACTTATTTTTGTTACCAAACTCCATACTTAGCCAAATTTGAACTTTGCTTAAAATTAGAATGATACTTCTTCGGTTGACGACCGAGCAAATAAACGGCCTAAACATCTCAACGAGGTTGTAACACCCCTAACCTGTATCCGTCGCTGGACTAGGGTTAAGAGGCATTACCGGATATTTCCTAACATATTACAAACGTAGCATATGCATCATCAAATCACATTCAATCATATTCACGATGTCCCTTAAATAGGTCTATGAGACCTTAAACATGCTTTATAGAAGGTTTGGGACTAAACCTATCGCGTATAAAATTTTTCAAAAAACGTCATTTTTTTTTCAAAGTAACAGAGGTCACATGCCCATGTGAATAGGCTGTGTGCCTCACATGATATTAGACACGCCCGTGTGTCTAAGCCGTGGCAAAATAGGGCATGTAATAGCCCAATTTTGGGCCTAGTCGGAACAATGGTTTCAGAACCACTACTTTGAGGTCAGAGAAATTATTTTTAATATTATTTTCTGTGTTATAGCATGATTATATGAGTGCATGAAAATTTTGGTGAATTAATTTTAGTGATTTGATGCTTAGTTTTGATCAGCTAACCCTTCTTCGTCGCGCACAGTAACGGCATGGAGTTGCTTCCTTGGGTTAGTTTCTGTGTTACTTGGCAAGCCGCCTTATGGTCTTCGGAGATCAGTTTAGCAAGTTTCTTATTTGAGTATGCTTGCTGATTTTTAAGTGTTGTCTCGGTATTCTAAAAAAGGGTTTCTGACAACGAGATAAATTTTGTGAGCATCTTTTCAAGGTTCGGCTTTTTCTCTTGTTGGTAAGGTTGTTGAGAGCTTGGAGGGGGTTGTTGCCTTTGGTTTCCTTAACTACCCCACGAGAAATTGGGATGGTTTCTCCAACCTGCATTATAAGTGTTACTATATGTATTATTCTGAGGTCTAGAATTATTACCCATATAGTGAACTTGTTCCTCCTCTATGCTAGAATTGTAAGATGAATAGTCTCTGTTGTGCATCCCTCATCCATTTGAATCACACTACATCACTGGATGTACGTACGTACAATCATACAAACCATCAATCTTTTTATTCAACAATTCTACCTGGTTAGATAGCATAGTGACCGCGTCGAGGTTGAAAACACCAGTGACTTTTGTGGGCTTTGTCCTCATGACTTGCCACTAATAGTTATTCCGTGACATCTCCTCAATAAATTCATAAGCCTCTTCAGGTGTTTTGTTATTCAAGGTTCCACCAGCGACTGTATCAATCAGTTGTCTTGTTGAAGGGTTCACACCATTGTAAAAAGTTTGAACCTAAAGCAATAGAGATAACCCATGGTGAGGGCACCTTCTCAATAAGTCCTTGTATCTCTCCCATGCATCATAAAGCATTTCCAAGTCCATCTGCACAAAAAAAGAGATATTATTCCTTAACTTTTTCGTTTTAGCTGGCGAAAAATATTTTAAAAGAAAATTTTCAGTCATTTAATCCCAAGTAGTGATAGACCCTCGTGGTAAAGAGTTCAACCACTGTTTAGCCTTATTTCTCAAAGAGGAGGGAAATAACCAAAGGCGAATGACATTATCAGAAACACCATTTATTTTAAAGGTGTCGCAGAATTCTAGAAAATTTGCTAAATGTGTATTGGGGTCCTCGTCCTGCAAACCATCAAATTGAACAAATTGTTGTATCATCTGTATAGTGTTAGGTTTCAGTTCAATATTATTTGCAGCAACAACAAGTCTAACAATACTCGATTCAGTACCAACTAAATTAGGTTTAGCATAATCATACATAGTACGAGGAGCAGGATTCTGATTCACAGGGTTTGCGGCTACCACAAGAGGTAGTGAATTATTACAATTTTCTGTCATCTCTTCGATAGTATCGGTATCGTCCTCTTGATCTTCCTCTATATATTGTAGGCTCCTTATTTCTCGCGGTTTCTACGAGCTGAAGCTTCGATCTCACTGTTGAAAAGTAAAGGTCCTGATGGATTTCTTCTAGTCATAAACTAGAGACACCTATCAGAGGTAAATAGCAGAGAGATTAGAAAATAAAAATAAAAATTAAATTAAAAACAAAAAGTAAATTGCAATAAAAGTAAAAATGGCTAAAGTAATAAAAATCGAGTGTTCCTAATATCTTAGTCCCCGGCAACGGCACCAAAAACTTGATGTGATATGACCGTACCTCAAAACTAAACTATTATCACGATAAAGGCAAGCGCACCTATCGAATAACAGTATAGCTTATGGCAAGACCGAAATGTCGAACCCACAAGGACTAAAAGTACTAGTATTAACTTTCTTTTTATTATCTAGCATAAAAATAAATAGGATTTGTTTTAATTAAACTAATTAAACTAACTAAACTAAGAATACACAGAGAGTAAACCGAGAAAATATTTTTAGAAAATTGATTGATTAAGACAATATCCAAGGAAGAATCCACCTAGACTTCACTTATTATTTGACTCTGAATTAGGCGATTTATTCACTTGACTTGATCCGTAGAAATCCCTAATTTATGTTATTATCTCTTTCAAGACTAAAAACAACTAACTTTAGGTTGATTAATTGAAATTTCTTTCTAATTAAAACCCCTTTATTGTTGCATTAACTCGATCTATGGATTTCCCTATTAGATTTGACTCTAATTTGGCAGATTTTCGTCGTCCTATCTTTAGGATTACAATCAACTCCGCTTAATTATGTTGGATCTACTCATAAACAAGGACTTTTGCTCCACTGAATAAGCACATTCAACTTGAATTAATATCCTGAAATATTAAAACAAGAATTAATAACATAATTAAGAACAAATCAAAGTATTTATCATATAATTTAGAAAATAATAAGATTCGTCTTAGGTTTCATCCCCCTTAGTTATTTAGAGGATTTAGTTTATGCTCATAATGGAAAACATCTCAAAGTTTGAAAAACAAAAAAACATAAAGAAACACAAAAACTTCGAGGAAATTGAAGGGAGATCTTCAGTCTTGATGGAGATCTTGCTTCTGAGACGAATCAATCAGCGTTCTTCAAGTAATTCCTTACTTTCTACTCTATGTATCCTCTTTAATCCTCTCCTAGGGTGTTTATATAGACTTTGGAATGCCCAAAATACCTAAAAATTAGCCTTTTCTAAGTAGAATTAAAACAGGGCTCGGCAGGGACACGGCCGTGTGGTCTGCCCGTATGCGAGGGTCCAAGCCGTGTGCAATACTGAATGGGTTATAGATCGACATGGTTGTGACACACAGGCATGTGCCAGCCCGTGTGTCACACACGGGCGTGTGGTGTACCTGTGTGGAAGCTTCTGAGCCGTGTTGAATGCTGATTTTGGCCCTTTTTGGCCCATTTCTTGCTCTTTTCACTTTCCAATGCTCACCTAAGTATAAAACATGAAATTAAAGGATTAGGAGCATTAAATTCATTAAATTATAAGGAAAATCATCCAAAAATATGCCAAGCATGGAATAAAAATATGTTACAATTATGGTTTATCAATATTCGGCTTCCATAATAGAGTAAGTTGTACAACTTTACTTGACACTTCTCCATACTATGGACCTGCCACCTAGGACAAAGACATAACTTTTCACATTTGGAAGTCAGAATCAGTATAACTGTTATGAGCAAGATCTCCTCCAAAAAAACATAAGCATATAATCCCTCGTTCTCCGTAAATACTTGAATATATGCTTAAATGCTTCTTAGTTTCTTACACCGAGATTTGTTTGATATCGACTTCTCAAACTTATTGTGAAACATATATTTGGACGTGTGCATAACATAACATACATGGGACTTCTTATTGCCGAAGCATAAAGAACCTTTCTTATGTGTACTCTTTCTTTCATTGTCTTAGGACACTTCCAAAAAAAGATGAAAGCTTGATACAGAAGGTTAAGTTCCCTTCTTTGAATCGATCATTGCATGACGTTCCAATATCTTGTCTATGAATAAAGCTTGTGATTATGGCATCACTTTGTTTTTTCCGATCATTTAGGATTCGAATGCCTAAAACGACATTAGCTTCTCCCAAGTCATTCATGATAAATTGTTGACTTAACCACAATTTAACCGATGATAATGTCACTACACCATTTCCATTTAGTAGAATATCATCGGCATATAAAATGAGAAATACCACTTTTTCATCCCTAATACATTTATAAACATTAAATCCCAAAGTTTTGATTGCTTGATCAAAAATTTGATTCCATAAGCAGGATGCTTACTTAAATCCATATATGAATCTAAGTAGATTGCAGACTTTATACTCATTTCCTTTAGTTATATATTTGGTGGGTTGCATCATATAAATGCTCTCTTCAAGATATTCGTGCAAGAATGATATCTTGACATCCATTTGCTAGATATCATAATTAAGAGTTGTCACAATGAATAACAACATACAAATTGACTTGAACATGACAACTGGAGAGAATGTTTCTTCATAATCTATACATTCTTTTTGAATATACCATTTTGCTATAAGTCTACCCTTATAAGTTTCCACTTTTCCATATGTATTTCTTTTTTTCTTGTAGATCCACTTAAACCATATGAGTTTTATCCCTTCCGATAAGCCTACAAGTTCTTTGAGACCTCATACTTGACCCGATCATCGAATTCGAGTATGTGACATCATATTACACTATTGAAGCAACTCAAACTAATTCGACATAATTTCAATAGGATAACCAATAAATCCTTTAATAAAATCATTTACATGCATTCGTAGTATATAATACTCTATTTCATCTAATTACAAGGTTATGATATGTTCTTAGGACTCAAATCCAAACTCAAATGTCAAAATTCAAATTTATGTCTTAAGATAAGGGACTCCATGTCTCGAGACAGGTCATAAATTATTTTGAAATTTTTAGCTTTGAAATTAACATGTTTTAGGACACTATATTTTGTGTATAGAGGCTAGATCTTTTATGTCTCAAGACTAGGTCTAGAGACCAATCTCCCTTGTTTTCCTAATTTTGCTTCTACGTTTTAATGTCTCGAGGCAAGGGGTTTCTGTCTTGAGACATAGGGCAAGGAAAAATCTATTTAATTTCGATGTTCTTTCGTCTCGAGACAAAGACCATTTGTCTTGAAACTATACAAATATGTCTCAAGACCTCAGACTCTTCAATTCAAAATTTAAATGAATTTTGTTCTAGTGATCTCAAGACATGTTATTTCTGTCTTGAGACTTAGTGACCAAATGGTCAAAATCATTCACTTTTAAATGTTCAAACAAAATTCAACATTGAAAATTAAAATAAAAACTATTAATCTTTGGAAGAGTGAGAAAAGAGAAGAAAGAGAAGAAGTGAGGAGTGAGAAAAAAAAGACAAAATAAATTAAATTATATGAATTTAATTTATTTAAACTTATTAGCATTTAAAAAAATTTTAAATTCTTTTTATGCATTAGGATTTTGCTACCTAGTAATTAAATTAACCGTATATGTTCAATAATAATAAATTAACCGCATTAGATTTTTGAGAGCAATTTGTCTAACTTTTGTTGAGTTATTGTATATAAAAATAAATAATTTTTGTTAAGTTATGTGTAAATAAAAATTGTTAAATTTATGTGCGGAATTGAAAACAATAAAAATCAAGAAAAAGTATTTGAGTTCTTGTATTAAATATTAATAGAAAAATATATTGTATATTATTAATGGAATTTTTAGACTTCATAAATAAAATTAAAATGATGACAAATATTTTGTAAGATATAATAAAATAATTAAAATATAAATATAAAAAAAAATGACACAGGACAACTTTAATTTTATATGAAATGCTAACCCAATGCAAATATATACTAAACGTAAATTGTAATTGTAATAAAAATGGTAACTGAGAAAAGAATCCAAATTAATTGTTGACCGTCAGATGAGATAATAGAATATGACCGTTTGAAACGCTCCAGTCCCCACCGCAAATTTAAATTTTAAACAAGTTACAAAGTTTTGGTCAATACCCTGTTTCTCTCTGAATCTGTGCAGTTTCTTTTTGCAAGAGAAAAAAGAAAAAGTTATCTTTGAATCATGTCGAAGATGAAATATGATAGTAAACCTCCACTTGCTGCTAAATCGCCTATCCGCCTACGACCCCGTCGCTCCCTTCCATCAAACTCTGCCTCCCTGCAAACCCCTCCAGGTTCCTTTTTCTTTTCTTTTATTATAAACCATTAATAGTTTTCATTTCATTTCATCTTCTTTGTTTCTTTTTTGTTAAAGGTTCTTTAACGAGATCCCAGAAGCCGATTCTTGCTTGGGGCATCGAAGAATCCGAGATTCGACCCGAGTACTGCTCTATTTCTTGTGAGTTACGAGTTTTGGCTCGGACGGCTAGAGATGAACTTGGAAATGGGGAAACGGAAGCCGCTGGTTTAGGCGAGAAGACTGTTCTCAGCGTCACCAATTCTTGTCCAGTGTTCGAGAGAGGTCGGTTTTACGAGGAGTACTCGGCGAGAAGAAACGAGAGGCTTAAGAGGAAGAAGGGCGAAACCCAGAATGAATCAAAGACTGAGCACCATCTTGGAGTAACGGTTGAATCATCAAAAAGAAGAGGGTCGTCTAAGAAGCTGGAGAGCTTGAGGAAGTCGGTGGAGATTCAGACACCAAGGTACCTGCTCCGAAGCATGAACAAAGAGAATAAGAAGCCTCCTCTCCCTGTCTCTATCACTGCCACTCAAAAGAAAACAAGAGCTGGTAAGCTCTGAAATTTGGGATTCTATTCAAGTATTTGAATATCAACCATAGGTTTTTTTCATCTCCTAGCTACGTTTCCTTCTGGTTGCTCTACCAGATGTTTGTTTCTCAATATTTGAATATGAACAGGTGCTCAAATGTTATCCTCTATTCATTCAATAATTTCTTTCATCTGATCCTTGACGACTGAGCAATAATAATAGCTTAGGGGATTTGCATCTCATTCCTGAATATCCCACAAACTAACCAGAAATAACAGACTAGCATTGTTTTTTAAGAAGTTTTTTTTTTTAAAAAGTCCTTTAAAAATGTGATTTTGAGGTTTAAGATTTAATTGTTTAACATAGTTGTTAAAAAAAGCTTTTAATAAATAAAATGTCCATGTTAACCATAGTATTATAAAGGAATAAATAAACATTTAAATAATGTTCAAATTAGTTAATATTATGATACTTTAACAATAATATAAAAAATAATTTATTATAGTTTATTGTTAATATTTTAATATATGAAAAATAAATTTTAAATATTTTTTAAACAATTAATCACAGAAGGGAAAGTATTATGTGTTGGAAGGGTAAAAATGTAATTAAACTGTCAAAAATGCTTTTGAGAGAAAAAGGCTAAAAGTTTAACTTCTATATTTGGAGAAAAGTGCTTTTGAAAAAATCAAAAATTTTCTTCAAAAGTAGCCTGTTTAGCATTCCTTTTTGCTTCAAAAGTGGTTTTCATGTCAAAAGTACTACTAAACACAGCCGAAGAAAGTTTGTTGTTAAGCCAGTAAAATGCAATCCCGCCCTAGGTTTTGCATCTTCAATTCCATTGAATAACATCTTCAATCCAGTAGCAAAATACCAACTAAATTAGCCATCAAAAAGTCAGGTTACAAAGGAACTTGTAAGAACTAGGCCATAAAAATTGTTCGCTGCAAAGCTTACTCAGCCAATCTCAGGGCTCATGTTGTGACCAAAAGATATGAAAGGCCTTTAAGATACTCTATAATTTCAGATCCACCAAGCTTTGAACTTCCGAACACTCTATCAACAAAAGTTATTGGAACCTGTAAATGGTAGAAAGTCAAAATCAATGAAAATGCAAAGGATTAAATAAGTTGTTTAGCTGCATGGTTTATTGATGTTCGAACTGCAAATCTTATAAGACTTAAAGAAGGGAGAGGAAGAAAACCAAAACCATACGAGCATACTCCAATGTAGAAAATATCTGTACAATCTGGTTCAACGCAAGACATAACATAACTAAGTGGAAGAGTTTACACATACAAGTAAGCAATTACATTACATTACAATGGGGTCAAGGGGAAGGGGTTTATAGACACAGGGATTGAATCCTAGATCTCTTCCCAATCAACTTGAAACCCACACGCGATTGGCAAGTGGAAGAATTTATGATGCTCCCTATAATGAAATCCAGTTGACAAAGAAAAATATGAAAGTCGTCTTTGCAAAGATATAGTTGAAAGAATAATCTGACTACAAGAGATCAGCATCCAAGTTAGTTGTCGAAGCCGACAACCAAGTGAACTAGTCAATGATAAAAACAGTTCATTTGAAGTTGGACTATCTGTCTGTTCATTCATAAGAATGCAACTAAGAAATTAGTTATACCTCTTCAATGTGATAACCTTTTCTTGAAGCCCTAACAATCATCTCCATTTGAAATACATATCCCTTGCTAACACAGGAGCTAATGACATCTTCAAGCACTGATTTCTTATAAAGCCTTCAATAGAAGGAAAAAGAATTGTCAGCAATAAAGCTACGAGCCTATGACAGTCTGAAATGGTCATTTCTTGAAATCAGTTCTTACATACCTGAAAGAGCCAGTTAAGTCTGATACACCAGGCCACAAAAGAGTTTGTGCAAGAACATTGGCTCCCCTACTTGTTAGCTTGCGCATCAGATTCCATCCATGCACGCCACCACCCTTGACATATCGTGTTCCAGTAACTATGCTGGCACCAGTTTCAGACTGCTTCCTATAAGATGTCATGGGCCAAAATATTACAAAGATTTGAGTAAACTAGACGCAATTATGAACCTTAAAAGGGTTGTTAACCAAAAGATTTCTCACTTGATGAAGCTTGGCAAATATTTTGGCTGCAAAACAAGATTGAAGATATCTTATACATTATAGAAAACAAGAAGTGATGGATTTAGCCGGTAGAAGAGGCATAAAGAAACACCATCATACTTACATGATGTGACAGATCAGCATCCATGATTACAACAAAATTTCCGGAAGCATGCTTCAAACCGTGAATGTAAGCTGTTCCTGAAAGTTGAAACCGATAACAACCCAAAGGTCAGCTCCACCTATTACTCCTGAATGGGATTAGGTCTTACTTACCCAATCCAAGCTTCTTAGGTCTTGGTCTCAATAGCTGCAACAGTAAGGAAACAGAAGCAGAGGTGCACAGGAATTGATCAGCAAAACGGATTACATATAGATCCAATTTTGAAGGTAGATAAGAATGGAACTTACAATACGATCTTCACCGTACAGTTTCTGCAGTTGTTTCACAACTTCCTGAGTACCATCAGGGCTCCCATCATCCACAACAATTATTTCAAAATCTACATCCCTACTCCAGGCAAGATCACAAGTAGTTACATAAATATGACAGATATTGCAAACTACCACAGAAAATAAGAGGAAAGGTTTTTAAGGTAGGTACACTTATCTCACGAGTGTTAGGCCAGTTACATTGTCATTAGTTTTTTGATGAAAATAAATCCTTTATGCCCCATGACAGACACAAAGCAATGACATAGTGGGAAAGGTGGAAACTAATTCAAATAATGTACTGATTTGTAGTGAAAACTTTGGCCCCAAGAACATCAAAATTGAGAAGTTTTAACATATAGCCACTTGAATTTACAAAGACTAGAAGAATACTACTAAAAGGACAAAAATAGGATCATTGATTAAACTCCTACGGTTTAATTTCACAAGGCTGTTTAAGTATATAATTAATTCATATGCATAGGCACCAAATCCGGGGGGAAAGTGTAGAGTTATATAAAAACAACAGACGCTTCAATTTATTGCCGGATAATTTATTTATTCCAGAAAACAGAAACTAAATATGACAGTATTGTCATATTTAGGTATACTCATTATCCAATTCAAATCATTTGCATAAAATGAAAATACTGAACGGGACGCCACCATAAACTCGATGAATACAAGAGGGGCAGAAGAAAGAGCACGAATTTGAGATATGTAATCAGATCTCGATAGAGCACGTTAAAAATACTAAAATTACGAGTTCAGCGATCAAAGAAAAAAAAAATTAAAAGGAGAGAGAATTGAAGTTGGGAGAAATACCGGAGATGTTTGAAGATGAGATAGACGATGAGAGCAATGTTGAGGCGCTCGTTGTAAGTAGGTACTATTATGCTGTACTTGTTCTTCTGCTCCATTTTTTCTTCTTCTGTGTAAAAACCTTGGCCTGAATCTTTATTTTCTGTGTGTTTTTTTGTTTCGCTGATTCATTTCTCGTTTGAATTTTTCAACGATGAATCGGGTGCTGACTTTGCTTGCTAGACTACCTTGAAATTGGGCTAAGGCCTAGGAACAAAGCAGGCCACTTCAACCGAGAAGGTACCAACTCGGTTAAGCTCATGGCCAGACTCCCATAATTGAGCTACAATGCTACAAAAGAATAAAATGCTAAATGAGAAGTTTTTTATTCGTTAAAATACTAAAAAATCCTTCGAATTTTACTCAAAGTTTGCAGAATCCTATCTGGTTCAAATAACGGAAAATTTTTATTTCAAATGAAAGTTTATTTAGGTATAAATTAAAGTTTAGATATAACTAAAAAGTGAAAAGATTTACAAGACTAAAAGCATTACGGAAGTTTTTATATTAAAAGTTAGATTGCACTTATTCTTCCACTTAAAATATGGGTAAATTGATACTGTACATTAAATCAAAAAGTAAATCGGACCTTTTAATTATTTCATCACCACACCAATTGTTAGCATTATAATTGTACAAAAGTTTTAATAAAAAAGATTAATTTATTCTTTAATTTAATAGATAAAAATTAATTAATTTATTTTTTAAATACTAAATTCGTAATACTTATAATACTTTTGCCACTTACAAGTTGGTGTTAAGGATTTAGTTAAGTGTAAAAAAGTATACATATTTATATAAATAAACTAGTAAAGTGCAGGGTTTTATTTATTTTATTTTATTTAATATTTTAGCCTTTGTTTTATTTAAGTATTTCAGCTCATAGCATTGAAGTTGAAATCTCATGATCAGACATGGGAATTTCGATGCAATAACTAGTAATTAAGCAGACTATATTGTTGTTGTCTACATACAATTTACAAACTGCAAACAAGACTAAATCCCCTGCTTACTCAGTCCTCACATTATTATTATTATTATTATTATTATTATTATTATTATTATTATTCACAAAACAAAAAACCAGCACTTATTACGCATAGGGTTGGCGCTGGAGCCGAAAAGCTTAGTCGTCCGGGGTTCTGTCCTCCATCTCTTCCACTTCCGGCTCATCTAACTTACTTCCCACAATCTTTTTGTCTAGCACAGAAGCTGCTGGTTCTTCAATACTTTCCTGCTTTGCTCCATCTTTTTGCAATTCCTCATCGAAACTGGCTGCGTCACGATCATTAGTTTCTTCTGGATTTTCTTTATCTCCATGATCAACCTGGGGAGAATCTTAAGCAATCTGTCAGTTCAAGTTTTCATTCCTAGGCTCAGGGCCCATACAAACAGCCACAGATTATATCACCTACCAAGATAGCCGATTCCTCAGCATTCTTCTGCTTTGATACATCCATTTCTAATGTCTCACTGAAACTAATTACATTTACATCATTAGTTTCTTCTACACTTTCATCCACTTTATAATAAACCTGTCGAAAATTTGTAAGAAATCTGTCAGTCCCTGTTGACCCTAGATACAGGCGAAGATTCGATGTCCATGATACCATATAAGGTTGGAAATCTATAATAAGCCTAAGTGCACAATAATAAATATACACAACTATCAATGCCAAGCATGGTCAGTGATGGATGATAGGATATAATAAAATCAGGAAGACCAGGAAGTGATAATCATACCACACATGTGCGAGCTGGTGAGAGTACTTTGAAAGAATTAGGGCGGTTGTTGAAATTAGTTTCAGGTACACCTGGAATCCCTTCTGGGGATGTAAAATGGTCCACATCATGACTCACCTACAAGATTGATTAATTTTAGCATTACCAGGAGAGAAAACAATTCATAGATGACGAACAAAGAGAGGCTTTAGATGCTATTGCTTCATTAGTTGCCAGGTAGACAGGCCAATCCCAGACCCAAGGCAACAATCCACATTTTGTTTTAAAGTCCCACGAAAATCATGAAATTAGTACTGTGAATTCCCAATTATATTGCCAGAAATCAAGCTAAGATAAAAACACAACTCTTTCAGCAATAGCAAAAGGAAAGAATAACAACAATAGCAGGAGTTCCTTACTCTTCCATGCCCACCAAATTCCCAAGCATCACTATCCAGGGCAACTCTATATTTCCCTGGCAAGTCACACCCCACTTTGTACCTGCATGTTTCACACAATAGTTAGTTGAAGAGTTTTAGGGTACAAGTAATTTCGTTCTAGCATATATAGATAAGTAGATCAGTCTCTCGCCGTAAATGGCTCCTTGTACAAATACAAATAAATACAACTTTTCATAACTTGAAGCATACATACCCATCATACGTATTTTCTGGATGAAAGTTGAACACGAAAACGAGATCTCCCCTCTCAAAGACGATAACCTAAATCAAGAAACCATTAATGCATCCGCCAAAACTGAAGGGGTTAAAACATGGCAATGGGATGTTATACGGCAGAGAACTAAACAAGGGTATGGTGCCATTATCTCTATCCCATTGGAGGTAAAATGAAGAAAGAAAAATTAGACTAGCATGATGACATAACAAGAAACCTTCCATTTTATTACCATACGTACTTGAAACTCTAAAGGAAACAATAATCTTGTTTACTTGCTATTGCAATCTTTTGGTTTTTGGATAGCCATAAAAGATTGATAAATAAAAAATTTAATAATTCTAAAAATAAAAATTCAATCCTAAAACAGTTAACAACTTTTGACCGTCAACAAATATGTGCATGTATTTTGCATCCTGAATTAGATCGACCGCTGCAATGGTCTTACACTAGCCATTCAACTATCATTGTAGATTTACCTTGTTTTCATCATCAGTGCAGCTCACTATCTGTTTTGTCGATGAAAGGAATGAAAATTTATCATCAAGTGCATTCATAGCTCTATCAAATGCATTCATGAACTGCAAAACCAAATGCAAAGGGAAAATTTTATGTAAAGATTGCATAGCTCCTGAATGGAGAGAGATAAAAAAGACAAAGGAAATTTCAGTCTGTAAATAGATTATACAGATGCCTTCAAAGTTAAAAAAGCAGGTGAGCATTTCCAAAATGATCACCAAATTGCAAACAATGGTCCATGTTCAACTAAATTCTTGACCTTTCAACTTGGATTTGCTTAGCATTATGTTATTGAAATGAAAAGGTAGAAAGAAATTTAATCAGTCTCTTGGCACATATTCACTAGCTTATGCCCTAATGCTAAAATGTTCATATCTTAGCATCTGCTGTCCACTGGAAAAGGATAAGGAGATGGGTCAAGGATGGAATACAGAATAGAAATTTTAACAAATTCTTAATAAAATGACCATTGACCTTGTATCTTAAGTGATCGGTATCCACCAGGGTCCACTGCCTTCTGCACTTTTCATAACTCCACTCATTGCCTTCTCTTGGAAAGTCAATCCATTCAGGATGTCCAAACTGTGCAAACAAGCAGAAGATATATCTAGTAACCTTATTTGTTAAAAGAGAAAACAAACCCTTATATCAGAAAATTGCCCTCTAGGCAGATATAGCCTATCACACCTTTATTATTTTCATGTCCTTTTGACTTAAAGGGCCTTCACAGATATTCATTGGTTCATGCTGATAAAATCATAGCACTGAAAAATCTCCTTACTTTTCCTAAACATGATATTTTCTCTAATATCCACCTAAATAAAATCTTGATTACTCTCCAGTATGCACAGTTGAGCCAGAATGTTTACCTCATTTCCCATAAAATTAAGGTAGCCCTCTCCTCCTAATGCCATAGTAATAAAATGTATCATCTGCAAAGGAAATTTTAAATAAAAGAAAAAAAGTTAAAAGAGTGAGAGAGAAGCAATGAAAATAATGACTGAATAAAGAAAATGATCTATGCAGACACAAAATATGAAGGCTGAATAAAATAATTGAAGTTCCATATTTTCTGGTTTTCAGAACAAGGCATGCACACATAGATTCATGGTGGCAGTAATTCCATCAACATGGCAAGACATAAAGGAAACAGGAGAGAAGCCTCTAACATTTGAGCTAGCACCAACCTTGTGAAGTGCAATCCCTCGGTCAATGGTAGGAGAAGCATCTGTTAAACATGACATGCCAGAGTACATTTCTTTATCCATTAGGAAAAATGCTAGTGTCTTGTCACCTACGATAGCCTGCACCAAACAAGAGTTATATCCAAGAAGCACAAAACATGGCAAAATATACAAACATTAAAAGAAAAGGGAACGTTAAGAAGTGCAAATACAGTATCAGATTCAGGCCAGGAGATCAGCTATGATATTAACCATTTAAGATTTAAATCCTCTCAGGCTTTGCTTAGGGATAGAGGAGAAAAGGAAGAGGATAGAAAACATTTTATTAATCAAGCTTTCTTTATGTCTTATCTTTTCTGTAATCATCCGAAAGTGAGAAAAACAAATTCCAAAGGAGAAGTTTCCCTAAAGAAATTATTTAACTAAATTTAGAAATAAATTGATCAGAAAAGTAATTCCTCACTTTCCATACCTGATCATGACTCTCAGCATAGGATATACACTTCTCAGTGTATCTCCTATTTGTCAAGCTACAGGATAAGTCCGTCATTGACCACTCTTCATCATTCTTATTCTTCAAGTAATCAATCCACTTGTCAGGGATGGCCATAGCCAGGCGGTAGTCAAACCCAATTCCCCCTTCAGAGACTGGCCTACCAAGTCCAGGCATACCAGAAACATCTTCAGCAATTACAGTCGCATCTGGCAAGATGCTATTTATCAGAGAATTGGCCAGCATTAAATAAACAACAGCATCAACATCAGTTGCCTCACTGAAATACTCGTTGTAATCCCCTGTGAATGGCATGTTGATACCATGGTGATGATACAACATGGAAGTCACTCCATCAAACCTAAACCCATCAAATTTGAACTCCTCAAGCCACCACCTCAAGTTTGAAAGAAGGAAGCGAAGGACTTCCCAATTACCATAATTGAACAGTCGACTATCCCATAACTTGTGGTAACCTCTTTCTCCAGTGTGAAAATACGATTCCTGGGAACTTTGGCCAACATCAAAGCCATTAAGTCCATCAGTCACATTGTTACTTGCATGACTGTGAACAACATCCATTAAGACCCGTAGACCTAAGCTGTGAGCTTTATCAATTAAATATTTGAGGTCCTCAGGAGTTCCAGATCTACTGCTTACAGAAAAAAAGTTCGTTACATGGTATCCAAATGACGCATAGTAGGAATGCTCCATTACAGCCATCAATTGTACGGTATTATAGTTATTTGCCTGAATACGGGGTAAAACATCATCAGCAAATTCTCTGTATGAATTAATACGTGGTTCTGAGCTACTCATTCCAACATGCGCTTCATATATTCTTGGGGCTTTAGGTTTTGGAGGACGGGGGTACTTAAATTCATACCTGCATTAACAATGAAAAATACATTAGAAGGACAATTTTCTCTATCACAAATTAGAAGTAGAAAATCAGCATCAATTCAACTTTGTTGGAACTGCACTGGATATGGCAGCAAGTTTTTAATCTCAAGCAATATCAAACTTATCTTAATAAACGGTTCCTAAATTCTGGATTTAGAACACACACACACACAAATACAACTAGTTCCAAAACCCTGGACCACACAGTAGTTCTTTTTTTTTTTGGCCAAGACACGACACAGTTGTTGACTATATATATTTCTTCTACTTTTAATGTATCATATCATCAGTATCAAAATATATCACATAATATGTGCAGAAATTGCACCTTTCTGAAGGTGGAGGATCCCAATGCACACCATCATATGGTGCTCCAAATCTGGTAGGGTCTACAGTGGCATACTTAATCCAAGCAGGAATTCTGTCTACCCAAACTCCATCACCATGCTTGAATCGGAACTTGACTCTTGAATTATGAGGAATAGCAGGATTTCCCTCAGAATCCGGAATTTTAATACTCCAAACGCCAAATTCATTTTTTTCCATCTTGTGGTTGGAACCATGCCATCCGTTAAAGTCTCCAACAACTTGAGCTTCCCTTCATGAAGGAAAAGACTCTAGCTAAGAAATCAAATACTAAGAGTAAAATTGTGTTTCAAAAACCAAAAACTTACTGAGCAGCAGGAGCCCACTCACGGTAGACAATTCCATCCTCTTCTCTGTTAAATCCAAATCTCAAATAACCTACAGAAGAGGGTAAAAGACAGATTTCGTTTGAACATTCTCATATAAAATATTGAATTTACTACCTAGCAAGCAATTTCATCATTGAAGTAGCCTTTAAGAAAAGCAAATTAAGAAGCGGATAGCATTGGAATGACCTTTTGCAAATTCCTCCAAGCCTCCCTCATAATTTTCAAAGAGATTTTTCTGATCCACATATTTCTTAATTCTATATAGAAAGTGATCTTTAAACGGTCGGAGGGCAGAATCAATATCCAAGATACCGATGTTTTGCGTGTCTTCCTCGGAGGTTGTAATTGTTGAACTATCATCAATCATAACAGCTGATATTGGGGAACCATAACTGACCTGGAGGGGAAAGTTGAGCAGAGATGATGTAATCAACCGCCAAAATACTATCATCAATGTGCAAGGAATATCTTCACAAGGGCTAATTAGGACTAGCATTCATGAAAAATAAAATCAAGCACATAAAAGAAATTGAAAACGGAAATCATACCCTTCGATAAACTGGAAATACATGTCGCCGAAGCAATTTTTGGGATCCACGTCCGGATTCAGTGGCTAGTTGTTTAGCAATTTCATGATTAGTTGCTGAACTCTGGAAATACAAACAAGTTTAACGGGTATGGAAGGAAGGAGTAGAACGTCATGCAAATTGTCTAGTTTTAAGAAATTTGAGAAAAAACAAGAAGAAGAAGAAGAGGAAGAAAAGTTCGAATTACAATTACCAAAGAGCGATTGTTGTTAGATGAAGGTGAGAAAGAACGAAAAGCAAAAGGCGTTGCTGCGAGAAGACTCAACGAACCCAGCATCTTTGCCAGTCCAAGCAAGATTCAGCCCCTCAAAGTTCTCTCAGCTCAGTTCCATTTTTCCCTTCAAGCAAAGTTTGTTTTAAACAGAGGGCAAAGCATAACACAAGTGATTAGCAGTAGCGCCAATCCCTTATTTATTAATTGATTAATTTATGTGGAAGTCTCCATCAATAAAATCTAGGCCGTTGGTTTTCTTAACGTATAATAAGCAATTAGTTTTTTTTTTTTTTTTTTTTTTTTTTTCTTATGGGTGAACTACACCATAAATCACCTTATTATGAATAAGTTTTTATTTTGATCATTTAACAAAAAATAATAACAATATGGTCACTTAATTATTTAAAAATTTTTGTTTAAGTCACTGAATTATTCAAAAAATTTTATTTAAGTCATTAGGCTGTAAATTATTTTTTGAAGTTCTACCGTGAGCTTCAAGTGACTATTTGACGATCATTAGAGTGGATCAATACCCATTTTCGAGTAGAAAATTATACATTTTATTTAAGTTGATTTAACGATCAATGTCGAAGATTAGAGAAAAAAATTGTTTGAATTTTAGTTCGTAGATTCATGATGTCTAAAGTTATTTCATAAAAAAAACTAAATTGTAGAAGAGAAAGGGGAAGAGAGCTTTCAATTGATCCAGGTAGTGCAAATAAAGAAAAGCATATAGCATCAATTTTAATAATCTAATAACTTAAATGAAAACTTTCAAATAGTTTAATGACCAAATTATAACTTTTTTTAGTTAAATGACCAAAATGAAAATTTATCTATAGTTTAGTGACTAATGGTCTATTTTACCTTTTCTTTTTGATCATGTCAAAATTCAGCTGAAAAAATAAAGTGTTACAGTTGAAAGGATGTCCTTCCATTTCTGTAATTTTCCGTATGATTGGGATGCCTTTGGGAAGAGACAAAGCATAAACTCACACGTTACAACTCAGCTGCCGTTAAAATTCATGAATTAAATTTTTAATTATAATAAATCCCACTTTTTCTTCTACTGCAATAGTGAGTACTGAAGAAGCCGAGATGATCCAAAATGCTCCGATCTTATTGGTTATTATGGAAAGAAAAATCACGTTCCTTTCTCTTTATCCAATTCATTTTCTTTTGTTTTATATTAAAATTAGGAATTCGCGATGCGGGATTTAATTTTTATTAATTTGATATATATAAATATATAACTATTTTATTTTTAAATAATTAATCGTGTATTAAAATATACAGTACATACCGAGCTCATTATTTGTTTATCAAGATTTTACCTATTATAAAGAAATAGTATTGGGCATTAATTGCAGACTGCAGAGGACTTGTACTGATACAAGTGAACTTGTGCCGATAAAAGTCTTGAAAATTATTACTGTTGGAGCCACAAATATCAGTAAAAGTCCACTTATATAGTTAGAAGCCTAAGGGTTTCAAGGGTTCAAACTTGTAGTGATAGTTGTATTAGTAGAAGGTGCAAGGGAGATAAAAAATTACTTACCAACTTGTATCAGTAGAAGACTCCTTAAGTATATATAGAAGTCTAATGCTTGCCTTGGGATGCTCTTTGGCTTACTTCTACTGGTAGAACTCAACCAAGTTTGGTACAACTAGACTTGTATGAGTAAAAGGGTTCCCATGAATTCGTAAAAGGGCTTCCAAGTATCGGTAGAAGTTTGGAAGAAATTTTGGGTGCTCACTGACTTGGTTCATGTAACACTCATCACTTGACCCGATTGTCAGACCTGGACACTGTAATGTCTTTGACCCGACCTGATCTATCGGATCCGAATCTTAGTTGTTACGTCCTTCTTACAGATGTAACTTAAAACTTTTTCTTTCTCATTCATTGATGTAAACGTCTATCTATGAGTATAATAGAATCTCTTATGGCATACATTGTATAGTTACATTTACAACTCAATAAAATTTTAGAATTTCCTACTTTTTCTCTCAATCTACTATGTACATATTGAATTTCTACTTAAATGACCTATGTACAAACTTTGACACGCCACTTGTTTTCCTCTATATGCATAACAACCCAGCGCGCTACTTCTTTGGCATAGCCTTGGCATCGTCTCTCAACGCATATTCCTTTATAGATTTGAAAATAGAAATCACTTTTGTAATTTTGTAAGAAATTAGTGAGCTAAACCTTAGAATACCTTTTTCACTCATTCTATATGTTATTTTGCACATCCTTTAGGTATTTCTTAACCTTTCTTCCTTCTTTGGCAAGTACAATACTAAGGCTACCATCTTTCTTTCTTAAGAACCATTTTCCCTTACAATACTAAGGCTACCATCTTTCTTTCTTAAGAACCATTTTCCCTTCTCTTGAACATACTATACTTAACATCTCTTTACTTTCTATATCCTTTTTTAGTTCTTACCTTATTATCAAACTTAATATATTTTTTCCATACTTATAAGTCTTATCAATTTCTTCGGGCAAGGTAGATTACGCCCAATACTTAACTTAGAATTTGCTTAGATCTTCCTGACTTTAGTACACTCTCTATACTTATTTTTAACTCATATCTTTGCCTCGTCATGTAATCTGGTGACACTAGCCTTTCTATTCATCCTTTGTAAATACAGGGTTTACCATTCATTCGATGTCTGTCTAAAGGCGTTATCTTCAAATGGTCATCACAAGATCTGTTATTTAAAATTTTCCACAAAAGAATTCCTTTTAACATAGTTTGCAACAAGGTTAAGATAGCCACAAAGGGATTCTTTTAACAGAGATAACCACAAAGACATTCTTTTAATAGAGATCGCCACAAAGGCATTCTTTTAACAGAGGTCATCACAAAGGCTTCCTTTTAACAGATATTGCTACAAATGCTTCCTTTTAATGGAGATTACCACAAAGACATCTTTTCAGAGATAGCCACAAAGGTGTTCTTTTATGGGAATTGCCATAAAGGAACTTCTTTAGGTTGTGCCACAAATGCATCTCCTTACAGATTACCACAAAGGTATTCCTTTTCATAGATTTGCCACAAAGTCATTCCTTTAATGGAAACAACCACAAAGGCTTACTTGTACGAAAATTGGTGTTTTTAACAATAGGGATTCGCCTAAACTCATCATCGTGAGGTTTGGCCCTCATTGTCTGGTACTCACCCAACTGTCCTTTAAATCTTTTCCATATGATGTCATAGCCCAACCATGGTCTTACACTATATGGTTTTTAGAATCCCATGGACCTTTTGTTTCAGAGATTCATATTTTTAGTCACAACAGACCCTTTTAGATGACTTCGGAGACAAACACAAACACTTCATGTAGACTCATACCTGACAAACTCATTCACATCTGACTTACTCATGACAAAATCTTTCACAATAGACTTGTTCATGTCATCAAAACATACATAGACACACTTTACTCATTTAGACATATTAACCATTGTCCACAGAGATCATATTCATACAAATCATTCATGCAAGTTCATCAGACATGCATTCTTCCCAGAACCATTGCATCATACATTTTTAGCTCATATTCACAGAAGGTTCTAGCATGTATATTACATTTGCAGGAGTCAGCTTAAGGACTCACCTGACTTGCGTCTTTAACAGCTCTAAACACCATATCCGAGCTTCTATCGAGTAGATCAGTACCCCCAAATTGACAGAACATGGGAACTCATCAAGATCTGTACACTTAACTCATTTTGTAACACCCCATACCCGTGTTCAATGCCGGAACAGGATACGAGGCATTACCAGAATAAAATACATATAGTCGTACTAAACTGAGACATAAAATTTACATCAAAATTAAAATCTTTCAATTTTTCATCACTCACTCAATCAACCCAATCATGCATCTCATAAATTGCATCATTATAAACATATAACTTAACTAATATTAGCCAACATCAATGGCCATATACAAAATAAGCTATCAAATTTTAAAGGCCAACAATTTAGACCAATTTAATTATGACATATAACAAAATAACCAAGCCCCTTATACATGCCATAACTCAAAATATTGATTTCAAAATACCAAAAGAAGTTGATAGTGTGGATGGATCTCCGACGATTTCCGAACCTCGAGCTAGCTTGGTGACACTATAAGACAAGGGAAGGAAAATAGAGTAAGCATATAGCTTAGTAAGTAGGTATGTAAATAATAAACAATTTATTAACATTATTTAAAAAAAAATCTTCATAATATGTTCTCAAGATAATACAAACATAATTGCATATAGTTCCACTTTCTACTCATGTTCATCTCAAGCTATCTGCTTGAGTCATGGTTACTAAATTATTTATATATTGAACTACGGAACTCCAAATTAAGATCTGCTAATTTTCCCTGAATTTAGACTCACATATCTTCTTACCATAAAATTTCCAAAATTTTTGGTTTAGCCAATAAGTACAGTTTATTCTTTAAAGTCTCCCCTATTTTGCTATCTGACGGTTCCGATCCCTCTTTACTAAAAATTAATTATCTCCTTGTACGAGATTTGGATGATGTTCTCATTTGTTTATTTTAAAAATAGGCTCATTAAGGATTTTAAGAATATACATTATAATCCATAATTATTTTTGTACAATTTTTAATGATTTCCCAAAGCTAGAATAGGGGATTCCAAAATCATTCTGACCCTATCTCACTAAAATTCAAATATCTGATAATAAAAAATTCTTTTGCTTACTCTGTTTCTTTTATGTGAAAATAGACTAAATAAGCTTTAATTTCATATCTAATTCAACCTCTAATTAAATTTCCACTATTTTTGGTGATTTTTCAAATTCAGGCAACTGCTGCTGTCCAAAACTGTTTTATTTCAAATTTCAGTTTTTCCATAAATTTCCTTATATCAATTTTCATAGTAACAGTTACCCATATCAAACTTACCAAAGTTTGATTACCTATCAAGCACATTGCTCACAATACACATATTCATATCCTTGTACTTATCACCATATTTTCTCATGAAAATTCACTTAGTAGATTTTTCTGTTGAACACTTCGGAATAATAACAGATACTCGGTGGTTTCGCACACAACCCACCAATAATAACTGATTCTCGGTGGTTTCGCGCACAACCCACCACACATGTGACCTGGCTCTCTTGTACACATGGTGAACACTTAGTACCACACATGTGACCTAGCCATTTAGTATCTCTCTTGTACACATGGTGGCCTACATTCGATACCACATATGTGACCTAGCTACGTATAGCTCTCTTGTACACATAGTGTACTCTCAGTACCACACATGTGACCTAGCTATTGTATCTTATAGCTCTCTTGTACACATGAGGTACACTCAATACCATACATGTGACCTAGCTACATATACATAACATTCGTATCTTTCAACTCCGAAGGTTCAATTGGGAAATGTCTCACTTATACTCACTTTATTAACTTCATTCATAGTCAACCACAATTCACAATTTACTTGTAATAATCATTCAATTATCCAACCATATATCATATAATATGTCAAAATATTATAACATAAACAAAACGATATATTATTTACATACAAACTTACCTCATTGCAAAATATGATGAATTTGCAATCTAATCCACAACCTTTTCTTTTCCCCGATCAAGGTCAATTCCTCGCCTTTCTTAATTATTGAGCTTGAAAGTTAACAAAACCTTAGATATGGAGAACATGCAAGTTTTCGCCAAGCTTGATGATAATGAACACTATTTTGGCTTATTTTCCCTTTTTAATTCTTTTATTAACCAAATGACTAAAATGCCCTTCATTAAAAACTATGGTATTTTATCCATCCTTGGGTATTTTTGTCCAAACTAAAGTATAATGGTCTAATTACCATCTAAGGACCTCCACTTTAAAAACCCATTACTCACAAGTACCTTTATGAACTAGAACACACATTTTTCACCTATTTCAATTTAGTCCTAAATACCAAATTGGGCACCCAAACAATAAAAATTTCATAATGAAAATTTCACACAATTATTCGATCACATACTAAATATTAAAATTTAATTGAAATAAAGTTTTCTACTTCGAACTTGTGGTTTCGAAACCACTATTCTGTTTAGACCCTAAATCGGGCTGTTACACATTTTCTTTCACTTTAAACATCATAAATCTCTAAATAAGACTTTACCATACTTACTTTACCCAACTAAACTGAGCTGCTCCTTAACAACCTAGTATGTAAGGTTGTAGATCTGACCTTAACAAAGGGCATCTCAAAGCCTAGATCCATATCTATGTACTTTACCTTAACAAGGGGCATTGATTACGATGAGACCTTCTCTCCAGTAGCCATACTCAAGTCTATTCGCATACTCTTATCCATTGTCATTGCTCTCAATTACGAGATCTGACAAATGAATATCAAGACAACATTCTTGAATGGCTATCTTAATGAGACCATTTATATGGTTCAACCCACTGGCTATGTTATCAAAGAAAAGGAGGAGAAAGTTTGCAAACTATCAAGATCCATTTATGGACTTAAGTAGGCATCCCACTCATGGAATAAAAGATTTGATCAAACAATCAAGACTTTTAGGTTGAGCAAAACATTGATGAATCTTGTGATTATAATCGTATAAAGGAAAAAAATGTGGTCTTCCTTGTTTTGTTTGTCGATGATATTCTACTTATCAAAAACGATGTAGGAGAATTTGTCATTAGTTAAATTGTGGTTAGCTCAACAGTTTAGCATGAAGGAATTGGTTGAATCTAGTTATATTATTGAAATTTGAATCCTTAGGGATTGAAAGAATAAGACAATAGCTCTATTACAAGCTTCATACATCAATAAAGTACTAGAACGTTTTGCAATGACTAATGTAAAGCTAGACACTTAATCGACCATATCGGGTTTTCATCTTTCTTTAGATAACTGTCCTAAGACAATAGAAGAACGATAGCATATGACTAAGGTTCCATAAGCTTCGGCATTTAGAAAAATTATATATGCATACTTTGCACACGTCCAAATATCTGTTTCGCAGTAGGAATAGTTAGTTGATATCAGACGAATCCTGGTCTCAGGCATTAACAAGCTGTAAAGTATATATTAAGATATCTTAAAAGAACTAGGGATTATATGCTTGTGTATTCTTGGGAGAACCTTACTCCTATTGGATACACAGACTCAAACTTCCAAACCCGTAAAGATTCAAGGAAATCAATATCGGGAAATGTATTCATCCTAGGCCATAGAGCTATAGTATAGAGAAGTGTAAAATAAACTTACAGTGCTGACTCTACTATGGAGGTCGAGTATGTGGCTGCTTTTGAGGCAACAAAAAAAGCAATATGGCTTCGAAAGTTTTTAATCGATCTTGAAGTCATTCCTAGTATAGAAAAATCTATAACACTGTATTGTGATACCAATTCTGCAATAGCTAATACCAAGGAAATGCGAAGTCACAAGAGGATGAAACACATTGATGGAAAGTATCACCTGATACGAAAGGCAGTAGCTGAAGAATTATAGATGTGGTGAAAGTAACTTCTGAAGATAACCTTGCGGATCTGTTTACTAAGACTCTTGTAACTAGGATTTTTAACAAACACGTCAAAGATATGAGAATGCAAAACATGACACATTTACTTCACTAAGGCAAGTGAGAGATTGTTAGGAAATATGCCCATATTGTAGTAAATATGTAATTATTTTCTATGTATGTAACGATGAATAAATCATTTCATTGTTATGTCTTTTGTATTTATGTCTTTTATATTTTGCACACATTGTGAAATTGTGACAAAAAAATATTAGTTCATTGATTATCTAAGTTCAAACTGATGATAAGTGGCATTGTAAGAACGTTCACATTGCGACAAAGACAACTTACTTCAATAGATAATCTAAACAAGTCTGTAATCTCGTTGATAAACGACAAATTATACATGTTTTTACCCTATACTTAGCCTAATTTCTAGATGAATTAACCATTGATTTGTGTAAATTGATGCTCTTAAACCTTTAAGTTCATGTTTTATGCTCAGATGAGCATAGGGAAGAGAAAAGAGTAAGGAATAGGCCAAAAACGGGCAATTTAGGCCTAATTCAATAATCAACATAGCCTGGGAGTTTGCCACAATGCCGTGCCACCTTAAAAGCTCAAACACGGCCCAACCCCGACTCACACAGCCGTGCCACACCAAACTGACCTGAACACGGCTTATTGTCGAAGTCACACGGTCGTGGCACACGGGCGTGTCCCTGTCATGAGAAAGTTCAATTTCACTCGGAAAAGGCTACTTAGGGGCTAAGAAAGGCGTTCCAAAGCTCTATATAGAGACCCTAAGGGGCAACTACTAAAAGGGACTTGCCTCTCCTGAAAAAAGGTACTTTTCTCACCTCAAGAAGATGCCTTATTCCCGCCAACATAGAGAGTAGAAGCAAGGAATTACTCCAAGGGAAGCCGATTGATCCATCTCAAAAGCTAGATTCTCCTTCAAGGCTGAAGATCTCCCTTCAAATTCCTACAGGGTTTTTGGGTTCTTTATGTTTTGTTATTTTTATTCTTCTAAGATGTTTACTTTTATAATTATGAACTAAATCCCCCAAATACTTTAGGGGGATGAAACCGAAGACAGATCTTGTTATTATTTTATCTTGAGTTATATGATAAATACTTGATTTTTTTTAATTATGTGTTCTTAATTCTTATTTTAATATTCCTAGGTATTAATTCAAGTATTGATGTGCTTATTCAGAGAAGCAAAAGTCCCTGTCTAAGAGTAGATCTAGCATAATTAAGCGAAGTTGCATGCAACCCTAGACATAGGGAGACATAAATTTGTCAGATTAGGGTCAAACCTAATAAGGGGATCCATAGATCGAGTTAATGCAAGACAGGGGTTTTAACTAGAAAGAGATTTCAGTTAATCAACCTAGGATTAGTTGTTCTTATCCTCGATGGAGGTATTAACATAAATTAGGGATTTCTACGGATCAAGTCAAGTGAATAAATCGTCTAGCTCAAAAATTGATAACAAGTGAAGTCTAGGTGGATTCTCCCTTGAGTATTGTCCAAATTAATCAGTTTTCCCAAAGAGTTTTCTTCCCCAATTCCCTTTTTGTGCATTCTTAGTTTAGTTTAATAAAATCCCCTCTTATTTTATAGGTTAAATAATAGAAAGAAAGTTACTACTAGTACTTTTGGTTCATTTGGGTTCAATATCTCGGTCTTGCCACTAAACTATACTACTATTCGATAGGTGCACTTGCCTTAAGTCGTGATATTAGTTAGTTTTGGGTAGGATCATATTTTATAAATTTTATTACTTCGTATCACGTGATATCAAGTTTTTGGCGCCATTGCCAGGAAACTAAAATATTAGGAACACTCTATTTTTATTACTTTAGCCATTTTTACTTTTATTTACTTTCAACTTATTTTTCTTTTATTTTTATTTATTTACCAACATTTTCTTTTCTTCTAGGTACCTCTAGTTTATGACTAGAAGGAACCCAGAAGGACCACTGTTTTCTGACAAAGATCTAGAAGCTACCATTCGCAGAACTCGCCGAGAGATAAGAAGAAGCCTGCAATATCTAGAACAGGGACAAGAACAAGAGCTAGAACCTACTAAAGAGATGGAACCCAATCAGGATAATCTACCACCTACTGCAATAGCCGCAGAACCAGTAAACCCAAATAATGCTCCACGTACTATGTTTGATTACTCTAAACCTAGTTTGGCTGGTACTGAATCTAGTATTGTTAGGCCTTCTATTGCTACAAATAATTTTGAATTGAAACCTAACATTATTTAGATGATTCAGTAATTTGTGCAGTTTGATGGTTTACA
This sequence comes from Gossypium stocksii, assembly GCA_020496765.1. Classification (NCBI taxonomy): domain Eukaryota; kingdom Viridiplantae; phylum Streptophyta; class Magnoliopsida; order Malvales; family Malvaceae; genus Gossypium; species Gossypium stocksii. The sequence goes on from CM035624.1 coordinate 43,973,453, forward strand.
GGATGAAGATCCTAATTCGCACTTAGCCAATTTCTTGGAATTTTGCGACACTTTTAAGATAAATGGTGTTTCTGACGATGCCATTCGCCTCTGATTATTTCTTTTTTCCCTAAGGAATAAAGCTAAACAGTGGTTAAATTCTTTACCACGTGGATCAATCACTACATGGGAACAGATGACTGGAAAATTTTTGCTCAAATATTTTCCGCCGGCTAAAACGGCAAAATTAAGGAATGATATCTTTTTTTGTGCAGTGGATTTGGAGACGCTTTACAACACCTGGGAGAGATACAAAGATTTATTAAGAAGGTGCCCTCACTATGGGTTACCTCTGTGGCTGCAAGTTCAAACCTTTCACAACGGTTTGAATCCTTCAACAAGGCAGATGATTGATGCAGCCGCCAGTGGAACAATCAACAATAAAACACCAGAAGCAACTGATGAATGTATCGAAGAGATGTCACTGAATAACTATCAGTGGCAAGTCATGAGGACAAAGCCAGCGAAGACAGCAGGAGTTTTTAATATTGATGCAGTTACAATGCTTTCCTCTCAGACAGAACTCTTAAATAAAAAGATTGATGGTTTTATTGGTTCTACGCAGGTACATCTAGTCATGCAGTGTGACTCAAACCTAGGAGGAGTGAGCGAGCCATACGGACATAGCATAGAAAGCGAACAAATGAATTATATGGGTAATAATTCTCGACCTCAAAACAATCCTTACAGTAATACTTACAATGCAGGTTGGAGGAATCACCCAAATTTTTCATGGGGCGATCAAGGAAATCAAAGACCACCACCACCACCTCCGGGATTTCAGCAACCACCCTATCAGCAAGAGAAAAAGTCAAATCTTCAAGAGATGTTGGAAAAATTCATATCGATTTTCGAAACCCGTTTTCAAAACACCGAAATAGCACTTAAGAACCAATAAGCCTATATCCAAGAGCTCGAAAATCAGATTGGTCAACTCGCAAAGATGATCTCTAAGAAACCACAAGGTAGCTTGCCGAGTAACACAGAAACTAACCTAAGAGAACATGTTTAGGCCATTACTGTACTTAATGTAGAAGGGTTAGACAAACCAAAACTGATGCAAGATACTCTGGTAAGCAATAATAAGGATAAGGTAAGTCATGATACACAAAAATTGGTAAGTGAAGAGTATAAACCTCGTGTGCCATACCCCAATGTGACAAGGAAAGACCACACTGATGAATAATTTGGTAAATTTCTTAAACTCTTAAAGAAATTACACATTAACTTACCGTTTATTGAAACTCTTTCGCAGACGCCAAACACAGTTAAATTTTTAAGGGAGCTTTTAGCGAACAAACGAAAGTTGGATGAATCGTCGCATGTGGAATTGAATGCAATGTGCTCAGCTATTCTATAGAATAAGTTGCCTAACAAACTGAAAGATCCAGGGAGTTTTACTATTCCTTGCTTACTCAATAGCTTAGATGTTAAAAATGCTTTAGTTGATTTAGGGGCAAGTATAAATGTCATGCCACTTAAATTGTTTAAACAACTAGGTCTAGAGAAACCTAAACAAACTAAGATGAGTATTCAATTAGCTGATAAAATGATTAGATTCCCTAAAGGTATAATTGAAGATGTGTTTGTCAAGATTGATAAATTTATATTCCCAGTAGATTTTGTTGTGTTAAACATGGAGGAAGATAGTAATGTACCCCTTATTTTGGGGCGACCTTTTTTAGCAACTGCCAGGACCAAAATTGACGTAGGCACAGGTGAACTTACTCTTCGTGTAGGTGATGATAAAATTACTTTACAAGCTCGTGAATCAAATAAAAATGCTGATAAAGATATTGGTACGAGTCCTTTTAAAAAGAATAATCTCACCATCCAACCTTCTATGCAGGATACACTTCACATAAAAGCAACCTATGTAACACCCCTTACTCGGAACCATCATCGGAGTCAGGTAATGAGCGTTACCAGATTTAGAATAAACCTTACAGAATTTATTCGAGGACAGTTACAGATTTACATGCACTTCAACTCAGAATTTCCTTTATCAAAGGTTTTCAAATACATTACAGACATTACAGATGGTCAAGATTCGAATCCTAATATATCGGACTCTCAGAAAAATTTTTGCTTTTAAAACACCGTCACACGCCCGTGTGACTATTGGCACGGCCGTGTTGATAGACCGTGTGGTCTTTATACGCCCATGCTCAGCAACCATGGACAAGACTGTCCATTATGCCACGGTCGCTCCACACGACCATTTGGAGGCCATGTACCCCATACGGTTGAGACACACAGCCGTGTCTCCTACCCGTGTGGTACCTTAAAATTTAAATTAAGGTGCAGGGGAGGCAGGGTCCAGAGGCACGCCCGTAGGGTCTAGCCGTGTATCGCCCACGGTCTAGGCACGCCCGTGCCATATACCCGTGGAGCATACTGCCAAATCCCACACGGTCATGGCACACGCCCGTGTGCCTTACCGTGCAGGCCATGTTAGGCTATATACCAAGCCTTGTCCTCCTTAAAACACATTCAAGCACATGCTAAATCAAAACCAACCAATTCAAGAGAAATTTTACTGAAAAGGACTTCATTTATAATATTACTTACAAAATATCATATGAGTAATGTAACTTAGGCATACCAAAAATAGCCAATTACAACCACCAATTGTTCTATACATGCCATAAATTACACTTGAAAATATAAAATATACCAAAAGAAGCTTGATAGTGTGTTGTGTGGCTCCAACTTTATGATCCTGATCTAACAAGCTCAATATCTACAGAGGCTGGAAAAAGGGAGGGTAAGCTACAATAGCTTAGTAAGTTATATGAAATTCATAGCAATGAAATAGTTCAATAAATCATTAAATTAGCATCATAGATGCTATCACATATCATTATACAACTAGCTTACTCTTTGTGCTCATTCCACATGCCAACCATGAACATGCTTAGTAATAACATTCTCAGTATACCGTACCATTTTCAGTTCACCTAGACAATCACTTCATCACAATACAGTTAATCTAATTCCCATTGAGTAATTTTGGAATATGAACAGATATACAGAGGTTAGCACATAAGTGCCATACAGACATGGCGAAGCCATAAAGTAGCCAAAGCTATTAACAGTAGGGTAGCCGAAGCTACAATCAATGCGGTAGCCGAAGCTACAATCAGTAACAATACAGAAGTTAACCACGGGCATGCTCACACAAGCTGATAGGTGTCTGCAACACATGCAAGACTACCTAGCACCGGGTAACTATAACAGTCAGAACAGTGGGCCTCAAGTGACATGTCACTGTTATCTATGTCTATTCCTACTTGCTCAATCGGGATTTACAGATAATGCATAAATCAGTAGTTTAAGAAGCACAAACAATGATTGTAATGCCCCTACGCCCGAGACCGTCGCCGGAGTCGAGCTAGAGGTGTTAATAAACTAAGTTTCGACATTTAAGAAATTTTACCTTGTTGATCTCGACATTAGTATTAGCAGTCCACCTACGTCATGATTACAAAAAAAATCATATCTCGAGTTACGAAACTCAAAATCAAGATCCATAAATTTTCCCTGAATCTAGACTCATATATCTATTTACTAATTTTTTTCTAGAATTTTTGGTTGGGCCAATTAGTTCAGCTTATTAGTTAAAGTTACCCCTGTTTTAGGACTCGACTGCACCAACCTCTACTTACTACGAACCACTTTTCTCTCTGTACAAAATTCATAAGACTACCGTTTTTTTCTCTTAAAACTAGACTCAATAAGGATTTTGTACATATACAGTATACCTCCTATTTATTTTTTTAAAATTTATGGTGAATTTCCAAAGTTGGAACAGGGGATCCAGAAATCGCCCTGGCCCTGTATCACTAAAACTCAAATATCTCACAACATATAACTCCTTTACCTGTTTCGCTTTTTCCATATAAAAATAGACACAATAAAATTCAATTACATATTTAATTCATCACCTAATTTGATTTCTACTATTTTTAGTGATTTTTCAAACTCATGTCTTTGCTGCTGCAATATTCTGTTTTATGGCAAATTTCACTTTTCTATGGATATTCAAGGACTAAGTGTCATTTTAAGCATACATGGTCTCACACATGATCTAGATTAACCATTCCAATGAATAATCATTATCAAGGATTTTCTCAACAAAACCACAACCACATCACAAGATTAATTACACAAAATGAGTATATTGCTATACATGCCATATTCCAGTTATACAAGCCATTTTACCAAAATAGTTCTTCGGATAGTGTGAGCGAGCCTTCGACCTATCCTGATTCCCAAGCCGGCTTCCCCAAAACTACAATGAATAAAAAGGGAGGAGTAAGCATAAATGCTTAGTAAGTTCACATGCAAATAACGGGTAATATAATCATACAATTTAACATAACATCATTTGCTTAAACATCATCAAGGCATTCCATTCATGACATAAGCATACTTATTACCTCACCACAAATTGTCTTACCATATTCTTCATAAAAAGGAATAAGTCCATACCTGTTCTCTTACCTTTATTTATCACATTCACCATCGATTCACTTTCATTTTAGGTGTTCTCCCAATTTCCTTAAGGTTCACCCGTTGAACACATTGGAATATAACTTGGGTACGTGGATAGTATGCACGTAAATGTGCAATCCCCTTAGATTAACAAGCTCAATAGCTTTTATAATTTAAGTAGCCAAGCTACTATGTAACCCACCCATAAACGAACTTGGACTCAACTCAACGAGCTTGGTCGTTCACATCCATAAGTGAACTCGGACTCAACTCAACGAGCTCGGATACCTAGTTACATCTCACGAACTCGGACTCAACTCAACGAGTTTGGAACTTAACCATCCTAGTGACATGTCACTTGTACCCTAATCTATTCCCAAGGTTCAAACGGGATTTCTCTCTCAATTCCACAATTCAATCGTCTTCCTCGAGATATCGAAACCAACATTTACTATATTCCATACTTATTTGCACATCAATAAGAAATAGTTCACAAAACATAATATTTCATAATAGCAACTACAATAGCATATAATGACATTAAATAACTTAGAAATAACAATTATATCACATTATTTACACATGAACTTACCTCAATGCCAAATATTTGAAATCGAGCCTATTCCTTGAAAACTTTGTTTTTTCCTCGTTCACGACTTGAATCTCGTTTTTCTTGATCTAAAATAGCACATTTAGCTCATTTAATACTCACAGTATTTTAACTCTAATATTCAATCAAACAGATATCATCAAAATTTCACATAATTAAAAATTTTCACTTCAGATTTGTGGTTACAAAACCATTATTCCGACTAGCCCCTAATTCGGGTTGTCACAATTCTCTCCTCTTAGGGATTTTCGTCCCCGAAAATCTTACCAGTAAACAGTTGAGGGTACTGCTTCCTTATAGCCTCCTCAGTTTCCCACGTTGCCTCTTCTACCCCAGGCTTTTGCCATAATACTTTCACTAACGATATTTCTTTGTTTCTCAACTGTTTTATTTCTCGTGACAGATTCTTAATCAGTTCCTCTTCATAAGTCATATCTGTTCTAATTTCTACCTCAATTGGCGAAATCACATGTGTCGGATCCGATCGATAACATCGTAACATAGAAACATGGAACACATCATGAATTTTGTCTAACTAGGGTGGCAAAGCTAAATGGTAGGCTACCGGGCCAATTCTCTCAATTACATTGTAAGGACCGATAAAGCGTGGACTTAGTTTACCTTTCCGGCCAAATCTCAAAATTTTCTTCCACGGTGATACTTTCAAAAATACGTTATCGCCCACTCAAAATTCAATCTCTTTCCTTTTTAAATCCGCATATGATTTCTGTCGGTCTAATGCAGCTTTCAGATTATCTTGAATTATCTTTACTTTTTCTTCAATCTCTTTTATCAAATCGATCCCATGTAGTCGGTGCTCACTCAATTCGGTCCAATACAGTGGAGTTCGACACTTTCGTCCATATAAAGCTTCATATGGTGCCATTTTTATACTAGACTGATAACTATTATTATATGCAAATTCGATCAAAGGCAAATATCTGTCCCAAGTACTCTCAAATTCCAAAATGCAACATCTAAGCATATCTTCTAATACTTGAATTACTCTTTCAGATTGTCCGTCCGTTTAAGGATGGAATGCCGTACTAAAATTTAATTTTGTACCTAAGGCATCCTGTAACTTTTTCCAAAACCTCGAAGTAAACCACGGATCTCGGTCAGAAATTATGGATAGTGGCACTCCATGCAAACGTACTGTCTCAGCAATATACAACTCCGCCAATTTATCAAGCGAAAAGTCCGTACGTACCGGAATGAAATGAGCCGATTTAGTCAATCTATCTACTATTACCCAAACTGAGTCTTTCTTTCTCGGTGTAAAAGGAAAATCCGGTATAAAATCCATTGTTACTCAATCCCATTTTCATTCGGGAATTAAAGTCGATTATAGTAATCCAGATGGCACTTGATGTTTCGCTTTCACTTGCTGACAGATTAGGCATTTTGACACAAACTCTGAGATGTCCCATTTCAAACCCTGCCACCAACACAGTTTCTTCAGATCATTATATATTTTTACACTACCGGGGTGTATTACCATACCACTATTATGAGCTTCATGCAGAATTTTGTCAATCAATTCAGAATTTCTTGGTACACACAATCGGTCATAGTACATTAGACAGCCATTCAGATCAACTCAAATTCAGAATTTTCATTCATCAAACACTATTCTCTTTTAGATTGTAACTCATTATCTACTTTCTAAGCTTCATAAATTTCTTGTAAAAACACTGGCCTAACTCATAATTCCGCAATCAAGGCACTACTGTCAGAAATTTCAAATTTCACATTGATAGCTCATAAAGCAAAGAGGGACTTTCTACTTAAAGCATCTGCGACCACGTTAGCCTTTTCCGGATGATAGTCTATCACCAATTCATAGTCCTTCAACAGTTCTAACCACCTTCTCTGACTTAAATTTAGATCCTTCTATGTCATCACATATTTTAGGCTTTTATGATCAGTGTACGCACAACATCTCTCACCGTACAAATAATGTCGCCATATTTTAAGAGCAAAGACAATGGCAGTTAGCTTTAAGTCATGAGTAGGATAATTTCGTTCATACGGTTTCAGCTGTCGAGAAGCGTAGGCTATCACTCTTCCTTCTTGCATCAGAACACATCCGAGTCCATTCAAAGAGGCATCACTGTACACTACAAATTCCTTTCCCGACTTAGGTGGGACCAACACCGGTGCTTCAGTCAAACATTTCTTCAATCTATTGAAACTCTGTTGACATTCTTCGGTCCATTCAAACTTACTATCTTTTTGCAACAATTTGGTTATTGGTGACGCTATCATGGAAAAGCCTTCAACAAATCAACGATAATAGCCAGCCAAACCTAGAAAACTTCTAATCTCAGACACAGTCTTCGGAGGCTTCTATTCTAATATAGTTGAAATCTTTCCTGGGTCCACTCATATCCCTTCACCTGATACAATATGCCCTAAAAATCCAACTTCTCGTAGCCAAAATTCACTTTTGCTGAACTTAGCAAATAATTTCTTTTCTCGTAGTATCTGGAGCACGATTCGTAGATGTTCAGTATGTTCAGACTTGCTCGGAGAATAAACCAAAATATCATCTATAAAAATCACTATGAATTTATCCAAATAGGGTCAAAAAATTCGATTCATCAGATCCATAAAGACAACTGGAGCATTAGTCAGACCAAAGGGCATTACTAAGAACTCATAATGACCATATCGAGTTCTAAAAGTAGTCTTCGGCACATCTCCCTTTTTAATTTTCAACTGATAGTACCCGGACCTTAGATCAATCTTAGAAAACACGGTAGCGCCTTTCAATTGATCAAATAAATCGTCAATTTTAGGCAACGGATACTTATTCTTCACGGTTACTTTATTGAGCTGTCGATAATCAATGCAAAGCCTCAATGACCCATCTTTCTTCTTAACAAACAACATCGGAGCACCCCATGGTGAAAAACTCGGCCTTACAAACCCTCTATCGGTTAACTCTTGCAACTATACTTTCAGTTCTTTCAGTTCTGTAGGTGCCATTCTGTAAGGAGCGATCGATATCAGAGCAGTACCAAGATACAACTCTATACTAAACTCAACCTCTCTATCCAGGGGTAAACCAGGCAGTTCTTCCGGGAATACATCCATAAATTCACACACAACAAGTATAGATTCAATCTTCTTTTCAGACAATTCAGTATTCAAAACATATGCGAGGTAAGCTTCACATCCTCCATTCAGATACTCAGCGACAAACATAGCAGAAATTACAGTTGGCATCAACTCAAACTTATCGGTTTTGACTCTCGGTATCTTACCATCATCACATTTCAATTCCAGAGTTTTCTGTCTACAATCTATTTTGGCACCATGCAGAGTCAACCAATCCATTCCCAAAATTACATCAAACTCATCAAAAGGCAACAACATTAAATCAACAGGAAAACAATAACCATGAATCATAAGAGGGTAATTTCTACAAATTTTATCAACTAATAAATGCTTTCCTAACGGATTTGAAACTTGTACCACATGCTTAGTAAATTCAACACACAAATTCTCATAAGATATTTTACTTATACATACATACGAATGAGTAGAGCCAGGGTCAATCAAAGCAAGAACAAAAATACCATAAAGAGAAAATGTACCGGTAATCACTTCAGGGGAGGATGCTTCCTGATATGCGTGATATGAAGTAATAAATTTATAATAATGATCGCACCAAAAACTAACTATTATCACGAATTTAAGGCAAGCACACCTATCAAACAGTAGTATAACTTAGTGGCAAGACCGAGATATCATACCCAAGGGAACCAAAAGTACTAGTACTAACTTCCTTTCTATTATTTAACCTAGAAATAAAAGTGGTTTTTATGAAACTAAATTAATTCTAAAACTAAACTATGAATGTACAAAAAGTAAATTAGGGAAAAACTCTTTAGGAAAAATTGATTGATTTGGCAATACTCAAGGGAGAATCCACCTAGACTTCACTTGTTATAAATTCTTGAGCTAGATGATTTATTCACTTAACTTGATCCGTAGAGATCCCTAACTTATGTTAATACCTCTGTCGAGGATAAGAACAACTAATCCTAGGTTGATTAACTGAAATCTCTTTCTAGTTAAAACCTCTAGTCTTGCATTAACTCGATCTATGGATCCCCTTATTAGGTTTGACCCTAATCTGGCAGATTTATGTCATCCTATGTCTAGGGTTGCATGCAACTCCGCTTAATTATGCTAGATCTACTCTTAAACAGGGACTTTTGCTCTTTTAAATAAGCACATCAATACTTGAATTAATACCTAAGATTATTAAAACAAGAATTAAGAACACATAATTAAGAACAATTCAAGTATTTATCATATAACTCAAGATAAAATAACAACAAGATCTGTCTTAGGTTTCATCCCCCTCAAGTATTTAGGGGATTTAGTTCATATTTAAAGAAAACATCTCAGAAGAATAATGATAACAAAACATAAAGAACCCAAAAACCTCTGAAGGATTGAAGGGAGATCCTTTGTCTTGATATAGAATTCGGCTTCTGGGATGAATCAGTCGACTTCCCTTGGAGTAATTCCTTGCTTTCACTTTCTGTGTTGGCAGAAATACGGCACTCTCTTGTGGGAGAAAAGGCACACACTTAGGGTTGCCTCCTAGAGTCTTTATATAGAGCTTTAGAATGCCTTTCTTAGCCTCTAAGTATCCAAATCCAAGTGAAATTGAACTTCCTCACGACAGGGACACGCCCGTGTGCCACGCCCGTGTGGATCGACAAGAGGCCGTGTGCGAGACTGTTGATGGTGGCACGACCGTGTGATCCGGCCGTGCTTGTCGGGGCTTGGGCTGTGTTGGACCTTATGTGGCACGGCCATGTGCCACGGCCGTGTGATGAATCCTTGGGCCGTATTATTTTTACACTTTAGCCCATTTTCTTTATTTTCGTTCCGTTTTTTGTTCTTTTCTCTTCCCTGTGCTTTCTTGAGTATAAAACATGAAATAGAAGGATTAGGAGCACTAATTTCCACAAATTCAATGATAATTCATCCAGAAATTGAGCTAAGCATGTGGTAAAAATATGTATAATTTATCATTTATCAAATATCCCACACTTAAGCCTTTGCTTGTCCTTAAGCAAAATCTCAACCCACAATCAAGAATCATTCTTCTCGACTCACAATCTTTATCAATAATGCTTCAAACTAATTCACAAGTATTCATACAATGAAAATTCAATCAGAAGAACATTAAAGATTTAATTACTCTAAGTTGAGAATTTTATCATCGAAACATAGGTTTTCACCCTTTTCCTAAGTAATTATGTCTCAATCAAAGTCAACTAAAATTGACATCCTCAATAAGGATTCACTCTATCCACTCAAAGTGTTTAGGGTTCAAGAATTAAGTACTCTCTAGTCAACTTGAAGTGTTATTACCATAGGCCTGCAAAAAAATCAAATCTCCACCACTATAGATTGATATGATACATCGATCAAAAGTTCTTTCAATGGTTGTAATGGGGCTTTGGTTAGGGGTGTTGTCATAAGCTGAAAAAGAAGGTTAGAATCGAGATTAAACTAAAAAATTATCTAGCTAGAAAAATTTCTATCACTGGAACATATTCCTCGAGCTAAGCCTTATGATGACATCATTCTAGCCTTGATAGCCTTAAAATAGAAATATGCAAAAATGTTAACTATGAATTACAACTGAATTAACTGTATATATACTTTTTTTAGAACAATTCAAATATAATACTTTTAATATTTACAAACTTTACAAACTTGGAAAGAGAGAATAAATCTAGATAATAATTTCAACTCAGATCTTGATAAAAATAGGGATCAATATAATTGAATGGGATTCAACAAAAATAGGTTATGGGTTAATATTAGAGGTAAGTCAAGGAATGGGTTGTTAGGCTCAATAGGGTTCACTAGGGGTTAATTTGTGGAGGTAGGCTTTTATAGAGTAAATGGGTTACATCCTAGGTGCCTTTATCATTTCAGTGTATCAAACCAATGATGTGGTCTTGACATGTATAATCGAAGCAAGTTCTAGAATAACAAATCAGTATTGACTCACTCAAAGCAACAATAAAGGTGAGCACTAAAGAATGTATGCTCAAAAGGCTTAAAAATCTCACCAGAATTATGGCTTTTGATGTCAATCCTGCGAATTTCAAATCTCAAGATATCACTTAAAATTAGGGAAAATAACCTAGAAAAAAATTCAAATTCTCAAAAATTTCAACTTATCATGCTTGATTCCCTAGTGTTTTAAAGTTTGAATAATCAAAGTACAAGTGCCTATGTCTTAATTCTCAACATATCAATAAAAATCATAAATCAATCAGAATTAATTCTTAACAGAAGATTGAAGATAATGCAAAGAGTGAAAGTGTGAATTCGAAATTTTGAGAACAATGCAAATAAAATTTTTTAGAGATTTCAAAGAAAATGTAATGACTGAAAGTAAGTTTCCCCCCCACACTTAAGATGTACATTGCCCTCAATGTACAAAGATAACATTAGTAGCAATAGAAGCACAAGATCATAAGATAGGGGAAGACATGAACTTCCTTGAATTTTGGATGAATTTGTGAGACGGAGATTGGAATTGGAAGAGCTGGTAGTTGTGGTAGGATTGTCCCATTTACATATGGATATAAGCTGAAGAGCTCCTTTGAAACTGCGAAAGCATTTATCAGTCATGGGAAATTTGGATTAACAGAATATGTTTGTTAAGGCCTGGCCGATATGAAGAAATTAAAATAAAGAAATAACGGAAATTAAATTCTAAAAATACTAAAATTCAAATAATGAAAAAGATAAGATGAAATAAAATAAAAGAAAAAGTAAAATGGAAAATAAAAGAGAAGAAAAGAGGATTAGGAAAGTCTAAACCTCAGATGGGTAGCAAGGTGGAGAAGGTGGTGTGATATGAAGGTGCTGGTAAATCTGTGCTAAAGTGGCATCAATGTGATCAAATCTTTGAAAACATTGTTGCTCGAATCGTGTGAAGCGGTCAGCTAAGTCAGCGTGAGAAGCTACCGCATGAACTGGTCGGCGAGGTGGTGGTGGCTCAACTGGGCTCTCCTCCGATGGTGGTGGTGGGACATCATCAATAATGTCCTCTGGATCCTCGACCTCTTGGATGAGTCGGTACTGTAGGGGGTCGGCCTCTGGTCTGCGCTGGATCATCCTCATGTGGAGCATAGTCTAGATGCCCTGAGGAGACATCTGGCCGCGTATAAGAGGATGTCTGGGTTGCGGTATTGAGTATCCTGAAGTGGCGGGCCAAGTGTATGATGTATAGGCCCATAGATATCACTCCCCTACGATGCCTTTCCGTTTGGTACTGGATGGCATGGGCGATGAAGAAGGCTAAGTCGATGGTGTGCGCGTTTGCCATGCTTTATAAAAAGTAGGCATCATGTGTGTTGATGACACTGGTGCTCTCGCATCGGCCTATCAGGGTATGTGCAAGGAGGGCGTGGAGATACCTTAAGGATGGGGTAAGGGCGATCGCCTTGGTGCGACTAGGGTAATATGTGGGGTGCCCTGGGGCGAGATCGCGCCAACAGTTGACCGGTGTGATATAGAGGCGATGGGGAAGTGTGGAAAAATCCTCATCGACTATGAACTCATCCGTGTAGAGTCCTAGTGCAATTCCAAATTCGGGGATGCTCAGCTGATGCACCAATCCACCAAGGCGGAATTGAATAGTACCGATCATCATGGTTTGTCATTACCACCTGTAGATGAAAAGTAGAGCAAAATTCTAAGGTTAGTTCAAGATAGGTGGGCTTTATGATGTTGAAAAATTGCCGCCATGGATTGGTGGATAGTAGGGCCCAAATGGCATCAGGAGTTGACTCGCTCTAGGGCGGCCCAGTCGATGCATCTGCTAGCTCCTAGAGGGCTGGCTCGGAGGATCTGAAATAACTCCTCTTGGGAGTGCTGTGGAAATGTGATGAACGGGTGTCGGCTTTCGGTTGTAGGTCTCGACGAGGATGAACCACCTGGCCCCTTCCATTTCTTTGAAGCAGTGGCGGCAGTTCGCTTACCGCGTGATGACGACATAATGCCTAAAAAACAAAATAATATGCATTAGTCCTAAAAATTGAAATCAATGAAAAAGACAAATAGTAATAAGTATTTATGCTTAAATGAAACAAAACATACTAAGAATACTGATTTACTAACCTAAGTAATATATTCTATTTGTCCTAAATATGTGAATAAAATGGGTTTATTTATTTATACTAAGTGAATATTACTCTAGAAAAGTGGCAAACAAATAGGATTCTAAGTGGCATGGCATCATGCAATTCTCTATAACATTCTAGATTCTTCATGCCAAAATTTATGAATTTCATTTCCTAAAACTAGTGCAAAAATGAAATAAGAAATATTATGAACATAAAAAAAAATAGATAAGAGCATTAAAAACTAAAGATAAAATGAAGAAAATAGAACCAAATGGGTGATTGATGAGGAGGAGCACAGTCATGGAGGCGTTGCACGGTCGTGGGGATGCCTTGGAAGGCTGTTGGCTGCGCTGGAGAATGCTAGGATAGGTTTTAGGTAGGAGGGTTTAGGAAATTTTAGGGTTTTAATGGAAGAAGATGATGAATAGTGGCCCCTTTATATAGATTTTGGGTCACACAGGCATGGCACATGCCCGTGTGGCTCGGGTTTTGCCCGTGTTGTTCAAAATTTAGGGTTTTGGTGCGTCTGGTTCAAGGCACACGCCTGTGTATTGAGGGCGTGTTAAGGCACACAGCCGTGTGACACGACCGTGTCCTTCGATGTTCGCTTCTCCCATGGCTGTGTAGTAGGTCACATGCCCGTGTCTAAAATGTCAGTGTCGACCACGGCCTTGGGGCACACGCTCGTGTTGGAATTGGCAGTGTTGGCCATGGCCACATCGCACGGCCGTGGCATTTTGTCATAGCCCGTGTTGATTCAACAGGCTCGGCCACGATCAGATCGCATGGCCGTGGCATTTTGTGGAAGCCCGTGTCTTAGGAAAATTTTTACCCTACTTGTACACGGCCAAATTGCATGACCGTGTCTCTGCTTAGAGTGTCCACACATCCTTAGGCATGCCCGTGGGCATGGCCGTGTGGTCTAAAAATCCTGCTTCCAAAAGAGTTAGTCGATGTATTAAAAGACTGAAATAAAAAATTACTAAGTTAGTGTTCGGGTTACCTCCCTAGAAGCGCTGATTTAGAGTCTAAGCTCGACTCTACTTGGATGTATCACGAAGGGAGTTCGTGGAGCTAAAGCTCCTCCCTATTATCTTTGAAATTCTCACCTCTATAATGTTTTAGCCGATGGCCGGTTACCTTGAAAGTACCGTGGGTTGGGTGCGTTACCTTAACTGCGCCATATGGAAAGACAGTTTGAACAGTGAATAGACCTGACCACCTTGATTTAAGTTTTCCAAGAAATAGTTTAAGCCTTGAGTTGTAGAGTAAGACAAGATTGCCGATTTTGAACTGCTTATGTTGTCTCAAACGATTGTCATGGCGTCGCTTTGTGGCTTCCTTATATAATCGTGAGTTTTCGTAGGCATTGCAGTGCCATTCATCTAGCTCATTTAGTTGCATTAGACGTTTCTCACTTGCAAGCTTAAAATCAAGGTTTAAAAATTTAATAGCCCAGAATGCTTTATGTTCAAGTTCAAATGGCAGATGACAGCTTTTTCCATAGACAAGTTTATAAGGAGATGTACCTATGGGTGTTTTAAATGCAGTTCTGTAAGCCCATAAAGCATCATCTACTTTTCTTGACCAATCTTTCCTATTTGTTTCTACTATTTTTTCTAGGATGCGTTTTAGTTCTCCATTTGTTACTTTGACTTGGCCACTAGTTTATGGATGATAAGGGGTAACTGTTCTGTGGTGTACTCCATATCTCTTTAAAACTTTTTCAAATTGAGCATTGCAAAAATGAGTACCCCTATCACTAATAATTATCTAGGTGTTCCGAATCGAGAGAAAAGCTTTTTAAAGAAACATACTACCATTCTAGCATCAATAGTAGGTAAAGCTTGGGCTTCCACCCATTTTGACATGTAATCTACTGCTACTAGGATGTACTTATTTCCAAATAAAGTAGGGAACGGACCCATGAAATCAATACCCCATACATCAAATATCTCACATGTAAGTATATAGTTTTGAGGCATTTCATTATGTTGAGAGATATTACCTATTCTCTGGCATTTATCACGAGAGGTTACATTCCTGTTGGCATCTCTGAAAATTGTAGGTCGGTAAAAACCTAATTCGAGTACCTTGTGAGCAGTTCTAGCTCCAGTGTGGTGTCCTCCTGTAGGTCCCGAATGGCAGTGGTCTAAATTTTGTTATGCTTCTGTTTCAGTAACGCATCTTCGGATAACCTGATCTGCACAAATACGAAAAAGAAAAGGATCTTCCTAAAAGTAGTTTTTCACATCAGCGAAGAATCGCTTCTTTTGCTGATGGGTCAACCCTTTTGGGGTTATGTTAGCTGCTAAATAATTTGCAAAATCAGCAAACCAACGAGCTGCTGCGTCTGCTATGGCGAGGAGTTGTTCTTTAGGAAACAAGTCGTTTATTTTATCGAGGTCATTGGGGTATGGATCTTTCAACCTTGACAGGTGATCTGCTGCTAAATTTTTAGCTCCTTTCTTGTCTTTTATTTCTAAGTCGAATTCCTGTAACAATAGAATCCATCTTATCCATCGCGATTTTGTATCAGTTTTAGTTTGAAGATAACGAATAGCAGAATGATCAGTATAAACGATAACTTTTGACAATATTAAATAAGATATGAATTTATCAAATGTAAAAATAATAGCTAGCAATTCTTTTTCCGTGGTTGTATAATTTGCTTGTGCGGCTGTCAGGGTTCTGCTATCATAATAGATCGGTTGAAAGTGCTTGTCTCTTCACTGTCCCAAAACTGCACCTACGGCAAAATCACTCGCATCACACATTAGTTCAAAAGGTAGATTCCAATCAGGTGAAATCATAATCGGGGCATTGACTAACTTTTCCTTAAGAGTATTAAAAGACTCTAAACATTCTTGGTCAAAGTTGAAAAGCTCATCTTTTTCTAGTAATTTCGTTAAACGCTTAGCTATTTTCGAAAAGTCTTTGATAAATCTGTGATAAAAACCAGTATGTCCTAAAAAACTTCTTATGGCCTTAACCGAATTAGGGGGAGGTAATTTTTCAATAGTTTCAATTTTTGCTTTGTCTATCTCTATCCCTTTACTAGAAATTTTATGCCCTAGTACAATACCTTCTTGAACCATAAAGTGGCATTTTTCCCAATTAAGCACTAGATTTGTCTCTTCACATCTTATCAGAACACGTTTTAAGTTATTAAGACAAAGTTGGAAAGAATTACCGAAAATCGAAAAATCATCCATAAATACATCCATGATATCTTCCACGAGTTCGTCAAAGATGCTAACATGCAACGCTGAAAAGTAGCAAGAGCATTACATAATCCAAAAGGCATTCTACGATAAGCAAATGTACCGTATGGACATGTGAATGTTATTTTCTCCTGATCTTCTAGAGCTATCGGGATTTGGAAGTAGCCAGAGAGGCCATCTAGGAAACAGTAATACATATGACCTGATAATCTTTCCAACATCTGATCGATAAAAGGTAAGGGAAAATGACCTTTTTGAGTTGCATCATTCAGCTTTCTATAATCAATACAGACTCTCCATCCAGTGACTATTCTTGTAGGTATTGACTCCTTTTTATCATTGGATACCACGGTCATACCTTCCTTTTTAGGAGCAACCTGCACAGGACTTACCTAAGAACTGTCAGAAATAGGATAAATAATGCCTGCGTCTAGAAGTTTAATTACCTCAGCTTTTACAACTTCCTTCATGTTGGGATTCAATCGTCGTTGAGCTTGTACGGATGGCTTATATCCTTCTTCCATTAAAATTTTGTGGGTGCAAAAAGAAGGGCTAATTCCTTTAATATCATAAATCTTCCAAGCTATAGCCTTCTTGTGTTCCTTTAATACTTGAAGTAATTCCTCCTTCTTTTTAGTGCTCAAATCTGACGCGATAATTACTGGTAATGTCGAATCATCTCCTAAAAATGCATACTCTAAGTGGTCAGACAATTGTTTTAATTCCAATTTAGGAGGTTTATCAATCGAAGATTTTTGTCTCAGTTCGTCATTCATCTTAATACTCTCATAACTTATGTGCCTTGTGATAAGTTCATTAGAGTTTAACTCCTTCATTACTTCTTTAACTTCAGTGATGGCTTCATCTTCGCCCCCACCTTAAACAAGACACAGTTCCAACGTGTCTGCGAGAGAAATTTCCTGAAATTTATCTTGAACAAAATAATCAACAGCATTAATAAAATAACATGAATCATCCTATTCTCTAGAAAATCTCATAGCATCATAGATTTTAAAAACGACTTCTTCTTCACCAACTCTAAGCACTAATTTACCATCCCCTACATCGATAACAGCTCTAGTAGTAGCTAAAAATGGGCGTCCCAAAATTAAAGGCACCTTAATATCCTCATCCATATCAAGCACAACAAAATCAACTAGAAATATAAATTTATCTACCTTTACCAGCACATCTTCAATGATTCCCCTAGGGTATTTAACAGATCTATCAGCTAATTGAATACTCATCCTAGTGGGTTTTGGTTCCCCTAGACCTAGTTGCTTGAACATTTTGTAGGGCATTAGGTTAATACTAGCACCTAGATCAGCTAAGGCTTTTTTAATAATTAAACTGCCAATTAAGCAAGGAATAGTAAAACTCCATGGATCTTTTAGTTTGGCCGGCAGTTTATTTTGGAGAATAGCTAAGCATTCCTCGTTGAGTTCTACTATGGCTAATTCTTCCAACTTCCTTTTATTTGTGAGGAGTTCTTTAAGAAACTTTGCATACTTCAGCATCTGCGAAATTGCTTCAACAAAAGGTAAGTTAATATGTAACTGTTTAAAAAGTTCAAGAAATTTACCAAATTAAGCATCTGTGCAGTCTTTCTTCAACTTTGCCAGATATGGTATGGGTGGTTTATATTCCTTAAGTGTTGGAGGAGTGTTTTCCTTGGGTTCTTCTTCCTCTACCTTGTCTTTTGTGGATTCTTGAACAGACTTCTTTTCTGATTCAGCCAGTACTTTCCCATCTCTTAGAGTAATTGCTTTGACATGTTCTCTGGGATTTGGCTCAGTGTTACTTGGTAGTCCACCTTGTGGTCTTTCTGATATTAATTTGGCAAGTTGACCAATCTAATTTTCAAGCCCTTGAATTGATGCTTGCTGGTTCTTTAGTGCTGTTTCAGTGTTTTGAAAATGGGTTTCTGATGCGGCCATAAATTTGGTGAACATCTCTTCAAGGTTTGGCTTTTTTTCCTATTGTGATGGTGCCTATTGAAATCCCGGAGGAGGCAGTTGTCTTTGATTTCCTTATCCTCCCCATGAAAAATTGGGGTCATCTGCCAACCTGCATTGTAAGTATTACTATAAGGATTATTTTGAGGTCTAGAATTGTTACCCATATAGTTGGCTTGTTCGGTTTCCATGCCATGTCCATAAGAGGAGTAGTCTGGATTGAACATATTTCATTGAGTTGTGTCACACTGCATCACTGGTTGTGCCTGCGTAGAACCAACAAAATTATCAATCTTTTTATTTAAAAATTCTACCTGATTAGTAAGCATGGTGATAGTATCAATATTATAAACTCTTGCAGCTTTTGTCGGCTTTATCCTCATGACTTGCCACTGATAGTTATTCAGTGACATTTCTTTAATAAATTCATAAGCTGCTTTGTTATGTTGTTGATTGTTCCTCTGGTGGCTGCATCGATCATTTGCCTCGTTGATGGATTCAAACCATTGTGAAAGGTTTGAACTTGTAACCACAAAGGTAACCCATGGTGAGGGCACCTTCTCAACAGATCTTTGTATCTCTCCCAGGCATCATAAAGGGTCTCTAAATCCATCTGCACAAAAGAAGAGATATCGTTTCGCAATTTAGCTGTTTTAGCTGGATGAAAATATTTAAGTAAGAACTTTTCGGTCATCTATTCCCATGTGGTGATTGATCCTCGTGATAAAGAATTTAACCACTGTTTGGCTTTATTTCTCAAAGAGAATGGGAATAGCCTGAGACGAATGGCATCATCAGAAACGCCATTAATTTTAAAAGTATCACAAAGTTTCAAAAAGTTGGCTATGTGTGAATTTGGATCTTCATCCTGTAAACCATTAAACTGCACAAATTGCTGTATCATCTAAATAGTGTTAGGTTCTAACTCAAAATTATTAGCAACAATAGCAGGTCTAATAATACTAGATTGAGTACCAGCCAAATTAGGTTTAGCATAATCATACATAGCACGAGGAGCATCATCTTGGTTCACTGGTTGCGCGGTTATCGCTGGAGGTGGTAGATTGTCCTGATTTGCTTCCATCTCTTCCGTAGGTTCTGGCTCTTGTTCTTGTCCTTGTTCTGGATAATGTAGGCTTTTTCTGATCTCCCTACGATTTCTACGAACTGTTGCTTCTAAATCTTCGTCAAAAAGTAATGGCCCTGCTGGGTTCCTTCTAGTCATAAACTAGAGGTACCTAGAGGAAAAGAAAATTTCAGTAAAATAAAAATAAAAATAAAAATAAAAATAAAAATAAGCTGAAAATAAATAAAAATAAATATGGCTAAAGTAATAGAAATCGAGTGTTCTTAATATTTCAGCTCCCCGGCAACGGCGCTAAAAACTTGATATGCGTGATATGAAGTAATAAATTTATAATAATGATCGCATGAAAAACTAACTATTATCACGACTTTACGGCAAGCGCACCTATCGAACAGTAGTATAGCTTAGTGGCAAGACCGATATCTTGTACCCAAGGGAACCAAAAGTACTAGTACTAACTTCCTTTCTATTATTTAACCTAAAATAAAAGGGGTTTTTATGAAACTAAACTAATTCTAAAACTAAACTATGAATGCACAAAAAGTAAATTGGGGAAAAACTCTTTAGGAAAAACTGATTAATTTGGGCAATACTCAAGGGAGAATCTACCTAGACTTCACTTGTTATAAATTCTTGAGCTAGACGATTTATTCACTTGACTTGATCCATAGAGATCCCTAACTTATGTTAATACCTCCGTCGATGATAAGAACAACTAATCCTAGGTTGATTAACTGAAATCTCTTTCTAGTTAAAACCCCTAGTCTTGCATTAACTCGATCTATGGATCCCCTTATTAGGTTTGACCCTAATCCGATAGATTTATATCGCCCTATGTCTAGGGTTGCATGCAACTCCGCTTAATTATGCCAGATCTACTCTTAAATAGGGATTTTTGCTCCTCTAAATAAGCACATCAATACTTGAATTAATACCTCGGATTATTAAAACAAGAATTAAGAACACATAATTAAGAACAATTCAAGTATTTATCATATAACTCAAGATATAATAATAACAAGATCTGTCTTAAGTTTCATCCCCCTTAAGTATTTGGGGGATTTAGTTCATATTTAATAAAGAAAACATCTCAGAAGAATAATGATAACAAAACATAAAGAACCCAAAAACCCCTGAAGGATTGAAGAGCGATCCTTTGTCTTGATGTAGAATTCGGCTGACTTCCCTTGGAGTAATTCCTTGCTTTCACTCTCTGTGTTGGTAGAAATACGACACTCTCTTGTGGGAGAAAAGGCACACACTTAGAGTTGCCTCCTAGGGTCTTTATATAGAGCTTTGGAATGCCTTTCTTAGCCTCTAAGTATCCAAATCCGAGTGAAATTGAACTTCCTCACGACAAGGACACGCCCGTGTGCCACACCCGTGTGGATCGACAAGAGGCTATGTGCGAGACTGTTGATGGTGGCACGACTGTGTGATCCAGCCGTGCTTGTCGGGGCTTGGGTCATGTTGGACCTTATGTGGCATGGCCGTGTGCCATGGCCGTGTGATGAATCTTTGGGCCGTGTTGTTTTTACACTTTGGCCTATTTTCTCTGTCGTTTTTCATTCTTTTCTCTTCCCTGTGCTCTCCTGAGTATAAAAGATGAAATAGAAGGATTAAGAGCACCAATTTCCACAAATTCAATGATAATTCATCCAGAAATTAAGCTAAGCATGGGGTAAAAATATGTATAATTTATTGTTTATCACCTCCTCTCGGGCTCGAATAGCATAAGCTCTCACCGGAGCTCTCACTTCAGATCTCACAGTAGTATCCCTAGTTGTGCCTTTACCACTATTCCCAGTTCCCACATTTCTTGGGGGTCTGCCTCTAGACACATTGCTCGGTCTCACATTTAGTGGATTTTCTGGCTCTTCCGGCTCTGGGCAGTCCTTCACGAAATGGTCTTGAGACCCACAATGGAAACAAGCTCAGTTAATCACATAACATTCACCTGAATGTCTCTTTCCACAATGTCTACACTCCAGTCTATCAGACTTGACACTTCCGGCACTAGCTATCGAAGTGGCCTAGGTCTTAAAACCCGAATATCGCCTATCACGGTCTCAATAGGAATAACCAGTAGAAACGTTCGATCGGGGACTCGTCTCTTTCGAATTTTTCGACTGAGATTGAAATGATTTAGTCATTGTTCTATTTCGAGCCTCTCTATTCTCATTTTCAACTTTTCTCTTTCCTTTACTCAGTTCTTCAGCTTTAATGGCTCTTTCAATCACGACCACAAATTCCTTGATTTCTAAAATACCAATCAATAGTTGGATATTTTCATTAAGTCTGTCTTCGAATCTCTTGCACAAGGTAGTCTCATTAGGCACACATTCTTGAGCATACTTGCTCAACTTAACAAATTCTCTTTCGTACTTGGCTACAGTTAACCGGCCTTGTTTCAATTCAAGAAATTCCTTTCTTTTCTGGTCTATGAAACGCTGGCTAATATATTTCTTCTAAAACTCATCCTGGAAGAAATTTCATGTAACCCTCTCCCGAGGTACCACTGATACCAACGTTTTCCACCAATGATAAGTAAAATCTCTTAACAAAGACACAGCACATTTCAAACTTTCTTCAGAAGTACACGACAATTCATCCAACACTCTAATAGTGTTTTCCAACCAGAACTTGGCCTTTTTCGGATCATCATTCACGTTAGCTCAGAACTCTTCAGCCCCATACTTTCTAATCTTATCCACAAGAGGCTTAGTCAATCGAACTACCTCCGGTTGTTGAGGAGCTATAGGAGCAAGTTGAGGTATAGGAGGGGGCAGAGGGGGTTGAGCATTCGAATTTGCCCGAATGAACTCAGGGTACCATTCACCCATCATGTGGAAGAAGGCTATTCGGGCCTTCTCACCTTGACTTTGACCCACAGGTCCAGAATCAACAGGCGCTGTCCCTTGAGTGAGAGCAGGCACATTACTTTGGGCATCATCCGCCACATCACGATTAGGGTCCATAACTATACAGAAAAACAATTTAAAATTTTCAAGAGCCAACACACTATCAATTTCAATTTATGGGATGTATAGGCAGACCACCATACTCACTATGTTAGTCTGAGAATCGGCTAAATCGTAGCTCTGATACCAATAAAATGTAACACCCCTTACTCAGAACTGTCACCGGAGTCAGGTAATGAGCGTTACCAGATTCAGAATAAACCTTACAGAATTTATTCGAGGACAGTTACAGATTTACATGCACTTCAACTCAGAATTTCCTTTATCAAAGGGTTTCAAATACATTACAAACATTACAGATGGTCAGGATTCGAATCCTAATATATCGGACTCTCAAAAAAATTTTCACTTTTAAAACACCATCACACGCCCGTGTGACTATTGGCACGGCCGTGTTGATAGACCGTGTGGTCTTTATACGCCCATGCTCGGTAACCGTGGACAAGACTGTCCATTATGCCACGACTGCTCCCCACGATCGTTTGGAGGCCGTGTACCCCATACGGTTTAGACACACGGTCGTGTCTCCTACCCGTGTGGTACCTTAAAATTTAAATTAAGGTGCAGGGGAGGCACGGTCCAGAGGCACGCTCGTAGGGTCTAGCCGTGTATCGCCCATGGTTTAGGCACGCCCGTGCCATGTACCCATGGAGCATACTGCCAAATCCCACATGGTCATGGCACACGCCCGTATGCCCTACCGTGCAGGCCGTGTCAGGCTATATACCAAGCCTTGTCCTCCTTAAAACACATTTAAGCACATGCTAAATCAAAACCAACCAATTTAAGAGAAATTTTACTCAAAAGGACTTTATTTATAATATTACTTACAAAATATCATATGAGTACTGTAACTTTGGCATACCAAAAATAGCCAATTACAACCACCAATTGTTCTATACATGCCATAAATTACACTTGAAAATATGAAATATACCGAAAGAAGCTTGATAGTGTGTTGCGTGGCTCCAATTTTACGATCCTGATCTAACAAGCTCAATATCTACAGAAGATGGAAAAAGGGAGGGTAAGCTACAATAGCTTAGTAAGTTATATGAAATTCATAGCAATGAAACAGTTCAATATATCATTAAATTAGCATTATAGATGCTATCACATATCATTATACGACTAGCTTACTCTTTGTGCTCATTCCACATACCAACCATGAACATGCTTAGCAATAACATTCTCAGTATACCGTACCATTTTCAGTTCACCTGTACAATCACTTCATCACAATACAGTTAATCTAATTCCCATTGAGCGATTTTGGAATATGAATAGATATATAGAGGTTTGCACATAAGTACCATACAGACATGGTGAAGCCATGAAGTAGCCAAAGCTACTAACAGTAGGGTAGCCGAAGCTACAATCAATGCGGTAGCCAAAGCTACAATCAGTAACGGTACAGAAGTTAACCATGGGCCTGCTCACACAAGCTGACAGGTGTCTGCAACACATGCGACTACCTAGCACCGGGTAACTATAACAGTCAGAACAGTGGGCCTCAAGTGACATGTCACTGTTATCTATGTCTGTTCCTACTTGCTCAATCGGGATTTATAGATAATGCATAAATTAGTAGTTTTAGAAGCACATACAATGATCAATCAGAATTTACAGTCAATACTATTTTCCATACATTCAGTCACCTCACAAAGCAATTATCCATATATCATCATATAAGCAAATATTCTAACAGAACTAATCGAATTCGCTAGAATTACATATAACTTACCAGGATTGCCAAAAAGGATTAATTTTCGAAATTAGTTGAGGGCTTTCTCTTTTCCCTGATCACTCAGATCGTTCTTGATCTAAATTAACATATATAGCACATATATCATTTATCTATTTCAATACGGCCACAGTTCACATTTGGGGCAAATTTCAAATTTTACCCCTTAACTTTGCAATAATTACTAATTAGTCCCTTAGACATCAAAATTTCATTTTCTTTATTCCATAGGCTTATAAAGCCCATTTTTACAAGTATAACACTCGAATATTCATTATTCCACACATTTAGGAACAATTTGTAATCTCTACAAATTAGTCCCTCTTTATGAACTTTCATTCAATTTTATCTATTAAAACATGCATATAACATTTAAAACTTCCATTATCTACCATTAGTCAGCCAAAGACACTCATTCCACAAATGGGTAAATTTTTATACCTCAATTTTTCTTCAAATAAATGGTAGAATAATGAAATACAAGCTTCAAGAAGTCCAAAAATGCAAAAAAATTGAAAAAGGGACCAAATTGCACTTACATGGAAGCTTGAAAAATTTTGAAACCTTTGGCTATGGAGTTTAGGATTTTCGGCTGAACATGGGGTGTTTCATGGAGAAGATGATGTTTTATTTCATCTATTTTGTCTTTTACTCACTTTTGATAAAAATACTCTTCATGCCATTTCAAAGATATTTTCCCATGTAAGGCTATTTTGGTCCATAATACTTACTCATGGTTTTATTGCCACATAAAAGCTTCCTATTTCATGAAACAATTCAATCAAGTCCAATTATCATCTAATAGGCACATTTTACACTTTCCTCAATTTAGACCTTATTGAGTAATTAAACATCAATACAGTAAAATGTTCAAATAGTATTTTAAATCTAATATTCAATCAAACAGATATCATCAAAATTTCACATAATTAAAAATTTTCACTTCGGATTTATGGTTACGAAACCACTATTTTGACTAGCCCCTAATTCAGGTTGTCACAACCCATCCACAAACAGTTCCTTCCAAGGAAGACATCCTTGAAAGGCGAATGCTTCAGATTGAGGAACTCGACGAGTGGCTGAACTATCATGAAAAACCCAAAACATGCCACACCAAGCCTGAGCACCACCGAGACTACCCTCATGTAGAAACGAATTCGATCAAAGTAGGTGATAAGGTGATCTTCGAAGAAAATGACCCTCGAATACTAAATTCAAAAGAACACACAAGTGACACTCCTTACTTCACGGTAATGAAAATCTTTCCCTATGGTACAGTCGAGATAAGTCATGAGTCACTCGGCACTGTGATCGAACATAGCCGTGCCCTTACCCCGTGGTCGACACTGTTAAATTACACACGAGCGTACGATACGCCCGTGTCCCGAGACCGTGGTCGAGCCTGTCATTCCAAACACAGTCGTGTGACCATCTACACGGCTGTGGGAGAAGCGAACATCGAAGGACACGGCCGTGCAACACGGTTGTGTGCCCCAACATGCCCTAGTAACACGAGCATGTGTATCGAACCAGACGCACCAAAATTCCTAAATTTCGAACCACACGGGCAAAACCCGAGTCACACGGGCGTGCGACATGCCCTTGTGACCCAAAAACCTATAAAAACAGGCCACAATTTATCTTCTTCCTCATCTTAAACCCTAAAATCTCTAACCCAAAACCCATACAAAACCTTCCTAGCCCCGCCGCCGGCTCCAACAGCACCACCACACCCATGTAACATCGCCACGACCATGTTCCACTCTATACCCACTCATTTGGTTCTCCTTTTCTTACTTTTTCTTTCCATTTTAATGTCTTATATCTATTTATTTGTTTATTTTTTCATTAATTTAGATATTTGCTTTATTGTTAATAAGAAATTCATTCATTTAGCATGATCTTTCTAGACTTTTCATAATGCCATTTAGACCCATCCTTTGGCTGCCACTTTTACTTATCTAGAGTAGTATTCATGTAGTATAAATTGATATCCATACCTCCATCATTTGCTACTATGCTAGGATAAGTAGGACATATTAATTAGGTTAGTAAAATCAACATTTCAATACGATACTTAATAATGTTTTGCTTGAACTTATTATTATCAATATTTTAGCTTCAATTTTTAGGTCTAATGCATATCTTTTTCCGTTTCGTTTTTAGGAATTATGTGATCTTCACGGGGAAAGAAAGCTGCCGTCCCTACTTCAAAGAAGCGAAAGGGGCCCAGTGGTTCCTCCTCTAGACCCACATCCGAAAGTTGCCACCCATTCATCCAATTCCCACAGAACTCCCAAGAGGAGTTATTTCAGATTCTTCGTGCACGTCCCATCAGTATAGGCAGATGCATTGACTAGGCCGCCCTGGAGCAAGTCCAACTTGTTGATGCTGTTCGGGCCCTACTGTCCACCGATCCGTGGGAGCAATTCTTTAACATCATTGAGCCCACATACCTTGAGCTAACATTAGAGCTTTGCTCTACTTTTCATCTACAGGTAGTGGTGACAAACCACGATGACCCAAGTACCATTCAATTCCGCCTCGGTAGATTGGTGTGTTAGTTGAGCATTCCCGAATTCGGTATAGCCCTAGGTCTCTACACTAAGCAGTTCATGGAAGAAGAGGACCTTTCTGAGCTCCATCGACACATCCACCTCTCGCCTCCCAAGTGTTGGGAAGCCTTGGTCTGGGCCTCATCCACGTACGACCCCAGTTGCTCCAAAGCAACAGCTCTCACCCCATCTCTGAGGTATATACATGCCCTACTCGCACACACATTGACGGGCAGACGCGAGAGTACCAGCGTTGTCAGCACCCACGATGCATATTTCTTGTGGAGCATGGCACATATTCATGTAATCGATCTCGCATACTTCATTGCTCATGCCATCCAGCATCAGACGGAGCGACACTATAGGGGCGTGATTTCTATGGGCCTATACATCACTCGACTGGTCTGCCACTTTGGCCTACTTAACACCGCGGCCCAAACATCCTCCTACACCTTGATCGGCCAGATGTCCCCACAGGGCATCAAAACTATGCTACATATGAGGATGATCCAGCATCGATATGGGACCTATCCTCTATAATACCGTCTACTTCGATATGCCGAACAGGAAGATCCTGAGGACATTACTGATGATGTTCCACCACCACCGGAGGAGGCACCAGTTGAGCCACCACCCTCTCGCCACCCAGTTCATGCGGCAGCTTCATATGCTGACATATCTAAGCGCCTCACATGATTTGACCAGTAGTACTTTCAACACTTCGATCACATTGACGCTACTCTTCAGCAGATATGCCAGCATCTACATATCGCATCACCATCCCAACCTCGCGGACCATCTGAGGATTAGACTTCTCTAACCCTCTTACCTTCTAATTTATTTTTCTTTCCTTTTGTTTTCATTTTTATTTTTATTTTTATTATTAGGTTATTTAGATTCTTCCTTATCCTTATCCTTATCTAACTTTATTAGAACAGTTTCAATTTTTATTTTATTTTATTTTTATCACTTTATCGGCTATTTCGTAACGAGTAATTGCTCTCATCTTAAAACACCTAAAATCCCTTAAGTATTATCGTAGTTTCAAAGGAGCTTTCCAGCTCACATCCAGCTCAAAAGGGAAAAGCACTCCACGACTGCCATGTCCTACGCTGGCCATCACAATCTTCTTGATGGCATAGAGATTGTGGCATAAACACCATTCTCTACAAATCTTCACACCTACATATCAAGGAATTCATCCAATTTAGGGAGTTTCATTTCTTTCCTTATCTTATGATATTATGCTACTAATGTATCTTTGTGCATTGAGGGCAATGTACATCTTAAGTGTGGGGGGGAGGGAACTTACTTTCAGTCATTGTATTCTCCTTGAAACCCCTGAAAATTTTCAAAACTAACGTTCTACATTGTTCTCAAAATTTGAAATTCTCACTTTCACTCTCTGCATTATCTTCAATATGCTATTAGGATGAAATCTGATTGATTTATGATTTTTATTAATATGTTGAGAATTAAGACATAGGTACTTATGCTTTGATCATTCAAACTTTAAGACGTTAGGGAATCAAGCATGATAAGTTGAAATTTTTGAGAATTTAAATTTTTTCTAAGTTATTTTCCCTAATTTTAAGTATTATCTTGAGATTTGAAATTCGTAGGATTGATATCAAAAGCCATAATTCTGGTGAGATTTTGAGCCTTTTGAGCATACATTCTTTCGTGCTCATTTTTATTGTTGCTTTGAGTGAGTCAATACTGATTTGTTATTCTAGAACTTGCTTCGATTATACATGTTGAGACCACATCATTGATTTGATATACCGAAATGATAAAGGCACCTAGGATTTAACCCACTTACTCCACAAAAGCCTACCTTCATAAATTAACCCCTAGTGAACCCCATTGAGCCTAACAACCCATTCTTTGACTTACCTCTAATATTAACCTATAACCTATTTTTTGTTGAATTCCATTCAATTATTTTGATCCCTATTTTTGTCGAGATTTGAATTGAATTTTTTTCTAGCTTTATTCTCTTTTTCAGTTGGTAAAGGTTGTAAATATACAAAGTATTATACTTGATTTGTTCTTAAAAAAATGTACATACAGTTAATTCCGTTGTAATCTGTAATAGTTCAATAGTTTTTGCATATTCCCACAAGCTTCCAAATCCAAAACGATGTCATCAGAAGACTTAGCTCTAGGAATATGTTCCAGTGATAGAGATTTTTCTAGTTAGATGATTCTTCAATTCAATCTCGATTTTAACCCTTTCTTTTTAGCTTGTGACAACACCCCTAACCAAATCCCCATTACAACCATTGAAAGACCTTTTGATCGATGTGTCATATCAATCTATAGTGGTGGAGATTTGATTTTCTTGCAAGCCTATGGTAATAACTTTTCAGGTTGACTAGAGAGTGCTTAATTCTTGAACCCTAAACACTTTAAGTGGATAGAGTGAACCTTTAGTGAGGATGTCAAATCGTGTTAATTTTGATTGAAAGGTAATTACTTAAGAGAAGGGAGGAAACATATGTCTCTGTGATAAAGTTCTCAACTTAGAATGTTTGAAACTTTGATATTCTTTTGGTTGAATTTTTATTGTATGATTACTTGTGGATTAGTTTGAAACGTTATTGATAAGGGTTATGACTTGAGAAGAATGATTCTTAACCGTGGATTGAGATTTTGCTTGAGAACAAGCAAAGGCTTAAGTGTGGCGGTATTTGATAAACGACAAATTATACATGTTTTTAGCTCATGCTTAGCCCAATTTCTAGATGAATTAACCCTTGATTTGTGTAAATTGATGCTCTGAAACCTTTAAGTTCATGTTTTATACTCAGATGAGTATAGGGAAGAGAAAAGAGCAAGGAACGGGCCAAAAACGGGTAATTTAGGCCTAATTCAATAATCAACACGGCCTGAGAGTTTGCCATACGGCCGTGCCACCTTAAAAGCTCAAACATAACCCAACCCCAACTCACACGACCGTGCCACACCAAATAGACCCGAACATGACCCATTGTCGAAGTTACACGGCCGTGGCACATAGGCATGTCCCTGTAGTGAGAAAATTCAATTTCACTCGAAAAAGGCTGCTTAGGGGCTAAGAAAGGCATTCCAAAGCTCTATATAAAGACCCTAAAGGGCAACTACTAAAAGGGACTTGCCTCTCTTGAAAAGGGGTACTTTTCTCACCTCAAGAAGGTGCCTTATTCCTGCCAACACAGAGAGTAGAAGCAAGGAATTACTCCAAGAGAAGCCAATTGATCCATCTCAGAAGCTAGATTCTCCTTCAAGGCTGAAGATCTCCCTTCAAATTCCTACAGGGGTTTTTGGGTTCTTTATGTTTTGTTATTTTTATTCTTCTGAGATGTTTACTTTTATAATTATGAACTAAATCCCTCAAATACTTGAGGAGGATGAAACCTAAGACAAATCTTGTTATTATTTTATCTTGAGTTATATGATAAATACTTGATTTGTTCCTAATTATGTGATCTTAATTCTTGTTTTAATATTCATAAGTATTGATTCAAGTATTGATGTACTTATTCAGAGGAGAAAAAGTTTCTGTCTAAGAGTAGAGCTAGCATAATTAAGCAGAGTTGCATGCAACCCTAGACATAGGGCGACATTAATCTGTCGGATTAGGGTTAAACCTAATAAGGGGATCCATAGATTGAGTTAATGCAAGACTAGGGGTTTAACTAGAAAGAGATTTTAGTTAATCAACCTAGGATTAGTTGTTCTTATCCTCGACAGAGGTATTAACATAAATTAGGGATTTCTACGGATCAAGTCAAGTGAATAAATCATCTAGCCCAAGAATCGATAACAAGTGAAGTCTAGGTGGATTCTCCCTTGAGTATTGTCCAAATCAATCAGTTTTCCCAAAGAGTTTTTCTTTCCCAATTCCTTTTTTATGCATTCTTAGTTTAGTTTAATAAAAATCCCCTATTATTTTATAGGTTAGATAATAGAAAGAAAGTTACTGCTAGTACTTTTGGTTCCTTTGGGTTCGATATCTCGGTCTTGCCACTAAACTATACTACTGTTCGATAGGTGCGCTTGCGTTAAGTCGTGATATTATTTAGTTTTGGGTACGATCATATTTTATAAATTTTATTACTCCGTATCACGTAATATCACTTGTAAAAGAGTCAAATTGAGCATTTGATTCAAATACTTAGAAGGATTATTATGTCGTCTACAATTCTAATTAAGAAGATGACTAGTCTTGGTTATCAAAGCAGTTGACTCCACGAGTAGAGATATAAATGTATTCATTAGCAGAATGATACATTGGACTGGACCTAAGATGAATTAATTCTGAATCCATTTGTGAATTAATTCACTGGTGGCATTCATGGTGTGATTTACCTGAATCCTAAGTTAGTCACTGACTATGTATATGTAACTCACGTGCTTTGATATAAGTGGAGGCTTATGCTCTAAAGATGATCAAGTCGATAGCTAGTATGTTGGTTACATGACTTGTGTATGGCATGGCTTTATGAGAAATAGTGGAATTCATAGCTCAATTAAAGAGATAACAATATCCACTTATTGGCATTGTATGTATTGATAAATATGGAATGGCCACGGGTTGCTTGTTCTCAAATGAGCAATTTATCACAGTCATTTG
This sequence comes from Gossypium stocksii, assembly GCA_020496765.1. Lineage (NCBI taxonomy): Eukaryota > Viridiplantae > Streptophyta > Magnoliopsida > Malvales > Malvaceae > Gossypium > Gossypium stocksii. The sequence continues at coordinate 44,004,940 of CM035624.1, forward strand.
TTGACAGTGATTATTTTAATCATTAAAAAGAAATAATGGTGACACTGAAATAAAATAGGATTGTATTGAGTGAACAGATTTAACTCAAAGGAATCAAAGATATCATATGAGGGTAACACACCCATGAGAAGGACATTAAACAAAGTAGTTGGATGAATTACTTTTGCGAATAGTATAGAACAAGAAATTTTCAATCATGGTACTTCTTGTGGACTGACTCCACGATTAAGTAATTGTGAATTATCGGAATGATGCTTCTAGACAAAATTGCAATCACTAAAGCCTAATTGTATAAGTCTTGTAACACCCCAGACCCGGCCCAGATGTTATGGTCGAATCTGGTGATGCCACATCAAAGGGGTTATTTCAAAATACGACTTTTTTTGGTAAGAATTATGAGAAGTAGAAAATTTGCTTGGTTGAAAGCTTAAGTTTATAATTTAGAAATCCAAAACTTGTAATTTGTTTCATTATAATGAAAGCCCATATTTAAGAAGACGATCAAGTATTTTTGTCATTTAGAAAGCATGTTTAACTTGAGAAATTCATTTAAGATTGATAATTCGACAGTTGTAACAGAAAATAAAACCCAAATGTAAGTCAAGTCAGAGACACAAGACCTTATTAAATCCCATTGAAAATAAAATAACTAAAATAAAGTAATTCGAAACTATTTTAAAATTCCTAAGTAACTTGTAGTGTGGCCATCTCCGAGTCCTCTTCCACGTCGAGCCGTCTACTGAGGGTCACCTGAAACATTAAATTAAAGGGTGTGAGTTTCGAAACTCAGTGTGTATGACCCTTGGCAATCAAATCAACATGCATTTATCACAATGGGCCTAAGCCCTATCAATATCAGTGGTCTTGGGCCTTAGCCCACAATGACCTCATATCACATCAGTATCACATGAATGCAATGCTCCCATCCCAAATCCAACCCCGCACTTCATTTCCCTTCTAACCTGACACTCCTGTGGGGATATAAATATCAACCCACCCATCCCTACACTCCAAAGGTAGCACCAACAGCGGCACTACTTAGACGATGCAACAAGGCTGCTAATCATATAATCAGCTTAAAGCCACCAGTGGATCCATGGTTGTCAAGTGACTACGCGATCCTCACATATCTTCCTCCGTATTATCAAACCCACCCAGTGCAACATACATCATATGAATACAACATACACATTTCCACACATTAAGCGCCTAGAGGTATTTTAGTCATTTCACTACCTAGGGGTATATTGGTAATTCCATATTACAATGGCATTTTCATAATTCTACCCTACAGGGACATTTTTGTAATTCTACCATACAGGGGCATTTTCGTAATTCTACCCTATAGAGGCATTTTCATAATTTCTACCCTATAGGGGCATTTTCGTACTTTCCTAATAGTACGGGTTTTAATTACGAACTTTGGCCCATCAACAAGTCCTCGCGGCTAAAGTGAACGGACACTATGCGCCAAGTAGGACTCAAGAGAAGAGTAGATGGGTCACTAAGACCGCTTAAGTACCAAGCTCTTCATAGATCCAATCTTAGACATGCATACATCTATTGCCACACCCTAGCCTAGCGACTTGTCCATAGACATGTTTGATTATTTAATTAAGTTTTATGTTATTTAAGAATTCATCAGAACTAGGCCTAAAGTCCATTAAAACCCTAGCATGCATTTCTAAAATTTCCATAAGGCCCACTAAGCCCAATCATGTCCATATAGCCCATTAACCCCAATCATGTTTATGTAGCCCATTAGGCCCAATCATGTTTATGTAGCCCATTAGGCCCAATCATAATCAAATCATACAACCATCACTATCAATCCATCATTCAATTTCACATATCAATTTTTACCGATTTGGGCCCACGAGCTCGGTAGGCCCATTTAGCCCCGTTTGGCGCGGTGGCCAAACAGTGGTCTGAGACCATAAGATCACTCTCTTGGCCCCGATGATCGTATCGGAGTTTCCACACAAATGTTCACATGCTCGTGTGGTTACCGGCGTCAACCTTTCGGCACCATCACCTTCTGTCTCTCAATCTCCTATTTTCTCTCCATTATCCTTGCCTTAAATTTCTCTCCTGAACACTCCTTTCCAGAGTTCACTCTAGCGCCACTACCTTCTTTCCATGTGCAAAAATAAAGTCCCTAAATTTACCACTCTTAAGCCTTGAACCTTGGACCCCTTTCCCTAATAGTAATGCCACCTTATAGCTCCCCAAGTGGCACCACCTTGCCACTGAGCCACAGGCCCAACTATGTCCTATCTTCCCCTTAATTTGTTTAAGAGGCCTAATACCTGAGACTAGAGTTCATCTAAGGCAAAAAGTTAAAATTTTCCCTATGGTCTTCCCTATCCCTAAGACTTCAAATAACCCTTGTAATACCTTGAAATTAATATTCTAACAGTGCTACCTATACAAGCCAAATTCAATACACAGAATTTATAGTTTCGGGATTTTGGGGCGTTGCAAGTCTAATTGGTCCCTTCGCTAGCTAAACAAAAGCTTGATCATATTACAATTGAATTAGAAGAAAATTTTCTATCACTTTGGAAATAATTTAATTAAGTCGATTTATTCTATTTGAAATTAAATTAGACGGTCATAAGAATTTTTTAGCTAGAGAATTTGATTAAAGAATTTTCCTGAAAAATTAATTTGAAAAATCAAAGTAATATTTGGGAAAATTAATTTTGATAAATTAAAATTAAATTAATCAAATTAATTAAAATTAATATGATATTTTTGGAAATTAATTTCCAAGTCAAGCAATTGGCCCAATAGGTAATTGAACTTGAAAATTGGAGATGAGATTGAAAATTGGGCTCAGAAGCCCAAAACCAAGACCAAGATCTAAAAATTGGTCGAACCGGTCGGGCCGTCACTGGCCCGAATCGGCAAAAATTAAACCAGCTTGGGGTGCCGGTGGCTGCGGTGGCAGCATTCTAGTGGCCGAAAAATAGTCGACAGCAGTAGGTTTTTAGTGGTTGAGCAGTGGAAGAATTACACTCCTATTGAGACTCTACCAGAGAATTTGATATAAGATTAACTATTCCAAAAATAATATTATTATAATAAATTTAATATTAAATTTAATTTAATTGTAACATCTAATTTTAACTGAAATCAAAATAGTAGTTTCGAGACTACAAATCTAACATGAAAATATTTATTTTATTATTATTTTAGAGCCTACGAAATATTAGCAAGGTTGTATAAAAATTTGGTTAAGAAATTTTATCATTTGCATGCTTAATCTGGTAAAAAGGACTAAATCGTAAAAGATGCAAAATTAGAGTTCTACAAGTTAAAGGTATCAAATGACTATGAAATTAAATGGTTGAGGGATTTATGTTGTAATTAGACCATATTAGTTGCTAGTGGACTTTTATGGATATGTGATTTTAAAGGTTAATTAAAAGGTTAAATAAGTAGTTTAGTTATTACTAATAAATTAAATTAACTAAAATCAATGGATCATCTTCCAAAAAGAGAACTCACCACTAAAAGTTGAAGGAAAGAAAGCCATAACTAGGGCTTGAAGCATTCGGTCAATTCTCAAGCATGCATATCAAGTTAAGCCTCGTACGAATCTAGATCGGGGGAAAGATAAAATACCGGACTAGTCGATCTTATTTCGTGGTTTTTTTTATCGAGGTAAGTTTGTATGTTTAAATAGCATTTTAATGTATTTGATTTAAATGCTATTATTCTATTTATCATATTATGATTCGACAAAAAATCCAACGACTTTACGACAACTATAGAGCCCCTTTTGAACTTTAGGAATATATAACATACAAATGACATGTCATTAGGGTTACCATGTTTCAAGTGCTAGTCTTGAATGTCCTACCGGTGGCTGAGTTTCGAAATTTGTTACGGATACTCGTCAGATTGTGTGAGCAATATCGTGTAGCTATGTTCTGACCTTCAGCTTGTGTAAGCAGGCCTATTTATGGCTCGTATGAGCATTTACGTTACCATGTGATGAGTTTTGCTAAGTTATGTGATTAAGCACTAACTTGTGTTCTTGGTGATGCTTAGGCTTGTGCCAAGCTTGTGTTGGATTTATCATGTCTATTTTATGATTATGCATTGAAATGGTAAGCTTTGTTTATGAATTACGAACTTACTAAGCATTATATGCTTACGTCGTTTTTCTTTTCTATGTTTTATAGATTATTGGAAGCTTGATCGGTTTGGAAGCTCGTCGGTGACCTATCACACTATCCAGTGACTATTTCGGTAGATTTTGATGTTTTGAGTCATGTTTATAATGGCATGTATAGGTGAATTGTGCTTGATGATATTGTCATTATGTTTGGCTTGTAAATGTAGTGTTATGGTTGATAAACTTTCTTTGATTGTTGGTGTTGAAATGGTCAAGTGAAGTTATGTTTTGAATGACCAATTTGGTATGTAATGTGATATTAGCATGCGGTCATTGTGGTAAGTTTGGTATGGAATTAGGTTATAAATATATTGTTGATGAATGGCTAAATTATGCATATGTTTGAGTATATTTGATTATTGTGATTGAGGTGCCTTTTGACATATTAGTTGTATGGATAGATGTCATATTGAATTTTCTTTATTATGCATGTTTTAGGTATGTTTTGAAGCTTGATTTTAAAAAGGCTTGAAATTGGCCTATTTCTTGTCCACACGACCTAAGACACGGACTTATATCTTAGCCGTGTGTGATACACGACCATACGATACGGCTATGTGTCCCCTGTAGGTTTCAAAGGGTTACAAGTCAGGTAGTTACACGGCCTAGCACACGGCTTGGAAAACAGGTGAGTGGGGCTATTTCAAGAGTTACACGGCCGGGCATACAGACATGTGGCTTGGTCATGTGACCCAAGTTAGATAGTTATAGGGGCTAGGATAAGGCTGTGTGTCCCTAATCCAAATGTCCACATGGCCTGAGACACGAGCGTGTGTCTTAGCTGAGTCACACGACCGTGTGACCCCTGCTGTGTGAAATTTTTATCTTTTTCCATAAAATGATAAATGTTTCCAATTTAGTCCCATATCATTTCTAAAGTGTTTCTAAGGCCTCAAAGGCTCAAATAAGATACAATAAGCATGTGTTTGAATGAGTTATGCTATGATTTATGAAATGTTTGGAATTTGATATTTTAAGTTAAGTTCTTATGGTAATGCTCCGTAACCCTATTTTGACGACGGATACGAGTTAGAGTGTTACATTTAGTAGTATCAGAGCTATGATTTAATCAATTCTTATGCTGAACATAACGCGTACGAGTCTCGAAATACATGCCATTATAGAACCTATGATAGTGTGATAGCTCCTAACTCCTTTTGAACTGTGCTTTCATGTAGAAATGACATCCACCTGAGTTGACTCTGATGAAATTGAAAGTAACTTCCAAGCCTCCTGTAACGCCCCAAAAACCCTGAACTTTCTTTTATGGTTAAGATGTGTATGGTATGTTTGATATTTTAGTTAAGTGTTATTAAAGTGTTAAAGGGCCCTTTATTAAGTTCAGAGTTCGAGCTTTGAGGTGAGAAATTTCTATCAAATGTTAAAAGAACCCTGTTTGCGAGTGTCATGGCTTTTAAATAAATGGAGAAGAAATAGGACACAAGTGAGGTTGTGGTGTAGTGGCTAAGCGGCGCCACTTAGGGAGCAAGGAGGTGGCGTCAATAGCTGGCAAGGGGATCCTTGATTCGAGTGCTAGCATGGTAATATTTTGGATTTATTTTTACACTATGGACGGCTAGTAGTGGCATTGGAGTTGAACTCTGAAGGAAGTGATCAGAAAAGAAATTCAATGAAGTGATAATAGAGAAAACTTAGGAAGAGATTGAGGAGTAGAGAAGTGGAGACGAATTGGGAATTTGGGGATAGGTAAATTCGGCTATAGTATATATAGGTGCCGATTTTGGAAATTCTAGGCTAATGCCGAATTCTTCCTTTCTATTTTGTCGAAAACACTTTTCTTTCCAAATATCTAAAAGCCGAAATTCCATATTCTTTCTCTTTTATTTTGTGCCGATTTCTTCCCTTCCTTTTCGATCAAACTCTTTTCTTTCTTGCTCCTAGTTGACCTTCCCTAAAGCCGAATATCTTTTGGCCAAAATTCTATGGTGCCGCCACTTTGTCTTCAACGTTGGTCGACCGATTTTTGTGTAAGTACTTTACTTTATTTTAGTTGGTCTTTCTAGTACCGATTCTGTCTCTCCCTCACTCTTTCTAAATCAATTTTGGTAGGGGATTAGTATCGAATCCCGAATTTCAGATCTCTGACGAATTGCTCATTAAGCGTTTTGGGGTTTTGGGTAAGTGTTCATCACGTTGGTTTTAGGTGTTGGTCGAATGGTCATATATGTTATAAGGGTGACTTGTGTTGGATGCAGGTCACCTATTACTTAGGCTCTAATGGTTAAGTTGGTGCAGATCTAGGAGTAATCGCGGTTAGTGATTAATGAAAAAGCTATTAGGACTTGTCACGCAAGGTAAGGCTATGGTAAGATTTTGGTTCTTGGTAAAGATTGTGGTTAGGCATATGATTAATTGAAGGGTGGTGTTGATTGTAGGTTTGTGGCTAAGGAGATTGTAGCATGTTTCATTATCAAGTGTGTACAAACACTGCACACACACAATAGATCGACAAATCCCGAAACATCGAAAAGCTAAAATGCTAAAAAGCTAAAAGTTTGGCTACGGTAGTCGTGCGAGTGTGCGAACATTCATATGAGGGTAATCGATACATTATCAGAGGCCCCATGAGCGATCTCATGGACTTGGGTTATGTTTTGGCCATTTGGCCCAAATCAGCCAAGATTGATAAGTTGATAATGAGTGACGAGCTGATAAAGTTGGTTGAATGCTTTGGAATGGATTGGACCTGATGGGCCATATAATTGTGATTGGGCCTAATGGCCATATAAATGTGATTGGGCTTGATGGGCTATATGAATGTATGAAAGCATGTGGACTTGCTAGGGTTTTATAATGGACTTTTAGGCCTAGTTTCTCATGAATCCATAAGCGAGCATAAAACTTAATTAATTTATCAAGTGCGTCTGTGGACAAGTCATAAGGTTAGAGTGTGGCAATGGACATTTGCATGTCTAGGATTGGATCTAAGGAGAGCTTGGTACTTAAGCGATCTTAATGACCCACCTCCTCTTCTCTAGAATCTTACCTGGTGTATAGTGTCCGTTCACTTTAGCCAACGGGGACTTGTTAACGAGCCAAAGTTCGTAATTAGGACCCATATTGTTAAGAAATTACCAAAATACCCTGTAAGGTAGAAATTACCCAAAACACACTTGTACGATAAAATTATTGAAAAACCCCTATGTGTTATGAGTAAGACTTATGTATGCTATATGTTTTCTGCTGCATTCATGTATTATTATATTGCATATGGGCCGGGATTATGATTGGAAGAAGTGTATATAAGGGTCGCACGGTTGCTTGACGACTGTGGATCCAACGAAAGTTTTTAAGCTACGAGCAGCTCTACTGCAATGATGAGTAGTGCCGCAATTGGTGCTACAACGAAGGCTTTTAAGCCACGAGCAGCTCTGCTGCAACGATGAGTGGTGCCGCAACCGATGTCACAACGAGTGTATAAGGATGGGTGGGTCGAGTATCTCCCCACAGGAGTGTAGGGTTGGAAGGGGGTGTACAGGGTTGGTTACGGGTAATTGTGCATTGCATGTGCATATTGATATCTGTGATATGGGCTCGAGCCCAACCGAGGCCACTATGGGCTTAGGCCCAAAGGCCACGTATATTGTGATATGGGCTCAGGCTCAACTGAGGCTACTATAAGCTAAGGCCCAATGGCCACCAATATTGAATAGGCTTAGGCCCAATCTGATTGTTGCATGATTATTTGTTTGTCGAGGGTCGTACACACTGAGTTTCGAAACTCACTCCTCTTTTTAATTTTTTTTCAGGTGATCCTTAGTAGGCGGCTCGACGTAGGAGATGACTCGGAGGTGGCCACACAACACTACTATTTACTTTGAGGATTACTAGTTTTATTTACTTTCCTTATTTTGCATTGTTTTGTTGGGTTATAATAAGGCCTTTTTATCTCCGGTATGATTTTATATTTGGATTTTATTATTATTATAACTGCTAAAGTTTCAAACTCAAATGGGATTTCTAAAATTAAACATGTTTTCTAATTCTACATAAATATCTGCACGTTTTCTTAAAACATGAGCTTTCGCTGTAATTTAACAAGATATGTACACTTGGGTTTTCAACTTATAAACTCAAAGCTTTTACTCAAACTCACCTAAAATTTTGATTAAGCGAACCTTCTAATGAAGACATTTTAAACTAAGTTATCTTTTTTCTAACAAAACTATTTTGAAAATAAACCTTTATTTGAACCACGGACGAATGAATGTCTTTAAAGTCTTCCAAGTATACGATTTATATAAGTCACCCTTCAATGTGACATTGCTGGATTTGGCCATAACGTTTGGGCCGGGTTTGGGGGTGGTCACCTCCTTTCATGGAGCAGTGTCAGTGGCACTAGGCCCGTATCTAAGGGCCAAGGAGAAGAGGCTAAGGAAGCCTTCTTCCATATGATGAATGAGTGGTTTATCGAGTTCGTACGAACGAACCTGATGGCTCAACGACCTTCACCCCCACCTGTTTCCCAACATGTCCTTGTAGTTCCTCAAGGTTTGGAACCAATGCGAGTTAGTAAGCCACCAGTTGATAAAATTCATAAATATCAGGCTGAAGAATTTAAAGCTACAACTGAAGATGAGCCAGAGAAAGCTGAGTTTTTGTTAGAGAACATAATTATGGTTTTTGATGAATTGTCTTATACACTGGTAGAATGTGTAAAATGTGCCATTTCCCTATTGAAAGATTCAGCTTATCAGTGGTGGAACACTTTGGTATTAGTGGTATCGAGGGAGCGAGTTGACTGGGGATTTTTCCAAATTGAGTTCTGAAAGAAGTACATAAATCAAAGATTTCTTTACCAGAAACATAAAGAGTTTCTCGAGCTTAAACAGGTCAAATGATAGTGTCTGAATATGAGAGGGAATTTGTTTGACTGAACAAGTATACCCGAAAATGTATACCAACTGAAGTTGCCATGTGTAAATGGTTTGAGGACAAGTTAAATGAAGACATAAAGTTGTTAGTCAGGATACTTGAATTGAAAGAATTTGTTGTTGTAGTTGATCGAGCACATAAGGCTGAAGAGCTTAGCAAAGAAAAGAGGAAAACTTATTATAAAACTCGAGATTTGAGAAAGAGATCATCGGGAGAGTCATATCATTTGTCATCGAAGAAGTAAAAAGAACATCATAATCGTTTGGCAACTTTAGTGGGATATTCTAGTAGAGATAGGGGTAAACAACATGTGAGTTCAAAACCATAAGCTACATCTGTTGCGAGCATAGGCAGTGTTAATGGCAATAAGCCCGATTGTCATCAGTGTGGATGTTGACATTTTGGTGAGTGTAAGATGAAAGATGAGGTGTGTTTCAAATGTAGTTCATGTGAACATTTTATCCGAGACTGCCCTGAGAGGACCGAAAAAGAAAAGGCTCAAACTGTTTGACTAAGTAATACAACTGCGAGAGGGAGACTGCCGAGTAACCCTAGAAATGTCGGTAACAGCCACAGTGGGACCAAGGACTCTACTGTGAGATCCGAGGCACGAGCACCAGCAGAAGCTTAGACGATCCATGCATAAGAGAAAGCTTCTACGCTAGATGTTATTACAGGTACATTTTCTATCTTTGATACTGATGTTATTTTTTTGATTGATTCAGGATCAATAGATTCGTATGTATGCACGAATCTAGTGTCAAGTAAGAATTTACCTGTTGAGTCCACTAAATTTGTGGTTAAAGTAACGAACTGTAACAGCCCGATTATGGGCCTGGTCAGAACAGTGGTTTTAGAAACACTAATCTGAGGTTAGAGAAATTATTTTTAATATTATTTTATGTGTTATAGCAAGATTATGTGAGTGCATGAAAATTTTGGTGAATTAATTTTAGCGAATGCATGCTTAATTTTGAAAAATGACTAAATCGCATAAAGGGTGAAAGTTTTGTCTTAATGGCTAAAGGTATTAAATAGTTATGGAATATTAAACTAGAGGCTCTTATTGAATAAAGAGGCCTATAATTAAGTGATGGCTGGTCATGGAGACAAGAAAATAGAAAAGTCAAAAATAGGTGAAATTTGGTAGCTTATTTGACTAGAAATAAAATAAAATAAAACAAAAAGGCTTCATCTTTTTTTCCATTCTCTCTTCCCCACCAAAAATATCAGCCATTCTAAGGGTTTTGAAGCTTGAAAATTTCAGCCACTCTTCACCCTTGCAAGTAAGTGATTTTGATGGCCTTTCTTGATAATTTTTGTATTTTTAGGACCCTTATAGCTTAATCTAGCTAATGGAGGGACTATTTTGCAAAATGGTAGAGAGTCTAGGGTTTTTCTATTTGAGTACTCATATTGTTTGCTGAAATTTTTATGGAAGAAAATGAATCTTGGTTGATAAATAAACAACATTTGTGAAGTGGTTTTCATGACCCTTAAAAGGGACCATTTTGTAAATGTTTGTAAAATAGTTGGTAAATGTGTAAAATAATTGAAATTTGGGCTGCCATAAGTATAAAAAGAATTCGGCTAGGCTTGGTTAGTGAGAAAATTTAATGAAAATCGATTTACGAGCCTAGGGGTAAAATCGTCATTTCGTGAAAGTCTAGGGGCAAAATGGTAATTTTCCCAAAGTATGAGTTATGGAATGTATTGGATAATGTGATAATTAAATTAGTGAATTTTTGTGACAGCCTTAAAACGACCCTAGTCGGAATGTGGTTTTGGGACCACAAAATCGAGGCATAAAATAAATTTAATATTTATTTAGATGCCTAAAATATGTGTTAATTCGTGTGTGACATGTTTGGTGTGTCAATTTAGAGTTATAAATTTGAATTTTACAAAAAGGGACTTAGTAGTGAACTTTGATAATATGCTAGACAAATGTGTGATGACTAGTTAATGCATGCATGCAAATTGAGGGAGTTGCATGTCAAATTTACCTTTTTTATGTGAGTGGAAGGTAATGATGATTTTGTTTGGCATTTTGTGCTTTGTATGTTAGTAAATAATGATAATAATAAATTTGTTTACATTAAATAAAATTAGTTTCATGAAATAAAAGAATAAAAGTTGATAAAATAATAATAAAGAATGGTGAAAAGAACAAAGTCACTTACCTTTGTTCTTCATTGCCGATTCCACCAAAAGAAAAAGGGGAGAGGATTTTCGGTTACTCTAGCATCCAATTTAAGGTATGTTTCATGTGATTTCTTCAAATTCTTGTAAAAAAAATTTAGTAAAATACTTGAATTCTAACTTAGCCCACGTTGAAAATCTTGTTTTGGTTGAGAAGGGAGCATTCGGTCATGTTCATGAGTTGCTAATTTGTGGATAGTTGGATGCTAGTATTTAAGAACTAAAAATTGGTGGTTTTAATTGAGTTACATGATTATTAGATGATGAATTGAGCAACAATACGTTTGTACATGTTGAGTATATGCATGAATTTTTAGGTTGGGTTGGAAAATGCTTATTCGGCCATAATAGTGATGAAATTCTTGTTGAATTTGATGAATTTGGTAATAAGAGAAACTAAGGATGAATTGATAAGCTTTTAGCCTAATTCATGAGAAAATTTCTTTGAACTTATGATGGTGTTGGCATTCGGCCAAGGTAGGGAACATTCGGTTTTGGGATGTTGTGTTTCTTGATAGGTATTTTGATGTTTTGGTATTAAGATTGATGATAGATGAGTTGAGATTGTTAAACTAGGATGGTTGTGGTTAAATGAAATTGTTGACGATTTGCTACTATGTGGAATGCAAGATTAATGTATGATTTAGAAATTTTTGCTTAAAAGTAACATTCTATGTATGTGTTTTAGCCGAATTTGAGCTTTGAGGGTAAGTTATATGGAGGTGTTATGTATGAAATGGATTTGAATAAAGTCCATGCTGGATATATGGCCGAATGGCCTTAGTGAGTATGCATTAGAATTGGTAATTAAACCAATTGACCAATTTATGCTTGTGGGAGCTTCTTGGTTAAAGAAATGACCTATTCGGCCATGTGCATAAAATCTTTGATGTTTGTGTTGATAATTGGTGTCTTAAGAGTGGTATAATGATTAAAATGAATATGAAATATGTACATTGTGTTAAAATCAATGACTTCTTTAAATGATGCCTTGTAATGTTATGTTTTAATTATGTGGGTAAGATCACTAAAGAGTGAATTTAGTATAAATTCTACTTGGTACAGCAGCAGTAACGTGTTTTGGAAAAATCACCATAAATTGTGTGAGTTGAATTAGAGGCTGAATAAATTGTGTAATTGAAGCTTAATGAGTCTAGTTTCTTATAAAAGAAACCTTGCAAGCAAAGGAATTCCCGATAAAAATATTTTTGGAATGGAGTGAGACAGTGTCGGATTGACTTCGAAGTCCCCTGCTCTGTTTTTGGAAAATCACTATAAATTGTATAAAAATTGTTATGAGATAAAATTTATATTCTTAGACTCCTTAATGAGTCTAGTTTCAAATGGAATAGGTGAGGCCATATTTGGATTCTGTGCAAGGAGAAATTTGGTTCGTAGTATAGAGTGGTCAGTTTACTCAAACAGTGAAATAGGGAAACTTTGAGAAAATTCTGGTATTGATTGGCCAAACCAAAAATTATGAAAATTTTATGGATGGAATATAAATGAGTCTATTTTCATATAAAATTAACGGCACTTCATTTGGAGTTTCATAGCTCCAGTTATGAGTAAATTATTGAATGCTGCTCAGAAAATCAGCTTGCTGTGATTTATGATATATATGTGAAATGCTCCAATGTGCATGAGTGTTTGCAATGAGAAGAATATGCATGTATGAATTGTCTATGAGTGAAAATGATTCATTGAGATGCTTGAATAAGAATTAATAGAATTAAATGTTTTATTTAGCTCAAGAGCATAGAGGGACGAGCTCGGATAAAGGGAAGGCTAAAGTGGTCGAATAGCCAACTCGTAATTTCTCGTGAAAGTTCAAGGTAAGTTTTGAGTAATCGAATTTGGTATTTAAGTTAAAATGCCATGACATACATGCTGATATTTGAATGATGTTCCATTGAGAAAGAAGCCTTATTCTTGTTTGTTATATGGCCGAATGGCTCATAGAGAAAAGGGCTGAAATTGAGCTTTGAAATGCTTTTGCCTATGTATGTTTGATCATTGGGCCGATAGTTTAGAAAAGAAGAATATATGTGTATAAGTTTGAATTATGTGTATAATTATGATATAAAGTCGAGAAGCATGTTATATGTTGGTATGCACATGAATTGATTGAATTGCAAATGAAATCTTGCTATGTGAAACTTGGCTACATGTGAATATATATGTGTATGAGAATTTGTAATGTGAATCCGGGGTTAATTCCCGCTGACTATATGTGGAGACTATGTCCGGGTTAAGACCCGAAGGCTATATGCAGAGATGATGTCCGGGTTAAGACCCGAAGGCTATATGCGGAGATTATATCCGGGGAAAAGACCCGATGGCTATGTATAGAAATTACCCGAGATAGAGATCTCGATGATGATACGAGAAAAGCCTAAGACTACTGGTCTTCAAGGTAACGAACGCTAATGAATTGCGCTGAAAGTGTTAAACTATACAGGTATGTACCCTTGGCTTATATACAAGATGGATTTTGGACCGAATACTAAAGTCATTATGTGATTTCATACGTGTACTTGAAATGAGATTATTAATATGATCAAAGTGCAATTGGCCTATGTGAAATGTTATGTGACTTTTGTGACATGTATATGTTATGTGAACTTACTATGAGTGGAAGCTATCCATTCTCGTATGTGATGTAAATGTCTATGTTTGGAAAATGGGTAACATACCCGAAAAGGGGAGGGAAACAAGGATATGATTAATTATACTATAATTTGATAATCTATTTAATGTCATTGCTTAAAACTTACTAAGCATTGAAATGCTTATTCCGTTTCCCTTGTTTCCTCTGTTTTATAGATCTCATTTTGGAAGCTACGGACTCGGGGATTGAAGCCTTAATCACCTACACTATCGCTGTTATTTTGGTACATTTTGATGGTTATTTTTGGGTCAATGGCATGTATAGGCTAATCTCCTTTTGTCGTTTTAAACCACATTTTGAGTTGTAATATTTCTAGCCATGCGAAAATGGCTTGCTTAGTCATTCGAGTTTGATTATATGTGTTGAAATGATTCTCATACAATTCGATGTTGAGGCATGAAATTTAGTTAGTACCCATTATGCAATGACTTTTCTAACATGATGTTTGGATATTAAATTGTTCGATTTAGCTAAATCGTTAGTAGCCACAAGGTAGAGATTTGCTAGCACGCTTATAGAACGATTTTAAATGAGATAGGATGTTTGACCGAACCGACCTATAAGTGTTGTATTCAAGTATAGAACTCAATGAATTTACGTCTAGCTTTGTATCTATGAACCTCGGTAGGAAGTATCTAGTTATGTAATGCCTTAATACCCTATTCCGGCAACGGACGGGGGTGTAGGGTGTTACAATTTTATCATTATAGATCAAGAAATACGGAATCTGAACCTAGATAGGGGAAAAGCCAAGCTAGTGGACTAAATCCAACTAGTCGTTGGTATTTTGCATACCGAGGTAAGTTGTGTGTAAATAATGCAACTATATTGTTATTTGGCATTGATTAATTGATATAGCATAAAATTTTTGAATGTGGATTATGAATATGGATGATGAAATTGATGTGGTAAAATCCGGTTGAACCTTATGAATAGATCGAATATTCATGCCATGCAATTAGGGTGTTACGAGAGCCAGTATAAGACCATGTCTAGGACATGGCATCGGCACCGATAGATAAAAGCCAGTGTAAGACCATGTCTGGGGCATGGCATCAGCCTCGATGTATGAGAGTCAATGGAAGGCCATGTCTGGGACATGACATCGGCTTGATGTGTGAGCCAGTGTAAGACTATGTCTAGGACATGGCATTGGCGTCTTACCCTATGTTTGAGGCTCATCGAATATCCTTTAATATTCCAAATGGTTCAACGGGAAGTTTACAGTTTACGTTAAAATGAGAGTGGTTATGACCATGTTGTGAGTGGTACAGGTACCTATATGAAATTCATGAGATGTGCGCTCAATTTATGTTGTGTGATTAGTAAGGAATGAAAATGAGTAAGTTGTGCTTATAACTCTTTATGTATTATGTGTAAATTATGATATGTTGTGAGCATGCTATTGCATGGTAAATCTGTTGTTAATCATTTACATGCAACTTACTAAGCTTTATGCTTACCCTATTTTCTTCATTTTCTTATAGTGCTGCCTAATTAACTAGTGGATCAACGGACGTCGGAGGCATCAATCACACTATCAATAGAAGCACTTGGTATATCTAGTTTTATCTTTTGAGTAATGGCATGTATAGGGACTTAGTCTTTTTGTGTTTTGTGTCATCGTTAAATTTGGCCAAATGTGTTGGCTTGATATGAAACTAGTCATTTTGTATAAGGCCATGAATGATGGCTAATATTGAAATATTGATATATGCAAATGATGGTGTTTCTAAGAGGGTGCAAAATTATATGATTGAGTAAGTTGCATGGATGAATTCATAAAATATGTGATAAGAGTTGCTTGTGAATCAAGTGTAGTGGCCTTGTTGTGTAGATGTCTTAGATGTGGCTGATTTGGTCATGTGTTAATGTGTGGGTTGGTTTTACTTGGTGTGGTTTAGGTTGGTGCAAGTAAGGGTGGCAATAAGCTTGGTAAATAGCCTTATATTGTCCACATGGGTAGGCACACAGGCGTTTGTCTAGGCCGTGTGTGACACACGATCCACCCCATGGACTTGTGGTCAAGCGGTGTGTCCCCTGCACCTTAAGTTGTCCAAGTCAAAATGCCCAATATTAACCACATGGGCTGAGACACGGCCATGTGTCTCAACTATGTGAAAGACACGGCCATAGGACATGGGCATGTACCCAGGCCGTGTAAAGTTTGCACCTTGCATTTGGAATTTAAAATCACCACACGGCCTAACACACGGGTGTGTGCCTTGGCCGTGTGACCTTTAAGAGTTGATGACATCAGAAATAGAATACCAAGGTTTTTGCACAAGGGCTGAGACACGGGCGTGTCATGGCTATGTACAGGACACGGGCCATGGACACGGGCGTGTGCTAGGCCGTGTGAAAACCCCTGTGGGTTCGATGTGAAAAATAAATCCACACAGGAAAGGGCACGGGTATGGGTGTGTCCCTATATGCTTAGGCCGTGTGAGTTACACGGACCTTCAACATGGCCATGTTAAGAGATCACACGAGTGTGTTACTCTTCAACACGGCCGTCTTCCCTATTTTCAATAGAAATTTCTAATGTTCGCTAAAGTACTCGATTTATTTTCGAAAAGTTTTTAAAGTGTGTTTTGGGCCTCGTAGGCTCGTATTAAGGACTTTAAGGTGAAGTTTGAAAAGTTTTAAATTTGAACAAACTTTTATGACTCAAAATTGTGTTGTTGTATGTGTTTAAGTAAGGTAATGCCTCGTACCCTGTACCGGCATTGGATACGGGTAAGGGGTGTTACACAAACCCCCTAGGTTAGTATGTGCTAGTTGATAAGGTTTGTAAAAACTATCCTTTGATGATTCAGGGTTCTGGCCGATTTGATGCTATTACCATTTGATGAGTTTGACATGATTTGGGTATGGATTGGTTGACTTTGCATGATGCCATTGTGAAATGTAGACGAAAGCTTATTGTGTTAAAGTGTTAGAACGGTGGAAAGCTTTAGACTGATTCAGATAAATTGGATTGTATGTCTACTGTTAATTCAGCTATGTTAGCATAGAGATATATTAAAAAAGGTTGTGATGCATATTTTGCTTACATATTTGATGCTAGAGTTTTTGAGTTGAAGCTAAAATCAGTTCAAGTAGTATGTGAGTATCCAGATGTGTTTCCAGAGGAGTTACTCGGATTACAGCCGATCCGAGAGGTCGAGTTCGCTATTGAGTTAGTATTGGGAACATCTCCGATACCATAGCTCCGATACCGATAGCTCCTTACAAAAGTGTAGTTGCAAGAGTTGATAGATATGGGTTGTGCTCGACCTAGGTTCTCACCTTGGGGTGCACCAGTTCTATTTGGATAGATCTATGCAATTGTGTATTGACTATCGATAGCTCAACAAAGTCACGATCAAGAATAAGTATCCATTACCATGTATTGGCGATCTATTTGATTAGTTGAAAGGTGCAACAATGTTTTCAAAGATTGACCTCTGTTCTTGTTATTATCAGTTGCAAATTAAAGACTCAGATATGTCAAAGATCGCATTCAGAACTAGGTACAGACATTATACATTTATTGCGATGCCGTTTGGTCTAACTAATGCACTTGCAGTATTTATGGATTTGATGAACATGATTTTTAGATCGTATTTAGACAGATTTGTCATGGTATTCATTGATGATATCTTGATCTATTCATGAGATGAGACAGAGCATGTCGAGCATTTGAGAATTGTTTTGCAAACATAGCACGAAAAGAAATTATTCATTAAGTTTAGCAAATGTGAATTCTAGCTTTGGGAAGTCAGATTTCTAGGACATGTTGTATTAGTCGAGGGCATCAAAGTTGATCCGAGCAAAATTCTAGCAGTTGTTGATTAGAAGCCTCCAAGAAATGTATCTGGGGCTAGAAGTTTCTTGGGATTAGCCGGATAGTACAGAAGGTTCGTTAAGGGATTCTTGATGATTGCTACACCGATGACGAGATTATTGCAGAAAGATGTTAAGTTCAAGTGGTTTGAGAAATGTCAGCAAAGCTTCGATCAATTAAAAGCATTGTTAATCGAGGCTTAGTGTTAGTTCAGCTAGAATTATAATGATGCATCTTTAAATGGTTTGGGCTGTGTTTTGATGCAAGATGGCAAAGTGATAGCGTATGCTTCCAGATAGTTGAAAACACACGAAAAGAATTATCTGACGCATGATTTAGAACTTGCAGCTTTAGTGTTTGCGTTGAAGATTTGGTGACACCATTTATACGGCAAAAAATGTCATATCTTTATAGATCATAAAAGATTAAAGTATTAGTGTCGTAGAAATATTTGAATTTGAGACAGCATAGATGGCTCGAGCTATTAAAAGACTATGATTTGATCATTGATTATCATCCGAGAAAAGCTAATGTAGTTGTTGATGCTTTGAGTAGAAAGTGTCTGTATGCTTTGCGAGCGTTGAATACACGATTAACATTGTTTGATGATAGTTCGATCTTAGTTAAGTTGAAAGCTAGACTGAGGTTTTAACAATAGATTTATGAGGCTCAGAAATGTGATAACGTGTTGTTAGCTAAATGAAAACAGATTGAGTCGACTCCTGTTTCAAATTTTCAGATTGGATCTGATGATAGTTTATACTTTAAAGGCAGAATTTGTGTTCTAAGAAATTCAGATCTCGTTCAGAAGATTTTACGAGTAGCAACAAAATGTGTGGTGATTTGAAACAAATGTACTAGTGGCTAGGTATGAAACGAGAGATTTCTGAGTTCGTATCGAGATGTTTAGTATGTCAATGAGTTAAAGCTGAACATCAGGTACCTTCTAGTTTGTTACAACCAATGATGATTCCGGAATGAAAATGGGAACGTGTCACAATGTATTTTGTATCAGGATTGCCTTTGTCTTCATGAAAGAAAGATGCAATTTGGGTTATAGTTGATCGTCTGACGAAGTCCGCACATTTTATTACAGTGCGTACGGAATGTTCTCTTGAGAGATTAGCCAAGTTATATGTTGCTGAGATTGTTAGATTGCACGGGGTGCCAGTTTCTAATATATTTTATAGAGATTTGCAGTTTACGTCTCAGTTCTGGAGCAAGTTGCATGAGGCTCTAGGTACCAATTTGCATTTTAGTATCAGATTTCATCCTTAGACCAATGGTCAGTCAGAGCGCGTGATACAGACACTCGAGCATATGCTTTGATTTTTTGTTTTAGAGTTCGAAGGTAACTAGGAGATATTTCTACCGTTAGTTGAATTCGTATATAACAACAGTTATCAATCAAGTATAAAGATGGAATCATACGAAGCTTTGTATGGTTGTAAATTCCGAACTCTATTATATTAGACTGATCTTAGTGAGAAAAAGCTTCACGAGGTTGATTTGGTATGAGAAACTGAAGAAAAAGTTAAAGTTATTCGAGACAATTTAAAAGTAGCTTCAGATCGATAGAAATCATATGCGGATTTGAAAAGCAATGACATTGAATTTCAGGTCGGCGATAAAGTGTTTTGAAAGTCTTGCCCTAGAAAAAAGTCCTATAGTTTGGTCATAAAGGAAGCTCAGTCCACCTTTTATTGGGCTGTATGAAATAATCGAAAGAATCGGGCCAGTAGCTTACCGATTAGCTTTGCCATCAGAGTTAGAAAAGATCCATAATGTGTTTCACGTATCTATGTTATGACAGTATCAATTAGACCCTTCACATGTTATATCACTTGTTGATTTTGAGATTAGCCTGATAAGACGTCTATCGAAAAACCAATCAGAATTTTAGCTTAGGAGATTAAGGAATTGAGAAATAAAAGTATAGCTTTAGGGAAAGTCCTTTGGCAACTACTGTAACACCCCTAACCCGTATTCATCATCGGAACAAGGTTACAAAGAATTACCAGAGTTTGCAGAACAAATACAAATAATTCATGTCATTTACTATTTATATCTGAATCTAATCATATCGTCTCTTATTGGACCTTCAAGGCCCAATTTTAGCATTAGAAACAAGTTGGGACTAAATCGGGATCTCAGAAAATTTTTCACAAAATTTAAAAATTTTTTTTCCAAGTGCAGGGGTCACGTACTTGTGTGGTCAGGCCATGTAGCTTCCATAGCCAGGTGACATGCCCATGTCTCAAGCCGTGTGGCATATAAGGCAAGGCACACACCTGTGTACCTAACCCATCTAACTCTCTAACTTAAAATTTAATTAAGTGTATAGGTCACACGGCCAAGTCACTTGCTCGTGTGGTAGGCCGTGCGGACAATTTAATTTTTGAAAATTAGGTGCAGGATTCACACGGCCAAGACACACACCCGTGTTCTAGGCTGACACATGCCCATGTCTTTGCCTGTGTGGCCAATTTTGAGCATTCTATTTCTAAAATTTAAGATGCAGGGGACACACGGCCAAACCACATGCCCATGTCCCCGGCCGTGTGTGACACAAGGTTAAGACACACACCTGTGTGTCTACCCGTGTGGACAAAATAAGGCCATTTCCTAGCCTTATTTCTCACCCAAATTTTGCCAATAACCTACACGAACACTTGCAATCATCCGTGCCCTCGTCCGTACGAATTTATTTTCTAACATCGAACTTACAGGGGTTTTCACATGGCCTGACACATGCCCGTGTTCATGGCTCGTGTTCCTCACATGGCCATGACACACCCGTGTCTTCCACCCGTGTAACTCCCTAACTTGTACCCTATGACAAAATTGGGTTCACACGACTAAGGCACACGCCCGTGTACTCAGCCCATGTCCCTCACATTGCCATGACACGCCCGTGTTGTAGCCCATGTATGAAGACCTTAGTATTCTGTTTCTGACGTCAGTAAGTCTTAAGGGTCACACAGCCATGGCACACGCCCGTGTGCTAAGCCATGTCACTTACACGGTTGAGACACACGGCCATGTCTCAGCCTGTGTGGTTACTACTGGGCATTTGATTTTGCCAACCTAAGGTAAGGGGACACACTGCCTAACCACACTCTCAAGGGGCAGACTGTGTGTCACACACGGTCTAAACACACTCCCGTGTGTCTACCCGTGTGGACAAATATAAGGCTATCTTCCAAGCCTTTTTGCCACCTTGAAACATAGTCATACACATACCAATTCTACTAATACATAAAATGGCATAAATACTGAACTAAACAACCACAATTAGACATTTTCATGTCGACATACCATATCTTCAACCAAGCAAAGTACACAATTATGACAACCATCAACATTTCCATATATCAATAGTAAGTATTAGCCACCATTCATGGCTTTACACAAAATAGTGTATTCTAAATCAAGCCAACACACTTGGCCTAAAACAAAATGACACTTAACAAAAGACTAAGTCCTTATACATGCCATTCCTCAAAATAAAATCTAACTATACCGAATGCTTTAGTTGATAGTGTGAACGAAGCCTCCGACATCCATTGATCCATGAGCTATTTAGGCGGCACTATAAGAGAATGGAAAGAAGAAGGAGTAAGTACTAAGCTTAGTAAGTTGCAAGTAAATAAATGACAACAAGTTACTATACTTTAACATACTCACAACATACCACAATTTATACAGGATACAAATTGGCTACAAGCACAACTTACTCTTTTTCATCTCTTACTAATCATATAACATAATTTTTGAGCTCACATAGCATACATCTCATGTAGGTACCTGTACCACTCACAACGTCATCATAATAATTCTCATTCTTGACATAAACTTTAAATTTCCCTGTTAAACCATTTAGAATACAAATGGATATTCAATAAGCCTGTAACACCCTGAATTTGGGCCTAGAAGTATTGGGCCTTGGGCCTGGGTGCGGGTGTGAGATAGTTCGAAATAAAATTATTGATGTGTTGAATTCTGTTATGGAAGGTTATTATTAATGGGTTAATGTGGTATTTTAGTGAACGGCGAATGATTCATAGTGTGGGGAAAAGTCTTGGGCTAATTTCTGGGATTCCAGGATTTTTGTGATATTTGGTGTAATGTTGAAATTTTGATATATGGATGTGTAATTCGTGTTTGGAGTGTGTTATTGGGCCTATGGAAGGCCCAAGTGTTGGTTAAAAACCCGGAGAATTCTTGGATTTTTGGACTTAAGGAATAGAAGACTTGGAAAAGAGGAGTTGTAAGGAATTATGTGTGTAATAAGACACAAAAAAGGAATGTGGTGTAGTGGCAAAGTAGCACCACATAGGGGACAAGGAAGCAAAGGGTCCAAGGTTCAAGTCTTGGCTCTTGCAATTTATTATGGTTTTTCTTTTAAATAAATCTGGAAGCAAGTAGGTGAGCTTTAAAGTTAAATGTGTTGGACTTATGACATAAAGGAGCTTGTGTCCGAGTGGTGATGGCTTGACAGGGTTACTGAGAGGACTTTGGTTCGAATCCCATTGCACGCAAAGGTTGATTATTTTGCTAATGCTTTAATTTTGGGAGGATTGATGGAGAATCCCACATCGGAAAGCTAATATGAGAGCAGGTGAGGAGCTAGCTTTAAATAGAGCAACTAGGAGGAGAGTAGGCACAGCCTTCTTGGCTGATCCCTTTCTCTTTATGGCGTGCCCGTTTGGGTTGGGCATCGGCTAAGAGTGTTTGGAGCGCGGATTAACTTCAATCTCCTATCAGGTGTGTATTTCTCACTGCTCTAGCGGTAGGACGGCTACTTCGGGCTGCGATGGGCCGAAGAGGCCATGTGGGCCCAATGGGCCTGCGAGTCCAATTAGATAAGTTGTTTGATTGTATAGTAAATATTGGGCTAGATTAGGTGAATCTCATATCTGTAGCTAGATTTGGGCTAAAAGGGCCACACGAGCGTGTGGGCCCATTTAGGCCGACAATGGGCCCTAGGCCCATTCGCATTGTTATCTCTGTTTAGAAATGCTTTAGTTTACAAAGTTACTAAAATACCCTTGGTTTACAAAATTACTGAAATACCTTGGTTTACAAAATTACCGAATTACCCTCGATTTGTAAAATTACAAGAAATATCCCGATTTATAAAATTATCAAATTACCCTTGATTTGTACAATGACAGAAGTACCCTCGATTTGTAAAATGACGAACATACCCTTAATTTGTAAAATTACCATTTTACCCCTAATTTGTAAAATTACCATTTTACCCATGATTTGTAAAATTACCATTTTACCCCTAATTTGTAAAATTACTATTTTACCCCTGATTTGTAAAATTACTATTTTACCCCTGATTTGTAAAATTACCATTTTACCTATGATTTGTAAAATTATCGTTTTACCCCTGATCTGTAAAATTACTGTTTTACCCTTGATTTGTGAAATTACTGAAATGCCCCTTTAGGGTAGAATTACTGAAATATCCCTGTAGGGTAGAATTACCGAGATACCTTTGTGGGGTAAAATTACCGTTTTGCCCCTAGGGTGTTAAATGACTGTTTTGCCCCTCGTGGGTAAATGACTAACTTGTGTGATGATTGGGCTAGTTTGACCGTGGATATAAGTTGGTGATATGAATGACTTGACTGTGATCTATTCTTATTTTTGGGATTTGGAAAAGTTGGAATCCCTATGTGTTTAGGGAGGCTGTCGAAATAGTGCCTAAGGCTTTAAGGGGCTGTTACCAATTATTTTACTCTTTGCTTGTAAGGGTTAAAGGCTGCTAACTAAGGGCTTGGATCAGTGGAGCGTTCGGATCCAGATTTGGATATCAACTTCAGCAAAGGTAAGGATTTAGGGCCTTGTTCATGGATGCCCGAATATGGTAAGAATATGTTAAATTTAGTTGTCATTGAGTCGTGGTCTAATGTTTTAGTAATCAAATGTAGGATTGACTTGGATCGAATATAGTCATCGTTCGTTGCAAGCAGGTGTGTAACTTACCCCTTGTAGTAGCTTAGATTAATGTCGGCTAAAAAGCCAAAATGCCGAATCCCGGCATCGTTAAATTTCTGGTAACGAGATAAACAGTGAATAGGTTAGAATACAATGGGCTCGGTTAACGAAATCGATGGAACAGGTAAGATTACGGTTTTGAGTATGTTGGTAAGTTAGGCCTCGATGGGCTGAATTAGGCCCAATGGGCTTACGGGCCCATTTGGAGTAAAAATTGCTAAAACGGAATTGTGATAAATGTATGATTAACCCAGATAGAACGATAGTAGTATTTAGGCTAAATGGACTTAGAAGGCTAAATCGGTACTCGTTAGGCCCATTAGGGGTTTTGGGCTCAATAACTCGATTTTGCTAAAATAGGCTAAAATTGCTGTTTAAACATTTGGAATTGTTGAATAAGTATGAAAAACCCTAATAAGTGTTAAAATTACGTAATTACCCTTATAGCTTAAAAATGACTATTTTACCCCTAGGTGAAAAATGTCTATTATACCCCTAGGGTTTCATTCTGAATATGATGATTGTGATATTGTTATTTTACATGCTATGACATGATATGCACATGATATGCACATGATATGCTATGACATGTATACGATATGCCATGTTTTACTCATTAAATGCATGGGTTGGGTTATTATATGATGGAGGAAGTGTTAAAGGGCTTTGCCCCAGTATACCGAAAAGGGCTTTTGCCCCAGTTTACCGAAAGGGCTTCTGCCCCAGTTATTAAAAGAGGCTAGGCCTCCAGTTATATGATAAAGCAGCTATGCTGCCAGTGGAGAGTTTGGTTAGGTGGGTTGAGTTATTCCCCACATGGAGAGCTTAGTTGGTACGGGTGGAGAGTAGCGGATGGTGGGTTGAGTAGTCTCCCCAACTGGGCTTTGCATACATACATTGACATTACATGTGATATTGAAATGGGCTTTGCACACATACACTGATATTATATGTGATGTTAAAATGGGCCTTTGGGCCATACTGTTTACAGAAAAGGCTTCGGCCTAGTGAATTGATTTATGAAAAAGGCTAAGGCCCAGTAACCGATATTTGAAAACGGCTTCGGCCCAGTTATATGTTGAGACTGATTTGGGGGCTTAGGCCTAGTATGCTGATATTGATTTGGGCTCTGTAAGTGGCTTGTTGCACACTGAGTTTCCAAACTCACCCTCTTTCTTTAACCTTGCAGGTGAGCCTTAGTTGATAGACTTGGAGCTGGGAGGGATTTAGAGTGGCCACACGGACTGGACTGATGGTTTTTAATTAAGTTAATTATTTTAATTTAATCTTAATTATTTATTCTTGTTTTTGGGTTGTAAAAGGCCTCTTTAATTATTTCTATTTCGGGTTATTAATTCTTTACTTAATTAACTTGTTTTTAGCTAAATTATGATGTCGTTTAAATTGTTTTGAATTCAGTTACCTCTAAGGCGTGTTTTTATAAAGGTTACTTGTTTTCAAAATATCACGATAACATAGCAAAGCTTTCGCAAATGTTTTCACAAATATAGTAAATACTTAAAGTATGGCAATGGGTGTGTGCATGTCTAGGATTGGATCCTGGAAGAGCTTGGTACTTAAGCAGTCTAATTGACTCACCTCCTCTTCTCTTGAATCCTACTGGTGCGCAGCTTCCATTCACTTTAAGTCTTAACGAAAAAGGTCAAATTTATTTGATACTTAAACCGTTTTCAAGATAACATGTTTTATAAAGGTTACAAATCTGAGTTTTCGATATTTGATCTGTCTTTAAAATAACATGTTTTCCGCAACTACAATGGTTTACAAGTTTTCACAATTTTCCATAAAGAATTTTACAAAGTGGTTAAACAATGTTTTGATTACGTTTTTGCCAAATAAACACAAGCTAAGGTTTTAAATAGAATTAATGGTAAAAGTTTTCTAAACATTAAGAAGGGTTTTCAATGAAAACATGGTTTTCGAAAAACACTTCAATGTGACACATCAGACTTGGCCATAACGTCCAGGCTGGGTTTGGGGTGTTACAAAGCCTCAAACATAGGGTATCATGCTGATGCCATGTCCCAGGCACGGTCTTACACTGGCTCACATGTCAAGTCGATGCCATGTCCAAGACATGGTCTTACACTAGCTCTCATCTATCCGTGCCGATGCCATGTCCCAGACATGGTCTTACACTAGTTCACGTGTCAAGGCCGATGCCATGTCCCAGACATTGTCTTACACTAGCACTCGTATCAACGCTGATGCCATGTCCCAGACATGATCTTACACTGGCTCACATATCGGTGTTGATGCCATGTCTCGAACATGGTCTTACACTGACACATAACGAGGCCGATGCCATGTCCCAAACATGGTCTTACACTGGCTCTTGTCTATCCCTAGTATCATGGCACGAATATCCAGTCTATTCCTACGGTTCAACTGGGTTTTATCACATAAATTCTCATCAATGCATTACTCATAAACATATTTAATCAATCTTATACTAAATCAATAATCTCATGCATAATATCGAAAAAGTTGCATTATTTACATACAACTTACTTCGGTATACAAAATGTGAATGACTTCTCGATTTAGTCCATTTGCTTGGCCTTCCCCCGGTCTAGGTTCGGATTTCATAGTTCTTGATCTATAATAATAATAATAATAATAATTCACTAATTTAATCACCGTATTAATTTAGACATTCAAAAATTCACATTTTGGCAAAATGACCGTTTTTCCCTAGACTTTCACAAAATGACCATTTTACCCCTAAGCTTGGAAATAAATTTTTATCCTATTTCTTTACTAACCAAGCCTAGCCGAATTCTTTTCACTCTTATGGTAGCCCACAATTTCTACTATTTGATGCATTTACTACATAATTTATAATTTTTACAACTAAGTCCATTTTAGGTGTTTTACATGAACAGCACTTCACAAAAGTTATTTATTTAACAACTAAGATTCATTTTCTTCCATAAAACTTCAACCAACAACATAAATGCTTTCATGGTGAATCTCTAAATGTTCAACCATTTTGCAAGATAGTCCTTTCAATAGTTAGCTCATGCTACAAGGGTCCCAAAAATGTAAAAATCATCAAGAAATACCATAATTTGACTTACTTGGATAAGGAATAAGTGGTTGAGTTTTCAAGCTTCCAAAAAACCCCAAACTTGCTGAAATTTTGGATAAAAATGAAGAAGAGAATGAAAAAGATGATAGCTAGTATTAGGCCATTATTTTATTTCCAAATATCTCACCTAACATTGACTAAATTTTTATTTTCTTTGATTTCTTTGTCTCATGGTTGGCTACACTAATAGAGTGGGTCTATTTGGCCATTAAAGGCCCTCAATTTTGGTTCTCTAGCTATTTAACACAATTTACTAGTAAATCAAAACTTTTTCCCTTTATGTAATTTAGTCCTTTTTCGTAATTGAGCTCACAATTGCTAAAATTAATTCACCAAAATTTTTATGCACTCTTAATATCATGCTATAATTCATAAAATAATGCTAAAATAATCTCTAGACCTTAGATATATGGTTTGAAACCACTGTTCTGATTATGCCCAAAATTAGGCTGTTATAGGCAAAACCATTTAAAACTGGGTCATAGGGATGTTAAGTTGACCTAGTAAAAGTGAGCTACATGATGGACAAGTTTGATTATTTATTGGACTAAAAAACCATCCAATAAGAAGGAATTAAAGCCCAATTTCGGCACAAGTAAATGGATGTACAAAAATAAGATTTAAGATATTTTGTTTAAAGTCCTTGCAGTTGGAAAGATGTCAGAAATTAGCACAAAATTCTACCTTTTGAAGCCATCCACCTTGTGGCTATTAATAGTAAGGTTTTGAATTCAAAATAAAGCAACCAAATCATCTGCTTTTCACAATTTGTAGTCGGCCAAGCATGAGAGAAGAATGAGGAATTCCAAATGCTATTTTTAGTAAACTTCACCCTTACCTTCACCTATAAATATGACACACCTTTCACTATTCAAAGCATCCCTCATCCCTTATCCCTCATCCCTCATCACTCATTCATCATTCTCTCTTCATTTCACCCTTTTATTGTCATTTCCCCTTTTTTTTTTTCCCTTGCATAGCCATTCCATTTCCCCTTCTATCCTTTAGTTAGCAAAAGCTTTGTCAAGATACTTCCTTGGTTGGCCACCTTAAGAAACCTGTAACAGAGGAGCAACGAACAGAACGGAGGAACACATCAGTTAGAAAAATCTGAAAGGCTGCTGAACTGAATTAGAGTTTACTTTTTCCTTCTTGTTATTTAATTTAATTATGTTTGCTATGTGTTTATTGATCTTGTCATCAACAATGATAGAATAATCCTATTTGCTAGAATGATTATGTTAATTCAATAATATTGGTTTGATTCATGATTAATGTGTTTGTGCCTCTGTCGATCATGTTTTCAATTAAAATTAAGATGTATTTCATTCATACATGATTGGATACATTCAGATTAGTTGAGTGATCCTAACTAGACGATGGTTATTAGAAACATAATTGAAAAGTGAAATGCTCAATTTAGATTATTAAACCTGACTAAATTAGAGGTTCATAATATCTTCAGTTAGCTCTATTATCTTGCATAGTTTTTAGGTTTATGTGATTAAACTATTTCAAATGTAAATGTCCCTATTAGCTCACATAAATACTAAGAAACCCTTAGTTTAATATGATCAGTAAAATGCATAATTCACTAAGTAAAAGATTCTGAGATGACTTAATTTGGTTTCCAAATTCATGAAAGATCGAGTTGCCATGGAATAATTTCTGAGCACTATTAAGCATGATGAAAATGAATTGAGTTGATTAATATAATTATCCTAGCCTATTTTATGTTGATTATTTTTGTTGCTAATGTTATTCATTCATACATTTAGATTTAATTGCATAGGGGTAATCTTGCATCTAGCTAATTTAATTTAACCATCCACCACTCAAAATATTGTGTTTTACCACCAAATTGTTAACTTATAATTTTACAAATAATCAATTAACTTACACAATCCCTGTGGAGATTGTAACATCCCAAACCTGGCCTAAACATTATAGTCGAATTGGGAAGGCCACACTAGATGCCTTAGTGTCGAACTTACCCTAATGATAGTTAAAAACCTTCAGATACTTCTTTTTATAAAGCTGTGGTTTCTATTGTTAGCTTTGGAAAACGTCCATTTACTTAGTCCAACCATGCTTAAATCAAATTAGCGAATTAGGTGAGTTTTTGTAAAACCTTACTGATGGCATTGCCTTTGAGAAATCATTTTGTTATCTTTTTAACTGTAAAAAAGTACCATTACTAGTCAAATTATCAATTTAATCATATGTCATGCATAGTCCATTTCAACATATTATAAAAACGATGTACCTATACCAAATATATGTGTCATGCTTGCATGAAAAACCCCAAAATCTCGAATATTCCCAAACCACAGTTTAAAGAAACTTTACAATCCAAAACCAAATAATAATAAAATAACCTAAAAAAATATAACTTAGTTAAAATAATATAACAAAGTAAAGTCCAAAGTCCACCGTACATCCGCATGCCAATTTTGATCCTAAGTACGATCATTACCTGAGAAGTTGAGATAATGGGGTGAGTTTAATAAGCTCAGTGTGAGTCTAAACAAGTATTAAGCATTCATACAGGCAATTTCATAGAGGTACGAATAGCACAATTAAACATCAATAATAATAATTTTCAAATGCACATGATCGTGAAAAATGCACATGTGAGATCCTACCTATACCATCTGCTACACACCACGAGTTCCCTAGAACCTGTCTACCAAACTCCAACGTATGTGAGCAATGCTCGATATGGTAAAACCACCGATAATCAATAATGTCCTGAAACTACCAAATATATATTGCAATATAATCACCAATCCCCTCTGAACTCCAAATGCAGTGCACTGACTAAAAATATATGCAGACTTAATATGCTGCCGGTATTCCACGGAACTCCTCCGTCAACCATAAAATCCCATCCCAATACATATGCAACATGTCATACAAATTCCTACTCAATCACATTTCAATACTTTTCACATTTATTCTACATGCTCAACATGTCCTCAATAATTTCATACTTTCAAAGAAAGAAAATAGTTTTTCAAATTTTCAAATTACCATTAAGATGGTATCTATCAATATCGTTCAATTCAAACACTTTATGAATTTCATTGTGCACCAAGAGCAACCTCACGTAATATTTGATGCATCTAAATCATGCATATAACTAATATCTCAACATTTCATACCATTCAATCAAACATTCTCATACCACATAATATAACTATGCATAGCAATCTCAATTACACATTCATATAGTCAAACTAGCAACTTTTCCAACACATCAATCCTTTAAGGCTCAAAACGTACTTGGTTCGGCCACTCGAAAAACTAGTATTTTGGCTACTATGCCAAACCAATCAGCAAGCTAATTATCAAATATAACCTAAAATTTATATTATCAAACAAATTTTACAAGTTTAGGACCCACACCTTATTTTTCACTTTCTCGCAGCACCTTAGTGAATCTTCCAATTTTCCTTAATAAACCTTTATACGATCCTAAACCAAAATTCAGTATAAATTATATCAATTTACCTCTTAACCAACTCCCAATTACCCACTTATGGGTTCAAACCAATTGTCAAATTAATAACTATTTTACGAATTCAACTAGTTTGATTCCTTACCTTGTATCAATGCGAACTGTACGTACGATCGTTCTTCAGCTTTACGGTTGATTCGAGGCATTTGGATCAGCATCTAATTCCATAATATATTGGAAAATCAGTAGCTAATAATTATTCAATTCTTTCATTTAATCAATCCATAACATTTACCCTACAACTATGTCGAAGCAACAATTAATTTTACACTTAACTGCACTTATGCTTCTCGATTTGTGAGATCCAAATGCCTAAATGATCACAAACATTTTTTCCCTAATTTACATGGATTTAATAGATGATTAGGAGGGTTCAAGAACTCAAATTAAGGCTGGAAATAGCCCCCTATTCTACACATATGCACACGCACCACTGCCCATGGTGGCCGAAATTGGGGTTGAATTTTAAAATGATTTGAAACCTTATTAAAATCTAGAAAAATACATTTAAAAACATTTAAAATCTCCTAAATTCTAGATCTAGAAATTTAGGCTTTTAATGGATAAGATTAATGTAACGTCCCAAAAACTAAAATTTTTAATTTTGTGTATTATGGCTTTAAATGCATGTTGGTACTATTGGGTAAGTGATTTTAGAGTGTTGGGAGTTTTTATGAAGTCCTGGGTTCAAGCCTTATCATATGGAAAATTTTTATTTTTAGCATTAGGGGAACCCTGACTCCCGTTAATAAGCTTTTTAAATAATTGTGATTAAAATGTGACACAAAAAGAGCCTGTGGTGTAGTGGCAAGTAGGTGGCGTCACAAATGTGGCAAGGAGGTCTGAAGTTCGAGTCTTGGATTGAGTTATGGACATTTATTTCTCATCTTTGGAGAGTTAGTGGTTGAGTTGGAATTGAACTTTGGTGGGGAGGGTTTGAATTGGTCAAGTGAGTGATTCAAGGAGTGGATCATGAAGGAAATTGAGGAGGTGATCATGGAGTGATAAGGGGAGAAAATCATGGGTTACCAGTTGGAAAAGTGTTGTAGCAAATTGGGAATGTTGGGGAATGCAAATTCGGCTAAGGGGCCTTAATTGTGTGCATTCAACAATTAGGAAGCTCTTGGGGATGTGTTTTTTAGTTATGCCGTTTGTGGTTTTAGTTTTTTGGGGAACTCGAATTGGTCATTCCTTTCGTTTTGGTCATTTCTTTTGTAACGCCTTAATTTTTGGGATTTTTGTGATTTTGTTTGAGTTTAATTTTTGCTTTTTTGGATGTGCTAAATTATGCTTTGGGTGTGTTAGTGGGCCTTTAGAAGGCTTAGGCTTAAGTTAAAACTCGGTAGAATTTTAAAATTTTAGACCTAAGGGAGAAGGGGCTCTAACTAAGTGGGCTTTTTTAAAAAAATGTTGGTAAATTAACACACAAAGAAGCTTATGTTAAAGTGGCTAGGTGCTGCCACTTAAAACACAAGAGGGTGGCATGTGGAAGCTATGCAAGAGCTAAGGTTCAAATCTCATGGTAAGCAATGTGATGTTTTATTTTTAATGCATGTGCAAGGCATGTGGTGGACTCCAAGTGGAACTTTGATTGGAAGGAGATTGAAATACTCATGGGATTAAGTCAACGAGGGATAAGGGGGAGAAAATTTAGGAAATTTGAATGGAAGCAAGTGTTGGTCGAATGAGGGACTGTGCGAGTTGCAGATTCGGGTAGGGACCTTAGATGGTTGGTTTAGCAATTTTAGCATTTGTGGTAGGGTGTGTGCCGACTTCTTGTTGTTGATTTTTCGGCATTTGGTAGTTGGTCATTCCTCTAGTGCCGAATAGGTCAGCTGAAGTGGGTTCCATTCTGTTTCTTGCTTTTCTCTCCTTCCCCTCTTTGATTCAAAACTGTGAACTACAAAGTCCCTAGGTACCCCTTACCGATTTCTTTTTGGTTGAACCCTCCCCCTCTTTTCTCTCTAAAGACCAAAACTTCCAAGTCTCTCATCTCTTTTCGACCATCTCCTCAGTTTTTACAACCTCTTTTTCTGTTACCTTTTTCCAAAACCAAAATCTCAACTCTCTCTCAAGTGATCTCTTTTCAAACCCGAAACACTTAATCTTATAGCCGATATCTTCTTGGCTAATCTCCCTAAAAGCTGAAATCTCGAAACTTGCAGACTTCTCCTTTGTCGACTTACTCAAAGAGCTGAATCTGAGAGAACTTTTCTTCTTCTTTTATTTAGTTCTTTAAGCCCTTCTCTAGAGTCGAACTTCACTACTTTTTCCCCATAAACCGATTGTACCTTCTCTTATCAACCACTCCTTTTGTGTGGCCTCCATAGCCGAATCTAGCTTTCTTTATTATCTTTAACACCCTTCTTTAGCCGAATACCTTAGACCGATTATCCTTTAGTGTGTTTTAGTTAGATTCATTGTAGATCTGGATTAGGCTGGATTGGGGACTCTTCTTTGGCAAAATAAAGCATTGGTAAGTACTCGAAACCCCTTCATTCGTAAACTTGTAATTCAAGAAAAGCCGAAAACCCCTAACTCTTCAGGGTGGCTGTCGTTTTTGACTAAGGGTGATACTAGCCTCTTTCTTTCGGTTCTTTTGTGTTTTAGTGTGGATAAGAGGCGATCTAACAAGGAGCATTGGAGGCTAGGACCGTGGGGCAATCTAGATCCAAATCTAGTGGTAGATTTCAACAAAGGTAAGTGATTAAGGGATTTGGATAGTGTTGGCCGAATATGGTAGGTTGTCAGTTTCATTGATTTCATTGGATATTAGTTAACAGTGTGATTTGAATGATTGTAAGTTAATTCAGTGCGGATCTCGACATAGTATCACAAAATAGGTGTGTAATTGACACCCTCTAGTAGACTGGATCGGTAAAAGCCAAAAAGTTGAAATGCTGAAATTCTGGCATTTCGAGGGCTTGCGAGCATGTGAGCGCTCGTGGGTCGGTTGAAATGATAAAGGTGGTAATTGCTAATGGTAAGTCTGTTGTGTGCGCACTTTCGTGTACATTGGCGGTTTTGGGCCTCGAATGGCTGAATTTGGGCCCAATGGGCTTACGGGCCCATATGGGTGAAAACGAGTGGTAAATGTATTCTGGTAATCTGAGTGATAATTCTGCTAAAACGAATGTAAAATTTGGGCTTAGTGGGCCGTAGTAGCTAGTGGACTCCGTTGGGCCCATTAGGGGTTTTAGGACCAATGACTCTGAATCACTAAAACGGGTTAAATAAGTTACTTGGACGACGTCAGGACTGTTAATAAACTGTAATGAGCATGAAACCCTAAAATCTGGTAAATTTACTGAAATACCCCTTAAGGGTGGAAAAATTACTGATTTACCCCTAGGTGCTAAAAGACCATTTTACCCCTAGGGTTAAGTTGACTGATTTGCATGCTAAAATGTATCTGTTCTATGTATGCCATGTCATAATATACACGGTTGCATGGGATTGGGTTTTGATGGAGGAAGTACTAAGTGGCAATGCCACGTATACTATTAGAGGCTCTGCCTCGTATTTCTGTTTTAGTGGCTTGGCCACGTTATCTGATTAAGCAGCTAAGCTGCGACTGTGGTGTGCAGGGCTCGATGGGTTGAGTTATTCCCACATGGTGTGTAGGGATGGTACGGGTGGTGTGTAGAGCTGGATTGGGCTTGGGATTTGCATACATGTATTCTTTTCTGATTTGTTACTGTAATAGGCCAAAGGCCCACACTATTTACTGAATAGGGCTAAGGCTCAGTAATCACTTTTTCCTAAATAAGGCTAAGGCCCAAATATCATTGCATTTGGATAGGGCTTAGGCTCAGTTGGGTTTGGATTGATCTTGACTCTGGTTGGGTTTAGCATACACACTGAAAACCCTAGAAGACTGAGACTGTAGCTAGGCTACGATTCTGCGAAAACAAAACTCTGAAATACTATTTGTACATAAGACATCTGTAATAAACACTGAAATACTGAACTAATTCATAAAATTCATAATCAGATAATACGATATGAGTATGAGGGCAGCTCATGGGAAAGGCCGTGGACGTGGCCGGGGTAGTGCACAAGCTGGGTCTTCATCTTCTGAACATATACCTGCTGAGGAGGCACGAGCGTCGCCGGCAACTGAGAATGGGCCCTATGATCGGGTTGCAGGGGACGATGCTTTGTCTCAGGTGATGCTTCAAGTTCTAGAAAGGGTTGCTGAAGCGAGTACGAGGACTGTGAACCAGGGATCTATTTCGGAGCGACTCCGAGCTAACGGAGCGGAGATTTTTAGGGGCGTATCTAGTGTAGCCCCAAATGTGGTTGAATACTGGCTGGAGGCCACGGAACAGATCATGGACAACTTGGACTGCTCAATGGAGCAGAAACTAAAGGGAGTAGTATCTCTACTGCGAGTTGAGGCCTATTAGTGGTAGATCACTGTGAGGGATAGTACCCCAGTTGAGCGGGTAACTTGGGAGCTATTTAAGATGACCTTCAAAGGAAGTACGTCGGGGCGAGCTATGTGGACGCTTGAAGGAAGGAATTTCTAAACTCGACTCAGGGTAATAAGTCTATTGCAGAGTACGAGGCTATGTTCTTAAGACTAAGCCGGTACGCTAGTGGGATAGTTGCAACGGAGTATGAACGTAGTGTACGATTCGAGGATGGCCTCAGGGATGAACTAAGGGTGCTGATTGCTCTGCGGAGGGAGCGTGACTTTGCGGCTCTAGTGGAAAAGGCTAAGATAGCCGAGAAGGTGAAACGCACGGAGTGGCAGAATCGTGAGAAGGATAAAAATTGATTTAGGAGGGATTCTGGACCCTCGAGTACTGTGGGCAAGAATACTAAAAGGGCTAGAGTGGACAAACTAGTTTGAGCAGTTTCAGTGAATGTGGTTAGACCACAGGCTTGCGGGGATTGTGGTAAAGTGTATCTGGGAGAGTATTGGAAGCGTACTGGGGCATGTTTCCGGTGTGGGTCCAAGGAGCATAGAGTCAAGGACTGTCCTCAGAGGCCAGCTCAAACAGAAGCTGCTGAACAGAGGGTGGCTCAACTAGTGTGAGGTGGACCGCAACCGCCAAGAGGCCGTGGTCAAGGTAGGGGCGGTAATGGAAATAGTCGTGAACGTGGAGCATCGGGCAGGAGTGCTGGAAATGCTGAGGCTCGTCAGCCAATATTGGTTTATGCTACTTGTCGCCGAGAGGAGGGTGACACACCTGACGTCATAACTGGTACGTTTTTTATTTCTAGCATGCCATACACTGCCTTGATAGATGTTGGTTCTACCCATTCTTATGCTGCATGTGAGACTCTGAGGAAACTGTGACTGGGGTAACTGTGATAAGTCCACTAGGTCACTCGGTTAGGGTAGACAAACTCTTTAGAGATGTGCCTTTAGAGACTCAAGGTATGACTTTCTCTGCGGATTTAATGGAGGCATCATTTGGAGAGTTCGATATCATTTTAGGAACAGACTGGCTTGCTAAGCATAGAGCGACTCTGGATTGCGCTGCTAAGCGGATGGTGTTAAAGACTGCGAAGGATGAGGAGGTAATGGTTATAGGGGAGAGAAGAGATTACTTGTCCAATGTTGTCTCGGCTTTGAGAGTTGAGAAGCTGATTCGTAAGGGTTATAAGGCATATCTGGCATATGTGAGTCAATCTGATACTGAGGGTTTGATTGTAAGAGAGGTTAGAACCGTCAGGGAATTTCAAGATGTCTTTCCCGATGAGCTTCCTAGGTTGCCTTCGAATCGTGAAGTGGGGTTTGCAATTGACTTCTTGCCTGGAACGGCTCCAGTGTCTATCGTACCTTACAGGATGGCACCAGAGGAGTGAGTAGAGTTGAAGACGCAAAT
The DNA here is from genome assembly GCA_020496765.1 of Gossypium stocksii. Classification (NCBI taxonomy): domain Eukaryota; kingdom Viridiplantae; phylum Streptophyta; class Magnoliopsida; order Malvales; family Malvaceae; genus Gossypium; species Gossypium stocksii. The sequence continues at coordinate 44,041,208 of CM035624.1, forward strand.
CCAAGAGTTATTGGATAGAGGTTTTATTAGGCCGAGTGTGTTCCCGTGGGGAGCACCGCTACTTTTCGTGAAGAAGAATGATGGGATGATGTGCATGTGCATCGATTATCGTCAGTTGAACAAACTGATGATTAAGAACAAGTTCCCTCTGCCAAGGATCGATTACTTGTTTGACCAGTTAAGGGGAGCTTCGTTATTTTCCAAGATCGATCTTCGATCTGGATATCATCAGTTAAGGGTCAAACAGATGGATATTCATAAGACATCATTCAGAACTTGGCATGGTCATTACGAGTTTCTAGTAATACCGTTTGGATTAACAAATGAACCTGCGGCTTTCATGGATCTGATGAATGGGGTATTCCAACCTTACTTGGATCGATTCGTGGTCGTCTTTATAGACGATATTCTGGTCTATTCAGAAACTGAAGAGAAACATGATGAGCATCTCTGTATTGTTCTACAAGTGTTGAGGGAAAAGCAACTCTATGCAAAATTCAGCACGTGTGAATTTTGGTTACGAGAGGTAACGTTTCTAGGTCACGTTGTTTCTGCAGAGGGGATTAGGGTGGATCCTTAGAAAATTGAGGCAGTTTTAGAGTGGAAGCCACCAATATCTGTATCAGAAATTCAGAGTTTTCTGGGTTTGGCAGGGTACTACAGAAGGTTTGTGGAAGGGTTCTCTTTGATTGCTACACCGTTAATAAAACTTTTGAGGAAAGGAGTACCATTTGTGTGGACTGAGAAACAGCAAGAGGCTTTTGAGGGGTTGAAGAAGGTTCTAACTAAGGCACCAGTATTGATTCAGCTGGAGTCTATAAAGTATTTCACTATGTACAGTGATGCATCGAATGTTGGCTTAGGCTGTGTACTGATGCAAGAGGGTAAGGTGGTCGCTTATGCATCGCGACAGCTTAAGCCTTATGAAGCGAACTACCTTACACATGATCTGGAGTTGGCAGCGGTGATTTTTGCGCTAAAGATTTGGAGACACTACTTGTATGGAGAAAAGTGTATTATATACACGGAGCATAAGAGTCTTAAGTATTTGTTGACTCAGAAGGAGCTGAACCTTAGGCAACGAAGATGGATAGAGTTGCTTAAGAATTATGACTGTTCCATTGAGTATCACCCAGGCAAGGCAAATGTGGTAGCTGATGCACTGAGTCAAAGAGCTGTAACTGAGTTGAGAGTAATGTTTGCTTGTCTGAGTCTATATGACGATGGTAGCTTGTTAGCAGAGTTACAAGTGAGACCAACCTGGGTAGAGCAGATTAAGGAAAAATAGTTGGAGGATGAGTCACTGGTTTCTCGATTCCAGCAAGTTGATAATGGTGAGACTTCTAATTTTGGATTGAACAGTGAAGGGTTTTGTGCTTTCGAGGAAGAGTTTGTATTCCGAAAGACTCTAACTTGAGGTAGTCAATTTTGAAAGAGTCTCATGGCAGACCTTGTGCAATGCATTCGGGAGGGAATAAGTTGTATCAGGATTTACGAGAGTTGTACTAGTGGCTTGGACTTAAGCGTGAAGTAACAGAATTCTTGGGTAAGTGTCTGACATGCCAGCAGGTGAAAGCTGAGCATCAACTACCTTCTGGACTTCTACAATCGGTGAAGATCCCACTTTGGAAGTGGGAGAGGGTAACCATGGACTTTATGAGTGGGCTACCCTTGACGCCTACCAAGAAAGACTCGGTTTGGGTGGTTGTGGATAGGTTAACCAAATCTACTCATTTTATACTTATCTGAACCAATTACTCACTTCAAAAGTTGGCCAAGTTGTATGTGGTGGAGATAGTGCGACTTCATGGGGTGCCAGTTTTGATTATTTCTGATCGGGACCTAAGGTTTACATCTCGATTCTGGCAGAAGTTACATGAGGCGTTGGGTACACGGTTGGATTTCAGTACTGCTTTTCCCTCCAGACAGATGGACAATCAGAAAGGGTGATTCAAGTTCTGGAGGACATGTTGAGGGGATGTGTTATTGACTTTCGAGGTAGTTGGGAAGATTACTTGCCGTTAGCAGAGTTTGCTTACAACAATAGTCATCAGGCGAGTATTTGAATGGCTCCGTATGGGGTGTTGTACGGGCGAAGGTGTCGTACGCCTACTTGTTAGATAGAGCTGGGAGAACATTAGGTTCTTGGGCCAGAGTTGGTGGTAGATACCGAAGACAAGGTTAAGCTAATCAGGGATAGATTAAATGAAGCATCGGATAGGCAAAAATCTTATGCTGATTTAAAGCGTAAGGAAATTGACTACTCAGTGGGAGATATGGTCTTCTTAAAGGTCCCGCCTTAGAAGAAGATATTAAGGTTTGGTAAGAAGGGCAAGTTGAGTCCGCGGTTTATCGGGCCTTATCGAGTTCTTAAACGAGTGGGCCCGGCAGCATATCAGTTGGACCTACCTTCAGAGTTAGACCGGATTCATGACATTTTTCATGTCTCTATGCTAAGGCGGTATCGATTTGATCCTTCTCATGTCGTACCGGTAGAAGAGATTGTGGTGAAAGCTGACTTGACTTTCGAAGAGGAACCTGTGCAAATTCTGGACCGCGATGTCAAGGTATTAAGAAGGAAGTCAGTTTCCTTGGTGAAAGTACTTTGGCGTAATCATGGCAGAGAAGAAGCTACGTGGGAGCCAAAAGAGGTGATTCGGCAACAATACCCTCACCTGTTTGGACCAGGTAAATTTGGAGGCCGAAATTTCTTTAAGGGGGTAGAGTTGTAACGCCCTAATTTTTGAAATTTTTGTGATTTTGTTTGAGTTTAATTTTTGCTTGTCTGGATGTGCTAAATTATGCTTTGGGAGTGTTAGTGGGCCTTTAGAAGGCTAAGGCTTAAGTTAAAACCCGGTAGAAATTTAAAATTTTAGACCTAAGAGAGAAAGGGCTCTGACTCAGTAGGCCTTTTAAAAAAAATGTTGGTAAATTAAGACACAAGGAAGCTTGTGTTAAAGTGGCAAGGTGGCACCACTTAAAACACAAGAGGGTGGCGTGTGGAAGCTGTATAAGAGCTAAGGTTCAAACCTCATGGTACGCAATGTGATGTTTTATTTTCAATGCATGTGCGAGGCATGTGGTGGACTCCAAGTGGAACTCTGATTGGGAGGAGATTGAAATGCTCATGGGATAAAGTCAATGAGGGATAAGGGGGAGAAAATTTAGGACATTGGAATGGAAGCAAGAGTTGGCCGAATTAGGGACTGTAGGAGTTGCAGATTCGGGTAGGGACCTTATATAGTTGGTTTAGTAATTTCAGCATTTGTGGTAGGGTGTGTGCCAACTTCTTGTTGTTGATTTTTTGGCATTTGGTAGTTGGTCATTCCTCTAGTGCCGAATAGGTAAGCTGAAGTGGGTTCCATTCTATTTCTTGCTTTTCTCTCCTTTCCCTCTTTGATTCAAAACCATGAACTACAAAGTCCCTAGGCACCCCTTGTCGATTTCTTTTTAGTTGAACCCTCCCCCTCTTTTTTCTCTAAAGACTGAAACTTCCAAGTCTCTCATCTCTTTTTGACCATCTCCTCAATTCTCACAACTTCTTCTTCTGTTGCCTTTCTCCAAAATCAAAATCTCAATTCACTCTCAAGCGATCTCTTTTCAAACCCGAAACACTTAATCTTATAGCCAATTTCTTCTTAGCTAATCTCCTTAAAAGCCGAAATCCCAAAAATTGCAGCCTTCCCCTTTGTCGACTTACTCAAAGAGCCGAATCTCAGAGAACTTTTCTTCTTGTTTTACTTAGTTTTTTAAGCCCTTCTCTAGAGTCGAACTTCACTACTTTTTCCCCATAAATAGATTGTACCTTCTCCTATCAACCACTCCTTTTGTGTGGCCGCCATAGCCGAATCTTGCTTTCTCTATTATCTTTAACACCCCTCTCTAGCTGAATACCTTAGACCCATTATCCTTCAGTGTGTTTCGGTTAGATTCATTCTAGATCTAGATTAGGCTGGATTGGGGACTCTTCTTTGGAAAAATAAAGTATTGGTAAGTACTCGAAACCCCTTCATTCGTAAACTTGTGATTCAAGAAAAGCTGAAAACCCCTAACTCTTCAGGGTGGCTGTCGTTTTTGACTAAGGGTGATATTAGCCTCTTTCTTTTGGTTCTTTTGTATTTTAGTGTGGATAAGAGGCGATCTAACAAGGAGCATTGGAGGCTAGGACCGTGGGGCAATCTAGATCCAAATCTAGTGGTAGGTTTCAGCAAAGGTAAGTGATTAAGGGCTTTGGACGGTGTTGGCCGAATATGGTAGGTTGTCAGTTTCGTTGATTTCATTGGATATTAGTTAACAGTGCGATTTGAATGATTGTAGGTTAATTCGGTGCAGATCTCGACGTAGTATCGCAAAACAGGTGTGTAATCGACACCCTTTAGTAGCAGATCGGTAAAAGCTGAAAAGCTGAAATGCCAAAATTTTGGCATTTTGAGGGCTTACATGCAAACACTCGTAGGTCGGTTGAAATGATAAAGGTGGTAATTGCTAATGGTAAGTTTGTTGTATGCGCACTTTTGTGCACATTGGCGGTTTTGGGCCTCGAAGGGCCGAATTTGGGCCCAATGGGCTTACGGGCCCATACGGATGAAAACAAGCGGTAAGTGTATTCTAGTAATCTGCGTGATAATTCTACTAAAATGAACGTAAAATTTGGGCTAGTGGCCCGTAGTAGCTAGTGGACTCCGTTGGGCCCATTAGGGGTTTTAGGACCGATGACTCTGTATCACTAAAACGGGTTAAATAAGTTACTTGGACGACGTTAGGACTATTAATAAACTGTAATGAGCATGAAACCCTAAAATTTGGTAAATTTACTGAAATACCCCTTAAGGGTGGAAAAATTACTAATTTACCCCTAGGTGCTAAAAGACCATTTTACCCATAGGGTTAAGTTGACTGATTTGCATGCGAAAATTATATGTTCTATGTATGCCATGTCATAATATACACTGTTGCATGGGATTGGGTTTTGATGGAGGAAGTGCTAACTGGCAATGCCACGTATACTATTAGAGGCTTTGCCTCGTATTTCTATTTTAGTGGCTTGGCCACGTTATCTGATTAAGCAGCTAAGCTGCGACTGTGGTGTGTAGGGCTCGGTGGTTGAGTTATTCCTCACATGGTGTGTAGGGCTGGTACGGGTGGTGTGTAGGGTTGGATTGGGCTTGGGTTTTACATACATGCATTACTTTCTGATTCGTTACTGTAATGGGCCAAAGGCCCACACTGTTTACTGAATAGGGCTAAGGCCCAATAATCACTGTTTCCTAAATAGGGCTAAGGCCCAGATATCACTGGATCTGGATAGGGCTTATGCCTAGTTGGGTTTAGACAAATCTTGACTCTGGTTGGGTTTAGCTTACACACTGAGTTTTCACAAACTCACCCTCTTTCCTTTCTATCCATGCAGGTGAACCTCAACCTTAGTGGACTTGGAGCTAGAGGGATTCGGAGTGGCCACGTGGACTGTATTCCGGTTTTAATATTTTTCTTAAGTTACTTATTTGTTTATTCAGTTGTTTTGGGTTTTTAAGTCTGTAATAAGGCCGCTTGATAATTATTTTATTTTCAATTCAGTTTACTTATTTATTTCATTATTATTATTTGTTAAAAATTAGTAGGCTAAGGCTGCGCGGGTTTTTATTCCAAAATTAACAAACATTTTCAAAACCCTTTTCTACGTGACAAATGGAATATGATGACAATGACATGCTAATAAGATCTCAAAAATGATTTTGAAATTGATAGTGGATAGGATTTTGTAAACAAATTAACCTTCGTTTCTCGAGACACTTAAAATGGTTTTGCTAAATCACCCTAAACTTAATAGTAGAGGAACGAGGCGTAACTCACTGTCCCTGTGACACACCAGATTAGGCTATAACGTCTGGGCCAGGTTTGGGGTGTTACATCTTTCATTTTGGTCTTTTGCTTAAAAATCCCAAAGTGCAGAAATTGCTTTCTTTTCTTACTCTCTTGTGTTTTATCGAATTGTCCCTCCTCTCACTTTGAAGTTTTGCTTCTTTTCTCCAAGACCAAACATTGTTTCCTTCTCTTCTTCAAATTTCCTACTCGTCTTTTCTTCTTTCTTGTTCTTGAGACGAATACCTCTACCCATCTCTCTCGTTCTATAGTTCACTGATTTTTATCCCTCACTTTTTTTCTCAATCGGGTTTTTCTCTCCTTGGCTGAATCTTTGCACCTTACTCCTTTATTGAAGAAATAGCCGAATACCTTGTGTCCTTTTTTCTTTTTCTTCTTGATGTCTCTTCATCTAAAAACCTTGACTAGTTACTAAAATTCTCTTTGTCCCTATTGGATTTTAGTTTGAAGTAGGTCTGTGAACATTCGGCTATGGGTTAAATGTAAAGTTCTTTCTTCCTCTTACTCGCTTCGTAACTTTTCTCCACTCTTGTGTATTGGCTGAAATAATCTTGGTTTAACAGGCTCTCCTCTCTTATGTTTTCTGTTAGGGAACGGGATTATTGGTCTCGTACCGTACTAAAGTGGGCTTTGGGTGGTTGGCCGAATATTACTGTTCCTCACTTCTAGGTTCTCAATTTTGGTAAGCCACTAGACATTAGTTTGATGAATTGTGTGTGGAAAGAGTTTACAGGTGATGTATGGATTGCAGGTAGTCTCTAAGGATTGGAAACGATAGCTTACAATGATTCTTAGATTAACCAAGGTGAGAAATAGGTGGTAAGTGAATAAGTGTTTGGGGTAGGGTTGCTTTAAATCGATTTTAGGTTATTAACTGAAGTTCTATTTGAAATAGGTGGTTGGAATACTCGTGAATTACTTGCACGGTTTTGCAAACAGGTGTGTACACACCACTCAAACTATAGATAGGCGAATGTCAAAGTGTCAAAATGCCGGAAAGCCAAAAGTACGGCCATGGTAATCACACGAGTGCATGAATGCTCGTGTGGAAGGGCCGATACAATGATAGAGGCCCCATGAGTGATCTCATGGACTTGTGCCACTTTTAGGCCAAATGGGCCAAAACGGGCCATGTGGGCCAAATGGGCTCGTGGACCTCACACGGGAAATACTCATGGATGGATAGGAACTAACGAGCTAACCATGTCGTTCATGTGGCCAAGGACAGTTTGGGCTTAGTGGGCCACTTCAGAGTATGGGCCCCACTTGGGCCACATATTGGGCTTTGAGGCCCAATTGTATCATTTGATTACTAAAGGTTGCACAAGTCATGCGGGACGACTGTGGACTTATTCAGGGGTCGATACATGTAATTAGGCCCCTAGTGAAAAATGACCGTTATGCCCCTGAAGGGCAAAATGTCTGAAATGCCCCTACATGTTATATAACTGAGATTGTATGCCATTTTATGATATGTTTGCATTCATGTGATATTATGCTGAATGGGGATGAGATTATTGATTGGAGGAAGTAAATGATTTGTTAGGGTCACATAGTCGCTTGACGACTGTGGATCCACCAGTGGCTTTAAGCCCATTATGTGATTGGCAGCTCTGCTACGATATTAGTTAGTACTGCAATCGGTGCTACATCAGGAGTGTAAGGATGGGTGGGTCGATTTAATCCCCACAGGAGTGTAGGGTTAGATGGGATTTGGAGTGCAGCGTTGGTTGGGGCTTATTTGTGCATTGCATACTCCGATTCTAACTATGATATGGGCTCAGGCCCAGCTGAGGTTGCTATGGGCTAAGGCCCAATTGCCACCATTATTGTAATGGGCTTAGGCCCAGATTTATATGTTGTATGCTATTTGAATGATGAGGGTAGTATGCACTGAGTTTTTCATAAACTCATCCTCTCTTTTAAATCTTTCAGGTAATTCTCAGCGAGAGTGGTTCGACGTATTGGAGGACTTAGAGGTGGCCACACTATGGACTTTGGGATTTTGTAATTCAATTACTTTGCTTTAATTACATTTTCAGTTATTTGGGTTTTGATGTAATAAGACCTTTCTCTGGTTTTGTTTTTAATTTTGGGTTTTTGTTGCGATCGTTTGCATAACATCTAGTTTTAAGTCTCGGGGTTTAAAAAGGAAGTAATGTTTTATAAATCAAACGTAAGTACACAAATGTTTTCAAAGAAAAAGAAAAAGTTTTCGCTTTAATTGAAATATGAGAGATTAACAATGGAGATAAAAATTGAGATTTTCAAATAACAACTTAAAGATTTAATCGATCCTTAGTAAATAAGTTTTCACTAGTGATTATTTTAAATTAAAGTACTCCTTAAGCGAGGCTTGTTTTGAAGGTAGAAACTCGTTTTGTAAATACTGTTTTAAACCGCAAACAATCAAATATTTTCCAAGTTTTCCAACAACATCGAGTTATACGATTCACCCTTCAATGTGACGCCGCCAGATTCTGCCAATAACTTTCAGGCCGGGTTTGGGGTGTTACATTTAGTTAAGAAATTGAATAGAGAAAAGACCTTACACAAGCTAGTCGAGAGAAACAGCAATGGCACTTCTAGGCTACGTTTGGGATCGATCTTGGAGTTAAAAATTTCAGATTTAGGGCTAATTAAATTAAGGGAAAATTTCAGCAATATAGCAAAGGAGATGGTTCACAATCTTGATGCAAAAAGAAGAAGAAGAAGAAGATAAAAGGGGAGCTGTAGGCAACCATAACAATGGAGGAAAAAGGGAAAAGAAAAAAAATAGAGATCAAGAGAGGGAGAGGGGGTTAGTGTCACAGCCCGAAATAAGGCCTAGTCAGAATAGTGGTTTCGTAACCACAAATCCGAAGTATAAAATTTTGAATTGTGTGAATTTCTGATAATATCTGTTAGACTGATTATTGATGTGAAAATACTGTTTGAAAAATTTTACTGATTTAGTGTTCAATTGAATTAGTGGGCTAAATTGCAAAGAATGAAAAATGTGCTTATTAGTTGAATAAAGGAGTTAATTGAATTATGATATGAAATTGGAAGTGTTTATGAAGCAAATATACCATTAATAAGTGGTATGGACACAAAAGGGCATTTCTAGAATTGTTTGCTAGTAATAGCTATAAGGGCATTTTTGTCAAAAAGAGAAAAAGACAAAATAAGATGAAATAAAACATCATCTTCTCCATGAAAACCCCAATGGCTATCGAAATTTTCTCTCCTCCATGGCTAAGGTTCCTTTGTTTTTCTAAGCTCATTTGTAAGTGAAATCTTTCCTCGTTTTCAGTTATTTTTGTATTTTTATGACTATTTGAGCTTGGATTTCATGATTCTACCATTATTTTAAAGAATTATTTGGGTTTAAAAATATATCCATTTGTGTTATGAGTGTATTTAGTTGACTAATGGTAGATAAGGGAAGTTTTTAGTGTCATATGCATGTTTTATGGGATGAAAGTGAATGAAAGTACATGAAAAGGGACTAATTTGTACAGATTACAAATTATTCTTAATTGTGTGAAATATTGATAAATTGTGTGTCATAATTGTGAAAATGGGTTTCATAAGCCCATGGATTAAAGAAAATAAGCTTTTGTGCTTAAGAGACTAATTTGTAATTATTGAAAAGTTGAGGGGTAAATTTGGAAATTTACCCCATATGTGAACTGTGTCTGTAATCGAATAAATTATTGATAAATTGTATTTTGTGTGTTAATCTAGACCAAGAAAGGTGTGATAAAGCCCGAGAACGGGGAAAAGTGAAAGTTCTCGACTAATCTTGAGAATTATTCCGTTGGCTATTTAGGTAAGTTGTATGTAAATTCTAGCATATTATGCTAAAAGATAATTAATTGTTCATAATTGTATGATTATATTGATACTTGATCTATGAAATGATTGAAAATTTAGTATACCTTTGAAATTGTGGAAATAAGGTATTTACTGTAAATTTCAATTGATCATTAGATGTGCTTCCGAAACTATTGATTCATATGTCGTATGTAAATCCCGGTTGAGCAAGTAGGAATAGACATAGATATAAGTGACATGTCACTAGGGGGCTCCTCTGTTCTGTGAATGTTATAGTTGCCCGGGTGCTAGGTAGTCTTGCATGTGTTGCAGACACCTGACAGCTTGTATGAGCAGGCCCGTGGTTAACTTTTGTACTGTTACTGAATGTAGCTTCGTCTACCTCACTATTCCATAGCTTCAGCTACCACACTGATTGTAGCTTTGGCTACCTTACTATTAGTAGCTTTGGCTACCTCATGGCTCTGCCATGTTTGTTCGACACTTATGTGCTTATCTCTGTATATCTATTCATATTCTGAAATTGCTCAATGGGATTAGATTAATTGTACTGTGATGAAATGATTATGCAGATTCACTGAAAATGGTACTGTACACTGAGAATGATACTGTTAAGCATGCACATGATTGGTATGTGGGATGTGCCCCAAGAGTAAGTTAAATGGGTAATGATATGTGTTAATAAATACTATGTTGAAGCAGATAATATGGTGATTTGTTCTCTTGCTTTGAATTGCATATGACTTACTAAGCTATTCCTTCCCTTTTCTATCTTCCTCAGTATATCAAGACTGTTGGACTGGGAGCCGAGGCATTGGAGTACGCTTCACACTGTCAAGCTTCACTGGTATTTTATGTTTCTGAAGTGTAAATTTTATGGCATGTATAAAAGAACTATAGATGAATAGCTATTTTATGAGCATATAAGCTATATGGTTCAAATGTAGTATTTAGAAGATAATGTTTGTAAACGTAGACATTGGAGTAAAATGTTAATTGCTTTGGTTGTGTAAGGTATTTCCTGTGTATTAGGGAGTTAAGGCTTGGTAGATAGCCTGACATGGCCTACCTGGCAAGGCACACGGGCGTGTGCCATGGCCGAGTGGGATTTGGCAGAATGCTCCATGGGTAAAAGGCACGGGCATGCCTAGGCCGTGGGCGATACACGGCCTGACCCTACGGGCGTGTCTTTGGACCGTGCCTACCCTGCACCTGAATATTTTATTTAGTGTACTACACGGGCAAGAGACACGGCCGTATGTCTCAACCATGTAGGGTACACGGCCTTTAAACGATTGTGTGGAGTGGCCGTGGCAGTTTGGACAATTTCATCCACGAGTGAGCGGCATGGGCGTGTGAGGACCACACGGTCTCACAACACGCTCGTGCTAGTGGTCACACGGGCGTGTGACGTCTATCTAGTAAGTGAAGAATTTTCTGATTGTCCGATATGATAGGATTCGAATCTTAATCGTCTATAATATTTGTATTGTGATGGAAAACCCTAGATCAGGGCGATTCTGAACTGAATTGCATGTGATTCTGCGACTGTTTTCGTGTAAGTTCTGCAACTGTTGTTCTGATTCTGGTAAAGCCTCATACTCAATTCCGATGACAGTTTCGGGTTAGGGGTGTTACAGTTAGGGATGGCTAAGGTAGAAGAAAATGAATTAAAAGGCTGATTATTTTGATAAAAAATTGTATTTATACCTAGTTTTACTAAACTTGGATGCCAACACACACATAAAAAAAAAAACAAGGGAATTTGCAAAAAATTAATTTATTTTGTAAATGTTGAGACTTAAACTTGGGACCTCCAACTAACCTTCAAGCTTTCACATTTAATGACTAACCATTGGGTCAATTCACTATTTTTGATATATTTCTAATTTTATGGAGCTAAATTTGGGATGTTACAGAGACTATAACTCATTTTACCTACTTATTATTTGAACGACTGTGTACACTTTCACAAAATCATGTTACAACCCGCTATTACATACTTCTATAATTATTTCATAAAAACTTTACAGTTTATTCACTTTAGTTCTTATTTGTAAAACTAATAATCAAACTTTACAAATTAGCCTATTTCACATTTAAGCTTTAAAATCTAACATTTTAAAATAAAAAACTTCAAGAAATCAAATATGGAAACTTTAGAAATCTTTAACAGTTTTGGAAAACAAAACATGGGTAAGCTAAATCGAGTTGCTACAATCTTAAAAACATAAAATTTATGAAAAATGGACATAGATTGACTTACATGCAATAGTTGAAAGATTGAAGCTTAACAATGGCTTCCCTAGTTCCTTTCCTTTGTATATTTCGATTGAAGAAGATGAGAAAAATGGATAACCCTCCACTTTTCTTTTGTTTTTCACAAATAACCTTCGTTAATTAGAAATTTTAATATTATTTAATCCTTTAACATGCTAATGTCGTCCACCTACTTACAAATTGACTTAATTTTCATATTAAATATTATTTCAATTATTTAAGGCCTTTAACAAATAAGGATCTATAACGATGAAATTTTACAACTTTTACGATTTATTCCTCATACCTAAATTAACTATATGTTCAATAAGATTTCTAAATTGAAATTCAATATAATACTATATTAGGCTTGTAAATATTATTATTTAATACATACAAACTTAATATTCAAAAAACAGGGTTCCGAAATCACTGTTTCTAACACCAATGACTTTTAGGTCATTACAATTCTCCCTCATTAAGAAATTTCATCCCTAAATTTTACCTGAAAAGAGACGAGGATACTAGGATATCATTGAATCCTTGGGTTTCTAAGTTTCTTCTCCCACTCAGTGACAATGCCACAAAAATTTTACAAGTGGAACATGTTTATTTCTTAGCTAATTAACTTCCCAATCTAGAATTTCAACTGGTTCCTCCTCTAAGGAAAAATCATGCTAAATTTGAACTTCTTCCACTAGGGTAATGTGGGAGGGATCCGAATGATATCTCCTAAGCATTGATACATGAAACACATCATGTATCTTTTGTAATTTAGACCGTATGAATACTCGACTAGAAACTTCTATTATACACAAACTTTTATTATAAGATATCTTATAATTTCTAAATAACCTGCTCTGACTGAACATCAGACTGAGGATGAAAAGTTGTGTTAAAATTCAACCTTCTACCTAGAGATTCATGTAACTACTTCCAAAATGTCAAGGTAAAATGATGATCTCAATCGGAGATAATCGACATAGACACGTCGTGCAATCTAACTATCTAATGAATGTAAACTTCTACCAACTACGGAAGTGACCAATTAGTCCTAATTGGAAAAAAAATAGGTTGACTTCATCAATCAATCAACTATCACCCAAATGGCATTTCTTTTGCTCGTAGACAACGGTAGGCCAACCTTAAAATCCATCATGATTCACTCTCATTTCCATTCAAGAATAAGGATAGGCTGAAGCGGTCCTGCGGGAACAGGATGTTCTGCTTTTACCCACTAATAAGTCAGGCATTTAGCGACATATTCGACAATCTCTCTTTTCATTCTGGGACACTAATACATTTCCCATAAGTCACGATACATTTTTGCACCACTAGGATGCATAGTAAAAGGATTTTCGTGAGCTTCACGGAGTATCAACTCTTTCAAATTAGCAACATTTAGAACACGGATTTGATTATGAAATCTCAAACAATCCTTATCATCTATACTAAAATTTTCAATCATGCCTTGATGAACCATTTCTTTTTTCTCTAAAAACTTGGTATTGTTAAGTTATGCCTCTTTTATCTAATCAAACAACATCGTATCACTGCCAATGCTGAGTTTTGCAAACATTTCCCATAATTTTACTAATGCCTTCCTACTCAGCGTGTTAGCTACAACATTAGCTTTTTCAATGTGATAATCAATGGCATAGTCGTAGTCTTTCAACAGCTCGATCTAGCGACGATGTCTTAAGTTCAACTCCTTTTAGGGTAAGAGGTATTTAAGACTCTTATGATTGGTGTAGATATGACATTTCTCACTATATAGGTAATGTCTCCAAATCTTTAAAGCAAATACCACAACAGTTAGTTCTAGATCATGCGTTGGGTAATTACATTCATATGTTTTCAATTGTTAGGATGCATACACGATCACTTTACCATCTTGTATTAGCACACATCCCAAACCATTTAACGAAGTGTCACTATAAACCACAAAGTCTTTTCCTGATTCAGGCAAGGTTAAAATTGGTGCTTTAGTCAACATTATTTACAACCTTCCAAAACTCCCTTGACATTGATTGTTCCAAACAAACAGTACATTCTTCCATAGAAACTTCATCATTAGTGTAACTATCTTTTAAAATCTGTTCATAAATCTTCTGTAGTAATAGTCCAAACCAAGGAAACTCCAAACCTTTGACACATTTTTCAGTGCTTTCCATTGAAGGATAGCTTCAATCTTTTTCGGGGCAACTCAGATTCCTCTCGTTGAAATGAAATGGCCCAAAAATACAACATTGGAAAACCAGAACTCACATTTTTTGAGCTTCCCAAAAAGTTTTTTTCTCCCGCATAACTTACAAAACAATACTGATATGTTCGTCGTGCTCATCTTCCAATCTCGAATATATCATGATATCGTCAATGAATATCACTACGAGCTAATCCAGATAGGGTTAGAATATGCAGTTCATGAGATCCATGAATGCCGCAGGAGCTTTAGTCCCAAAAGTATCACCAAAAATTTGTAATGGTTGTAACACGTACGAAATACTATTTTCAGTATGTGACTATCCTTCACTATCAGTTAGTAATATCCCAATCTCAAGTCAATCATAGAAAAGATAGATGCACCTTTCAATTGGTCAAACAAATCACTGATACATGGCAAGGGATATCAGTTTTTGATTGTCTACTAATTTAGATGCCAATAATCTATGCAGAGTCACATCGAGCCATCTTTCTTTTTGACAAACAAAACTTAAGCTCCCTAGGGCGATATACAAGGGTGTATAAAGCCACTGTTCAGTAAATCTTGCAATTGAATTTTCAACTTTTTCAATTAAGTCATTGCCATTAAACTCATTTCCGATTAGACTAAGGACATGTTTGGGTTCGCCTACTAATATAACACCCCTTACCTGTATCTGTCGCTGGAATAGCGTACGAGGCATTACCATACTTAATCACATATAACCGATCATTTTCGAGTCACAAATTTCCATTCAAATTTAAAACTTTTCATTCATAATCATATTGTCCCTATTACGGGCCTACGAAGCCTACAACATACTTTAGAAGTGAGCCAGGACTAAACCGAGAATTTTAAAATACTTAGAAAATTTTACCATAAAATAGGGCCACACGCCCACGTGGCTTAGGACACACCCGTGTGGGCAGGCCGTGTGGTCACACACGCCCGTGTCCCTACCCGTGTGAAAAACATTAAGTATTTTATTTATGACGTCATCAACCATTCACATTTAGTATTTACCACACATAATTATCACACATTCACTCATCCAACACAAATAAGCATGCACATGCATGTAATGCTTCATCATAGACTTATAACATAACAAATATTGGCCATATTAAATGGCCTTATACAACAATGACCTTGAATTAGCATAGGCCAATAGTGTAGGCCAACTCATAATAACATGTACACAAATGACTGAGTCCCTATACATGCCATAGACTTAAAAAAGCTAGAATAAAAATCATTGATACCAATCCATAGCTTGTTAGTGTGATAGAATCTCTGACAACCTCCAACCCGAGCTAGCATCTGTGACACTATAAGAAATAAGAAAAGAAAGGTGGTAAGCTATATATCTTAGTAAGTTGGCATGTAAATTATAAGCAATTTATTTATATGTTTTTACCAATCCTTATAATATTTCTCAAGATAATACAATCATAATTGCACAAAGTTCCACTATTCACTTATGTTCATATCAAGCTATCTATGCGAGTCACAGTCACTATATTATTCATATCTTGAGCTACGAAACTCCAAATTAAGATCCTTTAATTTTCCATGAAACTAGACTCATATATCCCCTTACCATAAAATTTCTAGAATTTTTGGTTTAGCCAATAAGTACATTTTATTCTTTAAAGTCATCTTTGTTCTGCTGTCTAACAGTTCCGACCCTTCTTCACTAAATTTGAATTATCTCCATGTACAGGATTTAGATGATGTTCTAGTTTATTTCTCTTGAAAATAGACTCGTTCAAGATTTTAAAACTATAAATTATAACCCATGATTATTTTTATACAATTTTTAATGATTTTCCAAATTCAAAATAGGGGATTCCAAAATCATTTTAACCCTGTCTCACAAAAAATTAAATATCTTATAATATGAACTTCTTTTGATTACACTGTTTCTTTTATGTGAAAAAAAAAACTCAATAAAATTTAATTAAATATCTTATTCAACCTCTAATTCAATTCCCACCATTTTTGGTGATTTTTCAAAGTCACACAACTACTGCTGTCAAAAACTATTTTATTGTTAATTTTACTCTTTTATGTTTTCTTTGTATTAACTTTCATAGTAACACTTACTCCATAATAACCTTAACAAAGTTTGATTACATATCGAGCATATTGCTCATAAGTTTACACACTCATACCTGCACTTATTCATCACATAGTCATATTCGTTCCCGTTGAACACATCGGAATATTAATGGATACCTCGGGATATTTCACATAGTGCCACCCTTGTAGCCAAAGCTACATCATTTCACAAAGTTCCACATAGGCTCATTCTCGAGCTAATCACATTTATGAGTCTACCCACATAAGCTGACGGTCAAACATAACTACTCAGTGCTACTCACTCAAGCTGTCAGGAATCCGCAACACATGCCGGACTACCCAGCCACTGGTAAGATGTACGAACCAGCACCTGGATCACTTATCTCACTTAGCACAATGCCATGGACTTATTTCAGTTAGATTCTATGGACTTATTTCACTTAGATTTTCACATAGACTTTCACATAGATCCCTAGTGAACATGTCACTCATATCCATTTTTATTCCTAAGGTTCAACCGAGAAATTTCTCACTTGTCGATATTTTGTCAATTACATTCAATATTCAGCCATAATTCATTTATATCAAAATATGGAAACATAGATAAAATCAACGCTTTATTTACATACAAACTTACCTCGATACCAAAAATGGTGAAAAGGACCTAACCGTCAAATACTTGTTTTTCCCTCGCTCTAGGCCCGAATCTCGTTTTTCTTAATCTATAATATCAAATTTAGCTCACTTATTAGTCACATTATTTAATGTGACCCAAAAATCATATTATGGCAAAATTACATTTTTGCCCCTAAAGTTTGACATATTTACATTTTTGCCCTTAAGCTCGAAAAAGGAAATTTATTCAATTTCTTTAACATATAAGCCGAGTCGAACCATTTTCATAACTATAACAGCACACAATTTTGATTAAAACACATTTTTACTACACATTTTATAACTTTTACAAATTAGTCCTTTTTGACATTTTCACCAAAAATCACCTAGTAAAAGTCATTTCTCTTGCCATAAACATGCATTTTCTACCATTAAACATTAAAATACACACATATTCATCATGGGTCAAAACCCTAGAATTTAACAATATCTTAAATTAGTGGTAGAAATAGATAGATCTTATTACAAGGATTTCAAAAACGTAAAAATCATTAAAAACGTGGCTAGAACAGACTTACAATCGCGCTTGGAATCTTGAAAGTTTCCCCTTGAGAAATTCAGCCCTGGGGTTCAAGATGGACAAAAATTGGCTTTTAATTTTGTTTATTTAATCATTTAATCACTAAATGACCAAAATGCCCCTATCTTAAAAATATTCTATTTCACCTATTTCATGTCTATTTTTGTCCAACGAATTAACCAATGGTCTAATTACAATTTAAGGACCTCTAATTTAAAATTTCATAGCAATTTGACACTTCTAGCTTCTAGAACTCAAGTTTTGCACTTTTTACAATTTAGTCCTTTAGACTAGATTGAGTGTCCAAACGTCAAAATTTTTGAACGAAGTTTTCGCGAAATTATTCCATGAAATTTTGGACCATAAAAGTATAATAAAAATAAATTTTTCCTTGTCGTATTTGTGGTCTCGAAACCACTATTCTGACTAGGCCCAAAATCGAGTTGTTACAACTCTCCCGCCTTGGGGATTTTCGTGCCCGAAAATCCTACCAGAAGAAATTGCTTTCAACTCTCATGAATCATTTCCACTAATTTCTCAGAATCACAAATCAAATCAACCTCATATATCTCTTTCTAATCACCTTTGAACTTTAACACATAGTGCCGGAGCATATCGCCAAAGTTTTGAATTACTCTCTCAGACTTACAACCGATTTACAGGTGTATTACCACTCCAAGATGAAACTGCATATTCATAGTTTCCTGTAGCTCTTTCCATAATTGGGATATAGCCCTCAGATCTCAATCTAAAATAATGGGGACTGGCACTCTATGAGAGCTAACAACCTCAAAAACATATAACTCGGCTGATCTGTTAAATGAGAAACCCGATCACCAAAACATCTATTTCAAATAATTGCACATTTTGTTTACTCCCATAATGAACCAACGAGCTACTACTGAGCCTTGTATAAAAATTTATTGCATAAGCTTTGAATTCATCATTCGTTGACACATTTCTGAGATTCTCAATCTTGCAATGAAAACATCGCTTTAGCTTTTAATCTTGCTAAAATCAGATCATCATCAATTAAGATTAATCGTGTAATCCACTCACAAAGTAAACAAAGATTTTTCCATTCAACATCTGTAACTATATCTACTTTCCCAGAGATTAATCAATAACTACTCACGATCTTTCAATAGCTCAAGTCTTTAACACTATCTTAACTTCAAATCTTTCTATGTCATTTGATACTTTAATTCTTGAAATCAGTGAACATGTAACACCTTTCGTCAAATAAATGATATCATCGAATTCTCAATACGGACATAAATGTGGCTGTGTCTAATTTAGTGGTCGAACAGTTTTGTTTAATGTGATATTAACTGTATGAAAACATGAACCATCACTCAACATTCTAGTAATAAAACACATTCCAATCCGCTCAATAGTGCATCACTGGAAAATCATAAATTCATTACTCAATTCAAACTGAACTCAGAACTAAAGCTTCGGTTAATAATATCTTTAACTGTTTTCAACTTGCTAACATGCAAAGACAGTCCAAATTTTTATAAATGTGACAACCGTACCATTCAGAACAACTTTAACTCATTATAACATCATCATATCAGAACAAATCTAATAGGTGTATCTCGGTATCATACTCTCTAAAATATCAATCTCTCATTTAGACTATCTATCGATATACTTGTGAATGCACAAAATTTATTACCATAACTAAGGATACTTTAACTATATGTAACTAGAATCACATTTCAACTTACCAGCTCACTCTGATAAAAATAACCAAGTCAATTTCGACTATCAAATAATAATATAACAAAATGCTCCTTTCTTCATGCTATTAAAGCAATTCAAACACACAATCCTTCAAAATTCTCTTATCATGTGAATCAAGAACCTTTATAATCACATTAGCTCAAAGTAGCAAGGATATCCCGATTGAATGCATTGACTTTAACTAACTTACTTGAGAAAAGAAATCCATCATACAAATTGGAGCTGGTGATTTCACCACTTATACCTTTGCCGATGTCAATTCCTTACATGAAAATTAGAGAAATATAGATACCAGAATCACCACGTTTCTATGATCGAACCAGAAGCATAATCATAATAGACATAGTTATCACAAGCTGAAGAACACACTTTAAAGATAAGCCATGGTTGATAATTCACAAAATAAGAATGATAGAAAAACCAAGATAAAGAAATCCAAGATACGATACCATACCGGAAGTCCGAGAACACAACTCACAAGAAGATAATAAAGATCTTAATAATTCCTCAAAGAAAGCCAGAAGAAAAACACTACTTACTGACTCTAGACTTCTATCATAACAGAGAAAATATATTTCCCACATATATAAAACAAAACCATAATCAGTAGAAACATAAGAATAGTCTCACATAAATTTCTACCATCAACTTCATTCCAACATATTAGAATAGAATTTCGAAGAGATAAAGAAATGTCGATCATGAACTAACCAGACCAATAGAACTTTCGCCTAAGATTGTAGTTGGCTAGCATTCTCACAACATAAGAACTCCATTAGAAACTGAACAATCACACACATATCTCTAAGGATAAAAGAATATATAGAATACCCAGAAAAGATCATCATATTCATTTCAACTGTAACTGTCACACACAGACATCTTTATTACTCAATTACCATTTCTCTAACTAATTATGTCACCAATAGCCTCGTATTATTCCATTCAGTAGCAAAAACTAATTCGGGGAAAAAGTTCAGCATACACATACATTAGACACCATATCTGAATAAGTCGATTAGCTGAGATTAATTTTTTCTTTAACTGTGACATTGTGTAATCTAAATAATCTTTAAAATAATCTAATATCTATTCTAAACCGAGTTCATTTGCCAAAAAATTCTCAACTCTGTCTGCATTATTAGTTATTCCTCTATTGAGCTCTTTAGTCTCACACTTGTGAGTTCATTCAATATAAATCTCGTGAAACCTTATTATAAAATACCACATTGGTAAGAGGGTGATCTAATAGCCCAAATTAGGGCCTAGTCAGAATAGTGGTTTCAAGACCGCAAATCTGAAGTAGAATTATATACTTCATGATTATTTTTAAGTTATTATATGATTGCATGATAGTGAGAAAATTTCATGAAGGAATTTTTATGAGATAGTGATAAATTTGTCATTTAGGACTAAATTGCAAAAGTTACAAAATATGAGTTTCTAGAATTTTTAAGGATGAATTGACATTAGAAAAATTATTAGAGGGCCTTAATTAGAAATTAGACCATTTATTAGCATGATGGACAAAAATGCCCAAGGAAGGGAAAAATTTTAAAGAAAGGCCATATGAGTATTTTGGTCATTTGGATAATTAATGAAATAAAAAGGGAAAAATATGTCAAAAATGTACTCATCTTCTTCCTCTAAGTGAAAAAAATTAAAGAGTCTCCATAGCCAGGGTTTCTTTCATTTTCAAGCTCAAAAGTAAGTGAATTTAGCCCCGTTTTTAATTCTCTTCGTATTTTTGAAATCCTCGTAGCTTAATTTAGTTATTTCTACCACTAATTTGAGCTAGGAATTATGTTAAAAATATACCCATGCATGCATGTATTTTGATGTCTAGTGGTAGAATATGAAAGTTTAAAGTCTAGTAAACATCTTTTACTAGATGGTTTTTCATGAAAATCCCTAATAGGGACCAAATTGTAAAGGTAGTAAAATGTGTAGTAAAATTGGAAATTGATGAAAAATAGGGGCTGTTATGAGCACATAAAAGGTTCAAATAGGCTTGGGTAACCAAAAAAATAAGTGCATTTCATTTTACGAGCTTAGGCACCGTTTTGCAAATAAGTAAAAGTTTAGGGGCAAAATTATAATTTTTTCCAAAGTATGAATTATGGGCTATTTAGCCAATGTGATTATTAAATAAGCTTAAATTGTCATTATAGATCAAGAAACACGAAGCCCGGATCGAAACCGGGGAAAGAATGAGGTGGTGGATTAAATTGCATATTCACTCGCATTTTGGATCTGAGGTAAGTTGTGTGTGATAAATTAGCATTTTGTAATATGAAAATAATATTATGACATTGTATGAAATTTATGTTATTTCCATGAGATTTAATGATGTGATTTTTATAAAGAAATGATGAAGTTATTATAGAGAAATCCCGTTAAATTTTGAGGATACGAAGGATACCGTAGTCATGACATGAGATTTATCAAGTCCCATGTAAGACCATGTTTGGGACATGGCATCAGCACTGAATTGAGATCCTATGTAAGATCATGACTGGGACATGGCATTGGCATCAGCATGTGGTCCCGTATAAGACCATGTTTGGGACATTGCGTTGGCACCGAGACTAGATTTAGATCCCTTGTAAGACCATATTTGGGACATGGAGTTGGCATTTAAGAGTGATCCTGTATAAGACCATGTCTGGGATATGGCAGCGGCATAAGTTTACAATCTCATGTAAGACCATGTCTGGGACATGGCATCGACATGATATGAGATCCCGTGTAAGACCATATCTGGGATATGGCTTCGACATCGACATGGGATCCCATGTAAGACCATATTTGGGATATGGCATTGGCATCTTATCATGAAATGATATTTCGAGTATGCTTCGATATTCCAAGTAATTTAATAGGAAAAGTATTTAAGTTGATGAATATAACAAGAAAGACTAAAGTTATGTGATGAGTGATACAGGTGCATATGAGTAATTCATGAGAAAAGAAAACGAAATGATATGAATATGTTAGTAAGAAAGAGCATGAGTAAGCCACGTTAATGAGTAAAGATATTTATGTGATGTTCATGATACCATATTTGAATGATAATTCATGAATTATATTGCTATTTATTGCATGCAACTTACTAATTATTTATGCTTACTCCCCTTCCTTTCCCTTTCCTTGTAGTGTTGCCAGGCTAGCTCGGGGATCAAAAAGGACATCGGAGCTCGAAGTCACACTATCAAACATTTTATTTTGGTATAGTAAAGTTTAATCATTTTTAGTATGTCATGTATAAGTACTAGGCCTTTTGTTATATGATATATTGGTTAGCCATATGAGTTGGCCATAAATGTTACTTGAATCATGTTGTAAATGGCCATTAGAATTGGCTAATATTGATTAAGTTAAAATCTTGCAATGTTGATGTAGTTCACGAAAGTGCAAGTTTGCATGCCTAAGTAGAGATGAGAATGCAACGTGTTGTGGCATGTAAGTGCCTTAATTGTGGGTATTTTAGAAGTGTATTTATGCCATGATATGTGTGTAACACCCCAGACTCGGCCCGGATGTTATGGCCGAATCTAGCGGCGTCACATGGAAGGGTGATTCGTACAATTCAATGTTTGTTGGAAACCTTGAAAACATTTGGTCATTGTAATTTAAAACAATATTTGCAAAATGTGTTTCTATTTCCAAACCCAGCCTCATATGAGAAGTACTTTAGTGTAAAACGAAAACTAGTGAAAACTTGTATATTTGTAAGTTGAAAATAAAATCTTAAGTTGTTATTTGAAAAAGAAACCTTAGTTTTTATATTATTTATTATTTCCCCAAGTTTTGATTAACGCGGAAGTTTTTTCTTTGAAAACGTTTGCATACTTATGTTTGATTTGTAAATCATTATTTTCTTTTTAAAACACGAAACCTAAACTAGAGGCTAATCAATCAAATGTAGAAAAATCCCCAAAATTAAAATCAAAATCAGAGAAATTAAGAGAAAGGCCTTATTACAACAAAACCCAAATAAAAGGAAACACAATTAAAGCAATGTAATTAAAATACGAGAATCAAATGTCCATAGTGTGGCCACCTCCGAGTTCTCCAATACGTCGAACTGCCTATCACTGAGGATTACCTGAAAAATTAAAAAGAGGGGTGAGTTTACAAAAACTCAGTGTGCACAACCCCCAACAATCAAATAACATACATCATATCAATCTGGGCCTAAGCCCATTACGGTAACAGTGGCAAATGGGCCTTAGCCTGTAATAGCTTCGGTTGGGCCTGAGCCCATAGCAATATCAAAATCAATGTAGGTAATGCGTATAAGCCCCAACCAACACTGCACTCTGTGCCCCGTCCAACCCTACACTACTGTGGGGATTAAATCGACGCACCCATCCCTACACTCCCAATGTAGCACCAGTTGCGACACTAACCAATAATGCACAGAGCTGCCAAAAGTATAAGCGGCTTAAAGCCATCGGTCGATCCACAGTCGTCTCGGGCGACCCGTGCGACGTTACCCGAATGGGTCCATAGTCGTCTCAGACGACCCGTGCAACCTGGTCTATAGTCGTCTCGGGCGACTCGTGCGATCACAACAGATCAACCACACTCTCCAATTACAATAACCCATCCCCATGCAGCATAATATCACATGCATGAATGCAAACATATCATCAAAATGGCATACCAAATCAGTCATATATCAAGTAGGGGCATTTCAGTCATTTTGCCCTTCAGGGGCATAACAATTCAGGTTCTAAGTACACATATCGACTCATCAGTAAGTTCACAGTCGTCTCGGGCAACCCGTACAACTTTTTTCAATCAAAACGTTTAATTGGGCCCAAAGCCCAATATGTAGCCCAATTGGGGCCGACACTCTCATATGGCCCGCTAAGTCCAAAACTGCCCTTGGCCATGTAATTGACATGGTCGGCCTTATTATTTCCCACACATCCATGTGTTTTGCCCGTATGGGGCCCACGAGCCCATTGGGCCCACACGGCCTGTTTCGGCCCAAAATCGACATAAACCCATAAGCACGCTCATGTTGGCCTCTACTATCGCATCAGATTTTCCACATGTACGTTCGCACGCTCGTGTGGCAACCGTTATCGAACTTTTAGCATTTCAGAATTTTGGCATTTCGCCATTCTACGATTTACTAAGCATGAGTACACACCTGTTAACAAACCCGTTCCAAGCTCCTCAGGCACTCAACCTCAATTGAACAAACCATGGCTTGTTCACTAGATCGTAGTAGACTAAACCCAATCCCACTTTACTTGCCGATAATATTAATAGAATAGTGGAAGAAAGGGTTTGACAACCTGAGTACTTCTGCACTTCACCACTCCTCGGAAATACCTAAAACCCCACGATCACGTCTTGTCGAGAACTCTTGTAAAACCAAAATAGAGAGGGAGAGATAGGAGAAGGAATGTTTGGCCAAATCAAAACAAGATAAACAAGGTTGGCAAGCAAGAGATAGAGGGTATTTGATCGAGAAGAAATTGGAATATCGAGAGGAAATGAGAATAGAAAATGGAGAAAAAAGATGGGGAAAAGAGAGACTAAAATTGGTCAAGAAAATGAAAGGTAAGAAAGGTGAAAGAAGGAAAGCAGTCAACAGAGGTTAAGAGAGGTATTCGGCAATACACATAACTTTACCCAAATGGTTAATTCGACAATGCCAGCAACCAAAATGGAAACGAAAATAAGAGACTACTTTTGGTACTTTCAGTTCATAAAAAAAATCGGCAGAAAAGGAAGGATTCTCCAAAACAAAAAGTGACCAAAACTAAACAAAAGAGAGTGGAAAACTAGGTTAGCCAAATTTCTACACCCCTAATGCCCATTTCGGTACATTTCCCTCAACTCTTAAAACTCCTAACTTTTCTCCATAAAACCTGCCCCAATCTTCTCCTTGAATCTCTCCCCTTATCACTCCACAAATCACTCCAACAACTCCTCCATGACCATTTCAACTTAGAGTCCCAAACCAACTTCAATACTAGCCGTCCATGTAGCAAAATAAATACCCATCATAATACTATGGCAACACTCGAACCCCTAACCACATGCACACTTCTAACGCAACCTTGCCACTAGACCACATGCTTCCTTGTGTCACCTTTTAACCTTAATTATTTAAAAGGCTTACTACCTAGCATTCAGGGTTTTATTCACTTAAAACCAAGAATTTAGCTAAAGCCCAGGTTTGAACCTAGGACTTCTCCAACACTTTTCAGGACACCTAACCACTGAAGCAAGCCTTCATTATGTCACTTCTTGCATAGCAATTATTCACGTGTCGACTTCCAAACGCTCCCCAAGCCCAAGGCCCATTTCTACTAGGCCCAAAATTCGAGGCGTTACAATGTGATATTAAATTGGCCTTGTGTTTGGTTATGTTTCAAGGTGGCAAAGGGCTTGGAAAATAGCCTGTAATTGTCCACACGGGTGGGTACACGGGTATGTGCCTTGGCCATGTTTGACACATGGTCAACCCCATAGGCGTGTTGATAGGCCGTGTGTCCCCTGTACCTAAATATGCAAAACAGAATACCCAGTAGCAAACACACGGGCTGAGACACGGCCGTCTATCTTAACCGTGTGGAGGGCACGACCTACCACACGAGCATGTGGCTTGGCCGTGTGCCTCTAAATGTTAGCTAACGTCATAAACAGAATACCCAGGTTTTCACACACAGGTGAGGACACGGGCCACGGACACGGGCGTGTTCCAGGCCATGTGAAAACCCCTTTAGGTTCGAAATGAAAAATAAATTCAACACGGGCCAAGGACATGGGCGTGTATGACCACACGGCCTGCCCACACAGGCGTGTCCCATCCCACACGGACGTGTAGCCCTGTTTTAAGCAAAAATTTTCTAAGTGTTTGAAAGTTTTTGATTAAGTCCCAAACCACTCCCAATGTATTTTTTGGGCCTTGTAGGCCTATGATAGGGACATTAAGGGAATGAAAGAAAGGTTTCAAGTTCTAATGAAATTTATGGCCCGAATATCTATGATTAAGCATGTTTTAGTACAGTAACGCCTCGTACCCCATCCCAGTGTTAGACACAGGTAAGGGGTGTTGCAGGTGAGGTTGTAAAGCCTTTAATTTGACTTTCATAAATACACACATATGACTTAGCATTTATCATCCACATCATATCGTCATAATCACATAATTCACTTTAAGCAAATTAACATACATATTCATGTTACACGAACTTTTCGATTATCTTATTCAAACAAGTGCACATAAGCACATATTCTATCGATTTAAGTAAGATTAATTGTCCCGTTCACTTAATCAAATAAGTTAGGCACATAACGTCATATGAATATTGAACAAGCATGAGTGAGCTTCTCACAATATAAACTTTCATTTCATTTCACTTTTCCATATTTTTCAACTTATGTCTATTTCGTTTTATACTTAATCACATACAAATCATGAACTTTTATTCTTACCTTTCTGAGTTTTGTCTTATCACAAACACATTTTCAAACATCTTAATACCACTTTCGGCTTTATTGGAAGTAGCTCGACTAGAAAGCATTTCTGTCTCAACAGAACCATTTTCGTCAATATCGGAAGATATCATACTATAACAGGTGGTAATATAGCATGTATAGCTAGACTCACGTACGCTATGTTAGTTCGAGAATTGACTAAACTATAGCTCTGATACCACTAAATGTAGCACCCTTTACTCGTATCCATCATCGAAATAGGGTACGAGGTATTATCGGACTTAATCATATATAATTGTCACAAATTTCCATTCAAATTTAAAACTTTTCATTCATAATAATATTGTCCCTATTACGGGCCTACGAGACCTAAAACATACTTTGGAAGCGGCCCGGGACTAAACTGAGAACTTTAAAATACTTAGAAAATTTTACCACAAAACAAGGCCACACGCCCGTGTGGCTTGGGACACACCTGTGTTGGAAGGCCGTGTGGTCACACACGCCCGTCCCTACCCGTGTGAAAAACATTGAGTATTCTGTTCATAACGTCATCAACCATTCACATTTAGTATTTTCCACACATAATTATCACACATTCACTCATCAAACCCAAACAAGCATGCAAATCCATGTAATAATTCATCATAGGCTTATAACATAACAAATATTGGCCACATTAAATGGCCTTATACAACAATGACCTTCAATTAGCATAGGCTAATATTCTAGGCCAACTCATAATAAAATATACACAAATGACGAAGTCCCTATACATGCCATAGACTAAACAAAGCTAGAATAAAAATTATTGATACCAATCCATAGCTTGTTAATGTGATAGAATCTCCGACGACCTCCAACTCGAGCTAGCATCTGTGACACTATAGCAAATAGGAAAGGAAAAGAGGTAAGCTATATTGCTTAGTAAGTTGGCAATAAGCAATCTATTTATATGTTTTTACCAATCCTCATCATATGTTCTCAAGATAATACAATCATAATTGCACAAAGTTCCACTATTCACTTATGTTCATATCAAGCTAACTACGTGAGTCATCGTCACTAAATTATTTATATCTTGAGCTATGGAACTCCAAATTAAGATCCTTTAATTTTCCCTTAAACTAGAGTCAATATCTCCTTACCATAAAATTTCCAGAATTTTTGGTGTAGCCAATGAGTATATTTTATTCTTTCAAGTCATCTCTGTTCTGCTGTTTGACAATTCTGACCCTTCTTCACAAAAAAATAATTATCTCCTCATACAGGATTCAGATGATGTTCTCGTTTATTTTTTGTTGAAAATAGACTCATTAAGGATTTTAAACATACAAATTCTAACCCATAAATATTTTTATACAATTTTAATTATTTTCCACAGTCAGAATAGGGGATTAAGAAATCACTCTGACCCTGTCTCACAAAATTTTAAATATCTTACAATATGAAATTTTTTTGATTACACTATTTCTTTTATGTGAAAATAAACTCAATAAGATTTAATTCCATATCTTATTCAACCTCTAATTCAATTCCCACCATTTTTGGTGATTTTTCAAAGTCACACAACTACTGCTGCCCAAAACTGTTTTATTGCTAATTTTACTCTTTTATGTTTTCTTTGTATTAACTTTCATTGTAACACTTACTCCATAATAACCTTACCAAAGTTTGATCACATATCGAGCACATTGCTTATAAGTTTACACACACATACCTACACTTATTCATCACATAGTCATATTCGTTCCTATTGAACACATCGAAATATTAATGGATACATCGGGATATTTCACATAGTGCCACCATTGTAGCCAAAGCTACATCATTTCACAAAGTTTCACATAGGCTCATTCTCAAGCTAATCACATTTAGGAGTCTGCTCACACAAGCTGACGGTCAAACGTAACTACTCAGTGCTGCTCACACAAGCTGTCAAGTATCCGCAACGCATGTCGAACTACCCAGCCACTGGTAGGACATACGGACCAGCACCCGGATCACTTATCTCATTTAGCACAATGCCATGGGTTTATTTCACTTAGATGCCATGGACTTATTTCACTTAGATTTTCACATAGACTTTCACATATATCCCTAGTGAACATGTCACTTGTATCCATTTTTATTCCTAAGGTTCAACTGGGAAATTTCTCACTTGTCGATATTTTGTCAATTACATTCAATATTCAGCCACAATTCATAAAATATATTGAAATATGAAAACGTAGATAAAACTGATGCTTTATTTACATACAAACTTACCTCGATACCAAAAATGGTGAAAAGGACCTAACCATCAAATACTTGTTTTTCCCTCGCTCTAGGCTCGAATCTCGTTTTTCTTTATCTATAATATCAAATTTAGCTCACTTAATGTGACCCAAAAATCATATTATGGCAAAATTACGTTTTTTCCCCTAAAGTTTAACATATTTACATTTTTACCCTTAAGCTCGAAAAATGAAATTTATTTAATTTTTTTAACATAAAAGCCTAGCCGAACCATTTTCATAACTATAACAGCCTAAAATTTCCATTAAAATACATTTTTACTACACATTTTATAACTTTTACAAATTAGTCCTTTTTGACATTTTTCCCAAAAATCACTTAGTAAAAGTCATTTCTCTAACCATAAACATGCATTTTCTACCATTAAACACAAAAATACACACATATTCATCATGGGTGAAAACCCTAGACTTTAACCATATCTCAAATTATTGGTAGAAATAGATAGATTTTATTACGAGGATTTCAAAAACGTAAAAATCATTAAAAACGGGGCTAGAACGGACTTACAATTGAGCTTGGAAGCTTGAAAAACCCTAGCCGTGGTTTCCCCTTGAGAAATTCGGCCATGGGGTTGAAGATGGACAAAAATTGGCTTTTAATTTTTTTATTTAATCATTTAATCTCTAAATGACCAAAATGGCCCTAACTTAAAAATATTCTATTTCACCTATTTCATGTCCATTTTTGTCCAACAAATTAACCAATGGTCATTTAAGGACCTCCAATTTAAAATTTCATGGCAATTTGACACCTCTAGCTTCTAGAACTCAGGATTTTTACTTTTACAATTTAGTCCTTTAGACTAGATTGAGTGCCCAAACGTCAAAATTTTCAAATGAAATTTTCGCGAAATCATTTCATGAAATTGTAGATCATAAAAATATAATAAAAATAAATTTTGCCTCATCAGATTTGTGGTCCCGGAACTACTGTTCTGACTAGGCCCAATATCGGGCTATTACAACTAATATAAGTTGTCTTTTGATATTACGATTTGACCACGTAATATCGCTGAGTATTATTTTAAATATCAGACAATTAGTG
Organism: Gossypium stocksii; assembly: GCA_020496765.1. Classification (NCBI taxonomy): domain Eukaryota; kingdom Viridiplantae; phylum Streptophyta; class Magnoliopsida; order Malvales; family Malvaceae; genus Gossypium; species Gossypium stocksii. The sequence continues at coordinate 44,071,210 of CM035624.1, forward strand.
AGCCAATCTTTGCTTCTATTTCTCTTTTAGTGGAAGAGCCACATGAGGACATTATACAAAGTATACTAATGTAATCCATGAATTATTTTATTAAACAATTTGTTCAAAAAAAATTACAAGTTTACAAATAAATATTCTCCACTTAAGGCACCAAATCCAACATACTCATGTCTCATGTACCATTTCAAGTCATCTTTTATTTAAAAAACACATATTAACATATCATACCATAATACTCTCATCCAATCATGTTTACTTGTTCATTATAGTATATTACAAAATTCATTTCCTTTCCTCATTGATATTTCGCATCAACTGATTTGCTCTATGCATATATTGGCCTTTAATGCTCATTTAATCGATTCATATGATCTTTCACATTGACTGCTCCTCTTTCTTTCACTCTATCGCGCATGGTAGGAGAGAGGAAGAAATTGACAAACAAAGAGACAAGCAAATGATTGAATATAATACTACGTGTGGTGTCTGCAAGTGTGACAAGTCAGTTGTAATATATTCGTAGAATGAGGTACAGAAGTACTTTGAGAATCGAACCCAAGAAAGTCAAAGATAGAACAATTTCTAATTAATGAGCATACGAAATAAAGATTCTAACCAACTAATCATAGAAAATTATATTACGATAAACCATAAAGTCAGGAGAATTACACTAATCTACTATCTAACTACCAATGACTAAATTATAAAAGAGGTGAAATTACAAAATTAATAAATAAATAACAAATAGTGGTTTATTGATCTTCATGTACATTACTAATCTTTGAATTAGTGATCAAAAACTCCTAAAATGGCTCCATTTTACCTTTCGGTCTCAATTTTACTAAGTTAGACATGCTAATACGAATTATCTCTCGATCTCTCTAGCTAACCGGGGACTAACAAATCAACGCTCAACAAGATCTTCTCTTAGACTCGCTTTCCTAGGTATTCCCTTAGGGGCATCAACCTAAGTTTTTAAGTTCATTCAAATTAGTCCAATTTATTACAATTTGGTCCTTTATCCAAAAATCAACTCACCATATCTTCATCAGCCAACCCCTTTAAAGGTTTAGTTACCCATACTAAAAATAAAACTAATGAACATAAAATTGTAGAACATGGAATCCATTAAAGAAACCTTAAAAAAATGTAAAATTTTATATTTTTATGCAATAAAACTTAAAGGAAATGTAAAGAGAAGTATTTTACATGAAAATCTAAAATAAGAAACATAAAAGGAACAAGCTTTAATAGATTAAATATAAAAAATTGAAATGCATTAAACTAAAACTGAAAATGTCATTACAACCAAAGTAAAAGGAATAATTGTGTAAATAAACCTAAGTTACAGTGTTAAATAACTTAACTAACTACAAGAAAACTAAGAACAAGAAGAAAATGCAAGAAAATAAACTCTACAACTATGGAAGAAGAAGAAGTATAAAAAGGAAACCCTAGAAAAAATGTAGAAAAACTAAGAGAAAACCTAAGAAAAACTAAAGCTAAACTACTCAATATGTGGCCTCCTCTCTTCTCAACCAACTGTAGCTGATTTTAGTAGTATTCTAACCCAAGATTTGTAAACAAAATGCCCTTAAATGAGCCTCTTTTGATTGGTGCTTCGATTAGACAAACATTGCCTCTAATGTCTTTTTTTTTTACCCTAACAACAGTGGTGTCGTGATACTAAGGGCTTGGTATCGCGACATCATCCCCAATCTTGTCACTTGGATATCGCAATACCCTAGGGAGATATCCTAATACTACTACTTAATGCCTTGGTCCCTAAAATAATGAGGGTATCATGAGCTGATATATATATATCGTGTCATGATCAAATACAGTCATACATAACATAAGGGCATAACACTCATTCTATCTCACAGAGGCGTAACAGTCACTTTACCTCATAAGGACATAACGGCCATTTTATCAGTTTAGGGTCTAGGTATACTTACCAACCCATCAATCGGTCCACAGTTGTCTCTAACAGTCAAACAGTTAAAATGGGCCCAAGGCCTATTATGCGGGCCCATGTGGCCCATTTTTGCCCAACATGGCCCAAAACGGCCCAAGCCCATGAAATCGCTTATGGTGGCCTCTATAGTCAAACGCCCACATTTTATGCTTTCAGAACACGAGCGAGTGCACACTCGTGTAGCTTCAATTGTCGTATTTTTTAGCTTTTACTGATTTACGATGGTAGCAGTGTGGTTACACACTTGTTTGCGAAGAGTGCTAAAAGTCCACGAGCACCAAAACCTACATTTAACCAAGACATTCCATTAATCTTTTGACAATAGGGTTAACAGCTCTTCTCAATACTTATCCCAAAATAATCACTAACACTTGCCTTGATTGAATGAATGTGGCATAGCCCACTTAAACTACTGACAAAGACTGATTCCAAGCTCCTTGGCGAAAATCTGCCTACAACCGAATTCTATTAAACTCTATCAATATTGTTCATATATGCACTGTAAACCAACATATAATGCTTATCAAAATGCAAAATTGATTATAGGGAAGGGAAGCAATTGGCCTATTCCCAAAATGAGTATTCAACACGACAGAGGCAAGGCTAGCACCAACACGTCCCTAGCCATAAACGGCAGCAAAGGAAAAATGTTAGAAGTAATATTACTATGCAGAGAGAAAGAGAGAACAGAGAAGAACCTGGCACCCACCGATTGTTTAAAGAACAATTGCAAACACTGAAAACAAAACAAAGAGAGAGATGCAGAAATCGACCACAGTATCTAGATGAAAGTATGATAAGAAAAGAGTTAAGAGAATGAAATAGGGAGTATTTGGCCAATGTTTGAGAGAGGGAGAGAAGAGAAGAAGAAGTAATTGGTCACAAGAGGACTAGGGAAGTACAATCTTGAACTAAATCAAAACAAGAAAACCCCAATGATTCTTTGCTATAGTCGACCCTAAAAAGAGAAAAACGAAAGAAGCCGATGCAAAAAAGAGTAAAACTAGAAGCGCGATTCGGCACCAAAGAACAGAAAAGAACCAACCAAAAAAAACCAATGTCAAAAATAAAAAAAAAGAAGAAGGGAAAAGCATACTAATCCCTGACCGGAATCTTAAGTGCCACAGTCCAAATTCAGCACAACCATTCCATCTCCTCTCACTTCCCTTGATTCTCTCCTAAAATCCCTCCTCAAATCCCTCTTAAAATTCAGCGACACAATCCCCTACATCCCTCAAACACTCCAACTGTCCAAGCTTTAGAGTTCCACTACTATACACCCTCTCACATGGCAACTTGCAAAATAAAACTCACCTTGGACGCAGTAGGACTTGAACTCCAGTTTCTTAGCAATAGTAACACGCCACTATCCCCCAAACCAGTAGGTTTTGTTTTATAACATGTTTTACCAACATTTATTTAAGAAGCCTACTGACTAAAGACATGATTTAATCAAGTAAAATAAAAATTTGCTCAAACCAAGGCTTGAACTCAGGACTTCTCCAACACTTCTCAGGACACTTAACCTCTGAAGCAAGCATGCATTTATGCAACACAACATACAAGAATAATTACTTAAATTTTTTGGGTGTTACAACTCTACCCCCTAAAAGAAAATTTTGACCTCAAAATTTACCTAGTCAAAACAAATGAGGGTATTGTTGTCGCATCACCTCCTCGGGTTTCCACGTGGCCTCAATAGAACTGTGATTATGCAAAAGTGCCTTAACCAGTGGGATAGATTTCTTCCTCGGGACTTTTACATCAAGATCTAGAATCTGAACTGGCTCTTCCTCAAAGGTCAAATTTGGTCTAACCTCAATCTCTTCAGTCGAGATAATATCGTTGGATCAGAGCGGTAATGCCTCAATATAGAGACGTGGAACACATCATGAATCTAGTCCAACTCTAGAGGTAACTCTAACTGATTGGCAACTGGTCCTACACGTTTTAGTATGCGATAAGGCCCAATGAACCTAAGGCTCAGTTTGCCCTTCTGTCCAAACCTCAGTATTTTCTTCTATGGTAATACCTTGAGAAAAACGAAGTCCCCCACAGAATACTCAATCTCCTTACGCTTTAGATCCGCATAAGAATTTTTTCTGTCTGATGTCGCCTTCAGTCGATCTCTAATTAGTCTAACTTTATCCTCAGTATCAAAAACTAATTTAGGGCCCAAAATATGCCGTTCGCCCAGCTCAGTCCAACACGAAGGAGTACGACACCTACAACCATATAATGCCTCGTAAGGTGCCATCTATATTCTAGACTGATATCTATTGTTATATGCAAACTCCGCTAATGAAAAGTACTCCTTCCAACTGCCTCGAAAATCTATCACACAACTCCTTAACATATCCTCCAATATCTAAATCACCCTCTCAGACTGACCATCTGTTTGAGGATGGAACGCAATACTGAAGTCCAACCTTATACCTAGTGTCTCATGCAGCTACTTCTAAAACTGAGACATGAAGCGAGGATCCCTGTCAGATATTATGGAAGCCGGTACCCCATGTAGTCTCACTATCTCAGCCATATACAATTTAGCCAACTTCTGTAAAGAATAAGCAATACAGATTGGTATGAAATGGGCAGATTTAGTCTATCGGTCCACGATGACCCATACTGAATCCTTCTTAGTAGGCGTTAGAGGTAGCCCACTAACGAAGTCCATAGTTACTCTATCCTACTTCCAAAGTGGAATTTTAACTGGCTAAAGCAACCTGAAGGTAACTGATGTTTAGCCTTAACCTGCTGGCAAGTTAGACACTTACTCACAAAGTTGGTAACTTCACGCTTAAGACCTAGCTACCAATATAACTCACGAAGGTCTTGGTACATTTTACTCCTGCTAGGATGCATAGCATAAGGACTACTATACGCCTATTACAGTATAGACTGCCTCAAAATAGTATCTCTCGATACATAGACTCTCTCACGGAAACACAGTACTCTCTCACGGAAACACAGTACCCCTTCGCTATTTAGTCCAAAATCTTAAGTTTTCCCCACTCTCAATCTGTCAGAATTGAGGACCGAGTGACTTATCCACGAACATTTACCCTTAATTTGTTCAATCCATGTCAATTTAACTTGAAGTTTGGCCAACAAACTACCATATTCAAATAAGCTGAGACGAGCAAACATCGCCCTCAAATCTGTCATAGCCCTACGGCTCAGTGCGTCAGCCACCACATTGGCCTTACTAGGATGGTATTCAATCAAACAATTATAATCCTTAAGCAGCTCAATCCATCTACGTTGCCTAAGATTTAGCTCCTTCTGAGTGATGAGGTACTTGAGGCTCTTGTAATCCATGTAAATGATACACTTTTCACTGTACAGGTAATGCCTCCAGATTTTCAGTTCGAATACCACAGCGACCAGTTCCAAGTCATGCGTCAGATAATTTGCCTCATGAGTCTTAAGCTGGCTAGACACATATGCCACTGCCTTACCCTCTTGCATCAACACACATCCCAAACCAACATGTGATGTATTGCTGTAGACAGTGAATTCTTTCCTAAACTCTGGCTATATTAAGACAGGAGCCTCCGTCAGAACCTTTTTAAGTTTCTCAAAACTCTCTTGCTGCTTATCAATCTAATCAAACGGCACCCCTTTATGCAAAAACTTAGTCAGATGTGCAACAATCAAAGAAAATCCCTCAACAAACCATCTATAATACCTTGCCAGTCTTAGAAAACTATGAACCTTAGATACCGTCTTAGTTGGCTTCCAATGCAGAATAGCCTCAATTTTCCTAGGATCAACCCTAATCCCTTCAGTAGACACCACATGGCCCAGAAATGTTACCTCTCATAACCAGAATTCACACTTGCTGAACTTAACGTATAATTGTTTCTCTCTCAGAATCTACAGAACATGTGACAGCCCGGATCTGACCCTAATCGGAACCGTGGTTTCAGAACCACGAATCCGAGTCAGAAAATATTCAAATATTATTTTTTTAATGTTTTAAAGGTGTGAATTAAGATGTGTTAAAGTTTCATGTTTAAATTTTGATATTTGGTTGCTTAATTATTAAAAAGGGGTTAAATTGTATCAACTGAAATTATATGCATACTATTTTGAAAATGTTTGAATGTCATGTTTCATTAGTATAAAGGTTTGAATTGGTAAATAAGCCAATTCTTAAATTAATGCACGGTAGTGGGTTTTAACTTATAATATTATATGTATTTTTTAATGAGAACATATGAATTAACTAAAAGAAACAAGGGAGAAAGGGTTTTTTGACATTCAGCTGTAATTAGAAACATTTTTTTAAACGTTTTTAATTAGTTAATTGGGGGCAATTTTATAAATTCCGAATTGTGATTTCTTAATTAGGTTGGAGGACTCAAAATGCTATTAAACCATGATATAAATTCATGGACACATTTGGCCCTTGGTTTGTGGAAAGGCAATGACTTTATGAAGGCTAATTTGGTAACTTAGAAATTGGACACATGCATGGGTTAATAAAACATAAATTTTGCTTCATTTTCATGACTTTGCCGAAACTATTAGTAAAAAGAAAAAGAGAAAAGCACTAAGGGGTTGGCCATGGATAAAGCTTGAATCTAAGGTGAGTTGAGTAGATTTTTTTCAAAGTTTTTGTGAAATTAGCATGGTTAATGCATTGCTTAGTTAGCCCATGGCTTACATTCTTGAATTAAGGAAATTAAGTATATTCGGTAACTTGTTCAAGGTTGTGGGAATTTGATAGATATTATAAAATGATACTTAGATGTTAAAAAAAATTTGACTTATAAGGGTCGAATAAGCTTAATTATAATGCAAGGTTTGAATTGATAGTAATTTGGGATGTATGAAATGAGATTTGCCGTTTGTAAACTATTAGTATGAGATTATCCTGGTCTTGAATGAAATTGTCCTTGAGTTTAAAATGTTTGAATGATTAGTAGTGAGAAGCCAAATTGTTAACTCAAAGTCTTGATGGATTTAGTGACATAGGATGCATTCGGCCATGGTAATTATGTGTTAAATGGTTGAGGTTTTGTTGTTGTGTAATAGAGGATGATTATAAATGTGTTTGAGCTAGCTAAACTTAGATTTATGTGGATAAAATAAATAATTGAGCTTGGCTAAAATGGTATAAGAGAAAAGAGTGTTAAAATGTTTAAAATGTCATTCGAGTGAGGATGTTAATTTGTGAAATCTCATGTTAACTGATAAAAGATAATGCTTGAATGTCAAAATTATTATATCATTGCCGAATGTGCTGAATTGATGAAAATGAAATTTTGCCGTGTGTATATATGTCAAATTTTGGTATACATGATTACCAAATGTGAATTTAAATAATAAGCATGAGATGTGATTTATGGCATATTTATATATATACTCATAATGCATATTGAATTTTATATGGGATGACGAATGTGAAACAATTAAGCTTGATTTTAGTGAATGAAATTTTGGCATGAATTCAACAGTATGAATTAGTATATGAATGATGTGTGTGTTTATGGTGGTTATATGTGCTTAAAATAAAAAGAACAATGTATTCGGCCATATTGTGTAATATACAAGGTCACATTTGTGTATGTGGATGTTATTTAATTTATAAGTTATTAAATGAAAGTAATGAGTTGATAAAATGATTAAACTAGTTTAAGTTTTATTGAATCTAAGCTCAAGGAGTCAAGGAAACAAATTCAGATCGTGGAAAGGGGAAATTGATTGAATAGCTGAAATTTACGTTCTATAAATATCGAGGTAAGTTCTTAAGTATTAAACTTGATTTTATATGCTTAACGATTAAATGAAAATAGTTAAGAGAATGATATTATTATTATTTATGTGTGATTCCCGAACGTAATTGAGGTATGGAAATTGAATGTAATGCCTTTGTACAAATGTGTATGTTCGGATATATGTGGAGTTGAAACATATGTTGTGAAAGTGACATGCTAAATCTTGATAAATAAATATTTGGTATTATGTAAGTGTATTGCCGAATGTTACATACATAAGGAATGGGTATTATTATTTTTAGAAATGGCTAAATGTGATAGCCGAATGTATTTGAAATCAATATAAAGAAATGGTATTTTAATAAATTATGCGATGAAACTACCGGATGTATTATGAGATGAATTGTGGTTTAATGTTACAAAGTGAGTGAACCTACTAATGTGATTAGGAAATTGAAGAAGGGAAATTGAGATCTTAGTAAGTTTTGAGTATTTAAGTCTGTGATATGATTGAGTATGATATGCTAAGTACATATTAAAAGAGTCATGGCTTTATTGTGTTTAAATGTATATAGTCGAATGGCCATTATGGATTTTAGATAAGTTGAGTATATATATGTGACATTGCTAATGGCTATTATGAAATGAAGATGAAATTGAAATGGTATTTATATGTAGATGTGATATGGCCGAATGGCTCTTGTGAAATGAAATTTACTGTATTGATATGTCGAATGATCAATGTGAATTGTGTGAAAGTTATATATGTGGTAAAGTTGAATAGCTAATACGAAATATGTATGAGATATGTATATATGATGAAGCCGAAATGGCTAACGTTAAATGTGTGCAAGTTATAAATAGATGTACATAGTGAGGCCCTATGGTTAATACAGGATGAAAACAAATTATGTGATTTATGAATAGGTTAAAATGAAGGCATCACTTGTTAATGTGTTCGTGTTATGTGAATACTAAAAGTATGTGGTAATATATTCGGGCTTAAAAACCCGCAGGCTTCGTGCTGGTAATATATCCAGGCTTAAAGACCAGCAGGCTTCGTGCTGGTAATATATCCAGGCTTAAAGACCCGCAGGCTTCGTGCTGGTAATATATCTAGGCTTAAAGTCGCGCAAGCTTCGTGCTGGTAATATATCTGGGCTTACAGACCCGCAGGCTTCGTGCTGGTAATATATCTGGGCTTAAAGACCCACAGGTTTCGTGCTGGTAATATATCCGGGCTTAAAGACCAGTAGGTTTCGTGCTGGTAATATATCCAGGCTTAAAGTCTCGCAGGCTTCGTGCTGGTGATAAGTTCAGGCTTAAAGTCTCGCAGGCCTCGTGCTGGTGATAAGTTCAGGCTTAAAGTCCTACAGGTTTCAAGTTAGTGATTGAATTCGGGTTTTATACCTGGCAGGCCAAGTACCGATGAATTAAATAAAAAATATATGACTACGAGATCCTACGCTAAGATGACAAATTGAACTTGTATTGCACAATAAGTGACTCAGGTATGTGATACTTACCTTTTGAAGTAAGAATAACTCAAAATGGATTTTTTATTATATTCAATTGTGAACATTGAGTCATGTGAAACTATTCTTAGAAGCATACCAATTAGGTATGTGGTTACAAAATGAGAAGGTATGATTTAAAGGTAGAATCAGTATTGCATCACAACTCAATTTGAGCGAATAATTATTGACATTGAGATCTTGAAGTGTTCATGTTTTTATAAATTTGAAAGTAATTAAATTACCTACTGTTAGTGCACATGAGTGATTGTATATATATCCAACCTTTACAAAATTATATACTTGAAGGCAAAAGTTTAATGTATATGTGTTATCAGTCATTGAAATTAAATGATGATATAGTACCTTAAATTAACTCTATTGAGTTGAATTAATGAATGATTTTGTGGTTTATAATGATGCAATTGTATGACTCCAAATCTTAAGTAAATAAGATGTCAATATATATATATAAGTGAACGAGTATTAAGATTTTCTATTCGATTATGACACATTCGGCCAATATGTGAAATTATGTGCAGATATCGAATTTCCTATGAAATATGAATTCGAGGATTATTGAAATTTGTATGCTAAGTGTGCATTATGTGCTTGTGAATAATCGACCATTTTGGACATTATCATGAAAGTATATGTGGTAGCTATGTGATGTGATTATTGAAACTATAATGTTAATTAAACTATGTACAATTTATGGGTAGGCTTATTCGGCCAAATGAGATTTCACTTAGACATTGTATATAATATAAATGTGTTTAATTCAGCATAGTTATTTGTTTTACTTAAGACTTACTAAGCTTATGAAAGCTTACTTTGAATGTTATGTTTCTCTGTTTTATAGATCGTTGACTCTTTCTACCAGCTCGGGGATCGTCAGCATTTCGTCACACTATCTACTATTGTGGTAACCATATGATTTGAATTTAGCTTATGGCATGTATAGGATAGACTATAAGTAGAATGATATTTTGACTGTTGTATATAAGCCATACGAATATGGCATCTTTTGGAAGTTTACTTTTATAAGTATTAAATTCGATCTTTAGTTGTGCCTAGCATCTACAGAAATAAATGATCTTTTATTCAAGAAAATGTTCAAAATTTTTACTGTTTGGATCTGTTTTTCCTAATTTTTGGTAACGCCTCGTCCTATTCCGGGGACAGATACGGGATAGGGGTGTTACATTTTATTGGTATCAGAGCTATGGTGTAGTCGATTCTAGGACTAACGTAGTGCGTGTGAGTCTAGCTATACAGCCAAAAAGTGATATGATGATAGTGTGATGATTTCTGACAGTTAAAATGTGTTTTTTGTATAGTAATGAATCCCAATCCCGATCGAGCCGTAGTAGATGATGTTAAAAGTGTAGCGCCTACTCCCACACAAAGGACAGCGCCGATTGACTCTCAGTCGAATTTGAATAATAAAAATGATGAGATGAAATAAGCCTTTTATGCTATGATGAATGAATGGTTCTCTAAATTTGTGAGAAATAACCCAGCTACACAACCTCTTCCACCCCCAAATAATCCTCTTCCGATACCTGTTGTGCCTTCTATGACCAATCCGTTGAGATCGAGTAAGCCCCCGGTTGACAAAATTAGAAAATACGGAGATGAAAAGATGAGAAAAGGAAAGAGAAAAGTTGATTACGAGGCTAGAGATTCCTGTAAACAATCAATGAGTAAAACTTTTCAGTCGTCCCTAAAGAGGTTTAGAGAAGATAACAACCGATCTAAAGCTGGTATGGATTATTTGAGACGAGATCAAGACCGACCTTCTGTAAAGTCGTAAGTTGCATCAGTTGCTATCATGAGTAATATTCGACCACAAAGAATTGAATGTAAGCACTATGTAAATGGCATTCAGAGAGCTATAGATTGCTTAACCGCTCCTGTTTTAAATGCGGATCAGCTGATCATTTCATTAGAGATTGTTTGAGATTAGTGGAGCAGAATACTAATTCGAGTGGGAGGCCTAGTAATACTGCAATGCGAGGTAGACCACCCAGGCATACGGGTAATGATAGTGGCAGTCAGAGAGGGACTAAAGACACGGCTATTAGATCTGAGGTTCGTACACATGTTAGAGCCTATGCCATCCGTGCTCGTAAAGAGGGTACTTCTCAAGATGTTATTACCGGTATTTTTTTTACTCTTTTTGATACTTATGATATTGCTTTGATTGATCCCGGTTCAACTAATTCATATGTGTGTGAAATATTGGCATCCAGTAAGACTCTATCTGTTAAGTCTACTGAGTTTGTGATTTGAGTGTTGAATTCTTTGGGGCTGTTATATGTTAAACGATATGCTGTTACCATTTGATGAGTTCGATAGTATTATCGGTATGGCTTGGTTAACCGAGCATATTGCTGTAGTGAATAGCAAAAGAAAGGCAATTGATTTGCGATGTTCAAGTGATGTGATGATTTGAGTTGAGTCAACTGATTAGAACGGGTTACCATCAGTGGTAGTTTCGATGCTGGCACATAGATATGTGAAAAAGAGTTGCAAAGCTTATCTTGCGTATGTACTAGATGATAAATTATCAGAAAGGACACTTGAAACTTGTGCTACAGATTCTGCGTGATAAGCAGCTTTATGCGAAGTTTGGTAAATGGGAGTTTTGGTTATATGAGGATAGCTTTTGGGACTTGCATAAAACTAAAGACATTTGTGAAAGACTCCTTGATGATAGTGAGATCGTTAACAAGGTTACTACAGAAAGATGTCAATTTTGAGTGGTCCGAAAAGTATCAGAAAAGTTTGATCAATTGAAAGTTCATTTGACAGAAGCTCCAGTGTTATTTTAGTGATGCCTCTTTGAACGATTTAAGCTATGTTTTGATGAGAGAAGATAGAGTTGTTGTGTAAGCCTCAAGACAGTTATAGTCTCACGAGAGAAACTATTCAGCACATAACCTCGAATCAGTTGCTATTGTTTTCGCTCTGAAAATTTGGCGTCATTATTTGTTCGGTGAGAAATGTCATGTCCATTCCGATCATAAAAGCCTCAAATAGTTAATGACTCAGAAAAACTTGAATTTAAGACAACGTTGATGGCTAGAATTATTGAAAGATTTCGAGCTTGTCATTAATTATCATTCGGGAAATGATAATGTGGTTGCTAATGCTCTTAGTTGAAAAAAAAACCTCTGTTTGCTCTACGAGTGATGAATGTACATTTATCCATGTCTGCTGATGATGTGTTAATAGCAGAACTAAAAGTAAAACCAATGTTGATGTAACCAAAAATCCGGGAAGCCCAGAAAGTTGATAATAAGTTGGTCACCTAACGAGCTAAATGTGTCTCGAAAGGGGATTCAAAGTTTCTGATTAAGATAATTGTTTGAAATTCAGTCTGATTGGAGCTATGAAGAAGAACCGGTTAATACTTTGGCTCACGAGGTGAAAGAATTGCGGAATAAGAAAAAAATCCGTTAGTTAAAGTTCTATGGTTATTCACTGGTAAGATTTTTTCGGGGACGAAAAATCCTAAAAAGGGGCCTAATCGGAACCGTGGTTTCGGAACCACGAATCCGAGTTAGAAAATATTCGAATATTATTTTTTTATGTTTTAAAGGTGTGAATTAAGATGTGTTAAAGTTTCATGTTTCAATTTTAACATTTGGTTGCTTAATTACTAAAAAGGGGTTAAATTGTATCAAATGAAATTATATGCATGCTATTTTGAAAATCTTTGAATGTCATGTTTCATTAGTATAAAGGTTTGAATTGGTAAAAAAACCAATTCTTAAATTAATGCACGGTAGTGGGTTTTAGCTTATAATATTATATGTATTTTATAATGAGAACATATGAATTAACTAAAAGAAACAAGGGAGAAAGGGTTCTTTGACATTCGGCTATAATTAGAAACATTTTTTTTAAACATTTTTAATTAGTTAATTGGGGGCAATATTATAAATGCCGAATTGTGATTTCTTAATTAGGTTGCAGGACTCAAAATGCTATTAAACCATGATATAAATTCATGGACACATTCGACCCTTGGTTTGTGGAAAGGCAATGACTTTATGAAGGCTAATTTGGTAACTTAGAAATTGAACACATGCATGAGTTAATAAAACATAAATTTTGCTTCATTTTCATGACTTTGCCGAAACTATTAGTAAAAAGAAAAAGAGAAAAACAGTTAGGGGTCGGCCATGGATGAAGCTTGAATCTAAGGTGAGTTGAGTAGATTTTTTTCAAAGTTTTTGTGAAATTAGCATGGTTAATGCATTGCTTAGCTAGCCCATGGCTTACATTCTTGAATTAAGGAAATTAAGTATATTCAGCAACTTGTTCAAGGTTGTGGGAATTTGATAGATATTATAAAATGATGCTTAGATGTTAAAAAAAAATTTGACTTATAAGGGTCGAATAAGCTTAATTATAATGCAAGGTTTGAATTGATAGTAATTTGGGATGTATGAAATGAGATTTGCCGTTTGTAAACTATTAGTATGAGATTATCCTGGTCTTGAATGAAATTGTCTTGAGTTTAAAATGTTTGAATGATTAGTAGTGAGAAGCCGAATTGTTAACTCAAAGTCTTGATGGATTTAGTGACATAGGATGCATTCGGCCATGGTAATTATATGTTAAATGGTTGAGGTTTTGTTGTTGTGTAATGGAGGATGATTATACATGTGTTTGAGCTAGCTAAACTTAGATTTATGTGGATAAAATAAATAATTGAGCTTGACTAATGTGGTATAAGAGAAAAGAGTGTTAAAATGTTTAAAAAGTCATTCGGGTAAGGATGTTAATGTGTGAAATATCATGTTAATTGATAAAAGATAATGCTTGAATGTCAAAATTATTATATCATTGTCGAATGTGCTGAATTGATGAAATGAAATTTTGCCGTGTGTATATATGTCAAATTTTGGTATACATGATTACCGAATGTGAATTTAAATAATAAGCATGAGATGTGATTTATGGCATATTTATATATATACTCATAATGCATATTGAATTTTATATGGGATGACGAATGTGAAACAATTAAGCTTGATTTTAGTGAATGAAATTTTGGCATGAATTCAACAGTATGAATTAGTATATGAATGATGTGTGTGTTTATGGTGGTTATATGTGCTTAAAATAAAAAGAACAATGTATTCGGCCATATTGTGTAATATACAAGGTCACATTTGTGTATGTGGATGTTATTTAATTTATAAGTTATTAAATGAAAGTAATGAGTTGATAAAATGATTAAACTAGTTTAAGTTTTGTTGAATCTAAGCTCAAGGAGTCAAGGAAACAAATTCAGATCGTGGAAAGGGGAAATTGATTGAATAGCTGAAATTTACGTTCTATAAATATCGAGGTAAGTTCTTAAGTATTAAACTTGATTTTATATGCTTAACGATTAAATGAAAATAGTTAAGAGAATGATATTATTATTATTTATGTGTGATTGCCGAACGTAATTGAGGTATGGAAATTGAATGTAATGCCTTTGTACAAATGTGTATGTTCGGATATATGTGGAGTTGAAACATATGTTGTGAAAGTGACATGCTAAATCTTGATAAATAAATATTTGGTATTATGTAAGTGTATTGCCGAATGTTACATACATAAGGAATGGGTATTATTATTTTTAGAAATGGCTAAATGTGATAGCTGAATGTATTTGAAATCAATATAAGGAAATGGTATTTTAATAAATTATGCGATGAAACTACCGGATGTATTATGAGATGAATTGTGGTTTAATGTTACAAAGTGAGTGAAACTACTAATGTGATTAGGAAATTGAAGAAGGGAAATTGAGATCTTAGTAAGTTTTGAGTATTTAAGTCTGTGATATGATTGAGTATGATATGCTAAGTACATATTAAAAGAATCATGGCTTTATTGTGTTTGAATGTATAAAGCCGAATGGCGATTATGGATTTTAGATAAGTTGAGTATATATATGTGACATTGCTAATGGCTACTATGAAATGAAGATGAAATTGAAATGGTATTTATATGTAGATGTGATATGGCCGAATGGCTCTTGTGAAATGAAATTTACTATATTGATATGTCGAATGATCAATGTGAATTGTGTGAAAGTTATATATGTGGTAAAGTCGAATAGCTAATGTGAAATATGCATGAGATATGTATATGTGATGAAGCCAAAATGGCTAATGTTAAATGTGTGCAAGTTATAAATAGATGAACATAGTGAGGCCCTATGGTTAATACAGGATGAAAACAAAGTATGTGATTTACGAATAGGTTCAAATGAAGGCATCACTTGTTAATGTGTTTGTGTTATGTGAATACTAAAAGTATATGTGGTAATATATCCGGGCTTAAAGACCAGAAGGCTTCGTGCTGGTAATATATCCGGGCTTAAAGACCAGCAGGCTTCGTGCTAGTAATATATCCAAGCTTAAAGACCTGCAGGCTTCGTGCTGGTTATATATCCGGGCTTAAAAACCCGCAGGCTTCGTGCTGGTAATATATTCGGGCTTAAAGACCCGCATGCTTTGTGCTGGTAATATATCCAGGCTTAAAGACCCGCAGGCTTCGTGTTGGAAATATATCCGGGCTTAAAGACCCGTAGGCTGTGTGCTGGTAATATATCTGGGCTTAAAGTCTCGCAGGCTTCGTGCTGGTAATATATCCGGGCTTAAAGTCCCGTAAGCTTCGTGCTGGTAATATATCCGGGCTTAAAGACCCACAGGCTTCGTGCTAGTAATATATCTAGGCTTAAAGACCCACAGGCTTCGTGCTGGTAATATATCCGGGCTTAAAGTCTCGCAGGCTTCGTGCTGGTGATAAGTTCGGGCTTAAAGTCTCGCAGGCTTTGTGCTGGTGATAAGTTCAGGCTTAAAGTCCCGCAGGTTTCGAGTCGGTGATTGAATTCGGGTTTTCTACCTAGCAGGCCAAGTGCCGATGAATTAAATAAAAAATATATGACTACGAGATCCTACGCTAAGATGACAAATTGAACTTGTATTACACAATAAGTGACTCAGGTATGTGATACTTACCTTTTGAAGTAAGAATAACTCGGAATGGATTTTTTGATTATATTCAATTGTGAACATTGAGTCATGTAAAACTATTCTTAGAAGCATACCAATTAGGTATGTGGTTACAAAATGAGAAGGTATGATTTAAAGGTAGAAACGGTATTGCATCACAGCTCAATTTGAGCAAATAATTATTGACATTGAGATCTTGAAGTGTTCATGTTTTTATAAATTTGAAAGTAATTAAATTACCTACTGTTAGCGCACATGAGTGATTGTATATATATCCAGCCTTTGCGAAATTATATACTTGAAGGCATAAGTTTTATGCATATGTGTTATTAGTCATTGAAATTAAATAATGATATAGTACCTTAAATTAACTCTATTGAGTTGAATTAATGAATGATTTTGTGGTTTATAATGATGCAATTGTATGACTCCAAATCTTAAGTAAATGAGATGTCAATATATATATATAAGTGAACGAGTATTAATATTTTCTATTCGATTATGACACATTCGGCCAATGTGTGAAATTATGTGCAGATATCGATTTTCCTATGAAATATGAATTCGAGGATTATTGAAATTTGTATGCTAAGTGTGCATTATGTGCTTGTGAATAATCGACCATTTTGGACATTATCATGAAAGTATATGTGGTAGCTATGTGATGTGATTATTGAAACTATAATGTTAATTAAACTATGTACAATTTATGGGTAGGCTTATTTGGCCAAATGAGATTTCACTTAGACATTGTATATAATATAAATGTGCTTAATTCAGCATAGTTATTTGTTTTACTTAAGACTTACTAAGCTTAAGAAAGCTTACTTTGAATGTTATGTTTCTCTGTTTTATAGATCGTTGACTCTTTCTACCAGCTCGAGGGTCGTTAGCATTTCGTCACACTATCTACTATTGTGGTAACCATATGATTTGAATTTAGCTTATGGCATGTATAGGATAGACTATAAGTAGAATGATATTTTGACTATTGTATATAAGCCATACGAATATGGCATCTTTTTGAAGTTTACTTTTATAAATATTAAATTCGATCTTTGGTTGTGCCTAGCATCTATAGAAATAAATGATCTTTTATTCAAGAAAATGTTCAAAATTTTTACTGTTCTGATCTATTTTTCGTAATTTTCGGTAACGCCTCGTCCTATTCCAGTGACGAATATGGGATAGGGGTGTTACAGAACAACTCGGAGATGTGCATCATGTTCATCTTCAGTTCTCAAATACACCAGAATATCATCTATAAACACCACTATAAACCGATCCAGATAGGGCTAGAACACTCGGTTCATCAAATCCATAAAGGCTTTTGGTGCATTCATTAGTCCAAACGGCATCACTAAGAACTCGTAATGACCATAACGAGTCTTAAACGCTGTCTTGTAAACATCAGTCTTTTTGACCCTCAGTTGATGGTACCCCGATCAGAGATCAATCTTAGAGAAAACCGAAGCTCCACGAAACTGGTCGAAGAGATCATCAATCCTCGGAATGGGGTACTTATTCTTAATAGTCAATTTATTCAATTACTTGTAGTCGATGCACATACGCATGGATCCATCCTTCTTTTTCACAAATAAAATCGGTGCTCCCCATAGAGACACACTAGGGTGGATGAACCCTCGATCCAGTAACTCTTGAATCAAAGCCTTAAGCTCCACTAGCTCCTTCGGTGCCATTCTATAAGGGTCGATGGACACCGGAGCTGTACCAGGTAGGAGCTCTATCCCAAATTCAACTTCACGGTTTGGAGGTAACCTAGGTAGTTCATTAGGAAAACGTCCAAAAATTCTTTGACTGTTCTGATATCTTTAATAGAAGAAACCCCAGAATCTAAAACAGCAATGTAGGCTAGATACGCCTCACAACTCTTACGAACCAATTTCTCAGCCCTTAATGTAAAGATCACATTTGATAAATAATCTCGACGCTTCCCAATTACAACTACCTCCTCATCCTCTGTAATTTTTAGTACCATACGTTTAGCGGCACAATCCAAGTTTGCTCGATGTTTTACCAGCAAATCCATTCCCAGAATTAAGTCAAACTCTCCAAAAGGAAGTTCCATCAAATCCGCCAAGAAGGTAACTCCTTGAACCTCTAAAGGTACACATCTGAACAGTTTATCTACCCTCATTGACTGCCCCAGTGGACTTAACACAGTAACCTCACTCGTAGTACTCTCAACCAAGATACCCAAAGTCTCAAACATATTACAAGCTATATAGGAATTTGTAGATCCTATATCTATCAGTGCAGTATAAGGTACATTATAAATGAAGAACGTACCCGTAATAACATTTAAGGCATCTCCATCCTCTCGGCAACGTTCAGTGTAAACCAGAGCTGGCTGCCTCACCTCAGTATAACCAACACATCTGCCCGGTGCCTTCTAACCACGACCCATACCATTACTACTTCTGGCCTGACCACGGCCTCTCGATGGCTATTGAACTACTCTCTGTGGTGCAATACCCATACTAGAAGCTTGCATCTAATCAGCCCTCCATGGGCAATCTCTAATATGGTGCTCTAAAGAACTGCACCTCAAACATGCCCCAATTCTTTTCTAGTACTTGCCCTAACGGCATCTCCCACAATCAGCACAGGGCTACAGTCCAATAGCAGCAACAGGGGGCCCAACTCTGAACGGCCCGTCAACTCTGGCCTTTTTCTTAGGCCTCAGAAATGAACTTGAGTGCTCCTAATCCCTCTTGTTCCTACCTCTCTCCTTCTCATGATTCTAGCGTTCAGTGCTCTTCATATCCTCGGCAATCTTCGCCTTATCTACTAAAGTAGCAAAATCTTGCTCCCTCTATAGAGCTATCAAAACCAGAGACTATCTCTAAGGCCGTCCTCGAAATGAACACAGCACTTATATTCAGCTGCCACCATCCCACAAGCATAGCGGCTTAATCGTAGAAATTTAGAATCATATTCAGCCACTGATTTATCCCCCTGAGTCAAATTTAGAAACTCCCTCCTCCAGGCATCCACATAACTAGCACCCACATATTTTCCTTGGAAAGTAGCCTTGAAAAATTCCCAGGTCAATTGGTCGGGCTGAGTACCCTCTTTAACTGTAAGCCACCACTGATAGGCTTCATCTTGCAACAATGACACCGCACCTTTTAATTTCTGCTCAGGGGTGCAGTTGAGGTCGTCCATGATCCTCTTTGTCGCCTCAATCCAATATTCTGCCACATTAAGGGCAACTCCAGCGATACCCCTAAAAATTTGAGCCCCATTAGACTAGAGTCATTCTGTAACCGACCCACGACCTACAATACCAGTATTGGGACACGCTACCCTTTCCAAAATACGTAGCATAGGTTGGGACAGCACGTCATCCCCAGCTGCACAATCAGGAGACCTCGTCTCAGTTACAGGTGAAGCCAGTGCCTCCCTAGCTTCAACATCAGGCATGTGACTAGATGACGAAGACTCAGCCCGAGCACCTTCACGGCCTCTACCGCGGCCTCTTGTACCCCTTCCACGAGTACCTCTAGTGCTCGTTATCGAATTATGATTTATCTGTATTAAAAGTTTTATGCAGATCTGTAACACCCCAAACCCAGCCTAGGCCCGAATCTGGCATGTCGCATTCAAATGTTTTTCGAAAACCAAGTTTTCATTGAAAAGCCTTCTTGTTTAAAAATTTGAGTAAATCCTCAGTTTGCGTTTGATCAATTCCCAATGTGGTTTATTAAAAAGATTATTCCCTATTTAAGACGTTATTAATTATAAAATCTTAATCATTGCGGAAGCTTAATGTAAAACAGTGGTTGTTTTGGAAAAACTTGTTTCTACCACTAGTAATTATAAAACCACAAAATTCGAATTTGTAATCCAAAAATTTAGAGGCCTTATTACAACCCAAACGAAAATTAAAGATAAAGTAAAGGAAACTACTAAAAATTATTAATCCATATGTAGTGTCGCCACCTCCGAGTCCTTTCCCATGTCGAGCAGCCTACTAAGGATCACCTGGAAAAATTAATAAGAGGGGGTGAGCTTGCGAAAACTCAGTGTGTACGTCCCTCGATAGACACATAACATGCAATAAACAATTTGGGCCTAAGCCCTATTCAATATCGTTGGCCTTTAGGCCCTAGCCCATAGTGGCCTTGGTTGGGCCTGAGCCGATATCTCAACATACAGTGGCCTTAGGCCTTAGCCCAAATCATAACAATATCAATATGATTATGCAATGTGCAATTCCTCGTAAGTAACCCTGTACACCCCCTTCCAACCAACACTCCTGTGGGGAGATACTCAACCCACCCATCCTTAACACTCGTTGTGGCAATAGTACTAAATATTCACGATCATCAGAACGTATATTCAAATATTGTACTCCATTAATCACTTCCTATTAAAACAAAACAAATCCACTATAATAACTTACCGAAGGACAACTATACTTGCCTTGATCGACTGCGATTTGCCTATTTAATCTGAAGTCCGTTGTAGCCCCTCTTCCGCATCTAGGCAGAAAGTTCCAAATCGATGACACCTTACGTCGCTTAAACTTGGGCATGGAGGTTACATGCTCAAACCCTGTTGTCACCTTCGCCATCTCTTTACCACTAGAGTTCCCTTTTCCCATCTAAAATTTGGTAGAAATTAACAAAATGACCAAAGAAATCTAAATAAACGAATCACTATCACCATCATCCATTATCATCTAATAATCCCAATTAGTAAGTAGATAGACACTTACCCTACTACCGGCTAACAACTAGAATGAGCACCTACAGGAGAACTGTAGATCTGATATTCTAGAGACAATACAAAATCGCTTTGCCAATCACGAAGTCGAATCACCCAGTAAATGAATCTAAGAAGTAAAATCATCTTGGAAGTATCGATTGGTAA
This sequence comes from Gossypium stocksii, assembly GCA_020496765.1. Classification (NCBI taxonomy): domain Eukaryota; kingdom Viridiplantae; phylum Streptophyta; class Magnoliopsida; order Malvales; family Malvaceae; genus Gossypium; species Gossypium stocksii. The sequence goes on from CM035624.1 coordinate 44,092,355, forward strand.
GGAGTAAAGCCCAAACGAAAGAACTCTTCTTGAATTCAGCAAATGGAGAAATTGTGTGAAAAAAACAAATAAATGTTTGTAAAAGGAAAAAAGGATGAGTTCAGCTTTAGAGGGTTAGGGAAAAAACAAGAAGAAAAGAAAATAAAAGGCCAGAAAGTAAACCCGAATGTCAAAATTTGGTTCTCGATAAAATAAAATAAAAAAACAAAGCTTGGCAAAATAAAAAATTTTAAGGAGAAAATTTAGCAAAGACCAAAATATCATCTTATACCTTCCACACTAATTTCGGCACTTAAGAAAATAATAAAAATGGTCGATTATGTATTTCTCACTTCCCCATTCGGTTCTAATTCTCTACCAAATTAAATTCCCTTCAATTTATCCAATTTATCTTCATCCTATCCACACTAATCCCCATCCTTATCTCCATCTGAAATTCTCCCTCAAACAACCATGGTCGAATCAAACTCTTTCCCCCCATCAGTGTTTGATTTTAACACAACCACATATCCAGCAGATAACAAAAATACTCACCCTTACCAGTAGCATTGCTACTCGAACCCTAGCTCCCTCGCTTCCAGCACATTACTTGCCACTACACCGTTTGCTTCCTTGTGCTATAATTCGGTCACAATTAATTATAACACTTACCTGCTAAAGCCATGGTTACTTAAGAGTAAAAATCAAAACTCTGCCTGCTCTGGGGTTCGAACCTGCACCCTCTCGAATCCCTAGCACGCTTCTTGCCACTGCACACTAGCCGCTCTTGTGACATATTCCAACCTCAACTCTTTTTAAAGCCTATTAACGCGCAACCAGGTTATTCTAAAAAAATCTAGAAACATTGCTGCTAACCAAATTCAAACCTCTACCCTCTTGGTTACACTACATATCCCTTGCTACCACGCCACCTACTTGATTTGCGTCACGTTTCCTCCACAACTAATTATAAAGCTTATCTGCCACAACCTAGGTTGTTTTTAAAAAAACAACACCAATACTTTTGGCATGCTACGACTTGAACCCGGTTCCCCCTCCATGCTCCTAACGCCTCTGGCCACTGTACCAAGCTTCCCCTTGTGTCAAATTTTAACCCAACATATTTTTAAGGTCTAACGCTAGAGTCTTCCTAAGGAAGTAAAAATTAAAATTTTTGCTAGAGCCCTAGATCGAGCCCAAGACTTTTCCCACACTACCAACCCTTCCTAAATTACTCAAATATTAAACTAAACGTGCAATTGTAAAATTTTAAACACATTTAAATTATTTAAGCTGCCTCCTAACTGATCCCAAACTCAAGGCCCAATACTTCTAGGCCCACAATTCGGGGTGTTACAATTCACCCATCCTAAAAAAAATTTCTTCCTCGAAATTTATAAATAACAAGGTAGTCATGTATCAACTACCCCACTATGCTACCGCTGCGCACGCCGATCTAAATAACTTAATCACGCATTCAGAATATCTCATTCAACCAAAATACACAGAATAAATACAAACTTCAATTTTAAATATAGTAATGCCGTCTAATATCTAACGGATCATAATATCTCTATCTACTACCTTTCAATGAAGCAAACAATAGTTTAATAAAAACAATTCAAAGTGTTAAGGGTACTTACTTGCCTCGACGTTGGACACTCGGTGTGCCATACTTCAAAATCCAATTTTTTTAATTTACTTGAAAACAATTTTTAAAACCCAAAATCTAAGGCCCATTTCACAGCCCAAGCTTTCTAACTGGGCTCTGATACCACTAAATGTAACATACCAAACCCGGTCTAGGCCCGAATCTGATGTGTCATATTCAAGTGTTTTTCGAAAACCAAGTTTTCATTGAAAACCATTCTTGTTTAAAAATTGGAGTAAAATCTCAGTTTGTGTTTGATCAATTCCCAATGTGGTTTATTAAAGAGATTATTCCCTATCTAAGACGTTATTAATTATAAAATCTTATCGTTGCGGAAGCTTAATATAAAACAGTGGTTGTTTTGGAAAAACTTGTTTCTACCACTAGTAATTATAAAACCACAAATAACATCCCGAATTTGTAATCTAGAAATTTAAAGGCCTTATTACAACCCAAGCGAAAATTAAAGATAAAGTAAAGGAAACTACTAAAAATTATTAATCTATTTGCAGTATGGCCACCTCTGAGTCCTTTCCCACGTCGAGCCGCCTACTGAGGATCACCTGAAAAAAATTAATAAGAGGGGGTGAGTTTGCGAAAACTCAGTGTGTACGTCCCTCGACAGACACATAACATGCAATAAATAATTTGGGCCTAAGCCCTATTCAATATCGGTGGCCTTTAGGCCCTAGCCCATAGTGGCCTTGGTGGGGCCTGAGCCGATATCTCAACATATAGTGGCCTTAGGCCTTAGCCCAAATCACAACAATATCAATATGATTATGCAATGTGCAATTTTCCGTAACCAACCCTGTACACCCCCTTCCAACCAACACTCCTAGGGGGAGATACTTGACCCACCCATCCTTAACACCCAGTGTGGCACTAGTGGCGGCACCACTAATCGGTGCAGTATAGCTGCTCGGTGGCTAAAAAGCCTACGATGGATCCATAGTCGTCAAACGACTGTGTGACCTTTATATACATTTCTTCCAATCATAATATTGACCCAAATGCAATATAATAACACATGAATGCAACAAATAACATATAGCATGCATAAGTCATACTCATTGCAGATAGGGGTATTTTGGTAATTTTCCAACTAAGGGTTTTTCTGTAATTTTGTTGGTCAAGGGTATCTCAATGATTTTGCCCCACAGGGGTATTTCAGTAATTTTAGCCTACATGGGTATTTCAGTAATTCTACCCTACATGGATATTTCAGTAAATCTACCCTATAGGGGTATTTCAGTAATTCTACCCTATAGGGGTATTTCAGTAATTTCTTAACACCATGGGTCTAATTACGTACTTTTTCCCGTCAATAGGTCCTTGTTGGCTAAAGTGAACAGATACTATGCACTAAGTAGGATTCTAGAGAAGAGGAGGTGAGTCATTAAGATCGCTTAAGTACCAAGCTCTCCCTAGATCCAATCCTAAACATGTATATACCCATTGCCACACTTTAACCTTATGACTTGTCCATAGTTACACTTAATTGGTTAATTACGTTTTATGTCTGCTTAAGCAATTATTAGATACTAGGCCCAAAAGTCTATTACATAACCCTAACGAGTCCACATACATTCATATAGCCCATTAGGCCCAATCACATTTATATGGCCTACTAGGCCCAGTCACATTTATACGGCCATCAGGCCCAAATTTATTCCAAGCCATACAACCAACTTAATCATATGACAGCCTGAGATAGGGTCAAATCAAAACAGTGGTTTCGTAACCACAAAATCTAAATTTAAAATAGTTAAATTCTAAAAATTTTATGTTTTCCGATCTGTTAAATACGCTCTGTGTGAAAATCGTTTAGAAAATTCATTGATTTAGTGCTTAATTTTATTTTTGGACTAGATTGCATTACTTGCAAAATGTGAGTTCTATTGTGTGAGTACTTATTTGAAATGGGGGTTTGAACCAGAGGTCTTTAAATGGTAAATAGACCAATGGTTAGTGGCATGGACACAAAAGCGTATTTCTAGAATTGTTCATGAGTAATGCCATTAAGGGCATTTTTGTCCAAATAGTTAAAAATCAAATAAAAAGATGAGAAAAAGATGAAAAGTGTTCATCTTCTTCTCCATTGTCTGTCGAAAATTTCTTTCTCCATAGCCAAGGGGTTTGAGCTTTTTCAAGCAAATTGTAAGTACATCTGAGCCCCGTTTTCGATTATTTTCGTATTTTTGAGTTCCTTTAAGCTTAAATTTCATGATTTTACCATTTACTTGAAAAGATATTGAATTCCAAAAATATACCCAATTGTGATATAGTTGTGCATTGTTGTGTAATGGTAGAAAATGAGTCTTTGATGTGTTAATTACGGGTTTTTTTGAATAGTTTTTGATGAAAACGTCCCTAAGGGACTAAAATGAGAAAAAGTGAAAATTTATCTATAAGTGTGTGAATATATGTGATTCTTGGATTGTTTTTGTGAAAAAGGATTTAGCTAAGTCCAAAATGCAAGAAAATAGAATGAAATTGAGTTTACGAGACTATGGGCAAAATGGTCAATTCGCCCAAAGTCTAGTTTGTAAATGAATTTGAGTAAGAAATTGATAAAATGTGTTAAATGTGTTTATTTAGATTAAGAAAGAAGAGAAAGTGATCGTGACCGCGGAAAAGAAAAGATAGTCGACTAATTCGAAATTTAGTCGTTTTGTTATCGAGGTGAGTCATGAGTAAATTATAGCACATTTACCTTATTGCTATCCATTTGATGATTTCTATGTGAAAATATATAGATATGAACTTTTGAATTATGCAATTGTATGTTTGTGAACATTCTGGTAAATCCCGTTTGAACAATAAGAATGATTCCGGATATGGGTGACATGTCGCTTGAGGGTTCTGATTCTGTCTGATTCCGTATCCTGGGTGCTGGGTGCACTTGCATGTGTTGCAGTCACCTATCAGCTTATGTGAGCAAGCCTATGGATTACGTTTGTATTTCTATGATCTAAGGTAGCTTCGGCTACATATTCTGGTGGCTTCGGCTACATACTCTGATGGCTTTTGCCATACCTCTATACTGGCTTCGGCCACATATCTGTAAGGCACTTCGGTGCTAACCTCTGTATATCCGTTTCTGTTTTGAATGTTAAACAGGAATTAACTTGGTTATGTGAAGCATTTGTACAGGTTAAGCAATTAAAAATGAATTGAACATGTTATATGTGTGAATGTCTATATTTGGACATTTTTGGTAAGAATGTACATGAGTAAGTCTATGGATGTTGCATTATGACATAAAGAAATTAAATGCCTTAGCTAATTATTGTGCATTTGCTATTGATTTACCTATGACTTACTAAGCTACTTGTAGCTTACTCCTCTTTCCTTTCCTCTTCCTTTAGATTGTTGAGCATAGAGCATATTGGGATTGGTGATCAAAGGAGGCTCGTCTCTCACTATCAAGCTACCTTGGTGTATGTATACATGGTTTTGATATTTTGAGTTTGGCATGTATAGGTGGCTAGTCTTTGTATAAGCATTGTTTTGTAAGTCAAATAAAATAGGTGTATATGTGATACTTGTTTTGTAAATGATGTTATAAATGAAATTATTCCGAGTATGTGTCGTCGAATTGGTTGAAATGAATGTTGTGTATGTGAAAGGGAGGCAAAGGCTTGGTAAATAGCCTAACACAGTCTACCCGGCAGGGCACACGGCCATGTGACATGACCGTGTAGGGTTTGACAGAATGCTCTACGGGTACATGGCACGAGCGTGCCTAGGCCGTGGGTGGCACATGGTCTGACCCCACGGGTGTGTCCCTAGACCGTGCCTCCCCTGCACCTTAATTTTATATTTTGGGTTACCACACGGGTAAGAGATACGGCCGTGTGTCTCAACCATGTGGGGTGACCGTGGGCAATTTGACAGATTCGACCACAGTCTCTGGACATAGGCGTGTGAAGGCCACATGGCCTTAGCACATGGCCGTGCATTGTGTCACACGGGCATGTGACGTAGTTTCAAAAGTGAAAAATTTTTCGAGCTTCCGATGCGATAGGATTCGAATCCTAATCATTCGAGATATCTGTATTGAGTCAGAAAACCCTCGATAAGGGTAAAACTTGTAATGATTTGGTCTAAAATATGAGTATGTACTCCAGTAAGTTCTGTAACACCCATTACTCGATTTCGGTGACGGTTTTGGGTAAGGGGTGTTACAAATCAGGTCGTCGCTTATTACCAATTTACCAATTTTTGCTTATTTGGGCCCACAAGCCCGTTAGCCCATTTGGCCCATTATGGCCCAGTTGGCCAAAACGTGACCCCAAGTCCATGAGATTGCTCATGGGGTCTCTGTTATTGTATCACTTACCCTCATACAAGTGTTCACACACTCCCAAGACTACCGTAGCCAAACCTTCGACTTTTCGACATTTCAACTTTTCGACATTTCGGGATTTGTCTATCTATTGTGTGTGTGAAGTATGTGTACACACCTTCGGCCCTATATCGACTATCAAACAAAGGTTAGAAGTACACACCTTATCACGTAGAGTACTAAATATTCACGATCATCAGAACGTATATTCAAATATTGTACTCCATTAGTCACTTCCTATTAACGCTAAACAAATCCACTATAATCATTTACTGAAGGACAACTATACTTACCTTGATCGACTGCAATTTACCTATTTAATCCGAAGTCCGTTGCAGCCCTTCTTCCGCATCTAGGCAGAAAGTCTCGAATCGCTGACACCTTACATTGCTTAAATTTGGGCATTGAGGTTATATGATCAAACCCCGTCGTCACCTTCGCCATCTTTTTACCACTAGAGTTCCCTTTTCCCATCTAGAATTAGGTAGAAATTAACAAAATGACCAAAGAAATCTAAATAAACGAATCACTATGACCATCATCCATTATCATCTAATAATCCCAATTAGTAAGTAGATAGACACTTACCCTATCGTCAGCTAACAACTAGAACGAGCACCCACAGGAGAACTATAGATTTGATGTTCCAGAGACAATACAAAATCGCTCTGCCAATCAAGAAGTCGAATCACCCAGTAAATGAATCTAGGAAGTAAAATCATCTTGGAAGGATTGATTGGTAAGGAATAAAGCCCAAACAAAAGAACTCTTCTTGAATCCGACAAATGGAGAAATAGTGTGAAAAAAACAAATAAATGTTTGTAAAAGGAAAGAGAGTTGAGTTCGGCTTTAGAGGGTTTGGAAAAAGAACAAGAAGAAAAGAAGATAAAAGGTGAGAATGCAAACCCGAATGATCAAAATTTGGTTCTCGATAAAATAAAATAAAAAAACAAAGCATGGCAAAATAAAAAATTTTAAGGAGAAAATTTACCAAAGACAAAAATATCATCTTATACCTTCCACACTAATTTCGGCACTTAAGAAAATAACAAAAATGGTCGATTATGTATTTCTCACTTCCCCATTCGGTTCTAATACTCACCCTTACCAGCAGCATTGCTACTGCACCGCTTGCTTCCTTGTGCTATAATTCGGTTACAATTAATTATAACACTTACTTGCTAAAGCCACTGTTACTTAAGAGTAAAAATCAAAATTCTACTTGCTTTGGGGTTCAAACCTGCGCCCTCTCAGATCCCTAGCATGCTTCTCGCCATTGCACCTCAGCCGCTCTTGTGACATATTCCAACCTTAACTCTTTTTAAAGCCTATTAATGTGCAACCAGGTTATTCTAAAAAAAAATTAGAAACATTGTTGCTAACCAGATTCGAACCTCTACCCTCTTAGTTACACTACATGTCCTTTGCCACCACGTCACCTGCTTGATTTGTGTCACATTTCCTCCCCAACTAATTATAAAGCCTATCTGCCACAACCCAGGTTGTTATTAAAAAAAACCAACACTTTTGTGCATGCTACGACTTGAACCCAGTTCCCCCTCCATGCTCCTAACGTCTCTGGCCACTAGACCAAGCGTCCCCTGGTGTCAAATTTTAACCCAACATATTTATAAGGTCTAACGCCAGAGTCTTCCTGAGGAAGCAAAAATTAAAATTTTTTCTAGAGCCTTGGATCGAGGCCAAGACTTTTCCCACACTACCAACCCTTCATAAATTACTCAAATATTAAACTAAATGTGCAATTGTAAAATTTTTAACACATTTAAATTATTTAAGCCGCCTCCTAACCGATCCCAAACTCAAGGCCCAATACTTCTAGGCCCAAAATCCAGGGTGTTACAAGATCAGTTTATGGTTCCAGTAATTATTAACAGATGTTTTATGGAAAACAATAATTCAAAGTTTGTTTTTGTAGATCGTAGTCTTCCTATAGTTTTCAGTTTACAACCTACAGTAGTTTCAGTATTTTCTATCTGTAGTAGTTTCAGTCAAAAATCGAAAGACAAATTTTGGAGATAACTTACAAGACTGGTGCAAAGACTCGGTGTACCACACATTCAGCCAAAACATTTCAAAACATTTTACATCTTTCAGAAACAATTTTAAATATCTTAACTTTAAAACCCAATCCACAGCTGAGTTTTGAACCCTGGCTGTGATACCACTAAATGTAACACCCCAAACACGGCCTAAGCGTTATGGCTGAATCGGGCGATATCACTTTGAAGTGCTTTTCGTAAAAGTACGATATTGAACAAAAACCCGTTCTTAATTTATCCTCTCTATGAAAAGATGTTTGTTTAATTTAAAACTCAAGTCGTTTAGTAAAATGTTAATCAAATTATAGCTATTATTACTTTTTAAAACATTGGTTGTTGCGGAGGCTTTTAAAATATGTTCCATAAACGAGGTCTTTTGGAAACATTTATCTTTTGAAAATCCGCATCATACTACTATCATATATGAATCAAAATAAATAAAATCCCAAATTAAAAATTCAAAGAAAATTTAAAGAGGCCTTATTACAAAAACAAATACCCAAATTAAATTTCTTGAAAATAAAAAGTCAAATATAAAAGCAGGTGCGGTTGTGTGGCGACCTCTGAATCCCTCGTAGCACCGATCCGCCTAAGACTTGGGAGTACCTGTACAGATAAATAGACGGGTGAGTTTACGAAAACTCAGTATGTAATCACCTTTTACACAAACAGTAAATCATATAGTAAGCAAATACATTTTGGGCCTAAGCCCGTATTAGTAACAGTTCAGTTCCATTTAGGCTATAGCCCATTACAGTACCAGTATCAGTGTGGACCTTAGCCCATTTCAGTGACAGTAACAGTACAAATATGCAATCAGAAATCTGACCCAACCAGCCTCTCCACTCCACTCCATCCAGCCCTACACTCCATGTGGGGATAAAATCAACCCACCCATCCCTACACTCCAAAAATTAGCATCGGTTGCGGCACTAAACAGTATTTGCAGCAGAGCTGCCAGTACAGTACACTTCCTCCAATCATAATAATCCCATCCCCATGCAACATATCACACATGTATGCAACATATATATATCGTGTCATGCTCAAATACAGTCATACATAACATAAGGGCATAACAGCTATTGTATCTCATAGAGGCGTAACAGTCACTTTACCTCATAAACGCATAGCGGTCATTTTATTAGTTTGGGGTCTAGGTATACATACCGACCCATCAATAGGTCCACATTCGTCTCGGGAGACTCGTGCAAGCTTAACATTCAAATAGTGAAAATGGGCCTAAGGCCCATTATGCGGGCCCATGTGGCCCATTTCGGCCCAACATGGCCCAAAACGGCCTAAGCCCATGAAATCGCTCATGGTGGCCTCTACAGTCAAACGCCCACATTTTATGCGTTCAGATTATAACACGAGTGAGTGCACGCTCATGTAGCGTCAATTGTCGTATTTTTTAGCTTTTACTGATTTACGATGGTAGTAGTGTGGTTACACACTTGTTTGCGAAGAGTGCTAAAAGTCCACGAGCACCAAAACCTACATTTAACCAAGACATTCCCTTAATCTTTTGACAATAGGGTTAACAGCTCTTCTCAATACTTATCCCAAAATAATCACTAACACTTGCCTTGATTGAATGAATGTGGCATAGCCCACTTAAACTACTGACAAAGACTGATTCCAAGCTCCTTGGCGAAAATCTGCCTACAACCGAATTCTATTAAACTCTATCAATATTGTTCATATATGCACTGTAAACCAACATATAATGCTTATCAAAATGCAAAATCGATTATAGGGAAGGGAAGCAATTGGCCTATCCCCAAAATGAGTACTCAACACGACAGAGGCAAGGCTAGCACCAACACATCCCTAGCCATAAATGGCAGCAAAAGAAAAATGTTAGAAGTAATATTACTATGCAGGGAGAAAGAGAGAATAGAGAAGAACCAGGCACCCACCGATTATTCAAAGAATGATTACAAACACCGAAAAAAATAGAAAGAGAGATACGAAAATCGGCCAAAGTATCCAGATGAAAGTATGATAAGAAAAAAAGTTAAGAGAATAGATTAGGGAGTATTCGACCAAAGTTTGAAATAGGAAGAGAAAAGAAGAAGAAGTAATTGGTCACAAGAGGACTAGAGAAGTACAATCTTGAACTAAATTAAAACAAGAAAACCCTAATAATTCTTTGCTATAGTCGGCCCCAAAAAGAGAAAATGAAAGAAGCGGATGTGAAAAAGAGTAAAACTAGAAGCACGATTTGGCACCAAAGAACAAAAAAGAACCAACAAAAAAAAACTAATGTTAGAAATTGAAAAAAAAAAAGGTAAAAGCATACTAATCCCTGACCAAAATCTTGAGTGCCACAGTTCAAATTTAGCACAACCACTCATCTTCTCTCACTTCCCTTGATTCTCTCCTCAAATCCCTCCTAAAATTTGGCTACATAATCCCCTACACCCCTTAAACAATCCAACTATCCAAGCTTCAAGGTCCTATTGCCATACAACCTCTCACACGGTAACTTGCAAAATAAAACTCATCTTGTGCGCAGCAGGACTCAAACCTCAATTTCTTAGCAGTAGTAACACACCATTATCCCCCAAACTAGTAGGTTTTTTTTTATGTAACATGTTTTACCAACATTTATTTAAGAAGCCTACTAACTAGAGACAGGATTTAATCAAGTAAAATAAAATTTTGCTCTATAACACCCCAAACTCGACCCAGACGTTACGACCAAGTCTGGTGTATCACATCAATGAGGGTTTAACCACATGCTCTTAGTTATCGCGATTAGGGTGTGTTTTGTAAAATCATCACTAAACTTTTTAAAAGAAAGCCCAGGTTTAGTTGTGAACGTCCTATCAACTATCAAATTTTTGAATTACTTGTTACGAGATCTTGTTATCCATTTGTTACGAGTGCTTTATTTTGAAAACGTTGTTTAATTCTATAAAAAGCCCATGCAGCCCTAATCTATCCATTTAACCAAATTATAAATAAAGAATTAAAACCCAAGAGAAAATAATTAAAACGGCTTTATTACAAACCCGAAACCAGAATAAAAATGATTAAAAATAAAAAATAGAAGTAAAAAGACTTAATCAAAAACTATCAAATGTAGTCCACATGGCCACTCTGAATCCCTCCAGCTCCAAGTCTGCCAATCTAGAGCTCACCTGCATGGATGGAAGGAAAAGGGTGAGTTTGGAAACTCAATGTGTAAAGAAAGCCCATCCGGAGCCCAAATCAGCTCAAGCCCACTAGGCCTGAGCCCTATCCAGTCTCAGTAGTAACTGGGCCGAAGCCCTATTCAGTATTTAGATAACTGGGCCTTAGCCCTATTCAGATAACAGTACGACCCTTAGGCCCATTTCAATAACAAAACAGATATCATGCATGAATGCAAAGCCCATAGCCCATCCTATGTCCATCCGCTACACACCACCCGTACCAGCCCAACACATCTGTGGGGAATAACCCGACCCACCCAGCCCATCACACCACAGTCGCAGCATGGCTGCTTAATCAGAAAACATGGCCAAGCCACTAACAGTAAACGAGGCAAAGCCCCTTTCCAATAATACGAGGCAAAGCCCCTTTCAGTAAACGTGGCAATGCCACTTAGCACTTCCTCCATCAATAAACCTAGTCCCATGCAACAGATAATCATGTCATGGCATACAGTGAACAGAAACAATAAAGCATGCATTTCAGTCAAATTTAGCCCTAGGGGTATAACGGTCATTTTGCACCTAAGGGTAAAATAGTAATTTCGAGCCCATAAGGGGTATTTCAGTAAATATACCAGTTTTTAGGGTTTTTATGCACATTTCAATTAATAGCAGTTTCATTTCCATTTCAGTAACTTATCTAGCCCAGTTTAAAGTTATTGGGCTCTAAAACCCCTAATTGGCCCCACAGTGTCATTTAACTATTTTAGCCCGTTCAGCTCAAATTCTATGTCTAGTTTAACAATTTATCATACGAGTCATTAGAACCCACTTATCGCCAGCTTTCACCCAAATGGGCCCGTAAGCCCATTTGGCCCAAATTTAGCCCATCGAGGCCCAAATTCACCGAAGTGCACGAAATCGTGCATTCACCAATTTTACCTATTTCGATTAGAGATTTTATCGCTTCTATTCGACCTACAAGCGCTCGCACGCTCGCAAGCCCAAGAAATGCCAGAATTTTGGCGTTTCGACTTTTCGATTTTTGTCGATTTAGACTACAAGAGGGTGTTTGTTTACACACCTGATTTGCGACAAACGTTAACGTGATCTCCCACGAGTATCCTACAATCGGTCACTTAACAAATTAGACTTAAGAATTAACGATAATTAAAGTAATCCTGCTTACCACATTCGGCCAACCTCTCTTAAGGCCTTAGAACACTTACCTCTGTCGAAAAAAGGGATTAGATCTAGATCTAGTCGTTCCAACTGTCTAAGCCCTCAATCGATAGCCTTTAGATCACACTAGCACAAAATAAATCAATTGGTAAGACCTATAGAGCCTTAAGCCCTAATCGACAGCCTCCCTATGCACATTGGGGTTTCGACTTTCTTAAATTCCAAAATAAAGAATGGGCAGGAGATTACGATAACTTACCAAAGGTTTACTAATCCCGAATCGTTCCCAAACACCTTCTTATCTCAGATTTGATGCAGTTCTAACTTAAAGTTTGTAAAGAGAATAAATCTAGAGGTTTAGATCTCGAATCAGTATGACTATGGAGGTTCGGCTTTTGATATACTAAAAGAAAGAAAGGTAGAGATTATAGTGGAAAAGAAAAGAGACGTCGACAGAGGGTAGGGATGTTGTGAGGTTTGGCAACTTGGTTGAAAATAATAATAGAGTTTCGGCTTCTATGGAAAAACGACAGAGGCTTGCATATCTCGAGATTTCAGCTTTTTATGGCAGACGACAGAAGGCTTGAGAAGAAAGTAGAAAGGAAAAGAAAAGAAGGAAGGAAGAGAAGAGAGGAGAAGACAAAAACGAGAAGGTGAAAAAAGTTAGAATAGAGATGGTTGTTTCGGTTTTAAGATGAGAAGTGATAGAGGGTTTGGCTCTTTGGGTCAAACGGCACCAAAGGGGTTTTTAGGTCTTCCTTTCAGTTTTTAGAACATATGGGAGAAAAGAAAAGAGAGGTAGGGTTACTATAGCTAATCGGCAAAAGAAAGAAATGTCATACGTGACAAAGTCTCAAAGGCTAGCTGCCTAGGAGAAATCAGCACTAACACCCCCAATTACTAAAAACAAAGACCCCCAAAAGCCCTAGCGACTTTGCATTCCAAGCTTCCCAATCGGCCACGCACTCTTCTTCAAATTTCCTACAATCTCTCCTCTTATCCCTCCTTGATCTAATCTCATGAACATCTCAAACTCTCTTCCACAGAGTTCCACTTGAGTTCCATCACATGACCAGCACATGCATAAAAATAATTAAAACACACAATGCTTACCTTGTGACTTGAACTCTAGTCCTTGCACACCTGTCCCCACGCCACTTTTTTTAGGCACTTAAGTGGCGCCACATTGCCACTTTACCAAGGGCTAACTTGTGTCTTATTTTGCTAACTTTTTTTAAAAGCCTACCTAACCAAGTCCTCTTCACTTTAAATCCAACACTTGATATTTCTGCCAGGTTTTATCTTAGGCCTGGGCCTTCTAAAGGCCCACTAACACACTTAAAACATAAATTCCATAACCAAATCACAAAAATTTCAAAATTTCACCAAAATCACAAAAATCTCGAAAAATCCTAAAAATCAGGGCGTTACAACTCTACCCCCTTTAAAGAAATTTCAGCCTCGAAATTTACCTGATCCAAATAGGTGAGGGTGTTGCTGATGCATCGCCTCTTCTGGCTCCAAAGTAGCTTATTCTCTGCCATGATTGCACCAAAGCACTTTTACCAACGGAACTAACTTTCTTCTCAACACTTTGACCTCGTGATTCAGTATTTGCACGGGCTCCTCTTCAAAAGTCAAATCAATCTTTACCTCAATCTCTTCCACTGGTACGATATGCGAAGGATCGACCGATACCATCTTACCATGACATGTGAAAGACGTCATGAATACGATCCAACTCCGGCGATAACTCCAACTGATAATCCAGTGGTAACTCCAACTGATGACCTACCTGCTCTACCCGTTTAAGAACCCGATAAGGCCCAATAAAGCGCAGATTCAACTTACCCTTCTTGCCAAACCTCAAGATCTTCTTCCAAGGTTACCATATCCCTTACAAAGAACTCAATTTCTTTACGCTTTAGATCAGTATACGACTTTTGCCTATCAGATGCCTCCTTTACCCGATCTCTGATCGACTTAATCTTATTCTCAATATCTGCCACTAACTGTGGTCCAAGAACTTGTCGTTTTCCCAACTCTGTCCAACACGTCAGCGTACGACACCTTCGCCCATAGAGTGCCTCATATGGAGCCATCTGAATACTTGCCTAGTAACTGTTGTTATAAGCAAATTCTGCCAATGGCAAGTAATCTTCCCAACTACCTCGAAAGTTGAGAACACAACCACTTAACATGTTTTCTAGAACCTGAATAACCCTTTTCGACTGACCATCCGTCTGAGGGTGAAAAGCAGTGCTGAAGTCCAATGGTGTACCCAATGCCTCATACAACTTCTGCCAGAATCGAGATGTAAACCCAGGATCCCGATAAAAAATTATCGAAACTGGCACCCGATGCAGTCGTACTATCTCTGCCACATACAACTTAGCCAACTTCTGCAATGAGTAATCAGTTTGGACAGGTAAGAAATGGGCAGATTTCGTTAACCTATCCATAATTACCCATACAGAGTCCTTCTTGGAGGGTGTCAATGGTAGCCCACTCACAAAATCCATGGTTACTCTCTCCCACTTCCAAAGTGGAATTTTCACTGGCTGCAACAGTCTAGAAGGCAGTTGATGCTCAGCCTTTACTTGCTGGCACATCAAACATTTCCTCACAAATTTAGTCACCTCCCGTTTAAGTCCAGGCTACCAGTACAACTCTCTCAAGTCTCGATACATCCTATTCCCTCTAGGATGCATGGCACAAGGTCCACCATGAGCCTCTTTCAGGATTAATTGCCTCAAGTCAGAGTCCTTCAGAATACAAACTCTTCCACGAAAGCATAGTACTCCATCAGTATTCAGTCTAAAATCTGAATTCTCCTCATTCTCAGCTTGCTGAAATCGAAGAACTAATGACTCATCCTCTAACTGCTTCTCTTTAATCTGCTCAGTCCAAGTTGGTCTCACTTGCAACTCCGCTAGCAAGCTTCTATCGTCAAATAGACTCAAATAAGCAAACATGGCTCTCAACTCAGCTACAGCCCTTCGGCTCAGTGCATCAGCCACCATATTTGCCTTGCCTAGGTGGTACTCAATCGAATAGTCGTAATCCTTAAGCAACTCTATCAATCTCCGTTGCCTAAGATTCAACTATTTCTAAGTCAACAAATACTTGAGACTCTTATTGTCCGTGTATATAATACACTTTTCTCCATACAGATAGTGTCTCCAGATTTTTAACGCGAAAATCACTGCTGCCAACTCCAAATCATGCATAGGGTAATTCACTTTGTTAGGCTTAAGCTGTCGCGAAGCATAAGCGACCACCTTACCATCTTACATCAGTACATAGCCTAGTCCCACATGTGACGCATCACTGTACACAGTGAAATCCTTCCCAGACTCTGGCTAAACAAAACTGGCACCTCAGTCAAAACCTTTTTCAACTTATCAAAGGCTTCTTGCTGATTTTCAGTCCATAGAAAAGCTACTCCTTTCCTCAACAGTTTCATCAACAGTGCAGCAATCAGAGAGAATCCTTCTACAAACCTTCTATAATAGCCTGCTAAACCCAAAAACTATGAATTTCTGATACCAACTTCGGTGGCTTCTAATCCAGAACCGCCTCAATTTTTCGAGGATCCACCCTAATCCCCTGTAACGCCCTGATTTTTTGAGACTTTTCGGGATTTTTGTGATTTTGGTTAATTCATGAATTTCTATGTTCTGATGGTATAAATTATGTTCTAGTACGTTAGTGGGCCTCTAGAAGGCCCAGGCTTAGGTTGAAACCCGGCGGACTTAATAAATTTTAGTTTTAAGAAGAAGGGGGGGTTTTAAGGAAAAAATGGGCAAAGTAAATCACAAGGTAACCTATGGTGGAGTGGCAAGGTAACGCCACTAGGGTGCTATTAAAGTGGCGTGTGGATGTTTAGGGGGAGCCAAGGTTCAAGTCACAAGATACGTTAATTAGAGTATTTATTTTTGTGAATAGGAAAGGTAAGTGTTGGAGCTTGAGTGGAACTCTAAAGGGGAGAGTTTGAAGTGTTCAGGAGACTGGCATAAGGAGGGATAAGGGGAGGAAATTTAGGAGCTGATCAAGGAGTGAGGTGTTGGTCGAATGATGGACTCTTGAAGAGTAAGAGTTGGCCGGCTAAGGGGTTTTAGGTAGGCAAATCTGCTAGGGTGTGGGTATTTGCAATTAGGGGCAGTATGTACCAAATTCTCTTTTGATCTCCTTCGGGTTTTTGTTTTGGTCTTCCTTTTGCTTAGCCAGAATAGGGTTGGTGCCTTAGGGATTATTCTTCTACTCTTTCTTTTTGCTAGAAGCCTAAATACAAGCTTCTACTTCTCCTTGTGCCGTTTTCTCTGCCAAAACCGATTACTTACTTCTCCTCTTCTCTAATCTTTTCTTATTTACTTCTTCTTCCAACCATATCCCTTACTTTTCCATCTCATTCCCTCTCACTTTGATAATCACAAAAGCCGAAAGCAAAGCCTTCCATGGCCAATTTCCCTTTTTGTTGAAACCTTTGGAATAAAATCCCGAAACCTTGATTACTCCTTGTCGATTTCTTCTATAGCTTAATCTACCCTGCTCATATTTCTCTTCTTTCTTTTTTTTCATCAATCTCTCTCGAAACCAAGATAGCCGAATACTTTTTGGAGCTGAATACTTCATCTTTTCTTTTAGGAGCCGAAATCTTCATACCTGTGGTGTAAAAGCCAAATCTTGGATCACTTAACTCTTCTCTCGTAAGTGCAAGTGGAACGATCGTAGATCGGGGTTAGGGTGATAGTAAGAACTCGTCTTGATAAGGATAAGTGTCGGTAAGTATTTCGAAACTCTTTTTTTTCATTAGTTACCCATGTTTAAGATAAAAGCCAAAATCCCTATCTACCAAGGGTGGCTAACATTTGGACTAAGGGCATATTGGCCTTTTCTTTTGGTTTTGTATGTGCTAGTGTGGACAAGGAGACGTACAGCATAGGGCTTTGAAGGCTAACACGGTCGGACATCTAGATCTAGTCCATATTTCGACAGAAAGGTAAGAACTTTAGGGACTAAGGCAATATTGGCCGAATATGGTAGGGAGATTAATACATAGTTTGTTATTATCTAAAGTCTAATGTATCAGTAACTCGATTGTACGCAACTCGTGTGTGGATCTCGCCAGCGTATCATTCCAAATCAGGTGTGTATCGTACCCTCTATATAGACTAAATTGGCAAAGGCCATAGTGACCGAAAAGTGACCGAAAGTGACAGAAAGGTCGGCACTTTCTAGATTTGTGAATGTGCGAATACTCATTCGATGGTTAGATCCATAAGCGCGAGTGGTAAGATTGCTTAATGTGCAATTTCATGCACTTCGGTATATTTGGGCTTAATGGGCCAAAATCGGGTTAAAAGGGCCAGCGAGCCTAATTCGTTAAAAACGTTAATGGCTGTAATATGCAGGAAAACCCTAAAATAGTAAATTTACTAAATTACCCCTAAGTATGAAAATTACCATTATAGCCCTAGGTGCAAAATGATCGTTATACCCCTAGGGTAAATTTTTACTGAATTGCATGATATTCTGATTCTGTATATTGTATGCCATGACATGTATATCTGTTGTATGGGATATGGGTTATATTGATGGAGGAAACGTTCTGGTAGCTCTACCACAAATATCTGTTCTGGTGGCTCTGCCATAATATCTGTATCTGGTGACTCTATCACATTATCTAATCTAGCAGCTCTGCTGCAAATTCTATGGTGTGTAATGGATAGGTGGGTTAAGTAGTCTCCCCACATGGTGTAAGGTCAGTACGGGGGTGTATATGGATGGATATGGGTTGGGTATTCTGCATGCATGATACGTCTGTTCTGTATCTGTTATGGGCCTATGGGCTTCATTCTGATTTCTGTATTGGGCTAAGGCCCAAATAAATCTAACTCTAAGGCTTGTTATGTTTTGGACTATGGTTTGGTTATTTTACACACTGAGTTTTCCAAACTCACCCCTTAATTTCCTCCTTGCAGGTAATCCCCAACCATAGTGGACTTAGAGCTGTGAGGGATTCAGAGTGGCCCCATATTCTGCAAGTTTGGTTTTCATCACACATTTTTTTCAGTATTTTAATTATTCTATTTTATTATTTTGGGTTTTAAGTTATAATAAGGCCGCTCTTAATAGTTTTTTATTTTTTCTTATTGGTTATATTTACATTTGATTGAAACTGCTAGTTATAGGCTGCGAGGTTTTTAATAAAATTTAAAGAATGATTTCAAAACATAACAAACGTAACAAGTGGATAACCTGAAGACGTAATAAACAGTTTTTTCATTAAACAACTGTTTTGCAAGATTCACTTTTGTCACCATAAACAATGAACACAGACAGTCGTAAATCCATGTGACATGTCAGATTTGGCGATAACGTACAGGCTGGGTTTGGGGTGTTACATTTAGTGGTATCAGAGCCCGGTTACAACAACTCGGCTGTGAAACGGGTCTAAAAGCGAAAATTTTAAAGTAAGGTTAAATAAGTATTTTTGAAAATTATTTTAAGAATTTGTTTTGGAAATTGTTTTCAAGATTTTGTTTCTACAAATGAATGATTTTAAAGATTAAACTCAGTTTCTAAATTTGGTTTCTAAGAAGGTGGCACATCAAATCTCCGGCCCAAGTCTGTAAGTTTTTCTGAATTTTTCTGATTGTTTCTGAAATTCTGTTATATGACCCTATTATGATACTCTAGTTAGGGTAATACTAAAACTATAGGAATTTAGATAAGTAGAATGATACTGTAGCTAGGCTACAATTCCCTAAAAAGAAATCAAACTCTAAATTACTGTCTGTTCATAAAACATCTGTAATAAACACTGAAATATTTAACTGATGCATAAAATTTATAATCAGATAATACGAAATGAGTACGAGAGTAGCTTGTGGAAGAGGCCGTAGACGTGGTCGAGGTAGTGCACGGGCTGGATCTTCATCTTCAGGACATAAGCCGGCAGCAAATGCACCGGTACCACTGGCAACAGAAGTGGAGTCTCATGATCAAGGTACCGGGGATGACGCTCTATCCCAGGCGATGCTTTGAGTTTTGGAAAGGGTTGCTGGGGCAAGTACAGGAAACAGAATTCGAGGATCTATTTCTGAGAGACTCCGGGCTAATGGAGCAGAGATCTTTAGGGGCGTATCTGGTGTAGCCTCGAATGTGGTGAGTATTGGTTAGAGGCCACGGAGCAAATCATGGATAATTTGGACTGTTCTGTGGAACAGAAGCTGAAATGAGCCATATCGTTGCTACAGGATGAGGCGTATCAGTAGTGGCTCACTGTGAGAGATGGAACCTCAGCTGACAGGATAACTTGGGAGCTGTTTAAGACAGCCTTTAAAGGGAAGTATGTTGGGGCTAGTTATGTGGACACCCACAGGAAAGAAATTTTGAATCTGGTTCAAGGAAGTAAGACAGTTGCTGAGTACGAGGATGAGTTTTTGAGGCTGAGCCGGTATGCTGTTGGGATAGTTGCTATAGAGTATGAACGTAGCGTACGCTTCGGGGATGGTCCTAGAGATGAGCTTAGGGTGCTGATTGCTCTGCAGAGGGAGCGTAACTTTGCTGCTTTGGTGGAGAAAGCTAAGATAGTGAGGAGGTGAAGCGTACAGAACGACAGAATCGTGAGAAGGATCGAAACCATTTTCGGAGAGATTCAGGACCTTCGGGTGGTGCCAATAGGAATGTTAAAAGAGCAAGAGTGGAAGAGCCAGTTCGAGCAATTTCGATGAATGTTGTTAGAGAGAAAGTTTGTGGGAGTTGTGGTAAGACACATCTGGACGAGTGTCGGAGACATTCTGGTGCTTTTTTTCGATGCGTATCTATGGAGCATAAAGTTAAGGACTGTCCTTAGGAACCAAATCAGGTTCAAGTTACAGATCAGAGAGTTGCCCAACCAGTGAGAGGTGGACCACAGCCACCGAGAGGGCATGGACAAGGTAAAGGCGGTAATGGAAATGGTCGAGGACGAGGAGCACCTGGCAGGGGTGCTGGATATGCTGAGGCTCGTAAGCCAGCATTGGTGTATGCAACTCGTCACCGAAAGGAGGGTGATGCATCTGATGTCATAACTGGTACGTTCTTGATTTCTAGTATGCCATACACTGCATTGATAGATGTTGGATCTACCTATTCGTATGTTGCATGTGCCATATCTGGGTCGCTGGGTGTGTGCTCTGAGGAGACTGTGAGTGGAGTATCTATACTAAGTCCTTTGGGTCACTCGGTTAGGGTAGACAAACTGTATAGAGACGTGCCTTTAGAAACTCAAGGTAAGATTTTCTCTGTAGACTTAATGGAGTTACCGTTTGGAGAATTCGACCTTATCTTGGGAATGGATTGGCTTGTTAAGCATAAGGCTACTCTAGATTGTGCTGCCAAGTGAATGGTGTTAAAGATCGTGGAGGATGAGGAGGTTATGGTGATAGGTGAGCGAAGGGATTATCTGTCTAATGTGGCGTCAGCATTAAGAGCCGAGAAGTGGATTCGTAAGGGTTGTGAGGCTTTATTAGGCCGAGTGTGTCTCTATGGGGAGCACCAATATTGTTCGTGAAGAAAAAGGATGGATCGATGCGGATGTGCATCGATTATCGGCAGTTGAACAAACTGACGATTAAGAATAAGTACCCTCTGCCAAGAATCGATGATATGTTTGACCAGCTTAAAGGAGCTTCAGTATTTTCCAAGATTGACCTTCGACTTGGATATCATCAACAAAGGGTTAAGGAGGTGGATATTCACAAAACAACGTTCAGAACACGGTATAGTCACTATGAGTTCTTGGTTATGCCATTTGGGCTGACAAACGCACTTGCAGTATTTATGGATCTGATGAATCGAGTATTCCAGCCATACTTGGATCGATTCGTAGTTGTTTTTATCAACGATATTCTGGTATATTCTAAAACTGAGGAGAAGCATGATGAGCATCTTCGTATTGTGCTGCAAGTGCTGAGGGAGAAGGAGCTTTATGCGAAATTTAGTAAATGTGAATTCTGGTTGAGGGAGGTAATCTACTTAGGTCATGTTGTCTCTGCTGAAAGGATCAAGGTGAACCCTCGGAAGATTGAAGTGATTATGGAATGAAGCCATCGAAGTCGGTATCGAAAATACGGAGTTTTCTGGGTTTGGCTGGGTACTACAGAAGGTTTGTGGAGGGTTTCTCTGTGTTGGCAGCACCATTGACAAAGCTTATAAGGAAAGGAGCACCATTTGTTTGGACCAAGAAGTAGCAAGAAGCTTTTGAGAAGTTAAAAGAAGTTCTGACTGAGGCACCTGTATTGATTCAGCCGGAGTCTAGAAAGGATTTTACCATGTACAGTGACGCATCACATGTGGGTTTAGGCTGTGTGTTGATGCAAGAGGGTAAGGTGGTTTCTTATGCATCGCGACAGCTTAAGCCTCACGAAGTAAACTATCCTACTCATGATCTGGAATTGGCAGCAGTAATCTTTACACTTAAGATTTGGAGACACTACTTGTACGGAGAAAGGTGTATCATATACACGGATCATAAGAGTCTTAAGTACTTGCTGACTCAGAAAGAGCTGAACCTTAGGCAACAAAGATGGATAAAGTTACTTAAGGATTATGACTGTTCGATTGAGTATCACCCAGGCAAAGCTAATGTGGTGGCTGATGCCCTAAGTCGTGAGTTGTATCTGATCTGAGAGCAATGTTTGCTTGTCTGAGTCTGTATGATGATGGTAGTCTGTTGGAGAATTGCAAGTAAGGCCAACCTGGGTTGAAGAGATTAAGGAAAAGCAGTGGAAGGATGAGTTTCTAGTTTCTCAATTCCAGCAGGTTAAAAATGGGGAAACTTCTGAGTTTGGACTGAATAGTGAGGGAATTCTGTGTTTTCGAGGTAGAGTTTACATTCCGAAGGACTCTGACTTGATACAGGCAATTCTGAAAGAGGCTCATGGAGGACTTTGTACTATGCATCCCGGAGGGAATAAGTTGTATCGCGACTTGCGAGAATTGTATTGGTGGCGTGGGCTTAAACGAGAAGCAACAGAGTTTGTGGGAAAATGACTGACTTGCCAGCAAGTGAAAGCTGAACATCAACTACCTTCCAGACTTTTACAGCCAGTAAAGGTACCACTTTAGAAGTGGGAGAGGGTAACCATGGACTTTGTGAGTGGACTACCCTTGTCACCGACGAAGAAGGACTCGATTTGGGTGATTGTGGATAGGTTGACCAAATCTTCTCATTTCATACCTGTCCGCACTGATTATTCACTTTAAAAGTTAGCGAAATTGTATGTAGCAGAAATTGTGCGGCTACATAGAGTGCCAGCGTCAATTATTTCTGATCAGGATCCTAGGTTCACATCTCGATTCTGGCAAAAGTTGTATGAGGCGTTGGGAATGTGACTGAACTTTAGCACGGCTTTTCATCCTCAGACTGGCGGCCAGTCGGAAAGGGTTATTCAGATTTTGGAAGACATGTTGAGAGGATGTGTTATTGACTTCTGAGGTAGTTGGGAGGACTACTTACCGTTGGCAGATTTTGCTTATAACGACATCTATTAGGAAAGTATTCAAATGGCACCATATGAAGCGCTGTATGGGTGTAGGTGTCGTACCCCTAGTTGTTGGACTGAGTTGGGAGAACGACAGGTTCTTGGACCTGAGTTGGTAGTGGATACTGAAGATAAGGTTAGAATAATTAGAGATCGGTTAAGAGAAGCATCAGATAGGAAGAAGTCATATACGGATTTAAAGCGTAAGGAGATTGAGTACTTAGTGGGTGATATGGTCTTCTTGAAGGTTTCTCCTTGGAAGAAGATATTAAGATTTGGTAAGAAGGACAAGTTGAGTCCGCGGTTCATTGGGCCTTATCGGGTTCTTAAGCGAGTAGGTCCAGTGGCATATCAGTTGGAATTACCTCCAGAGTTAGACAGGATTCATGATGTTTTTCACATCTCCATGTTAAGGCGATATCGTTCTGACCCTACTCATGTCGTGCCAGTTGCAGAGATTGAAGTACAGTCTGATTTGACTTTCGAAGAGAAGCCTGTGCAGATATTGGATTGAGATGTTAAGGTTCTAAGAAAGAAGTCAGTTCCATTAGTAAAAGTGCTTTGGCGTAATCATGGCAGAGAGGAAGCTACTTGGGAGCCAGAAGAGGCAATGCGTCAACAATACCCTCAGTTGTTTGGATCAGGTAAATTTCGAGGACAAAATTTCTTTAAGGAGGGTAGAGTTGTAACGCCCTGATTTTTCAGGACTTTTTAGGATTTCTGTGATTTTGGTTAATTCATGAATTTCTGTGTTCTGATGGTATAAATTATGTTCTAGTACGTTAGTGGGCCTCTAGAAGGCCCAGGCTTAGGTTGAAACCCGACCGACTTAATAAATTTTAGTTTTATGGAGAAGGAGGTCCTGGTGAAGTGGGCTTTTAAGGAAAAAAATGGGCAAAGTAAATCTGTAACATCCCGAAATAGGGCCTAATCAGAATAGTGGTTTTGTAACCACAAATCTGAGATAGAAATAAGTATTTTATAATTATTTTGAGGTTTATATTATGATTGCATGATAGTGCGAAAATTTTGTGAAGAAATTCCATGCGCAAAGTGCTTAATTTGAAATTAGGGACTAAATCGAATAAGTTGCAAAATTTGCATTCTAGAAGTTTTTAGTATGAAATTGCTTTGGAATATTAATTAGGAGGTTTTAAATAGTAATTTAACCAATTTCTAAGTTCATGGATAGAAATTGGACATGGATGGAATTTTTGAAAGTTTAGTAAGGAAGGGCATTTTGGTCATTTGGATATTAAATGAAATAAAAAGGGAAAAATAATACAAAATTCATCATCTTCTTCATACGTTGCTACTGAATTTTTCTCTCCACCATACCTAAGGGTTCTTCAACTTTCAAGCTTCATAGTAAGTTCATCCAAGCCCCGTTTTTAATGATTTTTACGTTTTTGAGATCCCGGTAGCTCGATAAAGCTTATGTTAGCAATATTTTAAGTTAGGGTTCATATTTGGAAAAATACCCATAGGTGAAATTTGTGTATTTTGATGTTTTATGATAGAATATGAGGTTTTAAATTATGCTAGACAACTTGTGCTACTGGGTTTTGAGTAAAAACGAGTAGAACAACATAATTGGTAAAAATACCTATTGTACATAAGTGTATGTTATAGTAGGAATTTGAAGATGTTGTTGGTAAATAAATGATCAGCATGTCTTAAAATACAAGAATTTGTGATAAGTTTAGATTTCCGAGTCTTAGGGCAAAAGTGTAAATATGCAAAAGTTTAGGGGCAAAAATGTAATTTTGCCAAAGTTTGAGTAAAAGGGCTGTTTTGATAAATGTTGACATTAAATAAGCTAAATTTGCTATTATAGATCAAAAAGAACGAAATTTGGGAGTAGATCGGGGAAAAGAAAAAGTACAGGACTAAATTATAAAGTTTAGTCACGTTTTGTATCGAGGTAAGTTTACGGTAAATAAATGCAATATTCCTTCATTTTGCATTATTATTGTCAATTTCCAGCATTTATATATTTACTTTATGAAAATAATCAAGTTGAATATAAGGTGATATGACAGAGAAAAGCAGTAGAAAGTCCCGATTGAACCTTAGGAATGTTAGGATACGAAATGTTATGACATTAGGGGTCGACAGGACAGGACAGGATAGAAATGAGCCATGTAAGTCCGTACTAGATATATGGCTTTGGAGACAAGAATGATCCATGTAAGTCCATATTAGATATATGGCATTGGAGACAGGAATAATTCATGTAAGTCCATGTCAAGGACATGGCATTGGCAGGATATTGTTAGACAGGAACGACCCTAGTATCCTTAGTATTCTGAGTGGTTCAACGGGCCATTATTCAAGTAAATGTACAGTGAATTATCAGCAAAGGAAAGGTAGATAGTAATCATGAATAATGAAAGGTCAGGTAAGAAAGAAGGTAAGTGAAGAAGAAGAAGGCAGAAAATGAAATGTAAAGAAAGCTTATAATGCTAATTGATAGTTTGCATACTTATCCCATACGATGAATGTTGTAATTTATTTGCTTGTAAACTTACTAAGCCTAGTGCTTACTCTCTTCATTTTCTTCTTCTTATAGTTTTGCCAAGCCACTCGGGGATCAAAGGAAACGTCGGAGATCCGATCACACTATCTAGGAACCAAATTGGCATAGTTAGACGTTTCTTTTCGTGTATGGCATGTATAGGGACTTGGCTTCTTTTGATATGGATGTCTTATGACATGTTCAAAGAATGGGATGTAAATACTAGATAGTGAATAGCTAATGAAATGGCTAATGATATACAGGTATAATAGTATGTATGCTTGAGTGATAACTATCACATGGAAATTAAGGAAAAATGTGAAAGTAGCTTAAAAATAGAACATTGTAATAGCAGTGACGTGAGTTTGAAAAATCACTAAAAATAGTAGAAAGATGGTTTGATGGTGAATAATATATGAAATTAAAACTTATTGTGTTTATTTTCATATGGAAGAAACAGACAGGTAAAGGTATTGTATTTTATGAGCTATCTGAGTTTTAGTAAAATAGGGCCAGAGCGATTTCTGGATCCCCTGTTCCAATTTTGGAAATTCACCATAAATTGTAAAAAACTAATTAGGAGAATTAATTTATATGTTCAGAATCCTTATTGAGTCTAGTTTTAAGAGAAACAAACTTCATAGTCATATGAATTTTGTACAAGGAGAAAAGTGGTTCGTAATGAGTAGAGGTCAGTGCAGTTGAGTTCTGAAACAGGGGAACTTTAACTAATAAAATGTACTAATCGGCCTGGCCAAAAATTCTAGAAAAAAATTAGAAAATAGATACATGAGTATAGAATCAGGAAATATTTACAGATCTTGATTTTGAGTTTCGTAACTCAAGATATGATTTTTCAAGTGACCATGATGCAGAAAAATAGTTTGTTCCAAAAATTGAAATAAGTGGTTTAAAGTTGTTTAAAAAGTAAGATAAGTTTAGTAACACCTCAAGTTCAACTCCGGCGACGGTCTCGGGTGTGGGGCGTTACATTTATTGGTATCAGAGCAGGTTTAGTTGGTCTCAGAATAGTTAGTGTGAGTAAGAGTCTAGCTATACATGTCATACTTGTATTTTGATAGTGTGACGACTCCTGACGATTTTTAAATATTTTATTTTATTGTAATGGATCCCGAACGAGCTGGTGATGATGATATGGAAAGTAATGCGCCTGCTTCTGCGGAAGGGGCAGTGCCATCCAAAAATAGGCCAGTAACAGTTGATCAGGGAGGAGTGACTCGAGAATCTCTCTTCCAAGCTTTGAATGATTGGTTTGCCGAGTTCGTTCGTACGAATCCGGCAGTTAGACCTCCACCCCCTCAGGATTCTCAGGCTACCTATGTAGCTCAAGCTCCCCAGTCACAGGTATAGTAATAAGAGAAAAGCCACCAGTTGATAAAATCAGGAAATATGGGGCAGAAGAGTTTTGAGCAACAAAAGATGATGATGCAGAAAGAGCAGAATTTTGGTTAGAAAATACCATCAGAGTCTTCGATGAATTATCTTGTACACTTGAGGAATGTATGAAATGTGTAGTATCACTTCTCAGAGACTCAGCCTATCACTGGTGGAAGACACTAGTATCAGTTGTACCGAAAGAGAGGGTCACTTGGGATTTCTTTCAGGAGGAATTCCGTAAAAAGTACATCAGCCAGAGGTTTATTGATCAGAAGAGAAAAGAGTTCTTAGAGCTGAAACAAGGTAATATGACAGTGACTGATTATGAGCGTGAATTTGTTAGACTTAGTAAATATGCTCGAGAATGTGTGTCCACAGAGGCTATTATGTGTAAAAGGTTTGAGGATGGGTTAAATGATGATATCCGACTATCAGTGGGTGTTCTGGAAATAAAAGAGTTCGTCATTTTAGTTGACAGAGCCTGTAAAGCAGAGGAGTTGTTAAAAAGAAAAGATAAAGTTGAAACAGAGACGTGAGATACAAAGAAAAGACAGATGAACAGATCATTTCAGGCTACATCCAAGAGGCCCAAAGAGTTTTCTACCAGATCTAGCTTTTCGGCAGGGCAATCTAGTCAGAATAGAGGTAGCAGATTTAAAGATCCTAAAGCTCAGACCACTTCGACTGCGAGTGTGGGTAATGTTAGATCGGGTAGATCAGGGTGTCCACGATGTGGAAGACTCCATTATGGTCCTTGTCGAGCAGGCGAAAATGTTCGTTATAAGTGTGGTGCTCCAGATCATTTTGTGCGAGAATGTCCAGAGGTGGCTAACCGTGAAGTAACACAGAGTGCTAGATCTGGAAATGCTCCTAATAGAGGCAGATCACAGAGGCAACCGGGAGTAGGAGCAAGTAACAGAGGCACCTCTAGAGATTCGACGGTGAGACCAGATGTTAGAGCCCCAGCAAGGACTTATGCTATTCGTGCTCGCTAAGAGGCATCCTCCCCCGATGTGATTACTGGTACATTTTCTTTACATGACATTAATGTCGTTACTTTAATTGATCCGGGTTCGACCCATTCCTATGTTTGTATGAAATTGATGCCTAAAATGAGTATGCCTATAGAATCTACAGAATTTGTGATAAAAATATCGAATCCACTAGGCAAGTGTGTATTGATAGATAAAGTAAGTAGAAATTGCCCCTTAATGATTAGAGGTCACTGTTTTCCGGCCGATCTCCGTTTGATGAGTTTGATGTTATTCTGGGTATGGATTGGTTGGCGGCACATGATGTGATA
This sequence comes from Gossypium stocksii, assembly GCA_020496765.1. Classification (NCBI taxonomy): domain Eukaryota; kingdom Viridiplantae; phylum Streptophyta; class Magnoliopsida; order Malvales; family Malvaceae; genus Gossypium; species Gossypium stocksii. The sequence continues at coordinate 44,120,472 of CM035624.1, forward strand.
GTGAATTGTGGAAGGAAATTCATTGAGTTAAAATGTGAAAATGGTGAAATTCTTCGAGTTAATTCAGATGAGTCAGATGGTTCATTTGGTATGATTTCTGTTATGACAGCTCAGAAATATTTGAGAAAGGGGTATGAGGCTTATCTTGCTTTTGTATTGAATACTAAAGATTCAGAATCGAAAGTTGAATCAGTACCTGTAGTGTGCGAGTATCCAGATGTATTTCCGGAAGAATTACCAGGTTTGCCTCCTATTAGAGAAGTTGAGTTTGGTATTGAGCTGATTCTAGGTACCACACCCATTTCTATTACTCCTTATAGAATGGCCCCGTCAGAATTGAAAGAATTGAAAGCTCAGCTGCAAGAATTAACTGATAAAGGCTTTGTAAGACCCAGCAGTTCGCCATGGGGTGCACCAGTGTTATTTGTGAAAAAGAAAGATGGTTCAATGAGATTGTGCATAGATTATCGGCAACTTAACAAGGTAACTATCAAGAACAAATATCCACTGCCCAGAATTGATGATTTGTTTGATCAATTGAAGGGAGCCACCGTGTTTTCCAAGATAGATTTGAGATCCTGATACTATCAGATGAGAGTTAAGGAGTCAGATGTTTCGAAGATTGCATTCCGAACTAGGTACGGTCATTATGAGTTTCTTGTGATGCCGTTTGGCTTAACTAATGCTCCTGCTATTTTTATGGACTTAATGAACCGAATATTTAGACCGTATTTGGACAAGTTTGTTGTGGTATTTATAGATGATATCTTGATTTATTCTCTTGATGAGACCGAACATAAAGGGCATGTGAGAACAGTTTTACAGATTCTGAGAGATAATCAGTTGTATGCTAAGTTCAGTAAAAGTGAGTTTTGGCTCCGAGAAGTTGGATTCCTTGGACATATTGTTTCAGGTGAAGGTATTAGAGTTGATCCAAGCAAAATTTCAGCCATTGTCGATTGGAAGCCTCATAAGAACATTTCAGAGGTCAGAAGTTTTCTTAGTTTAGCTGGTTATTATAGACGATTTGTGGAAGGATTCTCTATGATAGCTACTTTGTTGACGAGATTGCTACAGAAAGATGTTAAGTTTGAATGGACTGAGAAGTGCCAGCAGAGTTTTGACAAGTTAAAGGCATTGTTGACTGAAGCTACCATCTTAGTACAGCCAGAACCGGGTAAAGAATTTGTGATTTACAGTGATGCGTCTTTGAATGGGCTCGGTTGCGTACTCATGCAGGAAGGAAAGGTGATTGCTTATGCCTCTAGACAATTGAAACCACATGAGAAAAATTATCCGACGCATGATTTGGAGCTAGCTGCGATTGTGTTTGCATTGAAGATTTGAAGACATTATTTGTATGGTGAACGGTGCCGGATATTCACCGATCATAAAAGTTTAAAATACTTGATGACTCAAAAAGATTTGAACCTGAGGCAAAGAAGATGGCTAGAGTTGATTAAAGACTATGAGCTAGTGATTGATTATCACTTAGGTAAGGCAAATGTAGTTGCTGATGCTTTTAAGCAGAAAACTTTTATTTACATTGTGAGCTTTGAATACCAATTTGGCTATGTCGGATGATGGTTCTATTCTAGCTGAATTGAGAACTAAACCAGTATTTCTTGAAGAAATTTGTGAAGCTCAGAAAGATGATAGTGATTTACAAGCTAAAAGAGTCTAATATGAGTCAGGCATGGAATCAGATTTCCAGATTGGTTCTGATGGTTGTTTGATGTTTAGAGACAGAATATGTGTACCAAGGAATGATGAGCTTATTCAGAAAATTTTACAGGAAGCACATAGTAGTTCTTTGTCTATTCATCTAGGTAGCACAAAGATGTATAATGATTTGAAGAAATTATATTGGTGGGTAGGAATGAAAAGAGATATTTCAGAGTTTGTTTCCAGATGCTTGATTTGTCAACAGGTAAAGGCCGAACATCAGGTACCTTCGGGATTATTGCAGCCTGTGCTAGTTCCAGAATGGAAATGGGATAGAGTTACTATGGATTTTGTGTCTAGGTTGCCGTTAACACCGAAAAAGAAAGATGCAGTATGGGTTGTGATTGATAAGCTAACTAAGTCGGCTCATTTTATCCCAGTTCGTATGGATTATTCAATTGACAGGTTGGCTGAGTTGTATATTTCAGAGATAGTTAGACTACATGGAGTACCATTGTCAATCATTTCAGACAGAGATTCGAGATTTACTTCACGATTTTGGAAGAAGTTACAAGAAACTTTGGGCACCAAGTTAAGTTTTAGTACGGCTTTTCATCCTCAGACCGACGGTCAGTCAGAGAGAGTTATTCAGGTAGTTGAAGATATGCTTAGATGTTGTGTATTGGAATTTTAAGGCAGTTGGGAAAAATATTTACCATTGGTAGAGTTCGCCTATAATAATAGTTACTAGTCGAGTTTAAAGATGGCACCTTATGAAGCTTTGCATGGACGTAAATGCCGTACACCTTTATATTGGACAGAGCTTAAAGAAAATCAGATTTACGGGGTTGATCTAGTTAAAGAAACAGAAGAAAAAGTGAAAGTTATCAAAGATTGTTTGAAAGCAGCTTCAGACAGGCAGAAGTCATATGCAGATTTAAAAAGAAAAGAGATCGAATATCAGGTTGGCGACAAGGTATTTTTGAAAGTATCCTCATGGAAAAAAGTTCTCAGATTTGGCAGGAAAGGCAAGCTAAGTCCACGTTTTATTGGCCCGTTTGAAGTGATTGAAAGAGTTAGACCATTAGCATATCGATTAGCTTTGCCGACTGAGTTAGAGAAGATTCATGATGTGTTCCATGTGTCGATGTTACGACGTTATCGATCAGATCCATCACATGTGATTTCTCCGACATAGGTTGAGATTCAGCCAGATATGACTTATAGTGAAGAACCGGTAAAAATTCTAGCTCGTGAGGTAAAGCAATTAAGGAACAAAAGTATTGCTTTTGTGAAAGTCTTATGGAATAGACATGGGGTAGATGAGGCTACATGGGAACCCGAAGAGGCCATGTGAAAACAGTACCCAAATCTTTTCACAGGTAAGATTTTCAGGACGAAAATCCATAAAGGGGGGAGAAATGTAACATCCCGAAATAGGGCCTAATCGGAATAGTAGTTTTGTAACCACAAATCTGAGATAGAAATAAGTATTTTATAATTATTTTGAGGTTTATATTATGATTGCATGATAGTGTGAAAATTTTGTGAAGAAATTCCATGTGTAAAGTGCTTAATTTGAAATTAGGGACTAAATCGAATAAGTTGCAAAATTTGCATTCTAGAAGTTTTTAGTATGAAATTGCTTTGGAATATTAATTAGGAGGTTTTAAATAGTAATTTGACCAATTTCTAAGTTCATGGACAAAAATTGGACATGGATGGAATTTTTGAAAGTTTAGTAAGGAAGGGCATTTTGGTCATTTGGATATTAAATGAAATAAAAAGGGAAAAATAACACAAAATTCATCATCTTCTTCATACGTTGCTGTTGAATTTTTCTTTCCACCATACCTAAGGGTTCTTCAACTTTCAAGCTTCATAGTAAGTGCATCCAAGCCTCGTTTTTAATGATTTTTACGTTTTTGAGATCCCGGTAGCTCGATAAAGCTTATGTTAGCAATATTTTAAGTTAGGGTTCATATTTGGAAAAATACCCATAGGTGAAATTTTTGTATTTTGATGTTTTATGATAGAATATGAGGTTTTAAATTATGCTAGACAACTTGTGCTACTTGGTTTTGAGTAAAAACGAGTAGAACGACATAATTGGTAAAAATACCTATTGTACATAAGTTATGTTATAGTAGGAATTTGAAGATGTTGTTGGTAAATAAATGATCAGCATGTCTTAAAATACAAGAATTTGTGATAAGTTTAGATTTCCGAGTCTTGGGGCAAAAGTGTAAATATACAAAAGTTTAGGGGCAAAAATGTAATTTTGCTAAAGTTTGAGTAAAAGGGCTGTTTTGATAAATGTTGATATTAAATAAGCTAAATTTGCTATTATAGATCAAGAAGAACGAAATTCGGGAGTAGATCAGGGGAAAGAAAAAGTAAAGGACTAAATTATAAAGTTTAGTCACGTTTTGTATCGAGGTAAGTTTACGGAAAATAAATGCAATATTCCTTCATTTTGCATTATTATTGTCAATTTCCAGCATTTATATATTTATTTTATGAAAATAATCAAGTTGAATATAAGGTGATATGACAGAGAAAAGCAGTAGAAAGTCCCGATTGAACCTTAGGAATGTTAGGATACGAAATGTTATGACATTAGGGGTCGACAGGACAGGACAGGACAGAATTGAGCCATGTAAGTCCGTACTAGATATACGGCTTTGGAGACAGGAATGAGCCATGTAAGTCCATATTAGATATATGGCATTGGAGACAGGAATAATTCATGTAAGTCCATGTCAAGGACATGGCATTGGCAGGATATTGTTAGACAGGAACGACCCTAGTATCCTTAGTATTCCGAGTGGTTCAACGGGCCATTATTCAAGTAAATGTACAGTGAATTATCAGCAAAGGAAAGGTAGATAGTAATCATGAATAATGAAAGGTCAGGTAAGAAAGAAGGTAAGTGAAGAAGAAGAAGGCAGAAAATGAAATGTAAAGAAAGCTTATAATGCTAATTGATAGTTTGCATACTTATCCCATACATGAATGTTGTAATTTATTTGCTGGTAAACTTACTAAGCCTAGTGCTTACTCTCTTCATTTTCTTCTTCTTATATTTTCCCAAGCCACTCGGGGATCAAAGGTAACGTCGGAGATCCGATCACACTATCGAGGAACCAAATTGGTATAGTTAGATGTTTCTTTTCATGTATGGCATGTATAGGGACTTGGCTTCTTTTGATATGGATGTCTTATGACATGTTCAAAGAATGGGATGTAAATACTAGATAGTGAATAGCTAATGAAATGGCTAATGATATACAAGTGTGATAGTATGTATGCTTGAGTGATAACTATCACATGGAAATTAAGGAAAAATGTGAAAGTAGCTTAAAAATAGAACATTGTAACAGCAGTGATGTGAGTTTGAAAAATCACTAAAAATAGTAGAAACATGGTTTGATGGTGAATAATATATGAAATTAAAGCTTATTGTGTCTATTTTCATATTGGAGAAACAAAACAGGTAAAGCTATTGTATTTTATGAGATATCTGAGTTTTAGTAAAATAGGGCCAGAGCGATTTCTGGATCCCCTGTTCCAACTTTGGAAATTCACCATAAATTGTAAAAAACTAATTAGGAGGATTAATTTATATGTTCAGAATCATTATTGAGTCTAGTTTTAAGAGAAACAAACTTCATAGTCATATGAATTTTGTACAGGGAGAAAAGTGGTTCGTAATGAGTAGAGATCAGTGCAGTTGAGTTCTGAAACAGGGGCAAATTTAACTAATAAACTGTACTAATCGGCCCAGCCAAAAATTCTAGAAAAAAATTAGAAAATAGATACATTAGTATAGAGTCAGGAAAAATTTACGGATCTTGATTTCAAGTTTCATAACTCAATATATGATTTTTCAAGTGACCATGACGCAGAAAAATAGTTTATTCCAAAAATTGAAATAAGTGGTTTAAAGTTGTTTAAAAAGTAAGATAAGTTTAGTAACACCTCAAGTTCAACTCCGGCGACGGTCTCAGGCGTGGGGCGTTACAAAATCACAAGGTAACCTGTGGTGGAGTGGCAAGGTAACGCCACTAGGGTGCTATTAAAGTGGCGTGTGGATGTTTAGGGGGAGCCAAGGTTCAAGTCGCAAGGTAAGTTAATTAGAGTAGTTATTTTTGTGAATAGGAAAGGTAGGTGTTGGAGCTTGAGTGGAACTCTAAAGGGGAGAGTTTGAAGTGTTCAGCAGAGTAGAATAAGGAGGGATAAAGGGAGGAAATTTAGGAGCTGATCAAGGAGTGAGGTGTTGGCCGAATGGTGGACTCTTGAAGAGCAAGAGTTGGCCGGCCAAGGGGTTTTAGGTAGGTAAATCGGCTAGGGGTGTGGGTATTTGCAATTTTGGCAATAGGGGTAGTTGTGCCGAATTCTCTTTTGATCTCCTTCGAGTTTTTGTTTTGGTCTTCCTTTTGCTTAGTCGGAATAGGGTTGGTGCCTTTGGGATTATTCTTCTACTCTTTCTTTTTGCTAGAAGCCAAAATACAAGCTTCCACTTCTCCCCGTGCCGTTTTCTTTGCCAAAACCGATTACTTACTTCTCCTCTTCTCTAATCGTTTCTTCTTTACTTCTTCTTCCAACCGTATCCCTTACTTCTCCATCTCATTCCCTTTCACTTTGATACGATTTCCCTTTTTGCCGAAACCTTTCGAACCAAATCCCGAAACCTTGATTACTCCTTGCCGATTTCTTCTATAGCTGAATCTACCCTGCTCATATTTCTCTTCTTTCTTTTTTTCGTCAATCTCTCTCGAAACCAAGATAGTCGAATACCTTTTGGAGCCAAATACTTCATCTTTTCTTTTAGGAGCCGAAATCTTCATACCTGTGGTGTAAAAGCTGAATCTTGGATCACTTAACTCTTCACTCGTAAGTGCAAGGGGAACGATCGTAGATCAGGGTTAGGGTGATAGTAGGAACTCGTCTTGGCAAGGATAAGTGTCGGTAAGTATTTTAAAACTCTTTTTTTTTCATTAGTTACCCATGTTTAAGATAAAAGCCAAAATCCCTATCTACCAAGGGTGGCTAACGTTTGGACTAAGGGCATATTGGCCTCTTCTTTTGGTTTTGTATGCACTAGTGTGGACAAGGGGATGTACAGCATAGGACTTTGAAGGCTAACACGGTCGGACATCTAGATCTAGTCCATATTTCGGCAGAAAGGTAAGAACTTTAGGGACTAAGGTAATGTTGGCCGAATATGGTAGGGAGATTAGTACGTAGTTGGTTTTGATATGAAGTCTAATGTATCAGTAACTCGATTGTAGGTAACTCGCGTGTGGATCTCGCCAGTGTATCATTCCAAATCAGGCGTGTATCATACCTTTTCTATAGACTAAATCGGCAAGGGCCATAGTGATCGAAAAGTGACCGTAAGTGACCGAAAGGATGGCACTTTGTAGATTTGTGAGTGTGCGAATACTCATTCGATGGTTAGATCCATAAGTGCGAGTGGTAAGATTGCTTAGTGTGTAATTTCATACACTTCGGTATATTTAGGCTTAATGGGCCGAAATCGGGTTAAAAGGGCCAGCAGGCCCAATTCAGTAAAAATGCTCGGTAAGAGTTTCTGTTAAAACGTTACTGGCTGTAATATGCATGAAAACCCTAAAATAGTAAATTTACTAAATTACCCCTAATTATGAAAATTACCATTATACCCCTAGGGTAAATTTTTACTGAATTGCATGATATTCTGATTCTGTATGTTGTATGCTAGACATGTATATCTGTTGCATGGGATATGGGTTATATTGATGGAGGAAGCGTTCTGGTGGCTCTGCCACAAATATCTGTTCTGGTGGCTTTGCCACAATATCTGTATCAAGTGACTCTGTCACATTATTTGATCTGGCAGCTCTGCTGCAAATTCTGTGGTGTGTAATGGATGAGTGGGTCGAGTAGTCTCCCCACATGGTGTAAGGTCGGTACGGGGGTGTATATGGATAGATATGGGTTGGGTATTCTGTATGCATGATACATCTATTCTATACCTGTTATGGGCCAATGGGCTTCATTCTGATTTCTGTATCGGGCTAAGGCCCAAATAAATCTGACTCTGAGGCTTGTTATGTTTTGGACTATGGTTGGGTTATTTTACACACTAAGTTTTCCAAACTCACCCTTAATTTCCTCCATGCAGGTAATCCCCAACCATAGTAGACTTGGAGCTGTGAGGGATTCAGAGTGGCCCTATATTCTGCAAGTTTGGTTTTCATTGCACATTTTTTTTCAGTATTTTAATTATTCTATTTTATTATTTTGGGTTTTAAGTTGTAATAAGGCCGCTTTTAATAGTTTTTTATTTTTACTTATTGGTTATATTTACATTCGATTGAAACTGCTAGTTATAGGCTGCGCGGGTTTTTAATCAAATTTAAAGAACGATTTCAAAACATAAAGAACGTAACAAGTGGATAACCTGAAGACGTAATAAACCAGTTTTTCATTAAACAACTATTTTGCAAGATTCACTTTAGTCACCATAAACAAAGAACACAGACAGTCGTAAATCCATGTGACACGTCAGATTTGGCCATAACGTACAGGCCAGGTTTGGGGTGTTACATCCCCTCAGCAGAGACAACATGGCCTGGAAAAGTCACTTCTCGCAACCAAAATTCACACTTACTGCATTTTGCACAGAGTTGTTTCTCTCTTAACACTTGCAGAACAATACGGAGATGCTCATCATGCTTCTCCTCAGTTTCCGAATACACCAAAATATCGTTGATAAAGACGACAACAAATCGTTCCAAGTAAGGTTGGAACACTCGATTCATCAGGTCCATGAAAGCCGCAGGTGCATTCGTCAGTCCAAATGGCATAACCAGAAACTTATAATGACCATACCAAGTTCTGAATGTTGTCTTTTGAATATCCACTTCCTTGACCCTTAACTGATGATATCCAGATTAGAGATCGATCTTGGAAAATACCGAAGCTCCTCTAAGCTGGTCAAACAGATCTCCAATCCTAGGCAGAGGATACTTGTTCTTTATTGTCAGTTTGTTCAACTGGCGACAATCGATGCACATACGCATCATCCCATCCTTCTTCTTCACGAACAGTACTGGTGCTCCCCACGGAGATGCGCTTGGTCTGATAAAACCCCTATCCAACAACTCTTGGATTTGTGCTTTTAGTTCCACTAACTCCTTCGGTGCCATCCTATACGGTGCGATGGACACTGGAGCCGTTCCAGGCAGTAAGTCAATTCCAAACTCAACTTCTCGGTTTAGAGGTAATCCAAAAAGCTCTTCAGGAAAAACATCTTGGAATTCCCTAACGGTTCTAACCGTCTCCACAATAACATTCTCAGACTCCGTTAGACTTATAAAAGCCAAGTATGCCTCACAACCCTTACGAATTAGCTTTTTAGCCCTTAAGGCCAAAACAACATTGGACAAATAGTCCCTTCGTTCCCCAATCACCATTATCTCCTCATCCTCGATAATCCTTAACACCATCCTCTTGGCCGCACAATCCAGAGTCACCTTATGCTTAGTCAACCAGTCTATCCCCAAGATAAGATCAAACTCTCCGAATGGTAGCTCCATCAAGTCTCTAGAGAAAATCCTACCTTAAGTCTCTAAAGGCACCTCCCTAAAGAGTTTGTCTACCCTAACCGAGTGACCCAGTAGACTTATCACAGTTACCCCACTCACAGTTTCCTCAGAGTGCACACCCAACGACCCAGAAATGTCACATGTAACATACGAATGAGTTGAACCCACATCAATCAAAGCAGTGTAGGGCATGCTAGAGATAAAAAACGTACCAGTTATGACGTCAGGTGCATCACCCTCCTCTCAACGTCGAGCAGCATATACCAATGCTGGCTGGCGAGCCTCAGTATTTCCAGCACCCCTGCTAGGTGCTCCACGTCCACGACCATTTCCATTGCTGCCTCTACCTTGACCACGGCCTCTAGACAGTAGCGGTCCATCTCGCACTGGTTGAATAACCCTCTATTCAGCAACTTGAGCCTGAGCTGGCCTCTGTGGACAATCTTTAACTTTGTGCTCCTTGGACCCGCATCGAAAGCAAGCCCCAATATGCTTCCAACATTCTCTCAGATGTACTCTACCACAGTCCCCACAAGCCTGTGGTCTAACCGTATTTATCGAAACTGCTCGAACCGGTTCCTCCACTCTAGTTCTCTTGGCATTTCTGTTTGCAGCACCAGAGGGTCCAGAATCCCTCCTAAATCGGTTTCGGTCCTTATCATGGTTCTTCCATTCAGTACGCTCCACCTCTTTGGTTATCTTAGCCTTCTCCACTAATGCAGCGAAATCGCGCTCCCTCTGTGGAGCTATCAGCACCCTTAGCTCATCCCTGAGGCCACCTCAAAACGAATGTTGTGCTCATATTTAGTAGCAACTATACCGCTGGCATACCGGCTCAACCTTAAAAATTTTGCCTCGTATTCAGCAACAGACTTATTGCCCTGGGTCAGGTTTAGGAATTCTTTCCTACGCGTATCCACATAACTCGCTCTGATGTACTTTCCCTTGAAAGTTGTCTTAAACAGTTCCCAGGTTACCCATTCAGCTGGGGTACCTTCCTTCACAGTGATCCACAACTGATATGCTTCGTCTCACAGCAGAGACACCGCTCATTTCAACTTTTGCTCCACCAAGCAATCCAGGTCATTCATGATCCGTTCCGTAGCTTCCAGCCAATACTCAGCTACATTTGGGGCTACTCCAGATATGCCCCTGAAGACATCCGCTCCGTTATCCCAGAATCACTCCAAAATGGATTCCCTATTCATAGTTCTAGTGCTTGCCCTAGCGACCCTCTCTAAAACCCTTAACATGGGCTGGGACAAAGCATCATCCCCAACAGCCCGATCATACGATCTAGTCTTCGTTGCTGGCGGAGCTCGCACTTCCTCAGCTGGCATATGTCCGAAAGACAAAGATCCAGCGTGCACACTACCTCGGCCACGTCCACAGCCTCGTCCACGAGCAGCCCTCGTACTCATATTGTCTTATCTGATTATGAATTTTATGACATCAGTTTAATATTTTAGTTGTTTATTACAAAATGTCTTATGTACAGATAAAGTTTTAGAGTTTGTTTTCATGAAATCGTTGCCTAGCTACAGTCTCAGTCTTCTAGGGTTTAGTTTCCCTACAGTCTCAGTCTTACAGTTTTCAGTACTACCCTATCTACAATATCATAGTAGGGTCTCAGTTCTATCTACAATGATATCTCAGTACAGTACAGTATAAGAAACAAAAATACTTACAGACTTGGTACCGAGGATTCAGTGTGCCACTTCTTCAGATACCAGATTTCAGAAAGCCCAATTTAGCAAAACTTTTGAAGTAAAACCTTTAATAAATATATTCAAAGGAAAATAAGTTGAAAAGGGTTTTCTTAAAAATTTTCCAAAACCGATTTCAAAATACACTTCTTGGGCCCTGATTTTAAAATTTTTGAAAACTTTTTAGACCTGATCCACAGCCGAGTTGTTGCAACTTGGCTCTGATACCACTAAATGTAACACCCCAAACCCGGCCCAGACGTTACGGCCAAGTCTAGTGTACCACATCAACGAGGGATTAACCACATGCTTTTAGTTATCGCGATTAGGGTGTGTTTTGTAAAACCGTCACTAAACTTTTTAAAAGAAAGTCCACGTTTAATTGTGAACATCTTATCAACTATCAGATTTTTGAATTATTTGTTACGAGATCTTGTTATCCATTTGTTACGAGTGCTTTATTTTGAAAACGTTGTTTAATTCTATAAAAAGCCCGCACAGCCCTAATCTATCCAATTAACCAAATTATAAATAAAGAATTAAAACCCAAGAGAAAATAATTAAAGCGGCCTTATTACAAACCCGAAACCAGAATAAAAATGATTAAAAATAAATAAATGGAAGTAAAAAAACTTAATCAAAAACTATCAAATGTAGTCCACATGGCCACTCTGAATCCCTCCAGCCCCAAATCCGCCAATCTAGAGCTCACCTGCATGGATGGAAGAAAAAGGGTGAGTTTAGAAACTCAGTGTGTAAAGAAAGCCTATCCAGAGCCCAAATTAGCCCAAGCCCACTAAGCCTAAGCCTTATCCAGTCTCAGTAGTAACTGGGTCGAAGCTCTATTCAGTATTCAAATAACTGGGCCTTAGCCCTATTCAGATAACAGTACGGCCCTTAGGCCCATTTCAGTAACAAAACAGGTATCATGCATGAATGCAAAGCCCACAGCCCATCCTATGTCCATCCGCTACACACCACCCGTACCAGCCCAACACACCTGTGGGGAATAACTCGACCCACCCAGCCCATCACACCACAGTCACAGCATGGCTGCTTAATCAGAAAACGTGGCCAAGCCACTAATAGTAAACGAGGCAAAGCCCCTTTTCAGTAATACGAGGCAAAGCCCCTTTCAGTAAACGTGGCAATACCACTTAGCACTTCCTCCATCAATAAACCCAGTCTCATGCAACAGATAATCATGTCATGGCATACAGTGAACAAAAATAGTAAAGCATGCATTTCAGTCAAATTTAGCCCTAGGGGTATAACGGTCATTTTGCACTTAGGGGTAAAATAGTAATTTCGCACCCATAAGGGGTATTTCAGTAAATATACCATTTTTTATGGTTTGATGCACATTTCAGTTAATAGCAGTTTCATTTCTATTTAGTAACTTATCTAGCCTATTTTAGCAGTTTAAAGTTATTGGGCTCTGAAACCCCTAATGGGCCCTACAGTGTCATTTAACTATTTTAGCCCGTTTAGCCCAAATTCTATGTCTAGTTTAACAGTTTTATCATACGAGTCACCAAAACCCACTTATCGTCAGCTTTCACCCAAATTTAGCCCATTGGGCCCGAATTTAGCCCATCAAGGCCCAAATTCACCGAAGTGCACGAAATCGCGCATTCACCAATTTTACCAATTTCAATTACAGATTTTACCACTTCTATTCGACCCACAAGCGCTCGCACGCTTGTAAGCCCAAGAAATGCCAGAATTTCAGCATTCAACTTTTTGACTTTTGTCGATTTAGACTACAAGAGGGTGTTCGTTTACACACCTGATTTGTGACAAGCATTAACGTGATCTCCCACGAGTATCCTACAATCAGTCACTTAACAAATTAGACTTACGAATTAATGATAATTAATGTAATCCTGCTTACCACATTCGGCCAACCTCTCCTAAGGCCTTAGAATACTTACCTCTATTGAAAATAGGGACTAGATCTAGATCTAGTCGTTCTAACTGTCCAAGCCCTCAATCGGTAGCCTTTAGATCACACTAGCACAAAATAAATCAACTGGTAAGACCTATAGAGCCTTAATCCCCAATCGATAGCCTCCCTATGCACATAGGGGTTTCAGCTTTCTTAAATTCCAAAATAAAGAATGGATAAGAGATTACGATAACTTACCAAAGGTTTACTAATCCTGAATTGTTCCTAAACACCTTATTATCTCAGATTTGATGCAAATCTAACTTAAAGTTTGCATAGAGAATAGATCTAGAGGTTTAGATCTCGAATCACTATGACCATGGAAGTTTGACTTTTGATATACTAAAAGAGAGAAAGGTGGAGATTATAGTGGAAAAGAAAAGAGATGTCGACAGAGGGTAGGGATGTTGTGAGGTTCCGCAACTTGGTTGAAAACAAGAATAAAGTTTCGGCTTCTATGGAAAAACGACAGAGGCTTGTATGTCTTGGGATTTCAGCTTTTTATGGCAGACGACAGAAGGCTTGAGAAGAAAGTAGAAAGGAAAAGAAAAGAATGAAGGAAGAGAAAAGAGGAGAAGAGAGAAATGAGAAGGTGAAGAAAGTGAGAATAGAGATGGTTGTTTCGGTTTTGAGATGAGAAATGATGGAGGGTTTGGCTCATTGGGTCAAATGGCACCAAAGGAGGTTTTTAGTTCTTCCTTCGGCTTTTAGAACATATGGGAGAAAAGAAAAGAGAGGTAGGGGTACTATGCCTAATCAGTAAAAGAAAAAAATGTCTTGAAAAAATCCCGAAGACTAGCTACCTAGGAGAAATTGGCACTAACACCCCCAATTGCCGAAAACAAAGACCCTCAAAAGCCCTAGCCAACTTTGCATTCCAAGCTTCCCAATCGGCCACACACTCTTCTTCAAATTTCCTACAATCTCTCCCCTTATCCCTCCTTGATCTAATCTCATGAACAACTCAAACTCTTTTCCACAAAGTTCCACTTAAGTTCCATCACATGACCAGCACATGCACAAAAACAATTAAAACACACAATGCTTACCTTGTGACTTAAACTCTGGCCCTTGCACACCTGTCCTTACGCCACTTTTTTTTAGGCACTTAAGTGGCACCACATTGCCACTTTACCAAGGGCTTACTTATGTCTTATTTTACTAACTTTTCTTAAAAGCCCACCTAACCAAGTCCCCTTCACTTTAAATCCAACACTTGATATTTCTGTCGGGTTTTATCTTAGGCCTGGGCCTTCTAAAGGCCTACTAACACACTTAAAACATAAATTCAATAACCAAATCACCAAAATTTCAAGATTTTACCAAAATCACAAAAATCCTGAAAAATCCCAAAAATCAAGGCGTTACATGCTCAAACCAAGCTTGAACTCAGGACTTCTCCAACACGTCTCAGGACACTTAACCTCTGAAGCAAGCATGCATCTATGCAACACAACATACAAGAATAATTACTTAAATTTTTGGGGCGTTATAGCGTTTTATTTTACGAGTCAAGGGACTAAGTTGTAAATATGTAAAATTTTAGGGGCAAAACTATAATTTCACCAAAGTATGATTTATGGGCTTATTTGAACAATGTGATAATTAAATAAGTGAAATTTTCTATTATAGATCAAGAGAAACAAAGTCCGGACCTAGACCAGGGAAAGAATAAGCTTTTGGACTAAATTGAATAATTAGTTACATTTTCATACCGAGGTAAGTTTGTGGTTAAATAATGCAAAATTTCTTCAGTATGTAATTAATGCTTTATTATTGCATGATATGTACAATTATTCTATGAATTTTTATTTACAATGATTCAATAACGATGTTTCGAGGTTTTGATGTGTCAAAATCCCAATTGAACCTTAGGAATAGATAGGATACAAATGTCATGACATTAGGGTTATGAGATCCTGTGTAAGTGATATCTGGGATATGCTATCGACATTTGATTATGTGATTACGTGTAAGACCATATCTGGGATGTGGCTTCGTCATAAGATTTCATGTAAGACCATGTCTAGGACATGGTGTCTATATGAGGTCCCGTATAAGACCATATTTGAGATATGGCGTCGGTATCGATTTGCGATCCTATATAAGACCATATTTGGGATATGGCATTGGCATCCTACCATGTGTATGATATATCCTGAGTATTCTTTAGTATTCCAAGTGGTTCAACGGGTAATTCAAAGACTAGGACAAAGAAGTGACAAAGTATGATCATGTTAAAAGGGTACAGGTATGTACACAAAGCCTATGAATCTCGAGATTATGAATCGATAAGACCAGGATGAAAAGTGAATGAATGAGATTGATCAAGAGCTTTATAGTATATGATGAAAATGATATGATTTTGAAATACATCTATGATACTTAACGATTTTATGCTAAATTATATTATGTATTGTGCATGATGATGTATGATTAATGTTGTTAATTATTTACATGCAAACGTACTAAGCTTTATGCTTACTCCATTCCCTTTTCATTTTCTTATAGTATCGCCAAGCTAGCTCAGGGATCGAAGGACGTTAGAGCTCGATTCACATTATCAAATTAATCTTTTGGGTATAGTGAAATCTAGCATTTTGAGTATAGCATGTATAGGGACTTGGTCTTTTTGTTATGTGTCATATTGTTTCGCCAAATGTGTTGGCTCAAGATGATACTTGATTCATTTTTTATAAGGCCATTTGATATTGGCTAATATTGATTTTAAGTAAAATTGTATGCTGATGCATTCCATAGATGTGGTAATTTGCATGTTTAAGTTGCTAAGTATGTGATGTATAGGCTTGTTAGGTATGGTTGTGAATGATGTGTGGATGACTGAGTTTGAGATATTTGATAACTAAAATATGTTGTGTTATGTGCCTTTGAATTGGTGTAAGTGGGTTGATGTTTCAAGGTGCCAAATGGCTTGGTAGATAGCCTTATATTTGTCCACACGGGTAGATACATAGGCGTGTGTCTAGGCTGTGTGTGACACACAGTCAGCCCCATGGGTATGTTGATAGGCTGTGTGTCCCCTGTACCCTAATTAGGCAAGATAGAATGCTCAGTAGTAAACACGCTAGCAGAGACATGGACGTGTGTCTCGGCGGTGTGAGGGACACGACCTCTGGGCACATGCCCATGTTTAGTGGAGGTCCTTATGTTGTAATTTGACCATTTTTTTAGTTGAGCGGACAAAGATGGACATTAAATAGGTGAGGGACACAGCCTGGGCACACACCCATATCTAGGACTAAATCGTGTAAAGTGTAAAAGTTGCGTTCTATTAGCTAAAGGTGTCTAATAGCTATAGAACTTTAAAGTGGAGGTCCTTATGTTGTAATTAGACCATTTTTTAGAAATTTTATTGTTTGTATGCTAAATTTGTGAAAAAGGACTAAATCGCATAAAGTGTAAAAGTTACTTTCTATTAGCTAAAGGTGTCTAATAGTTATAGAACTTTAAAGTGGAGGTCCTTATGTTGTAATTAGACCATTTTTTAGTTGAGTGGACAAAGATGGACATTAAATAGGTGAATTTTAAGTTATTAATTAAAGGTTAATAAGGTAATAAATAAGTAATGTAAAATAAGTAAAAAGAAAAAAATCATCTTCTTGGTTAGTTTCTTCCACCCAAAATTAGAGAATGAAATAGCCATTAGAGAGCTTCAAAGGTTCAACCATAGTCCTTTGCATGCATGTAAGTGCATTCTTGCTCAATTTTAAATGATTTTTATGTTTTTGAGGTCGTTGTAACTTAATCTAGCTAGCCCAGGGACTAGTTTGCAAAACTGTTAAAGATTTTGGGTCTTGCTATTGTTGAATGTGCATGTGTTTTGATGTTTGATGATAGAAAATGAATCTTTGTTGTTAGATTAACAAGTTTTGTAAAGTAATTTTTAGTGAAAATGTCAATTAAGGATTAAATTGAGAAATGTGTAAAATTCATAGTGAAATGTGTGAATAAGTGAAAAATATGGGTTGTAATAAGCATGGGTAAAATTTGGCTAGCATGGGTGTGGATTAAATTTCATGAATTTGTATTTTTATGAGATAAGGACTAAATTGTGAAGAAGTTTAAATATTAGGAGTAAAAGTGTAAATTTGCAAAAATATGTATTTTGGATTGAATTGAATAGAATATGAATTAAAATAGCTAAATTTGCTTATATAGATTAAGAAAAATGAAATATAGATCTAGATCAGAGAAAAGACAAAGTTATCGAGTAAACAATCATTTTCATTCGTATTATATCGAGGTAAGTTCGTATGATTAATAAGCTTTATACTACATGTGTTTAAATGCTTAAATTATGTAATTGTGATAAATGACATTGCAGAAGTTATCGACGAGATATCGATAGAGAATAGATCTCGTTTGAACCTTAGGAATAGATAGGATACAAATGACATGTCATTAAGGTTTACCGTGATTATGTGATTTAGGTGATGGTCCTGTACGTCCTACCGGTGGCTGAGTTTATCGACATGTGTTGCGGTTACTCGACAGCTTGTGTGAGCAACACCGTGTAGCTACGTCTTGATCGATAGCTTGTGTGAGCAGACCCAGTGATGGCTCGAGAGTGAGCATTTATATGGGATACGTGATAGAGGTGGTTTAACCACGTATATGGCACTTAGTGTGCAAGATACCCAAGTATCTGATATTATTCCAAATGGTTCAATAGGCAAAGATAATAGTACGAGGATATAAGGGATGATATGGATCGGTTCAGGTACTCGTGATAAGTTTGACAAGTAATATTTGATAAATTCATATGATAAGTAAGTGATAGTTGATGAATACATATATGACTCATATGGTTATGACAATGTGTTAATTGTTGGATTGAATGATGCTTATCTATATTTACTTATGTATCTTTAAATTGTGAATGAAATGGTAAATTGTACTTATTAGTCATATGAGCTTACTAAGCTTCATAGCTTACTTTGTTTACTTTTTCATGTATTATATTGATTCGGAAGCTTGCTCTGATTGGAAGTCATTGGAGATCTCATCACACTATCGAGCTATCATTTTAGGTACTTTTGAACTTATGTATTTTGGTTATATGGCATGTATAGGTTATTTGGCTAATGAAGCCTATATGTTTTGATATGTAATTAGCCATGTGATTTGGCTAGATTTGGCATATGTGTTGGTATGTACATATAAGTGTAATTAGTCTTGTGTGATGTGTGTGAATGATTTATGTTTGGATATGAATTATGGATATGAAATGAATGGTTATTTTTTTATAAGTTCGGTAATACTCCGTAACCCTATTCTAGCTACGGATACGGGTTAGGGGTGTTACAGCTATAGTTCAACTGGCCATGAAATTTTATGTTTAAACGTTAAATTACTCTTTAAGTTGGATTTATGTATAATGATATGTTTGTGCATATATATATGTATGGAAGCATGGATTGCTTTGGTTTGAGCCATTGTGTATATTAAGTTATATAAGATGAATATTTTGATTAGTATAGTTTGATAATGAATATTAATGCCTTGGAGTAATTATATGCTTCATATGTCTATAAATATGTTATCTAGTTATGTTTGTGGTGTGTTTAGAGAATTAAATGGATATATAAGTATTTTCTGAGTATTTGAGGCTGTTTCATTTGGTTTAACGGGTAAATAAAGCTTTAAAGACTATGTGATTACATGAAATGAACTATGATTTTTGAGTAATGTTATGGATTATGATGAAATATATAATTGAAAGGTAAAGATGGTTTAGTATATATGTACGAGTGGTGAATTATGAAAGTGAAATGTTAGATATGTTTTATACCATGTTTTGATTGGAATTATATATGCAATGTTACACCAACTAATCTTGTGAGGTGGTATGTATAGGAAAGGAAACTTGGCTTAAGACATAATGAAATTATGGTCGATTATTTAATTTAAAATGTTCGATAAGTTAAGTTTCCTTATACGAACTTACTAAGCATTAGTTGCTTACATAGTTGTTTTCTCTGTTCTGTAGTTCATCGGAAGCTCTATCGGTTGGAACTGCGTAGGATCACAATCACACTATCCATTCGTCATAATGGTAGTTTTGTTTGTTTTGGGTAATAATTATTAATGGCATGTATTAGGAATTTTTATGTTATTTATCAGTGTGATGTGGTTTAAGTTTATTTGCCTATATGCCTTGATGTTGGCTTATAAATGTATATATGTAAGCATATGTTTTGGTCACTAGTGAATGCCTTGAGATTTAGATGGCTTTTTGTTCATTAAAGTGTGAATGAAGTGGTTAAATAGTAGATACGTGATGTATGTTTAAGGTATGAATTTATGGCATTGGATTTGAATTGATTTGTATGTTAAATTGTTGTACCAATGAGGGTATATTGGATAGACATTTAGATTAAATGATAAGAGTGTGTTTTGGCATGTAATAAGGCTTAAATGTTGATTTGGTAACTTGGTTTGTTTTGAGTTTGTGCCAAGCTTATATGTGTCTTAATGTCCTTAGTTGATTGATTGCAAATAAAAGTGTAAAAATATGACAGGTGACATTTATGTATGCTCATATGAAAATAGGTAAATTATCATTGAATGGTATGTTTTGAAATGGTTATTTGATATATATATGAATTATTCTTAATGAATGAACTTGAAATGTTGAATTGAGTCAAGTTGATGTGTTGAATTATGGTGTCAATTGAGGGCATATTAGTTAGGCACCAAAGTTAGTTGGTCTTAGTATGTTTTTGGTATGTTTTAAAGCATTTTGGTCATGTGAAAATTATTGGAGTAGTATGGTTTGTTATGCAAGAAAAGGTCAATGCTTTGGCTTGTGTTAAGGTAATTTTGAGAAGCAGACAGCCTAGGACAGGAACTGTCACACGGTCGTGTGCCATAGTCGACCGTGTGTCATTATTGTTTTAGGTGTAGGTTTTACACGGTTTGGCACACAGCCTGCAACACGACCGTGTGACCCTATTTCCAACACCCACACAGGCGGATGCATGGGCTAAGACATGACCATGTGTCCAAACATCAAATGTCCACACGGTCTGGGCTATGTCACATAGCCGTGTGACCCCTGTTTCCAATATTTTCAAGTTTTTCCAAAACTTTCTATTTTGTTTCAAATTGATCCTGAAATGTTCCTAAACTATTTTTAGGGTCCTGTAGGCTTAGTTGAAGGGCCGTAAGTATATTGTATGCAATAAATGGAATGCATAAATGATTTTTATAATGATAAATTGAATAAATGTTCTATTTGAAATCAAATGTTCTAAATGTTCTAAATTTTACTATAATACTTTATAACCCTAATTCAGCGACGAAGACAGGTTAGGGGTGTTACACTGCATACTACGTTATGAAGAGTTAATATGTTAGACTTGGTAGATCAGTAAGATAAAAGATAAAAAGAGCTTAGGGATTTCCAATGTTAAAAATGATGGAAAAAGGGGTATATGAATAGATTTTGATGAGTTTCCTTGTTCTGTAACAGTAGTTCTCGTTGATTGCATGATGGAAGTTTGGATCTGGAGTTTTGAACTATAATAGGTGAGAATTAGGTGAGAATTAGGTGAGTCTCTATGTTGACTCTTGTTTGTGTGATGATGGTACTTGTAGACCTATAAGAGAGTGGCTGAAAGATGATGCTATGATCCTCGGTGTTACAATATGTTATCTATGTGACCTTGTGTATGATTATTGAAGTATGTTTATGATTGTACTAATGTTTGTTAAGAATGATATGCATATTTGGTGAAGTATGGTTGCATCTGAATGTCTGGATCATTTATACGCGTCTTAGTTGTATGTTGCTCGATATGTTCTAATGAGAGTGGGTTTGAGCATGATGAGTTTGTGTCTATCTTTGCGGAGTCGTCTAAAGGGGTCTATCAGGTCTTTAAACATGATTATGAAAGGAAAAGTCCATGGCTATGGCATCCTCAGAAAAGAAACTAAAGGAAGGTGATTACCTAAAGGGTTCTATGCGTGTCCCAAGACAATGATGGGCAAACCTCACAAAGTGTAAGTCTAGGAAAATCCATATTGTAAAACATGCCATGAAAGAGTAGCTTTCGTGGCCAAATATGAAAAAGTAGCCTTCGTGGCGAAATATGAAAGAGTAGCCTTCATGGCGAAATATAAAAGAGTAGCCTTTGTAGAGAAATATGAAAGAGTAGCTTTCGCAGTGACATATGAAAGAGTAGCCTTCATGGCGAAATATGAAAGGCTATGTCATGCCCTAATTTTTGGGATTTTTAGGATTTTGCGTGAATTTAATTTTTGATTGTCTGGATGTGTTAATTTATGTTTGAGTGTGTTAGTGGGCCTTTAGAAGGCCCAAGTTCAAGTTAAAACCGGTAGAATTTTAAAATTTTAGACCTAAGGGAGAAGGGGCCTTGTAACACCCCAAACCTGGCCTAGACGTTATGACCAAGTCTGGTGTGTCACACCAACGACGAACTAACCATGTTACCTAGTTACTAAGCTTAGGGTGAGTTTTGTAAAACCGTATTTGTACTTTGAGAAGAAAATCCAGGTTCAGTTTGAGATTGTTCTATCCACTAACCATTTGAAATCTATCTTGTTCGTTGATTTGTTATTCATTCGTTACGAGTGCTTTGCTTTGAAAACATTGATTGATTTGAGAAAACCCACGTAGCCTTGTTTAAATCATTTAAATCAATTTGTAATGTAAAGTAAAAATAAATAATTTAAAACCTAAATTAAAATAATTAGAGCGGCCTTATTACAAACCCAAAAATCAGAATAAAAAATTAAAGTAAATAATAAAATAAAATAAATAAGTTAATTAAACCAGAAATGACTAGATCTAGTCGTTCCAAAGATCCAAGCCTCCTACACTCCTTGCTAGATCGCCCCTTTCACAACAAGTACACATAGAACCGATTAGAAGAACCAGCATTACCTATCACCATAGTCGACAGCCTTCCTAAAGTTTTTTAGGGACTTTCGGCTTTTCTTAAATCCCAAAATAACCAAATAGAGCAGAGATCTGAGTACTTACCGAAGATATACTAATCACGAACACTACTAATCCTGTTCTAATCTAGATCTGACGTAGATCTAACCTCTGAACATGAGCAGAGAATGACTACAAACAATTTTGGCTTTTGGATCTATCCTAGAATGTCTATTTCAGCTTTTAGACATGATGGATGAAAAGAGTTCACAAGGTGACAAAACTATCGGCAGAGAAAGGAATGAGGGGTTTGTGATTCGGTTTCTTGAAGGATTTGAAAGAAGAAAAGAGAAGAGAGAGGATATCAATCAAAGAGGTATTCGGCCAAGAGATGAGGGGATTTAAGATTCAGCTCTTTGGAAGAAATCGCAAAAGGGGAAGGAATTTTTGGTTAAGATGAATTTGGCACACTATCTTTAGGGTTAGGCTATTATGAAATTGGCTATAAGGTTTGAAAAGAGAATAGAAAAGAATGAACATTGAAGAAGAGAGGAGAAGAGAAGGTTGTTATGGCAAATCAGCACAAGTAGAGGGCGATTGCGTTTTTAGCTTTTGACACAAAAGAAAAGAAGTCAAAAGAATAGCAAGAAACCCTAATGTTCTATACCTATTCAGCAAAAGAAAGGAATGGACCCACAATTACTAAATCCTGAAGGCTCAGCCACCTAAAGAAATCGGCCCACAAAAACCAAAATGCTGAAAATGCTAAACCTAGATTCAAATGCCAAAATTACAACTACACAAGTCCTTTGGCCGGCTATCACTTCTCCCATTCGAATTTCCTATAATTTCTCTCCCTAATCTAGCTAATCTAATCTCATTGACAACCCAAACTCTCTTCAGTAGAGTTCTATTTGAGTTCCATCACATGACCAGTACATGCACAAAAATAAAAGCACCATACTGCTTACCATGCAACTAGAACCTTGGCCCTAGCACTCAGTCCACACGCCACTTTTTTAGGAACTTCGTGACGCCACCTTGCCACTTTACCAAAGGGTCACTTGTGCCTTATTTCACTTACTTTTTCTTAAAAGCCCCCTTAACCAAGTCCCCTTCATTTAAAATCCAAAGTTGATATTTTTGCCGAGTTTTATCTTAGGCTTGGGCCTTCTAAAGGCCCACTAACACACTTAAACACAAATTTAAGAACAAAATCACCAAAATTTCAAGATTTCACCAAAATCACAAAAATCCCGAAAAAAATCCCGAAAATCAAGGCGTTACAACTCTACACTCTTAAAGAAATTTCGACCTTGAAATTTACCTGATGCAAATAGTTGAGGGTATTGTTGACGCATCGCCTCTTCTGGCTCCCAAGTAGCCTCTTCCCTACCATGATTGCGCCAAAGCACTTTTACCAACGGAACTGACTTTCTTCTCAAAACTTTGACCTCACGATCTAGTATTTGCATAGGCTCCTCTTCAAAGGTCAGATCAGTCTTTACCTCAATCTCCTCCGCTAGTACGACATGCGAAGGATCCTATCGATACAGTCTTAACATGAACACATGAAAGACATCATGTATACGGTCTAGCTCTGGCGGTAACCCCAGCTGATAAGCTACTGGCCCTACCCGTTTAAGAACCCGATAAGGCCCAATACGTCGCAAACTCAACTTGCCCTTCTTGCCAAACCTCAAAATCTTTTCCAAAGGTGAGACTTTCAAAAATAACATATCCCCTACAGAGAACTCGATTTCTTTACACTTCAAATCAGCATACGACTTCTGCCTATCAGACGCCTCCTTTAACTGATCTCTGATCAACTTAACCTTATTCTCAATATCTGCCACTAACTCTGGTCTAAGAACCTGTCGTTCTCCCAACTCTGTCCAACACGTAGGCGTACGACACCTTCGCCCATAAAGTGCCTCATATAGGGACATTCATATACTTGCCTCATAACTTTTATTATACGCAAATTCTGCCAATGGCAAGTAGTCCTCCCAACTACCACGAAAGTCGATAACACAACCTTTTAACATGTCCTCTAGAACCTGAATAACCCTTTCCGATTGTCCATCTATCTGAGGGTGAAAAGCAGTGCTGAGGTCCAATCGTGTACCCAACGCCTCATGCAACTTTTGCCAAAATCGAGATGTAAACTTACGGTCCCGACCAGAAATAATTGAAACTGGCGCCCCATGTAGTCGCACTATCTCCACCACATACAATTTGGCCAACTTCTGAAGTGAGTAATCGATTTGGACAGGTATGAAATGGGCAGGTTTCGTTAACCTATCCACAATTACCCATACAGAATCCTTCTTGGAGGGTGTCAAAGGTAGTCCACTCACAAAATCCATGGTAACCCTTTCCCATTTCTAGAGTGGAATCTTTACTGGCTGTAACAGTCTAGAAGGCAGTTGGTGCTCAGCCTTTACTTGCTGGCACGTCAGACATTTTCTCACAAATTCAGTCACCTCCGGCTTAAGTCCAGGCCATCAATACACCTCTCACAAATCTCGATATAGCTTATTCCCTCCAGGATGTATGGCACAAGGTCCACTATGAGCCTCTTTTAGAATTAATTGCCTCAAATCAGAATCCTTCGGAATACAAATTCTTCCACAAAAGAAGAGAACTCCATCAGTATTCAGTCCAACATCTAAATTCTTATCATTCTCAGCTTGCTGAAACTGAGGAACCAACGAATCATCCTTTAACTGTTTCTCTTTAATCTGCTCAGCCTAAGTTGGTCTCACTTGCAACTCCGCTAATAGACTTCCTACGTCATATAAACTCAAACGAGCAAACATCGCTCTTAGTTCTGCTATAACCCTTCGGCTTAGTGCATCAGCCACCACATTCACCTTGCCTGGGTGGTACTCAATCGAATAGCCGTAATCCTTAAGCAACTCTATCCATCTTCGTTGCCTAAGATTCAACTCCTTCTAAGTTAACAGATATTTGAGATTTTTATGGTTCGTGTATATAATACACTTTTCTCCATACATATAGTGTCTCTAGATTTTTAACGCGAAGATTACCGCTGCCAACTCTAGATCATGCGTAGGGTAATTTGCCTCGTAAGGCTTAAGCTGTCGCAAAGCATAAGCGACCACTTTACCCTCTTGCATCAGTACATAGCCTAGTCCCACATGCGACGCATCACTGTACACAGTGAAATCCTTCCTAGACTCTGCCTGTATCAAAACTGGTGCCTCAGTCAAAACCTTCTTCAGCTTATCAAAGGCTTCTTGCTGTTTTTAAGTCCATACATACGTTACTCCTTTTCTCAGCAGTTTCGTTAACGGTGCCGCAATCAAAGAGAATCCCTCTACAAATTTCTATAATACCCTGCCAGACCCAGAAAACTCTGAATTTCTTATAATGACCTCGATGGCTTCCATTCCAGAACTGCCTCAATTTTTCGAGGATCTACCCTAATCCCCTTAGTAGAAACAACGTGACCGAGAAATGTTACTTTTTGCAACCAAAATTCACACTTACTGAATTTTGCATAGAGTTGCTTCTCCCTCAACACTTGCAGCACAATACGGAGATGCTCATCATGCTTCTCCTCAGTTTTCGAATATACTAAAATATCGTCAATAAATACGACAACAAATCGATCCAAGTACGGTTGGAATACTCGATTCATTAGATCCATGAAAGTTGCAGGTGCATTCGTCAGTCCAAATGGCATAACCAGAAACTCGTAATAACCATACCGAGTTCTGAATGCTGTCTTATGAATATCCACCTCCTTAACCCTTAACTGATGGTATCCAGACTGAAGGTCAATCTTGGAAAATACCAAAGCTCCTCTAAGCTGGTCAAACAAATCATCGATCCTTGGTAGAGGATACTTGTTCTTTATCGTCAGTTTGTTCAACTGGCGATAATCGATGCACATACGCATTGTCCCATCCTTTTTCTTCCCAAACAGTACTGGTACTCCCCACGAAGACACACTCGGTCTAATGAAACCTCTATCCAATAACTCTTGGATTTGTGCTTTCAGTTCTACTAACTCCTTTGGTGCCATCCTATAGGGTATGATAGACACTGGAGCCATTCCAGGCAGTAAGTCAATCCCAAACTCGACTTCTCGGTTCGGAGGTAATCCAGAGAGCTCCTCAGGAAAGACATCTTGAAATTCCTTTATAGTTCTAACCATCCCCACAGCCAAATTCTTAGCCTCAGCCTGACTTAAAAAAGCCAAGTACGCTTCGCAACCCTTGCGAATCAGCTTCTCAGCCCTTAGAGCTGAAACAACGTTGGACAACTAGCCCCTTCGCTCTCCAATAACCATTGCCTCCTCATCCTCGATAGTCCTCAACACCATCCTCTTAGCCACACAATCTAGAGTCACCTTATGCTTAGTCAACCATTCTATCCCTAAAATAAGATCAAACTCTCCGAATGGTAGCTCCATTAAGTCTCCAGTAAAAATCCTACCCTGAGTCTCTAAAGGCACCTCCCTAAAGAGTTTGTCTACCCTAACCGAGTGACCTATTGGACTTATCACAGTTACCTCCCTCACAGTTTCCTCAAAGTGCACACCCAACGACCCAGAAATGTCACATGCAACATACGAATGAGTTGATCCCACATCTATCAGAGTAGTGTATGGCATGCTAGAGATTAAAAACGTACCAGTTATGACGTCAAGTGCATCACCCTCCTCTCGGTGACTAGTAGGATATACCAATGCTGGCTGGCGAGCCTCAGCATTTCTAGCACCCCGGCCAGGTGCTCCACGTCCACGGCCATTTCCATTGCCACCTCTACCTTGTCCACGGCCCCTTGGCGGTAGCGGTCCACCTCGCACTGGTTGAGCAACCCTCTGTTTAGTAACTTGAGTCTGAGTTAGTCTCTGAGGACAGTCATTGATCTTATGTTCTTTGGACCCATATTGGAGACATGCCCTAGTATGCTTCCAGCATTCTCCAAAATGCACCCTACCACAGTCCCCACAAGCTTGTGGTCTAACTGTATTCACCGAAACTGCTCAGACCGATTCCTCTACTCTAGCTCTCTTGACATTTCGGTTTGCAGCACGAGATGGTCCAGAATCCCTCCTAAATTAGTTTTGATCCTTATCACGGTTCTGTCGTTCAGTTCGCTTCACCTCCTCAGTTATCT
Source organism: Gossypium stocksii (assembly GCA_020496765.1). NCBI lineage: Eukaryota > Viridiplantae > Streptophyta > Magnoliopsida > Malvales > Malvaceae > Gossypium > Gossypium stocksii. Next base: position 44,147,463 of record CM035624.1, read on the forward strand.
TAGCCTTCTCCACTAATATAGCAAAATCGCGCTCCCTCTGCGGAGCTATGAGCACCCATAGCTCATCCCTAAGGCCATCCTCAAAACGAATGCTACGCTAGTACTCAGTAGCTACTATACCGCTGGCATACCGACTCAACCTCAGAAATTCAGCCTCATATTCAGGAACAGTCTTATTGCCCAAGGTCAGGTTCATAAATTCTTTCCTACGTGCATCCACATAACTCGCTCTGACGTACTTTCCCTTGAAAGCCGTCTTAAACAGATCCCAAGTTACCCGCTCAGCTGGGGTACCCTCCTTCATAGTGATCCACCACTGATATGCCTCGTCTTACAGCAGAGACACCGCACCTTTCAGCTTTTGCTCCACCAAGCAATCTAGGTCGTCCATAATCCGTTCCGTAGCTTCTAGCCAATACTCAACTACATTTGGGGCTACTCCCGATATGCCTCTGAAGACCTCAGCTCCGTTAGCCCAGAGTCGCTTAGAAATGGATCCCCTATTCACTCACTCGGCATTAGCTCCAACAACCCTCTCTAGAACCCTTAACATCGCTTGGGACAAGGCATCATCCCCTGCGGCCCGATCATATAGCCTATTTTTAGCTACCGACAGCGGTTGTGCCTCCTCAGCTGGCAAGTGTTTCGAAGATGAAGACCCAGCTTGAACACTGCCTCGGCCACGTCCACGGACTCGTCCACGAGCAGCCCTCATACTCATAACGTCATATCTGATTACAAATTTTATGACATTAGTTTAGTATTTCAGTTGTTCATTACAAAATGTCTTATGTACAAATAGAGTTTAGAGTTTTGTTTTCACGATTTCGTAGCCTAGCTACAGTCTCAGTTTTCTAGGGTTTAGTTTCCCCTACAGTCTCAGTCTTACAGTTTTTAGTACTACCCTATCTACAGTATCATAGTAGGGTCTCAGTTCTATCTACACTGATATCTCAATACAGTATAGTATAAGAAAAGAATACTTACAGACTTCATGCCGGGGATCCAGTGTGCCACTTCTTCAGATGCTAGATTTTAGAAACCCAAAACTTAAAAATAAAACCTTAATACATGTATACCTTAAAAAATAACTTTAAAAAGGGCTTTCTTAAAAATTTTCCAAAACCGATTTCAAAATACCCTGCTTGGGCCTTGATTTAAAAATTTTCAAAAAAAATTTTAGACTCGATCCACAGTCGAGTTGTTGCAACTGGGCTCTGGTACCACTAAATGTAACACCCCAAACCTGGCTCAGAGGTTATGGCCAAGTCTGGTGTGTCACACCAACAACGAACTAACCATGTTACCTAGTTACTAAGCTTAGTGTGAGTTTTGTAAAACCGTACTTGTACTTTGAGAAGAAAATTCAGGTTCAGTTTGAGATTGTTCTATCCACTAACCGTTTGAAATCTATCTTGTTCGTTGATTTGTTATTCATTCGTTATGAGTGCTTTGCTTTGAAAACATTGATTGGTTTGAGAAAACCTATGCAGCATTGTTTAAATCATTTAAATCAATTTGTAATATAAAGTAAAAATAAATAATTTAAAACCCAAATTAAAATAATTAGAGCGGCCTTATTACAAACCCAAAAATCAGAATAAAAAAATTAAAGTAAATAATAAAATAAAATAAATAAGTTAATTAAACCAGAAATGCAGTCTACGTGGCCACTCCGAATCCCTCTAGCTCTAAGTCTACCAATCTAGGGCTCACCTGTGTGGATGGAAGAAAAGGGGTGAGTTTGGAAACTCAGTATGTAAAGAAAGCCCATCCAGAGCCCAAATCAGCTCAAGCCCATTGGGCCCAAGCCCTACCAGTCTCAGTAACTACTGGGTCGAAGCCCTATTTAGTATTCAGTTAACTCGGCCTTAGCCCTATTTAGTAAACAGTACAACTACCCTTTTCAGATAACAGTACGACCCATAGGCCCATTTCAGTAACAAAATAGATATCATGCATGTATGCAAAGCCCAAATCCCATCCTATGTCCAATCGCTACACTCCACCCGTACCAACCATAAACACTCCATGTGGGGAAACAACTCAACCCACCCAGCCACTACACTTCACAGTCGTAGCATAGCTGCTCAGATAATGTGGCCAAGCCACTAACAGTAGAATGAGGCAAAGCCCCATCTAGTAAACAGTACGAGGCAAAGCATCTTTCAGTAATCAGTACGAGGCAAAGCCTCTTTCAGTAATCAGTACGAGGCAAAGCCTATTTCAGTAATCGTGGCAATGCCATTTGCACTTCCTCCATCAATATGCCCAGTCCCATGCAACAGATAATCATGTCATGGCATACAGTGAACAGAAACAGTAAAGCATGCATTTCAGTCAAGTTTAGCCCTAGGGGTATAACGGTCATTTTGCACCTAGGGGTAACATAGTAATTTCGCACCCTTAATGGGTATTTCAGTAATTATACTAGTTTTTAGGGTTTTATGCATATTTCTACCCTTAATAGTCCAACTCACATCTCAGCAGTTAATTTAGCCCATTTTAGCAGTTTTTAGTCATTGGGCCCTAAAACCCCTAATGGGCCCTACAGTGTCCTTTAGCTACTTTGGTCCGTTTAGCCCAAATTTTAAGTCTAGTCTAATAGAATTAACCTACAGTATACCAGAACACACTTACCACTTACTTTTACCCATATGGGCCCGTAAGCCCATTGGGCCTAATTTTAGCCCATCGAGGCCCAAATTTACCGAAGTGCACGAAATTGCACACTCATCCATCTTACCATTTGTGATTACAGATCTCACTATTTACAACCCACTTACAAGCGCTCGTACGCTCACAAGCCCATGAAATGCTGGAATTTTGGCATTTCGGCTTTTCGGCTTTTGTCGATTTAGACCACAGAAGGGTGTTCGTTTACACACCTGATTTGTGATTTACCGATGAGATCTCCTATGCGATTTCTCCTACAACCAATCACTTAACAAATTAGATCCAAGATTCAATGACAACCAATATAATCTTGCTTACCATAATCGGCCAACATCACCTAAGGCCCTTGAGTTCTTACCTTTGCCAAAATTAATGACTAGATCTAGATCTAGTCGTTCCAAAGATCCAAGCCTTCTACGTTCCTTGCTAGATCACCCCTTTCACAACAAGTACACATAGAACCGATTAGAAGAACCAGCATTACCTATCACCATAGTCAACAGCCTCCCTAAAGTTTTTTAGGGACTTTCGGCTTTTCTTAAATCCTGAAATAACCAAATAGAGTAGAGATCTAAGTACTTACCGAAGATCTACTAATCATGAACGCTTCTAATCCTATTCTAATCCAGATCTGACGTAGATCTCACCTCTGAACACAAGCAGAGAATGAATACAAACGATTTCAGCTTTTGGATCTATCCTAGAATGTCTATTTTAGATTTTAGAGAAGGATGGATGAAAAGAGTTCACAAGGTGACAAAACTATCAGTAGTGAAAGGAATGAGGGGTTTGTGACTCGGTTTCTTAAAGGATTTGAAAGAAGAAAAGAGAAGAGAGGATATCAATCAAAGAGGTATTCGATCAAGAGATGAGGGAGATTCGGCTCTTTAGAAGAAATCGCAAAAGGGGAAGGAATTTTTGGTTAAGATGAATTCGGCACACTATCTTTAGGGTTAGGCTATTATGAAATCGACTATAAGGTTTGAAAAGAGAATAGAAAAGAATGAAGATTGAAGAAGAGAGGAGAAGAGAAGGTTGTTATGGCAAATCGGTATAAGTGGAGGGGGATTGCGTTTTCGGCTTTTGACACAAAAGAAAAGAAGTCAATAGAATAACAAGAAACCCTAATGTTCTATACCTATTCAGTAAAACAATGGAATGGACCCACAATTACTAAATCTCGAAGGCTCAGCCACCTAAAGAAATCGGCACGCAAAAACCAAATTGTTAAAAATGCTAAACCTAGATTCAAATGCCGAAATTGCAACTACACAAGTCCCTTGGCCGGCCATCACTTACTCCCATTTGAATTTCCTATAATTTCTCTCCCTAATCTAACTAATCTAATCTCATTGACAACCCAAACTCTCTTTAGTAGAGTTCTACTTGAGTTCCATCACATGACCAGCACATACACAAAAATAAAAGCACCATACTACTTACCATGCAACTAGAACCTTGGCCCTAGCATCAGTCCACACGCCACTTTTTTAGGAACTTAGTGACACCACCTTGCCACTTTACCAAAGGCTCACTTGTGCCTTATTTTACTTACTTTTTCTTAAAAGCCCCCTTAACCAAGTCCCTTTCACTTAAAATCCAAAGTTAATGTTTTTGCCGAGTTTTATCTTAGGCTTGGGCCTTCGAAAGGCCCACTAACACACTTAAACACAAATTTAATAACCAAATCACCAAAATTTCAAGATTTCACCAAAATCACAAAAATCCCAAAAACAAATCCCAAAAATCAGGGCGTTACAGGCCTTGACTAAATGGGCTTTTAAAAATATATTGGTGAATTAAGACACAAGTAGGCTTGTGTTAAAGTGGCAAGGTGGCGCCACTTAAGACACAAGGGGTGGCGTGTGGAAGCTATGCAAGAGCTAAGGTTCAAGTCTCTTGGTAAGCAATGTGATGTTTATTTTTTTTTAATGAATGTGCAAGGCATGTGGTGGATTCCAAGTGAAACTCTGTTGGGAAGAGTTTGAGGTGCTCATGGGATTGAGTCAAGGAGGGATAAGGGGAGAAAATTTAGGAATTTTGAAAGGGAGGAAGTGTTGGCCGATTGTAGGAGTGTAGAGGGATGCATATTCGGCTATGGGGGCTCAGAATAGCATTTTTGGCATTTTTGGTTTTGTGTGTGCCGATTTCTCTTGTGCTAGTCCCTTGGGTGTTATTCTGAGGTAAAACCTTAATGCCATATAGGTAATTCTCAAAGTGTTTTTATCCTTTTCTTTCTTTTTTTTCCCTCCTCTCTCATGTTTTAAAAGTCGAAAACAAGATCCATACACCCTTCTTGTACCGATTTGTTTAAAGAAAAGTTAAACACTTATACCCTTTTTCTTCTTAAGCTGAATCCATCATCTTCTTGCCTCTTTCTTTTCTTGTTTATTGTTGAAATTGATTCACATAAAACCTCTCCTGACTGATTGCTTTAAAAAGCCGAAAACTTGAAAACACATCTTTTCTGTTGATTTCTCCTTTTTGCTTCCACTCTTGCTAAAATCGAAACCCTCAAGCCTTCCATATCTCTCTATCGACCATCTCGTCTCTGATTCACAACTTCTTCTTCTTCCATCTTTTCTCTTGAAACCAAAACTCCCATACCCTCAGGGAGTCGAATCTTGTCATCTATTTTGCAAACATTTTCCTTTGGCCAAATGCCATAGATCTCTTCTCCACCTTCGGTTTTGAGTAGATCCGTAATAGATCTGGACTAAATTAGTGATTTGAGGTTCTCTTCTGTCAGGACAAGCGGGTAAATCTTTGGGTAAGTGGTCTCCTCTCATAATCTCTTCTTTCTAATGAATCGTAAAGAGCCGAAATCCCTAATGTTTTTCACTTGTCGGCCTTTCTCTTTGGTAATCGATTTAAAGTTTTCTGGTTGCCTGTAGTGATTCCGTAGCCGAAGTAGGGGCTGATCTCGTGAAGGGTGTGGGTGAGCAAGTGACCATAAGGTGATCCAGATCTACTTGTTAGATCTCGGCCAAGGTAAGTGTTAATGAATGTTTTGGTTATAGCCGAATATGTTGGGGGTAAGAGTTGATAGTTATAATCGGGCTATGAAATAACATGATAGGTAAATTGATGTAGGTTGTTCGAACGTGGGATTTTGAAGTAGTACGCAAAACAGGTGTGTAATCGACACCTACTAGTAGACTAGATCAGTAAAAGCTGAAATGCCGAAATTTTGGCATTTCGAGGGCTTACGAGCGTGCGAGTGCTCGTGGATCAGTTTGAATTGGTATAATCGATAATCGCAAACGGTAAGAATGATGTGTGCGTATTTCTATGCACGTTGGTATTTTAGGCCTCGAAGGGTCAAAATTGGGCCCAATGGGCTTATGGGCCCATATGGGTGACAATGAGTGGTAAGTGTGTTTTGGTAATCTCATTGGTAATTCTGCTAAAATAGACATGAAATTTGGGCTTAGTGGGCCATAATAGCTAGTGGACACTGTAGGGCCCATTAGGGGTTTTAGGGCCCGATGACTCTGAGTTAATAAAATGGGCTAAATAAGTTATTTAGAAAACATTAAGGCTGTTAATAAACTGTAATGAGCATGAAACCCTAAAAATTGGCAATTTACTAAAATACCCTTTAAGAGGGGAAAATTATTATTTTACCCCTAGGTGCTTAAAGACCATTTTAGCCCTAAGGTTAAGTTGATTGATTTGCATGTTAAAATACATTTGTTCACTGTATGCCATGACATGATATACTGTTGCATGGGATTGGGTTTTGATGGAGGAAGTGCTAAGTGGCAATGCCACATTTATTATTAGAGGCCTTGCCTCGTTTACTGTTAGTGGCTTGGCCACGTTATCTGATTAAGCAGCTAAGCTGCGACTGTGGTGTGTAGGGCTGGGTGGGTTGAGTTATTCCCCACATGGTGTGTAGGGCTAGTACAGGTGGTGTGTAGGGCTGGATTGGGTTGGGCTGTGCATTCATGCATAAACACTATTCTATTACTGTAATGGGCCTAAGGGCCACACTAATTTCTATCAATTCTATCAATTTTTATGTTGGTTTTTAATTATTAAATTATTACTTGTTTAAAATTGATAGAATTACGCTGCGCGGGTTTTTATTCCAAAATTAATCAACGATTTCAAAATATATCATACGCAATAAATGGATCATCTAATGACAAGATAAGATCTTATAAAGAAATAAACTCCAACTGGTAGTGGATAGGGCTTCCATAAGCTAAATAACCTATTTTTTTCACAACTTTTTAAAATGATTTTGCAAAGTCACCCTAAGCGTATTAATTAAAGAATGCGGTGTAATTCAACGTCCATGTGATACACCAGATTTGGCCATAACATCTGGGCCGGGTTTGGGGTGTTACAAGGTAACCTTTGTGGTGAAATATGAGAGGAATGCCTTTGTGGCAAGCTCCATAAGGAATGCCTTCGTGACGCACTCTTAAGAATCGTCATTGTGGAAAATAAGTGGAAAGATAAGGCTTGATGGCAATCTTTGATGGGATAGCCCTTGTGGCAACCATATGAATGGAACACCTCTATGGCGAGACCTACAAGAAGGACTTTTGAGGCACACTCCAAAAGGGCTGCTCTAGCGACATGTTCTAGAAAGGCTTTTATAAATGAATCATGATGGACGTCCTTGTGGTAGGTTCTATACTAAGTAACTGGCGTGTTATGCATTATCTTTAAACATAAATAGTGAATTTAGAAGTACAAATTGTACAAATGAAATATATGGTAAGGCATGCCATAAAGACTAAGGCTAGTCGAAGATAATGAATTAAAGAGCTATGGTGAAGTAATGAGCTAGTATTGAGATGTATTCTGAATAAAGACGTAACCTTGTATATTCGAAGGCAATACCTATTACCTGTGTATGTGCTTCTCTTCGAATCACGATGAGTGTAACGCCCCCACGCCCGAGACCGTCGCCGGAGTCGAGCTTGAAGTGTTACTACACATAATTTACCATTTTAAACAACTTTACATTATCTATTTTGATTTTCGGAATAAGCAGTTTATCTGCATCATGGTCGCTTGAAAATCATATCTCGAGTTACAAAACTCAAAATCAAGATTTGTAAATTTTCCCTGAATCTAGACTCATGTATCTATCTGTTAATTTTTTTATAGAATTTTTTCCTGGGCCAATTAGTACAGTTTATTAGTTAAAGTTGCCCCTGTTTTAGAACTCAACTGCACTAACCTCTACTTATTACGAACCACTTTTCTCCCTGTAAAAAATTCATATGACTATGATGTTTGTTTCTCTTAAAACTAGACTCAAAAATAATTCTGAACATATAAACAAAACCACCTAATTATTTTTGTACAATTTATGGTGAATTTCCAAAGTTGGAACAGGGGATCCAGAAATTGCTCTGGCCCTGTTTCACTAAAACTCTGATATCTCATTAAATACAATACCTTTACCTGTTTTCCTTATTCCATATGAAAATAGACACAATAAGCTTTAATTTCATATATTATTCACCATCAAAACATGTTTCTACTATTTTTAGTGATTTTTCAAAGTCACGTCATTTTTGCTACTTGAATCTGTTTTTAAGCTACTTTCACATTTTCCTTAATTTCCATGTGATAGTTACGACTCAATCATACATACTATTAAACATGTATATCATCAGCCACTCTATTAGCTAATCACTAGCAAGTATTTACACATCATTCATTGATCATATCATATCAAAAGAAGCCAAGTTCCTATACATGCCATACACAAAACGAAACGTCTAACTATACCAAAGTGATTCCTTCGATAGTGTGATCGGATCTCCAATGTTTCCTTCGATCCCCGAGTGGCTTGGCAAGAACTATAAGAAGAAGGAAATAAAGAGGGTAAGCACTAGGCTTAGTAAGTTTACAAGCAAATAAATTACAACATTCATCATATGGGATAAGTATGCAAACTATCAATTAGCATTATAGGCTTTCTTTACATCTCATTTTCTGCCTTCTTCTTCTTCACTTACCTTCTTTCTTACCTGACCTTTCATTATTCATGATTACAATCTACCTTTCCTTTGCTGATAATTCACTGTACATTTACTTGAATAATGGCCTGTTGAACCACTCAGAATACTAAGGATACTAGGGTCGTTCCTGTCTAACAATATCCTGCCAATGCCATGTCTTTGACATGGACTTACATGAATTATTCCTGTCTCCAATGCCATATATCTAATATGGACTTACATGGCTCAATCCTGTCTCCAAAGCCGTATATCTAGTACGGACTTACATGGCTCATTTCTGTCCTGTCCTGTCCTGTCGACCCCTAATGTCATGACATTTCGTATCCTAACATTCCTAAGGTTCAATTGGGACTTTCTACTGCTTTTCTCTGTCATATTTACTCAAACTTTGGCAAAATTACATTTTTGCCCCTAAACTTTTACATATTTACACTTTTTCCCCAAGGCTCGGAAATCAAAACTTATCACAAATTCTTGTATTTTAAGACATGCTGATCATTTATTTACCAACAACATCTTCAAATTCCTACTATAACATACACTTATGTACAATAGGTATTTTTTCCAATTAAGCCCTTTTACTCGTTTTTACCTAAAACCGAGTAGCTCAAGTTGTCTAGCATAATTTAAAACCTCATATTCTATCATAAAACATCAAAATACACAAATTTCACCTATGGGTATTTTTCCAAATATGAACCCTAACTTAAAATATTGCTAACATAAGCTTTATCGAGCTACCGGGACTACGAAAACATAAAGAACATTAAAAACGGGGCTTGGAATCACTTACTATGGAGCTTGGAAGCTTGAAACAAACCCTAGCTATGGAGAACCCTTGAAATTTCGTGCTAATGAAGAAGATGATAGCAATTTTGTCATCTTTTTCCTTTTTTAATCATGTTAATAACCAAATGACCAAAATGCCCATCCTTACTAAACTTTCAAAAATTCCATCCATGTCCAAATTTTGTCCATGAACTTAAAATTGGCCAAATTACTATTTAAAGCCTCCTAATTAATATTTCAAAACATTTTCATACTAGAAACTTCTAGAATGCAAGTTTTGCAACTTATTCGATTTAGTCCCTAATTTTAAATTAAGCACTTTATGCATAGAATTTCTTCAAGAAATTTTCACACCATCATGCAATCATAATATAGACCTCAAAATAATTATAAAATAATTATTTCTATCTCGGATTTGTGGTTAAGAAACCACTATTCCGATTAGGCCCTATTTTGGGATGTTACATATCTCCCCCTTTAGGGATTTTTGTCCCCGAAAATCTTACCTGTGAAGAGGTTTGGGTACTGTTTTCGCATGGCCTCTTCGGGTTCCCATGTAGCCTCATCCACCCCATGTCTATTCTACAAGACTTTTACAAGAGCAATACTTTTATTCCTTAATTGTTTTATCTCACGAGCTAGAATTTTTACCGGTTTTTCATCATAAGTCATATCTGGCTGAATCTCAACCTTTGTCGGAGAAATCACATGTGACGGATCTGATCGATAACGTCGTAACATTGACACATGGAACACGTTATAAATCTTTTCTAACTCAGTCGGCAAAGCTAATCAATATGCTAATGCTCCAACTCTCTCAATCACTTCAAACGGTCCAATAAAACGAGGACTTAACTTGCCTTTCCTGCCAAATCTGAGAACTTTCTTCCACGGGGATACTTTCAAGAATACCTTGTCGCCAACCTGATATTCTATCTCTTTTCTTTTTAAATCTGCATATGACTTCTGCCTGTCTGAAGCTGCTGTCAAACAATCTCTGATAACTTTCACTTTTTCTTCTGTTTCTTTAACTAGATCAACCCCGTAAATCTGATATTCTTTAAGCTCTGTCCAATATAAATGTGTACGGCATTTACGTCCATACAAAGCTTCGTAAGGTGCCATCTTCAAACTCGACTGGTAACTATTATTATAAGCAAACTCTACCAATGGTAAATATTTTTCCCAACTGCCTTGAAATTCCAATATACAACATCTAAGCATATCTTCAAGTACCTGGATAACTCTCTCTGACTGACCGTCGGTTTGGGGATGAAAAGCCGTACTAAAACTCAACTTGGTGCCCAAAGCTTCTTGTAGCTTCTTCCAAAATCGTGAAGTAAATCTCGGATCACTGTCTAAAATGATCGATAACGGCACTCCATGTAGTCTAACTATCTCTGAAATGTATAACTCGGCCAACCTGTCAAGTGAATAATCCATACGGACTGGGATAAAATGAGCCGACTTAGTTAGCTTATCAATCACAACCCATACTGCATCTTTCTTTTTTAGCATTAACGGCAATCCAGTCACAAAATCCATAGTAACTCTGTCCCATTTCCACTCCGAAACTAGCATAGGCTGCAATAATCCCGAGGGTACCTGGTGTTCGGCCTTTACCTGTTGACAAATCAAGTATCTGGAAACAAACTCTAAAATATCTCTTTTCATTCCTACCCACCAGTACAATTTCTTCAAATCATTATATATCTTTGTACTACCCAGATGAATAGACAAAGAACTGCTATGTGCTTCCTGTAAGGTCTTCCGAATAAGCTCATCATTCTTTGGTACACATATTCTGTCTCTAAACATCAAACAACCATCAGAACGAATCCGGAAATCTGATTCTATGCCTGACTCACATTGAACTCTTTTAGCTTGTAAATCACTATCATCTTTCTGAGCTTCACAAATTTCTTCAAGAAATACGGGTTTAGTTCTCAATTCAGCTAGAATAGAACCATCATCCGACATGGCCAAATTGGTATTCAAAGCTCGCAATACAAATAAAGATTTTCTAATTAAAGCATCAGCAACTACATTTGCCTTACCTGGGTGATAATCAATCAGTAGCTCATAATCTTTAATCAACACTAGCTATCTTCTTTGCCTCAGGTTCAAATCTTTTTGAGTCATCAAGTATTTCAAACTTTTATGATCGGTGAATATCCGGCACCTTTCACCATACAAATAATGTCTCCAAATCTTCAATGCAAATACAATAGCAGCTAGCTCTAAATCATGTGTCAGATAATTTTTCTCATGTGGCTTCAATTGTCTAGAGGCATAAGCAATCACCTTTCCTTCTTGCATGAGTACGCAACCGAGCCCATTCAAAGACGCATCACTGTAAATAACGAATTCTTTACCCGGTTCTGGCTGTACTAAGATGGGAGCTTCAGTCAACAATGCCTTTAACTTGTCAAAACTCTGCTAGCACTTCTCAGTCTATTCAAACTTAACATCATTCCGTAGCAATCTCGTCAACGGGGTGGCTATCATAGAGAATCCCTCCACAAATCGTCTATAATAACCAGCTAATCCAAGAAAGCTTCTAACTTCTGAAACATTCCTAGGAGGCTTCCAATCGACAATGGCTGAAATTTTACTTGGTTCAACTCTAATACCTTCACCTGAAACAATATGTCCAAGGAATCCAACTTCTCGGAGCCAAAACTCACTTTTACTGAACTTAGCATATAACTGATTATCTCTCAGAATCTGTAAAACTTTTCTCAAATGCTCTTTATGTTCAGCCTCATCATGAGAATAAATCAAAATATCATCAATGAACACAAGTACAAACTTGTCCAAATACGGTCTAAATATTCGGTTCACTAAGTCCATAAAAACGGAAGGAGCATTAGTTAAGCCAAACGGCATCACAAGAAACTCATAATGACCGTACCTAGTTCGGAATGCAGTCTTCGAAACATCTGACTCCTTAACTCGCATCTGATAGTATCTGGATCTCAAATCTATCTTGGAAAACACGGTGGCTCCCTTTAATTGATCAAACAAATCATCAATTCTGGGCAGTGGATATTTGTTCTTGATAGTTACCTTGTTAAGTTGCTGATAATCTATGCACAATCTCATTGAACCATCTTTCTTTTCACAAATAACACTGGTGCACCCCATGGTGAACTACTGGGTCTTACAAAACCTTTATCAGTTAATTCTTGTAGCTGAGCTTTCAATTCTTTCAATTCCGACGGGGCCATTCTATAAGGAGTAATAGAAATAGGTGTGGTACCTGGAATTAGCTCAATACCAAACTCAACTTCTCTAACAGGAGGCAAACCTGGTAATTCTTCCAGAAATACATCTGGATACTTGCACACTACAGGCACTGATTCAACTTTCAATTCTGAATCTTTAGTATTCAATACAAAAGCAAGATAAGCCTCATACCCCTTTCTCAAATATTTCTGAGCTGTCATAACAGAAATCATAGCAAATGAACCATCTGACTCATCTGAATTAACTTGAAGAATCTCACCATTTTCACTATCACATCATGTGCCATCAACCAATCCATACCCAGAATAACATCAAGCTCATCAAACGGCAATAAGATGAGATCGGCCGGAAAACAGTGACATCTAATCATTGAGGGGCAATTTCTACATACTTTATCTATCAATACACACTTGCCTAGTGGATTCGATGCTTTTATCACAAATTCTATGGATTCTATAGGCATACTCATTTTAGACATCAGTTTCACACAAACATAGGAATGGGTCGAACCCGAATCAATTAAAGCAATGACATTAATGTCATGTAAAGAAAATGTACGCGTAATCACATCAGGGGAGGATGCCTCTTCGCGAGCACGAATAGCATAAGTCCTTGCAGGGGCTCTAGCATCTGGTCTCACTGTCGAATCTCTAGAGGTGCCTCTGTTACTTGCTCTTACTCCCAATTGTCTCGGTGATCTGCCTCTGGTAGGAGCATTTTCGGATCTAGCACTCTGTGTTACTTCTCGGTTAGCCACCTCTGGACATTCTCGCACAAAATGATCTGGAGCACCACACTTATAACAAACATTTTCGCCTACTCGACAAGGACCATAATGAAGTCTACCACATCGTGGACATCCCGATCTACTCGATCTAACATTACCCACACTTGCGGTCGAAGTGGTCTAAGCTTTCAGATCTTTAAATCTGCTACCTCTATTCTGACTAGATTGCCTTGCCGAAAAGCTAGATCTGGTAGAAAACTCTTTGGGCCTCTTGGATGTAGCCTGAAATGATCTGCTCATCTGTCTTGTCTTCGTATCTCACGTCTCTGTTTCAGTTTTATCTTTTCTTTTTAACAACTCCTCCTCTTTACAGGCTCTGCCAATTAAAATGACGAACTCTTTTATTTGCAAAACACCCACTGATAGTCAGATATCATCATTTAACCCATCCTCAAACCTTTTACACATAATAGCCTCCATGGACACACATTCTCGAGCATATTTACTGAGTCTAACAAATTTACGCTCATAATCAGTCACTGTCATATTACCTTGTTTCAGCTCTAAGAACTCTTTTCTTTTTTGATCAATAAACTTCTGGCTGATGTACTTTTTACGGAATTCCTCCTGAAAGAAGTCCCAAGTGACCCTCTCTTTCGGTACAACTGATACTAGTGTCTTCCACCAGTGGTAGGCCGAATCTCTGAGAAGTGATACTACACATTTCATACATTCCTCAGGTGTACAAGATAATTCGTCAAAGACTCTGATAGTATTTTCTAGCCAAAATTCTGCTCTTTCTGCATCATCATCTTTTGTTGCTCGGAACTCTTCTGCCCCATATTTCCTGATTTTATCAACTGGTGGCTTTTCTCTTATCACTGTACCTGTGACTGGGGGGGCTTGAGCTACATGGGTAGCTTGAGAATCTTGAGGGGGTGGAGGTCTAACTGCTGGATTCGTACAAACGAACTCGGCAAACCAATCATTCAAAGCTTGGAAGAGAGCTTCTCGAGTCACTCCTCCCTGATCAACTGTTACTGGCATATTCTCAGATGGCACTGCCCCTTCCGCAGGAGCAGGCGCATTACTTTCCATATCATCATCACCAGCTCGTTTGGGATCCATTACTATAAAACAAAATATTTAAAAATCATCAGGAGTCGTCACACTATCAAAATATAAGTATGGCATGTATAGCTAGACTCTTACTCGTACTAACTATTCTGAGAACCGACTAAACCTGCCTGATACCAATAAATGTAACACCCCCACGCCCGAGACTGTCGCCGGAGTCGAGCTTGAAGTGTTACTACACATAATTTACCATTTTAAACAACTTTACATTATCTATTTTGATTTTTGGAATAAGCAGTTTATTTGCATCATGGTCGCTTGAAAAATCATATCTCGAGTTACAAAACTTGAAATCAAGATCCATAAATTTTCCCTGAATCTAGACTCATGTATCTATCTGCTAATTTTTTTCTATAATTTTTTGCTGTGCCGATTAGTACAGTTTATTAGTTAAAATTTCCCCTGTTTCAGAACTCAACTGCACTAACCTCTACTTATTAAGAACCACTTTTATCCCTCTACAAAATTCATATGACTATACCGTTTATTTCTCATAAAACTAGACTTAATAAGAATTCTGAAAATATAAACTTCACCACCTAATTATTTTTGTACAATTTATGGTGGATTTCCAAAGTTGGAACAAGGGATCCAAAAATCACTCTGGCCCTATTTCACTAAAACTCCGATATCTCATCAAATACAATACCTTTACCTGTTTTTCTTATTCCATATGAAAATAGAAACAATAAGATTTAATTTCATATATTATTCACCATCAAACCATGTTTATACTATTTTTAGTGATTTTTCAAAGTCACGTCATTTCTGCTACTTGAATCTGTTTTTAAGCTACTTTCACATTTTCCTTAATTTCCATGTGATAGTTACTACTCAATCATACATACTATTAAACATGTATATCATCAGCCATTCTATTAGCTAATCACTAGCAAGTATTTACACATTATTCATTGATCATATCATATCAAAAGAAGCCAAGTTCCTATACATGCCATACACAAAACGAAACGTCTAACTATACCAAAGTGATTCCTTCGATAGTGTGATCGGATCTCCGACGTTTCCTTCGATCCCCAAGTGGCTTGGCAAGAACTATAAGAAGAAGGAAATAAAGAGGGTAAGCACTAGGCTTAGTAAGTTTACAAGCAAATAAATTACAACATTCATCATATGGGATAAGTATGCAAACTATCAATTAGCATTATAGGCTTTCTTTACATCTCATTTTCTGCCTTCTTCTTCTTCACTTACCTTCTTTTTTACCTGACCTTTCATTATTCATGATTACAATCTACCTTTCCTTTGCTGATAATTCACTGTACATTTACTTGAATAATGGCCCGTTGAACCACTCGGAATACTAAGGATACTAGGGTCGTTCCTGTCTAACAATATCCTGCCAATGCCATGTCTTTGACATGGACTTACATGAATTATAATTGTCTCCAATGCCATATATCTAATATGGACTTACATGGCTCAATCCTGTCTCCAAAGCTGTATAACTAGTACGGACTTACATGGCTCATTTCTGTCCTGTCCTGTCGTGTCCTGTCCTGTCGACCCCTAATGTCATGACATCATATCCTAACATTCCTAAGGTTCAATCGGGACTTTCTACTGCTTTTCTCTGTCATATCACCTTATATTCAACTTGATTATTTTCATAAAATGAATATATAAATGCTGGAAAATGACAATAGTAATGTAAAATAACAGAATATTGTATTTATTTACCGTAAACTTACCTCGATACCAAATGTGACTAAACTTTACAATTTAGTCCTTTACTTTTTCTTTTCCCCGATCTACTCCCGAATTTCGTTCTTCTTGATCTATAATAGCAAATTAACTTATTTAATATCAACATTTATCAAAACAGCCCTTTACTCAAACTTTGGCAAAATTACATTTTGCCCCTAAACTTTTGCATATTTACACTTTTGCCCCAAGGCTCGGAAATCAAAACTTATCACAAATTCTTGTATTTTAAGACATGCTGTTCATTTATTTACCAACAACATCTTCAAATTCCTGCTATAACATACACTTATGTCAATAGGTATTTTTACCAATTAAGCCCTTTTACTCGTTTTTACCTAAAATCGAGTAGCTCAAGTTGTCTAGCATAAATTAAAACCTCATATTCTATCATAAAACATCAAAATATACAAATTTCACCTATGGGTATTTTTCCAAATATGAACCCTAACTTAAAATATTGCTAACATAAGCTTTATCGAGCTACCAGGACTATGAAAACGTAAAGAACATTAAAAACGAGGCTTGGAATCACTTACTATGGAGCTTGGAAGCTTGAAACAAACCCTAGCTATGAAGAACCCTTGAAATTTCATGCTAATAAAGAAGATGATAGCAATTTTGTCATCTTTTTCCCTTTTTAATCATGTTAATAACCAAATGACCAAAATGCCCCTCCTTACTAAACTTTCAAAAATTCCATCCATGTCCAAATTTTGTCCATGAACTTAAAATTGGCCAAATTACTATTTAAGACCTCCTAATTAATATTTCAAAACAGTTTCATACTGGAAACTTCTAGAATGCAAGTTTTGCAACTTATTCGATTTAGTCCCTAATTTTAAATTAAGCACTTTACGCATAGAATTTCTTCAAGAAATTTTCACACCATCTTGCAATCATAATATAGACCTCAAAATAATTATAAAATAATTATTTCTATCTCAGATTTATGGTTACGAAACCACTATTCCGATTAGGCCCTATTTTGGGATGTTACAATGAGTAGATGGCTCAAAGATTTAAAGAGTGTAAATAAAGTATCACAAACAATGAAGAGAAGGGAGTAGTCTTAGAGTAAGGTATTGCAGCGAATGAGTCCAAGAGAATAGAATCTGAGGAAGTATTCACTAGAGAGAGAGTTAAAGGTTCGGAACAAAGAGATTTTCCAACTAAAATATCAATTTCTATATGCAAGTGCAACCTAGGTAAAAGATGTTTCCCTCTCTAAATTATTATGAACTTATATGTGTGTTATGTTGTAGGTGTGGTGTTGTGAGTTCACACCAAGAGGGAAAATGCCAATACTACACCAAGAAGAGGCGTATCGGGTTATTATGCATATAGAGCAAATTATCGGCGAGTTTGAAGCCTGTTCTGTTTGTAACACCCCCAAACCTGGCCTAGACATTATGGCCGAATCCGGTGATGTCACATTGAAGGGTGACTCGTATAAATCGTATACTTGGAAGAATTTGAAGACATTCATTCGTCTGTGGTTTGAATAAGGGTTTATTTTCAAAACAATTTTATTAGAAAAAGATAACTTAGTTTAAAATGTGTTCATTAGAAGGTTCGCTTAATCAAAAGTTTAGGTGAGTTTGAGTAAAAGCTTTGAGTTTATAAGTTGAAAACCCAACTGTACATATCTTGTTAAATTACAGCGAAAGCTCATGTTTTAAGAAAACATGTAGATATTTATGTTGAATTAGAAAACATGTTTAATTTTAGAAATCCGATTTGAGTTAGAAACTTTAGCAGTTATAATAATAATAAAATCCAAATACAAAATCATACCGGAGATAAAAGGCCTTATTACAACCTAACAAAACAATGCAAAATAAGGAAAGTAAATAAAACTAGTAATCCTCAAAGTAAACAGCAGTGTAATGTGGCCATCTCCGAGTCCTCTCCTACGTTGAGCCGCCTACTAAGGATCACCTGAAAAAAATTAAAAAGAGGGAGTGAGTTTCAAAACTCAGTTTGTACGACCCTCAACAAACAAATAATCATGCAACAATCAGATTGGGCCTAAGCCCTATTTAATATCGGTGGCCTTTGGGCCTTAGCCCATAGTGGCCTTAGTTGAGCCTGAGCCCATATCACAATACAGTGTGACCTTTGGGCCTAAGCCCATAATGGCCTCGGTTGGGCCCGAGCCCATATCACAGATATCAATATGCGTATGCAATGCACAATTACCCATAACCAACCCTGTACACCCCTTTCCAACCCTACACTCCTGTGGGGAGATACTCGACCCACCCATCCTTATACACCCGTTGTGACATTGGTTGCGGCACCACTCATCGTTGCAGCAGAGCTACTCGTGGCTTAAAAGCCTTAGTTGTAGCACCGATTATGGCACTACTCATCATTGCAGCAGAGCTGCTCGTGGCTTAAAAGCCTTCATTGGATCCACAGTCGTCAAGTGACCGTGCGACCCTTATATACACTTCCTCCAATCATAATTCCAGCCCATATGTAATATAATAACACATGAATGTAGCAGAAAATATATAGCATACATAAGTCTTACTCATAACACATAGGGGTATTTTAGTAATTTTATCCTATAAGTGTGTTTTTGGTAATTTCTACCTTACAAGGTATTTTGGTAATTTCTTAACAATATGGGTCTTAATTACGAACTTTGGCCCATCAACAAGTCCCCGTTGGCTAAAGTGAACGGACACTATGCACCAGGTAGGATTTCAGAGAAGAGGAGGTGGGTCATTAAGACCGCTTAAGTACCAAGCTCTCCCTAGATCCAATCCTAGACATGCATATGTCTATTGCCACACTCTAACCTTACGACTTGTCCACAGATGCACTTGATAAATTAATTAAGTTTTATGCCTGCTTAATGATTCATTAGAAACTAGGCCTAAAAGTCCATTATAAAACCCTAGCAAGTCCACATGCTTTCATACATTCATATAGCCCATCAGGCCCAATCACATTTATATGGCCTATTAGGCCCAATCCATTCCGAACCATTCAACCAACTTTATCAGCTCGTCACTCATTATCAACTTATCAATCATTGATGATTTGGGCCCACGAGCCCGTCGGGCCCATTTGGCCCATTCTAGCCCGGTTGGTCAAAACGTGACCCAAGTTTATGAGATCACTCATGAGGCCTCTGATAATGTATCGATTACCCTCATAGAGTGTTTGCGCACTCGCATGACTACCGTAGCCAAACTTTCGACTTTTTGGCATTTCAGCTTTTCGGCTTTTCAGCATTTCAGCATTTCGGGATTTGCCGATCTATTGTGTGTGTGCAGTGTTTGTACACACCTGATAATGAAACGTGCTACAATCTCCTTAGCCACGAACCTACAATCAACACCACCCTTCAATTAATCGTATGCTTAACCACAATCTTTACCAATAACCGAAATCTTACCATAGCCTTACCTTGCGCGACAAGTCCTAATAGCTTTTTCTTTAATCACTAACCGCGATTACTCCTAGATCTACACCAACTTAACCATTAGAGCCTAAGTAATAGGTGACTTGCATCCAACACGAGTCACCCTTATAACATATATGACCATCTGTCCAACCCTTAAAACCAAAATGATGAACACTTACCCAAAACCCCCAAATGCTTAATGAGCAATTCGGTAGAGATCTAAAATCTGAGATTCAATACTACTCCCCTACCAAAATCGATTTAGAAAGAGTAAGGGAGAGACGGAATCGGTACTAGAAAGACCAACTAAAAGAAAGTAAAGTACTTACAACAAAATCGATCGGCCAACATTGAAGACAAAGTGGCGACACCAAAGAATTTTGGCCAAAAGATATTCGGCTTTAGGGAAGGTCAACTAGGTTCGTACCTTTAGGGACATTTGTAAAAAAGTAAGATGTCAAATTTTGGTAATTTTGTAATTTAGTTGTCATATATTGTAAATTTATTGATTTTTGTAAATTAAGTTGGAAAGGTGTAATTAAGGGTATTGTAATTTGATTGAAATCTATATAAGTAAACTAAGTCCTTATATGTATTTGTGTGATAACACTCAAGGTCTGGATCCTGTTAATCAGATTGGATTTAGGTTGTTACATCATCATTTTGTATCAAATACCACTTAACAAGTTCAGGTTTTATAATCCTTATTAATTGAACACGAGCTAAAGAAGGATACACATATCATCCAACCATCACGCAAATTTGGCACTTAGTGCCTCATCGAAACGTCCAAAAATATAAATTGCACCCCATGCCTCATTGGTATAACTAAAGTAAAATGTGCTTCGCACCTCATCGAAATCTCAAAGTATAATATGCACTCTATGCCTCATCGGTAGCATATCCAAGTACACTTATCCTATGGCATACCAACTATACCCAACTCTGCTTGAGATAGTTAATATGGTAACCAATGAATCAATACATATATGTTCATGAATGACATATCATAGTTTCATATCATGTTCATTTATACTATGCTCACCTCAATTCAATTTTCAACGTTCAATATCATCATATACAAAATGAGTCACGAGACAAATAATAAGCTTACCTAAATAGCTAGCTTGTAGCAATCATGTATGTGTTCGTGGGCGTATATATATAGAACTCGAGTTATAAAAGTTCAAATCGTATTTTTGTTACTGGACAGCAACTCTCACCTTTCCTTTCTCTCGAGGTAGCTGAGTGTCGTTTTTAGCTACGTTTGATAATTCAATTATAAAATGACATTAGTTGACATCCAAATCATATTCAAACACATAATCAACATATTTTTCATTTGATTAATTTTAGTCCCTATACCCGAGATACTCATATTTTCAATATTTAACATCCGACCAAAATCTGATTTCATATTCTTTCATTAGGGACCTTGTACTTTTCATCTATAACATACTTTCATGAAAGTTTTCAAGTTATTCAATTTAGTCCCTAATATAAAAAAATCTACTAACAAACTTAACTTAATTTCTAACTTAATCTTTATCATAATCCAAGCTTTCTAATGAACAATCTCTTCAATTTCAAGCTTAAATTAACCAATTTCACTATAATTACAACTTGCTAAACATCTAACAATTGAAGAAATTGATACATGGGCTAGCTAAATCAAGCTCTCTGTAACACCACTTACATGAGTCCAACACTAGGACGGGGTACGAGGCTTTACTATACTTAATCTTGCTCAAACTTACTAAAATGAGCCTTAATTCTTGCTCTAATTTAAACCTTTGCAAACACATTCTTAGAAATCTTATTATGAGCCTACGAGGCCCAAAACATACACCAGACGTGGTTTGAAACCAAACCGAGGACTTTCAAGCTCTAAGAAAATCTTTTTGCTTGAATCAAGGCCACACGCTTGTGTGGGATAGGACACGCCCGTGTGAGATGGGACACGCCTGTGTGGGCAGGCCGTGTGGTCGCACAAGCCCATGCCCCTAGCCTGTGCTGAATTTATTTTTATTTCGAACCTACAGAGGTTTTGACACAGCTTGAGCACATGCTCATGTCTATGGCCCATGTATCTCACACGACATAGACACGCCCGTGTAACACCCTAACTATGGTCCCCACTACCGTGACCCAACGCCTAACCCAAACGAACATGCCACAACATGAAAGGGATAAGCCAAGAAAGGTATGCTTACTTTCCTCATGGTTTGGTCTATTTAAAGCCAGCTTCTAGCCTATTCTCATGTTACCTTCTCGATGTGGGATTCTCCGTCAATCATCCAAAACCAACTTATTAGCAAAATAACCAACCCTTGCGTGTAAAGGGATTCGAACCAAGACTTGAACCTTAGACCCCTTGCTTCCCTTATGGCGTCACTTCCTTGCCACTAGACCACATCTCCTTTTGTGTCATGCTTTCACCAAAAATATTCTTAAAGTCTACCCACTAACGTCAAGGCCCTCATAATAGAAAAACATAAATTTTTGCTAAGGTCTAGGTTTGAACCCAGGACTTCTCCAATACTCCCAAACACTCCCAAACCTCTTAGCCAACATACCAATATGCCATTCAGCGTACATGGGCTAAGGGCTTATTATGCAACCCAAGTGGGGCCTCCATGCCCGCATGGCCTGCCAAGCCAGATTTGCCCACAGCCACATATACGACACTGGTGGCCCACTAATTCCCGCAAGTCCAAAGACAACCACCCATGTGGGGTCCACAAGCCTATTGGGCCCACATGGCCTACTCTTCCAGGCCCAATTTTGGGGTGTTACACTTAAGCTTGGCTGAACTTCCTAAGTCCAAAAACGATGATTTTGGGTGGAAATAACAAGAAATGAATATGACTTAAAATGTTATGTTTTTTAGTTCTATTATTATTATTATTATTACTTTTAACATTATTTTTTTCATATAGTTTAATCAAAAACCACGTAATGACCTTCCATTATTACCATTATGGCATAATTGCCAATTAAACCCATCCTATTATGCTTTTAAACTCACTTAACACAGATAAATCAATAGTGATTAATTTTTTTAGTTTTTATGATTTACTCTCTTTTCCTTAATTAACTATTCAAACGTCAAAATTACCAAACCAAACTTCAATATAACATTCCAATGACCTCGTAAATATTAAATTAATAATATTCAAGGACGAACTTATCTAAATTGTGGTCTTGAAACCATTGTTTCCTACACCACTGAAAATGGGCTGTTACAACTCTTCCTCTAAAGGAATTTTCATCCTTAAAGATATTACCAGAAAAAAATTTCGGATATTGCAATTTCATATTTTCCTCCTATTTCAACGTGGCTTCCTCGATACTATGACATTGGCAAAGAACTTTTACTAATGCTATTAGTTTATTTATTAACTCTTAACTTCCCAAGCCAGAATTTTCATCAATTCCTCGTTGTACGTCATATCAAGCTGTAATTATATTTCAATCGAAAAAATCACATGGGAAGATATTTATACAATTGCAACATCAATACATGAAAAAAATTATGAATCTTTTTAAGTTCTAACGGCAAAGCCAAATGATATGCTACTGACCCTATTCTCTCAAGAACCTCTTACGGACCAATGAACCTTGGACTGAGTTTTGCTTTTCGGCCAAAACGAAGAATTTTCTTCCAAGATGATACTTTTAGGAATACCTTATCACCAACATGAAATTCAATATATTTTCTTTTTAAGTCAGCATATGATTTCTGATGATCCGACGAAGCCTTCAAACAGTCTCTAATTATACAAACTTTGTCTTTGGTTTCTTTGATGAATTCTATTCTTTTTTACTTTCTTTTGTTCAATTCTGTCCAGTACAACGAAGTTTTTCATTTTCATCTTATAAAGCTTCAAATGGTACCATTTTAACACAGGACTGATAGCTATTATTATAGGTAATCTTAGCCAAATGTATATCTTTCTCCCAGCTACCTTCAAATTTGAGAATACAACATTGTACCATATCCTCTAAGATCTAAATTACTCGCTCTGATTGTCTGTCTGTGTGTGGGTGAAAACTTGCATTGAAATTAAGTTTAGTACCCAAAGCCTCGTGTAATTTATTCCAAAACCTAGAGGTAAACCTTGATCTCGATTAGAAATAATGGATAGTGGCACACCATGCAATATAACAATCTCGAAGATGTACAACTTAGCTAGTTTCTCGAGTAAGTAATCTGTCTTGACAGGAATAAAATGTGTTGATTGTGTTAATATGTCTATAATTACCTAAACACGATCTTTCTTTTTCTGTGCTAAAGATATACACGATACAAAATCCATTGTAACTCATTCCCATTTCAACTCAGAAATCAGAATAGGTTGTAGCAACCCTAATGAAACCTGGTGTTTAGCTTTCACTTGTTAACACACTAACCATTTCGATACAAACTCACAGATCTCACATTTCATTTCTGGCCACCCATACATCTATTTCAGGTCACAATACATTTTATTATTGTTTGGATGCATCGAATAAGCACCTGTAACACCCATATCTGACCTACTCTCCTAGTCCGGGTCCTAGATGCTACAAATATTGAATAATTGACTAACATTATTTAAATTTTTTTCAACAAATTAACAATACGCAATAGTTCATTTTAGCATATACATCTTTTAAAACTACTTTTTAACAACTTCATTTACAATTTTGATTTTAAAACTCAAAGAATTTATGGCTAGGCTAAAACCCCAAGGCATAACCTCTGAGAGCACCCCTCTATAAGCATGTTATGGTTACCAATCCATTTTTCTTTTATGTTGGCAAAGTCAGGCTTAGTCCTCTGTTTGATTTCCAGTGGAAATCTTATCCTACAGTTAAGTAGAACATTTATAAGCTCAATTGAGCTTAGTGAGATTCTAAATAACATATATATAAATCAAAATTCAAAGCTAAGGGATTGAAGGTTTAAAAGAATTTTCCATTCCCTGGTTAATCCTAACATTTAGCATATTATATTGATGAGCCATTTACCTTCACTGTTTTTCCATACAGCCTACAACTGACTAACTTCTTTTCCATCTGTAGTATACACCAATTTTATTCAGAGTAAAGATTTTCTAGGAACACAGACTTGCATGCACCTCAACTAAATTTCTTTCCTCCACAATTAAATGTTGCTTATTGCTTGTCAGACCTTTATTTCCTTGGGTTTCAATTTCTATGCTCTCTATTTCTTAGTAGACTATTCGCTCCATGTTAATCTTTGACAGACTCCTTCTTTTGCCAACCCAAATGACTTAGCCCAGTATAACCTTAACAGACATAACCCCCCTTAACTTCCTCTATGTCCACGGGCCCCTAAGTCCTGGTCTTAGGATGAATACATTCTCTTGTTCAATCTACCTTGGAATCCATTCAACTCGGTGATCCTTGCCAACCTCTATCACCGAGCCAAGAATTTACACCTTATAAAATCTCGAGTTCACCTTATCGATTAAGTCCTCATGATTCCAGAATCGAGTTAGTCTTTCACTTTTTCTTCCCACACTAATTTCCTTCATAGATGTTATCTCGCCTTTTGTCCTGGTGAATTTCCCTTATTCACTGTCCTAACACACTATCCCATTTTTATTATCCCGGTAGACTATGCCATTTTATTGTCCTAACAATCTTTCAGCAATTGTCTTACACACTTTTATCATGATGCCATAACATTTTTCAACTATGGTCTTACTTGTTTATGATTCCATAAGATCTTTCAGCTATGGTCTTACTCATATATGATGCCACAAAATCTTTCAGCTATGGTCTTACTCATTTATGATGCCATAACATCTTTCAAATATGGTCTTACTCATATTTGGCGTATAGCCTCTAATCTGACCCATGGCCAAGCCATGATCTTTCTATGTATTTCTCCTATTGTATTCCGTCCATTCCTCTATTTCACCATTCCTAACCTTGATGCTCGAACATCGTAGTGTCCTTTCCACAAGGCCTAGAGTTTCGTGCATCATGGTTTGCACTCAATAATAATGTATGGTGGTATCTAATCAGATCACTCATTTACCCAATCCTAACTTAATCTAACCAATCAATTTTTCCCACTATCTAAACCATACAATACACGAATTTCACTTATATACCACCACAGAGTGCGCTATCTATTAAAACATGTAATCATGACTATTTCATGCACATTGTACTATCTCTAGGCGGATACTTATATACCATGCAAATTCTAACCACTCATAGCATAGAAAATTAGTAGAGATCATTCATCATTTAGAAAATGGAGTATAGAAACTCACCTCACTTCCTTATCCTTAACAACTTTCCAAGTAATTTTTCTCTTTTCTTTTCTTTAGTTCCACTTTGTATTATCATGTTCGCGTTTGCACTGTCATATAATGAATAGGCTAGGGGTTCCTACCTTCAGAATTAGAGGATTCTTCAAGAAAATTCTATCATTAGGAATAATGGTAGTTCCTATCTCTCGAGAACTAGTACTTCTTCAAGATGCCTCTGTATATGTGTTCCATCACTCCAGTAAAAATGATAAACTATCTGGAAGCCCGTGGTGTTCTTTTTCCCAACATCGCGTATCAATTTGATATCATGACAGGGGAGAGGCACTGATAAACTATAAATTATACATATTTCTATCCCACATTTAGCACATTTATGGATGAATTATCATTGAATTTGTGGAATTTGATGCTCCTAATCCTTTAATTTCATATTTTATACTTAGGAGAGCATAGCAGAGTGAAAAGAACAAGAAACAGGCTGAAAATGGAAAAAATATGGCAAAGTAAGGAAACAACATAGCTTGGAGTTCAGCACACGGGCAACCCACATGGCCGTGCCACATTAACAGGCTTAAACACAACCTAAACTTGACTTACACGGGCGTGCCACATGGGTGTGTCCCTGTCATGATGAAGTTCAATTTCATGCGGAAAAGGCTACTTAGGGGCTAAGAAAGACATTCCAAACTCTATATAAAGACCCTAGGAGGCAACTACAAGGGTGTACAGTATCCTCGCCAAGACTCAAAGTAGAAGACAGGGAATTACTCGAAGGAAAGCCGATTGATCCATCTCAGAAGTAAGGATCAACATCAAGACTGAAGATCTCCCTTTAATTCTTTCAGAGGTTTTGGGTTTTCTTTATGTTTTGTTGTTCTTTTTCTTCTAAGATGTTCTTTTTTATAATTATGAACTAAACCCCTAAATGCCTGAGAGGGATGAAACCTAAGATGAATCTTGTTATTGTTATCTGAACTGTATGATAAATATTCGATTTGTTCTTAATTGTGTTTTTAATTCTTGAATTGATATTTCCGAGATATTAATTTAAGTCAAATGTGCTTAGGTAGAGGAGCAAAAGTCCCTGTTTAATAGTAGATCCAACACAATTAAGCGGAGTTGATCGCAATCCTAAACATAGGATAACGAAAATCTACCGGATTAGAGTCAAATCTAATATGGGGATCCATAGATCGAGTTAATGCAAGACTACGGGTTTTAATTAGAAAGAGATTTCAATTAATCAACCTAGGATTAGCTGTTCTTATTCTCGATGGAGATATTAACATAATTTAGGGATATCTACGGATCAAGTCGAATGAAGAAATCATCTAGTTCAGAGTTAGATAATAAGTGAAGTCTAGGTGGATTCTTCCTTAGGTATTGTCTTTATCATTCAGTTTTCCCAAAGCAATTCCCCAATTTACTTTTTCCCGCATCCTTAGTTTAGTTTAGAGTTAATTAGTTTACACAAACCCCCTCTTTATTTTTAGGCTTATTAATAGGAAGGAAGTCATTACTAGTACTTTTAGTTCCTTGGATTCAATATTCTGATCTTGCCACTAACTATACTACTATTCGATAGGTGTGCTTGCATTTTATCTTGATAATAGTTAGTTTCTAGGTATAATTAATTTTATTACTTCATCAGATCATGATCAAGTTTTTGGCGCCGTTGCCAGGGATCAAACCCGGGTCTACTGAAGAGATGAAGGCAAATCAAGATAATCAGCTACCTTCTGTAGTAGCCGCAAATCCTGTCGAGCAAAATCCTGTTCCTCGTACTATGTATGATTATGCTAAACCTAATTTGGCTGGTACTAAATTTAGTATTGTCAGGCCTACTATTGCTGCAAATAATTTTGAACTGAAGCCTAACACTATTCCAATGATACAACAGTTTGATGGTTTGCAGGATGAAGATCCTAGCACTCATTTAGCCAACTTTTTGGAATTCTGTGACACATTTAAGATAAATGGCATTTCTGATGATGCCATTCGTCTTCGGTTATTCCCATTTTCCTTGAGGAATAAAGCTAAACAGTGGTTAAATTCTCTACCACGAGGGTCTATCACTACATGGGAACAAATGACCGAAAAGTTCTTACTCAAATATTTTCTACCAGCTAAAACGGAAAAATTAAGGAATGATATCTTTTCTTTTGTGCAGATGGATTTAGAAACACTTTACGATGCGTGGGAGAGATACAAGGATTTATTGATAAGGTGCCCTCACCATGGTTTACCTCTATGGTTACAAGTTCAAACTTTTCACAATGATTTGAACCCCTCAACGAGACATATGATTGATGCAGTCGCCGGTGGAACAACCAACAACAAAACACCAGAAGCAGCTTATGAGTCTATATAGGAGATGTCACTGAATAACTATCAGTGGCAAGTCATGAGAACAAAGCCACAAAAAGTTGCCAGAGTCTTTAATGTTGATACGGTCACCATGCTTTCTAATCAGGTAGAACTTCTTAATAAAAAGATTGATAATTTTTTTGGTTCTACGTAGGTACATCCAGTGATGCAGTGTGACTAAATTCAAGGAAACATGAGCAATTCTGAGTACCCCACCTATGGATATGGCATGGAAAACAAGCAAGCCAACTATATGGGTAATAATTCTAGATCTCAAAATAACCCTTACAGTAACACTTACAATGCAGGTTGGAGGAACCACCCCAATTTCTCATGGGGTGGACAAGGTAACCAAGGAAATCAGAGACCACCACCTCCTCTGGGATTTCAGCAACCACTTTACCAGCAAGAGAAAAAGCTGAACCTTAATGAGATGCTCACGAAATTTATCTCCATGTCAGAAACCCATTTCCAAAACACTGAGACGACACTTAAGAACCAACAAGCATCCATTCAAGGACTCAAAACTCAAATAGGCTAGCTCGCTAATCTAATCTCTAAAAGACCACAAGGTGGTTTACCAAGTAACATGGAGACTAACCCTAAGGGCACGTTAAAGCAGTCACATTAAGAAGTGGGAAAACACTAGCTAAACCTAAAAAGAAGGTACTACAAGAGCAAGCAAGGAAAATGTTGAGGAGGCTGAGCCCAAAAAAAAAACACTCCACTAGTACCTAAGGAATACAAACCGACCATCCCATACCCAGCAAAATTGAAGAAAGGCTACATGGACGCTCAATTCGGTAAATTTCTTGAACTTTTTAAACAATTGCATATTAACTTACCTTTTGTTGAAGCTATTTCGCAAATGCCCACATATGCAAAATTTTTGAAAGAACTTCTAACAAACAAGAGGAAGTTTGAAGAATTGTCCACAGTAGAACTTAACGAAGAGTGTTCAGCGATCCTCCAGAATAAACTTCCAACCAAATTGAAAGATCCAAGGAGTTTTGCTATTCCCTATTTGATTGGTAATTTAAATATTGAAAATGCATTAGCAGATTTGGGTGTCAGCATTAATTTAATACCCTATAAAATGTTCAAGCAACTAGGTTTAGGGGAACCAAAACCCACTAGGATGAGTATTCAATTAGCTGATAGGTCTGTTAAATATCCTAGGGGTATAATTGAAGATGTATTAGTTAAAGTGGATAAATTCATATTCCCTGTTGATTTTGTTGTGTTAGACATGGATGAGGATGTTAAGGTACCTTTAATCCTAGGACGACCATTTTTAGCTGCTGCCAGAGCTGTTATTGATGTAGGAGATGGTACACTTGTGCTTAGGGTAGGTGATGAAGATATTGTGTTCAAAATTTATGATGCCATGTGATTTTCTAGGGAACAGGATGACTCCTATTATTTTATCGATTCCATTGATTACTCTGTTCAAGATTCTTTTCAGGAAATCACTCTTAAAGACATGTTGGAACTGTGTATCGTTCAAGGTAAGAGAGAAAAACGAAGTCACCACTGAGATGAAAAAGATAATAATTGAGTTAAACTCCAACAAACCTTCCCCAAGACAAATAGATTACGAGGGCATTGAGATTAAAAATTAACTAAGACAAAAACCCTTTTGTTGACGAACCTCCCAAACTAGATCTCAAACAATTACCCAAATACTTAGAATATACATTTTTAGGAGACAATTCTACACTACCAGTCATTATTGCTTCAAACTTGCAATCCAAGGATAAGGAGGAATTAATCCAAGTGTTAAGAAAACATAAAAGAGCCATAGCTTGGAAATTTTCTAATATCAAAGGAATCAATCCTTCTTTTTGCACCCATAAAATTTTGATGGAGGATAAATATAAACCATGTATGCAAGCTCAAACCCGACATGAAGGAAGTGGTCAAAACTGAGGTAATTAAATTTCTAGATGCTAGAATTATTTATCCTATTTTTGACAGTGCTTGGGTGAGTCCTGTGTAGGTTCTTCCTAAGAAAGGTGGCATGACTGTTGTTGCCAATGAAAAGAATGAATTAATTCCTACAAGAACTGTCACAGGTTGGAGAGTTTGTATTGATTATAGAAAATTGAACGACACCATTAGAAATGATCACTTCCCCTTACCCTTCATCGATCAGATGTTAGAAAGACTATCAGGACATATGTACTACTGCTTTTTTGGATGGACTTTCTAGCTATTTCCAAATCCCGATAACTCCTGAAGATCAAGAGAAGACGACATTCACTTGTCCATATGGTACGTTTGCTTATCGTAGAATGCTTTTTGGGTTATGTAATGCTCCTGCTACTTTTCAGCGTTGCATGCTAGCAATCTTTAAAAAACTAGTGGAGGATATCATGGAGGTATTTATGGATGACTTCTCGATATTAAGTAACTCTTTCCATCTTTGCCTTAAAAATTTAAAGCGAGACTTAATAAGATGTGAAGAAACAAATCTTGTTCTCAATTGGGAAAAATGCCGTTTTATGGTACAAGAAGGTATTGTGCTAGGACACAAAATTTCTAGTAAAGGGATAGAAGTAGATAAAGCAAATGTTGAAACCATTGAAAAACTACCTCCCCCTAGTTCAGTTAAGGCGATTAGAAGCTTTTTAAGACACGCTAGTTTTTATAGAAGATTCATTAAAGACTTTTCTAAAATAGCTAAGCCGTTAACAAAATTACTAGAAAAAGACGTACCTTTCAATTTTGATCAGGAATGTTTAGAGGCATTTGACACTATCAAAGAGAAACTCACTAATTCTCCAATTATAATTGCCTAATTGGAATTTATCTTTTGAGCTAATGTGTGATGCGAGTGATTTTGCAGTAGGTGCAGTTCTTGGACAGTGAAGAGACAAGCATTTTCAGCCAATCTACTATGCTAGCAAAACTCTAACAGCCGCACATGATAACTACACTACCATACAAAAAGAATTGCTAGCTGTGGTTTTTGCATTCGACAAATTTAGACCATATCTAATATTGTCTAAAGTCATTGTTTATACTGAACATTCCACTCTTCGTTACTTTTTAACTAAGTTCGATGCAAAACCTTGACTAATAAGATGGATTTTATTGTTGCAGGAATTCGATTTGGAAATACAAGACAAAAAAGGAGCTGAAAACTTGGCAGCAGATCACCTTTCCAGGCTTGAGAATCCACATCTCAAAGAACTTGATGAGGCTGAAATAAATGACTCGTTTCCTGAAGAACAACTCTTAGTCATATCTGATTCTGAGGCACCTTGGTTTGCCGACATTGTAGATTACTTAGCTGCTAACATAACCCCAAAAGGGTAGACACATCAGCAAAAGAAGCGATTCTTTACTAATGTGAAAAACTACTTTTGGGAAGACCCTTTTCTTTTTTGTATCTGTGCAGACCAAGTCATTCGAAGATGTGTTACAACGACAGAAGCAAATAAGATTTTGGAACACTGCCATTCAGGACCAATAGGAGGACACTACATTGGAACCAAGACCGCCTGTAAAATACTCGAATCAGGTTTTTATTGGCCCACATTATCTAAAGATGCCAGTAGGTATGTTACTTCTTGTGACAAATGTCAACAAACAGGTTATATCTCTAAACATGATGAGATGCCTCAGACATATATGCTTGAATGTGAAATATTCGATGTATGAGGCATCGATTTCATGGGTCCATTCCATTCCCTAGTTCATTCAAAAATAAATACATTTTAGTAGCAATTGATTATGTGTCTAAACGGGTAGAAGCCCAAGCCTTACCTACTAATAATGCTAGAATGGTAGTGAGATTCCTTAAAGAACTTTGTTCTCGATTTGGAACACTAAGAGTAATTATCAGTGATAGGGGAACTCATTTCTGCAATACTCAGTTTGAGAAAGTTTTACAGAAATATGGAGTGTACCATAGAACAACTACCCCTTACCACCCTCAAACCAGTGGACAAGTTGAAGTAGCTAATAGAGAGCTAAAATGCATCGTAGAGAAAACCATACAAGCAAATAGAAAGATTGGGCAATGAAAGTAGATGAAGCTTTATGGGCTTATAGAACTGCCTTCAAAACTTCCACAGGAACATCTCCTTATAGACTCGTTTATGGGAAAAGTTGTCATTTACCCTTTGAACTAGAACATAAAGCGTTTTGGGCCATCAAATTTCTAAACTTCGACCCTGATCTTGCATGTGAAAAGAGACTCATGCAGTTAAACGAGTTAGACAAATGGTGTTATAATGCATATAAAAACTCACGCTTATACAAGGAAACCACAAAGCGACACCATGATGCTCGTCTAAAGTAACATAAATAGTTTAAAATTGGCAATCTCATTTTGCTTTACAACTCAAGGCTTAAGTTATTCCCTGGAAAGCTAAAATCGAGATGGTTAGGCCCATTCATAGTTCAAAGTGTTCTTCCCTGCGGCTCAATTGAGATAACACATCCAACTCACGACACTTTCAAGGTAAACGGTCATCGACTTAAACTATATTATGGTGACAACTTTAAGAATGATAGGGAGGAGCTTAGGCTCCATAGACCCTCATAAAGGTGCAGGTAAGGTAAGTCGAGCTTAGACTCTAAAAGAAGCGCTTCTCGGGAGGCAACCCGAGCACTAACATTTTTTATTTTCTTAAATTCATAACTAAGTCCTTAAAACACAGATTTTCTAGAACCACACGACCAGGCACACGAGTGTGCCTAAGGCCGTGGACACACAACGGTTAGAAACACGGCCGTGCTATACAGCCATGTAAAAATAGAGCCAAGATTTTCCCCAAGACATGGGGTCCAACAAATCACCACGGCCGTGCAATACTACCGTGGCCAAACTTGTCAATTCATACACGGGTGTGTGACCTCAAACATGGTCATGGGAGAAGCGAACACCAAAAGACACGGCTATGTTATATGGCCATGCGCCCCAACATGCCCGTGCCAATATGTAACACCCTATAACCCTCATCCATTGCTGGAATAAAGTCACAAGGTATTACTTAACTAAACACAGCCTCAGCACATTCAAAGATACACTTACAAATCATTATCAACTGACCGAATGTAAACATAGAAATAATGCAACTCATGACTTCAATTCAACCTCACTTATACGTTTAACAATAATATAAACAATTACGAATCAAGCTTTCTTTTGAGTTTATGCACATTAGTGACCTACAATATCATACAATACTTTCATGACAAAAGAACCACTTATCATACTTGATAATTCAATAATTATAACAACTACTGAACATGCATATATGTATATATATGTGCCATAACCGAATATGTCATCCATAACCAAGACATTTCACAACATTAATTCAATTATGGGACCTTACTAAACAAAATGAATAAGCTATCTTCGCATGGCTTTAATATATACATAACCAAAATATAGCTTGTTTTCAAAAGAGAGAGTTAAGCCTATACATGCCATTTTTCAAAATATAGACTTTTAAAAGTACCAAAATAGTAACGATAGTGTGGATGACTTCAGAGTAGATCCCCGAGCTCGTAGCTTCCAACCAAGATCTATAAAATAGAACGAAACACAAATATTCGCACTAAGCATTTAAGCTTAGTAAGTCTTAAGTAATTTAAACAACAAACTTATTTATGCCCATTATTCACATATAACATACTCGAAAAGTTACACTAATTGGCCGAATATGCATAGCCACATTATATCCATTTCATAGACATATCATTTCTTTAAATCTCGAAGTCACATAATCACAACATCTAAATGCCTTGATGTAATTCTTTGATTCGACTTAGTAGGGTTAATTCAAAACACCATATTCACATATAATTTCAAAGATCATAAACACATATATAGCATATACTTTCATGTATTAAATTTCACAATGGCCGAATATAAGTATATATATATATATACACAACAATCTCACAAATACTTCTCAATTCCACATCAAAAATTCTATTGAGGTCATTCTCACGTATTAGGAAGTAAGTAGTACATACCTGGACAACTTAATGCATTATACGAATTCACTTGTCATTTTAGCATAGAACCTTGTTGTTTTATACACTTATTAATTCACCAGCCAATCAGCCTGCTAGGTATAAACCTGAGTTCATCACTAGCACAAGCCTGCTAGACTTTTTAAGTCTGAAATTACTTCACTGGCATTACGCCTGCTAGGCTCCAGCCCGATATCATAGTCACCAACTTAAAGTTTACTAGGTCATAGACCTGTATATCACAGCACATTAGCCAATACATTAAATTTTTACATGCCTTGAACATATATCTCTATTTTCCACATGATATAAAACATCATAAGAATATTTGTAACATTCGAACATTGCACATGGCAATCAACTAATTACATTTCTTAACTTATTAATCGGCCTTAGCACATATCGAAATCTCATCTTTATTTCACAATTTAGCTATTCGACTTTAGCACATATCAAACTCTTGCCTTATTTTCATGCATATTACTAAGCTATAAAGCATTTCTATTTATGTTTCTTTCATTTCAACTTTCACA
Organism: Gossypium stocksii; assembly: GCA_020496765.1. Classification (NCBI taxonomy): domain Eukaryota; kingdom Viridiplantae; phylum Streptophyta; class Magnoliopsida; order Malvales; family Malvaceae; genus Gossypium; species Gossypium stocksii. Next base: position 44,182,367 of record CM035624.1, read on the forward strand.
TTCGGTTATGAACCTTCATACAAATAGTATCATTTGTTCAAGACACAAGGTATGTTTAATTAATTAAAACTTACCTCGGATGTTGTTGAATGATTACAAACGGCTATTCGATTAATTTCGCCTTTCCCCTATCCGAATTTAACTCTCTTTGCTCTTGAGCTAAATTAAGCAAACAAGCAAAGTTCACTACTTCAATTCATCTCATAAGCGAGTATTATTTAGCTTAATTAACCAAATAAAAGGAAAAATCTAATTATAACAACTATACAAATCGAAAGCATATAGACCATATTTAACCGACAACAACTATGATCGAAATTATCGAACATAACCATGGCCAAACATAACCTCAATTAGACATACATTTAATTAAAATCAAGCCAAAACAATTTCCTTTCCTACTATCACATATACGGCAACCTTATTAACAAAAATTTCTTCACATCATTATTCATGTCCACATTCGGCCATTATAATATATATATCTAAATGCATTTTAATCAATTTAGCTGATTATCAATTATGTCACATATATTAATCTTTCAAGCTCAAACTCATCCTTCTCCTCATTTCTCACCTTAGTTCACATTCGGCAACCATATAACACATACTAACAATTTATCTATACATTTCTAATTTTACACACCAATAAACACATTCAGCAAACCTCATTTCAATTCACTTTAAAGCACAAACAAACTAAATTATTTCATGACAAATTTATAACATTCGGTCATAGGTAAGTTAATTTTTAGAAATCAAAATTTACTTCTATTAATTAGCATGAGGTTTTACAATTTAACCTCCATTGTCGAATGCCTCTTATCCAAAAACCATTATTATCAAAATATAACAAGTCTAGAACTCATTTTACAACTAGTTCCATGCCAAAACATCAAAATGCCATTGAAATTGCACTTAACATAAATGACCGAATGTCATATAGGTCTAGAATTCATCTCTAACAAAATTACCAAGCTTCAACTTAAAAATCACATGAATTTAACATCATAATGTCCATCTAACATTCACTCATAAATTTATAATATCAAAACTTCAACCATTTAGCACATCTTAGCCATGGCCGAATGCTACATGTATCACAAACTCAAAAATACACACATGGGTCTTGACAAGAGCTTCAAAACCAACTCAAATTCACAATATCAAAAAGAAATCACATAAAATCATACATTAATTGGACCCCTAAATAGCCGAATGCCTCTTGTTCTTTTTATTTCTTTTCTTTGATGAATTCAGCAAGAAGAACAAGAGAAAATGAGCATGATTTTTCTATTTTACTATTACATGTATGACTATCAATTATTAAATTACCAACTTAGCTCTTTTATTATCATTGCTTCTCCACTATCACATGGCCGATTTTGTCCATACAATTTATGCATGGTCTATTTGCCTCTTAAGTCCTTTATATTAAAAGAACATCTACAATTCGGCACTTGCACATTGTCCCACTAATTTTTCTTTTATGCAATTGAGCCATTAATTAATAATTTGACATCCAAATGACAAAATTAAAACACCAAATTTTCACACATGATAATTCACATAGTATAAACACAGAAAATAATATTTTAAAAATTTTCTAACTCGGTTCCGTGGTTCCGAAACCACTATTTAGTGCCAAAATAGGGCTGTCACACAATAAGCCTGGGTGAAACTGAGAAATCAACACGGGCGTGTGACATGCCCGTGCCTACCACCCGTGGTCACACCAATAGTCCACGAAACACACGGGCCAAACTAAGGGCACACCGGCGTGCGCCACAGTTGTGGGCCCAATCCCTTATTACTTAATTTTAATTTTCATTTTCTTTACTTTATATTTTTCCTTTTCCTTTTAATTTGCACCTTATCGAGTAATACTTGAATTCCTCACATAATTGTGCTTATTCTCTTCAGTCACTCAAAATCGTGAACTTCAAGTAGTCCTCTCTTCAATTAAGCTTTCACTCTTCCCAAGGAATTCATCCAAAATTTAGGGAGTTTCACTTCTCTCCCTATCTTAAGATTTATGTTTATATTGTCAGTAAATTTAACATTGTACACTGAGGGCACTGTACATCTTAAGTGTGGGGGGGATTATTACTCTATTATCATAAAATCCCTGAATTTTACTCTCTCAATTCACTTTCTCATGTCACTATTAGAATGAATTCTGATTGATTTATGATTTTTATTGATATGTTGAGGATTAAGACATAGGTACTTATGCTTTGATTATTCAAACTTTAAGACATTAGAGAATCAAGCATGATAAGTTGAAATTTTTTTGAGAATTTAAATTTTTCTAGGTTGTTTTCCCCAAATTTAGGTATTATCTTGAAATTTGAAATTCGCATGATTGACATCAAAAGCCATAATTCTGGTGAAATTTTTGAGCCTTTTGAGCATACATCCTTTAGTGCTCACTTTATTATTGCTTTAAGTGAGTCAATATTGATCTGTTAATCTAGAACTTGCTTCAATTATACATGTTGAGACCACATCATTGTTTGATATACTGAAATGATAAAGGCACCTAGGTTTTAACCCACTTATTTCATAAAAGCCTACCTTTACAATTAACCCCTAGGGCACCTCATTGAGCCTAACAAACCATTATTGACTTACCCTCAATACTAACCTATAACCCGTTTTTTGTTGAAATCCCTTCAATTATTTTGATCCCCATTTTTTGTCGAGATTTGAGTTGAATAATTATCTAGCTATGTTCTCCTTTTCAGCTTGTAAGTTTATAAATATTTGATTTGTTTTAAAAAAATGTATGTATATTTCAGTTGTAATTCAATGTTTCGCATATTTCCATGTAATTTTGAGCTTCTTCTTAAACAATGTTATCCAAAAGAAAAAGGCTTTATTCTAGGAATATGTTTTAGTGATAGAGATTTTTCTATTTAGATGATTTTTTCAGCTCGATCTCGATTCTAACCCTCTTTTTCAGCTTGTGACCACACCCCTAACCAAGGCCACGTTACAACCCTTAAAAGACCTTTTGATCGATGTATCATGTCAATACATAGTGGTGGAGATTTGATTTTCCTGCAAACTTATGGTAATAACTTTTCATGTTGACTAATGAGTGCTTAATTTCTGAACCCTAAACACTTTGAGTGGATAGAGTGAATCTTTAGTGAGGATTTCAACTTTTTTTTTATTTTGAATCAAAGGTAATTACCTAGAAGAGGGGAAGGAAACCTATGTTTCTGTGATAAAATTCTTAACTTAGAGTGTTTGAGACTTTAACTTTCTTTCGGTTGAATTCTCAATGTATGATTACTTGTGGATTAGTTTGAAACATTATTAATAAGGATTATAAGTTGAGAAGAATGATTTTTAATTATGAGTTGAGATTTTGCTTGAGGACAAGCAAAGGCTTAAGTGGTGGGGTATTTGATAAACTGTAAATTATACATATTTCTATCCCACATTTAGCATATTTATGGATGAATTATCATTGAATTTGTGGAATTTGATGCTCATAATCCTTTAATTTCATGTTTTATACTTAGGAGAGCATAGGAGAGTGAAAAGAACAAGAAACGGGAAAAAAACGAAGAAAATAGGCCAAAGCAAGAAACAACACGACCTGGAGTTCAGCACACGGGCAACCCACACGGCCGTGCCTGTAACACCCCAAACCCGGCCTCGACATTACGGCCAAATCTGGTGTGCCACATTGAAGTGTTTTTCGAAAATCGTGTTTTCATTGGAAACCCTTCTTAATGTTTAGAAACTTCTACCGTTAAACTTGTATAAAACCTCAGCTTGTGTTTGTTTATTTTTTTAAAAAAACGTGGTTTATTGAAATAATCATTCCCTTTTCAAACATTGTTAACAACTTTGTAAAATTTTATGGAAAATTGTGAAAGCTTGTAAACCTTTGTAGCTTGCAGAAACATGTTATTTTTAAAATAGTTTAAGCATCGAAAAATCAAATCTTCTTTGTTAAAGTGAATAGGTACTATGCACCAGGTAGGATTCAAGAGAAGAGGAGGTGAGTCAATTAGACTGCTTAAGTACCAAGCTCTTCCTAGATCCAATCCTAGACATGCACACACCTATTGCCACACTTTAACCTTATGACTTGTCCACAAACCACAAATTAGGTTTAAGTCTATTTAAAATATTTATTTATGAAAACATTTACGTTGTGGAAGCTTTGCTCTGTTATCGTGATATTTTAAAAACAAGTAACTTTTATAAAAGCGCGCCTTATAGTTATTCGATTTTGAAACGATTTAATCAATATCATATTTAAGCTAAAATAAATTAAATAATTAGAGCAGCCTTATTACAAACCCAAAATCAGAATAAAAAGTAATTAAAATTAAATTGAAATAAATAACTTGATAAAAACCAACAGTCCAGTCCTTGTGGCCACTCTGAATCCCTCCCAGCTCCAAGTCCACTAGTCTATGGCTCACTTGCAAGGATGGAAGAAAAAGAGTGAGTTTGGAAACTCAGCGTGTAAATAAACCCATCCAGAGCCCAAATCAGCTCAAGCCTACTGGCCTAAGCCCTAACCAGTCTCAGTAAACTGGGCCGAAGCCCTATTTAGTACTCAGTTACTGGGCCGAAGCCCAATTCAGATACCAGTGCGGGCCATAGGCCCATAATAGTAATAGAATAGATATCATGCATGAATGCAAAGCCCAAGTCCCATCCTAAGTCCAACCGCTACACTCCATCCGTACCAGCCCTACACACCATGTGGGGAGACAACTCGACCCACCCAGCCGCTACACTCTACAGTCGCAGCATTGTTGCTCAGATAATGTGGCCACTAATAGTAATACGAGGCAAAGCCTCTTTTAGTAAACAGTATGGGGCAGAGCCTCTTTCAGTAATCAGTACGAGGCAAAGCCTCTTTCAGTAAAAAGTACGAGACAAAGCCTCTTTCAGTAATTGTGGCAATGCCACTTGCACTTCCTCCATCAATAATCCCAAATCCCATGCAACAGATAGTCATGATATGGCATACAGTAAACAGAAATAGTAAATCATGCATTTCAATCAAATTTAGCCCTAGGGGTATAACGGTCATTTTGCACCTAGGGGTAAAATAGTAATTCCTCACCCATAAGGGGTATTTCAGTAATTTTATCATTTTTTAGGGTTTTATGCAAATTACAGTCATTATTCATCTAACTTTTATCTTAGTAGCTTACTTAGCCCATTTTAGCAGTTTACAGTTACTAGGCCCTAAAACCCCTAATGGCCCTACAGTGTCTATAAGCAACTTAAGCCCATTTAGCCCAAGTTCCACGAACGATTTACCAGTTTTAGCAGTTTTGGACCTATAGTCTATCAGAACATATTTATAGCCTACTTTTACCTATATGGGCCCGTAAGCCCATTGGGCCCAATTCCAGTCCATCAAAGCCCAAATTTATTGAAGTGCACAAAATTACGCACTCAACCAACTTACCACTTGCGATTATAGATCCAACAAATTCCAATCGACTTATGAGCGTTCGCATGCTCACAAGCCCACGAAATGCCAGAACTTCGGCATTTCGATTTTTTGGCTTTTGCCGATTTAGACTACAGAAGGGTGTTCGATACACACCTGATTTGCGATTATCACAGTGAGATATCCTATGCGATTTCTCCTACAATTGATCACTTAACAAATTAGATTTACGAATTAACGATAACAAATGTAATCTAACTTACCATATTCGGCCAACATTACCTAAGGCCCTTGAGTTCTTACCTTTGCCGAAACTATGCCTAGATCTTAGATCTAGTTGCTCCACTGATCCTAGTCTTCAACACTCCTCAATTGATCACCTTCAGTCCACCCTAGCACATAATAACCCAAACGATAAGACCAATAGAGCCTCTAGCCCCAATCGACAATTACCTTACACAGGGGTTTTCGGCTTTTTCTTAAATCTCAAGATAACGAATGAATAAAGTGCTTCGATTACTTACCCAGAGATCTACTTATTGAAGAACGTTTCCACACTTTTCCAATCTCAGATCCGCTATGAATCTAACTTAAACGTGAGTAGATAATAGATCTAGAAATTAATTCCCGAATCACTAAGAATATGGAGATTTTGACTTTTCTCAATCACTTTAAAAAAATGCGAAACAAATAGAATACTTACTAAGGTTTAATCTTGGTTATCCTAAAATCACCGTGCCTTGAAAGAGAGTACCCACTTCAAGAACAACAAGAACAAAGAGAAGATAGGGATGAAAGAGATGTCGACAAGGCAATGAATGTTAGGAGATTCGGCTAGAAGAAGTTTGGCTAGCAAAAATTCGTGTTTAGCAATATTCGGCTACCATAGAAAGAAAATCAAAAGGGAAAAAATTTAAGAATAGAGGTAGAAGATTTTGCGAAGAAAAGATGAGCAAAAATTAAAATAGAAAAATAAGAATCGATTGAAGAAAGAATAAAAATACAATCAGCTAACACTAAAATACTCTAACTAATCAAAAAGAGAATGAATCATAAAAGCCAAAATTTCAAAAGCTCTTTCGGCTTAAAAATCCTTCCTTAAATCAAATTCCATGTTTTTCTCCCTAAATTTTGCTACTACCAAATTTAAATTCCATCCAAACAAATTTGAATTGCATTTAAATTCTTCCTACCTGCTACCGCCGCTTAATCCACTTTGAAATCCATCATTATCTCCGGCCGACATCCACCTAGCAGCATCCCACTTTAATTCGGACGCTGGATGCTTCTTTAGCAAAAAATAAAACTCCCATTCATGCCTCAGCAGCTCGAACTCCCGACCTCATTGTTGATGGTGCCCTCACAACACACTGCTGGCCACTGCGTCGCAGCTCCTTCTTTGATATAATACCGTTGCAAATAAAATTAAGGCTTATGTGCTTCCGTCACGGGTCACCAAAATAAATACCAAAATTTCGCCTTCCCTTGGGATCGAACTCGCGTCCTCTTGGCCATCCTAGCACGCTGTTGCCACTGAACCACAGGCGCTCTTGTGGCATACTTCGGTTGTAACTTCTTTTAAGCCTTATTTCATCATAACCCATTTACTAAAATAATACAAACGTTTTGCGTGCGCCATGCCTTGAACCCAGCACCTCTCACTTCTTCTTAGTGCCTCTTGCCACTGGGCTAGGCTCTCTCTTGTGTCCCGTTTTAGCCCTACCTAATTATAAGGCCTCCTTGTGACAGTCTCTAGGTTTAAAAAAAAACCCACATTTGCGTACACTGGGAGTCGAACCCCAGCTCCCCTTCCTGCTACCTAGCGTGCTTAGCCACTGGGCCAGGCACTTCCTTGTGCTTAATCTTAGCCCAGCTTAAATATAAGCCCTATTGCCCAGATCCCCCTAAAGAAGCAAAAATTAATTTTTTTGCTAGAGCCCTGGTCCGAGCCCAGGACTTTTCCCACACTATAAATCCCTCTTAACTTATTTAATTACTAAACTAAACACCAATTTTAATTACAATAATATTTTTTAATAGTAATATTTAAAACTTCTAAATTATTCAAGTCATCTTCTATCCGAATCCAGACTTAAGGTCCAATTCTTCTAGGCCCAAATTTAGGGTGTTACAGTGCCACATTAATAGGCTTGAACACGACCTAACTCATACGGGCGTGCCACACAGGTGTGTCCCCCTCGTGATGAAGTTCAATTTCATGCGGAAAAGGCTACTGAGGGGCTAAGAAAGACATTCCAAACTCTATATAAAGACCCTAGAAGGCAACTACAAGGGTGTACAGTATCCCCGCCAAGACTCAAAGTAGAAGACAGGGAATTACTCGAAGGAAAGCCGATTGATCCATCTCAGAAGCAAGGATCAACATCAAGACTGAAGATCTCCCTTCAATTCTTTCAAGGGTTTTGGGTTTTCTTTATGTTGTGTTGTTCTCTTTCTTCTAATATGTTCTTTTTTATAATTATGAACTAAACCCTTAAATGCCTGAGGGGGATGAATCCTAAGATGAATCTTGTTATTGTTATCTGAACTATATGATAAATATTCGATTTGTTATTAATTGTGTTTTTAATTCTTGAATTGATATTTTTGAGATATTAATTTAAGTCGAATGTGCTTAGGCAGAGGAGCAAAAGTCCCTGTTCAAGAGTAGATCTAACACAATTAAGCGGAGTTGATCGCAATCTTAGACATAGGACGATGAAAATCTACCGGATTAGAGTCTAATCTAATATGGGGATCCATAGATCGAGTTAATGCAAGACTAGGCATTTTAATTAGAAAGAGATTTCAATTAATCAACCTAGGATTAGTTGTTCTTATTCTCGATGGAGATATTAACATAATTTAGGGATCTCTACAGATCAAGTCGAATGAAGATATCGTCTAGTTCAGAGTTAGATAACAAGTGAAGTCTAGGTGGACTCTTCTGTAGGTATTGTCTTTATCATTTAGTTTTCCCAAAGCAATTCCCTAATTTACTTTTTTTCGCATCCTTAGTTTAGTTTAGAGTTAATTAAAACCCCCTCTTTATTTTTAGGCTAGATAATAGGAAAAAAGTCATTACTAGTACTTTTAGTTCCTTGGATTCGATATTCTAGTCTTGCCACTAACTATACTACTATTTGATAGGTGCACTTGCCTTTTATCGTGATAATAGTTAGTTTCTAGGTACGATCAATTTTATTACTTCATCAGATCACGATCAGGCACTTGAGTGATTTCAATGAGGGCTTCATTCTAGCCCTTTATATGTCAAAAGTTGGTTTTCGTCTCCTATTTCATCCTTTTTTTATTGGTGTGCTCAAATAGTATGGGATTTCACTTAGGCAATTGTCTAGTTTATCCTAGTGGACCTTGATGGTGTATTTCTTACACTATAGCAACCATAGTAAGCCACTATTTCTTAGTGTATTCCAACACTTTTATTGATTAAAGGTTTTGACCCAAAGACCTTCAACTGGTATGGTTTACTTTAGTGTTCGCCAGGGTCACAAAACTTTTCTTAAAGATTGGGCTCTTAAACTTCATTTAGACTGTAACAAATTTATTTTGTGAGAAACAGGCTCCCTAATGGTTTTGAATTTCCTGCGAAATGGTCTATTCTCATCGAATCTACTTGCTGCCAATCTCAGCCTTTAGACCCAAAGATTACTGTAGCCCAATTTGGTAGATTGAGTCCAGGGCAGATTCTAGATTTAAGAAGACTCATTACTATTAGGAATGTCTTTCGTTATTTCTGGGAGGGAAGGAGCCCAAATAGTTTATGTGCACCCCGGTTGTTATCTCAGTCTAGACCTTGGGATAGTTCAGTCCACCGAAGAGATGTGACCATGTAATGCTGACAATGGATTATCTCAGGCTTTTGTGGGAAGACAGACGGATTCCTTTCATTTCTTCTATAGTACGTGCAATATTCCACCCCACCACTGGCTTACATCATATTCGGGGTTTAAGGGTAAGTCTTCAGGTAAAGACTTAATTAAAAATGTTATTGACCTATTTCTCCCCTTGCAAGTGCTACTTATTTCTTGCCCCCGATACCCTTGTTCCAACCAAGAGTCATTGATATTGAGGCCATGTTTGAAACTATACAAAAAATAATGGATGTGGTTGCTTCAAGTGCACGAGCTGGAAATAGTAGTCGCAAAAGGTTGAGAGCTGAAATGGGGTCCTCTAGTTCCACGAAGAGCAGTGGCATCAGGTCGCCTCCCCACCAACCTAGCAAGAAGTTGGTCTTCCCAGAGGGTGAATCCCTTGCTCTTCCATTAGTACCCACTGCATCATTCCCATCATCTATTTCTCCAGTATGTTCTTTGTCCCAATCTCCATTTCTTCTCGAACCTCATGTTGAGTCCACCAATGTGACAGACCTGCCTGTTAACACTTTAGTTCCCCGCAGTTCCCTTATTGGTGCCATCACGTATAATTCCCCTTTGGAGGTAGTCCAAACCTTCTTCCCCTAACAAAATCATCTCCACACGAGCAGTATCCTTTTTCTCATTTTCTTGTACAAAAATGTCAGGACTAGGAGTTGTCCCCAAAATTGAAGGAGTTAGCCAACCATTCTTCCTCTTCTTCTAGAGTTCATATGCCCACTCTTAGCAAGCTGGCCAGTTCTCATTTCCTGCAATCGATAGAGAATGCCCTTGTAAACTAGGCTCTCCTACAAGCTTGTGTTGAAATTGAGGCCAAATAGGTTTAAGTCAAAAAGGACCTTTCTCTCTAGTAAGCAATCTCTTGCCTTGCTCTACTAGTCACTTGAGGCTTCTTTCGAGCAGATCACTAAGCTTACCAAATCCATCTTTATCTGGGAAACCAAGTACCAATTCTTAGAGACAATAGCAAGGGAGCTGGAGGAAAAAGTTCGCCAATTGGAGACCCATGAGCAACAATATCTTTCCACTTTGGAGCACATCTAGAAGAAAAATGAGGAGGCGTTGGAGAAATATAAAGAGAATACCCAACAAGGCATTCAAGATTCTTTGCCTAAGCTAAGGGCTAACTTGATATTGCACGCACAGGTCGCCGTAGGTCCCTTTGACCTAATTCAAGTAAACTTTGATTGCCTTTGCCAATTTGCAAACACTAACCTCAGCTTTAACATTTATAAATCTTGAAGAGTGTAACACCCCAAATTTTAGGCCTAGAAGTTTTGGGGTTTGTGGTTAAGGCCTACAAGACTGATAAGAATTCTGAAGGTAAGCAGGATTGTGAGGAGTCGTCTTCTTCTCTGGAACGCGTTACTATTCAGGAGTTAGAGGTCAATGCGAGTATACCAACTTCGGGTAGTGATAACCCGAAGCTTGGTACTGATACACTAACTTTGGTAGTGAGGAAAGTGCTAGCGAGAATGTTCGAGGCTAGGATAAGGAAGATTAGTATGACGCTTCAGGCTAGGCGTGTGGACTCTAGGGAAAAGAGAGATCGTAGTTCTCTAAAGTTGGAACCTCATTCTATGAAGCATGTTAGAACGCATCTGGGTGAAAGTAAAGGTAGTGTTAGTAGTAGTATAGGCGTTCCATGTTGTGAGCATTGCAAGAAGTGCCATTCGGGCGATTGTTAGAAGAAGTTGGAAGCGTGTCTCAGGTGCGGCTCTAAGGAGCATTGAATTTGAGAGTGCCCTCGACGATTTTAAGTTAGGTATGGCAATAAATATTTTGGTGTTGTGATTGGAGTGTAGTAGTTGTGTATGTAATATATGTCTGCTTCAACGGTTAAGTGTTCTGGGTGTGTGTGAGAGGCCTTGAGTTCAAGTTAAGTGTGGTAGTGTTGTGGGACTAGAGTGTACAATGGGAGCATAGTGGTGTAGTTTGTGTTATCTGACTATTCTATTAGTTGGAAATTTCGAGGACGAAATTTCTTTAAGGAGGGGTGAGTTGTAACACCCTGAATTTTGGGCCTAGAAGTTTTGGGGTTTGTGGTTAGGGCTAGTGAGAAGGTTGCGTTGTTATGTTTAGTTACGCATTTTAGCGACAAGAATGGGTCTGCTGGTCTGATGGTTGAGTGAGTGTTAATGTATCTTGAGGTTCTGGGTTCAAGTCTTTGAATGAATTTTCCTTTTAGTTTTAATTTTCTACTTATTCTATTTTAATTTATTTTTATTTTTACTTTTATTCTTATGTTTAATTTTATTTTGTTTTCTTTTCTTTTTCTGGGGGGTTTTCTTTTTTTTTGTATTTTTCCTCTTTATTGTTTTTCTCTCTATTTGGCCTTGCTTCATTTTTACTGAAAAGGATTTCATTGGCTGATTCGAGGAATTTTGCTCCTTCGGCATTGAATGAAGTGTGAGATTCAAATCTTTTCTACATTATTTTGTTTTACGAATATTTGCTCAGGAATTTCTTGAGTGTGCATTGCCTCTTTTGATTTAGGGTTTTTGATCACTGAAAGCAAGGGGATTACTCAGTTTTCTGTTAAATAATTGATATTGCTAAAGTTGGAGACAGTTTTGGTGGCTAAAACGACATTTTTAGTGTTGTTTAAGGGTGGTTTGTGATCACTCCGGTGGCCACACTGGCATGTGTTGATCCACATGGCCGTGTGCTTTTGGGGAATTAGGGTTCTGGGTCAATTTGGGTGCCACAGGGCCTAGCTACGTGGCCGTGTGGCCAATTTAGGGATTTTTGTCGATATTCACATGGTCGTGTTCTCTAGTCACACGGGCATGTGTAATTGAGAATTAGGGATTCAGAGTTTTGGTGTCACATGGCCTGGCCAAATGGTCATGTGACTGATTTAGAGATTTAGGGATTTCACACGGGCATGTGTTTTGGGACACACGGTCATGTCTGGTGGGCACACGGGTGTGTAAGACCCTCAAAGGTTATGTCTACCCTGTACTCATTTCAGCAATTGGACAGTGACTTCAACGGCCTGTTCACAATGCCTTATCCTTGGTTCACATAGGCATATGCCTCTTCCACACGACCGTGTGCTACCCTCCATATGGGCGTTTGAACCCCAACATGACCTAGGTTGTCCCACATAGCCGAAGCATACGGGCTTGTGGCGTTCTCTTGTCAGATTTCAATTCTAAGTCAAATTAAAACGTAAACGTGACTCTATATGTTCCAACCCTTTGCTAGGCTTTAATGAGGGAAATTACAACTCTTATCTGGGCTTAGGTTTACGTGATATTTGTGATTGGTTGCGTAACATATCTGATTCTCAACCCGGTTAACGGGGTGTGTGTGTGTGCAAATTAGTTCGATCTGACTGTCTGAGTAGGTGTTACTATTCTGTAAGGTTACTTTGCCATTGAATTTGAATCTGGGTAAATGAGTATACACCTTTTTGATTCTGATTGATTGGATGTGAGTTTTGTCTCTGAATGATTGTCTAAAACCTTGTACTCTAATTCTGTTCATCTGTTTGCACACATACATATACATAAAATGTTTTAGGGTGGAATTTTGAAGAGAAGGGAGACTGTATCTACACTGAACTGGCAGTCTTACTACAATTAGCCTGTACTGCAAATTACCGCTCTACACCGAAAACGCATACGTCAGCCTTGCTGCGTACACTTATCTGATATGGTAGTTTAACTGCAATTTATTGGTACATTGTTTACTGCATTACACTATACCGTATACACGTCAGCTTCGCAGCATATCGTCACTATCTGATCTGGCAGTTCATACTGCATGTTTGTACCATGGTTTACTGCATGGCATTGTACAGCTTATACGACAGCTTTGCTACGTAGTAAATATGGTTTGGCAGTTTAACTACTTACTTTTAGCCTCAATACCCATAGGGTAGTAGGCAGTCTAAATACCCTGAAGGTTGTAGACTACATTGATAAGCCATTGTTTTCGGGCTACCCGGGATGACTTTATATAGTGTCCGGGGTTGGATGGGCCTACGAGGTCCTATGAGGTGTGTTGGTTGGATGAGTTCAATAGCTCTTATGTGGTGTGATCAGGGGCCAGAGAGGTGTATTAGCTGGATGGATGGGACTATACAACTTAACTTCATTCATATGCATCTGATTATTTTGTTTGACTAAGAAGTGCTTTTGACTTAGTCAACTTTGTAAACTCTAGTTGTTTCTGACTAACTGAACAGTACTTGTGATTGATTGTGATTTGATATGTGTGAATTGTTAATATCTGTCGGGATGTTTATTCCGAGTTTATCATTTGGTTTGAATAACTCTGTAAGTTCGTTTCGCTTTTGAACTGCTATCTGGCTTTCTGTTCCTGATTCTGTAGTTAGCTGGTTTTGAACTTACACTAAGCTCGTGTAGCTCACCCCCTATTTTTCCCCATTCAGGTACATTTCTGAATTCTGATGCTAGATTTGGCATGCAAAGGTCTCGGACAATTTCGACAAACCGGGCCATCAGTTAGTGTTTTTCAGATTTTATATTTGGTTTGAACTATAAGGTTTTATAAGACTATGGTACAATTTCTATTTTAAACTTTTATTTGTTCATTTAATTTTTGTTTGAAATACAATGGAATTTTAAGCGATTGCATGTTTTGGTTAATAATTAATTTCTTTGGTTGAATGGTTTCGAAAATGGAAATAGGATTACTTGTTTTGAAAAATTTCCCTACGATCACTTCGGTAATCAATGTAGCATCCTGGATTTGGTCTAAACTTCAAGGTCGGGGGTGGGGTGTTACATTTAGTGGTATCAAAGCCAGGTTTACAAAAACTCGACCTGTGATTTTACGTGAACGTGTGCGCAAGAAATTGTTATGAAAAATATTTGAAGAACTATACCACTGAAAGGTGAATTGGTTTGTGTTTTGAAAATGGTTTATGAAAATGAACTATCTGGGACTCCAGCGCTAGTTCAGGTAGAATTCAAAACTGTAGGGTTGGAAATGTGGAATTTTGAACTTATTTTGTGTCTGCTTCAACGGTTAAGTGCTCTGGGTGTGTACGAGTGGTCTTGAGTTCAAGTTAAGAGTAGTAGTGTGGGACTAGAGTGCGCAGCGGGAGCATAGTGGTGTAGTTTGTGTTATTTGACTGTTCTTTTAGTTGGAAATTTTGGGGAATAAATTTCTTTAAGGAGGGGCGAGTTGTAACACCCTAAATTTTGGGCCTAGAAGTTTTAGGGTTTGTGGTTAGGGCTAGTGAGAAGGTTGCGCTGTTATGTTTAGTTACGCATTTTAGCGGCAAGAATGGGCTTGCTGGTCTGATGGTTGAGTGAGTGTTAACGTATGTTGAGGTTTTGGGTTCAAGTCTTTGAGTGAAATTTCCTTTTAGTTTTAATTTGCTACTTATTCTATTTTAATTTATTTTTATTTTTACTTTTATTCTTATGTTTATTTTTATTTTGTTTTTTTTCTTTTTCTAGGGGGTTTTCTTTCTTTTTGTGTTTTTCCTCTATATTGGTTTTCTCTCTATTTGGCCTTGCTTCATTTTTACTGAAAAGGATTTCATTAGCGGATTCGAGGAATTTCGCTCCTTCGGCATTGAATGAAGTGTGAGATTCAAATCTTTTCTACATTATTTTGTTTTACGAATATTTGCTCAGGCATTTCTTGAATGTGCATTCCCCCTTTTGATTTAGGGTTTTTGATCGCTGAAAGTGAGGGGATTACTCCTTTTTCTATTATATAATTGATATTGCTAAAGTTGGGGACAATTTTGGTGTCTAAAATGACATTTTCAAGGCTGTTTAAGGGTGGTTTTGTGATCACTACGGTGGGAACACAGGCTTGTGTCGATCCACACGGCCGTGTGCTTTTGGGGAATTAGGGTTCCAGGCCAATTTGGGTGCCACATGGCCTAGCCACATGGCTGTGTGGTTGATTTAGGGATTTTTGTCAATATTGACATGGCCGTGTTCTCTGGTCACACGGGCATGTGTATTTGGAAATTAAGGATTTAGAGTTTTGGTGTCACATAGTCGTGTGACAGATTTGGGGATTTAGGGATTCCACATGGGCATGTGTTTCGGGACACACGTCTGTGTCTGGTGGGCAACGGGTGCGTGAGACCTTCACACGGCCATGTTTGCCCTGTACTCTTTTTAGCAATTGGACAGTGAGTTACACGGCTTATTCACATGGTAATGTCCCTGGTTCACACGGGTGTGTGCCTTGATCACACAGCAATGTGGTACCCTCTATATGGGCGTTTGGATCCCTACACGGCCTAGGTTGTCCCACACTGCTGGAGCATATGGGCGTGTGGCCCTATCTTGTCAGATTTTGGCTCTAAGTCAAATTAGAACGTAATCATGACTCTATATGTTCCAACCCTTAGCTAGGCTTTAGTGAGGGTAATTACAACTCTGATCTAGGCTTGGGTTTACGTGATATTTGTGATTGGTTATGTAACATGTCTAATTCTGAACCTGGTTGACGGGGTGTGTGTGTGCAAATTAGTTCTGTCTAGCTATCTGATTAGGTGTTACCGTTTTGTGAGGTTACTTTGCCATTGAATCTGAATCTGGGTAAATGAGTATACACCTTTCTGATTCTGATTGATTGGATGTGAGTTCTGTCTCTGAATGACTGTCTGAAACCTTGTACTCTGATTCTTTTTGTCTGTTTGCACACATACATATGCGTAAAATGTTTTTGCATGGGATTTTGAAGAGAAGGGAGACTGTATCTACACTAAACTGGCAGTCTTACTGCAATTAGCCTATATTGCGGATTATCACACTACACTGAACAGCGCATACGTCAGCCTTACTGCTTACACTTATCTGATTTGGCATTTTAACTGCAATTTACCGGTATAGCAGTTTATTGCATTGCACTGTACCATGTACACGTTAGCTTTGCTACGTATCATCACTATCTGATCTAGTAGCTCATCTGCATGTCTGTACCGCAATTTACCGCATGGTACTGTACAACATATACGACAGCGTTGCTGCGGAGTATATATGGTTTGAAAGTTTAACTTCTTACTGTTAGACCCAATACTCAGAGGGCCGTGGGCAGTCCCAATACCCTGAAGGATACGAGTTTATCATATGGTGTGCAGGGTTGGATTAGCATACGAGTTGTGTTGGTTGGATGAGCTCAATAGCTCTTATGTGGTATGATCGGGGGACGGATAGGTGTATTGGCTAGATGGGTGGGACTATACAACTTAACTTCGTTCATATGCATCTGATTGTTCTGTGTGACTGATAAGTGCTTTTGACTATGTCAACTTTGTAAACTCTGGTTGTTTCTGGCTGACTGAATAGTACCTGTGACTGATTGTGATTTGATATGTGTGAATTGTTAATATCTGTTGGGATGTCTATTCCGAGTTTATCATCTGGTTTGAATAATTCTGTAAGTACATTCCGCTTTTGAACTGCTATCTGGCTTCCTGTTCCTGATTTTGTAATTAGCTGGTTTTGAGCTCACACTATGCTAGTGTAGCTCACCCCCTCTTTTTTCCCCTTTCAGGTACATTCCTGAATTCTGATGTTGGACTCGGCATGTGAAGGTCTCAGACAATTTCAACAAAACGGACCATCAATTAGTGTTTTTCAGTTTTTACATTTGGTTTGAACTGTAAGGTTTTATAAGACTGTGGTACAATTTTTCTTTTAATCTTTTATTTATTCATTTAATTTCGATTTGAAATACGATGGAATTTTAAGCGATTACATGTTTTGGTTAATAATTAATTTCTTTGGTTGAATGGTTTCAAAAATGGAAATAGGATTGACGTGTTTTGAAAAATTTCCCTACGATCACTTCGGTGATCAATGTAGCATCTTGGATTTGACCTAAACTTCTAGGCCGAGTGTAGGGTGTTAGAAAGAGCGAGCTGGGAAGAATTTTGGAAGGAATGCAGGGAATTTCAGAAACTATTTTACAACCAAAACTTGAATGTATCCAATCTTGATTCTTCAGGAGAGTCTATTCCAAGGGAGAATTGAAATGCTCACATTTTTTGTTATCATTTGATTAAATTATCAATGGAAATTTATTTCTTTTATTTTTTCTCCTTATCATTCATGCTTTGTCTCCCGTTTCTTTTCCTCAACCTTGATATACTAAATACTGGTCTTAATAATTCGTGTATTCATTAGTCCTATATAATGACATAATGGACACAAAAAACTTATCGTACCTTTCTTATTGAGCTATATATCGCCTTCCTAAGTCTAGAGTATCGACTAAACCAAAGCTTTGATACCACAAAAATTTGTAACACCCATATGTAACGATGGGGTTTGTGCACGTGTACACAGTCGTTATCAAGTAATAAGTAAATATCAAGTTATCATCTCTACAGGGATTGTATTTGTGTTAAGTCACTTAATTGTAAAATTATAATAACAACTTGGTTGCAACAACCCCCAAACTCGACCTAGACGTTATGGTCGAATCTAACGGAGTCACATTGGAGTGTTTTTCGAAAACTTATTCTTGCTGATAAAATTTCGTTTGAATATTAAAGCCTCTTTATTAATTCTTAAATCATATTAGTCATTTGTTAACCATTTTAAAACGTCTTTACTTTTAAAACATTGTTTGATGCGGAAGCATTTCAATAATGTTGCGGAACCGTGATGTTTTGAAAATAGTTATCATTTTGGAAAATTGCGCTCTACTTCTATCAAATATAAATCAAAATAAATAAAACCCAATTGAAAGATAGAAAACTAGAGAGGCCTTATTACACAAATAAAAATCCAGAATGAAATTTAAAAGTAAGTAAAAGCCCAATAAAAGAAAACAGGAGTAGTAGTGTGGCCACCTCCGAGTCCCTCGCAGCACCAATCTGCCTAACGCTGGTGATGACCTGTACAATAAAATAGTGGGGTGAGTTTACGAAAACTCAGTGTGTAATCCCCTAATATAGGGTCAGTTTGATACACAGAATGCAGTAAAAGTTTGGGCCTGAGTCGAATCAAATAAACAGTTCCAGGTGGGCCTTAGCCCAATACAGTGGCAGAATTAGTAAGAATAATATGCAATATCATTTATCAGAATGCATGATGCATGTTACCCCAACCAACCCGGCACTCCATCTCCTGTCCAACCCTGCACTTATTGTGGGGAATAAATCACCCACCCATCCCTACACTTACAATGTTAGCCAGAATTACAACAAAGCTGCCAGTAAACAGAATGGCCAAAAGCCCTACACAGAATGGTTATAAACCATAAACAGGATGGCACAGAGCCATAATCAAGATGGCACAGAGCCATAATCAGGATGGCTAGAAGCCATGCATTTCCTCCGCCAATAATCACCCATCCCCATGCAGAATGTCATACATCATACATGAATGCAAAATGCCTTGCTCATTCATAGTCATATATATATATATCATATAGCAAATCAGTCATACATAATATAAGGAGCATAACAGTCATTTCCCCCTACAGGGGTATTACGATCATTTTATCCTATGGGGGTATTTAAGTCATTTCTAACAGAATGGGTCTAGACTCACTTACCAACCTTTCAAAAGGTCCACAGTCATCTCGAGCGACTTGCGTAACCTCAACATGCATAGCAGTGTATATGGGCCCAAGGCCCATTACGCGACCCAAGTAGGCCCACAAGCCCGTGTGGCCCATTTGACCCAGAAAAAACCTTACCCATGTGTGCGACACAATCGGGTCCAATATCCTCTACACATTCGTGTGGTTTACCCATATGGGGCCCACAAGCTCGTTGGGCCCACACGGCTCATTTCAGCCAAACATGGCCCATGACGGCCTAAGCCCATGAGATTACTCATGGTGGCCTCTACAATCTTTCGCCTATGTTCTATGGGCTCGGTTTACCACACGTACGATCGTATACCCATGCGGCATCAATCACCAACTTTCTGGCTTTTCAGCTTTTGCCAATCTATAGTCTAATCAGTGTGTGTGTACACACCTATTTACGACACGTACGATTAACCCACGAGTACCGAACCTATATACAATCAAGGTATTTCATTAATCAACCAACGATTGGGTTAACAACTTTCTTAATACTAAGCCTAGAACCACCACCCTTACCCTGATTGAGTGAGTGCAACTTAAGTCCTCTAAGACTGCTGACCAGAGTTGCACACACGTGCTTGCCGATTAGTTGCAATACAACGTAATCCATTAACTACAATTGCCTAAACCCAGGGATTGAGTACACATACCATTATAGAGAACATGCAACCCTAGAGTTAGGGAAAACATTCGACATTCATAGAAGGAGAACTATATTTGGCTTAGCAAAATAGCAGTAGAGGGGAGATTGAAAAGAAAAGATCAATAGAAAATACGAGAGAGAGTTATGAGTACTCACTACTTTGCCAAATAACAGTAGCCCGATCGAAACCAAAAATAGAGAATACAAGAGGTGAGGAAGAAAGATTCAGCCAAGATACTGAAGAGGGAAATGGTGATAGAGCAATTGGAAAGAATGAATAAAGAAGGGAAGAAAGACGAACTCGTCACAATGGCTAAGGGATTGAGAAAGGAAGAGACGTATAAACAGCCAAAAGGAGAAAGAAAAGAGTCAGTTCCCAAAAGCCAATGAGAAAGAGAGGGAGGAAAAGCAACCAAGCAAATTGAAAAACAAAAAGAAAAAATACTCAAATGGATGAAAAAAAGGAGAGAAACAATTTCAGTAACAAGGAAAAAAATTGACCAAAACGTGATCAAGTGTAATGCCCCAAATTTTAGGGTTTTGGAATTTTTGCTTGAATTGATATTTGCATGTTGGGTGTGCTAATGTGATGTTTTGGGGAGTGTTAGGGGGGCCTTTGAAAGGCCTAGGTTAAAGCCTAAACCTTGGCAAAATTTTAATTTTTAGGCTTAGGGAAGTATGCATGATAGTTCTTAGGGCTCAAGAAATGTTATTGGGGTTTTGTGACACAAAAAGCCCAGTCTTAGAGTGGCATGTGACGCCAATGGCAACGGAAGGGAAGTGGTGTCATTAGCAAGGGAGATCCAATGTTCAAATCTCATTGCAGGATGACATGATCTTGAACGTTTGATTTAATATCCAAATTGAAATTAGAGCAAATCTTGGAGAAAATTAAGGAGTTAAACAAGGGATTGAGTTTGGAGGAGGGGTTAGCTGAATGTGGGTTGCATGAAGAGAGTAATCGGCTAGGGGTGTTCATTTTTGGTATTTTTCGATTTTAAGAGGATAGGAGCTGATTTCTTCTTTTGCCATTTCGGGTCTTTTTCTGGCTTTTTCAGTTTCTTTTGTTTAGCCAAAACTTTTCTCTTCTCAACCACTTCTATTCATTTTGTTATTTTCTCTTTTACTCCAGCATACTTCTCCTCTACAATCAAGAACTGAACCTTTTCGCTATTCTGCCTAAATTGCACTCGGTCGAATTTCCACTCTCGTTTTTCTACAAGTTAACTCTTAATTCTCTCTTCTTTTCTTCTATAGCCGAAACCTATATTTCTTATTCCCTTCTTTTGTTTTTTCTAAAAGAAAGCTAAATTGGGTTGTGGGTAGTGTACCATTCGGCCGAACTTATGCTATACTCATCGCTCTTCTCACCACTCTCTCTTGACTAAACCCTTCAAGAACCGAATCTCACATTTCTCTATCCATTCTTATACCTTCTTACTCACTCTTCTCTTGGTTTTATATTATTCCTAGCTGAATCTCTGTCTCACTTGTGAGTGTTTGTTGGCCACATTTCTCTTTTCCTCCTTGTTGGCCGAACCTCCTCCTGCATTAGGATATCGCGCTAGTCATCGAAGCCATTGACAAATTGATAATAGGGGATTGACTGCTTCTATATTCTGTCGTTTGAATCAAACAGATTTTGGGTAAGTACTTCTTTGTTTCAGCTTTTGGCTTGTAGAAATAAGGTTTTTCTCCTACTAGGGTTCAAGGTTCCAACTTGGGATTGAGACTTCTCTAACCCTTTTCCTTTGATTGGAATCATGGTGGTTCGTAGGTGCTTAGATCTATTGTCATGTGATCAATTTTGGGGAAGACTCTTTAACCTCGTGGAAGTAGTCGAGCAAGGCATTGGTAGGTACACGTTGAACAAGCCTTTGGATATGATTCTCTCTATACATTGATCATAGTGTTAATTGATGTGCTTGTGTCAGTAGGTTGAACGCGCGTCGACGATTGGAATTGCAAAACAGGTGTGTAACGACACCCCCTAATAGCATAGGTCGGCAAAAGTCGAAAAGCCGAAATGCCGGCATTTTGAGGTCTTGCGGGCGTGCGAACGCTCGTGGGCCAATCCAAACCCCCAAATCGTGGGTGTTTCACTGTGAAGGCCATTGTGCGTGTTCTCGTGCACTCGGGCTGTTCTGGGCCTCAATGGGCCAAAGTGGGCCCAATAGGCCTACGGGCCCATATGGGTAAGTGATACAGTAAGTGATATCTGGTACATTGGATGTTAAGATCTATGATATTGTGAGTAAGTTTGGATTGAGCGGGCCACACGAGCGTGCGGGCCCACATAGGCCCATTAGGGGTTTTTGGGCCATAAACTCTATTTGTCCACCTAGACTTTCTGAGTCGCTCGAAGTGACGTTAGACCAGCTAGAATGCCGTATTAGGTGCTGAGACACCGAGACTTAGCAAAATGACTAAAATGCCCCTAAAGGGTAAAATTACTATTTTACCCCTAGTTGTCAAAAAGACTGTTATATCCTTAGAAATAGGTTGTGTGATACATGTATGATTTTATCTGTATCTGTTTATCTGTATGAACATTACTGTTAGATTGCATGGGTGTTCGGTTTTAATCCGGAGGAAGATCTGTATAGTGGCACTGCCACGTGTTTTGTTAGTGGCTCAGCTACGTAATTTGTTCTGGTTGCCCTGCCACGATATCTGATTTTAGCAGCATGGCTGCGAACTGGTGTGTGGGCTAGGTGGGTTGAGTTATTCCCCTAGTACGGGTGGTGTGATGGGCTGGCTTGGGTTGGGTTATGCATCTGTTCTGTTCTGTATCTATAATGGGCCCAAGGCCCACTCTGTATCTGTATAGGGCTTCGGTCCAGTCTGTTCTGTATGTCTGATCTCTATTATTGGTTGAGGTAATTACACATTGAGTTTTCACAAACTCACCTTTTTTTTTATTTTTACACATGCATGTAACCCCCAGCCATAAAGGATTTGGCGCTGAGAGGGACTCGGGGCGGCCACATTACTTTTGCTTCTGGACTTCGCTTTTACTTTTATTTTTAACATTATTTTAGTTTTGGTGTTATTTCTATAATAAGGCCATTATGGGTGATTTTATTTTGTTACACTGCTATCTTGCTTTAAACGGTAGATTAGGGTACTGAGGTTTTTAAAATTTATATCGAACATTTTCAAATAAATCTCACGTGATGTTTTCGGATAATATGATAATGAATTACAACAAATGGAATCTATTTGCACATATCAAGGTAATAAAAAAAATGGGTTTTAGTCTGAGTTCGCTTAAAACTTACAACTTTTTAAACAAGGCTTTTAAAACCAAAGAAGTTGTTTGTCAAAGTGTCTGTTTTCGAACAAATCGTCCATGTGACACACCAGATCTGGCCATAAAGTCTGGGCCGGGTTTGGGGTACTACATCAAGAGCACAACCAAAACTAATTTTCCAAAAAAATAACAACTCCTAGTCGAATGTCAAAGTGTCCACACTTACCTATTCGGCACCAAACCCCTCTCCAAACACAACTTCCCACCTTTTTCTCCTACAATCGCTCCTAAAACCCTCCCCCTTTAATCTCTCCATAAGCCATTCAAATCCCATGATTATCTCCACCCATGACTTATTCAAACTCCACTTTGTAGAGTTTTAGTCAACCTCTACTTCTCACATGGCAAGAGTAGCAAAATAAATACTCTTTTACATTGCCATGACTTGAATCTTAGACCTCAGATACATTCCACATGCCATTCACCACTAGACCACTAGGCTTTTGTGTCAAATTTTTGTCACAAGAACTTAAGAACCTTCCTTCTAGGTCACAGGGATTTTATTCACTAAAAATAAAATTTTTGCTAAAGCCCAGGTTTGAACCCAAGACTTCTCCAACACTCCCAAACACTCCTAAATCACTTAACCATTAAAGTAGACAATCAATTTTGTCATTTTCTTGCACAATTAAATACTTATGTGCCGTCTCCTAAATGTTCCCTTGCTCAGGGCCCAATACTTCTAAGCCCAAATTCAGGGCGTTACATTGGTAAATAAAAACACAATATGGTTGAGAAGTGATGGTTAACATTAAATATATTAAACTAAATGCAATGATCCCTAATGCAATTTATCCTAAATATGCAACTATATGAATGAAGCATGTTTTATCAGAATTAAAAACAATTTGGAACAATTATAACATAAGTAAACTAGGACAATTACTTTAATTAAACTCACTTTATTATCAACATGCTTAATAATATTCAAAAAAACATTCCATGGCAACTTGATCTTTCATGAGTTTGGAAACCACATTAGATCCTTTTGGAATCCTTTACTTAGTAAATATGCATTTTTACTAATCCTTATTTACTAAGGGTTTCTTAGTATTCGTGTGAGGTAACAGGGACGTGTCAGGTTTGAAATAGTTTAATCACACAAATCTAAAAACTATGCAGATAACATAGCTTGGTCAGAGTTTTTATGCAACCTACAGTTTAATCGGGTCAGGATATAAATTGAGCATGCACATTTCAATTATGTGTCAATTAGACGTTGTTTGGTTAGGATTGCTCAACTAATTCAGGTGCATTTCAATCACATATAAATGAAATACAAACTTCATTTTAATTGAAAACATGATCGATTGAGGCACAAACATTATAAGCATGAATCTGATAAATACTATTTAATCAAAGCAATCATCCTAGCTTAAATAAAATTAAGCTATCATTGTTGTAAACAAGAACAAAGAACACATAGCAAACATTTTCAGATTAAATTAAAGAAAGGAAAGACTAAACCCAATTCAAAGTGGCTGTCACCCAAGACTCTGAACGATGAGGGCTCCTTCATTCCTTTACTTTGCTCCTATGCTGATAGCTCTCCAAGGTGGCCGACCAAGGGCTCTTTAAGAGGTTTAATTGCTAAAATCTCTATGAAGAGATGATGCTAGGCATGGGGAAATGAAGAATGCTAAGAGAATTGAGAGAAGAGAGAATGATGATGGATGGTGAAATGGATTCTTATTTATAGGTGAGGAAAAGAGCGTAGTTTGCTAAAAAAAATAAAGTTTCATCTCTTCAAGCATCTTTAATGGGTGGCTGGCCATGAATTGAGGAATTTGAGCTGATTTTTGCTTGATTTTTGGTCAATTCAAGTGCCACAACAACCCAGGACTGAGACTCGGTCAAGTGTAAATCTTCAGGCAAATCTCTGATTTCTTTAACATTGTAAGGACCTTGTGCAGTTACTCTAAAAAGTGGTTTATTTAGACAGCCATGTGTAACCGAAAATTGGGTTGGCTTGGTCTCCAATTTGGACGGTTTTGTCATCCAACAAAGCTATCGGACTTGTCCAAAATAAATTAACAAATTAGAGGACCAAAGAATAAAATTTATCCAATTTAATTAATTAATAAAAACCCAATTTCTTAATGAAATATTTTAAAATGAATTATTAAATATAATTTTATATTTTATTATTTAATTTAATCATGCAGGGCCCATTTTATGTCTTAAAAATATATTGTGTTCAAATAAGTATAAAAGAAGCCATTTTATGCATGAAAACTCTACAATAAAGCATAAAAAAAGAAGCCATTTTATGCATGAAAACTCTACAATAAAGCATAAAATCACATTTTAATAATTTCTATATCATATTTTCAATTTTTCCCATATTTCATTAATTTATTAAATAATTACTTAGTTTTAACAACGAATTTAAGTAAAAAGGTGATAAATTACATAGGAAAAATCCTATATATTTTTTAGTTTACACCATACCTGACCCGCTCTCCGAGTCTAGGTTCCTAATGTTACAAATTTTGAATAATTGACTAATATTATTTATGTTGGCAAAGCCAGGCTCAGTCCTCTGCTCGATTTCAAATGGTAACCTTATCTTGTAATTAGGTAGACCAATTTTAAGCTTAATTGAATTTAGTGAGATTCTCTAGAACGTATATATATCAAAATTCAAAGCTAAGAGATTGAAGATTTAAAGGAATTTTCCACTCCCTAGTCAACCCCGGTGATTTTTCACAAATTGATGTGGCAAATTAGGCTTTCTCGGTATACTTAAAGAGTTTTTTTCGAGCAAAATAATGTTTTTTGCATAATTTTTTGTAATTTTTATATTTTAAGTTAATAAGTGAAAATGTCTCACTTGTGCTCATTTTTTAAACCCAAATTGGCCAATTGTGCCATGGGGAACCTAACCAGTTGATTGAATGTTGTAGGGAGTCGACGGTGGCCTGAACGTGAAGAAAACATCACTTAGAAAAGGGGTATCGTGATATCAAAGATGGAAGTCGTGATACCCCTAATAATGCTAAAAGAATGAGAATAGAGAGAACCTATTATAGTATCACGATAACAAGGATGGGTATCACTATACTAAGATCCAAAAGGTCCCAAATTTCAATACTGAATTGGGTATCGTGATATCCAAGCCTAACATAACAAAAAATGACTGTAAGGGTAGTTTTTGTCCAACAGCCACACCAATCAAAATTAGGTGCCTAAGGACATTTTGGTACAAAATTTAGGGTTAAAACCATCTATTTAAAGCCATTTTTGGCTGAATGAAAAGGGAAAGCTTTTCACTTTTGTTTTCCATCATCTTTTTCCTTAGTTTTAGGTTAGGGTTAAGGTTTCTTTCCTTTTCTTTTTCTTGTCATTTTTAGTTTAGATTTTCTCTTTTCTTTTTAGGTTAGATTTTAGTTTTGTTGTTTACTTTCTTCCTTATTGTTAAATATTTTGTAAAAAAGAATGGACAAGCTCTTGGGCTTCAATGGAACTTCATCAATTGAATAAGCATTTTCTTAAACCCTTTGCTTTCATTTTATGCTTACAATATGTTTGATAAAATGTTTGTTTGGAATTTGAGTTTGAATATTTGCTAAATTTGTTAGATGGTTGCTTGTTTGGTTGTTTGTTAGCTTAAGTTTATATCTATTCTTGATTGATTGGTTGTTTTATTATACCAGAATGCTTAATATGCTAGAATTGACACCTTTAGTGGAAAACCTAGATAAATAAGATCGAGAGGAGAGTTTATCCTTAGATAGTTCGAAATGATTGTGCTAAGTAGTGAGACCGGGAGGTAATTCACATGCCTTGGTGAAACTGGAAGGTAATCTTAGGTGGTATCTTTTAGTCCAAGAGGAGACTAGGACGAGATCCCTAACCAAAAGTAGAAAGCAATATAATTGGAATAGCTTTATTCATTTAAATAGAACTCAACTAATCACTCGACCATCGTTTAATCATTTACATTATCTAAAACATGAAGAAAGTTTAGCTTAGTTAGTTTAATTAATAGTTTAATTTTAGTTTATAGACAATTTTATTTGGACTTGCATTAATAGTTTTCGACTCAATTAGATTAGTAATTCCTTAACTTGTAATTAACTTGATAAACACATTTATCGACTTGGAAATCCTTTGGGTTTGACCCCTTGCTGTAACACCCCTAACCCGAATTCCGTCACCGGAAAGGGTTGTAAGGCATTAACGGAGGATGCTTAACTGTCATACATTCGCATACTCATATGTTCAAAGCTTTCAAAATATCCAATGCATAATCATAAAGTTAAATAACCATTCACAAATTATTTGATGCCATATGTAATCATTTATAAACTAAGTTGAATTTCTAAACCTAAATTTAATAACTAATATAATAAAAATATAAAATTGCATGTGACCATAAATATATAATTGTATGCAAGTGTTATATTCAGTCAGAGTAACCTAAACCCATCCAAGTATTAACAGACATAGCATGTGATCATAAATAAACAGAGTTAGTCTATATATGTATGCTAGGCCGAATATAACATGAACATTAAAAGCCCTTCAAGTGCATTTACTAATTAAAACACTAATATTAAGGACAACATATTACTTGCATTAAACAGTCGTGAGTTCTTACAAAAGAGATTATTAATCTTGTTCATTGTCCAAAATTTAAACCGGTATTACACAAGTTAAAATCATGCCGTTTATTTATTGACTATTCCTTCCTCTTAGTCAAGTTATGCTTGTTTAATTATGCATAGAACCAACACCATAATTCGGCCATAAATTTTTATTGCACATAATGGGCATCACAAGAATACATAAATATAAACATAAATAATAGCAACTTTGACCCAATATTAAGAACATCAATTCACACTTACTAGAATAATGTCTTTTGTTTTACAACTTATCAAACACAATCACTATGATCGAAATCATTATAACAAGTAATGATTACATTAATTGAATCATACATGCATATATCATAATCAAGATACCTAAACTTGGGCATGCTTCGCATATACATATACATGAAATATAAAGTATAAATCTCACATTATACCTGTAAGGCATATAAAATCCAACTAGTATGATATGGTCGAATAGCATGCATAGACATTATGACATGGATTCACAAATGGGCATCAATTTATTAATATGCATAGGTCCTGATTTGGCTCACTTATCATGCATTATGAATCCTGTAACCGAATACCTATACGTATGTATATATA
Organism: Gossypium stocksii; assembly: GCA_020496765.1. Taxonomy (NCBI): domain Eukaryota; kingdom Viridiplantae; phylum Streptophyta; class Magnoliopsida; order Malvales; family Malvaceae; genus Gossypium; species Gossypium stocksii. The sequence goes on from CM035624.1 coordinate 44,210,412, forward strand.
TATGTATGACTTAGATGAGTTGTTCGTGCCACATTCAAGATCACCAATCAACCACACACTATAGACGTATAACAAAACATGACTGATCATGACACAATACATTTACCTAGAAAGAAAATTTCGATTATAATTCCACAAACAGGAACTAGTCATAGGAATTAGGCCATTTTTGCATGGCCATTATACATTCACTTTTCAAAATGATTTAGTCCCGAAAACTAGTTTATACATGCCATATCTCAAGTTCAATTTATAAGGTACCAAAATAGCTGATAGTGTGATGAACTTGCTGACTGTCCCCAAGCTTGCGGCTTGACTCCCAAAATCTATAAAACTGAATAATAAACTTACAGAGTAAGCTAACTCAGCTTAGTAAGTCATAAGCAAATGTTCAAATCAATCATATTAAATCATCAGTAAGAAAGATTTAAATACAACACTATACTCAAATAATAAATTAAACTTACAAAAAATATTTATAAACATGTGGCTATACATTTAATTCCCTTTGACTGGATACACAAGCTAATAATAATATCATGTAGACTTTTCACTTATAATGCTATTATCAAATTCATGGCCAAATGTAGCTTCTTGCAAAAACATACTTATAATTTTCATTTCAGTGTACCTATATTTACTTTTAACTACTAACCGCCAAACACATATGAACCTTTGATACTAACAAAATTTTCATGTTTCATTCTACCCATCTACTCATAACCGCACATGCAAAGATTATGGATTAACATTATACATACATATATCACCACTTGGCCGAATAGACCAACTTTTATATATATATATATATATATATATACCTATCTAACAAGCATCCTAATGTCACTCAAATCGTTTATTTATAAGCCAGATGTACACACCATATACCCATATACTTTTCATTTGGTTTGTACTTGATTCACCACAAATATCCAGAAATTTCACTAGCCTTTACTAAAGTAAATATCAGGATAATTCTTGCCCAACCATTTAATTCGATATCACAATTACAATTCGGTTCTTTTAAAGAATCAGCTAGTCCGCGCACTCAGTGCTAAATCTTTGTAACGCATCGCACACTTAGTGCCGTTACATTAACATCTCGCACACTTAGTGCTAAAGCCTCGTGACATGTCGCACACTCACTGCCGTCACTTTACCTCTCGCACACTTAGTGCCATATCTCATCAAATCAATTACATACATAAGCTTTATATTTCACAAGATTAGCATATAAATTCCACGTTTAATTATATATATATATATATATAACAACACAATTATGCTTATAACTTACCTCGGACGATATTAAATGGAATAGGATGGCTAATCGACAATTTTTGTTTTCCCCCGCTCCAAATCTGACCTCTTTGGTTCTTGGTCTAAACATATTCAAATTAAGCTCATTCAAACATATTTTCATTCAATTCAGTCCAAAAACTCATAAATAGGCAAATTACCATTTTACCCCTAACTTTTACACTTTTTACAATTTAGTCCCTAAACTTTTTATTTTTTTACAATTAAGTCCTACTTTCTCAAAATCATCAAAAATTCCCATACAAAATATCATAACCTAACACCTATCCTTCATATTTCATCATCAAACAATAAAAATCACAAGCTCTCATCAATGACAAAACTCAAAATATTCATTAAAATTCAAATTTTAAGCATGGGTTTTGAAATACTCAAAGCAACGATCTCAAAAACGTAAAAATTATAAAAAAAAAACCGAGCTGAGCACTTACCTTAATTGAGCTTAGAATCAACCAAACCCTAGCTTTCTTTCTTTCTTTCTTTTCTTTGCTTTTAGTTTTGACTAAGGTGAGAAATATGAGCACTTTTGCTTATTTTAAGTTATAAGTTAGAAAATATAGTTTTTAACTTAGTTTCCTATATTACCCTTTTAAAATTAATATCTAAAGCTTATAAACAAAGGGCATTTAATTTACGTTCACCACACGCATGGTTACTAACTCATACCAACTCATAATTTATTCTATATACATATAATTATATATGTTTTATTATTATTATTATAACATATATATGAAATTAGAAAACATATTATTATTTTTAACTTACCTAATGTCGTCCACTAGCATAAAAGAAAAGGGCTATTTACATCATGGATATTTCCACTTAAGAAGCCACTATCAACCCAGTCCTCACAACTAATACTATCAAATTTTTAGTTTATGCAATTAAGCCCATTTGTTTAATCGAACACCCAACATCAAAATTAAATCACAAAAATTTCACAGATAAAAATTCACATGTAATAAACACAGAAAAATAATTTTAAAATATCTTTCTAACTCAGATTCGTGGTCTCGAAACCACCGTTTTGATTAGGGTCTAAATCGGGCTGTTACACTTGCAATACTTCATGCTCCATTAAAACTATAAATATTACAACTGATACTATTTACTTGCATTTAAACCCCCTTTTTAAATTGTTTTATAAAATCATTTGGTTTACGTGCACAAGGACACTCGGTCACCTGACATTTAGCAGATTATATTGATGAGGCCTTTACCTTCCCTTGTTTTTTTTCCTTCAACCCACAGTTGACTAACTTCTCCTCCATTTGTAGTATAAACCAATTTTCTTTAGAGTAGAGATTCTCTAGGTCCACGGACCTAGATGCATCTCAACTAAATTTCTTTCCCCCACAACCATGAATGGGAGACCCAATATTGGTCATTGCTTTCAGGCCTTTATTTCCTCGGGTTCAATTTCTTATCCTCCCTATTTCTTGGTGGACTATTCACTCCAAGTTAGTCTTTGATAGACTCCTTCCTTTTCCAACCCGGATGGGTTAGCCCCGTATAACCTCAACGGACATAACCACCCTTAATTTTCCCCTATGTCTGCGGACCCTTAAGTACCGATCCTAGAATGAATACATACTATTGTTCAATCTACATTAAAATCCACTCTATTTGATGATCCTTGCAACCTCCATCATAGAGCCAAGAATTTACACCTTATAAACTCTTGAGTTCACCTTACCGGCTGAATCTTTATGATGCCATAATTGAGTTATTATCTTTTACTATTTCTTCCTATGCTAATTGTCCTAATAGATGTTATTTCGCCTTCCGTCCTGGCAAATTTCCCATTGTTTACTGTCCTAACGGACTACTTACGATTCCATGGCATCTTTCGGTTATGGTCTTACATGACATAACCTTGTGCTTACTGTCCCAATGGACTATTAAAGAATGTCATAGCGTCTTTCACCAATGGTCTTACACTCTTCTATCATGATGTCATAACATCTTTCAGCTAAGGTCTTACTCATTTATGATGCCATAACATATTTCAACTATGGTCTTACTCATTTATGATGTCATAACATCTTTCAGCTATGGTCTTACTCATATTTGATGCATAGCCTCCAATCAGACCCATGGCCTAGCCATGATCTTTCTATTTACTTCTCACGTTGCATTCCGTCCATTTCTTCATTTCACCATTCCTTACCTTACTGTAGTGTCCCCTCTATAAGGCCTAGAGCTTCGTGCATCATGATTTGCACTCAATAATACTGTATGGCAATAGCTAATAAGATCACTCATTTACCCAATCCTAATTTTTCCCATTGTCTAAATCATACGATACATGCATTTAACTTACATACCAGCACAGAGTGCGTTATCTATTAAAACATGTAATCGTGACTATTTCATGCACATTGAGCTATCTTTGGGCGGGCACTCATATACCATGAAAATTCTAACCATTCATAGCATACGCAATCAATAGAGATCAATCATCATTTCAAAAATGGAGTATAAAAACTCACATCGCTTTCTTATCCATAACAACTTAGCTTACCCGAATGCCAAAGCCTTCTTAATCCTGGTAGTAGTTCCTAACTTCCTACATCTAGACTCAAATTTGTATAATGGCTGCAACATACAGAGCTTTCTTTAGCTATGTCTTTCTTATTCTTCAGAGTGACTAAAGAAGACGATGCTTAGAGAGAAAGATTTAGGAAATAGAATTGAGAAGCACTCCGATCCCATGCACATCTATATATATATATATAAATATATACAATTGGCACATTCTCCACAGACCTTTGTCATCGCTCAATCCTAATTATTATGTTTCCCGCTATGGAACTAGTCGATTCCAATCTAACTAAATTAAGATTGGAATTTAATCATCCCCCAACCAACCATTCAAGTTCTTTAAATATCTTATTGAATAAAAGTGTAAAACTTTAAGGAAATTGTGAAAAAATGATAACTAGTGGTCATATGCATTAAATGAATTACCAGTAGAGTCGACTGAGTATGTTGTCACAGTAGTAAACACATTAGGTCAAAGCATTATAGTTGATTTGATATGTAGACAACGTCCATTGAATGTTCAGGGCTATGACTTTCCTATTGATTTGATGTTACTGTCTTTTAACGAATTCAATGCTATTCTAGGAATGGAATAATTCATGTTGCATGATGTAGTAGTGAATTGCTGACAAAAACAAATTGCTTTGAGATGTCGGAGTGGTAAGTTGATTACTATTGAATATGATAGATTCGATTGTGTTACGAAAGTGATAATGACAATAACTGCAAAGAAACTGATCAGAAAAAGCTACGAAGCATTTTCAGCTTATATTCTAGATTCTAGGGTATCAGAAATGAAATTTAATCAAGTACAAATGGTTTGTGACTTTATTGATGCAACACTGTTATAAGCTTCGTTTAGAATATTCTATTTTAACTCTAAATCAATAGGTTCACATAATCTATTACGAAAATATAAGCTACCATCCATACCAATACTGAAATCAGATGCCTGACTATCCTCAGCTAATTTTCATTTAGCCAAAAAATTTGGATCATCATTTTGTAACTTCCAAATTTTCTAAAAGAATAAGGGTTTAGCCCCAACTCGGCTAGTAAAAATCCATCACGCTCTAAGTTCAACTAGACATTCATCGACCTTAATGAAAAAAGTGATTTCTAGCTTAAGGCATCGACAAAAACATTAGCTTTACCTAAAAGATAATCTATTACCAGATCATAGTCTTCCAACAATTAAAGTTACATCCGTTGCCGCAAATTTAGCTCTTTCTGAGCCATTAAATACTTTAAACTTTTATGATCAGTATAAATGTAATATTTCTTGCCATACAACTAGTGTTGCAAATCTTTAAAGTGAATATAACTGTGACCAATTTTAGATCATGTTGTCGGGTAATTTCTCTCGTGTGGTTTAAGTTGTCAAGAAGCGTAAGTTATAACTTTTTCGCCCTGCATCAAAATAAAATCCAAACCATTCAATGAAGTATCACTGTAAACAATAAATTCTTTCTAGAGTCAGGCTAAGTTAACATTGGTGCCTCTTCAACATGGTTTTCAACTATTCAAATCTTTGTTAACATTTTTTTGACCATACAAAGTTAACATCTTTCAGTAATAGTTTCGTCATCAGTGATGCTATTATCGAAAAGTTCTGAACAAAACGTTGATAATATCCAACTAAACTTAGAAAATTGCATACCTCAGAAATGTTTCTTAGACGCTTACAATTCAGAATAGCAAAATCCTTACTCAGATAACTCATATGCCTTCCACTGAAATCACATGACCAAGAAATCTAACTTCTCTGAGCCAAAACTCGCATTTACTAAACTTTGTCTACAATACAATTTTCAAATGTTGAGCATGTCTGAACTCGTTTCTGGAATAGATTAGAATATCATCGATGAATACAACTACGAATCTGTCAAGATATGGTTAAAAAACTCGGGTCATTAAGTCCATAAATGTTGCATAAGTATTAGTCAATCCAAAAGGAATTACTAAAAACTTGTAATGTCCATAGCATGTTATGAATGTAGTTTTCGACACGTTAACATCTTTAACTCACAATTGATAATAGCCAAATCAGAGGTCTATTTTCTAAAACAGGATGGCTCCTTTCAACTAATCAGATAAATCATCTATACGAGGAAACAAATATTTATTTTTTATAGTGACTTTGTTCAACTATCGGTAGTCAAAACATAGCCTCATCGTCCTATCTTTCTTTTTCACAAATAGTACTGATGTGCCCCAATGTGACACTGTAACATCCCAAAACAGGGCCTGAACGGAATAGTGGTTGTGAAATCACAAATCTGAGATAGAAATAATTATTTTACAATTATTTTAAGGTTTATGATATGATTGCATGATTTTGTGAAAATTTCGTGAAGAAATTCTATGCATAAAGTGCTTAATTTGAAATTAGGGACTAAATCGAATAAGTTACAAAACTTGCATTCTAGAAGCTTTTAGTATGAAATTGCCTTGGAATATTAATTAGAGGGTCTTAAATAGCAATTTGACCAATTTCTAAAATTTTGGACAAAAATGGGCTTGTACATGAAAATTTTCAAAGAAAGGCATTAAGGGTATTTTGGTCATTTGGTAATTAAAATGAATTAAAAGGGAAATTAAGGCCAAATTGTGTTCATCTTCTTCAAGCCTTGGCCGAACCTTACCTCTCTCCATAGCTAGGGTTTCTTCAACTTCCAAGCTTCATAGTAAGTGATTCCAAGCCCCGTTTTTAATGTTCTTTACGTTTTTGGAATCCCGGTAGCCGATTTAGCTTATGGGAGCAATAATTCAACCTAGGGTTCATATTTGGAAAAATACCCATAGCTGAAATTTGTTTATTTTGGTGTTTTATGATAGAATATGAGGTTTTAAATTATGCTAGACAACTTGTGCTACTCGATTTTAAGTAAAAACGAGTAAAAGGGCTTAATCGGTAAAAATACCTATTGTTCATAAGTACATGTTATCGTGGGAATTTGAGGTTGTTGTTGGTAAACAAATGCTCAGCATGTCCTAAAACATAAGAATTTGGGATAAAGTTTAATTTCCGAGCCTTAGGGCAAAAGTGTAAATATGCAAAAGTTTAGGGGCAAAAATGTAATTTTGCCAAAGTTTGAGTTAAGGGCTGTTTTGATAAATGTGAGTATTAAATAAGCTAAATTGCTATTATAGATCAAGAAGAACGAAATTCGGGAGTAGATCGGGGAAAGGAAAAAGTAAAGGACTAAATTGTCAAGTTTAATCGTTTTTTGTATCGAGGTAAGTTTACGGTAAATAAATGCAATATTTCATTATTTTACATTAATATTGTTAATTTCCAGCATATATACATTTACTTTATGAAAATATTCGAAGTTGAGCTAAAGACGAGATGACAGAGAAAAAGTATCAGAAATTTACTTTATGAAAATACTCGAAGTTGAGCTAAAGACAAGATGACAGAGAAAAAGTATCAGAAAGCCCCGTTTGAACTCTAGGAATGTTTGGTATACGGAATGTCATGACATTTTGGGTTATCAGACAGGACAGGAATATCCCATGTAAGTCCATATTAAAAATATGGCTTTGGTAGGACAGGGAACATCTCATGTAAGGCCATGCATAGAATATGGCATTGACAGGTTATTATCAGGCAGGAAAACCCAAGTATCCTTAGTATTTCGAGTGGTTCAACGGGCTATTGTACAGGTTAAATTACAGGAAACTTTCAGTAAAGGAAAGGTAAGTTATATCCATGAGTTTATTGAATAATCAAGTAAGAAGAAAGTAAGTGAATAAGGAAGAGGGTAAGAAATGAGGTGTAAGGAAAGCTTATGATGCTTGATGATATTATGATAAACTATTATTTAGGGTAAATGTTGTGATTTATTTACTTGTAAACTTACTAAGCTTAGTGCTTACTCTCTTTATTTTCCTTCTTTTTACAGTTCTTACCAAGCCAACTCGGGGATCGCAAGGAACGTCGGAGATCCGGTCACACTATCAATAGGATCATTTTGGTATAGCTAGATGTTTCATTTCGCGTATGGCATGTGTAGGGACTTGGCTTCTTTTGGTATGAATGTCCTTAGGATATGTTTAATGAATGGTATGTAAATACTTGTTGTTGATTAGCTATTGGAATGACTAATCAAACATAGGTTTAATACTATGTATGCCTAAATGGTAATTATCATATGGAAACCATGAAAAAGGTGAAAATAGCTTGAAAACAAATTCGAACAGCAGCAGTGATGTGAATTTGGAAAATCACTAAAAATAGTAGAAATACGATTAAATAGTGAGTGAGACATGAAATTAAAGCTTAATGAGTCTATTTTCATGTGGACGAAGAAGAGTAAGTAACAGAGTTTTATATTCTGAGTTATTTGCATTTGAGTGAGACTGCTCCAGATTGACTTCGTGATCTCCTATTCTAAATTTACAAATTCACCATAAATTTTAAATAAATAATTAGGCATTATAGTTTATATTCCTAGATTCCTTATTGAGTCTAGTTTCAAATGAAATAAACGGCATGCCGATTTAAATTTTGTACAGAGAGAAAACTAATTCGTAGTGAACAGAGGTCAGAGTAGTCAAACTGCATAACAGGGGAGACTTTAACTAATAAACTATATTAATTGGATAGACTAAAAATTCTATAAAAAAAATTAGTAAGAAGTTATATGAGTCTAGTTTTAGGGAAAATTTACGGAATTAAATTTTGAGTTTCGTAACTTGAGTTATTATTTATTTAGTGACTGTGATGCAGTTGGACAGCTTTATAAGGAACTGAGAAAAAAATTTATTTTGGTTCGTTTAAGTAATTGAAAAAATTTTATTGATCCCGGTTTGGCCCTGAACCATTTTAATAGCATGATTTAGGGTCTCGATGACCCTTTTTAGGGATATATTGAATGAATGAAAATAAATTAATTTTAAAAGCAAATTTCTATGCCCGAATGAGTAAGTTAAGTCCGGTAACGCCTCGTACTCGACTCTGGCGACAGTCTCGGGTAAGGGGTGTTACATTTATTGGCATCAGAGTAAAGGTTTAGTTGGTTCTCGGAATAGTTAGCATGAGTAAGAGTCTAGCTATACATGCCATACTTATATTTTGATAGTGTGACGACTCCTGACGATTTTAAAATATTTTGTTTTATAGTAATGGATCCCGAACGAACTGGTGCTAATGATGTAGAAAGTAATACGCCTACTCCCGCAGAAGGGGCAGTGCCATCTGAGAATAGGCCCGTAACTGTGAATCAAGGAGGAGGGACTCGAGAAGCCTTCTTCCAAGCTATGAATGAATGGTTTGCCAAGTTCGTTCGTACAAATCTGGCTGTTAGACCTCTACTCCCTCATGATTCTCAGGCCACCCATGTAGCTCAAGCTCCCCCAGTCACAAGTACGGTGATAAGAGAAAAGCCACCAGTTGACAAGATCAAAAAACAATGAGTCAAAGAGTTTTGGGCTACTGAAGATGATGATGCAGAAAGAGCAGAACTTTGACTCGAAAATACCATCAGAGTCTTTGATGAATTATCCTGTACACCTGAGGAATGTATGAAATGTGTAGTATCACTCCTTAGAGACTCAGCGTACCACTGGTGGAAGACACTTGTATCAGTTGTACTGAAAGAGAGGGTCACTTGGGATTTCTTTCAAGAGGAATTCCGTAAAAAGTACATCAGTCAGAGGTTTATCGACCAGAAAAGAAAGGAGTTTCTAGAATTGAAACAGGGCAATATGACAGTGACTGAATATGAGCGTGAATTTGTTAGACTTAGCAATTATGCCCGAGAATGTGTATCTACAGAGGCGATCATGTGTAAAAGGTTTGAGGATGAGCTTAAATGATATTCGACTGTCAGTGGGTGTCCTAGAAATAAAAGAGTTAGTTGTTCTAGTTGAGAGAGCCTGTAAGGTAGAGTGTGACACCCTAATTTGACCCTAGTCGGGAAGTGGTTTCGAAACCACTAAACCAACTCAGAAAATTTCTAAAATATGATTATTTAAGTTTTTATTTTGTGTTTGATTATATGTGAATATTTGGTGATTAAATTGTGCCAAATAGATGCTAAATTAGTAATTGAGGACTTAATTGCATAAAAGAAATATATGATGGTTTTGTTGTGAGTGCCAAATTTCGTATAGTCAATAAAGTTGGAGGGTTTATGAAGCAAATAAAACAAGGGATAAAGACATGGACCATTCGACCATGAGTTAGTGGGAAGGTTATATTATTAAGATGGCTATTTTGGTAAATTGAAAAATAAACACATGCATGATAGGAAATTAAACAAAAATAAGCTTTATTTTATTCTCTCCTTAGCCGAAACTAAAAAAGAAAAGAACATAAGAAGCTCTAAGCATTCGGCAATGGTGAAATCTTGATTGAAAAGGTATGTAATGTGATTTTTTTTTTTTTGAATTGATTTTGAAATTTGGTTAATAAGTGCATGATGTAGCCGACCCATGGTTTTAGTTTATGAAATGGTAAAAATAGTTGCATTCGGCAACTTATGAAATAATTAGAAATTTGGATAAAATTTATATCTCATGTCTAATGGCTAAATTTAGCTTTGGATTGATAGAATTGAGTTGTGCTTGAATGTAATCCTTAAGTTACTTGTATTAAGCTTTCGGCAATAGCTAAATTGGTGTCTAATGGTTAAAAACTTTGAAGCTATGAAGCTAGGAATGAAAAAGTTGAGGTTTTGATGCTTTTTGTGCATAAATGAACATTGAACATTGAATTTAGTAATGGAATTCGGTTTTGTATTGATAAAATGAATTTTTGCTATCGGCTTGGGAAGTATTTTGTATATTAATGAGATTTTGACTTAAGGTATATTTGGCCATGATTTCTTTTGGCTAAATGATTGGTGAATTAGATGATTTTGAGATTTTGGATTGCTTTTGAATTGTATGCTATACGTGAGCTTTTGTTGTGGTCAAAACATGTCTGTTAGTCGACTTTGGAGTAGGAAAATAAAAATGAATGTACGGCCTTGAATGTTAAGCTTACTAAGTGATGACATGAAATTTCTAAAGTAGTCGTATATGTTTGAGCCTTACCCGATTGTGAGTTAAATTCAATCAATGATTTAGATGGGTTTTGTGGTGTATTTGTTTTTGGCCGAATGTGTCCTAAAGGATATATATATATATATATAGTTGTTCCTTGTTTTGAATGAAAGTGTATTGATCAAGTGAAGTGTATGGAGGTTTGATATAATTGAATTGTTTAACTTAGCTCAAGAGCATAGAGGGGCAACATCGGATAAGGGGAAAGCTAAAGTCACGGAATAGTCAACCCGTAATTGTTCAGAAAGATACGAGGTAAGTTTTGAGTAGACACTTTAGTGTATATATATAATTGATGATGTCTCGATATATGCATAATAGATAGATGGTGACCTATTGATTCTACTTGAATTAAGTTGTGAGATAAATAATTTATGCATATGGATTATAGCCGAATGGTTATAGAAATTAAGTTGGTTAGTGAAATGAATATGTGTTCCTTGTATGTGGCTATGGAACCGAAAGTTGACTGGTTGATAATCATGTTGTGCTTGTATTCAAGTAAAGTAAATGAAATACTAATGTGTTATGTTATATGAGATGAGCTAATATGCAAATAAATGTGCATGATAATTGAGGTGTAACCAGGCTAAGACCCGCAGGCCTTGTGCTAGATTTATAACCGGGCTAAGACCCGCAGGCCTTGTGCTGGATTTATAACTGGGGTAAGACCCGCAGGCCTTGTGCTGGATTTATAACCAGGCTAAGACTCGCAGGCCTTATGCTATATTTATAACCGGGCTAAGACCCGCAGGCCTTGTGCTAGATTTATAGCCGTGCTAAGACCCGCAAGCTATGTGCTGGAACCATTTCCGAGTTAAGTCTCACAGGCTTAGTGCAAAAATTAAATTAAATCGGGACTAGAGTTCCGCAAGTAGTTGCGCTGGAAATATGCGATTTCAACGTAACGATTCCAACAATATGCTAAATGCTTTAAGATGGTTAGGTACGTAACACCTACTTAATTTGTGAGTTGATTCTGAATTAAATCATTAGTATCAAGGAATAATATAAATGTGATTGAAGATATATTTCTGAATATGTGAATGATCTATTCGGTTTTGTTATATTCGTGAAATGAAATATGTGCTAAAATCTCCTTGTTTACTTGTGAATATACGGCCAATGACTTTTGTGAATCATTGGTACTGAAGAACGATACATATGTGTGAATGATTATTTGAGATACAAATAAGAATGTGACCTAGTTGGTTAATGTGTGTTAGTATTGAAAAATAAGTATTGAAATCTACATGTATACATGTGTATATTCGGCCAAGAGGCCATACGAATTGAGAGTGAGTTTGTTTAATTAAAAGTTGATGGATGATAAGTTTTAAATTTTGTTGTGATGCTTAAAACTTACTAAGTATAGAAATGCTTACTCTGTTTGCCCTTGTTCCTCTATTTTATAGATCTCGTTCGTTAGCTACGGTCTCGGGAATCTCAAAGTCGAAGTCGTACACACTATCCAAGCTTAATTCGGTACTTTAGTAGTTAAATTTTGATAATGGCATGTATAGGTTTGGCTATAGGTTCTAAATAAGTATCATTTTGATATTGTAAATATGTTTAGCCATGCGAAATGGCTTGCCAAGTTACCATATGTATTCCGTATAGTTGATGTGAATGTGTGGATGTATTTGATAAATGTTTTGAAAGTTTTGAGTGAATTAGATATATGAATGAATCAATGCACTCATTAGTAGGAGATGACTCATGTTCGGCCATGCTTAAGATGAACTACCAAATGAATAATGTATTAAGCTTTGTAAGCATTAAGATACTCCATGACTTTTGTATATGTCTAAACCATCAAATTATTACCGTATGAATAGTAACACTTTATTTAGAAATAATATTGGTTCTATGCATATTGACTATTCATGTGCACATGCTTAAGTTCAATAAGTGTTTGAGATCTTATAAGAATGAATGCCGATAATTTTTCATACGTCTCATTTCAAAATTTGTTGTATGCAAAAGCTATGACCCGCAAATTTAGGAGCATGACTTAGGTGAGTTGGATTTATTTGAAATTTTGTACTTGTCTTGTAATGCCTCATGACCCTCCGGCGACGAATACGGTTAGGGGTGTTACATTTTATTGGTATCAGAGCTATAGTTTAGCCGGTTCTCGGACTAACGTAGCATGTGTGAGTCTAGCTATACATGCCATTTTGTGTTAATATGATAGTGTGATGACTTCTAATGATTGAAATGTGATTTTTGTTTAGAAATGAATCCCGAACCTAATTGAGCCGTAGCGGACGATGTTGAGAGCGTAGCGCCTGCTCCTGCGCAAGGGACAGCACCGAATGACTCTCAACCGAATACCAGTCATCGAGATGATGACACGAGACAAGCTTTCTATGCAATGATGAGTGATTGGTTCACTCAATTCCTTCAAACTAATCCGGCTATTCCACAACCCCCGCCCCCGAGTACTCCGCTTCTGACTTATGTAGCCCCTCCTATGACCGATCCATTGAGGTCGAGTAGGCCCCCGATTGACAAAATTAGAAAATTTGGGGCTAAAGAGTTTTGGGCTACAACTAGCGGCCAAGTTTTGGCTCGATAATACAATCCCGGTGTTCGATGAATTATCGTGTACGCCCGAAGAATGTCTGAAATGTATCGTATCTCTGTTACGTGATTCTGCCTACTATTGGTGGAATACATTGGTTTCGGTTGTGCTGAGAGAGCGGGTCACCTGAGAGTTTTTCCAAACTGAATTCCACAAAAAGTATATCAGTCAGAGATTCATCAATCAGAAACGGAAGGAATTTCTTGAGCTTAAACAGGGCCGAATGACAGTAACCGAATATGAGAGAGAATTTGTACGACTCAGTCATTTTGCTCACGAGTGTATATCATCTGAGGCCATTATGTGTAAATGCTTCGAGGATGGATTAAACGAAGATATCAGATTGCTAGTTGGAATTCTGGAAATTAAAGAGTTCTTCGTGCTTGTCGAGCGAGCTTGCAAGGCCGAAGAGCTTGGTAATGAAAAGAGAAAGGCTGAAGATGGAGCCAGAGAGTTTCGTAAGAGATCTGCGAGAAAGTCTATTCAGCAATCGTCCAAGAAAATTCGAGATGATTCTGGCTGATCTAAGAATACTTCAGGTTTTTCTAGACGTGATCATCACCGGCCACCTGTGAATTCACGAGCTACCTCAGTTGCCAGTGTTGGCAATGAATGTCGGGACAGATCTGATTGTAAATACTGTGGTAAATGGCACTCTAGGAGCTATAGATTTCATGACCGCTCCTATTACGTGTGTGGATCTACCGATCACTTTATTAAAGATTGTCTGAAATTGGATGAACGTAATACTGATCCGAGTCAGGGGTCTAGTGGCACGGCAGCACGGGGTAGACAACCGAGGCGTGGGGGTAATACTAGCGGTAGTCAGAGAGGGACCAGAGACACTGCAGTCAGATCCGAGGCTCGTGCACCTGCCAGAGCGTACGCTATTGGCGCCCGTGATAAGGCTTCTTCTCCGGATATTATTACCGGTACTTTTACTCTTTTTGACACTAATGTTATTGCTCTAATTAATCTTGGTTCAACCCATTCGTATGTGTGTGAAACTTTAGCATCTAGTAAGACTCTTCCTGTTGAGTCTACTGAGTTTGTGATTCGAGTGTCAAATCCTTTAGGTCGTTATGTTCTAATCGATAAAGTGTGTAAGAAATGTCCCCTGATGATTCGAGATTTTTCTTCCCGGCCGACTTGATGCTTTTACCCTTCGATGATTTGACATTATTCTCAGAATGGGTTGGTTGACTGTGCACGATACTGTAGTGAATTACAAGCGGAAGACTATCAATTTGTGATGTTCGAATAATGAGATAATTCGGATTGAGTCCACTAATTTAAATAGGCTACCTGTTGTAATAACTGCCTTGTCAGCTCAGAAATACATGAGAAAGGGCTGTGAAGCGTATCTGGCATATGTACTAGATAGCAAGATATCCGAACAAAGGTTCGAGGCTGTACCTGTGGTTAGTGAGTATCCGGATGTGTTTCCCGAGGAATTGCCGAGATTACCCCCTATTAGAAAGGTTGAGTTCGATATAGAGTTGGTACCGGGTACTATCAATGATTTGTAAAGGGGTTCTCGATGATTGCGACACTATTGACGAAACTGCTACAAAAAGACGTCAAATTCGAGTGGTCTGAAAAGTGTCAGAAAAGTTTCGACTAGCTTAAAACTCTTTTGATAGAAGCTCCAGTATTAGTTCAGCCAGAATCCAGTAAAGAGTTCGTGGTTTATAGTGATGCATCTTTGAACAGCTTAGGCTGCGTTTTGATGCAAAAGGGCCGAGTTGTCGCTTATGCTTCGAGGCAGTTAAAGCCTCACGAGCAGAACTATCCAACTCATGATATTGAGTTAGCTGCTATTGTTTTCGCTCTGAAGATTTGGCGTCACTATCTGTTCGGGGAGAAATGCCACGTCTTTTCCGATCATAAGAGTCTCAAATATTTAATGACTCAAAGAGATTTGAATTTGAGACAAAGACGATGGTTGGAGTTACTTAAAGACTACGAGCTCGTCATTGATTATCACATGGGAAAAGCTAACGTAGTTGTGGATGCTATCAGTCGGAAATCATTATTTGCATTACGAGCGATGAATGTACATTTATCTGTGTCTGCTGATAATGTGTTAATAGCCAAATTAAAAGCAAAACCAGTGTTAATACGGCAAATCTGTGAAGCTCAGAAAATCGATGATGATTTGATTGTTAAGTGGGCTCAGTGTGATTCTAGTATGGATTCAGAGTTTAGAATTGACGACAGTGATTGTTTGAGGTTCAAAGATCGATTATGCATTCTGAAAAGTTCAGAGCTTATTTCGACGATTCTGAGTGAGGCTCATAATAGTCGAATGTCTATTCATCCGGGTAGCACAAAAATGTATAACGACCTGAAACGTCAATATTGGTGGCACGGTATGAAACGAGATATCTCTGATTTTGTGTCTTAATGTCTGGTATGTTAACAAGTGAAAGCGGAACATCAGGTGCCTTCAGGATTACTTTAGCCGATCCTGATACCCGAGTGGAAGTAGGATCCAGTTACGATGGACTTTGTGTCGGGATTACCACTGATGCCGAGTAAGAAAGACTCCATCTGGGTCATTGTTGATAGATTAACGAAGTTAGCTCATTTCATCTCTGTTCGAACAGACTTTTCACCTGATAAGTTAGCGGAATTGTATGTCTTTCAAATTATACGACTGCACGGAGTGCCGACTTCTATAGTTTCAGATAGAGATCCCCGATTTACTTCACGGTTCTGGAAGAAATTACATGAGGCGTTAGGTACTAAGCTTCATTTTAGCACTACTTTTCATCCCCAGACCGACGATCAATCCAAGCGAGTGATTCAGATACTTGAGGATATGTTGAGATGTTGCATTCTCGAGTTTAGCGGCTCGTGGGAAAGATACTTACCTTTGATTGAATTTGCTTATAATAACAGTTTTCAATTAAGTATCAAAATGGCACCTTACGAGGCTCTATACGACCGTAAATGCCGTACACCTTTATTCTGGACTGAACTCAGTGAAAATAAGATTTTTGGGGTTGACTTGATCAGAGAGGCCCAACAGAAAGTAAAAGTGATTCGTGATAGTTTGAAAGTAGCATCAGATCGTCAGAAATCGTACGCAGACCTGAAGCGTAAAGATATAGAATATCATATTGGGGGTAAAGTCTTTTTGAAAGTCTCACCGTGGAAAAAGATACTCCAATTTGGCCGTAAAGGCAAATTGAGTCCGAGATTCATCAGACCGTATGAACTTTCAGAATGGATTAGGCCAGTTGCTTATAGGCTAATTCTGCCCCCTGAACTTGAAAAGATTCACAATGTTTTTCATCTTTCGATGCTTTGTCATTATAGATCCGATCCCTCACATGTGATAAGCCCGTCAGACGTTGAAATATAATCTGATTTGAGTTACGAGGAAGAACCAATTCGAATTTTGGGTCGCGAGATGAAAGAATTGCAAAATAAAAAGATTTTGTTAGTAAAAGTATTGTGGCTCAAACACGGAGGCGAAGAAGCGACATGGGAACTCGAGGACACAATGAGGGAGTGGTATCCTAATCTATTTACTGGTAAGATTTTCGGGGATGAAAATCCCTAAGGGGGGAAGAGTTGTGACAGCCCTAATTTGACCCTAGTCGGGAAGTGGTTTTGGAACCACTAAACCTACTCAGAAAATTTCTAAAATATGATTATTTATGTTTTTATTTTGTGTTTGATTATATGTGAAAATTTGGCGATTAAATTGTGTCAAATAGATGCTAAATTAGTAATTGAGGACTTAATTGCATAAAAGAAATATATGATGGTTTTGTTGTGAGTGCCAAATTTCGTATAGTCAATAAAGTTGGAGGGTTTATGAAGCAAATAAACCAAAGGATAAAGACATCGACCATCCGGCCATGAGTTAGTTGGAAGGCTATATTATTAAGATGGCTATTTTGGTAAACTGAAAAATAAACACATGCATTATAGGAAATTAAACAAAAATAAGCTTTATTTTATTCTCTCCTTAGCCGGAACTAAAAAAGAAAAGAACATAAGAAGCTCTAAGCATTCGGCAATGGTGAAATCCTGATTGAAAAGGTATGTAATGTGATTTTTTTTGAATTGATTTTGAAATTTGGTTAATAAGTGCATGATGTAGCCAACCCATGGTTTTAGTTTATGAAATGGCAAAAATAGTTGCATTCGGTAACTTGTGAAATAATTAGAAATTTGGATAAAATTTACATCTCATGTCTAATGGCTAAATTTAGCTTTGGATTGATAGAATTGAGTTGTGCTTGAATGTAATCCTTAAGTTACTTGTATTAAGCTTTCGGCAATAGCTAAATTGGTGTCTAATGGTTAAAAACTTTGAAGCTATGAAGCTAGGGATGAAAACGTTGAGGTTTTGATGCTTTTTGTGCATAAATGAACATTGAACATTGAATTTAGTAATGGAATTCGGTTTTCTATTGAAAAAATGAATTTTTTCTATCGGCTTGGGAAGTATTTTGTATATTAATGAGATTTTGACTTAAGGTATATTTGGCCATGATTTCTTTTGGCTAAATGATTGGTGAATTAGATGATTTTGAGATTTTGGATTGCTTTTGAATTGTATGCTATACGTGAGCTTTTGTTGTGGTCAAAACATGTGTGTTAGTCGACTTTGGAGTAGGAAAATAAAAATGAATGTACGGCCTTGAATGTTAAGCTTACTAAGTGATGACATGAAATTTCTAAAGTAGTCGTATATGTTTGAGCCTTATCCGATTGTGAGTTAAATTCAATCAATGATTTAGATGGGTTTTGTGTTGTATTTGTTTTTAGCCGAATATGTGATAAAGGATATATATATATATATATTTGTTCCTTGTTTTGAATGAAAGTGTATTGATCAAGTGAAGTGTATGGAGGTTTGATATAATTGAATTGTTTAACTTAGCTCAAGAGCATAGAGGGGCAACATCGGATAAGGGGAAAGCTAAAGTCACGGAATAGTCAACCCGTAATTGTTCAGAAAGATACGAGGTAAGTTTTGAGTAAACACTTTAGTGTATATATATAATTGATGATGTCTCGATATATGCATAATAGATAAATGGTGACCTATTGATTCTACTTGAATTAAGTTGTGAGATAAATAATTTGTGCATATGGATTATAGCCGAATGGTTATAGAAATTAAGTTGGTTAGTGAAATGAATATGTGTTCCTTGTATGTGGCTATGGAACCTAAAGTTGAATGGTTGATAATCATGTTGTGCTTGTATTCGAGTAAAGCAAATGAAATACTAATGTGTTATGTTATATGAGATGAGCTAATATGCAAATAAATGTGCATGATAATTGAGGTGTAACCGGGCTAAGACCCGCAGGCGTTGTGCTGGATTTATAACTGGGCTAAGACCCACAGGCCTTGTGCTGGATTTATAATCGGGCTAAGACCCACAGGCCTTGTGCTGGATTTATAACCGGGCTAAGACCCGCAGGCCTTATGCTGGATTTATAACCGGGCTAAGACCCGCAGGCCTTGTGCTGGATTAATAACCGGGCTAAGACCCGCAGGCCTTGTGCTGGATTTATAACCGGGCTAAGACCCGCAGGCTACGTACTGGAACCATTTCCGGGTTAAGTCCCGCAGGCTTAGTGCAAGAATTAAATTAAATCGAGACTAGAGTTTCGCAAGTAGTTGCGCTGGAAATATGCGATTTCGGCGTAACAATTCCAACAATATGCTAAATGCTTTAAGATGGTCAGATACGTAACACCTACTTAATTTGTGAGTTGATTCCGAATTAAATCATTAGTATCAAGGAATAATATAAATGTGATTGAAGATATATTTCTGAATATGTGAATGATCTATTCAGTTTTGTTATATTCGTGAAATGAAGTACGTGCTAAAATCTCCTTGCTTACTTGTGAATATACGGCTAATGACTTTGTAAATCATTAGTATCGAAGAACGATACATATGTGTGAATGATTATTTGAGATACAAATAAGAGTGTGACCTAGTTGGTTAATATGTGTTAGTATTGAAAATAAGTATTGAAATCTACATGTATACATGTGTATATTCGACCAAGAGGCCATACGAATTGAGTGTGAGTTTGTTTAATTAAAAGTTGATGGATGATAAGTCTTAAATTTTGTTGTGATGCTGAAAACTTACTAAGCATTGAAATGCTTACTTTGTTTACCCTTGTTCCTCTGTTTTATAGATCTCGTTCGTTAGCTACGGTCTCGGGAATCTCAGTCGAAGTCGTCCACACTATCCAAGCTTAATTCGTTACTTTAGTAGTTAAATTTTGATAATGGCATGTATAGGTTTGGCTATAGGTTCTAAATAAGTATCATTTTGATATTGTAAATATGTTTAGCAATGCGAAATGGCTTGCCAAGTTACCATATGTATTCCGTATAGTTGATGTGAATGTGTGGATGTATTTGATAAATGTTTTGAAAATTTTGAGTGAATAGATATATGAATGAATCAATGCACTCATTAGTAGGAGATGACTCATGTTCGGCCATGCTTACGATGAACTACCAAATAAATAGTGTATTAAGCTTTGTAAGCATTAAGATACTCCATGACTTTGTAAGCATTAAGATACTCCATGACTTTTGTATATGTCTAAACCATTAAACTATTACAGTATGAATAGTAACACTTTATTTAGAAATAATATTGGTTCTATGCATATTGACTATTCATGTGCACATACTCAAGTTCAATAAGTGTTTGAGATCTTATAAGAGTGAATGTCGATAATTTTTCATACATCTCATTTCAAAATTTGTTGTATGCAAAAGCTATGACCCGCAAATTTAGGAGCATGACTTAGGTGAGTTGGATTTATTTGAAATTTTGTACTTGTCTTGTAATGCCTCATGACCCTCCGGCGACGGATACGGGTTAGGGGTGTTACACAGAGGAGCTGTTAAAAAGAAAAGGCAAAGTTGAAATTGAGACGCAAGATACGAAGAAAAGACAGATGAGCAAGTCATTTTAGTCTACATCTAAGAGGCCTAAAGAGTTCTCTACTAGATCTAGCTTTTCAGCCGGGTATTCTAGTCGAAATAGGGGTAACAAATTTAATGATCCGAAAGCTCAGACTACCTCGATTGCGAGCGTAGGTAATGTTCAACCGGGTAGATCAGGGTGTCCACAGTGTGGTAGACTTCATTTTGGCCCTTGTCGAGCAGACGAAACTGTTTGTTATAAGTGTGGTGCTCCAGATCATTTTGTGCGAGAGTGTCTAGAAGTGGTTGAACGAGAAGTAATACAGGGTGCTAGATCCGGAAATGCTCCTATTAGAGGCAGATCACCAAGGAACCAGGGAGTAGGAGCGAGTAACAGAGGCATCTCTAGAGATTCGATAGTGAGACCAGATGTTAGAGCCCCTGCGAGGACTTATGCTATCCGTGCACGCGAAGAGGCATCCTCCCCCGATGTGATTACGGGTACATTTTCTTTGCATGATATTAATGTTATTGCTTTGATTGATCCGGGTTCAACCCATTCCTATGTTTGTATGAAATTGATGTCTAGTATGAGCATGCCTATAGAATCTACAGAATTTATGATTAAAGTATCAAATCCACTAAGCAAGCATGTATTAGTAGATAAAGTATGTAGAAATTGCCCTTTGATGATTAGAGGTCACTATTTTCCGGCTAATCTCATGCTATTGCCGTTTGATGAGTTTGGTGTTATTCTGGGTATGGATTGGTTGATTGCACATGATGTGGTAGTGAATTGTGGAAGGAAATTCATCGAGTTGAAATGTGAAAATGGTGAAATTCTTCGGGTTGATTCAAATGAGTCAGATAGTTCATTTGCCATGATTTCCATTATGTTTGCTCAGAAATATTTGAGAAAGGGGTATGAGGCTTATCTTGTTTTTGTGTTTAATACTAAAGATCCAGAATTGAAAGTTGAATCAGTGCCCGTGGTGTGTGAGTATCCAAATGTATTTCTAGAAGAATTACCAGGTTTGCCTCCTGTTAGAGAAGTTGAGTTTGGTATTGAGCTGATTCCAGGTACCACACCCGTTTCTATTGCTCCTTATAGAATGGCCTCGTTGGAATTGAAAGAATTGAAAGCTCAGCTATAGGAATTAACTGATAAAGGCTTTGCAAGACCCAGTAGTTCGCCATGGGATGCACCAGTACTATTTGTGAAAAAGAAAGATGTTTCAATGAGATTGTGCATAGATTATCGGCAGCTTAACAAGGTAACTATCAAGAACAAATATCCATTACCCAGAATTGATGATTTGTTTGATCAATTGAAGGGAGCCACTATGTTTTCCAAGATAGATTTGAGATCTGGATATTATCAGCTGCGAGTTAAAGAGTCAGATCTTTCGAAGACTGCATTCCGAACTAGGTATGGTCAGTATGAATTCCTGGTGATGTCATTTGGCTTAACTAATGCTCCTGCCATTTTTATGGATTTAATGAACCGAATATTTAGACTGTATTTGGACAAGTTTGTGGTTGTGTTCATTAATGACATCTTAATTTATTCTCATGACGAGACTGAGCATGCAGAGCATTTGAGAACAGTTTTATAGATTCTGAGAGATAATCAGTTGTTTGCTAAGTTCAGTAAAAGTGAGTTTTGGCTCTGAGAAGTTGGATTCCTTGGACATATTGTTTCAGGTGAAGGTATTAGAGTTGATCCAAGCAAAATTTCAGCCATTGTCAATTGGAAGCCTCCTAGGAACGCTTCAGAGGTCAGAAGCTTTCTTGGCTTAGCTGGTTATTATACACGATTTGTAGAGGGATTCTCTATGATAGCTACCCCGTTGACGAGATTACTATGGAAAGATGTTAAGTTTGAATGGACTGAGAAGTGCCAGCAGAGTTTTGACAAGTTAAAGGCATTGTTGACTAAAGCTCCTATCTTAGTACAGCCAGAACCAGGTAAAGAATTTGTGATTTACAGTGATGCATCCTTGAATGGGCTCGATTGCATACTCATGCAGGAAGGAAAGGTAATTGCTTATGCCTCTAGACAATTGAAGCCACATGAGAAAAATTACTCGACGCATGGTTTGGAGCTAGCTGCTATTGTATTTGCATTAAAGATTTGGAGACATCATTTGTATGGCAAAAGGTGCCGGATATTTACCGATCATAAAAGTTTGAAATACTTGATGACTCAAAAAGATTTGAAATTGAGGCAAAGAATATGGTTGGAGTTGATTAAAGACTATGAGTTAGTGATTGATTATCACCCAAGTAAGGCCAATGTAGTTGCTGACGCTTTAAGTAGAAAATCTTTATTTGCATTGCGAGCTTTGAATACCAACTTGGCCATGTCAGATGATGGTTTTATTTTAGCTAAATTGAGAGCTAAACCGGTATTTCTTGAAGAAATTTACGAAGCTCAGAAAGACGATAGTGAGTTACAAGCTAAAAGAGCTCAATGTGAGTCAGGCATAGAATCAGATTTTCAGATTAGTTCTGATGGTTGTTTGATGTTTAGAGACAGAGTATGTGTACCAAGGAATGATTAGCTTATTCAAAAGGTTTTACAGGAAGCACATAGCAGTTCTATGTCTATTCACCGAGGTAGTATAAAGATGTATAATGATTTGAAGAAATTGTACTGGTGGGTAGGAATAAAATGAGTATTTCAGAGTTTATTTCTAGATGCTTGATCTGTCAATAGGTAAAGGCCGAACATCAGGTACCCTTAGGTTTATTGCAACCTGTGCTAGTCCCTGAGTGGAAATGGGACCGAGTTACTATGGATTTTGTGATAGGGTTGCCGCTGACACCGAAAAAGAAAGATGCAGTATGGGTTGTGATTGATAACCTAACTAAGTCGGCTCATTTTATCTCAGTTCGTATGGATTATTCACTTGACAAGTTGGCCGAGTTGTATACTTCAGAGATAGTCAGACTACATGAGGTACCATTATCGATTATTTCAGACAGAGATCCGAGATTTACTTCACGATTCTAGAAGAAGTTACAAGAAGCTTTGGGCACAAAGTTGAGTTTTAGTACGGCTTTTCATCCACAAACAGACGGTCAGTCAAAGAGAGTTATTCAGGTACTTGAAGATATGCTTAGATGTTGTGTATTGGAATTTCAAGGCAGTTGGGAAAAATATTTACCATTGGTAGAGTTTGCCTATAATAATAGTTACCAGTCGAGTTTGAAGATGGCACCTTATGAAGTTTTGTATGGACGCAAATGTCGTACACCTTTATATTGGACAGAGCTTAAGGAAAATCAGATTTACGGGGTTGATCTAGTTAAAGAAATAGAAGAAAAATTGAAAGTTATCAGAGATTGTTCAAAGGCAGCTTCAGACAGGCAGAAGTCATGCAGATTTGAAAAGAAAAGAGATCGAGTATCAGGTTGGTGACAAAGTGTTTTTGAAAGTATCCCCGTGGAAGAAAGTTCTCAGATTTGGCAAGAAAGGCAAGTTAAGTCCACGTTTTATTGGACCGTTTGAAGTGATTGAGAGAGTTGGGCCATTAGCATATCGGTTAGCTTTGCCGACTAAGTTAGAGAAGATTCATGATGTTTTCCATGTGTCGATGTTACGACGTTATCGTTCAGATCCATCACATGTGATTTCTCAGACAGATGTTGAGATTCAGCCAGTTATGACTTATAGTGAAGAATCTGTAAAGATTCTAGCCCGAGAGGTAAAGCAATTAAGGAATAAAAGTATTGCTCTTATGAAAGTCTTATGGAATAGACATGGGGTTGATGAGGCTACATGGGAGCCCAAAGAGGCCATGCGAAAACAGTACCCAAATCTCTTCACAGTTAAGATTTTCGGGGACGAAAATCCCTAAAGGGGGGAGAAATGTAACACCCCAAAATAGGGCCTGAACAGAACAGTGGTTGCGAAACCATAAATTCGAGATAGAAATAATTATTTTACAATTATTTTAAGGTTTATGATATGATTGCATGATTTTGTGAAAATTTCGTGAAGAAATTCTATGCATAAAGTGCTTAATTTGAAATTAGGGACTAAATCGAATAAGTTGCAAAACTTGCATTCTAGAAGCTTTTAGTATGAAATTGCCTTGGAATATTAATTAGAGGGTCTTAAATGGAAATTTGACCAATTTCTAAAATTTTGGACAAAAATGGGCTTGTACATGAAAATTTTCAAAGAATGGCATTAAGGGTATTTTGGTCATTTGGTAATTAAAATGAATTAAAAGGGAAATTAAGGCCAAATTGTGTTCATCTTCTTCAAGCCTCAGCCGAACCTTACCTCTCTCCATAGCTAGGGTTTCTTCAACTTTCAAGCTTCATAGTAAGTGATTCCAAGCCCCGTTTTTAATGTTCTTTACGTTTTTGGAATCCCGATAGCTTGATTTAGCTTATGCTAGCAATAATTCAACCTAGGGTTCATATTTGGAAAAATACCCATAGGTGAAATTTGTTTATTTTGGTGTTTTATGATAGAATATGAGGTTTTAAATTATGCTAGACAACTTGTACTACTCGGTTTTAAGTAAAAACGAGTAAAAGGGCTTAATCGGTAAAAATACCTATTGTTCATAAGTACATGTTATAGTGGGAATTTGAGGTTGTTGTTGGTAAATAAATGATCAGCATGTCCTAAAACATAAGAATTTGGGATAAAGTTTAATTTCCGAGCCTTGGGGCAAAAGTGTAAATATGTAAAAGTTTAGGGGCAAAAATATAATTTTGTCAAAGTTTGAGTTAAGGGCTGTTTTGATAAATGTGAGTATTAAATAAGCTAAATTGCTATTATAGATCAAGAAGAACAAAATTCGGGAGTAGATCGGGGAAAGGAAAAAGTAAAGGACTAAATTGTCAAGTTTAACCGTATTTTGTATCGAGGTAAGTTTACGGTAAATAAATGCAATATTTCATTATTTTACATTAATATTGTTAATTTCCAGCATATATACATTTACTTTATGAAAATATTCGAACTTGAGCTAAAGATGAGAGGAGAGAGAAAAAGCCGTTTGAACTCTAAGAATGTTTGGGATACGGAATGTCATGACATTTTGGGTTATCAGACAGGACAGGAATATCTCATGTAAGTCCATATTAAAAATATGGCTTTGGTAGGACAGGGAACATCTCATGTAAGGCCATGCCTAGAATATGGCATTAACAGGTTATTATCAGGCAGGAAAACCTAAGTATCCTTAGTATTCCGAGTGGTTCAACGGGCTATTGTACAGGTTAAATTACAGGAAACTTTCAGCAAAGGAAAGGTAAGTTATATCCATGAGTTTATTGAATAATCAAGTAAGAAGAAAGTAAGTGAATAAGGAAGAGGGTAAGAAATGAGGTGTAAGGAAAGCTTATGATGCTTGATGATATTATGATTAACTATTATTTAGGGTAAATGTTGTGATTTATTTACTTGTAAACTTACTAAGCTTAGTACTTACTCTCTTTATTTTCCTTCTTTTTATAGTTCTTACCAAGTCAACTCGGGGATCGCAAGGAACGTCAGAGATCTGGTCACACTATCAATAGGATCATTTTGGTATAGCTAGACGTTTCATTTCGCGCATGGCATGTATAGGGACTTGGCTTCTTTTGGTATGAATGTCCTTAGGATATGTTTAATGAATGGTATGTCAATACTTGTTGATGATTAGCTATTGGAATGACTAATCAAACATAGGTTTAATACTATGTATGCCTAAATGGTAATTATCACATGGAAACCATGAAAAAGGTGAAAATAGCTTGAAAACAAATTCAAATAGCAGCAGTGATGTGATTTTGGAAAATCACTAAAAATAGTATAAATGGAATTAAATAGTGAGTAGACATGAAATTAAAGCTTAATGAGTCTATTTTCATGTGGAAGAAGCAGATAAGTAAAAGAGTTGTATATTATGAGTTATTTGCATTTGAGTGAGACTGCTCCAGATTGACTTCGTGATCCCCTGTTCTAACTTTAAAAATTCACCATAAATTGTACATAAATAATTAGGCATTATAGTTTATATTCCTAGATTCCTTATTGAGTCTAGTTTCAAATAAGATAAACAGAATTCCTATTTGAATTTTGTACAGAGAGAAAACTAATTCGTAGTGAACAGAGGTCAGAGTAGTCAAACTGCATAACAGGGGAGAATTTAACTAATAAACTGTACTAATTGGCTAGACTAAAAATTCTATAAAAAAATTAGTAAGAAGGTATATGAGTCTAGTTTTAGGGAAAATTTACGGAATTAAATTTCTAGTTTTGTAACTCGAATTATGATTTATTTATTCACAGTGATGCAGTTGGACAACTTTATAAGGAACAGAGAAAAAAATTTTATTTTGGTTCGTTTAAGTAATCGGAAAAATTTTATTGATCCCGGTTTGGCCCCGAACCATTTTAATAGCATTATTTAGGGCTCGATGACCCTTTTTAGGGATATATTGAATGAATAAAAATAAATTAATTTTAAAAGCTAATTTCTATGCCCGAATGAGTAAGTTAAGTCTGGTAACGCCTCGTGCTCGACTCCGGCGACAGTCTCGGGTAAGGGGTGTTACAGACACACTTGGCCGTGTAAAAGCTCTGTCAATTAATTCTCGTAACCATGCTTTTAATTCTTTTAATTCTTTTAATTCTGTTGGAGCCATTTTGTGCAGGGCGATTGATATCGGAGCAGTTCTAAGTACTAACTTTATAGCAAATTAAACTTCCCAATTTGGCGGCAATCCAGGCAACTCCTCAAGAAATACATCAATAAAATCACAAACCATTTGTACTTAATCAAATTTCATTTTTGATACCCTAGAATCCAGAATATAAGCTAAAAATGCTTTGCAGCTTCTTCTGATCAGTTTCTTTGCAGACATTGTCGTTATCACTTTCGTAACACAATCGAATCTATCATTTTCAATAGTAATCAACTCACCATTCTGGCATCTCAAAGCAATTTGTTTCTGTCTGTAATTCACTACTACATAATGCAACATCAATTAGTCTATTCCCAGAATAACATTGAATTCGTTAAAAGGCAGTAACATCAAATTAATAAGAAAGTCATAGCCCTGAACATTCAATAAACATTGTCTACATATCAAATCAACTATAATGCTTTGACCTAAAGCGTTTATTACTTTGACAACATACTCAATCGACTCTACTGGTAATTCATTTAATGCATATGACCACTAGTTATCATTTTTCACAATTTTCCTAAAGTTTTACACTGTATTCAATGTAGTCCCTAAAACTGTAACAAACATATTTTTCATATTAAGCCATAAATTTTAAAACTGGGTTCATTCTCATCCTTTTTAGCTCTCAAACATCTAAAATTATTATAATTTCATGCCAAATTCAACATATTATCATTTTACTCCCTAAACTCAAAACTAACCAAATTCACATTATATAATAGTCCTATTTTATAACAAAGCTTAAAACCCAACCATTAACAACCCGAAAAGCTTTGACAACAACAATGGTAACTTTTTAAAACTTAGACAGTATTATGAAATAATCCATGGGCTAGCTAGATTAAGTTACATCGACCTTAGGAACATAAAATTTACAAAAAAACAAGCTTCAGATTCACTTACATGCAAAGACTTAAGCTTGATCAAACTTTCTATGTCCAACAATGGTGGTTTCAGGTGGAAAGAACAAGAAATGAAGAAGATGACCTAAAATTTTATGTTTTTTATTTTTATTATTATTACTTTTCACATTATTATTTTTCATATAATTTAATCAAAACCACCTAATGACCATCTATTATAACCACTATGGCATAATTGCCAATTAAACCCATCTAATTATGTTTTTAAACTCATTTAGCACATATAAATCAATATTGATTAACTTTTACATTTTTTTACGGTTTAGTCTTTTTTTTCTTAATTAACTATTCAAACATCAAAATTTCTAGACCAAACTTCAATACGACTCTCTTATGTCCTTGTAAATATTAAATTATAATATTCATAGACTCAATTATCAGAATTGTAGTCCCGAAATCACTGTTTCTAACACCACTGAAAATAGGTTGTTACAAAAATCTTGACCACAACAAAACCTAGATTACTTGGTATCGATTGAGGAACGACTTGGTACGTACCTACCAATATAGTACCAACTACCATGATCTCTATTATATATATAATTTGTGCTTCCTATAAATAAAATTTGAATTGTGTTATCAAATATAAAAGTAAAATGAATTACTATGTTCAAAATTAAAATATTTATAGCTTAGAAAATTCAAAATTATTTAAATTTGTCATTATCCACCCGACTCGAACTAATCAGAATCTAAAAAGATTCAAGCCCGAAAATATCGTATTCAAAAGGGCCCAAAGTTAAGAAATCATAAGCTCGAAAAATTCCAATCTAAGAAAATCCAATCCCAAAACATTCGAGCATAAATAAATTCAAATCTGAAAAATCCTGGTCCAAGCCCACTCGAGCCTACTCATTTGTCATGTCTACGTATATCTCACATTTTTGTTGCTTTTTAGATAACTATAAGAATTATGACAAATATAAAATAAAAAATTGCCAACAATAAAACTGATACACAGATAAATTGTGGTTTTTCATGTTGGCAAACTTATACCACAAGTGAATGTGTACTATCACCGTCTTTTTACTACCACATTTCAAGTCGATGATTTGAAATGGTCCGAAATTAGAGCTTTCTTTTTAACATTTTACTAATTGATAGGAATGTATGTTGTATTTCTTTTATATTTTGAAAATATAGCTGTAATTTTGTTTTATTTTGAAAAAAAAAATTAAATATCTAGAATTATATTTTATTCTTATAAAATAAAAAATTCGATCAAAGACATCGTAATTAGTATATTTAATCTATGCCAAGACTGAGTGAAGTGAAGATCAATATGCATGTGGATAGGGTACAAGCAAAAGAGTGAAGCTTTAGAAGAAGAATCATGGAAGTTGGTCACTTGTTTTCATAAGCTGTAAAAGTCCTCTAGCTTTCCTTTGTGCTCTATTTGTTCCGGTTTCGGAGATGTCAACTAAATGCTCATAAACACCAAACTGAAGGGCTGCAAGAATGTGAGATGAATTATTGGAACTCAACTCCAGAAGAACCGAGGCTGCACACTCCTTGTTCTTCGGGGTTCCCTTTTTGATGATATCAACCAGGGTTCCAATAAATGAAAGCTGCCCAATCTCATATCTACCTTGAGGATGAGTTACAAGTAGTAAGAACACGGAAAGGGCGTCATCAACCATGTTCAGTTTCTTGTCCTTGAGTAAGAGCATTAAAGGTGGTACAATGCCTGCATCAATAGCCCTTGCTTTATTGGCTTGGTTCAGACATAGGTTGAACAGTGCTGTGACAGCATCTTTTTTGCCTCTAACTGTCCCCTGCTCCAACAATTCTACCAGTGCGGGAATACCGTCTGAGAGTGCGATTGTTACTTTGTTCTCATCCAGCATCGATAAACTAAATAAAGCTGCTGCTGAATTCTCTCTCGACTCCATAAGTCCATTTCGCAACACATCTATTATTGTTGGTATTGCTTGTTCATTAGCTATGAGCTTCTTGTTAGTGTCATTAATAGATAAATTCAATAGGGCTGTCACGGCATGCTCTTGAATCTTGGAATCCGGATACGTCAACAACTGCACCAATGCTGGGATTGCTCCATTTTCAGCAAACAAAATTCCGCTCTCGGGGTTCTCCTTAGAAAGCATTCGAATATCCTTTGCTGCCCTTCTCTGCACTTTCAATTGACATGAAGATAGTTCTTCAACCAGAGATGAGATCTCTTCCTGTTTAACAGATGAGCCTTGCGGGGATGCAAGACCCTCTGTTTTGGGGATCTTATAATTGTTCGTCTCTCGCCATTGAGTGATAAGGTTCTTGAGAGCATGATTCGGCGCTAACGACAAGTGACCTAACCTCTCCCTCGTCTTCGGGCAGGTCCGATGGTTGGAATCAAACCACCTTTGTATGCTTTCTCTTTCAAATGTCTGAAAACAAAACATGACAGATAATCAAGTGTAAATGACTTAAATGATGTTATTGGTTTCTGTCATGGTACAGGCATCCTCATTACCTGTCCACTTGCGATGATAACCGGATCTCTCATTACTTCGAGCGTGATCGGACAAAGGAATTCGTGTGGAATCACTAAAGACCCAGACTTCAACAACAGTTTAGGCTTGACAGGATCCTCAAAAACATCAGTTACTTCCATGCCGAAAACCTGCTTGAATTTGTTGAGTATCTCTACAATTTGCTCTACACATTCTGAAGTTTGGCCTCTTTCGTTAGCGACATTGCTTAGAGCTATAGTTTCTTTCATCAAGTTCTCAACTGTATTCAAATCTAGTTTCTTGGCTAGCCTTTCTATTATGGCAATATCAGCGTTCCTTTCATCGGTTTTTGAGGATACCGCCATTAAATCTACTGCAAGTTCCATATCCTGTGTGTCTTTTCGCCTTTTACCTCGCCTCAATTGTGTCACCATTAGCTCAACCTGAATAACAGCGGGCATGAACATTTTACAAGGATCTTAATTAAAAGAATTGTTCCTATGAAGGCATCAGTAAGAGATGATAGTTCTATTCATACCTGCTCCCTCACTTCCACAGAAACTTCAATTTCGTCGAAAGGTAACTCATCCAAAGCCTGGCATAATTTTTCGTGAACAGCGTGAAATTTGACCATCATAGCCTCACTCTCCAACGCCTGAAGGAAAATGGATTCATCAGATAAATAAAATTGGAAATTAGAAAGTATACGGATGGATTTATCCTGACCAGGTAAATCTTGCTACCCTCATTGCAAGTTTTCAAAAGTTTCTTGGCCAAACAAAATACTTTCTTGAGCTTTGACAAAGAAGCAATGCCGTTAGGAGGAATGGCGGAACCGAGGAAGCGAATCTCATCGAACAAGGGCAACAAACTCTTCATCCGCCGGACGAGGCTGTAACATCCTTGTCGTTGGGTGCTTCTGAAATCTCCAAGGCGGGCAACATATTCGATGAGACTAACGCTTTCCTGAACCAAATCGACCGCATTGGGTGCGGGAGCTGTAGTGACGATTCCAATTTCATCCGCCAACGTATCCCCTCTTCGATCTTCAACATCTCCGTGTCTCTTTTTGTCTCTCTCTAGCCCCATCGTAGTTCGTGCAAGCTTTCTCCCGGAACGGCTAGGGGCTGTGCTCTCTTCGCGGGTTTGAAGGAGAGGAGACATGACCGGAGAGGAAGACGAAGAAGAAGAGGGTTGAAGAGGAGGAAATCAAATCAAGAGACATTAAACCCTAACGCTACTTTCCATGATTCAATATGCTGACGGTGCTTGTTGTGTTCCTCCCTCGGGTCCGTTGCCATAAATTTCGCGGGAGTTTTGCTTCTTAAAATAGAAAATCTGCTCTCTTTTCTTTATTTCTTTATATAGATATGATACTAGATTATATCAATATTAAAAGAACCACGTCAGATCATTTTCAATTTCCGATAGCCAAATCCGCAGTCATCAAATCAAATTAAATAAAAAAATTAGAGTTAATTAAATTGATAAATCATATTTTATAATGATAAATTTGATTTTAAATTTTTTTGGAATCGAGTTAAGTAAGATGAAATTCGAATCGAATTGAATCAAATATATTTATTCAAGTTAAATTAAAAAAATGATTTTTAGGCCTTATAGTTAGTGTCACCTACCGTAATAAAATTTTTTTACCGTAATTAAAATTTTTTAAGATAATCAATTTTATTATTAACTTTCATCTCTTCATAATTTATTTATTAATATTTTATATACGGGTTAACTTCTTTGCTAGCTTAGTTGCTTCAATTATCTTTTGATTCTTGTTACTATGTATTTTAAAATTAAAAAATATTTTAAATATAAAAAATATGATTTTTAATAAAATTTAATTTCAAAATAAAATGTGAAATTGATACCAACAAAAAATTTTAACATGAACATTTTATGGCATCATCAATAATTCAATTTTAACAGAAATTGATAAAGATTCAACATGATTAAACAATTCAATAATATAAATAGTACAAAATGTGAAATTTAATTTAATAATATAAATGGTAAACATAAATTCGAAAAAAAATTTTGGGGTTTGTGTTAAAAATTGAACGCCGATAATGGCAATATAGAAAGATTGCAAAGAAAAAGAAAGAAAAAATAGAACACATAGATTTTGCGTGAAAACCCTTCCGGGGAAAAACCATGGGCAAAAGAGAAGAAAAAATTACTAATGTTGAACTCGAATGATACAAAAGGAGTTTAGACGACATCTATTTATAGGTTGAAAAACCCTAATTCTAATTAATACCAAATATATTATGCTAATACTAATAAATACTAAATCTTCTAAAAAGAAAATATAATTTACTTGACTTGCAAATTATCTCTTAGAATTTGGGTCATACAACTCTAACAATCTCCACATTAACACGAATTCTCAATGAATAAGTTTTTCACCACGAATTTTCAAGGAACAAGTTCTCCACCTTTTCCATGAAACCCCTTAAGGTTTTTCAACAATGAACACCATTGCTTGGACTTGGTTATAGTAAATGACTTAGTTATCATATCAGTAGGATTGTCATGAGTACTAACTTTGCTCACAACAATATCACAACAAGCAATAATATCACGGACAAAATAATACTAAATGCCAATGCGTTTTATTCTCTCATGAAACATTTGATCCTTCGTAAGGAAGATGACACTATGACTATTACAAATCATTGTACTGATCTGAAGATCTTTACTGATTCACCAACGAGTCTCTTTGACCAAATAGCTTTTTTACAAGCCTCTGTAATCGTTATGTACTCAGCTTCAGTAGTAGACAAAGCAATTGTACTTTGCAAAGTGACTTTCCAATTGGTTGCGCAACCTCTAATAGTAAAGACATACTAGGTAAGAGATCTTATTTTATCAAGGTCTCCAGCAAAATTAGAATCAACATACACAATGACTCTGTCTCTAGTTCTTCCGAACTGTAAGCAAACATTAATAGTACCTCATAAGTATCCGAAAATCCATTGAACTGCTTTCTAGTGTTTTCTACCAGGATTCGCCATGTGTTTACTAACTGCACTAACTGCATATGATAAATCTGGATATGAGCAAACATAATATACATGAGAGATCTCACTGCACTAGCATATGGAACACATGACATACAGTCAATCTTATCATTTGATTGTAGAAACAAAGTCGATACAAGTCTGAAGTGGGCTGCTAATGGAGTACTAACAGGCTTCACATTCTATATATTGAATCTACAAAGAACTTTCTCAATGTACCCTTTCTGACTTAGATACAATTTACATGTTTTTCTATCTTTGAGAATCTTCATCCCAAGTATCTTCTTTGCTGAGCCCAAATTTTTCATCTCTAATTCTTTACTAAAATGTGTTTTGACCTTTCTTATCTCTCCTTCATCTTTGTCTTCTATCAACATGTCATCAATATATAGGAGTTGATACACAAAAGAACCATCACTATTTTCTTAAAATAAACACAACTGTCAAAGCTGTTTCTTTTGAAATCATGAATAGTCATAAAAGAATTAACCTCTTATGGACTTTTTCAATAAACAAACATAGTCTTCCTTTTTTTGAGACTATAAAACCATTTGGTTGTTGCATGTAAATATCTTCCTCAAGTTCTCTATGTAAAAACAATGTTTTTACATCTAACTGCTTAAGCTCCAAATCATACATGGCCACAATACCAAGGCTCAAGTCAAACTATACTTCACATTTGGAGAAAACATACCTGTGAAGTCTACACCTGGAATTTGACTATAACCTTTTGTAACCAACCTTGCTTTATATCTGAGTTTTTCAATTTCTGGGTTTTTCAACCTTGCTTTACTAGATCCCATATTCTATTCTTATAGAGTGATTTAATCTCTTCTTGCATGGCAAGCATCCACTTTCCTGAATCTTCATAGCTAACTACCTTAGAATAAGTATATGACTCTTGATTTGCATCTATATCTTCAGCCACATTTAAAGCATAAGCAACTAGATCACCTTCGACGTACCTCTTTGGAGGATTATTTTCTCTTCTAGGTTTGTTCTTGGCAATAGAGTATTATGGTGAAAAAGTAACTCTACTATAAGTTTCTGTACTATTATGAGGAGTAGACTCTATTGTAAATTATGGATCAATTTGTAACTCCACCTGCCTTACATGTGTGCTTAGACTTTGATGATCTTTATTGGAAGAGTTTTTAAGAGATAACTTGGCAACATAGCGATTTCATAAAAAATAACATCTCTGCTAATCACAACTTTTCTATTTTCAGGACACCCTAACTTATATACTTTAATGCTAGCCTTATAACCAAGAAAAACACATTTAATTGATCTAGGTTCCAATTTCCCATTATCAATATGAGCATACGCAGGACACCCAAAAATCTTCAAATCAAAATAATCAACAGGATTACCAAACCATACTTCTTGTGGAGTTCTTTTATCAACGACAATAGACGGAGACCTATTAATCAAAAAACATATAGTAGAGACCACTTTAGCCCAAAACGACTTCGGTAAACAAGCATTCGGCAACATACATGTAACACCCTACACCCCTGTCCGTCGCCGGAATAGGGTATTAAAGTATTACATATCTAACTACAACCTACCGAGGTTCATAGTTACACGCTAGACATAGATTCATTGAGTTCTATAGTCGAATATATCACTTGTAAATAGGTTCGGTCAGTACATCATATCTCATTAAATTCGTTCTATAAGCATGCTAGCGTATTTCTACCATATGGTTACTAACAATTTGGCTAAATCAAACTTTTCAATAACCGAACACCATATTAGAAACTCATTGCATATTGGGTACTAACTAAATATCATGCCACAACATCGAATCATATGAGTATCATCCAAACATATAATCAAACTCAAAGACTAATCAAGCCATTTTCGCATGGCTAGAATAATTACAACTCAAAAGGTAATTTGGTTCAACAAAAAGGAGATTAGCCTATACATGCCATTGATCCAAAATAAATATCAAATGTACCAAAATAACAGCGATAGTGTAGGTGATTAAAGCTTCAATCCCCGAGTCCGTAGCTTCCAAAATGAGATCTATAAAACAGAGGAAACAAAGTAAACGGAGTAAGCATTACAATGCTTAGTAAGTTTTAAGCAATGACAACAGATATAACATCAAATTATAACATAGTTGTTCGTATTTTTGTTTCCCTCCTCTTTTAGGTAAGTCACCCTTTAACCAATCAACACATTCACATCATATACGAAAGTAGATAGCTTTCACTTATAGTAAACTCATGTAAACATAAACATGTCACAAAATTTCACATAACATTTCGCATTGACCAATTGTACATTGACCATATTAATAGTCTCATTTCATGCACACATATGTAATCACATAATGACCTTAGTATTCAGTCCAAAAACCAGCTTGCGTATAAGCTTAGGGTACATACCTGTATAACTTAACACTTTAAGCGCATTCATTAGCAATCGTTACCTTGAAGACCATTAGTCTTAGACTTTACTCGCATCATCATTGAGACCTTTAGCTCGGGTAAAATCTCTATACATAGCCATCGGGTCTCTACCCCGGATATAATCTCCGCATATAGCCTTCGGGTCTTAACCCGGACATCATCTCTACATATAGCCTTCGGGTCTTAACCCGGACATAGTCTCCACATATAGTCAGCGGGACTTAATCCCGGATTCACATCACAAATTCTCATACATATATATATTCACATGTTGCCAAGTTTCACATAGCAAGATCGCACTTGTAATTCAATCAATTCATTTGCATACAAACATATAACATGCTCCTCGACTTTATATCATAAATATATATAGTTCAAAACTTATTCATGTATACTCTTCTTTTCTAGACTTTCGGCCCAGTGATCAAACATACATAAGCAAAGCATTTCAAAATCCCAATTTCCGTCCCTTTCTCTACGAGCCATTCGGCTATATAGCAAACATGAATAAGGTTTCTTTCTCAATGGGACATCGTTCAACTATCAGCATGTATATCATGGCATTTTAAATTAAATATCAAATTCAATTACTCAAAACTTACCTTGAACTTTCTCGAGCAAATATGAGTTGGCTATTCGACCACTTTAGCCTTCCCTTTATCCGAACTTGCCCCTCTATGCTCTTGAGCTAAATAAAATATTTAATTTTATTAATCCTTATTCAAATATTTCAATTAATCAATTTTCACTTATACTCAAATAATACATGCATATACTTCTCATTGCAAGCACACACACACATTCGGTCATTTCACATACATATCATAAGTCGCAATAAGCTGATTTTCTGAGCAACATTCAATAAATTACTCATAACTGGAGCTACAAAACTCCAAATGATGTGCCGTTAATTTTTCCTGAAAATAGACTCATATATCTTCCATCCATAAAATTTCCAGAATTTTTGGTTTGGCCAATCAATACCAGAATTTTCTTAAAGTTTCCCCTATTTCACTGTTTGACTAAACTGACCACTCTTTACTACGAATTGAATTTCTCCTTGTACAGAATTCAAAACATGTCCTAGCCTATTTCATTCGAAACTAGACTCATTAAGGAGTCTAAGCATATAAATTTTGCATCATAACAATTTTTATGCAATTTATGGTGATTTTCTAAAAACAGAACAGGGGATTTCGGAGTCATTCTGACACTGTCTCACACAACTTTAAAAATCTTTTTATCGGCAAGTCTATTCCTTGTAAGGTTTCTTTTATAAGAAACTAGAATCATTAAGCTTTAATTAAATAATTTATTCAGCCTCTAATTCATCTCCCACAATTTATGGTGATTTTTCCAAATCACGTTACTGCTGCTGTACCCAGCAGATTTATACGATTTCACTTTTTAAAGTTCTTATTCACATAAGGCAACATTTAGAGAAGTCATTGACCTTAACAAAAATATACATAATTCATACTCATATTAATTAATATACCACTTTTAAGGCACCAATTATTAAACAAAAAATCAAAGAATTTATGCACATGGCCGATTAGGTCATTTCTTTAATCAAGAAACTCCCACAAGCACAAATTAATCTATTTGTCTAACTACCAATTCCATATGCATACACACTAAGGCCATTCGGCCATATGTCCAAGCATGGACTTTTATTCAATTCCACCTCCTAAACTTTAACTAACATTTTGTAGCATTCAATCTTATACATAACACATACTTCCATCAATTCAAAGTTCAATCACAAAAGAAGTATGTTTGATTTACTTCACATGCTAAGACTAAATGTATAAGGTCTTAAACTTCACTTATAAATCAAAATCAAACCATCCCTTTCCTTATTACATCACTAATCAACCGAAACTAACATGCTTCATAATTTTCAAATCACTAGTAGGTTTCGGTCAAACAATTTAAGAAGCTCACCACATCCAATTTAACTTCTATTAACCTTAAATCATTTTCATTAAACTACATATCAAGCATACTACCAATTTGCTACTCAAGAAAAAGACAAATCCTATACTCATAGAACCGAATGCTCTTAGGTTCGGTATTATCCCACAACACCAAAATCTTCTAAGTTCAACTTAATATTCCATGCATATAACACCATAAGGTTCTTGGCAAGCTTTAGTAAATTCATGACTTCAATTTAACAATTCCTTAGCCTAATTTGACATAGCCGAATGCTTACTTCTTCCAAGCTCAACGAATTCCATAATGGGCAAAGGAGAGGACCCTTAAACTAGCTCAAGCAACACCCATATTCCATTATTTAACACAAGCATCAAGGAAAGCACAATTCCCCCACCCTTGCTCATATGGCCGAATATTTCATCTTGTTTATCACACAAAGATTTCATGTTTACAAAGCTCAATTTCCTTAACAAAAATCTTCAAAACATCACAAAAGAAACATGCATCCATGACCGAATGCTTCTAACACTAAAGGCTCAAGAAATTCAAACATGGACAAAGAAGAGAGCTTCAAAACCAACTAGATTTCATGAAATTCAAAGAAAATCATCTAGAAATTGTACCTTAATCAAGATTTCCCTCAACCGATTAGCTTGAACCCTATTTCTCTTCTTCCTTAGCTAGTTTCGGCAATGTGAGAGAAAAGATGAACAAAATTTGTTTTTTTTTTCTTTCACCAAAAACCCTTATTTTATTAGTTCTATTATTCAAATTTTTTTATGACAACTAATTTCTTATTTCAATTATTATTAATTAGCAACAAACAAAGCACAAAATGACAAACTAGGTCATCATTACCATCCACTATCATAAAAGTGGGTAATTTGACATGCAAATCCCTTATTTTGCATGCATGTAATTATTAGTCATCACACCTTTGCCTAGCACATTTTCAAAGTTCTTAATTTAGCCCTTTTTGGTGAAATTCAAAATTTTAATACTAAATTGAAGCACCTAAAATGTCACACATGATTTGGCATATACAATAGGCATCAAAACAATTATTAAATTATTTTTATGCCTCGGTTTTGTGGTCCCGAAACCACATTCCGACTAGGGCCGTTTTAAGGCTGTCACAACTCTCCCCCACTTAAGAAATTTTCGTCCCCGAAAATCTTACCGGAAAATAAGTTTGGGTAACGTTCTCTTATCGAGTCCTCAAGCTCCCAAGTAGCTTCTTCAACCCCGTGTTTGACCCACAACACTTTCACTAACGAAATCCTCTTATTCCGCAACTCTTTAACCTCTTGTGCCAAAATACGAATTGGTTCCTCCTCATAACTCATATCAGATCGAATCTCAATGTCAGACGGGTTAATTACATGTGATGGGTCGGATCTATATCATCGGAGCATCGAAACATGAAAAACGTTGTGGATCTTTTCAAGTTCGGGAGGCAAAATCAATCGATATGCTACTGGTCCAATCTGTTCAGATATTTCATATGGTCCAATGAACCTCGGACTCAATTTGCCCTTACGGCCGAATCTGAGTACCTTTTTCCAAGGTGACACTTTAAGAAATACTTTGTCTCCGACCTGATACTCGATATCTTTCCGCTTTAAATCCGCGTAAGACTTTTGACGATCTGAAGCTGCCTTAAGACTATCATGAATCACTTTTACTTTCTGCTCGGCATCTCTAATCAAATCGACTCCAAAGATCTTACTTTCATTGAGCTCGGTCCAAAACAACGGTGTACGACATTTGCGACCATACAAAGCCTCGTAAGGTGCCATCTTAATGCTCGATTGGAAACTATTGTTGTAAGCAAATTCAATCAAAGGCAGATACCGTTCCCACGAACCACTAAACTCAAGGACACAACATCTCAACATATCCTCGAGTATTTGAATTACTCGTTCCGACTGACCGTCCGTTTGAGGATGGAACGCGGTACTAAAATGTAGCTTAGTACCCAGAGAATCTTGTAGTTTCTTCCAAAACCGCGATGTAAATCTCGGGTCTCTATCCGATACAATAGATATAGGGACCCCGTGCAATTTGACGATCTGAGAAACATACAACTCTGCTTACTTATCAAGTGAGTAATCCGTACGCACGGGTATAAAATGAGCGGATTTAGTTAATCGGTCTACGACAACCCAAATCGCATCCTTCTTGCTCGGTGTCAACGGTAGCCCAGATACAAAATCCATTGTGACTTTATCCCATTTCCACTCGGGAATCAAAATCGGTTGCAACAAACCCGAAGGCACCTGATGTTCCGCTTTTACTTGTTGGCATATCAAACACTTTGACACAAAATTTGAGATGTCTCATTTCATACCATGCCACCAATACTGACGTTTCAAATCGTTGTACATTTTTGTGTTTCTTGGATGAACTAACATTCAGCTATTATGAGCTTCATCTAAAATCATCGAAATCAACTCTGAACTTCTCGGGATACATACTCGGCCTCGGAACCTCAAACAATCATCGTCGTCAACTTGAAACTCAGAATCCACATTTAAATCGCATTGAGCTCGCTTGGAAATTAAGTCATCATCCGCTTTCTGAGCTTCACAAACTTGTCGGAGAAACACCGGTTTCGCTCTTAATTCTGCTATCATCACACCATCATCAGATACCGATAAATACACATTCATGGCTCGTAAAGCAAACAATGATTTTTGGCTAAGAGCATCAGCAACTACATTCGCCTTTCCCGAATGATAGTCAATGACAAGCTTATAATCCTTTAGCAATTCAAGCCAACGTCTTTGTCTCAGATTCAAATCTCTTTGCGTCATCAAGTATTTGAGGCTTTTATGGTCAAAAAAGACATGACATTTCTCACCAAAAAGGTAGTGACGCCAAATCTTCAAAGCAAACACAATAGCAGCTAATTCGAGATCGTGAGTCGGATAGTTTTTCTCATGAGGCTTTAATTGCCTCGAAGCATATGCAACAACTCTGCCCTCTTGCATCAAAACACACCCCAAGCCATTCAAGGACGCATCACTATATACTACAAACTCTTTACCGGATTCAGGCTAAACTAAGACTGGAGCCTCCGTCAAAAGGGCTTTCAATTGGTCGAAACTTTTCTGGCACCTTTCAGACCATTCAAATTTAACATCTTTCTGCAATAGCTTTGTCAACGGGGTTGAGATCATCGAGAAGTCTTTCACAAACCGTCGTTAGTACCCAGCAAGTCCTAAAAAGTTTCAGACTTTCGAGACGTTTTTAGGGGGCTTCCAATCAAGGATAGTAGATATTTTATTCGGATCAACTCGGATACCCGCAGCAGATACAATGTGTCCCAGAAAGCCAACCTCGCGCAACCAGAACTCACACTTGCTGAATTTCGCATACAACCGATTATCACGCAAAATCTGTAGCACAAGTCTTAAATGCTCGGCATGCTCAATCTCATCGCGGGAATAAACCAAAATGTCATCGATAAACACGACCACAAATTGATCTAGGTACTGCTTAAACACTCGATTCATCAGATCCATGAAAATAGCAGGGGCATTAGTCAGCCTAAACGGCATCACTAAAAATTCGTAGTGTCCGTACCTCGTTCTGAAGGCAGTCTTGGGCACGTCTGAGTCTCGAACTCGCAATTGATAATAGCCGGATCGCAAGTCAATCTTTGAAAACACTGAGGCTCCCTTTAATTGATTGAATAAGTCGTCGATACGAGGCAACGGATATTTATTCTTTATAGTCACCTTGTTCAGCTGCCGATAGTCAATACACATTCTTAAAGTCCCGTCTTTCTTTTTCACGAACAAGACTGGTGCACCCCAGGGTGAAAAGCTCGGTCTTGCGAAACCTCTGTCAGTCAACTCTTGCAACTGAGATTTCAACTCTTTCAACTCTGTCGGAGCCATACGATATGGAGCAACCGAAATCAGGGTTGTACCCGGAACTAGCTCAATGTCGAACTCAACCTCTCTAACAGGCGGTAATCCCGGTAATTCTTCAGGAAATACGTCCGGATACTCACAAACCACAGGAACAGTCTCAAGCTTTAGTTCGGATATTTTGCTATCCAAAACATAAGCAAGATAAGCCTCGCAACCCTTTTTCATAAACTTTTTAGCCATAATTGAGGATATTACTGCCGGTAGCCCGTTTAGATCAGACGACTCAACCCGAATTATCTCATTATTCGAACATCGCAAATCAATAGTCTTTCGCTTGCAATTCACTACCGCATCATGCACAGTCAACCAATCCATTCCGAGAATAACGTCGAATTCGTCGAATGGCAAAAGCATCAAATCAGCCGGAAAATAAGAATTTCGAATCATAAGGGGACATTTCTTACACACTCTATCAACTAAGACACAACGACCCAAGGGATTGGACACTCGAATCACAAACTCAGTAGACTCAATAGGGAGAGTCTTACTAGATGC
Source organism: Gossypium stocksii (assembly GCA_020496765.1). NCBI lineage: Eukaryota > Viridiplantae > Streptophyta > Magnoliopsida > Malvales > Malvaceae > Gossypium > Gossypium stocksii. The sequence goes on from CM035624.1 coordinate 44,252,753, forward strand.
CAAATTTTCACATACATATGAATGAGTTGAACCGGGGTCAATCAAAGCAATTACATCAGTATCAAAGAGAGTAAAAATACTGGTAATAATATCTGGCGAAGAGGCGTCCTCGCGTGCACGTATAGCGTAAGCTCTCGCAGGGGCACGAGTCTCAGATTTGGTCATGGCATCTTTAATTCTTCTCTGGCTGCCGCTAACATTCCCTGGATTTCTTGGTGGTCTGCCTCGTGCCAAAGTAATACTCGGTTTCCCACTCTGATTCACATTCTGCTCGGACCATCTGGGGCAATCTCTTATAAAGTGATCAGCCGACCCGCACTTATAACAGGAGCGATCATGAAATCTGCAGCTCCCCGAATGCCATTTTTCACAATACTTGCACTCGGCTCTGTCTCGACGGTCATTCCCAACACTAGCAGCAAAAGTGGCACGTGTACTCATAGGGGGTCGATCACGGTCTCGTCTAGAAATACCCGAAGTAGCAGATGGTCTGTCCAACTCACTTCGGAACTTCTTTGAGGATTTTTAAATAGACCTCCCGGAAGATCTCTTACAGAACTCTCTGGCTCCGCTATCAGCTTTTCTCTTTTCATTTCGAAGCTCTTCGGCCTTGCAGGCTCGCTCGACAAGAACAACGAACTCTTGAATTTCCAGAATGCCAACCAGAAGTTTGATGTCTTCATTTAACCCGTCCTCGAAGCGTTTACACATAATAGCTTCGGATGCTATGCATTCGCGAGCATATCGGCTGAGTCGTACAAATTCTCTCTCATACTCGGTTACTGTCATTCGGCCTTGTTTAAGCTCGAGGAATTCCTTCCATTTCTGATCGATAAATCTTTGGCTGATATACTTTTTTCGGAATTCAACTTGGAAAAACTCCCAAGTAACTCATTCTCTCGGCACAACGGAAACCAATGTGTTCCACCAATAGTAGGCAGAATCACGCAGCAAAGATACGGCATATTTCAAGCACTCCTCGGGCGTGCATGTCAATTCATCGAACACACGGATTACATTATCGAGCCAGAACTCAGCCCGCTCAACATCATCATCTACTGTAGCCCGGAATTCTTCAGCCCCATATTTTCTAATTTTATCGACCGGGGGTTTACTCGACCTCACAGGGCCGGTCTCAGGAGGAGCCACAGGGGTCGGAAGTGGGTTATTCGATGGAGGAGGTTGTGGAACAGCCGGATTAGTTCGTAGGAATTGAGCGAACCAATCATTCATCATTGCATAAAAGTTCTGCCTTATGTCATCATCTCGACGACTGGCATTCGGCTGAGAGTCGATCGACGCAGTCCCTTGCGCGGGAGCTGTAACACCCTACACCCCTGTCCGTCGCCGGAATAGGGTATAAGGTATTACAAAACTAAATACAATCTACCGAGGTTCATGGTTACATGCTAGGCGTGAATTCATTGAGTTCTATAGTCGAATATAACACTTGTAGGTCGGTTCGATCAATACATCATATCTCATTAAAATCCTTCTATAAGCATGCTAGCAAATCTCTACCTTGTGACTACTAACAATTGGCTAAATCGAACATTTCAATAACCAGACATCATATTAGAAATTCATCACATGTTGGGTACTAACTAAATTTCATGCCACAACATCGAATCATATGAGAATCATCCAAACACATATAATCAAACTCAAAGACTAAGCAAGCCATTTTCGCATGGCTAGAAATATTTACAACTCAAAATGAAGTTTGATTCAACCGAAGGAGATTAGCCTATACATGCCATTGATCCAAAACAACCATTAAATGTACCAAAATAACAGCGATAGTGTAGGTGATCAAGGCTTCAATCCCCGAGTCCGTAGCTTCCAAAAAGAGATCTATAAAATAGAGAAAACAAGGGAAACGGAGTAAGCATTTCAATGCTTAGTAAGTTTTAAGCAATGACAACAGATAAAGCATCAAATTATAGCATAGTTGTTCGTATCTTTGTTTCCCTCCTCTTTTAGGTAAGTCACCTTTCAACCAAACATATACATTCACATCGTATACGAAAGTGGATAGCTTTCACTTATAGTAAACTCACTTAAACATACACATGTCAAAAAAATATACATAACACTTCACATAGGCCAATTGTACTTAGACCATATTAATAATCTCATTTCATGAACACATATGAAATCACATAATGACCTTAATATTCGGTCCAAAAATACAGTTTGCATATAAGCCAAAGGTACATACCTGTATAACTTAACACTTTCAGCGCAATTCATTAGCGATCGTTACCTTGAAGACCATTAGTCTTAGGCTTTACTCGCATCATCATCGAGATCTTTAGCTCGGGTAAATCTCCATGCATAGCCATCGGGCCTCTACCCCGGATATAATCTCCGCATATAGCCTTTGGGTCTTAACCCGGACATCATCTCTGCCTATAGCCTTTGGGTCTTAACCCGGACATAGTCTCCACATATAGTCAGCGGGACTTAATCCCGGATTCACATCACAAATTCTCATACACATATATATTCGCATGTTGCCAAGTTTCACATAGCAATATTGCACTTGTTATTCAATCAATTCATTTGCATAGAAACATATAACATGCTCCTCGACTTTATATCATAAATATATATATATATACTTTAAAACTCATGCACGTATACTCTTCTTTTCTAGACTTTCGGCCTAGTGATCAAACATACATAAGCAATGCATTTCAAATCTCAATTTCGGCCCTTTTCTCTATGAGCCATTTGGCTGTATAGCAAACATGAATAAGGTTTCTTTCTCAAGGGGACATCTTTCAAAAATCAGCATGTATCTCATGGCATTTTAACTTAAATAGCAATTTCGTTTACTCAAAACTTACCTTCAACTTTCCCAAGAAATTACGAGCTGGCTATTCGACCACTTTTGCCTTCCCTTTATCCGAACTCGTCCCTCTATGCTCTTAAAGTTTCCCCTATTTCACTGTTTGATTAAACTGACTACTCTATACTACAAACCGAATTTCTCCTTGTACAGAATTCCAAATATGTCCTCACCAATTTTATTCAAAACTAGACTAATTAAGGAGTCTAAGCATATAAATTTTGTCACATAAAAATTTTTATGCAATTTATGGTGATTTTCTAAAAACAGAACAGGGGCTTCCGGAGTCATTCTGACCCTGCTTCACACAACTTTAAAAATATCTTTATTGGCAGGTCAATTGCTTGTAAGGTTTCTTTTATTAGAAACTAGACTCATTAAGCTTTAATTACACAATTTATTCAGCCTCTAATTCAACTCTCACAATTTATGGTGATTTTTCCAATACACGTTACTGCTGCTGTACCAAGCAGAATTTATACCAAATTCACTCTTTAGTGTTCTTATTCACATATTTAAAATATAACATTTCCTAAGGCACCCTTTAGAGTAGTCATTGGTCTTAACACAATATACATATTTCATATTCATTTTAATCAATAAACCACTCTTAAGACACTAATTATGAAGACAAACATCAAAGGTTTTATGCACATGGCCGACTAGGTCATTTCTTTAATCAAGAAACTCCCACAAGCACAAATTAATCTATTACTTTACAAATGGCATGCATTTACTCAATAATTCCCTTAATTCTACCTTCGGCCTTAGCACACATATTTCGAGCTTACTAACACTTTAAAACTATTACAAGTTCATGCGTTAATTCCTTGACCAAACGCTAATATATCCAAACAAATTCAACAATCAATCATGCATTCCAAAGAGCCCATTCAGCCATTAAGCAAAAAAATCAAGCTAACCTCACATTCTTAAACAATGCAAAATCCACAATTAAGTGTATTTTCAATCTAATAAACCCTCTTGCAAATTCATAACATAACCGAATGCTCACTTATTTAATTTCACCTTATAGTAAATTCAAATTTTTATCCAAATTAAGCATATGGCCGAATATCAAAATTAATAGTCAAACTAAAATTGTTATCGTGACTACTTAGAACACTAAATAACCAATTCAATTTAGCAAATTATTCAACCTAACCCAAAATATCCCTTTAAGAATCGGCAATGAAGAAGTAGGAAGCTAAAACATACAAATCAATTCTATCTATCCATAAATCCTCATAAAACACATCTAACTAGCTCAACAACATCCAAGTTGCATTATTTAACAAAAACATCAAAGAAAACACAATTTCTCCACCCTTACTCACATGGCCGAATGCCAAAGATGGCATAGACTTAGAAATTCTTACATGGGTGATAATAGGAGCTTAGTATCCATCTCAAAATCACAAATGTCAAAGAAATTTTCCATGAAAACTCACCTTAATTTTGAAGACCCCAATGGCCGACTACAAGTCTTCTTCTACCCCTTTTCTATTTCAAAGCTCAGCAAAATGAAAAACAAGTGAAGAAGCTTTGTTCTTTTCACCCATTTCCTTAATAATTAAATTTATTTTAAACATAATATACACCTATGCACTAAAATACAAAACAAAAACAAACAAAAAGGCATGATGATGATGGTTAGCCGGCCACTTAAATCAAATAGGGTAATTTGACATGCAACCCCACCATTTTACTTTCATACATTTATTAGTCATCACACATCTAGCTAGTTTACTTTCAAAGTTCACAACTAAGTCCTTTTAAGTGAAATTCACATTTATAAGTCTAAATTAAAACACCAAAAATGTCACACATAATTTAGCATATACAATAGGCATCAAAATAATTATTAAATTATTTTTATGCCTCGGGTTTGTGGTCCCGAAACCACATTCCGACTAGGGTCGTTTTAAGGCTGTCACAACTCTCCCCCACTTAAGAAATTTTTGTCCCCGAAAATCTTACCGGAAAATAAGTCTGGGTAACGTTCTCTTATCGAGTCCTCAAGCTCCCAAGTAGCTTCTTTAACCCTGTGTTTGACCCACAACACTTTCACTAATGAAATCTTCTTATTTCGCAACTCTTTAACTTCGTGTGCCAAAATACGAATTGGTTCCTCCTCATAACTCATATTAGATCGAATCTCAATGTCAGATGGGTTAATTACATGTGATGGGTCGGATCTATATCGTCGGAGCATCGAAACATGAAAAACGTTGTGGATCTTTTCAAGTTCGGGAGGCAAAATCAATCGATATGCCACCGGTCCAATCCGTTCAGATATTTCGTACGGTCCAATGAACCTCGGACTCAATTTGCCCTTACGGCCGAATCTGAGCACCTTTTTCCAAGGTGATACTTTAAGGAATACTTTATCTCCGACTTGATACTCGATATCTTTCCGCTTTAAATTCACGTATGACTTTTGACTATCTGAAGCTGCCTTAAGACTACCACGAATCACTTTTACTTTTTGCTCGGCATCTCTGATTAAATCGACTCCAAAGATCTTACTTCCGCTGAGCTCGGTCCAAAACAACGGGGTGCGGCATTTGCGACCGTACAAAGCCTCGTAAGGTGCCATCTTAATGCTCAATTGGAAACTGTTATTGTAAGCAAATTCAATCAAAGGCAAATACCGTTCCCACGAGCCACTAAACTCAAGGACACAACATCTCAACATATCCTCGAGTATTTGAATTACTCGTTCCGATTGACCGTCCGTCTGAGGATGGAACGCGGTAATAAATTTAACTTAGTACCCAGAGAATCTTGTAGTTTCTTCCAAAACCGCGATGTAAATCTCGGGTCTCTATCCGATACGATAGAGATAGGGACCCCGTGCAATCTGACGATCTGAGAAACATACAACTCCGCTAGTTTATCGAGTGAGTAATCCGTACGCACGGGTATAAAATGGGCGGATTTAGTTAATCGGTCTACGACAACCCAAATCGCATCCTTCTTGCTCGGTGTCAACGGTAGCCCAAATACGAAATCCATCGTGACTTTATCCCATTTCCACTCGGGAATCAAAATCGATTGCAACAAACCCGATGGCACTTGGTGTTCTGCTTTTACTTGTTGGCATATCAGACACTTCGACACAAAATTTGAGATGTCTCGTTTCATACCATGCCACCAATACTGACGTTTCAAATCATTGTACATTTTTGTGCTTCCCGGATGAACCGACATTCGGCTACTATGAGCTTCATTTAAAATCATCGAAACCAACTCTGAACTTCTCGGAATACATACTCAGCCTCGGAATCTCAAACAATCATCGTCATCAACTTGAAACTCAGGATCCGCATTTACATCGCATTGAGCTCGCTTGGCAATTAAATCATCATCTGCTTTCTGAGCCTCACAAACTTGTCGTAGAAACACCGGTTTCACTTTTAATTCCGCTATTATCACACCATCATTAGCTACCGATAAATGCACATTCATTGCTCGTAGAGCAAGCAATGATTTCCGGCTAAGAGCGTCAGCAACTACATTCGCTTTCCCCGGGTGATAGTCAATGACAAGTTCATAATCCTTTAGCAATTCCAGCCAACGTCTCTGTCTCAGATTCAAGTCTCTTTGCGTCATCAAGTATTTGAGGCTTTTATGGTCGGAGAAGATATGACATTTCTCACCAAAAAGGTAATGACGCCAAATTTTCAGAGCAAACACAATAGCAGCTAATTCGAGATCGTGAGTCAGATAGTTTTTCTCATGAGGCTTTAACTGTCTTGAAGCGTACGCAACAACTCTGCCCTCTTGCATCAAAACACACCCCAAGCCATTCAAAGATGCGTCACTATAAACCACAAACTCTTTACCGGATTCAGGTTGAACTAATACTGGAGCTTCCGTCAATAGGGCTTTCAATTGGTCGAAACTCTTTTGGCACTTCTCGGACCATTCAAATTTAACATCTTTCTGCAATAGCTTCGTCAACGGGGTTGAGATCATTGAGAAGTCTTTCACAAACCGTCAGTAGTACCCGGCAAGTCCCAAAAAGCTTCGGACTTCTGAGACATTTCTAGGAGGCTTCTAATCAAGGATAGTAGATATTTTATTCGGATCAACTCAGATCCCTGCAGCAGACACTATATGTCCCAGAAAGCCAACCTCGCGTAACCAGAATTCGCACTTGCTGAATTTCACATACAACCGGTTATCACGCAAAATTTGTAGCACAAGTCTTAAATGCTCGGCATGCTCAATCTCATCGCGAGAATAAACCAAAATGTCATCGATAAACACGACCACAAATCGATCTAGGTACTGCTTAAACACTTGATTCTTCAAATCCATGAAAACAGCAGGGGCATTAGTCAGCCCAAACGGCATCACTAAAAATTCGTAGTGTCCGTACCTCGTTTTGAAAGCAGTCTTGGGCACGTCTGAGTCTCGAACTCGCAACTGATAATAGCCGGATCGCAAATCAATCTTCGAAAACACTGAGGCTCCCTTTAACTGATCGAATAAGTCGTCGATACAAGGCAATGGATACTTATTCTTTATAGTCACCTTGTTTAGCTGCCGATAGTCGATACACATTCTCAAAGTCTCGTCTTTCTTTTTCACGAACAAAACTGGTGCACCCCAGGGTGAAAAGCTCGGTCTTGCGAAACCTCTATTAGTCAACTCTTGCAACTGAGATTTCAACTCTTTCAACTCTGTCGGAGCCATACGATATGGAGCAATTGAAATCGGAGTTGTACCCGGGACCAGCTCGATGCCGAACTCAACCTCTCTAACAGGCGGTAATCCCGACAATTCTTCAGAAAATACGTCCGGATACTCACGAACCACAGGTACAATCTCAAGCTTTAGTTCAGATATTTTGCTATCTAAAACATAAGCAAGATAAGCCTCGCAACCCTTTTTCATAAATTTCTGAGCCAACATAGAAGATATTACCGCCGGCAGCCCGTTTAAATCCATAGACTCAATCCGAATTATCTCATTAGTCGAACATCATAAATCAATAGACTTTCGTTTGCAATTCACTACCGCATCGTGCACAGTCAACCAATCCATTACGAGAATAACGTCAAATTCGTCGAATGGCAAAAGCATCAAATCGGCCGGAAAATAGGAATTCCGAATCATAAGGGGACATTTCTTACACACTCTATCAACTAAAACACAACGACTCAAGGGATTGGACACTCGAACCACAAACTCAGTAGACTCAATAGGGAGAGTCTTACTGGATGCCAAGGTTTCACATACATATGAATGAGTTGAACCGGGGTCAATCAAAGCAATTACATCAGTATCAAAGAGAGTGAAAGTACCGGTGATAACATCGGGCGAAAAGGCATCCTCTCGTGCTCGAATAGCGTAAGCCCTAGCAGGAGCATGAGCCTCGGATCTTGTCGTGGCATCTTTAAACCTTCTCTGGCCACCGCTAGCATTTCCCGGATTTCTAGGTGGCCTACCTCGAGCTGAAGTAGCATTCGGTTTCCCACTCTGGTTCACATTTTGCTCGGACCATCTGGGGCAATCTCTTATAAAGTGATCAGCCGACCCGCATTTATAACAGGAGCGATCATGAAACCTGCAGCTCCCCGAATGCCATTTTCCACAATACTTGCACTCGGCTCTATCTCGACGGTCGTTCCCAGCACTAGCAGCAGAAGTGGCACGTGAACTCATAGGGGGTCGATCACGGTCTCGTCTAGAAAAACCCGAAGTAGCAGATGGTCTGTCCGATTCACTTCGAAACTTCTTTGAGGATTTTTGAGTAGACCTCCCAGAAGATCTCTTACGGAACTATCTGGCTCCGCTATCAGCTTTTCTCTTTTCGTTTCGAAGCTCTTCGGCCTTGCAGGCTCGCTCGAAAAGAACAACGAACTCTTGAATTTCCAGAATGCCAACTAGTAGTTTGATGTCTTCATTTAACCCGTCCTCGAACAGTTTACACATAATAGCTTCGGATGATATACACTCGCGAGCATATCGGCTAAGTCGTACGAATTCCCTCTCATACTCGGTTACTGACATTCGGCCTTGTTTAAGCTCGAGGAATTCCTTCCGTTTTTGATCGATAAATCTTTGGCTGATATACTTCTTATGGAATTCAACTTGGAAAAACTCCCAACTAACTCGCTCTCTCTGCACGACGGAAACCAATGTGTTCCATCAATAGTAGGCAGAATCATGCAGCAGAGATACGGCACATTTCAAGCACTCCTCAGGCGTACATGACAACTCATCGAACACACGGATTACATTATTGAGCCAAAACTCGGCCCGCTTAGCATCATCTTCAACTATAGCCCGGAACTCTTCGGCCCCGTATTTTCTAATTTTGTCGACTGGGGGTTTACTCGATCTCACAGGGTCGGTGTCAGGAGGAGCTACAGGGGTCGGAAGTAGGTTATTCGGGGGAGGAGGTTGTGGAACAGCCGGATTAGTTCGTAGGAATTGAGTGAACCAATCATTCATCATTGCATAAAAGTTCTACCTCATGTCATCATCTTGATGACTGGTATTGGGTTGAGAGTCGATCGGTGCAGTCCCTTGCGCGGGAGCGGCCGCCACACTCTCAATATCTTCCGCTACGGCTCAATCAGGATCAGGATCCATTACTATACGAAAAACACATTTCAAATGTTAGAAATCACCACACTATCGTATTATCACAAAATGGCATGTATAGCTATACTCACACGCGCTACGTTAGTCCGAGAATCGACTAAACCGTAGCTCTGATACCAATAAAAATGTAACACCCTACACCCCTGTCCGTCGCCGGAATAGGGTATAAGGTATTACAAAACTAAATACAATCTACCGAGGTTCATGGTTACATGCTAGGCGTGAATTCATTGAGTTCTATAGTCGAATATAACACTTGTAGGTCGGTTCGATCAATACATCATATCTCATTAAAATCCTTCTATAAGCATGCTAGCAAATCTCTACCTTGTGACTACTAACAATTGGCTAAATAGAACATTTCAATAACCAGACATCATATTAGAAATTCATCACATGTTGGGTACTAACTAAATTTCATGCCACAACATCGAATCATATGAGAATCATCCAAACACATATAATCAAACTCGAAGACTAAGCAAGCCATTTTCGCATGGCTAGAAATATTTACAACTCAAAATGAAGTTTGATTCAACCGAAGGAGATTAGCCTATACATGCCATTGATCCAAAACAACCATTAAATGTACCAAAATAACAGCGATAGTGTAGGTGATCAAGGCTTCAATCCCCGAGTCCATAGCTTCCAAAAAGAGATCTATAAAACAGAGAAAACAAGGGAAACGGAGTAAGCATTTCAATGCTTAGTAAGTTTTAAGCAATGACAACAGATAAAGCATCAAATTATAGCATAGTTGTTCGTATCTTTGTTTCCCTCCTCTTTTAGGTAAGTCACCTTTCAACCAAACATATACATTCACATCGTATACGAAAGTGGATAGCTTTCACTTATAGTAAACTCACTTAAACATACACATGTCACAAAAATTTACATAACACTTCACATAGGCCAATTGTACTTAGACCATATTAATAATCTCATTTCATGAACACATATGAAATCACATAATGACCATAATATTCGGTCAAAAAATCCAGCTTGCATATAAGCCAAAGGTACATACCTGTATAACTTAACACTTTCAGTGCAATTCATTAGCGATCGTTACCTTGAAGACCATTAGTCTTAGGCTTTACTCACATCATCATCGAGATCTTTAGCTCGGGTAAATCTCCATGCATAGCCATCGGGCCTCTACCCCGGATATAATCTCCGCATATAGCCTTCGGGTCTTAACCCGGACATCATCTCTGCCCATAGCCTTCGGGTCTTAACCCGGACATAGTCTCCACATATAGTCAGCGGGACTTAATGCCGGATTCACATCACAAATTCTCATACACATATATATTCGCATGTTGCCAAGTTTCACATAGCAATATTGCACTTGTTATTCAATCAATTCATTTGCATACAAACATATGACATGCTCCTCGACTTTATATCATAAATATATATATATACTTCAAAACTCATGCACGTATACTCTTCTTTTCTAGACTTTCGGCCCAGTGATCAAACATACATAAGCAATGCATTTCAAATCTCAATTTCGGCCCTTTTCTCTATGAGCCATTCGGCTGTATAGCAAACATGAATAATGTTTCTTTCTCAAGGGGACATCTTTCAAAAATCAGCATGTATCTCATGGCATTTTAACTTAAATAGCAATTTCGTTTACTCAAAACTTACCTTCAACTTTCCCGAGAAATTACGAGTTGGCTATTCGACCACTTTGGCCTTCCCTTTATCCGAACTCGTCCCTCTATGCTCTTGAGCTAAATAAAACATTTAATTTTATTAATCCTTATTCAAGCATCTCAATGAATCATTTTCACTTATAGTCAAATAATACATGCATATTCTTCTCATTGCAAACACATACGCACATTCGGTCATTTCACATACATATCATAAGTCACAACAAGCTGATTTTCTGAGCAGCATTCAATAATTTACTCATAACTGGAGCTACAAAACTCCAAATGAAGTGACGTTAATTTTGCATGAAAATAGACTCATTTATCTTCAATCCATAAAATTTTCATAATTTTTGGTTTCGCCTATCAATACCAGAATTTTCTTAAAGTTTCCCCTATTTCACTGTTTGATTAAACTGACTACTCTATACTACGAACCGAATTTCTCCTTGTACAGAATTCGAAATATGTCCTCACCAATTTTATTCGAAACTAGACTCATTAAGGAGTCTAAGCATATAAATTTTGTCTCATAAAAATTTTTATGCAATTTATGGTGATTTTCTAAAGACAGAACAGGGGCTTCCGGAGCCATTCTGACCCTGCTTCACACAACTTTAAAAATCTCTTTATTGGCAGGTCAATTGCTTGTAAGGTTTCTTTTATAAGAAACTAGACTCATTAAGCTTTAATTACACAATTTATTCAGCCTCTAATTCAACTCTCACAATTTATGGTGATTTTTCCAATACACGTTACTGCTGCTGTACCAAGCAGATTTTATACCAAATTCACTCTTTAGTGTTCTTATTCACATATTTAAAATATAACATTTCCTAAGGCACCCTTTAGAGTAGTCATTGGTCTTAACACAATATACATATTTCATATTCATTTTAATCAATAAACCACTCTTAAGACACCAATTATGAAGACAAACATCAAAGATTTTATGCACATGGCCGACTAGGTCATTTCTTTAATCAAGAAACTCCCACAAGCACAAATTAATCTATTACTTTACAAATGGCATGCATTTACTCAATAATTCCCTTAATTCTACCTTCGGTCTTAGCACACATATTTCGAGCTTACTAACACTTTAAAACTATTACAAGTTCATGCGTTAATTCCTTGACCAAACGCTAATATATCCAAACAAATTCAACAATCAATCATGCATTCCAAAGAGCCCATTCGGCCATTAAGCAAAAAAATCAAGCTAACCTCACATTCTTAAACAATGCAAAATCCACAATTAAGTGTATTTTCAATCTAATAAACCCTCTTGCAAATTCATAACATAACCGAATGCTCACTTATTTAATTTCACCTTATAGTAAATTCAAATTTTTATCCAAATTAAGCATATGGCCGAATATCAAAATTAATAGTCAAACTAAAATTGTTATCGTGACTACTTAGAACACTAAATAACCAATTCAATTTAGCAAATTATTCAACCTAACCCAAAATATCCCTTTAAGAATTGGCAATGAAGAAGTAGGAAGCTAAAACATACAAATCAATTCTATCTATCCATAAATCCTCATAAAACCCATCTAACTAGCTCAACAACATCCAAGTTGCATTATTTAACAAAAACATCAAAGAAAACACAATTTCTCCACCCTTACTCACATGGCCGAATGCCAAAGATGGCATAGACTTAGAAATTCTTACATGGGTGATAATAGGAGCTTAGTATCCATCTCAAAATCACAAATGTCAAAGAAATTTTCCATGAAAACTCACCTTAATTTTGAAGACCCCAATGGCTGACTACAAGTCTTCTTCTACCCCTTTTCTATTTCAAAGCTCGGCAAAATGAAAAACAAGTGAAGAAGCTTTGTTATTTTCACCCATTTCCTTAATAATTAAATTTATTTTAAACATAATATACACCTATGCACTAAAATACAAAACAAAAACAAACAAAAAGGCATGATGATGATGGTTAGCCGGCCACTTAAATCAAATAGGGTAATTTGACATGCAACCCCACCATTTTACTTTCATACATTTATTAGTCATCACACATCTAGCTAGTTTACTTTCAAAGTTCACAACTAAGTCCTTTTAAGTGAAATTCACATTTATAAGTCTAAATTAAAACACCAAAAATGTCACACATAATTTAGCATATACAATAGGCATCAAAATAATTATTAAATTATTTTTATGCTTCGGTTTTGTGGTCCCGAAACTACATTCCGACTAGGGTCATTTTAAGGCTGTCACAAGAGCAGCCGCCACACTCTCAATATCTTCCGCTACGGCTCGATCGGGATCGGGATCCATTACTATACGAAAAACACATTTCAAATGTCAGAAATCACCACACTATCGCATTATCACAAAATGGCATGTATAGCTATACTCACACGCGCTACGTTAGTCCGAGAATCAACTAAACCATAGCTCTGATACCAATAAAAATGTAACACCCTACACCCCTGTCCGTCGCCGGAATAGGGTATTAAAGTATTACATATCTAACTACAACCTACCGAGGTTCATAGTTACACGCTAGACATAGATTCATTGAGTTCTATAGTCGAATATATTACTTGTAAATAGGTTCGGTCAGTACATCACATCTCATTAAATTCGTTCTATAAGCATGCTAGCGTATTTCTACCATGTGGCTACTAACAATTTGGCTAAATCAAACTTTTCAATAACTGAACACCATATTAGAAACTCATTGCATATTGGGTACTAACTAAATATCATGCCACAACATCGAATCATATGAGTATCATCCAAACATATAATCAAACTCGAAGACTAATCAAGCCATTTTCGCATGGCTAGAATAATTACAACTCAAAAGGTAATTTGGTTCAACAAAAAGGAGATTAGCCTATACATGCCATTGATCCAAAATAAATATCAAATGTACCAAAATAACAGCGATAGTGTAGGTGATTAAAGCTTCAATCCCCGAGTCCGTAGCTTCCAAAATGAGATCTATAAAACAGAGGAAACAAAGTAAACGGAGTAAGCATTACAATGCTTAGTAAGTTTTAAGCAATGACAACAGATATAACATCAAATTATAACATAGTTGTTCGTATTTTTGTTTCCCTCCTCTTTTAGGTAAGTCACCCTTTAACCAATCAACACATTCACATCATATACGAAAGTAGATAGCTTTCACTTATAGTAAACTCATGTAAACATAAACATGTCACAAAATTTCACATAACATTTCGCATTGACCAATTGTACTTTGACCATATTAATAGTCTCATTTCATGCACACATATGTAATCACATAATGACCTTAGTATTCAGTCCAAAAACCAGCTTGCGTATAAGCTTAGGGTACATACCTGTATAACTTAACACTTTAAGCGCATTCATTAGCAATCGTTACCTTGAAGACCATTAGTCTTAGACTTTACTCGCATCATCATCGAGACCTTTAGCTCGGGTAAAATCTCTATACATAGCCATCGGGTCTCTACCCCAGATATAATCTCCGCATATAGCCTTCGGGTCTTAACCCGGACATCATCTCTGCATATAGCCTTCGGGTCTTAACCCGGACATAGTCTCCACATATAGTCAGCGGGACTTAATCCCAGATTCACATCACAAATTCTCATACATATATATATTCACATGTTGCCAAGTTTCACATAGCAAGATCGCACTTGTAATTCAATCAATTCATTTGCATACAAACATATAACATGCTCCTCGACTTTATATCATAAATATATATAGTTCAAAACTTATTCATGTATACTCTTCTTTTCTAGACTTTCGGCCCAGTGATCAAACATACATAAGCAATGCATTTCAAAATCCCAATTTCGGTCCCTTTCTCTACGAGCCATTCGGCTATATAGCAAACATGAATAAGGTTTCTTTCTCAATGGGACATCGTTCAACTATCAGCATGTATATCATGGCATTTTAAATTAAATATCAAATTCAATTACTCAAAACTTACCTTGAACTTTCTCGAGCAAATATGAGTTGGCTATTCGACCACTTTAGCCTTCCCTTTATCCGAACTTGCCCCTCTATGCTCTTGAGCTAAATAAAATATTTAATTTTATTAATCCTTATTCAAATATTTCAATTAATCAATTTTCACTTATACTCAAATAATACATGCATATACTTCTCATTGCAAGCACACACACACATTCGGTCATTTCACATACATATCATAAGTCGCAACAAGCTGATTTTCTGAGCAACATTCAATAAATTACTCATAACTGGAGCTACGAAACTCCAAATGATGTGCCGTTAATTTTTCCTGAAAATAGACTCATATATCTTCCATCCATAAAATTTCCAGAATTTTTGGTTTGGCCAATCAATACCAGAATTTTCTTAAAGTTTCCCCTATTTCACTGTTTGACTAAACTGACCACTCTTTACTACGAATTGAATTTCTCCTTGTACAGAATTCAAAACATGTCCTAGCCTATTTCATTAGAAACTAGACTCATTAAGGAGTCTAAGCGTATAAATTTTTCCTCATAACAATTTTTATGCAATTTATGGTGATTTTCTAAAAACAGAACAGGGGATTTCGGAGTCATTCTGACACTGTCTCACAAAACTTTAAAAATCTTTTTATCGGCAAGTCCATTGCTTGTAAGGTTTCTTTTATAAGAAACTATAATCTTTAAGCTTTAATTAAATAATTTATTCAGCCTCTAATTCATCTCCCACAATTTATGGTGATTTTTCCAAATCACGTTACTGCTGCTGTACCCAGCAGATTTATACGATTTCACTTTTTAAAGTTCTTATTCACATAGGGCAACATTTAGAGAAGTCATTGACCTTAACAAAAATATACATAATTCATACTCATATTAATTAATATACCACTTTTAAGGCACCAATTGTTAAACAAAAAATCAAAGAATTTATGCACATGGCCGATTAGGTCATTTATTTAATCAAGAAACTCCCACAAGCACAAATTAATCTATTTGTCTAACTACCAATTCCATATGCATACACACTAAGGCCATTCGGCCATATGTCCAAGCATGGACTTTTATTCAATTCCACCTCCTAAACTTTAACTAACATTTTGTAGCATTCAATCTTATACATAACACATACTTCCATCAATTCAAAGTTCAATCACAAAAGAAGTATGTTTGATTTACTTCACATGCTAAGACTAAATGCATAAGGTCTTAAACTTCACTTATAAATCAAAATCAAACCATCCCTTTCCTTATTACATCACTAATCAACCGAAACTAACATGCTTCATAATTTTCAAATCACTAGTAGGTTTCGGTCAAACAATTTAAGAAGCTCACCACATCCAATTTAACTTCTATTAACCTTAAATCATTTTCATTAAACTACATATCAAGCATACTACCAATTTGCTACTCAAGAACAAGACAAATCCTATACTCATAGAACCGAATGCTCTTAGGTTCGGTATTATCCCACAACACCAAAATCTTCTAAGTTCAACTTAATATTCCATGCATATAACACCATAAGGTTCATTGGCAAGCTTTAGTAAATTCATGACTTCAATTTAACAATTCCTTAGCCTAATTTGACATAGCCAAATGCCTACTTCTTCCAAGCTCAACAAATTCCATAATGGGCAAAGGAGAGGACCCTTAAACTAGCTCAAGCAACACCCATATTCCATTATTTAACACAAGCATCAAAGAAAGCACAATTCCCCCACCCTTGCTCATATGGCCGAATATTTCATCTTGTTTATCACACAAAGATTTCATGTTTACAAAGCTCAATTTCCTTAACAAAAATCTTCAAAACATCACCAAAGAAACATGCATCCATGACCGAATGCTTCTAACACTAAAGGCTCAAGAAATTCAAACATGGACAAAGAAGAGAGCTTCAAAACCAACTAGATTTCATGAAATTCAAAGAAAATCATCTAGAAATTGCACCTTAATCAAGATTTCCCCCAACCGATTAGCTTGAACCCTATTTCTCTTCTTCCTTAGCTAGTTTCAGCAATGTGAGAGAAAAGATGAACAAAATTTGTTTTTTTTTTCTTTCACCAAAAACCCTTATTTTATTAGTTCTATTATTCAAATTTTTTTATGACAACTAATTTCTTATTTCAATTATTATTAATTGGCAACAAACAAAGCACAAAATGACAAACTAGGTCATCATTACCATCCACTATCATAAAAGTGGGTAATTTGACATGCAAATCCCTTATTTTGCATGCATGTAATTATTAGTCATCACACCTTTGCCTAGCACATTTTCAAAGTTCTTAATTTAGCCCTTTTTGGTGAAATTCAAAATTTTAATACTAAATTGAAGCACCTAAAATGTCACACATGATTTGGCATATACAATAGGCATCAAAACAATTATTAAATTATTTTTATGCCTCGGTTTTGTAGTCCCGAAGCCACATTCCGACTAGGGCCGTTTTAAGGCTGTCACAATACATCAAACCTTTTCCATGATTGTTCTATTCATCCATTCTGTGACGTCGTTTTGTTATGGAGTATGACGAACTCTCAAGTGTCTCATGATCTTTTCTAATTTGCACAATTCATTAAACTCATCATAACAGAATTCCAAGCCATTATCTATGTGGAGGTGTTTTATCTATTTCTCTATCTACTTTTTGGTCATATTTTTTCAAGTCTTAAATGTGGAAAACACATCGCTTTTCTATTTCAGGAAGAATGCCTAAACCTGTAACATCCTAATTTAGGGCCTAGTTAGAATATTAGTTTTGAGACCACAAATCTGAAGTAGAAATATTTATTTTATGGTTTTTATAAGGTCTATGACATGTTTTCATGATTGTGTGAAAGTTTCAGGAAGAAATTTTGTGAATAAGTGCTTAATTAAATTTTTAGGACTAAATTGCAAAAGTTGTAAAATATGAGATTCTAGAAGCTTTGGGGTACTTAATTGAAATGCATGTGCAAGTTAGAAGACTTTATATAGTAAATAGACCATTTATGTCATGATGGACAAAAATAGGCATGGAAGGGAAAAATCTCAAGGAAGGGCCTTAAGGGCATTTTGGTCATTTAGTTAATAAATTAATAAAAAGGGAAAAAGAAAGAAAAAATGCGCTCATCTTCTCCAAGTGGCTGTCGAAATTTCTAAGCCCTCCATAACTAGGGTTTTTCAACTTTCAAGCTTTATAGTAAGTACATCCTAGCCCCGTTTTTAATGCTCTTTACATTTTTGATATCCTCGTAGCTCGATTTAGGTATTTCTAGCCATATTTTGAGCTAGGGTTCATGTTCAAAAATTTACCCACATATGACATGCATGTATTTTGATGTTTAATGAAGGAATTTGAAAGTTTGATGTGTGATAAATATCTTTTACTAAGTGATTTTTCATGAAAACACTTAAAAAGGACCTTTTTGTAAAAGTTGTAAAATGAGTAGCAAAAGTTTGATTTGAAGGAAAATGTGGGTTGATATGAGCATGCGTTAGGTTTGACGAGGCTTGGGTAATAAAGGAAATGAGTACATTTCATTTTACGAGCCTAGGGACTACTTTGTAAATATGTAAAGGTTTAGGGGCAAAATTATAATTTTACCAAAGTATGATTTATGGACTAATTTGGACAATGTGATAATTAAATAAGTGAAAATTTTCTATTATAGATCAAGAGGAAAGAGGTCCGAACCTAAACTGAGGGAAGAACAAAGTTGAGGACTAAATCGAATAGTTAGTTGTATTTTGTTACCGAGGTCAGTTTGTGGGTAAACAATACAATATTACTTCATTATGTATTTAATGCTTTATTATTGCATGATATGTACTATTGTTCTATGAATTTTGATTTAAATGGCTCGATGACAATGCAACGAGGTTTAAAGTTTCAAAATCCTGGTTGAACCGTAGGAATAGATATGTAACACCCCTTACCCGAGACCGTCGCTGAGTCGAGCACAAGGCGTTACCAGACTTACCTTACTAGTTCGGGGCATAAAAATTTTCTTTTACAATTAATTCATTCACATTCATCCAATATATCCCTAAAACGGGCCCTCGAGGCTCTAAACATACAATTAGAACGGTTCGGGATCAAACCAGGAACATTTAAAAATTTTCCAATTACTTACACAAATTAAAACAATTTATTTCACTGTTCATAATAAAACTGTCCACCTACATAACAGTTACTAAATTAATTATAAATCAAGTTACGAAACTCAAAATTTAAATCCGTAAATTTTCCTTCAACCTAGACTTATATATCTTCTTACCATAATTTTTCCAGAATTTTTGGTGTGGCCAATTAGTACAGTTTCTTAGGTAAATGTTCCCCTGTTTCACAGCCCAACGGATGTAACACCCCAAACCCAGCCCAGACGTTACGGCCAAGTCTGGTGTGTCACATCACCTATAGCTAACTATGTTACCTAGTTACTATGTGATAAACGATAAATTATACAATTTTGTACCTCATGTTTAGCCTATATTTTGGATGAATTATCATTAGGTTTGTGAGAATTGGTGCTCTTAATCCTTCTATTTCATGTCTTATACTCAGGAGAGCATAGGGAAGAGAAAAGAACGAGAAACGGGCCAAAAACAGAGAAAATAGGCCAAAATGAGAAAACGACACGGCCCAGGGATTCACCACACGGCTGTGGCACATGGCCGTGCCACACAAGGTCCAACACGGCCCAGCCCCGACAAGTACGGCCAGGCTACACGATCGTGCCACCCTCAACAGGCCCACACGGCCTCTTGTCGAAACCACACGGGCGTGTCCCTATCGTGAGAAAGTTCAATTCTACTCGAAAAAGGATACTTAGGGGCTAAGAAAACCATTCTAAACTCTATATAAAGACCCTAGGAGGCAACTTCAAGGGTGTGCTTATTTCCTACTAAGGGAATACTCTTTCCTCTCAAGAAAGAACGCCATAATTCTGCCAACACAAGGAGTGAAAGAAAGGAATTACTCTAAGGGAAGCTGATTGATTCATCCCAGAAGCCAGAATTCTACATCAAGACAGAAGATCTCCCTAAATTCCTTCAGGGCTTTTGGTTTCTTTATGTTTTGTTATCTTAATTCTTCTGAGATGTTTTCTTTCTTTATTATGAGCTAAACCCCTCAAATACTTGAGGGGGATGAAACTTAAGATAGATCTTGTTATTATTTATTCTTGAATTATTTGATAAATACTTGAATTGTTCTTAATTATGTGTTCTTCATTCTTGATTTAATAATCCTAGGTATTACTTCAAGAACTTGATGTGCTTAGGCAGAGGAGCAAAAGTCCCTGTTTTAAGAGTAGATCTACCATAATTAAGCAGTGTTGCATGCAACCCTAGACATAGGGCTACATAAATCTGCCGGATTAGGGTCAAACCTAATAGGGGGATCCATAGATCGAATTAATGCAACCTAGGGGTGTTAATTAATAAGAAAACTTTAATTAACCACCTAGGATTAGTTATTCTTATCCTCGAAAGAGGTATTAACATAAGTTAGGGATGTCTACGGATCAAGTCAAGTAAAGAAATCATCTAGTTCAAGAAATTAATATCAAGTGAAGTCTAGGTGGATTCTCCCTTAAGTATTGCTCATATCAATCAACTTTTCCCTAAAGTTTTCCCCAATTTACTTTTTGTGCACTTTTAGTTAGTTTTAGAATTAGTTTCAACCAACCCTCTTTCATTTTTAGGCTAGATAATAGAAAGGAAGTAAGTATTAGTGCTTTTGGTTCCCTTGGGTACGATAACTCGGTCTTGCCACTAAACTATACTACTGTTCGATAGGTGTGCTTGCCTTTAATATCATGATATTAGTTAGTTTTGGTGTGATCAGTTTTTATAAATTTTATTACTTAATATCGCGAGTATCACTATGATTAAGGTGAACTTTGCAAAACCATTATTTGTGTTAAAAGAAATTCCCGGTTTAATTGGTGAACGTTCTATCCACTACCAGTTATTAGGAGATTCATTATCAAATTTAACGTGTTACTCGATTGAGTCGCGTTACTGATTTTAAAAACCTTTGTTTGATTAGTTTTGTTTTAGAAAACTCGCGCAGCCTTAGTCTATTCGTTAAAACAAATTATAAGTAAAGTATTTAAAACCCAAACTTAAAATATTTAAAGCGGCCTTTTTACAAACCCAAATTAAAAATAAAATGATTGAGATAAGTAATAAAATAAATAATGAAATAGGTAATCTAATCAAACCAGAATTTCAGTCTTCGTGGCCACTCTGAATCCCTCCCAGCTCCAAGTCCATTGTCTAGGGCTCACCTGCAAGGATGGAAGGAAAAGAGGTGAGTTTGGTAAACACAGTGTGCAAAGAAGCCCCTCCAAAGCCTAAATCAGCTCAAGCCTATTGGGCCTTAGCCCTAACCAATCACAGTAATAACTGGGCCGAAGCCCTATTCATATACAGTATACTAGGCCTTAGTCGTTTTCAGATAATAGTATGACCCATAAGCCCATTTCAGAACAGGCCAGAGATTATGCATGCTTATAGTCATTTAGCTCATTTTAGCAATTTACAGTCATTGGGCCCTAAAACCCCTAATGCGCCCTACAATGTCAATTTGTCATTTTAAGCCCATTCGTCAAATTCTAAGTCTAGTCTAACAGATTTGACCTACAGTTTATCAGAACACGCTTACCGCTGACTTTTACCCATATGGGCCCGTAAGCCCATTGGGCCTAATTTTAGTCCATCAAGGCCCAAAATTACCGAAGTGCATGAAATTGTTCACTCAACCATCTTACCACTTACGAATACAGATCCAATGATGTCCAACCGACCCATGAGTATTCGCCCGCTCACAAGCCCACGAAATGCCGGAGTTTCAACATTTCAGTTTTTCGACTTTTGCCGACTTAGACTACAGAAGGGTGTTCGATACACACCTGATTTGCGACGACCAACGAAAAGATCTGCTTCAAAACAATCCTACATTTATTTAGATCACGTTAACATTTAAATATCAAATCGAATAACCACTACTACCCCCACATACATATTCGACCACTATAACCTTAGTCTCTTATACACTTACCTTTGCCGAAGCTAATGACCAGATCTAAATTTGATTGTTCCAAAGATCCAAGCCTCCTATGCTCCTTGCTAGATCGCCCTTTCCACAACAAGTACACATAGAACCAATTAAAAGAACTGTCTTTACCTATCATCACATTCGACAGCCTCCCTAAAGAGTTTAGGGATTTTGGCTTTTCTTAAATCCAAAGGTAACAAGTAGATCTAAGATGTCGAGTACTTACCACAGGTTTTCCTTAATCAATGAGATTCTTCTAATTAGATTTGATGCAGATTTAGCCCCTAACCACTTAGCAGATTTCGAATCTTAGAGATCTAAAGATTCGGCTATGACCCTAAAAACTATGGTGTTTTCAGCTTTTAGAACCATAAAGAGGAAGATGATTTGGTGTGGTGGTTTTGCAATGGTGTTGCCGACAGAGAGGATGTGAAAATCGGCCAAAAGAGATGAAAAAATAGGAGGATTTTGGCTAGAAGAAATCGGCACAACAAACAACTTTCGGGATTTTGGCTTTTATGGCAATCGGCTATAGAGGTTTAGAAAAGAATGGGAATGAAAGAGGAGATGAGTAGAATGGTAAGAATGTTTCGGCTAGAGAAAAAAAGAAGGAGAAAAGAAAATAGAAGAAGAGAGGAGAAGAAAAGGAAGAATTCGGCACTCAGGAGATCTAACTTTGCATTTTCGGCTTTTTGCGACACTGAGAAGAGAATAGAATGAAAGTGAAGGCTCTAGGTGGCTAACCCCAATTCGACAAGACAAAAAGAAAATAAAGCTTGCCCTAATGGCCATTCAGACCTATGGCCCAACCTTCCTAAAGCCCTAGTCGAATTTCCACTTAAGCTCTATCACATGCCCGACACGTGCACACAAAAATAAAAGTATCAACACGCTTACCTTGTGACTTGAACTATAGCCCTTAAACTCAGTCCACACGCCACTTTTTTTAGGAACTTAGTGGTGCCACCTTGCCACTTTACCAAGGTCCTCTTTGTGTCTTTATTTACTAACTTTTTCTTAAAGCCCCACTTAACCAAGTCCCCTTTCACTTAAAAACCAAAATTGATATTTCTGCCGGGTTTTAACTTAGGCTTGGGCCTTCTAAAGGCCCACTAACACATTTAAACACAATTTCAGTATCCAGAACACCAAAATTTCAAAATTTCACCAAAAATCACAAAAATCCAAAAAATCCTGAAAATCAGGGCGTTACAACGAACCTAACCTCTCTTCACTAAAAATCAATTATCTCATAGTATAGTTTTCATTTAGTGTTTCCACTTATTTCTAATGAAAATAGACTCACTAAGGAATCTATACATATAAATTATGACTCATAATTCTTTTTGTATATTTTTAAGTGAATTTCTAAAATTAGAATAGGGGATCATGAATCCCTCTGAACCAGTCTCACAAGAATTTAAATATCTTAGGATACAAACTTTCTTTGCTTGCTTTGTTTCTTTCCTATGAAAATAGACTCAATAAGATTTAATTCTATTTCTCATTCACCATTTAATTCCATTTTTACAATTTTTAGTGATTTTTCAAATTCACGTCACTGCTGTTATTCCAAAACTATTTCGTGGCCAACTTTTACTCTTTCATAATTTTTTTGCATAAACTATCATTTAGGCATACATAACATCAAATCATGTTCTTAATTATCCATTCAATAGCTAATCACTATCAAGTATTCACATGCCATTCTTTAATCGTATCATAAGAACATACACATAAAATGACCAAGTCCCTATACATGCCATAACTCAAAACATTTCAAATTACAAAATACTGAGATAGCCTTTGATAGTGTGAGACAAACTCCGACGTCCTTACGATCCCTGAATTGGCTTGGCTACACTATAAAAGAGAGAAAGGAGAAAGAGTAAGCTACAATGCTTAGTAGGTTTACAAGTAAATAAATGACAACATTCACCAAGTATAAATATACTCATATTATACCATCAACTAACAAAATCTTTATTTTACTTCTCCACTTACTGTTTAACTTTCCTGTTTATCATTCCTTTACCTGAACTTTCTTGTAACATAGCCTGTATATTAGCCCACTGAACCTTTTGGAATACTCAGGATACTTGGGTTTTCCTGCCTGATAATACCCTGCTAGTGCCATGCTCTAGGCATGGTCTTACATGGGATGTTCCCTATCCTGCCAAAGCCATATATATGATATGGACTTACATGGGATATTCATAAACTATCTCAACCTGCCAATGCCATATGTCTGATATGGACTTACATGGGATGTTCCTCAACTGTCTCAACCCAAAATATCATGACATTCCGTATCCCATACATCCCTAAGGTTCAAACAGGCTTTCTGATACTTTTTCTTTGTTACCTCATCTTTGATTCAACTTAGAATATTCTCATAAAATAAATGTATATATGCTGGAATTAACAACATTAATATAAAATATCGAAATATTGTATTTATTTACCGTAAACTTACCTCGGTGCAAAATACGATCAACTTGACAACTTAATCTTTTACCTTTTTCTTTCCTTAGTCTATCCCCAAATTTCATTCTTCTTGATCTATAATTAGCAAATTTAGCTTATTTAATACTCACATTTATCAAAACAGTCCTTAACTCTAACTTTGGAAAAATTACGATTTTGCCCCTAAACTTTTACATATTTACACTTTTGCCCCAAAGTTCAGAAATTAAACTTTTTCCCTAATTCTTATGTTTTAGGATATGGTGATCATTTTCCCTTAATGGCAACATCAAATTCTCACTCTAACATGTACTTATGAACATTAGGTATTTTTACCGATAATGTCGTTTTACTCGTTTTCACTTAAAATCGAGCAGCACAAGTTGTTTAACATAATTTAAAACTTCATATTCTATCATAAAATATTAAAATAAATACATTTCACCTATGGGTATTTTTCCAAATATGAACCTGAGGTTAAATTATTGCTAGAATAAGCTAAATCGAGTTACTAGGACTCTAAAAACATAAAGAACATTAAAAACGGGGCTTGGATGCACTTACTATGAGCTTGAGAAGTTGAAGAAACCCTAGCTATAGAGATACATGAGTTTCAGCCCTTATGGAGAAGATGATAACAATTTTGCCATATTTTTCCCCTTTAAGTCATTTTAATTACCAAATGACTAAAATGCCCTTCATTAAAACTTTGGTTATTTTTATCTATGTATGTCCATTTTTGTCCATGAAAACCTAATGGCCTAATTACCATTTAAGGACCTCTACTTCAATTCTGCTATTCAATTTAATCCTTTCCTATCTAGAACTCATATTTATCAACTTTTGCAATTAAGCCCTAATAGGCAATTTAAACATGCAATTCATGAAAATTTCTATCAATATTCTAACAAATGCATCTATTCATTCAGTAAATCATAAAAATTAATCAGAATAAAATTTTCTATCTTAGATTCGTGGTTTCGCAACCACTGTTTCGTTTAGGCCCTATTTCGGGATGTTACAAGATAGGATACAAATGTCGTGACATTAGGGTTATGTGTGATCCCATGTAATACCATAACTGGATATGGCATTGGCATCGATATAAGATCCTATGTAAGACCATGTCTAGGACATGGCATTGACATGAGATCCCATGTAAGACCATGTCTGGGACATGGCATTGGCATTTTTATGAGATCTCGTATAAGACCATATCTAGGATATGGCGTCGGCATCGATTTATGATCCCATGTAAGACCATATCTAGGATATGGCATTGGCATCCTACCGTGTGTACGGGATTTCCCGAGTATCCTTAGTATTCCAAGTGGTTCAACGGGTAATGCAATAGTATGTCAAAGAAATGACAAGGTATGAACATGTTTGAAAGGGCACAGGTATGTACACGAAGCCCAAAATTCTTGAGTTATGCATCAATAAAGTCTCTGTAAGAAGTGAATGAAGGAATCATGAACATGAGTTTTATGGTACATTAGATAAAGGACATAATCTAAGATGTATTCATGATATTTGATTACATTGTATCAAGTTATATTTATGCCATGTGTATGACATTTTGCATGATTAGTGTTATTAATTATTTACACGCAAACTTACTAAGCTTTATGCTTACTCCCCTTTCTTTTCCATTTTTCTTATAGTGTCGCCAAGCTAGCTCAGGGATCGTAGGACGTCGGAGCTCGATTCACACTATCACTTGAAGTATTTGCGTATAACTAGTTTTAACATTTTAAGTATGGCATGTATAAGGACTTGGTCTTTTTGTTATGTGTCATATTAGTTTTGTGACAGCCCTAATTTGACCCTAGTCGGAAAGTGGTTTCGGAACCACAAAACAGAGTCACAAAAATAATTAAATGTTATATTCCATGTTTATTATATGTGAAATTGCATGTGTGAATATTTCGTGTTTTGATTTTTGTCATTTGGAGGCGGAATTAATTAAAAGAACTTATGTCAGAAACTTTGAAAATGTGTTAGGTCAAATTGTAGTGGCCAAATATTTCATGGTTTAAAATATGGGAATTTGCATGTCAAATTCCCCATTTTAAATTAAGTGGTCGGCAAGGTTGTTAAATGATAGGTAATATATGTCCTTTATATTATTATATGTATCATATATTATGAAATGTGTTTTAATAATTATATTATAATATTTTGGTGAAAAAAAACAAAGTGAAAATGGATGGAGTGGACGCAATGATGAGTAATAAATGTTATAATATGTATTTTATATTAATAAATGGTTTTATATATGAAATAAAGCTTATTAAAATAGGAGGAAGGTGATAAAAACAAAGTTACAATTTTATTCTTTCTCACTTTAGCCGAAACAAAAGAAACAAAGAAAAGAAGTATAGCAAGGGGATTCGGCCATGGTTGAAGCTTGATTGAAAGGTATGTTAATGTGATTTTTTTAATTGTTTGTGAAATTGAATTGATAAGTGCAATGTGTAGTGAACCCATGGTTTAAATCCATGAAATTTTGAGTAGAGTTGCATACGGCAACTTGTTAAAATTTTGAAATAATGTTAAATATTGGTAATTCATGGTTAACCATTAAATTAAGCTTGGAATTGATGGAATTATATGATAGTTGAAGGGATTGAGTTGTGAATGGATAAATTTACGAGTTTGTGGCAAAGTACATATTCGGCCATGTTGTATTGTGCTAAATTTTGAATGTTTGAAGTTTTAACTTTAAAATGGTTACTAGATGATGTTTGAGCTAGTTAAATGCACATTCGTATGGATCAAATGATAGGTGGGAATCGGCTTGTGTGTTTAAGTAAAATAGGTAATTGCCAAGTGTGAACCTAAATTATGGTTAAGGTGATGTTTATGTTTTTAAATGATGTATTAGGTTAATAAGGTAGTGATGCCAAATATGGAAATGTATAAATAAATATTTCTAACTTGTTTGTTTTAATGTTATTCGGTTTATTAGTACTTGAGTAATTATTTAAATTGTAAACTTTGTATGAGTATTAAGGTTGGTTGTTGAGTTCGGTTGTGGTATGAATGAATTCGGTATATTGTATATATGTTAAGTCTTGAAATAAGCCTATATTGAGAACGTAACCAATATAAATATTGTTGGTGATGCTGCTATGTGTTTCGGTTATGTAGTGCTTGATAGGTATTTTATGTCTTGATAATGGTTAATGATTTTGGGTGAATGTATGGCTGACTTGGCTAAGGTGTACATAGGGTATGATATACATAGATGGAATAGTTGTATTAGTACAATGAACCGTACCTGTAGTGGCATTACAGGTTGATTGATTATGTCTGAACATGAAACAATTTTGCCTTGATATGTTCATTATAAAGTATGGCAATATTCATGTCACTAATATGTAAATATATTTTATATTAGTTAAATGATTAGGAATAAGGTATGATATTCGGTGCTAATTGGGTTAGTCACCCTACAAGCTTTATTAAACCATTTGCTTGTATAATGAGTTGACATGCGATTTGAAGCCTAAATATTGATTCACTTAGTATTAAAGAATAAAGCATGCAAAGTCATTTGGCTTATTACTTAAGCCGCAAGTGTGGCTGTTTATAATATGTTTCATGAGTTATTAAATTTTAAATATACTAAGGTGAGTGATGTAGGCATTCGGTCTTAAGGATGTGTACAAGAGAAAGTGCTAAAATATTTATATTAAAGTCCTAATATGTTTTAAGTTTAAGTAATGAGCTAGCTAATTCATTTGTGATGATTGTGATGAAGTGCCGAATGTGTGCACATTTTTTAATTAAAAATGTTGCTAAATTGTATGTGTTTTCATTCAGAAGTTAGCTTTGTTGTTTAAATAAGTTGGTGAGGTGATTAAACTAGTTTAAAATTGTTGAATTAAGCTCAAGAGCATAAGGAGTCAAATTTGGATAAAGGAAAAGCGAAAGTAGTTGATTAGCTGATTCAAGACTGTACGAAAATATCGAGGTAAGTTCTTAAGTGTTTGAACTTTATTAAATTGCATGCTTATCAGTTGAATAATTTGTAATTAAGAAAATGTTAGATTAAATATTTGTATTCAAAGTACCGAATTAATATTGAAACGAGGTTAGAAGCCGTATATGACTAGCATATTTAGTCGAATTTGATATGATGAAATTGATGTGCCAAGATATGTGTTTTGATGTGAAATTTATGCCCTATGTGTTATGTAACGATGATAACCTTTGAACAAAGATGGGTCTCAATTATATGTGGTTGTAGTATAAGTCATGAAAGTATGAGATAATATGTGAATTCGTATAAGGCACTAAGTGATCCAGGTACGTGTTAATTATTTATGCTTATGAAGATAATGGTGGATCAAATTGTGGATGTGAAGTGAAAAGCATATGAGAAATGGTTGTATATTTATATATATTCGGTCAAACCGTAATTATGTATGTGAGTAAATGTTACATATATATATATATGTGTGTGTGTTTATATAGCCGAATAGAAGTATGAAATACATTTAGAGTATTGATATGTAATGTGATTTGCCAAATGTGTTATGAAATAAAATATGGTGAAGCATATTCGGATATTTGTGATGTGTATACATGAGAGGTTATATTTTGATTCATGATTTTATGTGTATGGGCGAAATATATATGTAATCTATTAGAGATGGATTTGATGTGTAGTATATGCTTTGATACTGTTATATATGTATGATGTTTTATAGACTTGGTTAAGTCATTTCGTCGTGTAATGACGAGTGAATGCGAGCACTGTGTGTGCGAATGAATAGAGGCACTGTGTGTGCAAATTCCTTTAACCGAGTACTATGTATACGAGATCGGTTGTAGAGGCACTATGTGTGCGAATTCCTTTAACCGAGTACTATGTGTACGAGATCGGTTGTTGGGGCACTAAGTGTACAAAATGATTAAGAAATTCAGAATCATATTCGATTGAGAAATGGTAAAACGATATCATGTAAGACCTCATCTGGGACGAAGGCATTCATTTGAGATAGTGTGTAAGACCGTGTCTAGGACACTGGCATCACTTATGTTTCATGTAAGACCCTGTCCGGGACAGTGGCATCGACCTTGAATAACATGTAAGACCGCGTCCGGGACGTCGACATTGTGTAAGGCCTATTTGAAATCTACACATTTCTGAACGACTCGAAGAGAAAGTTCATTAAACGGGTAAATACTTACCTTATATGTGTGATTCAGGTTGTAAACCTAGTAGGCTATATACCAGTGATGTGATTCAGGTTGCAAACCTAGCAGGCAATATGCCAGTGACATGATTCGGAGTTTTTATCTAGCAGACTAAATGTCGGTGAACTAATTAAACTCAGAGATTATGCGTGTAACACCCCAAACCCGGTCTAGACGTTATGACCAGATCTGGGGTGTCACATGATCCTACAACTAAACTTATGATCTTTTTGCTTGTTGTGACTTAGAGGATATTTTACTAAAACAGCAAGATTAAGAAAAATCATTTATATAAGCCCTTAGGTTATCCATATTTGAATTTATTGAATTTTGAAAACCTTTTTAATAGTTTGAAAAACCCGCGCAGCCTATAACTAGCAGTCTCGATAAAATATGAATTAAACCATAAAAGAATATAAAACCAATCGAGAAATTTAAACAGCGGCCTTATTACAATTAAAACCCAAAAATAATAGCAAAATAAAATTACTAAAAATAATATGAAAACCCAAACTTGCAAATGTTGTGGCCACTCTGAATCTCTTGCAGCTCCAAGCCCACTATGGTTGAGGGTTACCTGCAGAGATGAAATAAAAGGGGGTGAGTTTGACAACTCAGTGTGCAACGTTATCTCAACCATAGGCCAAAACAGATCAAGCCTCAGAATCAGATTAATTGGGCCTTGGCCCATTACAGAAATCAGGTTAAGCCCATAGGCCCATTACAGATACAGATCAGATACAATATGCAAACAGAAACCCAACCTAGATCCATCCATAACACCCCCGTACCAGCCTTACACCATGTGGGGAGACTACTCGACTCACCCAACCGCTACACACTACAGATAATTGCAGCGAAGCTGCCAGATATAATTTGCAGCGAGGCTGCCAGATATTGTGATGAGGTCACCAGATACAGATATTGTGGCGAGGCCACCAGAACAGATGTATATATGTGGCGAAGCCACCAGATTGCAGCGATGCTGCCAGATATATTGTGGCGAGGCCACCAGAACAGATATATGTGGCGAGGCCACCAGATTGTAGCGAGGCTGCCAGAACGCTTCCTCCATCATAAACCCAAACCCTATGCAACACATATATATACATACTAGCATGCAGCATATAGCATCTCATGCATCAGATATATTCATATTAAAGGGTAACTCATGCAGATACATAGAATTATACATTTCACACAGAATTGTCCCTAGGGGTATAATAGTCTTTTTACACCTAGGGGTATTTTGGTAATTTTGCACATTCAAGGGTATTTCAGTCCTTTAACATATTTTCCTTTAATATTATGCAAGTTCAATAAATTGACAGTCCCTAAATAACCACAGGAGTCCATTAGGCTAAGTTTCCAGTTTTACCCTTTTTAGCTTAAAACCCCTAATGGGCCTTACTAAGTCCAATATCGTCTCAAGCCCGCTAAGTCTAGTTTTTAGGTCTAGTTTACCAACTTAACCATGTTACCATTAACCACGTCGCTAGAAAGCCTATAATAGTCATTTTACCGATTTGGGCTCGGAAGCCCATTGGGCCCATCTTGGCCCATTGAAGCCCAATTTACCAAAACATTTAGAATTTCACCTTTTGCTACTCCTTCATTACCGAATTCATGGTTAACCCCAACAGAGTAAATGATTACTCTTACGTTTTACACGAGTGCATTTTCGGTCCCTTTCCACCAATTGTCGATCACTTTATGGCCATTTCGGCTTATACCGCTTTGGTCTAAAAGTTGGGGGTTAGTTACACACCTGTTAGTTGTCGAAGTGCTTGAAGAACCCATGAGCGAATAACCTACAATTGCACACTATTGCGTTAACCTAAAACTCAGTAACCAATAAGCCATAATCTCCCAACCAAAATCGGCCAACATGGCCTAAGTCCTTAAAAGCCTTTACCTTCTTGTTGAAAGTGGATTAAATCCTAATGTCCAGCAGCGTTTAGCCTTCCGAGTCCCTAGTTGCACAACCTTTTGATCACACTAACGCAACAAACCAAAAGAAAGCGGCCAACAAGCCTTTAGTCACTAACGTTAGCCTCCCCATAAGGGGTTTGGGCTTTTCATGCCTTAAACCTGAGAACTAACGAGATAGGATCATGAAATACTTACCAATCTAGGTCCCAAACCATAGCCGTTCCACTTGTAACAACGAGAAAGAAAGTGTTGAGAGTAGAAAGGATTCGGCCAAACACTATGAGAGTTTCGGCTTATGAAAGGTTTTGAAGAAGAAGAAAAGAATGAGAGTGATCGGCTTTAGCAAAGAACAATCGGCCACAAAGAATTCTAATCGATTTGTTTTCTTAAAAGAAGAAGAGAGGAGATATAAGCAAGGTGGGTTCTGTTATAGAAAATAGCAACAGAAGAAGAAGAAGAAAGGTATGAGACTAACGAAAACCGACAAAGTGCAAAAAGGGTTTCGGTCAATCAAGAGAATCGGCAATGGAGAGTAGTCGTACTGTTTATAATGGTGAAACAAAAAGAAGTGTGGGTGGAAAAGGAAGAGGTACGGCTGTCTATAAAAAATAGAATGGAGAGAAGAAGATAGGAGACGAAAGTTAGAGAAGAAGAGTGACAATCGGCTTTTGGAAGATGCTTTCGGTATGAAGGTATAGAGGCTAGCGTTTTTGGTCTCTCACAAAAATGAAATAGAGAGAAACCTAGTGATTCCCTACCTTAATTCGGCAACTAAGGAAAGTGAGTGATCACAATCCCGATTGTACTAAGAGAATTCGGCAAGCACCCTTCACCAAACCAAGTTTCCCACAATCTAACCCCTAACCGATTGCCTAGCTAGAGACCTTCAACCGACCACCTCCTTCAAAATTCAAAAGTTCCACAAACTCCTCCTTGATTTGCTCCCTTGACTGATTCAAATTTCTCCAAAGAAGAGTTTAATTCTGTTTCAAATTCTTACCTGCTTCCTGCATAAAAATAAAACGCCATCCTGCAACCTCTGGAGCTTGAACCTTGGACCTCCAAGCTCACTTAGGCGCCACTTTTTAAGGAGCTTAGTGGCGCCTCCCTTGCCACTTTACCACTGAACAATTTGTGTCTTATTTCACCGATATTTTCTTATAACACCTATCTTCAAGAGACCCCTATCTCCTAAGTCAAAAATACAAAATTTTGCTGAGCTTCCAACCAACACATGGGCCTTCCATAGGCCCATTAACACCCTCCAAACATGCATTACACACCCAAATACTAGAATTTAAACATTTTACTAGATGAACAATAATTCAAGAAAGACCAGAATTTTAGGGCGTTACAACTCTACCCTCCTTAAAGAAATTTCGTCCTCAAAATTTACCTTATCCAAACAAATGGGGATATTGCTGACGAATTGCCTCTTCTGGTTCCCAAGTAGCTTCCTCTCTGCCATGATTACGCCAAAGTACCTTTACCAATGGAACCAACTTTCTCCTTAGGACCTTCACGTCTCGATCCAAAATCTGTACAGGCTCTTCCTTGAAAGTCAAATCAGGCTGTACTTCCACTTCTGCAACTGGTAGAATATGGGTAGGGTCAGAACGATATCGTCTTAGCATGGATACGTGAAACACATCATGGATTCTATTTAACTCTTGAGGTAATTCCAACTGATAGGCCACTGGACCTACTCGCTTAAGAATCCGGTAAGGTCCAATGAACCGCGGACTTAGCTTGCCTTAACTTGGAATCCTGAGGAATACAGATTCTACCGTGGAAACATAGAACTCCCTCACTGTTAAGTCCAAACTCAGAAGTACTCCCATCCTTAACCTGCTGGAATCGAGAAACCAGAGACTCATCCTTCGACTGCTTTTCCTTAATCTCATCCACCCAGGTCGGTCTTACATGCAAATCTGCTAACAGACTGCCATCATCATACAAGCTCAAACGAGCAAACATAGCTCTCAGATCAGATACAGTTCTACGACTTAGGGCATCAGCCACCACATTAGCTTTGCCTGGATGATACTCAATCGCACAATCATAATCCTTAAGTAACTCAATCCATCTCCGTTGCCTCAGATTCAGCTCCTTCTGAGTTAGCAAGTACTTAAGACTTTTATGATCTGTGTATATAATACACCTTTCTCCATACAGATAATGTCGCCAAATCTTAAGTGCAAAGATTACTGCTGCCAACTCCAGATCATGGGTAGGATAGTTCACTTCATGAGGTTTAAGCTGTCGCGATGCATAAGCAACCACTTTACCCTCTTGCATCAACACACAGCCCAACCCAACATGTGATGCATCACTGTACACGGTAAAATCTTTTCCAGACTCTGGTTGAATCAGTACAGGTGCCTCGGTCAGAACTTTCTTTAGTTTCTC
Source organism: Gossypium stocksii (assembly GCA_020496765.1). NCBI lineage: Eukaryota > Viridiplantae > Streptophyta > Magnoliopsida > Malvales > Malvaceae > Gossypium > Gossypium stocksii. The sequence goes on from CM035624.1 coordinate 44,286,933, forward strand.
AAAAGCTTCTTGCTGCTGCTCGGTCCAAATAAACGGCACTCCTTTCCTTACAAGTTTTGTCAATGGCGCTACCATCATAGAAAATCCTTCTACAAACCTTCTATAGTATCCAGCTAAACCCAAAAAACTTCAAATTTCTGCCACTGACCTCGGTGGTTTCCACTCCAGAATTGCTTCAATCTTTCGAGGGTCTACCTTTATCCCCTCAGCAGATACAACATGACCCAAGAAGGTTACCTCTCTCAACCAGAACTCACACTTACTGAATTTCGCATAAAGCTCCTTTTCCCTTAACACTGGCAGCACAATACGGAGATGTTCATCATGTTTCTCCTCGAATTCAGAATAAACCAGAATATCGTCGATAAAGACGACCACGAATCGATCCAAGTATGGCTGGAACACTCGATTCATCAGATCCATAAATGCTGCAGGTGCATTGGTCAGCCCAAATGGCATAACCAAGAATTCATAGTGACCATAGCGAGTTCTGAATGCTGTCTTGTGTATATCCACCTCTTTCACCCTTAATTGATGGTACCCAGATCGAAGGTCAATCTTGGAGAATACTGAAGCTCCTCTAAGCTGGTCGAACAGATCATCGATTCTTGGCAACGGGTACTTATTCTTAATCGTCAGTTTGTTCAACTGCCGATAATCGATGCACATTCGTATTGACCCATCTTTCTTCTTTACGAATAGCACTGGTGCTCCCCACGGAGACACACTTGGCCTAATGAAGCCTCTATCCAACAGTTCTTGAATCTGTGCTTTTAACTCCACCAACTCCTTTGGTGCCATCCTATACGGTGCAATAGACACTGGTGCCGTACCAGGCAACAAGTCGATCCCAAACTCAACCTCTCAATTCAGAGGTAGCCCTGGAAGCTCTTCTGGAAAAACATCTTGAAAATGCTTAACGGTTCTAACTTGATCCACAGTTAGTTCCTCAGTTTCTACTTGTCCTACGAATGCCAAATAACCACACATCCTTTACGAATCCACTTCTCAGCTCTTAATGCTGACACCACATTGGATAAATAATCTCTACGTTCACCTATCACCATAACTTCCTCATCCTCTGCAGTCTTTAGCCTCATTCGTTTTGCAGCACAATCCAAAGTAGCCCTATGCTTTACAAGCCAATCCATTCCTAAGATGAGATCAAATTCTCTGAAAGGTAGCTCCATCAAGTCTCCAGAAAAGATTTTTCCTTGAGTCTCTATAGGCACGTCTCTATACAGTTTGTCTACCCTAACCGAGTGACCCAAAGGACTTAGTACAGTTACCCCACTCACTGTCTCCTCAGAATGCACTCCCAGCAACCCAGATATAGCACATGCAACATAAGAATGGGTAGATCCAACATCTATCAGCGTAGTGTATGGCATACTAGAAATAAAAAACGTACCGGTTATGACGTCAGGAGCATCACCCTCCTCTCGGTGACGAGCTGCATAAACTAGCGCTGGCTGACGAGCCTCAGCAAAATCAGCACCCCTGCCAGGTGCTCCTTGTCCTCGACCATTACCATTTCCGCCTCTACCTTGTCCACGACCCCTCGGAGCTGGGGGTCCACCCCTCACTGGTTGGACAACCCTTTGAGCCATAACTTGTCTTTGATCCGGTTCTTTGGAACAGTACTTAATCCTATGCTCCATCGACCCACATCAAAAACAGGCTCCAGTACGTTTCCAAAACTCGCCCATATGTATCTTACCACAATTCCTACAACCCTGCGGTCTAACAGCATCCATTGGCACTGCTCGCACTGGTTCCACTACTCTTGCCCTCTTAGCATTCCTATTAGCCCCACCTGATGGTCCAGAATCCCTTCGGAAGCGGTTTCTATCCTTTTCGCGATTCTGCCTCTCGGTACACTTTACTTCCTCAGCTATCTTAGCTTTCTCAACCAACGCAGCAAAGTTACGCTCCCTCTGCGGAGCAATCAGTACCCTTAGTTCATCTCTCAGACCATCTTCGAAACGTACGCTACGCTCATATTCAGTAGCAACTATCCCAGAAGCATATCGGCTCAGCCTCAGAAATTCAGCCTCGTACTCAGATACTGTCCTACTTCCCTGAACCAAATTCAAGAACTCTTTCCTACGGGCGTCCACATAGCTAGCCCCAACATATTTTCCTTTAAAGGCTTTCTTAAACAGCTCCCATGTTACCTCACCATCTAAAGCTCCATCTCTTACCGTGAGCCACCACTGATAAGCTTTATCTCTCAGCAACGACACGGCTCCTTTCAGCTTTTGCTCCATAAAGATATCCAGATCATCCATAATCCGCTCTGTGGCCTCCAACCAATACTCGGCCACATTTGGGGCTACACCAGACACGCCCCTAAAGAATTCCGCCCCATTAGCTCGGAGTCGCTCAGAAATGGATCCCCGAAATCCATTACCAGTACTTGCCCCAGTAACCCTTTCTAGAACTCGAAGCATCGCTTGTGATAGGCGTCGTCCCCAACACCTCGATCATGGGACTCCACCTCTGTTGCCGGTGGTATCGGTATATCAGTTGTTGGCGCATGACCCGAAGATGAAGTCTCAGCTCGTGCACTACCTCGGCCACGTCCACGGCCCCTACCACGAGTTACTCGCGTACTCATTTCGTACTTTCTGTTTTAGAAATTTTATGAGTCAGATTAATATTTCAGTGTTTATTACAGATGTCTTATGAATAGGTAGATTTCAGAGGTTATCTTCTTCCGCGGTAACCTAGCTACAGTCTCAGTCCACCTATCAGAGTCTCTATAGTTTCAGTAATACCCTAGCTAAAGTATCATAATAGAGTCTTAGTCAGGCATATAGTCAGAAATTCAGAATTAACCAGAAAAGTTTAGAAAACTTACAGGCTTGGGCCGGAGATTCAGTGTGCCACTCTTTAGAAAGATTACATAGGAAAACTTAATTTATTCTTGAAAAATAAATCATTTATATACGAAAGAAGTTCATCAAAACAAGTTCCAATTAATTTTGAAAACAATGTTAAAAACATGATTTTTTGAAAAATCATTGTTTTGATTGTTTGAAAGCTCCCATTTTTAGACCCGATCCACAGCCGAGTTGTTGCAACTTGGCTCTGATACCACTAAATGTAACACCCCAAACCCGGTCTAGACGTTATGACCAGATCAGGGGTGTCACATGATCCTACAACTAAACTTATGATCTTTTTGCTTGTTGTGACTTAGAGGATATTTTACTAAAACAGCAAGATTATGAAAAATCATTTATATAAGCCCTTAGGTTATCCATATTTGAATTTATTGAATTTTGAAAACCTTTTTAGTAGTTTGAAAAACCCGTGCAGCCTATAACTAGCAGTCTCGATAAAATATGAATTAAACCATAAAAGAATATAAAACCAATAGAGAAATTTAAACAGCGGCCTTATTACAATTAAAACCCAAAAATAATAGCAAAATAAAATTACTAAAAATAATATGAAAACCCGAACTTGCAAATGTTATGGCCACTCCGAATCTCTCGCAGCTCCGAGCCCACTATGGTTGAGGGTTACCTGCAAAGATGAAATAAAAGGGGGTGAGTTTGACAACTCAGTGTGCAACGTTATCTCAACCATAGGCCAGAATAGATCAAGCCTCAGAATCAGATTAATTGGGCCTTGGCCCATTACAGAAATCAGGTTAAGCCCATAGGCTCATAACAGATACAGATCAGATACAATATGCAAACAGAAACCCAACCCAGATCCATCCATAACACCCCCGTACCAGCCTTACACCATGTGGGGAGACTACTCGACCCACCCAACTGCTACACACCACAGATAATTGCAGCGAAGCTGCCAGATATAATTTGCAGCGAGGCTGCCAGATATTGTGATGAGGTCACCAGATACAGATATTGTGGCGAGGCCACCAGAACAGATGTATATATGTGGCGAAGCCACCAGATTGCAGCGAGGCTACCAGATATATTGTGGCGAGGCCACCAGAATAGATATATGTGGCGAGGCCACCAGATTGCAGCGAGGCTGCCAGAACGCTTCCTCCATCATAAACCCAAACCCCATGCAACACATATATATATACTAGCATGCAACATATAGCATCTCATGCATCAGATATATTCATATTAAAGGGTAACTCATGCAGATACATAGAATTATACGTTTCACACAGAATTGTCCCTAGGTGTATAATAGTCTTTTTACACCTAGGGGTATTTTGGTAATTTTGCACATTCAAGGGTATTTCAGTCCTTTAACATATTTTCCTTTAATATTATGCAAGTTCAATAAATTGACAGTCCCTAAATAACCACAGGAGTCCATTAGGCTAAGTTTCCAGTTTTACCCTTTTTAGCTTAAAACCCCTAATGGGCCTTACTAAGTCCAATATCGTCTCAAGCCTGCTAAGTCTAGTTTTTAGGTCTAGTTTACCAACTTAACCATGTTACCATTAACCACGTCGCCAGAAATCCTATAATAGTCATTTTACCGATTTGGGCTCGGAAGCCCATTGGGCCCATCTTGGCCCATTGAAGCCCAATTTACCAAAACATTTAGAATTTCACCTTTTGCAACTCCTTCATTACCGAATTCATGGTTAACCCCAACAGAGTAAATGATTACTCTTACGTTTTACACGAGTGCATTTTCGGTTGCTTTCCACCAATTGTCGGTCACTTTATGGCCATTTCGGCTTATACCGCTTTGGTCTAAAAGTTGGGGGTTAGTTACACACCTGTTAGTTATCGAAGTGCTTGAAGAACCCACGAGCGAATAACCTACAATTGCACACTATTGCGTTAACCTAAAACTCAGTAACCAATAAGCCATAATCTCCCAACCAAAATCGGCCAACATGGCCTAAGTCCTTAAAAGCCTTTACCTTCTTGTCGAAAGTGGATTAGATCCTAATGTCCAGCAGCGTTTAGCCTTCCGAGTCCCTAGTTGCACAACCTCTTGATCACACTAACGTAACAAACCAAAAGAAAGCGACCAACAAGCCTTTAGTCACTAACGTTAGCCTCCCCATAAGGGGTTTCAGCTTTTCATGCCTTAAACTTGAGAACTAACGAGATAGGATCATGAAATACTTACCAATCTAGGTCCCAAACCACAGCCGTTCCACTTGTAACAACGAGAAAGAAAGTGTTGAGAGTAGAAAGGATTCGGCCAAACACTATGAGAGTTTCGGCTTATGAAAGGTTTTGAAGAAGAAGAAAAGAATTAGAGTGATTGGCTTTAGCAAAGAACAATCGGCCACAAAGAGTTCTAATCGATTTGTTTTCTTAAAAGAAGAAGAGAGGAGATATAAGCAAGGTGGGTTCTGTTATACAAAATAGCAACAGAAGAAGAATAAGAAAGGCATGAGACTAACGAAAACCGACAAAGTGCAAAAAGGGTTTCGGTCAATCAAGAGAATCGGCAATGGAGAGTAGTCTTACGATTTATAATGGTGAAACAAAAAGAAGTGTGGGTGGAAAAGGAAGAGGTACGGTTGTCTATAAAAAATAGAATGGAGAGAAGAAGATAGGAGATGAAAGTTAGAGAAGAAGAGTGACAATCGGCTTTTGGCAGATGCTTTCGGTATGAAGGTATAGAGGCTAGCGTTTTTGGTCTCTCACAAAAATGAAATAGAGAGAAACCTAGTGATTCCCTACCTTAATTCGACAACTAAGGAAAGTGAGTGATCACAATCCCGATTGTACTAAGAGAATTCGGCAAGCACCCTTCACCAAACCAAGTTTCCCACAATCTAACCCCTAACCGATTGCCTAGCTAGAGACCTTCAACCGACCACCTTTTTCAAAATTCAAAAGTTCCACAAACTCCTCCTTGATTTGCTCCCTTGACCGATTCAAATTTCTCCAAAGAAGAGTTTAATTCTGTTTCAAATTCTTACCTGCTTCCTGCACAAAAATAAAACGCCATCCTGCAACCTCTGGAGCTTGAACCTTGGACCTCCAAGCTCACTTAGGCGCCACTTTTTAAGGAGCTTAGTGGCGCCTCCCTTGCCACTTTACCACTGAACAATTTGTGTCTTATTTCACCGATATTTTCTTATAACACCTATCTTCAAGAGACCCCTATCTCCTAAGTCAAAAATACAAAATTTTGCCGAGCTTCCAACCAACACATGGGCCTTCCATAGGCCTATTAACACCCTCCAAACATGCATTACACACCCAAATACTAGAATTTAAACATTTTACTAGATGAACAATAATTCAAGAAAGACCAGAATTTTAGGGCGTTACAATGCGACCTTGTGCTAAATTGGTAATAAAATGAGTTCAAGACAATAAGTTGGTCAGGTATGATATATATATATATTATATATGAGATTAACCTGAAGGGAATTAAGAGTGCGTATTGAGAAGCATATGTAAAGATGTTGTAAATTCATATGTATATGTGTGTATGTGTGCATTCAGTCATTATGCAAATTTACATGAAAGTATTCGATATACCATTTAACTATGAATGTTTAAAGTAAGTGTGGATAAGGAATGGTACACTAGTTGAATTTGATAGAATTAAAGTTAATCTTGAAATATGTAAATGCTTATGTCTATATGAGTTTGAATTTAATTAGAGTAAAATGATATACGTGAATATGCATAATCAGCCAAATGGTATTATACTTAGAAAATGTTATGTGATTTCGATCATTTGGTTTGTTTTTAAGTTCAATTGTTTAAAATTGCTTAAGACTTACTAAGCTTATGAAAGCTTACTTTGAATGTTATGTTTCTCTGTTTTATAGATCGTTGACTCTTACTACTAGCTCAGGGATCGTCAGCATTTCGTCACACTATCTACTGTTGTGGTAACCATATGATTCGGACTTAGCTTATGGCATGTATAAGATAGACTATAAGTAGAATGATATTTTGACTATTGTATATAAGCCATGCGAATATGGCATCTTTTGGATGTTTACTTTTATATGTTTTAAATTTGATCTTTGGTTGTGTTCAGTATGTATATAAACATTGATGATCTTAAGTCTATGTGATTGTACAAATGTGGTGCTTTGGTTTGGTAATGCTTCATAATCCACTCCAGCGACGGATATGGGTTACAGGGGTGTTACAAGTTTAGCCAAATGTGTTGGCTCAAGATGATACTTGATTTATTTTGTATAAGTCTATATGAAATTGGCCAATATTGGTTAATGGTATATACATATGATGATGTTATTCATGGAAGTGATAACTTGCATGTTTGAGTTGCTAAGTATGTGATGCATAGACTTGATAGGTGTGGTATGTGAATGATGTGTGGATGACTTAGTTTTAAGATATTTGATAACTTAAAAATGTTGTGTTATGTGCCTTTGAATTGGTGTAAGTAGGTTTTTGTTTCAAGGTGGCAAATGGCTTGGTAAATAGCCCTATATTTGTCCATATAGGTAGACACACGGGAGTGTGTCTAGGCCGTGTATGACACATGGTCAGCCCCATAGGCGTATTAATAGGCCGTGTGTCCCCTGCACCCTAATTAGACAAAATAGAATGCCCAATAGTAAACACATAGGTAGAGACATGGCCATGTGTCTCGGCCGTGTGTAGGACACGACCTCATGACATGGGCGTGTGCCCAGGCCTTGTGAAGTCTGCACCTAATTTACGAGAATTTAATTCATCACACGGCCTAGCACACGGGTGTATGGCTTGGCCGTGTGGTTTCATTTAGTTGATGACATCATAAACAGAGAGTTAAATGGGGTATGGACACGGGCGTGTCCTATATCTGCACAAGCGTGTGACTCTTATTTTGATGAAAAATTTTCTAAGTTTTCCAAAGATTCTAGTTTAGTCCCGAACCACTCCCAAAGTACATTTTGAGTCTCGTAGGCTCACTTAAGGGACGATGTGCATGTGTTTGAATGATTTTTAAAGATGAATGAAATTTTATGGCTCATTTTTGCATGGATGTTTACATATAAGTCCAGTAACGCCTCGAACCCTGTCCCAGCGTCGGATACGGGTAAGGGGTTTTACAAAACCTTTTTGGAAAAATCATTAATAATCATCAGCATATAATTAGCCCCACCCCTCAAAGGCACTCTAGATGGTCCCCAAATATTAGAATGAATAAAATTCATCGTTCCCTTTGTGTTATGGATTCCTCCAGTGAATTAAACTCTCTTTTGCTTCCCAAAAATGCGGTGCTCACAAAACTTTAGTTTGCTAATGCCTTGTCCATCAAGAAGTCCTCTTTTGTTTAATTCTATCATGCCATTCTCAGTTATATGCCCTAAAAGTATATACCAAAGTCTAGTAACATCATCATCTGAAATGGAAAAGGAAGCATCGTGTGCATCACCAATAACAGTTGAACCTTGCAAAACAAATAACTTGACAATCTTTCTTTGCCTTTTCATCACAATAAGTTCTTTCCACTTGAGTGACGCTAGAACATCCATATTTTCTTTCATACTCTGATTCCATTCAGTGATTTGCTTTCGCTGAAGTTCAATATATTTTGTGAATATTGTGTCTCCAATTATGCTCTTTGTTGACTTCATGAATTGCTTATTTCCACTTATTGGCACTCCCACCCTTCAACATAGTGTTGTCACTAGATGAGGAAAGAAGAGTCTGACTTTTTGACTCTGGACACATCTCTTCATTTCTCAGAAAATCCAACGTCCTGCAAGATCTATTTATGCTGCAAGATACCATACAACAAAACAGCTAAAAAAACATTAACATTAGAAACATTAATGGCACGTTTGGTTCACTATAATGGAATAGAGCTAAAATTGAATAGAGTTGTAATGGAATAGAGCTGTAATTAGTAATTTAATTGTTTGGTTAAATGGAATGGAATGGAATGGAATGGAATGGAATGAAACTGTAATAGTTTTCTTGTGTTTGGTTGAATGAAGTAGATTTGTAATAGCATAAGAAAAAAAGCTAAAATGACCAAAGTACCTTTAGCAGAATTTTTTTAGATGATGATTATTATTATTAGATTTTAATAGGATTATTATTAAATATAATTTAATAAGAATAATAAATAATTTAATTATATTTTAATATAATTATTATTAAATATACTTTAATAAAAATAATTTATAATTTAGTAACATTCTTAATATAATTATTTTTATATTAAATTATATTAAAATATTTTTAATTTTTATATAAAATTATATTAAAATATTTAAAATATTTTATTTACTACCTTTCAAAATAATACACTATTATTTGAATCAATTGCTTCTCAAGTTATGTTCATAATAGTTGACACACAACAAATACATTATAAAAGCTTAATTATTAATGAATTTAAAATCTTTAAAAATATTTTTGAATTTGACAAATTCATATTTTAACTCTTTTTTAATATAATTTTATTTGTTTAAAATATATATATATTTTATTCTTACTATTTAAACCTTTCCTTTGTTTTTTAAAAAATAATTAATATTAATTGTTAAAATATTTAAAATTTATATTTTATATATCAAAATATTAATAATGAGTCAATAATAAATTATTTTCTTTTATATCCTTACTAAAAAATTATAATATTAATGAATTTAAAATCACATTTACTTTAGCTAATAATATTTTATATCATAACATCATGTCTAAAGTAAATATTTAATCTATCAAAAGTACTTTTTTATAGCAAACTAAACACTTTTAAACTAAATTCTTTAGAGTATTCATCCTCATTTGGAATATCGTCATTCTGAATTGTGCCGTAAAAAAAAACAAGGTGCTTTTTACTTTAGCATAAATGTACTAATTTGTCTATTTCTTAAATAGAGATCATAATGCAATCCGATTTGTAATATAAGAGCCTCCATGATAGTTCTACCTTTAGGCAATCTCACCATCAGTAATGAAAGCCTTCCATGGTCAAGTTTTACAAGCTAATCCAATGTTAGACTTGCCTATACTTGTTACCAAGTTCTATACCAAGTAAAAATTGTCCTCAACAAAGAAAAGGTACAACCCTTATTTCCCTTCATTAGCAAATTCCATAAAAAAAAAAAAAAAGAGAGCCTCTAAAAACAATTATGGGGCAAATCAAAGTAACTTCACCTCAATTAGACAAGGAATGACTAAAAACAATTATCACATTTTTTTTCACTTTATTCTTTTTAAAATAAAAAATCATTGACATAAAAGGGAAGATGGCAACACCATGAAAGTCAACAAGAGACTAAAACTTCAAAAATCTTTTTAAGTCTACCATACTCTTACCAAAATGAGCTTTTTTTTAAGCTCTCAAGGCTTGGGTGCCAAAGCAAGTCCGACCTTGGGGCTCTTATCAATGGACTTTGTAGCCACCTCTCTAGAAATGGTAAAGAGGGATTTCGGGCGCCACTTATGCTAGATGAGTGCGCTTGACTTATCGATATTGTTCACTCATGCCTTGATTGTGGTTAATGGATCCAATGCATGTTGTGCACCCACGGTGGTGGTGTTCACATCAGTAGAGAAGCTATGGGTCACCTCAAAACCAACAATAATGTTGGTTGATGGATTCACAATACGGTAGTAAGATGCGTTAATTAAATTACACTTTTCATTCCTGTATTGACAAACAAGGTATTAAACTTGAGATTATATCATTTGGAATGCTCAGTTGTAGATAGGTATATAGCACATAACCACTTGCAGAGCCAAAGAAGCAATGAGGTCTACATTAGTGAAGCTCAATCCCGCGTTGCGTTTGGTAAAATTCCCAGTCTTCGTGTTGAATAAGATATCTGTACCTAATGCAAGAACATTTGTTCCAAGCACACCCAAGAAGTTAACTATTGGGTTGGCTTTCAATCCAATGCTTGAGCTTATCCTAACACACTCATGCAAATACTGGAGTTCAATTTGGTATACACAAAAGTGAAAAAAAAGACATGTCCAACAGCATTTCAAATGAAATTCTAAGTAACACGTTCTCACGGCAAAAGCCAAAACAAGAAGGAAGTTTCAAATGATACAAATTGAAATCTGAGATAGGATTTTGTACCTTACCATACCTCTGATCAAGGACTCTAAAGCCAAAGTTTGCCTTTAGCTAAGGGGCAGGTTCATCAGCTACTATGGCGGTAAAGAGTTGATAAACATTATGTACTTTAGTACAATAAACGATTTTCAAAAAGGCTTACAAAAGATGGCAAACATATATATCAACAACAAAGAATATAAGAAAGTAAAAAATGAGAACTCAACAAAATATGGCAAACATTCTTTTTTATAATTAACATAATTTTACAATAAGACATGCATTTTATATAAAATTAAATATGAAAAAAATCACAACTTGGGTTTCACATAACAAAACATCTCAAATGTATTCTTTAATAATAATTAAAGAAAACATAATCTAGAGAAAAAATTTAAACAAACCTAGAAAATAAGAGCCAAACTTACAACACTAGTGGGAGAGCAAACAATTAAGCAACCTTTTTTTCCCTTGTATTTATAGAAAATAAAAAAAATGCTTGGAAAGGGAGAAAAAACACTGGGATAAGGAAGAGAAGAAAACCCATTAGTTTTGAGCGAGAAAGAATGGTTTTTGGGAATGGGTTTGGAAGAAAGAGAGGGAAGGAGGCGTTTAGAGGGGCTGAAAAAGTGTTTAGGAGAAAGAGTTTGAGGCAGTAGAGGGGAAGGGAGGAAGTGTTTGGAGGCCATAAAAATGGTAGTTTTGGAGGCAAAAGAGGAGAGATTACGAAGGAGGAAATGGAAGCATTGATTGTAGGAAAGAAGACGCAACATCAATGAAACATCCATATGCTTGCTTGGTTGCCTGCCTGTTTTTCCCTCTATTGAAGTTGAAGAAAGGAAGCGAGTGGCTATTGGTCCGGCTGAGTCTGATCATTTTTTTAGGTGAGAAATTGGGGAAGGTAAAATTAATTTTCTAAACAATGAATTGGCCATTCGGTAGGGAGGAGAGGGAATAGAAATGCTCTCTATTCCCTGTATAAGGGTATAATGGAATACACCCGTAATAGGGTATTCCACTCAACCAAACAATTGTTTGTGGTAGGCCCATTGAATAGAATTGTAATGCCATAGCCATTACATTGAACCAAACATGGCCTAGGTAAGGGTGTAATTCGGGTTCCTATGAATTGCATCCACATTTTGGAAACATGGAACATAATCACCTGATTGAAATTAGTCAGCATTTCCGAATCTGACCTGTAGTTCCATAGACCCTTACAAATATCGTTGGGGGTCGTCTACCCCTCAGACTGTAATAACAGTCACATATGCTCTGGTGTCATCTCAGACTATCTGATGCCTAAGAGAGGCATATAATTCATGAACTAGAGGGATAACAACATTCTTTTTGGGAATGATATAGAATCGTTCCCAGTGGTTATATCGGACTAAAGTCTAAATTTCTTTCTAGTAGACCATAGAGGGTTCGAACCCTTATTCCTGAATGAGCGGTCTCCCTTGTGACTCGATAAAATACTTTATTACATTCAAATGATGAAATCTAATGGGGTCTAAAATGTCCTATGTTTCTTGGACCAAAGCTCTCTTGCTATTTCATGGAGGCATTTTTTCAGTCAAAATTTTTAATCAAGAAATAGATAAACAACAATTAATGGAACAGTAAATAGAGTTTAGAAAACTTAACTTAATCTCCTTGAACTTGTATATGATTCTTCTTTGATCAGTTGTTAGCAATTACTCCTAATTGCTCCAAACGTTGAAAAGGGGTTTTGGAAATTGGGGGTTTTAAAAAGGTTTAAGAAAAGTTGGGTGTTAAAATTAGGTTAACTTAAAAGGATGTTTAAGCTTAAAATTATTGGTTTTGGGGTTAAAATCTGGATATTTTAGGGGTTAAGATGTTGGGTTGCACGATTGGGTCGGGTTGACCTTGCAGAAAATTTTAGCGATGTCAAGACACAGGGGTTCTGTGTCATGACATCCCTAGCAGATTGCCCATGTTACCACACCTAGGTCCGGTGTCGTAACACATCCTGCAGTTTTAAAAAAACTTGAAAATTATCTTCATGTCATGGCACAGGTTAGTGATATCGCGATATTGAGTTGATTTTTGAAATTCTTTGTTATTGCATACAGTGTTGCGATACGAAATGTTCGTGTCACGACATTGACATCGTTTTCCCAAATTTTCTTCTCTTCAGAGTGCTTCAAGCACATGTTAATCCTACCTGTAATAAATTGGTTAACAAAATATATAATTTGTACAATTAGTAAGAATTTCTACGTAAAAAAGTTATGTCTTACTACCAGACTCATCCGTCAGCTCATTCAATATACACTAAGGTACTCCTTGAAAATTGCTTCTATCTGTATTGGTTCAACACCCATCATGCCATTCTACTCATCTACAGTTGTCTTTTTCCCTAAACTTACCTTTTTGGCTTGCCTTAACCATTGACAACTCCTTCCGCAAATCATAGCTGTTGATTATTTGTAAGATCACATACTCGTGCAACCACTTGAATTTTTTCTTAACATTCTTGCTTCGTAAGAAGGTTGAGAATTGTGGTTCATATTCATCACTCATTGTATTTCTATTTATCTCATCAATCAGGATTGGCTTTTCAAGAGTGAGCTCTAATATGATTGGCAAAGAGATTGGTAGAAAATGTTGCACTATGCTACTTAGACTCTGTCTTTAATGCCTTTCAAATTCATCCAATTGTTTGCAGATAATTCTCCTGAATGGTTTTTATGGGAAGTGGATATTTCATGGCTTCAGTAGCTCAACGACTATGTTCATCAATTGTCCCGTTTGGCTAGACGATTATAAAGCCTATATATATGCATAATCCCCATATTGTTAAACATCCAGAAAATTCCTAGGTCATTGAATTGTTGGGGTGTTTGGTTTAAGACTAAAGACATGCAAAGAATAGTCAATTCAGGGTTATCAGCTAAGATTATTGGTTTCTCTGTATTTTGCTCTATGAATTCTTGAATCAATAGACATGCTTCCACTAAGTTTAGCATGAAAGTCATTGACTCTATTGGTGTGTTTGTGTTATGCAGCTTTGGTGTTCCTACTTGATCGAAAGATCTCACAATTGTGGGAACAATGAGTTCATGTTTATCTGATTGTTAGTTCACTAGCCAATTCCCTTACCAACTCCATACATTCCTCTATTGTTGTTTCGTTCACCCATTCTGGATATTCTTCTATTTGCTGAAACGAATAATAGTTTAGCAGTTCTTTTCCCTCGCAAATATCTCTAATGGCATTCTCTCCTTTTCTCAACTTTATAATTTCCACATCTTGATGCCTTTCTGATGGTATACCAATATGGTCATTATCGTCTTAAGAAAGGACTAGAGTTTCTCCTCGAAGTTGACTTAATTCAAGCATTGATAATCGTTGGTTCTTTTGTATTTTAGAGTCCTCATAGACCTCTTCTTCATAAATGTCGGCATCATCATCTAAGTCTTCGTCTATCCATATATAATCAAAGTAATTTGTTCTCCTGTTGACCAGTTGCTTTTGGTTATGACGGTTGTAATTCTAATTCAAAATGTCCATTAAGCTATTCCTAGAAAGACACAGATGAGAAATAACAAAGTTCGCTAGTTAGATAAATTAAATTTCGTATCTATAACCTAAAAATTTCCCCATTATTCCTTTTGAATGTAAAAATTAAAATTAAACTAATGATGTTGCCTCCCCAGCAACGGCGCCAACAGCTTGATCACCTTCAGACGTACTAACTTCTAGAGTATGAATACTGCAGTAAAAGATATATTAATATGTCAATATTTGCAAGTATACGGGTCCAGTTGTAATATAGTTACAACAAAGTAGGTGAGTACTATAAGGATCATACTTAAGGTAGGCGACTGCTAGATTAGTTTTAACTTAAACACTTAAAGATCTAATTAGTACTTTAGTTTAGTTATGGTATGAAGGTTTTTATACTAATAAAAATAAAATAATATAAAGAACTAAAATTCGAGAGATTGAAGAATAAAAATAATCAAATCTAGTTATGGGTGATTAGCTTGCTTTGGTAATCTCCATCAACTATCATTTTGAGTTCCTCGCCAATCATCCCAATAGGGTCTTCTGATCTTCTACTCAATTAACGAGTCAGCAAGAACTACTTGTCTTTCATCCTCACAGTCCAGACCAGTTTGGGGTAAAGTTGTTCATGCATGGGCCATACCAAAATTTTGGGTTAATTCCAACTTTGATGATTCCCAGGGTTGTCAGGCCTAGGGTTTGTTTCACATTCTTCTTTTCTCAAACAACTTATCTGTTGAGTATCCTTACAAAACAGTTAACAGATCATACCTCCACTCACTAATCCTCCATAGAGGGATTGGTTACTATGGTTTCTATAGACAATACAGAATCAATCTAAAGAGAAAACATGCCAAATAAATTGACAATATAGAGTTTACGAAAAAGCCTGATTGTATTAAGATTGATAGCAAATCCACAAGGTTCTATTATCTCCACAGTACAAATCTCTCAAGATAGAATAAGAACGAATGAAAATAAATCTAACCTAAGAAAAGATAAAACTAAACTAAACTTAAAAGACTAATTCTAGGCTAAGTGAATAGTGTCTATAACATGTGACAAATGAGCCTATTTATAGATTTCAGGTTGTCGTCGTCCTTAACCCTAAGGTCAATTGACATTCTTGATATTTAAGTTTGATTGTGCAGACCAAAATGCCCCTGTCTTATGTTTATTTCTCATCTAGAGTCAATGTCGGAACACACCAGGTCTTGTGTTGCAACATAGCAGTCAGTGTACTCCTCTTGGGATATCTTCAGGGGTATGTCGCGACACCCTTATGCTATGACGTGACATCGAAAGTAGTTTCATGATTTCTCCATTCAACTCCCTATGTTACGACATCAAGCATTTCATGTTGTGACATAGTGACCAGTGTCGATATATTGCACCTTTTAATGGTCTCCTGCATAATTACAAAGGTCATTAGCTCACCCTTAGGCCTTATTTGGCCCCTAAGTTCAATAAAAGACACAATTTGCACATTTTATTAACTTAATGGAAACTTAAGAAAACATAATTAAAACTTAATAAAAACGCTTATCTTTAAGCTTCTAAAGTGTGGAAATTAATTTAATATGCTACACTGAATTATGACAGATCAGGGGGGAGGCTTACGAGAGGTTCTACTTCCATACATAAAGGATGGCTTATGGAAGGTGCTTTCTCCCAACGTGTGGGGGAGGCTTACAGGAGGCCGTTCCAAACACATGAGGGGAGGCTTAGGAGAGGGTCCTATTTTCACTCATGGGGGAAGGCTTACGGGAAGTCCTACTTCCATACATGAGGGAAGGCTTACGAGAGGGTCCTACTTCCACATATAGGGGAAGGCTTAAGGGAAGAATTTGGATGCTTTATGATGCATGATGTTTGATTTAAAAACATTTTATAGATGAGAAGTTATGGTATTTCTGTAACACCCCTAACCTGTATCCGTCGCCAGAACTGGGTTTCGGAGCATCACTGTAACTTTCAGAACATTTTCAAATAATTCATGTAAATTTCTATTCATTTTTCGAAATCATTCATAACGTCCCTTATATGGACATTGTTGGAATTGAATCGAGACTAAATTAGGAACTCAGGGTATTTTTCACGAAATTTTAAATTTTTTCTCAAGTATAGGGCTCACACGTCCGTGGGGTCTAGGGACACGCCCGTGTGACCCTTAGACATGCCCGTGCTTTAGGCCATCTCTTACCCCGTGTAACTCTCTGACTTGTGCACACGGCCATTCCACACGTCTATATGCTATGTAACACCCCTTACCCTTATCCGATACCGAGATAGGATTCGAGGCATTACCGGACTTACACACACTTAAACATACAAAGCCAAGTCATAAAATTCATGTCCAATTTAAAAATTTTCAAACATATTCATAACGTCCCTATTACAGGCCTACGAGGCCTTAAACATACATTAAAGTGGGTTAGGGATTAAACCGAGAAGTTTTGAAACTTTTACAACACTTATAAAATTTTCATTTTTTGGAGAGTCACAATTTTCATTTTTTGGAGAGTCACATGCCCGTGTGGGCAGGCCATGTGATCACACACGCCCGTATGGTTCGGGACACGCCCATGTCCTCAACCTGTGTAACTCTCTATTTATGATGTCATCAACAATTTAAGGGCACACGGCCAAGTCACACACCCGTTTGCTAGGCCGTGTGGCGAAATTAATTTTCGCATTTAAGGTGCCGACTTCACACTGCCTGGGCACACGCTCATGTCCTAAGGCCATGTCCTTCCCATGGCTAAGACACACGGCTGTGTCTCTGCCCGTGTGTCTACTACTAGACATTCTGTTTATCAAAAATAAGGTGCAGGGGACACATGGCCTTTGAACACGCCCATGGGGATGACCATGTGTCACACACAGCCTAGACACGCACCCGTGTGTCTACCTATGTCGACAAATTATAGGCTATTTACCAAGCCATTTGCCACCTCGAAACGTAAACACATTTATACTAATTTCGACAACACATAGCAGGGGATAATTATACAACCAAATATTCATAAATTAAGACATCCACACATCGAATACATACCACATTCATCACACATACATATCACACATTACTCAACTTAATCATGCAAGCTTGCACCTTTATAACCGCATTAACATGTGGAGATTAAACATAACTAAAATTGGCCAATTCCAAATGGCCTTTTACAAAATGAATCATCAACATTAGTAAGCCAACATTTTTGGCCAAAAAAATTATGACACATAACAAAATGAATAAGTCACTTATACATGCCATAATCTCAAATGTTGAAATCAACATATCAAAATTGTTGTTGATAGTTTGTATGGAACCCTATTGATCTCTAGACCTTGAGCTAGCTTGACAACTCTATAAGGAAAGAGAAAAGAAAAGGAGTAAGCTACATAGCTTAGTAAGTCTATATGCAAATAATGAATGTCTCAAACATATGAAGCATACAATTAATATGAAAGAATTTGCATAAATTACACTGAAGATTTATATTCACGACTTACTCATCTCAACCTTACCAAAGGTCCAATAAACACATCGATCACATTGCTTATAAATTTCACACTCATACCTGCATCATCACATAACACAACCATTTCCTCCTGCTTTCACACTATGCCAAATCAGTTAACTACCCGTTGAACCACTTGGAATACTAAAGGATACCAAGAAGTTTTGCGCATAAGTGTCACACTTATTTGTAGGTAAAGCTACCACTTATCACTTAAGAGCTCACTCTCAAGCTAATCACGGGCCTCCTCACACAAGCTGACAATCGTGACGTAGCTATACAGTGCTACTCACACAAGCTGACAAGTATCCGCAACACATGCCAGATTACTTAGCCATTGGTAGGATGTATTAGACCAGCACCCGGATCACTTAATCACTTAAACACTTGGTTTCCTAGTGACATGTCACTCGTATCCTATTCGATTCCTAAGGTTCAATTGGGATTTTCTCACTTATCGCTACTTGGTCGATATACATATTTACATAGTTATTCACAAAGCATACAATATTAAAGCATTCAAAACATAAATATAACAACGCATTATTTACAAACAAACTTACCTCAATGCAAAATGATTATTTTCGCGATTTAGTCCACGACCTTTTCTTTTCCCCTATCAAGGTCGATTCCACATCTTTTTTGCTCTATAATAACACATTCAGCTTGTTTATTACTCGTATTATTCAATTTGACCCAAAAATCATATTAAGGCAAATTTACATTTTTGCCCCTAACCTTTCACTTATTTACACTTTAGTGCTTAGGCTCGTAAAATGAAATGTATTCATTTTTCTCAAAACCCAAGCCTAGTCGAACCTATCTCATGCTTATAACAGCCCACATTTTCTTTCAAATAAGATTTTTACCACCTATTTTACAAATTTTACAAATAGGTCTTTATGGATGTTTTCCTTGAAAATCACTTAGTAAAAGTTGTTTATTACACAACAAATATTCATTTTCTACCATTAGACATCAAAATACATGTATGTCATAAATGGGTAAATTTTCAAACATGAACCCTAGCTCAAATTAATGGTAGAAATAGGTAAATCGGGTGATAACGGCTATAAAAATGTAAATAACATTAAAAACGGGGCTAGGATGCACTTACGATCAAGCTTGAAAGTTGGCCAAACCCTAGCTATGGCTTCCCTTGAGAATTTTAGCCAAGGAGAGAAGATGAACACCAATTTTGATTTGATTTTTCCCTTTTTCTTCTTTTATTAACCAAATGACCAAAATGCCCTTATGGCATTTCTTTAAAATTTTACCCTTCCGTGTCCAATTTTGTCCATCATGACATATAATGGTCTAATTACTAAACAATGACTTCCAATTTAAAAATGCATTTCAATTAAGCACTAAAAGCTTCTAGAACACTTATTTTGCAACCTTTGCAATTTAGTCCTAATATTCAAATTGGACACTCTATCGATAAAATTTCTTAACGAAATTTTCACACATGCATTCAATCATATATTAGACCTCAAAACTTAATCACAATGAACTTTTATACTTCAGATTTGTAGTTTCGAAACCACTATTCCATTTATGCCCTAAATCGAGCTGTTACAACTCTCACCCTTAGGGATTTTCGTCCTTAAAAATCTTACCGATGAAAAGGTTTGGGTACTATTTTCTCATGGCTTCCTCAGGTTGTAAAAACCCGAATTAGGTCCTAAACAGAACAGTGGTTTTAGAACCACGGATTCGAAGTAAAAAAAATTATTGCGATAAAGTTTTAAGGTTTATAATGTGATTGAATGCATGTGTGAAAATATTGTAAATAAATTTTAGCGATAGAGTGTCCAATTTGAATATTAGGACTAAATTGCAAAGGTTACAAAATAAGTATTCTAGAAGCTTTTAGTGCTTAATTGAAATGCATATTTAAATTGTAAGTCCTTATTTAGTAATTAGACCATTATAAGTCATGATGGACAAAAATAGACATGGAAGGGTGAAATTTCAAAGAAAGGCCTTAAGGACATTTTTTTCATTTGGTTAATAAAAGAATAAAAAGGGAAAATAAGGTCAAAATTGTGTCCCTCTTCTCCTACCATAGCCAAAATTCTCAAGGACACCATAGCTAGGGTTTGGCCAACTTTCAAGCTTGATAGTAAGTGCATCCTATCCCCGTTTTTAATGCTTTTTACATTTTTGAAGTCATTATCGCTCGATTTACCTAATTCTACCACTAATTTGAGCTAGGGTTCATGTTTAAAAATTTACTCATGTATGACATGCATGTATTTTGATGTCTAATGGTAGAAAATGAATGTTAGTTGTGTAATAAATGACTTTTACTATGTGATTTTCAATGAAAACGTCCATAAGGACCTATTTGTAAAAGTTGTAAAATTGGTGGTAAAAATTTGAATTGAAGGAAACTGTGGGTTGTTATATGCATAAGATAGGTTCGGCTAGGCTTGGGTTTTGAGAAAAATGAATACATTTCATTTTACGAGCTTAGGGACTATAGTGTAAATAAGTGAAAAGTTAGGGTCAAAAATGTAATTCTGCCTTAATGTGATTTTAGGGTCAACTTGGATAATGTGATAATTAAATGAGTTAAATGTGTCATTATAGATCAAGAAAGACGAGGAATTGATCTAGATCGGGGAAAGGGCAAAGTTGTGGACTAAATCGTAAAATTTGCTATTTTTGTACCGAGGTAAGTTTGTATGTAAATATTGCATCATTTTATTATGTTTTAATATTCTAATGTTGTATGAAATGTGTGAATGATGAGGTGTGACATAATTGACAAAGTTTCGGTAAGTGTTAAGTGAGAAATCCCGATTGAACCTTAGGAATAAAATAGGATACGAGTGACATGTCACTAGGACCTTAAGTGTGATTATATGATTAAGTGAAGTCCGGGTACTGGTCTAGTACATCTACCAGTGGCTAGGTAATCCTGCATTCGTTCTGGATACCTGTCAGCTTATGTGAGCAGCACTGAGTAGCTACGTCCCGACAGTCAGCTTGTGTGAGCAGACCCGTGACTAGCTCGAGAATGAGCATATATGTGAAACGTGATAAGTGGTAGCTTTGGCAACATATATGTGGCACTATTGTGCAAGCTTTTCGAGTATCCGTTAGTATTCTGATGTGTTCAATGGGAATAACGAAAGATATAAAATAATATGTGTGTTTGTATGATCATGTGGTACAGGTGTACACGAGAAAAAATTGTAAGTATGAACATTATAAATGGTGATATCGTGGTAAGTTGTGCTTGAGTAAGTTTAACATATACGAGCTTAAGGGTAAATGTATTAACTCTCCCTATTTCATTTTTCATAGTTAAGATGCTATTTATTTTCATATAAACTTACTAAGCTATATAGCTTACCCCTCCTTTCTTTTCCTTTATTTTATAGTGTCACCAAGCTAGGTCGGGATCGGGACTTGTCGGAGGCTCACATCACACTATTAGAATTGTTATTTTGGGTATTTGACATTAGTGATTTTTGTAAGTATGGTATGTATGGGGACTTGGTGTCATATATGGTATGTATGGGGACTTGGTGTCACATGTGGTTTGGCCAAAAATGTTGGCCCAAATTAGTTGAAAGTTCATTTTGTATAAGGCCAATTGAAATTGGCAAAGGTGGGTTATTGGTATAATTAATTAAAGATGTCTTTCATGAATATGGATGAATGCATGAATTGAGTTGATAATTGTGTAATGTTCATGCATGGAGACTTTGGTATGTGAAAATTTGGTTGTTCAATTGTGTTATGATAAGTTTTGTTGAATGGGCATAAGTGCTATTGTGTTTCAGGGTGGCAAATGGCTTGGAAAATAACCTATATTTTGTCCACACGGGTAGGCATACGAGCCTGGATCTAGGCCATGTGTGACACACGGTCAACCCCATGGGTGTGTTGATAGGCCGTGTGTCCCCTGCACCCCAATTAGGCAAAATAGAATGCCCAATAGTAAACACACGGGTAGGGACATGGCCATGTGTCTCAGCCGTGTGAAGGACACAGCCTCAGGACATGGGCGTGTGCCTAAGCTGTGTGAAGTCTACACCTTAAATGTGAGAATTAAATTCGCCACACGGCCTAGCACACGGGCGTGTGACTTGGCCATGTGACCCTCAATTATTGATGACATCGTAGACAGAGAGTTACACGAGTTAAGGGCACGGGCGTGTCCCAAGCCACACGGGCGTGTGTGACTACACGGCCTACCTACAGGGGCATGTGGCTCTCCAAACATGAATTTTTTTTAGTTTTTATGCAACTTTCTAAAGTTCTCAGCTTAGTCCTCAACCACTCTCGATGTATGTTTTGGGCCTCATTGGTCCATATAAGGGATGATATGCATGTGTATGAATGGTTTTGAATTGAGTGAAATTTTATGGCTCGGTTTTATACAATTAGTTATGTTTAAGTCCGGTACTGCCTCATACCCTGTCCCGACGTAGGACTTGGGTAAGGGGTGTTACACGGGTTCCCACGTAGCCTCTTCAACCCCATGTCTATAAGACCCCAAACCCAGCCCAGACGTTATGGCCAAATCTGGTGTGGCACATCAACGATGGTTTGAAACACATTCTTTAGTTATTGCGATTAGAGTGAGTTAGCAAGACCGTTGTTGGAAGTTTGGATACGAAACCAGGTTTTTAAATTGGCAAAAGTCTTATCCACTATCGGTTTATAGTTTATTTCATTTCAAATGTCTTGTTCGTCTTTACGTTAACCATTTGATACGTGCGGTATAATTTGAAACCGTTATTTAATTTTCTATAAAATCTCACGCAGCCTAAGTCTATCCATTTTAAGCAAGTTATAATAAAAGAATTGAAAACCAAAATAAAATACTTAAGAGTGGCCTTATTACAAACAAAACCGAAAAGGGGATAATTTAAATAAAATACTTAAAGTAAAATAACTTAAGAAAAATTAACCAAATGCAGTCCACATGGCCATTCCGAATCCCCCCAGCTCCAAGTCCACTAGTTTAGGGCTCACCTTCATATATGAAAGGGAAAGGGGTGAGTTTGGAAAACTCAAAGTGTAAAGTAAACCCAACCAGAGCCCAAATCAGTTCAAGCTTTACTGGGCCTAAGCCCTATCCAGATTCAGTATTAACTGGGCCATAGCCTTATTCAAATTTAGTATTAACTGGGCCTTAGCCTTATTTAGAAATTAGTGTAGCCCTTAGGCCCATTACAGTAACAGAACAAAAATTATGCATGTATGCAAAGCCCAGCCTAAATCCAGCCCTACACACACCCATACCAGCCCTACACACCATGTGGGGAATAACTCGACCCACCCAGCCCTACACACCACAGTCATAGCATAGTTGCTTAATCAGATAACATGGCCAAGCCACTAACAGTAAAACGAGGCAAAGCCCCTATCACAAAAACGTGGCATTGCCACTTAGCAATTCCTCCATCAAAAACCCAATCCCATGCAATAGTATAACATGTCATGGCATATAGTGAACAGATTTAATTTAGCATGCATTTCAGTCAAATTCAACCTTAGGGATATACACCTAGGGGTATAATAGTAATTTTCCACCCTTTAGGGGTATTTGAGTAAATTTACTAGTTTTTAGGGTTTTAAGCACACTTCAGTTTGGTAACAGTCTTAATGTCATTTAGGTATCTTACTTAGCCCATTTTATCAACTTAAAGTTATCGGCCCTAAAACCATTAATAGGCCCTATGGTGTCCATTAACTATTACGGCCCACTAAGTCCAGATTTCACATTTAGTTTAGCAGTCTTAACATTCATATTACTACAACCCACTTATCTCTCGTTTTCACCCATATGGGCCTGTAAGCCCATTGGGCCCAAATTTAGCCCCTCGAGGCCCAAATTCACCGATGTGCACAAAATCACGCACACATCATCCTTACCATTTGTGATTATAGATTCCACCGTTAAAACTGACCCACGAGCACTCGCACGCTCGCAAGCCCACGAAATGCCAAAATTTCAGCAATTCAGCTTTTCGGCTTTTGCCGATCTAGTCTACTAGTGGGTGTTGTTTACACACCTGATTTGCGATATACGTTGATGAGATCTCCTACGTGATTCACCTACAATCGATTCAATCCACATGTAACTAAAATCTAATTGATTAACCGACATCAATTCAACATACCTATTCGGCCAACACCAACTAAGGCCCTTAGTCCCTTACCTTTGCCGAAAACAGTGACTAGATCTAGATCTAGTTGCTCCAATGGTCCTAGCCTCCAATACCTCTTGATTGACAGCCTCCATTCTACACTAACACATAATATACCAATAAGTAAAACCAATAAACCCTTTTAGCCTTAGTCGACAGCCACCCCCTGATGTTAAGGGTTTTCGGCTTTTCTTGAATTGAACCACATGTTACAGAATGGAAAGTGAATCTGATTACTTACCGAAGATCTACTTGACAAAGAACACTTCCAATCCTTTTCTACCCCAGATCTGTCGTAGATCTAACCCCAAGATACAAGCAAAGAACACATCTAAGAGATCTAAAGGTTCAGTTCCCAAAGCACTATGCATATGGAGGTTTTGGCTTTTGTGTAATGAAGGAGAAGAAAGTTAGAAGTTTTGTAATGGAAAAGATAAGATGTCGACAAGGGTTAGGGGGTTGTGGGATTTGGCTAATTCGATTAAAGAAAGACTGAGGTTTCGGTCAAGAGAGAAAACAACAGGAGAAAATCCAAGGTCTTAATATTTCGGCTTCTATGGAAATCGGTCAAGAAGAGTTTTGTTAGAAAAGGTTCAGGTTTTAGTCTTGATGCAATTGGCTAAATGGGGTTTAAGGAGATCAATGAAGAAAAAGAAGAAGAAAAGAAAAGAAGGGAAAAATGATGAGAGTAGATTCGGCAAAAGGGAAGAAATTGGCAAGGAAAAGCTTAAGGTGTAGGGTTTCGGCTTTTAGAATAGAAAAGAGAGGAAAAGTGTGAACTTAAGAGCCTTAACTGCTTAAACCTATTTGGCAATCAAAGTAATTGACAAAAATCCTGAAAGTTAACCTCAAGAAATTGGCACTCAACTAGCTCCTAATGCCAAAACTACAACCTCCCAAAGCCCTAGCCAAAAGTGCACCCTCCACCCTCCAATCGGCCAATACACTCCCCTATTCAAAATCCCTAAAATTTCTCCCCTTATTCCTCCTTGACTCAATCTCATAAGCATCTCAAACTCTCCCTAACAAAGTTTCACTTGGAGTCCATCACATGCCTTGCACATGCATTAAAAATAAAATAGCACCTTGCTTACCATGGGACTTAAACCCAAGCCCTTGCATAGCTTCCACACGCCACCCTTGTCCTCTAAGTGGCGTTACATTGCCACCTTACCACTGGCTCATTTGAGTCTTATTTTACCAATATTTTCTTAAAAGCCCATGTAACACCCTAAACTCGGCCCAGACATTACGGCCAAGTCTGGTGTGTCACATTGAAGTGTTTTTTGAAAACCATGTTTTCATTGAAAACCCTTTGTAATGTTTAGAAACTTTTATCGAAAGATTTGCATAAACCTTAGTTCGTGTTTATCTTTCCAAAACGTGAGTTATTATTAAAACTTTGTTAACAACTTTGTAAAATCTTATAGGAAATTTTGAAAACTCGTAAACTTCTGTAGTTGCGGAAAACATGTTATCAGAAAACCAGATCCTCTTTGTTATGGCTTAAAGTGAATGGATACTATGCACCAGGTAGGATTCAAGAGAAGAGGAGGTGAGTCATTTAGACTGCTTAAGTACCAAGCTCTTGCTAGATCCACTCCTAGACATGCACACATCCATTGCCACACTTTAACCTTGTGACTTGTCTATTTTCAAATTAAGTTTAAACATATTGAAGATATATATTTATGAAAAACATTTACAAGAACATTTAAAAATTGCGGAAGCTTTGCTTGGTTATCATGTTATTTTGAAAACAAGTACTTTTATAAAAACCGCGTCTTAAAATAATTCATTTTCAAATTGATTTAAATAATATCCTACTTAAACTAAAGTCAATTTAA
Organism: Gossypium stocksii; assembly: GCA_020496765.1. Taxonomy (NCBI): domain Eukaryota; kingdom Viridiplantae; phylum Streptophyta; class Magnoliopsida; order Malvales; family Malvaceae; genus Gossypium; species Gossypium stocksii. The sequence continues at coordinate 44,312,964 of CM035624.1, forward strand.
ATAAGTAAAGAATAAAAACCCAAAATAAAAATAATTAAAGAGGCCCTTATTACAAACCCAAAACCAAAATAAGAATAACTAAGATTAAATTAAAATGCTGAATTAGTTAATTTAAAACCCAAAACGCAGTCTTCGTGGCCACTTTGAATCCCTCCCAGCTCCAAGTCCACAGTCTAGGGCTCACCTGAAAGGATAGAAGGAAAAGGGGTGAGTTTTGGAAAACTCAGTGTGTAACATAATTTCAACCATAGACCCAAACAGATTAGGCCTCAGAATCAGATTTAATTGGGCCTTAGCCCATTTCAGAAATCAGGTTAAGCCCATTGGCCCATAACAGATACAGATCAGATATTTAGAAATGCAAACATGAAACCCAACCCAGATCCATCCATACACCCCCGTACCAGCCATACACCATGTGGGGAGACTACTCGACCCACCCAACCGCTACACACCACAGATATTTGCAGCGAAGCTGCCAGATATAATTTGCAGCGAGGCTGCCAGATATTGTGACGAGGTCACCAGATACAGATATTGTGGCGAGGCCACCAGAACAGATATATAATATGTGGCGAGGCCACCAGATTGCAGCGAGGCTGCCAGATATAACGTGACAAAGTCACCAGATTGCAGCGAGGTTGCCAGATATAACGTGACAAAGTCACCAGATTGCAGCGAGGCTGCCAGAACGCTTCCTCCATCATAAACCCATTTCCCCATGCAACAGATATATATATATATATGCAACAAATGTACATGTTATGTCATATTATATACAAAATAGCATGCATCAGATATACATATTACAACATACAGAAACAGAATATCATGTGTTTCATACAGATTTAGCCCTAGGGGTATCATGGTCATTTTGCACCTAGGGGTATAATGGTAATTTTCCACCCTTAGGGATATTTTAGTCCTTTTTCACATTTTCATAGATTTTATGCATATTCAGTTAAGTAATAGTCCATAGAAGTCTGTTTAAACTCCGTTTCCAGATTTACCCTTTTCAGCCCAAAAGCCCATAATGGGTCCTACTGAGTCCACTAACGTTTTAAGCCCAATAAGCCTAATTTTATGCTCAGACAACCAATTTAACCGTATAACTATCAACAGGTCACCAGAATACCCTTAACGATAATTTTTTTTACCGATATGGGCTCAGAAGCCCATTGGGCCCACCTTTGACCCATCAAAGCCCAACTTACCCTAATTGCTCAGAATTGCACCCTTCACAATTCTGTCACCGTCGAATCCAAGATTGACCATAACAGAGTAGCGATTACTCATAGGTCCTTTCAAAACTGACTTTTCGGTCACCCTCGGTTAGTTTTCGATCATTACGGCCTTTGCCGTTCAAGTCTAAGAGGAGATATGGTACACACCTGTTAACTGTCGGAGCGTTGACGAATTCCAAGTACGACGAGCCTACAATTGAAAACTAATGTTTTAGTCTAGTATACGATAATAAGTGAAAACCCATAAACTCATACTTAGAATCGGCCACATGGCCTAAGTCTCCAAAAGTCCCTACCTTCTGCCGAATATGGACTAGTTCTTGCTGCCCACCTGCGTTAGCCTTCCAAAACTCCCCTGGCTGCACGTCTTATGTCCACACAAAGCGCTAGTCGGTTCAAGAAGTGTCTCCAAACGCCCCCCTTAATCACGATCTAATTAAAAGAAGGGATTAATTGAGACTAAAGAGAAATCGGCCAAAAGAATGGGGAGTTTCGGTCAAGTAGAAACAACCAGTTCAACGGTAACAAAAGAAGTGTGGATGAACAAAAAGAAGATGATATGAGGCTAATGAGGAATCGGCTTTGATGAAACCAATAGAAGAGAAAAAGAGTAAAAATATATAGTAGAACAAGAACCGTTTGCATGAGAACCAACTTTGGCTAATAGGGAAAGAAATCAAAGGAACAAATTTGAAAGAATAGTTGCAGAGGATTTTGTGTAGAGAGAAATAAGCAACAAAAATAAAACAAAATAAAATAGTTAAAAAGGAAAAATAAATTCGGCTAATACCCCCCCTTATTTAATTCCAAAAATCCTTTATTAAAGTCTCCCATCCACTTTAAATTCCCTTAATTGCTCCTTGAATTATGCTACTATCAGTTTTAAATTCCATCCAAAACGAATTTGGATTGCTTCCAATTTCTTCCCTGATTTTAGCAACAATTGGATTTGGATTTCATCCAAATCTCTTAACTGAATCAGCAGCACTCCATGCCGCTTTGACCGCTCCATCCTGCTGCTAGGAAGCATCCCAGCCCAGCACGCCATTTCCCACGCGAGCCCAGCAAAAACAGCATCCTCCTGCGCGCACTTCCGCTCGAACCTGGGACTTCCAGGTAAGCCTAGCACGCTGCTGGCCACTGCGCCGTAGCTTTGCCTTCAGTAATATATCATCTCAATTAATTATAAGCCATACCTGCTGAAGTCCTGGTCCTTTAAAAATAAAATCAAAACCTACTTGCGCCTGGATTCGAACCCGTGCCACCTTGGGACTCCTAACGCACCGCTGCCGCTGCGCCACAAGCCTATTTGTGTCATATTCCAATCGCAACACCTCTTAAGGTATTGTAACACAACCCTCTTTACTTAAAAGAAAAAGTAACACCATTTGCGCACGCTGGGAGTCGAACTCCGGCCCTCCAACCTACAGCTTAGCGTTCTAACCACTGGGCCGAGCTTTCCTTTATGCTCAATCTTTGCCCAACTATTTAATAACCCCTTAATGCCCAGATTCCTATATGAAGAAAATTTAAAACAATTTCTTTCTTTTCCTTTTTTTTTTAAAAGTTTAAAACCAAACATTATATATATATTTTTAAATAAAAATAATAAAAATTATAATTTTGATAAATCAGCAAAAATAAATACAATAATATTTCTAATAATTTAATTTAAACATCAAATTAACAACAATACTTATCTAATAATTATATAAAAAATAATAATAATTTATCATTTTCATAGAAATTTAAAAACATCAATAGATACAGTAAGAATTTAAAATATCAGTAATAATAAATTTAGTAAGAATTTTCTAATAGTAATTCAAAATAAATTTTTCTTGAACAATAATATTTAAAACTTCTCAATTACTCAGGTTTCCATTTATTCAACCCAGACTTCGAAACCCAGTTCTTCTAGACCCAAATTCAGGGTGTTACAACTCTACCCTTCTTAAAGAAATTTCATCCTCGAAATTTTTCAAAACTAAAATAGTTGTGTAACCCTTATGCTACTACGCTACCGCTGCGCACTCTGATCTAAATAATTTTAGTACGACCCAAGACTCTAATTACTGAAGTAAATAAAAATTAACACTAGCGCACACAATTCGTAACCAAACATCCCACATTCTTAACTAGAATAAGCTTTGCAATCAAGAGCTTGATGTTTCAGGGACCCACATAAAAAGCACGCTCTTTTCTCCCCATCGCATTCACCCAGATGACGTCTATTGCAGTTGTTGCAAACCAGAGGTCTTAGTCGTGCCCTAGCATTTTTCACTGAACGAGACTCTGTCCTTTGCGAACTAGGATCCTTCCTCTTCTTACACTCCAAGCACCCTGCTTGAAGCGTTTCCCTAATTTCCTTAATTTTGGTATCCAATACTTCTTCTACTACTTTCCTTACTAACTCGGCCAATGCCTCAGTACCAGGCTCCGAGTTACCATTACCGCAAGTTAGTGGGCTCATTGCGACCTCTGTCTCAGTTACTGGCGGCGCTTGCGCCTCCCTCGCTGGCTTATGTTCTGACGATGAAGACCCTGTTCGAGCACTCTCTCGGCCTTGACCTCAGCCCTTTTCGCATACTACCTTCTTACCCATTTCGATTTATCTAATTACGAATTTTTATGAGTTAGTTAAGAGTATTTATCACCGATGTCTTATGAACAAGTACAGTTTCAGAAATTGTTTTCGGCAAAAAATAATAGTCTGCTACAGTCTCAGTTTTCTAGGGTTTCCTACCGTTCCAATCTCTACAGTTTTCAATATTACCCTAACTGCAGCATCATAATAAAGTCTCAGTACTATCTACCGTGTTATTACCGTACAGTACAAAGTATAAAGTAAAAATACTTACAGACTTGGTGCCGGGGATTCAGTGTGCCACCTCTCAAATTATCAGATTCCAGAGATATTCCTAACGATTTTGACCTTTGAAATCTTTTTCTCAAAACATATTAATTTTAAGCAAAACAGATTTGAAAAATCACTTTTAAAACAAAAAAAATCTGATTTTTTTCCAAAAATACCCTTTTTGAGCTTAAGAATTTGGAAAGTCTTTTTGGACCCGATCCACAGCCGAGTTGTTGCAACTTGGCTCTGATACCACTAAATGTAACACCCCAAACTCGGCCTAGACGTTACGACCAGATCTGGTGTGTCACATGATCCTAAAACTAAGTTTACGACCCTTTTAGTCTTGTTGTGTCTTAAGTGAGGTTTGAATCAAAAGAGTAAGTTTGTTAAGACCAGTTTATTAATCCTTTAAGTTATCCATATTATTCACTCGTTGAGTTTTGAAAACGTTCTTTAGATTTTGAAACCAGCGCAGCCTAAACTAGCAATTCTATAAAATGTAATTTAATCATCAAAGGAAAATTAAACCAAATAAAAACTTAGATAGCGGCCTTATTACAAAATAAAACCCAAAAATAACTTAATAATAAAATACTTTGAACAAAATGAAAGCTAGTTCTGCAGATGCTGTGGCCACTCCGAATCCCTCGCAGCTCCAAGCCCACTACAACTCACCCCCTTTTATTTAATCTCTGCAGGTAACACTCAACCATAGTGGGCTTGGAGCTGCGAGGGATTCGGAGTGGCCACAGCATCTGCAGAACTGGTTTTCATTTTGTTCAAAGTATTTTATTATTAAGTTATTTTTGGGTTTTATTTTGTAATAAGGCCGCTATCTAAGTTTTTATTTGGTTTAATTTTCCTTTGATGATTAAATTACATTTTATAGAATCACTAGTTTAGGCTGCGCTGGTTTCAAAATCTAAAGAACGTTTTCAAAACTCAACGAGTGAATAATATGGATAACTTAAAGGATTAATAAACTGGTCTTAACAAACTTACTCTTTTGATTCAAACCTCACTTAAGACACAACAAGACTAAAAGGGTCGTAAACTTAGTTTTAGGATCATGTGACACACCAAATCTGATCGTAACGTCTAGGCCGGGTTTAGGGTGTTACAGCCCACAACTCAAGACCCCTTCTCTTTAAGTCTAAAATTTTAAAATTCTATCGGGTTTTAACTTAGGCTTGGGCCTTCTAATGGCCCACTAATCTACCCAAAGCATGAATTATCACAACCAGACAAACAAAATTTAAAGTTCACACAAAATCACAAAAATCTCGAAAATTAGGGCGTTACAACTTTACCCCCTTAAAGAAATTTTGGCCTCGAAATTTACCTAATCCAAATAGGTGAGGGTATTGTTGATGCATCGCCTCCTCTGGCTCCCAAGTAGCTTCTTCTCTGCCATGATTGCACGAAAGTACCTTTACCAAAGGAACTGATTTCTTCCTTAACACCTTAACATCTCGATCCAGTATTTGTACAGGTTCCTCTTCAAAGGTCAAATCGGTCTTTACCTCAATCTCTTCCGCTGGTACGACGTGAGCAGGATCTGATTGATACCGTCTTAGCATGGAGACATGAAAAACGTCATGAATTTGGTCTAACTCTGGCTGTAGTTCCAGCTGATAAGCTACCAGACCTACCCGCTTAAGAACTCGATAAGGCCCGATAAACTGCGGACTCAACTTGTCCTTCTTACCAAACCTTAATATCTTCTTCTAAGGTGAAACCTTCAAGAAGACCATATCCCCTACTAAGTACTCAATTTCTTTACGCTTTAAGTCAGCATATCAGATGCTTCCTTTAACCGATCTCTGATTAACTTAACCTTTGCTTTAGTATCTGCCACCAACTCTGGCCCAAGAACTTGATGTTCTCCCAACTCCGTCCAACAAGTAGGCGTACGACACCTTCGCCCATATAGTGCCTCATATGGAGCTATTTGAATACTTGCCTGATAGCTGTTATTATAATCAGACTCCACTGGAGGCAAGTAATCCTCCCAACTACCTCGGAAGTCGATAACACAACCCCTCAACATGTCCTCCAAAACCTGAATAACCCTTTTTGACTGTCCATCCGTCTGGGGGTGAAAAGCAGTAATGAAGTCCAATCATGTACCCAACGCCTCATGCAACTTCTGCTAGAATTGAGATGTAAACCTAGGATCCCGATCAGAAATAATCAAAACTGGTACTCCATGAAGTCGCACTATCTCCGCCACATACAACTTGGCCAACTTCTGAAGTGAGTAGTCGGTTCGGATAGGGATGAAATGGGCAGATTTTGTTAACCTATCCACAATTACCCACACTGGCTTCTTCTTGGTGGGTGTCAAAGGTAACCCACTCACAAAATCCATGGTTACCCTTTCCCACTTCCAAAGTGGAATCTTTACTGGTTGTAGAAGTCCAGAAGGCAGTTGATGCTCAGCTCTCACTTGCTGGCATGTCAGACACTTACCCACAAATTCCGTCACTTTTCGCTTAAGTCTAGGCCACCAGTACAACTCTCACAAGTCTTGATACAACTTATTCCCTCCAGGGTGCATGGCACAAGGTCCGTCATGAGCCTCTTTTAGAATTGAATGCCTCAAGTTAGAGTCCCTCGGAGTACAAACTCTTCCTCGAAAGCACAGAACTCCTTCACTATTCAGTCTAAAATCAGAAGTCTCATCACTCACAGCTTGCTGGAATTGAGGAACTATCAACTCATCCTTTAACTCTTTCTCCTTAATCTGCTTAATCCAAGTTGGTCGCACTTGTAACTCTGCTAACAAGCTCCCATCGTCGTATAGACTCAGACGAGAAAACATTGCTCTTAGCTCAGCTACAACCCTTCGACTCAGTGCATTAGCCACCACATTTGCCTTGCCTGGGTGATACTCAATCGAACAGTCGTAGTCCTTAAGCAACTCTATCCATCTTCGTTGCCTAAGATTCAACTCATTCTGAGTCAACAAATATTTGAGACTCTTATGGTTCGTGTATATAATACACTTTTCTCCATACAAATAGTACCTCTAAATTTTTAACGCAAAGATAACCGCTGCCAACTCCAAATCATGTGTAGGGTAATTCGCTTCGTGAGGCTTAAGCTGTTGCAAAGCATAAGCGACCACCTTACCTTCTTGCATCAGTACACAGCCTAAACCCACATGCGACACGTCACTGTACATAATGAAATCCTTCCTAGACTACTGCTGAATCAATACTAGCGCCTCAGTCAAAACCTTATTCAATTTATCAAAAGCCTCTTGCTGTTTCTCAGTCCATACAAATGATACTCCTTTCCTCAGAAGTTTCGTTAACAGTGCAGCAATAAAAGAGAATCCTTCTACAAACCTTTTGTAGTACCCTGCCAAACCCAGAAAACTCTGAATTTCTGATACCAACCTCGGCGGCTTCCATTCTAGAACCGCTTCAATTTTCTGAGGATACACCCTAATCCCCTCAATAGAAACAATGTGACCTAGAAATGTCACTTCTTGCAACCAAAATTCACACTTGCTAAACTTTGCATAAAGTTACTTCTCCCTCAACACTTGCAGAACCACACGGAGATGCTCATCATGCTTCTCCTCAGTTTCCGAATACACCAGAATATCGTCGATGAAGACGACTACGAATCGATCCAAGTAAGGTTGGAATACTCGATTCATCAGATCCATGAAAGCCGCAGGTGCATTCGTCAGTCCAAACGGTATCACCAGAAACTCGTAATGACCATATCGAGTTCTGAATGTTGTCTTATGAATATCCACCTCTTTGACCCTTAACTGATGGTATCCAGATCGAAGATCGATCTTGGAAAATACCGAAGCTCCTCTAAGCTAGTTAAACAGGTCATCGATCTTTGGCAGAGGGTATTTATTCTTAATCGTAGCTTGTTCAACTGGCGATAGTCAATGGACATACATATCGTCCCATCCTTCTTCTTCACGAACAATACTGGTGCTCTCCATGGAGACACACTTGGCCTAAAAAAACCTCTATCCAACAACTCTTGGATTTGTGCTTTTAACTCCACTAACTCCTTTGATGCCATCCTGTAAGGTGCGATGGACACTGGAGCCGTTCCAGGCAACAAGTCGATTCCAAATTCGACTTCACGATTCGGAGGTAGTTTAGGAAGCTCCTCAAGAAAAACATCTTGAAAATCTTTGACGATTCTAACCTTTTCCACAGTCAAACCTTCAGCTTCCATCTGGCTCACAAATGCCAAATACGCCTCGCAACCCTTGCGAATCAGTTTCTCAGCCCTTAAGGCCGAAACAACATTAGACAAGTAATCCCTTTGCTCCCCTATAACCATCACCTCCTCATCCTCTGTAGTTTTTAATACCATCCGCTTAGCCGTACAATCCAGAGTCGCCTTATGCTTAGCAAGCCAATCCATCCCTAAGATGAGATTGAATTCTCTAAACGGTAGTTCCATTAAGTCCCCCGAGAAAATCCTACCTTGAGTCTCTAAAGGCACATCCCTAAAGAGTTTGTCTACCCTAACCAAGTGACCCAGTGGACTTATCACAATTACCCCACTCATAGTTTCCTCAGAGTGCATACCCAACGACCCAGATATATCACATACAACATACGAATGGGTAGAACCAACATCTATCAAGGCAGTGTATGGCACGCTAGAGATAAAAAAACGTACAAGTTATGACGTCAGGCGCGTCACCCTCCTCTGGGCGACGAGCAGCATACACCAACACTGACTGATAAGCCTCAGCATTTCTAGCACCCCTGCTAGGTGCTCCAAGTCTATGACCATTTCTGTTGCCGCCCCTACCTTGACCACGGCCTCTTGGCGGTTGTGGTCCGTCTCGCACTGGTTGAGCAACCCTCTGTTCAGCAACTTGCGTCTAAGCTAGCCTCTCAGGAAAATCCTTAACTCTGTGCTCCTTGGATCCGCATCAAAAACAAGCCCCAATACGCTTCCAGCATTCTCTCAAATGTACTCTACCACAGTCCCCGCAAGCTTGCGGTCTTACTGTATTCATCGAAATTACTTAGACTGATTCATCCACTCTAGCTCTTTTAACATTTCGGCCTACAGCACCTGAGGGTCTAGAATCCCTCCTGAATTGATTTCGGTCCTTTCACAGTTCTGCCGCTCAGTTCACTTCACCTCCTCGGCTATCTTAGCCTTTTCCACCAATACAGCAAAGTCACGCTCCCTCTGTGAAGCTATCAGCACCCTAAGCTTATCCTTGAGGCCATCCTTAAATCGAACTCTACGTTCATACTCAGTAGTAACTATTCCACTGGTATAACTACTCAACCTTAAAAACTCGGCCTCATATTCAGCAACAGACTTGTTACCCTGGGTCAGGTTCAAAAATTCCTTTCTTCAGGCGTCTACATAGCTCGCCCCGACGTACTTTCCCTTGAAAGCCATCTTAAATAGTTCCCAGGTTACCCGCTCAACTGGGGTACTATCCCTCATAGTGATCTACCACTGATATGCCTCGTCTCATAGCATAGACATCGCTCCTTTCAGCTTCTGCTCCACTGAGCAATCCAGATCGTCCATGATCCGCTCTGTGGCCTCCAACCAGTACTTAGCCACATTTGTGGCTACTCCAGATATGCCCCTGAAAACCTCCGCTCCGTTAGCCTGGAGTCGCTCAGAAATGGATCCCCTATTCATAGTCCCAGTACTTGCTCCACTAACCCTTTCTAGAACCCTTAACATAGCTTGGGACAAGGCGTCATCCCCTGCAGCCCGATCATACGATCCAGCCTCAGTCGTTGGTGGCACTCGTGCCTCCTCAACTGGCATATGTCCCAAAGATGAAGACCTAGCTTGTACACTACCTCGGCCACGTCCATGGCCTCGTCCATGAGCTGCCCTCGTATGCATATCGAATTATCTGATTAAGAATTTTATGGAATTAGTTTAGTATTTTAGTGTTTATTACAAATATCTTATACACAGATAGCATTTCAGAGTTTGTTTCCCCAAAATCGTAGCCTAGCTACAGTCTCAGTCTTCTTAGGTTTTTTTTTAGTTTCCCTACTGTCTCAGTCTCTACAGCTCAGTATTACCCTAACTTCAATATCATAGTAGAGTCTCAGTACTATCTACAGTAGTATTTCAGTACAGTATAGTATAGAAAAAGAAAAACTTATAGACTTGGTGCCGGGGATTCAGTATGCCACTCTTCAGAAACTAGATTTCAGAAAGCCCAATTTTAAATAAAATTCTACTAAATCTCAAACTTTCTCTTTACAACAACCCTAAAAAAAATATGTCTAGAAGAAAATAAGTTTGAAAAAGAGCTCTCCTTAAAGATTTCCCAAAACCGTTTTTAAAATACCCTTCTTGGGCCTTAGTTTTAAAATTTTATGAAAACTTTTGGACCCGATCCATAGCCGAGTTGTTACAACTTGGCTCTGATACCACTAAATGTAACACCCCAAACCCGGCCCAGACTTTATGGCCAAATCTAATTGTCACATCAATGATGGACTGAAACACATTCTTTAGTTATTACGATTAGAGTGAGTTAGCAAGACCGTTGTTAGAAGTTTGGATAAGAAACTAGGTTTTTAAATTGGCAAAAGTCTTATCCACTATCGGTTTATAGTTTATTTCATTTCAAATGTCTTGTTCGTCTTTACGTTAACCATTTGATACGTGAGGTATACTTTGAAATCGTTATTTAATTTTGTATAAAATCCTGCGCAACCTAAGTCTATCCATTTTAAGCAAGTTATAATTAAAGAATTGAAAACCAAAATAAAATACTTAAGAGTGGCCTTATTACAAACAAAACCGAAAAGGGAATAATTTAAATAAAACACTTAAAATAAAATAAATTAAGAAAAATTAACCAAATGCAGTCTACATGGCCACTCCGAATCCCTCCAGCTCCAAGTCCACTAGTTTAGGGCTCACCTGCATATATGAAAGGGAAGGGATTGAGTTTGGAAAACTTAGAGTGTAAAGTAAACCCAACCAGAGCCCAAATCAGTTCAAGCTTTACTGGGCCTAAGCCCTATCCAGATTCAATATTAACTGGGCCTTAGCCCTATTCAGAAATCAGTGTAGCCCTTAGGCCCATTACAGTAACAGAATAGAAATTATGCATTTATGCAAAGCCTAGCCCAAATTTAGCCCTACACACCACCCGTACCAGCCTTACACACCATGTGGGGAATAACTCGACCCACCCAGCCCTACACACCACAGTCGTAGCATAGCTGCTTAATCAGATAACGTGGCCAAGCCACTAATAGTAAAACGAGGCAAAGCCCCTATCAGTAAAACGTGGCATTGCTAGTTAGCACTTCATCCATCAAAAACCCAATCCCATGCAATAGTATAACATGTCATGGCATACAGTGAAAAGATTTAATTTAGCATGCATTTCAGTCAAATTCAACCCTAGGGGTATACACCTAGGGGTATAATAGTAATTTTCCACCCTTCAGGAGTATTTTAGTAAATTTACCAGTTTTTAGGGTTTTAAGCATGTTTCAGTTTGTTAACAGTCCTAATGTCATTTAGGTATCTTACTTAGCCTATTTTATCAACTTAAAGTTATCAGCCCTAAAACCTTTAATGGGCCCTGTGGTGTCCATTAACTATTACGGCCCACTAAGCCCAGATTTCACATTCAATTTAGCAGTCTTAACATTCAGATTACTAGAACCCACTTACCGCTTGTTTTCACCCATATGGGCCTGTAAGCCCATTGGGCCCAAATTCAGCCCCTCGAAGCCCAAATTCACCGATGTGTACGAAATTGCGCACACATCATCCTTACCGTTTAAGATTACAGATTTCATCGTTTTAACCAACCCACAAGTGCTCACACGCTCACAAGCCCATAAAATGCAAAAATTTCAGCATTTTAGCTTTTCGGCATTTACCGATCTAGTCTACTAGTGGGTGTCATTTACACACTTGATTTGCGATATACGTTGACGAGATCTCCTACGCGATTCACCTACAATCATTTCAATCCACATGTCACTAAAATCTAATTGATTAACCGACATCAATTCAACATACCTATTCGGCCAACACCAACTAAGGCCCTTAGTTCCTTACCTTTTCCGAAAACAATGAATAGATTTAGATCTAGTTGCTTCAATGGTCCTAGCCTCCAATATCTCTTGATTGACAGCCTCCAGTCGACACTAACACATAATAAATCGATAAGTAAAACCAATAAACCCTTTTAGCCTTAGTCAGCAGCCACCTGATAAATGGTAAATTATACATGTTTTTACCTTATGCTTAGCCTAATTTCTAGATAAATTAGCATTAAATGTGTGGAAATTGGTGCTTTTAATCCTCTTATTTCATGTTTTATGCCCAGGTAAGCTTAAGGAAGAGAAAAGAGCAAGAAACGGGCCAAAAACAGGTAAATTAGGCCCAAATCAATAATCAACACGGCCCAGAGATTCACCACACGGCTGTGCCACCTTGAGCTCACATAAGGCCCAACCCCGACAAGCACGGCCAGAACACAAGGTCATGCCACCATCAACAGACCCGACCACGGCCTAGGCCTCGATTCATATGGGCGTGGCACACGGGCGTGTCCCTGTCGTGAGGAAGTACAATTTCACTCAGAAAAGCCTACTTAGGGGCTAAGAAAGGCACTCCAAAGCTCTATATAAAGACCTTAGGGGGCAACTACAAAGGGAGACTTTTCTCCCCTCAAAAATCTACTTTTTCTCTCCTCAAAAGAGTGCTTTTCTCTCTCGAAAAGGAGGACAGAAGCAAGGAATTACTCCAAGGGAAGCCGATTGATCCATCTCAGAAGCCGGATTCTCCTTCAAAGATAAAGTTCTCCCTTCAATTTCCTACAGGGTTTTTGGGTTCTTTATGTTTTGTTATTTTATTCCTTCTGAGATTTTTTCTTTATTAATTATGAACTAAATCCCCCAAATAGTTGAGGGGGATGAAACCTAAGACAGATCATGTTATTATTTTCTCTTGAATTATATAATAAATATTTGATTTGTTCTTAATTGTGTTTTTAACTTTTAAATTAATATTTTCGGGATATTGATTTAAGTTGAATCTGCTTATGTAGAGAGCAAAAGTCCCTGCATAGGAGTAGATCCAACACAATTAAGTGGAGTTGCATGCAACCCTAGACATAAGGCGACATAAATCTGCTGGGTTAGGGTCAAACCTAATAAGGGAATCCATAGATTGAGTTAATGCAAGACTAGGGGTTTTAACTAGAAAGAGATTTTAGTTAATTAACCTAGGATTAGTTGTTCTTATTCTCGACGGAGGTATTAACATAAAATAGGGATTTCTACGGATCAAGTCAAGTGAATAGATCGTCTAGTTCAAGAGTTGATAACAAGTGAAGTCTAGGTGGATTCTTCTTTGAGTATTATCTAAATCATTCACTTTTCCTAAGAGTTTTTCCCCAATTTACTTTTTGTACATTCTTAGCTTAGTCCAATAGTTAGTTTAATTTAATAAAATCCCCTTTTATTTTTAGGTTAAATAATAGAAAGAAAGTTAGTACTAGTACTTTTGGTTCCCTTGGGTACGATATCTCGGTCTTGCCACTAAACTATACTACTGTTCGATAGGTACGTTTGCCTTAAAATTGTGATATTAGTTAGTTTCTGGTGTGATCATTATTATAAATTTTATTACTTCATATCGTGCATATCACCACCCCCTGATGTTAAGGGTTTTCAGCTTTTCTTGAACCACAAGTTACAGAATGGAAAGGGAATCCGAGTACTTACCGAAGATCTACTTGACAAAGAACACTTCCAATCCTTTCCTACCCTAGATCTGTCGTAGATCTAACCCCAAGATACAAGTAAAGAAAACATCTAAGAGATCTAAAGGTTCAGTTCCCGAATCACTATGAATATAGAGGTTTTGGCTTTTATGTAATGAAGGAGAAGAGAGTTAGAAGTTTTGTAATGGAAAAGATAAGATGTCGAAAAGGGTTAGGGGGTTGTGGGATTCAACTAATTCGGTTAAAAAAAATTAGGGTTTCGGTCAAAAAAGAAAACGATAAGAGAAAATCCAAGGTCTTGATATTTCGGCTTCTATGAAAATCAGTTAAGAAGAGTTTGGCTAGAAGATGTTTAGGTTTTAGTCTTAAAGCAATCGGCTAAATGGGGTGTAAGGAGATAAATGAAGAAAAAGAAGAAGAAAAGAAAAGAAGGGAAGAATTAGGAGAGTAGATTCGGCTAGAGGGAAGAAATTGGCAAGGAAAAGCTTAAGGTGTAGGGTTTCGGCTTTTAGAATAGAAAAGAGAGGAAAAGTGTGAACGAAAGAGCCTCAACTGCTTAAACCTATTTGGCAATCAAAGTAATTGATAAAAATCCCAAAAGCTAACCTCAAGAAATTGGCACTCAACTAGCTCCTAATGCCGAAACTATAACCTCCCAAAGCCCTAGCCGAAAGTGCACCCTCCACCCTCCAATCGGCCAATACACTCCCCTATTCAAAATCCCTAAAATTTCTCCCCTTAGCCCTCCTTAAATCAATCTCATGAGCATCTCAAACTCTTCCCAATAGAGTTTCACTTGGAGTCCATCACATGCCTTGCACATGCATTAAAAATAAAATAGCACCTTGCTTACCATGGAACTCGAACCCAAGCCCTTGCACAGCTTCCACACACCACCCTTGTCCTCTAAGTGGCGTTACATTGCCACCTTACCACTGGCTCATTTGATTCTTATTTTACCAACATTTTCTTAAAAGCCCACATACTCAAGACCCCTTCTCTTTAAGTCTAAAGTTTTAAAATTCTATCGGGTTTTAACTTAGGTTTGGGCCTTCTAATGGCCCACTAATCTACCCAAAGCATGAATTATCACAACCAAACAAACAAAATTTAAAGTTCACACAAAATCACAAAAATCCCAAAAATTAGGGCGTTACAATATCTTTGCCACAACACTTTCACTAAGACTATACTTTTATTTCTCAATTGTTTGACCTCTCGGGCCAAAATCTTAATCGATTTTTCCTCATATGTCATATTCGATCGAATCTCAACCTCTGTCGAAGAAATCACATGCAAAGGATTGGAACAATATCGTCGCAACATTGACACATGAAACACATCATGGATTCTTTCCAACTCAGATGGCAAGGCTAACTGATATGCTACTGGCCCTATCCTTTCAGTAATCTCATACGGTCTAGTAAAACGCAAACTTAACTTGCCTTTTCAACCAAATCTCAAAATCTTTTTCTGCGGAGACACTTTTAGAAACACTTTATCACCAATTTGAAATTCAATCTCTTTTTTTTTTCAAATCCACGTAAGACTTTTGTCGATCTGAAGCGGCTTTCAAGCTATCACGGATCACCCTGACTTTCTCCTCGGTTTCCTTAACCAGATCAACTCCGTGTATCTATCTCTCTCTAAGCTCGATCCAATACAAAAGAGTTCGGCACTTGCGGCCATACAATGCCTCGTATGGTGCCATTTTTAAACTTGACTAAAAACTGTTGTTGTAGGAAAATTCGACCAAAGGTAGATATATTTCTCAACTACCTTCGAATTCCAAAGCACAACATCTAAGCATATCTTTGAGAATTTGAATTACTCTTTCGGACTGACTGTCGGTTTGCGAATGGAATGCAGTACTAAAATTCAACTTTGTACCCAATGCTCCTTGCAACTTTTTCCAAAACCTCAAAGTAAACCTCGGATCTCTATCCGAAATAATAGAAATAGGCACTCCATGCAATCTCACAATTTTAGCAATATACAAGTAAGCTAACTTGTCTAGTGAGTAATTGACACGTACCAAAATAGAATGAGCTAATTTTGTCAATCGATCGACAATGACCCATATGACATCGTTCTTTTTAGGAGTTAGAGGCAAACCCGTCACAAAATCCATCATGATCTTATCCTATTTCCACTCGGGAACCATCACTGGCTGAACTAAACCCGAGGGCACTTGAAGCTTGGCTTTCACTTGTTGATAAACTAAACACTTTAATACAAATTCAGAAATATCCTTTTTCATGCCCGGCCACCAATACAAATTCCTTAAGTCATTGTACATTTTAGTACTAACTGGATGAACTGATAAGCAAGTACTATGTGCCTCGTCCAAAATTTTCTAAATCAATTCAGCATCTTTTGGAACACAAACTCTGTCTCGGAACATCAAACAGTCATCAGTCCCGATTCAAAAATTTGACTCACTCGTCGATTCACACTGAGCTATTTTGGCTTGCAAATCACTATCACTTTTCTAAGCTTCACATATTTACTCAAGAAACATCGGTTTAGCTCTCAACTTTGCTAAAATCAAACCATCATCCGATACAGTCAACCAATTATTCATAGCTCTCAAGACAAACAATGACTTCCTACTGAAAGCATCAGTGACCATGATCGCCTTTCCCGGGTGATAGTCAATAACCAACTCATAGTCTTTTAATAGTTCGAGCCACATTTGTTGCCGTAAATTCAAATCCTTTTGAGACATCAAGTACTTCAAGCTCTTATGGTCGGTAAAGATATGGCATTTCTCACCGTAAAAATAATGATGCCAAATTTTAAAAGCAAAAATGATGGCAGCCACTTCCAAGTCATGCGTCGGATAGTTCTTCTCGTGCGGTTTCTGTAACAGCCCGATTTAGGGGCTAGTCAGAACAGTGGTTTTAGAATCACTAATCTGAGGTCGAAGAAAATAATTTTTAATGATATTATTTGAGTTATAGCATGATTATATGAGTGCACAGAAATTTTGGTAAATTAATTTTAGCGATTGTATGCTTAATTTTGAAAAAGGACTAAATCGCATAAAGTGCGAAAGTTCTATTTTATTAGCCAGTTGAGTCAAATAGCTAGAGAACTAAAATGTGAGGGCTTTAAAGGGAAAATAGACCCTTATTCTTAAAGGTGGCCAGCCATAGGAGACAAAAAGCATGAAAAGTCAAAATTTTCATATGGGTTGGTATTTGATGACATAAGCAAAAGCTACTAAAATAAAATAAGTAGCCATCTTCTCTCTCATTTTTCATTCTCTACCAAAAATGGAAGAAGAAAACCCTTATGGGAGTTTGAAATTTTTAGCTACCTTTCTTCATCACAAGTAAGTGATTTTAAGGCCATTTCTTGGTAATTTTAATACTTTTGGAACCCTTGTAGCATGAGCTACCTATTGGGGGACTATTTTGCATAATGGATGAAAGTATAAGGTTTTTCCATGTGAGTATTTGTGTTGTTTGCTGGATTTTTATGGAAGAAAATGAAATATGGTTATGAGATAAGCAATTTTTGTGAAAAGGGGTTTTCATGAAAATACCTAAAAAGCGTTATTTTGTAAAGTTTGTAAAATAAGTTGTAAATGAGTGAAATATTTGAAATTGTGAGTTGCTATAGTTATAAAGAGAATTTGGCTAAACTTGGCAAAGGAGGAAATTTGATAAAAATCGAATTTTGAGCCTAAGAGCAAAATCGTAATTTTTGTAAATCTAAGGGCAAAACGGTCATTTTTCTAAATTGTGAATTATAGAATGTTGTAATTAATGTAGTGATTAAATGAGTGAATTTCATCATGTTAGATCAAGAAAATTGAGATTGGGCTTAAATCAAAAGGTACAAGATTATGGACTAAATTGGAGTAATTAGCCGAAATTGCATTCAAGGTAAGTCCATGTGACTAAATAAACATGTTATAGTTAATATACTTGAAATCTATTTTGCTATGATTGTATTGAATTACATGTTGATAGGCTTATGTATAAGAAAGTGATGCCAAATGTTAATAACATTTTTGTGATGGTTGAATGCATTGGAAGTTTGATGGAATATGACATTCCATTGAAACAAGTTGGTGTGATAATAATGATGTATTATTGTTGTTGTTGTCATTGTTTAAAGCCTAAATGGATAAGGCTTAAAATGAGTAAATTTATATGTAAATGATACCTCTTCTATTAATGTTTTTATTTATGAATGCTTTAGATGATATGTGGTTGAACATTATTGACATTGGGTGAAAATGTGACAAGTGAAGTTATGGATAAAATTCTATGAAATATTGGTAAAGATGGGCTAAGTGCGACACCATCGAAAAATTATTGATAAAGATGGGCTAAGTGCAACACCATCGAAAAATTATTAATAAAGATGGGCTAACTGCAATACCATTGAAAGTTATTGATAAAGATTGGCTAAGTGTGATACCATCGAAAATTATTAATAAAAGGTGGGCTAAGTGCGTTGCCACCGTAAATCATAAATAAGAGGTGGGTTAAGTGTGTTACCACCGTAAATCATAAATAAAGGTGAGCTAAGTGCGTTATCACCAGAAATTATTGATAATGGTGGGCTATGTACGAAACCATCGGATAATTATTAAAATTGATGAGCTAAGGGCGAATTATCCACCTTGTTGATTTATAATACCAATGAGCTAAGTGTAAATTATTGTGAAATATCAATATTGGTGGGCTATGTTCAAAACCACCTTATAATTACTAATATGAATAGCTATGTGCAAACGATTGAGCATGAATTATTATATTAAGGTGTGTATTGAGAAACATGGTAAAGTTGCAAATGTTACACATGTGAGGATGATTTTATGATGACCTAGTGATTATAGGTCTATATTTACGATGTATGAAAGTATGGTAAAATCGATTGGTGACGTGTATGTTTAAAATAGAAGCTAAAACAAAGAAAGCATGTGAAAGTAAATTTGCGATAAAATAGTTTCGAAATAGCAGCAGTTATGTGATTTTGAAAAATCACCAAAAATGGCGAGAATTGAATTAGAGATTAGATGAGATATGAAATTAAATTTTAGTGAGTCTATTTTCACATAAAAGAAATGGTGCGAGCAAAAGAGTCTCACAATATGAGATATTTGAAATTTAGTGAGACAGAGTCAGATAGATTACGAAATCCCCTATTTTGACTTGGGAAAATCATTAGAAATTGTAAAAAAAAAATAAAAATTATGGTACAAAATTTATATTTTTAGATTCCTTAAAGAGTCTATTTTTCAGAAGAAACAAATGAGAACCTCATTTGAATTTTGTACAAAGAGATCATTTATTTTTGGTGAAGAGGGGTCGAAACTGTTGAATCGTGAAATATCGGCAACTTTAATGAATAAACTGTACTAATTAGCTAAACCAAAAATTTTGGAAATTTTATGGCAAGAAGAGGTGTGAGTATAGTTTCAAGAAAAATTAACAGATCTAAATTTGGAGCTCCGTAGCTTCGGATATAAATAATTTAGTTACCGTGACTCGAGAAAGCAACTTGACCTGAACATAGGTAAAAAGGCAATTATGAGAGTATTACCTTGAGATCATGTTGTAAGAATTGGTGGAAGCATATTGATAAATTGCTTATAATTTTCATATGGACTTACTAAGCATGAAGCTTACTCTCTCATTTCCATTTCTTTTAGCTTTGTCAGGTTTGCTCGGGGTTGGAGATTGTTGGAGGCAACATCACACTATCAACTCATTACCTTTAGAATAACGAAGCATAGGTTAGAAATTTTCAAGTGAGTGGCATGTATAGGGATATAGTTTTATGGCATGTGTTATTATGATTTCGACCAAATGTATTGGCCTATATTAAGTTATATGTGTATGGCCATGAGATGTGGCTCATATTAATTACGATTTGTAATCTAGCTATTCACGTTATGTCTAATGTTTATGATGTGATTATGTTTGGTTGCCATGCATGATTGGTATATATGAATATGTTGGAATGCCAATTTATGGCTATCGGTTGAGTATGAAAGTCTTGGTATGGTTGATTATGCATTTGGTCTTATTTTAGGGTGGCAAAGAGGCTTGGTAAATAGCCTATTTTTGTCCACACGGGTAGACACATGGGCGTGTGTCTAGGCCGTGTGTGACACACGGTCCGCCCCACGGGTGTGTAGTTTGGTCGTGTGTTCCCTACACCTTCAATTTGTTGAATTAAATGCCCATTGGTAAACACACGGGCTGAGACACGACCGTGTGTCTCAACTGTGTGGGGTACACGGCCCAGCACATGGAAGTGTGCCACGACCGTGTGTCTGCTGACGTTAGAAATAGAATGTCAAGGTTTTTGCACACGAGCCGCGACACGGGCATGTCATGTTCGTGTGAGGTACACGTGATGGGCACACAGGCGTGTTCCAGGCCGTGTGAATACCTCTATAGGTTCAATGCTGGAAAATAAATCCATACGGACGAGAGGCACGGGCGTGTCCCTATTTTTAGTAGTTTTTGAAGGAATTTTCTTAAGTATCCTAAATGGTCCTGGTTTGTTTCCAAATCATGTTTTAGGCCTCGTAGACCCATAGAAAGGTCCATGGAACAATGTTTGAAAAAAAAATTTAAATTGGGACGTATTTCGTTGGCTCAAATTCGAATGATTGCATGAGTATTAGTAAGGTAATACATTGTACCCTATCCCGGGGTCGGACACGGGTAAGGGGTGTTACAGTTTTAGCTGTCTCAAGGCATAGGCTACCACTTTGCTCTCTTGCATCAGTACACATCCAAGACCATTTAAAGGTGCACCGCTAAAAGTCACATATTTTTTCCTGGACTCAGGCTGCACTAGCACTGGTGCCTCGATCAACATAGCTTTCAATTTCTTAAAACTTTGCTGACACTTATCGATCTATTCAAACTTAACATCCTTTGTAGAAACTTGTTCATAGGAGAAGCAATCATGGAAAATCCTTTAACAAACCATCTGTAATAGTCGGCTAAGCTTAGAAAGCTTCTAACCTCTGACAGGTTCTTCGGCAGTTTCCATTCAATAATAGCTGAAATCTTACTTGGGTCAACTCTAATACCATCACCCAAAGCAATGTGTCCCAAAAATCTGACTTCTCAAAGCTAAAACTCACTTTTACTGAATTTAGCAAACAATTTCTTTTCTCTCAAAGTCTGTAACACCGTTCTTAAGTGTTCGACATGCTCGGACTCGTATCGAGAATAAATTAGAATGTCATCTACAAACACAATCAAATTTATCCAAGTACGATCGGAAAATTCAATTCATTAAGTCCATAAAAATAGCTGGGGCATTAGTTAAGCTAAATGGCATAATGAAAAACTCATAATGTCCATACCTCGTTCTTATCGCGATTTTTAGCACATCCGAGTCTTGAATCCTCACTTGGTAGTATGTGGATCTCAAATCTATTTTCAAAAACACTATCGCTCCTTTCAACTAGTCGAATAAATCGTCAATTCTCGACAAAGGATACTTATTCTTTATGGTCATCTTGTTGAGTTGTCGGTAGTCGATGCAAATTCTCATTGATCCATCCTTCTTCTTCACAAATAACACCGGAGCACCCCAGGGAGAAAAAATCGGTCTCGTAAATCCCTTATCTGTCAACTCTTGCAACTGAGTTTTTAGCTCTTTCAATTCAGTCGGAGCCATTCTATACAGAGCAATTGATATCAGAGCAGTTCCTGGTACCAAATCAATAGCAAACTTAATTTCCCTGATTGGAGGCAAACCGGAAAACTTTTTTGGAAACACATCCGGATACTTACAAACTACCGAAACTGATTCAATCTTCAATTAAGACACTTTGGTGTTCAATACATACGCAAGAAATGCTTTGCAACCATTTCTTACATACTTCTAACCAATATAGATGAAATCATCACAGGCAATTCACTGGATTTATCTGTTTCAACCCGAAGAACCTTACCATTTTCACATTTCAATTCAATAATTTTTTGCCTACAATTCACCTTGGCATCATACGATGTCAACCAATCCATACCCAAAATAGCATTAAACTTATTAAATCACAACAACATTAAGTTAGCCGGGAAACAGTGACCTCGAATCATCAAAGGACAATTCTTACAAATCTTATCAACTAGCACACTCTTGCCTAAAGGGTTTGACACTTTAATCACAAACTCAGTAGACTTAACAGGTAAATTCATATTAGTTACCAAGTTCATACAAACATAAGAATGTGTACACCTAGGATCAATCAAAGCAACGATATTGGTATTATAAAGAGAAAATATACCAGTGATCACATCGGCGGATGACACATCTTCTCGAGCACAGATAGCATAAGTTCTTGAAGGTGCTCTAGCTTCTGATCGTGCAGTCGAATCTTTAGGTACACCCTTGCTATTGGCCCTATCTCTCATATTTCTCACTGGTCTCCCTCTAGCAGTAGTGTTACTCGATTTAGCATTTTGAGTATTTTCTTTTTCAACTAATTCAGGACAATCCTTAATGAAATGATCTTGGGAGCCACATTTAAAACAAGCCTGGGCGATCATCCAACATTCGTCTGGTGTTGCCTACCATAGTGTTGGCATCCAGACTTTTCAGATCTCACATTCCTAACACTCGCTATGGATGTAGTTCAGGCCTTAGAACCCGAATATTGCTTCCCACTATCTCTGTTATGATTCCCATCTAAAGCGTTCGAACAAACGTGCATATCCTTTAATTTCTTTGATGAAGATTGGAAAGACTTACTCATCATTCTCTTTCTCGTATCTCTAGCATCAAGCTCAACTTTCTCTTTTCCTTGCTCAACTCTTTGGCATCGCAAGCTCACTCTACTAGCACAACAAATTCTTTCAGTTCCAAAATTCCAACAAACATTCTAATATTTTTATTCAGCCCATCCTCAAACCTCTTACACATAATAGCTTCTGTAAACACACATTCTTGAGTGTACTTACTACGTCTGACAAACTCTCGCTTGTATTTAGATATGGTCATACAACATTGCTTCAATTCTAAAAACTCCTTACGTTTCTGATCAATGAACCGTTGATTTATATACTTCTTTCAAATTCCTCTTGGAAGAAATCCCATGTGACCCTCTCTCTTCGAACCACAAACACTAGTGTCTTCCACCAGTGATATGCTATATCCCTCAGCAAAGATATAGTACATTTTAAACATTTTTCGGGTGTACATGAAAGCTCATCAAACACCTTGATAGTGTTCTCTAGCCAGAACTCTACCCTCTCGAGGTCACCATCTACATTAGCCCTTAATTCTTCGGCTCCGTACTTACAAATTTTATCAACCGGAGGCTTATTCAATCTTACCATCTCCACACCTTAGGGAGCTACTGGAATCGGTTGAGTAATGTGAGGGGGTGGAGGTTGAGCATTTGAGTTCACCCGAATAAACTCTGTATACCACTCATTCATCATATGGAGAAAGGCTCCCCGAGCCTCTCCTTTGTGACTAGCTGTCACTTGCCTACTATCGGGTGGCGAGATCCTTTGGGCAGGATTCAACGCATTACTTTCTACATCGCCAACTATAGCTCAGTCGGGATACATTTACTATATGAAAACACAGTTTAAAAAGGTCAAGAACCATCACACTATCAAAATTTATATTTATGGCATGTATAGCTAGACTCTCACACATGCTATGTTAGTTTGAGAAAAGACTAAACCATAGCTCTAGTACCGCTAAATGTAACACCCCTTACCCTTATTTGATACCAAGATAGGGTTTGAGCCATTATCGAACTTACACACACTTAAACATACAAAGCCGAGTCATAAAATTTGTTTCCAATTTAAAACGTTTCAAACATATTCATAACGTCCCAATTACAGGCCTACGAGGCCTTAAACATACATTGGAGGGGGTTAGGGATTAAACCGAGAACATTCGAAACTTTTACAACACTTAGAAAAATTTCATGTTTTGGAGAGTCAAACGCCCGTGTGGGCAGGCCGTGTGATCACACACGCCCGTGTGGTTCGGGACACGCTCGTGTCCTTAACCCATGTAACTCTTTGTTTATGACGTTATCAACAATTTAGGGGCACATGGCCAAGTCACACGCCCGTGTGCTAGGCCGTGTGGAAAAATTAATTTTCGCATTTAAGGTGCAGACTTCACACGACCTGGGCACACTCCTTTGTCCTGAGGTCGTGTCCTTCTAATGGCTGAGACACACGATTGTATCTCTACCTGTGTGTTTACTAATGGACATTCTGTTTATCAAAACTAAGGTGCAGGGGACGCACGACCCTTCAATACGCCCATTGGGATGACCGTGTGTCACACGCAGCCTAGACACATGCCTGTGTGTCTACCCATGTGGACAAAAATAAGGCTATTTACCAAGCCATTTGCCACCCTAAACGTAAACATATTCCTACCAATTTCAACAACACATGGTAGGGCATAATTATACAACCAAATATTCATAAATTAAGACATCACACATCGAATACATACCACATTCATCACACATACACAACTTAATCATGCAAGCTTGCACCTTCATAACCACATTAACATGTGAAGATTAACTATAACTAATATTGGCCAATTCCAAATGGCCTTTTACAAAATGAATCATCAACATTAGTAAGCCAACATTTTTGGCCAAAATAATTATGACACATAACAAAATGAATAAGTCACCTATACATGCCATAATCTCAAACATTGAAATCAAAATACCAAAATAGTTGTTGATAGTGTGTATGGAATCCCGTTGATCTCCGGACCTCGAGCTAGCTTGACAACTCTATAGGGAAAGAGAAAATAAATGGAGTAAGCTACATAACTTAGTAAGTCTATATGCAAATAATGAACGTCTCAAACATATGAAGCATACAATTAATATGAAAGAATTTGCATAAATCACAATAAAGATTTATATTGATGACTTACTACTTTCAACCTTACCAAAGGTCCAATAAACACATCGATCATATTGCTTACGAATTTCACACTCATACCTGCATCATCACATAACACAACCATTTCCTCCTGCTTTCACACTATGCCATATCAGTTAACTACCCGTTTAACCACTTGGAATACTAAAGGATACTAGGAAGTTTTGCACATAAGTGTCACACTTATTTGTAGGTAAAGCTACCACTTATCACTTAAGAGCTCACTCTCGAGCTAATCACGGGCTTGCTCACACAAGTTGACAATCGTGACGAGCTACACAGTGCTGCTCACACAAGCTGACAGGTATCCGCAACACATGCCAAATTACCTAGCCACTGGTAGGACGTATTAGACCAGCACCCGGATCACTTAACCACTTAAACACTTGGTTTCCTAGTGACATGTCACTCATATCCTATTCGATTCCTAAGGTTCAATTGGGATTTTCTCACTTATAGCTACTTGGTCGATATACATATTTAGATAGTTATTCACAAAGTGTACAATATTAAAGTATTCAAAGCATAAATATAACAAGGCATTATTTAAAAACAAACTTACCTCGATACAAAATGATTATTTTTGCGTTTTAGTCCACGACCTTTTCTTTTCCCCTATCAAGGTCGATTCTACATCTTTCTTGCTCTATAATAACACATTTAGCTCATTTATTACTCGCATTATTCAATTTGACCCAAAAATCATATTAAGGAAAATTTACATTTTTACCCCTAACCTTTCACTTATTTACACTTTAGTCCCTAGGCTCCTAGAATGAAATGTATTCATTTTTCTCAAAACTCAAGCCAGCTGAACCTATTTTACAACTATTTTACCACCTATTTTACAACTTTTACAAATAGGTCCTTATGGACGTTTTCCCTGAAATCACTTAGTAAAAGTCATTTATTACACAACTAACATTCGTTTTCTACCATTAGACATCAAAATGCATGCATGTCATACATGGGTAAATTTTCAAACATGAACCCTAGCTCAAATTAATGGTAAAAATAGATATATCGGGCAATAACGACTTTAAAAATGTAAAGAGCATTAAAAATGGCACTAGGATGCACTTACTATGAAGCTTGACGGTTGGCCAAACCCTAGCTATGGCTTCCTTTGAGAATTTTGGCAAAAGAGAGAAGACGGACACCAATTTTGACTTTATTTTTCCCTTTTTATTCTTTTATTAACCAAATGACCAAAATGCCTTTAAGGCATTTCTTTAAAATTTTACGCATCCATGTCCAATTTTGTCTATCATGACATATAATGGTCTAATTACTAAAAAAGGACTTCCAATTTAAAAATGCATTTCAATTAAACACTTAAAGCCTCTAGAACACTTATTTTGCAACCTTTGCAATTTAGTCCTAATATTCAAATTAGACACTCTATCGATAAAATTTCTTAAAGAAATTTTCACACATGCATTCAATTATATATTAGACTTCAAAAATTAATCGTAATAAATTTTTATAATTCATATTTGTGGTTTTGAAACCACTATTCTATTTAGGCCCTAAATCAAGCTATTACATGTTAGACCATGTGGTTAATTTAATTTTTTTGAAATTAAGTGTAGGTTTCACACGGCCAAGACACACGCCCGTGTTTTAGGCTGTGTAGCACACACGGCTGAGAAACACGCTTGTGTCTCTACCCGTGCAACGCTCTAAATTTTGGGATTTTTTGGGTTTATTGCTATTTTGCAGAAATTGTGAATTTTTCTTTGTTGAGGCTGCTAAATTTGTGTTTAAGTATGTTAGTGAGCCTCTAGGAGGCCTAAACTCAGGTTAAAACCCGATAAAAAATAGCAAAGTATGTTTTTAAGTGAAGAGAGAAACTTGGTCAAGAGGGCTCTTAAGAAAAACTTGGTAAAATTTGTCACAATGGGAGCCTTGGCAAAGTGGTAAGGTGGCGCTACTAAGCTCCTAAAAAAGTGGCGCCTAGGAGGGAGTTAAAGGTCCAGGGTTCAAGTCAAGGTAAGTTCAAGGTACTTTTATTTTTATGTGCAAGTGTGGCAAGTGTTAGCACTCAAGTGGAACTCTATCTTGGAAAGTTTGAATTGCTCATGAGAGTGGATCAAGGAGAGATTTTAGGATATTCGAATTTGATGAAGCAGTGGCCGGCCAAGGGACTCATGATGTTGCAAATTCGGCACCTATCTTGAGGGTTAGTATTTTCGGCATTAGTGAGTTTTGTGCCAATTTATTTAGGTGCTTGAGCCTCCCTCTTTATTGCCAAATTAGGTATACTAAGGCGGGTCTTGTTTTCACTCTTTTTCTTCTTTTCTGACCTAATAGCCGAAACTTACACCCCAAAAAGACTACTATTACCGATTTCTCTTTTTGGACCGAATTCACTTTCCTTTCTTCTTCTTCTCTCATTCTTCTTCTTTTCCCATTGCACCCCAAACCGATTCTATACCATTACTTTTTCTTCAAAGCCAAATCAACTTATTCTTTTCTCTTTTCTTCAAGCCCTGTCGACAACCATTAAAGGCCTAACCCCCATCATTGCCGAATACCTTTTTGACTGAAAGTAACCCTTCTTTATCTTCAATCCTTCACCAAGCCGAGTCCCTTATCATCTATTCCTTTTGCCGTTGGTTTATTGCCCCTAATTCTCTATTGTATCGACAAGAATACCTAGGTAATAGATCTAAAAGCCGAACATCCTAGAGCCATATTCTGCTAGCGTTTGAGGCTAGATCAATTACAGATCTAGTTTAGAAGGGGCGTGGAAGCAGTATTCTTCAAGTAGGGTTATCGGTAAGTGGTCAAACACTGTGTATATTTGTTTTCTTAAAACTTTAGGAGAAGCCGAAATCTCTATATACTTGGGAGAATGTCGACTTGACTAATGTGATTTTAATTCCGCATTTGGTTCTTATGTGTTAGTACGTGAAGGAGGTGATCAAACAAGGCATGGTTGGAATTAAGATCATCGGGATAACAAGATTTAGATCAAGTAGATCTAAATTGGTAGAGGTAAGATTTCTTGGCCATTAAAGGTATTGGCCGAATATGTGTGTTGGGTTATTGGTGAGTTTTCGTTTCGGTAAAGTTGTAATAGGATCTAATCTGTTTGAGTGATCATTTGTAGGAGAAAGCACGTAGGAGATTTCACCGGTAGTATCACAAAACAGGTGTGTGTATTGAACACCCTTTCATGGTTCAAACCGGCAAAAGCCGAAAAGCTAAAATGCCGAAGTTCTGGCATTTCATGGGCTTGTGAGCGTGCGAACGCTCTCAAGTCGATAGGAGTATGATGGATCTGAAGTCACTACTGGTATGTGAGTCGAGTGCGTAATTTTGTGCATTTTGGTGAGTTGGGCCTCGGTGGGCCGAATGTGGGCCCAATGGGCTTTCGGGCCCATTTGGGTAAAAATAGGCTTTAAGGGTATTTTAAAGATTGTAGGGTTAAAACTACTAAAATTGGTAACTGAATACTAAAACTGGACTGAATGGGCTTAAGTGACCAATAGACATTGTAGAGCCCATTACGGGTTTTAGGGCCCAGTGACAGAAATGGTTAAAATCTGTTACATAGACTGTAGAGATGAAAATAGAGACTAGTAGAGACTGTAACATGCATAAAACTCATAAATTATGAAATAAGTACTGAAATACCCCTTAGGGTGAGGAATTACCGTTTTACCCCTAGGTGAAAAATAACCGTTATACCCCTAGGGCTAGGTACGTCTGAAATGCATGACTTGACTGTTACTGTTACTGTGTGCCATACTATATATATCTGTTGCATGGGTTGGGTTAATAATGGAGGAAGTGTGAGTGGCACTACCACGTTTCCTGAAAGGGGCTATGCCTTGTACTACTGAAAAGGGGCTTTGCCTCGTTATACTATTTATCTGAGCAGCTATGCTGCAACTGTGGTGTGTGGGCTGGGTGGGTCGAGTTATTCCCCACATGGTGTGTTGGCTGGTACGGGTGGTGTGTAGCGGTTGGGTGGGTTGAGTAGTCTCCCCATATGATATGGGCTTGCATGCATACTGTCTATCTGTACTGTTCTGTTTGCGCCTATGGGCCATACTGCTATCTGAATAGGGCTTCAGCCCAGATTAGTGAGACTGAATAGGGCTTCGGTCCAGTAACCGACTGAGACTGAATAGGGCTTAGGCCTAGTGGGCTTGAGCTGACTTGGGCTTTGGATGGGCTTCTGCACACACTGAGTTTTCCAAACTCACCCTTTTCTTTCCGTCCTTGCAGGTGAGCCCCAGTTCATGGACTTGGAGCTGGGAGGGATTCAGAGTGGCCACAGAGATCGAGTTTTGGTTTTAAACTTGCTTAAGTTATTTCGTTATTTTTACTTACTCGTTTTAATTCATTTTGGGTTTATAATAAGGCCGCTTTAACTATTCGTATTTGGGGTTTTTATTTCTTTTTACTTATGCATGATTTACTCTAACTACAACAACGTACGTTTTTTCCAAAACTTAAACCAATGTTTCCAAAACCAATCTAACACCTCAATCATCAAACCAAGGTAATGATAAATAAGTAAATCTTTTAATAACTGGTACAGATTAGTATGATCGTCAAATAAATCAGGAATTTCTCCTCAACCCTAAATATTATTTTACAAACCTCACCACCAAACTTAGAAACTAGGTAACGTGGTTTAGTTTAGGTGATGTGACACACTAGATTTGGCCATAACGTCTAGGCCGAGTTTGGGGTGTTACATTTTGTGGTATCAGAGCCCGGTTGCAACAACTCAGCTGTGGATCGGGTCCAAAAAGGCTTTCAAAATTTTTAAGCCCATGAAGGGTATTTTTGGAAAATCAGATTTTCTGGAAAATTTTTGTTTTAAAGAAATTTTTTTCCCAGCTTGTCTTCTTTAAATCACACATGATTTGAGAAATTGCTTTTAAAAGGCTTAAATCTTTCTGAGTTTTTGCTGAAAACTGATAATTTGAGATGTGGCACACTGAATCCCCGGCACCAAGTCTATAAGTATTTCTACTTTATAAACTGTACTGTACTGAAACTATACTGTAGCTAGAAGTAAGCCTTTGATATGATACTGTAGATAGGGTAGTATTAAGACTACAAGACTGAGACTGTAGGGAAAACTAAACCCTAGAAAACTGAGATAGTAGTTAGACTATGATTACGCGAGAATAAACTCTGAAACTTCATCTGTGCATAAGACATTCTGTAATAAAGAACTGAAATGTTAAACTAATTTCATAAAATTTGTAAAACAGTTAAATCAATATGAGTACGAGAGCAGCCCGTGGACGAGGCTGTGGACGAGGCCTAGACAGTGTGCAAGCTGGATCTTCGTCTTTTAGACATATGCTAGCTGAGGAGGTGCGAGCTTTGCCAGCAACTGAGACTGGATCATATGATAAGGCTGCAGGGGACGACGCTCTGCCCCAAGCCATGCTAAGGGTATTGGAGAGGGTCGCTGGGGCGAGCACTGGAACCGTGAATAGAGGGTCCATTTCGGAACGACTCTGGGCTAACGAAGCTGAGATTTTCAGGGGTATATCTAGAGTAGCCCCGAATGTGGCTGAGTACTGTTGGAAGCCACAAAACAGATTATGGACGACCTGGATTACTCAGTGGAGCAGAAGTTGAAAGGAGTGGTGTCATTGTTGCGAGACGAGGCATATTAGTGGTGGATCACTGTGAGAAAGGGAACCCCAGCTGAGGGGGTAACATGGGGATTGTTTAAGAAGACTTCAAGGTAAAATATGTCGGAGCTAGCTATGTGGATGCACATAGGAAGGAATTTCTGAATCTGACCCAGGTTAATAAGACCGTTGCTGAATATGAGGCAAAGTTTCTGCGGTTAAGCCGGTATGCTAGTGGTATTGTGGCCACTGAATATGAGCGCAGTGTTCATTTCGAGGATGGCCTCAAAGATGAGCTGAGAGTACTTATAGCTCCACAGAGGGAGCGCGACTTTACTGCATTTGTAGAAAAGGCTAAGATAGCTGAGGAAGTGAAGCGTGAACGACAGAACCACGATAAGGATCGCAACTGATTTAAGAGAGATTCTAGACAATCAGGGGCTATGAACCGAAGCTTCAAGAGAGCTAGGATGGAGAAACTAATTCGAGTTGTGCCGGTAAATACTGTTAGACCACAGCCTTCTGGGGATTATGGTAGGGTAATCTGGGTGAATGTTGGAAATGTACTGGAGCTTGTTTTAGATGCAGGTCCAAGGAGCACCAAGTTAAGGACTGTCCACAGAGGCCAACCCAGACTCGAGCTGGTGATCAGAGGGTTGCTCAGCCAGTGCGAGGAGGACCACCACCGCCAAGGGGCCGTGGCTAAGGTAGGAGAGGCAACAGAAATAGACATGGACGTGGAGCACCTGGCAGGGGTGCTAGTAATGATGAGGCTCATCATCCAGTCTTGGTGCATGCTGCTCGTCGACAAGAGAAGGGTGACGCACCTGTCGTCATAACTAGTACGTTCTTGATTTCTAGCATACCATATACTGCTCTGATTGATGTGGGTTCGACACATTCGTATGTTGCATGTGAGATTTCTGGGTCGTTGGGTGTGCACTCTGAGGAAACTACAAGTGGGGTAACTGTAATTAGTCCACTGAGTCACTCGGTTAGGGTAGATAAACTTTTTAGGGAGGTGCCTTTAGAAAGTCAAGGTAGGATCTTTACTAGAGACTTAATGGAGTTACCCTTTCATGAATTCGACTTGATTTTGGGCATAGACTGGTTAACTAAGCACAAGACGACTCTGGATTGTGTGGCCAAGAGGATGGTTTTGAAAACAATCGAGGGTGAGGAGGTAATGGTTATTGGAGAGCGAAGGGATTATTTTTCCAATATGGTTTCGGCCTTAAGGGCTGAAAAGCTGATTCGCAAGGGTTACGAAGCATAGTTGGCATTTGTGAGCCAAACTGAATCTGAAGATGTGACAGTGGAGACAGTTAGAACTGTTAATGAGTTTCAAGATGTCTTTCCTAAGGAGCTTCCTAGATTACCTCCTAACCGAGAAGTTGAGTTTAGGATTGATTTGTTACCTGGAACAGCTCCAGTGTCCATTGTGCCTTACAGAATAGCACCGAAGGAGCTAGTGGAACTGAAAGCCCAAATTCAAGAATTGTTAGATAGGGGCTTCATTAGACCGAGTGTGTCGCCATGGGGGCACCGGTACTATTTGTGAAAAAGAAGGACAGGACGATGCGTATGTGCATCGATTATCGCCTGTTGAACAAACTGACGATAAAGAATAAGCATCATCTGCCGAGAATAGACAATTTGTTTGACCAGCTTAGAGGAGCTTTAGTGTTTTCCAAGATCGATCTTCGATCTGAATACCATCAGCTAAGGGTAAAAGAGGTGGATGTTCATAAGATGGCGTTCAAAACTCGACATGGTCATTATGAGTTTTTAGTTATGCCATTTGGACTGACAAATGCACCTACAGCTTTTATGGATTTAATGAATCGAGTGTTCCAACAGTGCTTGGATCGGTTCATGGTCGTCTTCATTGACGATATATTGGTGTATTCAGAAACAGAGGAGAAGCATGACGAACACCTTCGAATTGTTCTCCAAGTATTGAGAGAAAAGCAACTGTATGCGAAATTTAGTAAGTGTGAATTCTGGCTGCGAGAAGTGACTTTTCTAGGTCATGTTGTTTCTGCTGAGGGGATTAGGGTAAATCCTCGTAAGATTGAGGTAGTTCTGGATTGGAAGCCACCACGGTCAGTTTGGAAATTAGAAGTTTTTTGGGTCTGGCAGGTTATTACAGAAGGTTTGTAGAGGGGTTTTCTTTAATTGCGGCACCGTTGACGAAGCTGTTAAGGAAGGGAGCAACATTTATATGGACTGAGAAGCAACAAGAAGCTTTTGACAAGCTGAAAAAGGTGTTGGCGGAGGTGCCAGTGTTGATTCAACCAGAGTCTGGGAAGGATTTCACTGTGTACAGTGATGCTTCGCATATGGGATTAGGTTGTGTACTGATGCAAGAGGGTAAGGTGGTCGCTTATGCTTCACGACAACTTAAGCCTCATGAAGCGAATTACCCTATGCATGATTTAGAGTTGGCAGTGGTGGTCTTTGCATTAAAAATTTGGAGACACTATCTATATGGGGAAAAGTGTATCATATACACTGACCATAAAAGTCTCAAATATCTGTTGACTCAAAAGGAGTTGAATCTTAGGCAACGAAGATGGATAGAGTTGCTTAAGGATTATGACTGTTCGATTGAGTACCACCCAGGCAAGGCTAACGTGGTGGCTGATGCACTAAGTCGTAGGACGGTTGCTGAGTTGAGAGCTATGTTTGCTCGTTTGAGTTTGTATGATGATGGAAGTTTATTAGTTAAGTTGCAAGTGCGACCGACTTGGACTTAGGAAATTAAGGTGATGCAGTTGAAAGATGACTCGCTGGTTCCTCAGTTTCAGCAAGCTAAGAATGGTGAGAATGAGGACTTTGGGCTAAATTCTGATGGGGTTCTCTACTTCTGTGGAAGGGTTTGTGTACCGAGGGACTCTGAGTTGAGGCAAGTGATTCTGCAAGAAGCTTATGGTGGACCTTGTGCCATGCATCCTGGAGGAAATAAATTGTATCAAGACTTACGAGAGGTGTACTGGTGGCTTGGACTTAAGCGAGAGGTGACTGAATTTGTTGGAAAATGTCTGACGTGTCAACAAGTAAAAGCTGAGCACCAGTTGCCTTCTAGACTGTTGCAGCCAGTGAAGATTCCGCAATGGAAATGGGAAAGAGTAACTATGGATTTTGTGAGTGGGTTGCCTTTGACACCCTCGAAGAAAGACTCTATTTGGGTAATCATGGATAGATTGACGAAGTCTGCTCATTTCATACCGGTTAGAATCGATTACTCACTTCAGAAGTTGACCAAGTTGTATGTGGCAGAGATAATGCGTTTGCATGGCGTGCCAGTTTCGATAATTTTTTATCGAGATCCTAGATTTACATCTCAAATCTGGCAAAAATTGCATGAGGCATTGGGTACGCGATTGGACTTCAGTACTGCGTTTCACCCTCAGACAGATGGACAGTCAGAAAGGGTCATTCAAGTGTTAGAGGACATGTTAAGAGGATGTGTTATCAACTTTCATGGCAGTTGGGAGGACTATCTGCCATTGGCGGAGTTAGCCTACAACAACAGTTATCAAGCAAGAATTCAGATGGCTCCATATGAGGCACCTTATGGGCGAAGATGTCGTACGCCTACATGTTGGACAGAGTTAGGAGAGCGCCAAGCTCTTGGACCAAAGTTGGTGGCAGATACTAAAAGCAAGGTTAAGCTGATTTGAGACCGGTTAAAAGAGACGTCTGATAGGCAGAAGTCATATGCTGACCTTAAGCGTAAGAAAATCGAGTTTGCTATTTGAGATATGGTTTTTTTGAAGGTTTCGCCATGGAAGAAGATCTTGAGATTTGGTAGAAAGGGAAAGTTAAGTCCACGATTCATTGGGCCTTATCAGATTCTCAAACGAATTGGGCCAATAGCATATCAGTTGGAGTTGCCACCAGAGTTAGACTGTATTCATGACGTTTTTCACATGTCTATGCTAAGGCAGTATCGGTCGGATCCTTCGCATATTGTACCAGTAGAGGAGATTGAGGTAAAGACTGATTTGACCTTTGAGGAGGAACCTATGCAAATTTTGGATCATGAAGTTAAAGTCTTAAGAAAGAAGTCAGTTCCGTTAGTAAAGGTGCTGTGGTGCAACCATGGAAGAGAAGAGGCTGCGTGGGAGCCAGAAGAGACCATGCGTCAACAATACCCTCAGTTATTTGGATCAAGTAAATTTCGAGGCCAAAATTTCTTTAAGGGGTAGAGTTGTAACACCCTGAATTTCGAGATTTTTCTGGTTTATTACGATTTTGCGGAAATTGTGAATTTTTCTTTGTTGAGGCTACTAAATTTGTGTTTAAGTATGTTAATGAGCTTTTAGGGGGCCCAAACTCAGGTTAAAACCCGATAAAAAATAGCAAAGTATGTTTTTAAGTGAAGGGAGGAACTTGGTCAAGAGGGCTCGTAAGAAAAACTTGGTAAAATTTGTCACAAAGGGAGCCTTGGCAAAGTGGTAAGGTGGCGCCACTAAGCTCCTACAAAAGTGGCGCCTAGGAGGGAGTTAGAGGTCCAGGGTTCAAGTCAAGGTAAGTTCAAGGTACTTTTATTTTTATGTGCAAGTGTTGGCAAGTGTTGGCACTCAAGTGGAACTCTATCTTGGAGAGCTTGAATTGCTCATGAGAGTGGATCAAGGAGAGATTTTAAGATATTTGAATTTGATGAAGCAATGGCCGGCCAAGGGACTCATGATGTTGCAAATTTGGCACCTAGCTTGAGGGCTAGTATTTTCGGCATTAGTGAGTTTTGTGCCGATTTCTTTAGGTGCTTGAGCCTCCCTCTTTATTGCCGAATTAGGTATACTAAGGTAGGTCTTGTTTTCATTCTTTTTCTTCTTTTCTAACCTAATAGTCGAAACTTACACCCCAAAAAGACCCCTATTGCCGATTTCTCTTTTTGGACCAAATTCACTTTCCTTTCTTCTTCTTCTCTCATTCTTTTTCTTTTCCCCTTGCACCCCAAACCGATTCTATACCATTACTTTTTCTTCAAAGCCGAATCAACCTAATCTTTTCTCTTTTCTTTAATCCCTGTCGACAACCATTAAAGGCCTAACCCCCACCATTGCCGAATACCTTTTTGACCGAAAGTAACCCTTCTTTCTCTTCAATCCTTCACCAAGCCGAATCCCTCATCATCTATTCCTTTTGCCATCGGTTTATCACCCCTAATTCTCTGTTGTATCGACAAGAATACCTAGGTAATAGATCTAAAAGCCGAACATCCTAGAGCCATAGTCTGCTAGCGTTTGAGGCTAGATCCATTACAGATCTAGTTTAGAAGGGGCGTGGAAGCAGTATTCTTCAATTAGGGTTATCAGTAAGTGGTCAAACACTGTGTATATTTGTTTTCTTAAAACTTTAGGAGAAGCCGAAATCTCTATATACTTGGGAGAATGTCGACTTGACTAATGTGATTTTAATTCCACATTTGGTTCTTATGTGTTAGTACGTGAAGGAGGTGATCAAACAAGGCATGGTTGGAATTAAGATCATCGGGATAACAAGATTTAGATCAAGTAGATCTAAATCGGCAGAGGTAAGATTTCTTGGCCATTGAAGGTATTGGCCGAATATGTGTGTTGGGTTATTGGTGAGTTTTTGTTTCAGTAAAGTTGTAACAGGATCTAATCTGTTTGAGTGATCGTTTGTAGGAGAAAGCACGTAGGAGATTTCACCGGTAGTATCACAAAACAGGTGTGTGTATCGAACACCCTTTCATGGTTCAAACCGGCAAAAGCCGAAAAGCCGAAATGCCGAAGTTCTGGCATTTCTTGGGCTTGTGAGCATGCGAACGCTCTCAAGTCGATAGGAGTATGATGGATCTGAAGTCACTACTGGTTTGCGAGTCGAGTGCGTAATTTCGTGCATTTCGGTGAGTTGGGCCTCGGTGGGCCGAATGTGGGCCCAATGGGCTTTCGGGCACATTTGGGTAAAAATAGGCTTTAAGGGTATTTTGAAGACTGTAGGGTTAAAACTGCTAAAATGGTAACTGAATACTAAAACTGGACTGAATGGGCTTGTGACAGCCTTAAAACGACCCTAGTCGGAATGTGGTTTCGAGACCACAAAATCGAGGCATAAAATATATTTAATATTCATCTTGATGCCTATAATAGGTGTTAATTCATGTGTGACATGTTTGGTGTGTTGATTTAGAGTTATAAATTTGAATTTCACTAAAAAGGACTTAGTAGTGAACTTTGAAAATATGCTAGACAAGTGTGTGATGACTAGTTAATGCATGCATGCAAAATTGAGGGAGTTACATGTCAAATTTACCTTTTTTATGTGAGTGGATGGTAATGATGATTTTGTTTGGCATTTTGTGTTTTGTATGTTAGTAAATAATAATAATAATAAATTTGTTTACATTAAATAAAATTGGTGTCATAAATAAGAAATAAAAAAAAGAGTTAATAAAATAAATGAATTAAACATGTTTGAGGTGAAAATTACAAGGTCATTCTTTTGTTCTTCATCCTTGGCCGAAACTAGAGAAAGGAGAAGCTAAGGCATTCGGCTACTTAGGCCTTTAAATTCAAGGTGATTTTCATGCTAACTCTTATTGATTTTGTTGTATTTGGGAGCTATATGCAATCCTTAGTCAAGCCCATGTTGAATTCTTGATTTTTGGTCAAGGAATGGCATTCGGCCATATGAGTGAAAGTAGAGAAAAATTCATGTTCCCTTGATGTTTTTGTTAAAGAATGGAACTTTGGTGTTGTTTGAGCTAGATAGATAATTCTTCATGAGGATTCATGGTTAGATGGAATCGGTTGGTGTGTTCTAGCCTTCTACTTCAAATTTTCCGATTCTTAAATTGAGATTTTGGCCAAGGGTTGAGAAAAAAATTTTGCTAGTAGGGAAAATATATTATATGTGATAAATGGAATTACTTGTAATTAGCAAAAACTTGAATTTGGTTATTATTCATGCAAGCCTTTGCCGAAACTATAAGGAATGGATATATGTGAATCTAGATTATTAAACTTTTGAAATGAGTAACCATTATGAACAAAATTGTGTTCGGTTATTAAATGGTGAAGTAGTGCTCAACATTTGTAGTACTTGCTAAATTGGTTAAATTGATCTTTGAATAGATGGAATTAGGTGGAAATCAAATGAGTTTAGTTGTGATTATATTGTTGAATGAGGTGTCGGTCATGCATGAGTGTGCTTAGGTTGTTTAAAATACCCTATATGCATGTACAATTGTTTCATATGATCTTAAGGACTTAGTACTCTTGAATTGTAGTGCTAATAAGATTTGATATTAGTTGTTTAGTAGAATAAGTTATATGAATGTGTTATGTACGAGATGGAATGCTATAAAATGTTAGTTAAAGTTTAGGAAATGGATTTGAATAAAGGTCCATGCTTGGACATATGGCCGAATGGCCTGAATGGGTATGCATCTAGAAATGGTAGTTAGATTAATTGATCAATTTGTACTTGTGGGAGCTTTATGGTTAAAGAAATGACCTATTCGGCCATGAGCATAAAATCTTTGATTTTTGTTTTGATAATTGGTGTCTTAAGAGTGGTATATTGATTAAAATGAATATGAATTATGTATATTTATGTTAAGATCAATGACTACTCTAAATGATGCCTTAGGAAATGTTATGCTTTAATTATGTGAATAAAAAATTTAAAGAGTGAAATTGTATAAATCTGCTTGGTACAGCAGCAGTAACGTGTTTTGGAAAAATCACCATAAATTGTGGGAGATGAATTAGAGGCCGAATAAATTGTGTAATTAAAGCTTAGTGAGTCTAGTTTCTTATAAAAGAAACCTTACAAGAAAAGGAGTTTCTGATAAATAGATTTTTAGAGTAGAGTGAGACAGTGTCAGATCGACTATGAAATCCCCTGTTCTGTTTTTAGAAAATCACTATAAATTGTACAAAAATTGTTATAAGATAAAATTTATATGCTTAGACTCCTTAATGAGTCTAGTTTCGAATTAAATAGGCTAGGACATATTTTGAATTCTGTACAAGGAGAAATTCAATTCGTAGTAAAGAGTGGTCAGTTTAGTCAAACAGTGAAATAGGGGAAACTTTAAGAAAATTCTGGTATTGATTGGCCAAACCAAAAATTCTGGAAATTTTATGGATAGAATATATATGAGTCTATTTTCAGGAAAAATTAACAGCACATCATTTGGAGTTTCGTAGCTCCAGTTATGAGTAATTTATTGAATGTTGCTCAGAAAATCAGCTTGTTGCGACTTGTGGTATGTATGTGAAATGGCCGAATGTGTGTGTGTTTGCTATGAGAAGTATATGCATATACCATTTGACTATAAGTGAAAATGATTAATTGAGATGTTTGAATAAGGATTAATAGACTTAAATATTTTATTTAGCTCAAGAGCATAGAGGGACAAGTTCGGATAAAGGGAAGGCTAAAGTGGTCGAATAGCCAACTCATAATTGCTCGGGAAAGTTCAAGGTAAGTTTTGAGTAATTGATTTTGGTATTTAATTTAAATGCCATGATATGCATGAATGATAAATGAATGATGTCCTATTGACCTTACCATAATAAGATTATTGAGTAAGAAACCTTGTATATGTTTATTATATAGCCGAATGGCTATTAGAGAACTACGTAAAGAATAAGATTTGGGATATATGCTTATGTGTGTTACTTATTGAGCTGAAAGTTTAGTAAAAGAAGTATACTTGTATTGGACATGAATGATGTCTATGACACAAAGTTAGTGAGCATGCTATATGTCTATATGTGAATGAGTGGACTTGAATTACACATGTGATTTTTCGCTATGTGAAATGTAGTAAAATGTGAATAGATATACATGGAACTCTGTGATTTGAATCCGGGATTAAAGACCCGAAGGCTACATATGGAGACTAAGTCCGGGTTAAGACCCGAAGGCTATATGCGGAGACTAAGTCCGAGTTAAGACCCGAAGGCTACATGCGGAGACTAAGTCTGGGTTAAGACCCGAAGGCTTGTGTGGAGGTTTTATCCGAGCTAAAAGACTCGATGATGATACGAATAAAGTCTAAGATTAAACAATTTCATAATAACGATTGCTAATGAATGCGTTAAAGTATTAAGTTATACAGGTATGTACCCTAAACTTATATGCAAGTTTGTTTTGGACCAAATCATAAGGTCATTATGCGATTGCGTATGTGAGTATGAAATGAGAATATTAATATGGTTATAGCACAATTGGTCAATGAGAAATGTTATGTGAAATTATGCAATATGTCTATGATTACATGAGCTCACTATTAAGTGAAAGTTATCTGCCTATTGTATATGATAAGAATGTGTGTATTCGGGTAAGGGTGACATACCCAAAAGAAGAGGGAAACAAAAACGCGAATAACTATGTTATAATTTGATTTCATCCGTTGTCATTGCTTAAAACTTACTAAGCATTGTAATGCATACTCCGTTTGCTTTGTTTCCTTTGTTTTATAGATCTCTTTTTGGAAGCTACGGACTTGGGGATTGAAGCCTTGATCACCTACACTATCGTTGTTATTTTGGTATATTTGATAGTTATTTTGAGAACAATGGCATGTATAGGCTAATCTCCGTACATTAAACCGAATTACGTTTTGAGTTGTAATCATTTTAGCCATGTGAAAATGGCTTGCTTAGTCTTTAAGTATGAATATATGTTTTGATGAAATTCATGTGGCTTGATATTTGTAGCATGAGTTATAGATAGTAATCAGGATGCAATGTGTTTCGAATATGGTATACTGTTATTTGAGAAATTGTTTGGCCTAGTTGTTGGTAGTCACATGGTAGATTTTGCTAGATGCTTATTTATCGAATTCATTGTGATGCAATGTTCTAACCGAACCTTCTTGCAAGTGATCTATAAATATTTGGTTATAGAACTTTAAAGAGTCTAAGTCTAGTTGGTATTTATCAACCTCTAGTAAGTCGTATTTAGTTATGTAATACCTTAATACCCTATTCCGGCGACAGATAGGGGTATAGAGTGTTACAGGGCTTAAGTGACCAATAGACATTGTAGGACCCATTACGGGTTTTAGGGCCTAGTGACGGAAATGGTTAAAATCTGTTACATAGACTGTGGAGATGAAAGTAGAGATTAGTAAAGACTGTAACATGCATAAAACTCATAAATTATGAAATAAGTACTGAAATACCCCTTAGGTTGAGGAATTACCATTTTACCCCTAAGTGAAAAATAACCGTTATACCCCTAGGGCTAGGTATGTCTGAAATGCATGACTTGACTGTTACTGTTACTGTGTGCCATACTATATATATCTGTTGC
Organism: Gossypium stocksii; assembly: GCA_020496765.1. NCBI lineage: Eukaryota > Viridiplantae > Streptophyta > Magnoliopsida > Malvales > Malvaceae > Gossypium > Gossypium stocksii. Next base: position 44,353,658 of record CM035624.1, read on the forward strand.
ATGGGTTGGGTTAATAATGGAGGAAGTGTGAGTGGCACTGCCACGTTTACTGAAAGGGGCTATGCCTCGTATTACTGAAAAGGGGCTTTGCCTCGTTATACTGTTTATCTGAGCAGCCATACTGCGACTGTGGTGTGTGGGCTAGGTGGGTCGAGTTATTCCCCACATGGTGTGTTGGCTGGTACGGGTGGTGTGTAGCGGTTGGGTGGGTTGAGTAGTCTCCCCACATGATATGGGCTTGCATGCATACTGTCTATATGTACTGTTCTGTTTGGGCTTATAGGCCATACTGCTATCTGTATAGGGCTTCGACCCAGATTACTGAGACTGAATAGGGCTTCAGCCCAGTAACTGACTGAGACTGAATAGGGCTTAGGCCCAGTGGGCTTGAGATGACTTGGGCCTTGGATAGGCTTCTGCACAAACTGAGTTTTCCAAACTTACCCTTTTCTTTTCGTCCTTGTAGGTGAGCCCTAGTTTGTGGACTTAGAGCTGGGAGGGATTCAGAGTGGCCACAGAGACTGAGTTTTGGTTTTAAACTTGTTTAAGTTATTTCCTTATTTTTACTTACTCGTTTTATTTTCATTTTGGGTTTGTAATAAGGCCGCTTTAACTATTCGTATTTGGGGTTTTTTATTTCTTTTTACTTATGCATGATTTACTCTAACTACAACAACGCACGTTTTTTCCAAAACTTAAACCAATGTTTCCAAAACCAATCTAACACCTCAATCATCCAACCAAGGTAATGATAAATAAGTAAATCTTTTAATAACTAGTAAAGATTAGTATGATCGTCAAATAAATCGGGAATTTCTCCTCAACCCTAAATATTATTTTGCAAACCTCACCACCAAACAAAGAAACTAGGTATCGTGGTTTAGTTTAGTTGATGTGACACACCAGATTTGGCCATAACGTCTAGGCCAGGTTTAGAGTGTTACAACCCGTGTGCTCAATTTTGAGCATTCTAATTCTAAAAATTTTAGGTGTAGGGTGTAACACCCTGAATTTGGGCTTAGAAGAATTGGGCTTTGAGTCTGGGTTCGGATGGAAGACAGCCTGAGTAATTTAGATGACATCCTGATTTTCGGGATTTTTCAGGTTTTTGTGATTTTGGTGAAATCTTGAAATTTTGGTGTTCTGAATATTGGAATTGAGTTTAAAAGTGTTAGTGGGCCTTTAGAAGGCTCAAGCCTAAGTTAAAACCCGGTAAAATATCAAGTTTGGATTTCAAGTGAATAGGAGACTTGGTTAAGTGGGCTTTTAAGGAAAAACTTCGTGTATTATGACACAAAATGAAGCTTTGGCAAAGTGGCAAGGTGGCGCCACTAAGTTCCTAAAAAAGTGGCGCCTAGAAAGGAATTAAAGGTCCAGGGTTCAAGTTGCAAGGTAAGCGTATGGTTACTTTTAATTTTTAGGCATGTGCCGGGCATGTGATCACTTAAGTATAATTAGCTAGGGCCTTAGGAAGGTTGGGCCGATTGCTTTGTTAGTAATTAGGGTTAGTTTCTTTTCTTTTTCTGTCATGACAAATTAGGGTTAGCCACCTAAAAGCTTTCACTTTCATTTATCCTTCTCTAAGTTTTCACAAAAGCTGAAAATGCAGATTCCTTCTCCTTTGTGCCGATTTCTTCTTCCTCTCCTTCTCCTCTATTCTTTTCTTCCTTTTCGCTTTCTCTTCTAGCCGAAACCTTCTTATCACCTTACTCACCTTCTCTGTCGATCCCATCCTCCACGAAACCACCATAGCCGATTGCCATAAAGGCCGAAATCCTGAAAACTTACTTCTTATGCCGATTTCTCAAAGCCAATTCCTTCTTTTCTTTTCATTCCTTTTGACCGAATTTCATCTTCTCTAAACCCTTAGTACCTGTCGGCAACACTACTCCAAGATTATAACCCCAAATCACCATCTTCTTCACCAGTCAAAAAGCCGAAACTGCCATAACCATAGGAGCTCATAGCTGAATCTTTAGATCTCTAAGATTCTAATTCTGCTAGTGTTTAGGGGATGGATCTGCATCAGATCTGAGTAGGAACATAAGGAGAAACTGTAGTAAGTACTCGTTATCCCAGATTTACATTTTTTTGCAATTTAGAAAAAGCCGAAGTCCCTAAAATCTAGAGAGGCTGCCGATTGGGGCTTAGGGCTCTAAGGGTCATTAACCAATAATTTCTTTTGGTGATTAGTATGCTCTAGAGGTGATTGATCAAAAGCTTGGATCTTTGGAACAACTAGACTTAGATCTAGTCATCGGTTTTCTGCAAAGATAAGATTTTGAAGGCTTTAGGGGCCTTGGCCGAATATGGGTAAGTGAATATTGGGATTGTTTGTTGTAGTTTTGCAATATAAGAATTATGGTAATCGATTGTAGGACATCATAGGGGATCTCAGTAGCAGTCGTTGCGAAACAAGTGTGTGTCGAACACCCTCTCATAGTTCAATTCGGCAAAAGCCGAAATGTCGAAATTCTGGCATTTCGTGGGCTTGTGAGTGTGCGAGTACTCATAAGACGTTTAGGAAACGTTGGATCTGAAATTGCAAAGTGGTAAGTTAGTCGTGTGTGATATTTCGTGCACTTCGATAATTGGGCCTCGATGGGCTAAAAATGGGCCCAATGGGTTTATGGGCCCCTATAGGTGAAAATAGGTAAATAATGTGTACTGACAGACTGTAGGTTCAAAATTGTTTAAACTAATAAATTGATCATAAAATTTGAACTAAATGGGCTTAATTTGTTAATAGACACTATACGGCCCATTAGGGGTTTTAGGGCCCAATGGCTAAAACTGATAAATTAAGTTAAATAGATTACTATGATGACAAATGGATTAGTAAGGACTGTAATATGCATAAAAACCCTAAAAATTGATAAAGTTACTAAAAATCCTTGGTGGTGGAAAATTACTATTTTACCCCTAGGAGCAAAATGACTGTTATACCCCTAGGGCTAAGTATGACCAAAATACATGTTTTAATGTTACTGTTTACTGCATGCCATGTCATTATTATCTGTTGCATGGGACTGGGATATCGATGGAGGAAGTACTGAAAGTGGCTTGACCACGTACTGAAGGTTTTGCTTCAACTTACTGATATCTGAGCAGCTATGCTGCAACTGTGGAGTGTAGGGCTGGGTGGGTTGAGTTATTCCCCACATGGTGTGTAGAGCTGGTACGGGTGGAGTGTAGCGGTTGGATTTAGGCTGGGTTCGGTTTGCATACATGTTAATATCTGTTCTGTTCTGAAATGGGCCTATGGGCCGTACTGTTATCTGAAAAGGGCTAAGGCCCAGTTTACTGTATCTAGATAGGGCTTCGGCCCAGTTACCACTGTGACTGGATAGGGCTTCGGCTTAGTGGGCTTGAGTTGATTTGGACTCTAGATGGGCATTCTTTACACACTGAGTTTTCCAAACTCACCCCCTTTCTTTCCATCTATGCAGGTGATCCCTAGTTGGTAGACTTGGAGCTGGGAGGGATTCAGAGTGGCCACGAAGATTTAAATTTCTAGTTTTCAATTATTTCATTTTATTATTTATTTAGATTACTTAATTTTTGTTTCTGGGTTGTAATAAGGCCGCTCTATTTATTTTATTTTGGGTTTTTAATTCTTTAATTCTTTAATTATTTTTAGCTTAAGTAGGACATTGTTTAAATCGTTTTGAAATCGGTTAGTTCTACGACGAGTTTTTGTAAAAATTACTTGTTTTCAAAATATTTCGAAAACAGAGCAAAGCTTCCGCAACATAAATGTTTTCATAAATAAATATCTTAAATACGTTTAAACTTAATTTGTTGTTCGTGGACAAGTCATAAGGTTAAAGTGTGGCAATGGATGTGTGCATGTCTAGGATTAGATCTACGAAGAGCTTGGTACTTAAGCAATCTAAATGACTCACATCCTCTTCTCTTGAATCCTACCTGGTGCGTCGTATCCATTCACTTTAAGCCATAACAAATAAAGTCTGATTTTCCGATGCTTAAACTGTTTTTATAATAACATGTTTCCGCAACTATAAAGGTTTACAAGCTTTCGCAATTTTTCCATAAGGTTTTATATAAGTTTACCGGTAAAAGTTTCTAAACATTAAGATGGGTTTTCAATGAAAATATGGTTTTCGAAAAACACTTCAATGTGACATACCAGACTTGGCCGTAACATCTAGGCCGGGTTTGGGGTATTACATTTAGTAGTATCAGAGCGCGGTTGCAACAACTCGGATGTTGATCGGGTCCAAAAAGGTTTTACAGAATTCAAAATTAAGGCCCATACAGGGTATTTTAAAAATAGATTTTTCGAAAATTTTTAAAAAAACCCTTTTCAAACTCGTTTTCTTCAAGGGATAACATATTTTAAGGTTTTATTCTTAAAAGTTAAAGTTTTTTGGGTTTTTTAAAATTTGGCATCTGAAGAAGTGGCACACTGAACCCCCGGCACCAAGTTGTAAGTATTCTTTTCTTATACTGTACTGTACCAAAACATTACTGTAGATAGTACTAAGACTTTACTATGATACTATAGATAGGGTAGTACTAAAACTGTAGAGACTGAGACAGTAGGAAAACTAAAAACCCTAAAGGATTGAGACTATAGCTAGGTTATGATTCTGTAAAAATAAAAACTTTGAAATACTATCTCAGTATAAAATATATGAATAAAATACTAAAACTTGAGAATCGAGATCCTTGTAGTTATCTGATATGTATGCTGGTAATGTAGAGTATTAATATGGATTCTGAGGGTAAGCAAAGTCTGCCAACTTTGGGTAGCAGTAACTCGGAGATTGGTACTGAGACATTGGCAGAGTTAGTAAGGAAAGTGGTAGAAAAAGTTCTGGAGACCAAAGTTAAGGAAATTAGGGAAACGCTTCAAGTAGGGTACTTAGAGTGTAAGAAAAGGAAGGATCCTAGTTCACAGAGGACAGAGTCTCGTTCTGTAAAACATGCTAGGGCACGACTGAACTTTCCAGCCTGCAAGAACTGCCACAGACGTCATCTGGGTGAATGCCATAGGGAGAAAGGGAATGCTTTAGATATGGGTCCCCAGAACATCGAGCTCTAGATTGCCAAGCTAATTCTAGTTAAGTGTGTATGATATTTGGATTCGAAATGTAGGCGTAAGTGATAATGTTTATTTACTTTGATAATTAGATGTTCTGGGTCGTACTAAAATTATTTAGATCATAGTGCGCAGCGGTAGCGTAGTAGCATAGTGTTGCACGACTATTTTAGCTTTTGGAAATTTCGAGGACGAAATTTCTTTAAGGGGGTAGAGTTGTAACACCCTGAATTTGGGCCTAGAAGAATTGGGCTTTGAGTCTAGGTTCAGATGGAAGATAGCCTGAGTAATTTAAATGACATCCTGATTTTTGAGATTTTTCTAGTTTTTGTATTTTGGTGAAATCTTGAAATTTTGATGTTCTGAATATTGGAATTGAGTTTAAAAGTGTTAGTGGGCCTTTAGAAGGCTCAAGCCTAAGTTAAAACCCGATAAAATATCAAGTTTGGATTTCAAGTGAATAGGAGACTTGGTTAAGTAGGCTTTTAAGAAAAAACTTCGTGCATTATGACACAAAATGGAGCTTTGGCAAAGTGGCAAGGTAGCGCCACTAAGTTCCTAAAAAAGTGGTGCCTGGGAAGGAATTAAAGGTCCAGGGCTCAAGTTGCAAGGTAAGCGTATGGTTACTTTTAATTTTTAGGCATGTGCCGGGCATGTGATCACTTAAGTAGAATCGGCTAGGGCCTTAGGAAGGTTGGGCCCATTGCTTTGTTAGTAATTAAGGTTAGTTTCTTTTCTTTTTCTATCATGACAAATTAGGGTTAGCCACCTAAAAGCTTTCACTTTCATTTATCCTTCTCTAAGTTTTTACAAAAGCTGAAAACGCAGATTCCTTCTCCTTTGTACCGATTTCTTCTTACTCTCCTTCTCCTCCATTCTTTTCTTCCTTTTTGCTTTCTCTTCTAACCGAAACCTTCTTATCACCTTACTCACCTTCTCTGTCGATCCCATCCTCCACAAAACCACCATAGCCGATTGCTATAAAAGCCGAAATCCCAAAAACTTACTTCTTGCGCCGATTTCTCAAAGCCAATTCCTTCTTTTCTTTTCATTCCTTTTGATCGAATTTCATCTTCTCTAAACCCTTAGTACCTGTCGGCACCACTACTCCAAGATTATAACCCCAAATCACCATCTTCTTCACAAGTCAAAAAGCCGAAACTGCCATAACCATAGGAGCTCATAGCCGAATCTTTAGATCTCTAAGATTCGAGTTCTACTAGCATTTAGGGGATGGATCTGCATCAGATCTGAGTAGGAACATAAGGAGAAACTGTGGTAAGTACTCGTTATCCCAGATCTACATTATTTTACGATTTAGAAAAAGTCGAAGTCCTTAAAATCTAGGGAGGCTATCGATTAGGGCTTAAGGCTCTAAGGGTCATTAACCAATGATTTCTTTTGGTGATTAGTGTGTTCTAGAGGTGATTGATCGAAAGCTTGGATCTTTGGAACAACTATACTTAGATCTAGTCATTGATTTTCGGTACAGATAAGATTTTGAAGGCTTTAGGGGCATTGGCCGAATATGGGTAAGTGAATATTAGGATTGTTTGTAACACCCCTAGACCTATACCCGTCACCGGAGGGTAGAGAGGCATTACCTGAAGTTCTGTTTAAGCTAACATATCATCACTCGAACCAAACATGTTATCAATTCAATTAAATTATAACCTTCACAAATCAGTTAAAAGAAGATGCACCACCTTTTAAACATACCCACATTTCAATACAATTCATGCACTTATAGAGAGTTTACTAAGTCACCCCTGCCCTAAGAAATTTGCTTTGGCTGAGTGACCGTACTCAACAAGGCACATCATACAAACATTTACAATTGAAATTCACACCATACAATATTTAACCTTATCGACATGAAATAAACCATAAGCAAGTATATATATAGCGTCTTAGGTAGCCATTTTCGTATGGCTTAAAACATTTACAAGTTCAGATGTATCAAAATCTATCCTATACATGCCATCTTGAAAGGGGTACTACAAAAAAAAAATACCAATTTAGGGTTGGATAGTGTGAACAACTTTGACTTAAGATCACCGAGTCTATAGCTACCATGCCGAAACTGTAAAACAGAGTATTTGGAACAAAACTGAGTAAGCATGCCAATGCTTAGTAAGTTATAAACAACAGAATCGTTAAAATATATATATATATATATATTTATATCTGAATGAAAAGTAAGATTTTCCAGTTATTCCCTTGTATGGATAGTACCTAACAAGTATTCATCCTATCAATCATGACGATCCTTCATGTCTTTATTTTAACCATATTACAAAGGTAGTAGCATAGTACTCAACTAAAATCATTCCAAGGCCGAATATGTTCCAATTAAATTCCATGTTATAATCATAATTACCCACACAAATCACATATACACAAGGTTGATCTCTTATAGTCAGAAATCATATCTCATGAACAGGTCGAGAGCATTTAAATACATATCGATAACAGATAAAGTGTCCTCATAAATTATTGAATTCGCAGATCTATATGGAACCACCTTTTCAAATAGGAATAAATTACATACCTGAATGGCGTATGATATGTGGATTCATTTGTCGAGTTACCTTAACATAAATTTAAGAATTTTACACACAGATACTTACGAAATTCCAACCTTTAAATAACATAAACACGGATGCCCTTCGGAACTAAATCAGAATTTAACTCTGGCTCAAAGCCCATTAGAACTAGGTCCGGCTCTCACACTGGCTCGAAAGCCCTTCGAGACTAAGCTCGGATCATCACACTGGTTTGTAAACCCTTTGAGACTAAGCTCGGATCATCACACTGGTTCGTAAACCCTTCGAGACTAAGCTCGGATCATCACACTGGTTCGTAAACCCTTCGAGACTAAGCTCGGATCATAAAACTCGATACATTCACACTTGTACATATATATCAAGTCACATTTGAATCTCTTTAACAATGCTTAATTACCATAACAACATGTATACCAATACACAACATTCGGTTCTCTAGAAATAACATAGGGAAGTTTTCCTTCCGAATGATGGCTAAATTCAACGTAGCATACGGTCTCCAAACATTCCGCAAACTTATCTCTTCTATAACAACATTCAAGCATAGTCCTTAAGTCTAAAATTCACATAATATGCGTACTTAATATAAATTCATTAGGACACAAGCTAAAATTTATTTCTTAAGAACTTACCTCGTACTTTCTGATTAAATACGGGGCGACTATTCCGTCACTTTGGCTTTCCCCTTATCCAAAGTTGTCCCTCGATGCTCTTGAGCTAAGGGTACAAAATTTAAATCATCAGAGTCCCGTTATAAAGGCTCATGGCCGATTGTTCCTTAAGATTAACAATTCACACACATATATACAAGTTATATATATCAATACACAGGCATCAAATTTTCACAAAATTTTAGTCATGCCTACAATTGTTTTAAAACACGGAGATTTCTCATTTCTTTCACTAAGACATCATTCGGCAAAGTGCACATACTTGTTCTAATGTTTTAGCATCTAAACTTCGACAAAATCAATGCATTTATACCAAAGCTGCAAACACATGAATATTTTTGTGCAAAATATACCAACGGTCAAACATATAAGTATATTTATACATATATACTTATTTATTTAAATCTAAAAATTAAATCACACTCATCACTTAACCCCAAAGCCTATCGAGGTTCCCTTTGTACTTTCCAATATTCATACGGCAATATGATATTTACCATTATTCATCCATTTCATAAAACCTTTCATTGATATAGACATACATAGTAATGATATAACCAAAATTGGTTATAATTTTTTTACTAACATTTCTAACTTCAACCTACGGTTCATGCTAGGCAACCATCAAGACCGAATGTCCCTTTAATGTTACAATTGACTTTATCCAAATCCAAAATCATAAGCACCCATTTCGAACCTCCTCAAATCAAAAGAACACACTTGTTACCCAAATTCAACTCTAGGTTCACAATCGGCAATATGGACATGTCCTAGCACATTTACCGATTCCCAAATTATTATGTAATCCCCCTAATTGCACATTCAACTAGCATAAACTTCACCCGTCCTCCATTTTCTACTCAAACATGAAAACAACAATCATCCCCAAAGTTCTTATTCATGACCGAAAGCATATATCAAAACCAACTCAAAAATCCATACATGGGCTATGTCAAGGACCCAAAAATCAACCAAATATCACAAAATTTCAAGAAACAACATCAAATACTTACCTTAATTTGAGCATACGCTGGCCGAAATCCTTTGTTCTTTATTTTCTTTTCTTCCCTTAGGTGTAATCGGCAAAACAAAAGAATGGTGCCTTGTTCTTTTCACCCAAATTTTATTATTATTATTATTTCCTTAATTAAAGTGTGCATAATTGGACAAAATACATTTATAATATACACTTTCTAATCATCACATCACAATGGCCGGCCACTACATGCAATAAACGGCAAATTGACATGCAAGTCCCTATGTTTAAAGTCTTGAAATCTTTAATCACTTTAATTTGTCTATCAAGGTTTCAAATTTTCACACGTAAGTCCTTGTCCCTAATTCCACCTTTAAAATGACGATTCAAACACTCAGAATTTCACACAAATATTTATCACATTAAATAACCATAGCGTGATATAATCACTTATTTTTATGACTCGGTTTAACGGTCCCGAAACCGCTTTTCGATTAGGGCCCAAATACGGCTGTCACAACTCTCCCCCCTAAAGGAAATTTTCGTCCTCGAAAATCTTACCGGTAAATAGATTTGGGCATCTTTCCTTCATAGTGTTCTTGGGTTCCCAAGTCGCTTCTTCAATCCCGTGTTTGAGCCATAACACTTTTACTAACAAAACCTTCTTGTTTCGTAATTCTTTTACTTCGCAGGCTAGAATACAAATTGGCTCTTCCTTATAGCTCAAATTAGACTGAATTTCAACTTCTGACGGACTAATCACATGCGAAGGATCGGATCTATAGTGACGAAGCATCGATACATGGAAAAAGTTGTGGATCTTTTCAAGTTCAGGTGGCAGAGTTAGTCAGTAAGCAACTGGCCCAATACGTTCTGAAATTTCATACGGTTCAATGAATCTTGGACTCAACTTGCCTTTACGGCCAAAACGGAATATCTTTTTCCACGGTGAGACTTTCAGAAATACTTTATCGCCAACCTGATATTCGATATTTTTATGCTTCAGGTCTGCATATGATTTCTAACGATCGGATGCTATTTTCAAACTGTCACGAATTGTTTTTACTTTCTGTTCGGCTTCTATGACCAAGTCAACCCCGAGAATCTTATTCTCACTCAGCTCGATCCAAAATAGAGGTGTACGGTATTTTCGACCGTAAAGAGCTTCATAGGGTGCCATCTGAATACTCGATTGGAAACTATTATTATACGCGAATTCAATCAGAGGTAAGTATCTCTCCCACGATCCGCTGAACTCTAGAATGCAACATCTCAACATGTCCTCGAGTATTTGAATAACCCGTTCCGATTGACCGTCAGTTTGCGGATGGAAAGCGGTGCTGAAATGAAGTTTAGTTCCCAAGGCCTCGTGTAATTTCTTCCAGAATCTCGAAGTAAATCGGGGATCTCGATCTGAAACAATCAAAGTCGGCACTCCGTGCAAACGTACAATTTGGGAGATATATAGTTCTGCTAACTTATCAAGTGAAAAATCTGTACGAACCGGGATCAAATGAGCTGATTTTGTTAGTCCGTCCACAATAACCCAAATAGAGTCTTTCTTGCTCGGCGTCAACGGTAAGCCCGACACAAAGTCCATTGTAACACGATCCCACTTCCACTCGGGTATCAAAATCGGCTGAAGTAATCCCGACGACACCTGATGCTCCACTTTCACTTGCTGACATACTAAGCACTTAGATACAAAATTAGAGATGTCTCGCTTCATGCCGTGCCACCAATATTGTCATTTCAAATCATTATACATTTTCGTACTACCCAGATGAACTGACATTCGGCTATTATGGGCTTCACTCAAAATCATCGAAACTAGCTCAGACTTTTTCGGAACACACAATCGGTCCTTAAATCTCAAACAATCATTTTCGTCGACCTGAAACTCTGAATTCACATTCGAATCACACTGAACTCGTTTGGCAACTAAATCGTCGTCAACTTTCTGAGTTTCACAAATCTGTCGAAGTAACATGGGTCTTGCTTCCAATTCAGCAATCAACACCTCATCAGCCGACATCGTTAGTTTCACGTTCATAACTCGCAAAGAGAATAGGGATTTTCGACTAAGAGCATCTGCAACTACATTAGCTTTTCCCGGGTGATAATCAATAACAAGTTCATAATCTTTAAGCAGTTCTAGCCACCGCCTTTCTCTCAAATTTAAATCCCTATACGTCATCAGATACTTGAGACTTTTGTGATCGAAGAATATGTGGCATTTCTCACCAAACAGATAGTGTCGCCAGATTTTCAGAGCGAAAACAATAGCGGCCAATTCAAGATCATGGGTCAGATAATTTCGCTCGTGGGGCTTCAGCTACCTCGAAGCGTAAGCGACAACCCGACCTTCTTGCATTAAAACACAGCCTAGACCGTTCAAAGACGCATCGCTAAAAACTACAAATTCTTTGCTGGATTCTGGCTGAACTAATACTGGAGCTTCCGTCAAAAGGGTCTTCAGCGGGTCAAAACTTTGCTGACATTTATCAGACCACTCAAACTTGATATCTTTTTGCAGTAGCCTTGACAATGGAGTTGCAATCATCAAAAAACCTTTGACGAATTGTCGGTAATAACCGGCGAGTCCTAAAAAGCTTCGAACCTCAGAAACATTTTTAGGGGGTTTCCAGTCGAGTATAGCTGAAATTTTATTCGGATCGACTCGAATACCCGAAGCAAACACTATATGTCCCAAGAAAACGACCTCACGCAACTAGAATTCGCACTTGCTAAACTTCGCATACAATTGGTTATCCCGCAAAGTCGGAAGTACAAGTCTTAAGTGCTCGGTATGCTCAATCTCATCACGAGAGTAAATCAAAATATCGTCGATGAACACTACTACAAAACAGTCCAAAAACGGCCTAAACACACGATTCATCAAATCCATGAAGACCGCAGGGGCATTAATGAGCCTAAACGGCATCACTAAGAACTCGTAGTGACTGTATCTCGTTCTGAATGCTGTCTTCGGCATGTCGGAATCTCTAACTCTCAACTGATAATACCCGGATCGCAAGTCAATCTTCAAAAACACTGAAGCTCCTCTCAACTGGTCGAACAAGTCATCAATTTGGGGCAACGGATACTTATTCTTTACAGTGGCTTTATTTAGCTGTCGATAGTCGATGCACAATCTCATCGTCCCGTCTTTCTTTTTCACAAACAAAACCGGTGCACCCCAAGGTGAAAAACTAGGTCGCGCGAAGCCTCTGTCTGTCAACTCTTGCAGCTGAGATTTCAGTTCGTTTAACTCGGTAGGTGCTATACGATACGGGGCAATCAAAATCGGCGTCGTACCTGGAATCAACTCTATCCCGAACTCGACCTCTCTTACAGGCGGCAATCCCGGAAATTCTTCAGGAAACACATCTGAAAACTCGCAAACTATAGGCACCGTCTCAAGTCCTCGTTCGGAAACTTTGTTATCTAACACATAGGCTAGATAAGCTTCATAACCCTTTTTCACGTACTTCGAGCTAACATGGAAGTGATTACGGCAGGTAGCCCGTTTAGATCAATGGACTCAATTCGGATTATTTCATTATTCGAACATCGCAAATCAATGGTTTTTCGCTTGCAATTCACTATCGCGTCATGAACGGTCAACCAATCCATTCCAAGAATAATGTCAAATTCATCGAATGGTAGAAGCATCAAGTCAGCTGGAAAATAGAAATCTCGAACCATTAGGGTACATTTCTTGCATACTTTATCGACCAGAACACAACGACCCAAAGGGTTCGACACTCGAATTACGAACTCAGTAGACTCAACAGGAAGAGTCTTACTGGAGACTAAAGTTTCACACACATATGAATGGGTCGAACCAGGATCAATCAGGGCAATAACAGCAGTGTTAAAGAGTGTGAAAGTACTAGTAATAACATCTGGAGAAGAAGCTTCCTCATGGGCACGAATAGCATATGCTCTGGCAGGTGCCCAAGCCTCAGATCTGACTGCAGCGTCTCTAGTCCCTCTCTGACTACCACCAGTATTACTTCCTCGCCGCGGTGGTCTGCCCCGAGCAGCCGTGCCACTATGTCTCTGACTCGGATCGGGAGTGCGTTCATCCTTTCTTGGACAATCTTTAATAAAATGATCGGCAGATCCATATCTGAAGCAAGAGTGATCACGATGCCTACAACTCCCTGGGTGCCATTTACCACAATATTTGCAATCAAATCTATCCCAACGTTCATTTCCAACACTGGCGATGGAAGTAGCTCGCAAACTCGCGGGAGGTCGATGATGCTCATGTCTAGGAAAACCCGATGTTTAATTAGATCGGCCCTAGTCATCTCTGGTCTTTTTGGACGATTGCTGAACAGATTTTCCCGCAGATCTCTTGCGGAACTCTCTAGCTCCCTCCTCGGCTTTTCTTTTCTCATTACCGAGTTCTTCGGCTTTACAAGCTCGCTCAACTAGCACGACAAATTCTTTAATTTCTAGAATTCCCACTAGCAGTCTAATTTCTTCGTTTAACCCGTCCTCGAAACGCTTACACATAATAGCCTCAGAGGATACACATTCGTGAGCATACCAGCTGAGTCGTACGAACTCTCTCTCATATTTGATTACTGACATCTGACCTTGTTTGAGTTCTAGAAATTCCTTCCGTTTTTGATCAATGAATCTCTGACTGATATATTTCTTATGGAATTCGGTTTGGAAAAACTCCCAGGTGACCCGTTCTTTTGGAAAAACAGAAACTAGGGTATTCCACCAGTAGTAGGCAGCGTCACGTAACAGGGACACTGCGCATTTCAGACATTCCTCGGGTGTGCAGGACAGTTCATCAAATACTCGAATAGTATTGTCGAGCCAAAACTCGGCCCGCTCGGTATTATCGCTGGGGGTAGCCCGGAACTCTTTAGCCCCATATTTTCTAATTTTGTCGACTGGGGGCCTACTTGATCTCACTGGATCGATCACAGGAGGGGTCATATAAGCTGGAAAAGGAGTATTCGGGGGGCAGGGGTTGCGGAACAGCCGGATTCGATCTAATGAATTGAGCGAACCAGTCACTCATCATCGCATAAAAGGCTTGTCTAGTGTCAGCATCTCGATGACTGATATTCGGCTGAGAGTCAGGCAGCGCTGTCCCTTGCGCGGGAGCAGGCGCTACACTCTCGACATCGTCCGCTACGGCTCGATCAGGTTCGGGATCCATTCTATACCAAAAATCACATTTTTAGAAGTCAGAAGTCATCACACTATCGCATTCACATATAATGGCATGTATAGCTAGACTCATGCTTACTACGGTAATCCGAGAATCGACTAAACCGCAGCTCTGATACAAATAAAATGTAACACCCCTAGACCTATACCCGTCACCGGAGGGTAGAGAGGCATTACTCGAAGTTCTTTTTAAGCTAACATATCATCACTCGAACCAAACATGTTATCAATTCAATTAAATTATAACCTTCACAAATCAGTTAAAAGAAGATGCACCACCTTTTAAACATACCCACATTTCAATACAATTAATGCACTTATAGAGAGTTTACTAAGTCACCCCTGCCCTAAGAAATTTGCTTTGGCCGAGTGACCGTACTCAACAAGGCACATCATACAAACATTTACAATTGAAATTCACACCATACAATATTTAACCTTATCGACATGAAATAAACCACAAGCAAGTATATATATAGCGTCTTAGGGAGCCATTTTCGCATGGCTTAAAACATTTACAAGTTCAGATGTATCAAAATCTATCCTATACATGCCATCTTGAAAGGGGTACTACAAAAAAAATACCAATTTAGTGTTGGATAGTGTGAACAACTTTGACTTAAGATCACCGGTTCCGTAGCTGCCGTGCCGAAACTGTAAAACAGAGTATTTGGAACAAAACCGAGTAAGCATGCCAATGCTTAGTAAGTTATAAACAACAGAATCGTTAAAATATATATATATATATTTATATCTGAATGAAAAGTAAGATTTTCCAGTTGTTCCCTTGTATGGATAGTACCTAACAAGTATTCATCCTATCATTCATGACGATCCTTCATGTCTTTCTTTTAACCATATTACAAAGGTAGTAGCATAGTACTCAACTAAAATCATTCCAAGGCCGAATATGTTCCAATTAAATTCCATGTTATAATCATAATTACCCACACAAATCACATATACACAAGGTTGATCTCTTATAGTCAGAAATCATATCTCATGAACAGGTCGAGAGCACTTAAATACATATCGATAACAGACAAAGTGTCTTCATAAATTATTGAATTCACAGATCTATATGGAACCACTTGTTCAAATAGGAATAAATTACATACCTGAATGGCGTACGATATGTGGATTCATTTGTCGAGTTACCTTAACATAAATTTAAGAATTTTACACACAAATACTTACGAAATTCCAACCTTTAAATAACATAAACACGGATGCCCTTTGGAACTAAATCAGAATTTAACTCTGGCTCAAAGCCCATCGGAACTAGGTCTGGCTCTCACACTAGCTCGAAAGCCCTTCGAGACTAAGCTCGAATCATCACACTGGTTCGTAAACCCTTTGAGACTAAGCTCGGATCATCACACTGGTTTGTAAACCCTTCGAGACTAAGCTTGGATCATCACACTGGTTCGTAAACACTTTGAGACTAAGCTCGGATCATAAAACTCGATACATTCGCACTTGTACATATATATCAAGTCACATTCGAATCTCTTTCACAATGCTTAATTACCATAACAACATGTATACCAATACACAACATTCGGTTCTCTAGAAATAACATAGGGAAGTTTTCCTTCCGAATGATGGCTAAATTCAATGTAGCATACGGTCTCCAAACATTCTGCAAACTTATCTCTTCTATAACAACATTCAAGCATAGTCCTTAAGTCTAAAATTCACATAGTATGCGTACTTAATATAAATTCATTAGGACACAAGCTAAAATTTATTTCTTAAGAACTTACCTCGTACTTTCTGATTAAATACGGGGCGACTATTCCGTCACTTTGGCTTTCCCCTTATCTGAAGTTGTCCCTCGATGCTCTTGAGCTAAGGGTACAAAATTTAAATCATCAGAGTCCCGTTATAAAGGCTCATGGCCGATTGTTCCTTAAGATTAACAATTCACACACATATATACAAGTTATATATATCAATACACAGGCATCAAATTTTCACAAAATTTTAGTCATGCCTACAATTGTTTTAAAACACGGAGATTTCTCATTTCTTTCACTAAGACATCATTCGGCAAAGTGCACATACTTGTTCTAATGTTTTAGCATCTAAACTTCAACAAAATCAATGCATTTATACCAAAGCCGCACACACATGAATATTTTTGTGCAAAATGTACCAACGGTCAAACATATAAGTATATTTATACATATATACTTATTCATTTAAATCTAAAAATTAAATCACACTCATCACTTAACCCCAAAGCCTATCGAGGTTCACTTTGTACTTTCCAACATTCATAAGGCAATATGATATTTACCATTATTCATCCATTTCATAAAACCTTTCATTGATATAGACATACATAGTAATGATATAACCAAAATTGGTTATAATTTTTTTACTAACATTTTTAACTTCAACCTACGGTTCATGCTAGGCAACCATCAAGACCGAATGTCCCTTTAATGTTACAATTGACTTTACCCAAATCCAAAATCATAAGCACCCATTTTAAACCTCCTCGAATCAAAAGAACACACTTGTTACCCAAATTCAACTCTAGGTTCACAATCGGCAATATGGACATGTCCTAGCACATTTACCGATTCCTAAATTATTATGTAATCCCCCTAATTGCACATTCAACTAGCATAAACTTCACTCGTCCTCCATTTTCTACTCAAACATGAAAACAACAATCATCCCCAAAGTTCTTATTTATGACCGAAAGCATATATCAAAACCAACTCAAAAATCCATACATGGGCTATGTCAAGGACCCAAAAATCAACCAAGTATCACAAAATTTCAAGAAACAACATCAAATACTTACCTTAATTTGAGCATATGCTAGCCGAAATCCTTTGTTCTTTATTTTCTTTTCTTCACTTAGGTGAAATCGGCAAAACAAGAGAATGGTGCCTTGTTCTTTTCACCCAAATTTTATTATTATTATTATTTCCTTAATTAAAGTGTGCATAATTGGACAAAATACATTTATAATATACACTTTCTAATCATCACATCACAATGGCTGGCCACTACATGCAATAAACGGCAAATTGACATGCAAATCCCTATGTTTAAAGTCTTGAAATCTTTACTCACTTTAATTTGTCTATCAAGGTTTCAAATTTTCACACGTAAGTCCTTGTCCCTAATTCCACCTTTAAAATGACGATTCAAACACTCAGAATTTCACACAAATATTTATCACATAAAATAACCATAGCATGATATAATCACTTATTTTTATGACTCGGTTTAGCGGTCCCGAAACCGCTTTCCGACTAGGGCCCAAATACGGCTGTCACATTGTTTGTTGTAGATTTGCAATCTAAGAATTATGGTAATCAATTGTCGGACATCGTGGGGGATCTCAGTAGCAGTCGTCGCAAAACAGGTGTGTATCGAACACCCTCTCATAGTTCAATTCAGTAAAAGCCGAAATGTCGAAATTCTGGCATTTCGTGGGCTTGTGAGTGTGCGAGTGCTCACAAGACGTTTATGAAACGTTATATTTGAAATTGCAAAGTGCTAAGTTAGTCGTGTGTGAAATTTCGTGCACTTCAGTAATTGGGCCTCGATGGGGTGAAAATGGGCCCAATGGGCTTACGGGCCCGTATGGGTGAAAATAGGTAAATAATGTGTACTGAAAGACTGTAGGTTCAAAATTGTTTAAACTAATAAATTGATCATAAAATTTGAACTAAATGGGCTTAATTTGTTAATAGACATTGTAGGGCCCATTAAGGGTTTTAGGGCCCAATGGCTAAAACTGATAAATTAAGTTAAATAGATTACTATGATGACAAATGGATTAGTAAGGACTGTAATATGCATAAAAACCTTAAAAATTGATAAAGTTACTAAAAACCCTTGGTGGTGGAAAATTACTATTTTACCCTTAGGAGCAAAATGACTGTTATACCCCTAGGGCTAAGTGTGACAAAATACATGTTTTACTGTTACTGTTTACTGCATGCCATATCATTATTATCTGTTGCATGGGACTGGGATATTGATGGAGGAAGTACTGAAAGTGGCTTGACCACGTACTGGAGGTTTTGCCTCAACTTACTGATATCTGAGCAGCTATGCTGCAGCTATGGAGTGTAAGGCTGGGTAGGTTGAGTTATTCCCCACATAGTGTGTAGGGCTAGTACGGGTGGAGTGTAGCGATTGGATTTAGGCTGGGTTCGATTTGCATACATGTTAATATCTGTTCTGTTCTGAAATGGGCCTATGGGCCGTACTATTATCTAAAAAGGGCTAAGGCCCAATTTACTGTATCTAGATAAGGCTTCGGCCCAGTTACCACTATGACTGGATAGGGCTTCAGCCCAGTGGGCTTGAGTTGATTTAGGCTCTGGATGGGCATTCTTTATACACTGAGTTTGCCAAACTCACCCCCTTTCTTTGCATCTATGCAAGTGAGCCCTAGTTGGCAGACTTGGAGTTGGGAGGGATTCAGAGCGGCCACAAAGATTTAAATTTCTGGTTTTCAATTATTTCATTTTATTATTTATTTAGATTACTTAATTTTTGTTTTTGGGTTATAATAAGGCCGCTACTTAATTTTTGTTTTTGGGTTATAATAAGGCCGCTCTATTTATTTTATTTTAGGTTTTTAATTCTTTAATTATTTAATTATTTTTAGCTTAAGTAGGACATTGTTTAAATCGTTTTGAAATCGGTTAGCTCTACGGCGCATTTTTGTAAAAGTTACTTTTTTCAAAATATTTCGAAAACAGAGCAAAGCTTCCGCAACATAAATGTTTTCATAAATAAATATCTTAAACATGTTTAAACTTAATTTGTTGTTCGTGGACAAGTCATAAGGTTAAAGTGTGGCAATGGATGTGTGCATGTTTAGGATTGGATCTAGGAAGAGCTTGGTACTTAAGCAGTCTAAATGACTCACCTCCTCTTCTCTTGAATCCTACCTGGTGCATAGTATCTATTCACTTTAAGCCATAACAAAGAAAGTCTGATTTTTCGATGCTTAAACTGTTTTTATAATAACATGTTTCCGCAACTACAAAGGTTTACAAGCTTTCGCAATTTTTCCATAAGGTTTTATACAAGTTTACCTGTAAAAGTTTCTAAACATTAAGAAGGGTTTTTTATGAAAACATGGTTTTCAAAAAACATTTCAATGTGACACACCAGACTTGGCCGTAACGTCTAGGTCGGATTTGGGTTGTTACATAGGGGACACACGGGCTAACTACACACCCATGTACCCAACCATGTGTCTTACACGGTCTAGACACTCACCCCTGTGTCTTCCCGTGTGGACAAAAAAAGCCATTTCTAGCTTCATTTGTCGCCCAAAATCACACCAATGACTTGCACTAAAACTCACATCCAAAAACCAACCAATCCAAGCATTGAATTCAAGCAATTTTTAACATCTAACATGATATATTGTTACATGCATTCATGCTTTTAATCTTACCGTTTATAAGCATACTCACTTAACCATTCTCAATTAATCAATAATAAACACTTATGGTATCTCCATAAAATAAACTTCAATAAATATATACATGTACCAAAACATAATCATCACTAGCCATTCCAATTATAACAGCCCGATTTTGGGCCTAGTCGGAACAGTGGTTTCGGGACGACAAATCTGACAAGGAAAATTTTATTTTTTATTATATTTTTAAGGTCTACAATTTGACGGAATGATTTTTTGTAAATCTCATTCGAAAATGGCACTCAATTTTGTTAAAAGGACTAAATTATAAAAAGTGCAAAGCTTGAGTGGTAGAAGCTAGAGGTGTCTAATTGCTATGAAATTTTAAATTGGAGGTTCTTAAATGGTAATTAAACCATTGGATAATTTGTTGGACAAAAATAGACATGAGATGGTGAAATAAAATATTTTTAAGTTAAGGGTAATTTGGTCATTTGGTGATTAAAATGAATTAAAAACAAAATTAAAAGCCAATTTTTTCCATCTTCAACCCCAACTTTGAGCTTCAAGTTTAGAGCTTGTTGCAATAGCCCGATACAAGGCCTAAACGGAATTGTGGTTACAAAACCATAAATTCGAGGTCAAAATATTTATTCCGATTGAGTTTTAAAAATTTATTTTGTGTTTGCAATATTTTGTGAAATTTTCGTTACAAAATTTTATTGTTTGTGTGTCCAATTTGATAAATTGGACTAAATTGCAAAAGTAGTAAAATGTGCATTCTAAAAGGTAAAGGTGTTTAATTGAAATGTGTTTTATTTATATTTTTTATGGTTTACATTTTTATTAAATTATTTTGTACAAATTTTGTACGAAAATTTCGACGTTTGGGCACTCAATTTAGTCAAAAGGACTAAATTGTAAAAAGTGCAAAAGTTGAGTTCTACATGTTGAGGTGTCCAATTGTTATGAAATTTTAAATTGAAGGTCCTTAAATGGTAATTAGACCATTGGTTAATTTATTGGACAAAAATGGACATGAAATGGGTGAAAAAGAGTATTTTTTAGTTAGGGGCATTTTGGTCATTTAATGATTAAATGAATTAAAAAATCAAATTAAAAGCCAATTTTTGCTCATCTTCTTCTTCAAGGCTGAAAATAGCATGGAGAAACCATGGCTAGGGTTTTTCAAGCTTCCAAGCTCGATTGTAAGCCCGTTCTAGCCCCGTTTTTAATGATTTTCATGTTTTTGAAATCCTCGTAACAAGATCTATCTATTTCTACCACTAATTTGAGATATGGTTAAAGTATAGGGTTTTGAACCATGATGAATATGTGTGTATTTTTGTGTTTAATGCATGTTTATGGTTAGAGAAACAACTTTTCCTGAGTGATTTTCGGTGAAAATGCCTAAAAAGACTAATTTGTAAAAGTTGTAAAATATGTGTAGAAAATGTGATTTAGTGAAAAATTTGGGCTGCTATAAGAGGGAATATGAATCGACTATGCTTGGGTATTGAGAAAAATGGATACATTTCATTTTACGAGCCTAGGGACAAATTTGTAAATATGTGAAACTTTAGAGGAAAAAATGTAATTTTTTCATAGTATGATTTTTGGACTGATTTGAATAGTATAATAATTTAATAAGTCGATTTTGATATTATAGATCAAGAAAAATGATTTTCGGACTTAGAACAGGGAAAAAACGTGTATTAGACAATTTGGTCCTTTTCGCCATTTTAGGTCGAGGTAAGTTCATAAATTAATAAATGTTATTGATTTGTGTTAATTATGCAACATTATTATATATATCTATATATATATTTGATTAAATTTTGAAAATTAAATTAAATGTTCAAATTGAGTAAAAACGAAGGATCGATCAAGATCGTTGGTAGTAAAGTATGAATTGACCGTAAAAGACCATGGTTTGACCATGGCAATATGCTAAGTGAAATAAGTCCATAGAATCTAAGTGAAATAAGTCCATGCCAATGTGCTAAGTGAAATAAGTCCATGGCATCTAAGTGAAATAAGTCCATGCTAATGTGCTAAGTGAAATAAGTTCATGGTATTGTGCTCAGTAAGATAAGTGATCCGGGTGCTGATCCATACGTTCTACTAGTGGCTGGGTAGTCCGACATGTGTTACGAATACCTGATAGCTTGTGAGTAGCTACGTATGACCGACAGCTTGTGTGAGCAAACCCATAACTGTGAATAGCTCGAGGGTAAGCTTATGTGAAATTTTATGAATAAAATAGCTTTGGCTACAAGTATGGTACTATGTGAAGGCCACCGTGTATCCGTTATTATTCCGATGTGTTCAACAGGTAAGTTAGAAATGAGAATGAGTACCAAATGGTAAGCGAAATGATATAAGTAAGTATATGTATTATGCGAGCATCAAATCAAAGAAACTTGTGAAAATCATGCCTAGATTATGAATAAATGTGAAAGAATTATGAACCAATAATAGTATTTGATGTTGAATTGAAATAATGTGTTTTCATTGAGGTGTTAAGGTATCAACTAACATAGCCAAGATGAAAAATGAAAGTATAACTGAATTAAGCGATACAGCTACGTACGAAATCTATGTGAATGTTGAATGAAAGTTAATACAGAGAAAACGTGAAAGTGTAAAATTAGCGATAAAACAGTTTGGACAGCAGCAGTTACGTGACTTTTAAAAATAAAAAAAAATGGTGGAAATTGAATTAAAGGTTGAATAAGATATGAAATTAAATCTCATTGAGTCTATTTTCACATAAAAGAAACTTTTTAAGTAAAAAAAAAAATCATATTATGAGATATTTTAATTTTAATAAGACAGGGATGGAATGATTTCTGAATCCCTATACTAACTTTTGGAAAATAATTAAAAATTGTATAAAATAATTATGGGTTAGATTTTACATGTCAAAAACTATTAATGAGTCTATTTTTATTAGAACCAAATGGGAACATCATCTAAATCCTATACTTTGGGATAATTAACTTTTAGTAAAGATGGGTTGAGACTGTCCGACAGCAGAATAGGGGAGGTTTAAAGAAGAACTGTACTTAGCTAAACCAAAAATTCTAAAACTTTTGCGGTAAGAAGATATGTAAGTCTAGTTTTAGGGAAAATTAGCGGATCTTAATTTGGAGTTCTGTAGCTCAAGATATAAATAATTTAGTAACTATGACTCGAGTAGATAGCTTGAGATGAACATGACTAAATAATGGAACAATGTGCAATTATGAATGTATTATCTTGAGAACATATTATGAGAATTGGTAAAAGCATATTAATAAATTGCTAATTATTTACATACCAACTTACTAAGCTATATAGCTTACTCCCTTTATTTATTGTGTTTATAATGTCCTCAGGTTAGCTCGGGTTGGAAGTCGTTGAAGAACATATCACATTATCAAACTAACAAATTGGGTATTGATGATTCTTACACTTAAGGTCATGGCACGTATAGGGGACTTGGTTATTTTTGTATGTTTCATACTTGTTTTGGCCTAAAATGATGGCCTATTCTATTTGAAAGTTCATTGTTGTGTAAGGCCATTTGATGTTGGTTTATTGGCTATATTATAAGTCCATGATGATGCATTTCAAGGATGTGTATGTTTACATATGTGGATGAATGAGTGGTGATAGCTATGTGTGATGTAAATTTGTTTGCAATGAAAGTTCGATTAGTGCACAGGATAAGGACATGGCCATACGAGCCACACGACCGTGTCCTAATACCACACGAGAGTGTGCCCTTATTTTTCACGAAATTTTTCAATGTTTTCTAAAGTTCTCGATTTGGTCCCAAACCGTTTCCAAAGCATGATTTGTTCTTCGTAGGCCCATATTGGGGACTTTAGGATGAAATTGAAAAGTTTTAAATTTGAACACAAATTCATGACTCGGTTTTATACGATTGCATGTGTTTATGTTCGGTAATGCCTAATACCCTATTCTGGTGTCAAACACGAGTAAGGGGTGTTACATTTAGTGGTATCAGAGCTATGGTTTAGTTGATTCTCGAACTAACCTAGCATGCGTAAGAGTCTAGTTATACATGCCATATATGAACCGTGATAATGTGATATCTCCCGACTCTGATGAAATTATTTTGTTGAGATAGAGGTGCTTTCCAATCGAGCTATTTTTGAAAATGCTACAAATGACATTGGGATATTTGAAAACGGGTTTGTGATAAAATGAAACTTGAAAGGGAATGAATAATAGTTCATAATGTGTATGTGACGAGGTACAAAAATGAAACATCCATAATGTGAGAATTATGAGTAAGATGTTATTATTTTGGTTGAATGTAGTATTTCGATTAATTGTGATGATTTTATGAAACGGGTAAAATGTTATAAATGTTATAAAAAGGCTTTAACCCGCACTGGTAGTATTGTTATATGTTATGTGACTCTAGAGTATGTATTATGAATATGTGCCAAAAAGGGGCATTTTTGAAAATGAAATGATAGATTGTTAATATACATACCTTGTGCATACTATCTAAATATTCCTTGAAATTAAAATAGTGTAAAGGGGAATTATTCTTGAAATATGGGAAAGTAACATAAAATACAAATTTGTATTATGATAAGCAATCATGTTTGTTTGACCTTCATATGATGTTATGTGTTTGACTTGTATAATTAAGTGAATGCAGTAAGTAAACTTACTCAATATTTGTGGAATGCATGTATAAGTGCACTTGTTTGAATAAGATAATTGGAAAGTTAGTGTAACATAAATATGTATGTTAAATTACCTAAAGTGAATTGTATAATTGTGATGATGATGATGATGAATGTTAAGCCATATGTGTATGCATGAGACTCAAGTTAGAGGCTTTATGACCTTACCCCTTTACTAATGTGATATCTTATAATGAAATTTCATAAGATTTATGCTGTATGAGTTCACCAGTAAAAGATTATAGAGTTCAGTAGCAGATTTGCTAATGATGTGGACAGAGTTGAAAATAGTTGAGTAAGTAAATACAGTTTTGGATAGGATGCTAGGTTATTCTAAAGACTATTTGGACTTCGCAAAGTCACAGTTAGAGAAAATGTTAATCTCGGCTAATCGGCTTAAACAGGTATGATGACTAAAGTATGTGTTTGCTGGAATTTCTTCCAGATTGATTTACATTAGTGAATTGAATAATACGGGATTGGTAATGACATAAATGGTCAGAGAAACGGATTACGACTTGTAAAGATGTCTGAGTATGACAATAGCGATTGAGTAGATTATGATGATCTCTTCTGGGTATTCTATATATTGTTTTATCCTCAGGGATATATGTGGTTGTTCATTTTCTGGTCAAATTCTTATCGTGTGAGAATGTTAGCTGACTATAATGTTAGACAAAAGTTTTATTGGTCTAGTTGGTTCATGATCAGCATTTCTCTATCTGTTCGAAAGTCAATTCTAATATGATGGAATGAAGTCGATGGTAAAAATTTATGTGAGACTAATCTTATGTTTCTACTGATTATGGTTTTGTTTTATATATGAAGGAAATATATTATCTCTATTATGATGGAAGTCCAGAGTTGGTAGGCAGTGTTTTTCTTCTAGCTTTCTCTGAGGAATTATCAATATCTTTATTACCTTCTTGAGAGTTATGTTCTTGGACTTCCGGTATGGTATCATATCTTGGATTTCTTTATCTCAATTTTTCTATCATTCTTATTTCGTGAATTATCAACCATGGCTTATCTTTAAAGTGTGTTGTTTAGCTTGTGATAACTATGTCTATTATGATTCTGGTTTGATCATAGAAACATGGTGATTCTGGTATATGGATTTCTTTAATTTTTGTGTAAGGAATTGACATCAGAAAAGGTATAAGTGGTGAAATCACAAGCTCCAATTTTCATTATGGATTTCTTTTCTCAGGTAAGTTAATTAAAGTCAATGCATTCAATCGGGATATCCTTGTCACTTTGAGTTAATGCGATTGTAAAGGTCTTTGATTAGCATGTTAAGGGAATTATAAAAGTTTGTATGTTTGAGTTGTTTTAACAACATTAAGAAGAAGTATTTTGATATGTATTATTTGATAGTCGAAATCGACTCAATTATTTTTATCAGAGTGAGTTGGTCAGTTGAAATGTGATTTGAGTTACATGTAGTTAAAGTATTCTCAGTTATGGTAATAAATTTTGTGCATTCACGAGTATATCGATGGACAGTGTAAATGAAGGATTGATATTCTAGAGAGTATGATACCGAGATATACCTATTAGTTTTGTTCTAATCTAATGATGTTATTATGAGTTAAAGCTATTCTGAATTATATGGTTATCACATTTATGAAAATTCGGATGGTCTGTGTATGTTAGCAAAGTTGAAAATAGTTGAAGATATCATTAACCGAAGCTCTGGATCTGAGTTCAGTTTGAATTGAGTAATTAATTTATGATTTTTCAATGATGCACTATTGAACGGATTGGAATGTGTTTTATTACTAGAATGTAAAATGATGGTTCATGTTTTCATACGGTTAATGTCACATTAAAAAGAACTCTTCGACCAGTGATTTAGAGACGGTCACTTTTATGTCCGTATTGAGAATTTGGTGATGTCGTATATTCGACGAAAGGTGTCACATGTTCCCTGATTTCAAGAATTAAAGTATCAAATGTCATAGAAAGATCTAAAGTTAAGATAGTGTTAAAGACTTGAGCTATTGAAAGATCGTGAGTAGTTATTGATTAATCTTTGAGAAAGCAGATATAGTACAAATGCTGAATGAAAAAATCTTTGTTTATTTTGTAAGTGGGTTACACGATTGATTTTAATTTATGATGATCTGATTTTAGCTAGATTAAAAGCTAAAGCGATGTTTTCATTGCAAGATTGAGAATATCAAGAATATGTTAATGAATGGTAAGTTAAATGAGTTCAATATGAGTCGATTTCTGATTCTAAATTTCAGGTCTGAGATGACTGATGTTATTGTTCTTAGATAGAAATTGCGTGCAGATGAATTCATAGCTTATGCAGGAAATTTTTGTCACAAGGCTCAGTAGTAGCTCATTAGTTCATTCTGGGAGTAATCAAGATGTGCAGTTATTTGAAATAGATGTTTTGGTGATCGGGTTTCTTATTTAATAAATTGCCCAAGTTATATGTTTCTAAGGCTGTTAACTCTCATAGAGTGCAAGTCCCCATTATTTCGGATTGAGATCCGAGGGCTATATACCAATTATGGAAAAAGCTACAGGAAACTATGAATACACAGTTTCATCTTGGCACAGTGATACACCTGTAGATCAGTGGTAAGTTTCAGAGTAATTCAAAACTTTGACGATATGCTCCGACACTGTGTAATAAAGTTCAAGGTGATTAGAAAGAGATATACGAGATTGATATGATTCATGATTCTGGGAAATTAGTGAAAGCTATTCACGAGAGTTGAAAGAACTTTTTTCTAGTAAGATTTTCGAGGACGAAAATCCCTAAGGGGGAGAGTTGTAGCAGTATGATTTTAGGCCCAGTCAGAACAGTGGTTTTGAGACCACAAATCTGACGAGGAAATTTTTATTTTTATTATATTTTAATGGTCTAAGATTTCACGGAATGATTTCGCAAAAATCTCGTTCGAAAATTTTGACGTTTGGGCACTCAATTTAGTCAAAAGGACTAAATTGTAAAATGTGCAAAACTTGAGTTGTAGAGGTGTCTAATGGCTATGAAATTTTAAACTGGAGGTCCTCAAATGGTAATTAAACCATTGGATACTTATTTGGACAAAAATGGACATGAGATAGGTGAAATAGAATATTTTTAAAGGTAATGTGGTCATTTGGTGATTAAAATGAATTAAAAACAAAATTAAAAGTCAATTTTCATCCATCTTCAACCCCATGGCCGAATTTCATAAGGGGAAACCATGACTAAGGTTTTTCAAGCTTCCAAGCTCGATTGTAAGCCTGTTCTAGCCCCGTTTTTAATGATTTTCATGTTTTTGAAATCCTCGTAACAAGATCTATCTATTTCTACCACTAATTTGAGATATGGTTAAAGTCTAGGGTTTTTATCCATGATGAATATGTGTGTATTTTTGTGTTTAATAGTATAAAATACATGTTTATGGTTAGAGAAATAACTTTTACTAAGTGATTTTCGGTGAAAATGCCCAAAAGGACTAATTTGTAAAAGTTGTAAAATATGTGTTGAAATGTGATTTAGTGAAAAATTTGGGCTGCTATAAGAGGTAATATGAATCGGCTAGGCTTGGGTATTGAGAAAAAATGATACATTTCATTTTACGAGCCTAGGGGAAAATTTGTAAATATGTGAAACTTTAGGAGCAAAAATGCAATTTTGCCATAATATGATTTTTGGACTGATTTGAATAGTATAAATAATTTAATAAGTCGAATGTGATATTATCGATCAAGAAAAATAAAGTTCAGACTTAGCACGGGGGAAAAACGAGTATTGGACGATTTGGTAATATTCGCCATTTTAGGTCAAGGTAAGTTCATATGTTAATAAACATTATTGATTTGTGTTAATTTTGCAACATTATTATATATATTTGATTAAATTGTGAAAAGTAAAGTAAACGTTCGAATTGAGTAAAAACGCAGGATCGATCACGATTGTTGCGTAGTGAAATATGAATTGACGGTAAAAGACCATGGTTAGACCATGGCAATGTGCTAAGTGAAATAAGTCCATGGCATCTAAGTGAAATAAGTCCATGGTAATGTGCTAAGTGAAATAAGTCCATGGCCTCTAAATGAAATAAGTCCATGGTATTGTGCTAAGTGAGATAAGTGATCCGGGTGCTGGTCAGTATGTTCTACCAGTGGCTGGGTAATCTGACATCTGTTGTGGATACCTGACAGCTTATGTGAGTAGCACTGAGTAGCCACGTTTGACAAATAGCTTGTGTGAGCAGACCCGTAAATGTAAATAGCTTGAGAGCAACCCTATGTGAAACTTTGTGAATAAAATCACTTTGGCTAAAAGTGTGGTACTATGTGAAGGCCATTGTGTATACGTTATTATTCCTATATGTTCAACGGGTAAGTTAGAAATGAGAATGAGTACCAAATGGTAAGTGAAATTATATAAGTAAGTATATGTATTATACGAGCATCAAATCAAAGAAACTTGTGAAAATCATGCCTAGATTATGAATAAATGTGAAAGAATTATGAACCAATAATAGTATTTGATGTTGAATTAAAATAATGTGATTTCATTGAGGTTTAAGTGTATCAACTGACATAGCCAAGATGAAAAATGAAAGTATAACTAAATTAAGCGATATAGCTATGTACAAAATCTATGTAAATGTTGAATGAAAGTTAATACAAAGAAACGTGAAAGTGTAAATTTAGCAATAAAACAGTTTGGACAGCAGTAGTTGTGTGACTTTTAAAAACCACAAAAAATGGTGGAAATTGAATTAGAGGTTGAATAAGATATAAAATTAAATCTCATTGAGTCTATTTTAACATAAAAGAAACGGTGTAAGTAAAAGAATTTCATATTATGAAATATTTGAATTTTGTGAGATAGGGTCAGAATGATTTTAGAATCCCCTGTTTTGAATTTGGAAAATCATTAAAAATTGTATAAAATAATTATGGGTTAGAGTTTATATGTTTAAAATTATTAATGAGTCCATTTTCAAGAGAAATAAATGGAAACATTATCCGAATCTCGTACTATGAGATAATTAATTTTTAGTGAAGAAGGGTCAAAACTATCCGATAGCAGAACATGGGAGACTTTAAAGAAGAAAATGTACTTATTGGCTAAACCAAAAATTTTGAAACTTTTTTGGT
This sequence comes from Gossypium stocksii, assembly GCA_020496765.1. NCBI lineage: Eukaryota > Viridiplantae > Streptophyta > Magnoliopsida > Malvales > Malvaceae > Gossypium > Gossypium stocksii. The sequence goes on from CM035624.1 coordinate 44,383,382, forward strand.
AAGAAGATATGTAAATCTAGTTTCAGGGAAAATTAGTAGATCTTAATTTGGAGTTCCGTAGCTCAAGATATAAATAATTTAGTAACTATGACTCGAGTAGACAACTTGAGATGAACATGAGTAAATAGTGAAACTATGTGCAATTATGATTGTATTATCTTGAGAACATATTGTGAGAATTGTTAAAAGCATGTTAATAAATTATTTATTATTTACATACCAACTTACTAAGCTACATAGCTTACTCCATTTATTTACTGTGTTTATAATGTCCTCGGGTTAACTCTGATTGGAAGTCGCTGGAGAACCTATCTCACTATCAAACTAACAAATTGGGTATTGATGATTCTTACACTTAAGGTCACAGCATGTATAGGGGACTTGGTTATTTTTGTATGTGTCATACTTCTTTTGGCCTAAAATGTTGGCCTATTCTATTTGAAAGTTCATTGTTGTGTAAGGCCATTTGATGTTGGTATATTGGCTATATTATAAGTCCATGATGATGCATTTCAAGGATGTGTTTATTTACATGTGTGGATGAATGAGTGGTGATAGCTATGCGTGACGTAAATTTGTTCACAACGGCAAGTCAGATTAGTGTATGGGCTAGGGACATGGCCATGCGAACCACACGGCCGTGTCCTAATACCACACGGAAGTGTGCCCCTGTTTTTCACGAAATTTTTCAAAGTTTTCTAAAGTTCTCGGTTTGGTACCGAACCGTTTCCAAAGCATGATTTGGGATTCGTAAGCCCATATTAGGGACTTTAGGATGAAATGTGAAACGTTGTAAATTTGAACACAAATTCATGACTCGATTTTATACGATTGCATGTGTTTATGTCTGGTAATACCTAATACCCTATTCTGGTGTCAAACACGGGTAATGGGTGTTACACCAATGGCTAGATTACAATAATCATTTACATTTACATGTCAATATGACCAATATAACCTATACATGCCATTACAATCATAATTGGTTTACCATATTGTACTGACATTGATCGATGGATAGTGTGAGTGATCTCTGCCAAGCTTCCAATTTACTCTAAAACAGGGTCATAAAACTAAGTAAGCATAAAATGCTTAGTAAGTTCGTATAACATGGTACTTAACTTACCAAACTTTCTATTTTAAGGTAACTATGTAAGGCATATTCAATCAATTTGACCTCAAGCCCTACACATATTCTCATTGCCCTTGTTAGTCATGTATTCCATAATAACATCAAAACATATACGGGCTCAACAATAATCAAGTTTCCATGAACATATGCTTTCCACATCATGTATTCATTTAACTTGTATAAATCATCTCTTTATATTACAAGTATAATTTCATAATAGTTCATCTCGAGTTCAGATTATTTCATGTCAGAGCCTTACTCATATCATTCAAAATATCAAGGTCACATGAGTAGTAGTTTGCTTAAGGTGTACATGTCTATAATCAAATAATAACATTCTCATCAAATAATTTCCATGTACAAATATCATCACCTTATGTTTCCATATATCCATTATCATGAATTATCATTTCATGTATTCTAGGCAGATACGTGTAATAACTCGTTTCTTATTCATATCTTCTCATGTCTGGATTGTTACCCATTGAATTTATTCAGAATATTGATGGATACACAGGTAGTACACTCGAGGTGTACAAATCAGGATCCGTCAATTCATATTCAATGGTGCCAATAAGGTACTATTTTAGAGAGTCTACTCTCGAGCCACATATATATATACAACAGGATTACCAGTCCAGGCTAAATCCTTTTTATGACATATGCTCTAAGGAGCTTGATCTAGATTACCCGTCTGGGCTAAATCCAATCCATAACATATGCTCGAGTGGACTTATATCAGGATTACCCGTCCAGCTAAAACCTTTCATAAATGAGGTCAATAAGATTACTCATCTAAACTAAATCCTGTCAGCAACAAATGTAAGACCTTATTCATTTTGGGAAATCACATATCCATTGATTTTCATTTATTCAAATGGGATTTAACATTTTTCAAGCATTATTAGGTATTTCATTATTTCATACATTTATAATATTCACAATACTCAAATAAACACATTTCACATTCAATTCTAGCATAAAAAGATAACATTTTTACCATTTATCATTTATCGGGCATTATCACTGATCGGGAGTTGTCGGATATGTTTTCAATGTCATTTATATATATGATATTTACATAAATTACATACACAAAATCTAATTCAAGAATATAAATATACAATTCAGTTAAACGAACTTACCTCGATAAGGTTCATGTACGTAAAATCTACTAATCCGACATTTTCCTCTTTTCCTCGTTCTAGCTCCGAATTTGGTCAATTCGGATCCATACGAGTAAATTTAAGATCAATTTATCACATTTCATATTCAAGTGGACTCAATTTTCATCCTAGGCAAAATTTCCATTTTGCCCCTAACTTTTCCATAAATTCCTATTTTGTCCCTAGAATCGAAAAATAAAATTTATGCCATTTACGCCCTATTCCAAGCCAAACCAAAATTCCATCACAAAATTTACAGCACATGTATTCATAAAAATTTAGAATTTTCCATCAAATTTCACAACGTTACATTTTAGTCCCTAAATCATATGTTTTAATCAAAAATCACTTTGTAAAAGTTGTTTATCTATCAACAACCTTTCATTTTCTACCATAAATTTCTAATTTTCAGCATATTCATCCATGACCCAATTTTTATACTTTGATAACTTTACAAAATGATCCTCAAATAGATAGATTAAGCTATCCCGATTTCAAAAATATCAAAATTACTAAAAACAAGACAAGGAAACTTACCCATTAAGCCATGAAAGTTTCTTCTCTCTCTCCTAGGGTTTCCATGTATTTTTGGGGAAGATGATGAGAAAATAAGATGATATCTTCTTTTATCATCTTTTAATTAATTTATTTATTTCAATTTTTAATTTAGTCCTTGCCCTTTTTCTAAATTTCCATGAATGAGTCACCAAAATATCTACATACTTTCTTTAATGGTCTAATTACCATATGAGGACCTCAAGTTTTGAATTCCATAGCTATTTAATCCTTATAGCTACTAGAATTCAACTTTTGCATTTTATGCAATTTAGTCTTTTCTCTAATTAAAGACACAATCAATAAAATTTTCGTATCAGAAATTTCACACGACACCTCTATCATAATATGGACCATGTAATAAAATAAAAACAAATTTTATTTTCTAATCGGATTGGATTTGTGGTCCCAAAATCATCGTTCCGATTTCACCGAAAAATGGGTTGTTATAAATTTATTATTTACTCATGCTATACAGAACTTGTGAAGGAGGAAAGTAATGAGAGTATCTAAAAAATTTTAAGATACATACTTTTCATTTATCTATAAAATTTGAGTACATTGCAAGCGTTCCAAGTCCATGGCACAACTATTTTGTCCATCCACTCTAGTTGGTATGATCCAAATCCAGCGGTAACAACTTTCTGATATGGTTTTTCTCATGAGGTTGAAAATTTTCCTTTATTTCTTTTTGGTTGGATTGCATTCGTATTTCTCGTAACCAAATCTCCCACTAGAAACTCTCGTCTATGAACTTTGGAGTTATAATATTTGGCCACCTACTGAGCTCTAACTACTAAGCCAAGGGTTGCCTAATCTCTAGTTTCGTTTAGGAAATCCAGGTTCTTGCAAAGAAAATAACTTCATTGCCTTCAGAAGTGTAGCGCAACACATGATGGATGTTGAGATAGATTTCTTTAGGTATCACTACTTCAATCCCAAACAAAAGGTTGAAAGCGGTTTCCCTAGTTCCATAGTGTGATGTTGTTCAAAGAGACCATAAGGTTCGAAGGAGTTCCTCTAACCATCTGCTCTTGGTCCCATCTACTTTTTCCTTTAATCCTTAAAGGATTTTCTTGTTGGTGGGTTCATCTTCACCATTTCCCCATGAAGTCTTGACTAAACTACGGATTAAGGAATTGTGGAGATTCCCACAAAAGTCCTCAAACTTCTCTTACAATTGGGTCCCATTATCTGCAGTTATAAACTGTGGGATTGTAACACCCCTAACCTGTGTCCATCGCAGATTTGGGGTAAGAGGTATTACTAAATAGAAAGAGACTTTCGAACAATTTCATAAGTTCATAATCATCATCGCAAAGTGTACATGTGGCGATTTAATTATTAAACATGCTTCATTAAATCAAATACAACTACAATTCGTACATCGTCATTCATTTATTATTGCTATTATTATTATTTATTTTTTTACAATCACTAATACAACGAATTCCCAAATATAACATACCCTAAATTTATTGTCAAAGCATTCCATGACCAGCAACTAGTGCACGCAATTCATTATGAACCCCAAAAATGTTATCTACAGTTTATCATGCATAACATACACAACCAAACGCATTGTTGACATAAATAATTACACTACCAACAATTCATAATTATGCATAAAAGTGTCACAGTTACAAGCATGACTTTCTAATTTATTACGTCATTTTATAAACATTGAAATCATGTATACATGCAGCCAAAAATGAAGTTAATTTGAATAGACTTGTTTGCACATCTTATGGCTTTATACCAGGCTTATACGAAGGAAAATCATGCTACTCACATGCTTATTTAAAGTTTTCATATTTAAAGACTATACAAATAAATTTATGCACATTTAGCCTTAATTAAACTAATCATTTTATAACCATATGACACTTCACAGTACACGTGTTGCGTATGTAATTCACAAGGCAAAAGAATTGAAGACATAATCATCTCCCAAACAGGTTTAACTAAAATATCACACTAACCTTTAAGACATATAATCAACTATAAGACATTGATTACTTGTAGACAGGTTCAGGTGTGACTCTTCATACCGTGCATTATCCTTGAAGAAATTCTTCCCCTATGACGACTTATTCGGCTAAACCAAACAGTAGTGTCTCAATCATTTTATATATGTATATTTTTAACCGAATTCATGCATGCTATGTCCAAATTCAACAACCAGCCACAGTTTAATACTTCACAACAAGATTTATGACTATATTTAACTCACGACATAACGCCAAGATGAACTCAAAACCAAGCAAAATTAGATCGAGTTTAAGTATGGATAACGAGCCATTTTCATATGGCCTTTATACAACCTAATGTTTATTACTTCAAAATATTTCCCAGCCTATACATGCCATAGCTTGAGTTCAAAAATCTAAATACCGAAGCTATGGATAGTGTAATAACTTGCTGACAATCCCCCGAGCTTATAACTTGGTTCAAAAATCTATAAAATAGAATGAATAAACACCCTGTAAGCTTATTTAGCTTAATAAGCCATGAGCAAACAGCAACTAATTAATATAATTAATTTAATCAACTAAACCGTGTAACAATATAGGCATGTTGATAGTTGTTCTTATCTCAATTACCAAGATTCACGATTTTACATTGTCATATTCAACATCATATCAGCCGAATATTAACATAATTTAAAAAAAATGATAACCACCCAACCTTCAGACCAATTCATCAATATATGCACAACAAATATATACCTACTTACATACTTGTAATTCAAATATATATCAAGACCTCATTATAGGTAAAGCTTACATGGCCGAATATACCATGGTCATACATATATGTATACAAAACTAAAAATCATCTCAAAAATATTTAAGTTGTTAAGATGCAAAACCAAATTCACCAATAAATTTCACATATATTTTTTTTTTACTTTGATCGCATATGACTTTTAATCAAACATTAGAAATGTTCACTTACCTTAACCCACATGAGTAACAAGATATTTCATACCTAGCCCCTTGGCTCGTTTTACTATTCGAACACAATGCCCCTGCCTAATGAACCATTCGAAATTTGATAGGACACTTGGGTACCCACATATATCGTACAACGCCAACGTCCCAAACGTGGTCTTACATGTACTCACATATCAATGCCACTGTCCCAGACAGGGTCTTACTCGAACCACAAATACCGAAATCACATACCGATGCCATGGTCTTACTCGCACACGTACAACAATCCTATGTCATGACATATATGTATCCTAGCTATTCCTAAGGTTCATACGAGACTTTCGGGTGTTGAAGTTCAACCGAACCAAATTCAGAAATTTTATAATTAGTCCCCTCATATTCGGCTATGAAGCATGACAAATTTTACCTTTCATTCCAGCATATATATTTATCATTTAATCAAATTTTAATACGTCTATTTGCCTATGCACTTACCTTGGACGATGGAAAACAAGACGGGACGGCTAGTCGACAACTTTAGCTTTCCCCCGATCCAATTCTGATTTCTTTGGTTCTTGATCTAAACATATTCAAATTAAGCTCATTCAAACATATTTTCATTCAATTTAGTCCCAAAACATATAAATAGGAAATTTACCATTTTACCCCTGACATTTACAATTTTTACGATTTAGCCCCTAATGTACAAAACATCAAATTATACAAAATTAGTTATAAATGTAAGGTTAGCCAAATACTCCTTATGCCCAAATAAGGCTATATTACTCATAAATTTCACATTTTAGTCCCTTCACATTTTTATTTTTTACAATTAAATCCTAATTACTCAAAATCATTAAAAATTCCTTTACAAGATATCTTAACCCATTCCATGTCTTCCATAATTCATCATCAAACAAAGAAATCACAAATTCTCAACAATAGCATCATTGAAAATATTCATCAAAATCAAAAATTAAAGCTTAGGTTTTGTAATACTCGAAGCAACGATCTCAAAAACGTAAAAATTATCAAGAACCAAGGTAAAATTTACCTTGTATTAAGCTAGAGAGAAGGTCGAACTAGGTTTTCTTTTTCTTTCATCTTGTTTGAAGATTTCGGCTATGGAGAATGTGTTTTATGAGCACTAGTTTTTTTATAACATATAATATATTACATATACAAACTTATCATTATCAATTGTTTTCCTATTTTGCCATTAATGAACTAATGGCTAACATCTATATATTATGGACATATTCGCCCACTATGTTTAAACCCAATTAATTTAAACATGTTTTATTTAATGTTTTATTATTTAAACATATTTTATTATAAGTTTCATTAATGCTCATGCAAGTTTAATACCATACACTCACGTATGCAAACCAATAAAGAAAAAAAATGGACTTTTTGCATTTAAAGTACTTCCATTTAAGAAGCCAACTCCAATTTAGTCATTAATATTAAAGTTAGCCAATTTATAAATTTATGCGTTCAAGTCCTTATTACTAAATTGAACATTCAAACAACAGAATTTAATCACGAAAATTTCACAGATATCAATTCACACAAAATAAACACAGGAAATAATTTTAAAATATTTTTTTCTAACTCAGATTCGTGGTCCCGAAACCACCATTCCGATTAGGGTCTAAATCGGGATGTTACAGGGATCCTATACCAACATATAATGGTTTCCCATACAAAAATCTACGTCTACTTCTATATTTCTTGGTGAAATATTCAATGGCCACCACAATGTATTTCTTTTGTGCCACAATGAGTGGGAATGGGCCAACTATGTTGATTCCTCAAGTGTCAAAGGGCTAGGGGCTGGAGATGCTCTAGAGGGGTTCTGTAACACCCCAAACCTGGCCCAGACATTATGGTTGAATCTGGCGTGCTACATCATAGTACCTTTCGAAAAATCAAAATTGTGAATCAAACCTTGTCGTCAGTTAAAAACTCCTCTGTGATTATATAGGAAACTTTAGTGAATTTAGTTCTTTACTAAAATTAAATCGTCTTGTCAAAATGCTTGTCGTGTTAGATGCCATTGATATGCTTAACTGATTTAAATCGTAGAAGCTTTCAAAATCTTAATGTTTGAAATGCATTTTTTTTTTTTTGAAAAATAGTTATTATTTTTAGAAATCCCATTACTTCTAATTAGCAGCCTTAAAATAAGTAAGCAAGAGCCCAAATATAAATTTAAGTCCCTTAAATGGCCTTATAACAAAATAAACCCAAAACGTAACGATAAATTTAAATAAAACCAAATGTAAATTAACCGCAATCGTGTGGCCACCTCCAAGTCCCTCGCAGCACCAAATTGCCTATAGCTGGGGATTACCTGCACAGTTAAAAGAGAGGGTGAGTTTACGAAAACTCAGTATGTAATCCCCCATCATTCAATCGGTAAACAACATATAGTAACAGTCTGGGCCTGAGCCCTATTCAGAAACAGTACAGTGGGGCCTTGCCCAATATAGTATCAGTACAGTACAGTAATGCAACAGTGCAACCCACCCCAATCCAGCCAAACTCACCACTCTGTACCACCAACACACCATGTGGGGATTAAATCGACCCACCCAGCCAACACACCAATATCGTAGCCGAGCTGTCAGTAATAGTATCGCAGCATAGCTACCAATAACAGTATTACAGCATAGCTGCCAGTAACAGTATATGTGGCAAAGTCACTAGTATAGTATACTTCCACAATAACAATATCCCAATCCCATGCAGTATGTCATGTCATAAATCATATGTGTATGCAGAATGTCATGCACAGAAATAGTCATGATTATGTCATAAATATATCAGTCAATCTATCTCTAGGGGTACTACGGTAATTTTTATCTACTAAGGGTAAAATAGACATTCTACCCCTTTGAGGGTATTTTGGTCATTTTACCTATTTTCGGATCTTGGTACACATATCGACCTCTTAGAAGGTCTACAGTCACCTATAACGACTTATGTAACTTAAACAGTCATAACAATGCAAACGGACCAAAGGACATAGCCCAGTCCAGCATTTGCCACATATTGTGGATTTTATCCACGTGGGCCTACGAGCCCATTGGGCCCTCACGTCCCATCTTGACCCAACATGGCCCAGAACGGCCCCAAACCTATGAGAACGCTCATGGTGGCCTTTACAATCTTACGCCCATAATTCGTGGGCTTGGTTTACCACACGAGCGATCGCTCGCCCATGTGGCCTCAAACGCCGTACTTTCCAGCTTTTCAGCTTTTCCTGATCTACAGTTGAGAGGGGTATGATTACACACCTGTTACGAAAAGTGCCAAACACCCACAAGCACCAACAATACACTCATACAAAACTTCCTATTAGATACTTGATAATCGGCTAAACACCATCATACCCTTCATTCAAATCACACTTGATACTCACATTGATTGAAAAAGTGTAGTTTTGTCCCCTTAATTGTTGTCGAAGGTTGAACTCATCCTCCTCGCTAACCAACTACATTACCAGAGAAGTTTATTAAAGATGAATGCTCCGTCATAATTCGAATCCATAGGTAAACTAATTGCAACCACAAAACTATAAACAAGAGATATAAAACAATCAGCCATACCAACCAATTCCCCAAACGTGAATAGCTTGAAACAAGAGAACCACTTATCGAAAGTTAGGTAGGAATGGGAAGCAGTAATATTCGACCAACCACCGTACACCCTCAAAATCCAAATACAAGATCTCACGTTTACTAGGAATAATGTATTCGATGAATGGGGAAGGGAGATGAAGTATTCGACCTTCCTAATAAACAAATAGAAAGTAAAAACGAGAAGATAGAAAGAAGAGTATTGGCCAAAACCAAAGCCATTAGCGAAAGAGAACAGAAAGAGAAATTGATAATTTGAGGTTGAAGAAAACAAAACCAAAAGTAATGCGGGAGTAGGGAGTATTCGGCCAAAATGAAAATGTGAATGTTGAGAGGAAAAGAAAGGCAAGTGAAGAGGGGAAAAAGAAAGGTATAATCAGCTAAAAATTATGAGAGGAGAAGGACAGAGATTCAGCCAAATCAATGAAAAGAGATTGAGAGGGGAAAACTCAAAAGAAAAGTGCAGAATCAACCTAAGAGACTAGCAACCCAATTGCCCAAAGTACCCAAATGATAACCTAAAACTCGGCCTGTACACAAAGTCTAAGAAAAGCGATTCCCTAAGTACCCCAAAAATCGTGAAGAGAGTCCCTCAAATCCACAATGTTCGGCCACCAGAACAATTGAAAAGAAAACCGTAAGTCCCAAAAAGACCACCTCTAAACGTGATTCTACCCAAAAATCCAAACTCATGGAGTGCTAGCATCCATGTTCGACATAACCTCTATCACTCTCCTCCCCTTTCCTACTTTTTTCTCCCCTTATCACTCCTAAATCACTCAATTGATTCTATCCTACCTACCCATATCTTACTAGCCGAAATTCTCTCCAAGACTAAGTCAAATTCACCACCCAGCAGTGTTTGAATTACATTTTGCTTCTCACATGACAGGAAAATAAAATAAATATTCCTTGAGCATAAAGTGACTCAAACTCTAGCCCTAATAGTGTCCATAACACGCCACCACCACTTAAACCATTAAGCTCCTTTGTGTATAATTGTACGTAATATTTTAAAAGGCTACCAACAAAATCCAGTCCCTTTAATTAAGAAAAAAAATTTTCTAAATGACAAAGCTCGAACCTAGGGTTTCTTAGAGACTCCCAAACCCTCCTAAACCACTCAAACAGTCCATTATTCAAATCACAACACATAAAATCAAAACACAGATTTTTGGGGCGTTACAGGTTCTGCTAGCTGTTAAGGAATTGGAGAATTTCTGGCAAGACTCACATTTTGCAACAAACTCTGCTACATGTTTTTGCATTGAAGGTCAGTAATAACCTTACTGTAAGTTTTTTATGTGGGAGCATTTCCCCTCGAGTGATGCCTATAGATTCCTTCATGGATATCTGCCATTACACAGTTGGAGTCAAAAGGATCATTGCCACCAAACGTGTGATTGTTTTGACTGGAAATACTGTAGCAAAAAGGTATAAAATAAAGCAATGAATGTCCACAAGTATAGGGGTCAAATTATAATATAGTATTGTACAATAGGGTACAAGTACTCTGAGGATCGTAGAAAGATGGATTAATCTAAAATTATCTTCTACAATACCAGGTCTAAATAGTACTCATTGAAAATTATGTTACGGTAATGAATAATAACAATTAAGGCCATAAAATAAAATAAATTACTACAAAGAAATTGACAAACAACGAAATCTCGAATAACAGACAGAAGATTAACTCGCTTTAGTGTTTGTAATTAACTTCAAAACTCGGGTTTGAATGAATTAGTTAATAACTAACTAATTATAACCTCTCGACCTTTTACTAATTAATTAATCGATAAAAACCACTTATCTCTAACCTCGTAGTTTAAACCAGGATAAATTATGATGTGCTCAGTAGACTTATCCACTCGACCTATCTATCTAAATTACTCCCTATAGTCGTCAATCCTAGGGTATAAGCATGCATAATTTACGCCAACTAATTCAGTGGCGAACCATCGTTCTTCTGTTAATTACTCTCACATCCACTCATTAATCTTCCTAAAGGAATCGGTTTCTCATGAACCTATATGTCATTTCCCTAGAATTAATTTAATAATGCAAAACACATGAATTAAAATAAAACGATATGGAGATAAAAATTGATTCATTTGATGAGCTGATGTGCTCAATTTTGCAATTCCTTTAACAACTAAAGAGATATTGATGTTAAAAAGAGAGAAGAGAAAGAAAAATACTAAAATACTTAATAACGAAGACTTGGACTCAAATCGAATCCAAGTTAGAAACAAGAAACAAAATTGTTTAGAAAATAAAATAAAACCTAATTAAAACTAAATCTACTAACTAAAACCCTAAGAATGACTTTCTAAATCACCTCACATAGCTCAGCCTAAGCCTTGCTATTTCTAGGCATCATTAGTTGCCCTATTTAGGTCAAATTCAAGCCTCAAATCTAATGAATATGGATTGCGTGGATGAAAACAACCCTGATTAATTTCTAGCTCTTGTCGTAGTTGTGTAGCAACACAGGTTATGCGTGTTGTGGCACACAACTTCGAACTTCAAGTTTAGAGCTTGTTGTAATAGCCCGATACAAGGCCTAAATGGAATAGTGGTTACGAAACCATAAATTCGAGGTCAAAATATTTATTCCGATTGAGTTTTAAAAATTTATTTTGTGTTTGCAATATTTTTTGAAATTTTCGTTACAAAATTTTATTGTTTGTGTGTCCAATTTGATAAATTGGACTAAATTGCAAAAGTAGTAAAATGTGAATTCTAAAAGGTAAAGGTGTTTAATTGAAATGTGTTTTATTTATATATTTTATGGTTTACATTTTTATTAAATTATTTTGTAAAAATTTCATACGAAAATTTTGATGTTTGGGCACTTAATTTAGTCAAAAGGACTAAATTGTAAAAAGTGCAAAAGTTGAGTTCTACATGTTGAGGTGTCCAATTGTTATGAAATTTTAAATTGAAGGTCCTTAAATGGAATTAGACGATTGGTTAATTTATTGGACAAAAATGGACATGAAATGGGTGAAAAAGAGTATTTTTTAGTTAGAGGCATTTTGGTCATTTAATGATTAAATGAATTAAAAAATCAAATTAAAAGCCAATTTTTGCTCATCTTCTTCCTCAAGGCCGAAAATAGCATGGAGAAACCATGGCTAGGGTTTTTCAAGCTTCCAAACTCGATTGTAAGTCTGTTCTAGTCCCGTTTTTAATGATTTTTATATTTTTGAAATCCCGGTAACATGATTTTTCTATTTCTACGATTTATTTGAGCTAGGGTTTGATTTCAAAAATTGAACCATATTGAATAATTGTGTATTTTGATGTTTTATGATAGATTATGAGGTTTTAAATTATGTTGAACTTGTGTTACTCGGTTTTAAGTGAAAACGAGTAAAACGACATAATCGATAAAAATACCTAATGTTCATAAGTATATGTTAGAGTGAGAATTTGATGTTGCCATTAGTAAATAAATGATCAGCATGTTCTAAAACATAAGAATTAGGGAAAAATTTTAATTTCCGAGCTTTGGGGCAAAAGTGTAAATATGTAAAAGTTTAGGGGCAAAATTGTAATTTTTCCAAAGTTGGAGTTAAGGACTGTTTTGATAAATGTGAGTATTAAATAAGCTAAATGTATTATTTTAGATCAAGAAAGACGTGAAATCGACCTGGATCTGCGAAAGGAAAAGATTGTGAATTAAATTGTAAAATTTCTATATTTTACACTAATGTAAGTTTCTATGTAAATAATTTATTGTTTTTATTATGTTATGATATTTTATTTTGTGACATGTGAAATAAGTTTTAGTATTGTACAATTAATGGACATAAACGGTGATTGTGCTTGATGAATTGAGATTAAATAAGGAAATCTCGGTTGAACCTTCGGAATGGAAAAACGTGGTGCTAAGTGGATATACGACGGTTATACGTGTAACGTGGTGCTAAGTGGAATGCCACGATTACACATATTGATACATGTAACATGGTGCTAAGTGGATATGCCACAGTTACATATATTGATTCATTAACGTGGTGCTAAGTGGATATACCACGGTTAAACATGTAACGTGGTGCTAAGTGGATATGCTACGGTTATACATGTTAATTTGAAAAGTGGCGCTAAGTGCGTATTCCACAATTACATGTTAGTCCAATAGTGTGGTGCTATGTGCGTATACCACTAAGTTGGGCATTAATTACAGAAGGTGGAGCTATGTGCTAAAACCACCGGATATTGTTACTTTCTGAAGTGTTCACCGGGAGAAACAAGTTTTTTAAATGGAATTTAACATGAAAAATGTGGGGATAAACACCGGAATATGAATATATGAGTTTTGAATTATGATTTAGATATGCTATTGAATTTTGATAAGATGAATATGGATAAGTATTAACTTGAAAGTTGACAATAAGAAATTTTAGTGAAAGAGTTGAAATTTGGAATAAACAGTTTCAAACAGCAGCAGAGGAGTGACTTTGAAAAATCACCAAAAATGATATAAATTGAATTAGAAGCTGAATGAGATGTTTTATTATTGACTCTATTTTCATATAAAAGAAACATAGAAAGCAACAGAATTCTATATTTTGAGATATTTATATTTTTTTGAGACTGATCAGAATGACTTCGTGATCCCCTGTTCTGATTTGGAAAAATCATTAAAAATTATAAAAAAATATTTATGGAACATAATTTATATGGGTGGATTCCTTATTGAGTCTATTTTTAGTAGAAACAAATGTGAACATCTTTCGAGTTCTGTATAAAGAGAAATTGAAATTTTAGTAAAGAGTGGTCAGGACTGTTGGGTAGCAAAACAGGGGAGTATTTAATGAATAAACTGTATTAATTGGCCAAACAAAAAATTCTAAAATTTTTATGGTAAGAAGAAATATGAGTCTAGTTTCTGGGAAAATTTACGGATCTTAATTTAGAGCTCTGTAGCTCCAGATAAAAATAATTTAGTGACTGGGACTTGAATGGACAGCTTGTACCGATTTTAAGTAAATGATAATTTCATGTGAGATTAAGATTATATAATTGTGGAGACATATTTTGGGATTTATAAATGCCATTAATAATGTATTATTATTATTGTTTACATATTCACTTACTAAGCTATAATACTTACTCCCTTCCCTTCCTTTTTCTTATAGAGTTTTAAATGCTAGCTCGAGTTGGAGGTCGCCGGAGATACTATCAAACTATCAGGCTGAGGTTAGTATTAAAAGATTCTGAAATATTTATAAGTTTATGGCAAGTATAAGGACTTGAATATATGTATATATGTTACTGGGTTGGCCTAGAATGTTGGCCTAAATTAATGGAAATTTTATCGTTGTATAATACCATGTGATATGACTAATAGTAGCTATGTTATGAGTCATAATGATACAATACATGAACGAGTATGCTTGCATGTTAGAAAATGAATTAATGTATATATGATAAGAATGTGATTAGATTCTAAATTGAAAGAAATTTTATAGCCGATTTGTGTATTTGTAAGTGTAAAAATCTAGTGATGCCTCGTACCCTGTTTCGGCATTGAACACGGGTAAGAGGTGTTACACTTGTTCTGATGTGTTGTGACCCGGTTATCATTCTTGATGCTTTTAGGCCTAAAAATAGGTATCCTGTGAGGTCAATTAAGCTCATTAAAACTACCTAAGTCCTATATTGGCCCAATAGGTGAACTAAAAAAAAATTATTGCATAAAAACGCTTATTTTGCCAGAAAATAAATCTAAGCTAATAAAATTAAAAATGCATAAAAACAATGTAAAATGGCTTAAAAGCAAGCTCGTTAAGTGCTGAAAAGTAACTAATTTGCCACTACAAATTATGGCAGGTCAAATACCCCACATTTAACTCGTTGCTTGTCCTCAAGCAAACATGAAAAAAGTAAAAGAAAAAAGTAAAGAAAACACGTAGTAGAAATAAAGTACTTGAAAATGTTTCCTACACAAGATTGGATCGAATCAATATAAACAAGATGAAGTGGCTAAACATGTAATTCTAGTTTGATATGTAACTAACTATTGATTTTTAATGTTAGAGTTGTTGCTTTAGTAAATTACAAAGAAAACAAATCAAAGAATGTCAAGAATAGTTATCCATCAAAACAAGTACACAAATATACATTTATGCTCAAAGAAATATAAGTAGTACGAATTTTCAATCATCAGTTCAATTTTCATCCATTCAGTGTATCACTTAGGTCACATAGGACTTTTTAGCTTGTAACGTTCTGTGGCTTAGGTTGGTTTGGATTTCGAGAACAGACTCGATGAAATGAGTTAAGCACAAAAATATTTTGGCACAATATATTGTCCCCAATACACCCCCAATGTCCCAATTAGGCTCACCACCTTATATTCACTTCCCTCACCTTCTTTTTCTCTTCATTTTCTAAGGTAAGTATAGTATTCATAAGTATAATCATCTTAGCGAGTCTTTTTGCAAGAATGAGTATATTTTTTTCTTTTTTTTTCTACTCACTCCGCTTTTATTCATTCCAAATTTTCTCGCTTGGATCTTTGCCTTTACAAAGCTTTTCTTCAGTTGATATATTTTTCATTAACGCACAAGCTCAAGAATCTTATATTCATTATACTAAATCGTTCCTTAGTTTTCACTCTCAATAATATTTTTCTTTTTTTTAATCTTTGTTATGTATCTACCTAACCCTCAATATTAATGGCCTAACATCTAAGTTCGTGCTGGGACCAAGAAAAAAAGGATTAAAAGATTACTCATTCAGCTCATGGTTTCATTCATGGTTTATCAAGAAAATGGATTTAGGCTCAAAATAAGGTACTAGGGAATTCATACATTTGGTCAGCTTTTTAACTCTAGTGTGTACCAAACAATGCTTTAGGTTATACCTAGATGTTTCAATACATGGATTCAATTAACCAAATTTATCAATTCTCACAACCTATTATTCAATAAACATTCATGCTTTTTGTGTATCCATTTATCATGTGGTATGCTTAACACATTTTAACCTATTCACAGTGTAATAAATTGAACTAATTAGTCTAAAATTAAATAACTTAGAATCAATTATTATTGAAATAAATTTAAATTTTATACACACAATCCTATTTACATGCTCCTAACCAATCACTTGTATTTCTTCAAGCTCGAGCACAAACAAAACACACACAAAAAATTTCAACTAAAAATTACTAAAACTAAACAAAAATAATAAAAAATTTAAAAATTTCTATGTCACCGCCATACACTTTATTTGGCACATTGTCTCTATTGTGCACTAAAAATAATTAAGGGAAGAGACTACCTTTTGGCGTAACAACTCCACAATTGTAACAGCTCGTTTTTAGTGATATCGAAACAATGGTTCCAGTACTACAAATGCGATTAGTAAATTATTATTTTATTATTATTATTATAATTTTTACGATATTTTATTAAGGTCGTATTAAAATTTCATTAAGAAAGTTTGATGTTTGCATGGTTAATTAAGTTAAAAGGATTAAATCGTAAAAAGGGTAAAAGTTGAGTTCTATTAGTTAAAAGGGTTAAATGGCTATGAAATCTTAAACAAAAGGACTTAAATGGTAATTATACCATTTAATGAATTAGTGGATAGTTATGGACAAGGTTTTATTGAAATTTTGATTATTTTTAAAAGGCAAAATGATAAAATGGTAAATAAAGTTAAAAACAAATAGGCTAAAATCATCATCTTCCTCCAATTTGTTTTTTCTTAACCGATTCTTCAATGGAGGAATAGCTAGGGTTTAGCAAAGCATTATTTCACTTGCATGGTATGTAGTTTTGTCCTATTTTAATGATTTTTTATGTTTTTGAGATCGTTTTAGCTTAATCTAACTAGTGCATGGGTGATCTCGTGATTGTGATGAAGTAATAAATTAATCGTACCTAAAATAACTATTATCACGATAAAAGGCAAGCGCACCTATCGCATAGTAGTATAGCTAGTGGCAAGACCAAAATATCAAATCCAGGGAACTAAAAGTACTAGTAATGACTTTCTTCATATTATCTAGCCTAAAAATAAAGAGGGGGTTTGGTTGTAAACTATCTAAATTAAACTAAAGACACGACAAAGAGTAAATTGGGAAAATTACTTTGAGAAAACTGAATGATAAAGGCAATACCTAAGGAAGAATCCACCTAGACTTCACTTGTTATCTAACTCTAAACTAGACAATTTCTTCATTCGATTTGATCTGTAGAGATCCCTAAATTATGTTAATATCTTTGTCGAGAATAAGAACAACTAATCTTTGGTTGATTAATTGAAATTTCTTTCTAATTAAAACCCCTAATCTTGCATTAACTCGATCTATGGATCCCCATATTAGATTTGACTCTAATCTGACAGATTTTTGTCTTCCTATGTCTAGGATTACGATCAACTCCACTTAATTGTGTTGGATCTACTCTTAAACAGGGACTTTTTGCTCCTCTGCCTAAGCACATTCAACTTAAATTAATATCCCAGAAATATCAATTTAGGAATTAAAAACACAATTAAGAACAACTCAAATATTTATCATATAGTTCAGATAACAATAACAAGATTCACCTTAGGTTTCATCCCCCTTAGACATTTGGGGGTTTAGTTCATGTTTATAAAAAGAAACATCTCAGAATAAAGAAAATAACAAAATATAAGAACACCCAAAACTCCTGAAAAGATTGAAGGGAGATCCTTCTATCTTGATGTGGCTCCTGGCTTCTGAGATGGATCAATCGGCTTTCCTTTGAGTAATTCCCTACCTTTAGCTCTCTGTCTTGGCGGAAAGACTGTACACCCTTGTAGTTGCCTCCTAGGGTCTTTATATAGAGTTTGGAATGTCTTTCTTAGCCCCTAAGTATCCTTTTTCTCGTGAAATTGAACTTCATCACGATAGGGACACGCCCGTGTGCCACAACCATGTGAGTCGATGTTGGGCCGTGCTCAAGCCTATTAATGTGGCACGGTCGTGTGACACGCCTGTGTGGTGAACTCCAGGCCGTGTTAATTATTGATTTGGGCCTAATTTGCCCTTTTTGGCCCGTTCCTTGCTCTTTTCTCTTCCTTATGCTCACTTAAGTATAAAACATGAAATTAAAGGATTAGGAGCATCAAATTCCACAAATTCAATGATAATCTATCCATAAATATGTAAAATGTGGGATAGAAATATGTATAATTTACAGCTTATCAAATACCCCCACACTTAAGCCTTTGCTTGTCCTCAAGCAAAATCTCAACTTACAATTAAAAATCATTCCTCTCAACTTATAATCCTTATCAATAATGTTTCAAACTAATCCACAAGTAATCATACATTGAGAATTCAACCGAAAGAAAATTAAAGTCTCAAACAATCTAAGTTGAGAATTTTATCACAGAAACATAGGTTTCCTCCCTTCTTCTAAGTAATTACCTTGAACTCAAAATCAACAAGAGTTAACATCCTCACTAAAGATTCACTCTATCCACTTGAAGTGTTTAGGGTTCAGAAATTAAGCACTCATTAGTCAACATGAAAAGTTATCACCATAGGCTTGCAGGAAAATCAAATCTCCACCATTATGTATTGACATGATACATCGATCAAAAAGTCTTTCAAGGGTTGTAATGTGGCCTTGGTTAGGGGTGTGGTCACAAGCTAAAAAAGAGGGTTAGAATCGAGATTGAATTGAAAAATCATCTAACCAGAAAAATCTCTATCACTGAAACGTATTCCTAGAGTAAAGCCTTTTTTCTTTTGGATAACATCGTTTAAGAACAGAAGCTCAAAAATTACATGGAAATATGCAAAACATTGAATTACAACTAAAATATATATGTGTTTTTTTTTTTTTTGTTTTTTAAGATCAAATTGAATATTCATAACCTTTACAAGCTGAAAAGGAGAACAAAGCTAGATAATTATTCAAGTCAAATCTCGACAAAAATAAGGATCAAAATAATTGAAGGGAATTCAATAAAAAATGGGTTACAGGTTAATATTGAAGGCAAGTCAATGAATGGTATGTTAGGCTCAATGGGGTTCACTAGGGGTTAATTTTGAAGGTAGGCTTTTATGGAGTAAGTGGGTTAAAACCTAGGTACCTTTATCATTTCGGTATATCAAATCAATGATATGGTCTCGACATGTATAATCAAAGCAAGTTCTAGAATAACAGATCAACATTGACTCACTCAAAGCAACAATAAAAGCGAGCACAAAAGGATGTATGCTCAAAAGGCTCAAACATCTCACCAGAATTATGGCTTTTGATGTCAATCATGCGAATTTCAAATTTCAAGATAACACTTAAAATTGGGGAAAACAACCTAGAAAATTTTAAATTCTCAAGAATTTCAACTTATCATGCTTGATTCTCTAATATCTTAAAGTTTGAATAATCAAAGCATAAGTACATATGTCTTAATTCTCAACACATCAATAAAAATCATAAATCAATCAGAATTCATTTTATTTGTTAAGGTCAAGATTTAGGGATTTGAGCACAATGCAAAAAGTTAGTGGGAAAAATTTTCAAGGGTTCGAGGATAATGCAAAGAATAAAAGTAAACTCCCCCTCCACACTTAAGATGTACATTGCTCTCAATGTACAAAGATAAAGTTAGTGAAAATAGAAGCATAAATTCATAAGATAGGGAGAGAAGTGAAACTCCCTGAATATTGGATGAATTCGTTGAGTAGTGAAAGCTGAATTGGAGAAAGGACAACTTGAAGTTCATGATTCTGGGTGACTGAAGAGAATAAGCACAACTGTGTGTAAAATTCAAGTATTACTCAATAAAAATTGAAGTACAAAATAAATGGAAAATGAAGAAATATAAAGTAAAGAAAATTAAAATTAAAATTAAGTAATAAGGATTTGGCCCCACGGCCGTGGTGCACGCCTGTGTGCCCTTGGGTTGGCCCATGTGTTTCGTAGACTATTGGTGTGGCCACGGTTGGTCGACACGGGCGTGTCCAACGCCCGTGTTAATTTCTCAGTTTTGCCTACGGCTTATCGGCACGGGCGTGTTGGGACACACGGCCATATAACACGGTCGTGTCTTTTGGTGTTCGCTTCTCCCACGGCCGTGTCTGGGCTCACACGCCTGTGTATGAATTGACAGGTTTGGCCACGGTAGTACTACATGGCCGTGGTGATTTGTTAGACCCCGTGTTTTGGGTAAAAGTGGGCTTTATTTTTACACGGTCGTGGTGCACGGTCGTGTTTTTAACCATGGGGTGTCCACAGCCTTAGACACGCCCGTGTGTCTGGTCGTGTGGTTCTGGGAAATTTGCATTTTAAGGAGTTAGTTATGGATTTAAGAAAATCAAAATTGTTAGTGCTCGGGTTGCCTCTCAAAAGACGCTTATTTTAGAGTCTAAGCTCAACTTACCTTACCTGCACCTTTATGAGGGATTGTGGAGCCTAAGATCCTTTCTATCATTCTTAAAGTCGTCACAATAATATAGTTTGAGTCGATGGCTGTTTACCTTGAAAGTGCCTTGAGTTGGATATGTTACCTCAATTGTGTCGTAGGGAAGAACACTTTGAACTATGAATAGGCCTGACCATCTCGATTTTAGCTTTCCAGGGAATAATTTAAGCCTTGAGTTGTAAAGCAAAATGAGATCACCAGGATTAAACTGTTTATGTTGCTTCAGACAAGCATCATGGCATCGCTTTGTGGTTTCCTTGTATATGCGTGAGTTTTCATATGCATTGTAACGCCATTCGTCCAACTCGTTTAGCTGCATGAGTCTCTTTTCACCTACAAGATCAGGGTTGAGGTTTAGAAATTTGATGGCCCAAAACACTTTATGTTCTAGCTCAAAGGGTAAATGACAACTTTTCCCATAAACGAGTCTATAAAGAGATGTTCTTATGGGAGTTTTGAAGGCAGTTCTATAAGCCCATAAAGCGTCATCTACTTTCATTGCCTAATCTTTTCTATTTACTTGTACGGTTTTCTCTAAGATACGTTTTAGCTCTCTATTAGCTACTTCAACTTGTCCACTGGTTTAAGGGTGGTAAGGGGTAACTGTTCTATGGTACACTCCATATTTCTGTAAAACTTTCTCAAACTGAGTATTACAGAAATGAGTTCCCCTATCACTGATAATTGCTTTTGGTGTTCCAAATCGAGAAAAAAGTTTTTTAAGGAATCTCACTACCATTCTAGAATCATTAGTAGGTAAGGCTTGGGCTTCTTCCCATTTAGACACATAATCGACTGCTACTAAAATGTATTTATTTCCGAATGAGCTAGGGAATGGACCCATGAAATTGATGCCCCACACATCAAATATTTCACATTCAAGCATATATGTCTGAGGCATTTCATCACGTTTAGAGATATTACCTGTTCGTTGACATTTATCACAAGAAGTAACATACCTGCTGGCGTCTTTAAATAATATGGGCCAATAAAAACCTGATTCGAGTATTTTATGGGCGGTTTTAGTTCCACTGTAATGTCCTCCTGTTGGTCCTGAATGACAGTGTTCCAAGATCTTGTTTGCTGTAGTTGTAACACATCTTTGAATGACTTGGTTTGCACAAATACGAAAAAGAAGAGGGTCTTCTTAGAAGTAGTTTTTCACATTAGTAAAGAATCGCTTCTTTTGCTGATGTATCAACCCTTTTGGGGTTATGTTAGCAGCTAAGTAATTTGTAATGTCAGCAAACCAAGGTACCTCAAAATCAGATATGACTAAGAGTTGTTCTTCAGGAAACGTGTTGTTTATTTCAATTTCATCAAGTTCTTTAAGATGTGGATTCTCAAGCTTGGAAAGGTGATCTGCTGCTAAGTTTTCAGCTCCTTTTTTGTCTTCTATTTCCAAATCAAATTCCTGCAATAATAAAATCCATCTTATTAGTCGAGGCTTTGCATTGAACTTAGTTAAAAGGTAACGAAGAGTGGAATGATCAGTATAAATGATGACTTTAGACAATATTAGTTATGGTCTAAATTTGTCAAACGCAAAAACCACAGCTAGCAATTCTTTTTTTGTGGTAGTGTAGTTCTCTTGTGCTACTGTTAGAGTTTTGCTAGCATAGTAGATTGGCTGAAAATGCTTGTCTCTTCACTGTCCAAGAACTGCACCCTACTGCAAAATCACTCGCACCATACATTAGCTCAAAAGGTAAATTCCAATCAGGTGCAATTATAATTGGAGCATTAGTGAGTTTCTCTTTGAGAGTGTTAAATGCCTCTATACGTTACTGATCAAAATTGAAAGGTACGTCTTTTTCTAGTAATTTCGTTAACGGCTTGGCTATTTTAGAAAAGTTTTTAATGAATCTTCTATAAAAACTAGCATGTCCTAAAAAACTTCTAATCGCTTTAACTAAACTAGGGGGAGGTAGTTTTTCAGTGGTCTCAACTTTTGCTTTATCTACTTCTATCCTTTTACTAGAAATTTTGTGTCCTAGCACAATACCTTCTTGTACAATACCTTCTTCAGGAGCTATCAGGATTTGGAAATAGCCAGAAAGTCCATCCAAAAAATAGTAGTACATATGTCCTGATAGTCTTTCTAACATCTGATCAATGAAAGGTAGGGGGAAGTGATCTTTTCTCGTGGCGTCGTTCAATTTCCTGTAGTCAATACAAACTCTCCAACCTGTGACAGTTCTTGTAGGAATTAATTCATTCTTTTCATTGGCAACAACAGTCATGCCATCTTTTTTAGGAACAACCTGCACAGGACTCACCCAAGCACTGTCAGAAATAGGATAAGAATTCTAGCATCTAGAAGTTTAATTACCTCAGTTTTGACCACTTCCTTCATGTTGGGGTTCAGTCTTCTTCGAGCTTGCACATATGGTTTGTATTCATCCTCCATCAAATTTTTGTGGGTGCAAAAAGAAGGACTGATTCATTTGATGTCAGAAATTTTCCAAGCTATGGCTCTTTTATGTTTTTTTAACACTTTAATTTATTCCTCCTTCTCCTTAGGTTGCAAGTTTGAAGCAATAATGACTGGTAGTGTAGAATTGTCTCCTAAAAATGCATATTCTAAGTGTTTGGGTAATTATTTGAGATCTAGTCTGGGAGGTTCGTCAATAGAGGGTTTTTGTCTTAGTTCATCCTTAATTTCAACGCCCTCGTAATCTATTTGTCTTGGGGAAGATTCGTTGGAGTTTAGCTCAGTTATTACCTTTTTCATCTCAGCGGTGACTTCGTCTTCTCCCCCACTTTGGATGAGACACAATTCCAGCGTGTCTTTAAGAGTGATTTCCTGAAAAGAATCTTGAACAGAATGATCAATGGAATCAATAAAATAACAGGAATCATCTTGTTCCCTAGAAAATTGTATGGCATCATAAATTTTAAACACAATTTCTTCATCCCCTACCCTAAGCACAAGTTTCCCATCTCCCACATCAATAATAGCCCTGGCAGTAGCTAAAAATGGTTGTCCTAGGATTCAAGGTACCTCAACATCCTCATCCATGTCTAACACAACAAAGTCAACAGGAAATATGAATTTATCCACCTTAACTAATATATCCTCAATTATACCCCTAGGATATTTAACAGACCTATTGGATAATTGAATACTCATCCTAGTGGGTTTTGGTTCCCCTAGACCTAGTTGCTTGAACATTTTATAGGGCATTAAATTAATGCTAGCACTTAAATCTGCTAATGCATTTTCAATATTTAAACTACCAATCAGACAGGGAATAGTAAAACTTCCCGAATCTTTCAATTTGGTTAGGAGTTTATTCTGGAGGATTGCTGAACACTCTTCATTAAGTTCCACTGTGAACAGTTCTTCAAAATTCCTTTTGTTTGTTAGAAGTTCTTTCAAAAATTTTGCATATGTGGGCATCTGTGAAATAGCTTCAACAAAAGGTCAGTTAATATGCAATTGTTTAAAAAGTTCAAGAAATTTACTGAATTGAGCGTCCATGCGGTCTTTCTTCAATTTTGCTGGGTATGGGATGGGTGGTTTCTATTCTTTGAGTACTGGTGGGGCGTTTTCTTTGGGCTCGGCTTCCTTAATGTTTTCCTTGTCATGTTCTTGTACTACTCTCTTTTTAGGTTCGGCTAGTGTTTTCCCACTCCTTATTGTAACTGCTTTAACGTGCTCCTTAGATTTAATCTCTGTGTTGCTCGATGGTCTTTTAGAGATTAGCTTAGCGAGCTGGCCTATTTGAGTCTCGAGTCCTTGGATGGATGCTTGCTAGTTCTTGAGTGCCGTCTCGGTGTTCTGGAAACAGTTTCTAACACGAAGATAAATTTCGTGAGCATCTCCTCAAGGTTTGGCTTTTTCTCTTACTGGTAAGGTGGTTGCTGAAATCCCGGAGGAGGTGGTGGTCTCTGATTTCCTTGGTTACCTTGTCCTCCCCATGAGAAATTGGGGTGATTCCTCCAACCTGCATTGTAAGTGTTACTATAAAGGTTATTTTGAGATCTAGGATTATTACCCATATAGTTGGCTTGCTCATTTTCCATGCCATATCCATAGGTGGGGTACTCAGAATTGCTCATGTCACACTACATCACTGGGTGTACCTGCGTAGAACCAACTAAACCAGTCAATCTTTTTATTTAAAAGTTCTACCTAATTAGAAAGCATGGTGACCGCATCAACATTAAAAACCCCTATAGCTTTTTGTGGCTTTATTCTCATGACTTGCCACTGATAGTTGTTCAGTGACATCTCCTCTATAAACTCATAAGCTGCTTCTGGTGTTTTGTTATTGATTGTTCTACCGGCGGCTGCATCGATCATTTGTCTCGTTGAGGGGTTCAAACCATTGTGAAAAGTTTGAACTTGTAACCATAGGGGTAACCCATGGTGAGGGCACCTTCTCAATAAATCCTTGTATCTCTCCCAAGCATCGTAAAGTGTTTCTAAATCAATCTTCACAAAAGAAGAGATATCATTCCTTAACTTAGCCATTTTAGCCGGCGAAAAATATTGGAGTAAAAATTTTTCGATCATTTGTTCCCATGTAGTGATAGACCTTCATGGTAAAGAATTTAACCACTGTTTAGCTTTATTCCTCAAGGAAAATGGGAATAACTGAAGACAAATGGCATCATCAGAAACACCATTAATTTTAAATGTGTTGCATAATTCCAAAAAGTTGGTTAAATGAGCGTTAGGATTTTCATCCTGTAAACTATCAAACTGAACAAACTATTGTATCATCTAAATAGTGTTAAGTTTCAGTTCAAAATTATTTGCAGTAATAGTAGGCCTAATAATACTAGATTCAGTACCAGTCAAATTAGGTTTAGCATAATCATACATAGTACGAGGAATAGGATTTTGCTCGACAAGATTTGCGGCTACTACAGGAGGTAGTTGATTATCTTGATTTGCCTCCATCTCTTCAGTAGATTCGGGTTCTTCTTCTTGTCCTTGTTTTGGGTATCGCAAGCTTCTTCTTATCTCTCTGCGAGTTTTACGAACTGTGGCTTCTAAGTCATCGTTAAAAACCAAAGGTCTTAACTGGTTTCTTCTAGTCATAAACTAGAGATACCTGTCAGTGACAAGAAGAAAGAAAAATTTAGTAAATAAAACCTAATATATAAAACTAAAAATAATTAGAAGTAATAATGGCTAAAGTAATAGAAATAGAGCGCTCCTAATATTCCAGTTTCCCGGCAATGGCGCCAAAAACTTGATCTCGTGATTGTGATGAAGTAATAAATTAATTAAAGTAATAAATTAATTGTACCTAAAATAACTATTATCACGATAAAAGGCAAGTGCACCTATCAAATAGTAGTATAGCTAGTGGCAAGACCAGAATATTGAATCCAAGGAACTAAAAGTACTAGTAATGACTTTCTTCCTATTATCTAGTCTAAAAATAAAGAAAGGGTATGGTTGTAAACTATCTAAATTAAACTAAAGACACGACAAAGGGTAAATTGGGAAAATTACTTTGAGAAAACTGAATGATAAAGACAATACCTAAGGAAGAATCCACCTAGACTTCACTTGTTATCTAACTCTGAACTAGACTATTTCTTCATTCGGCTTGATTCGTAGAGATCCCTAAATTATGTTAATATCTCCGTCGAGAATAAGAACAACTAATCCTAGGTTGATTAATTGAAATCTCTTTCTAATTAAAACCCCTAGTCTTGCATTAACTCGATCTATGGATCCCTATATTAGATTTGACTCTAATCTGATAGATTTTCGTCGTCCTATGTCTAGGATTGCGATCAACCCCGCTTAATTGTGTTGGATCTACTCTTAAACAGGGACTTTTGCTCCTCTGCCTAAGCACATTTGACTTAAATTAATATCCCAGAAATATCAATTCGAGAATTAAAAACACAATTAAAAACAACTCAAATGTTTATCATATAGTTCAGATAACAATAACAAGATTCATCTTAGGTTTCATCCCCTTTAGATATTTGGGGGTTTAGTTCATGTTTATAAAAAGAAAGATCCCAGAATAAAGAAAGTAACAAAACATAAGAAAACCCAAAACTCCTTAAAAGATTGAAAGGAGATCCTTCTGTCTTGATTGGCTCCTGGCTTTTGAGATGGATCAATTGGCTTTCCATTGAGTAATTCCCTGCCTTTAGCTCTCCGTCTTGGCGGGAAGACTGTACACCCTTGTAGTTGCCTCTTAGGGTCTTTATATAGAGTTTGGAATGTCTTTCTTAGCCCCTAAGTAGCCTTTTCCTCGTGAAATTGAACTTCATCACGACAGGGACACGCCCATGTGCGACGTCTGTGTGAGTTGATGTTAGGCCATGCTCAAGCCTATTAATGTGGCACGGCCGTGTGGCATGCCCATGTGGTGAACTCCAGGCTGTGTTGATTATTGATTTGGGCCTAATTTGCCCCTTTTGGCCTGTTCCTTGCTCTTTTCTCTTCCTTATGCTCACCTAAGTATAAAACATGAAATTAAAGGATTAGGAGCATCAAATTCCACAAATTTAATGATAATCCATCCATAAATGAGTAAAATGTGGGATAGAAATATGTATAATTTACAATTTATCAATGGGTCAATTTGTAAATCTATTAAAGGTTGAGGGTTATACCATGGATGTTCTTGAATAGTCTTTGATGTTAAATGACAGATCATGGATATTTGTTGAAAAATAAACAAGGTTTGTAAAGTGATTTTTTGATGAGACTTGGAATTAGGGACTAATTTGTTAAAGGTATAAATTATAGGGTTTTATTGTGTAATGATGGTAAATATGAGTTTTTTCAAGTTCGCTTGCATGTTTGATTAACATGGATTTAGATTAAAATGGTTAGATTTTAAGTTATAAGCTTAAGGACTAAATTGTGAAAAAGCTAAAATATTAGAGGCAAATTGGTAATTTTACATAAATATGAAATGTGGATTGAATTGAATGCCTAATATTAATTGAAGTACTTAATTGAATATAATTATCTATTTAGACCAAGATAAACCACGTACAGACCTTGATTGAGGAAAATCAAAAGCTACAAATTAGCTCGATTTAACCTTCACGTCTCTAGTTGTTGAGGTAAGTTCGTATGAACGGTTATCATATTAATGCTATTTAAATTGTATTTTATTATATTATTTATAATGTGAATTGAACGATGTATAAACAAATCAACATTATGACGGTTTTTGAGTCTCAATTGAACATTAGGAATTCATAGGATACAAATGACATGTCATTAGGGATTTCATGTTTCAAGTGCTGGTCCTGAATATCCTATTGATGGCTGAGGTCCTACATTTGTTGATTCTCCGCAGCTCGTGTGAGTAGCATCGTGTAGCTTACATTCTGACCTGTAGCCCATGTGAGTAGGCCCATTTCACAGCTCGTGTGAACAATGATGTAAAGGAAAGGTTACGATTATGTAAAAGCACATTTCGTGTGAGCTTTCCCGAGTATCTGATGAAATTCAAGATGGTTCAATGGGTACGGAAAGGAAATGAAATGGTAAGTGTTCAAATGGAATGTATCATGAACTTATGAAAAGGAATGGTGATCTAAATGATTTGAATACATGTGTAATTACTTGTTATGGATGAATTCATTTGAACCATGTACAAATGTACTAACTTATGAATTTGATGATGTTGTATAGGCATTTTTCCAAGCTTATGCTTTTAGTTGGTATTACAATTATGCTATTTACATTATGCAAATTAAATGGTAATTTTTGTTTAAGTTATACGAGCTTACTAAGCATTAGTTGCTTACATAGTTTCTTTTCTATGTTTTATAGATTATCAAAAGCTCGATCAATTTGAAAGCTCGTTAGGGATCTATCACACTATCCAACATAAATATCGATAGTTTTTGAATATTTTGGTCAAGGTTGTAATGGCATGTATAGGATGAATTGTAATGACATTTTGTTGAATGTTTAGTTGGTGATTTGGCATGTATAAGTTATGGAAGTTCACTTGGTTGGTACCATTTGATGCCATGTTGGATTGTGTCATTTTGGTTAACTTATGGTGATGTTTTGAATGACTCCTATTGTATATTTGAAATGGTAATGGTCAAGTTTTTCACATGTTTTGGTAAGTTTCAAATTAGAATTTGATGATTGAAATGTGGTAAAATTTACATGTTTAAGTAAGTGTTGTTGTGTGCATTTGAGGTGCCTTTGAATGGCATATTGGATAGTTGTATTAGGACTTTGGAAATGTCATTTTAGTGTATGTTTTGGTAATGTTAGGTCCCTTTAATGTGTGCATGAATGGTTTGAGAAGTTAAGCATGATATGGTATTGAAATGGTTTAATTCTAGATAAATTTTAGGACCACACGGCCTAAAACACGTGCGTCTGACCCTGCCATGTGTGGCACACTGCCTGGCGACACAGCTGTGTGTCATATAGGAGTTCTTTTGTATGCAACTCGATGAGTTACATGGCCTAGCACATGGCCTCGAAAACGGGCATGTGACACGACTTTATGACCCTACTTAGAGAGTTACACAGGTGAGGACACAACTAAGACACAATCGCTTCCCTAATTTGAAGGTTACACGGATGTGACACCTGTTTCTAAATTTTTGTGACTTATTCCTAGACTTTTCAAATGACTTCAAATTGGTCCTGAATCGTTTCTAAAGTATTTCTAGGGCCTCGAGGGCTCGACTTAGGGACAGTATGTATGTATATGATTGGTTTATGATTTGTTTATGTTATTGAATGAAATTAACTTTGAATGTTTTAATTGTACAGTAATGCTCAGTAACCCTAATCCGACAACGGATACGGGGTAGGGATGTTACAACAAAGTTTGGCAAGTTACCTCCTCCTTGCTTTTTAGCTCCAAAATGTAGTGTCTTCCAAAGTGTGGAGTTCTTAAACAAAAATAAGCAAGGCTTTTTTTAAATAATAAAAAATCTAGCTAAAGGAAAATAAGAAAAATATCCAAGTTTTAAAATTACAATCACCAAAATAAAAAAAATAAAAAAAGTTCAAATTTAGTAGGAGCTTTATTTTGATGCCTCATCCTCTTCTTCTTCGAAATCTTCCTCCTCTTGTGGGTCCTCCTCATCAATTTTTCCATTGCCTGGTCTCGAGTTGTATTTAAAGGATGGGAACTATGGCATCCGCAGGGCATGTCTCCATGCATAATCCTCGTAAATCAGTCATGTCTCTTTCATCCATCAAATTATCCATTCTGAGTCAAGAATGTTACCTTTTCCTGGACTTTGTTAGGCTTTACAAATTGTCGTGCGCTGAACTCTCTCATGGATTCTTTGATAGCTGCAAAAATAATCTTGACCTGCCCATAGGAACCTTCGAATGTTTGCATAAGGCTGCCACAAGATGTTGGAACAATAGCCCTACTTTCTAATTATGAACGCAACGGATCATGCTTCGGTATATCCCTATTCCAATACAAGTCCTTTTCCTTTTATAAGATGGTGTAAAGTATAGTGGCTACGAAAGTATTGATGATAGACACATTAATCGTAGGATGTATCCGAGTGCAAATAAATTGTAACCATATCTTGGTTGTAAGGAGTAGTCTAATATGTGAAAATGATATTGGAAAATCAGTTCCTAACTAGCATTCCCATTCTCATTTCCCTTCAGTTAAGTGGTCTATGATGACTTCTATGTCTATTTTTTGTGACTGCCTCTTGATGTACTTACATCCAGAGTGTGAATATTGCAACTAAATATATGGATTTGAGGCGGTGTTCGCAAGTATACGGGTCAAGTTGTAATATAGTTTGTTTACAACGAAACACTTGGTAAGTATTCCGAGAATCATACCCAAGGAATTGTAGTTTGGGAAGAACTACTATTTAGCCAATTACCAAAAATAACTACTAATCTACTCGAGTCACGAATTAGTAGTGTTAATCAAGAAGCAAGATGATAGTAATACTAAACTAAATAAATTTAACTAAACCTAAATCTACTCCTAGGTTCATGTATCGGTTTTTCCAAGTACTTTTTTTAACTATGTGAGTTCCTTTTAGCCTAGATCCAATTGTTTCACCTAATTAATTATTGATGTAAGGTTCTAGTCAATCACCTAGTCGATACCCTAACAGGATCTTCAAATACATCCACTAGAATAATGAGTCATCAATAACTACTTATCATCCGACCTCACAATCCTGACCGATTTGGGGTTAAGGTGTTCATGGATAGGCCATATCAATTTTGGGTTAATTCTCACCTAAATGACTTCCTAGGGTTGTTAAAACTAGCATTTAAGTTCTTCCTCTCCAAAACAGCTAATCCGCTAAGAAATTCTATCCTTTAATTGATTAATAAGATTAGAACAATTGAAACCATGCGAGATATGTATAAAGCGTAAATTGGTTTTAATCTTTACACAGACATTCAATGAAACAATGTTAAAGAAAGAGATATAAATAATAGAATAAATGATAAGATATGTTCATGGATTTATCGATGAAAGTGTGGCTCCGAAACAATATCCACTCGTGAGAGTCTCACTTCGGAATAGGATCTTTTGATTATAAGAACATAAAATACCCTAAGTAGAAACACGAATAGAATAAATACCCTAAGTATATTTTCTGTCTCCCTAAACTTATGTGTTTAAACTTATTACAAAGGCATTTATATAAGCTAAACTCAGAATATTAAAGTGCCTTTATATAGTCCTTAGAGTTCGACTAGGACAGATATTCCTAATTTTCCTTAAAAATGTAATTAAAATGTAAAGGAGTTTTTGGGCTGAACAGGGGTTCGGTTGTAACATAGGCCTGAGATGTTGCTACTAACCACAGGGCATCTTGTGACATAAGAGGGTCGTGTCATCGTGTCATGACATCAAGGGCAATTTCACTCCAAAACTTGTTTTTGGCTTCTGTCTTCGATGTTGAGACATCAATGTCTTGGTGTCGTGACATATGCATCAGTTTTGGCCCGAATAAGCATCTTTAGCTCTCGACTTGACCTACAAGACCATGTAACCTTATTTAGATATATAAAATGTAATAAAAACTGCTAGAAAGCATAAATTATTACTTTAAGTATGAAAAACCTAAATACTGGAAAAAGAGAAAATAAAATAAAATAATTTAACACGAAAATAACTTAATTTCTTTCCTTCAACAAGCTAGAGTTAG
This sequence comes from Gossypium stocksii, assembly GCA_020496765.1. Lineage (NCBI taxonomy): Eukaryota > Viridiplantae > Streptophyta > Magnoliopsida > Malvales > Malvaceae > Gossypium > Gossypium stocksii. The sequence goes on from CM035624.1 coordinate 44,415,363, forward strand.
TGAAAATGGATGTAAATAAAAACCTCACACCTAAACTCTCCCACATTTAACTTTTTGATTGTCCTCAAGCAAACCCAGTCTATACACATAGCATGTAACAAGAAAACGTCCCTTGAATTTTATTACTACTAAGAACATGATTACCAAAAATTAAAGGTATAATAATTCTTATCACACATGTAATTTAATCTTGATAGTTTAATTCCTTGAAAATTTTTAAAATAAATTAGAATTAGTTTATAAAGTTACATTACTAACAAATTAGGAGTCATTCACATGCCCAAATATTTAATAATATTACCATTAACATAAATCAAACAGATATGTAGTTAACAGAATCATGTGAATAAAAAAATATTCATTGAGTATAATTTTAGCAATTCTGAAATATTATTCACAGAGAACGCTTAAGTTCTATTGGCCTTCTATGCTTGTAATGTTCTGAGGCTCAGGACAGTATGAGTTCAAAGAAAGATAAGGCTCAAAATGGTTCAAACACTAGAAATAGTTAGACACATGACATTATTCCCTTTCTTCCCCTTAATATCCCATCCAAGCTCATTGCCTTTTGTCTCCCTCTCTCACCTACCTTATCTCTTCATGTAGGAAGATACAATATAATACTAGCAACTATGGTTGGCTTAACGAGTTTTGGTGCATTGATGACTATGTTTTCTCACTTTTGTGACTTTTTATTTTGTCACTTTGACTTTTTTACTCTTTTCTTAGTCATAGTGCTTTTGTTTCTGTTCTGTACTTTTTTTTCTCATTTTTACTTTTGACTTTTGTCTAAATTTTTCTTTGTCACAGATTTTGGCATGACCTATAATTAGTGTATCACATTGTTTCTTCCTTTTTTTTTTTTTGCTCATTTTCTTTTTGAAACCATTGTGATGTATCTACCTAAACCTTCAATATCTATGGCGTGACATCTATTTTGTAATGTATTAAAGGACCAAGGATAAGGAAGAGTTAAAGTTTTATGTGTGGTCTTTGGGTTTTGATTTTACTAGTTCATGAAAAATGAGTTATTTGGCTCAAATAAGGAGACTAGGGATTCATAACATTAAGGTATAGTCATTTGAGAACTGGCTATTCAAACAATGCCTTTGGTTATCCCTAAGCATCCCACCATACACAATTTCTTACATGTTTTGTATTAAACCCAATGAATAATAATCAATTCAAGCATTCATGTCTCTACGACTATCTAAAAAATTTGTATCTCATATGGCATCATCCAACATTCTTACTTAGGTACTTCTAATCTATTATGCAATTTAACTAAATAACTTAACCAATTCCCCTTAAAAAATAATCAAATTATCTCATACTAATAAAAAATTTCATGCTTGACAAAAATCATTACATGTTTCATTATTTTCAACCACTATTCATAGTGTTTATATAATCCAAGCAAAATGCAGCAAAGCAATAATATTTTTTTTATAAATAATCAACTAAAAGAAAAGTAAAAAAAACACACAAACTATTCTTCTGCACTTCCCCCTACACTTTATAACATACATTGCCCTTAACGAAAAATAATTAAAGTTCAAACAAGAAAACTTTCCTGAGTAGGTTGGATCCTTGTTGTAATGATAATCTTGAGATTTATGTGCTCTAAGAAGATGAAAAGAGTACCTAAAATATATATACTACAATAAGAAATGTGAAATATAATATAAAGAAAATAAAAATAAAAAATGTCGATAATGGATGATAGAACGTCTAAAAATATTTAGATGAACTTGGGCCCTTAATGTTGCGAAGTACATTCTATCTAGGATGTTGCGACATTAGGGTGCAATGTCATGACATCGACCCCAGTTTCTGGCTTCTTCAAATTTTATTCTTTAGTTTTATCACTCCGTGGTATCTACACCTATTGTGGGAAAACTAAACACAATGAAGATTAATAAAATAAACGAATAAAAAATAAAAATAAAAATGAAACCAAATTTAAAACAGGGAATAAAATTTCATTAAAAATCAAGATGATCCGTGTCGCCACCATAGAAGAACTTCTAGCTGGTTCTCAACACTTTGATTTGACGTTTGTTCCTCTGTCGATGTATATAAACCAACCTCTCCTGTCGATTCCATTGGTACTGTCTTCTTTTCGACCATCGTGACATCTACATTACAAGCCACTTAGTACCTGTAAACTGAAATATATATAGGATTTTTCTTATATAATTCATCACCTCTTTACTTGTTAAAACCAAGTAATTATTTAATAAATTAATGAAATATGTGAAAATATGAAATTAAGACATAGAAATTATTAAAATGTGATTTTATGCTTTATTATATAGTTTTCATGCATAAAATGGCTTATTTTATGTTTATTTGAGCTTATTATATTTTCATGGCCCATGCATTAAATTAAATAATAAATTATAAAATTATTTTTAATTATTCAACTTAAATATTTCATTAATAAATTGGGTTGTAATTAATTAAGTAAATTGATTAATTAAACTGGTTAAATTATATTCTTTAGTCCTCTAATGTATCTACTATATTTTGACAGGTTTAAGAGCTTTATTTTAATTTCAAAATCGCCTAAATTGGGGACCAAGTCAACCCAAAATTTGGTTGCACATGGATGTTCATAAACCATTTTTTGGTTTAATTTCACAAGGTCCTTGAAGAGTTGAAGAAATCAGAAATTTACCTAAAGATTTGCAGTTGATTGAGTCTCAATCTTGAGTTGTTGTGACACTCAAATTGACCAAAAATCAAGCAACAAATCAGCCCCAATTCAACAATTCATGGCCGGCCAATTATGGGAGATGCTTTAAAAAATGAAAACTCCTACTTTTAGTAAACTAGCCTCCTTTGCCTCACCTACATATAAGATCTCATTTCTCACTTATCCCTAATCCCTCATCCCTTAATCATTCATCATTCTCTCTTCTCTCAATCCTTTTAGCTTTCTTTTCTCCCCACACCTATCATCATCCTTGCATAAAGATTTAGCAAATTAGCCTCTTAAAGAGCCCTTGGTCGGCCACCTCAAAGAGCCATAAGCAAAGGTTGTTTAAATTCTTGGATGACATTCACTTTGAATTAGGTTTAATCTTTCTTTCCTTTAATTTAATTCAAGAATGTTTACTATGTGTTCTCTGTTCTTATTTACAACAATGATAGCTTAATTTTATTTAAGTTAGGATGGTTGATTTGATTAAATAATATGTACTTGATTCATGCTTATAATATTTGTGCCTCAATCGATCATGTTTTCAATTAAAATCTAGTCTATATTTCGTTCATACATTATTAAAATTCATCTGAATTAGCTGAGTGATCCTAATCAGACGACAACTAGTGGACACATAATTGAAATGTGCATGCTCAATATAGATCCTAACCTAATTAACTTGCAGGTTGCATAACAACCCTAACCAGGCTCTGTTATATCATAGTTTTTAGATTTGTGTGATTAAATTGTTTCAAACCTAACACGTCCCTATTATCTCGCACAAATTCTAAGAAAACCTTAGTAAATAAGGATAAGTAAAATGCGTATTTACTAAGTAAAGTATTCCAAAAGGACCTAGTGTGGTTTCCAAACTCATGAAAGATCAACTTGCCATGGAATTTTTTCCGAATATTGTTAAGTGATAAATTGAGTTTAATTAAAGTAATTATCCTAGCTTATTTATGTCATAATTGTTGCTTATTATGTTAATTTTGCTAAAGTCTATTTCATTCATATAGTTGCATGTTAGGATAAACTACATTAGAGATCATTGCATTTAGATTAATTTTACATAATTTTAATCAACACTTACAAATCAAATTGTGTTCTTTTTTTTATTTACTTGATACTTACTTATTACTTGATAACGACTGTGAACACTTGCACAAACCCCAGTGTTACAGTACCACATCTAAGCCAACTCCAAATCATTTTTCGGGGTATTATTGCCTCAAGCTTCCTTCTCTTTATGTCGCATGAATTTTTGGTCACCTGAGCTTTGTTGCCCTTATCATATGAGAATGAGTCAAACTCATCGATCTCCTTGGCTGATACCTTTTCTGCTACAGCCAAAAGGTGTATTGGCTCTTCTACACCTCTATTTAGAAATAATGGTTACTTCTACTTTAATGTCAGTGGCTACATCTACTATTATGTCTGATTCTATGCCAATTAGATCAGATACCGCTTCAACCATATTGGATCCATCCACATGATCTCCGATTCTAAACTCTTGTTGACTATTACTATCCAATTTAGGGGGGTCAACGATAACACAAGGGTCCTTTGGATCAAGGTTGGGAACATCATGCACGACCTCTTCCCTTGAAGATAGTACGTTAGATATCTCTTGGAGCATTTCTCTCATTGTTCTATCATGTTGGACATGTTTGATAATCTTTTAGAGTTGGACAACTTAATAGTTTCACATGAAGGAATCATATACAAATCATAAAGATATTCATTTGAGTTGTTAAGTATATCATTGTCTTTATCGTATGACCCATGAAGAGGTTCGTATAAGTATTCATTTTTCTCAAACTCGATATTATTACTCCATTGGTTTGTCGTGGCTCTATTTGACCATCCTTTTATGTAGTTCCATTCGTCATCCCAAAAGGTTCTTTCATCATGAAACCACCTGTAATCAAAATTTTCCATAATTAAATCATCTAGTCAACAAGGAAAATACTAATAAAAAATTGAAAAACACTATTAATTAATATAAAAATTAGTACACTATCTTGCTCATTCATCTTTCGACTAATATTATTTGCAAGTAATTAATTTATTAACAATTATCACCATCACAATCCCCAGAAATGACGCCAACAACTTGACCGCCTCTTGACATACCCATGTCTAGAGTATGAATACTACAACTAAAGATATGGATTAAATGTGGTGCCTGCAAGTATAAGGGTCAGGTTGTAATATAGTTAGTTTACAGCGAAATACTTGGTAAGTATTCCGAGGATTGTACCTAAGGGATTGTAGTTTGGGGAAAACTGCTATTAAGCCAAATGTCAAAAATAATTACTAATCTACTTGAGTCATGAAGTAGTAGTGTTAATCAAGAAGCAAGATGATAATACTAAACAAAATAAATTTAACTAAACCTAAATCTACTCCTAGGTTCATGTATTGGCTTTTCCTATTCCTTGTTTTGACTACCTGAGTTCCTTTTAACCTAGATCCAATTGTTTTACCTAATTAATTATTGATGTAGGGTTCTAATCAATCAACTAACGATACCTTAGTAGGATCTTTCAATACTTCCATTAGAATAATGAGTCAGTAATAACTACTTATCATCTAATCTCACAATCCTCACTGGTTCAGGGTTAAGGTGTTCACGAATAGGCCACACCAATTTTGGGTTAATTTCCACCTAAATGACTTCCTATAGTCGTCAAATCTAGTGTTTAAGTTCTTCCTCTATCAAATTACTAATCCACTAAGAAACTCTATTCTTAAATCAATCAATAAGATTAGAATAGTTGAAACCATGCGAGATATGTATAAAGCGTAAATTGATTCTAATCTTTACACAAACATTCAATTAAAAAATGCTAAAGAAAGAGATATAAAATATAGAATAAAGGAAAAGAGATGCTTATGGATTTATCGATGAAAGTGTGGCTCCGAAACAATCTCCACTCGTGAGAGTCTCACTTCGGAATAGGATCTTCTGATTACAAGAACATAAAATACCCTAAGTAGAAACTACAAATGAAATAAAAACCTTAAGTATATTTTCTATCTCCCTAAAATTGTGTGTTTAAACTGAGTACAATAGCCTTTATATAGGCTAAACTTGGAATATTAAAGTGCCTAAAATATTCTTGAAGTTCCTAGAGTTTGACTAAGACAGATACTCTTAATTTCCCTCAAAACCGTTGTAACAGCCCATTTTTAGTCAAATCAAAATAGTGGTTTCAGGACTACAAATATGAGGTCAAAAATTTTATTTTATTATTATTTAAGTGTTTACAGGATGATATCAAGATTGTGTGAAATTTTCGTGAAGAAATTTTATCGTTTAAATGCTCAATTCGATGAAAAGGACTAAATCGCGTAAAGTGAAAAAGTAGTGTTCTGTTAGCTAAAAGTACTAAATGGCTATGAAATTAAATAGTGGAAGTCCTTAAGTAGTAATTAGACCTTTATAATGGTGAGTGGACTTTTATGGACATGTGTTAAGTGATTTTAATGTTTATTAACAAAGGTTAAAATTGTAATTTAGTAAATAAAGTTAATTAAACTAAGAAAATGTGTCCATCTTCTTCAATTTGGGAAGCCACCACTAAAAATACTCCATTGAAGGAGCTTAAGTATTCGGCTAGGGTAGATTCTTCATGCAAGGTAGATTTTCAAGCCTGTTTTTAATGATTTTTATGTTTTTGAGTTCGTTGCAGCTCAATCTAGCTAGCCCGTATCTCTGATTTCAAAACTATTAAAATATTTGAATGTTGTCATTGTTGAATGTATGAGTAATTAGATGATTGAAGATAGCTTATGAATGTTTGATGATAGATTAACAAGTTTTATAAAGTGATTTTTAGTAAAAATGTCCAAATAGGGATTAATTTGTGAAATGTGTAAAATGTATGGTTAAAAGTGTGAATAATTGATAAATATGGGCTGCTAGGGACTTAATAGTAATTTGGCAAGCATGGGTTTAGAAGGAATTTCATGAATTTGTGATTTTATGAATTAAGGACTAATTTGCATAAATATTGAAATATTAGGGGTAAAAGTGTAAATTTGCCTAAATGTGTCATTTGGACTGATTTAAATAGAATATGTTTTAAATAAGTTAATTTTGATTGCATATAAATCAAGAAAAGTGAAATTCAGACTTAGATCGGGGAAAGAATAAGGTCTCGGAATAATCGACTTGTTACGTCGTTTTTTCATCCAAGGTAAGTTCGTATGTTAATAAGCATTGATATATTGTATTTTAATACTTTACTATTGAATTGAACTGTGAATATGATTGGATATGATTCTACAAATTCGATCGACAAAGATTCGAAAATGTGAAGTCCCGTTTGAACCCTAAGAATAGATTAGGATACGAATGTCATGACATTAGGGATTACCGAGATTATGTGATTAGGGTGCTAGTCTCGTACTTCCTACTAGTGGCTAGGTTTCTGGCGTGTGTTACAATACTGACAGCTTGCGTGAGCAGTACCGTGCAGCTACGTCTTGACTGATAGCTTGTGTGAGCAGACCCTGTGATAGCTCGAGATTGAGCATATATGTGATATGAGATTATGATAGCTTCGGCTATGTATGAGGCATTTAGGTGTGATATGTTCCCGTGTATCCTTTAGTATTCCAAATGGTTCAATGGGTAAATCAGTGGAATAAATGAATAGAGGTGATTATGAGTTGGTACAGGTATGTACATAAACTATATGAGAAATGAATCAAAGGGGATTTGAGAATTTCATACCGATTCTTGTGAATAACAAGTAAAGGTTTGTGATTTGATATGAGTTATGTTATAACTTGATATATATATATATATAGTGAAATTGTGTATAATTGGTTTATCCTATTTTATACATACGAGCTTACTAAGCTATAAAGCTGACTTTGTTTTATTTTCCATGTTTTATAGTGATTTCAAAGTTAGCTCAAATTTGGGGATCGTCAAAGACTTCATCACACTATCGATCTTCTACTTTGGTATTTTTGAGCTTATGTATATGGTTATATGGCATGTATAGGAGTATGTCATTTTGGTTAGGTGTTGGTAATGAATTTGGTTAAGTGAGTTGGCATGTCAATGTTAAGTGTTTTGGTGTTGTATGTATATAGCCATGTGAGTAGGCTTAATTTGGCTAATTTGGTGATGTATATATTTGTGCAAATGGCCTTTTGTTATGTGGTTGATATTTGTCATTTTATATGCTTATTTTGGATTGGTATGTAAGTACCATATGGTTGAGATTCGAAGAATTGGTTTGCATGTGTTTAGAAGTAGGAAAGTACATAAATGAAGTTAGCTAATTAGGTGAATTGAGAATGTGATGTTGGCATGAGATTGAATGGTATAATATGGAAATTCTGTGCTAGTATATGTTGGATTGGAATGGTATGAATCATGCTTGGTTAATGTTGGTTGAATGCTTATTTATGCCATGAATTGGTGCCATTTGACTTGGTGTAGGTATATGCAAATTGGGTGAGAAATGTGGTTAGTAAACTAGCCTATTTTCATCCACAAGGGTAGAGACACGAGCGTGTATCTCAGCTGTGTGTGGCACACGGCCAGGTGACACGGTCGTGTGTCCCCTGTAGGTTTTAATAAAAACAAGTCAATGAGTTACACGGCCTAGACACACGGGCGTGTGGTCGGCCGTGTGACACAAGTCAAAGAGTTACACGGGGTATGACACGGGCTGGGACACAGCCATGTGATCCCATTTCGAATGTCCACATGACCTATAACACGGGCGTGTCTTGTGGCCGTGTGTCTGTTCACATGGACATGTGTCCGCTGTTTTGAGAAAAATCTTCTAAGCTTTCCAAAGTTATTCTAAGTTATCAGTTTAGTCCCAAACCACTTCTATTGCATGTTTTAGGCCTCGTAGGCTCTTTTAGGGACAATGTGATTGAATATGAATGATATATGTGTATGAATGAAAAATGTATGATTAATGAAAGTTAAATTGTGTTGTAAGTCTGGTAATGCCTTGCAACCCCATTCCAGCGACGGATACAGGTTAAGGGTGTTACAACCGTAATTAAAATGTGCAGGAGTTTTTGGGTTGCACAGGGGCTTGGTTGCAACATAGGCCTGCAATGTTGCAACCAACCACAGGGGGTATGTCATGACATAGGAGGGCTGAATCAAGCCATCAAGGGTAGTTTCACTCTAGAACTTGTTTCTGCCTTCTGTCTTCGATGTTGAGACATCGGTGTCTTGGTGTCGCGACATAGGCATTAGTTTTGGCCCGAATAAGCAACTTTAGCTCCCGACTTGACCTACAAGACCATATAACCTCATTTAAATATATAAAATGTAATCAAAACTACTAGAAAGCTTAATTTACTACTTTAAGTATGAAAAACCTAAATATATACTAAGATGCTTTGATTTAGCTATTAAACAAGCTAAAGTTATATGTAAAAAGGATGTAAATACTAGTGTAATTCATGGCAGATCATTTTGGTAAAAAAATTAAATTAGCTCTTTGCAGAAAATCATACATGTAGAATGGAGCATCATAATATCTACAAATTTCCAGGGGTGATACAAATATTTCTATGCCCCTAACAGTAACGTGCGACCATGACTCACCCAATTTTCGTTTGGCTTCTATTTTTTTTAAAGATGCATAAAATTCTTGTCCAATGGGAACGTAAACCGGTTCTGTCAAGGTTTGACAAAAATTGTCCCACCTATGATACTGAACTAAGTCCTTTATCTTCTACCTAACGTCATTAGGGACTCGAATCCCATTTCTTGAATAGGTATATTTTCTTTTAATTTTTGTGAGGTAGGTATCAACTTCCTTCTCTCTAAGTATTTTTAAATTATTCTCCCCTGATGGTTCACTATCCGAGGTTGTACTATTATACTCATACGCCATTCACTATACTTAAAATAGTCTCAACACACTATAAGTTGAAAATTCAAATGTTTGATCAACATATAAAAATATGATCACAAATTTGGAAAGTCTAACCTCTTTCTTGATGTTACTCGAGTTTGCCAGACAAGTTCATCGTTCTGGTTACAATAGATTATTCCTGCAATGGATAGAGACAAGACAGACCACAAAGTATTGGTGGACAATAAGAAGCAATGATACTTTCAAAACACTCAGAATGGTGTTCTCGATGTTACTTGGTGGCTATAACTAAACTTTCAAAACACACAAATTAAAATAAAATGAGAGGGAAATAGAAATTCATTTGTTTGATGAGTTGGATGTGGTCAATTTTGTAAACTCCTTTAACATCTAAAGAGACATCGATATTGACAAGCAAGAAGTGAAAGAAAAATACTAAGATACATAATAAAAAAGACTTGGACTCAAATAGAATCCAAGTTAAAAAAAAAGAAATAAAACTGTTTAGAAAATAAAATAAAACCTAATTAAAAATCCTAATTAAAACTAAATCTACTAACTAAAACCCTATGAATAGCTTTCTAAACCGCCTCTCATAGCTCAACCTAAGCCTTGCTATTTATAAGCATCATTAGTTTACCTAATTAGGTCAAATACAAGCCTAAAATCTGATAAATATGGATTATGTAGATAAAAACACCTCTAATTAATTTTTGGCCCTTGTCACAGCTGTGTCGCGACACAGGCTATGTGTGTTGCGACACACAACTTCAAACTTCAAGTCTGAAGCTTGTTCTACTATGTTGCAACCCCAAAAGCTTATGTTGTGAACCAGTTGTCATTCCTAATTCTTTTTTGCCCTATTGTCCCTAACTTAGATACTTTTGTGCTCCAAAAGAATTTTTCGCCTTTCTATGATGTTGATATTGGCTCCTCGCTTGGAAAGTGTGTCAACTTTGACATTCTCTCCCCTAGGGACCTTATTTACATGAACCTTCAGGAACCCTTTCAATAGATTCATGAATAAAGAGTAGTATTTAGCCAACGTAGGTTCTTTGACCTCATACTCTCCCTAGATTTAATTTGTTAGTAGGTGGGGATCTATGGACTTGGACATTTCAAATGTTCAACTTCTGAGCCAACTCTAGTCTTACTATTAGAGCTTCGTAGTCGGCAATGTTATTGGAGGTAAATAATGCAAAAGATATAGTATACTATCATTCTTCTCTTTTGGGTCCTATTAGCATAACTCTGGCCTCAGAACCCTTTTTGCTTGCAAACCTGTCTGCATAGAGAACCCAAGGTTTTTCTTTCACTGAGTAGAGGTTTGCAGAAGGACTTTTTTTTGGTGCATTTGTTGGACTGTTGATGGTATTATTACCATTAAAAGCTTTGGAAGATTGGTTAATTGAACACTCGGCTACGAAGTTGACTACGGATTGACTTTGATTGCTTTCCATGGAAAATATTCTAATTCAAACTCACTTATTTCAACACTCCACTTAATTATCCTTCTAGAGGTGTCAACTTTGCCCAAAATGCCTTTAAGTGGTTGATTAGATAGTACGCTATAAGGTGAGCATGGAAATAGGGACGGAGTTTTCTTGTGACCATTATCAAGGTGATGATAATCTTTTGAACTCAGAAGTAATTCAACTTCCCATCCTGTAGAACCATGCTAACATGGTATATTGGGTGTTGTTTTCATTCGACTTCCTTAACCAATATTGCTACAAATGTTTCAACGGAGGCAGTAAGGTAGATGTATAATAAGTCACTAGGTGAGGGAGATGCTACGTGCGGAGTACCACTTAGGTACTGCTTTAATTGCTTGAAAGATTGCTGACATTTTTCTGTCCACTGAAAAGGATCTTTCAATGCTTAGAATAATGTAAGCCAATTGTTAGCCATCTTTAAGATGAATCAATTGAGTGTTACTATTCACCCAATTAATTATTGAATTTCCTTGGGGTTCTAGAGGGAGACATTTCTAAGATTGCATTGATTTTCTTTGGGTTGGCCTCGATTCCTCTATTGGATATCATGAAACCTAAGATTTCTGGCATTTGCTCCAAAGGTGCACTTACTTAGATCGAGTTTCATATTGTATCTGTGTAGTATTATGAATACCTTCCGGAAGTCATTTATATGTTGTTACATGGCAACACTTTTAACTAGCATGTCATCAACGTACATTTCTATGCATCTCCTGATTTGGTTCTAGAACAACTTGTTCACCAATTTTTGGTATGTAGCTGCAGTGTTCTTTAGATCGAAAGGACCATCTTGTAACAAAACAACCCATCTTCAATGATAAAGGTTAATTTTTTCTTGGTCTTCTTCTACCATGAATATCTTGTTATAGCCTAAGAAGGCATCCATGAAACTCATGTATTGGTGCCTTATGGAAGTATCCACCAATGATCTATGAAGGGGAGTGGAAAGTTGTCTTTTAGGCACACCTTGTTAAGGTTGGTGAAGTCTACACTTATTTTCCATCTGCTTTTGTACATGGGTACCATTACTACATTGGAGACCCAATTTAGGTATGTAACCTCCTGAATAGAACCTATGACTGGTAGCTTTTTTAATTCCTCTTAGTAGTTGAAACTTTCTCATCGAAGAATTTTCTCTTTTTTTGCTTCATTAGTAGAGCACCGGGATCTACTCCTAAGGAGTGCTGAATAATAGACAGGTGAAATCATAGCATGTTTGTTGTTGTCCAAGTGAAGACATCCTGGCACTCTATCAACAAGGACTTTAAATATTCTTTTTCTTTAGGGGGAAGGGTAGAAGCAATTTAGTTGACCCTCTCAGGTTCCTCCTAATATAGGAAAATAGGCTTTGCCATTTTCGCTCGTTGCACCTTATGGAGTTGGGTCTCAGGCTTAGCCTCAAGGTCTTCCAAATAAATTCTTTCCTTTTTGATGATACCCACCCCAGTAAAAGAATCAGATTGGCGTACTGCAGGACAAAGTGGGTGGCAAGGAGGGTTGATCTTTCCCGGTGAGTTACAGGGAGACAATATGGAATTCTTAGTGCTATCCTTTTCTCGGCTTTCATCTATCCTTCACCTGTAAGAGTGAGAAACTTGGTTGTCACAGAAAGGGTAGCCACCACCATATTCGTCATCCTTATGATCAATTTTTCAAAAATGGCATTGTATGCCATCAAATGGTCAACTACTAGAAATTCCACCAATTCTGTGGTGGTGTGCTCATTGCCATTTACGACTATCATGAGGATAATGGATCCCTTAACCGTGATGGGTTGATTCGCAAATTCATAAACTAGACTTGTAAGCTTGAGTTGTACATCCTTAAGGCCCATATTATAAAACTTCTTGTTGTCAAAATATCAACCAAGTTGCCCATATCAAATAGAATTCTTCAAACCTAGAAAGAGGATATATTAGCTAAGACTACCAGTGGATCTTCACTTTTCGCATATAAAACATCTTTTTCATCCTACTCTAAAACTTGAAGCTCCCAAGGGGAAGGTTTGGGTTTTTTTTATCGTAGCTGAAACTAACAAAATACTTCTCATGTGATCCATTCACTCTGAATTGGAGCTGACCCATTTAACATTTTCCCACCTACCAATACAGTGATGATTCATTTAACAGGTTTTTTCTCATGTTTTCATGTTGCGACCATGATGGTCCTACTTCCCTATCTTGAATCTTGTTTGATTGATGGAAGTCCTAAGCCAAATACTACTTTAGATGCCCTTTTTGGATTACCATTTCAATAGCTTTATTCTCGGGTGCACACATTCTTTAGCTCGATGCCCTTAGGCATTATGGTATATGTAATGATGATTAGAGTTGCTATGATGTTGGCTAGGTGGGTGATGCAGGGTTGATTCTAAAACTCATTGATACTTTACTTGGTCAAATATCTGAGCTGAGGAGTATTTGAGTTCATGGTAGGTCCTAAATTGGTTGTAGAGAGCTTGGTCTCGCTAGTCTTGGCCTCCTCTACAATTACAGATAGGTCATTAGTGCTTTGTGAAATGGATATTGTTCACTCGTTGATAATTCCTCTGGTTTGGCTAGTTATAGTGTCCATAACCACATCCGCTTATCCTTAGACTGATCCTTGGTTGCTAATAGCCTTGAAATCTCCTAAGAGGTGATTGTTGCGAAAGGGTGGTTTGCCTAGGGGCTAATGCAGAAGAATCAGCACAGACTTCTTCAACTTTGTCACCCTTCAAGAATTTGTGCACCATTTTGTACAAGTGGGAAAGCTTAATCGTAGTATTGCCAATAATGATGTACCTTAAATGCTGGTGGGTGGTTCCGACGATGAAGCCTTTGGATAGCCCATTCGTCAATGACTCTTTTTGTGGTCATAGTAGCTTCACTAAATCGCCAGGCATAATGACGAAAGGATTCATTTGTTCCTTGATGAATAGTCATCAAGTACGCTGGAGATTATTGAAATGTTTTGTTAGCCAATAAGTGATTCATGAATTGACTTGCTAGCTAATCAACAGAATGGATGGACCCTCGAGGCAATGAAAGGTACCACTATCGAGCCGTATGTGAGAGTGTCATGAATAAAACCCTACACTTGACCCCATCAGATGCTCCTAGTATGTTCATATGATTGTTATACCGAGCTAGATGGTCTTCTAGGTCCCCTAAACCATTGTATATGAACTTCAAGAATTTGAAAGAAGTTGAGATATGGTTGTCGATGACTTCAGGAGCTAATGGTTTATTGGAGTAATTTCAAGTAGACTCGTATGTCTTTACGCCTTTTACTTCTTGCATTAGCTCTATTATGAAAGACTTAAGTTGGTCTTCTATAGAGGCATTATTATTACCTTAAGAATGTTTAGATGTAGACAAGAGGTTAGTGTCATTCTAGGAGAAATCACCTAGATCACCATGCTCACGATTTTCTCAAAGGGCAGACTGTGCTTGATCTTCTTGACGAGCCGAGTTCTCTTGTTTGGGAACCTTTTATGTAGCCCTTAATTCAATGATTAATCATTCTTTTTTAGCATTCATTTGATAAATGATGCATTGTTGTTCTTGTTTCTTTTTAAAGCGACACTCCTATTGAGAGAATTGTTGTTCCAGTCATTGTAATTTCTCTTAGGATTCTATATCATGAAGTTGAGAACCAGAAGCTTGCTGACAAGAGCCTTGGTCTAGAGGGACCAATATCACAGACGGGGAAGGTGATGTAGATATAAGGCAAGTTGTAGCTTGTTGCAAGTAACGATTTACTTGCTTTATAGACCAAGAGAAGGATGACCAGATGATGATTGATCCTCTGCAGTGGTTAAGGGAATCAAGGATGTTGGAAGCATAGGGTCTATTGGTGCGGCCAATATGGTTGGGTTGAAACTTAGATGGTTTTTAGAGTATTCATAAGCTATTCTAAAGTGGAGAGGAGAACATGTGCATACACAAAGGTGGTCCTGAAAGAGAAAAGGAAGAAAGAACATGAGTGGATTCAAACCAAAGGAAGACCTTGATCCAAGTGGGATGAAGGTGTTGGTTGGGGCAGACGAACGAATTTGTTGGTTGGGCTAATTGGGTCAACCAAGGCATTGGTTTGGGATTGCAAAGTCATAGCACCCATGCTCACCACACCAATTATTGATACAACATTACAACAAGGATGTGATAAGGAGAGGAGTGTAGAGGTTGTCACGAAGGCCTGGAAACACGAAAATATACACACTTTTGCATGCCCTTTTTAACTCAAATTCATGCAAATTTAGTAAAATTCTTGTCGGAAAATAATTAATTATTAGAAAATAATTAAATTGTACTTAAACTATTGACATGCTGAATTTTAATAATTTTATAATTAATTTTGATTATTTTCGACAGATTCACACAAAGGGCGAAAAATGACTCGACAAACACTACTAGAAGCATAAAATCGATAAGCAATCTGAAGCATTAAGGTAAATTAATTTTTTAGCCTAATTCGGTCCAAAATTATGAGTATTAATTCAAAATATAATTAATTTTAATTTATATCCAATTTAATTTGGGTTAAATAAATTATTATTAATTAATTATGAAAAGTAGCTCAGTTGAGATGAATCGAGTGAACCGAACCAACCGAGTATTGGGCAGCCCAAAACCGTCCCATGTGCTGACCCAAATCAGCTTCTTGGCTGATTAATTAGCTTGCAAAATGGCCCTTAAAGACTTTTTCAAATTGCAAACAAACCCCTCCACAGTTGGTGGCTTTCTAGATTTGTCCCAAGCCTAATTTAGTAAGTTTGAAAATATCAAACTTGCCACATGTGTGGCCAGCCAAGGGAGGGCTCTTTGGCTGCTAATTTTAGCTATTTTTAGCAGCCCTCTTCAGCTATAAAAACTCCCTTAGGCTGATCATTTGAAACACACCTCAAACTTCTCTTTTCTTTCAACTTTCTCTCTTCTTTTCCCTTCCAATTTCCTTTATTCTCTTGTCAATTTCTCCTCTTGGAAAAGGGGCATTCATCAGCCATTTGGAGCAGCATTGAAGTATTCATAGCAGCCTTGGTTCGATAAAGAACAAACGGAGAATGAAGAGTGGAGCGAACCAGTCAAGCCACGGAAAAACGTCGAATTTGATTCTTGTTCCCTATCCTTTTAATTTTTATTACTGTTATGATGAACATATCTATGAATATTTATGATGTTGAAATGTTTAATTTAATTAATTTGGCTTGAATTTAATTCATGTTAGGTTGATTGCATTTTGCCTACTTAAATTATTACAATTGTGTTTATGTTGTTATAGGCCCCGTTAAGATGCTTGATTAAGTAAAATCATGACTAAGTTATTCTTGCATTACAATTGTAAGGTAACTAATGAATTAATTATTTAAACGGATTGAAATTATAATTAATTGACACGATACTTAATCAGTGCATGTTTAATCATCTAAGGTAGCTGAGGGTTAAATTAGCAACGGTATCTGGGAATACATTTGCCTTGCATAACTTACAAGATTATTGTGATTAAATTGTTTCAAGGTAGGAATACTTTGTTACCTCACGTAGTCTTTTATGTGCTTATTAGATTGGATTAATTGCTTGAATTGGCATACGGATATGTACAAGAGATTATTTTAATTTAATAAGTATATGTGTTCATTAACATATTTGCCTATTAAGATTTGTTTAATCGATTGAATTGACATAGGGATATAGTCAAGAGATGAATGGATTTTGGTTGGTAAGTATGTTCATAAGTTAGCAAATTACCGAATTGCCGTGAATTTTTCGTAACAATATAGACATGAGTTTAATAATTCTAAGTTAAGAAATGTAATTAATTTAACACAATTATGTCATCTTGATCAAAATCGTATTTTGAATCGTGCATTAGAACTCTTATTTTATTTTTATTTATTTTACTTAGGTTAAAAATCTTAGTTTTTAATCACCTCTTTAAACCAAAATATTTTTCTTCACCAAAGTGTTTTAAATTGCATTCATAAATAATTCTTTTCACAATCCCTATGGGTACTATAACTCAACATTACTTGTCACTTTATTACTTGTTGTGATTATGTACACTTGCACATTTCTGTCATTCCAAGGCCGATTCCCCAAGACGGGGCGGAGAGCCAAAAGTTACAAAGGTTAAATGAGAGGAGAGAATTAAGGCTAAAAGCTAAAGGTAAGCTAGCAGAGTATAAGCTTGATATCATTGGAGAATCAATCATTTCTTCATCATTCTTGAAGGTATTTATAGGAGAATGTCATGTGTAAGATAGTGTTAACGTTTGAGCTTGCAATTTATCTATCATTACAGAACTCTCGCGCAAATGTCTTTGTTGAGCGGGGATGTCTATGATAGGAAAGATCTTGTCATTCATTTCGACTTGATGGTATAGAGAACTTCAACCCATGAGGTGTTTGGTAACCAATGACATTAAATTTCTCATGGAAGCCTAAAGGTCTAGACAATGGATGATTTGTGTTTTTTGGATGGTTTTATTGGGATGAGGGCTTGTGAGCGACCTTCCAGTTGAGGTGGTTTGAGGTAACCTTCCGGCTTGCCACATGTCTCTATATGAATAGGGCTATAATAAGAGTGAATAATCTAATGTAAACAATCGTGCAATTAAGTTTGATAATTAGAGTCGGGTTTTTCTAGATCATAAAAATGTCATCAAATTAAATCTTAGAAGCTTTTTTTTAGGACTATTCAATTAAAAAGAGTTTATTGTCAAGCTATTGTCGGAGTTAATTTACAACAAAAGAAAATTGGTGGTTTGAAATTTTTTTTACCACTTTAACCGACTTACTAAAGGATCAAAAAACATCTATGATCAATTCCAATACCGGAACTGAAATCGCACTCGAGACTAGAACTATCGACAAATCGATTTAGTTTATTTTAATTCAATATTTCACATTTCATGCTTTTTCTTCATTACAACTTTTTTTTGGTGAAAAATCTAGCTAAACTAAGAAATAAAAAAACTATACCTACAAGCTCAACCTACAACTTCTCTTAATGATCGTTCAAACTCCACAATCGGTTCCTTAGATGGGTCCCACAATGAGTAGCATGATATTGTTTTGCCCAACAAATTGATGTTTTAATAGTCTCCGATAAGCTCCATGCTAACCTTGAAAGATAAGCCAGTTCCTATTCTTCCATAGCGCCATGTTACCAAACCAAAGAGGGTTGCCGAAGAGGCTCCAGTCCTTGATAACCACTCATGATTTCTTAAATTTTCCCCAACCCAATCTAAAAGATTCCCTGAAAAGAATTGAGGCTGCCAGTTTATAGGTACCAGGTTTAACCAAACTTCTTTAGCTGTCAAACATTCTCTTAGGACATGCAGAATATCTTCTGTATTATGATAACAGATCTGACCGGATGCATCCTGGCCAATCCCTCTACATGCCTTTTCTAGGTTGGTGAGCGACCTTTGCTTGCATACTAACCATAAGAAGAAGCGAACACGGTGTGGTCCTTGATATTTCCAGACTTCTTTCCACCTATTGTCTCGCGCACTCCATGTTCTTTTTGTTATTAATCGATATGCATCTTTGACTGAGAAATTCCCGTTTGTGGTCTGTGTCCAACAAATTTTGTCAAGTCCTACTAAAGGGTGTGGGGGAGGTATGTTCACTATCCTTTGTATGATCTCTTTTGATAATTTCCTTTTGAATGCTTCAAGATCCCATGCCCCTTCTTCTATTACCATATCCCTTAGCTGACAATTAATTGTTGGTCTGTTTGGGATTGGCATGTGCTCAATTAGGGGGCCTATAATAGGTACCCAATTATCTTCCCAGCATCATATCTTCATTCCCATTCCAACTGACTAGCACAAATTCTCCTTTAGTAAAGGCCAAACCTTAGCAATTGCACTCCACATTACTGAACAACTTCCTATTGCGATATTCTCGGGAATTATCTCTTTCATTCCGTACTTTGACCGCAACTCACGCACCTATAAAGCGTCTCTTTTGGAGACTATATTAACTCTTAATTTTAGTAAAAAAAATGCATTTTGGCTTTATAAGTGTCGTAGACCTAAGCCTCCACATACACGTGGTTGGCACATTAATCCCCAATCAGCTAGCACCATTTTTCGTCCTCTAGTGGTGGGCCCCCAAATGAACTGTCTTGCTAGGCATTCAATTTTTCCACATACACCTTTTGGAATTCGCATAGTTTGCATAAAATAATTAGAAATAGAGAGAAGAACTGATTGTGTTAGGGTGGAGCGTCCTGTCATAGATAATTGCTCCTTATCCCAATTTCCCAACTTTGCTCAAACGTATTCAACTACGGACTTTACTATAAAGTTAGTAATTCTTTTGTGGAATAAAAGAATTCCAAAATATTTCCCTAAATCCTGGACTTGCTGTTACCTTTAAGATCCTGAACTTGCTGTTACCTTTAATATCCTGCTTATTCTTCCACTTAGATTTTCATCCATTCCTTTGGAGACGAAGATATTAGTTTTCATTACAACGTTGATCATTGAATGCTATCACAAAAGGTCATCGTCCCGTTCATTAATTACCCACAACTCTTATTATATATGTGGAACTCTTCCACCTTATGAACTAAAAAATTTACTATTTCCAAATAATCACGTCCATCAATTACATTTTTAAATAACAAAGAATAAATCCAGAGATAAAAAAAATCATTTGAGAAATGGTGAACGTTAAAAAAATAAAATAAAACCCAAGTCTAGGATATGAAATTAAAGGTCAACATCACTTCATCCAAAGAAACACCCCACCACTACTACTGTAAAAGAAAAGTACACGTGAGATGTTTCTAAATTCCAAAGGGGAAGATGCTTATCATATCCAAAAGAAGATTTTAAATTCCACGAAGAACAAGTTCGATTTTATATTTTTTTTTTTACAATAAATCTATTAAAAATCATTTAAACGCCAATTTTTTTTTATAGAAAAACATAGATGGTGTAACTTAAACCTAAAAACCAAAACCCAATTTTTCAAGTTTGCCATTTTAACCAATACCTTAGTAATATTTTATTTAAATTTTTTACATAACTAGCGTGTATATATACACAACAATTATTTTCTAAACGTTTCCACATGTTTCAAAAGACCATATTCCCACACAAGGCAAAACTGAAAAGCAGGCACAAAATTCAGAAGAGCAAAGCGTTCTGAGATTGGATGTGCATGACATACATGGACACTTGCTTTCATATGGATCCATGGAAACTACTTCACCTCTAATTTCATTTTCGTCAGCATAACAAAAGTGTAGATCCTTTTACATCAAAAATGAGTACAAGCTTGATCACTAAACCCAAGAAATTCTCCGGTGGCATATAATGATGAACGCTGCTCTTGACAATAGAGACTAGAAACCATTTGACAAGACAAAGTTACCTACGAACCGATGGCACAACGCCTCTACCACCTGTTGTGCCACGCCCAGCAGCTTGAGCCTGTAACACCAAAAAGAAACGAAATCATATTTGGAATATGAAGCTTATAGACAAGGAAAATTATAAGGAGATAACACAAAAAGAGCATAGTTCTTTGGGTTCCATCTTAATTACAGCGTAGGCACACTTACTTTGGCTCTCATTGCAACAGCTCTACCTCTGCCAACTCCTAGAGATGAGCTCTTACCCTTTGATGAAGTTAAGAAACAGAGTCAGAGGTCTTCTAACAAGTGCATAATGTAAGAAATGTGACACCTTGAAAGAAGATGTACCTTGATTTTAGCATCGAGGCGTTTGAACATAGGAGCATTCTTCAACATGTCCGGTATGACCATAAACCTGTCAAAATATACCCATCTTTCAATAGACAAATAAAGTATGCCTGTTTTCATTATAACAACACCTATTACCATCAAATGCCGCATATCAATCCTACTAAAAACAATGAGACATGGTTGACCAAGGGAGGGAGAGACATGATACCTGACTTTACTGCCTCGAATGAAAACATGCTCAAGCTGTGATACCTTTCCATCCTGAGGCCAAGCCAATCAATCAGCTTAAAATCAGTTACAAGTGGAAGTAATATGAGAGGAAAGACAAGAACAACCTTGAGCCAAAGTGAACAACAACATGCTACCGATAACATATCTAGTTTTGGAAAAGGGTTGAGAGAATATGCACTTAAATCACAATGAAATTCTGATGTCACTCATCCAACTTTTAATTAGATCTATTAAATAAAAAACAATGATGCAAGAAGCCAGCAACTTAAACGCTTTATAAATCAGGTAACAGCCTGAAATTTGTAGTATAACCTAAAAAGAACCACACAACAATCAATAACCAAAATCCAGGGGCAAACTCAAATTTAGCAATGAGAAATTGCTGAGAAACATCCTCAATTTTCAAACCCCAGAAACTCCATCCATCTCTTTCCCAATATCCTAAGGTTTAACCTGTTTATAAACTTAAGTCCGGAGTTCCGGCATGCAATGCCTAAATCTAACACCCAACACTGAAGCATTTTAAGGTTTATCACTAACTAAGCATAAACCCTAAATTCATCAGATCCAAATAAAAGTAAAAAAATCAAAGTCGAAAGTGAATAGCTAAAGAAAAAAAGGGGGGGGATGTGAGAAAGAGAGGTACTTTAGCGGTGTAGGTGATGTTCTCGAGCTGGCAATTCCAGTTATCCTCGCATTCGACCATGCTTCCTCTGTAAAGCTCTCCGCTCTTAAGCTCCACCGTTACCACGTGGCCGGATGCCTCGTGCAGTAGCTTCACCGGTATGCCCAAGCTCCGGCTCATTGTTTCCCTCTCCTGTTTGTTTCCTTTTTTCTTTCTTTCTCGCTCGTCCGCTCTGCTTCTGCAGGAATCGCAAAACCCTAGAGCTGAAAGAAATGTATTTGTCCCGCGAGTTGTTTAAATTTCTAAATCGAATTTTTAGGGTCATAATTGTAATTCTCGAAATATAGTGAGGACAAGTTTGGAGAAATCGATTGGATAAAATGGATGCATCAGCGGCGTTGGTTTACCTTTCTGATTATTCCTATGCCGTACGTTGGATTATTTTATTTGACTACTAACTATACCGTTGTTTGAAGATTAATGTGAAGGTATAATTTTAGGCTTTAAACTATATCTCAGTTCTGATATTGTATTTTAAGTTTTTATCTGAAGTGCTGTTTAAACCATAAACTTTGTCTCGTTCTATCAAAAAAAAAAAAAAAATACTAAGACCATATTTGGTTTAATGTAATGGCTATGCCATTACAACTCTATTTCATGGGCCCACTCTAAATATCTGTTTAGTTCAATGGAATGTCCTATTACAGGCTTATTCCATTACGTGCCTATGCAATAAAATTGTTTAATTTCTATTCCGTTTTTCATCACCAATTACTGATTCAGTGTTTAAGCCACAAAAACGCTCACCACTTTGCCGTCTCCCACTTTCTCACCTGAAAAAAGCAGACGGACAATCACCTTCATTACAACGTCAGGTAAAACATTTTCTCCCTCCGTTCCTTCAATATTCCTCTCTTCCAATTTTCATGCCCTCTTTTTTTGCTTTCTTTTTCTTTCTTTCAATAGAGTTTTTCTTTACCTCTATTTCGTTTCTTTTTCTTGATCTATAAAATTCCATCGATTGTTGGAAAGAGCAAAAGGGTTCTTAGAGGGGGAGTTGAAATCTAAATCGAAAACTGAAAATGTGGAGGGTAAACCAAGTGATAAACTAGGCATGAGCTTCAATTTCAAATTATCAATACCTTCTAAGTCATGACCCAAATATTTCCCCTTCACCTCCTCAACAATTCGCTTCAAAATCATACATTCGCTTCTTTGATATTTACAAGGCAATTCCTCCATCTCCCCCTTTTTAACTCTAAAATATTTGATTTTTTAAGTTATAGTTCTTTTTAACTTTTTGCCTTGTGTGTGCAGCTTGCAAGCAAGGAAAAATTGAGAAAGAACGAGCAAGACTGTAAGTTTAAGCTTTGTTTGTTTATTGAAATTTTGTTACGTGCTCTTGTTTCCATAAAATTTAATATAAATAATTGTTTTAATTTGATTTAGGGCAGTGCTGATGAATTGAATAGAGGATATTTTGATGATATGTCTGAGTTAAAACAACACGCTGGTAAGGTATTAACTGATTTGTTCTTTTTATATACATATAGGCTATATTATTTGCAATTCTGTTCAAATTAGTTAAATTGCAACTGATTTCTAAGTAAAATTAATGTTACTTTATGCAAACATTTTAATTGTTAGTTTTTTTCTAGTAGATTGCATGACAAATAAGATTCTAATTCTCAAAATTACAGCAAGAAAGTTTCCTACCGTGGATGTTATATATTCTGATGGTAGGAAATCAAAGCTGCCAATTATTTTTTATGCGAGTGGCATTGATGCTAGCAAGTTGGTTGTCCCTGAAGCATCTTTAATCTGTCTATCATTTAGAGCAAACTCTCAGGTATGGTTTACTTTATCTATGTTTGTTTTGGATTAAATTTATGTATTTCTTAATAATGTTATAAATCTTCCATTTTTATCATGATAAGAGAATGTTGAATAGATAGTGCATTGTTTTAAAATTGTGATAAGAGGCATATCAACGACTCCACGGCAATAGAGAGGTTAGCACTAAATTACAATCATGAAAACAACAAAAAAATGAGAAACAAAAGATGTTGTTGGTTGCTAACTTTTCTTTCTCTTGTTTCTGGTTATTTTTGTTGATGATGCAATTTAACTCCTTTTCCTTGTCAAGCTATGGTCGATTCTTGGAGTAAGCCTTTTTATGACGCCTTTAGTGAGTCTAAGAGCGTGTAGCTATATGAGGTTCTATATTTTTGCTATTTAACTTTTCATTCCTTTTTGGCATGTGTGGTGAATCAACTATTCTCAGTTTTTTATTACTAGAAAGAACCTAGTTACATGCACCTATAGTCAACAATAATAACAAACAAATAAAATAGTGAACAAGAATAGAAGATAACCATGCTGGTATGACTTATGAGTTATGACCATCCTAGTTGAGCTTATAGCTCATCAGATTAGCCTAAAATTAATAATACAGTTGTCCTTTTATTTATTGTATTTGAATGGAAATTCTTGGCAACTGATTTTATGTTTTATATAAGTTATTTGTTAAAATACTCGTGTTTGGAAATTATTATGTGTTGCTAAATGATAATACATTTACTGTTATCAAGTATCCTTTATAAACTCTTGGCTCTTATGCTTGAATCCTATTAAACGACTGCTTCTTTGATTTATGAGGAAATCTAGTGATGGAGCGAAGGATGCTCTTCAAAGGCATGTTGTTTATTCATTTGGTGATCATTATTACTTCCGAAAGGAACTTAAGATACTGAACCTTCTAACTGGGTAATCAAAAGTTTCTTATATCCTAATCAATAACATAACTAATATTCATACAGTTCTGTTTTGTTAGTCTAAGAAGATGTTTTTTCACTTGTTTGAAGGTATATTTTCCTGCTTGACAAATTTGGTAGAATAAGATGGCAGGGCTTTGGTTTGGCAAAGCAAGAAGAGTTGTCATCGCTTTTTTATTGCATGAAAGTTCTTTTGGAGGAAAAATAGGTAGCCTGGCATTTTTAGGTACTGTATTATCATAATGGGTTAATCTCTATTTTTGCATTCAAGGGATACTAGTGTCAAATGAAAATAATGATGTGCTTCGTTGGAAACATGGTCCTGTTTGTTGTTTTCTTTTAAATTTCTGCAACCAAGCAAAGCCTTAGGTTTTCCATTTTGGGAGAGCGATTGAAAAGTAAAGAAGTATCCTTATGCTAGTGTCAGTTTTCACTTTCTTATATTCTAGTTTTGTGTCAAACTTAAGTTATATGCCTATCAATATCCCATTGATATTCCTTGTAGATGCTTTGGGCTTGCCTAGAGTAGATTAGTTCTTACACTAAAAGCCTGTTTGCTCAACAGGATGAACAGGTTCACAGTTTTTGGAGGCCTCAATTTTGTTGCAGAAAACCTTGGTGTTGAGTTTTTCAAAGGTACTGTTGTGGTATAATAATCTTCCCACTACTGATGATGTGTAGAGTTGAATGAATTTTGTTTTATTTTCTTCAACAATTAGAATAAATTGTATTTATCTCTTTGATATCGAACCGGATGGCAAAGCTATTGAGGAAGTGTGCATTAGAGTGTTTAAGGTTAGAGTAATGAATGGATTGATGTAAAAGAGATAAAGATGGGGTTTGATCTTCAAGAAGTGAGAGCCTTAAGATTGAGAATAGGGTTTTTATGTTCTAATGGACCTTTTGTTTATTTGTTTGTGATCTATTATTTTGAGAAAGTTTTCATTTGTTAGAAGAAATGAAGAGAAGCCAAATCTTGGGTATAATTTGTTTAATCATTTCCTTTAAAGCAATTATTAATGCAAAACTTTCTCATTAACATCACCTTTTCCAATTTTGTAACGTGATGCATGTTATATTTTTATTGGATGTCGTATATTTTGTGAGATAAATAAGATAAAAAGATAATTCATATTACACTCCTTACAAAAGACTTTTAAGTACTAATCTAATGGAAGTTAGGGGCCAATTTGCTAATCAAACAATATTTTTTATGATGAAAATAGTTTTTATTTTGTAGCTCATGTGTAGACCTATTCATGGGTCGAGTTGGATTTGGATCGCGGTTAAGTAAGATAATAGCAAATTTTGTCATTGCCAAACCCTAGCTCAATCCGAAATATGTTTAACGCCCTTAAAACATAGTGGAATTTTTCCGTTAAATAAATAAGGTATATTAGTGATAGTAGAGAAGGCAGATGGATATTGAAGAAAGTTAAAATAAGTTATATGTTGTGAGATATTAAGTTGAAGTATGGGTTAAATTGTAAAATTATGAAAAGTAAAAAGGGTTAAATTGTAAATATTCAAAAGTTTAAAGGTTAAATTGAAAATATTGAAATTTGAAGGACCAAAGTTACAATTATACCAAAAGTGGGAATGCTTGAATGATACATACATGGATGGGGTAAAATTTATAAAATTTAATTCACCAAAGCTGCCAAATCTCAAATTTGGAAAATCAACTGACTTGCGATGACTTTTTTATTAAAATTTAGGCATTTATGGGTTGAGATGTCTTCATAGCATTTGAGGAGCTATCTCTTATTTTCAAAACTCAGTTTGAATTACTTGATTTCAAGTCCAAGAGCTTAAGTTATTATTGTTTTAGTGAAGATTGCAAGAACAAAAATTTTGGACAGGATTGTTATGGGAAATTACAAGTTTTAGGTTTTTATTAGAGTTTAAATTGATTTTTAGGCTTAGTTTTAATTATATATGAGCCCAATATTTTATTTATTAGGTTTTATATTTTTATTATTTATTCTGAATTTTAG
Organism: Gossypium stocksii; assembly: GCA_020496765.1. Lineage (NCBI taxonomy): Eukaryota > Viridiplantae > Streptophyta > Magnoliopsida > Malvales > Malvaceae > Gossypium > Gossypium stocksii. The sequence continues at coordinate 44,441,770 of CM035624.1, forward strand.
GATTTTTTAAGTATTTTAAGTTGTTTAGGAGTTTTATGTTTCTTAGTCAACCAGAAATTTTAGTTCAACTAGAACTACTTCTTGTTTAGATTAATTATAATTTCATTCTACTTAAGATTTTTATTTTGATGTAATTAACTAGTCAATATAAAGGCTTCTTCATTATTTATTAAACACACCTTGAGTATTATGCTTTGATTGAATAAATACTCATTGAGTTTTTCTTTGTAAGAATTCTTCTTGTTTGATTTTAGAAATTGTTTGTCACAATCTTTTAGATGGTTGGGGATCATTTTCAAGTTTTGAATTGTCAAGTTTCCATTCTTGAAGGCAAGATTAAAATTGTTTGAAAAGGGTTGTTGAATTTCTTTGTAAGAATTCTTCTTATTTGATTTTAGAAGTTGTTTGTCACAATCTTTTAGATGGTTGGGGATCGTTTTCAAGCTTTGAATTGTCAAGTTTCCATTCTTGATGGCAAGATGAAAAATTGTTTGAAAAGGGTTGTTGAATCTTTTTATTCAAAGGCTTCTTAGTGCGTTATCCATCTATCTATTCTTTAACTTTCCATCTTCTACATTTAGCCATATCCATCTTTCCATCTTGTTTTATTTTCTTTTAGTTCTGTACGGTTTCTTTATGATTTATCAATTGATTTGCTTTTGTTCAGTTTTCAAATCAAGAACCACTCAAGAATAATTGGTTCGCATTGGTTTCCATCAAGATTGCATCAATTTGATGAGATTTCTCATCTTTTTTTAATTGATTGATTCTTCTCATCTTGTTGACTATTTTTCTTCAACAATCAATTAAGAATCTATTTTCGTAACACCCTATACCTGACCCGATTTACTAGATCCAAATATAGGATGTCGCCAAACTTAAACACTTAACAAAAAATTTAAAATGGGCGAAGACTTTATTGAATATACTTCTTACATATTTATTTTTATTCTAAGTAATAGATTCTGAATATAAATATTTATTTGATTACATTAATTCTAAATGATAATATAAGACAATACCATTTAAAACTTTATTGAAACAGACCCAACTAAACCAAGTTCGACATACTATGCATACAAGGCTGACTCACTTATCTACAAGAGGATTGGCTAAACTGAGGGCTCTGATACCAACTTGTAAATTTCTAGATTCGACCTGATTCATCAAATCTGAACCTTGGGTGTTACTACATGTTTCACTTAGTAAAATTTTCTAAACAACATTCTTATACACTTGGCTCAAAATACATTTCTTATCATTTTATAAAAAATTTCATTTATGAAAAAAACCAAGAAATGTATTTAAAAATAATACACCATATCTATGGTAACTCATTACAATACACAGTTTCAAATGAACAGACTAATAGGGTGTAAGCCTATAATACGCCACCATCTAAAGATGTCCACTATATGCATAGTATCCCCATTTGCCACTCTTTTGGCGTACTTCTGGCTTGTCCCTCTTGGCGAAATCATTCCTATAACATAACGTGAAACATAAATATAATACTTATAAGCTACACGAACTTAATGAGTTTGAAATATACTATACCTTTAAACTTTTCACACTGAACTCTTCATCTTGATTATTTAGATTACCTAATCTGTCTTTGGCAGATACCTTACATCTTCAAACAGACACATATATACATACTTATGCGCCACTTACCATCCTTAACGAATCATCCTTAACTTAACTCATTGGCTAACTTCAGATCTTACCAAACAATACCACCTCTTTTTCTCTATTCAAATAACTTGTATCATTTATCCCAAAACAATTGTTCACAAACATTGCTCACTGGTGAATACTTGTGCATTTGGCAGATTCCCTCCCTGATTTGAATACCATCAATTTACCAACTCAAATCATTCTCTAGTTCAGACTCAATACATGCTTATACTGATAATGGATTATCCAAATTATTCAGAATGATTACCTATATCTTTGTTACAGAACAAAAATCTAACCAAGATGCCAAAACAACTCATATTCCATAAGATTCCATAGTAAGACATGATACTATTCTCATATGGAGAATACTAGATACTCAGATTTCAACACTATATATAACATAGATGAACTTAAATTGACAATTTCTTATGTAGTTTATGACAACGATTATGCCCATATTCATAGATTACCATGGTGAATGCCATTTATGAACATACAAGTACACATTTCTTTTCAAGAACTCCCCTTAAATCATATTCAATTATATCATAAATCTAAATCAACCAAAGTAGCTTTAAATGTATCATAACCTTACCATAGTAGTATCTATCACAAAACCATCAGAATTTATCCAAAACTTACCATATAGGCAGATAATCATATTCTACCATACAAACTTAGTAGAGTAACCCACAATGGCCAAACAGATACGCCACAAGGGCAACAAACAAAATTCACATGTTTACGGTCCTAGTGGACTTTCACAGAAGGTGCCATGGGTTTCTCCCTCACGGGCTTAATACGTAGGTTTCATGTATCGTGATCTGCTAGTTCGATTTACACATCATCGAAGGCTACACCATGAACATCCATACTATCATATCTTACCATGGGTCTTGACCACATAGATTTACACACTTTCATGCATCGTGATATGCCAATCCAATCTTCGTACTAGAGGCCACATCATGAGTGTTTTCATATCATACAATGTCATGGGTCTCAACCTCATGGTCTTCCACTTATTTTTATATCGTGGTCTACCAATCTGGTTAGCAATATAATTGCCTTACCAGAGGAATCATAGATGGTCATTTACATAACATTTACTTACCAGGATTCATTCATACATCTGATTGTTCGTACTACTTCTAAATTAAACTATACATGCATACTTACCCATCAACATTCTATTCCAATAGAACTTATACATGTCATCATAACATGTAAATCATTTTTACTATGCTTTTTTAACTTACCAGTTAATAGAGATATCATCGTCATTTAAATATTCTTCTATTTAAACAATACACGTACAAGAGTCAAGATAGAGACTCACCAAATGCTCATTTAAGCTATAGCTCGTAGCTCCAGACTTAGACATCCATCTCGACCCAGCAATAACAACTGCTTCAATAACATAGGATCACTATTAAAACTCATTCGCATACATATTACTATAATCTCAATTACTGACAACCCCTATGCAGATTCTTGTACTTATACCTTATTATTTATATACTTTTTACACACTTAATCTTTCAAAACTTAACATGCAGAGCTGCAATACTTACCTGGAGATGGAATGTCCACTAACTAAACCAAGAATCTTTGATTCCAGCTTAATGAGGAAGAGATACAGTTGGATTTAAGCAAAAGAATCAGAGAGTAACACTTGTGGAGAAAGAAGAATCTTTTTCATGAACCCTTCTCATACATATATATAACCCAATCCTGCTTAGTGGAACTTAAACAAATGTTACTTAATTTAGAACTTGTCTTTCTTAATAGCCTATAGATTCTGAGAGAAACATAAATGAAAATCCTGCATAATAGATATTAGACCAGTCAACCTAGTTGGTTCCTAACAAGGTCACTTTATAACCCAATCATCACAATACTAAGACAAACAGGGCGTATTATGCATTTGGCTATAATTCATACCAAAAATACTATTTCGCTTAGCAAAATCTTTCTCTTTTAATAAAAAAATAATTTGAAGTAGAATCTTCACTTACTTACATGACGGTTACTATACACCTACACGTTTTTGCCAAAAGAAACAATTAGGTGAATTACACTTAGCCAAAAAGATTATTTCTCTACTACACCCTGAATTTTGGATTGGCCAGATTTGGGGCACGAAAAGTGCAATTATGATAAGAATTAAAAAGAAAAGCTTACAAGTGAATGAAATTGTGTAAAGTCATAGCAAACAAGGTAGAACTAGTGGGGTATAGTTGGCATACCATAAGAATATTTATGCAAACATACTGTTACAGCACTATCATGCTTAATATTACTGCACTACAATTGTAATGACCCGGCTTTTGTCAATATTGGAAAAATGTGATTTCAAAACCTTATTTCCATAAACTGAGTCTGAAAGGATAAAATAGGAATATTTATGGGTTTTATATAAAATATATCAAAGATTAGTTAAGTAATTTAACCGAGAAAAATGTTAATTAAAGCTCGAAGACTAAATTGTAAAACTTCAATCACTATTGAGTTTTAAAATTTTTTTTAAAATGCTTGAGGATGTAATTAGTAATTATCCAAAGGACCAAGTTATAAATATGAGAGATGATGATAATGATATTAATGATAGCCATTAAATTGTTATAATTATAATTAATGAATATAAATAAGATTAATTAGTTGCATAAACATGATTAATTAAGTTTAATTTCTTCTTGATCATAGTATAAATAGAAAATTAATGGGAGAAAAGATGAAGTTATCATCTTTCTCCTTTAATCGTCCAACTTAGTGAAATAAGAAGAAAGAAATCCAAGTCTACTAGTTCATTTGGCCATTGAAATTATTAAGGTAAACAAGTTATTTTCTTAAGTTTTTTATATATTTTGAATCATGAGAGTGTAACAGCCAGAACTAGAGCTTAGTCAAATAGTGGTTTCGAGACCACAAATCCAAAGTAGAAAAGTATATTTTATGATTATTATTAAGTTTATAACATGATTGCATGATAGTGATAAAATTTCATGAAGGAAATTTTGAGAAAATATGATTAATTTGTCCTTAAGGACTAAATTGCAAAAGTTGCAAAACTAAGTTTCTAGAAGCTTTAAGATGAATTAGCATTTGAAAAATTATTAGGAGTCCTTATTTAGAAATTAGACCAATTTTGGCATTATGGAAAAAAATGCCCATAGAAGGGTAAAATTTCAAAGAAAGGGTGTAAGGGCATTTTGGTCATTTGGTAAATAAATGAAATAAAAAGGGAAAAAAGAAAGCAAAATGTGTCCATCTTCTTCCCCTTGAGTGTCGAAAATCACAAGCCCTCCATAGCTAGGGTTTCTTCAAGCTCCAAGTAAGTGACTCCAAGCCCCGTTTTTCATGCTCTTTGTATTTTTAAAATCATCGTAGCTTAATCTAGCTATTTCTACCATTAATTTGAGCTAGGGTTTATGCACAAAAATATACCCATGCAAGACATGTAAGTATTTTAACGTCTAGTGGTAGAATATGAAAGTTTAAAGTGTAGCAAACACCTTTCTCTAGGTGATTTTTCATGAAAGTCCCTAATAAGGACTAAATTGTAAAGTTAGTAAAATGTGTAGTAAATGTATAAATTGATGAGAAATGTGGGTTGTTATGAGCACATGAAAGGTTCAGCTAGGCTTGGGTAGTCAAGAAAATAAGTGCATTTCATTTTACGAGCCTAAGGACCATTTTGCAAATATGCAAAAGTTTAGGGGCAAAATTATAAATTTTGCCAAAGTATGAATTTTGGGCTAATTAGCCAATGTGAGTACTAAATAAGTTAAATTTTTCATTCTAGATCAAGAAACACGAAGCCCGGATTAAAAACGAGGAAAAAGCAAAGTAGTGGACTAAATCAAAATTCACCTTCGTTTTGGACCCGAGGTAAGTTGTATGTAATAATTTAGCTTTATGCATGACGTAATTTATGATGATGATATTTTATATAATTCATGCAAATCCCATGAAGTTATTTAATATGATTACTAGTAAGAAAGGATGAAATTATAAATGAGAACTATTGGTTAGTAATGTTAAAAAAAATTACGAGGGATACGGAAGTCATGACATGAGTTATGTAGGTCTAGTATAAGACCATGACCGGGACATGGCATTGACACCAAATTGAGATCCCATGTAAAACCATGTCTGGGACATGGCATTGGCATTAACATGAGGTCCCGTATAAGACCATGTCTGGGACATGACTTCGGCATCGTGATGAGACATGAATCCCCTGTAAGACCATGTCTGGGACATGGCATTGGCATCAGAGTATGATCTCGTGTAAGTCCATGTTTGGGACATGGCATCGACATCGATTTAAGATCCCGTGTAAGACCATATCTGGAATATGGCTTTGGCATCGACTTATGATCCCATGTAAGACCATGTTTGGGACATGGCATTGGCATCATATCATGAGATTGACTTACAGGTATCCTTCGATATTCTAAAATAATTTTTAAAGGAGAAAGTATCCAAGTTGGTTAGTTTTATGAGAAAGACTAAAGTTTCATGATGAGTGTTACAGGTACATATGAGTAAGTTACGAGAAAATGAGAATGTAAGTCATGAGATGAAGTAAGCTACGAAAATAAGTAAGCCATGAGAATGAGTAAGCCATGGGAATGAGTAAGTTCTGAGAATGAGCAAGAAATTATATGAGTTTTATGATATTTTATTTAGATGATGTTTCATGATTTTTGTTGCTATCTTATTCCATGTAACTTACTAAGCATTTTATGCTTACCCCTTCATCTTCCTTTCTTGTAGATTTGCCCAATTAGCTCAGGATTGATTAAAGTTGGAACTCGAAGTCGCACTATCAAGTCATCCATTTTGGGTATAGTATAGTTAGCTATGTTTGTGTATGGCATGTATAGGTAACTTTGTCACTTTGAGACGTGTCATTTTGTTAGCCTAATGTGTTGATTACTAGTATTGCTCAAGACATTTTGTAATGGCCTTTGTAAGGTGGCTAATATTGATCAAGTTTAATTGCTAAGTGAATGTCAATGGTATTAGCATGAAATTACATAAATTGATGGGAACGATGAATGTTGATGATTGTATAATGAGGTTATAGTTTGAATGACATGTTTGTGAATGTTTAGATGTTCAATTATGCCACGAGTTGTGATTTTGGATTGGCATTGTGTTTGGTTCAGTTTCAGGGTGGCAAAAAAGCTTGGAAAATAACCTATAGTAGGCCACACGGTTGGGCACACGGGCATGTGCCTAGGCCGTGTGTGACACACGGTCAGCCCTCATGGGCATGTTGATAGACCGTGTGTCCCCTACATCCAAATTAGCTAAGTCAGTGTTGCACACAGGATGAGCGCACGGGCGTGTACTCTAACCATGTGAAAATTCAAGTTATTCTTTGAGTTAAGTCAGATTGTAGCACGGGTTATGGACACGAGCGTGTAACACCCCAAACCTGGCCCAGATGTTATGGCCAGATCTGGTGTGTCACATCGACGATGAATGACACCTCATTCTTTTATTAATAAGTTCAGTGTGACTTAGCAAAACCATTTTAAGAGTTTTGAGAAAATAAACAGGTTATTTAATGAAAGTCCTATCCACTATCAGTTGAAGTCTATTTCTTTAAAAGACCTTATCTTGTCATTAGGTTATCCATTTGTTGCGTTCGATATGTTTTGAAAATGTTGATTAGTTTTGGAATAAAAATCCGCCCAGCCTTAGTCCATCAAGTTTAAACAAGCAATAATTACATAAATAAAACTAAAATAAAATAATTAATGAACAGCCTTATTACAGATCTGAACCCAAAAATTAAAGAATATTAGAATAAAGAAAACTTTAGGAAAATTTAAACCGGAATTAAAACAGTTCAAGTGGCCACTCCAAATCGCTCGCAGCTCTAAGTCCTCTAAGGTTGGGGCTCACCTGCATAGATGAAAAGGAAGGGGTGAGTTTGTGAAAACTGAGTGTGTAAGCTAACCCAACCAGAGTCCAGATCAGTACAAGCCTAACTGGGCCAAGCCCTAAACAGGAAATAGTGTTAACTGGGCCTTAGCCCTATTCAGAAACAGTAGTTATTGGGACCTAGCCCTATTCAAAAAATAGTGTGGTCTTAGGCCCAATACAGTAACAAAACAGTATTTATGCATGAATGCAAAGCCCAGCCCAATCCAGCCGTACACACCACCCATACCAGCCCTACACACCATGTGGGGAATAACTCAACCCACCCAGCCCTACACACCACAGTCCCAGCTTAGCTGCTTAATCAGATAACGTGGCCAAGCCACTAAAACAGTAAAACGAGGCAAGGCCTCTAACAGTTTACGTGGCATTGCCACTTAGCACTTCCTCCATCAAAACCCAATCCCATGCAACAGTATGTATTATGACATGACATACATAGAATAGATACATTTTAGCATGCAAATCAGTCAGCTTAACCCTAGGGGTAACATGGTCTTTCAGCACCTAGGGGTAAAACAGTAATTTTCCACCCTTACGGGGTATTTCAGTAAATTTGCCAGTTTTTAGGGTTTCATGCTCACTACAGTTGTTAACAGTCTTAATGTCATCTAAGTAACTTATTTTGCCCATTTTATTAATACAGTTATCGGGCCCTAAAACCCCTAATGGGCCCAACGGTGTCCACTTAGCTACTACAGCCCACTAAGCCCAAATTTTACATTCGTTTTAGCAGATTTAACAGTCAGACTACCAGAATATGCTTACCGCTCATTTCCACCCATATGGGCTAGTAAGCCCATTGGGCCCAAATTCGGCCCTTCGAGGCCCAAAACCACCAACATGTACAAAAATGCGCACACATCATTCTTACCGTTTGTGATTAGCGATTTAACAGATTCAACTGACCCACAAGCGCTCTCACGCTCACAGGCCCATGAAATGCCAGAATTTCGGCATTTCAGCTTTTCGGCTTTTGCCAATCTAGTCTACTAGAGGGTGTCGATTACACACCTGTTTGTACTACGTCGAGATCCGCACCGAATTAACCTACAATTATTTCAATCACACTATTAACTAAAACCCAATGGATCCAATGAAATCAAAATCTACCTTATTCAGCCAACTTCATCTAAAACCCTTAATCACTTACCTCTTTCGATTCTTCAACTAGATCTAGATCTAGTTTACTCCAACAGTCCTAGCCTTCAATAGTCCTCGATAATTAGCCTCTATTTCGCACTAGCACATAAGAAACCGAAAGAGAAGACTAATATAAGTCATAACCAAAATCGACAGTTACCCTAAGGAATTAAGGGTTTCTAGCTTTTCTTGAATTGCAAGTTTATGGAAGAAAGGGGTTTCAAATACTTACTAACGCTTATTCTGCCAAAGAAAAGTCCCCAAATACCGACCTAGTCCAGATCTGTTATAGATCTAACCAAATCCCGAGTAGAGAATAGGTCTAAGTGATTCGGCTTTTGGAACCTACTCTAGAGTATGTTTATTTCAGTTTTGAGAGAAAGATAGAAGAAGAAAAGTTTATGAAATAAAAGAGATGATCAACAGAGAGATGAAAGGTTTGAGATTCGGCTCTTGAAAGATTAGCAATAGGAAGAAGAAAAAGTTTGAACAAAGAGGAAATCGGCAACAGTGAATTCGGTTTTGGCTTTTGAGAGTATTCGGCTACCAAAGCTTGAAAAGGGGGTTACTTTAATCGGTGATGTAAAGAAGAGGAAGAAGAGAGTGGAAAAGAAAAAGAAAGTACTTGGTTCGGCTTTAGAAGAAAAGAAATGAGAGGTTCGGCTTAGGTAAAACAGCAAAAGAGATCACCCTCCTTTGAGATTTCGGCTTTTAGAACTAAAAGAGAAAGAAGAAAAGAAAGAACTCTAGGGACTTACCTAGTCAGCACTCACCTACCAAATATGCTAAACTAAAACCCCAAGAAGAACCCAAAAAGCATTCGATTAGCCCCCTTAACTCCCCCTTGCCCATTATGCCAAAACCGATAGGCGAAAATAAAAAATGATCCCCTAAGAGCCCCATATTCGGCCATCCCTTGCTTCCCATTCAAATTTCCCTATCTTTTCTCCCCTTATCCCTCCTTGACTCAATCCCCTGAGCACTTCAAACTCCTTCCAACAGGATTTCACTTGAGTTCCATCACATACCTTACATAACCATAAAAATAAATAATACCTTGCTACTTTATAGATTTGAACCTTAGCTCTTATGCAGCTTCCACACGCCACCCTCTTGTCTCTTAAGTGACGCTACATTGCCACCTTACCACAGGTTATCTTGTATCTTAGATTTCCAATTTTTGTTTAAAAGCCCACTTAATCAAGGCCCCTTCTCTTTAAGTCTAAAATTTTAAAAAATCTATCAGGTTTTAACTTAAGCTTAGGCCTTCTAAAGGTCCACTAACATACTCAAAGCATAAATTAACACATCCAGAAAAATAAAGATTAAATTCAAGCAAAAACCCAAAAATCCCAAAAATTAGGGCGTTACAACTCTACCCCCTTAAAGAAATTTTGACCTCAAAATTTACCTGGTCCAAACAGGTGAGGGTATTGTTGCTGTACCACCTATTCTGGCTTTCAAGTAGCTTCTTCCTTGCCATGATTGCGCCAAAGCACTTTCACTAAAGGAACTGACTTCTTACTTAATATTTTGACATCACAGTCCAAAATTTGCACAGGTTCTTCTTCGAAAGTCAAATCAGCTTTCACCTCAAACTCTTCTACTGGTACGACATGAGAAGGATCATATCAATACTGTCTCAGCATGGAGACATGAAAAACGTCATGAATTCAGTCTCACTCCGGCGGTAATTCCAGCTGGTAAGCTACCGGACCTACCCATTTAAGAACTCGATAAGGTCCGATAAACCACAAACTCAACTTGCCCTTCTTACCAAACCTTAATATCTTCTTCCAAGGCGAGACCTTTAAGAAGACCATATCCCCTACTGAGTACTCAATTTCCTTATGCTTTAAGTCAGCATAAGATTTTTGTCTATTAGATACTTCCTTTAACCGATCCCTGATTAGCTTAACCTTGTCTTCTGTATCTACCACCAACTCTAGCCCAAGAACCTGACGCTCTCCCAACTCCGTCCAATAGGTAGGCGAACGACACCTCGTCCATACAACGCCTCATATGGAGCCATTCGAATACTCGCCTGATAGCTGTTGTTGTAAGCAAACTCCACTAATGGCAAGTAATCCTCCCAACTACCTCGGTAGTCGATCACACATCCCCTCAACATGTCCTCTAGAACTTGAATTACCCTTTCTGATTGTCCATCTATCTGGGGATCAAAAGCAGTGCTAAAATCCAACCGTGTACCCAATGCCTCATGCAACTTCTGCCAGAATCAAGATGTAAACCTAGGATCTCGATCAGAAATAATCGAAACTAGCACTCCATGAAGTCGCACTATCTCCGCCACATACAACTTGGCTATTTTCTGAAGCGAGTAGTCGGTTCGGACAGGTATGAAATGAGTAGATTTGGTTAACCTATCCACAATCACCCAAATCGAGTTTTTCTTGGTAGGTGTCAAGGGTAGCCCACTCACAAAGTCCATGGTTACCCTCTCCCACTTCCAAAGTGGAATCTTCACCCGTTACAGAAGTCTAAAAGGCAATTGATGCTCAGCCTTCACTTGCTAGCATGTTAGACACTTTCCCACAAATTCTGTTACTTCACGCTTAAGTCCAGACCACCAGTACAAATCTCGTAAATCTCGATACAACTTATTTCCTCCAGGGTGCACGGCACAAGGTCCGCTATGAGCCTCTCTCAGAATTGACTACCTCAAGTCAGAGTCCTTCAAAATGCAAACTCTTCCTCGAAAGCACAGAACCCCTTCACTGTTCAATCCAAAGTCAGAAGTTCCATCATTCTCAACTTGTTGGAATCGAGGAATTAGTGACTCATCCTCTAACTTTTTTTCCTTAATCTGCTCTATCTAGGTTGGTCTCACTTGTAGCTCCGCTAACAAGCTACCATCATCATATAGACTCAGACAAGCAAACATTGCTCTCAATTTAGTTACAGCTCTCCTACTCAGTGCATTAGCCACCACATTAGCTTTACCTGGGTGATACTCAATAGAACAGTCTTAATCCTTAAGCAACTCTATCCATCTTCGTTGCCTAAGGTTCAACTCCTTCTGAGTCAACAAATACTTGAGACTCTTATGGTCCGTGTATATAATACACTTTTCTCCATACAGGTAGTGTCTCCAAATTTTTAATGCAAAAATCACCGCTGCCAACTCCAGATCATGCATAGGGTAGTTCGCTTAGTGTGGCTTAAGCTGTCGCGATGCATAAGCGACCACCTTCCCCTCTTGCATCAATACACAACCCAAACCAACATGCGACGCATCACTGTACACAGTGAAATCCTTCCTAAACTCCGGTTGAATCAATACTGGCGCCTCAGTCAGAACCTTCTTCAACCTATCGAAAGCCTCTTGCTGTTTCTCAGTCTATACAAACGGTACTCCTTTCCTTAGAAGTTTCGTTAATGGTGCAGCAATCAAAGAGAACCCTTCAACAAACCTTCTGTAGTACCCTACTAAGCCTAGAAAACTCTGAATTTCTGATACGGATTTCGGTGGCTTCTATTCCAGAACCGCCTCAATTTTTCGAGGATCCACCCTAATCCCCTCAGCAGAAACCACGTGACCTAAAAACGTTACCTCTCGCAACCAAAATTCACACTTGTTGAATTTTGAATACAGTTGCTTCTCCCTCAATACTTGCAGAACAATACGGGGATGCTCATCATGCTTCTCCTCAGTTTCCGAATACAATAGAATATCGTCTATGAAGATGACTACGAATCGATCCAAGTAAGGTTGGAATACCTAATTCATCAAATCTATGAAAGCCACAGGTGCATTCGTCAATCTAAATAGCATCACTAGAAACTCGTAATGACCATACCGAGTTCTGAATGCTGTTTTATGAATATCCACCTCTTTGACCCTTAACTGATGATATCCAGATCGAAGATCGATCTTGGAAAATACTGAAGCTCCTCTTAGCTGGTCAAACAGGTCATTGATCCTTGGCAGAGGGTACTTGTTCTTAATCGTCAGTTCGTTCAACTGGTGATAAATGATGCACATACGCATCGTCCCATCCTTTTTCTTCACGAACAGTACCAGTGCTCCCCATGGAGACACACTTGGTCTAATAAAACCTCTGTCCAACAACTCTTGGATTTATGCTTTCAACTCCACTAACTCCTTTGGTGCCATCCTGTAAGGTGCGATGGACACTGGAGCTGTTCCAGGCAACAAGTCGATTCCAAATTCGACTTCACGATTCGGAGGCAACCCAAGAAGCTCCTCAGGAAAGACATCTTGAAATTCCTTGACAGTCCTAACCTCTTCCACGGTTAAACCCTCAGCATCAAACTGACTCACATATGCCAAATACGCTTCGTAACCCTTACGAATTAGCTTTTCAGCTCTCAAGGCCAAAACAACATTGGACAAGTAATCCCTTCACTCCCCTATAACCATCACCTCCTCCTCCTCGGTGGTCTTTAACTTCATCCATTTAGCAGCACAATCCAGAGCCGCCCTATGCTTAAGTAGCCAGCCCATTCCCAAGATGAGATCGAACTCTCCAAACGGTAGCTCCATTAAAGCCACAGAGAAAATCCTACCCTGAGTTTCTAAAGGCACATGTCTAAAGAGTTTCTCTACCCTAACCGAGTGACCCAGTGGACTTATCACGGTTACCCCACTCACAGTTTCCTTAGAGTGCACACCCAACGCCTCAAATACATCACATGCAACATAAGAATGGGTAGAACCAACATCTATCAAGGTAGTGTATGGCATGCTAGAATAAAAAATGTACCAGTTATGACGTCAGGTGCGTCACCCCCCTCTCGGTGACGAGCAGCATAAACCAATACTGGCTGTTGAGCCTTAGCATTTCCAGCACCCCTGCCCGGTGCTCCATGTCCACGACCATTTCCATTGCCACCCCTTCCTTGACCACAGCCTCTCGGCTGTTGTGGTCTACCTTGCACTGGTTGAGCAACCCTCTATTTAGCAGCTTGCGTCTGAGCCGGCCTCTGAGGACAGTCCTTAGCTCTATGCTCTTTGGACCCACACCGGAAACATACCCCAGTACGCTTCCAACACTCACCCAGATGCACTCAACCACAATCTCTACAAGCCTGCGGTCTAACCACATTCACCGGAACTGCTCGAACTGGTTCATCCACTCTAGCTCTTTTGACATTCCTACCAGCAGCACCCGAGGGTTCAGAATCCCTCCTAAATCGATTTTGGTCCTTCTCACGGTTTTGCCGCTCCGTGCGTTTCACCTCCTCAGCTATCTTAGCTTTTTCCACCATAGCCGCAAAGTCACGCTCCCTCTACGGAGCTATCAGCACCCTAAGCTCATCCCTGAGGACATCCTCAAATTGTACGCTACATTCATACACTGCAGCGACTATTCCACTGGCATAGCAGCTTAACCTTAAGAACTCGGCCTCGTACTCTACAACAGACTTATTACCTTGGGTCAGGTTCAGAAATTCATTTCTTTGAGCTTCTACATATCTGGCCCTGACGTACTTCCCTTTGAAGGCCATGTAAAATAACTCCTAAGTGACCCGCTCAGCTGGGGTACTATCCCTCACAGTGATCCACCACTGATAGGCCTCATCTCGCAGCAGAGATACTGTTCCCTTCAGTTTCTGCTCTACTGAGCAATCCAAGTCGTCCATGATTCGCTCTGTGGCCTTCAACCAGTATTCGGCCACATTTGGGGCTACACTAGATGCGCCCCTGAAGATTTCGGCTCTGTTAGCTCGGAGTCACTCAGAAATAGACCTTCGATTCACAGTCCTCGTACTTGCTCCAATAACCCTTTCTAAAACCCTTAACATTGCTTGGGACAAAGCATCGTCCCCTGCAGCTCGATCATACAACCCAGTCTCGGTTGCCGATGGCGCCCGTGCCTCCTCAGCTGGCATATGTCCCGAAGATGAAGACCCAGCTTGTACACTACCTCGGCCACGTCCACAGCCTCATCCACGAGCTGCCCTCGTACTCATATCGTATTATCTAATTACGAATTTTATGAATTAGTTCAGTATTTTGGTGTTTGTTACATATGTCTTATGTACAGATAGTATTTTAGAGTTTTATTTTTGCAGAATCGTAGCTTAGCTACACTCAGTCTTCTAGGGTTTTTAGTTTTTCCTACTGTCTCAGTCTCTACAGCTTCAGTATTACCCTAACTACAGAATCTTAGTAGGGTCTTAGTACTATCTACAGCCCAAAGAAAGAAATCACTAGAGAGATTCTCACTCGGTTGCTCGATGTTATATTTTAGCGAACATGTAGTGTGTTGCAAAAGCAACAAAAGAATTTCCATACTGCTAAGGAGATTGTGACAAATTTAGGGGATTTTCTTGGAGGTCAAGTCGCATTGGGTCAACAATCTGCTATTACAAATTTGATGAATTCTCAACCAAAAATCAACACTCTGGTCAAAGAACATATGCTTAAACTTATGGGATTCTTTTCGGAAGCAGAGGACAATGGGGCTGAACTAGACATGAACACTAAGATTGAAATAGTGTTCAAATCTTTAACTAATGACTTTATTGGTTTTAGGGTCACTTACAACTTAGAGAATAAGGTGCTTACCTTGACTTAGCTTATTAAGGAATTACAATCCTATGAGTTTATGCTAAATGGTGGTAAGTTGGTTCAGGAGAAAGAAGAAAGCAAACTTAGTTGTGGACCCCTCGTCCTCTAAAGAAAAGCAGAAAGCTAAGGGAAAGAAGAAACTAACTAAGTCTTCGGTTCTAACTCGTATGGATAGAAAGAAGGCTAAGAAGTCAAAAGATCCCAAAAAGATCAAATGTTTCTTCTACAATAGGAAATGGAATTTTAGATCAAACTGCATGGAGTATTTGGATTACCTAGCGAAAAAGGGCAAAGGTATGGAACTCTTTGTGGTTGAAGCTTTCTTAGTGGAAGAATCAATTAACAACAGGGTTATTGATTTTGGAGCCACTAACCATGTGTGTGTTTTTTTACAAGGGTTCAGGGAAACGAGAAGTCTTCATGATTGGAGCCTCTCATTGTGGACCAAAGATGGGAGCTATGTTTCAGCTGAAGCAGTGGGAAAAGTTATTTTACACTTTGATAATTTTAGGAAGATTGTTTAAAAAACATGTTTTATGTACCTCATTTTAAGAGGAATTTAAGTTTTTATGTTTATTTTATGATGGTTATTTAATCGTTCTTTAATTTGTAATGGATGGATGGAAAAAAATCTCTATTTTATCAAACCAAATAACTACTCAATGCTTCAAACTGAAATAGTGAATAAAAAGCTTAAAACTTCTCACTCTAATTCGAGGTACCTATGGCACTTAAGACTTGGTCAAGTTAACCAAGAAAGAATCACTACACTTATGAAAGATGGTCCTTTAAGTATGCTTAAGGAAATTAGTCTTCTACAATGTGAATCTAACTTAGAAGTTAAAATAACTAAAAGGTCTTTTAATATGGAAGGTACAAGGGCAAACCAACCTTTAGAACTTACGCACACTGATGTATGTGGTCTCATGAGCATCAGTACCTGAGGAAGTGTCAATTATTATGTGACTTTTATCAAAGACGATTCTTGATATGGACATGTGTATCTATTACACCACAAAAGCAAAACCTTTGATAAAATTCAAGAGTTCCATGCCGAAGTGGAAATGCAATTAGGTTTATCCATAAAGAATATTCAATCTGACCGAGGTAGGGAATACTTGTCCGATGAGTTCTTAGGATACCTCATAGAGAATGTGATTTTATCCCAATTGATTGCGCCAGACACTCCACAGTAGAATAGCATAGCTGAAAGATGGAATAGAACCTTTCCTGACATGGTTTGTTCAATGTTAAGCTATTCACAACTTCCTACTTCCTTCTAGAGATATGCAATATAAACGATCTGCTATATTCTGAATGATGTGCCAACCAACTGCTCTTGTAAGATACCTTATGAACTATGGCATTAAAAGAAACCTACTCTAAATCACTTTAGAATATGGGGTTATCCAACACATGTTCTAGACAAGGATGTAAAAAAGTTGGACACACGAATAGATTTGTGCATGTTTGTAGGATATTCAAAAGGAACAAATGGAGGTTTATTCTACAATCTGAAAGATAACACAATTAAAGTTTCTACTCATATTGCTTTCATCAAAGAATGCTATATGGATAACTTTAAGCCTCAAAGTAAAGTGGTACTCAAGAAACTTTCGGGAGTGGTAGAACAATCACCAAGTTTAATTTTCAAAAAAGTTGTAGAAATACCTATAAACAATCAACAACATAGGGGAATCCTTCGTAGTGGAAGAGTTTCAAAGAAACTGGACAACTTCATCTATGATGGTAGTATTTATAATATGGAAGCCAATCATGAGGATGATAATCCACTCACTTACAAGGAGGCTATGCAAGACGTTGATTCCAAGATTTGGAAACAGGCCATGGATGCCAAGATGGATTCAATGAAATCCAATACGGTGTGAAAACTTGTAAACTTACCAGTTAGGATTATACCCATAAGGTGTAAGTGGATCTACAAGAAGAAGAGAAATGCAAAAGGGAAAGTGGAAACACACAAAGCTAGACTTGTAAGGAAATGCAAAACACAAAAAAAAAAATTGATTATGGTGAGACATTTTCTCCGGTAGCAATGCTCAAGTCTATCCGCATACTCTTATCTATTGTTGCTGCTCTTGATTACGAAATATAGCAAATGGATATCAAGAAAACATTCTTGAATGGCTATCTTGACGATACCATTTACATGGCTCAACCCACTGGCTATGTTGTCAAAGGAAATGAGCAAAAAGTTTGTAAACTACTAATATCCATTTGTAGACTTAAGTAGGCATCCTGATCATGGAATAAAAGATTTGATCAAATGATTAAAAATTTTGGAATTGATATAAACACTAATGAATTGTAACACCCTTAACCTATATCCGTCGCCGAAACAGGGTTATTGAGCTTTACCGTAAAAGCATAACTCAAATAATTCATTTCAAACAATTCATTATCATTCCAAAAATCCAATCGATCATATGCATAAAGTCCCTAATTTGAGCCCTCGAGGCCATTGAAACACTTTAGAATTGGCTCGAGACTAAATCGGAAACAACTTTTTGGAAAAAGATGGAAAAATTCACACTATAGGGGTCACATAGTCGTGTGGCCAAGCTGTGTGAGTCGCACGGTTGAGACACACACATGGCTGTGTTCGTGCCCGTGTAACTCTCTGACTTGGTTCACACAGTCAAACCACACGTCCGTGTGCCAGGCCATGTAACTCTCAAAATGCAACCTTTAAAACCTTACAGGGGACATACGGCCATGTCACGTAGCTGTGTAACTCACACAGTTGAGACACACGTCCATGTCTAAGGCCGCATGGACAAGAAATAGTCCATTTTTCAGCCATTTCTCTCACCTAAAACATGTTCATACATGCAAGCCATTTGCACCTATTTCAAGCATTCAAAAATGTACCAAAAACATGCATAATAAAACTATATCAATATGGCATTTTTTCATACAACCAAATGCCCAAAAGGCACCTCAAACATAAATCTTAAAATCAACCTAAACACATACACGTATTGGCATAAATAAATATACACAACCATAAATCATCATGCCAAGACATAGCACAATTGACCATATGTCAAACCTCAACAAAATGTACCAAATTGATCACTAAAACATACATCTACTCGACCATTTCAAAATTAACCATTTAAGCACCAAAATGTCAAAATGTCATCACTCATAAAACCACATATATATACATGCCAACATATACCACTTTGGCCATAAAACCATACATCAATTTGACCATATTAACCACAACCAACAAGACATTAATAGTCCTCAAATCCAAGGCAACGTTTCATGTCATAATCATCAACCAAAATGACATATAGATGCCAAAATCATCAATTAAACATTAGACATAGTCCACCTATACATGCCATTACAACTACGACTAAAACATCAAAATCTATTGATAAATTGGATGGATAGTGTGATGGATTTCCAACTACTTCCAACTAGATCGAGCTTCTGATAATCTGTAAAGTAAAGGAAATTAACTATGTAAGCAATGTATGCTTAGTAAGTTTGTATAAACCTTAAGCATAATAATTCATTTCAATAATAAAATTTATAGAATAAACATAAATCTATGCCAATGCCATAAGATTCATAAATCGATATGATCATCAACTCACAAATGAGTAAGTTCATTAATGTTACATACATTTATCATTCATAACATGATCGGATGTTATGGGACTTAATAGATGTAACACCTCTTACCTGAGTCCGACGCCGAAACGGGGTACGAGGCATTACCGTACTTAATCCTGCTTAAACATATAAACTCGGGTTATAAAATTTCAGTCCCATTTAAAAATTTTCATTTATGCTCTTCATATCCTTATCATGGGCCTACGGGGCCCAAAACATACATCGGGAGTGTTTCGGAACCAATCTAAGAACTTTTGGGCACTTAGAAAATTTTTACTTGAGACAGGGCCACACGCCCGTGTGGGATGGGACAAGCCCGTGTGGGTAGGCCGTGTGGTCACACACACCCATGTCCCTGGCCCGTGTCAAATTTATCTTTCTTTTAAACCTACAAGAGTTTTCACACAGCCTCGACACACGCCCATGTCTTCACCTCGTGTCTCTTACACAGCCTAGACACGCCCGTGTCATCAAATCGTGCTACAATCTAACTTTACTCAAACACTAAATTAGAATTTACGCGGCCAAAGCACACACCTGTGTGCTCTGCCCGTGCGCAACACTAACTTAACTAATTCAGATGCAGGGGACACACAGTCTATCAACATACCCATGGGGTATGACCGTGTGTCACACACGACCAAGGCACACTCCTATGTACCCACCCGTGTGGACAAATTCAGGCTATTTTCTAATCCTTTTGCCACCCTAAAACATAACCAACACAAAGCCAACTCCAATAAGGCATCATAACATTTATAAACATCTAATACTTACAATCTAAAACATTCACCCACACCCACTTTTCCTACTAAAACATGCAACTTGCACTATCATAACTTCATCATCATTGCATAAAATTAACTTAAACAAGATCAGCCTATTTCCAAAGGCTATTAAAACAAGACTTGAATAATACCAATAACCAACACATATGGCTACTCAAAATAACACATACCAAAATAACAAAGTTTCCTATACATGCCATACTCAAAATAGCTAACTATACTATACCCCAAATGGATAGCTTGATAGTGTGACTTCAAGCTCCGACTTTAATGATCCCTGAGCTTTTTTGGCAATCTACATGAAAGAGGGAAAGAAAGGGAGTAAGTACATATATGCTTAGTAAGTTGCATGAAATAAAATAGCAACATGATTCATGACAAAAATATTCAATGTAAAGTAACAGGAAATGTTATAACTTTCTCTATACAATAATAGATTGTAACACCCTAAATTTGGGCCTAGAAGAATTGGGCTTTGAGTCTGGGTTCAGATAGAAGACAGCTTGAGTAATTTAGATGACGTCCTAATTTTTGAGATTTTTCGGGTTTTTGTGATATTGGTGAAATCTTGAAATTTTGGTGTTTTGGATACTGAAATTGTGTTTAAATGTGTTAGTGGGCCTTTAGGAGGCCCAAGCCTAAGTTAAAACCCGACAAAAATATCAACTTCGATTTTTAAGTGAAAGGGACTTGGTTAAGTGGGCCTTTAAGAAAAAGTTAGTAAACTGAGACACAAAGAGGGCCTTGGTAAAGTGGCAAGAGGGCACCACTAAGTTCCTAAAAAAGTGGCGTGTGGACTGAGTTTAAGGGCCATAGTTCAAGTCACAAGGTAAGCAAATGATACTTTTATTTTTGGGCATGTGCCGAGCATGTGATGGGACTTAAGTAGAATTCGACTAGGGCCTTGGGAAGGCCATGCCATTTGCTTAGGTAGCCATTAGGGTTAGTTTTTATTTCTTTTTCTATCTTGGTAAATTAGGGTTAGCCGCCTAGAGTTTTCACCCTTGATCTATTCTCCCTTTGGTGCGCCAAAAAGCTGAAAACGCAAGTAAGCTTTCCTTTGTGTCGAATTCTTCCTTCTCTTCTCCTCTCTTCCATTCTTTTCTTTTTATTTTCTTCTATAGCCGAAACTACCTCTCTTCCTCATTCATCTTCCCTTTTCTTTACTTCAAAAACCGAATCTGCCATTCTTTTCTTCTAAAACCCATCAACTGCTAAAAGCCGAAATCCCGAAAGACTGCTTCGTGTGCCAATTTCTTCTAGCCAAAATCCTCCTATCTTCTTCATCTCTTTTGGCCAATTTTCACATCTTCTAAACCCCTAACCCCTATCAACAACACCACTACAAAATCACCACACCAAATCATCTTCCTCTTCACTGTTCCAAAAGCTAAAAACATCATAGTTTTTAGGGACATATAGCCAAATCTTTAGATCTCTAAGATTCAAAATCTACTAGTGTTTAGGGGCTAGGTTTGCATTAGATCTAAGTAGAAGAATCGCTTTGATCAAGGAAAACCTGTGGTAAGTACTCGACATCTCAAATCTATTTGTTATTTCGGGATTTAGAAAAGCCAAAATCCCTAGAGGTTTAGGGAGGCTATCGATTGGGGCTTAAAGCTCTAAGGGGTTTAACACTTGATTTATTTTGGTGTTAGTGTGTTCTAGAGGCAACTGATCAAAGGCTTGGACAAGTGGAACGACTAAATCTAGATCTAGTCACTAATTGCGATAAATGTAAGATCTCAAAGGCCTTAGGTGTTGATGGTCGATTATGGTAAGTAAGTTTATGATGGTTGTCATGGTATTTTGGATTTGATGTGTCTAGTAATCGATTGTAGGATATCGTGGGAGATCTCATTAGCAGTCGTCGCAAATCAGGTGGGTATCGAACACCCCTCTGTAGTCTAAATCGGCAAAAGCCGAAAAGTCGAATGCCAAAATTTTGGCATTTCGTGGGCTTGTGAGCGTGCGAACGCTCATAAATCGGTTGGAATTTGTTAGATCTGTAATCGCAAGTGGTAAGTTGGTTGGGTGAGCAATTTTGAGCACTTCGGTAAATTTGGGCTTCGATGGGCTGAAAATGGGCCCAATGGGCTTACGGGCCCATATAGGTAAAAATAGGCTATATATATGTTCTAATAGACTGTAGCTCCAAAACTACTAAAACTGGTAAATCGATCGTGAAACTTGGACTAAATTGGCTTAAGTTGCTTATAGACACTGTAGGGCCCATTAGGGGTTTTAGGGCCCAATAGCTAAAGACTGCTAAAATGAGCTAAACAAGCTACTAAGATAAAAGTTGAACTATTAAGGATTAAAATGTGCATAAAACCTTAAAAACTGGAATAATTACTGAAATACCCCTTAAGGGTGAGAAATTACAGTTTTACCCCTAGGTGCAAAATGACTATTATACCCTTAGGGCTAAATTTGACTAAATGCATGATTTGCTATTTCTGTTTACTGTATGACATGTCATGTTTATCTGTTGCATGGGACTTGGGATTATTGATGGAGGAAGTACAAGTGGCATTGCCAGGATTACTGAAAGAGGCTTTGCCTCGTACTGGTTACTGAAAAGGGCTTTGCCCATACTGTTTACTGAAAGAGGCCTTGCCTCGTATTACTGTTAGTAGCCACATTATCTGAGCAGCGATGCTGCAACTGTGGAGTGTAGCGGCTGGGTGGGTCGAGTTGTCTCCCCACATGGTGTGTAGGGCTGGTACGGGTGGAATGTAGCGGTTGGACTTAGGATGGGCTTTGGGCTTTGCATTCATACCTACATATCTACTGATCTGTTACTGTAATGGGCCTATGGGCCTTACTGTTGACTGAGAAGGGCTAAGGCCCAGTTTACTGTATCTAAATAGGGCTTCGGCCTAGTTATTACTGAGACTAGATAGGGCTTAGGCCCAGTGGGCTTGAGCTGATTTGGGCTCTGGATGGGTTTCTTTACACACTGAGTTTCCAAACTCACCCCTTTTTTCCTTCATCCATGCAGGTGAGCCCTAGATTGGTGGACTTGGAGTTGGGAGGGATTTAGAGTGACCACGTGGATTACGTTTCCGGTTTAATTAAGTTAATTATTTAATTACTTATTTCAATCATTTTTATTTTTAATTTGGGTTTGTAATAAGGCCGCTCTCATTATTTAATTTGTTTTTAGCTTAAGTATGATATCGTTTAAATCATTTTGAAATTGGTTAGCTCTAAGGCGCGTTTTATAAAAGTTACTTGTTTTCAAAATATCACGGTAACAGAGCAAAGCTTCCGCAACATAAATGTTTTCATAAATAAATCTTCTAAATAGACTTAAACCTAATTTGTTGTTCGTGGACAAGTCATAAGGTTAAAGTGTGGCAATGGGTGTGTGCATGTCTAGGATTGGATTTAGGGAGAGCTTGGAACTTAAGCAGTCTAAATGACTCACCTCCTCTTTTCTAGTATCCTACCTGGTGCATAGTACCCATTCACTTTAAGCCATAACGAAGATGATCTGATTTTTCGATACTTAAACTGTTTTAAAAATAACATGTTTCCGCTAGCTACAAAGGTTTACAAGCTTTCACAATTTCCCATAAAATTTTACAGAGTTGTTAACAATGTTTGAAAAGGGAATGAGTATTTCAATGAACCACGTTTTGAAAAATAAACACAAGCTAAGGTTTTATACAAGTTCAACAGTAGAAGTTTCTAAACACTAAGAAGGGTTTTCAATGAAAACATGGTTTTTGAAAAACACTTCAATGTGACACACCAGACTTGGCCGAAACGTCTGGGCCGGGTTTGGGGTGTTACATAGATCTTACTCATGCTCTTTCTTACCAATTAATTCATGTCATTACATATTCTTACTCATGCTTTTCTTATCATCGTACTCATAACGTTATGTACAATTTCTTGTGATTTAGTCGTGTACACCTGTATCACTCATCACAAAACTTTAGTATTTCTCGATAAACTTTTTTACTTACATGCTTCTCTTGTTAATTTACTTGGAATACTGAAGGATATCTGTATGTCATTTTCATGGTAAGATGTCAAAGCCATATCCCGGATATGGTCTTACATGGAATCTCAAGTCGATGCCAAAGCCATATCCCAGATATGGTCTTACACAGGATCTCGTATCGATGTCGATGCCATGTCCCAGACATGGCCTTACACGAGATCGTAAACTAATGCTAATGCTATGTCCCATACATGATCTTATACGGGATCTCTCTCTTAGATGCCAACGTGTTGTTCCAGACATGGTCTTACAGGGGACCTAAGTCTTATCCCGGTGTCGATGCCATGTCCCAAACATGGTCTTATACGGGACCTCATGTCGATGCCAATGCCATGTCCCAGACATGGTCTTACATGGGATCTCATCTCGATGCCAATGCCATGTCCCAAACATGGTCTTATATGGAATCTCAGTTCGGTGCCGAAGCCATGTCCCAGACATGGTCTTACACGGGACCTACATAACTTATGCCATGACTTCGATATCCTTCGTATTTTTTAACATTTTAATAGGGATTTCTCTACTATAATTCATCCTTTCTTAATGAAAATAATATTAAACATTATTCATGGAAATTTACATAATTTCATGAAATATTATCATCATAATTTACATATGCTTAAAGCTAATTTATTCCAAACAACTTACCTCAAATCCAAAATGCGAGTGGATGATCGGTTTAATCCACCACCTTACTTTTTCCCCGGTTTCGGTCCGAGCTTTGTGTTTCTTGATTTGGAGCTTGAAAATGAAAGAAACCCTAGCTATGGAGAACCCTTAATTTTTGGCACACAAGGAAGAAGATGGGAAATATTTTTGACTTATTTTTCCCTTTTTATTTCATTAATTAACCAAATGACCAAAATGCCCTTAAGCCCTTTCTTTGGAAAATTTTCTTTCCATGGGCATTTTTGTCCATCATGCTAATAAATGGTATAATTGCTAAATAAGGACTCTTAATAATTTTCCTAATGCTAATTCATCCTTAAAGCTTCTAAAAACTCAATTTTGCAACTTTTGCAATTTAGTCCTAAAGGACAGTTTAACCATTATTTCATAAAAATTCTTTCATGAAATTTTCTCACTATCATGCATTCATGTCAATCACTTAATAATAATCATAAAATATATTCTTTTCTACTTCAAATATGTGGTCTCGAAAACTACTATTCTGACTAGGCCCTAACTCGAGCTATTACAATTCTTCCCCCTTAGGGATTTTCGTCCCCGAAAATCTTACTAGTGAACAAGTTGGGATAATGATTTCTCATGGTTTCCTCAAGCTCCCATGTTGCCTCTTCTACCCTGTGTCTTTGCCATAATACTTACACGAGGGCTATACTTTTATTTCTTAATTGCTTGACTTATCGAGCTAGAATCTTAATCGGTTCCTCACCATAAGTCATGTCCGGCTGAATCTCAATTTCTGTCGAGGTAATCACATGTGAAAGGTCTGATCGGTAGTGTCACAACATAAACACGTGAAATACATCAAGAATATTTTCCAACTCAGATGGCAAAGTTAGCCGATAAGCTACCGGTCCTATCCTCTCGGTGATCTCATATGGTCTGATAAAACGCGGACTTAACTTGCCCCTCCGGCCAAATCTAAGAACTGTTCTCCATGGAGATACTTTCAAAAACACTTTATTCCCAACATGGAACTCTATTTCCTTCCTTTTTAAATCAGCATATGACTTTTGTCTATCGGAAGCAGCTTTTAAGTAGTTTCGAATCACTTTTACTTTCTCCGCTGTTTCTTTAACTAAATCAACCCCACAAATCTGATTTTCCTTGAGTTCTGTCCAATACAAAGGTGTTCGACACTTACTCCCACATAATGCCTCATAAGGCACCATCTTTAGGCTTGACTGAAAATTGTTGTTGTAAGCAAATTCGACCAAAGTTAGGTATTTTTCCCAACTACCTTGGAATTCCAATACGCAACATCTGAGCATAACTTTAAGCACCTGTATTACTCTCTTCGACTGACCGTCGGTCTATGGATGGAAAGCGGTACTGAAGTTTAGCTTTGTACCCAAAGCATCTTGAGCTTCGTCCAAAACCGTAACGTGAATCTCGAATCTCTATTCGAAATGATTGACAATGGCACTCTGTATAGCCTTACAATCTCTGAATTATACAAGTCAGCTAATTTTTCAAGTGAATAATCCATACGTACCGGTATGAAATGGGCTGACTTTGTAAGCTTATCAATTACAACCCAAACAACATCTTTCTTTTTCGGTGTTATCGGCAAACCCATCATGAAATCCATTGTAACACGGTCCCATTTCCACTCGAGAACCATGCAAGACTATAGTAAACCGGAGGGTACTTGGTGCTCTACTTTTACTTGCTAATAGATCAAGCATCTTGAAACATACTTGAAGATATCTCTTTTCATATTCGGCCATAAATACCATTTCTTTAAATCATTGTACATCTTGGTACTACTGGAGTGGATGGATATTCGGGTACTATGTGCCTCATGTAAAATTCTCCAAATGAGCTTATCATCTCTTGGTATACAAATTTGATCTTGGAACCTCAAAAAACCATCTGAATCAATCCAGAAATCTGTATCGGTACCCGATTCACATTGAGCTTTCTTGTCTTACAACTCTTTATCACTAGATTGTACTTCACAAATCTCTTGAAGAAACATCGGTCTAGCTCTCATCTTTGCTAAAACTAAACCATCATCGGTTATGGTCAACTGTGTGTTCATAGCTCTCAAAACAAATAGTGATTTCTGACTTAAAGCATCAGCCATCTTTACCCAGGTGGTAGTTAATGACCATCTCATAATCCTTTAATAACTCAAGCCATCTTCTTTGTCGTAAGTTAAATCTTTTTGCGTCATCAAGTACTTGAGACTCTTGTGATCAGTGAATACTCGGCACTGCGTACCATATAAATGGTGCCTCCAAATCTTTAACGCAAACACTATTGCGGCCAACTCCAAGTCATGAGTTAGATAATTCTTCTCATGAGATTTTAACTGTCTAGAGGCATAGGCAATCACCTTGCCCTCTTGCATAAGTACACAGCCCAATCCGTTTAAGGATGCATCTTTGTAAACTACAAACTCCTTTCCGAGTTTTGGTTGCACTAGAATAGGAGCTTCAGCTAGTAATGTCTTTAACTTCTCGAAACTTGGTTGGCACTTTTCTGTCCACTCAAACTTAACTTCTTTTTTGCAAAAGCCTTGTCATTGGAGTGGCAATCATGGAAAATCCTTTGACAAATCTTCGATAATAGCTGGCTAAGCATAAAAAGATTCTAACCTCAGATCTATTTCTCGACTGCTTCCACTCAACAATTGCTGAGATCTTACTTGGATCAACTCTGATGCAATCACCCAAAACGATGTGGCCCAAAACTCCAACTTCTTTAAGCCAAAATTCACTCTTACTGAATTTGGCATAAAATTGTTTATCTTGCAAAGTTTGCAAAACTGTCCTCAAAAGTTTGGCATGTTCCTTCTTATTACGAGAATAAATTAGGATGTCATCAATAAAGACTACAACGAATTTATCCAACTATGGCCAAAACATACGGTTCATTAAATCTATAAGCACTGCAGGGGCATTAGTCAAGTTGAATGGATGACAAGAAATTCGTAATGGCCATACCTCGTCCGAAATACAGTCTTCGACACGTCGAACTCCTTAACTTTTAGCTGATAATATCCAGACCTCAAGTCTATCTTGGAGAACACTGTGGCTCCTCACAACTGATCAAACAAATCATCGATCCTTGGTAAAGGGTACTTGTTCTTTATGGTTACCCTATTAAGTTGCTGATAATCAATGCATAACCTCATCGAACCATCTTTTTTTCACGAATAATACGGGAGCACCCCTGTAACAGCCTAAATTTTAGTGGTGTCAGAATAGTGATTCGAAATCACTAAATCAGACCAATGAGTAAGAAAATATTAGTAATTTAATAAGTATAAGTTAAATGTGAAGTTAGGAAAATAATTGAAATAGTGAATAGTATTTTAGAAATAAATATTAAATAATTAAAAAGTGAAAACGAGGTATCGAGACCTCGGGACATTAAACTGAACCATAAATATTTTTCTAAATATTTATGGAGTGTTAATAAGTTAGTATTAAGGTTTCGTTAAGAAATTTTAAGGTTTTGGTAGTCAATTGAGTAAAAAGGACTAAATTGAATAAAGTGTAAAATTGTAGAAAGTGATTAAATAGCTTGAAGGCTAAATGAAGAGGGATTTAAAGTATAATTAAGCCCAAAGTTAAATGGGCTAGACGAATGGGTTGAAAATTGGCTGAAATATAGTGTGAACTAATGGCAATTTTGTAAATAAGTTGAAATCCAATAGTATTATATGGATTAAATTAGAAGAAATATCTAGATTTTTCATTTTCTTTCATCTTCTCCAGCAAAAACACCATAGGAGAGTTTCTAAAAGTTGGGTTTTCTTATTTTTACTGCAAGTAAGTTCAAATCTTGATTATTTCTTGTAATTATTGTATTTTTGTAACTTTTACAACTAGGTCCCCATGTCTAATTCAATAGTTTTTTATTTTATGGTTGATATTGCAAGTTGCTATGAATATGTGCTGGAAGTATGTGATGATTTAGCATGGAATTAAAGCTTTAATTTGTTTATGTGTTGATTTTATTGAAAGAATTGAATAGAAGTGAATATTTAGGGACCTATTTGTAAAAGAGTTGAAATTAGGATTTTATCTGGAAATTTTGAATTCTAATGGTTATAAAATAGCTTATGAGATTTAGATAAAGTGTTAATTGAGGAGAAAAGGTTCTATTGATGAGTTAATTGGTCAAGGACCAAATTATGAAAACTACAAAATTTGGGCAAAAGTGTAATTTCGGGAATTAAAAGGTACAATTTTTGGATTGTAGTAAAATTGAAATAAATGCTAATAAGTGAATGGTTTTGTAATTATAGATCAAGAAATCGAAGTAAATCGAGGAAAGGAGAAAATAGCCGAATAATTCCTGAATTTCTACAATTTTTGTGAATTAGCCCAGGTAAGTACATGTGGCTAAATTTTAATGATCATTGCTAATATTATGAATTTTGTAATGTGTTATATGATGTGTATGTGACAAAATTATGTGATAAAATTATAAACAATGTAAAAGTATGAAATTGTAGGAAACTATCGGATTGAGTACATTTGTCTCATGATAAGTGATGAATTGACGGAAAAAGACCATGGTTGGACCATGGAAACAAATGATAAGTGATTTCTGTACAAGACCATAGCTCGGCTATGGCATCGGAAACAAAGGATAAGTGATTCCCGTATAAGACCATAGCTGGGCTATGGCATCGGTGAAGTGTGCCAAGTGATTTCCGTATAAGACCATAGCTGGGCTATGGCATTGGAGAAAAATGATATGTGACCCGTGTAAGACCATATCTGGGATATGGCCTTTGTATGATATGTGATCCGTGTAAGACCATGGCTAGGCTATGGCTTCGGAAAAAGGAAATGTGATTATGTGTAAATCCATAGTTCTACTATGTTAAAAAAGAAGGCAATGTACTCAATTCCGTATAGTTCCTAATTTGAGAAGAAATGAAAAATGGTAAATGGGCCCAAAAGGATGAAGGTCGAGTATGGGTATTATTGAATGATACTAAGTAAAATTGGTTTGATTTGTGAATGACAGGGGATAGTAGTGAAATGTATACTATGTGAATGATTTATTATTTTGGTAAGTTTACTTTCCAAGCTTATGAACTTACTAAGCTTTCATAAGCTTAATTGAATGTGTTTAACATGTATTGTAGGTTAACTTGAGTTCGGAAGATCGGATCATCACAAAGAATCACACTATCCAGAAGTTCTCTGGTAGTTTTTGTTTATTAACTTTTGATTTATATGGCATGTATGATTAATGGTTGATAATATAATAGTTTGGGTTACAATACATGTATAAATTGTTTGGTTAAATGAAGATTATTGATGGTTATGTTATGTGAAGAGTGATAGAATGCACATGTGTATAAAACTTAGTTTAATGTTTAAAAGATAAAATCTTTAATATAAAGGTGGCTTGTACTAAGTTTGGTTTTAGTTACTTGTAAATGTTTAAATGGTAAATGTGATATATAACTCTCAAGAAAATTTTGGTATGAATGAATGAATAATTACTAAGTTTGAAGGATACTATAATGTGAATTGATTGAAGAATTATAAGTAAATGATATGGCCATGAATTAGGTGTGTTTGGTAGTTGAAAATAGCTTAAAAATGGTGAAAAATGTTGTTTTCACACGGCCAAGACACATGGGCATGTGCCCAGGCCGTGTGGCAAAGTCAGTGTTGCCCACGGGCTAGTTACACTGCCATGTGTAGCAAGTCAGATCTGCCTACGGCCTGGCCCCATGGCCATGGGAAGCCCCATGGGCAGACCACACGGCCATGTCCCAAGTCACACGGCCATGTGCCCCTGTTTTCCAAGAAAAATTTTTAAAGTTCCCGGTTTAATCCCAGATCAATTTGTAAACTTATTTTGGGCTCTGTAGGCCTATATTAAGGACTAATTGATGGAAATTAGAAGGTTTTAGATTGAAACGCAAATTTATGTCTCGATTTTATTCGTTTACTAATGTATAAGCCCTGTAATACCTCGTAACCCTGTTCCGGCGACAGTCTGGGGTTAGGGGGTATTACAACCCTACGGGGAATGACTTGGTCTTGCAAAACCTTTGTCTATCAAATCTTGTAACTGAGCCTTCAACTCTTTTAACTATGTCGAAGCCATTCTATAAGGAGCAATAGAAATAGGTGTAGTACCTGAAGCCAACTCTATACCAAACTCTACCTCTCCGACTGGAGGTAATCCGGGCAACTCTTTTGGAAACACATCTTGATACTCGTAAACTACTAGCACTAATTCTATTTTCAACTCTGATTCTTTTGTATTCATCACAAAAGTAAGGTAAGCTTCATACCCTTTCTTTATACACTTCTGAGCAACCATGGAAGAAATCACTATAGGGAAACCCTCAGATTCATCTGACTCTACCCGAAGAGTTTTGTCATTCTCACATTCCAGTTCAATAAATTTTCTACCACAATTCACTACTACACCATGAGTGGTTAACCAGTCCATACCAAAGATTACATCAAATTCATCGAATGGCAAAAGCATGAGGTTAGCTGGGAAATAATGACCCCTAATCACCAAAGGACAATCTCCACATACTTTTTCTACTAACACACATTTGCCTAAAGGATTGGATACTTTTATCACAAATTTCGTAGGCTCTACTGGTATATTCATGCTAGAAACTAGTTTCACACAATCTTATGAGTGGGTAGATCCCGAGTCTATCAAAGCAATAACAAAAGTTTCGTGGAGAGAAAATGTACCCGTTATCACATCGGGTGAAGATACCTCTTCTCGAGCACGAATGGCGTACGTCCTTACTGGTGCTCTACCTTCAGGTCTCGCAGACTGCTCTACTCGCTCTCGTGCTCGGGTTTCTTTAGGGTTTACCTCTAGAAAGAGCATTGCCTGACCTTGAACTCTGATCTTTGTCCTTTTCGACCATCTCAGGGCACTCTCTAATGAAGTGGTCTTGTGAACCACACTTGAAGCAGTCCCTCTCATGAGCTTTACATTCACCAAGGTGGCGCCTGCCATACTGGGGACATTCAAGCCTATTGGGTCGAGTGTTACCTACACTTGCAACTGAAGTAGTTTGGGCCTTAGAGACCAAATACTGTTTACCTTTGCCCTTGCCTGAAAACCCACTGAAGTTGGGGATCGAGTAGCAAAATCTTTTGTTTTCTTTAAGGAAGATTGGAATGACTTACTTAACTATTTCTTTCTTGAATTACGAGACTCCAATTCAGCTTTCTTTTTCTCTTTGGCCAACTCCTCGGCCTTACAAGCTCTATCTACTAGCACAACAAACTCTTTCAATTCAAGAATTCCCACCAATAGCCGAATATCTTCATTCAGTCCATCTTCAAACCTTTTACACATGATGGCTTCAGTGGATACACATTCTTGAGCGTATTTACTAAGCCTCACGAATTCACGCTCGTATTCTATTACGGTCATTCGACCCTGTTTCAACTCTAGAAACTCTTTGTGCTTCTGGACGATAAACCTTGGACTGATGTACTTCTTGCGAAATTCCTCTTGGAAAAATTCCCAATTAACTCTTTCCCTTGGTATCACTGACACAAGGGTGTTCCACCACTGATAGGTAGAATCTCGAAGGATGGATACAACACACTTCATGCACTCTTCAGATATGTAGGATAATTCATCGAATACCCTGATAGTATTCTCTAGCCAAAACTCGGCTCTTTCCGGGTCATCGTCTTTATTAGCCCATAATTCTTCTGCTTCTTGTTTCCAGATTCTATCAACCGGGGGCTTTTCTCATCTTACTACCTCTACTATTTGAGGAGCTACAGGGGTGGATTGGGGAATTTGAGGGGGTGGAGCTTGTTGTTGAGCAACCGGGTTCGTTCGAACAAACTTGGTGAACCACTCATTCATCATTTGGAAGAAGGCCTCTTGGGCCACTCCTCCCTGGCTTACTGTAGCTAGTCCATTTTTTTATCCAACTGGCACTGTCCCTTCATCAGGAGCTGACACATTGCTTTTCACATTATCTACCGTAGCTCGTTCAGGATCCATTTACTATAAGAAAACACATTTAAACATGTCAGGAGTCGTCACACTATCATACCATATATATACATAAGTATGGGATGTATAGCTAGACTCATAAATGTGCTAGGTTAGTCCTAGTTGACTAAACACTAGCTCTAATACCACTAAATGTAACACCCCTTACCCAAGTCCGATGTCGGAACGGGGTACGAGGCATTACTGTATTTAATACTGCTTAAACATATAAACTCTAACTATAAAATTTTAGTCCCATTTAAAACTTTTCATTTATTCTCTTAATATCCTTATCATGGGCCTACAGGGCCCAAAACATATATCGGGAGTGGTTCAGAACCAATCTGAGAACTTTTAGGCACTTCGAAATTTTTTGCTTGAGACAGGGCCACATGCCCGTGTGGGATGGGACACGCCCGTGTGGGCAGGCCATGTGGTCACACATGCCCATGTCCCTGGCTCGTATCAAATTTATTTTTCTTTTAAACCTGTAGGGCTTTTCACACGACCTCGACACACGCCCGTATCTTCAGTCCGTGTCCCTCACACGACCTAGACACGTCCATGTCATCAAACCGTGCTACAATCTGACTTTACTCAAAGACTAAATCAGAATTCACACGGCCAAAGCACACGCCCATGTGCTCTGCCCATACACAATAGTAACTTAACTAATTCAGATGTAGGGGACACACCGTCTATCAACATGCCCATGGGGGAAGACCGTGTGTCACACACGGCCTAGGCACACGCCCGTGTACACACCCGTATGGACAAATTTAGGCTATTTTCCAAGCCTTTTACCACCTTGAAACATAACCAACAAAAAGCCAACTCCAATAGGGCATCATAACATTTATAAACATCCAATACTTACAATCTAAAGCATTCATCCACTCCCACTTTTCCTACTAAAACATGTAACTTGCACTATCATAACTTCATCATCATTGCATAAAATTAACTTAAACAAGATCAGCCCATTTCCAAAGGCTACTACAACAAGACTTGAATAATACCAATAGCCAACACATTTGGCTACTCAAAATAACACATACCAAAATGACAAAGTTTCCTATACATGCCATACTCAAAAGAACTAACTATACTATACCCCAAATGGACGGCTTGATAGTGTGACTTCAAGCTCAGACTTTAACGATCCTCGAGCTTGTTTGGCAATCTACATGGAAGAGGGAAAGAAAGGGAGTAAGCACATATATGTTTAGTAAGTTGCATGAAATAAAATAGCAACATGATTCATGACATAAACATTCAATGTAAAGTAACATGAAATGTTATAACTTTCTCTATGCAATAATAGATCTTACTCATGCTCTTTCTTACCAATTCATTCATGTCATTACATATTCTTACTCATGCTTTTCTTATCATCGTACTCATAACGTTATGTACAATTTCTCGTGACTTAGTTGTGTACACCTGTATCACTCATCACAAAACTTTAATCTTTCTCGATAAACTCATTTACTTACATGCTTCTCTTATTAATTTACTTGGAATACCAAAGGATATCCGTATTTCATTCTCATGGTAAGATGCCAAAGCCATATCTCGGATGTGGTCTTACATAGGATCTCAAGTCGATGCTGAAGTCATATCCCAGATATTGTCTTACATGGGATTTCGTATCTATGTCGATGCTATGTTCCAGACATGGTCTTACACGAGGTCATAAACTAATGCCGATGCCATGTCCTAGACATGGTCTTATACGGGATCTCTCTCTTAGATGCCAATGCGATGTCCCACAAATGGTCTTACAGGGGACCTAAGTCTCATCTCGGTGCCGATGCCATGTCCCAGACATGGTCTTATACGAGACCTCATGTCAATGCCAATGCCATGTCGACTTGGTCTTACATAGGATCTCATCTCGATGCCAATGCCATGTCACAGACATAGTCTTACACGGGATCTCAGTTCAGTGCCGAAGCCATGTCCCAGACATGGTCTTACACATGACCTACATAACTTGTGTCATGACTTCGATATCCTTCGTATTCTTTAACATTTCAATTGGGATTTCTCTACTATAATTCATCATTTCTTAATGAAAATCATATTAAACATTATTCATGGAAATTTACATAATTTCATGAAATATCATCATCATAATTTACATAATGCTTAAAGCTAATTTATTCCAAACAACTTACCTCGAATCCAAAATGCGAGTGGATGCTCGATTTAATCCACCACCTTACTTTTTCCCGATTTCGGTCTGGACTTTATGTTTCTTGTTTTAAAGCTTGAAAATGAAAGAAACCCTAGCTATGGAGAACCCCTTAATTTTTGGCACACAAGGAAGAAGCTGGACACTATTTTTGACTTATTTTTCCCTTTTTATTTCACTAATTAACCAAATGACTAAAATGCCCTTAAGTCCTTTCTTTGGAAATTTTCCTTCCGTGGGCATTTTTGTCCATCATGCTAATAAATGGTATAATTTCTAAATAAGGACTCCCAATAATTTTTCTAATGCTAATTCATCCTTAAAGCTTCTAAAAACTCAATTTTGCAACTTTTGCAATTTAGTCCTAAAGGACAATTTAATCACTATTTCATAAAAATTCTTTCATAAAATTTTCTCACTATCATGCATTCATGTCAATAACCTAATAATAATCATAAAATATATTTTTTTCTACTTCAGATTTGTGGTCTCGAAACCACTATTCCGACTAGGTCCTAATTTGGGCTATTACAGTAGATAATCATCAAGCTTTCTATAAGATTATACACTTGTAACAATCTTTTTCAGTGAAATCAGAATAGTTGTTTTGGGACCAAAAATCTAACGTGAAAATATTTATTTTATTATTTTAATGTCTACAGCATGTTAGTATTACCATATAAAAATTTCGTTAAAAAATTTTACCATTTGCATGCTTAATTCGATAAAAAGGACTAAATCGTAAAAGGTGCAAAAGTGGAGTTCTAGTAGCTAAACGTATTAAATGGCTATAGAATCTTAAACTATGAGTCCTTAAATGGTAATCAGACCAGTAGAATTATTAGTGGACAAATATGGATACTTATTTAATGGTTTTAAAGGTTAATAATTAATGTTGAAGTTGTAATTTAATAAATAAACTAAGTAAAATAATGAAAACAAAAATGTCATCTGTTGGTTCATCTTTTTGCACCAAATTTGAATTATTTATACGTTTTTAGAATTGTTATAGCTTAATCTAGCTAGCCCAGGGACTAATTTGCAAAACTGTTAAAAGGTTCAAGTTTTTCCATGAATGAATCTATGTTTTTGTAAAGTTTTATGATAGAATATGAAACCTTGTTGTTAGATAAACAACTTTTGTTAAGTGATTTTTGATGAATTTGTCAATTAGGGATTGAATTGTAAAATGTGAAATGTCCATGGTGTAATTTATGAAATAATGAAATGTGGGGGCTGTTAGGAGCTTGCATGAAATTCGACTAGGCTTGGGAGGGGTGAAATTGAATGAATTTCATTTTACGAGCTTAAGGACTAAATTATAAAGAAATCAAAATATTAGGTGTAAAAGTGTAATTTTTCAAAAATGTGAATTTGGATTGAATTGAATAGAATAGTTATTAAATTGGTTGAATTTATTTATTTAGATCAAGATAAACTACAACCAGATTTAAATCAAGGGAAGGCGAAAGTTGTGGATTAGTCGATCGTACTCCTACGCACTAGTTGTCGATGTAAGTTCATAGTATTAAATTGTATAATTACATTTTCATATATATATATACATTGGTATTTTATAATTATGTATTTAATTATTATGTAATTATACCTGAATGCACATACGTGCCCCTGTTGTACTTTGGTACCCCTGAATGCACATACGTGGCCCTGTTGTACTTCAGTACCCCTGAACGCACATACGTGCCCCTGTTGTACTTTGGCACCCCTGAATGCACATACATGTGGCTATAAATGTATATGTGTGTGTGTCTAGTTGTTTTTGGTATAATGATTGTAACACCCCTTACCCGAGACCGTCGCCGGAGTCGAGTACGAGGCGTTACCGGACTTAACTTACTCATTCGGGCATAGAAATTTGTTTTTAAAATTAATTTATTTTCATTCATTCAATGTGTCCCTAAAAAGGGTCATCGAGACCCTAAATCATGCTATTGAAATGGTTCGGGGCCAAACCAGGATCAATAAAATTTTTCCGATTACTTAAACGAACCAAAATAAATTATTTCTCTGTTCCTTATAAAACTGTCCAACTGCATCACAGTCACTAAATAAATCATAACTCGAGTTACAAAACTCAAAATTAAATTCCGTGAATTTTCCATAAAATTAGACTCATATACCTTCTTACTATTTGTTTTATAGAATTTTTATTCTAGCCAATTAGTACAGTTTATTAGTTAAAATCTCCCCTTTTATGCAGTTTGACTACTCTGACCTCTGTTCACTACGAATTAGTTTTCTCTCTGTAAAAAATTCAAATAGGCATGTAGTTTATTTCATTTGAAACTAGACTCAATAAGGAATCTAGGCATATAAACTATAATTCCTAATTATTTATGTACAATTTATGGTGAATTTTTAAACTTAGAACAGGGGATCTCGAAGTCAATCTGGAGCAGTCTCACTCAAATGAAAATAACTCATAATATAAAACTCTTTTACTTACTCTTATTCTTCCAAATGAAAATATACTCATTAAGCTTTAATTTCATGTCTCACTCACTATTTAATTCTATTTCTACTATTTTTAGTGATTTTTCAAAATCACGTCACTGCTGCTGTTTGAATCTGTTTTTAAGCTATTTTCACCTTTTTCATGGTTTCCATGTGATAATTACCATTTAGGCATACATAGTATTAAACCTATGTTTGATTAGCTATTCCAATAGCTAATCATCAACAAGTATTTACACACCATTCATTAAACATATCCTAAGGACATTCATACCAAAAGAAACCCAGTCCCTATACATGCCATACGCGAAATGAAACGTCTAGCTATACCAAAATGATCCTGTTGATAGTGTGACTGGATCTCTGACATTCCTTGCGATCCCCGAGTTGGCTTGGTAAGGACTATAAAAAGAAGGAAAATAACGAGATTAAGCACTAAGCTTAGTAAGTTTACAAGTAAATAAATCACAACATTCACCCTAAATAATAGTTAATCATAATATCATCAAGCATCATAAGCTTTCCTTACACCTCATTTCTTACCCTCTTCCTTGTTCACTTACTTTCTTTCTTACTTGATTATTCAATAAACTCATGAATATAACTTACCTTTCCTTTGCTGAAAATTTCCTGTAATTTAACCTGTACAATAGCCCATTGAACCACTTGGAATACTAAGGATACCCGGGTTTTCTTGCCTGATAATAACCTGTCAATGCCATATTCTAGGCATGGTCTTACATAAGATGTTCCCTGTCCTACCAAAGCCATATTTTTAATATGGACTTACATGGGATATTCCTGTCCTGTCTGATAACCCAAAATGTCATGACATTCCGTATCTCAAACATTCCTAGAGTTCAAACGGGGCTTTCTGATACTTTTTCTTTGTCATCTCGTCTTTGGTTCAACTTTGAATATTTTCATAAAGTAAATGTATATATGCTGGAAATTAACAACATTAATGTAAAATAATGAAATATTGCATTTATTTACTGTAAACTTACCTCGATACAAAATACGGTTAAACTTGACAATTTAGTCCTTTACTTTTTCCTTTCCCCGATCTACTCCCGAATTTCATTCTTCTTGATCTATAATAGCAATTTAGCTTATTTAATACTCACATTTATCAAAACAGCCCTTAACTCAAACTTTGGCAAAATTACATTTTTGCCCCTAAACTTTTGCATATTTACACTTTTTCCCCAAGGCTCAGAAATTAAACTTTATCCCAAATTCTTATGTTTTAGGACATGCTGATCATTTATTTACCAACAACAACCTCAAATTCCCACTATAACATGTACTTATGAACAATAGGTATTTTTACCGATTAAGCCCTTTTACTCGTTTTTACTTAAAACCGAGTAGCACAAGTTGTCTAGTATAATTTAAAACCTCATATTCTATCATAAAACATAAAAATAAACACTTTTCACCTATGGGTATTTTTCCAAATATGAACCCTAGCTTAAATTATAGCTAGCATAAGCTTTATCGAGCTACCGGGATTCCAAAAACATAAAGAACATTAAAAACGGGGCTTGGAATCACTTACTATGGAGCTTGGAAGCTTGAAACAAACCCTAGCTATGGAGAACCCTTGAAATTTCGGCCAAGCTTGATGAAGATGAACACTTTTTGTCATCTTTTTCCCATTTTATTCTTTTAATTACCTAATGACCAAAATACCCTTAATGCCTTTCTTTGAAAATTTTCATGTACAAGCCCATTTTTGTCCAAAATTTTAGAAATTGGTCAAATTTCTATTTAAGACCCTCTAATTAATATTCCAAGGCAATTTCATACTAAAAGCTTCTAGAATGCAAGTTTTGCAACTTATTCTATTTAGTCCCTAATTCCAAATTAAGCACTTTATGCATAGAATTTCTTCACGA
The DNA here is from genome assembly GCA_020496765.1 of Gossypium stocksii. Taxonomy (NCBI): domain Eukaryota; kingdom Viridiplantae; phylum Streptophyta; class Magnoliopsida; order Malvales; family Malvaceae; genus Gossypium; species Gossypium stocksii. The sequence goes on from CM035624.1 coordinate 44,480,804, forward strand.
AATTTTCACAAAATCATGCAATCATATCATAAACCTCAAAATAATTGTAAAATAATTATTTCTATCTCATATTTGTGGTTTCGCAACCACTGTTCCGTTCAGGCCCTATTTTGGGATGTTACAATGATGAACTACTATGTTATGTGTTTAAATACTTTATTTTCTAGGCTTGTATATATAAATCTTTTGACTTGATATAACGTAATGAAGGAAAATTCTTATGAATTGTTTCAATGTTTGATGAATTAACTTGTTATGTTAGCATATACATGTATTTGGCGCTTGAATGGTGGAAGATGGAATGGTAGTTAAAATGTATGCTATGTGTTGTTCTTAGATATGTTTGAATGTGGTTATTTTGGTTTATTAGTTGTAGTTGTTATATACATGGCTATTTGTGCTAATGCTTTGTTAATGGATATTGAATGGCCAAATTGGTATAATGAGTGTGACTATAATATGTGAACATGGAGGTAATTATTGGTATGACTTTAGTTACAAATTAGATGTTTTGTGCTTAATTTATACAACCATTAGGTACATGTTGGATTTGTGATTGAGGTGCCCTTTGGGCATATTGTTTGTATGAATATATGTTATATTGATTTAGCTTAGTTATGCATGTTTTAAGTGCAACTTAAAGGCTTTTGTATATGTGGTAAATTGTTTGTAGGTATGTGCTTAAATGGGTAAGAAAAATGACTTGAAAATGGCCAATTTCTTATCCACACGGCCAGAGACACGAGCATGTGTCTCAACCGTGTGTGACACATGGCCATGTAACACAGTCTTGTGTCCCTTGTAGCTTTCAAAGGGTTACAGGTCAGGTAGTTACATGGCCTAGCACACAGCCTGGCACACGGGCGTGTGAGGCCATTTCGAAGGGTACACGGCCTGGAACACAGGCGTGTGGCTTGGTCGTGTGACCCAAGTCAGAGAGTTATACGGGCACGGACACGGGTTGGGACATGGCCATGTGTCCCTACTTCGAATGCCCACACGGCCTAGTCACACGACTGTGTGACCCCTGCAGTTGAAATTTTCCATTTTTTTTGAAAAATTTTATATGTTTTCGATTTAGTCTAGACTTATTTCTTAGGGATCAAATAAGGGAAAATATGTATGTCTTTGATCGATTTTGCTATGGTTAATAATGTGAATTAAATGCTTTAAATTTTTTATTGTTTTTAATTGAAATCTCTAATAATGTTTCATAACCCTATTCTAGTAATGGATACAAGTTAAGGGTATTACAACACTTTTCAATCTACTTTCTTTTCTTTCTATTCCCAATGCTTATCCTAAGCCTAAACAACATTATCAATTCCCAACTTAGTGTATTTATCCATGATATAGGTATATTCATCCATAGCATACGTAAATTTCTCACATATAGTAAATCATTCAAACTTATTACTCCCTTTTCATCAAATTTCATTTCAACTATGAATTTACCATTTCATTACCTTTTCTTACTTGTTTCATATGCATAACACACAAGATATACACCTAATATCAACCATGACTAGAAACTAGTGCATTTAAACATAGCTATTTTGGAATCAACTACGTTATATTCATTGCATAAGAAATTACATACTTGATTTATTCCATCTTTTCATGGACATAAGCACGTTACCAATTGAGCACTTACCATTTTAATGTATTTCATTAAGATTAAACATAATATAATTCAATCATAAACTTGGCACAAGCCTAAGCACCAACAACAACACATGTCAGCATAATTGAATAGAATTCATGTGAACTTAACATAGATAACCATTATACTTGAGCATGATCCAATTGGATTTATCATCTTTCATAACATATCATGTTGTTTTTTTCATGTATCATCATTTCAATAAGTTCCATATACACATGTCTTGGTTCATATTAAACACTTGCCATTTCGTTTGCATAATTCAAAAGACATAAATAGTGCATTTACCATAGTCACAAGCTAGTGATTAAACACATAACTTAGCAATATCATGACATGGTAAAATATGATCCATAAACATACAATCACTTAAACCATACCTTTCATAATCATGAAAATTCATACTTTGATCATTGGTACATCATACCTTTCCATATTTTTTGTAGTGAAGTCAATCGGAACCCTTACTGGAGCTCACACAAGTGTGCTAAATGATGGTCGAAACCATCCCTTTTCTTTAATCAATGGTCAAAACCATCTCTTTTCATATTCAATGAACACTGTAAAGACGATTAAAACCCCGATACACGTTATTGTGCCATAGTCCAACTATAGTCTTACATGTGCACTGCCATGGCCTTGCCATGGTCTTATGCTCATAGTGCCATAACTTGGTTATGGTATTATCATTAGAATGCCATAGCCTAGATATGGTCTTACGTAAACATTACTATAACACCCCTAACCCGTATTCATAGCCAAAATGGGTTACGAGGTATTACCAGACTAAACACAACATTCAAACAATCACAGTATATGCATAAGTCATATTTAAATAAATATCATTTAAATATTATCAAACACCTAATTTTATAATAGAATACATGCATTCAGTAACACATAATAGATATATATCTTAAACAAATCAATAATGGCATAATATTCATTACTACATGTAATTTCAAATATAATAACTATGCGCCACACTAATAGATTCACTATCAATTTAAACCAATTTTAAAAGAACATCAAATGATTAATTTCCCAAGGTACATATAACCGTGCACCTATACTAATTTTGTCATATCATTTGACCAATTATAAGCATGCACTCAAATTATTCTTTATCATCATACAAAGGCCAACTCTCTCTCTCTCTCTCTCTCTCTCTCTCTCTATATATATATATATATATATATATATTATAATTAAAGGTAACAAAATCTATTTGCTTTTAGACTTACCTCGGATATTGACGAACGATATAGATCGACTATTCAACTATTTTTGTTTTCCCTGATCCAAGTCTGATTTCTTTTGTTCTTGATCTATACAATTTCAAATTAAGCTCATTCAAACACAATTTCATTCAATTTAATCCAAAAACACATAAATGGGAAAATTACTATTTTACCCCTAACATTAACACTTTTTACAATTTAGTCCAAATTGCCTAAAACACAAAACATGAAAAATTTGCATATACCATGCTTAGGCCGAATATTCCCCATGCTCATACAAGCCCCCACATTTCATTTATTTTACATTTTAGTCCCTCAATTTATTATTTTTGCAATTTAGCCTTAATTACTCAATTTCATCAAAATTTCCAATACAAAACATATTAACCCAAAACCTATCTTCCATATTTCATCATCAAACACCCAAAACACAATTATTCATCAATGGCATAACTCAAAATATTCATCAAAATCACAAATTCAAGCACGGGTCGGGTAGTACTCGAAGCAACGATCTCAAAAACGTAAAAATTAACAAAAGCCGAAACCAAACTCACCTTGAATCAAGCTTGTAAATGGCTGAACATCTTAAAGCTTCTTTCTTTTCTTTCTTTTAGTATTCAGTGATGAAACAAAGAAATATGAATGCATGTTGATTATTTTATGTTTTATCAAATATAACATATTTGTCATTTTTCTAATTTAACCTTTATTAAAACATATAAAAACATTATAACATAATGCCACTACTGTCCATGCTTTAGCTAATGGTCTATTTACAACTTAAAAACTCCAAATTATAAAGACATATGCAATTTGGCCCTTGCACATTAAACCACCAAATTTTCATTTTACGCAATTAAGCCCTTTTATTAAATTAGGCATCCAAATAGCAAAATTAAAACACGAAAATTTCACAGATACCAATTCACACATAATAAACACAAAAATATTTTTTAAATATTTTTTTGACCCGAATTCGTGGTCCCAAAACCACCGTTGCGAATAGGGTCAAAATCAGGCTGTTACAATTGCCATAGTCCAACCATGGTCTTATTAGTTTCCTTCAAGCTGACAAATTTGATTCACATATATACACAAATAGATAATAATTTCTTGAAATAGTAATTAATTGAACTAACCAAGTTATGAACTTACTTGGCTAAATTGCATAAATGACAAAGTTCAAGGGCATTTTAGTAATTTTCCATTCTTCTCGATTTTCCACTCAATTTTGATCTAAATTAATAATTTATTAAATCTATTAATTTAGATAGTAAAACAATGTATTTATACAATTAAGTCTTTTTTACATTTTTACAAAATTGCCCCAAAAATTTTACTTTTATTCAATTTCGTGCCTAAGCCTAAAACATAAAAATTAACCATCTTTATTGAAATTTTACACTAGCCGAATATTCATAGCCTCCATTTCAGCCCATTTTTTGCAATAATTTCACGTCAAATCCTTCTACTTTTATTATTTTAACAATTTAGTCCATAATCAATAAATTCATCAAAAATCACTTAACAAAATGCTTTTATATAACAACTAATATTTCAAATTCATCATTTAACATCATAAATCACTAGATTCATCAATGGAAACATTCAAAATCTTTAACAGTTTCAAAATCGAAGGTACGAGCTAGCTGGACCTAGTTGCAACGATCTAAAAAACATAAAAATTATTAGAAACGGGGCTAAAACGGACTTACATGCATCAAATGAAACATGACCGAAGCTTGAAGCTTGAAGCTTTCATGGAGTTTTTTCTTTCTCAATTTTAGCAAAACATTAAAAGGAGAAAGATGATTTCTTTTATTTTATTTTTTTACCTTATAATTTGTTTTATTTTAATTAATAAAACATATTTATATTCATAATAAGACAAAGCAAACCACCCACTCTTATAAAATATGGTATATTTACAATATTTGTCCATGAATTTAATTTTCCATAGCAATTTAACATCTTTAATTAGTAGAATTTAGTTTTTACACTTTTTATGATTTAGTCCTTTTTCTTAATTAACTATCGAAATATTAAAATTTCTTAATGAAACTTTAATACCACCTTAATGACACTTTGTAAACATTTATAAAAATATTTATGGCTCGGTTTATAGAAATGATGTCCCAATACCTCATTTTTTAAAACCACTTAACCTTAGTGTCTTACCACTTGAACTTAATAAATCGCTTAAATAACATAAATTATCAAATCAAAAACATTTTTAAAATCACATTTGACTTGTAAATATTAAATAGAAATATTTATGAACTTACTCATAGGATTTGGTGGCCCCGAAACCACTATTTTCAACACCACTGAAAAACGGGCTGTTACATGAACCTTGTGTTTATAAGCGTATATATGAAAAAAAGGTGGTCTTCCTTGTTTTGTATATAGTTGCTTTTCTACTTACCAGATATGATGTAAGAGAATTGTTATCGGTTAAACTTTGGTTAGCTCAACAGTTTAGCATGAAGGACATGGGTGAAGCTAGTTATATTCTTGGAATTCAAATTCTTAGGGATCGACAGAATAAAATGATAACTCTATCTCAAAATTTATTCATCAATAAGGTATTGGAATGTTTTGTAATGACCGATGCTAAGTCAAATGTTCAGCCGACTGCATCCGGTTTTCATTTTTTTTAGATGATTGTCCTAAAACAGCAGAAGAAAGAGGACATATGAGTAAGGTTCCATACGTCTAGACAGTTGGAAGCCTTATGTATGTGATGCTTTGCACACGTCCAAATATCTATTTTGCAGTAGGAATAGTTAGTCGATATTAGGCGAATCCAGGACTCAAGCATTAGCAAGCTGTAAAGCATATATTAAGGTATCTTAGAAGAATCAAAGATTATATGATTGTGTATTTTGGGGAGAACCTTACTTCTGTTGGATTCACAAACTAAGACTTCCAAATTAATAAATATTCGAGGAAATCGACGTAGGGAAATTTATTCATTCTAGGCCGTAGAGCCATAGTATAAAGAAGTGTAAAAAAAACTTGCATTGATAACTCTACTATGGAGGCTGAGTATGTGGCTACTTCTAAGGCAATGAAAGAAGCAATATGGCTTTGAAAGTTCTTAATTGATCTTGAGTTATTCCTGGTATGGAAAAATTATAACATTGTATTGTGATAACAGTGCTACAATAGCTAATACTAAGGAAATGAAAAGTCACAAGAGGACGAAACACATTAATCGGAAGTATTACTTGATACGAGAAGTAGTAGATGAACGAATTGTAGATGTGATAGATGTAGCTTTTAAAGATAACCTTTTTGATCCATTTACTAATACTCTTCTAACTAGGAGTTTTAACAAACACGTCGAGGATATGGGAATCCGAAACATGACACATTTACTTCACTAGGGCAAGTGAGAGATTGTTGGGAAATGTGCCCATATTGTAGTAAACATGTAACTACTTCCTATTTATTTGAAAGATTAATAAATAAATAAAATTAATTTCACACTTCACTCACTATAAGAATTTAAGCTTTTAGTGTCGTTTTTAGTGCCATTTGGACCAAAAATGCCGCAAAAGTTATACATTAGTGACGCTAATAAAAAATGTCACAAAAGGTCAAGTAGTAGCGGCACTTATGAGAAAACGCCGTAAAAAGTCAAGCATTAGCGGCGTTTTTATAAAAAACACTGCAAAAAATCATTTTTCAAAATGTCACCGTTTTGCTCCTTATATAATAATTCAATATAAAAATTGTAAAAAAGTGAAGCATTAGCAGGGTTTATGATAAAAACACCGCAAAACGTTAAGCATTAGCGGCGTTTTTATCAAAAACAAGGCAAAAAATCATTTTATTTTAAACAAAATGGCATTGTTTTGCTCCCTATATAATAATTCAATATAAAAATTGAAAAAAAAAAAGTCAAGCAATAGCGGCGTTTTTAAACGCCACAAAAAATATTTTATTTTAGGGTTTATGGTTTAGGGTTTAGGGTTTAGGGTTTAGGGTTTGGATTTTATAGTTTTAAGGTTTAGGATTTAGTATTTATAGTTTAGGATTTTAGAGTTTAGTAGTTAGTGTTTAGGGTTTAGGGTTTAGAGTTTAAGATTTAGTGTTTAGGGTTTAGAGTTTAGGATTTTATTTTAAACAAAACAGTGTCGTTTTGCTCCCTGTATTCTCACCCATCATCCAAGTGGCCATCATGTATTCTTTTCGACAACTCATGCACTCTTTCATCCTCTTTTATTTATTATTTAATTAGTTTCTTTATATTAATTAAAATACAATTTATTTTTAATTTTATATTTAAAACCTTCAGAAAAAATTAATGACACGTAGAAAAAATTTGAAACTAAAAACATAGAAAAATATATGTTATAAATGAAAAAAATTAAAATACTATTATTTAAAATAATTTTAAAGTTTTTTGGGTATATGACTGATTTTTTTAATTTATATATTAAATAATTTCTTATATAATTGTAAAAGAGATAATATTAATTTTAATATATTAAAATTATCATTATAGTTTAAATTATTTAAGAAATAGTAGATAAACTTTATATATATTAAAAGTAAAAAAATTGTAAAAAAGTCAGGAATTAGCGGCATTTATGAGAAAAACGCCGCAAAAGGTAAGCAATAGAAACGCCGCAAAAAATCATTTTATTTTAGGTCAAGCATTAGAGGCACTAGGAGAAAAATGCTACTAAAGTTCAAGCATTAGCGGTGCTAGGGGAAAAACGCCGCAAAGTATAATTTTATTTTGAGCAAAAGGGTGTTGTTTTGCTATGCTCAGTTTTATCCCTAACCCATCCCCGAAATTCCTTATTGTTTTCCGTTAAATTTTTTTCCCAAATCCTTAATTCCCCAAATGAAAATCCCCAAATCTTCATCCGACCATCTGCTGTGTCGCCATTGACTGTCCCCTCTGCTGCATCGTCGTCGACCTTCCTCTGCCTCATAGTCGTCAACACTCTAGTGCACTGCCGTGTAAGCCTTCATATGTATGTTCCAAATGCAAAGAACAGTCGGGTTCTTTTGAGTAGTAGCTAGTTCAGTGCTTAACTTTCTGGTCCTTTTGAGTAGGTTCTAAGAAAATTTTAGTTCTTTGCTGTCGATAAAATTTGCAATTTAAACAAAAATTGGGTTCTTTTTGGAATGGTTAAGGGGTTTTTTGTTGTTAAAATTTGATGGGTTTTTTAATTGGATTTACTTTCGATGATGATGAAGTCATTAGCTTGTTTCTGATCATAATCTAATGATTCGAGGAATTTGAAAATAAGTTGGGTTTATTTGTAATGTATTGATATGCCAGTGCCCTAATTCTATCTCTATAAATATGGAATATCTTAGAAGATTTGTGCTGTAGCTAGTTTAGTGGTTAACTTGCTAGTCCTTTCTAGGTTCTATTTTCTGTTGATAAATGTGTTGTTCAAAGGTTTTTTAATTGAATTTATGCTTTCTGTGATGATGGTGAAGTCATTGGTTTGTTTGGGATCACAATCTGATATTTACTTATCAAGTTTCTATGGATGTTCAAAAGAATGTGGGAATAAATTGGGTGTATTGCCCTATATTGATATGCAAAATAACTATGAATTTGTATTAATTTAAAGGAGCATGTGGGAATTTTCATTTTCTAGTCTAAAAAGTTAGAATACATGAGGCCACCCAACTTTGTGAAATTTTAGAAGCAACACCGACCAAAGTTTTTTCAGCAAATGGTCCAGTGTGCTAAATTATTATCGGAACTCTCTTTTCTTCTCTGTTTTTTAAAAGTTAGATGATTGGTTTTCAATATCATCAATTCATCTAATTTAGTTAAATAAATTACTAAAATATTAAAAGATAAAAATATTAATTCAATCTATCCAACCTCTTATTTCATAATAAATCCCCAAACAATTCTCGATCCAATCCCCAAGCTGACCAATCTATCGATCCAATTATGAAATGCTTTTCTCACCTAAAAAAATTGATTTTCATACCTTGTACCTGTGTTATCTTCCCATTTGGTGTCCACAACAGTTTGTAGTTTATTTATGCAGGTGTACAAATTTTGGATGATCATTTGTGATTTATTATATATATGTCTGCTAATTGGTGGAAATGTCGGAAAAGTTGAAAGTAAAAATAGCACAAAGCCTGAAATTCTCTCAAGCATATGCGAATTGCTGTGTTCTGTAAAATTGGACTTACGAACTGAAGATGTTAATTACCTTATCTTCATTAGTTGCAGGTGTAATTTTATCCTTAACAATGTTATAGAAAAAGTTTTGTTATTGACTCGGAGAAGGGAAAAATACTTAGTAGTTGCTGCAGTTCGCTTTGTTTGCACCATTCTCACTTGTCTTGTAAGTTAATTCACTCGTAATTTTGCTATTTATACTCTCTTATTTTTCATTTATTTTATTATTTTCGCTATTATGGAGTTTCTTTTTATTCTTCTTCCAACATCTCAAAAGTTTTGGGCGTGCTTTACTCACCACAACACTAGTTGTTGGAATCCACTCTACCATCCACTTTACAATTCTAAGAGGTATGTATATTTAATTTGCTAAATTTAAATTACACATACTATCTGATTTATTTGTAATTGGTATGAAGTTTTGAAGTCCTCCATCTAAATCACAATTATCAAGCAATACATTTGGATTTTGGAAAATAAAAAAAAAATCAGCTAATTACAATCAATTTGTTTTTGAATTTCTGTATTTTATGTAAAAAATTAAACGAAGCACAACAATTTTTTTAATATAATTTTTATTTAGTACGCACGTAGTAGTTATAGTCATACGCTTCTCTCTTCCACATGCAAATGATATATTGTCAATTTCCTGGAAAAATCTAGTTTCCTTGCACAAATCTGCTACGTCGGTCTGAAATCGTGCCATTGATCATGTTCATTTACAAAACTACAATGTGTACACACTATTTTTTTAAAGTTATGTATTTATGCATTTTTTAAGCCCAATGAAATTTAAACTACAATATGTACACACTATTTATGCATTTTTTAAGCCCATTGAACAAGCATTCTTAGTCATATTTAAAGTTATATCAGTTACTTAAAACAATGAAGTTTAAAGTTATATATTTATGAATTTTTTAAGCCCAATTGAACTCATTTTCAAAACTTAAGCTCATTTTATTTAAAATACAATTTGAAGCCTAATTGTTTGATTCAAGCTCAATTTTAAAAAAAAATACTTCAACATAATTTATTTTAGGTTAAAATGTGTCTGTATTTTTAACAAATTAGGAATTTAGTCTTTAATTTAAATAAAATTTGAATTATTTTAAATATTTATCATGTTTAATTATAATGGTTTAATTTGTCATTTGTCATGCAAATAATGTTAAGTTATGTTGCATTTGTTTTGATTATATATTTCATTTCTAACTCTTTGATTGATTTATTAACTCTTTGATTGATTTATTAGAAGAAACTAAAGGATAAAAGGGCGGAGTATGAAGCGATCGCTTCAAGTGATAGTTCTGTTAATCTTGAAGACATTGATAACCGAATTATTACTGAAATTTTGGGTCCTGAAAGGTATGGTCGGATTCGATTTCAAGGATCTTTTGTTAACCCAACCCAATATTTTGAATCCAGCTTGCAGTAATATATGCCTTCGGGGAGTCAAGCTCAAGCTTAAGTTCAGAGGTTAAGAGACCAAATGGCTCAGATGCAAGCGATCACAGTTGAGCAAATTGCTTAACTTATAGTAGAGGCAGCATCAAGAGAAGCATAGGTTCAAAAAAAATATGAAGAACTCCAACTACAACTTAAAGTGGAGGCAACAATGAGGGAAGCAAAGGCAGCAGCAAGGGAAGCAGAGCAAAGCAGAAAATATGGCGCACTCTAGCTATAACTTCAGAATATGATGAAGATGTTTTAGCAGTCGCAGAATCCACCATCTTAGACATTTTTTTTCTTATTGTAAGAATATTTTAACATTATAACTTTTGAAAATAATAAATTTTGTTATTTCATTTATTATTAATTTAGATCATGAAGATATTTCTTTCGTTGGATTTGAAGTATCATTTAAATTTACAGTTTTTGGTTGGATTTGATATTGCAGGAAATTATGTTGACAATTCGAATTCTATGTGAATGAAAATTAGATGTTAAAAATCTGCTAAAATTTAGTGACGTTTTTTTCCACAAATGCCGCTATAGAACATGACCTTTAGAGACGTTTGTGGGGAAAGCACCGATGGGAAAAATGCCGCAAAATGTCATGTTCTATAGTAGCATTTTTGTGAGAAACACCGCTAAAGGTCATGTTCTATAGCAGCGTTTATGGGGAAAGCGCCACTAAAGGTCATGTTCTATAGCGGCGTTTATAGGGAAAGCGCTATTAAAGGTCATGTTCTTTAGCGGCGTTTGTGGGAAAAGCGCCGCTAAAGGTAATGTTTTATAGCGGCATTTTTGTGATAAACGCCGCTAAAGGTCATGTTCTATAGCGACAATTCTGGGAAATCACCGCTAAAGATCATGTTCTATAGCGACGTTTGTGGGGAAAGTGCCGCTAAAGGTTATGTTCTTTAGCGGCGTTTGTGGGAAAAGTGCCGCTAAAGGTCATGTTCTTTAGCGGCGTTTATGGGAAAAGTGTCGCTAAAGGTCATGTTCTATAGCGTTGTTTTTCCACATAAACGCCACAAATTTAGTAGTGTTATCTATAGCGGCATTTTTTACGGCGTATTTAAAAACGTTGCAAATAGATTAAGGGTTCATATAAGCATCGCTATTGGCCCAAAAAAGGCCACTAAAAACTTCTTTTACTGTAGTGACTACTATGCCTTTTGTATATCTATATTTTATATTTTGCATGCATAGCGAAATTGTGACAGGCAAATATTAGCTTATTGATTGTCTAAGTTCAAACTGAATATAAGTGGCATTGTAAGAATGTTTACATTGCAAGAAAGATAATTTACTTCAGTAGATAACCTAAATAAGTCTGTAATCTCGCAAAAGAATTGAAGTGGACATTTGATTTAAATATTGAGAAGGATTATTATGTCGTCTATAATTCCAATAATGGAGATGGCTAGTCTTGGGTTTAGAGCTGTTGACTCCACAGGTAGAGACAGATGTATTCATTGGTAGCATGATACATTAGACTGGACTCAAGATGAATTAATTCTGAATCTGTTTGTGAATTAATTCACTTGTTAGATTCATGGTGTGATTTACCTAAATCAAAAGTTAGTCACTGACCATGCATATGCAACTCATGTGCTTTGATATAAGTAGGGGCTTATGCTCTAAAGATGATCGAGCCATGTTGGGTACATAACTTGTGTATGGCATGACTTTACTAGCAATATTGGAATTCTTAACTGAATTAAAAGGTTAATGATATTCTTTCATTAGCATTGTATGGATTGATAAATATGGAACATGGCTACGGATTGCTTGTTCTCAAACGAGCAATTTATCATAGTTATTTATTGACAGTGATCATATTAATCATTAAGAAGACATAATGGTGACAATGAGATAAAATAGGATTATATTGAGTGAACGGATTTAACTCAAAGGAATCAATGATATCATATGAGGATAACACACACATGACGAAGTTATTGGATAAAACAATTGGACTAATTGTTTTTGTAAAGATTATGCAATAAGGAGTTTTCAATCATGGTACTTCTTATAGACTGATTCCATGATTAAGTAATTGCAAATTATCTGAACGATGCTTCTGGACATAATTGCAATCATTAGAGCCTAATTGTATATGTCTGATTGGTCTCTCCCCTAACTCAACAAAAGCTCGATTGGACTGTATTTGAAGAAGAAGAAAATTCTATAACTTTGGAAATAATATGATTGAATAGATCAATTTGATGAGGAATTAAATTAGGTGGTTGTGAGAATTGTTCAACTAGAGGATTTGATTAAAGAATTTTCTTCAAAAATTAATTTGGAAAATCTAAGTGACTTTTGGAACAATTAATTTTAATCAGGTAAAATTAAATTAATCAAATTAATTAAAATTAATATGATATTTTTGGAAATTAAATTTCAAGACAGACAATTGGCCCAATGGGTAATTGAACTTAAGAATTGGACCTGAGATCATAAACTGTACCCGGGAGCCTAAAACTTGAGACCAAGACCCAAAAACTAGTCGAACCGAGCCCAATATGTCAAACTAGGCCGATGATCTAACGGTAGTTAGATCGAACCGGTCGGGTCATCATTGACTCAGACTGAACTAGCTCGGGTGCCATAAGGGTGTCTACCTACATCACCAAACACGGCGGTGCCGGCGACGTCCCAATGGCTGGCGATAGTTGGCCTTCGATGCTTTAGTAGTGGAAGAGTTACACTTCTATTAGGACTCTACCAGAGAATTTAATTTAGATTAACTATTCCAAAAAAAATTATTTTAATAGTTTAATATTAAATTAAATTTAATACTTATCTTAATAGTATTTTATTAATTTAATATTAAATTGATTATCTTAATATTAAATTTAATTTAATGTTTATCTTGTAGATAAGAATTCTATTATTTTAATAAAATTTAATATTAAATTTAATCTAATATTTATCTTGATAAATATTATATTAAGATTAAAGTGATTAAGTTTAATCATAATTAAACTCTCCAAACTCTCCCTATATAAAGAGAGTCTTGAGTCATTATTTTACACACACTTGAATTCAAAAGAAAGTTGTAGAGCAAATTTTTATGAAGAGATTATTTTAGAAAATTTCTAGAGATATTTTTTCGATTTACAACTTCACCCAAAATTTTAGAGAAATTATGAAATTACCCCACTTGTAATTTTTGTGAAAAAAATTTTTGATTCAGAACGAGCCCACACTTTGTAGACATGAGCTTGAGGATAGCGAAAAAGACTACTCAGTCGAAGCGTTATTCCTAAATGAATCGAAAAGGTATAGTTTTGATTATGTGTTTATTACTTTGGATATCATAACCAAGATCTTGTTTTAGAAAAAAAATTAAACTCTATTTTCCTTAAATTTATTTTCTGTTGCATTTTCCAAAACCCAATTTTTCCTACAGAACGGCCTTGTTCTCTTTATGATATGGTAGGTGATTGGTAAATACGATCTCAATGAGTTACACAGTCTAGGTACATGGCCATGTGACTCAACATTACACAGCATCCACCTTGTACATGGCCTAAAGGCACGACCATGTGAACCATTATCGCATGGCCTCAGCTTTTCAGACGGCTTGGTCACATGGCTGTGTGACCTCTATTTTGTATTTTTGTCTCACTTTTATGTAAAGTTTCCAATTAGTACTTGTTTATTTTTGAATTGTTATTAGAGCTTTCGCAAGCTTGATTTAAACCCAATTTTGCATGTATAACATGTTTTAATTAAATTATTGATATTTAACGATTGTTTAAAAGAATCTTGAAATGGAAATTGCATGTTTATGTTCTATAAATTATTGTAGCATCCTGTAACCCAATTTCGGCCACAAATACAGGTGAGCGGTGTTACAATTTTTATGTATTTCGACCGTTTTGATGCGTTTCAACAAGATTCAAAGGTTGAAGAGTTTGATGATAACTAATTTACAAATATGTTGCTTTCTATACAAAATTGAAAGTTGGTTTTATTGGAAAATGTGCCCATATTGTAGTAAACATGTAACTATTTTCTATTTATTTGAACAATGAATAAATAAATAAAGTTAATTTCACATTTCATTATTATGTCTTTTGTATTTATGTCTTTTATATTTTGCATGCATAGCAAAATCGTGACAAACAATATTAGCTCATTGATTTTCTAAAGTTTAAACTGAAGATAAGTGACATTGTAAAGAACATTTACATTGTGAGAAAGACAACTTACTTGAGTAGATAATCTAAATGAGTCTGTAATCTCGTAAAAGAATCAAAGTGAGCATTTGATTCAAATACTGAGAAGGATTATTATGTCGTCTACAATTCCAATTGGAGGGATAAGTAGTATTGGCTATCGGAGCAGTTAATTCTACGAGTAAAGGTATAGATGTATTCATTGGTAGAATGATACATTGGACAGGACCCAAGATGAACTATTTTTGAATCTGTTTGTGAATTAATTCACTTGTGACTTTTATTGTGTGATTTACCTAAACCCTGAGTTAGTTACTACCCATACGTATGCAACTCATGTGTTTTGATATAAGTGGAAGCTTATGCTCTAAAGATGATCGAGCCCATAGTCGATATGTTGGACTTGTGTATAGCATGGCTTTACAAGCAACAACGTAATTCATAGCTGAATTAAAGAGTTAATGATATTCTCTCATTGGTATTGTGTGGATTGATAAATATAGAATGTGGCCATGGGTTTCTTGTTCTCGAACGAGTAATTATCACAGTCATTTGTTGACAGTGATCATATTAATTATTAAGAAGACACAATGGTGACAATGAGATAAAATAGGATTGTATTGAGTGAATGGATCTAACTCAAAGGAATCAAGGATATTATATGAGGATAACACACACATGACGAGGTTATTTGACAAAACAGTTGGATGAATTGCTTTCGCTAAGAGTATATAATAAGGAGTTTTCAATCATGGTACTTCTTGTGGACAGACTTCATGATTAAGTAATGACGAGTTATTGGAATGATACTTCTGGACATAATTGCAATCAATCAAGCCTAATTGTATATGTTAGAGTTGTAACACCCCTTACTCGTATCCATCGCTAGATTAAAGTACGAGGCATTACTGGACTTTAACACACGCAAACATACAAAATCGAGTCATAAGATTTACGTCCTATTTAAAACTTTCCATTCATATGCATAATGCCCCTATTACGGGCCTTTGAGGCCCAAAACATACATTGGAAGAGGTTAGGGACTAAACCTAGAACTTTCGAAATTTTTACAACATTTAGGAAATTTTCATACTTTGGAGAGTCACACGCCCGTGTGGGCAGGCTGTGTGGTCACACATGCCTGTGTGGCTCTAGACACGCCCGTGTGGCTTTAGACACGCCCTTGTCCTCAACTCATGTAACTCTCTATTTATGATGTCATCAAAATTTTAGGGTCACCCCGCCAAGTCACACGCCCGTGTGCTAGGCCATGTGGCAAATTTAATTTTCGCATTTAAGGTACAGACTTCATATGGCCTGGGCATACCCCCATGTCCTAAGGTCGTGTCCTTCATACGGATGAGACGCACGGTTGTGTCTCTACCCATGTGTTTACTACTGGGCATTCTGTTTCACAAAACTAAGGTGTAGGGGACACATGGCCTAATCACAAGCCCATGGGGCTGACCGTGTGTCATACACGGCCTAGACACATGCCCTTGTGTCTACCCGTGTGGACAATATATATGTTATATACCAAGCCATTTGCCACCCTGAATCATATATACACTTATACTAATTCACAAACATATAACATGACATACTTGAGCAATCAAATGTCCACAACCAAGACATCAATTCATCGTTCTCATGTCACAACTACCATGCATAAACATTACCTATTCAACCATTCAAAACATGCATTTCCACACATCCATGAGAGGCATCACCACATACTTATACTTATACCAATATAAGCCAAATTCAAATGGCCTTAAACAAAATGAATTTTGAACCAATATAAGCCAACACATTTGGCCAAACCAATAATGACACATATAACAAAATAACCAAGTCCATAGATATGTCTTTGTCAAATTACTAAAATTCATTATACCCAAAAGATTAGTTTGATAGTGTGAATCGAGCTTCGACGTTCTTCGATCCCCGAGCTAGCTTGGTGATACTCTAAGAAAATGGAAAAGAAAGGGGAGTAAGCATAAAGCTTAGTAAGTTTGCATGTAAATAATTAACAACATTAACCATGCATTATTATACTCATATCGTAATATAATTTATCACAATGTCATCAAGTATCATAGATACATTTAAAAATCATGTCATTTACATAATGTACGATAAAACTCATGATCATATTTCATTCATTCATTCACTTTTTATCGAGGTCTCATCGATTCATAATCTCATTATTTATGAGCTTCGTGTACATACCTATACCCTTTCAACATGATCATACATTGTCATTTCTTTGACATTATCTTTGAATTACCCGTTGAACCACTTGGAATACTAAAGGATGCCCGGGAAATCTTATACATATAGCAAGATGCCAAAGCCATATCCCAGATATGGTCTTACATGGGATCACATATATCGATGCCAATAGCCCAGCTATGGTCTTACACGATGTCTTATATCGATGTTATATCCCAGATATGGTCTTATACGAAGTCTCATTTCGAGGCCATGCTCTAGACATGGTCTTACATAAAATCACAAGCTGATGTCATATCCTAGATATGGTCTTATACGGGATCTCAATAACCCTAATGTCATGACATGCACATCCTATCTATTCTTAAGGTTCAACCAGGATTTCGAGATATCAAAACTTCATCGAATCGTAATCGAGTCATCATTGATCAAATCCACAAAGATAATCATACAATTCATAAAATATTAAAGTATTGAATACATATGTAATGTTGCATTATTTACCTACAAACTTACCTCAGTACAAAATATGGACAATTAATTCGATTTAGTCCAAAAGCTTGTTCTTTCCCCGGTCTAGGTCCGGACTCTGTTTTTCTTGATCTATAATAGAAAATTTCACTTGTTTAATCATCACATTGTTCAAAACAGCCCCTAAATAATACTTTGGAAAAATTATAGTTTTTCCCCTAAACTTTCACATATTTACACTTTAGTCCCTAGGCTAGTAAAATGAAAAGTATTCATTTTTCTCAAGACCCAAGCCTAGCCGAACCATTTTCATACTCATACTAGCCCATATTTTCCATTTATTCACACTTTCTATACACATTTTTGTAACTTTTACAATTAGGTCCTTTTTTACATTTTCACCAAAAATCATCTAGCAAAAGTCGTTTATCCAACACTAAACTTTCATTTTCTACCATTAGATATCAAAATACATGTATGTCACACATGGTTAAATTTTTTATCATGAACCCTAGCTCAAATAAATGGTATAAATAGCTAGATTGGTTGATGACAACTTTAAAAATACAAAGAACATTAAAAATGGGGCTAGGATGCACTTACTATTGAGCCTGAAAGTTGAAGAAACCCTAGCTATGGTGAGCATGGAAATTTTGGCCCTAGCTTGAAGAAGATGAGAAAATTTTACTTGATTTTTCCTTTTTTAATCTTTAATTAACCAAATGACCAGAATGCCCTTAAGGCATTTGAAATTTTTTTCCTTCTATGTCCATTTTTGTCCATCACGATATGTAATGGTATAATTACTAATTAAGGACCTCTAATTTACCAATTCATTTCAATTAAACCCCCAAAGCTTCTAGAACACATACTTTGCACTTTTTTGCAATTTAGTCCTACTAGCTTAATTGGACTCTCAATCGATAAAATTCCTTAACGATATTTTTCACACATGCATTCAATCACACTATAAACTTTAAATCTTTATCGCAATAAATTTTTCTACTTCAGATTTGTGGTCCCAAAACCACTATTCTAACTTGGCCCTAAATCAGGCTGTTACAAGAGTGGTCCCTCCGCTAGCTCAACAAAAGCTCGATCGGACAGCATTTGAATCAAAAGAAAATTCTACAACTTTGGGAATAATTTAATTGAGTCGATTTATTCGATGTATAATTAAATTAGGTGGTCGTAGGAATTTTTTACCTAGAGAATTTGATTAAAGAATTTTCTTGAAAAATAAATTTAGAAAATCTAAGTATTTTTGAAAAAATTAATTTTGATCAAGTAAAATTAAATTTATGAAATCGATTAAAATTAATATGATATTTTTGGAAGTTAATTTTCAAGTCAGACAATTGGCCTAGTGAGTAACTGAACTTGAAAATTGGAGTTAAGATCGTAAATGGGAGCCCAAAAAAATGAGTCTAAGACCCAAAAACCAGTCAAATCGGGCTCGGGCTATGAAATCGGGCCGACAGTCCAACCAATGGCTAGACCGGACTAGTCAGGTTGTCATTAACCCAGATTGAACTGGTAGCAACCAAACTGGCTCGGGGTGTCATAAGGGTGTTGCACCTGCATCACTGGACACAGCGGTGTCGATGGCTGCAACGGTGGTGTCCTGGTGGCCATCGATGATTAGTTATCAGTAGTTGAGCAGTGGAAGAGTTACACTCCTATTGGGACTCTACTAGAGAATTAGATTTAAGATTAATTATCCCAAAAATAATATTATTTTAATAGTTTAATATTAAATTAAATTTAATACTTATCTTAATAGCATTTTATTAATTTAATATTAAAATGATTATCTTAATATTAAATTTAATTTAATATTTTTCTTGTAGGTAAACATTCTATTATTTTAATAAGATTTAATATTAAATTTGATCTAATATTTATTAAGATAAATATTAGATTCAATTTAATATTAAATTGATTCAATTTAATCATAGCTGAACTCTCTAAACTCTCCCTATATAAAAAGAGTCTTATGTCATTATTTACACACACTTGAATTCAAGAGAAAGTTGTAGAGAGAAAATTCTTTGAAGAGATTATTTCAGAAAATTTCTAGAGACATTTTTCTGATTTATAACTTGACCCAAAAGTTTAGATAAATTATAAAATTATCTCATTGGTAATTTTTGTGAAAAATTTTCTAATTCGAAGTGAGCCCACACTCGGCAGATGTTAGCTTGAGGATAGTGAAGAAGACTACTCGGTTGAAGCACTCATCCAAGACAAATCGAAAAGGTACAATTTTGATTAAGTGTTTATTACTTTAGATATCACAACTAAGATCTTATTTTGGAAAAATTTTAAAACTTTGGTTTTTCCCTAAATTTATTTTCTGCTGCATTTTCCAAACCCCTTTTTTCCAACAATTTCTTCTTCTGTGGCCACAACAACAACCACAACATTAGATGCAACTAGCAATCATGATGGTGATGCTCCTGATATTAATGAAAGTTGCAACATCATGCTAGAAAATTTTAATATGGTTTGTATTGGAAACAAATCCTTGAGTGAGTAGAATTCTAATATAAAATAGGTCAATCTAAAGTTTGCGAATATTATCAAAGAAAAAGATGTTGTAACACCCCTTACCTGGGTTTTATTGGTAACCAAAGCAATGGATGCCACATTTGAACATTGAGTCAATTCAATGCTAATCTCACTTTATACATTTCATTCCAACTTTTATAAGCTTATTTGAGGCATTTAAAATCATTTTGTGTAAGAAACAAAAGACATGTGGAAAAAAATACAAAAGGTGTGTAACACGCCAAACACAATCTCTTATAAGAATCCTTGTATGATGTGTCACAACTTAGAAATCATCTATCTTTAAAACTGTTTCTGGTGTAAACTTTGTAAGACTACATTGTTTTAATTAAACCTTTAATAAAACACGGAAAATAAGTATAAGCCAAATGGCATATAAATTTCAGTGAGATATTTTTCATCAAACAAAATATAATACTTTAAAAACATTCTATAAACTTTAATGAATCTTCGTTAAGTCATAATTTACCCATAGAAGTCTTAGGTACATATCCTTTTCAAAGTACAACTAGCCATCACCCCTATTTGTCATGCATAGTACAAATAAACAGTTATCTCACAGCAACAGATGTCCTCTGGCGTAGTCCTTCAGAAAGTATTCCTTCACTTAGTAGGCCTGAGAAGGAAAAAGGGTAACGGGATAAGTTCAAATGAACTTTCTGAGTTCCAAAGAGACCTTACATAAGAATATTGACTGCACAATCGAATCTTTCAAAGGGATTTCTCATATTATCACATAGTACGCCCAATAGCGTATACAGGATTCAGACAGACTCAGTACGCCGATGGCATATCACATGGGCAAATGCTATATGCCAACATAACATAACTCAGACATTCCATTTTCATGTTAGCCACATACCCATAATGCAGAGTACATATAATGTAATTGTGATTCATTCATATACATTCTCCCCGTATAGCTCCCATATCAAAATCATTCAGTATCATGTTTTATCGTGATCTGTCAATCCAATTTGCAATATATCTGCCCTATTGGAGGCTACACAAACATATATCATCAACTTTATCTCTACGTATCATATCATCTCAAATCATTCATATCAAAGGCAAATGGTAGTGGCTCACTACAGCAAAACTAACTTTTAGCGGCGTTTTTAGTGGCGTTTGAACAAAAAAAGCCGCAAATATCATACAATAGCGGCATTTGGCAAAAAACGCCGCTAAAAACCAATCTATAGCGGCGTTTTTTGCCAAACGCCGCTAAAAATGGAGATATAGCGGCGTTTTTTAGCAAAACGCCGCTAAAGAACAGAGAAATAGCGGCGTTTTTTGCAAAACGCCGCTAAAGACCAGAGAAATAGCTGTGCTTTCGGAAAAGCGCCGCTAAAGACACGAGCAATAGCGGCGTTTTTGGAGAAGCGCCGCTAAAGACCAGAGCAATAGCGGCGTTTTTGGAAAAGCGCAGCTAAATACCAGAGCAATAGCGGCGTTTTTGGAAAGCGCCGCTAAATACCAGAGCAATAGCGGCGTTTTTTGTAAAAGCGCCGCTAAAGACCAGAGCTATAGCGGCGTTTTTGCAAAAGCGCCGCTAAATACCAGAGAAATAGCGGCGTTTTTGGAAAAGCGCCGCTAAAGACCAGAGCAATAGCGGCGTTTTTGGTAAAGCGCCGCTAAAGACCAGAGCAATAGCGGCGTTTTTGGTAAAGCGCCGCTAAAAACCTTTGCAGCCATTTTTATGTAAGGACTCATTTCGATTTGATCCGATTTAATCCGATTTAATTTTCATATTTTTTTATTCTTGTTTTTAAATATATTTTATTTTCATACATTCACTTATAAGTAATGAAAATTTTTCATTTTAGTTAGTTAATTACGAAAAGTTAGAAATTGCTAAACTAAACGAATTAGAAGTTTTCATTCAAGTTACAAAGCTGTTAAAATTAATTTAGGGTTTAATGTTTAGTATGTTAATTTTATGGTTTAGGGTTTGTTATTTTGGGTTATGGGTTTAATGTTAACACTTAACCCTAAACCTTAAGCCAAAAAACGTAAACCATAAACCCTTAACCCTTAACCCCTAAACACCTTACCACTAACACATAAACCTTAATATTGTTAAACAGTACTAAGATCTTAAACCCTAAAAAATAAACCCTAAATAACAAACTATTATGGTTTACGTTTTTTGGCTTAGGGTTTAGGGGATAAGGGTTAAAGTTTAGGGTTTAGGGTTTATATGCTTAGGGTTTAGGGTTTTAGGGGTTGTGATTTTTAAATTCTAGTTTAAGGTTTATTGTTTTATAATTTGTGATTTTAAAACCTTTTTAAAGTAAAATAATATATTTTAATATGATAAACTGAAACCATTAATTAATTTATCGATTTAAGTTTGAATGCTAAATTATTTTTGCATATATTTTAATTGTTTTCTATCAAGTTTAATTCATTAATTAATCAA
This sequence comes from Gossypium stocksii, assembly GCA_020496765.1. Taxonomy (NCBI): domain Eukaryota; kingdom Viridiplantae; phylum Streptophyta; class Magnoliopsida; order Malvales; family Malvaceae; genus Gossypium; species Gossypium stocksii. Next base: position 44,503,224 of record CM035624.1, read on the forward strand.
GATTTAGTTTTAATTTATAAAAATCATCTTCATAAATATGTTTTAAGCTTAGATTTATTTAAAGAATAATTGGATTAACAAATCATTTATTGTTACTAAAAAATTTGGATTTTGGTGTTTTATGTGAGAATATCCCATTTATTGATCAATAAATAATTTAAATGAGTAAAAAACATTTAGTTTTCTATTATAATTTAAATTTATTTCTCACTCTTTCCCTGACATATCCCTTCATTTGAATAGGTTCTTGGATTTTTCTTTATTTTTTTAATTGAATTGAATAGGAGTTAGTTTCAGTATAGATATAATATTTTATTAAAACGCGTGAATTTTGACTTTTTTTTCCATAAGGGGAAGTCTTTGTATATATTATTAATAAGAATTAATTAGGTAATAAAATTAATATTTTCAATATAAAATGTTATTTATTGATTAATTTTTTTCTCAGGTGTGAGTTATATTACTCATACACTCATGATAAAGATGTATATATCTCCTACACGTATACACTACGTTTAAAAGAAGTTGTTCAAATACAAATTTAGTACTATTCTTTTAAAAGTTCGTACATGAGTGGATTTTAAAATTAATAATTTTTAATTACCGAATCAATTACAAGAGTTTAATTTAAGTTATTGATTAATGTCCTCGCATGAAACTTATTTAATTTAACTATGATATGTATAATTAATTCTAATTTTGATTTATTTGAGCTGAATTTTAAATGATATATGGATTTGAATTGAATTATAATATATAATATTTATATGTCGTGCAATAGAATTAAATTGTTAAGGATTTTTTAATTATTGTGTGATATCTTGGAGATACTTGTTATTGGAATTGTCGGATATAAAATTTGACCCTTTTTAAATTTAATTAGTTTATGTTTGATTTGGTGATGCCCTTGCATGAAGCTTTAATTTATTGTATAATTTATTTGACTATGTTTTGTATAATTGATTCTAATTTTATTTTATTTGAGTTGAATTCTAACATATATGTCGTGCAATAGAATTAAATTGTTTTTTTTTTTATTTTTAACTCATTCAGTAGAATTTTTAAATTTTAATTACATTTCTTTAAAGTTAGATTGGCTAGGCGTTTGTTAAGTTTTTTCAATCAAATGTAAATTAACTTATTTAAATATACTAGTAAAACAATAAAGTAATTAAAATTTAAATTAAAATTTAAATAATTTAATTCATAAATATATATAAAACTTAATTCAAAATAATGAAACAATTAATTAAAATAATTAGTTAAAAATTAAATTAAATCATAATCAATTTAATAAATTAAAAACACTTTGTTATGCATGATAGTTTTAAAAACATATAAAAAATAAAAATTTGGGTTGTGCTAATGGATTTAATAATCAATTTAAGATTAAAAAAAAGTTAAACATAGATATTATTTTATCCCAAAATAATGGGTAAAACGGCGCCGTTTTTGTTTCATACATTTTATCCCCAAAACAAGTCCGGACACTTAGCATTTTTTCCCAAAACAAAGTTTACCCTATACCGTCAGTTTCCCCAAATCAAACCCTAAGTTGCTTTCCTCCATATTTCACCGATTCAAGGCCTGAGCTTGGTGTTTCTTCTCAAACAAATCTTCCTTTCTTTTCTTAACTCTCTTTCTCTCTCAAATCCTCCATATTTCACTGTGCTGCTGAACAATCTGCTTGTTGTCTAGGGAAATATACATCGTAAGTGTTGCTTTAAATCCTAATCGATGCGCAGTTATTTGTTGTCCTAATCTTAATTGGCATTGACCAATAGTTCATTTGTGTTAATTGTTTTCTCCTTATCCTCGGGACTCAATTGAAATATCTGAAATTAGGTTTGCAGAGGACCCATCAAACAGACCCAAGAGAATAGTTGATGTTGGATGCGGGATAGGAGGCAGTTCTAGGTATCTAGCAAGGAAATATGGGGCAAAATGTCGATGCATTACTTTGAGCCTTGTTCAAGCTGGAAGAGCCAATGCTCTTGCTAATGCTCAAGGACTAGCAGACCAGGTGTGTATTCATATATTAAAGGCTTTTACCATTAGCCAAATGCATTAACTTATTTATTAGTATAACACGTAGCCGTATTAGCAGGTTTGTTTTAAATTTGCAGGTGCCTTGAACCAACCATTTCCTGATGACCAATTTGATCTTGTTTGGTCTATGGAAAGCGGAGAACACATGCCTGACAAACCCAAGGTTTGTAACTTTCTTTTTTAGTTTCATTTGGAACAATTTCTTTTAAATAATAATAGAAAATAAAATGCATCCTTTCTTGAATTATCTCGTAATATCATCTTAGATTGGTTATCTCTGGGGTTACAAATTGTGAATAAACTGGCAGTTTGTTAAAGAGCTGGTGCGAGTGGCAGCTCCAGGAGGCACAATAATAGTAGTGACATGGTGCCATAGGGATCTTGGTCCATCTGCAGAGTCTTTGCAGCCATGGGAGCAAAAGCTTTTAAACAGAATATGTGATGCTTACTATTTACCACAATGGTGTTCTACTTCTGATTATGTCAAATTATTTCAGTCCCTATCTCTCCAGGTATTTTATTCCTTCATTTTGCTACAAAAAGTCAAGTAATTCTTGGGTTGCTAGTGTGCACTGTGCCTTGGGTCATTTGGACGGGATTAGCATTTAAAATTAACTAATTATCCAGAAATGCATTTTTGTTATGGGTATGTATTCTTGTTGAGCTCTTGATACTGGCTGATTGCAGAGTGTGTTTCTCTACCAAGCATTCCAACTGGTACTTGGCACTGTAGATATTGCCAGAATACATTCCAAAAGGAAAAGTTTGTGGAACATAATGCCAATGCTCTAGCTGCTGGAAGAGTTGCGGGAATTGATCCAATAGAACAGATAACAAAGAGATCCATTCGAATCATCAAAACTCCTGAAACAGAAGTTCCCAGCGTATGCTTGCTATGCAGGTCAGGACCATTCTGTTATTACCATTTATTAGATGTCTTTGTTGTTATGAATCATTCCTATTCATCCTCAATAAACCCTCCTGGCCTCACTTCATTTAAAGAATGGGAATCTTTTAGCTTTAATAATTTTATAACATTTATGCTTAGCAAAATATTTGATATTAACTGGATTCCGTTTGCAAGCATTTGTTAAATCTAACATTATAACATTATAACATAGACCTGGAATCTTCTAGATTGTTAAAATCTCTGGATTGATTCACAGTCTGCATTTCTGAGAAATTGCTTGTTAAGCCAATCCTAAAGCTTTTCTTTATTTGCAAAGTGTGCTAACACATTTAAAAAGAAGAAGAAATCTTTCACTACTAAGTCAGAGATGGAGGAATTAGTGGAATAAAGGTAACCATGATCCATGAGAGGAAAAGCTATGAGAAACTTGTAAAATCATGTTAGAAAATGAAGTTGCTTGATATCAAACTTAAACATTCTGCTTTTACCATTGAATCAAAAGGTTATTAATTTGTATCAAATTATCGGTAATACTAAATATGTATTAATTAACTATCATTTTTATGAGCATTGTATTTTGAATATTTAAATTATATTCTTTCTCTATGAATTATATTAATTAATTTTGTAAATTGTTTAACAAAACAATCAAAATATTATTTGTTTATCATAATTGAATTTTTTTATGATACTATATATATTTTTGAATGTTAATACATTTTCTCTTCTTTAATTGATATTAAAATATTTTTATGGTATCATGTGTTATTGGTTGAGCATAACAATTATTTGTTATAGATATATTTTTAATCCATTATGTTCTTAATAATTTTGAAAATATTTAATCCATTAATTTTTATTTTTATATAAATTTAAAATAATATATAATATCATAATAATGCTTAATTTAAACTAAAAATTTTATTATTTAGGTCCGCTAGAATATTATAATGAAATTATATTAAAAAGTATAATTTAGATTAAAAGTTATTAAATTAAAACACTCATGGATGTTATCATAATATATATTTTTATCTTCAATTTAGGATTATATTTTTTCTTGAAAATACTAACTCTCGAATTTTCAATCTTCAAGCAGAAGCACTTAACCTTCAAAGACAAGGGAGAGACAGTACAATTCATTTTTTTATCATCTTCAAATTTTCTAATTAGAAATCGTTGTACTTCTCAAATATTTGGCAGTAGTGTTTAAATATGAAAATCATAAATTTATATATATATATATATATATATATATAAGCGACTCTGGATCAAGTAAAGGTGATCTCATTCCATCAATGGTTTATGGGTAAGCAATATTTTATTCTTGTCTACTTAATGTTTGCTAATAATGTAGCACTGAACTCCCATTAAGTCAGCTCTGTGAATAATATCACCATATGGTATTGCAGGAGAAGTGTGAAGGACCAAGATTTTGGTGGCATGTACTGTGCAATATTAACTGTCAAGTGAGTCTCTCATCTTATTTCATCAAGTTTCTTTTCAGTATTACCTTTATAGAGTGAGGGGTGTAACTGAGTGCCCCGAATCTTTCTTTTCCTATCATGCAGTCAAGTGGTGGTGTCAGTTGGTATTTTTAGGATATTTGGGCAGGAGGTGGCTGAAGTTCCCTTAGTTGCAACTAGTACCGAAGGTGAAGGACAGGTGACATTCACTGATTGTAAAAAGACATTTCCCACCCAACCAAGCTCTTTGGTAATTTGGTAACTAAAACAAGATTTGACTATGCAGGGTTATTTCCAATGCCTTTTCACTTGCCTTTTCATTATAATGCTCAACAGGAATCCATACCCATAACAAAAATGCATTTCTGGATAATTAGTTAATTTTAAATGCTAATCCCGTCCAAATGACCCAAGGCATAGTGCACACTAGCAACCCAAGAGAAACACAAAAGCACACAAAAACCAAATAGGAAGAAATCCTAAAAGTGGGCACAATATGGTAATAGATTCTCATCTCCTGATGCTAAATTGAGTTGCAAGGATGGGGAAAAGGTGGAGGAAACACAATCCTCATATGAAGAGAAATACCATTAACCACATGGGTAAGTAACTGGAACATGTCACCAGAACACAATTAGGCCTCGACTAGAGCCATTCCCTTAAGATTTTCATTATATATTTAAAAAATATTTTTGTTATTAATTTTTATCATTATAATGTTCAATTGAACCATGAAGAGCCTCCTGTAAGCTTACTTTTACTATGTTTAATTTTAATTATATATTTAAAAAATATTTTTTTTATTAATTTTTATCATTGGATGCTGTCATGATGTTTGAATGTTTGCAGGCCATATTTGCACATTTGCAACAAGGAGTTCCCATGGGGTATGTTATTCTTATTGTTACTGCTTTCGAGTTATTTAAGTTCGAGTTGATTTTTTTCTTTATGGTATTTATATTTTGCTGTTTAGGCTCCCTTGGGTCTTTCCATGAAGATTTTCTTATAACTGATAATATTAGTAGATTTTCTTATCATTTTGCACCATATGCTTAAAGGTCGAGGAATGTAAGGAATTCTAGACAATTTTAGATATTCTAGGGCAGAACTAGAACCAAATTTACTTTTATTGCCTTTGGTTATTAGCTAATAAATCCTATTCATTTTGTTCAAAACAATTTCTTGGTTTTAACTTAATTTGGTTACTTGTAATCATTAGTTTTAACTTACAGGTGCATACTTTGGCTTTCTGTTATGGTGTTTTGGATTCATTGGCGGTTGAATTGAATTGAAAGCATCCAAGGACTTCTCTAAGTTATATGCAGGCACTGCAATACGTTGGCTTCATCTAAGCTTGAACCATCCCTCTGTATATTGTTTCTTCTTCTTTCTAATCATTTTCCTTTGATAAACGAGAGATGATGATTTGGCATTCTTTTCTCAGCAGGATGAATTTTGCTTTAGAAATAGTAATACTTTAATTGTGAGTGTGCCTGTGTGTTTTTTTTATGTATTAAATTACATATTGAATCAATATTTATGTATTGAATTTAAATTCATTAATTTTTATATTTAGTTTTGAAGTTAAAATGTTAATAGAAAATTTAAATTAATTAATATTTTTTTATTTAACCTTAAAAGTAGTTCAAATTTCAAATACAAAACATAATATAATATTTATTATAAAATAAATAATATTTAATTAAAATATATTTATTTGAAGGTCAATTTTTAGCGGCGTTTGTGGGAAAAACGCCGCTATAAGTCCGTACCTTTCGCGGCGTTTGTAGGAAAAACGCCACTAAAAGTCCATACCTTTAGCGGCGTTTTTCCTACAAACGCCGCTAAAAGTCCACACCTTTATCGGCGTTTGTGGTAAAAACGCCGCTAAAACTCAATACCTTTAGTGGCGTTTGTGGGAAAAACGCTGCTAAAGGTCAATACCTTTAGCGGCGTTTGTGGGAAAAACGCCGCTAAAAGTCCACATCTTTAGCGGCGTTTCTGGGAAAAATGCCGCTAAAAGTCCACACCTTTAGCGGCGTTTTGTTCACATAAACGCCGCAAAATTTTTTAGCGGCGTTTTTTGCGGCGCTTCGGAAAGCGCGGCTAATACTATTTGCGGCGCTTATAAACGCCGCTAAAAGCCAAAAAAACGCCGCTAAAAGTCTATTTTGCTGTAGTGGCTTAACATGAAAATGACCTATTCTTCTTATCCCAAACATACTGGACTCAGACTATTGGCTTTAAACATTATATAACTATAAGAAAAACAAAACCACAACACATGTAAGTAAGAAGGAACTCACCAGAAATATAGCAAAGTCTATATAGCAGGTCATTGCCTTTATCACTTGGATCTTCAGTAGTTTCTTGAGCTAAAAATAGGGAAAATTCAACATGTTAGATCACTACTTTATCGAATCTAAACATGCATGTAAGAAACATCAAGTTTGAACCCAAAACCAAGAAGTTTCCTTCCTTACACACCAATCTAACACTTAGGCATGTAAAACCATAAATACGTAAATAACTTCAAAAATAACCTAGGGTTCATCAGTAATTACCAGTGACCTAAACAAACGTGTAAGTTAGCTGACTACAACGAACCCAACTTTGGAGAGGTTTTCTAGACTTAAGGTTTTAGAAAGTGTAAAGAAAATCAATGAGGAAGATGAATACAAAGAAAACGTAAAGATTTTCAGTAAAGACACTGCTATCCTTATATACTTAAGCATGAAGACAAAGTTTAGTGGAAAATCAGATAATTCCACTAACATTCTTTTAAATGCACTTATCACAATTTAAGTCTTTTCATCTATAGTAGCTTAGTTCCATTTTAACTAAGTATCAACTTAACTAACTAAATTTCTTTACTAAAATAATGAACAAATCTATTCAATAGCAAACCAAACGAGTTTGCCAAAGCATTTGGGTGGCATACACTTAATAGAAGAATTCGGCAAACCACAAGTCTACGCTAAAGCTAAGAGTTTGCCAAGTGACGCATACAAAGAATCCTATACTTAGTCAAAATAAACACTTGACTTACTCATATTTACATTTGTTTTTACCAAGACACACCAAGCAATAACCAGATACCAAGGCTTCAACAAGCGGACTGTTAGAACTTTCCTCCACTTTGAAAATAATTGCAGTATATACCACTATTCTTTAGATGTAGGCTTGTAGATTTAGGTGGTTGTCATCTTATTGCGTAAACAATTGTCTAGTGTTTTTGCCTTATTAAGTATTGTACGAGATAATATATGGTGTTATAATCTAATTTACGTCACTCTTTATAACCATGCCATTCAATATGTATTACAAATTACAATAGAGCATGAAGCCAAGCAAGCAGGGAAAGCATTAACCGGGGTGGGCAAGTATTCTCTCTCACTCTCAGTCAGCGGCTCTGTTCTCAATTCGCAGTACAAGAGAGAAATGTATGCCACCCAGTAAAAAAGATAACACGACAAATATCATTCACAAATCACAATTTTTGAGATTTCTCTATTGATATTCTGAAATTTACCTGCATGTATGCTCTTGATCATTCAATCCCAAGATTTAAATATGGATTGATATTTGTTATGTTATTAGTGCGTTAATAGTGAATCAAAAGTCAACACCTCATTAAAAACCCTAAAACAATATAAAAACATCAAATTTATTATCATACGGCATCGCATGGTTTACCGATGATATATGAATTAAACTTACATGAAATTTTCCATTATGGTTAACAATAATACATGCGCTTCACTTTGACATAAAACTTGGCCTCAAGTAACGCCTGTAGTGGAATTGTATGTCACATATCCTTTGCTTGCCTATATACGAGTCCAAAAAAGAGTTACATATATATATTGGAACTGAATTCTATGAAATTAAGCTGCTTGCTAATAGCAGCAGCAATCATTATTACAATGCGTTACATGCACATCTCTGGAATGCTAATTATCTACGCGACCTAGCTGTAGAGTGGCGATGATTATTTGTGTTCCGACTGCCGGTACCACCTTGCTTAGAATGCACTGGAGACTGATGATTGTTAACCTTTAGCTTAGATTTGGTAGCTTTACTCTCTTTAGGTTGTTCATCGATTGCATTTATCTTTTGCAACGTCTCCAACACCTCTTCCATGGATGGACGGTTTCTAGGATCAGCTTCCAGACACTTCAAAATAAGCTCACCGGCTTGCAGTGCAGCTTTGATTGGGTATTGTTCTTCTAGCCTTGGGTCCATTATTTTCTTGAGCTTTCTCTTCTCAGTTAGTGAATGTTTGGCCCATTCCACCAGATTGTGCTCACCACTGGGACGATTTGTATCCAGGGCCCTTAGGCCTGTTAACATCTCCAACAGCACAACTCCAAACCCATATACATCACTTTTAACATACAAATGGCCTATAAAATTTTGTTATATTTTGTCAGTCTTCGTTGTTTTTTTTTTTTTTTAAGGGATAATATATACGGAAATATCTATATTTGGTATTTAATTTTTTTTAATCCAATTGATACCTAAATATTAAATTGTAAGTCAATTTAGTACTTCTTTTAAGTACTCAACTAATATCGTTAAAAAGTTAGAGTGGTGCTAATGTGACAATGATTAATAGTATGATCAGGGGCGAAGCCAGAATAATTTTTTAGGGAGGGCCGGATGAAATTTTAAATTTTTATAATTTATATGTTTATAATTTGTAAAGGATTAAATCGAATTTTTATAATTTTAGGGTAGGCAAAGTGCAATTTTACCTTTACTAATTTAAAATTTTTAAAAAATTTTACGGGCCCAAATAGAAATTTCACCTTTTAGGGGGCCGGGGCCCATGCCACCCCCCAGCTTCGCCCCTGAGTATGATGACACGAGACGGCCTCACATTTTTATCATGCATCAAAATATGAAGCCACCATGTGTCACTATTCTATTGGTTATTCGTATCACATTAACATGTTTTAACGATATTAGTCACATATTTTAAAAAAAAATACCATATCAACTTACAATTTCTTAACTTAGATATCAACTAAATCCCAAAACAAAATCTAAATACCAAATAGAAACAAATTACTAATTAGAATTACATGGTATATATTAACCCTTCTCTTACCCCACCTTTGAATTCATTCTAAATATGCTATATGTGGGCGAAAGATTGGAAATTTACCTGTGGCGACATATTCAGGAGCAGCATAACCATAAGTGCCCATAACACGTGTGGTGACATGCGAATTGCCATTTATAGGACCCAATTTTGCCAAGCCGAAGTCTGAAAGTTTCGCATTGTAGGCCTGAAAAGCGGTCAATCAACTTGTTTAATAGCTAAATTATTAGCACTATCGTAATATGAGAAAGCTAAAAGCTAAAGTAAGCTTCACCCGCCACCCAAAAACAATGTAATAATTATTTTTTTTCCTAATTTTATAAAAATACAATTATTTTAAGTTTTATCAAATTTTTCATAGCTCTTAGATTTTTCTTAAATTTTTATTATTTTGTCAAACTTATTGTAAAATTATGAAAAAGTTAATAATTATTAATTTTATTGGCGTGGTGATGTATTAGTGTATATCACATTAACGATTAATAAAATTTTAAAAATTAAAAATATTAAAAAATATGTTTTTATAATTCTTTTAAAATTTTAAAAATTAATTATTTTTTAATGTGATATTCACATGATAATCTATGTGTATGTTACATTAATAAAGTTTAATAAATATTATATTTTCATTTATTTTGAAATAATTTGATAAATAATATAAATTTAAAGTATAAAAAAACGAAAATTAAATGAAAATTAATAACTGATTATGTAAAAGAAAAAGAGAGAGAGAGAGAGAGAGAGAGGGGCTTTAAAGTTACCCCATCTAGCAAAATATTGGAGGCTTTAAAGTCCCTGTAGATTACACTCTTCTCTGATGTATGCAAAAAAGCCAAGCCCTGGGCGGCCCCAATGGCTATTTTAAGCCGCGTTTCCCATGTAAGAGGCTCTGCTCCGCCTACTGCATTGAGTTTACATATAAAATCAGCTTTAATCTTCTCGAAAAATAGCATGTTTAATGAATATGATAGATCAATGTGTGTTTTCCTTAATTACTTACATCTAAAGAGGTGGTTTTCCAAGCTTCCCTTTTGCATGTATTCGTAGACAAGGAGGAACTGATTTTCCTCCCAACAGTATCCCAACAGCTTTACCAGATTTGGATGGCAGAACTTGCCCAAGAATTTAACCTCCGCCTGTCCTCACACAATATTATTCCCTAAATCAACTAAATCTCAAAGCATTCATATCATATGCAACCATTCTTGAAAATCATTTCTTTACGTAAAAATGCAAATTTCAGTGCATAATTTGATGTAGTTTTACTACTCATTTGATTACTAATGTAATAATACGAGGAAAAAAACTTAGTTAGATGTAAAATAAAGAAAAGTTTCTACAAATTTAAACTTAAAACTAAATAGTAAAAAAAGTCTCAAAATACAGAAAAAAGTTTTTCCTTTTTGCTAAAAATAAGTTATAAGAGTGGACTAAATATTATTAGTTGAATTCATTTATTGCCATGTTAAAAATAAAAAATACTCCAATAAATCCTAACATTGATAAATAAGTATATAATGAGAACCTGGGAATACATAAAATATAAATCAATTGTGTTAAACTTGCATGAACATACATTAATAAAATTCCAACTATCTCATGGAAAAAGAGGCCAAATTATAAAAAGCATGGAAAAGTATACATCAAATAACACGGCGCCGTATATTTCGGAAAACAAAATAATTCTGCTGGCCGGTGTTTACATTATCAATTACGCCTCTTCATTCAATCGTATAATGACTATTCTGATTATACACGAACTTAAGAATAAAATAAATTTATTTTTAAAAAAGCACTAAAAGTAAAGATAAAAATGAATTTAATAAGAGTCCTAAAATGAAATTAACATGGTTGATAAATGTTTGTAAGAATGAATAGGAAATAAGGAAAAAAAAAAAAAAAAAGTAAAATACCTGCCATTCTTGCAAGCCTTGAGAGCTATCGGGATTAGATTTCTTGACGGCAACAGCGATCCCAACTCCGACTTTAGAAGGAGCATAGGTTTTATCATCAACCCAACCTTTGAACACTCTACCGAAACCTCCCTCACCCAGCACCGTATCAGGTCTGAAATTTCTGGTGGCTGCCTTAAGTTCTGCCAAAGTGAATATTTTCAAGGTGGTGCTCACAATCTTTCCACTGGCCGGCACTCCTCCTCCTTCGCCCTCCTTGCTTCTTCCACTGCTTGTCTCGTTCCCTTCACCGCCACCGCTTTCTTTGTTTCCTGTAGGTGGCACCACTCCTTGTTGTTTGCTGCTGTCCTGTAGCTTCTTCGTATCTTCTGCATGTGTGTTCAATCATATGAATTTGTTTGGTTGGGGTGGTTGCTGCTGTCGGAAATTCCAAGGCAAGTTTGTTTGTACGTACCTGGGGTGGGTGGCTGGCTATGATGATCAACTTGAGTACCAAAGCAGTTCCCCATATGATCTGATAACTCTTGTTGTTTTCTTTCTGCAATTTCGATATCTTTTCTTTGGGATTGAATAGAAATAGCAAGACAAAAGGATTATTGACTTTAAAAGAAAAAAGAAAAACTTTCTTGAGGTTCGAGGAAGAAGAGAAGAAAGAGGGGCGAAGCAACCAAGTAGATGGGATGTGGAGGAGAAGGGGGTAATGGAGACTTGGTGTTTGTTTGGACTTTTTCCTTGGTTTTATATACTAATCAATCCTCCTGCCCCCTCTTGTTTCTGTCACTTATTTCTCGTTTCAACCTCCCATTTTACACTCTTTTCTTCAATTTGCTTACCCTTAACAATATGTTTTTACCCCCCCCCCCCCCAAAATAAATAAAGAATTTATCAACAAGACTTCATCACAATTGGAGTGATAAAAAATTAGTCTTTAATTAATATAAATTTTAGATTTTCGTTTTATCCTTACAAATTTACAAATCAGAATTCCGACCAAAACAAAATTTCTAAGCCATAATAATTTATTTTAACATTTTATTTAATTTTTAAATTAATAATATTTATCAAATTGTTTCAAAAGAGATAGAAAAGTTAATATCTATTAACTTCGCTTAATTGGCATACACATAGATGTCATCTCAATAATTAATAAACTTTTTAAAAAAATTAAAAAAATTATATAAATTATTAAATTATTTAAAAAGTATGAAAATTTCTAAATTTTTTTTTAATATTTGTAATTTTAAAAAGAATGAATTAAATATTATCGTCAAATACATGTAGACTGTCACCCAACATAAATATCATATTAAGAAAGTTAACTGACGTTAATGTTTTTCATTTACTTTGAGATAATTTGGTAAACAACACAATTTTAAAGAAAAAATTTAAATAAAAAATTAAAATAATTTCTTTTATAAAATTGAAGGGGAAATAAATAATGTTAATTTTTAACTAAATTTGAAAATAAAAACATGGCCATTTTATAAGAAAAAGCCCTTTTTTTTAAAATATTTACGGAAATGGGCTAACCTATTTATTATTTACTGGAAAGGGCCGAATTTCTCGAAAACGTGTCCATGTCAGCGTGATCTCAGGTGATGTGTCAGTAAAACATGTCCTTAGAGGAGCATTTTGTCCATGTTGGCACAAAGTGCTTCCTTGAAGGCGCGCTTTGTGCTGACGTGGACAAAATGCTTCCCCAGGGACGCGTTTTGCCCATTTTAACGCCCCCAATGGCTAATTTTTTGACCGTTTGGGCCCCAACGGTAAAAAAAAACTATAAAACCCCTTTTCATTTTTTTTACACAAAAACCCTTTTAAAATTCTCTCAAATTTCTCTCAAAGCTCTCTTTAATTTTTGCAAAAAAGCTCTATTTAATTTTTTTTGAATAAGTTTTTTTTAAATAAAAAATATTCTATCGTGTTAGTAATGGCCGGAGAATTAATTCGTCTCAATAATAAACATATCTTCGTCGAACAAATGAAAATGGTAAGTGTTAACATTAATTTTTCAATATTATTTAAGATTTTTTTCATTTATACAATTTTAATTAATTTTTATTTTATAATTTTTTATAACAATTTGTAGATTGAGTGTTGCAATGCTATATCCATAATATGTCTGATCCTCCATCACCGTTGATAGAGAATTACTTGCGGGAAGCGAGTTTTGGGCACGTGGTCACGATAGGCCGGGGATGCAAGTTGGACCCGAAACTCATTAGTGCATTGATAGAAAGGTGGAGACCCGAGACACACATATTCCATCTTCTATGCGAAGAGTGTACTATTACTCTGGAAGACGTGCAGTTGTAATTGGGATTGTCGGTGGATGGGTACATAGTCACCAGGTCCGCTCAATCTACTGACTAGGGAGTCGTATGCTACGAGCTTTTGGGTGCTATTCCAAACAATATTAACGAAGGTCAGATCGAGATGGGCTGGTTACAAGATACATTCCCGGAGTTGGATAATGATTCGACTTAACTAGAAAGAATACGATTTGGGCATGATCGACTTGTATGGCCCGCACAACTTTTGTTGATTGATTGTTTCTCGGATATCCATATTTTTACGTATTCTAGTAAAGCAAGGTTGACCCTTTGGTTTGCGATCCAATTCTCTATCCGGTAACAACTTAAATGGAGCAATCGATACAGACGGCCACTTACGGTCATCTGGGATCGGTAGGAATACATGTCTCCAAACGTTGTACATGTATTATATTTTGTACACTTTGTCGACATAGCTTATGGGAACCAGACGGAGATTCTGACAAGCTGCAATTACATGAGCGCATGGATAATGAAGTGCATCAAACCTCCCACAGTCGCAAATCCTGCATCTCAAGTGTACACGATATTGCCTGTCAATAATACCTTGGTGCGGTTTGTCAAACTTCATCACGCGAAACCATAGGTTGTCGCAATCGTGACACACTGTGTGCATGGTGTTCGCTCGCACCTTTGCCTTGTTAATTTCTTGCAATACTTTCCTGCACCATACATGACCACCTTGGATTTGGCATTCATAACTTGCTACTCGCTTTAGAAATAGTGCTACTAAATGAAAATATGTCTCTCGTACAACCGATGTTATCGGCAAATGACGCGTTCCTTTTAGAACAGAATTTATGCATTCAGCCAAGTTTGAGGTCATATGACCATATCGTAGGCCACCGTCGTATGCTTGTGTCCATTGTTCGAAAGGTATGTTACAGAGGTAGTCTGCACCTTCTTCGTTAACTGAACGCAAAACCGCCAACATCTCATGAAAACGGTCCTTACTTAGCTCATACCCTGCCAATATAAGTTCATAGCGAAAATTACATACCACTTTTCCATTCAAAATAAATTGAATATTACAAACGAAACTATATTAATAGAGATTAAATACCCATGTTGGTCACTTGTCATCGTTCATTTGTAGATTAATATTGCCTGTAGTAGTTGGACGCAACTAGGTAATACCGATGGTGTGTGCGATCTCATAGGCTTCCCTGTCGCTTAATTGCGGCTAGTATTCTAGTGCCCCGATCTGATATAACGCATATACCAGGCTGGGGGCAGACATGCCTCCTTAACCTAAAAAGAAAGAAATCCCAATCATCAACTGACTCCCCCGGTATTATTACAAACGCAATTGGAAGGATTCTCCCACTACCATCCTATGCCACAGCTAGCAATAGCCGATGGGTATACCTACCAAACATAAAGGTATCATCAATTTTTACTAATGGCTTGCAGTATAGAAATGCGTCTCGGTATTGCTTAAAGCTCTAGAACAGATGCTTGAAGACTTGGCATCTATGGAGCAATTGGTCGTTGTAGTAAGCAAGTGTCGTTTCAAGGTTTGTCATACAACCTAGGACGTATCTCTCTAGTGCTTAACATCACTATTATATTTCATTATATGAAGCGTCCTACCTACTATACATCTTTTCCAACGCCTTCTGCTTAGCTATCCAAGTCTTACGGTAAGAAGGCGTGTACCTTAATTGGCTATGAATATTGCCAATTAAGACTGGCACTGAAGTTCTAGGATCTGCCTTCACCGTCGGTAGTACTAAGCTAGCTAACATATTTGAATCCATATTGGGATGATCTTGTGAAACACCTGTCAACGAAGTACGTTAAATAATGCAACATTACATAATAACAGTATTATTCAAAAACCCTAAATACTGTACCTTCAGCACATGTATGTGGACCTTTGTACTTTATTATCTCCCACAACCCTGTTTTTTTCCTCAACGAGGCGTAGATTTTCCATGAACATATACCGTCTTACACTGTACACTTGGCCTCAAACTTATCGGATTTGGATTTAACCACTTTGTAGTTAACCCCGTTCAAAATGCTATGTTGTTTTAATGCACCAAGAAAGCTATCATTATTGGAAAACTCATTACCAACTTCTAATTCACCCAAATCCAATAACGAACTTGTATGATCACGCCTTCTGTGTGGTAGATTTGGAAACTCTAATGCATAATCTGCAGATAGATTGACATTATGCATGTGGGCTGGAGGCGAGTACGCCTTGAATCGCAGATCTTCTTCTTCTTTCTCTGAACCCCCTTCAACATTTTTAGGTTAGGTTGAAACAGGCTCCGGTTCAGAAAATAATGCAACTTCTGCACCATCAGGGCCAGTTTCTCAAGGTGGATCCACATCGGACTTATTATCCAACCCACTATCATCTGTAACATACGAGGTCCCCTCGCCGGTGGACGTTGTAGAGAGTACATCATCCCTTCTTCTAGACGTTTTTAGATATAGATTGCCAACCACTAGAAGTTGATGTCATTTCCTAGTACGTATTTTCAGCATCAAACATCGACCCACCAAGGTGCATGTCTCATCCACTAACAGAGTGTCGTGCAGGGGTTGTGTATTCCATACAGCTACCAAACACGGGCGCTTCCGTGTTTTGCCACCCACTAACAGAGTGTCGGATAGGGGTCGTGTATTCCTTTTGAATAGCAGTAGTTGTTGAAGTCGCAAATGCATCATTTGGCGATGAAAATTATACATATAACTCAAGATAGGGTGATCCACTAGTGAGATGAGTCTGCACCATTGCTTCCAATCTATGAGCACTTTTGATGTCAAATGAGTCATATGTCACGGGATCAACCAAAATACAAAATCGATACTTAATAAACAACTTTCATTGGCGTCGTTCTGGAGATTTTACGCCTAATTCTTTTACGAAGTTTTGTCAAATCTATGTTCTGGTTAAAAACCAGTCGCTGTGTTCTTCAATAAAAAAAACAACACCGTTCTCGGTATGATGGACCTCACCATCATAGTAAATAACAACACTAATATGTTCACTCATCTTTAATTTCTATTCTGCTTAGCCTTTCTAATTTTTCTTGCTGTAACTTATGCAACCTGAGAATGAAGTTTGACTCATTTATAGCCTAAGGTCAAATAGGAACTACTGTATTTGTTCAGAAACGTCTTCTCTAATTTATTTTTCAGAAACTACTGTAGAATTTTTTTTATTGCTAATATATTTTTTCCAAAACCCTAAACACAAAATTATTTTAAAAAACTAATCCATAATTTAATTAATTAACCCTAGACCCTAATCTAATTGATTTTTTAAAATTAATAGTTAATTTAATTAACCCTAAACCCTAAACCCTAATCTAATTAATTTTTTAAAATTAATAGTTAATTTAATTAATTAACCCTAAACCCTAATTTAATTGATTTTTTCTTAAAAAACCTTAAACCCTAAATCCTAACACCCTAAAAACCCTAACACTAAAAACCTAAACCAATGCAAAAAATCCTAACCCTAAAAAAAAGGGGGGCAAAATGCTCTCCTAAGGACGCGTTTTTTTGACACATCACCTCAAGTCAAGCTGACGTAGACGCGTTTTGAAGGAATTCGGCCATTTCTGATAAATAATAAAAAAGTTAGCCTATTTCTATAAATATTTTAAAAAAAGAGTTTTTTTTTTTTTTTGTAAAATGACTCAAAAACACATGAGAGCTAGCAACAAAAAATTAATTAATGAAAAAAAAATGGAGGAAGTCAACGGCAATTTCCTCCCGATGCCTTGAGCTTCTTGATGGGCCCTATGCTATGCTTCTAAGTGGGCCCTATCGTTGGCTCATTCAACTCAGTTGAATTTCATTTTCATTTCATTACATTGACAAATAGTATCTTTTACTTTATTTTGAATGACCATGTAATACGCAAAAGATAAATAGACTAAATCAAGCGATGTGAATATGCATATTATTTAAATACAGTTTTTAATTCAAGTTTTTGAGATAAATAATAGTATAATTTTTTTTTAAACTGATTGCATTTTCAATTTAATATAAATTTTAATTTAATTTTTAAATATGAAAATGTTTCAAAAAATAAAAAGGAATTTAAAAAGAGTCTCCTTTTCATATAATTAGTTTTTAACTGCACATTCATTGCATGTGATTTACGCATTTAGTTTTTAGTTAATTTTTAAATAATATCTTATTTTAATTAATTTTTAATTAGTTATTCTAATAATTAAATATAATTTAAATAAATTAATTTATTTAACAATTCACATATAATAAAAAATTTTCAAATACAATATTAAAAATTAATATATCAATAATTTTTTAATAATATTAAAAAATTAAATCATAATTAAAACATTGTACTATTTTCAAGATACCCTTCACTTTTTACTATTCAATTTCTTAATATTCAATAAACCGACTCTATTAATTTGTAAATAATAAAAAATTAATACGTAGCAAAAATTAATATCAAATTTAAAAACACTTTTTAAAATGATTGTAATTATAAAAAAATTTACGTGAACTTTTACTTCAATTATATTTACTTTAACCAGATTATTTTAAGTAATAATTGTAAATTAAATTATAATTATTTTTAAATAAGTAGTTACCACAATTTCTAATAAATTATAATTTTTTTAAATATATAAATATCACAATTTAATTAATATTTTTAAATTAGATATTATAATTATTTTAAAATATTAATCTAATAATATGATGAAAAATAAAAAATATTCTTACTAAATTAATTTTTTTAAAACTCAATACTTTTATATATATTATAGATAAATATTATCCACAATTAATTAATTATAAATCAAGACCACAACGCCACCTTGTCTTTCTCTCGTCTGTGTTGGTTGAATTATAAAAATGAGAATCACTGGGGAGTCGAGTTCTAAGTCTAGCCTTCTAATTTTTCACTCATCGTGTGAAAAAGCTCACACAGTTCATACATACACTTCGCAAAAAATTAACTTATTACATGTTGAGCACCATGTGAAACGACGTGTAAGTACCTTCAAAAGTATCGATTGGCGATGACTTTCGATAATTCCATGGTTCAATTTCCACACACCACTTTTTATGGCAATGGCTCAATCACTACTTCAACTAATTTTTGTTGCCATTGACAAAGAAAAATCAAGCAGCAATGTCGATGTAAAATCTCTTATTGACGGTAATATAAGAGTTAATCACTCATTTAATTAGTAGAAAAATTCAAAATAAATTATAAAAATATATAATTTTGTGAATATTTATATTTTTTATTATTTTTAAATTAAAAATTATATTTGTTAAGCTACTTAATTATTGGTGGATACTCTCATTACGACAAAAAAAAGTTGTTGAATATGTGGCCAGAATTGTACCAATGTATGCAACCACCGTAGAATCATAACTTTGTATTAGTGTCAGTGGTCGCAAATAACTAATTATATGGGACTCATTTGACCCACTTGAATTGGCACTATAACACCTCGATACCCAACCCGATTGCTGGGTTCGAATACAAGGTGTCACATCCATTGTCGGGGTAACTATGATTAAATTACATTTGTTTTATGTCATTAAATAGTTAATTGCAAGCAATACATGCATACGGTACAATATATATATATATATATATATCCATTTTCGGGTTTTATATGAGCTTATAAAAGCTCAATTCCAAACCTGAGGCCGAATTAGGACCAAAATGTAAAGAATTCAAAATATCGGGTTGACGTCTCGACGTTAAGGGTTCCTCGTTATGACGCCACATACTGACCAGGTCTCGTCATGACCTTCAATGTACGTTGTTGCAACATAATTCTTTGCTTCATCTCATTGCAATGTTGGGAGGATGTTGTCACAACATGACTTACTGTTTTGAAAATGGCCAACATGACACCAACCTGCCTCACTTAGGAAACAAATTCTTCACAATCAATCAACGGTTCAGTCACATATGCCATTCTCAAATGTTCAATCTTAGCATAACTCATCATAAATGCCTTTGTATTACCTAAACTTACATATTAACACCTGATGCAAAAATCGACTCAGTCTAGGTACATGTCGTATAAGGAACAAAAAGAAACTTTACAAACATTGAAGAGTCTAGGATCTTTGACTCTATGCTGGAGTCACTGCTCGGGACCTTGAGATGTACCTCAACCTACGTACAAGAAACAAACTGTACGCTAAGTGATAAAGCTCAGTGGTATTTTTATGATTCAAATCAATATAACATAGATTATAATTAATTGCATACAACTTATATGATTTCTAAGGTCAACCAATTTAAATGCATCTTATACTAAATCTCATCCAATACATCAATATATACATATGCCACAAATATGCCAAATGCTTTATATGAATCACCTATACAAGACTTCAATTAGCCAAGCTAAATAGAAATATTATACCAACATTTTAATGCCAATGATATTTGTATATCTATTCAATATGCAACATTTAATCATACCACATTTCATCACAAAATTGAATCAATTCATTTGTTATCTTACTATATCGGCCCATAGGCTCATTAACCGATTTGCATAATCTTTTACATGCTATCGATAATCAAATATCGTATATAAGTATTTTTAGTACAACTTCGTAACATTTAACATTTTCCAATATCGTTCAATCAATTCAAAAATTATATCCCTTATTAATATGACTTGGACTCAAACAGATACACGAATCCCAACCAGTACATTAATTGGGCACCTAGTGCCTCATCGGAATGTCCAAAGTAATTAGATTGCGCCCAGTGCTCATCGGTATAACCGAAGTAAAAATTGTACCCAACACTCATCGTAAATTCCAAAGGAAAATGTGTCCAAAGCTTATTGACATATAGTCGAAGTAACCTGTACTCAATCTATCATATGGCATGCCAACTATATTCTTGTAATAGCCCATTTTTGGTCAAATTAGAACAGTGGTTTCGGAACCACAAATCTGTAGTCAAAATATTTATTTTATTATTTTATTAAGGGTTATAGCATGATAGAATTATTGTGTGAAAGTTTCGTAAAGAAATTTTACCGTTTGAGTGTTTAATTCGGTAAAAAAGATTAAATCGCGTAAAGTGCAAAATGTGAGTTCTATAGTTTAAATGCACTGAATGACTATGAAATTGATAAGTGGAGGTCCTATTGTTATAATTAGACCATATTTATTTTAATTGGACATATATGGACATATTACAAGTGATTTATTTATGTTTTATTAAAGGTTATATTAGTAAAATGATAAATAATTAGTAATTAAATAAAACAAAACCAAAATGTCATCATATTTTCTTTATCAACACCGAAAATGAAGAATGAAATAGCCATGGGAGAGCTTTAAGGTTTCAATTTGAATTTCCTAAGCATGTAAGTGATTTTGATATTGGTTTTTAATGATTTCTACGTTTTTGAGATCGTTGCTTCGTAATCTAGCTAGCTCGTACCTCCGATTTTGAAACTATTAAAAATTTATCATGTTGCCATTGTTGAATGTTTGAGTAGTTAGATGTTTGATGATAGATTTGTAAAGTTTAATGTTAGATTAATAGCTTTTCTAAAATAATTTTTGACAAAAATGTCAAAAAGGGATTAATTTGAGAAAATGTGAAATTCGGTGGTTAAAAGTGTGAATAAATTGAAAATATGGGCTGCTAGTAATATATATGAAATTCGGCTAAGCATGGGCTTGTACTAAATTGCATGAATTTGCAATTTTATGTGATAATGACTAAATTGTGAGAATGTGAAACATTAGGGGCAAATGTGTAAATTTGCCAAATTGTGAATTATGAGCTAAATTGAATAAAATGATTACTAAATGTGCTAATTTGATATATTTAGATCAAGATAAGCTGAGATCGGGATTAGATCGAGGAAAAGGAAAAGTGGACGAATAGTCGATAATTTCTATCCAAACAGCTTGAAATAAGTTCGTATAATTAGAATCGAACTTTTAATTGCTTGTAATTATTTGAAATGAATGTATAATTGAGTAAATGATATACTTGAAGTTTGAATGCCTAATTGGTGAGAATTATTGAATACCGAGTCCTGTTTGAACTGTAAGAACTCGTAGGATATGAGTGACATGTCACTAAGGTTACTTTTTGGTCGAGATCCTGCATGTGTTGCGGACTCACCACAGCTTGTATGAGCTTACTGATATATCAGCTCGTAAGAGCTTACTGTTCTTAGCTCTTTAGAGCTTACTATTTCAGCTCGATAGAGCTTACTGTCCATCAGCTCAGGAGGAGCTTACTGATCATGGCTCGAAAGAGCGAAAATAATAATGAATTGATGGATTACCGATTAATACATTTAGAGTGTATCACCTGAGTATCCCTCCATATTTTAAGAGGTTCAACGGGCATAAATTCTACTACTGAATACGTGAATGAATTACTACGAATGAATATGAAATGTTACAAAGGTTGTACTTGTTACATGAACTTGATATGTTATGATTCATGGAAGTATAAAATTGAGATAATGGTTGATTGCTTCCTTATGAATTGATGATTATATGCGCTTATATGACTAACATGTTGATGAATGCTTGTGTATAGGCATTAAGCAAGTGAATTGGATATACTATGTATATTTGTCTTGATTATATATATATGGTAAGTTAAATTCTGAATTATACGAGCTTACTAAGCTATAAAGCTTACTTTGTTTCTTTTCTGTGTTTTATAGAGGTTCAATAGCTCGCTCGATTTGGACAACATTGGAGACTCACATCACACTATCCAGTTGGTCGATTGGTACTTTTGAACTCAAGAGAATGTGTAAATATGGCATGTATAGGCTAGTTTTATAGATGATGATTTTGGTCACCTTAGCTTGTGAAGTTTACATGTTTTGATATTTTGGTATGTTTAAGCCATGAGATTTGGCTTAAATTGGCTTATTGTTTTGGTTTTTTGTAAGTATATATGTTATGGTATGTTTTGGCAAGTTTGGTGATGAAGTGTAACTAAGCAAATGATTATAATGATAGGTAATGGTTATATGAATTGATAATGCTTGGATGTGATTTGGTATTTGGGTGATTATAAGGTTGAATTATAGAACATGCTTAATATGTGTCTATTGACTAATGAAGCTTGTTAATTTGGTATGTGTTTGAATGTGTAAACGGGAATGATTTGAGTATTGAAATGGTTAGTAGTGAAAAGGTATACATTATGCATTAAATGATGTTATTTGGCTGTCTATTGATGTTTTGAAATGGTACAAATGATCTTGTGTAGGTATGTGCAATTTAGGTGACAAAATGGCTTGGTAAATAGCCTATTTTTGTCCACACGGGAAGAGACACAGGCGCGTGCCTCAGCTGTGTGTGACACACGGTTATAATACATAGCCGTGTGTTCCCTGAAGCTAAATTATAAATTAAGTTAGTGAGTTACACGGCCTAGACACACGAGCATGTGGGTAGCCGTGTGACCCAAGTTAGTTTACTCTACAAGTTTGACACGGCCTAGCACATGAGCGTATGTGGCCATTTCGAATAGGCACACAAGCTAGACACATGGGTGTGTGGTCAGCCGTGTGCCCAAGTTAGTATGTACCCCCTGTTTTCACACAGTCCGTGACATGGACATATCTGATGGCCATGTGAGACACACGGCCTTGTCACACGGGCGTGTGTCCTCTGTTCGCAAATTTTTCTAAATTGTTCCGAAACATTCGTATGTTATCGATTTAGTCCTGAATGCATGATTAAAGCTTTGTATGCTCGTTTTAAGAATGTTATAAGTGTAAATGAATGATATTGATTGCAATATGATAATTATTTGATATATGAATGTTCTGAACTGTGTTATATGTTTAGTAATGCCCCTTAACCTATTCCGGTGACAGATATGGGTTAGGGGCGTTACAATTCTACTCTGCTCGAACAGTTAATAAGGTAACCAATTATCCAATTTACCATATAGCTTAATTCACATTCTATCAATCTCATTTTATTGTCAATTCATCAAATTAGACAACATATCTCAACTCAATTTCAAACAAAACACCATAAATCATTAAGCTATGCTATTTTTCATTTTGTTCAATTTAGTCCTCTATATTGATAATCAATCTCAATCATAGCAATTCAATTCAAATAATCATTATTAGCACACCTCAATGTCAAATTATGAAAAATATCACAAATATGCAACAATTAAATTGATCATGAATCATAGAAATACAAACTGATAGCTTACGTCACTAGTTGTCCGCTCTCGCCTTTCCTTTCCTTCTTTAATGGCTTTGCGTCTTCTTTAGCTACAAGTGATAAAAAAAAATAATACAAAATCAAATTCCATATCAAATAACAATCAAATACAAAGTCATAGATGCTTTGCAATTTGTTCAATTTAGCCCTAAACCCAAAACAAGTACAACTTTTGTTCTAAAGTTTCGAATTAAAATATGATTTCACATACACTCATTAGGGACCTTCTACTTTCTATTCCTATTGAAATTTCATAACAATTTTGCATTTTACTTAATTTGGTCCCCAATGCACGAAACTATCAATTAAGCTTTACAATTTAGTTCTTTTTCATAATTTAAGCTTAATTTATATCAATTTACACCAAATTCATCCATTTCTCAACAATGACATCTTTCAAAAACTTTAACAATTTTAGAAAATTGGTACATAGGCCAGCTAAATCAAGCTCCCATGATTCAGTTTCCATAAAAATCAAAGAAAATGGCTAAGGACTTATTTGAATTAGATGGTTGAATAACTTAAACACCAAAAATGGCGTCCTCCTTCTTATTTCTATTCTTTGGCCGTTTGGAGAAGACGATACTTCATCTCTTCTTCCGCTAATATATATACCTAGATTAAGTTTTAATTAGTTTAATTAATTATGCTTTTATCTTAATTAACCTTGGATTACTTAAATTAATTAACAAACATCATTACCCTCCGCTATCTCCTAATTATAAAGGGTTTAATTGCCTTTTTATACCTTTGGCTAATTGCAATTTAAGTCCCAAGTCATTTACTAATTAAAATTTTGTAGCAATTGGACTTTAGAATTTAGTCCATAGGCCTTAATTAACCACAAGTTCAGCTAAATTACTTAATTGATTTTTATTTCATCTATACACGAACTCCGTAAATATCCCTATTGAATATTTACGGGCTTGGTTTACGAAAATGAGGTTTTCCTAAACTGTATTTTTTGACACCACTGGAAACCGGATCATTACAGGCCCTATTCGTGTAACCCATCTACTTGAAGCCTTGGTGGCCCTATGAAACACACAAGTAAAACTAGAGTTACCATGGTTAATGTAAATACTAAAGCATAAGATTGTATAGAGTTTAAATCCCTTAGGACTTTCATATTGTAGATAGATACTAATCTCAGGCGTTAATGTAATTCAATTTGTACCATTGGATCTGGGGTAACTCAACTATAAATAGAGCCCCCCTCATTTTTAATCACATCATCCCTTATATCCCATTGAAATTTAAAGAATATATTTGAGAGTGTTTACTCAGTGACTTTTTGTTTGCTTCAAGCCTTTGTTTTTCCGAGTTGCTTCTACTTTATTTCAGTGCCTTAGATAAATTCCTTTGTGAATTCTCATTTTCGAGAGTAAAGTTGACTTAGGCGGATTCAAAGTAAAGAAATCGCCTAAGACCGCATGGTTTGTCAAACTAAAATTTTAGCCCTATGACACTAGTTGGTAGTTTTTCACATGTTGTTTTAGTGTTAGAGTTTTGATATTTTATGCAAGAAAACATATAGTTATATGTTTTTATAAACTTGGATCGAATGTGTTATCCTTTTACAAGGTAAGATTAAGTTCAGCTAAAGAGTCTCAATGGATAAGAAAATTGTGTTGATCAAGATGAGAATTTGGAATAAGGTTAAAAAGATAATTCATTGCTAAATATAATATCTGAAGAAATTCTTATCACTTGGAAAATTGAAACGATCAAACTTATTGTCGAATATTGTTAGCTATTTATATATTTTCATATACTAACTTGAATGGACAAAGAAAGAGAGATGAGCTTATATATTCATTGGAGGAACTATTTTTTTAGTTTTTTTTTTGTCATTTTTATATAATTAAGTTGGCTACTATTTTTTTGGATAGTAGGTTGAGAGAACTCACTTTGATTTTAAAAGTGAGGTTGCAAATAGAGTGCAAAGGTTGTGCTTAAATCATTTTCATTATACTATGATTATCATGGTAGATTGCTTCTTCAGACAAGGCATCACAAATGTAAGTTGAGTCGAAATTACATGTACACCAAAACAACCATATTACATGTATACCAAAACAACCATTACTAGCCATACCAATGGCTAGATTACAAACATCACTATCAAGTCACTAAAGGTCAAGTTGTCCTATACGTCCCATTATACCAAAATGATTTTTACTATAGGTACCCAAAATAGCTAGTAGATATCCAATGAACTCCAACCTTCGTGAGCTTCCGAGCACTTTAAAACAGGGGAGAAATAAAATGGAGTAAGCATTATGTAATACCCTATTTTTGCCCGGGTCCATACCACAAAATGATAAAAAAATAAAAAAATAAATAAATTCGAAGCCCAGTTCAGAATATATCATTTGGCCCGATCAGAATGGCCCATTACTTGAAAAGATTGAAGGTCCATCTACAAACTTGACGTATATGGAAACATAATCTTCAAGGATACGCAATCTTAGAAATGATATGTAAATCTTAGATATGATATGCAATCTTAGAAGATATGGTATGCAATCTTAGAAGATATGATTTTGATATCTTAGAGATTTAATTTGTAGATACCCTTTAATCTTAGCCGTTGATGTAATTGATCTGTACCGTTGGATTTGGGGAGGCTCAACTATAAATAGAGGCCTCCCCCCTCATTGTAAAAATACACTTGAGTTTTGGGGAAGCAACAAAAATTCTTGAGAGCTTTCACTCAAATTTCTCTCCCTCTTACGTTCTTATTTTCTGCGGTTTGTTCTTATTTTATTCTTTGTTCATCTTCGTTTTTCAACCTTTTTTATTTTGATTTAATCCATGTTTCCCTAATTTTTTTATATATATATATTTTAATAATTTTAGTATCATATCAAACTATTTTTTTTAAATATTACTCTTAGTAAATTATTTTTTTTTAAATTTTACTCAAATCATTGTTTTAAAAAAATATATTTCATTTAATTATTATTTTTATCCAAAAATTATTTTTTTAATTAAAGGCAATATTTGGCATTTAAGATTTTCGAGAAAAGTAGTGCCTTAACTTACTGGGTTGCAAATTTTCTCGTCAAATTCGAATATCCAAGTACCCTTCTAAATGTTTTGAGTTTTAAAATATAAACAACTATTCTTGAGATTTCAAAACATTGTGTCCTAACTCACTGGATATGGCGTTTTGTTGTTTCAAGATAGAAATTTTCCAAAGGCAAGCTTCGCTTCGAAGATTTTGAAATATTGCGTCCTAACTCACTGGATGTGATGTTTTGATTCGTTTGAGATAAGTGAGTCTTAGTTTTCAAGTTCGCGGCATTCAAATAGTTTTCTTTCAAAAGAGGATTGCATTTTAAAATCTTCAAATTTCCGACATGAAAGACATCAACTAATTAATTAGGTACCAATTTTTAGGCGTTACGAGGGTGCTAATCCTTCCTTTACGTAACCGACTCCCAAACCCGTTTTCTCAAATTTTCGTAGACCAAAATGTTTTATAAGGTGATCCAATCACACCTAAAAATATTGGTGGCGACTCCCATTTTCGTTTTTTAAGTCGACCCTGTTTTTTTTCCAAAACCCATAAAAAATGGTTTCGACAGCTTGGCGACTCCACTAGTGACCAATAAGAGAGTCAAGCCGTATAATTTATTATTTTTTGTCTTAATGTCGAAAATTTGAAAAATTTTGAAATACAATCCTCATTCATTACATATGTTTGAATTACTACTACATATGTTTTTTATATTTTGGCGCACATTGCATTTGCATGACCGTTGGGGTCACGCCCTTAAGTGGGAGTGAGAAATACATCCGTACCTATGGTTTCGTGAGATTTTCATCTCCGTGTAGCCATAGGGAAATGTATTCCCTTGAACTGAACTCGATTCAAATGAGGCTATAATGGGTGAGAATCGAGGAATCTGCTGGTTCGGGTACCTCATCTTTAGAACTGAACCACATATGGAAGGACTGTAAGAGCTCAACCTAGATAGAATTATACCGTAGTTATTACCCTTGCAGGTTATCTTTGAGTTTATTGTTATCATGTGATACTAACTACTTCCTTTCTTTTGTTGCATATCATTTCACATTTAAAAGGTATCGATTTTCGGTTAGTTTCTAAGTTAGAGAGTTTTATTATGGAGAACGGACTTCTTGATAGAGTGGAAGGCAACGCTAACGTCCATATATGGTCAGAGCAAACTCAGTTAGTAAAGAGAGATAGTTTAGCTGTGGGATATGTGTCAAAGCTGTCAGACTACACTCGTATCAGCGTCACACAAAATAATCACCATGAGTTAAAGGAAATATGGGATCAATGGGGTAACAAAGCCAAGCAGTTGTTCTACAACAACTATGGGGACTTGTAGTACTTGCTTGACTTGAAAATAGACGAGGATCTGTTTCGGGCCATCACTCAGTATTGGAATCTTGTATACAGTTGCTTTACGTTTGGAAAAGCCGATATGGTACTCGTGGTGGAGGAATATTTGGTTTTGTGGCGTTGTCCTATGATTCAAGTTGATAAAGTTTACTCAAGGACTGACTGTATTCCAACTTTTGTAAGGAAGTTGATGAACGTCATGGAGAGGGAGCGAGTTAAAAAGGAAAGAGCAAGAGGGAAAAGGGGCAGCGTTGGAATTCCTGCCTCTTCCGCCACTGGTGCTTCTTAATGTTGTTCCAAACAAAGCAGAATTGGATGCAAGGAAGATTATTTGACACCCTATGGCAAGGTGTGCTGCAGGAACTAAAAGGCAGAAGGTAATGTACTCATCAATCACTTCAAGGTGAGCGAGAAGAGTATTGATGGACAGTTCTACCATTACAGCATTTCTCTTTCATATGAAGATGGTTGATGGTAAGGGTGTTGGAAGGAAAGTGATTGACAGAATGCATGAGACCTACAAAAGTGAGTTGGATGGAAAAATTAGGCCTATGATGGTAAAAGGCTTATTTATTGTAGGACCGCTACCAAACAACAAGCATGAGTTTACTCTATTGTACCTATCAGAGACAATAGAAATGCAAGCCCTGATAGCCTGCCCAAATGGATGCAAAAAAAAAAAAAAAAAAGAGATTAAAGAAGACCATATCATTTAAAGACCTTTAAAGTGGAGATTGGCTATGCTGAGAAGATACCCATGTAAGCATTTCAAAATACTTTGCGTGGACAGGAATCTGAAAGCTCTCAAGAAACACTGAAGGTGCTGGATATCATTTTAAGGCAGCATGCTGTGAAGCAGGAATGCCTACTTGTTCGCCAAACTTCCTTTCAAGATAATCAGAATAACCTCACAAACACTGGAGGAGGTGTTCATGGCTGTAGGGATTATCTCATGGGTAAAGCCATAACTCAAATTCGAGATGGTAGTAAATTATTTACGGACCCTGAAGGTACAAGCTGATACATTGAGCGCGAAATACAAGCTACAGCCAGATCGCGGTCAAGAGTTAGCTTTGTTGTTTAGGAGAGTTAAAGCTTTGGTCCATAGGGCGAAGGTGTATTTGTAATCCATTCATATGTAAAGATATTCTTTTTCTAAATAAAGTTTTCTAAATGAAATTGAATCGAGATCGATGCCTTTTTGCATTCATACATTTGCATCACATTGCATCATATGCATTTAAAATTTTAGAGAGACCCTGATTAGTTAAAATTATTACAGTAAGGGCTAACCTGGAATCTACACATCCTTACGGTACCCGTACTAAGACTAAGAATATGGATCAGAGATTTGAACAGCTTCAGAAGGAAATACAAGACCAGTTGCAAGAGCAGTTGGCGAAGATGCAGAACGACATGAGGGAATAGATGTTAGAGTCCCAATGGAATATGATGGCTGAAATGGCTCAGCTGCTAAGAGCCACTGATAAGGGAAAAGCCCCTATGGCTATCACTGGACAGGATGGCGAGGATCACCCTCCAGGTTTTACCCCACCCCATGTGCCAGCACAAGCTGAGGTACCCCCTAGGAGGCCATCTGTCACTATAAGGCCACAACATGAGTCGGTCGATGCCGAAATCCATATGAATTTCCTAGCTGGTTCGGGACTTAATTTGGGAGATAACTCTGCTAATCCTATCACCCCTGACCTTGATGTGGTTGAAAAAGAAAGAATAGCAATGGAATCCTTGAAACAATTGGAGGATCGCTGCAAATGGTTGGAAGAAAAGTTCCGGGTTTTAGAGGGTGCTGGTAGTCATCATGGGATTGACGCTAAGGACTTGAACTTAGTCTCAGATCTGGTGTTTCCCCATAAATTTAAAATGCCAGAGTTCGAGAAGTATAATGGGACTACTTGCCCGGAGGCCCATATTACTATGTTCTATAGAAGGATGACAGGCTATGTAAATAATGATTAATTGTTGATCCATTGTTTCCAAGATAGTTTGGTTGGGGCAGCGGCTAGGTGGTACAATTAGTTGAGCCGTGCCAGAATCAGTTCATGGAGAGATCTTGCTAGGCCTTCATACAGCAATATAATCATGTGACTGACATGACTCCTGATAGGATCACGCTGCAGAACATGGAGAAGGAAGCCTAATGAGAATTTTAAGCAATATGCACAAAGATGGAGGGAGGTTGCTATGCAAGTTCAACCACTGCTCTTGGAAAAGGAGACTACTATGTTGTTCATCAACACTTTGAAAGCTCCATTCATTACTCACATGATTGGAAGCACCACCAAAAGCTTTGCTGACATAGTCATGGCAGGTGAAATGATCGAAAATGTCATAAGAGGTGGCAAAATTGAAGGGGAAGCTACCAAGAGGCCCGTTCTCAAGAAAAAAAGAGAATGAAGTGAATAATACGAGTACATATAACAAAGGGTACTCAAAAGCCATTACTGTCAGCCAACCTAGAGTAACCACTATTGGGCAACAAGGTTCGACAAGGCAAGAATCGGGCATAAGGCAAAACTCTAAAAAGTTCCAATTTACGCCAATCCCAATGTCGAATAAGGAACTATATCAAAGTTTATTTAACGCGCACGTAGTCTCCCCATTTTATATAGAACCGTTGCAGCCCCCATAACCCAAATGGTATGATTCAAACGCTCAATGTGATTACCATGCGGGAGTACTGGGGCATTCAATAGAAAATTGCATTGCTTTCAAGAAGACAGTTGAAAGACTTATCAGGATGGGGATTGTGAAGTTTGATGATACCCCTGGTACAGAGAGCCCGTTACCAAACCATGGTGACAAAGGGATAAGTGCAATTGATTGAAGGATTGCGAGAAGGATCAATGGGGGATATTGCGGAAATAAGAACCCCATTGAAGATGAAATGAAAAGGATTGATGATCGAGCAATGAAATCTGTTGGGCATTAGCTCTTACATATTAGGGAGTGTTTTGAATAATGAAACTGTGGAAGTAATCCTTGTATTTTTAGGACTGATTTGAGTAATATTCAAAACATGCTTGTTGCCTTAAGCCTAGAGGCAATAAGAATCCTTTTGTGAAATAGGCTTGTGTCCGAAATTTTTATTTCAATAAAATGCATCTTTTGAATACGATATTCTTTTATTCTTACCATGTATAAATTCTTTTGTCCTCTAGACTTTCTTTCAGACATTTTTTATGTTCATACCCATAACAATCATTCTTTGAATCATTTATTCTTTGGAATATTCCTTTGAATCCATAATGGGTCCCCAGATATCAATAATATGAGTAATGCTGCTGTTGACTCAGAATTTCCTTTTTGAGTGAGATGTGTGTTTTGGGGGATCTCAGAACTTTGAAGATAACAAAGATTATAACCTATCTTCTGATTTGTTAAGAATGGTTGAATAAAGATGAAAATGGATCCTACTTTACAAAGGGTTAGTGGATATTATTGAAGTCTAGCTCATCAAAAAAATAAAATAAGACATTTTCGAGAATTCAAGAGTCTTTTTGCACGATCATATCAAGGACATGTTTAGGCTATCGAGACGCGAGTATGTCAAAAGCTTAAAAGAGAGCCATAGGACGCATGCAAGAGTTTACAATGTAAGGCTAAATATGAGTTTTGAGCATTGCTGGTACACCATGGAAGGGGATCGCATCAGCTATGCCATAAAGGACGAATTACAGGAGACAAGGGTTACGTGACTCCTTCATTTCCTTCATATATGGGGCATGCATGTTATGAGGCCAGTTGACATCAAATCATCAAGAGGGTGAAAGTTGCTTCTTATGCCAATTGTAATAGCCCAAATTTGACCGGGCTTAAACAAAAAAATAAATGGGCAAATAAATATTAATTTATTAAATGTCCATTAAAAAGTCCAAATTACAAGGCGTAAACATTGTGGCCCAACACGGAAACACTACCCGGCAAGCCCGTCACACCCTACCCTAAAGCAAATACCCCGTAGCCCAATTAACTCGTGGCCCAAATCATTTGCAGCTACTGGGAAACCCTAGCCCTCTTCAGCGCCGCAATCAGATTCCAGAGGCTTTGGGCAGATCAAACGACACATCGGGCAGACCGAACGATGCAACCTTTCAGTGGTTCAATCAGCACCCTTTTGGCGTATCATTTTGACCACCGATCGCGCCACCATCGGTGCATGGATGATACAGGGATCATCAGCGTGCCATGCTTTACCTACAAGCGAAATGGAAACCATAGCAAGAGCAAAAAAGGAAACAAAATAATAGCAGATATGAAAAATAAAGCAAGGAAACTAAAGCGAAGAAAATCCCAGTAGATTATGGTCAAAGATACAATAGACAATAAATGGAAAGAAATCAAAGATTTCTTTCCAGAATATGTAATAGCACACTGGCTATAAAGCCATCGTTTGTAACCCATAGAAGGGGATCCTTTTTTTTTGAAATACAGAGAGACATTAAGAGAAAAAGAAAATACAGACAGTTTTCTTCAAAGAAAGGTGATTTTCTTATTTTTTATTCTTTCGTTTTGGTTTTGTTTCCTTCATGTTTCATTCGAATACATATCAAACAGTTATTTTTTTTAAATAAATAAGAAGAGGAAAGGAAGGCACCTGATTGGGAAGGTTTTCGAGCCTTCCGGCCATCATACGCGGCAGCGCGTTCAGCTCGTGGGCATCCGATGATGGGGGCTGTCCAGAGCCCCGAGGATTTCCCTCCGTTCCTCTTTTCAGAGGATTCTTTCGGTTTTTTTTTTGTGTTTCGTTTAAAATGAATTTTAAACCACGATTTTGGCTTATATAGCCTAGGTAAAAGGTGGCGTTTTGCTTAATTCAATAAGTGTTTAAACGACATCGTATCGGGCTTAAGATCTGCGCTTTGACCAGATAACCCGGGGAGGATTCGCGTGTTTTTGTTTATTGGGATAATTACCCAATTAGTCCTTACGTACTTTCTGTCTTTGCAATTTCATTGTTTTTTTATTATAATCTGGCCCTAATATTTTATTTCGATTCCGATTTAGTCCTAACAGTTTCATTAACGCTTATCCCTTGGAACGACGTCGTTTTAAAGGCGTGGGTTTAATTACCCTGTAAGTCCCTCACAATTTACGCGCGTTTCCTCTGGGTCCCTAATTTGATTTATTTCCTTTAATTTGGTCCTTTGTATTTTTTTTTTAAAAAATAACGTTACATTATTTATTTTTATATTTTAATCATTTATTTTGTTTTTATTATGTATTATAATTGTTTTATTCATTATAGATTATCATTAAATATTGTATCTTTATTAATTATTACTTTATATATTATATCTTATATCTTTAACACATATATGCCATTATTTCTATATATTACTATACGTCATTTATTTAGAGATTTACTATTAATTAGTTTATTTTTATATTATTAAGTATTTATATCATTTTATATTTTATACCATATATTACGTTATCAGATTATTCTATATTTTATCACATATACTTTTTAGTTGATATTATGCTTTATTCCAAATTATTGTATCACTTTATGCTTTAATTATATATTATATATTACTTTATATTTTTTAACATTTATATTTTATATTTGGTTATAATTTCATGGGTATTATATTACAAAATTTATATAAAATAATACTATTATATGTATATTTAGTACATTGTATCATATACTATTCTTAATATGACTTAGTTAATTTTGTCTATTATTTTTTTGACCAAATATGCAATTTTCTTAGTCTGTTTTTATTTTTGATTATTTTTCCATTAGTATTTTATTTATATATTTATGATAATTTGTTTTAATGCGTAATTTTACCGCATAAGTTATTTATTATTATTGATTTCATGTTTATATGAGTGTTGTCTATTTATGTTGTGCTTGAAAGTTATATTTGCGTGAAGAATATTTTATTTGCTTTATTTGTTATGTAATATTAATACATGGAAATGTACGTTACTTATGCTTAATTACATGGAAATGTATGTTATGTTGTTATCCTTTATATTATATTTGTATTAAAGCATGGGTTATAATTGTATAATTTTTTTTATCCTTAAATATATCATTTTAATTGCATCATATTAAAAATGAAGTAAATATAAAATGTTTTAAAACAAAGGCAATGTTTTTCGCATTTAGGAATTTGGGAAGTAGTGCCCTAACATGCTGGGTTGCGATTTGCCGTTTATCTAAATGCCTAAAATACCCTTCTAAACTATTTTATAAATTATGAGACGATTTTAGTTACAAAAGTGTTAGAATATCGTGTCCTATCATGCTGGATGTGATATTCATATACTTTTGAACGAAGGAATCTCGATTTTAAACTCGAACCATTCTAATTTCAAAAGGGATCATATTTTTAAATGTTTTTAAATTATAGCATTAAAGACAGAAAGTTATTCAATTTGGTACCAATTTTGGGCGTTACGAGGGTGCTAACCCTTCCTCGTATGTAACCGACTCCCGAACCCATTTTATTGATCTCGTAGACCAAAACAAATGATTTCAAACAAAATGTTTTAAAGGTGATCCAATCACACCTAAAAAAGTTGATGGCGACTCCCGTTTTCAATTTTTAAAAGTCGAAACCCCGCTTTCCAAAACCCCTAAAAAATGGTTTCGACAGCTTGGCGACTCCACTGGGGAATCCAATAGGAGAGTCAAGCCGAAAATTGATTACTTTCTGTCTTAATGCTAAAATTTGAAAAGATGTAAAAATAAAGATCCCTTTTCATGTGTTTGTTGCATATGTTTGTTATTTTATCTGCACACATCGCATTTGCATGACCGTTGGTCACACCTTTAAGTGGGAGTAAGAAACTAAGCTTTCGTGGGGTTTTCACCTCCGTATGAGTTAGTGGATTGCTTCCGGGAAACATCTGTACCTATAGGCTTCGTGAGATTTTCATCTCCGTATGGTCGTAGGGAAATGAATCCCCCTAAACCAAACTCGGTCCATATGAGCCTATAATGGGTGAGGATCGAGGAATCTGCTGGTTTAGGTACCCTTTACTTTAGAACCGAGCCTCATATAGTGAACTTTAAGTACTTGCCCTAGGTAGTATGGTGATGACCTTTAGTACCTACCTTTATATGTGCTTGTTTATTACATATTTTTATATGATACTAACCTGTTTTTTATTTTGTCATCATTGCATGTCATTCATCATTAAAAGGTATCGATTCAAGGTTCGATTTCTGAGTTAGGAAGTTTTATAATGAGGAACGAATATCTTAATAAAGTGGAGGACAACTCTTCCGTTTGTGCATGGTCAGAGATAACCCAGTTAGAGAAAGGGGATAGCGTTACCGAGGGATACACATCGGAGTTTTGGGATTTTACTCGTGTTAGTTCGACTCAGTTTGATTTCCAGGAGTTGAGGAGCATTTGGACCCAGTTGGATGACGAGGCTAGGCAGCTTTTCTTCAAGACTTATGGAGATCTTCCTTACTTGCTAGACATCAAATTAGATAGACACTTATTTCGAGCTATGGTACAGTTCTGGAACCCTGCTTATAGTTGCTTTATGTTTGGTGATGTTGATCTAGTACCTACTTTGGAGAAGTATACGACTTTATTGCGTTGTCCGAGCATTCAAGGCCATAAGGCTTATGTTAGGCCTGCTAGTCTTCCAACTTTTGCGAAGAAGTTGATGATGATTACTGGGATGAGTGAGCAGTGGATTGTAGCTCGTGTGCAGCAAAAGGGTGATAGTAAGTGTGTTCCATGGGCCGTCTTGAGAGATTTGATATTGACGCATCCAGACACGAAGAAAAAGGTTGATGCCTTTGCTTTAAGTATTTATGGTTTAGTGATTTTCCCAAAGGCGTTGGGGCATATAGATGAGGCAGTCGCAGATTTGTTTGATCGCGTTGGTAAGCAGAACACACTAGTACCGGCCATCTTAGCGGAGACTTTTAGATCTTTGAGTGCATGTCGAAGAGCCGGTGAGGGTAGATTCATCGGATGTGCACAATTGTTACTAGTTTGGTTCCACAGCCATTTCTGGAAGCTCGATAAACCTCATTGTCGAGTATTCTTTGAGGGTTATTCTCCCTTGAAGGAAGCAGTTACTATACCTAGGAGAGACGATATCTCAGAAGAAAGGTGGATTGACATTCTTCAGAATCTTCAAGAGGAGGATATTATGTGGACGGAATCTTGGATGACTCCTAGTGAAGTCCTTTACCGTTGTGGCAGCTTTGATTGGGTACCTCTTCCTGGGATTTGGGGAGTTGTTGGATATACGCCATTGCTTGTTTTAAGACAATACCGAGCAAGGCAATTCATACCAGTTACACAAGGTTTAGCTCAGAGCGATTTCTCCTACAAAGGAGATCACTATAAGAAGAGGATGCGAGATATCTCTGAGGCTTGGAAGAAGCCTTGTTATATGAAAGTTTTGGCTGAGGGTTCGATGTCAACCCTTGATTATAAGAGTTGGTTTAGCCGGAGGGTTAATGATAACATCTTTAAGCCAATTTTAGGGGTTGTTAGATCATTGGAGGAAAGCCTACGAGTAATTCCATCAGAGTTGGAACTTATAAAGCAAGAGTTCGAGAGAAAGAATTTGGAGCTTGAGAAGAAGATCGAGAAGCTTGAGGAGGAGAAGTTGCATTTGAGCTTAGACGTTGATATCCAAAAGATGGAGACTGAGAAAGTAAGAAAGGAAAAGAGGAAAATCGAGGAGGATAGAGATGATTTAAAGATGCATTACAAGAAGGCACAATCATTGTTAAAAAAGACTGGATTGGGGAAATCTTCAGATCAGTGGCAGCAAGAAATCCAAGAAGAAAAGGCCAAAGTTGAGTATTGGGAAAGTAGGTTTCGAGAGATGCAAACACAAAGCCAGAGCTTGAAAGAAGAAAATCAAGGGTTAAAAACTAAGGTGACCGAACTGGGACGTACTATACATCACTACCGAAGTCGTAACACTACAGTCGAGTTAAAAGCGAGCTTAAACAAGATTGAGGAGTTAGAGAGTAAGGTAGAGGAGTTAGAGATAGTTTTGCATAATTGTGAGCATCGAATCGAGCAGTTTGGGGCACGAGAGGAGCGTTGGAAAGAAGAACTTTACCATTCGCAGGAACAAGTCCGAGGAAGAGACCATCTCATAGAGGAAGCTATAAGCCAAATTCGTGGGGTTGCTGAACACTTGCAAGATTTAGCAGCACGAGCTAGTGTGTTAAGTGTAGTTTACGAGTCTGTATCAGATAGGGGTCGAGAGTTAGCTTCATTGTTAGATCGGGTTCAGACTTTATGCCTACGGGCGAAAGCGTATTTGTAATCCATTTTATGGAAAGATTTTTGTTCCTTAAATAACGTTTTCTAAAATGAAGTTGAATCAGAATCGATATCCTTTTACATTCATGCATGTGCATAGCATCTCATTACATCATGTGCATTTGAAAGTTATAGAAAGGCCCTAATTAGTTAAAATTATTACAGTGAGAGAGAGAAAATCTGGAATCCACTAACTCTTACGGTACTCGCACCAAAACCAAGAATATGGATCAAAGGTTTGAACAATGGCAAAAGGACATGCAAGACCAATTGTAAGAGCAATTGGCCAAGATGCAAAATGATATGATGGAGCAAATGATGGAGGCTCAAAAGAATATGATGGCAAAAATGGCTCAATTGTTAAGGGCCACTTATAAGGGAAAAGCTCCCATGGCTATTACTGGTGATGAAGGCGAGGATCATCCTCCGGGTTTTACTCCACCTCATGGGCCAATGCAGACTGAGGCACCACCTAGGAGGCCGTCTATTACTGTAAGGCCTCAGCAAGGGCCAATTGATGCTGGGATTCCTGTGAATTTCCCGTCTGGGTCAGGATTCAATTTAGGAGATAACATCCCAGATTTAGATGTGATGGAGAAGGAAAGAATGGCAACTGAATCCTCAAAACAGTTGGAGGATCACTGTAAATGGTTGGAGGAAAAGTTTAGGGTTTTGGAAGGCGCTGGCAATCACTACGGGATTGATGCCAAGGACTTAAGCTTGGTCCCAGACTTGGTGCTTCCTCATAAATTCAAGATGCCGGAGTTTGAGAAATACAATGGGACTACTTGCCCAGAGGCACACATCACGATGTTCTGTAGGAGAATGACTGGTTATGTGAACAATGATCAGCTGTTGATACATTGTTTTCAAGACAGTCTAGTAGGAGCGGCTGCCAAGTGGTACAATCAGTTGAGCCGTGCAAGAATTAGTTCATGGAGAGATCTTGCACTGGCCTTCATGCAACAATACAACCATGTGACCGACATGACGCCGGATAGGATCACGTTGCAAAACATGGAGAAAAAGCCTAATGAGAATTTTAGGTAGTACACTCAAAGATGGAGGGAGGTGGTAATGCAAGTACAGCCACCGCTGTTGGAAAAGGAGACCACCATGCTCTTTATCAACACGCTGAAGGTTCCGTTCATTACTCACATGATTAGAAGCACCACGAAGAGTTTTGCGGATATAGTTATGGCAGGAGAGATGATTGAGAACGCCATAAGAGGGGGCAAAATTGAGGGAGAAGCGGCTAAAAGATCAGCCTAAGGAGAAAAAATAATGAGGTGAACAATGCTAATAGTTTCAACTCAAAGGCAATTACAGTTAGCCAACCTAAAACGGCTGGGGTTGGACAACAAAATTCTCGAGGGCAAGAATCTGGTGCAAGACAAAATCCAGAGAAGATGCAGTTTACCCCAATCCCTGTGACGTACTGGGAGCTATACCAAAACTTATATGATGCACATACCATCGCTCCTTTCCATTTGAAACCTTTGCAACCCCTGTACCTCAAATGGTATGATGCAAATGTTAAATGTGAATACCATACGGAAGTACCCGGGCATTCAATTGAAAACTGCATTGGGTTCAAAAAGGTTGTGGATAGGCTTATCAAGATAGGGGTGGTGAAATTTGATAATACCCCAAATACTGAAAATCCACTACCAGATCATGGCAATCAAGGAGTGAATGCCATTGGTGAAGCTAGGGAAGAAAGAATCAAAGAAGATGTCATTGAAGTGAGGATGCCTATGGAAACGATATGGGAGGAAATGGTGAAAAGAGGTATGTTGACCTCTAAAAATAGTAGAGAAAGAATGGATAACTGTTGTAAGTTCCATGGAGAGGTGGGTCATATGATCCAAAATTGCGAAGAATTCAAGGCCTTGGTGCAAGGTTTTATGGATAATAAAGAACTGCAGATTTCTGAAGGCAGTTCTTGCGAAAAACAAATATGCGCGCTGGAAAATGAACGACAAGGAACTGGCCAACCGAGAATTATTATTTCCTTGCCAGGGAATAATGGAATACGGGCACAAATGGTGCCCAAAGTTGTTATCCATAACTCCTTTCTTTCCCTTATAAGGACGACAAGAGGGTGCCATGGAGCTACGACTGTAGTGTGACAGTACCTGAGGATGAGAGTATAGCCAGTGCGTTTAAGGGCGTACAAAATGAAGGTTCCCATACACGAAGTGGAAAACGCTATGATATGGAGGGCATTAGAGT
Organism: Gossypium stocksii; assembly: GCA_020496765.1. Classification (NCBI taxonomy): domain Eukaryota; kingdom Viridiplantae; phylum Streptophyta; class Magnoliopsida; order Malvales; family Malvaceae; genus Gossypium; species Gossypium stocksii. Next base: position 44,543,126 of record CM035624.1, read on the forward strand.
AGAGCCCACAAAAATAAAAGAGGTCGAGGATGAGAAGATGAAGGAGGTTGAGGCGCCCGTCAAGAAGCCGGTAAAGGAAGAGGAGGCTAAGGAATTTCTGAAGTTCCTTAAGCATAGTAAATGCAGTGTGGTCAAGCAGTTACATAGACAGCCAGCTCGCATATCAATATTGGCCTTACTTCTAAGTTCCGAGGCGCATCAAGACGCGTTATTAAAGGTGCTCAACGAAACATATGTCACCCCTGACATATCTGTCAATAAGTTGGACCGGTTGGTAAATAACATTAGTGCGGACAATTTCATTTACTTCAATGACGATGAAATCCCGCCAGGAGGCATGGGGTCGACTAGGGCCTTGCACATCACTACTCGGTGCAAGGGATATACACTTCCAAGCGTACTTGTTGACAATGGATCAGCATTGAACGTCCTCCCATTATCCACACTTAAGAAATTGCCTATTGACAGTTCGTACATGAAAACATGTCACAATGTGGTGAGAGCCTTTGATGGAACCGAAAGGAAGGTTCTGGGACGAATTGACATCCCTCTGGAAATTGGACCAAATACATACGAGGTTGATTTCTTGGTAATGGATATCAAGCCATCCTACAATTGCTTGTTGGGGAGACTATGGATACACTCGGTAGGGCAGTGCCCTCCTCATTGCACAAAAAATTAAAGTTAGTGAATGATGGGTGATTAATAACTATTAACGCCGAGGAAGATATTATAGCATCAGTTACTAGCAAGGTCCCTTATGTTAAGGCGAATGAAGAAGCTGTTGAGTGTTCCGCTCTTTAGAGATCATCAACGCAACCTTCATCGTGGAAGGAGGTGAGATACCGGTGCCCAGGATGTCTAGAGCTACAAGGATGGCCCTACAAATGATGATGGGGAAGGGTGCATTACCAAGAAGAGGATTAGGGAGACATTTGCAAGGGAAGATTCAAATCCCTAAGTTGATTGAAAAGAAGGACCGCTTTGGTTTGGGCTTCAAACCAGATCATAAGCAAAGGGTGAAGGAAATTGAGAAGCGCCGAGAGAGAAGAAAGGCGCGTTTGAACGGATGAGAAGTGGAGTGGGAATCGATGACATTCCCCTCTATATTCAAATCTTTTAAATCAGGAGGGTTACTTGTGGAAGAAAGTCATCAAGTTAATGATGTACACAATGAAGAGTTGGAGCAAGAAAACCTCGAGGGCATTCACCCTTACGAATTGGGAAGCTCTTTGGACAATTGGATTGCGGAGGAACTTCCTGTAGTCTTTAGGAACTTTTCAGAGTAATTCTCGAAACATGTCTATTATTCTAGAGCCTAGGGATAATAAGATTACATTTGTGGAATAGGCTTATGATCATTTATTATTATTTCAATAAAACATAACGTTATTATCAATTTGAGTGAGTATCGTTCCCTTTTATTGACCGATATTCTGTTAAAATTTTACAATCTTTATTCTTTCATTCATGGTACATAAACAATCATTCTTAGATTCATTCATTCTTTGTATATTCTTTCCTATCCCCACAGGTCCCTAGATATCAATGATATGAGCACTGATATAGCACTGACTGATTTCTCTTGCAAGTAAGACATGTGTTTAGAGGAATCTCAGAATTTTGGAGATGACCAAGATTGTGATATGTCTCTAGATTTGTTGAGAATGGTAAAACAGGAGGAGAAACAAATTATGCCCCATGAGAAAGAGGCAATAGAAAGTGTAGCCCTAGAGGATGGGAAGCAAGTGAAAATTGGAACTCTGATTGCCAAGGACACAAGGCAAGGTCTGGTTGAGTTACTTCGAGAATTTAAGGATATTTTGGCATGGTCATATCAGGATATGTCGGGGTTGGGCAGAGACATTGTAGTAGATCGTCTCCCGATAAGACAGGATTGCAAACCAGTTCAACAGAAATTGCGAAGAATGCGGCCAAACATTGTTTTGAAAATAAAGGATGAGGTTAAGAAACAGTTTGATGCAGGGTTCTTGCAGGAGGTTAAGTACTCTGAATGGGTAGCTAATATTGTGCCAGTACCTAAGAAAGATGGGAAGGTACAAATGTGTGTTGATTATAGAGATCTGAACAAAGCTAGCCCTAAGGACAACTTTCCTTTGCCTCACATCGACACTTTGGTGGACAACACGGCGGGGTACTCATTGTTCTCCTTCATAGATGGTTTCTTGGGATACAATCAGATAAAGATGCATCCAGAGGACATGGATAAAACTACCTTTATAACCTTGTGGGGTACTTTCTGCTATAAGGTAATGCCGTTTGGGCTGAAGAATGCAGGGGCAACTTACCAACGGGCCATGGTGAACTTGTTCCATGACATGATACATAGAGATATTGAAGTATATGTTGATGACATGATTGCTAAGTCTCGAACGGAGAAAGAACACATTAAAGTTTTGAGGAGACTATTTCTAAGATTGAGGAAGTTTCAATTGAAACTCAATCCAGCAAAGTGCACCTTTGGAGCTAGATCAGGAAAGCTGTTGGGTTTCGTAGTTAGCAAAAAGGGAATAGAAGTTGACTCAGACAAAGTCAAAGCTATACGAGAATTGCCTCCCCCGCAAACGCAGAAAGAGGTTCAAGGGTTCCTAGGAAGATTGAATTACATCGCTCGGTTCATTTCACAACTAACTGAAAAATGTGATCCAATCTTTCGCCTCCTTAGAAAGCACAACCAAGGTAACTGGGACGAGGAATGCCAGAAGGCTTTTGAAAAGGTCAAGCAGTATTTGCTGAATGCTCTGATATTATCCCCACCTAGCCCAGAGAGACCGTTAATACTGTACTTGTCAGTGTTCAGTAATTCTATGGGGTGTGTGTTGGGTCCGCATGACGAGTCAGGACGAAAAGAAAAGGTGATTTATTACCTTAGTAAGAAATTCACCGATTGCGAAATGAGATACTCACCAATTGAAAAGTTGTGTTGTGCGCTGATTTGGACAACCCAAAGGTTAAGGTAGTATATGTTATACCATACCACTTGGCTCATCTCGAAGCTGGATCCATTGAAATACATGATGGAATCAACAGCTTTAAATGGGAGAATGGCGAGATGGCAAATATTACTTTCAGAGTTTGATATAGTCTATGTGAGTCAGAGGGCTATAAAAGGAAGTGCAGTAGTAGACTTTTTGGCAAGTAGGGCTCTAGAGGATTATGAACCATTAAACTTTGATTTTCCAAATGAGGAGTTAATGTATATAGCAACGACCAAAAATTCTTCTTGGAAGTTAAATTTTGATGGGGCATCTAATGCTGTTGGAAATGGAATTGGGGCAGTCTTGATATCCCCAGATGACGATCATTATCCGTTCACATGTAAGCTGGATTTTGATTGTACAAACAATATGGCCGAGTATGAAGCGTGCATTATGGGACTTCGAGCAGCTATAGAACGGGGAATAAAAACTCTAGATGTATATGGAGACTCTGCACTGGTAATTTACCAACTTAGGGGTGAATAGGAGACAAGGAACCCAAAATTACTCAATTATCGGAAGATAGTCTTGGGATTACTTGAGGAGTTTGAGGAAATCACCTTTAATTAACTTCCGCGAGACGAGAACCAAATGGTAGATGCTTTGGCCACCTTAGCCTCAATAATTAAGATGAATAAAGAGGAGGAGATGAGACCAATTCAAATGAGTTTCTATGAAGCTTCAGCTCAGTGTTATAACACTGAAGAAGAGGAAAAGGACGATAACCCGTGGTATCAAGATATATTACGATATGTAAGAGATCGTAAATACCCTGAGCAAGCCAATGAAAATGATAAACGAACTTTGAGGAGGTTAGCATGTGACTACGTCGTGGATGGGGATATCTTGTATAAGAGAAGGAAAGACCAAGTACTTTTGAGATGTGTTGATGCTGTGGAGGCCAAGCTAATTTTAGAAGAAGTTCATGAAGGTGTACGTGGGACGCATGCGAATGGCTTCACAATGGCAAGGCAGATTATGAGGTTTGGCTACTATTGGGCCACTATGAAAGGAGACTGTATTAACTATGCCAAGAAATGCCATAAATGTCAGATTTATGGGGATAAAATTCACATACCGCCTTCGCCTTTGCATGTTATGACTTCCCCATGGCCTTTTTCTATGTGGGGCATGGATGTCATCGGGCCAATATCACCGAAAGCTTCAAATGGACATCAGTTTATCTTTGTTGTCATTGACTACTTCACAAAATGGGTAGAGGCTGCCTCTTATGCAAATGTTACTAAGTCAGCTGTAAGTCGGTTCTTGAAGAAGGAGATCATCTGTCGGTATGGAATGCCTGAGAAGATTATATCCGACAACGCATTAAACTTGAACAATAAAACGATAGCAGAGGTTTGCAACCAGTTCAAGATCAAACATCACAATTCTTCTCCCTATCACCCAAAAATGAATGGGGTAGTGGAGGCCGCCAACAAGAATATTAAGAAGATAGTGGGGAAGATGACTGGGACTTATAGAGATTGGCATGAGAAATTACCGTTTGCACTCCTGGCCTATCGAACATCTGTTAGAACCTCTACTGGGGCAACCCTATTCTCATTAGTTTATAGGATGGAAGCAGTATTACCTATTGAATCAGAAATACCTTCTCTTCGAAAATCTTGACAGAGGTAAAGTTAGATGAAGCTGAATGAGTTCAATCCCGATATGACCAGTTGAACCTAATTGAGGAAAAGAGGCTAAGAGCCATTAGACATGGTCAGATGTATCAGAGGCGAATGATGCGAGCTTATGACAAAAAAGTTCGACCAAGAGAGTTTCATGAGGGAGACCTTGTGCTGAAAAAGATTCTTCCTATTCAAAAAGACTTTAGGGGAAAATGGATGCCGAATTGGGAGGGGCCGTACGTCGTGAAGAAGGTTTTTTCTGGCGGTGCATTGATCTTAACAGAAATGGATGGGAAAAGTTTACCCAATCCAGTGAACTCAGACTCAGTTAAAAAATACTTTGTCTAAAGGGGAAGAGAATTCAAGGTGAAAACCCGCAAAGGGTGCCTTGAGATTCAAAAAAAAAAAGAAAAAGGAAAAAAGAAAATGGAGAGGCCAAGGTGATAACCCGCAAAGGGCACCTTGTGACCAAAGGGGTTTTGAGTTGAAAACCCGAAAAGGCAGCTCAAATTTCAAAGTATCCGGTAATCTTGTTCAGCAAAGAAATGCATCGCATACTGGGGCATCGACAAAGTACTTTGAATCTTTTAAACACATGTCTTCATGAGGTTGATGTACAAGCGCTCAAGCGGCGATATCTAGGGCACCACACTTTTGGCTTGATTGCTATCTTTAGATCCCTTTTCTTCTCAAAGATAGACTATCAGATTAATTTCCTTTGTATCTGTTTCATTCAAATCCAATTACCCTTAAAGTTTTATTCATCTTCCATTGTTCTTTAAGTGTGTTTCATTAAAATAATGATAGATGAACTAAATACTTCCACAAATGAAGTTTTGCGCATTACTCTGGAATTTCTAGATAATACAAGAGACTAAAACAGGACAATTGTTCGAGAAATTCACATAAGTAAGGGTTGAAAGAATTCGAGGAATTTCTTTCTTCCAGTCCAAAAGGATAAATGGGCAAAATCAACTATTCAAGAATATCTTACAGCCACCCTCAGTGGATCGGGCATTTGAAGAATGGTGTGGCCTTACAGGCTGAGTAAGGATAATGCTTTGAATGAGTGGTGATGTCTAGGATAGAGGTCATATTTATGACATTTTACATCATAACATGTTTAATCAGAAACATTTGACTCACATTGATCATAGCATCCTAATCATCGGGCATAATCACATACACAATCTACAAGTTATTGAAGACGACGTGCCTTAACCTTCTAAGCAGCAGGGTAACAGGCCGTAGCATAGCAGATCTGGCATTCAGATGCTTATACTGAAGCAAATCCAAAATGGTTTGGCATCCTTGTATGGGCGAGGAGCAAATCGAAGACATAGTTGATTTGGCTTTAGTGTGCTCACGCTAAAGCAAATCTAAGACGATTTGGCATCTCTGTATTAGCGGAAAGCAAAGCAGACACATAGCAGATTTGGCATTCAGATGCTTATACTGAAGCAAATCCAAGATGGTTTGGCATCCTTGTTTTTACAAGGAGCAAATCGAAGACATAGCTAATTTGGCTTTCGCGTGCTCACGCTAAAGTAAATCTAAGATGATTTGGCATCTCTGTATTGGCGGAGAGCAAATCAAAGTTTGTCGTCTCCATATTCGGTGGAGGGCAGACACATAGCAGATTTGGCATTCAGATGCTTATACTGAAGCAAATCCAAGATGGTTTGGCATCCTTGTTTTTACAAGGAGCAAATCGAAGACATAGCTGATTTGGCTTTTGCGTGCTCACGCTAAAGCAAATCAAAGATGATTTGGCATCTCTGTATTGGCAGAGAACAAATCAAAGTTTGGCATCTCCATATTCGGTGGAGGGCAGACACATAGTAGGTCTAGCATTCAGATGTTTACACTGAAATAGATCTAAGATAATTTGGCGTCCCTGTATTGGCAAGGAGCAAATCGAGGACATAACTGATTTGGCTTTCACGTGCTTACGTTGAAGTAGATTTAAGATGATTTAGCATCTCTGTATTGTCAGAGAACAAATCGAAAAAGCAAATTCGGAGAACTGATCGAAGATATCAACACGACCATTTGTAAGAAGCAGATTGAAGACCATAACTTGATAAGACCGGTCAAATTTGGTCTTTTCATAAATCTTTGCTCGATTCCCATTACACAGCAATGAGCAAAGAGGGGCAACTGTAATAGCCCAAATTTGACCGGGCTTAAACAAAAAAATAAATGGGTAAATAAATATTAATTTATTAAATTTCCATTAAAAAGTCCAAATTACAAGGCGTAAACATTGTGGCCTAACACGGAAACACTGCCCGGCAAGCCTGTCACACCCTACCCTAAAGCAAATACCTCGTAGCCCAATTAACTCGTAGCCCAAATCATTTGCAGCTACTGGGAAACCCTAGCCCTCTTCAGCGCCGCAATCAGATTCCAGAGGCTTCGGGCAGATCGAACGACACATCGGGCAGACCGAACGATGCAACCTTTCAGTGGTTCAATCAGCACCCTTTCGGCGCACCATTTTGACCACCGATCGCGCCACCATCAGTGCATGGACGATACGAGGATCATCAGCGTGCCATGCTTTACGTGCAAGCAAAATGGAAACCACAGCAAGAGCAAAAAAGGAAACAAAATAATAGCAGATATGAAAAATAAAGCAAGGAAACTAAAGCGAAGAAAATCCCAGTAGATTATGGTCAAAGATACAATAGACAATAAATGGAAAGAAATTAAAGATTTCTTTCCAGAATATGTAATAGCACACTGGCTATAAAGCCATCGTTTGTAACCCATAGAAGGGGATCCTTTTTTTTGAAATACAGAGAGACATTAAGAGAAAAAGAAAATACAGACAGTTTTCTTCAAAGAAAGGTGATTTTCTTATTTTTATTCTTTCGTTTTGGTTTTGTTTCCTTCCTGTTTCATTCGAATACATATCAAACAGTTATTTTTTTAAATAAATAAGAAGAGGAAAGGAAGGCACCTGATTAGGAAGGTTTTCGAGCCTTCCGGCCGTCATACGCGACAGCGCGTTCAGCGCGTGGGCATCCGATGACGGGGGCTGTCCAGAGCCCCGAGGATTTCCCCCCGTTCCTCTTTTCAGAGGATTCTTTCATTTTTTTTTTGTGTTTCGTTTAAAATGAATTTTAAACCACGATTTTGGCTTATATAGCATGGGTAAAACGGTGGCGTTTTGCTTAATTCAATAAGCGTTTAAACGACATCGTATCGGGCTTAAGATCCGCGCGTTGACCCGATAACCCGGGGAGGATCCGCGTGTTTTTGTTTATTGGGATAATTACCCAGTTAGTCCTTACGTACTTTCTGTCTTTGCAATTTCATTGTTTTTTTATTATAATCTGGCCTTAATATTTTATTTCGATTCCGATTTAGTCCTAACAGTTTCATTAACTCTTATCCATTGGAACGATGTCGTTTTAAAGGCGTGGGTTTAATTACCCTGTAAGTCCCTCACAATTTACGCGCGTTTCCTCTAGGTCCCTAATTTGATTTATTTCCTTTAATTTGGTCCTTTGTATTTTTTTTAAAAAAATAACGTTACATTATTTATTTTTATATTTTAATCATTTATTTTGTTTTTATTATGTATTATAATTGTTTTATTCATTATAGATTATCATTAAATATTGTATCTTTATTAATTATTACTTTATATACTATATCTTATATCTTTAACACATATATGCCATTATTTCTATATATTACTATACGTCATTTATTTAGAGATTTACTATTAATTAGTTTATTTTTATATTATTAAGTATTTATATCATTTTATATTTTATACCATATATTACGTTATCATATTATTCTATATTTTATCACATATACTTTTTAGTTGATATTATGCTTTATTCCAAATTATTGTATCACTTTATGCTTTAAATATATATTATATATTACTTTATATTTTTTAACATTTATATTTTATATTTGGTTATAATTTCATGGGTATTATATTACAAAATTTATATAAAATAATACTATTATATGTATATTTAGTACATTGTATCATATACTATTCTTAATATGACTTATTTAATTTTGTCTATTATTTTTTTTGACCAAATATGCAATTTTCTTAGTCTGTTTTTATTTTTGATTATTTTTCCATTAGTATTTTATTTATATATTTATGATAATTTGTTTTAATGCGTAATTTTACCGCATAAGTTATTTATTATTATTGATTTCATGTTTATATGAGTGTTGTCTATTTATGTTGTGCTTGAAAGTTATATTTGCGTGAAGAATATTTTATTTGCTTTATTTGTTATGTAATATTAATACATGGAAATGTACGTTACTTATGCTTAATTACATGGAAATGTATGTTATGTTGTTATCCTTTATATTATATTTGTATTAAAGCATGGGTTATAATTGTATAATTTTTTTAATCCTTAAATATATCATTTTAATTGCATCATATTAAAAATGAAGTAAATATAAAATGTTTTAAAACAAAGGCAATGTTTTTCGCATTTAGGAATTTGGGAAGTAGTGCCCTAACATGCTGGGTTGCGATTTGCCATTTATCTAAATGCCTAAAATACCCTTCTAAACTATTTTATAAATTACGAGACGATTTTAGTTACAAAATTGTTAGAATATCGTGTCCTATCATGCTGGATGTGATATTCATATACTTTTGAACGAAGGAATTTCAATTTTAAACTCAAACCATTCTAATTTCAAAAGGGATCATATTTTTAAATGTTTTTAAATTATAGCATTAAAGACAGAAAGTTATTCAATTTGGTACCAATTTTGGGCATTACGAGGGTGCTAACCCTTCCTCGTACGTAACCGACTCCCGAACCCATTTTATTGATCTCGTAGACCAAAACAAATGATTTCAAACAAAATGTTTTAAAGGTGATCCAATCACACCTAAAAAAGTTGGTGGCGACTCCCGTTTTCAATTTTTAAAAGTCGAAACCCCGCTTTCCAAAACCCCTAAAAAATGGTTTCGACACCAATATTGCAAAGTCAACAGTCACCAAATTTCAAAAAAAAAGAAAAAAAAGAAAAAAAGAAAAAGAAAAAAGAAATAAATTTTTCAAAGAATGCAAAAAATGATCATGTTCAATAAATTCACAATTGTAAAACAACAAAATTTTCAGTCTGTTCAAAGATCAGATGGCATATTACAGTACAACAAAGAATGCTAAAAAGAAAAATCACAAAAAGAAAGAAAATAACAAAAATTATGGAAGGTGACCTAGACTTGCAAGGATTGGCATGAGAAGCTATCACTTACCCTTTATGCTTATGATGACTAGGACTTTCACTGGGGCAACACTTTTCCATTTAGTTTATGGAATAGAGGTAGTTCTGCCCATTGAGATTCCTTTTCTCTAAACTTTGATTTAGTCTGGAGTCGGATGTAGTTGAAATAAAGGGCTTGAAAGTATGCATAGTCAGAAACAAACGAGGCTGATTCATGATGGACTTGATATTGAGGAAGATCCTTTCTATTCAAAAGAATTTCAAATGAAGGAGAATGCCAAAATGAGGAAGGACCTTATGTGGTAAAAAGGGTTTTCCCCGGAGGAGCATTGAGTTTGACTGAGATAAATTCCTGCAAACTCGGATTCGGATACCCAAAAGATGAGAGGTCAAGGTGAAAACCCGCAAAGGGCGCTTTGTGACCTTCAAAGAAAAAATAAAAAAATAAAAAAATAAGAGAAAAAGAAAAAGGAAAAGGAAAAAGAAAAAGGAAAAAAAAAGGAAAAAGAAAATGGAGAGGCCAAGGCGAAAACCCGCAAAGGGCGCTTTAAGACTAAAGGGGTTTTGAGTTGAAAACCCGAAAAGGGCGGCTCAAATTTTGATCAAAGTGAGGCAAATGGTAGTCTCGCTATACCTAAATTGACAAAGAAGAAGTATGTTACGACTTGGGGTATCAACAAAGTACTCCGGATCCCCTAAACACATATTAAACTCAAAATGGTCCTTAAGAGGTTGGTACAGCAAAGCTCAGGCTGTGATATTTAGGGCACCTAATTTTCATCTTACCCATTTTTGAAGTTGCTAACTTTAATTACCTTATTCTTTCCAAGATACGCCTTAATTAGTTTCTTGGCTAACTTTGATTAATTATTTCGAGCTATGCTCCTAATTAATTTCTTTCTCGTCCATTATTGTGACCTTTTTCAAGCATTTTATATTGAAGTATCAATTAATGAACTGATAATATTTTCACAAAAGAAGTTTTATATATTACTCTGGAAGTTTCTAGATAATATAAGAAACTGAAACGGGACATTTGTTTAAAGAATTCCTATGTGTAGAAGTCAGAGGTACTTAAAGAAATTAAGATTACTTCTGTTGTCCCAAATGGTGGGACAAATTAAGCAAAGTATTGACCCTAAGAGAGGGTCATTTCACAAATATCTCTAGTGGGTCGTAACATTCGGGGAATGGTACAATGGACCAAATTGATGGGAGAAATACAAGACACACAAGTAGAGTATGATTGATACGTTGAGAACAACGAAGTGGAAATCTCGATAGATGAATGAGTGATAACATCTGAAATAGGAATCTTTCTCATGACATTTATTGCATCATAGTATGTTTAATTAGGAAAGCATTTGACTCATTTCAATCATGGCATCCTAATCATTAAGCATAAGCATTCTACAGGTTATGTCCTCTAGGGGACAACGTAGATCGAAAATTTCAGCATGGCGTCCCTGAGTTTGCAGGGAGCAGGCTGAAGATTTCAGCATGGCATCCTTGAGTTTGCAAGGAGCAGAAAGTAGATCTTGACTTCCTGAGTTTGCAGTGAAGCAGATCAAAAATTTCAGCATGGTGTCCCTGAGTTTGTAGGGAGCAGGTTGAAGATTTCAGCATGGCGTCCTTTAGTTTGCAAGGAGTAAGTTGAAGAAAGCAGATCTTGACTTCCTGAGTTCGCAGTGAAGCAGATCGAAGATATCAGCATGGCGTTCCTGAGTTTGCAGGGAGCAGGTTGAAGATTTCAGCATGGCGTCCTTGAGTTTGCAAGGAGCAGGTTGAAGAAAGCAGATTTTGACTTCCTGAGTTTGCAGTGAAGCAGATCGAAGATATCAGCATGGTGTTCCTGAGTTTGCACGGAGCAGGTTGAAGATTTCAGCATGGCATCCTTGAGTTTGCAAGGAGCAGGTTGAAGAAAGCAGATTTTGACTTCCTGAGTTTGCAGTGAAGCAGATCGAAGATATCAGCATGGTGTTCCTGAGTTTGCACGGAGCAGGTTGAAGATTTCAGCATGGCATCCTTGAGTTTGCAAGGAGCAGGTTGAAGAAAGCAGATCTTGACTTCATGAGTTCGCAGTGAAGCAGATCGAAGATATCAGCATGGTGTTCCTAAGTTTGCAGAGGGCAGGTTGAAGATTTCAGCATGGCGTCCTTGAGTTTGCAAGGAGTAGGTTGAAGAAAGTGGATTTTGACTTCCTGAGTTCGCAGTGAAGCAGGTCGAAGATATCAGCATGGAATTCCTGTGCTTACAGGGAACACGTTGAAGACATAACAGATTTGACCTTCAGGTGTTTACATCAAAGCAGATCCAAGATGATTTGGCATCCCTGTGCTTACAGGGAACAGATCGAAGACATAGCAGATCTGACCTTCATGTGTTTACATCGAAGCAGATCCAAGATGATTTGGCATCCCTGTGCTTACAGGGAACTGATCGAAGACATAACAGACCTGACCTTCATGTGTTTACACCGAAGCAGATCCAAGATGATTTGGCATCCCTGTGCTTACAGGGAACAGATCGAAGACATAGCAAGATCTGACTTTCATCAAAGTAGATCCAAGATGATTTGGCGTCTCTGTATTCGACGGGGAGCAGATCTAAGAACTCAAGACTTAGCGAGCCCGGGCAAAATGGGTCCTTTGATAGTCTTTGCTTTATTCCTATTACACAGCAATAAGCAAAGAGGGGCAGCTGTAATACCCCATTTTTGCCCGGGTCCATACCACAAAATGATAAAAAAATAAAAAAATAAATAAATTCCGAGCCCAGTTTAGAATATATCATTTGGCCCGATCAGAATAGCCTATTACTTGAAAAGATTGAAGGTCCATCTACAAACTTGACGTATATGGAAACATAATCTTCAAGGATACGCAATCTTAAAAATGATATGTAAATCTTAGATATGATATGCAATCTTAGAAGATATGGTATGCAATCTTAGAAGATATGGTATGCAATCTTAGAAGATATGATTTTGATATCTTAGAGATTTAATTTGTAGATACCCTTTAATCTTAGCCGTTGATGTAATTGATCTGTACCGTTGGATTTGGGGAGGCTCAACTATAAATAGAGGCCTCCCCCCTCATTGTAAAAATACACTTGAGTTTTGGGGAAGCAACAAAAATTCTTGAGAGCTTTCACTCAAATTTCTCTCCCTCTTACGTTCTTATTTTCTGCGGTTTGTTCTTATTTTATTCTTTGTTCATCTTTGTTTTTCAACCTTTTTTATTTTGATTTAATCCATGTTTCCCTAATTTTTTATATATATATATTTTTAATAATTTTAGTATCATATCAAACTATTTTTTTAAATATTTTTTTAAATATTACTCTTAGTAAATTATTTTTTTAAATTTTACTCAAATCATTGTTTTAAAAAAAATATATTTCATTTAATTGTTATTTTTATCCAAAAATTGTTTTTTTAATTAAAGGCAATATTTGGCATTTAAGATTTTTGAGAAAAGTAGTGCCCTAACTTACTGGGTTGCGATTTTTCTCGTCAAATTCGAATATCCAAGTACCCTTCTAAATGTTTTGAGTTTTAAAATATAAACAACTATTCTTGAGATTTCAAAACATTGTGTCCTAACTTACTGGATATGGCGTTTTGTTCTTTCAAGATAGAAATTTTCCAAAGGCAAGCTTTGCTTCGAAGATTTTGAAATATTGCGTCCTAACTTACTGGATGTGATGTTTTGATTCGTTTGAGATAAGTGAGTCTTAGTTTTCAAGTTCGCGGCATTCAAATAGTTTTCTTTCAAAAGAGGATTGCATTTTAAAATCTTCAAATTTTCGACATGAAAGACATCAAATAATCAATTAGGTACCAATTTTTTGGCGTTACGAGGGTGCTAATCCTTCCTCGTACGTAACCGACTGTCGAACCCGTTTTCTCAAATTTTCGTAGACCAAAATGTTTTACAAGGTGATCCAATCACACCTAAAAAGATTGGTGGCGACTCCCATAAAAAATGGTTTCGACACATTACATGCTTAGTAAGTTCGTATAACGGAAACTAAACTTACTAATCCCATTTATTAAATCTAAACATACAATATCATGTTTTCCATCCATTTGGCAAAATTGCCTAAACACATGCATCCAATCAAACATGTTACTCACAAACTTTACATATACATCAAGAAAGGATAGATGAACCCATCATGCAAAATTCTTTCATGCCATTATCATTTCATCTCATTATTCTCATACCATATCAAGAGTTGTGTCCGTTGAATCATTGAAATTCCGATGGATGCTCAAGTGGTACACTCGAGGTGTACGATTCAATAACCCATCAATTCTTTTCAAGAGTACCCATTAGGGCATTTAATTAAGGAAAAACACTCTCAAGCCACATATCGTATAACAGGATTACCAGTCCAGGCTAAATCCTTAATATAACGTATGCTCGTAAGAGCTCAATTAGGATACCAGTCCAGGCTAAATTCTAATCGTAACATATACTCGAGAGGTATTATATTAGTATTACCCGTCTAGGTTAAATCTTAATTGTAACGTATACTCGAGAGGTATTATATCAGGATTACCCATCTGGGCTAAATCCTTTCTATAATGTGGTCAATAGGATTACTTGTCCGAGCTAAATCTGTCAACAACAAATGGAGGACCTCATCCATTTTAGGAAAGCATGTACATTCATCGAAATTCAATTTTCAATCAGGACTTAACCCCTTTTTCCACTATTTCAAGCATGTATTAAATTTCTTATCATAACATTCAAATAATGTACATCAATATAATTCACATTCCATAGAAACACAACATTCAATTTAACATATTTTCATGTTCGATTAAGTTACACGAACTTACCTCGACACTTGTTCGCGTAAGTAATCTACTACTTTGAAACCTTTTCTTTCCCTCGCTCTAACCTGGAATTTGTATTGTCTGGATCTATATAAATAACTTTAATCATCAATTTCACACATTTCATATATATTTGGACTCAATTTACGTCCTAGGAAAAATTTTCCATTTTGCCCCTAACTAATTTAGTCCTTGCCCTTTTTCTAAATTTTCATGGATGAGTCACCAAAATATCTACATACTTTTCTTTAATGGTCTAATTACCAAATAAGGACCTCAAATTTTGAATTTCATAGCTATTTACTGTAACAACCCAATTTCAGTGAGATTGGAATAGTGGTTTCGGGACCACAAATCCGATCCGAAAATAAAATTTATTTTATTTTATTATATGGTCCATATTAAGTTAGAAATGTCATTTGAAAATTTTGATAAGAAAATTTTACCGGTTTCATGTTTAATTATGAGAAGGACCAAATCGCATAAAATGTGAAAGTAAAATTCTAGAAGTTATAAGGATTAAATAGCTGTGGAGTTCAAAACTAGAGGTCCTTATATGGTAACTAGACCATCAATCAAAAGATGGAAAATATCTTTGTTGAATCATCCATGAAAATTGAGGAAAAGGGTGGGGGCTAAATTGGAAATTAAAATAATTAATTAATTAAAAAGATGATAAAAGAAATATCATCTTATTTTTGTCATCTTCAACCCCAAAACTATATAGAAACCCTAGGAGAGAGAGAAGAAACTTTCAAGACCTAATTAGGTAAGTTTTCTTGTCTCGTTTTTAGTAATTTCGGTATTTTGAAACGAGATAGCTTAATCTATCTAATTGAGGGATTAATTTGAAGAGTTATCAAAGTATAGAAAATGGGTCATGGATGTATATACTAAAATTTAGAAATTTATGGTAGAAAATGAAAGGTTGTTGATAGATAAACAACTTTTGCAAAGTGATTTTTGGTGAAAACATAATTTAGGGACTAAAATGTAAAGTTGTGAAAATTAATGAAAAATTCTAAAATTTATAGAAAATATCTGCTGTAAATTCTACTTTGAAATTTTGGTTAGGCTTCGAATAGGGAGTAAATTGCACAAGTTTCATTTTTTGAGCTTAGGGACGAAATTGGAATTTCTGGAAAAGTTAAGGGCAAAATGGTATTTTTGCCTAGGACGTAGATTGAGTCCTAATAAGTGTCACATGTGTGAAATTGATGATTAAAGTTATTTATATAGATCTGGACAACTCAAATTTGAGGTTAGATCGTGGAAAAGAAAAGGTTTCCGATTAGTAGATTTTATATGTGAACAAGTGTCAAGGTAAGTTCGTGTAACTTAATAGGGCATGTAATTATGTTAAAATAAATGTTGTGATTGTTTGAAATGTGATCATCGTTTGAGTGAATTACTTGGATGTTAAAATATGAGAAATTAATGCATGCTTGAAAATGGTGAAAAAGGGGTAAGTCCCGATTGAATATTAAATTCCGATGAATATATGTGCTTTTCCGAAATTAATAAGGTTCAACATTTTTTGCGGACAGGATTTAGCTTGGACGAGTAATCCTATTAACCTCATTATAGAAAGGATTTATGCAACACCCCTTCCCCAGGTTTATCGCTTTACCAGAGCATGAGGCATTACCAAACAATATTACCATCCATCATAAACATCAAAACTCCAATTCTCAATCCAATTTAAAATGTAACGCCCCGAAATTGGGCCTAGAAGAATGAGCCGTGTGGGCCTAATGGGCTTGTGGGCCCATAGGGGTCGTTGTCTTTGAACTTACATGAATTAGTGGACCGACTGTGTCGTACACGTGGCTACGGGCAAATTTGGCTTTGTCACACCCCAAACCCAGTACAGACATTACGGCCAAGTCCGGTGTGTCACATCACCTACAACTAACCATATTACCTAGTTACTAAGATTAGAATGAGCTTTGCAAAACTGATACTTAAGTCTTAAGAGAAATTCCTGATTTATTGATGAACGTCCTATTCAATACTAGTTATTAAGAGATTTATGATAAAACTTAACTTTGTTACTCGTTTGAAACGTGTGATGAGATTTTGAAAACACTCGATTAATTTTAAGAAAAACTTGCGCAGCTATATTGAAAAGAATTAAAGTAGTGTATGATTAAGTAATCTAAAAACCCAAAACAAAAATAATTAGAGCGGCCTTATTACAAATGCAAAACCATAGTAAACATAATTAAAAAATAAATACGGAAATAAAATAAGTTAAAATAGAACTTAATTAAATAACTGCAGTCCATGTGGCCACTCTGAATCCCTCCCAACTCCAAGTCCACCGATCTAGGGCTCACTTACATGGATGGGAAGAAAAGGGTGAGTTTGGAAACTCAATGTGTAAGGAACGCCCATCCAGAGCCCAAGTCAGCTCAAGCCCACTAGGCCTAAGCCCTATCCAGTCTCAGTAATTACTGGGCCGAAGCCCTATCCAGATATAGTAAACTGGGCCTTAGCCCTTTTTAGATAACAGTACGGGCCCATGGCCCATTTCGGTAGCAGAACAGATATTAATTATGAATGCAAGCCCATTACATGTGGGGAGACTACTCAACCCACCCAACCGCTACACTCCACCCGTACCAGCCCTACACTCCATGTGGGGAATAACTCAACCCACCCAGCCTTATACTCCAGAGTTGCAGCATAGCTGCTCAGATAACAGAAAGATGAGGCAAAGCCTCCAGTATGTGCTCAAGCCACTTTCAGAACTTCCTCCATCAATAACCCAGCCCCATGCAACAGATATTCATGATATCGCATACAGTAAACAGAAATAGTAAATCATGCATTTCAGTCAAATTTAGCCCTAGGGGTATAACGGTCATTTAGCACCTAGGGGTAATATAGTCATTTCGCACTTACAAGGATATTTCCATAATTATACCAGTTTTTAGGGTTTTCATGCACATTTTAATCAGTAATAGACTGACTTTTACCTCGGTAGCTTATCATTGGGCCCTAAAACCCCTAATGGGCCCTACAGTGCCAATTAGCTAATTTAGCCTATCTAGTCCAAATTTTACAATCCATTTACCAGTTTTAGTAGTTTTAGACCTACGGTCTACAAGTATGCATTTATTGCCTATTTTTACCCATATGGGCCCGTAAGCCCGTTGGGCCCAGTTTCAGCCCATTAAGGCCCAATTTATCGAAGTGTACGAAATTGCACATTCAACTAACTTACCACTCGTGATTACGGATCCAATGGTTCCCAAACGACTTATGAGCGTTCGCACGCTCACAAGCCCACGAAATGCCAAAATTTTGGCATTTTGGCTTTTGCCGAATTGAACTACAAGAGGGTGTTCGATACACACCTAATTTGCGACGACTGCTAACGAGATCTCCCACGATATCCTATAATCGATTACTAGACACATCAGATCCAAAATACAATGACAATCTCCATAATTCTACTTACCATAATCGGCCATCACCACCTAAGGCCCTTGAGATCTTACCTTTGCCGAAACTAGTGACTAGATCTAGATCTAGTCATTCCAAAGGTCCAAGCCTCTTATGCTCCGTGCTAGATCGCCCCTTCCACAACAAGTACACATAAAACCAATTAAAAGAACTGTCTTTACCTATCATCACATCCGACAGCCTCCCTAAAGAGTTTAGGGATTTCGGCTTTTCTTAAATTCAAAGGTAACGAGTAGATCTGAGATGTCGAGTACTTACCACAGGTTTTCCTTAATCAAGGTGATTCTTCTACTCAGATCTGATGTAGATCTAGCCCCTAAACACTAGTAGAATTCGAATATTAGAGATCTAAGGATTCGGCTATATATCCCTAAAAGCTATGGTGTTTTCGGCTTTTTAAGTGGTGAAAGAAGATATGATTTGAGGTTATGGTTGGAAGGGTGTTTGTCAACAGAGCCTAAGGGTTTGGAGAGTATGAAATTCAGCTACAAGTGAGGAAAAACAAAGGGGGTTCAGCTATAGGCAAATCGGCACAAGAAGCAACCTTTCAGGATTTCAGTTTTTAATAGTTGATGAGTTTGAGAAGAAGAGAGTGACAATTTCGGTTTCTGAAGGGAAGAAAATGAAAGATGAGGTAGGAGGAGAGGTGATTTCGGGTAGAGAGGAAAAGAAAAAGAAATAATGGAAGAGAGGAGAAGAGAAGGAAGAATTTGGCACTTAGGAGATCTAACTTTGCGTTTTCGGCTTTTTGCAACACTGAGAAGAGAATAGAATGAAAGTGAAGGCTCTAGGTGGCTAACCCTAATTCGGCAAGACAAAAAAAAAATAAAGCTTGCCCTAAATAGCCATTCAAACCAACGGCCCAGTCCCCCTAAGGCCCTAGCCGAATGCTACTTAAGCTCTATCACATACCCGGCACATGCACAAAAATAAAAGTACCATCTGCTTACCTTGCAACTTGAACTCTGGCCCTTAAACTCAGTCCACACGCCACTTTTTTAGGAACTTAGTGGCACCACCTTGCCACTTTACCAAAGCCCTCTTTTTGTCTCCAGTTACTAACTTTTTTCTTAAAAGCCCACTTAACCAAGTCCCTTTCACTTGAAAGCTAAAATTGATATTTTTGTCGGGTTTTAACTTAGGCTTGGGCCTCCTAAAGGCCTACTAACACATTTAAACACAATTTTAGTATCCAAAACACCAAAATTTCAAAATTTCACCAAGAATCACAAAAACTCGAAAAATCCTAAAAATCAAGGTGTTACAACTCTACCCCCTTGAAGAAATTTCTGCCTCAAAATTTACCTAATCCAAATAGGTGAGGGTATTGTTTACGCATCATCTCTTCTGGCTCCTAAGTAGCCTCTTCTCTGCGGTGGTTGCGCCAAAGTACTTTCACCAATGTAACTGACTTCCTCCTCAATACTTTGACTTCTCGGTCCAGAATTTGCACAGGCTCCTCAAAAGTTAACTCGGTCCTTACTTCAATCTCCTCCACTGGTACTACATGTGAAGGATCTGATCGATACTGTCTTAGCATGGATACATGAAAGACGTCATGAATACGGTCCAACTCTGACGGCAACTCCAACTGATATGCCACTGGCCCTATCCATTTAAGAACCTGATAAGGCCCAATAAACCGCGGACTCAAGTTACCTTTCTTACCAAACCTCAAGATCTTCTTCCAAGGCGAAACCTTCAAGAATACCATATCCCCAATGGCGAACTTGATTTCCTTACGTTTTAGATTTGCATACGACTTCTACTTGTCAGAGGCCTCTTTTGACCGATCTCTGATCAACTTAACCTTACTCTCAGTATCTGCCACTAATTTCGGCCCCAGAACTTGTCGCTCTCCCAACTCGATCCAACACGTAGGCGTACAACACTTTCGCCCATAGAGTGCTTCATATGGAGCCATCTGAATGCTCGCTTGATAACTGTTGTTGTACGCATATTCTGCCAACAACAAACAGTCCCCCCAACTGCCACGAAAATTGATAACACAAGCTCTTACATATCCTTTAGAACCTGAATTACCCTTTCCGTCTATCCATCCATCTGAGGGTGAAAAGCAGTGCTGAAGTCTAATCGCGTACCCAACACCTCATGCAACCTTTGCCAGAATCGAGATGTAAACCTAGGGTCTCAATCAGAAATAATCGAAACTGGCACCCCATGCAGTTGCACTATCTCCGCCACACACAGCTTAGCCAAGTTTTGCAGTGAGTAATCAGTTTGGACAGGTATGAAATGGGCAGATTTCTTTAACCTATCCAGAATTACCCATACAGAGTCCTTTTTGGTGGGTGTCAAAGGTAGCCCACTTACGAAATCCATAGTAACTCTCTCCCACTTCCAGAGTGGAATTTTCACCGGTTGTAACAGTCCAGAAGGCAGTTGGTGCTCAGCCTTAACTTGCTGGCACATCAGACATTTCCCTACAAATTTAGTCACCTCACGCTTAAGTCCAGGCCACTAGTACACCTCTCGCAAGTCTCGATACAGCTTATTCCCTCTAGGATGCATGGCACAAGGTCCACTATGAGCCTTTTTTAGAATCGACTGCCTTAATTTAGAGTTTTTTCGGAATACAAAATCTTCCACGAAAACAAAGAACTCCATCAGCATTCAGTCTAAAATCTGAATTCTCCCCATTCTCAGCTTGCTGAAATCGAGGAACCAACGATTCATCCTTTAATTGCTTCTCTTTAATCTGTTCAATCCAAGTTGGTCTCATTTGCAACTCTGCCAACAGACTTCCATCATCATAAAGACTTAACCGAGCAAACATCGCTCTCAACTCAGCTATAGTCCTTCGGCTTAGCGCATCAGCCACCACATTTGCGTTACCTGGGTGGTACTCAATCGAACAATCATAGTCCTTAAGCAACTCTATCCATCTTCGTTGCCTAAGGTTCAACTCCTTCTGAGTCAACAGATACTTGAGACTTTTATGGTCTGTGTATATAATACACCTTTCTTCATACAAATAGTGCCTCCAAATTTTCAACGCGAAGATCACTGCGGCCAATTCTAGATCATGCGTAGGGTAATTCGCTTCGTGAGGCTTAAGCTGTCGCGAAGCATAAGCGACTACTTACCCTCTTGTATCAGTAGACATCCTAATCCCGAATGCAACGCATCACTGTACACAGTGAAATCCTTACCAGACTCTAGTTGAATCAACACTGGCTCCTCAGTTAAAACATTTTTTAACTTATCGAAAGCCTCTTGCTGCTTCTCAGTCTAAACAAACACTACTCCTTTCCTGAATAGTTTCTTCAACGGAGCAGCAATCAAGGAGAATCCTTCTACAAATCTTCTGTAGTAGCCTTCCAGACCCAGAAAACTCCGAATTTCTGATACTATCTTAGTGGCTTCCATTCCAAAAGTGCCTCAATTTTCTGAGGGTCTACTCTAATCCCCTCAGCAGAAACAACATGGCCCAGAAAAGTCACCTCTCGAAGCCAAAATTCACACTTTCTGAACTTCGCATAGAGTTGTTTCTCCCTCAACACTTGTAGAACAATTCGGAGATGCTTATCATGCTTCTCCTCAGTTTCTGAATATATTAGAATATCGTCGATAAAGACGACTATGAATCGGTCCAAGTAAGGTTGTAACATTTGATTCGTCAGATCCATGGAAGCTGTAGGTGCATTCATCAGTCCAAACGGCATAACCAAAAACTCGTAATGACCATACCGAGTTCTAAATGCGGTCTTGTGAATATCCACTTCCTTTACCCTCAATTGATGGTATCCAGATCGTAGATCGATCTTGGAAAATACCGAAGCTCCTCTAAGCTGGTCAAACAGATCGTCGATACTTGGCAGAGGATACTTGTTCTTTATCGTTAGTTTGTTCAACTGAAGATAATCGATGCACATACGCATCGTCCCATCCTTCTTTTTCACAAACAGCATTGATGCTCCCCACGGAGACACACTCAGTCTAATGAAGCCTCTATCCAGCAACTCTTGAATTTACGCCTTCAGTTCCACTAACTCCTTCGGTGCCATTCTATAAGGCGCGATGGACACTGGAGCTGTTCCAGGCAATAAGTCGATTCCAAACTCGACTTCTCGATTCGAAGGTAATCCAGGAAGCTCTTCAGGGAATACATCTTGAAATTCCCTAACAGTTCTGACTGTCTCCACAGTCAAATCTTCAGTCTCAGTTTGGCTCACAAAAGCCAAGTACGCCTCGCATCCCTTGCGAATTAGTTTCTTAGCCCTTAAGGTCAAAACAACATTGAACAAGTAGTCCCTTCGCTCTCCCATAACCATTACCGCCTCATCCTCGGCAGTCCTTAACACCATCCTCTTAGCCGTACAATCTAAAGTTGCCTTATGCTTGGTCAACCAGTCCATTCCTAAGATCAAATCGAACTCTCTGAATGGTAACTCCATCAAGTCTCCACAGAAAATCCTACCTTGAGTCTCTAAAGGCACCTCCCTAAAGAGTTTATCTATCCTAACCGAGTGACCTAGAGGACTTATCACAGTTACCCCACTCACAGTTCCTCAGAGTGCACACCCAATAGTCCAAAAATGTCACATGCAACATATGAATGGGTTGATCCCACATCTATCAGAGCAGTATAGGGCATGCTAGAGATAAAAAAATGTACCAGTTATGACGTCAAGTGCATCACCCTCCTCTCGGCGATGAGCAGCATAAACCAAAGCTGGCTGGCGAGCCTCAACATTACCAGCACCCCTGCCAGGTGCTCCACGAGCACGACCATTTCCATTGCCACCTCTAACTTGTCCACGACCTCTCAGCGGTAGCGGTCCACCTCGCGCTGGTTGAACAACCCCTTGTTCAGCAACTTGAGTCTGAGCCAGTCCCCTAGGACGGTCCTTGATCCTATGTTCCTTGGATCCACATCGAAGACATACTTCAGTACGCTTCCAGCATTCTCTAAGATGCACTCTCCCATAGTCCCCGCAAGGCTACGGTCTAACTGTATTCACTGAAATTGCTCGGACCGGTTCTTCCACTCTAGCTCTCTTGGCATTTCAATTTTCAGCTCCAGATGGTCCAATATCCCTCCTAAAGTGGTTTCGATCCCTTTACCTCTTCGGCTATCTTAGCCTTCTCCACCAGTGCAGAAAAATCGCGCTCCCTCTATAGAGCTATCACCACTCTTAGCTCATCTCTGAGGCCATCCTCAAAGCGAATACTATGCTCATACTCAGTGGCAACTATACCGCTAGCATAACGACTCAACCTCAGAAACTCTACCTCATATTCAGCAATGGTCTTATTGCCCTGGGTCAGGTTTAGGAATTCCTTCCTACGTGTATCCACATAGCTCGCTCTGACGTACTTTCCCTTAAAGGATGTTTTAAATAGTTCCCAGGTTACCCACTCAGCTGGGGTACTCTCCCTTACAGTGATCCACCATTGATAAGCCTCATCTCGCAGCAACGGCACCACACTTTTCAGCTTTTGCTCCACCGAACAATCTAGGTCGTCCATAATCCGTTCCGTAGCTTCCAACTAATACTCAGCTACATTTGGGGCCACTCCAGATATGCCCCTAGAGAACTCCGCTCCGTTAGCCCGGAGTCACTCAGAAATAGATCCCCTATTTACTAACCCAACATTAGCTCCAGCAACCCTTTCCAGAACCCTTAACATGGCCTGGGACAGAGCGTCGTCCCCTGCGGCCCGATCATATGGCCTATTTTCAGCTACCGGTGGCGGTCGTGCCCCACCAGCTGGCATGTGTTTCGAATATGAAGACCCAGTTTGAACAGTGACTCGACCACATCTACGGCCTCGTCCACAAGGAGCTCTCATACTCATATCGACTTATCTGATTACGAATTTTATGACATTAGTTTATTATTTCAGTTGTTTATTACAGAATGTCTTATGTACAGATAGAGTTTCGGAGTTTTTTTTGCGAAATCGTTGCCTAACTACAGTCTCAGTTTTCCTAGGGTTTAGTTTCCCTACAGTCTCAGTCTCTACAGTTCTCAGTACTACCCTATCTATAGTATCATAGCAGGGTCTTAGTTCTATCTACAGCGATATTTCAGTATTATACAGTATAAGAGACAGAAATACTTACAGACTTGGTGCCAAGGATTTAGTGTGCCACTTCTTCAGATACCAGATTTCAGAAAACTCGGAAAGATTTAAGCTTTTCAAAATCAAACCTTTAAAACATTTATATTTTGGAGAAAACAGGTTTGAAAAGTGTTTTTTCTAAATTTTTTAGAAACCGATTTCCAAAATACCCTTCTTGGGTCTAAATTTTAAGAATTTTCAAAAATATTTTTGGACCCGATCCACAGCTGAGTTGTTGTAACCGGGCTCTGACACCACTAAATGTAACAACCTAAACCCGGCCCAGATGTTACGGCCAAGTCCAGTGTGTCACATCACCTACAACTAACCAAATTACCTAGTTACTAAGATTAGAATGAGCTTTGCAAAATTGATATTTAAGTCTTAAGAGAAATTCCCGGTTTATTGATGAACGTCCTATTCAATACTAGTTATTAAGAGATTTATGATAAAACTTAACTTTGTTACTCATTTGAAATGTGTGATGAGATTTTGAAAACACTCGATTAATTTTAAGAAAAACTTGCGCAGCTATATTGAAAAGAATTAAAGTAGTGTATGATTAAGTAATTTAAAAACCCAAAATAAAAATAATTAGAGCGGCCTTATTACAAACCCAAAACCATAATAAACACAATTTAAAAATAAATATGGAAATAAAATAAGTTAAAATAAAACTTAATTAAATAACTGCAGTCCATGTGACCATTCTGAATCCCTCCCAGCTCCAAGTCCACCGATTTAGGGCTCACCTGCATGGATGGGAAGAAAGGGGTGAGTTTGGAAACTCAGTGTGTAAGGAACGCCCATCCAGAGCCTAAATCAGCTCAAGCCCACTAGGCCTAAGCCCTATCTAGTCTCAGTAATTACTGGGCCGAAGCTCTATCCAGATACAGTAAATTGGGCCTTGGCCCTTTTTAGATAACAGTACGGGCCCATAGGCCCATTTCAGTAGCAAAACAGATATTAATTATGAATGCAAGCCCATTACATGTGGGGAGACTACTCAACCCACCCAACCACTACACTCCACCCGTACCAGCCCTACACTCCATGTGTGGAATAACTCAACCCACCCAGCCCTACACTCCACACTTGCAGCATAGCTGCTCAGATAACAGAAAAATGAGGCAAAGCCTCCAGTACGTGGTCAAGCCACTTTCAGAACTTCCTCCATCAATAACTCAGCCCCATGCAACAGATATTCATGATATGGCATACAGAAAACAGAAATAGTAAATCATGCATTTCAATCAAATTTAACCCTAGGGGTATAACGGTCATTTAGAACCTAGGGGTAAAATAGTTATTTCGTACTTACAAGGATATTTCCGTAATTATACTAGTTGTTAGGGTTGTCATGCATATTTTAATCAGTAATAGACTAACTTTTACCTCGATAGCTTATTTAGCCTATTTTAGCAGATTACAATCATTGGGCCCTAAAACCCTTAATGGGCCCTACAGTGCTAATTAGCTAATTTAGCCCATCTAATTAAATTTTACGATGAATTTACTAGTTTTAGTAGTTTTAGACCTACGGTCTACCAGTACGCATTTATTGCCTATTTTTACCCATATGGGCCCGTAAGCCCGTTGGGCCCAATTTTAGCCCATCAAGGCCCAATTTACCGAAATGTACGAAATTGCACATTCAACTAACTTACCACTCGTGATTATAGATCCAATGGTTCCCAAACAACTTATGAGCGTTCGCACGCTCACAAGCCCACGAAATGCCTGAATTTTGGCATTTCGGCTTTTGCCGAATTGAACTACAAGAGGGTGTTCGATACACACCTGATTTGCGACAATTACTAACGAGATCTCCCAGAATATCGTATAATCGATTACTAGACACATCAGATCCAAAATACAATGACAATCTCCATAATTCTACTTACCATAATCGGCCATCACCACCTAAGGCCCTTGAGATCTTACCTTTGCCGAAACTAGTGACTAGATCTAGATCTAGTCGTTCCAAAGGTCCAAGCCTCTTATGCTCCATGCTAGATTGTCCCTTCCACAACAAGTACACATAAAACCAATTAAAAGAACTGTCTTTACCTATCATCACATTCAATAGCCTCCCTAAAGAGTTTAGGGATTTCAGCTTTTCTTAAATTCAAAGGTAACGAGTAGATCTGAGATGTCAAGTACTTACCACAGGTTTTCCTTAATCAAGGCGATTCTTCTACTCAGATCTGATGTAGATCTAGCCCCTAAACACTAGCAGAATTTGAATCTTAGAGATCTAAGGATTCGACTATATATCCCTAAAAACTATGATGTTTTCGGCTTTTTAAGTGGTGAAAGAAGATATAATTTGAGGCTATGGTTGGAGGGGTGTTTGTCGACAGAGCCTAAGGGTTTGAAGAGTATGAAATTCAGCTACAAGTGAGGAAAAACAAAGGGGGTTTGACTATAGGCAAATCGGCATAGGAAGTAACCTTTCGAGATTTCGGCTTTTAGTAGTTGATGAGTTTGAGAAGAAAAGAGTGACAATTTCGGTTTCTGAAGGGAAGAAAATGAAGAATGAGGGAGGAGGAGAGGTGATTTCGGCCAGAGAGGAAAAGAAAAAGAAAGAATGGAAGAGACGAGAAGAGAAGGAAGAATTTGGCACTTAGGAGATCTAACATTGCGTTTTCGGCTTTTTGCAACACTGAGAAGAGAATAGAATGAAAGTGAAGGCTCTAGGTGGCTGACCCTAATTATGCAAGACAAAAAGAAAATAAAGCTTGCCCTAAATGGCAATTCAAACCAACGGCCCAATCCCCCTAAGGCCCTAGCCGGATGCTACTTAAGCTCTATCACATGCCCAGCACATGCATAAAAATAAAAGTACCATCTACTTACCTTGCGACTTGAACTTTGGCCCTTAAACTCAGTCCACACGCCACTTTTTTAGGAACTTAGTGGCACTACCTTGCCACTTTACCAAGGCCCTCTTTTTGTCTCAACTTACTAACTTTTTCTTAAAGGCCCACTTAACCAAGTCCCTTTCACTTGAAAGCCAAAATTGATATTTCTGCCGAGTTTTAACTTAGGCTTGGGCCTCATAAAGGCCCACTAACACATTTAAACACAATTTCAGTAACCAGAACACCAAAATTTCAAAATTTCACCAAGAATCAAAAAAACCCAAAAAATCCTGAAAATCAGGGCATTACAGGCTTAGCGGGCAATACGAGCATCTAGGCCCCACTTGGGTTGCATAACAGGCCCTGGGCCCATATTCACTGAATGGTGTGTTGGTGTGATGGCTAAGAGGTTTGGGAGTGTTGGAGAAGTCCTGGGTTCAAACCTGGGCCTTAGCAAAAATTTATGTTTTTCTCTTATGGGAGCCTTGATGTTAGTGGGTAGGCTTTAAGAATATTTTTGGTGAAAGCATGACACAAAAAAGGAGTGTGGTGTAGTGGCAAAGTAGCACCACTTAGGGGATAATGAGGCAAGGGGTCCAAGGTTCAAGTCTTGGCTCTTGCAATTTATCTTGGTTTTTCTTTTAAATAAATCTGGAACTGAGTAGAAGGGCTTTATAGATAAATGTGTTGGACTTATGACACAAAGGAGCTTGTGTCCTAGTGGTGGTGGCGTGACATGGTTATCGAAAGGACTATGGTTCGAATCCCTTTGCACGCAAAGGTTAGTTATTTTGCTAATGAGTTTATTTTGGAGGATTGATGGAGGGATCCTACATTGGGAAGCTAGCATGGGAGTAGGCGAGAAGCTGGCTTTAAATAGAGCGATCTATGAGGAGAGTAAGGATACCTTTGTTGGTGTTTGGGCATAAGAGTGTTCGGGGCACGCGCTAAATCTAGATTCCTATCAGGTAATCCCTAGCTTTAGGAGGATCGGTGCTGCAAGGGACTCGGATAGGGCCACACATTGTTTATGCTCTGTCTTGATTTACTTTTAAGTACTTTATTCTGGTTTGGGTTGTAATAAGGCCTTTTAGACTTTCTGGTTTTTACATTTGGGATTTTATTTTATTTTATTTTATAATTGCTAGAAGTCGGACATGATTTTTCCAAAACAACAACTATATTTCAAAATATCACATTTCCGCAATTGTTTTAAATTAGGCTTCCGTAACAATTAAGATTTTAAAGGTAATAACATTTTATAAGAGAACGTCTTCTAATAAACCACGTTTTAAAAATATGCATATGAAATTTGAGATTTTACACAAGTTTTAATAAGAAAGGTTTTCAATGGAAACAAGGTTTTCGAAAAACACCTCAATGGGACACGCCAGATCCGAGCCTAACTTTTAGGCTGAGTTTGGGGTGTTACATAAAACTTATTCATAAAATATCATATGACCCTTAAAATGGCTTACGAGGTCTAAAACATGGTTTGAGAGTGGTTCGAGGCCAAACCGAGAACTTAGAAAATTTTTGGAAAATTTGGCCTACTACAGGGCACACGCTCATGTAGGCAAGCCGTGTAGTCACACACGCTCATGTTCCCTACCCGTGTTGATTTTTTTGGAAAATTATTTTCATTTCGAACCTACAGGGGTTTCCACACGGCCGAGCACATGCCCGTGTCCTTTGCCCGTGTCCACCACATGGCCTCATCACGCTCGTGTGACCACCCTGTGTGAAAAACTTGGGACATTCTGTTTATGACGACCACCCTAAATTAGGCTATTTTCCAAGCCATACTTTGCCTCAAAACACATGCATTCACTCCCACTTTCAACACCACATATCAACATATTTTTAGACATCAAAATGACTCCATTTACCCATCCCTCACCCAATTCAATTTGAACACACCCAAAACTAAGTATTCCATGAATTTGCTGATAAAGATAGGTAGCAAAATATCATCATCAATGGCTAAATCAGTTAGCCTAGGTTTCAAAATAACTTACCCCAAGACATATACCACAATATAGCCAAACCAACTTACACCTACAAAACCACTAAGTCCCTATACATGCCATGGTTTGAGAGTTTGTTCCACTATACCAAAAGATAATGTTGATAGTGAAGGTGATCCTCCGACTCAATCCGATCCTGAGCTGGCTTGACTGAATCTATAAAACAAAGGAAAGCAAAGTAAGCCTATATGCAAACAAATAACATTATAACTTGTTTCCATTCAAGCACTTAATTCATAGTAAAACTTGAATTATCATCAATCTCACTTATTCATTTAATCTTACCAATTCTTCCCATACATCACATGAAATTCTACTTATCCATGCATATACTCATAAACCCTTGCTTTCATACAACAATTCTCACCCATACATAGATTTGCTTACATTCCTGCATCTATAGATCACATGCCATGTAATATCTCGAATTAGGGCCTAATCGGAATAGTGGTTTCGTGACCACAAATCTGAGGTAGAAATAATTATTTTATAATTATTTTGATGTTTATGATATGATTTTATGATGGTGTGAAAATTTCGTGAAGAAATTCTAAGCTTAAAGTGCTTAATTTGAAATTAGGGACTAAATCAAATAAGTTGCAAAACTTGCATTCTAGAAGTTTCTAGTATGAAATTGCTTTGGAATATTAATTAGGAGGTCTTAAATACAAATTTGACCAATTTTAAGTTCATGGACAAAATTTGGACATGGATGGAATTTTTGAAAGTTTAGTAAGGAGGGGCATTTTGGTTATTTGGATATTAACATGAAATAAAAAGGGAAAAATAACACAAAATTGGTCATCTTCTTCATTACCATGAAATTTCAAGGGTTCTCCATAGCTAGGGTTTGTTTCAAGCTTCCAAGCTCCATAGTAAGTGATTCCAAGCCCCGTTTTTAATGTTCTTTACGTTTTCGTAGTCCCGGTAACTCGATAAAGCTTATGTTAGCAATAATTTAAGTTAGGGTTCATATTTGGAAAAATACCCATAGGTGAAATTTGTGTATTTTGATGTTTTATGATAGAATATGAGGTTTTAAATTATGTTAGATAACTTGTGCTACTTGGTTTTAAGTAAAAACGAGTAAAACGGCTTAATCGGTAAAAGTACATATTGTTCATAAGTATGTGTTTTAGTGGGAATTTGAGCTTGCTAATGGTAAATAAATGATCAGCATGTCCTAAAACATAAGAATTTGTGATAAAATTAAATTTCCAAACTTTGGGGCAAAAGTGTAAATATGCAAAAGTGTAGGGGCAAAATTATAATTTTGCCAAAATTTGAATTTAGGACTATTTTGATAATGTGAGCATTAAATAAGCTAAATTTGTTATTTTAGATCAAGAAAGACGTGGAATCAACCTTGATCGAGGAAAAGAAAAGATTTTGGACTAAATCGCAAAATTGTTATATTTTGTATCGAGGTAAGTTCATGTGTAAATAATGTAACATGATTGCTATTTTAAGTGATTTAATGCTATTTATACGATATGATACTTGTTATTATGAATATTATGCTTTGTGAAATATTATGTATTGGTATGAAAAGTATGTGATTAAATTGATAAGTATGAGATGCAAGCAACGTATTGCTTCCAATATTCCGAGGAGAACGACTGGGAAATGTGTGACTGAGGAAAATCCTGTTTGAACCTTGGGAATAGCTTAGGATATAAGTAACATGTCACTAGGATGGTTGGGCATTCGAACTCGTTGAGTTGAGTCCGAGTTCACTTATGGATGCAAATGTCCGAACTCGTTGAGTTGAGTCCGAGTTCGTAAGATGTAACTAGGCATCTGAACTCGTTGAGTTGAGTCCGAGTTCACTTATGGATGCGAATGCCTGAGCTCGTTGAGTTGAGTCCGAGTTCACTTATGGGTGGGTTACATGATTGATTGATGACATATGTGGCACTTATGTGCAAATGATTCGGGTATCCGAGTTATATTCCGATGTGTTCAACGGGTAAAATTCTAGTGGAATGGAAGAATACTCAAGATGAAAATGATATTTTGGTAAGTGTTGTGAAATAGACAATTTGGACAGGTATGTACTTAACCCTCGAGTTGAAACTTGATACAACAGAAATAAGGTGGTAAGATGATACAGTAGCTAGAAATGTGGTTTGTATCTTGGTGATATCAAGCTATTGTTGTTGATATAATTGCTTTGTTATGTTACTTGTTATTTGCATGTGAACTTACTAAGCATTTATGCTTACTCCCTCCTTTACGTTCATTGTAGTTTTTAGTGAGCCAACTTGGATGTAAGACAGGTCGAAGAAACGCTCACACTATCCGAGGAAGAATTGGTATATTGGTTTGTATGTTTTGATGTATGGCATGTATAGCAATATACTTGTTTTGTGTAAATAATCTTGTGATATGGTTGTGGTTTGGTTGAGAAAATGCTTGATATGATTAGTTATTGGTATGGCTAGCCTAGATAATGTTGGATGCCTTGTGAGTTTAATATGTTATATAGTTCATGAGGATTCATAAAAAGATGAAACTTCCCATAAAACAGAACACAACAGCGACAACGATGTGAGTTTGAAAAATCACCAAAAATAGTAGAAAACAAATTAGGTGAAGAATTAACTATGAAATTGAAGCTTATTGTGTCTACTTTCAAATGGAAGAAGCAAAATAGGTAAAGGAGTTATATGTTATAAGATAATTGGGTTTTAGTAAAATAGGGCCAGAGCAATTTCTGGATCCCCTATTCCAAATTTGAAAATTCACTATAAATTGTAAAAAAATAATTGGAAGGTGTAATTTATTTGCTCAGAATCCTTATTGAATGTAATTTTAAGATAAATAAACGGTATAGTTATATGAATTTTGTACAGTGAGAACAGTGGTTTGTAGGAAGTAGAGGTCAGTGCAGTCAAGTCCTGAAATAGGGGTAACTTTAACTAATAAACTGTACTAATTGGCCCAACCAAAAATTTTAGAAAAAAATTAATAGATAGATATATGAGTCTAGATTCAGAGAAAATTTACAGATCTTAATTTTGAATTTGGTAACTCGAGATATGATTTTTTTACCGACCATGATGCAGAAAAACTGCTTATTCTGAAAATCAAAATAAATGATGTAGTTGTTTAAATGATAAATTATGTTCGGTAACACCTCAAGCTCGACTCCGACGACAGTCTCGGGCGTAGGGGTGTTACATTTGGTGGTATCAGAGCAGGTTTTGTCGGTTCTTGGACTAACATATTTTATGCACGGATTTTGCTATACATGCCATATATGTATATTGTGATAGTGTGACGACTTCTGGCCTTTTAAATGATTTTTTATAGTAAATGGATCTCGATCCAACCGTGGCCGATGATGTAGAAAGTAATGCACCAGCTCCAGCTGAAGGGGCGGTGCCGACTGAAAATCCACCTCCCACTATTAGTCAAGGAGGAGGAGAAAGGGGTCGAGAAGCCTTTCTCCAGATGATGAGTGCTTAGTATACTGAGTTCGTTCGTACGAACCCGAATGTGTAACCTCCCCCACCTCCCCCAATTCCTCAACCTGTACCTCCGATGCCTCAAGATGTGGGTATGATGAAATTCCAAAGAACTGCAGTTGATAAAATTTGTAAGCTAGGGGCCGAAGAATTCAGAGCTAATGTAGATGATGATGCCGAGAAAGGAGAGTTCTGGCTTGAGAATTCTATCCGGGTGTTTGATGAACTTGCACACCTGAGGAATGCTTGAAATGTGCTATATCTTTGTTAAGAGATTCAGCTTATAATTGGTGGAAGACACTGATTTCTGTGGTACCGAAAGAGAGGGTAACTTGGGAATTCTTTCAAGAAAAGTTTCGGTAGAAATACATCAGTGAAAGATTTATTGATCAGAAGCGCAAGGAATTTCTTGAGTTGAAACAAGGTAACATGACCGTTACAGAATATGAAAGAGAGTTTATTCGACTGAGTAAGTATGCTAGAGAATATGTTCCTACAGAGGCCAAGATGTGCAGATGATTTGAAAATGGGCTTAATGAAGACATCAAGGTATTTGTAGGGATTCTAGAACTAAAGGAAATGGTGGTACTTGTCGATCGAGCTTGTAAGGCTGAAGAACTACTTAAAGAGAAGAAAAAGGTAGAATCTGATACACGAAATTGGAAGAAAAGACCAATGAGTAATGCACCGTCACAGCAACCCGGAAAATCAAGAAATATGAATCCTCATTCCCAAGTTTCAGCTGGACAATCATATGGGAATTCTAGGAAGCAAAATGTGGGTCCTAAATCCCAGACTACTTCGGCAGCTAGTGTAGGGAACTCGAGAGTTGTTAAACCCGAGTGCCAGCGGTGTAGTAGAAATCATTTTGGTCCGTGCAGAGCAAATGAATGTTTCCGATGTGGTTCTCTAGATTATTTTATTAGAGACTACCCAGAGAGGATTGAAAAAGAAAAATTTTAGAGTACAAAAGCTGGTGGTGTAGATTCGAGAGGAAGGTATCCAAGAAAAGCTAGGAGTGAAGCAAGCAGCAAGAATGTAGCCGGAGATTTAGCAGTTAAATCTGAAGGAAGGGCTCCAGCTAGAACTTATGCCATTAAAGGCGTGAAGATGCTTCCTCACCCGATGTGATTACTGGTATATTTTCTCTCTATGATGTTAATGTTACTGCTTTGATTGACCTCGGTTCTACTCATTCATATGTGTGCATGAAATTAGTATCTAGCATGAATATACCTGTTGAGAATACAAAATTTATGATTAAAGTGTCAAACCCGTTAGGCCAATGTGTTATAGTTGATAAAGTATACAAGAACTGTCCTTTAATGATTCGGGGTTATTACTTTCCGGCCGATTTGATGTTGTCGCCATTTGATGAGTTTGATGTTATTTTGGGTATGGATTGGTTGGCATTGCATGATGCTATAGTAAATTGTAAACAGAAAGTTATTGAATTAAAGTGTGAAAATGGTGAAACTCTGCGGGTCGAATCAGATAAATCAGAGGCATTGTCTAGTGTGATTTCTTCAATGTCGGCTCAGAGATATTTGAGAAAGGGTAATGAAGCTTATTTAGCGTATGTGTTGAATACAAAGGAAATTGAAAAGAAAGTGGAATCAGTGCCGATTGTATGTGAGTTTACGAATGTATTTCCAGAAGAATTACCGGGTTTGCCTCCAGTTAGAGAAGTAGAGTTTGGTATTGATTTGATGCCGGGAACAACTCCGATCTCGATTACTCCGTACAAAATGGCACCAACAGAGTTGAAAGAATTAAAGTCGCAGTTGCAAGAGTTGACCGACAAAGGCTTTGTGAGACCGAGTTTTTCGCCTTGGGGTGCTCCGGTATTGTTTGTGAAAAAGAAGGATGGTTCGATGAGATTGTGTGTAGACTATCGGTAATTAAACAAAGTGACAATTAAGAACAAGTATCCGTTGCTGAGAATTGATGATTTGTTTGATCAGCTGAAAGGAGCAACATGGTTTTCAAAGATTGATTTGAGATCTGGGTACTATCAGCTAGGGGTAAAAGAGTCAGATGCGCCTAAAACTGCTTTTCGGACAAGGTATGGTCATTATGAATTTCTAGTTATGCCATTTGGATTAACAAATGCTCTTGCCGTGTTTATGGATTTGATGAATCGAATATTTCGACCATACTTGGACAAGTTTGTTGTGGTATTTATAGATGATATCTTAATTTATTTGAAAGATGAGACAGAGCATGCTGAGCACTTGAGGATAATTTTGCAAACTTTGCAAGACAAGCAGTTATATGCCAAGTTTAGTAAAAGTGAATTTTGGCTTCGGGAAGTTGGATTTTTGGGTCATATTGTTTCGGGTGATGGTATACGAGTTGATCCCAGTAAAATTTTAGCTATTGTTGATTGGAAGCCACCGAAGAATGTAACCGAGGTTAGGAGTTTCTTGGGACTAGCTGGATATTATCGACAGTTTGTAAATGGATTTTCTATAATTGCTGCTCCTATGACTAGATTACTTTGCAAGGATGTTAAATTTGAGTGGACGGAAGAATGTCAACAAAGTTTTGAAGAATTGAAAAAGTTATTAACAGAGGCACCAGTGTTAGTACAGCCCGAGTCAGGTAAAGAATTTGTGGTATATAGCGATGCTTCTCTAAATGGTTTGGGATGTGTACTGATGCAAGAAAGAAAGGTTGTGGCTTATGCTTTGAGGCAGTTAAAACCTCACGAGAGGAATTATCCGACTCATGATTTGGAATTGGCTGCAGTGGTGTTTGCTTTGAAGATTTGGTGACATTATCTATATGGTGAAAAGTGTGAGTATATACCGACCACAAAGTCTTAAATACTTGATGTCACAAAAGGACTTGAATTTGAGACAGCGAAGATGGTTGGAGTTATTAAAAGATTACAAGCTTGTGATTGACTATCATCCAGGAAAAGCAAATGTAGTTGCTGATGCTTTGAGTAGAAAACTATTGTTTGCTTTGAGAGTTATGAACACTCAGTTGGAAATGTCAGATGATGGTTCCATTCTGGCCGAGCTAAAAGTAAGACCGATGTTTTTACAAGAGATTTGTGAAGCTCAGAAAAGCGATGAAGACTTGCAAGCCAAAAGAAAGCAATGTGAGGTTGATACAGAGTCAAATTTCAGAATCGGTCCTGATGGTTGCTTGATGTTTAAAGATCGGATTTGTGTACCGAAGAATGAGGAGTTAATTCAAAAGATTTTGCAGGAAGCACATGGTGGTTATTTGTCGATTCATCCAGGCAGTACGAAAATGTATAATGATTTGAAGAAAATGTACTGGTGGAATGGAATGAAAAGGGATATATCAGAGTTTGTATCGAAATGCTTAATTTGTCAACAGGTGAAAGCGGAACACCAAGTGCCTTCAGGATTACTTCAGCCTATTATGGTTCCTGAATAGAAATGGGATCGGATTACTATGGATTTTGTTTCAGGGTTGCCGTTGACTCCAGGAAAGAAAGATGCCATCTGGGTAATGGTTGATAGATTGACTAAATCGGCTCATTTCATTCCAGTACGTATGGATTATTCTCTTAACAAGTTAGCTGAATTGTATGTTAGAGAAATTGTTAGGCTACATGGAATACCATTGTCAATCATTTTAGACAGAGATCCGAGATTTACTTTGCAGTTTTAGCAAAAGTTGCAAGAAGCGTTAGGTACAAGGTTAAATTTCAGTACTGCTTTTCATCCACAAACTGATGGGCAATCAGAAAGGGTAATTCAGATTCTTGAAGACAGGCTTCGATGTTGTGTATTAGAATTTCAAGGAAGTTGGGAAAGATATTTACCGTTGGTGGAATTTGCTTACAATAATAGTTATCAGACGAGTTTGAAAATGGCACCTTATGAAGCATTGTATGGTCGTAAGTGTCGGACACCTTTGTATTGGACCAAACTCAAGGAAAATCAGATCTATGGGGTTGATCTAATAAAAGAAACCGAAGAAAAAGTGAAGGTAATTCGAGATTGTTTGAAAGCTGCTTCGGATAGACAGAAATCTTATGCAGATTTGAAACGAAAAGAAATTGAGTTTCAAGTTGGTGATAAGGTATTTTTAAAGGTGTCTCAGTGGAAAAAAGTCCTCAGATTTGGATGGAAAGGTAAATTAAGTCCGCGTTTTATCGGGCCGTATGAAATAATTGAAAGAGTTGGACCGGTAGCTTATTGGTTAGCATTACCATCTAAGTTGGAGAAAATTCATGATGTGTTCCATGTATCTATGCTACGTCGGTATCGTTCGGATCCTTCACATGTGGTTTCACCGACAGAAATTGAATTACAACCAGATATGACCTACGAAGAAGAACCGATTAAAGTTTTAGCTCGAGAGGTCAAACAACTAAGAAACAAAGGTATTGCTCTTGTGAAAGTGTTGTGGCAAAAGCATGGAATAGAAGAGGCTACATGGGAACCCGAGGAAACTATAAGGAAACAATACCCACACCTGTTTACCAGTAAGATTTTCGAGGATGAAAATCCTTAAAAGGGGGGAGAGTTGTAATATCCCGAATTAGGGCCTCATCGAAGTAGTGGTTTCGTGACCACAATATGAGGTAGAAATAATTATTTTATAATTATTTTGATGTTTATGATATGATTTTATGATGGTGTGAAAATTTCGTGAAGAAATTCTAAGCGTGAAGTGCTTAATTTGAAATTAGGGCCTAAATCGAATAAGTTGCAAAACTTGCATTCTAAAAGTTTCTAGTATGAAATTGCTTTGGAATATTAATTAGGAGGTCTTAAATACAAATTTGACCCATTTTAAGTTCATGGAAAAAATTTGGACATGGATGGAATTTTTGAAAGTTTAGTAAGGAGGGGCATTTTGGTCATTTGGATATTAACATGAAATAAAAAGGGAAAAATAACACAAAATTGGTCATCTTCTTCATTACCACGAAATTTCAAGGGTTCTCCATAGGTAGGGTTTGTTTCAAGCTTCCAAGCTCTATAGTAAGTGATTCCCAGCCCCGTTTTTAATGTTCTTTACGTTTTCGTAGTCCTGGTAACTCGATAAAGCTTATGTTAGCAATAATTTAAGTTAGGGTTCATATTTGGAAAAATACCCATAGGTGAAATTTGTGTATTTTGATGTTTTATGATAGAATATGAGGTTTTAAATTATGTTAGACAACTTGTGCTACTTGGTTTTAAGTAAAAACGAGTAAAACGGCTTAATCGGTAAAAGTACATATTGTTCATAAGTATGTGTTTTAGTGGGAATTTGAGCTTGCTAATGGTAAATAAATGATCAGCATGTCCTAAAACATAAGAATTTGTGATAAAATTAAATTTCCGAACTTTGGGGCAAAAGTGTAAATATGTAAAAGTTTAGGGGCAAAATTATAATTTTGCCAAAATTTGAATTTAGGACTATTTTGATAATGTGAGCATTAAATAAGCTAAATGTGTTATTTTAGATCAAGAAAGATGTGGAATCAACCTTGATCGAGGAAAAGAAAAGATTTTGGACTAAATCGCAAAATTGTTATATTTTGTATCGAGGTAAGTTCATGTGTAAATAATGTAACATGATTGCTATTTTAAGTGATTTAATGCTATTTATACGATATGATACTTGTTATTATGAATATTATGCTTTGTGAAATATTATGTATTGGTATGAAAAATATGTGATTAAATTGATAAGTATGAGATGCAAGCAATGTATTGGTTCCAATATTCCGAGGAGAACAACTGGGAAATGTGTGACTGAGGAAAATCCCGTTTGAACCTTGGGAATATATTAGGATACAAGTAACATGTCACTAGGATGGTTGGGCATCCGAACTCGTTGAGTTGAGTCCGAGTTCACTTATGGATGCAAATGTCCGAACTCGTTGAGTTGAGTCCGAGTTCGTGAGATGTAACTAGGCATCCGAACTCGTTGAGTTGAGTCCGAGTTCACTTATGGATGCAAACGCCCGAGCTCGTTGACTTGAGTCCGAGTTCACTTTTGGGCGGGTTACATGATTGATTGATTACATATGTGGCACTTATGTGCAAATGATCCGGGTATCCGAGTTATATTCCGATGTATTCAACGGGTAAAATTCTAGCGGAATGGAAGAATACTCAAGATGAAAATGATATTTTGGTAAGTGTTGTGAAATGGACAATTTGGGCAGGTATGTACTTAACCCTCGGGTTGAAACTTGATATAACAGAAATAAGGTGGTAAGATGATACACGATAGCTAGAAATGTGGTTTGTATCTTGGTGATATCATGCTATTGTTGTTGATATAATTGCTTTGTTATGTTACTTGTTATTTGCATGTGAACTTACTAAGCATTTATGCTTACTCCCTCCTTTACATTCATTGTAGTTTTTAGCGAGCCAACTTGGATATCGGGAAGGTTGAAGAAACGCTCACACTATCCGAGGAAGAATTGGTATATTGGTTTGTATATTTTAATGTATGGCATGTATAGCAATATACTTGTTTTGTGTGAATAATCTTGTGATATGGTTGTGGTTTGGTTGAGAAAATGCTTGATAATGATTAGTCATTGGTATGGCTGGCCTAGATAATGTTGGATACCTTGTGAGTTTAATATGTTATATAGTTCATGAGAATTCATAAAAAGATGAAACTTGCCATAAAACAGAACACTATAGCGACAACGATATGAGTTTGAAAAATCACCAAAAATAGTAGAAAACAAATTAGGTGAAGAATTACCTATGAAATTGAATCTTATTGTGTCTACTTTCAAATGGAAGAAGCAAAATAGGTAAAGGAGTTATATGTTATAAGATATTTGAGTTTTAGTGAAATAGAGCTAGAGCAATTTCTGGATCCCCTGTTCCAACTTTGAAAATTCACTATAAATTGTAAAAAAATAATTAGAAGGTGTAATTTATATGATCAGAATCCTTATTGAATCTAATTTTAATAGAAATAAACGGTATAGTTATATGAATTTTTTACAGGGAGAAAAGTGGTTTGTAGGAAGTAGAGGTTAGTGCAGTCAAGTCCTAAAATAGGGGTAAATTTAACTAATAAACTGTACTAATTGGCCCAACTAAAAATTTTACAAAAAAAATTATTAGATAGATATGTGAGTCTAGATTTAGGAAAAATTTACAGATCTTGATTTTAAGTTTTGTAACTCGAGATATGATTTTTTTAGCGACCATGATGCAGAAAAACTGCTTATTCTGAAAATCAAAATAAATGATGTAAAGTTGTTTAAATGATAAATTATGTTCGGTAACACCTCAAGCTCGACTCCGGCGACGGTCTCGGGCGTGGGGGTGTTACATGCCACACAAGACATCTTTTAGCAATATTTCCACATTAATACTTTGGTTTATCGACCAATACTTGGTGGTTTCAGCACAGAGCTCTACTTTAACAAATTGATTCACTTTAGTCATGGTAACAGCACTTAGCTTTACGCTTCTAAAACAATATGTTATATTTTATCGTAGTAACAGCACATAGCTCTACGATGTCAATATGATATGTTTTATTCGTGGCCACAGCACAAAGCTCCACGATGTTTTACTACTTGCATTTATAAGTGGTTACAGCACATAGCTCCACTCTTTCATGCAATTTTCCATATCCAATAAGTTGTCATCATAAATTTCCCTATTCAATCCCACTATGCTTCCACAATTCATAAATGGTATCATACAACTATTTAATGTTCATTTTCATCCCACATGATAAGTAAAATATTCTAACATAATAAAATCAAGTTGATTTGCATATAAACTTACCTCGATCACAAAATAAGTCAGTTTTGCGATTTAGTCTGAAACCTTGCCTTTGCCCCAGTCTAGGTTGATTCCCTATTCTTCTTGATCTATAACATCATATTCAACTTGTTTAATACATACATTACTCAATTTAGTCCAGAATAAACCTATAACAATTTTTACCATTTTACCCCTAACTTTGTCAATTTTTACAACTAAGTCCCTAGGCTCGTAAATTGAAATGTATCAATTTCTTTGGTTACCCAAGCCTAGCCGAATGTCCACGGCACCCAAAACAACCCACATTTCTCATCAATTTATACTTTTACCCTTCTATTTATTAACTTTGAAATTTGGTCCTTTTTATGGACTTTCATGTAAAATCACCTAGTAATCATGGTTCACTACACCTTAAACCTTTCTATTCCACCATTAGACATCAAAATACTTACATGTCATATATGGGTAAAATTTTAAACAACAACCCTAACTCAAAATAAGGGTAGAAATAGCTAGAGCAAGCTACGAGGAATTCAAAAATACGACGAAAATTAAAAATAAAGCTAGAGAACACTTACAATCAAGCTTGAAAGATGACAAAACCCTAGCTATGGGTTCCTTGCAAATTTTCGGCCAAGGGAGGAAGATGGACACTCAATTTTGAATTCTTTTCTCATTTTATTTCTTTTATTAACTAATGACCAAAATGCCCTTCCTTAAAAACCTTTAGCATTCCACCATTCCTTGGGCATTTTTGTCCAAACAAGGTTAAAATGGTTTAATTACCATATAAGGACCTCTAATTTAAAAGCCTAATTCAATCAAGTACCTTATGAATTAGAACTCATATTTTTCACCTATTGCAATTCAATCCAACTTACCAAATTGGACATGTAACTACTAAAATTCACACACCAAAATTTCACATATTTATCCAAACACCCAATAAACATAAAAACTAAATCGGAGTAATATTTTAAACCCTGGATTCATGGTTTCGAAACCACTTTTCTGTTTAGCCCCTAATTCGGGCTGTTACAATTTAGCTCAGACGGGTAATCCTGATATGATACCTCTCGAGTATACAATATGATTAGGGTTTAGCCTGGACTGATAATCCTAAATGATCTCTTCTGAGCATACGTTATATAAAGGATTTAGCCTGGACTGGTAATCTCTATTATATGATATGTGGCTAGAGAGTGTGTTCCTTGATTAAATGCCCAAATGGGTACTCTTGAATAAGAAATTGACTGATTATTGAATCGTACGCCTCGAGTGTACTACTTGAGCATCCATCGAAATTTCAATGATTCAATGGACATAAAATTTTTGACATGGCATGAGAATTATGAGATGAAATAATAATGACTTGAAAGAGTATTGCATGATGAGCTCATCTATGTTTGCTTGATTGATATGTAGGTTTTGGTGACTAACATGTTTGATTGAATGCATGTGTTTAGGAAGTTTTGCTAATGGATGGAAAACATGATATTTATGCTTAGATTTAATAAACAGGATTGGTAAGTTTAGTTTTCCGTTATATGAACTTACTAAGCAAGTTATGCTTACTCTATTTTGTTTTCCCTGTTTTATAGTGCTTAGAAGCTCACGAAGGTTGGAAGATCGTTGGAGCATCACCACACTATCAACTAGCTCATTTTAGGTATATATAGTTGAAT
The DNA here is from genome assembly GCA_020496765.1 of Gossypium stocksii. Lineage (NCBI taxonomy): Eukaryota > Viridiplantae > Streptophyta > Magnoliopsida > Malvales > Malvaceae > Gossypium > Gossypium stocksii. Next base: position 44,585,177 of record CM035624.1, read on the forward strand.
CCTTTTGATATAATGGCTTGTATAGGACAACTTGACCATTAGTGGCTTGATAATGATGTATGTAATTTACCCATTGGAATGGCTAGAAATGGTTGTTTTGCTATACTTGTAATGTCATGCTATGGTAGCTAAATATATGTTAAGTAGGTTATTATGATATCCTTACATGTGGTATGTTAAGTATATGAGATCAAATGTTGTTATTACCTAAGCTAAATCAAGGTAAGTTATAAACACACATGCATGTAATGGTATGCCCTGATGAATGATGGGATTTGTTTAATTTGAATGCTTGGAATGGTTGGTATTAGATGTGTTTTTGAAGTGCAGGTCTTGGGTGTGATTTTGGGCAAGAAATGAAGCTAGAAATAGCTTTATTTTATCTATACGGGTAGACATACGGGCATGTGTCAGACCGTGTGTAACACATGGCCTGGTAACACAGGCATATGGTTAGGCCGTGTCTCCCCTACCCTTAAATTTTGAGAAACATAATGCTTTGAATTAAGCACACGGGCAAAGACACAAGCGTGTGTCTTAGCCGTGTGCCAGGACACGGGCGTGTCTCTTGGCCTTGTGAATCCTGCACCTATTTTTTAAAAGTTCGAATTAACCACACGGCCTAGCACACGGGGGTGTGACTTGGTCATGTGACATCAATTTGTTCATGAGTTGCAAGTTAGAGAGTTACATGGGTTCAGAACACGAGCGTGTGACTCCACACAGCCTGACCACATAGGCGTGTCCCCTACCACACGGGCATGTGACTCTTATTAGTGAGAAAATTTTTGGGATTTCACAAAAAATTCCCCAAGATCCCGATTTGGTCCCGAATCGATTCTAATGCATGTTTTGGGCCTCGAGGGCTCTACTAAGGGACGTTATAACTAATCTCGAAAAATGAATAGTGTTTGACTCGATTTATTTGAAAGTGTTTTGTAATCTCCTGTAATGCTTCGAAACCTTATTTTGGCAACAGATTTGGGTTAGGGTGTTACATTAGAATTCAACTTTTGCCTTTTATGCAATTTAATCCTTCTCGTAAGTAAGCACAAAATCAGTAAAATTTTCTTATCAGAATTTTCACATGACATTTTTAACATAATACGGACCATATAATAAAAAATAAATTTTATTTTCGGATTAGATTTGCTGTCTCAAAACCACTATTCCGATCTCACTGAAATTGGGTTGTTACAGGTGAAAAGTATTATTTCAATGAAAACATAATCCTTGGCACACGTAATGTCAGTATAGACTTTTTAAAGTGGAAATTGTAATCGCCGAAATAGGTCTAAATATCTTTATTGACAGTTCAAGTGTTGCTAAAATAACAACTGTCGATATAAATATTGTAACACTCCATACTCAACCCGATCGCCATATCCAAACTATAGGGTGCTACACTCCATATTCAAATTTGACCAACACTTTCATTATTACAATCCACATTTTTAAAATAGTGCAAGACAAATAATATATATAACACTGTTGACCTACCGTCAAATGTAGTAGTAATTTTTGTATATTTTTGCGCTTAAAGATCTTGTTTTCTAGTAGTTTTATATTTGTTTATCACATTTTCAATGCTTAATATTTTAGTATTAAATATTAATAAAATAAGTATTTTAACACATTTTTTAGTGTTAGTGACCTATTAGGCCGACAAGGGCCTTAGGTAGTTTTAATTTGTGAATTTAAGTGTGTAGGAGGTTCAATTTCAGGCTCAATGAACATAGAAACTTGGGAAGAGTATGGAACAAGCTTCTTGAGCTGCTAAAGTATGACATAGACTCAAAAACCCATATTTTAATCGTCGTGTCACTCCATGCAATGTCTATGGCACAACATAGGCTTGACGTGGAGCCCAAGTCCTTCAGAGTTAACTTCATCCACATAATTAAACTTATACGAAGACCTAGGATGTACCACCCTCAACCCGATCCAATTTTGTCAAATCCAGGTCTTGTGTATTACCACGGGAATACATACAAAACTTATTACACTTATACAATTTATTTCAACTTAACCATACATTGACTCAAACTAAATTACTTATGTATAAGCAATAAGCAATTACAACTGCAGCACATGGTAATTTACTTACGGAGATATCAAAATTGAAATCCTAATCTAACACAGTTAACTCAAACTATGGGTATTTGGGTAACATTCAGAATTGGAACACACCACCAAACTTGCTCTATATGCATAATAGTTCAATTCGATACTTCCTTAGTGTAGTCCTAGTATCTTCCCTCTTAGCTTAGATTCTCATTCAACTTGAAATAATAAGTACAACTCATGTAAGTTCATAAGAACTCAATGAAAATTAATCACTTATACCTAAGTTGTGGTTTCCATAAAGTGCCAGCTTCTCTTCTTTCAAAATCAATTATCTATCACGATGAGCATCACACAAATAACACAACATGTTCATTCTTTTTATCTGCTATATTGTAGTTTGAATCCAATATTGTCATGTATCACTAACATTGTTCTCTCAGGAATCTTTTTCAACTCATATTGATCATGGTTCCTTGATTGTATTCTTGCAAACCAATATTTGAAATTTCTTCTCATACCTAATATTAACTTTCACTATCTACAGACCTACGTCTATTTTCAAGTTATCAGATGCAAACCTTTTCATATTTGGTCTTTCAATATGAGTTCGTCCACCCCACTATCTCTTCAATTGTTCTTTAATTTATTTGGTCCTTTATCAGTATCCTTTGGAAACCAAGGCATTCAAAACTTCATTGGCATACTTAAGTTCAACCCAGGCTAACCTTTACAGTTACAACTTATAAATAGGCCCTCTTCTAATGTTTAGATTTCAACTTATTTTCAAAGCATCTTCTCAATGATATTCCCATTATATTTCTACAATCATCACCTCCAATCTTGTCTTAACTTGGTCCTGCACTTACCATATAATCAATAGATATATTGAATCATTCTAATTTTATTGTTTACATTTAAGAGCCAAACTAGACACACCATAGCTATATACAGAACCCGCCACATGGGTTATCCATTAGAATACACCTCTAGGGCCTATTGATTATTTTCCACCTCGGTGATTGGACACTAACCTACATCCCAGTCCATCATACATTGACACGATTTATACCAGACATTTCTGAACCCCAATCATACAACCCTTAAAACTCATGCTTTATATACTAGACACATTCATGTAGATGTACTTCAACATAATACATACCTATACACAACTTAACATGCAATTCAAACTCATCTAATCTCTTATATAATATCCATACTCCCTTCTTCAATCTTTTATACTCTTCATGATTACAAGAATATGGATCATAAAAATACATTGATGGATACTTAGCTACCCTGTACGAACTCCAGTATGCCAACCATTATTCTACATCATTAATTCCAACGATTACCACCACAACCTAATTTTTCTCTTATATGACATTTATCATGCTATTATCTTACTAAATCTTCCTTATCTAGTTAACTGCGAAATCCTTTCAAACTTTTCATAAATTTCTATCACAATAATAATTTCTTAATAACACATATCCACTTAAGCGATACTCTTTTTTTCAAAAAAGTATTCACTGACATTTACCTTGGGCAGATATATATGTATTCGGTGAATACTTTTATTGAATTGAATGCCTTCAAAATGACACTCAAACATATTCTGATTATATACCACACATATTGATACTGACAAGATATTGCTTGGACTATTCAGATGAGCTTCATGTCCATTTCTTCAAAGATACATATATTCAGAATACTCCTTTTCAAGATTTCTTATGATTTTAGGAAAGGTCATTAAACCCCAGATAGTCATGATTTCATAGATTCCAATTAACTCTGAGTGAACCATTCATCATAATATAAACAAATCTCAATGACAGATCCTTAAATCTTAAACAGTTACGAATATATATATCTAATCATTTTAGATCTTCTTGGTGAATACCTTTACCATCTTGTAACTACACGGTTTGTTTCGGTAACTTATTCGATTAATTCACAAATCTTACTCAACCCTTAACCTTGAGCATAATAATACTTTATTGAAACTATTCTCATTACAAAACTATCTAACTTGTTCATATCTTACAAAAAATACAGGTATATAAATCTTACCAGACATTCATGAAAGATTGCACCATTCAGGCCAAACAGAACATTTCATACAAGCTTCATACGGACTCTTATTTGCTGTCCTTGCGGACTTCATAGAAGTTGCTAAAAGATTCAATTAGAATGAGCCATTGAGTAGCAGACAAAATATGCTACAAAACGTTTCACAGAATATGCCAGGAAGCATTGTAATGAATGTGCCATCACAATTTCATATGAAACAAGCCTTAGTAATTTCAAAAAAAGTCATATACTTATGGTCCATTCATAACATCAAATCATATACTTCCATGGGTTATGACTTATGGTCTTATGTATTCATTCATGTATCGTGATCTGCTATTTTGATTCTCATGTCGAAGGCTATGCCATGAATAATTTCTATCATATCATTTCATATTCTTTGAGACCATGGGGCTTAACCTCATGGATTTGCATACACATCATGTATCGCAATTGGCCAATTAAGTCTTTAATTTATTGAAGTTTATGCCATGAGTGTTTTCCTATCATAGGATGCCATAGGTCAAAACCACATGGTTATTCGTTTCATTCATGTTGTGACTTGCCAGTTTGGTTAGCAATAATTGTCTTACTAGAGACTCCACAAGGATAACTTAACCATGGTGTTCACTTACCCAAACTCGTTCATACACCAGATAATTTCCTACCTTTAGTTCTCAAATTATATGTAAATAACTATATTAATATCAATCATTCATAACCTAACTTTATTCTTACTATCTTATACATGTTACTTTCTTTTTTGTATTTTTCATGCTTTCCAATTTGCATTTTGATCATGTTCATAGATATATTTTAATATGAATAGTATGACTGCACGAATCATAGTAGATGGAAACTTACATATAGCATCTTGAACGCCATATCTAAACACCAACTTGCAATCAGCAGCAATCACTGTTCAAAGAACATAGAAACATCATCAAAACTCATTCAAATACATTTTACCATCTTCTTCTCAAACATTGACTACCCCATACAAAGCCTTTTTTTCTTTAATCTTACTGTGCACCAAAGTTAACAGAGTTACTCTTCGAGATTCCTCATGTATAACTGAACTACTCACCCAAGATATGATGAAATCTTCTACTCTAGATCTGATATTCAATTCCAACTTAAAGGAGAAAGAAATACTATCGGTTCCTTAAGATTCAGTTAGCAGTATTTTTTGGAAAAGGAAGAAGAAAGCTCCCTTTTTCTTTAGCCAGAATACCTATAAATATAACTTAAGTGCCCATTGGAAACTTGACACGTGTAACGCTCTTTCAAAAATATCTTCATTAATGGTCTACACTTGTAAATGCAAATATAAATGATAATTAAATATAGACAATATTGGGTTACCCTAACCAGAGGGTCCCTAATTACTACACTTACAATGCAACTAGCACAGTCACCCAAATAACATGGCGCACTATGCCTTTGGTGAGTACTCCTTTCATAGTCATCTCTCCACTTGCTTGTTATCTCATTTAGAACTAACATAATGATCTGTCATTAAACCACCATCGATTTAAACAAATTTTTTGAATATGCCCATTCTGTACGCTAGCGTAAACTATTGGGCAGATACTACTCTGGCAAATAGACTAATTTAGGGCCAAGCCCCAAAACCTTGTACACGCCAGAATTGGGGTTGTTACATAGGACAAGTTAAAGACCTAATTTAGGCTACTAACACTTCTATAGATAATACCTTAGGGGTTTAATGTAACGAAATTGTCTTAGACGCATCAAAAAACCCTCGTAGTTTAGGAGTAGGATTTTAATATGGTTTTCTTTTGTTTTTTAAACATTTTGTTCTTTTCTATTGGAATTAATTTCAATCTAAGATTCTTTTATTCAACCAAAGTTATTCATTTTATTTTCCTTTGTAAGCAACAAGATTCATTTTCCCAATCAAGAGATTTGTTATTTTGCTCTTAATTGATACAAATCAGGATTATTTCATATCTTTTTTCTCTTTCAATTTAATTATATTTATTTACATGTTTATTTCAATTGAGATTATAAATATCATGAGTAGCTAATTCCCTTAAGGAAGATTAACGAGTGGATGTGGGAGTGATTAATAGATAATCAAAGCTTTCCTATAAAATTAGTTAGTATAAATTATGCGTTCTTAAACCTTAGGCTTGACAACCCTAGGAAGTAATCAAAGGTTAAATGAGGTTAGGAGATAAGAAAGTATCAATAAATTAATTAATCAGTTAAAGGACTGGAGGTAAATATGAGTTAGTAAATAGCTAATTCATCTTAAAACCCGAATCTAAAGTTAATTACAACCACTGAAACGAGTTAATCTTTCTAATTGGTTTAGTTGTTCGAGTGGCACCCCAAACCCGGCAGGGATGATATAATCTAAACCCAGAACATCACATTAGCCACTTACGTGACTCTCCTTATCGATAACCAAACACACCACAAAACCACTATTCACACCTCACAATATTCACGCAACCTATCTACATGCATAAACATCAATCATATAGTCTGGGATAAACATATACACTCTAAATTATGCTTCCATTGTGCTACTCTAATCAATAAAACAAAAGGGATAAATTCATCTTTTTATATAAAATATACAAATCATACATAACAAGCTAAGCATACATATAGTTTAGAGCATCTCAACTTAGACTATATTTGAAAGAAATAGTTCAAAACAACATGAAAGACTCATTTAATTACAACATAAAGATTTAAGGACTAATTCATAAGTTTAGTAAAATACTTTGAAAAACCTTTTTGTAAAATTGAGAGTAAAATTATGAAATTAATCAAATAGGACTTAATCATGCAAAATTTTAAGTCATTTCATCACATTTAACGACTCCAATTGTATCGTATAAAAATTAGGACAATATTGTAAAACTATCAAAACATGGTTCAATCATTCAGTATGTCACGTCATGACCACATGACATTCCTTGTCGCGATGTCGTCTGTAATTTTTGTATAAAATTGTCTAAAACTGCATATGACACATTGTCATATTACCAAGCATACAAACTTGTGCATTTAGCCTAATTTCTCTAATCCAACATATCATATAACATATATAGATCGTATTAAGCATGCTTACACACTTCAAAACTTACCAACACACAATTCGTCATCCAAGGTAAATAGCATGCTAGCATGCAATTCCTAACTTCATAAATCAATTACTTAGCATACCAATTTTATATTACCAATAAGTCGTTTAAAACTTGCTACAACATCTAACATACACTAAAAACATCAATATAATTATTCACCTATAGGCATACAAATCATTTATCATGCAACTCAAACCATCATAACATGCATATTCAAAATCAACATTCTCAAGTAATCAATGATTAAATGCTAGTTATAAAAGTCCATAAACAGTCCTTAAAATGTACATTACAACCCAAGAAAATATAAAAGTCTAACTCCCAAAGTAAGGTCCCACATTGCAATCTTTATTGAAGTAGAAAACACAACACATACTTAAGAAAGTTTGGTCTTGCTTTGGATCACTTGGATGGCTTACTTCTCCTCCAATAAACCAACTATTTATCTATAAAATATACATAAGAGTGTGAGCATGAGCTTTTACAAGCTCAGTGAGTGCTTAAAATGGCCATAAATAAACCACAATCTCAAGGTTATAAGAAAGGAAACCATATACTCATGGCATAGCATTAAGCATAACTTCTATCAATCCTATTGATATATTGGAATTATGTGACTAAGAAACATGTATAAACATATATGCATTGGATAAGTAGATCTCCCAACACACCAAATGACTCATAGAGTCTATACCAGTCCCATAAAAGTGTAGAATGAAGCTAACACTCTCCAAACACACCAACCAGTACCATTGAATAGAGCAAAGTCAACAATCATATGGCATGCCAATGATATCTAATGGTTTCAAAATATCACAATGCCAACATATCCATTTAAATGCACATGTACTTACTGTTTTATGCACACTTCACATATCGTATAACATATCCATATCACTTAATCAAATCTCATATAAGGGATTTTCAAATGCTTACATAACACTAAAAGAGCCATGTCACATTGACCTCATACTGTGTGCATAAATATTAGCAAGCTCATATCATATTTAGTCATAATCATATAACATTTCATTGACATTTCATGATAATCCACATAACATATCACATCTCATTAACATGATTTGTATAACAATAATAGATCGAATAGGGATACTTAAACTCGGAACTTAGGATAGGTGTCTAGGCTAGCCTAAACTCCCTAATAATGCATTGAATTGTGCCTAGAGATAGCAATTCCAACCATTCAATGGATTGCTTTTGGTCGAACATCAAAGGCTAGGTAAGCTTTTCTTTGCCCTTTTCCTTGCTCGTAGAAGCTCCCGATTGATCTAAAACTTTGCACACATGATAAAAATATTACACACTCATTAATTACATCCTTATTAGCATCCAAACCATAACAAAATCATAGACCTACACACTTTCTTATTACTATTGAAAATTAACTAGTTTTGCCAAAATAAGAGATTAATTGCCAAATCTTCATTTCTAAACCTCAAATTTGATTTCAAACATCCTAAATACAGTTTAACTACAGATCTGAGTCACCAATTTCATCTAATTATTTGGATTTAACTTTCTAGAAAATCAAGCTCTCATGAACATTTAAAAAAGGGAAAAATGTTCGATTCTTAAAAATTCATTAGCAATCTATTAAATTAAGTTGAAATACATTCTAATTAGTTCAAAATGAGTCAAAAATAACTTTAAAGTAGTATGTTTATTTTGGATTTTAGGATTGACCATTTTTGAATCAAAACTTGGTTTAAAAACATTAGATCTATTAAAATCTCCATACAATCAAGTAAAACTAGGATTAAATTAACAACATCCTTTGTTTGATCATAAAAAGTTAAAATGTTATGTCAATTTGTTAAAAACATTGAATTATGGATCTAATTAGAGGATGAATGTGAGAAGAAAAATGGCAAAGTTGATGGAGAAATCATAGTTTTTTTTCTTTGAAATTAGTGGTTATTTTGGTGTTTGATAGGTTAGGGAGTCTGGGTTGTTTGGTTAATTTGAGAGGAAAACTTAGATTGGGATTTTTAGAGAGATTTCAAATGGAAGAGATGAATGAAAGAAAGTGACGGTTGGGTGTTTAAATAGCCGACCATTTTTCAAAAATTGGGCAATTGCCTTTTTAACCACTTTGGATTTCTACCCTTTTTAAACTAGTCCAAGTTTAACTAAAAACTCATTTCATCAATTATTTTCAAATCCAACTTCATACTTAAAATAATTTTTTAAATTAATTAGTAATTAAACACTTAATTTTAATTTCCCTACCTGAATTTTAATCTCATTTATTATTTTAATATTTTTACCATATTATTACTATGAACCTAATTTTGGTATCTAATTCACTAACCCAATTTTTGAGATGTGATAATTTGTTTACTTACTTTAGGTATTTAGTTTCTAATATCATCTGTCTTATGATTTATTGTAATATAGAATTTAATTATTAATATTTAGACTTATTATTGTAAAGAGATTTTCAATAGATATAATTCATCCTCCATTGGGTACAATCCTCAGAATACTACAATACTATATTACAATTTGACCTGTATACTTGCGGACACCGTTGCTTTATTTCTTATATTTTTGGTCTAGTATTTTCTAGTCCAAGATTCGCATGTTTGGTGACAGTCAAGTTGTTGGTGCCGTTGTTGGGGAGGTTTCAGCATTAAATCTAAGAATATATTACAATTAATGAGAAAAAGAGGAAAGTTAAAGACTATAGATACAATATTTCTATTTCTTTTAATTTTAATTTTTGTATGTATACGATATTTCTACCCATACTAGATGCGGTGCGAGGCAGTATCAAAAGGGCGACGATTAAGGCCAATAATTTTAAAATAAAGACAGCCACGATCCAAACGATCTAAAGCACCTTGAGTTCAAGGGGAACATGATGGAATATCTGAACCAACAGTTGTAGAGGTTTTTGCAATTATTTGACACCTTCAAGTGTAACACCCCTCACCCAAATCCGATATCGGGACTGGGTACGGGGTATTACCAGACTTACGAACACACGATCAATCAATCTCGACTCACAAATTCCACAAAAATTTAAAACTTTTTCAATCTTATTCCAAAAACTCTTATTATGGGCTTAAGAGGCCTAAGAGACTCATTGGGTATGATCCGAAACCAAACCGGAACTTTTCAATCACTTTAAAATTTTTTTTACTTAAAACCAGGCACATGCCCATGTGGGACAAGGACACGCCCGTGTGGGCAGGCCGTGTGGTCGCATACGCCCATGTCCTTAGCCCGTACGGAATTAATTTTTATTTTGAACCTACAGGGGTTTTCACACGGCCGAGCACACACTCGTGTCTCTGGCTCGTGTCCTTCGCATGGCCTTAACATGCCCGTGTCGTCACCCCGTGTAAAAAACTGAGGCATTCTGTTTATGACATCATCGCAAAATCTTCGTCACACAGCCAAGCCACAAGCTAGTGGCTAGGCCGTGTTTGTCACATGGTCGGGACACACGACCGTGTTGCCAATCCGTGTATTTACTAGAAAACATTTAATTCCCATAATTTTAGGTGTAGGGGACACAAGGCCTATCAAAACGCCATGACACACGGCCTAGACACACGCCCGTGTGTCTACCTATGTGGACAATTATAGGCTATTTTCCAAGCCAATTGCCACCCTGAAACACAAAGCATCAAGAACCAATTTGGCCAATACACAATATAACACGAAAACACATCCAAACAACCACATTTCAACATCCATACACTTCATTTTACAAACCACACATAAGCATACACATCCATGGTCATTATACACCTAAAATGTAATTTATAGCATAAAAGATTACAACACTTTAATATAACATAACTTAACCATTATGGCCTATCAAAAATGGCCAAAGTAACAAAATAACTCTACCAACAAATGGACCCAAAAGAACCTTGTCTTATAACTAAAATCAATGGACCACCTCTATATGCCATAATTTTCAAGGTTTAAAATCAAAATACCAAAACAGTCGTTGATAGTGTTGATGGAAACCCGTCGATCACCAAACCTCGGATTAGCTTGAAAAACCTATAAGGGAAGGGAAAAACAAAGGGATAAGCTATAAAGCTTAGTAAGTCTATATGTAAAAGAATTGAGCATTGAAATTAAAAAGACATAGATAATGGAATTTAGATTTCCAATCATACAATTAAGCTTGAGAGTTATCACTTACACATGGGATCTTACCACATGATTCAATGCATACATTAAACACTTAGTACATATAATGGTTTTCATAAAACCTGCGCACACAATCTTAAACATATGGTTAAATCTTTTTGCATGCATTCACATTATGTCATATTAACTTGGATAGCTCGATGAATCACATAGAATACTAAAGGATACACAGAAATAAGACACAAGTTCCACACACATAGTGTAGCTGAAGCTACCACTAATATGTAGCCAAAGCTACCACTTATTATATAAGGCTCAATAATGAGCTATTAACGGGTCTGCTTACACAAGCTGACAGTGTCGTCGATTCTACTCAGTGCTGCTCACACAAGCTGACAGGTATTCGCAACAAATGTAAGATTACCTAGCCACTAGTAGTTGAGCTAGACCAGCACCCGGAATCACATAAACAATCAATAACAATTGATGGTTTCCTAGTGACATGTCACTCGTATCCTAATGATTCCTAAGGTTCAACTTGGACTTTTCTTTACTTATTGGTTTATCACATTCCAGAAAAAATAATTCGATATAAAATTTTAGAATTTCAAATTAATTAAACTAGTTAAACATAATGATTAAAGATAACTCATTATTTACATATAGGACTTACCTCGGTGCAAATATGCTAATCTTTTTCGATTTAGTCCGACACCTTGCCTTTTCCTCGATCAAGGTCATTTTTGCGTCATTCTTGATCTATAATATCAAATTTAACTCATTCAATACACATATTACTCAATTAGACACAAAATTATCCTATGGTAAATTTTACCATTTTACCCCTAACTTTGTCAATTTTTACAATTTAATCCCTAGGCTCGTAAAATGAAATGTATAAATTTTTCTAAATTCCCAAGCCTAGCTGAACATATTTCTCTTTTATAGCAGCCCACAATTTTTGATGTTTCACAATTTATGCACATATTTTACAACTTTTGCATTTCCTTAAATGTATTTTCATGGAAAATCACCTAGCAAAAGTTGTTTACTACACTTCAAGCTTTCATTTCCTACGAATAAACATCAAAATGCTTTCATGCCACACATGGGTAAATTTTTAAACATGAATCCTAGCTTAAAATAGTGGAATAGAAAGCTAGGTCAAGGTACGAGGATCTCAAAAATACGAAGAACATGAAAAACGGGGCTAGGAGATACTTACAATTAAGATTGAAAGATGAAAAACACTAGATATGGTGTTTCCTTTGATATTCAGCCAAGCATAGAAGAAGATGGACACTTTTTGGCCTTATTTTCCCTTTTTATTTCATTTAATATCGAAATGACCAAAATGCCCCTAATGGCCTTCTTTGCAAAATTTTCCTTCCATAGGCATTTTTGTCCATGTTGCCATAAAATGGTCTAATTGCTAAATAAGGACATCTAGTTTATGGTTTCATTTAAATTTCACATTAAAAACTTCTAGAACACATATTTTGAATTTCTTGCAATTTAGTCCTGTCACTCAATTGGGTACTTTATGGGTAAAATTCATTTACTAAATTTTCAATCATGCATTCAATCACACAATAAACTTTAAAACTTAATCGAAATACATTTTTCTAGGTCAAATTCGTGGTCTTGAAACCACCGTTCCATTGGGGCCCTAATTCGGGCTGTTACATCAAGTAGAATGGAATAACCGATAATGCTATGTGTCTTTGGTTATTTCCCTTTTCTGCATACGATAACACGACTGATTGGTTAGATTCGTTAGAACCAAGTTCCATAACCATGCGGGACGATTTAGCAAAAAAGTTTCTTCTCAAATTTTTCTCGATTAGTAGAACCATTTAGCTTAGGCTAGAAATCATCAATTTCAAGCAATATGAAGTGAATCGCTGTACGAAGGATGGGAATGTTCAAGTCAATGCTAAGGAAGTGCCCACACATGGACTACAAGCGTGGCTTCAAATCCAAATTTTCTGTCACCGTGTTAACAGTAACATTAGATCCAACCTAGACGGAGCAGCTAGAGGATCAATCATGTTCCACACATATGAACTAGCCTATAAAATCATAGATTACATGACTATGAATTCGTATATATGGAAAAATGAAAGATTCGTATAAAAATAAAAGGCTCCAACGGTAAAAGCGATAAACGAATTTGATCGATAGCAATAAATCTTAGAAAAGCTAAACCATTTGGAATCGACTATGAAACCAATAAGAGTGGAGCTATGTTCTAAAAACCAATCGGAGGAGGCAAGCTATATAGGTAATAGGGGTCAAGATCCCTATTTAAATGCCTGGAACTTCGGTTGGAAGGATCATTCGAACACAATCAGGGAGGCAACCAAGAAGGTGGAAAGCAAACATAAAATCGACAAAACCCTCATTACCAACCTCCACACTTACAAAAAAAATCAGTAAGAAACGACCATACTGCATGTGGTTAAAGATTCGATAGAATAGAATAGGAGATGCAAATAAGAAAGATGGACATTCGACAAGTCCAAGCCACATATGGATGACTAGAATCTAGAATCGACAGCCTCTGCGACCAGATAAGCCAACTCATGATGATGTTTAAGCAGAATGGCCAGATTATCCTTAATAACATGAAGAATAATCCTCAGAGAAATGAGGAGGAGCATGTAAATACAATCGCTTTGTGATTAGGAAAAACACTTGAAAAGTCGAAGGAGCCCATACATAAAGAAGAGAAGGTTCTTGAAGCTATTGACGAACCCATAGAAATAGTCGAGCACAACAAGCTGATCAAGGAGATAGCCAAACCAATGTTTGATCTAGTAACTACAAAGTCAAACACAATGTGGGTACCAATTCTGACAAGATTATAGGACAAGCAAAAAAAGGGATAATGTAGATTTCATAAATCCCTCAATGTCAATCTGTTGCTCTTGGAGCTAATTGATAAAATACTAAAATATGCCAAGTACCTAAAAGAATTGACATTGATGCCTTGTGTAGCACTTTAATTGCAAAAAAGATACCCCCAAAATTGAAAGATCCAGGTAGTTTCATGATTCCAATAGAAATAAGGGACTGATATTTTAGTAAGGCCTCTTCCGATTTAGGGCTCAGTATAAACTTAATGCCTCTATTGATCTATTAGAAATTCAGACTTGAGGAATTAAAGGATACCTCTATAACCCTGTAATTAGTCAATATATCCTTGGTACACCTAAAAGGTATAGTCATGGATGTATTGGTCAAGGTGTGGAGATTCATAATTCATGTCAACTTTGTAGTCCTTAGTTTCGAAGAAGATCAAGATATCCCGATTTTGTTGGGTAGGCCATTCTTGGCCACGTCCATTGATCTCAAGAAAAATGAGCTAATTATGAAAGTTGATGGCAAGACAGAAGTGTTTAAATGTGGTCACAATTCCCAAAGTGAGGGATCAGTTAGGGAGGAATGTTACACTTTATTCAATTTAATCCCTAACAACCTCAATCAAAGGTACTCTTCTAGTTGTATTGGTGCAAGTAAGTGGATTACGAAAGAACAAGATAAATAGTGATTGGATGATCCATTATGACCGAGAGCAACAAATGATGTCAATGGTGAATTTTAGGGAACTACCAGATAACTTCGGTAGCACGACATTAATTTTAACCCATCAAACTGTAATTAACTTTTTAATATTGTATATTTTTTTTATTTGTTAAAATTAGGAATTCAACTTGTTATTTGATGTTAAAATGAAAAGAAAACAGGGTTCTAAGAGCAACGGAGGAGCTAGATGTCAGTTGGGTGCAAGGATATGTAACCATAGGCCTTTGACAAGTCTCAAAGAGGCTAAATTGAAGCCATGTCATCACATAACAATCCCATGGCATGACTCACCCATCTTGAACATGAAAAATCTAAGAATTTATTTTTGTGTCACGTCATATACATTTTATGATGTGACATACCTACTTCGAAGGAAAAAGAATGGCAAGAATTCACTTTGTGTCGCCCCATGCCTTCTCTATGATGTGACATGCAGGCCCTTTTTAAGAACTTTCCATCTGTGTTTCAACATAATCTTTAGATATTCATCCTAAGATTGCACGGCAAGTCAAGCTCTATACGAAATTTTTATATTGTCTTTTGTAGTAACTGCATCCTTCAAGCCTTCACAAGTAACCAAACAACCTTTTGCAACACTATTCTTTGAAATTCCACAAATTCTCTTCCTTTTAGTTGTTCCATAGTCCTAAAACGATGAGGAGCAACCTTTCAGATGCTGAATCGGGAGCTGAGAACTTTAAAAAACTTTGAGAAAGGGAGATCAAAATTCACCTACAGATCATTTGATAAAAATCTCCTATTTAAGAGAGAGGTTTTGAGTCTTTGACATCGTTATCCAACGAAACAAGGGAGACAATTCCATAGATAGGAAAACTTTTGTGAAATCCCAAAGGAATGAGCCTGCATTCTGATAATTTAGGAATTTTATGCTGCCTTAAGGGAGATTGAGACAAATCGACAACTGGATGTACCATGGCCGTGGTTAATTGTTTGAGGAAAAGAAATTTCTATCTCATCGCTCGAGATAGGAGGTATTATGGCACTCCTTTATTCCTCTACGAACTTGCGTAGCAAGCGAATCTAATATATTTTTCGAGAGAGAATATGGGGGAGATAATCAGCCTGTAACAGCCCATTTCCCTATGGTGTCAGAACAGTGGTTCAGAGCCGTAAATCTGATGTGTGGGTCCGTAAATATTTACTATTTAATATTTAGTGTGTTTATAAATTTTGATTTAATGATTTTTGTTAAATGAAAGAATAATTAAGTTCAAGTGGTATGTACATAAAGTCAAGTGGTTTTAGTAAATGAGGTATTGGGACCTTGTTTCTATAAACTGAGCCTGTAAATATTTTATTAGATATTTATGGAGGGTTATTAAGGTCGTATTAAAGTTTCGTTAAGAAATTTTAATGTTTAAGTGGTTAATAAGAAGTATTAAACTGTAAAAATTATAAAAGTTGCTTGCTATTAATTTTCTTAGTTCAATGGTCTAATTAGTTAAGGTTGAGGGATTAATGTTGTGACTAAACCATAATTAAATTATGATGGACGGCACATGGGTTATTTTTAAGTAACTATGTATTAAATTATATGTATTTCATAAAATAACTATGGGTCATCTTGTTCACCTATTATGTTCTTCACCGAAAACCATGGATAAACAAGTTGGGAGCTTCGGCCATTCCTTTTTACCCTTGCTTGGTATGATTTGTTATTTTGTTTCTTGTAATTTTTATATTTTTGAGATCATTGTGGTTAGGTGTAGCTAACTTATATTTCTGTTTTTGAAACTATTAAAGATTTTAGATTTTGCCATTAATGAATCTTCATTATTTTTTAATGTTAAATGATGATTTTATAGTCTTGATTTTTGTTTAAGACTATTTCGTATGGTGATTTTATTTAATTTTTAGTTAAAAGATTAATTTCACAAAATATTAAAATTTTCATGGAATTTTTGTGAATTGTGAATAGTATTTTAGATTGTATCAAAATAGAAATAAGTTGGGCTAGAATTGGGTATTTTAGAAATTTTGATAAATTTAGAAATTTGCATTTAAGGACTAAATTTCATAAATATTAAAATATTAAGAGTAATTTTATAAAATTTCCAATAATAAGAGTTATAAGTTAAATTAATATTTTAAGTTATTGAATGGTTTCATTGAGTGAAGCATTATTATTTATGTGACAGCCCTATTTTAGCCCTAATCAGAAAAGTGGTTTTGGGACCACTAAACCGAGTTAGAAATTTTTTTTAATATGTGAATGGTCATATGTGAAAATTTGGTGTTTTAATTTTGTCTTTTGGATACTAAATTGGTAATTAACGACTTAAGTGCATGAAAGAAAAATTAGAGGGTCAATGTGTAAGTGCCGAAATGTGAGTGTTCTTTAATAGGAAGGGTTTAAGAATAAAATAGACCATGGAACTAATGCATGGACACATTCGGCCCTTACTTAGTGGAAGAGTAATAATTTGAATGAGGTTAATTTGGTAATAAAATAATTAAACATATTGCATGTAATAGGAACATAGAAAAATTCATGCTCTAGTCTTGTCGAAACCATCAAAAGAAAAGAAAATAAAAAGAACTAGAAGCATTCGGCTAGCCAAGGGTTCAATTAAGGTATGAATTCATGTGATTTCTTTTGGATTTTTGTGAAATTGAGTTGGTTTTGAAGCTCTTAACATGACCCATGTGCCAATTTTTGAAGTTGTGAGGCATGAAGCATTCGGCCTTGGTATTAAGGTGTTAGATTGTTGTCAATTGATGTTGTGTAATTAGAAATGAGTGTATGTGGTTATGAACTAGTTAAATGTTGCTATATGTGGTTAAATAGGTAAATTGTATTCAATTATTATGGTGAAATGTTGGATTTGTGTTTAAAACATTGAAATTGTAAGTTAATTGTTAGTATGTGTTTATATGTTAGCCGAATGTGAATTAAGGTGAGAAATGAAAAGAATGATGAGTTTGAGTTTATAAATTGATATATGTGGTTCAATTGATAAGTGATAATCGGCTAAAGTGGTTATTATGCATTTTGATATACATTTTATAATGGACGAATGTGGACTTGAATAAAGGTGTGAATAATTTGTTGTTATTGAGGTTTGTACATTCGGTCATGGAAGAAATTAAGTTGAAATTGATTATTTTTTTAGTTGAATCATGAGATAGAGGGATTTAAGTGCTAATATACCATTTTCGGTTTAAAACTGCCATAGATAAATTCATTAAGGTAAGTTTTATGCACTTGAATTGATGTGTGAAGATTTATATATATATATATATATATATATAAGAGTATTCAACTAAGACATGGGAGGTTAAATGTTGAACAAATGCTTACCCAACATGGTGGGACTAAACAGACAATGTTTGGTTGTGTAAGGAGCTGTTATGTAATTTTATTCTAGTTATGCTACGTATAAACAACACTTGAATAATTACATGTAAATAGTGATAGGGACGAATTGATAAAATACGGTAGGATGTTATAAGTACATTCGGCCTAAATATTCTTATCATGAATGTGTATTTGTTTTGTTGTCCATGAATGAATGAGTTATGCTCTTGTCATTTAAATGAAAGTAGAAAATTGAAAGGATTAATGTTATATCCACTAATGCCGTATGTGAGAGAAATTATTTGATGTATTTTAGTTATGGCATTCAAGTGTGCCGAATAAAGGATTAATGTTATATCAACTAATGCCTTATGTGAGAGAAATTATTTGATGTATTTTAGTTATGGCATTCAAGTGTGCCGAATATGATTTCAGATGATTGAGATGTTATAATTATAGTATTTTATAATTGCCGAATTTGTATTTAAATATTAGTAATGTGATAAGCTGAATTTGTTAATCTAGCTCAAGAGCAAAGAGCACCAATTTCGGATAGGGGGAAAGATAAAGTTCTGAATAGCCAATTCGTGATAATTCGATAACATCCAAGGTAAGTTTTAAGTGATTTAACATGGACTATAATCGTATATTAACATGGTATATTAAGGAAAGGAAGTAATCTTTATTTTATATGTAAATGTGTACATTGCCGAATGTGATAGTGATAAAAGGAAGATGATGTGTTCTATAGACAATAGAATTTATGAAATGTGAGTTGAAATGTTATTATGTGTTAAGGCCAAATGGCATTGCTTGAGATGTATAAGAATGTTTAAGTACTATGATGGAATGATGTTAAACCCTTGATGTATATGTATAAATATATATATGTTCGAGTGACATGGAAATTCGAAAGTAAGTATTTAAAAGTAAGCGAAAGCTTGAATTACGATTTATAAATGTGTTCAGGCAACCTTGCCTAGCAAGCTATACGCTGGTGGTTATTCTCAGGCTACAAGCCTAGTAGGCATAACGCCAGTGAATTGGAATCGGACTTATAGTCCAGCAGGCCATGTGCCAGTGATGAATCTCGGGCTTTAAGCCTAGCAAGCATTATGCCGGTGAAATCAAATCAATTGGTACTTAGCGAATAATATGCCAGGATGTTATCTCGAGATTTCGGGTTGATATATTATAACCTAAGCTAATACGAGTGGAAAAGCTAAGTATGAGCTATAATCTTGTTAGCTCATAACAAGGTACGTAAGTGTTTCTTTTTCCGTAAGACTTTGATGCATAATAAAATGTGTTTGAATTAAGGTTGTATATTCGAATGTGATTGTGCAAGAAGTACTTTATGAAAATTACATTATGAATTGATGTATATATATATATATATATACTCATGATGCAACTTTTGGCCAAACATGGCATAAGAGAATATACATGTTAAATAATACAAATGTATTCGGTTGAATGTAAGTTAATTTTGAAATTGCATCGATATGATCAAATATGAAATGATACATGAGATTGTTTTGAAAGTGTATATTCGGTCATAAGAGAGATTTATTTAATGTGAAAATCATGTGGATGTGATAAAGTATTTAACCTTAAATATTCGGCTGAGTTAAATTATGCTTGGTAAAGTGAATGAAATGGTATTATTTTGATCCAAAAAGAACTGATATGATTAGTTCATGGGGTTGTTTAATTACTTAAAACTTACTAAGCTTAATTGCTTACTGTGTATAGTTGTGTTCTCTTCTATTTTTATAGGTCTTGATCGAAAGCTACGAGCTCGGAGATTCAAGTTAAAAGTCATCTACACTATAGTCTCTTTTTGGTACTTTTAAAAGTCTAAGTTCTGAAAGATGGCATGTATAGGCTTAACTCTCTTTTTGAAACAAATGATATTTTGAATTTTGTATATAATCTAGCCATGCAAAAATGGCTTGTTTAATAACTAGCATGAGTGTTGGTTTGATGAAATCTTGTGGCTGATCATTTTGTAATCGTTCATTGTTGATAAATCGGTCATGTTTACATGTATTATCATATGAGTTCATAAGTCCAGGTTGATCTTAAATTTGACTATGGTTTAAGAATTTACCAAATAAATAGTATTGATTTTTGCATGATATGAAATCGACATTTAGCTTATAAATTTAAATCAAGTGTAAGTATATGGTTTATCGATTAGGCTTTGTTATGTTTAACGTAGAAATTTAAATTTTGACTAGATATAATACCCATCCTAGACAATGCATACATGCATTCGGCTACAACCATGAGATGTTATATTCGGTAAAGTGACTTTGATTTTAAAATTCGTTCATGTTTGAAAGATCAAAGAAACTATATTTTTATGCATGTTTGATTATGATTGATTGGCCTGATCTATCTTTTGTTAAGTAATACTTTATGACCCTATTCCGGCGACGGTTGAGGGTTATAGGGTGTTACAATTTAGATTATAAAACAAACCAAATAGATCAAAATCAAGGGAAAATTGTGGTTGGATTAGTCTTCGACTTCATTGTTACAACTGTATTTGTCGAGGTAAGTTCGTATATGGATAGAAATTATTATTTTCCATTTTGAATGAATGTAAATTGTTAATTATGTTATGGTTAAATTAATTGATAAAGATGTGATAAACTATTATTATGGATCAATTAGAGGAATTAATCAAATGAAAGGATATGTGAACTATTGTTAATGTATTTGTTGATTATGAATTATAGATTGTCTATTTAAATGTTACTTGGATTAAGGTAAGTTCATAATGTTTGATGTGTAAATTGAAAGTTTGTTGAAAATAAGTTATTGTTACTGGTAAATTGTATAAATGCATGTGAAATTTTATATGTTGTTATAGTATTTTAAATATTGGAATTAAATTCATATGGAATTGATTAATGGATGGTGACAATCCTTGTGATGGCACATTGACAGTATGAATATATATATTGATATTTTATTATGCGTAGGAATCGATGAAGTGCCCTTAATTGATAAATATGTATTGGAAACGTAAAAAATTATATAATTTTTCATACATATTTTTACTTAAAATCAGGCAGTTTTGGTAAAATTCTTGTCATAAAATAATTAATTTCTATAAAATAAATTAAATGTGCTAAAAGTTTGAACATGTTGATTTTTTTAATAATTATTTTTATTGAATTTTGATTATTTTTGATAGATTTGCACAAAAGGCGAAAATTGACTTGGTAGACACCGCTAGAAGAACAAAACTGAGAAGCAATTTGAAGTAACAAGGTGAAATAATTTCCAGCCTAAGATGGTCCAAATATGTCTATTTATTCAAAATATAATTAATTTTAATTTATTCCCAATTTAATTTGGGCTAAATAGATTAATTTTAATTAATTATGGAAAAAGGGCCTAGTTGAATCGCACCAGTTGAACCCAATTTATCGAACTAAACCAGCCACCAATTGGGCAGCCCAGAACTGTCCAAATGCTGACCCAAATCAGCATTTTAGCTGATTAAACAAGCTTGCAAACAAGGCCTTGAAAGACCTCCAAATTGCATTCAAACCACACCTTAATTTAAGGATTTACAGATTTGCCCCAGGCTAATTTTAGCAAAGTTGAAAGCTTCAACTTTGCCATGCAGATGGCCGGCCATGTAGGGGGTCTCTTGGCTGCTGGAGTTTACTATTTTTAACAGCCCTCCTCAGCTATAAAAGGCACCCTATGCTGCCCATTCTAAGCATCCCTCAACATCCATCGTTCACTTTCATTCTCTCATTCATTCCACTCTCTTCTCTCTCATTTTCCATTATATTTTCCTATAGTTCTTGTGCCGATTTCTCCTCCTGGAAAAGAGGTATTTTTGCAGCCATTTTGGGCAGCAAGCAAGTATTCATAGAAGCCTTGATTAGCAAGGACAACGAAGACAAAGAACGGAGCAATCAGTTAAGCCACTAATAAGGTGTGTACCAAACCCTCTCGGTAGATTAGGTTAATAAATGCCGAAAGATCGAAATGCCGAATTCTGGCATCTTTAAAACTTGTGAATATGTGATGGTTCATGGATTGGCTAGAATATGATGGGCTCGGTAAACGGAATTGATGGAACAGGTAAGAGCACCATTTTGTGCAAGATGGTAAGTTGGGCCTCAAATGGGCTGAAATTGGGCCCAATGGGCTTTTGGGCCCATTTGGGTAAATTTGGTAGAAAATGAAATCTGGATAAAGTGCATGTTAAGACTGTTAAAATTGCTATGGAATATAGGCTATATGGGCCTAAATGACTAAATTGGCTACGTAGGGCCCATTAGGGGGTTTTAGGCCCAAAAGACGAATTGGTTGAAATGGATTAAAATTACCATTTAAACACTCAAAATTGTTGATAGTTGATAATAAGCATGGAAAACCCTAGTAATTAATAAAATAACGAAATTACTCTTATAATATGAAAATGACTATTTTGCCCCTAGGTGAAAATGACCATTATACCCCTAGGGTTATGTTATAATTAAGATGCATATGATACTGTTTTTGTACATGATATGCCATGATATGCACATGATATGCCATGATATTTTCATATATGCATGGGTTGGGTTTTATATGAATAGAGGAAGTGCTAAAGGGGCTTTGCCCTAGTTATTAAAAGAGGCTTGGCCTCCAGTTATATGATAAGGCAGCTATGCTGCCAGTGGAGAGTTTGGTTGGGTGGGTTGAGTTATTGCCCACATGGATAGCTTGGTTGGTACCGGTGGAGAGTAGCGGTTGGGTGGGTCGATAGTTTCCCCACAGTAATATGGGTTGCATACAGGCATTCATATTACATGTGATATTGAAATGGGCCTATGGGCCATACTGTTTACAGAAAAGGCTTCAGCCTAGTGATATGATTTAAACAAATGGCTTCAGCCCAGTATATGTTGAGACTGAACTCGGGCTTAGGCCTAGTATGATGATATTGATTTGGGCTCTGAAAAGGCTTGTTGCACACTGAGTTTCCAAACTCACCCCTTTCCTTAACTTTGCAGGTGAGCCTTGATGTGGAGACTTGGAGCCGGAGGGGATTCAGAGTGGCCATGGTGATCGCTTTCGGACTATTTTCGTAAAGTAATTGGTTTTTATAATTTTTAATTTAAGTATTATTATTTGGTTTTGGGTTGTAATAAGGCCATTTTAATTATTTTTTTCGAGATTATTTTATTTTATACTTTTTATTTTAATTGACTGATATTGACCTAAAATGGGCTAGACATAGGGCGCATTTTCCAAAATGGTACTTGTTTTCAAAGTATCGCAAGGATACAATAAAACGATTTATCAAATATATCTACTTAAATGAATTCCAACTCAACTTGTTTTCCAAAACAATCACTAAACTAAAGTGTGGCAATGGTTGTGGGTATGTCTAGGATTGAATCCAATCAAGAGCTTGGTACTTAAGCAGCCTACATGGCTCACCTCCTCTGTTTCGGATACCTACCTGGTGCACAGCTTCCATTCACTTTATTAACTTAGCAAGGATAACCTTTTTAACACTAAGAAAGATTTTGGATGAAGCATGGGTTTTCTTAAATATTACAATGTGACACATCGGATCTGGCCATAACGTCTGGGCTGGGTTTGGGGTGTTACATTTAGTGGTATCAGAGCTAGGTTGCAAGAACTCGGCTGTGGGTTTTAAACGTGTTTAAAATCAAGAGTTTCAAAAAAAGGTATTTTAAAATCAATTTTAAGAATTTCTAAATAGAAACCCTTTTTTTTACACTTATTTTTGTGACAATATACATGTTGTTAGTTTTAATTGGTTTGGAGCAAGAGGCGGCACATTGAATCCTCGGCACCAAGTCTGTAAGTGTACTATCTTTTAGACCGTATTATATTGATATGATGCTATAGATAGAACTGAGACCCTACTATGATACTTTAGATAGGGTAGAGCTGTAGAACAATAGGATTGAGACTGTAGCTAGGCTACGACGTTGTGAAGCAATCTCTGAACTGCTATATTTCCATAAGACATCTCATAACAAACAACTAAAATATTAAACTAATGTCATAAAAATTCGTAATCAGATAAATTCGAGATGAGTACAAGAGGATCTCGTGGACGAGGCCGCAGACGTGGTCGTGGAAGAGTGCAAGCTGAATCTTCATCCTCAGGGCATAGGCCAGTTGAGGAGGCATCTGTGCCATAGGCAACTGAGACTGGGTCACATGATCGGTCTGCGGGGGACGATGCTTTGTCCCAAGCGATGTTAAGGGTCTTAGGAAGGGTGGCTGGAGCTAGTACTGGGACAGTGAATAGGGGATCCATCTTCGAACGACTCCGGGCTAACGGGGCAGAGGTTTTTAGGAGTGTATTTGGAGTAGCCCCAAACGTGGCTGAATATTGGCAAGAGGCAACAGAGCGGATCATGGACAACTTCGATTGCTCGATAGAGCAAAAGCTGAAAGGATCGGTGTCTCTGCTACGAGACGAGGCATACCAGTGGTGGATTACTGTGAGGGAATGTACCCCAATCGAACGGGTAACCTGGGAACTGTTTAAGACTGCTTTTAAGGGGAGGTATGTTGGAGCTAGTTATGTGGATGCCCATCGAAAGGAATTTTTGAATCTGACTCAGGGTAACAAGACTGTTGCTGAGTATGAGGCAGAATTTTTGAGGCTGAGCCGATATGCTAGTGGGATAGTTGCGACGGAATATGAGCGCAGTGTTCAATTAGAGGATGGTCTCCGAGATGAGCTTCGGGTGTTGATAGCTCCACAGAGGGAGCGTGATTTTGCTGCGTTGGTAGAGAAAGCCAAGATAGCTGAGGAGGTAAAATGAGTTGAGCGACAGAATCATGAGAGGGATCGACCCAGATTCAGGAGGGATTCTGGACCCTCGGGTGTTGCATATAGAAATGTTAAAAGAGCTAGAGTGGAGGAACTGGTTCTAGCAGTTCCGGTGAATACCATTAGACCGCAGGCTTGTGGGGACTGTGGCAGAGTGCATTTGGGGGAGTGCTGGAAACGAACTGGGGCATGTTTCCGATGTGGGTCAAAGGAACACAAGTTCAGAGAGTGTCCTCAGAGAGCAGCTCAGGATTGAGTTGCTGACCAAAGGGTTGTCCAACCAGTGCGAGGAGGACCATCACCACAGAGAGGCCGTGGGCAAGGTAGAGGTGGTAATGGTAATGGACGAGGAAGTGGGGCACCTGGCAGGGGTGCTGGGCATACTGAAGCTCGATAGCCGGTGTTGGTTTATACTGCACAACGTCGAGAGGAGGGTGATGCTCCTGTTGTTATAACCAGTACGTTTTTCATTCATAGCACGCCTTACACTACTTTGATTGATGTTGGTTCCACTCATTCGTATGTTGCCTGTAATGTATCTGGGGCGTTGGGTGTGTTTCCTGAGGAGACTGTGAATGGGGTATCAGTGATAAGTCTATTGGGACACTCGGTTAAGGTGGATAAACTCTTTAGGGAGGTGCCTTTAGAGACACAAGATAGGGTATTTTTAGGAGATTTGATGGAGCTGCCATTTGGAGAATTTGATCTATGTTGGATTGTGCTGCCAAGAGGATGCTGCTGAGGACTGTCGAGGGTGAGGAGGTATTGGTCATAGGGGAGCGAATGAATTATTTGTCCAATGTTATTTTGGCCTTAAGGGCTGAGAAGTTGATTTGGAAAGGTTGCAAGGCGTATTTGGCCTTTGTAAGTCAAGCTGAGCCTGAGAAGGTGACTGTGGAGATGGTTAGAACCATTAGGGAATTTTAGGATGTCTTTCCTAAGGAGCTTCCTGGATTACCCCCAAACCGAGAAGTCGAGTTTAGAATTGACTTGTTACCTGGAACGGCCCTAGTATCCATCGCACCTTACAGGATAACACCAAAGGAGTTGGTGGAACTGAAAGCTCAGATACAAGAACTGTTAAATAGAGGATTCATCAGACCAAGTGTTTCTCCGTGGGGTACACCGGTGTTGTTCATGAAAAAGAAAGATGGGACCATGCAGATATGTATCGATTATCGGTAGTTGAATAAATTGACGATAAAGAACAAGTATCCTTTGCCAAGAATTGACGACCTGTTTGACCAGCTGAGAGGAGCTTCAGTATTTTCCAAAATTGACCTTCGATCAAGATATCATCAGTTGAGAGTCAAAGAAGTGGATATTCATAAGACGGCATTCTCGATATAGTCATTACGAGTTTCTGGTTATGCCCTTTGGATTGACTAATGCATCAGCAGCATTGATGGATTTGATGAATCGAGTATTTCGACCATACTTGGATCAGTTCGTGGTTGTTTTTATCGATGATATATTGGTATATTCAGAAACGAAAGAGAAACATAATGAGCATCTTCATATTGTTTTGTAAGTGCTA
The DNA here is from genome assembly GCA_020496765.1 of Gossypium stocksii. Lineage (NCBI taxonomy): Eukaryota > Viridiplantae > Streptophyta > Magnoliopsida > Malvales > Malvaceae > Gossypium > Gossypium stocksii. The sequence goes on from CM035624.1 coordinate 44,611,861, forward strand.
AGGGAAAAGCAACTCTATGCAAAGTTCAGTAAGTGTGAATTTTGGTTGAGTGAAGTAACTTTCTTGGGGCATGTCGTTTCTACAGAGGGGATTAAGGTGGACCCTCAAAAGATTAAGGCGATTCTGGAGTGGAAGCCACCGAGGTTAGTAACAGAAATTCGAAGTTTTTTGGGGTTGGCAGGTTATTATCGAAGATTTGTAGAAGGATTTTCTGTGTTGGCAGCACCGTTGACGAAACTTATAAGAAAGGGAGCACCGTTTGTTTGGACAGAGAAGCAGCAAGAGGCTTTTGAGAAGTTAAAGAAAGTTTTGACTGAGGCACCAGTTTTGACTGAGGCACCAGTGTTGATTCAGCCAGAGTCTGGTAAGGATTTCACTGTGTATAGTGATGCATCACATGTAGGTTTGGGCTGTGTGTTGATGCAAGAGGGTAATGTGGTCGCTTATGCTTCACGGCAGCTTAAGTCTCATGAGGTAAACTATCCTACTCATGACTTAGAGTTAGCAGTGGTGATATTTGAGCTTAAGATTTGGAGGCATTACTTGTATGAGGAGAGATGTATTATTTATACGAATCATAAAAGTCTCAAGTACTTGCTGACTCAAAAGGAACTGAACCTTAGGTAGCGAAGGTGGATAGAGTTGTTAAAGGACTACGACTATTCGATTGAGTACCACCCAGGTAAGGCAAATGTCGTGGCGGATACATTGAACCGAAGGGCTGTGGCTGAACTAAAAGTGATGTTCGCTCGTTTGAGTTTGTATGACGATGGAAGCTTGTTAGCAGAGTTACAAGTGAGACCAACTTGGGTTGAGCAGATTAAGAAGCAACAAATGGTAGATGAGTTGTTGGTTTCTCGGTTTCAGCAAGCCGAGAAAGAGGAGAATTCAGATTTTGGATTAAATAGTGATGGGGTTCTTTGTTTTCGAGGAAGAATCTATGTTCTGAAGGACTCTGATTTGAGATTGATGATTCTAAAAGAGGCTCATGGTGGACCTTGTGCAATGCATCCAGGAGGAAGTAAGTTGTTTCGAGACTTGCGGGAGTTATATTGGTGGCTTGGGCTTAAGCGAGAGGTGACCGAATTTGTGAGTAAATGTTTGACGTGTAGCAAGTAAATGCAGAGCATCAACTGCCTTCAGGATTGTTACAGCTAGTGAAGATATCACTTTGGAAATGGGAAAGAGTAACGATGGATTTTGTGAGTGGTTTGCCACTGATACCTTTCAAGAAGGACTCGGTTTGGGCAATTGTGGATAGGTTGACAAAATCTGCCCATTTCTTACCTGTCCGAATCGATTACTCGCTCCAGAAGTTGGCCATGTTGTATGTGGAAGAGATAGTGCGGTTGCATGGAGTGCCAGTATCGATAATTTCTGACCGAAACCCAAGGTTCACATCTCGATTCTGGTGGAAGCTGCACGAGGCGTTGGGAACGTAATTCGATTTTAGTACAGCTTTTCACCCTCAGTCGGATGGGTAACCAGAGAGGGTCATTCAGATTCTAGAGGACATGTTGAGGGGTTGTGTTATCGACTTTAGAGGCAGTTGGGAGGATTACTTGCCATTGGCGGAGTTTGCTTATAGCAACAGTTACCAGGCAAGTATCCAGATGTCTCCGTATAAGGTGCTATATGGGCGAAGGTGTCGTTCGCCTACTTGTTGGACAGAGTTAGGGGAAAGACAAGTACTAGGACCAGAGTTAGTAGTGGATACTGAAGACAAAGTTAGGGTGATTAGAGATTGGCTAAAAGAGGCAGCTGATTGACAAAAGTCTTATGCTGATCTGAAGCGTAAGGAGATTGAGTATGCAGTAGGGGATATTGTCTTTTTGAAGGTTTCGCCTTGGAAGAAGATATTGAGGTTTGGTAAGAAAGGCAAATTGAGTCCACGATTTATTGGGCCTTATCGGATCCTTAAGCTAATAGGGCCGGTGGCTTATCAGCTAGAGTTACCCCCAGAGCTGGATCGTATTCACGATGTCTTTCATGTGTCCATGCTAAGGCAATATCGTTCTGACCCTACTCATATCGTGCCAATTGCAGAAATTGAGGTACAGTCAGATTTGACCTTCAAAGAGGAACCTGTGCAGATACTGGATCGCAACGTCAAGGTGTTGAGAAGGAAGTCAGTTCCATTACTGAAAGTGCTTTGGCGGAATCATGGCAAAGAAGAGGCTACTTGGGAGCCAGAAGAGGCGATGCGTCAGCAATACCCTCAACTGTTTGGATCAGGTAAAAATTTCGAGGCTGAAATTTCTGTAAGGAGGGTAGAGTTGTAACACCCTGATTTTCGGGATTTAGTGATTTTCGTGTGATTTTGGGTAAAAATTTAAATTTTGGTATTTGGTTGTGCAATTCATATTTGGAGTGTGCAAATGGGTCTGTAGAAGGCCCATGAGTTGGCAAAAACTCGGTAGAAATTTTAAATTTTTGGACTTAAAGAATTAAGGGTTTGGATAGGTGGTCTTATTAAAAGATGTGGGTAGTTTGTATCACAAAAAGGGCTTTGGCAAAGTGGCTTGAAGGCGCCACTTAGTTGCTAAAAAAGTGGCATGTAATTGGAAGGGAAGGAGGCCAAGGTGCGATTCTCTAGCAGGTATTAGTGTGGTTTATTTTTATGTCATGAGCATGCAAGAGTTCAAAGTCAGCTGGAACTCTGGTTGAAGAGTTTGAAGCAGTCAAGAGGATCGATCATGGAGGGATAAGGGGGAGTGTATCTAGGAGAGATTTTAGGAGAATTTGAATTTGGAAAAGGTGTGGCCGGCCAAGGGTGTGTATAGTGCAAATTCGACTATTGAATTGTAGTTTTGTTGTTTTTAGTTTCTGTTTCATTTGTGCTATTTACTCATAAGCCAAAACCCCTCTCTTTCCTTTCATTTTTCCTTCCCATATGCTTTTTTTCCTCTCATTCTTTCTCCTCTTTAATCTCTAGAAAGAGCCGAACCCTTCTCTTCCTCTCTTTTAGCAAATACCCCAAGCAGAGCCAAATCCCGAAAGTTCAAGGGGAGACGAATTCTCTTTGATTGATACACCTTGTTTTCTCCTTTTTGCCGAATCTGACACTCTCAAAAGTCTCTAAACTCCATTATCAACACCCCTTCAGTCCATAATCATCTTCTTCTTCCTTGACTCAAAAGCTAAAAGTACAACACCTTTGAGGGACTTGGTGGCCGAATCCTAAGATCCTTGTGGTACGATTTCTGCTAGTGTTTGGAAGCTTGGTCTGCGTTAGATCTGTGTTAGCTCGGGATTGGAATTGTTTTGGTAGGTGAACCCTTGGTAAGTGTTCGAAACCTTGGTTATATTTTAGTACTTTGGATTAAGGAAACTGAAACCCTAGATACTTTAGTGGCTGTCGATTTGGGGGTTTAGGGCTCTATAGGTTTTAACAACTAATTTATTTTGGTGCTAGTGCATTCTAAAGCGGTCTCTTGAGAACTTGGACAAAGGAAGTGATGAGATTTTGATCTAGTTACAACTTTCAGTAAAGGTATGATATCAGTGGCATAGGGGTTGGTGGCCGAATGGTCTTGGTAAGACTGTGTTGTTATCTTTGGATTTCAAAGTCTGATAGGTCAAGTAAATGAATGTAGGACAAGTGCGTAGCAGATTTTGGAAATCGACCATCACTAATCAGGTGTGTACCAAACCTTCTCGGTAGCTTAGGTTAATAAATGCTGAAAGATCGAAATGCCAAATTTTAGCATCTTTAAAACTTGTGAATATGTGATGGTTCGTGGATTGGCCAGAATACGATGGGCTCGGTAAATAGAATCGATGGAACAGGTAAGAGCACCATTTTGTGCACGATGGTAAGTTGGGCCTCAAAGGGACTAAAATTGGGCCCATTTGGGTAAATTTGGTAGAAAACGAAATCTGGATAAAGTGCATGTTAAGACTGTTAAAACTGCTATGGAATATAGGCTATATGGGCCTAGATGACTAAATCGGCTACGTAAGGCCCATTAGGGGGTTTTGGGCCCAAAAGCCGAATTCGTTGAAATGGATTAAAATTATCGTTTAAACACTCGGAATTGTTGATAGTTGATAATGAGCATGGAAAACCCTAATAATTGATAAAATAACGAAATTACTCTTATAATAAGAAAATGACTATTTTGCCCCTAGGTGAAAATGACCATTATACCCCTAGGGTTATGTTATAATTAAGATGCATGTGATACTGTTTTTGTACATGATATGCCATGATATGCACATGATATGCCATGATATATTCATATATGCATGGGTTGCATTTTATATGAATGGAAGAAGTGTTAAAGGGGCTTTGCCCTAGTTATTAAAAGAGGTTAGGCCTCTAGTTATATGATAAAGCAGCTATGCTGCCAGTGGAGAGTTTGGTTGGGTGGGTTGACTTATTCCCTACTTGGAGAGCTTGGTTGGTACGGGTGGAAAGTAGCGGTTGGGTGGGTCGATAGTTTCCCCACAGTGATATGGGTTGCATACAGGGATTGATATTACATGTGATATTGAATTGGGCCTATAGGCCATATCGTTTACAGAAAAGGCTTTGGCCCAGTGATATGATTTAAACAAATGGCTTCGGCCCAGTAACCGTTAAATAAAAGGGTTCGGCCCAATATATGTTGAGACTAAACTCAAGCTTAAGCCCAGTATGCTGATATTGATTTGGGCTCTGAAAGGGCTTGTTGCACACTGAGTTTCCAAACTCACCCCTTTCCTTAACTTTACAGGTGAGCCTTGATGTGGAGACTTAGAGCCGGAGGGGATTCAGAGTGGCCATGGTGATCGCTTTCGGACTATTTTCGTAAAGTAACTGGTTTTTATAATTTTTAATTTAAGTATTATTATTTGGTTTTGGGTTGTAATAAGGGCATTTTAATTATTTTTTTGGGGATTATTTTATTTTATACTTTTTATTTTAATTGACTGATATTGACTTAAAATGGGCTAGACATAGGACGCGTTTTCCAAAATGGTACTTGTTTTCAAAGTATCGCAAGGATACAATAAAATGATTTATCAAATATATCTACTTAAATGAATTCCAACTCAACTTGTTTTCCAAAACATATCACTGAACTAAAGTGTGGCAATGGTTGTGGGTATGTCTAGGATTGGATCCAATCAAGAGCTTGGTACTTAAGCAGCCTACATGACTCACCTCTTCTATTTCGGATACTTACCTGGTGCACAGCTTCCATTCACTTTATTAACTTAGCCAGGACAACCTTTTTAAACACTAAGAAAGATTTTGGATGAAGCATGGGTTTTCTTAAATATTACAATGTGACACATCGGATCTGGCCATAATGTCTGGGCCGAGTTTGGGGTGTTACATGAGCGATTCTTTCAAATTAGCCGGAGTACCCGAAGATGCATTACCATTGAAGCTGTTCCCATATTCCCTAAGGGACAAAGCATGAGCTTAGTTAAACTCATTGCCACCGAACTTGATTTCTACATGGCAAGAGTTAGCAGAGAGATTTCTTGTGAAGTATTTTCCGCCTAGCAAGATTGCTAAGCTGAGAAACGAGATTACTGCCTTCCAAAAAATGGATGATGAGTCCTTGTATGAGGCATGGGAAAGATTCAAAGAGTTATTACGAAAGTTCCCTCATCACGAAATTTCGCATTGCGTCCAACTTGAGACATTTTACAATGGTCTCAACGCTCACACAAGGATGGTAGTGGACGCTTCTGCTAACGGTGCTATCCTGTCTAAGTCTTACAATGAGGCTGATGAGATTATCGAGAGGATTGCAAGCAACAACTATTAATGGCCAGCCAATCGAGCAGCGTCAGGAAGACGAGTCGCTAGAATACATGAAGTAGATGATCTCACTTCACTCACATCTTAGGTATCATCAATATATTTGATGTTAAATAATCTTACCACTAATGGGTCTAATAGTCTTGTAGCCCAGCCACTTAATCACTTTGAGAATATAGCATGTGTCTATTGTGGGGAAGGACATGTGTTTGAAGAATGTCCATCAAACCCAGAATCCATGTACTACATAGGTAATTAGAACCAGAACTGAGGGAGGCGGGGACTGTAATCTAACTTCTACAACCCATCGTGGCGAAATCACCCGAATTTTTCCTGGAGTAACCAAGGTGCTGGAACTAGTAACACGTACGCCAAACCTAGACTGACCTAGCCACCTAGTTTCCCCAGCAAGTTCAGAAACTAGCTCAAGCTGAATCATCCAATAGCTTAGAGAATTTATTGAAGGCATACATGGCAAAAAAATGACGCCACTCTAAGGAATTTGGAGAATCAAGTGGGCCAGCTTGTGACTGAACTCAGGAACCATCCACAAGGTGCTCTACCTTGTGATACTGAGAATCCAAGAAATCTAGGGAAGGAACATTGTAAAGCGCTAACATTGAGAAGTGGAAAGACAGTAGTGCCCAACATAATTAATGCTGAAAAAGAGCATGCTGAAGCTCAAGACCCAAAGAAAGTTCAACCGAGTGTTGAAATTCCAGTTTCACTAGAACCAAAAATTGTAAAACCTGACGGGGTAACTTCTAATCAACAAACAACTTTATTAGAGACAAAATTATCGCAAAAGATGAATCAACCAGTACCAGTTCCAGTAAAGAAACCACCACTACCCTACCCTCAAAGACTTCAGAAGCAGAAATAGGAGGTCCAATTCAAGAAGTTCTTAGACGTACTCAAGAAACTTCATATCAACATCCCATTGGTGGAAGCACTTGAGAAAATGCCGAATTATGTCAAATTCATGAAGGATATCCTGTCCAAGAAACGAAGACTTGGAGAATTAGAGACGGAAGCTCTGATGAAGGAATGCAGTGCATATCTTCAAGACAAATTACCCCCGAAGTTGAAGGATCCAGGATGTTTTACCATACCCTACAATATTGGAGCAACATATTGTGGTAAGGCATTATGTGACTTAGGTACAAGTATCAACTTGATACATATGTCAATATTTAAGAAATTAGGGATAGGTGAAGTTAGACCTACTACAGTTACACTTCAACTAGCAGATCGATCCTTAGTACATCCAGAAGGAAAAATCGAGGATGTATTAGTACGAGTAGATAAATTTATCTTTCCTACTGACTTTGTAATCTTAGACTTTGAAGCAGACAAGGAGGTGCCAATTATCCTAGGACGACCATTCTTAGCAACTGGAAGGACCCTGATTGATGTGTAGAAGGGCGAGCTTACAATGCGCGTTTAGGATGATCAGGTAGCAATTAACGTTTTCAAGTCAATGCAATTTCCTGACGCAATAGATGATTTTTCTGCAGTATCTGATTTAAAGGAGTTAATAGTAGAGAAAGAACTCAACTATGTTGAGGATCCGTTGGAATGAATTTTGACATTAGACCCTCCGAATGATGAAGAGGAGGATGAAGACTTAGCTTTGTTAGAAGCTAATCAAAAGGGATTTAATCCACAATCCCGATTTAAATCTTTGGAATTCGAGAAGAGAGATTACACACAGCCAAAAGCGTTTATCGAGGAGCCACCTAAGTTAGAACTCAAGGTATTACCTTCACACTTAAAATATGTTTATTTAGGTAACGCTTCTACTCTGCCTGTGATTGTTCCAGCAAAATTAACTCTCGAGTAAGAAGAAAAACTTATAATAGTTTTGGAACAATTTAAGAAGGCTATCGGATGGACCATAGCTAATATTCGTGGCGTTAGTCCATCTGTATGTATGGACAAGATTATCCTGAAAGATGGCGAAAAAGGGACGATCAATGGACAACGAAGAATGAACCCCATTATGAAAGACGTAGTAAATAAAGAAATTATCAAATGGTTAGATGCGAGTATCATTTACCCTATCTCAGATAGTTCATGGGTGAGTCCGGTCCAGTGTGTGCCAAAGAAGGGAGGTATCACGGTCGTTGAGAACGAGAATAATGAACTAATACCAACTAGAACGGTTACGGGATAAAGAATCTGCATCAATTGCCAGAAGCTGAACAAGGCGACTAGGAAGGATCATTTTCCTTTGCCATTCTTAGACCAAATGCTAGATAGACTCGCAGGGCGAGACTATTATTGTTTTCTCGATGGATACTCAGGGTATAATCAAATTACAATAGCACTGGAAGATCAACACAAGACAACATTCACTTGCCCGTATGGTATGTTCGCATTTAGATGCATGCCATTTGGTTTATGTAATGCACCTGCTACGTTCCAAAGATGTATGATGTCTATTTTCATTGACATGGTTGAAAAGTATTTGGAAGTATTTATGGACAATTTTTTAGTATTTGGAGACACTTATGATGATTGCTCAGCCAATCTGGCTAAGGTTCTAAGATGATGTGAAGAAACAAACCTAGTACTTAACTAGGAAAAATGCCATTTCATGGTACAAGAAAGAATTGTTCTGGGGCATCGGATATCGAGACATGGGATCGAGGAAGACAAAGCAAAGGTAGATGTTATCGAGAAACTCCCACCTCCAACATCTGTAAAAGGTGTTAGGAGCTTTTTGGGCCATGCTGGTTTTTATCGACGATTTATCAAAGACTTCTCCAAAATTGCAAAACCTTTGTGCAAGTTATTGGAGAAGGATACAACGTTCAAGTTTGATGAGGAATGTTTAAGAGCATTCAAAGACTTGAAGAATCGATTAGTTACGACACCCATAATTATCACACCAGACTGGGATCTGCCATTTGAATTGATGTGTGATGCAAGAGATATTAGTGTTGACGCAAGATAAAAAGGGAGGATCTTGACTTTATTTAATTTTTGTTTTTAGGTTACTTTTGGATTAGGTTAATTAGGAATTTTTATTTCTGCATAATAAAACAAGAGATAGGAATCATGAAGAAAATTCGAACAAGTCGCAAAGTATAAAGTGTGGCAATAGGTATATACATGTCTAGGATTGGATTTAGAAAGAGCTTGGTACTTAAGCAGTCAATTTGACTCACCTGTTCTTTTCTATAATCCTACCTGGTGTATAGTATCTATTCACTTTAAACAATGAGGACATTGTTCATTTTAAGTGGGGGGACCAAAAATTTGAATTATTCCTACTCAGAATAAAATTTTCTTTTAATTATGATTAGGATATATTTTGCTCAATAAGTTGAAATTTTGTTAAAGTATGCTAAAATTCAGTATTAATAAAGTTCTATTATTTCAATAAATTATTATGTTAGCTTAATAATGATATGAATGTATTTTTGATAAAGCATGCAAATTCGTACCATAAAATATTTAGTTCCTTACGAAAAATGAGGCTTGCATGAAAGTTTAAGTCTTTAGAATTGACTTAGTAGTTTCTTGAGGCGAAATCCTAGGAAGGATGGAATGTTGAAAATGATTTAGGCAACTTTGTTTGGACAGTTTGAGCCTTTCAAGCCAACCATGACAAAATTTATCCTTTCAAACCCAATTTTGAGACTATATGGCCTAATTTCATTTGTGACTTTTTGCAATATTTAGCCATCACTTTTCTCTTAATTACCTTTAAAATTGTCCCAAACACTAGACTCAGTATTGTGCAAAGTATTTTTTGAAAATAAGTTTGGGGGAGTTGAAAGGAAGATCAAGTGCTCGAAAATTGGAGTACAGAAAGTGGGTGCTCGAATTAAAAAAAACGAGCACATGTATTTGAAAAAAGAGATGTGCAAACGGACATGTGAAGGTTAAAATAAGTTGGTGTATTCCGAAGGTTCAATTGACGTTGAGTCTAGGGTTTTAAGCCAAAATTTATCTATCTTTACCTACCCTTAGCCTAGCCACGTTACAACCTTAATAAAGACCTATTGATTCAAGGTTCCAATACTACCTACATTAGTGGAGAGAAATTATTGAGTTCAACATATGAAGGCATAAGTTAGGCTTAATGATTGTAGCCTGGTCTTGAATAAGGGAATAAAAATTTCAATTGGTAAGGGTTAAACATGTATTTGTTACAGAAGCATTTAGTCTAATTTAACTTTGTAATAGTTGTTGAATTTAATTTGAAATTATATATATTTAAGTTGCATAACTGGCATATTTCTTGTTTTTAAGCATAAGTATATTAAATCCATAATTTTTGGGAAGAATGTTGTTCTGAAAGGAATTTTTCAAGTGTTTCCGAGAGAAATCCTTTCATTATTTGTGCATTACTTGGGACGAGCAATGATTTAAGTTCGGGGTGTGGAAACACAAAAATTTATATAATTTTTCTATTTTTACTTAAAATCAGGCAATTTTGGTAAAATTCTTGTCATAAAATAATTAATTTCTATAGAATAAATTAAATGTGCTAAAAGTTTGAACATGTTGATTTTTAGTAAATTTAATAATTATTTTTAGTGAATTTTGATTATTTTTGACAGATTTGCACAAAAGGCAAAAATTGACTCGGCAAACACCGCTAGAAGAACAAAATCGAGAAGCAATTTGAAGTAACAAGGTGAAATAATTTCCAGCCTAAGACGGTCCAAATATGTCTATTTATTCATAATATAATTAATTTTTAATTTATTCCCAATTTAATTTGGGCTAAATAGATTAATTTTAATTAATTATGGAAAAAGGGCCCAGTTGAACCGCACCAGTTGAACCCAATTTATCGAACCAAACCAGCCACCAATTGGGCAGTCTAGAACCATCCAAATGCTAACCCAAATCAGCATTTTAGCTGATTAAATAAGCTTGCAAGCAAGTCCTTGAAAGACCTCCAAATTCCGTTCAAACCCCACCTTAATTTAAGGCTTTACGGATTTGCCCCAGGCTAATTTTAGCAAAGTTGAAAGCTTCAACTTTGCCATGTGGATGGCCAGCCATGTGGGGGGGTCTCTTGGCTGCTAGAGTTTTCTATTTTTAGCAGCCCTCCTCAACTATAAAAGGCACCCTATGCTGCCCATTCTAAGCGTCCCTCAACATCCATCATTCATTCTCATTCTTTCATTCATTCCACTCTCTTTTCTCTCCATTTTCCATTCTATTTTCCTATAGTTCTTGCACTGATTTCTCCTCTGGGAAAAGAGGTATTTTCCCAGCCATTTTGGGCAGCAAGCAAGTGTTCATAGAAGCCTTGATCAGCGAGGACAACGGAGACGAAGAACAGAGCAATCAGTCAAGCCACGGAGAAACACCGGATTTGCTTCTTGTTCCTTATCTTTTTAATTTCTGTTGTTTTTATGATGAATATATCTATGAATATTAATGTTCTTGAAATGGTTATTTTAATCAATTTAGCTTGAATTTAATTCGTGTTGGGTTGATTGCATTTCGTCCTCTTAATTTATTAAATTTATGTTTATGCTGTTATAGGACCCAGTAAAATGCTTGATTAGGTAAAATCATGCTTAGGTTATTCTGGCATTATAATTGTTTAGATAACTAAAGAATTAATTGTTTAAACGGATTGAAATTGCAGTTAATGGACACAATTCTTAATTGGTGCATGTTTAATTCTTCTAAGGTAGCTGAAGATTAAATTTGCATTGTATTTGGCAATCCATATGCCTTGCATAACTTGCAAGATTATTATGATTAAACTGTTTCAAGATAATGGAGTCTTGTTACCTCACATAGTCTTTTATATGCTTATTAAGTTAAATTAATTGGTTGAATCGACATAGGAATATGCGAGAGATTATTTAATTTATTAAGTATGTATGTGCAATAGCATGTTTACCTTTATAAATTTGTTTAATTGGTCGAATTGGCATAGGGATATGTTCTAAGAGATGAATGGATTTTTAATAGTAAATATGTTCATAAGTTAGCAAATTACTGGGTTGTCGTGAATTTATTCGTAATGGTATAGCATAAGTTTAATAATTCTAAGTCAAAGAAATGTAATTACCCCAACACAATTATATCATCTTGATTAAATCCTAATTGAAATCGTGCATTAGAATTTTATTTTCTTTTATTATTTTACTTAGTTTTTAATTAGTTTTAATTCATCTTCCAAAACGAAATTGTTTTTGCCAATAAGGTTAGTATGCGCGCTTGTACGGGATTTGCACTTCAGTGCCCCCGTATACACTTCGGTGTCCCTGTTTGCACTACTGTGCCTTGTTTGCACATTTGTGTCCTGTTAGCACTTCGGTGCTCCTGTTATGAATTTATGACTCCTTTGGTGTAGTGTAGTTATCAGAGTATCTGAGTCAAGTTAGTAGTTCATCAGGCTAAATGTTAATGGAATATAGAAATTATTTATGTGCTTAAAGGCTAATGTATAGTCAAGATATTAGTAAATGTTAAATGTTCAATGAACTACTTGATAATATGTGAGTATAATTATATTGATGATTATACGGCTAAAGATAGATATTTATACATATATGAATGAGTTTGGATTAAATTATTATAGTGCAGGAAGCGTACGATGAACCATTTTTAGTACTAATCCTATAAGTGCTTTGTAAATGAATAACATGTATGATTAATCTATTTATTTAGTTTTTACATTGTTTAGTGAAAGCAAGTGATTCTGGGATGATATATTTATATGAAAGTTTGAAATGAAAGATGAATTATAAAATGATTATATGTTAAATGTGTAATTGTTATGGTAAGAAGAAACGTTTAAGTGAATGATTATATGAATTACTTATAAGGAAAAATATATATATGTATATGTAAGTCTACACCAATTATCCATAAGGGTTTTAGTGAATAGAAAATGAAAGTTAGCTTAAGATATAATGAAAATTATGTTTAGTTGTTTATTTTGATATGTTCAGTAGTTAAGTTGCTTTTATGTGAACTTACTAAGCATTATTGCTTACGTTAGTTATTTTCTTTTCCTGTAGATCATCAAAAATCTTGATTTGGTTGGAAGCTTATTGGAGACCTATCACACTATCCAGCAGTTAATTTAGTAGTTTATGAGAATTTTGCCCAAGGTTTATAATTGCATGTATAGGGTGATTAGTAATGGCATTTTGATGAATGCGTTAATGGTGTTTTGGTATGTATTAGTGTTTGAAAGTTATGTTAATTTGGAACATTTTGATGCTTTACCAAATTATGTCACTTTGATCACTTGTAAAGGCTTGTGTATGTGCCCTGTTGGTATGTCGTAATGGTACAAAATTTGTCATTTTGAATTTGCATGTTTTGGTTAAATGCACTAGGTTATGTACATGAGATATGGTTAAATTGCTTTAGTTTAAGTCTTGATGTTTGTATGCAAATTGAGGTGCCTTTGAATGACATATTGGTTAGGTGAATTAGGCTATTGAAATGACATATCTATACATGTGTGAAGTGGCATATTTATGCATGTTTGAATGATGCTTAGGTATTTTGAAAGTGTGCATAAATGGTGTGGTTTGTTATGCACAAATGAGATAGAAAATGGTGTGATTCTAGGTAAATTTTGGGTTAACATAGTATCAGACACGAGTGTACGACTCAGCAGTGTGAGGCACGCGGCTTGGCGACAGGGCCGTGTGTCATCTGAGATTTATTAGTATGCAAGTCAGTAAGTTACACAGACTAGCACACGGGCGGGAGGTGCAACTCAGAGAGTTACACGGCCTGGCATATGGGCATGTGACCCTATTTGGAGAGTCACATGGGTGAGGACATGGGCTGGCATGTGACCCTATTTGGAGAGTCACACGGGTGAAGACATGGGCTGGGACAAGGTTCTTTGTCCCTTGTTTGAAAGTTACGCAGCCTGAGAGGTTCCACACGGCCTGGCCACATGGCTGTGTGACCCTTGTTTCCAATTTTTGCATGTTTTTCCTAAACTTCCTGTTTTGTTTCAAATTAGTCCTGAATTGCTTCAAAGTTTTTTTAGGGCCTCAAGGGCTTGATTTAGGGATGAAATGTATGAGAATGAATGGTTTATTATATATTTTAAATTATTCAAGGTTATGATGTCTTATGGGTTCCAGTGCATCGATAATACTTTATAACCCTAATCTAGTGATGGACACGGGTTAGAGGTGTTACACAACCTCCTAACTCCGAGGGAAAGAATGTGGTTACAATTTATAAGCACTTGAGCTTGCCTAGCGTTGGACATTGCTAGCATAAATACTTTCCAAGCTACATAATCATATGCCACATTACAGAAAAAAGGAATTTGTGTCAGGACATGGATTTATCGGAGTATGCTACATTGTGTAAGGAAAAAGATGGTAGAGATGCTTTTTCCACACTTAATTACTTCTTTGTGTCGGCAAACAAAGGTACCAATGGGATGATTCGAGCATTATTTACCACCAATGAAGCATCCAATACATGAACTTAATGTTAAGCATTTGGTGGGAAATCTCAAGCAGAAACGAGCTATGAAAACAAAGCTACATTTAAGTGAGACAATGTTGGTAGATTCAAAATGGATAGTTTGATGGATGCAAGAAGTGGGATCGATCTATAGGGACTATGCACTGAATAATGGCTTAAGGTCACCTCAATTCCTAGGAATAAAATATGAGGCAAATGTTGAATCTAGCAAGATAGAGGTAGAAAAGATCTAGAGGAAGATCCAAAAGAAATTTCGGATTCAAAAGGTGACTCGAACGAACCTGACAAAGAGATGGAGCTTGATTTCGACTAGTTCTAAACATCTTTAATTTTTATTTGGGATTTATATTATAAAGACTTATTTGAATATTCGGTACTTTTTATGTTTGTTTAGTTTAATTAGGATTCTATTACATTATATATATTTTTTGTGTTTAGTTTTTCTTTGTAGAAACCCCCTAAATTTTGGAGGCACTACAATTTTGAGCCAATTCTGCATGGAAAGTCAGTCCCACCAATTTTTTTGCACTTATCATGCCAATCGGGTAATCTCTTTCTTTTATCTTTTGTTGCACATTAGGGACAATGTGCCGAATAAAGTATGGGGGTGACATAGAAAATTTTTAAAATTTTTTGTTATTTCATTTCTTTTTATAGAATTTTAGTCATTTTAATTTTTTTTATTTTGTGTGTTTTCTATGTGCTTGAGCTTGTAGAAATACAAGTGGTTGATTAGGAGCATGTAAATAGGTTTTTTGTTTACACTATAAATGTGGCACCCTTAACTCGTATCCATTGCCAAAACAAGGTTACGAGGCATTACTAGGGTTTACAGAACAGTTACAGATAACTCAAGTTGATTACAATTCATTTCTTGAGATTTATTATAATGTCCCTTATATGGACCTTCGAGGCCTAAAACATGCATTAGAACTGAATCGGGACTAAATCAGAATCTCAGGAAGTTTTTCACAAAATTGTGAAATTTTCCTTACATAAAAGAGTCACATGCCCGTGTGGTCATGCCATGCGGTTTTACACGCCCGTGCCCCTAACCCGTGTAACTCTTTGACTTGTAACTCATGTAGAAATTAAAGTCACATGGCCAAGTTACACGCCCGTGTGCTAGGCCGTGTGGTTAATTTAATTTTCAAAAATTAAGTGCAGGTTCCACACGCCCAAGTGACACACCCATGTTCTAGGCCGTGTGCCTCACACGATTGAGACACATGCCCATGTCTCTGCCCATGTACTCAATTTTAAGCATTCTGTTTCTCAATTTTTAGGATGCAGGGGACACACGGCCAAGCTACACGCCCATGAAATAGATCATGTGTCACACACAGTCAAGACACACATCCGTGTGTCTACCGGTGTGGAAGAAATAAGACTATTTACAAGCCTTAATTCTCACCCATTTACATCCATTTCCTGCACCAAAATTTGCATATATATTCAAACCAATCCAATCAACATACTCAAGCCAAATATATAAATTTTCATATTAATTTATCACATTCTTACATGTATAATGTCAAAGCTTACCTTCCATTATCATCCATTTTTCCAACACATATTAACCATGTTTAGTTCTTAAATATTTACAACAAAATATACCAAACATTAGCCATTTCAATGGCTAACTACAATCAAAATGATTTGTCATACACATTACTTTAACCTATACATGCCATTATATCAAAATAAGTTCACTATTTATACCCTAAATTGAGTTGAAGGATAGTGTGATGTTGCTCCGACTGTGTCCAACCTTTACAAGCTTCCGAGCACTATAAAATAGAGAAAATGAACTAAGTAAGCACATAGTGCTTAGTAAGCTCATATAACTAAAACCAACTTACCACATTTTTATTCATCAAATAGACATAAACATGCAACCCAAGTAATTTGACCATAACCTAAGTATACACAACCTCACCAAAACGTTAGTCATTTATTTCATATAATTATCAATAATGTGGATGAGCTCATCAATTCTTGAAATCTCATATATTCCATGTGCTTTCACATAATGATCTCATTTTGATTTATTTCCTTAACTTTATATCATGATTCCCTTCTTTTCTTCATTTGAAATCTCGATGGATACGAGGGTGGTACACCTGTAGTGTACTATACTATCATTCTGTCAACTCATAATCAGAAGTGCTTCTATTAGCACTAAGCAAAAAGCTTACTCTCAAGCACTTTAGTAGAATGCTCGGGTGAGCATGAAATAGAAAGCATATCTGAGCTTGACAACAGAAAGTTCACAAAGAATTTGTATTAGGAAAATCATGTAACAGAATGCTTGTCCGGGGTTTGATAACAGAAAGTTCACAAAGAACTTGAATCAGGTGGTTTTGTAGAGCATGTTATAGAAAACACCGGATAGCATATAATAGAAAGCTTCGGATAGCTTGGCAACATTAAATTCAAGCGAGCATTATCAGTAAGCTCCAGAGAGCTATTAATAGAAACTTCATGAAGAGCTTATAAATAGAATGCTCATAGTGCGTGGGTGTGTCTACAACAAATGCAGATCACGACCAAGCCAGAATGTTTCGAAGAACATGAATGGAATAGTCTAAAGATATAAACAGTAAGCTCTCAAGAACATCGTATCAGTAAGCTTGAGAGGTCTTATTCTCTTTCAAGCCTCAGATGTGCACAACAAATGTAAGACACTATCATTTCGGGTAACAGAACCCTATATCCATTCGAGTTTCATTCTTTTATCAGACTCATTCATATATCCAATATTTACAAAATATATTCAATTTACATGCTTTTCATCAACTCACAATTCACATGCAACTCTTTCAAATCGATTGAATCATATCTTTATACAATTAAGTTATATGAACTTACCTCGATGCTTGTTCGTTTATGAGATCTACTAATCTGAGACTTTTTTCCTTTCCTCGGTCTAGCTTCAAATTTTAGTTATTCAGATATATATAAATACATTTAATCATCAATTTCATTCAATCCATATTCAGTTGCACTTAATTTATACCCTAGATAAAATCACCATTTTGCCCCTAAACTTTTCATTAATGACAATTATGTCCCTAGGCTCGGAAAATGAAATTTTCCCAATTCAATTCTTATCCCAAGCCTAATTTAAATTTCTACGTATCATTTACAACACTTATGTTTCACAAAATTTAGAATTTTTCCATGAATTTTACAAGTTTACAATTTAGTTCCTAAATATCAATTTCATAAAAATTCACTTTGTAAAAGTTGTTTATCTACTAACAACCTTTCATTTTCTTCCATAAATTTCCAATTTTCAACATATTCATCCATGGCATAAACTTTATACTTTGATATATTTTCAAATTAATCCCTAATTTAGATAGATTACACTATCCCGATCTAAAAATATAAAATTACTAAAAACGAGACTTGATTACTTACCTAATTAAGCAAAGAAAGTTTGTTTCCTCTCTCCTAGGGTTTTCATAGAAATCTTGGGGAAGAAGATGGTAAAATCATGATATCTTAACATTGATTTAACTATCATCTTTTAATTTTCCTAAATTCCAAGTTAGTCCTTTTCTTTTTTTCAATTTTCGTGGATGATTCATCCATTAATATCTACTAACTTTTCTTAATGGTCTAATTACCATATACGAACCTCTCATTTTGAATTCCATAACTATTTAATCTTTTTAGCTACTAGAATTTAACTTCTACAGTCTATGCAATTTAGTCATTTCCCTAATTAATCATGTAATCAGTAAATTTTTCTTATCAGTATTTTCATATAACATTCCTACCATATGGTAAACGATGCAATAATATTAAAATAAATTTCTTTTTAACTCAAATTTATGGTTTTGAAACCACTATTCTGATATCACTGAAATTGGACCGTTACATTAAATCTAGCCTAAGAATAAATAATTTAGGTTCTTTGCATTTAGATAATTAGTTCAATTTGTTAAACTGTAAATAGCAAAAAGGCATTAAATATGCCAAGTGATAAAGGTAAATATGAATAGGTAATTACATCTGTTGAATTTTAGAAAGTTCGTATTAAAAATAACTAGTAAATAAATCCATGGTTAATGAAATAGTACATTATAGTCATTATAAAATATTTATTTGTATGTGTTTAATAAAATTGAAAGTGTGGATAAAAGTATTGGTAAGGGTTAAAAGCATTGCGAGTGTGATAAAAGCATAGAACGAATAAAAGCCAAAAGAGTGTGAATGTTCACAATAAAATAAAAACATAAGAATTGAGAAAATCTCACTCATATTGGAAAAAAAGCTCAAAAAGTGCTTGTACTTATAAATATGCGTATTAGAGTTCAAAGCATGCATTAAAAATACTAGGTACATAAAATTCAATCTGCCTATATTCTTCAAATATAATTACTATATTCGTATGTACCTTTTGATGTAGCTATATATGTAATTTTCTTTGACTTGTTTACTTTGTAAAATTTTGGACTAGTATGTTTGAACGTAAATGAGTATAGAATATTTAAACGCCTAGCTAGAATTATGTGTTTAGCAACTCTTCCTATTGTTAGTGCTCCGATCCAATCTTGTGTATCATGCTTGATCAAGTACTTTGTTTTTCTTTTGTCTTTATTTTTTTTGTTTTGTTTTTGTTTAGTTTGCTTGAGGCCAAGCAAAGACTTAAGTGTGGGGGTATTTGACTTGCATCAAATGTAATAGTAATTTTAGTATATTTTCACACTTACGGCGATTGTTTTCTAGTACTTTTATATTTTTTTATCGCATTTTCAGTGTTTAGTAGTTTAGTATTAAATGTTAATAAAATAAGTGTTTTAACATATTTTTTAGTGTTAGTAACCTATTAGGTAGTTTTAATCTATGAATTTAAGTGTGCATGAGGTTCAATTCTAGGCCTAATGGACGTTGGAACTTGGGACAAGTGTCGCACAAGTTTCTAGAGCCACTAAAGTACAACACAGACTCAAGAAACCATATTTTTATCATCATTTCAGGCCATGGATTGTCTATGGCACGACATAAGCTTGATGTGGGGCCGAAGTCCTTCAGGGTTAATTTCATCCACACAATCAAACTTATACGAAGACCTAGGACATGCTAAAGACCTAATTTGGGCTGCTAACAATTCTATAAATAAGACCTTAGGGGTTTGATGTAATGAAGTCATCTTAGACACATCCAAAAACCCTTGTAGTATAGAAGTATGATTTAGATTTAGTTTTCTTTTAGTTTTTAAACGCTTTGTTCTTTTCTCTTGGAATTACTTGCGATCCAAGATTTCTTTTATTCAATCGAAGTTATTCAATTTATTTTCCTTTGCAAGCGATGAGATTTGTTTTCCCAATCAAGAAATTTGCTATTCCTGTAACCTCCTAAACCTGAGCTAGACATTATGCTCGAATTTTAAAGATCACGTTGGCCATGTTGAGGGTACGAAAAAACTCTTAATAAATTTCTTTTAACAATTGTTGTCATCTAAAATCGTTATTTTTCTTGTGAAATTGAAGTAATGTCTCGTGTAAATTTCTTTTGAATAGAAATTATTAAAATTTGATTAATTTAGAAAAAAATAAAAGTTTTGATCTTTAAAATGGAAATATTATTTTCAAATATATCGCAATGGAAAAACAACTAAAACCTTATACTATTCGTAAAGTATCGCATAA
Organism: Gossypium stocksii; assembly: GCA_020496765.1. Taxonomy (NCBI): domain Eukaryota; kingdom Viridiplantae; phylum Streptophyta; class Magnoliopsida; order Malvales; family Malvaceae; genus Gossypium; species Gossypium stocksii. Next base: position 44,631,736 of record CM035624.1, read on the forward strand.
GTGAATAAGCATATTTAAGTTCTGTAAAAACGTATTTTTGAGTTTAAAATAAGGCATTAGGTTGAGTTTGTCATTAATTTGAAAATCCCAGTTTTTTCTTATCAAACAGATAAACCGTTTAAATGATAGTTTTGTAATCCTAATCATGCAAAACATCTAAAAATCCAAAATAATGTCCCATGACAAAGTCCACAGAAAATAAACAAATAGTCCCAAAAATACTGAAAGATAAGTATAATAGTTTGTTCAAATAAATCTCTGAGAGCGCCTCCGTAAGCTGAGCCCATGTCCTAACCTCGATTATTATCTACAAAATAAAAAATTTTAAGGGGTGAGCTTGTAAAGCCTAGTTTGGGTTAATTCGCATAATAATAGAATTTAATATAAAATCTCAACAATAAAGTAGATCACATATACGAAAATATATAATCAAAGAATCACATATATCGATATGCATATTGATGATGACGATGCAACGCTTTTTCAAAAATAGTTCCTACCCATCTTCGCTACATACCATAATGAGTTCTGTAGAACTCGTCTATCCAATAACACACCAATAATGTGGACAATCCACCAGATAATGCAGACAAGTTGCTAGTGTAACATCCTTAACCCGTATCCGTCGCCTGAACAGGGTTTTGGAGCCTTATTGGAACTTTCAGAACATTTTTAGATAATTCATGTAAATTACTATTCATTTTTTGAAATCATTCATAATGTCCCTTATATGGGCCCTCGAGGCCGAAAACAAGTGTTGGAATCGAATCAAGACTAAATCAAGAACTCAGGGAATTTTTCACAAAATTCTAAAATTTTTCTCACTATTAAGACTCACACGCTTGTGTGGTATGGGACATGCCCGTGTGGTCAGGCTGTGTGGGTTCACACGCTCGTGTCCCTAACCTGTGTCACTCTTTGACTTGCAACTCATGAAGAATTTGATGTCACATGGCCACGTCACACGACCGTGTGCTAGGCCGTGTGGTTAATTCAAATTTTCAAAAAATAGGTGCAGGATTCACACGGCCAAGAGACACGCCCATGTTCTAGGCCATGTGCCTCACACGGCTGAGACACACTCCCGTATCTCTGCTTGTATGCCTAATTTTGAGCATTCTGTTTCTCAAAATTAAGGTGTAGGGGACGCACGACCTAACTACATGCCCATGTACCAAGCCATGTGTCTCACATAGTCTAGACACACACCCGTGTGGACAAAATAAAGCCATTTCCTAGCCTTATTTGTCACCTAAAGCTACCATTTCTCTGCACTAAAACATATCAACCATTTCAAGCATTCAAAGCAAGCAAAATCCATCATTCTTCATGGCATACATGTCTATAATCTTACTTTAGTTAAGACCTCGAGTTAGGCATAGTTTGATCAACTACTTAACATACATGTAGCTACCATAGTTTGACACTACAAGTATATTAGAACAAACCATTACTAGCCATTCCAATGGCTAGATTACAAGCATTATTTACATTTACATGCTAATGTGGTCAATATACCTATACATGCAATTACAACCATAATTGATTTACCATATTGAACCGACATGGGCCGATGGATAGTGTGATTGATCTCTGCCAAGCTTCCAATCCAACGAGCTTCTAATTTGCTATAAAATAGGGAAATAAAACTAAGTAAGCATAAAATGCTTAGTAAGTTCGTATAACATGGTACTTAACTTACCATTCATTCTATTTTGAGGTAACTATGTAAGGCATATTCAATCAATTTGACCTCAAGCCCTATACACATCCTCATTGCCCTTGTTAGTCATATGTTCCATATTAACATCAAAACATATATGGGCTCAACAAAAATCAAGTTTCCATGAACACATGTTTTCCACATTATGTATTCATTTAACATGGATAAATCATCTCTTTATATTACAAGTATAATTTCGTAATAGTTCATCTCAAGTTCAGATTATTTCATGTCAGAGCCTTACTCATATCGTTCGAAATATCAAGGTCACACGAGCAGTAGTTCGCTTAAGAAGTACAAGTCTATAATCAAGCATGAACATTCTTATCATATAATTTCCATGTACAAATATCTTCATCTCACGTTTCTATATATCAATTATAACACCCCTTACTTGAGTCCGACGCCAGGATGGGGTACGAGGCATTACCTTACCCCTGCTTAAACTTATAAACTCAGCCTAAAATTTCATTTTCAAATAAAACTTTTTGTGCATTCTCTTAGTAGTCTTATCATAGGCCTACGAAGCCCAACACCTACATTGAAAGTGGTTCAAAACCCGTTCGAGGTCTTTCGAACACTTAGAATTTTTGTTTTGCTTAAAACAGGGCATACACCCATGTGGAATGGGACACACCCGTGTGGGTAGGTCATGTGGTCACACAGGCCCATTTCCCTAGCCTATGTCAAAATTATTTTCATTTCGAACCTACAGGGGTTTCTACACGGTCGAGCACACGCCTGTGTTCATGACCTGTGTCCCTCACACAGCTTAGACACGCCCGTGCTCTCAACCCATGTGACTCTCTGACTTTTCTCAAGGAACAAATGAGTTTCACACGGCCCAAGCACACACCCGTGTGCTCTGCCCATGAGCAACACTAACTTAGCAACTTTACATGCAGGGGACACACTGTTTATTAACACACCCATAAGACTGACTGTGTGTCACACACGGCCTAGGCACATGCCCGTGTGCCCACACGTGTGGACAAATATGGGCTACTTTTCAAGCCATTTGCCACCCTAAAACCTATCCAACCACAAGACCAAATTCAATAACATACCATATGACATTTATAAGCATAAAGTACTCAAAACTTAAGGCATTCACTTGCCACCACTGCAACATTAATCATGTATTCATCAACATTCATTCTTCCTATTGAATTGTGCAATCTTATTCTAGCACAAATGGTATTCATAGTCCATAATTTAACTTAACAATATTAGCCCTTTTTCCAAAGGCCATTACAACATAACTTGAGTAAAACCAATAGCCAACACATTCGGCTACCCAAAATGACACATACCAAAATGACAAAGTTTTCTATACATGCCATAGTCAAAATAGCTAAACTATACTATACCAAAATGGAAGGCTTGATAGTATGACTTCGAGCTCCGACTTTTAACAATCCTCGAGCTAGCTTGGCAAGACTACAAGGAAAAGGAAAGAGAAAGGGAATAAGTATAATTGCTTAGTAAGTTGTATGAAATAAAATAGCAACATAAATCATAAGATACACATTCAAGTAAGGAGATCAGGAAATATCATATTATTTCTTTACACAACAACATGGCTTACTCATGCTCTCTCTTACCGATACTTTTATATCATTTCGTTGTTTTACTCATGCTTTCCTCTACATCATGCTCATATCATTTGTAATCATTTTCTCGTAACTATTCATAAACACCTGTATCACTCATCGTAAAAACTTTAGTCTTTATCGTTAACTCATCAACTTGAATACCTTTCCTGTTAATTTACTTAAAATACCGAAGGATACCAGATTGTCATTCTCATGATAGGATGCCAATGCCATATCGCGAATATGGTCTTGTATGGGATATCAAGTCGATGCTGAAGCCATATCCTAGATATGGTCTTACACGGGATCTCATATCGATGTCGATGCTATGTCCCAAACATGGTCTTACACGAGATCACTGTTTAGATGCCAACACCATGTCCCAGACATGGTCTTACGAAGGATCTAGACCTCATGCTGGTGTCGACGCCATATCCTAAGCATGGTCTTATATGGGACCTCATGTCGATGCCAATGCCATGTCCCAGACATGGTCTTACATGGGATTTTAGTTCGGTGCCGATGCCATGTCCCAGACATGGTCTTACACGGGACCTACATTTTCTCATGTTATGACTACGGTATCCCTCGTATTCCATAATCTTTAACCGGGATTTCTCAACTAATACTTCGTCTTTTCTTGAATAATTTCATATTCATCAAATTCATGGAAGTAACATAATTTTATAGAAAATCATCACAATAAATTTTCATAAAGCACAAAGCTAATTTCTTGCATACAACTTACCTCAGATCCAAAATGCAAGTGAACATTCGATGTAGTCCACCACATTATTTTTTCCCTGGTTTTGATCCGGGCTTCGTGTTTCTTGATCTAAAATGACAAATTAAGCTTATTTAATATTCACATAGGCTAAATAGCCCAAAATTGACACTTTGGCAAAATTTATAGTTTTACCCCTAAACTTTTACATTTTGCAAAATGGTCCGTAGGCTCGTAGAACGAACTGCACTTATTTTCTTGGTTACCCAAGCCTAGCCAAACTTTACTACTGCTCATAATAGCCCCGATTTATCATCAATTCACACTTTTACTACACATTTTCCTATCTTTACAATTTAGTCCCTATTAAGGATTTTTTTTATGAAAAATCACTTAGAAAAAGATGTTTACTACACTTTAAACTTTCATATTATACCACTAGGTATCACAATACTTGCATGTCATGCATGGGTATATTTTTGAACATAAACGCTAGCTCAAATTAGTTGAAGAAATAGCTCGACTAAGCTATGAGGATTTCAAAAATACACAGAAAATTAAAAACGGGGCTAAATTGCACTTACTTGTGAGCTTGAAAATGTCAAAACCCTAGCTATAGGGTCCCTTAGAATTTCGACACACTTGGAGAAGAGGATGGACACATTTTTTGTTCTTTTCCCCTTGTTATTTCATTAATTAACCAAATGACCAAAATGCTCTTATGTCCTTTCTTTAGAAATTTTTTCCTTCCATAGGCATTTTTGTCCATAATGCTAAAAATTAGTCTGATTGCTAAATAAGGACCTTTAATAATTTTCCTAATGCTATTTCATCCTTAAATCTTATAGAAACTCATATTTTACAAATTTTTTGCAATTTAGTCCTAAAGGACAAACTATTCACTATTTCATTAAAATCCTTCATAAAATTTTCTCACTATCATGCAATCATGTCATAAACTCAAAAATAATCATGAAATATATTTTTCTACTTTGGATTTAGGGTCTCAAAACCACTATTCCGATTAGGCCATAATTCGGTCTGTTACATTAATTATCATGTATTATAATCTCATGTATTCTGGGTAGATACGTGCAATAACTCATTTATTATTCATATCTTCTCATGTTTGGATTGCTACCCATTGAATTTATTTGAAATGTCGATGGAAACATAGGTAGTACACTTAAAGTGTACAAATCTATCCTCATAGATGAATAAGTTCATCAAACAAATTTCTATGTTCATTTATCATAATTTCATACTTCTATATTTCATAAAACATCATTTCCATGTACTTTAAGTAGGTACATGTAAAAACCCATTTCTTTTCATGTTAGGGTTTTACCCATTGAATTATTGAAAATATCGATTGATATTCAGGTAGTACATCGAAAGTGTACAATTTAGGAATCCGTCAATTCATATTCGGGGGTACCCATTAAGGCTCATAATTAGAAATCACACTCTTGAGCCACGTATCATATAATAGGATTACTAGTCCAAGCTAAATTCTGTCTCCAACATAAGCTCACATGAGCTTAATCAAGATTGCCAGTCCAGGCTAAATCTTTTCTATAACATATGCTCTAAAGAGCTTGATCTATATTACTCGTCTGGGCTAAATCCAATCTATATCATATGCTCGAGAGGGTTTATATCAAGATTACCCATCCAGGCCAAATCCTATCGGTAATGAGGTCAATAGGATTACTCATCCGAGGCAAATTCTGTCAGCAACAAATGCAGGGTCTAATTCATTTTAGGAAATCACATATCCATCAATTTTCTGTTTTATTTAACCGGGATTTAAACATTTTTCTCAAGCATTATCAGGCATGCGATCATTTCATACATCCACAATATTTGTATAATTCAAATAAACACATTCTACAATCATTTATCCTTTATCATCTGTCGGGCCTTATCATTTAATTTAATCTTTTCTATTTATTGGGCGTGATCGGATGTGACAGCCCTATTTTGACCCTAGTCGGGAAGTGGTTTTGGGACCACTAAACCGAGTCAAGGAAATTTTGATGTTTAATATTTCAAGTCCAAAATAGGTGAACATTACATGTATGCAATTGTGTGCCATGATTTTTATCAAATTGCATGTGTATTAAATTAAAAAGGACCTAGGTGGAAATAATTTATTTATGAGTGGCTAAATTGAAGAAGAGTAAATTCTTAATAATAGCAAAAACATGGATTTGCATGTTAAATTCACCTTTTTAAGGTGAGTGGCCGGCCATGATATGATGGTGTGCACTAAACACAAATTTCTTTGGTTAAAATTTATTTTATGTATATGTATTTTGAATAATAAAAATTAATTAAGTAATGAAAAAAAAAATTGGGAAAAGAAATCTTGTTCATCTTTCTTCTTCTAGCCGAAACTAGGTGAAAGAAAGGGAAAGATATCCCTAAAGCTTTCGGCGCCCCCCTTTGATTTTAAAGGTATGTATTAATGTTGTTTTGAGTAAGAATTTATGATATTAGAGTTATTTTTGTGTGCTTTACCACCACCCATATGAAATTTTGAGGTTTATGATGGTTTATGCTTTCGGCCTTGTGAATGAATTTTGGAAATGTAGATTGTTTTCATGTTTTGAGTTGTAATGAATATCATTGAAGCCTAAATCGGTGAGTTGTGCATAAGGAGATGTTGTTTAGTATAGGGGGTTTCGGTCAATTTGAGTTCGGTTAGAAGTTGAATATTGAGCTAAATAATTCCTTGAGTATTCGGTCATTTAGATCTTAATATAGATGATTTCCATGTATTAATAAATTATGGAGCTTAGTTGGTACTTGAACTAAATTATGGGTGTTTCCATGCGAATTTTATATTAGTTTAGAAATAACTAAATTGTGAGTAATTTTACTCACAAATGGCCAATTTTTGAATTGAGAAATGTTTTGGGAAATTTGATATGATACTTATTAAATTTTCATGGAATTTGATTCAAGGGAATTGGTGAGTGAAATGAATTAGTAAATTGTTAATTTTTGCGACTTAATAAGTTAGTAAGACATCCGATTATATCTAGTTGAACATTTGAAATTGGTTCGAATATTTGGTTAAAATCATAGTGCAAATTAAATCGAGTTTTGGTTAAGGCAAAAATGTTAATGTGCATTATGTGTGTATATGTGGTTAAATAGGGACACTTGATATGAAATTTGTAGAACCTTGAACTTTGACTTGGTTGTCCTAATTGAATGATTGAATGAACTTATGAAGCAAGACTAAGCCCTATGCTTGATTGTGATAGATCGAGAAATAATCTAAATAAGTTTGAAACATTCGGCTATAAGATATATATGTGTTAAAAATGGTGTTGTGAATGTTTAAACACACAAAGGAATTAAAGTCTTTAGTCACCTTTGGTATTTAGAAAAGTGAGATATTTTGATTTGAATCATGATAGCAATCGGCAATAGAGTATAATATGTTGTTAAAAATGTTTATTTGTGGAATGTTTGAAGTTCAGGTATATGTGGGCTAAGGATGTTTAATTGTGACTAATAGTGTATATGAATCGGGCCGAATGTGTGGGGAAAATGTTGAATATGTGCTTTTGTGTTAAGTGAAAGAGAATTGATCAAATGAGTTGGATAATTAAGGTTTAATATGAATTAAATTGTTTAATTTAGCTCAAGAGCTTAAGGGGACAGCATTGGACAAGGGAAAGGCTAAGGTTGCGGAATAATCGATCGGTACATACTCAGAGAGGCACGAGGTAAGATTTAAGTAACGAAATTAGCCTATTATCCGATTAAACATGATGAATATGTCTAGCATACTTATATTGGTATTGATTAATGCAAATTTCGGGAGGAATATGGCAATAGAGCCGATTGTATCTATGAAATAAAGCTTTATGTGTATCGACTAGATATGGGAACCATTTAGGCACGCCCAAGCAAAACATTAGTGAACATGTAGTGCTACGAATTAATAGAGGTGATAGGCAATTGAATGTTAAGTAAAACAAATATGTGAAAGTATGTTTGATAGATCCGTTATATAAAATTTCAGTGAAATATCCGGGATAGGTCCCGAAGGGCCTTAGTGCCAAAGATACATTCGGACCATGTTCCGAAGGGCCTTTGTGCCATAGAAATATCCGGGCTGAGTCCCGAAGAGCCCATGAGCTGGAGTTACATCCGGGTTAAATCCCGAAGGGCAGTTATGCCAGAGTTACATCCGAGTTAAATCCTGAAGGGCAGTAATGCCAGAGTTACACCCGGGTTAAGCCCGAAGAGCCTTAAAACTATAGTACATTCGGTTTAGACCCAAAGGCAATAATGCCGAAAATGTGAGCTTTGTTGAAATTATCGCTAACAAAGGATATTACTTCCTTAAATAATTCAGGTATGTATTCACACTCGTTATGCATGGAAATCAATTAGAATTTTGCCACGAAAATTGAGTTGAGATGTTCTAAACAATGTTCGCAAAATGAATATGTATATATATATGAATGACAGGTATAGGAAGTGTAAACTTCGACTTTTAATGGGATTGTACTAAATTGAACCATGGAATTTGAGTGTACTAAATGTTGGGATGAATTCATATACTAAAAGAGTGCATGTGCATTTACCTCTTAGCCAGGAACAAAGGTGTATGTTTCGGCCCAGGGAAGGATGATAATATGTGCTTACGATATGAACTTCAACTTTGAGTAAATAGATAAGTTATGTATGTTTGATGTTAACCCATTTTGGCATATAGATGTTGGTCTTTTAAAGCATCTTCTTTTAGCTTAAATGAATGATTGTTTACTTTTAGAGACATTATATTCTTAAATCTTACTAAGCATGTGAATTCTTACATTGCTACTTTGGTTTGTCTGTTTTATAGATTTCGGTACGGCTACGGTCTCAGGAATTTTCGCGTTTAAAGTCATCCACACTATCATCGCATCTTTTGGTATTATAATTAAACTTTTGAATGGCATGTATAGACTTGGCACAATGATATTTGTTGAGTATCTTTTGATGATGTAATTAAGTTCGGCCATGCGAAAATGGCTCCTTTATATATTTTGCTTTTACTCCTATGATGTTAAGTCATGAATGATGTTTATAAATGGTAATGTAGTTATATATATTGCTAGTTGGATCCGAAGTGTATCATTATCCTGATGTCTGGGTTTATGAAAGTGCAAATGGTTTGATTGTGTATAACAATAACTTTCGGCACCTTTAATTGAGAGTCCGCTTGATAGTATGTTATAGGTCACATAAGTTTTAAAAAAAAATCTGGGTCGGGTGATACCTCTGGACTCTCCTGCGATGGGAATGGGTCTAGGGGTGTCACATCGGATATGTAATCATTTCACATATTTATGACATTTATATAATTTACATAAACACAATCAATACCCGCATGTAAATAAACACAATTTAGTTACACGAACTTACCTCGACAATGTTTGTGTACGAAAAATCTACTTGTAACACCTCTTACCTATGATTGACGTCGGAATAGGGTACGAGGTGGTACCTTACTAAGACACATACAAACATACAATTCCAGTTCATAAAATTTCGTTCAAATTTAAAACTTTTCAAACATTGTCTTATGGCCCTTAATATGGACCTACAAGGTCCAAAACATGTTTAGAAATCAATTCGGGACTAATCCGAGTGCTTAGAGAGCTTTCAAGACCATGGCCTTAGAACACTCCAGTGTGGCCTTAGAACAAGGCCATGCTAAAGACCTGTGTAGCTCACACGGCATAGGCATATGAGGACACGCTCGTGCCCCTCGTTTGTACATATTTATTTTCTAACATCGAACCTTCAGGGATTTTCACATGACCTGGCACACTCCCATATTCATGGCCCGTGTCCCTCACATGGCTGTGACACGCTCGTGTCTTCCACTTGTGTAACTCCCTGACTTGTACCTTATGAACAAATTGGGTTCACACGGCTAAGGCACACATCCGTATGCTCAACCCGTGGCCCTCACATGGCCATGACATGCCTGTGTTGCGGCTCGTGTGTGAAGACCTTAGTATTTTATTCCTGATGTCAGCAACAATTTAAGGTCACACGGCCATGGCACACGCCCGTGTGCTAGGCCGCGTCTGTGCTACTGTTGAGACACACGGCCGTGTTCCAGCCCGTATGGCTATTACTAAGCATTTAATTTTTGCCAACGTAAGGTGCAGGGGACACATGGCTAGACCACATGCCCATGGGGCAAGCCGTGTGTCACACACGGCCTAGACACACGCTTGTGTGTCTACCCACGTAGAAAAATATAAGGCTATCTACCAAGCCTTTTGCCACCTTCAAACAGAATCAAACATGTACCAATCTTACCAATGCGTAACATGGCATAAATACTTAACCAAACAACCATAATTAGACATGCACACATCACATAGCTTCATCCCAAACTTACTCATACGCCTAAAACTTTCATACTCAAGGCATCAAAAATTAAATTCTCTTTGTACTTAATTAATCAACTAGCCTATACATGCCATCTAACCAAAATTACAAGGATTTGAGTACCAAACCATAACGAGATAGTGTGTTGAGATCTCTGACTCCTTCTAACACGAGCAAGCTTCTTATACCCTACGAACATAGGAGAGTGAACAAGGTAAGCTATAAAGCTTAGTAAGCTCATATGACTAATAGGCTTATATTAACTATAAAATACATCTCAAGTAATTACACAAGCATAAAAGAGTTCATATAGTCTTACTGTATAATCACCTACTCCCTTATAGAACTAACCTTGATTTTTGAAAGCTTATTCATTTCAATAATCATATGAGTCAAGCGCATACTTGTCAATTCACTTACAATTCCTTGTGCATAAACGATATGAAATATTTCACAGTCAATTCAACGGTCATTTTATAAGCATCAAATAGTATCTTGCATGCTAAACCGTAACATTAGTCATATTTATGTTGTGGACTTATAACATATCCTTTAGTTACTTCCACTTGATACTCACATGGATTTTATACATACCTGTATCACTTAGCTTGATTACCTATTTATTCTCAGCCTGACCTTATCCGTTGATTTACTAATGAGTCATTCAAAACACCATTGAATGCTTAAGAATCATATATGCACGATACCAACGCCATATCCCAGATATGGTCTTACATGAAGTCGCACGCTGATGCCATGTCCTAGACATGGTCTTACAATGGCTCATATATTGAGGCTGATGCCATGTCCTAGACATGGTCTTACACTGGCTCTCACGTATCGGTGCTGATGCTATGTCCCAAATATGGTCTTACACTGACACACATTGAGGCTGATGCTATGTCCCAAACATGGTCTTACACTAGCACTCACATTTTGGTGTCGATGCCATGTCCCAGACATGGTCTTACACTGAGACACATATCGAGGCCGATGCCATGTCCCAGATATGGTCTTACACTAGCACTCACATCAATGTCGATGCCATGTCCCAGACATGGTCTTACACTGACTTCCATATATCGAGGCCAATACTATGTCCCAGACATGGTCTTGCACTAGCTCTCATCTATTGGTGCCGATGCCATGTCCTAGACATGGTTTTATACTGGCACACATATCGAGGCCGATTCCATGTCTCAGACATGGTCTTACACTGGCTCTCATATTGCCGTGGTCTAACCATGGTCTTTTCCGTCAATTCATCACGAGTCTTAGTCTAATTGTGCTCGACCTTGTATTTTTCTTAGATTGATCTCTCAATTTAATCCTATATTTTCATATTATCATGATTCGATAACAACGTACGAAATAATATGTTATATTATTTATAATTTAATGATTGATCATTGTGAACTAACCATATGAACTTACCTCATTAGCTGAAACAATGAACTAAGTCGAATAATCCGATCCTTTGTTTACCCTCGTTCTCTACCCAAATTTCACCTCCCTCAATCTATATAATAACAAAATTTACTTATTTAGTCATTAATTTAGACTATTTAGTCTAAAATTCACATTAAGACAACTTAGAATCATTGCCCCGTAATGTTTTACATTTTTGCAATTTAGCCCTTTTCGCCTAAAAGCGCCAAATCATGAAATTAAACACAATCCGTGCTTAGCCAAATTTTGTAATTATTATCAGCAGCTCGTAAAAGATACTTTGGCAAATTTATAGTTTTGCCCCAAAACTTTCACATAGTTACGATTTTACCCCTAGGCTCGTAAAATGATTTTCATCTAATTTTTTCATTTGCTAAGCTTAGCCAAACCTTTATTACTCTTCTAGTAGCTCCTAATTCCAATCATTTCACATAATTACCATCTATTTTACAACTTTTACAAAAGGGTCCAATCTAGGTGTTTTCCTGAAAATCCCTTCACAAAAGTTGTTTATTTGACAACCAAGATTCATTTCCTTCCATAAAAATGCAGCAAACAACATGAATACTCTTATGGCTAAACCCTAAACTTTCAACCATTTTGCAAAATAGTCCCCTCATTAGCTAGATTTAGCTTTAAGGGTTCCTAAAACACAAAAATAATCAAGAAAGGCAATCAAAATTACTTACTTGCAAGAGAATTAGGTGGCTGAAAGTTTGAGCTCTTAAAACCCCCATGTTTGCTAACATTTTTGGTGGGGAAGAAAGAAATGAAAAAGATGATGCCTTTTTGTTTATTTTATTTTATTTCTAGTCAAAATTAGCCAACAAATTTCACCTAATTTTGACTTTTCCATTTTTCTTGTCTCCATGGCCAGCCATTACTATAAAATAGGCCTATTTTCCCATTAAAGACCTCTATATTATGTTCCTTAGCTATTTAACACCATTAGCTAGTAAAATAAAACTGTTTCATTTTATGCGAATTTAGTCGTTTTTTACAATTAAGCTCACAATCGCTAAAATTAATTCACCAAAATTTTCATACACTCATATAATCATGATATACCACATATAATAATATTAAAAATAATTTCTCCAACCTCAGATTTATGGTTTCAAAACCACTGTTCCAACTAAGCCCAAAATCAGGCTGTTACATTTCTTCCCCCTTAGGGATTTTCTTCCTTAAAAATTTTACTAGGATATAGATTTGAGATTTGTTTTCTCATTTCCTTATCGATTCCTCACTTAACTTTGGATTCTTCATCCTTTAATCTCGTAGGTTAATATTCTGATCTATTCTTCATTATTCCTCAAATCAAACTAAATTTCAACTTCTCTTTATAGCTAAATGGAGGATTTCTTTTTCCATAACTATACTTCCATAAACACTTACTCCACTGACCGAAATTTGAAGATCCTTACGTATCAGGTCTACATATATATATTTTCTGTCAATCTATAACTACTTCCAACTGTTATGAATTACTTTCATTTCTACTCAAATTCTGTAACAAATTTAATCCTGTGGATCTCTTCTCACAGAGCTTGATCAAGTGATAACTGAGTTCGGTAATTGCAACCATACACACTTCAATTTATGGTAGTTGTTTTTCTCACTCGCTTCCAAATTCTAAAGCACAACAACGAAGCATGACCTCGAGGATCAAAAATTGCCTTTCAGTTTAACTATCCGAAATAACAGAGTTTAGCACGTCAGGTGATACCAAAAGTCTTCAACATGTATAATTTAGACATCTAAACACATATTCAGAAGTATCATGTTCCATACTCATTCGCTAGAATAATCATCTTAAATCATCATACCTCTTAGTACTTCCTGAATTAACAGATAATTATTTTATAATCTCAAGGTTCCTTAAATACACAAATGTTTTCTTGAGCAACGAATAACCATCGATTCCCATTTGAAATTCTAAATCAGGAGTCAATTTACCTTGACCCACTTATTAAGTTGTAATTCAGTGATACAATTCGGGGTTTCACAATTTGATGAATACACATGATGTAACGCCCCAAATTTTGGGCCTAGATGAATTAGGCCTTGAGCTTTAGGGCTCATAAAATTTTAAGGTGAGCAAGGAAATGACACAAATGGCATGTTGGCTTTAAGGGCTTAATCAATTTGGAGTGTCTAGGGATTGTTGGAGAAGTCCTGGGATCAAGTTGGGGTATAGGAAAAATTTTGGTTTTAGCCTTAAGGGAACCTTGACTTTAGGTAGGAAGTCTTTTAAATAAGTGGGGATAAGATATGACATTAGAAGGCATGTGGTCTAGTGGCAAAGTGGCGCCACATGGGAGGCATGGATGTGGCGTCACAGAGAGGCAGGGAGGTCCAAGGTTCAAGTGTTGGCATGGTATTATGTTGGGTAATTATTTTGCAGATTTGGATAGCTAGTGGTGGAGTTGATGTAACACCCCAAACCCGGGCTAGAAGTTAGGCTCGAGTCCTGCGTATCACATTGAAGTGTTTTTCGAAAACCTTGTTTTCATTTGAAAACCCTTCTTATTATTTTAAAACTTTAAATTTCAATTTGCGTTACATCATTCATTGAAAAGTAATTTACTTTTAAAACTTTAATTACTGTCATAAGTGAAAACCAAGTAAGTTTGCAGAAGCTTTATAAAATTTTGCAGCTTGCGGAAACATGTTGATTTGAAAACAGTTAACGTTTTTGGGAAAATTGGGTTCTACTTAGAGCAGATAATAAACGCAATAAACAAAAACCTAACTTTAAAATCTAGAAATTATAAATGCTTTATTACAAACCAAACCCAAAAATTAAGTACTTGAGAGTAAATAGACCAAAACAGAAATCATAAGCAGTGTGCAGCCTTCTCCGAGTCCCTCGCAGCTCCGATCCGTCTAAGGCTGGGAAATACCTGAGAGGTTAATAAATAGGATGAGTTTACGAAAACTTAGTGTGTAATCCCCTACTGCAAATACGAATAGTCAGTCATGTAAAAGAATTAAAAAATTTGCCCTACCACAGTTCCAGTATCAATTGGGCGTTAGCCCACTATAACAAACTGCACCAGATGGCCCTTAGCCCATTACAGAATCAGAAACATTATCAGAACTAGAATCAAAATGAGAATCAAAATCAGAATCAGTATCAATTAACAAAATTAGAATCAGAATGTGAATGCAATCCCAACCCAGTCCAGCCATCACACCACCCATACCAACCAACACACCATGTGGGGAATAACTTAACCCACCCAGCCCATACACCAATGGACGGCAAAGCTGCCAATAACAGAATATCGTGGCTGAGCCACCAGAATCAGATAATGTGGCAAAGCCACTTAACAGAATATATGGCATGAAGCCATCGATAACGAGTCTATAATCGGCACAAAGCCTGTGATATTGGCACAAAGCCTTCGGTAATGGCACAAAGCCCACAATAATGGCACGAAGCCCAAAATATCGATACGAAGCCCTCAATAACGGCACACGCCTTCGGTAACATGATCGGCACTCAGCCATCGGTCCACAGTCGTCTCGGGTGACCCGTGTGACCTTATCAAATCAGTACGAATATACAGCTCTTAAGCCTTCGATGGATCCACAGTTATCAAGCAACCATGCGATCCTAACAGATCAGATCTTCCTCCATACAAAATCCCAACCCATGCAGCATGTTATGTATGCAGAATGTCACGCCCATATTTGAATCAAACAATCACAGTCAAGTCATTCATATCACCAATATATATTCACAATCAAATCCGTCAAACACACAGTCCAAGTCAGTCACTTGCCCACAAGGGCAAAACAATCATTTAACACCCTAGGGGCAAAATGGTAATTTTACCCCATAGGGGTATTTCGGTAATTCTACCCTATAGGGGCATTTCGATAATTCTACCCTACAGGGGTATTTCAGTAATTCTACCCTAAATGGGTATTTCGGTAATTCTACCCTACAGGGGTATTTCAGTAATTCTACCCTACAGGGGTATTTCAATAATTCTACCCTAAAGGAATATTTCGGTAATTCTATCGTATAGGGGTATTTCAGTAATTCTACCCTATAGGGGTATGTTAGTAATTCTACCCTACAGGGGTATTTCAGTAATTCTACCCTATAGGGGTATTTCGATAATTTCACAAATCAATGGTAAAACGATAATTTTATAAATCATGGGTAAAACTGTAATTTTACTAATCAGGAGCTTTACAAATTAGGGGTAAAATGGTAATTTTACAAATTAAGGGTAAAATGGTAATTTTACAAATTAAGGGTAAAATGGTAATTTACAAATCAAGGGTAAAATGGTAAATTTACAAATTAAGGGTAAAATGGTAATTTTACAAATCAAGGGTAAAATGGTAATTTTACAAATCAGGGGTAAAATGGTAATTTTGCAAATTAGGGGTAAAACGATACTTTTACAAATCGAGGGTATTTCTATAATTTCGCAAATTGGGGGTATTTCTGTAATTTTACAAATCGAGGGTAATTCGATAATTTTACAAATCGGGGGTATTTCTGTAATTTTATAAATCGAGGGTAAAATGGTAATTCTGTAAATTAGGGGTGCTTTGGTAATTTTACAAGTCGAGGGTATTCAGTAATTTAGTAAACTAAAGTATTTTAAACAGAGATAACAATGCGAATGGGCCTAGGGCCCATTCTCGATCCAAATGAGCCCACACGCTCATGTGGCCATTTTAGCCCAAATCTAGCCACAGATATGCGATTCACCTAGTCTAGTCCAATATTTACTATACAATCAAACAACTTATCCAATTGGGCCCATAGACCCATTGGGCCCACATGGCCCCTTTCGGCCCATCGCAGCCCGAAGTAGCCGTCCTACAGCTAGAGTAGTGAGAAATACACACCTGATAGGAGACTGGAGTTCATCCGCGCTCCGAGCACTTTTAGCCGATGCCCAACCCAAACGAGCCCGCCATAAAGCAAAAGGGATCAGCCAAGAAAGGTACCTTTACTCTCTTCATGGTTCTCCCTATTTAAAGTTAGTTTCGCATCCACTCTTATGTTAGCTTCTCGATGTGGGATCCCCCCATCATCAGAGTTTAAATTCAACACCAACTCTTGCCGCCCCCTGTTAGCAAAATAAAAGCTCTTTGATTGCCATGAGTTTCGAACCCTGGACTTCCTTGCCAACTCTATGACGCCACCTTCCTGCCTCTTATGTGGTGCTACTTTGCCACTAGACCACAAGGCTTTTTTATGGCACAAATTTTCCAACAATATTCTTAAGGCCTACCTACTACACTCAGGGTTTAATTCACCTTAAACCAAAATTTTTGCTAGAGTCCAGGTTTGAACCCAGGACTTCTCCAACACTTCTCAGCACACTTAAGCACTGAAACAAGCCTTCATTAATGGAATTTACATGTACAACAAAATATTATAAGCTGCTTTGGATCACTCCCATGCTCAAGGCCCAAAACTTCTAGGCCCAAATTCAGGGTGTTACAGTTGAAGTTGAACTCTGAAGGGGAGTGTTTGAAGTGGTCATATGAGAAATTCAAGGAAGGGATTAGGGAGCATATCTTAGAGAGAATTTAGGAGATGAGGTGTGTGGATAAGTTGGTGCCGATTTGGGAATTGGGGAAAGGTAAAATTCGACTAAGGTTAGTGTAGGTGTTGTTTTTGGTTTTGGGGGGAGCTATTGTCGAATTCTCACTTGTATTTTCGACATTTGAAGAGCTTTACTTTGTTTTGTACAATCGAATCTTTGCTAAAGGGAGTTTCAGTTTTTCTTCTTTGGCTTTTTGCGTTTGCAACCTTTTTGCCAATAGGGTTCTGGTCATTCAAAAGCCGAAATAGATCAATCCTTCTACTATTTGCCGAATACCTTTACCCCTTCTTTGCCGAATTCTTTGTGTGCCATCCCTATCACTTTCTTCTTTAAGTACCTAAACCGAAATCTTCTTTTATCTCTTTACTCCTTCTTGTGCTAATTTCTTCAGGCTAAACTCTCTGTCCCTCACATCAACCTTTGCCGACTCCTCTACTGTGCCAAGTTCTCTTTTCTTCTCTTCTCTTTGCTATATAATCACCCTGCAATCGGTTTTGGGCCATAGTCGAATCTTTCTTTTCTCTTTGGCTAGGCCGAATCCCTCTTTTCTCTTCCTCATTCTCTTGATCGGATTTGTAGGGGATCGATTTGTCTCTCTTTTCTTCTTCTCAAGTGCGAGGGATCGATTCCTTTCCTCTACTGAATCTTTCTGATTCTTTATCGAACTACTCGAGTTTTGGTGTGGTAAGGGTTTCTAACAATCAATAAGTATATTCATCCTTATTCTTGATTTTAGTAGTGACCAAATGTTCTTATGGGATGTGAAGGTGAATTAAGATAGATGTAAGTCACTTGTGTATTCAATCTTTAATGATAAGGGGTTTTGTAACGTAGATCTTAGAGTCAATTGTGGCTAGCAAATAGTGAAGGGTTGATAAGGCTTAGTCGTTAAAGGTAAGGGATTAGTGTGATTTCAGTTTTCTGGAAAGGAGGAAAACTATACTAAGTGTGGGATTAACTATTAGTTTTGAATGATTGTGAGTTCATGGCTAAGGAATCGTAGTGTGTTTCGTAATCAGGTGGGTACACACAGTACACACACGATAGATAGGTAAAAGCTGGAATCCCAAAAAGCTAAAAAGCTTAAAGGCTAAAAAGCTGGCGTCAGCAACCACACGGGTGTACGAACGCCCGTGTGGAAAAACCGATATGACGATAGGGGCCCCATGAGCGGTCTCATGGACTTGGGCCACTTTTTGGCCTGTTGGGCCAAAATGGGCCAAATGGGCCCGATGGGCCCGTGGGCTCGACACGAGCAAAATTGATGGATGGGTAATAAATGACGAGCCGGTCATGTTGACTACATGGCTAATGGCGAATTTGGGCTTAATGGGCCATATGAGAGTGTGGGCCCCTCTTGGGCCACATATTGGGCTTTTGGGCCCCAATGAATTTGTAATTGCTGAGAGTGACATAAATCATGCTGAATGATTGTGGACTTATTAATGGGCCGAGTTATGTATTTAGGCCTATAATGAAAAGTGACAGTCATGCCCTTAAGGGCAAAATGACTAAAATACTCCTAAATGTTATATGTATGATTTGTATGCCATGTATATGTTTGTGCTGCATTCATGTGATATTATGCTGCATGGGGATGGGAACATTGTTGGAGGAAGTGATTGATTTGTTATGGTCACACGGGTCACCCAAGAAGACTGTGGACCTGATTCACGGGTCACCCAAGATGACTGTGGATCTATTCAGGGGAGGTCGCACGGGTCGCCCAGGACAATTGTGGACCCACTGATGGCTTCTAAGCCTAATATGTGATTGACAGCTTTGCTGAAATATTGGTTAGTGCCGCAACTTGTGCTATATTAGAGTGTAGGGATGGGTGGGTCGATTAAATCCCCACAAGAGTGTAGGGTTGGAAGGGATTCGGAGTGCAGGGTTGGATAGGTTATTTGTGCATTACATATATTGATTTTGATTGGGACATGGGCTCAGGCCCAACTGAGGCTATTATGGGCTAAGGCCCAAATTGATTGATGCATGCTATTTGATTGTTGAGGGTTGTACACATTGAGTTTTCGACTTTTTAATTTTGTAGGTGATCCTTAGTAGGTGGTTCGACATGCGGGAGGACTTGGAGGTGGCTACTCTTCGAGTAGTTTTTAAATTCAGTATTTCATTTTACTTTATCTAGTCTTTGCTCTCTTTTGGGGATTTGTTGTAGTAAGGCCTGTTTCTAGTTTCATTTTGGTTGGATTTTTATTATCGCTTTGCTCAACTTTTTAGTTAAACCTATTTTCTGAATGTGAAACCAAGGTAATATTTTTACGCAAACTCAACTTAAGAAACAAACATTTTAAAATAAGAGCTTTCACTGCAATTAAACAAGAAACTTAACAAAGGTTTGCGAATTCAGGTTTTCAAATTAACATACTCAAGGTTTTATTTAAGATAGCCGATTCCCATGGTTTGGATTTTGTTTTTGAACTAAAGTACACCAACGGGGCATGGTTTTTAAATAAGAAACTTACTGGATTTTTATAGGTCGAATAACCAAATGGTTTAAGGTTTTTCCAATGACTTTGACTTAGACGACCCTTCAATGTGACACCGTCGCATTCGGCCATAATATCCAGGCCGAGTTTGGGGTGTTACACATGAATTTAATCTTTGATTCAGTTAACGACTATCTGCCACTTTATCAAATCAATCGTATTAATCATTGCTCGCAACGTACATATAGGTTTTCCATTCAGTACATCCGTGATGGTAATTGTTACCTTTGGTTAATAATCAATCATTACCTTAAAAGCTTCCGACAGTTCAAGCCACCTTTGCAGTCTTAAATTTAGATCTCTTCGAAACATCAAATGTTTTAAACTCTTGTTGTCATCATCAAAAGGTTACGTTACTCACCAAATAACAGTTGTTGGTAACTATTCAGCACAATTACAGTGCCAACCATCTCTAATTCACGTGTCGAATAAATCTTTTCATCCAGTCTTAATTGTGTAAAAATATAAACCATCTCTATACATTCTTGTATTAATATACACATCAAACCATTCAATAGCGTAAAACTAGAAATCATAAACTCTTTATTAGTTTAGGTTGAACCGGAACTAATGCTTCAGTTAATAATGTCTCCAATTGCTTATCACTTAATTATCAAGTATTATATCATGTAGACTTCATAAGCATGATGATTCCCCGATCAAAACAACTTTGATTTACAAAAACATGTCCCAATAAAAAATGCTCCGATAGATATGATTTAGTATCGCGTCTGCTAGAATATAATTTCTACATTCCTACTATTCATCTAATTACCTAAGAACATTTTAAGTTTATTTTCCACCCTGTGGATTAATTCAATCACAGATAACTCGATTAATCTTTCAAGCAAATAATCTAGTCAAACCAAACAACTAAATAGATCTCGACTATCAAACAATAACTTTTCAATTAATAAGCAATGAAATTTTGAATTACACAGAAACCATAATCATTTCATATATTAAGACCATAGTGCCATAATACGACTGACACTTCCACTATATATATAAATAATGTCTTAGAGAATATCTGGAAATGAGGTATTATTTATCTGCACTGTAATCAGTTGTGTCCAAGGCTATATAATCTTTTCGTATATAGTTGATTAACAACTAATGGAAATAGAATATTAACATCACACATATTTTACCATTGACCTTTCTATCACCATTGTGGAATAAATATCAAAGAAAACGGATTAATGCCAATTATCGTCCGTCCAAACCAACAATGCTTTCTTATAACACAAATTTTAGCTAGCATTCTCATGCAATAAGTATTTCATCTGAAAATAACTGGCTACTTATTCCTCTAAGAGTAGTTGAACACGTAAAATACACAAAAGGATTCGTAGTAATTGTCCACTATACTCAGCTATCATTTCAATTAAAACATTATCCACTGTTCAATTTTGTCACCACTGATTTCACCTTATCCCATCACTAACGGAAATCAATTCAGAAAGACTTCTAGTAAATAAATACTTTAAACTTTATACCTGAGGGAATCGATTAGCCGAGATTAATTTCCTTTTGAGCCGTGACATTGCCAAACTCGAATGAACTTTAGAATACCCTGGCATTCTTTCCAGAACTGAATTCATTACCAATCTATTTTCAATTCTAGTTACATCATTAGTTATTTCACTACCGTACTCTTTAGTCTCTCACATATGGGGTCAATCCATCTAACCCTCGTGAAATTTCACTATAAAAAGAGACCACATTGATGAAGGGGTGAGGTTTTAAAGCCTCTAGCTCGACTCTCAACTATACACACATATGTAACTTAGCATGAATCACTGTCATTATATCATCACAATCATACAATGAGTTTCAAGAATATTTACATGCACATTTACGTTATGTTATCTTTCCAATCATCTTATTCATACAGTATCAATTATTAAATGCATGGTAGTATAATTGCATTATTTACACCCAACTTACTATAAATTTGCACAAAGTCATTAGACGATCATAGGCATATCTTACTCATTTTCATCCTTACTACTCATGCATCATAACTCGGGCTCATTTCTCATGAGTTTCGCGTATATACTTGTACCACTTTCTAACATAATCATAGTCTTTTGTATTTTTTGTCATAACTTTATATTACCCGTTGAATCACTTAGAATACTAAAGGATACCTGAGAAATCTCATATGCTTAGTAAGATGCCAATGCCATATCCCAGATACGATTTTACATGGAATCATATCATATCCCGATGCCAATAGCCCAGCTATGATCTTACACGGAAATACATATAACTCTTACGTCATGACATGGGTATCTAATTTATTCCTAAGGTTCATCCGGGAATTTATACTCCATCGAATCTTTTTGAACATATTCATAAACAATAATTAAACAATTCATATTTAAAAGCGCCCTTTCTGGCACCCATTCGTAAAGCATACCCTTAAACCACATGTGATATAACAATACTGTCAATCCAGGCTAAAACCTTTTTATAACATTTGTAACACTTTATCCATCTCCTAAAATTACCATAGTGCATAGAAATGTAATGTTCAACTAAAACAATGACATTTTACTTATATTTCTCATCTTATAGTTATTTCATTTCATTCATTATCACGTACATATCAGGAAATCTTATTCATACCTTTCCAAGTTTTTACTCATCACAACATATTCTCAACAAAACTAATACCTTTTTCAGCATTTTCAAAAATAGCTCGGTTGGAAGCAGCTTTGTCTTAGCAAAACAATTTCATTAAAGTTGGGAGATATCACATTATAATGGTTTGTAAATGGAATGTGAAGCTAGACTCTCTCACATGCTAGGTTAGTCCAAGAATCGACTAAATCATAGCTCTGATACCATTAAATGTAACACACCATACCCGTGATCGACGCCGGAACAGGGTACGAGGTGCTACCTTATTAAGACGCATACAAACATACAATTCTGGTTCATAAAACTTCGTTCAAATTTAAAACTTTTCCAACTTTGTCTTATGGCCCTTAATATGGACCTACGAGGTCCAAAACATGTTTAGAAAACAATTTGGGACTAATTTGAGTGCTTAGAGAGCTTTCAAGAAAAGCCAATAAAAAATAGGGCACACGCTAGTGTGGATGGGCAACACGCCAATGTGGCCTCAGAACATGGCCGTAATGAAGACCCATATAGCTCACACGGCCTAGGCATATGCGGACACACCTGTGCCCCTCGTTCATGTGGATTTATTTTCTAACATCGAATCTCCAGGGGTTTTCACACGAGTTGACACATGCCCGTGTCAAGGCCCGTGTCCCTCATATGGCCATGACACGCCCATGTCTTCCACCCGTGTAACTCTCTAACCTGTACCCTGTAAACAAATTATGTTCACACGGCTAAGGCACACGCCCGTGTGCTCAGCCCGTGTGCTCAGCCTGTGTCCCTCACATGACCATGACACTCCCATGTCATGGCCCATGTGTGAAGACCTTAGAATTCTATTTCTAACATCAGTAAAAATTTAATGTCACACGGCCATGGCACACGCTCGTGTGCTAGGCCGTGTCTGTGCCACGATTGAGACACGTGGCCGTGTCCTAGCCCGTGCAATTTCTACTAGGCATTTAAATTTTGCCAACCTAAGGTGCAGGGGACACACAGCCAGACCACACGTCTATGGGGCAGGCCGTGTGTGACACACGACTTAGACACACGCTCGTGTGTCTACCCGTGTGGACAAATATAAGGCTATCTACCAAGCCTTTTGCCACTCTGAAACATAATCAAACACATACCAATCTTACCAATACAGAACATGGCATAAATACTCAACCAAACAACCACAATTAGACATGCACACATCACATAGCTTCATCCCAAACTTACGCATACGCCCAAAACTTTCATACTCAAGGCATCAAAAATTAAATTCTCTTTATACTTAATTAATCAACTAACCTATACATGCCAACTAACCAAAATTACAAGGCTTTGAGTACCAAACCATAGTGAGATAGTGTGTTGAGATCTTTGACTCCTTCTAACCCGATCAAGCTTCTTATACCCTATGAACATAGGAGAGTGAACAAGGTAAGCTATAAAGCTTATTAAGCTCATATGACTAATAGACTTATATTAACTATCAAATACATCTCAGATAATTACACAAGAATAAAAGAGTTCATATGGTCTCACCGTATAATCACCTATTCCTTCATAGAACTAACCTTGATTTATGAAAGCTTATTCATTTTAATAATCATATGAAACAAGTGCGTACTTGTCAATTCACTTACAATTACTTGTGCATAAACGATATGAAATATTTCACATTCAGTTCAACGGTCATTTACATAAGCATCAAATAGTATCTTGCATGTCAAACCGTAACATTACACATATTTGCGTTGTGGACTTATTACATGTCTTTTAGTTACTTCCACTCGATACTCACATGGATTTTATACATACATGTATCACTTAGATTGATTACCTCTTTATTCTCAGCTTGACCTTATCTGTCGATTTACTGATGAGTCATTCGAAACACCATTGAATGCTCGTGAATCACATATGCATGATACCAATGCCATATCTCGGATATGGTCTTACATGAAGTTGCACGCCGATGCCATGTCCCAGACATGGTCTTACACTAGCTCATATATTGAGGTCGATGCCATGTCCCAGACATGGTCTTACACTGGCTCTCATATATCGGTGCTGATGCCATGTCCCAAACATGGTCTTACACTTACACACAACGAGGCCGATCCCATGTCTCAAACATGGTCTTACACTAGCACTCACATATCGGTGCCGATGCCATGTCCCAGACAAGGTCTTACACTTACACACATATCGAGACTGATGCCATGTCCCAGACATGGTCTTACACTAGCACTCACATCAATGTTGATGTCATGTCCCAAACATGGTCTTACACTAGCTCACATGTCAAAATCATTGCCACGTCCAGGACATGGTCTTACACTGACTTCCATATATCGACGATGATGCCATGTCCCAGACATGGTCTTACACTAGCTCTCATCTATCGGTGCCGATGCCATGTCCTAGACATGGTCTTACACTGGCTCTCATATTGCCATGGTCCAACCATGGTCTTTTCTGACAATTCATCACGAGTCTTATTCTTATTGTGCTCAACCCTGTATTTTTCTTAGATTGATCTCTCAATTTAATCCCGTATTTTCATATTATCATGATTTGATAACATCGTACGAAATCATACATTATATTATTTCTAATTTAATGATTGATCATTGTGAACTAACCATATGAACTTACCTCGTTAGCTGAAACAACAAACTAAGTCGAATAATTCGATCCTTTGTTTACCCTCGTTCCCTGCCCAAATTTCACCTCCCTCAATCTATATAATAACAACATTTACTTATTTAGTCATTAATTTAAACTATTTAGTCTAAAATTCACATTAAGGCAACCTTGAACCTTTGCCTCCTAATGTTTCACATTTTTACAATTTAGCCCTTTCCACCTAAAAGTGTCAATTCATGAAATTAAACACAATCCATGCTTAGCCAAATTTTATAATTATTTCCAGCAGCCCATAAAACATACTTTGGCAAATTTACAATTTTGCCCCTTAACTTTCACATAATTATGATTTTACCGCTAGGCTCGTAAAATGATTCTCATCAAATTTCTTCATTTCTGTAGCTTAGCCGAGCCTTTATTATTCTTATAGCAGCTCCTAATTTCAATCATTTCACATAATTACCATCTATTTTACAACTTCTATAAAAGGGTGCAATCTAGGTGTTTTAATGAAAATCCCTTCACAAAAGTTGTTTATTTGACAACCAAGATTCATTCCCTTCTATAAAACTTCAGAAAACAACATGAATACTCTCATGGAAAAACCATAGAGTTTTAACCATTTTTCAAAATAGTCCCTTCATTAGCTAGAATAAGCTTTAAGGGTTCCAAAAACACAAAAATCATCAAGAAAGGCCATCAAAATTACTTACTTGTAAGAGAAATAGGTGGCTGAAAGTTTGAGCTCTTAAAACCCCCATGTTTGTTGCCATTTCTGGTGGGGAAGAAAGAAATAAAAAAGATGAAGCCTTTTATTTTATTTTATTTTATTTCTAGTCAAAATTAGCCACCAAATTTCACCTAATTTTGACTTTTCCATTTTTCTTGTCTCCATGGCCGACCATCACTATAAAATAGGCCTATTTTCCCATTAAAGACCTCTACATTATGTTTCTTAGCTATTTAACACCATTAGCTAGTAAAATACAATTTTTGCCTTTTATGCGATTTAGTCCTTTTTCGCAATTAAGCTCACAGTCGCTAAAATTAATCCACCAAAATTTTCAGACACTCATATTGTCATGCTATAACACATATAATAATATTAAAAATAATTTCTCCAACCTCGGATTTGTGGTTCCGAACCCACTGTTACGACAAAGCCCAAAATCGGGCTGTTACACTACTAATCTAACATTTTCCTCTTTCCTCATTCTAACTCCGAATTTGGTCTATCCGGATCTATACGAGTAAATTTTACATCAATTTCTCACATTTCTTACTCATTTGGAGTCATTTTACATTTTAGGAAAAATTACCATTTTGCCTCTAACTTTTCCATAAATTCCTATTTTGTTCCTAGGCTCGGAAAATGAAAATTTTGCAATTCACTCCCTATTCCAAGCCTAGCCAAAATTCCATCACAAAGTTTACATCACATGTATTATAAAAATTAAAAATTTTCCATCAAATTTCACAACTTTACAATTTAGTCCTTAAATCATGTTTTCAAAAAAAAAAATCACTTTGTAAAAGTTGTTTATCTATCAACGACCTTTCATTCTACCATAAGTTTTTAAGTTTTAGCATATTCATCCATGACGCATTTTCCATGCTCTGAGAACTTTTCAAATTGATCCCCAAATAGATAGATTAAGCTATCCTAGTTTCAAAAATATCAAAATTATTAAAAACGAACCAAGAAAACTTACCCAATTTGGCCTAGAAATTTTATTCTCTCTCTTTTCTAGGGTTTCTATGTATTTTTAGGGAAGAATATGAGAAAATAAGATGATATTCCTTTTTACCATATTTTAATTAATTAAATTATTTCACTTTCCAATTTAGCCATTTTCTTTTTCTTAAATTCCATGGATGATTCAACAAAGATATTTTCCATCTTTTGATTGATGATCTAATTTCCATATAAGGACCTCTAGTTTTGAATTCCATATCTTTTTAATCCTTATAGCTACTAGAATTCCAGTTTCACATTTTATGCGATTTGGTCCTTCTCGTAATTAAACACGAAATCGGTAAAATTTTCTTATCAAAATTTTCACATGACATTTCTATCATATTACGAACCATGTAATAAAATAAAAATAAATTTTATTTTAGGATCGAATTTGTGGTCCCGAAACCACTGTTTCGATTTCACCGAAATTGGGCTGTTACAACTAAATACAAAATATTATGGTCAAGCCACTAGAATTTGTAGATATACTAGCAGATATTGTGGTTAAACCACTAGAACATGTAGATTATTAAATTGCTAGAATTTTTCTCTATACAATCATATCCCAACCCATGCATGTGATATGGCATACATAACATAATTTTCAGTAGGCATGCTTTACTTGTGAATTAGAATTAGCGTAGTGGCATGCTTAACATGCGAATCAGAATTAGTGTAGTGGCATGCTTAACATGCGAATCTGATTATCGACAGAATAGTGTCATTTTTATTTTTCATGCATATCAAATAACGCCATATATTCACAAGACATGAGTGTCAAGAATAACATGGTATCTCATTTAACAGAAAATATACAACATATTCACAACATTACAGATCTATAATTTCTGTAACACTCCTATCCCGTAACCTTTGCCGGAATAGGTAAGGGGCATTACCAGACTTGTAACTCAGATCAGATCAGTAAAAATTTTGAACTTTTCAAAATACAATATAGTTCTATAATCATATATCTAATCATGTTTTAAAGCTCATATAACCATACACACATCCATTTAGGATTAGATTAAAAACATGTGAAAGATAGGGAGAACATTTGAGAAAATTTTCAAGTTAGGGATAGATGGCCGTGTCCCTAGCCCGTGCATACCAACACGGTCATACTCTACCAGACACGCCCAATTCACTCAGACCGTGGCCAACACTGCCAAATCCCATACAATTACTAGACACGCCCGTGCGTCCAGCCCGTGGCCAACACTGTCAATTACCACACGGCTACCGGACACGCCCGTGTCTAGGCCGTGTGTAAAATTACCTAAAACATTTAAGGTGCAGAGGTTACACGGCTGAGTCACACGCCCGTGTGCTCTGCCCATGTGGCACAAGGTAGGCTCGGTTTAAGCCATTCTTGCCACCCAAAATGGGTCAATTCCTACAAGCAATACATAGCCATGCTCAAATACAACCCTTCATTACCGTATAAACATATGCCAAATATATACCATTTTATACCAGAACATTCCACAACTCCATAGCTAATTAATCAGCATCACTACTTCTCATATTCATCACATATCTTACCATATAAACACTTCATATAAAACATTCAAAATGGATTAAACATTTACAAAGCAAGCCATATCTCATAGCTTGAATTAGTACCAAAACATATCATTTTCATTAACAAGCTAACCATAAACATAAACTTAGTAACTAGCCTATACATCCCATGACCATTTCAAATATATAGATCCAAAAGTACCAAATAACTAGATGGATAGTGTGATAGTGATCTCCGACTCGTCTGAATATCGAGCTAGCTTTTGAATCTATAAAACAGGGGATAAATAAATAGAGTAAGCTTCAAAAGCTTAGTAAGCTCGTATAATTATAGAAATTAAACCTTACCGAATTAATAAGATAAGTACATTAACAATGCCAATTCAATTCATATACTCAAGTTGCCTATTTCACAAGCATACACTTGTTAGTCTATGTAATCTTATAAATCATTCATGTACAAAATGAAACATTCATACATCATAAGCACAAGTCCATTTCTTTGTACATGTAATTCATATCATATAGTCCATGTAAGTTTCATATCTCATATAACATATAATACATATGTCTTTTAAATTCTCATGTAACATGTATCGGAAATTAACCATTGAACCCTTAAGAACATCAAGGGATACTCGGGTGATACACACACAGTGTATATACATATAACCTGTAATCCGTCAATGCATCATGTTGCTTTTTTTAGCCTAAAAAGGTAAGCCCGAAGGCTGAACATGTAATCCTGTAGGATGATCAGTAAACCCATAGGCTAAACGGTAAGTCCGAAGACTGAACATGTAATCCCGAAGGATGACCATATAGCTCATGAGCTGTGGTGAGTCCGCAACAAATGTAGGAGCTCAAACCACCCTGTAGCCCTAGTGACATGTCACTCATATCCTATGACTTTCTACGGTTCAAACGGGACTCGGTACTCAGATCGTATTTGTAATCTTTAAACATTTCCATGTCATTTCATATATGTAAAACCAATATGCAATTCAATCCAATAATCTCATACATCCACTTGACAATTAAGTAATAGTTATAAACATATTCAAATTCAATTCTAATTATACAAACTTAACTCGGTTTAGTCGAATCTCGAGTCTATTCGTCTACCTTTCTCTTTCCCCGATCAAGTTTCGGGATTCGATTATCTTGATCTATATTAATGGAAATTTAGCTATTTAATCACTAACATATTCAATTTAATCCAAAAACATATATTTTGACATATTTGCAATTTAGCCCCTACTTTTCAACACCTTGCAATTTAGTCCTTTTAACACAAAATAGCAAATTACACACCAAAACCCTCAATTTATCAAAACCGAATATTCATATAGTCATTATAGGCACATAACTTTCATTT
This sequence comes from Gossypium stocksii, assembly GCA_020496765.1. NCBI lineage: Eukaryota > Viridiplantae > Streptophyta > Magnoliopsida > Malvales > Malvaceae > Gossypium > Gossypium stocksii. The sequence continues at coordinate 44,661,653 of CM035624.1, forward strand.
ATTCACATCTTTAACCACATAATTTCTATTTCTTTACAAATAAATCCTTGAAACTCATTTTCATCAAAAATTACTTTATAAAACTTGTATATTTCAAGACATCTATCAATAATTCACCAAAAACTATTAAAATGACGTGGATTCATCAATGAAATTTTTCAAAAACATGAACAAATTTAGAAATTGAGGTACGGGTCAGCTAGTATACAAAGCAATGATCTCAAAAACATAAAAATAATCAAAAATCGGAACAAAACCATACCTTAATTGAACAAAATGCTTTGGCCGAATGAAAAGTTCCAAACCCCTTTTTGTTTTGTTTAGAATCGGTGAAAGAAGAGTAATGAAATGAAGCAAATTTTATGTTTTATTAAACCATTATAGCATATAATTATAAAATACCTTTTATAACCTTAATAAAACTATTTAAAAACCATGCATTTAAACGCCACTACCGTCCATGCATTATAATAAGGGTAAATATCATTTTAAGGACTTCTAAATATAAAGCCAAGGCCATTTTAGCCCTTTATGCAATAGAACTCCTATTTATCGCTTTATGCTATTTAATCCTTTTTACCTAATTAACTATTTAAACAATAAAATTTCTAGATGAAACTTTCACACAATACATTTATCATGCTGTAAAACATATTAAAGCAATAAAAATAATATTTTGACTTGGTTAAGTGGTCTCGAAACCACTCGTTCCGATTAGGGTCTAAAATGGGCTGTTACAATTTTAGATTTACTTACTTGCGAATCCTCCTTTTAAATGGATTTATCAATCCTTTTGAATACATAATGTATTAGCACATTTTTCACATTTCATAAATTCTTTAACAAATATTTAATATTATCTCATTTATTTAATTAACAACAATTTCACACATTTAAAGTAGATTAATCCGCGCATTTGGATTCATACGTCTTAGCAACAACGATTCTATTTCCCAACTCTAAGAGAGTAGATCAGTCCTCAAATCCTAAGGTTTATAAATTAACACCATGTTAGTATATTTACATTTTTATAAAGGTTTTCATATTGGTGATTTACTGAGATTATTTAATTGATTGTCCAAATAGCATACGCTTCTGAATTATGGAGTATGGATTTGGGATTTTCGATAAACGCTTCATGTATGCACAACAAATACCATTATTAGAATCGTCCTAGTTGAGATAAAAATAAATAATTGAGATTTGAGTATTTTCAATACTTTTGTAATATCGAGAGTAAGGAGGGCTCAATGATTGCTACGAGGATTCATTTAGAGAGGAGGGTCCTCAACTAACAAATAAATAAAAGATGAAAAATTAGAAAGGTTATCAATAAATCCTTTAAAAAATTTAGGATATAATGTTTGTACATATGGAAAAAATACAAAATATAAAAGGAGAAGAGAAAGAACAATGAAGAAGAAATGTGGAGGACGACGGCAGGACATGACGCGATGCGGCGATGATGACGGTGGAGGTCTGACAGTGGTTTGGTTGGCTTCTGGTGGTGGTAAGGTGGAAGAAAATAAAGAAAATGGATGATTAGGTTGTGAAAGGGAAGAAAAGCTAGAGAAGGGGGAGGAGCAAGGAGGAGGGGCAGAAGATAGAGAGGAAGAGAGTAAAAGGAAATAAAAAGAGTATTGTCTAGATGGCTTGGATGGAACAAGCTATGGTAAGGGAGGTAAAATGGCATATTGAGGGGAAAATGGCATGAAAAGGGGATCATGTGAATGAAAAGGGGGATATTGAGAGAAAGTTGACCATGTAAAGAAGGGAAGAATCTTCCCAAGCATGGCAACAAATGGTTGGACGACAAGGGGGTTGACCAACCCCTTTTTAAATGTTAAAAAATCTAAAAAGAATTGTGAGTAAGGGGAATTGAACCAAAGATCTCTAGGAATTTAATTGGGTTCTTTACCACTTGATTATTCACTTGCTAGTTTAAGAATTGACAAAATAATTAATAAAAATATGGGGAATGATAATTCCACTCTTAATCGATACAAATCGAGATTTTTCTATATCTATTTTCCTTTTCGATTTGATTGTGTTTATTTGCATGTTTATTTCAACCGAGATTGAGATTATCATGAGTAGATAATTCCCTTAAAAGAGGTTAATGAATGGATGTAATAGTGATTAACGAAAGATTAAGGGTTTCCTATAAAATTAGTTGGTATAAATTAAGCATTCTTAAACCCTAGGCTTGACAACCCTAGGAAGTAATTAAAGGTTAAATGAGGTTGGGAGATAAGTTTTTTTTAATAAATCATAATTTATCCTAGTTGAGAAAGTGAGGTCATGGGATAAGTGAGTATCACTCAATAATGAATCAGTTAAAGGCTGAGAGGTAATAATTGGTTAGTTACTAGCTAATTCACCCTAAAACCTGAATCCCAAGTTTATTACAACCACTAAAACGACTTAATCTTCTTGGTTGTTTTACTTGGTTTAGTTGTTTGTTTATTTTATAGTTTATTTAATTTTGTTATTTAGTTTCTAATATTATCTCTCTTATAATTTATCTTAATATTGGATTTAATTATTATTATTTAGACTTATTATTGTAAAGATATTTTCGACAAATTTAATTTATCCTCCCTTAGGTACGATCCTTAGAATATTTCTTTGAGCTTCGTTGTTACACATTACTATATTACAATTTGACCCGTATACTTGCGAACACTGCTGCTTTATTTCTTATATTTTTGTTGCAGTATTTTCCAGTCAAATGTTTGCACGTTTGGTGGCGATCAACTGTTACTAATTGACTTCACAAATATCAAGAATCTATTTCACTGATAAAACTTTAATTTAAGGTACAACACTTTCACGAAGTAAGTTTAATCTATTGAATATTTACTTAGTATTGAAATTATAATTTGACCACTTAATTAAAATACGACTACGACCTTGAGGCATTTTCCTTTTTGCCTACAACACATAATGACACATACCTAAGTTTTCCTTTTTGAACTTACATATGTGTCAAATGAATTTAGTGAGCTTTCATACCGTATCAACACATTGCCATCACACTTGTATTGTAACACCCCTATCTCGTAACTGTCACGGGAATAGGTCAGGCTGTTATCGGAACTTTAACTCAGTTCAGAACGATATTTAATCAAACATTCAACAAATGCTATCTCATTTCAGTGATTATCATTCATTCATAATTAAAATATGCTCAATTCAAGCATATAAAGTACTATACATGTATTCAGGACTAATTTGATAACATATGAAAAAGATAGGAAAACTTAGAAAACTTTTCAAATAAGAGTCACACGGTCGTGTGTCCAGGCCATGTGCCTCACATGGTTACCAGACATGCCTATGTGTCTAGGCTGGGAAAACACTGCTTACCTACAGACTTGTCTACACAACCACCAAACACGCCTGTGTGCTTGGCCGTGTGAAAATTAATGGGTATACTGACTTGGCCACATGGTTGACCACACGTCCGTGTATCAACCCGTGTGCCATACATGGCCAATAGACATGCCCGTGTGTCTAAGTCGTGTAACTCACTGACTTGTTTTAACTAAGGTACGGGGTCACATGGTCAAGTCACACGCTCGTGTGGCACAAAAATAGGCTTGGTTTAAGCCACTTTTCCCACACAATTCTCGTGTACCCATAAGCATCAATTTGTACCAAATTCATATGCAAACTAGGAAACCAAAATCAGCCAATTCAAATCACATTATAGTCCATTTCATAATTACCCAAAACAGTACAATATATATACATACTAACTAACACATTTCATATACCTTATTACATCATTATAACACATCACAAAACATCCAATTAGCATCATTCAATTCAACCTTATCAAATGCCAACATCATTCATCAAATTTACCACATTGTAGGCATATCATATAAAACTTTCATACCAAACCATCCATTGCTAATTGAAGCCATATCACATAGCTTGTTCAGGTACAAAAATCATGACACATTCATTTGCATAAGTGACCATATGATTCAACCTATAAACTAGCCTATACATGCCATATTTACATAATTTACATTAGTTCCAAAAGTACCAAAAGATCATCTGGATAGTGTGATAGCAATCTCTGACCTCATCCAAATCGAGCTAACTTCTGAAATTTATAAAACACGGGAAAATAAATGGAGTAAGCTTAAAAACTTAGTAAGCCCGTATAATCTAGAATTGAACTTACCAATGCGATATTAAGCATTAAAGCAATATAAAACCAACTATTATGCCACAATGCCTATTCACAACATTTATCCACAAGTTAGTCCTTTATCAATAACATATCCATCCATTTACAAGGACAAAATCAAACATTCTTCCCATGTAACATTTCAATACATGTATTAGTTCATCTATCTTTTACATATACTATATCACATATCATTTTCCATTTCTATAATTCATATGAACCATGTACCATTTTTATACGCACATTGTAAATCTCATGTAGCATTTCATCTTATAACAAATGTTGTAACACCCCAAACCCAGCCTGGACGTTACGGCCAAGTCTGGTGTGTCACATGGAAGTGTTTTTCGAAAACTATGTTTTCATTGAAAACCCTTCTTAAATGTTTAAAAACTCTTACCGTTAAACTTGTATAAAACCTTAGTTTGTGTTTTTTTTTTTTTTCCAAAACGGGATTTATTGAAATGATCATCCCTTTTCAAACATCATTGAAAACTTTGTAAAAGTTTTATGAAAGCTTATGAACCCTTGTAGTTTGCAAAAACATGTTATTTTAAAAATAGATAAAATATCGAAAAATCAGATTTGTAACCTTTATAAAACATGTTATCTTGAAAACGGTTTAAGTATCAAATAAATTTGACCTTTTTCGTTAAGACTTAAAGTGAATGGAAGCTGGGCACTAGGTAGGATTCCAGAAAAGAGGAGGTGAGTCGAATAGACTGCTTAAGTACCAAGCTCTTCTTGGATCCACTCCTAGACATGCATACTACCATTGCCACACTTTAACTATTTGAAATATTTATCTACAAGATCATTTAAAATTGCGGAAGCTTTGCTTAGTTATCGTGTTATTTTGAAAACAAGTAACTTTTATAAAAATCACGTCTTAAAATCATTTATTTTCAACTTGATTTAAATAATATCCTACGTAAGCTAAAACCAATTTAAATAAGTAAAGAATAAAAACCCAAAATAAAAATAATTAAAGAGGCCCTTTTTACAACCCAAAACCAGAAATAAATAATTAAATCTAAATTCAAATAGGTAATTTAATTAGAAATCCAATAGTCCAGTCCATGTGGCCACTCTGAATCCCTCCCAGCTCCAAGTCCACCAATCTAAGGCTCACCTGCAAGGATGGAAGGAAAAAGGGTGAGTTTGGAAAACTTAGTGTGCAACAAGCCACCTACAGAGCCCAAATCAATATCAGCATACTAGGCCTAAGCCCCCAAATCAGTCTCAACATATAACTAGGCCGAAGCCCTTTTCAAATATCGGTTACTGGGCCTTAGCCTTTTAATTACTCATATCACTAGGCCCAAGCCTTTCTCTAAACGGTATGGCCCATAGGCCCATTTCAATGTCGCATATGTCAAACCATGCATGTATGCAAAAGCCCATTTGGGGGGACTACTCAATCCACCATCCGCTACTCTCCACCCGTACCAGCCAACACACCATGTGGGGATGCTACTCAACCCACCCCGCCGCTACTCTCCACTGGCAGCATAGCTGCTTTATCATATAACTGGAGGCCTAGCCTCTTTTAATAACTGGGGCAAAGCCCTTTCGGTAAACTGGGGCAAAAGCCCTTTTCGGTATACTGGGGCAAAGCCCTTTAACACTTCCTCCAATCATATAAACCTAAGCCATGCATGTAATGATTATAACATGGCATATCGTATACATATCGTAGCATATCATGTGCATATCATGTGCATATCATATCATTTCATGAAAAATATCAATATCACAATCAACATAATCATTTTACAACCCTAGGGGTATAATGGTCATTTCTACCTAGGGGTAAAATAGTTATTTTTAAGCTATAAGGGTAATTACATAATTTTAACACTTATTAGGATTTCCCATGCTTATTCATCAATTCCAAATGTTTAAACAGCAATTTTAGCCTATTTTAGTACAACCGAGTTATGGGCCAAAAAAACCCCTAATGGGCCCTATGTAGCTAGATCAGTCGTCTAAGCCCACTTGGTCCAAATCCTACAATTAACTACTAATTTAACCAGTTTTAAGCCTATAGTCTATTAAGAAATGTCTATTGCCTATTTTTACCCATATGGGCCTGTAAGCCCATTGGGCCCAATTTTAGCCCATCGAGGCCCAACTTACCATCGTGCACAAAATCGTGCCCTTACCTGTTCTATCGATCCAATCACCGATCTTATCGTATGTATCACGGCTCAACCCATTCACAAAACCACAAGTTCGAAATGTCGAAGTTTAGGCATTTTGGCTTTTCAACAAATATTAATCTAAGCTACTGTGAGGTTCATTACACACCTGCTTGCAACGAACGATGACTATATCCGATCCAAGTCAATCCTACATTCGATTACTAAAATATTAGACCACGAATCAATGATAACTAAATTTAACATACTCTTACCATATTCGGGCATCCATGAACAAGGCCCTAAATCCTTACCTTTGTTGAAGTTGATATCCAAATCTGGATCCAAACACTCCACTGATCCAAGCCCTTAGTCAGCAGCCTTTAACCCTTACAAGCACAGAGTAAAATAATTGGTAACAGCCCCTTAAAGCCTTAGGCACTATTTCGACAGCCTCCCTAAACACATAGGGATTCCAACTTTTCCAAATCCCAAAAATAAGAATAGATCACAGTCAAGTCATTCATATCACCAACTTATATCCACGGTCAAACTAGCCCAATCATCACACAAGTTAGTCATTTACCCACGAGGGGCAAAACAGTCATTTAACACCCTAGGGGAAAAACGGTAATTTTACCCCATAGGGGTGTCTAGGTAATTCTACCCTACAGAGGTATTTCGGTAAATTTGCAAATCGAGGGTAAAATAGTAATTTTTACAAATCAGGGGTAAAATAGTAATTTTACAAATTAGGGGTAAAACGGTAATTTTACAAATCATGGGTAAAATGGTAATTTCACAAATTAGGGGTGAAATGGTAATTTTTCAAATTAAGGGTAAAATAGTAATTTTACAAATTAGGGGTAAAATAATAATTTTACAAATTAAGGGTAAAATAGTAATTTTACAAATTATGGGTAAAATGGTAATTTTACAAATCATGGGTAAAATGGTAATTTTACAAATCATGGGTAAAATGGTAATTTTACAAATCATGGGTAAAATGGTAATTTTACAAATTAGGGGTAAAATGGTAATTTTACAAATCAAGGGTATGTTCATCATTTTACAAATCGAGGGTATTTCTGTCATTATACAAATCAAGGGTAATTCGATAATTTTATAAATCAGGATATTTCTTGTAATTTTGCAAATCGAGGGTAATTCAGTAATTTTGTAAACCAAGAGTATTTCAATAATTTTGTAAACCAAGGGTATTTTAGTAACTTTGTAAACTAAAGCATTTCTAAACAGAGATAACAATGCGATTTGGGCTTGGGCCCATTCTCGGCCCAAATGGGCCCACACGCTCGTGTGGCCCTTTTAGCCTAGATCTAGCCACAGATATGAGATTCACCTAATCTAGCCCAATATTTACTATACAATCAAACAACTTATCCAATTAGGCTCGTAGGCCCGTAGGCCCATTAGGCCCATATGGCCTCTCTCGGCCCATCGTGGCCCGAAGTAGCCGTCCTACAGCTAGACTAGTGAGAAATACACACCTGATAGGAGACTGAAGTTAATCCGCGCTTCAAACACTCTTAGCCAGTGCCCAACCCAAACGGGCATGCCATAAAGCGAAAGGGATCAGCCAAGAAGGCTGTGCCTACTCTCCTCCTGGTTTACTCTATTTAAAGCTAGCTCCTCACCTGCTCTCATGTTAGCTTTCCGATGTGGGATTCTCCATCAATCCCCTCAAAAATTAAAGCATTAGCAAAATAATCAACCTTTGCGTGCAACGGGATTCGAACCAAAGTCCTCTCAATAACCCTGTCAAGTCGTCACCACTCGGACACAAGCTCTTTTGTGTCATAAGTCCAACACATTTAACTTTAAAGCTCACCTACTTGCTTCTAGATTTATTTAAAAGAAAAACCAAAATAAATTGCAAGAGCCAAGACTTGAACCTTGGACCCTTTGCTTCCTTGTCCCCTAAGTGGCGCTACTTTGCCACTACACCACATTCCTTTTTTGTGTCTTATTACACACATAATTCCTTACAACTCCTCTTTTCCAAGTCCTCTATTCCTTAAGTCCAAAAATCCAAGAATTCTCCGGGTTTTTAACCAACACTTGGGCCTTCCATAGGCCATATAACACACTTCAAACACGAATTACACATCCATATATCAAAATTTCAACATTACACCAAATGTCACAAAAATCCCGAAATCCCAGAAATTAGCCCAAGACTTTTCCCCACACTATGAATTCTTCGCAGTTCACTAAAATACAACATTAACCCATTAATAATAACCTTCCATAACAGAATTCAACACATCAATAATTTTATTTCGAACTATCTCACACCCGCACCCAAGCCCAAGGCCCAATACTTCTAGGCCCAAATTCAGGGTGTTACAAATGTATTCATGTACCAATTCATTCATATCACATCTATTCATGTAACATATATTTCATGTAATCATGTATTTCATGTATCATATAATTCATATAATCCATATAACTCTTGTATCATATAATCCTTTTGTTTCATATCGGTGTAATGCCCGTTGAACCTTCGGGGGCATCGAGGGATACTTGGGTGATGCACACTAAGTGTATAAATAGGAAATCCATCAATTCATCATCAGATATGCTCTATCGAGCCAGAATCAGTATGCTCTTCCTGAGCCAGCAACGCTAAGCTCTAATGAGCTGAACGATAAGCTCCATGGAGCTGAAATGGTAAGCCTTGAAGGACTAAAATGATAAGCTCATAAGAGCTAAATGGTAAGCCCTAAAGAGCTGAACGGTAAGCACATATAAGCTGTGGTGAGTCTGCAACAAATGCTGAAGCTCGAACAAACGGTAACCCTAGTGACATGTCACTTGTATCCTACGACTTTTTACGGTTCAAACGAGACTCAGTAATCAATTTGAGCATGTAACCAATAGTCACTAAAATTAAATAATTCATCTATACATTCATACAATATTCAAGATAGCAATTTCAATTATAAATATAAGTTCAATTCTAATTATACGAACTTACCTCGTATTTGCTCGTATAATGGCCATCTACCCGTCTATCTTTTGTTTTCCCTAATCAAGTTCCGATATTTCTTTATCTTGATCTATAAGTTATCAAATTCAATATTTTTAGTATCTATTTATTTCAATTTAATCAAATTCACATATATGGCAATTAACATATTTGCCCTTATACTATTAACTACTTTACAATTTAGTCTTTTTCAACTAAAATGGGAAATTTGCACAATTAGGCCAAAGCCCACCTTAGCTAAATTTCATATAGTCTCTAATCAGCCCATATGTTCATTTATTTCACATTTCTAACCACAATATTTCTATCTTTTACAATTTAATCCCTAATGCTCATTTTTCTCAAAAATCACTTTATAAAACTTAAATATCTATTCATAACCATAAATAATCTAGCATAAAACTTCAAAATATACTAGTATTAAAAAACAACATATTTCAAAATCATCAATAAATTCAGAAATTGAGGTACGGGCTAGATAGAACACAAAGCAACAATCACAAAAACGTAAAAATTATCAAAAACGATTGAAAATCACTTACTAATTCAAGCCTTCAAGTGCCGAATATGAGAATGCTTCTAAACCCTTTGTTTCTCCTTCAATTTCAGTAATAAGATGGTGAGAATGAGCATTAAAATTTGTTCGTTTTATTTAACATATATTAATAAATCATTTACTAGTTTAACCTTTATTTAACTATATAAAAATCATGTATAATATGGACATAAATGTCTCCTAACTTAAAAAAAAGGTATATTATCGACCTAAGGACTTCCACCATTAATTCCAAAGCCAATTGAATCATTTAACTAATAATACTCGTACTTTTCGTGTTATGCGATTTAGTCCTTTTTACCGAATTAACTATTCAAACAGTAAAATTTCTTTACAAAATTTTCACACGGTGATTCTATCATGATGTAAACATTAATAAATAATAAAATAAATATTTTGACCTGATTAAGTGGTCCCAAAACCACTTGTTCCGTCTAGGGTCTAAACCGAAATGTTACAACTCTCCCCGCTTTAAGGATTTTTGTCCCCGAAAATATTCCCGGTAAACAAATTAGGGTACTTTTTTCTCATTGCTTCCTCGGGTTGGCACATAGCCTCCTCTATTCTGTGTTTACACTAGAGAAATTTAACAAGCGATATACGTTTATTTCTCAATTCTTTGATTTCTCAAGCTAGAATCCTTATCGGTTCTTCGTTATACGATAAATCAGACTGTATTTCTACATCTACAGGAGAGATCACATGTGACGGATCAGATCTGTATCGACGTAACATCGAAACATGAAAAACATTGTGTATCTTTTCAAGTTCAGACGATAATAGTAGTCGATATACTACAGGCCCTATTCTTTCAACAATTTTATACGACCCGATGAATCGCGGACTTAACTTTCCTTTACAGCCGAAATGAAGAATTTTCTTCCACGGTGATACTTTTAAGAATACTCAGTCTCTGACTGAAACTCTATTTCTTTACGCTTCAAATCTGCATATGATTTCTATCTATATGAAGCTACTTTTAAGCTGTCGCGAATCATTTTCACTTTCTCTTCTGTGTCTCTAATCATTTCAACCCCGTGAATCTTTTACTCACTCAATTCAATCCAATATAACGGTGTTCCACATTTACGGCCTTATAAAGCTTCGTACGGTGCCATTTTCAAACTCGTCTGGAAGCTATTATTATATGCAAATTGAATCAGAGGAAAGTGTTTCTCTTAGCTACCTTCAAATTCGAGAATACAACATCGTAACATATCTTCAAGTATCTATATAACTCTTTCATTTTGACCGTCAGTCTAGGGATGAAAAGCTGTACTAAAATTCAATTTTATTCCCAGAGCTTCTTGTAATTTCTTCCAGAATCTCGATGTAAATCTCAGGTCTCTATCGGAGATAATAGACAGTAGAACACCATGTAATCGTACAATTTCAGACAAGTACAATTCAGCTAGTCTATCTAGAGAATAATTTGTACATACTAGTATGAAATGAGCAGATTCTGTCAATCTATCAACGATAACCCAGATTGCATCTTTCTTTTTCGGAGTCAAGGGCAATCTTGATATGATTTCCATTGTAACTCTATCCTATTTCCATTCCAGAATCATTACTGGTTGTAATAAACTTGACGGTACTAGGTGTTCAGCTTTTACTTGTTGACAGATTAAACATTTCAAACAAATTCTGATATATCTCTTTTCATTCCCAACCACCAATATTCAAATCGTTATACATTTTAGTGCTACCCGGATGAACAGAAAAACGACTATTGTGTGCTTCATTTAAGATCTTCTGAATGAGTTTAGTATCTTTTAGTATACAAATTCTATTACAAAACATTAAACAATCATCAGTTCCAATATGAAATTCAAAATTAGAATTAGACTCACATTGAATTCGTTTAGCTTGCAACTCGCTATCATCTTTCTGCCCCTCACAGATTTGTTGTAGAAATACCAGTTTAGCTTTTAACTCAGCTAAACTAGATCCGCCATCACATAACTTCATCTGACTGTTCATAGCCCACAAAGCAAATAGAGACTTCTGGCTCAAGGTATCAGTTACAACATTAGCTTTTCCCGGATGATAATCAATGGCAAACTTGTAATCTTTCAATAACTCGAGCCATCTCCATTGTTACAGATTCAAATCTATTTGTGTCATCAAATACTTCAAACTTTTATGATCTGTAAATATTTGACATTTCTCACGTACAGATAGTGTCACTAAATCTTTAATGCGGATACTATTGCAGCTAATTCAATGTCATGTGTCGGGTAGTTCATCTCATGTGGTTTCAACTGTTAGGAAGCATAAGCTATAACTTTTCCGTCTTGCATTAATACAGAACCTAGTCTATTTAATGATGCATCACTATAAATCACAAACTCTTTACCAGATTTAGGTTGAACTAAAACTGGTGCCTCTGTTAACATTGTTTTCAACTGTTCGAAACTCTATTGACATTTCTCTGTCCACTCGAATTTCACATCTTTTTGAAGTAATCGGGTTAACGGTACTGTAATAATCGAGAATCCTTTCATGAATCTCTCGTAATATCCTACTAATCCCAAGAAACTTCTGATCTCAGATACATTTTTCATTGGTTTCCAGTCTAATATCATAGATATTTTGCTCGGATCAACTCTGATGCCTTCCGCTGAAACAATATGACCTAGAAATCTGACTTCTCGAAGCTAGAGTTTACATTTGCTGAATTTGGCGTATAACTGCTTATCTCTCAAAGTTTGTAACACGATTCTCAAATGTTCATTACTCTCCGTCTCATCATGAGAATAGATCAGAATGTCATCAATGAACACAACAACAAATCTATCTAAATACGGTCTAAATATACAATTCATTAGATCTATAAATACCGCAGGAGCGTTAGTCAAACCAAAAGGCATAACTAAGAATTCATAGTGACCAAATCGTGTTTTGAAAGTAATTTTTGGTATATCTGAGTCTTTAACTCGTAACTGATAAGAGCTCAATCTCATATCAATCTTTGAAAATACAGTAGCCCCTTTTAACTGATCAAATAAGTCATCGATTCGCGGTAGAGGATTCTTATTGTTTATAGTTACTTTATTGAGCTGCCTGTAATCAATACACATTCTCATTGACCTATCTTTCTTTGTCACGAATAACAACGAGCCACCCCAAGGTGAAAAGCTCAGTCGTGCAAAACCTCTATCTATTAACTCTTGTAACTATTTTTTTAACTCTTTAAATTCAGTATGGAGCTATCGATATTGGTGTAGTGCACGGTAACAATTCAATGCCAAATTCAACCTCTCTGATCAGTGGTAAACTTGTTAATTCTTCTGCAAATACATTTGGAAATTCATAGACAACCGGTACAAATTCAATCTTTGATTCTGACAATTTGGTATCTTTTACATATGCTAAGTACGCATCACAGCCCTTTTTCACACATTTTTAAGCTCACATAGCAGATATCACAATCAGTAATTCATTCGAATCATTAGATTCAATCCAAAGGATTTCACCGTTCTGACATTTCAATCCTATACTCTTTCATCTGCAATTTACAACCACATCATGCATATTCAGCCAATCCATACCCAGTATCACATCAAATTCATCAAACGATAAGAGCATCAAGTCAGCCAGAAAATAGTATCCCTGAGTCATCAATGGACATTTCTTATAAATTTTATCAACTAATACTGACTTGCCTAACAGATTCGATACTTTAACTACAAATTTTGTAGACTCAACATGTAAACTCTTTTTAAACACTAATTCCATGCAGATATATGAATGGGTTGATCCAGGATCTATCAACGCAATTATATCAGTGTTATAAAGAGCAAAAGTATCAGTAATAACATCAGGCGATGAGGCTTCTTCGCGTACGCGTATAGCATAAGCTCGAGCAGGTGCGCAAGTCTGAGATCTCACCTTCAAATCTCGTGTAGCACTGCAGTTTCCACTCTGATTCCCAACATTTCGGGATGGTCTACCTCGGGTAACAATATTATGCACTTTAACTAATTTTTCTCTACTAGATGTATATCTCTCTGGACAGTCTCGTAGGTAATGATCTAATGATCCACATCTAAAACATGGCCCACTTTTCAATCGACATTCACCATAGTGCTTTCTGTTACAATGTTTACATCCAGGTCTCATATTTCTCACACTACCCACTCTGGCAACAGATGTCGTTTGGGGTTTGGGATTGAATGATCTAGCATCTCTTTCTCTAATTGTTATACCTGCAAAAGCAGTGGAACAGGGATGAAAGTCTTCAGATTTCTTTGATTTCGACTGATGCAATTTACTCGCGAATCTCTTTTTAGAATCTATTGTTTCATAATTGGCTTTTCATTTCTCTTTGGCAAGCTCTTCGGCTTTACAAGCCCTATCAACCAGAATAGTGAACTCTTTTAGCTTGAGAATCTGACTAATAATCGGATATCTTCATTCAACCCATTCTCGAACCTTTTACACATGATAGCTTTGGTAGAAATACATCCACATGCATATTTACTGAGTCGTACAAACTCTCTTTCATATTCAGTTATCGTCGTACGGTCCTAATTCAAGTCAAGAAATTTTTTCTTTTCTAATCAACAAACCATTGACTGATGTACTTCTTCTAGAATTTGGTTTGAAAGAAATCCCATGTAACTCTTTCTCGAGGAACAACAGATATTATGGTATTCCACCATTGATACGCCACATCTCGTAATAATGAAATAGCATATTTTAAGCATTCTTCTGGTGTACAAGCTAATGTATCAAAAACCTTGATCGTATTTTCAAGCCAGAATTTGACCCTCTCAGCATTATCACTAGCTGTTGCTCTGAATTCTTCAGCCCCATATTCCGTATCTTATCAACAAGAGGTCTATTTAATCTCAAAGGCTCCGTACCTCGTATATTTTTAGGGATTGGTTGGGGAACCGGAAGGGGTGGAGGTTGTTGAGCAGCTAGCTTTGCTCAAACAAATTCAATAAATCATTTGGACATCATTTGTAAGAAAGCTTGTTTAGCTTCTCCCTGACTACCTGTATTAGGGCTCGATTCAGAAGGTATAGTCCCTTGAGTGGGAGCTGGCGTATTACTCTCTACATCGTCGACTATTGCTCGATTTGGAGCCATTTACTATATAAAACATAATTTAGAATCTGTCAGGAGATATCACACTATCGCAGTTTATATATCCATGTATAGCTAGACTCGTATACACTATTGTAGTCCTAGAATCGACTAAATCGTAACTCTGATACCAATAAAATGTAACACCTCTATCCCGTAACTGCCGCTGGAATAGGTCGGGTATTACCGGAACTTTAACTCAATTCAGAACGATATTTAATCAAACATTCAACAAATGTCATCTCATTTCAATGATTATCATTCATTCATAATTAAAACATACTTAATTCAAGCATATAAAGTACTATACATGTATTCAGGACTGATTTGATAACATACGAAAAAGATAGGAAACTTAGAATTTTTTTTTCAAATAAGGGTCATACGGCCGTGTGCCTCACATGGTCACAGGACACGCCCATGTGTCTAGGCTGTGTGAAAACAAGGCATACCTATTGACTTGGCCACACGGCTACCAAACATGCATGTGTGCCTAGCCGTGTGAAAATTAATGGGTCGGCCATGCAACCAACCATACGTTCATGTATCAGCCCATGTGCCATACACAGCCAATAGACACGCCTGTGTGTCTAAACCGTGTAACTCACTGACTTGATCTAACTAAGGTGCAGGGGTTCTACGGTCGAGTCACACGTCCGTGTGGCACGAAAATAGGCTTGGTTTAAGCCACTTTTCCCACACAATTCTCTTGTACCTACAAGCATCAATTTGTACCAAATTCATATGCAAACTAGGTAACCAAAATCAACCAATTCAAATCACATTATAGTCCATTTCATAATCAACCAAAACAATACCATATATAAACCACTAAACATATACCAACTAACACATTTCATATACCTTATTACATCATTATAACACATTACAAAACATCTAATTAACATCATTCAATTCAACCTTATCAAATGCCAACATCATTCATCAAATTTACCACATTGTAGGCATATCATATAAAACTTTCATAACAAACCATCCATTGCTAATTCAAGCCATATCACATAGCTTGTTCAAGTACCAAAATCATACCACATTCATTACCATAAGTGACCATATGATTCAACTTATAAACTAGCCTATACATGCCATTACATCATTTACATTTGTTCCAAAAGTACCAAAAGATCGTCTAGTTAATGTGATAGCAATCTCTGACCTCATCCAAATCGAGCTAGCTTCTCAAATCTATAAAACACTGGAAAATAAACAGAGTAAGCTTAAAAACTTAGTAAGCCCGTATAATCTAGAATTGAACTTACCAATGCGATATTAAGCATTAAAGCAATATAAAACCAACTCTTATGCCCACAATGCCTATTCACAACATTCATCCACAAGTTAGTCCTTTATCAATAACATATCCATCCATTTACAAGGATAAAATCAAACATTCTTCCCATGTAACATTTCAATACATGTATTAGTTCATCTATATTTTACATATACTATATCACATATCATTTTCCATTTCTATAATTCATATGAACCATTCACCACTTATATACACACATTATAAATTTCATGTAGCATTTCATCTTATAACACATGTATTCATGTACCAATTCATTCATATCACATCTATTCATGTAACATATATTTCATGTAATCATGTATTTAATGTATCATATAATTCATATAATTCATATAACTCTTGTATCATATAATCCTTTTGTTTCTTATTGGTATAATGCCCGTTGAACCTTCAGAAACATCGAGGGATACACGGGTGATACACACTAAGTGTATAAATTAGAAATACATCAATTCATCATCAGATACGCTCTTTTGAGCCAGAATCGGTATGCTCCTCTTGAGCCGGTAACGCTAATCTCTAACGAGCCAAATGGTAAGCTCTGTGGAGCTGAAACGGTAAGTCCCAATGGACTGAAATGGCAAGCTCATAAGAGCTAAAATGGTAAGCCCCGAAGAGCTGAACGGTAAGCTCATACGAGCTGTGGTGAGTCCACAACAAATGCCAGAGCTCGACCAAACAGTAATCCTAGCGACATGTCACTTGTATACTACGACTTTCTACGGTTCAAACGAGACTCGGTAATCAATTTGAGCATGTAACCAATAGGCATTTCAATTCAATAATTCATCTTTACATTCATACAATATTCAAGATAGCAATTTTAATTATAAATATAAGTTCGATACAAATTATACGAACTTGCTTGGTATTTGCTCGTATAATGGACGTCTACCTGTCTATCTTTTGTTTTCCCTAATCAAGTTCTGATATTTGTTTATCTCAATCTATAAGTTATCAAATTAAATATTTTTAGTATCTCTTTATTTCAATTTAATCCAATTCACATATATGGCAATCTACATATTTTCCCTTATACTATTAACTATTTTACAATTTAGTCATTTTCAACTAAAATGGCAAATTTCCACAATTAGGCCAAAGCCCACCTTAGCTGAATTTCATATAGTCTCTAATCAGCCTATATGTTCATTTATTTCACATTTCTAACCACAATATTTCTATCTTTTACAATTTAATCCCTAATGCTCATTTTTCTCAAAAATCACTTTATAAAACTTGTATATCTATTTGCAACCATCAATAATCTAGCGTAAAACTTCAAAATATACTAGTATTCAACAATGGCATATTTCAAAATCATCTTTAGAAATTAAGTTACGGGCTAGATAGAACACAAAGCAACAATCACAAAAACGTAAAAATTATCAAAAACCGATTGAATATGAGAAAGCTTCTAAACTCCTTGTTTTTTTTTTCAATTTTGATAATAAGATGATGAGAATGAGCATGAAAATTTGTTTGTTTTATTTAACATATATTAATAAATCATTTACTAGTTTAACCTTTATTTAACTATATAAAAATCATGTATAATATGGACATAAATGTCTCCTAACTTAAACAAAGGTATATTATCAACCTAAGTACTTCCACCATTAATTTCAAAGCCAATTGAATCATTTAACTAATAATACTCATACTTTTCGCGTTACGTGGTTTAGTCTCTTTTATCGAATTAACTATTCAAATAGTAAAATTTCTTTACCAAATTTTCACACTTTAAGTCTATCATGTTGTAAACATTAATAAAATAATAAAATAAATATTTTGACTCGGTTAAGTGGTCCCAAAACCACCTGTTCCATCTAGGGTCTAAACAGTGTTGTTACATATATTTTATGACTCAAAATTCATGTTTGACTTGTCTGTATTAGGACAATTCACTAGTCTTATTATTGTAGTATTTACATCATGTGAACTAGCTCATTTGGACTTGGCACATTATCTTTAATGATACCATCACTTATTTACTCAAGCATCCTAGAGAATAATTCATCTTTCTTAACTGCAGTTAATCTACTATTGACGACTTAAAAATAGACGATTTAATGTTTGGACATACAAAACCTTGCACACATAAAGCTTCAACTAATGATATTTCATAGATGTAATACTAGAATAAATATTTAATAGTGATTGAGCTCTTGACAGATTATCCTGGCAGACTCTATCTTCACTAGTTTTCCTTTCCGTACCCTAAGGCATATATTTCCTTGAGAGGAAATCCTTACGGATTCTTACTTGAGAACTTGTAAAATAAAACCCATGGATAATTCCCATAGCATGCCTTGGATCAATAAGTATAGATAATCGAACAAGACAGATCTTGGTGAATAGTCCCTGTTGTGGACTGTTATTAGCGGCTTGTCTTAACGGACTCAGATTCGTATTACGATCCTTATGGATTCATGGTTCTAACCCAAGTATGTGGATTCATAAGGAAGACCACCATTACAAATTAATAAATAAAGTCTACTCATCTCAATCAAGTATACAAATCTAGTGGATCATCATCTTGCCTCTGTTTCGCAATAATAGATAACCCATTCTTGGTGGACTCTTTTTG
This sequence comes from Gossypium stocksii, assembly GCA_020496765.1. Classification (NCBI taxonomy): domain Eukaryota; kingdom Viridiplantae; phylum Streptophyta; class Magnoliopsida; order Malvales; family Malvaceae; genus Gossypium; species Gossypium stocksii. The sequence goes on from CM035624.1 coordinate 44,680,587, forward strand.
AAATAGATAACATGTAGGCAAATTCTTAAGAATGAATCCCTCATTTGTTGAATCATACATATGAGATAGTCTTGACAGGCTACCATATCTTTCATATACGAACTCACAAAAACAAATTAACTCATTCTTGACGGACATATCAAGTGGAACCCATATTTGCAGAGATATAGATGTAAACACATATATACATATTCATATACGTGATTTTATCTCGTGGACCTCCATTAGAATATGTCATATGGGCATGTCTGGTAGATTCATAAATGTGAACTGTTTCGCAAACTTTCTTAAATGTTTCCATGGCAATGGACTTGCATTCTTTCATATGTCTTATAGAGGACTCTCACACGTCCCATAAAAGGCTCTCATATACTAGTGTGCACCTTTCTCCCTACAGTCTGCCCAAACCTCCACAAATCTTCCTTGTTACTTTGAACACATAAGTGTTCCCCTGTAGGGTCGGGTTATTCACCAATCCTTGTTTGTATTTTCATGCCCTATTAGAGGCAAATCACATATCATATTCCCATCTCCATCCCCCATCTCAATCACATGTCATCAGACCTCCATAACTCCATATATCATTCATACTCATACATTTCAACCAACACCACGACACACATTACACCAAAAATTTCCTCCATTCAACGTGGTTAAACTTACGACCAGTTACACAGTTTCATATTTACAAAACAAGCATCATGATATAACATCAATCAGCCATCGAACGACTCAACATTTGCATAACATTCTATCAAACCTAATTAGCACACAATACTGAAGGTAAACTGTAACAACCCAGTTTAGAGCCTAGTCGAAACAGTGGTTTCAGAACCACAAATTTGATGTCGAAAAAATATTTTAATATTATTTTTGGTGTTTATAGCATGTGAATATATATGTGTGAAAATTTTGTGAGCTAATTTTATCCTTTAATTGCTCAATTTGAGAAAAAAAGGACTAAATCGAATAAAATGAAAAAGTTGGCCATTAATTGTTAAAGTGCTTAAATTGCTATGATGCATTAAATATGGGTTCTTATATTGATATTAGACCATTTTAATTATGGATGGACATAAATGCTTAAGGTTAGTGGAATTTTAATGTTATGTACTAAGGGTATTTTAGTAAATATGCATTTAAGTTAAGTAAAACATAAAATAAAGCAAATTCTTTCATCATTTTGTTCATCCACCACTGAATATTGAAAGAAAAAGAAAGAAATTGAGCTTGCAAGGTTCGTCACTTGTATTGGGTGATTTAGGTATGTTATTTGCTCAATTTTTGATGATTTTTATGTTTTTGAGATCGTTGCTTTGTATTCTAGCTAGCCGATGCCTAAATTTCAAAATTTTTTTTTTATGATTTTGTGATATTCCATTGATGAATTTATGAGTTTTGTGATGTTTGATGATGAAAAATAAGTATTGGATGAAAGATGAACATGTTTTGTATAGTTATTTTTGATGAATTTGCATATTGAGGATTAATTTGTGAAAATGTGAAAATATATGGTTAAATGTGTGAATAAATGATAAATATGGGCTGATATATGCACTAGGAAAATTCAGCTAGTATGTTTTTGAAAGAAATTGTGTAATTTTATGTATTTATGAAATAGGGACTAAATTGAATAAATGTGTAACTTTAGGGGCTAAAGTGAAAAAATGCCCAAATATGTATTTGTGGACTAAATTGAACGTGTTGATGAATAAAAGCGTTAATTTTGATTGTATTTAGATCAAGAACGAAAGAAAACGGATTCAGATCAGGGAAAATCGAAAGTTGACGAATAATTGATTTAGTTTGTTTATATTGAATACGAGGTAAGTTCATATGCAAATAAATGTATTTGAATTGTATTATATATGTTTATATGATATTGAACTACTTTGGTTGCTAAATGAATGAGTATGAGAAAGTATCGACAAAGTTACGACATCCGAAAGCCACCGTACGAACCATAGGAATAGTGTAGGATATGAGTGTCATGACATTAGGATTCTGAGATTTTATATCGTGTAAGACCATGTCTAGACATTGGCATTGATCTGAGATTACGTGTAAGACCATGTCTGGGACATTGGCATCGTATATGATTTCGTGTAAGACATTGTCTGGGATATTGGCATTGATATTTGATAACATGTAAGATCATATCTGGGATATGGCATTGTACGAGCTTTACAAGCTATTCAAGTATCCTTATCAATTCCGAACGATTCAACAAGCAATGTCGAGAAGTGAATGAATATGTGATTGAGTAATCGATTCAGGTACGTATGAAATGTATATGAAAATCAATAAGGAAAGGTGAGTTTGAACTTGGAAAGTATTAATATGAGTTACATGTGAAAAGGTAGTATATGTGTTGATTACAAGCTATATTTAGCTTTGGTGTATTGACATTATGAATGTTCATGTGATTTTATTTGTATATGGCTTACTAAGCTTTTTGAAAGCTTACTTTGTGTGTTTTCCACTATTTTATAGATAATCAAAGCTACCACGAGCTCGAGCATCGTCGAGAAATGTCGTCACACTATCGATCGCTATTTTGATTCTTTTGAAGTTTGTATATATGGTATATGGCATGTATAGGCCAGTAATGATATTGTATGTTTTGAATTATGAAAATAGCCAAGTGAGTTGGCTTGTAAAGAATGGCAATAATGGTTGTGGATTAAGTATATGGTATGAGTTTACATATGAGTTTTGGTATATGTTCTTTTATGCTAAATGTTGGTGTTGTGAGTTTTGTGATTTGGCATTTGGTAAGCTTGTGATGATATGTATATTATGGTAAGTTTGATATGGAATTGAGATGTGAAATTAGTATGATTATAGTGGATGATTTGTTAGTTGAATAGATGTGTAGTTGTTTGATTGTTCATATGTTTAGTGAATATGATTTGAACCATGATAGTGGTATGCCATAAGTTGGCAAATGTGTTGGAAAATGAATGATGATGTTTTGGTATAAAATGTGCATGAATTGGTGATAATTTGGCTGAATTGTTGTGTCAATTGAGGCTTGTTTTGATGCTTGTAGGGATAATCCCTTCTTGGGTGGCATGTTGGCCCTATAAATGGCTTATTTTTGCCCACACGGGCGGGGACACGGGCGTGTGTCTCTGCCGTGTTACTTGAAGGCCAATTCAAATTAAGCTTGGGCGCTCCACACGACCTCGCACACGGGCGTGTGATAGGCCATGTGGCATAAGTCAGTATACCCTACAGGTTTGACACAGCCAAGCACACAGCCCAGACATGGGTGTGTGAGGCCATTTCGAATAGCCACACGGGTTGGACACACGGTCATGTGACTGGCCGTGTAAGCAAGTCAGTAACCTCCCTAATTTTCACACGACCTGGCACACGGACGTGTCTTGTGGCCGTGTGGATAAGTCAGTATGTATGCCCTGTTTTGCCACCGCCTAGACACACGTGCATGTCTAATGCCGTGTGAGGCACACGGCCTGTTCACACGGGGGTGTGGCCTTTGTAACTTAGAAAAATTATTAAGTTTGGAAAAAATTATACAAGATCGGTTTATGTAATAGCTCGATACAAGGCCTAAACAGAATAGTAGTTACGAAATCACAAATCCGAGGTCAAAATATTTATTCCGGTTAAGTTTTAAAATTTATTTTGTATTTACAATATTTTTTGAAATTTTTGTTACAAAATTTTATTGTTTGTGTGTTCAATTTGATAAATTGGACTAAATTACAAAAGTAGTAAAATGTGCATTCTAGAAGGTAAATGTGTTTAATTGAAATGTGTTTTATTTACATTTTTATGGCTTACATTTTTATGAAATTATTTTGTAAAAATTTAGTACGAAAATTTTGATGTTTGGGCACTCAATTCAGTCAAAAGGACTAAATTGTAAAAAGTGCAAAAGTTGAGTTCTACATGTTAGAGGTGTCCAATTGTTATGAAATTTTAAATTGGAGGTCCTTAAATAGTAATTAGACCATTGGTTAATTTATTGGACAAAAATGGATATGAAATGGGTAAAAAAAGAATATTTTTAAGTTAGGGGCATTTTGGTCATTTAGTGATTAAATGAATTAAAAAGCAAATTAAAAGCCAATTTTTGCTCATCTTCTTCCTCAAGGCCGAAAATAGCATGGAGAAACCATGGCTAGGGCTTTTCAAGCTTCCAAGCTCGATTGTAAGTCTATTCTAGCCCTTTTTTAATGATTTTTATATTTTTGAAATCCCGGTAACATGATTTCTCTATTTCTACCATTTATTTGAGCTAGGGTTTGATTTTTCAAAAATTGACCCATGTTGAATAATTGTGTATTTTGATGTTTTATGATAGATTATGAGGTTTTAAATTATGTTGAACAACTTGTGCTACTCAGTTTTAAGTGGAAATGAGTAAAATGACATAATCGGTAAAAATACCTAATGTTCATAAGTATATGTTAGAGTAAGAATTTGATGTTGCCGTTAGTAAAGAAATGATTAGCATGTTCTAAAACATAAGAATTTGGGAAAAAGTTTAATTTCCGAACTTTGGGGCAAAAGTGTAAATATGCAAACGTTTAGGGACAAAATCATAATTTTGCCAAAGTTAGAGTTAAGGACTGTTTTGATGAATGTGAGTATTAAATAAGCTAAGTGTGTTATTTTTGATCAAGAAAGACGTGGAATCGACCTTGATCGGGGAAAGGAAAAGATTGTGGACTAAAATTGAAAAATTTCTATATTTTTGCATCGAGGTAAGTTTATATGTAAATAATGTGTTGTTTTATTATGTTATAATATATTATTTTGTGACATGTGAAATAAGTTTTAGTATTATTCAATTAATGGACATAAACGGTGATTTGTGGTTGATGAATTGAGATTAAATGAGGAAATCTCGGTTGAACCTTCGGAATGGAAAAATGTGGTGCTAAGTGGATATACCATGGTTATACGTGTAACGTGGTGCTAAGTGGGTATGCCACGATTACACATATTGATCCATGTAACGTGGTGCTAAGTGGATATGCCACGGTTACATATATTGATTCATTAACGTGGTGCTAAGTGGATATACCACGGTTAAACATGTAACGTGGTGCTAAGTGGATATGCCACGGTTATACATGTTAATTTGAAAAGTGGCAATAAGTGCGTGTGTCACAATTACATTTTAGCCCAATAGTGTGGTGCTATGTGCGTATACCACTAAGTTGGGCATTAATTACAGAAGGTGGAGCTTTCTGCTAAAATCACCGGATATTGTTACTTTCCGAAGTGTTCACCAGGAGAAACAAGTTTGCTAAATGAAATTTAACGTGAAAAATGTGGGATAAATACTGGAATATGAATATATGAGTTTTGAATTATGAGTTAGACATGTGATTGAATTTTGATAAGATGAATATGGATAAGTGTTATCTTGAAAGTTGATAATAAGAAATTTTAGTGAAGGAATGAAATTTGGGATAAACAGTCTAAAACAGCATCAGGAAAGTGAATTTGAAAAATCACCAAAAATGGTAGAAGTTGAACTAGAAGTGGAATGAGAGATGGAATTAAAGCTTATTGAGTCTATTTTCATATAAAAGAAATAGAGCAAATAGTGAAATTTTGTATTTTGAGATATATATATTTTTGTAACACTGGTTCAAACTGATTTCGTGATCCCCTATTTTGAATTGTAAAAATCATTAAAAATTGTAAAAAAAATATTTATGTAATATAATTTATATGGGTGGATTCCTTATTGAGTCTCTTTTTAGTAGAAACAAACGTGAACATATTTTGAATTTTGTATAAAGAGAAATTGAAATTTTAGTGAAGAGTGGTGAGGATCGTTGAGTAGCAAAACAAGGGAAGATTTAATAAATAAACTATATTAATTAGCCCAACAAAAAAATTCTAAAATTTTTTGGGTAGGAATATATATGAGTCTAGTTTCTGAAAAAATTTACAGATCCTAATTTCAAGTTCTGTAGCTCTATATAAAAATAATTCAGTGACTGTTACTCGAGTAAACAGCTTGAAAAGGGCTTAAGTAAATGGTGGGACTATGTGTATTTGTAATTATACTATTATGAGAACATGTTATGAAGTTTTATAAAAGCTTGTAATAAATTGATTATTATTTACATATTTCCTTAACAAGCTATAATGCTTACTCATTTCCCTTCCTTTTTCTTATAGAGTTTCAGATGCTAGCTTGAGTTGGAGGTCGTCGGAAATACTATCACACTATCAGGCTGAGGTTAGTATTAAAAGATTCCGAAATATTTATAAGTTTATGGCATGTATAAGGACTTGAATATATGTATATGTGTTACTAAGTTGGCCTAGAATGTTGGCCTAAATTAATGGAAATTTTATTGTTGTATAAGACCATGTGATATGACTAAAAGTAGCTATGTTATGAGTCATAATGATACAATACATGAACGAGTATGCTTGCATGTTAGTAAATGAATTAATGTATATATGATAAGAATGTGATTAGATTCTAACTTGAAAGAAATTTTATAGCCGGTTTGTGTATTTGTAAGTGTAAAAATCCAGATGCCTCGTACCCTGTTCCAGTATTGAACACGGGTAAAAGGTGTTACAGTTTAGTCCCGAACCTTTTCCAAAGCATGTTTATGGTCTCGTAGACCTATTTAAGGGACATTGTGAAAATGATTGAATGTGATCTGATGATGTGTAAGCTATGTATGTGATATGTTTGTATAATGATGTGTAATGATCGAAAATGCCTCGTAACCGTATTTCGATTACGAATACAGGTTAGAGGTGTTACATAAACGAAAAACCATTTAAGATTTGACTTTTGGAACTCACCTAAAGGTTGATGCCAAATTCATCTACTTAGCTTGTAACACCCCAAACCTAACCTAGACATTATGGTCGGATCTGGCGATGTCACATTGATGTGCTTTTCGAAAATCAAGTTAATATTTATGAAAAACCTCATTTTTCTATAAATCTTCTTTTTATTACTTTCTATCGGTTCAAATTTGTGTTGTTAACTTCCAAAATGCTTATTTACTTTTAAAAACGTGGTTTATTATCCAAAAATGATTTACTTATTAAATCGTTATTAATTTCAAAATAACCTTTTAACGCAAAAGCTTTTTAAAACAGTTGGCGTATTTGTTTAAAAGTTTCCTTATTTTGAAAACTCGAGTTTCCTAGTTCAAGCAGAAATAACTAACATATCAACAAAATCCCAATTTAAAAGTTAAGAATTAAAAGAGGCCTTATTACAAAATTAGTACCCAAATTAAATCCAAAATCATTATAAAGTACTGAATCTAACTTAATGAGTAGAGTGGCCACCACTGAGTCCTTCGAGCGCACCGAACCGTCTAAGATTGTGCATTACCTATACAGTTAAAATAGAAGGGTGAGTTTACAAAAACTCAGTGCGTAATTCCCTAAATAATCATACAGACAAAATGCAATAGAATAAACTGGGCCTAAGCCCTTTGACAGTAACAGTATCGGTTGGGCCTTAGCCCATAACAATATCAGAAATCAGGATGATGTATGCATAACGCATGTTATCCTAATCAACCTTGCACACCATCTCCTGTCCAACCTGCACTCCTGTGGGGAATAAATCACCCACCCATCCCTACACTTACAAAGTTAGCACCGGTTGCGGCACTAAACAGTATCGCAGCAAAGCTGCCAGTAATATAAGTGGCTTAAAGCCATCAGTAGGTCCACAGCCATCTCGGGCGACCCGTGCATCCTTAACAGTACAATACACTTCCTCCAAATACAATAAACCCATCCCCATGCAGCATATCATAATATCATGCATGTATGTAATATATATTTCAAATGACATGTTCAATCGATCATACATCATATAAGGGCATCATAGTCATTTTACCTCATAGGGGAAAATAGTCATTTTATCAGTTTGGGGTCTAGTATACTTACTGACCCTACAGTAGGTCCACAATCGTCTCGGGTGACCCATGCAACCTTAACAGTCATATAGTGAAAATGGGCTCAATTCCCATTGTGCGGCCCATGTGGGCCCGCAAAGCCCAGAAATGACCTTGGCCGTGTGAATAACACAGCCGGGTCCAATATCTTCCACACATCTGTGTGGTTTACCCATGTGGGGCCTACAAGCCCATTGGGCCTACACATCCCATTTTGGCCCAACATGGCCCAAAACGACCTAAGCCCATGAAATTGCTCATGGTGGCCTCTACGTTCAAGCACCCACATTTTATACATTCAGATTACCACACGAGCGAGCACACGCTCGTGTAGCGTCTGTTGATAAATTTTTTGGCTTTTGCCGATTTAAGATTTGGCAGTAGTTACACACCTGTTACGAAATGTGCACACTACCTTGAGCAAACCAAAATCTATGTTCACCACAAACAATCAATTAGTCACATGCCAATTGAAATTAAACGACCCTAATCAAAATACTTAATCACTTCGCCATCATTCACTTACCACGTTGAACAATTGAGGTCTGCCCACCTAGACTGTCTAAACTGAATGACTACTACTTCTTGCAGTCCAACCTAACACATATTAACCGCTATTTGCATGATAGTTGAGCCAACAAAAATAGGTAAGTTTTGGGGCAGCACAAAAAGATTACTTACACTTTTACCTACCAATCTTGACAGAAGAGAATTAAAGGTTTCGGGCAAGTAAGAAACACAAGTGAGATCCTTTGCTCACTGGAGTGCGAAAATATAAGACAACCAACCAAATGGTCAGCAAAAAAAGAAGAAAGTAACAAGTGTTAACGTGAAAGATAACCAAAACCGAAAAGGAATTTAAAGAGTAACCCAAAGCACGAACTCACCACTAAATCAGCAAAGAGAAAAAATAGGGAAGCGAGAGCAGTTGTTTGTTCACCCAAAAAAACCTATAACGCCCAAGTAGAAAATTAGGAGAACAAGGAGGAAGTGAAAAAAAAGAGAAGCTGGAAACCATAAGGGAGAATTTGGCTCAATGGCAACAAAAGTTGTTGATCGATTTTTAAAAAGAAGAACGATCAGAAATGAAAAGAAGAAATAAAGCAAATTGATAAAGATGAAAACGGTAGAACTTCGACATCTAAATGAGATTTTGGGGGCCAACGGCAACAACAAAACGAAAAAGAAATAAAGAAGTGACAATTGAAAAGAGATAGAGTGAAAACCAAAACTCCTTCCCCCACCAATCGGCATAACAACCCCAAATCCTTATAATCTCTCCTAAAACTTGGCAACCACACTCTTCCAATATCTCCTCAATCACCAAATTCAAACTCTCATCAACTAGCAACAACCACACTCCTCCAATATCTCCTCAACCACTGAATTCAAACTCTCCTCAGCAAGAAGTATTTTAGTCAAACACTACTACCCACACGGCAAAGGCAGCAAAATAAAACCCCTATTGCACAAATCTGGACTCGAACCTCAGACCTCAGACATTAATAACATGTCACTTACCCCTGGACCAGCAAGCTTTTTATGTCATGTTTTATCAACAATAATTTAAAAGCCTAGTAACTATAGACAAGGGTTCAATCAAGTAAGAAGAAAAATTTTTGTACAAGCCAAGGCTTGAACTCAAGACTTCTCAGACACTTCCCAGGGTACTTAACCACTGAAGCAAACATGCATTTGTGTCAAAAAAATACAAAATTAAAAAAATAGATTTTTGGGGCATTGCATAGCGGGTCCCTTGCTACCGAGCCTCCAACTTACAAAACATAACAACCATTTTAGACTTTTCCAATAAAGATAATTCATCATCATAAAAACCATAATTTGTTTGCATGTAGAGGTCGTGTAAATTATTATCTATAACCTTATACAAAACAAAACAAAATTAATGGATAGTTAAAATCCTTAAATTTCTTCCTATTTTCTTAAATCCGTGAACACAGAAGGGTTAGGAAGCATATAGGCTTGATAAATCCTTAGTTACTTATGCACAAACTCTAGCTTCTTTCCTCCATGCCGACCATTTTTAATCTTTGTTTCTTACAACTAGACTAATGCATGAACAACACTAAAGAATAATATCTCTCCCTTATATACTACTCATGCACTTCATTTACCAATCTCAAATTCAATAGCCAAGTGTACATCCATAATCATCATGTCACCCACTAAGACATATTCTTTGTTCAAACTTAACAGAACTAAGGTTGAAATCCAACCCTTCCAAAACTTGCTCACCAATTCCTCTTTTTTCCACTAGAACCCACTTAATTTGAAAGCTTTTAAAATTAATCCCCAAAATCATTATTCCAACTTAATTGCTCACCTGCTCAATGCTTGATGCTATAACAGTCTTTTATAGCAAAAGCCATGCAAAGGAGGGCTAATAATTAATCATCTATGAATGTTCAAAATTAATTAGAATTATGGATAATGGATAGACTTGAACCAGCTCGGAAATTGGTTTAGTGAAGTAGTGAAGCCTACTACTCAATTTTGAAGCCAAACTATCCATTTAAGGAGGAAAGAGCCAAAATTCAATTACAAGTAGCGCAACTATCCATTCCTTATTTAATTTAGGGTCACTAGACTTGTTAAAAATTACAAAAAAACCACAAGAACTTTGCTAAGTGACTGCTAAAATCCCCCATTGAAAAATGCCTTGGACTAGCTATTTTTAGCAAATAAAAGCTTCCCCTTAGTAGTATAAATATCACCCCTCACTCCTTCATTTATTCATTCATCTTTCTCTCTTTGCTTTCCTTTCCCATTTTTCCATTTTTCAAGTAAGTTGTGCAAGGATTTGAGAGTAGCCTATTCAGCCATTGGAGGAGCATTTTTGGCTTGATTGCTATAGTAAGGAGTGAAGCACAAAAGAGGAGCAAGGAAGCTGTGCCTCGGAGAACCACCGGAAACAACTTTGCATTTCTCTCCCTTTACTCTTTTAATTTCTTATTGTTCAATTTAAGAAACATGTTTGAAGCAAAGGTTTATGTTTTTAATATAATTATGATTTCTTAATTTCTTTGGTTTTAGAATAATTTAATTTTCATAGTTTAGATTATTTATTCTATTAGTGATGTTATGTGCCTCGACTGTTTATACATTCAAATAAAATTATGACTATGTTATTCATGCATTATAAATGTGGGGAATGCAACTGAATTGATTATTAAATCCTAATTGGACTGTAATTAATTGACACTCTATCAGAATGATGCATGTTTAATCTATATTTGAGAGAATTAGGTTAAAATTTGTAATAATTTGAGAGAACCTTATTACCTTGCGCAATAATGGATTACTATGATTAAATAGTTTTAGTATAGAAATATTACTATTGCCTCACATTACTCTATTTTTCTGCTTATTAATTTTACTAAGTTGTTGACATAGACATAAGTTGAATCCTTAGACGATACATAAAAAGTTAACCTTGAAGTCGTAATAGACATAGACATATACAGATAAGTGGTTAAACTTTGGGCTTTGAAAGAAGCAAAAGTACTCATAATTAAGATAGGATTAATAAATATCGAGTTTCCATGGAATTTTTCATAACATCATTAGCAGTATTTAAACATTTCTAAGTTGGGAAGGAGAATTATTCTGACACATGCATGATATTGAGATTTCTGTAAGAGATTTGCATAATCATTCCTTCATTTATTTAAATTAATTTTAGTATATTTTGGTTAGTTTAATTTAATCAAACCCACCACTTAAATTTATTTTCATCACCGACCAATTTGCTAGTAAGTAATTTTGCAATACTTGATTCACATATATAATGCTTGTGGAGATGATACTCGATATACTTACTACTTTATTACTCATCAATGATTGTTTATATTTGCACATCAATAGAATAATTTCGAGACAAGGTTTTGGCACCATTTTTAGGGACTATTGTTTTAATCATTATTTGTGAAATTATTTTTGCAATTTTTTTATTTTTCTTTTAAACTTTATTAATTTTTGTGATATTCTTTTCAGGTGTTTATGAGCATTGATCGAATTATCGACTTACTCCCAGTAGACCCTGAAATTAAGTGGACATTCAAAAAAGAAGACGTGAAAGACAACCTGCAAAAATGAACCTTGATTAGAATCAAGATCAAAGAAATGGAGCCGCTTATGCTAGCAATTTAGTCCTTGCTGCAGACGATAGGCACCGAGCCATAAGGTAATATGTTGTGCCTCTTTTCAATAAGCTTAATCTAGACATTGTTAGACCCGAGATTGAGCCACCATAGTTTAAACTGAATCCCGTGATGTTCCAAATGCTTCAGGAGTTGGCCAATTTAGTGGAATGCTTAAGAAAGATCCACACCTTCACCTTTGATTGTTTATGGAGGTGAATGACTCCTTCAAGCTAGCTGGAGTAACCAAGGATGCGCTAAGGTTGAAATGTTCCCATATTCACTAAGGGATAGAGCTAGAGCATGGTTAATTCCATTGCCACCCAGTTCAGTTTCTACATGGCAAGAGCTTGTAGAACGTTTCTTACTGAATTACTTCCAATCAAGCAAAAATGCTAAGTTGCAAAATAAGATCACTGATTTTCAGCAAATGGATGATGAACCTCTGTATGAGGCATGGAGAGATTTAAATAATTATTATGAAAATGCCCCCACCACGGGATTCCACATTACATCCAACTAGAGACATTTTATAATGATCTCAATGCACATATGAGGATGGTGGTAGACATTTTAGCAAATGGTGCTCTTCTTTCTAAGTCTTATAATGAGGTTTATGACATCATTGAGAGAAATGCTATAATAACTACCAAAGACTAATCAACCAGGCAATTCTAGGAAGACAAATAGTAGGAGTACATGAAGTTGATGCCCTCACTTCACTTCCAACTCAGGTATCTTCTATATCCTTAATGCTTAAAACTTTTACCCCTAACGGTTTAAATAATGTTGCATCCCAACCACTAAGTCAATTTGAAAATATTTCCTGTGTATACTATACGATCAACATTTTTGTGGAAATTTTTCATCAAACCCAGAGTCTATAATAACATGGGAAATTAGAAAAAAATAGAAGTGGCCAAAGACCAAATTCAAACTTTTACAATACTTCATGGCTGAACCACCCAAACCTTTCTTGGATTAACCAAAGAGTGGACCCAGTAACACATACACACAACCTAAATCAAACCAACCATTGGGATTTAACCAACAAGTTCAAAAGCCTCCACAAGTTGAAACATCTGATAGTTTAGAGAGCTTGTTGAAGGCATCCATGGCTAAAAATGATGCCTTGATTCAAATCTAAGCAGCCACACTGAAAAATTTGGAAAACCACGTGGGCTAATAGGCTACCTATCTTCAAAACTGACCACAATGAGCTTTGCCAGGTGATACTAAATATCCAAGGGTTTTAGGCAAGGAACGCTATAAGGCGGTCACATTAGGTGGTTGAGATCGAAGATAGGCATGTTGACAAAGAGAAATTTCAATCACAAGCTGAAACTCTCGCTCTATAAAGCTGGATGCCAAAAACCCCAATGAGGTAAATCCCAACTTAGTCAATTCTGATAAGTTAACACCTATGTTAGATGCAAAAATAATTCCTTAGAAGAGTTGTCTAGTTCAAGCTAAGGTTTCATCACCTCCATATGCATAAAGGTTTAAGCAAAAAAAGCAGGAGGTCCAGTTCAAGAAGTTCCCTAATTTTCTTAAGAATGATCAAGTTACTTTTAATGTTTTTAAGGCTATGAAATTCCCTAATCCAGTTGAAGAGTGATCGGCGATGTTAGGTTTAGAAGCTTTAGTCTCTACAAAATGGGAGATTAATTTTGTAGATGACCCATTGGAGAATGTCTTAGAGCCTAACTCACCAGACAAATAAGCTGAGGAGCATATGGCTTTGTTGGAAGCCAAAATTGAAGGATCTCATTTTGTGAATCAATGGCTTAAGTGATTGCTTGACGACTACGATGTAAAACATAAGATGGCTACGACCTATCATTTGCAGAGAAACGGGCAGGCCAAGTTGGCAAATCGAGAAATCAAAAGAATACTCAAGAAAGTGGTATGACCAAATAGAAGAGATTGGTCGTGGAGGCTTGATGATGCTGTGTGGGCCTATCAAAAAACTTTTAAAATACCTTTAGGGATGACTGTGTATCTGTTGGTTTTTGAAAAAGCTGGTCATCTACCATTGGAGTTGGAACATAAAGCTCATTGAACTTTAAAGCATCTTAACCTAGATTTGAAATAAATAGGAGAAAGAAGGATGCTACAACTCGACGAGCTCAAAGAATTGAGGTTGTTCTCGTATGAGAATGTCAAAATATTAAAAAAAAAGACCAAATGATGGTAGGACAAACATATAGAACCTTAAGAGTTTAAAGTTGGATAAAAGGTCCTATTATTCAATTCGGGACTAAATTTATTTCCTGAAAACTTAAGTCTCGATGGTCCGAACCATTCACCATCCAACAAGTCTATCCATATGGAGCGGTCAAAGTACAAGATGATAAGGGAGGTACGTTCAAGGTCAATGGCCAGTAGCTTAAACACTATTGGAACAGTGAAGATGAGCAGAAGAACACCTCACTCACTTTATTGGACCCATAATTTTCTTTTTATTTTTAATAATTGACTTAGGCAATATTTTAAGGACTCACTTTTTATTTTTTCTCTTAGATTAATTCTCTACCTATTTTAGCAAGAGTTTGCTTCAACAAAACTTAACCTATAAATACACTCCTTCACAACACCCTAACATATCACAAACCATCAACCTTTTTTTTTCTACATCCCATTGCCGTCGGCCCCTCCCATTTCTCATTCCCATGTTTTTCTCTTCCAAACCCTATAGCCACCCTTAAGTAATTTCAATCATCACCACAAGTCGCACGTCTTATCCACCTAAACAAACCATATCCTTAGCCACTAAACACCACATTCCAATAGCCACTTAACTGCCAACCTAAACCACCCAAACGCTGACCCCCTTAGCCATTTAGCCGTCATATCTAGCCAAATTTTTTATCGATTTTCCTCAATTTTTATTTTACACTCCAAAGATGTCTTGTACTAGAAAGGGAAATACGTCTCAAGCCACTGAGTCTTGAGATTGATTCCATAGCAAAGAAGCAACGGAGAGGTTCAAATCAATTTTCAAAAAGCAACTAATTCGTCCCAACAAATGGTTCAACTTGGAAAATATCATCCGACGACAGTGCTATCAGACTTTTGGACAATTATCAATGCATTAAAGTGTAATATATTCTATACAAAAAAACCACTTTATGAGGCTAAATTAGTTCAAGAATTTTACTTGAATTTGAATTTGTCCACTAAAACAAAAGTAAAAAGGTATCTTTCACACCTGAAGCAATAAATAGTTTTTTTTCACTTACCCAATATAGAGGACGTCAGTTATTTTGTTGCGCTAAAAAATGTTGATTGGGAATTACTTCATGAACTGCTGAAAGAAGTCACGATTCCCAGATCTAAATAGGTAATTAAGAAATACGAAAGTCACACTTGTTGAAGAGATTTTTTGAACCCAACAACAAATGTATGCTTTTATTTCATACGATTTAGTCTTATGCTTGCCTCACACAGTTCCACTATCACAATGGAACAGATGTTTTTGTTATATGTGATCATGATAGAAATGTCTATTAATGTTTGAAAGATTATCCACATAGAAATTTGAGATTGTGCTGCTAAGTGGGCTACTTACTTTTATTTTCCATCATTGATTGCATTGCTATGCTTACAATCTCACATACTTTTAAAGGTAGAGTTCAAAGCAAGAAATCACCAAGGCCATATCATGGACACTATAAATATTACAACTAAATCTGTCTACTTGCAGTGAAAAACTGAACTTCTAAAATTATTTCATTAAATTGTTTATTTTTATGTTCATGCGTATGCATGTCAAGTTTTTGGCACCGTTGTCGAGGAGATGGTATTAGATTAAGTAACTTTTAGCTTTATTGCATGCTATCTAGGGGGATAATTGACAAAATCTAGGTTTATATATACGATACTTCTTTTCTAATAATTGAATATTCATTTTCTTATTTAGAGAATCCATACAAGTTGTATATTTGACTCAGTTATTTTTCTTTTATAGGGAACTAAGCTTCCTTGTGGAGGAAGAAATCTTTGGTTAGGCCCAAAATGACATCTCTACTTGACAATTAAATTAAAGTATGTATTTCATTCATACGTCATTGGATGCATTAGAATTTGCTGAGCGATCCTAACTAGACAATGGCTAGTGGACACGATAATTGAAAAGTGCATGCTTAATTTAGATACTAACCCGACTAAATTGAAGGTTCATAATAACTTTAACAAGCTCTATTATCTTGCATAGTTTTTTTGTTTATGAGATAAAACTATTTCAAACCTAACCTATCCTATTACTTTACATAAATACTAAGAAACCCTTTTATTTAATTTGATCAGTAAAATGCATGTTTCAATAAGTAAAAGATTCCGAAAGGACTTAATTTGTTTTCAAACTCATGAAAGATTGAGTTGCCATGGAAGGTTTTTCAAACACTCACTACAGCAAAACAGGTTGTTAGCGATGTTTTTTGGCCTTGTAGCGGTGCTTAGAGGCACCATTAAAACAATTTGTAGCGTTTTGATAAGTGCCGTAAAAAATGCCAGTAAATTTTGCTGCATTTATACGGGAAAACTCCACTATAGAACATGACCTTTAGTGGCGCTTCTCATAAAAATGCCGCTAAAGAACATAACCTTTAGCGGCACTTTTACTAAAAGCACCGCTAAAGGTCATGTTTTATAGTGGCGTTTTTAGTAAAAGAGCCGCTAAAGGTCATGTTCTTTAGCGGCGTTTGTGGAAAAGCGCCACTAAAGGTCATTTTCTATAGTAGCATTTTTAATAAAAGTGCCGCTAAAGGTCATGTTCTTTAGCAGCATTTGTGGGAAAATGCCATTAACTTTAGCAGATTTTTCCAAACCATTTTAATTCATACAGAACTCGAATTTTTAACATAATTTCCTGTAACATCAAATCCAACCAAAAACTTCAAATCTAAATGATACTATCACGAAAGAAATATATATATGATCTAAATTAATAAATGAAATAACAAAATATATTATATTCAAAAGTTATATTGTTAAGATATTCTCACAATAAGAGAACAAAAGTCTAAGATGTCAGATTCTGCAACTACTGAAACATCTTTATCATATTCTGAAGCTGTAGTTGGAGTTCGTCATATTTTCTACTTGCTTCTGCTTCTCTCGCTGCTACCTCCACTTTAAGTTGTAGGTGTAGTTCATCATATTTTCTTTGAGCCTCTGCTTCTCTCGATGCTGCCTCCACTTTAAGTAGAGCAATTAGCTCAGCTGTGCTCGCTTGCATCTGAGCCATCTGGTCTCTTAACCTTTAAACTTCAGCTTATGCCTGATTCACCGAAGGCATGTATTGCTACGAGTTGAATCAAAAATATTGGGTTAGGCTAACAAAATATCCTTGAAATCAAACCCGACCATACCTTTTAGGACCCAAAACTTCAGTAATAATTTGGTTATCAATGTCGTCCAGATTAATAGAACTATCACTTGAAGTGATTGCTTCATACTCTACCTTTTTATCCTTTAGTTTCTCCTAATAAATCAATAATGGAGTTAGAAACGGAATATATAATCAAACAAATGCAACACAACTTGGCATTATTTGCATTACAAACGACAAATTAAACCATTATAATTAAACATGATAAATATTTAAAATAATTCAAATTTTATTAAGTAAATATACAATAATTTCTGTAGCTTTAGTAGTCATAGGAGATCCATCTTTCTTTCTATGTGTAATGTCAAAAAGCTAAAGGCGTCCAACTCTTTGACCAGACGACAGTTCCTACAATATAGTAGGAAAAATATTATTTAGTAGAAAGTAATTAATATTTGGCACAATTAATAAATTCAAAATACCTCGTCATCAGCTACACAAGCAAAACTTTTTTAGCCAACTGTGTGCGTGAATTTTTATTTTTGCCTACTTGTAGTTCCAACTCGCTCACGATCCTACATTATGAAATTATCATTCCATATATAGTAAATACTATAAACCAAAATAATTATAAGAGTTTGGAAGTACGTAATACCTTTTATTTCTTTAAAATCCAAAATCTAACTGCATCTTCCCATTGGTACCTCAGCATTCCCGGTGGGACATTTTGCAATTTCTATTTGAGGCTTATATTTTTTTTAAAATATCCTTCTTTAAAGTACTTTTATGGTCTCTCCACTTCTTTCCTAATGCCTTCTTCACATAATTATCCGAGACCTCTAAAGCAAATCTATCTTGTAATTAACATAAGTTTAGAAAGTAAATATAAATGAAACTTAAACCAAAGTATTATAAATTACATTCACGTTATTACCTTAATATTATCGAGAGTTTGATTTTTTTTTACTATTAGGCATATGATGCCATGACTTGTACTTGATTGGCAACAGATTGGCATTTCGTGCTATAATGCCCAAGTATCCTGCTAAAAGTCAAGCTTCTGATCCAATAGGCTGACCATGACTATTTCTAGCTACTTTAACATGCTCGATAGAATTTAGATCGTATAAATCTTTTAATAGCACACGTCCTCGAGTTTTGCACTTCCCGCAACTTTTAGTTAGAAAAATGGTATATGATACTATAAGAATTTGAAACAAAAATCAATAATAAAAGTCAACATGCATGTAAATTAAAGTTATTACTTTGAATTTCTACAGGTTCATCAGTTGTATTCGAAACATTCGAAGATCCAATAGCAATCTGTTGTTCACGATTTGTTTCTTTTGAATTTGGAGGATTTTGAATAATACTTAGATCTCACAATCTTCTTCTAGGCATATTATCTTCAATACATATGAAATAGTTGAAATATTAGTAACTAATTACAACAATAATAGTACATATAAAATAGTTGAAATATTTAACAAGATCAAGATTTAAATTATAATATTACATATAATTATAAAATCCTAAAATCTTACTACATCATGATTCGTAAATATCTTCATCCACATCGTAGCGAACCCGTTGAAATTGTGTACTAGTACTAGGGATAGTTTCATCTAAATTTTATTCTGGAAAAGGTAAATTTTTTGATCTTTTGTTGATGTCATCTCTGCTTCCATTGCCCATGTCAAACAAGTCTCTAGGGGTGTTACGGAGTACAACGTACCAACCCTCATCAGTTGGATCTTTCGAGTAAAAAACTTGTTTGACTTGAGAAGAAAATACATACGATTCATCTATCAATTGTAGTCTAGTGTGAATTAATCGAGAGAAGTTCACCATTGTAAAACCAAATTGATCTTTTTTAATTCTACGAGCAATATTAACATCAGTCCAATCATATTGAAATAAGACAACCTTCTATTTTCCATAGTAATCCAACTGAATAATGTCCGTAAGAAGTCCATAATACTCCACATTTCCCTCAACAAGATTACTGTCACTAGCACTAGCATAACTTGTAATTGAAGAATTAACAACTATTCCACAATTTTGAGTCCTCCTCAATCTTTCACAAGATTTTGTATGAAACCTAAATCCATTAATGAGGAAGGCAGAATATCTTTTTACTACTCTATTCGGACCTTGAGAAAGCCATTTAATTTCATCATTGACATCCTTTCCACTCCAAACCTATTGAATTGAAAGTAAATTGATTAATTATAAATGTTAACTAAAACATTATTATTTGTCAATGAAAGCTTTAGTTGCATATTGTTTTCCCTAACCATTCATGAAAAGATTCTGTCCATAACTTATGAATCTCTCAATGTTGTAATCTTCAGGAGCGTGAACGAGATCTCAAGACTTATTGTAACAGCCCAAATTAGGGCCTAGTCAAAATAGTGGTTTCGAGACCATGAATCCAAAGTAGAAATATATATTTCATGATTATTTTTAAGTTTATGACATGATTGCATGATAGTGAGAAAATTCCATGAAGAATGCAACGCCCTGATTTTCGGGACTTTTCGGTATTTCTGTGATTTTTGGGTAATTCTTGAATTTCTATGTTCTGACTGTATAAATTATGTTCTAGTACATTAGAGGGCCTCTAGAAGGCCCAAGCTTAGGTTAAAACCCGGCGAATTTAATAAATTTTAGTTTTAAAGAGAATGGGGGTTCTGGCAGAGTGGGTTTTTAAGATTAAGTGAGCAAAATGGATCACAAGAGAGCCCCTGGCAAAGTGGCAAAATGGATCAAGTCACAAGGTAAGTTAATTGGAGTGTTTTTTTTTTATGAACAGGAGGGTTAAGTGTTGGACTTCAGGTAAAACTCTGTTAGGAAAAGTTTGAATGGTTCAAGGGAGGGATAAGGGGAGGAAATTTAGGAGCTGATCAGGGAGCTTGGTGTTGGCCGAATGTTGGACTCTTGAGGAGCAAAAGTTGGCTGGCCAAGGGTCTCTAGTTTAGGCAATTTCGGCTAAGTCTTTGAGGTAGTAATTTCGGCATTAGGGGAGTTTTGTACTATTTTCTTGGTAGCTTTCTTTTGGAAATTCATTTTAGTCTTTCTTTGGTTGCCGAAATTAGTTGTTGTGCCTAGGGTTGTTCTCTTTTCCATCCATTTTGCTAGAAGCCGAAAACACAAGCCTCCATACCTTTTTGTGCCGTTTTCTTTGCCAAACCGAATACTCACTTCTCTTTTTCTCTCTTCTTCTTCTCATCTTCTTCTTCTTTCATCCGTATCCCTTTCTCCTTCATCTTGTTCCCTCTCATCTTGTGAACTGCAAGTCTAAGACAAAACCTTCCACTGCTGACTCCTCCTTTTTACCGAAACCTTTGGAACCAAATCCCGAAACCCTGAGTACTCCTTGCCGATTTCTTCATAGCCAAATCTACACTACTCATATTCCTCTTCTCTTTCTCTTCTTCCTTTTCGTTGTCAATCTCTCTCAAAGATCAAGATCGCCGAATACCTTTTGTGGCCGAATACTTCATCTTTTCTTTTGGGAGCCGAAACTTTCATACCTGTGGTGTCAAAGCTGAATCTTGGATCACTTGATTCTTCTCTCGTGAGTGCAAGTGGAACAATCATAGATCGGGGTTAGGGAGATAGTAGGAACTCATGTTGTCAAGGATAAGTGTCGGTAAGTATTTCGAAACTCTTTCTTTTCATTAGTTACTCATGTTTAAGATAAAAGTCGAAATCCCTATCTACCAAGGGTGGCTATCGTTTGGACTAAGGCATATTGGCCTCTTTCTTTTGGTTCTGTATGCGCTAGTGTAGACAAGGGGTCGTTCAGCAAAGCATTTTGAAGGCTAACACGGTCAAGCATCTGGATCTAGTCCATATTTTGGCAGAAAGGTAAGAACTTTAGGGGCTAAGACAGTGTTGGCCGAATATGGTAGGGAGATTAGTACGTATTTTGTTTTGATATGTAGTCTGATGTATCAGGAACTCGATTGTAGGCAACTCGCATGTGGATCTTGCCAACATACCATTCCAAACGAAGTGTGTAAACGACACCCACTAGTAGACTAGATCAGCAAAAGCTGAAATGCCGAAAAGCTGGCATTTTGAGAATTTGCGATCGTACGAGCGCTCATGAGATAGACTGATGCTAAACTTGGTAATCTCAAGCGGTAAGGTTGCAGAGTGCAAAATTCTGTGCACTTCGGTATATTTGGGCTTAATGGGCCGAAATCAGGTTAGTGGGCCAACGGGCCCAATTCGGTAAAAACACTCAGTAAGTGGTTTTGTTAAAACGTTAATGGCTGTAGTATGCATGGAAACCCTAAAAACGGATAAAATTATTAAAATACCCCTAAGTATGAAAAATTACCCTTATACCCTTAGGTGCAAAATGACCTTTATACCCCTAGGGTTAATATTGTATGAAATGCATGATATTCTGTTTCTGTATGTTATATGTCATGATATGTATATCTGATGCATGGGGTATGGGTTATATTGATGAAGGAAGAGTTCTGGTGGCTACGCCACAAATATCTGTTTCTGGTGGCTACGCCACAAATATCTGTTCTAGTGGCTCTGCCACAATATCTGTATCTGGTGACTCTATCACATTATCTATTCTGGTAGCTCTGCTGCAAATTCTGTAGTTTGTAGCGGATGGGTGGGTCGAGTAGTCTCCCCACATGGTGTAAGGTTGGTACGAGGGTGTATATAGATGGATATGGGTTGGGTTTCTGTATGCATGATATATCTGTTCTGTATCTGTTATGGGCCTATAGGCTTCTTTCTGATTTCTGTATCGGGCTAAGACCCAAATTAATCTGACCCTGAGGCTTAATCTGATTTGGGGCTGTGGTTGGGTTATTTTACACATTGAGTTTCTCCAAACTGATCCCTTATTTGCATCCATGCAGGTAATCCCCAACCATAGTGGACTTGGAGCTGTGAGGGATTCGAAGTGGCCATATAATCTGAAAGTTTGGTTTTCATCGCACTTTTTTTTCAGTATTTTGATTATTCTATTTTTATTATTTTGGGTTTTAAGTTGTAATAAGGCCGCTCTTAATAGTTTTTATTTTTACTTATTGGGTATATTTACACTCGATTGAAACTGCTAGTTATAGGCTGCGCGGGTTTTTAAATCAAATTTAAAGATCGATTTCAAAACACAACAAACGTAACAAATGGATAACCTAAAAGAGCAACAAACCGGTTTTTTTTTCATTAAACAACTGTTTTACAAAGATCACTTCAGCCACCATAAACAAAGTATACAAGTAGTCGTAGATCCATGTGACACGTCAGATTTGGCCATAACGCACAGGCCGGGTTTGGGGTGTTAGAAAGGAGTTTTTATGAAATAGTGATTAATTTGTCCTTTAGGACTAAATTGCAAAAATTGAAAAATATGAGTTTCTAGAAGTTTTAAGGATGAATTGGCATTAGAAAAATTATTAGAAGTCCTTATTTAGTAATTAGACCATTTGTTAGCATGATGGACAACAATGCCCAAGGAAGGAAAGTTTTATGAAGAAAGGGTATAAGGGCATTTTGGTTATTTGGATAATTAATGAAATAAAAAGGGAAAAATAAGCCAAAAATGTGCTCATCTTCTTCTTTCTTGTGCCGAAATTTCAAGGGACTCGATAACTAGGGCTTTGACATTTTCAAGCTCACTAGTAAATGTAATTTAGCCCCGTTTTTAATTCTCTTCATATTTTTGAAATCCTCGTAGCTTAATTTAGCTTTTTCTACCACTAATTTGAGCTAGGGTTTATGTTAAAAAAATATACCCATGCATGACATGCAAGTATTATGATGACTAGTGGTAGAATATTAAAGTTTAAAGTGGAGTAAACATCTTTTACTAGGTGATTTTTCATGAAAATTCCTAATAGGGATCAAATTGTAAAGGTAGTAAAATGTGTAGTAAAAGTGAAAATTTATGAAAAATAGGGGCTGTTATGAGTACACGAATGGTTTGGCTAGGCTTGGATAATCAAGAAAATAAGAACATTTCATTTTACGAGCTCAGAGACCATTTTGCAAATATGCAAAAGTTTAGGAGCAAAATTAGAAATTTTTCCAAAGTATAGATTATGGGCTAATTAGCCAATGTGAATAGTAAATAAGTGAAAATTTTCATTTAGATCAAGAAACACGAAGCCCAGACCGAAATTGGGGAAAAAGCAAGGTGGTGGATTAAATCGAACATTCACCTATATTTTGGATATGAGGTAAGTTTTAAGGAATACGAGGGATACCGTAGTCATGACATGAGAAATTATAGGTCCTGTGTAAGACAATTTGTGGGATATGGCATCGGCACCAAATTGAGATCCCATGTAAGACCATGTCCAGGACATGGCATTGGCATTGACATGTGGTCTCGTATAAGACCATGTTTGGGACATTGCGTCAACACCAAGGTGAGACTTAGATCCCTTGTAAGACCATGTATGGGACATGGCTTTGGCATCTAAGAGTGATCCAGTATAAGATCATGTTTGGGACATGACATCGGCATCAATTTACGATCTCATGTAATACCATGTCTTGGACATGGCATCGACATCGATATGAGACCCCGTGTAAGACCATATATAGGATACGACTTCGGCATCAACTTGAGATCCCATGTAAGACCATATCTAGGATATGGCTTTGGCATCTTACCATGAGAATGACAGTTCGAGTATCCTTCGGTATTTTAAGTAATTTAACGGGAAAAGTATTCAAGTTGATGAATTTAACGAGATAGACTAAAGTTTTGTGATGAGTGATACAGGTGTATGACTAAGTTACAAGAAAATGAACACATAATATGAAAGTGTTGGTAAGAAAGAGCATGAGTAAGACATGTTAATGTGTAAAGAATTTATATGATATTTCATGATACCTTATTTGGATGCTTAATCCATGATGTATGTTGCTACTTTATTTCATGCAACTTACTAAGTAATTATGCTTACTCCTTTTTTTTCCCTTTTTTGTTTATAGTTTTGCCAAACTAGCTCGGGGGTCACTAAAAGTCAGAGCTCGAAGTCACACTATCAAGCATCCCATTTTGGTATAGTAAAGTTAGTTAATTTGAGTATGGCATGTATAGGAAACTTGGTCATTTTGATATTTGTCATTTTGGGTAGCCAAATGTGTTGGCTATTGATGTTACTTAAGTCAAGTTGTAATGGCCTTTGGAAATGGGCTAATATTGATTAAGTTTAATTATGCAAAGTCATTGTCAATGGTGTTAGCCTGAAATTGCACAATTAAGTTGGAAAAATGAATGATGATGAATGCATGATTAATGTTGTATTTTATGGCATGTGAATGCTTTAAGTTTTAGGTATTAGATGTTTATAAATGTTATATTATGTGTTATTGAAATTGGCCTTATGATTGTTTAAGTTTCAGGGTGGCAAAAGGGCTTGGAAAATAGCCTATATTTGTTCACACGAGTAGGCACACGGACGTGTGTCTAAGCCATGTATGACACATGGTCAGCCCCACGGGCGTGTAATTAGGCCGTGTGTCCCTTGCACCTAAATTATGCAAAATAGAATGCCCATTAGTAACCATATGGGTAGAGCACCTGCTAGAGCTTATGCCATCCGCGCTCGAGAGGAGGCTTCATCTCCTGATGTTATGACTGGTATATTCACTCTTTATGATACTAATGTAATTGCTTTGATTGATCCTAGTTCAACTTATTCCTATGTGTGTGAAACCTTAGTATTCAGTAAGACTATGCCTGTTGAGTCTACTGAGTTTGTGATTTGGGTATCGAACCCCTTGGGCTGGTGTGTGTTACTTGATAAGGTGTGTAAGAATTGCCCCCTGATGATTCAAGATTTATGTTTTTCGGCTAATTTGATGTTATTATTGTTTAACGAATTTGATATTATCCTCGGTATGGATTGGCTAACCGTACACGATGCTGTGGTGAATTGTAAGCGAAAGACTATTGATTTAAGGTGCCAGAATAATGAGATTATTCGGATTGAATCTAACGATCTAAAAGGGTTACCATCAGTGATTTCCTCGATGTTGGCTCAAAAGTATATGAGAAAAGGTTGTGAAGCTTACCTAGCTTACGTGCTTGATAGTACGGTGGCCGAAAATAAGATCAAATTTGTGCTGGTAGTGTGTGAGTATCCGGATGTGTTTCCCAAGGAACTGCCTGGTTTACCGCCTATTCAGGAGATAGAGTTTGGTATTGATTTAGTGCCAGGGACGAATCTGATTTCGATTGCTCTGTATCGGATGGCACTTACTGAATTAAAAGAACTGAAATCATAGCTGCAAGAGTTGACAGATAGAGGTTTTGTGAGACTGAGTTTTTCTCCTTGGGGTGCGCCAGTTCTATTTGTGGAAAAGAAAGATGGAACGATGAGAATGTGTATTGATTATAGGCAGCTCAACAAAGTGACTATCAAGAATAAGTATCCTTTGCCGCGGATTGACGACTTGTTTGATCTGTTAAAAGGGGCTTCTATATTTTCGAAAATCGATTTGCGATCGGGTTACTATCAGTTGCGAGTCAGAGAGTCTGATGTACCAAAGACTGCTTTCCGAACGTGATATGGGCATTATGAGTTCTTAGTAATGTCGTTTGGACTTACTAATGCACCTACCGTTTCATGGATTTGATGAATCAGATTTTTCGACCGTATTTAGACAGGTTTGTGGTTGTGTTTATTGATGGCATCTTGATCTATTCACAAAATGAAACTGAGCATGCTGAACATTTAAGGTTAGTATTACAGACTTTGCGAGATAAATAGTTGTATGCGAAGTTTAGTAAATGTGAGTTTTGGTTGCACGAGGTTAGCTTTCTGAGACACGTGGTTTCAGCTTCCGGTATTCGGGTTGATCCGAGTAAGATTTCGACTATACTTGATTGGAAACCCCTGAGGACTGTTTCAGAAGTTCAGAGTTTTCTAGGAGTTGCCGAGTACTATAGACGATTTGTGAAAGGTTTCTCGATGATTGCCACTCCATTGACAAAGCTACTTCAGAAAGATGTTAGATTTGAGTGGACAAAAAGATGTCAGAAAAGTTTCGATCAGTTAAAAACTTTGTTGACTGAAGCTCCAGTACTCGTTCAACTAGAATCGGGTAAAGAGTTTGTTATCTTCAGTGATACATCCTTGAATGATTTGGGTTGCGTATTGATGCAGGAGGGAAAGGTTGTAGCTTATGCTCCGAGACAGCTAAAGCTGTATGAAAAGAACTACCCGACACATGATCTCGAATTAGCTGTTATAGTATTTGCTTTGAAAATATGGCACCACTATTTGTTTGGTGAGAAATGTCATGTCTACTTTGATCACAAAAGTCTAAAATATTTGATGACGTAGAAAGATTTGAATTTGAGACAGCGACGATGGTTGGAGTTGTTAAAAGACTACGAGCTTGTGATTGATTATCGTCTGGGAAAAGCTAATGTTGTTGCAGATGCCCTAAGCCGAAAATCTCTATCCACTTTATGTGCAATGAATATGCATATGGCCATGTCTGATGATGGTGTGATTATAGCAGAATTAAAGGAGAGACAGTTAATTGTTCAACAAATTTGCGAGTGCTTAAGGACATGTTGAGATGTTGTATTTGTAAGAGTATGCCCAAAGATCAGTCACGAGATAGTTGTGATAACATACTTGATTTATCATGTTTATTAATATAAAGCTTTGCCATTATTATTTCAGTTTCATTTCTGTGTGCATAAATAAACTGTTTTATAATAATGTCCTAAGAATAATATGATTATTCTTAAAAGATCCTTAGTCAAGTATTATTGTTGGCTAGGAAAAAAAATAATGCATTAAGACTAACATGTAGTTGATTGATGATAAAGAGTTGTCATTGATATGGAGTATCAGAATCAATGCATGAATATGTATGTTAGAGAACAACATATTGGACTGACCCGCTATGAGTATGTTTCTTGGATTATTATGTAATTGTCACAATATTACTCATAGTGATTAATATGTATATGATCCTCATACTTGAGATCATCATCATTCCAACATCGTGAGTTGTATATTTTGATATAGTCAAATGAACACCGTAATTGGTTGTTCTATTAAGACTAATGTTGGATATACCACAATCTATGTAGAGGGATATGGTTGATCAATATAGGATAAGTCCCTCCTACATAATAGGAGTAATATCTCAGGCTACTTGATTGAGTGAGACTAGAAATGCATGGCCATGCTCAAATAAGTTGATATGAGATGTCATACTTATTTGTATATCATAGTCTACTCAAGGTATCAAGAAACATGGGATGGACTATGCAAGTGTGACTATTCCATGACTTGTGTCCATTCCAAAGATATAGGACTTAAGGATTAATGCATGAAAAGTTAATCACAAAAGGTTATGTCGAATCATGACTTCTTGTAACTTAGGTAGCAATGATGCATTGCTAGATGCCACTCATTGTTTGTAACATTAGAATAGTTCTAATATTACTGCTAACGTTACAAGAACCTATAGGGTCACACCCTACGATTGAAATGAACGAAGTAAAACATAGTTGGTATTGTGTCTGGTTGTCACATGAATTAAATTAATTATAGAATTAATTTAATTGGGCAATCAAACTATTGAACATACTATATGTACAAGGATGTTGTACACATAATCAGAACATAATTTTTCTAATATATGAATTTGGTTCATATATATATAAATTTAAATAAATATAGTTTACCGAAATCTTTATTATAATTAACGTAATTATAATTTTCGGTTAAACGTTATTATATTTATTTTAATGATGACTATTATGATTCGGATTATATATGGCAATAAATATTCGTTATGAATATATACCAATTAATATAGAGTTATATATAGCAAGGGTAAAAAACCCTAAAGAGCTAATATATAGGCAATCCCGAAACTATGTTAAGGGTTCTAGCAGCCGTCAAAACAATATAATCTCTGAAAATAGTTTTTTAGGATATTACCATTCATTGTCAATTGGGTGGACTACGTAGAGGCCGACATCGGTAAAGGTTGCGGCTTGGTTCGATAGTGCTTCAGGATTCTCGTTGCCTTGGCGTCGCTGTCTACTCAGATTGAAGTTTCGGTAATTTTGAAACCTTTATCACCCCGATTCGTTCCTTACGCATGGATCCATGGTATGGATCGCCGGAAAAATTTTATTATTCTAATTTTTCGCTGCACCTTGGAGGCACCAGCGTTCCTTCAGTATTCTCGAGTTTGAGGGTACGTGGGAAAGATATTTACCTTTGATTGAATTTGCGTAGAATAATAGCTTCCAATCGAGTATCAAAATGGCACCTTATGAAGCTTTATACGGTCGTAAGTGTCGTACACCTTTATATTAGACCGAGCTCAGTGAAAACTAGATATACGGGGTTGATTTGGTTAAATAAAATGAACAGAAAGTAAAAGTGATCCGTGAAAGTTTGAAAGCGGCATCAGATCGCCAAAAATCGTAAGCAGACTTAAAAAGTAAAGATATAGAGTTTTAGATCGGTGATCAAGTGTTTTTGAAAGTCTCACCGTGGAAGAAAATACTTATATTTGGTCGCAAAGGTAAATTGAGTTCCTAATTTATCAGACCATACGAAATTTTAAAGCGGATTGGGCCAGTTGCGTATAGATTGCTATTGCCACCTGAACTAGAAATGATCCACAATGTTTTTTATGTTTCGATGCTCCGACGATATAGATCCGATCCTTCTCATTTGATTAATCCGTCAGAGGTTGAAATTCAATCTGATTTAAGCTATGAAGAAGAACCGATTCGTATTTTGGCTCACGAAGTAAAAGAGTTACGAAATAAGAAAAATTCGTTGGTAAAAGTGCTTTGGCTTAAACATGGGGTTGAGGAAGCAACTTGGGAGCATGAAGATTCAATGAAAGAACGATATCCGAATCTATTCACCAGTAAGATTTTCGTGGACGAAAATCCCTAAGGGGGAGAATTGTAACAGCCCGATTTTTCGATCCTAATCGGAACGGTGGTTTCAGGACCACGAATCTGAGTTAGAAAAATTTTTAAAAATTTATTTTCAGTATTTATTATGTGTGAATTTACATGTGTTAAATTTTCATATTTTAATTTTGTCGTTTGAGTATCGATTTGATAAAAAGGGGCCTAATTGTATAATAGGAAAATTTGATGGTTTATGTGTGAGTAGTTAATTGATGAAGTTCTTTTAATCTGGAGGTTTTAAGATGCAAATATACCAAGGAAATTATGTATGGACAAAATTAGTTATTAGTTAGTGGGAATGAAATGATTTTATGAAGGCTATTTAGGTAATTTGAAAATTTATAATATGTTTTAACTAAAATAAAATATGAAAGCATTTTGGTTCATATCATTTTTTTACTCTCCACTACCGAAACTAAGAAAAGAAAAAGAAAGGTTGAAGCTTTGGTACATTTGGCTACTCCAAGCTCAAATTAGGTGAGTCTTTATACTAGTTTTTGTTTGATTTTACATCTTTAAGATCCTTGTTAAGTGATTTATAATGCCCATGAATTAATCTTAAAAAAAATTAAAATGAAATGATGTTTTTGTAATCGGCCATGAGAGGATGTTTGAGTTTATTGTTGTTTATGTTAGAAAATAAAAGCTTGGTGTTAGGTTATCTAAGTTACTAATAAGATTTTTAGTGATGTAATGTGTATTGGATTGATTTGTTAAAATGAAAATAAAAATAAAATAAAATTGTAAATAGGAGGGCTAATTTGTGAAATAAATAAAATGCAAGGACTTATATAAGTCTAGTGTAGATTCGGCTCTTATAGGTTGAGAAGAAATTGAGTATATTTTAGGTGTTATGTATTTTGAACTATTTTGCAAAAATGTTTTAATTGAAGGGTAATTTGGGAATTTATCCAAATATGTGGTTGGGATTAAATTGAATGAAACTCTTCTTATTTAGCTTAATTTGAAATCAATTTAGATCAAGAACAAAAAGGATCGGGATCGGATCGGGGAAAAGTGAAATTAGTTGAATAGTCGAGAAACATAGTCCGTCAATACTCGAGGTAAGCTTTTAAGCAATTAAGTTGAATTGAATTTTGTTGTAATGATATACATGGATTAATGAGTGTTTATATATATATATATATGCCTCAATTGATATAGCCGAATGTCAAAATTTATATGTGATTAATTAAGCTGGATGTGGTATATATACATGTTATTAGGATATTTGAATGGATATATATATATATAAGTGATGGTTTAGCCGAACGTAGGATATATATATGTACTCTTGAGACATCCGAATGTGATATTGATTAGGGAGATGAATAAGTCAATGCATTTATTTATGGTTGATGTCTAAATTTTATATATATTTAACCAAATGAGTAGCAAGTTTGAGAGATGTACTAACTATACGAAATTGATTACCTAGCACTATGTGTGCGAAATTGGTCATTGAGCACTAAGTGTGCGAGTTGGGTTCAAGCACTAAGTGTGCGAGTTGGGTTACTGTGCACTAAGTGTGCAAAATTGATTATTGAGCACTAAGTGTGCGAGTAAATTTTTAAGCTCAAAGATTAAGTTTGAAAAATCTTGTTGCTAAAAGAGGTTTACAAGTGAAATTAAATATATGTGTGTTTTGGTTGTGGTTTATGTGAAAGGCTAAATGTAAAGTGGCTTCTTGGAACTGTGCATAAAATATATATATTTTTGAATAGATTTGTGGTTGCAGTTATGATTATTCAATGTGAATGGAGTTACTTACTAGATACGGTTTTGAGTTGAGAATAAGAAATGCTATATGGTCGAGTAAGTAAGTAAGTTGTTATTTGATAAATCCTTGTCTTTGATATATATGAAATTATTATTAAGAGTTTAATTGATTGACTTATTAAAATTGCTTATAGCTTATTAAGCTATTAAAACTTACTTGGTGTGTTTGTGTTTGTTCTTTGTGAGATAGATTTTTGGGATCTGTTACGCGCTCGTGGATCGTTAGTGAAACTCGTCACACTATCGCCTATCTTTTGGTACTTTTGGAAGTCTTAGTTTGATTATATGGCATGTATAGACTAGCCTGTTTTAGGACTAAATTTAAGTTATGTGTTTAAATGTGCCATGCGAAAATGGCACAAGAATTGAATCTAAAATTTGATGTTATATTGGAGTAATGGTTTTAGGTATGCTATGCTTAATTATAATTTGGTAATCTTAGTTGTGGTTTTAGCATATATTGAAAGTTAAGTACTTATTATGGAATCATGAATATTTATATTATAATGATGTCGTAAACTTAAGGTGTGGTTGAATTGATTTATGCGGTGAAATGTCATGCTTGATTAAATAATAGATGTAGTTAGTTATTAATGGATCGGTTTTAGTACTTATGTAATTAGTAAATTTTAGTATTGGTTTTGGTTCAATTGGGTATTCGGCTATTGTGATGTGTATTGGGTGTGAAATGGGTTATCATATAGTTAGTTATACATATGAGTTGTGTAATAGGCCCAATCTGCCCGGGCTTGTTAAAATTGAAAACAAAAAAATTATTAATTAAAATAATTTTATAAGTCCAATGTCCATTACAACCCAAAATTGAGCTCAAATTACAAATTAACCCCTATCCAAGCCAAAACCCAATAGCCCAATTCTAAACCTAAGCCCATTGGCCCAAAAACTAAACACTTTCAGCCAAAGTCAGAAACCCCAGCCCCAACAGTTGCTCCGCCGCAGCCCCTCCAAGGGTGCCACCGAGCATCACGCCATTAGCGGGCAAATCTCGCCGGATCTCTCGCCATCACCTGCAAAAAGGGAAAGAAAACGACAGAAACCCAAAATATAGCAAAAAGATAATCCATGTATTTATTTTGGAACAATTTATTTAGGCTATAAAAAGCCGAATACAATGGATGTAAGGGGGGATTCTGGTTTTTGGAATACACGGAATACACAATCAATAAAAGAGAACATATTTCGATTGCAAAAAAAAGAAACTTTTTTAGGTGATTTATCATTTTCTCAGGATTTCTTTTATATTTATTTTATATTTATTTATTTTCACATATTCGAAAAAATAAAAAAGAGGGAAAAGAAGGAAAATTTACCCTTGAAACCGCCAGAAAATTTACGACTTTTGGAGTTTCGGCCACCGTTCACGGTGGCCGATGCGGGGGTCCGATGACCGGAGCCTTGGCCGGGCAATGGGGGCTTTGAGAGAGAATGGGAGAGCTTTTGAATTTTTTTTTTAAAAACAAAGATGAAAATGAGTTTTTTTTTTTAGCAAAAAGTGACTTATATAGGCCCCCAAAACGATGTTATTTTGGAATTGGCCTTAAACACCCAAAACGATGTCGTTTCATGCAACCCGATCCAACCGACCCGACTACCATTAGGATCTGCGTGTTTTTGATAATTGGGCTATTTACGCCTGTGGACCTTTCGCATTTTATTTCTTTTACAATCAAGATCTTTCATGTTAAATTTTGGCCGGTAATTTACTTCGGTTTTCAATTAAGTCCGCCTTGAAGCTGCGCATTTTGGAGGAAGGGATTATTTCGCATTTTGGTCCCTCCTCATTAATTGCGCGTTCATTAAGGTCCCCTTCCTTTTTTATTATCATTAATTCGCCCCAAAAGTTTGTTTTAAGGTTCAATTTAGTCCTTTTTTCGTTTTTTTTTTCTATTTTCTTTTAAAATCAATTAATGTTAATATTATTATGATTATTATATATGTTATATTTATGGTTAGTATTTATTTTATTTATTTATTATTATTATACTATTAAATCGACTTATTTAATATGTAATATTTATTAGTTTGATTATTTACTTATCATTTTTTTTAAATAGCTTTACTTTATTTTCACCTTCCTTTTTTTGTAAATTCATATTTCATGTATTTATTTCAAGTTTTTATGTAGTATCTCTTTTAAATTGTTTTGTTCATTTCTTTTTGTATTATAATTGAGTTTTTTTTTATAATATTATTTTAAGCTATCTTATATATCTTATTCATTTTAATTGTTTTCTATGATGCTTATTTAAATTGTTTCATTGTAAATTATTTTCATATATTATTTATTTTAAGTTCTTTATTGTTTATTTAAACTTGCATATATCATTTATTTTAAAGTTTGTCAGACTTCATTCTTTTTTTTAAAAAAAAGAATCATTTTAGTATTTTATTGATTTTCATTTTTTTTCCATTATTCATTATGAACTCATTCGTTATCTTTTTAAATTGTTTTATGCTTCATTTCAATTTGCTCCATATTATTTGTCTTCAAATTGCTATATATATTATTCATTTGTTTTTGATTATCATGTTAATATTTAGGTAGTGTATACCATGTGATTATCACGAATTGACTCATTAGTGTATTGGATCTTATTTGTATGGCAATTGCATTTGTGCATCATTGTTTTAAAAATGTATTTCATTTAATGGTCACATTTTATCCAAAAGCTTTTAAATAAGGTAATATTTTGTGTTTGGAAATTCGGGAAATAGTGCCCTAACGTGCTAGGTTTTGATTTTCCATTTGACTAAATAACTAAATATCCTTTTAATGAGTTTTGTAAATCATGAGATGATTTTGGTTACAATGGTTTAAAACGTCATGTCCTATCGTGCTGGATGTGATGTTTCTATTCTTTCGAACAAAAGAATCTTAAGTTCCAACTCAAATTATTCAAGTTTTTTTAAAAAAAAGAAATCATGTTTTAAAATCTTTTCAAATTTTTGACATTTGGACATTAATTAATCAATTAGGTACCAATTTTTGGGCGTTACGAGGGTGCTAATCCTTCCTCGTATGTAACCGACTCCCGAGCCTATTTTCTTGAATTTCGTAGGCCAAAATCAATTTTTTTAAAATATTTTATGAGTTGATCCAATCACACCTCGAAAAAAGTTTGGTGGTGACTCCATTTTCGTTTACAAAGTCGATCCCCATTTTTTAAAAAAAATGGTTTTGACAGCTTGGCGACTCCACTGGGGACTAAGAGAGTCAAGCCATAAAATTGATTATTTTCTATCCTTTTGTCAAAATTTGAAAATTTGATTTGAAAATTACGGTCCTTTTATTGCATGTGCTCACATCATTGCATGTGATTTTCTCGCACACTGTAATATCCCGAATTAGGGCCTAATCGGAATAGTGGTTTCGTGACCACAAATTTGGAATAGAAATTATTATTTTATAATTATTTTGTGGTTTATGATATGATTGCATGATTGTGTGAAAATTTCGTGAAGAAATTTTACGCGTAAAGTGCTTAATTTGAAATTAGGGACTAAATCGAATAAGTTGCAAAACTTGCATTCGAGAAGCTTTTAGTATGAAATTTCTTTGGAATATTAATTAGGAGGTCTTAAATAGAAATTTGACCAATTTCTAAAATTTTGGTCAAAAATGGGCTTGTACATGAAAATTTTCAAAGAAAGGCATTAAGGGTATTTTGGTCATTTGGTAATTAAAATGAATTAAAAGAGAAATTAAGGTCAAATTGTGTTCATCTTCTTCAAGCCTTGGTCGAACCTTACCTCTCTCCACAGCTAGGGTTTCTTCAACTTCCAAGCTTCATAGTAAGTGCATCCAAGCCCTGTTTTTATTAATTTTTACGTTTTTGGAATCCCGGTAGCTCGATTTAGCTTATGCTAGCAATAATTCAACCCAGGGTTCATATTAGGAAAAATGCCCATAGGTGAAATTTGTTTATTTTGGTGTTTTATGATAGAATATGAGGTTTTGAATTATGCTAGACAACTTGTTCTGCTCGGTTTTAAGTAAAAACGAGTAAAACGACTTAATTGGCAAAAATACCTATTGTTCATAAGTACATGTTATAGTGGGAATTTGAGGTTGCTGTTAGTAAATAAATGATCAACATGTCCTAAAACATAATATTTTGGGATAAATTTTAATTTTTGAGCTTTGGGGCAAAAGTGTAAATATGCAAAATTTTAGGGGCAAATTCGTAATTTTTACAAAGTTAGAGTTAAGGACCGTTTTGATAAATGTGAGTATTAAATAAGCTAAATGTGTTATTTTAGATCAAGAGAAACAAGATTTGAGTCGTGATCGAGGGAAAAACAAAGTTTACGAGGAATAGACTCGATTTCTAACATTTTGTACCGAGGTAAGTTCATGTGCAAATAAGGTAACATAGTTGTTATTTCAAGTAATTTAGTGTTATTTATATGATTTGGTACTCATTATCATGAAATATTATGCTTTGTGATTTATTAGTTATTGACATGCAAAGTATGTGATTAGCTTGATAAGCATGAAATGCTAGCGAGTGTGGGTTCCGACATTTCGAGGAAGACGACCAAAAATATAAATTTTGAGGAAAATCCCATTTGAACCTTGGGAATAGATTTTGATACAAGTGACATGTCACTAAGATGGTTGATTTCCGAGCTCGTTGAGTTGAGTCCGAGTTCGTGAGATGTAACTAGGCATCCGAGCTCGTTGAGTTGAGTCTGAGTTCACTTATGGATGTGAACGCCGAGCTCGTTGAGTTGAGTCCGAGTTCGCTTATGGGCGGGTTACATGGTAGCTTGGCTACTTAAATTTTGTAGGCTATTGAGTTTGTCTAGCTACAGACATGACACTTATGTGGATGCAATTTGTGTATCTGAGTCATATTCCGATGCGTTCAACGGATAGATTTTTAAATGAATAATGGGAACTCCTAAACGAACAAGGTATGTTGGAAAGTATGGTGAAAGAGGAA
Source organism: Gossypium stocksii (assembly GCA_020496765.1). Classification (NCBI taxonomy): domain Eukaryota; kingdom Viridiplantae; phylum Streptophyta; class Magnoliopsida; order Malvales; family Malvaceae; genus Gossypium; species Gossypium stocksii. The sequence continues at coordinate 44,716,724 of CM035624.1, forward strand.
ATTGAACAGGTATGATCTTAAACCTCGAGTTGAGAACTTGGTAAGATAACATTATGGTAAGATAGTAAGTATACTTCTGCCATGAATGTTTTGATGATACTTATGCAATTGGTGTTTATGTTGATTTGCATAGTTATGTTACTTTTTATTTACATGTGAATTTATTAAGCATTTATGCGTACTCCCTCCTTTTCATTCATTGTAGTTTTGACAAGCTAGCTTGGAAGTCGGGAAGGGTCGAAGGAACGATCACACTATCCAGAACAATTTGGTATAATGGCTTGTATTTTGAATATGGCATGTATAGCGTTATAATCATTTTATATAAATAATCGTATGATATGGTGATGGTTAAGATGGAAATGCGTGGAAATGATTAGCCATTGGTATGGCCAATCTAGATCATATTTGGTGTCATGTATGTTTAATGTGCTACTTAGTTCATGAAAATCCACAAAAAAGTGGTCTTTGCTATAAAACAAAATCTTATAGAAGCAATGACGTGAGTTTGGAAATTTACTAAAAATAGTAGAGATAGAACTAGGTGGTGAATAAGATATGAAATTGAAACTTATTGTGTCTATTTTCATATGGAAGAAACGAAACAGGTAAAGGAGTTGTATTTTATGAGATATTTGGGTTTTGGTGGAATAGAATCAGAGCGATTTCTGAATCCCCTGTTTTGACTTTAGAAATTTGCCAAAAATTGTAAAAAAATAATTAGAAGTCATGCCTTATATGCGCAGATTCCTTATTGAGCGTAGTTTTAAGAGAAACAAAATACATAGTCTTTGAACTCTATACAAAGAGAAAAGTGGTTCGTAGTGAATAGGGGTCATAGCAGTCGAACTCTGTAACAGGGTAAATTTTAACTAATAAACTGTATTAATTTGCTCAACCAAAAATTCTAGAAACAATTTAGTAGATAGATATATGAGTCTAGTTTTAGGAAAAATTTATGGAACTTAATTTTGAGTTTCGGAACTCGAGATATGAGTTTTTTAGCAACTATGACGCAAATTGACAGCTTATTACGAATGTTGGAATAAATGATTTAAAATTCTTTAAGTGATAAATTAAGTTTGGTAACACCTCAAGCTCGACTCCGGTGACAGTCTCGGGTAAGAGGGTGCTACATTTGGTGGTATCAGAGTAGGTTTAGTCGGTTCTCGGACTAACGTGTTGTATGTACGGGTTTTGCTATACATGCCATATATACATATTGTGATAGTGTGACGACTTCTGACCTTTTAAATGATTTTTTTATAGTAAATGGATCCCGATCCAACTGTGGATGATGACGTAGAGAGTAATGCACCAGCTCCGGATGAAGGGGCGATGCCGACTAAAAATCCACCTCCTACTGTTGGTCAAGGAGGAGGAGAAGGGGCTCGAGAAGCCTTTCTCCAGATGATGAATGCATGGTACACTGAGTTCGTTTGTACGAACCCGAATGCACAACCTCCCCCACCTCCCCCGATTCCTCAACCTGTACCCCCGATGCCTCAAGGTATGGATCTTATGAAATTACATAGAACTCCAGTTGACAGAATTCGCAAGCAAGGGGCTGAAGAATTCAGGGCAAATGTTGATGATAATGCCAAGAAAGCAGAGTTTTGGCTTGAGAATTCTATTCGGGTATCTGATGAATTATCTTGCACACCTAAAAAATCCTTGAAATGTGCTATATCTTTACTAAGGGATTCAGCCTATAATTGGTTGAAGACATTGGTTTCTGTGGTACCGAAAGAGAAAGTGACTTGGGTGTTCTTTCAAGAAGAATTTCGGAAGAAATACATCAGTGAAAGATTTGTTGATCAGAAGCGTAAAGAGTTTCTTGAGTTGAAGCAAGGCAACATGACAGTTACTGAATACGAAAGGGAGTTCGTCAGGTTGAGTAAGTATGCTAGAGAATATATTCCTACAAAGGTTAAAATGTGTAGACGATTTGAAGATGGACTCAATGAAGACATCAAAGTATTTGTTGGGATTCTTGAATTAAAAGAAATGGTAGTACTTGTTGATCGGGCTTGCAAGGCTGAAGAACTACTTAAAGAGAAGAAAAAAGTAGAGGTTGAGACTAGAAATTGGAAGAAAAGATCGACGAGCAGTTCATTCTCACAGCAATCTAGAAAATCTAGAAATATGAATCCTCGTTCATGAGTTTCGGCCGGACAATCATATGGAAATTCTAAGAAGCAAAATATGGGTCCTAAATCTCAGACTACTTCCGTGGCTAGTGTGGGGAATTTGAGATTTGTTAAGCCTGAGTGCCAGCGGTGTGGTAGAAATCATTTTGGCCTATGTAGAGCAAATGAATGTTTTCGGTGCGGTTCTCCGGATCATTTTATTAGAGACTGTCCAGAGAAAATTGAGAAAGAAAAATTTCAGATTACAAAAACTAGTGGCGTAGACTCGAGAGGAAGGTACTCGAGAAAAGCTGGAAATGAGGCAAGCAGCAAGAATGTAGTCAGAGATTCAGCTGTTAAACCTAAAGCAAGAGCTCCAGCTAGAACTTATTCCATAAAAGCACGTGAAGATGCTTCATCACCCGACGTGATCCCTGGTATATTTTCTCTTTATAATGTTAATGTTACTGCTTTGATTGATCCCGGTTCTACTAATTCATATTTGTGCATGAAATTGGTGTTTAGTATGAATATACCCGTTGAATAAACAAAATTTATGATTAGAGTGTCGAATCCTTTAGGCAAATGTGTGATAGTTGATAAAGTATGCAAGAAATGTCCTTTAATGATTTGGGGTCATTATTTTCTGGCCGACTTGACGTTGTTGCCGTTTGATGAATTTGATGTTATCTTGGGTATGGATTTGTTGACATTGCATGATGCTATAGTAAATTGCAAACAAAAAGTTTTTGAATTAAAGTGTGAAAATGGTGAAATTCTGCAGGTTGAACCAGACAAATCAGAGGCATTATCTAGTGTGATTTCTTCGATGTCGGCTCACAGATATTTAAGGAAGTTTTATGAAGCTTATTTGGCGTATGTGCTAAATACAAAAGACATTGAAAAGAAAGTTGAATCGGTGCCGATTGTGTGTGAGTTTGCGGATGTATTTCCAGAAGAGTTGCCGGGTTTGCCTCCAGTCAGGGAAGTAGAATTTGGTATTAAGTTGATACCGAGAACAGCTCCGATTTCGATTGCTCCGTATAGAATGGCACCAACAGAGTTGAAAGAATTAAAGTCGCAGTTGCAAGAGTTGATTGACAAAGGCTTTGTGAGACCGAGTTTTTCGCCTTGGGGTGCTCCTATATTATTTGTGAAAAAGAAGGATGGTTCTATGAGATTGTGTGTTGACTATCAACAATTAAACAAGGTGACAATCAAGAACAAGTATCTGTTGTCGAGAATTGATTATTTATTTGATCAGCTAAAAAGAGCGACATGGTTTTCAGAGATTGACTTGAGGTCTGGGTACTACCGGCTATGAGTAAAAGAGTCAGATGTGCCTAAAACTGCTTTTAGAACAAGGTACGGTCATTATGAAATTTTAGTTATGCCATTTGGGTTAACAAATGCTCCTACTATGTTTATGGATTTGATGAATCACATATTTCGGCCATACTTGGACAAGTTTGTTGTGGTATTTATAGATGATATCTTGATTTATTCGAAAGATGAGATAGAGCATGCCGAGCACTTTAAGATAGTTTTGCAAACTTTGAGAGATAAGCAGTTATATGCCAAATTTAGTAAAAGTGAATTTTGGCTTCGGGAAGTTGGATTTTTAGGTCATATTGTTTCCGCTAATGGTATACAGGTTGATCCCAATAAAATTTCTGCTACTGTTGATTGGAAACCACCAAAGAATGTAACTGAGGTTAGAAGTTTCTTGGGGCTAGCTGGGTATTATCGGCGGTTTGTAAATGGATTTTCTATAATTACTGCTCGTATGACCAGACTACTCCGAAAGGATGTTAAATTTGAGTGGACAGAAGAATGTCAACAGAGCTTTGAGAAATTAAAAAAGTTATTAACTGAAGCACCAGTGTTGGTACAACCCGAGTCAGGTAAAAAATTTGTGGTGTATAGTGATGCTTCTCGAAATGGTTTGGAATGTGTACTTATGCAAGAAGGAAAGGTTCTGGCTTATGCTTTGAGGCAGTTAAAATCTCACGAAAGGAATTATCCGACTCATGATTTGGAACTGGCTGCTATAGTATTTGCTTTGAAAATTTGGCGACATTATCTGTATGGTGAAAAGTACTGAGTATATACCGATCATAAAAGTCTTAAGTACTTGATGTCACAAAAAGATTTGAATTTGAGATAGCAAAGATGGTTAGAATTGTTGAAAGATTACGCGCTTGTGATTGAATACCATCCGAGAAAAGCGAATGTGGTTGCCGGTGCCTTGAGCAGAAAGTTGTTGTTTGCTTTGAGAGCTATGAATACTCAGTTGAAGGTGTTCGATGATGGTTCAATTTTAGCAGAATTGAGAGCAAGACTGATGTTCTTACAAGAGATTTTTGAAGCTCAGAAAAACAACAAAGATTTGCAAGCCAAGTGGAGGCAATGTGAGGTTGATACAGGATCAGATTTCAAAATCGATTCTGATGGTTGTTTGATGTTTAAAGATCAGATTTGTGTACCGAAGAATGAGGAATTGATTCAAAAGATCTTGCATGAGGCACATAATGGTTGTTTGTCAATTCATCAAGGCAATACGAAAATGTATAATTACTTGAAGAAAATGTATTGGTGGAACGGAATGAAAAGAGATATATCGGAGTTTGTATCAAAATGCCTAATTTGTCAACAAGTAAAAGCTGAACACCAAGTGCCTTCGAGACTACTTCAGCCTATCATGGTTCCCGAATGGAAATGGGATCGAATTACTATGGATTTTGTATCAGGGTTGCCGTTAACTCCAGGGAAGAAAGATGCCATCTGGGTAATAGTTGACAGACTAACTAAATTGACTCATTTTATTCCGGTACGTACGGATTATTCTCTTAATAAATTGGCTGAATTGTATATCAATGAGATTGTTAGACTTCACGGGGTACCTTTGTCAATCATTTCGGATAGAGATTCGAGATTTACTTCACAGTTTTGGCAAAAGTTGCAAGAGGCATTAGGTACGAAGTTAAATTTCAGCACTGCTTTCCATCCACAAACTAATGGACAATCAGAAAAAGTAATTCAGATTCTTGAAGACATGCTTAGATGTTGTGTATTGGAATTTCAAGGAAGTTGGGAAAGATATTTACCGTTGGTAGAATTTGCTTACAATAACAGTTATCAGACGAGTTTGAAGATGGCACCTTATGAAGCATTGTACGGTCGCAAGTGTCGAACACCGTTGTACTAGACTGAACTGAAAGAAAATTAGATTTATGGAGTTGATCTAATAAAGAAACCAAAGAAAAAGTGAAAGTGATTCGAGATTGTTTGAAAGCTGCTTCGGATAGACAGAAATCTTATGCGGATTTGAAACGAAAGGAAATCGAGTTTCAAGTTGGTGATAAGGTATTTTTAAAAGTGTCTCAATGGAAGAAAGTTCTTAGATTTGGAAGGAAAGGCAAGTTGAGTCTGCGTTTTATCAGACCGTATGAAATAATTGAAAGAGTTGGACCGGTAGCTTATCGGTTAGCATTGCCATCTGAATCAGAGAAGATTCATGATGTGTTCCACATATCTATGCTACGTCGGTACCATTCAGATCCTTCACATGTAATTTCACTGACAGAAATTGAGCTACGATTGGATATGACATTCGAAGAAGAACCAATTAAGATTTTAGCTCGGAAGTCAAGCAACTAAGAAATAAAAGTATCGCTCTCGTGAAAGTATTATGGCAAAAGCACGGGGTAGAAGAGACTACATGGGAACCTTGGAAACTATGAGGAATCAATACCCACATCTGTTTACTAGTAAGATTTTCGAGGACGAAAATTCCGAAAGGGGGGAGAGTTGTAATATCCCGAATTAGGGCCTAATCGGAATAGTGGTTTCATGACCACAAATCTGGAATAGAAATAATTTTTTTATAATTATTTTGAGGTTTATGATATGATTGCATGATTGTGTGAAAATTTCGTGAAGAAATTTTATGCGTAAAGTGCTTAATTTGAAATTAGGGACTAAATCGAATAAGTTACAAAACTTGCATTAGAGAAGCTTTTAGTATGAAATTGCTTTGGAATATTAATTAGGAGGTCTTAAATAGAATTTGACCAATTTCTAAAATTTTGGACAAAAATGGGCTTGTGCATGAAAATTTTCAAAGAAAGGCATTAAGGGTATTTTGGTCATTTGGTAATTAAAATGAATTAAAAGAGAAATTAAGGTCAAATTGTGTTCATCTTCTTCAAGCCTTGGCCGAACCTTACCTCTCTCCATAGCTAGGGTTTCTTCAACTTCCAAGCTTCATAGTAAGTGCATCCAAGCCCCGTTTTTATTGATTTTTATGTTTTTGGAATCCCGGTAGCTCGATTTAGCTTATGCTAGCAATAATTCAACCTAGGGTTCATATTAGGAAAAATACCCATAGGTGAAATTTGTTTATTTTGGTGTTTTATGATAGAATATGAGGTTTTGAATTATGCTAGACAACTTGTGCTGCTCGGTTTTAAGTGAAAACGAGTAAAACGACTTAATCGGTAAAAATACCTATTGTTCATAAGTACATGTTATAGTGGGAATTTGAGGTTGCTGTTAGTAAATAAATGATCAGCATGTCCTAAAACATAAGAATTTGGGATAAAGTTTAATTTCCGAGCTTTGGGGCAAAAGTGTAAATATGCAAAGTTTAGGGGCAAATTCGTAATTTTTACAAAGTTAGAGTTAAGGACCGTTTTGATAAATGTGAGTATTAAATAAGCTAAATGTGTTATTTTAGATCAAGAGAAACAATATTCGAGTCGTGATCGAGGGAAAAACAAAGTTTACGAGGAATAGACTCGATTTCTAACATTTTGTACCGAGGTAAGTTCATGTGTAAATAAGGTAACATAGTTGTTATTTCAAGTAATTTAGTGTTATTTATATGATTTGGTACTCATTATCATGAAATATTATGCTTTGTGATTTATTATTTATTGACATGCAAAGTATGTGATTAGCTTGATAAGCATGAAATGCTAGCGAGTGTGGGTTCCGACATTTTGAGGAAGATGACCAAAAATATAAATTTTAAGGAAAATACCGTTTGAACCTTGGGAATAGATTATGATACAAGTGACATGTCACTAAGATGGTTGATTTCTGATCTCGTTGAGTTGAGTCCGAGTTCGTGAGATGTAACTAGGCATCTGAGCTCGTTGAGTTGAGTCCGAGTTCACTTATGGATGTGAACGCCCGAGCTCGTTGAGTTGAGTCCGAGTTCGCTTATGGGCAGGTTACATGGTAGCTTGGCTAGTTAAATTTTGTAGGCTATTGAGTTTGTCTTGTTACGGACATGACACTTATGTGGATGCAATTTGTGTATCCGAGTTATATTCCGATGCGTTCAACGGGTAGATTTTTAAATGAATAATGAGAACTCCTAAATTAACGAGGTATGTTGGAAAGTATGGTGAAAGAGGAAATTGAACAGGTATGATCTTAAACCTCGAGTTGAGAACTTGGTAAGATAAGATTGTGGTAAGATAGTAAGTATACTTCTGCCATGAATGTTTTGATGATACTTATGCAATTGGTGTTTATGTTGATTTGTATAGTTATGTTACTTATTATTTACATGTGAATTTATTAAGCATTTATGCTTACTCCCTCCTTTTCATTCATTGTAGTTTTGACAAGCCAGCTTGGAAGTCGGGAAGGGTCGAAGGAACAATCACATTATCTGGAACAATTTGGTATAATGGCTTGTATTTTGAACATGGCATGTATAACGTTATAATCATTTTATATAAATAATCGTATGATATGGTGATGGTTAAGATGGAAATGCGTGGAAATGATTAGCCATTGGTATGGCCAATCTAGATCATATTTGGTGTCATGTATGTTTAATGTGCTACTTAGTTCATGAAAATTCACAAAAAAGTGATATTTGCTATAAAACAGAATCTGACAGAAGAAATGACGTGAGTTTGGAAATTTACTAAAAATAGTGGAGATAGAACTAGGTGGTGAATAAGATATGAAATTGAATTTTATTGTGTCTATTTTCATATGGAAGAAACGAAACAGGTAAAGGAGTTGTATTTTATGAGATATTTGGGTTTTGGTGGAACAGGGTCAGAGCAATTTCTGAATCCCCTGTTCTGACTTTAGGAATTCACCAAAAATTGTACAAAAATAATTAGAAGTCATGTCTTATATACACAGATATAGTTTTAAGAGAAACAAACGACATGGTCTTTTGAACTCTGTACAAAGTGAAAAGTGGTTCGTAGTGAACAGGGGTCATAGCAGTCGAACTCTGTAGTAGGGTAAACTTTAACTAATAAACTGTACTAATTGACTCAACCAAAAATTCTAGAAAAAAATTAATAGATAGATATATGAGTCTAGTTTTAGGGAAAATTTACGGATCTTAATTTTGTGCTTTGGAACTATAGATATTATTTTTTTAGCGACTGTGACGCAGATTGACAGCTTATTATGAATGTTGGAATAAATGATTTAAAATTGTTTAAGTGTTGAATTAAGTTTGGTAACACCTCAAGCTCGACTCCAGCGATAGTCTCGGGTAAGAGGGCATTACACACACATAGCATTGCATGACCGTTGTGGTCACACCTTTAAGTGGAAGTGAGAAACTATGTCTTCGTGAGGTTTTCACCTCCGCATGGGCTAGTGGACTGCTTCCGGGATACATCCGTACCTATGTCTCCGTGAGATTTTCATCTCCACATGGCCATAGGGAAATGTATTTCCCTGAACTAAACGCGATCCATATGAGCCTATAATGGGTGAGTATTGAGGAATCTACTGGTTCAGGTACCCTGCCTGTAGAACTGAACCGCATATAAAGAGATTTAGTAGCCTACCCTAGGTAGAGCCACACCAAAACCTAGTGGTCACCCAGATAAGTGCTCGATTTTATTTCTTTTTTGGTGACGCATTTGGTCATAAAGCTCTTTACGCTGTATTTCACTTATCTTTGTTACAATTTTCATCATGAAGTTTGCATTTGTTGTGCTGGTTTTATGTCGGTATCTTTCTTCACATTGTATTGCATTATTGGTCAATTTTACCCCTCTTAAGTGGGAGTGAGAAACTATACCTTCGTGAGGTTTTCACCTCCGTGCGGGATAGTGGATCGCTTCCGAGATACCTCTATACCTATTTCTTCATGAGGTTTTCACCTCCGTGCAGTTATAAGGAAATGTGTCCCCCTGAATTGAACTTGGTCCATATGAGCCTATAATGGATGAAGATCGAGGAATCTGCTGGTTCAGGTACCCTAGTCTTAGAACCGAACCATATATAGTGAGCCCTAAGAGCCTACCTTAGGTAGAATCGTACCAAGCCTCAGTGATCACCCCAATTAGGTGCTCTATTCTGTTGTTTATTTCTTTTGTGCTAACGTGTTTTGTTTTGTTTATCATCATTATAAAGGGGAAGTGTTGATTCATATTCGATTGTTAAATAGAATAGTTTGTTATAAGGAAACGAATTTTTTGATAAAGTGGATTATAATACGGTCGTCCGAATATGGTCCAAGTAAACATGACGAGAGAGGGCTGGTAGTCCACGGAGGAATACATGACTTGGTTTCATCGCCAAAGATTCAAGCCAACGAAAATTATTCAAGAGTCGTCATGTCTTGATTTTTTTTAAAGAAGCTAATGAGTGTCGTGGAATAAGTGAGTAGTGGGTCATGGCCCAGATCAAGCAAGAAGGAGCTAGCGAAGGCATCCTATGGAAAATTTGCAAGATTTGACCATGAAGAAAAGATCAATGTGTTTACTTGGACTATGAAGGGCAAGGCTGCATATGTAATCCGTTTCATGTAAAGAAATTTGTTTTCTAGAGAAGTTATTCTAATGGAATTGAATTCATAATCAACGTCTCCCTTTCTTTTGCATTCATTTCATGCATTTGCATTGCATTGCATCATTTGCATTAGACTTTTACAAAAGGACCCTAATTAGGTAAAATTATTTCAGAGTTAACTTGAAAACATGGAACAAAAGTTGGAGAAATTAGAGCAAAGGCAAATACAGATGCAAGAGCAATTGACCAGAATTCAAAAAGATATACGAGATCAAATGTTAGAATTCCAAAGAAATGTGATTGGCTAGTTAAGTCAGTTAGCCGAAGGGCTCGAAAAGAGGAAAGGCCCACTGGTCAACAGTGGAGATGATAATGAAGACCTCGTCTATCCCTCAGGTTTTAGTCCAATAAGCTTCCACACCCAACCAAACGCGCATCCTCATGGAGTACCCGTTACTATCAGATCCCAACAGCATCAGGCCGGTATGCCTGCACCAATAAGCTACTCGATAGTCTCAGGTCCCAATCCAGGGGGCAATCTAAACAATCCCATTGTCATTGATGCGGTGGTCCGTTGACCGAAGCCTTGGCCGGACAATGGGGGCTTTGAGAGAGAATGGGAGAGCTTTTGAAGTTTCTTTTTAAAAACCAAAGATGAAAATGAGTTTTTTTTTTTTTTTTGAGCAAAAAGTTACTTATATAGGCCCCCAAAACGATGTTGTTTTGGGACTGGCCTTAAACACCCAAAACAACGTCGTTTCATGCAACCCGATCCAACCGACTCGACCCATCATTAGGATCTGCATGTTTTTGATAATTGGACTATTTACGCCGTGGTTCTTCCGCATTTTATTTCTTTTACAATCAAGATCTTTCATGTTAAAATTTGCCTGGTAATTTACTTCGGTTTTCAATTAAGTCCGCCTTGAAGCTGCGCGTTTTGGAGGAAGGGATTGTTTCACATTTTGGTCCCTCCTCATTAATCGCGCGTTCATTAAGGTCCCCTTCCTTTTCTATTATCATTAATTCGCCCCAAAATTTTGTTTTAAGGTTCAATTTAGTCCTTTTTTCGTTTTTTTTGCTATTTTCTTTTAAAATCAATTAATGTTAATATTATTATGATTATTATATATGTTATATTTATGGTTAGTATTTATTTTATTTATTTATTATTATACTATTAAATCGACTTATTTAATATCTAATATTTATTAGTTTGTTTATTTACTTAACATTTTTTTTAAATAGCTTTACTTTATTTTCACCCTCCTTTTTTGTAAATTCATATTTCATTTATTTATTTCAAGTTTTTATGTAGTATCTCTTTTAAATTTTTTTGTTCATTTCTTTTAGTATTATAATTGAATTTTTTTATAATATTATTTTAAGCTATCTTATATATCTTATTCATTTTAACTGTTTTCTATAATGTTTATTTAAATTGTTTCATTGTTAATTATTTTCATATATTATTTATTTTAAGTTCTTTATTGTTTATTTAAATGTGCATATATCATTTATTTTAAAGTTTGTCATACTTCATTCTTTAAAAAAAAAAAAGAATCATTTTAGTATTTTATTGATTTTCATTTTTTTTCCATTATTCATTATGAACTCATTTGTTATCATTTTAAATTGTTTTATGCTTGATTTCAATTTGCTCCATATTATTTGTCTTTAAATTGCTATATATATTATTCATTTGTTTTTTATTATCATGTTAATATTTAGGTAGTGTATACCATGTGATTATCACGAATTGACTCATTAGTTTATTAGATCTTATTTGCATGGCAATTACATTTGTGCATCATTGTTTTAAAAATGTATTTCATTTAATCGTCACATTTTATCCAAAAGCTTTTAAATAAGGCAATATTTTGTATTTGGAAATTCGAGAAATAGTGCCCTAACGTGCTGGGTTTCGATTTTCCATTTGACTAAATAACTAAATATCCTTTTAATGAGTTTTGTAAATCATGAGATGATTTTGGTTACGAGGGTTTAAAACGTCATGTCCTAACGTGCTGGATGTGATGTTTCTATTCTTTCGGAATAAGAGAATGTAACACCCCTTACCTGAAACCATCACCGGAACGAGTAATGAGCGTTACCGAACTTACCGGAGTATAGACTCATGTTTACAACCAAGTCATTACAATTTTACCCTTATTGAGGGTTTACTATCGCGATACTAACATGTCGGATGATTAGGATTTGAATCTTATCGCATCGGAAGCCTGCAAAATTTTTCACTTTTGAAACAACGTCACAAGCCCGTGTGACACATAGCACGGCCGTGTGATAAGGCCGTGTGGCCTTTACACGCCCATGTCCAGAGGCCATGGACGAAACTGTCCAATTGGCCACGGTCACCCCACACGGTCATTTGGGGGCCGTGTACCCCACACGGTTGAGACACACGGCCGTGTCTCTTGCCCGTGTGGTACATTAAAACTTACAATTAAGGTGCAGGGGAGGCACGGTCTGAGTACACACCCGTGGGGACAAACCGTGTGTCGCCCATGGTCTAGGCGCACGCCCATGTGCCCTACTATACAGGCCGTGTCAGGCTATTTACCAAGCCTTGACCTCCCTGAAACACACTTTCACATACATACCATTCATTTCAATCAATTCCAATGTCACATATTCAAAATGATCACATTTATAACTCCATTTAAAAAACAAGTATCACATATTCACCTATTCTATTTAACTTACAAAACAATACTTATACCAAGACTAGCCACCTATACATGCCAAACTCAAATATCAAAATCATGCATACATACACCAAGGTAGCTTGATAGTGTGAGACGAGCCTCCTTCGATCACCAATCCCAATACGCTCTATGCTCGATAATCTAAAAGGAAGGGAAAAGAAGGGGAGTAAGCTACAAGTAGCTTAGTAAGTCATAGGTAAACTAATAGTAAAGGCACATTAATTGACTAAGGCATTTAATTTCCACATAACATAACTGAAACATTCATACACTTACTCATGCACATTCTTAACAAAATGTCCAAATATATAGACATTCACACACATATCGTGTTCAATTCACTTTCAATTGCTTAACCTGAACCAATGTTTCACATAGCCAAGTTAATCCCCGTTGAACATTCAGAACAGAAACAGATATACAGAGGTTAGCATTGAAGTGCCTCACAGATATATGGCCGAAGCCAGTACAGAGATATGGCAATAGCCATCAGAATATGTAGCCGAAGCCACCAGAATATGTAGCCGAAGCTACCTCGGATCACAGAAATACAGGCGTAATCCACGGGCCTGTTCACATAAGCTAACAGGTGACTGCAACACATGCAAGTGCACCCAGCACCTGGGATACGGAATCAGACAGAATCAGAAGCCCTCAAGTGACATGTCACACATATCCGGAATCATTCTTACTGTTCAAACGGGATTTATCAAAATATTCACAATCATACCATTGCATAATTCGAAATTCATATCCACATAGTTTCACATAGAAATCATCAAATAGATAACAATGAGGTAAATGTGCTATAATTTACTCATGACTTACGTCGATAACAAAATGACTAAATCTCGAGTTAATCTACTATCTTTTCTTTTCCGCGATCTTGATCGCTTTCTCTTCTTTCTTGATCTAAATAAACACATTTAACACATTTTATCAATTTTTTACTCAAATTCGTTCACAATTCGGACTTTTGGCAAAGATGACCATTTTGCCCTTATTCTTGTAAACTCAATTTCATTCTATTTTCTTGCATTTTAGGCTTAGCTAAATCCTTTTTCATAAAAACAATCCAAAAATCATACATTTTCATATACTTATAAGCAAATTTTTGTTTTTCTCATTTTAGTCCCTTAGGGACGTTTTTATCGAAAACTATTCAGAAAAACCCGTAATTAACACTTCAAAGACTCATTTTCTACCATTACACAACAATGCACAACTATATCACAAATGGGTATGTTTTTAAACCCTAATCCCTTCTCAAATAAATGATAAAATCATGAAATTTAAGCTTAGATGAACTCAAAAATACGAAAATAATAAAAAACGGGGCAAGATTGCACTTACAATTTGCTTGAAAAAGCTCAAACCCCTTAGCTATGGAGAAGAGAAATTTCGGCAGCCCAAAGAAGAAGAAGATGAACACTTTTCATCTTTTTCTCATCTTTTATTTGTCTTTTAGCTAAATGGACAAAAATACCCTTATGGCTATTACACACAAAAATTTCTAGAAATGCCCATATATGTCCATGCTGTTAACCATTGGTCTATTTGCCATTTAAAGACCTCTAGTTCAAACCCCCATTTCAAATAGGTACTTATACTATATATCTCATATTTTCCAAACAATACAATTTAGTCCCAAAAATGAAATTAGGCACTAAATCAATGAATTTTCTAAACGATTTTCATACAGAGCATATTTAATGAATCGAAAAACATAAAATTTTTAGAATTTAACTACTTTAATTTGGATTTTATGGTTACGAAACCATTATTCCGATTAGGCCCTATTTTGGGCTGTCACATTTCTCCCCCTTAGGGATTTTCGTCTCGAAAATCTTACTAGTAAACAGATGGGGATACAGATTCCTCATAGTCTCTTCCGTTTCCCATGTTGCCTCTTCCATTCCATGACGTTGCCATGATACCTTTACCAGAGTAATTCTTTTATTTCTCAACTGTTTCACTTCTCGTGCCAGAATCTTAATCGATTCTTCATCATATGACATATCTGATCGAAAATCAATTTCAATAGGTGAAATCACATGCGATGGATCTGACCGATATCCATGAAGCATAGAGACATGAAACACATTATGAGTCCTTTCCAACTCTGGAGGTAAAGATAACCGATAAGCTACTGGACCAATTCTTTCGATTACTTTATACGGGCCAATATAGCGCGGACTTAATTTACCTTTTCGGCCAAATCTCAAAATTTTCTTCCATGGAGACACTTTCAAAAATACTTTATCTCCTATTTGAAACACAATTTCTTTTTTTTTCAAATCCGCATACGACTTTTGTCAATCAGATGTAGCTTTCAGACAGTCTCGAATTATCTTTACTTCATCTTTGGTCTCTTTCACCAAATCAGTTCCATGAATATATTTCTCATGAAGTTCAGTCCAATACAATGGAGTCCGACATTTCCGTCCGTACAGAGCTTCATATGGTGCCATTCTAATGCTTGACTAATAACTGTTATTATACGTGAATTCAATCAAAGGCAGATATTTATCCCAACTACCTTCAAACTCTAAAACACAACATCTTAACATATCTTCAAGCACTTGAATCACTCTTTCTGATTGCCCGTCTGATTGAGGATGAAAGGCAGTACTAAAATTTAATTTAGTACCCAATGCCTCTTGTAACTTCTTCCAGAACCTCGAAGTAAAACACAGATCTCTATCGGAAATAATGGATACAGGCACACCATGCAATCTAACTATCTCAGAAACATATAACTCTGCTAATTTTTCCAAAGAAAAGTTCATCCTAACCGGAATGAAATGAGCAGACTTAGTTAATTGGTCAAAAAACAGAATCTTTCTTTCTCAGCGTTAAAGGCAATCCGGAGACAAAATTCATGGAAATTCTTTCCCATTTCCATTCGGGAATCATAATTAGTTGGAGTAATCCCAAAGGTAACTGATGTTTTGCTTTTACCCTCTAACATACTAAACACTTTGTTACATATTCAGAAATATCTCGTTTCATACCCGGCCACCAATACACTTTCTTTAGATCTTGATACATTTTTCACACTACCCGGATGTACTGACCAACAACTATCATAAGCTTTATGCAAAATCTTCCGAATCAGTTCAGTATTTCTCGGCACACAAACTCTATCACGAAATAGCAAAAAATCACTTGCATCCATCCGAAATCAGAACTATCATCTGTTTCCCACTGAATCTGCTTAGCTAATAAATCACTATCTAATTTCTTAGCTGCACAAATTTCTTGTAAGAATAACAACTTAGCCACTAACTCGGCTATCAACGAACCATCATTAGACAACGACAAATCCGTATTCAAAGCTCTCAAAGCAAACAAAGATTTTCTACTTAAAGCATCAACAACCACATTTGCTTTACCCGGATGATAGTCAATCACAAGTTCATAGTCTTTTAATAGTTCCAACCATCTACGTTGTCGCAAATTCTAATCTTTTTGAGTCATTATGTACTTCAGACTTTTGTGATCGGTATACACTCTACACCTTTCACCATACAAATAATGTCACCATATCTTCAAGGCAAAAACTATAGCAGCTAACTCCAGATAATGAGTCGGATAATTCCTTTCATGTGGCTTTAATTGCCGAGAGGCATAAGCTACTACTTTTCCTTCTTGCATTAAAACACACCCAAGTCCATTTAGAGATGCATCGCTATAAATAACAAATTCTTTCCCCGACTCAGGTTGCACTAATATTGGTACCTCAGTTAAACACTTTTTCAACCTTTCAAAGCTTTGCTAACACTCATCAGTCCACACAAATTTAACTTCCTTTCGTAACAGTCTCGTAATCGGTGAAGCTATTATCGAAAAACCTCTTACAAACTAACGGTAATACCCTGCTAAGCCTAGAAAACTCCTGACTTCAAACACATTCTTATGAGGCTTCCATTCTACAATTGCTGAGATCTTATTCGGATCTACTCGAATACTTTTTTCGAAATAATGTGTCCCACTTCACTAAGCCAGAACTCACTTTTACTAAACTTGGCATACAGTTTCTCCTCTCTCAAGGTCTGAAATATAATTCTCAAATGTTCAACATGCTCAGACTCACTTTGAGAATATATCAAAATGTCATCGATGAAAACCACTATGAACTTATCCAAATAAGGCCTGAAAATCTTATTCATCAAATCCATAAAAATGGCCGAAGCATTGGTCAATCCAAATGGCATTACCAAAAATTCGTAGTGACCATACCGGGTCCTAAAAGCAGTCTTAGGCACATCAGACTCCTTAACCTTCAATTGATAATACCTGGATCTCAGATCGATTTTAGAAAACACTGAAGCATCCTTAAGCTGATCAAATAAGTCATCAATTCTAGGCAACTGATACTTATTCTTCATTGTTACTCTGTTAAGATGACGGTAATCAATAGAAAGCCGCAACGACCCATCTTTCTTCTAAACAAACAAAACCGGAGCACCCCACGGAGAAGAACTAGGTCTCACAAATCCCTTGTTAGTCAATTCTTGCAACTGTGCTTTCAATTCCTTCAGTTCTGTCGGCACTATTCTATACGGAGTGATTGATATCGGAGTAGTACCTGGAAGTAATTCAATACTGAATTCAATTTCTCTATCCGGAGGTAACCCTGGCAATTCTTCTGGAAATACATCCAAATATTCACATACCACAGGCACAGATTCAATCTCCTTTTCAGACACCTTAGTGTTTAACACATAGGCCAAATATGCCTCACAACCACTTTTCAAACATTTATAAGCAGACATTGCAGAGATCACAGTCGGAACACAATCTGACTTATCTGTTTCAAGTCGAAGTATCTCACCATTACCACAATTCAATTCTAGAATCTTTTGTTCACAATCTATTTTAGCACCGTGCAAAGTTAACCAATCCATTCCCAAAATAAAATCAAACTCATCAAAAGGTAGCGACATTAAATCAATAGGGAAACAATGACCACGAATCATCAAAGGATAGTTCTTACAAATTTTGTCTACTATCACATGTTTTCCTAACGGATTTGACACTTTAACCATACATTCAGTGGACTCAATATACAGATTCTTATCAGACACTAATTCACACACATATATGAATGAGTTGATCCCGGATCAATTAAAGCAAGAACAAAATTATCATAGAGAGAAAATGTACCAGTGATCACTTCAGGTGAAGACGCTTCCTCACGAGCCCGTATAGTGTACGCTCTTGTTGGAGCTCTCGCTTCAGATCTTGCGGTAGTATCTTTCTTCTTGCTTTTACTGCTATTTCTAGATCCTACATTCCTTGGTGGTCTTCCTCTACTCACATTACTCGGTCTCACATTCTGAGATTTCTCAAACCCTTCTCTTTCGGGACAGTCCTTGATACAATGATCTTGAGACCCGCATATAAAACAAGCCCGGTTATGCAAATAACATTCACCCGGATGTCTCTTTCCATAGTGTTGGCAGTCGAATCTATCAGATCTAACACTACCGACAGTTGTTACGGAAGTGGTTTGACCCTTCAGATTGGAGCGTTGCTTACCACGATCTCTCTGAGAGAAACTTACCGAAACATTTGATCGAGCACTCATCTCTCTTGATTTCTTTGATTGCGATTGAAATAATCGGCCCATTGATCTCTTTCTTGCATCTCTAGCTTCACCTTCAACTTTTCTTTTCTCTTTGCTTAATGCCTCGGCTTTAATGGCTCGTTCAACAAGTACTACTAATTCTTTTATTTCCAGAATTCCCACAAGTAGCCTGATATCCTCATTCAGTCCTTCTTCAAACCTCTTATAGAGTATTTCTTCAGTAGTTACAAACTCTTGGGCATACTTACTTAATCTAACGAACTCTCTTTTGTACTTAGCTACTGACATTTGCCCTTGCTTTAACTCCAGAAATTCTTTCCGCTTCTGATCGATAAACTGCTGACTGGATTACTTTTTATGAAACTCTTCCAAAAAGAAATCCCACGAAACTTTCTCTTTCGGAACCACTGATATTAAAGTCTTCCACCAGTGATAAGCAGAATCTTGTAACAATGAAGTGGCATATTTCAGACTTTCTTCTAGGGTACAAGACAATTCATCTAACACTCTCATAGTGTTCTCTAACCAGACTTCAGCTTTCTCTGGGTCATCATCCACGTTAGCTTGGAATTCTTCAGCTCTATATTTTCTAATCTTATCTATCAGAGGCTTAGATAGTCTTACCACTTCTGTTCGCGGAGAGGCTATGGGAACGGCTTGACAAACTAGAGGGGGCGGAGGAGGTTGAGCATTCGAATTCGCCCGAATGAACTCCGTATACCAATTGCTCATCATCTAGAGAAAGACTTCCCGAGCCTCATCTCTCTGACCCTGAGTCTCGGGTCTACTCTCAACAGGCGCTGTCCCTTGTGCGGGAACAGGCGCATTACTCTAAGCATCATTAGCAGTATCTCGATTGGGATCCATTTACTATAATAGAAAACATTTCAAAGTCATTAGGATTCGTCACACTATCAAGTCTCAGATATGGCATGTATAGACTAAGTATTACACTTACTATGTTAGTCTAAGAATTGGCTAAACCGTAGCTCTGATACCAATAAAAATGTAACACCCCTTGCCCGAAACCATCACCGAAATCGAGTAATGAGCGTTACCGAACTTACTGGAGTATAGACTCATGTTTACAACCAAATCATTACAATTTTACCCTCATCGAGGGTTTACTATCGCGATATTAACATGTTGGATGATTAGGATTCGAATCCTATCGCATCAGAAGCTCGAAAAATTTTTCACTTTTGAAACAACCTCACACACCCGTGTGACACATAACGCAGTCGTGTGATAAGGTTGTGTGGCCTTCACACGCCCATGTCTAGAGGCCGTAGACGAAACTGTCTAATTGGCCATGGTCAACCTACACGGTCATTTGGGGGCCGTGTACCCCACACGGTTGAGACACACGGCCGTGTCTCCTGCCTGTGTGGTACATTAAAACTTAAAATTAAGGTGCAGGGGAGGCACGGTCTGAATACACACCCATGGGGACAAACCGTGTGTCGCCCACGGTCTAGGCGCACGCCCGTGTGCCCTACTATACAGGCCGTGTCAGGCTATTTACTAAGCCTTGACCTCCCTGAAACATACTTTCACATACATACCATTCATTTCAATCAATTCCAATGTCACATATTCAAAATGATCACATTTATAACACCATTTACAAAACAAGTATCACATATTCACATATTCTATTTGACTTACAAAACAATACTTATACCAAGACTAGCCACCTATACATGCCAAACTCAAATATCAAAATCATGCATACATACACCAAGGTAGCTTGATAGTGTGAGATAAGCCTCCTTCGATCACCAATCCCAATACGCTCTATGCTCGATAATCTAAAATTAAGGGAAAAGAAGGGGAGTAAGCTACAAGTAGCTTAGTAAGTCATAGGTAAACTAATAGCAAAGGCACATTAATTGACTAAGGCATTTAATTTCCACATAACTTAACTGAAACATTCATACACTTACTCATGCACATTCTTAACAAAATGTCCAAATATATAGACATTCACACACATATCGTGTTCAATTCACTTTCAATTGCTTAACCTGAACCAATGCTTCACACAGCCAAGTTAATCCCCGTTGAACATTCAAAATAGAAACGGATATACAGAGGTTAGCATTGAAGTGCCTCACAGATATATGGCCGAAACCAGTACAGAGATATGGCAATAGCCATCAGAATATGTAGCCGAAGCTACCTCGGATCACAGAAATACAAACGTAATCCACGAGCCTGCTCACATAAGCTGACAGGTGACTGCAACACATACAAGTGCACTCAGCACCTGGGATATGGAATCAGACAGAATCAGAAGCCCTTAAGTGACATGTCACACATATCCGGAATCATTCTTACTATTCAAATGGGATTTATCAAAATATTCACAATCATACCATTGCATAATTCGAAATTCATATCCACATATTTTCACATAGAAATCATCAAATAGATAACAATGAGGTAAATGTGCTATAATTTACTCATGACTTACCTCGATAACAAAATGACTAAATTTTGAGTTAATCTACTATCTTTTCTTTTCCGCGATCTCGATCACTTTCTCTTCTTTCTTGATCTAAATAAACACATTTAACACATTTTATCAATTTCTTACTCAAATTCGTTCACAATTCAGACTTTTGGCAAAGATGACCATTTTGCCCTTATTCTCGTAAACTCAATTTCATTATATTTTCTTACATTTTAGGCTTAGCTAAATCCTTTTTCATAAAAATAGTCCAAAATCATACATTTTCATATACTTATAAGTAAATTTTTGTGTTTCTCATTTTAGTCCCTTAGGGACGTTTTTATCGAAAACTATTCAAAAAAACACGTAATTAACACTTCAAAGAGTCATTTTCTACCACTACACAACAATGCACAACTATATCACAAATGGGTATATTTTTAAACCCTATTCCCTTCTCAAATAAATGATAAAATCATGAAATTTAAGCTTAGAGGAACTCAAAAATACGAAAATAATCAAAAACGGGGCAAGATTGCACTTACAATTTGCTTGAAAAAGCTCAAACCCCTTAGCTATGGAGAAGAGAAGTTTTGGCAGCTCAAAGAAGAAGAAGAAGATGAACACTTTTCATCTTTTTCTCATATTTTATTTGTCTTTTAGCTAAATAGACAAAAATACCCTTATGGCTATTACACACAAAAATTTCTAGAAATGCCCATATACGTCCATGCTATTAACCATTGTTCTATTTGCCATTTAAAGACCTCTAGTTCAAACCCCCATTTCAAATTGGTACTTATACTATATATCTCGTATTTTCCAAACAATACAATTTAGTCCCAAAAATGAAATTAGGCACTAAATTAATGAATTTTCTAAATGATTTTCATACAGAGCATATTTAATGAATCAAAAAACATAAAATTTTCAGAATTTAACTACTTTAATTCGAATTTTGTGGTTACAAAACCACTGTTCCGATTAGGCCCTATTTTGGGCTGTCACAAGAATCTTAAGTTCCAACTCAAATTGTTCAAGTTTTTTTTTAAAAAAAGAAATCATGTTTTAAAATCTTTTCAAATTTTTGACATTTGGACATTAATTAATCAATTAGGTACCAATTTTTGGGCGTTACGAGAGTGTTGATGCACTCTTATATTTGACACTTTTTGCTTGCTAATTCCTTTGTCTTGTGAACTTTTCACTACTTAATTGGTTGCATTTGATTTATTTCTTGTGTAGTGAACCCAATACTGGAAATGACAACAAAGGCGTAATCTGCAATTTTTTTTCTTTCTTTTTATTTTGCCGTGGCTGGAGGCGTGGGCAAGACACGGATCTGATGTGGCAAATTAGAAGTCAACGCGAGGAATATTCTGGAAACAACTCAGCTTGATCTGTTGATGTGATTTAGGGAATTTTGGATTTCATTTTCATAATTTTAGGATATTATCTTTTTAATTTGATTAGTTTCCTTGTTGCTTTGGGAATTTGAAGTCTATAAATACTCACCTTTGGGTAAGGCTGAGGATCATCTCTTGTCTTAGTTCTTGGTGCTTGTAACACCCTGAATTTGGGCCTAAACAAATTGGGCATTGAGTCTGGGTTTGGATAAAAGAAAACCTGAATAATTGAGAAGTTTTAAATATTATTATTGTTAGAAAAAAATATTGTTAATAAAATATTACTGTTATTATTACTGATGTTTTAAATTTTTTATGAAAATTATAATTATTATTATTAGATAAAAAATATATAATATTATTTTTATTAATTTGGTGTTTAAATTTAGTGTTTAAATAAATTAAGAGGGAATTATAGTGTGAGAAAAGTCTTGGGTTCGATCCAAGACTCTAGCAAAAAAATTCTTAAATTTTGTCTCTTAAGGAAATCTGGGCTTAAGGCCTTATAATTAAGTTGGGTAAAAACTGGGCATAAAAGAAGCACCTGGCCCAGTGGTTAGAGCACTAGGCTGTAAGAAGGGAGGCTGGGGTTCGACTCCTAGCATGTGCAAACTGTTTTAATTTTTTCAGTAAGCAGGGGTGCGACTAGATAGGGTTTAAGAATAGCTGCAACCGAATTATGCCACAAAGAGCGCCTGTGGCGCAGTGGTAGCAGCGCGTTAGGCACTCCAAGGGGATACGAGTTCGAGTCCAGGCGCAGGTAAATTTTAGATTTATTTTTAAAATGGACAAGGCTGCAGCAGGTATGGTTTAAAGTTAAACGCAACACTATTATATCAAAGAAGAAGCTGTGGCGCAGTGGCCAGCAGCGTTGGAGGGTGTCTAGAAGTCACGGGTTCGAGCTACAGTGCGCACGAAGGGTTGGCTTTTTACTGCACGCATGGGGAGAGCATTTGAAATGGACCAAAACTCTCCTAGCAGTGTGCTGAACGGTGCAAGCGGTGGATGAGGGGGATGCTGTTCGGTGAAGGGATTTGGATGAAATCCAAATCCATTTGATGCTAAAATTAAGGAGCAAAACAAGGAAATTAAATTGGAAAAGAACTTGGTAACACCCCAAACCCAGCCTAGACGTTACGACCAGATCTAGTGTGTCACACAATCCTAAAACTAAGTTTATGACCCTTTTTGTCTTGTTGTGTCTTAAGTGAGGTTCGAATCAAAAGAGTAAGTTTGTTAAAACCAGGTTATTAATTCTTCAAGTTATCCATATTATTCACTCGTTGAGTTTTTGAAAATGTTCTTAGATTTTGAAACCAGCGCAGCCTAAACTAGCGATTCTATAAAATGTAATTTAATCATCAACGAAAGATTAAACCAAATAAAAACTTAGATAGCGGCCTTATTACAAAATAAAACCCAAAAATAACATAATAATAAAATACTTAATCAAAATGAAAACCAGTTTATTGTAGATGCTGTGGCCACTCCGAATCTCTCGCAGCTCCAAGCCCACTATGGTTGAGGGTTACCTGCAAAGATTAAATAAAAAGGGGTGAGTTTGACAACTCAGTGTGCAACATTATCTCAACCATAGGCCAAAACAGATCAAGCCTCAGAATCAGATTAGTTGGGCCTTGGCCCATTACAGAAACCAGGTTAAGCCCATAGGCCCATAACAGATACAGATCAGATATAATATGCAAACAGAAACCCAACCCAGATCCATCCATAACACCCCCGTACCAGCCTTACACCATGTGGGGAGACTACTCGACCCACCCAACCGCTACACACCACAGATATTTGCAGCGAGGCTGCTAGATATAGTTTGCAGCGAGGCTGCCAGATATTGTGACGAGGTCACCAGATCAGATATTGTGGCAAGGCCACCAGATTGCAGCGAGGCTGCCAGATAATAATGTGACAAAGTCACCAGATTGCAGCGAGGCTGCCAGATAATAATGTGACAAAGTCACCAGATTGCAGCGAGGCTGCTAGAACGCTTCCTCCGTCATAAACCCATACCCCATGCAACAGATGTAATCATACTAGCATGCAACACATAGCATCTCATGCATTAGATATATTCATAATAAAGATTACTCATGCATATACATAAAATAATACATTTCATACAGAATTGACCCTAGGGGTATAATAGTCTTTTTACACCTAGGGGTATTTTGGTAATTTTCCATATTTAAGGGTATTTTAGTCCTTTTTCATATTTTCAGAGATTTTATGCAAATCCAATAATTTATCAGCCCTCATATAACCACGGAAGTCCATTTAAGCCAAATTTCCAGTTTTGCCCTTTTAAGCCTAAAACCCCTAATGGGCCTTACTAAGTCCATTTTGTCTCCAGTCCATTACGTCTAATTTTTAGGTTTAGTTTACCAACTTAACCATCTTTTTATTGTTCATGTTACCAGAAAGTCTTTAACGGTCAATTTCCAACTTGGGCTCGGAAGCCCATTGGGCCCACCTCGGCCCATCGAAGCCCAACTTACCAAAACACTCGAAATTGCACCTTCTGCAATTTCTCTGTCGTCAACCCCTAGTTTGACCACAACAGAGTATTCGGCTACTCTTAGATCCCTCCAAGACTGATTTTCGGTCACTTTCGATCGGTCACTTTAGCACAGTTTCCGGTTATTACGGCCTTTAGCCATCCTAGTCTATGATGGAGATACGTTACACACCTGTTAATGGATGAAACAACGACGGAGTCCACGTACGAGGAGCCTACAATCGAACGCTAATTATTAGTCTAATAATCGATAACCAAAGAGCTATAAACCCCTTACCATAATTGGCCTAAATAGCCTAAGTCATTAGAATCTTACCCTTTTCGGTTATAGAATAGATCGAAGTGTCCAACCGCGTTAACCTACAATAGCCTCCTTTGCTGCACGTCTCCTGTCCATACTAACGTATATAAACCAAAGAGAAAAGCCATAAGGCCCTTAGTCACTAACGCTAACCTACCCCAAAGGGTTTCGGCTTCTTATGCCTTGAATATGAATGATTAACGAAAAAGGGTACTTACCACAATGATATCGGCCCAAGAAAGGTCTTAGATACGAGTATAATCTTGATTCACCATTACTCCTTCCACGAACCCCGCAAGAGAAAAGAGTGGGTTTGAGATTCGACCCCTACTGAAGGTTTTCGGCTTAACAAGGACAACTGAGATTCGGCCACAACAAGTATCTATTCGGTTGGTTTCTGAAGAGAAGAGGGGAGGGGATACAAGTAAAGTGCGTTCGGCTATGGAAGATAGCAATAGAAGAAGAAGAAAGATATGATACTAACGAAAACCGACAAAGTGCATAGGGGTTTCGGTCAATAGGAGAATCGGCAATGGAGGGCAGTCTTTTAGTTTACAATGGTGAAGAAATAAGTGTGAGTGAAAGGAAGAGATACGGTTGTCGAAAGAAAATAGAATGAGGGAAGGAAGATAAAAGATGAAGGTTAGAGAAGAGTGACAATCGGCTTTGCAAGGTTGAACTTCGGTCAAATAAGTGTGCGGCACTAGGGGTTTAGAAGTAATGGAATTCGGCTCCTAAGGCAGTAACAAAAATAAAGACAAGGTGATCAAATGAGAAGCCTATTGTTAAGTACAAATCGACAAAAGAAGGGTGCCTTACCACCTAAAAGAAATCGGCAAAAGTCACTCTAAAAGAGCCTTAAGAAGAATCGGCATACTAAGCCCCTAATTGCCGAAATCTCCAACACCAACTCCCTAGCCGAATGGCACTTGCAAGGTCCCAAAATCGGCTACTCCTTTTCAAAATTCGAAGTTCCTTGATTTGCTCCTCAACCTCCTCCACAATTTGCTCCCTTGACCAATTCAAATCTCCTTCAAGCAGAGTTCAATTCTGCTTCAAACTCTTACCTGCTCAAGCTCAAAAATAAAACACCACCTTGCAACCTCTGCAGCTTGAACCTTGGATCTCCAAGCACACTTAGGCGCCACCTTTTAAGGAGTCTAGTGGCGTCTCCCTTGCCACTTTACCACTGATTCATTTGTGCTATATTTCGCACACAATTTCTTAAGACCCTTACTTTCAATGGTCCCCTATCTCTTAATTCAAAACACAAAATTTTGCCGAGCCTTTAACCAACACATGGGCCTTCCATAGGCCCATTATCATACTCCAAACATGCATTACACACCCAAATACTAACATTTAAACATTTTATCAGATAAGGATCAATCTAAGAAAAACCCGAAAATTAGGGCGTTACAACTCTACCCTCCTTAAAGAAATTTCGTCCTCGAAATTTACCTTATCCAAACAAATGAGGATATTGCTGACGCATTGCCTCCTCTGGTTCCCAAGTAGCTTCCTCTCTACCATGATTACGCCAAAGTACCTTTACCAATGGAACTGATTTTCTTCTTAGAACCTTCATATCTCGATCCAGAATCTGCACAGGCTCTTCTTCGAAGGTCAAGTCAGGCTGTACTTCCACTTCTGCAACTGGTAGAATATGGGTAGGGTCAGAACGATATCGCCTCAGCATGGATACGTGAAACACATCATGAATTCTATTTAACTCTGGCGGTAATTCTAACTGATACGCCACCGGACCCACTCGCTTAAGAACCCGATAAGGCCCAATAAATCGCGAACTTAGCTTGCCTTTCTTACCAAATCTTAGTATCTTCTTCCAAGGCGAAACTTTCAGAAAAACCATATCACCTACTGAATACTCAATCTCTTTACGATTCAAATCTGTATAAGACTTTTGTCGATCAGATGCCTCTTTCAAACGGTCCCTTATCACCTTGACCTTCTCTTCAGTCTCTGCTACCAATTCAGGTCCAAGAACTTGCCGCTCGCCCAATTCGGTCCAACAACTAGGTGAACGACACTTACGCCCATATAGTGCCTCATAAGGTGCCATACGGATACTAGCCTGATAACTGTTATTATACGCAAACTCTGCCAATGGTAGATAATCCTCCCAACTACCTCGAAAGTCGATAACACAACCCCTTAACATATCTTCCAGAATCTGTATAACCCTTTCTGACTGACCATCAGTCTGAGGATGGAAGGCTGTGCTAAAATTCAGTCGCGTTCCCAATGCATCATGCAACTTTTGCCAGAACCGAGATGTGAATCTAGGATCTCGATCAGAAATGATAGACACTGGCACCCCATGCAGTCGCACAATCTCTGCCACATACAACTTGGCTAGCTTCTGAAGCGAATAATCAGCACGTACAGGGATGAAATGAGCAGATTTAGTCAACCTATCCACAATCACCCAAATCGAGTCCTTCTTTGACGGCGACAAGGGCAATCCACTTATAAAATCCATGGTCACCCTCTCCCACTTCCAAAGTGGTACCTTTACTGGTTGCAGAAGTCCAGAAGGTAACTGATGTTCAGCTTTCACTTGCTGGAAAGTCAGGCATTTCCCCACAAATTCTGTTACCTCCCGCTTCAGTCCAGGCCACCAATACAACTCCTTTAAGTCATGATACATCTTATTACCTCCAGGGTGTATAACACACAACCCTTTATGAGCTTCATTCAGAATTGCTTGCCTCAAATTGGAATCCTTAGGCATACTGATTCTACCGTGGAAACATAAAACACCTTCACTGTTAAATCCAAACTCAGAAGTACTCCCATTCTTAACCTGCTGAAATCGAGAAACCAGCGACTCATCCTTCGACTGCTTCTCCTTAATCTCGTCCACCCAGGTCGGTCTTACTTGCAATTCTGCTAACAGACTACCATCATCAAACAGACTCCAATGAGAAAACATAGCTCTCAGATCAGATACAGTTCTACGACTTAAGGCATCAGCCACCACATTAGCTTTGCCTGGATGATACTCAATCGCACAATCATAATCCTTAAGCAACTCAATCCATCTCCGTTGCCTAAGATTCAGCTCTTTCTGAGTCAACAAGTACTTAAGACTCTTATGGTCTGTGTATATAATACACCTTTCTCCACACAGATAATGTCGCCAGATCTTAAGTGCGAAGATTACTGCTGCCAACTCCAGATCATGGGTAGGATAGTTCACTTCATGAGGTTTAAGCTGTCGCGATGCATAAGCAACCACTTTACCCTCTTGCATCAACACGCAGCCCAACCCAACATGTGATGCATCACTGTACACGATAAAATCTTTTCCAGACTCTGGTTGAATCAGTACAGGTGCCTCAGTCAGAACCTTCTTTAGTTTCTCAAAAGCTTCTTGCTACTGCTCGGTCCAAATATATGGTACTCCCTTCCTTACGAGTTTTGTCAATGGCGCTGCCATCACAGAAAATCCTTCTACAAACCTTCTATAGTATCCAGCTAAACCCAGAAAACTTCGAATTTCTGCCACTGACCTCGGTGGTCTCCACTCCAGAATTGCTTCAATCTTTCGAGGGTCTACCTTTATCCCCTCAGCTGATACAACATGGCCCAAGAAGGTTACCTCTCTCAACCAGAACTCACACTTACTGAATTTCGCATAAAGCTCCTTTTCCCTTAACACTTGCAGCACAATACGGAGATGCTCATCATGTTTCTCCTCGGATTCAGAATAAACCAGAATATCGTCAATAAAGACGACCACGAATTGATCCAAGTATGGCTGGAACACTCGATTCATCAGATCCATAAATGCTGCAGGTGCATTGGTCAGCCCAAATGGCATAACCAAGAATTCATAGTGACCATAGCGAGTTCTGAATGCTGTCTTGTGTATATCCACCTCTTTCACCCTTAATTGATGGTACGCAGATCGAAGGTCAATCTTAAAGAATACTGAAGCTCCTCTAAGCTGGTCGAATAGATCATCGATTCTTGGCAACGGGTACTTATTCTTAATCGTCAGCTTGTTCAACTGCCGATAATCAATGCACATTCGCATTGATCCATCTTTCTTCTTCACGAACAGCACTGGTGCTCCCCACGGAGACACACTTGGCCTAATGAAACCTCTATCCAATAGTTCTTGAATCTGCGCTTTCAACTCCACCAACTCCTTTGGTGCCATCCTATACGGTGCAATAGACACTGGTGCCGTACCAGGCAACAAATCAATCCCAAACTCGACCTCTCGATTCGGAGGTAAACTTGGAAGCTCCTCTGGAAAAACATCTTGAAAATCTTTAACGGTTCTAACTTGATCCACAGTTAATTCTTCAGTTTCTACTTGACCTACAAATGCCAAATAAGCCGCACATCCTTTACGAATCCACTTCTCAGCTCTTAATGCTGACACCACATTGGACAAATAATCTCTACGTTCACCTATCACCAAAACTTCCTCATCCTCTGCAGTCTTTAGCCTCATTCGTTTTGTAGCACAATCCAAAGTAGCCCTATGCTTTACAAGCCAATCCATTCCCAATATGAGATCAAATTCTCCGAAAGGTAGCTCCATCAAGTCTCCCGAAAAGATTTTTCCTTGAGTCTCTATAGGTACGTCTCTATACAGTTTGTCTACCCTAACCGAATGACCCAAAGGACTTAATACAGATACCCCACTCACTGTCTCCTCAGAACGCACTCCCAGTGACCCAGAGATGGCACATGCAACATAAGAATGGGTAGATCCAACATCTATCAACGCAGTGTATGGCATATTAGA
Organism: Gossypium stocksii; assembly: GCA_020496765.1. Taxonomy (NCBI): domain Eukaryota; kingdom Viridiplantae; phylum Streptophyta; class Magnoliopsida; order Malvales; family Malvaceae; genus Gossypium; species Gossypium stocksii. Next base: position 44,746,438 of record CM035624.1, read on the forward strand.
AATAAAAAACGTACCAGTTATGACGTCAGGAGCATCACCCTCCTCTCGGCGACGAGCTGCATAAACTAGCACTGGTTGACGAGCCTCAGCGAAACCAGCACCCCTGCCAGGTGCTCCTCGTCCTTGACCATTACCATTTCCGCCTCTACCTTGTCCACGACCCCTCGGAGCTGGTGGTCCACCCCTCACTGGTTGAGCAACCCTTTAAGCCATAACCTGTCCTTGATCCGGTTCTTCGGGACAGTCCTTAATCCTATGCTCCATCGACCCACATCGAAAACAGGCTCCAGAACGTTTCCGACACTCGCCCATATGTATCTTACCACAACTCCTACAACCCTGTGGTCTGACAGCATTCATTCGCACCACTCGCACTGGTTCTGCCACTCTTGCCCTCTTAACATTCCTATTAGCCCCACCTGATGGTCTGGAATCCCTCCGAAAGTGGTTTCTATCCTTTTCGCGATTTTGCCTCTCGGTACGCTTCACTTCCTCAGCTATCTTAGCTTTCTCAACCAAAGCAGCAAAGTTACGCTCCCTCTGTGGAGCAATCAGTACCCTTAGCTCATCTCTCAGACCATCCTCGAAACGTACGCTACGCTCATATTCGGTAGCAACTATCCCAGAAGCATATCGGCTCAGCCTCAGAAATTCAGCCTCGTACTCAGATACTGTCCTACTTCCCTGAACCAAATTTAAGAACTCTTTCCTACGGGCGTCCACATAGCTAGCCCCAACATACTTTCCTTTAAAGGCTTTCTTAAACAGCTCCCATGTTACCTCACCATCTGAAGTTCCATCTCTTACTGTGAGCCACCACTGATAAGCTTCATCTCTCAGCAACGACACGGCTCCTTTCAGCTTTTGCTCCATAGAGCAATCCAGATCATCCATAATCCGCTCTGTGGCCTCCAACCAGTACTCGGCCACATTCGGGGCTACACCAGACACACCCCTAAAGAATTCTGCCCCATTAGCTCAGAGTCGCTCAGAAATGGATCCCCGAAATCCATTACCGGTACTTGCCCCAGCAACCCTTTCCAGAACTCGAAGCATCGCTTGTGATAGGGCATCGTCCCCTACACCCCTATCATGAGATTCCACCTCTGTTGCCGGTGGTATCGGTATATCAGCTGCTGGTGCATGACCCGAAGATGAAGTCTCAGCTCGTGCACTACCTCGGCCACGTCCACGGCCCCTACCACGAGCTGCTCGCGTACTCATTTCGTACTTTCTGTTTTAGAAATTTTATGAGTCAGATTAATATTTCAGTGTTTATTATAGATGTCTTATGAATAGTAGAGTTTCAGAGTTTATCTTCTTTCGCGGTAGCCTAGCTACAGTCTCAGTCTACCTATCAGAGTCTTTATAGTTTCAGTACTACCTTAGCTAAAGTATCATAATATAGTCTTTAGTCGGGCATACAATCAGAATTTTTAGAAACAATCAGAAAAGTTCAGAAAACTTACAGGCTTGGGCCGGAGTTTCGGTGTGCCACTCTTTGAAAAGATTTTATAGGAGAACTTAATAGATTTTTGTTGTCTTTGAAAATTTATTGTTCGAAAAGAAGTTTATCAAGACTAATTCCAAGTAATTTTGAAAACTATGTTAAAACATGATCTTTCGAAAATCTTTGTTTTGACGATTTGAAAATTTCCATTTTTGGACCCGTTCCACAGCCGAGTTGTTGCAACTTAGCTCTGATACCACTAAATGTAACACCCCAAACCCAGCGTAGACGTTACGACCAGATCTGGTGTGTCACACGATCCTAAAACTAAGTTTACGACCCTTTTTGTCTTGTTGTGTCTTAAGTGAGGTTCGAATCAAAAGAGTAAGTTTGTTAAAACCAGGTTATTAATTCTTCAAGTTATCCATATTATTCACTCGTTGAGTTTTTAAAAACGTTCTTAGATTTTGAAACCAGCGCAGCCTAAACTAGCGATTCTATAAAATGTAATTTAATCATCAACGAAAGATTAAACCAAATAAAAACTTAGATAGCGGCCTTATTACAAAATAAAACCCAAAAATAACATAATAATAAAATACTTAATCAAAATGAAAACCAGTTTTATTGCAGATGCTGTGGCCACTCCGAATCTCTCGCAGCTCCAAGCCCACTATGGTTGAGGGTTACCTGCAAAGATTAAATAAAAGGGGGTGAGTTTGACAACTCAGTGTGCAACATTATCTCAACCATAGGCCAAAACAGATCAAGCCTCAGAATCAGATTAGTTGGGCCTTGGCCCATTACAGAAACCAGGTTAAGCCCATAGGCCCATAACAGATACATATCAGATATAATATGCAAACAGAAACCCAACCCAGATCCATCCATAACACCCCCGTACCAGCCTTACACCATGTGGGGAGACTACTCGACCCACCCAACCGCTACACACCACAGATATTTGCAGCGAGGCTGCCAGATATAGTTTGCAGCGAGGCTGCCAGATATTGTGACGAGGTCACCAGATCAGATATTGTGGCGAGGCCACCAGATTGCAGCGAGGCTGCCAGATATTAATGTGACAAAGTCACCAGATTGCAGCGAGGCTACCAGATAATAATGTGACAAAGTCACCAGATTGCAGCGAGGCTGCCAGATAATAATGTGACAAAGTCACCAGATTGCAGCGAGGCTTCAAGAACGCTTCCTCCGTCATAAACCCATACCCCATGCAACAGATGTAATCATACTAGCATGCAACACATAGCATCTCATGCATCAGATATATTCATAATAAAGATTACTCATGCATATACATAAAATAATACATTTCATACAGAATTGACCCTAGGGGTATAATAGTCTTTTTACACCTAGGGGTATTTTGGTAATTTTCCATATTTAAGGGTATTTTAGTCCTTTTTCATATTTTCAGAGATTTTTTGCAAATCCAATAATTTATCAGCCCTCATATAACCACGAAAGTCCATTTAAGCCAAATTTCCAGTTTTGCCCTTTTAAGCCTAAAACCCCTAATGGGCCTTACTAAGTCCATTTTGTCTCCAGTCCATTACGTCTAATTTTTAGGTTTAGTTTACCAACTTAACCATCTTTTTATTGTTCATGTTACCAGAAAGTCTTTAACGGTCAATTTCCAACTTGGGCTCGGAAGCCCATTGGGCCCACTTCGGCCCATCGAAGCCCAACTTACCAAAACGCTCAAAATTGCACCTTCTGCAATTTCGCCGTCGTCAACCCCTAGTTTGACCACAACAGAGTATTCGGCTACTCTTAGATCCCTCCAAGACTGATTTTCGGTCACTTTCGATCGGTCACTTTAGCACAGTTTCTAGTTATTACGGCCTTTAGCCATCCTAGTCTATGATGGAGATACGTTACACACCTGTTAATGGATGAAACAACGACGGAGTCCACGTACGAGGAGCCTACAATCGAATGCTAATTATTAGTCTAATAATCGATAACCAAAGAGCTATAAACCCCTTACCATAATCGGCCTAAATAGCCTAAGTCATTAGAATCTTACCCTTTTCGGTTATAGACTAGATCGAAGTGTCCAACCGCGTTAACCTACAATAGCCTCCTTTGCTGCATGTCTCCTGTCCATACTAACGTATATAAACCAAAGAGAAAAGCCATAAGGCCCTTAGTCACTAACGCTAACCTACCCCAAAGGGTTTCGGCTTCTTATGCCTTGAATATGAATGATTAACGAAAAAGGGTACTTACCACAATGATATCGGCCCAAGAAAGGTCTTAGATACGAGTATAATCTTGATTCACCATTACTCCTTCCACGAACCCCGCAAGAGAAAAGAGTGGGTTTGAGATTCGACCCCTACTGAAGGTTTTCGGCTTAACAAGGACAACTGAGATTTGGCCACAACAAGTATCTATTCGGTTGGTTTCTGAAGAGAAGAGGGGAGGGGATACAAGTAAAGTGCGTTCGGCTATGGAAGATAGCAATAGAAGAAGAAGAAAGGTATGATACTAACGAAAACCGACAAAGTGCAAAGGGGTTTCGGTCAATAGGAGAATCGGCAATGGAGGGCAGTCTTTTGGTTTACAATGGTGAAGAAATAAGTGTGAGTGAAAGGAAGAGATACGGTTGTCGAAAGAAAATAGAATGAGGGAAGGAAGATAAAAGATGAAGGTTAGAGAAGAGTGACAATCGGCTTTGCAAGGTTGAACTTCGGTCAAATAAGTGTGCTGCACTAGGGGTTTAGAAGTAATGGAATTCGGCTCCTAAGGCAGTAACAAAAATAAAGACAAGGTGATCAAATGAGAAGCCTATTGTTAAGTACAAATCGACAAAAGAAGGGTGCCTTACCACCTAAAAGAAATCGGCAAAAGTCACTCTAAAAGAGCCTTAAGAAGAATCGGCATACTAAGCCCCTAATTGCCGAAATCTCCAACACCAACTCCCTAGCCGAATGGCACTTGCAAGGTCCCAAAATCGGCTACTCCTTTTCAAAATTCGAAGTTCCTTGATTTGCTCCTCAACCTCCTCCACAATTTGCTCCCTTGACCAATTCAAATCTCCTTCAAGCAGAGTTCAATTCTGCTTCAAACTCTTACCTGCTCAAGCTCAAAAATAAAACACCACCTTGCAACCTCTACAGCTTGAACCTTGGATCTCCAAGCACACTTAGGCGCCACCTTTTAAGGAGTCTAGTGGCGTCTCCCTTGCCACTTTACCACTGATTCATTTGTGCTATATTTCGCACACAATTTCTTAAGACCCTTACTTTCAATGGTCCCCTATCTCCTAATTCAAAACACAAAATTTTGCCGAGCCTTTAACCAACACATGGGCCTTCCATAGGCCCATTATCATACTCCAAACATGCATTACACACCCAAATACTAACATTTAAACATTTTATCAGATAAGGATCAATCTAAAAAAACCCGAAAATTAGGGCGTTACAAACTTTTTGTGCCGAATAGGACTCATTCGGTTATGGGCAATTAAATGCCGAAATAGCTAGCAAATTTGGACTTTGATTTATTTTATTTTCCTTCTTTTCAACTTAAATTCTTCTATCATATTTGTTTTCCATACCCTTTGACTCACCTTTCCTTCGCTAAGCCTGAAATCTTCTATTCTTAAAATTCTTTTCTCCTTTGTCCCTCTTCAAAAATGTTGGTAAACGATTTCCCCTAAAAGCTGAACCTTAACCTCTCATCTGTTGATAACCTCTTCTAATTTTTGTAACCCTTTCTTCTCCTATTTCTTCTTAAACTAAAATAAGCATACCTTAAAATAAGTGCTAGAAGCCGAAACCAAATCCTTTGTGGTTGATTTTCTCTTGGTTCAAACTTCTTCTTCTTTCCGTTATTAGTTTTGTAAAAGCCAAATCATTAAATCTTTTCTCTACTCGTATTTTGGGGATTAGATCTACAACAGATCTAGAAAAACGAGGTACTTGGGAATGTTTTTGGCAAGTAGATCTTTGGTAAGTAACTGAAACTCTTTCTCAATCATTGTTTTGGGATTTAAGAAAAACTGAATAATCCCTAAACACTTAGGGAGGCTATCGTTTTGGGACTAAGGGCTTTACTAGCCTCGTTCTTTGATTTTATGTGTTTAGTGTGGACAAAAGCCTTACGATCGAGGAGTATTGAAGGATAACACCATTGGAGCATCTAGATCTAGTAGTTAAAGGTCAACGAAGGTAAGTGGGTAATAGTGCCTAAGTTTGGCCGTATATGATGAGTAAGTGTTACGTTGGTTAATATGGCTTTGTAATCTGATTATCATAGTGAAAGAATGTAGGATAATCGCGTGGTAGATCTTGACGGGGAATATAGCAAAATAGGTGTATGTATCAAACACCCTTTCATAGTTCAAATCAGTAAAAGCCGAAAAGCCGAAATGCCTGAGTTTTGGCATTTCGTGGGCTTGTGAGCATGCAAACGCTCATAAGTCGATTGGAATATGATGGATCTGTAATTGCAACTGGTAAGTTAGTTGGGTGCTCAATTTTGTGCACTTCGGTAAGTTGGGCCTCGGTGGGCCCAATGTGGGCCGAATGGGCTTACGAGCCTATTTGGGTAAAAATAGGCATTAGAGGTGTTTCGATACACTGTAGGCTCGAAACTGGTAAAATTGGTAAACTGATCATAAATTTGGACTAAATGGGCTTAAATAGCTAATAGACACTGTAAGGCCCATTAGGGGTTTTAGGGCCCAATAACTGAAAACTGTTAAAACGAGACAAATAGGCTGCTGAGATGAAAATGGGATTATTAGTGATTGTGACATGCATAAAACTCATAAAATTGGAATAATTACTAAAATATCCCTTAAAGGTGAGAAATTATCGTTTTACCCCTAGGTGTAAAATGACTTTTATACGCCTAGGACTAAGTTTGTCGGAAATGCATGACTGACTATTTCTATTTACTGTATGCCATAACATGTCCATTTTTTGCATGGGACTGGGATTATAGATGGAGGAAGTGTAAGTGGCAATGCCACATATTCAAAAAAGGGGCTTTGCCCTAGTTTACCGAAAAGGGGCTTTGCCCTAGTTTACCGTTCTGGTGGCTTGGCCATACTATCTGATTATGCAGCTATGCTGCCACCGTGGAGAGTAGTGGTTGGATGGGTTCAGCAGCTTCCCCCGATACTGATATGGGTTTTGCCTTCATGCATTCTTATTATTGTTTTGTTACTAAAATGGGCCTATGGGCCATACTGTTATCTGAAAAGGGGTAAGGCCCTGTGAAACTGTATCTAAATAGGGCTTCGGCCCAGTTATTACTGAGATTGAATAGGGCTTAGGTCCAGTGGGCTTGAGCTGATTTGGGCTCTAAATGGGCTTTCTACACACACTGAGTTTTCCAAACTCACCCTTTATTTCTTCCATCCTCGCAGGTGAGCCCTAGACTGGTGGACTTGAAGCTGGGAGGGATTCAGAATGGCCACATGGACTGGACTGTTGGTTTTTTTATTAAGTTATTTATTTTAATTTAGTCTTAATTATTTTTATTCTAATTTTGGGTTTGTAATATGGCCACTCTAATTATTTTTAATTTGTTTTTAGCTTAAGTATGATATTGTTTAAACCGTTTTGAAATCGGTTAGCTCTAAGACACGTTTTTAAAAAAGTTACTTGTTTTCAAAATATCACAATAACAGAGCAAAGCTTCCGTAACGTAAACGTTTTAATAAATAAATATTTTAAATAGACTTAAACCTAATTTGTGATTCGTGGACAAGTCATAAGGTTAAAATGTGGCAATGGGTGTGTGCATGTCTAGGATTGGATCTAGGAAGAGCTTGGTACTTAAGCAGTCTAATTGACTCACCTCCTCTTCTCTTGAATCCTACCTGGTGCATAGTACCCATTCACTTTAACAAAGAAGATCTGATTTTCTGATACTTAAACTGTTTTAAAAAATAACATGTTTCCCCAAACTACAAAGGTTTACAAGCTTTCACAATTTTCCATAAAACTTTACAAAGTTTTTAACAATGTTTGAAAAAGGAATGATTATTTCAAGGATCCACATTTTGAAAGATAAACAAACACAAGCTAAGGATTTATAAAAGTTTGATGGAAAAAGTTTCTAAACATTAAGAAGGGTTTTCAATGAAAACATGGTTTTCGAAAAACACTTCAATGTGACACACTAGACTTGGCCATAACGCTTGGGCTGGGTTTGGGGTGTTACATTTAGTGGTATCAGAGCCTGGTTGCTACAACTCGACTGTGGATTAGGTCCAAAAAGTTTTCAAAAATTCTTGAAATTTAGGCCCAAGAAGGGTATTTTTGGAAATCGATTTCGAAAAAAATTTAGAAAAACCCTTTTCAAACTTGTTTTCTTTAAAAAACACATGTTTTAAAGGTTTGATTTTAAAAAGTTTAAATCTTTCTGAGTTTTCTGAAATCTGGTTTCTGAAGAAGTGGCACACTGAATCCCTGGTACCAAGTCTGTAAGTATTTCTGCTTTATATACTGTACTGTACTGAGACGATTCTGTAGATAGAACTGAGACCCTATTATGATACTGTAGATAGGGTAGTACTGAAAATTGTAGAGACTGAGACTGTAGGGAAACTAAACCCTAGAAAAACTAAGACTGTAGCTAGGCAACGATTTCATGAAAACAAACTCTGAAACTCTATCTGTACATAAGACATTTGTAATAAACAACCGAAATGTAAAACTAATGTCATAAAATTTGTAATCAGATAAGAGAGCTACTCATGGACGAGGCCGTGGATATGGCCGAGGCAGTGTTCAAGCTTGGTCTTCGTCTTCAGAACACATGCTAGCTGATGAGGTGCGACCGCCACCAGTAGCTGAAAATGGGTCGTACGATCGGGCCGCAGGGGATGATGCCTTATCCCAGGCGATGTTAAGGGTTCTAGAAAGGGTAGCTGGAGCTAATGTTGGGCCAATGAATAGGGGATCCATTCCTGAGTGACTCTAGGCTAATGGAGTGGAGGTTTTGAGGGGTATATCTAGAGTAGCCCCAAATGTAGTTGAGTATTGACTGACAGCTACGGAACAGATTATGGACGACCTGGATTGCTCCGTGGAGCAGAAGTTGAAAGGAGCCATATCATTGTTATACGATGAGGCGTATCAGTGGTGGCTCACTGTGAAGGAAGGTACCCCGACTGAGCAGGTAACCTGGGAACTGTTTAGGGCTGCTTTCAAAGGGAAGTACATTGGAGCAAGTTATGTTGATGCTCGTAGGAAGGAATTTCTAAACCTGACCCAGGGTAACAAGTCTGTTGCTGAATTTGAAGTGGAATTTTTGAGGTTGAGCCGGTATGCTAGCGGGATAGTTGCGACTGAATACGAGTGTAGTGTTCGATTTGAGGATGGCCTCCGAGATGAGCTTAGGGTGCTGATAGCTCCACAGAGGGAGCGTGATTTTGCTGCTTTGGTGGAGAAGGCTAAGATAGCCGAGGTGGCGAAACGAGCTGAACGACAGAATCGTGAGAAGGATCGAGACAGATTTAGGAGGGATTCTGGACCCTCGGGTGCTGGAAACAGGAACGTCAAAAGAGCTAGAGTGGAGGAACAAGTTCGAGCAGTCCCGATAAATGCTGTTAGGCCGTAGGCTTGTAGGGACTGTGGTAGAGCACATCTGAGAGAGTGTTGGAAGCATACTGGGGCATGTTTCCGATGTGGATCCAAAGAACATAAGTTCAAGGAATGTCCTCGAGGACCAACTCAGAATCAAGTTGCTGATCAAAGGGTTGCTCAACCAGTGCGAGGTAGACCACAACCACCAAGGGGCCGAGGTCAGGCTAGGGGTGAAAATTGTAATGAACGCGGTCGTGGAGCACCAGGCGGAGGTGCGAGTTATGCTGAGGCAAGGCAGCCAGCTTTGCTCTATGCAGCACGTCGCCAAGAGGACGAAAATGCTTCAGATGCGAATGCTGGTATGTGAATTTCTCATAATAACCTATGTACTTAATTCGCAATTAGAGTTGGAGTGCGCAGCAGAAGTATAGTGGTTGGACTTGAGTAATACGGTTAGTTGATAGTTTGAAATTTCGAGGACGAAATTTCTTTAAGGGAGTAGAGTTGTAACACCCTGAATTTGGGCCTATAAGAATTGGGCTTTGAGTCTGGGTTCGGATAAAAGAAAACCTGAATAATTGAGAAGTTTTAAATATTATTATTATTAAAAAAATATTGCTAATAAAATATTACTGTTATTATTACTGATGTTTTAAATTTTTTATGAAAATTATAATTATTATTATTAGAGAAAAATATATATAATATTATTTTTATTAAATTGGTGTTTAAATTTAGTGTTTAAATAAAATAAGAGGGAATTATAGTGTGGGAAAAGTCTTGGGTTCGATCCAAGACTCTAGCAAAAAATTCTTAAATTTTGTCTATTAAGGAAATCTAGGCTTAAGGCCTTATAATTAAGTTGGGTAAAAACTGGGCATAAAAGAAGCACCTAGCCCAGTGGTTAGAGCGCTAGGCAGCAGGAAGGGAGGCTGGGGTTCGACTCCCAGCATGTGCAAACTGTTTTAATTTTTTTTAAGTAAGCAGGGGTGCGACTAGATAGGGTTTAAGAATAGCTGCAACCAGATTATGCCATAAGGAGCGCCTGTGGTGCAGTGGTAGCACGGGTTAGGCACTCCAAGGGGATGCGGGTTCGAGTCCAGGCGCAGGTAAATTTTAGTTTTATTTTTAAAATGGACGAGGCTGCAGTAGGTAAGGTTTAAAGTTAAATGCAACGCTATTATATCAAAGAAGAAGCTGTGGCGCAGTGGCCAGAGTGTTGGAGGGTGCCTGGAAGTCGTGGGTTTGAGCTGCAGTATGAGCGAAGGGTAGGCTTTTTGCTGCACGGATGGGGAGAGCATTTGAGATGGACCAAAACTCTCCTAGTAGCGTGCTGAACGGTGCAAGCAGTGGATAAGGGGGCTGCTATTCGGTGAAGGGATTTGGATGAAATCCAGATCCATTTGATGCTAAAATTAGGGAGCAAAACAAGGACATTAAATTAGAAAAGAACTTTTTGTGCCGAATAGGACTCATTTGGCTATGGGCAATTAAATGCCAAAATAGCTAGCAAATTTGGACTTTGATTTATTTTATTTTCCTTCTTTTCAACTCAAATTCTTCTATCATATTTGTTTTCCATACCCTTTGACTCACTTTTCCTTCGCTAAGCCTGAAATCTTTTATTCTTAAAATTCTTTTCTCATTTGTCCCTCTTCAAAAATGTTGGTAACTGATTTCCCCTAAAAGCCGAACCTTAACCACTCATCTGTTGATAACCTCTTCTATTTTTTGTAACCCTTTCTTCTTCTATTTCTTCTTAAACCGAAATAAGCATACCTCAGAATAAGTGCTAGAAGCCGAAACCAAATCCTTTGTGGTTGATTTTCTCTTGGTTCAAACTTCTTCTTCTTTCCATTATTAGTTTTGCAAAAGCCGAATCATTAAATATGTTCTCTACTTGTATTTTGGGGATTAGATCTACAACAGATCTAGAAAAAGGAGGTACTTGGGAACATTTTTGGCAAGTAGATCTTTGGTAAGTAACTGAAACTCTTTCTCAATCATTTTTTTGGGATTTAAGAAAAATCGAATAATCCCTAAACACTTAGGGAGGCTATCGTTTTGGGACTAAGGGCTTTACTAGCCTCGTTCTTTGATTTTATGTGTTTAGTATGGACAAAAGCCTCACGATCGAGGAGTATTGAAGGATAACAACATTAGAGCATCTAGATTTAGAAGTTAAAGGTCGACGAAGGTAAGTGGGTAATAGTGCCTAAGTATGGCCGTATATGATGAGTAAGTGTTATGTTGGTTAATATGGCTTTGTAATCTGATTAGCATAGTGAACGAATGTAGGGTAATTACGTGGGAGATCTCGACGGGGAATATCATAAAACAGGTGTGTGTATCGAACACCCTTTCATAGTTTAAATCGGCAAAAGCTGAAAAGCCGAAATGCCGGAGTTCTGGCATTTCATGGGCTTGTGAGCATGCGAACGCTCATAAGTCGATTGGAATCTGATGGATCTGTGATCGCAACTGGTAAGTTAGTTGGGTGCGCAATTTTGTTCACTTTGGTAAGTTGGGCCTCGGTGGGCCTAATGTGGGCCCAATGGGCTTACGAGCCCATTTGGGTAAAAATAGGCATTAGAGGCGTTTTGATAGACTGTAGGCTCAAAACTGCTAAAACTGGTAAATTGATCATAAAATTTGGACTAAATGGGCTTAAATAGCTAATAGACACTATAAGGCCCATTAGGGGTTTTAGGGCCCAATAACTGAAAACTGTTAAAACGAGACAAATAGGCTGTTGAGATGAAAATGGGATTATTAGTGACTGTGACATGTATAAAACTCATAAAATTAGAATAATTGCTGAAATATCCCTTAAGGGTGAGAAATTATCATTTTACCCCTAGGTGTAAAATGACTATTATACCCCTAGGACTAAGTTTGTCAGAAATGCATGACTGACTGTTTCTGTTTACTGTATGCCATGTCATGTCCATTTGTTGCATGGGTCTGGGATTATAAATGGAGGAAGTGTAAGTGGCAATGCCACATATTCTGAAAAGGGACTTTGCCCTAGTTTACCGAAAAGGGGCATTGCCTTAGTTTACCGTTCTGGTGGCTTGGCCACACTATCTAATTATGGAGTTATGTCGCCACCGTGGAGAGTAGCGGTTGGGTGGGTTGAGTAGTTTTCCTCACATGGAGAGTTTGGCTGGTACGGGTGGAGAGTAGCGGTTGGGTGGGTTGAGTAGCTTCCCCACATACTGATATGGGTTTTGCATTCATGCATTCTTATTACTGTTATGTTACTAAAATTGGCCTATAGGCCATACTGTTATCTGAAAACAGCTAAGGCCCAGTGAAACTGTGTCTGAATAAGGCTTCAGCCTAGTTATTACTGAGATTGGATAGGGCTTAGGCCTAGTGGGCTTGAGCTGATTTGGGCTCTGGATGGGCTTTCTGCACACACTGAGTTTTCCAAACCCACCCCTTTTTTTCTTCCATCCTTGTAGGTGAGCCGCAGACTGGTGGACTTGGAGCTGGGACGGATTCAGAGTGGCCACATGGACTGGACTGTTGGTTTTTTTATTAAGTTATTTATTTTAATTTAGTCTTGATTATTTTTATTCTGATTTTGGGTTTGTAATATGGCTGCTCTAATTATTTTTAATTTGTTTTTAGCTTAAGTATGATATTGTTTAAATCGTTTTGAAATCGATTAGCTCTAAGACACATTTTTAAAAAAGTTACTTGTTTTCAAAATATCACGATAACAGAGTAAAGTTTCCACAATGTAAACGCTTTCATAAATAAATATTTTAAATAGACTTAAACCTAATTTGTGATTCGTGGACAAGTAATAAGGTTAAAATGTTGCAATGTGTGTGTGCATGTCTAGGATTGGATCTAGGAAGAGCTTGGTACTTAAGCAGTTTAATTGACTCACCTCCACCTCTCTTGAATCCTACCTAGTACCCATTCATTTTAACAAAGAAGATCTGATTTTCCGATACTTAAACTGTTTTAAAAATAACATGTTTCTGCAAACTACAAAGGTTTACAAGCTTTCACAATTTTCCATAAAACTTTACAAAGTTTTTAACAATGTTTGAAAAAGGAATGATTATTTCAAGGAACCACGTTTTGAAAGATAAACAAACACAAGCTAAGGATTTATACAAGTTTGATGGAAAACGTTTCTAAACATTAAGAGGGGCTTTCAATGAAAACATGGTTTTCGAAAAACACTTTAATGTGACGCACCAAACTTGGCCATAATGTCTGGGCCTGGTTTGGGGTGTTACATTGCTACTTTGTTTTCATTTTCAATAAAGTTTTCTTCTTTTATTTTATTTTTGCTTTCTTTTAATTCATTTTATGCTTTTACATTATCAAAACATGTTAAGTGTGATACTCAATATCATGCTTGGCTAATTTTTCTCAAGCTAAGAGCTAGTACGAAACAATTCCATGTGTGTGAATTGAATATTGCTTAAATCCTTTCGGGATACATTTTCGTCTTTCTGCTTAGATAGTTTGGCAATCGGCCTTACTAAAACTTTTAAATGTTTTTCAAATTAAAAGGGATCCGTTGGTCTGGAATTGTTTAATTATACAGTTGGGAGGAAGGATCGGCTTGTGGCATTTTGACTTTCTATGAACACTCTTAGCGGCGGTCCGCTAAGGAAAGACGAGGTCAGAAACGATTTTGGTGAGACAACTTCCGAGTCGGGCTTTTCCTGTTTTAAAAATTAAGTATTTTAACGGTGATAGATGTGGCTGATTTACTTAAGAATCGACTTTCGAAGATAGACTTGGGAAGATCGGTTACATGGGAGAAAAACAAGTTACGCTGGTTGGGCCTCGTAGACTGTAACCGACATGAATCCCAAAGCAAAAACCTATTTTTGATGATTGTGGGAATTGACGGAACTAGCTCGAGGCGATTCTTATACTCGTGATTATTCAACTTAGTCTTTCACCTACTTTATTTTACTGCTTCTATTTTATACATCTTTCTTTACAATCTTACTTGTTTATTTGATTTCCTTATTACTTCTCAAATCACGCCCATTCCTTTTACTCTCTATTTCCCCTCCTAGGCCGAGAACAAGAAATTTAATCAAGAATTAAACTCCCTGTGGATTGACCCTCTTCCACTATTCTACCTTTTTATTTTATTTTTGAAGAGGTTTATTTTATTTTGATAAGCAAAACGATGCTTGTCAAAATTGGCGTCGTTGCGGGGGAGTTTTATTTTCGACAATTATTAATTATTTTGTTTGATTTTTATGACTAAGAGAAACCCGGGGATCCTAGTTCAATATAACCTAGAAATTGAAGCAAGCGCTCATAGAAACCACGGTCAAACGCTTCGATGAAAGCAGCAGCAAGAGCAAAGAGAACAACAATCTAATTTGGAGCCCACTTCTGCGGCACTACTACGTAAACCAAAACCAACTCCGAATGAAGGACCATCTTCCAACGCTACTACTCCAATCACAAATCCCAAGTTTGAACCAGAGCCAATGGAGAACCAAACCATTAGAGAGCTTACCGTCGCCCTCACCGTATAACAACCACCCTGCATTACCTTTCCTCAAGGCACCACCCCTTTTCAACTTAAAACAGGGTTAATTCATCTCCTCCCTACATTCAACGGTCTCCCTAGCAAAAGTCCACATAAACATCTCGCCAAATTCCACATGGTATGTAGTAGCATGAAGCCGCAAGGAGTCTCGGAAGACCAATCAAACTAAGGGCATTTCCATTTTCCTTAGCAGGAATGGCTAAGGAATGGTTATTTTACCTTCCGTCTAACTCAATAACCACATGGGCTAAACTATCTCGTGTTTTCCTTGATAGGTATTTTTCAGCAGCAAAGGCGAGCGAGCTTAGGCGAAGCATTTTAGGAATCCAGCAAAGGAGCGATGAATCTTTTTACGAGTACTGGGAGAGGTTCAAAAAGTTATGCATAAGTTGCCTTCAACATGGCCTATACAAGTAGACCCTCTTTCAGTATCTCTACAAAGGGATGCTTCTGATGGAAAAAAAGATGGTGGATGCTGCAAGTGGTGGCGCACTTATCAATATGATGCCAGAAAATGCGAAAATTCTAATTTCTACTATGGCCGCAAACTCACAACAGTTTGGCTCTTCAAGTGAACCTAGCCGACGGGTTCACGAAGTAAGTACCGTTTCTTTGGAAAGTAAAATAGGCAAGTTGACTGATATTGTCAACTCTCTTGTTACAGGTAAGATGGGAGTCGCAAAGGTCTGTGGAATCTGCACGATGCCAAACCACCCAACTGATTCATGTCCAATGCTACAAGATGAGTCAGGCGCCCAAGTCAATGCCATAAATAATTTCCCAGGACCTCCTTAAAGGCCATACAATCCCTACAGTAACACTTTCAATCCCAATTGGAGAGATTACCCAAATATGAGCTATGGAAACAAAAACCAAAATTACCAACCGAGACCACCTCTCTTTCCAAATTAATCATCACAAAAAACCTCTCTTGAGACCATTGTTGAAAAGTTGACCATTTCACAAGAGAAATTCCAAACCCAAACACAATCCCATCTCTAAGGAATTGACAAACAAATAAGCCAACTAGCCCAAACTGTTAGTTGCCTAGAGTCTCAAGGACGATTGCCCTCTCAAACCGAAACAAATTTGAGGAAAAATATGAGCGCAATTACTTTACGAAGTGGTACCATAATTTCACCAAAGATGACAAAGGAGCCCAAGAAAACTGAAAAAGACAAAGAAGACACTTCTTTGAAAGGTCAAGTAAAAAAATCCTCACCTACCTCGGGTAAAGTCATTCCTAGTCTTTCTTTTTCTACTTACGAGACTCCTACTCCCTTTCTAGGAAGGCTTGCAAGGCGTGACAAAAAGGAAGAGGAGAAGGAAATTTTGGATATATTCAAAAAAGTGGAAATCAATATTCCACTCCTTGATGTCATTCGAAAGGTGCCAAAATATGTAAAGTTTTTGAAGGACTTATGCACAAATCGGAGGCGGTTATCCGGCAATGAAAGAGTTAACCTCAGCGAGAATATTTCGGCCGTTTTTCAAAGACGCCTACCACCGAAATACAAGGACCAAAGGATGTTTGCAATTTTGTACAAAATCAAAAAAGTCAGAATAAAAAGGGCGATGTTCGATCTAGGCGCATCTATTAATGTCATCCCGCTAAGTGTCTACAAAAAAATTTCAACAGAACCATTAAAAGAGATGCGAGTGACGGTTCAATTAGCTGATCGGTCAGTTATCTACCCCGAAGGGGTACTAGAAAATGTGTTGTAAAGGTAAATGATCTCATTTTCCCTACTGATTTTTACATTATTGACATGGAAAATGACTGCAGCAACAACGGATCAGAAATCTTGCTTGGGCGTCCTTTCTTGTCAACAGTGCATACAAAAATCGATGTCTGTAACGGCATCTTAACCACGAAATTTAACAAGGAAGTGGTTAAATTTGATGTGTACAAAGCTATGAAGTATCCTGATTCCATCGCAAGTTTAAATTTCATTGATATTATAGATCCGTTAGCCGATGATTTTATCGAAACTGATTTGTTTTATGATTTTTGTAGGGAATTGGAGGATATCGATGATGAAAGTGAAATCATTTCAACTCTTTCCTCCATTTCTGATTTTTGATTAATTCCATGCAATCTAAACCCCTTTCCTCAATTTTGTAGGCGCCACAACTAAAATTGAAGCAACTTCCATCGCATCTCAACAACAAGTGAATTATCACATCAGGAAGAGGAAGAATTGATTGCTGTTTTGTGCACTTATAAAAAGTCAATTGGATGGACATTAGCTGATATCCAAGGCTTAAGTCCATCCACTTGCATTCATAAAATTAAAACAGAGGAGAACACAAAACCAATGAGAGAAGGCAAGCGACGTTTAAATCCGCCAATGATAGAGGTTGTGAAGGAGAAGATTCAAAAGTTGCTAGATGCTAAGATTATCTACCCCATTTCCGATATAAAATGGGTAAGTCCGGTCCATGTTGTGCCAAAGAAGACTGGAATCACAGTGGTCAAAAATGCCGAAGGAGAAATGATTCCGAAGAGAGTACAAAATGGTTGGAGAATGTGTATCGATTATAGGAAACTCAACTCACAAACCCGAAAGGACCATTTTCCTTTACTATTATCGATCAAATGATCGAAAGACTTGCTGGAAAATCACATTACTACTGTCTTGATGGATTTTCTGGATTTTTTCAAGTTCCAGTGGCACCCGAAGACTAGAAAAAACAATATTCACTTGCCCTTTCAGAACTTTCACCCATAGGAGAATACCTTTCAATCTTTGCAATGCTCCGACCATATTCCAACGATGCATGTTAAGCATTTTCTCCAATCACATTGAGCGAGGAATAGAGGTATTTATGGATGATTTTACTGTTTACGATAATTCATTCTCTCAATGCCTTTCCAATCTTTCTTATGTTCTTAATCGGTACATTGAATTTAAATTGGTTTTAAACTACGAGAAATGCCATTTCATGGTAAGTAAAGGATTGGTATTCAGTCATGTGGTTTCAACCCAAGGAATTGCCGTTGATAAGGGAAAAGTTAATGTAATTCGCTCACTTCAATACCCCACTTCGGTGAGGGAAATTCGTATTTTTCTTGGCCATGTAGGTTTCTATCGACGGTTCATAAAGGACTTCTCTAAGTTAGCGCAACCTCTTTGTCGATTGCTACAAAAGGATGTGAATTTTGTTTTTGATCAATCTTGCAAAGATTCGTTCGATGAGCTTAAGGGAAGGCTTATGTCCACACCAATCGTACAATCACTAGATTGGACTTTACCATTTGAAATTATGTGTGACACATCCGACCTTAGCATGGGAGCCATTCTCAGCCAAAGGAGTAAAGAAGGACCACACGTGATAGCCTATGCCTCCAGGACTCTCGACTCGGCTTAGTACAACTACTTGACAACGGAAAGAGAGCTATTTGTTGTCATTTTTGCATTAGAAAAATTTTGATCTTATTTATTAGGAACTAAAATTTTTGTTTTTTTCGATCATGCAGCGCTGAAATACTTGATGAACAAAAAAAGAAGCAAAACCGAGGTTGATACAATGGATTCTCTTACTGTAGGAGTTCGATCTTGAAATCAAGGATAAAAAGGAAGCGAAAACTTAGTGGCTGACCACCTAAGCCATTTGCCTACTTCACCGGTCGAACCTTCCCTACGAGAACAATTTCCCTACAAAACATTGATGAAAGCACACGCATCATTCCCATAGTTCGCCAATTTGACGAATTTTCTAGCTCTAGGTAAATTTCTAAACAACCTATCTCGATCCGAGATCAAACACATAAAAAGAGAATCTCGATACTACATTTGGGATGATCCATATTTATGGAAAAATTGCTCGGATCAAATCTTCTGACGATGCGTAAGTAACAGCGAGGTAAAATCCATACTTGAGTTTTGTCATTCCTACGCTTGCGGTGGGCATTTCGGCCCTAAACGAACCGCACACAAAATTCTTGAGTGCGGATTTTATTGGCCAACCTTGTTTAAAGACACTTACAACTTTTGCAAAGCATGTGACAGGTGCCAAAGAGTCGAAAATCTAAGTCGAAGAAGTGAGATGCTGTTAAATCCTATACACATCTGTGAAATTTTCAATGTGTGGGGGCTCAATTTTATTGGGCCGTTTACCTCATCATTTGAAAATTTATACATTATTTTAGCCGTTAATTATGTTTCGAAATGGGTAGAGGCGAAAGCCACTCGAGAAAATGATGTGAAAACCACAACTATTTTTTTGCGTGATTTTATTTTCTCTAGATTTGGAACTCCGAGAGCGATCATTTGCGATAGAGGAACACATTTCGTTAACTGAGTCATTAAAGCTTTGATGAAGAAATATGGCATGACTTAGCGGATAGCGACAACTTATCATCCGCAAACCAATAGACAAGCAGAGGTTTCAAATCTAGAAATCAAGTCAATCCTAGAGAAGACAGTTAAACCAAACCAGAAGGATTAGAGCTTGAAGTTAGTTGATGCGTTGTGGGCATATTGCACGGTCTACAAAGGACCTATCGGGATGTCACCTTACTGACTTGTTTTTGGCAAACCTTGCCACTTGCCTGTCAAACTCGAGCATAGGGCATTTTGGGCGGTGAAGGAATATAATATAGAGATGAACGCTATTGGCGAAGCACGAAAACTTCATATCCAAGAGCTTGAAGAGATTCCCCGAAATGCTTACGATAGCACACAAAATTATAAAGAGTGAACAAAAGCATTTCATGACAAGCACATTTAATTTAACTCTTTTTTCGTTGGGTAGAAAGTTCTCCTATTTAACTCAAAATTAAAAATTTTTGCAGGAAAACTTATGTCCAAGTAGAGCGGACCATTTACCATGATCAATGTTTTTCCTCATGGAGCCGTGGAAATTAAGGATAGCTCGTGTGCACGGTTTAAAGTTAATGGATAGTGGCTAAAACCTCTCATTGAGAGCATACCAATCGGATTGATTAAAGAAATCAGTTTGGAAGAGCCAAAAATCTAACAGGAAAATGTCGAGCTTAACGACGTTAAACAAAGCGCTAAATGGGAGGCAACCCATTTGTTTACTTTTCGTCAATTTTAATTTTCGCTCTTTTATTTGTCATTTGTTCAGACCCCTTCAGGCCATCGAAGAGAACATCACGAAAATACTCTCATTCCTTTGCCCCAACCGTGGCCGCGGTCGTCATTGATCACGGGGAGTATCCTTTACCCTTCTTTGTTCTTAAATGTACTTTATATTTTTCTGTATTGGGACAATACGATTAAGTGAGGGGGAGGGTAAAGGATGACATTAATTTTGCCTTGCTTGTCATATTTATTTGATGATATGTTTGTTTGAATTGATTAGAAGAACAACTCCTTTGTCGTTGCTTACCGCTAAGCATGTTATGATTATTTTAGTTCATAAAGATACTTGAATTCTAGAATGCTTGATAATCGAATGATATGAGTAAGTCCAATTTGACAACCCTTGCAATTTGTCTTGATGTTGTTAGTTGAATTCCTCACCTAACTTAATTCATTAGCCCATTTTGTGAGAACTTGAGCCTTTAGCATGAATGACTATATTTTTTATGCTATTTTTCTTACCTGAGAGTGTCAATTTGGACATTGGAATCTAGAACTTGTAGCTTGTATGCATTTTGAGATTACATTGGAATTTGATGCATTAACATGATTTAGGCATTAGGATTCACCCTTTTGTTTTGTCAAAGGTGAAAGAGAGGGATAAATTAAAAGGCTCGAGTTTAAAATCTTGGTGAAAACAAAGAACATGGGATTAGGCTTCAACTTGGTTCACTAGGGAAAAAGAAAGGGTAGGCCTTTTAAGCGAGGTAAAAGAAAAAAAAAGGCTAAAAAAAGAAGAAGAAAAAAACACAAAAAAAAGAAAAAAAGACAAAAAAAAAACAAGAAAAAAAGAAAAAAAGACAAAAAAAGAAAAAAAAAGAACAATTTGATGATTTGTTCATTGTAACTACCTTTGTTTAGTTTGCTTATTCTTGTTACCTATGTTTTCTAAGGTTGTGGACACGATTTAGTTACTTGTTGGGAAATTCTTGTCTTGATTTTCTTTAGCCTCATTTTAGCCTTATTCCCCACCTTTACCTAAGCCTCATTACACCCTTTATTAAAAGTTCTAATGATTTTTGCATCTCATTTATTTAAAGTAGTGGAGAATTGATCTTGCCACAAGCCTATGGAGACCCTTATTCAAATTTTGACTTTAAGTGAATTTGCTTTCTACACCCGAAACACTTTGAGTGATTTGAGTGCATCTTGGTAAGAATTAAGCTTAGGTTAGAATTTGATTGATGATTGATAGAAAATGGTAAGGTTGAATGATTGTTCTTGCTTGCGCCTATTCGTTTTGATTCATGCTTTATTCGTGTCATTTTTTTTTTTGCACTTGAACTCTCATAACTTTGCTTAGACTTGTAACGGTTTAAAAAGATTAAGCTTTTGGTTAATTTATTTCAAACATACTTGAGGGCAAGTATGAGACAAGTGAGGAGGAATTTGATGTACTCTTATATTTGACACTTTTTGCTTGCTAATTCCTTTGCCTTGTGAACTTTTCACTACTTAATTGGTTGCATTTGATTTATTTCTTGTGTAGTGAACCCAATACTGGAAATGGCAATAAAAGGACGTAATATGCAGTTTTTTTCTTTCTTTTTATTTTGTCATGGCTGGAGGCATGGGCATGACGCTGGGCACGACGCGGATTTAACCTGGCAGATCAGAAGTCAACGCGGGGAATATTCTGGAAACAACTCAGCTTAATATGTTGACGTGATTTAGGGGATTTTGGATTTCATTTTCATAATTTTAGGATATTATCTTTTTAATTTGATTAGTTTCCTTGTTCTATTGGGAATTTGAAGCATATAAATACTCACCTTTGGGTAAGGCTAAGGATTATATCTTGTCTTAGTTCTTGTTGCTACTTTGTTTTCATTTTTAATAAAGGTTTCTTCTTTTGTTTTATTTTTGCTTTCTTTTATTTCATTTTATGCTTTTACATTATCAAGACATGTTAAGCGTGATAATCAATATCATGCATGGCTAATTTTTCTCAAGCTAAGAGCTAGTATGGATCAATTCCATGCGTGAGAATTGAATATTGCTTAAATCCCTTCGGGATACATTTTCCTCTTTCTGCTCAGATAGTTTGGCAATCGACCTTACTAAAACTTTTAAACATTTTTCAAATCAAAAAGGATCCGTTGGTCTGGAATCGTTTAATTATATAGTTGGGAGGAAGGATCGGCCTGTGGCATTTCGACTTCCTATGAACACTCTTAGCGGTAGTTCGCTAAGGAAAGACGAGATCAAAAACGATTCACGGTGAGACAACTTCTAAGTCGGGCTTTTCTTGTTTTAAAAATTAAGTATTTTAACGGTGATAGACGTGGCTGATTTACTTAATAATCGACTTTCGAAGATAGACTTGGGAAGATCAGTTACATGAGAGAAAAGCAAGTTACGATGGGTGGGCCCCGTAGACTGTAACCGACATGAATCTCGAAGCAAAAATCTATTTTTGATGATCGTAGGAATTGACGAAACTAGCTCTAGGCGATTCTTATACTCATGATTATTCAACTTAGTCTTTCACCTACTTTATTTTATTGCTTCTATTTTATACATCTTTCTTTGCAATCTTACTTGTTTATTTGATTTCCTTGTTACTTCTCAAATCACGCCCATTCTTTTTACTCTCTATTTCAGCTCCTAGGTCGGAAACAAGAAATTTAATCAAGAATTAAACTCCTTGTGGATCGACCCTCTTCTACTATTCTACCTTTTTATTTTATTTTTGAAGAGGTTTATTTTATTTTGATAAGCAAAACGACGCTTGTCAGGTGCTAATCCTTCCTCGTATGTAACTGACTCCCGAGCCTGTTTTCTTGAATTTCGTAGGCCAAAATTGATTTTTTTAAAAATGTTTTATGAGGTGATCCAATCACACCTCGAAAAAAGGTTGGTGGCGACTCCATTTTCGTTTATAAAGTCGATCCCCGTTTTTCAAAAAAAATGGTTTTGACAAGTTGTTTTGCATGTTATATGGATGATTAAGTTACAAATTGAGCATTTAAATTATGTGATAGGATTTGAGATTGGATTATTAAATTAAATGCATGGTAATGTACCTTAGGTTTCAGCAATGATGTATAAATTGGGTAAAATTTTATTTATGTAGCTTAAGGTTAGGTTTCAAGTAAAAAGAAAATTTACCAAATGAATAGTACTTTTCGGAATGGTGCTTTGTTTTGGTACAAATGATTGGTTGACTTAAATTTGGTGATATGCCTTTACTGAATGATGTTAGAAATTCTTAATCAGTGAAACATTTGTTCCATGTGATTGTTAGCCTTATAAGTTCGATTAAAATTTAATGAAATTTATTAAGTGTATCGTAATCATGATTATATGTTTGTTTACGCTGGTTTATCCTTAAGTTGAAAAAGTACTAAAGTTATTAAAATATGTCTGACTATGATTGTTGGTAATTGAAGTCTAGCGAATAATGCCCTGTAACCCTATTCGGTGATGAATGTGGGTTAGGGGTGTTACAAAGAATGACTTAATATGGTTGAATGATGGAAGATGAAATGATAGATGAATATGCATATATATGGCTTGTGACTTGTTGAGAATTGGTACTTTATTTGAAATGGCTTATATGACTATTGATGCTAATTATAGAATGGCATTTTGATACCAAATGATTGTGTTTTGGTAAGTAAATTATATGGTATGTATTGATGCAAATATGCATGCAAGTTAGTTGATTATTTGGTCAAATTGAATACATGGTTAGACATGTTTATATATTGTCATTTGAGGTGCCTAAGGGCATATGGGTTGTATGATGTTATACCATATGTTTATGGCTTTTTTATGCTTGATTTTGATGCCTTGTTATGGCTTGTATATATATGCAATGTTGATTGTATGTACATTTCTAATTGGGTGAGAAAAATGGCTTGCAAAATGGCCTATTTTTGTCTACACGGGGCAGAGGCATTGGCGTGTGTCTCAGCTGTGTGTGATACACAGCCAGGTGACACAACCATGTGTCCCCTGTGGCTTTCAAAGGGTTGTAAGTCAGGCTATTATCTAGCTTAGTACACGGCTTGGTACACAGGCGTTTAAGGTTATTTTGAAGGGTACATGGCCTGGCACATAGGCGCTTGGCTTGGCCATGTGATCCAAGTCAGTGAGTTACATGTGCACGAACACGGGTTGGGGCACAGCCGTGTGTCCCTATTTCGAGTGCCTACGTGGCTTCAGACATGAGTGTGACTCTTGGCCGTGTGACCCCTACAGTGTTTAAAATTTTCACTATTTCTGAAAAATTCTCTGAGTTTTTGATTTTTTCACGACTTGTTTCTAACGCATATTTAGGGCCTCGAGGGTTTGTATGAAGGACAATATGTTTGTTTTGACTTAGTTTTAATATGTTTATTGCTATAATATGAAATGTTTGAAATTTCTGTCCATTTGAATTGTAAACTTTGGTAATGCTCTGTAACCCTATTCCGGTGACAGATACGGGATAGGGGTGTTACACTATAGTTCCCAATGAGAGGAATGAGATGGTCCCTACGTGATCAGTGATGAGATGGCAAGTGCGTATTGACTATTGGAAGCTTAATGAGGCCACTAGAAAAGATTATTTCCCACTCCCCTTTATTGATCAGATCTTTGATCGATTTACGGGAAAGAAACTTTACTGCTTCCTCGATGAGCATTCTAGGTATCATCAGATTCCATTCCATATGAACAATCAATTAAAGACTATATTTGCTTGTCCCTTTGGTACTTATGCTTTTCGTAGGATGCCCTTTGAGCTATGTAATGCTCTCGCCACTTTTATGTGATGTATGACTTCTATCTTTGTAGATATAATTGAAGAAGGGTTGGCTATCTTTATAGATGATTTCTTGGTTTATGGGGATTATTTTTTGAATGCTTCAGAAATTTGGACGAGTATTAGAAAGATTTGAGGAAACTAATTTGGTTCTAAATTGGAAGAAGCGCCATTTTATGATGAATGACAGTATTGTTTTGGGTCCCCAAATTTCCAAAAAGGGATTAGAAATTGATCGTGCTAAAATTGAAGTTATTGAAAAATTATCATCTCCTTCTTCTGTTCTAGAAATTTTGAATTTCTTAAGGCATGCCAGATTTTATCAACATTTTATCAATGATTTCTCCCACATCTTGAAATTATTAACTCGACTTCTTCAAAAGGACGTTCTGTTTGCATTTGAAGAAGAGTGTCTCCACGCCTTCAATACCTTAAAAGAATAATTAATCACATGACATATCATTGTTAGCCCTAATTGGGAAAAGCCATTTGAGATTATGTGCGGTGCTAGTGACTATGCAGTCAGAGCAATATTGGGTCAAAAGAAAGATAGGGTTTTCCATGCAATGAATTATGTCAGCAAAACATTGAATCCTACTCAATGCAATTATACCACTACTTAGAAGGATATGTTAGTTGTTGTCTTCACATGTGAGAATTCAGATTGTATTTGATGGATACTCGAGTTTATGTGTACACAAATCATTCTGCATTGAAGTACATGATGAAAAAGAAAGAAACTAAATCTTAGTTGATGAGATAGGTGTTACTTCTCTAGGAAATTGATCTATGGATTTGGATAGAAAAGGGACAGAGAATTAGGTCACTGATCATTTATCCTGGTTAGATTTAGATGATAGCCGAGACAGGACCTTAACTATAAATGAAACCTTTGTGGATGAGTAGTTATTCAGTTTGATTTGTTGGAAAATTCAAAATAGAATATCTTCGACACCTTAGTATGCCTACACCATAAGTTATCTTGTGAAGGGTGTTTTTCCAGTGGACGATTCTAGTCAACAACAAAAGAAGATTGCTCATGACACAAAGGACTACATCAGGGAAGAACTGTAAGCCTTTTGACAGTGCACTAAATAGCTCATTCAAAGGTGTTTGGCTAAAGAAGAAATGGAGGACATACTCATTGGTTGTCACGCCTCCCCATGTTGAGGACATTTTGGTGGAAAGATGATACCACATAAAATTCTACAATTTGGGTTTTATTAGCCAACCATGATTCGAAATGCCTATGAATTTGCAAGAAGATGTGATCAATGGTAGTGAATGGGGAACATTTCCAAAAGGGATGAGATGGCCAAAAAAGAGATTATAGAAGTAGAAGTTTTTAATATTTTGGGGATTGTCTTCATGTGTAACAGCTCGTTTTTGGTCAAATCGAAACAGTGGTTTTGGAACAACAAATCCAAAGTAAAAATGTTTATTTTATTATTTTATTAAGTTTTACAGCATGATATAATTATTGTGTGGAAGTTTCGTAAAGAAATTTTACCGTTTGAATGCTTAATTCCATAAAAAGGACTAAATCGCATAAAGCGTAAAAGTTGAGTTCTAATAGTTAAAGGTGTCTAATAGCTATGGAACCTTAAAGAGAAGGTCCTTAAATTGTAATTAGCCCATTAATTAGATAATGGATGATAGTGGCTTTGCATTATTGAAATTATGATTAAGTTAACTTTGTATTTTGGTTATTAAAGTTAAATTAAATAAAACAAATGAAAACTTTCTTTCATTCATCTTCTTCAAAAGTGAAACTAGGTCATTAGAAAGCCATGAGAGAAGCTTGATATTCAGCCATGCTCTAATTTCTCATCTAGGTATGGCTTTTGTCCCATTTTTAAAGATTTTTATGTTTTCGAGATTGTTACATCTTAATCTAGCTAGCTCGTACCTTTAATTTCAAAACTATTAAAGATTTAGCATGATTCTATTATTGAATGTTTGAGTAAATAGATGTTTAAAGATAGATTATGAAGGTTTAATGATAGATTAATAACTTTTGTAAAGTGATTTTTGACAAAATTGACATTTAGGGATTAAATTGAGAAATGTTGGAATTTTGTGGTCAAAAGTGTGAATAAATGAAAAATATGGGTTGTAATAAGCATGGGTTTGTACTTAATTGCATGAATTTGCAATTTTAGGTGATAAGGGCTAAAGGAAAAATGTGAAACATTAGGGGTAAATGTGTAAATTTGCCAAAATATGAATTATGGGCTAAATTAATACGATGGATATTGAATGTGTTAAATTTGATATTATATAGATCAAGAAAAGTGAAGATCAGATCAAGATTAGGGAAAAGGCAAAGTAATCGAATAGTCAATAATTTCTATCCGATAGTTACAAGGTAAATTCGTATAATTAGAATTGAGTAATTAAGTTTGTACTTAATTGAATTGAATGTATATAAATTGTGAGAAATTGAAGTATATGATATTTAAATAACTAAATTGATGTTTACCAGAATTACTGAGTCCCATTTAAACTGTAGGAATTCGTAGGATACAAGTGACATGTCACTAGGGTTACCGTTTGGTTAAGATCCTGCATTTGTTGCGGACTTACCGCAGCTGGTATAAGCTTACCGATACTTCATCTCATCAGAGCTTACTGTTTTCAGCTCGATAGAGCTTACTGTCCATCAGCTCCAAAGGAGCTTACCAATCATGGCTCAAAAGAGCAAGAATGATAATGAATTGACGGATTACCGATTAGTACACTTTATGTGTACCACCCGTGTATCTATCAATATTCTAAGAGGTTCAACGGGCATTATTAGTTATACGAATGAATTACTGATTATACTTACTGATTATATGAATGAATTCATAGTTATATGAATGAATTCATAGTTATATGAATGAATTCTAAGTTGTATGAATAAAGATGAAATGTTACAAATGTTTTATAAGTTACACGTAATTGGTATTAATTATATGGTGTATTGTAGTATGAATTTGAATGATGGTTGTACACATCCTTGTGAATGGATGTTTATAAGTACTTATGTGACTATCATGTTGATGAACATTTGTGTATAGGCATTTGACAAGTTAATTGGTTATAATATGTTTACTTATATTGATTGTATATAAATGGTAATCAAATTCTATATTATACGGTCTTACTAAGCTATCTAGCTTACTCTATTTTTCTTTTCAATGTTTTATAGATATTCGAAAGTTCGCTCGATTTGGAAAATGTCTGAGACTCGTATCACACTATCTAGTTGACAATTTCGTACTTTTGAACTATATGAAATGTATAAATATGGCATGTATAGGCTAGTTATAAAGATGATAATTTTGGTCACTTTAGCTTGAGAAGCTTATATGTTATGGCATGAGTTTAAGCCATGTGAGTTGGCTTAATCTGGCATAATGTTTTAGGTGTGTATAAATATATATGATATGGTATGTTTTGGCAAGTTTGATGATGGAATGTAATTGTGTAAATGGTTATAATGGTATAAGTTGGATATATGAATTGTAAATGCTTGGTTTTGATTTGGTATTTGGATGACTATAAGGTTGAATTATGGGACATGTTATATATGTGTTTTGTGGCTAAGGAAACATGTTAATTTGGTATGAGTTTTGAATAGGTAACTTAGTAGTGAATTGAGTATAGAAATGGTATGATAACTGCTTTAAATGATGTTGTTTGGCTACCTAAATATGTCTTGAATTGGTATAAAATGATCTTGTGAAGATATATGCAATTTGGGTGGCAAAATGGCTTGGTAAATAGCCTATTTTTGTCCACACGGGTAGAGACACGAGCATGTGTCTCAACCGTGTGTAAGACACAGTGATGGTACATAGTCGTGTGTCCCCTGGTGTTGCATTTAGAAACAGTTAGTATGCTCCACACAGCCTCACACACAGGCGTGTGATTGGTCTTGTGGCATAAGTCAGTATACCCTACAGGATTGACACGGCCTGGCACACACGCGTGTAAGTGAATTTCGAATAGGCACATGGGCTAGACACACGGGCGTGTGGTTGACCATGTGACCTAAGTTAGAGAGTTATATTGGGTAGGACACGGGCTGGGACACGACCATGTGATCCCATTTTGAATGTCCACACGGCTGAGACATGGGAGTGTCTCTTGACCGTGTGAGACACACAAGCGTGTGTCCCTTATTTTGAGAATTTTTCTTTGTTTTCCCTAAACATTCCTAGGTTATTGGTTTAGTACTGAATGCATGTTTAAAGCCTCGTATGCTCGTTTAAAGGATGATGTGAGTGTATATGAATGATAATTGTTGGTTATTAATAAATGTATGAAAATGAATGTTCTAAATTGTGTTACAAGTCCAGTAATACCTCATAACCCATTCCAACGATGGATTCAGGTTAGTGGTGTTACATCATGGGACCCTTTCTAAACTCTTTTGGTGTACCACCCCTCACCTGGTTTATTCATCGGACCCGAGCTACAAAATGCTATAACAAAAAAAATACAAACGCATATGTTTAATAGCAAACTCAAACCAAAATTAAGTCATAATAATCATTTGGTACAATTTAAAACCTCTCCCATGTCTTATACGAGCTTACAAAAGCTCTAAAATTGACCTTGGATCGAATAATGACCAATTAGAAACTTTTTCAAAAACAAGGGCAATTATGCAAAGCGGGGGTTACGCAGCCATATGTTAAGGCCGTGTAACTAACTAAAATCGTGTGGGTTTAACACATAATTTTCATCCTAGTATTCACACTGTCGTGTGGCAGAGCCATGTAACAAACTGAGACTATGTGGAAAAATAGTTGACCAAACCTACAGTACCCACATGAGTGTGTGGTTGACCCGTGTGACAATTGGGAACTGTGTGGCTCCAAAACATCCCATTTTCCAAAATTCACACGGATGTGCTACCATCCCATGCCTGACACACAGTCATGCGGTGCAAAAATAGGTCACTTGAAGTTTGTTTTTAAAACCAACCTTAAATAGCAATCTCAATTAAGCTATTCACAACATTGACCTATTTAAAAGACTTCCAAACCATGCTAACACATATCATTCACTAAACATTAACGGGCACTTCAACTTACTCAATTCAAATTGGCTAATCCAAAACACACCAAAATTCCACTATAACTAACTATATGCAATCAAAACACTAGTTCCAAGGACATATAAGTAGCCACATTTCCAAAACCAAACAACTTGCCAAGTTTGGCCTCAATGCCACAACAATGTCATACCTATCCATTATACCATTTCATCATCAAATATCATCTCCAAAATGTAGATAGAAGTAACATACAATCCACATTTAAAGTTGCCATTAACAATTATGGCGTACCAAAAAAACCATATACACATTCATAACTATTACAATCATTTTATTACCAAATGTCGTATACAGACTAAAGTGACAAGTCTCAAAACATATCCACAACTATACCTATGTATAAGACATGTAGGCATCCAAGTTGAACCTATAAAACCACCTAAGTACATACCACATATAACTAAGTCAAAATGATCACAAGTCTATCGAATTGAAAAGTGGATAGTGTGAGTTCCAACGTGATCCACTCGACGCAATCGAGAACCAATGATGTACAGAGAAAAACAAAAAAAATCTAAGCTTTTTCTGGATGCTTAGTAACTTCATACAAAAACCAAATTAACTTACCTCGATATTAAATAATATAACTAATTGAAATTACATGACATACGATTATAAACCACTAACTTTAAAGAATTTGGCACCACAACAAACTTGGTTAGTTCACTACAAAAGTACCATTCACACATATATAACCTTAGCATTTTATACATATAACCATTGGTTTCACACTATTCAATTCAATTTCATCTAGTTACTATTTTCGCCCAGAGAACTATAGTAAAGTGACCTCAGATACACGAGAATTATATTTCTCATTTTAAACTTTACTCGATGCTACCCACATGAGTTGTGGAGAATCAACAACATATGTAGGACCTCAGACATCAATAAAGACATCCAAAACCGACACTTGGTTCCTTTTAGACCCAAATGGCATGCCACTCGTGTCCTAATCATTTACTAAGTTCACATGGGCCTTAAATCCTTATACACCTTTTTAACCCTCATAATTTTTTCATATACGGATACTATAATCATTCTAACAATCCGTATCCATCTCATATTACATATTTGTTCATATTTGACACAAACACGTCATTTTGCAAATTAGTCCTTCCGATGCCAAGTATTCGTTATTACACAACAATTCACCTCACTAGCAAATTATACAACAAAAACATAAATACATAATAAAAAATAAACTTCATACGAACTTACTTAACAAAACAACAAAAAACTACAACTTTGGGGAGTACTCCGCAATTTTTCATTTTCCTCTATTAAGTTCTAGTTGACTAAAATTTTAATCTAAACGATAATTCATTTCAATTTGTCAGTTCTAAATACCTTATAATATTTTATACAATGCATATGATATCCTATTATCACTTTTCACCATTTCCCTAAATTTTTGCATTTTATTCAATTTAGTTACTAAAACCGAAATAAGCATATCTTTCACATTTAACCTTCATTTTCGAAACCAATGTCAAATCCATCCTTAACTACCTTAATTGCAACGCATAAGATCTACTTTTCATTCCACTGCTTATAAATTTTACATTTTGGTCATTTATAGCAAAACTAACAAAATCTCAGTTTACAATTTAGTCCTACTTAACATCTAAGCTTAACATGCAACCATTTAATGCCAAAAGCTTTAAAAATCATCAATGGCAACATTTCAAAACTTTAACAGTGGGTTAGCTAAATCAAGCTCTTGGGATTCTAAAAATATAAAAATTACAAGAAACGAGCTTGAAATCACTTAACAATTAAAGGTTGACATTGAAATGTTAAACCCTATATTTTTGCTTCTAACATTTGACTATGGGAGAAGAAAGATGAAGAAAATGATCCAATATCATCTTTTGCTTCATTAAAGTTTAACTTATATAGTTTGACATTATTGAAAATATTAGGATCGTTTAAAATAAACTTTAATTAACCTATCTTTAAGCTTAATTAAGCCTTATTAACATAGATGATAACATATTCATCCACTAACATAAGAACACATTGGTCCAATCGCTTATTTGGACCTTTGACAACTTAAAAATCTATATAAATTAACTTTTACAATTTTCACAATTTAGTCATTGTACCTTAAATATTAATTGTTTAATGAAATTACCAAATAAAAAATCAATAAGATATTGTAATAGGCTTGTAAACATTAATAAATAATATTTACAGTCTCACTCGTTGAAAAATTAAATTCCGAAACTACTATTTTTGATACCACTGAAAAATGGTTTGTTACATTTAGAAATCAATACATTTTTTTAGCTGTAGATTACGTGTCCAAGTGGATAGAATAATTTGCTTCACCGAACAATGACACAAATTCAATGGTGAAGTTCCTGCGTAAAAATATCTTTTTAAGATTTTGAACACCTCGGGCATTTATTAGTGATGAAGGATCACACTTTTGCAGTAGACAACTAGAAAGCGTCCTTACAAAGTATAGTGTGAGGCACCAAATTGATAGTACTTACCATCCTCATGCTAGTGACAAAGCCAAAGTGTTGACTCAGAAGATTAAGCTAATTCTTGAAAAGATAATAAATCCAACTCAGAAGGATTGGTCGATTTTGTTAGATAATGCTTTGTAGGCCTATCAGATAGTGTACAAGACACCTTTAGGGATGTCTCCGTATTGATTTGTGTATAGGTAAAATTATCATCTCCTTATTGAGCTAGAAAAGTAGGCATATTGGGCAATTAAGGCACTGAATTTGGACTCTATCTTGGTGAAAGAAGCTCATCTATTTCAGCTGCATGAATTGGAAGGGTTTTAATTCTTAGCCTACGATAATGCTAAATTGTACAGGGAAAAGAGAAAACTCCATCATGATGCAATGATTAGATAAAAGGACTTTGTGTTGAGTCAACAAGTGTTGTTGCTCAATTCTCGCTTGAAATTATTCCCGAGGAAATTAAGATCTCGGTATTTTAAACTATACACTATTCCTCGAGTATCGTTGGATTATCAACCAAGGATGGCCATTTATTCTTGGTAAATAGGTATTGAGTGAGTTGTACTTGGGAGGCAGTAAGGACTGTTGGAGAACTTCGATTTGAAAACGACTTTCTTGTACAACAGAAAATTAAAATTTTGAAAACCGATGTAACACCCTAAACCCAACCTAGACGTTATAGCCGAATCTGGCATGTCACATTGAAGTGTTTTTTAAAAACCATGTTTTCATTGAAAAATCTTCTTGCTATTTAGAACTTCTAGCCATTCAAAATTGGTGTACAACCTACAATAGTTTATTTTAAAACATGGTTCATTGAAAAGTTATTTCCTTACTAAAACGTCGTTATTACTTTTAAAACATAAAATATTGTTTGTTACGGATGCTTAACCTAAAATACTCGTTTTACGAAAATGTGTTGTTAAAAAGATTTGAGTCGTGAAACCATTCTGAAAATGTTACGGAAATGTGTTGCTTTGAAAACAGTTAACGTTTTGGAAAAATCGCATCCTAAAACTAGCTGATATAAAACGTAACATCGTAAAACCCCAAATTAAAGTCCAAAAGTTTAAGAGAGGCCTTATTACAACCCAAATCAAAATCAAAGTGCTTCAAAGTAATTAAACGTAAAAGAAAGCGAAAGAAGTTGTGTGGCCATCTCTGAGTCCCTCGCAGCACCGATCCTTCTAACGCTGGGGATTACCTGCAAAGCTAATAAACGGGGTGAGTTTACGAAAACTCAGTGTGTAATCCCTTACTATATGAAAAGAACAGTCAGCCATACGAAAAGCAGTAACAATCTGGGCCTAAGCCCATTACAGACTCAGAAACAGAACACATGTGGGCTTAAACCCATACAATAATAGAATCAAAATGAATAATGTATGATGCGTGTAACCCCCATCCAACCCTACACTTGTCTCCGTCCAACCCTGCACTTACTGTGGGGATAAAATCAACCCACACATCCTTGCTCTCCAAATGATAGCACCGGTTGTGGCACTAACCAGAATCATAGCAAAGCTGTTAGTAAACAAATTGGCATAAAGCCATCAATAGTTGTAGTATAATCGGCACAAAGCCATCAATTATGGTATTATAATTGGCATAAAGCCATTTATCACGGTAATACAATTGGCGTAAAGCCATCAATCACAGTAATATAATTGGCACAAAGCCATCGATTGGCACAAAGCCTTAATTAGGTTGGCATAGAGCCATAATCATATTAAGTGGCTTAAAGCCATTGGTAGGTCCACAGTCATCTCGGGCGACCTATGTGACCTTACTAGTATTGGCCCACAGTCGTCTCGGGCGACCCATGTGACCAGTTCCACAGTCGTTTCACGCGACCCGTGTGACCTTAACATAACAGATCTTCCTCCGTACAATATCCCAACCCCATGCAATATGTCATGTATGCAAAATGTCATGTTCTTAATCGGTCATACAATCACAGTCACTTCATTCAAATCATATTCATACAAGCACAGTCAAAACGGTCAAATCATAGCACAAATTAGTCGTCTACCCACTAGGGCAAAATAGTCATTTTACCCCTGGGACTTGGTACAGATAATCAACCCCTTGGAAGGTCTACAGTTGCCTCGAGCGACTTAAGTAACCTAAATTGACATAACGATGTAAATGGGCCCAAGCCCATTACTCGATCCAAGTAGGCCCACATGCTCATGTGGCCCATTTAGCCCAGAACCCACGGCTATGTGAACGACATAGCCTAGTCCAAAACTTACCACATAACATACATTTTATCCATGTGGGCCTACAAGTCTATTGCGCCCACACGGCCCAACTCAGCCCATTGAGGCTCAAAACGACCTATGCCATGTGGCAACTATTGCCGAACTTTTGGCTTTTTGGCATTTTGGCACTTATTGGCCTATGGTCAAATCAATGTGTGTGGGTTCACACACTCTTTCAGCTTTTAGCCGATTATCAAGTATAATGTGCCATTACACACCTTAAATCCACGCTTTGAATACTTTCTCTACCTGAAGAAAAATCAGTATGAACCTAATCAGTTACTTAATCCAAATATCAAAGGAACTTAACGGAGTTCCAAAATGATCATCGGCTTCTTACCCTAAACAATAGCAATCGTACCTTCGGCTTCCAGAAAAGAACATCAACCGACTTCAATTACTACCTACACCAAAGTCACCCCCTTTTTAATAGGGTTACAAAGGGAATTATAGGCTTAAGACAATTGAACAAGGACGTGGAAAAAAGATTAATCTGCAAGAGTAACACAGGGAAGGGAGATAATCAGTGTTGAGGGAAAAGAGAAAAAGAGAAAAAGAGATGATGTAAAATAAAAAGGGAGAACCGTAATAGGGAAAAAGAAGAGAGTGAGACAGATATTCACCCACCAATATTTGGCCAAAGTAGACAGTTGAGAGAGAGGAGTAAGAGTCGTGTAACTAAATCCAACAAAGCCGAGATCACTTGCCAAAATTAAAAGTGAGACAAAAAGATGGAGTCCGACCAAGGTAGCAAAGTGAGAAGAGAAAATAAGGTTCACGAGAAGGGAAGGTGGGAAGAGTAGTCGGCAAAGCTTTAGAGAGAGGAGAAGAAAAATGTTACCAATGTGAAAAGCAAGGAAAGTGCCTATTTCGACAATGGTAAAGAACATCCATACAAGAAAACCGAATGTAGAACTCAACCCCAAAAAGAGAGAAAATAGCTATTCAAAATCAAGAAAATGCCTCAAAATGCTTACCAAAAATCAAAACAAAGGATGCCTAAAGACCTATTTCGGCACACACTCTCCTCTCCAATCAAATTTCCTATTTTTCTGCATAAATCACTCAATTATTTACTCATCAACCCTCTCATTGATTCTCTCCAATATCCACTCATTGACTAGTTCAAATTCCAACCACCTTTGGAGTGTTTGATTCAAACTCCACCACTCATACAGCAAAGGAGTAAAATAAATACTCCTTCATGCATAGAGTGTCTCGAACCCACACTCCCTTGCCACCTTAATGACACAACAACCACTAGACTACAAGCTCATCTTGTGTCACATTTCCACCACAATCATGTATAAAGCGTACCTTCTAAAGCCAAGGTTCACTTAAGAGCAAAATAAAAAATTTTCCAAAAGCCAGGGCTTGAACCTAGGACTTCCCAGGCAT
This sequence comes from Gossypium stocksii, assembly GCA_020496765.1. Taxonomy (NCBI): domain Eukaryota; kingdom Viridiplantae; phylum Streptophyta; class Magnoliopsida; order Malvales; family Malvaceae; genus Gossypium; species Gossypium stocksii. The sequence continues at coordinate 44,782,123 of CM035624.1, forward strand.
TTCCAAACACTCCCAATTCACTTAACCATTAAAGCTAACATGCAACTTGTGGTATTTCTTGCACACATAAAATTTTATGTGCAGCCTTCTAGCAGCACCCATGCACTAGGCCCATTCCTACTAGACCCAAATTCAGGGTGTTACAACCGACCTGGTTTGTGTTCTTCATAGTAATAAACCTTACACCAAAATCATACCTATGTTTTCAGATAATCAGATCCTTGATTTTTTTCAACTACACGATCTTCTCTACTATTCTTGTTCCATAAATTGCTTCAACTGTGGGATTGAACCAATTGAATCAAAACACGGGACTAGAAAAAGTTTTATTTTCCTTTTGGGGTGAAAATAAAAATTCTCTCTTCTTTAATAGAAACCAGTAGAATTGTTATTCCAAAAAATAATATTTAATAGTTGAGAATAAATTCTCTCTATTTTTGGCAGAGTAACAATCTCTTAAAGTTGTGTTAATAGCTCTACCGGTGCCATCTATTTATAGGTAAAGAGCATAGAACTTTTGTTGAATTGTAGAGGTTTATTTCAAATACAAAACAAGGTCCTACTTAAAGTAAGATTAGGGTGGACGACATCCCTTAGTATTCTTACTAGGGTTGCCACCCATTCATATCCATTTGGGGTTTTTGGGCCTCTCTCACATTAGGTCCAATTACGAGTACTTCTCAGACTTTTTGACCCAGTACTTTGTAACTTAATCCAAATATATTCGGTTTTTCTATTTCACAAAATAAACTTCAATATTTTATATTAAATAATTTTCTCATCCTAATTTTACTCCTAACAAAATTAAAAGGATTTTACCATGCTGAAATTTCTGAAAAAATATAATTAATATGTCACAACTTAACATTTTCATTATTATCGAATGGTTTATTTCATTTTTGAGCTTTAAAATAGCTCAAAAATATAAACTCATTCTCCTGATCATTTATAACTGATTCATTTACATTTGCAAATGAATATTTCTCATTTTCATTTCCATATCCATTTTACATAAGCCACATTCATTTCTAAATGATTCCTGAACGCCTATAAATGTGTTATTGTTTATAGTTAAATAATACACAAAAAAATAAGAATTAAGAACAATGGTGTCTGCAAGTGCACGAGTTAAATTGTAATATAATTTGTACAACAAAATACTTAGAAGTATTCCGAGGATCGTACCTAAGGGAGGATGGAATAAATAATGAAAATGCTTTCACAATAACAACTCTAAGTAGTACTAACTATTTCCTATATTACGATGAACCATAAAATAGATTAAGAGAACAGGAATAAAGTAAGAAAGAAAAATACAAAAAGAAATAAATTGATAAACCTATCAAGAGGATTAACTCACTTCAGGGATTGTAGCTAACTTCATATTAGGGTTTTAGGGTGGATTAGCTATCGATTAACCAATTATTACCTGTTGGCTACTAATTAACTAATCAATTAGTTGATACTCGCTTATCTGCCGACTTCGTCTTGCCTATGATAACTTCCTAGGGTTGCCAAGCCTAGTGGTTTAAGGATATGTAATTCATACCAACTAATCCCTCTCGAGAAACCCTAAATCCTTTGTTAATTATAACCTCATCCACACATTAATCTCCCCTAAGGGATTTAGCTACTCATGTTATTCATAGTTGATAAACGATAAATTATACATGTTTTTACCTCATGCTTAGCCTAATTTATGGATGAATTATCATTGAATTTGTGGAAATTGGTGCTATTAATCCTTCTATTTCATGTTTTATGCCCAAGTAAGCTTAAGGAAGAGAAAAGAGCAAGAAACGGGCCAAAAATGGGCAAATTAGGCCCAATTCAATAATCAACACGGCCCGGAGATTGACCACACAGCCATGTCACACGGCTATACCACTTTGAGCATAAACACGGCCCAACCCCGACTTGCACGGCCAGACCACACGCCATGCCACCTTAACAGGCCCGAACACGGCCTGGGCCTTGATCCACACGGGCGTGGCACATGGGCGTGTCCCTATCGTGAGGAAGTTCAATTTCACTCAGAAAAGGTTGCTTAGGGGCTAAGAAAGCCATTTTAAACTTTATATAAAGACCCTAGGAGGCAACTTCAAAGGAGACATTATTTTCCCGCCAAGATGGGGAGCTAAAGGCAGGGAATTACTCAAAGGGAAGCCGATTAATCCATCTGAGAAGCCAAGATCTACATCAAGACAGAGGATCTCCCTTCAATCCTTTCAGGAGTTTTGGGTTCTTTATGTTTTGCTATTTTAATTCTTCTGAGATGTTTTCTTTATTAATTATGAACTAAATCCCCCAAATACTTGAGGGGGATGGAACCTAAGACAGATCTTGTTATCATTTTATATTGAGTTATATGATAAATACCTGATTTGTTCTTAATTCTTGTTTTAATATTCCTAGGTATTAATTCAAGTATTGATGTGCTTATTCAGAGTAGCAAAAGTGCCTGTTTAAGAGTAGATCTAGCATAATTAAACGGAGTTGCATGCAACCCTAGACATAGGGTGACATAAATATGCTGGATTAGGGTCAAACCTAATAAGGGAATCCATAGACCGAGTTAATACGAGACTAGGGATTTTAACTAGAAAGATATTTCAGTTAATCAACCTAGGATTAGTTGTTCTTATCCTCGACGGTGGTATTAACATAAATCAGGGATTTCTACGGATCAAGTCAAGTGAATAAATCGTCTAGCTCAGGAATCGATAACAAGTGAAGTCTAGGTGGATTCTCCCTTGAGTATTGTCCAAATCAATCAATTTTCCCTAAGAGTTTTTCCCCAATTCACTTTTTGTGCATTCATAGTTTAGTTTTAGAATTAGTTTAGTTTCATAAAAACCCCTTTTATTTCTAGGTTAAATAATAGAAAGAAAGTTAGTACTAGTACTTTTGGTTCCCTTGGGTACGATATCTCGGTCTTGCCACTAAGCTATACTACTGTTTGATAGGTGCGCTTGCCTTAAAATCGTGATAATAGTTAGTTTCTGGTTTGATCATTATTATAAATTTTATTACTTCATATCACGCGTATCAAGTTTTTGGCGCCGTTGCTGGGGAACTTAAATATTAAGAACACTCTATTTTTATTACTTTAGCCATTTTTTCTTTTATTTATTTTTAGTATTCTTTTATTTTTATTTTTATTTTTTATTTACCAAAATTTTCTTTTCTTCCAGGTACCTCTAGTTTATGACTAGAAGGAACCCAGAAGGACCACTGCCTTTCGACGAAGATTTAAAAGCTACCGTTCGCAGAACCCACCGAGAGATAAGAAGAAGCTTGCAATATCCAGAACAAGGACAAGAAGAAGAGCCAGAACCTACTGAAGAGATGGAAGCAAATCAGGACAATCAGCTACCCCCTGTAGTAGCCGCAAATCCTATCAATCAAAATAATGCTTCACGTACTATGTTTGATTACGCTAAACCCAGTTTGGCTGGTACTGAATCTTGTATTGTTAGGCCTACTATTGCTACAAATAATTTTGAATTGAAACCTAACACTATTCAGATGATTTAGCAATTTGTACAGTTTGATCGTTTATAGGATGAGGATCCCAATTTACATTTAGCAAATTTTTTGGAATTCTGTGATACTTTTAAAATTAATGGCATTTCTGATGATGCCATTTGCCTCTGATTATTTCCTTTTTCCCTAAGGAATAAAGCTAAGCAGTGGTTGAATTCTCTACCACAAGGCTTAATCACTACATGGGAACAGATGACCAAAAAGTTCTTGCTTAAATATTTTCCTCTAGCTAAAATAGCTAAATTGCGAAACGATATCTCTTCTTTTGTGCAGATAGATTTAGAGATACTTTACAATGCCTATGAGAGATACAAAGATCTTTTGAGAAGTTGCTTGCACCATGAGTTGCCTTTATGGTTACAAGTTCAAACCTTTCACAACGGTTTGAATCCTTCAACAAGGCAAATGATCAATGCAGCCGCAGGAGGAACAATCAACAATAAAACACCCGAAGCAGCCTATGAGTTTATAGAAGAGATGTCACTGAATAACTATCAGTGGCAAGTCATGAGGACAAAGCCGACAAAAGCTGCAGGAGTTTTTAATATTGACGTTGTCACCATGCTTACTAATCAGGTAGAACTTTTAAATAAAAAGTCTGATAATTTTGTTGGTTCTACGCAGGCACACCCAGTGATGCAGTGTGACGCAACCTAGGGAAATATGTTCAATTCAGATTACTCCTCTTATGGACATGGCATGGAAACTGAGGAAGCTAACTATATGGGTAACAATTCTAGACTTCAAAATAACTCTTACAGTCATACTTAGAATGCAGGTTGGCGGAACCACCCTAATTTTTCATGGGGGGACAAGGAAATCAAAGACAACCACCTCCTCCTAGATTTCAACAGCCACCATTCCAACAAGAGGAAAATCCGAACCTTGAGGAGATGCTTACAAAATTTATTGCCGTGTCAGAAACCCGTTCCCAAAACACTGAAACTGTACTGAAGAACCAGCAAGCATCCATTGAAGGACTTGAAACACAAATAGGCCAGCTCGCCAAGTTAATTTCTAAAAGACCGCAAAGTGGGTTACCAAGCAACACTGAGATTAACACTAAAGAGCAACTCAATTCCGTGAATACAATAGATGAGGAAGGATTAACCAAAACCAAACCAGAGCCATGTAAGGAGAATGAGGTGAGTAAAGGCAAGGTCAAGGTAAGTAATAACGAGCCAGTCATCAAGGAATATAAACCTCGTATCCCATACCCAAGCGCACTAAAGAAAGACCGCACAGATGAGCAATTCGATAAGTTTCTTAAACTCTTAAAGAAATTACACATCAACTTACCGTTTGTTGAAGCAATTTCGTAGGTGCCGAAGTACAAAAAATTTTTAGAGGAACTTCTCACAAATAAAAGGAAGTTGGAAGAACTGTCCACAGTGGAACTCAACTAGGAATGCTCAGCTATTCTCCAAAATAAACTGCCAACCAAACTAAAAGATCCAGGGAGTTTTACTATTCTTTGTTTACTTCGTAGCCTAGACGCCAAAAATGCTTTAGCTGATCTAGGGGCTAGTATAAATGTCATACCTTATAAACTGTTTAAATAACTAGGTCTTGAAAAACCTAAGCAAACCAAGATGAGCATTCAACTGGCTGATAAAACTATTAGGTTTCCTTAGGGAATAATTGAAGATGTGCTTGTCAAAATTGATAAATTGATATTCCAGTTGACTTTGTTGTTTTAGACATTAATGAGGATAGCAATGTACCCTTAATTCTAGGGCGACCCTTTTTAGCAACTGCCAGAACAATAATTGATTTAGGAACAAGTGAACTTACACTACGTGTAGGTGATGACAAAGTTACTTTACAAGCTCGAAACTTGATTAAGACTGTTGATACTAATATAGTCACGAGTCCTTGTAAAAACACTAAACTCACCACCCAACCTTTTGTGCAGGATACACTCCACATAAAGGCAACCCAATCACAGACAAGTCCATCCAAGGGCGATGCACCTGAAAAGTGAATGTTTCAGATCAAGGAACTAGATGAATGGCTGAACTATCATGAAAAGCCCAAAGTATGCCATACCAACCCAGAGCATCTCCAAGACAACCCTCAGGTGAAAACGAATCAAATCAAGGTAGGAGATAAGGTAATATTAGGGGAAGACGATCCTCGAATCTTGAATTCAAAAGAACATACAAGTGACATACCCTACTTCAAGGAAATGAAAATCTTTCCCTATGGTACAGTCAAGATAAATCATGAGTCACTCGGCACTTTCAAGGTAAATCAAACCCGACTCAAATTTTATTTTGATAATGAAACTAAAAATAGGTTAAAAGAGTTCCAACACTTCAAATCACTGTGAACGTACAAGCTTGAGCAAAGTCGAGCTTAGACTATAAATAAGCGCTTCTCGGGAGGCAACCCGAGCACTGACTTAGTAAATTATTTTTATTTAGGCTCTTTAATACATCAACTAACCCTTTAAATGTAGGTTTTTTGAGCCACACGGCCATGCCCACGGGCGTGCCTCAGACCGTGTGGACGCCACAAGCAAAGACACGGTCGTGCGATATGGCTGTGTATGAGCAGGGTAAGATGTCCCTAACACACGGGCTTTGATAACTTACCACGGCCGTGCGATGTGGCCATGGCCAAACCTATTAACAACACAAGCATGCGACACGCCCGTGCCTTAAGACCATGGTCGAACCTACCAATTCAAACACGGTCGTGTGATCCCTTACACGGTCATGGGACCAAATCACTGTTACTTAATTTTTATTTTTAATTTTCATTTTCTTTACTTTTTATTTCTCTTGTTCCTTTTATTTTACAATTAAATTCCTATCGAGTAATACTTGAACTTTACACAGTTATGATTAATTTCTCCAGTCACCCAAAATCATGAACTTCAAGTATTCCTTACTCCAAGACAGCTTTCACAATTCAAGGGTTCCATCCAATATTCAGGGAGTTTTACTTCTCTCCCTAACTTATGATCTTGTGCTTCTATTGCTATTAATGTTATATTTGTACATTGAGGGCAATGTACATCTTAAGTGTGGGGGGGAATTCACTTTCATTCTTTATATTATCTTTGAAATCCCTGAAAATTGCTCTCAAATTTTGACTTCTATGTATTAATCTCAATCTCCTATTAGGAATGAATTCTGATTGATTTATGATTTTTATTGATATGTTGAGAATTAAGACATAGGTATTTATGCTTTGATTATTCAAACTTTAAGACATTAGGGAATCAAGCATGCTAAGTTGAAATTTTTGAGAATTTAAATTTTTTCTAGGTTATTTCGCCTAATTTTAAGTATTATCTTGAGATTTGAAATTCACAGGATTGACATCAAAATCCATAATACTAGTGAGATTTTTTAGCCTGTTGAGCATACATCCTTTCGTGCTCACTTTTATTGTTGCTTTGAGTGAGTCAATACTGATTTGTTATTCTAGAACTTGCTCCGATTATGTATATCGAGACCACATCATTGATTTGATACACCGAAATGATAAAGGCACCTCCCACTTACTCCATAAAAGCCTACCTCCATAAATTAACCCCTAGTGAACCCCATTGAGCCTAATAACCCATTCTTTGACTTACCTCTAATATTAACCTATAACCCATTTTTTGTTGAATTCCATTCAACTATTTTGATCCCTATTTTTGTCGAGATTTAAGTTGAAATTATTATCTAGCTTTGTTCTCTTGTTCAGTTTATAAACATTCAAAGTATTGTATTTGATTTGTTCAAAAAAAAAACACAAAAATAAACAAAAAAAACAAAAAGGTGTTTATATAATTAATTCAGTTGTAATTCATATTTTAGTTATAGTTTAATATTTTTTTGCATATTTCTATTATAAACTATCGAATTTGGAACGATGTCATCAGAAGACTTAAGCTCTAGAAATATGTTCAAGTGATAGAGATTTTTCTAGTTAGACGATCTTTCAATTTAATCTCGATTTTAACCTTCTCTTTTAGCTTGTGACAACACCCCTAACCAAAGCCCCATTACAACCATTAAAAGACCTTTTGATTAATGTGTCATATCAATCTATAGTGGTGGAGATTTGATTTTCTTACAAGCCTATGGTAATAACTTTTCAGGATGACTTAAGGGTGCTTAATTCTTGAACCCTAAACACTTTGAGTAGATAGAGTGAATCTTTAGTCAGGATGTCAAATCTTGTTGATTTTGATTGAAAGGTAATTACTCAATAGAAGGGAAAAAGCCTATGTTTCTGTGATAAAATTCTCAACTTAGAATGTTTGAAACTTTAATGTTCTTCTGATTGAATTTTCATTGTATGATTACTTGTGGATTAGTTTGAAACATTATAGATAAGGATTGTAAGTTAAGAAGAATGATTCTTAACTGTGGGTTGAGATTTTGCTTGAGGACAAGCAAAGGCTAAAGTGTGGGGGTATTTGATAAACGATAAATTATACATGTTTTTACCTTCTACTTAGCCTAATTTATGGATGAATTATCATTGAATTTTTGGAAATTGGTGCTCTTAATCCTTCTATTTCATGTTTTATGCCCAGGTAAGCTTAAGGAAGAGAAAAGAGTAAAAAATGGGCCAAAAAGGGCAAATTAGGCCTAATTCAATAATCAACATGGCCTAGAGATTCACCACACGTTGAGCATAAACACAGCCCAACCCTGACTTGCACGGCCAGACCATACAGCCGTGCCACCTTAACAGGCCCGAACATGGCATGGGCCTTGATCCGCACGGGCGTGGCACACGAGCGTGTCCCTGTCATGAGGAAGTTCAATTTCACTCAAAAAAGGTTGCTTAGGGGCTAAAAAAGCCATTCTAAACTCTATATAAAGACCCTAGGAGGCAACTTCAAAGGAGACATTATTTTCCCGCCAAGACGGGGAGTTAAAGGCAGGGAATTACTCGAAGGGAAGCCGATTGATCCATATCAGAAGCCAGGATCTACCATCAAGACAGAGGATCTCCCTTCAATCCTTTCAGGAGTTTTGGGTTCTTTCTGTTTTGCTATTTTAATTCTTCTGAGATGTTTTCTTTATTAATTATGAACTAAATCCCCCAAATACTTGAGGGGCATGAAACATAAGACATATCTTGTTATTATTTTATCTTGAGTTATATGATAAATACTTGATTTGTTCTTAATTATGTGTTCTTAATTCTTGTTTTAATATTCCTAGGTATTAATTCAAGTATTGATGTGCTTATTCAGAGGAGCAAAAGTCCCTATTTAAGAGTAGATCTAGCATAATTAAGTGGAGTTGCATGCAACCCTAGACACTGGATGACATAAATCTACCGGATTAGGGTCAAACCTAATAAGGGAATCCATAGATCGAGTTAATGTGAGACTAGGCATTTTAACTAGAAAGAGATTTTAGTTAATCAACCTAGGATTAGTTGTTCTTATCCTCGACGGAGGTATTGTTCTTATCTTCAATAGAGGTATTAACATAAATCAGGGATTTCTATGAATCAAGTCAATTGAATAAATCGTCTAGCTCAAGAATCAATAACAAGTGAAGTCCAGGTAGATTCTCCCTTGAGTATTGTCCAAATCAATTAGTTTTCCCTAAGAGTTTTTCTCCAATTCACTTTTTGTGCATTCATAGTTTAGTTTTAGAAATAGTTTAGTTTCATAAAAGCCCCTTTTATTTCTAGGTTAAATAATAGAAAGAAAGTTAGTACTAGTACTTTTGGTTCCCTTGGGTACGATATCTCGGTCTTGCCACTAAGTTATACTACTGTTCGATAAGTGCGCTTGCCTTAAAATCGTGATAATAGTTAGTTTCTGGTTTGATCATTATTATAAATTTTATTACTTCATATCACGTGTATCAATAGTCTCTTTATCAATTAAATAAACCATGTAAAGAACACGACGAGAAGAAAATAGATTTGAATAATCGTGGATTTAATATCGAATGGGGAACAGATCAGTAAATCTACTAATTAGAATAAAGAAATAAAATGAATGCAAAAGAACATAAACTAAAAGACTTGAATTAAAAGAGGTAAACTTTTGAACCAAAACTAATTTCAAGAGGAAAATAAGAAAGTGTTAACAAATCGAAAAGAAAATAAACAAAGGCTCCATTTGTTTGCTTGTAAAAGCTTTTCTGGAAAGTATTTTCAACCTTTTCCACTATTTGTTTGGTGGAAAATAAATTCCCACCATAAAAGCTTTTCCAAAACACGGGAAAATGATACCTTATTCTAGGAAAATGTCTTACACTTTTTTTTGGTAAGACACTTTCCAATCGATTTTCTCTTTCACATACCAACACTCTGCTAAATCTTCTCCCCTTTCCTCTTCCCCTTCCCCTTCCCCTTCCCCTTCCCCTTCCCCTTGGGTTGCAAATCAGTGCCATTACTAGGTACCCTCCTTTATATTCTCTCTAGTCTACCCATTTTTATCTCTTTCGATGATTCTGATTTTTGTTATCTATCTATCTTTTTTTTCAATCTCTTAGCAAATTTGCGTGATCGATCCAAGAATTATTTGTCATGTTTAAGCAGTACAACTAGTCTAGTAGGAATTTACAGATTGCCCTATTATCACCCCTATTGATATGCACTTCTTTTGAGTTGATCTTCGTTCTTTTTTTTTGTTTTTTAATCTTTTATTTCTTTTTTCTCACTATTCTCGTTTTACTGTAGTTGATTTGGGTAAATATTATGGTTAGGCTTGAGTTGTGCAATCCCTACCTAGAAATCAACATTTCCTATCGTTCTTATATAATTAAGGAGCAGAAAGGAATGAGTAGAGCATCCTTGGTTTTAGTCTTGCAGATTCTTGTCAAATGCCCATTGACACGCTGCCATCCATGACCCAAAGTATGAGAGCAAGTAGGTCCTCCTTTAGCTCTATCAACGGGCATCTAGGCCTTCAAGAATTTGACCCACTAATGGTTCAAGAACTCAATGCTGGTTCAAGTTTGGTAAGAACGACGTTGATATTGAAAGTGCTGGCATTTATGGCAACTAGGGCAGAGATGATTTTGACAAAGATGATGTTGAACAGGTTATTCTTTAAGCTTTATACTTTTGCAGCTTTGCTTTTTTTTATCAAACAACTTGTTCTTGTTTAATTTGTTAAGGTTATAGAAAGTCTAAGATTGTTTTCCTAATGGGTATTTTTAGCTTTTTAATGTTATTTTTTCTTGTTTTTACTTATTTGTTGTTTGGTAATAAAGAAAAAGAGCTAGGGAATTCAAGCATTTTCCCTGCTTGGAAAAGGAACTTAATTCTTCACCAAAGCTCTTAAAAGTTTAGATAGAGGGTGCTAGATTGAACAGTAGAGAACAATTTTCTTTCTAAATTCTTTGAGATGATTTCATGATGATATATCATTATTATAAAGATATAAAGAGGATTGAAAATTAATGAACTTATTGAATGGTTGTTAATAATTATGTTATCACCAGAGAATGGAAATGTGTGGATGTTAATAAATGAATCTCTTGTGAATATGTTGAAGTATCATACCTTAGATTTATGCCTGAGTATTTGTTTGTTTGAACATAAATACTCTTTTTAGGGAATTGTTTGATACACGTATGTATATGAAAGCTTTCTTTGTTTCTTCCATTGATGGAGCTAATTTGTTTTGTAGTACTTGAAATACATGGGGATGCTTGCTTTCGAAGGTTCCTATGATAAGATGGAAGCTCATTTGAACCAAAACATACACCCAGTAGACATTTTGTTGATGTTGGCTACCTAGGAAGGTGACAAGCCAAAAATTGAAAAGCTGTTGAAAGCTGGAGCTAAGTATGATGTCAAGGATGTAAATGGGCGTACTGCCCTTGAAAGGGCTGTCAATGAAGAAAAAAAAGACTTCATTCTTGGTTTCGCTATGCAAAAAGCTTGACATGGTCAAATCAATCTATTTCAATCACTGATATGGAATATTTTACGTGTGTTTTTAGAATGAAGAACAAGTACAGCCATCACAAAAGAAGCGTAGGAGATACTAAGGCCATGGAAGTTTGGATTTTAAGTATGCCATCTTTCATTGGTCACTTATAGCAAGATGATGATGCTAATATAGGAATGCTCCTTGGCTTGTGGACACAACCTATGTATTAATGGATTTTTGTAATTTTTTCCCCTTTTCCTTGTACAAGTGCCTTGTGTAACATGGTTATATTTATGTATGTATATGTACATGTAAAAAAATTGTGAATTCATTCATAATGTTGTAGTTTGGTTTACACATTTTGTTTAGTGAATTTAGCTAGGTAATTAAATGAAAAGAAAAAGTCAAATATATGGTTGTTTCATTTAAAATAGTTTTTTTAAAGTAGCTTTTTCGAAATATTTTCATGGAATTTACCAAACAACAGAAAATATTTTACACAGATTCAACCAAACACCAGAAAATATTAGCTTTTCCAGAAAAGTAAATCATTTTCTGGAAGCCATTTTCAGTCAAACAAACGGAGCCTAAATTTACCTCTAAATTACTTGAGTTTCTGAAGGCATCTAGGATGACTTAGTTACGTTCAACTCTTAATGTACTATTTATAAAGGTGCTGGCAGCCCAAATTATGTCTTCATATAAGTTTGGTTGCGTGAACAAAAATAACCCTGATAAACTTGGACAACATGTCAATGTGTTTCATGCCACACCCCTTTCGTGGCATGACATGACACCCACATCTTACCATGGTTGTTCGTTTTATGCCACACCCCTTTCGTCTTGGGCTGAGTTAAGTGTTTAAGATAGGTTAAGGAGAAAATATATTCTCTCTTCCTTTTCTTAAGATAATAAGACTAGAAGAAATGTGAACTACTCTTTAAAGCTAATTCTGAGACCACAATGTTTGAACAAGATTTCATTAAAAATTGGGCAATGCCCAGTAATTGGGCAAGCTCTAAACTTAAAAAGTAATTATTACTTTAATAGGGTGATGTGACGGCCCTAATTAGACCCTAATCGGGAAGTGGTTTCGGAACCACTAAACCGAGTCAGAAAATTTATTGAATGTCATGAATTGTGTGTTTGAAATGAGAATTGGTATGTGCTAAAAATTTGTGGGGAAATTTGATCTTTAAAGTGATTAATTACTTAAAAAGGGCTTAATTGTTAAACTTTGAAAATGTGATGTGTAAAAATCATAGTGGCTAAATAGTATGAATTGCCATGAAAGTGGATTTTCATGTCAATTTACCCAATTCCACTTTAGTGGGCAGTAATGATGATGCATAAATAATATTTTATAAGTTGTTTTATAATGAATTATATTATAATGTATTAAATAAAAGAAAGAAAATAGAAAATAGAAAATAGAAAATAGAAAAGAAAAAAAGTGATAATACCAAGTTGAATGCTCATTTCTCTTTCCTCCATTACCGAAACTTAAAGAAAGGAGAAGAGAAGAGAGGTTTGGGCATTCGACTACTCTATTGCAAAATTAAGGTATGTTTCTTGATAATTCCTTTAGAAATTTTGAAATGTGGTTGATTAGTAGGTCCTTAATACAACCCATATATGAATTTTTGACTTTGAGGTATATTGGCATTCGGTTATAGCTAAGAAATGTAGAATATGGTTGAAGTTCATGCTAAGAATTTGAATGATGGTTAATTTGACTCTATGATGGTAGAAACCATGAAAGTTTAAGACCTTGAGTTGAAATCTTGAAATTGAACCATGTATGACATGCTTTTATGAAATGGGCATTCGGCATTGGCATAAAAAGGCATAGAGGTGGAACGTTGGTTGTGTTAATGGAGTTCTATGATTGTCAATTTTAAGTTTGAAGCTAGGAGATGGCGTATAAAAAAATGAATGCAAAGATCTTGTGATATTTGGTTACCTAAATGAGTGCATTTGTAATATTTAAATTGAATGATGCATGCGGCTATGGTCATTGAGCATGAAAGAATGGTGTTGAATGATTTTATTGATATGTACCGTTGTAAATTTAGTATGGAGCTTAGAAATTTCGTTAAAGAAGAAAGTATACCTATGTGAGGTACGGTCTTGTACAATTGGGGTAATATCAAAAATGCTTTGATGCTATTAAATGGAGTTAAAAATGGAATGAGTTTTAGACTTGTTAATTTTGATGAATTAAAGATTAGTGACCGAATATGATTGATGGTAAATTTCTTAATGTATATGCAAATTTAATAAGGTATGTGTGCCTAGATGAAAATGCACATTCGGTCAAATTGGGATAACATGATTGATGATAAAATTTGCTTAATGTGATTATGTGTATACTTTGAGAAGGGTTGGATGTTAATGTATGTGTAGTCATGACCAAATATGATATTTTAGGGAGTATACAAGATACTCATGTATTTGCAAATGCGAAAATAGGTTATTTGCTTAATCCGTGATAAATTGAATGAGTTGATATTTATGGATTTGATGACTTTTGGCCTTGAATGAAATTTTGGTAGTGGTTAAAGTAGCCAAATACTCGATAAGATAAGATTTTGATTGGTGAATTCTTTCTTTGCTTAAACCATAGCTCAAGAACCTAAAAGAGCACACTCGGATAAAGGAAAGGCTAAGATGGCAGAATAGTGAAAACCATACTTGCTCGACAACAAAATGAGGTAAGCTTTAAGTAAATGAATTTAGCATAAAAAGCTAGAAATGCATGATAGAATAGTATGAAATGTGAACCACGGCTCAATAACTTTACCTTATCAAAATTTTGTGCATGAGATAGTAGTTATAAAGCAAATAGCCGAATGATTCCTAGGAAATAAGCTATAAAAGTTAGGTGAGTATGTGACTCTTATATGTATGTGAACCGAATGCCCAATGGAAGTATTTTTGTGTATTTATATGCGTATGAAGCAAGTGAGATCTCAGAGTGATTTAAATATTTGCGATGTGTTCACTCAACTTATAAATGTGCATTAAGATTTGATGTTACAATCTGGGCTATGTCCCGAAGGGCATTCGTGCCAGTGTCAAATTCGGGTTAAGTCCCAAAGGGCATTCGTGCCAGAGTTGAATCCGGGTTAAGTCCCGAAGGGCATTCGTGCTAGAGTTGAATCTGGGTTAAGTCCCGAAGGGCATTCGTGCCAACGTTAATTCCAGGCCAAGTCCCGAAGAGCCTTAGGGCTAGTGTTATAATCCGGGCTAAACCCGAAGGCATTCATGCATGGAAATGATGCAAATCATCGACCTTAATAACTATAACTAAAGAGATTATTACCCTAAATTAGCCAAGTACGTACCATATACAATTTGTGAGCTAGATGCTGATTGAATTATGATTTATCCATTGAGTAATACCGTTTCTGGCCATAGAATGAAGGGGTATAAAGGCAGGTGGCTTATTTACTATACATGAAATTCAATTTATGTGGGAATGTGATGAATTGGTATGAAACATGTAAATATGCATTATGTGACAAATGTAGCTTTATAATAGAATTGGAGGTGTTTGACCGATTGGTGAAACTTTGTTTGATATAATGATATCCTCTATTTGATTTGAAACTTTTGTTAAGGAAAGTTGTTGACCTGTTCGTACTATAGGGATAAAATCTAACCTTCGATACATTCGGCTAAAGAGAAAATTAGATAAATATGGATAGCACTTTGTTTGATCTTTAAAATGAATTTTTATTGCTTAATACTTACTAAGCATGCAAATGCTTACTCCGTGGCCTTTGATTTGTTTGTTTTTAGATCTCGTTCGTTGCTACGGTCTCGGGAATCTTCTAGTCGAAGTTGTCCACACTATCAAAGCCTAATTCGGTACCCTTAGTATCTAGATTTGTTAATGGCATGTATAATCTTGACTTTGTCATTTTATGAGTATTGTTTTGGATGATGTAATTAATCATAGCCATGCAAAAATGGTTTTCTAAGATGCTTTACGTCTATAAGTGTTTCTAAGTTGGGTCTATATGACATTGTTTTTAGTAGGGTAAATCAGCTTAGGCAAACTTCTAAATGTGTATGATGTATAGAAGAATGCGTTGTAGTGAATAATTGCTTGAAATGTAGTGTGTTTAAATGCCATGTATAAATCGGCCTAGTTGATAAACTTACACATTTATACCATATGAATAGTAATGGTTATAATATATGCGAAAGTGGTCTTAAAGTGAAACTGTTTGGTATGATCATTAAACCAGTTTATGAGGGCCAAAATTTGATTGAGTGGGTGATGTATGTACAGTTATGTTTATATATGTATAACGTAGATTTGGAAATCTGATGTACCTTTAAGCCGTTATCCATAAGTATTAATATCATGAGTTGTGCAAGTGAAATGGTGTTAATTAAATGTATTTCGTGTAATGCCTCTTAACCCTCCGGCGACAGGTACGGATCTAGGGGTGTTACAGGTTAATTGTTGTTTACCCTACTAATGCTCTTGGCGTGTTAAGTGGGTGTGTAACCAATATCTAACTAAGGTAAGTAATTTCCTTAGAAAGGAATATATTATTAGGAAAAAGAAGTCTAGTAAGGTATTAAGGAAACTCAGATAATAGGTTCATCGCCCAAGAGGCATGACGCTCCAAGTGTGATGAGTTAAGATACCAGCTACACTCTAACGTAATGGTTAAGGACAATGGATGGATTAAGACATAAGGGTATGTTATGTAAATATATGTGTTCAATGTACATGTCTCTTTATAGCTATCAAGCATTCATTAGGTGGATTGTAAGGACTAGGACACGTGTCAAATATCCATAGGGGCAAAGGTAAAATATCAAGGTAACTCGGATAAAAATGGGGGACCTTTCTCCTTCTTCTTTAAGATGTAATCTCTTTTTATAAAAAGGGGAGAAACAGAGAGAATCCCTATCATCCTTTAAGATAAGTTGAATCTAGGCTCTGAGATGCCTTTTGTTAAGGTAAGATCTGCAACCTTACATACTAAGCTGTTAAGGAGTAACTCAGTCTAGTTGGGTAAAATAAGTATGGTAAAGTCTTATTTAGAGATTTTTGATGTTCAAAGTGAAAGAAAGTGAGTTAAGTGTATAGATCTTGATGAGTTCCCATGTAATGTCAATTAGGGGCTATTGATCTACTCGATAGAAGCCCAGACCTGGTGTTTAGAGCTGCTAAAGACGAAAGTCAGGTGAGTCTCTAAGCCGACTCTTGCAAATCTATTATGCATGTTAGAACTTCTGTAAAATTAAGCTAAAATGCATGATGTGATGACTTTGTGAAGAATGTATGCCTGATAAACTTGCATGAATGATTCGTTTGGAATAAGCTACTAAGTTCGATGATATGGTAAGTGAAGAGGTTAAGGATTATGTAAAGATAAGATTTATGAAAGGATATAGAAGGTAGAGAGATGTTAAGTATAGTACGCACAAGAGAAGAAAAATGGTTCTAAAGAAAGAAATATGGTAGCCTCAGTATTATACCCACCAAAGAAGGTAGAAAGGTTAAGAAACACTCCAAGGATGCACGAAAACAACATATGCAATGTAGAATGAATGAAAAAGGTATCTTAAGGTTTAGCTCACTAAGTTCTTACGAACTTACAAAAGTTGTTTTTGTTTTTAGGTCTATAAAGAAATGTAAGCCGAGAGACGATTCTAGGTCTATGACAAGGAAGCGGTGCACTGGGCTATTATGCATAAAGAAGAAAAACAAGTGGCTTGTCAAAGTCTATGCTAAATTTCATTAAGTAGCATCCCAAAGTATACCCAGTAGATTAAGAGATAAGTAGGAAAGTCTGAAATGTTATTGAAGTCGAAATATAACCACATATTATATTTTTACAAGAAAATTTGTAGTAACCATAAATAGTCAATTGTATATATGTGAAATGTAAGTGTAACCATACAATGTACGCCAATCAGAGATTCTATTACATTTATAGAAAGGCATTTACATGAATGAATAAAAAAGAAAACTTTTAAGTTACACCTATCAGCAGAATGTAACACCTGAGATTCAGATCTGATAGATCAGGTCGAGTCGAGGGCGTTACATTATGCATCACTCAAACCTTGTTTCCATGTCAATTGGCCCTTTATATCTTTATCCTACACACTCAGTTGAACATATTAGCACAACCTAAGGCTTGTGTCGACCTATTGGGTCACAACACCTACAAATTTGATTCGGATTAACTAATAAACTCCTTAATACTGATAAACTCCTTAAGTGCAGATTTGATTTGGATTAACTAATACATTTGACGGCAAGTCAAATACCCCTATACTTGCATCTTTTCTTATCCTCAAGAAAACTACCCAAAATAAAAAAAAAAAACTAAAATGGAAAATAGTAAATAAACATGAAAAAAATGTACTTGAGTCGGCTTGATACGCGAGATTGTATCGGATCATCTACACTAGGAAGATTTGCCTAACTATGTAAATCTAGCTAGAATTTTAAACAATTGAAATTTATTTACATCTAAATACATTAGTTCAATAAATTACAAAGTAAAAAAGTCAAAGAAAATTAAATTTATTTCTCCATCAAAATGTGTATACGAATATAATACTTATTTTTGCAGAGTATAGTCAGTCCGAATACTTTTTTCCTACTTGGTTTTTTTGTTCATGCTCTCTAATGCAATAATATTTCCCCGATAACCCTTATGATTTTTGTTTTATTTTGTGACACTATGATCAAGATTTTTCTCGAGCACTTTTTATATGGGTTATACTAGTCATACTGCACCGTTTCAATAACCAAGGATTTACGAAGTAGTTTCATTTTAATTAAAACATTTTATAGTTCAACAAATAAAATTACCTATTCGTATCTACCTTTATCACTTGGTATATTTAATATATTTTTCCTGTTTATAGTCTAATAAATTGAACTAGTTAGTCTAAATATAAAAACCTAACTTATTCAATTTCAGGCTAAATTTACAATTTAAACAAACAACCTAGGTATATGCTCCTAACCAATCACTTGTATTTCTACAAGTTCAAGCACAAACATGCAATTAAAAAGAAAATTTTCAAATTTAAAATTACTAATGTCAAAGAAAAGAAAATAACTAAAAAGAAAAAATTGTAAAAATTTTCTTAGGTCACCCCCATACTTTATTCAACACATTGTCCCTAATATGAAATAAAATATAAAGGAAAGAGATTACCTGATTTTTTTATTCGTGCAATACAGTTTGTGGGACTACCCTCTTTCTCGGTTTTTACTCTATATTGTTGTGCCTTAAAAAAATGTAGGGTTCCTACTAAGAAAAACTAAATACACAACATGAAACACCCCACACCCGGCCTAGAAGTTAGGCCCGAGTCCGGCGTGTCACATTGAAGTGTTTTTCGAAAACCATGTTTTTAATGAAGCCCTTCTTATTTAAAACTTGTTGCCAACTAAAACTTGTGTTTGTTTATTTTCATAACGTGGTCAACTAAAAGTTGATCCTTTTTAAAAAAAATTATTACCTTTAAAACTTTCTTTATTGCGGAAGCTTAATTTAATTAGTTGCGGAAGACGTAGTGCTCGAAAAAAGTTAACATTTTGGAAAACCGCGATTCACCTGTAGCAGATATAATTCAAAGTAAATAAAACCTTAAAATAAAAATCCATAAATTATAAAAGGCCTTATTACAAACCAAACCCAAAATAAAGTACTTGAGAGTAAATAATCAAAATAGAAAGCATAAACAGTGTGTGGCCTTCTTCGAGTCCCTCGTAGCTCCGATCCATCTAAGGTTGGGGATTACCTGTACAGTTAGTAAACGGGGTGAGTTTTATGAAAACTCAGTGTGTAATCCTCTACTACAAATATGAACAGTCAATCAAGTAAAAGAATTAAATAGTTTGCCCTACCACAATTCCAGTATCAATTGGGCCTTAGCCCATTATAAAAGGCAGTATCAGGTGGGCCTTAGCCCATTACAAAATCAGAGACATTATCTGAACCAGAATCAGTATTAGAATCAAAATCAGAATCAGAGTCAGTATTAGTATCAAAATCAGAATTAGAATCAGAATCAAAATCAAAATTAGAATCAAAATCAGAATCAGAATCAAAATCAGAATCAGAATCAAAATCAAAATCAAAATCAGAATCAAAATCAAAATCAAAATCAGAATCAGAATCAGAATGAGCATCAGTATCAGAATCAGAATGTGAATGCAATGCCCAAGCCCAGTCCAGCCCTGCACACCACCCGTACCAGCCCTACACACCATGTGGGGAATAACTTAACCCACCCAACCCTACACACCATAGACGCAGCAGAGCAGCTAATGTAGAAATCATGGCAGAGCCACTAGAGCAGAAATATGAAGCAAAGCCTCTAAGCAGATTACATGGTAGATCCACTTTATAGCACTTCCTCCATATCAAACCCAACCCAATGTAATATGTCGTGTATGCTATGCTCAATCATCAAACGTGTATGCAGAATGGCCATGCTCATTATCAGTCATTTGAACATATATTAAAACCTACCAGTCACACAACCATAGTCACGTCAGTCAAATTACTATCATACGAACACAGTCAATTCAATTAAATACACCAACCAAGTCAGTCACTTGCCCACAAGGGCAAAACAGTCATTTTATACCCTAGGGGCAAAACGATCATTTTACCCTACAGGGGTATTTCGGTAACTCTACCCTACAGGGGTGTTTCGATAATTCTACCCTACAGGGGTATTTTGGTAACTCTACCCTACAAGGGCATTTCGGTAATTCCACCTTAAAGGGTATTTAGGTAATTCTACTCTACAAGGGTATTTCAGTAATTCTTCCCTACAAGGGTATTTCGGTAATTCTAACCTACAGGGGTATTTTAATAATTCTACCTTATAGGGGTATTTTGGTAATTCTACCTTATAGAGGTATTTCAGTAATTCCACCCTATAGGGGTATTTCAGTAATTCTACCCTATAGGGGTATTTCGGTAATTCTACCCTACATGGGTATTTCGATAACTCTAGTATTTCGGTAATTCTACCTTAAAGGTATTTCGGTAATTCTACTCTACAGGGGTATTTTAGTAATTCTACCCTACAAGGGTATTTCGGTAATTTTAACCTATAGGGGTATTTCAGTAATTCTACCTTACAGGGGTATTTCGGTAATTCTACCTTATAGAGGTATTTCAGTAATTCCACCCTATAGGGGTATTTCAGTAATTCTACCCTATAGGGGTATTTTGGTAATTTCCCAAATCAAGGGTAAAACGGTAATTTTACAAATCAGGGGTAAAATGATAATTTTACAAATTAGGGGTAAAACGATAATTTTACATACTAAGGGTAAAACGGTACTTTTACAAATTAGAGGTATTATAGTAGTTCTACCCTATAAGGGTATTTCAGTAATTTTGTAAACCAATGGTATTTCAGTAATTTTGTAAACCAAGGGTATTTTAGTAATTTTGTAAATCAAGGGTATTTCAGTAATTTTATAAATCAATGGTCTCTTAGTAATTTTGTAAATCGGGGGTAAAACGGTAATTCTGTAAATCGGGGGTACTTTGGTAAGTTTACAAGTCGAGGGCATTTTAGTAATTTGGTAAACTAAAGTATTCTAAACAGAGATAACAATGCGAATGGGCCTAGGGCCCATTCTGGGCCCATATGGGCCCACACGCTCGTTTGGCCCTTTTAGCCTAAATCTAGCCACAGATATGAGATTCACCTAGTCTTGTCCAATATTTACTACACGATCAAACAACTTATCCAATTGGGCCCGTAGGTCCATTAGGCCCACATGGCCCATTTCGGCCCATCACAGCCCGAAGTAGCCGTCCTACAGCTAGAGTAGTGAGAAATACACACCTGATAGGAATTTGGAGTTAATCCGCACTCCAAACACTCTTATGCCCAAACGCCAACCAAGGTATGCTTACTCTCCTCATAGATCGCTCTATTTAAAGCCAGCTTCTCGCCTACTCCCATGCTAGCTTCCCGATGCGGGATCCCTTCATCAATCCTCCAAAATAAACTCATTAGCAAAATAACCAACCTTTGCATGCAAAGGGATTCGAACCATAGTCCTCTCAATAACCATGTCACGTCACCACCACTAAAACACAAGCTCCTTTGTGTCATAAGTCCAACACATTTAGCTTCAAAGCCCACCTACTTGCTTCCAGATCTATTTAAAAGAAAAACCAAAATAAATTGCAAGAGCCAAGACTTGAACCTTGGGCCCCCTGCTTCCTTTATTGTGTCACTTCCTTGTCCCCTAAGTGGCACCAGTTTGCCACTACACCACACTCCTTTTTGTGCCTTATTTTACCCTAATTTATTTATGAGTCATACCACATGAGATCAGGGTTCCACTAAGGCTAAAAATCAAAATTTTTCCTATGGCCTAACTTGAACCCAAGACTTCATAGTACCCTCCAAACACTTCAAAATTACACATTTGAATTATTTAAGCCACCTTTTAACTGATCCAAAACTCAAGGCCCAATACTTCTAGGCCCAAAATTCGGGGCGTTACACAACATATATAATATTAACGTCTAAAATACTTAAAAACTAAAATTTAAAACATTCAGAAATAAAATTTATTAAGTCCAACTAAAAAAATAAATATTTAAATGAAATTGTTTAAAATTAGTTAGAATTAGGATTTGATGCCTCGTCTGCTTTGCTTGGTTCACCTTCTGGCTCCTTCAAATCTTCCTTTAGGTCTTCTTTTGGATTGAGAAGGCTACATTAGCCATCGAAATGGCTAAGCTAAATTACGTTACTTTTGAAAACCTTAAATAAACTCATTTTAGAGAAAACCATAGTTGTACTTTGAGTTAGCTTAAAAGAGTTCATTCATTAGGTTGTGTATACTTAGGATTCATTTTATTGCTGATAGTGTTGTTTTAGAAAAACCATTTGCTTGTCGCTTTTCTTTAAAAAAAAAAACCTCGATGTTAAACTAATGTAGCTGAAAAACCATTTTCAAGTCATTTTAGAAAGGCAAGTTTGTTTTTCAAAACCGATTCATTTGCAATACAATGAAAATTAGGGAACAATATCAAATTTTACTTAAGCCCGATATCATGCATTTTCTAGTTATTATGCTTGAGTAATCCATGCATTCAAAAATCCCCAAATAAAAAGGTATCAAGCCACATACTAGAAATACTTGAAAATTCCAAACCAAAACCAATAGAGACTAATTAATACTTATTAAAAATAATTCGAGGTCTAAGGTGATTCTCCGGATGCCAAGTTCGGTCCTACTTTCAAGGTTTGCCTAAAAAGTTAAACAATATTAGGGGGTGAGCTTATGAAAAGCTCAATGTGAGTTGAACAATTATTTAAACAAACATAAAAATCGAATACAATGAAACAAATTAGCTTTAACACAAGAAAATAGAACCATTATAGGAATTTCATATCATTACATAGCCATTATCAAATTGATGTCAAATGGTGTATGAGCATAGGTCATCATTCATTAGAGTAACAATCTTTACTTTTGATACCAGTCAATACAACACATATCATATCTCAATAACATTCGATTATGTAGTGAGCATGATGCAATGCAAAAATGTTCCTACCCATACCATCCACTACACACCACGAGTTCCTCAGGACCTTTCATCTAAACTTTAAAATATTTTGGGCATAAGACCATTGTGGTTAAAACCATCGATAACAATATGCAAAAAATTCTACTAGTAAAAATATAGACAAGCTACAAGAAAAATGCGATAAATCACCATTCCCTTTGGTACTCCAGGTGCAGTGTATTGACTACGAATAATGCAGACTTAATATGCCACTAGTACTCCACAGAACTTATTTGTCAACCATAAAATCCCAACCCAATGCATATGCAATATGTCACACAATCTCATACATAATCATATCTCAATACTTTTCATATTCGTTTAAAATGATCAACATATCTTCAATAATTACATGCTTTCAGTAAATGGAAACAGTGTTCCAATCTTTCAAATTACCATTGTGTTGGTATCAATCAATATCATTCAATTTCACATACTTTATGGATTTCCATTGTGCATAAATAACACCCTTTTTAGTACACAATATAGCAAATATCTCATGCGTTTAAATCATACATAAGCTTAATATATTAACACATTATATCATTTAGTTAAATACTCTCATATCTCATAACACAAATATGCAATTACAAACCCAATCAAACATTCATGCTATCAAACTAGCAATTTTGCCAACATGTCAATCTTTTAAGGCTCAAAACATACCTGGTTCAGCCACTCACAAAATCAATAATTTGACTACTAATTCAATCCAATCAGCAAGCTAATTTATCAAATATAACATGATATTTAACATTTTCAAATAATTTTATGCGTTTAGGACCCACACTTTATTTTTCACTTCCTCACAACACACTAGCGAATCTTCCAATTTTCCTTAATAATTCCCTAAACAAACCTAAACCAAAATTCAGTATAAATTCCATCAATTTACCACTAAACTATCCCCTAAACACCCACTTATGATTTGAAACCAATCATTGAAATTATAACTATTTTATGAATCCAAACTATTTAGATTCCTTACACTGTTCTATGCGAATCGTACGTACAATCGTTCTTTGCCTTTATGGATGATTTGGGGAATTTGGGTCAGTACCTAATTCTATAATATACTAGAAACTCAGTAGCTAATTAATGATTAAATTCTTTCATTTAATCAATTCATAACCTTTACCCAACAACTATGTCGAAATAACAAACTAGTTATCCTTAATTACACTTATGCTTCATGATTTGTGGGATCTGATTGGCTAATTGATGAAGAACGTCTCTCCATAATTAACATGTGATTAAAGGCTGATTGGTAAGGTTCAAGAAGACAATTAAATTCTGGAAAAATATTGGTAAGACCCAAGAAACAAAAAAGCCCCCTTTCTTGCACATAGGCTCACGCACCACCACCTATGGTGGCCAAAATTGGGGCTGAATTTTAAAATGGTTTAAGATATCACTAAAATATGGAAAATTACCTTCGAAATAATTTAAAATACCCCAAATTCAAGATCTAGAATTTTTTGTTTTTAATTGACAAGATTAATCAAGAAATTGAAGAGAGAAGAGATCTTACCTACGCTTGTTGAGAGAAACAACAATGAAACTTCCTTAGAAATGTTTGGGATCGATCTTGGGGTTCAAGATTTCAAATTTGGGGCTAATTTAGATGATGAAATATGGAAGAAATATAATAAAGAAGATGGTGCACAATCTTGATGCAAAAATAAAAAGAAAGAGCTTGTAAAATGGGAGGTGTCGGTGACGATATTAATGTAGGAAAGGAAACAAAATAAAATCAAAGAGAGGGAGTGTAACACCCCTAATCCCATGTCTTTCGCCGGAGGGATTATTAGGCATTACCCGACAAGTACTAAATATTAGACACACTCTATTTGAAAAAAAATTCATATGGTAACATTTTTAAACCCAAGCCAAACATACACCCTATGTATTAGAACCAAACATGCATATATACACATTTTATCCAATAGGTAAACAAAGCACAAAACTTTTCAATCATACTTCAAATACTTCATGCACCAACCTCTCTATACTCTATTCGAAAGTCATAGCCAAATTTTAAAAGTAGTCTTTCATACATATATGTCTATCATTTAATTAGGCATTGCCGTATGTTAACAACTAAACACCAATGATTCTCTTGAATCAAAATGAATTATGCGTCCTCATTCATTTGGTTCTACCCATACTTACATACCCTTCCTACAAAGAACAATTTAACAAATTTTTTTTAATGTGCACCATTCAATTTAAGAGCAATTGCCGAACATACACCTTTAGCCCATACATGATCTTCAACATAATTCTCGAGAAACATACTACTTCTAATATTAGCAACCGAAAGCACACACCCTCACATTCATTCTCAATTAACGTGACCAAGCTTAAAGTCCATATTAAAAAGGAAAGGTAACTTTGCAAGCCATTTTCGCATGGCTATACTTATATACATCATCAAAAAGATATTGATTTATAATCCAAAAGTCAAACCTATACATGCCATTTTCAAAGTTTAGCTACAAGTACCGAAAGGGCTTGGATAATGTAGATGACTTCGATCTTGAAATTCTCGAGACCGTAGCTAGCGAACGAGATCTATAAAATAGACAATCCAAGGCAACGGGGTAAGCATTTATACTTAGTAAGTTTTAGGCCATGAATTCAGTTGAATTTAAAACATACTTATATTTAAGCTAAAACTCTTCCCTTTGGCCGAATATTACTATGACTAATGTACCACTATCTTTCATACATGACATATTCATTTCCTTTAAACATCAATTCATATTATATAGTCAATCTCATTGTATTCATCAACATTTCCCCCTTGGCCGAAAGCATACATTTTCATTTCAATACGAAACTTGAATTTATACTCATACTTACATATTCATATAGCTTCATACTTTAATCAAATATACGTATATACTAAGGGTTCAATTTAATACAATTCTACTTTAGTTGAAAATTCACACACATTATAGGTAAGTCATTGACTTTCATGTAACATTAGGCTATAGTCAAGGCATCACTATCCCAATGTGTGGTTAAAATCTAAAACGAATCAATTTCACAATGAGTATGAGGTCCATACCTGATAGACTTAAGGTAATGAGCACTTTTATTGAGATAATTAAGACATAAACCACGTATTAGCATGAATGCCTTCGGGCTTAACCCGGTTATAATGCTAGCCCTGATGTAACACTGGCACGAATGCCCTTCCGGACATAGCCCGGATTTAACTCTGGCACGAAAGCCCTTCGGGACTCAGCCTGGATGTAACACTGGCACGAATGTCCTTCGAGACTTATCCCGGATTTACCATCAAATCTTAATGCACATTTATAAGTTGAGTGCACACATCACAAATTTCTATATCACATTGAGATTTCACTTGCTTCATACGCATATAAATACACAAAAATTCTTTCATTGGACATTCGGTCCACATACGTATAAGGGTCACATACTCACTTAACTTTCATATCTTATTCTCTAGAAATATTTAGCTATATGCTTTATAACCACTATCTCATGCATAAAATTTAGATAACGTAAGGTCATTGAACCGTGGTTCACATTTCATACAACTCTATCATGCATTTCTAGCTTTTTATGCTAAATTCATTTACTTAAAGCTTACCTCGTGCCTTTTTGAGTATTTAGGGTCGGCTATTCCGTCACCTTAACTTTTCCCTTATCCGATGTTGTCCCTCTATGCTCTTAAGCTATGTCACGCAAGTTTAATCATATTAGACTTCATTCACCCATCTCTCTTAATAGTTACACTCTTATTCCAACCAAGACACAACCCATACTTCCTTTACCAAACACATTCAGCCAAGCACAATTACATCACAAATCACAACCAAGCTATTAATTAACTTAGATACACATAGTCTTTTTATCAACTCATTATTCATGACACAACAACTTACAAGAGCCGAATATGTTAACACCTAAACGCCTTGGCCATAAATCATTTTCTATCATTTTTATTACCTTATTCACACCCTCGGTCAAAATCACATTCGGCTTAAGTTCACACATATATATCACTTTAGCAAAATTTCATGTCATCACTTAGTAAGCTAAAAATCATGTGGAGTTTAATGTCAAAATATGCATGGAAATTTTGCTCACTATGTTACATTTTTGAACTCAATTTCTTAGCTCATTATTCACTAGTACCAAACCTAAAATGAAAAATGGTTCTCTTAACTCTCATTCGCATGCTTTAACACGAATTTGCCTAACCATTTTCTACAAGCACCAATCGACTTTAATAAGAAAGGCTTAAACGCATAAGCCAATCACAACTAAGTTTAATCCTTCATAAAATCATTTAAACAAGTTCAATTTAGCAACAATCATCATTACAAATAAAAACATGAGAGACCTTAGTCACTTTTAAAAAAATTTCCTTTTTATGGCCGAATACTAGCACCATCATGGGTTCAAAATTTCTTTCATGCATTAGACTAGAAGCTTAACATTTATCCTTGATTCCCCTCATAACCAAATTCATCAAAATCCACAAGAGTTTCATCACCCTCATGACCGAATAAGCATTTCCAACACAACATAAAAATTCTTGCATATGCTCAACATGTTCGAATGCAATGGTGCTTAATTCATCATCTAAACATCATATAGTTCAAATATAATCACAAATTTTCATTCCATAGTACTCACATCCAATTATCAACAAATTTAGCTAATACATGAACATGGTCGAATGCTCAATTCTCAACCAAAACAAAAGTTTCAAAGTGGGCTAAATAGGGAGCTAAACATCTTACTCAATTTTTGGAAGAATTTGAAATAATCACATAAAACATACCTTAATTTGATGCTAGAATGACAGAAACTTAGTTTTTCTCCTCTTCCCCTTTTCTTTTAGTGAATTTGGCAATGAAGAACAAAGGTAAACAACCTTGTTCTTTTCACCATTCTCTTTTTATTATTTTATTTATTTCATGATATATAACATACATATAAAATTATGAAATATACATAAAATACACATATTTTGAATCATTATCCATATGGCCGGCCACTTATAACAAAGATGGCAAATTTGACATGCAAGTCCTTGCATTTTTCATCATTCCATCCTTAGTCTTTTGAATTTAGCCACACACATATTTAAATCTTCTTATACAAGTCCTTTTCACTTTAAGAGGCATTCAATTCGAAAAAATTAAAGCATTAAAATTTTTATACAAGCATGGTCACATATATTTAGACATGTAATATTTTATTTAATTATTTATTCAATTCGGTTTAGCGGTCTCAAAATCGCTCTCCGACTAGGGTCAAAATAGGGCTGTCACAACTCTCCCCCCTTTTTTTTTGGATTTTCGTCCCTGAAAATCTTACAAAAAAATAGATTTGGGTATCGTTCTTTCATAGCGTTCTCGGGCTCCGAGGTCGCTTCTTCGATCCCGTGCTTGAGCCACAACACCTTTACTAACGGAACCTTTTCGTTTCGCAATTCTTTCACCTCGCGAGCTAGAATACGAATCAGTTCTTCTTCATAGCTCAAATTGGACTGAATTTCAATTTCTGACAGACTAATCACATGTGAGGGATCAGATCTATAACGACGAAGCATCGATACATGAAAAACGTTATGGATCTTTTCAAGTTCAGGGGGCAAAATCAGCCTATAAGCAACCGGTCCAATCCATTCTGATATCTCGTACGGTCCGATGAATCTCAGACTCAACTTGCCTTTACGACCGAATCTGAGCACCTTTTTCCAAGGTGAAACTTTTAAAAACACTTTATCACCAATCTGATACTCGATATCTTTACGTTTCAGATCCACGTATGATTTCTGATGATGGGATGCCGTTTTCAAACTGTCACGAATTGTTTTCACTTTTTGTTCTGCTTCTTTGACTAAATCAACCCCGAGAATCTTATTCTCACTAAGCTCGGTCCAAAACAGGGGTGTACGGCATCTTCTACCGTAGAGAGCTTCGTAGGGTGCCATTTGAATACTCGATTGAAAACTGTTATTATACGCGAATTCAATAAAAGGCAAATATTTTTCCCACGAACCGCTAAACTCAAAAATGCAACATCTCAACATGTCCTCGAGTATCTGAATAACCCGTTCGGATTGACCGTCAATCTGTAGATGAAAAGCGGTGCTAAAATAGAGCTTAGTACCCAATGCCTCATGCAACTTCTTCCAGAATCGTGAAGTAAATCGGGGATATCGGTCTGAAACAATAGAAGTCGGCACTCCGTGTAATCGTACAATTTGAGAGACGTACAATTCCGCTAGCTTACCAAGTGAAAAGTCCGTACGAATCGAGATAAAATGAGCTAACTTTGTTAGTCTATTAACAATAACCCAAATGGAGTCTTTCTTGCTCGGCGTTAGCGGTAAACCGGACACAAAGTCCATTGTAACTTGATCCCACTTCCACTCAGGTATTAGGATAGGCTGAAGTAATCTCAAAGGCACCTGATGTTCCGCTTTTACTTGCTGACATACCAAACACTTAGATACGAAATTAGAGATGTCCGGTTTCATACCGTGCCACCAATATTGATCTTTTAGGTTGTTATACATTTTAGTGCTGCCCGGATGAATAGACATTCGGCTATTATGGGCCTCATTCAGAATTGTTGAAATAAGCTCTGAATTTCTCGGAATACACACACGATCCCTGAACTTCAAACAATCATTTCCATCAACTTGAAACTCTGAATTCACACTTGAATCACACTGAACTCGCTTAGCAGCTAAATCATCGTAGACTTTCTGAGCTTCACAAATTTGTCGAAGTAACATGGGTCTTGCTTTTAATTCGGCAATCAACACATCGTCTAACGAAAACATTAATTTCACGTTCATAGCTCATAAGGAAAATAGTGATTTTCGGCTAAGAGCGTCTGCAACTACATTAGCTTTTCCCAGGTGATAATCAATGGCAAGCTCATAGTCCTTAAGTAACTCTAACCACCGTCTTTGTCTTAGATTCAAATCTCTTTGAGTCATTAAATATTTGAGACTCTTATGATCAGAAAAGATGTGGCATTTCTCATCGAACAGATAGTGACGCCAAATCTTCAGAGCGAAAACAATAGTAGCTAACTCAAGATCATGAGTCAGATAATTCCACTCGTGAGGCTTCAACTACCTTGAAGCATATGCGACAACTCGACTTTCTTGCATCAAAACGCAGCCTAAACCGTTCAGAGATGCATCACTATAAACTACAAACTCTTTACCAGATTCTGGCTGAACTAACACTGGAGCTTCCGTCAAAAGAACTTTCAACTAGTCAAAACTTTTCTGACACTTTTCAGACCATTCAAACTTGACATCTTTTTGTAGCAGTCTCGTCAATGGTGTCGCAATCATCGAGAAACCTTTGACGAATCGTCGGTAATAACCGGTAAGTCATAAGAAGCTTCAAACCTCGGAAACATTTCTAGGGGGTTTCCAGTCAAGAATAGCTGAAATTTTGTTTGGATCGACTCGAATACCCGAGGCAGACACTATATGTCCCAAAAAGCAGACCTCATGCAACCAAAACTAGCACTTATTGAATTTCGCGTACAATTGATTATCGTGTAAAGTTTGGAGCACAAGTCTCAAATGCTCGGCATGCTCGATCTCATTTCGAGAGTAAATCAGAATGTCGTTGATGAATACCACCACAAAACGATCTAGATATGGTCTAAACACCGATTCATCAAGTCCATGAAAACCGTAGGGGCATTAATGAGCCCCAACGGCATCACTAAAAATTCGTAGTGTCCGTACCTTATTCTGAATGCGGTCTTTGGCACGTCGGAATCTCTAACTCTCAACTGGTAATAACCAGATCGTAAATCAATCTTCAAAAACACTGAAGCTCCTTTCAACTGATCAAACAAGTCATCAATTCGGGGCAACGGATGCTTATTCTTTACGGTGGCTTTATTCAACTGTCTGTAGTCGATACACATTCTCATAGTTCCATCTTTCTTTCTCACAAACAAAACTGGCGCACCCCAAGGTGAGAAACTCGGTCGTGCGAACCCTCTGTCTGTCAACTCTTGCAGCTGAGATTTCAATTCTTTTAACTTGGTAGGTGCCATACGGTACGGGGCAATCGAAATTGGAGTCTAACACGGAACCAACTCTATACTGAACTCAACCTCTCTAACAGGCGGCAATCCCGACAATTCTTCGGGAAACACATCTGAAAACTCACAAACTACAGGCACAGTCCCAAGTTCTCGTTTGGATACTTTGTCGTCTAGCATATAAGCCAAGTACGCTTTATAGCCCTTTCTCACGTATTTCTGGGCTGACATGGAAGTAATTACGACCGATAGTCCGTTTAAATCAGTGGATTCAAACTAAATTATCTCATTATTTGAACCTCGCAAATCGATAGCCTTTCGCTTGCAATTCACTACCGCATCGCGTACAGTCAACCAATCCATTCTGAGAATAATATCGAATTTATTGAAGGGTAAAAGCATCAAGTCAGCCGGAAAACAGAAATCTCGTACCATTAGGGGACATTTCCTGCATACTTTGTCAACCAGAACACAACGACTAAAAGGATTTGACACTCGAATTACGAACTCAGTAGACTCAACAGGAAGAGTCTTACTGGAGGCTAAAGTTTCACACACATATGAATGGGTTGAACCGGGATCAATCAGAGCAATAACATCAGTATTAAAGAGAGTGAAAGTACCGGTAATAACATTCGGAGAAGAAGCCTCCTCTCGAGCACGAATAGCATACGCTCTGGCAGGAGCACGAGCCTTAGATCTGACTGCGGTGTCTCTAGTCCCTCTCTGACTACCGCTAGTATTTCCTCCACACCTCGGTGGTCTACCTTGTGCTGCCATACCACTAGGTTTTTGACTCGGATCGAGATTGCGTTCATCCACTTTCGGACAATCCTTAATAAAGTGATCGGCAGATCCACATCTGAAACAGGAACGATCATGAAATCTACAGCTCCTCGGGTGCCATTTACCATAATATTTGCAATCAGATCTGTCCCGACATTCATTTCCAACACTGGCGATAGAAGTAGCTCGCGACCTCACGAGGGGTCGATGATCATCACTTCTAGAAAAACCCGAGGTATTCTTAGATCGGCCCAAATCATCTCTAATTTTCTTGGATGATTGCTGAAAAGACCTTCCCGCAGATCTCTTTCGGAACTCTTTAGCTCCATCTTTAGCCTTTTTCTTTTCGTTCCTGAGCTCTTCAGCCTTGCAAGCTCGGTCAACTAGTACGACGAACTCTTTAATTTCCAAAATTCCTACTAGCAATCTGATATCTTCGTTTAATCCGTCCTTGAAACGTTTCACATGATAGCCTCGGATGACACACACTCGCGAGCATATCGGCTGAGCCGCACGAATTTTCTCTCGTATTCAGTTATTGACATTCGGTCTTGTTTAAGCTCAAGAAATTCCTTCCGTTTCTGATCAATGAATCTCTGACTGATGTATTTCTTGCAGAATTCAGTTTGGAAGAACTCCTACGTAACCCGCTCTCTCGGGACGACAGAAACTAAAGTGTTCCACCAATAGTAGGCAGAGTCGCGTAGCAGAGATACTGCACATTTCAGACACTCCTCGGGCGTACATGACAACTCGTCGAACACTCAGATTGTATTATCGAGCCAAAACTCGGCCCACTCAGCATCATCACTAGGTATAGCTCGGAACTTTTTAGCCCCATATTTTTTAATTTTGTCGACCGGGGGCCTACTCGATCTCACCAGATCGGTCACAAGAGGGGCCACATAGGTTGGGAATGGAGTATTCGAGGGCAGGGGTTGTGGAACAGCCGGATTTGTTCTAAGAAATTGAGCGAACCAATCACTCATCATTGTATAGAAGGCTTGCCTTATGTCATCATCTCGATGACTAATATTCGGCTGAGAGTCATTCGGTTGTGTCCCTTGCGCGGGAGCAGGCGCTACGCTCTCAACATCGTATGCTACGGCTCGATCAGGTTCAGGATCCATTTCTATACCAAAAATCACATTTCAGATGTCAGAAGTCATCACACTATCACATTAACATTAAATGGCATGTATAGCTAGACCCACACATGCTATGTTAGTTAGACAATCGACTAAACCGTAGCTCTGATACAGATAAAATGTAACACCCCTAATCCCATGTCCGTCGCCGGATGGATTATTAGGCATTACCCGACAAGTACTAAATATTAGACACACTCTATTTGAAAAAAAAATTCATATGGTAACATTTTTAAACCCAAGCCAAACATACACCCTATGTATTAGAACCAAACATGCATATATACACATTTTATCCAATAGGTACACAAAGCACAAAACTTTTCAATCATACTTCAAATACTTCATGCACCAATCTCTCTATACTCTATTCGAAAGTCATAGCCAAATTTTAAAAGTAGTCTTTCATACATATATGTCTATCATTTAATTAGGCATTGCCGTATGTTAACAACTAAACACCAATGATTCTCTTGAATCAGAATGAATTATGCGTCCTCATTCATTTGGTTCTACCCATACTTACATACCCTTCCTACTAAGAACAATTTAACAAATTTTTTTTAACGTGCACCATTCAATTTAAGAGCGATTGCCGAACATACACCTTTAGCCCATACATGATCTTCAACATAATTCTCGAGAAACATACTACTTCCAATATTAGCAACCGAAAGCACACACCTTCACATTCATTCTCAATTAACGTGACCAAGCTTAAAGTCCATATTAAAAAGGAAAGGTAACTTTGCAAGCCATTTTCGCATGGCTATACTTATATACATCATCAAAAAGATATTGATTTATAATCCAAGAGTCAAACCTATACATGCCATTTTCAAAGTTTAGCTACAAGTACAGAAAGGGCTTGGATAGTGTAGATGACTTCGATCTTGAAATTCCCAAGACCGTAGCTAACGAACGAGATCTATAAAACAAACAATCCAAGGCAACGGGGTAAGCATTTATACTTAGTAAGTTTTAAGCCATGAATTCAGTTGAATTTAAAACATACTTCTATTTAAGCTAAAACTCTTCCCTTTGGCCGAATATTACTATGACTAAAGTGCTACTATCTTTCATACATGACATATTCATTTCCTTTAAACATCAATTCATATTATATAATCAATCTCATTGTATTCATCAACATTTCCCCCTTGGCCGAAAGCATACATTTTCGTTTCAATGCGAAAGTTGAATTTATACTTATACTCACATATTCATGTAGCTTCATACTTTAATCAAATATGCGTATATACTAAGGGTTCAATTTAATACAATTCTACTTTAGTTGAAAATTCACACACATTATAGTTAAGTCATTGACTTTCATGTAACATTAGGCTATAGTCAAGGCATCACTATCCCAATGTGTGGTTAAAATCTAAAACGAATCAATTTCACAATGAGTATGAGGTACATACCTGACAGACTTAAGGTAATGAGCACTTTTATTGAGATAATTAAGACATAAACCACGTATTAGCATGAATGCCTTCGGGCTTAACCTGGTTATAATGCTAGCCCTAAGGCCCTTCGAGACTTAGCCCGGATGTAACACTGGCCCGAAGGGCATGCCCTTCGGGACATAGCCCGGATTCAACTCCGGCACGAAGGTCCTTTGGGACTCAGCCCGGATGTAACACTGGCACGAATTCCCTTCGGGACTTAGCCCAGATTTACCATCAAATCTTAATGCACATTTATAAGTTGAGTGCACACATCACAAATTTCTATATCACATTGAGAGTTCACTTGCTTCATACGCATAGAAATACACAAAAATATTTCCATTGGACATTCGGTCCACATACGTATAAGGGTCACATACTCACCTAACTTTCATATCTTATTCTCTAGAAATCATTCGGCTATATGCTTTATAACCACTATCTCATGCACAAAATTTAGATAAGGTAAGGTTATTGAGCCGTGGTTCACATTTCATACAACTCTATCATGCATTTCTAGCTTTTAATGCTAAATTCATTTACTTAAAGCTTACCTCAAGCCTTTCTGAGTATTTATGGGTTGGCTATTTCGTCACCTTAGCTTTTCCCTTATCCGATGTTGGCCCTCTATGCTCTTGAGCTATGTCACGCAAGTTTAATCATATTAGACTTTATTTACCCATCTCTCTTGATAGTTACACTCTTATTCCAACCAGGACACAACCCATACTTCATTTACCAAACACATTCAGCCAAGCACAATTACATCACAAATCACAACCAAGCTATTAATTAACTTAGATACACATAGTCTTTTTATCAACTCATTATTCATGACACAACAACTTACAAGAGCCGAATATGTTAACACTTAAACGCATTGGCCATAAATCATTTTCTATCATTTTTATTACCTTATTCACACCCTCAGTCAAAATCACGTTCGGTTTAAGTTCACACATATATATCACTTTAGCAAAATTTCATGTCATCACTTAGTAAGCTCAAAATCATGTGAAGTTTAATGTCAAAATATGCATGGAAATTTTGCTCACTATGTTACATTTTTTAACTCAATTTCTTAGCTCATTATTCACTAGTACCGAACCTAAAATGAAAAATGGTTCTCTTAACTCTCATTCACATGCTTTAACATGAATTTGCCTAACCATTTTCTACAAGCACCAATCGGCTTTAATAAGAAATGCTTAAACGCATAAGCCAATCACAACTAAGTTTTATCCTTTATAAAATCATTTAAACTAGTTCAATTTAGCAACAATCATCATTACAAATAAAAACATGAGAGACCTTAGTCACTTTTTAAAAAATTTCCTTTTTATGGCTGAATACTAGCACCATCATGGGTTCAAAATTTCTTTCATGCATTAGACTAGAAGCTTAACATTTATCCTTGATTCCTCTCATAACCAAATTCATCAAAATCCGTAAGAGTTTCATCACCCTCATGACCAAATAAGCATTTCCAACCCAACATAAAAATTCTTGCATATACTCAACATGTTCTAATGCAACGGTGCTTAATTCATCATCTAAACATCATATAGTTCAAATATAATCACAAATTTTCATTCCATAGTACTCACATCCAATTATCAACAAATTTAGCTAATACATGAACATGGTCGAATGCTCAATTCTTAACCAAAACAAAAGTTTCAAAGTGGGCTAAATAGGGAGCTAAACATCTTACTCAATTTTTGCAAGAATTTGAAATAATCACATAAAACATACCTTAATTTGATGCTAGAATGACCGAAACTTAGTTTTTCTCCTCTCCCCCTTTTCTTTTAGTGAATTTGGCAATGAAGAACAAAGGTAAACAACCTTGTTCTTTTCATCATTCTCTTTTTATTATTTTATTTATTTCATGATATATAATATACATATAAAATTATGAAATATACATAAAATGCACATATTTTGAATCATTATCCCATATGGCCGGCCACTTACAACAAAGATGGCAAATTTGACATGCAAGTCCTTGCATTTTTTATCGTTCCATCCTTAGTCTTTTGAATTTAGCCACACACAGATTTAAATCTTCTTATACAAGTCCTTTTTACTTCAATAGACATTCAATTTGAAAAAATTAAAGCATTAAAATTTTTATGCAAGCATGGTCACATATATTTAGACATGTAATATTCTATTTAATTATTTATTCAATTTGGTTTAGCGGTCTCGAAACCGCTCTCCGACTAGGGTCAAAATAGGGCTATCACAGGGAGAAGAGGGGATGAATGGCTAGGGCAATGACAAAGAGGATTAAAGGCTGATTATTATTGAAAAATTAATATTTATACTTAGGGTTACAAGGCATGGGTGGCACACACATTAAAAACAATGGATTTTTTTCCAAAAATTAAATTATTTCATAAGGGAAAGGATTCGAACTTGGGACCTCATTTAATTTCCATTATTTCTCATATTCTTTTAACCATTAGGATTTTTCCTCATTCTTGAAATAAATTTTCGATATTTATTTTAAAAACAACGCATGTCAAATACTAGGGTTTCAGGAAAAATTTGCAAAATAATAAATATGGTGAGAGAGAAGGACTTTGAACTTGGGTTTCAAGAAATGTTTCACTAACACTTAACCATCAAACCAATAATTCATTTATTTCCTAAAAATGCATAGATAATCTAAAAAAGTAAGGCATGACGACTCTCTTTTGATTTACAAACCCGATTCTACTAACCCCTAATTTTTGGGATGTTAGGGGGATCCTCCTCTTCCTTTAATTCCCTCTCTTTCTTCACTTTGCTTGATTCGATTAGTGCCTTGTACTTGGCTACTAGAAATTGTGGTTGTTTGAACCCACTTTTTCATGCATAGTCTTTAAAGATTTGTCTAGCTTCTTGTATTTATCTAACAACCTATTTCGAATAGGGTAACACATTGTTGCCTTGATGTGGATGTGGTTTGGTTTTTGTCTCCCTTTTTAATTTTTGATTTCTTGTAAGATACTCTAGACTCGGTTCCAAGATCAAAAACTTTTTTGGTTGCAAGACATGACCCGATCCTCCCATCAACACTTTTGCTTATCGACATATGGATGTTACTAAATGTGGGAGCAATAATTCTATGTCGTTTTTATGCATACATTGGAGCATACTCTAATATATCCATGTTCTTACACAAATTTATTCCTTTGTTAAAATTAAATACAACAAAGTTGCTTGGAATGTATTGATGATGGACATGCCCGTCGTCGGGCAAATTTGAGTACTAATGAGTTTCAATCACATCTATGCCATTCAGAGTTAACTTCACTTGAGAGAATGATATGGGATAATCTGTGTCTAAGTGGCGCTTCCATTCACCCTTCTTCTTTGTTAGGAATTTGATTATGTCATTCATATTCTCTCTCGGGAAATACATTAGGTTAGTTTATGAGACGAAATCATAAACATATAGCGAAACATCATAATACCTTACTATCTCGGGTGGTGAGATAGTCATCTCATTCCATCGGACAGAGAACTACATCCATGGTACCTTTCTTGGCATATTCATATCCGCCTTTTCAACGCAGCATAAGATTTGTGCATTATCAAAAGCTACATCGACTTGTTTGGGGTTGCTTAAAACTTCTCCCATCAATGGTATTAGATTAACTTGTAACACCCCTAACTCGTAATCGTCGCCAGATTAAGGTTACGAGGCATTACCGATCAACCACAACATAAATCATACATTTGTACAATCATAATTAAAATCAATTCATCTCAATCACTATGTCCCTTATAAGGTCTTACGAGACCTTAAAACATGATTAGAAGTGGTTTGGGATTAAACCGATAACATTTGCAAATGTTGGGAGACTTAGAAAATTTTTTTTGATTTAAGGGTCACACGCCCGTGTGAATAGGCCGTCTGCCTCACACGGCCACCAGACACGCCTGTGTGAAAATAGGGCATACTTACTGACTTACACCACATAGCCAAGGACACGTCCATGTGTCAGGCCGTGTGAAAATTAAGGAGGTTACTGACTTGGGTCACACAGTCCACCACCTGCCTATGTGCTAACCCGTGTGCCACCCACAGCCAATAGACACACCCGTGTGTTTATGCCGTGTAACTCACTGACTTATTATAACTAATGTGCAAAGGTCACACGGTCGAGTCACACGCCCGTGTGCTTAGCTGTGTGACACAAAAATAGGCTTGGTTTAAGCCACATTTTTATCCCTGATTTCATATACACATAGCCATCAAAATGATATCATTTTAACACATAAATAGGTAGCCAAAACATGCCAATTCAATCACATATCATGCCATCTATCCACAACCATTTGAACATCTCAATTCCATATTCAAAACATACCAAATCATTATACCAAAATCATCAAAACTTACATAAATTCCAAATGCATTTACTCATCATCTTCGTTGTACAAAATATCTGGCTGAATCTCTACTTTTGCTAGAGAAATGATATGCGAAGGGTCTGATCAATATCAATGTAACATCGATAAATGAAACACATTATGTATATTTCTAACTTAGACGGTACTGCTAACTGAAATGCCATTGGCCCAATTCACTCGGTAATTTCCTTTGATCCGATGAATCGCAGACTCAACTTTCCTTTTCTGCCAAATCATATTATCTTTTTCCACGACGACACCTTCAAGAATACTTTATCTCTGATCTGAAACTCAATGTCCTTTTGTTTCAAATCCGTGTATGATTTCTGTCAATTTGAAGTTTCTTTCAAGCTCTCATGAATTACTTTCACTATATCTTCTGTTTCTTTAATCAAATCAACCCCGTGAACCTTTTTCTCACAAAGCTTGGTCCAGTACAAAAGTGTTCGACATTTACGACTGTATAATGCTTCATACGATGCCATTTTAATACTCTTTTGAAAGCTGTTATTATAAGCAAATTCAATCAAAGGTAAGTATTTCTCCTAGGTGCCTTCAAACTCTAAAATGCAAGAACATAACATTTCTTCAAGTATTTGAATAATTGTCTCAGATTGACCATCAGTTTGTGGGTGAAATGCTATACTAAAATGTAGCTTTGTACCAAAAGCTTCTTGCAATTTCTTCCAAAATCATAATGTGAATCTCGGATCTTTATTCAAAAAAATAGAAATAGGCACCCCATACAATTAACAATCTCGAAAATATAAAATTCGACGAGTCTATCAAGCGAGAAGTCCATACATACCAGTATGAAATGCGTCGATTTTGTCAATCTATCAACTATAACCTAGATGGCATCTTTCTTTTTTGGAGACAGGGGCAAACCCGATACAAAATCCATAGTCACTTTATCCCATTTCCACTCCGGTATCATCACAGGCTGTAATAATCTTAATGGTACTTGATCTTCAACTTTAACTTACTGACAAATTAAGCATTTCAAAACAAACTCTGAGATATCACGTTTCATGCCAGGCCACCAATATAGCTGTTTCAAATAATGATACATTTTTGTGCTTCCCAGATGTAGGATAAAAAACCACTGTGTGTTTTACTTAGAATCTTTTAAATAAGCTCAAAATTTCTCGGTACATATATTCTATTTCTAAACCTTAAACAATCATCGAATCTGATTTGAAATTCTGAATCAGATGTTGACTCACACTGAACTCTTTTGGCTTGCAATTCATTATCACATCTCTTGTAACTCCCCAAAATTCATGCTTATGTTTTTGTGAAAATATGACATAAATAACTGCTTGCTTCAGTGGTTAAGTGTTCTGGGTGTGTACGAGAGGTCCCAAGTTCAAGCCTTGTATTGGGAAAATATTTTTTTTTTAATAAAACCTTAACCTTACTCAGTAGGTTTAAATTTAATTGTGTGTAAACTTATATCAGAATAGGCCTGCTGGTATTGGGGTTAAGTGGAGTGTGGGAGTGAGGGAGGTCTTGTGTTCGAATCTTGGTGTGGGCATTATTTTTACACGGTGATGGCTGAGAGTTTGAGTTGAATTAGACGTCTGAGCAGTGGGAAGTTGGTGGAGAGAATTAAGGGAACTGGGAGGTTATCAGATTTTTTTTTATTTTATTTTTAATCTTTTTCAAAAATTCTGGTTCCTTTTTCGCAATTCTGACATCCTACAAAATTCTCTCTACTCCTCTGGTGTTTTCCTCCTTCAATCCCCCTTTAGTGCTGCCAAAATTTTAAGTGTTATTCCCTCTTTCCCTTATCTTTCGTTTTCAGTCTATCTTGCTCCTCAACTTTTGTTTTCGGGCATTACCAGTAAGTGGAGTTGCTTGTCTTCTTTTGGTTTTGGGTTTCTGAAGACTTAAGTTCTGTTGTTTGTGTATAGGGGACGATAGTGAAGCAATTTTTTCTCTTTGACAAGTTGTTTCATGCGAGTAGATGGGTGTGATTATGGTAAGTAGATGCATATGGTTCGATTTAAGTTTGCGTTAAAAATGATTAATTAAGGGTTTATTGTTCAATTATAGGTTTTGGAGTGCTCAGGGATCGTTTAGGCTTTAATCGAAACCAGGTGTGTTCTTGATTGCATAGAAAACAAGCTTTCAGCAAAAGTTGAAATCTTTACTGTCGATGCCACAGGGGCATGTGGTAGGCCGTGTGACGGAACACGAGCGTGTGTTTGATGAGGCCAGGCCGTGTGCGAATGACACAGCCGTGTGATGGCCAAGCAAAGCCGTGTGTGACAAATGGGCTTGACCAATTGGGCTATGTGGGCCACACAGGCATGTAGGCCCACACGGGTAAAACCACACGGGCATGTGGGATTCTGGGCCAGGCCGTGTGATCCACACGACCAAGGCCAATTTAGGCCGTGTGGGCCACATGGGCATGTAGGCCCACATGGGCTGGCCACATGGGTGTGTGAGACAAGTTTCACTGAAATGTTCCTAAGGTTGCATGGGTTGCCCAAGTCGACTGTGGACCTACTATAGGGTCAGTAAGTGCTACCTAGACCGCTAAACATGTGATCTGTTTGTATGAAATCTATACTGGGCCTGATAATACTGATTATGTATACTAAACTGATTGTATGAACTAATTATTGCATGTTAGCATGCCATTCATTGTATGTTGCATTGCATCGGGGTTAGGTTGATGATTTATGGAAGAAGTGCTTCTGAAAGGCTTACAAGCGTGTTATCTGGTAGCATAGCTGCAAACTTCTAATTATGTGCCACATTTCAGTACAGCATGGTGTGTAGGGATGGGTGGGTTGATTTAATCCCCACATGGTGTGTAGGGTTGAACGAAGATGGTGTGTAGAGGCTAGTGGATAGGATTCTAATTTCTGCTATTGCATTCTATATCTGATATAGGCTAAGGCCCTAATGTATTTTCTGAGATTGTATCTGAGTGGGCTAAGGCCCAAGTTAATTATGTAACGGGCTCTGGCCCCAGACTGTATATGACTGTTTTTTATATGAATCTGCATGCATTTTCTGTGGGGATTACACACTGAGTTTGGGAAAACTCACCCTGTTCTGTTAATCTGTACAGGTACTCCACACTTGACGGAATGGTGCAATGGAGGACTCGGTGGTGACTACTGCCATATACTCTACTTCATTATGGATTTACGGTTTTAAAATTTTTTACTATTTATATTATTACTTTTGGAAATTTTTTATGTAAATGGGACTTATGGACTGGTTTTAATTTGGGATTTTATACGGGTTTATTTTTGTGGATATTTAAACTACAAACTCAAGAAAACACGATTTTTCCCAAAAAAATTAAGGATTTCGTAAATAGAAAATAGTTCTTTTAAATTAATTGGTTTTAAAAGCTTCTGCTCAGAAGACATGTTTCCAGGCAAATCAACTAGTACCCCCTTTTTCAAACTAAATAAAAGCTAACTTAGCTGGAACTTTTTTTAACTCAATCATCACGATTTCAAAATTCCATCCCATGTGACATCGCCAGATTCAGCCATAACATTTAGGCCAGGTTTGGGGTGTTACATCTCTGAGCTTCACAAATCTGCTGAAGAAATAACAGTCTCGCTCTCAACTTAGCTACAATCGAGTCATCATTAGACAAAGCTAATTGACTATTCAGCACATGCAAGGTAAATAATGACTTTCTGCTTAACACATCAGTAGCTACATTTGCTTTTCTCAGATGATAGTCAATTTCTAATTCATAATCTTTTAGCGATTCTAACCATCTTCACTATCGCAAATTCAAATATTTTTTGAGTCATTAAATATTTCAAACTCTTGTGATCGGTATAAATGTGACATTTCTCACCAAACAAGTAATGATGCCATATTTTCAATGCAAATACAATCGCTGCCAACTCTAAATCGTGCGTCAAAT
Organism: Gossypium stocksii; assembly: GCA_020496765.1. Taxonomy (NCBI): domain Eukaryota; kingdom Viridiplantae; phylum Streptophyta; class Magnoliopsida; order Malvales; family Malvaceae; genus Gossypium; species Gossypium stocksii. The sequence goes on from CM035624.1 coordinate 44,824,920, forward strand.
AAATCTTTTCATGCGGCTTCAACTATCTCGAGGCATAAGCAATTACTTTGCCTTCTTGCATCAAAACACAAGACATTCAACGATGCATCACTGAAAATTACAAATTCTTTACCCAACTCAGGCTGAACTAAAACCAGTGCCTTTGTCAATAGTACTTTCAACTATTCGAGACTCTGTTGACATTTCTCAGACCATTCGAACTTTACATCTTTCTAAAGCAATCTTATCATCAGGGTTGCAATCATCAAAAATCCTTTCACGAATCATCGATAATAATCAGCTAGTGCCAGAAAACTACGAACTTCAAATACATTTCTCGAAGGTTTCCAATCTATAATTGTAGATATCTTGCTTGGGTCGACTCGGATACCTTTACCTGAAACAATATGCCTCAGAAATCCATCCTCTCAAAGCCAAAACTCACATTTGCTGAACTTTGCAAATAATTGCTTGTCTCTCAAGGTTTGCAATACTATTCTCAAATGCTCAGCATGCTCAGATTCATCTCACGAATAAATCATAACATCATCGATAAACACAACAATGAATTGATCTAAGTACGGTCTGAAAATCCTGTTCATCAAATCCATAAAGACTGCAGGAGTGTTAGTTAATCTGAAAGGCATAACTAAGAATTCATAATGTCCATACCTTGTTCTAAATGTAGTTTTCAGCACATCTGAGTCATTAACTCGCAACTGATAATAGCCATATCTCAAATCTATTTTCGAGAATTCTATTTCTCCTTTCAGCTAATCAAATAAGTCATCTACTCGAGGCAGAGGGTATTTGTTCTTGATCGTTACTTTATTGAGCTGGCGATAGTCTATACACATTCTCATTGTGCCATCTTTATTTTTTATAAACAATACTGATGCACCTCAGGGCGAGAAACTAGGTCGTGCAAATCCTCTATCAGTTAATTCTTGCAATTGAGCTTTTAATTCTTTTAACTCTGTCAGAGCCATTCTATACGGAGCTATCAATATCAGCGAAGTTCCTGACACTAAATCAGTAGAAAATTTAACCTCTCAAATAGGTGGCAAACTTGATAATTCTTCAGGAAATACATCTGGTTACTCGCAAACAATTGGTACAAATTCAATCTTTAATTTAGACACTTTCGTATCAAGTACATAAGCAAGATAAGCGTCACATCCCTTTCTCACATACCTCTGAGCTGACATCGACAAAATCACAACCGACAAACTATTCAGATCATCAGACTCAATTTGGATAATTTCATTATTCTGACATTTCAATTCAATTGTCTTTCGTCTACAATTTACTACCATATCATGTAGCGTTAACCAGTCTATACACAGAATTACGTCGAACTTATCAAATGGTAACAACATCAAATCGGCCAAAAAACAGTAACTCTGAATCATTAATGGACAGTTCTTGCAAACTTTGTCAACCAAAACATATTTGCCTAAAGGGTTCTATAATAGCCCATTTTTCAGTGAAATCAAAACAGTGGTTTCGGGATCACAAATCCAATCCAAAAATAAAATTTATTTTTTATTTTATTACATGGTCTGTGTTATGATAGAGATGTCGTGTGAAAATTGTGATACGAAAATTTTATCGATTATGTGTTTAATTAGGGAAAGGACTAAATCGCATAAAATGTAAAAGTTGAATTCTAGTAGCTATAAGGATTAAATAGCTATGGGATTCAAAACTTGAGGTCCTCATATGGTAATTAGACCATTAAAGAAAGTATGTAGATATTTTGGTGACTCATCCATAGAAATTTAGAAAAAGAGCAAGGACTAAATTGGAAATAGAAATAATTAATTAATTAAAAGATGATAAAAGAAAATATCATCCTATTTTCTCATCATCTTCCCCAAAAATACATGGAAACCCTAGGAGAGAGAGAGAAACTTTCATGGCTTATTTGGGTAAGTTTCCTTGTCCTGTTTTTAGTAATTTTGATATTTTTGAAACCGAGATAGCTTAATCTATCTATTTGGGGGGATCAATTTGTAAGTTATCAAAGTATAAAAATTGGGTCATGGATGAATATGCTAAAAATTAGAAATTTATAGTAGAAAAATGAAAGGTTGTTGATAGATAAACAACTTTTACAAAGTGATTTTTGGTGAAAACATGATTTGGGACTAAAATGCAATATTGTGAAATTAGATGAAAAATTTTGAATTTTTATGAATACATGTGCTGTAAATTTTGTGATGGAATTTTGGTTATGCTTGGAATAGGGAGTAAATTTTTAACACCCCTAACCCGTAATCCGTCATCGGACTAGGGCTACAAGGCATTACTAAACAACTGGAGCAATCCACAATCATACTACAATAATTTATAACACAACAATTCCATCATCAAAATATAAGAAATAAGTCCCTTGAACAGGCATATCAAGCCTCAAACATGCATTTAAAAAGGGTCAGGACTAAATCGAACATCTAGGAATTTTTTTCAAAAACTTAACATTTTCATCACTGCAGAGGTCACACGCCAGTGGGCCTAGGCCGTGTGCCCCAGACAACTACCAGACACGCCCATGTGTCCTGGCCGTGGCGAAAAAGAGCATACATACTGACTTGAATCCACAGCCACAAGACACGCCCGTGTGTCTTGGCCGTGCGAAATTAAGGAGGCTACTGACTTGCACACACGGCCACAAGGCACGCCCGTGTGTCTAGCTCGTGTGACATCTTGACCAAATTAACCATGGTGCAGAGATCACATGGTCGATTCACATGCCCGTGTACTCAGGCCGTGTGGCACGAATTAGGCTTGATTTAAGCCACAATTCACACCTCACATTGCAAAGTTCCTACAAGTAAAATTACATAACATTTACTAACCAATTCCAGCGAAAATCATGCTCTAAAATATACATTAAGTTAACCAATTTAAATCAACAAATTCACACACAAAATTTATCTCAACTCATACCAAATTACAAGGCCTAAACATAACCAAATATTTGTTTCACAAAACATTCATATAACATAACAAATCATGATCATAACTTACCATAAATCCATCATTTGGTTCATACCAAAATGACCATTTCCTCATTTAACATATATGCATTAAAAACTTACCAAACTTGCATCATTATCACATACCAAAACAAACATATACATTAACTTAGCTAGCCAAATCACATGGTTTAGCCTATTTACAAGTCAAAAAATTATATTCACACCTCCCTAGCTTATACATACCATACTTAGCTATTAACCACTAAAGGTACCAAAATGAGTTCTGATAGTGCAATGGAGATCCTCGACAATTCTCGAGCCCTCAGTAGCTTCAATGATCTATGAAATAGAATTAAACAAACCAAGTAAGCTTATAAAGCTTAGTAAGTCATAAGCAAGTAATTTAACATACAAATACAATTGTAAATCTATCATTTACCAACTCAAACCATACCAAAGTATTACAAACCTTTTCCCATGCCTTACTACATTACTTATTGACCTACATGAATTTCTTCCATTTGATTTAAGTGATTTCATCACATATTCTTTCATAGCAACATATACATTTTACATACCTATCCATCCCATGCTATTCATCCAAATTCATATCCATAACTCATACATTGAATCTTCCAAATTAGTAGTCGATTTATTGAATAATTTATCTCATAAGTACCTATATCATGGCCCATAGCCAACTCAAGGTATCTTATCTCGGAGCACCTATACCATGGCCCAAAGCCAAATCAAGGTCACTCTCGAAACATATGTAACATGGCCCGTAGCCAAATCAAGATGTTTATCGCATCCGTAGTACTAATATCATGGCCCGAAGCCAACATTTTACCCTAGTGACATGTCACTACCTTTTGAAACTATTTCTATGATTCAACCAAGCTTTCTAAGTCTCGTTTTCTTTTACTAGCTCATCCACAACATCAATATCTATAATTCCACCTCCTCCGAGGTTCCATTCATTACAATTCAATCTACAATAAGGCATTTAACAGCATTTATAACCAAATTACCACTTATGAACTTACCTCGAGTGTGTTTTGTTGAAATAAGTTGATTACTCGTCAACTTTCGATTTCCCACGATCCAAATCCGGATTTTGCTTTTCTTGATCTATTCGTATTAAAAATAACTCATTCAATCACATGCTCAATCAATTCAATACAAGGACACACAATTAGGGCATTTTACAAAATAACCCTCACATTTTCACATTTTGACATTTAAGTCCCTAATTCATAAAATCATCAAATACACCCAGTTTCTTTAAATAAGGCCTAGCCGAATTTTCTATTTAGTCCATTCAAGCCCACATATATCATAAAATCCCCATTTTAGTCTTTTAAATTAATAATTTCATAATTTAGCACAATTTAGCTAAATTCATTAAAAATCCAAGGATAAAGATATCAATCAAAAACCTATATTTCATTTAGCAAAAACTAACATCCCAAAACCCAACATTTCATCAATGGTATATCTCATGACTATCAACAATTTTTTTAAAATACAACATGGGCTTGATAGTAAATAAGCAACGATCTCAAGTACATAAAAATCATCAAAAAAAAATGAAGTCAAAACATACCTTAATCAAAGAAACAAAGAGTTGAACCCTAGCTTGAATTTTCTTTTCTTTTTCCTTTGAATATTCAGCCAAATAAACATGAATGTGGCCTTTTTAATCAATTTTTTTTATTTTAAATCACTTTATTAATAATTTCCTATATTACCCTTAATGAATCATCAATTAAAACTATTTAAACCATGGACATATATGTCCACTAACCTTAAAATAGTTTAATAACCTTTTGAGGACTTTAATCATTACAAATCTTAGAAATATAAGACATCAACAATTAGAATTCTACTTTTACCAACTATGAAATTTAATCCTTTTTCATAATTAATTACACAAATGATCAAATTTTCGCACGAGACTTCCACACATACTAATTCACATATTAAAAAAACAGAAAATAATAATAAAATATTATTTTGACCTTAAATTTGTGGTCCCAGAATGACTATTTTGACTAGAGTCTAAACTGGACTGTTACAAAATTACACAAATTTCATTTTCTTAGTGCAGGGACAAAATAGGAATTCATGAAAAAGTTAGGGGCAAAATGGTAATTTTGCCTAAGATGAAAATTGATTCCACTTGAATATGAAATATGATAAATTGATGTTAAATTTACTCTTTTAAATCCAGACAGACCAAATTTAGAGCTAGAATGGGGAAAAAAAGGAAAATGTCGGATTAGTAGATTTTACGTACACGAACATTTGTCGAGGTAAGTTCGTGTAACTGAATTGTATATCTATATGGTTTTAGATTTTGTGTATGTAATTTATATAAATATCATATATATATATATATGACATTGAAAACATATCCGATAACGCCTGGTCAATGATAATGCCCTATAAATGATAAATGGTAAAAATGTTATCTTTTTAAGCTGGAATTGAATGTGAAATGTGTTTATTTGAGTATTGTGAATATTATAAATGTGTGGGATAATTACATACCTAATAATGCCTGAAAAATGTTAAACCCGTTTGAATAAATGAAAATCAATGGATATGTGATTTCCCGAAATGAATGAGGTCTTGCATTTGTTGTTGACGAGATTTAGCTCAAATGAGTAACCCTATTGACCTCATTTATGAAAGGATGTAGCTTGAACGAGTAATCCTGATATAAGTCCTCTTGAGCATATGTTATGGATTGGATTTAGCCTATACGGGTAATCAAGATCAAGCTCTTTAGAGCATAGGACATAAAAAGGATTTTGCCTGGACTGGTAATGCTATTGTATATATATGTGGCTCGAGAGTAGACTATCTGAAATAGTACCTTATGGGTACCATTGAATATGAATTGATGGATCTTGATTTGTACACCTTGAGTGTACTACCTGTGTATCCATCGATATTCCGAATAAATTCAACGATTAACAATCTAGACATGACAAGATATGAATAAGAAACGAGTGATTACACGTATCTAACTGGAATACATGATAATTGATATATGGAAACATGAGATGATGATATTTGTACATGAAAATTATTTGATGAGAATGTTCATCCTTGATTATAGACTTGTACACCTTGATATTTCGAATGATATGAGTAAGGCTCTGACATGAAATAATCTGAACTCGAGATGAACTATTATGAAATTATACTTGTAATATAAAGAGATGATTTATACATGTTAAATGAATACATGATGTGGAAAACATATGTTCATGGAAACTTGATTATTGTTGAGCCCATATATGTTTTGATGTAATTATGGAATATATGACTAACAAGGGCAATAAGAATATGTGTAGGGCTTGAGGTCAAATTGATTGAATATGCCTTACATAGTTACCTCAAAATAGAATGAATGGTAAGTTAAGTACCATGTTATACCAACTTACTAAGCATTTTATGCTTACTTAGTTTTATTACCCTGTTTTAAAGTACATCAGAAGCTCATTGGATTGGTAGCTTGGTGGAGATCACTCACACTATCCATCAGCCCATGTCGGTACAATATGGTAAATCAATTATGGTTATAAAGGCATGTATAGGTTATATTTGTCATATTGGCATGTAAATGTAAATGATTATTATAATCTAGCCATTGGAATGGCTAGTGATGATTATGTTTTGGTACATGTATATTTGTATTTAAGTTTACTTCATGGAGATAACATAAGCGTTTATTATTGATTGATTGATTGAGAAAGGTTAAATGAGAATGCTTATAAAAGGTAAGATTAAAAGCATGAATGCATGTAACAATATATCATGTTAGATGTTATAAATTGCTTGAATTCAATGCTTGGATTGGATGGTGCTTAGATGTGAGTTTCAGTGCAGGTCATTGGTGTGATTTTGGGTGAGAAATGAAGCTAGAAATGGTTTTATTCTGTCCATACGGGTAGACACACGAGCGTGTGTCTAAACCGCGTGTGATGCATGGCCAGGTACATAGCCGTGTAGTTAGGCCGTGTGTCCCCTGCACCTTAAATTTTGAGAAACAGAGTGCTCATAATTGAGCAACAGGCGTGTGTCTCAGTTGTGTGTGCTGCACGGCCTGTGATCGTGATTGTGATGAAGCAATAATAATGATCGTACCTAGAAACTAACTATTATCACGATAAAAGGCAAGCGCACCTATCAAATAGTAGTATAGTTAGTGGCAAGATCGGAATGTCGAATCCAAGGAATATCTAACCTTGAAATAAAAGGAGGCTGTTTGTAAACTAAAGACGCGACAAAGAATAAGTTGGGGAAATACTTTGGGAAAACTTGATCGATAAAAGCAATACCCAAGGAAGAATCCACCTAAACTTTACTTGTTATTTAACTCTGAACTAGACGATTTGTTCATTCAACTTGATCCATAGAGATCCGTAAATTATGTTAATATCTCCGTCGAGACTAAGAACAACTAGCCCTAGATTGATTAATTGAAATCTCTTTCTAATTAAAACCCCTAGTGTTTCATCAACTCGATCTATGGATCCCCCTATTAGATTTGACTCTAATCTAGCAAATTTTCGTCATCCTATGTCTAGGATTGCGATCAACTCTACTTAATTGTGTTGGATCTACTCTTAAACAAGGACTTTTACACCTCTGAATAAGCGCATTCAACTTGAATTGAAATCCTGAAATATCAACTCAAGAATTGAAAACACAATTAAGAACAAATCAAATATTTATCATATAGTTCAAATAACAATAACAATATCCATCTTAGGTTTCATCCCACTCGGGTATTTAGGGGATTTAGTTCATAATAAAAAGGGAAAACATCTCAAAATAAAGAAGACAGCAAAACATAAAAAAAACCCAAAACTCCTGAAAGAATTGAAGGGAGATCTTCAGTCTTGATGTAAATCCTTGCTTCTAAGATGGATCAATTGGCTTTCCTTGAGTGATTCCCTGCCTTCTACTCTGTGTCTCTGCAGGCCCCTTTTTAGTCGTCTCCTAGGGTCTTTATATAGAGTTTGGAATGTCTTTCTTAGCCCCTAAGTAGCTTTTTCTGCGTGAAATTCAAAGAGGTCACGACAGGGACACTCCCATGTGGCATGCTCATGCAACTGCGCTTAGGCCGTGCTCAAGTCTGCTAGAAAGACACGGGTGTGTGGTGTACCCTTGTGAGGAACTCCAAGCCGTGTTAATTTCTCACTTTGGCCCATTTTCTTCGTTTTTGGCCCATTTCTCGTTCTTTTCACTTTCCTATGCTCACCTAAGTATACAACATGAAATTAAAGGATTAGGAGTATCAAATTCCACAAATTTAATAATAATTCATCCATAAATGTACCAAATGTGGGATAAAAATATGTATATATTATGGTTTTTCAAATACCCCCACACTTAAGCATTTGCTTGTCCTCAAGCAAAATCTTCAACTCACAATTAAGAATTCATTTTTCTCAACTTATAATATTTATCAATAATGCTTCGAAATAATCCATAAGTAGTCATACTTTGAGAGTTCAACTAAAAGAACATCAAAGTTTCAAACAATCCAAGTTGAGAATTTTAGCATGAAAACATAGGTATCTCCCATTATCTAAGTAATTATCCTTAATTCAAAATCACACAGAGTTGACATCCTCACTATAGGTTCACTCTATTCACTTAAAGTGTTTAGCGTTTAGAAATTAAGCACTCATTAGTCAACATGAAGAGTTATTACCATAAGCTTGCATAAAAATCAAATCTCTACCACTATGTATTGATATAATACATCAATCAAAAGGTCTTTAGAGGGTTGTAACGTGGCTTTGGTTAGGGGGTGTGGTCACAGGCTGAAAAAAAGTTAGAATCGAGATTGAATTGAAAAATTACCTAACTAGAAGAAAACTAATACTGAGAATTTACATTACTGAATAACTAATCATAAAATTGAACTAATAGTGAGAATTTACATTACTAAATAACTAATCATAAAATTGAGCTTTTCCCCATGAATATCATCATTCGAGTTCAAGCGTTACATAGGTTCGTAATGATATGCTAAATGATAAATTAACAACTGAATTGACTTTGTATATTTTTTTTAAGGAACAAATCAAAGTATGAAAATTTACTGACTGAATAAAAGAAAATAGCTAGGCAATCTACTCAAATCAAATCTCGACAAAAATGGGGATCTAATTAAAATGAGGGAAATTCTCAAGGAATCAAAAATAGGCTTATGGGTTAATATTGAGGGAAGATCAATAAATTGTTTGTTAGGCTCAAAGGGGTTCACTAAGGGTTAATTATGAAGGTAGGCTTTTATGGAGTAAGTGGGTTAGACCTAAGTGCCTTTATCATCTTGACATATAAAATCAATGGTGTGGTCTTGACATTTATAATCGAAGCAAGTTCTAGAATAACAAATCAATGTTGACACACTCATAAGCAATAAAAAGTGAACAAGAAAGGATATATGCTCTAAAGGCTCAAATTCTCACAAAAATTTAGGCTTTTGATATCAATCCTGTGAATTTCAAATTTCAAGACAATACTTAAATTTGGGGAAACAATCTAGAAAAATTTTAATTCTCAAAAATCAACTTATCATGCTTGATTCCCTAATAACTCAAAGTTTAAACCATCAATAAACAACTACCTAGATTTAATTCAAAAACATATCAAAAAAAATCATAAATCAATCAAAATTCATTTTAAAAGGGATAAGAAATTTACCTAAGAAGAAGACAAAATTCAGGGATTTTCTGATAATGCTATGTTTTCTAATAATGTTAAAAATAATCCCCCCATGCTTAAGATGTACATTGTCCTCAACGTACAAAGATAAATAAGAAGAATAAAGGCCTAATATCAAAAGATAGGGAGAGAAGTGAAACTTCTTGAATTTTGGATGAAATCCTCGAAATAGTGGAAGCGGAATTGGGGAAAGAGCTACTTGAAGTGCACGATTTAGAGCTACTGAAGAAAATAAACACAATTGTAGAGAGAATTAAAGCATTACTCAATAAGCACTATAAGGGTAAAAGGAAAAGGAAAAACATCAAAAATAAAGAAAGAAAAAATAAAATGAAAATGAAAATTAGTTTTTGGGGGTTTTAAAACGGGCATGGTTGCTTTTAGGTCTTACGTTGGGCTACACAGGTATGTGACAAGCCCATGTCAATTTAACAGGTTCGACCACAGGCCTCAGGCACGGGCGTGCCGCACGCCTGTGTTTTGTCTATCCCATGCTTGTGTTCAATTCACAGGTTTTCCCACGGCCATCTCACACGGCCATGGTAATTTTTTAGAACCCGTGTCTCACCCTTGGCTTTGGCAAATTTTTCTCTGTTTTTACACGGCCGTATCGCATGGCCGTGTCTTCACCCGTGGTGTGTCCAAGGCCTCAGGCACGCCAGTGTTCCTAGTCTTGTAGCTTGGGAAAATCTGCATTTAAGGACCCAAATAATGGTTGTTAGATGTTATAAACTGAAATTAAGAGAAGCAATAATGTTAGTACTCGGGTTGCCTCCCGAGCAGTGCTTATTTATAGTCTAAGCTCGACTTTTCTCAAGCTCGTACGGTCATGGTGGTTTGAGGAGTTGGAACTCCTCTATCCTGCAATCAAAGTAAGGTTTGAGTCGAGTACTACTTACCTTGAAAATGTTGAATTTGGAGTATGTTACCTTGACTGTACCGTAGGGAAAGATATTTAACACAGTGAAAGGAAGTGCATTATTTGTATAGAGCTCTAAAGGGGTAATTCGAGGGTCCTTTTCATGTAACAATACTTTGTCCCCAATCTTAAATTACTTCGTTTTCTCTATAGGCGTGTCATAGATTCACATTGATTCCTCTTGTCCTCTCGGTTTCACCTTAACTTGTGTTAGCATTTGTCTAGTTCCTCGATCTGTAGCATTCACTCTTCATGGATTGCTCCCTTGTTGTCGCATGAACTTGAACATGGCTCATTTGTGCTTTTGCGAATAGTGTCCTGCAAAGGAGGTTGGACAGTGAAATTATTCTTATTAGATGAACTCGTAATAACATCTTTATCATTAGACATCTTAATAGAATTATGAGCTTGGAGAGTAATTATGTCATCGCCTACACGAAGTATGAGTTCACCTGTGCCCACATCAATGATAGTCCTAGCAATTGCTAAAAAGGGTCGCCCTAAAATTAATGGCACTTCACTATCCTCATCTATATCTAAAACAACAAAATCTACTGGGGATATAAATTTGTCAATTTTAACAAGCACATATTCAATTATACCCCTAGGGAATCTAATGGTTTTATCAGCCAATTGAATGCTCATCCTAGTTTGTTTGCATTTCCCAAGACCTAGTTGTTTAAACATTTTATCATCCTAGTTTGTTTGCATTTCCCAAGACCTAGTTGTTTAAACATTTTATAAGGCATTACGTTTATATTAGCCCCTAAATTAGCCAAGGCATTTTTAACATCTAAGCTACCAATTAAACGAGGAATCGTAAAACTCTCTAGATCTTTCAGTTTGTTAGGTAGCTTGTTTTATAAAATAGCTAAGCAAACTGCATTCAGCTCTACATGCGACGACTCATCCAGCTTCCATTTGTTTGCTAAGAGCTCTTTTAAGAACTTAACGGCATTTGGCATCTGTGAAAGAGCTTCAATAAACGGTAATTTATTATGTAATTTCTTTAAAAGTTTAAGGAATTTATAGAATTGTTTATCTGTGCGGTCTTTCCTTGTCGTATTTGGATATGGGACATGAGGCTTATACTCTTTAATGATTGGTTCTTTGCAGCTTACCTCACCCTTACCTTTTCTTAATAGAGCCTGGCTTGGTTCTGATTTGTCATTAACTAACACTCCTTCATCGATCTTATCAGTGGCGTGCAGTTGCTTCCTTGGGTTAGTTTCTGTGTTGCTTGGCAAGCCGCCTTATGGCCTTTCAGAGATTAGCTTAGCAAGTAGACCTATCTGAGTTTCAAGCCCTTGAATCGATGCTTGCTGGTTTTTTAGTGCTGTTTTGGTGTTTTGAAAATGGGTTTCTGACACCGAGATAAATTTCGTGAGCATCTTCTCAAGATTCGGCTCTTTCTCTTGCTGGTAAGGAGGTTACTGAAATCTTGGAGGGACTGGTAGTCTTTGATTACCTTGATTCCCTTGACCTCTCCAAGAGAAAATGGGGTGGTTCCTCCAACCTGTATTATAAGTGTTACTATAAGGGTTATTTTGAGATCTAAAATTATTACCCATATAGTTGGCTTGTTCATTTTCTGTACTAGGATCGTGGGATGAATAATCTGTGTTGTACATTCCTCCTCCATTTGAATTGCACCTTATCACTGGCTGTACCTGTGTAGAACTAACTAAATCGTCAATCTTTTTATTTAAGAGTTCTACCTAATTTGATAGCATTGCGACTGCGTCAACGTTAAAAACACTGCCAGCTTTTTGTGGCTTTGTTCTCATGACTTGCCACTGATAATTATCCAGTGACATCTCCTCTATAACCTCGTAAGCCTCTTCAGGTGTTTTGTTATTTATGGTTCCACTGGTAGCTGCATCAATCATCAGTCTTGTTGAGGGGTTCAAACCGTTGTGGAAAGTTTGAACCTATAACCATAAAGGTAGCACATAGTGAGGGCACCTTCTTAATAAATCCTTGTATCTCTCCCAAGCGTCAGAAAGTGTCTCTAAATCCATCTGCACAAAAGAAGAGATATCATTCCTTAACTTTGCTATTTTACCCGGCAAAAAATATTTAAGTAAAAACTTTTCGGTCATTTGTTCCCAAGTAGTGATTGACCCTCTAGGTAAAGAGTTTAACCACTATTTTACCTTATTTCTTAAAGAAAAGGGAAATAACCGAAGGTGAATGGCGTCATCAAAAACGCCATTGATTTTAAATGTGTCGCAGAATTCCAAATCTTAGCTAAGTGTGTGTTAGGATCCTCATCCTGCAAACCATCAAATTGAACAAAATGTTGAATCATTTGAATAGTGTTAGGTTTCAATTCAAAATTATTTACAACAATAACAGGCCTAACAATACTAGATTCAACACCAGCTAAATTAGGCTTTGCATAATCATACATAGTACGAGGAGCAGGATTCTAATCAACAGGATCTGCGGCTAACGCAGGAGGTGGTAAATTATCCTGATTTGCTTCCATTACTTTGGTAGGTTCAGTTTCGTTCTCTTGTTCTTATTCTACATACTGTAGGCTTTGCCTTATTTCTCTTCAGTTTCTGCAAACTGTTGCTTCTAAATCACTATCAAAAAGCAAAGGTCCTAACGGGTTTCTTCTAGTTATAAACTAGAGACACCTATTAGAGAAAAACAAAAAAAAAAGAAAAATTTAGTAAATAAAACCTAAAATAAAAATAGAAAATAGATTGCAATAAAAGTAAAAAATGGCTAAAGTAATAGAAATCGAGTGTTCCTAATATTTTAGTTCCCCGGCAACAACGCCAAAAACTTGATCATGATTGTGATGAAGCAATAATAATGATCGTACCTAGAAACTAACTATCATCACGATAAAAGGCAAGCGCACCTATCGAATAGTAGTATAGTTAGTGGTAAGATCGGAATGTCGAATCCAAGGAACTAAAAGTACTAGTAATAACTTTCTTCCTATTATCTAGCCTAGAAATAAAGGGAGGTTATTTGTAAACTAAAGACGCGACAAAAAATAACTTGAGGAAATACTTTGGGAAGACTTGATCGATAAAAGCAATACCAAAGGAAGAATCTACCTACACTTCACTTGTTATTTAACTCTGAACTAAATGATTTATTCATTCGACTTGATCCGTAGAGATCCCTAAATTATGTTAATATCTTCGTCGAGACTAAGAACAACTGACCCTAGGTTGATTAATTGAAATCTCTTTCTAATTAAAACCCCTAGTGTTGCATTAACTCGATCTATGGATCCCCCTATTAGATTTGACTCTAATTTGGCAAATTTTCATCGTCCTATGTCTAGGATTGTGATCAACTCTGCTTAATTATGTTGGACCTACTCTTAAACAAGGACTTTTGCTCCTCTGAATAAGCACATTCGACTTGAATTAAAATCCTAAAATATCAACTCAAGAATTGAAAACAAAATTAAGAACAAATCGAATATTTATCATATAGTTCAGATAACAATAACAAGATCCATCTTAGGTTTCATCCCACTCAGGTATTTAGGGGATTTAGTTCATAATAAAAAAGGAAAACATCTCAAAATAAAGAAGAAAACAAAACATAAAGAAAAACCCAAAACTTCTAAAAGAATTGAAGGGAGATCTTCAGTCTTAATGTAGATCCTTGCTTCTGAGATGGATCAATTAGCTTTCCTTGAGTAATTCACTACTTCCTACTCTGTGTCTCTGCGGGCCCCTTTTTAGTCGTCTCCTAGGGTCTTTATATAGAGTTTGGAGTGTCTTTCTTAGCCCCTAAGTAGCTTTTTCCGCGTGAAATTCAAATAGGTCACGACAGGGACACGCCTGTGTGACTTGTGCTTAGGCCGTGCTCAAGTCTGCTAGAAAGACACGGGTGGATGGTGTACCCATGTGAAGAACTCCAAGCCATGTTGATTTTTCACTTTGGCCCATTTTCTTTGGTTTTGGCCCATTTCTCATTCTTTTCACTTTCCTATGCTCACCTAAGTATAAAACATGACATTAAAGGATTAGTCGCATCAAATTCCACAAATTCAATGATAATTCATCCATAAATGTGCCAAATGTGGGATAAAAATATGTATATATTTTGGTTTATCAAGCTGGAACACAAGTGTGTGTCTTGGCCGTGTGAATCTTGCATCTATTTTTTGAAAATTCAAATTAACCACACGGCCTAGCACACGGGCATGTGACTTGGCTGTGTGACATCAATTTGTTCATGAGTCGCAAGTCAGAGAGTTACACGGGTTAGGGACATGGGCTTATGAATCCACACGGCTTGACCACACGGGCATGTCCCATACCACACGGGCGTGTGACACTTAATAGTGAGAAAATTTTTAGGATTTTGCGAAAAATTCCCTGAGTTCTCGATTTAGTCCTGATTCGATTCCAGTATTTGTTTTGGGCCTCGAGGGTCTATATAAGGGTCGTTATGAATGATTTCAAGAAATGAATAGTAATTTACATGAATTATTTGAAAATGGTCTGAAAGTTTCGGTAATGCTCTGAAACCCTATTCCGGTGACAGATATGGGTTAGGGGTGTTATAGGTTTGATACTTTTATCACAAACTCAGTAGACTCAATACTTACTGAACACTAAATTCATACATATATATGAATGACTTGCTCCAGGATCTATCAATGTAATCACATTAGTGTCATAGAGAGAAAATGTACTGGTGATAACATCTGGAGATGACGCTTCTTCGCGAGCGCGAATAGCGTAGGCTCTAGTAGGTGCTCTAACTTCGGATCTCACAGTGGAGTCCTTTGTTGCCCCTCGACTATCACTCACATTTCTAGCTTTTCTAGGTGGTCTTCCTTTGGTGCTTGTGTTACTCAGTCTTACATTCTGAGGTTGATCTTTCTCCACCATCTCGAGATATTCTCTAATAAAGTGATCCAGTGAACCACACTTAAAATAGGCCCGATCATTCATTCTGTATTAACCAAGATGTCATTTCCCACACTATCTACATTCAGGTCTATTTGGTCTCGCACTGCCGACACTTGCTATAGATGTAGCTAGAGCCTTTGTACTCGTAAATTGCTTCCCTCGATCTCTATTAGAATGATCCTTTGATGCATTTGAGCAACTATACACATCTCGTGATTTCTTGGATGAAGAGTGATATGGTTAATTCATCAATCTCTTTCTCGAATCTCTAGCTTTAGAATCAACTTTTCCCTTTTCTTTACCAAGTTCTTCAGTCTTGTAAGCCTGATCAACGAGTACCACGAACTCTTTCAGCTCTAGGATCCCAACTAGTAATATAATATCTTCATTCAACCCGTCTTCAAATCTTTTGCACATAATAGCTTCTATTGAAACACATTCCCGGGCAAATTTACTGAGCTTCGCAAATTCTTACTTATATTCTGTAACGGACATACGGCCCTGTTTCAATTCTAGAAACTCTTTATGTTTCTGATCAATAAATCTCTGGCTGATGTATTTCTTTCTAAATTCAGATTGGAAGATCTCCCAGGTAACCCTTTCTTTCGATACCATTGATGTCAAAGTATTCCACCATTGATACGCAGAATCTCTCAAAAGCGATACAACACATTTAATGCATTCTTCGGGTGTACACGATAATTCATCAACTACTCGAATTGTATTTTCAAGCCAAAACTTAGCTTTCTCAAGATCATCATCAACGGTAGTCCTGAACTCTTTAGACCATACTTACGAATCTTATCAACAGGAGGCTTGTTCAAACGTATAGGATCATTAACTTGAGGAACTACGGGGATTGGTTGAGGAATTGGTGGGGGTGGAGGTTGTTGAGTAGCCGAATTCATTCGAATGAACTCCATGAACAACTCATTCATCATTTGGAAGAAGGCTTCTTTAGCCTCTCCTTTCTGACTACCCGTAACGAGCCTTGATTCAGCCTACACGGCTCCTTGTATGGAAGCTGGCGCATTACTTTCAACATCATTAGCTATAGCTCGATTGGGATCCATTTACTAATAAAATGTAACACCTCTAACCCATATCCTTCGTCGGAATAGGGTAAGAGACATCACTAAACTTATTACATTATTTGCACATTCATTTCACATACATTATCATACACTAACATATCTCATTCAAACATACATTGTCCCTTAAACGAGCCTATGAGGCTCTAAACATGCACTAGGGGTGGTTCGGGACTAAACCAATAATTTAGGGAAAGCTTTGGAAAAACATAGAAAATTTCTCAAAACAGGGGACACATGCCCGTGTGAACAGGCCATGTGTCTCACATGGCCATAAGACACGCCCGTGTCACAGGCCGTGCGAACATTCATAATAGGAGCACATGGTCGTGTCTCAAATCGTGTCCTACCTCGTGTAACTCTCTGACTTAGATCACACGACTGACCACACGCCCATGTGTCTAGCCCGTGTGCCTATTTGAAATGGCCACACATGCCCGTGTGCCAGGCCGTGTCAAACCTGTAGGGTTTACTGACTTATGCCACATGACCAGTCACACGTCCATGTGTGAGGCCGTGTGGAGCATACTGATTCGCTTCCAAATACAACACCAGTGGACACATGGCCATATACTATGACCATGTGTCACATATAGCTGAGACACCCACCTGTGTCTCTGCTTATATGGACAAAAATAGGCCATTTACAAGGCCATTTTCCCACCCAATTTAGGCAAACCTACACAAGCACAAATGATACTATTTCAAGACACAAATGGGCAGCCAAACAACCTCATCCAATGCAAAAATCATGCCATATCCATTCCAACCATTTCAACACTCAATTCAATGCCATTTACTTAGCCAAATACATACCAAAACAACATGATTCATTAACCATAATAAACATATATTACTTAACCTATAATCAACCAATCCATCATCCAAAACCAATCCACAGCAAGACATTTCTCAAGCCATTATACACCATAAACTAAATAGCTTTTTGAGCAACCATACCAAAATATGCCATATCACAAGACAATATATATATCAACTATATATCATTATCAAGCCATTTCATAAGACCAACATATTATCATCAAACATACCAAAATGACAGAAGCCTATGCATGCCATATACCATATATATACAATTTCAAAAATACCCAAAATAGATGTCCGATAGTGCGATGAAGTCTCTAGCGATCCCCAGATCCGAGATAGCTTGATTTCACTATAAAACATAGGAAAATAAAATGAAGTAAGCTTTGCAGCTTAGTAAGCTCGTATGATAATAAACTTAACATATCAAATAAGTGCAACTCAATCATAAAAGCATAATATGGTTTAACACATATCAAACCACAAACCTTTCTCATGTTCAAATCATGAACAAAGATGGAATCCACAATTTACCTCAATTTAATTCACGTATACATTCTATACGTACCTATATCACTTCGATCAATCTTACTTTCATCCTCGTATCAATTATGCCTGTTGAACCATTCGAAATCACTAAAGGATACTCGAGAATCACACATATATAGTACCAATGCCATATCCCAGATATGGTCTTACATGTAATCTCGTAACGATGCTATAGCCCAGCTATGGTTTTACACGAAATCTCATATCAATGCCATATCCTAGATACAGTCTTACACGAAGTCTCATATCGATGCCATATCCTAGATATGGTCTTACATGTAATCTCTGTAACCCTGATGTCATGACATTTGTATCCTAAACTATTCCTAAAGTTCGTACAAGAATTTCATCTGTCAATTCTCTACCGATCATGTCTCATAAACTCATATCAACCATTTTACTTCAATTCAAAAATAATAACGCATTTATAACATAATTTAACAATATTTATTAGCATACGAACTTACCTTATATACGGTAACGACAAAATGAACTGACTATTCAATCACTTCACTTTTCCCTCGATCTAATTTCTTAATCTATAAGTAACCAAAATCAACTTATTTAATCTTCTATTTATTCAATTTAGACCAAATGACACATTTGTGCTATTTTACACATTAGCCCCTAAACTTTCACATTTTTACAATTTAATTCTTATTACAGAAAATCACAAATTCATGAAATTCCTTTAATACCCATGATATTCGAATTACCCTTATGCCCCTAGCAGCCCATATTTATCACCTTTTCACACATTTAACCACACATTTATCACTTTTCACAAATTAGTCCATATTTTGCATTTTTACTCAAAATCACTTAATAAAACTTGTAAAACTATCAACAAATATTCATAGTTCATCATCAAGCATCAAATAACACATGTAGTCAATAATGGCAACTATCAAAACATTTAACAATTTTGCAAAATAGTCCCTGGGCTAGCTAGAATGTAACACCCCAAATAAATATATGCTCTAAACGCCAGCTTCCATGACCATAAACTAAAATTAAAAGAATTTATGCCATGGCCAGGATTCGAACTATGGATCACTCTTTGCTACCCAGCGCCCCTAACCACTAGACCACCTACTTTTATATGCTAAGTTTTAACCAAAAATATTTTTAAACCCTTCATTGTGACTCCAATGTCCACTTAAAGGCAAAAATTAATATTTTTCTTAAAGTCCCTATATGAGTCCAAGACTTCCCGGACATCCCCAAATGCTCCAAATCATCTAATTAACAATCCAAACATGAAATATTTTTTTCTTGAACACAAAAAATCAAATTTTCACCGATAAACGAAGCTCAATTCTCCTAAGCCTAAAATCAGGGTGTTACAACTCTACTCCCCTTAAAGAAATTTCGTCCTCAAATTTTCCAACTATCAACTAACCGTACTACTCAAGTCATACCACACATACCTCCATGGCCTCAACTTCGGCCTATTGAACCTCGTTCGCATGTACCTTTGAACACATCCTCTATTCATGTTTTGCCTTATTAGAAATTTTATGAAATAACTTACAGTTTTGTAATTATTAACAATGTCTTATGGAAATAGGAGTTTAAAGTTGTTTTCGAGGATCAAGATCACACTACAGCCTTTAGTTTCCTATAATCTCAGTCTATCCTACCTATAGTGTCATAGCATAACAATCTCAATATTCAATAAGCTAAGCAGATAACAGTAATTTAAACACTTACAGATTCGTTGCAAGGCTAATGTATCGCTAGATATTGTTGCTAATTTAACCCTTAGCTATCTTAGATTATTAAACATGCACTGATTAAGTTTTGTGTCAATTAATTACAATTTCAATCCGCTTAAATAATTAATTCATTAGTTGCCTTACAATTGTAATGCAAGAACAACTTCGTCATGGTTTTACTTAATCAAACATCTTACCGAGTCCTATAACAACACAAACACAACTTTAATAAACTAAGTAGACGAAATGCAATCAACCTAACACGAATTAAATTTAAGTCATATTAATTAAATTAAACATATCAACATCACAAATATTTATAGACATGTTCATCCTAACAACAACAAAATTAAAATTATAGGGAACAAGAATCAAATCCAATGTTTCTCTGTGGCTTGACTAGTTTGCTCCACTCCGCCTTCTCTGCTTGTTCTTGTCAAATCGAGGCTTCTACGAACACCTGAATGCTGCTCCAAATGGTGGTTGAAGGACTCTTTTTCAAGAGGTAAAATCAACAAGGGAATAGGGGAAAAAATGAAGGAAAATAAAAATGAGAGAGAAGTGAAGAGATAAGAAGGGTTAAGATGATGTTGAAGTGAGCAACAAATGGGGTATTTATAGGTTGACAAGGCTTCTAAAAATAGCCAAAATCAGCAGCCAAAGACTCCCTCATGGCCGGCCACACATGTGGCATGTTTGATGATTTCAAACATGCTAGTTTAAGGTAAGGGCAAATCCAGAAAGGCATAAATAGTGAAGGGTTTGAATGCAATTTGAAGGAGTCTTCAAGGGTCATTTGAAAGCCAAATAATCAGCCAAGCAAGCTGATTGGGTTAGCATGTGGGATGGTTATGGGCTGCCCAGTGCTCGGTTGGATCAGTTTTCTCGGTTCAACTCAATTGGGCCACTTTTAATAATTAATTAATAATAATTTATCTAACCCAAATTAAATTGGATCAAAATTAAAATTAGTTATATTATGAATTAATACACATAATTTGGACCGTCTTAGGCTGAAAAATTAATTTGCCTTGATGCTTCAAAATTGCTTCTTGGTTTTACACTTCTAGTAGTGTTTGCCAAGCCATCTTTCGCCCTTTGCGCAAATCTATTGAAAATGATAAAAATTAATCAAAATTTATTATAAAATTAAGTAAAATTAAACATGTTCATATTTTAAGTACAATTTAATTATTTTATAATTATTATATATTTTTCGTCAAGAATTTTACTGAAACTACATGAATTTGAGTTAAAAAAGGCATGAAAAAGTGTGTAAATTTGCATGTTTCCATTAATCACTGGTCATTCTATGCTTCATTGCACCGCCTCTAGTGTAGGTTGGGCATACTCGCACAATGTCCTTTGAGCCATTGGGATCACTTCCCGATTATTGCCTTGTTATTCTCGTGGCTCCTTAAATAACATATTTGCCCATGGTAAATTAATTACCGCGAGTAGATAGGTATTAATGGCTGGACTATTACACTTGAGAATTTCCTCTAGATCTGGATAAGGTTCAATTAGAGTACATGAGCTTTGGGTCATACATGACCTGAAAATAAATTAGAATAAAAATAAGTAACTTAAAATCGTATCTATAGGTCTTAACTTTCCTACATATCTTATTAATTGTAAAAAAAAAAAACTATTTTCACAATTTATTATCGAAACCTCCTCGGCAATGGCATCAACAACTTCACCACCTATAAACATGTTATCGTTTATAGTTAAATAATACACAAAAAAAATATAAGAATTAAGAACAACGGTGTATGCAAGTGCATGGGTCAAATTGTAATATAGTTTGTACAACGAAATACTTGGAAGTATTCCAAGGATCATACTTAATGGAGGATGAAATAAATAAAGAAAACACTTTTACAATAACAAGTCTTAGTAGTACTAATTATTTCCTATATTATGGTGAACCATAAAATGGAGTAAGAGAGTAAAAATAAATAAATAAAGAAAAATAGAAAAAATAAATAAAGAAATAAATAAGGAAGATTAGCTCGCTTTAGAGTTTGTAACTAACTTCATATTAGGGTTTTAGGGCAGATTAGCTATCAATTAATCAATTATTACCTCCCAGCCTCTAATTAAATAATCGATTGGTTGATACTCGCTTATCTCCTAATCTCATTTTCTCAACTAGGACAAATTATGATTTACTCGGTTTGACTTATCTCCCGACCTCATCTTGCCTATGGTAACTTCCTAGGGTTGTGTAGCCTAGTGGTTTAAGCACATGTAATTCATACAAACTAATCACTCTCAGGAAACCCTAAATCTTCTATTAATCACATCCCTATCCACTTGTTAATCTACCTAAAGGATTTAGGCATTCATGTTATTCATAATCTAGTTCTCGATTAAATAAACCATATAAGGAACACGATGAATTTGAAGAAGAAAAGAGATTTGAATAATTGTGGATTTAATATCGAATGGGGAAAGAAGTAGTAAATCTCTTGATTAGAATAAAGAAATAAAACAAATTCAAAAGAACATAAACTGAAAGACTTGAATTAAAAGAGATAAATTCTTGAACCAAAACTAATTTCAAGAGGAAAATAAAGAAAGTATAGAAAAATTGAAAAGAAAATAAACTAAACTGCTTCTAAACTAAAAGGGTTTTTGAAGGCGTCTAGGACAACTTAGTTACATTCAACCCCTAATGTCTTATTTATAGAGTTGTTGGTCACCTAAATTAGGTCTTCGACACGTACAAAGTCTTCATATAAGTTTGGCTGCCCGGACAAGAATAACACATTAAACTTGGACAGCATGTTGATGTGTGTCATGCCATACCACTTGCGTGGTACGACACAATACCCACATCTTTCCTTGGTTGTTCATTTTGTGCCTTGATGTCCTGGGAAGCTTGTGCATCACTCAACCCTTACTTCCACATCAATTGAGCCTTTATTTCTTCATCATACAAACTTAATTGAACATATTAGCACAACCAAATTCCTGTGTTCGCCCATTGGGCTACAACACCTAACAAATGTGTTAAAAAAATTTTATTAAATTTCTCTCCTAAGGCCTAAATACTAAAAACGTAAATTAAAATGCTAAATTGCTTAGAAAACAAATTATTTAAGTGCGGACTTGACTCGGATTAACTACTACATTTAATGATAGGTCAATTCCATTGCTCCATTTCAAAGAAAATCATAATGATTTTTGAGTGTTTTCCGTTTCTCTATTTCTATTCATTATGTTCATTTTGATTCAAACACGCAATTCATTTTTGGTTTCAACTAGCTAGTGGATGGGTCGATTGGACATATGCAATTAGGGCTCAAATGATTTATAATTAAGTTCATTCTTTTTTCTTATTAATTAAAACATTTTCTTCCATTTTGCTTGATATTAGTTAAACATTAGACAACCAGTAAGCAACATTTGCTTCCATTTTGCCTTGTATGCAAAAATTATGTGAAAACAATATACAAAGTATTAATTTAATTCATGAATAATTTTATTAACCAATATATTTAAAATACTACAAAAATACAACACTTAGGGCACCATATCCAACAAGAACACCTTTAAAGAGGTCCAATATTTCAATTGTGAAATAGGTCACAGTAAGACAAGTGATCAAGAAATGTATGATGATGATGACCTTAAAAAGTTGTTTTGAGTCAACAATGAGGTATAACCCATCCTTAATTTTTATTTGTAAATAATTTTCATCTTTGAACGTAGATTCTATTTTATTTAGTTAGGCTTTAAATTCCTTGCTTGTTGGACTCTAGGGCTTTAAGGGTCTTGTTTTGTGATTAGATGAAGTTAGGATGGAAATTTTGGGAAATTTTGAGAATTATATAGTAGAATTGTGACACTAAAGGTAAGGTATCACGATACTTTAGACAGTTCCAAGGAAAGGCCAAAAATATTTTGGCTATCGCAATATCGACCCTCGATATCGTGATATCCTAGGTAGTTTCAAAATTTTGAATTTTTAACAAACACCTAATCGTATCACGAATTGACCTTAGGTAATCATACCCAGGACACTTTCAAAAATAGAAGGGACAAAAATTTGTAGGGATATCATGATACCCACCTTAGATATCATGATACCCCTATCGGGTTTGTAGAATACCTGGTTTTAGGTATCGCGACACGAGTGTTTGTAAGTTCAAACCCCCAAAACCCCTTAAAATTCCCAAATTTTTGCCATTTCCAAACCTTAACTCCCTTAGCACTTTCCTTATTTTCTTTGGGTATTCTCTTTATTCTTCTTTCAGTTCTTTGTTGCTCACTTAGGGATGATGACACCACGACAAAACAAACACACTTACCTTCACAACAACTGAGGTTAAAAGTTTCAACTTCTACTGAATTTTGAAAATTATTGTTTTTCTTGCTTAGTAGTTTGTTGCAAGCTGAGGAAAGTTATGAACTTGTTGAAAAAAAGTTTTGCATTATTGTAGGCTAGTTGGTTAGAATTTTTCTTTTAAGTATTGTTGCTTGATTAAATCTTTGCACTCTACGAAATGTCACCAAGGAAAATGAAGCAAACTCGATCCTAACCTAAGTTAGCTTCATTGTTAGAGTTTGATCAGACCAAGTTTTTCTCTCAAGAGGCCGAAAGGTTCTTTCTCATGCTTCAGGGATGAATGTTCACCCCTAAACGTGGTTTTGACCCAACCTCTTCCTTGAATGGTGAGGTTTGGGATCCTATTTGATTTCATTGGTGGAAAATCTTTTGCCTACTACCTTAGGCTCCTATGATTCTACCTATGGTCTTAGAGTTCTACTCCAATTTAAAACCACCTGAAAAAGTCGAGTTTACTTTAGGAACCGAGATATCTTCTCTACAAAAATATGTGAATATTATGACATCCTATTTTATGAAAATGATGACATCAAGTTGCTTGACTTGACATGTGATCATGATGTGGATATGGAAGACATAATAAACTACCTAATGAAAGGTATACAAGAATGGAAACAATAGACAAAAATGAGATTATTGACTTGTCGCCAATCGTAGTGGTAGTTTAAGTACCTTTCAGCACTTAATGAGCTTGTTTTCTAGGAATTTTATAATTAATTATTACATTTTCAATATTAGTAGGTTAGCAACTAAATGTTAATAAAATAAGTGTAACAACCCTTCTTTAGTCAGATCAGAATAGTGGTTTCGGGACCACAAATTTGAAGTTAAAGTAATTATTTTATGATTAAATTAAAGCTTACAGCATGATAGTGTGATTGCATATGAATTTCGTTAAGAAATGCTATCGTTTGAATGCTCAATTCGATAAAAATGACTAAATCGCGTAAAGCATAAAAGTTGTGTTCTAAAAGCTAGAAGTATCTAATAGTTATGGAATATTTAAGTAAGGGTCCTTATGTGGTAATTAGACTTTTATAATGGTTAATAGACATTTATGAACATTTTTATCAAGTGTTCTAATATTAATAGTTAAGGTTAATTTAGTAATTTAATGAATTATATTAAGAAAAATAACAAAAACAAAGTTATCATCTTTCTTAGTATATTCCTCCACCAAAATTTCAACCTAAACTAGCCATGGGAGGAGCTTGATATTCAACCAAGCTAATTTTCATGCATGTAAGTTCAATTTTGTCTCGTTTTTAATGATTTCTATGTTTTTAAGATCGTTGCAACTAGGTCTAGCTAGCCCAGGGACTATTTTGCAAAACTGTTAAAGGTTTACGGTTTTGTCATTGATGAATAGATGTGTATTTTGATTTTTGATGATGGATTTTTAATGGTTGTTGTTAGATAAACAACATTTGTAAAGACATTTTTGATGAAAATGTCAATTAGGGATTTATTTGTGAAATGTGGAAACTGTCATTAAAATGTGAAATAAATGAAAAATATAAGTTGCTAGGGACCTAATTGAAGTTCGACTAGCATGGGTTTAAGTAGAATTCCATGAATTTGAAATTTTGTGAGATAAGGACTAAATTATAAAAATGTGAATTATTAGGGGCAAAAGTGTAAAGTTGCTTTAATGTGTATTTTGAACTAAATTGTGTCGAAACCATTTTTATATTTTAGAAAAAAAGGGGAATTGACTTTGAAAAGGAGTTGCCGCCAATCATCTTTGTTTAGGTGTGATCGGATCACCTTATAAAACATTTTGTTTTATTAAAACATCAATTTAGGCCAACGAAATTTGAGAAGACTGGTTCGGGAGTCGGTTACGTATGAGGAAGGATTAGCACCCTCGTAACGCCCAAAAAAATTGGTACCTAGTTGATTGCTTTATGTCCTAATATCGAATATTTTGAAAATATTTTTTTAAAAAAACATACAATCCTTTTACAACTCAAAGCCTTTTAGCAGATATTTGATTCTTTGAATTTTAAAAAGAAACATCGAAACTCAGTAAGTTAGAGCACGATCTTTCAAATTTTCAAATATCAAATTTCCTTTATTATTTTGGAAATCCTCTCTCAAGATGATAAATCATTGCATCCAATAAGTTAGGACACAACTTCTTAACTTCCCGAGAATAGGTTTTTTATTAAAACTCGAAAGCTTTGATTTCAAAAGGGATTCTTGGATATTTGAATTCAACAAGAAAAATCGAAACTCAGTAAGTTAGGGCACAATTTTCCTCAAAGCTCCCAAATATCAAATAACGCTTCATTTTCCTTTTAAAATTTTTTAATAAAATTGGGAAATTTTGCAAAATGCATTTTTTTGTTTAAAACAATTATTCAAGTAACAATATCGCATTAATACATCGTCAAACATAAATTCCAAAAGCAATTTACGAAAATTTACATGATATACTAACATTTCATACTAATATAGACAATTGAAAGAAAAACAACGAAAAATAGCGAGTGATACATGTAATAAAATGACTATGCTAAAACAATAATAAACAAATAAAAGGACATGAATAAATAAATACAAAATATAGAGTAAGCAATAAATAAAAAAAACATGAAAGATAAAAAATAAGAAATGAATATGAATCTTTACAAACAAGGTCAAATATAAAAGTAAAATAACGATATAAAATAAATGACGTATTCAAAACAATAAATGGATATCAAAACAATAAAAAAAACACACACACACACACACAAAAAATATGACAAATCTTAAAATGGTTAATATATATATAAATAATTAATGTATTTTAAATAAATAAAATAAAAAATAAGGATAAATATATAATATATAACAACTTAATATGTATTTTTATATAAAAAGATAATATACATATTTAAAATTAAACGATATAAAAAAAAAACTTTACATTAATAAATTAATTTAAAATATTATATAATATACAAATTTTGAAATAATACCTAATGTATAATAGATAATATTTAAAAACATTAATATATAAAAAATAAAATAATATGTAACAAAATAATTTTATATATAAAAAGGGGTTTAAAATAAATAACATGTACAAAGTACTAAGATAAATCAATAATAATTAAAAAAACTAAGTTGGAATAAAAATAATAAAAAAGGATTCAATCTAAATGTTAATAAAGTTCTGGGTATAATAAAAAAGGAACAAAATCGAATTAGGGCTTAATTGAAATGCGGGCCACAAAGGAGGGACTCACTGGGCAAATATGCCCTATTCTCAAAACGGCACCGTTCAAATGCTTGTCTTTAAAAGACTTAGGGACCAAATCGAGACAAAAGCAAGTCTTTAGGGCTAAATTTAAAATAAAAGAAAATTTAAATTGAATGAAATTATAAATAATAAAATTTTGGAAGGACCAAACAGGAAAATTGCCCTTTTTATAAAAACATGGTGGATCCTCCCCGGGTATCGGGTCAACGCGCGGATCCTGGCCCTTAAACGACGTTGTTTTGATGCTTATTGACGTAAGCCAAAACGACGTCATTTTATGTTGCTATATATATCATCTTTCATAAAAAAAAAAAAATTCATTTGAACACTCTATTGTAAAAAAACAAAAATTCCTTTGAAAGCTCTCGGAACTCCGCCCAGAGATTAGCCTAATTCTGTCATCGAGCCTCGCCGTCCTCAGCCATCTCCACCGCCTCTCACGGCGGTCGGAGTCCCCAAAAAGGTGGTATTTCACTCCTTAGAGCTTTCTAAAGCCGAATCCGATGTCAAAAGGGACCTTTAGGCTACCTAATACGTGAAATAAAAAGAAAAACCCTTTCAGTTTCCTCTGTTTTGCCGAGAAAAGGTAAGAAAATGAGATTTTTTTCTTATTTATAATATATGTATGCGTATTTGCTGTGAATAGTCGAAAAAAAGAAAATATCTTCGTTTCTCTGTTCAATATTTGTGTTTGTGTTTAGGTATTCGTAAAAAGCGTAGTCCATTACACTATTCTTTTCTTTCTTTTATAGCTGAAGTAAAATAAAAAAATAAATATTACAATCCTTCTTGCTATATCTGCTACTGTCCGTGCTTCATTTCCTTTTTTATAGGTAAAAGGCGAGATCTCCGGCGGTGATGAGGGCATTGACGACGGCATAGAAGCCTCGAGGGACTGCAGCGGCGCGAGAGGGAATCCTAGGGTTTCGAATCTGAAACAAGATTTGGGCCATTGGGCCATGTAATTTGGTCCTTTAGTTAGTGGGTTTTAGTGTAATTGGGTTGGCCTAGGTTTAGTGGCTTGGGTTGGTTTAGGTTTAAAAGGGTTTAGTGTCTTGAGTTTGTATTTGGGCTTGAGGGTGTAATTGGGTTTAGGTTAATATTGGCTTGTACATTGGACTTTATTAATGTGGACTTTTTATTTATTATTATTGTGGGTTTCTAACGAGTCGGGCAAATTTGGGTTCTTACAAATTGAATAGAATGTTATTGAATAATTTAAATTTTGATTACATTTAGATCAAGAAAAGCGAAATACAGATTTTGATCGGGGAAAGAAAAAGGTTTTAGAATAATCAACTTATTTCACCTTGGATATGATCTTGCGGACATATTTGACAACGATTCGACAAGTGAAAAATCCCAGTTGAACCTTAGGAATAGTTTAGGATACGAATGTCATGACATTAGGGTTACTGTGATTATGTGATTCGGGTGCTGGTCCTGTACGTCCTACTGGTGGCTGAGTATACCAGCATGTGTTGCAGTTACTTGACAGCTTATGTGAGCAGCGTCGTGTAGCTACATCTTGACTGACAGCTTGTGTGAGCAGGCCCGTTGATAGCTCGAGAGTGAGCATTATATGTGATATGTGATTGAGATGGCTTCGACTATATATGTGGCACTTAGGGTGCGAGATTTCCCAAGTATTCGATAGTATTCTGAATTATTCAACCGGTGTAACCAATAGGTGTATGAGTATGAGATTGATACAAGTTGGTATAGGTATGTACAGAAATCATACAAGTATTGAATGGAAGGGAAATGTTAATTTCATATCGAACCTTGTGAACGAAAATGTGGTACGTTGTTAGTTCGATATGAGACATGTTATGAGATGTTTAAATGTTTAATTAGTGCATATTTGGTAAGTTAAGTTTATTGCTATATGAACTTACTAAGCTTTATAGCTTACTTTGTGTATTTTTCTGTGTTCTATAGTGATTTCAAAGCTAGCTCAGATTCAAGGATCATCAGAGACTTCATCACACTATCAAGCTTTCATTTGGAACTTGTGAGCTTATGTATATGGTTATATGGAATGTATAGGAGCTTTGGTCACTTTGGTATATGCTAGTTATGGATTTTAGTCATTTGAATTGGCTTGTAAATGATAAGTGTCTTGTTTTGTGTATAGCCATGTGAGTTGGCTTATTTTGGTTGATTTGGTTGTGTAAATGGTCATGTTGATATGTGGTTGGAAATGGCTAAATTAATGCTTTTTATGAATTGATATTTAGAGTACCATATGTTGAAAATTTGAAGAATTGATATGTATATGATTAGAAGTAGGAAAGTACATATATGAAGCTAGCTAGTTAGGTGAATTAAGAATGTGATTTTAGCATAGAATTGAATAGCTTTTGTGGTATTTGTTTGCCTTGTATATGTTGGTATTGAAATGGTTTGAATTATGCTTGGTTGAGGTTAACTGAATGCCTATTTATGTCATGTTTCGCTGTCATTTGGGTTGGTGTAGTTGTGTACAAGTTGGGTGGCAAGATGACTTGGTAAATAGCCTATTTTTGTCCACAATTGCAGAGATACGGGCGTGTGTCTCAGCCGTGTGTGACACACGGTCAGGTGACATGGCCGTGTGTCCCCTGTAGCATTTAATGAAAACAAGTCAGTGAGTTACATGGGCTAGTCACATGTCAGGGACTTACACGGGCTAAGACACGGGCTGGGACATGGCCATGTGCTCCCATTTCGAATGTCCACACGGCCTATGACACAGACGTGTCTTTTGGCCGTATGAGACATATGGGCGTGTGTCCCCTGTATATGAAAATTTTCAAAGTTTTTCTTAAAATTTTCCTGAGTTATTGATTTAGTCCTAAACTACTTCTAGTGTATAATTTGGGCCTCGTAGGCCCGTAATAGGGGCAATGTGAATGTATTTAAGTGATAATTACATGAAATGTAAAAAATGTATGTGAATTATATGTTTATTTGTGTAATAAGTTCGGTAATATTCTGTAACCCTAATCCAGTGTTGAATACGGGTGAAGGGTGTTACAATAAATGTTTTTACACATTTTTTTGCTTATTTCGATGACTCGGAAGGCCAACTCAAGCCTCATGAGTGACTAATGGGCTATTTAAGTGTGTAGGATGTTAATTCAGGTCCAAGAATACAATAATACAAGAGTGATTAATGGGCTATTTAAGTGTGTAGGATGTCAATTTAGGTCCAAGAATACATGGGATGATCATCAGTCTGTAAGACAAGGGAGCTAGATAGCTTAACAAAGTTGCCAAGGCTAGGAAAGCACTTGATGTCATGACGAGGAGTTTCCTTTTGTCACAATAACGCGATGAAAATAGGAAGGAATTCAAGATGGCGACATCATGATGAGGAGTCTTCCTACTTCACAACGACACGACAATGGTAGGACAAAATATGGTTGATTCTTTGGACAAAAATTTTGGGATATTTCCTTATTTGGACCTTAGAATTTACTAGAATATTGTATTAATCTGTATCTAAGTGTATCTAGGATTGAGTGGTCACCAATTAGCCCGTTGCCTACATAAGCAACCTTAGGGTCCCCAAAATTGGTTTGCAAGCTTAGATATATAGTTTTTACTATTTAGATTTCTTTGTATTTTCTTTTCATATTCATTTAGTCAGAACTTTTTTATTTCAATGTGAAGCCACTTGCAAGCAAAGATTGCTTGAAATCCGTGCTTTAATATATTATTTATTCATGAGCATTCTCTTATCCCTTCTCTTCGATTCTTTTATTTATATTTCATTGATCGAACCAATTAATCTTTGTATGAATATTGGCATATATTATTGTGTTTTATTCATATCTTGCATGTTTTGATTAATAAAGTAATACTAAGTAATTATTTATCCGAAATTGCTTTTTTATTCAAGAGTACTTAGTGTAATGAGAGTGACACCCCTGATAGAATATCTAGACAAGTAAGACCAAAAAGGTATCATATCGTGTATAACTTGTGCCAAGCAATGAGACTGTGAGGGTATCCACATGCTTAGAAAGAGATTGAAAGGGTGAATTAGGTGGTAATCCTTAGTGAAGATGAGACCGAAGGGTATTCTTGCTAAGGGTGATAAATAAATCAATCGAGGATAATTAATTATTTAAATTGATAATTAGATATTTAATCGATCATAGGCTAGAGGCTCACATTGTCGACACTAGGAATAGGAAATTCCATTAGGTTAATTTAGGTTTATTAATTTAAGTAGTTCAATTAATATTTTAATTTGGATTAACACTACTAATTCGTGACTCTATTAGATTAGTAATTATTTTCTATAATTAATTTAATAATAGAGTTCTCCAAACTGTAATCCCTTGGGTACGATCCTTAAAATACTTATCGGTGTTTCATTCTAACACTACTATATTACAATTTGCTCCATATGCTTGCGGACACTGCCGATTTAATTTCTTATATTTTTGGTGTGATATTTTTACTATAAACGATAATACGTGTATGGGTGGTCAAGTTGTTGGCGTCATTGCCAATGATTGCAACGGTGAATTTTTTGTTAGATTGATTATGTTAAAATAATATTAATTGAAATATGAACGAGCTAGATAATGTTCCAATTTTTTGTGCATAATTAAATATGTTTATTTTGAAAAAAATAGTTAATAAAATATTTTAAATTTTAAATTTTTTACTTACCCTGTTGATTAGTAGGTTTAATCATGAATTTTGATTTTTATAGGTCGGTGTAGTATGTATATAAGCATTGTTATATATATGTGTTTATCTTGAATGATGATGATTTTGAACCCTAAATGGTGTTTAACTTGAATGGTTATATGTTGTGTATGAAAGAGTGCACTTTTGCAATATGTTTAGCTATAGTTGAAGCATATAAATGATCATATTGATAGTGAAATGGTTGATGATTTCATACGTTGATCACGTCACAAGTTTGGCAAGGTACCTATTTAATTTTTAATTGTATGTTTGGTTGGTAGATGAAATTGTCATGTATTAGAAATTTGCATAATTCACTTGGTATGAATTGTTAGGTAAAAGTTTAATTGTTCTGATGTAGGTGGAAAGTGTGCCTAAGGCACCATTTGAGTTTGGTTATGGTTTGAGCATGAAAAAGTATCAAAATGTGAGAATTTTTTACCTTCTGGCAAAATGTATCGATACCATAGCTTGAAGTATCTATACTTTACCAAATTATCATGATTTAAAAACAATAAAATGCCAATATGGTATCGATACCAATATAAAGTATCAATACTTATTCCCAAGGATCAATACTTTACAAATTGACTTGTGTCCAAAATTTTGAAAATGGCAAAATGCCAAAACGATATCGATACACAATTTGGTATCAATACTTCCTAATAGTGGTATTGGTAAACTTTGAAAAGTTTTTAGATTGATCTTTCTCCATGCTCGGATCAACTTCAGAGCTTTCGCAAGCTCGAATGAATTTCAATTTTGATTGTATACTATAATGTGCATACATTGATGATAAGAATCGATGATTGTTCTGGTTATAGTAGTAGAATCTCGTAGCTCGGGTTTAGTGACTAGGCTAAGCAAGGGGTGTTACATATATTATTGTTTTATCTGTTAGTAATATACTTACTAGTATATCGGTTTAAGGTTAGGTTAGGTAATCGATTTCCGTTTCGATAATAATATATTATTGTATTATGACTAAATTTTTATTTTATATATTTATTACACATATATAATTATAGTATCAAAAATATTTTATGTTAAAATAATGTTTTTAAACATTTAATTCACTTTATAATTTAAATTAGAAATTATTAGTAATCACATATCTTACTAATAAAATTTTAATATAAATATGAAATGCTTATGAATAGATTTTCAAAAAATTAAAGAATTATCATTTATTTATATTATAAGTAATAGCTAAATTTATATTCTTTATTAGTGTCTACTATGGTTGTTCACTTACAAAGTTGAGCTTTTTTGGGCTTTGAGTCGGATTTATCTCGAGCTCGAGCTAAATCAGTCTTAGACTCGAGTCTTTTACAGATTCGGGCTTGAGTCCTATCGTCTAACACCCCAAACCCGGCCTAGAAGTTAGGCCCGAATCTGGCGATGTCACATTAAAGAGTTGCTTTGAAAATGGTTTAGTTAGAATTTAGTTCGAACGAAATATACTTGAAAAGAATTTACTTAGTTAAAAATCGAAGAATTTAATTAAACAAATAATTAGAAAAAAAACCCATGTTTATTAAATAAAATAGTAACTAAATAAATCCCAAGTAAATAGTGAAGCTGAGGTTACATAGCCTTATTACATCAACGTGAAGGTAAAAAAAATAATTATCATAAATCACTTAATAAATCTATATTTAAAAAAAATTCCTAAGTAACTTGTAGTGTGGCTATCTCCGAGTCCTCTCCTATGTTGAGCCGCCTACTGAGGGTTACCTAGAACATTTAATTTAAGGGCATGCGTTTCGAAACTCAGTGTGTATAACCCTTAGCAAACAAATCAATTCAATATATACATATCACATTGGGCCTAAGCCCTAACAATATCAATGGTCTGGGCCTTAGCCCACAATGACCTCATATCATATCATATCAGAGTTACATGTATGCAATGCTCCCAACCCAAATCCAACCCTACACTCCACCCGTACCAACCCTACACTCCTATGGGGATATAAATATCAACCCACCCATCCCTACACTCCAAAGGTAGCACCGGTTGTGGCACTACTCAATCGTTGCACGGGGCTGCTATATAATGGGCTTAAAGCCACCGGTGGATCCATGGTCGTCAAGCGACTATGCGATCCTCATATCTTCCTCCGTTCAATTTATCCCCCCCTAAATGCAACATACATATTATGAATACACATGCAACATTTTACGAGTGCACATTCAAGTTTTTCCATACATTAAGCATTTAGGGGTATTTCAGTCATTTCACTACCCAGGGGTATTTCGATAATTTTCTACCCTACAAGGGTGTTTTAGTACTCCTACCCTATGAGGGTGTTTTAGTAATTCTACCTTAGAGGGTATTTTCGTAATTCCATCCTAGAAGGGTATTTTCGTAATTTCCTAATGATATAGATTTTAGTTATGAATTTTGGCCCATCAACAAGTCCTCGCGGCTAAGATGAACGGACACTATGCACTAGGTAGGATTCAAGAGAAGAGGAGGTGGGTCACTCGGACCGCTTAAGTACTAAGCTCTTCCTAGATCCAATCCTAGACATGCACACATCCATTGCCACACCTTAGTCTAACAATTTGTCCACGAACATGTTTAATTATTTAATTAAGTCTTATGTAAAATTTGAGAGACCAGAACTAGGCCTATAGTCCATTATAAACCCTAGTATGCATTTCTACAATCCCATAAGGCCCACTAGGCCCAATCATATTTATAAAACCCATTAAGCCCCAAGCATGCTTATGTAGCCCATTAGACCCAATCATAATTCAATCATACAATCATGCATGTCAATCCATCATAAGATTTCATATCAGAATTTTGCCAATTTGGGCCCATAAATTCGGTAGGCCCATTCGGGATTTCGGGATTTTTGGCTTTTGCCGTTTTAACGTGCGTGTAGTGTATGTACACACCTGATTGACGACCCGCACTACACTATTCTCAGCCTCAACCTACAATCAAAACCACTTTCGAATCAATTCTATACCTTAAACTACAACTTAATTAAATCCCGAAGCCTTACCATAACCTTACCATGTACCTTCGGCTTTCCTAGCCTTTCTTTAGCAAATATCCCGAATATTCTTAGATCATCCGCTAGAGGTCCTTTCCATGCTTGGAATCCTAGAATCCTACTCTTAGGTTAACAAGGTTAATTGATAAACGTTAAATTATACATATTTTTACCCCATGTTTAGCCTATATTTTGGATGAATTATGATCAATTTTGTGAGAATCGATGCTCTTAATCTTCCTTTTTCATATCTTATACTCAGGAGAGCATAGGGAAGAGAAAAGAACGGAAAACAAGCTAAAAACAGTGAAAAACAGGCCAAAATGTACGAACAACACGGCCCAAGACATGCCATACGGCCATGCCACACAAGCGTGCCACATGAAGATCACACAGTCAAAACCCCGATAAGCACGGCCAGGCCACACGGCCGTGCCTCCACCGGGAAAATCACACGGCCTCTGTCGAAGTCACACAGGCGTGGTACACGGGCATGTTCTAATCGTGAGGAAGGGGAATTTCACTCAAATTGGGATGCTTAGAGGCTAAGAAAGGCCCCCCAAAAGCTCTATATAAAGACCCCATGAGGAGACGACTGAGATATACTTTTTAGATACGAATAGAAGGAAGGGATTACTCCAAAGGAGAAAGCTGATTGATTCATCTCAGAAGTTGGAATTCTGCAGCAACATAGAGGATCTCCCTAAATTCCTTCAGGGGTTTTGGTTTCTTTTATGTTTTATTATTTTATAACTTCTGTGATGTTTCTTTTCTTTATCATGAACTAAACCTCTCAAATACTTGAGGGGGATGAAACCTAAGACAGATCTTGTTATTTATTCTTGATTTATTTGATAAATACTTGAATTGTTCTTACTTATGCGTTCTTCATTCTTGATATAATAATCCTAGGCATTACTTCAAGAATTAGATGTGCTTAGAGCAGAGGAGCAAAAGTCCCTATGATAAGAGTAGATCTACCATAATTAAGCAGAGTTGCATGCAACCCTAGACATAGGGCGACATAAATCTACCGGATTAGGGTCAAACCTAATATGGGGAGCCATAGATCGAATTAACGCAACCTAGGGAGTTAATTAATAAGGGAACTTTAATTAACAACTTAGGCCTAGTTGCTCTATGCCTCGACGGAGGGTTTATCATAAGTTTGGGATCTCTACGGATCAAGTCAAGTAAAGAAATCATATAGTTTAAGAAAATAATAACAAGTAAAGTATAGGTGGATTCTCCCTTGAGTATTGTCCATATCAATCAGCTCTTCCCTAAAAGTTTTCCCAATTTACTCTTTACACTTTCTCAGTTAGTTTTAAAATTAGTTTAAACAACCCTCTTTTATTTTTAGGCTAGATAATAGAAAAGAAGTAAGTACTAGTACTTTTGGTTCCCTTGGGTACGATAACTCGGTCTTGCCACTAAGCTATACCACTGTTCGACAGGTGCGCTTGCCTCAACGCCGTGATATTAGTTGGTTTTGGTGTGATCAAGTTCTTTATAAATTTTATTACTTCATATCACACATATCAAGTTTTTGGCGCCGTTACCGGGGAACTAAAATATTACGAAAGCTCGATTTCTATTACTTTAGCCATTAATATATATATATTTATTTATTTTTCTTTTATTTTTATTTTTAGTTTTTATTTATTTTTAGTTTTTATTTTTATTTTCTTTTAAATTTTTAAGTTTTCTTTGCTTTCTCTTTTTAGGTATTTTTAGTTTATGATTATAAACAACCCAACAGGACCACTACTTTTTGACGACGATCTAGAAGCAACAGTTCGCAGAAATCGCAGAAAAATTAGACGCAATTTACATTATCAAGAACAAGAACCTGAGAAAGAGCCAGAACCTACAGACGAGATGGAAGCAAATCAAAACGTTCCACCACCTCCAGCACTACCAGCAAAACCATTAAACCAAGAAGCAGCTGCTCACACTATGTATGATTATGCTAAACCTAGTTTGGCTGGTACCCAAACTAGCATTCTTAGACCTACTATTGCTGCTAATAATGTTGAGTTAAAGCCTAACACTATTCAGATGATACAGCAATTGGTGCAGTTTGATGGTTTACAGGACGAAGATCCAAACTCACACATAGCCAATTTCTTGGAACTATGTGATACCTTCAAAATAAATGGTGTTTCTGATGATGCCATTAGATTGAGGCTATTTCCATTCTCTTTGAGAAATAAAGCCAAACAGTGGTTAAATTCTTTACCACGAGGCTCAATTACCACATGGGAGCAGATGACCAAAAAATTTCTACTAAAATATTTTCCTCCAACTAAAACAGCCAAATTACGAAACGATATTTCTTCCTTTGTACAGATGGATTTAGAAACACTATACGATTCATGGGAGAGATACAAAGATCTTTTGAGAAGGTGCCCTCATCATGGTCTACCTTTGTGGTTACAAGTTCAAACCTTCCACAATGGTTTAAACCTGTCAACTAGACAAATGATCGATGCAGCCGCAGGAGGGACGATCAATAATAAAACACCTGAAGCAGCTTATGAATTTATTGAAGAGATGTCATTGAATAATTATTAGTGGCAAGTCATGAGGACAAAGCCAACAAAAGCTGCAGGAGTTTATAATATTGATGTTGTCGCCATGCTTACTAACCAAGTAGAACTTTTAAATAAAAAGTTTGATAATTTTGTTAGTTCTACGTAGGCACAACCAGTGATGCAATGCGACGCGACTCAAGGAAACACGTTCGATCCAGATTTCGCATCCTATGGACATGGCATGGAAACTAAAAAAGCCAACTATATGGGTAACAAATCTAGACCTCAAAATAACCCTTATAGTAATACTTATAATGCAGGTTGGAGAAATCACCCAAATTTTTCATGGGGAGGACAAGGAAATCAAAGACAAGAGCCTCCTCAAGGATTTCAGCAGCCCCCTGTAACATCCTAATTTTTGGGGCTTAGTAATTTGTGTGATGTTTTGCAAAATTTTAAAATGTTGAGATGTGGTTGTGGAATTCATGTTTAGAGTGTATAAGTGGGCCTATGGAAGGCCCATGAGTTGGCCAAAACCCGGTAGAATTTTTGAATTTTGGACTTAAAGAATTAGGGGCTCTGGTTAGAAGGCCTTATTAAAATATGTGGATAAAATGTATCACAAATGGAGCATTGGTAAAGTGGCTAAGTAACGCCACTAGTCTCCTAAAAAGGTGGCGTGTAAATGAGGAGAGAGGGCCAAGGATCGATTCTCTGGGTGGACAATTGCATAGTTATTTTTATGTTTTGTGTATGCAAGAATTTGAAGCTGAATGGAACTCTATTGGTTAAAGGTTTGAATCGGTCAAGTGCATGGATAGTGGAGAGATAAGGGGGAGCATATCTAGGATGGATTTTAGGAGTTTTTGAATTGGGAAAAGAGTGTGGCCGGCCAAGGGAGAGTTTGAGTGTTAATTCGGTGGTTAGGTGTTGATTGACTCATTTTCTTTCTCTTTCCCTTGTGCCGATTGCCCATAAGCCAAACTTTTTCGTTTTTCTTCCATTTCTTTCTCCCACAAACTTTTTTCCTCTTATTTCTTTCTTCCATTGATTTCTGGTAAAAGCCGAACCATATTCCCTCCCTACCTTCTTGTTAGTCGAACACTCTAAAACAAGCCAAATCCCGAAATAAATCACCTTGTGCCGATTTCTTGTAAGCTAAACTCTTCACGATCTTTTCATCTCTTGTAGCCGAATCTTTCAACCTCTGAGCCTTCAACCCATACCGATTAAATCATCATAAAAGTTCCATCCCAAAACAACTTCTTCTCTCTTAGATTAAAAGCCGAAAGCGCAGCACTTGTGGAGTCTTGGTGGCCAAATCTTAGGATCTTTTTGGGGCGACTTCTACTGGTGTTTAGGAGCTTGGAGTTGTGTCGAATCTGAGCCAATACAGGATTGAACCATTGGTGTAAGTGAACCCTCGGTAAGAGTTCGAAACCTTAGTTATATTTTGATGTTATGGATGTAGGAAAAGCCGAAATCTCCTAAGGTTTAGGGAGATTGCCGATTTGTGGTCTAGGCTATATTAAGCCTTCTTCATTCGTTTTATGGTCTCTTGTAGCGAAGCAAACAAACCTTGAAGGAGCAATAGGTTGGTGAAGCGGTGTTGGATAAGTTTGGATCAATAATCGACATTGCGAAGGTAAGCTATCTACGGTTTTAGGCATAGGGGCCGAATGGTATTAATAAGACTATAGTGATTATTCTTTTAGATTTGGATTTAATACATCAATTAAATGAACATAGGACGAGTGCGTGGAGGACTTGGAAGAATCGATCGTCTTTTAACAGGTGTGTAACATACCCCGTAATAGCCTAGGTTCATATTGCATAAAAGCCGAAACATCGGATTATGTTGTTGATGTAACCTGTAAATACGAGATGATGTGTGGATGAGTTCAATTGCGATGAACACGGTAAACAAGAGTGATGGAACAGGTAAGAGCACGGTTTCGTGCAGTTTGGTACGTTGGGCCTCGATGGGCTAAAATAGGGCCTAATGGGCTTGTGGGCCCATTTGGGTAAAATTTGGTAAAAATGGAATCTGATTGAATTGCATGTTAAATTTTTAGTACCGTTGCGTAACTTAGGCTAAAAAGGACCTAAATGACTAAATCGGCTACGAAGGGCCCATTAGGGGTTTTGGGCCCAATAACTTGAATGCGCCATAATAGGCTAAAAACTGCTGTTTAAATACTTGGAATTGATGAATAAGCATGGAAAACTCTAATAATGGATAAAATTACGTAATTACCCCTTAAAACATGAAAATGACTATTTTACCCCTAGGTAAAAATGACTATTATACCCCTAGGGTTGTAATATGTTTATGATGACTTTGATACTGTTGTTTTACATGCTATGACATGATATGCACTATTTGATTCATTATATGCATGGGTTGGGTTTTATATGATGGAGGAAGTGATAAAGGGCTTTGCCCCAGTTTACCGAAAAGGGCTTTTGCCCCAGTTATTAAAAGAGGCTTGGCCTCCAGTTATATGATTAAGCAGCTATGCTGCCAGTGGAGAGTTTGGTTGGGTGGGTTGAGTTATTCCCCACATGGAGAGTTTGGCTGGTACGGGTGGAGAGTAGCGAATGGAGGGTTGAGTAGTCTCCCCAAATGGGTTTTTGCATACATGTATGGTTTGAGTTATGTAATATTGAAATGGGCCTATGGGCCATACCGTTTACAGAAAGGCTTTGGCCTAGCGATATGAGTAATATAAAGGCTTCGGCCCAGTAACAGTTAACCGAAAGGCTTCGGCCCAGTGTATGTTGAAAATTGAGCTTGTACATGTATGGATTTGGGCTCTGAAAGGGCTTGTTATACACTGAGTTCCAAACTCACCCCCCCTTCTTCAACCTTGCAGGTGAGCCTTAATGTGGAGACTTGGAGCCGGTGGGAATTCAGAGTGGCCATGATGTTCAGTTGGACTTTCTTTTAAAAGTTTTATTTAAATATTTTTATCTATTTTTGGGTTGTAATAAGGCCATTTTAACTAATTTCTTTCTGGATTTGGTTGGTTTTGAACTTTGAAATCTGCGTTATTATTTATATCTTAAAATGGGCTAGAGCTAGGTTACGTTTTTAAACAACTCTCGGTTTTCAAATCATACAGAGATAAATACAACATTTTAACTAAGACATCACCTTGAACAAACTCCATCTCGAGATATTTTCAAAAGTATCAATAACCTAAAGTGTGGCAATGGTTGTGGGCATGTCGAGGATTGGATCCAATCAAGAGCTTGGTACTTAAGCAGCCTTCATGGCTCACCTCCTCTATTTCGGATACCTACCTGGTGCACAGCTTCCATTCACTTTAGTTTCTTAAAAATTATCATTGAATCCTTTAAGAAAGGTTTAAAATCAGAACTTGTGTTTTAATGTTATCAATGTGACACGTCAGATTTGGCCATAACGTTTGGGCCGGGTTTGGGGTGTTACACCCCCACCGCAACATGAAAAGAAACCGAATCTGGAATAGCTGGTTACCAAATTTATGGCCGCATCAGAGACCCATTTTCAAAGCACTGAAACAGCACTGAAAAATCAGCAAGCATCAATTCAAGGGCTTGAAAACCAAATTGGTCAACTTGCAAAATTAATTTCAGAAAGACCACAAGGAGGATTACCAAGTAACACTGAGCCAAATCCCAGAGAACATGTCAAAGTGATTACTTTAAGAGATGGAAAGGTCCTAGCCGAGCCAAAAAAGAAGACTATTCAAGAAATTTCAGAAGAAAAGACAGAGGAACCCAAGGACAACACTCCACCACCACTCAAGGAATACAAACCGCGCATCCCATATCCGGCAAAATTGAAGAAAGACCATACAGACGCTCAATTCGGTAAGTTCCTTGAACTGTTTAAATAGTTACACATTAACTTACCTTTTGTTGAAGCGATTTTATAGATGCCGAAGTATGCGAAGTTCCTTAAAGAACTTCTGAAAAATAAAAGGAAGTTGGAAGAATTGGCCACAGTAGAACTCAACGAGGAATGCTCAGCTATTCTCCAAAATAAATTGCCAGCAAAACTAAAAGATCCAGAGAGTTTTGCTATTCCTTGTTTGATTGGTAGTCTAATTATTAATAAAGCATTAGCTGATTTAGGTGCGATCATTAATCTCATGCCTTATAAAATGTTCAAGCAACCAGGTCTAGGGGAACCTAAACCCACTAGGATGAGTATTCAATTAATCGATAGATCTGTTAAATATCCTAGAGGAATCATTGAAGATGTGTTAGTAAAGGTAGATAAATTCATATTCCCTATTGATTTTGTTGTACTTGACATGGATGAGGACATTGAAGTACCCTTGATTTTAGGACGCCCATTCTTAGCCACTGTTAGAGCTGTTATTGATGTAGGGGATGGCAAATTAGTACTTAGAGTTGGCGAGGAAGAAGTTGTCTTTAAAATTTATGATGCCATGAGATTCTCTAAAGAACAAGATGATTCATGTTATTTTGTTGATATTATTGACTATTTTGTTCAAGATAATCTTCAGGAACTTTCTCTCACAGACACGTTGGAACTGTGTCTTGTTCAAGGTGGGAGGAAAGATGAAACCACCCCCGAAATTAACGAAGTAAAGAAAGAGTTGGATTCTAATGAAATCATCACTAGGCACATAAGTTATGAAAATTTAAAGATGAGTGATGAATTAAGATAGAAACCTTCCATTACTGAACCCCCTAAATTAAAACTAAAACAACTGCCATATCATTTAGAATATGCCTTTTTAGGGGAAGAATCAACTTTACCAGTCATTATCGCATCCGATTTAAGCTTTGCAGAGAAAGAGGAACTACTCCATGTGTTAAGAGAACACAAACGTGCTATAGCTTGGAAAATTTCAGATATCAAGAGAATTAATCATTCTTTCTACACCTACAAAATTTTAATAGAGGACAAATTCAAACCATCAGTGCAAGCCCAAAGATGGTTGAATCCCAACATGAAAGAAGTTGTGAAAGCCGAGGTAATTAAACTTCTAGATGCAGGTATTTTTTATCCTATTTCTGACAGTTCTTGGGTAAGCCCTGTGCAGGTTGTTCCTAAGAAAGGTGGATTGACGGTGGTGACTAATGACAAAGAAGAGTTGATACCTACAAGAATAGTCACAGGATGGTGAGTTTGCATTGATTACAGGAAACTGAATGACGCCACTCGAAAAGACCATTTTCCTTTACCCTTTATTGATCAAATGTTAGAAAGTCTATCAGGTCACATGTATTATTTCTTCCTAGATGGCCTCTCTGGTTACTTCCAAATCCCAATAGCTCCAGAAGATCAAGAGAAAACGACGTTCACATGCCCATACAATACGTTTGCTTATCGCAGAATGCCTTTTGGTTTATGTAACGCTCCTGCTACTTTTCAGCGATGCATGATAGCTATATTCAATGAATTTGTGGAAGATATCATGGAGGTATTTATGGATGGTTTCTCCATTTTCGGTAATTCTTTCCACTACTGTCTAAACAATTTAAAGCATGTTTTGATAAGATGTGAAGAGACAAATCTAGTGCTTAATTGGGAAAAATGTCACTTTATGGTCCAAGAAGGTATTGTTTTAGGGCATAAAATTTCTAGTAAAGGGATAGAAGTTTTCTAGTAAAGGGATAGAAGTAGATAAGGCAAAGATTGAAACTATTGCAAAATTACCTCCTCCTAGTTTAGTTAAGGCTATAAGAAGTTTTTTAAGTCATGCCGATTTTTATCGTAGATTCATTAAAGACTTTTCTAAAATAGCTAAGCCTTTAACTAAATTACTAGAAAAAGACATACCCTTCAATTTTGACCAAGAATGCCTAGAATCTTCAAAACCCTTAAAGAAAAGTTAGTCAACGCTCCAATTATGATCTCACCTAATTGGAGTCTCCTTTTTGAACTAATGTGTGATGCAAGTGATTTTGCAGTAGGTGCAGTTTTAGGACAGCGAAGGGACAAGCACTTTTAGCTGATCTATTATGCTAGTAGAACTTTGATAGCCACTCAAGCAAACTACACTACCACAGAGAAAGAATTACTAGCTGTTATTTTTGCATTTGACAAATTTAGATCTTACTTAATTCTGTCAAAAGTCATTGTTTATACTGATCATTCGGCTCTTCGCTACCTCTTAACTAAAACTGATGCAAAACCTCAATTAGTAAGATGGATTCTATTGTTACAGGAATTCGACTTGGAAATAAAGGACAAGAAAGGAGCTAAAAACTTGGCGGCAGATCACCTCTCAAGACTAGAAAACACACAGCCCAAGTACCTCGACAGGATAAACGATCTATTCCCTGAGGAACAACTTCTAGCCTTAGCAGGTACGACAACTCCTTGGTTTGCTGATTTTGCAAATTATTTAGTAGCTCACATAACCCCAAAAGGGCTAACCCATCAGCAAAAGAAGCGATTCTTTCCTAATATGAAGAACTACTTTTGGGAAGATCCTTTTCTTTTTCGAATTTGTGCAGATCAGGTTATACGAAGATGCGTTGATGACATAGAAGCATATCAAATTTTGAATCACTGCCACTCAGGACCCACAGGAGGACATCACAGTGGAACTAGAACTGCTCATAAGGTACTCGAATCTGGCTTTTACTAGCCTACACTTTTTAGAGATGCCCACAGGTATGTGACCTCTTGTGATAAATGCCAACGAACAGGTAATATCTCTCAGCATAATGAAATGCCGCAGAACTATATACTTTCATGTGAAATATTTGATGTATGGGGTATCGATTTCATGGGTCCATTCCCTAATTCATTTGGGAATAAATACATATTAGTAGCAGTAGATTACATGTCAAAACTTTTCTCTCAATTTG
Source organism: Gossypium stocksii (assembly GCA_020496765.1). NCBI lineage: Eukaryota > Viridiplantae > Streptophyta > Magnoliopsida > Malvales > Malvaceae > Gossypium > Gossypium stocksii. The sequence continues at coordinate 44,869,320 of CM035624.1, forward strand.
GAACACCTAGGATAATCATTAGTGATAGGGGCACATATTTTTGCAATACCCAATTTGAAAAGGTCTTGAAAAGGTATGTAGTACATCATAGAACAGCCACCCCTTATCATCCACAAACCAGTGGTCAAGTCGAAGTGACCAATAGGGAGCTAAAACGCATTCTAGAGAAAACCATAGAAACAAATAGGAAAGACTGGTCAAGAAAGTTAGATGATGCATTATGGGCTTATAGAACTGCTTTTAAAACACCCATAAGAACATCTCCCTATAGACTTGTTTATGGAAAACACTGCCATCTACCATTTGAACTTGAACATAAAGCATTCTGGGCTATAAAATTTTTAAACCTTAACTTTAAAAGTGCAGGAGAGAAGAGATTAATGCAGTTGAATGAACTTGATGAATGGCGTTACAATGCTTACGAGAACTTACACTATACAAGGAAGCCATGAAGCGACGTCATGACAAAAGGCGGAAACAACCTAAGCAGTTCAAAACAGGTGATCTCGTCTTACTTTACAACTCAAGGCTAAAACTATTCCCTGGAAAACTAAAGTCAAGGTGGTCAGGTCCATTCACTGTTCTAAATGTCTTTCCATACGGCACCATTGAGGTAACTCACCCTAACCATGGTACGTTCAAGGTAAATGGCCATCGGCTTAAACATTATAGAGGTGAGCATTTTGCAGAAAATAGGGAGGAGTTTCAGCTCCACCACACCCCTTCTTGACACATCCAGGTAGAGTCAAGCTTAGACTCTAAATAAGCGCTCCTCGGGAGGCAACCCGAGCACTAACTTAGTAACTTTCTTTCTTTAAAATTTTTTAGTATTTTTCATGCATAAACTAACTTTTTGAAAGCAGAAATATAGGACCACACGGCCAGGCACACGGGCGTGCCTCAGGCCGTGCGCACACTTAAAACAGGGACACGGTCGTGCACCCAGACCGTGTACAAATAGAGTAAAATTTTCCCAAAACATGGGCCATCGATAAATTCTTACGGCCGTGCGATATGGCCGTGGCAACCTTACGAATTCCACACGGGCTATCAACACCGCCCCACGGCCTGCGACATGGCCGTGGCAACCCTGCAGTATCAACACGGGCTTGCACAAATCCCCACGCCCGTGTCCTTAGCCCGTGGAAGACACTGTCAAATTTCACACGCCCGTGGCACATATCACACGACCGTGTGATACACAAACACGATCGCACACGGCCGTGTATACCATCACACGACCGTGTGAGTAACGAAGACCTGATCTCCCATGGTCGTGTGAACCAACCACAAGGGCATGCTCATCGGAGCCAGGCACGCTATAAAGACCGATTTTTGAAAAACACGGGCTAAACACGTCTCACACCGGTGTGCGATATGCCCGTGTGACCCAAAATGTATAAATAGGGGGCCATTTTTTAACCTTCCTTTTCACCTAAAACCCTAGAATCTTACACCCAAAACCTCCCCAACCTCCGTGAGCACCTCTACCACCCTCAAAACCACCATAATACTAAAAAATAACATCCCCACGCCCGTGTAACAGCCCCCACGATTGTGCAAACTCATAATTGGTTTTACTTTCTCAGTTTTCTCATTTATTTTGTTTTATTTCATTTCTTTAAATATTTATTTATTTTTACTTTAATCTAATTGTTGATTCAAGCATGGAACTAGGAAATATAGGATGAATATTCTAGAATAATATAGAATCAATTAGGATTACATGCCACTTAATTTTATTTTTGCTTGCCATTTAGATTTCATTTTATTTTGCCACTTCGACACATATTTGCATGCCATCTTTATCATAATTTCACTATTTATACCCATAGTTCTTAGTTTTTGTTATAAGTTTTTAATATGATTAGATTTTACTATTCAGGTTACTCCACATTTGTTATTTTAGGAAAAATATCAATTTATATTTTAAATTATTTTTAATCTCAATTTTTAAAACTAATGCTCGTGCTATTTTATTTCAGATACTATGTCTTCTTTCCGCGCTAGAAAGACTGCTGTCCCCGTCTCCAAGAAACAAAAGGGGCCGGGAAGTTCCTCAGCAAGACCCACCTCTGAGACATGCCACCTGTTCCTTACATTTTTGCAGGACTCCAAGGAGGAATGCTACCAGTTACTCCGAGCACGCACTATCTCGATGGGCCGATACATTAACTGGGAGGCCCTCGCACAAGTAAACCTGGTGGACGATGTCCGAGCCCTGCTAGCGACTGACCCATGGGACCAGTTCTTTAGGATTGTGGAGCCCACATACCTAGAACTCACTCTCGAGTTCTGCTCTACATTCCACCTCCAGACCGTAATGAACAGATTCGACGATCCCGGAACGGCTCTCGGTCTCTATACTAAGCAGTTCATGGTAGAAGAAGACTTCCCTACTCTTTCCAAGCGCATCCATATCCGGCCACTCGACTGCTGGAACGAGATTGCTCCAGGGCGGCAAGTTTATAACCCTAGCGTCAGCAAGGCAACCGCCCTCCCTCCCTCTTTAAGGTACATTCACGTCCTCCTTGCTCACACCTTGACAGGTAGACGGGAGAGTACAGGTGTTGTCAACACGCACGACATCTACTTCCTCTGGTGCATGGCGAACGGACGCACCATCGACCTCGCCTACTTCATAGCGTTGGCCATGCAGCACCAGACTGAGAGGCACTGGAGAGGCGTCATATCTATGGGCCCGTACATCATGAGACTAGGCCGCTACTTCGGCCTATTCAACACTACAGCCCAGAACTCCTCCTATACCTTACTTGGCCAAATGTCCTCCCAACGCATCCAGAGCATGCTCCACATGAGGATGGTAGAGCGATGGCCAGGTGGCGGCCACTTCCACTTCTGCCTTATCCAAGAAGGCAAAGACCTAGAGGACGTCACTGATGATGTCCCACCGCCACCACCTGAGGAGGTTGAGCCCGCCGAGCCACCACGCACTAGACGACCCACCCAGACAGTAGCCCCACATGCTGACATACACGAGCGCCTGGACCGATTTGAGCAGCTCCTTGATTACATCGACGCCACTTTAGCGCACATATGTCAGCACCTTGGTATCACCCCACCGCCACGAGATCCATCAGAGGACTAGATCCTTTTTTATTTTTCTTTTTATATTTTTATTTTTATTTTTATTTTTCTTTTTATTATTATTTATCTTTTATCTTCTATTTTACTTTATTCTAACTCTTAAACACTAATATTTATTTTTACATTATCTTCTAACTTTATTTTCCTTTTTAGGTTTACTTTTATTTTCTTTTATTTCAGCTTTTTCTTTATTTAAATATTCATTTTTTATTTTTCTTATTTTATTTTCTTCAGCTATCTCCTAACAAAGTAATCCCTCTTCATCTTAACCTCCCACGACTAATAAACCCATTCACAGTTTCAAAGGAGCCTTACAGCTCAAATCTCTACGGAAATAGGAAGACGGTGCCACACCGATCAGCTATTCCAGCCCACAACTTCATCCTACTTTCAGAGAGTTTCATACCTTTCCCTATCTTATGATCTTGTGCTTATATTACTAATGTTATCTTTGTACATTGAGGGCAATGTACATCTTAAGTCTGAGGGGGAGCGTACTTTAAAATTTTATTTCACTCTCTTTGAAATCTCTGAATTTATTCTAACTAATTGCACTGCCCTCAATAGCATCATTTTCAGTTTTCTATTAGGAATTATTTCTGACTGATTTATAATTTTTATTGATATGTTGAGAATTAAGAAATAGGTGATTGTACTTTAAATATTCAAACTTAAAAACATTAAGGAATCAAGAATGATAAGTTGAAATTTTTGAGAACTCTAATTTTTGCATAAGTTCTTTTCCGTAATTCTGAATAGTATCTTGAAATTTGAAATTCGCAGGAATGACATCAAAAGCCATAATTCTAGTGAGAATTTGAGCCTTTTTGAGCATACATCCTTTCGTGCTCACTTTTATTATTGCTTTGAGTGAGTCAATACTAATTTGTTATTCTAGAACTTGCTTTGATTATACATGTCGAGACCACATCATTGATTTGATATACCGAGATGATAAAGGCACTTAGGATTTAACCCACTTACTCTACAAAAAGCCTACCTCCATGAATTAACCCCTAGTGAATCCCGTTGAGCCTAACAACCCATTCTTTTGAACTACCCACTAATTATTAACCATTAACCCGTTTTTGTTGAATTTTCCATTCAATTATTCTTTGATCCCTATTTTTTTTATCGAGATTTGAGTTGAATTTATTATCTAGCTTTATTCTTTTTTCTAGCATGTAAAGTTGTAATTTTTCAAGTTATTATGAATTGTTCTTAAATAAAAAAAAACCTATTTATATACAGTAAAATTCAATTGTAATCTATAGTTCAATCAAGTTTTTGCATATTTCTACTTTAAAGCTACCAAGGCAAAGTTGATATTATCATAAGAATTAGCTTGAGAAATATGTTCCAGTGATAGAGATTTTTCTAGCTAGATAATTTTTTCAATTCAATCTCGATTCTAACCCTCTTTTGCGGCCTGTGACAACACCCCTAACAAAGCCCCATTACAACCATTAAAAGACCTTTTGATCGATGTATCATATCAAATTATAGTGGTGGAGATTTGATTTTCTTGCAAGCTTATGGTAATAATTTTTCAGGTTGACTAGAGAGTGCTTAAATTTGAACCCTAAACACTTTCAGTGGATAGAGTGAACCTTTAGTGAGGATGTCAACTCCTGTTAATCAGGATGGAGAGATAACTACTTAGAAGGAAAGAAGAGACTTATGTTTTCAATGACAAAATTCTCAACTTAGATTGATTGAATCTTTAATGTTCTTCTGGTTGAATGTTTCATTGTATGATTACCTGTAGATTAGTTTGAAGCATTATTGATAAAAATTGTAGGTTGAGAAGAATAATTCTTTTTAGGGATTGAGATTTTGCTTAAGGACAAGCAAAAGTTTAAGTGTGGGGGTATTTGATAAACGTTAAATTATACATATTTTTACCCCATGTTTAGCCTATATTTTGGATGAATTATGATTAATTTTGTGCGAATTAATGCTCTTAATCTTCCTTTTTATATCTTATACTCAGGAGAGCATAGGGAAGAGAAAAGAACAGAAAACAGGCTAAAAACGGTGAAAAACGGGCCAAAATGTGCGAACAACACGACCTAAGACATGCCACACGGCCATGCCACACGAGCGTGCCACATGAAGATCACATGGTCAAAGCCCCGATAAGCACGGCCAGGCCACACGGCCGTGCCTCCACCAAGAAAATCACACGGCCTCTGTCGAAGTCACACGGGCGTGGCACACGGGCGTGTTCTAGTTGTGAGGAAGGGGAATTTCACTCAAATTGGGATGCTTAGAGGCTAAGAAAGGCCCCCCAAAAGCTCTATATAAAGACCCCATGAGGAGACGACTGAGATATACTTTTTAGATACGAATAGAAGGAAGGGATTACTTCAAAGGAGAAAGCCGATTGATTCATCTCAGAAGTTGGAATTCTGCAGCAACATAGAGGATCTCGCTAAATTCCTTCAAGGGTTATTTATTCTGTGATGTTTCTTTTCCTTCAAGGAGAAAGCTCTATATCTTCTGTGATGTTTCTTTTCTTTATCATGAACTAAACCTCTCAAGTACTTGAGGGGGATGAAACCTAAGATAGATCTTGTTATTTATTCTTGATTTATTTGATAAATACTTGAATTGTTCTTAATTATGCATTCTTCATTCTTGATTTAATAATCCTAGGCATTACTTCAAGAATTAGATGTGCTTAGAGCTGAGGAGCAAAAGTCCCTGTGATAAGAGTAGATCTACCATAATTAAGCGGAGTTGCATGCAACCCTAGACATAGGGCGACATAAATCTGCCGGATTAGGGTCAAACCTAATATGGGGAGCCATAGATCGAATTAATGCAACCTAGGGAGTTAATTAATAAAGGAACTTTAATTAACAACTTAGGCCTAGTTGCTCTACGCCTCGACAGAGGGTTAGCATAAGTTAGGGATCTCTACGGATCAAATCAAGTAAAGAAATCATATAGTTTAAGAAAATAATAACAAGTGAAGTCTAGGTGGATTCTCCCTTGAGTATTGTCCATATCAATCAGCTCTTCCCTAAAAGTTTTCCCAATTTACTCTTTACACTTTCTTAGTTAGTTTTAAAATTAGTTTAAACAACCCTCTTTTATTTTTAGGCTAGATAATAGAAAAGAAGTAAGTACTAGTACTTTTGGTTCCCTTGGGTACGATAACTCGGTCTTGCCACTAAGCTATACCACTGTTCGACAGGTGCGCTTGCCTCAACGTCGTGATATTAGTTGGTTTTGGTGTGATCAAGTTCTTTATAAATTTTATTACTTCATATCACGCATATCATTAATCGACAAGAAAAGAGAGAATTAGATAGCCCTTTGGCTTTTATCAAAATGCACTAAAAGATGGTTAACTAAGTACTTACCGAAACTAGTCTCCGATCTCGTGGCCTAGATATCTACTAAGTGTGCCCTCGACTTTTAAAAACTCGATTAAAGGTTATAAATAACAAAATAGGTTTGTGATGAAGGAAATCAAAAGAAATCAGCAAAGGGAGAAAACTATGAATATTCGGCAAAACAATAGATAGCTAAAAGGCAAAGGGAAAATTCGGCAAAGATGGAACAAATGGAAGAAAAAGAATTCGGCAAGAGAATGAGAGAAAATAAACTCTATGAAAGTAAGGAAAACCCTGCTATGAAATTCGGCACTCCTTAAATAGCTAATAGCCGAACCTAGCCCTCCCTAGAGTCCAATTCTGCACCATCACTTCTTCTCTTTAATCTCCTATTATCTCTCTTTTATCATCACCTTAAAATTCTCTCATGATCACTCCCTAACAGAGTCCATCTTCATGCCACTTCCAACCTTCTAGAAGGCCAAAATTAAACTCTTAAAAATAATAAGCTAGGATCCAAAACTTAACCAAGGCCCAATACTTCTAGGCCCAAAATTCAGGGTGTTACATATCGGGCTTGGATTTTCTCGATTTTGGATTTGTTACTAGCTCAGGCTTTCTCGAACTTAGATCATTATGGGCTCAGATCGACATGGGCGAGCTTTCTGACTAGGACCTGTTCTATTAGATCTATTCGGATCAACATTAAAACCAAAGCTGATATATCGACATTAGCCATTTGGTTTCTACATATTAAATTATTTTCATATAATTCTTTATTTTTAATGAATATTTATATTATATATAAAATAATAAACCTAATAAATATTATAAACTGTATCTATAATCAACAAAATGAAGAAAACTATGATGAAATAATTTCTCAATTTGGTGCAATACTATTAGAATTGACTTTTTTTTTTGGTACAAGAAGGATAAAAACCATAATTAGGCCAGGCGGGGCTAAGCTATTCTAGAGCAATCATCGTGTAGCAGTTGAAAATTTTCATCTGAGAATTGCATGTAGATATACCTACCCAAAGACCTTGAGGATGCCATTGATTCCAAACCATCAGCTACCAGTTACCCTCTCTAAATACATGTGTAACCTGCACCATCTCAGATAGTTGGAATAGATCTTTAATAGCTCATAACACAACTGAGTGATGTTGTTCTATTGAAGTTGCTTGAATTAAATGAGTAGCTACAAAATTATCCATATCAAGCACCACCCTTTCTAACCCTAGGTTCCAAGCTACTTGTAGCCTTAAAAAGCACCTCAAAGCTCGAGATTAAGTATAGGACAGTGGCAAATATTTTTTTAAACCAACAATCCAATTGCCATTTGGTCACGGATTAAACCACCAGCTGAAACATTCCTAGACACATTACTAACAACAGCATCGATACTCAATATTTTTAGAATTGACTATTTTATTACATATAAAACAATTTCCATATAATTGATATAATTAATTTTTTGAATAAATAATCATAATCTATTATTTTTGGTATTTTTTATATCCATCTTACGGTTCATGTTTAGGATTTGGGATTGTAGCTCCCAATAATGTCATCTCTAATGTTTAAACCATTTCATATTGTGAGTGTAATGTATCTTGTTACTACACCTAACACTTGTTGGTATTATAAAATATTAAATGCATAATATAACACAAGCGAATTTTGAAATCATTGATGTATAAAAAAATTTCTAAACTCTCCATATAGGATTTTTTTTCTTTGTAAATATTATATAGGTTTGGTATATCATTTGACATCTAAGTTTGACACTTTTCTTAATGTGGCACTTATATTTTTCTTTTGTCTAATGTGATATTTATATTTGGACAGAGTTATACATTTTGATACTCACGAGTAATAATATTAACTTTTTAGTGTTTAATTCGCTTTTTAGTGTTGATTTAATGAAATTTGATGAAAGTTAATCACTAATATTATAGGGCCTAAATTTTCATTATTGTGTTAATAGAATAAAATTAGTATTAATTGTGAATTTTTAAAATTTTGTGTTCAATTTGTTAAATACACTAAGGTGACTATGGTTTTTCTTTGATTTGAGGAAAGTTGATTGTTAAAATTATTAGTAAATTATGAATTTTCATTAAATCAACTCAAAAATACGAATTAAATATTAAAATTTTAACACTATTACTTTTAAATACCAAAATGTATTTTTTTTACTAAATACAAATATCACATTAGACCAAAAAATACACAAATACCATATTAAAATGATGTCAAATATAAATACAAAATGATGTATTAACTATTAAGTCTATTATATATAAATAAATATAATATAAGCAAATTGAATGCATATAATCAATTAACAATACATAATTACATGATTAACATATGAATGACCCTTTGATGATTACAATGTTTAACAAACAATGATCCATCTATGATTACGATGATGTGACCTATTTTTATTTACCTTTTCAAAAATGGGTGCCAAAGTATTTTAATTATAAAAAATATAAAAATTATAAAAATCTTTTTTAATTTTAAAAAATTAATTAATTGCTAATATGGTATACCTATAGTTAACAAACAAATATTATTTTTTTTTATCTATTTTAGAGTGATTTATTATATAACATAAGTTTAAAATCTAAAAAAATTAAAAATTAAAAATTAAAAATTAAAATAATTTTTTTATAAAATTAGAGAGTGAAAAAGGCATTATACCTTATACAAATAGATTTTTAGTTTTCTAATCAACAGGGGCCTACCATTTCATACGAGTAATTAAACAAGAAAGGAACTATACTTGGGTTGGTAGTTTGGAGTAGGTGAGGGTATCCACTACCCAACCCAAGACCCGGTCTAACTAGACTAGTTCAATCTTTATTATTAATTAATTTATTAACTACATTCTAAATACTAGCAAAATTAATTAATCTATACCTAAGGTCTCAAGGATTTTCCTCATACCGACACAGCACACACCTACTATGCTTCTTTCTTTCTTTCTTTCTTTTCACATTTTATAAAAGTGGTAAATTTTAAGTTTTAATTCTTAACTTTAATTTCTATCGTAATTTTATTACTATATTTTTATAATACAATTAATTAGTTTAAATTGTTAATTATTGTTAATTTTTCATCTAAAATGTTATGTGGTTATATATAAATTAAAAGTAATAAATTTAAAAACTAAAGGAAAAAATTTCTTGAAAATAAAAATAAAATGACTAAATTCCAAAAGTATAAAGTGTAGGACTTAGATTCATATTTATTTGAATAAATGAATGGATCAGTTCGAAGAGAAACATCAGATCAATTGACCCTCAAATCAATACGGACTAATTGAACCAAGCTACAAAGCCAATTCAACTAGTTTTTTATTTTTAAAATATTTCTTTTTTTTTTTAATATTTATTCTCTCAAATCATACGAACTAGATGCCTAACCTTTTGACCACTGGTTCAATTTTGAAAATTTTACTTAGAGCATATTTTAATTTTTAAAATTTTATTTTATAATTTGATATAAACAAATAATCAACCTATGTTGATATAGCATACTAACTAAAATTTTAAAGTTGGTAAGAGGGATGTATGGATTTTTAGTTTCTACAAGAATATATATTCAAAAGTTTGCGTTCATCAACAAAATATTAGAAAATGGAATATAATTATATTCTAATTAAATCAATCACAAATATTAAAATAATAAGTAATTGTAAACACAACGCAAAATTATGTAATTAAAAACTTACAAAAAATTATTAATTAAAATAAAAATAAATTTATCAAATAAATATTAAATAATAAATAAAATATCCGTTGAAAAATTAATATCATTTGAAATCTTTCGATTTTCTTAGTAATAATTTAAATCTAGACTGTTTTTAGGAAGAAAAACAGCTAAGAATAAGCTACAATTTAGGGTTTATCTACATTATCTCCTCCTTAAACTGGTAAATATTATAGTTGGTTATGGGACAATCATTGAAACTGACAACAAAAGGAAATCAATAATATCTCCCACCTATAGTGACATAGGCGATGTTGAGGGTGCTGCAAAAGGTTGCGAAAGCCCATACTGGATTGGGAAGTCGTGGATATGTTGCGGAGAGGCTCCGATCAAATAGGGGTGAAACATTTAAAGGTGTTGCTGGAATGACTCCTACTATGGGAGAATACTAGATGGAGTCAACGAAAAGAATTCTAGAAGATCTAGACTATACTCCAAAGTAGAAGTTGAAGGGCACTGTGTCCTTGCTCAGGGAAGAGGCCTACCAGTGGTGGCAGTCTGCTGTAAAGGGTACATAGACTGAATGTATAACCTAGGAATATTTCTAAAAGGTCTTTCAAGGCAAATATGTGAGCACTAGGTATGTGGAGACTCGCAATTTGAGTTTATCGAGTTAAACAAAAGGTGATAAGACGGTGGCGAAATATAAAACTGAATTTTTTAAACTCAGCTGCTATGCCCAAGGAATGGTTACCACAAAGTAGGACAAGTGCGTGAAGTTCGAAAATAGGCTAAATTTCAACCTCAAAATTCAAGTTGTTCCATACCAGGAATAGGTGTTTGAGACCCTAGTGGAGAAAATGAAAATTCTGGAGAAGATCAAATAGGTGGAACACGAAAAGTGGGAGAAGAGTAAAGTCTCAAATAAGAGAGATTATAGATCCACTAGTTCGAATGCTCTACCTATAAAATGTGCCAAAAAGGGTAAAATGCAGCAAAGGGTCATGGTAGTTAACTATTGGGTTAAGGGTTACAATTATATGTAATGTGGTAGGTGCAATGTTAGGAATCGACCCGATTAAGCAACGAACAAGTAAAATTAACAGAAAGAATTGAGAAATTGAACACACAGATTTAACATAGAAAAATTCCTCCATAGAGGATAAAAAACCACGGCCAAAGATAATTTTACTATAATGGCAAAAGAACGAAGAGTACAAAAGATGGAGATAATAACTAAACCCCAAAAACCCAAAAAATAAAGAACCCTCAAAACGTAAACACAAAATTCTCTAAATGTGTTATGAGCTCTAATTCTAATAGGTGTAATTTCTAATATTGTAAAAGAACTATTTATAGGCTAAATTCAAAGGTCAAATAATAATAAAATAATCTAAACTAATCAGTGTTTGATTGAAACAAATAAACAGAGTTTAACTAGAAGATTATTTCTCAAATTTGACTAAAAATAAGAGTCATATTTAACAAATCTCCACCTTGACTCATATTTTCACGACGCCATATTTGCCAAAGCTTGCCACGAGCCTATCTTGAACTATGTAGGGAATTAACTGAGTCGAATCTGTCCTTAGAAACTGGAAGCCTTCTAGCCTTCGACTTGTACACTACCAAATCAAAACTAACCTAGGTCTGATTTTCACGAACACAGTGTCCTAACCTTTTAAAACCTGCATCCAAAAGAGAACCTCTCTTCAACGAAACGGTCATACATTTTTCCCTCCTATGACCAAGTTGCCTCCACTCCAAACGAGTTGACTTTGACTCTGTAATGGATGAGGGACGTCCGATTTCACTGGCCACTATAGAACCTTTCAGAATATAAAGACTGTTAGTTCTTTTACCTTTTAACAAAACGAGATATCATGAGATACTTTAATGTCGCTCGACTCGATGTTGATTTTGCATCCTTTCAAGTCTAAAATACTCAAGGAGATGAGATTCTTTCGTAAATCAGGTACATACCTGACATCTGAGAGTGTCCTAATCATCCCATCGTGTATCCTAATTTTAACAGTACCAATACTAATTACCTTACTAGATGAATTATTTTCCATGCGCACAACTCCACCTTCAACCGAACTGTATGTGGAGAACCATTCTCTATTAGGACACATGTGGAAAGAACATTCAGAATCTAGGATCCACTCGGATGTAAGCTTGGAGTTATCGCTCGTTGACACTAACAAGAAATCATCACCACTTTCATCGGCCAAATTAGCACCAGCTACATCTTCCTTGTTACTCTCAGCAGCTCTTTTATTACGCAGTTTATAACAATCTGCTTTGACGTGCCCTAACTTTTTACAATAGTGACACCTTTTGTCTCGTTTTTTGATGCTACTAAAACGGAAGCTTGCCTATCTGCCTTGCTATCCAAATGAAGCTCATTGTCGAGTTTGTCTCTACTCAACAAATGACCCTGCACATCTTCGAACGAAAGTTTGTCTCTGCCATAAATTAGAGTCTCCCTAAAAGACTTGTATGAAGGGGGTAAAGAGCACAATAATAGCATAGCTTGATCTTCATCATCAATATCAACATCAACGTTATTTAATTCATTTAAAAGAGTAATAAATTGACTGATGTGATCTCTAAGAAGCTCACCTTCGCTCATGCAAAATGTAAATGGATGTTGTTTCAACACTAAACGGTTAGCCAGAGACTTAGTCGTATAAAGAGTTTCTAACCTTTTCCATAAGGCGGATGAGGTATTCTCCATCAATACCTCCTGTAATACCGTATTCGCGAGGCACAACTAGATTGCAGACAAAGCCTTTTCATCAAGCTCTTCCCATTTTGTTTTATTTAGATTCTTAGGCTTTTTCTCGATAACAACCTTTTTTAAATCAGATTGAACTAGAATTACTATCATCCGAACTTGCCACAGATTGAAATTTGTCTTACCATCAAACTTCTCAATTTCAAACCTTGTTACTGCCATATCTGAATAGGTTGATCTATAAAAATTAAACTTGCTCTGATACCACTTGTTAGAAATTGGCCCGATTAAGCAACGAACAAGTAAAATTAGCAGAAAAAATTGAGAAATTGAATAAACAAATTTAACTTGGAAAAATTCCTCCATAGAGGATAAAAAACCACAGGCAAATATAATTTTACTATAATGGCAAAAGAACGAAGAGTACAAAAGATGGAGATAATAACTAAACCCTGAAAACCTGAAAAACAAAGAACCCTTAAAACATAAACACAAAATTCTCTAAATGTGTTATGAATTCTAATCTCTAATGGGTGTAATTTCTAATATTGTAAAAGAACCTATTTATAGGCTAAATTCAAAGGTCAAATAATAATAAAATAATCTAAACTAATCAGTGTTTGATTGAAACAACTAAATAGAGTTAACTAGAAGATTATTTCTCAAATTTGACTAAAAATAAGAGTCATGTTTAACACGCAACCCGGGTGAGTGTTGGAAGAAATTGGGTACTTGTCTGAAATATAGGTTTGTGGATCACATGGTGAATGATTGTCCTCATTCAGACAAGCAGGTGCAAGCTTTAGCCTAAAGTCAAACCCAAATTTAGAGAACGAGTCAATTACCTCCGAGTGGTTAAGGGTAAAAAAGGACCGCAAATACTGTAACTACTTGTGCAAATCTAACTGTGGCTAGACAACCTACCCTCATTTGTGCCGTTAGAGGTCATGAGGATAGAGATGCTTTTGATGTTATCACATGTATTTTTTATCACCTATCCAGTTTCATACTTTGCCCTAATCGACATATGATTCACCCATTCGTCTGTTGCATGTAATATGTCTGATAAATCGAGTGTTGGGGTAGAGGAAACCAATACTTATGTTACCGTACCAAGCCCCTTAGGATACTCAATTATTGTAAAGAAGGTCTATAAGAGATGTCCATTGAAGGTTCAAGGGGTAGTTTTTCCAATGGATCTTATGGAGTGCCTTTTGGGGAGTTTGATTTGATTCTAGGTACAGATTGGTTAGTAGAACGCCAAGTTAGCTTAGATTGTGCCTCTAAGAGGGTAACCTTAAAAGCAACATAGGGTAGTAAGATTTTTATGGTTAGGGAGCAATGAAACTATTTGTCAAATGTAATTTCTGCTATGGTCGTCGAAAAGCTAGTTTGAAAAGGGTGTAAGGCTTATTTAGCATATGTAATGGATGAGAATGCCAATAGCTCTACCATAGATAGCCTCTAAACTATTAGGGAATTTCAATTTGTGTTTCCAAAGAGTTGCTAGGGTTACCTCCAGATCGTGACGTAGAATTCAGAATCAAACTGTTGCCAAGAATTGCTCTAGTGTCCATTTCTCCCTACTACATGGCACATCAAGAGCTACAAAAGCTAAAAATCGAACTTCAGGAGCTTTTGGATCATGGATTTATTACACTCAGTGTTTCTCCATGGGGAGCTCTGGTCTTGTTTTTGAAAAAGTAAGATGACTCCTTAAGGCTATGCTTAGAGGCAATTAAACAAGCTGACCATTAACAATAAGTGTCCCCTACCTAGGATCAACAATCTAGTCAATCAATTTCGAGGTGCAACGGTGTTTTCTAAGATAGATATAAGGTCTAGGTATTATCAATTAAAGGTAAAGGAGGCGGATGTGCCCTAAATAACATTTAGGACTTGATATGGCCATTATGAATTCCTTATAACGCCTTTCAATTTAACCAATGCTCCGGTTGCCTTCATGGATTTAATGAATCAAGTATTCCAACCCTTCCTTGATCAATTCACTGTTGTATTCATCGAAAGCATCTTAATCAATTCAAAAATTGAAACTGAACACGGTGAACCCCTTAAAAATGTTCTACAAATCCTCCAACAACAAAAAAAACTGTATGCCAAACTAAGAAAATGCAAATTCTGGCTTAAATAGGTTATGTTTCTAGGACATGTGGTATCCATAGAAGGTATCTAGGTAGATCCAAAAAAGATAGAGGTCATACTAGTATGGAAACAACCCAAAAATGTTTTTAAAATTCAAGGTTTCCTTAGTTTAGTCGGGTACTATCATTGATTCGTCAAATGGTTCTCCTCGGTAGTTGCATCGCTAACTAAGTTGTTTAGGAAGCATGTTCCATTTAAGTGGACGGATGAGCAACAATCTAGATTTGAAAAGCTAAAGACTATGTTAAGTCAAGCCCCTTTGTTGATTCAGCTTGAATCGTGAAAAGAGTATGTGGTGTACAATGCTGCATCCTACATTGACCTTGAATGTGTAAGAAAATAATTGTATGGATAGTTACCTATGTGTCAAGGCAGTTGAAACAACATGAGGGCAACTACTTGGAACAACAGAACTGTGTAAGTGTACATAATCGTATCAAGAAATAAAGAGGTAAGAATGTTGAGTTACCATATCCACGAAGACTGTACAAGCAAGTATTTATGAAATATAAATTTAAACAAATTGGTAAAGGGAAATTATTATTTTGAATAGGGTGATCTAAAAACTAAGAATTAACTAAGTGATCAATTAAAGTAAGAAAATAAAATTCCGAAACACAAATTCTTCAAAAAGGTTTAATCAATATGACTTAAGTATGTTAGATTAATCAATTTGATTAATCTCATGTTGTTATGAATAATTTCATGGCAACTTGGTCTTTTGCTAATTAATGCACATCCATTTTTATTGAATTAATTAAATAAACATATTCCTAAGTTGAATTAGTTAATCAATTCATAAGCAAGTATAAGACAGAGTGAATTAAATATATTTTTATACTAAACAATTTAATCACAACAATCTTACAAGTTATGCAAGGCAAAAATATTGTTTACTGTGATTGCTAATTTAACTCGCATTTACCTTAAAAAATTAAACACACACCAATTAGATTTATGTTGATTAATTCTAATTTTAATCCGATTAATAATTAATTCAGTTGTTACCTGACAATTATAATGCAAGCATAACATAGGCATGATGTTATCTAATTGAACAAATTACCAAGGCCTACAACAACACAAACATGATTTTAAAAATTTAAGTGGACAGATTGCAATCAATCTAACACAAACAAGACTTAATTCATTTTTATTAAAAAAGGAGCATTAAAACAATAAGTATTCATGTTTATGATCACAAAATAAACCTAAAAGATAAAGAGAATGGAACTAGAAGACAAATCTTGGTGATTTTCCGAAGCAAGACTAGCCTGCTCCTATTTCTCTCTGCTTGTTTTGCATATTAATGGCCTTCAAGAATTCTTGATTTTTGCTACTTCAAGAGGCATGCTAGCTCTTTCTCAAGAGGAGAAATCAACAAAGGGAAGGGGAAAGAAAATGAAAGGCAAATGTGAATGAATGAGAGAAGTGAAATAAGAGATGAGTGAATTTTGACTGGTGGATGAATAAGTCGATGAGATATGAGAAGGTGAGGAGAGGTATTTATAGTGGGAGATGATAACTTTTATTAGCTAAAATTATCAACCAATCCCTCTTCCCATGGTTGGCCCTTGACAGAAGGGAGAGGAGTTGAGATGGTTTTTCTAAATTTAGCTTAATGCCACAAGTGAAAATGCACCAAAGTTAGAGAGGTTAGAATGGGTTTAGGAAAAAGTTAAGGTCTGTTTTGAAAATATTATAATTAGCTTACTTAGCTGATTTGGGCAGAAATTGGTTCGGCATTGGGCTACTCTCTTGAGCTCGTTCATCTTCCTTCTACAGTTGCTCAATTCAGACTCTTCGTCCACTTCAAGTTGTTATATTTTTCTCGATAAAACTCACTTGGACCAATTGATTTGAATACATCTACAAGCATGAATTTGGGTCCTCCATGACTGTTAATCCATCAACTTGATCTCTTAAGGTGCCTTGGCACTTCAATCATTCAAGGTGACATCCTAGTTGATTTTTCACCTATTGTGCAAAACTGTTAAATTAGCCAATTTATGCAACTTTAGTATAAAAATAACTAACATTCAAAATGAAGTATAATTTAAGCTCAATTTAATTATTTTATAATAAAGCATAAAATTTAATAGAAATTGCTTAGAATTTGCATGAATACATGTTCAAAAGGTGCAAAAAAGTCTATATATTTTACTGTTTCTACACCCCCAAACTTAATTCATTTCTCGTCCTGAGTAATGCACAAATTCTAAAAGAAGTTTAAGAAAATCAACTTAGAAAATTTTCTTTAGAAAACATTTCTTCCCATAATTATGAGTTTAATACAATTATGCTCGAGAACAAAAATTCTTAAATTATGCAACTTAAGTATACATAATGTTTAAATTATTCTTAATTATTATCATGATAGCAAGAATAAACTAAATGTTTTCTTAATAAATATATGCTAAATTCTTACCAATTAACTTTTATTCCCTCATTTAAGACTAACCTACAATCCGTAAGTTTAATTATGCCTTCATAAGTTGAGTTTAGCAATTTCTCTCCACAAATGTAGTCGACACAAAAATTTGAATCAATAGATCTTTTAAATAGGTTGTAACATAGCTTGGCTAATGGTAGGTAAAAGATATATAAATTTAAGCTAAAACACTAAACTTAACTTTCTTCAGACCTTCGGAATAGATACCTTCAAATTCACCAACTATTTTTGAACTTGAGTACACATGCTCCTTGTACATCTTTTTTTTTAGTACATATGCTCTCATTTTTTTTGTTGTTTTTTTATGCTCGAGCATTTTACTACATGTACTACAATATTTTTGAGCATTTTATACTTCTTCTCAACTCCCTCAAACTTATTTTTAGAGAATATTATTGATAGACTATGTCTAGTGTTTGGGAAAATTTAGAGATAAATATTAAAGAATGGATGGCTCATGTATGCAACGTTCCAATAAAATCAGACCATATAGTCTAAAATTCGAGTTTCAAAGGATAAATATTCATTAAAGCTGGCTTAAAAGGCTCAAACAGTCCAAATAAAGTCTACCTAAATAATTTTCAAAATTCCATGCTTCCTAGGATTTTGCCTTAAGAAATTACTAAATCAATTTTGCAGACTTAAAATTTCATACATGCTAGCTTTTCTAAGGAATTAAAAATTTCATGGTTTGATTTATATATTTTATTCAGATTAACATTTATGTCACAATTCAGCTAACATAACAATTATTGAAATAAGAGAACTTTACTTATACTAAAGTTTAGCATAATAAAAAATTTGTGAAGTTTTGAGCAAAATTTAACTTAATCATAATTTGATAGGAAAAATGAATTTTTAAAAAGAACAATTCAATTTTTGGTCCTCCTACTTAATATGAACAATGTCCTTATTGTTAAACATGATAAATAGAAGGAACAAAAATAGAGAAGTGAATAGATATTGTACACCAGGTAAGATCCCAAGAAAGGTTTGACTGCTTAAATACCAAGCCTTTCCTAAACAGATCCAATTCTAGACATGTACATATCTATTGTCTCACTTCTTATTTTGCAAAATATTCAATTTTATTAATGATTTCAACTTATTGTTTTTTATGCAAGAAACAAAATTATCCTAAAAAAAACTTAAAACTAAAAACTTAAAATATCCTAAAAGGAAAAATAAAGTAAAGACCCCTCATTTTATTTATTTGTAGACCCCTCTATATTAGACTCTGATTCTTCATTATTCCTGTCCTTTTTTGTAGTGCTTAAGTCATCTTGCTCCTTTCTCGAGAATAGAGTTTATGGCTAAAATATGAAGTCTAGAAATTCACGCACAAAAACAAACAAGTTATGAAATATTTTCTTAAATGCATCTCTAATTGAGTCATCCTGTATAGATATATTTTGCATGTCTCCAATAAGCTTGTTGTTACTAATGCATGTGTTGTAGCATATCTATTATTCCCTTTGTGGAATGGGACTAGACCAAGGGACTCTTGGGGTCGGAGTTAGAAAATATATTAATGATGGTTTTGGTTTTAGACAGTTGGGTGACTAGTCGACGGTAATGTTTAGAGATGGAGGGGGTGGTGGTTTTTAGGATGGTTGAGGTGGAGTGGTTGGGTGCTTCGTATGAAGGTGTTCAGGGTGGTGATTTAGGGATTCAAGGGCTGCAACACTAAAGGATCAAGGAGGATGCACTATGTGGCTACTTGGGAGTGGCAGTGGAGCAAGTTAAGGGCTACAAGTTTGTGCGAAAATGATGGTATGTGTGGCTATAGAAGTGAGCGACGGCAAGGTTCTTTTGGATGTGTATGTGCGGCAAAGGGTTGAATATTTCCCTTCCTACTAGTGTATTGAGTTTTAAGCCCAATGGCAGCACCTTTTTTTATCTTAAGTACCTGTATTGAAAGTAAACTGAAAAAAAACTCCAAGAAATTAGTACTTGAGTAAAAAAATTGACCCTTTATTTAACAAAACAAATAAATAAAATATTTTTCTACTTAGAAAAATATTTTTTCAAAAAATTACATTAAATTAAATTTCCAAGAAAGATTGGAGGGCTCACAGATGGTCCTGTTTAAGTCTCAATCTCCTACAAAGAATTTTAATTAATGTTATGATCCAAAGAAAATTTTATCTAAGCCTGCCATTTTATTCAAAAATTAAAAAAATGACTAGAAATATAAAATAATTAAAAGAAAGTGAAGAGAACTCCCTCAATGTCATTGGGGGTCGTCACAGACCGAGACGATGTCAAAGGGCCATTTTTCATGCCAATCATACACATCTAGAAAGAAGAAATAATCTTGCCTAACAATTCTGTTCAACATTTGATCAAAGAAAAGAAACAGGAAATGATCTTTCTTGGTATCTATAAACTGAAAAACATATAGAATTTTTCTTATATAATTCATCACTTTGTTACGTAAATTTGTTTTTAAAACCAAATAATTGTTTAATAAATTAATGAAATATGTGAAAATATGAAATTAAGACATAGAAATTATTAAAATGTGATTTTATGCTTTATTATATAGTTTTCATGCATAAAATGGCTTATTTTATGTTTGTTTGATCTTATTATAGTTTTTTGGGCCATGCATGATTAAATTAAATAATAAATTATAAAATTATTTGTTAATAATTCAACTTAAATATTTCATTAATAAATTGGGTTTTAATTAATTAAGTAAATTGATTAATTAAAGTGGATAAATTTTATTCTTCGGTCCTTTAACTTGTTGATTTATTTTGGACAGGTCTGATAACTTTGTTGGATTACAAAACCGTCCAAATTGGGGGCTAAGTCAACCTAAAATTCAGTTGCACATGGCTGTCCATAAACCACCTTTTTGTTTAATTACACAAGGTCCTTGAATAGTTGAAGAAATGAGAGATTTGCTCGAAGATTTGCAATTGACCGAGTCTCAGTCCTGAGTTGTTGTGGCACTCAAATTGATAAAAAATAAAGCAATAAATCAGCCAAATTCCACAATTCATGGCTGGCCACCTATGGGAGATATTTGATGATATGACAACTCCTATTTTTAGTAAACTAGCCTCCCTTGCCTCACCTATAAATAAGACCCCATTTCTCACTTTTTGAATCATCTCTCATCCCTCAATTCCTCATCATTCATCATTTTTTCTCCTCTCTTATTTCTTCCCACACCTAAGCCTCTTCTATTCATAGAGATTTTAGCCATTAAACCTCTTAAAGAGCCCTTGGTTGGCCACCTTAGAGAGCCATTAGCAAAGGACCAAGCGAAAGAACGAAGGAGCCCTCACCGTTCAGAATCTTGGGTGACAGCCACTTTGAATTGGGTCTAATCTTTCTTTCCTTTACTTTAATTTAAGAATGTTTGCTATGTGTTCTTTGTTCTTATTTACAACAATGATAGCTTAATTTTATTTAAGCTAGGATGGTTGCTTTGATTAAATAATATTTACTTGATTCATGCTTATAATATTTGTGCCTTAATTGATCATGTTTTCAGTTAAAATCAAGTCTGTATTTGGTTCATACGTGATTGAAATGCACCTAAATTAGCTGAGCGATCTTAACCAGACGACAGCTAGTGGACGCATAATTGAAATGTGCATGCTCAATTTAGATCCTAACCCGATTAAATTGCAGGTTGCATAACAACCCTAACTAGGCTCTATTATTTGCATAGTTTTTAGGTTTGTGTGATTAAACTATTTCAAACCTAACATGTCCCTGTTACCTCACATGAATTCTAAGAAACCCTTAGTAAATAAGGATTAGTAAAATACGTATTTACTAAGTAAAGGATTCCGAAAGGACCTAGTGTGGTTTCCAAACTCATGAAAGATCAAGTTGCCATGGAATGTCTTTTTGAATATTGTTAAGCATGTTGATTGTAAATTGAGTTTAATTAAAGTAATTGTCCTAGTTTATTTATGTTATAATTGTTGCAAATTGTGTTTAATTCTGCTAAAATCTATTTCATTCATAAAGTTGCATGTGAGGATAAATCACATTAGGGATCACTGCATTTAGATTTATTTTACATAATTCTAATCAACACTTCCAAATCAAATTGTGTTTTTATTTACCAAGTTGTTAATATAATTTTATAATTAAGTGACTTAGCACGAATACAATCCCTGTGGAGATGATAGCTCGATACTTACTTATTACTTGATAACGACTGTGTACACTTGCACAAACCCCAGTGTTACAAGTTTTTCGCACTGTTGCTAGGGATTGTTAACTGTTGCCTTAGTCATTTTTTGTAAAATTATTTATTTTCAATTTGGTTTATTTCTAATGTTACTAACTTATTCTTTTTTATTTTTTTCGAGGAGTTTATGAGCATAGGTCAGATTATCGACTTACTCCCTATAGACCCTGAAATTAAGCGAACTTTCAGACAAATGAGACATGGACAAATAGCTTAAAGACAGAATGAGATGGACCTTGGAAATCAGAATCAAAACCAACGTAACGAAGACGATCATGTACGAAATCCCATTCTCATTGCCGATGATAGGGATCGATGCATTAGACAATATGCTATGCCACTTTTCAGTGAGTTAAATCCAGGAATTAGAAGGCCAGATATTGAGGCAACCCAATTTGAATCAAAACTAGTGATGTTTCAAATGCTCCAAACGGAAGGCCAATTTAGTGGTATGCGCGTGGAAGATCCACATCTCCACCTTCGATTATTTATAGAGGTGTGTGACTCATTCAAAATTCCTAGTGTGACAGTAACACCCTTTACCCGTATCCGAGGTCAGGACAGGGTTCGAGGTATTACCGGACTTAAACGTAATCATCCATGCAAAATTGGGCAATAAAATTTCATTCATCTTTAAAAATCATTCAAACACATTCACATTGTCCCTTGAGTGATCCTACAAGACTCAAGCGTAGTTTGGGAGTGGTTCTGGAATAAACCGAAAACTTTGGAAAACTTAGAAAATTTTTCATAGAAATAGGGGTCACATGCCCATGTGGATATAGGACATGCCCATGTGGGTAGGTCGTGTGGTCACACACGCCCATGTCCATACCCTGTGTAACTCTCTGTTTATGACGTCATCAACTAAATGAAACCACACGGCCAAGCCACATTCCTGTGTGCTAGGTCGTGTGATGAATTAAATTCTCCTAAATTAGGTGCAAACTTCACATGCCCTTGACACATGCCCGTGTCGAAGGTAGTGCCGTCCACACGGCTAAGAAAAACCCCCATGTGCTCAGACCGTGTTGAATTATTTTTCATTCCAAAGCTCAAATAGTTTTCACATGGCTAGTACATGCCTGTGTTCTAGGCGTGGCCTTTACACGGCTGAGACACACGCCCATGTCTCCGCTCGTGTGCTCTATTCTGGGCATTTTGTTTCTTACAAATTAAGGTGTAGGGGACACACAACCTATTCACAGGCCTATAGGGCTGACCGTGTGTCACACATGGCCTAGACACACGTCCGTGTGTCTACCAATGTGGACAATTTATAGGCTATTTACCAAGCCAATTGCCTCCTTGAAACATAAACACATAAGCACTAGAGCATTGGTATAATTTATGGCATATTTAAGCAACCAACATGTCCACAACTAAGACATCATTACATCATTTTCACTACATTTCTAGCATACTTAACCAATCACATACTCAACAACATAAACCATGCAAATTACCACATCCATGAAATGCATCAAAATGCCAAAATGCTTGAAATCAACATTAGCCAATATCAATTGGCCTTATACAAAAAGAATAAAGTATCATCATAAGCCAACACATTTGGATAAACCAATATGACATATAACAAAAAGACCAACTCACTATACATGCCATACTCAAATGTGTTAAAACTAGTTATACCTAAATTCCAAATTGATAGTGTGATCGAGTCTCCGACATCCTTCGATCCTCAAGCTAGCTTGGCGATACTATAATAAAAATTGAAAGGAAAGGGGAGTAAGCATAAAGCTTAGTAAGTTTGCATGTAAATAATTAACAACACTAATCATGCAATATCATACGCATAACATAAATATAACTTGATACAATGTAATCAATTATCATGAATACATCTTAGATCATGTTCTTTACATAATATACCATAAAACTCATGATTCCTTCATTCACTTCCTACCGAGGCCTTATTGATGCATAACTCAAGAATTACGAGTTTCGTGTACATACCTATACCCTTTCAACATGTTCATACCTTTGTCATTACACTAACATACTCATGAATTATCCATTGAACCACTTGGAATACTAAGGATACTTGAGAACTCTTGTACACATGGTAGGATGCAAATGCCATAGCCCAGATATGGTCTTACAAGGGATCACAATCGATATCGATGCCATATGTAACAGCCCGATTTTAGACCTAGCCAGAACAGTGGTTCTAGGACCACAAATTCGACGAGGGAAAAATGTATTTTTATTATATATTTTATGGTCTACAATTTTACACAATTCTTCTATGAAAATTTCATACGAAAATTTTGACGTGTGGACACTCAATTTAGTCAAAAGGACTAAATTGCAAAATGTGCAAAAGTTGAGTTCTATATGTTAGAGGTGTCTAATTGCTATGAGCTTTTACATTGGAGGTCCTTAAATGGTAATTAAACCATTGGTTAATTTTTTGGACAAAAATGGACGTGAAATAGGTGAAATAGAATACTTTTAAGTTAGGGGCATTTTGGTCATTTAGTAAATAAATTAATTAAAAACAAAATTAAAAGCCAATTTTTGCTCATCTTCTACCCAATGTCAAAAATTACATGGAGAAGACATAACTATGGTTTTTCAAGCTTCCAAGCTCGATTGTAAGTCTGGTCTAGCCCTGTTTTTAATGATTTTTACGTTTTTCAAATCCTCGTAATAAGATCTATCTATTTATACCATTAATTTGAGATATGATTAAAGTCTAGGATCTTGAACCATGATGAATATGTGTGTATTTTTTTTCTTGAGGATAGAAAATGCTTGTTTATGGTTAGAGAAACGACTTTTACTAAGTGATTTTCGGTGAAAATGTAAAAAAGGACTAGTTTGTAACAAGTTGTAAAATGTGTGTAGGTGTGTGAATAAATGCAAATTATGGATTGCTATAGTTATGAAAATTGTTCGACTAGGCCTAAAATGCAAAGAAATTGAATAAAAATTATTTTACGAGCGTAGGGGCAAAAGTGTAAATATGACAAAGTTTAGGGGTAAAAATGTAATTTTTTCAAAATGTGATTTTTCCAAAATGTGATTTTGAACTGATTTGAATAGAATGTCGATTAAACAAGTCAAATGTGATATTATAGATCAATAAAATCAAGGTTCGGGCCAAGAACTGGGGAAAACAAAGTACATGACAATTAGGCTCATTTCACCGATTTTGGTACCGAGGTAAGTTTGTACGTAAATAATTCATCGTTTTATTTATGTTTTAATACTTTGATATATTTTATGATGTATGGCTAAATATTGAATGACTGTTTGATGTATTCGACAAAGTGGCAATAAGTGACAAATTTCCCGGTTTAACCTTAGGAATATAAATGGATACAAGTGACATGCCATTAAAGATCTAAGTGAAATAAGTCCATGGCATTGTACTAAGTGACATAAATCCATGGCATCTAAGTGAAATAAGTCCATGGTATTGTGTTAAGTGAAACAAGTCCATGGCACCTAAATGAAATAAGTCCATGGCATTGTGCTAAATGAAATAAATCCATGGCACCTAAGTGAAATAAGTCCATGGTATTGTGCTAAGTAAAATAAGTCCATGGCATCTAAGTGAAACAAGTCCATGCCATTGTGTTAAATGTGATTATCTCAAGAATGAGCCTATGTGAAACTTTGTGAAATGAAGTAGCTCTGGCTACAAGTGTGGCACTATGTGAGATATCTCGAGGTATCCATTAATATTCCGATGTGTTCAACGGGAGATGACTAAGTGTAAACGAATATGAATGAGTGATGAATAAGTGTAGGTATATGTGTGTAAACTTATGAGCAATATGCTCAACATGTGATCGAACTTTGGTAAGGTTGATATGGGTAGTTGTTACTATGAAAGTTAATACAAAGAAATTTGTGGAAGAGTAAAATTAGTGATGAAACAGTTTTGGACCGCAACAATTATATGAATTTGAAAAATCACCAAAAATGGTGGAAATCGAATTAGAAGTTGAATAAGATATGAAATTAAATACTATTGAGTCTACTTTCATATAAAAGAAACGGTGTAAGCAAAAGAATTTCATATTATGAGATATTTGAATTTTAGTGAGACAGTGTTAGAATGATTTCGGAATCCCCTTTTTTGACTTAGGAAAATCATTAGAAATTTTTAAAAAAATAATTAAGGGATATTATTATATGCTTAAATTCTTCAATAGTCTACTTTCAAAGGAAACAAACAGGAACATTATCTAAATTCTGTACAATGAGATAATTAATTTTTAGTGAAGAGGAGTTAGAATGGTCGAACAGTGAAACATGGGAGACTTTAAAGAATAAAATTTACTTATTAGCTTAGTCAAAATTTTTGAAAATTTTATGGTTTGAAGATATGTGAGTCTAGTTTTAGGGAAAATTAGCAGATCTTAATTTGGAGTTTCGTATCTCCAGATATAAATAATTTAGTGACTATGACTTGAGTAAACAGCTTGAGATGAACATGAGTAAAAAGTGGAACTGTGTGCAATTATAATTATTATATTTTGAGATCATATTGTGAAGATTTTTAGAAATGTTAATAGATTTCTTATTATTTGCATACTTACTTACTAAGCTATAATGCTTGCTCCCTTCCTTTCCTTTTTCCTTTAGTGTCACAGATGCTAGCTCAAGCTGGAGGTCACCGGAGAGTCAATCACACTATCAAGCTATTGGTCGATATAAAAAGGTTTTCAAGTATTTAGAAGCCTATGGCATGTATAGGGACTTGGTTAATTTTTTATATGTTATTATGAGTTGGCCTAAAATATTGGCCTATGCTATTTGAAGGTCTTCATTGTATAAGTCCATTTAATATGACTATTATTGGTTATGTTATAAGTTAAAATGATGTAATTCATGAATGAGCATGCTTGCAGATGTGTGTGGATGGATTAGTGCATAATGTTGATGTGATAGATATGGCATAAGAGTGGTTGTGTAAGTTGTATGTGGTTATTGGCAAAGTGAGTGAGATTGTGCACGAGGTAGGTGTCATTGGAATGATGAACTTATGTCTTGAATGTGACTAATTGAATGTCTAATAATGCCACGTTATGTGTGAATGGAAATTGGTATAAGTGTGTAAGTGTGTCAGTGTGGCAAAGGGCTTGGTAAATAGCCTTTATTTTATCCACACGGGTAGACACATAGGGATGTGTCTAAGTCGTGTGTGACACACGGCTTGCCTACAAGGGCATGTTCCAATCCACATGGGCATATGCCCTGTTTTTAATGAAAATTTTTTCATATTTTCGAATGTTCTCAATTTAGTCCCAGACCGTTCTTGAAGTATGTTTTGGGCTTTATAGACCCATTTAAGGGGCTTTAAGGTAAAATATGAATAGTTTTAATTTAAATGAAATTTTATGACTCGATTTAGTACGTGTGCATGTGTCTGTATTCCGGTAATACCTTGTACCCTGTTCCGGCGCTGAACACAGGTAAGGGGTGTTACATTTTAGTGGTATCAGAGTTATGGTTTAGTTAGTTCTCGGACTACCATAGCATGTGTGAGAGAGTCTAACTATACATGCCATATGTTAATTGTGATAGTGTGATATCTCCCGACCTCGATGAGATTTTTTTGTTAAAACAGACATGTTTTCCTACTCGAGCCATCATTGATATTATGGAAAGGGGATAAGTAAGTTCGTACAACTTAGTAAAAATATTGATTTGCTTGGATTGATCTTTATGATTCGTGATGATATGTATGTGTTAATGGATACAATGGATTGACCGACAGTGGAAGAAAATGGATAAAATGTCATTATTTCAATTGAACATTGAATTTTGATAAATCAGAGTGACTTTTTGCAGTGAATAAAATGAATAGTTTATTTTGTAATGAGCTTATTATGATTCATCGATATTTATATGTGATAATGTTGAATGTGTTACCAAAAAGTTTGAAAGTGTGTTCATGATGAGTTTAAATCTAGAGATGTGTGAATCAAAATGTGTGATATTATGTTGATATGAAATGTTATACTGTATGTATGTATGTATGTATGAAAGTCAAAATTTTAAAGGCTTTACAATCTTCACCCCTTACCGCTATAGTGTTAAATGATGAAGTTCACAAGATTTACATTGAATAAGCTCACAAGTGGGAACTAAAGAGTTCAGTGGTGGAATAATTAATAATGTGATTAGGGATGGAAGTGGCTTAACGAGTAAAGACGACTATGTGAGGGATATCAGATTATTCTAAAGATCATTTGGAATGTGCAATGCCACAGTTAGAGAAAGCGTTAATCTTGGTTAATCGACTCGTTCAGGTATGGTGTCTAAAGATTGTAGTTACCAGGAATTCTTCTGAATTGATTTTTGTCAGTAAATGAAATATTATGGAATTAGTGAGGAAAGAATTAGTTAGAGGAATAATGTTTGAAGTCAAAAGATGTTTGAGTGTGATAGTTATAGTTGAGTAATTTATGACTATTTCTTCAGGGTGTTCTATGTATTCTTGCATTTTTAGAGGCATATGTAATTGCCTATTTTTTGATGGAAGCATTGTTAGTCTGATTGATTTATAATCAGTATTCTTCTATCTTTCATTGGTATTCTATTCCGTTACGTTGAGATAAAAAGTTGACAATGAATTCATGTGAAAATATTCTTCTGTCTCTTTTGGCTATTGTTCTATTTACATCTATATGGAATATATATTATCTCTGTCATAATTGATTTCGAAATACTCGAATAGTGTTTCTTTTTCTTTTAGTTTTCTCTTGGGAATCGTCAGCATCTCTACGAGTGGTGTTCTTGGACGTTCAGTATGGTCTTGTATCTCTAATTTCATTATCTCAATTGTCTTATCATATTTATTATTTAATTTATCATGTATGGCTTATTTTAAGGCAAATATCGACAAAAGTGTGGATTGTGACAGTTCAAGTTTAGATTGTATATTGATTTCCTTTCCCCAGGTAATCTTGGCTATTATTAGTGACTTCGAATGAGATGTTATGTTTCGTCTGAGTTAATACAGTTAGTAAATATCTGTGACAAGAATGTTGAAAGAATTATGAAAGGTTGTATGTTTGAGCTATCCTAACAACATGAAGAAATGATCACAGTGGAATGTTATTGAACAATAAGATCAACTCGGTTATTTCAATCAGAATGAGCTGTTTAGTTAGAAGATAAATTAAGCTATGTGTGTTTATGTATATCCTCTGGTTTGAAAATGATGTTGTGCATATATAGATTTATAGACAAGTAGTCTGAAAGAAGAAATTGCATTCTAGAAAGCATGATATAGGGACATATTGATTAAGTTTCTCTTAACTGAAAGAATGTGTGTGACTACTGACTAACCTCTGGGTAAAGTTGAAATACTTGCTGATGCTTGAATGAAAATCTTTGCATACTTTGTGAGTATTTATTTCAAGATTTATCTTATTGATGGTATTCTGATTCTAGCTAAAGTGAAAGCTAAACTGAAGTTTTCGTTATAAATCATAAGAGCTCAGAAATGGGTCGGTAGTGGATTTATGTACTGAGGAACTCAGGGCTTATGAAGAGAGTTTTTGTTCAGAGCTCACTGTAATATCTTGTCTGTTCATCAATGAGAGATAAAAGTACAATGATTTGAAGTAAATGTTCTGGTATATGGATATGAAACTTGGTATTTCTAATTTTTGTGTCCAGATGTTGTTTTGCCATCAGGAAAAGGCCGAATATCAAATGCAATTAGGATTGTTATAGTCAACGATGATATTGGCATGTTATTGAGATAAAGATACTATGTGTCCCGTATCGGTATTTTCTCTTATCCAAGGAGAAAGGGAGATGTTATTTAGATTGTGTTTGATCGATCATGAAAATTCATATGATTACTTCAATATCCAAGAGTTATATTATCGATTATGAAAAAAAAGCTACAGGAAACTCTAAGCACGACACTGAGTCGAATGGTGACTTTTATAAAAAATTGTGAAAACAAATGTGAAAGTTGAAATGAAAACAATTTCAAACTGACATAAAAGTTATACAGAATTGAAACATAATAATACTGGGTTTCAGATTGAGGGCAAAGTGTTTTAGAAAGTATCGCCTCGAAGAGGATTATTTGGTGATGTTTAGAAAACTGTGAGAAAAAACACTAAACCTTATTCCGGTAAGATTTTCGGGGATGGAAATCCCTACAGACGAAGTTATAACAGCTCAAATTTGGGCCTAATCGGAATAGTAGTTTCGGGATGACAAATCCAACGAGGGAAAAATTTATTTTTATTATATTTTTATGGTCTACAATTTTACAAAATTCTTCTATGAAAATTTCGTATGAAAATTTTGACGTTTGGGCACTCAATTTAGTCAGAAGGACTAAATTGTAAAATGTGTAAAAGTTGAGTTCTATATGTTAGAGGTGTCCAATTACTATGAGCTTTTAAATTCAAGGACCTTAAATGGTAATTAGACCATTGGTTAATTTTCTGGAAAAAAATGGACATGAAATACGTGAAATAGAATTTTTTTTAAGTTGCATTTTGGTCATTTAGTAATTAAAATGAATTAAAAACAAAATTAAAAGCCACTTTTTGCCCATCTTTTACCCCAAGGCTGAAACTTGCATGGAGAAGACATAGCTAGGGTTTTTCAAGCTTCCAAGCTCGATTGTAAGTCTGTTCTCGCTACAAGTGTGGCACTTTGTGAGATATCTCGTGGTATCCATTAATATTCCAATGTGTTCAACGAGAAATGACTAAGTGTAAACGAATATGAATGAATGATGAATAAATGAAGGTATGTGTGTGTAAACTTATGAGCAATATGCTCGACATGTGATCGAACTTTGGTAAGGTTGATATGGGTAAGTGTTACCATGAAAGTTAATATAAAGAAATTTATGAAAGAGTAAAATTAGTAATGAATAGTTTTTGACAACATCAATTGTATGACTTTGAAATATCACCAAAAATGGTGGAAATCGAATTAGAAGTTGAATAGGATATGAAATTAAAGCATATTGAGTCTATTTTCATATAAAAGAAACAATGTGAGCAAAAGAATTTCAAATTATAAGATATTTGAATTTTAGTGAGACAAGGTCAGAATGATTCGAAATCCCCTATTTTGATTTAGGAAAATCATTAAAAATTGTAAAAGAAATAATTATGGGATATAATTTATATACTTAAATTCCTTACTGAGTTTACTTTCAAGGGAAACAAATGGGAACATCATCTGAATTCTGTACAATGAGATAATTAAATTTTAGTGAAGAGGAGTTGGAATGGTCAAACAGTGAAATAGGGGGAGATTTTAAAGAATAAACTGTACTTATTGGCTGAGTCAAAAATTCTGAAAATTTTATGATATGAATATATATGAGTCTAGTTTCAAGAAAAATTAGTGGATCTTAATTTGAAGTTCCGTATATCTAGATATAAATAATTTAGTGACTATGACTAGAGTAAATAGCTTGGGATGAACATGAGTAAAAAGTGAAACTGTGTGCAATTATGATTATAATATTTTGAGGACATATTGTGAAGATTTATAAAAGCATGTTGATAAATTTCTTATTATTTTTATACTTACGTACTAAGCTATAATGCTTACTTCCTTCCTTTCCTTTTTCCTTTAGTGTCACAGATGCTAGCTCGAGTTGGAGGTCGCCGGAGTCTCAATCACACTATCAACATATTGGTCAATATAAAAAGGTTTTCAAGTATTTATCAGTCTATGACATGTATAGGGAC
The DNA here is from genome assembly GCA_020496765.1 of Gossypium stocksii. NCBI lineage: Eukaryota > Viridiplantae > Streptophyta > Magnoliopsida > Malvales > Malvaceae > Gossypium > Gossypium stocksii. Next base: position 44,900,794 of record CM035624.1, read on the forward strand.
TTGGTTAATTGTTTATATGTATTATGAGTTGGCCTAAAATATTGGCCTATGCTATTTTAAGGTCTTTATTGTATAAGGCCGTTTAATGTGGCTATTATTGGTTATATTATAAGTTAAAATGATGCAATTCATGAATGATCATGCTTGCATATGTGTGTGGATGGATTAGTGTATAATGCTGAAGTGATAAATGTGGCATAAGAGTGGTTGTGTAAGTTGTATGTGGTTATTAGAAAAGTGAGTGAGATATTGTACACGAGGAAGATGTAATCGGAATGATGAACTTATGTCTTGAATGTGACCAATAGAGTGTCTAATAATGCCATGTTATGTGTGAAAGGAAATTGGTATAAGTGTGAAAGTATGTCAGTGTGGGAAAAGGGCTTGTTAAATAGCCTTTATTTTGTCCACCCGGGTTGACACACAAGCATGTGTCTAAGCCGTGTGTGACACACGGCCTGCCTACAAGGGCATGTTCCAATCCACATTGGCGTGTGCCCTGTTTTTCATGAAAAATTTTCAATGTGCTCAAAAGTTCTCGGTTTAGTCTCGGGCCATTCCCGAAGTATGTTTTGGGCTTTGTAGACCCATTTAAGGGGCTTTAAGGTAAAAAAGGAATAGTTTTAGTTGATATGAAATTTTATGACTTGATTTAGTACGTGTGCCTGTGTCTGTACTCCGGTAATACCTTGTACCTTATTCCGACACTGCACACGAGTAAGGGTGTTACACCATATCGAAGCCATGTCTCAGACATGGTCCTACACGGAATCTCAAAACGATGCCAATGTTATGTCCCAGAGATGGTCTTACATGGGATCACATATTGATGCCAATGACATGCCCCAGACATGGTCTTACATGGGATCACACATAACCATAATGTCATGACATTTGTATCCTATCCATTCCTAAGGTTCAACTAGGATTTCGAAACTTTGAACCTCGTCACGTCATCATGGAGTCCTTGTAAACCAAAATTCATAAAACAATTATACATATCATGAAAACTTAAAGCATTAAACACATAGAAACATATTGTTGCATTCTTTACCCACAAACTTACGTCGGTAACAAAATAGGACTAATTATTCAATTTTAGTCCACAACTTTGTTCTTTCCTCGGTTTGGGTTTAGACTCTGTTCTTCTTGATCTATAATAGTAAATTTAACTGATTTAATCATCACATTGTTTAATTCAATCCATAAATCATCTTTGGCAAAATTATAATTTTGCTCCTCAACTTTTACATATTTATAAATTAGTCCCTAGGCTCGTAAAATGAAATGTACTCATTTTCTTTGTTACCCAAGCCTAGCGGAACCTAACACATGCTCATAACAACCCACATTTTCCTTCAAATCAAACTTTTACTACTCATTTTACAACTTTTATAAAAAGGTCCTTTTTAGGTGTTTTCATGAAAATCACTTAGTAAAGGTGTTTATCAAACATCAAACTTTCATATTCCTTCATTAAACATCAAAATACATGAATGTCACACATGGGTAAATTTTTGAACATGAACCCTAGCTCAAAATATGGCTAGAAATGGGTAAATCGAGTTACGAGGGTTTTAAAAATGTAAAAAGCATTAAAAATAGGGCTAGGATGCACTTACTATTAAGCTTGAAAAGTGAAGAAACCCTAGCTATGCCTTCTCTTCAATTTTTGGCACAAGGGGAAGAAGATGAACGCCATTTTGACTTGATTTTTCCCTTTTTATTCTTTAATTAACCAAATGACCAAAATGCCCTTGTTACCTTTCTTTGAAATTTTACCCTTCCTTATCCATTTTTGTCCATCTTGACATATAGTGGTCTAATTACTAAATAAGGACCTCTAGTTTATGAATTCATTTCAATTAAGTATATAAAGCTTCAAAAATCTCATATTTGTCAACTTTTGCAATTTAGTCCTAAAAGTCAAATTGGTCACTGATTCACAAAATTTCATCATGTAACTTTCACACTATCATGCAAACATGTCATAAAACTCAAAATAATTATAAAATAAATATTTCTACTTTAGATTTGTGGTCTCGAAACTACTATTCCAACTAGGCCCAATATCGAGATGTTACAGTGACTGAAGATGCACTGAAGTTGAAATTGTTTCCGTACTCGTTGCAAGATCGAGCATGAGCATGGCTCAATTCATTGCCACCAAATTCCATATCTACATGGCAAGAATTAGTAGAGAGATTTTTGGTTAAGTATTCCCACCTAGCAAAAACGCTAAGTTGAGGAATGAGATCACAACTTTCCAACAAATGGATGACGAGTCTTTGTATGAGGCTTGGGAGTGATTCAAGGAGTTACTTTGTAAGTGTCCTCATCATAGGATTCCTCATTGCATCCAGTTGGAGACATTCTATAATGTTCTCAATGCACATACAAGATTGATGGTAGATGCTTCTGCGAATGGTGCAATTTTGACTAAGTCTTACAATGAGGCTTATGAGATCAACGAGAGGATTGCAAGCAATAACTATCAATAGCCAACAAATCGAACAGTTTTAGGAAGACGTGCAGCCAGAGTTCATGAAGTTGACACCGTCAGTTCATTATCAGCTCAGGTATCGTCTATTTCCTCTATGTTAAAATAGTTTACCACTAATAGTGCTAATAATTTTGTAGCTCAGCCACTAAGCCCGTTTGAAGTAGTTTTCTGTGTGTATTTTAAGGAGGGTCATTCTTTTGAGAATTTCCTATTGAATCTCGAGTTAATGTACTATTTGGGGAACCAACATCAGAATAGGAGTAGACAAGGACCCTAGTCCAACTTCTATAATCCTTCATGGCTTAATCATCCTAACTTTTCTTTGAGCAACCAAGGAAATGGACCGAACAAATTTATGTAGCGTAGACTCAACCAATCTCAAGGGTTTAATCAGCAAGCTCCAAAGCCACCTCAAGTTGAGTCATCAAATAGCTTGAAGAACTTGTTGAAAGCATACATGGCAAAGAATGAAGCTTTGATCCAAAGCCAAGTAGTAACACTAATAAATTTGGAAAACCAAATAGGTCAATTAGCTACTAAGCTTCATAATAGACCACAAGGAACCTTGCCGAGCAATACTGAGAATCCATGAAATTTGGGTAAAGAACATATCAAGGTTGTGGCATTGCGAAGTGGTAAAATTCTAAAACCCCGATTCATTGATGTCAAAGATGAGCCTGTTGAAAAAGAGGAAAGTCAGCGTACTGTTCAAGTTCCTACATCAAAAGAGTTAGAATCTACAAAGACTGATAAAGTAAATCCTAACTTCGTGAATTCAGATACCTTAACATCTCCTTTGGATGCAGATTTACCTACTTAAAAGAGTTGTTCGATTCAACCAAAAGTTCCATCACCTCCATATCTGCAAAGATTGCAGTAACACAAGTAGAAACATGAGGTGTAGTTCAAGAAGTTTTCGAATGTTTTGAAGCAATTACACATCAATATTGTAACACCCCAAACTCAGCCCAGACGTTATGGCCGAATCTGGCGGTGTCACATTGAAGGGTGAGTCAAAAATCTGATGTCGTTGAAAAGCCTTAAAAACATTTAAGTGTTTGCGATTTAATAAACTTTGTTCAAATGAAGGATTGATCAAAACCTTGGTTGCTATTCAAAAACCTGAGTTTCTATACTACTTATTAAAATCTCAAGTTCTAGTTGTTAGCGTGTGTTTAACTTTAAAACATTATTATCCTTTTTGAAAACCGATCCTAAATCTAGAAATTTAGAAATTAACATAATAAAATTCTTAGCCAAACAAAACCGGAGAATAGGCCTTATTACACAAACCCAATAAAATATAATTAAAAATAATCTAAAAACTAAATACTAAAGTCAAAGGCTGCTTGTAGTGTGGCCACCTCCGACTCCTCCCATACGTCTAACCACCTAGTGAGGATTACCTACAAAAAATTAAAAGAGGGAGTGAGTTTTCGAAAACTCAGTGTGTACGACCCTCGACAAACACATAATCATGCAATAAATAGTTTGGGCCTAAGCCCTATTCAATATAGGTGGCCTTTGGGCCTTAGCCCGTAGTGGCCTCAGTTGGGGCTGAGCCTATATCGCAATAATATTCATATGTATATGCAATGCACATTATCTCGTCCAACCCTGCACACCCCCTTCCAACCCTACACTCTTGTGGGGAATTACTCAACCCACCTATTCTTATACACCGGTTATAGCACCAGTTGCGGCACTACTCGATGTTGCAGCAGAGTTGCTAATCATATAATGGGCTTAAAAGCCTTCATTGGGTCTACAGTCGTCAAGCAACCGTGTGACCCTTAAATATTCTTCCTCCAAACATAATCCCAACCCATATGAAACATAGTATCATATGCATGCAACATAAATATACATATAGCATATATGATCATGCAATAACATGTAGGGGCATTTTAGTCATTTTGCACTTTGGCCATAATAGTCATAACTAATGATGGGCCTATATACACAATTTGGCCCATTAGCATTTTCACCATTTATTCAATGTGTTTCACGTCAATTTCGTAAGAGTTACAAATCCATTACGGCCCAAAAGCCCAATACATAGCCCAAAGGGCTCACACACTCATATGGCCCGTTAAGCCCAAATCTACCATTAGCCATGTAATAAGCCTGACCGGCTGGCCAAAACTTTCCAATCTATCAATTTTACACATGATGGGCCTACAGGCCCATCGGGCCCATTTAGCCCATTTCGGCCAAGTTGGCCAAAAAGTGGCCCGAGACCATGAGATAACTCATGAGGCCTTTATCATCGTATCGATCTCTCCACACAAGCGTTTGCACACTCGTGTGGCTGCCGACGCCAACCTTTAGGCTTTTCGACTTTTTGGCATTTTAGCTTTTCGTCTTTTCGGCATTTCGGCTTTTGCCGATATGTTGTGTGTATAGTGTGTGTACACACCTTATTACGAAACACGCTACGATTCTTTAGCCACGAACCTTGAATGACAACCCTTATTAACCCCTCACTAAGCTAGCCACGATTGCAATCCTTGGAACTTCCCTTTTAAAGAAAGATTTGACGAAAAGAAAATGATTAGATGAGCCATTCAGCCTGTACCAAAACGCAAGAAGGAAAGGAATGAATATGTGCTTACCCAAGACTTAATCTTTGACCCCATGAACTAAATAGCCTAAAGGAGAGATTCAGCTTTTAAGTAATCGAGAGAGAGAAGGGTTGGAAACAAGAATCAATTTTGAGATGGAGAAGAAGCAAGATTTGGTTTTGGTTATGAGAGAAGAAGGGAGCAAAAATCGGTACAAGCAAAGAAGAAATTGGAAGAGGAAATAGAAGCTATACAGCTATCGGATGGGAAGGAGAAAAAGAAAGTGATACGAGAGTAAAAAGAATGCACAAAAGGTCAGCTTTAGTGCAATTTCGACAACCCCAATTGGCTCAACCTTATCACCAATTTAAATTCCATCAATCTAAATCCACACCAGCCCTCATCCTTATCCCACTCGAAACTCTACTCATATCCCCAAAGAGTTTCGGTCCAAGCCAACCACCTGCCCACTCAACTCGCAAAAATAATCCTCCACACTTGCAGCATTGTTCCTCAAACTCCCGACCTCACAATATACAACAAGCTGCTTGCCACTGCACCGCAACTCTTTCTGTGACATATCCCATTCTCAACTACTTTTAAGGCATACTACCAACGACCGAGTTATCTAAAATAGAAAATATTTGCCTTCACCCAGTTTCAAACCTTCATCCTTTTAACTATGTTACACGCCCCTTGCCACTAAGCCGCTCGCTTAATTTGCATCACCATTCCTCCCCAATTAATTATAAAGTCTTTAGACTGGATTCCAGGTTTATTCAAAATAAAATTGCGAGAGCAAAGTCTCGAACCTAGGCTCCCTTGCAACCTTACAACACGCCTCTGCCACTAGGCTACACCTCAACTTATGTCACCTTTTTATCCTAATGTTTATTAAGCCCACCTACCGATATCCAGGTTCATGTAAGATGCAAGCAAAAATTACTGCGCATGCCGCGACTTGAACCCATCACCCCTTTCTGCTCCTAGTGCCTCCTGCCACTAGGCCAGGCGCTTCCCTTGTGTCGAGTTTTACAAAGCTTTATTAATAAGCCTTCAACCTAATGCCCAGGGTCAAGCCTTGGACTTCTCCAACACTCATAACTCTTCCTAAAACACTTATCCACTAGACTAAACATACAATTTATGAAATTTTACCCCTACAACCAAAGTCCAATTGCTCTGACACTCGAAGCCTATTTCTTCTAGGCCCAAAATTTGGGGCATTACAAATATCCCGTTGGTGAAGGCTTTAGAACAAATGCTAAATTATGTGAAGTTTATGAATGATGTACTATCCAAAAAGAAAAAACTGAGTAAGTATGAGACTGTTGCCCTGATGAAGGAGTGCAATGTGTTCCTACAGAACAAGTTGGTGCTGAAATTAAAAGACCTAGGAAGCTTTACGATACCCTTTAACATTGGTGAATCTTACTAGGGTATAGCTTTGTATGACGTAGGAGCAAGTATCAACTTGATGCCTAAGTCTATTTTCAAGATGCTAGGGATAGGTGAAGTAAGACCAACAACTACGACGCTTTAGCTAGCGGATCGATCTTTAGCATATCCCGAGGGAAAGATCGAGTATGTTTTGGTAAGAGTCGACAAATTTATTTTTCCTACTGATTTCATTGTCTTAGATATTGAAGCAGATAAAGAAGTGTCGATCTTCCTTGGGAGACCTTTTCTAGCCACGTGAAGAGCGTTAATTGATGTGTAGAAAGGAGAACTCACCATTCGAGTTCAAGATGATCAAGTAACTTTTAACATTCTTAAAGCGACGAAATTTCCTGATCCGGCAAAAGAGTGTTCATGGAAGAAATAGAAACCTTAGTTTCAATGAAAAACATTTTTAAAGAAGATCCATTAGAGAAAGCCTTATAGTTAGACCTTTTGGAGGATGAAGAAGGTGAAGGAAACATGGCTTCAATGGAAGCCCTTCGAGAAATTTTATTCAATCCATACGATTTGAACCGTTAGAGTTAAAAGTTAGAGAATTTATGCAACCCAAGTTGTCAATGGAAGAACCACCTAAACTCAAACTAAAGGTACTTCCGTCCCATTTGAAATATATTTATTTAGGTGACTGTTCTACTTTACCTGTGATTATTTTAGCTGAACTAACGAAAGATCAAGAGGAGTAACTAATTACTATTTTAAAGAAATTTAAGAAAGTAATTGGTTGGACCACAGCTGATATTCGAGGTATAAGCCATTTTTTTTGCATGTACAAAATTATTTTAGAGGAAGGTGAAAAAGCTCGAATTGATGGTGTAACACCCCAAATTTCCCTTAACTTCGTGTGAATTTGTAGCATGAAAAATATCAAAATATGTTTTGCATTAATTTGACATAACTATTTATCTGCCTTAGTGGTTAAATGCTCTGGGTGTGTTGGGGAGGTCCCAAGTTCAAGACAAAACTTGGGCTAAATTTTGGTTTTTATTTGAATAAAGCCTTACCCTTGGTTAATAGGCTTAAAAATATTTATTTGTAAAAGCTTCATAGAATGGGCCTGTTGGTCTAGTGGTTAAGTGGAGTGTTAATGTTGTAAGGGGTCAGGAGTCCGAATCTCTGGGTCAGCAAGGGTATTATTTTTTTGCAGCAAAATTTCGGCTAGAGTTTGTGTTTTATTGAAAATCTAAATAGTGGGTTACTGGTGAGAGTTTCAATGAGCGTTTCGGGTATTGAGAGTATATCCCCTTGTGTTTCCAAATTTTCGGTTCCACCCTCCCCCCCAAAACTTTCTTTCTACCGATTTTCTCTTCCAAAACCCCCTTTTCTACTGAAAATTTCTCTCTCCCATCCCTCTCTTCCTTTTTGGTTTCCTTCAATTCATTCTTGCGTACAACTCTTGGTTCCGTCAGCTTGGTAAGTTATGGAATTTATTTAACTGTGACGTTTTCTTTTTGAATATCGGTTAAGTGGGACTTGTTTTGTTGTTTAAGAGACAATTAAAATTTAGTGGACTACTAGACGGCATTCTGATCAGTGGGGAAACATCGTTGCCTATTAGAGGTAAGTTGTCATTAGTTTCAAGATTTGCCTAGGCTTAGTAAATCTGGTTAACTAACTGGAAAATAGACTTACAATTGTTGATTTTAGGTTTGGAAGGGCTCAGGAGTGCTTAGGCATCGAAAACAAACCAGGTGTGTACTCCGATTGCACAGGAAACGGGTTTCAGCAAACGCTGAAAAGCTTTACGCCAACACTACTTGGGCATGTAGATTACCCGTGTAGAGGCCGTGTGCGAGACACGACCGTGTGATCGATGAACCAGGCCATGTGCGCTCGACACGGGTGCAACAAACACAACTAGTGAGGCCAGCAAGGCCATGTACAAGACACGGGCTCGGCTAAATGGGCCGCGTGAGCCACACGGGTATGTGAGCCCACACGAGTGAACCACACGGGCATGTGAGATTTTGGGCCAGGCCGTATGATCCACATTGCCAAGGCCAATTTAGGCCGTGTGGGCCACACGGGCGTGTGGGCCCACACAGGTATGTCACATAGGTGTGTGAGTCCATTTTTTTATATGAACTGTAAGGTTGCACGGGTTACCCAAGTAGAATGTGACCTGCCGTAAGGTCGAGAAGCATTACTTAGACCCCCTTTTTTGTGATATGATTCTGAGATATGTGTATTAATACTGTTCTGGACATGATTGAATGATCTGTATCTACATTATAGCTTGCTACGATATTATGATGTATTGCATTGGGTGGGGATTATTGATAAAGTTAAAGGAGTATCTGAAAGGCTTCTAAGCCTGTTATCTGGCAGTTATGCTACGTATATATGATATGTGTCGTTTCACGATGCCTTATGGTGTGTAGGGTTGGATGGGTTAATTTTATCCCCATACTTGGTGTGTAGGGCTAGGTGTGTCGATTTTATCCCCACATAGTGTGTAGGGTTGGACGTAGATGGTGTGCATGGTTGGTGGGCATGATTTCTGTGTCTGATTTGATATGCGTGCGATATCTGTATGGGCTAAGGCCCGATTGTATCTAATATTGTACTGAGTGGTCTAAGGCCCACACCGTTACTGTTAACTACTTAGGCCCGAATTATGACTATATTCTAATATTTGATAGTATGCATGTTATACTATAAGGATTTACATACTGAGTTTGCGAAAATTCACCCCCTTATTTATTTTGTTTGTCAGGTAATCCCTAACAGCAAATGGGTCGATGTAGCGGAAGGCTCAATGGTGACCACCACTTATGGAACCATTTATTTGCAGGTTATATTTATACCTCTTAATTTATTTTTTTGGGGATTATTTATGTATGAGGGACTTGGACTATTTTGATTTTGATTTGGGTTTTTAATTTGTTACTATTGTTGGTTTATAAAACTATGACATTATAAATGCATTCTTTTTTCAAGTAAATAAAAGGTTTCCGTAAGCACGAACGGTTTTCGAAGCTTCCGTGTAAAAGAAATGTTTTAACAAATCGAATAGTTTTTTTTCTAGGCTTATGTAAAATATAATAATCTGAATGAGCTTTTATGTCTAAATTGGTTTTTAAAACACTCTCATGTGACACTGCCTGATTTGGCCATAACATTTAAGCCAGGTTTGGGGTGTTACATTTAATGGTATCAGAGCTAGGTTGCAAAACTCAGCTGTGGATTTGGGTTTGGAATGGGTTTTAAAGATTGGATTTCAAGAAATGATTTGGAAATGATTTGAACATGTTTTTAGTACTAAGTGAGTGGTACACCGAGTCTCCAGCACTGATCTTGTAAGTTTTTGAAACTCTGATATGTACTGATTGAAAGCATGCTTAGATATTCTAAAATTCTGTTGGATCTATTTGTAAGATATTGTTAGCATGCTATTAAACTACTAAGGGTAGTATACTTTACTGAAACACTCTAGGTAGTGTAGACTGAAAACTTTAGTGAGACTATTCTTTTCTCGCGATAACCGACTCTGAAACTCTAGTACTGTACTGCATAAAATATTTGTTAAGAATTATCAAAACTGTAAACTGATTTACTTAAAACTGCTAATACAGATTAATTCAATATCTACGATGAGCACTAGAGGTACTCGTGGACGGGGTACTAAAGGCCGAGGTAGAGACCGTAGAGGGGCTCGAGTTGAGTCCTTCGCATCAGACACAATTCCAAACCTAGATACTAGTGAGACGCTAGTGTCACCTATTACTGATACTAGGTTAAGGTCTTATGACTGAGCAGCTGGGGATGACGCACTGTCCCAAGCCATGTTACGGATATTGGAGAGGGTTGCTAGACCCGACATGGGATCTAGGGGCAGTGGGTCAGTTACAGAATGACTACGGTCCAATGGGGCTGAGTTATTCAAGGGTATCGCTGGAGTTGCTCCTAATGTGGCCGAGTATTGGATGGAGGCCACTGAATGCAATAAGGACGATTTGGATTTCACTAATGAGAAGAAGCTTAAGGGGGCTGAATGATTGCTTCGCGGCGAGGCATATCAGTGGTGGCTCATGGTTAAGGAGGGCACTCAGCCTGAACGTCTGTCGTGCGACTTGTTTAAGAAGGCCTTTTAGAGCAAGTATATAAGGCCCAGCTACACTGATGCGAGGCGACGTGAGTTTCTGAATCTCACTCAGGAGGATCATTCAATGGTCGAGTATGAGGCCGAATTTTTGAGATTGAGCCGTTATGCATGAGGCATGGTGGCAACTGAGTATGAGCCTTATGTTTAGTTTGAGGATGGTCTCCAGGACAGCTTACGAGTTCTGATAGCTCCCTAGAGGGAGCGGGATTTCTCATCCCCAGTTGAAAAGATGAAGATCACCGAAGAGGTAGAGTGCTCAGAGCGCTAAAATAGAGGCAGAAAAAAGGCTAAGAGGGATTCTGAGCCTTCGAATACTGGGATGAGGCCTAGGCAAAAGGCTAAGACTGATGGACTCATGAGAGTTGGGCCTACTGTTGCACCTGCTGGGGTTACTTTTATGTGGACATTGTGGTAGATGCCATCCGAGCGAGTGTTGAAGAGCTACTGGGCTTCTCTTAGATGTGGGTCGACTGAGCATCGTGTTAAGGATTGTCTACTAAGGACTAATCAAATGCAAGCTCTGATTAATGAGACTGCACAGTCACCGAGGGTTGTTCAGTAGCCATCTAGGGGCCAAGGTTAGGCTGGGGGTGGTAATTGTATGGGTCAAGGGTAAAGAGCATTGGGTAGAGGTGCAGGACCGACTAAGGCTAGACAGTCTACACTGGTTTATGCAGCACGTTGACGTGAGGATGGAGATGCTCCGGACGTCATCACGGGTATGTTTTCAATCTTTAATGTACCTTATTTTGCATTGATAGACATAGGTTCTACACACTCTTAAGTAGCTAACTGTGTCTGAGACTTTGGGGATTCCGTTTGAGAGCACTTCTAGTGAGATAACAGTGGGGAGTCCGTTGGGGCAGTCCGTTGGAGTTAGTAAACTGTTTAGAGATGTACCATTAGAGGTCCAAGGGATGGTATTCTTGGCTGACTTGATGGAGCTTCTGTTTGGGGAGTTTGTTTTGATATTGGCCATGAACTGGTTGGTGAAACATCAAGTGAGTCTGGATTATGCTAAAAATAGGGTTGTTCTGATAACCGAGGAGTTTAATGAGGTAGTCATGATTGGGGAACGATGAAATTATTTGACTAATGTGATATCTGCATTAGTGGCAGAAAAGTTAGTAAGGAATGGATGTGAGGCATTCTTGGCCTACATCAGGGCTTTTGATTCTATGGACCCTTCGGTCAAGGACATCCGAACTATGAGGGACTTTCCAGATGTTTTTCCAGAGAAACTACTGGGTTTACCTCTGAGTTGATAGGTAGAGTTTGGGATCGGGTTAAGTCTTGGTACAGCTCCGGTATCTTTCGTCCCATATAGCATAGCACCGAAGGAGCTTATAGAGCTTCAGTCCCAAATACAGGAGTTGTTGGATCGTGGGTTTATTCATCCCAGTGTGTCTCCATGGGGAGCACCTGTCCTATTTGTAAAGAAGAAGGACGGTACAATGAGGATGTGCATCGATTACTCTTAGTTGAATAAGTTGACGATTAAGAATAAATACTCACTCCCGAGGATAAACGACTTGTTCGACCATTTTAGAGGGGCTTCTAGGTTCTCTAAGATTGATCTACGATCAGGGTATCATCAGTTGAGATTAAAGGAGGCCGATGTGCATAAGATGACATTTAGGACTCGTTATGGACATTACGAGTTCCTAGTTATGCCGTTTGGGTTGACGAATGCACCAATGACATTTATGGACTTGATGAATCGTGTGTTTCAGCCCTACTTGGATCAATTTGTGGTATTGTTCATCGATGACATCCTGGTATACTCTAAGTCTGAAGATGAGCATGATGAGCATCTCAGGGTTGTTCTGCAAACTCTACGCGAGAAACAGTTGTATGTGAAGTTCTTTAAGTGTGAGTTTTGGCTTCAAGAGGTTACCTTTTTAGGCCATGTGGTATCTGCTGTGGGGATTCATGTGGATCCTCGTAAGATTGAGGCTGTGTTGGATTGGAAACAGTTAAAGAGTATGTCTGAAATTCGTAGCTTTCTAGGGTTGGCAGGGTATTATCGGTGATTCGTAGAAGGGTTCTCTTTGATCGCAGCTCCGTTGACTAAGCTGTTGCGGAAGGGAGTTCACTTCATTTGGGCTGATGCACTGTAGGAGAGCTTTGAGAAGCTCAAAATCATTTTGATACAAGCTCCAGTTCTAATACAGCTTGAGCCTAGGAAGGACTTTGTGGTTTACAGTCATGCGTCACACATGGGTTTGGTTTATGTTCTGATGCAAGATGGTAAAGTGGTTGCTTATGCATCTCGACAGCTCAAGACCCACGAGGTTAATTATTCAACGCACAACTTAGAGTTAGTTGCAGTAGTCTTTTCTCTTAAGATCTGGAGCATTTACGGTGAGAAGTGTATTATTTACACGGATCACAAGAGCTTTAAGTATCTCCTTACTTAGAAGGAGTTAAATCTTAAGCAGCGTCGATGGGTTGAGCTGCTTAAGGATTATGATACTATATAAAGCACCATCCTGGTAAGGCCAACATGGTGGCTGATGCTTTAAGGTGTAGGCCTTTGACTGATCTGAGGGAGATGTTTACTCGACTGAGTCCTTTCGACGATGGGAGTCTGTCGACAGAGTTTCAAGTGAAACTGACGTGGATTGATCAATTCAGGGATAAACAGAAGAGGGATAAGTCTCTTGAGTTGCAGTTCTGTTAGGTTGAGGCTAGGACTACTTTGGATTTTGTGTTTAATGATGATGGGGTTTTGTGCTTTCAAGGTCAGATTTGTGTACTGAATGACGAGGACTTGAGATAGTGGATTCTGATGGAAACACATAGTATCCCTTATGCTATGCATCCCGGTGGAAACAAAATGTACAGAGATCTTTGAGAGTTGTATTGGTGGCTAGGGTTGAAGTGTGAGGTGACCGACTTTGTGGCTCGTTGTCTGACTTGTTAGCAGGTTAAGGCTAAGCATCAGTTGCCTTCGGGGTTGCTACAGCCAATAAAAATACAGATGTGGAAATGGGAGCGAGTTACGATGGGCTTCATTAGTGGGTTGCCTCTAACACCCACTAAGAAGGATTTTGTATGGGTCATCATGGATCGATTGACCAAGTCTACACATTTTATTCCGGTCAGGATGGACTTCTCTTTACAGAAATTGGCTAAGCTCTACATTTCTAAGATAGGGAGGACACATGGGGTTCCTGTTTCCATCATCTCCGATAGGGATCCTTGATTCACGTCACGGTTCTGACGGAAGCTTCATGAGGCTTTAGGTTCAAAGGTTGACTTCAATACTACTTTGTATCCTCAGACAGATGGCCAATCAGAGAGGGTGATTCAGATATTGGAGGACATGTTCAGGAGCTGTGTGATTGATTTTTAAGGCAGTTGGGAGGAGTATTTGCCATTAGCAGAGTTTGCGTACAACAATAGCTACCAGTCTAGTATAAAGATGGCACCTTACGATGTATTATATGGTCATAAGTGTCGCACTCCCTTGTGCTGGACTGAAGTGGGTGAGCGGTGTATTTTGGGTCCAGAGTTGGTATTAGAGACTAAGGAGAAGGTCCGTCTGATTCGAAAGCGACTGAAAATGGCTTTCGATAGACAGAAGTCCTATGCTGATCTAAAGAGGAAGGACATCAAATATTTTATGGGGAACTTGGTTTTTCTTAAGGTCTCACCATGGAAGAAGGGTCTGAGGTTTGATCGCAAGGGCAAGTTGAGCCCTTAGTTTATTGGATTGTACCAATTCTGAGACAAGTGGGGCCAGTCGCATATCAGTTAGAGCTACCTTCGGAGTTAGATTGCATACATAAGTGTTCCATGTCTTGATACTGAGACGTTATCGCTCTGATCCCACGCACATTGTGCCTGTGGAGGAGATTGAAATTAAACCAGATCTAACATTTGAGGAGCCGGTTCAGATTCTGGATCATGACGTTAAAATTCTACGAAGGAAGTCTATCCCTTTAGTGAAGGTGCTGTGGCAGAATCATAGCATTGAGAAGGCTACTTGAGAGCTAGAGCATTCGATACGACAGTAGTATCCTTACCTCTTCTGATCAGGTAAAATTTAAAGGCTGAAATTTTCTTTTAGGGAGTAGAGTTGTAACGCCCCAAATTTCCCTTAATTCTGGCTTTCGTGAATTTGTAGCATGAAAAATATTAGAATATGTTTTGCATTAATTTGACACAACTATCTATTTGCTTTAGTGGTTAAATACTCTAGGTGTATTGGGGAGGTCCCAAGTTCAAGCCAAGACTTGGGCTAAATTTTGGTTTTTATTTGAATAAAGCCTTACCCTTGGTTAATAGGCTTAAAAATATTTATTTGTAAAAGCTTCACAGAATGGGCTTGATGGTCTAGTGGTTAAGTGGAGTGTTAATGTTGCAAGGGGTCAGAAGTTCGAATCTCTGGGTTGACAAGGGTATTTTTTTTTTGCTGCAGAATTTCAGCTAGAGTTTGAGTTTTACTAAAAACTGAGTAGTGGGTTACTAGTGAGAGTTTTGATCAGTGTTTAGGGGATTGAGAGAATATCCCCTTGTGTTTCCAAATTTTCAGTTCCTCCCTCCTTCCCAGAACTTTCTTTCTACCGATTTTCTCTTCCCAAACCCCACTTTGCTGCCAAAATTTTGCCTCTCCTATCCCTCTCTTCCATTTTGTTTTCCTTCAATTCGTTTTTGCGTACAAATCTTGGTTCTATCAGCTCGGTAAGTTGTGGAATTTGTCAAACAGTGACATTTTCTTTTTGAATATCAGTTAAGTGGGACTTGCTTTGCTGTTTAGGAGACAATTAAAATTTGGTGGACTGCTAGACAGCATTCTGATAAGCAGGGAAACATCGTTGCTTATTAGAGGTAAGTTGTCGTTAGTTTCGGGATTTGCCTGGGCTTAGTAAATCAGGTTAAGTGATTGGAAAATGGACTTACAATTGTCGAAGGTTTGGAAGGGCTTAAGAGTGCTTAGCCATAAAAAAACAAACTAGGTGTGTACTCTGATTGCACAGGAAACGGGTTTTGATGAAAGTCGAAAAGCTTGTTGTTAATGCTACATGGGTATGTGAATTGCCCGTGTGGAGGCTGTGTGCGAGACACAATCATGTGATCAACGAACCAGGCCGTGGGCACTCGATACGGGCGCGACAGACACGGCCGTGTGAGGCCGGTGAGGCCATATACGAGACACGGCCTCGGCCAAATAGGTCGTGTGGGCCACATAGGCATGTGAGCCCCCACAAGTGAACAACACGGACGTATGGGATTTTAGGCTAGGTCGTGTGATCCACACGCCCAAGGTCAATTTGGGCCATGTGGGCCAACATGGGTAGGCCATATGGGCATGTGAGCCCATTTTTCTGGTATGAATTGTAAGGTTGTACAGGTCACCTAAGTTAGCTGTGACCTGTTGTAGGGTCAGTAAGCGTTACTTAGACCACTATTATGTGATATGATTCTGAGATGTGTATGAATACTATTTTGGACATGATTGTATGATCTATACCTGCATTATAGCATGCCATCATATTATGATGCATTGCATTGGGTGGGGATTATTGATAAAGTGAAAGGAGTATCTGAAAGGCTTCTAAGCATGTTATCTGGCAGCTATGCTGCGTATATCTGATATCTGCCATTTTCGGTGCCTTATGGTACGTAGGGTTGGATGGGTTGATTTTATCCCCATACTTGGTGTGTAGGGCTGGGTGGGTCGATTTGATCCCCACATGGTGTGTAAGGTTGGACGAAGATGGTGTGTAGGGTTGGTGGGCATGATTTTTATGACTCATCTAATATGTATGCGATATCTATATGGGCTAAGACCGGATTGTATCTAATACTGTACTGAGTGGTCTAAGGCCCACATCGTTACTGTTAAGGGCTCAAGCCCGAATTATGACTATATTCTGATATCTAATTGTATGCATGCTGTGCTATAGGGATGTATACACTGAGTTTGCAAAAACTCACCCCTTTATTTGTTTTGTTTGTCAGGTAATCCCTAACAGTAGATGGGTCGGTGCAGCAGAGTGTTCAACGGTGACCACCACTAATGGAACCATTTATTTGTGGGTTATATTTATACCTCCTAATTTATTTTTTTACGATTATTTATGTGTGATTGACTTGGACTATTTTAATTTTGATTTGGGTTTTTATTTTGTTTCTATTGTTGGTTTATAAAACTACGACACTATAAATGCGTTCTTTTCTAAAGTAAATTAAAGGTTTCCGTAAGCATGAATGGTTTTCAAAGTTTCCGCGTAAAAGAAATGTTTTAACAAATCAATAGTTTTGTTTTCTGGGATTAAGTAAAAGATAATAAACTGAACGAGCTTTTATATCTAAATTGGTTTTTAAAACACTTTCATGTGACACTACCAGATTTGGCCAAAACATCTAGGCCAGGTTTGGGGTGTTACAAATGGGAAAATGAGGCTCAATCCTATTATGAAAGAAGTTGTGATAAAGGAAGTGATCAAATGGTTTGATGCAAGAATCACCTATCCTATTTTAGATAGTTCGTGGGTGAGTCCGGTTCAATGTGTGCCGAAGAAAGATAGGATCATGATTGTTGAAATTGAGCGTAACGAGTTGATTCCAACAATAACTGTTACTGGTTGGAGAATTTATGTTGACTACAAAAAATTGAATAAAGCTACTTGAAGGGACCATTTTTCGTTACCTTTTATGGATCAGATGTAAGATCGACTGGTAGGTAATGAATTCTACTATTTTTTAAATGGCTATTAGAGATATAACCAAATTGTTCTAGCTCCGACGGACCAGCATAAAACAACCTTTACTTGTCCGTACGGTACGTTTGCTTTTAGGCGAATGCCTTTTAGTGTATGCAACGCACCTGCAACATTCCAACGATGCATGATAGCAATATTCACTAATATGATTGAAAATTTTGTTGAGGTTTTCATGGATGATTTCTCTGTTTTTGGTAACTCGAATGATATTTGTTTGAGTAATTTAGCAAAGGTACTGAAGAGATGCGAACAGACGAATCTTGTCCTTAATTGGGAAAAATGCCATTTTATGGTTAAGGAAGGGATTGTCTTAGGGCATAAAATCTCGAAGAAAGGAATTGAAGTTGATAAAGCAAAGGTGGACATAATTGAAATATTACCGACCCCAATTAATGAGAAAGGAGTTAGAAGTTTCTTATGCCATGCTGATTTTTACCAAAGGTTTATCAAGGATTTCTCGAAAATTTCTAAACCGTTGTGTTTGTTGTTAGAGAAAGATACAGCGTTTGATTTCAACAACGCATGTTTAGCAGCTTTTGAAGACTTGAAAAGACGGTTAATCTCAGCCCCAATAATTATTACACCTGATTGGAGCTCACCTTTTGAGTTGATGTGAGATGCAAGTGATTTTGCTGTTGGAGCTGTGATTGGTCAAAGAAGGAATAAAGTATTTCACCCTATTTACTATTCAAGTAGAGCATTGACAGGAGCCCAACTTAATTATACAATAAATGAAAAGGAACTCTCTACTATAGTTTTTGCTTTTGAAAAATTTTGCTCATATCTTATAGGTACCAAAGTTACAGTATTTATTGACCATACGGCCATTAAATACTTAGTCACAAAGAAAGATGCAAAATCGAGGCTAATTCATTAGATACTTTTACTCCAAGAATTTGACCTTGAGATCCAAGATAGGAAAGGTGTCGAAAATCAAGTAGCTAATCATCTGTCAAGGTTGGAGCAAGATGAGGTAACTCGATCATGTGTACCTATCAAAGAGAATTTCCGAGATGAACACTTATTTGAGATAAGTTGAATTCATGAAACACATTAGTTTGCTGATTTTTCCAATTATTTTACATGTGGAATAATTTCTCAAGAAATGACATACCAACAAAGGAAGAAATTCGTTCATGATAGCGGTATTATTTTTGGGAGGATCCGTTTTTGTTTAAACAGTGTGCAGATAATATAATCTGAAAGTGTGTAGCTGAAAGTGAGATTGCTGATAGTTATATCATTGCCATTCATCTCCAAGTGGGGAACATTTTGGTGGTTCATGTACTGCAGTAAAGATTTTACAAGCTAGTTTCTTTTGGCCTACACTATCTAAAGATGCTCATGCTTATGTGAAGAACTGCGATAAATGCCAAAGGATCTGATATATACCACGGAGAAATGAGATGCCCTTGACAAACATTTTGGAGATTGAATTATTTGACATATGGTGCATTGACTTCTTAGGCCTATTCCCTTCTTTGTATGGGAACAAATACATCTTAGTTGTTGTGGACTATGTATCCAAGTGGGTTGAAGCTGAAGCATACCCTCAAATGATGCTAATGTAGTCATGTAATTCCTACATAAGCATGTGTTTACACGATTTGGGACACCAAGAGCTATTAATAGTGGTGAAGGTTCTCATTAATGAACAAGTAGCTTAAGTGGTTGCTTAACAAATATGATGTGAAGCTCAAGATTGCTACTACTTATCACCCCCAGTCTAATTGGCAAGTTGAAAGAGTCAACTGTGAAATCAAAGGTATCTTTGAGAAGGTAGTACGCCCTAATAGAAACGATTGATCTTGAAGGCTCGATGATGCATTATGGGCCTATTGAATAGCATTTAAGACACCGTTAGGAATGACTCCTTATTGATTAGTTTTTGGTAAGGCATGTCATTTGCCAATAAAGTTGGAGAATAGAGCTCACTAGGCTTTGAAAAAGTTGAATTTTGATCTTAAGCAAGCTGGTGAGAGAAGGATGTTGCACCTGGATGAGTTGGAAGAGCTAAGGTTGTTTTCCTATGAGAATGCCAAAATGTGTAAAGAAAGATCAAAGAGATGGCATGATAGTCATATACAACCTCGCGAGTTTAAAGAAGGACAGAAGGTTTTGTTGTTTAATTCAAGGTTGAAGTTATTTCCCGGGAGGCATAAATCCTGATGGAAAAGACCCTATACTATTTATTGAGTTTATCCTTATGGAGTTGTTGAATTATACGACAATTACGACAGCATGTTTAAAGTTAATGGTCAACGTCTCAAACACTATTGGGATGGTGAAGTTGAGCGAATTGAATCCTCGCTCAAATTAACAAACCCTTGATTTTTTATGAACTTGTTTTGTAAATAAATAAATAATTAGAATTTATTTTCTTAATTTAGTACATTTAATTAATTTTGTTTAAGGAGATTGGAATTTAAACGGGACAGCTGTGACCCCTCCAACCTTTCCTAGGAACTAATTTAATGTAATTTGTTAAGAAGAAATTTTCTAATTAATATTTAAAATTTTTAAGTTCAATTTGTTTTGTTTTAATTTTAATTTTTATATTAATAAAGGTGGTCAAACTTGCCTCAAGTACTAATTAGTTTTTTTTTTCCATGAGTTAGTCTGTAAATACAGTCTGAAATTGAGGCCCAAGACAGCAAAAAAGAGGAAAAATCCAAATCAATTGCTGCCACTCTCATTGCTTGCCACCCAAGTAACCCTAATGTAGCTAAATTTTTGCTACATGTTGCCTTAATTTTTCCCTATATAAACCCCTCTTTATTCTACTATTTTTCGTAGCCTCCAAAGCAATTTGCTTAACCTTAAAAATCCCTAAACCTCCCTCTTGTTCCACTAGCCTCAAATCCCAAAAGAAGGCCTTAGTCCTCTTCCTTTTGTTTGCCTAAATCACGTAGTGCCACCATAAGAAGATTGTCGAAGCACCATCGTCACCGCTGCAACCTCTTCGCCCTCGCAAGGTATTTCCTGTAGCAAATCCCACCCAACTTGTCGATTTTTCTTTTCCCCTTATGCCAAAACTTTGCCAAATTTTCGAGAAAAGATACCATGTCTTGCAAAAGAACTAGATCGTCAAAGACTACTCTTGAAAACCCAATTTTGATTGATGAAGAAGTGAAAGAGAGATTTGATTCAATTTTCAAGCATCAACTCATGATGCTAAAAAAAGGTTTTAACTTGAAGAGCAATGATTTGATGGTTGAACCAGTGCCGATTAGAAAGATAATCAATGCTCTCAAGTGGGAACTGTAACGCCCCGAAGCCTAGAAGAAATGTGCCTTGAGCTTGGGGAGCATTTGGAAGCCGCCACATGAATATTTTCTGTGCAAGGAGAGGCATTAGTGAAGGCTTGTTTCAGTGGTTAAAGGTCCTAAGAAGTATGGGAGAAGTCCTGGCTTCAAACCTGGGCTTTAGCAAAATTTTTGGTTTTAAGTGAACAAACCCTCGGAGCTTGAAAGTAGGCCTTATAATTAATTGCAGATAAAAGGTGACACAATGAGCCTACTGGTCTAGTGGTAGGTGGCGTGTGAAGGTGCATGAGATCTGAGGTTCAACTGGTGGCATGGCAAAAAGAGGTATTAATTTTGCTACTTGGTTGTGTAGGAGGTGGAGCTGCACTGAGACTTTGGGGTTGAATTGGTCATGAGTGTTTGAATTGAATTTGAATGGTGTTGTGGAGTGACATGAGGAGAAAATCAAGGAATTTAGATAAGTGGTTTGTTGGTTAAGGTTTTTGGGGGAGAAAAAGGAGTTTGAAGTGTAATGGGTGTATTGTGCCGAATTTGAGTGTGGATTACTCAAAATTTCGAAATTGGTGAGTTGAGTACCCTATTTTGGGTTTTGTGAACTTTCTGATTGCTCTTTTCTCATTTTCGGCTTTTGATATTACTTTCGGGTTCTTTTCCACTTCTTTGTTGTGGCTGATTATTGTTTAGGACCATTCGGGAAACTTTTTCTACCTTATACGACTTCGTTCTCTCCCTCTCTATTTTTTGAATTTTGGCAATCGCTCTCTTCTTCCTCTGCTTATTCTCTGCCGATTTACTCCTCTGTTCTTTCTCTCTTCCTCTCAAGTCTTTTGGTCTTAGCATTTTCCTCTCTTTACACCTTGTTTCTTTTAAGCCGAATACCCTTGTCTCTCCTTACTCTCTATTTTGTTATTTGCTTCTTCAAGTTTACCACCTATATCGTGAGCCAAATTTTCTTGTAGCGGATTAATCCTTTCCTTTTCTTTACTCTATTTTCTGCAATATTTCTCTATTATTTGATCTTTGGCCATTTGTTTTTGTGTCCTACTATTGGCGTTGCTGTTTGGTTTGCAAACATTCCTGACGAGCGGTAGGTACTCAAAAGTTCCCTCTCTTGTTCTCTATGATTGCATTTTGTGTGCGAAGTTGTTTCCTTTAATCTTTGCACTAAAGGCTGAATATTTTTTTCCTTCATGTTCTTTGATGGTCGAATGGTGATCCCTTCCTCTTGATGTAATGATCGATGGGTTAGATTTTTCTGAGGAGTGAAGGTGTGCAAGGGTTACCCAAGCCGTCTAGGACCTTACTTTCATTATTCGATTAAGGTAATTTCGATACCTTGTTTTGGGTAGCTCGAATATTCAATTATTTTGGAAGGATAGTATTTGTGGTCTTAAGCCACATTACGATCGATCTGTTTTAATAAGATCTTTCGTTATGCAGGTATTCGGCTAGTAGCGTACAATCATTTTTAGCCAGCGATTGAGGAGGAATAAATCGCATAGCTTTCTGTCAAGGTAAATGGTGATTATGGATTTGAGGGTTAAGTGCTTATGAATACTATGAGTAGAGAGACTGATTGAATGTTTGAATGAACGCAGGTTGGTGCTCAAGGGTTTTCGCAAGTGTTCGTAAACAGGTGTGTATTCCATACTGATCTGTTTGTAGTTCGGCGAAAGCCGAAAAGCTGAAAAGCCGAAAGGCTTGGCTTGGGGGTCACATGGGCATGTGAACGCTCGTGTGGTGTAATCGGGCCCACGAACATGGGCATAAGACTATAGAGGCCACCATGAGCGTACTCATAGGCATAGGCCGTTATGGGCCACGTGGGCCCAATGGGTCGTGGGTCCCACACAGATACAAACTTATGTTTTGTGATAAATAATGGACTGGGCTGTGTAGTTGCATGACCATGGTTAATTCTGGGCCAGTTGGGCCACATATTAGGCCTTAGGCGCCCAATTTCACTGTTATGACTGTTAAGGTTGCACTAGTCGTTTGAGGCGACTGTAGAGCTCCTATTGGGTCGATATGTGTACCTAAACCCCAAAATATGTAAAATGACTGAATTACCCCTAGAGGGTAAAATGACCGAATTACCCCCAGAGGGTAAAATGACTGAATTACCCCCGAGGGTAAAATGACCGATATTCCCCATAGGGTAAAATGACTGATATACCCTCATAGGGTAAAATGACCGATATACTCCCATCGAGTAAAATGACCGAATTACCCCTGTAGAGTAAAATTACTGAATTACCCTTGTAGGGTAAAATAACCGTAATACCCCTGTAGGGTAAAATGACCGTAATACCTTTATAGGGTAAAATGACTGTAATACCCCTGAAAGGTAAAATGACCGTAATACCCCTGTAGGGTAAAATGACCGTAATACCCCTGTAGGGTAAATGACCGTAATACCCCTATAGCGTAAAATGACCGTAATACCCCTGTAGGGTAAAATGACCGTCATACCCCTATAGGGTAGAATGACTGTTATGCCTTATATGATGTTTGATTGATTGAGTATGTTATGTGATATTTATGTGTTTTGCATACATGCACGACATGCTGCATGGGTTGGGTTGTTTTTATGGAGAAAGTATTGATCTGTTAAGGTCGAACGGGTTGCACGAGACGACTATGGACCCACCGAAGGCTTAAAGCTGTATATTCATACTAATCTGTTAGGGTCGCACGGGTTACACGAGACGACTGTGGACCCAGTAAAGGCTTAAAGCCATATATTCATACTGATCTGTTAAGGTTGCACAGTCACACGAGGTGACTGTAGACTGACAGATAGCTTTGTGCCGTTCATACTATCGATGGCTTAGTGTTGTCCTTTTTACCGATGGCTTGGTGCCATGCATACTATCGATGGCTTAGTGCCGCTCATATTACCGATGGCTTCGTGCCATGCATATTATTGATGGCTTTGTGTCGCTCATATTTTCAATGGCTTTGTGCCGTGCGTATTACCGAAGGCTTGGTGCCATTCTTATTACCGATGGCTTTGTGCTGTGCATATTACTTATGGCTTTGTGTCGTTTATAACCATTCTGTTTATGGCTTGTGTCCATTCTGTTACTGGCAACTTTGCTGCGATTCTAGTTAGTGTCGCAACTGATGCTAACTCTATAAGTATAGGGATGGGTGGGTGATTTATTCCCCACAGTAAGTGCAGGGTTGGACGGAGGCAAGTGCAGGGTTGGATCGGATAACATGCATCATGCATCATACATACTGCATTCTGATTTTGTTTCTGTCATGGGCTAAGGCCCAACTAATACTGTAGTGGGCTTAGGCCCAAACTGCTTTTGTATTCTGTATGTTTGACTAATTGTTTCCATATTAGGGGATTACACACTGAGTTTTCATAAACTCACCCCGCTTTTAATTGTGTAGGTAATCCCCAGTAGTAGGTGGATCGGTGCTGCGAGGGACTCGATGGTGGCCACACTACTGCTCCTGGTTTAATTTGTTGGGCTTTTTCTTACATTTAAGTTTCGTTTTGGATTTTGATGTAATAAGGCCTCTCCTTAAATTTTTAGCTTTTAATTTGGGTTTTGAATTATTATGATTTTTATCTTCCAAAAGTAAAATGCGGTTTTCTAAAATATTAACTGTTTTCAAAACATTACGTTTCTGCAATTCAATTTTTAAGCTTCCATAACAAATAATCTTTTAGAAGTAATGACGATTTAAAATGGTTAACAAACAACTAAGATGATTTGAGAATTAACAAAGAGGCTTTAACTTTCAAACGAGATTTTATCAGCAAGAACAACTTTTATAAAAAGCACTATAATGTCACACTGCCAGATCCAGCCCTCACGTCCAAGCCGGGTTTGGGGTGTTATAGGAACGATTTTGTGATGCTCGTTCACTTCCCGATGATAAACTAGTTCGAGAGTTCTATGCGAGTTTCACTACACAAGATGCTATTAAGGTCATTGTTCGAAAGAAAAAGGTACCTCTTACTTCTAAGTCCATCAATGATTTGTTTAACTTACCTAATATTGAAGAAGATGAGTACTATCTTATGATGAACAACATCAATTGGTATTTTTTTCAACAAGTGCTTGATGTTGTGACAAATTTGGGATCCCAATGGATTATAAGAAAGTATCGAAGCCATTCTTGCTGAAAGGAATACCTAAAACCAGTAGCAAAGGTATGGTTTTATTTTGTTTACTCAAGTTTTATGCCTATCTCACACAGTTCCACCCATCTCGATGGAACGAATGCTCTTGTTATATGCAATCTTGACATAAAAGTCCATTAATGTTGGGAAAATTATTCTCAAGGAGATTTATGATTATGCTAAAAAGAAGGCAGGAAGTGCTTATTTCCCATCATTAATCACTTCACTTTGCTTAAGGACCAATGTTAAAACACAAGCAAACCTGAAGGGGTAGTATGTCCAAGGGTGCATTACAAGTCATGATCTTGAAAGATTAGTAGAGAAGGTGCGTGAGCTGAATCAAGGTGAGAAAAAAGAATCAACTGAGCCATATACCAAAGAGTCAACAAATAAAACTGAAACTGAAGCTGATTCAGTTACAGACACTAAAAAAGAATAGTCTGATAAGAAACTGAACTGTCTTTAACCAGCTGAAGGAACTGCAAACCCTGAACCTAAGGTTGAGCCAGAAGAAGAACCAGTCAAGTTAAGTGTTGAACCTAAATTTACAACTCCAATGCCGACTTCTGAAAGTACTTCAAAGAAATCAAAGTTTTCAATTATGATGGATATGTGCAAGTTCATGCATAGACAACAACAAACTTACTGGAAATATGCAAAAATTAGAGATGATTCAATTTGAAATACTTTTAAGAATATCTTTAACACTTTTGTTACTGAGGTCCCAGATGCTATCTTTGAGACATGGACAGAAGATACTAATTATACAAGTGGAGATGGAGCTAAAGAAGACAAGGGGAATAAGCCAGAAAAATAAAAAAGGGGGATTCTTGTCTTTTTATTTATTTATTTTAGGTCTTTTGGAATTTATTTCTTTAGTAATTAGGATTTAATTTCCACAAAATAAAACATAGAAAGCATGAATAAATACTTCTTTAGGAAGAAAAAGACTAAGTGATGTGGCAATGGGAATGAACATGTCTAGGATTGAGTTATGAGGAAAGACTTGGTATTTAAGCAGACTTAATGACTCACCTCTCTTTCTTTACAACCCTACTTTGTTCTTGCAATGAGGACATTGCTTCTTTTTAAAGGGGTTAAGGCAAATAATTGCTCAAATTTTTTAAAATTTTCAAGTATGTTTCAATCATTTCTTTCATGAGTATGTTTTAATAAATGAATGTTTAGAGAAATTTCTTTGTTAATAAGATAGGTCGTATGCAAGCATGAATGATGATTTTATCTGAGTGATTGTATGTTATCATGAAGAATGGAATGTTGGTACAATCTTAGTCTTAGGTAATGTTTGCCATTAAAACTTAGTTTCTTTTCAGATTAGACATACATGAAAGTTTATATCTTTAGAATTGACTTAGTAACTTTCTTAAGGCGAAATCTTAGGAGACATCAAAGTCTAAAATGATATAGGCACCATTTTCTTTGGATTGTTTAAGACTTTTCAAGCCAACCTTATGATATTAGACCCTTAAAACTATAATTTTGAGCTTAAAAGTTTGTTTATTGCAATAAACCTACATTACAAACCACATTTCCATCTTTTGAAGTTATCTTAATTTTGTGCACCCATCTTAACTAAAGTTGTCTTGGTAAAAGACATTTGAGGAAATTCTTAGAAGATGTACATGCTTATAAAAAAAAAAGAGAAAAAAGTGAAGAAAAGTTGCTCAAGTTCCACAAAGAAAAAAAATGTATGAGCATGAGTTCAAAATAAGTTTAGGGGTATTCCAAAGGTTCACTTAATGAAAAGAGTTGTACTTCGAGAAATCCAAGACAAAGTTAAAGGTTAAGATTTCGAAACCAAAATGTCCATCTCTTAAAATCCCTACCTTTGATCGAGCCCCATTACAACCTTATAAAAGACCTATTGGTTTGATGATTATGTCACCTACATTAGTGGAGAGGAAGTACTACGTTCAACATATGAAGATCATAAATAAGCCTTATGATTGTTTTGCTTGATTGATGAGAAAATAGGTCGAATAAAGAGTATTATCTATGGCTACGACATACATACAAACTATGATTCATGTTAGCATATTTTGAAATTTAGTATAAAATTCTCAAAATGTTTGCATATGAGTTACTTGTTAATAAAGAAGATCTATGAGCATGCATTTCTTAAACCATGATTATGGGACAAATATTGATGCTGCTTACACTTTTAGCAAAATTTGCCATAGCAAGACCTTATGTTGTGCGTGAACATTACAGGGGACGAGCAATGATTTAAGTTTGGGGGTTGTAAACTAAAAAATATATAGGATTTTTCTTATATAATTCATTACCTTTTTACTTAAATTTGTTGTTAAAACCAAGTAATTGTTTAATAAATTAATTAAATACGTAAAAATATGAAACTAAGACATAGAAATTATTAAAATATGATTTTATGCTTTATTATATAGTTTTCCTGCACAAAATGGCTTATTTTATGTTTGTTTGAGCTTATTATATTTTTATGGGCCATGCATGATTAAATTAAATAATAAATTATTAAAATTAATAATTGAACTTAAATATTTCATTAATAAATTGGGTTTTAATTAATTAAGCAAATTGATTAATTAAAGTGGATAAATTTTATTCTTTAGTCCTCTAACTTGTTGATTTATTTTGGACAGGTCTGATAGGTTTGTTAGATTACAGAACTGTCCAAATTGGGGGCCAAGTCAACCCAAAATTTGACTGCACATGGCTACCCATAAACCACTTTTTAGTTTAATTACACAAGGTCCTTGAAGAGTTGAAAAATCAGAGATTTGCCTGAAGATTTGCAATTGATCTTTCAGTCCTGAGTTGTTGTGGCACTCAAATTGACCAAAAATCAAGCAACAAATCAGCCCCATTTCCTCAATTCATGGTCGGGAGATATTTGATGATACGACAACTCCTATTTTTAGTAAACTAGCCTCCCTTGCCTCACCTATAAATAAGACCCCAGTTCTCACTTTTTGAATCATCCCTCATCCCTCAATTCCTCATCATTCATCTTTTTCTCTCCTCTCTCATTTCTTCCCACACCTAAGCCTCATCTCTTCATAGAGATTTTAGCCATTAAACCTCTTAAAGAGCCCTTGGTTGGCCACCTTGGAGAGCCATCAGCAAAGGGGCAAGCAAAGGAATGAAGGAGCCTTCACCGTTCAGAGTCTTAGGTGACAGCCACTTTGAATTTGGTTTAATCTTTCTTTTCTTTAATTTAATTCAAGAATGTTTGCTATGTGTTCTTTGTTCTTGTTTACAACAATGACAACTTAATTTTATTTAAGCTAGGATGGTTACTTTCATTAAATAATATTTACTTGATTCATGCTTATGATATTTGTGCCTCAATTGATCATGTTATCAATTAAAACCAAGTCTGTATTTGGTTCATACGTGATTGAAATGTACCTGAATTAGCTGAGCTATCCAAACTAGAGATGGCTAGTGGACGCATAATTGAAATTTGCATGCTTAATTTAGATCCTAACCCGATTAAATTGCAGGTTACATAATAACCCTAACCAGGCTCTGTTATCTACATAGTTTTTAGATTTGTGTGATTAAAACTATTTCAAACCTAACACTTCTTGTTACCTCACACGAATTCTAAGAAACCCTTAGTAAATAAGGATCAGTAAAATGCGTATTTACTAAGTAAAGGATTCCGAAAGGACCTACTGTGGTTTCCAAACTCATTAAAGATCGAGTTGCCATGGAATGTCTTTCCAAATATTGTTGAGCATGTTGATGGTAAATTGAGTTTAATTAAAGTAGTTGTCCTAGTTTATTTATGTTATAATTGTTGCAAATTGTGTTTAATTATGCTAAATTCTATTTCATTTATATAGTTTCATGCTAGGATAAATCACATTAGGGATCACTGCATTTAGATTTATTTTACATAATTCTAATCAACACTTCCAAATCAAATTGTGTTTTTTTAACCAAGTTTTTAATATAATTTTATAATTAAGTGACTTAGCACGAGTACAATCCCTGTGGAGACAATAACTCGATACTTACTTATTACTTGATAACGACTGTGTACACTTGCACAAACCCCAGCGTTATAGTATCATTGTTTAACTTCCTGCTAATCATCCAACTTGTATCTGTTTTTGTTAAAATCAACTCATAGTCGTCATTTGTAATCATAGTAATTTCATCCTTTTCAAGTATATGCTCAATAGGGCTTATCCAATGACTGTAGGAATTAGGATAAATGACTCTAGCCTCTAACCATCAAGACTTGAATTTTCCTAGACCAAATACCCAAGATTGGGTTTGTTGGATCGTCGATACCCCCCATGGCATAGTGAAAAAATTATTCCAACGATCGTCAACCGATGGTCCATGTATGACGCACGAATCGGGTTGAGACAAGGGTTGAAAATATACCTTTCAAAACTAAAAAGTGATGAATGATGTTGTTGGTAGAATTCCTTTCAGAGATGTCAATTCCAAGCCGCAACAATAACATCTCAACATCTACATAATCTATCCAGTCAAAGAATGAACAATAAAATTCTCTTGAACTTTTTAGAGAGAATTTTTAAGAACGGTTGCTAGACTTTTTGATTTGTGTTTTCTTGGTAATCCTAACACACACTAAGGGATTCATTTCTTTTTATTTTCTTTGATATCATATATTAGAAAATAAAAACGAGATTATTCCCTTATTATTAGAGAAACGAATGCAAAGTCAGGAAAAACATTATGTTTTTTCCAAAAGAATATCACTCTCCATGTCCTTATATATTTTGACTAAAATTATTACAATTATAATAATTTCAGTCAAAATATATATAATTAATATTTTGTATGAATAAAATTCATATAATAATTTTATCTGTATTCTCTATTTGTGTACAAAAAAATTTGTACATACAATGTGTTTAATATTTAACTATAAAATTAAATTAATTGGACAATTAATTTAATTCATGTGATAGCTAAATACAATACCAAATGTATTTGGATTCTGTTCGCTTCAACTATTGGGTGTGACCCTGTAGGCTCTTTTAATGTTGGTAGGAATACTAGAACATTTTTGTAACACCCCTTACACGTATTCGACACTAGGACAGGGTATGAGGCATTACCTTACTAAAACACATGCAAACATACAATCTCGAGTCAATGAAATTCGTCCCAAAATTAAAACTTTTCAAACTCTGTTTAACAGCCCTTAATATGGACCTACGAGGCCCAAAACTTGTTTAGAAAACCATTCGAAACCAATTCGAGTGCTTAGAAAACTTTCAAGAAAATCTACTAAAAATAGGGCAATGCCTGTGTGGAAAGGCAACACGTCGTGTTGCCTCTAGACATGGCCGTGATGAAGGCCCGTGTGGTTCACATGGCCTAAGCACCTAGAGACATGCCCATGCCCCTCATCCATGTGGATTTTTTTCTAACCTCGAACCTATAGGGGATTTCACACAGCCTGGCACACGCCTGTGTGCTTAGCCCGTGTCCCTCCTATGGCCACGACACGCCCATGTTGCAGCTCGTGTCCAAAAACCTTGGTATTCTATTTCTGACGTTAACAACTCCTAAGGGGCACACGGCCGTAGCACACGCCCGTGTGCTAGGCCGTGGCACACGCCCGTGTGCTATGCCGTGTCCTTCGCACGATTGAGACACACGGCCGTGTCTCAAGCCTGTATGGTAAACTGCTGGGAATTTAGTTTTGCCAACCTAAGGTGTAAGGGACACACAGTCTAACCACACGCCCATGGGCGAACCGTGTGTCACACACGGCCTAGACACACGACTGTGTGTCTACCCGTGTGGACAAAAATAGGGTTATCTACCAAGCCTTTTGCCACCCTAAAACAAGATCAAACTCATACCAATTCGTAGCAAGGCAGAATTACTCAACCAATGACCATAATTAGACATCCACACATCATCACAATAACAAAACCATCCATGCAATCATACTACAACTCCTAGTACATATGTTCCTCCATACTACTTTGCACACATAAAAAGCTCCTTGCATATATCAATAATGAATATTAGCCATTATCCATGGCCTATTACAAAATGGAGTATTTTCAAAATCAAGCCAACACACTTGGCCCAAAATAAAATTGACACTTAACCACGACTAGTCCCTATACATGCCATTTCTCAAAATGCTAGAAACTAACTATACCGAATGCTTTGGTTGATAGTGCGAATGAAACCTCCGACGTCTGTTGATCCACGAGCTAATTTGGGGCACTATAAGAAAATGCAAAGGAGAGGGAGTAAGCATAAAGTTTAGTAAGTTGCAAGTAAATAAAAGACAAAAATTTACCATGCTTATAACATGCTCTCAATACATCATAATTTTTGCATGATACAAAGAATGGCCACAAGCATAACTTACTCTTTTTCATCTTTTACTAATCATACAACATAATTTCGAGCTCACATTTCATACATTTCATATAGGTACCTGCACCACTCACAAGGTCATCATAATATCTCCCGATCTTGATATAAACTTTAAATTTCTCGTTGAACCATTTAGAATACAAAAGGATATTCAATAAGCCTCAAACATAGGGTAACAAGTAGATGCCATGTCCTAGACATGGTCTTACACTGGCTCATATGCCAAGTCGATTCCATGTCCCAGACATGGTTTTACACTGACTCTCATGTATCGAGGCTGATGCCAAGTCCCAAACATGGTCCTACACTGGCTCTCCTCTATCCGTGCCGATGCCATGTCCCAAACATGGTCTTACACTAGCACTCATATCAATGCTGATGCCATGTCCCAGACATGGCTCTACACTGGCTAGCACATATTGGTGTCGATGCCATGTCCTTGACATGGTCTTACACTGACACATAACGAGGCTAATGCCATGTCTGAGACATGGTCTTACACTAGCAGTCATATCGACCCTAGTATCATGTCATGAATATCCAGTCTATTCTTAAGGTTCAACCGGGTTCTATCACATAGGTTTTCATCATTTCATTACTAATAATCATAATTTATCAATTCATGCTCAATAAACATTCTCATGCATAACTCATATTCATAATTAATCATTTTATGCCAAATCTGATTTCATGCATAATTATAGTAAAGTTGTTTTATTTACCTACAACTTACCTCGGTATACAAAATGTGAATGACTTCTCGGATTAGTCTATTTGCTTGGCTTTCCCTCGGTCTAGGTTCGGGTTTTGTACTTCTTTATCTAAAATGAATAAAAACTCACTAATTTAATCACTATATTAACTATGATAATCCAAAATTCACAATTTGGCAAAATGATCATTTTGCCCCTAGACTTTCGCAAAATGATCATTTTACCCTTAGGTCTAGAAACTGATTTTTTTATCGAATTTCTTCATTTTTTATGCCTATCTGAACCCTTTTTATTCGTATAGCAACTCAAAATTTCCATTATTTCATGCATTTACAACACAATTTATAACTTTTACAAGTAGGTCCAATTTAGGTGATTTTCCATGGACACCACATCACAAAAGTTGTTTATTTAACAACTATAATTCATTTTCTTCCATAAAATTTCAGCAAACCACATGAACACTTTCATGAAAAACCCCTAGACTTTCCATCATTTTGCAAAATAGCCCCCTCAATAGAAAGCTCATGCTACAAAGGCCTCAAAAATGTAAAAATATTAAGAAAAGCCATGAAAATCACATACTTGTAAGGGTGATAAGTGGCTGAGTTTTCAAGCTTCTAAAACCCTCCAACAATGGCTAAATTTTTGGTGAATATGAAGATGAGAATGAAAAAGATGATAGTTGGTCTTAGGTGTATTATTTTAATGCCAAATATCTCACCTAACCTTGACCAAATTTCTATTTTCTTTAATTCTTGTCTCATGGCTAGCCACACTAATAGAAGGGGTCTATTTGCCAATTAAAGACCCCAATTTTAGTTCTCTAGCTAATTAACACAATTTACTAGTAATTCACAACTTTTACCCCTCATGCGAATTAGTCATTTTTCGTAATTAAGCTCCCAATTGCGTACATTAATTCACCAAAATTTTCATGCATCCTTATAAAAATGCTATAACACATAAAATAATATTAGAAATAATTTCTCTGACCTCGGGTTAGTGGTTCCGAAACCAGTATTCTGACTAAGCCCAAATTTGGGCTATTATAATTCTCCCCTTAGGGATTTTCGTCCCCGAAAATCTTACCAATAAACAAGCTTGGGTATTGGTCTTTCATAGTCTCCTTAGGTTCCCATGTGGCTTCCTCGACTCCATGTCTATGCCACAATACTTTGACAAGTGCTATACTTTTGTTCCTCAATTTCTTGACCTCCTGAGCCAAAATCTTAACTGGTTCTTCACCATAGGTCATATCCAGATTTATTTCAATCTCTGTTGGTGAAATCACGTGTGAAGGGTCAGAACGGTAACGGCATAACATAGACACATGAAAGATATCGTGAATCTTTCCCAACTCAGATGGCAATGCTAATCGGTATATTACCGGTCCAATTCCCTCGGTCACCTCATAAAGTCCAATAAACCGCGGACTTAGCTTGCCTTTCCCACCGAATCGAAGGACTTTCTTCTACGGAGATACCTTTAAAAACACTCTACCCCCAACTTGAAACTCAATCTCTTTTCATTTCAAATCCATGTAGGATTTTTGTCTATCCGAGGTGGCCTTTAAGCAGTCATGAATCACCTTAACTTTCTCTTTAATTTCTTTGACTAAATCGACCCCGTGTATCTTATTCTCTTTAAGTTCTAACCAATACAAAGGCGTTCGACACTTGCACCCATACAAAGCCTCATAAGGTACCATTTTAAGACTTGACTGATAAATATTATTGCAGATGAACTCCACCAATGGCAAGTACTTTTCCCAACTTCCCTGAAACTCGAGAACACAACATCGCAACATGTTTTAAAGAATCTGAATTACTCTTTTTGATTGTCTGTCGGTCTACAAGTGGAAAGCCATGCTAAAATTCAGTTTTGTCCCCAAAGCTTCTTGTAGCTTCTTCCAAAACCGTGACGTAAGCCTCAGATCTCTATCTGAAATGATCGATAAGGGCACTCCGTGAAGTCACAATCTCGATGATTACAAATCGACTAGTTTCTCAAATGAGAAACTAGTATGCACTGGTATAAAGTGAGCCAAATTTTTTAGTCTATCCACAACAACCCTTACGGCATCTCTCTTCTTTGGTGACAAAGGCAGCCCTGATATGAAGTCCATGGTAACTCAGTCCTATTTCCACTCAGGATCTATCACCGGTTGAAGTAAACACGAAGGAACTTGGTGTTTAGCTTTGACAAATTAGACACTTGGAGGCAAACTCCGAAATGTCTTTTTTTATTCTCAACCACCAATGCATTTTCTTCAAGTCGTTATACATTTTCATGTTGCCCGGGTGAATAGATAAACGACTACTATGTGCCTCTCACAAAATCCTCTGAATAAGCTCGTCATCCTTAGGTATGCAAATTCTATCTCAATACATCAAACAACCGTCGATACTAACTTGGAAGTCTGATTCATTATTTATCTTGCACTGAATCAACTTGGCTTGCAAATCTTTGTCACTTTTCTGAGCTTCACAAATCTCTTGTAAAAATGTTGGTCTAGCTTTCAACTCAGCTAAAATCGAACCATCATCTGTTACGGACAGTTGAGTATCCATAACCCTCAAGGCAAACAATGATTTCCTACTTAATGCATCGATGACTATATTCGCCTTCCCAAGGTGATAGTTGATTATTAACTCATAATCTTTAATCAATTCTAACCATCTTTGTTGCCGCAGGTTCAGTTCCTTCTGAGTCATCAAGTACTTTAGACTTTTATGATCGGTAAATATCCGACATTTCTCGCCATACAAGTGGTGTCTCCAAATCTTTAATACAAAAATTATGGCGACCAGCTCCAAATCGTGTGTGGAGTAGTTTTTCTCGTGTGGCTTCAGCTGTATCAAGGCATAGGCTATCACCTTGCCCTCTTGCATGAGTACTCACCCTAATACATTCAAGGATGTATCACTGTACACTACAAATTCTTTCCCCTATTCCGGTTGCACTAAAACTAGAGCTTCAGTCAAAAAAGCCTTTAGTTTTTCGAAACTCTGCTGGCATTTTTCCATCCATTCAAACTTGACGTCTTTCCGTAGTAGTCTCATCATCGAAGTAGCAATCATGGAGAAACCTTTAACAAACCGTCTATAGTATCCTGCTAAGCCCAAGAAGCTTCTCATTTCTAACACATTTCTCGATAGTTTCCACTCATCAATAGTCGAGATCTTGCTCGGGTCGACTCTAACCCCATCTCCCAACACAATGTGTCCCAAGAATCCGTCCTCTTGTAGCCAAATTTCACTCTTACTAAACTTGGCATACAACTGCTTATCTCTCAAGGTTTGCAACATAGTTCTCAAATGCTCCGCATGCTCACTTTCATCACGAGAATAAATAAGGATATCATCAATAAAGAAGACTACGATCCTGTCCAAGTACGGTCAAAAAATGCGGTTCATTAATTCCATAAGGCGTTCATTAAGCCAAAGGGCATGACGAGGAACTCATAATGGCCGTACCTCATCCGAAAGGCAATTTTCGGTACATCCTGCTCCTTCACTCTTAATTAGTAATAACCGGACCTTAAGTCTATTTTAGAAAACACAGTCAGCCCCTTCAATTGATCGAACAAGTCATCAATTCTAGGCAATGGGTACTTATTCTTCACCGTAACCTTGTTGAGCTGACGGTAGTCTATGCATAATCTCATCGAGCCATCCTTTTTCTTCACAAATAATACTAGACCACCCCACGTAGAAAAGCTCGGTCTAGCAAAACCTTTTCCCGTTAATTCTTGCAACAGAACATTTAATTCCTTTAACTCTATCGAGGCCATCCTATATGGGGCAATCGATATGGGTGTCGTACCAGGGACCAACTCAATACCAAACTCAACTTCCCTAGTTGGAGGTAATCTAGGAAACACTTCTGGAAATACATCTTGGTACTCACATACCACTGGCACTATCCCAATCTTTGCTTCCATCACTTGGGTATTCAACACAAAAGTAAGATATAACTCATACCCTTTTCTCAAGTGCCTCTGAGCCGTCATATAGGACATTACTACTGGCAAGCCAATCGGTTCACCTGATTTAGCCCGAAGAACATCCTCGGTTTCACATTTCAACTCAATGAATTTTCTTCCACAATTTACCACTACATCATGAGTAGTCAACCAATCCATACCAAGGATTATGTCAAATTCATCAAACGGCAATAACATTAAGTTAGCCGAAAAACAATAACCTCTAATTGTCAAGGGACAACCCCTACACACTTGGTCAACTAGCACATGCTTGCCTAATGGGTTTGACACTTTTACTACAAACTCGGTAGACTCGACATGCACATTCATACTAGGTACCAATTTCATGCACATATAAGAATAGGTAGACCCTGGATCAATCAAACAATAGTAGGTATATCATAGATAGAAAAGGTACCCATAATCACATCGGGACACGAAGCCTCCTCATGGGCACAAATAGCGTAGGTCTTCGCAAGCGCTCTGCCCTCTGACCTCACCGCGGGATCTCTGGGATCACCTCTGCTACTTGCCCCATTACCCAGGTTCTTCTGTGGTCTAACCCTCGAAGGAGTACTATTTGCTCTCATGACTTGCTTTTTATCTTTCTCATCCAACTTAGGACAGTTATGGATGAAATGGTCTAATGAACCACACTTGAAACAACCTCTTTCATTCCCTCGGCACTTACCAAAATGTCGTCTACCACACAGCAAGCATTTTGGTCTATCCGGCCGAGTACTACCCACACTCGCGATAGAAGTGGTTTGAGCTTTAGACGCTGTGTACTGCTTATTCTTATTTCTGCCTGACAACCCCACTAAAGCATTTGACCGAGTAGTGAACTCTCTCAATCTCTTAGACGATGACTAATGTGATTTTCCCATCTATCTTTTCTTTGACTCACGAGACTCTATATCAGCTTTTCTCTTCTCCTTGGCCAACACTTCAACCTTACATGCTCTATCAACGAGCACCACAAATTCTTTCAACTCAAGAATACCGACCAACAATCGAATGTCCTCATTCAGACTATCTTCAAACCTTTTACACATTATGGCTTCGGTAGACACGCACTCCCGCTCATATTTAATGAGCCTTATGAACTCGCGCTCATATTCGATCACTGTCATTCAGCCTTGCTTTAATTCGAGAAATTTCTTCCTCTTTTGGTCTACGAACCTTTGACTGATATACTTTTTTTGAAACTTCTCCAGGAAGATTTCCCAAGTCACTCTCTCTCTTGGTACAACCGACACGAGAGTATTCCACCACTGGTAGGCCGCGTCTCGTAGGAGTGACACTACACATTTCATGCACTCATCTGGCATGCATGACAGTTCATCGAATACTCTAATGGTATTCTCCAACCACAACTCTGCTCTCTCTGGGTCGCCATCTTTGTTTGTCCAAAATTCCTTGGCCCCATACTTCCTAATCCTATGCACTAGAGGTTTCTCTCTCCTAGCCATCTCTGCTCCTTAAGGAGCTATAGGGGCAGGCTGAGGAATTGGAGGAGATGGGGGAGGTAGAGTATTTGGATTTGCTTAAATAAACTCCGTGTACCAAGCATTCATCATCTGGAGGTAGGCTTCTTTAGCCCCTCTGCAATAACTCATTGTCACGGGCCTAGTTTCGATTAGGAGGTCCCTTCCTCAGGAGCCGGCACATTACTCTCTACATCATCAGCCATAGCTCCTTCAGGATCCATTTACTATATGAAAATACAATTTATAATAGTCTGGAGTCATCACACTATCATATTATAACTATGGCATGTATAGCTAGACTCATACACAAGCTAGGTTAGTCCTAGAATCGACAAACCATATCTCTGATACCACTAAATGTAAAACCCCGTACCCGTATCCGATGCTGGGACAGGGTATGAGGCATTACCTTATTAAAACACATGCAAACATACAATCTCGAGTCAACAAAAATTGTCCAAAATTTAAAAATTTTCAAACACTGTTTAACAGCCCTTAATATGGACCTACGAGGCCCAAAACTTGTTTAGAAAAACATTCGGAACCAATTTTTTATGCTTAGAAAACTTTCAACAAAATCTACAAAAAAAACAGGGCACACGCCCATGTGGAAAGGAAACACGCCCATCTGGCCTCTAGACATGGTCGTGCTAAAGGCCCGTGTTGTAACACCCCTTACCCCAGTCCGACGCCGGGACGAGGTACGAGGCATTACTGTACTTGAACATACTTAATCTCATGAAATCGAATCATAAAATTTCTTTTCTTTTTAAAACTTCTCATTCAACATTTTAATAATTCTATCATGGGCCCTTGGGGCCCTAAACATACATTGGAAATGTTCCAGAACCGATCCGTAAACTTTCAAACACTTAGAAAAATTCTCATCTAAAATAGGGTCACACGCCCATGTGGCTATAAGACATGCCCGTGTCCCTCACACGGCCTAGACACGCCCATGTTATGACCCCGTGGAGCCATAAGAAGCATTTTGTTTTTCTTCCACACACTCTCGTGCGGTGGTCGTGCCATTCCCACGGCCAGGACACACGGCTGTGTCACCAGCCCGTGTTGTAATTTATTTGATTTTATTTTCAAAATGAAAGGCGTAGGGGACACATGACCTACTCACATGCCCGTGGGCTGACACACGGCCTGGGCACATACCCGTGCACCCAACCGTGTAGACAACATTAGGCTATTTTCCAAGCCTTTATGCCAACCTGAAACATAACAAATACATACTAACTTAAAATAACACTTTATCGCATTCTATTCAAGAGAATCAACCATCATTTTACAAGGGTTTAGCAGATAATATTAAGCCATATCTAAAGAGCATTACAACTTGACTCAAGCATAACAATGGCCAACACATATAGCCATTAAATTTACAATTTCCAAAATAACCAACCTCCTACACATGCCATACAATAAAGAGGCTACTTACTATACCCAAAATAGTTAGCTTGATAGTGTGACTACGAGCTCTGACTTCAAATGATCCCGAACTAGATCGGCAAATCTATATGGAAAGGGAATAAAAGGAGTAAGCATATAAAATGCTTAATAAGTTGCATGAATAAGATAGCAAATGAATTCATGACATTAAAATCCCATTAAACATCATGAAAAATGAAATATTATAGACTTCCTTACTCATTCACATACTTACTCAACTTCATGGTTTACAACATGCTCATAACTTACTCATTCTCATGAAACATTCAAGATAATATCATACTCGTGCTCATTGTATTGTATTTCTCATACTTACTGTATACATAAACCTGCAACACTCAATATAAAACTTTGTCCTTCTCTTTAAGTTTTGTCAACACATATACTTATCTTTATGACTCTTATAATCCTGAAGGATACTCGTAAATCAATCTCATAAAATGATGCCAACGCCATGCCCCAGGCATGGTCTTACATGGGATTACATGTCAATGTCGATGCCATGTCCCAGACATGGTTTTATACAAAATCATATTTTGATGCCGCTGTCATGTCCCAAACATGGTCTTACACGGAATCTCATAAGAGATGTCCAAGCCATGTTCCAAACGTGGTCTTAGAGGAGATCCTATCATTTCTCGGTGCTAAAGCCATGTCCCAGACATGGTCTTACAAGGGACCTAATCTTGGATGCTCATGCCATGTCCCAGACATGGTCTTATAGAGGATCACATTTCGATGCCATTTAAGCTTGCATAACTTTTCTTTTCACGTTTTCATCATTTCTTGGTAGAATTTCATAAAACTAACTTCATGAACATCATACATTGCTTTAACAATTTAATGTCATAAATCTCTTTCATAATCCATACATTATCTCATATAATCATCATCATGAAACTTATGCATAATTCATATAAGATAATATACATATCTTCATGAAATATCATAATTTCATAGAAAAATCATCATAATGAAATTTACATAACATATAGGCTAAATTATGACATACAACTTACCTTGAATCCAAAATGTGGGAAATTGTTCGGTTTAGTCCTCGATTTTATTCTTTCCCTAATTTTAGTCTGGGCTTCGTGTTTCTTGATCTAAAATGGTAAATTTAACCTGCTTAGTACCCACATTGTCTAACTAATTCATAATTGACACTTGGGTAAAATTTTCAATTTTACCCCTAAACTTTTACATATTTGCAAAATAGTCCCTAGGCTCGTAAAATGAAATGTATCCATCCTCTTAGCTACCCAAGCCTAGTCGACACTTACTAGTGTCCATACAAGCCAACATTGTTCACAATTTCATACTTTTACTACACATTTTCATACTTTGCAATTTTGCCCCTTTTAGGGATTTCCATACAAAATTACTTAGAAAAAATGTTTACGACACCTTAAACTTTCATTTTCTACGATTAGACATAATTTTACTTGCATGTCATGCATGGGTATATTTTTTAATATAAACCCTTGCTTAAATTAGTGGTAGAATTAGCTAGATTAAGCTATGAGGATTTCAAAAATTCAAAGAGCATGAAAAACGAGGCTTGGAGACACTTACTTGGAGCTTAAAAATAAAAGAAAACCTAGCTATGGAGTCCCTTCAATTTTCGACACAAGGAGGAAGAAGATGGACAAAATTTTGGCTTATTTCTCCCTTTTTATTACTTAACTTTACCAAATGACCAAAATACCTTTATGGCCATTCTTTGATATTTTTCCCTTCCATGGGCATTTTTGTCCATAATGTCAAAAATTGGTCTAATCGCCAAATAAGGACCCCTAATGTATTCTCTTATGCTATTTCATACTTAAACCTTCTAGAAACTCATAATTTGCATCTTTTGCAATTTTGTCCTAAAGGACAATTTAGCTCCTATTTCATAAAATTTTCTTCATGAAAATTTCTCAATACTATACAAGCATGTTCTAACTCATAAATAATCATGGAAATAAAATTTTCTACTTCGGATTTATGGTCTCGAAACTCATAAAAAATCAAGGAAATAAACTCATACCAATTCGTAGCAAGGCACAATTACTCAACCAATGACTATAATTAAACATCCACACATCATCACAATAACAAAACCATTCGTGCAATCATACTACAAATCCTAGAACATATCTTCCTCCATACTACTTTGCACATATAAAAATCTCATTGCATATATCAATAATGAATATTAGCCATTATCCATGGCCTATTACAAAATAGAGTATTTTCAATACATCATAATTTGTGCATGATACAAAGAATGGCCACAAGCATAACTTACTTGTTTTCATCTTTTACTAATCATACAACATAATTTTGAGCTCACATTTCATACATTTCATATAGGTACCTACACCACTCACAAGGTCATCATAATATCTCCCGATCTTGATATAAACTTTAAATTTCTCGTTGAACCATTTAGAATACAAAAGGATATTGAACAAGCCTCAAACATAAGATATCAAGCCGATGCCTTGTCCTAGACATGGTCTTACACTGGCTCACATGTCAAGTCGATGCCATGTCCCAAGCATGGTCTTACACTAACTCTTATGTATCGAAGCCGATGCCAAGTCCCAAACGTGGTCTTATACTAGCTCTCATCTATCCGTGTCGATGCCATGTCCCAGACAAGGTCTTACACTGATACATAGCCAAGCTGAGGTCATGTCCCAAACATGGTCTTACACTAGCTTGCATGTTAAGGCCAATGCCATGTCCCATACATGGTCTTACACTGGCTAGCACATATAGGTGTCAATGTAATGTCCTCAACATGGTCTTATAGTGACACATAACGAGGCTGATACCATGTCCCAGACATGGTCTTACACTAGCACTCGTATCGACCCTAGTATCACAGCATGAATATCCAGTCTATTCTTAAGGTTCAATCGGGTTCTATCACATAGATTCTCATTATTTCATTACTAAAAATCATAATTTATCAATTCATGCTCAATAAATGTTCTCATGCATAACTCATATTGTAACACCCTGAATTTGGGCGTAAAAGGATTGGGCTTTGAGTCTGGGTTTGGGTAGAAAATGGCCTAAATAATTTAGATGTTTTAAATATTATTATTAGGAAAAAAATTATTATTGTTATTAATTTGGTGTTTAAGTTTAGTGTTTAAATAATTTACGGAGGGTTATAATGTGGGAAAAGTCCTGGGCTCGGCCCAGGGCTCTAGCAAAAATTCTTATTTTTGCCTCCTTAGGGAAATCTGGGCATTAGGCTTAATAAATAAGTTGGGTCAGAATTGGGCATAAAGGAATGCCTGGCCTAGTGGTTAGGCACGCTAAACAGTAGGAAGGGAGGCTGAGGTTCGATTCCCAGCGTGCGCAAGTGTGGTTTTTTTTACAAGCAGGGACCGTCACAATGAAGGCTTATAAATAAAGCCTGGGAAGAAGTGACATAAGTGGCGCGCTAGCCTAGTGGCAAAGGCGCTAGGAGCGTGAAGAGAGCCTGGGTTCGAGACCTCGCTCGCCCAAATGTCGTGTTTTTTTTTTAGTAATATGATTGCAATTAAATAGGGTTTAAGAGAAGTTGCAACCAGAATCTAACACAACGAGCGCCTGTGGCACAATGGCAGCAGCGTGCTAGGGATTCTGAGCGGGCGTGAGTTCAAGCCTGGGTAAGCGAAATTTTAGCATTTCATTTTTAGTGACCCGTGACTGAAGCAGGTAAACTTTAAAATAAAATGCGATCGTATATTACTGAAACTAAATACGCGACGCAGTGGCCAGTAGTGTGCATGGGCGCCTGGAGGTCCCGAGTTCGAGCTGCTGTGCATGTGAAAGACCATCTTTTTGCTGTGCACGCGTGGAGAGGAGTTGTATGGGATTGGAACTCTTCTTAGCAGCAGGATAGAGTGGCTAAAGCGGTGTGGAGTGCTACTGTTCAGTGCAAGGAGTTTGATTGAAATTCAAACTCTACTACGGGCTAAAATCAAGGAGTAAATCGTGGGATAAGGGTGAGGAGTAAGTGTTGGCCGATTGTGGGAGTCTTGGATGGCACATTCGGCTAGGGGGTTTTTGAACTTGCATTTGTGGCAAGTGTGGTATTAGTGTGTCGTATTTTCACCAAGTAGACTCCCTTTTCTTTTATTTTTTCTTCATCTTTTTTCTCTCATAGTTTCTGAGCCGAATCCATCTCTTCTCTCTATTGTTTTCTTCTTCTTCTCTTTTCTTCTCTAAACTGAATCCATTTCATCACCTTTCTCGTAGTGGTGAGGGTTGTGGTCATGTAGGAGCCGGCAGTTGTGGCAGGGTTTTCCTATTAGAGATGGATTTGAACTGTAAAGCTCCTTTGAAACTGCAATAGCATTTATAAGTTTTTAGGGATTTTGGATTAGCACAATGTACTCATTAGGAAATAGCCAATATTAAACATTTGAAATAAAATAAACTAAGTTCTTAAAATACTAAAATTCAAATAATGAAAACGATAAGGTTTAAATAAAATAAAAGGAAAAAGTAAAATAAATAGGAAAATAAATAGGAAGATAAGAGGACACGTGAGTCCTAATCTTTAGATGTTTCGTGAGGTGGGGGCAGCAGTGTGAGGTGGAGATGCTGACAAATCTGAGATAGAGTAGCATCAATGTGATCAAGGCACTAAAAATATTGTTGCTAGAATTGTGCGAATTGCTCAGAAGTGACATAATCTGAAGCTGTCGCATGAACTGGACGGTGAGTGGGCAGTGGCTCCTCGTGGGATGGAGGGACATCATCAGGTATGTCCTCTCAGTCCTCCTGCTCGGTAGACTGGGATAGGTGGTATTAAGGAGGTTCGGTCCCACGTTGGTGCTCGATCATCCTCATATGAAGCATACTTTGGATGCCCTGTGGGGACATCTGGCCGATGAGAGTGTAGGAGGATGTCTGGGCCTCTGTATTGAGGAGGCCGAAGTAGCAGGCCAGGCGGGTCACATACGGGCCCATCGAGATTACACCCCTTCAATGCCGCTCGGTTTGGTGCTAAATGGCATGGGCGATGAAGTAGGCCAGGTCGAGCACGTACCCGTGTGCCATGCTCCACAAGAAATAAGCGTCGTGGGTGTTGACGACGCTGGTGCTCTCGTGTCTACCCGTCAATGTGTGTGCGACTAGAGCATGTAAGTACCTCAGAGATGGGGCGACAGCCGTCGCCTTGAGCGACTGAGGTCATATGTGGCCAAAGCAGGGACCAGGGTCTAGCAACACTTAGACAATGAGAAGTGGATGTGGTGGTAAAGCTCTGAGAGGTTTTCCTCCTCCAAAAACTGCTCAGTGTATAGACCCAGTGCGGTACCAAACTCTAGTACACTAAGCTGTTGAACAATGCCTCTGAGGCAGAATTGGATTGTCCCTGGATTGTCGTGTCTGGCTATGACTATTTGGAGGTGGAATATGGAGCATAACTCTAAGGTAAGCTCTAGATAGATGGGCCCAATGATCTAGAAGAATTGGTCCTACGGGTCCGTTGTCAGCAAGGCCCGTACTGCGCCTGCCAATTGGACCCATTCTAATGCAGCCCAATCAATGCACCTTCCTACTCCGAGTGGTC
This sequence comes from Gossypium stocksii, assembly GCA_020496765.1. Classification (NCBI taxonomy): domain Eukaryota; kingdom Viridiplantae; phylum Streptophyta; class Magnoliopsida; order Malvales; family Malvaceae; genus Gossypium; species Gossypium stocksii. The sequence continues at coordinate 44,945,176 of CM035624.1, forward strand.
TCGCCCTTAAAATTTAAAACGGTTCCTCTTGGGAACTTTGCGAGAATTGGAGGAAGGGGTGTCTGATTTCTGTTGTGGCTCTTGAAGAGGAACCACCGGGCCCCTTTCGTTTTTTAAAGGAAGGGACATCGGCTTTCTTTCCTCAGGAGGATAACATGATTCCTAAAAATAAAGTGAACACATGAGAATAAAAAGAATAAGTCATGAGGACTCATAAGTTCCTAAACTAATTGACAAATTAGACTAACCAAAATTACTAAATACTTTCATGCAATAGATGAATTCAAAGATAAATTTATTCCTAAGCATAGCATTAAATAATGGAAACATGGGTATCAATTTATACTAAGAATCGAATTGCTCAAGATAGTTAGAAGTGGTAGCCAAAGGATGGTTCTAAATGGCATAATAGGTTTCTTAGATTAATCATGCAAAATGTATGAGAATAATATCAATAATAATGCAAACAACTAAAAAAATGACATCTTTAACAGATAAATAATTAAAGGGGAACCGAATGAGTAGTTATAGTGGCGGAGCACGGTCGTGGTGGTGCTTGCACGGGCATGGTGGCGTGGTCTAAGTCAGTGGCAGCACTAGGAGGGGCTGGTATGGGCTATGGCTGGAGAGGTTTTAGGGTTTTAATGGAGAAGATGATGAATAGTGAAGGGATTTTATAGAAATCAGGGCACACAGGCTTGTCACACGCCTGTGTGAATTGTTTTTAGACCATGTGGTTCGAATTTCAAGGGTTTTGGCACGCCTGAGTCGTGGCACATACCCGTGTTCCTTGGGCGTGTTAGGGCACATGACCGTGTCCTTCGTTGTTCACTTCTTCAACGCCAGTGTATGGGGTCACACACCCATATATGGATTGACACGTTCGACCATGGGGTTAGGGCATACGCGTGTCGCACGCCCGTGTTGATTTAACAGGATCGACCACGGCCTTGGGGCACGGGCGTGTCACACGCCTGTGTTGATTTATCAGGATTGGCCACGGCCACCTCGCAGGCTGTGGCTGATTGTCGCCGCCCATGTGTTGGGAAAATTTTTGTCCTGTTTGTGCATGGCCGTGTCTTTGCCCATGGTGTCCATACGGCCTTCGGTACGCCCGTAGGCATGGTCGTGTGGCTTGAAAAACTTGCATTTAGGAGGTTAGTTGATGAATTAGAGAGCTCAAAGTAAAGAACTTTACTATGTCAGTGCTCAGGTTGCCTCCCAAGAAGCGCTTGTTTATAGTCTAAGCTCGACTTCCTTCAAGCTTGCATGGTCACGGTGGTTTGAGGAGTTTGAACTCCTCTCTCTTGCTATTAGTCTCACTATCAAAATAAGGTTTGAGTTGAGTATAATTTACCTTAAAAGTGACAAATGTCTTATGTGTTATCTCGACTGTACCATAGGGGAAAATTTTCATTATCGTGAAAAGAGGGGTATCACCTGTATAAACTTTTGAATTTGAAATTCGAGGATCTTCCTCCTCTAAGTATACCTCATCCCCTACCTTAAATTGATTCGTTTTAACCTTAGGGTTATTATGGTGATGCTTTGGTTCGATGTGGCATATTTTGGGTTTGTCTTGTCGATAGTTCAGCCACTCATCCAATTCTTCAATCTGTAGCATTCGTTTTTCATGGGTGGTCCCCTTGGATGGACTCGTCTGTTGTTTGGCCGTACCTATGTGAAGAGTATCCTGCAAAGAAGGTTGGGCGGTGAGATCGTTTTTATTGTCAATGCTCATAATAATATCTTTATCGTCAACAGTCTTATTAGAGGTACGAGCCTGCAAGTAATTTTGTCATCACCTACACGAAGTGTGAGCTCGCCTGTGCCTACATCTATTATGGTTCTAGCAGTTGCTAAAAAGGGTCGCCCTAGAATTCGGGGTACATTGCTATCCTCATCTATGTCTAGAACAACAAATTCGACTGAGAATATAAATTTGTCAATTTTGACAAGCACATCTTCAATTATATGCCTAGGAAATCTAATGGTTTTATTAGCCAATTAGATGCTCATCTTAGTTTGCTTAGGTTTTCCAAGACCTAGTTGTTTAAACAATTTGTATGGCATTACATTAACACCTGTTCCTAAATCAGCTAAAGCATTTTTAACATCTAAGCTACCAAGTAAACAAGGAATTGTAAAACTCCCTGGATCTTTTAGTTTGTTGGGTAGCTTATTCTGCAAAATTGCTGAGCACACTGTATTCAGTTCCACATGAGATGTCTCATCTAGCTTTCATTTGTTTGTCAGGAGCTCTCTTATAAACTTAACAGCGTTTGGCATCTGCGACAGAGCTTCAATAAATGGTAAGTTAATATGTAATTTTTTAAAAATTTTAAGTAATTTACCGAATTGTTCATCTGTGTAGTCTTTCCTTAGCACATTAGGATATGGGACACGAGGCTTATATTCTTTAACAACTGGTTCTTTGTGACTTACCTCATCCTTACTACTACTTACCATAGTCTCCTTACTTGGCTCTACTTTGGTTTTAACTAGCCCTTCTTCATCAATCGTATCGATGGCATAGAGTTGCTCCTTACGGTTAGTCTCAGTGTTGCTTGGTAACCTACCTTGTGGTCTTTCTAAAATTAGCTTAGCGAGTTGGCCTATTTAAGTCTCGAGTCCTTGGATGGATGCTTGATGGTTCTTAAGTGTCGTCTCGGTGTTCTGGAAACGGGTTTCTAACACGGAGATAAATTTTATGAGTGTCTCCTCAAGATTTGGCTTTTTCTTTTACTGGTACGGTGGTTGCTGAAATCTCGAAGGAAGTGGTGGTCTCTGGTTTCCTTGGTTACCTTGTCCTCCCCATGAAAAATTGGGGTGATTCCTCCAACCTGCATTGTAAGTGTTACTATAGGGGTCGATCTAAGATCTAGGATTATTACCCATATAGTTGGCTTGCTCATTTTCCATGCTATATCCATAGGTGAGGTACTCAGAATTGCTCATGTCACACTGCATTACTGGGTGTACCTGCGTAGAACCAACTAAATTTTCAGTCTTTTTATTAAAGAGTTCTACCTGATTAGAAAGCATGGTAACCGCATCAACATTAAAAACCCAACAACTTTTTGTGGCATTGTTCTTATGACTTGCCACTAATAGTTGCTCAGTGACATCTCCTCTATAAACTCGTAAGCTGCTTCTAGTGTTTTGTTATTGATTATTCCACCGGCGACTGCATCGATCATCTATCTCGTTGAAGGGTTCAAACTATAACGCCCTGAAATGGGCCTGTAAGAATGGGTCGTGTGGGCCCAATGGGCTTGTGGGCCCACACAGGTCATTGTCTTTGGACTTACGAGAATTAGTGGACCGATTATGTCGTACACGTGGCTATGGGCAAATCTGGCTTAGCAGGGCATGCAAGCATGTGCACCCCACTTGGGTTGCATAATAGGCCCCGGGCCCATATTCACTGAATGACGTGTTGGCGTGATGGCTAAGAGGTTTGGAAGTGTTGGAGAAGTCCTGGGTTCAAACCTGGGCCTTAGCAAAAATTTATGTTTTTCTCTTATGGGAGCCTTGACGTTAGTGGGTAGGCTTTAAGAATATTTTTGGTGAAAACATGACACAAAAATGAGTGTGGTGTAGTGGCAAAGTAGCGCCACTTAGGGGACAAGGAAGCAAGGGGTTCAAGATTCAAGTCTTGGCTCTTGCAATTTATTTTGGTTTTTCTTTTAAATAAATCTGGAAGCGAGTAGGTGGGCTTTAAAGTTAAATGTGGTGGACTTATGACACAAAGGAGCTTGTGTCCTAGTGGTGGTGGCGTGGCATGGCTATTGGGAGGACTATGGTTCAAATCCCTTTGCACGCAAAGGTTGGTTATTTTGCTAATGAGTTTATTTTGGAGGATTGACGGAGGGATCCCACATCGGGAAACTAGCATGGGAATAGGTGAGGAGCTAGCTTTAAATAGAGCAAACCATGAGGAGAGTAAGCATACCTTGGTTGGCATTTGGGCATAGGAGTGTTTGAAGTGTGGATTAACTCCAAATTCCTATCAGGTGGGTATTTCTCACTACTCTAGCTATAAGACGGCTACTTCGGGCCGCGATGGGCCAAAAGGGGCCATGTGGGCCCAATGGGCCTACGGGCCCAATTGGATAAGTTGTTTGATTGTATAGTAAATATTGAACTTAGACTAGCTGAATCGCATATCTGTGGCTAGATTTGGGCTAAAAGGGTTACACGAGCGTATGGGCCCATTTGGGCTGAGAATGGGCCCTAGGCCCATTCGCATTGTTATCTCTGTTTAGAATACTTTAGTTTACCAAATTATTGAAATACCCTCGACTTGTAAAATTACAAAAGTACCCCCTATTTATAGATTACCGTTATACCCTCGATTTACAAAATTACTGAAATACCCTTGGTTTACAAAATTACAAAAATACCCTCAATTTGTAAAATTACCGAATTACCCTCGATTTGTAAAATTACAGAAATACCCCCTATTTGTAAAATTATCGAATTACCCTCGATTTATAAAATTATAGAAATACCCCCGATTTACGAAATTACTGAAATACCCATGTAGGGTAGAATTACCGAAATACCCCTGTAGGGTAGAATTACCGAAATACCCCTGTAGGGTAGAATTATCGAGATACCCCTATGGGTAGAATTACGGAGATACCCCTGTGGGGTAAAATTACCATTTTTCCCCTAGGGTGTTAAATGACTGTTTTGCCTTTGCGGGCAAGTGACTGACTTGGACTGTGTGTTTGACGGATTTGATTGTGAATATATGTTGGTGATATGAATGACTTGACAGTGATTGTTTGATTCAAATATGGACATGACATTCTGCATACATGACATGTTGCATGGGTTGGGATTTTGTACGGAGGAAAATCTGATCTGTTAGGATCGCATGGTTGCTTGACGACTGTGGATCCACCGAAGGCTTAAGAGCCATATATTCGTATTGATTTGATAAGGTCGCACGGGTCACCCGAGACGACTGTGGACCGATCGATGGCTGAGTGTTGATCATGTAACCGAAGGCTGTGTGCCTTTATTGTGGGCTTCGTATCGATATTGTGGGCTTCGTGTCGTTATTATGGGCTTTGTGCCATTACCGAAGGCTGTGTGCCATTATTGTGGGCTTCGTATCGATATTGTGGGCTTTGTGTCATTATTATGGGCTTTGTGCCATTATCGAAGGCTTTGTGCCAATATCACAGGCTTTATGCTGATTATAGACCCGTTATCGATGGCTTGTGCCACGTATTCTGTTAAGTTACTTTGCCACGTTATCTGATTCTGGTGGCTCTGCCACGATATCTGTATTAGTAGCTTTGCTGCATTTGTGGAGTGTAGCAGCTGGGTGGGTCGAGTTGTTTCCCCATATGGTGTGTATATGGTTGGTATGGGTGGAGTGTAGCAGTTGGATTTAGGCTGGGCTTGGGCATTGCATTCACATTCTGATTTTTATTATATTACCTGATTTTAATTCTGATTCTGTTAACTGATACTGATACTGATTCTGATTCTGATTCTGTTACCTGATTCTGATTCTGATTCTGATTCTGATTCTGATTCTGATTCTGATTCTAGTTCTAATTCTAATTTTGATTCTATTTCTGACAATGTTTTTGATTCTATAATGGGCTAAGGTCCATCTGGTACTATCTATGATAGTTGGCTAAGGCCCAATTGATATTGAAACTGTAGTTGGGCTGGGCCCAAACTTTTAATTCTTTTATATAACTAACTATTCCTTTTATATAGTAGGGGATTACACACTGAATTTTCATAAAACTCACCCCGTTTAATAATTGAGCAGGTAATCCCTAGCTTTAGGAGGATCGGTGCTGCGAGGGACTCGAAGAAGGCCACACATTGCTTATGCTCTGTCTTGATTTACTTTTTAAGTACTTTATTCCGGTTTGGGTTGTAATAAAGGTTTTTTTTTAAAACTTTCTGGTTTTTACATTTTGATTTTATTTGTTGTTTTATAATTGCTAGAAGTCAAACACGGTTTTTCCAAAACAACAACTACTTTTAAAAATATCACGTTTTCGCAACTGGTTTAAATTAGGCTTTCATAACAGTTAAGGTTTTAAAAGTAATAACATTTTATAAGAGAACGTCTTTTAATAAACCATGTTTTAAAAATATGCATACATAATTCGAGATTTTACACAAGTTTTAAATGGCAACAAGCTTTAATAAGAAGGGTTTTCAATGGAAACAAGGTTTTCGAAAAACACTTCAATGTAACACGCCAGATTCGGGCCTAACTTCTAGGCCGGGTTTAGGGTGTTACACAAACCATTGTGAAAAGTTTGAACTTGTAACCATAAATGTAACCCATGGTGAGGGCACCTTATCAATAAATCCTTGTATCTCTCCCAAGCATTGTAAAGTGTTTCTAAATCCATCTGCACAAAAGAAGAGATATCATTCCTTAATTTAGCTATTTTAGCCGGGGAAAATATTTGACTAAAAACTTTTTGGTCATTTTGTAACGCCCTAATTTTCGGGATTTTTCGAGATTTTTGCAATTTTGGTGCAATCTTGAAATTTTGTTATTGGATGATGAAATTTATGTTTTAAGTATGTTAGTGGAAATTTAGAAGGCCCAGGTCTGAGTTAAAACCCGGCAAAAATATCAAATTTTGGATTTAAAGAGAAGGGGACTTGGTTAAGTGGGCTTTTAAGAAAAAAATGGGTAAAAATAAGACACAAGTGAGCCCTTGATAAAGTGGCATGTGGATTGAGTACTAGGGCCAAGGTTTAAGACACAAGGTAAGAAGTATGGTGTTTTTATTTTTACTGCATGTGCTGGTCATGTGATGAGCTCAAGTGGAACTCTGCTAAGTAGAGTTTGAGATGCTCATGGGATTTGATCAAAGAGGATAAGGGGGAGAAGATTTAGGAATTTTGAAAGAGGGCTAGTGGTGGCCGAATGTAGGAGTCTTGGAAGTGCATAATCAGCTAAGGGAGTTTAGGTAGCATTTTCGGCAATTGTCCTTCGTGTGCCGATTTTCCTTTTGGCAATTTTGGCATTTTTTTGGTGGCCTTTTGGGATTGTGTTGACCTCTTCCTTTTCTTGCCGAGCTAGGGTAGTGCCACTTAGGGTTTTCTGCTCTTGTTCTATTCCTCTCTTTTAGTTCCAAAAAGTCGAAAATGCAAGCATAGTTCTTCTCTTGTGCCGATTTGATCATAGGAGAACCTCTCTTCTTTTCTTCCATCTCTATTTTTTTCTTCTTTTTCCCCTAAACCAATTTCATCTGATCATCTTTCTTCTAGACCGAACCTATCTAATTCTTCCCTTTCTTCTCTCTTTTCAAGCATTCTAGTCGATTTCCACAAAAGCCGAAACCACACCCACCATTGTCGATTACCTCTTTAATTGAAACCATCTCTTCTTTTCCTTTTCAAATATTTCAAGAAGCCAAACCTCTAATCTCTTATCGCATCTCTGCCGATCATCCCTGCTAGTTCGTAAAACCTCTCTTCACCTTCTTCTCTCATTTTCTTCTCCAACCGAGATAGATATACTTTAAGATAGATCCAAAAGATGAAATCACTTGGATCTGTTCTCTATTCATAACTTGGGTTAGATCTACAACGGATCTGGAATAAGAAGGTATTCAGGAACAACTATGGGGTAATTGAATCTTTGGTAAGTTGTCGAAACCCCTTTCCATTCGTGTCTTGTGGTTCAAGAAAAGTCGAAAACCCCTATGTGCATAAGGAAGTTGTCGATTGGGGCTTAAGGCTCTATAGGTCTTACCAATTTATTTATTTTTTGCTAGTGTGATCTAAAGGCTACCAATTGAGGAGTGTTGGAGGCTAAGATCATTGGAACGACTAGATCTAGAGCTAGTCCCTATTTTCGACAGAGGTAAGTGTTCTAAGGCATTAAGGGAGGTTGGCCGATTATGGTAAGCAAGATTACATTGGTTGTCATTGAATCTTGGATCTAATATTGTAAGTGACCAATTGTAAGATACCTGTGGGAGATCTCGTTAGCGTTCGTCGCAAATCAGGTGTGTAAACGAAAGTAGTCTAAATTGGCAAAAGCCAAAGAGTCGAAATACTGATATTCTGGCATTTCGTGGGCTTGCGAGCGTGTGAGCGCTCGTGGGTTGGTTGGAAGCGGTAAGATCTGTATTTGAAATTGGTAAAATTGGTGAGTGCACGATTCCATGCACCTCGGTAAATTTGGGCCTCGATGGGCTAAATTTGGGCCCAATGGGCTTATGGGCCCATTTAGGTGAAAACTAGCAGTAAGTGGGTTCTAGTGATTCATATGTTAAAACTGTTAATCTAGACATAGAATTTGGGCTAAACGGGCTAAAATAGCTAAATGACACTATAGGGCCCATTAGGGGTTTCAGGGCCCAATAACTTTAAACTACTAAAACGGGCTAGATAAGTTACTGAGATGAAAATGAGACTGTTAATAACTAAAACATGCATAAAACCCTAAAAACTAATATAATTACTGAAATACCCCTAAAAGGTGAGAAATTACTGTTTTGTCCCTAGGCACAAAATGACTGTTATACCCCTAGGGCTAAATTTGACTGAAATGCATGCATTAACACTAATCTATTACTGTAACGGGCCTATGGGCCGTATTGTTATCTGAAAAGGGCTAAGGCCCAGTTAAACTGATATCTGAATAGGGCTTCGGCCCAGACTTACTGCATTTGATTAGGGCTTCAGCCCAGTTATTACTGAGACTGGTTAGGGCTTAGGCTAGTGGGCTTGAGCTTATTTGGGCTCCGGATGGGCTTTCATTACACACTGAGTTCCCAAACTCACCCTTTTTCATCTATCCATGCAGGTGAGCCCTAGACTGGTAGACTTGAAGCTGGAAGGGATTCTGAGTGGCCACATAGACTACATAGCTGGTTTTTAATTAAGTTATTTATTTTCTTATTTATTTTTAATTGTTTTTGTTTCGGTTTTGGGTTTGTAATAAGACTGCTTCAATTAGTCTGATTTGGGGTTTTCAATTATTTATTTATACTATACCTTAAATGATTTAAATAAAGCTGCGCGAGTTTTTCTAAAATTAATCAACATTTTCAAAATAAAACCCTCGTAACAAATGAATAACAAATCAACAATCAAGATATGGCAACAAGATAACTTTTAAATGGTTACTGGATAGGACAAACACTAATTAAACCTGGATTTTCTTCTCAAATTACAGAAACGATTTTACAAAACTCACCCTAATCATAGTAGCTAGGAAGTGTGATTAGTCCTTCGTTGATGTGACACACCGGACTTGGCCGTAATGTCTGGGCCAAGTTTGGGGTGTTACACTTAGTGGTATCAGAGTCGAGTTGCAACAACTCAGCTGTGGATCGGGTCCAAAAAGTTTTTGTAAAATTTTTAAGTCAAGGCCCAAGAAGGGTATTTTTGTAATCAATTTTGGAAATTTTTTAAGGAAAAACCCTTTTCAAACTTGTTTCTTTTAAACATACCTCTTTAAGGTTTTACTTTAAAGGTTTAAGTTTAAACGGGCTTTTTGAAATCTGGTATCTAAATGAGTGGCACGTAGAATCCCCGGCACTAAGTCTGTAATTGTCCTTCTCTTATATTATACTATACTGAGACATTACTGTAGATAGAACTAAGACCTTATTATGATACTGTAGATAGGGTAGTACTGAAAACTATAAGACTAAGGCTGTAGGGGAAACTAAACCCTAGAAGACTGAGACTGTAGGTAGGCTACGATTTTGTGAAAACAAACTCTGAAACTCTATCTGTACATAAGACATTTTGTAATAAACAACTGAAATATTAAACTAATGTCATAAAATTCATAATCAGATAAGTCGATATGAGTACGAAGGCAGCTCATGGACGAGGCCGTGGACGTGGCCGAGGGAGTGCGCCAGTTGGATCTTCGTCTTTCAGACATGTGCCAGCTGAGGAGGTACGAGCTTCGCCAGGGACTGAGACTGGATCATATGACCGGGCTGCAGGGGACGACATTCTGTTCCAGGCCATGGTAAGGGTTTTAGAGAGGGTCGCTGGGGCGAGCACCGAAACTTTGAATACAGGGTCCATTTCTGAGCGACTCCGGGCTAATGGAGTAGAGGTCTTCAGGGGCATATCTATAGTAGCCCCAAATGTGGCTGAGTATTGGCTGGAAGCTATAGAACAAATTATGGACGACCTGGATTGCTCGGTGGAGTAAAAGCTGAAAGGAGCAGTGTCTCTGCTACAAGATGAGGCATATCAGTGGTGGATCACTGCGAAGGAGGGTACCCCAGCTGAGCGGGTAACCTGGGAACTGTTTAAGACGGTTTTCAAGGGAAAGTACGTTGGAGGAAATTATGTGGATGCGTGTAGGAAAGAATTTCTGAACTTGACCTGGGGCAAAAAGTCTGTAGCTGAATATGAGGTTGGATTTCTAAGGTTGGGTCGGTATACCGATGGTATAGTTACTACTAAGTATAAGCGTAGCATTCGTTTTGAGGATAGCCTCAGGGATGAGCTTAGAGTGCTGCTAGCTCCGCAGAAGGGGCGTGACTTTGCTGCATTAGTGGAGAAGGCTAAGATAGCCGATGAGGTGAAGTGAACTGAACGGCAGAACCTTGATAAGGATCGAAACTGATTCAGGAGGGATTTTGGACCTTCTTCTGCTGCAAAATGAACTGCCAAGAGAGCTACAGTGGAGGAACCGGTCTAAGCAGTTTCGGTAAATACAGTTAGACCACAGGCTTGTGGGGACTGTGGTAGAGTACATCTGGGAGAATGCTGGAATGGTACTAGGGCTTGCTTTCGATGCGGGTCCAAGGAGCATAAAGTTAAGGATTGTCCACAGAGGCCAGCGCAGGCTCAAGCCATTGATCAGAGGGTTACTCAACTGGTGCGAAGTGGACTGCTACCGCTGAGAGGTCATGGTCAAGTTAGAGATGGTAACGTAACAGAAATGGTCGTGGACGTGGAGCACCTGGCAGGGGTGCTGGAAATACAGAAGCTCATCAACCAGCATTGGTGTATGTGCTTGACGTAGAGAGGAGAGTGACGCACCTGATGTCATAACTGGTACTTTTTTATCTCTAGCATGCCATACACTACTTTGATTGATGTGGGTTCAACTCATTCATATGTTGCATGTGACATTTCTGGGTCATTGGGTGTGCACTCTGAGGAAACTGTGAGTAGGGTAATTGTAATAAGTCCATTGGGTGACTCGATGAGGGTAAACAAACTCTTTAGGGAGGTGCCTTTAGAGACTCAAGGTAGGATTTTCTCTGGAGACTTAATGGAACTACCGTTTGGAGAGTTCGATCTTATCTTAGGGATGGGCTGGTTGACTAAGCATAGAGTGACTCTGGATTGTGCGGTTAAGAGGATGGTGTTAAGAACTACTGAGGATGAGGAGGTAATGGTTATTGGGGAGCAAAGGGACTACTTGTCCAATGTTGTTTCGGCCTTAAGGGCTAAGAAGCTAATTAGCAAGGGTTGCGAGGTGTACTTGGCTTTTATAAGTCAGACAAAAATTGAGGATGTGACTGTGGAGACGGTTAGAACTGTTAAGGACTTTCAAGATGTCTTCCCTGAGGAGATTCCTGGATTATCTCCGAACCGAGAAGTCGAATTTGGAATCGACTTGCTGCCTGGAATGGCTCCAGTGTCCATTGCGCCCTATGGGATGGCACTGAAGGAGTTAGTGGAACTGAAAGCTCAAATCCAAGAATTGTTATATAGAAGTTTTATTAGACCAAGTGTGTCTCCATGAGGAGCACCATGAGGAGCACCAGTACTGTTTGTGAAAAAGAAAGATGGGACGATGCGTATATACATCGATTATTGCCAGTTGAACAAACTGACGATATCCTTTGCCAAGAATCGACGATATGTTTGACCAACTTAGGGGAGCTTCGGTATTTTCTAAAATCAACCTTTGATCTGGATACCATCAGTTAAGGGTCAAGGAAGTGGATATACATAAGACAGCATTCAAAACTCGGTATGGTCATTACGAGTTTCTGGTTATGCCATTTGGATTGACGAATGCACCTGCAGCTTTCATGGATCTGATGAATCGAGTATTCCAACCGTATTTGGATCGATTCATAGTCGTCTTTATCGACGATATTTTGGTGTATTCGAGAACTTAGGAGAAGCATGACGAGCATCTCCGTATTATTTTGCAAGTGCTGAGGGAGAAGCAACTCTATGCAAATTTCAGTAAGTGTGAATTTTGGTTGCGAGAAGTGACATTTCTGCGTCACGTTGTTTCTGCCGAGGGGATTAGGGTGGATCCTCGAAAAATTGAGGTAGTTCTGGAATGGAAGCCACCAAGGTCAGTATCGAAAATTTAGAGTTTTCTAGGTTTAGCAGGCTACTACAGAAGATTTGTAGAAGGATTCTCTCTGATTGCTACACCGTTGATGAAACTGATGATGAAAGGAGTAACGTTTGTATGGACTGAGAAACAGCAAGAAGCTTTTAATAAATTGAAGAAGGTATTGACTGAGGCGCCAGTGTTGATTCAGCCGGAGTCTGGGAAGGATTTCACTGTTTACAGTGATGCGTCGCATGTGGGGTTAGGCTGTGTACTGATGCAAGAGGGTAAGGTGGTTGCTTATGCTTCGCAACAGCTTAAGCCTTACGAAGTGAATTACCCTACGCATGATTTAGAGTTGGCAGAGGTGATTTTCGCATTAAAAATCTGGAGACACTATCTGTATGGAGAAAAGTGTATTATATACACAGATCATAAGAGTCTCAAGTATTTGTTGACTCAGAAGGAGTTGAATCTTAGGCAACGAAGATGGATAGAGTTGCTTAAGGATTACGACTGTTCGATTGAGTATATCCCTGGCAAGGCAAATGTGGTTGTTGATGCACTAAGTCGAAGGGCTGTAGCTGAGTTCAGAGTGATGTTTGCTCGTTTGAATCTTTATGAGGACGGAAGCCTGTTAGCGGAGTTGCAAGTGAGACCAGCTTAGACTGAGCAGATTAAAAAGAAACAGTTAGAGGATGAGTCGTTAGTTCCTCGGTTTCAGCAAGCTGAGAATGAGGAGAATTTAGATTTTGGACTGAATAATAATGGAGTTCTATGCTTTCGTGGAAGAGTTTGCATACCGAAAGACTCTAACTTGAGGCAGTTAATTCTGAAAGAGGCTTATGGTGGACCTTGTGCCATGCATCCTGGAGGGAATAAGCTGTATCGAAACTTGAGAAAGTTGTACTGGTGGCCTGGACCTAAGCGAGAGGTGACCGAATTTGTGGGAAAATGTCTGACATGCCAGCAGGTAAAGGTTGAGCATCAATTGCCTTCTGCACTGTTGCAGCCAGTGAAAATTCCACTTTAGAAGTGGGAGAGAGTAACCACGGACTTCGTGAGTGGGCTGCCTTTGACACCCTCCAAGAAAGACTCTGTATGGGTAATTGTGGATAGGTTAACGAAATCTACTCATTTCATACCTGTCCGAACCGATTACTCACTTCAGAAGTTGGCCAAACTGTATGTGGCAGAGATAGTGCGACTGCATGGGGTGTCAGTTTTGATTATTTTTTATCGGGACCCTAGGTTTACATCGCGATTCTGGTAGAAGTTGCATGAGGCATTGGGTACGCAATTGGATTTCAGTACTACTTTTTACCCTCAGACAGATGGATAGTCGAAAAGGGTTATTCAGGTTCTAGAGGACATGTTATGGGGTTGCGTTATCGACTTTCATGGTAGTTGGGAGGACTACCTGCCATTGGCAGAATTTGCATACAACAACAGTTATCAGGTGAGTATTCAGATGGCTCCATATGCGGCACTTTATGGGCGAAGGTCTCGTACACCTACGTGTTGGACGGAGTTAGGAGAACATCAGGTTCTTGGACCAGAGTTAGTGGCAGATACTGAGAATAAGGTTAAGTTGATCAGAGATCGATTAAAGGAGGCATCTGATAGGCAAAAGTCGTATGCTGATCTAAAGCATAAGGAAATCGAGTTCTCTGTAGGGGATATGGTCTTCTTGAAAGTCTCGCCTTGGAAGAAGATATTAAGGTTTGGTAAGAAAGGCAAATTGAGTCCGCAGTTTATAGGCCCTTATCGGGTTCTTAAACGGGTAAGGCCAGTAGCATATCAGCTAGAACTACTACCGGAGTTGGACCGTATTCATGATGTCTTTCACGTGTCCATGCTAAGACGGTATCGATCGGATCCTTCGCACGTCATACCAGTGGAGGAAATCAAGGTAAAGACTGATTTGACCTTTAAAGATGAGCCTGTACAAATACTGGATCGAGAGGTCAAAGTGTTGTGGAGGAAGTCAGTTCCGTTGGTAAAAGTGCTTTGGCATAATCATGGCAAAGAAGAGGCTACTTGGGAGCCAGAAGAGGCGATGCGTCAACAATACCCTCACCTATTTAGATCAGGTAAATTTTAAGGCCGAAATTTCTTTAAGAGGGGTAGAGTTGTAATGCCCTGATTTTCGGGATTTTTAGGGATTTTTGCAATTTTGGTGCAATCTTGAAATTTTGTTGTTGGATGATGAAATTTATGTTTTAAGTACGTTATTAGGCCTTTAGAAGGCCCAAGTCTAAGTTAAAACCCGGCAAAAATATCAAATTTTGGATTTAAAGAGAAGGGGACTTGGTTAAGTTGGCTTTTAAGAAAAAGTGGCCAAAAATAAGACACAAGTGAGCCCTTGGTAAAGTGGCAATATGGCGCCACTTAATTCCTTAAAAAGTGGCATGTGGATTGAGTGCTAGGGCTAAAGTTCAAGACACAAGGTAAGCAGTATGGTGTTTTTATTTTTGCTGCATGTGCTGGTCATGTGATGGAGCTCAAGTGGAACTTTGCTAAGTAGAGTTTGAGATGCTCATAGGATTTGATCACAGAGGATAAGGGGGAGAAGATTTAGGAATTTTGAAAGAGGGCTAGCGGTGGTCGAATGTAGGAGTCTTGGAAGTGCATAATCGGCTAGAGGAGTTTATGTAGCATTTTCAACAATTGTCCTTTGTGTGCCGATTTTCCTTTTGGCAATTTGGGCATTTTCTTGGTGGCCTTTCGGGATTGTGTTGACCTCTTCCTTTTCTTGCCGAACTAGGGTAGTGCCACTTAGGGTTTTCTACTCTTGTTCTATTCTTCTCTTTTAGTTCTAAAAAGCCGAAAACGTAAGCATAGTTCTTCTCTTGTGCCAATTTGATCATAGAAGAACCTCTCTTCTTTTCTTCCATCTCTATTTTGTTCTTCTTTTTCCCCTAAACTGATTTCATCTCATCACCTTTCTTCAAGACCGAACCTATCTACTTCTTTCCTTTCTTCTCTCTTCTCAAGCATTCTAGTCGATTTCCACAAAAGCCAAAACCATAGCCACCATTGCCGATTACCTCTTTAATTGAAACCATATCTTATTTTCCTTTTCAAATCTTTCAAGAAGTCGAACCTCTAATCTCTTATCGCATCTCTGCTGATCATCTCTGCTAGTTCGTAAAACCTCTCTTCACCTTCTTCTCTCATTTTCTTCTCCAACTGAGATAGATATACTTTAAGATAGATCCAAAAGCCGATATCACTTGGATCTGTTCTCTATTCATAACTTGGGTTAGATCTACAACGGATCTAGAATAAGAAGGTATTCGGGAACAATTTTGGGGCATTTGAATCTTTGGTAAGTTGTCGAAACCCCTTTCGATTCGTGTCTTGTGGTTCAAGAAAAGCCAAAAACCCCTATGTTCATAGGGAGGTTATCAATTGGGGCTTAAGGCTCTATTGGTCTTACCAATTGATTTATTTTTTGCTAGTGTGATCTAAAGGCTGCCGATTGGGGAGTGTTGGAGGCTAAGATCATTGGAACGACTAGATCTAGAGCTAGTCCCTATTTTCAACAGAGGTAAGTGTTCTAAGGCATTAAGGGAGGTTGGCCGATTATGGTAAGCAAGATTACATTGGTTGTCATTGAATCTTGGATCTAATATTGTAAGTGAACGATTGTAGGATACCCGTGGGAGATCTTGTTAGCGTTTGTCGCAAATCAGGTGTGTAAACGAACATCCTCTAGTAGTCTAAATTGACAAAAGCCGAAAGTCAAAATGCCGAAATTCTGGCATTTTGTGGGCTTACGAATGTGTGAGCATTCGTGGGTTGGTTGGAAGCGGTAAGATCTGCATTTGAAATCGGTAAAATTGGTGAGTGCACGATTTCGTGCACCACGGTAAATTTGGGCCTCGATGGGCTAAATTTGGGCCCAATGGGCTTACAGGCCCATTTGGGTGAAAACTAGCGATAAGTTGGTTCTAGTGATTCGTATGTTAAAACTATTAATCTAGACATAGAATTTGGGCTAAACGGGCTAAAATAGCTAAATGGCACTGTAAGGCCCATTAGGGGTTTTAAGGCCCAATAACTTTAAACTGCTAAAATGGGCTAGATAAGTTACTGAGATGAAAATGTGACTATTAATAACTGAAACATGCATAAAACCCTAAAAACTAGTATAATTACTGAAATACCCCTAAAGGGTGAGAAATTACTATTTTGTCCCTAGGTACAAAATAACTGTTATACCCCTAGGGCTAAATTTGACTGAAATGCATGCATGAACACTAATCTGTTATTGTAATGGGCCTATGGGTCGTACTGTTATCTGAAAAGGGCTAAGGCCCAGTTAAACTGATATCTGAATAGGGCTTCGACACAGACTTACTGTATCTGAAGAGGGCTTCGGCCCAGTTCTTACTGAGACTGGTTAGGGCTTAGGCCAGTGGGCTTGAGCTGATTTGGGCTTCGGATAGGCTTTCATTACACACTGAGTTTCCAAACTCACCTTTTTTCTCCATCTATGTAGGTGAGCCCTAGACTGGTGGACTTGGAGCTGGGAGCGATTCAGAGTGGCCACATAGACTGCATAGCTAGTTTTTAATTAAGTTATTTATTTTCTGATTTATTTTTACTTGATTTTATTTTAGTTTTGGATTTGTAATAAGGTCGCTTTAATTATTTTGATTTGAGGTTTTTAATTATTTATTTATTCTATACCTTAAATGATTTGAATAAAGCTACGCGAGTTTTCCTAAAATTAATCAATGTTTTCGAAACAAAACCCTCGTAACAAATGAATAACAAATCAATGATCAAGAGATGGCAACAAGATAACTTTTAAACGGTTAGTGGATAGGACAAGCATGAATTAAACCTGGATTTTCTTCCCAAATTACAGAAACAGTTTTACAAAGCTCACCCTAATCATAGTAGCTAGGAAGCATGAGTAGTCCTTTGTTGATGTAACACATCGACTTGGCCGTAACGTCTGGGTCGGGTTTGGGGTGTTACACATTTGTTCCCATGTAGTGATAGATCCTCATGGTAAAGAATTTAACCACTATTTAGCTTTATTCCTCAAGGAAAATGGGAATATCCGAATGGCATCATCAGAAACACCATTTATTTTAAATGTGTCGCATAATTCCAAAAAGTTGGCTAAACGAGCGTTAGGAACTTCATCCCTCAAACCATCAAACTGAACAAACTGTTGTATCATCTAAATAGTGTTAGGTTTTAGTTCAAAATTATTTGTAGCAATAGTAGGCCTAACAATACTAGATTCAGTACCAGCCAAATTAGATCATACATAGTACGAGGAACAACATTTTGCTCGACAGGATTTGCGGCTACTATAGGAGGTAGCTGATTACCTTGATTTGCCTCCATCTCTTCAGTAGGTTCAGGTTCTGCTTCTTGTCCTTGTTCTGGGTATCGCAAGCTTCTTCTTATTTCTTTGCGAGTTCTACGAACTGTGGCTTCTAAATCGTTGTCAAATAATGATGATCCTCCTAGGTTTCTTCTAGTCATAAAATAGAGATACCTGGAAGAGAAAAAGAAAATTTCAGTAAATAAAAACTAATATAAAAAAACTAAAAATAATTACAAGTAGTAATGGCTAAAGTAATAGAAATAAAGTGTTCCTAATATTTCAGTTCCCCGGTAAGGGTGCCAAAAACTTGATCTCGTGATTGTGATGAAGTAATAAATTGATCGTACCTAAAAACTAACTATTATCACGATAAAAGTCAAGCGCACCTATCGAATAGTAGTATAGCTAGTGGCAAGACCGGAATATCGAATCCAAGGAACTAAAAATACTAGTAATGACTTTCTTCCTATTATCTAGCCTAAGAATAAAAGGGGGTTTGGTTGTAAACTATCTAAATTAAACTAAAGACACGACAAAGAGTAAATTGGGAAAATTACTTTTGGAAAACTAATTGATAAGGACAATACCTAAGGAAGAATCCACCTAGACTTCACTTGTTATCTAACTCTGAACTAGACGATTTCTTCATTCGACTTGATCCGTAGAGATCCCTAAATTATGTTAATATATCTGTCGAGAATAAGAACAACTAATCCTTGGTTGATTAATTGAAATCTCTTTCTAATTCAAACCCCTAGTCCTGCATTAACTTGATCTATGGATCCCCATATTAGATTTGACTCTAATCCGGCAGATTTTCATCGTCCTATGTCTAGGATTGCGATCAACTCTGCTTAATTGTGTTGGATCTACTCTTAAACTGGGACTTTTGCTCCTCTGCCTAAGCACATTCGACTAAAATTAATATCCCAAAAATATCAATTCAAGAATTAAAAACACAATTAAAAATAAGTCAAATATTTATCATATAGTTCAGATAACAATAACAAGATTTGTCTTGGTTTCATACCCCTTAGATATTTGGGGTTTTACTTCATGTTTATAAAAAGAAACATCTCAGAATAAAGAAAATAACAAAACATAAGAAAACCCAAAACTCCTGAAAGGTTGAAGGGAGATCCTTCTGTCTTGAATGTGGCTCCTAGATTTTGAGACGGATTAATTGTCTTTCCTTTGAGTAATTCCCTACCTTTAGCTCACCGTCTTGGCAGGAAGACTGTACACCCTTGTAATTGCCTCCTAGGGTCTTTATATAAAGTTTGGAATGTCTTTCTTAGCCCCTAAGTAGCCTTTTCCATGTGGAATTGAACTTCATCACGACAGGGACACGCCCGTGTGCCACGCCCGTATGAGTCGATGCTAGGCCGTGCTCGAGCCTGTTAATGTGGCACTGCCGTGTGGGTTGCCCGTGTGCTAAACTCCAGGCCGTGTTGATTATTGATTTGGGCCTAATTTGCCTGTTTTTGGCCCATTCCTTGCTCTTTTCTCTTCCTTATTCTTGCTTAAGTATAAAACATGAAATTAAAGGATTAAGAGCATCAAATTCCCCAAATTCAATGATAATTCATCCATAAATGTGCTAAGCATAAGGTAAAAATGTGTATAATCTACAGTTTATCAGGTTCACATTTTAAAATTTACCCATATGTGACATGGAGTTATTTTGAAGTCTTTTTGTAGAAAATGATAGTTTGAAGTGTAGTGAACACGTTTTTCGAGGTAATTTTTCATGAAAGTCCCTAATAGGGACAAAATTACAAAGATAGTAAAATGTGAAGTAAAAGTACAAATTGATGAGAAATGTGGGCTGTTATGAGCCCCATTAAGGTTTGATTAGGCTTGGGTTGCTAAGAGAATAGATACATTTCATTTTACGAGCCTAGGGACGAAGTTGTAAAAATTGACAAAGTTAGGGGTAAAATGGTAAAATTTATCGTCGGATGATTTTGTGTCCATTTGAGTAATATAGATAATAAGTGAGCTAAATTTGATGTTATAGATCGAGAAGGATGCAAAATCAACCTTGACCGTTGAAAAGGCAAGGTATCAGATTAAATTTAAAAGAATTACATTTTGGCCCGAGGTAAGTCTTATATGTAAATAATGAGTTGTTTTAATTATGTAGTTCAATTATTTAATTAATTATAAACTTTCAAATTTATATGGAAATATTGATTATGTAATGTAATAGAAATTGCAAGTAAAGAAAAGTATCGGTTGAATCTTAGGAATCATTAGGATATGAGTGACATGTCACTAGGAAACCATTGATCGTTATTGATTGTTTATGTGATTCCAGGTGTTGGTCTAGTTCGTCTACCAGTGGCTAGGCAATCCTGCATTTGTTCCAGATGCCTGTCAACTTGTGTAGCAGCACTGAATAGTATTGACAACACCGTCAGCTTGTGTGAGCAGACCCGAGAATGGCCCAATATCGAGCTTTATGTTATAAGTGGTAGTTTCGACTACATTATGTGTGTGTGGCACTTATGCCTCATTCCATGTATCTTTTAGTATTCCAAGTGGTTCAACGGGTTATTTGAATTGATTGGATAAAGTGTAATGACATGCGAAAAGATTTGACTGTGTGTTTAAGATTGTGTATGTGCAGGTTAAATGAAAATATTGTATGTACTAAATGCAAAGTATATGTATTGTGACTTATGGTAAGGCTATTGAGTAAGTGATAATTTTTATCTCATATCATGACATAAATAAGCAGTTCCTTATGTGATCATAGTGAAACTTATTTCTATCACATGAATTGTTTTTCAAATGCTCATTAGCTTACATATAGGCTTACTAAGCTTTAAAGCTTATCCATCTTCTTTTGTTTTTCCCTTATAGGTTCGTCAAGCTAATCCAAGGTTTGGTAATCGACAGGATTACATCAACACTATCAACAACCATATTGGTATTTGATTTTGCATTTCGAAGGTTATGGCATGTATAGGTGGTCTAACATTTGAGTTTTGTGTCAAAGTCTTTTGAGTCTAATGTTGTTGCTAATATGTTGGTACAAATTTGCTAAATATATGTGGGTTGTGAAATGGATGAGTATGCATGTTTGAACTAGGCAGAAATGGTTGGATGATGGCCATATTTTGTATGTTTGAATGTGATAATGTGCCATAATGATCAATGGCAAAATTTGTTGGAATCGGTTTGTGTTTCAAGGTGGCATTTGGCTTGGAAAATACCCTATAAATGTCCACACAGATAGGCACACGAGCGTGTGTCTAGGCTGTGTGCAACACATGGCCAGCCCCATAGGCGTGTTGATAGGTCGTGTGTCCCCTGCACTTGATTGCATGAAAAATTAATTGCCAGTAGTAAACACACGGGTGGAGATATGGCCATGTGTCTCAACCGTGTGATAGACACGGCCTAGCCCACAGGCGTGTGGCTTGGCCATGTGACGAGAAGTGCATGATGACGTCATAAACAAAATACCCCAAAGTTTTCACACAAGCTAAGACACGGGCATGCAACTGATCGTGTGAAAGACACAGGCATGAAGAATGGGCGTGTGCTCGTCTGTGTGAAAACCCTGTAGGTTCGAATTGAAAAATAATTCTACACAGGCAAGGGACATGGGTGTGTGTGACCACATGGTCTACCCACATGGGCATGTCCCTGCCTCACATGGGCGTGTGCCCTGTATGTGTTAAAATTTTTGTAAATGTTCAAAAAGTTCCGGTTTAGTTCTGGATCATCCTAAATGTACCATTTGGGCCTTGTAGGCCCATAATATGGAAGCTGTGCAAATAAATAAAAATGTTTTAAATTTTACATGACAAATGGGGTATTAAATTAAAAGTTCAAGTGAGTGAGAGTCCGGTAACGCCTCGTACCCTGTTTCAGCCTCAGACTCGGGTGAGGGGTGTTCCAATAGCTAGTCTTAGGTGTATTATTTTAATGCCAAATATCTCACCTAACCTTGACCAAATTTCTATTTTCTTTAATTCTTGTCTCATGGCAGGCCACACTAATAGAAAGGGGTCTATTTGCCCATTAAAGACCCCCAATTTTAGTTCTCTAGCTATTTAACACAATTTACTAGTAATTCACAACTTTTACCCTTTATGCGATTTAGTCCTTTTTCACAATTAAGCTCTCAATCGTGTAAATTAATTCACCAAAATTTTTATGCACTCTTATAAAAATGCTATAACACATAAAATAATATTAGAAATAATTTCTCCAACCTCGGGTTAGTGGTTCCAAAACTACTATTCCGACTAAGCCCAATTCGGGATATTAAAGTTGCTAACATTACAAACAATGAGTGGCATCTAGCATTGCATCATTGCTACCCAAGTTACAAGAAGTTGTGATTTGACATAACCTTTTTATGATATCTTTTCATGTATTATGTCCTTTTATCCTTAATATCTAGATTGGAGACAAGTCATGAAATAGTCACACTTATATAGTCCAATCTCATATTTCTTGATTTTCTGAGTAGACTATAATAAACAAATAAGTGTGATGTCTAATATCAACTTATTCGAGCATGGTTGTGTATTTCTAGTCTCACTCCATCAAGAGGCCTAATATATTGCTCCCATTATGTATGAGGGGTAAATTCTATCTTGATTAACCATATCCCTACATGGATTATGGAATATCCAACATCAGTCTTTATAGTATAATCTGTTATGGTAAATGTTTGACTGTATCAAAATATATGACTCACAATGTAGGAATAATGATGATCTCAAGTCTAAGGATCATATACATAGTTATCACTATGAGTAATATTTGTGACTATTACATAATAATCCAAGAAACATACTCATGGTAGGTCAGTCCAGTATGTTCTTCTCTAACACATACTCATGTATTGATTTTGACATCCCTATTTCATTGACAACTCTTTGTCATCAACCAACTACACATTAGTCCCAACGCATTATCATTGTCCAAGCCCACAATAAAACTTGACTAAGGACCTTTTTAAGAATAATCATATTATTCTTAGGACTTCATTATTAATTTGTTTATTTATACACATAGAAAGGAAACTAAAATAACAATAGCAATGCCTTAAATTAACAAACAAAGTAATACATGAGTATGTGATTACAATCATCTCATGATTGGTCTTTGGGCATACTCTAACAGGGTCAATCCCTTCTGTCCTTCATTTAATTCTAATTCAAGTAGCTTTTCAATGGATACTTTTGGTTCCTTGAATCCTTGGGATGAAAATTCTAACGAACCAAACTGATCTTTAGAAATGACTTCCTTCGAATCTACTTCTAACAAAATCGAAAATTCATCGTCATTCGTCGGATCACTTAATAACATGCGTTTCAATTCTGGGGGGACTAGTGATTCCATCTTGGAAACAATAAAGAATTCTTTAATCTTATAAGAGTATTTAATAATATTAAAGACATTGAAAGTTACTATGTCATCATGAACCCTCATTCTAAGTTCACCCTTTTGTACATCGATCAACGTTCTTCTAATTTCCAAGAATGGTCTCCCCAAAATCATAGGAACTTCTTTATCTGCCTTAAGATCAAACACAATGAAGCCAGCAAGAAAGATAAATTTATTGACACATGCTAGTATGTCCTCGATTTTTCCTCCAAGATGTGCCAATGACCTATTCACCGATTAAAGTGTGACCATCGTTGGTCTGATCTCTCAAATCCTCAATTTCCTAAACACAGACATTGGCATCAGGTTCATACTTGATCCCAAATCACATAAAGCCCTTTCGTAATAAGAATCTCCTATGTTGCATGGTATGGTAAAGCTTCCCAGATCCTTTATTTTTGGGGCCAGCTTGTCTTGTAAAAATGCACTGCACTCCTTTGTCAATGCTACAATTTCAAACTCTCCAAGTCTTCTCTTTTGGGACAGGACGTCCTTCATAAATTTCACAAAATTTGGCATTTTCTCAAGAGCTTATACCAGCAGAATATTGATGTAAAGTTACTTGAGTACGTCTAAGAACTTCGTAAGTTAGACTTAATGCTTCTACTTATGAAGCATTTGAAGGTAGGGTGGTGGAATATTCTTAACTTGTGATAGATAATCTTTCTTCTGCTATATTTTTCCTATATCTAACAAAGATATTAGTTTACCAGAATCGATTGGTTTTGGGGTTACCTTATCAGAATTCTTAGATTTTGGCTTCTTTAAAACTAGAGTTTAAACAGTTGGTCGAACCTCTTTTTTTCTTGAGCTTCAGTGAGCTCATATTTGACCTCGATAACATTGGGCTATAGTGTTTTCCCACTATGCAAAGTAATCACTTTGCAATGCTCCCTGCCCGGATTTCTTGAGTTTTCTGTGTCACTAGGCAAAGCGCCTTGTGGTTTGTTTCATAGTTAACTGGCTATCTAATCCATTTGATGCTCCAACTTCTTTAATTTTTCCACTTGGCCTTGAATTAGCACTACTTGGTTTTGAATCATTAGTCATTCTTCACTATGTACTCTTTCAATAAGTTCTCCAAGCTATTGGAAGATTCAGTTTAGGATGATTTTTGAATTTATTCATTAAATTCTATCGACTGACTTGGCCTTGATTGCATGTAAGTATTGCTAGGACCTGCTCATTGGTTACGCCATGAGAAATTTGGATGGTTTCTCCATGAAAGAGAAGTTTGACTGCGGTCCTGGCCCACTTTGATTCTGATTCAATTTTCCCACATAATAGATGGACACTAGGTTTGATGGGCAATTTTCGAACATATGTCCATCTCCACAGAAATCACGAGATGTTCTCAAATTAGCTAGGTTTCTGTCCTATCATATTATTATTGAAATTGTCAGTAGTACGATTCTTAAGCATTAAGGACATAGAGGATACCTAAGCTACACTGTCGCCGAAATAAGAAGGGGCATTATCGGATATTCAGAACAAATCAGAACAGAATATTCAGAGATCATAACAAGATTCAAACATAAAGTCCCTTTTTGGTAGCCTACTATACCTCAAACATATATTGAGATAGGATTAGGACTAAATCGAACACATTCACAAACTTCAGAACACATATAAAATTGTCTAAATTTAGGAGGTCACACACCCGTGTGACCAGGCCGTGTGCCTTACACGAGATTCAGGCATGCCTATGCACCCAAACCGTGCCAAAACAGAGTAAGCATACTGACTTTTTGCCACGGCCACAAGACACGCCCGTGGGTCTTGGCCGTGTGAGTTTTTGTGTCAATACTGGAAAATTAGCACTGCCATAAGGCACGCCCGTGTGCCATAGCCGTGTGGCACTAAGAAAACTTGGTTTAAGTCATACTTTCCACCCATTAAAGGTCATTCCCTACAAGCCAATTCATGCCACATCAATTTCACAATTCCAACTAACATTCAATACCTAATCATACCTCTTCATGATCAAACCATTCATATACAAATTCATATTCAAATCTCACATCAAGCATGTCTACATCGCAAACGAAGTTCATGACTAAACACATAGTACATATCTCATTCATACCACATCCAAATCTTACCATTTCTTCACATTGACATGTTTCAAGATGACCAAAACAAACTAAATCATAAAACCATTATAAACTTACAAAATTTGGATTCACAAGCATAAACCAAAACCAAACACAATCATACCATTTGCTAGCCAATTCTCATGGCATTACAAATAAACACATCCCAAGCTTAATACATAGGCATTCTAGCCTATACACCATATTTAGACTTTGTACATTCAAAAAGGTACCAAAATCAAACTTGATAGTGTGGTGACGATCCTTGACTATCCCCGAGCCCTCAGTAGCTACAATTTCTATAAAATAGTTGAAAGAGAACACAGAGTAAGCTACACTAAGCTTAGTAAGCCAAATACAAATATATGCAAACCTTAAACACAATATGATAGCAATCTCATGTAGATAACTCATGAACCAAATATACTCATTTGTCTCATAGTCATAGTTCACAATAGCATACCTTTCATGCTCGTAAATTCAGTACAGAACAAACGTACCTGAGTCAGACATATAAAATATGCATTCATTCATTTCTCAGAATTTCTCCTTATATCATTTAGGAACGTTACAGAGATCATATAGGCCATTTCCAATGCGACGTCCCCAACGTGGTCTTACATGTTATTCAATACCGTTGCCACTGTCCCGGATAGCGTCTTACACGAAACATATACAATGCCAGTGTCCCAGACACGATCTTACACATAATTCTCTAATCAATGCCTATGTCCCGGATGAGGTCTTACAAGATATCATTTTACCATTACTCATTCGAAAGTGACTCGGAGTAATACATAGGCTCTCATGGCCATTCAAATACAGTTTATAACTCAAGAATTTATAACAGACATCATTATAACGCATATTTGTATTTTGACTTACCTCGTATGGATTTAAACAAATTTGAGCCGACTATTCAACGATTTTGGACTTCCCACGATCTAATTCTGATTTTCTTTGTTCTTGATCTAAATCAATTCAAATTCAACCATTCAATTATTCATTTCTTTCAATTCAATCCATGAATACAAATTTAGGGCATTTTGCATTTTAACCCTTACAATTTCATACTTTAACAATTTAATCCCTAACTCAGGTAATAATCAAATTCACACAATTCCACTAAATACAAGCTTGACCGAATATTCATGGCTTTCATATAAGCCTATATAATACATTTTTCTCACAATTTAGTCCTCCCAAAGTATTATTTTCACTATTTAACCCACATAGCTCAAATTCATCAAAATTCATAGCAAAACATGTTTATTCAACACTTATCCATCATAATTCATTCAATTTCATTACAAAGCTTCAAATATCAACAATGGCACAATTCATAAACTTCAAAAAAAATAGAAATTGATACATGGAAATGAAAGATTTCGAAGCAATGATCACAGAAACGTAGAAATTATCAAAAACGGATCAAAAATACTTACCCAATTGATGCTCAAACCATGGCCGAATATGCATAACACAAACCCTTCTTTCTTTTCTTTTATTTTCGGCAAAAACAAAGTGGAAATGGCCATGTTCTAAACATTTGTTTTCTTATAAAACATATAATATCAAATTTTCAATTTTAACCTCCATTAAACATTAATAAAAATATATGTACTAAGGTCATTTATGACCACTCAGACCTTCAATGGTTTAATTGCCACATAAGGCCATTAAATCAAAAGCCATTTCAATTAAACACATTGAACATATGGCATGTTAATTTTACTTATTATACGATTAAATCCTTTTTCATAATTAAAAACAGAGACAGACAAATTAATTTACAGAAATTTTATAGATGCAGATTCATATAACACAGACACAAAAAATAATATTAAAATATTTTTTAGACTCGGATATATGGTCCCAAAACCATTTTTTCGACTAGGGTCCAAACCGGGCTGTTACAGCAAGGGATGTAAGCACGTCAACTTCATGTACTCCTACAACTCTACATCCACTGGCAGCTCGGTTGGTTGGCCACTAGTAATTGTTACTAGCGATTATCTCGATAATCTCATAATCCTCATTATAAGACTTAGAAAGAAGTGTTCCATTTGCGGAAGCATCCACCACCATCCTTGTGTGTGTTGAGACCATTGTAAACTGTCTCCAGCTAGATGCAATGTGAAATTCCATGATGAAGGCATTTTCATAATAGTTCTTTGAATCTTTCCCACACCTCATACAAGGATTCGTCATCCATTTGTTGGAAGTTAGGGATCTCAATTCACAACTTAGCAATATTGTTAGGTAGAAAGTACTTCATTCGAAACTGTTCTGCTAACTCTTACCATATTGTAATGGAATCAGATGGCAATGAGTTCAACCAGGCTCGAGCTTTGTCCTTCAATGAGTATGGGAATAACTTCAACCTTAGTGCATCTTCGGGTACTTTGGCTAGCTTGAAAGAATCACTTACCTCTATAAATAATCTGAGGTGAAGGTGAGGATCTTCAGTGGGCATTCCACTGAACTAGCCCATTGTCTAAAGCATCTAGAACATAACTGGCTTCAATTCAAATTGTTGTGCCTCGATCTCAAGCCTTCTAATTCCAAGATTAAACTCATTAAATAGTGTCATGACATACTGTCTTAAGGCTCTATCCCTGTCATCAGCAACAAGGATGGGATTCTGGGCATGATTTGCTCAATTTCCCCGATTTTGATTTTTGAAATTTATCTCTTCGGTCCTTCTCTGACCTGCTTGTTTTCTCCTTTCTCCAAAAGTCTTTCTATTTTAAGATTATGGGGAATTAGTCAATAATTTGATCAATACTCATAAACACCTGAAACAATCATAGAAAATAATAGAATTCAAATTTAACAGATAACGAAAACAAAATGCAAAATTAACAATTTCACAAATAATGTCATTTAAAACAGTCATCGACAACGGCGCCAAAAACTTGCAACGACAGAAATGTGCAAGTGTACATAATCATATCAAGTCATAAAGTGACAATAATGTCGAGTTATCATATCCACCAGGACTGTACAAGCAAGTTTTTATGAAATGTAAATTTAAACAAATTGGTAGAGTGAAATAATTGTTTTAAATAAGGTGATCTAAACATTGAGAATTAACTAAGTGATTAATTAAAGTAAGAAAATAAAATTCCAATGTACGATTTCTTAAAAAAAATTTAACCAATATGAGATAAGTGTGTTAGATTAATCTCATGTTGTTATGAATAATTTCATGGTAACTTGGTCTTTTGCTAACTAATACACATACAATACTTATTAATGAATAAAATAAACTTATGTTGAATTAGTTAATCAATTCATAAACAAGTATAAGATTGAGTGAATTAAATATATTTTTATACTAAACAATTTAATCACAACAATCTTACAAGTGATGCAAGTTAAGAATATTGTTTAATATGATTGTTAATTTAACCCTTATTTACCTTAGAAGATTAAACATACACCAATTAGATATTGTGTTGATTAATTATAATTTCAATCCGATTAATAATTAATTTAGTTGTTACCTTGCAACTATAATGCAAGCATAACATAGGCATGATTTTATCTAATTGAACAAGTAACCAAAGCCGATAACAACAAAAAATGATTTAACAATTTAAGTGGACAAAATGTAATCAATCTAAGAGAAACAAGATTTAAGTCATTTTAATATTTATGATCACAAAATCAGCTTAAAGAGAAGGGAACTAGAAGGCAAATCCTGGTGATTCTCTAAAGCCAGAAAAGATTGCTCCTCTTTCTCTCAGCTTGTTCTGTTGATCAACAACCTTTAAGAATGCTTGATTGTTTCTGCTCTAAGAGGCATGCTAGCTCTTTCTCAATAGGGGAAACTGACAAAGAAATGGGGCAAGAAAATGAAAGACAAAGGTGAATGAAAGAGAGAAGTGAAAGAAGAGATAGTGAATGATGAATAGTGGATGGTGGATGAATGAGTTGATGAGAAATAAGGAGGCAAGGAGAGGTATTTATAGTGGGAGATGATAGCTTGTATTAGCTCAAAATATCAGCCATTTCCCATTCCCATGGCTAGCATTTCATAGTAGGGAGAGGGGGTGAGATGGCTTTGCTAAATTTAGCTTAATGCCACAAGTGAAAATGCACCAAAAGTGGAGGGGCTAGAATGAGTTTAGGCAAAAGTTAAGGGTTTTTTTTTAAATATTATAATTGGCTTAATTATCTAATTTGGGCAGCAATTGGGTCGACATTAGGCTACTCTCTTGGACTGGTTTATCTTCCATCTTCAGTAGCTTAATTCAAGCCATTTTCGTCTAATTCAAGTTGTTAGATTTTTCCCGATAAAATTCACTTAGACCAATTGATTCAAATAAGTCCAAGAGCATGAATTTTCGTCCTCCATGGCTTTTAATTCATTATCTTGAGCTCCCAATATGCCTTGATACTTGGATCATTCAAGGTGACTTTCGAGCTAATTTTTTACCCCTTGTGCAAAACTGTCAAAAATTAGCAAAATTAAGCAAAATTTGTATAAAAATAACTAAAATTTGAAATTGAATATAATTTAAGCTCAATTTAATTATTTTATAAAAAAATCATAATTTTTATAGAAATTACTTAGAATTTGCATGAATTCATCTTTGAAAGGTACTAAAAAATTCTATATAGTGTTTCCCCTACCCAACCCATGACTTTGACTTGGCAACAATGGTATTCTTATTGAAGATTTGGAGGCACTATTTGTATATTGAGAAGTGTTACATCTATACCGATCATAAGAGTCTCAAGTATCCTATTACCCAAAAGGAATTGAACCTAGAGCAACGAAGGTGGATATAATTATTAAAAGATTATGATTGTGTAATTGAATACCCCAAGAAAGCCAATGTAGTGGCAGATGCTCTAAGTAGGTAGCAGATAATAGACTTAAGAGCAATGTTTCCTAGGTTAAGTTTAGTGGACGACGGAGGCTTGCTAGCTGAGCTACAAGTGAAACCCACCTTAGCAAATGAGATCAAGGCCAAACAACACTTACATTTGACTTTATTACTGCGGATTAAGAAGGTGGAGGATAGAAAAACTGAAGATTTCGGGTTTAACGATGGTGGTATTTTGTGCTTCCAACAAAGGTATTGCGTACCAAACTATAAGGATCTAAAATAGACTACACTTCATAAAGCGCATGCTAGACCTTATGTCATGCATCTTGAAAGAAATAAGATGTATTGGGTTGTAAAAGAACTGTACTAGTGACTTAGACTGAAACAAGACATGACTGAATTTGTGGTTAAGTGCCTAACGTGTCAGCAATTGAAAGCTAAACATCAGTTCCCTTCTGGGTTGTTACAAACAATCAATATACCTTAATGGAAGTGGGAGCGAATAACGGCGAATTTTATTAGTGGGTTACCCTTAACACCCACTTAGAAAGATTCAATTTGGGTGATAGTAGACCGATTAACTAAGTCTGTAGTGCCCCAAACCTGGCCAGGATGATCCGACCTAAATTTTGAATGTCACATTAGCCACCGAAGTGACTCTCTATCAAAACACCACAAAACAAACCATTCAACCAATCACACCTCACACATTTATTCATTTAAATATGTAAAGTCATAAATTCATGCTTCTACTTCGCTACTCTGATCATTAGGTCATCAACATAATTCATAAATTGAATTATTAACAAGCAAATATTCTAAAAGCTTCAATTAAACATTCATGCAGGTGATAGCTTATTTAAAATGTTATATTTGAAAAGATTTTAAAAGTCGTTTTATTTAAAAACAAATCATTATATCTAAATCGTAATGCAGTAAAATGTTGGAAAACATCAATCCACAAGGTTGAAAATAGTATAGTATAGTAATACATATAAATCTTACTTATGAAGATTCGTTAAAACATCATGCATCTCTTCATAAAATCATCACCATTTAATTAGTTCAAAGGCCACCGACTATTTACGTAATTTATCCAAGTTTACATTTCATGCAAACTAAACTCATGATTAATTTCCAAATCACACATAAAACATATAAGACTTACCTTGATAACCAACGGCTCTTTAACCTAAACTTACAAGTTAGTCAAACAATTACTCATACCATTCATCAAGCTTTCAAAATCTACCATTCATTTATGTACTTGAAGCAGTAATAAAAGTTCCAAATCAAACCAGTTAAAGATTCAATAAGCTCCAATTATAACCCAACAATTATAACTAGTTCTAATTTTAAATCTCATAATTTGGTCCCACACTGTGGTGTCCACGAAATCAACTACAAATTCAACAAAGGCAAGTGCATATATCAATTAATACAATAGTTACGGTGAGCAAAGATATCATTCCCACGAAGACTAAAAGTAATAATAATTACCTTATTTTTATTATTTAACCAATAAATACCAATGGTTGATTAAAACTAAAATTAACTAAACTAACTAACTACGAACGTGACAAAGAACAAATCATGAAAATAATAAAGTAAACAATCATGAAGTGAAACAATACCCAGGAAAGAATTCACTTAGACTTTATCTGTCGCTGTCAATCTAAATTACGCAATTTCTTCACTTAGTATCTTGATCCGTAGAAATCCCTAAATTATGCTAATATCTCTCTTCAAGAATAAGAGCAACTACCTCTAGGTTGATTAATTGAAATTTCTTTCTAATTAAAACCCATATTATCACATTAACTCGATCTATGGATTCCCCCTATTAGATTTTACTTTAATCTGATAGATTTATGTCATCCTATTTCTAGGATTGCATACAACTCCACTCAATTATGCAAGATCTACTCTTAACCAGGGTTTATTCCTCCTTTGAATTAAGCATATCAAACATGGATTAATAATCTAGAAATATTAAACCGAGAATTACGCATACATAATTGAGAATAAGATCTAAGTATTTATTGCGTAAAATAAAAATCAAAAGACAGAATTCATCATAGGGTTCATCTCCCCAAGGTATTTAGAAAATTAGTTCATGCTTGCAAATAAAATCATCCTAGAGACAGTTTAACCACAAGAAACAAAGAAACTCATAATAATCTCCAAAGAAATAAAAAGGGAATCTTCAATCTTGATGGAAATCTACTTCAAAATCAGTTTCAGTGGTGTTTTTTGAGTTGTTTTCTTGAGTATTTTATGATGGTTCACTCCTATCTTCTTATTTTTGTCATATATAGGTCTCAAAATGCCCAAAAAAACCCCAAAAATCACGTTTTTCTATTGTTCAGAGTGCAGTTTGAGAAATTGACACGATCTACCACATGGTTGTGTGGTAGCCCTTGTGGTCACACGGTCGTGTGGAATGGTATAGCCCGTGTGGCCCTTGTACCTTGCTCAGATTTTTTGATTTTTGCTCGTTTTTCACTCTTTTTGCTCCCAAATGCTTTCCTCAGTATAAAAACATAAGTTTAAAGGATTAGTAGAGCATAAAATTCACCATCAACATCAAATAATCACCCAAAAATGTATTAAGAATGATACTAAAAATGTTACTTTTAGCACCTATCACATTGTCTTCCTGTAAAAGCCTATTTTTAGCTAAAGCGAAACAGTGGTTTCGAGACCACAAATCTGACGTCAAAAAATTTATTTTATTATTATTTTAAGGTCTAAAATATAATACTAAAGTTGTGTGAAATTTTCCTAAAGAAATTTTATTATTTGAGTGCTCAATTTGATAAATAGCACTAAATCTCGTAAAGTGCAAAAGTGAGGTCTAATAGCTAAATAGCTATAGAATGGAAACGTATGAGCACTTGCATGGTAATTAGAACATAAATCAAATAACGGATGATAGTGGCATGGCATTTGGAGTAATTATTAATGTTAATAAAGGTTAATATAATGAATTAGTAATTTAAGTTAAATTAAAATAAAACAAAGGTGGCTATCATCTTTTTCACCTATCTTCCACTGAAAATGAATCAAAGAAAAGTCATGGGAGAAGTTTTCGATTTGGCCAAGCTTCCTAGCTCGATTGTAAGTCTGATTTTTTCCCATTTTTAATGATTTTTACATTTTTGATATCGTTGCAGTTTAATCTAGCTAACCTGCATCTCCGATTTCAAAATTGTTAAAGATTTTGAATGTTTCCATTGATGAATAAGAATGTATTTTGAAGTATTTTGATAGATTATGAATGCTTGTTGATAGATATACAAGTTGTGTTAAGTGATTCTTAATGAAAATGCAAATTAGGGGCTAAATTGTGAAATATGTAAATTTAGTGGTTAAAATGTGAAATAAATAAAAATTTTAGACAGCTATAAGCATGATAAAAATTTGGCTAGGCTTGGTTTGTGATGAAATTGAATGAATTTTTTTATGAGCCTAGGGACTAAATTGTAAAAAGGTGAAATATTAGGGGCAGAAGCATAAAGTTGCCTTAATGTGAGTTTTGTGCTAAATTGAATGAATTGATGATTAAATAAGTAAATTTTGATATTATATAGATTGAGAAAAATGAGAGTTGGATATAGAACAGGAGAAAAACAACATATCGGATTAGTCTACCTAATTCAACTTTTCAGCAAACAAGGTAAGTTTGTATGGGATAATTTCACTATAAATGCTTTCTAAATGCTTTGATATTGCATAAATTGTGATTTCAAGATTACGGATAATACATGAATTGTGAATATCACTCTACGGATACATTCAACGATGGAATCGACAAGTGTGAAATCTTGGTTGAACCCTAAGAATAGATTTGGATACTAGTGACATGTCGTTAGGGAATACATTGAGTTGGGTTCGAGCCATGATATTA
This sequence comes from Gossypium stocksii, assembly GCA_020496765.1. Taxonomy (NCBI): domain Eukaryota; kingdom Viridiplantae; phylum Streptophyta; class Magnoliopsida; order Malvales; family Malvaceae; genus Gossypium; species Gossypium stocksii. The sequence goes on from CM035624.1 coordinate 44,979,071, forward strand.
GCACTTCAGTTACGAGTTAAACTGATTTGGCTTCAAGCCATGAATATCGGCTGATTTGGCTTCGAGCCATGATATCAGTACTTCGGATATAAGTTACCTTGATTTGGCTCAGGCCATGGTATAGGTACTTATTGTACGAGGCTCCTGAGTATCTGATTTCTATTCTGAATGGTTCAACAAGTAAATGAATGATGTGCTTGAGAATAAGATTGGTACGAGATGGTACAAGTATGTCATAAACCATAATAGTTTTGAATCGAAGAATTGCTAAAAAAAGTATATAATTTTTTGAACGAAATGTGAAAGGTTTAGGAATCCATAATCTTTATTAATATTGAATTGCGGTAATGTATTTTCATCGATGCTTAAATGAGTCAACGAGGAAAGAATGATGAAACGCAGATATATGTGATGGTACAAGTTAATCAAGGAACTCATGATTTTAATCGACAAATAAGTGAAAGTAGTGATATCCATATGATAAGTAAGTGTAAATTTATGACATGTGATATGATATAATTGATTATTGAAATATGATGGTTACTGAGTTGAAAGTAGTTTATCTTATTTGTTTATGCATAGGTGATTGTGAATGAATTAATAAGATGTTTTCAAACTATACGAGTAATGGATTGAACACTTGTGAAGTTCCTGGCATACTATAATATTGAATATGTGATAGAATGGTGAAATCACATGAGTTGTATTATGATATACATAATTGTTTAAAATATGTTTATTTGATGAGATGAGTTTATTATCATATGAGCTTACTAAGCTTTATAGCTTACTTTGTTTTCTTTTCTATGTTTCATAGTGTTTCGGATGCTCGCTCAGGTTGGAAGTCATCGGAGATCGCATCACACTATCCAGCTATTAATTCAATATTTATAAACTTTGTGACTTTAATTATATGGCATGTATAGGCTTTGTGGTTATTTGATAAGTATAAGTATTTTTGGCAATTGATGCCTATGTGCTTGATATGCAATTAGCCATGTGATTTGGATTAAATTTGATATATGTGTAGTTGAGATTATCTGAAATTATATGACTTGTAAGGTTGGGTCTATAATTGCTATATGATTGTTTTGAATATGAGATGATAATTTGAATTGGCTTATATATGTTATGTGTTTTGATGTATAAATATTGCCTTGTGATATTGCATATTTTGGTATAGTAAATGTTGTGGTCATATGGTTTAAATGGTTTGTAAATGACTTAATTATGTCCATACGGGCAGAGCATACGGGCGTGTGACTAAACCGTGTGTGACACACGGCCAAACGACATGGTCATGTGTCCGTTGTAGCATTAAATAGAAATAAATCACTGAGTTACACTGCCTTGACACGCAGGCGTGTCTGGTAGCTGTGTGAGGGACACGGCTTGGCTTTGTCCCCTGTTTTGAGGAATTTTCTAAATTTCTTGAAATTTCTTAAGTTATCGGTTTAGTCCCAAACCATTACTAATGTATGTTTTGAGCCCCGAAAGCTTGTATTAAGGACTTTATGTACGTATATGAATGAAATATGTCTATAAGTGGAAAAATGTAGGTGTAATGGGTTCTGAATTTTGAGATAAGCTCGGTAATGCTCCATATTCCTGATCCGGTGACAGATATGGGTAAGGGGTGTTACACTTCCTCAATTGGATTTGGGAACACATCAACATACCAAGGTATAGCCTCGTTATGCATTACTTAGATGGCTCACTTCTCCACCTCTTCACAAGCTAAATCATTACAATGATATAAAAGAGTAGGTGAGCTTAAGAAAGCTCAATGAGTGTTCAAACATACTAAAAATAAACACATCAATCAGGTTAGGTTAAATAGGCATACTTAAACGATTCACTTTTTATCACATCTCACACAAGATAATAGTTCACACAAATTAAACGGTTCACAACGAATAGGTAGTTCGCATAAAATAACAGTTCATATGAAATAATACTTCATTCAATATAACAATTCATTCAATGTAATAATTCATCCATACCACATCGTAACTCATATATCTCAAACAATGATAAATTGGCATTTTTGTGATTATGAAACATATAAGGGGCTTTACCACCACCTATAAGTGGACTCTATCACCACACATTAGATAAACGGATCTCCTTACAACATCTTGCTTTCGGACTCAAAGACCTCTACGCTGTCTTTGATATAAGTGTAGCATGGATGCTCACACTGTCTAACACTCTCGGCTCATAGAGCCCTACGTTGTCTCCGTTGAATGGAGCTATGCTCAACATTCCCTTATCTCTCCAACACTATCTCTAGGCATAATGTCCATCATAATAATGAAGGTGAGTACTCACAATCTTATGGCATTCCAACTATATCTAATGGTCTCATAGGGTCACAATGCCAAAATATCTCTTTAACAAATTCACAATATTTAGTATAATAGGGCTCCCAATTAAGCAAAGCTCGCACATTATAACACAGTTCGCAATTCACAATTCCCAACATAGCATAGTTCGCAAATAATATAACGTTAATGCAACATATATTGCACACATAACACAGTTCACATATCATTCATGACATAGCTCTAATAAATCATTGTTCACGTATTTTATTTATCATAGGGCACGCAATAGCTTAGCTTATATACAATACAACTCAAAATCTCACAATACATAGTTTGGCAAATTAATATAGTTCGCCATATTAATACAAATCACTAAATTAACACAGTTCATCATAATAATATAAGTCGCCAAGTTAACATAGTTCACAATATAACACAATACACAATATTAATTGGCTCACACTAAAATTGAGCTCGCACCTAGCATTTCACAATAATATATTTTTGTACTAATCAAATCTTGCATTGCCGTAGAGCTTATAATTCACATATTAGTTCGTGCATGTATAGATGTACATTATTAGAAAAATTCGCATGTTAAAAGAGTTCACATTATATTTTTTTATTAGTTCGCAAATTATATAAAACAAGACCCATATATGCATATATATATATATATATATTATATATATAGTCAAGACCCACGCATATCTTATATATATAACAAAACCCAAGAATATATATTGTATATATACACATACCTTCTTAGTACATTAGTATGCCTTTAATATTATACTCACATAGACACGCAATAATTAAATGCACAATTCACACACACTTATCACGTCAAGTACAAGGTTTACAGCTACAACCTTTTGATTTTATTCCTATAAGTACATGCACATTTTAAATTCATGCATTTGGCTCATTAAAATCGCACAGCATGCATACCCTACACTCAAACAATATTATAATGGTTTGCACCAGGAGAAATCAAAGTTCACATATTCATTAAGCAGGGGATTCGCATATGTTACATTAGTCTACGTATTGGAGTTTAAATGCAGTATATTAGACCACTCACCTTAGGAATCGTTGCTTAAAGTACAATGCTCAAATAAGCTTTAATTTGCCTTTTTCCATGCTTGTGGAGGTTCCTAAATGAATTGGCACTATCATACACATCAAACATATTAAAAAGAATTACTAACAGAAATAAACACCATTAAATCATTCCAAAATCATGATCAAAGCCTTTTAACCTCTATGCCAAAAACTTAACTAGTTTTGTTGAAATATGTGTTTAACCACTCAAATCTCAATTCTAAGATTAGATTCCAACTTCATACATCCTAAATATAACCTAATTAGATATCCAAACCATCAATTTCACCAATCTAATTTTTCTATAAAAATTAAGCTTATGTGATCTTTTAAAAGGGGAAAATATTCAATTTGCTTAAATTCATTAAGGATTTGTTAAATTAAGATCAAATACCTTTTAATTAGATAAAAATTAGTTAGAAATCACTTTAAAACCAAAGCTTAGCCAAGAAATACGAGATCCACCATTTCCAAGCCAAAAATCAACTTATTTTGTCAAAATATAAGGTTTTCTCACTTAATTTTTGTTCCTAAACCTTAATCAAGTTTCTAAAGATCCTACGTAACCTCTTATTACATAAATAAACCTTTAATTTTATTAAATCTCATGAATATGAACACATAAAATGGGGAAACTCGAAATTCATTAAAATTGGATATTGATCTATCAAATTGAGTTTAAATACCTTCTATTTAGTTAAAAAAATAGATTAGAAATCAATCAAAAATAGTAGGTTTACTCATTATTTCAGATTTCACCATTGTTGAACCAAAATTTAATTAAAAAGGTTTAAATCTTAAAAACTCTCAACACACTCGATTAAATTCTGAGCTAGAAAAACAACAATCTTAGTCTAATCATAATAAGTCAAGACATTATCTCAATTTGAAGAAAACAACAAGTTGTGGAGCTAATTCCAAGTTAAACATCACAAAAATAATGACGAATTTGATGAGGATTTAATGATTTTTCTTTAAAATTGGAAGGTGTTGAGGTGTTTAAACAACTCATAAATCACTAAATATGAGTTAATTTTAAGAGAAAATATCAAATTTGAACTTGGGGAAAATTTTGAATGTGAAGCTAAATGGAAAGAAAGGAGACAAGTTGTTTAAAAAAGCAAGGAAGATGAAAAAAAATTAAAAATTAAGGGAAAGTTGCCATTTAAAGACTCTTTATTTTTCCTTATTTTTCAAATCAGACATTAGTTTAATTAAAACATATTTTTGTCAATTATTTTCAAACCTGATTTTATTTTTAAAATTCATTTTAAGTTATTTAACAACTGATCACCTAGTCCTAATTTTCACCATCTAATTTTAGAACGAATAATCATTTTAATATTTTATTATTACCATTATTATTTATTTAATTATTTTATCCTATTTTAATTTTTGTGATATTAAACTCAATTTTTCTCTCAAGCCCAGAACCTAATACCCAATTCTACTAACTCAATTTTCGGGATGTGACAAAGTTAGCTCATTTCTTACATGTTCACATGGATTATTCTTGGCAAAAGCTTGCTAAGTTTTATATCTCAGATATTGTAAGGTTCATGGAATACATGTATCATTTATCTTAGATTAAGATCCCCGCTTTACATCTGATTTTGGAAAAAACTTTACAAGGCACTGGGTACTCATTTTGATTTTAGTATCACCTTCTATCCTCAAACTGATGAACAATCTGAACAAGTTATTCAAATATCTGAAGATATGTTAAGAGGTTGCATCATCGAGTTCCAAGGTAGTTGGGAGGAACATTTTCCTCTAACAGAATCCACCTATAACAATAGCTTCCAATTGAGAATACAAATGGCACCCTATGAATCCTTGTATAGTCAAAAGTGTTGAACCCCGTTGTGTTAGACCGAACTAGGGGAAAGGAAAGTTTTGGGTCCAAATGTGGAACAAGAGTCTGAGGGGAAAATTAAACTGATCCAGGATAGACTAAATGTGGCTTCGAATATGTAGAAGTCATATGTGGACTTCAAAATAAAAGACAATGAATACAGTGTCAGAGATCAAGTCTTACTGAAAGTGACCCCATAGAGGAAGGTGTTAAGGTTCAGAAGAAAGGGAAAGTTAAGTCCTAGTTTCATTGGACCTTATAAGATCCTTAAGAGAGTCAGTCTAGTGGTGTATCAATTGGAATTACCTCCAGAGTTGGCCCAGACTCATGGAGTCTTCCATGTCTCCATGTTGAGACGATACTGATCCAACCCTTGCCATATCACACCAATTGAAGAGATCGAGGTAAGATAAGATTTATCTTTTGAGGAGGAAGCCATACAAATTCTAGATCGTGATGTAAAGGTCCTGAAAAGGAAGCGAATCCCTCTTGTGAAAGTGTTGTGGCAGAACCATGCCACGAGAGGAGGCCACAAGGGAACCAGAAGAGACATTTCGTCAATAGTATCCACATCTGTTTGAACTAGTTAAATTTCAGGGAAAAAAATTCTTTAAGGACGCCCCAAAATATAAGGGTCTAATTGAAATAATTAACCAAGAAATTGAATAAGCATGATGATTAAGTAGTTAGTGCACTCCTTAAAGATCTTAGGTTCAAGCCACTCCTCTCTCATTTCTTTTCTTTTTAATTTTAGCAAACTAGGATAAAACCCATACTAAAAAATATTCTTTGGAGTAAAAACTACACAAGTAGTATGCCTAGACCTAATGTTATGCACTTGCTTCTTTTTATTTTTGCCAGCAAGGGTAAATTACCATGCAACCCCTTAAAGTTTAAAAACCCTAGGTATTTAGTCCCTTTTTCCCTAATTACATTAGGATTTTGTTTCTTTTTCCATTCCAGCTAGAAATTTTCTCTCCTTTCTTTATATATTATGCTTATTCTTTCCTTCTCATCATATTTCCATTCCAATTATTGAGAACTATTTTGCTTCCTCAATCAAATCATTCTTCGTTACCCATTTTTCTACCGGACTTATAATTATCATCGATAACATCCCTAATTAGTACCAAAAAATTGGTAAGTACATCTCAAACCCAGTGTTTAATCTCGAATTTCTGTAGAACCCCTATCCAATTTAACCTTATAATCTGATTACAATCTTTCTCAATTCATATCGAAATTTTCGATAATATTGATGACTCTTGAAATCAATCATTAAATCTTTTACAATGTCATTTGAAGGACCAGTTTAAAGTGCATCTGACCAAATTTAATCATAAGGGACGTCGATCGAGCTTTCATTGAAAGGTGTGTGTTCTTTTACAACTAAATCGAGGCAAACCGTGCCTAGGATTCGAGTCACATGGGCATGTGGACCACACTGCCTCTAACACGACCGTGTACCTCTAGAACCTTAGGCTAGTTCGAACCTCACATGACTAAGAACCCTCCACATGACTTGCCACACGACCGTGTCCCTCTTGTAGGCTAAATTTGCAAATGCCACATGATCATAGTTTGTTACACGGACGTTTTATCCTTCCACATGGTCTATAGCATTTCACACAGCTTGGCCACATGGCCGTGTGACCCTTATTTTTCATATTTTATAATGTTACCCAAAATTTTATGATTTATTCAACTTAGTTTCCAAATAGTCCTCGAATTGTTTTTAGAGTTTTATTTCTTCAATTCAACCTCTGAGAATGACAGTATTGGAATGCATGTTTAGATTGACCGAATTATTATTGTATACACATGATATGTGAATAATATATGTTTATTGCATTTGTATTACTGATTGTATGTTCAACTTGCTACATGATACCAGTATCCTCCCACATGATAAGCATGCCTTTTTCTAGTGCAGTGATTTGTTATAAGCATATTAGTTGTCACCGCATTGATCTATTATAAGCATATTATTTCCTACCACATTAAACTGTTATGAGCTTATTAATTGCTATCGTATTGCTCTGTTATAAGCATGTCATATTGTATTGCATCAGGTGAAAAGTTATGTACAGAGGAAGATTGGCAGTTTATTTGTAAATTTGATGTGAAAAGCATAGCCATGGCAGTTTATCTGTGAGCTTGTTGTGCACCCACAACCATTACTAGTTTTTTTCTATTAACTGCAAATATGATGTGCATCCAAAACCAATGGCAAATTTTATCTACATTATTTTGTTATGTATCTATAGCCCAGTGGCAGCTCTCATCTGTAAACCATTGGTGGCTATACCACAACCCAGTGTATAAGGTTGTTGGAGTTCAAGAGGAACTCCCATTGTAGTGTGTAGCGGAGTTAGTAAGGACATTTATTTTGATATATTGAAATTACATTGTCATACACAAACACGTGCATACATAAACTGTGAACACTGAATTGATAATCGATAGTGCTCTTTCTATGCTTTGTTATCTAGTATGTTTTATCAAATGTTTGCACTTATTTTCTTGTTATAGAAGTCACAATGAGCTTCATAACTCACTCCCATTTTATTTTCATCCTAATAGATAACCCACCAAGTTAGGACACGGACACGGCATCCAAAAGGACTCGGCGGATTTGTTTGGTTTTACAAAATTTATTAAATTTCTCATTTGATAGTTTTATTCAGAGACTGTATTGTTTTATTTTCAAATTGTGGCATGGGATTTAGGATTTGGTTTTTTTATAGAAAGCATGACATCTTATTTGGTTTTAGGTTATTGAAATACAAAAGTTACTTAATTATGCATGAACTTCAGTTTTTATTAAAACTAAGTTAGCTAACATTTTTTTCGTTACTAAAAATATAATTAAAATTTTGAGTAATAAATAAATGGAAAATTGACCAAGTTTTCTAAACAGGTAATAACCGTCACATAGGAAAGTTAATCTAAACCGGTTTTTGATAGCTAATGGGTTTTCTTAAAAATAGACTAAGCTTGTTCTAAAAGTAAACAAATGTTCTAACTTGACTGTTTTAAAAACTTTGATTGTACTAACCATCTCAGTGGCTAATGTAATCTCCCGAATCAAGCCTAACGTCTAGGCCGGGTTGGAGAAGTTATAAAAATTCTAATATAAGCGGGTTGGGCTAGTCTCGGATTTTAATACATCTAACCCCATTTTTTAGGTCCAACTGGATTCAGGACTAAAAAACGAGCTGAAATTTTTTACTTGATCCGACCTAACCTAAGGACAACTTTATTGACATTTAACCATACATGAAATAACGTCAAAGAAAAAAAACAATTAACATATAAAAGGGATCACACCCCTCTACATGCCCACGGATAAATTGTTAGGACCTTATTTTTATATAATATTTATAGATACTAGTTCTCATACCTATGTATGTACTAATTCAATAATTTTTTATTAATTTTTTAAGATTTCATTGTCAAATGATTGCAAAACCAAAACATATTAAGTTAAATTTTAAAAATGTGATGATTGTAATTATAATTGATTTAAGTAAACCATAATATTTGATAAAAAAATATTCCTAAAGGAAATTTTATATTTAAAAACAAAAATCATGATTTCGATGTGCAACCAGGGCGTATTTAAAAGAGTTGGAAGGGCCCTCAGTCTTTCTAAAATGAAAAATTTTCTATTTAGGCCTTTTAAAATTTTAAAATTTTAAATTAGTAAAGGTAAAATTGTACTTTGGCCCCCTAAAAATGATAGAATTTTGATGTAATCCTTTAAAATTGTAAAAAAAATATAGGCTATTTAAATGGTGAAACTACATTTTTACTATCGTAAAAATTATAACTTAATTTCGATCTCCTTAAATAAAATTTTCGCTTTGCCCCTGTGCAAAATCTTCATTTTCTTTGCTTTACCAATTATTTTAATCATTAATAAAAGATTGTGTGCTAAAAATAATACAAATTATTTATTAATGTGTAATAACATCTAGACGTATGTATCATATAAAAATGTGTGAAAATTATCATGGTCCAAGTCTTTTAGTTCAACATGTTTCCCATTTATGCATCATTTCAATTATTATAGGTGTAACATTGCAAAATTTTTTATTAGATACGTGAAACTATTCCAATAATAAATGCAGTGAATTGGCGAGACAATTTGAAAGAATGAGTCCGATAAAAGAATCTTATGAAAGAAAAGGTAATATTTTAGATTTAAATTGATGAAAAGAATTTTTATAATTAAGAATGTGATAAAAGGATTAAATTGTAAATCCAAAAAAGTTAGAGATATAAAGTGAAAATTTGATCAAAGTGAGAAAAGCAAGTTATTATTGGTTAATTGGCATAATAATAAGTTGAAATATGTATTTTTCTAATAAACATCACTTTTGGGACCAACTTGGAAAGATTGGAAAGTACATAGACTAAATTATAATTTTTTTATTTTATCGAAAAACATAATTTTTTTCATTAAAGGATTAGTATTAATTATTAAATGTGAATTATGAAATTTAAGTGATTAAGTGCTTGATTGTGAACAAATTAAGCTTTGAAGCAAAAAGGGCAAAATGGTAATTTTACCACGTAAGGTATTTTGGTCATTTATGAAAGATTTTATAATGGAAATATTAATTGGATAATATACTTGATGTGTGGGATAAATTTTTACCTTTGGGTCCTTTATTAGAAAAGTGGGCCAAAATTTATAGAATTTTTTAACTTAAATGTTAGATTTTGGCTTTCGGCCCTAGGGGTGGCAATCGAACAAGGTAAAGATGGATATTGTTAAATCCACCCCCACTCTACAATTGGCATGCTCTACTCCACCACCCGCCCCGCTCCACTATAGATATATAATCTTAAAAGCCACTACCACCTTTATGGATGTTGGATGCATCCATCCCCACCCCCTCTGCTTCAAATTTAACTTTTGCTACTTATCTTTAATATTTTCAATCTTTCTAAAGTTAAATAAATATTTAAAAATAATACTTCAATTTATTTAAATATAAAATAGTAATTTCATTTAGTTGAGTGAGCTAGGGTGGATAAGCAACTACCATAATCACTTCATATTCATTGTCCAAAAAAATTCCACCCTACCCTGCCCTACATCAACTTCTTAAAAAAAATCAACTCCATTTGGAGTGGATTGTAGCGCCCTAAATTTTGGGCCTAGGAGAAATGGGGTTCGAGTAGCGGAGAGATTGGATTTCAGTTGGAACAGAAAATTTCAAAAATTTCATGTTTGCTTTGGGGGTTTAATAATTTTAAAGTGTTTGAGGATGTCTGAGAAGTCTTGGGTTCAAACCAGGACTTTAGTGGAAATTTTAGCTTTTTCCCTATGTGGATTAGGCGTCAGCTGGAAGGCCTTATTAATATTTTTGGTTAAAGTATGACGCATGGAAGTAGGTGGTCTAGTGGAAAGGAGGCGTTAGTAGCAAATAGGTGGTCTAGGGTTCAAATCCTAGCCATGCCAAAATTTTTACTGCGCATATGTTAGCATGGAAGCTAGTGTTTAAACCTTATAATTATTTGGGATTTATTTATGGCACAAGAGAGCTTGTGGCTTAATGGTAAGAGGTGTGTTAGGATTTTTCGGGAGCGTGAGTTCGAATCTCAGGCCATGCCTTTGAGGAGCCTTGTGTGCAATACTTTTCTCTCTACTAGTGCCGAATTCACATTTTGTTCTCTTTTGCACTTTTATTTTCTCCTTTCTTCAGGACCACCGAGTTTGCAATTAAAACAGAGACGACCTCTTGCGCACTCCTTCGTTTTTCTTCATTTTAGCTGAGTGTAGAGTTTTTCTTCTTATTTTTATCTCCCATCTTCTTCTATTTTCAACACTTGCTTCTCTCTTGTTTGAACCAAACCTCTATCCTCTGTCCCTCTACTTCCTGATTATTCTTCTCTAAACCAAACATGACTTCATTCTCTTCTTATTTCTCCCAAGACGAACTATCTTGGTTGATAGGTTTGAAGGTTATATTTCGGTATGTGCTTGCCATCTTCTTTCTTTTTGTCGTATCTTGTAAGGACTGAATCACTTTTCTCTTTTCTTTGGATCCAATCGGCTTTTAGTAATGGTCCTTGTGATTGACTTTGGTCTTCTCTCTTAACTGATCTATTGCAGTTTCTTAGGTAACCTTTTTGCAATCAGTCTCTTGTGAGGGTGAACGGGGTTGCAAGTTTATTAAAGTTGTGGTAAGGTAAGTATGTAGTTTCACGTTTTCCCTCTTAGGTGCTGGCCGATTATGGAGTGATGGTTGCTTAGGGGTAACATCGGGTTTATGGGCTCTAAGTTGATCATTTGGATTTAATAAAGATTTGCATTTATGGTTCATATATTCAGTCAAGGGCTGATCATTGATCTTGGCCAACGATCTAAGTGAAATAGGTGGATGGTTCACGCAGGATTGAGAAGGTGTGGTGTTCGTGAGGGGATCTTTCGTTTAGCAAATTAAGTGTGCAATTTTCACGCTATTAGACTACAATGGCAAATGGAAAAAAGCCAAATGCCGAAAAGTCGAAAGATGGGCTTTTGGCCACATGGGCGTGTGAACGCGCATGTGATCGAACGAGCCTTTAGATTATAGGCTTAAATCGCAAAACGATCACCGGGAGTGATTTCGGGGGTTTTCGGCCGAAATGGGCCCAATGGGCCTGCATGAGTGAAAATTTATAAACAGATGTCTATTATCGACTCAGTTATTGTACGTGCTTGGCTTAGGCCAATTTTGGGCTTAGTGGGCCACATGATTATGTGGGCCCACATGGGCCAGCTTAATGGGCCTCGGCCTATATGTACATGTGTCGCTAGATGATCGTGGGCTTGCTTGGTGGGCCTCAGAGTACTTAGACCCACACTGGTAAATGACTTAAATGCCCCTAAGGGCAAATTGACCAAAATACCCATTATAGGTAAAATGTCTGTTTTGACCCTATAGGATATATAAATGATTAGGGTTGCCATGAGATGATCTGAATAAGTATATCTATTTTGTTTGATGATGATTGTATGATTTGATATCTGCATCTTAGCATACCACGACATTATGTTGCATTGCATTGAGGTGGGTTGTTATTGAAGAGAAGGAAGACTGAAAGGCTTTTTAGCCTGTTATCTAGCAGCTATGCTGCATATATTTGACATGTGCCGTTCATGGTACCATACTTGGTGTGAAGGGTTGGATGGGTCGATTTTATCCCCATACTTGGTGTGTAGGGCTAGGTGGGTCGATTTTATCCGCACATGGTGTGTTTGGTGGTACAGAGATAGTGTGCAGGGTTGGCGAGCATGTTATATGTTTTTTGTATCTGATCTGTTCTGATTCTGCATTTGAGTAGGCCAAGGCCCAACTATATCTGATTTCTACACTGAGAGGGCTAAGGCCCACATCGTTTCTATATGGGCTCAGGCCCAGTCTGTTACAGTTGCTATGATGGGCTCAACCCTAGTTTGTTCTACTTGACTGTTGGTTTTATTTGAGATGCACACTGAATTTTCGTAAACTCACCCATTTACTTACTGTGCAAGTAATCCCAAGGCTTAAACAGTTTGGTACTGCGCGGGACTTAGAGACGGCCACACTTCACATTAATATTGTATTTCGATTTTCATTTACTTTAAATATTGTTTTTATTTTGGGTTTGTAATAAGGTCATTATTTAAATTTTAACTAAAATGTTGGGTTTATTCAATTCAGTCAAAATCTAATAGCTCTAGGGCGCGGTTTTTACAAATGATATTTGTTTTTCAAAAACCATGATTTCAAAACAAACGCGGATATAAGCAAAGCTTCCGCAATCAACAAGTTTTCAAAAGTAAACTATTTTTATAACCGAATCAATCAAGATAGATGGAATAGTGATTTCTTCCAAACTAAAAAGGTTTTACATCATAACAAGATATGATAAGTTCACGATGTTAAAACACTTTAATGTGACACTTCCAAATACGGCCATAACATATGGGCCGGGTTTGGGGTGTTACATGGATTGATTTGAAATCTATTAGGAAATTTGGGTTTTTAATCCTTATTTAGCTCAACTGGATGACATTTTAAATTTAGAAAATGATGAGAGGAACCGCTATCAACCCCTCTTCTTGCTTCAACTGGCTAGCCCATTCTTCTATGGAGGTTCTCTCATTTTTCATTTTTCATGCTTTTTCTTTAAACTTTTCCAAAACCCAACACTCAAATGAATCTCTAAAACTCATTTCCACCTTTAATCTCTCTATTTTCAACAAGGGTTTGGTTGAGACTAGAGAGAGAAAGTTGAGACTAGTGAGAGATAGCTTCATAAAGGTTAGTAATGGTGTTTTTAAACTTCTTTTAACTTAATATTTGAGTTTGGTCTCTATGAGGAAACATGGTTGAATTTTATACTATTTTTTTTATTTTCTTGAATATGCGAAAATGAGAAATTGGTAGAAAATGGAAATTTCAACCTTGAGGAGGATGGATTCAAGAGATTTAAGGTTTGATTTTGAGAGTGTTGCATCTAAGAGATAAGTATTGTTCGATCTGGTGCCCTAAATGTAGTATATTCATTTGTATACTTGTAATTTTTTTAATAGATTAGTTTAATAAAATTATTTATGAATTACATTAATACCCTTATACATTGTCCTCATGTGGTTTTTTGCATGCAAAGCAAAATAGAAGCAAATATTAGCTCACCAATTTTCTAATGTTTAAACTAATACTAAATAGTATAACATGGTCAGATCGTAGTACGGAAAGATAACTTATATTATTGGACAAACCTAAACATGTTTTTAGCCTAATCGAAAATGAGAAAATTGATTGAAAGACTAATATGTCATTTAACAAGTCCAATTCAGGAGATGCTTTGTCTTTGGCATCGGAGCAGATGACTCCTAGAAGATAGAGACATAGATATGACAGACTGGACTGACTGTACATTGAATAGGACCCAAGTGGAATAGATCCTAAATCCATTTATGGGTTTATTCACTTTTGACGTTAATAGTGTGGCATACCTTATTCCTGGGCAGATGATGGACTATGTATGCGTGACTTTTGTACTTTGATGTAAGTAAAAGCTGGAGTTCGAATAGATAAGGAACCGAAAGTTGGTACGTTAGGTACACAACTTCTGTAGTATGCAGCATCATTCACAGTAGTGGAATTCATAGCCCAAAAGATGGGTAAATGATATCCTCTCATTTCTCATTGGCATTTGTAAATGTGGTCACAGGTCATTTATCTTTCTGATGAATGACTATTTGATAGTAATTAACTTTTCATGAAAGAAGATATAATAGTTACCATGAGATAAAAAAGGATCATATTGGGGGAACAAATTTATCCCAAAAAGATTAAGGATATCCTATGAGGCTAACACACTCATGACAAGGTCATTGAACGGGCGCTAATCGAATAGCTTCTGTAATGATATATAATTAGGGAGAGCTCAGTCACGATACTATAGTGGAATGACTTCATGACTAAATGAGTTTATAATTAATAAGCAAAAAGTTGGAACTTAATTATAATCATTTTATCAGTAATTACATATGTCGAATCGGACCCTCTACTAGTTAGAGAAATGGGTCACATTCAGAAATGAATGTAGTTTCTCACTAAGTATAGAAATGACATGAGAACTAATTTAAAATTTTCTATAAGACTCTAAAATAGAGCCTATGAGTTTTAGGGGTATTTTAGGGATTTTACCCTTAGAGTGTTTGGAATTTTGTGACATGATTTATCAGTAATGTTTTCTACTATGGTTTTTAGATAATTAAATGAATTTTTAAAAAAGAGTTTTAAAGACATTCAATTTTAAAAATTGGATTGATTTGTACAAGAGTCAAAATTGTGAGTTTTTACCAGGCAATTAGACTAAATTTTAAAATCCAACCTAAAAACCTCCATTTATAGTTATATTTTCATGTTAGTCTTCTTCTCCTCTCATACTTGTGCCATCCATAGTTCTCTTAGCTTTCCCAATTGATTTTGAATTCCAAATCCTAATTTCTTTTAATTTCTATCATCTCTTAAGTTATAAATCTCCATAGAAGTTAAGAAAAACACCCAAAAACACCTTAGTTTTCTCCATTGTCAAGCTTGTGGGTTTGTCACTTTTTCAGTCAAACTCTTGGATTTCTTTCAACTAAGGTAATGACTCGATTACTTATAAGTTTCTAATGTTATCTAGTCTTTAAAACTAAATTTTTAGCCATTAAATTACATGTTTTTAATAAAAGCTGAAAATTAGGTTGTTAATGGTGAATTTTGGGATTTTTGGTAAAAACATGGTTTCAAAATGTTTTTCAATTAGTTTTGACATGATAAGAAGGTTTCTGAACTTACTTTAAATTTTTGTTAAATATTTCTAACGTTTTAATGAATTTTCAGAAAATAGCCATAAAACATGTCAAAAAAGTCAGTACTATAAATTGAGTACTTTATTGTAGTTTAAAGGTTGGGAATTAGTTGTAGGTGAATTATAAGATGAACAGAATTTGTTTTAGGCGAAAATATTGAGTATAGACCAAGATATTTGAGTTTTAAGTTGGTTATGTTAAAGGTTTTAGGTACATGAGAACTTAGTTTAGGCATATGTTTTTTATTGCTTGTGCTGAGTTCTTAGCTGATTATTTAATGCATTGTTGTGTGAATTTCTGTGTTGAAGTTCCAGATTTGATAGAACCTTCTACGAGTAGAGATAAAGGCAAGGAAAAGCTAGTTTAAGCTTTCGGCTTTTTGACGAAAGCATAATTGGCAAATGAATTTAGTAGTATCCTAAATCCCTACTCTAAATTCTAAGTGTAAGCTTTCTCATACTTATTTTATATTGTGAATATAGTTCTTATGTATTTGTGAATATGTTAATTGAGACGAGATGCTATAACATGTGATATGTGGATATGATAATTGTTGTGAAAGTGCAAATGTGTACATGTTATTTACATGTTAAATGTTAGTGATAGTATTTTGCTAAAAATGCAAATATGCAGTGATAGAACACGGATTATCGATAAGTGATATGTGTTTGTTTCAGATATTTTGGCCTTATGATCTTGAAATCGTTGGATATAGTTGGCATGCCATAGGATTGTGATTACTCACCTATATGTACAGTGATTTTGGGCGTTGAGGCCCTGGGATATATTGGAGGGATAAGGCAATGTGGGCTAAGCTCTATTCAACAGGACATGTGAGGGGAAATAAGGAGAGTGTTAGCTTTATGCTTTACTTCTGGGACATGTTTGACTCTATGAGTCTATGTGGTGTGTTGGAGATCCGTGTATCCGATGAGTGATGATAGAACTCACTTTTATGTTTGATAGCTCAAGTGCCATATTATCTTAAATTATGAATATCTATGTATTATGATATGTGTTTATATGATATGTGACCATTATGCAATTTATCTATAAACATGTTTTGAGTATTGCGATATATGCTTGAATGTATTGTGATTAAATGAGTATTGTGATATATGCTTAAATGTTATGTGATTATTTATGTAATGTGACATATGCTCAGAAGTGAATATGATCACCATGTAAATGAACTAGAAAAGATAGCACGAGTAAGTATATTATGACACTAAAGTTGGAACTGTTGAGGTTGTGCTATTTGGTTGTTTCATTTAAGCTTGATGAATTGTTTGCATTGTAGTTGTTCTAGGCATTCACTAAGCTTGTTAAGCTCACCCACTCCTTCTAAACCATTACAAATTAGTGATGTGCTAGTGTGAGTAGTATGGTTCTGAGAGGTGATCCAAGCAAGTCTTTTTCGGTGTTTCCGTAGGTGTTATCATTATTTTTTTTTTTTTGTTTTGGGAATAAGGAAATGTGGTATACTTTTAATGATATTTGTCATGATGTTATTACGGCTGTTTTGACATTTATTTGATAATGATATGATAGCATGATGAATTGATACATGTTGGAATGACTTATATGCTCATGAATATTGTATTTTTCTAGTCTAAAGTAGAGGCACCGATATCCGTAATGTAAAAAAGATCCCTTTGTGATTTGAAATGTGTAGGAAGTCAAAATCATATTTTGGTATTGATACCCTATCACGAGTATCGATACTCGGGGTAGAAATATCGATACAATGGTAGAGGTACCGGTAATTTTTTAGGCTTGGGTTTCTAAGCAAGAAACAAAATATTGATTTGGTACCAATTTTGCAAACAGTGTCGATGCTGAACCAAGAAAATATCGATACCATTATCCTACTATCGGTACCTACATGATTGTCTTGGAAATTTTGCTATGTGCTCCTAATGAGTGTTTAATCATTATTATAAGTTTATTTAAATTATGTTTGGCATGTTCTAATGATGATTGATATATGTTCGACTAAAAATTTATAAGTTCATTAATAAAGAGGATGATTTCTTAATAATGTTAGAATTTACTATGAGTATGACATGAGATGGTGGTGTGGAATCCTGATATTCAGGCTTGGCGACCAGAGTGGGTATAGGGTGTTACATTTTCAAATTATTATTTAATTAAATAATTAAAATTCAAAAATGAAATTAAATTAATTGGTATTGTGAATTCGTTTAATGTAGAAATTAAATATATTTTCTCATAAATTCTTTTATGGTAAAGTTGTCATGATTTTAACAAAATTAGAATTGGGTTGATAAAATTATTTAATTGGAAATTTTATTTTACTTAAATTAATTTAATAAATAATATTTATTTTGAGAAATAGAAAAAAACATATTGGGTTGGATTTAATTACAAAGTGCAAGGTTCAAAGTACATTAAGCACATATAATTGGACACAATACAGGAAAGGCCCGAATCCCTATCCTAATACATATGAGAGGAGGCAGATCCTATTATTCGTGTAACACCCCATACCTGACCCAATTGTCAGGTTTGAGCTATAAGATGCCACACATATTGCCGGAGAAACTACAATCAACTATATTCAAATACCATCATTAAACATTTATACGTGCATTTCATGCATAAAAATGCTATACAATCATTCCCAGATCAAATACGAGCATACAAAAGCTTAATACCATTGTGAGGTCGAATGAAGTCCAAATTGAAAATTTTTCACAATATCTTAAGTGGGTGTCATGACTCTCAAGGCCTGGTGCTGCGACTCTGAAGACAATAGCCAAGCTTCCCAACCTGAGGAACAACTTGTAAAGTTTTCAATATATAACAAAATCAATGTCGCGACTTCAAACAGTGGACACCATGATGAGATAGCATGATGTCACAACATTCAAGTTGTGAAGTCGCAATTTCCATGGCAGTTCACTAACTCCAAATTTTCATATGTTTCCACACTAACACAAGACTTCCATAGGTGACCATAAGGCTCTAAACTAACCATTTCCACCTCTAAGATAGTTCAATATAAAACATCCAAATCAAAAACATATTTACCATGGATAGCTATTAACCATTTCATTCATTCACAACATCATTGCCCAAAATTGACCATTTACAATTTGAACTAATATGCCTTAAACTAATTGAAAAGAACTATACGAACTTCATTGAGTCTAAAGCTATGATTTGGATACTAGATTCACCTTCTGAAGCTTCAAGATACCCTTTACCTACGCACGAAATAAACAAATCGTACGCTGAGTAATAAAGCTCAGTGATACTTTCATGATTCAAGATAACATTGTAACCTCCCAAACCCGACCTAGATGTTATGACCAAATTCGAAAAGCTACAATGGCCATTGGAATGGCCCATAAAATCTTTTGTAGTTTTCAAACATACTTTTTAAACTATTTGTGTAAATCATTCAAAACTACTGAAATTGAATGTTCAACTAAATTTCTCAAAAACATATGAAATTTTAGAAATCTATGATTTCGGTATTTTGTAAAAGTTTGATCATTATTCAAAACTTTCATAATTTCAATCATATTTCAAATCATTCATTTATCCAAAACTAGGGAATTTGGTTATTCGCCATTATTTTAGAAAAACATACTAACTTTAGAAATCAAATATATTTAAAATCTCATTTTTAAACATTAGTAATCTTGAAAACTAAGTCTCATTTTATGAAAAACTCATTTCTCAGAATCGCAATAGAAAAAATGTAATACTGGCAAATTTTTGTTAAAATCACAATGGAAAATTTTGCTAAAATCATATTTTTGTTTAAATTCAATATTTCATGTAAATTTGATAAAACATCAATAGACAATTTAAAACCTTAAAAATTAAGTCATATCTTTGTCTAAAACTTATTTTCATTGGCGTGGCGGAAAAGAGTGTTTTTGTCAGGTTTTAATAAAAACCAAGTTCCATGCATAATCTTATCAAACACTAATTTATTCAGTTTAAAACTTAAGGTCAAGCAATCAAGTCATGCAAAACTGAATAAAAATCCCCAATGTAATGTTCCATGCCACAGTCCATAAATAAATTATTACAGGCTTAAAACAAGTATTGAAGTTAATTTAAAATACTTATGTATGAAAACATTTTACAAAGTCCTCCGGTAGCCCTATCCAAGTCCTAACCTCGTAGATTATCTGATAAGTAGGAAAATTTAAAGGAATAAGCTTTTAAAGCCAAGTGTGAATTCGACATAAAATATTTAAGCCATACATATCATGAATATAGGAACACTTAGATTCTACATCATCTCACATATATCATGGTTCATGAGAATGTCAATGCAGAGCTTTTTCAAAAATCAATGCAAGTTTTTTAAAAACATTCCTACCCATCTCCACTACACACCAATAAAGCATTCCTCAGAACATGTCCATGTAAAAACACACCACGTTGTAGCCAAGCCACTCAATATTGCAATCAAGTTGCATCATATAGATTCAGCCAATCCATGTCCAAAATCACATCAAAATTGTCAAATGGCAATAACATCAAATCAGCCTAAAAACTATAACCCCAAGTCATCAACAGACTGTTCTTGCAAACTTTATCAACTAAAACATGTTACATAGGGGGTTCGACACTTTAATCACAAATTTAATGAACTCAATAGGCAAATTCTTACTAGATACTAAATTCATGCATACATACGAATGGGTTGATCCCAAATCAATCAAAACAATCACATTAGTGTCAAAAATAGAGAGTACTCATAATCACATCTAGCGCAAAAGCTTCCTCACGTTCGCAGATAGTGTAAGCCCTAGCTGGTGCTCGTTCTTCAAATCCCATAGCAAAGTCTTTTGTTCCACCATAACTACCACTCGTATTTCCAGGTTACGAGGTAGTCTTCCCTTTGTGGCAGTGTTACTAGTTCAAACATTCTGAACCTTTTTTTTTCAAATATTTTTGGGCAATCACGAATAAAATGCTAAAATGAACCACATTTGAAACACGCACCATCTTTCACTTTGCACTCACCAAAATGTCTATGTCCACACCATTGACAATTAGGTTTATTATCTTTAACACTACCTACGCTAGCTACAGACATTGCTTGCGTCTTGGAACCTGCATAACATTTGCCTCGGTCTCTATCGGGGTATCCCACTAAAGTAATCGAATGACTATGGTGTTCTTTTGATCTCTTTGACTATGATTGATATGACTTTTTGATCGACCTTTTTCTTGAATCTTTGGCTTCAAAATTAACTTTTCTTTTCTTTTTGCTAAGCACCTCGGCTTTATGTCTCTATCAACTAAAACAATGAATTCTTTCAGTTCAAGAATCCTAACTAGAAGTTTTATATCCTCGTTTAATCCATCTTCAAACCGTTTAAACATTACAGTCTCGGTCAGAATGCACTCTCAGGCATATTTACTCAATCAAACAAACTCTTGTTCATACTCTGATACTGCCATACAGCCTTCCTTAAGCTCAAGAAATTCTTTACGCTTCTAATCCAGAAATCTCTGACTAATGTACTTTTTTCTGAACTCAATTTGAAAGAATTCCCATTCAATACGCTCCCTCAGCACAACTGAAGTTAAGGTATTCCACCATTGATATGCTGAATCTTTTAGTAGGGATATTGCACACTTTACATATTCAGCTAGTGTACAAGATAACTCGTCAAAAACTCGGATTGTATTCTCTAATCAAAACTCAACTCTCTCATGATCATCATCAACTATAGCTCGAAATTCTTCAGCCACATATTTGCGAATTTTGTCGACTGGCTAGGGAACAAGTGGGGGTGGAGGTCGTTGGGCTGCCGAATTCATTCATACAAACTCAGTAAACCACTCACTTATCAGTAAACCAAGAAAGCTTCCGTAGCTTCTCCTCCCCAACCCTTAGATACAGGCCTCGATACTACTCTGTGTACGGAGGCTTCTGCGTTATTTCGACTTTATTAGAGTCGGCACGGTTGGATTTCATTGTGATACTCGCGATATTAAGTAATAAAATTTATAAAAACTGATCACACCAAAACTAACTAATATCACGATTTTAAAGGCAAGCACACCTATCGAACAGTAGTATAGTTTAGCGGCAAGACCGAATTATCGTACCCAAGGGAACCAAAAGTACTAATACTTACTTCATTTCTATTATCTAGCCTAAAAATAAAAGAGGATTGGTTGAAACTAATTCTAAAACTAACTAAAAGTGCACAAAAAGTAAATTGGGGAAAACTTTAGGGAAAAGCTGATTGATATGAGCAATACTTAAGTGAGAATCCACCTAGACTTCACTTGTTATTAACTTCTTAAACTAGATGATGTCTTTACTTGACTTGATCCGTAGAGATCCCTAACCTATGTTAATACCTCTTTCGAGGATAAGAACAACTAATCCTAGGTGGTTAATTAAAGTTTTCTTATTAATTAACACCCCTAGGTTGCATTAATTCGATCTATGGATCCCCCTATTAGGTATGACGCTAATCCAGCAGATTTATGTCGCCCTATGTCTAGGGTTGCATGCAACTCCGCTTAATTATGGTAGATGTACTCTTAAAACAGGGACTTTTGCTCCTCTGCCTAAGCACATCAGTTTCTTAAAGTAATACCTAGGATTATTAAATCAAGAATGAAGAACGCATAATTAAGAACAATTCAAGTATTTATCAAATAATTTAAGAATAAATAATAACAAGATCTGTCTTAGGTTTCATCCCTCTCAAGTATTTGAGGGGTTTAGTTCATAATAAAGAAAAAAAACATCTCAGAAGAAATAAGATAACAAAACATAAAGAACCTAAAAACCCCTGAAGGAATTTAGGGAGATCCTCAGTCTTGATGTAGAACTCCGGCTTCTGGGATGAATCAATCGGCTTCCCTTGGAGTAATCCCTTGCTTTTACTCCTTGTGTTGGCAGAATTATGGCGCTCTTTCTTCAGAGAAAAAAAAGTATTCCCTTAGCGGGAAATAAGCACACCCTTGAAGTTGCCTCCTAGAGTCTTTATATAGAGTTTTAGAATGGCTTTCTTAGCCCCTAAGTATCCTTTTTCGAGTAGAATTGAACTTCCTCACGATAGGGACACACCCGTGTGCCACGCCCGTATGGTTTCGACAAGAGGCCGTGTGGGCCTGTTGAGGGTGGCACGACCGTGTAGCCTGGCCGTGCTTGTCGGGGCTAGGCCGTGTTGGACCTTGTGTGGCACGACCGTGTGCCACGGCCGTGTGGTGAATCCCTGGGCCGTGTCGTTTTCTCATTTTGGCCCATTTTCTCTGTTTTTGGCCCGTTTCTCGTTCTTTTCTCTTCCCTATGCTCTCCTGAGTATAAGACATGAAATAGAAGGATTAAGAGCACCAATTCTCACAAATCTAATGATAATTCATCCAAAATATAGGCTAAACATGAGGTAAAAATATGTATAATTTATCGTTTATCACATTACTATAAGAAAACATGTTATAAGACAAACAGGAGATATCACACTATCACAGTTTATATAATGGCATGTACAGCTAAACCCATACACGCTGTATTCAGTTCAAGAATCGACTAAACCGTAGCTTTGATACCAATAAATGTATCACCCCTAATCGTATCTGTCACCGGAACAGGGATACGGAGTATTACCAGAGTTTTCAAATCATACGAACACATACTTAGAAACATTTCATATCATATCAATTAACATATTAAAACCAAGTCAAAACATACATATTGTCCTTTATATGAGCCCTTGAGGCCCTAAATATGCGTTAGAAACAATTTGGAACTAAATCAGAAACTTAGAGAATTTTTTAGAAAGCATTGAAAATTTTCAACACTGAAGGGGTAACACACTATGTAGCCAGGGCCGTGTGACGCTCGTGTCTCATGTCGTGTGGGCATTCAAAGTAAGGACACACAGTCGTGTCTCAGCCCATTTTCGTACCCATGTAACTCACTGACTTGGGTCACACGGCCAAGCCACACACCCATGTGCCAAGCCGTGTGCTAGGCTATGTAACAGCCTGACTTGAAACCTTTTGAAAGCTACAAGGGACACACAGCCATGTCTCCTGGCCATGTGTCACACACAGCTGAGACACACACTCGTGTCTCTGCCCATATGGACGAAAATAGGCCATTTTACAAGCCATTTTTCTCATCCAAAATGGTATATACTTAAAACCAAAATTCCACATATACACAAGCCATAGCAGGGCACCAAAATCATGTATATTCTAGCTAATCAAACATGGTATATAAGCATACAACTAATATTCCCATAGGCACCTCAAATGACAACATTCAAACATGTATAACCATACACTCATATTGATCAAAATAACCATCTAACTTCTAACTAAATTTGCATCAATTTAAAATATTTAATGTACCTAGCCATCACATACCATTAGGTATCAAATATGCCAATCCACAACTGATACCAAATAACCATATAGGTCCTACAAAACAAGCATCAATTCACCATATTTCCAACAATCATAAGACAATTTTTAACATTTATTTTAGGTTACCATTTCATACTTAAACATTTAGACTTAACAAGCCAAAACATCAACCAATTCAAGACCATCCATATACATACCAAACTATGCCATTACACCAACAAAATACCAAAACACAAGCCAAATCAAATGGCCATTTTAACAACCAAAATACCTATACATGCCATTATAACCAAACTTAAACACATCTAAAAGTACCAATATAGCTGATAGATAGTGTGATATATCTCTAACAACTTTCCAACCCGACAAAACACAAAAAAATAAACACAGAGTAAGCATGTCATGCTTAGTAAGCTCGTAACACATATGGTTTAAGCTTGTCTGTACATTATAAACTCACAAAGCATGTATAAATCAATTCAACATGATAATAACTACTTCATAAATTTATATATATACATTCATGCTTTTCATTACCATAAGGTACACATTTCCTATCTTCCATCATAATAATGTAAATTACATTGAAAGTTCTTACCAAAGCTCACATGAGGTAATAATACGATGGTTGACAAATCCCTTTCTTTTATTTGATAGCCAAGGCTATCCCTTTTCATAATTCGATAGCTGAAGCTATCCATTTTCATAATTTTATGGTCGTCACCATCCCTTTTCATTGTTTGATGGACGTCACCATCCCTTTTCATAATTTGATAGCCGAAGCCATCCCTTTTCATGATCGATAGCCGAACCTATCCTTTTTCATAGTTCAATGGTCATCACCATCCCTTTTCATTATTGATGGTTGTCACCATCCCCTTTTATTATTGATGGTCGTCACCATCCCTTTTCATAACCCTTTTCATATTCTTTGATGACTACCGTTATATTGTTAGGTTGTTCTGTCATCACACATTTTAATATTATGCAATAATAGTATTTAAATGATAATTAGAAAATACTATTTAAACGTATGAACTTACCTCGACGATAAACGTAGAAAATGAAGTCGACTAATCCGAGCTTTTTCTTTGCCTATATTTAGAGCCGTACGTGGTTTATCTTAATCTAAATGAATAAATTCAACTTGATTCAATAATCAGTCTATTCAATTTAACCCAAATTCACATTTTATCAAAATTACAATTTTACCTCTAATGTTTTTATTTCCTTGCAATTTAGTCCATAGGCTCGTAAAATGAAATTCATGCAATTTCATCTCTACCCAAGCCTAGCTAAATATCATACAAACTCATAGTAGCCCACACTTTACATTAATTCATAATTTACACCATGAATATTTCACATTTCTCAATTGAACCCCTAATTGGTAAATTCATCAAAAATCACTTAACAAAAGTTGTCTTTCTAACAACAACTATCCTTTTTCTTCCATCAAACAAAAAAAAAACCTATATTCATTCATAGAAAAACCCTAATGGTTTAACAGATTCACAAATTAGTCCCTGAGCTAGCTAGATTAAGCTACGACGATCCTGAAAACATAGAAATCATTAAAAATGAGACAAAATACATACCAATCAAGTGGAAATGAAGATGGTCGAACCCTAGCTTAGAAGAATAAGAAATTTCAGTGGTGGCTTGATGAAAACGAAGAAGATGAGTGATTTTACTGAGTTTATATTCATTAATAATTAATTTACCTTTATAACTTTCAAAAATTTAACAAATTTCAAAAATACCAAGCCATCATATTCCACTATCATCATAAATGGTCCAATTACCACAAAAGGACTCATACATTAAGGTTCTATAACTATTAAATACCTTTAACTAATAGAACTTACCTTTTGAACTTTATACGATTTAGACCTTTTTATCAAATTAAGCATGTAAACGGTAAAATTTCTTAACGAAATTTTTATATAGTAATACTATCATGCTATAAGAAATAAAATAATAATAAAATAAATATTTCAACGTTAAATTTGTGGTCTCAAAACCATCGTTTTGATTCGACTAAAAACAGACTATTTCAGAACTTACTCTTGTTTCCTTTTTATAAAGAAACCCGATTGATTTCTTATGAGTGTAGAGAATCTAAATAATCAAATCAACCCTTAAAAAATAATCATGTAAAATTTATCCCCTATACATAGTTAGAAGTAATTGAGAAATTTATATGGGTTTTCCCCATTGATACTTATGTTATTAAGATTAAGTTAGAGAGATCAACAATCGTTTGAATAATCATTTGATAGAGGAGATTTATCTAAGGAGGAGTTCAACATCCAAATAAAAGAACAGAATAGATTAGAACATAGACATAATCTATGAACTTAAAAAATGAGGATTAGAAGATAAATTATCACTAAATAAGTGAAAAGAAAATGAAAATCAGTAAAAAAATAGTGACTAACAACAGTGGTCCGGCAATGGTGCGACGGTTGTGCAACGGTGGTGAAGTGATGGACAATGATATTAAGTGGTGGTGAAAAGAATGGAAATCGATGGTGCAAATGAGGAGGTTTAGAGGCTAAAATAAAACAAAATGAGAGAAGAAAACAAAATGAAAAAAATGTGAATGGTGGCTACCTTAGGTGGGTTGGACGGTTCAAGCTTGGTAAATGGGAGAAAATGGAAGCTTTGGGGGACAATGGCATGAAAACTAGATCATAGAGAACATGTGGAGTGAAAAGGGAGTTTATGGGAGAAAGTGGACTAGTTAAAATTGGAAAGAACCTTCCCTTGCATGGTAACTAGGAGTGGATGACAATGGAAACTTTGGCTAAGGTTTTACGAGCCAAAATTAAATAAAAATAATGGGGATGTGGGGAATTTGAACATGGGACCTAATGGAATTTATTTATGCTCTTAATCACTAGGCCAACTTACTTGCTTGCTAACAATCCAACAACATTTATTTAAAAACATGGTGTGACATTTACTAGGATTTGAAGTAAAATTAAATCAATTAGAAAATAATGTAGGGGAATGATTCGAACTCATGTCTTCAAGGACAAATTCACCACTACTAAATCACTATACTTGATACTTATTTATTATTAAATGCGCAAAGGTCCTCTTAAAAAAATTCAAGTGTGACCACTCTCAGTTCATTAACTCAATTTCTACTAACCCAATTTTTTGGATGTGGCAAACATAATATAAACATTAATAATTGATGAGAGTAAGAAAAAACATATATTGCCAATCAACTAAACTAGGTTCATATCATAGATAGAAGTGAGTATACATACTAATTGTTAAATACCATTCCTTATGCATTAATAGCATTCAATACCAAACATGAGATCAACATATACTTGTATGTCATATACATTTTGCCATTCAATTACCATAATCATATAACATCAATAACCCATTTACACATCATTCCATATCCCTTTCTAGAGTCTATCGACTCATTTGTATTTGTTTCAGCCCCTAGGGCTCATTTTCTACTAATTAAAATATTAGTTTACATGCCTTTTCTATCATGAACTGCACATATAAACACAATATACCAATTCCATCATCATTCTATAGCTCTTATTCTACTCTAGTCATCTTGGGTTGTCCAATAATAATGACTTTTGCTATATACTCACTTTACCATCCCAAATGGCCTAGCAATGATGGTTCATAAAATACAACATATTACCATTGCAGATAGCTCAACAATGATGGTTTGCACTATTTCAATGTTCTACCATCCCAAATGACCCAACAATGATAGCTTTCATTATTCCTACATTTTACCATCCTAAGTGGTCTGACAATGATAGTTCTCACAGTTTACTTATTCTACCATCCTGGATAGCTTGACAATGATAGCATTCAATATCTGAACATTCTACCATCTCGAATGGCCCAAAAACGATGATTTTTGCTATATACACATTCCACCATCCCGGATGGCTTGACAACAATGATTTTCAAACTAAGGCATGCCAACTAATTTGATGATACTCAAATTCATTAATAAGATAACACTGAATCAATAAACATCATCAATGTCATCACCACTTTAATTCATACATATCACTTAGCAATTCACATCAAACTTGTTTTTACTAAACTCAGACTAATTTACAATCTCGGCATTCAATACCGTTACACAATTCAATTCAATACTTGATATTAAATTTCAACCACAATAGTTTAAATCAGGCGATCATTATGTACTCAACTCAATATTCAACTTTGCAATTAACATGTATATGCAAACTATTAAAATGATCTCAAATCATAAAAGGACAAATCGAGGTCTGAATTTTCCCTTCCCTCTCGATGTCTCAATGTTGACTTTAGCTACGTATAGTTACAAGACACATATTAATACTATTTCCCAACCAATTCACAATCAAATACAAGATCAATCATATTTTGCAATATATTCAATTTAGTCCCTAAACTTGGGACAAACATAACTTTTGATCTAAAGCTTCAAATTACAATCCAATTTCACATTTATTCGCTAGGGACCTTATACTTTCTATTCCTATCACAATTTCATGATAAGCTTTCATTTTATTCAATTTGGTCCCTAATGTAACAAAGCTAACAATAAAGCTTGTTAAGCTTTACAATTTAGTACTTTTCATAATCTAAGCTAAATTTCTATCAATTTCACACCTAATTCATCCAATTCTCAACAATGACAACTTATAAAAAAAATTACCAATTGAATAAATTGATACATGGGTCAGCTTAATCAAGCTCTCATGATAAAAAAAAATCAAAGAAAAATGACCTATGGTACTTAAATAGATGGTCGAATGATCAAGGGTTTTCAAAACTTTTCTTCATTACTTGAATATGGTGGATGGTGGAAACATGAAGAAGATGATGAGTCCCATAATCTTTTTCCACTATCTTTTACTAATATAGTTAGTTTAGGTTTAATTAAACTTAATTAATTATCTTAATTAAACATTAATCTTTAATTAATTAAATCTAACGGTATTCAACATCACATCCCACAATCATCTATTTAAAATTGGTTTATTAGCCATTTTAATCTTTAAGAAAAAAATTTCTAAGTCCCTAAGTCTTTTCCTAATTCAGAATCTGTAGTGATTAAAATTTTACAATTTAGACCCCAGGCATTAATTAACCACAATTTTGGCTAAATTGCTTAACCAAATTTCAATATATCTTTATACTAACTCTGTAGATATCCCTATTTAATATTTACAGACTAGTTCATAGAAATGAGGTTCCATAACCTCATTTTTCAACACTGCTTTAAATTGAATCGTTACAAGCCGTCATTCTCTCTTAGTTCAACTAAGGGATTGGCTTTTTTCTATTAAATAAATATTATTTTTTTCTACTAATTTAAATATGGCTTCACTTCCCCTCTCTATAAATAGATGCCATTGGTAAGACTAAAAACATACAATTTGAGATATTGTTATTTTACCCAAAAATAGTGAGAATTTATTTATAAGTATAAATTCTATTTTCCAGGAAGAACAATTCTACTGGTTTCTATAAGAGAGAGATCTCCTTCCCTACTGAAAGTAAGAAAATTATTCCTGGTTTTGTGTTTGATTCAAAATTGTTCAAGCCCACATTTGAAGCAGTTCGTGGTACAAGAATAGCGAAGAAGGTCATTCAGTTGAAGCCCAAAATGCCAAGGATTCATTTCACTCAAAGTGTTGGAAAAAACCTTGCTTGAAAATGATTTTCTTACATATCAAAAAATTAAATGTCAAAAATCGATCCGGTTTGTGATACTTATAGCAATAAACCTTAGACCAAAATCGTACATGTGTTTTCAAATAGATAGATCGTTGTCATTCCCAGCTTCAACCAAACAATCTTCTTCGCTATTCTCATACCACATATTGCTTTGAGTGTGGGCTCGACCAAATTGAATGAAAACATAGAACTAGAAATAGTTTTATTTTCTTTTGGGTGAAAACGAAAATCCTCTTCCCAAAATAGAAACCGATAAAATTGTTATTTTGAAAAAAATATTTTTAATAGTTGAGAATAAAATTCTCTCTATTTTTCAACAGAGTAACAATATCTTAAAATTTTGTAAATAGCCCTACCTATGCCATCTATTTATATAGAGAGAAGATAGAACTCTTGTTGAATTGTAGAAGTTTATTTCGACTAGAAAATCGATATCCTAGTTCAACTAAGATGTAAAGGGCGATAACCTTATTTAATAATACTAGGGTTTGTCGTCCCACCTTATAAAATAAAGGGCTTTTCGGCCTCTTTTATATTGGGTCCAATTACGAGTACCACCCAGGATTTTAACCCAATACTTTATAATTTGATCTAACCCAATACTTGTTTTTCTATTTCCAAAAAAAAAACTTGAATATGTTTCCAATTAAATAATTTTCTCAACTTAATTCCAATTTCGTTAAAATTATGACGACTTACCGTAAAGAATCTATGAGAAATATATTTAATATTTTCGCATTCAACCGTTCACTATGACCAAATGATCTATTTCCATTTTCGATCATCATTTTATTCAAAAAACATAAATTCATTTTTCAGGGCTTTTTCATTTTGGAGAAAACCACATTCATTTCCAAATGATTTTATTTCTCCATTTTCATTTTAATTTTGGAAAAAACCATAATCATTTCTAAATGTTTCATATTTGTCCATTTCACCATTTCTATTCATTTTTTATTCATTTGATTCAACATGCAATTCATTTCTAGTTTCAATGAGCTAGCGGATAGACCGATTGGACATATGCAATTGAGGCTCAAATGATTTATAATTAAGTTCCAGCTTTTCACCTATTAATTATAAACTCATTTAGTCACCAAGTTATTCCACTATAGTATCACAATTGAGCTCTCCCGAACAGCATATCGTTATGAAAGTAACTTGATTAGTGCTTATCCAATGACATTGTTATGAGTGTGTTACCCTCATAGAATATCCTTAATCTCTTTGTGATAATATCCTTTCTCCCAATATGATCTTATTTTATCTCATGGTAACCATTACATTTTGCTTCATGAAAAGTAAATTACTATCAAATAGTAATAAAATCATTCATCACAAAGACGAATGACCCGTGGCCACGTTTACTTTTCATCAACCATTTAATGCTAATGAGAGGATATCATTTACCCATGTCTCGGGCTATAAATTCCAATGTTGTGCATGACGCTACATAGTCCAAAAGTCATACACCCAATGCATCAGCGTTCAATTCCTTATCTATTCAAACTCAAGCTTTTACTTACATCAAAGTGTACGACTCATGCATACGTAGTCCATCATCCACTCAGGATTTAGATATATCAGACTATGAACATCACAAGTGAATAAATCCATAAACGAATTTAGGATCTATTCATCTTAGGTCCAGTCTGATGTACTTTTAGTCCAGTCAGTCACGTCTATATCTCTATCTTCTGGGAGTCATCCACAGTGATGCCTAAGACAAAACATCTCCCCAATTGGACTTGATAGATGACATATTAGTTTTTTCAATCGATTTGCTCATTTCTGATTAGACTAAGGATATGTTTAGGGTCGTCTACTAATATAAGTTGTCTTTCTATATTACTATCCAACCACATAATACTGCTTAGTATTAGTTTAAACGCTGGACAACCAATGAGCAACATTTGCTTCATTTTGCTTTGCATGCAAAAACATTTGAGGACAATTATATAAAGTACATTAATGTAATCAATGAATTTGTTTTATTAACTAATATGTTCAAATTAGATGTTTATAAATGAATATACTACATTAGGACACAAAATCCAACACAAAGCACAGGTATTATTTTAAGAAAAAGTTTATTGCTATAAATATTACAAACCAGCTTGGTTTTCAAAATTTTTATTTTTCCACTATGCAAGAAAACTATTTTCAAACTGGATTTTTTTCAACAAGTACCCTTGGATACTCATACTTTTCTTATGTTCATTTGCTTAGGAAAATTTATGAGATTATAAAATTAATGTGAAAATGATATAGTAATTTATGTGTGTACATTTTATGAATCCAAGTGTTGAAAATGAGTGACTTAGGAAGTTATGGCTGCTAAGCCTTGATTATTAAGTGTTATAGTAACTAGTCATATGTTTTGAAAACTTGATTTTCATGGTATGACTAATGAATGTGAATTGTCACTTGGGAATAAACAAGAACTGTGTCATTAATAGGAATAATATGTTAAAATGTTATTATGGCTTTATATGTTGCAAAGTTTTTTATAGATATGACAACTTATTTAAATGTAATTTAAAAAGGTAGGAACATATGTATGTTTATGAAATATGGAAACTTGGCTAAGTGTGAGGTCATAACGACCCCTTTTTGGAAATCATTATAAAAATGTTAGCAATAAATGAAAATTGTTAACAATGATTCATTGAAGCCATAATGAGAACAATGAATATGGTTATAAGTCCAAAAATGATTTTAGTGGAGCATGTATATATGCAAGAGAGTTAATGTATCAAATGTAAGTTAAGGTAAAAAATTGTCGAAACAATCTTTGAAACTTTGAATTTGACTCCATATCGATAGTAAGTATGATGTGAATTATGTGACTTATAATCTATTTCTAAATGAATAAAAATAATTATGCAATGTGCTTGATTGATATTTGATTTATATGATCATAACATGCCTTAGTAAACTTAGTGGAAAAGCTAAGATACAATTAGCATGCTAATAGCAATTAGATATGGAATTTTGTTATGTTGGTGTTCTGTTACCTTCGGGCCCTACACCTTTTATGTGCACTTTTTGTTGCTTTAGGGCTATGCAGTCACAAGCATACTTTGATGCTTTCAAGCTAAGCATTTCTATGCTCTTTGGTGTGTTTTCGAAGGCTTAGCACTACATTGCTCTCTCGTGTGTTTAAGAGGGATGTGATATGATGCCTTACAACATAGCACTTTTTTGCTCATTGGTGTGTTTTGGATGGTTCTCGTGTATTTAAGTCTCTTTTTTTCTATAGTTTACTAAATAGAAATGAATTAAAACATTAATAATGTGATTTGCTGTGTAAAAGAATTGTTATATAGGAATAAGTTGTAATGTGTTAAAGGCTGAAAGTTGGATGTGTTAAAAAGAAATTAAATAGATGAATATGTAAGTAATGAAAGTGATAAGATATCAATCTCTAAATATTTATGACCAAATTGAGTAAATGATTAATTAAGGGTGGCACTTCAAAATGAGTTTCATAAAAGAGCCTTAAGAGAATATAAGAAATTGAATTTCTACTTTCACTATGTTCATAATGAAAGGCTTGACAATAAAGTTTTTGGCTATATGTGAAAGGAATTAAGAAGTGAAACTTACAAAAAATTGTGACAATTTTATGAATGTTTTGTTTAATATGCTTGCCTTTATAGTGCGAATGGCTAACAAACCATTAACAGATAAGTTGAGCCCTATTATTCAATAACCAAGGTTAGATATTCTATAATGATTAAGTATGGCATAAATGAACTCGGATATTCCCTACTAAAGGGCTCAAAAGTAATAATAGGATAGGATAAGTAAGTTTATCATTGGCTACTTACTAAGCTCTTCGAGCCTATCTGTTAGTTGTTTAAATGAGTAGGTATTAGATCCATTGAGAAGTTGATGTTTTGACTTGAGAGCTCCTTATCACCTTTCAAATCGAGGTTGTATTGTATATATATGTTGTAAATTGTATTAGAAGAGTCTGACATGGCATGTACTTGAACTAAGTGTATTGTATACTAAATGTATGAGTTTTATGAATTATGTTAATGTTTTTCACTCTATCAAAGTAGTGTTGAGTGTGCTTTTGATTTAATCATGTTTTCAATTTGATTTTGAGCTCAATTATGTTTTGACATTATTCGAAGATTTATTGAAACTTGTTGGTAAGTTTTAAAGATGTTTAGAGGTGATTTGATATAATTTAGAGTGTTTTTATGTAACTTAGAGGGTGACGTCGTGACATTGTCTATTGCTACATCGTGACATTCACCTACAATGCCACTAGTTGCAACATCACAACATCACCCAAATAGCAAGTGACATCATGATGTCATATGTGTGGCATCGCAACTTCGCACATTGTTCTAGCATTATGCACAACCTTATCCTTATTGCATTAGTTTGCCCGTTTTGAATTTCGAACACCTCCAATCTTTCTCAAAACACTCTTAAATGATGATAAATATTTTTTTACATATTATTTCAAAATTAAATTCCCAAATTAAATCACAATGAACATGGAATGTTCTACCCAAATCAAAATTATCCCTTAAACTGCTTCACTTATATCAACATATCTCTATTAGTAAGTCCTAAAATAAAAGAATTTTTAGTTTTAGTGTTTTTACGTAATAATTTTTTTCCTTAAAAATTAAATATACTATTTCATTTAATTACATAATAAAATATTTACTACTACATATTTCACTACTGAATTTAACTTATACACTATCTTTATAAATAAATTTAACTCATACACAAAGTTTTATCAATAATTTATACATTTATATAGTTTAATTTAAATTAATTTTAAAAAATTAAAAATCAATCCATAAAAATATTTAAATGCTAAACTATCTAAAATTTAGGACGACTAATTCTTGCAAAATGTATGTTCAAATTACAGTTATGTAAACATTTATTCCATAGTTAATATTATATTTCTTCATTCTAATAAATTTCTTCAACAAATTTCTATTTTTTTCTTTTTTTTTTTGCTAAATCCTATAATTAAATTTTGTTGACAATAATACCGAATTTATATCAATTTCAAATATATTTTGGGAATAAGGCAATATTTTCAAAAAAAAAAAAGACTCATACTTTGCATTAACTTTAATGCAATTCTCACAATCTCCTCATAATTCTATATGTTTAGAAAGTTCAATTACATAAGACAGCCATTGTCTTCATGATATGCTGAGTTCTTCTGAGCACGGTAATACCGGAGTCTTCCATATTCAAGTCAGACAGGATTTGTGAGACTTCAAGATTATCAATCAAAATAATGGCTTGTCTGTAACCCTTATTCGAAAGAATAAGAATTCCATCAAAGATGTTCCAAACTTCAGCCTCGAAAGGTGTACAAACTTCCAAGAATCTAGTGAACCCCGCAATCCAATTTCCATCACGATCTCTCACCACACCTCCTGTAGCAGGGTATTCGGAATCTATAGCCACAGCTCCATCCGTGGATAGGAAGACGCATGTATCATTCAAGATAGAAGTTGGGGTCAGATTGGGTACAGTTTTTATGCATTCAGCAAACTATGATCCATACTATCGGGCCGAGCAACTAGAGACTTTAAGTACTTCGGTTGAAGTCCAAGAAATATTCTGAAAGATACGGAGGTTTTTGTTTTTCCAAACCCACCAAGTAATTAATCCAAATAAGCACGACCAAGTGAAACCACTACCTTGCATTCTTTCTTGACAACAAAGGTTAAGAAAAAACCAATCTGAAAAGGATATAGAAAAGAACCTTTGTTTTAATTGTTCAGGAATCACAAGATTCCACACATACTTCACAGCAGGACAATCACGAAGGACATGGGCCAAATCCTCAAACGCATGTCCACGAACGCTGTAAGAAGTATTATGACCAATTCCACTTCTGACATGCTCTGAGTTAATGACAAGTCTTTGCTGAAAGGTAAGCCAAAGAAAGACTCTAACTCTCTGAGGTCCCAAGTATTAGAATTCAAAGAAGACTCTTTTAAAGTCCAATATGCACTGCGAACCGAAAAAGCTCCTGAAGTTGACTGAGCCCAACACACCCTATCTGGCCCAGAATTAGGATGTGGTGGAGGTATACTATTGATCCTACAAATCACATCATCAGGAAGCCAAACACGAAACATATCCAGATTCCAGCTCCCATCCAAATTAACAAACTCCCTAACACAACAATTCAAATCAAGGTTAGAAAGGAAAGGGAATTTTGATATTAAAGAGCCTAAACCTGGAATCCATGAGTCTTTCCAACAACGAACAGTAGCACCATCTCCAAAAGACCAAATTAGGTTCTCACGAAGGTATGGCCATATAGTAGAAAGAGATCTCCATCAGCGGGAATAATAATTTCTATTGATAGAGTCTGGAAGCGAATCATTCCATCCATACTTAGAGCGAAGGACATGAACCTAGAGCACAGTCCTTTTAGAAACAAGACTAAAAGCAATCATCATGAGAAAAAAGTTATTTTGATCATTCAAATGTCTAAAACCAAGACCACCTCTAGCCCGTGGCTGACATATAGACTCCCACCCTATTAACGACATTTTAGGGTGACCCTCAATATGCCCCCAAATAAATTGCCTAGCCAATTTTTCAATATCCGCGCACACCCCTTGAATCATCAAACACTACATGAAGAAATTAGGTATAAAGAGGAGAACGAATTGTGCCAAGTTAATGCTTCCCGCTATAGAGAGCTTCCTTGCATACTAGATTTGCAGTTTCCACCTAACCTTATCAACAACAAAACTCAAGGTGTTATTAGTAACTCTTTCGTGAAGAAGAGAAACATCTAAGTAACTACCCAGGTTCTGTACTTCTTGGAAGCCAAACATTTGAGCAATTTGATTACGATTAGCCTCTTTAGTAGCCTTGGAGAAGAAAATATTGCTTTTCCTAAACAGACTCTATGACCCAAGATTTCGCAAAAC
Organism: Gossypium stocksii; assembly: GCA_020496765.1. Lineage (NCBI taxonomy): Eukaryota > Viridiplantae > Streptophyta > Magnoliopsida > Malvales > Malvaceae > Gossypium > Gossypium stocksii. Next base: position 45,015,773 of record CM035624.1, read on the forward strand.
TGGTTAAGAATGGCATCCAATAACCTGGCTTGCTCCAACTAGGCCTTACAGAAAATCACCAAGTCATCAGCAAAAAATAAATGAGAAATAGGAGGGCCATTCTGAGAAAGCTGAATTGGTTCCTATTTTCCAGCATTCATCTCAGTCCGAACAATGTGCCCAAACCACTCCATCGAAAGGACGAAAAGGTAAGGTGATAAAGGAAACCCTTGACGAATACCTCTAACTGGTTTAAACTTTTGAGTAGGCACACCATTCCACAGGATTTGCATAGAAGGGGAAGTAATAGCGGACATAATCACTCTTCGAAGAAAGAAAGGAATCCCAGCTAACGAAATAGAGATAAAATCCCAACTAATTCTGTCGTAAGCTTTCTCCAAGTCTAACTTAACAGCCATCCAGTTTCTCCATTTTCTCTTACATCGCATAGAATGGATAACTTCTTGTGCAAGAATAATGTTATCAGAAATGTTACGGCCAGCTATAAAACCAGTTTGTTCCTGAGAAATCAACTTAGGAAATACCACATTAAATCGATTTGCAATCACATTCATCACCAACTTATACAGCATTGAGCATAAACTAATGGGTCTGAATTGGCTGAAGTCTTCGGGACTTTCTTTTTTAGGAATTAGAATAATTAACGTATTATTCAACTCTTGCTCAATAGATCTTTCCGAGAAGACACCTTTAACCCACTGACACACATCACCTCCAAGGATATCCCACTGATTCTAGAAAAAATATGCATGAAAACCATCACTACCAGGCACTTTTAAGGGCCCCATATCAAATAATGCTTTTTTTATTTCCTTATTTGGTATATCCACCTCTAAGATAGAAATCTCTGAAGAAGTAAGTCTTAGAAAACCAAAGCAAGGACTAGTCCCAATATGAGGGGGGACCTCGCCATAAAGCCTTTCAAAGAACTCCACCGTCTTATTACGCAAAATATCTTGATCAGTACACCATTCCCCATTATCAATACGAAGAGTTGTAATACGATTGAAATTCCTTCTCTTGATCGTCCAGCTATAGTAGAATTTCGCATTCCTATCTCCTAACTGAAGCCAGCCACAGCAGGCCTTTTGTCTCTAAAGTAAATCTTCATGGTCAAGCACGTTCTCCAACTCATCCCTAATTTCCAACTCCTTCTGGATTAACTTACTAAAGGAGAAACGATCAATGGCCTTTTGGATATTACCTAACGATCTCAAAAGATGATGTTTGCGAGTACCCAAAAATCCATACACATTCCGGTTCCAGACTTTAACATCAGAAGTGAAATTAGACAGTGACTCAACCATGCTACCGGCATATTTTCACTTTTCCTTGATAAAGGTAGGAAAATTATTGTGTTGCGCCCATCCAGCTATAAACTAGAATGGTTTTCCTTTAGGAGTACTAAGGTCCTGTCTGGTAGAGAGAAGCAGAGGTCGATGATCAGACTTAATGCACGGGAGGTGTTAAACTAAGCATTGTAGAAATGTGGACATCCATTCATCATTACCTAAAGCTCGGTCCAATCTGACAAAAGTACCACCTCGTTGCCAAGTGTAAGAAGGCCCGTTGTAGCCTAAATCCTGCAAAGCACAAGACTCAACAAAATTACCAAATAAATCATAACGTTTACTTGCAGTATGGGAACTTCTCTTGTCCTCAAGTGATAAAATAGCATTAAAGTCCCCCATGATTAACCAAGGAATATTATGAGCTGGGGAGACAAATTTTAATCCTGCCAAAGAGACTTTCGTATCAACCTGTCAGGGCTAACATAAACAAAGGCAATGAGAACAATTTATTAGGACTAAAATTTTCAACACAAAGAAAAATAAATTGGGGGTGATTTTTAATAATTGGAATACGAACAAAATCCTTCCATCCTACCTAGATACCACTTAAAAAACCAACCGCTCTAACCCCATGAGAATAATAAACCCCAATTGCTCAATAGTAAAATTGGCTTTTTTTTCACTTAATCTCGGTTCAACCAAACATACAATATCAGGACTATGCTCGGCGTTATATTCCCGAAAAACGTAACTAAATTTTCTGCTGGCACTACCTTGACAATTCCATGAAAAGATTTTAAGATTAGAGTCCATAATTAAAAAGAACAAATAGTAAAAGAATAAAAAATAAAAAACAAGCCAAAAGAAACAAAAATAAAAGCTAAGTAATAAACACCCCAAAACCAAAAAAAAAAACCCCTTACTGTCCATAGAGGTTATCACCCTCCTTCTTCTCATTAATACTTGAAATTAGACCAGAATCTAAACTGGCCTTAGAAAGAGCTGATAAACTTTCTCCCAAAAAAATCTATGGATTTTTTAAGGAAACGCGATTTGAACCAGCGGCTTTAAATCTAATGTTACTGCCTTGCAAACTTTTATTATGTTTGCAAGAAGAAATCTGGCCCTTTAATCTGTTCCCATTTGCCGATCTGGACAAACCCACCAGAACCTATAACAGCCCTAATTAAGGGGTAAACGGAACAGTGGTTTCGAAACCATGAATCTGAAGTCTAAAATATTTATTGGGTGCTTGAAAATTTATGTGAAATTTTGGTGTATGAATTTTGTTGTTTGCATGTCCAATTTGGTAGGTTGGACTAAATTGCAATAGGTGAAAAAAATATGGGTTTTAATCCATAAAGGTACTTTATCGAATTGGGTTTTTAAATTAGGGTTCCTTATATGATAATTAGACCATTTTAACTTAGTTTGGACAAAAATGCCCAAGGAAGGATGGAATATCAAAGGTTTTTAATGAAGGGCATTTTGGTCATTAGTTAATAAAAATAAAAAGAGAAAATAAGTCAAAAATGGTGTTCGTAATCTTCTTCCTTGTGCTGAATTTGAAGAGTCACCTTAGCTAGGGTTTTGAAAACTTCTCAAGCTCATAGTAAGTGATTTTTAGCCCTGTTTTTAATATTTTTCGTATTTTTGAAATCCTTGTAACTTGCTCTCTCTATTTCTACCACTATTTCAAGCTAGGATTGATGTTTAAAATTTTATCCATGGATGACATAGATGTATTTTAATGTTTAGTGGTAGTGTAAAGTGTGGTGAACAACTTCTACTAGGTGATTTTTGATGAAATTTTCGTAAAGGACTTATTTGTAAAAGATGAAATGTGGTGTGCATAAGTTGTGGAATAGTGGAAATTGTGGGCTGCTATAAGAGGAAAAATGGTTCAACTAGGCCTGAAATGCATGAAAATTGAATAAAAATCATAAACCGAGCCTAAGGACTAAAGTGTAAAATTGAAAAATTTAGGGGTCAAATTGCAATATTTGCTATAGGAAGATTTTGGGCTATTTTGAATAATGTAATTATTAAATGAGCTAAACGTATCATTATAGATCGAGAAGAACGAGGAATCGACCTTGACCAAGGCAAGGGCAAGGTTTCAGACTAAATTGCAAACTATCGCATTTTGTTATCAAGGTAAGTTTATATGTAAGTAATACATCGATTTTAAATTTTATAATAATAATGTAATATATGTTATGGATAATTTTGGATGATGTCTATGATTTTGAGAATTATGGAAATTTTGAGTTCCCGATTGAACCTTTGGAAAACGAAAGATACGGATAATGTGTAGTTCCAAGGGTAGGACACCATGTGTACAAGAAAGCTATGAGATACTATGTGGTAGCTAGGTTACATGTGTAATACAGTGTGTATACCATGTGTACAAGAGAGCTACGAGATAATAATTTTATAAGTAGCTAGGTCACCTGCGCAATACTGGGTGTACACCATGTGTACACAAGAGCTACGGGTTAAAAATAGCTAGGTCACATGTATGGTATCGAGGGTACATCATGTAGACACAAGAGCTATGTTATATATAGCAAGGTCACATGTGTGATTCCAAGTGTTAGACACCATGTAGACACAAGAGCAACGAGATTTAATGGCTAGGTCACATGGGTGATATTGAGAGTTCACCAAGTGTACACGAGAGGTGGATTATGTGTTGGTGGAGCTATGTGTTGAAACCACCGAGTATCAGATGTTATTCCAAAGGGTTCAATAGGAATGCTTACTAAAAGAGATTTGTGTGGTTATGTGGTGTGTAAGTGCAGGTGTATTTATGAGCCAGTGAATATGTGGGCAAGTGTATATGTGTGCAAGGATGCATGTGAACTTAAGTATGTGTAAATAATGTGCTTGGTATGTATGTAATATTGGTAAGGTTAAGTGGGTAAGTTGATATGTGATGATATCATTTTTGGACATTAAGAGAGTTGGTATGATGTTAATTTTTTGCATATAAACTTACAAAGCTTTTTAAAGCTTACTTCTTTCTCTTTTTCCTTATTTTATAGAGTAGTAAAGCCAGCTCAGAGATTGGGAAGCTTCGGAGGATCACCCACACTATCCACAATGTTCTTTTGGTATTGTAATATTAATTCTTTTGAACTATGGCATGTATAGGGACTTAGTGGTGTTGTAAGTGTCAAGTTGGTTTGGCTATCATGTGGGCATTTGTCTTTTAATAAGTTGTTTTGTAATTAAAGCCATGTGATATGGCTAATAATGATATTGGTTTATATATATATATATATATATAAGAGGTAATTCATGAAATGCTTGATGTGCTTGTGTGTGGATGAATTGATATATGTTGTTAAACTATCAAATATGGTCATTCAGATACCAAAAAATGTGTAAGGTGTGTGGTGATAAAAATGCAAAAGATATCTTGGAAAATAGACTAACTTAGGGCCACCACGGCAATGTGTGTAAGGTGTGTGAAACTTGCATGAAAATTTCGGAGATGAAGGACGTCACCCAGCATGGTCACACGGGCGTGTTCCGTGGCCGTGTGACCAAATTTACATATTGACGTCCTAAACAGAATACTCCAATTTTGCACACGGGGTGACAACACAGGCGTGTCGAGGCTGTGTAAAGGACACAGGCCAAGGACACAAGCGTATGCTCGGCCGTGTGAAAACCCCTGTAGGTTCGAAATGAAAAATAAATTTGCAATAATTCCACACAGGTTGGGGACACAGGCGTGTGTGACCACACGGCCTGCCCACATGGGCATGTCCCTGTCTCACACGGGCGTGTGCCCTGTTTTTGACCAAATTTTCCAAAATTTTTTGTAGTTCTCAGTTTGATTCTGGATCACACCCAAACTATGGTTTAGGCCCCATAGGCCCATCTTAGGGATTGTATGATATATTATGAAAAATTTTTAAATTGGAACGAAAATTTTATGGCCCGATTGTAAATGATTGGTTATGTTATCATCTGGTAATGCCTCGTACTCGTTTCCAGCATCGAACTCGGGCAAGGGGTGTTACATTTAGTAGTATCAGAGCTATGGTTTAGTCGGTTCTCAGATTACCGTAGCGTTTGGTGTGAGTCTAGCTATGCATGCCATAGATATATTGTCATAGTGTAGTGACTCTTGACCTTTCTAAACTATGGTTTGTGCCTTAATCAATCATGTTTTCAATTAAAATCAAGTCTATATTTTGTTCATACGTGATTGAAATGCACCTGACATAGCTGAGCGATCCTGACCAGACGACGGGTAATGGACACATAACTGAAATATCCACGCTCAATTTAGATCCTAACCCGATTAAATTGTAGGTTGCATAACAACTCTGACCAAGCTTTATTATCTGCATAGTTTTTAGATTTGTGTGATTAAATTGTTTCAAACCTGACACATCCCTGTTACCTCATACGAATACTAAGAAATCCTTAGTAAATAAGGATCAGTAAAATCGTATTTACTAAGTAACTGATTCCGAAAGGACCTAATGTGGTTTCCAAACTCATGAAAGATCGAGTTACCATGGAATGTTTTTCCGAATATTATTAAGCATGTTGATAATAAATTAAGTTTAATTAAAGTAATTGTCTTAGTTTATTTATGTTATAATTGTTGCAAATTGTGTTTAATTCTGCTAAAATCTGCTTCATTCATATAGTTGCATATTTAGGATAAACTGCATTAGGGATCATTGCATTTAGTTTAATATATTTAATTTTAATCATCACTTCTCAACCATATTGTGTTTTTATTTACCAAGTTGTTATTATAATTTTAAAAATGAGTGATTTAACACAAATACAATCCTTGTGGAGATGATAACTCGACACTTACTTATTACTTGATAACGACTGTGTACACTTGCACAAACCCAGCTTTACACTAATCCACCTTAAAACTCTAATTCATAGTTAATTACAAACCATGAATCGAGTTAATCTTCCTAATTGGTTTATTGGTTTTAGTCATTGTTATTTTCTTCTTTATTTATTTTAGTTACTTAAATTCCCTTATTAATCTATTTTTATGGTTTGTCCTAATATAGGATTTAATTGATACTACTTAGACTTATTATTATAAAAAAGTTTTTATAGATTTATTCCATCCTCTCATGCACTTGAAGACACCACCGTTCTAAATTTATATATTTTTTGTGTTATATTTTACTATAAACGATAACTTATTTATAGGCGGTCAACACACAATCATCAAGCGATGCACGTTAATCCACCCGTGGTAATTAATTTACCCCAGGAAATTCTATTATTCGAAGATCCAAGAGAGCAACTAGAAAATAATCGAGAAGAATTCCCAATGGATCAAAGGACGTTGCACAAGTAGGCCTACCTACACTAGACACAGTGCGAGGAAGCATAGAGCGATCAACAATCAATGCCAAAACACACTGCAATTGAAGGGAAACTTTGTGGAAGATCCTAATCAACACTTGAAGTGGTTTCTACAATTATGCAACACCTTCAAATACAACGAGGTATTCGATGATGTCGTGCATCTTCGATTATTCCCATTTTCTTTATGCGACAATGTGGATAATTGGTTAGACTCATTAGAATCGGGTTCCATTACCAGATGGAATAATAGAGTGGAAAAAGTTCTCCATAACTTTTTTCCAATTACTTGAACCATTCAGCTTAGGTGAGAAATTACCTACTTTAAGCAATACAAATGTGAGTCCCTATACGAGGCATGGAAATGTTTCAAGACTATGCTAAGGAAGTGCCCAAACCATGGACTATAAACATGGTTCCAAGTATAAATTTTCTAATAACGGTGTTGATGGACACATCAAATCTAGCCTAGATGGACTTATGTTTCATACGTACAAACGAGCTTATAAAATCATAGAAGACATGGCCATGAATTCATATATGTGGCCCAATGAGGGATTTATGTACAAATCAAAGCCTCCAATGGCGAATACGGTGAACAAAGAGAACAATGATTATCAATTCCAATGAATCATTGAAAAGCTTAATCGTTTGGAGGAACCCGTCAAGCCAACAAAAGCGGATTTGTATTCGGAGAACCAATCAGAAGAGGCGAGCTATGCATTTGGAGAGTCATGGGGAATGACCATGATGCATATGGTTAAAGATTCGATCGACTAGAAAGGGAAATGCAAACCATGAAAATAGACATTCGACAAGCCCAAGCTACATGTAGACGACTCAAACCCCAAATGGACAGCATGTGTGACCAAATGAGCCAATTGATTACGATTTTTCCAAAGCAAAATGCTCAAAGTCTCCCTACTAATACAAAGAACAACCCTCGGAGAGATGGGAAGGAGCACGTAAAAGCGATCGCATTGCGATCGGGAAAAGAATTGAAGTAATCAAGTAAGCCCATCTGTAATAGCCCAGTTTAGACCCTAGTCAGAACGAGTGGTTTTGGGACCACTTAACCGAGTTAAAATATTATTTTTATTATTTTAATAATGTTTATAGTGTGGTAGTATTACTGTGTGAAAATTTCGTATAGAAATTTTACCGATTAAATAGTTAATTCGGTAAGAAGGATTAAATCGCGTAAAGCGAAAACTATGTGCATCATTAGTAAAATGACTTAAATGGCTTTGGCTTTTTAAATGAAAGGCCTTAAGTTGAAATTATCCCTTTTATTAAGTTAGTGGACATTTATGTCCATATATTTCATGATTTTTAAATGGTTTTAATAATGGTTAAAATTGTAAAATGGTTTTTATGTTATTATTATATATAAACCAAAAGCATATTATATTTTCATGCTTCTTCTTCACTGAATATGAAACAAAAACAGCCATTTTTATGGAGTTTACATTCGGCCAAGCTTTATTACTCAATTAAGGTACGGTTTTTTATCCGTTTTTAATTATTTCTATATTTTTGAGCTTGTTGTAGGTCGGTTTAGCTGACCCATACCTCAATTTATGAAATTGGTTGTGTTTTTGAAATGTGCCATTGATGAGTACATGTTTTTTTTAATATTTCCTGATAAATTATTGATGGTTGTTTATAGATATACAAGTTTTATAAAGAGATTTTTGATGAAATTGAGTATTTGGGATTAAATTGAAAAAGACAGAATTTTTGTGGTTGGAAATGTGAATAAAATGAAAATATGGGCTATTTAAATACTATAGAAAATTCGGCTAAATACATGTATAATGGGATTTTGTGTATTTTTGCATAATTATGCATTAAGGACTAAATTGTTAAAGTATGAAAATACAAGGGCTATTTTGCAAAATCGCCAAAATACTTGTATATGTATTTAATTGATTATGTTAGTGAATAATTGAGTTAAATTTGGTTAAATTAGATCAAGACAAACGAATTCAAGATTTTGATCGAGGAAAATCAGAAAGTAGACGAATAGTCGACGGATACACGAGGTAAGTTCGTATGGTTAAAAATCGAATTATTAGTTACTGAAATTGTTTTAATTGATGGTAATTGTATACATAATGAATAATTTAATAAAATTATCGGCTCTATGAATATGTTGCCGTCACTGAATTATATGATTAAATTGATACAAAAATTATATGTTATAAGAAATGATGGATAATCGGCCAAATTGTGAGTATGTAATGGTAGATATGTTAAATGGCTTTGTATTGATTATATTAATATTACGTAATGATGGAATGCCATAATATATTCAGTCTTGTGTTTGGAATTAATAAAGTACTTTAGGGTTGAGTAAATGTATATTGGAGTTAGTTGAGTTTTAGTATATGATAAATTAAATGTCTTGTATGTGGTAAGTTACTAAGCAAATATTTGTCGTTGATTAAATTAAATACTATAGATACATATATGTGCCGAATTGAAATGTATAAAAAGTTGAGGTTGCCGAATGCAAATAGAGTTGATAAATTTGAATTGATGATTATTGAGTAATTGAATTTCGGCATGAGTGTGCGAGTATAAAAGGTTACGGATGTAAAAATTGCACTAAGTGTGCGAGCCTGATTATTGAGCCTTAAATGTGCAAGCTTAAGTATCGAGCACTAAGTATGCGAATTCGATATATAATGTTGAATAACTATTGGCACTAAGTGTGCGACTTTTCGAGTAACTGGGAATAGTCGAATGTGTTTTTGCCTTGAATTTCTTGAGAAGTATTTATGATTTATAAATTTGAATTTGAGCAAGTGAGTGTCAAACCTATAGGGTTAATATTATTGATCGTAAATCTGTGTGATTGATAATGGTAAAGAAGGTTGCATGATAGATGTACGAATTGGATGGGTAAAATGATATGATTATATATATCTATATACGATACCATGTAGTAAGTTTATAAGTAATTAGATGTATTGAATTTTAATTAAATGCAAGTACTCATGTTGAAATGAAATATATGAAGTTATATGTGATATTGCCGAATGGGTGATACCTTGTTAATCATGATTAAGAAAATTACTTCAATTGAGTTTTGACATTTGAATGGGTGATACCTTGTTAATCATGATTAAGAAAATTACTTCAATTGAGTTTTGACATTTGAAAGTCCGTATGAATTATGATGAATACTTATGATTTTGGATATGTAAGTTATGTGCTAGAATAAATTTCGTATTAGTTTTATCAGACTATAAGTCTAGTAGGCCTTGAGCCGGTGTCATTTATCAGACTATAAGTCTAGTAGGCCTTGAGTCGATGTGGTTTATCAGGCTAAAAGCCTAGCAGGCCTTGAGCCAGTGAGTTTTATCAGGCTTGCGCCTAGCAAGTTTATACCGGTGTATTATTTTAGGCTCGATGCTTATAAAGTTGTGTGCCAATGTGGTACGGAATGTGTAAGATGAGTTGGATGGTCAGGTATGATCTAATTTATTGGTTATTCAAAATTAGGTGAGTAAGTAACACGATTATTTGTTACAAATTATGAGTATTGAAAAGTTACGTGAGATCAGTTATTTATATAGATGAATTGATACATGGTTTAAATGAAATATAGTTATGAAAAGTGACATGATTTATATAGAAGGTATATCTGAAAATGAATTATTGATGTTACTGATGAGTTAATATTTATACGGTTATAGTTCTACTATCGGTTATATGAATGTGTTACAGGTTATACGTAATGAAATAAATCGACACCAAGGCTATGTGAATTCTATGATATTGATGTTGTATAGGTGATATATGATATAAATGGTTTAGTTACATATATGGCACTAAGGATGCAAGATACAGGGTTTTCGATGTTGGTCTCAAGGGTTCAACTGTAAAGATGATGCTACGAGAATAGAAATGATGATACAAATTAGTACAGGTATACATGGTACACTTGACAAGTAAGTGACATTGATAAATTTATATGACACATGAGTAGATGTGATAAATTACACATGAATTACATGACTGTTAAGAAAATAAATATTGAATTAGATGAGGCTGGTTCAAAAGCAATCTTATTGCTTAAAATGACAAGCTTAATGTTAAATCTTTTATATAGTGCTGATAATTATATGAGCTTACTAAGCTTATTAACTTACTCTGTCTATTCTCTGTATTTTACAATGATTCGAATACTCGCATGGGTTAGAAGTCATCGAAGATTTTATCACACTATCCAGGAGACAAATGGTATTTCTGAACTCTTGAAATGGGGTAATATGGCATGTATAGGCTAGTTAATAAGTTGATTATATGGCCACTTTTTTATATGAATGTGAGATGAATTTTGGGTATTATGATCAAGCTATGTGATATGGCTTGATATGAGAAAAGTTGGTTTGATATGGAGGCATTATATGATGTGTGCATTTAGTGGTAAAATTTATAATTGGCATTTTGGTTTGAATGATATGTGATTATGGATGAGTTGAAAAGAATGGTGAAATGTGATTAATTTGTAAGTGGTATTTAGATGTATATATATATGACTACATGAAATGGTTACTTTAGTATAAACTTATTTGTGATTCATGATATGTTGGACTAATGTTGAATGATGATGATGTTTGATAAGTTTAAAGTCTTACTGTTCCGGTTTGAGTTACAAGTCCTGTAATGCCCTTTACCTATTTTGGCGACGGATACGGGATAGAGGTGTTACACCATCCATGAAGAGGAAGAGATTCCTGAAAAGGTTGACAAACTCAAATAAGAGGAGGAAGTTGAGCACCATGAGCCAATTAAGGAGATAGTTGAACCAGTGCCTAATTTGGTAATCTCAAATACAAGTACAACGAAGGTACCATTTTCAACAAGACTAGATGACAAGCAAAAGAGGTACAAAGAAAATTTTGTAAGTTTTCTAAATTTATTTAAATCCCTTAATGTTAATTTGTCGCTCTTAGAATCTATTGATAAAATTTTGAAATATGCCAAATACCCAAAAAAAATTATTGCACGACATAAGAAGATGAAAAAGGGTAAGCAAATTGTCATTGATGCCTCGTGTAGAGTATTAATCGCTAAAAAGATACCCCCGAAGTTAAAAGATCCAAGTAGCTTTACAATTCCAATTAAGATAGGGATTGACATTTTCGCAAAGCCCTTTGCGATTTAAAGGGTAGCATAAACTTAATGTTCCTATCGATCTATCAAAAACTCAAACTCGGGGATCTTATAAATACCTTGATAACGCTACAGCTTGCCAATAGATCTTTGGTGCAACCAAAAGGTGTACTTAAGAATGTATTGGTTGCGCATGAGAGTTTATGATTCCCGTCGATTTTGTAGTCCTCGACTTCGAGGAAGATCGAAAAATCCCCATTCTATCGAATAGGCCATTTCTGGCCACTTATAAGTCAACAATTGATCTCGAGTGAAATGAGCTAATTATAAAGATCGATGACGAAATAAAATTGTTCAAATGTGGTTGTGATTCCCAAAGCTATGGATTAGCTAGGGAGGAGTGTTATGCCTTATTCAATTTAACCTTTAATAGCCTTGATTCAGGGCATCTCTTCAATTGTGTTGGTGTCGAAAGTTGAGTCATTAAAGAACAGGATAAATGGCGAGATCTCGATAGGATTGAATTTGGTTGGGCAGAAATGACTGTCAAGAGTGACAAATGAAGTCGATGGTGAAGTTCAAGGAATTACCGAACAAGTCCGATAGTGTATCATAAAATTCAAACCATCAAATTCAATTAATCTATAAATATTGTATACTAATTTGATTTTAATTTATTAGATTTAGGAATTAGACTTGCTATTTTGTGTTAGAAATAGAATGAAATAGGTTTCCAAAAACAATGGAGTTATACGTTAGTAGGGTGCAAGTACAGGCAATTGAAAACCTTTTTACAAGTCCCTAAGAGACCAAATCTAAGACATGTTGCCACATAAAAATCCCATGGCGTGACACAACCCTTTTAAACTTAAAAACTGAGGATGTTGTCATCGTGTCATGCCATAGATAGATGTGGCACACCCTCGAGGTCAACAAAAATAGAGGTAAATTAGAAGTGGCGCGACACGCAGGCCATTTTTGGAAACTTTAAATTCTTGATTCAACGCAATCTTCAGATATTTTCACCAAGTTTGGATGGCAAGTAAAACCTTAGAGGGCTTTTATATATTGCCATTACCAACTGATACACCCTTCAAGTTGTCATAGCCACCTAACTCAACATTTGTGACCCTTTTATTTGGGATTCCATGAATTCCCTATTTTTCCTTTGTTTCCAAACCCCAAACCATGCATAATAACCTTTCTTATAGCGAATCCATAGTGGATAACCATGCCTACCATCAGGAAAGGGAGCTCAAAAGCAACCTTATTGCAACTCAATGCAAAATCTCGTTGTAATAACAAGGTTTCAAACCCATAAACACATCACAGAATGAAATACGAGAGTTAATCCAATACCACCGATAGGATAAGTTCTACACAAACCCGACCAAGCTGATGTACTTTCCAATCGTGCACAAATTTTACGTCGCATTAAAGGAGGCAGATGTGAATAGACCAAGGGAGGTACCATTGATGTGTTTTTTAGTCCGAAGGAAGGACATATCTATCTCGCCTCCTGAGATAGCAAGGTATTATGACTTTCCATTATTTCTCTGTGATTTTGTACAACGAATTGACCTAATGTATTTTCCGAGAGAGAATATGAACGACATAATCAAACTCCTAACAAACGGGGGAAAGGTGAGTGGAAACGCCACTTAGGAATGGATTATCCCGTATCATTTTCTCAGGCGATGTTAACTTCGATAAATGTGGTTGAAATTCATTAGTACTCGAATCTGGCCAGTGATAGACATGTCCAATATTGATACGTTCCAGGCAAATTTGTTGTATGCAATTTAGCAAGGGAACGAATTTGCGTGGGAACATGGATATATTGACTCGTGCTCCAATGCGCAAGGTAAAACGAGGAGGAATTATTGTTCCCGCACTTAGTGATAGCAATATGCCAACAAGCGAAGGTGTCGATGGGACAATAGGGTCGTGTCTTACAACCAAGCCACTTTTCGATCTTGAAACCGAGTATGGAATACCTTATAAGGAATTGAAAATGAAATAAAGTGATAAAGACAAAACAACACCCAGACAAGAATATGTTACTTTATTTAGGATGGATCATTCAATGGATACAAGAAGCTGGACAAATCTTTGAAGACTACGCAAGGAAAAGTGGGTTGAAGCTGCTACAATTCCTAGCAACTAAGTATGACATAACAATCGAATTGAGCAAGGTGAAGAAAAAAAGGGAATTGGAGGAAGAGGAGGACCCCAAAGAAGATCCGGTGGAGGAGTCAAAAGGCGAACAAAGCAAAGCAAATAAAGCATCGGATCCCGATTTTGACTAATTTTGTTTAATTTTCATTTTTTCTTTTAATAATGGAATTAGTATTTTTATTTTATTTTTTTAATTTTAGTTTTTTAGTATTTAAAACTTTCATATATATGTAGGGTGTTTAGTTTTTCTTAGTAAAAACACTAGATTTTTTAAGGCACAACAATATAAAACCAAAAGCGAGAACGGGAGTAGTCCCACCGATTGTATTGCACGAATCAAGAAAATCTAGTAATCTATTTCCTTTATATTTTAATTACACATCAGGGACAATGTGACGAATAAAGTGTGGGTGACTTAGAAATATTTTCTTTATTTTTTCTTTTTATGTTATTTTATTTTCTTTGCTTTTAAATTTTTAATTGTATTTTTCTATGTGATTGAGCTTGTAGAAATACAAGTGATTAGTTTAGAGGCATGTTAATAGGATTGTGTTAATAAATTGTAAATTTCAGTTGATAATAATTGATTCTAAATTTTTAATTTTAGACTACTTAATTCAATTTATTACACTATGAATAAATTTAATATGTTAAGTATACCACATGATAAATAGGTAAATAAATAGCATGCATGTTTAATTGAATTATAAGTTGTAGAACTTGATAGGCTTGGACGATTTAATCCATGTATAGAATTACCTAGGGGGAACCTGAGGCATTATTTGGTAGACAACTTTTTGAGCCAAAAAGTTATCCATAAATATTTTCCCTACATCCTATTTTGATGTCTTAATCCATTTTCTTTATGAACCCAAAAATGAAACCTTAAGCCTATTATATATTCTATTTGATCCCTTATTTCTTAATCCTTGCACGGATTTAGACATTTGACCTTCGATATTGAGGGATTAGATAGATACATCTCAGTGGTTTCAAAGAACATAAAAAAATTTGAGTGAATTAAGGAATTGTATGGTATAATGAGTATAAGATTTTGATCTTGTAGAAAAATAAAGCAAAATGCCAATCGAGAAAATCTCGATGAAAAATAAAAACAAAATAAGTTGGTAAAAAAAGTACGCTCTCCTTTGTTCGAAAAAAAAGAGTTACGAGCTCAAATTACTGTACTCATAAATATTATACGGTCCCTTAATAAATGGAGAAATAAGGAAGGTGGGGGAAATGGATATAAGGTGGTGAGTCATATGTATACTCAGGGGAGTATCAAGGACAATATCATGTGCCAAACTACTTTTGTTCTTAACCATTTTGTTGAGCCTATTCTTTAAACTCCAAACCAACCTAAGTCGCAGAATATTACAAGCTGAAAAGTCTTACTTGACTTAGGTAATACTTTATATGGGTGAAATTGTGTTGAGTCTTGATATTTTTACCACTTATATTCATTTGAGCTGTGACAGCCTTAAAACGACCCTAGTCAGAATGTAGTTTCGGGACCACAAAATCGAGGCATAAAATATATTTAATATTCATTTTGATGCCTATAATATGTGTTAATTCATGTGTGACATGTTTGGTGTGTTAATTTAGAGTTATAAACTTGAATTTCACTAAAAATGACCTAGTAGTGAACTTTGAAAATATGCTAGGCAAGTGTGTGATGACTAATAATTACATGCATGCAAAATAAGGGATTTGCATGTCAAATTACCCACTTTCATGATAGTGGATGGTAATGATGAGGTTTTGGCATTTTGTGATTTGTAGCTTAGTTAATTATTAATTTAATAAAAGAAATTAATATTTAGTTATCATAAAATAAAAGATTAAAATAATATTATGAAATGAAAAGATAAAATTTAATATTAGTAAATTGGGTGAAAAAAAGAAAAGTGTTTCTTCTTTGTTCTCTCATTGCCGTGAATTGAGAAAGAAAGAAAGCTTTTGAAGCTTAAGGCATTTGGCTAGTGAGGGCATCAAATTAAGGTAAGGTTTCATGCATTTCTTTGGATTTCTTTGTGAAATTTGGTTGATAGTGAGGTTCTCTTCATGACCCATGTTTAAATTCTTTGAGGCTTGGATGTTTGAAGTTTTCGGCCTTGGTAAAATTTGTGAAAGATGGAAGCTTTGAAGTCATGAAGTTAGGAGTGTTTATGAGATGAACTTTAAGGTGCTAAATCCATGTAGGTTTAAGTTAAAAGACATGTATTAGTATAAAAATGATTTTTCTTTTTGTGCTCTTGTGTGTGTGAATGGTAATAAAGTGCCGAATGTTCTTGTAAATTAAGCTTGAATTTATGGAATTGAGTGGTAAGCATAAATTTGTTTAAGTGAAGATGAGGCATGTATTCGGTCATGGTTCAAGTGTGCAAATTCATGTTAGATGATGTTTTTCTTTATGGAATGATAGGAATTGTTAAGTAAGTGCTTAATAGACATTGTAATGTTAAATGTATGAGCTTATAAGCTTGAAAGTTTGATTGTGAATTTATGCTTTGTGTGAGTAAATTGTTCAAAGGAACATTCGGCCATGGGGTACATTTATATTGTTGTAAATTGGAATTAGTGAGGTATGTCGATTTCGGTTAATTAATAATTGAATGAGTCCAAGACTTGTTGATTTTGGTAAATGGGTGTTTAAAGAAAAAAAAAATTGAGTATTCGGCCATTATGGTATTGAGCTAAGCCTTGAATACTTAATGTCATAAATTGAAAGTAGTGAATTATATGATTAAAGAGGGACTTAGTTGCATCTTAGTAATTTGATGTTATTCCGATCTTAAACAAGATGGTACAAGAGGTAGAGGATAAATTGAACTCAAAATCTATATGGACATAAGACCAAATTGATAATTGGCATTCGGCCAAGTGAAATTTATGAAAATTTTTGTATGTGTTTTGGGTTATACATTAGGGATACATGTATAATCGGTCTTTAGGAAATTTTATGTATACAAATAGATTGTGGTCATTTGTTAAATATGTGAATAAGAACTCTAAAGAGTGAAATTGTATAAATCTGCTTGGTACAGCAGCAGTAACGTGTTTTGGAAAAATCACCATAAATTGTGGGAGATGAATTAGAAGCTGAATAAATTTTGTAATTAAAGCTTAATGAGTCTAGTTTCTTATAAAAGAAACCTTACAAGCAATGGAATTGTCGATAAAGAGATTTTTAAAGTTGTGTGAGACAGTGTCAGAATGACTCCGAAATCCCCTGTTCTGTTTCTAGAAAATCACCATAAATTGTAAAAAAATTGTTATGAGACAAAATTTATATGCTTAGACTCCTTAATGAGTCTAGTTTCAAATGAAATAGGTGAGGACATATTTTGAATTCTGTACAAGGAGAAATTCTATTCGTAGTATGGGATGGTCAGTCTAGTCAAACAGTCAAATAGGGGAAACTTTAAGAAAATTCTGGTATTGATTGGCCAAACCAAAAATTATGAAAATTTTATGGATGGAAGATAAATGAGTCTATTTTCATGAAAAATTAATGGTACTTCATTTGGAGTTTCGTAGCTCCAGTTATGAGTAAATTATTGAATGCTGCTCAGAAAATCAGCTTGTTGTGACTTATGATATGTATGTGAAATGATCGAATGTGCGTGTGTGTTTGCAATGAGAAGAATATGCATGTATTATTTGACTATAAGTGAAAATGATTCATTGAGAGGCTTGGATAAGGATTAATAGAATTAAATGTTTTATTTAGCTCAAGAGCATAGAGGGACGAGTTCGGATAAAGGGAAGGCTAAAGTGGTCGAATAGCCAACTCGTAATTTCTCGGGAAAGTTCAAGGTAAGTTTTGAGTAATCGAATTCGGTATTTAAGTTAAAATGCCATGACATACATGCTGATATTTGAACAATGTCCCATTAAGAAGGAAACCTCATTCATGTTTGCTATATAGCCGAATGGCTCATAGAGAAAAGGACTGAAATTGAGATTTGAAATGCATTGCTTATGTATGCTTGATCATTGGGCCGAAAGTCTAGAAAAGAAGAGTATACATGTATAAGATTTGAATTATATATATATTTATGATATAAAGTCGAGAAGCATGTTATATGTTTGTATGCAAATGAATTGATTGAATAACAAGTGCAATCTTGCTATGTGAAACTTGGCAACATGAGAATATATATATGTGTATGAGAATATGTGATGTGAATCCGGGATTAAGTCCCGCTGACTATATGTGGAGATTATGTCCGGGTTAAGACCCGAAGGCTATATGCAGAGATGATGTCCGGGTTAAGACCCGAAGGCTATATGCGGAGATTATATCCGGGGTAGAGACCCGATGGCCATGTATAGAGTTTACCCGAGCTAAAGATCTCGATGATGATGAGAGTAAAGCCTAAGACTAATGGTCTTCAAGGCAACGATCGCTAATGAATTGCGCTGAAAGTGTTAAGTTATACAGGTATGTACCCTTGGCTTATATGCAAGCTGGATTTTGGACCGAATACTAAGGTCATTATGTGATTTCTTATGTGTTCATGAAATGAGATTATTAATATGATCAAAGTACAATTGGCCTATGTGAAATGTTATGTGAATTTTTGTGACATGTATATGTTTACGTGAACTTACTATGAGTGAAAGCTATCCACTTTCGTATGTGATGTGAATGTATATGTTTGAAAAAAAAAAAGAGGGTGACTTACCCAAAAGAAGAGGGAAACAAAGATACGAACAACTATGTTATAATTTAATGCTTTATCTATTGACATTGCTTAAAACTTACTAAGCATTGTAATGCTTACTCCGTTTCTCTTGTTTCCTCTGTTTTATAGATCTCATTTTGGAAGCTACGGACTCGGGGATTGAAGCCTTAATCACCTACACTATCGCTGTTATTTTGGTACATTTGATGGTTATTTTGGGTCAATGGCATGTATAGGCTATTTTCCTTCGGTTGAATCAAACTTCATTTTGAGTTGTAAATATTTCTAGCCATACGAAAATGGCTTGCTTAGTCTTCGAGTTTGATTATATGTGTTGAAATGATTCTCATACGATTCGATGTTGTGGCATGATAATTAGTTAGTACCCAATATGCAATGACTTTTCTAATGTGGTGTTTGGTTATTGAATTGTTCGATTTAGCCAAATTGTTAGTAGCCACAAGGTAGAGATTTGCTAGCATGCTTATAGAACGATTTTAATGAGATATGATGTTCTGACCGAACCGACCTACAAGTGTTATATTCAACTATAGAACTCAATGAATTCACGTCTAGCTTTGTAACTATGAACCTCGGTAGATTGTATTTAGATTTTGTAATACCTTAAACCCTAATCCGGTGACGGATAGGGGCGTAGGGTGTTACATGAGCATACGTGTATATTTGTATATTTGATTTGGCGGAAACATATACTTAACATTCTTTTATTTGTTTGCTTTGTAATTTATTAAACTAACTCGTTTGACTTTAGAAATGGTGAGTCAATTGTATATTACTCTAGAGTTATATATTTATTTACATTGTCTTGTTAACATAATTCTATTGAATTACTTGTATCAAACTCGCTTGAGTACATTTTCTTTTCTTTGCATGTTTATTTCTTGTTTTCCAGTTTAGTTTGTTTTTATTTTTTATTTTGTTTTCATTTAGTTTGCTTGAGGACAAGCAAAAAATTAAGTGTAAGGGTATTTGACCTGTCATTAAATGTAGTAGTTAATTTGGTCTATGTTCACACTTAAAGAGCTTGTTTTCTAGGCAATTTAGTATTTTACATTATGTTTTCGGTATTTAGTACTTAGAACTAAATATTAAGAAAAATAAGTATTTTTAACACATTTTATGAGTATTGCAACCCATTAGGCCAACACGAGCCTTAGGTAGTACTAATATGTTCAATTGAGTGCGTAAGATGAAGATTTAAAGGCCCAATTAACGTGGAAGCAAAGGACGAGTAATGCACAAGTTTCCTGAGCTGTTAAAATATGGAAGAAACGATACAAGGCATAAAATGCATGTCATGTCGCGACATGCAAGGGATATGGTGGGACACAAGTCAAATTACCACCCAAGAATATCAAAGCTATTTTCGTCTGCACAATCAACCTTATACAAAGACCTAGGATGTGTTAAATACCTAATTTAGGCTACCAAAACTTCTATAAGTAAGACATTAAGGGCTTGATGTAACTAAGTCGTCCTAGACACACTCAAAAACCCTAGTAGTTTAGGAGTAGAATTAAATTCATTTTCTTTCGACTTTTCATAACAATTTGTTTTCCCTCTTGGAACCGGTTGCAATTTAAGAGTTATTTTATATTGTTGGAGTATTTCATTTTATTTATTCTTTGCATTTGATATATTTCATTATTCCAATCAACCGTTTTTCTACTACGTTCTCCATTTGATATCAAATCCACTATTATTCTAATCTCGTTTCTCTTTTTATTCAATCGTGCTCTTCACATAATTTATTCAATTGAAATTGAGATTGTGAATAACATGAGTGCCTAAATCCCTTAGAAGAGATTAACGAGTGGATAGGGATGTGATTAATGGAGGATTTAGGGTTTCCCAAGAGGGTTAGTTGGAATAGATTATGTGTTCTTAAACCCTAGGCCTGACAACTCTAAAAAGTTATTAAAGGCTAGACGAGGTCGAGAGATAAGTCGAACCGAGGAAATCTTAATTTATCATGGTTGAGAAAGTGAGCTCGGGAAATAAGCGAGAATCAACTAATCGATTAATTAGTTAAAGATCGAGAGGTAATAATTAGTTAACTGGTTGCTAATCCACCCTAAAACCCTAATTTGAAGTTAATTACAAACCCTGAAACGAGTTAATCTTCGTGATTAGTTTATTAATTTTAATATTTTTTATTTTTCTTGTTTATTTATTTTAGTTATTTAAATTCCCTTATTAATCTATTTTATGGTTTTTCATAATATAGGATTTAATTAATATTGCTTAGATTTATTATTGTAAAAAAGGTTGCTCTAGATTTATTCCATCCTCCCTTGGGGACGATCCTCAGAATACTTCCAAGTGTTTTGTTCTACTAACTATATTACAATTTGACTCGTGCACTTGCGGACACCATCGTTTTAAATTCTTATATATTTTTGGGGTTATGTTTTATTATAAACGATAACTCGTTTGTAGGCGGTCAACACACAATCTCCCTTGAAACTATATACAACCATCATTGTCCACTTCAAAACCATTTTTCTTTCCTTTTTCAATTTTTTTCTTTATCACTATCATCTTTTCATCCCCTTTTTGTGCATCTTCAACTTCTTGCAACAAAGTTGGTTTAACCCTCAAATCAGCTAATAAAACTCCATCTTGTTCTAAACTCAAATGTGCATTCATAGTTTTCAAAGCTGACAATAACTTTCTACTAAATGCATCATCCACTATATTAGCCTTTCTGGGATGATAATCAATAAAACAATCATAATCTTTTAACGATTCAATCCATCTTCTTTGTCGCAAGTTCAACTCTTTTTGAGTAAGTAAATATTTCAAACTTTTATGGTCAATGAAAACATAACACTTCTCTCCGTAGAGATAATGTCTCCAAAATTTTAAAGCAAAGACCACAACTACTAATTCCAAATCATGTGTAGGATAATTCTTCTCATGCAGTTTCAACTGTCTAAAAGCATACACAAGTTTCTCATCTTGCATCAATATACACTCTAATCCATTATGGGACACATCATTGTAAACCACATATTCTCTTTCTAGTTCAGGTTGGGTCAACACTGGAGCATCCATCAATGTTGATTTCAATCTTTCAAAACTTTGTTAACATCGATCAGTCCATTCAAACTTAACATCTTTTTTAAGCAATCTAGTCAATGGCAAGGCAATCATGGAAAATCCATTCACAAATCATCTATAATAACTAGCTAGACTAGGAAACTTCTTACTTTAGTTACATTCTTCGATTGCTTACATTCTAGTATAGCTTCTACTTTCTTTGTATCAACACAGATAAGCTTAGTTGATATAACATGCCCCAAAAAAGTAATTCTTTTAGCCAAAATTCACACTTGCTTAGCTTTGCAAACAATTGTTTTTCTCTCAAAATTTATAGCACAATTCTCAAATGTTTGTCATGTTCTTCTTCACTTCTTGAATATACCAAAATATCATCAATGAACACTACAACAAACTGATCCAAATAAGGTTGCAACACTTGATTTATCAAATCTTTATTTTGAGACTTTCTTATATATGAAGATCTAATTCAATCCCACTAAAACAACAATACCATAAGAATAATACATTATAATAATGACACGTATGTAAATAAGGACTCTTGACAGCTCATCGAATAGAATCACGACCCAATCCAAAGTCCAGAATCCAAGGGATAGTCTTAGGTAATTTTGAATCAATCCAATCACCAATATAATATTCCCATGTAATATGATCTATCGTAATGGGCTAGATATTAATCATATAATCAGCATAGCCCAAATCAACAGTTCAATAAATTGCCATTGCCTTAAATATAGAAACTGTCTCCATAAAAATTTGGTGGCCAAGGGAATGGTCACTCCCTCTAGCACCAAATTGTCAATTTCATATTTTTCAACATATATTTTGTATGGTTCATTTTTTAAAGGAGGTGGCTCTTGGATAGGTTGAATCATTATGGAAATACTATTTAAAGAACTCTTAGTCTCTCTTAATCAAAATTTGAGAATTTACTAACGTCCTAGTGTGAATGGAGAGAAATTAAATAGAGGATAATGTGTTTCAACGCACTCAAACCCACACCTTCTTGCACTGGCAACATGTCGATGCCGACCATACATAATGATTCAACCTATCCAATCGGTTGAATTTAAGTAATCTTTGGTACAAAGAAAAGGATAAGGAAAAAAAATAGAAAGAGGAGAAAACTTTTTTCGTGGAAATCATCATCCATCTACCTCACAATTAATGACAAAAATCATGATCAATAATTGTAATGCATTTAGTATTGTTTATCTGATGTATTTATGTGTTTAAATTTCGTTTTATTCATAAATTAATCTAATTTTTATTTTAATTTTATATATTATAATTAATTAATTTTAAATATTTATTATATATTATTTTTAAACATGTATTTATTTTTTAAATATGTACATTTCTCATTTCAAAGAAGATACTATCCCTCTTATTCTTGAACTCCCAAAAAAGTATAATTGAAACTAAATATAGAAATGAATTTAATTTTATATCAGAAACAAAAACTACACAGACCTTATCCAAGAAAAACAAACCTTATATTTCAATCACCTTTATCACAAACTCTCATGATTTTAACTTTATATTTAATTTAAAACGAATTTAATTATTTTTTTATATTCATACACTTGGAAAATATTATCCAAATATTATATTTTTCATGTATTCATAAAAATGGAAAATTTTCTTAGATTGAATTTATAACACAAGTGAAAACTTTATCTAAATATAATTTAATTTTATATATCATCATTATTATTTGTAAATATGAAATAAACATGAAAAATATTGGACACACTAGTATTTGAATTTTTAGAGTCCATAAATACAACATTACCAGTGCCAAATATTAACCATTAAATATTTGTATAAAAAGTTGATAGTTAAAAAGAATTATAATAAATGTGATTAAAAAAAGGATTTAATGATAATTTAAAAAAAAAAAATCTTCCCTCCCTATTTTCTATTTACCAAGGAATAGAGCGAAAGGGAATATATATATATATATATTCTTTTTATTATTCTACTTTTCTTCTCATTTAAATTTCATATTTCTAATATTCTTTTAATTGTACTCAACGATATGTTTAAAAAGTGACTTAATAATTAAATTTTGTTTCCAATTAATTACTTTAATTTCAATGAGAGTTGACATTTTGATAAAGTAGGCGGAATACTTGGTCATATAATTTTTATTGTTTTTCAAAAAGTAAGCATCAATTAAGTGACAGATCAAAATAATTATCCTAAAGTAATAATGAGAGTTGACATGTCATAAAAATATAGGACCCCAAAAACACAACCTAAACATAAACGCGTTAAACCAGGCTTTGTAATTTATCATTAACAATAAAATCTAGTGAAACTATGAATGTTTAATTTAGGATTACAAGTCATTGAAATTTGTTTTAAGATATGAGCCGGCCTGAAATTAATTTTTACTCAATATTCCTTTCTAGGTGAAACCAAGAATTCATGGAGAAACGACATGTGCAGTTCCCACAACTTCTTCATTTGTATATTAATAAGGAAGCTCTGTTTTTCAACGATTGAAAATTCCCAAATTAAATAATTACACTGTTCCTACAATGACATCTACAACGACTGCCATGTTTATCTACTTCTCCAGTTTTAAGTAACTACAACACCGAGAAAAGGAGAATGGTTATTCTGGATTTATACTCACTTACTTTGATCCTGCACAAATTTTCTTCAACTTCATGTTAATCAATTTAAATCCACACAAATTTCAGGTTATATTATGTAAAACTTATGGATTAGATACTTATACTTTAATTTGATTATTCTTATTCCATATATTTTATAAATTTTAAATTCTATCTTTAACTAAACGATAACCGCTAAATTCATTAAGTTAAGTTCCACTATTTCATATGTATAATATCATGCCAGTTTATTAGTTCCATATATTACTCGCTAAAAATCCAATTAATGGATTGAAATTGTCATTTGCGTTACAATTGAAATTTCAAAAATAAAATTTATAAGAACTTAAAATGATCCAATTGAATACTATAGATCAAATCTACAACAATATATAGTGTAAAACTAATAATTTAATTTAACCAAATAGATCAAACTACTATTTGTTTGGGTTAAGATTAAAATTTATTTAAATCCATAATATATATATATATAAAGTACAGAATTTAACCTAAATTTTATAAATGGTCTGGTGGCTGATAAAAGCATTTTTAGGTGAAACTGAGAGAGATTGTTTGACAATTTATGAAGTGGGTTGGAATTTTGGGGAACTAGAAATATAGTTAGTTGGCACTCCGCATCTTCCAACCAAGACTTTGTATTTTCTTTTTCTCTAAAAAAATGTCAAATGACGAAGACAAAGGAGTAGCCACCACTGCATCTGAATATGAAATCAGTATCCAAGGTAAAACTAACATAAAAAACCTTGTATAAATTTGCATTTTTTCCATTTAATTTTAAAAATAAAAAAATTAATCCTTCTTTATTATATTAAAGAATAAATTACTATTTTCTATTAAAAATTTTATCTATTTGAATTGTTAAAAATTGACATGCATAAAGAAAAAACCAGACAGTGACATACATGCCACGTGTATGTTATGTTCACGTCCAAAAAATAATTTTTAACAATAAAAATGAAATCAATTCACTCTCTAATCCAATACACAAAAATCAATTCCATTTTGAATGAAAAAAATAAAATACAACTTAACTCCTAACTCCTATATGGAACTTTTACCTATAAGTGAACTATAGGTCTCTACAAAGAAGACGCTGCCAAATTCACATCACCAGGTTAACTAATAACATTTTGATTTGAAGCCTACCCAGTGGTTTCTTTGTTCCACCTAAGAGAGGCCCCCCAGATTAAAGTCCAATGAACCTCTCATTCACATTCACCTAAAAAATAAAAGGGGGCTTCTCCACTGCCTATTTGAGATGAACTTGTATTTTTATTCATGTAAACTACCTCAACAATTCAGCTGTGACATAAATATGTGGCTTTCTTAACCTAATTAAAAATTTTGATATGTCAATCTGTACAGTATATTCTTTCCCTACATAATGATCATATGGCTGGCTTCTTTTTTTGTAGAACTACTCAACTCCAACTTTCCTATCAACAAATGTGTTATATTCAGTTCAATCTTTACATTTCTTGCCACAAATTATCAGAGTTGCAATGCTAAATCTGGGTGCGACACCATTGCGTTTCTGGAATGTAAACCAACTGAATTATCTGCTGCTTTAGTCTCTTTTGAAACAAAATTGCTTGCATGCATTGCGCACATGGCCGAACTATTAGGAGTGTTTCCACAAAAGGAATTCATAGGCTGTAATGCCAGTCCCATTTGAGAGGCATAACCAATCCCGAACCCACTTAGAGAACCATCGATACCCGAGTGCAGTGAAGGTCTTTGCTGAAACTGATGAGAAGGTGCACAAGTCAAATCCTTCTGAGAGCTTAGTCCTCCAATGGTTTTGATGTCTTCGTTACATAGCAAAGGAGATCTACTTGCAGCAATAGAGCTTGAACCAGAAGTAGCTGGAGCTAAATGTATGCTAGAATGGTTACCAGATGTAGAGTTTGAAGATCTCTGCTTTCCAGAAAACAAACATTGTGGCTGCTCAATCGACCTGTTTTCTTCTACCCATCCAGGACCAAACTTCACCTTGCTAGGCAAAACACGATCAATTTTCCTTGAAGCAATTTTCCAGACAACAGGTCCAAGATCTGTGGCAAATCGTGCCAAGCTAGTAACATAGCCATTTTCTGCAATCAAACCAACCTGATACACATTGCAAAAGGGGAAAAGAAAAATGTTACCACGTACCAAAGGATACAATGTTACATTTCACATAAAACAGATGAGGGAGATAGAAAAACATTTGCCAGTGAGATTGTCACGATTGTAGAAGGGATAGAGCATTTTATGTTGCCAATGATCCCGATTGTTTTCTTCTTTTATTAAAATCAATAATGGCATCCCAGAATATTTGAAAACCCTTTGGCTAGATACATAAACATACAGTACAAATCAAGCTATTCTTAACCCAGAATCTTGTGTACAATTTATTATGCACAAAAAAAAAGAGAGGAAATTTTAGGATTCATTTTACCTGTGCTTGATGAATATAAGGTCAACTAGACATTCTATCTGAACAATTCATTAAATTAATCTTTTAACTAATGCATTAACACATGAAACACACCGGAATTAGCTGCTTCAATTCTCCATTCAAGGTGGAAAAGATAGGCTGCTCATGTCCAGAATTCAATGAATAGTTGTAGGTGTCACGCCTGTTCTCATCTACTGCAAAATGTTTCATTCCATACTTCATCACAGCCTTCACAACAGAAGCTGCAAGGTGAAAAAATAAATCAATATGCATAAGAACCGTGCAATATAAGATTTCACCTTAAAAATGTTAAAGAATCAAGGATATATATACATATATATGTATTAAAGTCAGACTACCAAATAGATACCAAACCTGGAAATTCATTCTCCCATTCAGACGAGCAATTGGCATAATTTTCCTTGCTATGAGAACACCAGGAGGGCCTAGTTAATGTATCAGCAGGCTGGTGCTTTTGTAAACCAGGTCCTTTCCTCAAATTGTAAGTATTGGGAAGGCCGGAAGCATCTGTTCCAGAAGCTAGAGCTGCATCTGAGGAAAACTTGGAACCAACACGGTCAGAAGACAATGACTCCAATGACTTTTTGAGGCTCTTTCCAGGTGGCCTTCCTCTCCTCACAACTTTCGGCTGTGGTTCACCTTCATCACTATCTTGCCTCAAATTCTCAAAGTCCTTTTTAGCCAGCTCTTGCATTGATCGTGCCTAACCAACCAGTCGATATGCTTAAAATGATAGAAACTGGGGTGCCAAAATAAAAGAATTAATATAAAGAAAGGGCTGACCAAACCTGTCGAAAATAAACTGTGTCTGGTGCATTATACAGCATGGCATTCGAGCATATCAGAAAAACATCTTTCTGCATGAATCAAACTTAAAAGTTTCAATTCCAGTCCTTGCAACATCAAGTGTCCTGAGTGTAAAGCATATGCTGGAAAACAAATCCCCTAAAAGAAGATCTATTATTATGAAGTCTGCGAAATTGAATCAAAAGAATATCTTCACTGGACAAGCCCAGTGCCATTATACAAACTAAAATCATTTCATTACGATTTTATCCTCTTAGTAAACCTCAAAAAGCAACCCACAGCATATAAAGTTGTCTTCTAGGAAAAAAGTATGCTGTTATGATACCAAACTAAACAAGAAGTTCGGCAATCAATATTCTAGAAATTATGGGCAGACCATAGGCAATGCCAATGAACTTCTATATTATATAAAATTTAAAAGAATAAATAAGTATAAGCAAGTACAACAAGGATCCATCTTCTCAAACCAAACCAAAGAAGTCTTTCAGAATAAATATACCAAAATGCTACCCCATAATGAGGGTAAATGGACTAGAACTAAAAAATCACAGTCAACATCATTATAGTAACCCCATAAGACATAGAATGCCTCCTTATTCTACAAGGACTTACCAGAATCACGGCAAACTTAACTGTTTTTATAGACACATAAGTCCAGAAAATATCAATACATACTTAATCAGCATCAACCAGCCAGTCCTGTACACCTTGTACCAGGGTAGACAGATAACATTATCCATATTAGCAAAGTGAAGTCTAGCAAAACAAACCTCAAATTGTTCCAAGGTTGTATAAGCTCCCCCATCAAGTTTTTTCCTGACTGTCGAAAAGTCCATTGGGTTTGCGACAATGTCACAGTAATCAGGAAGCTGTATTGAGATCAATCCAACATGATCACATGAAATGAGATTTCACTTTTCAGTAATCGACATTTTATTCAAGAATGAAAAAGAGAATGAACCTCTTTGAGATCAACTGGCTCAGAGAAAACCCCGTAAGTGTCCTTCCTGCAAGTAGTAGATAAATCTCATAAAAAGATAGGATCAAAGAAAAAGGATAATTGAAGAACCGAAAATAACAGATACTTTTGAAGCCTGTCAAGAATGAACAGCAACAACTTTTTGTCTGGCAAAGGTGTCGTGGGGCCAAACTCCACCGGTGACCCTGTCCACATATAAATAACATCAATTAAAGAATTCCCATAAATGCCTTTTCATGAAAGTCGGGATTGATTTTTACCATGAAGTGTGTGCGTAGTTTTGGATACTTTTTCTCCCTGCAAACAAGACAAACATATTTAACACCCAAATAGAAACTACAGATGGAGATGGTTTGCCTTGTTCATTGAAGAATTGATGATGAAAAGTAGCATTAAAAAGCTACAACAAAGCAAAGCTAAGTACAAGAGAGAAGAAATAAAAGGGGAAAAAAAAGTAGAATTATTATTTTGTTTTTGATAAGCGAATTATTCTTAATATTAAAGAAAAGACAAATTGAAGCTTTTGGGTCTTCAGACATGATGGTCTGTGCATATCTTATTCTGCACAAATAAAGGCCAGATAAATACAAGATAATAAAGAATAAAATCTGTAAAATTAGGAAATAAAGAAGATTTTCAACACAAATTCAAGTTTTCCGAAAAAAAAAAAAAGTAGGATAAATATCAAATAACCAAAAAGAAAAAAGAAAAGCACATTTCACGACTTAGTCAAACCTGTCCAATGTCCATAATCTCCGATCCAATCACAAGAATTCAATTCACGCGCGAAATCCAAAAGTTCAATTTCAAAAAGGAAATAAATAAAAACATCCAAACAAAGTATAGGAAAATCTCTCTTTTTTCTTTTTCTTTTTTTCGTTCTTGTTTTGTCTGTTTTTGTTTCAAAAGACATCACTTCCAAAAACCCACAAAAAGCTATTTTGATTTTTTATATATGTTCATGGATAACTAATCACCGTTTGATCAGATCCAGGACTGAGGGTGGTAACTTTTCGTCGCTTGAGGGATGCCTCGGGATCGCCACCATCCGCGTTCGAATCGGAACCGCAGGAGGCCGAATTGTGCACCGAAGGAATCGGATAATGGTGATGATTACGAGAAGAACTGAGGCCGAGCAATAGCTTATGCTTCTTCTGTTGGCGCTCGTCGTCGTCATCATCATCATCACCACCTCCTCCGGCAATCCAATCGGGAATTGGGGAGCCTCCGTGGAGATTGGGGTTCCGGCGAGCGGATCGACAGCTTGTATTGGTAGAAGAAATAGTGTTTAGGACATTTGGGGGGTCTTGTTGAAGCGCTTGCTGCTGTTGACGTTGTTTGAGAGAGCGTTTCTGGAGTTCTAAGAGGGAGGGTCTTCCCTTCTTCCTCTTCATTGCTCTGCTGCTATCTCTCCTCCAATCTCATTACTGTATTAATTTTTTTTCTTGCCCTTTATTATTTTTGTTATTTTTTAATGGAAATATTGGCTTTTTTTTTTACCTTTGATGGAGTAGGGGAGTGGAATCGCTGGGATAGGATGCCGGGGTGGAGGGAAAGTCACGTGAAATGGATGGGATGTGCCCCACTCTCACGTGACACGAATTTGATTATTTATTCTTAGACTGTATTGGATGCATGTACATTAAATTTGTAATATTATTTTACAATATTAATCTTTGCTCATAAATTTTAATGAAATTCTTTAAAAAGTAATTAATTTAAAAATTTTAATGAAATTATTTAAAAAAATTAATGAATTGAAAAGGTAATGTAATTATAAAACTTTTTTAAAAATATTTAACTAATTTAAAATCAATTATATTAATGTTATATAATTTTAAAAATATTTATTAGTAAAATAATATAAAAAATCATCATGATTTGAATAATAAAATATTATAATTTAGATAATATTATTATTAATTTATTATATATTAATTCTTTTATATATTATTAAATTAAAATTATTAACATTTAATTTTTTTATAATTTTATATTTATATTTATTCTACTTTAATAGATGAATGTAATTAACTTTTACTATATTTGAAAAATATAAATTTAATTTGATAAATATTATTAATATGTTTTTTTAAAAAATCTATATTTTCAACTTAACAATTTAATATTCATTAATTTAATTTGATAACATTAAAAGTTAATTAAATTAAATTAAATTTTAAAATAAAGAGATAATTTATTTAAAATTAACTATATATTTAAATTATAAAAATTATAAAAAATTTAAACAAAAACCAAAAAATATCTTAAAAATTAAAAGAAAAAATAAAAAATATTAATTTATCTAAATTGTAAATAACTACCATATATCCAATCAATAAGTACATAGACCCGTCAACCGACATTTTTTAAACCAAATAAAGGACTGTACAAAATTACGTAATATTATGAAAATGTCTTAGACATATTAAAAAAAAAAAAACAATTATAAAACCCTATTTTAAAATTTATTGATAATCAGAGGAACTATATAAGTTGAATGTTAATTTTAATGTAAAGTTAGAAAAGATAATAACAGAATAATTATTAAGTAAAGGTTTGTATATTTTTTAAAATTTAGTAAAAGTAATTCTGGAATAAAATCTAAAAAATTGCTAAATTAGAAAAACCCTATTTTTTAAAAAGAATACACGTAATAAAGTGTAAAGTAGTAATTTCTAATTTTAATTTTATATAATTGAAAGAATTTCGGAAGATTAGGACAAATTGAATCATTTTAAAAAGCGAAAGTAGTTTTCCAAAATTATGGAAAACACAGAGGGTCTTATTTTGTAAATTACCCTTTCACAGAACAATATATATGATTTATTTCCTAAAATGCCATTTTTGCAGTGATTTGAAAAGAAAATTTCGTTTTTTATTTAGTTTTTTTTTTTTTACACCAAACGAAAAGGGTTGTATAAATAGTGACACTACATCATCTATATCTCTTTTTTAATAGTTTAATGTTACGTCAGTATTTTCATTCTTAATTTTAACATCTTCGTCTTGAAAAAAATTAAATCCAAATGAAAATCCTGAAATTCAAAATGAAATTATTGACGTGGCTTTAAACTATTGGAAATGGGTAATATCACTATTTCACACAATTTTTTCTCTTCCTTTGAATAGTCTTTTTTAGTCTTTGAATCCATTTCTTTATTTCAATCCAATGTTCAAGCTAGTGGAAAATCAGCTTTATTTTTCCAAAATCTTCTCTCTTTTTATATAAAAAAATTTTCCTCTTATTTTTTGTATTCCCCAAAACTAAACTGTAAAAACATGTTTTATTTTTTTTTTTTGTTTCATATATACCAATTTTAAAATTTATTTGAGTGATTAAGCTTATTTTCACCATATTTACCAGAATAGGTCAGTTTTTAAGAGAGCTGGACATATTTTTCTCACTCTTCAGTCGAGTTTTATTTTTAAAGTTTGTATGATTTGGGTTAGGGTTCTAGTTAGGGTTTTTTAGGGTAGTAGTTGGATTTTAAGGTGTTGTTAGAGTTTTTTAAGGGTTTAGATTTTAAGGATGGAAATAATAGGAGGCCGATTTATTTGTATTTGTGTTTAAGGTAAACATTGTGAAAGCTCAAAGGTATATTTCGGTTGACGATGATTGTAACACCCCTTACCCGTATCCAACGTCGGGATAGGATACAAGGCGTTACCTTACTAAATCACATGCAACCATTCAGCTTACACTCATTGAAATGTGTCACAATTTAAAACTTTTTCAAACAATGTCCTACGGACTTTCATATGGGCTTACGAGGCCTAAAACATGATATAGAAATGATCCGGGACCATTTCGGGCACTTAGGAAACTTTAAAGAAAAATCTACTAAAAATAGTGCACACGCTCGTATGGCTTCTAGACATGGCCATGCTGATGGCCCATATGCCTCACACGGCTTAAGCACCTAGGGACACGCCCGTGTCCTTCTTCCGTGCGAATTTATTTTCTAACTTCGAACCTACAGGGTTTTCACATGGCCTGGCACACGCCCATGTGCTCAGCCCATGTCCTTTACACGGCCATGACACACCCGTGTCGCAGCCCATGTGCAAAAACCTTGACATTCTGTTTCTGACGTCAGCAATCACACGGCCGTGGCACACGCCCATGTGCTCAGCCGTGCCCTCCACACAGTTGAGACACTCGACCGTGTCTCAGCCCGTGTGTTTACTACTAGGCATTTAATGCAACAAATTCAAGGTGCAGGGGACACATGGCCTAAGTACATGCCCGTGGGACGAACCGTGTGTCACACACGGCCTAGACACATACCCGTGTGTCTACTCGTGTTGACAAAAATAGGCTATCTATCAAGCCTCTTTGCCACCCTAAAACAAGATCAAACACATCCAAGCATATCAAGACTCCAATACTCAAACAATAGCCATAATTTGGCATCCACACAACTTAATAATATCCACAAACCATGCATTTAATCTATTACTCCTAGCACATACAATTGCTCATGCTAAATTCTCATTTTTGAAAACACTATCATTTGCATTAGATAACCAATGATAAATATTAGCCGATAACTTTGGCCTCATACAAAATGAAGTATTTCAAAGTCAAGCCAATACATTTGGCTTCAAAATAATATGACACTTAACAAAATAAAGAAGTCTTATACATGCCATATTCTCAAAATGCTAAGGCTAACTATACCGAGTGCTTGGGATGATAGTGTGAATGGAGCCTCCGACGTATTTTGATCCACAAGCGAAGTAGGCGACACTATAAGAAAATACAAATGAGAGGGGTGAGCATAAAGTTTAATAAGTTGAATGCAAACATTATCAACAATTTACCATGAATTAACATGTTTATAACAGACCAACATTCACTCATAAACATGAATAATTATGGGCAAAACTTACTCATCATCATTCTCTTACTAATCATACAACATAAGATCGAGCTTATTTCGCATACATGATATACAAGTACCTGTACCACTCACAATAAGGCCATCATTTCTTTTAATTACTCAAGCTATAAATTTTTCCCATGGAACTCAGTGGAATAGGAGAGGATACTCAATAGCCTCAAACGTAGGTTAAGCGCCGATGCCATGTCCTAGACATAGTCTTACATTGACTCACATGTCAAGGCCGATGCCATGTCCCAAAGATGGTCTTACACTGGCTCTCGTCTCATCGCCGATGCCATGTCCCAGACATGGTCTTACATTGGTACTCCTCGGTCCGTGTCGATGCCATGTCTTAGACATGGTCTTACACTAACACATATCGAGCCGATGCCATGTCCTAGAGATGGTCTTACATTAGCTCATCCATCTCGATGTCGATGCTATGTCCCAGACATGGTCTTACACTGACACATGACGAGGCCGATGCCATGTCCCAGACATGGTCTTACACTAGCTCTCGTGTAGCCCTAGTCTCATGGCTCAATTATCCCATCTATTCCTACGGTTCCATCGGGAAATTTACCATCTCAACCTCATTATATCATTACAAAGGCATAATCAACATTTTATGCAATATTAAAGTTAATATATAAACATAAAATAAAGTCCCAACTTACATCGGTATACAAAATGTGGTAACTTAATCGATCTCAATCTACGAGCTTGGCCTGCCCCTGTCTGAGTTCGGGTCTCGTACTTCTTGATCTAAAATGACAAAATTTCACTAATTTACTCACTATATTAATCTAAACAATTCAAGAATCATAATTTGGCAAAATGACCATTTTGCCCCTAGACTTGGCAAAATGACCATTTTACCCCTAGGCTCAAAAATAGATTTTAATCAAATTTCCTTATTAACCAAGCTCAACCAAACTCTTTTTACTCTTATAGCAGCCCCAAATTCTCATTATTTCACACAAATATCAACAACTTATCGAACTTTACAAATTAGTCCAATTTGTAGTTTTTCCTAAACACCATTTCACAAAAGTTGTTTATTTAACAACCTACATCCATTTTCTTTCATAAAGTTCCAGAAAATAACACTTATACACTCATGGCAAAACTCTAAATTTTTAGCCAAATGGCAAAACTCTAAATTTTCAACCAAATTGCAAAATACAACCTTCAATAGGTAGCTCATGCTATAAGGGTCTCAAAAATGTAAAAATCATCAAGAAAAGTCTTGAAAATCACTTAGCTATGAGTGCTAGAAGTTTGCTGAAAATTTTGAAGCTTTCAAAGCCTTATTTGCTGGTATTTTCAGTGAAGGACAAGAGAAGATGAAGATGATGACTATTTTCTTACTATTTGTTTTATTTTAGTCAATTAAGTCACCAAACACACCTAACTTTGACATTTTTTATTTCTTTTTGTCTCTCTTGCTTCTCATGGCCAGCCAACATGAATTTTAAGGGCCTATTTGCCCTTTAAAACCCCTCCAAATATTAATTCTCTAGCCATTTAATACAATTTACTAGTAATTCGCAACTTTGACCCCTTATACGATTTAGTCCTTTTTCGCTATTAAGCCTTCAATCGCGTAAATTAATTCACCAAAATTTTCATGCACCCTTATAAAAATACTACAACACATAAAATAATGCTAAAATAATTTTCTCTAACCTCGAGTAAGTGATTTTGAAATCACTATTCTGACTAAACCCAATTTCGGGCAATTACAATGATGCGATAACACTAGGAGACCCATACATTTCATCTGTCGCGTTGGGATAGAACGATTGCCTTAGAAGCCCATCACAATGCAACTTAGGCCCCAAGTTCACGTTGCATATATTTTCATGAGCACAAGTATAAGTAGGGTTCCTAGTTGACAGATGTTAATGTGGGGTCACGGTGTGGAATATAACTTGGGAGCCTACTTGACAATGGTTTTATGGTCACAAGTTCAAGCTTCACCTCATTAAAAGAGGATGCTTTGTAAAATCGATACTAAAGTTTAATATGGTAATCGTGAGGAAAAAGCTAGGGGCTTTCTGGTATAACCAAATTATTTTTTCTCTATCTCCACCAAAAGCAGGATCAGTAACCTCTCTATTATCTGAAACAGTGACAGAGTTAGATAGAATAGCACTATCAAGGGGGAGCGAAGGTGGCTGTGGAGAGAAGATGGAGGTCGAGTGGGGCGACAGTGATAGTTGGAGTCAAGGCAAGGCAACAGCAGTTGTAGTTATTACTCAGTGATTTAATCACAACAACTACTATCGAGCCGAAATGACATCCAGCTTTTGTCCAACACGATAGTCATTCGCCCATTGACAATGCACTTTCCCCCAACTTCGTCACTAGTTTCGGACAAGAGGAAGGTTGACGATACTGCCTTTGGTGGTGATAGAGAAAAAGAATAAATGAGTTATACCGAAAAGCCCCTGATTTTTTCCCTATGATCATCATGTCAAACTTACATATTAATTTTACAAAGCATCCTCTTTTGGTGAGCTAGAACTTGAACCTGTGATCGTATAACCACCATCAAGTGGGATCCCAAGTCATACTCCAAGCCGTGATTGTATATTAACGCACATCAACTAGGACCTGTAGTTTAAACTACAACCTGTGATTGTGTTAGCATCAGGAACTCAAGTATACCTGAAAACTAGTACACCGGCTTCCCCAAACAGAAATAAATTTGTTAGTAAAAAAAGTTAAAAAAATCAAAAGCAAAACATAAATAATGGTGTAGAGAAGATTTTAGGGGTGGAGGGAGGTGACCAAGAGAGTTGATGCATTAGAGGGAGCAAACCCCCTTATATAAGGAAGTGGATGGCAACGAGTAAAGGAGAAAATTTTAAAACATGGTTATAAACGTTTACAAATATCTTGGGATTCTTGGGATATTTGAAAAAAGGATCGAGATTCCCTGGGTTAAGTAAAACTTTTCAAGTGAGTTGAAAATGGTAGAGTGAAAACGTTCTACCCAGGGTGTATTTTAGTGATGTGGCAGAAAGATGCACTGAAAGTGCGCCCAGTGGACAACACCATTTGGACACTTAGTTGGCATAAGAAATTAACATGGGGTAAGTATTTCCAACTATCATGCTTACACATATGTAGTGTTTGCATTCATGGAGTAAATGTTTTTTTTCTGCAACAGGGTACGAATTCATCCAACTTCATTTTCATCAAATGTTGGCAAACTTGCGCTCTATTAACGAGGTTGGCGCTACTTTCCTTACTAACATACCCTTCGAGCAGTGGACTCAATCGTACGATGGAGGTCTACGATACAGGCACATGACAATAAACCTAACGAAATGCATTAATTCCATATTTAAGGGGAAACGTCATTTGCCGATAACATTGATGGTCAAAGAAACATACTTCTGCTTGGCAGCAATATTTCCAAAGCAAGCGGAAAAATATGATGGAAAGATAAAAGGCGATCGCATTTGGTTCGAGGATATGATGAAAGAAATTAGAGACAATGTAGAATGAGCGAACTGTATGTCTGCAATGCGTCATTTGCGTCCAAACCTATCATTTCGGGTTATGGAGTTTGACAGACCCAACCAAGGTATTTTCAGGGGAGCTTATCATGTAAACCTGAGACTATGGACCTATGACTATGGGAGATTTGAGGACTTCGTTATCCATGTGCACACACAATTTGTAACACTCCAAACTCAATCCTAAGGAGGATCCAAGAATAGCGTGTTACAGCCTTAAAATTATTTTCTTGAAAACCATATCTAGCATATACCAATTTATACTACAGTTTAAGTTAGTATGAAATATAAACTATTTTTCAATCGAAGATAAAAAATATGATACACTTTGAAAACCATAAATACTTTACTGAAACTTTATTTATTGAAATTATAGTTTCATAAGCACAAGTTTAAATGCAAAATATGTTCTTCAACTGTGGACATATGACACCACGCTCATGCCATGCATAATACAAAATATAAGAAGTCCCACGGAAATTGTTGTCCTCTGACGTAGTCTTTAGAGATTCTTTTACTTCGTCAGCAGACTTGAGAAGGAAAGATAACTAAGTAAGTTCGAATAATTTAGTAAGTTACGGAAGAAAACATTGCAATAGTTACATATAATTCAAGTAAGCCTTTCTAACTCTGCAAAGTCACATAGTTCGCCTGTTAGTGAGTACCAAACACAAATAGGCTATATGCTAGACACTATTCCTTTGGCATGTACACTACGCCCATGAAACTATACAAACTACCTTCTTTGTGTTAGCCATAAACCCTTGTCCATATACAGAGCCATATCATTCTTCATTCATTTTCCTTTGTTATGATTTGCCAATCTGGTTTGCAATAACAGTTACCTTACAAGAGGCTACACGACCATTTTCATGTATTGTGATCTACCAATTCAATGCTCATTTTATTGAAGGCAATGCCATGAATTTATTTCCATGTATTTGATCATGCTATTTATTTAAAAAGTAAGGGTAGTGGCTTAAACACAAAAGAAGGTTCTTACATCTTAACACAGACACGCCAAACCAGACTGATAACAACAAGCATTCATCACTCTTGTACAAATATTTCATCTTCACAAAATATGTATACTTACCTTAAGCCAAACATAAACAAATGCATCACACGTACATGGAGTAAGAAGAAACTCACCAGAAAATGCAGCAAGTTCAAACAACAGGACTCTTGCCCTTATCACAAGAACCTTTAAGAGTGTCTTGAGCTATAATATAAATAGTTAAGCTTATCAAACTATATATCATAAAACTAAACAAACTTGCAAGTAACATCATAAAAAAATCTAGATTTAGGAAGTTTCTTTCCTTACACTCAAAACTAATGCTTAAGCGTGCAGCCCTAAAGTCACATAAATAATCATGAAAATAACCTAAGGTTCATCGATATTTACCAGGTGCTAAAACAACGGAAGAGCTGGCTGAGTACAGTGAACCCAAATTTTCAAGCAAGTCTCTAGTCTTAGGCTTTCCAAGAGAAAAAAAAAGAGAAAGTTTGAAAAGAAAATATGAATACAAAGGAAAATGTAAAAACTTGCTCAAAAAGCTAGTACCAACTTTATACAGATAGACACGAAAGCTAGGCTTAGTGGACAAATCTAATTGTCCCACTAACCTCCTAGATTCCTGTGATGAGGAACTTTCTCTCTCATCATAAATGCGAGTCTTAATGGCTATGGTAACTTACTATTCTAACCAATTCCTATTTTTCTAACTAAAATTTTTAACTACAATAATAATATAATAAATGGCTCTATCAAACTAAGGACTTAACTATTCGTCTAACAGATAATGTGGCGTATACTCTTCAGAAAAGCCCGTCAAACCATCAAACTTGCCTATTACAGGCTTCGCCCAAAGGCGCACTCACAGACTTACATACTTAGTCACAATTAATATCTTACCCACTCAGAACTTACTTTAAACACCATACTTCAATAAAAAGTATTCAAACACTATGACTACATTGGGCGGGATGTTACACAATTGTTGCATGTGCGTAGACATGTCTAGATTGCATGAGCTTTGTAGACAAAGTGTACAAACTAGAACACATGTATAATGTGTGGAAATCTAAATTTCCACTAGTCCTAGATGAACATATGAGGTCGCCTGTATCGAGCGCTACATTCTAGTTAGTATCGAATATTTCATT
The DNA here is from genome assembly GCA_020496765.1 of Gossypium stocksii. Lineage (NCBI taxonomy): Eukaryota > Viridiplantae > Streptophyta > Magnoliopsida > Malvales > Malvaceae > Gossypium > Gossypium stocksii. Next base: position 45,054,998 of record CM035624.1, read on the forward strand.
ACGTCGTAACCCAAAAAGTTGGTCAACTTCTACTCAAATATGCGACAATATGGATATTCGAGAGAGGATAAACCAGCCTAGGTTATGCAATTATTGTAGGAACCCAGAGCATACTAGGCCAAAATGTCCACACTTAGAGGATACATTGAGGACAAGACCTCGTTAACAAATTTATCCATTTTTTCATATAATGATTTGTTAATTTTTTTCATTAATATAGATTTTTTGGTAAATTGTAAATATCAGTGTATTATTCATATGCAAATTAGAATGATACAATATAAAAAAATTTCGATACATTTTGTTTATTTTCAAATTTTCTTAACTTCAAAGCTTAAAATGGTATCTATACCATGCCGGAAATATTGATACTTGGGCCCAATACATAATATTTTCAAAGTGCTTGAATGATACCTTTAAAATGTTATCTCTTACAACTATTTCAGGCAATTTGCCACTTAAAATTTCTCAATTTTATTTTGAAAATGAAATTTATTTAAAACCATTACATTCGTAATATCGGTCTCAAGTATCAAATTATACATGTGTGCCGTTGGGTTGAATGTATACCATAACTCGATGGGTATCGATTACAAGATGGATTTCTTCTTCGTACAAGTTGGGGTTCTGGCTCCTCCTCCTCTTTGTCTTCATCTTCACATCGATCGTTGTGTTCATATTCATCTCCTTCTTTTGTGGTTGAGTACAGTGTCATCTTAGGTTGTCATCATATGTCCTTCATTGTACAAACAGAAGGTTGCAAAGGTGAGCCACCTTGGTAGAACAATGATGTTGAATGTGTTTGCAACACTATCAGCGTATAAATGTATAGTGACACATAGACCAGTGGTGGATAATATGGTGGCATTGTTGGAAGTGGCAGATACGTCGATAGCGGATATGTCAATAGTGAATACATTGGTGCTGTCATTGACATTGGCGTGTAATATGCTGGGGTCGAAGATGGTATAAAAAAATACCTACAGAAGGTGTTGAAGCAGGGTACGGTGGTGCGTAGTGTAGTGCTTGTGTAAAAAATTATAGGGTTAGCGAAAGCACCAAAATAAGTCGAGTCATACTAATCAAGAGGTGGTATAGCCATCGATGGCTCTTTTTGGGTTGGAGACAATGATGAACCCATCTCGACACCTCTCCAGACCTTGGATTCTGGTGCGATCATCATGGTTTCCTCGGACAATATTGCCTACCCCTCTCCTCCTCCTACAGTAGATATGGTTTGTCATGGTATCTAAACCATGGCATGTACTTCAAATCGGTCACCATTTCTCAAGTGACAATTGGTTCACGAATAGGTAAGAAATCATACATATTCTCCCAAATGTTGATATATCACTTGTGGAATTTAGGTTAATCTTATTCTTTTCTCCCCCGCAAGTCAACCTTGTGCAGTGCTTCGATATCTTGGGGTAACGACAGAATAGTTTGCCTAAACCTGAACTATCACATCACTCAATCAGATTCGTGCATCTCTATTGTGGTGAAAACTATCAATGGCACTTTCACGCGCTATATATTGGGATTAACCAAGAACTCGAACGGGATAGATTCTCAAATCCTCATATCGGAGTATGACGTCTATTCAAACTACAGTACAAATTAATAAAGTTTATTATCTAATTAATATTAATTTTGAAATCCTTACATAAATATCACATAATAAAAAATTTTATAAAACCAACCTTGGCTTCCGATTGTTGATCTAACGGTAGTTGAATATCTTAGAGCTCCTCTGGTAGTCCTGCATAACTCAGGACATGGTTTCACTTATTCAAATAATATATTTTTTTAACAATCGGCCTAATTAAATAATATTATGATAACTAAATTATAAAATAAATTTTACCTTGTTATGAGTGGGAAAGTATAAGGGTAGTTGGCTCGAGGACGTTAAAATGGTAGCCGAAACCATGCCCATAACTGCAAAATGAGTACGCAACCACCAATTTTAATTTTTTTATTGTTGCATTGCTGACATATCTCTCGGTACAACATCGTTAACACGGTTGACCCCCAACTAAGCCCACCCTCTTTTTTCAAGTTGACAAGTTGTAGCAGTCACATTAAATGTACAAGAGTTTGAGGTTTATCAACCATTAGAACACCTCCAATTAACCTTAGGATATACATTCAAACATGTTGTTCTTTTTCAAGAGGACTCAAACTCCTATCAAGATATTTGAAATTGCCTTCCAACCATTTCAACTCTATCCAACCACCAAAATAACTTTTCTAGAACCTTACCTAATAGTTCCTTACAAATGTCAGTCCAATCTCTAACGACCACTAATCCCGTAATGACTAGGCCATCCACCTATAAATTGAGCTATAGTTGAACATCTTCGAGTACACTCATTGCATAAAAGATGAAATGTGTGTGTCTTGAGTCTCTATCTTCTTACCAACGCGCTAATAAGTGTGGGGTCCAATTTACACCCCCGAGCACACGAGACATGTGCAAGAATCCCGCAACTTCTAATAAGGTTCAATAACACACAATGGCCTTATAGATAGATTGTGTATTTGTAACACCCCTTGATCGGCATAACCCTTGGACCTAAGCTGTGGAATTCTACCATAGTTACCAGAGCAATTCACTTTCAAAATTCAACAATAATTCATTCAATCATTAATTTTATCATAGATGCATACAAAACATAGTATACAAGCAAAATCAAAACTTAATCGAGCTTATGAAAGCTTTTTAAATAGACCTAAGCATGAATAAGGACCAAACTGCAAACTTTTTAAAGTATGAGCATAGGTATTGATACCATCTTTAGCTTCGATGTTTCTAAAATCAAGTTAAAATACACAAGTATCATAACTAAATTAGGTATCTATACTGTAACACCCTTAACCTGACCCATACGCTGGATCTGCGTATGAAGCGTAACAAATGGATCGGGTTCACCTATCTTTAATTTTTTTTACCGACTTAACTAATATAAAAAAACTAAAATAAAACCAATAATAATTCTTACAACAAAGGCCTTAAGCCACTGAATGTTTAGTCATTCAAATTTTTATCTCTAATCAGACTATTTATTTTTAATGAGACCCTTAAAGTTTTTAACTTAGGGTTAACTATTTTAGAATCTAGACTCTAAGGACGTCGTCTGGTTACACCATGATTGATTCTCAAGCAAAGCCTCTAATGGGACCCCATTCCTATGTGCATGACTCTAACTACCTACGATCTCCGATCTCATCACTATTTGGCTAGGTCCTTCATTTGAGTCCTCGATCAACACCGTAAATCCTATGAACATTAGACAAACTATTGTAAATTCAAATGAACTTAGTGAGTTCTTTCACTACACCATAGTTTAATCATGTCGCAAGAGGGTAACAAACGTAAAATATACTAAACATAAATTAACTCTCTGCTCATTTAAGGTAGTTGTTCTTTATTAGGGTGGTAGACTCCACCCAATCCTTTGAGCTACTCGACTTACTATAGGACCTTCCTCTAGTCAGACTCTCCACTTTTCATGACATAGTCCCAAAGCACTCGTTGACATTTTCATATTGGGCTAACATACAACGGACCTAGTCACTTAGGCAAACCCACACTCGTTCCACCTTACTGGAAGCAGTGGTGAGATTACTACCAGTAATCCACCTATAACCAAGACCCATCCTTGGGACTCACCTATACCATAAATGAATGTCAGTCTTAGGCACTGAATCAACAGGTTATCGTTCATGCAACTATATGAGCTTTCTATCCCACTTGCTCATTTCCTCACTACAAGGCTATCATTGTGGTGATGTATCCGCATTAGACTTTCCTTAAAGAGGAATAGTATTGACAAATATTTTGTCCCCTAGATAGAATCCTTATCTTATGAGTGAAATTTTCATCCCTTTGAAGAGATTTGCCTCCCGCGCACAACTTCTTTTACCTTCTCTTGGTGGCTCTTCATGACGAATCCTTTCTTACGACCCTCGGATAATTTCCCGTTTTACATTTCCATAATTAGGTCAGCTCTTGCATAACCTATCTTCCTCTAATTCTTGTTGGGTCTTCGCCCATGCCTTTTCGATTTTCACATATAACCACTTTCATCATTTTTGGCAGATTCCTCAAGATTCGCTTGCCAGTACTTACACTTTCTTTTAATTCTTCTTCCACCTGTGTGGTTTCATATACTTTTCGTACTGGCAATATACACCTCACTTGAGGTCCTGTGTAACACCCCAAAATTTCTTATTTTTGGCTTTTGTAAATTTGTGGCATGAAAATTTTCTAAATATGTTTTTGCATGATTTTGAAACAAATATATGTCTGCTTGAGTGGCTATGTGTTCTGGGTATGTGTAAGAGGTCCCAAGTTCAAGTAGAAGTGATCATGAGCTGGTTAACCCAATATGATGCAGTGGTGAATTGTGTTTTCAACTCTTTTAATTCAGTAAGGGCTATTCTGTAGGGTGCTACTGATATGTTGTTCTCGGTACAAGGTTTATAGAGAATTTCACTTCTCTAACCGGTGGTGAACCAAGTAATTCTTCTGGGAATACATCAGGAAATTCACATACAACCGGCACTAAATGAATCTTTGACTCAGATACTTTAGTATCAAACACGTATGCAAGATAAGCGTCATAACCCTTTCTAATATATTTCTGTGCTGATGTTGCTGAAATCACATTAGGTAATCCATCCAATTTATCAGATTCAACATGAAGTAATTCACCACTCTAACATTTCAATACAATATATTTCTGTTTACAATTCACCTCTGCATCATATTGGGTTAACCAGTCCATTCCCAAAATCACATCAAATTCATCAAATGGCAATAACATCAAATCAGCCGGAAAGCAATGACCTTTTACCATCAAAGGACAATTGTCACAGTCCTTATTCATCAAAGTATACATGCTTTACTGTGAGGATGTACACACTGAGTTTGTGAAAACTCACTCACTTCCTTTTCTTTATCTGTCAGGTAATCCCCAGTAGTAGATGGATCGATGCAGTAGAGGGCTTATCGGTGACTACTAAGATGTTTGCTATAGTTTATGACTTTAATGTTTTTATGGTTTTTATTTAATTGGGGCTATTTATGTAATTTGGGACTTGGACTACCTTTGTTTTTATTTTGGGATTTAATTTGATATTTATGGATTTATTTTGAAACTGCAAACGTCACATAGACTTTGATTTTCTAAAATTAACTAAGAGTTTCCACGTAAAAGAGATGGGTTTAAACGAATAACTTGACTAATGGTTTTCTGACTTAAGTAAAGATAATAACCGGAATGATCTTCAACTTGCTAAAGTTTTTCCAAAAGCACTCTCATGTGACACGGCCAGATTCGGTCATAACGTCTAGGCCGGGTTTGGGGTGTTCATCTTGGTAGACTTTTTGCATTTGTTTTCTGGTGGACTCTATGGGTTGCTATAGCTGGGCTATGGTCTTAAACCCATCTTACCTCGTTTCCATTGTCCTAACGGACTTACCCCATGTTTACTATCTTGGCTGACTCTATCTGTGTTTACGGTCCCAACGAACTATCTCTGTTTTATGTTTACTATCACAACGAACTATCTCTTTTTTATTTTTGCTTTCCCAGTGAACTATCTTTGTTTTGTGTTTATTATCTCATCGGATTATCTCTTTTCTATATTTACTGTCTCTACAGACTATCTTTGTGGATGCCATAGAGTGTGTCACACCCTTTACCGACCCAGTCGTCGAACCCGAGTAATAGGATGCTACAAGCAAATACAAACATTTATATGCAATTTATATAAATGCCATTCAGATACTATGCAATACAGCAATTTAAATTTTACAAGGACTTACTTGTGTAATACAAACATGAAATAAGATTGAATTGTAAAATTTCAAAATTTTAAAGTGGGTATCGATATTTAATTACTAGGTATCGATACCAAATTACGATTCTCTTTGTTATGCAGAACAAGGGCATCAATATTTATTTTTTGGTATCAATATTTTATGAAAAAGTATCGATACTAGTATAAATATTGATGCCATTCTGGCATTCTGTTTGTTTTAAAATTGTTCAAATAATCAAGTATCAATACCAAATGCCAAAATATCGATACTTAAGTTCAAAAATGGTAAACACCAATATTTAAAATGTCCATTTCAGGCCCAAAACACCTAAAACTCAAATGGCAACCATAGATATAATTATAGACCTAAAAAACATCAACCAATGACATACCACAAATATCATTTATATCAATCATCCTAAGTGCCTAACCAATATGTCACAATTGACACCTCAATCAACAACTCAAATTCAAACATAACACTATATTCAAAACAATCCAATATGCCTTCCAATGCATCTCAAAAAAATTTAACATGGCATACCTCATTTATCCATTTATAACACCTTATAATAATGATTCAATATCAACTATTCAAGCATACACAATACCTTACCAAATTTATTCAAACCTATCATATACATACCACTCATTTACTAAGCATATTTCAAACATATTACCTTATCACCACATAAGCATTATAACATAACCTAAATAATTAACAATGATTACCAAATACCAAGATCATTACAAAACTTATTGTTACATACATAACCACATAACATTTAAAATGCTAAATTCACTCAAAGCTAACAATACAACCATATAACTCTCCTAGGTACATTTCAAATATTATTTACCTGTCTTTTAAACCAATTAATTCATATGATATCATATAACCTATATAATAGAATACTCAAAATGTCATTTCAAATACCAAATACACAATTCAACCATTTACTAATGCATATGTTTTCAACAAGTATATTACTTACCATAATCACACCAACAAAATTTTAGGCCACACCACTATATAAGTAAACCAAAACAACTCCTAAGTACATGCCACACATAACCAAGCCTTGATATGATCAAAAGACTACAAAATCAATACTGGGATAGTGTGAGCTTCTTGATAATCCGCCTGACACATTTTGCAAGTTAGTGATCACCAAACGGGTAATGCCTCTAAATTTTTATTGCAAACACAATGGCTGCCAATTCATGATCATGTGTCGGGTAGTTCATTTCATGTGGTTTTAGCTGTCTTGAAGCATAGGCTACTACTTTGCCTTCTTGCATCAAAACACAACCTAAACCATTCAATGATGCGTCACTGTAAATTATAAATTCCTTACCTGATTTAGGCTTAACTAATACAAGAGCCTCTGTCAATAGTACTTTCAACTTATCAAAAATCTGCTGACATTTATCAGACCACTCAAACTTCACATCTTTCTGTAATAATCGAGTCATCGGAGAAGCTATCATTGACAACCCTTTTACAAACCTCTGTAATACCCGGCCAATCCTAGAAAACTTCAGACTTCTGACACATTCTTCAGGGGCTTCCAATCTATAGTGCCTAAAATTTTATTCGAATCCACCCTGACACCTTCAACAGATACAATATACCCCAGAAAACTGACTTCTCGCAACCAAAATTCACATTTACTGAATTTTGCATACAAATTGTTTCTCACGCAGAATTTGCAACACTATCCTTAAATGCTCTGCATATTCTTTTTCATTTTAGGAATAAACCAAAATATCATCTATAAATACCACCACAAACCTATCTAAATATGGTCTGAAAATTCTATTCATTAAACCCATAAACACTGCAGGCGTATTAGTTAAACCAAATGGCATCACAAAAAACTCATAGTGCCCGTATCTAGTTCTGAAAGCTGTATTTGGTGCATCCGAATCTTTTACCCGTAACTGATAGTAGCCAAAACGAAGATCAATCTTTGAAAATATAGTGACACCTCTCAACTGGTCAAACAAGTCATCAATACGAGGCAATGGATACTTGTTCCTTATTGTAACTTTGTTGACTGTCTGTAGTCAATGCACAGCCTTAACGATCTATCCTTTTTCTTTACAAACAGAACCGGTGCACTCCAATGTGAGACACTAGGTCAAGCAAAACCCCTGTTATTCAATTCTTGTAACTGTGTTTTCAACTCTTTTAATTCAGTAAGGGCTATTCTGTAGGGTGCTACTGATATCGGTGTTTTTCCCGGTATAAGGTTTATAGAGAATTACAATTCTCTAACTGGTGGTAACCCAGGTAATTTTTCTGGGAATACATCAGGAAATTCACATACAACCGGCATTGAATGAATCTTTGACTCAGATACTTTAGTATCAAACACATATGCAAGATAAGCGTCATAACCCTTTTTAATATATTTCTGTGCTGATGTTGCTAAAATCACATTAGATAATCCATCCAGTTTATCAGATGCAACATGAAGTAATACACCACTCTGACATTTCAAAACAATATATTTCTGTTTACAATTCATCATTGCACTATATTGGGTTAACCAGTCTATTCCCAGAATCACATCAAATTGATAATACTCTAGAATAACGTATTTTTATGTATTAATTGTGTATTTATTCTGAGTATGATCCTGCTAATTTTAGCTATTTATGATATTTTATCTTATAGGGACTAAATTAAAGGCAAAAGAGAAATTAAGGGACAAAAGTGTAAAATTAAATATAAAATGGGCCAATGTGCGACAAAGGGAAAAGTTGGTGCCAAAAGTGCAAGTATGGAGCACACAGGGGTTGAAATGCAAAAGAAGAGATTTTATTCTATCAAGACTCTATTTTGATTATATTAGGATAATTAATATTAAGATAATTATTGGGGATTATTTAATTTTAGGATTTTATCTTTATTTATTTTCAATTAAATGTATTTATCTTTTGGGAGTTTAAGTGGGATTAGACTATCTCCCCTAGCACTATAAATAAGGGGTGAGGTGACTCAAAATTTATGCTTCTTTTTTCTGTAAACACTCCCTTCCCCAAAAAACTCTTTTTGTTCTGTACATGTTTTCTTCAATAAAAATTTCATTTCTATTATATTTATTTCTTTCCCAAAAATCATGAGCCACTAAACCAATCTAGCCGAAGGTTGTCGAAAATCCCCAAAAAGGGTTCTTAAGGCTTAGAATCCGTACTTAGTCTCCTTGCTGAGTATTCATCGTTTCTCTGCACTATAGGGCTGACACTTCTGTCCATGTCCCTTAAGAAATAAACTTTTCAATGTATGCAAAGACGACCGCTTTGTATGTTTTGGGAAGGTTGCACAGTCTATTCGTTAACTTACTGCGTCAGAGGTTGGCAAGCCTAAGAGACAAATGGCATGGGATTCGCCATTGAGTAGCGTTGATCTAGCATAAGACGATCCTACAGAAGTGATTGTTGGCTAGAGTCAGGTTCCACTAAATCGTAAGTCTAAATCTTTGGAGCTGGTGGTCGTAGGCGTCCTCTTCCACTATAACTGGCTTATTCGGTTTGAGAAGGATCATCCAAAAGCCAAGGATTGAACCCAAGGCAGATCGAGACAATTAGAGGCTGAAATTTTCCCATAAGAATTTCTTTATCTCAACTCTATTTCCTATTTTTAATTTTTGCAATTTCAATTCAATTTCTTAATTCTGTTTTTATTTTATTTTCATTTCCAGATCAAAACTTTTAATTCTGTTATTTTTATTTTTTTAGGAACGTAGGTTTTCTTGGGCACGATTCTGTCCAGGATTTCAAGAAACAAGCATTCGTACAATCCAGTCCCTAAGGATTCGACTCTACTTCCCCTTTACTATTCTTTTTCATTATTTTTAGGGAATAGGATATTTTTGGTGCTCTCAACGACCGCATCAAATTTTGCCGCCATTGCCGGGGACTAGCAACATACTAATCTTGTTTTTTGTTTTCTATGACCAGATCTGCTCCAGGCACTCTTGCGTTTGACTTAGAAATTGAAAAGACTGCGAAAGCTACTTGCAAGGAAACAAAACTAAGGAAAAAGCAGTCAGCTGTGGTTGGGACTTAAAGTAATCCACCACCAGAAATTAGAATCGACGACGAAGTAGAGTCTAAGGTTAATGAAAACCCTACTCAAACATTTGAAAGTAAAGCAGAAGAAGTCGATTCACCTGAAGAGGTTCTTGACGCCAGGGTTAACAAAAACCCAAATTTGGCACAGCAACAAATGGCTCAAACAATTCGGTAACTGGCCGAAGCTCTGACAGAACAACCACCGTTATGTATTACATATCCTAATATGGATATTGATTTCGAATTAAAGTCAGGGTTAATTCAGTTGCTGCCAGCTTTCCGAGGGTTACAAAATGAAAACCCCCATAAACATTTGAAGGAGTTTCATATGGTTTGTTTGAGTATTAAACCTCAAGGCGTAACTGAGGATTAAATTAAATTGCGGGAATGGTTATTTTATTTACCCCCTGGATCTATTACTACTTGGGATGATTTATCTTGTTTATTTTTCAATAGGTTTTTTCTAGCATCTAGAGCAGTTGACCTAAGAAGAGAGATCGTGGGAATAAGGCAAAAAGAATTAGAGACTCTTTTCGATTATTAGGAGTGGTTTAAGAAGTTGTGTGTGAGCTGCTCACAACACGGTATAACAGAGCAATCTCTCCTCTAATACTTTTATAAAGGTTTGAAACCAATGAAGATAAATATGGTAGATGCCACTAGTGGAGGAGCGTTAGTTAACATGACCCCTCAACAAGCAAGAGACCTGATCTCCATAATGGTTGCAAATTCTCAGCAGTTTCGAGCTAATCCTGAACCCCTAGAAGGGTTCACCAGCTAAGTAATTCTTCCATAGAAGATAGACTTGATAGACTTACTAATCTTGTGAGCTCTCTTGTTACAGAAAAAGCTAAACTAGCCCGGTTATGTGGAATATGTGCTACACCTGAGCACACAACTGATGCATGTCCCAGTTTGTATGATGACTCTATAGCTCATTTAGATATAGTGGGAAATTTCCCTGGCCCACCACAGAGGCGATACGATCCCTACGCTAATACCTACAACCCAGGGTGGAGGGACCATCCTAACTTGAGTTATGGAGCTAATCCACAGTATAATCAGCCATACCAAAACTGACCTCTACAATGGCCGCAAAATTCAGGTAACTTTCTAGAAGCTCTTGTCAATAAATTAGCAACTAATGTTCTTGATTTTCAACAGAAAACCGAGGTATCCATAAGGGAGTTGACCATATCAATTGACAAAATAAGTTCTCAAGGGAAGCTACCGTCACAAATAGAACCGAACCCGAGGCAAAACGCTAATGTAGTGATGCTGCAAAGCGGTTAGGTGCTAGAACCTATTCCTGATAAGAATCTTGACCAAGAAATCGCCTAGAAAAAACCCAAAAAAGACGAATAGGTTCGACCGAAACCTCTACTGCCTAAAATCTAACCTCCCTTTCCAGAACGATTCAACTAGAGTCGAAAAGGTAAAGAGGGCAAAGAGATCCTCAAAACATTTAGGAATGTCGAGATCAACATTCTGTTGTTGGATGCCATCAAGCAAATTTCGCAGTATGCTAAATTTCTTAAAGAACTTTGCACCAACAAGCGGAAATTAACAGGTAACTAAAGGGTGAATATTGGTGAAAATGTGTCTGCAGTGTTACAGCAGAAAATACCGGCAAAATGTAAGGATAAGGGCATGTTTGCAATACCATGCAAAATAGGTCATTTGGGAATTAAGAAGGCTTTGTGTGATCTAGGAGCCTTCATAAATATAATGCCATATTCTATTTATAAATCACTTAACGCGGGTTTTTTGACAAAAATAGGTGTTATCATTCAATTAGCAGACAGGTCTATTGTGCACCCCGAATGAGTTCTCGAGGACGTGTTGGTAAAAGTTAACGAACTTATTTTCCCTGCAGATTTTTATGTGATAAAAATAGAGGAGGATAGTACTCCCGAATCTTCAGATCTCTTGTTGGAACGACCCTTCCTTAGTACGGCTAGTACTAAAATCGACGTTTGAAGTGGAACTCTCACGATGTAGTTTGATAGGGAGATCGTGAAGTTTAATGTCTATGACACCATTAGCCATCCCAGCGAAATCTTGAGCGTAAATCGTGTCGACATAATTAACTCTTTAATGGAAGAAAATTTTGAGTCAATTTATAATGATAAATCTGAGCTTGATGAATTTGAATTTGTTAATGAGTTATTATCTCCAAGTACTAAACTTTTACCTTCTGTTATACAGGCACTAGAGTTGAAGTTGAAACCGCTTCCTACGCATCTGAAATATGCATTTTTTGGGAAGAATAATACCCTACCAGTCATAGTCTCCAATAAACTCTCCACGCATAAAGAAGAAAGTTTGGTCTAAATATTAAAAAGTCATAAGGAGGCGAATGGTTGGACAATTGCCGACTTAAAAGGGATAAGCCCTTCGACATGCACACACAGGATCTACTTGGAGAAAAACATAAAAATAAAGCGAGAAGCACAAAGACGACTAAATCCAAATATGATGAAGGTGGTAAAGAAAGAGATAATCAAGCTGTTGGATGCTGATGTAATCTACCCCATTTCGGATAGTAGATGGGTAAGTCCGGTGCAAGTCGTGCCCAAGAAAATGGGCGTAACAGTAAAAAAAATGCTGAAGGTGACTTGGTGCCAACCCGAGTACAAAATGGGTGGCATGTCTGTATTGATTACAATTTTTTTCAAATTTCGGTCGCACCAGAGGACCAAGAGAATACCACTTTTACGTGCCCATTTGGTACATTTAAGTATAGGAGGATGCCGTTTGGCCTTTGCAATGCGCCAGCCACCTTCTAAAGATGCATGATGAGTATATTTTTTGAATATGTGGAAAAAATTATCGAAGTTTTTATGGATGATTTTACTGTATATGGAAATTGGTTTGATGAATGCCTTAAAAACCTAACAATAATTTTGAATAGGTGCATAGAATTCAATCTTGTCTTAAATTATGAAAAGTGTCATTTTATGGTAGACAATGGTTTAATTCTAGGTCACGTAGTTTCCTCTAGGGGAATTGAGGTCGATAAGGCCAAAATTAACATTATAAATTCTTTGCCTTATCCCTCCACTGTGAGGGAAATTCGTTCTTTTCTTAGCCATGCAGGGTTCTACAGGCACTTTATAAAGAATTTCTCGAAAGTAGCAGAACCACTGTGTGAGTTGTTGTAGAAAGACAAGAAGTTTGAGTTTGGCCAAAAGTGTAAGGAAGGTTTTGATACACTCTAGCAGAAGTTGGTCTCCGCTCCTATTGTGCAACTACCAAATTGGAAGTACTCGTTTGAAATTATGTGCGATGCGAACGAACACAGTGTAGGGGTTGTATTAAGGCAAAGGATAGACAAGGAACCTCATGTTATTTGTTATGCTTCAAAAACCCTAGACGCTGCACAAAGCAACTACACCACTACAGAAAAAGAACTCTTAGTCGTTGTATTTGCTTTAGATAAATTCTGACCTTATTTATTGGGTTCTAAAGTAATTATTTTTCTGATCATGCAGCCCTTAGGTACTTGATCATAGAAAAGGAAGCTAAACCGAGGCTCATTAGGTGGATTTTGTTGCTCCAAGAATTTGACATTGAGATTCAAGACAAAAGAGGATTCGAGAATTTAGTGGCTGACCACTTGAGCAGAATAAAAGTGCCTTTTGATGACATCCCTATTAAAGAAGAATTCCCTTATGAGAGTTTATTTTCAACTGAGGTACGTCTCCCATTGTATGCAGATATGGTAAAGTTTCTAGCTACAGGATCGTTACCCACTGAGTTAACACGTTCCATGAGGGATAAGCTCAAACGCGACGCTCGATATTACATTTGGGATGACCCGTACTTGTGGGAATGCTGTTCAGACCAGATAATACGACGATGTGTTCTAGAAATCGAGGTAACTTATATCCTTAATTTTTATCATGCTAAAGCTTGCGGAGATCATCCTAAGCGGACTACTCACAAGGTGTTAAAATGTGGGCTATATTGGCCCACAATTTTTTGAGATGCATATAACTTCTGTAAGTCTTGCGATAAGTGCCAACATACAGGTAACATCACTAAACAAAATCAAATGCCCCTATCCCCATTCATATATATGAAATCTTTGATGTTTGAGGCATCGATTTCATGGGCCCGTTTATTTCTTCATTTAGCAATGTATATATAATTCTTGCAATGGACTATGTTTCTAAGTGGATAGAGGCAAAGCCTACTCGTAATGAGAATGCCAAAACTATTGTAGAGTTTCTAAAACGAACTATTTTTTCTAGGTTTGGCACACCTCGAGCCCTAATCAGTGATCGTGGCACCCATTTTTGCAATAAAGTCATGGAGGCACTATCGTCGAAATATGGAATTCATCACCGTATAGCTACAGCATACTATCTCCAAAGGAATGGACAAGCCAAAGTCTCAAACAGGGAGATAAAAACTATTTTGGAGAAAACAATTTGGCCCAACCGAAAAGATTGGAGTCTTCGGCTTAATGAAGCACTTTGGGCCTATCGGACGGCATATAAAGTAAAAATTGGAATGACCACATATCGACTTGTTTTTGGTAAAGCTTACCATCTTCTGATAGAATTAGAACATAAAGCCTATTGGGCTGTTGGACAATGTAACATGGGGTTAGACCCTGCAGGAAGGGCGAGGAAATTAGATATCCAAGAGTTGGAAGAAATCCGCAATGATGCCTATGAGAATGCTCGCACTTATAAAGACAAGACCAAGTTGTTTCATGATAAGAAAATAGCTCAGAAGCATTTTTCGGTAGGACAAAGAGTTTTACTTTATAACTCCGTATTGAAATTATTCCCAGGTAAGCTTCGGTCACGATGGCAAGGACCTTTATTGTTACCAAAGTATTCCCTCATGGTGCGGTTGAAATAGAAAGTGAAGAATCAAGAAAGTAGTTCATAGTCAATGGGTAGCGGTTAAAGCAGTTTTACGAGAATTTTCAAGCTCACTCGATTGAAAAGATTTATTTGGAGCCACCGTAGAACCATTTAAGTCGTCGAGCTAATGATGTTAAACAAGCGCTTGTTGGGAGGCAACCCAATCTTTATTTTTATTTTCATTTTTATTATTTATTAATTATTATTTATTATTTTCTTTTCTTTTCTTTTTAATTTCTTTTATTTTTATTAAATATTAATAAATTTCTCTTCTTCCATCTAGGTAAAACGGAGCGAAAATACGAAAAATAAAAGAGACAGAAAGTGTGAACCAAAATAGCCCTATCCATGGTACCAAACAGCCTCTATTCCATATTCTATTCCAGCCCAGAATGCCATATCTCTACAGCCAAACAATCCTATTCAAACTCTAGAATCCCCAAAACCTGTAGCCAAATACCCTTTTTCAGTAAATAAAACCCCCAAACCTTACATTTTTTTCCCAAATTTCCTTTCCCTTCTCCATAGCCGACGACTCCTTTCTCCTCCACAACCCACCTCTGTTTTGCTACCGAACATGGTACGAACCTGAAGCCGCGCAGCTGCCGAGCCTCCCGTCACCATCAACCTACGCTGTCGCCGCCTCTCCGCCTCTCAAACAATTGATTTGGCTGACATATCCTCTTCCTCTCCATCACCGCCGCATCATTCGACCTCCCCTTTCTCCTCTTCTTCCACGACCACGCCACAAGCCGCTGAGCCCTCCTAATCATCCCTTTCACGCGCAAGCCCTCCGACTATCGCGCTATCCTCTCCTTCGCACGTAACCACTGTGCCGACGAATGCGCCATACATCCCATGCCATCCCCTTTACGTCGTTCGTCTTCTCCTCCATACGGCAGGCAAGCATCATCATTCTCTGCCCTTCATGTGCCGACTGCGTGCTATTCCTCCCACCACCGCCACCGATGGAACGGGCCATAATGCCAACACGCCAACCGTCGCATCGGTCTCGTCGTCATCCACCACGCTATGCAGCCCGAACAGTAGAAGCGACCACGGTCTCCTCCTCTAACACGGCTATAATGCCCTCCCGTGGCCATACCTACCGTTCTCGCGTCAATATCTTACCCTCGAAGGCCCATTTGCACGGTCACCTTAGTTTTACTTCCGATACTGATCGGAACATGTATGATTTTCTTCGACATAAAACTATAATACCTTGTAAATGCCTGCCGATACTTATTTTGGCTGCCTTGCATATTAAAACTACTGTTACAGATTATTTTAAGAATATTGGCTGGGTTGGAAATTTTGATGTAACTCATTGTGCCTATTATGAACTTGTTTTAGAATTTTATTCTAGTTTTCAATTTCATCGGCATGGTCACATTTCGTTAGATACACCAGATGTTGTCAAATTCAGGTTATTAGGTACCATGCATAGCTCATCTCTTATTGAATTTAATATTTCCTTATCTTTTGTAACTGAAGAGTATGCTATGTCTCTAGATTTTCAGAACAGTTTGTGTACATTTCCTACTGATTTTAGGGTCGTCGAGGCCTTTGCTTTGCTAACTAATCATGTCGAATCTATGTATAGCCCAAAAACATCAAAGGATTTATGGTTTCGCGATCCTGCCTTATGTTACATACACCGTTATCTAGCTTACAATTTCTCAGGCCGTCGAGATGCTCCGGCCACCGTCTTAAAGATGAAATTATTCTTTTTATAGTGTATGTATACCGGTCGTCCGGTTAATTTGGGTTATTGGTTTGCACTTCAATTTGAGCATGTTATCAAAGCTAAGCGCCCTCTAATTTTAGGTTCTCTTATTACACAGCTGTTATTTTCTCTGCATGGTTCTAACGCTCCTATTTCAGACTTACATGTTGCTTGTGAGGCTGATCCGTTGGATGCACGATGCCTCGACTCAATGGGGCTACATCTTGGCACTCTGTCATCCTTTTGCTTTGTCCCTCCTGGTGTTCGTTCCATACCATCCGAACGAGTCTTTCGACAGCGAAATCAAAATGAAGCACTAGCACCCACTCAAGCCCAACCTCCTTCGACTGTTGAGCAACGCTTAGAGCGCATTAAGGCTCGACTTGACACTTTTGGCCAGTAACTAACCAAACTCATTGCCATCCTCCGCAATCGATAGTAGCTACACGGGGAGTTTTTCTAAACTTTCCTACCTATTTATTTCTTTTGCATCAACATTGAGGACAATGTGTTTTAAGTAAGAGGGAGGTACTCTTCGTATTACTGTCGTCTTCTGATGTGATTTTGGTTATTATTGTTGCTGTTGTGTTTATTTGTGTTTGTTGCTTGAGGGTATATTTTGTCCATATTTTTTTAAGAATATTCTACAGCTTTTCATGCCTAAGAATTTGACCGCGACTTGCCACTATTTGACCTACATGCATGATTCTTGGCTACTGAGTTAGTTATGATTTTGCCTGTTTGATTTTATGTCTATTGTTTTATTTTTATTAGGCTAAAAATAATTATGATTAATAAAGTAACTCTATCTACTTTTCGTAAAATTGATCACGTTTAATATAAAGTGGACATCTAATTCAATTGCATGCTTAAATTATTTTCATGACTATTAGGTGATTACTAAAACTTATTTTTGACACTTGATTATTTTTCCTAAGTCCTCTAAAATTAAAATTTTTTGTAAATTTCGTTTAATGACAATAAATGTTTCCAAGGTTATGAGTGCAGCATAGAATGTGACTGACTGAGTAACCGGGGTAGGGTGCTTGGGTTGTCATTCTACTTCGCGTCAAAAGGTTGAGTGACGTGATAGGTAAAACTCCGCCAACCAAGGTTATGAGTGCGGCTCAAAACGTGGCTGACTGAGTAACCGGGGTAGGGCGCTTGGGTTGTCATTCTACTTCGCGTCAAAAGGTTGTGTGACGTGATGGGTAAAACTCCGCTAACCGAAAATAAATAATTTTTAAGAGTATGTTGGGCTGAGTAACCGGGGTGGGGTGCTTGGCTGTCATCTCTTTCCGTGTCAAAAGGTTCAATATATTTCTAAGTAAATAAATAATAAAAATAAAAAAGAAAAAGAAAAAATAGTACTAATAAAATTGCAGTTGGGGACTAAAGGAGGAAATAAATAGGGTGTCTTGGTAGGTTTGGTAATTTACCTAAATAGCATGAAATAATTCAAAACGATTTTAATTTTTGTGTGTATTAATTGGAATTCTTTTCTGCTTTACTTAAAGCAAGCTTAGAGTTCTCTTTATTTTTCATATGCATTTTTAACTAATTTTTATGAAACTTTGGAGTGGTATTTCTTTTATAGCAGAATCTAAATTTCACAGTAGGTAGGAACCATACTTGAAGGCAAACATGGGCTAAGTAGGGGGAATTTGATAATACTCTAGAATAACGTATTTTTATGTATTAATTGTATATTTATTCTGAGTATGATCCTGCTAATTTTAGCTATTTATGATATTTTATCTTATAAGGACTAAATTAGAGGCAAAAACGAAATTAAGGGACAAAAGTGTGAAATTAAAGATAAAATGGGCCAATGTGCAACAAAGGGAAAAGTTGGTGCCAAAAGTGCAAGCATGGAGCACACAGGGGTTGAAATGCAAAAGAAAAGATTTTATTCTATCAAGACTCTATTTTGATTATATTAGGATAATTAATATTAAGATAATTATTGGGGATTATTTAATTTTAGGATTTTATCTTTATTTATTTTCAATTAAATGTATATATCTTTTGGGAGTTTAAGTAGGATTAGACTATCTCCCCTAGCACTATAAATAGGGGGTGAGGTGACTCAAAATTTATGCTTCTTTTTTTCGTAAATACTCCATTCCCCAAAAAAACTCTTTTTATTCTCTCCATATTTTCTTCAATAAAAATTCCATTTCTATTATATTTATTTCTTTCCCAAAAATCATAAGCCACTAAATCAATCTAGCCAAAGGTTGTCGAAAATCCCCAAAAAGGGTTCTTGAGGCTTAGAATTCGTACTTAGCCTCCTCGCTAAGTATTCATCGTTTCTCCGCACTACGGGGCTGACGCTTCCTTCCATGTCCCTTAAGAAATAAACTTTTCAATGTATGCAAAGGCGGCTGCTTTGTATGTTTTGGGAAGGTTGTACAATCTGTTCGTTAACTTACTACGTCAGAGGTTGGCGAGCCCAAGAGACAAAATGGAGTGGGATTCGCCATTGAGAAGCGTTGATCTAGCATAAAACGATCCTACAGAAGCTATTGTTGGCTAGAGTCAGGTTCCACTAAATCATAAGTCTAAATCTTTGGAGCTGGTGGTCGTAGGCGTCCTCTTCCACTATAACTGGCTTATTCAGTTTGAAAAGGATCATCCAAAAGCCTAGGATTAAACCCAAGGTAGATCGAGACAACTGGAGGCTGGAATTTTCCTATAAGAATTTCTTTATCTCAACTCTATTTCCTATTTTTAATTTTCGCAATTTCAATTCGACTTATTAATTCTGATTTTATTTTATTTTCATTTCCAGATCAAAACTTTTAATTCTGTTATTTCGCAATAACATCAAATCAGCCGAAAAGTAATGACCTTTTTACCATCAAAGGACAGTTGTTACAAACCTTACTCACCATAACACTGACCTAGGGGGTTTGAAACTTTAACATGCCCGTGTGACTAAGCCATGGCAAAATAGGGCATACATTCTGACTTCACCACACGGCCAAATGACACGCCCGTGTGCCAGGCCATTTGAAAATTAGGGAGGCTACTGACTTGGCCACACGGCTAACCACACGCTTATGTGTCAAGCTGGTATGCCACCCATAGCCACCAGACACACCCGTGTGTCCAGGCCGTGTCAAACCTGTAGGGTATACTAACTTAATTTTAAAAGACACCCAGGGGACACATGGCCGTGTTCTATGACTGTGTGTCACACACGGCTGAGACACACGCCCGTGTCTTTGCCCGTGTGGACAAAAATAAGCCATTCGAAAAGCCAACTTTGCCACCCATTTTGGATCATCCCTACAAGTTAAAACCAATACACGTTATATCATACTTTCTTAGCCAATTCACAACCAAATTACACACAATCATGCCATATATTCCTCATTCAAAATCATAATCAATTTCCATACTAAATCATTCACTACATAAGCCAAAATCATAACAAACACTTGTTATAAAAACACATGATATACCATTTCAATTCATGACTAAAACTTACCAAATTCAACACTTGTTTCTTACCAAAATGACCATTTCCAAATAAGTCATATATATACTATAAATATACAAATTTTGCACCACATAACACATAATAAATAAAATATAATCTCATTCATTATCAAGCCATATCACATGGCTATGATATGCACATCTCAAAAACACATCTTATAAATTCTAGCCTATACATGCCACATAACCAAAATCTGAAAACATTTATTTACTGAAATGATAACCAGATAGTGTGATGACGTCTTCAACGATTTCCAACCCGAGCAAATCTCTGAAAATCTATAAACATGGGAAAAATACACAAAGCTTTGAAAGCTTTGTAAGCCATAAGCAAATAAATTAAATTAATGATATTCATAATTCAATTCAGCTAGGCCGAAATTAACAAATCTTAATCCCATGTACATTTATCATGCTCTTAAATTCATATAATCACATTAAATACTTTACTTACCTTTACCTTTCACAAACATATAATCTTCACATTACTTGATCTATTTAGCTCAATTTCAATTTCATACAACGAGCTTATGTATCACAACATTCATTTGCATACATACATTTCGTTCAATATCATGTATTTCAAATATCATTTTTGAAAATATACTTACCTTTCATTCTCGAATATCATATACACATCGTACATACCTGACTCGGATGTACCTTAAATATACACGTTTAAGTACTCATCTCGTACAAATCTCACACACTTTTCTGTACCATCCCGTACACATCTCATACACATTCCTATACCATCTCGTACAATCTCATACACTTTTCTGTACCATCTCGTACGTATCTCATACACATTCCTGTACCATCTCGTACAAATGTCATACACATGTCTATAGCATCTCATACATATTATCTCCTTTTATTTACCAGTTGAACCATTCGGAATAGAATTTAAATACATAAAAATCTCATACGATGAGTACCTATACCATGGTCCGAAACCAAATCAGGGTAACTCCAACAAAGTGCCTATACCATGGCCCGAAGCCAAATCAAGGCAACTTATCCCGAAGCGCCTATACCATGGCCCGTAGCCAACTCAAGTTCACTCCCACATAATACCTACACCATGGCCCGTAGTCAAATCAAGGTATTATTCGCACCCGTAGTGTCGATATCATGGCCCGAAACCAACTCAATATCCTAATGACCTTTCATTAACATCCAAAACCATTACTAATGTTTAATTGGGATTTCCAATACTAAATCGTAATCAAGTCATTTCGAACTACCATCGAGTCATTATTGAATCATAGTCAAACACTTTCAAGATCTAATATTACAATTTATGCAATATTTCAGCATATAAGTACAACTTTAATAGAGCTCGTTATACACACAAACTTTTCAAATTCACAAATTCAATCAAATTAATCTCTAAACAAATCCTCCAAATCACAGTTCAATTCAGCACATATATATATATATATATATATATATTTATATTAACAACTCAATTCAGCACATTTAATACATGTACATTCAATTTAACAACATTTATTTACTTACAACTTACCTCGTATGAACATGAACGGATCGGACGACTATTCGATAATTTCAACTCTTCCTCAATCCAAATTCGATTTCCATTTTTCTTGATCTAATTCAATACAAATTTGACCTATTTAATAACAAATTCATTCAATTTCATCAAAAATACATAATTTGAGCATTTTGCACTTTAGCCCCTAACATTTCACATTTTCACAATTTAGTCCCTATTTCTCAAAACACAAAATATTCAAAATTTAACCACACCCAAGAATGGCCGAATTCTTCTTGGGTCCCTAGCAGCCCATTAATTTCATTTATTTCACATTTAGGCCCCTCAAATTACAAATTTCATAATTTAGTCCTTAATATACATTTTTATCAAAAATCACTTAATTAAACATAATAATCTATCAACAAAGATTTATTTTTCATCATCAAACAACAATTTCATCACACTATCAATAATGACAAATCTCAAATTCATTAATAATTTCTGAAATTAAGACATGGGCTTGCTAGAACGCGAAGCAACGATCACAAAAACATAAAAATCATCAAAAACCGAGTCAAAATGGACTTACAATTGAAGCATAAATGAACCGAATGCTCAAAGTTCCCAAACCCTTCTTTTTCTTTTGATATTCGGCTATGGAGAAACAATTGATAGCATGAAAATGGTTTTTGTTTTATTATAATAACTTTAAACACCCTTTTTACCATTTTACCGTTGGCCATTAATAATAAAAATTCACCTAACATGTCCATCTTTGTCCACCACTATTATTTATGGTATTCTTGACATGCAAGTGCTCCACTTTTCCATTTAATACTTATTTGGTGACTTTATAAAAAGAATGCAACTTTTGCATTTTACGCGATTTAGTCCATTTTTCCAAATTAACCATTCAAACTGTAAAACTAATTTACGAAAATTTCACACATATCAAATAATATGTTGTAAGTACCAAAAATAATATAAAAAAAATATTTTTTGACCCCAGATTTGTGGTCCCGAAACCAATGTTCCGACTAGGATCTAAACCGGGTTGTTACAATTACATTTGGTGCCAAAGTGATTCTTGGCTAATCACTAATATGTTTAAACATAAAAAAAAATAATAAATTTAAATAATTTATATTTTAGTCCCTACTACTACTTAGAACATACCTGATCTTCCTAAGTACATGTCATTCTATTCAAAATTTTAAAACATACTCTCTTGATACTTGGAGATGTAATGAGATGAATGTTCGCAATCTCAAATACAACTCTTCAAAATTTTTATACCTAATCTGCGCACAGAAACAAACCGTACGCTGAGTATATACCTTGTGGTATTACTATAATTCAAATACTTAAGGTAAAAACAATAAGTATACACATTTAATCTTACCACCATTTTACTTTCAATAAATTATTCATGCATTTAAACTTTAAATTTTCTTAATAATATTTGTTATAGGCCCAATTTGCCCGGGCCTTAACCAAAATAAAATAAACAATAAAATAAATAAATAAATAAAGTCCCTTATACAGTTTATTTACAACCTAATTTACAAACCTTTCAGCCCAAAATTACATTTTACAGCCCAAACACCCTAAACCCAAATACCCATTAACACCCATAGCCCAAAAGCACTTTAAAACGGCCTATCCCATGACCCAAATTACAAACCCACCTAAGACTTAACCCAAAATACTACCTGACCCAATACACAACCTACCTAAACCCAATTACACCCAATAACCCGCACCAGACCCAAATTAGACCCCATGGCCCAATAACAGTGTTTGGCCCAATGCCCAAATGGTTTCAGGGAAACTAGGGTTTCCTAGGAAACCCTCGCGCCGCAGCAAGCAACACAGCCCCATGTCGTGCCGCAATCGGCGCACGGATCGCAGCCCACCACCGAAGATTGCACCGTTAACCTGCAAAAAAGGAAAAAAACCAGCAGAGACAATACAAATATGCCAAAAAAATAAAATCAAATACTATAACATTTATTTATTTCGATTTTCCAGTGGTTATAAAGGCCCGAAAACACCACAATGTAAAAGGGGGGAGATACTACGCACAAATATACAAAGAGTATAAAATTTTTGAAAGAAATCAGAGGTGATTTTTTATTACTATTTTGTTCTAATCTGCACCTTTATCTTATTTTTATTTTCATATAAATACAAAATAAAGAAATACTGAAAATTTTGTTTATTTACTTTTTACACAAAATACTATTTTTAAAATAAAAAGGGAAAGGATTACCTTTGATTCGGCTGGAAAATGAAGGTTTTTTAACCTTCCGACCGCCACGAGCGGTGGCGAGTGTGGCGACGCGTGTGACAGAGTAACCGCTGGAGTTAGGCCGGAATTTACTTGGCCAGAGAGGAAAATGGGAAGGGTTTTCGGAATTTTTTTGAAAAGAAGTGAAAGAATGAGAATTTTTTTTAAGGAAAAATCACCTTTTATACCTTGACGAAACGACGTCGTTTAGAGTTAATTTTAGTAGCCCTAAAACGGTGCCGTTTAAAGCCTAACCTGCACGCGTGTGACCAGACCCGGGAAGGATCCGCGTGTTTCTGTTAAAAGGGCAATTTGCCTCCTTGGCTCTTCCGCACTTTTTTATTTTTATAATTTCATCCAATTTAAATTTTCTTTTATTTTTTAATTCAACCCTAAAGGATCTTTCCAGTTTCAATTTAGTCCTAAGGCCAAATTAAGGGACAAGCGCAAAACGACGCGTTTAGAAAGTTCAGAATAATTTCAAATCCGACCCCTGGATGTTTTCGCGCACTTGATTTTAATCCTTTCCTTATTAAATTCATTTTTGAACTTTTTACTTTTAATTTCATGTTTGTTATGATTTAATCCCTAATTCATTTTTTTATTTTGATTTTTTATTTATTTATTTATTCTGATATTTTTATATTCTTTAAAAACTGTTTTTATTTATTTTATTTTTATTTACATTAAATTATTTTATTATATAATAATATTGTTTTATTTGTTATATTTTGTATATCATTTATTTTATTCTAAGCCCTTTTTCATATGTATAAAAATTATTTTATTATATGTTATTTTTATATTATTATCTCCATATATTATTTATTATGTATTAAGTATTGTTTTAAAATTCGTATACTATGTAATGTTTTGAATTGGTTTATTATAAATGTAAAGTTTTTGTACTATTTATTTAAAATATTATCTTTTTATAAAATATATGAAATTATTGCACTATATAATTGTTATCAGTTATCCTTTTTTTATTATTTATTAACATACATTAATTATCTTACATGGATATAAACCCTTTTAAAAATTGTTATTTCTTTTTTTATATACATCGATTTGTGGTTTTAAATATCAAATTTGTTTTTCTACTCTTATTTTACCTTTATCTTTATTATAATTTTGTATTCATTTCTAGGTTTTCATGTTTTGTGATTTGTTATGATCTATTTTTTGTATCTTTTATTTACTTGTTCATCTTACATATTGATTTTTTTTTCTTTTGCCTAAACACAATCATCTTATTATGTATAATTCATTGTTTTACACGTTTCTTTTAATTGTCTATATTTGTATTAAAGAGTTAATGTTGCATGTTGCTCAAAGCATCGTTTTCAAACGTATTCTAGGTAATCGCTATTTTATTCAAAAATTGTCTTTTAAAATTAAGGCAATACTTGATATTTGGAATTTTTGAAAGAATCGTGCCCTAACCTAGTGGGCTTCGATTTCTTTCATTAATTCTAAATGATTAAGCATCCTTTCCAAATTCAAATGTACGCTTTTCAAATAAAAAACTATCTTTGAAAATCTAAGATATTGCGTCCTAACTTACTGGATGAGATATTCTGATATTTCGAGATAGGGATTTTTAAAAATAAAAGATGTTTGGCATTTGGGAAATTTGAAAGATCGTGCTCTAACTTACTGAGATTCGATTATTTTCTTTTATCCAAATAAATAAATATCTTTCAAAGTCATACATTTTTTTTAAATAATCAAAAGGATCATAATTTAAAAACCTTTTCAAATTTTCGACACTAGGACATCTAATAATCAGTTTGGTACTAATTTTTAGGCGTTACGAGGGTGCTAACCCTTCCTCGTACGTAACTGACTCCCGAACCAGTTTTCTTGAAATTTTGTAAGCCAAAATCAATATTTTAAAAAGGTGATCCAATCACACCTAAAAAGATTGGTGGCGACTCCATTTTCGTTTTAAAGTCGACCCCGTTTTTCCAAAACTTAAAAAATGGTTTCGACAATATTTATCTTAAATAGCTTTTCTTCATTTTGATTTACATATCATCACACTATATCAATATCCATTTCATGTATTTCATCAATAACCATTTCATAAAACCCCTATTTCATACATTTCATTTCCATATCCCAATTTAATATCTTATTCCATTTCAATTAACTCATACATTATTTCATTATTTCCAATTCATTGTATTTTCACTTCTCATTTCAATAATTCTTTCCATTTCATAAATATCATTCAATTTATCAAATCATTCCATATCAATTATATTTCCAATTTGTTCATTTACCCCTATTAACGCTACTCAGACTTTGGCGGATATGCGGATCCAACCAAAACACACCAGTACGGCACCCAATGCCTCATCGGATAGTTCGAAGCAATAGTTGACACCCAGTGTCTCATCGGCGAAGCCGAAATAAGTTGATACCTAGTACCTCATCGAATCTATCTAAAGTAACAGTATGACACCCAGTGTCTCATCGACTCAAGGTCGAAGTATCCCTGTACACTTCCAATCCTATGGCATGCCAACTATATCCGACTCAGCCCGACTAGTTAATAGGGTATTAAAATCACTTTTCAGTATCAAATCAATACATATTTCGAATAATCACATATAATCATACTTTGATTGAATTCAATTCAATTCAATTCAATTCAATTCACTCTTCAATCAATATACATTTCAAATAATAACATATTTTCATCATTCAATTCAATTTGATTTAATTCAAATCACTTTTAATTTCCAATCAATATACCTTCAAATATTCACATAATTCATAATTCAATATCATTTCTTACCTCAATTCCACTTATCACACATATTAATTAAAGTTCAAAAATAGATAATAACTAAATTTGAATTATAGTAATACAAACTGTAATTTCTCAATTTTACTCTTCGTCCACCTTTTTCTTTTCCCTTGTTGACCAATGTCTTCGGCACGATGTTAGCTACTAAAAATTAAAATAATTCACAATCAATAATACAATCCCAATTCACATCAAATACTTGAATTTTCTATTCAACTTTTACCTTAATTCCAATTTAATCCCTAATTAAAAGTATCTTCATTTTTATCACAATTTGTACCTTATTTTCACTCAATTTCTACTTAAACTTAAACTTAATTCTCTAATTTTCATCATAAAACCTTAATTTCAAATTTCTTACAATTTAGTCCCTATTATACAAAACTTATAATTTATTCTACAATTAAATCCTTTACCCAATTCTAACTAGAAATTCTATCAATTCAACCCTTAATTCATCCATTAATTCAACATAAACTATGTTCAAAAATCTAAGAATTTCCTAAATTTCAACATAAATCCAATAGTATTTTGTTCTAGGATCATAAAAACTCAAAAATTACAAGAAAATGAGCTAAATTGACTTACCGATTTAAGTTTGAACCCTTGAAATCCCTATTTTCCCTTTTATTTTTCTTTCTTTCTTTTCTTCTTTCTCCCTTCTCTGTTTCATCCCTCTCCTATTCTCTTTTTCTATTTCCTTCTATTTTTATTTACTTTATGTTATATATATATATATATATATATATAATATAATAATATTATATATCATAATATAAATTCTTAAATATTAAGTTAATATATTAATATATATATTAATCTTAAAAATCTCAGAATTTTTTTATTAAACCGCCTCAACTATAATAATGGCATAATTGCCTATTTAGTCCTTTTAACTTTCTTTAATCTATAATTAAGCTTTCACCCTTATAGCAATTTAGTCCTTTTTCCTAATTATTCTTATTTTAAGCTATTTCTCCTAACCAAAACTTAATCAACTACATAACTAACTTCGTAAATATTTTCAATAAACATTTACAAATCCGTTTTACGAAAACGGAGACCCAACAACACACTTTTCTGATGCCCGCAAATTTTGGGTCATTACATACCAAGCTTCCATCATGTCAATCCACTTAAGTCTATGGGTTACTTAAAATCCAATCAAACAGACTAAATGAGTTTACAAACTCAGTGTATAACTTAGGTATTCAGTTAAGCGAAAACATATCATACGTGCCTTCATATTAGCATTTTCAGACAGTTCTTAGATTCAATTACAATAGCAAAAACAGAGTATATCAAATACGAATACAGAGCTTATCATATATAGCTTCCAAATCCTACCCCCATCCACTACACACCATATCGGGTACCAGATACCCATCCATCCTTACACATCACATAGTGACTATATGACACATTTTAGGATAATTGCAAACTAGCTGCCAGATCAAAAAGTAATAAATCACCATAAACATATTTATATGTGGCTTAGCCACCAGAATTGGCAGATAATTAATCTTCTTATACTTCCTCCTTTATCACAAATCTCAGACCAGTACAAATACAAACTTATCAGATATCAAATATGCATATACAGTCATTCAGATACGAATCACATTCAGATAATGCAGATCATAACCATTTAACAAATATCGCATCAGGTAAACGTTCAAATAATAGATTATTTCATATCAAATCTTTAAATATCAAGTTATATAACCTATTAGATCATATGAATCCTATAGAAGGCTTATGTTTGATTCGAGCAACAATTACGGCCCTAAAGAAAATTTCTTATTTTTGACCCACACGCCCGTGTGGATTCACACGGCCTGGATGTCTGGCCCGTGTGGCCCACACATCCTGGCACACACCCTTGTAGCTCATGACTATGCCCACATGGTCTATCAGGCAGCCTAGCATACGTCCATGTGACTCGAAACAGTGAGTTACATGGTCTAGCACACAACCAAGCACACGCTCGTGTGATTCAAGACCCAAAAATTATCTCACACGGCTTGGACACATGCCCATGTCTTTGGCCTGTGTGAACCTAATTCCAAAAGAGTGAATTACACGACCCGAACACACGCCCGTGTCCCTAGCCCGTGTGACTCTAATTCCAAAGCACTGAGTTACACGACCTGGACATACGTCCGTGTCTCTAGCCCATGTGAACCAAATTCTAAAACAGTGAGTTACACGACCTAAACACACAGCCGTATGGCTCACACAGCCTACCACACGACCTAACACACGGCCATGTGACATTGATATCCATGGTTTTTGGCTTTCGTTGTTCGTAGAATTTTGGGTTTTCGTTACACATCTTATATGGATTCGACGTAGAAGCAACAAAAGTGATCTCAAAGCCTAAAAACAATAACCAATGTTCAATCAAACGACTTAAACGAAACAATTTACACAAACAGCAATTAACCAACTATGTCGAAAACTTTGATGCAAAACCCCATAACAAAACTAACGCTTACCAACGAACCACCGTAATTACTTGAACTTAAATAGTTGGAGGAACAATAGACGTCTCTCGGTCTTCCCCTACAACGTACTGAAGTAACAACGGCAAAAAAGTATGATTATGTTATAAGGTTTAAAATTATATGGAAACAATAAAAGTGCCCGAATGAACTTAGTAAACAATTAGAATACGAATGGCATGTCATTAGGGTCCTAAAAAGGAAAGGGGTGTTTGATCAAGAATTAATATAATAACTTGAGATCCAACATGTGTTGCAGATTCTCTGAAGCTCGTGTGAGCAGCATCAAACTTTGGTTTGAAATTTTGGTAAAGCTTGATTATGTGCAAACTAATGTCAATTTTGTATATATGTTTGATTTGGTAATGTTACAATATGTTGAATGGTCTTTAAATGGCATATTGATCATGAAAAGAGATGGTATAATGCTGATGTTGAAAGGCTTTAAGACATGGTAGTATAGGTTGAGTTTGAATAGGTTGAATTGGTATGAAAAAGTGTCAAATTGAGGCATATTGAATTGATTGATTTAGAAATAGTTAAATGAATATTATGGAATATATTTTGGTTGATTTTACACAAGAACAAAGGTGTAATTATGCACCAATGGGTTAACAATGTAGTTGGCTTGAAATAAGTACCAAAGGCCTATTTTTAACCAAAAACAGAATTCTCATCTCAATGACTACATTTTTCTCATTGCAACATTTTTCTCATTGCAGCATCGACCAACAATCTGTAACATTGCGTCGTTGAGTGATCTAACATCATGACATAACATTATTTGACAACGACACAACACAAAAAAATAACATCACAACATCAACCCTAAATTTTCAAAACTTTACTATTTAATTTTATTTCATGCACTAGTCATTAAAAGAGCTTTTGTAAGTTCAATTAAAGCTCAAATTTAATTGTATAACATCTTATAAATGTGTTTAAAACTTAATGATTTAATTACAATATGTTTGACTGTAGTTATTTTGACAACAATTGTAACATCCCATAACTCGAAACTAAATGATCAATTCGGGCGAAAGGTACTACAATATCTCTATCAATTCTTCTGCAAAGTACTGTTTCCAACTCGTCACTGCCAAATAATTCAGAAATTTCTTGAGTCAGGTACAGAATTAATAATGTCAACATTGCAAATATTTAACACTTTACTACGATGGTTCATTGCTTCAAAGTTAAATTTCACAATTTCAATGTCGAACACCATGGAGAGTGTCATTACGAACATCTATTTTCGTACTAGCAGTGCCAAGGAATGGCCTCCCAAGTTATAAATCAAAGGAGCTAAGTGACTTGTCATCCTCCATATTTATGATGTACAAATCTGCAGGGAAATTAACTCGTTAACCTTTACCAATACTTTCTATAAGACGCCCTCGAGATTCATAAATCAATTCTTTTAAATTCATTAGTACTAAATTAAAAATAAACTGTATTTTAATTAATACATAAAATCGACTTGTGAATCGCAAAGAATCTAGTGTATATATATATATATATGAAATCTAATTAAATTTCAGTAAAAGAAAACATGAAAAATAAATTCTTAAATATGCAGATAATTACATAATAAACTACAAAAAGAAAGAGAAAAAAAACAAAGTCAGCTGGGGGAGCTGTAACATTTTTCATAAGATTATATGATTAATACCATTCATTTGCAACTCATACCAGGGTATGCATCTCATAAAACACAGCCTCTGAATTACCCCAACTAATTCTACCACAGAAAAATGAAAAAAGATCCTCCAGGATCATCTTCATCATTTAGAAAAGTGAGCCACAGATTCAGGTATTGCACACCAAGGCACACTTACAGCACAAAACAGACCACTGAATTTATTTCTTGTAAAAAGCAGTTAACAGGAAAAGAAAAGAAAAAAGGACCAGGAAGAGAAGGAAAAAGCTTTTTATTGCAATATGTGGTGCAACGAAAAGAGCATCAGCACATAAGCGTCTCAACAGATGAACTTACCTGAAGTTCAGAGATCAAGTGTAACCATCATGTGCCCTAACTTTGCATCACAATTTAAATTACAGACTTCAATAATCTCCCCTATCGCAACCACCGAGAATAAAATTAAAACTACACCAAAATAACCATGACAAAAAAAAAGATTGTATTACTGTCACACACACACACACACACATATGGTTAGACTGTAGGCGAGGCACTTCAATAACCACCAACGGTTTACCATGGGTCACTACTGACTCATTCCTTGTAAATCAAAAGGAAGAAGATGACCCAACTACGAACAACTATTCGCTCATAAGGCTGTAGAATTCCCCCCTCCCAATCTTCATAATATACGAAAGAACCCTAAACCTTCACATTAATTTGCTGGGGTTACCGAAAACCTAATTTGAAAATTGCAGTTAGCGAGTTTCAGGAAACAGTAATAGGCAAAGACAAAAGCAGATGCAGTAATAAAAGAATATAGGTGAATAGCGCAAACAGAAGGAGTGACTAGGAAAAATAAACCTGTAAAGGGGCGCGCCTGCAGGTCTCCGACTTCGTCTTCATGGAATGCAAACAGTGCAATCAGTAGAAACCAGCAAATCCACTTTCTTTCTATGAAATATGTGTCATGGGCCTTGTGTGCCATTGCTCTCTTAAGCCAGCCCATCAGCCTTTTCTAGAGATTATTTGATAAACCCAAACCCAAAAGGAATTTTAACTAGTCTTGTCATTTTCTCCCCTAAAGGCTGAATTCTTTTTTCCATTGGAGATTGGGGTGGTAACGACGGTAGAAATATCAAATTCGATATTGCTATGATTTAAAAACTTTAAACACTGCTATTGTCAAAAAAATAATTAAAAGAACTTCAACACTGCTACTCCACTTGTTTATTTTGACGCAATACATACGAATCGAATACTAATAGTCCGTGTCATTAAACAAGTGCGTATTGACAAGCAAGAAACAGAGACTAAATAAAAGCTTTACACTTCACAAAATTAATAAAATCAACTACACCCGAAGAATAACGGACGCTCAATTGCTAAATTATGGTTTTTTTTTCTACTACGTAATCTAACAAAAGCCTAACCCGAATGGAATATATATATATATATATATAATAAAAAAAAAAAGGAGATTGAACGATAAATATATATAAATCAGAATCGATTACTATAAAATGAGATTAAAATTCAGGAGTAAAATCAGAATGTAGTAAGATGAGATTATTATCATAAAATACCATAATGAAGAAAAGCGTACGATAAATCTATCTTTCTTTTGTACATATTATTCAATATTAAACAATTATTAACAATACAAATCAATATTAGAGACTATATATATATGAATTAAAAACCAATTAAAATTTAAATTTCAATACAGAAACAATTAAGGTTAATTTAGAAAATAAGAAAACTGGGCAATAAGGAACCAAAAATCCAAGTGAAAACGGCATAGCAGAAAACAATAAGAAGAAATACAAACAAAATGACCATTGAACCAATAATTCAACGCAAAACCGAGGAATTGTCCCATAAAATGATTGGTATCAAATCTTAAGTTCAATCTCTTAACATCCCTACCCCAAATGCCCCCGAATAAGAACCCAGGAATTATTTCAAATGAATTGTGTTAAAAAGCTGTATGCCACGAGAATAAATGAACCAATAGAACAGCAGCAAAAAAGAAATAGAATATGGGCAGGCAACAAAGTCATACAAAGAGGGACCAAATTCTCTAGAAAAGGATTTACCTATCTTACGCCATTCAACTTCAAATGCAAAGTACATGTAGCAACAAATTACCCATCTACACCTATTAATTTCGAAACGTCAAAGAAAACAACACCATCCAGAGTTACATTTTTGCTTAAATGAAATTTGCATTTAAAAAGCATTAACATAAGATGATCAAACACTATCACAGTCTACTTTGATTATGCTATCCTCCCTGGATTTTTCCTACTCATCATCTTCTTCCTGCATTTACAAAAAAAAAGAGAAACCCGAATCAATAGGGTCCAAAATAAGCCAGAAGATCAGTGACACAAAACTGATACTAATTGCGACTCACGTCTCCACTGCCTTCATCATCATCTTCTTCTTCATCATTCACCTCAGATACAGACTTCTCAGATTCCTCCTCATCTTCTTGGGGACCCTCAGCCTGGAATTAATCCAAAAAGTTTAACTTTTAACTAATCAAATAATATGTATAAACAAAAGATAACAGCAATTTACCTGTCTCTTATTGTAGGCTTTCATGTTCTTTTCATACTCGACCTTTCGTTTCTCTGCCTTATCAACATAAGGTCGCTTTTCCTAAAATCATTTATTTTACATTAATCATGATGCATATTTGCATGTATGTTGAAGATTATTTTCAGTGCTGAACATAGAAAAATACTTACAGCTTCAGAAAGGCTCTTCCATTTATCTCCACCAGCTTTGCCAACCTGAATTTGAATCCAAAAGAGAAATTAAGAAAACAAAATAAAAAAAAAAAGGAAAAGGAAAAGGAAAGAAACCTGTAAGAAAATCCAAAAAAGAAAATGTCCATACTTACAGCAGCGACGGACTTGTTTTTAGGGTGCTCCTTCTTGTATTGCTCGCGGAACTCCTCCCTTTTATCACGGAATCAACATTAACAAATTAGATGAAATATGAATGTAAATAGTAAAATCGTCCTCGAAGATCAACTTTGCTTTGACCATAAGAAGAATCGTTCAATTCACCTCTTCGATTGTGGTTTTTACGAAGAATATAAACGCCAGAGTTTTCCACGAAGCAAACGGAACAAACCAAAAAATTTAAAGAAAACCGACAAATACAGGAGAGATTCATGAATGATTACATGAAAACGAAGAAGGCGCTAGCAGGCCTCTTTGGCTTGTTTGGATCCTTAGCTGCCTTCCCCGATTTCTTTCCAGCTTTCGTGGTTGATTTCTTATTCACGGAGAGCCTATAAACGAACCAAAAAAATTAAAAAAATAATAAAAGTCAAATAATAGGAAACGTTAATACACATCACGATCTGAGGTCCTAGAACACGCGATCTGAAGAGCCGAAAGGAGAAAAGCTTACTTGGCGCTCTTGGCATCCGACTTGGATTTACCTCCTTTCATGTTTGAATCCTGCAAATGAAATCGCAGATGAGTGAAAAAGCAGATGAAATCGATAGAAAGAAGTGGAAATTCGATAAAAATCGAGGGGGAAATACCTGATAAAGGGCTAGGGTTAGAGTTACGGATGAGAGAGGGAGAGAGGAATAGGGGAATAAAAGTGCGATAGAAATAGAGATGTTTGAGAATAGAGGAGGGTTGAGTCGAGAGGCCGAAACTCGAAAGCGGAGATATTAAGTTTTGGGCAAATTGAAATTCAATTGCACGCGAAATGAGAATTGAGGGGGTTTAGGCGGGATTTGGAATTTTCATGCCACGCCATCGATCTGTGTGCTTTTATGTTATTGGCTGTGTCACTCCTAATCCTTTTGGCTTTCCAGATTCTCACCTCTTTCTTTTCTTGTGCTTCCTCTGTGCTTCTTCTCTCTCTCACCTGATTCGT
This sequence comes from Gossypium stocksii, assembly GCA_020496765.1. Taxonomy (NCBI): domain Eukaryota; kingdom Viridiplantae; phylum Streptophyta; class Magnoliopsida; order Malvales; family Malvaceae; genus Gossypium; species Gossypium stocksii. The sequence continues at coordinate 45,089,687 of CM035624.1, forward strand.
GATTTAATGGGCCCTTTCCCTGACTCTAGCCCAATCCATTTATTTGAGGACCTTCATACATGGACCTTAAAATGGCTCAAAAAATCTCCCGAAGTCCATTTTCAGCTCAACTTTACGCCACACCGCCACTCAAATTGCTCTATTCATCCAAGATTAAAAACAAAACTTATACTAATCTACATAATCTTTTAATAGAATCGTAAGGCTACGTTTACTGTTACTAGGGTTGTAAGCTAGGAATCTTTGAATTCCTTCTTCTTTCAATGCTTGTAATTGATTTGTTGGGCAGTGCAAAGAAGGGTTTCGAAAAGCAGCACTATAGTGGTATACCAGTCGCTATTTCATGTTAGTCGCTTTGTCATAGCGATGTGAAAATATTTCACACTAATATTAGTTAAATTGTTTATCTTTTCTTCAAACTCAAAGGCAGCCCAATTAAAAAAATCATCATATTTGGGATTGCAATCGACTAAAGTAAACTCGATAGAAACTAATGCTCAATTGTGACTTGTTGACAAGTTAAATATTTTGCAACATGCTCGATAACCTTCCTTTTCATACCGAACCACCAGTACAAACCTTTCAAATTACGGCACATCTTGTTATCTCCAGGATGCATGGCATAGAAATTGTTGTGAGCCTTTTGAAGTATCTCATGCTTCAACTCCTCATCACTAGCCACATAAATCCTCTTAGAACATCAAATGACCATCATTATTGATATCACAGTCATTAGCTCTATTTTCCTCAAATTACCTTCTCATTGCTAACAACTTCACATCAACCAATTGTGTATCTCTAATTTGCTAACAACTTTTATTTTGCTTAACTTGCAATTCAGTCAAAAGACCACCATCATCCACCAATTACAACCGAGCAAACATAGCTCTCAAGTCCACCAACAACTTCTTACTCAAAGCATCAACACCACCTGTAATATCCCGAATTAGGGCCTAACCGGAATAGTGGTTTCGTGACCACAAATCCGAGGTAGAAATAATTATATTATAATTATTTTGATGTTTATGATATGATTTTATGATGGTGTGAAAATTTCGTGAAGAAATTCTAAGCGTAAAGTGCTTAATTTGAAGTTAGGGATTAAATCGAATAAGTTGCAAAACTTGCATTCTGGAAGTTTTCAGTATGAAATTGCTTTGAAATATTAATTAGGAGGTCTTAAACGGTAATTAGACCCATTTTATGTTCATGGACAAACTAGGACATGGAAGGAATTTTTGAAAGTTTAGTAAGGAGGGGTATTTTGGTCATTTGGTTATTAACATGAATTAAAAGGGAAAAATAACACAAAATTGTTATCATCTTCATTTGGTTGCTGCCGAAACTTGCTCTCTCCATAGCTAGGGTTTCTTCAACTTTCAAGCTTCATAGTAAGTGCATCTAAGCCCCGTTTTTAAAGATTTTTACGTTTTTGAGATCCCGGTAGCTTGATAAAGCTTATGTTAGCATTATTTTAAGTTAGGGTTCACATTTGGAAAAATACCCATAGGTGAAATTTGTGTATTTTGATGTTTTATGATAGAATATGAGGTTTTAAATTATGTTAGACAACTTGTGCTACTCGGTTTTGAGCAAAAACGAGTAAAACGGCTTAATCGGTAAAAATACATATTGTTCATAAGTATGTGTTTTAGTGGGAATTTGAGAATTCTAATGGTAAATAAATGATCAGCATGTTTTAAAACATAAGAATTTGTGATAAAGTAAATTTCCGAGCTTTGGGGCAAAAGTGTAAATATGCAAAAGTTTAGGGGCAAAATTGTAATTTTTCCAAAATTTGAATTAAGGTCTAATTTTAAAATGTGAATATTAAACAAGCTAAATGTGTTATTTTAGATCAAGAAAGACGTGGAATCGACCTCAATCGGGGAAAAGAAAAGATTACGGACTAAATTGCAAAATCGTTGTATTTTGGTACTAAGGTAAGTTCATATGTAAATAATGTAACATAATTGTTATTTTAAGTAATTTAATGTTATTTATATGATTGGTACTTACTATCATGGAATATTATGCCTTGTGAATTATTATTTATTGGTATGCAAAGTATGTAATTAGCTTGATAAGCATGAAATGCTAGCGATTATTTGTACTGACATTCCGAGGAAGATGGCCAAAAAGGTGAAATTTGAGGGAAAATCCCGTTTGAACCTTAGGAATAGATTAGGATACAAGTGACATGTCACTAGGATGGTTGAGCATCCGAACTCGTTGAGTTGAGTCCGAGTTCACTTATGGATGCAAATGTTTGAACTCGTTGAGTTGAGTCCGAGTTCGTGAAATGTAACTAGGCATCCGAGCTCGTTGAGTTGAGTCCGAGTTCACTTATGGATGCGAACGCCCGAGCTCGTTGAGTTGAGTCCGAGTTCACTTATGGGCGGGTTACATGATGGATTGATTACATATGTGGCATTTATGTGCAAATGATCCGTGTATCCGAGTTATATTCCGATGTGTTCAACGGGTAAAATTCTAGCGGAATGGAAGAATACTCAAGGTGTAAGTGACAATTCGGTAATGTTGAGAAATGGCCACATTGGACAGGTATGTACTTAACCCTCGGGTTGAAATTCGACACAACAACAAAGATGTGGTAAGATGAAGTATGATGATTAGAATGGTGACATATGTTTGGTGATGCTATGTTAATGTTGTTTGGCATAATGACTTTGTTATGTTACTTGTTATTTGCATGTGAACTTACTAAGCATTTATGCTTACTCCCTCCTTTTTATTCATTGTAGTTTTGGACAAGCCGGCTCGAGAATCGGGATAGGTCGAAGACTCGATCACACTATCCGAAGGACTTTTTGGTAAACGGCTTATAGAACTTAGAATGGCATGTATAGCAATATACCTACTATGTGTAAATAATCTTGTGATATGGTGGTGTTTGGTTGAGGAAATGCTTGACAATGATGAGTCATTGAAATGGCCAATATAGGTTATGTTTGATGTCATGAAAGAATAATAGATTAATTAGTACATGGAAGCTTGTATGAAAATGGAACTAGCCATAAAACAGAACATTGCAGCAACACTGACGTGAGTTTGAAAATTTACTAAAAATCATAGAAATCGAATTTGGTAATGTATTAGTTATGAAATTGAAGCTTATTGTGTCTACTTTCATATGGAAGAAGCAAAATAGGTAAAGGAGTTACACGTTAGGAGATATTTGAGTTTTAGTGAGACAGGGCCAGAACGATTTCTGGATCCCCTGTTCTAATTTTGAAAATTCACCATAAATTGTAAAAAAATAATTAGGAGGTGTATTTTATATGCTTAGAATCCTTATTGAATCTAGTTTTAAGAGAGATAAACGGCACAATTATATGAGTTTTGTACAGAGAGAAAAGTGGTCCGTAGTAAACAGAGGTCAGTACAGTCAAGTTCTGAAACAGGGGCAACTTTAACTAATAAACTGTACTAATCGGCCCAGCCAAAAATTCTAGAAAAAAATTAGTGAATAGATATATGAGTCTAAATTCGGGGAAAATTTACGGATCTTGATTTCGAGTTTCGTAACTCGAGATATGATTTTTCGAGCGACCATGACGCAGGAGATAGTTTATTCCGAAAATGAAAATAGTTTTTGTAAAGTTATTTAAAATGATAAATTACGTTTAGTGACGCCTCAAGCTCGACTCCGGTGACGGTTTTGGGCGTGGGGACGTTACATTTGGTGGTATCAGAGCAGGTTTAGTCGGTTCTCGGACTAACATGTTTTATGTACGGATTTTGCTATACATGCCATATGTGTATATTGTGATAGTGTGACGACTTCTGACCGTTTAAATGATTTTTTTATAGTAAATGGATCCCGATCCAGCTGTGGCTGATGAAGTAGAGAGTAACGCGCCAGCTCCGGCTGAAGGGGCAGCGTCGACTGAAAACCCACCACCTACTGTTGGTCAGGGAGGAGAAAGGGATCGAGAAGCCTTTCTCCAAATGATGAGTGCATGGTACACGGAGTTCGTTCGTACGAACCCGAATGTACGACCTCCCCCACCTCCCCCAATTCCTCAACCTGTGCCCCAGATGTCTCTAGATGTGGGTACGATGAAATTCCAAAGAACTACAGTTGATAAAATCCGTAAGCTCGGGGCCGAAGAATTCAGAGCTAATATAGATGATGACGCGGAAAAAGCAGAGTTCTGGCTTGAGAATTCCATCCGGGTATTTGATGAATTGTCCTGCACACCTGAGGAATGCTTAAAATGTGCTATATCTTTGTTGAGAGATTCAGCATATAATTGGTGGAAGACACTGATTTCCGTGGTACCGAAAGAGAGGGTAACTTGGGAATTCTTTCAAGAAGAGTTTCGGAAGAAATACATCAGTGAAAGATTTATTGATCAGAAGCGCAAGGAATTTCTCGAGTTGAAACAAGGTAACATGACCGTTACAGAATATGAAAGAGAGTTTGTTCGACTGAGTAAGTATGCCAGAGAATATGTTCCTACCGAGGCCAAAATGTGTAGGCGATTTGAAGATGGGCTCAATGAAGAAATTAAAGTATTTGTTGGGATTCTTGAATTAAAGGAAATGGTGGTACTTGTCGACCGAGCTTGCAAGGCTGAAGAACTACTTAAAGAGAAGAAAAAGGCAGAATCTGAGACACGAAACTGGAAGAAAAGACAAATGACTAATGCACCCTCACAGCAATCCGGAAGATCAAGAAATATGAATCCTCGTTCCCAAGTTTCAGCTGGACAATCCTATGGGAATTTTAAGAAGCAAAATGTGGGTCCAAAGTCCCAAACTACTTCAGCAGCCAGTGTAGGGAACACGAGATTTGTTAAACCCGAGTGTCAGCGGTGTGGTAGAAATCATTTTGGTCCGTGCAGAGCAAACGAATGTTTCCGATGTGGTTCTCCGGATCATTTTATTAGAGACTGCCCCGAGAGAATTGAAAAAGAAAAATTTCAGAATACAAAAGCTAGTGGTGCAGATTCGCGAGGAAGGTATCCAAGAAAAGCTGGGAGCGAAGCAAGTAGCAAGAATGTAGCCAGAGATGCAGCAGTTAGATCTGAAGGAAGGGCTCCGGCTAGAACTTATGCTATTAAAGCTCGTGAAGATGCTTCCTCTCCTGATGTGATTACCGGTATATTTTCTCTTTGTGATGTTAATGTTACTGCTCTAATTGATCCTGGTTCTACTCATTCATATGTATGCATGAAATTGGTGTCTAGCATGAATATACCTGTTGAGAATACAGAATTTATGATTAAAGTGTCAAACCCGTTAGGCAAATGTGTTATAGTTGATAAAGTATGCAAGAAATGTCCTTTAATGATTCGGGGTTATTACTTTCCGGCCGACTTGATGTTGTTGCCGTTTGATGAGTTTGATGTTATTTTGGGTATGGACTGGTTGACATCGCATGATGCCATAGTAAATTGTAAACAGAAAGTTATTGAACTAAAGTGTGAAAATGGTGAAACTCTGCGGGTTGAATCAGATAAATCAGAGGCATTGTCTAGTGTAATCTCTTCAATGTCGGCTCAGAGATATTTGAGAAAGGGTTATGAAGCTTATCTGGCATATGTATTGAATACAAAAGAAATAGAAAAGAAAGTGGAATCAGTGCCGATTGTATGTGAATTTCCGGATGTATTTCCTGAAGAATTGCCGGGTTTGCCTCCAGTCAGGGAAGTAGAATTTGGTATAGAGTTGATGCCGGGAACAGCTCCAATCTCGATTGCTCCGTATAGAATGGCACCAACAGAGTTGAAAGAATTAAAGTCACAGTTGCAAGAGTTGACAGACAAAGGCTTTGTGAGACCGAGTTTTTCACCTTGGGGTGCTCCGGTATTGTTTGTGAAAAAGAAGGATGGTTCAATGAGATTGTGTGTAGACTATCGGCAATTAAATAAAGTGACAATTAAGAACAAGTATCCGTTGCCAAGAATTGATGATTTGTTTGATCAGCTGAAAGGAGCGACATGGTTTTCAAAGATTGATTTGAGATCTGGATACTATCAGTTGCGGGGAAAAGAGTCAGATGTGCCTAAAACTGCTTTTAGAACAAGGTATGGTCATTATGAATTTTTAGTTATGCCGTTCGGATTAACAAATGCTCCTGCTGTGTTTATGGACTTGATGAATCGAATATTTCGGCCATACTTGGATAAATTTGTTGTGATATTTATAGATGATATCTTGATTTATTCGAAAGATGAGACAGAACATGCTGAGCACTTGAGGATAGTTTTGCAAACTTTACGAGACAAGCAGTTATATGCCAAGTTTAGTAAAAGTGAATTTTGGCTTCGGGAAGTTGGATTTTTGGGTCATATTGTTTCGGGTGATGGTATACGGGTTGATCCCAGTAAAATTTCAGCTATTGTTGATTGGAAGCCACCGAAGAATGTAACCGAGGTTAGAAGTTTCTTGGGGCTAGCCGGATATTATCGACGGTTTGTGAACGGATTTTCTATAATCGCTGCTCCTATGACTAGATTACTTCGCAAGGATGTTAAATTTGAGTGGACGGAAGAATGTCAACAAAGTTTCGAAGAATTGAAAAAGTTATTGACAGAGGCACCAGTGTTAGTACAGCCCGAGTCAGGTAAAGAATTTGTGGTATATAGTGATGCTTCTCTAAATGGTTTGGGATGTGTACTGATGCAAGAAGGAAAGGTTGTGGCTTATGCTTCGAGGCAGTTAAAACCTCACGAAAGGAATTATCTGACCCATGATTTGGAGTTGGCTGCGGTGGTGTTTGCTTTGAAGATTTGGCGACATTATCTGTATGATGAGAAATGTCGGGTATACACCGACCATAAAAGTCTTAAATATTTGATGTCACAAAAGGACTTGAATTTGAGACAACGAAGATGGTTGGAGTTATTAAAAGATTACGAGCTTGTGATTGACTACCATCCAGGAAAAGCAAATGTAGTTGCTGATGCTTTGAGTAGAAAACTGTTGGCTGCTTTGAGAGTTATGAACACTCAGTTGGAAATGTCAGATGATGGTTCCATTCTGGCCGAACTAAAAGTAAGACCGATGTTTTTACAAGAGATTTGTGAAGTTCAGAAAAGCGATGAAGACTTACAAGCCAAAAGAAAGCAATGTGAGGTGGATACAGAGTCAGATTTCAGAATCGGTCCTGATGGTTGCTTGATGTTTAAAGATCGGATTTGTGTACCAAAAAATGAGGAGTTAATTCAAAAGATTTTGCAGGAAGCACATGGTGGTTATTTGTCGATTCATCCAGGCAGTACGAAAATGTATAATGATTTGAAGAAAATGTACTGGTGGAAAGGAATGAAAAGGGATATATCAGAATTTGTGTCCAAATGCTTAATTTGTCAACAGGTGAAAGCAGAACACCAAGTGCCTTCAGGATTACTTCAGCCTATTATGGTTCCTGAATGGAAATGGGATCGGATTACTATGGATTTTGTTTCAGGGTTGCCGTTAACTCCAGGAAAGAAAGATGACATTTGGGTAATAGTTGACAGATTGACTAAATCGGCTCATTTCATTCCAGTACGAATGGATTATTCTCTTAACAAGTTAGCTGAATTGTATGTTAGAGAAATTATTAGACTACATGGAATACCATTGTCAATCATTTCAGACAGAGATTCGAGATTTACTTCGCGGTTCTGGCAAAAGTTGCAAGAAGCGTTAGGTACAAGGTTAAATTTCAGTACTGCTTTTCATCCACAGACGGATGGGCAATCAGAAAGAGTAATTTGGATTCTTGAAGATATGATTCGATGTTGTGTATTAGAGTTTCAAGGAAGCTGGGAAAGATATTTACCGTTGGTGGAATTTGCTTATAATAACAGTTACCAGACAAGTTTGAAAATGGCACCTTATGAAGCATTGTATGGTCGTAAGTGTCGGACGCCTTTGTATTGGACCGAACTCAAGGAAAATCAGATTTATGGGGTCGATCTAATTAAAGAAACTGAAGAAAAAGTGAAGGTAATTCGAGATTGTTTGAAAGCCGCTTCGGATAGACAGAAATCTTATGCAGATTTGAAACGAAAAGAAATCGAGTTTCAAGTTGGTGATAAGGTATTTTTAAAGGTGTCTCCGTGGAAGAAAGTCCTCAGATTTGGACAGAAGGGTAAGTTAAGTCCGCGTTTTATTGGGCCGTATGAAATAACTGAAAGAGTTGGACCAGTAGCTTATCGGTTAGCATTACCATCTGAGTTAGAGAAAATTCATGACGTGTTCCATGTATCTATGTTACGTCGGTATCGCTCGAATCCTTCGCATGTAGTTTCACCGACAGAAATTGAATTACGACCAGATATGACCTATGAAGAAGAACCGATAAAAGTTTTAGCTCGAGAGGTCAAACAACTAAGAAACAAAAGTATTGCTCTTGTGAAAGTGTTGTGGCAAAAGCATGGGATAGAAGAGGCTACATGGGAACCTGAGGAAACTATGAGAAAACAATACCCACATCTGTTTACCGGTAAGATTTTCGAGGACGAAAATCCTTAAAAGGGGGGGAGAGTTGTAATATCCCGAATTAGGGCCTAACCGGAATAGTGGTTTCGTGACCACAAATCCGAGGTAGAAATAATTATATTATAATTATTTTGATGTTTATGATATGATTTTATGATGGTGTGAAAATTTTGTGAAGAAATTCTAAGCGTAAAGTGCTTAATTTGAAGTTAGGGATTAAATCGAATAAGTTGCAAAACTTGCATTCTGGAAGTTTTCAGTATGAAATTGCTTTGAAATATTAATTAGGAGGTCTTAAACGGTAATTAGACCCATTTTATGTTCATGGACAAACTAGGACATGGAAGGAATTTTTGAAAGTTTAGTAAGGAGGGGTATTTTGGTCATTTGGTTATTAACATGAATTAAAAGGGAAAAATAACACAAAATTGTTATCATCTTCATTTGGTTGCTGCCGAAACTTGCTCTCTCCATAGCTAGGGTTTCTTCAACTTTCAAGCTTCATAGTAAGTGCATCTAAGCCCCGTTTTTAAAGATTTTTACGTTTTTGAGATCCCGGTAGCTTGATAAAGCTTATGTTAGCATTATTTTAAGTTAGGGTTCACATTTGGAAAAATACCCATAGGTGAAATTTGTGTATTTTGATGTTTTATGATAGAATATGAGGTTTTAAATTATGTTAGACAACTTGTGCTACTCGGTTTTGAGCAAAAACGAGTAAAACGGCTTAATCGGTAAAAATACATATTGTTCATAAGTATGTGTTTTAGTGGGAATTTGAGAATTCTAATGGTAAATAAATGATCAGCATGTTTTAAAACATAAGAATTTGTGATAAAGTAAATTTCCGAGCTTTGGGGCAAAAGTGTAAATATGCAAAAGTTTAGGGGCAAAATTGTAATTTTTCCAAAATTTGAATTAAGGTCTAATTTTAAAATGTGAATATTAAACAAGCTAAATGTGTTATTTTAGATCAAGAAAGACGTGGAATCGACCTCAATCGGGGAAAAGAAAAGATTACGGACTAAATTGCAAAATCGTTGTATTTTGGTACTAAGGTAAGTTCATATGTAAATAATGTAACATAATTGTTATTTTAAGTAATTTAATGTTATTTATATGATTGGTACTTACTATCATGGAATATTATGCCTTGTGAATTATTATTTATTGGTATGCAAAGTATGTAATTAGCTTGATAAGCATGAAATGCTAGCGATTATTTGTACTGACATTCCGAGGAAGATGGCCAAAAAGGTGAAATTTGAGGGAAAATCCCGTTTGAACCTTAGGAATAGATTAGGATACAAGTGACATGTCACTAGGATGGTTGAGCATCCGAACTCGTTGAGTTGAGTCCGAGTTCACTTATGGATGCAAATGTTTGAACTCGTTGAGTTGAGTCCGAGTTCGTGAAATGTAACTAGGCATCCGAGCTCGTTGAGTTGAGTCCGAGTTCACTTATGGATGCGAACGCCCGAGCTCGTTGAGTTGAGTCCGAGTTCACTTATGGGCGGGTTACATGATGGATTGATTACATATGTGGCATTTATGTGCAAATGATCCGTGTATCCGAGTTATATTCCGATGTGTTCAACGGGTAAAATTCTAGCGGAATGGAAGAATACTCAAGGTGTAAGTGACAATTCGGTAATGTTGAGAAATGGCCACATTGGACAGGTATGTACTTAACCCTCGGGTTGAAATTCGACACAACAACAAAGATGTGGTAAGATGAAGTATGATGATTAGAATGGTGACATATGTTTGGTGATGCTATGTTAATGTTGTTTGGCATAATGACTTTGTTATGTTACTTGTTATTTGCATGTGAACTTACTAAGCATTTATGCTTACTCCCTCCTTTTTATTCATTGTAGTTTTGGACAAGCCGGCTCGAGAATCGGGATAGGTCGAAGACTCGATCACACTATCCGAAGGACTTTTTGGTAAACGGCTTATAGAACTTAGAATGGCATGTATAGCAATATACCTACTATGTGTAAATAATCTTGTGATATGGTGGTGTTTGGTTGAGGAAATGCTTGACAATGATGAGTCATTGAAATGGCCAATATAGGTTATGTTTGATGTCATGAAAGAATAATAGATTAATTAGTACATGGAAGCTTGTATGAAAATGGAACTAGCCATAAAACAGAACATTGCAGCAACACTGACGTGAGTTTGAAAATTTACTAAAAATCATAGAAATCGAATTTGGTAATGTATTAGTTATGAAATTGAAGCTTATTGTGTCTACTTTCATATGGAAGAAGCAAAATAGGTAAAGGAGTTACACGTTAGGAGATATTTGAGTTTTAGTGAGACAGGGCCAGAACGATTTCTGGATCCCCTGTTCTAATTTTGAAAATTCACCATAAATTGTAAAAAAATAATTAGGAGGTGTATTTTATATGCTTAGAATCCTTATTGAATCTAGTTTTAAGAGAGATAAACGGCACAATTATATGAGTTTTGTACAGAGAGAAAAGTGGTCCGTAGTAAACAGAGGTCAGTACAGTCAAGTTCTGAAACAGGGGCAACTTTAACTAATAAACTGTACTAATCGGCCCAGCCAAAAATTCTAGAAAAAAATTAGTGAATAGATATATGAGTCTAAATTCGGGGAAAATTTACGGATCTTGATTTCGAGTTTCGTAACTCGAGATATGATTTTTCGAGCGACCATGACGCAGGAGATAGTTTATTCCGAAAATGAAAATAGTTTTTGTAAAGTTATTTAAAATGATAAATTACGTTTAGTGACGCCTCAAGCTCGACTCCGGTGACGGTTTTGGGCGTGGGGACGTTACATTTGGTGGTATCAGAGCAGGTTTAGTCGGTTCTCGGACTAACATGTTTTATGTACGGATTTTGCTATACATGCCATATGTGTATATTGTGATAGTGTGACGACTTCTGACCGTTTAAATGATTTTTTTATAGTAAATGGATCCCGATCCAGCTGTGGCTGATGAAGTAGAGAGTAACGCGCCAGCTCCGGCTGAAGGGGCAGCGTCGACTGAAAACCCACCACCTACTGTTGGTCAGGGAGGAGAAAGGGATCGAGAAGCCTTTCTCCAAATGATGAGTGCATGGTACACGGAGTTCGTTCGTACGAACCCGAATGTACGACCTCCCCCACCTCCCCCAATTCCTCAACCTGTGCCCCAGATGTCTCTAGATGTGGGTACGATGAAATTCCAAAGAACTACAGTTGATAAAATCCGTAAGCTCGGGGCCGAAGAATTCAGAGCTAATATAGATGATGACGCGGAAAAAGCAGAGTTCTGGCTTGAGAATTCCATCCGGGTATTTGATGAATTGTCCTGCACACCTGAGGAATGCTTAAAATGTGCTATATCTTTGTTGAGAGATTCAGCATATAATTGGTGGAAGACACTGATTTCCGTGGTACCGAAAGAGAGGGTAACTTGGGAATTCTTTCAAGAAGAGTTTCGGAAGAAATACATCAGTGAAAGATTTATTGATCAGAAGCGCAAGGAATTTCTCGAGTTGAAACAAGGTAACATGACCGTTACAGAATATGAAAGAGAGTTTGTTCGACTGAGTAAGTATGCCAGAGAATATGTTCCTACCGAGGCCAAAATGTGTAGGCGATTTGAAGATGGGCTCAATGAAGAAATTAAAGTATTTGTTGGGATTCTTGAATTAAAGGAAATGGTGGTACTTGTCGACCGAGCTTGCAAGGCTGAAGAACTACTTAAAGAGAAGAAAAAGGCAGAATCTGAGACACGAAACTGGAAGAAAAGACAAATGACTAATGCACCCTCACAGCAATCCGGAAGATCAAGAAATATGAATCCTCGTTCCCAAGTTTCAGCTGGACAATCCTATGGGAATTTTAAGAAGCAAAATGTGGGTCCAAAGTCCCAAACTACTTCAGCAGCCAGTGTAGGGAACACGAGATTTGTTAAACCCGAGTGTCAGCGGTGTGGTAGAAATCATTTTGGTCCGTGCAGAGCAAACGAATGTTTCCGATGTGGTTCTCCGGATCATTTTATTAGAGACTGCCCCGAGAGAATTGAAAAAGAAAAATTTCAGAATACAAAAGCTAGTGGTGCAGATTCGCGAGGAAGGTATCCAAGAAAAGCTGGGAGCGAAGCAAGTAGCAAGAATGTAGCCAGAGATGCAGCAGTTAGATCTGAAGGAAGGGCTCCGGCTAGAACTTATGCTATTAAAGCTCGTGAAGATGCTTCCTCTCCTGATGTGATTACCGGTATATTTTCTCTTTGTGATGTTAATGTTACTGCTCTAATTGATCCTGGTTCTACTCATTCATATGTATGCATGAAATTGGTGTCTAGCATGAATATACCTGTTGAGAATACAGAATTTATGATTAAAGTGTCAAACCCGTTAGGCAAATGTGTTATAGTTGATAAAGTATGCAAGAAATGTCCTTTAATGATTCGGGGTTATTACTTTCCGGCCGACTTGATGTTGTTGCCGTTTGATGAGTTTGATGTTATTTTGGGTATGGACTGGTTGACATCGCATGATGCCATAGTAAATTGTAAACAGAAAGTTATTGAACTAAAGTGTGAAAATGGTGAAACTCTGCGGGTTGAATCAGATAAATCAGAGGCATTGTCTAGTGTAATCTCTTCAATGTCGGCTCAGAGATATTTGAGAAAGGGTTATGAAGCTTATCTGGCATATGTATTGAATACAAAAGAAATAGAAAAGAAAGTGGAATCAGTGCCGATTGTATGTGAATTTCCGGATGTATTTCCTGAAGAATTGCCGGGTTTGCCTCCAGTCAGGGAAGTAGAATTTGGTATAGAGTTGATGCCGGGAACAGCTCCAATCTCGATTGCTCCGTATAGAATGGCACCAACAGAGTTGAAAGAATTAAAGTCACAGTTGCAAGAGTTGACAGACAAAGGCTTTGTGAGACCGAGTTTTTCACCTTGGGGTGCTCCGGTATTGTTTGTGAAAAAGAAGGATGGTTCAATGAGATTGTGTGTAGACTATCGGCAATTAAATAAAGTGACAATTAAGAACAAGTATCCGTTGCCAAGAATTGATGATTTGTTTGATCAGCTGAAAGGAGCGACATGGTTTTCAAAGATTGATTTGAGATCTGGATACTATCAGTTGCGGGGAAAAGAGTCAGATGTGCCTAAAACTGCTTTTAGAACAAGGTATGGTCATTATGAATTTTTAGTTATGCCGTTCGGATTAACAAATGCTCCTGCTGTGTTTATGGACTTGATGAATCGAATATTTCGGCCATACTTGGATAAATTTGTTGTGATATTTATAGATGATATCTTGATTTATTCGAAAGATGAGACAGAACATGCTGAGCACTTGAGGATAGTTTTGCAAACTTTACGAGACAAGCAGTTATATGCCAAGTTTAGTAAAAGTGAATTTTGGCTTCGGGAAGTTGGATTTTTGGGTCATATTGTTTCGGGTGATGGTATACGGGTTGATCCCAGTAAAATTTCAGCTATTGTTGATTGGAAGCCACCGAAGAATGTAACCGAGGTTAGAAGTTTCTTGGGGCTAGCCGGATATTATCGACGGTTTGTGAACGGATTTTCTATAATCGCTGCTCCTATGACTAGATTACTTCGCAAGGATGTTAAATTTGAGTGGACGGAAGAATGTCAACAAAGTTTCGAAGAATTGAAAAAGTTATTGACAGAGGCACCAGTGTTAGTACAGCCCGAGTCAGGTAAAGAATTTGTGGTATATAGTGATGCTTCTCTAAATGGTTTGGGATGTGTACTGATGCAAGAAGGAAAGGTTGTGGCTTATGCTTCGAGGCAGTTAAAACCTCACGAAAGGAATTATCTGACCCATGATTTGGAGTTGGCTGCGGTGGTGTTTGCTTTGAAGATTTGGCGACATTATCTGTATGATGAGAAATGTCGGGTATACACCGACCATAAAAGTCTTAAATATTTGATGTCACAAAAGGACTTGAATTTGAGACAACGAAGATGGTTGGAGTTATTAAAAGATTACGAGCTTGTGATTGACTACCATCCAGGAAAAGCAAATGTAGTTGCTGATGCTTTGAGTAGAAAACTGTTGGCTGCTTTGAGAGTTATGAACACTCAGTTGGAAATGTCAGATGATGGTTCCATTCTGGCCGAACTAAAAGTAAGACCGATGTTTTTACAAGAGATTTGTGAAGTTCAGAAAAGCGATGAAGACTTACAAGCCAAAAGAAAGCAATGTGAGGTGGATACAGAGTCAGATTTCAGAATCGGTCCTGATGGTTGCTTGATGTTTAAAGATCGGATTTGTGTACCAAAAAATGAGGAGTTAATTCAAAAGATTTTGCAGGAAGCACATGGTGGTTATTTGTCGATTCATCCAGGCAGTACGAAAATGTATAATGATTTGAAGAAAATGTACTGGTGGAAAGGAATGAAAAGGGATATATCAGAATTTGTGTCCAAATGCTTAATTTGTCAACAGGTGAAAGCAGAACACCAAGTGCCTTCAGGATTACTTCAGCCTATTATGGTTCCTGAATGGAAATGGGATCGGATTACTATGGATTTTGTTTCAGGGTTGCCGTTAACTCCAGGAAAGAAAGATGACATTTGGGTAATAGTTGACAGATTGACTAAATCGGCTCATTTCATTCCAGTACGAATGGATTATTCTCTTAACAAGTTAGCTGAATTGTATGTTAGAGAAATTATTAGACTACATGGAATACCATTGTCAATCATTTCAGACAGAGATTCGAGATTTACTTCGCGGTTCTGGCAAAAGTTGCAAGAAGCGTTAGGTACAAGGTTAAATTTCAGTACTGCTTTTCATCCACAGACGGATGGGCAATCAGAAAGAGTAATTTGGATTCTTGAAGATATGATTCGATGTTGTGTATTAGAGTTTCAAGGAAGCTGGGAAAGATATTTACCGTTGGTGGAATTTGCTTATAATAACAGTTACCAGACAAGTTTGAAAATGGCACCTTATGAAGCATTGTATGGTCGTAAGTGTCGGACGCCTTTGTATTGGACCGAACTCAAGGAAAATCAGATTTATGGGGTCGATCTAATTAAAGAAACTGAAGAAAAAGTGAAGGTAATTCGAGATTGTTTGAAAGCCGCTTCGGATAGACAGAAATCTTATGCAGATTTGAAACGAAAAGAAATCGAGTTTCAAGTTGGTGATAAGGTATTTTTAAAGGTGTCTCCGTGGAAGAAAGTCCTCAGATTTGGACAGAAGGGTAAGTTAAGTCCGCGTTTTATTGGGCCGTATGAAATAACTGAAAGAGTTGGACCAGTAGCTTATCGGTTAGCATTACCATCTGAGTTAGAGAAAATTCATGACGTGTTCCATGTATCTATGTTACGTCGGTATCGCTCGAATCCTTCGCATGTAGTTTCACCGACAGAAATTGAATTACGACCAGATATGACCTATGAAGAAGAACCGATAAAAGTTTTAGCTCGAGAGGTCAAACAACTAAGAAACAAAAGTATTGCTCTTGTGAAAGTGTTGTGGCAAAAGCATGGGATAGAAGAGGCTACATGGGAACCTGAGGAAACTATGAGAAAACAATACCCACATCTGTTTACCGGTAAGATTTTCGAGGACGAAAATCCTTAAAAGGGGGGGAGAGTTGTAATATCCCGAATTAGGGCCTAACCGGAATAGTGGTTTCGTGACCACAAATCCGAGGTAGAAATAATTATATTATAATTATTTTGATGTTTATGATATGATTTTATGATGGTGTGAAAATTTTGTGAAGAAATTCTAAGCGTAAAGTGCTTAATTTGAAGTTAGGGATTAAATCGAATAAGTTGCAAAACTTGCATTCTGGAAGTTTTCAGTATGAAATTGCTTTGAAATATTAATTAGGAGGTCTTAAACGGTAATTAGACCCATTTTATGTTCATGGACAAACTAGGACATGGAAGGAATTTTTGAAAGTTTAGTAAGGAGGGGTATTTTGGTCATTTGGTTATTAACATGAATTAAAAGGGAAAAATAACACAAAATTGTTATCATCTTCATTTGGTTGCTGCCGAAACTTGCTCTCTCCATAGCTAGGGTTTCTTCAACTTTCAAGCTTCATAGTAAGTGCATCTAAGCCCCGTTTTTAAAGATTTTTACGTTTTTGAGATCCCGGTAGCTTGATAAAGCTTATGTTAGCATTATTTTAAGTTAGGGTTCACATTTGGAAAAATACCCATAGGTGAAATTTGTGTATTTTGATGTTTTATGATAGAATATGAGGTTTTAAATTATGTTAGACAACTTGTGCTACTCGGTTTTGAGCAAAAACGAGTAAAACGGCTTAATCGGTAAAAATACATATTGTTCATAAGTATGTGTTTTAGTGGGAATTTGAGAATTCTAATGGTAAATAAATGATCAGCATGTTTTAAAACATAAGAATTTGTGATAAAGTAAATTTCCGAGCTTTGGGGCAAAAGTGTAAATATGCAAAAGTTTAGGGGCAAAATTGTAATTTTTCCAAAATTTGAATTAAGGTCTAATTTTAAAATGTGAATATTAAACAAGCTAAATGTGTTATTTTAGATCAAGAAAGACGTGGAATCGACCTCAATCGGGGAAAAGAAAAGATTACGGACTAAATTGCAAAATCGTTGTATTTTGGTACTAAGGTAAGTTCATATGTAAATAATGTAACATAATTGTTATTTTAAGTAATTTAATGTTATTTATATGATTGGTACTTACTATCATGGAATATTATGCCTTGTGAATTATTATTTATTGGTATGCAAAGTATGTAATTAGCTTGATAAGCATGAAATGCTAGCGATTATTTGTACTGACATTCCGAGGAAGATGGCCAAAAAGGTGAAATTTGAGGGAAAATCCCGTTTGAACCTTAGGAATAGATTAGGATACAAGTGATATGTCACTAGGATGGTTGAGCATCCGAACTCGTTGAGTTGAGTCCGAGTTCACTTATGGATGCAAATGTTTGAACTCGTTGAGTTGAGTCCGAGTTCGTGAAATGTAACTAGGCATCCGAGCTCGTTGAGTTGAGTCCGAGTTCACTTATGGATGCGAACGCCCGAGCTCGTTGAGTTGAGTCCGAGTTCACTTATGGGCGGGTTACATGATGGATTGATTACATATGTGGCATTTATGTGCAAATGATCCGTGTATCCGAGTTATATTCCGATGTGTTCAACGGGTAAAATTCTAGCGGAATGGAAGAATACTCAAGGTGTAAGTGACAATTCGGTAATGTTGAGAAATGGCCACATTGGACAGGTATGTACTTAACCCTCGGGTTGAAATTCGACACAACAACAAAGATGTGGTAAGATGAAGTATGATGATTAGAATGGTGACATATGTTTGGTGATGCTATGTTAATGTTGTTTGGCATAATGACTTTGTTATGTTACTTGTTATTTGCATGTGAACTTACTAAGCATTTATGCTTACTCCCTCCTTTTTATTCATTGTAGTTTTGGACAAGCCGGCTCGAGAATCGGGATAGGTCGAAGACTCGATCACACTATCCGAAGGACTTTTTGGTAAACGGCTTATAGAACTTAGAATGGCATGTATAGCAATATACCTACTATGTGTAAATAATCTTGTGATATGGTGGTGTTTGGTTGAGGAAATGCTTGACAATGATGAGTCATTGAAATGGCCAATATAGGTTATGTTTGATGTCATGAAAGAATAATAGATTAATTAGTACATGGAAGCTTGTATGAAAATGGAACTAGCCATAAAACAGAACATTGCAGCAACACTGACGTGAGTTTGAAAATTTACTAAAAATCATAGAAATCGAATTTGGTAATGTATTAGTTATGAAATTGAAGCTTATTGTGTCTACTTTCATATGGAAGAAGCAAAATAGGTAAAGGAGTTAGACGTTAGGAGATATTTGAGTTTTAGTGAGACAGGGCTAGAACGATTTCTGGATCCCCTGTTCTAATTTTGAAAATTCACCATAAATTGTACAAAAATAATTAGGAGGTGTATTTTATATGCTTAGAATCCTTATTGAATCTAGTTTTAAGAGAGATAAACGGCACAATTATATGAGTTTTTTACAGAGAGAAAAGTGGTCCGTAGTAAACAGAGGTCAGTACAGTCAAGTTCTGAAACAGGGGCAACTTTAACTAATAAACTGTACTAATCGGCCCAGCCAAAAATTCTAGAAAAAAATTAGTGAATAGATATATGAGTCTAAATTCGGGGAAAATTTACGGATCTTGATTTCGAGTTTCGTAACTCGAGATATGATTTTTCGAGCGACCATGACGCAGGAGATAGTTTATTCCGAAAATGAAAATAGTTTTTGTAAAGTTATTTAAAATGATAAATTACGTTTAGTGACGCCTCAAGCTCGACTCCGGTGACGGTTTTGGGCGTGGGGACGTTACACCACCATTTGTCTTGCCCAGATAATAATCAATAGTATAATCATAATCCTTTAATAGTTCAATCCATTTTCACTATCTCAAGTTCAACTTATTCTAAGTTAAAGAGATATTTAGGACTCTTGTATTAATGTAAATATAACACTTATTATCATACAGATGGTGTCATCATATCATTAATGCAAATACCACCATCAC
This sequence comes from Gossypium stocksii, assembly GCA_020496765.1. NCBI lineage: Eukaryota > Viridiplantae > Streptophyta > Magnoliopsida > Malvales > Malvaceae > Gossypium > Gossypium stocksii. The sequence continues at coordinate 45,108,733 of CM035624.1, forward strand.
CAACTCTAAATCAAGAGTCAGATAGTTCCACTCATGATTTTTCAATTGCCTTGAAACATATGTCACTACCTTCCCCTCTTGCATCATCATACATCCCAAACCAGCATATGAAGCATCATCGTAAATAATAGTCTTTCCCTTAATTCTAGTTTAATCAAAACAAGGGCCTTAGTTAAAATAGCCTTTAATTACTCGAAACTCTCCTAATGCTTCTCATTCCACTCAAATGGCTTACCTTTTACAACAATTTCTTCAACGGAGTGGCAATCATGGAAAAACCCTTAACAAAGTGACAATAAAATCCAGCTAAAACCCAAGAAACTATTAACCTCGGTAACATTCTTAGGTTCCTTCCACTCCAGGATAGCTTCTATCTTCTTAGGGTTAACTTCAGCACCAACCGTCAAAGTAAGATGACCAAGAAAAATCACTTTTGGCAACTAGAAATCACATTTACTCAACTCTACAGATAACTTCTTTTCTCAAAGAATCTGTAGAATAACTCGGAGATGTCTGTCGTTATCATCCTCAAACCTCGAATACACTAAAGTATCATTAATGAACACCACCAAAAATTGATCAACATATTGTTGGAAGATACAATTAATCAAATCTATAAATGCAACTGGAGTTGGGATCTAGCGTCCTTAGTGTAGTGATTACATCTATGTACTTGAAAATTTTTAAACAAATTGGTTTAATAAAACTCCATCATTATTATTAATATCTTTTTTTATTGTCCTCAATGGTTTTTACACGTAAAACAAAATAAAAGAAAATATTGGCTCATTGATTGTCTAATGTTTAACTAATATTAAGTTGCATGATGTGGATAGATCATAATTTGAAAAAACAACTTGTATTAATAGATAATCTAACACTTACATAGTATAATTGAAATTTAGCAAGTTGATTGAAAGACTAATATGTCATCTATCAAGTCCAAATAGGAACATACCTTGTATTGGGTATCGGAGTAGATGACTCCCAAAAGATAAATATATAGATGTGGATGTCTGGATTAGCAGTACATTGGACAGAACCCAAATAGAATAAATCCTAAATCTATTTATGAATTTATTCACTTGTGACGTTCATAGTGTAATTTACTTTAATCTTGAGTAGGTGACTGACTATGTATGACTGACTAGTATGATTTGATGTATTAATAGCCTAAGTTCAATTGGTAATAGATTCGAAAGTTGGTATGTTGGGTATACGACTTCTGCATGACATAGCTTCACTTACAATAGTGGAATTCATAGCCTAATAAAGGGTAAATGATATCCTCTCATTGGCATTACGTGATGATGAAAAGTAACACGGCTACAGGTCATTTGTCTTAAAACGAATGATTTAATTACTATTTGTTAGTAATTGACTTTTCATGAAGGAGGATGTAATGGTTACCACAAGATAAAATAGGATTATATTGGGACAACGAATTTATCCCAAAGATATTAAGAATATATTATGAGGTTAACACATATATGATAAGGTCATGGACGAGCAGTTGATAAAGTAGCTTTTGTAATGGTATATAATAAGGAGATCTCAGTCATGGTACTTTAGTAGAATGACTTCATGACTAAATAATATTGTAATTAATAGACGGACAGTCGGAACTTAATTGCAAACTATTTGAGTCCTAATTATATATATCCAATCGATCCCTTCGCTAGCTTGATTTAACCTTGATGGTTTGCATTAATTGATGAAATGGAAATAGCGAAGTGACGAATTAGAGAAATAGATCTCATGTATCACTATCCGCAGTAGATGTTTTTTTTTCACTATGGCAAGAGATGACTTGAGAATTAATTAATTTATTTGACTTATTATTTAATTAAATTATGATTAAATAATTGAAGTTCGAAGCGAAAATTAAATTAAGTTATCAAAGTTTCATAAGAAGAAGTAAATTGAATTTATTTACTCATAGATAGTAATACGGTAAGTCATCATGATCATAATAAAATTTGAATTAGGTTGAAGGAATAATTTGATCGGTTCAATTAATTAGTTTAATCAGTTAATTAAATGAATAAATAAGATTTTGGGCATAGGAAATATATTAATCGGGATTGAATAAATTATATAAGTTAGTTTTAAGATTAGATAACACATATAATTGACCCGATACATGACAAGGCTTGATTTAAAGGTAAGGGTGGAAAACCCTAGTATAGGAGAAGGTCATTCCGCCCCTTATAGGACACTCCATTCAGGAGTTGTGTTTCCTATTAAACTATAATTATTCATATATTTTTTATTCTACTGACACTCTTGTTATTTTCTCTATAAATAGAGACTAAGGGTTAGGTCAAATAGACTCCTCTTATATGTTGACATTTTGACAAAATATAGAAAAGTTATTTATCAAATAAATTATATGTTTTAACGGAATTCGTCTTTCAATTTTTAGCCTACAAAATTTCACTCGAGTTTTCATCAATTTGCTAATAAAGCCCACACTTTAGCAAACCAAGGTTGATGATAGTAAAAAAGATTGAATGATTGAAAGCTAAGAACAATATAATCCGAGAACACAAGTATAATTTACATAACAAATTTATTGTTATAAATATCACAACCAACTAATTTTAAAGAAATTTTAAAAAATTTCACAGTGCACAATTCTATTGTTTTTTCAATTGTTAGACATTCATTTGAAAACTCAGGCTAGAATGGTTGGAGCAGGTGATTATGTTTAAAATGATAGTTACGATAATTTTTTTATTTACTGGAGCTAAGTTTTGGTTTTTAATTGACTTGGCATGCTTATGAGATACAATAAAAAGTTGAAATGAGTTTTGTTAATGAATTGACTTGATTTTTGCAAATTGATGTTTTGTTGAAAAAGCAAACAAAATGTTTACGTGTGGATTGTTGATTAAGTCCTTCAAATTTTGATTTCCTTACAAAATAGCCCATCCTTCAAATTCTACTTTTCTTAATACTAACTAAAGTAAAACCAATTAACAATTATAATCTACTATTAACGAATTATAAAATCAACCCTCTCGATTTAATTTCCTAAAATCACTCAACTTTATTCATTTCGGTACAAAATTAAATTTTCGAGTACTAAAAAGCTTTGTGTCCTTACAAATAATATTTAAATTATTATATTAATAGTAAATATTCAAAATTTTAATATTTAGATATTTAAATTAATATAATATATACTATTATTTATGCTTTTAATCGAGTTGATGTAACAAGTCAACTAGATACCAACTCGGTTAAAAGATGACTAAAAACCTCCATTTTATTTTTTACAAAGTAATAATTATAAATGAGATCATATTTTTATCTTTTTCTATTTATATATAAAATATTTTTTTATAAAATATAATTATGGTGCGGTTTTAACTTGGGATATTATGAGCTCTAAAGCATCATCTTAATAATTTCAACTAAAATATCATTTTATTTATATATATATATATATATATATATATTTACATATTTTTTAAGAAGCCATAGTCTAGTATTCCATTAATCACACACATATATATATATATATATATGTATATCATGAATCTTAAAATATTATACTAATCATGCAGTATTATTCGTATTAACGTGTTTATACTATTAGAATATCCATATTAATATAAAATGGTTTTCAATAAAATATTAATAATACCATTTAAAATAATTAGTAATGTTAAAATTTATTATTAAAACAATAATATTGCAATATTAAATAATATTTTTATTAACATTAACAATCTATTATTTAAAATATGACTACTATATTTATAAATATATAAATATGTATTTTAATAATATTGAAAAATACTTTTAGAAACTAAGATTAAAAATATTAAAAATATATTAATATTTAATTAATTATTAATATAATAAAATTTGACTTAATTTAAACTAATTTTTATCTAAAAATCATTTTACTTATATATTTTTTTCAAAATTTGTCTTCCCTAAAGGCATATTGGTTTCTGAAGATGTTTTTTTTTTCTTCCTATTTTTACGTTTTTTAAAACAAAAATATTTCATTTTCTACTTTTTAAAAATTGAAAAACGCGTTTAGTTCTGAAAATAAAATAAAATAAAGTTTGGTACTTATTTCCCTATGGAAGAAACATGATAAATAAAATAAAAGGTAAATTGCACAGTTGGTCACTCAACTTTCATAAATTTTTATTTTAAGCATTAAAAATAAAAAAAATGTAATTTAGTCACTATGGTTGCATACTTTTATCATTTTTAGTTATTATGGTTACATATAGGGGTGAAGCCAAGAAATCTAGATTGTGGAATCAAGTTTTTTTAAAAATTAAAACGTTTATAAACTAATCCGTAATATTAATAGTGGATAAACCAATATATTTGGTTAAATGTATGACTATTACAAAACTATTAAAACAATAACTAAAAGAAAATGTACATAAAATAAAATTGAATAACACATACCTTTTTTATAATTGTCCACAACACTTTCTAATATGTTAAAATCATTGAATTATCTTCTCTTTGTCAATGTTATTAAAAATGTCTTTCTCAACATATGTAATTAAACAATTATTCATCTATTGATCTCTAGTTTGATTCGTCAAACGATTTTTCACAATTTTCATTGTAAAGAAAAATACTCTTTCCATACTTGTTATAGTAACTAGCAAAATCAGTGCAAGCTAATATTTAGAACAAAAAAATCCACGCTTTAAATCCAAAGGTTTTCATGAAGCCAACTTGTAAATAGTAATTTTCTTTCACAAAAATAAAAATTACATGCAACATGTCAATTTTCAAACACAAGATTCACAACTATATGAATAAAAAATGTTAAATTTATAATTAATATTCAAGAAATTTAAGACTATAGATACAACAAATCATAATTTTTTCAATAATTTTTATTAATTAGCTTTTAAACATTATTACCCAGTCAATATGTTTGAAAACTCATGCAAAATAAATATTTCAAAACCATTTAATAACTATTGCATAAAAAATCTTAATTTATCTAAAGAAAACCCTCAGTTCTAATTTTCTATGGGATAGCCACAATTCTAATTTTGTAGAGATTAATCAATAAAATTTGAAAATAAAAGATGAATTGTTACTAAATTAAGGAGATCCACTTAAAAGTATTGTGTGATTGATTACCCAGCTAGTTAAATTTAAAAGAGTGTGTGAGAAAAAAAAGTGGTAAGTGTTGAAGGAAAATAAAAAGGAATAGAGATTTTTAGGTTTTAGTAGTGGAGAGAAATTCGTTTATCTATACTATTAATAAAACCCCTAATTACCTTCAACTTCAATTAGGGTACCAACTTGGTTAGCAAGCTATGGGAATGTCTTTTCGTGATTAAAATAAGTAATATTATCCAAAGCTATTTTAATGTTTTCACTTAAAAAAATATATACATTTAGTGAGATTTAAACTCACACCAATTATATTAGTAAAACCTTCAATTTACAATTGAACTAAAGCTTTATTTTGATGTTTTTATATATTTTAAATTTATCATATATACTTTATTACCTCCATCAATTGTATATCTATAAACTATGTTATTAATAAAACCCCTGACTGAGTTGATTTCACAGGTTCACCGGGTACCAACTCAGTTAGGAAATTACAGAAATGTCATTCCGTAATAAAAATAAGTCATATTATTCGAGGGCATTTTACTCTTTTCATTTTAACAAAAACCGAAAAGCTATGCACATGATGAGATTTAAACCTTTATCAATTGGATTAATAAAACCTTAAATTTACCACTCAATCAAAACTTTATTTTGATTTTTTAAAAATATGTACAATTTATTATCTTCACCACTTGTATATATTAATAATGTTATTAATTGAGTGGTTACAAAAGTCAACTCGACACTAACTCACAATTGATGATAAAACCATGGTAAATAATTGTAGTGCATTTAGTATTGTTTATCCGATGTATTTATGTGTTTAAATTTTGTTTTACTCATAATTTAATCTAATTTTTTATTTTCATATCGTCCATATTTCATATGTTATTATGATTAATTAGTTTCAAACTGTAACACCCCAAACCAGGCCCGGACGTTATGACCGAATCCAGCGTGTCACATTGAAGTGTTTTATTGAAAACCTTATTTTCATTAAAAAACCCTTCTAAAGAAATTTTAAGTAAAAACCTAATTTGTACGTTCTTTTATAACAAGGTATATTCAGAAATCATTTTTAACTTTTCATGTTAAAAGTTACTTTGGAAAAAAATTACTTTAACTGCGGAAGCTTATTTTTTAAAAAAATAACAAGTGGTTTCAGAAAAGAAAAAAAACTTAAAATGTGTTTAAAACGAATAAATCCATGTTCCAGTCTTAAAGCATCATAATAAACAGTAATAACTAGAGAAAAGGCCTTATTACAATTCAGACTTAAACAATTAAAATACTATAACTTTTAATAAAGAAAAAGAATCAAGTCTAAGTTGTCTTGCTAGTTGCCCACCACTGAGTCCCTCCATCCGTCGAACCGCCTACTAAGGTTTACACGCGAAAAATAAAAGAGGGAGTGAATTTCGAAACTCAGTGTGTACAACCCTCAGCAACAATATTTATATCATGCAACACAAATCATCTTAGGCTTGAGCCCAGCACAAAATCTAGAGCAATCATGTATGCAGTAATGCAATGCCCAACCAATCCAACCAATATACATCATCTCGTCCAATCGAAACACATCCTGTGGGGATAACTATATCGACCTACCCATCTGATACACATCAATGGTAGCACCGGTTGCGGTACTACCTAACGTTGCAGCAAAACTGCTCGTGGCTTAAAAGCCTTCGTTGGATCCACGGTCGTCAAGTGACTATGCGATCCTCATATAACACTTCCTCCAACATAATTCCCACCCACATGCAACATCATAACATATGAGTGCAACATGTAGCATACAATATGCGTAAGTCATACTTATAACACACAGGGGTATTTCAATAATTCTACCTTACAGGGGTCTTTCAGTAATTCTATCCTACAGGGGTATTATAGTAATTCTACCCTACTGGGGCATTTTAGTAATTTACTAACGTATAGGTCTTAATTACGAACAACAAGTCCTCATTGACTAAAGTGAACAGACACCATGCACCAGGTAGGATTCTAGAGAAAAGGAGGTGGGTCATTAAGACCACTTAAGTACCCAGCTCTCCCTAGATCCAATCTTAGACATGCATATGCCCATTGCCACACTCTAACCTTACTCTCCCTAGATCCAATCTTAGACATGCATATGCCCATTGCCACACTCTAACCTTACGACTTGTCCACAGACGTGCTTGATAAATTAATTAAGTTTTATGCGCTTGAGGATTATTAGAAACTAGGCCTAAAAGTCCCTTATAAAACCCTAGCAAATCTACATGCTTTCATGCATTCATATAGCCCATTAGGCCCAATCGTTTTTGTATGGCCCATTAGGCCTAATCACATTTGTATGGCCTATTAGGCCCAATCACATTTCCAAACCATTCAACCACTTTATCAACTCATCACTTATTATCAACATATCAATTTTTGCTAGCATGGGCCCACAAGCCCGTCAGCCCATTGGGCCCATTCTGGCTCGATTAGCCAAAACGTGACCCAAGTCCATGAGATCGCTCATAGAGCCTCTGTTAACATATCGAATACCCTCGTACGAGTGTTCACGCACTCGCAGGACTACAGTAGCCAAATTTTTGACTTTTCAGCTTTTTGGGATTTACCGATCTATCGTGTGTGTAGTGTATTGTACACACCTAGAAAAAAAGCATGTTGCGATTTCCTTATCTCCGAACCTACAATCGATATCACCCTTCAATTAATCGCATGCTTAATACATATCTTTACCAAAACCAAAACCTCACCTTTCACCTTACCTTGCTCGACAAGTTATAACAGCCCCTTTTTAATCACTAACCACGATCAACTCCTAGATCTACACCAATCTTAACTATTAAAACCAGAATAATAGATGACTTGTATCCAACACAAGTCCCCCTTCCTTTAACTATGACCATTCGACCAACTAAGATCAAGAACACTTACCCAATAAGCAATCGGCCCAAAAGAGGGGTAATGCGGCACATAAAAGGTTCGGCCAACAAAGTATTCAGCTTAGAGAAGGTGAACTAGGAGCAAGAAAGAGAAGAGTTTAATAAGAAAGGAAAGGAAGAAATCGGCACAAACTTAAACGAAAAGAATAAGGGTTTTTCGGCTTTTGGGTAATTGGAGAGAAAAATAGTTTTCGGCAAAATAAGAAGAAAGAATTTGACATTAGCCTAGAACCTCAAAATCAGCACCTTTATATATACTAGCCGAAATTGCCTTCCCTTAATTCCAATTCAGCTCCACCACTTCTTCTATCCTCATCTCCTAACTTTTCTCCACGATAAGCTCCTCAATCCCTTCCAAAAATTTCTCTTCTCATCACTTCTCTTAGAGTCCAGTTCCACTCCACTACCAACCATCTAGAAGGAAAAAATAAAATTCCTAAAAATACCAAGCCAGCACTCAAACCTAGGATCCCCTTGCTTGCCACTAACGCCACCTCCCTACACCCTAAGTGGCATCACTTATCCACTACACCACAACCTTACTTGTGTCCTACTTTATCTCCATTTATTTAAAAGCCAAGCTACTTGCCATCAAGGTTCCTTTAATTATTAAATTAAAATTCCTTCACCTCCTAGACACTTCAAATTTATTAAACCCTTAAAGCCAACATGTCATTTGTCATTTTCTTGCTTACTAAAAAAAATTTATGAGACCCAAAGCCCAAAGCCCAATTCATATAGGCTCAAAATTCAGGGCGTTACCCAAACCATATATTTCATTGTTTATTATATGTTTTTTTAAATACATATTTATGTTTTAAATTTGTGATTTCACACGTATACATATACGCATGTGATAAGATTTTTAGTTTTCACATAAAGTAATTTGTTTTGTAAAATAATTTTAAAAATTTCGATGGGCCATTTTCAAATTTTTTGTTGGTCAATTCACCAATTATATAAATTTTTTGGGGATAAATTGACACCACAATCTTGTATGTGGCTCCATCCATGGTTACATACTTTTATCATTTTAGTAATCCATCATTAATTTGCCATTAAATATACTCATTTTTATCACCCAGCTTTAGTAAGTTTTTGTTTTGGTCACTCATTTTCTTTTTTAGAATTAATTTTATTTTATTCTAAAAAAACTTGGGTTTTATAGGGAATTAAGTTATTCAACTGCGGAGACAAAACCTTAATTTTTTACTTGTAATTCAATTTCATATAAAAATTTAGGTTTTACCAAACTTTTCAAAATCGGACCGAGGTCAAATTGCTCAGACCTCGATTCGTCGATTTGACCAATTTCAATTAAATAAATCATTAAAAATTAATAAAATAAAAAAATATTAAAAATTGATTGAAGGGATCTAATCTGATTCATATAACCATAATTTTTTCTATAAAAATAAAACTTAAACTCTATCTATTCTCCTATTACTAAAAAATTAAAATTAATTCTAAAAAAAAAGGTTTTTACTAAAAATCCAAGTTTTGTCTACAGAAAGGCTTCCATCTTATTTTAAAAAGAAAAACTAAAATTAATTCTAAAATAGAAAAAAGAAAAAAAGTTAATTAATTTTTCTAGTAAAAACTAAAGTTTTTTCTTTCTTATAAAAGCTTGGTAATTTCTTGTAAAACTCTAGGTTTTTTTTTTATTGAGAGTAAAACTAAAATTAATCTAAAAAGAGAAAAATAATAAAAAAACTAAAAAGATAAAATGTTTTTTCTATCCTGAATTTCCCGTGTAAAATCTTGAGTTTTTCGAAAACAAACTAAATTAATTTTTAAAAAATTAAAAAGACAAAATGAATGTCCAAAATGAAAATTTATTAAAATTGGGTAACTAAAATGAGTCTATCTAATGGCAAATTAACGATGAGTGACTAAAATGATAAAAATATATAACAATAGTGACTAAAATGATTAAAGTATGTAATGACAATGTTTAAATTATAAATTTTTTATTTTATTTTCGATGCCTAAAATCCAAACTTATGAAAATTGTGTGACTAATTGTGTTATTTAAACTAAAATAAAAACTATTGAAATAAATTTGTTTTTAAAGTTAATACGAGTTTCAACCAAACGAGCACATCTAAAGTTAAAAATATTTGTTTTCCAAACTTTTTCAATTTTATAAAACATTTTTAATTAAAACAATAAAAAAATATTTTCTATTTTAACATATTTTCAACTACCAAGTACGTTTCTTTAATGTTGTCCATTTTCAAAAGAAAACAAAAATAGCTTTTGTTTCCTAAAAACTGTTGACTAATAAATCATTTTTCATTCAGCAATGTATTAAAAGTGAATCATTATTCGCTAAGAAAGAACCACACCCCTAAAATCATTTTCTTTTTGTTCACATTGCACATAATTTGCATTTGCTGCAGCGCTTCAGTAACCAGTAATATATATAAAGCCAATGGTGAATTTATAGCAATTATTTGATTCACTGAAAACTGCTACAACATATCTCAAGGTTCAGTTTATTTACACAGGATAGGATAGGAGTAAGCAGATGAAGGAAAAATAAAAAACATGAAAAGGAAAAACTGGTTGACCATCGACTCCTGCCAATCCGTACAACATGAGTTATCTCAGATGTACAGGATTTAGAAACTCATAAAGAATCACATGATAAGCATGTCCTTGAAGGAGGATTGAATGTTAGCCTGCAGCCTGCCAATTTTGCCCTCCAATGCCTTCATGTACAACCTCTTTTCATATATCCACTGTTTCATCAGTTACTATCCAGCACACCCTTTAGAAAATTCAGCCCTTCTGCTGATATGCTCCTCCGAACACGGAACTGTGGTATTTCTATTCGAGGTGGAGGGTCAGCAGAGAAACAAACCACAATTACTGTTAAATTATCACAAGTGTTGCGTTTCAGTGCCTCCCTCACAAGCTCTCTTGAACATCTTTCAGGATCATTATGAAGCATCAGCTCCTTCCTTGCCATAGTCACTGCACACTGGCTACTCATAACATCCCACAGCCCATCACATCCCATTATCAAGAATTCATCCTCCTCACTTAACTCTGTCTCTTGCAACTCTGGCTCTGCACTTAAAGGACAGGCAGATCCTTTTGGCCCCTTCATGTGCCAATCTCCAAGTGCTCGTGCCACAGACAGTTGACCATTCAGGTAACCATCATAAATGACTCCCCCAAGTTTCTCAATTCTTCGTCTTTCACTTGTGCAGTTAGGTTTGTGGTCCTTGGACATTTCAATTGCTCTACCTCGCCTTCCCAACACAGCTCGACAATCCCCAGCATTTGCAATAATCAAGGTCCTACAAAGTGGATGTAAAATACTTTTGAGGTCAGATTTGACCGTTCATAATGTTAAATACACCAGGGGACTAACATATCATGCTGATGCTAAAAGTAGAGACAGAAACATAAGTTGTCCTCTACCACTATATTTTTTTTTACTAAGCAAATTACAATTTCATTATTAATGGCTTTCATACTTATCCTCAAATGATGAACTCTATATTAAGTTTCTAAGATGAATGAAATCCCCATTCAATTTAACATCGTACAAGTTTCAATTTACTTGAAAATCTTCTACAGAATTGCTCGCGATGTTAGAGAAGAAAACTCTTCAAATCATTAGCTTTCTGTCTTCCTGTTTCTATATTTTCCTTACATCTCACTTTTTGAACAAAATTAATAAACCATGTCCATAAAAAGGCTGCTAGAAGTGGGTTTAAGGAAACAATACCAACAAGGAATTACCATCGCAGATCTGCGGTTCACTTACCTTCCAAAAATAAGTGCAATTAATGCAGTGGTACCGGAGGATATATCAAGAGAGCTGGCGTCCGCAAATGAATAATCAGCTTTCAGAAAAGCACTCTTAATTGCCTTCTCCACACAAATTGGAAAATGGGAGTCTTCAACTATGAATTTAAGGATATTCTTCCTGATAAATAAGGCTGCATCAGTTCCTCCATGACCATCAAAAACCTGTCCACATGCATTGGCAAGAATCAGTTGATGAGTAAGGCCAACTATGATTCCAAGGCCACCTTTGCAGACACCTTAAACTTAGCCATGGTAAAAGGAGGCAGAAGATCGAAGGACGAAAAATACTATAAAGTAATATCCATTTGGGGAAAAGGATTGCGTATGTTAAAAAATTTATGGTATTGCTAATGGAAGATCTGGCTGCAGTTTACAATATCAGAGATGATAACTATATTATCCATACTCTTCATTTTCCCTATAGTCTGTGCCCAACACATTTGGACATGGAGGTATGATCCTCCAAATATATAGAAAATCTTTGAAAAAAATAAGTATACCCATTCTGGACACATACCCATACGATATACTCACGAGTCTGGGTGACATAAGAAATTAATGAGCATGGTTCCTATGTCTCTCCTCCCCCCTCCCCCTCCTTTTGGCCTGCACAAAAGCTCTAGATTCCCTTTCTCTGAATGGGATGTGCTCCAAACACCATTGCTAAACCTCCTCAATACTAACCACGGTAAAAGTACCACAAAGGCCCCTATATTGGGAGTGACATAAGAAACTAATTTGATCCAACGTACAGAGACTAATTTGCCCATTTTTTGAGTAGAGGAGGCAAAATGCAATCTGACTCCTACTACAAGGGCCTCCATGGTACTTTTACCTACCAATCACACAAAGGTAAAATACGCATAAGCTACATCAATGAGGAAACAAGGTTTTCACTGACTAGCAACCATACAAGATGGACAAGCGGAAGGAAGTGCATAAATCAGATACTATATAAATTAAACAAAGTTATCTATTTGATACAATAACTAAGATGGTTCACTAAAAGATTAGTCAGGTCATAGATGGGAGATTGTAACATGATCATACCCCATAGAAAGCTCCGGGAGAAGGAAACTCGGCAATTGTCCCCAAATGTCCGATAAGATCATCTATGCAAATGTGTTCATCCTCCATATATTGTTTGGGTCCTATTTCAGCACAACTTCCTGATCGCAATACCGGCAAAAACTCGTTCTTTTCATCAGAAGATGATTTGTGGACTATAATACCAATATCCAATTCCTGAAGAAAAAAGAAGTGTGTGAAAAATGGGAAAGGAAAGATCATCGAATCTAGCGGCTACATATTAAAATATTGGAGTGAAATTGCTAATATGATGTTATCTTCAGCTACTTCTGAATTAATGATCCAACAGCACATCAAATGAAATCAATTAAAAATCTTGCTCAAGATTAGAGATGAAACATACCAGATTAGCCTCGGCAATCAACTTGGCTGAGCCCATGGAATGGCGTATAACTGAGAGGTGGCGGGGAGGTTTACAAAGGGGGACTCGTTTTACATTATCCAAATTTTCATTGTCCATGTCTGATACATTATCCTTACTATAACTATCTTCTACGATTTCACCTGGAGCTGAAAAATCCATATCTGCTGCCATATTCCTTACTCAACCATAGATTAAAGATCTCAACAACCCCCTCTAAAATTCTTGGAGTAATGTCTCAAAACACAACCAAATCCTGAAGCAACTTGTCAGAAATCTTCCAAACAAAGCTTGGAGCCAATCTTAAGTTTATTACCAGACAGATAAAATTACTCAAAGCAATCAAATGCCTCGACGAAATTCCAACCTAAAGGAATCTTATACTTTGTGCATTAGGGTTCCTTGGCAACAATTCAAAAATCTGAGGAAACCAATTCGTTGGGTAAAGATGTAAAAATTCTAAAATATGTAGAACCGGGGTCAACTTCCAGATCAAACTAACCTAACCCAGACGGTATCAGAAAAAGAAAAACTCAAAACTTTATACGATGACTAAGTCTTCAATTACCTCCGAATAAAGCTATCCAACAGCCCATCTAAATTATGGGTTTTTTATAATCACTTGAAGCAGTTGACGGAATCTCTCCAAAAAGAACCCCAGATCAGAACTCGATTAATTTACCAATAAATAGATTAAACCAACAACAGCATCACGATATTCATTGAAGGAGAAGAAGAAATGAAGAAGAATTGCACCAATAAAAGGAAAGAAACAATAAAGGTCCAACCAAGGATAGGGAAAACCTGTACAGAAAAATAAGCGAAATTCTCACAAATGGTAAATATGATGGTTCTTTGTGCTTTGCCTTTGCCCTTTTTTTAAGTAATTTTTCTGGGTGAGTTGATCCAAGAAAGAGAGAAGGCAATGGGCGTTGAAAAGAGAGAAATGGGGGAATGGAAAACAAAGGTAAAAACTTGGTGTAGCTGTTGGTTCTTTGTTGCGAATGCTATGTGGTTGGTCACCGGCGATTCCAGGTAATCCGGTGGATCTTCTAAGCTGTCGCGGGCCGAAGATGGCGTTTGTATTGTGGCTTTTAATAATTGGTGGTAACACTTGGTTGACCGGATGGTATTTTTATTTTCGTTAGTTGCGGCCCTAACTTCCTAGCCGTCGGATCTCTCTGTCTTGCTTTTCTTATTTCCTTTTAACGGTATGAGAGATGAGATGAGAGGTTAGGCTCGTTAACGTCCGTTAAGAAGACGTGGCAGGTTGTGATTGGAAGGAAGTTTAGGGTAAGTTAGAAGCAGTAGAAGTAATACAACTACAACACTTCACTCCATGCATCTCTCTTTCGGTCTAAAATTGGACACAGTTCACTTCTGTCTAAAATAATAACACAAGATACGTGTCTAACATTCTTGCATCCATCTCTTATCACCCCTTTATTTATTTTTTCTAATTAAGCATTAATGATTATTTATTTTTACTATCTTTAAATTTAAAATTAATATTTACATATTTTTCGTATAATCAAAATATCTTTTAGATTTATTTTAAATTGATTTAGATTATTCTACTAATAATTGATACCTTTAATTATTTTAATTAAAATATTAATATTGAACTTTTTTCCTTAAAAAAAAATACACATTTCAAATTTGCAAAAAAAAAAAATTGAATTGGTCATACTGAAAATATTTTTAAGTTTTATAAAACTAAAAGTAAGTCTCCAAAATTCCTTAAACAAATGTTTTCAAGGACCTCTAAGACCTTTCAAAAATGTTTCTCAGTCTTTCTCATGCACATTTTAGGTTATGTATTGATACTTGTCAGGTAAGTATTGATATCCCTCAACGAGTATTTAACAACACTATGGATTTTGGAACCAAATTGAACCAGTCGGTTGGTTTGAGAATCAGTTGGGATACCGATTTGGAACAAAAGGTTGGGTCGGTTGACCCGTGACTTGATGATCAAATCGATTTTTTAATATTAAATTTTTAGTGAATTTTAATTGATTCGGTTAGATTAATGGAACTCGTGGTTGGTTTGATTTGACCATCGTTGTAACACCCTGAAAATTCTGATATGACACGTGGCATAATTCCAAGTTCAAATAACGAAAAAAATTATAACAAAAATTTATGGAATGACTCGTATAAGAAATTTTATAAAATGCATTGGATATTGGTGATGGAAATATTTGAAAAGAGTTGTAAAAGTGAAAATATGACAAAAAGGACCAAATTGTAAAATTTGACAAGTATGAGGACTTATGTGCAAAATTACCCAAAAATGAAAAATATCAATTATTATGGATTATTTGACATGACATGGATTAGAATGTGGTTTGGTGCGATGGAAATCACTTTTGAGACTAAAATTGGAAAATTTGAATAATATAGAGACTGAATTGTAATTTTCTCATTTTTATTGGGAAAAAGGCCAAAGTGCAATTTTTACCACTCATAAAGTTATATTAAATATTTATGATGAATTATGAGCTTGAATTTGGTCTAAGTATCAATTCTGAGAAGAAAATTGTGAAAAAGGGCAAAAAGAAAATTTTGTCACAAAAGGGTAATTTGGTCAATTCTTGAGACTTTTATGATGGAAGTGATATTTATATATGATATTTGATATCTGAAATTATTTTGGATCAATGGAACCTCGTATTAAGGAAATGATCTCCAAACAGACAAATTGTAATATCCCGAATTAGGGCCTAATCGGAATAGTGGTTTCGTGACCACAAATCCGAGGTAGAAATAATTATTTTATAATTATTTTGATGTTTATGATATGATTTTATGATGGTGTGAAAATTTCGTGAAGAAATTCTAAGCGTAAAGTGCTTAATTTGAAATTAGGGACTAAATCGAATAAGTTGCAAAACTTGCATTCTAGAAGTTTCTAGTATGAAATTGCTTTGGAATATTAATTATGAGGTCTTAAATAGCAATTTGACCAATTTTAAGTTCATGGACAAAATTTGGACATGGATGGAATTTTTGAAAGTTTAGTAAGGAGGGGCATTTTGGTCATTTGGATATTAACATGAAATAAAAAGGGAAAAATAACACAAAATTGGTCATCTTCTTCATTACCACGAAATTTCAAGGGTTCTCCATAGCTAGGGTTTGTTTCAAGTTTCCAAGCTTCATAGTAAGTGATTCCAAGCCCCGTTTTTAATGATTTTTACGTTTTTGAAATCCCAGTAGCTCGGTATAGCTTATGATAGCAATATTTTGAGTTAGGGTTCATATTTGGAAAAATACCCATAGGTGAAATTTGTGTATTTTGATGTTTTATGATAGAATATGAGGTTTTAAATTATGTTAGACAACTTGTGCTACTCGATTTTAAGTAAAAACGAACAAAACGGCTTAATCGGTAAAAGTACATATTGTTCATAAGTATGTGTTATAGTGGGAATTTGAGCTTTCTAATAGCAAATAAATGATCAGCATGTCCTAAAACATAAGAATTTGAAATAAAATTTAATTTCCGAGCTTTGGGGCAAAAGTGTAAATAAGTAAAAGTTTAGGGGCAAAATTGTAATTTTGCCAAAATTTGAATTTAGGACTATTTTGATAAATGTGAGTATTAAATAAGTTAAATGTGTTATTTTAGATCAAGAAAGACGTGGAATCAACCTTGATCGAGGAAAAGAAAAGATTGTGGACTAAATTGCAAAATTGCTATATTTTGTACCGAGGTAAGTTCATGTGTAAATAATGTAACATAATTGCTATTTTAAGTGATTTAATGCTATTTATATGATATGATACTTGTTATTATGAATATTATGCTTTGTGAAATATTATGTATTGGTATGAAAAGTATGCGATTAAATTGATAAGTATGAGATGCAAGCAACGTATTGGTTCCGATATTCCGAGGAGAACGACGGGGAAATGTGTGATTGAGGAAAATCCCGTTTGAACCTTGGGAATAGATTAGGATACAAGTGACATGTCACTAGGATGGTTGGGCATCCGAACTCGTTGAGTTGAGTCCGAGTTCACTTATGGATGCAAATGTCCGAACTCGTTGAGTTGAGTCTGAGTTCGTGAGATGTAACTAGGCATCCGAGCTCGTTGAGTTGAGTCCGAGTTCACTTATGGATGCGAACGCCCGAGCTCGTTGAGTTGAGTCCGAGTTCGCTTATGGGCGGGTTACATGATTGATTGATTACATATGTGGCACTTATGTGCAAATGATCCGTGTATCCGAGTTATATTCCGATGTGTTCAACGGGTAAAATTCTAGCGGAATGGAAGAATACTCAAGATGAAAATGATATTTTGGTAAGTGTTGTGAAATGGACAATTTGGACAGGTATGTACTTAACCCTCGGGTTGAAACTTGATATAACAGAAATAAGGTGGTAAGATGATACACGATAGCTAGAAATGTGGTTTGTATCTTGGTGATATCATGCTATTGTTGTTGATATAATTGCTTTGTTATGTTACTTGTTATTTGCATGTGAACTTACTAAGCATTTATGCTTACTCCCTCCTTTTCATTCATTGTAGTTTTTAGCGAGCCAACTTGGATATCGGGAAGGTCGAAGAAACGCTCACACTATCCGAGGAAGAATTGGTATATTGGTTTGTATGTTTTGATGTATGGCATGTATAGCAATATACTTGTTTTGTGTAAATAATCTTGTGATATGGTTGAGGTTTGGTTGAGAAAATGCTTGATAATGATTAGTAATCGGTATGGCTAGCTTAGATAATGTTGGATGCCTTGTGAGTTTAATATGTTATATAGTTCATGAGAATTCATAAAAAGATGAAACTTGCCATAAAACAGAACACTACAGCAACAACAACGTGATTTTGAAAAATCACCAAAAATAGTAGAAAACGAATTAGGTGAAGAATTAACTATGAAATTGAAGCTTATTGTGTCTACTTTCAAATGGAGAAAGCAAAATAGGTAAAGGAGTTATATGTTCTAAGATATTTGAGTTTTAGTGAAACAGGGCCAGAGCGATTTCTGGATCCCCTATTCCAACTTTGAAAATTCACTATAAATTGTAAAAAATTAATTAGGAGGTGTAATTTATATGCTCAGAATCCTTATTGAATCTAATTTTAAGAGAAATAAACGGTATAGTTATATGAATTTTGTACATTGAGAAAAGTGGTTTGTAGTAAGTAGAGGTCAGTGCAGTCAAGTCCTGAAACAGGGGTAACTTTAACTAATAAACTGTACTAATTGGCACAACCAAAAGTTTTAGAAAAAAATTAGTAGATAGATATGTGAGTCTAGATTCAGGGAAAATTTACGGATCTTGATTTTGAGTTTTGTAACTCGAGATATGATTTTTTTAGCGACCATGATGCAGAAAAACTGCTTATTCCGAGAGTCAAAATAAATGATGTAAAGTTGTTTAAGTGATAAATTATGTTCGGTAACACCTCAAGCTCGACTCCGGTGACGGTCTCGGGCGTGGGGGTGTTACACAAATTCAGACTTAAATTATTGGACATGAGCCCAATGCCCCATATGTTGATATTTTTGTAGAGGATGAGAACCCCCTTTAGCCCCATTTCCCTCTTTTTCCAACAATAGCAACAACCATTGCTGCCATTTTCTTATTTATTCAATTTCTCTCAAAATTTCCACTACCCACCTTAAGATTTTGTTAAAATCTTCATGTAAACAACCTCCTGAGCTCCATTCCTCCATCGATTTAATCATTTTTAACCTAGGGTTTATGAAGTTTTAGCCAATGAAATTAAAGCTAGAGTCAGAAAGCTTAATAAGGTAAAAATGACTTCCTATGCCCTTATTAGCTTGATATTTGTTAAAAAATATAATGAGAAAGCTTGGAAGGAATTTTTATTAATTTTTGAATGTATTTTTATTGTATGAAAATAGGGAAATGTTGATTTATGGAGTTCCAAGCTTGATTGAGGATGAGTTGTAGTTCATGGAAGCTTGATTTAGTATTGTAGAGCATTCATTGAGGTAAGTATTATGGATATTCACCTTTCTCCTAAGTTAGTAAGCTTAGGGTTTATGAAATTAATATTATAATTAAGCATATAATGGTGTTAATATTAATGTGAAATTCCATGGCATTAAGATATGAAATAAGTCATCAAAATGTAAAGTTCTAATTCTATAGCCATGAAGTGCTTCATTAATTAAAATTATGACATAAGAACTTTGGGATGCCATGAAAGTATTAGTGGACATGTATGAACCATGTCACTAATATGGAAAGATTAGATAAGACTACCATGGAAAACAAATATGTCAAAATGCAAAGTTTTACCTTAAGTTGACAAGTGTCGCTACAAGCTTAAAGTATCAAAATGGTCATAAGCTTTATGGAAATCTCTTAATATACTTATTTTATTTTTAAGTTGATTTATTTAAGATATACTAAGTATAATTTTGTATGAAAATATTTAAATGTTGGTTAAAATGTGTTATTGAAAATGTCTATGAAGGTTCAATGGTAATTGCCCTAGATTTGGCAGTTACAATGGCATTGTCGAGACAACACCTTTCTTGTTGTTGTGACAACAAAGGGTTCTCTGCTCCTTTTCTTTCAATAGTGATAGCGTTGTTGCGACAAGGGTTGGAAACAAGAAATTCATAGTTGAATCAACAACCTCTTTGTCATGACAAGGACTGGAAAACATAAACTTGTTAGTTGAATTAGTAACATTCTTGTCACAACAAGGCCTTTCTCATTGTTGCGCCCAGGACTTTTCTTGTATAATTTTCCAAATTCCTTGAGGGTGAAAATGGTCTAATCTACCTTATTAATCTACAACACATCATTCAAATATGTTTAACAATAGTAAAATTGGTTAATGGCATGAAAACTACTATTCGAATGATTTCCAAATGAGGTCTCTATATAGAGATGTAAATGAAGGCTTTGAATTTCAATAAAATGACATAATGCCATGATTGAAACTATTATTTTATGTTATAGCGGTTGCTACCACAGTTATTATTTTTGAACTATAACTAAATTTGAAATAAAAATTACTGATGTTCTGAAATACTAACAAGGCCCTAGTAGCTTAGATAAATAGTTTCAGATATGATTAGTAGACCAATAGGTAACGCCTATTTCTAATTGATAGGAGATGTAGTTTCTGTTGGATATATTGCCTTAAGTGTAGTAGATTCATTTTTAAATTTGTAATTTTTTTGAATAGATTGGTTAATAAAATAATTCATGGATTACATTAATATACTTTGTATAATGTCTTCATGTGGTTTTTACATGCAAAACAAAATAGAAGCAATATTGGCTCATTGGTTGTTTAATGTTTAATCTAATACTAAGCGGTATTACGTGGTTGGATCATATACAATTTAACATCCTGCTCGACGAAGGCCTAGTATTCGGGCGTTGTTTTAGAAGTAAGAATTTTGGATTGAGTTCTGAATAAGTAAAGCAATGGATTCATTTGAGAAACAGAAGTTCAATAGTATGCCTTTAGGTGAAGTCTTGAAAGTTTGAAATATAGTCCATAGGAATAAGGCTTAAGATGATAGTTTTAAGTGTCCAACGTTATGATTAGATTAAGTATAAGTTGCTTTCCAAGCACGTCTGTAACGCCTTAGTGTGGTGTATTTTGGAGGAACGAAACTTATGGCTAAGTTAAGTATGACAATTCAAAAAATAATGGTAAGAGTGTATAAGTCTCTAAATTAGACGTATAGTTATATAGAAAAACGACATACGAAGAAGTGTTCGCCTAAAAAGGCCCATCTTGGTGTATAGAATAGGCGAACCAAGAATGTTCTGTTTATATAGCCCTCTAAAATAGGACCAATTAAAGAATCATAGAAAGGAATATTTGACTAAGTAGTAGTAGTGCTCAAATACATTTTTGGCGTATAGAATGGGCGGACTCTAATATGAAAATAAGTAAACTAGGATTCCTAGTCAGATTAGGATGATAAGTGAAACAAAAGTGATGGTTACTAAAAGGATGATTATGAGGTATGAGGCAACGCCAGAAGGCATAATACCTCTAGTGACCAATGTGGTCCTGTACTAATTGATTTGTTATAAGGTATGAGGTACGACAAAAGTGATAGTTACGAAAGGGATGGTTATGAGGTATGAGGCCATGCCAGAAGGCATAATAACTCTAATAACCAATGTGATGGTTATGAAAAAGATGGTTAATAAGCTTTTTCTCAAAAAAAATATAGTTTTTAGCGTAGTTTTCCGTTATTTTTATTATTTTAATATTTTTAGGTAATAAGTGAAAGTATCTGATTTTTGTCTCATTTTTTACCCAAATGGGCCAATAGCGCCATTAGTAGGCCTAGTGTGTGTTTGAGTGCTGTATGGACGTGTTGGAGGTCGAAAATGAGTGAGAATGGCATCTAGGCAAGGGTATTGAGATATCCAACCCCTGGAAACATGATACCTTCGACAATATAAAAGACCAAGAAGACCCTTCAGTGGTATCACGATATCCACCTTTCAAGGAAGATCTCAAGTTCAACACTACTCGATATATTGCGGTATCCTCTTCTGGGTATTGTAATATCACCTTCGTTAAGGGGACAAACTTGGACAAAAATGGCAACCTTTATTTACCCGGTCTCCCAATCAAACAAGGCCTTGATCTGCCATGATTTAGTCTAGCAAATTAAACTAATCATCGTACTTTAGGAGCTTGAAAACAAGCATTTTCAGTAGGTTTGGATTATGTTTTCTTAAATTTTTAATAAGTTAATAAAATGTGCAAATTGAGTCTTTTATTAATCCTAGGGGCCGAATGAGGCCTAAGGGTGAGCTAACGCACTTTGTAAATGTACATGAGACCTTTAGAAGGCATATTAAACTGATACTAGTCGTTATGTCCAAACACGAGATGACCGATATCGTAACATAGAGAGTAGAATGAAGAAACCTCAAGACTGCCTTCAATGTCGTGACACAGCCTAAAGGTGTCACGACATACCCTTGAAGATATCCCAAAAAGAGTATACTGACTGCTATGTCATGATACAGGTCCTGGTGTGTCGCGACATCGACTCTGGGACGGAAATCAAATACAAAACAGGGGCATTTGGTCTGCACAATCAAACTTAAAGCTCGGGAATGTGAGCTAACTTAGGGTTGAGGACAATGACCACCTAAACTCTATAAATAGGCTCCTTTTACACATGTTATAAACAACATTCACTTAGTCTAGATTTTATTTAGTAAATTTAGTTTAGTTTTTCTTCTATTTTTAGGTTTTAGAATTTGTTTTATTTGTTTTTCGTTGTTCTCAAGAGATCTAAATTGTGGAAAGCATTCAAACTTTGTGGATTTGCGATTAATCTTGATACAATCAGGCTCTTTCATATACTCTATAATCGATTTAATTAGAATGCTTTCTTTTTATATTGATTCTATATTGTCTATGAAAATCATGAGGAATTAATCCCTTTATGGGGGATTAGCAAGTAGAGGTATGATCTATTAATTGTTTTGTAGGGTTACCTAACGGATCAGCTGTCTGAGAAAGGAAGAATGTGAAACAAACCCTAGGCCTGACAACCTTGAGAAGTCATCAAGGTGGGAATTAACCCAAAATTGGTATGGCCCATCCGTGAGCACCTTCACCCCAAGCCAGTTTGGACTGTGAGGTCAGAAGATAAGTAGTCATTTCTAACTCGTTATGTTAGTGGAAGATCGGAAGATCCTGCTGGGTTAGTGACTAGTTGACTGACGAGGAGCTCGAAATGGTAGTTAATGGGGATTACCTATAACACTCCTAATCCCTCTCCATCGTCAGATTAGGGTCACGGCATTACTAACATGTCATACAATTAATTAGTCATAATTACACATATATATACTAGCCATTAACAATATAATATACAGGGGCAGGTCACAAACAATCATATTATATCATATTAAAATATTATACATAATTCATGCTATACAATGCTAAACTTGGTCTTCCACTTTCTACACTATTATCACTATTTATCCCTTCTTGATGTCAAAATTCAAAAACATACAAGACTATTCCAATTATTAACATCAGAATATTGGTCCATAATCCGTTTACGATTATCTTTCTAATTTATCTTCGATGATGTTAGTGGAATGCTCTTAATTTAGGTTTGCTAATCTACTCCAATTCAGAGTAAAAGTTACTCTTACAGCCCCTGTTAGGAGCCTACGGGACCCTAAAAGTAGTTTAAAAATAGGTAGGGACTAATTTGAAACAATTCTGGAAGTTTAGGAAATAATTATAAAAATTTTGATTTTAGGGGTCACATACCTGTGTGGCCAAGCCGTGTAACTCTCTGACTTGGACCATACGCCCATGTGTGTTGCCCTTGTGTGACACACGCCTGTATGGCCAGGCCGTGTGCACTTAAAAGTACCTTAAAACTCAAGTTTACCATTTCCTACTTACTTGGGAACTAAGCAACTCAATTAACAATAACATATTCAAAACACGATGAAGCATACCCGAAATAAACCAAATTTATCACCTAATATGCCTAACCAATGTACCTTCATTGGTACCACATTTTATACGCTCAAATACATCAACAACACATCAAACCTTCAGGACTTTCATTCATATCACATTTACCATAATTGAACTATCACTTAGCTATTTAAGCTACCAAACTTTTATCTAACACATACCAAATATAAACTAGGCTAACATACCAACATATCCTTAACCACAACCATATACACATTTAAGAATCATTTTACTAACAACTAAGATAACCGCACCTTATAAACAATATCAACCAAAGGTTTCCTATGTACATGCCATTACAAAATGAAATATCACCACACTTGAGCTCGGGATTTGTGATTTGATGCTGAGTCTACAATAATTCAAATAGTACCTAGCATGCGTACAAAAAACAAAATCGCACGCTGAGTAAAACTCAGTGGTATTTCTATAATCTAAATAACATAAACTTGATGTAAGTATTTAAAATGCAAATGCAACAAGTAAGCTATGTTCATGTGTTTCAATTCAATAGTATAATTTTTGCTCATTCCTTATTCATCACATGTTTAAATATACAAGTATATATCAATGGCATTTCATTTAACATTGGAATACATCATCTCATGCAATGGCATGATTCATATCTTTGATCAATACTTGAATTCATTCAAGTTTCACATCTCAATTTGTCATTTCATATCTCATTTCTCATATCATAATTATTATTTTACTTTCCCCTATTAACACGACAAGGACTTGAACGAATACACGGATCCAACCAACACACCAGTTTGGCACCTAGTGCCTCAGCGAATAAATCCAAAGTAATAACTGCACCCAGTGCTATATAAATTGACACCCAATGTCTCATAGGTTAAACCGAAGAAAATTGGCACCCAATGCCTCATCGACTCGAGGTTGAAATAATCCCTGAACTCTTTCAATCCTATGGCATGCTATCTATATCTGACTCATCCCGATATAGTTAATAGGGATTCATTTCACTTTTCAATACAACCAATGTCTCAATTTCAAGAATGTATATCATCACATATAAACATATATTCAATTTGATAATAATCACATTTTTCTCAGTACACATATATTCATAATTAATATATTTAATAATATACAAAATCAATCCATTTCATTTCAATTATGAATTTAATTCAATCCCAAAGTACCAAAGTACTCACCTCAAATGCTTACCATAAGCAAACAATTATCTATGCAATAATCTACTATTTAATTTGGATTATAGAAACACAAACCATGATTTCTGAGCTATTTGACGTCGATTTTATCCTTCCCTTTTTTACTCGAGGATTCCGGTACGACGTTAACTACAGAATAAAACAATTAAATCACATTAATATTACACATTTCAATTTCACATAAATTTTAAATTTTCACACTATATTTTGCTATTTTTTAATTTAGTCCCTAAACCGAGACAAATTTTAACCTTTACATTTAACTTCATATTTTTATACTAATTTCACTCTAGACCACATTTAACTTCCTCTTTTCCAATTCGACCCTTAAATTTCAAAATTTTCATAATTTAGTCATTATTGTTCAAAATCAACAATTAATTCCACAATTTAGTCCTTTTCCATTTCGAACTTAAAAATCTATCTATTAATCCCTAATACTTAAACTATTCAACAATGTCAACATCTAAAATCTTGAACAATACTAAAAATTACAATATGGGTCGGGTAGCCCTAAATACCAGGATTTTAAAATATAAAAATTACAAGATAAGGACTAAATTGCACTAACCAATTTGGGTTTGAATTTCAAAACCCCTAGCTATGCGTTCTCTTCTTCTTTTTCTTTCTTTCCTATGTTTAATTTGCATGCATCCACTTTCCTTTCTTTTTTTGAAACTTTCATTTTAATTATTATTATAATATATATATTGATGTTCACACAAATATATATAATATATATACATATATATATATATATATATATATATGCATTTTACTTAGCTCATGGCTGGCCACCTATTTACAAACATAAATTAAGTGGCATAATTGCTACTTTTAAGTTTATTTCAATTTATAATTCAACTTTTAACCCTTACGCAATTTAGTCCCTGTACCTTAAAAACTCATACATTCACAAAAGTTACTAATCCAAAAATTAATTAGCTACTAAGCTAGCCTTGTAAATATTTTGGTTTACGGTTACGGAGTCTCAAGAATACACTTTTTGACACCCTTGACTATCGAGTCGTTACATTACCGAAGCCAGCTAATCACCCATAATCAAATTTGATTCATTCTCCTTTTCTATCTCTTGAAGTTTATTTCTTTTATGATATTTTGTTTTATTATTTTAAAAACCTTAAAAATCCTTTATTTTATGTTTTCATACTATAACTAATTTAAAGTACTAATTATATCTCTTAGGGTTTAGGTTAGAATTGATCTAGCACTCGCCTCACTTGGGTATGATCCTTGGAGTACTCACCTACTCCGTTGTAAAACTATATTACAATTTGACCTGTATACTTGTGGATACAGCCTCGTACTTCTATATTTTATTATATTATTCACATTGTGGACGTTAGTACATCCGAAGGCGGTCCCACACTTAAGTCATTACTTGTTCTTAAGCAACATGAACAAAAATAAGAAATAAAAATGACGACCATTGAGCAAATATGATACAAATATTGACTTTGAAGTACATGACTTAGGCATTTTACATTCACTCACAAATTTAACATGATGAATAATTGATTTACTATTTTTGACCACAAACATCTAAGTTCAGTATGTTACAAAGTATACAAGCATTAAGAGTCTCACTTGTAGGGATCTATTAATAAATCATACGAGTACTTTGATTATCCGAGCAGAATACAAATAGTCGTTTATGCGTATGTTTAGTATGATTCCATTCATGTATAAGGATATTTAGGTCATATAGGACTTTTTGACTTGTAACGTTTTGAGGCTTTGGACATGTATGGAATTCAAAGATAGTAATCATCAAGAATGTTACAAATACAAAAATAGTTTGGCACATCATATTGGTCCTTATTCTTCTGCCTTAGTGATCCTTACCCTCTCACTTTCCTTACCTCTCCATATATAAGAAGTCATAACATGACATAGTAACTACGACTAGCCTTACGAGTTTTTGTGCACTAGTGAACAAGTTTTTCTTTCTTTTATGACTTTGTGCCTTTTCTATTTTTCAGTACATCTCACTCATGAATGCTTTTTTGCTGGTTTAAGACTTTTTCTACTCATACTAATTTTCTTTTTGGATTTTTTTTGTTTCGCACATTAGCCTAACTTTTAGTTCCTATATCACACAAATCTTTCTTATTTCACTCTATTTTTACAAACTTCACCGTGATGTATCTACTTAACCCTCAATATATATGGCCAGACGTCTATAGTCGTGCACTATAAGACCAAAGAAAAAGGGCAAATACAAATTAATGTTTTCAAGCTCAGGGTTTGTATTGAGGTTTATCAAGAAGTGTCAACAGGCTTAAAATTTTTTACTAAAGCTAAAATACAAATAGGTTAGCTTTTTGGCTCTGGATGTGTTTCAAACAATGCCTTAGGTCATCTCTGAATATCTCAATATGCACAAATTTAATCAACCAAACAAACTCAAATTCAACCATTTATCATTCATACTAGCATGCTCATTTCCTTTATTTTTTATATCATTTGGTACAATTGATTGCTTAATACCTATTTATAATGTAACATATATAACTTAATAGTCTGATAATAAAAAAAAAATTAAAATCACTTATCATCATGCCAAATTTATTTGTAAAAAGCAACCTATGTACATGCTCTTAGCCAATCACTTTTATTTCTATAAGCTCAAGTACACACAATATAAGAAAAATAAAAGAAAAATGTAGAAACCAATAAACAAGTTTTCTATGTTACCCCTCAAAATTTAGTTGTCGCATTGTAGCCCATAAATATAAGGAAAGAAGTTACCCGATTAATCATTATTGCTCTTATTGCTAATGGTGGGTGCTTTCTCCTTTGATCATGTTAAGCTTGAATTGTTTGTGTCTCCTTCGTGTTGGGTTCCTACATAGAAGACCTAAACAAGACATAACTAAAAACTTACTATTAATCCTAATCCTATAGTGTTTGAATCAAAATTATCCAATAATTAATATAAGTATTTGAAAATAAAAATAAAAATATTCAATCCTCCTCCTCATCCCTCTGTAGTGCCCGCATCATTTCCATCGGAGCTTTTCCTTTTCCTTTTCCTTTGACATGTGTTTGGTGAGAACTCCCAATTGTTAAAGGTGCATGGCGAGTTGGGCTTCGTATGATAAACCCGTTTAATATAGGAAATTGCGGCTGGAATGCCACTTTATATTCATCCTCTATTTTAGGGTACTCTTGATCAGCACCTTCCTTCTCAAGATTAGCCTCCTCATCTTAATTAGTTGGAGTTGGCCTAAACATGTTCAAGGGATAATTCAGAGTGCATAACCCATTTATTTTTGCAAATCCTTAGAGTACCGGGCTTGTTTGTTACATCCATCTTATCATCCCATCAAGTTTTGCTTCTATGTTTTGGTGGGCTCCCTTACTATCCTTCGATTGATCTTTTTATTTGAGCAATACCGGGACATCTATTTTCTCCTTCCTCCTTTGATTCCATTCTGTAATTTGCTTTCGCTGAAACTCAATGTACTGGGTATATAGTGTGTCCCCAATGATGCTTCTTGTTGGCTTTATAAATTGTTCATTTTCACTCATTGGCACTTTTGCCTGGCGATATAGTGGTGTTACGAAATAGGGGAAGAAAAGTCTAACTTTCTAGCTTTGTACACACTGTTTCATTTCTTGAAAGATCCAGTGCTTTACACAGATCTGTTTACACTGCAAAATACTATATAACAAAACAACTCGAAAGGAGTTAACGTTAGAAACATTCAACACGGGTGCAATTCTATTGCCAATGAATTGCATCCACATCTTAGTAACAGGAAACATACTGACCTTATTGAAATTCGTTGGAAGCTCTATGTTTGGCTTGTAGTTCCAACTACCCTGGCCTTGTGTTAAATATTTTATGACATCTTCCATGTTAATATTTTGAAATTTGTCTAAATCAATACTATCAATAAAATATTTTTCATAAAATGGGATGTTATATAATTTGCAAATATCATTAGGGGAGTTTGAAACATCTTCCCCTCGTACTTCAATATCAATTATCACTGCATTATAACCTTGTTTAATCACTTGATCCTTAAGGGACACATAAAATTCTTGAACCACAGGTATGATTGCATTATTTATGGGAGTAACACAAAAATGCTCCCACTGATAATGAACCAAAGTCCAGATTTCTTTACAGTGGACTATGGAGGGTTCAAACCCTCATTCCTAGATTAATGGTTTCCCTTACGACTTAAAAAAATATTTTTCCGTGTTAATATTATGAAATTGAGATGAGTTCGAAACCCTCAATGTTTTTTGAACCATAGTTCTCTTGTTCTTTTTAGGAGGCATTTTATAATCGAAATTTCTAACAACGATGTAAACAAATAGTGAATAATATAACAGTAGTATGAACAAAGGATTATTTAACCTCAATGTCTTATTAAATATTTTCATTGCTCCTCCAAGGAGTTGATGAAGACTTTAAATAAAGCTTTAAAGATTATAATCAGAGGTTGGTATGTTTTAGGGTTTAAGATTGAAAAGGGGTTTTGAGGTTTATAGGAGAGGTTAATGGTTTAAAAGGGTTTAGATTATGAGGTTCATGTGTTTTTAGGTTTTAAAAAAAGGTTTTAAGTGTTAAAAGTTGGATAAATTAAGGGTTAAAATGGTAGGTTGCGCAATTGGGTTGGGTTGAGCTTGTAGAAAATTGCAGTGATGTCGCAACATAGGGGTTTCGTGTAGCGACATCCCTAGCAAATTGCTCATGTCGCGACACCGGGGTTCGATGTTGTGACACATTCTGCAGTTTTGAAGTTTTAAGAAATTGTCTTCTATGTCATGACACAGGTTAGTGATGTTGTGACATCATGTTGATTTTTGAAATTCTTTGTTACTGCCCGCGATGTTGCGACACAGAATTATCTGTTTTGCAACATTGACCTTGTTTTCCCAAATTTTTGACCTTTAGAGTGCTTCAAGTGCTTGTTAAATCTATCTTTGATCTACCTATAATGTTTTAATGAATTAGTTAGCGAAATATACAATATGTAGAATTAGTAAGAGTCTTACGTAAGCATGTTAGGTTTTGCTGCCTGACTCGTCTATCAGCTTGGTCAAAATACGTCCATGGGCTCCTTGTAATTTATTTATATCTGTATTGGTTCATCACCCATCATGCCATTTGACTCGTCTATGATTGTCTCTTTCTCTAAACTTGTCTTTCTAGCTTGCCTGGACAACTGATAGTTCTTTTCGTGGATCATAGCTATTATTTTTTTGAGAAGCTATGTAACCACTCAACCACTTTAGCCTGCGCTTAGCATTCTTACTTCGTAAAAATGTTGGAAAGTCCGGTTCATACTTGTCATTTATTATATCTTTACTCATCTCATCGATCCAAAATAGGTTTTCAGGTTTACTTGAGGTGATGATTGGCACAAATGTTGGCAAAGGGGTTAGACAGGGATTTTGCACTAAGTCTCCTAGATTCCAACTCTGCATACTTTTAAATTAATCCATTTATGGTCTTTTTAATTCCTCTATTTTTTTATAAATGGCTTTCTTGCATGGCTACTGTAGTGTCTAAACATTCCGCGATGACTGTAGCTCAAGGCCTATGCTCATCAGTTGTCTAACTTGATTGAGTCTTGCTATATGATCATAGGTCCTATCTATATATAGTTTTCCAATTTTGTTCAACATCTGGAAAATTCCTAGGCCATAAAATCCTGGGGTGCCTGGTTTAGGACTAAGGTCATTCAAAGGGTAGTCAATTCAAGTTCATCAGTTGGGACTACTGGTATTTCTTTATTTTGCTCTGAGAATTCCTGAATCAACAAATAGTCTTCCACTCGATCAACCAAAATTTCCATTTTCTCTATTGGTTGATCTATGGTATACTATTCTTGTGTTTTATTGGTGGAACCTAAGATTTCTGGGACAATGAGTTCCATGCTGATTTGATTCTTCAGTTCACTGACCATTTCCCCCACTAGTTGTATATCTTCTTTTTCTACAGTTGCATTTAATTTGTCTGGATATTCTTCTATCTGTTGAGATGGATAATAGTCTGGGAGTTCCCCTTCTTCATAAGCATTTATAGTAACATTCTCTTCTTTGCTCAACTACGAACTTAGCACCTTTTGGTACCTTTCTGATGCTATATCGATATGGTCGTTATCGTTTTAGAAAAGAACTGGGGTTTCTCCTTAGAGTTGACTTAAATCAAGCATTACTAGTCGTTGGTTCTCATGTATCTCTCAATCTTCATAGAATCCTTCTTCGTAAATATCTTCGTCATAATCAAAGTCTTCATCGAACCATATATAATCAAAGTTATCCATTGCTTTGTACTGACTGATTATTTGGTTGATGGTGTCTAGGGTTCCTAAAAAAACCAACAAATGCTAGAAATGTTAATTAACAAAACAAATTGAAAGTGGAAGTTATATCCTACAAATTTCCTAACTACTTGTTTAAAGTGTAAAAATTAAAATCGATCTAGTGGCATTACCTTCTCGGCAATGGCGCCAACAATTTGACCTCCTATGGATGTGCTAATGTCTTTGTAACACCCTCAAACTCGGCCCATGCATTATACTTGGAAGACTTTGAAGATATTCAGTCGTCCGTGGTTCGAATAAGGGTTTATTTTCAAAACAGTTTTGTTAGAAAAAAATAACTTCGTTTAAAATGTGTTCATTAGAAGGTTCGCTTAATCAAAAGTTTAGGTGAGTTTGAGTAAAAGCTTTGAGTTTATAAGTTGAAAACCCAAGTGTACATATCTTGTTAAATTACAGCGAAAGCTCATGTTTTAAGAAAACGTGCAGATATTTATGTTGAATTAGAAAACATGTTTAATTTTAGAAATCCCGTTTGAGTTTGAAACTTTAGCAGTTATAATAATAATAAAATCCAAATATAAAATCATAGCAGAGATAAAAGGCCTTATTACAACCCAATAAAACAATGTAAAATAAGGAAAGTAAATAAAACTTGTAATCCTCAAAGTAAATAGCAGTGTAGTGTGGCTACCTCCGAGTTCTCTCCTACGTCAAGCCGCCTACTAAGGGTCACCTAAAAAAAATTAAAAAAGAGGGACTGAGTTTCGAAACTCAGTGTCTACAACCCTCGACAAACAAATAATCATGCAACAATCAGATTGGGCCTAAGCCCTATTCCATATCGGTGGCCTTTGGGCCTTAGCCCATAGTGGCCTCAGTTGAGCCTGAGCCCATATCACAATATACAGTGGCCTTTGGGCCTAAGCCCATAGTGGTCTCAGTTGGGCCCGAGCCTATATCTCAGATATCAATATGCACATGCAATGCACAATTACCCATAACCAACCCTGTACATCCCCTTCCAACCCTACACTCTTGTGGGGAGATACTCAACCCACCCATCCTTATACACCCGTTGTAACATCGGTTGCGGCACCACTCATCATTATAGCAGAACTACTCATAGCTTAAAAGCCTTCGTTGTAGCACCGGTTGCGGCACTACTCATCATTGCAGTAGAGCTGCTCGTGCCTTAAAAGCCTTCGTTGGATCCACAATTATCAAGCGGCCGTACGACCCTTATATAAACTTCCTCCAATTATAATCTCGGCCCATATGCAATATAATAATACATGAATGCAGTAGAAAACATATAGCATACATAAGTCTTACTCATAACATATAGGGGTATTTC
This sequence comes from Gossypium stocksii, assembly GCA_020496765.1. NCBI lineage: Eukaryota > Viridiplantae > Streptophyta > Magnoliopsida > Malvales > Malvaceae > Gossypium > Gossypium stocksii. The sequence continues at coordinate 45,141,429 of CM035624.1, forward strand.
AGTAATTCTACCCTACAGGGGTATTTTGGTCATTTGTTAGCATTATCGGTCTTAATACGAACTTTGGCCCGTCAACAAGTCCTTGTTGGCTAAAGTGAACGGACACTATGCACCAGGTAGGATTCCAGAGAAGAGGAGATGGGTCATTAAGACCGCTTAAGTACCAAGCTCTTCCTAGATCCAATCCAAGACATGCATATGCCCATTGCCACACTCTAACCTTATGACCTGTCCATAGACGCACCTGATAAATTAATTAAGTTTTACCCCGCTTAAGGATTCATTAGAAACTAAGCCTAAAAGTCCATTATAAACCCCTAGCAAGTCTACATGCTTTCATATATTTATATAGCACATCAGGTCCAATGCAATTTATATGGCCCATTAGGCCCAATCAAAATTATACGGACCATCAGGCCCAATCCATTCCAAACCATTCAACCAACTTTATCAGCTCGTCACTCATTATCAACTTATCAATCTTTGCTGATTTGGGCCCACGAGCCTGTCGGTCCCATTTGGACCATTCTGGCCCAGTTGGCGAAAACATGACCCAAGTCCATGAGATCGCTCATGGGGCCTCTGATAACGTATCAATTACCCTCATATGAGTGTTCACGCACTCACACGACTACCATAGCCGAACTTTCAGCTTTTCGGCATTTTGGCTTTTCGGTATTTCGGGATTTGCCGATCTATTGTGTGTGTACAGTGTTTGTACACACCTAATAATGAAACGTGCTACAATCTCCTTAGCCACAAACCTACAATCAACACCACCCTTCAATTAATCATATGCTTAACCACAATCTTTACCAAGAACCGAAATCTTACCATAGCCTTACCTTACGCGACAAGTCCTAATAGCTTTTTCTTTAATCACTAATCGCGATCACTCTTAGACCTGCACCAACTTAACCATTAGAGCTTAAATAATAGGTGAATTGCATCCAACACGAGTCACCCTTATAACATATATGACCATTCGGCCAACCCCTAAAACCAAAGTGATGAACACTTACCCAAAACCCTAAAATGCTTAATGAGCAATTCAGTAGACATCTGAAATTTAAGATTCGATACTAATCCCCTACCAAAACCGATTTAGAAAGAGTGAGGGAGAGACGAAATCGGTACTAGAAAGACCAACTAAAAGAAAGTAAATTACTTATACAAAAAATCGATCGGCCAACGTTAAAGAAAAAGTGGCGGCATCACAGAATTTTGGCCAAAAGATATTCGGCTTTAGGGAAGGTCAACTAGGAGCAAGAAAGAAAAGAGTTTGATGAGAAAGGAAGGGAAGAAATCGGCACAAAATAAAAGAGAAAAAATAAGGGATTTCAGCTTTTAGATATTTGGAAAGAAAAGTGTTTTTGACAAAATAGAAAGGAAGAATTAGACATTAGCCTAGAATCCCCAAAATTAGCACCTATATATACTATAGCCGAATTTACCTATCCCCAAATTCCTAATTCGGCTCCACTTCTCTACTCCTCAATCTCTTCCTAAGTTTTCTCTATTATCACTTTCTTGAATTTCTCTTCTGATCACTTCCTTTAGAGTTCAACTCCAATGCCACTACTAGCCGTCCATAGTGTAAAAATAAATCCAAAATATTACCATGCTAGCACTCGAACCAAGGATCCCCTTGCTAGCTATTGACGCCACTTCCTTGGTCCCTAAGTGGCGCCACTTAGCCATTACACCACAACCTCACTTGTGTCTTATTTCTTCTCCATTTATTTAAAAGCCATGACACTCGCAAACAGGGTTCTTTTAACATTTGACAAAAATTTCTCCACCTCAAAGCTCGAACTCAGAACTTAATAAATGTCCCTTTAACACTTTAATAACATTTTAATAACACACCATACACATCTTAACCACAAAAGAAAGTTCGGGATTTTTGGGGCGTTACAGTCTTGAGTGTGAATACTGTAATAAAATATAGAAGTACAAGGCGGTATCTGCAAGTATACGGATCAAGTTGTAATATAGTTTGCAACGGAATAGGTAAGTACTCTGAGCATCTTACCCAAGGAAGGCGAGTGCTAAATTAATTCTAACCTAAACATTAAAATATCTAATTAGTACTTTAAATTAGTTATAGTACGAAAACATAAAATAAATGATTTTTAGGGTTTTTATAATAATAAAACAAAATATCATAAAACAAATAAACTTCAAGAGATAGAAAAGGAGAATGAATCAAATCTTGATTATGGTTGATTAGCTTGCTTTGGTAATCCCCATCAACTACTGTTTTAGGTTCCTTGTCAATCAACTAGTTGCTACCCGAGTAGAATCTTCTGATCTTCCACTAAAATAACAAGTCAACGAGGACTACTTATCTTCCAACCTCACAGTCCAAACTGGCTTGGGGTGAAGGTTTTCACAGATGGGTCATGCTAATTTTGTGTTAATTCCTACACTGATGACTTTCCGTGGTTGTCAAGCCTAGGATTCATTTCATGTTCTTCCTTTCCCAAATAGCTGATCCGTTGGGTAATATCAGAAAGCGATTAATAGATCATATCTCCACTCACTAATCCCCTGTAGAGAGATTAGTTCCTCATGGTTTTCATAAATAATATAGAATCAATATAAAGTGATATCAAGCTAATTAAATCAATAGTGTAGAGTATATGAAAGAGCCTAATTGTATTGGGATTAATTACAAATCCATAAAGTTTGAATGCTTTCCATAATTCAGATTTCTTGAGAACAACGAAGAACAAATGATGTAAATTCTAAAACCTAAAAATGAAAGAAAACTAAACTAAAATTTCTAAATAAAATCTAGGCTAAGTGAACACTGTCTATAACATCTGCCAAATGAGCCTATTTATAGAGTTCAGGTGGTCGTCATCCTCAACCCTAGGTTAGCTGACGTCTCTGAACTTTACATTTGATTGTGTAGACTAAACACCTCTATTTTGTATTTGATTTCCATCACAGAGTTGATGTCGCAACACACCAGGACTTGTGTCGCAACGCCTCAGGCTGTGTCGCTACATTGAAGGCAGTCTTGAAATTTCTCTGTTCTGCTCCCTATGTTGCGACACCAGTATCAATTTAATATACTTTCTAAAGGTCTCCTGTACACTCACGTAGTGCGTTAGCTCACCCTTAGGCCTCATTCGGCCCTTAGTTTCAATAGAAGACTTAATTTGCACATTTTATTAATTTATTAAAAACTTAAGAAAACATAATTCAAACCTACTAAAAATGTTTGGTTTTAAGCTCCTAAATTGTGATAATTAGTTTAATCTGTTACATTGAATCATGGTAGATCAGGCTCGTGTAGGGGCATTTTTGGCATCAAAAAGTCATCAGAACACCTAAGGAGGAAAAAGACACATTTAGCTTAGTTTTAGGTTTAGTTTTCTCTAATTTTCTCTACACCTTTCTAGGGTTTTTATCTTTTCTCTTCTTCTACCTTAGATTAGACTTTATTTTTTGCATTTACTTCTTATTCTTGCTGTTAGTTAAGTTAGTTAACACTGTAGCTATGGTATTTCCATTTCTAGTCTATGTACTTTGCTTTCAAAACTCTCTAAGCTTTAGTTTAATGTATTTCAATTTATTTTACTTTAAATCTGTTAAAATTTTTTTTTTTTATGTTTCTTGCATTAGATTTTCTTGTTAAATGCTTTTGGTTTCATGCTATTTAAGTTTTCTTGTATAAAAATATCAACTTTCATATTTTTCTTAGACTTTACTTTCATGGCTATATTGTTTTCCATTGTTAAGTTTATTTTCTTCACTTTAAGCATGAGTAACTAGATCTTTACCGGATTGGTTGATGGAGATATGGATAAACTAAAATCCTTGGACCAAGGACTAAATCATAACAAATTGGACTAATTTGAATAGAACTAAGAACTTAGGTAGTGACTCCCTAAGGGAATTTCAAGATAAAGTGAGACCGAGAGGTAACCTTGTCGTGCACCCTTTTGTTAGTCCTGGATTAATCGACAAGATTGAGAGATAAACTGGACCTAATTCTTCTAAGTCGGTAAAATTGAGATTGAGAGATAAAATGGAGCCGCTTAGTAATTTAAGCGATTTATGTCAAGTGCCTGAGATTTGGTAAACCACATCGAAGTCAACCAACCCCCATTAGTTATTTACTAGATAGCCCCTTAGTTTTACATTTCTTGCAATTTAGTCCTTAGGATAGTTAATTTAGAAATTAGTGTTAAAAATATTTGTTTATGCTTTGTCGTACTATAGAAATTAGTGAGTAGCTAGCTAGACTCCTTTCTTGCATGTATTTTGGAATAAAAATCATGAAATCCCCGACTCTTTTGGGTTTGATTCTTGGAATACTTCAGTGTTTCATCATAACACTATAAATATTACAAGTGACACTGTATACTTGTAGTAAAACCATACTTTAAAAATAGTTTCATAAGTTTAGTGTTTTGATGTGTACGCGCACAACCAGTCAAGTTGTATGCGCCGTTGCAGGGGAAGACGATGTAAGATTGAGTAGTTTTTAATGTGCACTTGTAGGTAGAGATAAGCAACCAAAGTAGGGTTTATAGATACGACCTTATTTTTTGTTGTTTTTATTTTATTTTTAGAGTTAATTGACTTTCTTCAATCTTTTGTGCTTGTAGGAACGTTGTATGACTCGAACTGGTAATAGTATCTTACCATTTAAGCTAGAATCAAAACGTATTATCACACATGAAAGAAGGGTGCAACATTTGAGAGACATACCATTTGCACCGAGGGAGAAAACTTTCAAAAATGCATAAGAAGAAATTTGACAAGCACCATATCCAACCATGGAGAAAAAAACTTTGTACGACTATGCAATGCCCAACTTAGATGCTATTCGAGGTAGCATTGGTCACCCGATGATTAATTCTAATAACTTCGAAATTAAATTGGAAATGATCCAAATGATCCAATCCAACCTTCAATTATAGGGTCAATGAATGATGATCCCAATCAACATCTTCAGTGATTTATAACCATTTGTGATACTTTTAAGTATAACGGGGTATCCGATGATGCTATTTGTCTTCGATTATTCCCTTTTTCTCTTACTGATGATGCTTTTATGTGATTAGATTTGTAGTTGGTAGATTCAATCAACACTTCAGTTGAGCTAGTGAGCAAATTTTTGGCAAAATATTTCCCACTAAGCAAGACCATGAAACTTCATATGGGCATTATGAATTTTCAACAATTGGAAGGAGAGTTATTATACGAGGCCTGAGAGAGCTTTAAATTGATGTTGCGCAAGTGTTCATACAATGGTTTACAAGATTTGTTGCAACTTCAAGTCTTCTACAATAGACTTGACGGGAATTTATGCTCTAGCCTTGATAAAGCATATGCTAGAGCCTTCATGTCATCTCATTGAAGATATGGCGATGAACTCTTATTTGTGGTTGGCTGAGCGATTCACATATCGAGCTAAACAAGTGACACCAAACACTATTAATGACGAGGATAAGTATCAAAAAAGTTTAGAGATGAGTGCGACTAAGGCGCAAGTTCAACACCAGTACAATCTAACTCATTTTAATGTAGGAAAAAATGAGGAAAGAACCTATATAGAGGTGAATTATATGGGGAATAGAGGATATAACCCTTACTCCAATACCTATAACCTTGGCTGGCATGACCACCCTAACCTTAGGTGGGAGAAAACCAAGTGGGTTCGACAAATCAAGTGAACCAAAATGTTAACCCTTTAAAACCCAATGTACCATACTAACCTCAAATACCTTTTAGGGCACCCCAAGATCAAGAGAGAAAACTAACCTATAGTAGTGACCCTTCATTGTTGATTAGGATGGGTAAAATAGAGGAAAGTTTGCATGTAGTGCAAACGGATGTGCCCAAATTCATAGCTAATTGGACCAAGTTTTGCAACTGTTGCAAAATAATTTAGTCTCTAGCATACCCAATAATACTGAACCTAATCCAAAAAGAGAAGGAAATGAGCACACCAATGTGATCAGCCTTAGATATGGAGTTACGGTTAAGGAACCTATTCGACCAAATTGTGGGGAGAAGGAAGTCAGTGAGAAGGATGAGAACATCCACACTCCTAGTGCTGTAGATGGGATTCTAGAGAAGGAAAGACCAAAGAGTGAACCCACACAAGTCGAAACCGAGGATAGACCTATTCTACCACCACCACCAAGCCCAAGGTCCATATCTTTCCCGAGCCGCTTAGAGGAGAAGAAGAAAAACAATAAAGAGTTCATAAACTTCCTCAAGATGTTTAAAACCTTTAATGTGAACCTCCTCTTAATAGAATTTCTTGAGAAAATGCCTAAATATGCCAAGTTCCTTAGGAAAGCTGCGTCTCGTCGGAGGAAAATAAGGAGAGGAGAGAAAATTACACTTAATAAAGTATATAGCATACTAGTGTTTAGAAGAGTCCCCCCAAACTAAAGGAACCCGATAGCTTTACCATTCCCATTGAGATAGGTGGAGTGAGCTTTGGAAAGGCCTTGTGTGATCTAGGAGCCAGTATTAACCTCATGCCATTGTCAATTTATAGGAGGTTAGATTTGGGAGAGCTTAAGGATACATAAGTCACTTTACAATTAGATGACTAATCCTTAGAGTCCCAAGGGAGTCTTTGAAGATGTGTTAGTGAGGGTTAGGTAATTTATTTTTCCCGTTGACTTTATTGTAATTGACTTCGGGAAGGATCTAGAAATTCTGATACTCTTAGGGAGATTGTTATTAGCCACATCTAGGGCCGCCATAGACGTAGGATGGGGTGAATTGATTATGGATATCGAAGGAGAAATTGAAGTTCTCAAATGTGTCAAGCTCGAGTCTAGGTCTAAGGAAGTGCAGCCATCATAAGAGTATAAGTGCCAAGTGATTGAGACGAAATGTTACATGCTAACGAATTTGCAACTTTCATGGAATGGTGTGATTTTTCAGGTGTTCACGGGCTACACAAAAGGATCAAGAAACGAACGAGGATAACAAAGAAGATATGACTCTCTGGATATGTGTTGAACAAAAGATGAGTTCTAGTCTCGAGGACACCGATGAAACACCATTTCGGTGGTGTTATTGACAGCCTAAAGTTTGATTTTTGATTCACTACCTGTGGTGATTGAACAAAAACTTGTAAACAATTAGATGTTTTGAGCTTGGACTCCATTTATTTCTTGCATTTAGATTAGGATTTTAAATTATGTTAGTTTAATTTTGGACTTAATAGGTTGGATTTTTGAGTTTTGAGATGAAAATTGATGATTTTATTGTGTTTTTGGGGATTAGTTCAGTGAAATCGCGATACCTTGGGGGGATATCATGATTTCCTAAACAGTTTCATGAGGGACCAAAAATCCTATCCTTTGGGTATCGCAATATCGAGTTTCTAGTATCATGATACCCTTGTAATTTCAAAAGTAAAAACTTTTCTTTACACAGTGGTATCGCGATACCCAACCCTTGATATTGCGATACCTCAAACAGAGTCGAGTGAGAGGGGTTAAAAATAGGGGATATTGCGATATTCAAGTCTTTTCAGGCAATACCTGAGTTAGGTATCGTGAGCCACGCATTTTGGGAGCCTTTTTTAGTCTTCCAACCCTTTAAATATACATTAGTTTCAAAATCTTTCAACCCCAAACCCCAATACACTCCCACTGTCTTCATATTTTCTTTTAAACTCTCTCAAATCTCTCTTGAATTCTCTTAAGGTTTTGTTAGATCTTTTGTTTTTCTTGTAGGTTTAATTTCTTCCTTACGTTGGATCAATAGAAAAACGTCGCCTCAATCCTCTCTAACAGCAACCAATCACTTCGGTTCAAATTTCCTTTCTCTTAGTAATTTTAAATTTTCTTTTTTTATTTTCATTTTGTTTTAATTATCAATTATAGTTGTTGTTTGATTGGTGGTTAGTAGTTAGTTTCAATTATCTGTATTTCAATTGCTTGTTAAGGGAAAGAGAATTTTTAAAATGCCACCAAGAGCCCCCAAATGAACTTGCACACAATTTGAACATGTTCATTTATCGGGATATAATGAGGATATTTTTTTCTGAAGAACCAAAAAAATATTTTTAATCGATCCAAAGTTGATCGTTCATCTATGAATGTGGTTTCGACTTAGCCACCCCGGATTGTCATGAAACTTGGAACTTGGTTCGCCACCATCGGTGGTATCAATTCGCAGTTCTACCAACTATACCTGTAGTAATACTTTTAGTTCTAGAGTTTTACACTAATTTATAATATGCAGAAGATGATTGGGTATATGTAAGGCATAAGTGGATAGACATTGCCTTGAACATATTTGCGACCATTGTGGCATCCCTTTTTATAAGAGGGACGATATTCAAAACATGGATCTTGATCGTTTTACAAACATAGATATGGATGTCGTTTTAAAAATTTTAACCAATGACCTAGGTGTATGGAAACGTGATGGGGGTACTGAATTTTCACTTTCCTTTAAATAAGAAATTATGTTCCCTATATCTAAGATGTGGATGCAATTCATTTGCACACGTATTAGTGTTCTTCTCAACACTAACACTATTAATGTTTTTTGACATGTACTTCTTTTATCCATTTTGTAATGTAAGCTTATTTTCTTAGGATACTGGATTAATCGAGAGATGAAAAAGTGTGTGGCAGGAGGTAGAGTTGGGATCTATTTTCCTCCCCTGATTACGGATCTATACCGTAAGACGAAGGTGATTAAATACCCAATAGAGCAATCACACCAACTGGTTCGCAGCATACTTGGTAACTCGATGCTTCATCAGTTCCAAGCTTTTCATCGAGAATAAATCAAAGATTGGAACCAGCAATAGAAGCATAAGGCGGACATGCCACCTATTCACCTGAAGAAAACATCTATTAAATCTGCATATGAGGGTATCGAAAAAACTTGACAAGTTGTTTAGGGAGATCCGATACACTAACCTCAAACTAGATGCAATGTAAATTTTTGCAGATGCATTCATGGAGAGCCATGAGAAAGACCTTATTTAGTGGCCGACGAGGTCTAATGATGAAAATATGGAGGAGGAAGTCGACAAGGAAGGGAATGAGGAGGAAAAAGGTGATGATGATGAACCTATGGAAGATGATGATGCAACACCATACCATGATGACTTTGAGGATTTATTTACGTATGAGCAACTAGCCACGGAAGGCCCCGTCATTAGGGAATTGACCGACCAACCCTAACTACCTTACAAGAAGTCAGTTGTGCAAGGCAAGGGTAAAGGAATTGCGAGACCGAGTAAGGGTCCATGAGGATAATTCAGATTAGTTACATGCATTTGCATTGTCCTAAGCTTGAGATTTGGTGAACTACATTTAAGTCACTTAGTAATTTGTCTAAGTCGGTAAAATTGAGATCGAGAGATAAAATGGAGCCACTTAGTAATTTAAGCTATTTATGTCTCAAGCCCGAGATTTGGTGAACCACATCAAAGTCAACCAACCCCAATTAGTTATTTTTTGGATAGTCCCTTAGTTTTACATTTCTTACAATTTAGTCCTTAGGATAGTTAATTTAGAAAGTAGTGTTAAAAATATCTGTTTTTGCTTTTTCGTACTACAGAAATTAGTGAGTAGCTAGCTAGACTCCTTTCTTGCATGTATTTTAGAATAGAAATCATTAAATTGCTGACTCCTTTGGGTTTAATCCTTGGAATACTTCGGTGTTTCATTGTAACACTATAAATATCACAACCGATATTATACGCTTGCAGTAAAACCAAACTTTAAAAATAGTTTCATAAATTCAGTGTTTTAATACGCACTCGTGCAGTTAGTCACTAGGGCTATGCCAAGGGGAGCTAGGCGTTGGGCTGTTATGCATACAAAAGAAAGGAAAATGGTGTGTATAAGTCTTCATTGAAGTTCATTAAGTAGCATTCCAAAGTATATCCTCTCATTGGCATTACAGGATAGATGAAAAGTAAACGTGACCACAAGTTATTTGTCTTTGTGATGGATGACTTAATTACTATTTGATAGTAATTGAGTTTTCATGAAAAATATATAATGATTACCATGAGATAAAATAAACTTATATTAGGAGAGCGAATTTATCCCAAAGAGATTAAGGATATCTTATGAGCGTAACATACTTATGACAAGGTCATTGGATGAACACTGATTGAGTTGCTTTAGTAATGATATGTCATTAGGGAGAGCTTAGTCGCAATATTATAGTGGAATGACTTCGTGACTAAATGAGTTTACAATTAATAGGCAGTATGCTAAATTTTAATTATAAATCATTTGAGCCCTTATTACACATGTCCAATTGGTCCCTCCGCTAGCTCATTGAAACTAAAAATGTGTTGCCTTTAGCCTGTGTTACTCTCTGTCAACCTCATTTGCACATACTTAAACATAACTTCAAAGGTGTGTTTCATGGCATAAATAAGCTACCAATATATCAACAATTCGGCCTTAGACTTGTCATTTAACAACCAACATACCTAGTCACACTTGGTCACATTCGATATGCATCATCAACATCTCTTATCTGTACATAATTATATCTAACTATCATACCATACCATTGAACCAAACTTAGCCATTAGACATCAAGACTACCAGCACATTCAACCATTAAGTATTTAGGCCATACCCACAACTCATCATGTATCATGCAAACACAACTCACATCACAAGAAATTGGCATGTAAATAATATACATATAGGCTTACAATGAATTAGCCAATATAAGCCAAATTATATGGCTACACATAATTAAAACCTTTAACCATTACAAGCCAATGCATTTGGCCAATACATAATAACTCATACTCAAAATGACTGAGTCCCTATACATGCCATAAACTTAAAATGCTTGAAAACATTGATACCGATCAATAGCTTGATAGTGTGATAGAATCTCCAACGATCTCCAACCCGAGCTAGTATCTATGACACTATAGAAAAAGGAAAGAAAGGGGGTAAGCCACATAGCTTAGTAAGTTTGTTTGCAAATAATAAGCAATTTATTACCATACTTTTACCAATCCTCATAATATGTCCTCAAGATAATACAATCATAATTGCACATAGTTCCACTATTTACTCATGTTCATATCTAGCTATCTACTCGAGTCATAGTCACTAAATTATTTATATCTTCTTACCATAAAATTTTCAGAATTTTTGGTTTAGCCAATAAGTATAGTTTATTCATTAAAGTCACCCCTATTTCGCTGTCCAACAGTTTCGACCCCTCTTCATTAAAAATTAATTATCTCCTCAAACAGAATTCGGATGATGTTCCTATTTGTTTGTATTGAAAATAGACTCATTAAGAATTTTAAACATATAAATTATATCCCATAATTATTTTAATACAATTCTTAATGACTTTCCAAAGTCAGAATAGGGGATTCCAAAATCATTCTGACTCTATCTCACAAGAATTCAAATATCTCATAATATGAAATTTTTTGCTTACATTGTTTCTTTTATATGAAAACAAACTCAATAAGCTTTTATTTCATATCTTATTCAACCTCTAATTCGGTTTCCACCATTTTTGGTGATTTTTCAAAGTCACACAACTGCTGCTGTCCAAAACTGTTTTATTGCAAATTTTACTCTTTTATGTTTTCTTTATATGAACTTTCATTGTAACACTTACTCTATATCAAACTTACCAAAGTTCGATCATATATCGAGAACATTGCTCATAAGTTTACACACACATACCTACACTTATTCATCACATAGTCATATTCGTTTGCACTTAATCATTTCCTGTTGAACACATCGAAATAATAACGGATACCCGGTGGCCTGCACATGGTACCACCCTTGTAGCCAAGGCTACCTTCTTCACAAAGTGGCCTTCACATAGTACCACACTTGTGATCAAACTATCTCTTCTCAAGGTGGCCTTCACATAGTACCACACTTGAGTCCCTAGTGACATGTCACTTGTACCCTATTCTATTCCTAATGTTCAACAGAGAAATTTCTCACTTTTCGATACTTGTCAATTTCATTTAATATTTAGCAACATTTCATAAAACATAAGAAAATATGATAACATAAGTAAAAATGATGCATTATTTACATATAAACTTACCTCGATACCAAAAATAGTGAAAAGGACCTAACCGTCAAATACTTGTTTTTCCCTCGTTCTAAGCCTGAATCTCGTTTTTACTTGATCCATAATATCAAATTAGCTCAATTATAAGTCTCAATTTCAATGTGACCCAAAAATCATATTATGGAAAAATTACGTTTTTGCCCTTAAAGTTTGACATATTTACACTTTTGCCCCTAGGCCCGTAAAATGAAATTTATTCAATTTCTTTAACATACAAGCCTAGCTAAACCATTTTCATAACTATAGTAGTCCACAATTTCCACTAAATCACACTATTATGACCAATTTCGTAACTTATACAAATTAGTCCTTTTGGACATTTTCACCGAAAATCACATAGTAAAAGTTGTTTCTCTAATCATAAACATACATTTTCTACCATTAAACATCAAAATACACACATATTCATCATGGGGTAAAACCTTAGACTTTAACCATATCTCAAATTAGTGGTAGAAATAGATAGATCTTGTTATGAGGATTTCAAAAACGTAAAAATCTTTACAAACGGGGCTAGAACGGACTTACAATCGAGCTTGGAAGCTTGAAAAACCCTAGCAATGGTTTCCCCTTGAGAAATTCGGCCATGGGGTTGAACATGGACAAAAATTTAGCTTTTAATTTTGTTTATTTAATCATTTAATCACTAAATAACCAAAATGCCCCTAACTTAAAAATATTCTATTTCACCTATTTCATGTCCATTTTTGTCCAACAAATTAACCAATGGTCTAATTACCATTTAAGGACCTCCAATTTAAAATTTCATAGCAATTTGACACCTCTAGCTTCAAGAACTCAAGTTTTGCACTTTTTACTATTTAATCCTTTTGACTAAATTGAATGCCCAAACGTCAAAATTTTCGAACGAGATTTTTGCAAAATCATTCCGTGAAATTGTAGACCATAAAATATAAGAAAAATAAAATTTTCCTCATCGAATTTGTGGTCCCAAAACCACTGTTCTGACTAAGCCCAAAATCAAGCTGTTACACGAACCATTCGGAATCACTAAAGGATACACGGAAATCACACTCGTAGTACAATGCCATATCCCAGATATGGTCTTACATGTAGTTTCATATCGAAGCCATAGCCCAGCTATGGTCTTACACGAAATCTTATATCGATGGCATATCCTAGATATGGTTTTACACAAAAGCTCATATCGATGGCATATCCCAGATATGGTCTTACACGAAATCTCAATAACTCTAATATCATGACATTTGTATCCTATACTATTCCTAAGGTTTGTACGGGACTTCCGGCTGTCGTATCTTTGTCGTTCTTGTCTCGTAACTTATATTCAACCATTTTCAATTCAATTCAATAATAATAAAACATTTATAACACAATTTAATAGCATTTATTAGCATACGAACTTACCTCGGATATGAAAATGACGAAACGAGTCAACTACTCAATTCCTTGCTTTTCCTCTGATTTAATTCTGAATTCCTCCTTTCTTGATCTATATGTAATCAAATGTAGCTTATTTAATCATCTATTCATTCAATTTAGTCCAAATCACACATTTAAGCACTTTTACACGTTAGCCCCTATATTCACATTTTTCACAATTTAGTCCTTAATTCATAAAATTAGAAATTCCTCCAATTTCACAACAACCATGCTTAGTCGAATTCCTATAAAGTCCCTAGCAGCCCATATTTATCAAATTTTCACACATTTAACCATAAATTTAACAATTTTCACAATTTAATCCCCAATTCGTATTTTCACTAAAAAGCACTTTACAAAACTACTATATCTATCACCAAACTTTCATATTTCATCATCAAACATCAAATAACACAAGTATTCATTAATGACATCTTTCAAAACATTTAACAATTTTGCAGAATAGTCCCTGGGCGAGCTAGTACTAGTTGCAACGATCACAAAAACATAGAAATCACTAAAAACTAAGCTCAAAATCACTAACAATTAACACATGCAATTTCCAAAACTTTGAAAGCTTCAATGGTGTTTTGTTTAGGTCTAATTTCGGTTAGGAGAAAGAAGACGGATAAAAATTGGCTTTATTTTTACTTAATAATAATTTATAACTAATTTACCATTTTAACCTTTAATTAAAACACCATAAATCACATAATATAAGCCCATTTATGTCCATCCACACTACCAATGGTCTAATATCAACATAAGGACTTCAAATTTAATAATTCAAAGCCAATAAGCACTTTAATCTATGAGAACATCAATTTCACATCTTATACGATTTAGTCCTTTTATCAAATTAGACATCCAAATGATAAAATTTCTTCATGAAAATTTCACACTGTCATACTTACATGCTATATGTAACACTCTTACCCGTATCCATGCCGGAACAGTGTACGAGGCATTACTGGACATAAACACAAACACAAGTATAATTTCGAGCTATAAAATTTGCATCCAATTTTAAAACTTTTCGCATTCTTTCATATCGTCCCTAAAATGAGCCTAGGAGGCCCAAAACATACTTTAGAAGAAATTCAGGATGTAACTGAAAGCTTCAGAACACTTAGAAAATTTTTCATCAAAACAGTGTCATATGCCCATGTGACTTGGGACACGCCCATGTGGGCAGGTCGTGTGGTCACACACGCCCGTGTCCTGACTCGTGTGAAAAGCATTGAGCATTCTGCTTATGACATCATCATCCATTTAGGGTCACACGGCCAAGTCACATGCCCGTGTGCTAGGCCTTGTGGTGAATTTCATTATCGCATTTAAGGTGTAGACTTCACACGGCCTGGGCACACGCCCATATCTTAAGGCCGTGTCCTTCACACAGCTAAGACAAATGGTTGTGTCTTTGCCCGTGTGTTTACTACTGGACATTCTGTTTCGCAAAATTAGGGTGCAGGGGACACACAGCCTATTCATACGCCTAAGGGGCTGACCGTGTGTCACACACGGCTTAGGCACATGCCAGTGCGTCTACCCGTGTGGACAAAAATAAGGCTCTTTACTAAGCTATTTGCCACCCTGAAACATAAACACATTGATACCAATTTCAACAACACATAGCAAGGCATAATTATACAACCAAATATTCATAAATTAAGACATCCAAACATAAAATACATATCACATTCATCACACATACAATACATATCACATTCATCACACATACACATCGCACATTACTAAATTTAATCATGCAAGCTTGCACATTCTTAACCACATTAACATGTGAAGTTTAGACATAACTAATATTGGGCAATTCCCAATGGGCTTATACAAAATGAACCATCAACATTAGTAGCCAATATTTTTTGCCAAAACAATTACAACACATAAAAAAATGAATAAGTCACCTATACATGCCATAATCTCAAATGTTGAAATCAAAATACCAAAATAATTGTTGATATCGTGTATGGAACCCTGTTGATCTCCAAAACTCGAGCTAACTTGACAACTCTATAGGGAAAAGAAAAAAAGAAAGGAAGTAAGCCACATAGCTTAGTAAGTCTATATGCAAATAATGGATGTTCAAACATATAAAACATACAATTACTATTAAAGAATTTGCATAATTCACACTAAGGATTTATGTTCACAACTTACTCATTTCAATCTCACCAAAGGTCTAATATACACGTCGATCACATTGTTTACAATTTCACACTCATACCTTCATTAGCTCGTAACACAACCATTTCCACTTGCTTTCACACTATGCCATATAATTTAACTACCCATTGAACCACTTGAAATACTAAAGGATACTCGGAAGTTTTGCACATAAGTGCCACACTTATTTGTAGCCAAAGCTACCACTTATAACTTATCACTTAAGAGCTCACTCTCGAGCTAATCACGAGCCTACTCACACAGGCTGACGGTTGTGACATAGCTACACAGTGCTGCTCACACAAGCTGACAAGTATCCACAACACATGCCAGATTACCTAGCCACTGGTAGAACGTATTATACCAACACTCGTGTAACGCTCAAAATTTTAAGGTTTTTAATTTTTGCATAGTTTGACATAAATGCTTGTTTGGCTTGTTGGCTAGGTGCTTTGAGTGCATTTGAGGGTTTTAGGAAGCCTGGGTTCAAGCCTGACCTATGGCAAAATTTTTAGTTTTGGCTCTTTAAAGGTTATGGGTGTTTGTTAGTAGGCTTTATGTTTAATTGTTTGTATTTATGGACACAAAAGTGCCTCTGGTAGAGTGGCAAGTGATGCCACAAACATGGGAAGGAGTGTGGGAGTTCAAATCCCCTCACAAGCAAAATGCAATCATTTTGCTACATAGAAGCGGCAAGTGGTGGACTTGGAGGCAAATTCTTCAAGGTGGTTGAGGACTTGGTAAGAGATAAGGTTTGAATTGGTCAAAGCTATTATTTGAATTTGAAAGTGGGAAGTTGGAGTGGATCAAGGGGGTGAAATCGGTGGAGTAAATCTTGGAATTTTTCAAGGGATTGAGATTGGGGAAATCATAGCCAATTGGGGTAAGGGGGAATGGCATATTCGGCTAAGGGGTTGGTATGTGCATTTTTTTTTGGCATTTGGGATAGGTGTCGAATTTTCTTTGGGTCAATTTAGTGTATTTGTTTCCCGTCTCTTTGATTTCTTTTCTTCTGAGTGTCATTTTTGCTAGGATCTCTCTCTGAATTTTGTCCACTTTGTCGAAACTCAAGTGCCAAATTGGTTCCCTTCCTTCTTTTTGTCAGCCATCTTGCTTAGCCAAACCTTTGTTTTCCCATTAGTTATGGTTCTTCTCACCTTTTAGTTTCTCATTTCCTTTAATTTAAGTCGAATTCCCTCAAGAAATTTTGACCGATTATACTCTTCTCCTTCCTCTCCTTATTTTCTTTTGATTTCACCCACATAGCCGAACCTGCCTCTCTTTATTTCACGACGTTCGCAACATTCTTCTTTTGATCATTAATCGAACTCTCTTTTCTTCTAATCTACTATTGCCGAATCTTTTCTTCTTTACTTTTTCCTATTATATTTTCATCTTAAGTGGCTGTGCACTCCTAACTCATTCACTCAAACGCGTGGTTTAGCTGAGTTGTGATACTCCACCTCTTTTGCCGAATTTGAGTGTGGGTAATGGTGACTCTCTTTTGATTAGTTTTTCATTAGGGGTATTGTTCTTTCTTCTTTTATGCCAAATCTTCTCCTTCTCATTATGGTTGTTCCATTTTTGATCTTATCCCTGCGATGGGGTCCTTGTAGGGTGCTAGGTAGAATAAAGGGACATAGGAGAATCAGAAACAATCAAAGTCTCCTCTCATCATTATATAAGGTATAGGTCAAATGCACAATAGGTGTTTAATAATTTGTTATCTATGGTTCTAATCACATCGTTTGTTAATCTGTGCTACTAAGATTTATCTTAGTACAGTTATTTGATTTTGAATATCTTCTAGCCAGCGATAGGGTTTAGACCGGCGTACGAATTGATCAAGGCGTTGGGCGTGGTGGTGCACTCGACTTTACAAAACAAGTGTGTAACAACACCCTTCTGTAGTGTAAATTGATAAAGGCCAAAAAGCCAAAATACCGAAACATCAGCATTCAAGGCCTTATGAGCGTACGAATGCTTGTGGGCCGAACCGAGCCCATGATGCTATCAAGTGCGATTTTGTGCATTTGGGTCGTTATGGGCCAAAATGGGCTCAATGGGCCTACGGGCCCATATGAGAAAATTACTCGGTAAGTGATCGTTGGTATATTGGATGGTAAGGCTTGGGATGTCGTACGTAAATCTAGACTTAATAGGCCCACAAGCGTGAGGGCCAACTTGGGCCAATAGGGGTTTTGGGCCCATTTACACTATTTTGACCTTGTAGACTATTTGAGTCGCTCGAAGTGACGCAGGGCCTGTTAGGAGGTCGTATTAGGTATCGAGGCTCTGAACTTTAGGATAATGACCAAAATACCCCTAAGGGGAAAAATTACCATATTACCCTTGACTGCTAAAATGACTCTTATACCTTAAAAATAAGTTGTCTGATGCATGTATGACTGTTGCAATGTCTGTTATGTATGATTGTGGTAATGTCTGTTAATCTGCATGCATAATATATTTAGTTATGACATGATAATCTGCATAGGGTTGGGCATGATATTGGAGGTAGTTCTGTATAGTGGCTTCACCACGTATTCTGTATAGTGGCTCTGCCGCGATATTTGTGATTAGCAGCATGGTTGCATATTGGTGTGCAAGTTGGGTGGGTCGAGTTATTTCCCACATGGTGTGATGGGTTGGTACGGGTGGTGTAATGGTTGGACTGGGTTGGGCTTTCATGCATAGACTGTTCTGATTTTGTATTAGGCTTGGGCCCACTCTATTTCTGTATAGGGCCAAGGCCTACACTGATCTGTTACTGTATAGGGCTTCGGCCTGGTTTGATCTGCAAATCTATTCACTGTTATCGGTTGGGGAAGATACACACTGAGTTTTTGCAAACTCAACCTTTTATTTTAAATATGCAGGTAAGCCCCAGCCATAGACGATTTGGAGTTGCGAGGGACTCGGGGTGGCCACATGTCTTTTGCTTTCAGATTTTGTGTTTGTTTAACTTCAGTTTGGGTATTATTTGCGTAATAAGACCATTATGGAGTTTTTGTTCTAACTTTCGTTATTTGAACTGTTTTATTATTTCAAGTTGCTAGTGAAGTTAAATGGGTTTCCAAAACTAATAACAAACGGTTTCAAGAAATTTACACGTAATGTTTTCAAAAATAAAAAGCTTTCATAACTTCAAATAATTGAATACAAAAAATTCATTTTCGACTTATAAAAGCAATTTTTACCGGATTTTGTTCTACGTTCAAAATTCTAAGTGGGGTTTTAAAATAGAAGAAACTTTTCATCGATAAGTCTGTTTTCGAACATAACTCCCATGTGACACACCAGATCTGGCCATAACTTCTGGGCCGGGTTTGGTGTGTTACATTTAGAACGTAACTCCCATGTGACACACTAGATCTGGCCATGACGTCTGGGCCGGTTTGGGGTGTTACAATCCGGATCACTTAATCACTTAAACACTTGGTTTCCTAGTGACATGTCACTTGTATCCTATTCGATTCCTAAGGTTCAATCGAGAGTTTCTCACTTATCACTACTTGGTCGATATACACATTTAGATAATTATTCACAATGCAAACAATATTAAAGCATTCAAAAAATAAATATAACAATGCATTATTTATATACAAACTTACCTTGATGCAAAATGATTATTTTTGCAATTTAGTCCACGACCCATTCTTTCCCCCGATCAAGGTCGATTCCACGTCTTTCTTGCTCTATAATAACACATTTATCTCGTTTATTACTCACATTATTCAATTTGACCCAAAAATCATATTAATGCAAATTTATATTTTTACCCCTAACTTTTCACTTATTTACACTTTAGTCCCTAGGCTCGTAAAATGAAATGTATTCATTTTTCTCAAAACCCAAGCCTAGATGAACCTATCCTTGCTTATAATAACCCACATTTTCTTTCAAATCAGATTTTTACCACCTATTTTACAACTTTTACAAATAGGTCCTTTTGGACGTTTTCACCGTAAATCACTTAGTAAAAGTCGTTTATTACACAACTAACATCCATTTTCTACCATTAGACATCATAAATTAAGACATCCACACATCAAATACATATCACATTCATCACACATACACATCGCACATTATTGAATTTAATCATGCAAGCTTGCACCTTCTTACCCACATTAACATGTGAAGTTTAGACATAACTAATATTGGCCAATTCCCAATGGGCTTATACAAAATGAACCATCAACATTAGTAGCCAATATTTTTTGCCAAAATAATTACGACACATAACAAAATGAATAAGTCGCCTATACATGCCATAATCTCAAATATTGAAATCAAAATACCAAAATAATTGTTGATAGTGTGTATCGAACCCTGTTGATCTCCAGACCTCGAGCTAACTTGACAACTCTATAGGGAAAAGAAAAAAAGAAAGGGAGAAAGCCACATAGCTTAGTAAGTCTATACGCAAATAATGGACGTTCAAACATATAAAACATACAATTAATATGAAAGAATTTGCAAAATTC
Source organism: Gossypium stocksii (assembly GCA_020496765.1). Classification (NCBI taxonomy): domain Eukaryota; kingdom Viridiplantae; phylum Streptophyta; class Magnoliopsida; order Malvales; family Malvaceae; genus Gossypium; species Gossypium stocksii. The sequence goes on from CM035624.1 coordinate 45,161,615, forward strand.
ACACTAAGGATTTATGTTCACAACTTACTCATTTCAACCTTACCAAAGGTCCAATATACACATCGATCACATTGTTTACGAATTTCACACTCATACCTGCATTAGCTCGTAACACAACCATTTCCACTTGCTTTCACACTATGCCATATCATTTAACCACCCATTGAACCACTTGAAATACTAAAGGATACTCAGAAGTTTTGCAAATAAGTACCACACTTATTTGTAGCCAAAGCTACCACTTATCACTTATCACTTAAGAGCTCACTCTCGAGCTAATCACAGGCCTGCTCACACAGCTGACGGTTGTGACGTAGCTACACAGTGCTGATCTGTAACACCCCTTACCTGTATCTGATGCCAGGACAGGGTGCGAGGCGTTATCTGACTTAAACACACACGAACATGTAAAACCGAGTTATGAATTTGTGTTCAAATTTAAATTTTTTTCAATTCCCATCTTAAAGACCCTTATACAGGCCTATGAGGCGTAAAACATACACTGGTAATGATTCGGGATTAATCCGAGAACTTTGAAAACTTTTGAAACACAATTAAAATTTTTCACATTTTGGAGAGTCACAAGCCCGTGCGGGCAGGCCGTGTAGTCTCACACGCCCGTGTGGCTCAAGACACGCCTGTGTCCTCCACCCGTGTAACTCTCTGTTTATGACATCAGCACACATTTAAGGTCACAATGCCAAGTCACATGCCCGTGTCTCTGCCCGTGTGGCCAACACTTAGGCTATTTTCCAAGTCTTTTCATACTCTTATCTTTTTACACTTGCAAACAATACATAAACATACATCACCCCTTTGATTATTGCAGATTTGACCATCAAACATATGTAATATGCCTAACTACATCAAGGCATTTCCATACACATATAAACTAGGCTTACATACCCATAACCACTATGAGCCACATCTCATGGATGTATACAATGAAGTATCATTAGCTAATACATTTAGCAAATTCGTAATAATACATACTACCAATAATTAAATCTCTATACATGCCACTCACTTGTATACTAATAAGAATTGCCATTACTTCAACTTGACAAATGGGTAGTGTGATGCTGCCTCAGACGATCTCCAACCCGGAGCCAACCTGAGGACACTAAGAGAAAAAGGAAAGAAGGGTGTAAGCTTTACAGCTTTAGTAAGTTGGCATAAAACAATAAGTAAATTTAATTAACGATACATTTCTCATGATTTTGCTTCTTACTCATGTACAGCCTAAGCTGTCTTCCTAAGTCACAGTCACTAAATTAATTATATCTGGAGTTACAAAACTCCAAATTTAGATCCGCTAATTTTTCTTGAAACTAGACTCACATACCTTCTTGCCATAAAATTTCCAGAATTTTTGATTTAGCCAATCAATACATTTTATTCATTAAATATTCCCCTGTTTTGCTAGTCGATAGCTCTAAATCCTCTTCACTAAAAATCAAATTTCTCATTATATAGAGTTTGGATAACCTTCCCATTTGATTCTCTTGAAATTAACTCATCAAGGATTCCAAGAATGTGAATTACACATCATAACCATTTTTATACAATTTTTAGTGATTTTCCAAAGTTAGAATAGGGGATTTTCGAAACCATTCAGACCCTGTCTCACCAAAATTTAAATATCTCATAATAGAAAATTTATTTACTCACATTGTTTCTTTTATGTGAAAATATACTCAATGAGCTTTTATTCCATATCTCATTCAACACCTAACTCAATTTCCACTATTTATGGTGAGTTTTCAAATTCACGTAACTGCTGTTGTCCAAACTGTTTTATTTTTTTAAGTTACAATCTTTCATGCTTTGATTGTAGTAATTTTAGTGGTAACACTTACCTCTTATCATCCTTACCAAAATTTGATCATTTATCGAGCACATTTCTCATAAACACATACATACATACCTACACATTTGCTCACACACACCCTTGCTCACATATACATTTGCCCAAATATAGACACTTGTGCTCATACATCATATAATCACTCAAACATCATTTAGTAAACTTTCCCGTTGAACCCTTCGGAATAACATCTGATACTCAGTGGTTTCAGCACATAGCTCCACCAACACATAATCCGGCTCTCGTGTACACATGGTGAACTCTCAATATAACCCATGTGACCTAGCTATTAAATCCCTAGCTCTCGTGTCTACATGGTGTCCAACGCTCAGAAACACACATACGACATAGCTACATATAACATAGCTTTTGTGTCTACATGGTGTCCACCACTCGGATCACACATGTGACCTAGCTATTTTAATCCGTAGCTCTCGTGTCTACATGGTATAAATACAGTATTACGCATGTGACCTGGCTACATATGTAAGAATATCCCGTAGCTTTCTTGTACACATGGTATACACCTCGTATTACACATGTAACCTAGCTACCACATAGCATCCCATAGCTCTCTTGTACACATGGTGTCCTACCCTCGGAAACACACATGTGACCTAGCTACAACATTCTTCATATCTTTCATTTTTTCGAAGGTTCAATCGAGAACACCAATTTTCCATAATTCACCAAATCATAGAATCTGTCCAACATCATCCATAACATACAATAATTTATATTTATGGAATTAAAAACAATGTATTACTTACAATATCACATAATAACCATAGTCATAGAAAACACTTGTAAACACAACATTTCAATTCCTTTCCATGTCACCTTGTATCATAGATATATATATATTTTGAAATCAATTCACCAACATAATATACTAATTATGTACTCAACAAAATCAATTTGATACCTTAATTTAGGTTTCAAACATACATTACGACAACTTTTTCCCCTAGGCTCGTAAATTAACTTTTATTCAATTTCTTTGCACTTCAGGCCTAACCGAACCATTTCATAAATATGGCAGCCCACAATTCTCATTAAAACACACGTTTATGACCAATTTTATAACTTTTACGATTTAGTCATTCCGGAAGTTTTCGTCGAAAATCACTTCGTAAAAACCATTTCTCTAACCTTAGACATGCATAATCTACCATAATCCATCAAAATGCACAATTATTTAACATGGGTCAATTTTTAAACATAAACCCTAGCTCAAAATAATGGTAGAAATAGGTAGATTATGATGCAAGGATTTCAAAAATACAAAAAAATTAAAAATGGGCCTCGGAATCGCTTACTATTAAGCCTGAAAAGCTTAAAACCCTAGCAATGGCTTCTCCCATGGTGTATTCGGCCATTGAAGAAGAAAATGAGCATTTTTTTTGTTTTTATTTCGTCTTTTTGTTCATTAAATGGCCAAATGACCAAGATGCCATTCACTTAAAACTTTGATATTTTTAACCTTCTATGTCTAGTTTTGTCCAAATTTTTAGAATTTGGTCAAATTGCTATTTAAGGAATTCTAATTAATATTCCAATTTAATTTCATGCTAAAAGCTTCTAGAACTCAACTTTTACAACTTATTCAATTTAGTCCTTAAAATCAAATTGAACATTTTTCAAATAAAATTTCTTCATGAAATTTTCACACAAGCATATAAACATATCATAGGCCTTATAAAAATCATAAAATAATTATTTCTACTTCGAATTTGTGGTCTCGAAACCACTATTTCGACTAGGCCCTAATTCGGGATGTTACATGCTCACACAAGTTGACAGGTATCTACAACACATGCCGGATTACCTAGCCACTGGTACGACGTATTAGACCAGCACACGGATCACTTAATTACTTAAACACTTGGTTTCCTAGTGACATGTCACTTGTATCCTATTCGATTCCTAAGGTGCAATCGGGATTTTCTCGCTTATCGCCACTTGGTCAATATACACATTTAGATAGTTATTCACAATGCATACAATATTAAAGCATTCAAAACATAAATATAACAATGCATTATTTACATACAAACTTACCTCGATACAAAATGATTATTTTTATGATTTAGTCCACGACCCATTCTTTCCCCCGATCAAGGTCGATTCCACGTCTTTCTTGCTCTATAATAACATATTTAGCTCGTATTACTTACATTATTCAATTTGACCCAAAAATCATATTAAGGCGAACCTATATTTTTGCCTCTAACTTTTCACTTATTTACACTTTAGTCCATAGGCTCGTAAAATGAAATGTATTCATTTTTCTCAAAACCCAAGCCTAGCCGAACCTATCCATGCTTATAACAACTCACATTTTCTTTCAAATCAGATTTTTACCACCTATTTTACAACTTTTACAATAGTTCCTTTTGGACATTTTTACTGTAAATCACTTGGTAAAAGTCATTTATTACACAACTAACATTCATTTTCTACCATTAGACATCAAAATTCATTCATGTCATACATGGGAAAATTTTTAAACATGAACCCTAGCTCAAATTAATGGTAGAAATAGGTAAATCGGGCGGAAATGACTTCAAAAATGTAAAAAAACATTAAAAACGAGGCTAAGATGCACTTACTATCAAGCTTGAAAGTTGACCAAACCCTAGCTATGGCTTCCATTGAGAATTTCGGCTAAGGATAGAAGATGGACACCAATTTTGACTTGATTTTTCCCTTTTTATTCTTTTATTAACCAAATGACCAAAATGTCCTTAAGGTATTTCTTTAAAATTTTACCCTTCCATGTCCAATTTTGTCCATCATGACATATAATGGTCTAATTACTAAATAAGGATTTCCAATTTAAAAATGCATTTCAATTAAGCACTAAGAGCTTCTAGAACACTTATTTTGCATCCTTTGCAATTTAGTCCTAATATTCAAATTGGACACTCTATCAATAAAATTTCTTAACAAAATTTTAACACAGGCATGCAATCACACCATAGACCTTAAAACAATCATAAAACCAAAATTTTAGTTTCGGACTTGTGGTTTTGAAACCACTATTCCGCTTAGGCCCTAATTCGGGTTGTTACAACTCTCCCCCTTTAGGGATTTTCGTCCCCGAAAATCTTACTAGAAAAGAGGTTTGGGTACTATTTTCTCATGGCTTCCTTAAGTCCCCACATAGCCTCTTCAACCCCATGTCTTTGCCACAACACTTTCACTAAGGCTATACTTTTATTTCTCAATTATTTGACCTTCCGGGCCAAAATCTTAATCGGTTCTTCCTCAAATGTCATATCCAATTAAATCTCAACCTCTGTCGAAGAAATCACATGCGAAGGACTGGAATGATATCGTCGCAACATTGACACATGAACACATCATGGATTCTTTCCAACTTAGACGGTAAAGCTAACTGATATGCTACCGGCCCTATCCTTTCGGTAATCTCATACGGTCCAATAAAACACAGACTTAACTTGCCTTTCCAACAAAATCTCAAAATCTTTTTCCATGGAGACACTTTCACAAACATTTTATGACCAATCTGAAATTCAATCTTTTTTTCTTTTCAAATCCGCGTATGACTTTTGTCGATTTGAAGCAGCTTTCAAGAAATCATGGATCACTTTTACCTTCTCTTCGGTTTCGCTATCCAAATCAACCTCGTGAATCTAATTTTCTCTAAGTTCAGTCCAACACAATGGCGTTCGGCACTTACGCCCATACAAGGCCTCATAAGGCGCCATTTTCAAACTCGACTGAAAACTATTGTTGTAGGCAAACTTTACCAATGGTAAATACTTTTCCCAACTACCTTGGAATTCCAAAATACAACATCGGAGCATGTCTTCGAGTATCTTAATTACTCTCTCCAACTGTGGATGAAAAGCGGTACTAAAATTCAACTTTGTGCCGAAGCTTCTTGCAACTTTTTCCAAAACCGCGATATAAACCTCAGATCTCTATCTGAAATAATCGAAAAAGGTACTCCGTGAAGTCTCACAATTTCAGCAATGTACAACTCCACTAACTTATCAAGTGAATAGTCGGTACGTATTGAGATAAAGTCAGCCAATTTTGTCAATTGATCAACAATGACCCATACAACATCTTTCTTTTTAGGAGTCAAGGGCAATCTCGTCACGAAATCTATCGTGATCCTATCCCATTTCCACTCGAGAACCATCACTGGCTAAAGTAAACCCAAAGGCACTTGATGTTCGGCTTTCACTTGTTGACAAACTAAACACTTTGATACAAATTAAAAAATATCCTTTTTCATACTCGGCCACCAATAAAAATTCTTTAAATTATTGTACATTCTGGTACTACCTGGATGAACTGATAAGCAACCACTATGTGCCTCGTGCAAAACTTTCTAAATCAACTCAACATTTTTTGGAACACAAACCCTGTCTCGAAACATCAAACAATCATCGGTCCCGATTTGAAAATCTAACTCACTCATCGATTCACACTGAGCTCTCTTGGCTTGCAAATCACTCTCACTTTTCTGAGCTTTATATTTTTGCTGAAGAAACATCGGTCTAGCTCTCAACTCTGCTAAAATGGAACCATCATCCGATATAGTCAATTGGGTATTCATAGCTCTCAAGACAAACAATGACTTCCTACTTAAAGTATCGGCGACCACGTTCGCCTTTCCCGGGTGATAATCAATCACCAACTCATAGTCTTTTAATAGTTCAAGCCACCATGGTTGCCATAAATTCAAATCCTTTTGAGACATCAAGTACTTCAAGCTCTTATGGTCAGTAAAGATACGGCATTTCTTACCATACAAATGATGACGCAAAATTTTCAAAGCAAAAACGATGGCAGCTAATTCCAAGTCATGTGTCAGATAGTTCTTCTCGTGCGGTTTTAGCTGTCTCGAGGCATAAGCCACCACTTTTCCCTTTTGTATCAATACACAGCTAAGACCATTTAAAGATGCATCGCTATAAATCACATATTCTTTCTCGGACTCAGGTTGCACTAGCACTGGTGCCTCAGTCAACATTGCTTTCAATTTCTCAAAAATTTGATGACACTTATTGGTCCATTCAAACTTAGCATCCTTTTACGGCAACTTGGTCATAGAAGAAGCAATCATGGAAAATCCTTTAAGAAACTGTCTGTAAAAGCCAACTAAGTCTAGAAAGCTTCTAACCTCTGACATGTTCCTCGGCGGTTTCCATTCAACAATAGTCGAAATCTTACTTGAGTAAATCTAATACCATCACCCAAAATCATGTGGCCCAAACATGCAACTTCTCTAAGCTAAAATTCACTTTTATTAAATTTAGCATACAATTTTTTATCTCTCAAAGTTTGCAAAACCGTTCTCAAGTGTTCAGCATGTTCAGTCTCATCACGAGAATAAATCAATATATCATCAATAAAAACAACCACAAATTTATCCAAGTTCAGTCAGAAAATACGGTTCATTAAATCTATAAATACAGTCGGAGCATTAGTAAGTCCAAATGGCATAAAGAGAATGTAACACCCCAAACCCGGCCTAGACGTTACGGCCAAGTCTGGTGTGCTACATCACCTAGACTGATTTACGTTTCCTAATTACTAAGTATGTTGGTGTGTTTTGAAAAACACTGCTTTGGTTTTAGAAATTCCCGTTTTAGTGATTAATCGACTTATTCTTCATTTCATGTTTAAATCAATTTACTTTTAATAATATTATCTTACTTAGTCATTTGTCTTGCCAGATTGATTATGAAAATGTTTGTTTAGTTTTGGATAAATGTGTGTCATTTGCAGTTGAATAAAAACATGCATACTTAAAGAAATTTAAAACCCCCAAACAAAAACAGTTATAGCGGCCTTATTACAATCCAAAATAAAATAAACCAGTAATAAAAGTAATTAAAGTAATAAACCAGTTTTAAACAGTGTTCATTCCTCGTGGCCACTCTGAATCCCTCCCAGCAACTAAGTCACGATCTAGGGCTCACCTGCAAGGATGGAAAGAAAAGGGTGAGTTTGGGAAAACTCAGTGTGTGCAGAACCCATCCAAAGCCCAAATTGGCTCGTGCCCACTGGCTTAAGCCCTAACTAGTCTCAGTCAGATACTGGGCCGTAGCCCTATTCGGATTACAGTTACTGGGCCAAAGCCCTATTCAGATAATAGATACTGGGCTGGAGCCCTATTCAGGTAACAGTATGGCCCTTAGGCCCAGAACAGTACAGTACAGTAAAACAGTATGTATGCAGCCCAAATAACGTGGAGAGACTACTCGACCCACCCATCCGCTACACACCACCCGTACCAACCAACACACCATGTGGGGAATAACTCGACCCACCCAGCCAACACACCACAGTCGCAGCATAGCTGCTCAGATGAACAGTATACGAGGCAAAGCCCCTTTCAGTAACGTGGCAGTGCAACTCACACTTCCTCCAATATAAACCCAACCCATGCATCAGTCATACATACATCATGATATGCAGTAACAGAAACAGTCATGTCAAACAGTACAGTTGATTCTAGCCCTAAGGGTATAATGGTAATTTTCCACCTAGGGGTAAATCAGTAATTCCTCACCCTAAGGGTATTTCAGTAATTCTGCTCTCTTATTACAGTTTTTATTACTATTACAGCCTCTACTATTTCAGTGGTTGTTACAGAAACTCATTTAATTCAGTTTATCAGTTTTAGCCCTTAGGCCCTAAAATCCCCTAATGGGCCCTACCATGTCAATTAGCCCGTTAAGCCCATTTGAGCCTTAATCTTTAATCCATTACTCATCTTAGCAGTTTTACGGTTATAGTCCACATTATTACCCTTAAACCTAATTTTACTCTAAATGGGCCCAAAAGCCCATTGGGCCCATATTCGACCCACCGAGGCCCAACTTACCGCAACGCCCAAAATTTCATGGTCAACTCACTTACCAGTGCCGAATCGAATTCCAATGTTTACCTACCGACTCGAGAGCGTTCGCATGCTCACAAGCCCTCGAAATGCCGGAGCTTCGGTATTTCGGCATTTCGGCTTTTGCCGATTTAAGCAATGAAGGGTGTTCGAGACACACACCTGATTTGTAGTTCTATCGACGAAATCCTCCACATACTTATTCCTACACGATCACCTAAATAGATCAGATCATACTAATACTTAAATCTAAATCGAAACTTCACTAAATCCCACTTACATATTCAGCCATCACCCTTAATGGCCAAGAACACTTACCTTGTCGACTTTGATCTCCTTAATGCCTAGATCCAGTTGTACCGATAATTCAACCCTTATTAGCAGTCTCCAAGTCACACTAACACCAAAGAAATCAATTATTACAACCCCCTTAGAGTCTTAGAGCCCAAACGACAACCTCCCTAAGCCTCTAGGGACTTCGGCATTTCCATAACATGAAGTAATGTACAGATCTGAGGTGTTAAGCACTTACCAATGATTTCTCTTCGATTCCTATGCAGATCTAATGTAAATCTGACCCTTAAACGTTAGTAGAACCCTTATATATGAGATCTGAAATCTTCGGCTATCTCCCTAAACTAATGGTGATTTCGGCTTTTAGAATGGTAAGGAAGAAGATGATTCGATATGGGGAGTTTAGTATAGGTGTTGTCGACAAGGATTTAGAGTGTAGAAGGAGTGAGATTTGGCCAAAAGAACGAAAGAAAGTTGAGGACTCTTGGCTTAGGGAATTCAACATAAAGGTGAGTTTTATTTCGGGATTTCGGCACTTCTGACAATCGCCTATGGTTGTTTTTGAAGGGATGAAATCGAAAGAAAGAGTAAATCTGAGTAGAAAGGATGTTCGGCTAAGGAGAAGATCAACAGGGTGAAAAGATGAAAAAATTGGCTAGATGCTCTTAGAGAGGCAAGTTTCAACTTTTTGACTGAAAAGAGAAAAATAACTCCGAAGGTGGCTAACCCTAATTGTCATGACAGAAAATAGAAAAAGATGCAACCCTAATATCACACTTGAACAATCGGCCCAAGCCCCTAAAGCCCTTGCCGAATTCTCACTTAAGTGGTCACATGCCCGGTACATGTCTAAAAATTAAAAAGAACACTATGCTTACCTGACAACTCGAACCCTTGTCCTTGAATACCCACTTAGGCTCCACTTTTTTAGGAGCCTAGTGGTGCCACCTTGCCACTCTTCTAAGGCTCCCCTTGTGACATATTTTACACAGTTTTTCATAAAGGCCCATCTAACAAAGTTCCCTTTCACTTGAAAATCCAACTTAATATTTTACCGGGTTTTAACTTAAGCTTGGGCCTTATAAAGGCTCACTAACACCTTTACATTTTCAACCTTTAAAACACCAAAATTTTAAAACTTCACTAAAATTCACAAAACCCGAAAACTCCCGAAAATCAGGGCGTTATAGAGAAACTCATAATGTCCATACCTCATTCTGAATGCAATTTTCGACACATCTAAGTCTTTAACCCTCAATTGGTAGTAGCCAGATCTCGAATCTATTTTCAAAAACACTTTCGCTCCTTTCAACTGGTCGAACAAATCATCAATTCTCGACAAAGGATACTTATTCTTTATGTTCACCTTGTTGAGTTGTCGGTAGTCGATGCAAAGTCTCATGGATTCGTCTTTCTTCTTACGAATAACACTAGAGCACCCAAGGGAGAAAAACTCGACCTCGCAAATCCCTTATCTGTCAACTCTTGCAACTGAGCTTTTAGCTCTTTCAATTCAGTCGGAGACATTCTATATGGAACAATCGATATCGGAGCAGTTCCTAGTACCAAATCAATAGCAAAGCAAACCATGCAACTCTTCTGGAAATACATCCGGATACTCACAAACTACTGGCACTCATTCAATATTCAATTCAGACACTTTGGTGTTCAATACATACGCAAGAAATGCTTCACAACCCTTTCTTATATACCTCTAAGCAAACATAAACGAAATCACAACGGGTAGCTCACTAGATTTATCTGTTTCAACCTGAGGAACCTTACCATTTTCACATTTCAATTTAATAATTTTCTGCCTACAATATACCTTGGCATCATGCAATGTCAACCAATCCATACCTAAAATAGCATCAAACTCATTAAATGGCAACAACATTAAGTTAGCCAGGAAACAGTGATCTCGAATCATCAAAGAACAATTCTTACAAATCTTATCAACTAGCACACTCTTGCATATAGGGTTTGACACTTTAATCACAAACTCAGTAGACTCAATAGGTAAAATTCATATTAGTTACCAAGTTTATACAAACATAAGAATGTGTAGACCCAGGATCAATTAAAGCAATGACATTAGTATCATAAAGAGAAAATATACCAGTGACCACATCAGGGGATGACACATCTTCCCGAGCACGGATAGCATAAGTTCTCGCAGGTGCTCTAGCTTCTGATCTTGAGCCAAATCTTTAGGTACACCCTTGCTACTGGCCCTAACTCTTATATTTCTCACTGGTCTCCCTCTAGCAGCAATGCTACTGGATTTAGCATTCTAAGTATTTTCTTTTTCAATTAATTCAGGACAATCCTTAATGAAATGATCTTGGGAGCCACATTTAAAACAAGCCAGGGTGATCATCCAACATTCACCGGGTGTTGCCTACCACAGTGTTGGCATTCAGACTTTTTAGATCTCACATTACCAACGCTCACTATAGACGTAGTTCGACGCTTAGAACTCAAATATTGCTTCCCATGATCTCTGTTAGGGTTCTCAGCTGAAACATTCGAGCAGGTGTGCATATCCCTTAATTTCTTTGATGAAGACTAGAAAGACTTACTCATCGTTCTCTTTCTTGTATCTCTAGCATCAAGCGCAGCTTTCCTCTTTTCCTTACACAATTCTTCCACCTTGCAAGCTTGGCCGACTAACACAACAAATTCCTTTAGCTCTAGAATTCCAGCAAATAGCCTAATGTTTTCATTCAACCCGTCCTCAAACCTCTTACACATAATAGCATCTGTGGAAACACATTCCCGAGCGTACTTACTAAGTCTAACAAACTCTCACTCGTACTCAGATACAATCATTCGGCCTTGTTTCAACTCTTAGAATTCCTTTCATTTTTTATCAATAAACCGCTAACTTACATACATCTTTCGGAATTCCTCTTGGAAGAAATCCAAAGCGACTCTTTCCCTCGGCGCCATTGGTACTAAAGTTTTCCACCACTGATATGCCGAATCCCTCAAAAGTGATATAGTATACTTTAAACATTCTTTGGGTGTACATGAAAGCTCATCAAACACCCTGATTGTGTTCTCTAACCAGAACTTTGCCCTCTCAGGGTCATCATCTACATTAGCCTTGAATTCTTTGGCTCTATACTTACGAATTTTATCAACCGGAGGCTTATTGAATCTTACCATCTCCACACATTGGGAAGCTACGGGAACCGGTTGAGGAATGGGAGTGGGCAGAGGAGGTTGAGCATTCGGGTTCGCCCGAATAAACTCTATATAACACTCGTTCATCATATGGAGAAAGGCTTTCCAAGCCTCTCCTCCACGACTAGTTGTTACGTGTCTACTATCGGGTGGCACAGTCCTTTGGGCGGGAACCGGTGTATTACTTTCTACGTCATCAGCTATAGCTCGGTCGAGATCCATTTACTATATGAAAACATAGTTTAAAAAGGTCAGGAACAATCACACTATCAAAATTTATATTTATGGCATGTATAGCTAGACTCTCACACATGCTATGTTAGCCTGAGAAACGACTAAACCATAGCTCTAATACTACTAAATGTAGCACCCCTTACCCGTATCCACTCCGGAACAGGGTACGAGGCATTACCAGACATAAACACAAACATATTATAATTTCGAGCTATAAAATTTGCGTCTAATTTTAAAACATTTTACATTCTTCATATTGTCTCTAAAATGAGCCTACGAGGCCCAAAACATACTTTGCAAGCAATTCGGGACTTAACCGAGAGCTTCAGAACACTTAGAAAATTTTTCATCAAAACAGTGTCATATGCCCGTGTGACTTGGGACAAACCCGTGTGGGCAGGCAGTGTGGTCACACACGCCCGTGTCCTGACCCGTGTGAAAAACATTGAGCATTTTATTTATCACATCATCATCCATTTAGGGTCACATAGCCAAGTCACACGCCCGTGTGCTAGGCCGTGTGGCGAATTTCATTATCGCATTTAAGGTGCAGACTTCACACGGCCTGGGCACACGCCTATATCTTAAGGCCATGTCCTTCACACGTCTGAAACACATGGTCGTGTCTCTGCCTATGTGTTTACTACTGGACATTTTCTTTTGCAAAATTAGGGTGCAGGGGACACACGACCTATTCACAAGCCCATGGGGCTGACCATGTGTCACACACGACCTAGACACATGCCAGTGTGTCTACCCATGTAGACAAAAATAAGACTATTTACCAAGCTATTTGCCACCTGAAACATAAACATATTGATACCAGTTTCAACAACACATAGCAAGGCAAAATTATACAACCAAATATTTAAAAATTAAGACATCAACACATCAAATACAGATCACATTCATCACATATACACATCGCACATTACTGAATTTAATCATGCAAGCTTGCAGCTTCTTAACCACATTAACATGTGAAGTTTAGACATAACTAATATTGACTAATTCCCAATAAGCTTATACAAAATGAACCATCAACATTAGTAGCCAATATTTTTGGCCAAAACAGTTACGACACAGAACAAAATGAATAAGTCACTTATACATGCCATAAATTCAAATGTTGAAATCAAAATACCAAAATAATTGTTGATATCATGTATGGAACACCGTTGATCTCCAAAACTCGAGCTAACTTGAAAACTCTATAGGGAAAAGAAAAAAAGAAAGGAAGTAAGCCACATAGCTTAGTAAGTCTATATGCAAATAATGGACGTTCAAACATATAAAACATACAATTAATATTAAAGAATTTGCATAATTCACACTAAGGATTTATTTTCACAACTTACTCATTTCAACCTTACCAAAGGTCTAATATGCACATCGATCACATTGTTTACAAATTTCACACTCATAGCTGCATTGGCTAACAACACAACCATTTCCACTTGCTTTCACACTATGCCATATAATTTAACTACCCATTGAACCACTTGAAATACTAAAGGATACTCAGAAGTTTTGCACATAAGTACCACACTTATTTGTAGCCAAAGCTACCACTTATCACTTATCACTTAAGAGCTCACTCTCGAGCTAATCATGGGCCTACTCACACAAGTCGAAGGTCGTGACATAGCTACATAGTGCTGCTCACACAAGCTGACAGGTATCCGCAACACATGCCAGATTACCTAGCCATTGGTAGGACGTATTAGACCAGCACACGGATCACTTAATCACTTAAACACTTGGTTTCCTAGTGACATGTCACTTGTATCCTATTCGATTCCTAGGGTTCAATCGGGATTTTCTTAATTATCATTACTTGGTCGATATACATATTTAGATAGTTATTCCCAATACAAACAATATTAAAGCATTCAAAACATAAATATAACAACGCATAATTTACATGCAAACTTACCTTGATACAAAACGATTCTTTTTGCGATTTAGTCCACGACCCATTCTTTCCCCCGATCAAGGTCGATTCCACGTCTTTCTTGCTCTATAATAACACATTTATCTCATTTATTACTCACATTAGTCAATTTGACCCAAAAATTGTATTAAGGGAAATTTACATTTTTGCCCCTAACTGTTCACTTATTTACACTTTAGTCCCTAAGCTTGTAAAATGAAATGTATTCATTTTTCTCAAAACCCAAGCCTAGCCAAACCTATCCTTGCTTATAACAACCCGTATTTTTCTTTAAAATCAGATTTTTACCACCTATTTTACAACTTTTACAAATAGTTCCTTTTGGATGTTTTCACCATAAATCACTTAGTAAAAGTCGTTTATTACACAACTAACATTCATTTTCTACCATTAGACATCAAAATACATGCATGTCATACATGGGAAAATTTTTAAACATGAACCCTAGCTCAAATTAATGGTAGAAATAGGTTAATCGAGCGATAATGACTTTAAAAATGTAAAGAGCATTAAAAACGGGGCTAGGATGCCCTTACTATCAAGCTTGAAAGTTGACCAAACCCTAACTATGGCTTCTATTGAGAATTTCGGCCAATGATAGAAGATGGACACCAATTTTGACTTGATTTTTCCCTTTTTATTCTTTTATTAGCCAAATGACCAAAATGCCCTTAAAGCATTTCTTTAAAATTTTACCCTTCCATGTCCATTTTTGTCCATCATGACATATAATGGTCTAATTACTAAATAAGGACTTCCAATTTAAAAATGCATTTCAATTAAGCACTAAGAGCTTCTAGAACACTTATTTTGCAACCTTTGCAATTTAGTCCTAATATTTAAATTGGACACTCTATCGATAAAATTTCTTAACAAAATTTTCACAGAGGCATGCAATCACACCATAGACCTTAAAACAATCATAAAACCAAAATTTTAGCTTTGGAGTTGTGGTTCTGAAACCACTATTCTGCTTAGGCCCTAATTCGGGCTATTACACTATAAACACTTACAATAATATGAAAATAATTTTTTGACCTCGGATTTGTTGTTCCGAAACCACTATTCTGATTTAACTAAAAATGGGCTGTTATAGTGAACGTAAGACCATAGTCAGACTATGGCATCAGTGAAAAATGACGTACTCAATTTCGTAAGACGTTCGCTAAATTGATAAAAAAAAGGGACAAATGATATTTGAATTAAAGTGATCGAACTTAAATAGTTAACGATATTGGGCTTACTCACATGAATTTGTCATTGGAAATGTGATTGGCAGGAAGTGTAAATGAAATACTTGTTTTATAAATTGTTATGATATATTCGGTAAGAATTATCATTAAACCTTATAAACTTACTAAGCTTCATTCAGCTTACTCGTGTTGTTTAATATTTCTTTTAGATTAACGTGATATTGGAGGATCAGATCAAAACATCAGGTCACAGGGTTTGATAATGGAATAGTTTGAATTGGGATTGTAAGCCTTAAAAGTATAAGTATGTATTTGAAATTGTTATGTTTTAGATGTTATATCATGTTTAATGCATGTTTTAGCTTGAATTGGTTGCTTGGTTGGGCTTTAATGGTATATGAGAGTGTTGTGTGCAGGTTGATTGTGTAAAAGTAAGAAACATGGTCTTAAAATGGCCTATTTTTGTCCATATGGGTAGACACATGGGCGTGTGCATTGACTGTGTGTGACACGCGGCTTGGTACATGGGCATGTAGCTTGGCCGTGTATCCCCTGTAT
The DNA here is from genome assembly GCA_020496765.1 of Gossypium stocksii. Taxonomy (NCBI): domain Eukaryota; kingdom Viridiplantae; phylum Streptophyta; class Magnoliopsida; order Malvales; family Malvaceae; genus Gossypium; species Gossypium stocksii. The sequence goes on from CM035624.1 coordinate 45,177,790, forward strand.
CTATGGAGAAATATTGAAATTTCATGAAAAATTTCTTATGCTTCCAATTTAGTCTCAACTTTTTTCTAATGTTTATATTGGGCCTCGAGGGTCCATTTAAGGGACATTATGGTTAATCTCAGAAAATGAATAGTAATTAACTTGAATTATCTATAAATGTTCTGTACACTCAGGTAATGCTCCGCAACCCTATTCCGGTGACGAATACAGGTTAGGGGTGTTACACCCAAAATCACGTCAAACTCATCAAATGGTAAAACTCCCATCTGACCTAAGGGGTTCGATACTTTAACCACCAATTCAGTGGACTCAATAGGTAAGTTCTTAATAGACACTAAATTCATACAGACATATGAATGAGTTAATCCAGGATCAATCAATGCAACTACATCACTGTGAGAAAGAGAGAAAGTATCGGTGATAACATCTGGTAACGATGCATCTTTGCGTGCGCAAATGTCATAAGCTCTGGCTAGTGCTTGTGCCTTGGATCTTACTGCAGAATCTCTCGTAGCTTCATGATTACCACTTGTATTTCTAAGGTTACGGGATGGTCTCCCTCTAGCAGCTATAATACTCAGTTTCGCTATTTGAGCTTTTTCATTGACATATTTCTCTGGGCAATCTTTAAGATAATGATCAAGGGATCCATATCTGAAACATGCTCCGCTCTTCACCCTACATTCACCATAGTGTGGTTTATTGCAATGTTTGCACTAGGGTCTAACATTTCTAACACTGCCCACACTAGCTACTAATGTAGACTGAGGTTTAGGAGTAATGTGTCTCGCATCTCTGTTTTGATTAGAATACCCCGTAGAAATAGTAGAATGGTAGTAATGTTCTTTAAATTTCTTAGGTGCTGACTGATGAGACTTTTCCGTAATTCTCTTTCTCAAATATCTAGCTTCAGAATTAGCTTTTCTCTTTTCTCGGTTAAGCTCTTTAGCTTTGCAAGCTCTGTCGACTAACACGACAAATTCTTTCAATTCAAGAATCTCGACTAGAAGTCTAATATACCTATCTTCAAATCGCTTGCACATAATTGCCTTAGTGGAAACACATTCTCGAGCATATTTATTGAGTCTCACAAATTCCCTTTCATACTCTGATACAGTCATTTGACCTTGTTTCAATACCAAAAATTCTTTGTGCTTTTGATCGATAAACCGTTGGCTTATATGCTTCTTTCTAAGTTCAGTCTGAAAGAAATCCCAGGTAACACGTTCTCCCGATACCATAGATGTCAAAGTATTCCACCATCAGTATGCAACATCTTTTAGGAGATATACGGCACATTTAACACATTCCATGGGTGACAGGACATTTCATCAAATACTCGGATAGTATCCTTAAGCCAAAACTCAGCTCTCTCTAGATCATCACCAACAGTAGCTCTAAACTCTTCAGCCCCATACTTTCTAATTTTATCAACAGGTTGCTTATTTACACGTATAAGTTCCAAACCTTGAGAAGCTACGGGGATTGGTTGGGGAACAGATGGGGGTGGAGGTTGTTGAGTAGCCAGATTCGTTCAGACAAACTCAGTGAACCATTCATTCATCATTTGGAAGAAGGCTCCTTTGGCCTCTCCTCTATGACCCTTAGATATGAGTCTCGATCCAGATGGCACGGCTCCATGAACGGAGGCTAGCATGTTCCTCTCTACAACATCAGAATCAGCTCAACCGGAATCCATTTACTACATGAAAACACATTTTAAAACTGTCAGGAGATATCACACTATCACAGGTTAAATATGGCATGTATAGCTAAACTCACATACGCTACATTAGTCCTAGAATTGACTAAACTGTAGCTCTGATTCCAACAAATATAACACCTCAAGCCTGTATTCGTCACCAAAATAGGGTTACAGAGCATTACCAAACTTATACCATAATTACGCATACATTTCACATACAATTTCTAATTCAAAATGAACATCATTCAATTTCAATCATATTGTCCCTAATACGAGCCTACGAGGCCCAAAACATGCATTTAAAGTGGTTCGGGACTAAACCATTAACTTATGAAAATTTTAGGAAAATATTGAAAATTTCAAAGTATAAGGGACACACGCCCGTGTGGCTAAGCCGTGTTAGAAGACACGCCCGTGTCGCAGGCCGTGTGGATATTCGAAATGGGATCACATGGCCATGTCCCAAACCATGTCCTACCCCGTGTAACTCTCTGACTTGTGTTACACGGCCAACCACACGCCCGTGTGACTAGCTCGTGTAACTCACTGACTTGTTTCTATTAGAAATTATAGGGGACATACGGCCGTTTCACCTGACCGTGTGTCACACACGGCTAAGATACATGCCCGTGTCTCTATCCGTGTGAAAATAGGCTATTTTCCAAGCCATTTTTCTCAACCAATTTGCATGCAGCTACACCAAGACAAATGAGATAAAACATGGCATAAATAAGCAATTTAAACCAACTTCAACCAAGCTTATTTCATGCTAAGTCCATACCAAATCTATAGATTTCATACATCTTGATTCATCTATTCAAAACATACCAAATTCATATTCACCAGTCATCAAAATGGTTACTATCAATTGTGCACCATTTTACCTAAGGTCACAAGTATACCAATCCCACATTTCAACCATTTTGGTACTTTCACTACCAAATTCACATCTAAACCTTCACATAGCAATTATAAACCACTCATCAAAATACCCTTTACACATACACACATATATATACATAACCAAATATGCCAAAGCAAGCCAAATCACATGGCTATACACATAACCAAAACATATAGGTCATTTTAACCACATCTTTTATACATGCCATATAACCAAAATCACTAAGTTCAAAAGTACCAAAATGTTAGTTGGATAGTGTGATGCGATCTCTGATGACTTCCGAATCAAGCAAGCTTCCGAATTACTATAAAACATAGAAAAGGAAATAGATTAAGCTATAAAGCTTAGTAAGCTCATAAAATATAGAATTAAACTTACCAATTATTCACAATTTAGGCAAATAAACATAGCATAATCCAACCAATTTGTCAAATTCCTAAACACTCGTATTCACTAGTAGGCTTAGTCATGTAAAAGGGTATATAATCATCAATTCATATGGATGAGTACATAAATCATTCAAAATTTCATGTACTTATATCTTCCATTTCATACTTCACTATGTCATATACTTTAATTTCATATAATTCATATAACCCATAGTAGATTTGTGCCTGTTGAACCATTTAGAATATCGATAGATACACGGGTGGTACACACGAAGTGTACTAAACAGTAATCCGTCAATTCCTGTACATATAAGCTCTTTCGAGCTATAAACGGTAAGCTCCTCTTGAGCTAAGGTAACAATAAGCTCTAATGAGATGAGAAACGGTAAGCTCTTTCGAGCTAAAATATTGGTAAGCTCATGCGAGCTATGGTGAGTCCACAACACATGCTAGAATCTCAACCAAACGGTAACCCTAATGGCATGTCACTCGTATCCTACGAATTCTTAAGATTCAAATGGGGCTCGGTATTATTCAAACTTCATCATTTAGGCATTCAGATATCATATAATTTATTTTCTCAATTCATAAATATTTATTTTAAATAAGTACATATATAAATATTCAATTCTAATTATGCAAACTTAACTCGTATAACACGGATGAAAATGATTGTCTATTCAACAACTTTGCCTTTTCCCTGATCTAATTTCGATCCTTGCTTATCTTGACCTATATAATATCAAATTCAACCTATTCATTATTCATTTTATTCAATTTACCCCAAAACATCTATTTTGGCAAAATTACACTTTTGCTCCCAATATTTCAACTTCTTTACAATTTAGTCCCTATCACATAAAAATGCAAATTCATTCAATTTGACCTTAACCCATGCTAGCCAAATTTCTCTTATTAACATATCAACCTATATTTTTCATTTATTCACACATTTAACCATGAGTTTTACACATTTCTTAATTTAATCCCTAATTTGCAATTTCATTAAAAATCACTTTACAAATGTTGTTTATCTAACAACAACCATTCAAAATCTATCATGAAACATCAAAATACACATATATTCATCAATGGAAAAACCTTAAACCTTTAATAATTTTGCAAAATAGTCCCTGGACTAGCTAGACCTAGTTGCAACGATCTCAAAAACATAGAAATATTTAAAAAAGGAAAAAAAATCATACCTAAATAAGCAATAGAAGCTTGGCCGAATGAAAACTGTAAAATGGATTCTTTTCTAAACTATTCAGTGGAGAAGACGAATGAATAGAAAGATTTGTTTTGCTTTATTTTATTTAATATACCATTATTAACTAATTTACTAAATTAACCTTTTAATATCAACTTAATTTCAACAATACCAATCTCATAATTGTCCATAATACACTAATAGTCTAATTACCACTTAAGGACCTTTACTTTAATGTTCTATAGCTATTAGACACCTTTAGCTAATAGAACTCAACTTTTATGCTTTACGCGGTTTAGTCCTTTTTATCGAATCGAACATTCAATCGATAAAATTTCTTAGCGAAATTTTCACACAATCATACTAGCATGCTGTAAACATTGAAATAATAAAAAAATAATTCTTTTAACTTCAGATTTGTGGCTTCGAAACCATTTTTCCAGTTTAACTAAAAATGGGTTGTTACATTTCGTCCCTTGTAGGTTTGTAAGGGTTACAAGTCAGGCAGTTACACGGCCTAGCACACGGGTGTGTGTGGCCATTTTGAGAGGTACACAGCCTAGCACACGGGCGTGGGTTGGTTGTGTAACCCAAGTTAGAGAGTTACATGGGCACAGACATGGGCTGGGACACAACCGTGTGTCCCTACTTCGAATGCCCACACGGCCTGAGACACAAGTGCGTGTTTCAACCGTGTGAGTCACGCGGCCAAGCCACACGACCATGTGACCCCTGCAGTAGGAAAATTTTGTAATTTTGCCTAAAAATTCTTTATGTTTCGACTTAGTCCTGATTCATTTCTAATGTCTTTTTAGGGCCTCGATGGCTCGTACAAGGGACAAATAGTATGAGTTGAATAATATTGCTATGATTCAGGTTATATTTTGAATATGTTGAATAATTGTTTGCTATGAGATGTAAACTTTCGGTAATACTTCGTAGCCTTATTTTGCCAACGGATACGGGCTAGGAGTGTTACATTTATTGGTATCAGAGCTACAGTTTAGCTAATTCTTGAACTGAACGTGGCGCGTATGAGTCTAGAAATACATTTTATTATATAACCCATGATAGTGTGATAACTCCTCACTTGTTTTGAAATATGCTTTTATATAGTACTGACTTTCAACTCAGACGGCTCAAATGAAGTAGAAAGTAACGGGCAAGCCTCTATTCATAGAGCAGTGTCAAGCGATACAAGGCTCGCATCTGAGTGTCGGGAATGAGAGGCAAAAGAAGCCTTCTTCTAGATGATGAGTGAATGTTTTACCGAGTTTGTACGTATGAACCCGGCTGCTCAATGACCCCCACCTCCACCTATTCTCTAACTAGCCCCCCACCTCAAGGTTTGGAACCTTTACAGGCTATTAAGCCACATGTTGATAAAATCTATAAATATGGGGCCAAAGAATTCAGGGCCACAGTTGAAGATGATTTGTGGAGAGCAAAATTCTTGTTCGAAAACATGATTAAAGTTTTCAACGAGTTATCTTGTTCACCAGCAGAATGTGTTAAATGTGTGGTATCTCTATTGAAAGATTCAGCTTATCAATGGTGGAATACGATGGTTTTTGTTGTACCGAGTGAACGTGTAGATTGGGAATTCATCCAAACTAAGTTCAGAAAGAAATATATAAGTCAGAGGTTTCCTGATCAGAAATGCAAAGAGTTCCTTGAGCTTAAATATGGCCATATGTCAATGTCTGAATACGAAAGAGAATTTGTTAGATTAAGCAAATATGCCTAGGAATGTATTCCAACTGAGTTTGCTATGTGTAAGTAATTCAAAGATGCGTTAAACGAAGATATAAAGCTGTTAGTCAGGATTCTTGAAGTAAAAGAATTTGTTATTCTGGTGGTCAACTGTTTAACGTCATAACAATAATGTGCAATCGTACACTGTCGATGTAAGTTTAGTAGATAGATGCGAGTCGCTCAGATATCGATCCCACAGGGATGGTAGTCTTTTGTCTATTAATATCGGTGTGATAACTAGATGTAAACAAGATAAATTGTGAGGATAGTTGTCGATGCAATAGCTTTAAAAATAATAAAGTAAAATATGATGATGATAAACTAGGATCCCCAACATGAATCTTCAGCATGCTCACAAGGTACAAAAGTATGGGTGATTGTCAATGCAATAAAATCTAAAGTATATCTTACCTAATGTCACTCCTCTATTTAAACTAAGGCTTAAACATGCATATTAACCTCACCTTCCGATGAAGGCAATATGAAACTATTTAGAACAAGTGGACTAAATTCCTCTAATCCTCACTCAACTTCCGTTGAAATGCTTGTTGGCTCAAACTGTCACTCCACTTTTCAATGTCAGTGACTTCAATAACACTTTCGTGTTAAAAAACTTTCAAACCCCAAGATTACACAATAAAAGTAAGCATGAATAAGATAACATTTAACCAAGAATTCATGTATACTTCCATACAAATAGAAATCAGAGACTAATCACCAGTATTTAGAAAGAAATAAGAAAGAATTAAATGGAGAAAACTATCCTTAGACAACTCAATTGAATCTCTCTATTCTCTCTTGTCTCACACTTAGTCTCCTCGTCAAGAGCTAGTTTGCATTTGGTTTTCACATTGCCTCACCTGTGAGAGACTTAAGCTGCCATGGCTGTAAGCTTCAAGGTAAGATGATGAAGATGATGATGGAGGAGAAAAAAATAAAAAATCTCCCATTTTTTTCTCATGTCCCCCTTTTATGTCCTACTCCAACAGTACATGTGTTCTTTCCTCGAAATAATTCTATACTTGTACGTACAAGTTGGTTATACCAGACTGGACAACTCACACAGTTTTGGTTTTTATTTGGACAGCTGTCAGTTACGGTGACAATTTTGGACACAGTCTGGGATTAACTCATCAGTGACATTGTAGACAGCTGTCAAGTACAGCGATAATTTTGGATGCAATTTAGAGTTTACTCATGCAACAATATTAATGCAATAAGATAGCAAAATTAAGGATAAAATAGGCTAGGATTCACTAAGTTATAAAATGTAACTTACTGAATTAAAAATGCTAAAATATATGCTAAAGATAATTAAATAAAGACAAATTAACCAATAAGTAAGGAGAAAATGTATGTTCTTTCTAGTACTATCACACCCCCAAACTTGAGTTTTTACTTGTCCTCAAGTAAAATAGAAACTAGCAAGGCTACACAAGAATTTACTAAGGCAAATGATCATTGTAGCAACTGGAATCACCTAAAATACCAATGAATGAGTCACATGCAGCTGACAGAATATTGTATTGACAGTACATAAGTATGAATGAATAAGATTGCAGCTTCATCAAAACTAGCATCATGCATTAAATCCTAAATTCTATCTACCAATACAGCATATATTATACAACATATGTCTCCTTTTTTTGTGAATAAGGGATATCGTTGCATTATTGTACCCTTTTTACTGAAAAGTAATAATGGAGTGCAACAAACCCGTAGCGAGTACATAATTACGTCGACACACATTCATGCGGCGTAAGCTTTTAGCTAGATTCATTTTTCTAACACTTGCATTGGAGTGTTCCCTCTTTAACATTTCACAATACACCCACTTTAGAGTGTCTATTATTCATAACTATAAATATATATATAAGCAACTATAAAAGGCAGATTCATTCAAGATTCAAGAAATACTGCTAGTCATCCATTACTAATGCAGCATAAATCATTCATCAAAGAATTGAAGAAACAACATTTAGTCAAATTTATCCAACTCATTCATTGATAATTCACATGCTTCAAGAGTTAAGCATCTAACAAAAATTTTCAAACACATTTGCATTAAGCACAAATAAACCTTGCATGCTTCAAAGAAAAATTTTAAAATATGGGTGTAATTCCAAACCTCATATGCATTCCCCCAAACTTAAAGTTTAGATTGTCCCTAATGTACTAAAATTAACATGCAATGACAATAAAAATGCAATGAAAATATATATTTATTAAAATAAAACCTACAGCTACATGTAATGCATGAATACTACAACTAAAGTTTAAAATAAACTAACTCAATTATCCGCAGTCGTCGATGTGGCTCATGTTGTTTCTTTTTCCTCCTTTTCTTCTCCTCCTTCTTTCATTTTTTTCCTTGAAATGCTTTCTTTCTTTTCCTTGGGCTTGCACGGTCTTCAAATTACTCCTCAGTTCTTGGCTCAGTCTCGGCATCATCGGCTACTGTTTGTGTAGGAGGGGCTACTTGGAGTGGTCTAGTGTAGACCACTATTGCCTATGAATTGCATTGCTCCTTACTAGTGATCTCAACAACTTCTGCTAGTCTCATTCTAGTTCGCTCCAACTTCTCAATATTTGTACCCATAGATTCGGGTGCAGTGACAACTTTCTCAACAAAATATTCTTCTTTTTTTCTTTCTCCTTTTCAACAGCTTTTTCTTCTTTAGCGACCACTTGTTCTTATGCAACATCAACTTCCTTCTCAATAATAGTGTCCTCTTGATCAGCAAAAATGTCATCCTCAAATAAACTATCAATCTTTCACAGGCATTCATTGAGTCCCTAAATTCCTCTTCTTTCTCAGTATTAAAGACCTGCACAATGGGTGGGGATGCCACCAGTCTATCTCAGTCTTCTAAGTCATCATCCGAAGAAGAGAGGTCATAATTATGAATGATTGGTGGAAACTTAGGAAATTCTGGTAGTGGGAATGGGCTCAGTTGGCCTAATGTGGCTACAATAGAACTGTTCTCGGCTCTGGTATAAGCATAAAACAAATTTTGGGATCGCTCCATATCTTCTACTGTAGTGACAAGCTTGATCTGCTTGTTGTTGATAGAATTTACCATTTTTTTGACATCCTTCAGTTTGCTCCATAATAATGTCTTTGTATTCATGCTTGTCCTTTTCTGTCAACTTTGGCTTTACCCTTTCTTATCTTGTTGGTCTCCACCTCCTTCAGTATTGGTGTGTCCTTACCTCGAGTCATTCTTTCTATAAAGGCTTCATTGATTGGGTCTTTATATTCCAATTTTTCCTCACGAGCACGGGGAATGATTCCTCTTTGCTGGCATAATAACATCACTAGGGATGGGAAACTAAGATCCCAGTCTGCCTTGTAGTGCAATCAGCTATTTCCTGATGAAGAATTATGCCCACATCAATTTTTTGGCCCTTGACTATAGAATGTATCAGGCACATTTTATCTAGGGTGACTGTGGTACTGTGAGTGGAGGGCTCTATTTTGCAGTTGATGAGGTGAAACGAAATTTTACCTTGTAATTTTAGGAAGCGACGGTACATCATATAGTTCTTTTGATGAAAACCTATCCAAACTACTCCCTTGACACATAAGTCTCTCACCAAGAGGTCACATTTTTCATCTATGATGTCATCCATGAACTCAGAGTGTTTGACACCATCGACCTTGGTGTTGTACAGCTCATTAATGTTTGCAGTGTCTCATGGTATTAAACCTTCTCGAATGAAAATAAACCCTAACTCATGATCGTAGAGATTGGCATTGAACTCATGTACCAGCAAAGGTGAGTAGCTTTCACGATGGTTGTAAAAAGTTTCTCACTTTAACTTCAAGATGGTTTTGGAGACTTGTTTACCCAAATCTTGTTTTGGTGAAAGAGAAATGCCTTGCTCGGGATGAAAGTTGTGCTTCAATATGTTGTTTTGAAATCGTTCCTTTACTACTTTATTCAAAAAGACTATTGGCTCTTTTGCCTACTTGGTCTGGGGGATTCCGATTCATGAACTGTGGTAGCAGAGAATATATGTTCCCCAGTAGATTTAGTGGCTTTCTTAACTGAGCCTCTTGTTTTTGCCATCTTTTGTTGAGGCAAAATAGTTTAAAGGAAAAAAGATAGGATTTTTAGAAGGAAAAAGAAATAAAAATGGTTGCTTGAATGCGTTACAGTCAGTACAGTGAGGGAGAATTTATATGAGTGAAAGAGGAAGATGGAGAGGTGTGTTGTTTTGTTGAGAGGTATAGGGTTGTCGGAAAGAGTTGTGTCCAATAGAAATTGTGCCTGCTCAAAAAGATCAAACGGCTGAGTGAGTTTTGATCCAACGGTGGAATCAAAATTTCTTTGAATTCTACCGAGCTATAAATGGTAGTGCAAATGTATGGAATGTGTTGACAACAAGATTCCTATGTGTCGATAATGGTACCTAATTATTCTGCAAAAAAAAAAAAAGGAAAGCTATAACAGCCTAAATTATGGCCTAGTCAGAATAGTGGTTTCAAGACCAAATATACGAAGTATAAAAGTATGATTTATGAGTATTTTTAGTTTATGACATGATTGCATAATAGTGATAAAAATTCATGAAGGAAATTTTGGGAAAATGTGACTAATTTGTCCTTTAGGACTAAATTGAAAAAGTTGCAAAATTAAGTTTCTAGAAGCTTTAAGGATGACTTAGCATTTGAAAAATTATTAGGAGTCCTTATTTAGCAATTAGACCAATTTCTGGCACTATGGACAAAAATGCCCGTGGAAGGGTAAAACATTAAAGAAAGGGTGTAAGGGCATTTTGGTCATTTGGTAAATAAATGAAATAAAAAAGGAAAAAGAAAGCAAAAAGTGTCCATCTTCTCCATACTTGTGCCGAATTTGAAGAGTCCTCCGTAACTATGGTTTCTTTCATTTTCAAGCTCCAAGTAAGTGACACCAAGCCCTATTTTTCATGCTCTTCGTATTTTTGAAATCCTTGTAGCTTAATTTAGTTATTTCTACCACTAATTTAAGCTAGATTTTACGCTAAAAAATATACCCATGCATGACATGCAAGTATTTTAATGTCTAATGGTAGAATATGAAAGTTTAAAGTGTAGTAAACACCTTTCTCTAGGTGATTTTTCATGAAAGTCCCTAACAGGGACTAAATTGCAAAGTTAGTAAAATGTATAGTAAATGTACAAATTGATGAGAAATGTGGGCTATTATGAGCACATGAAAGGTTTGGCTAGGCTTGGGTAGTCAAGAAAATAAATGCATTTCATTTTATGAGCCTAGGGACCATTTTGGAAATATGTAAAAGTTTAGGTGGAAAATTATAAATTTTGCCAAAGTATGAATTTTGGGCTAATTAGCCAATGTGAGTACTAAATAAGTTAAATTTGTCATTCTAGATCAAAAAACACGAAGCCCGGATCGAAACTGGGAAAAAGTAAAGTAGTGGACTAAATCGAAATTCACCCTCGTTTTGGACCTGAGGTAAGTTGTATGTAATAATTTAGCTTTATGCATGATGTAAATTTATGATGATGATATTTTATGTAATCATGCAAATCCCATGAAGTTTTTAACATGATTATCATCAAGAAAGGATGAAATTAAGATGAGAATTATTGGTTAGTAATGTTAAAGAATACGATGGATACCAAAGTCATGACATGAATTATGTAGGTCCCGTATAAGACCATGTCTGGGACACGGCATCGGTACCGAATTGAGATCCCATGTAAGACCATATCTAGATATGGCTTCGGCATCGACTTGAGATCCCATTTAAGACCATATTTGGGATATGGCTTTGGCATCCTATCATGATAGTGACATTCGGTTATCCTTCGGTATTATAAGTCAATTTAATGAGAAAGTACGCAAATTAATGAGTTATGGATAAAGACTAAAGATTTGTGATGAGCGATACAAGTATGCATGAATAAGTTACGAGAAATTGAAAGTATAATGTTATGAGTAATACAACAAGAATGGCACAAGTAAGTTACGAGTTTATAAGCTATGAGAACGAGTAAGCCATGAGAATGAGTAAGTTATGAGAATGAGAAATTCATGAGATTTAGTAAGTTTTGAAAGGAGTAAGAAAGTTTTGGCATTTTATGATATTTAAATTTGTATGATGTTTCATGATTTATGTTGCTATATTATTCTATGCAACTTACTAAGCATTTATGCTTACTCCCATTTCTTCCCCTTTTTCCATGTAGATTTGCCGAATTAGCTCGGGGATCAACTGAAGTTGAAGCTTGAAGTCACACTATCAGGCCATTCATTTTGGTATAGTATAGTTAGCTATTTTGATCTATGGCATGTATAGGAATTTAGTCATTTTGATAAATGTCTTTTGGATAGCCAAAGGTGTTGGCTATTGATAATACTCAAGTCTTGTTGTAATAACCTTTGAAATTGGCCAATATTGTCAAAGTTATATTTTAAGAAATGATGGATGAGAATGACAGGCATGGTGGCATTTGGATGCCTTAGTTGTGAATGATTATAATGTATATTATGTATGGTTTTACGAGGTTGAATTTAGTATGAGTTAGATTGTGTTTCAGGGTGGCAAAAAGGCTTGGAAAATAGCCTATATTGTCCACACTGGTTAGGCATATGGGTGTGTGTCTAGGCCGTGTATGACACACGGTCCGCACCAGAGGCGTGTAGCTCGACATTGTGTCCCCTACATCTTAAGTAGTTAAGTCAGTATTGCACATGGGTTAAGCACACGGGCGTATGCCTTGACCGTGTGAACCCCTGGTTGTTTATAGCAATCAGATCAGAGTACTCCATGATTTATTGACCGGACGTGTCTAGGCCGTGTGAGGGACACGGGCTATAGACACGGGTGTGTGCTCAAGCCGTGTCAAAACCCCTGTAGGTTTGAAATAAAGATAAATTCAGAAATGGTTAGGGACATGGACGTGTGTAACCACATGGCCTGCTCACATGGGCGTGTCCCATCCCACACAGGCGTGTGGCCTTGTTTTAAGCAAAAATTTTCTAAGTGCCTGAAAATTTGTGGATCCATGCCAGACTGCACCCAATGCACGTTTTGGGCCTTGTAGGCCCGTAATAAGGATAGTAAGAGATCGCATGAAAAGTTTTGGAATGGAATAAAATTTTATAACCCGAGTTTATGCATTCAAGCATGATTAAGTACGGTAATGCCTCGTACCCCGTCCCGGTGTCAAACTCGGGTAAGGGGTGTTACAAAAGCAAACTTTAACAAAACATAAATAAAATAAAATAAAATAAAATAAAATCTCATAGTATTAATTAAAAATTAAAACTTTTCGACCAATTTAATGGTCTCTGCCTACTTTTGATCATTGTTGCCAAAATAGTGTTTCAGCCTTTGTCCATTAACTTTTAACTAATGTCCATCACGCAAATCTTGAATTGTGACTACACCATGAGGAAATACGGAAAAAACTTCAAAAGGTCCAGACCAACGTGAACACAATTTACCTGGAGTGCAATTTGAGTCGATAATTGAATAATAAAACCTTTTGACCCACAACAAATGTTGTTGTAAAATAATCTTGTCATGCCATCGTTTGGCCTTTTCCTTGTAAATTGCAGCATTTTCATAAGTATTTCTCCTAATCTCATCCAATTCAGTGATATCTAACAGTTTATTCTTTCCAGCTGCTTCATAGTCCATGTTCATTTGTTTAATTACCCATATTGATTTGTGTTCCAGTTCGACTGGCAAGTGACATGCTTTCCCAAAAACCAATTGATACGGTGAGATCCCTAAAAGAGTTTTGTATGCTGTCCACAGTGCCCATAAAGTGTCATCCAATTAGAAAAACCAATCTTTCTACGAAGGGTTTACAACCTTCTCAAGAATGTTCTTAATTTGTCGATTCCATACTTTGGCTTGTCCGTTGGTTTGCGGATGATAAGTAGTAACTAGTCTACGATTAACTCCAAATCTCTTTAGTGCGGTCGCCACTTGGTTGCAATGAAAGTGTGTACCTTGATCACTAATTAATGCTTTTGTTGTGCCAAAACGGATGAGTATATGCTTGTGAAAAAAAATTTAGCATTCTATTTGCATCATCCTTTGGGATTGTAACAGCTTCCACCCACTACGAGACGTAGTCAACAACTATTAATATATAAAGATCTCAAAATGAACTCAAAAACGGTTCCATAAAATCCATACCCCAAACATTGAATAATTCAACTTCCATAATTGGTTGTTACAACATTTCATTGCATCAGGATATAGAACCGAAACGCTGACACCTATCACATTGATACACAAAATTGTGGGTGTCTTTGAATAATGTCGACCAGTAGAATCCTAATTAGAGAACTTTAGCAGCAGTTCTCATACCACCGAAATGACCTCCGTAAGGAGTAGCATGAAAATGCTTCAGGCTTGAAAGCATCTCATCTTCTGGAACACAATGCCAAATGATGTTGTCATTGCATACTTTGAATAAATACAACTCATTCCAATGATACTTCATTACGTCACAAAGAAATCTTTCTTTTTTATGGCTTGTGACACCCAATGGGAGTTTTCTACATACTAGATAATTAACAAAATTTGCATACCAAAGGGTTGTATCTACTACAAATAACTTTTCATCTAGGAATGTGTCGACAATTTGAAGTATGTTCCTTTTTTTATTGCCAACTTCCAATCAAGATAAATTGTCTGCAACTTGATTCTTTGAACCCTTACGATTTTTTTATCTCGGTCAAATTCTTGCAATTGTAATATCTAGCGTACCAATCTTGGTTTGGTGTCCTTTTTCATAAAGAGATATCTCAACGTCGAGTGATTAGCGAATATAGTAACCTTTGCACTAACAAGATAGGAATGAAACTTGTCGAAAGCAAATACTACAGCCAGCAATTCTTTCTCAGTGGTGGTATAATTAAGTTGAGCCTTTCTAAGAGTTTTGCAAGCATAATTGATGGCGTGAAATATTTTTCCCTTTCGTTGTCCTAGAACTGCACCCACGGCAAAGTCACTTGCATCGTACACAACTTCAAAAAGTTGAGACCAATCTGGTGCAACGACAATGGGTACATTCACTAGCTTCTTTTGTAACTGAAGAAAGGCATCCAGACATGCATCGTCAAAGAAGAATTTTTTATTCTGTTCCAACAATGAGCACAAGGGCTTTGCAATTTTTGAAAATCTCTAATAAACTGTCGGTAAAACACCGCATGTCCTAGAAAATTATGAATACCTTTCACATTTGTTGGTGAAGGTAATTTCTCAATTATTTCCACCTTAGCTTTGTCTACTTAAATGCCTTGACTAGAAATGTGATGTCCTAACACAGTGCCTTCAGTTGCCATGAAATGACATTTTTCCCAATTCAGGACAAGATGTACGTCTTCACATTGCTTCTGTACTTTATCCAAATTGTCAATGCAATGATCAAAATCATTCCCATAGACTAAGTAATCATCCATAAATACCTCTCAAGAGTCTTCGATCATATATGAGAATATTGCCGTCATGCACCTTTGAAATGTGGCTGGTGCATTGTAAAGACCGAAAGGCATACGGTGAAAAGAGAAAGTACCAAAGAGGCAGGTGAAGGTTGTTTTCTCCTAATCCTTCGGTGCAATAGCAATTTTATTGTACCCAGAATAGCCATCTAAAAAGAAATAATAGGCCTTTCTAGCAAGTCGATCCAGCATTTGGTCAATGAAGGGAAGTGGGAAATGATCCTTTTTTGTTGCCGTATTCAATTTGTGATAATCATACAAACTCGCTATCTCGTGGGAATGCATGTAGAAATTAATTTATCCTTATCGGTGTGAGCCACAGTGATGCTACTCTTTTTAGGCACGCATTGCACTGAACTTACCTAATTGCTATTAGAAATCGAGTAAATAATTTGGGCATCAAGCTATTTTTTATTTCCTTCTTGACAACTTCCTTCCTCTTCTTGTTTAATCTTCTCTACTGTTCAATCGATTGTTTACCTTCATATTCCAACTTGATCTTGTGCATGCAAAAATAAGGACTAATACCTTGGATATCGGTAATACTCCAAGCAATAGCTCGTTTATTTTGCTTGAGAATATGGTCCAATTTCTCTTCTTGAGTTGCGTCTAGTGTTGTGGAGACAATAACTGGGAGAGTATTTGTAACAGCCCGATTTAGGGCCAAGTTAGAACAGTGGTCTCGGGACCAAGAATCTGAAGTAGAAAAATTTATTGTGATAAAATTTTAAGGTCTATAGTATGACTAAATGCATGTGTGAAAATCTTGTTAAGAAATTTTATTGATAGAGGGTCCGATTTGACTAGTAGGACCAAATTGCAAAAAGTGCAGAATATGTGTTCTAAAAGCTTTGGGTGCTTAATTGGAATGATGTGGTACAGGAATGTACGTGAAACTCATAAGTATGAATGCTATAAGTGATAAACTTCCGGTAAGATCATGAATGAGTAAGTTATAGTTATGGGGATTTAATGATGATTATCTTATCTTTCATTATATGAATTGCATAATAACTTATATGGCTAAGATGTTTATTATTTGCATATAAACTTACTAAGCTGTATAGCTTACCCCTCTTTTCTTTCCATTGTTTATAGTGTCACCAAGCTAGCTTGGGGATCGAGAATCGTCGAAGTTCGCATCACACTATCAAGGCTTTATTTTGGGTATTGGTGATTTTGGTATTTTGAAAGTATGGCATGTATATGGACTTGGCCATTTTGTATATGTGTCATAGTGATTGGGTTAATGATGTTGGATCATATTGGTTAAGTGATTGTTTTGTATAAGGACATTGAAAAATTGGCTAATGTTGATTATAAGTAAAATTGCATGATGATGCATTTCATAGATGTAGTGATTTGTATCATTGGGTGAATGAGTATGTGTTTGTTTGAGTATGATAGAAATGGCACGAGAATGATGTGTTGATGTCTTGGTTGTGGACATTATGGTTGCCTTAGAAGGCTATGATTTGTACCTATGAATTGGTGTTTGTGTGTATGAGTTTCAATGTGACAAATGGCTTGGTAAATAGCCTATATATTGTCCACACGGGTAGACAAACGAGCGTGTGTCTAGGCCGTGTGTGACACACGGTCAGCCCCATGGGTATGTGAATAGGTCGTGTGTCCCCTGCCGTGTGTGACACACGGTCAGCCCCATGGGTATGTGAATAGGTCGTGTGTCCCCTGCACCTTAATTTTGAGAAATAGAATGCCCAGTATGGATCACACGGTGGAAACATAGGCGTGTGTCTCGACTATGTGGACGGCATAGCCTGGAACACAGACGTGTGGCAGGGCATGTGAACCCTGCACCTATTTTATGAAAAATCATGAAAATTAAATTGACCACATGGCCTAGCACACAAGCGTGTGACTTGGCCTTGTGACCCTCGAATGTTGATGATGTCAAAAAGAGAGAGTTACATGGGCAGGGACACGGGTGTGTGTGACCACACGGCCTGCCCCCACGGGCGTGTCCCACAACCACACAGGCGTGTGACCCCCGTATAGTGGAAATTTTCTATGTTTTCGTAAAAATTTTCTAAAGTTCTTGGTTTAGTCTCGAACTGCTCCCAATGTATGTTTTGGGCCTCGTAGGCTCGTTTGAGGGACGTTATGATTGAATGCGAACAGTTTTAATCTGGGTGAAAATTTATGGCCCGGATTGTACGATTTCTTGTGTTTAAGTTCGGTAATGCCTTGTATCCTGTTCAGGTGTCGAACACGAGTAAGTGGTGTTATAGTATTGTTATCCCTTAGAAAGACATATTTAAGATGATGAGGTAGTAGTCTCAATTCTAGAATAGGAGCTTCTTCAACAGATGGTTTGAAAATTGAGGTTGTTCTATTGGCTAGGTCTAAGGATTCAATCTGTCATCCATGCTTGAGTTCAAGATTATGAGCTTCAACCACGCTGTCACCATCGCCTAAGAATTCAACATCAAATGTCACTGTAAACTCTTTAAAGAGTGTTGTGCTTTGGACATTGAATTCTTCCTCCATTAGACCATCTAGCACATCAATAGTATGTCATTCTTCTTTGTCATTGCATTGAACAGATTCAAAAATACTGTAGGCAACTTGTTCATCATTCAGTTGCATGGTTAGTTCACTATTATAAACATCAATGAGAGTTCGATCGGTGGCTAAAAATGGTCGTCCCAAGATTATGGGAACCTCCTTGTCTACCTCGCAGTCAAGTATGATAACGTCAACTAGAAAAATGAATTTATCCGCACGAACTAAGACGACTTTTATTTGCCCTTTAGGTTGAGCCAAGGATCGCTCAGCTAGTTGTAATGTCATTACAGTAGATTTCATGTAACCAATTCCTAAATTTCTAAAAGTAGATGGTGGCATTAGGTTAATGCTAGCTCCCAAGTCGCATAAAGCCTTACCCAAATAATGATTTCCAATTGAACATGGGATGGTAAACCTCTCAGGATCTTTCAATTTAGGGGGCAACTTGTTTGTCAAAACAATACTACAGCCTTCTATGAGTGCAATAGTTTCAATATCAGTGAGCTTCTTCTTCTTGGACAAGAGGCCGTTCATAAATTTCCCATAACTCGAAACTTGTACTAGAGTGTCCACTAAAGGAATGTTGATTTGTAGTTGCTTCAATGTGTCTAGGAATAGTTGATACTGCTTATTATGCTCATTCTTCCTGAATCTTTGTGAGAAGGGTAAAGGTAGAGATATATCTACTTGTGTCGACACCTTTGATTGCGCTGACAATTTTGAAGGTCAAACAGTAGGTAGATGATTGACAATTAGTGGAACTTCTTTGTCTGATGCATCAATAAATTCTTTAGATTTAACCTTCTCACCAGTGATCACTCCATCCGTATCTTGAGGTCTATGGTAGAGTTAATAATTGGTTCGCTAGTTTGTTTATCACTCCTAAAAGTGATAGCCTTACAAAGTTCTTTTCCCCTTGGACTAGGATTTTTCGTGTCACTAGGTAATGAACCTGGTGGTCGAGTATTCAGATTTGGAGCAAGTTGTCCTAACTGTGCTTCTAATGCTCGAATGGAAGATGAATTCCCTTGTACGATTGCTTCCGTGCAAATAATATGCTCCCGCATTAATGCCTCAAAAGTTGCTAATGGGTCATAAGTAGAAGTTAGAGTGTACAGTTGCTTTCGATGTCTTTGAACAAGTTGATTTGGTATTGAAATATGTTGTGGCGGCAGTAGATTTTGATGTGGATGTGTCTGACCTTATTGTGGATGCATCTAAGTGTGTTGATTGTAGCTCTGCTACTGTTGCTTGTAATTCCCTTGTCAGGGATTATAATTACCCTAAGTAGATAGATTTCCATATCTGAATGTCGTAAAATTTTGTCCAGCATTTTGAGTTCCCCAAAATGGTTGGTTGCGTACAGAGTTTTTGTATGAATCTCCATACGAATTGTTGCGGATGTTACTAATATAATAGGCATTCTTAGCATTTTGTAGACAACCTTCGTAGCTATGGTTGTCACCACAAATTTCACAAGAAAAAGTAGGAACATCAACTTGCTGAGTGACTTGTATAGGTGTAATGCCAATCGTCTCTTGCATATTTTTAATCATGTTTGTGAAAGAAGAAACTTGAGCACTTAATGCGGTTATTGCATCTAATTCAATAACTCTTGGGGTAGTTTTTGCTTGTGTAGCTCTGGAGATAGGATATTGATAATCAATTTGAGCAATTCTCTTAAGAATTCTCACAGCATCGGTATAAGAACAATCCAGCAGAGGTCCATTGGCTGATGCGTCGATAAGATTCCTTGTATATGAATTCAACCCATTATAAAAAATCTCAATTTGTGTTTCTAGTTGAATGTCGTGCATGGGACAACGTCGAAGTAAATATTTATAACGTTCCCATGTCGTGCGAAGATTTTCATCATCTAGCTGATGGTAAGTAGTAATATCATTTTGAAGACGAGCATTCATTGCCGATGGGTTAAATCAAAAAACAAACTATGTTGCTAGTGTATCCCAATAGGTAATTAATCTGGCAAATAGTCTGAAAAACCAAGTGCATGCTCTTCCTTGTAAGGAACAAGGAAATATTTGCATCTTCAAGGCATCATCAGGAACACCTTGTTGACTAAAGGAAGCACAGATCAATAAAAAAAGATTTAAGATGTTCTCTCGCATCTTCATGTGGCATCCCAGCATATTGTCTATTAGAATTCAGCATTTGAAACATTACTGGCTTAAGTTCAAAATTCTCAACTTGGATTGCTGGCCTAACAACTCCTGGTTGTAAATCATTCAAGACAGGTACTAAAAAATGGCGTATAGTCCTATATTGTATGCGAGCATCTTGCAGTAACAATGGGTTATTTACATTTTGCTGTTGTATCAGGGGTATGGCTGTATTGTTACCTGGTAAAGCCATATTTCTTTGTTCTCGAAGTCTACTCTGAACAGTCCTTTCAATTTCTGGATCAAAATCCGTAAGAAAATCCAAATTTCTTCTGGTTATAAAACACCTAAATTGAAGTTAAAGAAAAAGCAACAAAGAAAAACCAGTTAGTGAATACTAAACATTATAGAAAGAAAATAACATACAAAAAAAACACAAAAACAAAAATAAACATCAAACAAACGCCATCCCTGATGTAACACCCCAAACCTGGCCCCGACATTATGGCCAGATCGGTGTGTCACATGGATACTTGACTAAACCTTGATCTTCTTTTAATAAATCGTTAGGTCGTTTGTAGTAAAATCGTGTTCATTAGCTTGTAAATAAGAGTTATTCTCGACTTTAGAAACCGTTGCTACTGCTAGGTAAAACCTCACTTTTTGGCAAATCTTCTTATCGTGTTATTGTTGTTAAGTAATCCATTTATCACGTGTTGTATGTTTTGAAAACGTTTGCTTAAATTTGAAAAGCTCGCGCGAACTAGTCCACCATAAAAAAAACAAATGATAAACGAAAAACCCAAAACAAAATACTCCAAGCGGCCTTAATACAATTTAAAACCCAAATTAAAATAAAGCATTAACAAAGTAAACTTAAATAACTATAAACCAGAAAGTAGTTCACGTGGCCACTCCAAATCCCTTGTAACTCCAAGTCTTCTAGATCAATTCGCTATCGCTAGAAGTTATTCCACCACTCTACTCCCAAATCTACACTTGATTCTAACCGAAGCACTAAGGAGAGAATGACTAAATAGGAGGGGTTGAAAATCAATAAAGAATAGGAGATGGAATTCGGCTTTTGAAAAGAGCACCCTAGAGAGTGTAGAGGTTTCGGTTTGAAAGAAAAGATGAAAAGAGAAGAAGACGTTATGAATCAGAGAAGAGATGGTCGACAGAGAGATATTGGAGGCTTGAGGGTTTCGATTTTAGCAAAAGTAGAGAAAATGAGGATTCGGCCCAAAGAGAAATCAGCTAACAAGGTTTTAGGGAAGTCGATCTAATCAATGGAGAAAAGGAGAAGAGGAGAAAAGAAAAAGGAAAGAGTAGGTTTGGCACTTTAGTCAATCGGTCATGAAGGTTAAGGGTCTAGGGACTTTTGGCTTTTGAAGACTGAAAAGAGAAGAGCAAGGAAAGAAAAGAGATGAATTCCTGATTTTGCATTAAACAAAAATACAAATCTCGAAACCCTAAAGAAGGACAATCAGCACCTACCTACCCAAAATGCCGAAAACTAAGACCCCAAAACAACCCAAAAAGAATTCAGCATACACCCTAATTGCCAAAGTACACTACCTTAGCCCCTTAACCGAATATGCTCTCTAACGCCCCTACAATCGGCCAACTCTTGCTCCCCTTTCAAAATTCCTAAATTTTGTCCTTGATAAACTCCCCTTATCACTCCTCAACCTAATTCCATGAGCACTTCAAACTCCTTCCTTTAGAATTCAACTTGGAGTCCACCTCTTACCATGTACATGTAACAAAATAAAATAAGCACTATGCTCACCAAGGGATTCGAACCTCAGCTCCCTCACAAGCCGTGTCACGCCACCCTTGAGCTCTAAGTGGCGCTACCTTGCCACTTTACCACAAGTTTTGTTGTGTCTTAAAACCCCAACTTTAACTTAAAAGCCCACCTAGCTTCAATCCATTCTCACCTAAGGCCAAAAATTAAAATTTTGCCAGACTTTAATCTTAAACTTAGGCCTTCTAAAGGTCCACTAAACATACTTAATTCATTACTTCAGCATAACAAGGCATGCAAAGTTAAATTCATGAAAAAATTTGAACACCCAAAAAATTAGGGCATTACAACTCTACCTCCTTAAAGAAATTTCAGCCTCGAAATTTACCTGGTCCAAACAGGTGAGGGTATTGTTGATGAACCGCCTCTTCTAGCTCCTACGTAGCTTCTTCTCTGCCATGATTGCGACAAAGCACTTTTACCAAAGGAACTGACTTCTTTCTTAACATCTTCACATCACATCCAGAATTTGCACAGGTTCTTCTTCAAAAGTCAAATCAACTTTAACTTCAATTTCTTCAACTGGTACAATATGGGAAGGATCAGACCGATACCGCCTTAACATGCAGACATGAAAGACGTCATGAATCCGGTCTAATTCCGAAGGTAGTTCCAGCTGATATGCTATAGGACCCACCCGTTTAAGAACTCAATAGGGCCTGATAAACCACAAACACAATTTGCCCTACTTTCCAAACCTTAAAATCTTCCTCGAAGGCGAAACCTTTAAGAAAACCAAATCTCCCACCGAGTACTCAATTTCCTTACGCTTCAAGTCGGCGTAAGACTTTTACCTATCAGATGCCTCCTTTAACCGATCCCTGATCAGCTTAACCTTATCTTCTGTATCCACTACCAACTCTGGTCCAAGAACTTGACGTTCTCCCAATTCTCTCCAACAACTAGGCGTATGACACCTTCGACCATACAGCACCTCGTATGAAGCCATTCGAATACTCGCCTGGTAACTATTGTTGTATGCAAACTCCGCTAATGGTAAGTAATCTTCCCAGCTACCTCGGAAATCAATAACACATCCTCTCAACATGTCTTTCAGAACTTAAATCACCCTTTCCGACTGCCCATCCGTCTGGGGGTGAAAAGTAGTGTTGAAGTCTAGCTGAGTACCCAACTGCCAGAATCGAGATGTAAACCAAGGGTCCCGATCAGAAATAATTGAAACTGGCACTCCATGAAGTCGCACTATCTCTGCCACATACAATTTTGCCAGTTTCTGAAGTGAGTAGTCAGTTCGGACGGGTATGAAATAAGCAGGTTTAGTTAGCCTATCCACAATCACCCAAACTGAGTCCTTCTTGGTAGGCGTCAAGGGTAGCCCACTCACAAAATCCACAGTTACCCTTTTCTACTTCCAAAGTGGAATCTTGACCGGTTGCAGAAGTCCAGATGGCAGTTGCTGCTCAGCTTTCACCTGCTGGCAGGTCAGACAATTACCCACAAATTTCGTTACTTCCCGCCTAAGTTTAGGCCACTAATACAATTCTCGTAACTCCCGATACAACTTATTCCCTCCGGGATGCATGGCACAAAGGCCGCCATGAGCCTCTCTCAGAATTGACTATCTCAAGTCGGAGTCCCTCGGAATACAAACTCTTCCTCAGAAACATAGAACTCCTTCACTATTCAATCCAAAATCAGAAGTCTCCCCATTCTTAACTTATTGAAATCGAGGAACCAATGACTCATCCTCTAATTGCTTCTCCTTAATTTGCTCTATCCAAATCGGTCTCACTTGCAATTCAGCCAAAAAGCTTCCATCATCATATAGACTAAGGCGAGCAAACATCGCCCTCAGCTTAGTTACAGCTCTTCGACTCAGTGCATCAGCTACTACATTAGCTTTGCCTGGGTGGTACTCAATAGAACAGTCATAGTCCTTAAGATGCTCTATCCATCTTCGTTGCCTAAGGTTCAACTCCTTTTGAGTTAACAGATACTTGAGACTCTTATGATCCGTGTATCTAATACACTTTTCTCCATATAAATAGAGCCTCCAAATCTTTAACGCAAAAATCACTGCTGCCAACTCCAGATCATGCATAGGGTAGTTTGCTTCGTGAGGCTTAAGCTGTCACGATGCATAAGCAACCACTTTACCCTCTGGCATCAGCACGCAGCCCTATCCAACACGCGATGCATCACTATACACAGTAAAATCCTTCCCAGACTCCGGCTGAATCAATATAAGCGCCTCAGTCAAAAATTTCTTTAACTTCTCGAAAGCCTCTTGTTATTTCTCAGTCCAGACAAACGGTACTCCTTTTCTCAAAAAATTTAATTAACGATGCCACAATAAAAAAAAATCCTTCCACAAATCTCCTGTAGTACCCCGCTAAACCCAAAAAACTCTAAATTTTTGACATAGATCTCAGTGGCTTCCATTTCAGAACCGCCTCAATTTTTCGAGGATCCACCCTAATCCCCTCGGTAGAAACAACGTGACCTAAGAACGTCACTTCTCGCAGCCAAAATTTACACTTGCTAAATTTTGCATACAGTTGCTTCTCCCTCAACAGTTGCAGAAAAATTCGGAGATGCTCATTATGATCCTCCTCAGTCCTCAAATACACCAGAATATCATTTATAAAGATGACTCCAAATTGATCCAGGTAGGGTTAGAATATCTGATTCATCAGATCCATGAAGGCCGCTAGTGCATTCGTCAATCCAAACGGCATTACCAAAAACTCGTAATGACCATACCAAGTCCTGAATGTTGTCTTATTAATATCTACCTCTTTAACCCTTAATTGATGATATCCAGACCGAAGATCAATCTTGAAAAATACCGATGCTCCTCTTAGTTGGTCAAATAGGTCGTCGATCCTTGGCAGAGGGTACTTGTTCTTAATAGTTAGTTTGTTCAACTGACGATAATATATGCATATACGCATCGTCCCATCCTTCTTCTTCACGAACAGTACCGGTGCTCCCCATGGAGACACACTTGGTCTAATAAAACCCCGATCCAGAAGTTCTTAAATTTGTGCCTTCAACTCCACTAACTCATTCGATGCCATCATATAAGGAGCGATGGACACTGGGGCCGTTCCAAGCAACAAGTCGATTCCAAATTCGACTTCATGATTCGGAGACAACTCTGGGAGCTCATCCGAAAAAACATCTTGAAATTCCTTGACAGTTCTAACTTCTCCTACTATCAAACCCTCAGAATCAGGCTGACTCACATACGCCAAAAATGCCTCGCAACCCTTGTGAATCAGCTTTTTAGCTCTCAAAGCCGAGATAACGTTGGACAAGTAATCCCTTCGCTCCCCTATTATAGTTACCTCCTTATCCTCCGTGGTCTTTAACACCATTTGCTTGGCAGCGCAATCCAAAGTCGCTCGATGCTTAGCCAACCAATCCATACCTAGAATGAGATCAAACTCTCCAAAGGGTAGCTCCATCAAATCCGTAGAGAAAATCCTACCTTGTGCCTCTAAAGGTACATCTGTAAAGAGTTTGTTTACCCCAACTGAGTGACCCAGTGGACTTATCACAGATACCCCACTCATAGTTTTCTCAGATTGCACACCCAACGTCCCAGACACATCACAAGCAACATACAAATGGGTAGATCCAATATCAATCAGAGCAGTGTATGGTGTGCTATAAATTAAAAACGTATCGGTTATGACGTCAGGTGCGTCACCTTCCTCTCAATGACGAGCAGCATAAACCAACGCCAGCTGACGAGCCTCAGCATTTCCAGTACCCCTGCCTAGGGGTGAGCATTCGATCGAATCGAATCTTATCAAATAAAAAATTTTCGAGTTAATCGAGTTTTCGAATCTTATTTTATCATTCAAACTTTATTTAAAATTTTCTCGAATCGAGTCGAGTGAGATAGAATTCGAATCGAATATATTTGTTCGAGTTAAATTTTAAAAAATAATTTTGGGTTCTTGTAACCACTATCACCCATCGTAATAAAAATTTTTCACTACAATCAAATTTTTTATTAACTTTTATCACCTCATAATTTATTTATTAATCTTTTTATATACGGGTTAGCTTTTTTGTTTGCTTAGTTGTTTCAATTATCTTTAGATTCTTGTCACTATGTATTTTGGAATTAAAAAATATATTAAATGTAGTAATGTGACTTTTTAATAAAAGTTATTTTAAAGATAAAATGTGAAATTAATACCAATATAAATGGATTTTGGGTAGATGGGGGGTTGGGATGGGAGAGGAGTAAAAGTTTTGGGGAGAAAGTGGGAAGGAGTAAATGTTTTGAGGAAAAAGTAAAAAGGTTTAGAAGTTTTGGGTAAAAATGTAAAATATTATAGTTTGATATTCGAATTATTCGAATTATTCAAGTTATTCGAATTTAAAAACTCAACTCGATTCGAACTCGAAATTCAAAAAAAAATTCGAGTTGACTCGAATAACTCGAATAATTCGAATAACTCGATTCGTTTAACTCGAAATTCGAATTTTTTTATTTTTTCGAGTCGAATCGAGTTTTGTTCACCTCTACCCCTGCCTGGTGCTCTACGTCCACGTCCATTACCTTTGCCGCCCCTAGCTTGACCACGACCTCTCGGTGGTTGTGGCCCACCTCTCACTGGCTGAGTAATCCTTGTTCAGCAACTTGCATCAGTGCCGGCCTCTGAGGACAATCCTTGACTCTATGATCCTTGGATGCTTCCAACATTCACCCAAATGTACCTTTCCACAATCCCTACAAGCCTGCGGTCTAACCACATTCATCGGAACTGCTCGAACCGGCTCGTCCACTCTAGCCCTTTTGACAATCCTACCCGCAGCACTCGAGGGTCCTGATTCCCTCCTAAATCGGTTTTGGTCTTTTTCACGGTTCTGTCACTCCGTACGCTTCACCTCCTCAGCAATCTTAGCTTTTTCCACCAGAGTAGCAAAATCACGCTCCCTCTGTGGAGCAATCAACACTCTTAGCTCATCTCTGAGGCCATCCTCGAATCACATGCTACGTTCATACTCCGTAGCGACTATACCACCAGCATACCAGCTTAACCTTAGGAACTCAGCTTCATACTCTGCGATAGTTTTATTACCCTGAGTCAAATTCAAAAATTCCTTCCTTCGAGCGTCCACATAGCTCTCCCGACATACTTCTATTTGAAGGCTGTCTTAAACAACTCTTAAGTCACCCGCTCAATTAGGGTACCATCCCTCACAGCGATCTACCACTAGTAGGTCTCGTCACGCAGCAAAGATACTGCTCCTTTCAGCTTCTACTCCACTGAGCAATCCAGGTCTTCCATGAACTGCTCCGTGGCCTCCAACCAATATTCGACCACATTCGGGGCTACACCAGATACGCCTAATAAAATCTCCGCAGTTCACCGTTCTCGTGCTCGTCGCAGTAACCCTTTCCAGAACTAGCAACATCGCCTGGGACAAAGCATCGTCCCCTGTAGCCCGATCATGGGACCTGGTCTCAGTTGCCGGTGGCGCTCGTGCCTCCTCAGCTGGCATATGCCCTGAAGATGAAGACTCAGCTTGCGCACTTCCTCGGCCACGACCACGGCCTCTTTCGCGTGCTGCCCTCATACTCATATCGTATTATCTGATTACGAATTTTATGAATTAGTTCAATATTTTAGTATTTATTACAGATATTTTATGCTGGGATAGTATTTCAGAGTTTTTATTTTTACAGAATCGTAGCCTAGCTACATTCTTAGTCTTCTAAAGTTTTAGTGTCACCCTAACTACAGAATCTTAGTAGGGTCTTAGTATTATCTATAGTAATTTCTCACTATCACCACATCTTAATCAAATACAGTAAAGTAGAGGGTACTTACGGACTTGGTGCTGGAGATTCAGTGTGCCACTCTTTAGAAACCAGATTCAGAAAAACCAAGTTTTGTCGATGCTAAATACTTTGAATAATCTATATTTCCAAGACTTTTAGAAAAATACAACTTTTTTAGAAGAAAATCAATTTTAAAAGAATTTCTTAATGGAATTTCCAAAATCGAATTTTCAAAATACAAATTTGGGCCTTAATTTAAATTTTAAGAAAAATATTTAGACCCATTCCACAGCCGAGTTGTTGCATCTAGGCTCTGATACCACTAAATGTAACACCCCAAACCCAGCCAGACATTATGGCCAGATATGGTGTGTCACATGGATACTTGACTAAACCTTGATCTTCTTTTAATAAATCGTTAGGTCGTTTGTAGTAAAATCGTGTTCATTAGCTTGTAAATAAGAGTTATTCTCAACTTTAGAAACCGTTGCTACTGCTAGGTAAAACCTCACTTTTTAGCAAATCTTCTTATCATGTTATTGTTGTTAAGTAATCCATTTGTCACGTGTTGTATGTTTTGAAAATGTTTGCTTAAATTTGAAAAGCTCGCGCGAACTAGTCTACCATAAAGAAAACAAATAATAAACGAAAAACCCAAAACAAAATACTCCAAGTGGCCTTATTACAATTTAAAACCCAAATTAAAATAAAGCATTAATAAAGTAAACTTAAATAACTATAAACCAGAAAGTAGTTCACGTGGCCACTCCGAATCCCTCGCAGCTTCAAGTCCTCTATGGTTAGGGGTCACCTGCATGGATGAAAAAGAAAGGGGGTGAGTTTGTGAAAACTCAGTGTGTAAAGATACCCAACCAGTGTCATACACCAGTCCACTTACCGCGTATTACACCCATATGGGCCCGTAAGCCCATTGGGCCCAAATTAGACCCATCGAGGCCCAAAACCACCCAAGTGCATGAAAATACGCACAGCAGCCTTACCATCCATTATTGCCAATTTCACAATTTCATACCGACCCACGAGCGCTCGTACGCTCATAAGCCCTCAAAATGCCGGCATTTTAGCTTTTCGACTTTTGCTGATCTAATCTACTAGAGGGTGTCGAATACACACCTGTTTGCGAACTACGTCAAGATTCTGCACACGATTAACCTATAACAAACCCACTACAACATTAAACTATAATCCAAACGAAATCAAACGAGATCGACATCACCTAATACCATTACATTCGGCCATCACTATCAAATCACCATCCCTTACCTTTGTCGAAATCTAGACCATAGATCTAGATCTAGATCGCTTCAATGGCCCTAGCCTCCAACTGCTCCTCGCTAGATCACCCCTTTACCACACTAATACACATGAGAACTAAAAGAAAATGCTAAAATAGGTGTTTATCCAAAAGGAGTCAAGATTGATAGCCACCATAGGAAGATAGGGGTTTTCGACTTTTCTTAAATCATAAGAATACGGAAGAAGAGATTTGAGTACTTACCACCAGGATTTGCTAGATCGATTCGCTATCGCTAGAAGTTATTCCACCACTCTACACCCAGATCTACACTTGATTCTAACTGAAGCACTAAGGAGAGAATGACTAGATAGGAGGGGTTGACAATCAATAGAGAATAGGAGATGGAATTTGGCTTTTGAAAAGAGCACCCTAGAGAGTGTAGAGGTTTCAGTTTGAAAGAAAAGATGAAAGGAGAAGAATAGGTTATGAATCAGAGAAGAGATGGTCAACAGAGAGATATTGGAGGCTTGAGGGTTTCAGTTTTAGCAAGAGTGGAGACAAGGAGGATTCGACCCAAAGAGAAATCGACTAACATGGTTTTAGGGAAGTCGATCTAATCAATGGAGAAAAGGAGAAGAGGAGAAAAGAAAAAGGAAATAGTAGGTTCGACACTTTAGTCAATCGGCCATGAAGGTTGAGGGTCTAGGGACTTTCGGCTTTTGAAGACAGAAAAGAGAAGAGCAAGGAAAGAAAAGAGATGAATTCTCGATTTTGCATTAAACAAAAATACAAATCTCGAAACCTCAAAGAAGGACAAGAGACACCTACCTACCCAAAATGTCAAAAACTAAGACCCCAAAAGAACCCAAAAATAATTTGGCATACACCGTAATTGCCAAAGTACACTACCTTAGCCCCTTAGCCGAATATGCTCTCTAACGCCTCTACAATCGGCCAACTGTTGCTCCCCTTTCAAAATTCCTAAATTTTGTCCTTGATAAACTCCCATTATCACTCCTCAACCTAATTCCATGAGCACTTCAAACTCTTTCCTTCAGAACTCAACTTGGAGTCCACCTCTTACCATGCACATGCAACAAAATAAAATAAGCACTATGCTCACCAAGGGATTTGAACCTCAGCTCCCTTACAAGCCGTGTCACGCCACTCTTGAGCTCTAAGTGGCATTACATTGCCACTTTACCACAAGTTTTGTTGTGTCTTAAAACCCAAACTTTAACTTAAAAGCCCACCTAGCTTCAATCCATTCTCACCTAAGAATAAAAATTAAAATTTTGCCAAAATTTAATCTTAAACTTAGGCCTTCTAAAGGTCCACTAAACACACTTAATTCACTACTTCAGCATAACAAGACATGCAAAGTTAAATTCATGTAAAAACTCGAAAACCCCAAAAATTGGGGCATTACACCTGATAACAGTGCCAAAAACTTGTTCGGTTGTTTAACGTCATAGCAATAATGTGCAAGCATACACTGTTGATGCAAGTTTAGAAGACAGATGTGAGTCTGTCAGATATCGATCCTATAGGGAATGTAGTTTTTTGTTTATTAATGCGGTATGATAACTAGATGTAAACAAGATAAATTGTGAAGATAGTTGTTGATACAATAACTTTAAAAATAATAAAGTAAAATATGATGATGCTAAACTTGGATCCCCAACATGAATCTTCAGCATAACACTAAATGCTCACAAGGTACAAAAGTATAGGTGATTGCCGATGCAATAAAATTCAATGTACATCTTACCCAGCATCACTTGTCTATTTAATCTGAGACTTAAACATGCATATTAACCTCCCCTTTCGTTGAAGGCAATACGATACTATTTGGAACAAGTGTACTAAATTCATCTAATCCTCACTCAACTTCCATGAAAATGCTTGTTGGCTCAAACAGTCATTACATTTTCCAGTGTCAGTGATTGTAATAATACTTTCGTGTTAAAAAAAATTCAAACCACAAGATTAAACAATAAAAGCAAGCTTGAATAAGATAACATTTAACCAAGAATTATTGTGTACTTCCATACAAACAGAAATCAGAGATTAATCACCAATAGTTAGAAAAAAAAAGAAAGAATCGAATGGAGAAGACTATCCCTAGACAACTCGACTGAATCTCTCTATTCCTTATTGTCTCGTACTTAGGTCTCCTCATCAGGAGCTAGTCTGTATCTGGTTTTCACGTTGCCTCACCCGTGAGAGGCTTAAATTACCATGGTCGCAAGCTTCGAGGTAAGATGATGAAGATGATGATGGAGGAGAAAAAAATAAAAATCTCTCTTTTTTCTTCTCATGTCCCCTTTTTATGTCCTGCTCCAACAGTACATGTGTCATTTCCTCAAAATTATTCATTCCTTATATATACAAGTTGGTTATACCAGGCTGGACAGCTCACGTACTTTTGGTTCTTATTCGGACAGCTGTCAGTTACGATGATAATTCTGGATGCAGTCTGGAATTAACTCATGCAGTGACATTACGGACAGCAGTCAAGGAGAAAATGTATGCTCTTTCTAGTACTATCATCTGGTTGATCAAGCACACAAAACCAAAAAACTTAGTAAAGAAAAGAGAAAAGCTGATTATGAAACTCAGGATTCGAGAAAGAGAGCTATGAGAAAGTCACATCAGTCGACATCGAAGAAATCGAAAGAACACCATAACCATTCAACTGTTTCAGTGGGATATCCTAAAAGAGATCAAGGTAAAAACATGTGAGATATAAAGCTCAAGCTACGTTAGTATGAGTGTTTTCAGTGTTAAAGCCAATAAGCTTGACTATCCACGATGTGAACGTCGACATTTTGGTGAATGGAGGATGAAAGACAGGGCATGTTTTAGATGTGGTTCACATAAATGCTTTATTCAAGATTGTCTTGAGTTACCTAAAAAAGAAAAGATCCAGACTGTCTGACAAAGTAACACAGCTGAAGAGGAAGACCATTGAGAAACCCTATAAATATGGATAATAGTCATGGTGTGACTAAAGACTCTGCTGTGAGATCCGAGGCAAGAGCACCAACTAGAGCTTAAGCTATCCGTGCACGAGAGGAAGCTTCTACTCCAGATGTTATTACTGGTATTTTTTCTATCTTTGATAGTAATGTTATTGCTTTGATTGATTCAGGATCAACCCATTCGTATGTATGCACGAATCTAGTGTCAAGTAAGAATTTACCTGTTGAGTCCACTAACTTCATGGTTAAACTGTCGAACCCACTAGGTCAGTATGTACTCATTGATAAAGTCTACAAGAGCTGTCTATTGTTGATTCGAGGTTATAACTTTTTGAATGATTTAATGCTACTGCCATTTAATGAGTTTGTTTGGGAATGGATTGGTTGACTCTGCATGATGCTATTGTGAATTTTAGACAAAAGCTTATCTTATTAAAATGTTAGAATGGTGAAAAGCTTCATTTTAAATCATGTAGTTTGAGTGATTTACCTATTATTATCTCGGCTATGTCAACATAGAGATATGTGAGAAAATGATATGATGCATGCCTTGCATATGTATTGGATTCTAGAGTTTTTGACTTGAAGCTAGAATCAGTTTTAGTGATTTGTGAGTATCCAAACGTGTTTCCAGAAGAGTTACTTGGGTTGCCACTGATCAGAGAGGTCAAATTTGCCATTGAGTTAATACCATAAACATCTTCGATATCAATAGCTCCTTACAAAATGGCTCATACTGAGTTGAAATAGTTGAAAGCATAATTACAAGAGTTGAAAGCATAATTGCAAGAGTTGACAGATTAATGAGATTATGTATTGACTACCATCAGCTCAACAAAGTTACGATCAAGAATAAGTATCGATTGTCATGAATTGACGATTTATTTGATCAGCTGAAAGGTGCAACAGTGTTTTTGAAGATTGATCTATGTTCTGGTTATAATCAACTACAAGTTAAAGATTTGGATGTGTCGAAAACTGCATTTAGGACAAGGTATGGATATTATGAATTTTTTGTAATGCCATCTGGTTTAACTAATGCACCTATAATATTTATGGATTTGATGAACATAATTTTCAGACCGTATTTAGACCGTTTTGTTATGGTATTCATTGATGATATTTTGATTTACTCCCGAGAGGAGTCTGAGCATGCCGAGCATTTGAGAATTGTATTGCAAACCCTACATGAAAAGCAATTGTTTGCCAAATTTAGCAAATGTGAATTTTGGCTATGAAAAGTTAGTTTTCTAGGACATATTATGTCAAATGAAGGCAACAGAGTTGATTCAAGTAAAATTTTAGTTGTTATTGATTGGAAACCTCCGAGAAATGTATTTGAGGTTAGAAGTTTTCTGGGATTAGCCGATTATTATAGAAGATTCGTAAAGGGATTCTCGATGATTACTACATCGATGACGAGACTACTATAAAAAGATGTGAAATTCGAGTAGCCTGAGAGATGCCAGCAGAGTTTTAATTAGTTGAAAGCATTACTAACCGAGGCACCAGCATTAGTTTAGCCTAAGTCGGGTAAAGAATTTGTGATTTTTAAAGATGCATCTTTAAATGGTTTAGGCTGTATTTTAATGCAAGAAGGCAAAGTGATAGCTTATACTTCTAGACAGTTAAAGTCGCACGAAAAGAATTATCCGACGCACAATTTGGAACTGGTAGTTATTATGTTTGTGCTAAAGATTTGGCGACACCATTTATACGGTGAAAAATGTCACATATTTATAGATTACAAAAGTTTGAAGTTTTAATGTCACAAAAAGATTTGAATCTGAGACAGCACAGGTGGCTTGAGCTATTGAAAAACTATGATTTGATTATTGGTTATCATCCAGGTAAAGCGAATGTAGTTGCTGATGCTCTGAGTAGAAAGTCTCTATTTGCATTGCAAACATTGAACACGTGATTGATGTTGTCTGATGATGGTTCGATTCTAACTGAGTTGAAAGTTTGATCGATGCTTTTACAACAGATTTGTGAGGTTCAAAAATGTGATGATATGTTATTAGCTAAACGAAGACTGAGTGAGTCGACTCCTGATTCAGATTTTCAGATTGGATCTAATGATTGTTTACTTTTTAGAGGTAAAGTTTACGTACCGAGGAATTCAGAGCTAGTTTGGAAGATTTTACATGAAGCTCATAGTGATAGCTTGTCTGTTAATCCTGGTAGCAATAAGATGTATAGTGATTTGAACCAAATGTACTGGTGGCCTGGTATGAAATGAGAGATTTCTGATTTTGTATTGAAATGTTTAGTATGTCAGCAAGTTAAAGCTAAACATCAGGTACCTTTTGGTTTGTTATAGTCAGTGATGATACCAGAATGGAAATAGGAACGAGTCACGATGGACTTTGTATCAAGACTACCCTTGCCTCCAAAAAAGAAAGATGCAATTTGGGTTATCTTTGATTGTTTGAAGAAGTCTGCACATTTTGTGCCAGTACGTACAGATTATTCTCTTGAGAGATTAGCTGAGCTCTATGTTGTTGAGATTGTCAGGTTGCATGAGGTGCTAGTTTCTATTATTTCGGATAGAGATCCACGATATACATCACGATTCTGGAACAAGTTACAAGAGGCTCTAGGTACGCAGTTGCCTTTTAGGACTGTATTTCCTCCACAGACTAATGGTCAGTCCGAGCGAGTGATTCAGATACTCGAGGATATGTTCGTTGTTATGTGTTAGAGTTCGAAGGCAACTGGGAGAAATATTTACTGTTGATTGAGTTCGCGTACAATAACAGTTATCAGTTGAGCATAAAAATGGCACCGTATGAAGCTTTGTATGGTTGTAAATGTCAAACTCCTTTGTATTGGATTGAGCTTAACGAGAAAAATATTCACAGGGTTGATTTGATTCGAGAGACTAAAGAAAAAGTGAAAGTAAATCAAGATAGTTTGGAAGTTTCTTCGAATCGACAGAAATCGTATACAGATTTAAAACGTAAAGACATTAAATTTCAACTCGATCATAGAGTGTTCCTGAAAGTGTCACCCTGGAGAAAAGTTCTTCATTTCAGTCACAAGGGAAAGCTAAGTTTGCAATTTATCAAGTCGTATGAGATTATTAAAAGAATTGGGCCAGTATCATATCGTTTAGCTTTGCCGCTGGAGTTAGAAAAGATTCATAATGTGTTTCAAGTATTTATGTTACGTTAGTACCGATCAGACCCTTCACAAGTTATCTCACCAGTGGATGTCGAGATTTAACCTGATATGTCATATAGCAAAGAACCGATCAGAATATTAGCCCAAGAAGCTAAAGAATTAAGAAATAAGAACATAGCTTTAGTAAAGGGTCTTTGGTAGTGTCACGGCTTAGAGGAAGTCATTTAGGAACTAGAAGAAGCTATGAGAAATTAATATTTAAATCTCTTTTCTGGTAAGATTTTTGGGGATGAAAATTCCTTTAGAGAGGGAGAGTTGTACCAACCCGTTTTCAGTGAAATCAGAATAGTAGTTTTGGGACTACAAATCTGATGGAAAAATATTTATTTAATTAATATTTTAATACCTACAGCATGTTAATAGTGTCGTATAAAAATTTCATTCAGAAAATTTATCGTTCGCATGCTTAATTTGACAAAAAAAGACTAAATTGCATAAGGTACAAAATTAGAGTTCTATAAATAAAAGGTGTCAAATTGCTATGAGTTTTGAATATGAGTGGCCTTAAATGGTAATTAGACCATTAATATTCTAGTGGACAAAGGTGGGCATCATTTAAGTGATTTTAAAAGGTTTAATTAAAGGTTATTTAAGTAAATTAATAATTAAAGTTAGTAAAATGATAAAACAAAGGCTATCATATTTGTTTTTCTTCCTTAGCTAATTTTCAACCTAAGAAAACACCATTGTTGTGCATTCAAACGTTCAACCATCTCTCTCCTTTGCATGTAAGTGTATTTTCGTTCCGTTTTTAATGATTTTTATGTTTTTGGAGTTGTTGTAGCTTAATCTAGCTAGCACAGGGACTAATTTGCAAAACTATTAAAAGGTTAGGTTTTACCATTAATGTATTGATTGTTTGTGATGTTTGATGGAATAAAATGAATGGTTGTTGTTAGTTAAACAACTTTTATAAAGTGAATTTTGATAAAAAAATGTAAATTAGGGGTTAAATTGAAAATTGTGTAATATTCATGGTATGATGTGAAATTAATGAAAAATATGAGCTACTAAAGACTTAAGTGAAATTCAACTAGTTTGGGTTAGCATTAAATTTGTATTGATTTTCATTTTATATGCTTAGGGACTCAATTGTAATGAAATCAAAATTATAGAGGCAAAAGCGTAATTTTGCTAAAATATATTTTTAGATTGAATTGAATTGAATGATTATTGAATGGGTTGAATTTGATTATTTAGATCAAAATAAGCATTGTACGAATTTAGATCGGGGAAAAGAAAAAAGTGTCGAATTAGTTGAACATATCTCTTCATTTACGATCGAGGTAAGCTCATACGTTTAAATAGCGTTTTAATATATATTTGATTTAAATGATATTTTATTATTGTATTATGTTTCTACGAAAAAATCCAACAACATTTCGGCAACTTTCGAATCCCGTTTGAACCTTAGGAATATATAGGATACAAATGACATGTCATTAGGATTACTATGTTTCAAGTGCTGCTCTTGAACGTCCTACCAATGGCTGAGTTTCGACATGTGTTACGAATACTTGACAACTTGTGTGAGAAGCACTGAGTAGCTACATTATGATCGGTAGCTTGTGTGAATAGACCCACTTGTGGCTCGAGAGAGAGCATCTATATGAGAAAAAGAAAGAAATAGTTTCGACCATATGTTAGCACATAGTGTGTGAGATAACCGCATATCCAATATTATTCTAAGTGGTTCAACATGTATACAAAGGGAAGGAACGATAGATGTTTCGATTTGAAATGCCATAAAAGCATAAAAAAAGGTATGAGTTGTTGATATTTAAAATGTGCATAGTCATGTTCATGAAAGCATGAATGCTTATATGTTGTGTACCTAAAAGCTAGTATGTTATGTGACAAATTTGCTAAGTTATGTGTTTATCACTAACTTGAATTGTTGTTGTTGCTTAGGCTTGTGCCAAGCTATATTGGATTAGTTTATTAATTGCTCTTAAGCTTATGTATTGAAATGGTAAACATTGTTTATGATTTACGAACTTACTAAGCATTATATGCTTACTTGGTGTATCTCTCTTATGTTTTAGATAATCGGAAGCTCGTTCGGATTGGAAGCTTGTTGGAGATCTATCATACTATCTATCAGCCATTTCAGTAGATTTTGATCATTTTTCAGTTATGGTTATAATGGCATGTATAGGTATTTTTTTTGCTGAAATAACAATTGTGTTTGGCTAGTGAACATTATGGTAAATGTTGGTATAGAATTATTTCAATTGTTTGATTGATATATGGCTAGACTTAGCAAATGTTTAGTCAAGTTTGATTGTTGTGATTGAGGTGTCTTTTAGGCATATTGGTTGTATGGTTAAATACTATGATGATCTAGCTTGAATATGTATATACTAGGTGCAATTTGGATGCATGAAATTAGGTGCACTAGGTGTGTGTATGTGACTAAACTTTGGGTGAGAAAAATGGCTTGGAAATGGCCTATTTTTTGTCCACACGGGCATGTGTCTCAACTGTGTGTGATACACGGCTGTGCGTCCCCTGTAGGTTTCAAAAGGTTGCAAGTCAGGCAGTTACATAGACTAGCACACGGCTTGTCACATGGGCGTGTGTAGCCATTTCGAGAGCTGCACGGCCTGGCATATGGGCGTGTGTCTTGGCCATGTGACACAAGTCAGAGAGTTACACGAGTACGAACATGGGCTAGGACACAGCCGTGTGTCCCTCCTTCGAAAGCCCACAAGGCCTGGCCACATGCCCGTGTGACCCCTATGGTAGGAAAATTTTGTAATTTTTCCCAAAAATTCTGTATGTTTTTTACTTAGTCCTGATTCATTTCTAATGTGTTTTTAGGGCCTCGAGGGCTCGTATAAGGGACAAATAGTATGAGTTTGAATAATATTGCTGTGATTTATGTTATGTTTTGCGTATGTTGCATAATTGTTTGTTGTGAGATGTAAACTTTCAGTAATGCTTCGTAGCCCTATTCCGGCGACGAATATGGGCTAAGGGTATTACATAGCAAGCATATATATGTTCAATTAACATATCCTAAACATATAGAATAATCACGTATACATGTATTCATTTGCGTGTACAATATTAATATCTTTTCATTTCCATTTAATTATTGAATTATGCATATATGTATATATTGAAAGCGAATTATGAAAGCACAAATCGAAATAGATTATTCGTTTATGCTTTAGCTTTTCATTTAGCCCACGACATCTTGACGTTGTCTTTAGTTATGTACGATAAATTCAATTACGAAAAATCATTAGCTTCACACACCAACCATAAACAAATATTAATTAAACATGAAATGCATTCTATTTAATTTAGTCCCTCAAGACCCTAATATTTAAAATGCTCATATCTCACGATTTACCAAATCAAATCTAATTTCAACCTCATAAGTATAGCACAGGACCTCATACTATCATATTCACTATCAAACCTCAAAGTTTTTATTTCTTACAATTAAGTCTCTTAACTACACATAATTAACCAAATAATTCAAACTAGATTCAAGATTAACTTAATAATTCCTACCACAGTAACATGTTCTTTCCATAAACTAACATCACACATGTATAAATTTAGCTCTTATCATCCAAGTTCTTAAAACTATTAACAATGGAATTTGAACCAAAACTTCATCAATTGAATAATCTAACAAATGGACTTCTAATATCTATTATTCCTTATCTAATTTCCAACAAAAAATAAGAAGAAAACCTTACCAATACTTGGGTGAAAGCTACAACAATGGAAGGAAAATTCAATGCAAGCTTCTTTTTTCTTTCTTTCTATTGTTTTCTCGTTTTTTCCCGTGTATTGAAGATGGAAGAATGAAAACACTCATTCTCTTTCTTCATTTCGTATTTCTTTATGACTATAATAAACCTTAATCTATGACGGTATGGCCATAATTAAATCATGGAATACGTAGTGGGATTTGATGGCCATGATCACTTCATGCCACCAACTCCCTATAAATTTGGTCAAATTGCTATAAGGTCTTTGGTAAGTTCCCTCTTTTAAGGCTTGTTCATTTTATAATAAATTCTTTTTCCTTTAATCAATTCACAATTTAGTCCTCATACTATAGTTAATAACTAATTTAATTTAATACCACTTAATAATTCGACTCTACCATTTTCGTATTTGACATGTAACTATTTGATTTTAATTCAATTTAAAAAATTCAACCCTAAAATCAAATTTTCCGACCCTGTTAAAAATGGGATGACTACCTTTTTTTCTTTTTAAATGTATATGTTTAAACGAGTTGTCTATATGATTGCTCGAATATCGATTTAAGATTTATTACAAAAAAATTAAACCACATGTCGATTCCCTAATAATATAAAGTAAAACGTGGATAACTAGTATTTTCTGTTTTTGAAAGAAGAATAACTCTAATACTGAAATATTCAATTGTACCTTTTTTTATTCATATAATAGTAAATTTAACTCATAAAATTTACATGTATTATCAGTTTAGTCTTAATATAATAAATTCAATCCACAATATTTACACGTTCTTTCAATTTAATCATGATTTGTCAAATTTAACTTGCAAAATTTTCACAATCTATCAACATTTACACAAGATATGTAAACATTAAAAACTAAATTTGTTATTATATTAATCAAAATCAAGTAGAATTGACAAAAAATATTAATATCGAGATTAATTACTTTTAATTATTTATTATTAAAAAAAACAATTTTCACAATTGATAGAGACTTAAAGGTGCTTTTAGCGAAGCTTTACAAACAGTGAACTAAAGGGATATTTTGTGGCAAATAAATGAGATAAGAATGTGTTCTTAGATCTAAACTCGGCTCAGGAATTGATTTGAGCCACAGCTCCTCCATCCGTTCTTTTTCCTTTAGTGCCCTTGCATTATTTTCAATTTTCCAGAACGACCACACCGCAAACAAATTGTTGGGAATAATAAAAGAATAATTATATTTAAAATAAAAATAATAAAAAGCCTGCTTCATTTAGTATATGTAAGAGAACAAGCAATTTTGTGGTAAGTTTGAGATCATCTTTTATGGTGGTGATGAACTGAAGATCATATTAGGAAATTGAATATCTAATGTGAAGTATAGTATGCATTTGTACAACCACCACCCCGTAACATAGTGATGAGACAGAGACACTGTTTACTTGAAAACAGGAAAATTACAATAAATTCACATATTATTTCATACCGAGGATAACCAATATCAGGTAAGTGTTAAAACAGCATCTGAATAATAAGGTAGCCCATTCATATGGCAGTTTCAATTTCATCAGAGTTCACCGCAACTCCATTCGGAGCATCTTCGGATCGAAGCTGAGCAGAAACATCATCAATAGCAGAGTTCAACTGAGCAATCTTCTCAGTCAGTATCTTTCGTGTTTTCTGCAACACAAACCCCACTTATTACCATTTAGAGGACGCATGTTTAATCCGTAATCACTGGTCCTTTAGACGCCAATAATTATAGACAAAAAAGGTGGGAGGGGGGGAAGTTACCTCCAAAGCTTTTTCTTCATCATATATGAATTTAGGTAGTCTCTTCATTAGATCCTTTCTATCGGCTCCAGCTACTGCCTTGCTTATCTATTGAAGAATAACAAGAAAACCCAAATTGAAAATCATATAAGCCATGAAAATAAATAGTGCAGGGTATACAAAAAGCCAAACACAAATAATAGTTCCCAGAGTTCTGCAGGTCTGAATCATCTAAACAGAAAATCAGAAACTATAAAATCAGAACGAATTGATGAATCAATGGAGGTGTTTTATTTTACTTGAACAGATAACAAATATACATAATGGAGAAACAAGGAGATATTTTAGTGCAATTTTGCACCCATTTGAAATGCTAATATCACCTGGGGAGCAAATACACATCCAAGTGCACCAACCACAAGTCCTCCCAAAATAAAACCTCCAACAAAGATGCTTGCACTGCTTGGTCTTTCACCATCACTAAGGACACAAGAAGAGAAAGACTCCCACTGAGTATTTCTATAATATTAATGCCCACAACAGAACAGCCAAAAACAACATAATACAAGCTTAAGGTATGTTACTCAAGACTTAGATATGAAGGTCGGTTACATGTATGTGTTCAACATGGGTATATTCAAAATTTTCTAAGTTTTTTCCATATATTTGGATGGTCTTTGGGGTGTCATCTCCCATATCCAACCCAAATGTGTCTGAAATATACACTTGAAGAAAAATAAAAAGTTGGATCAACATAGAACCCGAGGATTTAGTTGATAATGCTTTCATTAGTAGGTGCCAGTTACAGGACTACTTGTACGTACTATTATGCATTCTTGTGCTCCGAACGTGATCAGTGATGATACCTGTAGGAAGCTTGAACTGTTACTACTGGACTTCTAGAGGAAGAAAGATGCAGTTTTCCTAAGCCATTAGAATTGAATGACAAGTTTGTGGGACTAGCACCCCCTGCTGTCTTTAAATGTGAGCCTAAACACACACAAAAAGTAAGGAACAAAACAATGATACAGCTTTGGTGTAGACATATAATAGAAAATGGAATTAATATTAGTTTAGTTTTGCGTTTGTATACAGAGCAAAGACAACCAATTTTCTGATTTCAAAGAATGGACATGAACATGATGACGATAATGATGATATGATCTAAAAATCTGAATCAACACCAAAACCCAGATTCTTGTTGTAAAAGATCTGAACGGCTGAACTAAAATAAACAAGCAATCATGAGCATCATGTCAAACAATCAATTCCAACCAAGATATTACCTTTAGCGAATCCAATCGTTATCTTTCATCTTTAGCTTACAGCATTTGCAGTCGGTTATTTCCCCAGGGTTTAAGGGTACACCAAGTCAATTATTTTATAAGTAAGCTAACAAATTTAAAGAATGAATAACTGTAATTATTCTACTACCCTCCCACAGCTTCAATATTGAAAATTTAATCAAAGTCCACAGATACAACGAAGATGGATCATATTCCTTCAATTTTTTTTTTCTGCATTACTATCTTATTTCACTGAATAAAAAATAAAAAATAACAAGTACAGTTTAGGGCTATCAAAATTAAGCAGGGCCTTGAACCCAAAAGAATCATGGAAATGACTAGTGTAGAACTAAATGCAGCTAAAATTTTCAGCTACTGCAATAAATCCGACGGCCTAAGCAAGAAAGAAGAGGAGAGTACTAATTTATTATGCATTAGAACTTAGAAGTTGAATCATATTCCATTTAAAATAAAGTTGATTAGAACGAATGAACAGAAAAAAGAAGATTAGAAGAAAAAAAGAACAGAGATGAAGAAAAGGAATTATATTACCAGAAGAAGATAAGTGGAATGGAAGACTTGTGGGTAAAACCAAAGAATTAGAGAGGATAGTCATAATGTAAGAGAGAGAGAGAGAGAGATGCAAAGGAAAGGAAGCAGGTGAGAATTGAAAGCAGGGAAGTTGATTTTGACTTTGATAAGCCCTGCGGTGGAAGTTGTTGGGCCAGGCCTAACTTCTTCTATGGCGCCCGTTGTTTACTTATATTTCTGAAATATAGATATTTATCAGTTCTGTGGCATCATGAGGGTTTCTGTGCTGGTTCAGAATTTGTAGTCCAATACTCAAATTCTGTCATGCAGTGTTACAAGTTATTTTAATATTAATTTAATTAATATATATATTTAATCATTACAAATATTTTAAAATAAATTATAAATATTATTATAATAATATTTTCTTTTTTATTTTTATATAAATTAAAAAAATTTTAAAACACTAAAAAATAATCGAGGTCCAAGAATCAAACTGGAACTGAGGAAAATTTGTATATAAAATCTTTACCCCTCTACCTATAGCTCATTTATTATTAACATTTTTATAAATATATTTTTACATAAAGATTTTTCTTTTACACACGTGAGTGTGATATAATCCAACGTTCTAAAATTAAATTCATTCAACTAAAATATGATACAATTCCCATTGTATGCTTGCAAATTGATTTTAACCGAGAAAAGTGAATGGCTTTAGGCACAGAATCCACTTAAAATTGTTAAATCAACCCTATACAATCGATAGTTTGCCAACTTTACATATTTATGTGCTTTATTCAATTTGGCGTTGTGCCTTTCTACAGTTTTTTTTCTTTTCTTTTTCTATTTTATTTTTTTAGCTTTATTCAATTATATTTTCTTTGTTTTTTTCTTTTTTATTTTGAGCAACTAAATCAATTTCTAACCAAAGGTAAACCAAAATTTGGTATTTGAGTTGTAAGATCTGAAATCGTATTTAACCCTTCTCGTTAAAGTATTTGCTTTTTCTCCAGATCAAGAGATAGATAGGATAGTCTCATAGTATTGTTTTTAGCTCCGTGTCAAGAAGGATCCTTTATACAGTGTTGGGAACAATACACATTTGGTACAATGAATTTGGTGCCAAGTTACTTTACAGAAGAACAAGTTGGTGTGGTTCGATTGGCAGTGCAGTTGGGTGATGTCGTGGGATTAAGTGATCTAATTTAAATGATCCACGCGGTTGAGATCGTTTAATTAGAGTATGATTCTTCTAGTTTGCAAGGTTGTTGACGGATTATGTCGTGGAGGCATCTTTTGGGGTTATTCATTCGATAAGGGTTAATCATTGGGTTGTTCCCGCAGTTATTTACGATTAAGGAAGAATTGGTTGTTGAAGCGTCCTTAATCACTATATATGTAACTGCCCACCCGACAAAGCTCTAGTATTCGGTTGCTGTTTATCGAGATATGGTATTTAAAGTAAATTTTGAATGAGTAAGTTATTAGTTTTGACTAAGTATAAGACTCTGTGAATGCGCCAACTAGTGAATCTTGTGTTTGGCAAGCTCAATAGTTTGGTAGACTCTCCTGTGGAGTATACGCCACCCCAATTGTTTAGGTAGTTAAGTTAAGTTTGTAATTTGATAGAATTAGTTATTATTTTTGGGTGGGACGATTTAGTTAATCTAATGAGAACTGGTTAGAATG
The DNA here is from genome assembly GCA_020496765.1 of Gossypium stocksii. NCBI lineage: Eukaryota > Viridiplantae > Streptophyta > Magnoliopsida > Malvales > Malvaceae > Gossypium > Gossypium stocksii. The sequence continues at coordinate 45,221,878 of CM035624.1, forward strand.
GAACTAAGTTACTCTAGTTGATATGACTAAAATTATGGTGAGAGTACTTAGTCACGGTTATCAAGGAAGGGTTAGTGGGATAATTTGACTTTTCCACTAAATCTTACTTCTGTGTTTAGTTGTATAATGTTAGTAGTGACTTCTTGGGCAAGTTTTACATATTCTTCGTATTCATTTTCCTTCTAGATTTTTCTCTACTCTCACTCTTTCTGAAACTTAAGATCAGAAACCTGGTTGATGTTGGGTTTGTTGTATTTAGCTGGTTGATGTTGGGTTTGTTGTATTTAGCTAACTCATTCATTCATTTTAGCACCCTGGCAACTATCGATGAACTCTAGGTTATTTTCTTGGTTATTTACGAGATCTTAGCAATGCATGCTTTAGTGTTAGATTTGTATGTAATGAAGGAAACTTCCTGAATCTGGGTTTTATGATAATGTTTCTTGCAAGCATATTTAATTTATGGTATAGCGATCTGATAAGTTTAATTATCTATATTATAGCTTAAGACACTCTTGATGGTTACCGTGATAAGGGCAAAGGTCCTGCTATTTAGACTTATTGCACTTTTTAGTGAGTTCCATCTTACTTCCATGCGTGTATTGTTTTTGTTAATATTTTGTTAAAGGTAAGTATTCATACCCTGTAAAGATGAAATGTCTGTATATTAATGATGGTTGTTGTAACACCCTTTACCCGTATTCAATACCGGAACAGGATATGAGTATTACCAGAATAGCATACGTGTAATCATAATAAATCGAGACATAAAATGGTTATTTAAATGACTTGGGACACGGGCTGTCACACGACTGTGTGCCACACACGGTCAACCCATACGGCCATATGTGCTCTGTTAGTTTTGGTGCAGATTTCACATTGTTTGAGACATGGGCTAAGACACGGCCGTGTGTTTCAAGTCAATAGGTTACACAGGCTAGCACATGGCTTACAAAATGGCCGTGTAAGCTAAGTTAGTGAGTTGCATGGTCTATGACATGAGCTGGGACACGGTCGTGTGTCCCTACTTCGAATGCTCACGGTCTAAGTTGTGTCACACGGCCGTGTGACCCCTATTTTTCAAATTTTCAAGTTTTTTATAAAATTTATGTTTTGATTTATTTTGATCCTTAACTACTTTCAAACTAATTTTAGGGTCCCGTAAACCTGAATTAAGGCCCATGTGAATATTTATTCTATGAATTGATATATGGTTATAAATTAGTTAAATATTTGTTTTGAAATAAGGTGAATTATTCTATTTGGTTCTGTAATACTCTAATCCTTATTCTGGCAATGGAAACGAGATATTGGTGTTACAATAAACCTTGTACCACAAAACCCATAATCATAAACCTTAAACCCTAATTTTAAGCCATAAGCCTTAAACCCTAAAACTTTACACCATGGACATGAACCCCAAACCCAAACTTTTAAACCTTGATCTCTAAACCGAACCCTGAACTTGATCCCAAACATTGAATCTCAAACTCAAAAACACAAACCCCAAACCTTAAATTTAAGCCATAAACCCCAAACTTTAAACCTTGCACCCTGCAATGTAATATTTTTATTTTTTTAAATCATCTAAAATGTTTAAAAATTAATTTAAATTATATTAAAAATTTAAATTAAAGTAATTTTTCTTTGAAAGATTGTACTGAATTAAATTTTAAAGAGTTTATTAAAATGTTTTTCAACAAAACAATTTAATTTTGAAGCAATTGTTTTAAAACTGAATAATTTTAAAAAACTTTAATGCAATTTAAAATTTAAAAGTTATTTTTAAAAAGTTTATTAAACCGGATTTGAAAGAACAATTTAATTTTGGTTCAAGTTATTTTAAAACAGTTGTAAAAATAAACTAATTTGAAAAAACTATCATTCTTTAGTAATGAAAAAACCCAAAAGAATAAATATTGGGCTAGACTAACCTGCATCAATAGGTTCAATCGTTACATACTACTTAAAAGCCTAATACGTTTAAAGAGTTATAAAAGTTAGACAAAGTAAATAAGATTAATTATGGATCAGTAAAATTTGATTTGACTCAAAAAGATTAAAAAATTTGAATTTTAAATTATTCGAATCTAGTTAATTGGATTAACTCGAATTTTTTTTTTGAATTTTGAGTTCGAGTCGAGTTAAGTTTTCGAATTCAAATAACTCAAATGATTTGAATAAACTGAATACCAAACTATATTATTTAAAATTTAAAATTTATATTATTATGTCTAGGTATTTTATATTTTTACCCCCAAACCCTTTTATTTTCTCCTCAATTTGCCCCAATCTTTACCCCCAAATCAAAATCCCCTCGAAGATCCCTAAATCATCCTTCTTCATTAATTTTTGAAATCCCTTTCTCGTCTGGCCGTCCCTCACTCGTCTCCTAACCTAAAAAACTATTCACATTTCTTTCTTGTTCACTGATTGAGAACGATATATTATTTTCTGGTACTTTCCTAATTATTTATTATTTATTCATCAATTGTTCCCTAAAAATACTATCTAATTTTACAATATTTCACTCATATTTATAAAGTATTAAATACCAAAATTTGATTTTCACCAAAAGGAGCTGATGCATTGGTTTCAAATTCAAGATTAATTATTTCAATAGGCTTTTATTATTTTTTAAATTTATTTTGCACTAAACTTTGCTTAATTTTCATAAGCTGTTGTATTTGATACTACTAAGCCATATAAAAAAAAAAAAACCAGCCAAAAAACTCGACAGTAGTTAAAACCTTATGAAAGCAGGAAAAAAAAAAAAGAACATGTGAATTTAAAGACAATGCCTAGAAATGTCATTTACTAATATGTTCATCAATTGTTGCAATGATAATATGTTACTGTGTTTGTATATTTGCATTTATGCTGATATTATTAGATGTGTTTAAAAATTACTTTAAATTGTATTTACAAAATTAAAATTAAAGAAAAATTGTAGCGATTTAATTTTAAAAAGTTTACTAAGGTGTTTTTTTATAATTTAAAAATGGTTTTGAAGAAGTTTATTGAACCAACAATTTAATTTTGGTTCAAGTTTTTAAAAACAAACTAATTTGAAAACAAAGAACCTAAAAGAACAAATATTGAGCTGGACCAATTGCTTCAACTGAACTAATCCGGACCAATAGCTTCAACTGTTACACACCAATCTAATATGTCTGAAGAGTTACCAATGAAAGTAGACAAAAGCTCAGACAATAAATAAAACCCAACTCTGCATTAACATAGCTCACCATTTCTCTAACTGTTGTCGATTCAGTCTTTATTCTCTCCTCTTTTTCTAATATTTTCCTCCTTTCTCTTTTCTTTTCTTTCTTCTCCCCTTTCATATCAAACACTAAGCGCTGCCGCGGCCTCCACAGCTTCCGGCGTCTTACCTCCGATCTCCTCTATTCGAGAGACATCCCATTCTCAAATCCAAGGCTCCCGCTGTTAAATGGTTCAAAGAGTGGTAAGTTAAACACCTTATTTTAAGAACTTTCATTGCTTTTTTCGAATTTATTCCTACCGTACTTTCTGCCACTGATTACTTTCTTTTTTCTTTTTTTTTTTTTAAGTAATCTTTTCTTTGCTTGATTGATCTATTGGCCTTTAGTTCTAGCATAAATGCTAATTGGATTACACAATGTCAATGACCTTACCTAATTTCTTCCAGGGTCCCTCAAGATGTTGTCGCAACGGGCGGAAAGTGCATGATTTTGAAGTGGGTGAACGGTGAGTTCATTTCTTTTTGCTATGTATTTCCGTTGTCTAATACAAAACTAGTAAACCTAGTCTTAATCCCAATATATTTGAATTTTTTTTCCTTTTATACTCATTATAGTTTTATTCTGCTTCTTTTCATTTTCGAAGGAAAAGTATGAATTGCCTAAACAAAAGCATCCGTATGTAAATTGTTTACTGCATCTGTGTTGGCTTGATTTTAGCTCTAGGAACCCGCTGGGAGTTGTGACACATGTAGAGTTTAATTGGTAGTTTTTCTGGATGGTAATGACACGTCCTTTTCATTCTTTGTGAGTTGTGACATTCTGTTTTTTAGTTTTATGGATAAATCTATACTTTAGTTTTAAAAAATTAATAATAATCTACTTGTGATACTTGTTAATATTGACATTAATTGAAGGATTGGAGAATTTCAACCGATTTGCGAATTGCAAAAGTTTTTGACGTTTTGGGTTTCATAACCATATACGGTGGAGATTGTCATGATTTGTGTATGCATATACGTTTTTTTTTCATACTGCTAGGTGCTTGCATTCATCAGTAAGGATTGGGTAGATTTTCTTTAAACTAGTTTTGAATGGAGCTCATCAATGAACTTAGTTGGGATTGTTTGTGTGCTGTTGGGTATGATATGGAAATGGATTTTGATTTAAAGTTTCAGGTAGACCCAAGCTATCTCTTTATATCAGCCGAATGGGAAGTTTTGTGTGATTATTGATATATCCATGTGGTGAAAATACTCGGATTTTGGTTAAAGATAGAATTATATTCATCTGTGTTACCTAGCCTTGTAGCATGTTTACATGAAGGGAAATTGAGTTGTAATCTTTTAAGTAATTAACATAATTTTGATTTGGTTATTTGTTGATGGTTCTTATATGAGGCTGAAAAAAAGATGTGTTGGATACATTCTCTAACGATGTCATAACCAATTTCTTCTTCATTTATTGTCTTAGTTGATTTCTAAATGCATTCTGGTTCTGAATAACTTTTTTTTATTCTTTTGATTGTTTGTTTTGGGTTAGCTTAAACAGAATTTAAAAATTGTCTTTGACCAATGGTTTGATATTTCTTACCTTATACAAGTGCTGTTTGATTTTCATCTTTCAAGGAAAAATGCAGTTTGTATGGCATTGTTGTGTGTTTTCTAATTGAATTGAAAGCAAGAGATTTTGGGATCAATTAACCTCAATTTTAACTAGACGAACGTGGTCATATTTGGAGTGGAAGATTTGTGAATTTTTTAGTTAATCTTGAATTTTATCCAGTGCTAAGGTGGTGCATATTAGTCAGTCCATGGATCAATGCATATTCGGTTTTCTTTTCATACTGCTAGGTGCTTGCACTTGTCAGTAAAGATTGGGGTAGATTGTCTTTAAAATGGTTGAGTGCAGCTCAGTGATGAACTTAGTTGGGATTGTTTGTGTGCTGGTGTGTATGTGATTTGGGAATGGATTTTGATTGAAATATTCAGGTAATATCTAAATGCATGGCATGGTTGGAATTAGGGATGTAATTGAACCGAAGAGGTTGTTTTATATTACAAAATAGTTACGAATGGTTATTGTGTTGCATTAGATGTTAACCATGTGTTGTTGTTTTCTTCCTTATAAAGAACACAGTATATTTGACTTTTTTATCTTACAGGGAGAGTTTTCTTTCAAAGTTTCATATTTGAATCATATTACTGGTTTATTTTTTTAAAAAATCCAACTAAAGCTTGACTAATGTACTTATCCTTGCTTTGGTATTGTTTATTATGTAGCAAAACAAGGTTTCTCTTTTGAGGACATCGGCAGTGTTTGAAGGGGGGCTTCAATTGACTTGGCCATTCATATCGACCCAAGGTATCTCTCTAAAGTCTCATGATTTTGTTTGGAATGACACTAATGTGTGCTGTTTTATTTGGTTGTTGTTTCCTGTCTGCATGTCAGTTAATGTTTATTTGGCACCTTCCATATGAATTTTGCTTCATGCATCTGTAAGTGAGATGTGTGTGTATATATATTCTTTCGATATATTTGCATGCATCCGTAAGTGAAATTTGCATGTATATATATTCTTTCTTTCTATCTGTTTGTGTATATATATATTTTCTTTTCATATATTCTTCCTTTCTATCTATATGTGTGTGCGTATACTTTTTTTTATATAATTCTTTCTATCTTCCATATAAATTTAGCTGTATGCATCTGTGAAATGTGTGTATATATATTTATATTCTATGTGCGTGTATAAATTTTTGAGAAAAATAAATTTTAAATAATTATAATTAACCTTATATGCACACAATGACACAATAAATGTTTCTTAAAATAAATGTTATTGATTCAGAATATGATCTTTCCCGTATAATGAAAATAATGTTATCTTAATTATAAAAAATCAATTTGGATTGAAATTTATTATCTAATTCTATCTTAGGTTTTAGGTTGATTACCTTATACATCAAATATTCCTCATTCATAATACGATTTCCTCCAACTAATATATAAATTATAATTGTGAAAATGTAAAGAAATTTTTAAAATTTAATACGATAAATCAAATTGGTCCTTATTCCTTTTTTTTTTTTTTTTTTTGAACTTTACACTTTTATTTGGAGTAAATTGGTATTTTATGCGTGGTCAAATGTTGACTTGGTAATTAATATAGTAGTTTTTGTGTATTTTATAACTTTAAAAAATATAAAAAATTTAATAAAAGTTTATAAAAAGTTTAATATAATCATTTATATAAACAATTAAGTACACTTAAACTGTTCATCTAAAGAAAATTAATTGAACTAAAATTTGAAAATTAAAAGCCAAAATAATAAAAAAGCTAAACGTTAGAATCATTATGCCTTGTTAGATTATCTTCAAAAGTGTAGATGCTATTGAAGGGTAAAATTATTTTTTATTGGTGCTTTAAAATAGAGGCCATCCTAGTATAGTGTTATTCCGAAGACATCTGGGCCTGCAAGGTCAACCCTACGTCTGCAATTGGATTTCCAGATGAAGATCGACCCTACTCTTCTTTTCCTTTCGATACTCAATGGCTCTGGCTGGTGCTAGGAAAAAGAGAAACCCAAGACCCTGCGGTTGCTGTTGCGGTTTGCTTGGAAAGGAAATAAATGGGAAGGAAAATGGAATGGGCAGGTAGGGAGAAGCACATGAGAGGAATACCTAGGAAGATGGTGTTTCTGGCGGTGGGGGCATTCGCCAAGGCAGTAGCAACTCTTCTCAACACCACCTCTGTTCATAATGCTGATACCCTCATTCGTCTTGTGCGCTTTCGACCCCCTGGCATACCACTTCTCACTGTTAGCAATCACATGTCTACGTGGGTGCTCCACCTTGAATCCTTCTTTCTTCTTTACTTTGTCTTATTAGATATGATTCATATTTTCATCTGCTTTGCAGCTTGGATGATCCACTTCTTTGGGGGTTCAAAGGTTTCCCCTCCTTGGATGCCAATATGGCACGATGGGTACTTTCTGCTGAAGACATTTGTTTTAAGAATTATGCACTCACTTATTTTTTTAGACTCGGTATGCCCCAATTTTCTTTCCCATCTCTACTGTCACTCTTCTACTTATCTGTCTTTTTAACAAAAACTATTTTCAGTTATCGTATCACTAGTTTATCAGTTCGATTCTATTGTTAGCTTTCACTTGACTTAACAATTATTGTTGAATTTACATATAAACATCCATCTTAAGTTGAAGAATATTATTTAGATTAAGAGTACTATCTAGAGCCGAAAGATAAGTTAGCATAAGCTAAGAAACACACCAATGAAGATTCTCTGTCTACCACCAGACTTCTGATTCTTTTTCACTTACTGAATGCTCAGTTCACCTCCACTACAGTTGGGTTTTACAGGCTTTGGTCAAAACATACAGGTTTTGATTGACTCTTTCATGGGTCTGATCTTGCTCAAAATATGATCGGTTCTAGCCCTTGCCTGTAAATTTTGTTGTCTGACTGCCCTTACTGATCCACGTTTAAAAATCATGCTTTTACATATAATAGGTACTTGCATTAGGCATTGTTGGAAATTCCTTTTGAATTGTGATTTTTTATCATTAATAATTAATATGTTACTTCTTGTATGAGTTATGGTACTAACTAAAACCTTTGTTTATACATAGAAGAAATCTTCTGTCAATTTGGTTGAGTTTTGAAAGACCGGATAGTTTTAGTGTAAGAGTTTGTCTCTGAAATTGTAAATTGTGCAGGTAAGTGCACCTATTACAAGGGGTGCTGGAATTTATCAGGAACACATGAATGAAGCTCTTCAATGTTTAAACAATGGAGCTTGGGTATTTCACCTAAATTTACACTATTGTTATTTTGAAATTTTGGTAAATCTTTTATTTCATGAGATTGTTGGATTTTTCTGAGCTCGTTAATAGATCAAGGTAGATAGCCTTTTTCAAGGAAATAAATCAAGAAAAGAAATAACAACGTTAACTTTACTGAGAGCACCCTTGAATTAAACTATGTTTGAGAAAAGCAAACTCCTTAAGAGATTGAGAATTGCTCAGGCTTGTGTACTTCCATTGATTAATACACTTCTTGTTTACAGAATGGTTCTAAAACTTGTAAATAATTTTTTGTTGCTGTAATGAGATTCCTTTCTCAAATATGGCTACTTCATGGCATTGAGCTTCCTAAATTTTCTATTATTAACTGGCAGCTACATACGTTTCCTGAAGGTAAAGTATCCCAAGAAGATGCACCTATAAGACGATTAAAATGGGGAACGGCTAGTCTGATTGTTCGTGCCCATTTGACTCCTATAGTTCTTCCTATGGTTCATAGTGGGTTTGAAGAGGTTAGATATCTTCCATCAGTTGCCCTTTTTGTTTCCTCTGAGTGGATTATGTTTGTTGAGCTCGTAGAATTAATTACCTGGGTTTGTATAAATTCCTTTCCAATAAAACTCTTTTTATGCGTCACAAAGATGTCTTTTAGCCACTATGAACCATGATTGTGAACATTCTGCATGAATGACTGACTCTGATATTTTATCTACATATGCCAGTTTGACCATAACCCTCATAGGAAATCTGTTTCCCTAGTTTAGGTCTTGTTTTGATGCAATAATAGCTTGCATTGGAAGATTCATAGTAACAATATTAGATTGCTGCTGTTATTGTTGTTAGTAAAATGAAATTGACTAATGAAATGCAACTCCATGATTAAAGGATTCGATTGAACTTAGGTGAACAATGATTTAATAAAATAAAACAAAAGGTATTTTTTTTCTTGCCAATGCTTCATCTCTTTTACGTATTGATCCTCTGGCATGGAGCCTACAAGTGCTGGCTGAAAGTTCCATATACTGTTGTTATTGTTCTTGTTTCTTGGATAATCACATCACTGAAGACAGTAATTAACTCCCAAGACAGTTGGGATCCTAACAATGATAAAGTATTGTAAAATATTCTCTATGCTACAGGCGGGCTGTGTAACCCAGTTCGTATGCCATTAAAGTGTGCAGACATGGTTTTTGGCTGCTAAATTCATTTGTGGATGGTGTCTCATGCATAAGATATTTAGACCAATATGCAGAAGTATATTACATATGGTTTTCACGTAGCGGCTGTTTGAAACTTGGATTGCATTGAATTGCATGTTGAAACTAGAGAAAATATGAGGAGCTTCATTTTTATTTAAATGTTCACATGTGGATTACTGAAATAACCTAAAAATAAATTTTAGCTGTTTGGTCGGTTGGGGTCTTCAACAGGTGATGCCGGAGAAGTTTTTTCTTGACAGAAGGCCTCCTTTTCCACTATGCAATAAGAAAATAAGAATTATGATTGGACAGCCTCTAGAATTTGATATTCCTAAAATGAGGCAGTTGGCAATTTCAAAGTCTCGGGGTGATCATCTGTTTTCTTCAACAACGTCTAGAGGATGGCCCGTTATCTCCTCTCATGGATTGGATTTGGATGAAGCAGCGCAGAGATGCCTCTACTCAACTATTTCACAGCAAAAACAAACTGTCATGGAGGAGTTACGAAGTTTGGCTAAAAGTTCCTAAAATAGATTTTTCATAAGTTTGACATGGAGGAGCAAATACAACAGTTTGGATAGTTGTCCCAGTTGTGGATTTTATTTTTTTAAGATTATTTTTCTTGGTAGGACAGATCTAATTGATTTGGCGCTAGAGGGTTCTACTTCTTGGTGCCGCAATGGCAACTAATTTTGCGGACTTATTTTAAATTTTGGTTGGTTTCAATTTGAAAATTTCTGTAATCCCTCATTCAAGATTGGGATTTTTTTACAAAGTGTCACTCCAAACCATTATCATCATTATAATCAAATGGGTTAATAAACAGCATCAACAACATTAAATTTAGCATTACTATCAAATTTTTAAGTAAAGTGTACCATCATGCATTATCAATTTTAATCCTAGATGTTCTCATAAAATATGTTAAGAGAAAAAAACATCATCTTTCATGCAAGTACATAGAAATTGTACACTAAAGTATCCTCTAATACTCACTTGGGTAGATAATCGACCTATCAATTAATTAAAATATCATACATGCTTTTTTAATTATTCATATTCAAATATGAATAAATAGATGAAGATATAATTTTTATGGAAGCTCCTAATTCAAAGTTGGCAATATTTTAATTATTTTATAAGGATAGTGAACAAATTTGGATCTTCTCACCAGGGAGGTAATTTATTTTGAACAGCCACTGAGGCTTTTCTCTTATGCTTATATTTTCATTCTAACTTTTTCTACCTTTTAAGAAATCTAGTATATCCATATATTTGCTTAATTGCACCAAGTAGAGACATATTTACCTCATTTTGCAAAAAGTCTCAACAATTTTCTATTCTTAATGTACGTTTGTTTCACAAAAAAATATTTTCTGCATTTTTCTATGTTTATTTCATAGAAAATAACTTGGTTAATGGAAAATAAGTCTTTCTCCTGTAAATTGACTTCCTTTTGAGAAGAGTACATTTTTTGAAAAAGAGCTCCTTTATGAGTAGTTTTTTTTTATATAAAAATTAATTTGAATCAAGCTCAATATTATTATATTAAAAATAATTTTTAATTTTTAGAACTATTTAAAATATTATATCAAATACTATAATTTTCAATATTATTAAACATACATATTTAATAATTTATATTTATTAATATAATTAATATAATTCAAGCTTCAAAGCTCGAGACTCAAGGTCCATGGTTTAAGGTTTCAAGACTTAAGGCTCAATTTTATGATTTCAAGGTTTTAAAGTTTTAAAGTTCAAGGTTTTAAAGTTTTAGAGTTCAAGGTTTAGGAACTAAATTAAAAAGTTGAGATCAAAATATGGATGTTACCACATCGAGTTCGAAGAGACTAAATTTTAAGGGACAATTTGAAAGTAACATTGGCCAAACTTTCCATATTTATGTATATAAACAGGAATATTTTTGTAAATGGGGATTTATTAAGATTTTGCCTATAAATACCATCTTATGTCAAATATTTAGGTGGCTAGGGTAGAGTAGAAAACTTTTAAGTTAGATGATTTTTATGTTTTTTTCTTATTGTTAGAATAGGGTGTTCTTTTGTTTTTTAATTTAGATTTTTATTTTCATGGTGCGAATCCTTCTAATCTTTTTGATGAACTTTACACTGGAGATTGCTTGTACCTATATGCTTTATCCGATTTATATATGAGCATTTGTTTCCTTATTCTTATTTTTATATACTGTTTATCAAGTGTTTGATAAGATGTGTGTTTGAGAATTTGAATGGGTCATGTGCTAATATTATTCTTATTCCTCTGATTAATTATTTGATTGCTCGATTAAGTTGTTGACTATACTCGATTAGTTATTTTTATTTGATTATACCAAATTGTCCAATATACTAAAATTGACTATTCTAGTACAACACTTAAAAGCAAATGAGATTAAATGGGGAGTTTTTCGTGTAATATTTTGGTATAGTTTTGCCGAGCGGAGAGACTGAAAAGAGAACCACTTGCCTTAGTGAAATCGAGAGGAGAGCTTGGGTGGTAACTTTTAAATAGGTGGTGACTGAAGGGGTGATCCAAGGTAAGAATGGTAATTATTTATGTTAGCTCGATTAATTAAAAGAAAATTGTCAAGAGTGGGGTGAATTAGTTTTTAAAAAAACTAGTGGAAGCAAGGAAACAATATGAAACAATGGACACAAAGATTTAGATTAGTTCGGCCCCAATTGTCTACTCCATTACCTTACCTTTTCACAATTAAAGATTTCCCCAAATTCACTAATTTGTTCAACCTTCGAGGACAAGGTTTAACCTTACAACTCTCTTAAGATTTCTACCTCAAATATTAAGATAAGCCCTCTCAAAGAATTACAAAGAAGCAAACTAAGAAATAATTCTAACAATATCAGAATGTTTGCAAATTAAGCACAAATAGGCAAGAATGTTTGCAAATTAAGCACAATAAGAGCTCACAAGTGTGTATAAGAAAATTTTGGAAGTATTGAGTACAAAGGTGGCTTGATTTGTGATTTTTGCTTGGAAATGTTTTCTTATTCTTGTAGGAACTTTAGAAGCTGATTTTATACCCCTAATTGATTTCCAACCGTTGAGGTTGTTGTGGTAGTTAATAGAGCTGTTAGAGATGTGAAAACCAGATCATTTAATACACCTGCAACAGTGAGTATCGATACCAGAAAAAAAATTCGATAATTTTTGTAATAAATGCTAAATTTAGTGACCGTTGGATTTTAACTATCGGTAACAAAATAATTTTTATTGATACTTTATGAAAAGGTATCGATACCTTATCAATATTTTGTAGGTTTTGTGAAAAACAGAATACATTTTGGCATCAATTTTTCAATGGGTATCGATATTTTCAAAATTATCAATACTTGGCCCAAAAGGTATCGATACTTTTTGGCCTGGAGCAATTTTGATTTGTTTGAAAGGTATTTTGACTTGATGAAATGATAAAAGACTTTCTTACTTAGTTAAAATCATTTTAACTTGATTTTAAAACTGTTATAAAAAATTTCTAAGAATTTAAAATAGATATTCAAAATTGTATATCTTAGATTTCAAATTGAAAAAAATATTTTTGTCAATTTTGCTCAATTTTAACTTTTATTCAAAAATACTTCAATTTGTTATATCAAAATCTTTTATAAAAAATGCTTGGTTTAACAATTTCAATAAAAAATAATTGCAATAACTTAATTAACAATTAGCAAGTTAATCCACTTTTAATTTTAGAGCTTGCATCGTTTTAGCAAAAAGTAGAAAGTTAGTTTTATGTTGATTATTTGTTACTTTAGTAGTTTGGATGCACTAATAGTTTATAAATTAAATAGACTAGTAATTATTTTGTAATAATTAATTTAATAGCACTATTTATCAATTAACAATCTTTTGAGTTCGATTCTCCGAATATTTTCATATTATAACTCGACATTGTATGCTTGTAATTAAAAACTGCTTTTATATTGTTTTATAAAATTGTTTATATTTTGCGCACATACCATGCGGTCAACAATTTTTCAAGATGATGATAAAAAAAAAAAAATTTCTAATAAGCAAAAGGGCAAATTAGAGCATTGGGGTTTATTATTTATGTTTCTTCCAACAAGTAAAACAAAAGAGGGAGAAAAGGAATGGACCACTAAGGTGGCATCATGTAAAACTAAAGTAATTATCCATCCAACTTTGTCCTGCAAAAGGATTACAAATTAATAAAAGAAAAACATAATTCGATAGTCAAAGTCTTGAGAAAAAGAAGAAAAATGAAGAATAGAGATGAAGGGTTTATGGAATCATGGTTTAAAAGAGAGAGAGGTAACGAAGGCAATGAGCAGACTCATGGTACATATTTTCATCCCTTAGCTTTTCCTTGTATACTTCTCTTGTCCTCATTCTTCCAATCTCCTAAACTCTCATCTTTTCCCCCCTCATAATTTGATTTCTTCTCACGAACACAAAATTCAAGAACCCTACAACGTAACAACACTCTTTCAATCTTTTTTTTTCATCTTAAAACAAGATTTGGGCCATACCTATTTCCGTATAGTAGTGTTTATTTGGATTTTTTGGACTGTTAGAAAATATGGGCATCACATATATAATAAGGGTAATTACATGTTATTATTCATTATCATGATAGGTTAGCCCAAATTAAAAGTGATTTAATTTAGTTAAGGTTTATTGGACTTTAATTATTTAATAAATATGGGTCAAATATGTGTAGATACTTTAGTAATTAAATCAAATTCTAATTAATGATGAGCTAATTAGAATTTGATTAGAACTAATATGCCAAGGTTATAAATATTAGAGTTATGGTCCCAAATTATACATAAGGTATCTTTTCTAATATCCTATCATTAGGACAGAGAGAGTAGATATTCTCTGAATTTCTTGTGTGTTAATTTAGAAGATCAAAACCCCAAGATTCGGTAAAACTTTAAGGAATTTGTGGATTCAGGTATGCTTCTGCATCTAGTCTTGTTATTGATTTATTATTGATGATTTGACATGATAGATCCTAATTTATTAAATTTTATTTTAGATTTATTTTACAAATCTAACAAGTGGTATAAGAGTTTTGTCATATTAAATCATTGAGAACGAATTGATTCTTTATTATTTTTATGTTGATTAGAGTTTTAATTTTCAATTTAATTATTTATATTAAAAAAAAGAACTTGAAAGATACAAAGAAGGTCTATATTTATTAAGATATTTAATTCTTTTACGTAGTTCTTTATTTTTCCTTCTTTTCTTCTTAATTTTAGTTTTCAATGATCTTTGATTTTAATTTTTCAGGAAAGAAATTAATGTTCTTTTATGATTCTATTGCTCTTAGATTTAGGTTTGGTCACTTTTAATTTTCGTATAACTAGAAAGATTTACAATTTTAATTGAGAATTAAAAATTGAGGTTTTTATTTTATTTATACAGTTTTAATAAATATTTAAAAAGCTGTGTAGGTTTGGGTTTCATTAGAAACTATTTATGATATATATTTGACTATATCAATGGATGGATTGTTAATCGCTAATCGCTTGTTTTGCAGTTTTACGATTATATATATATTGTTTTGGAGACACTGTAATAATTATGTTCAGGATTTTATTCATGTTTAATCGAGTTTCAGATAAGGCAGTAATATTTGGATTTTAATTTTCCCTTTTTTACGTGGTTGAATAAATTCAATGTATAGTTTACATGATAATATATGGTTGGAAAAAGAAATTGCTTCAAGTAAAGTGTCTCTTATATATCGATTGTTTATCAATGAATTCATTATATATGTTGAATCCTTAAGGTTGATGGTGATATTTGTTAGTTTTAATTTTTTATCGATTCAATTTTAGGGTTTCGTTATAATCGTTTGTAATAATTTTAGGGTTTTAATTTTTTTTGAGAGGTGGGGTCGTTCAAATTGCATGAGTCTAATGATCATGAAGCACAACATTTTAGAATCCTTTAGGGGCATAGAATCTGAAAAGATTACTCAAGTCAAGGTTTCCTTGACGAAATTGAGAAACGTTTTGCTAAAAAAAACGATAAGGTTAAAATGACATCACTTCTGTCTTCTTTGATGTCTATAAATTTAAGGGTAAAGGAAATTCTGAGTGAGCTAAGGGCTATGAGTTTTATAATCCCAGAATTAGGAATATTTTTGATATGAGAATTGCAACATTTTTTTAGGATGTTGAGTTTGGAGGGAGAAATAGGGTTAGAGACATTGCTTTTAAGGAGGTATTGAATTCTAAGGAGGAATTGAATTCTAACTTAGTTCCTACTATCACTTTTGACGATGTTTAGGTTCTCATACCTATCATTGATTAAGAAGTGAATCCAGATCCTCAATAAGACAATGTTGAATGATTCCCTATTTAAGATGGGGTAATTGTTCTTGAAGAACAAACTCAACAACATCTAGAATCAATGCCATTAAAAAACATTAATTAAGAAGTGAATCCAGAACCTCAATAAGACAATGTTGAACGATTCCCTATTTAAGATGGGGTAATTATTCCAGAAGAGCAAACTCAACAACTTCAAGAATGAATGTCATTAAAAATGTCTACTAGAGAAAGGTTATAATAGCTTTAGTGGAATATTTTGACCTTAAGCTGCATCAAATGAATATTAAGTTAATAGTTTCTCAATGGTAACATTGATCATACATTTATATGGTGCAACTAGTAAACTTTGTGTCTAATTATTAAGTTAATAGTTTCTCAATGGTAACATTGATCATACATTTATATGGTGCAACTAGTGAACTTTGTGTCTAATGATGCAAAGTTAATGATTTGCAAATTAAAGAACTTCATCTATGGGTTTAAGCATACTTCTCATCAATAGTATTACAATTTTACCAAATGATTATCTCATTCAGTTTAAAGATAAATTTTGTTGATAATTGTATATACCATAAGTTTAGTGGGAGTAAGGTTCTATATTTGGTTTTATATGTTGATGGCATACTGTTTGTCAATAATAAGTATAGCCTCAATCAATGCCCTAAAAATGATTTTGAGATTACAAAAATGCATAATATTTTTTACATTTTAGCAGTGGAAAGTCTAATGTACATTCAGGTTTGTATACATTGGAATATTGTGTACATTATTAGGATGTTAGACAGATATTTTAAGCAACCCTGGTTTGGACCATTGGATAGCATCCAAGAGGGTTATAAGGTATTTTTAGAGAATAAAAAATTACATGCTCACATATCGGAGATCTAATTAGTTAGAGATTATCAAGTATACATAACTTTGATTTTGTTGGAATATTGATACAATATTTTATCACTAAGGTGCAAATTGTGAAAACAAATTGCAGTCTTTTATTCCAATAGCAACAGGAGTACATTAAAGTCAAAACACATAGACTTTAAGTTACTGGTTGTTAAAGTAAAAGTTCAGAGTGGCTAGGTGCCTATAAAGCATATTAGGACAAATTCCATGATTGCAGATCCGCTTACTGAGGAACTACACCTAAGGTTTTATAAGAGCATAATGCTCATATGGGTGTAATGTCATTTAAATGATATTTAGTTTTAGTGGGTATTTGTATTTTTAAATGCTTTTATGTTATAGACACATTTTTTATTATTTTAGTTTAAAGATATTAAGTTTATTTTCTGCAGAAAGAAAGTTTATTTAGTTTATTCACACTCTGATTTTGGTAAGGTTTGATCTCACTAAAGAGGACTAGTTGGAAATAGACATGTTTAGATCATATTGCATGTAATTTCCATGCTACACATCCATACTTGATCTATGTCATTTGGTTGTGTTAATATACGTGATCATGGATGGATTTAGTTATGATATATGTAACGAAAGTTGCCTTGGTTCTATGTTAACATAATTAATGGACGAGATTGTTCGGAATACCTTTTGGATATGATAGTAAAATTTTGAGCTCATAAGGTTATATAATGACATATAATTATAGAGTAATTAGTATATATATGTGGTCCAAGTGGGGGATTGTTGGAAAATATGGACATCACAAATATAATAAGGGTAATTACATGTTATTATTTACTATCATAATAGGTTAGCCCAAATTAAAAGTGATCTAATTTAGTTAAGGGTTATTGGGATTTAATTATTAAATAAAGTATGGGTTAAATATGTGTAGATACTCTAGTAATTAAATCAAATTCTAATTAATGATGGGCTAATTAAAATTTGATTAGAACTAATATGCCAAGGTTATAAATATTAGGGTTATGGTCCCCAAATTATACACAAGATATCTTTTCTAATATCCCATCATGAGGAAAGAGAGAGTAGATATTCTATGAATTTCTTGTGTGCTAATTTGGAAGATCAAATCCCTAAGATCCAGTAAAACTTTAAGGAATTCATGGATTCAGGTACGCTTCTGCATTTAGTTTTGTTCTTGATTTATTCTTGATGATTTGACATGATAGATCCTAGTTTATTAAGTTTTATTTCAAATTTATTTTACAAATATAACATGGGCTAGTTACTTTATCATCGAATCAGGTTAAAAATTTGAAAAAGAAGAAATTATCCTACCTGATTCTATTACTACTACTTCCTTGAAGGATAAACTAGAGAAAGCACGGAAGAAGGGAATAGTAAACCATATTCAAATTTTGGAGGCAACATTGTTGGGAGCCACTACGAACTTCGAAAATAATAGTCTCTATAGACCATAAAATGGATATGGAAAATACTTAAGTTTTTTTTAAAAAAAAGAAAGAAAGAAGGGAAAGGGCAATATGATTTTAGGTCAAATTAGAATAACATAAAATGATTAAGGTCAATCTTCCATTTCAACTCAAATGAGGGTTAGTTTAGTACAATTTGTAGGAAAAAAAGTTTAAATATGTGCATTTCCTCGTATTATTTAAACTTTTTTAATTTAGTCATGTTACTTTTATTTTCGAAAATTTAATATCTTTACTTGTCTAATTTAAAAACTAAAGTCTAATAATATTGTTGTTATATTATCGCTAAATTTGAATATGTGACATTTTAATATTCTAAGTTTTGATTTAGAAAATAAAATTCAATCAACAACACATTCAAATTTAGCATAACCCAATAGAACTATTAATTGAACATTAATTTTTATCAAATAATTAAAGAGACTAAATTTCTAAAATTAAAAGGAAAAAGTTAGACTCAAAAGTTTAAAGAGTATAGGAACTAGGAGTAGGATTGGATAGAAAAATATATTAGGAAAGCATAATTGAAAAAAAAAGAGGTGAAAATGTGATCTAATAAATTACTCGTCTAAATGACAAGAGTGTTATAAATATTTTATTATTATAAAGTGGATGTTCATTAGGATAAGTTTAGGGTTCTAATGTTCATTAGTAGTAGAATTTTATATAATTTATACTTCTTACTGCTATAAATATAGATTTTGGAGAAGTATTGTAATTTTTATTGATGAATAAAATACATTTTTAATTTTGTTATCCTATTTCTCTTGTTCTTTACTCTCTTTATTCTTTATTTTTATAACATGTTATCAGCATGATACTTGATTTTCTGATAAGTCCTAAATTTTTCACCTAAACTTTTTTTTTAATCTTTCTATTAAACAAGATTACATTAGGTAAGATTGAAAACAAAAATTTTGAAAAAAAAAATCTCAAAAGAAGAAAAACACGGTACCCTCTAAACCTAAGGTTTGAACTAGTGCCTCCATTATTCTTTCAAAATTCCTTAATTGCTCACATAATTTTAGAAGCTAGTGGATTGATTCAAACCTACCTCTCATGCATTTCTCGCATTGAGTTTAACCGCTCGACTACTCCAAGATTTCTAAGTCTCAAACACAATGAAATATATAAAATTGATCGTCCCTAGAGAGAAGAAAATAAATCCCAAATTGCCAGGAGCAAGATTCGAACCTACGTCATTTGGAAATAATACAAGATTTTATCCATTCAAAGGGATTACTTTTATTAAGCTTAATATACATGTGACACCCCATGTCCAACCTGATTGTTAGATCCGAATATGGAATGACACAATCGGTTGCCAAAACAACTCAATCTATTTTCTATTTCAAAATCAATACAAACACCAAGCATTTATCAAACCATACAAAACATTCATATTCATTAAAAACTTTTTCAAGTAATTTTAAATGTTTTAGAAACATTTTTAATCAAGTTCTAGGTGTTCGGGGATGATCAAACCAAGTTTGGTTTCTGAGAATTAAAACACGTCAAAACAGTAGAGGAGCCCTATTCTACCACACTTGTATCGATAGAAGTTTGAACTTCTACTAGTAGAAGTTCTTGGTACTATTTATTTTAGGTTATTAACTTACTTGTTTTGGTACATCTAACCACTTGATAGGTATAAGTTTATCAGGACCTAAAAATAGCCCCAAAACTCACCTAAATTGAAACTAATCCTTACCAATTCAAAACCATAACTTATAACACTCTAAAATAAAGTTTTAAGCATCATTTATACACTTTATCTTATGAACACATGCTAGTAAAATTTGGAAACGAGGTTGATAGTTTAAATAGCAGCCAACCTTATGCTAAACAGTGTCTTGTTGGACAAACTACTAACTGAGAAAAGCCAATCTCCAACCCTTCAACTCCACTTTCATAGTCTCTATCTGTTGGCTGGACCAAAGTTTGGGAAAATGTATATGCATGTATGTGTATGTTTATACGTGGGGTTAGCAATTTGCAATACATAGCAGCAAACCTTATAGAGTGCATGTGTAAGGATCCAAAGGCTTCGTTTGACTTATCCTACTTTCTCTACAACGAATGCATTTGATTTAGGGAATCCATGTTTTATGTATACATATGCAAAAATTTTAAAAAATTTATTTAAAAACTATATTAGGCTTAAAAAATGGATCCCGCTCAATCCTATCTTTTTTTTTTCAATTTTATAATATATTTATTTTTTATATTATGTAATGTAATATCACATGAAGATATCAAACAAATACTAAAAAATGTGTTTATTTTTAAATATTTAAATTAAAAACCCAATAAATTTTTTAAATATTGGTGCTAATATGGCTGTAATATCAACTGTGGTTGAAAAAGTAAAATAACGGTTAAAAAGATAAATACGTATGTATATATTTTTATTTCAAAAAAATGTTTACATATAAAGTTGAAGAAATTAATTTCTTTTTCGAACTTAAAAAAATATTATTTATGTAAAAGCATTCCATTAAAAATTTGAATTAATTTTAAAGAAAAAATATTTTTATTTTATGTGCTGATTTTTATACTATATTTTAAAATAGAAAAATATTTATTTAATGAAAAAAAAACTAGTAAAACAAAATAATAGGTGGTTATAAAAAGTGGATGGTTTTAATGTACTCACCAACCTTTTCAAATAATTTTGTTTAGTGTTATTTTAAAGTTTTTTTTTATATTTTCCTAATTGAATTAGTGCTTGATTTACGGGTAAATTTGTAGCACCTCGGTTCTTACGGATACAAGCCTTGATGTGAAGTTCTAAAGTAGTATGATTGGCGGAGTAGTATTTACCCAAGTACAACTTTTGACATATAGAGTGGGCGTATACATTTATTTGTTTAAGTTAACAAAGGCTTTATGCCAGATATCTATGTTAGTTGGAATATGTTACAGACCAAGTAAAACGATATTGAGAGTATGAGTTCATGTCAAAAGTATAGTGTGCACTTTAATTGTAGTATTGTACAAGCTAAGTTGCAAAATGAACTGGTTAGGAACCAACTGAATGTGAACCAGAATAATTAATAGATAAGAGGATACTCAATTAGGTTTCTCAGAAGTTTTAGGCCTTTGGATAAGACAGTTCAATAAGAATGTGAAGTTTGTCAAGTCCTAATTAGGACTTAGATTGTATTAATAGATATTTAGGTTGGGAAAAGAGAGTTCTCTTCTTCTTTCTTCTAAAATATTGTTATCTGAAGCGTGAAGAACTAGAAAGTATTTCTTTAAGCTAAGGTTGAAAATCCAGGATTTTATTAGTGATTACTCCATGTCAAGGTGAGTTTTATGACTCTGCATGTTATGTTATGAAAGAGTAGGTCTGGAAGAGTGCATGAATAGTAAGATGAAGAAGTATGGCTTTGTATGGGGGTTATCTGGGTCTAAGAGGATGGTAAAGGTTATTTGGATGAGTTTTAATGGTGTTCTTTTTGTTTTATAAGCAGTGGTTGTTATAGTTCCTTATTGAATGTTGGATCTGGAGTTCAAGCTGCTACTTGTGGTTGTCAGGTGAGTCCTTAAGTTGACTCTTGCGTGTATAATGTTCATATCAGGTACTTTTGTGGAAATTGATTGAACTATGAAATTGAAGCTAGAAAAGTATAGTAAGAATGTCTGTTGGTTATAACATGTATAGTTGGTATGGAATTTGACAAGTTTAAGTCTGTGATAAGTATCGTGATGCTAAAGTATGGTTGTATGCATACATTTGGAAAATATGTGTAGAGATGTGAATTAGTTTGGGTGTTTGTTAATGCATGAAAGCGTTGGGTCTTAAATGATGTCAGAGCATGAAAAGTCTATCAAGTGAATCTGTGTCTGTTCACCACAGTAGAGTTTAAAAGGGTCCGTCAGGACTAAAAACATGATCTTTGATAAAAACCACTAAAGGAAAAGCCTATGAACATGGCATCCTCTGAAGAAGCAAAAAGGATGGTGATTACCTAATGAGGTTGTATGCGTATCCTAGATCGATGATGGGAAAACCTCATGTAATGTGAGTCTAGTCAAATCCATATTGTAAACACATAAGGAAAGGAAATGCCTTTGTGGCAAACTCCGTAATGAATGCCTTTGTGGCGCATTATTACAGATTGCCCTTGTGGCGAACTCTAAATAAATAGTCTGTGTGTCAAATTTTGACATGATAGCCTTTATGGTGATAATTTGAGAGAAAAACCCTTGTGGCGCACAAACAACCAATCAATCAAGAATGACATTAACTTAAGCTAACAAATAACCAATCAACCAACCATCCAACAATTTAATAAGCACAATATAGAGATAAGGATAAGAAATACTCATTTAGATGTGGAACTAATGGCACTCAAAAGCTAAGTTAATGTCTACCATGTCTTTGTTAAAATGCTTGTGTGGAATTTAAGTTTAATTATGTGCTGACTTGTTTTATTGATTGATTGATGAGTGGGTTACTTAGCTAAGTTATTATCTATGCCTTGATTGGTTGTTTGTTCAAGTTTATTAAATTGCATATTACAGTAGAATTGACACCTTTAGTGGAAGATTTAGATAGACAAGACCGAGAGGAGACTCTATCATGTCAAACTGTGATACACTTGTGTCGAATAGTGAGACTGAGAGGAGATCTATATGCCTAAGTGAGATTGAGAAAAGAACTTAGGTAATATCTTTTAATTTAGGAATTAACCAAGAGGAGATTCCTAGCTAGGAGTAGAAAATAATATAATCATCATAGATTTATTAGCTTAGTTAGTAATCCATGACTCATCAATCCATTTGCATTGTTTCTAGTAGAAAAGAAGCAAGTATGTTTGATATTTTTATTTTTTTAATTTAGATAAAACTCAAACATTATTTTATTTAAACTTGCACAAATAATTTCTGATTCAATTGGATAAGTAATTGCTTAACCTATAATTAACTTGATAAACAAATTTACCAATTTGACAATTCTTTAGGTTCAATCCTTGGAATACCCTAGTGTTCATTGTAATACTACAAATATTACAACTGACCTATCACACTTACCGTAAAGCCGCTAAATATTTAAGTATAATAGTATTGATTCATAGTCTCAGTGCACACAAGTCAAGGCACAGTCATATCATAAAGGTGTTTTAATAATTAAATTTACTAAAACTGATGATTTTTAAGTTTGGATTATCAGTCAACTTACGAAACATTTTAGATGGGATTCATGTATTTCTAAATTGAGTTGTCTTGTTACAAATTGAATGTTTAAATATTCATACATGGATATATTTGTGAAGGCTACATGGGAAAATTTTGTTTGGACGAGTTGAAAAAGTGTTTTGTAAGTTGAAAGGTTCAGATAAGTTTAAAAGTTAAAGTTTAGTTTTAGGGTTTAATTTAGATTATTTATAACTTCAATTATGTATTTTAATTTATCAAGAGTTATACATGTGATTTCAATAATAATACAATGGTGATTAAGCTTATTTTAGTGCCATGTGCCTACCACGTGCTTAATTAATGACATATTATTCATTAATCCATTAACTATTATGAGTTATTTATAGGGATTTAATTATTAAAAATGTTATAGTTTTTGTTAGATGATTCGAGGGTTGTTTAGAGCCTTGGCTTCTAAATGCGTGGCTGAGACACTCTTTGAAACTTTTGATATTTTTCTTGATTAATAAAAGGTATGTTTATTTTTTTTATTTTAACTTTCTAAAGAAATTATTTTAACTTCTCATTGATTTTTTTTTTGTTTCTTTTAGTTTTTTTATCAAGTTATTTTAAAATGATAGGAAAGTTAACATTTATTAATTTACCCATGTGACATTCATGTGGATTGTGATGTAGATAGCACATAAGTATTTAGTTAATTTTTTAAAATTTTTTAAAAAAATATAAAAAATAATTTTTTATAATTATTTAACAGTTTTTAATTTTAAAAAATATTTTTAAACTTTTTTGAATTTTTAAATTTTAAAAAAATTAATAAAATGCTTTTTTGTCATCCATGTGGCAATCCACGTGTATGCAACGTGAATAAAATTAAAAAATATTAATTTTTCCCATTCATTTTATGGCGATTTAATAAAAATACAAGTTTAAGAACTAAAAATATTAAAAAATTAAATAAAAGACTTAAAATAGTTTTTTTTTTTATAAAGTTGGAGGTCAAATAAATCTTAATAAAATTACTAACTCTTTTTTTTCCTTTCAAAGATTTATTTCTTGTTGTTTCCTTACAAGCTTCTTCATTCAACTTGATCCAAGATTGAGGTGGAGACCCCAAGAAATCTTGGAGAATTTATTAAAGCCATTTATTGTTTTTTTCGAAAATTCTTTTTGGAAAAGTTTAATAACACTCAATTCACTTCATATTGTTCATCTTCTATTTTGTTGATTCAATTCTTCTTCCATCTTCTGATACGAAACATTTTATTCAATGGCTATTTTGGGTTATGAGTTTTGTTATTTATGGCTTATTTTAATTATGTTATTTGTGTTACTTAAACGATGTGTTTCATCTAGATGTTTTAATGAAACGCTGCGTAAATGAGTTGGCATAACGACTCGCTAAATATGGATTGTACAACTATTTGGGTTGTTTTTTTTCTCTTTCTTATACGCAACCAATGCTTTGGCTGCTACAAGTATGAAAATATTCAAAAATTGGTTTATTCTTTCTCTCTCAATTCTTCCTCTTTAATCTCCTTCTTTCTCTTCTGTTTCTACTTGAAAAATTACACTGTAACAAAGGTATAAAAGCTAACAATTCTCCATGACTGGTGATGTAACACCCTAATTTTCGAGAATTTTTGAGTTTTTGTGATTTTGGGGAAATTTTGAAATTTTGGGTGTTTGATTGCTGGAAATATGTTTAAGAGTGTTAGTGGGCCTGTAAAAGGCCCAAGCTTAGGTTAAAACCCGGTAAATTATCGAGGTTGAATTTTTAGTGAAAGGGGACCTGGTCAAGTGGGCTTTTAAGAAAAAACTTCGTGAAATATGACACAAATAGGGCTTTGGCAAAGTGGCAAGGAGGCGCCACTAAGTTCCTAAAAAAGTGGCACCTGGGAAGGAGTAAAAGGGTTCAGGGTTCAAGCTGCAAGGTAAGCGTATGGTTAATTTTTATTTTTAGGCATGTGCCGGGCATGTGCTCACTTAAGTAAAATTTCGACAAGGGCTTTAGGGGAGTGTGGGATGATTGTTTAAGTGGAAATTAGGGCAACTTAGCTTTTGTAACACCCTGAATTTGGGCCTAGAAGTATTGGGCCTTGGGCCTGGGTGCGGGTGTGAGATAGTTTGAAATAAAATTATTGATGTGTTGAATTCTGTTATGGAAGGTTATTATTAATGGGTTAATATGGTATTTTAGTGAACTGCGAAGGATTCATAGTGTGGGGAAAAGTCTTGGGCTAATTTCTGGGATTCCGAGATTTTTGTGATATTTGGTGTAATGTTGAAATTTTGATATATGGATGTGTAATTCGTGTTTGGAGTGTGTTGTTGGGCCTATAGAAGGCCCAAGTGTTGGTTAAAAACCCGGAGAATTCTTGGATTTTTGGACTTAAGGAATAGAGGACTTGGAAAAGAGGAGTTGTAAGGAATTATGTGTGGAATAAGACACAAAAAGAAGTGTGGTGTAGTGGCAAAGTAGCGCCACTTAGGGGACAAGGAAGCAAGGGGTCCAAGGTTCAAGTCTTGGCTCTTGCAATTTATTTTGGTTTTTCTTTTAAATAAATTTGGAAGCAAGTAGGTGAGCTTTAAAGATAAATGCGTTGAACTTATGTAAAAAAGGAGCTTGTGTCCGAGTGGTGATGGCATGACAGGATTACTGAGAGGACTTTGGTTCGAATCCCGTTGCACGCAAAGGTTGATTATTTTGCTAATACTTTAGTTTTTAGAGATTGATGGAGAATCCCACATCGGAAAGCTAACATGAGAGCAGGTGAGGAGCTAGCTTTAAATAGAGCAAACCAGGAGGAGAGTAGGCACAGCCTTCTTGGCTGATCCCTTTCGCTTTATGGCGTGCCCGTTTGGGTTGGGCATTGGCTAAGAGTGTTTGGAGCGCGGAGTAACTTCAGTCTCCTATCAGGTGTGTATTTCTCACTACTCTAGCTGTAGGACGGCTATTTCGGGCCGCGATGGACCGAAAGGGGCCATGTGGGCCCAATGGGCCTACAGGCCCATTTGGATAAGTTGTTTGATTGTGTAGTAAATATTGGACTAGACTAGGTGAATCTCATATCTGTGGCTAGATTTGGGCTAAAAGGGCCACACGAGTGTGTAGGCCCATTTGGGCCAAGAATGGGCTTTAGGCCCATTCGCATTGTTATCTCTGTTTAGAATACTTTAGTTTACAAAATTACTAAAATACCCTTGGTTTACAAAATTACAGAAATACCTCCGATTTGTAAAATTATCGAATTACCCTCGATTTGTAAAATTACAGAAATACCCCCGATTTGTGAAATTACAAAAATACCCTCGATTTGTAAATTACTGTTTTACCCCTAATTTGTAAAATTACCATTTTACCCTTGATTTGTAAAATTACTGTTTTACCCCTAATTTGTAAAATTACCATTTTACCCTTTATTTGTAAAATTACCATTTTACTCCTGATTTGTAAAATTATAGTTTTACCCTTAATTTGTGAAATTACTGAAATACCCTGTAGGGTAAAATTACCGAAATGCCCCTATAGGGTAGAATTATCGAAATACCCCTTTAGGGTAGAATTACTGAAATACCTCTTTAGGGTAGAATTACTGAAATACCCCTGTAGGGTAGAATTACCGAGACCCCTATGGGGTAAAATTACCATTTTGCCCCTAGGGTGTTAAATGACTGTTTTGCCCCTCGTGGGTAAATGACTAACTTGTGTGATGATTGGGCTAGTTTGACCGTGGATATAAGTTGGTGATATGAATGACTTGACTGTGATCTATTCTTATTTTTGGGATTTGGAAAAGTTGGAATCCCTATGTGTTTAGGGAGGCTGTCGAAATAGCGCCTAAGGCTTTAAGGAGCTGTTACCAATTATTTTACTCTGTACTTGTAAGGGTTAAAGGCTGCTGACTAAGGGCTTGGATCAGTGGAGCATTCGGATCCAGATTTAGATATCAACTTCAGCAAAGGTAAGGATTTAGGGCCTTGTTCGTGGATGCCCGAATATGGTAAGAGTATGTTAAATTTAGTTATCATTGATTCGTGGTCTAATGTTTTAGTAATCGAATGTAGGATTGACTTGGATCGGATATAGTCATCGTTCGTTGCAAGCAGGTGTGTAATGAACCTCATAGTAGCTTAGATTAATATTTGCTGAAAAGCCAAAATGCCTAAACTTCGGCATTTCGAACTTGTGGTTTTGTGAATGGTTTGAGCCGTGATACATACGATAAGATCGGTGATTAGATCGATAGAACAGGTAAGGGCACGATTTTGTGCACGATGGTAAGTTGGGCCTCGATGGGCTAAAATTGGGCCCAATGGGCTTACGGGCCCATATAGGTAAAAATGGGCAATGGACATTTCTTAATAGACTATAGGCTTAAAACTGGTTAAATTAGTAGTTAATTGTAGGATTTGGACTAAGTGGGCTTAGACGACTGAACTAGCTACATAGGGCCCATTAGGGGTTTTTGGGCCATAACTCGGTTGTACTAAAATAGGCTAAAATTGCTGTTTAAACATTTGGAATTGATGAATAAGCATGGAAAACCCTAATAAGTGTTAAAATTACGTAATTACCCTTAAAACATGAAAATGTCTATTTTGCCCTAGGTGAAAAATGTCTATTATACCCCTAAGGTTTCATTCTGAATATGATGATTATGATATTGTTATTTTACATGCTATGACATGATATGCACATGATATGCACATGATATGCACATGATATACTATGACATGTATACGATATGCCATGTTTTACTCATTAAATGCATGGGTTGGGTTATTATATGATGGAGGAAGTGATAAAGGGCTTTGCCCCAGTTTACCGAAAAGGGCTTTTACCCCAGTTATTAAAAGAGGCTTGGCCTCCAGTTATATGATAAAGTAGCTATGCTGCTAGTGGAGAGTTTGGTTGGGTGGGTTGAGTTATTCCCCACATGGAGAGCTTGGTTGGTACGGGTGGAGAGTAGCGGATGGTGGGTTGAGTAGTCTCCCCAACTGGGCTTTGCATACATACATTGACATTACATGTGATATTGAAATGGGCTTTGCACACATACACTGATATTATATGTGTTGTTAAAATGGGCCTTTAGGCCATACCGTTTACAGAAAAGGCTTCGGCCCAGTGAATTGATTTATGAAAAAGGGCTAAGGCCCAGCAACCGATATTTGAAAAGGGCTTCGGCCCAGTTATATGTTGAGACTGATTTGG
Source organism: Gossypium stocksii (assembly GCA_020496765.1). Taxonomy (NCBI): domain Eukaryota; kingdom Viridiplantae; phylum Streptophyta; class Magnoliopsida; order Malvales; family Malvaceae; genus Gossypium; species Gossypium stocksii. The sequence goes on from CM035624.1 coordinate 45,250,203, forward strand.
GGGCTTAGGCCTAGTATGCTGATATTGATTTGGGCTCTGTAGGTGGCTTGTTGCACACTGAGTTTTCCAAACTCACCCTTTTTCCTTCCATCCTTGCAGGTGAGCCTTAGATTGGTGGACTTGGAGCTGGGAGGGATTCAGAGTGGCCACATAGACTGGAATATTGGATTTCTAATTAAGTTACCTATTTGAAGTTAGATTTAATTATTTATTTCTGGTTTTGGGTTGTAAAAAGGGCCTCTTTAATTATTTTTATTTTGGGTTTTTATTCTTTACTTATTTAAATTGGTTTTAGCTTACGTAGGATATTATTTAAATCGAGTTGAAAATAAATGATTTTAAGACTTGATTTTTATAAAAGTTACTTGTTTTCAAAATAACACGATAACCAAGCAAAGCTTCTGCAATTTTAAATGATCTTGTAGATAAATATTTCAAATAGTTAAAGTGTGGCAATGGTAGTGTGCATGTCTAGGAGTGGATCCAAGAAGAGCTTGGTACTTAAGCAGTCTATTCGACTCACCTCCTCTTTTCTGGAATCCTACCTGGTGCCCAGCTTCCATTCACTTTAAGTCTTAACGAAAAAGGTCAAATTTATTTGATACTTAAACCGTTTTCAAGATAACATGTTTTATAAAGGTTACAAATCTGATTTTTTGATGTTTTATCTATTTTTAAAATAACATGTTTTTGTAAACTACAAGGGCTCATAAGCTTTCATAAAACTTTTACAAAGTTTTCAACGATGTTTGAAAAGGGATGATCATTTCAATAAATCCCGTTTTGGAAAAAAAATAAACACAAACTAAGGTTTTATACAAGTTTAACGGTAAGAGTTTTTAAACATTTAAGAAGGGTTTTCAATGAAAACATGGTTTTCGAAAAACACTTCAATGTGACACATCAGACTTGGCCGTAACGTCTAGGCTGGGTTTGGGGTGTTACAGCTTTCTTTTCTTTTGTACTGACAGTTAGGGTTAGCCACCTTAACTCTATTCTCCTATTAGTTTCACATGGTGACCGAAAACGCAAGTTTTATACTCTCTGTGCCGATCTCACTTTTGCTTTCTTCTTCTCCATTCTTTTTCTTTTCTTTTTGCTATCTTCTCTAGCCGAAACCTCCTTACCACCTTATTCATATTTTCTTTCAATTCCAACCTTCTAAAAACTACCATAGCCGATTGTCAAAGGAACCAAAATCCCGAAAATTACCTTTTCCTACTGATTTCTTTTAGCTGAATTCTCCCCATTCTTTTTATCTGTGGTGGTCAATTCTTTCATCCATTAAATCCCTACCTTTGTAGACAAAATCATCCAAATCTATAGCCTCAAATCGTCACCTTCTACACTGGTCAAAAGCCAAAAACGCCATTCCTTTGGGGATTCTTAGCCGAAACTTTAGATCTTAAAGATTCGGGTTCTACTAAAGTTTAGGGGATAGATCTACATCAGATCTACGAAGAAACCAAAGAGAAATCAGTGGTAAGTGTTTATCGACTCAGATCTATTAGTATTTTGCAATTTAGTAAAAGCCGAAGTCCCTAAAATCTAGGGAGATTGTCGATTTGGGCATGGGGCTCTATGAGTCATTAACACATTGTTTCTTTTGGTATTATTGTGTTTTAGAGGTGCTTGGTTGAAGGCTTAAGCAAGGGAGAAAGACTAGATCCAGATCTAGTCCCAACTTCGACAAAGGTAAGCATTTGAGGCCATTGTTGGAAGGTGGCCGAATGTGTGTATTGAAATAGGGGTAAGTGTTTGATTTGGTTTTAGATGTTAATGTGGTCTAATCGATTGTAGGATCATTTTGGAGGAGATCTTACCGGTGAAATTGTCAAACAGGTGTGTATCGAACCCTTCTTTAGTTCGATTTGGCAAAGGCCATAGTGACCGAAAAAGTGACCGAAAGGTCGACAGTTTGTGGAACTGAGAGTATGCGAATACTCAATAGATGGTAGAATCAGTGATCACTAGTGACCAAAGGGCTAAGTGCGAAATTTCATGCATTTCGGTAAGATGAGCCTCGATGGGCTGAATATAGGCCCTATGGGCTTACAGGCCTATATGGGTAAAAATGAGCGATAGATGTATTCTAATAGACTGTAGGTTTAAAATGGGTTACATTAATAATTAATTGTAAGTTTTGGACCGAATGGGCTTAAATCGCTAAAAAAGACACTGTAAGGCCCATTAGGGGTTTTAGGGCCTAGTGACTAAAAGTTGTTAAAACGAGTTAAATAATTTACAGTGACGAAAGTAGGGTTATTAGTGACTGAAATAGGAATAAAACCCTAAAATAAGTGGAATAATTACTAAAATACCCTAAAAAGTGAGAAATTACAGTTTTACCCCTAGGTGTAAAATGACTGATATACCCCAGGGTTAAATTAGACTGATTTGCATGCTTTATCGATTCTATTTATTATATGCCATGTCATGGTCATTTAATGCATGGGGTTGGGATTTATATGAATGGAGGAAGTGCTAAAGGGCTTTTCCCCAGTTTACCGAAAAGGGCTTTGCCCCAGTTTATCAAAAAGGGCTTTGCCCTAATTACCGAAAGAGGCTAGGCCTCATGTTATATAATCAAGCAGCTATGCTACCAGTGGAGAGTAGCGGTTGGGTGGGTTGAGTCGTTCTCCCCACATAGTGTGTTGGTTGGTACGGGTGGAGAGTAGCAGTTGGGTGGGTTGACTAGCTTCCCACAGATTGATATGGGTTTTTGCATGCATTCATGATTTATTATTGAAATGGGCCTTTGGGCCATACTGTTTACCGATATATGAAAGGCTTCGGCCCTGTGATATTGTATCTGAAAAGGGGCTAAGCCCTAGTACCGATACACGAAAGGCTTCGGCCCAGTTAATATTGTGTTGGGATAGGGCTTAGGCCCAATGGGCCTGAGCTAATTTGGGCTCTGGATGGGATTCTTTACACACTGAGTTTACCAAACTCACCCCCTCTTCTTTCCGTCCTTGCAGGTGAGCCTTAGACAGTGGACTTGAAGCTGGGAGGGATTCAGAGTGGCCACGGAAAATCAAACACTGGTTCAATAAGTTTTTCATTTAATTTATTACTTATTTCTTTCATTATCATTTCTATTTGGGTTGTAATAAGGCCGCTAAATTTATTTTTCCTATGGGTTTTTTAACTATTAATTTTTACATTACTTAAAGTTGATTAGAAAATATCTGCGCGAGTTTTCCTAAAAATCAATTCAACATTTTCAAAACTCATCACACGAGGCAAATGAACAACAAAGTAAGTCTTTATAAAATTGACACCAATATATTTAACCTGGAATTTCTCTTAAAAAATCCAACAACAGTTTTACAAATTCACCCTAAGATTGGTAACTAGATCACGTGGTTAGGCATAGGTGATGTGACACACCGGACTTGGCCGTAATGTCTGGGCCGAGTTTGGGGTGTTACAGGTGAAGGCCTAACCACTCATCTTCAGAAAGAGATTTCACTCATCCAACAAGAAATGTCGCAAGTGCAGGCGGACCTTTCGCAACTTAACGGTAGAATCGATTAACTCCATAGATAGCTCCAAACAGATATGCAAGTTCTTTTTATGTCAACTATAGCAGTAAAGAGGATAGAGGAAGGCTTGTTCTCTTCTGTTATTGAACTGAGTAATGGAGTGTATTTAATACATGAAGATAACAACTAACTATTAACTAATTGATGGTTAACTAATTCTATTTAAGAAACTAACTTCTTTTAACTAACTTCAAAGCTACTCATAACATGCCCCGTGATTATCAAATTTCTTTTCCTCCTGAAACTTCATGATCATTAGTCACAACTCAAAGCTGACTCTTAAATTTGCTGAATAACCCTATTGATAATGGTTTTGTCAAGATATCGACAATCTGGTCTTGACTGGGCACATGTCCTACTTGAAAGGATCCATTCGCAACTTTTTCTCTTCCAAAGAACAAATCCAACTTGACATGTTTGAACTTGGAATGCATGACAGGATTGCTCGCTGCTGCAACAACAGCTGAACTATCACACCAAACTAATACATTCGTCTTAACAGGAGCACAAGTTTCAGACAACAGGGATTGAATCCAGATCATTTTTACGGTGACATGAGCAAGACTTTTGTACTCTACTTCTGCTGTAGACCTAGAGACTACTTGCTATTTTCTGGAACTCCAAGAGATTAGATTCCCTCCAAGAAACACATAAAACCCCCATGTGGACCTGCGTAACGCGTAGGTTTGTACAAGTGTACACAGTCAATATCAAGTAATAAGAAAGTATCGAGTTATTGTTTCCACAGGAATTATATTTATGCTAAATCACTTAATTGTAAAATTATATTAACAACTTGGTAAATTAAAAAACACAATATAATTGAGAAGTGATGATTAAAATTAAGTATATTAAACTAAAAGCAATGATCCCCAATGCAAATTATCCTAAATATGCAAACTATATGAATGAAATAGATTTTAGCAAAATTAAACACAATTTGCAACAATTATAACATAAATAAACTAGGACAATTACTTTAATTAAACTCAATTCATTATCAACATGCTTAATAACATTCAGAAAAACTACCATGGTAACTTGATATTTCATGAGTTTGGAAACCACATTAGGTCCTTTCGGAATCCTTTGCTTAGTAAATATGCATTTTACTGATCCTTATTTACTAAGGGTTTTTTGGCATTCGTGCGAAGTAACAGAGACGTGTTAGGTTTGAAATAGTTTAATCACACAAATCTAAAATTATGTAGATAACAGAGCTTGGTTAGAGTTGTTATGCAACCTGCAATTTAATCGGTTTAGAATCTAAATTGAGCATGAACATTTCAATTATGTGTCCACTAGCCGTCGTCTGTTTAGGATTGCTTAGCTAATTTAGGTGTATTCCAATCACGTATGAATGAAATACAGACTTGATTTTAATTAAAAACATGATCGATTGAGGCGCAAACATCATAAGCATGTATCAAATAAATATTATTTAATCAAAGCAATCATCCTAGCTTAAATAAAGTTAAGCTAACATTATTGTAAACAAGAACAAAGAACACATAGCAAACATTTTCAGATTAAATCAAAGAAAAGAAAGATTAAACCCAAATCAAAGTGGAAGTTACCCAAGACTCTGACCGACGAGGGCTCCTTCGTTCCTTTGCTCTGCTCCTTTGCTGATGGCTCTCCAGGGTGGCTGACCAAGGGCTCTTTAAGAGGCTTAATTGCTAAATCTCTATGAAGAGATGATGCTAGACGTGGGGAATGGAAAATGCTAAGAGAATTGAGAGAAAAGAGAGAATGACGAGGGATAAGGGATGATTAAAAATGGTGAAATGGGGTCTTATTTATAGGTGAAGAGAGGAAGTAGTTTGCTAAAAATAGAAATGTTTAGTCTCTTCAAGTTTCTTCAATGAGTTGCCAGCCATGATTAGTGGATTTTGAGTTGAATTTTGCTTGATTTTTAAGCAATTTAAATGCCATAACAACTCAGGACTGAGACTCGATCAAATGTAAATCTTTGGGCAAATCTCTAATTTCTTTAACATTGCAAGGACCTTATGTAATTAAACCAAAAAGTAGTTTATGTGGACAGCCATATGTAGTCGAAATTAGGTTGACTTGGTCTTCAATTTGGATGATTTTTTGTAATCCAACAAAGCTATTAGACCTGTCCAGAATTAATCAATAAATTAAAGGACCAAAGAATAAAATTTAAATACTTAATTAAAACCCAAATTATTAATGGAATATTTTAAAATGAATTATTAAATATAAATTAAAGGACCAAAAATATAATTAAAATCTCATTTTAATAATTTTTATGTCCTAATTTCATATTTTCACATATTTCATTTATTAATTAAACAATTACTTAGTTTTAACAATGAATTTAAGTAAAAATGTGATAAATTACATAGGAAAAATCCTATGTATTTTTCAGTTTACACACCCCTAAACTTAAATTATTGCTCGTCCCGAGTAATGTTCATATATAGCAAAAGGTCTTGCTAAGGCACAATTGCTAGCTATGTAAGCAGCATCAATCTTTGTCCCATAATCATGCATTAATAACTTCATGTTCATAGATCTTCTTTATTTACAAGTAATTGATATGCAAACTTTTTTAGAATTTTATACTAAGTTTCAAAATATGCCAACATGAATCATAGTTTGTATGTAGCCACAGGTAACATTCTTCATTCAACATAATTTCTTATCAATCAAGCAAACAATCATAAGGCTTATTTATGATCTTCATATGTTAAACTTAGTACTTCCTCTCCATTAATGTAGGTGACATAATCATCAGATCAATAGGTCTTTTATAAGGTTGTAATGGGCCTCGGTTAAAGGTAGGGATTTTAAGAGATGAAACATTTCGGTTTCAAAATCTTAACCTTTAACTTTGTCTTGGATTTCTTGAAATACAACCTTTTTCTTTAAGTGAACCTTTGGAACACTCCCAAACTTATTTTGAACTCATGCTCATACATTTTTCTTTTTGAAGACTGAGCAAACTTTTCTTCGCTCTTTCTTCGTCCTTTTTTTTAAGCATGAGCACATACATCTTTTTGAAAATTTCCTTAAATGTTGATTACCAAGACAACTTTAGTTAACATGATGCACAAAATTAGGATAACTTAAAAGATGGTAATGTGGCTTATAATGTAGGTTCATTGCAATAAACAGCCTTTAAGCTCAAAATTACAGTTTGAAGGGTCTACTTCAAAAGGTTGGCTCGAAAAGGCTCAAACGATCCAAATAAATAGTGCCTATGTCATTTTAGATTTTTATGTCTCTAGGATTTCACCTCAAGAAAGTTACTAAGTCAATTCTAAATATATAAACCTTCATGCATGTCTAATCTCAAGAGAAACTAAGTTTTCATGGTAAACATTACCTAAGACTAAGATCATACAAGCATTCCATTCTTCATTATAACATACATTCACTCAGATAGAATCATCATTCATACTTGCATACAAACTATCTCATAAAAAAAATGTCTCTAAACATTCATTTATTAAAACATACTCATGAAAGAAATGATTGAAACATACTTGAAAATTTTAAAAATTTGAGCAATTTATTTGCCTTACCCCCTTTAAAAAGAAGCAATGTCCTTATTATAAGAACAAAGTAATGAATGAAATCTAAACACCAGGTAGGGTTGTAAAGAAGGAGAGGTGAGTCATTAAGACTGCTTAAATACCAAGTCTTTCCTAATAACCCAATCGTATACATATTCATTCCCATTACCATATCACTTAGTCTTTTCCTTTGTAAAGAATTATTAAGTTTATTCATGCTTGTTATGTTTTATTCTGTAAAAATTAAATCCTAATTACAAAAGAAATAAATTCTTAAATACCTAAAAATAATTAAATAAATAACATGACAAGAATCCCCCTTTTATTTTTCTGACTCATTCCCCTTGTCTTCTTCAACTCCATCTCCACTTGCATAGTCAGTACCTTCCATCCATGTCTTAAAGATAGTATTTGGGAACTTAGGAACAAAAGTGTTAGAGATATTCTTAAAAGTATTTTGAATTGAGTCATCTCTAATTTTTGCATATTTCCAGTAAGTTTGTTGTTGATTGTGCGTGAACTTGCACTTATCCATCATAATTGACAACTACGATTTTTTTGAAGTACTTGCAGAAGTCAGCATTGGAGTTGTAAATTCAGGTTCCTTATCAGATTCTTCTTCTTCAGTGTCTGTAACTGAATTAGCCTCAATTTCAATTTCATTTGTTGACTCCTCGATATCTGGCTCATTTGGCTCTTCTTGCTCACCTTGATTTAGCTTATGCACCTTTTCTACTAACCTTTCAAGATCATGATTTGTAATGCATCCTTGAACATATTGGCCCTTCATATTTTCTTGTGTTTTAACATGGGCCCTTAAGTAAAGTGAAGTGATTAATGATGGGAAATAAGCACTTCTTGTCTTCTTTTTGGCACAATCATGAATCTCCTTGAGAATAATTATCCCAGCATTAATGGACTTTTATGTCAAATTTGCATATTACAAGAGCATTCGTTCCATCGAGATGGTGGAACTATGTGAGATAGGCATAAAACTGTAGCGAATAAAATAAAACCATACCTTTGCTACTGGTTTTAGGTATTCCCTTTGGCAAGAATGGCTCCCAAACTTTCTTATAATCCATTGGGATCCCGGATTTTTCACAACATCAAGCACTTGTTAAAGAAAATCCCAATTGATATTGTTCATCATACAGTAGTGGAACAGCCCAAAATTGGGCTTAGTCAGAATAGTGATTTCAAAATCACTTACACGAGGTTAGAGAAAATTATTTTAGCATTATTTTATGAGTTATAGTATTTTATAAGAGTGCATGAAAATTTTGGTGAATTAATTTACGCGATTGAAGGCTTAATTAGGAAAAAGGACTAAATCACTAAAAGGTAAAAGTTATGAATTGCTAGAAAATAGTGTCAAATAGCAAGGGAACTTAATTAAAGGCCTTTAAAAGGCAAATTGACCCCTTGTGAGGAGCATGGCCGGCCATAGGAGACAATAGGCAAGAGAAAAGTCAAAATTAGGTGAGTAGGTGACTAAATTGGGATTAAAATAAAACAAAACAAAAAGAAAAATAGTGTCATCATTTTCAATTTCTCTTCTCTTTCACCGAATTTTCCAGCAAACTAAGGGGTTTTGGGAGCTTAAAAACTCAGCCACTTATTCCTTTTTCAAGTAAGTGATTTTAGTAACTTTTCTTAATGATTTTTGTGCTTCTGGAACCCTTGTAGCATGGGCTACCTATTGAGGGGGCTAATTTACAAAATGGTTGAAAGTCTAGAGTTTTTCCATAAATGAATAAGTGTTTTTTGCTAGATTTTTATGGAAGAAAATGAGTTATAGTTGTTAAATAAACAACTTTTGTGAAAGAGTTTGCATGAAAACACTTAGACAGGACTTAGTTGTAGAAGTTGTAAAATAAAGTGTAGGTGTGTGAAATAATGGGAATTTTGGGTTGCCATAAGAGTGAACAGAGTTCGTTTAGGCTTGTGGAATAAGGAAATTCGATAAAAATCAATTTCGAGCCTAGGGGTAAAATGGCATTTTGCTAGAGTATAGGGGCAAAATGGTCATTTTGCCAAATTATGATTTTGAATTGTTTAGATTAAATTGGTGATTAAATTAGTGAATTTTTATTGATATAAATCTCGAATTAAAAAATCTAAACCTAGACCGGAGGAAGGCCAAGCAAATCCACTAAACCGAGTAGTCATTTCCATTTTGTATACTGAGGTAAGTTGTAGGTAAATAATACAACGTTACTAATTTTTATGCATGAAATAATTGTTTTTTCATAAGATAATGCATTGTGAAATGAGCTATGTATGAGAATATTTATTGAGCAAAAATTGCTAAATGATGATTTTTAGTATTGATATAAAGAGAACCTATGCGATAGAACCCAGTTGAACTTTAGGAATAGACTGGATATTCATGCCGTGATACTAGGGTTGATACAAGAGCTAGTGTAAGACCATGTCTGGGATATGGCGTCGGCCTCGTTACGTGTTAGTGTAAGACCATGTCTTGGACATGGCATCGACACGGATATGTGCTAGCCAGTGTAAGACCATGTTTGGGACATGGCATCGACGTTGATACAAGTGCTAGTGTAAGACCATGTTTGGGACATGGCATCGGCCTTGTCAGGCAAGCTAGTGTAAGACCATGTCTGGGACATGGCATTAGCTTGGAGGTGTGTTAGTGTAAGACCATGTCTGGGACATGACGTTGACTTGATATGTGAGCTAGTGTAAGACCATGTCTGGGACATGGTATCGGTTCAATACCCTATGTTAGAGACGTATTGAATATCCTTTCATATTCTAAATAGTTCAACGAGAAATTTCAATTAGTGTTAAGGTTGAGGGATATTATGATGATTTTTGCGAGTGGTGTAGGTACCTAAATGAATTGCATGAAATGTGAGCTCACTTGTATGTTGTATGATTATTAAAGGATGGAATAGAGTAAGTTATGTTTGTGGCCATTCTATGTATCATGCTTGAATTGTCATGTATTGAAAGTATGTCATGGCTTAGTAAATTGTTATTATTTATTTACTTATAACTTACTAAGCTTTATGTATACCCCTCTCCTTTCCATTTTCTTATAGTGTCGCCTAAATAGCTCAAGGATCAAAGAACGTTGGAGTTATCACTCACACTATCCGTTGAAGCCCTTGGTATAGTTAGTTGAAATCTTCTGAATATGGCATTTATAGGATTACATTCTTTTGTTAAGTGTCATATTATTCTGGAGCCAAATGTGTTGGCTTGAATTTGAAATACTTTATTTTGTATAAAGCTAAAGATATTGGCTAATATTTGATAATGGTTAATAGATGCAAATGAGGCTTTTATAACATGCATACTTGATTGGTTTGGTTTTACGTAAATCTGTTAGTGTGCCAAATTATGGCCATTGGTTGAGATTAGAGACTAGTTATGTTTTGTATGTATTTGACTTTGTTTCAGGGTGGCAAAAAGGATTGGTAGATAGCCTTATTTTGCCACACGGGTAGACACATAAGCGTGTGTCTAGGCCGTGTGTGATGCACGGTCAACCCTATAGGCGTGTGGTTAGGCCGTGATGCCATAAAGGAAGCAAGGGGACCAAGGTTCAGGTCTTGGCTCTTGCAATTTATTTTGGTTTCTCTGTTAAATAAATTTGAAAGTGAGTTGGTAGGCTTTATAGTTACATGTGTTGGACTTATGACACAAATGAGCTTGTGTCCTAGTGGTGGTGGCGTGACATGGCTATCGAGAGGACTTTGGTTCGAATCCCTTTGCAGGCAAAGGTTGATTATTTTGCTAATGCGTCGATTTTGGGGGGATTGATGGAGAATCCTACATCGAGAAGCTAACATGAGAATAGGTGAGAAGCTGGCTTTAAATAGAGCAAACCAGGAGGAGAGTAAGCATACCTTTCTTAGCTTATCCCTTTCGCTTTGTTGCGTGGTCGTTTGGGTTAGGCGTTGGATCATTCGTTGATCTGTATGCCGTTGGGTCACAGTGGTGGTGACCGAAGTTGATTGACACACCACTTGGGAGTCAAGGATGCGATTATTGTTGGCTTCTGGGCATAGTAGTTTTAGAGCGCGAATTTACTTCAGATTCCTATCAAACATGTACTTCTACCCCTTTGTTTGATAGTTGAGATAGAACCGAAGGTGTGTGTAACGACACCCCCTAATAGTAAATATCGGTAAAAGCCGAAAAGCTGAAATGACGAAATACAGATATTTTAAGGTCTTGCGAGCATGCGAACACTCGTGGGCCAATCCGAACCCACAAATCGTGGGTGTTTGACGGTAAGAGCTATTGTGCGCGTTCTTGTGCACTCGGGCTGTTCTAGGCCTCGACGGGCCCAATGGGTCTACGGGCCCATATGGGTAAGTTTTATGGTAAGATGATATCTGGTGCATTAGATGATAAAATCTGTGATATTAAACATAAGTTTAGACTGAGCGGGCCACACGGGCATGTGGGCCCTTCGGGTTCATAAGGGGTTTTGGGCCTGTATATACTGTTTGGACATATGGATATTCTGGGTTGCTCGAAGCGATGTTAGACCTGTTAAAAGGTTGTATTAGGTGTTAAAACACTGAGACTTAGTAAAATGACAAAAATACCCCCTGAAGGGTAAAATTACCATTTCACCCCTAGCTGCTAAATGATTATTATACCCTTAATAGTAGACTATATGATTTATGTATGTGGTATCTGAATCTGTTAGTCTGTATGCATGTATGTGGTAATATTAGGCTGCATGGTGTAATAGCCAATTTTGGCCTAGACTAAATCAATTAAACAAATAAATAATAAAACCATAGTTCAATGTCCCTTTTACAAACGTTGAGGCCCAAATCAAAATTAAAACCTAATTAGCCCTAAAACCAGATTACATTTACAAGCCCAAAACACTAACCCAGCTAGGCCCCAAAGTCTAAACCCAATGGCTCAGATTGTAACGGCCCGAGTGGCCCAAAATGATTAAAAACTCAGAAAACCTAGCCCCTAACTCCATCAGCGCCGCATGTGTGCCTTTACGCGTGCCAATTCCACAGCCTCCGTACCTCCACGCGTGAGCCTCTGCCACCACGAGCGCAACCCCCGTACCGAATGCTTGGCCCTCATTCGCGTGCCTCCACGCCATCTGGCCTCTATACCTGCACAAACACAGGACAACGACGGTAGAAAAATAGCAATACCAGGGACAAAAAAACAACACGATAATACAACAAATACAAAACAGAGAAAATGATTTTGTATTTTATTTTTGAATCGGCTATATAAAGAGCTGAAAAGCAACTTGTAATGGTTATGCTTTTGAATATTGAAATAGAAAACCGTAAAGGTATTTTCCAATCAATTTCTCAACCTATTTTCTCTTTTAATCTACTGTACATACATAGAATTAAAAAAAATCAAAACTTTACCTTTGTACGTTGATTGGAGCCACCAAAATCCTTGTTCTCTCCATTGAAATCGGAGTTGGATGAACGTTTCAGGTTTAAACGGTGAAACCCCTCGAATAACGGCCCTAAATAAAGCCGTACTAGCCTTCCGTTAGAAACCTGTCGTCGATTCAGGGCAAATCGTGGTCGGATGGCCACTGGTCTTGGCTTCCATGTGGCGGTTTGAGGAGAATAAGAATAGTTTTTTTCTTTCTTTTATTCTGCTTTGAAGGGATCGGCTGATGGCTTTAAATTTAGGGTTTATTTTCGTATTTATAACGAGCATCAGACGACGTGGTTTTAGGCCAACTTCAATGGCCTCAAAACGGCACCGTGTAGACCGACCCAGTTCCATGCCCAATGACCCGACCTGAACGTGGCTCTGACCCGCGTGCTTTTGGTCTTTGAGGGCTTATTGCGCATTTAGTCCCTGTCCTATGCGCTGGTATTCGATTGGGTCCTCCGTGTGTTTTATTTTCTTTTTAATTTGTCCTTGCTATTTTGAGCGACATTGCAATGTGACCCGTGCCTAAACGCAGCATTTTGGGAGCTGGTTTATTTCCCGTTTCAGTCCCTGTGCTTCGTGCGCGCGTTTCACCTGGGTCCTTTGGTTGTTTTTAATGTTTAATTTAGGTTCTAAATTTTGTTCTGGTTTTAATTAACCCTCAATCGTCCCTTTTTTATTTTCGCTTGTTATTATTATCATTATTATTGTTGTTATTATTATTATTATTATTATTAGTATTATTATCATTATTTTTGCTACTATTATTATTTATAATCTCTTTCCAATTTCATTATTACTTGTATATAGTAGTAGTTTATATTATTTTATACATTATTTATTTTAAGTTTCTCTTTTCGTATCATTATTTAAAACTTTTATATATATGTATATTTATGTTATTTACTGTAAAATATTTTTTCATGTTAGCATCATTTTAAACTTCTTATATACGCATCGTTTTATTTCAAAATTTCTCTACATATTACATATTCTAAATACCTTTTATATTATTCATTTTAAAAACAAAAAATTTTTAACGTGTTATTCATTTCAAATATATATATATTTCAAATTTTGCATATTTTCATACTTTATTTTAAATTGTATTAGGCCCTTTTTAACATTCTAATAATTATTTGTACACATATACGTTACATGGAATTATTCTATAAATACATAGCTTTTATATTATTTTATGTAGACATTTTATTCTAAATTTATCGCAAATATAGTCATGTATATGAATATAGCTTGTTCTGAAAACTCATTATATTTTTAGTCATTTCTAAACTCTTTAATATGTTATATATTTTAATTTCCAATTGCAAAGTTTGTTTTAAATCTTTTTGTGGTATTATATTCCTTTTTAATTTGTTCTCTTGTATGGAATTATTTGTTTATACGACATCATTGCCATGCATTATTATCATTTTGTGTTTGATCCTATGCTTGTGTTTCTTGTCATTATATTATGATTCAAATTCCAACATATTAAAGCCTTTGGTAGATGCATCGTTTTTTAGCCCGAGTAAATTAAATAAGTTCATTTTTTTAATTAACTTTTTAATCGCTCATTTTTCGAAAAATAAGGCAATATTATGTGTTTGGCAATTCGAGGAATCGTGCCCTAACGTGCTGGGTTTCGATTTTTCGTTTGATCAAATGACCGAATATCCTTTTTAGGTTTCACTCGTCTTCTCTAATTTTTAGAATAAGGTAATGTTCTCTGTTCGGAAATCTGAGAAGTCGTGCCCTAACGTGTTGGGTTTCGTTTCTTAGTTGGACCGAATACGTGAACACCCTTTTTGTAATTTTCAAATGTATGAGTTTTTAGGACAAGATTTGATCATAGTTTCGAGGGTTTGAAGGATCGTGTCCTAATGTGCTGGATGTGATACTGCATTCCTTTGAAACGAGAGAATCTTGTCGTCCAATTTAAGCCATCCAAATGCTCTAAAAGAAATCGTTCCACAGCTTTTGACATAAGGACATTTTTAATCAATTTGGTACCAATTTTGGGCGTTACGAGGGTGCTAACCCTTCCTCATACGTAACCGACTCCCCAACCCGTTTGCTCAAGTTTCGAAGACCAAATTAATTGTTTTAATAAATCAAAATGTTTTATTAAAATAATTTAAGGTGATCCGATCGCACTTTGAAAAAGGTCGGTGGTGACTCCGTTTTTGAATTTTAAAGTCGATTCCTTTTTCCAAAAAAAATGGTTTCGACAGCTTGGCGACTCCATTGGGGACACCAAGAGAGTCAGGCTGTAAATTAATTTTTTCCTTTTATTAAAAATTGAAAAAAATCATTTTAAAAAGGTCATTATTTTTTTGTTGCATTTGTTGTGGTTCAAGCTTCGTTTAAAATGTCGGCATAGCATTGCATGACCGTTGTGGTCACACCTGTAAGTGGGAGTGAGAAGCTATGCCTTCGTGAGGTTTTCACCTCTGCATGGGCTAGTGGACTGCTTCCAGAATACATCTGTACCTATGTGCTTCGTGAGGTTTTCACCTCCGCATGGCCATAGGGAAATGTATTCCCCTGAACTGAACTCAGTCTATATGAGCCTATAGTGGGTGAGGATCGAGGGATCTGCGGGTTCAGGTACCCTTTCCTTAGAACAAAATTGCATATAGTGAGCCTTAGGAGCCTACCCTAGGTAGAGCCATCTTGAACTTCAGTGGTCACCTAGATAGGTGTTTGGCTCTTTACTGCTTGTCTTTTACTATCTTTGTATGTTATTGACCGGTTGTATTTTGTTTTGGCTTTACTATCTTTGTATGTTACTGACCGGTTGTATTTTGTTTTGGCTATGTTTGCATGTCATTACATTCTTAAAGGGGTGTCGATTCAAATTCGATTTCTAAATTAGAAAGTTTGACATGGAAAACGATTTTCGTGATAAAGTGGAGCGCAGTGCAGAAATCCGTAAATGGTCAGAGGAACTACAATTAGAAAAAGGGGACAGCCTAGCCGAAGGATACACATCAGAGCTGTGGGACTTCACCCGCATCAGTATGACACAAAATGAGCTCTAGGAATTAAGAGACATATGGGCTCATTGGGTCAATGAGACTAAGCAGCTGTTCTACAACAATTATGGTAATCTACCCACTTACTCGACATCAAAGTGGACAAGCAGTTGTTTCGGGCTATGACTCAGTTTTGGAATCCCGCCTATAGTTGTTTCACTTTCAGGAAGGTAGATTTGATGCCCACCATAGAAAAGTATACAACTCTGCTTCATTGTCTGAATATCCAAGACGACAAGGCTTATGTTAGGGTTGCTAATGCCCTAACCTTTGTGAAGAAGCCGATGAAAGTTTCTGGGATGAGCGAGCAATGGGTTACGGCCAAAATTCAGCAAAAAGGTGATGGCAAATGTATTCCTTGGGTGAGTCTGAGAGACCTGATTCTAACACATCCGGATATGAAGAAGAAAGTTGACGTCTTTGCCTTGAGCATCTACCGATTGGTAATCTTCCCCAAAGCCTTAAGACATATCGACGAGGCGGTCACCGACCTGTTTGATCGACTTGATAAACATGTCACACCCGTTCCATCGATCCTGGCGGAAACATTCAGATCATTGAGTATGTGTCAGAGGGTTGGTGAAGGCAGATTTGTTGGATGTGCGCAACTACTGATGGTGTGGTTTCACGACCATTTCTGGAAGGTAGACAAACCCTCCTACCAAGTCTTCCTTAAGAATTATTCCCCGCTGAAAGAAGAAGCAACTACACCAAGAAGGGATGACGTGTCAGAAGAAGGGTGGATAGAAATTCTTCAAAATCTTCAAGAGGACAATGTTGAGTGGAGAGCACCATGGATGATTCTCGACGAGATCCTTTATCGATGTGAGACTTTTGATTGGGTGCCTCTACCAGGAATTTGGGGAGCCGTGGTATACGCCCCTTTACTCGCGTTTCGATAATACAACACTAAGCAGTTTATTCCGGTAACCCACGGGCTAGCTCAATATGAGTTCTCATATAAGGGGGACAATTACAAGAAAAAGATCCGGGAGGTGTCTGATGCCTGGAAGAAAACAAGCCAAATGAAGAGAGTGGACACGGGGCCAACTGCAACTTCAGAATATAGTGGATGGTTTAGTAGATGCATTAATGACAACAACCCCAAGATAAGTTTAGAGGCTGCTCGATCACTAGAAGAATGCTTGCGAGTGTCCCATCGGAGCTAGAAATCATAAGGTAAGACTTCGAAAAGAAGAGTTCTGAGCTCAGAAAGAGGATTGAGCAACTGGAAGAAGAGAAAATGAATTTAAGATTAGATGTGGATGTCCAAAAGCTGGAAGCCGAGAAGTTGAGAAAAGGGAAGAACAAGGCTGAGGAAGATCTGGACGGTCTGAAGAGGTATTACAAAAAGATGCGTCGGTCAATGCAAACTGCTGGGTTGGGAAAAGCTTCTGAACAGTGGCAACAAGAAATTCAGGAAGAAAGAAACAAAGCCGATTGATGGGAAAGAATATTCCAACAGGCTCGAGCACGAAACGAGATTTTAGAAAAGAGCTTGTCAGAAAGCCAGAACGAGAAGGGTGAATTAAAGGCTAGAGTGGCGGAACTCGAAAAAGCCCTTCATCAGCATAGGAGTCGTAATTCTGTGGTGGAGCTAAATGTGAGCTTACACAAGATTGATAAAATGAAAGAGAGGATAGAAGAATTGGAAACAGCTTTACAGAACTGTGAAATACGGGTTGAGCTCCTTGAAAGAAATGAAGAACATTGGAAAGAACAGCTTCACTATTCTCAAGGCCAGGTTAGAGATAGAGATTATCTTATGGGAGAAGCTGTCGCTCAAATTTGGGAGGTAGCCGATCATCTGCAGACTTTGGCAGTACAAGCTGATATATTAAGTGTGATGTATGAGCAAGAATCTGGCCGGGGGTAAGAACTAGCTTCACTGCTTAGGAAAATTAAGACTTTAGGCATTAGGGCAAAACCTTATTTGTAATCTGTTTTATTTATAAGAACTTTGTTTTCTGGTGAAGTTTTTTAAAAGGAATTGAATCAGAATTGACGCCTTCTTTGCATTCATTCATACGCATCTCATCATTGCATCATATTGCATCATATGCACTAAATTCCATAATAAGAAACCTGATTAATTAAAATTATGGCAGTTAACTTGGAAACCCACGAAAATCCACCAACTGAACATTGCTACAACACCCAACTCAAAACCAAGGCAATGGACCAAATGCTAGAGAAACTATAGCAAATGTAAAAGGAAATGCAAGATCAGTTGCAAGCGCAGATGCAAGAGCAACTGGCCAAGATGCAACAAGACATGAGAGATCAAATGATGGAAACCCAGAGAAACATGATGGATCAACTAGCACAGCTGTTGTCAGGAGGGGCTGATAAAGGGAAAAGCCCTATTGTTAATCCGGAAGATAATCGTGAGGACCTTATTTACTCCCCAGAAGCTGCCTTGACAAACGCCCCAGCCCAATCAGATGTCTGTCCACAAAGGGTCGCCCTTACCATTAGACCCCAAATCAGGCTGATACCTCGGCACTGATAAACTTCCAAACAGGTTCAAGATACAATCCGGGCAATCACTTTGCTAATCCCGCTATCCCGGATCTTGACAAGATAGCAGAAATGGAAAAAGCAAGAGTAGATTTATCGAAACAGTTTGAGGACCGTTGCAGGTGGTTGGAAGATAAGTTTAAAGCGACGGAAACCGCTAACTACCATTAGAGGGTCGATGCGAGGGATTTAAGCTTGGTCCCAGATCTGGTGCTCCCGCCGAAGTTTAAAATGCCGGACTTCGAAAAGTACAATGGGACTAGTTGCCCTAAAGCTCACATAACAATATTCTGTCGAAGAATGACCGGATATGTTCACAATGACCAGTTATTGATACACTGTTTTCAAGATAGTTTAATCGAGTTCGCAGCCAGATGGTACAATCAGTTAACCCGTGCCTAAATTAGTTCATAGAAAGACTTGGCCCAAGCTTTCATAAAATAATACGGCGACGTAATGGACATAGCACCCGACAGAATTACGCTTCAGAACATGGAAAAGAAAACAAACGAGAACTTCAGGCAATATGCCCAGCGGTGGAGAGAGGTGGCCACACAAGTCCAACCACCACTCTCAGAGAAAGAGACAACCATGCTTTTCATCAGTACTCTGAAGGCCCCCTTTATCACCCACATGCTAGGAAGCGCGACCAAAAGCTTTTCTGACATGGTAATGTCTGGGGAGATGATAGAGAATGCGATAAAATATGGGAAAATTGAAGCCGGAGAAAGCATCAAGTGACCAGCTCCAAGGAGGAAAGAAAACAATGTGAATAACATGAGTATGTATGACAAAAGACATTTGAAGGCAATCACGATGAGCCAGTCGAAAATAGCAACTGTTAATCATCAAGGGCCCCCGAGGCAAGAGTCCAGCACAAGAGCAAACCCTGAAAGGACACAGTTTGCACCTATACCCATGACATATAGAGAGTTGTACCAAAGCCTCTTTAATGCGCATGTGGTGTCCCCTTACTACTTGAAACCACTGCAACCCTCATTTCCCAAATGGTATGACGCAAACGCCCAATGCGAATATCATGCTGGAATCACGGGGCATTCAATCAAAAACTACACCGCATTAAAAAAAGTAGTCGAAAGGCTGATAAAAATAGGGGTCATAAAGTTTGATGACCCATCCATGCCAAATGTAGCAGGAAACCCCTTACCTAATCATGCTGATCAAGGGGTGAACCAGATAAATGAAGGCAGGGGCAGAAAGATCAAACACGGCATTGAAGAAGTCAAAACCCCACTGAGACAAGTTTGGGAGGAGATGGTAAAAAGAGGACTGGTCACATCAGATTTGGAAGGAAGATCCGAAGGAAAGAGAAACCATTGCAAATTTCATAATGGAAAGGGACATGAAATTCAAGAGTGCACTGAGTTCAGAACCATAGTGCAAAATTCGATGGACAACAGAGAGATGGAATTTTATGAAGAAGTGGAGGGATTGGAAGAAGGAGAGGTTTATGCCTCAGATGAAGGACCGACCGAAAAGGTCCAAAAAGGTAACTGCTCGGTGGTGATCATCTCAAAACCAAGGGTCAATGAAGCTGAAACGCAAGTAGCACCACGGGTCATTATTCAAAAACCTGTAGCATTCCCTTACAAGGATATCAAAAGGGTTCCCTGGAATTATGACTGTAACATGACGATCCCAGCTTCAAAAGAAAGGCGAGAGACAGGGTTCTACACGCGCAGTGAAAAGCGCTATGATACCCCAGCTGTAACAAACGGGTCCATTAAGGGAAAATCCATAATGGAGGGCACAGCTGAGGCTGGATCACTTGTCAATAAGCCAGTGACCGGAGAATAGGCTAAAGAATTCTTAAAGTTTTTAAAGCATAGTGAGTACAGTGTTGTGGAGCAACTACACAAACAACCGGCTGGCATATCGGTGCTGGCCTTGCTGCTAAGCTCGGAGATACATTGCAATGCATTAATAAAAGTGCTGAATGAAGCTTATGTCCCAGATAACATCTCCATCATCAAGCTCGATCGCCTGATCAATAACATCACTGCTGATAATTTCATCTTCTTCAATGATGATGAGATACCGCCTGGAGGAAGGGGATCTACAAAGGCCTTGCACATCACCACTCGATGCAAGGGATATACATTGCCAAAAGTCTTGATTGACAACGGATCTGCCTTGAATGTCTTGCCCCTTTCCACGTTAAACAGGTTGCCACTGGATAGTTCTCATATGAAGACATGCCAGAATACAGTAAGGGCATTTGACGGTACCGAAAGAAGGTAATGGGCAAAATTGAAGTGCCCCTTTTGATTGGTCCTAACACGTATGAAGTGGATTTCCTAGTAATGGATATCAAACCCTCATACAACTGCCTATTGGGAAGACCATGGATTCATTTAGCAGGGGCAGTTCCCTCTACGCTGCACCAAAAGCTGAAATTGGTGACGGAAGGCCGACTGGTAACCATAAATGTGGAGGAAGACATCATCGCAGCTGTGGCCAGTGACGCACTATATTTGGAGGCAAATGATGAGGCCATCGAATGTTCTTTGCGATCACTAGAATTTGTAAATGTCCTGAGGCCTAAGATATCCAAGACTACTAGGATGGGCCTACGATTAACTGTTGGGAAAGGAGCATTACCAGGAAAAGGACTCGGGAGATACCTCTAGGGTAAAGTAGAAGTGCCATTGTTGAAGGACAAATGCGACCGTTTTGGCTTTGGGTTTAGGCCAGATGCCAGACAAAGAAGGAAAGAACTAGAAAAGAAGCAAGAAAGGCAAAAAGCACGTTTGAGTGGGGAGGAAATCAAGTGAGAGCCGATGGTTTTCCCCCACATATCCAAGACCTTTTGTATCAGGAGGAATCATTAACCCTGAACGAAGGGCCCCGAAAGAAGGAGCCATGGAAGGAATATCGAGGGATATGCACATCAATGCCATATCCGAGAATGGAATCGGAAGAAGAAGCCTGTCGGACATCCGCCCTTTTAAGCCTGAGAGCGTTCTGAACAACTGGACTGCAGAAGAGATTCCTATAGTGTTTAGAACTGTTTCAGAGTAATGTCCTGGAACATTTGTTGCTCTAGGCCTAGGAGTAATGAACATCCATTGTGAACTAAGTTTATACCGAAATCTTTAATTCAATGAAAATGCATCTTTTGAGCAAATATTCTTTCATTCTTTCCAATTCATGCATGATCATTATTATTCTTTTATTTGTTTTTCTTCCAAATACCCCTTTATTTATTCATAATCATACCATAATTATTCTTAGATGCTGCTATTTCTTTGCATCTTCTATCACCCCCAAAACGGGTCATCAGACGTCAATGACATGAACGATGCTGCCAACAACTCGGGGTCTCCTTTTGAACGAGATATATGTATAGAGGATTCTGAGGATCTTGAAGACGACCGAGTGGGCGACTTCTCTCCCGAACTGTTGAAGATGGTCGAACAAGAGGAGAAACACATCCTACCTTACCAAGAATCAACAAAAATTGTGAATTTAGGAGAAGGAGAAGAGGTAAAAATTGGGACTGGTATCACCGTAAAGACCAAGCGGGACTTGATTGAATTACTCCAGGAGTTCAAGGATGTGTTCACATGGTCATCCTAGGATATGCCTGGTTTGAATGCCGATATAGTGGTGCATCGACTTCCCATAAAAGAAGAATGTAAGCCAGTCCAACAAAGGCTTCGGAGGATGAGGCCCGATGTCTTGCTAAAAATAAAAGAAGAGGTCACAAAGCAATTCGATGCAAGATTCTTAAAAATAGTGAAATAATCAGACTGGGTGGCCAACATTGTCCCCGTCCCTAAAAAGGATGGAAAAGTGCAAATGTGTGTGGACTACAGAGATCTAAATAAAGCTAGCCCAAAAGATAATTTCCCACTTCCTCACATTGATACCTTGGTGGACAATACGGCAGGCTATTCATTATTTTCCTTCGTGGACTGCTTCTCGGGATACAACCAAATAAATATGCATTCTGAGGACATGGAGAAAACCACATTCGTAACCGTGTGGTGGACCTTCTGCTATAAAGTAATGCCGTTTGGACTAAAAAATGTGGGGGCAACATATCAGAGAGCTATGGTAACCTTGTTCCATGATATGATGCATAAAGAAATCAAGGTTTATGTGGATGACATGATCGCAAAATCTCGAACAGAGGAGGAGCACTTGCAAGTCCTAAGAAAATTATTCTTAAGGTTGAGAAAGTTTCAGCTAAAACTCAATCCGGCAAAATGCACTTTTGGAGCTAGGTCCGGGAGGTTGCTAGGGTTTGTTGTTAGCGGAAAAGGGATCAGGATTGACCCAGACAAAGTCAAAGCCATACAAGAGCTACCTCCACCTCGTACTCAGAAAGAGGTCAGAGGATTTCTGGGAAGAATCAATTACATCATCCGGTTCATTTCACAATTAACTGAGAAATGTGACCCCATTTTTCGTCTTCTTAAGAAACACAACCCGGGGGGATGGGATGAAGAATGCCAGAAGGCTTTTGACAAGGTTAAACAATACTTGTCCAATCCCCCAGTACTGATGCCACCTTACCCAGATAAGCCATTGATACTGTACTTAGCAGTATTCGAAAATTCCATGGGATCGTACTCGGCCAGCATGATGAGTCGGGAAAAAAAGAAAGAGCAATCTATTACCTCAGCAAAAAGTTTACTGAGTGTGAAACAAGATACTCACCAATAGATAAGCTATGTTGTGCTCTGGTTTGGACAACCCGAAGGCTAAGACAATATATGTTGTATCACACCACGTGGCTCATTTTGAAACTAGATCCTCTGAAGTATATGATGGAGTCAACAGCTTTGAATGGAAGAATGGCTCGATGGCAAATTCTACTCTCTGAATTTGACATGGTGTATGTAAACCAAAAAGCCGTAAAAGGAAGTGCGATAGCAGATTTTCTGGCCACTAGAGCTTTGGAAGATTATGAACCCTTAAACTTTGATTTCCCGAACGAAGACTTAATGCATATTGCAACCACTGAAGAAGGCACTCAAGAAAGCCTCCTTTGGAAACTAAATTTCAATAGAGCTTCCAATGCTCTGGGTAACGGAATTGGGGCAGTCTTGGTATCTCCAAGCGGAGGTCATTACCCTTTTACCAGCAAACTAAATTTCGATTGCACCAACAGCATGGCGGAGTATGAGGCATGCATCATGGGAATTCATGCCACCATAGAACGCAAGATTAAAATGCTGGAAGTTTATAGAGACTCGGCACTAGTGATCTATCAACTTAAAGGTGAATAGGAAATGAGAGACCCTAAGTTGATCAACTATCGAAAAATAATCCTAGAGTTGATGGAGGAATTTGATGACATCACTTTCTGCTACCTCCCACGAGATAAAAACCAGATGGCTGGCGCCTTAGCCACTCTAGCCTCCATGATCAAAGTGAATGAACAAGAGGACATGAAGCCCATTCAAATGAGTATCTATGAGACTCCAGCTCATTGCTGCGATATTGGCGAAGAAGAAGAGAAAGATGATCACCCGTGGTATCACGATATATTACGATATGTGAGAAATCACGATCGAGAATGACAAAAGAATGTTGAGAAGATTGGCCGTCGACTATGTATTAGATGGAGAAATTTTGTATAAGAGGAGGAAGGATCATGTTGAGGTGTGTGGATGCAATAGAAGCTAAGAAAATTTTGGAAGAAGTCTATGAGTGCGTCTACGGGACACACGCCAACGGCTTTACAATGGCCAGGCAGATTATGAGATTTGGCTATTATTGGTCCACCGAGGAAGGGGATTGCATTAACTACTGTAACGCCCTAATTTTCAGGATTTTCTAGGTTTGTTGCAATCCTTGTTGAAATTATGAATTTTGTGTGTTGGACTACTAAATTTGTGTTTAAGCATGTTAGTGGGCCTTTAGGAGGCCCAAACTCCGGTTAAAATCTGATAAAAATAGCAGATGTATGTTTTAAGTGAAAAGAGGAACTGGGTCAAGAGGGCCTTTAAGAAAAACCTAGCAAAAATTGTCACAAATGGAGCTTTGGAAAGGTGGCGCCACTAAGCTCCTAAAAAAGTGGTGCCTAAGAGGTGTATGAGGTCTAAGGTATGAGTTGCAAGGTAAGCATAAAGTCCTTTTATTTTTATGTGCATGTGTGGTCAGTGTTGGTGCCCAAGTAGAATTCTGTTTGGAAGAGTTTGAACTGGTCATGAGAGCAAATCAAGGAGTGAATTAAGGACATTTGAATTTGAAGAGGAAGTGGCCGGCCAAGGGACTCTCCATGGTGCAAAAATCGGCAAGCAATTCAAGTATAGCATTTTCGGCAATTGAGGGTTGATGTGTCGATTTCTTTCGGTTAGTGCATTCTCTTCTTCTGCCAATTCTATTTAGCATATTAGGGTTCCCTTTTGTTACTTTTTTCTTGCTTTCCTGACCTAGTAGCCGCATCTCACACCCAAGAAACCCCTACTGTCGATTTCTTTGTGACCGAAACCACTCTCTAGTTCTTCTCCCTCTTTCATTCTTCTTCTATCCTCTTGCACCCATAAACCGATTTCATTCCATCCCTTTCCTCTTCAAGACCGAATCCATCTTCTTATTTCTCTTCTCTTCAACCTCTATGGACATAACACTTGATCGAAACCTCACCTTAGCCGAATATCCATTTGACCGAAAACACACCCTCGTTGTTCATCTTTTGACCGAAACCAGTCATTCCTTCTTTTTTGAATCTATCAAAAGCCGAATCCCTAGTTCATCACCCTTCTGTTGATTAACTCCAACCAAACCCTTGCTAAAGTCGACAAAAGCATATTGCCATAGATCCAAAAGCCGAAAACAACCCCTCTAAACCCTTCTAAAGCCGAATATTTTAGATCTCTTTCTTGATAACATTTGGGAGTAAATCTAATAGAGATTTAGTCAAGTGGAACTGTAGAAGCAGTATCCATCATGTAGAGGCGTCGATAAGTGGTCTAAACCCTATGTGATATCATTTTCTTAACAGTCAAGGAAAAAGCTGAAACCCCTAAGTCCTTAGGGGCTTTGTCGACATGGTCTATTGATAACCTAGGGTTGTATTTTGGTTCTTTTATGTGTTAGTTAGCGAAAGAGGAGAGTCAACAAGGAACAGAAGGCATCGATTCAACTAGATCTAGATCTAAGGGGATCTAAGTCGACAAGGTGAGATCTATAGGGCCATTAAGGGTGTTGGCCGATTGTGGTAAGGGATTCTAGTGTTAGTTTCTTGGATTTGTTGTTTAAACATTTACGTGTTGGATTGTAGGGATATTCGCGTAGAGGAGTTCGTTGTGAAATCGCAATCAGGTGTGTGTATCGAACACCCTCTATGGTTCAAAGCGGCAAAAACTGAAAAGCCAAAATATAGAAGTTCTGGCATTTTGTGGGCTTGTGAGTGTGCGAACTCTCTCAAGTCGGTAGGAGTATGTTAGATCTGAAATTGGTACTGATAGGTGTTTTAACCGCGAAATTTCGGGCACGACGGTAAGTTGGGCCTCGGTGGGCTGAATATTGGCCGAATGGGCTTTTGGGCCCATTTGGGGTAAAAATAGGTTTAAAGGTATTTTTGGATGGACTATAAGTTAAAACTTCTAAAATGGGTAATTGGTTATGGAACATAGCCTAAATGGGCTTAAACTGCTAAATGACACTTTAGGGCCCATTAGGGGTTTTAGGGCTTAAAAGCTAAAAGTATTAAACTGAGTTAACTGAATTACTGTAACGACTACTGGATTAGTAGAGACTGTGATAGACATAAAAACTGTAATAAGAGAGCAAAATTACTAAAATACCCTTCAGGGTAAGAAATACTATTTTGCCCCTAGGCATGAAATTACCATTATACCTGTAGGGTTAGAATCGACTGTACTGCTTGATATGACTGTTACTGTTACTGCATACCATGATATGTATATCTGTTGCATGGGTTGGGTTTATATTGGAGGAAGTGTGAGTGGCACTGCCACGTTACTAAAAGGGGCTATGCCTCGTACTGTTTCTGAAAGGGGCTTTGCCTCGTTATACTATTTATCTGAGCAGCCATGCTGTGACTGTGGTGTGTGGGCTGGGTGGGTCGAGTTATTCCCCACATGGTGTGTTGGTTGGTACGGGTGGTGTGTAGCGGCTGGGTGGGTCGAGTAGTCTCCCCACATGATATGGGTTGCATTTATACTGTTATTCTGTACTATACTGTTCTGGGCCTATGAGCCATACTGCTATCTGAATAGGGCTTCGGCCCAGTATCTGTTATCTGAATAGGGCTTCAGCCTAGTATACTATGAACTGGATAGGGCTTCGGCCCAGTCTGAGACTGGATTGGGCTTAGGCCCAATGGACTTGAGTTGACTTGGGCTTTGGATGGGCTTCTGCACACACTGAGTTTTCCAAACTCACCCGTTTCCATTCTATTCTTGCAGGTGACCTTAGTTCGTGGACTTGGAGCTGGGGAAGGGATTCAGAGTGGCCACGAAGACTGAACTCGATTTTAAATTGGTTTATAATTTTATATTTTTAATTACTCGTTCTATTTTCAATATGGGTTGTAATAAGGCCATTTTAACTTTTCTAAGTGGGGATTTATTTTCATACTTATGCATGATTTACTACAACTATAATGATACATATTTTCCAAGATTAAACAAACGTTTTCATAACCAACTTTGCAACACAATCGGCTAAGCAAGATAACAATACTAAAATGAAACGTTTAACAAATGGGTAGAGAGTAAGTCGATTATCCAATAAACAGAGAATTTTCTAAATCCAAGGTATTACTTTACAAAACTCACCAAAAGACTTAGTAATTAGGTAACGTGGAATAGTTTAGGTGATGTAGCACACCAGACTTGGCCATAACGTTTAGGCCAAGTTTGGGGTGTTACAACTACGCCAAGAGATGTCACAAATGCTAGATCTACGGAGATAAGATTCATGTGCCCCCTTCGCCTCTTCATGTTATGACTTTCCTATGGCCCTTTTCTATGTGGGGCATGGACGTGATTGGGTCGATATCACCAAAAGCTTCCAATGGGCACCGATTCATCTTCGTGGTCATAGACTACTTCACCAAATGGGTTGAAGCCACTTCGTATGCTAATGTCACCAAAATGGCAGTTAGCAAATTCTTGAAAAAAGAAATTATATGCTGATATGGGATGCCAGAGAGAATCATATTAGATAATGCTCTGAATTTTAACAACAGCATAATAGCAGAGGTCTGTAGTCGATTCAAAATCAAGCACCACAACTCGTCGCCATATCGCCCGAAAATGAATGGCGCAGTAGAAGCATCGAATAAGAACATCAAAAGGATTGTGGGAAAGATGACTGAAACCTGTAAAGATTGGTATGAGAAGGTACCATTCGCCCTTTATGCTTATCAAACTGCGGTCAGGACCTCTACCGGGGTAACGCCCTTCTCTCTGGTTTACAGTATGGAAGCGGTTCTACCCATCGAAGTTGAGATTCCCACGCTCAGAGTTTTGTCAGAAGTGAAGCAGAATGGATCCAATCTTGATATGATTAGTTAAACTTGATTGAGGAAAAAAGGCTGAGGGCTATTCGTCATGGCCAGATGTATCAAAAACGAATGATGCGAGCTTACGAGAAAAATGTTCATCCAAGAGAATTCCATGAGGGAGATCTGGTTTTGAAAAAGATCCTTCCAATACAAAAGGATTTTAGAGGGAAATGGATGCCAAACTGGGAAGGACCTTACGTGGTAAAGAAAGCCTTTTCCGGAGGAGCATTGATTCTAGCCGAGATGGATGGTAAAAACTTTCCCAATCCCGTGAATGCAGATTCTGTCTAGAAATATTTCACTTAAAAATGAAAAAGCCAAGGTGAAAACCCGTAAAGGGCGCCTTTTGACTTAAAAAAAAGGGGGGAGAGGCCAAGGCGAAAACCCGCAAAAGGCGCCTTGTGACCAAAGGGGTTTTTGAGTTGAAAACCCACAAACAGGCGGCTCAAATCTTGAAAATAAGGCATGTGGTAATCTTGTCCTATCAGAATTAACAAGAAGGAGAAGTGTTGCATCTGGGGACATTAACAGGGTTCTCTAAATCCCCTAAACACATGTGGAGCTCGAAAGGGTCCTCGCGAGGTTATGCAGAGAAGCTCATGCTGCGATGTTTGGGGCACTTATTTGCCTCTTATTATTTTGTATTTTAGCAAAACATGCTATTTGGATGATTAATCGATTCAAAAGTTTGCTATCGAATGTCAATCTTGTTTATCATTAGGGCATTTTTTTATGCATTTTTCATTTAAACAATGATTATCAGATTTACAATGTTTGCATAGATAGAGTTCTGCATATTACTCTGAAAAGTTTAAAAATAGTGCAAGAACCTAAAACAAGACCACTGGTTAGAACTAATCCAAGTTCAAAAATGGAAAACATTAAAGGCAAAGTAGTCCAAACCATGGCGGCTTCTTCAAACCTCCTATCAAAGATACCAGCTCAGTAAGAAAGCGTGATGGTAAATCAGTGATGAATGAAGGCACCCTAATCATTAAAAAGGGAATCGTTTTCGAAAGTAAAATCTTGCATTCACGCAAATATCATTCACCCATATCTAGTTAGGTGCATTTGATTCATTTCGATCATAGCATCTTAATCATTTGGCATGAGCATAGATATGAGGCCGATTCTACAAATTATATCCTCAGAGGATGGTGTAGCGACATCGATGATTTAACAGTCTGGCATCCCTGAGGTTGCAGAGAGCAGATTGAAGATAGCGAATCTTATTTCCCTGAAGTTACAGTGGAACGGATTAAAGTTAAAAATTACAGATCCTATCTCGCTGAAGTTAAAGTAGAGCAGATCATAGCAAACCTTATCTCCTTGAAGTTGCAGTGGAGTAGGTTAAAAATCAACAAATCTGATCCCCCTGAAGTTGCAGTGGGCAGATTGAAGTTACCCAACAAGTCTTATCTCCCTGAAGTTGCAGTGGAGCAGACTGAAGATAGTAGATCTGACTCTCCTGAAGATACAAAAGCAGACTGAAGACTCGAATCTGGCATCCCTAAGGCTGCAGGGAACAGATTGAAGATATCAGATTTGGGCTCTCCTAAAGTTATAGGGAGCAGATTGAAGATGGCAGATCTGACTTTCCTGAAGTTACAGGAGCAGATCAAAGATTTGAGTCTAGTGAAGCAAACTAAAGCCATAAGTCCTATACACCTGAAGATGCAGTGGAATGGAATGAGGCTAATTGAAGAAGAAAGGCACTTAAGAAGCCAAGATTCGATGAGACTAGGCAAAATTGGCCTTTTGAAGGTCTTTGCTTCATTCTCGTTACACGACAATGAGCAAAAAGGGGCAGCTGTAATAGCCAATTTCGGCCTAGACTAAATCAATTAAACAAATAAATAATAAAACCATAGTTCAATGTCCGTTTTACAAACGTTGAGGCTCAAATCAAAATTAAAACCTAATTAGCCCTAAAACCCAATTACATTTACAAGCCCAAAACACTAACCCAGCTAGACCCCAAAGTCTAAACCCAATGGCCTAGATTGCAACGGCCCGAGTGGCCCAAAAGGATTAAAAACTCAAAAAACCTAGCCCCTAACTCCATCAGTGCCGCACGCGTGCCTTCACGCGTGCCAATTCCACAGCCTCCGTACCTCCACGCGCGAGCCTCTGCCACCACGAGCACAGCCCCCGTACCGATGCTTGGCCCTCATTCGCATGCCTCCATGCCATCTGGCCTCTGTACCTACACAGACACGGGACAACGACGGTAGAAAAATAGCAATACCAGGGACAAAAAAAACAACACGATAATACAGCAAATACAAAACAGAGAAAATGATTTTGTATTTTATTTTCAAATCGGCTATATAAAGAGCCAAAAAGCAACTTGTAATGGTTACGCTTTTGAATATTGAAATAGAAAAATAGAAAATTGGAAAGGTATTTTCCAATCAATTTCTCAGCCTATTTTCTCTTTTAATCTACTATACATACATAGAATTAAAAAAAATCAAAACTTTACCTTTGTACGTCAATTGGAGCCATCGGAATCCTCGTTCTCTTCGTCGAAATCGGAGTTGGATGAAGGTTTCAGGTTTAAACGGTGAAACCCCTCGAATAACGGCCCTAAATAAAGCCGTACTAGCCTTCCGTTAGAAACCTATCGTCGATTCGGGGTAAATCGTGGTCGGATGGCCATTGGTCTTGGCTTCCATGCGGCGGTTTGAGGAGAATAAGAATAGTTTTTTTCTTTCTTTTATTCTGCTTTGAAGGGATCGGCTGATGGCTTTAAATTTAGGGTTTATTTTCGTATTTATAAAGAGCATTAGACGACGTGGTTTTAGGCCAACTTCAATGGCCTCAAAATGGCACCGTGTAGACCGACCCAGTTCCATGCCCGATGATACGACCCGAACGTGGCTCTGACCTGCGCGCTTTTGGTCTTTAAGGGCTTATTGCGCGTTTAGTTCCTGTCTTCTGCGCTGGTATTCGATTGGGTCCTCCGTGTGTTTTATTTTCTTTTTAATTTGTCCTTGTGATTTTGAGCGACATTGCAATATGAACCGCGCCTAAACGCAGCGTTTTGGGAGCTGGTTTATTTCCCGTTTCAGTCCCTGTGCTTCGTGCGCGCGTTTCACCTGGGTCCTTTGGTTGTTTTTAATGTTTAATTTAGGTTCTAAATTTTGTTCTGGTTTTAATTTAACCCTCAATCATCCCTTTTTTATTTATTTACTTGCCTTTTCCCCTGTTATTATTATTATTATTATTGTTATTATTATTATTATTATTATTATTATCATTATTTTCGCTACTATTATTATTTATAATCTCTTTCCAATTTCATTATTACTTGTATATAGTAGTAGTTTATATTATTTTATACATTATTTATTTTAAGTTTCTCTTTACGTATCATTATTTAAAACTTTTATATATATGTATATTTATGTTATTTATTGTAAAATATTTTTTCATGTTAGCATCATTTTAAACTTCTTATATACGCATCGTTTTATTTCAAAATTTCTCTGCATATTACACATTCTAAATACCTTTTATATTACTCATTTTAAAAACAAAAAAGTTTAACGTGTTATTCATTTCAAATATATATTTTTTTCAAATTTCGCATATTTTCATACTTTATTTTAAATTGTATTAGGCCCTTTTTAACATTCTAATAATTGTTTCTACACATATACGTTACATGGAATTATTCTATAAATACGTAGCTTTTATATTATTTTATGTAGATATTTTATTTTAAATTTATCGCAAATATAGTCATGTATATGAATATAGCTTGTTTTGAAAACTCATTATATTTTTAGTCATTTCTAAACTCTTTAATATGTTATATATTTTAATTTCCAATTGCAAAGTTTGTTTTAAATCTTTTTGTGGTATTATATTCCTTTATAATTTGTTCTCTTGTATGGAATTATTTGTTTATACGACATCATTGCCATGTATTACTATCATTTTGTGTTTGATCCTATGCTTGTGTTTCTTGTCATTATATTATGATCCAAATTCCAACATATTAAAGCCTTTGCTAGATGCATTGTTTTTTAGCCAGAGTAAATTAAATAAGTTCATTTTTTTAATTAACTTTTTAATTGCTCATTTTTCGAAAAATAAGGCAATATTATGTGTTTGGCAATTCGAGAAATCGTGCCCTAACGTGCCGGGTTTCAGTTTTTCGTTTGATCAAATGACCGAATATCCTTTTTAGGTTTCACTTGTCTTCTTTAATTTTTAGAATAAGGCAATGTTCTCTGTTCGAAAATCTGAGAAGTCGTGCCCTAACGTGTTGGGTTTCGTTTTTGAGTTGGACCGAATACAAGAACACCCTTTTTGTAATTTTCAAATGTATGAGTTTTTAGGACAAGATTTGATCATAGTTTCGAGGGTTTAAAGGATGGTGTCCTAACGTGCTGGATGTGATACTGCATTCCTTTGAAACGTGAGAATCTTGCCGTCCAATTTAAGCCATCCAAATGCTCTAAAAGAAATCGTTCCAAAGCTTTTGACATAAGGACATTTTTAATCAATTTGGTACCAATTTTGGGCGTTATGATGGTGCTAACCCTTCCTCGTATGTAACCGACTCCCGAACCCATTTTCTCAAGTTTCGAAGACCAAATTAATTGTTTTAATAAATCAAAATATTTTATTAAAATAATTTAAGGTGATCTGATCGCACTTTGAAAAAGGTCGGTGGCGACTCCGTTTTTGAATTTTAAAGTCGATTCCTTTTTCCAAAAAAATGGTTTCAACACATGGGGTTGGGTTTGGATTTGGAGGAAGTTCTGTATAGTGGCTTTGCCACGTAAGTCTGTTCTAGTGGCTCTGCCACGATATCTAATTTTAACAGCATGGCTGTGATTTAGTGTGTAGGCTGGGTGGGTTGAGTTATTCCCCACATGGTGTGATGAGCTAGTACGGGTGGTGTGATGGGCTGGACTGGGTTGGGTTATGCATTTGTTCTGTGCTGTTCTGTATCTGTAATGGGTCCAAGGCCCACATTGTTTCTGAATAGGGTCAAGGCCCAAAATGATCTGTCTGTACAGGCTTCGGCCCAGTGTACTTTGCATATCTAAATTATATTGTTACTTGTTCTATTTTGGGCTAGGGCCCATCTGATTTTGATAATGTTTTCGATTCCGAAATGGGCTAAAACCAATCCGGTATTGTCTGTTTAATGGGCTAAGGCCCAATTAATGCTAAGATTTGTAGTAGGGCTGGGGCCCTGACTTTTAATTCGTTTGTGTGTCTGATTGCTTGTTCTGTATAGTAGGGGGTTACACTCTGAGTTTTCGTAAACTCACCCTGTTTAGTTAACTGTGCAGGTAATTTCCAGCATTAAGAGGATCAGGGCTGCGTAGGACTCGAGGATGGCCACACACCATTTATGTTTTCGAATTTTGATTAAGTTACTTTTAATTATTTTTGTTACTTGGGTTGTAATAAGGCCTCTCTAGTATTTATTTTTAGCCTTGGTATTTTATTTACTAGGTTATATTTGTTAAGGTTTGAACGCAGATTTTTTCCAAAAATGGTAACTGTCTTTAAAAGAACACTACGTTTTTGCAAAACAATGTTTTAAAATGCTTCTGCAACTTCCTCAGTTTCATACACAACAGCAAATTAATAACATTTTACAAGAAAATTATTTTTAATAAACCCCTTTCTAAAAATAAACAAACGAACTTCAAGATTTTATACAAGATTTGCACGACAACAAGTTATAAATAAGAAGGGTTTTCAATGAAAACTGGGTTTTCGAAAAACACTTTAATGTGGCACACCGAATTTGGGCCTAACTTTTAGGCCGGGTTTGGGGTGTTACATTTAGTGGTATCGGAGTCAGGTTGCTACAAACTCAGCTGTGGAATGTGTTTTTGAAAGTTTTTAAAATTGATTTTAATAATTGGAACTATTTTTCGAAAATTTGTTTTCCTAGAAGTTTTCCCAAAAATGAGTTTTTCAAGTTTCTCTAAACTTAGATTTCTATTATTTTAAGAGGATTTGATCGTTTTTATTAGAAGTGTGGCACACGAGTCCTCAGCACCGATTATGTAAGTCTTACTGAAATGTTTAAATCTAGATCTTTGTATTTATTTGATATGTATGTTGGTAATGTAGAGTACTGATATGGATTCCGAGGGTAAGCAAATTCTGCCAACTTTGGGTAGCGGTAACCCGAGCTTGGAACTGAGGCATTGGCTGAGTTAATAAGGAAAATGGTAGAAGAAGTGTTGGAGGCCAAAGTTAAGGAGATTAGGGAAACACTTCAAACGGGGTGCTTGGAGTGTAAGATGAGGAGGGTTCATAGTTCTTAGAAGACAGAGCTTTGTTCTGTGAAACGTGTTAAGACACGTCCAAACTTTTCGACTTGCGAGCACTGCAACAGGCACCATCCGGGTGAATACCATAGGAAGACAGGAGTATGCCCCAGATGCGGGTCTAAGGAGCATCAGGCTCGGGATTGCCCAGTCCCTTTCTAACTTAGGTGTTTTGTTTGAATATGATGTTTGATTATAGAAATTGGGTGCGTGTTTGATAAATGTTTGTTTGCTTCTGTGTTTGAATGTTGTGGGATTGGAGTACGCAGTAGTACCGTAGTGGGGTAGAGGTTACACGACTACCTTGTTATTTAGAAATTTCTAGGACAAAATTTTTTTTAGGAGGGGTGAATTGTAACATCCCGAATTTTTGGCCTAGAAGTATTGGGCCTTGAGTTTTGGATCGATTAAAAAGCGGCTTTAATAATTTAAATTGTGTGTTTACTTTAGAGGATAAGGTGGTAATTTGAGGTGTGAAAGAGTTTCTGTGAAGTCCTAAGTTCGGGTTGAGTATAGGAAAGGTTAACAGAACCCAGAGCTTAAGTGGGATAACTTGTAAATAAAAGGGGCTAAAATAAGACACGAAAGGAGTTGTGGTCTAGTGGCAAATGACGCCACAGGGGAGACAAGGAAGTGACGCCATAGAGGAAGCAAGGGGACCAAGGCTCAAGTCTTGGCTCTTACAATTTATTTTGGTTTCTCTTTTAAATAAATCTGGAAGTGAGTAGGTAGGCTATAGTTAAATGTGTTGGACTAATGACACAAAGGAGCTTGTGTCCTAGTGGTGGTGGCATGACATGGCTATCGAGAGGACTTTGGTTCGAATCCCTTTTCATGCAAAGCTTGATTATTTTGCTAATGCTTCGATTTTGGGGGGATTGATGGAGAATCCCACATCCGAAAGCTAACGTGAGAATAGGTGAGAAGCTGGCTTTAAATAGAGCAAACCAGGAGGAGAGTAAGCATACCTTTCTTAGGTTATCCCTTTCGATTTGTGGCGTGTTCTTTTGGGTTAGGCGTTGGATCATTCGTTTATCTGTATGCTGTTGGGTCACGGTGGTGGTGACCGAAGTTGATCGACACACCCCTTGGGGGTCAAGGATGTGATTATTGTTGGCTTTTGGTCATAGTAGTGTTCAGAGCGCGGATTAACTTTAGATTCCCATCAGGTGTGTACTTCTATCCCTTTGTTTGATAGTTGAGATAGAGCCGAAGGTGTGTGTAACGACACCCCCTAATAGCATAGATCGGCAAAAGCCAAAAAGTTGAAATGCCGAAATACCGACATTTTGAGGTCTTGCAAGCGTGCGAATGCTCGTGGGTCGATCTGAATCCACAAATCATGGGTGTTTGACGGTAAGAGCTATTGTGCACGTTCTCGTGCACTCGGGCTATTTTGGGCCTCGACGGGCTGAAGTGGGCCCAATAGGCCTACGGGCCCATATGGGTAAGTTATACGGTAAGATGATATCTGGTGCATTAGATGATAAAATCTGTGATATTAAACATAAGTTTAGACTGAGCGGGCCACACGGGCATGTGGGCCCCTCTAGCCGATTAGGGGTTTTGGGCCCGTATGCACTGTTTGGACATATGGACATTCTAGGTTGCTCGAAGCAACGTTAGACTTGTTAGAAGGTTGTATTAGGTGTTAAAACACTGAGACTTAGTAAAATGACCAAAATACCCCTGAAGGGTAAAATTACCATTTTACCCCTAGCTACCAAATGACTGTTATACCCTTAATAGTAGAATGTATGATTTATGCATGTGGTATCTGAATCTGTTAGTCTATATGCATGTATGTGGTAATATTAGGCTGCATGGGGTTAGGTTCAGATTTGGAGGAAGTTTTGTATAGTGGCACTACCACGTTTTCTGTTTAGTGGTTTCGCCATGTAATCTATTCTGGTGGCTCTGCCATGATATCTGATTTTAGCAGCAAGGCTACGATTTGGTGTGTGAGCTGGTGGGTTGAGTTATTCCCCACATGGTATGATGGGCTGGTACGGGTGGTGTGATGGGCTGGACTGGGTTGGGTTATGCATTTGTTCTGTTCTATATCTGTAATGGGTCCATGGCACACTTTGTTTCTGAATAAGGTCAAGGCCCAGAATGATCTATCTGTACATGGCTTCGGCCCAGTCTATTTTGCATATCTGAATTATACTATTACTTGTTCTGTTTTGCGCTAGGGCCCATCTGATTCTGATAATGTTTTCGATTCTGAAAAGGGCTAAAACCCATCTGCTACTGTCTGTTTAATGGGCTAAGGCCCAATTAACGCTAAGATTTGTAGTAGGGCTAAGGCCCTGACTTTTAATTCATTTGTATGTCTGACTGCTTATTTTGTATAGTAGAGGATTACACTCTGAGTTTTCGTAAACTCACCCCGTTTAGTTAACTGTGCAGGTAATTTCCAGCATTAGGAGGATCGGGGTTGTGTAGGACTTAGGGATGGCCACACACCGTTTATGTTTTCAGATTTTGATTAAGTTACTTTTAATTGTTTTTGTTACTTGGGTTGTAGTAGGGCCTCTCTGGTATTTATTTTTAGCCTTGTTATTTTATTTACTAGGTTATATTTGTTAAGGTTTGAATGCGGGTTTTTCCAAAAATGGTAACTATCTTTAAAACAACACTACGTTTTCACAGAACAATGTTTTAAAATGCTTCTGCAACTTCCTCGGTTTTCTTTTCATACACAATAGCAAACTAATATCATTTTACAAGAAAATCGTTTTTAATAAACCACGTTCCAAAAATAAACAAACGAACTTC
Organism: Gossypium stocksii; assembly: GCA_020496765.1. Classification (NCBI taxonomy): domain Eukaryota; kingdom Viridiplantae; phylum Streptophyta; class Magnoliopsida; order Malvales; family Malvaceae; genus Gossypium; species Gossypium stocksii. The sequence continues at coordinate 45,286,878 of CM035624.1, forward strand.
GAGATTTTATACAAGATTTGAACGACAACAAGTTATAAATAAGAAGGTTTTTTAATGAAAACTGGGTTTTCAAAAAACACTTCAATGTTACATACCGGATTTGGGCCTAACTTCTAGGTAGGGTTTGGGGTGTTACAGGGATACTGGCTGAGCACACGGACTTGTGCCAGGCCGTGTGAAAACCCCTGTAGGTTCGATGTTAGAAAATAAATCCACCCGAATGAGAAGCAAGGGCGTGTCCCCAGGTGCTTAGCCCATGTGAACCACACAGGCCATCAGTATGACCATGTTTAGAGGCCACACGAGCGTTTTGCCCTTCCACATGGGCGAGTGCCCTGTTTTTAGTAGATTTTGATGAAATTTTCTTAAGTTGTAACACCCCAGACTCGTCCCAGACGTTACGGCCAAGTCTGGTGTGTTACATCAACGACAGATTAACCATGTTCCTTAGTTATTACGATTAGGGTGAGTTTTGCAAAACCATACTTGTAGTTTGGGGACAAAATCTAGGTTTAATTTGTGTTTGTCCTATCCACTACCAGTTTAAAATTCATCTTGTTATCAGATCTTGTTCATTGACTTGTTATCCGTTTGTTACGAGTGCTTTGTTTTGAAAACATTGACTAATTTTAGAAAACTCGCACAGCCTTAGTCTACTTATTTGAATAAAATTATAATTAACGAATTAAAGACCCAAATTAAAATACTTAAAGCGGCCTTATTACAAACCCAAAACCAGAATGAAAAATAATTTAAAAATAAATATGAAAGTAAAAAGACTTAATTAAAACCATCAATAGCAGTCCACATGGCCACTCTGAATCCCTCCAGCTCCAAGTCCACTAGCTAGGGCTCACCTGCATGGATGAAAGGAATGGTGAGTTTGGAAACTCAGTGTGCAAAGAAAGCCCATCCAGAGCCCAATACAGCTCAAGCTCACTGGGCCAAAGCCCTATTCGATAATCAGTTACTGGGCCTTAGCCCTATTTAGATACAGTTTAATTGGGCCTTAGCCCTATTCAGTAAACAGTGCGGCTTATAGGCCCATGACAGTAACAGAACAGAATAATGCATGTATGCAAAGCCCAGCCTATGTCTAGCCCTACACACCACCCGTACCAGCCCTACACACCATATGGGGAATAACTCAACCCACCCAACCCTACACACCACAGTCGCAGCATAGCTGCTCAGATAACATGGCCAAGCCACTAACAGTAAAATGAGGCAAAGCCTCTTTCAGTAAAACGAGGCAAAGCCCCTTTCAGTAAACGTGGCATAGCCATTTAGCACTTCCTCCATCAATAACCCAGTCCCATGCAACAGTTAAATATGTCATGGAATACAGTGATAAAATAAATTATAGCATGCATTTCAGTCAAATTTAGCCCTAGGGGTATGATGGTCATTTTGCACCTAGATGTAAAACAATAATTTTCCACCTTTCATGGGTATTTCAGTAATTATTCCAGTTTTTAGGTTTCATGCTTATTACAGTGATTAACAGTCCAATTTCCCATCCAAGTAGGTTATCTAGCCCATTTACCAACTTTAAAGCTATCGGGCCCTAAAACCCCTAATGGGCCTTACAGTGTCAATTAGCTACTTTGGCCCACTAAGCCCAAATTTTACAGTGGTTTTAACAGTCTTAACATACAAATCACCAGAACCCACTTACCGCTAGTTTTCACCTAAATGGGCCCATAAGCCCATTGGGCATATATTCAGCCCATTGATGCCCAATTTTATCGAGGTGCATGAAATTGTGCACTCACCAACTTTACCTATTGCAATTAAAGAACTTACCGCTTCCAACCAACCTACGAGCGCTCGTATGCTCGTACGCTCGCAAGCCTACGAAATGCCGAAATTCTGGCATTTCGACTTTTCGGCTTTTGCCATTTTAGTCAACTAGAGGGTGTTCGTTTACACACCTGATTTGTGATTACTACAGCGAGATCTCCCATGCGATTAACCTACAATCGTTCACTGCGAGATTAGACCATGAACTAAATAATAACTAATCGAAATAATCATCACCACATTCGGCCAACCTCCTCTAAGGCCCTCGAATACTTACCTTGCCGAAAACAGTGACTAAATCTAGATCTAGTCGTTCCTGTAAGAGTATGCCCAAAGATCAATCACGAGATGGTTGTAATAACATACTTGATTTATCATGTTTATTAATATAAGGCGTTGCCATTATTATTTGAGTTTCTTTTCTGTGTGCATAAATAAACTATTTTATAATAATGTCCTGAGAATAATATGATTATTCTTAAAAGATCCTTAGTCAAGTATTATTGTTGGCTAGGACAACAATAATGCATTAAGACTAACATGTAGTTGATTGATGATGAAGAGTTGTCATTGATATAGAGTGTCAGAATCAATACATGAATATGTGTGTTAGAGAACAACATATTGGACTGACCCGCTATGAGTATGTTTCTTGGATTATTATGTAATTGTCACAACATTACTCATAGTGATTAATATGTATATTGTAACAGCCCACTTTATACCCTAGCCGGAACGAGTGGTTTCGGGACCACTTAACCGAGTCAAAATATTATTTTAAATGCTTTAATATGTTTTATGGCATGATAGGTATATTGTGTGAAAGTTTCGTATTGAAATTTTACTATCTGATCGGTTAATTTGATAAAAAGGATTAAATCGCATAAAGCGATAAATAGGAGTTCTATTTCATAAATGGCTTATTTGATGATGGCTTTTTAAATGGAAGGCCTTAAATGGTTATTTTACCTTTTCTAAAGCTAATGGACACATATGTCCTTATTATTATGGTTTTATAAATGATATTATGAAGGTTAGTTTTGGTTTTTAATTAATATATGTTATAATAGATTAAATAAAATAAAATAATACTCATTTTCATTTGTTCCTTTACCGATTCTTCATCAAAATATTAAAGGTTTTCAAGCTTTTAACATTTGGTCACTTTGAGCTTCAATTCAAGGTTCGTTTTTGTTTTGTTTTCGATAATTTTTACGTTTTTGTGATCGTTGCTTCGTACACTAGTCGACCCGTACCTCAATTTCTGATTTTGAACTTGTCTTTTAAAAATGCCATTGATGAATTCATGTTATTTTGATGGATTTTGATGAATTATAGAATATTATGTGGAAATATATAAGAATTTTAAAGTAAGCTTTGATGAAAATGAGTTTTGAGGATTTGAATATAAAAAGGTAGAATTTTTGGTGGTTAAATTATGATTAATTGAAAGATATATGCTTGTATAAGTCCCTTGAATATTCGGCTATGGTGAATTGGGGGATTGATTGTGTAATTTGTCATTTTTGTGATAGAATGACTAAATTACAAAGTGTCAAAAATATAGGGGTTAAATTGCAAATATATCAAAATATATGTTTTTGGGATTGAATTGAATAAGTGAGATAGTAAATAGTTGAATTTTGCATTAATTTAGATAAAGACGATCGAATCCCAGAACTTGATCCGGGAAAATGGAAAATAGACGAGTAGATATCGGGATTACGAGGTAAGTTCGTAGAATTTGAATTTACCTTATAAATGCTTATAAATGTTGTTTAATGATTATGTGGATGTATAAAGTTGCTGAATTGGATTGCCTATTGAGTATATACATGTGATTTGGAATGGAAATGTTAAATGTTACAAGTGATACATGGATACCGAGCCCCGTTAGAACCGTAGAAGTCGTAGGGATACAAGTGACATGTCACTAGGGCTATAGGGTGGTTTGAGCTCCTGCATTAGTTGCGGACTCACCACGTGCTCATGAGCTACACGTTCATTCTTCGGGATCACATGTTTAGTCTTCGGACTCACCGTTCAGCCTACAAGCTTACCGTTCATCCTTCGGGATTACATGTTCAGCCTTTGAGGCTTACAGTATAGGCTCGTAAGAGCATACATGACGTATTGACGGATTTCAGCTTATATGTATATACACTGTGTATGTATCACCCGGGTATCCTCGATATTCTTATAGGTTCAACGGGCAATATCGATATAAGTTACATGAATTACAAGATGATATAGATATAAGTATATATGATATCTGTTATATGAACTACATGAAAGGTATGATCCAACTCATATGATTTATATGTTACATGAGATATATGAAAATGAATGCATTATATATCATATGAATTATGATGTTTATATGTGCTAATGGATATGAATTATATGGTAAACTCTTGTATAAGATGGTATACGAAGTCTTATAACCTAACTTGTGTGAGCTTGTGAAATAGGCTACAAGAGCATATGAATAGAATTGGCCTTACTTGTATATGTAGGGATTACCTTAATGAATTGGTAAGTTAAATTCTAAGTTTTATGAGCTTACTAAGCTTTAGAAGCTTACTCCATTTATTTCTTTCACTGTCTTATAGATTCGGAAGCTAGCTCGATAATCGGACGAGTCGGAGATCGTCATCACACTACCTATCAAGCTTTGGTACTTTTGAACCTTTTGTAAATGAAATGGTCATGGCATGTATAGACTAGTTATTTAGTGAATATGGTAGGTTTGGGTAGATGATCAAGCTATGAGATGTGGCTTGGCTTATACATATGTAATTAAGTATTTTGAGGTTGTTTCTTTTTAATTATATGTGCATATGGTAAACTATATGATCAAGATGGATATATGAGCTGATATGGTAAGAAATGAAATGTTGATAAATGAGCTCATTAATGAGGTTGTTAGCCGTTGAATTATAGTGCTTAGTTGATGCAAGATATCATGATGATTATAGGTTCATATTATGCTTGAACTTGTATGTTATGGTTGCCAATATTGGTGTGAAATGTGGTGTTTATTAACTTGTAGGGAATGACCCATTTTGGGTGACAAATTGGCTTAAATCAAGCCTATATTTGTCCCACACGGCCAGGGGACACGAGCGTGTATTTCGACCGTGTGTCCCTTGCACGTTAAATGTTTTTGGACAGTCTTGCACACGGCCTAGACACATGGGCGTGTCTGGTTGCCGTGTGGCTAGGACAGTTTCGACCACGGCCTAGACACACGGGCGTGTTTAGTAGCCGTGTGAGGTAAGTCAGATTCGACCACGGGTTATGTGATTTGGGCGTGTTAGATAGCCACGACCGTGTGAGAGAACACGGGCAAAGGGGCATGACCGTGTGTCCCTAACTTGAAAATTTATGATTATTTTCCTATCTTTTACTATGTTTTCAATTTGATCCTCAATAGTTATATGCATCATTTTACGATCATTTGAAGTATGCTTTGATGATTGAAAATACATGATGGTTAAAGATTAAAAAGTTCAAAATTTTACTGGTTCAGTATGAGTACATGTCCAGTAACGCTCCTTTTCTATTCCGGCGACGGTTACGGGAAAGGGCGTTACATATATGATCCTCATACTTGAGATCATCATTATCCCAACATCGTGAGTTGTATATTTTGATATAGTCAAACGAACACCGTAACTGGTTGTTCTATAAAGACTGATGTTGGATATACCACAATCTATGTAGAGGGATATGGTTGATCAATATAGGATAAGTCCCTCCTACATAATGGGAGTAATATCTCAGGCCACTTGATTGAGTGAGACTAGAAATGCATGGCCATGCTCAAATAAGTTGATATGAGATGTCATACTTATTTGTGTATCATAGTCTATTCAAGGTATCAAGAAACACGGGATGGACTATGCAAGTGTGACTATTCCATGACTTGTGTCCCTTCCAAAGATATAGGACTTAAGGATTAATGCATGAAAGGTTAATCACAAAAGGTTATGTCGAATCATGACTTCTTGTAACTTAGGTAGCAATGATGCATTGCTAGATGCCACTCATTTTTTATAACATTAGAATCGTTCTAATGTTACTGCTAACGTTACAAGAACCTATAGGGTCATACCCTATGGTTGAAATGAACGTAGTAAAACATAGTTGGTATTGTGTTTGGTTGTCACATGAATTAAATTAATTATAGAATTAATTTAATTGGGCAATCAAACTGTTGAACATACTATATGTACAAGGATGTTGTACACATAATCAGAACATAATTTTATTAATATATGAATTTGGTTTGTATATAAGTTTAAATAAATATAGTTTACCGAAATCTTTATTATAATTAATGTAATTATAATTTTCGGTTAAACATTATTATATTTATTTTAATGATGATTATTATGTTCGGATTAATTTTAATGAATTAAAATTCGTTATAAAGATATACCAATTAAAAGAGAGTTATATATAGCAAGGGTAAAAACCCTAAAAAGTTAATATATAAACAAGCTCGAAACTATGCTACTAGGTCTAGCAGCTGTCAAGGGAAATAATCTCTGAAAATAGTTTTCTGGGATTTCTACCGTTCATTGTCATTTGGGTGGACTACGTAGTGGCCGACATCGGAAAAGGTTGCAGCTTGGTTCGATAGTGGTTCAGGATTCTTGTTGCTTAGGCATCGTTGTCTACTCAGATTGAAGTTTTGGTAATTTTGAAACCTTTTATCACCCCGATTCGTTCCTTACACATGGATCCATGGTTTGGATCGCCGGATAATTTTATTTTTCCACTGTGCCTTGGAGGCACCGGCATTCCAACAGTTCCAACAGCCCTAGCCTTCCAACACCCCTTGATCGACAGCCTTTAATCTTCACTACACATAATAGATCGATAACAAACCAATAAACCCTTTAGCCTTAGTCGACAGCCCCCTATGCACATAGGGGTTTTTGACTTTTCTTGAATACTAATTAATGGAAGATAAGATCCGAGTACTTACCACCAAAGATGTACTTGTCAGAAGCATTTCCAACACCATTCCACTCTCAGATCCGCTGTGGATCTAACTTAAAGCGCGAGTAGAGAATAGATCTAGAGATTAATTCCCGAATCACTAAGAATATAGAGGTTCGGCTTTGATGTGAAAAGAAGGAGATGATTCGAAAGTTACAAGTTGGAGAAGTGATGTCGACAGGGTTATAGTGTTGGGTTTCGGCTTTTGAAAAGGTTGGATTGAAGGGAAGAGTGGGGTCTCGGCTAAGGGAGAAAATGACAACCCCTTTGGTTTCGACTTTTGGTGGTGGTTGACTAGTAGGCTTGAGAAGAAAAAGGAAAAATAAAGAGTAGATTCAGTCTAGAAGAAAGGCAATGAAGTGAAATCGGTTTATAGAAAGAAGAAGAAAAGAATAGAGATGGAAGAAGAGAAGAGGGGTTCCATTATGGTCAAATCGGTACAAGGAGACTATAGAGGTCTAGGTTTTGGTTTTTAGTAAAAAAGAGGAGGAAGAAAAGAAACCTAAGGCACTATACCTATTTGGCTAAAAGAAACAACCCCTAAGTGACAAATCCCGAAGGCTTAACCTCTACCAATGTCGGCACACACCCTAATTGCCGAAAGTGCAACCCCTAAAGCCCTAGCTGAATACACCTTCCCTTCACCAAATGCCGAATTGCTCTTCCAAGACCCCTACAATCGGCCACCACTAGCTCCCATTCAAATTCCTAAAATTTCTCTCCCTTATCCTACTTGACCTAATCTTATGACCAACTCAAACTCTTTCCAACAGAGTTCCACTTGAATTCCATCATATGACTAGCACATGCATAAAATAAAATAAAATACCATACTGCTTACCTTGTGACTTGAACCTTGGCCCTTGCACACATCCACACGCCACTTTATTAGGTACTAAGTGGCGCCACATTGCCACTTTACTAATGGCTCACTTGTGTCTTAAATCTCCCACTTTTTCTTAAAAGCCCACCTACTCAAGTCCCCTTCTCTTTAAGTCCAAAATTTGATATTTCTACTGGGTTTTAACTTAGGCTTGGGCCTTCTAAAGGCCCACTAACACACTTATTGCATAAATTTCATAATCAAACAAAAAAAAAATCATGATTTCACCAAAATCGCAAAAATCCCAAAAAATCCCAAAAATTAAGGCGTTACATAAGTACTCAAAATGGTCCCAGATTGTTTTTAAATTATGTTTTAGGCCTCGTAGTCCCATATGAAGGACTATAAGCCAATGTTTGAAAAAGTTTTAAATTGGGACGCATTTCACTGAGTTGAAGTTAAATGTTTGCATGAGATTTAGTTAGGTAATGCCCTAGACCCTGTCTCGGCGTCGGATACTGGTAAGGGGTGTTACAGGTAGTACTTATCTTCTTCAACATCAGGTAAGTTAAACAAATCGTGGATGGAATTAGAAGTAAGAGGTACCTTTTTCTTTCAAACGATGACCTCAATAGCATCTTGCATAGTCAAACTAGTATAGAACTCTCAAACTAGTTCATCATCGGGAAGTGAACGAGCATCACAAAATCGTTCCTACTTGAGAGCATTAATTTTCTTTCTAATTGGTACAGGAACAACCATCAAATCATGACTCTTCAAGTTAAAATCTTTTTTCAGCATCATAGGTTGATGCTTGAAAATTGAATCAAATCTCTCTTTCACTTCGTCATTGATCAAAACCGGGTTTTCAGGAGTAGTCTTTGAAGACCTAGTTCTTTTGCGAGACATGGTATCTTTTCTTGAAAATTTGGCAAAGTTTCTGCACAAGGGGGAAAAGAGAAATTGGCAAGGTGGGTAAGGACTTGCTACGATGAAAACCTTGCGACAGCAAGGATGGTGTGGCGGCAACGATAGCATGCAACAACAATGACAGTGTGCGACGGTGACAACGGTGATGTGTGGCATCAACATTGGTGCTTCGACAATCTTCTTGCGGCAACAATAGGTGATTTCGGAAAAAATGGAAGAGAAACTAGGGTTTCTTTTGGTATTTAAGGCTAGCAGCACAAGAGAGAGATTTAAGGATTTTTAGGGTTAAGCAAATTGCTTTGAGGGATATGAAAAATAGAGGAATGAAGAGGGTTTATATAGGGAAGAATTAGGGCAACATGTAGCAAAAATTTAGCTACATTAGGGTTACTTGGGTGGCAAGTAATGGGAGTGGCAGCAAAGTATGGATTTTCCCTCCTTTTTGCTATCTTGGGCCTCAAACTCAGACTGTATTTATAGACTTACTCAAGAAAAAAAACTGATTAGTACTTGGGCCAAATTTGACCCTCTTTATTATGTAAAAATTTAAAATTTAAACAAAACAAATGAAACTTAAAAAATTTAAATCTTAATTAGAAAATTTCTTCTTAACAAATTACATTAAATTAATTCCCAGGAAAGGTTGGAGGGGTCACAACGGTCTTGCTTAAGTTCCAATCTCCTTAGACAGAATTAATTAAATGTACTAAGTTAAGAAAATAAGTTCTAATTATTTATTTATTTACAAAACGAGTTCATGAAAAATCAAGAGTCTTTTAATTTGAACGAGGATTCAACTCGCTCAACTTCACCATCCCAGTGGTGTTTGAGATGTGGACCATTAAGTTTAAATGTACCTCTGTAATTATCATATAATTCAATAGCTCCACAAGGATAAACTTGGTAGATGGTATAGGATCCTTTCCATCGGGATTTAAGCTTCCCAAGAAATAACTTCAACCTTGAATTAAACAACAAAACCTTCTGACCTTCTTTAAAACCGTGAGGTTGTCTATGACTATCATGCCATCTTTTTGATCTTTCTTTACACATTTTGACATTCTTATAGGAAAACAACCTCAGCTTTACCAACTTATAAAGTTGTAACATCCTTCTCTCGTCGGCTTGCTTAATATCAAAGTTCAACTGCTTCAAAGCCCAGTAAGCTCTATTCTCTAACTCTAATGGCAAATGACATGCCTTTCCAAAAACTAACCGATAAGGAGTCATTTCTAATGGTGTCTTAAATGCTGTTCGATAGGCCCATAATGCATCATCGAGCCTTCGTGACCAACCTTTTCTACTAGGGAGTACTACCCTTTCAAGGATACCTTTGATTTCATGGTTCACTCTTTCAACTTGCCCACTAGACTAGGGGTGATAAGCAGTAGCAATCTTGTGCTTCACAACATATTTGTCAAATAAATACTTAAGGCATTTGTTCACAAAGTGAGAACTTTCATCACTAATAATAGCTCTTGGTGTCCCAAATCGTGTAAATACATGCTTATGTAGGAATTGCATGACTACTTTAGCATCATTTGTAGGGTATGCTTCAACTTCAACCCACTTGGATACATAGTCCATGGCAACTAAGATGTATTTGTTCCCATACGAAGAAGGAAACATGCCTAAAAAGTCAATTCCTCATAAGTCGAATAATTCAATCTCTAAAATGTTTGTCAAGGGCATCTTATTCCTCCTTGATAAATTTCCGGTCCTTTGGCATTTATCGCAGTTCTTTACATAAGCATAAGTATCTTTAAATAGTGTAGGCCAAAAGAAACCTACTTGTAAAATCTTTGTTGCAGTACGTGAACCACCAAAGTGCCCTCCACTTGGAGATGAATGGTAATGATACAAGATCTCAACAATCTCACTTTCAGCTACACACTTTCAGATTATATTATCTGCACACTATTTAAACAAAAATGGATCCTCCCAAAAATAATACCAACTATCATGAAGGAATTTTTTTCTTTTTTGGTATGTCATTTCTCAAGGAATTATTCCACATTCAAGATAATTGGAAAAATAACAAACCAAGGTGTTTCATGAATTTGACTTACCTCAAATAAGTGTTCATTTGGGAAATTCCCGTCGATAGGCATACATGATCGAGTTATCTCATCTTGCTCCAACCTCGACAGATGATCAGCCACTTGATTTTTGACACCTTTTCTGTCTTGGATCTCAAGGTCAAATTCTTAGAGTAAAAGTATCCAATGAATTAGCCTCGATTTTGCATCTTTCTTTGTTAGCAAGTATTTAATGGCAGCATGGTCAGTAAATACTATAACTCTGGTACCTATAAGTATAAGTGGAGTTTATCAAAAGCAAAAACTATAGCAAAGAGTTCCTTTTCAATTACCATATAATTGAGTTGGGCTCCCGTCAAAGTTCTACTTGCATAGTAAATAAGGTGAAACACTTTGTTTCTTTTTTGACTCATCACAGCTCTAACGACATAATCACTTGCATCTCACATCAATTTAAAATGTGAGCTCCAATCAAGTGTAACAATTATTGGGGCTAAGATTAACCCATTTTTTTTAGATCTTTAAAAGCTTCCAAACATGCTTTGTTGAAATCAAATGCTATATCTTTCTCTAACAATAAACACAACGGTTTATAAATTTTTGAGAAATCCTTGATAAATTTTCGGTAAAAACTAGCATGGCCTAAGAAACTTCTGACTCCTTTCACTTTAATTGGGGCAGGTAATCTTTCAATTACGTCCACCTTTGCTTTATCGACTTCAACTCCTCTCTTTGAGATTTTATGCCCTAAGATAATCCCTTCCTTAACCATAAAATGGCATTTTTCTAAGTTAAGGACAAGATTCGTCTCATCGCATCTCTTCAGTACCTTTGCCAAATTACTCAAACAAATATCATAAGTGTTACCAAAAACAGAAAATCATCCATGAAAACCTCAATAAAATTTTCAACCACATCAGTGAATATTGCCATCATGCATCATTAAAAAGTTGCAGGTGCATAGCATAAACCAAAAGGCATTCACCTAAATAGAAATGTACCGTATGGACAAGTAAAGGTTGTTTTATGTTGGTCCTTCGGAGCTACAACTATTTGGTTATATCCCGAATAGCCATCTAAAAAATAATAGAATTCATTACCTGCCAGTCTATCTAACATCTGATCTATAAAAGGTAATGGAAAATGGTCCTTCTGAGTGGCTTTATTTAAATTTCTGTAATCAATACAAATTTTCCAACAAATAACAGTTCTCGTTGGAATAAACTCGTTACGCTCATTTTTAACAATCGTAATTCCACCTTTCTTCGACACACATTGCATCGAACTTACCCACGAACTATCTGAAATAGGATAGATGATTCCTGTATCTAACCATTTGATCATTTCCTTTCTTACAACTTCTTTCATGATAGGATTGAGTCTCCTTTGTCCATCAATTCGAGCTCTTTCACCTTTCACTAAAATAATTTTATGTATGCAAAAAGAAGGGCTTATACCTTGAATATCAGCTATGGTCCAACCAATTGCTTAATTAAATTTCTTTAGAACAACAATTAGTTGCTCCTCTTGATCTTTCATCAGTTCTGCTGAAAAAATCATAAGCAAAGTGGAATTGTAACAGCCTAATTTAGGGCCAAGTCAGAATAGTGGTTTCAGGACCACAAATCTGAAGTAGAAAAATTCCTTGTGATAAAGTTTTAAGGTCTATAGTATGATTTAATGCATGTGTAAAAATCTCGTTAAGAAATTTTATCGATAGAGGGTCCAATTTGGCTATTAGGACTAAATTGCAAAAAATGCAAAATATGTGTTCTAGAAGCATTGGGTGCTTAATTGTAATGAATTTGTAAATTAGAGGTCCTTATTTAGTAACTAGACCATTATATATCAAGATAGACAAAAATGGACATGGAAGGGTAAAATTTCAAAGAAAGGCTAAAAATGCATTTTGGTCATTTGGTAAATAAAAGAATAAAAAGAGAGAATAAAGTCAAAAAATTTGTCCATCTTTTTCCACCTTGGCTGAAATTCTCAAGCTCTCTATAGTTAGGGTTTCTTCAACTTTCAAGCTTGATAGTAAGTGCATCTTAGCCTCATTTTTAATGCTCTTTACGTTTTTGAAGTCGTTATCACCCAATTTACCTATTTCTACCATTATTTTAAAGTAGGGTTTATGTTTAAAAATTTACCCATGTGTGACATTCATGTATTTTGATGTCTAATGGTAGAAAATGAAAGTTTAGTTTTGGATAAATGACTTTTGTTAGGTGAGTTTCGGTGAAATTGTTGAAAAGGTCATATTTGCAAAAATTGTAAAATATGTAGGAGAAATGTGAAATAAAAGAAAAATGTGGGCTGTTATAAGCATGAAAGAGGTTTGGCTAGGCTTGGGTTTTGAGAAAAATGAATACATTTCATTATACGAGCTTAGGGACTAAAGTGTAAATAAGTGAAAAGTTAGGGGAAAAAATAAATTTTTCCATAATGTGATTTTTAGATCGAATTGAATAAATGTGATTATTAAATGAGCTAAATATGTTATTATAGTTCAAGAAAGACGAGTTTCTAACCTAGATCGGGGAAAGAATAAAATTTTGGACTAAATCGCAAATATTAGCTATTTTTGTATCGAGGAAAGTTTATGTGTAAATAACGCATCATTAGCTTATGTTAACTACTTTAATATTGCTTGAATCATATAATTGACCATGTGAATGAGTTTATTGGTATGAACGAGCTCGACGATAGTTCGATAATTAAGGAAATCCAATACGAACCCTAGGAACATTACAGGAACAAGGGTCATAACACTAAGATTATCGAGATGTGAATACGTGTAAGACCATATCTGGGATATGGAATCGGTATTATAGTAAGTGTAAAACCATGTCTGGGAGATGGCGTCGGTACGAGATTTCGTGTAAGACCATGTCTGGGACATGGCATCGATATGAGTTTTCATGTAAGACCATAGCTAGGCTATTGGCATCGATATTGAATTGCATGTAAGACCATATTTGGGATATGGTATTGTATGACCTATGTGTGACTCCCGAGTATCTTTAGTGATTTCAAGTGGTTCAACGAGCCTAGTTGGTACGAGAATGAAAGTACATGCAAAGTAATGAAAGTACATGCAAAGTAAGTAATACAGGTACGTACGAAGTTCATATGGCATTTGGATAGAAGAATAACGATGAGTTAATATATGATGTTTAGTAATGCTCTTATGGTAAGGTTACCAATGGGTAAGAAATGACTATGAGAGTTTAGTAATGCTTACACTAAATTCCATTATGGATTTTGTATAATAAAGTTATAAATATGATGTCTATTATTTGCATATAAACTTACTAAGCTATATGGTTTACCCCTCTATTCTTTCCATTATTTTATAGTGTCACCAAGCTAGCTCAGGGATCAAGAATTGTCGGAGTTCGCATCACACTATCAAGGCTTTATTTTGGGTATTGGTGATTTTGATATTTTGAAAGGATGACATGTATAGGGACTTGGTCATTTTGGTTATGTGTCATATTTAATTTGGCCAAATATGTTGGCTTATTTTGATGAATGTTCACTTTGTATAAGGCCATTAAAAGTTGGCTAGCATTGGTCATATTGGTAAGCATATGTTTATGTCTTGCATGAATGTGATAAATAACATGATTTGAGATGGTTAAGCATGTGATGTTGTGTATGATGGTTGTGTTATGTCAATGTTGAGTTATGTCTTAGATGAGGATGTTTGGTTGCTAAATCATGTCATGCTATGTGTTGCTGAAATTGGTTTAAATGTGATTGTGTTTCAGGGTGGCAAATGGCTTGGTAGATAGCCTTATTTTTTTCCACATGGGTAGACACACGGGCGTGTGTCTTGGCCATGTATGACACACGGTGTAACACCTTTTACCTGTATTCGACGCCGGAACCAGGTACGAGGTATTATAGGACTTAATCATTATTTAACATTTTAATCCAAGCCATAAAATTTCTTTCCAATTTAAAACTTTTCAATCATTCTCTTAATGTCCCTATCATGGGTCTACGAGGCCTAAAAGATACATCGGGAATGATTCAGGACTTAATCGGAAACTTTCGATCACTTATAAAATTTTTATTCAAAACAGGGCCACATCCCTGTGGGATGCGACATGCTCGTGTGGGCAGGCTGTGTGGTCGCACACGCCCATGTTCTTAGCCCGTGCAGAATTCATTTTTCAATTTGAACCTACAGGGGTTTGCACATGGCTTGGCACACGCTCGTGTCCATGGCTCGTGTCCCTCACACGGCTATGACACGCCTGTGTCCTCGCCCGTGTGTGAAAACCTGGGTATTCTATTTATGACATCAGCAAACATTTAGGGGCACACGACCACGCAACACACTCATGTACTAGGCCATGTCCACCACACGGCCGAGACATACACTAGGCATTCTGTTTTACATAATTTTGGTGTAGGGGACACACAGCCTATCAACACGCTCATGGGGCTGACTGTGTGTCACATACGACCTAGGCACACGCCCGTGTGCCCACCAGTGTGGACAATTATAGGTTATTTTCCAAGCCCTTTGCCACCTTGAAACTTAACCAACCACAATGCCAATTTCAATATCACATAATATGGCATTTATACACATCTAAATATCCACAATTTAGGCATTCAGATGCCTCAAAACATTACACTAACCATGCATCCTCATCATTTATTTTTCTATTTAGATATACAATATTATGCTATCATGAATGACATTCATTTTGCAGAACTAAAACTTGATCATTATTATCCCATTTCCAAAGGCCATTACAACATAACTTAAGTAACATCAATAGCCAACATTTGGCTATCCAATAAGACATATATCAAAATGACCAAGTTCCTATATGTGCCATACTCAAAATAACTGAACTTTACTATACCAAAATGAAATGTTTGATATTGTGATTTCGAGTTTCGACTTTTAACGATCCCTGAGCTAGTTTGGCAAAACTACAACGAAAAAGGAAAAGTAAAGGGAGTAAGCATATTTGCTTAGTAAGTTGTATGAAATAAATAGCACATACATCATAAAATAACATCTAAATAAGTTTTCATGAAATTTCATATAAATATCTTGGCTCATTAACCTGGCTTACTCATGCACTTTCTTACTGATTTATTCCTATCATTTCATTTTCATTTCTCGTGAATTACTCGTGTACACCTGTATCACTCATCACATGACCTTAGTTTTCCACATTACATATTCATCAACTTGAATACTTTTCTAGTTAAATTTCTTAGAATACCAAAGGATACTCAAAATGGCATTCGCATGGTAAGATGCCAATGCCATATCCTAGATATGGTCTTACAGGGGATCTGATAAACGATAAATTATACATATTTTTACCTTATGTTTAGCCTAATTTCTGGATGAATTATTATTAATTTTGTGAGAATTGGTGCTCTTAACCCTTCTATTTCATGTTGTATACTCAGGAGAGAATAGGGAAGAGAAAAGAACGAAAAACGGACCGAAAATGAAGAAAATGGGCCAAAGTGTGAAAATAACACGGCCCAAGGAGTCACCACACAGCTATGGCACACGGCCGTGCCACATAAGGTCCAACACGGTCCAACCCTGACAAGCACGGCCTGACCACACGGCCGTGCCTCTATCAACAGTCTCGCACACGGCCTCTTGTCGATCCACACGGGCGTGGCACACGGGCGTGGCACACGGGCGTGGCACACGGGCGTGTCCATGTCGTGAAGAAGTGCAATTTCACTCGAATTTGGATATTTAGAGTCTAAGAAAGGCATCCCAAGGCTCTATATAAAGACCCTAGGAGGCAACTCTAAGGGTGTACTCTTTTCTCTCAAAAAGGAGCGCCTTCTTTCTGCCGACACAAAGAGTGAAAGCAAAGGATTACTCTAGGGGAAGCCGATTGATTCATCCCAGAAGCTAAATTCTACATCAAGACAGAGGATCTCCCTAAATTCCTTTAGGGGTTTTTGGGTTCTTTATGTTTTGTTATTTTATTTCTTCTGAGATGTTTTCTTTATTAATTATGAACTAAATCCCCCAAATACTTGAGGGGGATGAAACCTAAGACAGGCCTTGTTATTATTCATTCTTGAATTATATGATAAATACTTGAATTGTTCTTAATTATGTGTGCTTAATGCTTGTTTTAATAATCTTAGGTATTAATTCAAGTTTTGATGTGCTTAGGTAAAGGAGTAAAAGTCCCTGTTTAAGAGAAGATCTAGCATAATTAAGCGAAGTTGCATGCAACCCTAGACATAGGGTGACATAAATCTACCAGATTAGGGTCAAACCTAATAGGGGGATCCAAAGATGAAGTTAATGCAAGACTAGAGGTTTTAACTAGAAAAAGATTTTAGTTAATCAACCTAGGATTAGTTGTTCTTATCCTTGATGGAGTATTAACATAAATTAGGGATCTCTACAGATCAAGTCAAGTGAAGAAATCGTCTAGTTCAAGAAGTTAATAACAAGTGAAGTCTAGGTGGATTCTCCCTTGAGTATTGCCCAATCAATCAGTCTTTCCTAAAGAGCTCTTCCCCAATTTACTTTTTGTGCATTCATAGTTTAGTTTTAGAATTAGTTTAGTTTCATAAAAAACCCCTTTTATTCTTTAGGTTAAATAATAGAAAGGAAGTAAGTATTAGTACTTTTGGTTCCCTTGGGTACGATATCTCAGTCTTGCCGCTAAACTATACTACTGTTCGATAGGTGCGCTTGCCTTAAAATCGTGATATTAGTTAGTTTTTGGTGCGATCAGTTTTTATAAATTTTATTACTTCATATCATGCATATCAAGATCACATGTCGATGCTGAAGCCATATCCCAAATATGATCTTACATGGGATCGATGCCATATCCTGGACATGGTCTTATACGGGATCACTCTTAGATGCCAACGCCATGTCCCAGACATGGTTTTATAGGGGATCTAAGTCTCATCTCGGTGCCGACGCCATGTCCTAGACATGGTCTTATACGGGACCACATGTTGATGCCAATGCCATGTCCTGAACATGGTCTTACATGGGATCCCAATTCGGTGCCGGTGCCATGTCCCAGACATGGTCTTACACAGGATCTACAAATTCTCATGTCATGATTACGATATCCCTCATATTCTTTAAAATTTAATTGGGGTTTCTCTATTATAAATTCATCATTTCTTTATAAAAATCATATTGATAAATCTCTTGGAATTAACATGAATTTCATAGAATATCATCACAATAATTTTCATAATCTATAATGCTAATTTATTCAATACAACTTACCTCGGATCTAAAAATGCGGGTGAATATGAATTTAATCCACCACATTGTTCTTCCCTCGATTTTGGTCCAGGCTTCGTGTTTCTCAATCAATAATGACCAATTAAGCTTATTTAATAATCACATTGGCTAAATAGCCCATAATTCACACTTTGGCAAAATTTATAATTTTTCCCCTAAAATTTTACATATTTGCAAAATGGTCCCTAAGCTCGTACAATGAAATGCACTTATTTTCTTGGTTATCCAAGCCTAGTGGACCCTTATGTGAACTCATAACAGCCTATATTTCTCATCAATTTACACCTTTACTACTCATTTTATCACATTTACAATTTGGTCTTTATTAGGGTTTTTCATGAAAAATCACTTAGAAAAAGATGTTTACCACACGTTAAACTCTCATATTCTACCACTATACATCAAAATACATGTATATCATGTATGGGTACATTTTTAAACATAAACCCTAGCTTAAATTATAAAATACACTTACATGTGAGCTTGAAAATGTCAAAAACCCTAGCTCTGGAGAGCCCTTAAGTTTCGGCAGCCTTGGGAAGAGGATGGACAAGATTTTTTATTCTTTTTCCCTTTTTTATTTCATTAATTTACCTAATGACTAAAATGCCCTTAATGGCCTCCTTGAAATTTTTCCCTTCCTTGGGCATTTTTATCCATCATGCTAATAATTGGTCTAATTGCTAAATAAGGACTTCTAATAATTTTTATAATGCCAATTCATCCTTAAAACTTCTAGAAACTCATATTTTGTAACTTTTGCAATTTAGTCCTAAAGGATAAATTAATCACTATTTCATAAAAATTCCTTTATGAAATTTTCTCACTATCATGAAATCATATCATAAACTTAAAAATAATCATTAAATATTTAATTCTACCTCAAATTTGTGGTCTTGAAACCACTCTTTCGATTAGGCCCTAATTCTTGCTGTTACACACAGTCAGCCCCACATGCGTGTGAATGGGCCGTGTGTCCCCTGCACCTTAACTTTGGCCGAGTATGGAGTACACAGGCGTGTGTCTCAGCTGTATGGATGGCACGGCCTAGAACATAGCGTGTGCCTAGGCATGTGAAGTCTACACCTTAAATGAAAAAATTAAATTAGCCACACGGCCTAGCACATGGGCGTGTGACTTGGCCGTGTGACCTAATTTTCTACTGATGTCATAAACAGAGACTTACACAAGCTAAGGACATGGGCGTGTGTGACCACACGGCCTACTCACACGGGTGTGTGACTCTCCAAAATATGAGAATTTTTTAAGTGTTCCAAGGTTTCCGGTTTAGTCTCGAACCACTTTTGATGTATGTTTTGGGCCTCGTAGGCTCGTTTTAGAGACAATGTGATTGATTTTTAATTTGGATGAAAATTTATGGCCCAGTTTTGTACGATTGGTTATGTTTAAGTCTGGTAATGCCTTGTACCTTGTCCTGATGTCAGACTCGAGTAAGGGGTGTTACATTTAGTGGTATCAGAGTTATGGTTTAGTCGATTCTTGGGCTAACCTAACTTGTGTACGAGTCTAGCTATACATACTGTATATATGATTTGTGAAAGTGTGACGGCTCCTAACAACTTAAATTGTGCTTTCATATAGTAAATGGATCCTGATCGAGTCGTAGCTGATGACGTAGAAAGTAATGTGCTGACTCCCGCCCAAGGGACCGCGATGCCCAATAGTAGGCATGTGACAACTAGTCACGAAGGAGATACTTGGGAAGCCTTTCTCCATAAGATGGATGACTGGTATACAGAGTTTATTTGGGCAAATCCGAATGCTCAACCTCCCCCACCCCCTCCTATAACTCAACCGGTTCCCGTAGCTTCCTAAGGGGTAAGACTGAGTAAGCCTCCTATTGATAAGATCCGAAAGTACGAGGCTGAAGAATTTAGGAATAATGTAGATGATGATCCGAGAGGGTAGAATTTTGGCTCGAGAACACTATTAGGGTATTTGATGAGTTATCATGCACACCCGAGGAATGCTTGAAGTGTGCTATATCATTGTTGAGGGACACAACATATCACTGGTGGAAGACACTGGTATCTGTGGTATTGAGAGAGAGGGTCACATAGGAATTCTTTCAAGAAGAATTTTGGAAGAAATATATTAGTCAGTGGTTTATCAATTAGAAACGCAAGGTATCTCTTGAACTGAAACAGGGCTGAATGTGTAACAGCCCACTTTAGACCCTAGTCGGAACGGGTGCTTTCGAGACCACTTAACCGAGTTAAATTATTATTTTTATTGCTTTAATATGTTTTACAGCATGATAGAATCACAGTGTGAAAGTTTCGTTTAGAGATTTTATCGTTTGACTGGTTAATTTGAGAAAAAGGATTAAATCGCATAAAGCGATAAATTAGGGTTCTATTTGGTAAATGGCTTATTTGACCTTGGCTTTTTAAATAAGGGCCCTTAAATGGTTATTTTACCTTTTCTAAAGCTAGTGGACATTCATGTCCTTAATGATACATGTTTTTAAATGGTTTTACAAAAGGGCAAAATTGGTATATGACTAATATATGTTATAATAGTTATAATAAAACAAAATATCTTTTATAAACAATTGTTCCTCACCGATTCTTCATCAAAACATTAGGGTTTTATGCTTTCAAATATTCAGCTACTTCAAGCTTCAAATTGAGATAAAGACGATCGAATCCCGGAACTTGATCGGGGAAAACGAAAAATAGATGAGTAGATACGGGATTACGAGGTAAGTTCGTATAATGAAATTTAATGTGTTTATGTTTATAATTGTTGTTAATGGAATATATGACATATTAGTTGATTGAATAGCCTATTTGGATGTATACATATGAATTGAAATGAAATTGTTACAAGTGAGAAATGAATACCGAGCCCCGTTAGAACCGTAGAAGTCGATAGGATACAAGTGACATGTCACTAGGGCTACAAGGTGGTTCGAGCTCCTGCATTTGTTGCGGACTCACCACGTGCTCATGAGCTACAGGTTTATCCTTCGGGATCACATGTTTAGTCTTCGGACTCACCGTTAGCCTACGGGCTTATCGTTCATCCTTCGGGATCACATGTTCAGCCTTCGGGCATACCGATACAGGCTCGAAAGAGCATACATGATGCATTGACGGATTACAGGTTATATGTATATACACTGTGTGTGTATCACCCGAGTATCCCTCGATGTTCTTACAGGTTCAACGGGCAATTACCGATACATGTTACATGAAGATTGAATGATATATCTATTACATGTTATATGAGACATGAGAATTACATGGA
Source organism: Gossypium stocksii (assembly GCA_020496765.1). Lineage (NCBI taxonomy): Eukaryota > Viridiplantae > Streptophyta > Magnoliopsida > Malvales > Malvaceae > Gossypium > Gossypium stocksii. The sequence continues at coordinate 45,308,047 of CM035624.1, forward strand.
TTATATGGTATAAGTTATATGAAATACATGTACAAGTATTTGAGCAATGATATAATACATGAATGTTGTGGTTGGTACATGAATGAATTTATATGTTACATGAACTAACAAGTGTATACTTTGTGAAATAGGCAACTTGAGTATATGAATTGAATTGGCATTGTTGTTGTAATTATCGCATTGATTCGGTAAGGTTTAATTTCTATATTATACAGACTTACTAAGCTTTAGAAGCTTATTCTGTTTATTTCTTTCACTGTCTTCTAGATTCGGAAGCTAGCTTAGATATCAGACGAGTCGGGAATCGCTATCACACTATCGATAAAGCTTCGGTACTTTTGAGTATTTTGCAATCGTTTGGTCATGGCATGTATAGGCTAGTACTTTTGTGAACATGATATATTTTGGTAAATGATCAAGCTATGAGATGTGGCTTGGGTCATATGTGTTTATAATCAAGCACTTGAGTTGTCCTTTAGCTATATGTGCTTATGGAAAGATATGTGATTTTGATGAGGTTATAAGCTTGCATAATTGATATGGATATATGTGTGGATGAGTGCATAGAAATGGTCATTTAGGCCTTTGAGTTGGTGTGCTTGATTTGTGAATGAATTGAGATGATTTTGGGTCCATTTTGTGCTTGAATTGGTATGTTTTAGGTTGGTAGAATGGCATGAAATGTTGTTGGTTAATGGCTAGTAGAAATGACCCATATTGGGTGGCAAATTTGGCTTAAACCGAGCCTATAACGTGCCACACGGCCAGGGAACACGGGCGTGTGTTTCGACCGTGTGTTCCCTGCACCTTGATGTTTTGGTTAGTTTTGGTACACGGCCTAGACACACGGGCGTGTCTGGTAATTTGTAGCTGTGTGAAATTTGGCAGTATAGTCACACAGCCTGCTCTATTTTGTACACGGGCGTGTCAGGTAACCGTGTGATATTTGACAGTTTCGACCACGGGGTAAGGGCATGGGCGTGCCTAGGCCATGGGCGACACACGGCCTAACCCCATGGGCGTGTTGGACAGCCGTGTGGGATAAGTCAGATTCGACCATGGGCTGAAAGGTTTGGGCGTGTCTGGAGGGACACGGCCGTGTGTGAAGAACACGGGCAAGGGGCACGGCCGTGTGTCCCTAACTTTGAAATTTTGCAAATGATCTATTATCTTTTAGCATGTTTCCAATTAGATTTCCAATAGTTATATGCATCATTTTATGATTTTGAAGCATGCTCTAATGATAAATGATACGCGATGGTTCTTGATTAAAAAGTTTAAAATTTTACTGCTCTGGTATATGTTACAAGTCCGGTAATGCCCCTTACCTATTCCGGCGACGGTTACAGGATAGGGGTGTTACAGAATGTCAGTGAAGAATATGAATGGGAATTTGTCAGGCTTAGTAAGTATTGTCGGGAGTATGTTTCCTCTGAGGCTATCATGTGTAAAAGGTTTGAAGATGGGTTGAACGAGAACATTAAGTTGCTAGTTGGGAATTGGGAAATTAAAGAATTTTTCATATTGGTTGAACGGGCTTGTAGAGCTGAAGAATTAAATAAAAAGAAGAGAAAGGCCGAGAGTGAGGCTAGAGATGCAAGAAAAAGGCCGTTGAGTAAGTCATTCCCATCTCAATCAAAGAAATCCAGAGAATTGTATTCTCATTCAAATGTACCAGCTAGACATTCACGCATAGACCATGGGAAGCTATACTTAGATTCTAAAGCTCAAGCTACCTCAATGGCTAGTGTGAGAAATGTTAGGTCTACTAGATCTGAATGTCAGTATTGTGGTAAGTGACATCCCGGTGAGTGTAGAACAAATAGCCGAGCTTGTTTCAAGTGTGGTTCTCTAGAGCATTCTATCCAAGATTGCCTTGAGAAGGATGAAGAAGAAAAATTTCAGAGTGTGAGGCCAAGTAATATTACCAATAGAGGTAGGCCACTAAGGAACACCAGAAATGGAGTTAGCAGTAAAAGTGTGAGCAAGGATTCAATTGTAAGAATAGAAGTTAGAGCACCTGCGAGAACTTATGCCATCTATGCTCGGGAAGATGCGTTATCCCTTGATGTGATCACTGGTACATTTCTCTTTGTGATACTGATGTAGTTACATTAATCGATCTAAGATCGATGCATTCTTATATTTAAATTGGTTTGGTAACTAATAAAAATTTGCCTGTTGAGTCTACGGAGTTTGTAATTAAGGTGTCAAATCCCTTCGGCAAATATGTGCTAGTTTATAAAGTTTGTAAGAGTCTTCCTTTAATGATTTGAGATTACTGTTTTCTGGCTAACCTAATGTTGCTGCCATTTGATGAGTTTGATGCTATTTTGGGTATGGACTGGTTGACATTGCATGATACCAAGGTAAATTGTAGGCAGAAAATTATTGAATTGAAATGTGAAAATGGTGAGGTTCTTCGGGTTGAAACAGATGAATCCAGCGAACTGCCCGTTGTGATTTCGTGTATGTCTGCTTAAAGGTATGTAAGGAAGGGTTGTGAGGCATTTCTTGCGTATGTATTGAATACAAAAGTATCCGAATCAAAACTTGAATCAGTGCCGGTAGTTTGTGAATTTTTGGATGTGTTCCTAGAAGAGTTACCAGGGTTACCACTGGTCAGAGAGGTGGAGTTTGCCATTGATTTGTTACCAGGGACTGCACAGATATCAATCACCCCTTATAGAATGGCTCCGACTGAATTGAAAGAGTTAAAAGTTCAGTTGAAAGAGTTGACCGATAAGGGATTTGCGAGACTGAGTTTTTCTCTCTAGGGTGCTCCCGTGTTATTTGTAAAGAAGAAAGATGGATCCATGAGACTTTGTATAGATCACTGAAAACTCAAATGATGACTATAAAGAATAAATATCCTTTACCGAGAATTGACGACTTGTTTGACCAGTTAAAAGGGGCAACAATGTTTTTAAGATTGATTTAAGATTCGACTATTACCAATTGAGAGTGAAGGACTCGGATGCCTGAAAACTGCGTTCAGAATGAGGTATGGACATTATGAGTTCCTTGTTATGCCTTTTGGACTTACTCATGCTCCGACTGTATTTATAGGCTTGATGAATCAGATCTTTCGACCGTACTGGGATAAGTTTGTAGTTGTAATCATAGATGATATCCTGATTTATTCTCGGGATGAGTCCGAGCATGCCAAACATTTGAGAATTGTGTTGCAGATTTTAAAAGATAAGAAATTGTTTGCTATGTTCAGTAAAAGTGAGTTTTGGCTCCGAGAAGTCAGATTTTTGGGACATATTGTCTCTGCTGAAGGTGTAAGGGTTGATCCGAGTAAGATATCGACAATTGTTGATTAGAAGCCGCCAAGAAATGTATCCAAGGTTAGAAGCTATCTGGGCTTAGCAGGGTATTACCAAAGATTTGTCAAAGGATTTTCGATGATTGCTACACCAATGACTAGGTTGTTACAGAAAGATGTTAAGTTCAAATGGTCAGAGAAATGCTAAAAGAGTTTTGAGCAGTTGAAAGATTTATTGATTGAGGCACCAATGTTAGTGCAACCTGAGTCCGGGAAAGAATTTGTAATTTATAGTGATACGTCTTTGAACAGTATTGGATGTGTATTGATACAAGAGGGCAAAGTGATAGCTTATGCCTCAAGACAGTTAAAACCACATGAGAAGAACTATTCGATGCATGATTTGGAGTTGGCTGCCATTGTGTTTGCTATGAAAATTTGGTGACACCATTTGTACGGTTAGAAATGCCAGTGTCTTTACCGATTATAAGAGTTTAAAGTACTTGATGACTCAAATGGATTTGAATTTACGACAACGAAGATGGCTCAAGTTATTGAAAGATTATGAGCTAGTGATCGATTATCACCCGGGAAAGGCAAATGTAGTCACCGATGCTTTGAGTAGGAAATCCTTGTTTGCAACACGAGGTTGGCTTTGTTTGATGATGGTTCAATTCTAGCTGAGCTAAAAGCTAGATCGATGTTTCTTCAGCAAATTTGTGAGGATCAAAAAAGTGATAAAGAACTTCAAGCTAAAAGAGATTAGTGTAAAATGGGTAGTGTATCAGATTTTTGGATCGGTTTGGATGATTGTTTGATGTTTAGAGATAGGGTAAGTGTACCAAAAAATGACGAGCTTCTTCAGAAAATTTTGCATGAGGCACATAGTGGTTGTTTGTCAATTCATCCGAGTAGTACGAAAATGTACAATGATTTGAAGAAATTATATTGGTGGCCTGGTATGAAAAGAGATATTTTTGAGTTCGTATCAAAGTGTTTGACTTGTTAACAAGTAAAGGCCGAGCATCAAGTGCCTTTAGATTTACTTTAGCTAGTGATGGTACTCGAGTGGAAATAGGATAAAATTACAATGGACTTCGTAATGGGTTTGCTCTTGACCCCAAAAAAGAAAGATGCCATTTGGGTCATTGTTGATCGATTGACGAAATCGACTCATTTTATTCCGGTAAGTACCAATTATTCACTTGATAAGTTAGCTGAACTATACATTGCTGAGATTGTGAGACTCCACGGAGTGCCTATTTCTATTATTTCAGATAGAGATTAGAGATTTACTTTGAGATTTTGGAAAAAGTTGCAAGAAGCTGGTACGAAATTGAATTTTAGTACTACGTTTCATCCGCAAACGGATGGTCAATCAGAAAGTGTAATTTAGATTCTCGAAGATATGCTATGATGCTTTATTTTAGAGTTCGAAAGTAGTAGTGTAACATCCTGATTTTGGGCCTAGTCGGAATAGTGGTTTCGAGGCCAAAAATCTGACAAGGAAAACATTATTTTTATAATATTTTTATGATCTACGATTTCACGGAAAGATTTTGTGAAAATTTCGTTCGAAAATTTCGACGTTTGGGCACTCAATTTAGTCAAAAGGACTAAATTGTAAATAGTGCAAAAGTTGAGTTCCATATGTTAGAAGTGTCCAATTGTTATGAAGTTTTAAACTGAAGGTCCTTAAATAGTAATTAGACCATTGGTTAAATTGTTGGACAAAAATGGGCATGAATAAGACAAATTTGAAAGAAAAGTCTTTAAGGGCATTTTGGTCATTTAGTAATTTAAAAGAATTAAAAAGGGAAAATAAAGCAAAAAATTGCTTATCTTCTTCCTCAAGGCCAAATACATCATGAAGAAACCATGGCTAGGGTTTTTCAAGCTTCCAAGCTCGATTGTAAGTCCATTATAGCCCCGTTTTTAATGATTTTTTACGTTTTTGAAATCCAGTAACATGATTTATCTATTTCTACCATTTATTTGAGCTAGGGTTTGATTTAAAAAATTGATCCATGTTAAATAATTGTGCATTTTAATGAATTATGGTAGATTATGCATGTTTATGGTTAGAGAAACAATTTTTGCCGAGTGATTTTTGATGAAAACGTTCGAAAGGACTAAATCATAAAAGTTATAAAATTGGTCATAAGTGTGAGTTTTAATGAGAATTGTGGGCTGAAATATTTATGAAATGGTTTAGTTTGGCCTAAAATGCAAAGAAATTGAATAAAAATTTATTTCCGAGCTTTGGGGCAAAAGTGTAAATAGACAAAAGTTTAGGGGCAAAAATGTAAATTTTAAAAGCATGTTTTAGGTCTGAAATGATTAGTACATTGATTAAATAAGTGAAATATGATGTTTTAGATCCCAGAAAACGAGATTTGGATCTAGAACGGGAGAAAAACTGAAAATCAAGAAAGTTGGTCAAAATGGCCGTATTGGTATTGAGGTAAGTTCATGTGTTTAATAAGCATTTAATTAAGCATGTTTGAATGCTAAATTGATATATTAGTTATAAATGCTTTAGTATCGATTTTTGAATATAATGATAATAATTGAGAAATGTTCGATAATGATTCGACATTAAAAGTGAGAATTCGAATAAGTTTACATATAAGACCATAGTGGTAATGTGGCTTTGTATAAGATCAAGAAAGTATCGAATAGCATATTTTGAGGATGGTAAGATAAATTGAGGATATGATGAGATTAAGAATGTAAGTATGTAAGTTGAGTAGCATTTTATTATTATGAAATTGTTGCTATTATTATTATTGAGTTATGTGACTGACCTTGAGAATTTTGAGGAAGTATGTTGTAGCTATGAATTGCCAAGACATTAATATTGCAAAGTCCATGTTTATAACATGGCAATTAAGGAACAATTGATAAAAAAAGACCATGGTTGACCCATGGCAACATAAGATAAGGATACCAAGTAAGACCATGCCAAGGCATGGTATTGGTGAATTTTACAAGGCAAGGAAATCATGTAAGGCCATGTCAAGACATGGCATTGATAAGTTACTATAAGGCAAAGATCCCATGTATGACCATGCCAAGGCATCGTATTGGTGAGTATATAAGGCAAGGATCCCGTGTAAGACCATGCCAAGGCATGGCATTGGTGAGTATATAAGGCAAAGATCCCATGTAAGACCATGCTAAGGCATGACATTGGTGAGTACATAAGGCAAGGATACCACGTAAGACCATGTCAAGACATGGTAATGGTAAATTTCAAAAGGAAAGGAGCACAGGTATGTACATAAGGCTTATTAATATTGAGGTTATAAGTTGATGATATTAAAAGTATTTTAATGAGTATATTCATGTATTAAGTAAGTGATAAGGTTTCAATTATACTTATGACGCTTTGTGACATGATTAGCAATACATCTATATATTATGAGAGAGTATTAATGTGTTAAGTGAGATGTTGCAGGTATATAAGCAAGCTACTAAGCAAGGTATTTTTTTTTATTATTCTGAGCCTTTGGTAAGGTTACTAATGAGTAAGATGGGAAAGTAAGAACTTAACATTATTTATGCAAATTATGAAAGCTTAATAATAAGCTAAATTCATTACTAATGCCTATTATTTTACATGTGAACTTACTAAGCTTTATAAGCTTACCTCTTTCCTTTCCTCTGTTCCAGAGTTTTATCAAACAAGCTCGGGTTGGAGGTCGTCGGAGATCGCTTCACACTTTCGACTATCAAGTTACCAATTGGGTATTTTCATTGAAACTTTTTCAGTTATGGCATGTATAGGGACTTGGCCATTTTGTGTGTATGTTCTTTTGATATGGCTAAATAAGAACATGTGTTAATGTTATGTATGCCTAAATGAGGTTTAATGCAAAGAAATTATGAAAAAGTAAAAGTTGGTTATGAAATAGTTTTGGGACAGCAACAGTGAAGTGATTTTGAAAAATCACTAAAAATTGTAGAAATGGATTTGAATGGTGAATGAGATATAGAATTAAATCTTATTAAGTCTATTTTCATAGGAAATAAATAGAGTAAGCAAAGAAAGTCTGTATTTTGAGATATTTAAACTCTTACAAGACTGGTTCAGAGTGACTTTGTGATCCCCTGTTCCGATTTTAGAATTTCACTAAAAATTGTACAAAAATAATTATGATGTATAATTTATATGTATAGATTCCTTAGTGAGTATATTTTAATTAGAAACAAACAAAAACATTATCTGAATTCTGTAAAATGAGATAATTGATTTTTAGTCAAGAGAGGTCAGGTCTGTTGGACTACAAAATAGGGGAACATTTAATGAATAAACTGTACTAATTGGCCAAACCAAAAATTCTAGAAAACTTGTGGTAAGAAGATATATTAGTCTAGTTTCAGGGAAAATTTACGTATTTAAATTTTGAGTTTCGTAACTCGAGTTATAATTAATTTAGTGTCTGTTACATAGGTGGACAATTTTATTATGAATAGTGAAATAAATTGTTTTAATTTGTGTAAGTAATCGGAAAAAATTTTAATGTTCCCGTTTTGGTCCCGAACCGTTTCAATTGCATGTTTTAGGGCCTCGAGGGCCCTTTTTAGGGATATATTGGATGAATGTGAGCAAATTAATTTTAAAAGTAAATTTTTATGCCCCGAATTAGTAAGATAAGTCTGGTAACGCCTTGTGCTTAACTTCGGTGACGGTCTCCGGTAAGGGGTGTTGCAAGTAGGGAAAAATATCTACCTTTGGTTGAGTTTGCTTACAATAATAGCTTTCAGTTGAGTATAAAGATGGCACCGTATGAGGCATTATATGGCCGCAAATGTCGAACTTCTCTGTTTTAGACTGAGCTCAGTGAGAGACAGATTCATTGGGGTTGATATGGTTAAGGAAACCGAAGAGAAAGTGAAAGTAATCTGTGAAGATGAAGAGGATGGAAATGGCTTCTTTTTGCCCTAAGTTCGGTTGAAGATGAAGAAAGAAAAAGATGATATATGTTTTATTTCATTTAATTTATCTTTATTTACTAAATACCAAAATTAACCTTAGTGAACATTAATTATTTCACTATATGCCAAACCATTATCATCCACTATCATATTATTGGGCTATTTACCACATAAGGACCTTCACTTTAAAGTTCTATAGCTATTAGACACCTTTAGCTAATAGAACATAAGTTTTTCATTTTACGCTATTTAATTCTTTTTATCAAATTAAACACTCAAACGATAAAAATTTCTTCACGAAATTTTTGTACAATTATACTATCATGTTGTAAACATTAAAATAATAATAAAATAATTATTTCAACTTTAGATTTGTAACACCCCAAACCCGACTCGGACATTATGGTCGAGTCTGGTGTGTCACATCAAAGTGTCGTAAAAGAAACAGAATTGTTGGTAAAAGTTCATTTAATGTTTAAATATATTTATGTTTGTGTTTAGCAAATTATCTCGTTAAAAGCTTTCCAAAATTTAGACTTGTTGGTAAAAGTCCGAATTTAATAAAACCCATCTACTTTTTATTACTTGAGAAAAATTCAGCAAAGTACGTTATTATGAGTTGAAAACATCTTAGCAAAATGATTGCCATATTTGTTATCGTTGATTTCTTAGACTGATCAAAACCGTGGAAGCATTTCTAATTGAAAACCATGAAGTTTTAAAATGCGTGTTTTTCTTTGAAAACAGTTATTATTTTGAAAACTCGTTTTACTACTCTAGCAGATTAAAATACGCAATCAAAACCCAATTAAAAATTAAATCCACCAAAATGGCCTTATTATATAACCAAAACCCAATATGAAATTTAAATAAATAAAATCAAAAGCAAAACATCTACGGTCGTGTGGCCACCTCTGAGTCCCTCTGTGGCCCAAATCGTCTAAGGCTGGGGATTACTTGTACAGTTAAAAGAAAGGGGTGAGTTTGCGAAAACTTAGTGTGTAATCCCCTATCAGTCAACAGTAAATAGTGCAAGCAGAAACAATATGGGCCTGAGCCCTATTCAGTAACAGAATTGTCTGGGCTTTAGCCCTATAGAGTAACAGTGTGGGCCTAAGCCCAATACAGAGTCAGTACAGTACAATGATGCAACCCATCCCCAATCCAACAACACACCACCCGTGCCATCCAACACACCATGTGGGGATAAAATCGACCCACCCAACCAGCACACTAATATCGTAGCGAAGCTACTAGTAATAATAATGCAGCAGAGCTGCTAGAGACAGTAAACGTGGAAAAGCCACTAGAATCCAAAAATGTGGCAAAGCCACCAGTAACAGAAAATACGTGGCAGAGTCACTATACAGTACTTCCTCCATATCAGAGTCCCAACCCCATGCAGTATGTCGTGACATAAATATTACATGTATGTAGTATGTCATACTCAATATCGATCATATAAATATCATACACACATCAATCAACCTACCACTAGGGACATAACGGTCTTTCTGTCAGTTAGGGGTAAAACGTTATTCTTCCCCTCAAGGGCATTTTGGTCATTTTACTAATTGTAGGGTCTCGGTACAGATAATGAACTTTTTGTAGGTCTACAGTCGACTCAAACGACTCAGATGACCTATATGGTCATAACAGTGTAAATTGGCCCAAGGCTTATTATTCGGCCCAAGTGGGCCCACACTCTTATGTGGCCAATTTAGCCCAAATTCAGTCACAGCTATGCGAACTTCATAGCCCAATCAATTAATTATCACTTATCGTGGATTTTATTCGTGTAGGGCCCACGAGCCCATTGGGCCCACACGGCCCATTTTGGCCCAAAGATACCCAAAACGGCCCAAGCGCCCAAAAATGCTTGTGGGGGCCACTACAGCCTATCGCCCTATTTTGTGGGCTCGGTTCACCACACGAGTGACGCTCGTATGGTTTCAAAAGCCGAAGTTTTGACTTTTCGGCTTTTGCCGATTCATAGTAGAGAGGGGTGTGAGTACACACCTTTTTTGGTTTTTGACAGTAATAGAATGGTGTACAGTTGCAAACCTTTTTTGTGAAGTTGAGAGAACTACTCACGCCCTAAGCCTACATACATTCCAACATTTGGTTAGTCTCTTACTTTTAATCGATCATAATCATTTAATCTCCAAAAACAACACTCCTGCTTATCTTGAATGAAAGAAGTGTGGCTAAATATACCTAGATTGGTTAGAGTCGACCACACGTATCCTGGCACTTAACTGCATACATGACATATTAATAGATAAAACCAATTAAAAAGTAGCCTAAAACCCATATAGATAATGTAACACCCCTATCCCGTAACCGTCGCCGGAATAGGTAAGGGGCATTACTGGACTTGTATCTCATGTCAGAATTAGTAAAAAAATTTTGAACTTTTTAGTCAAAATCCAACATGTATTTTCTACCATCAAAGCATACTTTAAATGATCATAAAATGATGCATATAACAATTGAGGATCAAATTGAAAACATAGCAAAAAGGTAGGAAAATAATCATAAATTTTCAAGTTAGGGACACACGGCCGTGCCCTTTGCCCGTGTTCCTCTCACACGGTCGTGTCCCTCCAGACACGCCCAAACCTCTCAACCCGTGGTCGATTCTGACTTACCCCACACGGCTGTCTAACATGCCCATGGGGTTAGGCCGTGTGTCGCCCACGGCCTAAGCACACAGGTGCCCTTACCCCGTGGCCGAAACTGTCAATTGACACACGGCTACCAGACACACCCGTGTACAAAATAGAGCAGACCGTGTGACTATACTGCCAAATTTCACATGGCTACAAGTTACCAGACACGCCCGTGTGTCTAGGCCGTGTACCAAAACGTTTAAGGTGCAAGTGACACACGGTCGAAGTACACGCCCGTGTTCCCTGGCCGTGTGGCACAATATAGGCTTGGTTTAAGCCAAATTGCCACCCATCAAGGGTCATTCTTACAAGCCAAGAATATGCAACATTTCAAGCCAATCTACCATCTACAAACATACCAATTCAAGCATATTATGAACCCCAAAATCATCATCTTCCTCAAGCACAAAGAACTCATCAAAATCACATAATTTGCCATAACACATTTAACCAAAAAAATCAATCCCAAAATACTTGATTATAAACATATGTGACCCAAGCCACATCTCATAGCTTGATCACTTACCAAATTATGCCATATTCACTAACCATCTAGCCTATGCATGCCATGACCATTTCATTTTCAAAAGTTTTGAAAAGTACCAAAGTTTGATAGATAGTGTGATGGCGATCTCCGAGTCATCCGATTATCGAGCTAGCTTCCGAATCTATAAGACAGTGAAAGAAATGAACAGAGTAAGCTTCTAAACCTTAGTAAGTCCGTATAATATAGAAAATAAACCGTACCGAATCAATGCGATAATTACAACAACAATGCCAATTCAATTCATATACTTAAGTTGCCTATTTCACAAGTATACACTTGTTAGTTCATGTAACATATAAATTCATTCATGTACCAACCATAACATTCATGTATCATATCATTGCTCAAATACTTGTACATGTATTTCATATAACTTATACCATATAATCCATGTAATTCTCATGTCTCATATAACATGTAATACATATATCATTCAATCTTCATGTAACATGTATCGGTAATTGCCCGTTAAACCTTTAAGAACATCGAGGGATACTCGAGTGATACACACACAGTGTATATACATATAACCTGTAATTCGTCAATGCATCATGTATGCTCTTTCGAGCCTGTATCGGTATGCCCAAAGGCTGAACATGTTATCTCGAATGATGAACGGTAAGCCCGTAGGCTAATGGTGAGTCCGAAGACTAAACATATGATCCCGAAGTATAAACCTGTAGCTCATGAGCACGTGGTGAGTCCGCAACAAATGCAGGAGCTCGAACCACCCTGTAGCCCTACTGACATGTCACTTGTATCCTATCGACTTCTACGGTTCTAACGGGGCTCGGTATTCATTTCTCACTTGTAACAATTTCATTTCAATTTCATATGTATACATCCAAATAGGCTATTCAATCAACTAATATGTCATATATTCCATTAACAACAATTATAAACATAAACACATTAAATTTCATTATACGAACTTACCTCGTAATCCTGTATCTACTTGTCTATTTTCCGTTTTCCCCGATCAAGTTCCAGAATTCGGTCGTCTTTATCTATATTAATACAAATTTAGCTATTTAATCACTAACTTATTCAATTTAGTCCAAAACATGTATTTTGGCATATTTGCAATTTAGCCCCTATAATTTCAGCACTTTGCAAAATAGTCCTTTTATCACAAAATGACAAATTACACAAATAATCCCTAAATTTCCCTTAGCCGAATATTCAAGGGACTTGTACAAGTACATATCTTTCAATTAATCACAAATTTAACCTCAAAAATTCTACCTTTTTACAAATAAATTCTTAAACCCATTTTCTTCAAAAATCACTTCAAAATTCTTGTATATTTCCACATAATATTCTATAATTCATCAAAATCTATCAATATATCAAGGATTCATAAATTGAATTTTTCAAAAACATAATCAAAATCAGAAATTGAGGTATGGGTCAGCTAGTATATGAAGCAATGATCTCAAAAACGTAAAAATTACTAAAAACCGAAGTCAAAACATACCTCAATTTAGCAAAATAGTAGCTGAATGTTTGAAGGCTTTAAAACCCTTGTTTTGTTTGAAGAATCGGTGCAAGAGAAGAAATTATGAAGCCATTTTTCATGTTTTATTTAATTAAAACATATTATAAAGCCATTTGACCATTTTACCCTTTAACTTAAACCATTTAAAAACATGTCATTAAGGACATAAATGTCCACTAGCTTTAGAAAAGGTAAAATAACCATTTAAGGCCTTCCACTTATAAAGCCATCATCAAATAAGCCATTAATGAAATAGAACTCAAGTTTATCGCTTTTTGTGATTTAGTCCTTTTTCTCAAATTAACCGGTCAAACGATAAAATTTCTAACCAAAACTTTCACACGGTAATTTTATCATGCTGTAAAACATATAAAAGCAATTAAAATAATATTTTGACTCGGTTAAGTGGTCCCGAAACCACTCGTTTCGACTAGGGTCTAAAGTGGGCTGTTACAAATAATACTTCCAGAAACTAAGAGTAATCGGCCTATACCCAACACAACAAGGTATCGAAAATACCTTAATCAAATATTAGGGAACAGGGTTTCAATGGTTCGAGAATGCTTGCGCTCTTCACTCTTCAGTACTACTTGGAATCCACGAACACACATTATGGAAAAGGAAGTCACCATTCAGCAATCACAGGGTACTGAGAGAAGGGTATTCGGTTTTAAGAAAATTATAGAAGAAACGAAGTTGACAGATCACTAAACGATACACTTACTAATTCGTCAGAATGCTTGCAGACCGAAACAACTTATCAATAGCAGAGAAGCATAGTATTCGGCCAACCAATAATACAGGGTAACCCGACAGAGGATTTAAGAAAAGCAAATATGGCCACCACCACAAAAGTATTGAGAACGAACAAAGTGGAAATACACTTGGTTAGAAGAAGAAAAGAAAAAAAGGAACAGAAATTAAATGAAGGACAAAGGAAAAGGGAATGGATCCAGCCTAGATTGGGAAAGGTAGAAAGAAGGAAAATGATCGATAGAAACTCAAGAATGAAATGGGGGTTCAGTTAAGAGACAAAATTGAATGGAAAAAGGAAAAGGGATTGTATTCAGTTTAGAAGAGGAACAAAAAATAGAGGAATCAGAGAAAAGTATTCGCCTAAGAAGAAACAGAGAGGAGAAAAAAAAGAGAAACAAATTCGGCTAAGGAAAACTGAAAGATGAGTAGAGAGTAGTAAAAAAAAAAATGGCTTATCATAGAGGAAGAGAGATAATACTAGGCACCAAAACAAGGCCTAAGAATGAATACCTATTTGGCACACATAACTTCACTAATCAAAACCCGAAAGAGCACTGTATTCGACCACTAAAACAAATAGGAAAGAATCTAGACTCAAAACTGACCAACCCCACCGATTTTCAAATTCGGCTCAAATCTTTCCCCATATCACTCCGTCAATTTCTCCTTGATACCTCCACATTTGTTCCATAATCCAATCCTTCAACCACTCTAAATCCTTTGATTTCCTCTCTTTGACCAATTCCACAACCATCTCAGCTGAGTTTTAGTCTAACTCTACCTCTCTCGCCACATGGAAATAAAATAAATACCTTGCATGCAATGGGATTCGAACCCAAGCTCTCCCAATTGCCCAAACAAGCCACTTGCCACCAAGCCACAAGGCTTTTTGTGACAAAAATCATGCACAATTATTTATAAAGCCTATGTGCCAGTGTCCAGTTTCATTTAAGAATAAAAACTAAAAATTTTGTCAAAGCCAAGGCTTGAACCCAGGCTTCACAAACACTCCCAAACACACCCAAATCACCTAGCCAGCACGCCAAACATGCAAAGTCACAACCCCTATACTTTTGGGGTGTTTTAAGATTTGTGATTCTAAAACCACTGTTTCAATTTGACTTAATATGGGTTGTTACAACTCTCCTCCCTTAGGGATTTCTGTCCCCAAAAATCTTACCAGTGAATAGGTTAGGGTACTATTTTCTCATAGCTTCCTCGAGTTCTCATGTAGCTTCTTCGATCCCGTGCCATTGCCATAGGACCTTCACTAAAGCTATGCTTTTATTTCTCAAATCTTTAACCTCTCTTGTAACACCCCTTACCCATATCCAATGCCTAGACAGGGTACAAGGCGTTACCTTACTAAAACACATGCAAACCCTCGCTTCCCATTCATAAAAGTTCGTTCTAAATTAAAAATTTTTCAAACATTATCTTATGGCTCTTAATATGGACCTACGAGGTCCAAAAAATGGTTTGAAAACAACTCGGGACCATTTCGAGCACTTAGAAAACTTTCAAGAGAATCTATTAAAAGCAGGACATACGTCTATGTTATGACAACACGGATTAGGGGCTAGTCAGAATAGTGGTTTTGTAACCACAAATTTGAAGCAAAATTTTTTAATTATGTGAATTTTAGATGATATCTGCTTGATTGAAAATTTGAGTTAAAATACTGATTGAGAATTTTACTGTATTGATGCTTAATTTCCCAATAAGGACTAAATTGAGAAAAGTGCAAAATGTGTCTATTAGATGATAATTAGACTTGATTGAATTGTTGCATGAAATAGGAAGCTTTTATATGGCAATAAAACCCTGAGTAAGTATTATGGACCAAAATAGCCTTACATGGAAAATCTCTAAGTAATAGATGGAAGGGTATTTTTGCCAAAAGTTAGTAAAAGAAAAAATAGATGAAATAAAACATCATCTTCTCCATGAAACACCCCATGTTCAGTCGAAAATCCTAAACTCCATAGCCAAGGTTTCAAAATTTTTCAAGCTTCAATGTAAGTGTAATTTGGTCCCTTTTTTAATTATTTTTGCATTTTTGGACTCCTTGAAGCTTGTATTTCATTATTCTACCATTTATTTGAAGAAAAATTAAGGTATAAAAATTTACCCATTTGTGGAATGAGTGTCTTTGGCTCACTAATGGTAGATAATGGAAGTTTTAAATGCTATATGCATGTTTTAATGGATGAAATTGAATGAAAGTTCATAAAGAGGGACTAATTTGTAGAGATTACAAATTGTTCCTAAATGTGTGGAATAATGAATATTTGAGTGTTATATTTGTAAAAATGGGCTTTATAAGCCTATGGAATAAAGAAAATGAAAATTTGATGTCTAAGGGACTAATTAGTAATTATTGCAAAGTTGAGGGGTAAAATTGGAAATTTGCCCCAACTGTGAATTGTGACCGTATTGAAATAGATAATTGATATCTGTGCTATATGTGTTAATTTAGATCAAGAACGGTCTGAAAGAGCCCGTGATCGGGGAAAAGAGAAAACCCTCGACTAATTTTGAAAATTAGTCCTTTTTGGCAATCCAGGTAAGTTATATGTAATTCTAACGAATTCGATTAGTTCTGTTAGAATATTTTCTTATATGATGATACATGGATAATTGCTCTGTGAGATGACTGAATGTATGGAAAATAGTATTGACTATAAATTCCGATTGATTATTGTATGTGCTTCTAAAACTACTGATTTATGCATTATCTGTAAATCCCGATTGAGCAAGTAGGAATAGACATAGATATAGGTGACATGTCACTTGAGGCCTACTGTTCCGACTGTTATAGTTACCCGGGTGTTAGGTAGTCTTGCATGTGTTGCAGACACCTGTCAGCTTGTGTGAGCAGGCCCGTGGTTAACTTCTGTACTGTTACTGATTGTAGCTTCGGCGACCGCACCGATTGTAGCTTCGGCTACCCTACTGTTAGTAGCTTTGGCTACTTCATGGCTTCGCCATGTCTGTATGGCACTTATGTGCTAACCTCTGTATATTTGTTCATATTCTGAAATTGCTTAATGGGAATTAAATTAACGATATTGCGAGGAAGTGATTGTACAGGTGAACTGAAAATGGTATAGTATATTGAGAATGTTATTGGTAATCATGTTCATGGTTGATATGCAGAATGAGCACAAAGAGTAAGCTAATTGTATAATGTTATTACTATGAATTTCATATAACTTACTAAGCATTGTAGCTTACCCTCCCTTTTTCCATCCTCTGTAGATATTGAGCTTGTTAGATCAAGATCGTAAAGTTGGAGCCACGCAACACACTATCAAGCTTCTTTTGGTATATTTCATATTTTCAAGTGTAATTAATGGCATGTATAGAACAATTGGTGGTTGTAATTGGCTATTTTTGGTATGCCTAAGTTACATTACTCATATGATATTTTGTAAGTAATATTATAAATGAAGTCCTTTTGAGTAAATTTCTCTTGAATTGGTTGGTTTTGATTTAGCATGTGCTTGAATGTGTTTTAGAGAGGACAAAGCTTGGTATATAGCCTGACATGGCCTGCACGGCAGGGCACACGGGCGTGTGCCATGATCGTGTGGGATTTGGCAAAATGCTCTACAGGTACATGGCACGGGCATGCCTAGATCATGGGTGATACACGGCCAGACCCTACGGGCGTGCCTCTAGACCGTGCCTCCCCTGCACCTTAATTTAAATTTTAAGGTACCACACAGGTAGGAGACACGGTCGTGTGTCTCAACTGTATAGGGTACACGGCCTCCAAATGGTCGTGTGGAGCGGTCGTGGCATAGTGGATAGTTTTGTCCACGGTTGCCGAGCATGGGCGTGTAAAGACGACACGGTCTATCAACACGGCCGTGCCAATAGTCACACAGGCGTGTGACGGTGTTTCAAAAGCAAAAATTTTTTTGAGAGTCCGATATATTTGGATTCGAATCCTGACCATCTGTAATGTCTGTAATGTAATTGAAAACCTTTGATAAAGGTAGATTCCAACTTGAAGTGCATGCAAATCTATAACTATCCTCGAATAAATTCTGGAAGGTTTACTCTGAATCTCGTAACGCTCATTACCCGACTCCGATGACGGTTTCGAGTAACGGGTGTTACATATGTGGAAGGGCAACATGCCCATGTGGCCTCTAAACATGGCCCTGCTAAAGGCCCGTGTGGCTCACACGGCCTAAGCACATATGGGACATGCTCGTGCCCCTCAACCGTGTAGATTTATTTTCTAACATCGAACCTACAGGGGTTTTCACACGGCCTGACACATGCGCGTGTTCATGGCCCGTGTCCCTCACATGGCCATGACAAGCCCGTGTCTTCCACCCCTGTAACTCCTTGACTTGTACCCTATGAACAAATTGGGTTCATGGCTAAGGCACACGTCCGTGTGCTCAGCCCGTGTCCCTTACATGGCCATGACATGCTCGTGTGCTACGTCGTGTCCTCCACTTGGTTGAGACACACGGTCGTGTCTCAGCCCATGTGTTTAATACTGGACATTTAATTCTACCAATCCATGGTGCAGGGGACACACGACCTAACCACACGCCCGTAGAGTGGACCGTGTGTCACACACGGCCTAGACACACGCCCGTGTGGACAATATAAGGCTATCTACCAAGCCTTTTGCCACCCTGAAACAACATTAAACATATACCAATTCACCATTATCCAGCCAAGGGCCAATATTAGGCATTTACACACATTCACATACCCAAATCAACCAAACATTTACTCAACTATCCTAATACTCTTGTTCATCCATACCACTTGCACTTTCATTGAAAACAACATTTGCACTTAAATATCATTAGCAAATATTATGCAATATCTTTGGCCTTACACAAAATGAGGTGTTTCAAACTCAAGCCAACACATTTGGCCCAAAATAATGACACTTAACAAAGAATAAAATCCTATACATGCCATATGTAAAAGATTAAAACTAACTGTACCAAGTGCTTCAATGGATAGTGTGAGCGATGCCTCCGACGTTCTTTGATCCTCGAGCTATTTAGGCGGGACTATAAGAAAATGGAAATGAGAGGGAGTAAGCATAAAGCTTAGTAAGTTGCAAGTAAATAAAAGACAATAATTTACCATGCTAAGACGTGTTTTCAATACATTATAATTTATACATGATACAAAGAATGGCCAGAAACATAACTTACTCATTTTCATCCTTTACTAATCACACAATATACTATTGAGCTCACATTTTATACATTTCATTTAGGTACCTGCATCACTCACAAAATCATCATAATATCTCTCAAACTTAACACTAACTTTAAATTTCCCATTGAACTATTTAGAATACGAAAGGATATTCAATGAGCCTCCAACATAGGGTATCAAGCTGATGCCATGTCCTAGACATGGTCTTACATTAACTCACATGTCAAGTAGACGCCATGTCCCAGACATGGTCTTACACTAACTCTCAAGTATCGAGCCTTCCTAGACATGGTCTTACACTAGCTTGCATGTCAAGGCTAATGCCATGTCCCAAACATGGTCTTACACTAGCACCCGTATCAACGCCGATGCCATGTCTCAGGCATGGTCTTACACTAACATGTAACGAGGCCGATGCCATGTCCCGGACATGGTCTTACACTAGCACTCGTATCGACCCTAGTATCATGGCAAAGAATATCCAACCTATTCTTATAGTTCAACCGGGTTCTATCAAATAGGTTCTCATCATATCATTACCGCTAATCATAATTATCAATTCATGCTCAATAAATGTTCTCATACATAACTCATTATTTTATAATTCAACATTTTATGCCAAAACAATGATTTCATGCATAATTATAGTAAAGTTGTATTATTTACCTACAACTTATCTTGGCATACAAAATGTGAATAATTGCTTGGTTTAGTCTGTTTGATTGGCCTTCCCCCGGTTTAGGTTCAAATTTTGTAATTCTTGATCTATAACAATAAAAATTCATCAATTTAATAACTACTTTAGTCTAAGCAATCCAAAATTCATAATTTGGATAAATGACCATTTTGCCCCTAGACTTTTGCAAAATGACCATTTTGCCCCTAAGCTCAGAAATTGATTTTTATCAAATTTCCTTATTCACCAAGCCTAACCGAACTCTTTTCACTCTTATGGCAGCCCACAGTTTCCAATATTTCATGTATTTACTACACAATTGATAACTTTTACAACTGAGCCCAATTTAGGTGTTTTCCATGAACACCCTTTCACAAAAGTTGTTTATTTAACAACTATGATTCATTTTCTTCCATGAAACTTTAGCCAACAACAGAAGTGTTCTCTTGGCAAAATTTTAAACTCTTAACCATTTTGCAAAATAGTCCCTTCAATAGGTAGCCTATGCTACAAGGGTCTCAAAAGTACAAAAATTTTCAAGAAAAACCATCAAAATCACTTACTTGTAGAGATGATGAATGGCTTGAATTTTTGAAGCTTCAAAACCCCTAATTTTGCTAAATATTTCGGTGGAAGAAGAAGATAGAAAAAGATGATAGCCTTTTTGTTTTGTTTAATATTAAAACTAGTCAAAATTGCCACCAAATTGCCACCTAACTTTGACTTTCCCATTCTTTTGTCTCTCCATGGCTGGCTACCTCTAAAATAAGGGTTTACTTACTCTTTAAAGACCCCAATTTTTAGTTCTATGGCTATTTAGCACAATTTGCTAGTAAATCACAACTTTCGCCCTTTATGCGATGTAGTCTTTTTTCGCAATTGAGCTCTCAATCGCATAAATTAATTTGCCAAAATTTTCATGCACTCATAATATCATGCTATAAATCATAAAATAATGCTAAAATAATTTTTCTAACCTCAGTTTAGTGATTTTGAAATCACTATTCCGATTAAGCCAAAATTCAGGCTGTTATGTCTCTAGCCAGAATTCTGATCGATTCTTCATTATACGTCATATCAGGTTGCATTTCAATTTTTGACAAAGAAATAATATGCGTAGGATCTGATCAATACTGTCATAACATCAACACATGAAATACATTGTCGATCTTTTCTAATTCTGATGGTAAAGCTAGTGATATGCCACTAACCCTATTCTCTCAATAATCTCGTACGGCCCGATAAAACGCAGACTTAATTTTCCTTTACGGCTAAAACAAAGAATCTTCTTCCACGGGGATACTTTCAAAAATGCTTCATCGTCGATTTGAAATTCAATATTATTACGTTACAAATCCATATACGGTTTCTGATGATCTGAAGCTGCTTTCAAACTATTGTGAATTACTTTTACTTTTTCTTCAGTCTCTCTGATTAAATCAACCACGTGAATCTTTTTCTCATCAAGTTCGGTCCAGTATAATGGAGTTTGACATTTGTGACCATACAATGCTTCATACGGTGCCGTCTTTATGCTCGATTGAAAACTATTATTATACGCGAATTCAGCGAATGAAAAAATATTTTCCTAGTTGCTTTTGAACTCTAAAACACAACAACGAAGCATATCTTTGAGAATCTAAATTATTCTCTCAGCTTGAATATCGGTTTGAGGATGGAAAATAGTACCAAAGTGCAACTGTGTACCTAACGCTTCTTGTAATTTCTTCCAAAATCGCGACATAAACCTCGAATCTCTGTCCAAAATAATAGAAATTGGTGCCCCGTACTATCTAACAATCTCAAAGATGTACAATTCAACTAGTCTATCAGGTGAAAAGTCTGTACGTACCGGAATGAAATGCACAGATTTTGTTATACGGTCAACGATAACCTAGGTGACATCTTTCTTTTTTGGAGATAGGGGTAGTCCTGATACAAAATCCATTGTAACTCTATCCCATTTCCATTCTTATATCATTACTGGCTGTAACAGTCCTGAATGCACTTAATGTTCGACTTTGACTTGTTGATAGATTAAACATATTGACACAAACTCTGAAATGTCTCGTTTCATACTCGACCACCAATACAACTATTTCAAATCATTGTTCATTTTAGTACTCCCCCGATGAACAGAAAGCAACCACTGTGTGCTTCGTTTAGAATTTTTTGAATAAGCTTAGAATTTCTCGATACATAAATTCTATCTCGGAACATTAAACAATCATCTATTCCAATTTGAAATTTTGAATTAGGAGTTGATTCACACTGTACTCATTTAGCTTGCGATTCACTGTCACATTTTTTAGCTTCACAAATTTACTAAAGAAATACCGGTCTAGCTTTTAACTTAGCTAATATTGATACATCAATAGACAAGGTCAACTACGTATACATCGCTCGTAAATCAAATAAAGATTTTCTGCTTAGAGTATCTGCAACTACGTTCGCTTTCCCCGGATGATAATCTATCATTAATTCATAATCTTTCAACAATTCAGCCATCTTCGTTGTCGCAAATTTGAATCTTTCTGAGTCATTGTATACTTCAAACTCTTGTGATCGATAAAGATGTGACAATTCTCACCAAATAAATGATGTCCCCAAATTTTCAATGCAAAAACAATAGCAGCCAACTCTAAATCATACGTCGGATAATTCTTTTCATGTGGCTTTAACTATCTAGAAGCATAAGCTATTACTTTGCCTTCTTGCATCAAAACACATCCCAAACCATTCAATGATACGTCACTAAAGATCACAAACTCTTTACTCGACTCGGGCTGAATTAAAAATAGTGCTTCTGTTTATAGTGCTTTCAACTTTTCAAAACTCTGTTGGCATTTCTCATGCCATTCAAACTTCACATCTTTCTATAGCAATCGACTCATTAGTGTAGAAATCATTGAGAATCCTTTTACAAAATGTTGATAGTAGACAACTAATCCTAGAAAAATTTTGACTTCAGATATGTTTCTTGGTGGTTTCCAGTCAATAATTACTGAAATCTTACTCGGGTCAACTCGTATACCTTCTGTTGAAATAATATGTCGCAAAAATCCAACTTCTCTGAGCCAAAACTCACACTTTCTAAATTTAACAAATAGTTTCTTATCTCTTAAAATTTGCAATATAATCCTCAAAATGTTCGGCATGTTTAGATTCATCTCTAGAATAGTTCAGAATGTCATCAATAAACACAACAAAAAATCTATCGAGATACGGTATGAAAATTCTATTCATCAAGTCTATAAAGATAGCAGGAGCATTAGTTAATCCAAATGGCATAACAAGAAATTCATAATGTCCGTGCCTTGTTCTGAATGCAATTTTTGGCACATCTGAGTCTTTAACTCGCAATTGATAGTAGCTAGATCTCATATCAATTTTCAAAAACATTGTTGCTCCTTTCAGCTGATTAAATAAATCATCAATTCTCGGTAGTGGATACTTATTCTTGATTGTAACTTTATTGAGCTATTGATAATCAATGCACATTCTCATCGATCCATCTTTCTTCTTTACAAAAAGAATTGGTGCACCCCAGAGCGAAAAACTAGGTCGTGCAAAACTCTATCATTAACTCTTGCAATTGAGCTTTCAATTCGTCAACTCTGTAGGAACCATTCTGTATGGAGCTATCAATATCGGTGATGTCCTAGGTACTAATTCAATAGCAAATTCAACCTCTCTGATCGGTGGCAACCTAGGTAACTCTTCTTGAAACATATCTGGATATTCACAAACCACTGGTGCTGATTTATTCTTCGATTCAGACACTTTTGTATCCAGGACATACGCAAGGTAAGCATCATAACCTTTCCTCACATATTGTTGAGCTAAAATCGTCGATATCATTATAGGCAACCCACTCGAATCATCAGATACAATACGAATAATTTCACTAGTCTAACATTTTAACTTAATAGTCTTTCGTTTACAATTCACAACCGCATCATGCAAAGTCAACCAATCCATACCCAGAATCACATCAAACTCATCAAATGGTAAAAGCATCAAGTTACTCAAAAAACAGTAACCCCAAGTCATCAAAGGACAATTCTTGCAAACTTTATCAACTAGGACATACTTGCTTAAGGGGTTCAGCACTTTAATCACAAATTCGGTAGACTCAACAGGTAAACTCTTACTAGACACTAAATTCATACAGACATATGAATGAGTCGATCTAGGAACAGTCAATACAACTACATCAGTGTCATAAAAAGAGACAATACCAGTGATAACATCTAGTGACGATGTGTCTTCACGTGCACAAATTGCATAAGCTTTGGCTGGGGATCATGCCTCAGATCTTACTGTAGAATCTCTTGTAGCTCCACGATTACCACTCGTATTTCTAATGTTTCAGGATGGTTTTCCTCTAGCAACTATATTACTCGGTTTTGCCATTTGAACTTTTTCATTCATCTACTTCTCTGGGCAATCTCTAAGATAGTGATCAAGAGATCCGTATCTGAAACCTACTCCACTCTTCACTCTACATTCACCATAGTGTGATTTATTGCAATGTTTGCACTCAGGTCTAGCATTTCTAGCACTACCCACACTAGCTACTGATGCAGTATGAGGTTTAGAAGTAATGTGTCTCACATCTCTGTCTCGATTAGAATGCCCTTAGAAAGAGTAGAACGATAGTGATGTTCTTTGAATTTCTGAGATGCTGACTGATGAGACATTCCCGTAAATCTCTTTCTTGAATCTCTAGCTTCAGAATCTGCTTTTCTCTTTTCTCGGCTAAGCTCTTCAGCTTTGCAAGCTCTGTCAACTAACACAACAAACTCTTTCAATTCAATAATCCTGACAAAAAGTTTAATATCTTCATTTAACCCATCTTTGAACTGTTTGCACGTAATTTCTTTAGTGGAGACACATTCTCGAGCATACTTGCTCAGTCTCACAAACTTTCTTTCGTATTCTGATCCGGTCACACGACCTTGTTTCAACTCCAAAAACTTTTTATGCTTTTGATCAATAAATCATTGGCTTATATACTTCTTTATGAATTTAGTCTAAAAGAAATCCCAAGTAACATGTTCTCTCGATACCATAGAAATTAAAGTATTCCACCACTGGTATGCAGCATCTTTCAGAAGTGATATAGTGCATTTTACACATCTATATGGCGTACAAGATAATTCATCAAATACATGAATCGTATTCTCAAGCCAAAACTTAGCCCTCTCAGGATCATCATCAACAGTAGCTCTAAACTCTTCATCTCTATAATTTTAGATTTTATCAACAAGCAGTTTACTCACACGTATAGGTTTCAAACCTTGAAAAGCTACAGGGATCGGTTGGAGAATATGTGGGGGTGGAAGTTGTTGAACATTTGGATTTATTTGTACATACTTAGAAAACCATTCATTCATCATTTGGAAGAAAGCTTCTTTGGCCTCTCCTCCATGACCCACAGATATAGGTCTCGATTTATATGGTGCGGCTCCGTGAATGTAGGCTGGCACATTACTCTCTACATCATCGGAGTCAGTTAGATTGGAATCCATTTACAATATGAAAACACAATTCAGAAACTATTAGGAGATATCACACTATCACTGGTTAAATAATGCATGTATAGCTAGACTCAGATGCACTGCATTAGTCCAGGTATCGACTAAATCGCATCTCTGATACCAACAAATGTGATGCCCCTAACTCGTATCCGTCATCAAAATAGGGTTACGAAGTATTACCAAACTTATATAAATAACAATCGTACTTTTAGCATTCATTTCTCATACCCAAATATAAACATTCATTCACATTCATAAAGTCCCTAATACGAGCCTACAAGGCCCTAAACATGCGTTGGGAGTGGGTCGGGACTAAACTGATAAATTATGAAACTTTTTGAAAACCATAAAAATTTTCAAAATACAAGGACACACGGCCGTGTCACTCTAGCGTGTGTCAAACAGGGCTAAGAGACACGCCGGTGTCTTTGCTCGTGTGGACGAAAATAGGCTAGTTTACAAGCCACATTTCTCACCCAAACTTTCATTCACCGGCATAAACCAAATAGCATATGATCACGTCTTTATATGGCATTTAAACTCATCTAAATCCAACTCAATCCATGCTATACCAATACCATCAATCTCAAGACACTCAAGCATCATAATAAGCTATTCAAACCATACAAAATTCACATTCGCAAATCACTTAACTAATTAACTTGATATATACACTTTCTTACCTAACATCACATGTATACCAATTCTCTAATTTCAACCATAAGATACTCAATTTATCAATTCACAATAAACATAACATAACCAATGCCAACCATATGACAAAAGGTCATTTGCACCTATATATATATACAACCAAACATGCCAAAAATTAACCAAGTCACATGGCTATACACATACAAGCATTCATCATTTAGAAGCCAATTCAAATGGCTAAATCCATAACCACATTATAGACCAAAATGACCATTAATCCTATACATGCGATATAACCAAGTACACAAGTTTAAAAGTACCAAAACGATAGCTGGATATTGTGATGTGATCTCCGACGCCTTTCGAATCGAGCGAGCTTCTAAAACACTATAAAACAGGGAATAGAAAATAGAGTAAGCTATAAAGCTTAGTAAGCTTGTATAATATAGAATTAAACTTACCCTTTATTCATAATTTAGGCAAATAAACATAGTATAACTTAATCATTTTGTCAAATGCCTAAACGCATATAATCACCAATAGGTTAGTCATGTAAAGGGCATATAATCATCTAACCATATAGTTGAATACACAACCAAACAAATTTCATATATACATCATCCATTTCATATTTCATATGGCATGAAATGTCTTTTTCCATGCAATTCATTCAACTCATTATGCAAATACTCATCAATTCATTTAACCTATAACATAATTATACCCGTCAAACCACTTAGAATGTCGTGAGATACACGGGTGGTACACATGATGTGTACTAAACAGTAAATTGTCAATTCCTGTACATATATTGTAACGGCCCAGATTAGGGGGCTAAATGGAATAGTGGTTTCAAAACCATGAATCCAAAGTCTAAAATAATTTTTTTATTGAGTTTTGATGTTTATTGGGTGCTTGAATAATTATGTGAAACTTTGGTGCATGAATTTTATTGTTTGCATGTCCAATTTGATAGGTTAGACTAAATTGCAATAGGTGAAAAATATGGGTTTTAATCCATAGAGGTACTTGATTGAATTGGAATTTTAAATTAGAGGTCCTTATATGGTAATTAGGCCATTTTAACTTAGTTTGGACAAAAATACCCAAGGAAGGATGGAATATCAAAGGTTTTTAATGAAGGGCATTTTGGCCATTAGTTAATAAAAGAAATAAAAAGGGAAAATAAGCCAAAATTTTATCCATCTTTCTTCTTCCTTGGCTAAAATTATCAAGAAGCCATAGCTAGAGTTTCTTTCATCTTTCAAGCTTGATTGTAAGTATCTCCTATCCCCGTTTTTAATGTTCTTCGTATTTTTGAAATCATCGTAACTTGCTCTAGCTATTTCTACCACTATTTCAATCTAGGGTTGATGTTTAAAATTTTACCCATAAATGACATGCATGTATTTTTATGGCTAGTGGTAGAATATGAAAGCTTAAAGTGTGATGAATAACTTCTACTAGGTGATTTTTAGTGAAAATTGTAAAAAGAACCTAATTGTAAAAGGTGAAATATTATGTGCTTAAATTGTGAAATGATGGAATTTGGGGGCTGCTATAAGAGGAGAAGTGATTCGGCTAGGCTTGAAATGTATGAAAATTTAATGAAAATCATAAACCGAGCTTAGGGACTAAAGTGTAAAATTGAGAAAGTTAGGGGTGAAATTGCAAAATTTACAATAGGAAGATTTTAGGCTATTTTGAATAATGTAATTAAAAGAGCTAAATGTGTCATTATAGATTGAGAAGATCGAGCAATCGACCTTGACCGAGGTAAGGGCAAGGTTTCAGACTAAATTGCAAATTATCGCTTTTTGTTATCAAGGTAAGTTTATATGTAAGTAATACATTGGTTTTAATTTCATAATAAAAATTTATTGTATGTTATGTATAAGGTTGGATAACTTCTATGATTTGGTGAATTAAATTTGGTGTTCTCGATTGAACCTTCAGAAAAATGAAAGATACGAATAATTTGTGGCTAGGTCACATGTATGGTTCCGAGGGTAGGACACCATGTGTACAAGAAAGCAACGAGATATTATGTGGTAGCTAGGTCACATGTGTAATACGGTGTGTATACCAAGTGTACAAGAGAGCTACGAGTCAATGATTTCATAAGTAGCTAGGTCATATGTGTAATACTGGGTGTATACCATGTGTACACGAGAGCTACATGTTTAAAATAGCTAGGTCGCATGTATGTTAGCGAGGGTACATCATGTAGACTCGAGAGCTATGTTATATGTAGCTAGGTCACATGTGTGATTCCAAGAGTTGGACACCATGTAGACACGAGAGCTACGAGATTTGATGGCTAGGTCACATGGGTGATATCGAGAGTTCACCATGTGTAAACGAGAGCCGAATTATGTCTCTAAAACCACCGAGTATCAGATGTTATTCCGAAGAGTTCAATGGGAGAGCTTACTAAAAGGGACTTGTGTGGTTATATGGTGTGTAAGTGCAGGTGTATTTATGAGCCAATGAAAATGTGGGCAAGTGTATATGTATGCATGGGTGCATGTGAACTTAGGTTTATGTAAATGATGTGCTTGGTATGTAAATGATATTGGTAAGGTTAGGTGGTAAGTTGATATGTGATGATATGATTTTTGGTTATTAAGAAAGTTGGTATGATGTTAATTATTTGCATATAGACTTATTAATCTTCTTTAAACTTACTTCTTTCTTTTTTTCCTTATTTTATAGGGTAGTCGAGCCAAGTCAAAGATCAGGAAGCGTCGAAGGATCATCCACACTATCCACAAAGTTCTTTTGGTATTGTAATATGAATTCTTTTGAAACTATGGCATGTATAGGGACTTAGTAGTGTTGTAAGTGTCATGTTGGTTTGGTTATATTGTGGCAATTGTCATTTGATAAGTTATTTTGTAATTAAGGCCATGTGATATGGCCAATGATGATATTAGTTTTTACATATATCCTTATGAGGTAATTCACGGAATACTTGGTGTGTTTGTGTGTGGATGAATTGAAATGGATGATTGATGGTTGAATGTGGTCATTTAGATACCTAAAATTGTGTATGGTTTATGGTATTAAAAATGGTAAAGTTTGTATGTGTTTTGGGGCAAAAGATGGCTTGGAGTGTAAACTAACTTTGCACCACACGGCCAGCCACCACGGCCTTATGTGCAAGGCGTGTGAACCTTACATGAAATTTTTGGAGAATAAGGATGTCACATGGCCTGGTCACACGGGCGTGTCCCATGGCTGTGTGACCAAATGTGCATGCTGACGTCATAAACAGAATACCCCAATTTTTCACACGGGGTGAGAGCACGGGTTTGTTGAGGCCGTGTGAAGGACATGAGCCAAGGACACGAGCATGTGCTCGGCCGTGTGAAAACCCCTGTAGGTTTGAAAAGAAAAATAATTTTCCAATA
This sequence comes from Gossypium stocksii, assembly GCA_020496765.1. NCBI lineage: Eukaryota > Viridiplantae > Streptophyta > Magnoliopsida > Malvales > Malvaceae > Gossypium > Gossypium stocksii. Next base: position 45,337,223 of record CM035624.1, read on the forward strand.
ATTCGACATTGGTTGAGGATACAGGCGTGTGTGACTACACGGCCTGCCAAAACGGGCTTGCCACTATCTCACACGAGCTTGCCCCTGTCTCATACGGGTATTTCTCCTGTTTATAACCAAATTTTTGAAAAATTTTCTAAGTTCTCAATTTGGTCTCGATCCACTCCCAAACTATATTTTGGGCCTCGTAGGCCCATTTTAAGGATTGCATGATATATTATGCAAAGGTTTTAAATTAAAATAAAATTTTATGGCTCGAGTTTGTATGATTGGTTTTATTATTGTCTGGTAATACCTCATACTCGGTTCTGACATCGAACCCGAGTAAGGTGTGTTACATTTAGTGGTATCAGTGTTATGGTGTAGTCGATTCTCGGACTACCATTACGTTGTGTATGAGTCAATTATACATGCCATGTATATATTGTGATAGTGTGGTGACTCTTGACCTTTCTAATCTGTGGTTTTGTTTTTTTATAGTAATGGATCCCGTACAAGCTTTGGCTTATGATGCTGCTAGTAATGCATCGGCTCCCGCGCAAGGGACCGCACCTGTAGATAGTAGACATGAGACTCTGAGTCAAGGAGATGAGGTTCGGGATACCTTTCTCTGAATAATGAATGACTGGTATACTGATTTTGTTAGAGCAAATCCTAATGCTCAACCCCCTCCTCCCTCGCCTACATAATCGGTCCCCGTAGTTCCACAGGGTATTGATATGGTAAGGGTGACTAAACCTCCGGTGGATAAAATCTGTAAATAAGAGGCCGAAGAGTTTAGAGCTAAGGTCGATGATGATTTAGAGAGGGCAGAATTCTGGCTCGAGAATTCCATACGAGTGTTTGATGAATTATTTTACACACTTGAGAAGAGTTTAAAATGTGCCGTATCTTTGCTGAAGGATTTAGCCTATCAATTGTGGAAAACATTGATATCTGTGGTCCTGAGGGAAAGAGTGACATCGGATTTCTTTTTAGTAGAGCTTCGAAAGAAATATATAAGTCAGAGATTTGTTGATAAAAAAACGGAAGGAGTTCGTTGAGTTGAAGTAAGGTAAGATGACGGTTGTAACACCCTGAATTTGGGCCTAGAAGAATTGGACTTTGAGTCGGGATTCGGATAGAAGAAAACCTAAATAATTGTGAAGTTTTAAAAAAATTATTATTATTAAAAAAAATGTTACTGTATTTATTACTGATATTTTAAAGTCTTATAAAAATTATAATTAATTATTATTAGAAAATATATTACTGTATTTATTATTGATGTTTAAAAATTTTTTTATGAAATTTTAATTAGTATTTTGAGATAAAATTATTATTATTATTTTTAATATAAAAATATATATGACATTATTACTAATTTGGTGTTTAAATTTAGTTTTTAAATAAATTTGGAAGTATTTATATTGTGGGAAAAGCTTTGGGTTTAATCCAAAATTTTAGAGCAAAATTAGATTTTGCTTTTATGGGGAAAACTGGAAGAAAAGGCTTTTAAAATAATTGTGCAAGACTAAGCACAGAGGAACGTGCTTGGCTCAGTGGCTAAGCACGTAAGGAGGTGGTAGGAGTGCCTGGGTTCAAGGCACGGTGCGCGCAGAGTGCTTTTATTTTTAGAAGCCAGGTTGCGCTGAAATAAGGTTTAAAAGAAGCTGCAATGAGAATATGCCACAAGAGCGCCTGTGGCGCAGTGGCAGCAGTGTGCTATGAGTTCCGAAGGGTCACGGGTTCGAGTCTAGGCGCCGGCATGTTTTAACTTTATTTTTATAAAATGAATGGGACTACAGCATGTAAGCCTTAAGAATTAATGTGACGCTACTATATTGAAGAACAAGCTGGGACACAGTGGCCAACAGCGTGCTTATGCGCGTGGGAGGCCCAGGTTCGAGCTGCTGAGCACGCGGATACCTCCTTTTTGCTACATGCTTGTGGGAGAGTAGTAGAGTTGGACCGAAACTCCTCCTAGCAGCAGGATGGAGCGATTGAAGTGGCATGGAGTGCTGCTGATTCGGTGGGGGGATTTGGATTTCATCCAAATCCAATTGAAATGCTAAAATCAAGGAAGGAATTAAAGGCAATTTAAATTTATTTTGGATGGAATTTAAATTCGGTAGGTAGCAAAAATTAAGGAGCAAGGCATGGTATTTGATTTAGGAAGGAAATCTTTTATTTTATGCCAAAATACACCATTCGGCTAGGGGATTTTGAGTGCCGAATTACTTTGTTACTTTGCTTTCATGATTTATTTTCTTCTTTAGTTTTGGGGGTTAGCCGATTGAATTTTTATTCTTTCTTTAGTCGGTTCTTGTGTTATTCTATTTCTTTTTCCCACTTTATGTTTTCTTTTGCTCATTTTCTCTTCGAATCTTTTTCATTCAAAGCCGAAGCAAACTTTTCTCATTACCTATTCTTTTTCCAAAGCAAAATCCTATTAAAATAATATTTTCTTCTCAAGATTGTTGCCGATCATCTTCACTTTTCCTCATACAATTTTTTTTGCATCGTTCGTCTCCTCTTTCAAAGCCAAAGATTCTTTTCGTGATTTGGGGATTAATTTCTAGATCTATTTTCTACTCGCGTTTTAAGTTAGATCTACTGTAAGTATAAGATTTGGCAAAAGTGTTGGAAACGTTCTGACAAGAACGTCCTTGGCTAGCGATCAAGATCTATTTAGAGGCTATTAAGATCAACGGGTTCAAAGCAATCGAGATCTAGATCTAGTAGATTAAAATCGACAAGGTAAGTCGTTATTAATGCTTTATATTGGCCGAATGTGGTAGGTAATTTCTACATTGGTTTTCATGGATTCGTAATCTAATCTATAAGCAGTTGATTATAGGAGAAATCGCGTAGGAGATCTCGTCAAGGAATATTGCAAAACAGGTGTGTAACGAACCCTCTTAGTAGCTAAAGTTAACAAGTGCCGAAAAGCCAAAATGCTGAAATTTCAGCATTTCAATAACTTGTGAATATGCGATTGTTCCAAGATTAGTTAAAAACGATGAGATCGGTGATCAGTATCGATGGGACAGGTAACGGCACAATTTCGTGCAAGTCGGTAAGTTTGGGCCTCGAGGGGCTGAAATCAGGCCCAATGGGCTTTTAGGCCCATTTGGGTAAATTTGATAGAAAATGAAATATGGATAAATTGCATGTTGAGACTGTTAAAACCGTTATGGAACATAGGCTAAATGGGCCTAGATGACTAAATCGGCTACGTAGGGCCCATTAGGGGTTTTGGGCCCAATAACTCGAAATTGCTAAAATGGGCTGGAAATACTGTTTAAACGCTTGGAAATTGTTGATAATTGTTAATGAGCATGAAAACCCTAATAGTTGATAAAATTACTGAATTACCCTTCAATGTGAAAATTTCTATTTTACCCCTAGGCGAAAATGACTATTGTGCTCTAGGGTGTTATTTTGATTGAAATGCATGTGACATTATTATTGTACATGATATGCCATGATACGTTCATTTTATGCATGAGTTGGGATTTATATGAATGGAGGAAGTGCTAAAGGGCTTTGCCCCAGTTTACCGAAAAGGGTTTTTCCCCAGTTTACCGAAAAGGGCTTTGCCCCAGTTTACCGAAAAGGGCTTTACCCCAGTTACCGAAAGAGGCTAGGCCTCATGTTATATAATAAAGCAGCTATGCTGCCAGTGGAGAGTAGCGGCGGGGTGGGTTGAGTAGCATCCCCACATGGTGTGTTGGTTGGTATGGGTGGAGAGTAGCGGATGGTGGGTTGAGTAGTCTCCCCAAATGGGCTTTGCATACATGCATTGATGTTTACATGTGTTATTGAAATGGGCCTATGGGCCCTACTGTTTACAGAAAAGGCTTCGGCCCAGTAATATGATTTATGAAAAAGGCTTCGGCCCAGTAACCGTTACATGAAAGGCTTCGGCCCAGTATGCTTGTATTGATTTGGGCTCTGAAAGGGCTTTGCTGCACACTGAGTTTTCCAAACTCATCCCTTTTCCTTCCATCCTTGCAGATGAGCCTTAGTTGGTGGACTTGGAGCTGGGAGGGATTCAGAGTGGCCACATGGACTGGACTGTTGGATTTTAATTAAGTTATCTATTTCAATTTAAATTTAATTAGTTATTTTGGTTTTGGGTTGTAAAAAGGCCTTTTTAATTATTTTTATTTTGGGTTTTTATTCTTTACTTATTTAAATTGATTTTAGCTTACGTAGGATATTATTTAAATCGAGTTGAAAATAAATGATTTTAAGACGGTTTTTTATAAAAGTTACTTGTTTTCAAAATAGCATGATAACCAAGCAAAGCTTCCGCAAAATTAAATGTTTTCGTAAATAAATATTTCAGATGGTTAAAGTGTGGCAATGGTCGTGTGCATGTCTAGGAGTGGATCCAAGAAGAGCTTGGTACTTAAGCAGTCTATTCGACTCACCTCCTCTTTTTTGGAATCCTACCTGGTGCATAGCTTCCATTCACTTTAAGTCATCACAAAGAAGGTCTAACTTTCCGATACTTAAACTGTCTTTCAACCTAACATGTTTTCGCAACTATAAAGGTTTTCAAGCTTTCGAAATTTTCAATTAGATTTTACAAAGTTGTTATGTTATGTTTTTTTTTTTTTTTTTTTACAATGAAATCACGTTTTGGAACAATAAACAAACACAAAGCTAAGGTTTTATACAAGCTTAACGGTAAGAGTTTTTTTTTAAAACATTAAGAAATGTTTTTAATGAAAACACGGTTTTTGAAAAACACTTCAATGTGACACATCAGACTTGGCCATAATGTCTAGGCCGGGTTTGAGGTGTTACAACGGTAGTTGAGTATGAACGTGAGTTAGTTAGGCTCAGCAAATATACAATAGAGTGTATTTCTATCGAGGCAATGATGTGTAGAAGATTTGAAGATGGACTTAATAAGGATATCAAGGTGCTGGTGGGAATTCTAGAATTAAAAAAATTCGTGGTGTTGGTTGATAGAGCGTGCAAAGCGGAGGAGTTAAATAAAGAAAATGGGAAAGCTGCTATTGAGGGTCGAGATGCCAGGAAGAGGCCAATGAGTAAGTACTTTCAATCTCAATCAAAGAGGTCCAAAGAAACAAATCCTCGAATGACTACTTCAGCTGGGTATTCACATCGAGATCAGGGTAAAGCATATCAGGTTCTAAAGTCCAGGCTACCTCGATGGCCAGTATGGGTAACGTGAGATCTGATAGACCTGAGTGTCAGAATTGTGGTAGGTGACATACTGGTGAATGTTGGGGAAAATCAGGCTTATTTCAAGTGTGGTTCTCTAGATCATTTTGTTAGAGATTGGCCTGAGAAAGTGGGAGATGAGAAATTTCAAAGTGCTAGACCGAGTAACACTACTAGTAAGGGTAGACTGTCAAGGAATGTCGGAGGTGGAGCCAGTAGTAAAAGCATAGCGAAGGATAAGCTGCAAGATTCGAGATGAGAACACCTGGTAGAGCTTATGCTATGTGAGCTCGTAAGGGAGCATCATCTCCTGATGTGATTACCGGTACATTCTCACTTTATGATACTGATGTTATTGCATTAATAGATCCAGGCTCCACTCATTCTTATATTTGCATGAAATTGGTGCATAGTAAGAAATTGCCTGTAGAGTTAACTGAATTTATGATTAAAGTGTCAAATCCATTAGGCAAATTTGTGCTGGTAGATAAGGTTTGCAGGAATTGTCCTTTGATGATTCAAGGATACTATTCTCTGGCTAATCTAATGTTATTGCCATTTGATGAGTTCGATGTTATTTTGGGCATGGATTGGTTAACATTACATGATGTCAAGGTGAATTGTAGACGGAAAGCTCTTGAGCTAAAATGTAAAAGTGGTGAAATTCTTTGGGTTGGAACAAATAAGTCGAGTAAGATGCCGGTGGTGATTTCTTGAATAATTGCTCAGAAATGTATGAGAAAAGGGTGTGAAGCTTATTTAGCATATGTGCTAAATATTGAGGTGTCAGGATTGAAGCTTGAATATATGCCAGTAGTCCGTGAATTTCCAGATGTGTTTCCAGAGGAGTTACCTGGGTTACCTCCTATCAGAGAGATTGAGTTTGCCATTGACTTGTTACCCAAGATTGTACCTATTTCCATTGCTCCATACAGGATGGCTCCGACTGAATTTAGAGAGTTAAAGGCTCAGTGGCAAGAGTTAACGGATAAGGGATTTGTGAGGCCGAGTTTTTCTCACTAGGGTGCTTCGGTATTGTTTGTAAAGAAGAAGGGCGGATCGATGAGGCTTTGTATCGATTATAGGCAACTTAATAAGGTGACTATCAAGCACAAGTATCCATTGCCTATAATTGATGATTTGTTTGACCAATTAAAGGGAGCAATGGTGTTCTCTAAGATTGATTTGAGATTCAGTTATTACCAACTAAGGGTTAAGGAATCTGATGTACCGAAGACCGCCTTTAGAACGAGGTATGGACACTACAAATTTCTTGTCATGCCTTTTGGTTTGACTAATGCATCAGCTATGTTTATGGATCAAATGAACTGAATTTTTCGATAGTATTTGGATAAATTTATGGTGGTATTCATAGATGATATATTGATCTATTCTCAGGATGAGTTAGAACATTCTGAGCATTTGAGAACGGTGCTACAAATTCTAAGGAAAGAGAAGTTGTTTGCTAAGTTTAGCAAGAGTGAGTTTTGGCCCCATGAAGTTGGATTCTTGGGACATATAGTTTCGAGAGATGGTATTCGGGTTGACCCCAGCAAGATTTTAGCAATTGTTGATAGGAAGCCGCCAAAGAATGTGACTGAGGTTAGAAGCTTTTTAGGTCTAGCTGGATATTATCGACGTTTTGTCGAGGGTTTTTCTATAATTGCTTCTCCTATGACTAAGCTACTTCAAAAGAATGTTAAATTTGAGTGGATTGAAAAATGTCAACAAAGTTTTGATTAGTTGAAAGCTAAGTTGACTGAGGCATCAGTGTTAGTGGAACTCTAGTCGGGGAAACAATTTGTGATCTATAGTGATGCGTCACTGAACGGCCTTGGATGCATATTGATGCAAGAAGATAAAGTGGTGGCTTATGCTTCAAGACAACTAAAACCACATGAGAAGAACTACCCAACACATGATTTAGAGTTGGCCGCCATTGTTTTTGCTTTGAAGATTTGGTGCCATTATTTGTATGGTGAGAAATGTCAGATTTTTACCAATCATAAAAGCTTGAAATACTTGATGAATCAAAAGGAGTTGAATTTGAGACAACGGAGGTGGCTTGAGTTATTAAAGGATTACAAGTTAGTAATTGAGTATCATCTCGGGAAAGCAAATGTGGTTACAGATGCTTTAAGTAGAAAATCATTGTATGCTTTGCCAGCTTTGAACACAAGTTTGACATTATCTGATGATGGTTCCATACTAGTCGAGTTGAGGGCTAGACCACTGTTTCTTCAATAGATTTGTGAAGCTCTAAAGGATGACAGTGAACTGCAAGCCAAGAGGGTTCAGTGTGAAATAGGTGGTGACACTAATTTTTGAGTAAGTCCGGATGGTTGCTTAATGTATCATGATAGGATATGTGTACCGAGAGATGATGAGTTGATTCGGAAAATATTGCATGAGGTGCACAGTGGGTGTTTATTAGTGCATCCTGGTAGTACTAAGATGTATAATGACTTGAAGAAACTGTATTGGTGGCCCAACATGAAAAAGGACATTTCAGAGTTTGTAATGTAACGCCCCAAATTTTTGGCCTAGAAGAATTGGGCCTCAGGCGTGGGTGTGTTACATTTAGAGAGTAAGATAGGGACTCAGATTACATGTTTGGCACTATTAGAATATTAATTTTAAGATATTACAAGGATTATTTGAAGTTTTAGGGATAGGGAAGGCCATAGGAAAATTTTAATATTTGCCTTAGTGGAACCCTAGTCTCAGGTAATAGGCCTCTTAAGCAAATTAAGGGAAAATAGGACACAGTTGGGCCTGTGGCTCAGTGGTAAGGTGGCGTTACATGTGGAGCTATAAGGTGGCGTTACAAGTAGGGAAAGGGGTCCAAGGTTCGAGGCTTAAGAGTGGTGAATTTAGGACTTTATTTTTTGCTCATGGAAGGAAGGTAGTGGTGCGATAGTCGACTCTGGAAAGGAGTGTTCAGGAGAGAAATTTAAGGTAAGGATAAAGGAGAAAAAATAGGAGATGGAGAGGGGGGAGATGGTGGTGCCGAATGGGACTTTGGGAGAGGCTAGAATCCACTTGTGGTCTATTTAAGAGTGTGCCGAATTCACTTGAAGGTTCTTTGGTTTCACCAAATTCATTCCATTGCCAACCTCTCTTCTCCCTGTCATTCTTTTACCGAAATTCCATTGAGTTTCTTTTTCTCCCAAAAGCCAAATATAATCCTTGATTCCTTGAAAGCTGAATACCATCCTTAAAAGATGAATACTCATATCCCCTTTGCCGATTTCCTTCCTTAATCTTTTAAAAGTCGAATACCCATATCCCCTTTGCTAATTTCTTTTGCTTTTCTCCACCACAATTTGCTTTTGTCATTTACAACCCTTAGTCAAGATTTTAAAAGCCGATCGTACACTCAGTAGCTATTTAGGCCGCAAGATCAGAGACTACTTTCGGTAAGTACTTAGTAACCATCTTTTAGTGCATTTTGGTAAAAGCCGAAGGGCTATCTAATCTTGTTCTTGTCATTAACCCTGTATTAACAAGGGGTAGGGTTCAAAGATTTCAAGCGTGGTAAAGATCTAAAGCAAGTGGTAAGTGTACTCATTCTCAATTTTAGTTTCATAGGTGGCCAAATATAAGTGTGGTTTATAAGGGTGACTCGTGTGGAATATGAGTCACTTGATGTTAATAGTATATGTGTGTTGATGCAGATCTAGAGGATATTCGGGAATAATAGCTAAGGAAAGGGCTACTAGAACTGGAGGCACACGGTAAGGTTACGGTAAGGCTTCAGGATTTAGTAAAGTTGTAGTTTAAGTATGGAATTGATTTGAGGTTGATATTGATTGTAGGTTGAGGCTGAGGATAGTGTAGTGCGGATCATCAACTAGATGTGTACATATATTGCACACACGACCAATCGGTAAAAGCCAAAATCCCGAAATGCTGAAATGTTGGAATATCAAAAAGCTGAAAAAGGGTGGCGTCAGCAATCACATGAGTGTGTGGACACTTGAGTAGGGATATCGATACGATTACCGAGGCCTAAAGAGCGATCTCATGGTCTCAGGCCACTGTTTGGCCAACTGGGCCAGACAGGGCTAAATGGGCCTGCTGAGCTTGTAGGCCCAAGTTGGCAAAAGTCGTTATGTGAAAATTGAATGATATATTGATATGGATGTATGATTTGATTATGATTGAGCTGAATGGGCTACATAAACATGTTTGGGCTTAATGGGCTTTATGAACATGACTGGGCTTAGTGGGCCTTTTGGGATTGTAGAAATGCATGCTAGGGTTTTAATGGACTATAGGTCTAGTTCTGATGAATTCTCAAATTGCATAAGACTTAATTAAATCATTAAACATGTCTGTGGACAAGTCACTAGGCTAGGGTGTGGCAATGGATGTGTGCATGTCTAGGAGTGGATCTAGGAAGAGCTTGGCACTTAAGTGGTCCGAGTGACCCACCTCCTCTTCTCTTGAGTCCTATTGATAAACACTAATTTATACATATTTTTACCTCACGTTTAGCCTATATTTTAGATGAATTATTATCAATTTAGTGAGAATTGGTGCTCTTAATCCTTCTTTTTCATATCTTATACTCAGGAGAGCATAGAGAAGAGAAAAGAATAGTAAATGGACCAAAAATGAGGAAAATGGGCCAAAAATGACATAACACACGGCCCAAGGAATCACCACACGGCCGTGCCACACGGCCGTGCCACATGAAGATCACAAGGTCTAGCCCTTGACAAGCACGGGCAAGCCACACGGCCGTGCCAAATCACACGGCCTTTGTCGAAGTCACACGGGCGTGGCACACGGGCGTGGCACACGGGCGTGTTCTAGTCATGAGGAAGAGGAATTTCACTCGAATTGAGATACTTTGAGGCTAAGAAAGGCTCCCCAAAGCTCTATATAAAGACCCTAGGAGGCAACTCTAGGGGTGTGCTTATTTCCCCCAAAAAGGAAGTATTCTTTGCTGCCAACATAGAGAGTGGAAGTAAGGATTACTCGCAGGGAAGCTGATTGATTCATCCCAGAAGCCGGAATTCTGCAGCAATATAGAGGATCTCCCTAAATTCCTTCAGGAGTTTTCGGGTTCTTTTATGTTTGGTTATTTTATATCTTCTGAGATGTTTTCTTTCTTTATTATGAACTAAACCCCTCAAATACTTGAGGGGGATGAAACCTAAGATAGATCTTGTTATTTATCCTTGATTTATATGATAAATACTTGAATTGTTCTTAATTATGTGTTCTTCATTCTTGATTTAATAGTCCTAGGTATTATTTCAAGAATTGGATGTGCTTAGAGCAGAGGAGCAAAAGTCCCTGTGATAAGAGTAGATCTACCATAATTAAGCGGAGTTGCATGCAACCCTAGACATAGGGCGACATAAATCTGCCGGATTAGGGTCAACCCTAATATGGGGAACCATAGATCGAATTAATGCAACCTAGGGAGTTAATTAATAAGGGAACTTTAATTAACAACTTAGGCCTTGTTGCTCTACGCCTCGACGGAGGGTTTAGCATAGATTAGGGATCTCTACGGATCAAGTCAAGTAAACAAATCATATAGTTCAAGAAAACAATAACAAGTGAAGTCTAGGTGGATTCTCCCTTAAGTATTGTCCATATCAATCAGCTTTTCCCTAGAAAGTTTTCCCAATTTACTCTTTGTGCTTTTCTTAGTTAGTTTTAGAAGTAGTTTAAACAAACCCCTCTTTTATTCTTAGGCTAGATAATAGAAAGGAAGTAAGTAATAGTACTTTTGGTTCCCTTGGGTATGATAACTCAGTCTTGCCACTAAGCTATACTACTGTTTGATAGGTGCGCTTGCCTTAAACGTCGTGATATTAGTTAGTTTGGGTGTGATCAAGTTCTTTATAAATTTTATTATTTCATATCACGCGATATCAAGTTTTTGGCGCCGTTGCCGGGGAACTAAAATATTACGAACACTCGATTTCTATTACTTTAGCCATTAATATATTTATTTATTTTTATTTTTATTTTTATTTTTATTTTTATTTTTATTTTCTTCTTATTTTTTCTAAGTTTTTCTAGTTTATGACTAGAAACAACCCAACAGGACCATTACTTTTTTTTACGAAGATTTAGAAGCTACAGTTCGCAGAAATCGCAGAGAGATTAGATGAAGCCTACATTATTCAGAGCAAGAACCTGAGCATGAGCCAGAACCTACAGAAGAGATGGAAGCAAATCAAAACGTTCCACCACATCCAGCACTACCAGCAGAACCAGTAAACCAGGATGAAGCTCCTCGAACTATGTATGATTATGCTAAACCTAGTTTGGTTGGTACTCAAACTAGCATTGTTAGACCTGCTATTGCTGCTAATAATTTTGAACTAAAACCTAACACTATTCAGATGATTCAGCAGTTTGTACAGTTTGATGGTTTACAGGATGAAGATCCCAACGCTCATTTAGTAAACTTTTTGGAATTGTGCAATACTTTTAAAATTAATGGCGTTTCTGATGATGCTATTCGACTAAGGCTATTTCCATTCTCTCTGAGAAACAAAGCCAAACAGTGGTTAAATTCTCTACCACGAGGCTCAATCACCACATAGGAACAGATGACAGAAAAATTTTTACTTAAATATTTTCCTCCCGCTAAAATAGCTAAATTACGAAATGATATTTCTTCCTTTGTGCAGATGGATTTAGAAACACTCTACGATGCCTGGGAGAGATACAAGGATCTTTTGAGAAGATGTCCTCATCATGGACTACCTTTATGGCTACAAGTTCAAACCTTCCACAACGGTTTGAATCCATCCACACGACAAATGGTTGATGCAGTCGCAAGAGGAACAATTAATAAAAAACGCCAGAAGCAGCTTATGAATTTATTGAAGAAATGTCATTGAATAACTATCTGTGGCAAATCATGAGGACAAATCCGACAAAAGTTGCAGGAGTTTATAATATTGATGCTGTTACTATGCTTACTAATCAGGTGGAACTTTTAAATAAAAAGTTTGATAATTTTGTTGGTTCTACGCAGGTACAACCAGTTATTCAATGCAACGCAACTCTAGGAAATATGTTCAATCCAAATTACTCCTCTTATGGACATGGTTGCCAGAGTCACCCCAGTTTTTCATGGGAAGGATAAGGAAATCAAAGACAACCGCCTCCTCTAGGATTGCAACAGCCACCATTCCAACAAGAGAAAAAGCTGAACTTTGAAGAGATGGTCACAACATTTATTGTCGTATTAGAAACACGTTTCCAAAACACCGAAACTGCATTGAGGAACCAGCAGGCATCCATTCAAGGACTTGAAACTCAAATAGGCCAGCTTGCCCAGTTAATCTCTAAAAAACCGCGAGGTGAGTTATCAAGCAATACTGAGACTAACCCTAAGGAGCAACTCAATGCTGTGGATACGATAGATGATGAGGGGATAACCAAAACCAACCCAAAGCCATGCAAGGAGCCTGTGGTAAGTAAAGGAAAGGATGAGGCAAGTCCCAAAGATGAAATCGTCAAAGAATTTAAACCTCGTATCCCATACCCAAACGCATTAAAGAAGGACCGCACAGATCAGCAATTCGGTAAGTTTCTTAAACTGTTAAAGAAATTATATATTAACTTACCTTTTGTTGAAGCAATTATGCAGATGCCGGAGTACGCAAAATTTTTAAAGGAACTTCTCACAAATAAAAGGAAATTGGAAGAATTGTCCATAGTGGAACTCAACGAGGAATGCTCAGCTATTCCCCAAAATAAACTGCCAACCAAACTGAAAGATCCAGGGAGTTTTACTATTCCTTGTTTACTTGGTAGCTTAGACGCCAAAAATGCTTTAGCTGATTTAGGAGCTAGTATAAATGTCATGCCTTATAAACTGTTTAAACAACTAGGTCTTGGAAAGCCTAAGCAAACTAAGATGAGCATTCAACTAGCTGATAAAACTATTAGGTCTCCTAAGGGAATAATTGAAGATGTGCTCATCAAAATTGATAAATTTATATTCCTAGTTGACTTTGTTGTTTTAGACATTGATAAGGATAGCAATATACCCTTAATTCTAGGGCAACCCTTTTTAGCGACTGCCAGAACAATAATTGATTTAGGAACAGGTGAACTTACACTACGTGTAGGTGATGACAAAGTTACTTTACAAGCTCAAAACACAATTAAAACTGTTGATAATAATATAGTCACGAGTCCTTGTAAAAATATTGAACTCACCACCCAACCTTCTGTACAGGATACACTTCACATAAAGGCAACCCAATCACAGACAAGTCCATCCAATGGAGAGGCACCTAAAAAGCGAACGCTTCAGATCGAGGAACTAGATGAGTGGCTAAACTATCATGAAAAACCCAAAATATACCACACCAACCCAGAGCATCACCAAGATGACCCTCAGGTAAAAACGTGTCAAATCAAGGTAGGGGATAAGGTACTTCTAGGGGAAGACGACCCCTGAATCTTGAACTCGAAAGAACATACAAGTGACATACCTCACTTCACGGTAATGAAAATCTTCCCTTATGGTACAGTAGAAATAAAACATGAGTCACTTGGCACTTTCAAGGTAAACCATACTCGACTCAAATCTTATGTTAATAATAAAATTGCAAGCAGGATAGAAGAGTATCAACTCTTCAAACCACCGTGAACGAACAAGCTTAAGAAAAGTCAAGCTTAGACTATAAACAAGCGCTTCTCGGGAGGCGACCCGAGCAATAACTTAATAACTTTTCTTTGTTTAAAATTTTTCTAGTATTTTTATGTAGCAACTAACATTTTTATGCAGAAATCTAGGCCACACGGCCAGCCACACGGGCGTGCCTAAGGCCGTGTGACATCTTAAAATAGAGACACAGTCGTGCACCCAGACTATGTACAAACAGAGCAGAAGTTTCCCAAAAGCACGGGAGGTCGACAAATCCCCACGGCCGTGTGATATGGCCGTGGCAACTTTGCAAATTCCACACGGGCTATCAACAATTTCCCATGGTCGTGTGACATGGTCGTGGCAACCCTGCAGTATCAACACGGGCTCACACAACGCCACACGTCCGTGTCCCCAAGCCGTGGCCAACACTGTCAAATCAGACACGGCCGTGTGACTACCTACACGACCTTGCGAAAAAGCGAACAAGTTCACAGCGGCCGTGCAATATGGCCAACACAGGCTAACACCGAGACACACGGGTGTGTGCCTCTATTCTCTCATTCGGTTCTATTTTTTTTCTCTCAATTTTTTCCTTTATTAGTTTCCTTTTCATTTTAAAATTTATTTTTATGTTTAATCCTTTTAATCATTACAGTATTAGTATTTTTTAGAACTTAGTTTATTATTGTAACACCCTACACCCCTGTCCATCGCCGGAATAGGGTATTAAGGTATTACATATCTAAATACAATCTACCGAGGTTCATAGTTACAAGCTAGACATGAATTCATTGAGTTCTATAGTTGAATATATCACTTGTAAGTCTGTTCGGTCAATACATCATGTCTCATTTAAAATCGTTTTATAAACATGCTAGCAAATCTCTACCTTGTGGCTACTGAAAATTTAGCTAAATCAAACATTTCTATAACCGAACACCATATTAGAAATTCATTGCATATTGGGTGCTAATTAAATATCATGCCACAACATTGAACCATACATTTATCATCCACACATATATTCAACTCGAAGACTAAGCAAGCCATTTTCGCATGGCTAGAACAATTAAAACGCAAAATGTAGTTTAAATCAACAAAGGAGATTAGCCTATACATGCCATTGATCCAAAATAACCATCAAATGTACCAAAATAACAGCGATAGTGTAGGTGATCAAGGCTTCAATCCCCGAGTCCGTAGCTTCCAAAAAGAGATCTATAAAATAGAGAAAATAAGGGAGACGGAGTAAGCATTTCAATGCTTAGTACGTTTTAAGCAATGACAACAGATAAAGCATCAAATTATAGCATAGTTGTTTGTATCTTTGTTTCCCTCCTCTTTTAGGTAAGTAACCTTTCAACCAAACATATACATTCACATCGTATACGAAAGTGGATAGCTTTCACTTATAGTAACTCACTTAAACATACACATGTCACAAAAATTCACATAACACTTCACATAGGCCAATTGTACTTAGACCATATTAATAATCTCATTTCATGAACACATATGAAATCACATAATGACCTTAATATTCGGTCCAAAAATCCAGCTTGCATATAAGCCAAAGGTACATACATGTATAACTTAACACTTTCAGCGCGATTCATTAGTGATCGTTACCTTGAATACCATTAGTCTTAGGCTTTACTCTCATTATCATCGAGATCTTTATCTCAGGTAAACTCTATACATAGCCATCGGGTCTCTACCCTGGATATAATCTCCGCATATAGCCTTCGGGTCTCAACCCGGACATCGTCTCTGCATATAGCCTTCGGGTCTTAACCCGGACATAGTCTCCACATATAGTCAGTTGGACTTAAATCCCGAATTCGCATCACAATTTCTCATACATATATATTCGCATATTGCCAAGTTTCACATAACAAGATTTCACTTGTAATTCAATCAATTCATGTGCATACAACATATAACATGCTTCTCGACTTTATATCATACATATATATATATACTTCAAAACTCATGCACGTATACTCTTCTTTTCTAGACTTTCGGCCCAGTGATCAAACATACATAAGCAATGCATTTCAAATCTCAATTTCGGCCCTTTTCTCTATGAGCCATTCGGCTATATAGCAAACATGAATAAGGTTTCTTTCTCAAGGGGACATATTTCAAAAATCAGTATGTATCTCATGGCATTTTAACTTAAATAGCAATTTCGTTTACTCAAAACTTACCTTGAACTTTCCCGAGAAATTACGAGTTGGCTATTCGACCACTTTGGCCTTCCCTTTATCCGAACTCGTCCCTCTATGCTCTTGAGCTAAATAAAACATTTAATTTTATTAATCCTTATTCAAGCATCTCAATGCATCATTTTCACTTATAGTCAAATAATACATGCATATTCTTCTCATTGCAAACACATACGCACATTCGATCATTTCACATACATATCATAAGTCACAACAAGCTGATTTTCTGAGCAGCATTCAATAATTTACTCATAACTGGAGCTAAAAAGCTCCAAATGAAGTGCCGTTAACTTTTCATGAAAATAGACTCATTTATCTTCAATCCATAAAATTTTCATAATTTTTGGTTTGGCCAATCAATACCAGAATTTTCTTAAAGTTTCCCCTATTTCACTGTTTGATTAAACTGACTACTCTATACTACGAACCAAATTTCTCCTTGTACAGAATTCCAAATATGTCCTCACCAATTTTATTCGAAACTAGACTCATTAAGGAGTCTAAGCATATAAATTTTGTCTCATAAAAATTTTTATGCAATTTATGGTGATTTTCTAAAAACAGAACAGGGGCTTCCGGAGTCATTCTGACCCTGCTTCACACAACTTTAAAAATCTCTTTATTGGCAGGTCAATTGCTTGTAAGGTTTCTTTTATAAGAAACTACACTCATTAAGCTTTAATTACACAATTTATTCAGCCTCTAATTCAACTCTCACAATTTATGGTGATTTTTCCAAAACACGTTACTGCTGCTGTACCAAGCAGATTTTATACCAAATTCACTCTTTAGTGTTCCTATTCACATATTTAAAATATAACATTTCCTAAGGCACCCTTTAGAGTAGTCATTGGTCTTAACACAACATACATATTTCATATTCATTTTAATCAATACACCACTCTTAAGACACCAATTATGGAGACAAACATCAAAGATTTTATGCACATGGCCGACTAGGTCATTTCTTTAATCAAGAAACTCCCACAAGCACAAATTAATCTATTACTTTACAAATGGCATGCATTTACTCAATAATTCCCTTAATTCTACCTTCGGTCTTAGCACACATATTTCGAGCTTACTAACACTTTAAAACTATTACAAGTTCATGCCTTAATTCTTTGACCAAACGCTAATATATCCAAACAAATTCAACAATCAATCATGCATTCCAAAGAGCCCATTCGGCCATTAAGCAAAAATCAAGCTAACCTCACATTCTTAAACAATGCAAAATCCACAATTAAGTGTATTTTCAATCTAATAAACCCTCTTGCAAATTCATAACATAACCGAATGCTCACTTATTTAATTTCACCTTATAGTAAATTCCAATTTTTATCCAAATTAAGCATATGGCCGAATATCAAAATTAATAGTCAAACTAAAATTGTTATCGTGACTACTTAGAACACTAAATAACCAATTCAATTTAGCAAATTATTCAACCTAACCCAAAATATCCCTTTAAGAATCGGCAATGAAGAAGTAGGAAGCTAAAACATACAAATCAATTCTATCTATCCATAAATCCTCATAAAAACACATCTAACTAGCTCAACAACATCCAAGTTGCATTATTTAACAAAAACATCAAAGAAAACACAATTTCTCCACCCTTACTCACATGGCCGAATGCCAAAGATGGCATAGACTTAGAAATTCTTACATGGGTGATAATAGGAGCTTAGTATCCATCTCAAAATCACAAATGTCAAAGAAATTTTCCATGAAAACTCACCTTAATTTTGAAGACCCCAATGGCCGACTACAAGTCTTCTTCTACCCCTTTTCTATTTCAAAGCTCGGCAAAATGAAAAACAAGTGAAGAAGCTTTGTTCTTTTCACCCATTTCCTTAATAATTAAATTTATTTTAAACATAATATACACCTATGCACTAAAATACAAAACAAAAACAAACAAAAAGGCATGATGATGATGGTTAGCCGGCCACTTAAATCAAATAGGATAATTTGACATGCAACCCCACCATTTTACTTTCATACATTTATTAGTCATCACACATCTAGCTAGTTTACTTTCAAAGTTCACAACTAAGTCCTTTTAAGTGAAATTCACATTTATAAGTCTAAATTAAAACACCAAAAATGTCACACATAATTTAGCATATACAATAGGCATCAAAATAATTATTAAATTATTTTTATGCCTCGGTTTTGTGGTCCCGAAACCACATTCCGACTAGGGTCGTTTTAAGGCTGTCACAATTATTTTTCTGTTATTTAATTTTCTATCTTTCATATCGGCCAATCCCTAACGAGTAACCTTTATTAATCCAAAATTTCCACGACTAATTAAATATTTCCACAGTTTCAAAAAAAGGAGGTCTACAGATCATATTCGAACGGAAATGGGACCACCCCTGCCACAATTACCGACTCTTCCACACAAATTCATCCTAAATTCAGGGAGTTTCAATTCTCTCCCTATCTTATGATATTATACTTCTCTTGCTATTTATATAACTTTGTACATTGAGGGCAATGTACATCTTAAGTGTGGGGGGGAAGCTTACTTGAAATCTTTACATTATCTATGAAAATCCCTGAAATTGTACTTCATGCATTGTTCTTAACTAATTCTCAATCTCCTATTAGGAATTTATTCTGATTGATTTAGGATTTCTATCGATATGTTGAGAATTAAGATATAGGTGCTTGTACTTTGATTATTCAAACTTTAAAACATTAGGGAATCAAGCATGATAAGTTGAAATTTTTGAGAACCCCAAATTTTTTTTGCATAAGTTATCTTCCCTAAATTCAAGTATTATCTTGAGATTTGAAATTTGCAGGATTGACATCAAAAGCCATAATTCTGGTGAGATTTTTGAGCCTTTTTGAGCATACATTCTTTCGTGCTCACTTTTATTATTGTTTTGAGTGAGTCAATACTGAATTGTTATTCTAGAACTTGCTTCGATTATACATGTCAAGACCACATCATTGATTTGATATACCGAAATGATAAAGGCACCTAGGATTTAACCCACTTACCCCACAAAAAGCCTACCTCCATAAATTAACCCCTAGTAAACCCCATTGAGCCTAACAACCTTTTCCTTGACTCACCCTCTAATTATTAACCAATAACACATTTTTGTTGAATTGCATTCAATTATTTTGACCCCTATTTTTGTCGAGATTTGAGTTGAATTTTTCATCTAGCTTTTTTTTTCTCCTTTCCAGATTGTAAAGTTTTATTCAATTTATTACATTACTTGAATTGTTCTTAAAAAAAAAGAAAAAAAAGAAGAAAAGAAAGAAAAAAAATATGTACATACAGTGAAATTCAGTTGTAACTTGTAATAGTTGAACAAGTTTTTGCATATTTCTATTTTAAGGCTACCAAGGCAGAAATAATAGTATCATTAGCTGAGAAATATGTTCCAGTGATAGAGATTTTTCTAGCTAGATAATTTTTCAGTTCAATCTCGATTGTAACATTCTTTTTCCAGCCTGTGACAACACCCCTAACCAAGCCCTGTTACAACCATTAAAAGACCTTTTGATCAATGTATCATATCAAACTTTAGTGGTGGAGATTTGATTTTCTTGCAAGCTTATGGTAATAACTTTTCAGGTTGACTAAGGAGTGCTTAAATTTTGAACCCTAAACACTTCGAGTGGATAGAGTGAACCTTTAGTGAGGATGTCAACTCCTGTTAATTAAGATGGAGAGATAACTACTTAGAAGGAAGGAAGAGACTTATGTTTTCAATGATAAAATTCTCAACTTAGAGTGATTGAGTCTTTAATGTTCTTCCGATTGAATTACTCATTGTATGACTACTTGTGGATTAGTTTGAAACATTATTGATAAAGGTTGTAAGTTGAGAAGAATGATTCTTATTTAGGAATTGAGATTTTGCTTGAGGACAAGGAAAGGCTTAAGTGTGGGGTATTTGATAAACGCTAATTTATACATATTTTTACCTCATGTTTAGCCTATATTTTGGATGAATTATTATCAATTTAGTGAGAATTGGTGCTCTTAATCCTTCTTTTTCATATCTTATACTCAGGTGAGCATAGGGAAGAGAAAAGAATAGGAAATAGACCGAAAATGAGGAAAATAGGCCAAAAATGACATAACACACGGCCCAAGGAATCACCACACGGCCGTGCCACATGAAGATCACACAGTCTAGCCCTCGACAAGCACGGGTAGGCCACACGGCTGTGCCAAATCACACGGCCTTTGTCGAAGTCACACGGACGTGGCACACAGGTTTGTTCTAGTCGTGAGGAAGAGAAATTTCACTCGAATTGAGATACTTAGAGGCTAAGAAAGGCTCCCCAAAGCTCTATATAAAGACCCTAGGAGGCAACTCTAGGGGTGTGCTTATTTCCCCCAAAAGGGAAGTATTCTTTGCTGCCAACATAGAGAGTGGAAGTAAGGATTACTCGCAGAGAAGCTGATTGATTCATCTCAGAAGCCGGAATTCTGCAGCAATATAGAGGATCTCCTTAAATTCCTTCAGGGGTTTTCGGGTTCTTTTATGTTTTGTTATTTTATATCTTCTGAGATGTTTTCTTTCTTTATTATGAACTAAACCCCTCAAATACTTGAGGGGGATGAAACTTAAGATAGATCTTGTTATTTATCCTTGATTTATATGATAAATACTTAAATTGTTCTTAATTATGTGTTCTTCATTCTTGATTTAATAGTCCTAGGTATTATTTCAAGAATTGGACGTGCTTAGAGCAGAGGAGCAAAAGTACCTGTGATAAGAGTAGATCTACCATAATTAAGCGGAGTTGCATGCAACCCTAGACATAGGGCAACATAAATTTGCCGGATTAGGATCAAACCTAATATGGGGAACCATAGATCAAATTAATGCAACCTAGGGAGTTAACTAATAAGGGAACTTTAATTAACAACTTAGGCCTTGTTGCTCTACGCCTCGACGGAGGGTTTAGCATAGATTAGGGATCTCTACGGATCAAGTCAAGTAAACAAATCATATAGTTCAAGAAAACAATAACAAGTGAAGTCTAGGAGGATTCTCCCTTAAGTATTGTCCATATCAATCAGCTTTTCCCTAAAAAGTTTTCCCAATTTACTCTTTGTGCTTTTCTTAGTTAGTTTTAGAAGTAGTTTAAACAAACCCCTCTTTTATTCTTAGGCTAGATAATAGAAAGGAAGTAAGTAATAGTACTTTTGGTTCCCTTGGGTACGATAACTCGGTTTTGCCACTAAGCTATACTACTGTTCGATAGGTGCGCTTGCCTTAAACGTCGTGATATTAGTTAGTTTGGGTGTGATCAAGTTCTTTATAAATTTTATTACTTCATATCACGCGATATCACCTATCTGGTGTATAGTGTCCGTTCACTTTAGTCGCAAGGACTTGTCGATGGGCCAAAGTTCATAACTAAAACCTGTACTATTAGGAAATTACGAAAATGCCCTTGTAGGGTAGAATTACAAAAATGCCCCTGTAGGGTAAAATTACGAAAATGCCCCTATAGGGTAGAATTACAAAAATGTCCCTGTAGGGTGGAATTACGAAAATACCCCTGTAGGGTAGGATGACGGAAATACCCCTGGGTAGTGAAATGACTAAAATACCCCTAGATGCTTAATATGTGATAATATGTATATTGCATTCATGAAATGTATGTTGCACTTGGGTGGGTTTAATGGAATGGAAGAAGATATATGAGGATTGCATAGTCGCTTGACGACCGTGGATCCACCGGTGGCTTTAAGCCCATTATATGAATAGCAGCTTTGCTGCAACGTTTGAGTAGTGCCGCTATTGGTGCTACCTTTGGAGTGTAGGGATGGGTGGGTTGATATTTATATCCCCACAGGAGTGTAGGGTTGGAAGGGAAATGGAGTGCAGGGTTGGATTTGGGATGGGTGCATTGCATTCATGTGAAATTGATGTGATTTGAGGTCAATGTGGTCTAAAGCCCAAGACCACCGATATTGTTAGGGCCTAGACCCAATGTGATATTTGTATATTGAATTGATTGGATTGCCAAGGGTCATACAGACTGAATTGCAAAACTCACACCCTTTAATTTAATGTTTCAGGTGACCCTTAGTAGACGGCTCGATGTGAGAGAGGACTCGGAGATGGCCACACTGCAAGCTGCTTAGAAGTTTTAAATAGTTTTCGAATTACTTTATTTTAATTACTTTATTTTTCAATGAATGTAATAAGGCATTGTATCTCTGATTTGACTTTATGGTTGGGTTTTATTATAGTTTACAACTGCCGAGTTCTCAGACTTAAATGATTTTTTTTGAAGTTAAACATGTTTTCTAAATAACATAAAAATTTGGACGTTTTCATAAAACATGGGCTTTCATACAAGCATTTGGGTTTCTAAGTTATAAACTTAAGCTCTCAACCAAGAAAATTTTGTACTAAATACTGTTTTAACTAAACAAAGTCGTTTTGAGAATAATCTCTTCATTGTGACATCGCCAGATTCGACCATAACATCTGGGCCGGGTTTGGGGTGTTACATGTAACAAGGTGTATAATTTATCAGCAAGTGAAGGCTGAGCATTAGGTACCTTCGGGTTTACTTCAACCTGTAATGGTCCTCGAGTGGAAGTGGGACAAGATTACGATGGACTTTGTGATAGGTTTGCCTTTGACATTGAAAAAGAAAGATGCTGTGTGGGTCATTGTTGATAGATTGACGAAGTCGGCTCACTTTTTTTTTCTGTACGTGTTGATTTCTCACTTGATAAATTGGCTGAATTATATATTGCTGAAATTTAAGATTACATGGAGTACCCATGTCTATTATATCGGATAGAGATTCGAGGTTCACCTCAAGATTTTGGAAGAAGTTGCAAGAGGCGTTAAGTACAAAGTTGAATTTTAGTACTACATTTCACCCACAGACTGATGGCCAATCCGAGAGGGTAATACAAGTTCTCGAAGATATGCTTCGATGTTGTGTTTTAGAGTTTGAGGGTAGTTGGGAAAAGTATCTACCTTTGGTAGAATTCGCCTACAATAATAGTTATCAGTCAAGTATATAGATGGCGCTATATGAAGCATTGTATGGCTGAAAGTGCCGAACTCCATTATATTGGACTGAGTTGAGTGAGAAACAGATACATGGTGTTGATTTGGTTAGGGATCGAGGAAAAAGTGAAGATAATTTGAGATTGTTTGAAAGCTGCTTCTGACAGGTAAAATTCTTATGCTGATTTGAAAAGAAAGGAGATTGAATTTCAGGTTGGTGATAAAGTATTTTTTGAAGGTGTCACCATGGAAGAAAATACTGAGATTTGGCCAGAAGGGCAAATTAAGTCCACGTTTTATTGGGTTGTACGAGGTTAAGGAAAAAATAGGGCCAGTGGCATATTGGTTGGCTTTATGCTAGAATTGTATAAAATACATAATGTGTTCCATGTGTCAATGTTATGACGGTATCATTCGGATCCCTCACATGTGATTCCATCTACGGAGATTGAATTTCAGCCGGACATAACATACGAAGAGGAGCCAATTAAAATTTTGGCTCGAGAGGTCAGACAGTTGAGAAACAAAAGTGTAGCCTTGGTGAAAGTAGTATGGCAAAAGCATGGTGTGGAAGAGGCTACGTGGGAGCTAGAGGAAGCTATGAGGAAACAATACCCAAACCTATTTACCGGTAAGATTTTTGGAGATGAAAGTCCCTAATGGGGGGAGAGTTGTAGCAGCCTGGATTAAGGGGCTAAACAGAATAGTGGTTTCGAAACCGTGAATTCGAAGTCTAAAATAATTTTTTCGATTGAGTTTTGATGTTTATTGGGTGCTTGAATAATTATGTGAAATTTTTGTGTATGAATTTTATTGTTTGCATGTCCAATTTGATAGGTTGGACTAAATTGCAATAGGTGACAAATATGGGTTTTATTCCATAGAGGTACTTGATTGAATTGGAATTTTAAATTAGAGGTACTTATTTGGTAATTAGGCTATTTTAACTTAGTTTAGACAAAAATGCCCAAGGAAGGATGGAGTATCAAAGGTTTTTAATGAAGGGCATTTTGGTCATTAGTTAATAAAAGAAATAAAAAGGGAAAATAAGCCAAAATTTTGTCCATATTTCTTCTCCTTGGCCGAGATTATCAAGAAGCCATAGCTAGGGTTTCTTTCATCTTTCAAGCTTGATTGTAAGTATCTCCTAGCCCCGTTTTTAATGTTCTTCGTATTTTTGAAATCCTCGTAACTTGCTCTAGCTATTTCTACCACTATTCCAAGCTAGGGTTGATGTTTAAAATTTTAACCATGAATGACATGCATGTATTTTGATGGCTAGTGGTAGAATATGAAAGTTTAAAGTGTGATGAACAACTTCTACTAGGTGATTTTTGGTGAAAATTATAAAAAAGACCTAATTGTAAAAGGTGAAATATTTTGTGCTTTAAATTGTAAAATGATGGAATTTGGGGGCTACTATAAGAGTAAAAGGGATTCGGCTAAGCTTGAAATGTATGAAAATTTAATGAAAATCATAAACCGAGCCTAGGGACTAAAGTGTAAAATTGAGGAAGTTAGGGGTCAAATTGCAAAATTACAATCGAAAGATTTTGGTCTGTTTTGAATAATGTAGTTATTAAAAGAGCTATATGTGTCATTATAGATCGAGAAGATTGATGAATCGACCTTGACCGAGACAAGGGCAAGTTTCGGACTAAATTGCAAATTATTGCTTTTTGTTATCAAGGTAAGTTTATATGTAAGTAATACATCGATTCTAATTTCGTAATAAAAATTTATTGTATGTTATGAATAATGTTGGATAACTTTTATGATTTGGTGAATTATGGAAATTTGGTGTTCCCGATTGAACCTTCGGAAAAACGAAACATACAGATAATGTGTGGCTAGGTCACATGTATGGTTCCAAGGGTGACACCATGTGTACAAGAGAGCTACGGGATACTAAGTGGTAGCTAGGTCACATGTGTAATACAGTGTGTATAGCCGGTGTACAAGAGAGCTACGAGACAATGATTTCATAAGTAGTTAGGTCCCATGTGTAATATTGGGTGAATACCATGTGTACACGAGAGCTACGGGTTTAAAATAGCTAGGTCGCGTATATGTTACCGAGGGTACATCATTTAGACTCGAGAGCTATGTTATATATAGCTAGGTCACATGTGTAATTCTGAGTGTTGGACACCATGTAGACACGAGAGCTACTGGATTTGATGGCTAGGTCACATGGGTGATATCGAGAGTTCACCATGTGTACATGAGAGCTGGATTATGTGTTGGTGGAGCTATGTGCTGAAACCACCGAGTGTCGGATGTTAATCCGAAGGGTTCAACGGGAAAGCTTACTAAAAGGGACTTGTGTGGTTATGTAGTGTGTAAGTGCAGGTTTATTTATGAGCCAGTGAAAATATGGGCAAGTGTATATGTGTGCATGGGTGCATGTGAACTTAGGTTTATGTAAATGATGTGCTTGGTATGTAAATGATGTTGGTAAGTTTAGGTGGTAAGTTGATATGTGATGATATGATTTTTGGTTATTAAGAGAGTTGTTATGATGTTAATTATTTGCATATAGACTTACTAAGCTTCTTTAAGCTTACCTCTTTCTCTTTTTCCTTGTCTTATAGAGTATTCGAGCCAGCTTAGAGAACGAGAAGCGTCGGAGGATCATCCACACTATCCACAACGTTCTTTTGGTATTGTAATATGAATTCTTTTGAAACTATGGCATGTATAGGGACTTAGTAGTGTTGTAAGTGTCATGTTGGTTTGGCTATATTGTGGCAATTGTCATTTGATAAGTTATTTTGTAATTAAGGACATGTGATATGGCCAATGATGATATTAGTTTTTACATATATCCTTATGAGGTAATTCACGGAATACTTGGTGTGTTTGTGTGTGGATGAATTGAAATGGATGATTGATGGTTGAATGTGGTTATTTAGATGCCTAAAAATGTGTATGGTGTGTGGTGTTAAAAATGGTAAAGTTTATGACAGCCCTATTTTGACCCTAATCAGAATTATGGTTTCAGAACCACGAAACCGAGTCAGAAAATTTATTAAATGCTATAACTTATGTGTATTATATGTGAATTTGTATATGTGAAAAGTTAGTATGGGAATTTGATTATTTGTGTGCTTAATTAATTAAAAAGGACTTGGTTGTTAGTATGGGAATTTGATTATTTGTGTGCTTAATTAATTAAAAAGGACTTGGTTGTTAAACTTTGAAAATGTGATAGGAAAATTACAATGTGGCCGAATAGTGAGTGGTTTATCAATATGGGGTACTTGCATGGTTAATAAACCAAAATTATTGGAGTGGACGGTAATAGGCTTAATGAAATGAATTTAGTTAACATGTGTTTAAGGGTAAATTTGTATTTTATCAAATAATATGTTTATAATAAAACATAAAACATACAATTTCTTTGCATGTTTTCTATTTGATGACCGAAACTTGTTAGAAAAGGGGAGAAGAAATTGTTTAGCATTCGGCACTTTGTTTTCTTCCATTAGGTAAGTTTTCTTTATAAATTTGATTGATATTTGATTTTTGAGGTTATTGTTAAGTTACCTAGCTAACCCATAGCTCAATTTTTGTATATGTATTTGATAAACATGTTTCGACCATGGACGATTTTTGTAAGAATTTTTGTGTTTGATGTTTTAAAATGGGAAATGATGGTAGAATGAGTAAGAGTTTGTTAAATTGTGGAAAAATGAGACTTAGATGCTTAAATGACATTCGACTATGTATTAGTAGGTTAGGAAAGATGGTAATAGATGTTATTTGTTAAAATGAGCTTCAAATGTAGTGAATTATGTGATAAATGAAAGATTTGAATTGTGTATGTGTGAATTGAACAAGTGAAAGACCTATATTAGCTAAATGGGAAATTCGGCTTTAGCATGATACTAGAAAAGAATGTTTAAATATTAACTTTTGTATATATGTGTGCCGAATGTGATAGTGATTAATGATTTGAGTATTGATTGTAATTTGAGATGGATGGAAAGTGAGGTTGCCGTAAATGATGAAAATTAGAAAATTTATCATTGTTATGTATGTGGATGCCATTGCCGAATATAGTTATTGAGTAGTCAAATTTGTTTAAATTAGCTCAAGAGCTTAAAGGGGCAAACTCGGATCAAGGAAAAGTGAAAGTGGCTGGGTAGTCAAAATTGCTGTACGATAACAGTTGAGGTAAGTTCTTAAGTGTTTAAACATGACTTTGGTATGCCTAAAGATTAAATAAATGTATTAATGAAGAGGATGATTTTATATAGTTAATGTGCCGATTGAGTAGTGATTTACTTCCATAGGCCGAATGTGGCTAGTATGTTAAGTTAAAATGAACATGATAATGTGAAGAGCTAAACAAGGATTATAATGAATGAACTAAACCATGTGTATTAGTGAAAAAGTATCTCGAATTGTGGTTGTTGGAAACCCAAATGTAGCTATGATGTGCTTGATACTATTATTAGTTAAATGTGATAGCCGAATATGGCTTGGTGCTAGAGTGAACAAATGTGAACTTTGATAGTAAAAATATTAATGATCGATGACATAAATTATATGTCTTAGTTAATCAGGCTTTGATGCCTAGCAGGCCTAGTGCTGGTGTGAGATTTTAGGCTAAAAGCCTAGCAGGTATTATACCGTTGTGTTATAATTCAGGTAATAAACCTAGCAGGCATAGTGCCAGTGTATGATTTCAGGCTAAAAGCCTAGCAGGTATTGTACTGTTGTATTAAAGTCAGGTTGCCACCTAGCAGGCCATGTGCCAGTGTGATACTTCGAGATTCTATATTGACGAATATTAAAGGGGCTAAAACGAGTGAAAAAGTCTTGTGCGAGTTAAATCATTGTTAAGTTGAAATAAGGTACGTATATGCTTTGTTAAAATATTATGGTATGAGTTATGTATTGAATGTGATTGAAATTCAAGGAGATATAGTATGAACATGTGATTGTGTAGCATAGTGTTCGGCCATTTAAGGCATGATGATGCGTATAAATATATTTTCTGTTATCAAATTGAGCTTGAAGTTCAAGTGAATGAGTAAATATGCATGTACATTCGACTTTGGTTTATATTAAAATAAGATAAACCTATGGTAAAGTGATATATGTGAAGTATTGATAAACTTTCATTGAATTGATTTATTCGATTGTGTTTGAGGATGTGTAAAAGGTTTCATTTACGGCCAAAAATGACTAATTTAAGTCAAAGTAGTAAATAGATGTAACCTTGCGGTTAATGTGTAGTACAATGACTAGTTAATCAATTGATTTAAATTGTTTAAGACTTACTAAGCTTATGGAAGCTTACTTTGTGTGTTATGTGTCCTTGTTTTATAGATATCTGAGTCCTGATTCAAGCTCGGGGATCGTCAGCATCTCGTCACACTATCGACTACTTTGGTATTTTATGTTTTAAGTTTAACTAATGGCATGTATAGGGTGGATAACTTTTTGAATGATATGTTTTGGTTATGTATATAAAAGCCATACGAAAATGGCTTGACTATCCTATTAAGTACATTCATAGGTATGAAGTTCATGCTTAATGGTTATGATAGTTTGGTCGAATGACATATTTATAAATTAGTAAATGCAATTGGAGTTTATAGAAAATTTTGATAATGTGCTGAGTATTATTTAAAGGAGTGACCTTTTTGGTATGGTTATATACTTCACTCGGCTTTTGTGTATATTCATGAATTTAATTATAATGTGAGTTAGTTGTTAAAAGTAGGAAATGAAATGATCCATGGATATATGTATATGAATTTTTGTATATTAGGTTAATTATTGATATCCTGGTTTTGGGAATTTGAATGTTTTATTAACTTTAAGTCGTATGGTTATTTGGCATGACATTACACTAAAGAATTTATATGAGATTTTAACAAATGTTAGTTATATATATATGATATTGTATTCGAATGATGTTTGCCATAGTGTTTTGGATTATAATGAAAATATATGTGTTTGAATTTATGTTTTAATGAATTAACGAATTGTGCTTTTGTTAAATAGTTGTAAATGTGTATAATTAGTGGATTGAAAATGTGGTAGTTCAAATGCTATAAACTTCTCTAAAATTTCTTTTATATGATTCGAAATTTGAAGGTGATTAATAATACTTGAATTAGTCACATTCTCTATATGTATGAATATGACTTGCTTGGATATTTGAAGGTTTGGGATTTGTCTTTGTTTTGTAATGCCCTGTAACCCTATTTGGCGACGAATACGGGCTAAGGGTGTTACAAAGTTTGTATGTGTTTTGGGGCAAAAGATGGCCTAGAGAATAGCCTAACTTTGGGCCACACAGCCAGCCACCACGGTCATGAGTGTAGGGCATGTGAACCTTGCATGAAATTTTCCGAGAATAATGACGTCACATGGCCTGGTCACAAGAGCGTGTCCCATGGCCGTTTGACCAAATTTACATGCTGACGTCATAAGCAGAATACCCCAGTTTTTCACACAGGGTGAGAGCATGGGCGTGTTGAAGCCGTATGAAGGACATGGGCCAAGGACACGAGTGTGTGCTCGGCCGTGTGAAAACCCCTGTAGGTTCAAAATGAAAAAGAATTTTCCAATAATTCGACACGAGTTGGGGACACGGACATGTGTGACCACATAGCCTGCCCACATGAGTGTGCCCCTAACTCATTCGGGCGTGTGCCCTGTTTATAACCAAAATTTCCAAAAATTTTCTAAGTCCTCGATTTGGTCCCGAACCACTCCCAAACTATGTTTTGGGCTCCGTAGGCCCATTTTAAGGATCGCATGATATATTATGCAAAGGTTTTAAATTGAAATGAAATTTATGGCTCGATTTTGTATGATTGTTTGTGTTATTGTCTGGTAATGCCTCGTACCCGGTTCTAACATCGAACCCGACTAAGGGTATGACATATATGCTCTTTTGAGCTATAAACGGTAAGCTCCTCCTGAACTGAGGTAACAGTAAGCTCTAATGAGCTGGGAAACAGTAAGCTCTTATGAGCTGAAATATCGATAAGCTCATACGAGCTGTGGTGAGTCCACAACACATGCTGTAATCTCAACCAAACGGTAACCCTAGTGACATGTCACTTATATCCTACGAGTTTCTAAGGTTCAAACAAGGCTCAGTATTATTCAAACTTCATCATTTAGGCATTCAAATATCATATGATTTATTTATCTCAATTCATGTAAATACATTTCAAATAAGTACATATTTAAATACTCAATTCTAACTATACAAACTTACCTCTATATAGCTTGGATGAATACGGTCGTCTATTCGACAATTTTGCCTTTTCCCCGATCCACTTTCGATCTTTGCTTTTCTTAATCTATATATTATCAAATTTAACTCATTCAATTACCATTCTATTCAATTTAATCCAAAACATCTATTTTGGAAAAATTACACCTTTGCCCCATTATTTCAACTTCTTTACAATTTAGTCTTTATCATATAAAAATGCAAATTCATGAATTAGGTCCCTCCCCATGCTTGCTGTAACAGCTCGGTTTAGACCCTAATCAGAACGAGTGATTTTAGGACCACTTAACCGAGCCAAAAATATTTATTTTATTATTTTATTATGTCTTATAGCATGATAGATTTACCGTGTGAAAGTTTTGTAAAGAAATTTTACCGATTAAATAGTTAATTCGGTAAAATGGAGTAGATAGCATAAAATATAAAAGTGACATGCTATTTGTTAAAAGTATTAAATTGCTTTGGCTTTTGAATTTAGTGGCCTTAAATGGTTATTAAACCATTATTTTAGTCAATGGACATTAATGGACTTTAATTGATATGTTTTATATGTTCTAACATAAGGTTAATTTAGTAAATTGGTTAATATATTATTATTAATAAAATAAAACATGAAATTATTGTCATTTGTGTTCTTGATTGCCGAAAGTTCAAAGAAAAATTAAGGAACAAAAGCTTTTAGGGTTCGGCTCCTTTTAATTTTTATTAAGATATGTGATTTGATCGATTTTTGATAATTTTTATGTTTTTGAGATCATTGTTTTGTGTTCTATCATGCCCAAGCTTTAATTTCTAAAATTGATGATGTTTTTGAGTTATGCCATTATTGAATGCTTGGTTGTTTTGTTGAATAATGGTGGATTATTGATTGTTATTTAGTGATATACAAGTTTATTAAAGTGATTTTTGACAAAAATTAGTTTTAGGGATTAAATTGAAAAAGGTAGAAACCTTGTGGTTATAAATGTGAATAAGTGAAAAATATATGTTTGTTTGATACACATGAATATTCGACCATGGTGATTTATGATAGAAAATGTATAATTTGTTACTTTATGTAGAAAGGACTAAATTGCAAAGTGATTAAAAATGTAGGGGCAAATATGTAATTTGCCAAATTTACTTGTACAAGTGTTTAATTGGATGTGTTGGTGAATAATAGAGTTAAATTGGATTAATATAGATCAAGACCAACAAATCCCAGATCTTGATCGGGGAAAACGAAAGGTAGACAAGTAGATTTCAAGTTTACGACCTAAATCGAGGTAAGTTCGTATAATTAGAATCGAACTTGTATAATGTTTATAGTTGTCGTATTAATTTCGTTTGAATGTATAATGCACTATGGAATTCAATTGCCTATTGAATATATGTTAAGTTTGATATGATATACGTATGAATTAGTAAATCGAAATGCCTAATGGTTATATGTCCAAATTGATTACCGAGTCCCGTTCGAATCTTAGAAAGTCGTAGGATACAAGTGACATGTCATTAAGGCTACAGGGTGGTTGAGCTCCTACATATGTTACGGACTCACCACAACTCATAAGCTTACATGATCAGCCTTCGGGCTTACCGTTCATCCTTCGGGATTACATGTTCAGTCTTCGAACTTACCGTTTGCATGTTAAGCCTTTGGGCTTACTGTTACCAGCTCAAGAGAAGTATACCGTACATGGCTTGAAAGAGCGTATATGATGAATTGACGAATTTTACAGGTTATACTTATATACACTATGTGTGTATCACCCGAGTATCCCCCGATGTTCTTAAAGGTTCAACGGGCAAATTACTGATAAGTAATACATGATATAAATGGTTCAAGAAGTACATGTTCTGTATGAGATTATATTTTAAATGAAATATATGTTACATAGACTATATGCTACAAGTATAAGTTTATATGATACGTGTTACATGAGATGCAATAAGCTTATGAGATGTTTAATACATGAACTATATGAATTACATGAATTTCATGTTACAACTATATGTTTACAAGTTATAAGTTATAGGATTTATGTGTTATATAGGACATTGATATGTAAAGATAAATGGTTATATGGTTACATGAGTATATGCTATATGAATAGAAGATAAATGAATGAATTGTATCGTGAAATATGATTACATGAATGTTACATGTTTGTTTAATCTTTGGATTGGATGAATACATGGTGATTATATGACTAACATGGTTATGATGGTTGAATAGGCATTAAGGACATATGATTTGGGTTTGATAATGTTATTGGCATTTTTATATGTTGATTCGGTAAGTTAAATTCTATATTATATGGGCTTACTAAGCTTTAAAAGCTTACTTTATTTATTTTTCCCGTGTTTTATAGATTCAAAAGCTAGCTCGATTTCAGACAAAGTCGGAGATTGCAATCACACTATCTAGACAAGCTTTTGGTACTTTTAAATCTTTGAAAAATGTTATAAATATGGCATGTATAGGCTAGTTATAAGTTGATGATTATGGTTACCTATGTTAATGAATGTGGTATGATTTTGGACACTTGGTCAAGCTATGAGATATGGCTTGAAATGAGAATGGTTGGCTTTTTATGAATGCATTATATGTTATGCACTTTATATGGTATTTTGGATGAATGGTATATGATATTTATGAGGGTTGAATGTGGTCAATTGTTAGGTCTCATTTGTGATTGAAATGGTAAGTTGAAATGGTATAGAATTTAGCTCATTTGATATATGTTTGGTTGATGTAATTTGACATGATATTGGTTGAATATGAATTGGTATAAATGTGCTTGTTTTTGGTTGAATTGGTTGCTCAATTAGTATGTGAAATGTTGTAAAATTTCTACTTGTAGGTACATGAACTTTTAGGGTGTGAAAATGGCTTGTACCAAGCCTATTTCGTGCCACACGGTCAGAGCACATGGGCGTGTGACTCGACCATGTGACCCCATATTGTAGTTGATTTGGTCAGGATGCCACACGGGCTAGACACACAATTGTGTCTTGTACCGTGGGCTTAAGTCAGTAGCTTCATGAATTTCACATAGCCTAGACACACGGGCGTGTCTTGTGGTCATGTGCATAAGTCAGTATGTATACCCTGTTTTCACACAGCCTGGACACATGGGCATGTCTGACAGCCGTATGAGGCACACGGCCGTGTGACCCTACTCCGAAAATCTTATAAAGTTTTCTCATATCTTTTATATGATATCAATTTAGTCCCTGATGAATGAATGGAGCTTTATATGATTGTTGTAAGCATGATATGTTAGATTAATGTTGAATGATGATAATGTTTGATAAGATTAAAGTTTTACTGTTCTGGTCCGAGTTACAAGTCTGGTAATGCCCTTACCTAATCCGGTGATGGTTAAGGGGTAGGGGTGTTATACTTGCGGAATTTCTCCTATTAGCATATCAGCCCTTATTTTTCATTTATTTCATATTTCAACCACAAAATTTTCATATTTCTCAATTTAATCTCTAATTTGCAATTTTACCAAAGATCACTTTACAAATGTTGTTTATCTAACAATAACCATTCATTTTCTATCATCAAACATCAAAATACTCATACATTCATCAATGGCAAAACTCAAATACTTTAACAGTTTCTCAAATTAGTCATTGGGCTAGCTATACCAAGTTGCAACTATCTCAAAAACATAGAAATCATTAAAAACGGGAAAAAATCACTCACCAATTGCACAAATAAGCTTGGCCAAATGAAAAGGATGGAAATGGCTTCTTTTTGCCCTAAGTTCGGTTGAAGATGAAAAAAGAATAAGATGATATATGTTTTATTTCATTTAATTTATCTTTATTTACTAAATACCAAAATTAACCTTAATGAACATTAATTATTTCACTAAATGCCAAACCATTATCATCCACTGTCATATTATTGGGCTATTTGCCACATAAGGACCTCCACTTTAAAGTTCTATAGCTATTAGACACCTTTAGCTAATAGAACACAAGTTTTTCATTTTACACGATTTAATCCTTTGCATCAAGTGAAACACTCAAACGATAAAATTCTTCACGAAATTTTCACACAATTACAATATCATGTTGTAAACATTAAAATAATAATAAAATAATTATTTTGACTTTAGATTTGTGGTTTCAAAACCATTATTCTGATTTGACTAAAAACGGGCTGTTACATCATTAATTAATTAAACAATTACTTAGTTTTAACAACGAACTTAAGTAAAAAAGTGATAAATTACATAGGAAAAATCCTATATGTTTTTAAGTTTACAACCTACGATCATTAGAGTCTGACCCCCAACTGGCATTTGAATATCCTTCTAGTAAAAACTTTGAAGTTTGAGTGAACTTTATCCCATGATTCAGATTCCATTACAAATATCGCAAGATCCTTTTGACAGCTTTAAAATGTGAATCCAAAGGTTTGTGCATGAATTGACAAACTTTGTTAACAGAGAAAGCAATATCTGGCCTGGTAATCACAACAAATTGGAGAACACCAACAATGCTTCTAAAAAGATGCTCATCTTCAACAGGTCTGCCTTCATGAGCTGATAGATGACAAGTAGTTATCATTGGTGTAGGAGAACCGTTTGACTTGTCGATGAAGGCTCTTCGAAATAAATCAAGAATATATTTCTTCTGGCTAAGAAAAACACCTTACGAAGTATAAGTGACTTCAATTCCAAGAAAATAACTCAACTTTCCTAAGTCTTTCAGAGAAAAATGAACATTGAGGTCTTTAACAAACTGATCTATGGCCGAAGAGTTAGTCCAAGTGACAATAATGTCATCGACATATACCAAGACATAAAGTAACTGAGACCCTGATCGATGAATAAAAAGGGAGTTGTCAGCTTTAGATGCTTCAAACTTGTTGGCTAAGAGAAACTCTTTCTGCTTGTGAAACCAAGCTCGACGTGCTTGTTTAAGACCATCAGTGCCTTTCTCAATTTGCATACCAATTGTTGGCTATCTATTCCTTGTACCGAGCTACTGAGCCATCTGCATTCTTTTTTACTTTGAAAATCCACTTGCATCCAATAGCTCAACGCCCTGCAAGTAGTGGCATGAGATCCCAAGTGTGATTGGAAATTAAAGCGTTATATTCTACTTGTGTAGCTATAGTCAAGGCAGGGCTTTGAAAAGCTTTTGCAATGGATGAGGGTTCCTTATCAGTCAAGACAGAAGAGAATATCTTTGGTTTAAAAATACCACATTTTGATCAAGTCAGCATAGGATGACAATTCACAAGAGAAGAAGGTCTGTTAGGAATGGTAGATTGAGTACAGGAAGTAGGTACACAGGCTACTGCAGATGAATCCCTATTTAGAGTTGGAGCACTAGTAGACCTTGTATAGGAAGGAGACTGAGGGTAAGGTGACACAAGAAAAACCTCAGTTGGTCTTGAAGTAGAAGAGGTATGAACAGGAGAACCAATTGGTACAATCACAAGAATATGAGACCTATGATGAATAGAACTAATTGATGGCATGTCTGGTTCTGAGGAGAAGCTAGTCTGAAAAGGGAACTGAGACTCATCAAAGGTGACATGTCAAGAGAAAAAATTACGACCATCCTCTGCAAGGCACTTGTAGCCTTTTTGATTAGTTGCAATTCCAAGAAAGACACACCTCTTGGACCGAAAATGAAATTTCTGCTACTGGAAAGGCCTCATAGAAGGAAAATATGCACAATAAAAAACCTTTAATTGAGAATAAGCAGGTTCAAGTTTGTATAGGTCCTGATAAGGATTATTTTATTGAAGAGCAGAAGTAGGTAACTTATTGATCAAATGAACAGTATGAGCAAAGGCTACTGACCTGTAACACCCTTAACCCGTATCCGTTGTTGAAATAGGGTTAAGAGGTATTACCTAACGTTCACATCATTATACACACATTTCACCTACATTAATCATTCATCTTCGAATAACATTCAATCACATACACAATGTCCCTTATATAGGTCTACGAGACCCTAAACATGCTTTAAGAAGGGTTCAGGACTAAACTGATCACATACAAAAATTTTCAGAACTTAAAAAATTTTCTAAGTTACAGAGGTCTCACGCCAATGTGAACAAGTTATGTGACTTACACAGCTTTAGACACGCCCGTGTCTCAGGCCATGTGAAAACAGGGCATACATACTGACTTGTACCACAGAGCCGATCGCACGCCCATGTGCCTGGCCGTGTGAAAACTAGAGGGTATACTAACTTAGGTCACACGGCCAGTCAAACACCCGTGCGTCTATCTAGTGTGCCTATTCGAAATGGCCTCACACGCCCATGTCCAGGTTGTGTGCTCGGCCGTGCCAAACCTATAGGGTATACTGACTTGTGCCACACGGCCAGTCACATGCTCGTGTGTGAGGCCATGTGGAGCACCCAGTCCAATTCGAATTGAACCATCAGGGGACACAACTGAGGCACACACCCGTGTCTCTGCCCGTGTGGACAAAAATAGGCCATTTACAAGGCCAATATGCCACCCATAAGGGTCAACCCCACAAACTCAAATTAAGGCACCAACCTAAACTCGAAATGCAGCCAAAACAAGTCTAAAATATGCAAAATTCATGCCATAACAACTTCAACCATTTCAAAACACATTTTCTTAATCAACGCATACCAAAATCATCATTTACCCTATTTTGAAGTATACAATTTCTCACCAATTTAACTACTCAATATCATACCATAGATATGCCATTTCCCATCCATAACATTCTATTAGTATTTCACCATGTAAATTATCCATTCAACCATCAAAGCAACAGTACCAAAATGACCAATTTCACAAAGCATAACATATTCATCACTTAGCATGTATGAACACATACCATAAGTTAATTACATTGCCAGCAACTACATCATTCTCAAGCCAAATCATAGGGCTAAATCCACAACACAAAATATACTAAAATGAAACTAGCCTATACATGCCACAACACAAAAGTACCGAGTAAACGATCGATATTGTGATAACGATTCTTGACAATTCCTGATTCCGAGCTAGCTTCAATACTCTATAAAACAAGGGAAAGAACACACAAGATAAGCTTTTAAAAGCTTACTAAGCCATATACAAATAAAGTAATCAAATGAAATAATTGCAATTCAATTCCAATATGCAAAGCATGGCTAAACACATAAATAACTGCCAACTTTTCTCATATTATACACATTTTCACATTTAATTTCATCACTTACCTTCTCTTTCAGTACTCATAGTAACTTCATACGTACCTGAGTTGTTTAACTCATTTACACATTCTTTCTCGTATTAAATTTTCCCATTGAACCATTCAAAATTGCTAAGGATACTCAAAAGTCTCGTATATCACATACAATGTCAATGTCCCAGACATAGTCTTACATATTTTCACATATTGATGCCAATAGCCCAGCTATGGTCTTAATCAAAATCATATATGGATGCTAATGTCCCAAACATGGTCTTACACGAAATCATAATATGATGCCAATGTCCCAGACATAGTCTTATACGTAATCATATCTCGAAAATCCTCATGTCATGACATTTGTATTCTATACTCTTCCTAAGGTTCGTACGAGGCTTTTGAACATAGTAACTCTGTCGATTCTTACTCATAATTAATCATTTAGCATCCAATGCAGTTCAATGACATATAAACATATATAATTCAATTTAAAGACATTTATTTGCATGTGAACTTACCTCGTATTCGAGATGGACGTATCGAGTTGACTACTCGATAACCTTTGATTTTCCTTGGTCTAAATCCAATTTCTTCTTTTCTTGATCTATATGAATTAAAATTTAACTAATTTAATTATCATTTCACTCAATTTCATCCAAAACACACAATTGAGGCAATTTACACGTTAGCCCCTATAATTTCACATTTTTGCATTTTAGTCCTTAATTCATAAAAACACAAATTATACAAAATTCAACAAGACCTATGCTTGTCTGAATCACTCTTATGCCCCTAGTAGCCCATAACTTTCATTTATTTCACATTTCAACCACTCTATTTGCATAATTCACAATTTAGTACCTAAATAGCATTTTCATAAAAAATCACTTAACAAAATATATTAATCTAGCATTTATCTTCCATTTTTCATCATCAACTATCACAAAGCTCATAGATTCAACAATGAAACTTTATCAAATCATCA
Source organism: Gossypium stocksii (assembly GCA_020496765.1). Classification (NCBI taxonomy): domain Eukaryota; kingdom Viridiplantae; phylum Streptophyta; class Magnoliopsida; order Malvales; family Malvaceae; genus Gossypium; species Gossypium stocksii. The sequence goes on from CM035624.1 coordinate 45,375,735, forward strand.
TCAAACTGGAAAATTAAGACATGGGCTAGGTAGTACTAGATGCAACAATTACAAAAACATAGAAATCATCAAAAACCAAATGAAAACAAACTTACAATCAAAGCTTCTTCTTGTCGAAATGTTTAAACCTTCAAACCCTATTCTTCTTTTCTATTTTCGGTTGAAAGATGATGAATAAACCATGTTTTTTTTATTTTAGTTTTTATTTAATTAACTTTAATTCATATTTTACCATTTTACCCTTAATGAAAACATTATAAATTAGCTTAATGGTTGGCCATTTATGTCAAATTCCACTAATCATGGTCTAATCACATCATAACGACCTCACATTTAATAAATCATAGCAATTAAAAACTTAATCAAATAGAACACCAATTTTACACCGTATGCAATTTAGTCCTTTTATCAAATTAACTAACCAATCAATAAAATTAGCTCACGAAATTTTTAAACATATCTAATAACATGCTATAAACACCAAAAATAATATTAAAATAATTTTTTGACCTCGAATTTGTGGTTCTAAAACTTTTCTGATTTAACTAAAACCGGGCTGTTACAACTCTTCCCCTAGGGATTTTCGTCCCCGAAAATCTTATCAGTGAATAGGTTCGGGCATTGTTCTGTCATAGTGTCCTCAGTTTCCCACGTAGCTTCTTCAACCCCATGCCAATGCCATAAAACTTTCACTAATGCGATTTTCTTATTTCTTAGCTTTTTGATCTCTACTTTAGTCGGGGAAATGACATGCGAAGGATCGGATCGATATCATTGAAGCATCGATACATGAAAAACATTACGGATTTTCTCTAACTCAATTGGTAAAGCTAGCTGATAAGCCACTAGACCTATTATTTTGATGATTTCATACGGCCCTATAAATCTCAGACTCAATTTGCCTTTACGACCAAATCGAAGTACTTTCTTCCACGGAGACACCTTTAAAAATACTCTATCCCCGATCTAAAACTCAATATCTTTCCATTTTAAGTCTGTATACGATTTCTGACGATCTGACGCTGCTTTCAGACTTTTACGAATTACTTTCACTTTCTGCTCAGTCTTTTTAATCAAATCAACCCCGTGAATCTTATTCTCGTTAAGCTCAATCCAATTTAAAGGTGTTAAGCATTTGTGACCATACAATGCTTCGTATCATGACATCTTTATACTCGATTGAAAGCTATTATTGTACGCAAATTCAATCAATGGAAAATACTTTTCCCACGTACCTTCAAACTCAAGAATACAACATCGTAATATATCCTCGAGTATCTGAATAATTTGCTTAGATTGACCATCCGTCTGTGAGTGAAATGCGGTACTGAAACGTAGCTTTGTACCCAGTGCATGTTGCAGTTTCTTCCAAAACCGTGATGTGAACCTTGGATCTCTATCTGAAACAATCCCGTGCAATCTCACAACCTTAGAGATAAACAACTCAGCGAACCTATCAAGTGTATAATTTGTACACATAGGAATGAAATAAGCCGATTTAGTCAATCTGTCAATAACAACCCAGATTGCATCTTTCTTTCTTAGAGATAGAGGCAAACTCGATACAAAATCCATTGTTACTCTGTCCCATTTCCACTCAGGAATCATGATAGGCTGTAATAAGCCTAACGGTACTTGTTGCCCAACTTTCACTTGCTAACAAATCAAACATTTTGAAACGAATTTAGAGATATCTCGTTTCATACCGGGCCACCAATAAAACTATTTCAAGTCGTTATGCATTTTCATACTTCTGGGATGAATAAATAAACGACTACTATGTCATTCGTTCAAAATCATCTGAATCAACTCTAAATTTCTCAGAACACATATTCGGTCTCTGAATCTCAAACAATCATCGGCATCAACTTGAAACTTTGAATTAGGGCTCGAATCACATTGAACTCATTTTGCTAATATTTCATTGTCAACTTTTTTAGCTTGACAAATATGCTATAAATACAATGGTCTTGCTCTCAAATAAGCTACAATCGAACCATCTTCATATAAAGTCAATCGAGTATTAATCACACGTAGAGCAAACGAAGATTTTTAGCTCAATGCATCAACAACAACATTTGCCTTTCCCTGATGATAGTCGATCACTGACTTGTAGTCTTTTAACAATTCAAGCCATCTTCGTTGTTGCAAATTTATATTTTTCTGAGTCATTAAGTATTTCAAACTCTTATAATCAGAATAAACATGGCATTTCTCTCCAAACAAGTAATGTCCCCAGATCTTTAACGCAAACACAATTGTTGCTAACTCTAAATCATGCGTAGGGTCATTCTTTTCATGCGGTTTCAATTGTCTCGAGGGATAAGCTATGACTTTGCCTTTCTGCATCAAAACACAGCGCAGGCCATTTAATGATGCATCACTGAAGATCACGAATTCTTTACTTGATTCTGTTTGAACTAACACTGGAGCTTTAGTCAATAGAGCTTTTAACTAATCAAAACTTTTCTAGCATTTATCAGACCACTCAAACTTAAAATCTTTTTGAAGTAGTCTCATCATCAGAGTTGCAATCATTGAAAAGCCTTTTACGGACTATCTATAGTAGCCGGCAAGTCCCAAAAAGCTACGGACTTCGGATGCATTTCTTGGAGGCTTCCAATATATTATTGCAGAAATCTTGCTCCAATCGACTCGTATACCTAATGCTGACACTATATGCCCCAGAAAACCAACCTCTCGTAACCAGAATTTACATTTGCTGAACTTTGCAGATAATGCTTATCTCGCAGAGTCTGTAGGACAGTCCTTAGATGCTCGGCATGCTCAGATTCATCCCAGGAATAAATCAAAATGTCATCAATGAATACAACAGCAAATCAATCTAGGTACTGTTTGAAAATCTGATTCATCAAATCCATAAAGACTGTAGGAGCATTCGTTAGTCCGAAAGGCATAACCAAAAATTCATAATATCCGTACCTCATTCGAAAAGCAGTTTTCGGCACATCTGACTCTTTAACTCGCAACTGATAATAACCTGATCTCAGATCTATTTTTGAAAACATTGTAGCTCCTTTCAAATGATCAAATAAATCATCTATCTGTGGTAGAGGATATTTGTTCTTGATAGTCACTTTATTAAGCTGTCAATAATTGATGCACATTCTCATAGTTTCGTCTTTCTTTTTCACAAACAAAACCGATGCACCCTAGAGCAAAACCTTTATCTGTCAATTCTTGCAATTGAGCTTTCAATTCTTTTAATTCTATCGGTGCCATTCTATACGGAGCTATCGATATAGGAGTTGTTCCCGACATTAACTCAATACCAAATTCAACTTTTTAAATCGGCAGTAATCTCGGTAACTCTTTGAGAAATACATATGGATACTCACATACACTAGCACTGATTCAATCTTCTTTTTAGTTACTTTTGTATCAAGCACATAGGCAAAATAAGCTTAGCAACTTTTTCTCACATATATCTGAACTAATATCGATGAAATAACCACGGGTAACCCATTCAAATCATCTGACTCAATCCAAATAATCTCATTATTCTGACATCTTAGATCACCCATTTTTCATTTGCAATTTACTATAGCATCATGCAACGTTAGCCAATCCATACCCAGAATTATATCAAATTCGTCAAATGGCAATAACATCAGATTAGCTAGAAAACAGAAGTCCCAAATCATCAATGGACAGTTCTTGCATACTTTATCAACTAGAACACACTTGCCTAAGGGGTTCGATACTTTAATCACAAATTCAATAGACTCTACAGGCAAAGTCTTACTGGATACTAAATTTATACATATATATGAATGAGTAGACCCTGGATCTATCAATACAATCACATTGGTATCATAAAGAGCGAAAGTACCAGTAATAACTTCTGGAGATGATGCTTCTTCAGGAGCGTGAATAGCATAGGCTCTAATAGGTGCTTGGGGTTCAAATCTTATAGTAGAGTCTTTAGTTCCCCTCTGACCACTACTCACATTCCTCGTGTTTTTAAGTGGTCAGCCTCTAACTACCATGTTTACTCGGTCTAGTATTCTATACAGTATCTTGCTCAGCCAACTCAGGACAATCACGGATGGAATGATCTAATGATCCACATTTAAAACAAGCAAGTTCATTCAATATACAATTATGGGGATGCCGTTCACCATAATATTTGCACTCAGGTCGGTTTGTCGGGCACTTCCCATGCTAGCTATTGATGTAGCTTGAGCTTTTGAACTCACAGGTGGTCTTTCTCGATCTCGTCTAGAATAACCCATGATAACTTTTGAACAGCTAGAATCATCTCGAAACTTCTTTGTTGCAGAATGAAATGACTTACTCGATGATCTTTTCCTTGAATCTCTAGCTTTAGAATCAACTTTTCTTTTCTCTTTATTCAATTCTTTAGCTTTGCACGCTCAATCAACAAGCACAACAAACTCTTTTATTTCCAAAATCCTAGGTAGCAATCAAATGTCTTTATTCAAGCCGTCTTCAAATCTCTTGCACATTATCACTTTAGTCGAAACACACTCTCGTGCATATCTGCTCAATCTCACAAATTCCCATTCATATTTTATCACAGTCATGCGACCTTGTTTCAACTCGAGGAATTCTTTGCGTTTCTGATCGATAAACCTCTGACTGATGTATTTCTTTTGGAACTTGGTTTGGAAAAACTCCCAGGTGACTCATTCTCTCAGAACCATGGATATTAACGTATTCCACCACTGGTAACCTGTATCTGTCAAAAGTAAAACCGTACATTTAATGCATTCCTCGGGTGTATACGACAACTCATCAAATACTCTGATTGTGTTTTCAAGCCAGAATTCAACTCATTCAGCATTAGTATCAGCAGTAGCCCTGAACTTTTCATCCTTATATTTTCAAATTTTATCAACTGGAGGTTTACTCAGACGTATCAGATCAACAACTTGAGGGATAACAAGAATTTGTGAAGGATTAGATGGGGGTAGAGGTTGTTGAGCAACCAGATTCATTTGAACGAACTCTGTGAACCACTCATTCATCATTTGGAAGAAGGCTTGCTTAGCCTTTCCCTTGCGGCCACTCATACCTAAAATCAGGCAGCGTTGCCCCTTAAGTAGGTGCAGGCACATTACTTTCCACATCGTCAACTATGGCTCAATCGGGATCCATTTACTATACGAAAACACATTTTAACTGTCAGAAATCATCACACTATCGCAGTTTATAATGTGGCATGTATAGCTAGACTCTCACATGCTACGTTAGTCCTAGAATCGACTAAACCGTAGCTCTAATACCAATAAAATGTAAAGGCCCTAACCCCTATCCGTTGCCAAAATAAGGTTAAGAGGTATTACCTAACCATTCACATCATTACACATGCATTTCACATACTTTAATCATTCATCTTTGAATAACATTCAATCACATACACAATGTCCCTTATATAGGTCTACGAAACCGTAAACAAAGTTTAAGAAGGGTTTGGGACTAAACCGATCACATACAAAAATTTTCGAAACTTAAAAAGATTTTCTAAGTTATAGAGGTCACACGCCCGTGTGAATAGACCGTGTGACTCACACAGCTTTAGACATGCCCGTGTCTTATCTGTGCGAAAACAAGGCATACATGCTGACTTGTATCACACGGCTGATCGCACGCCTGTGTGCCTAGCCGTGTGAAAACTGGAGGGTATACTGACTTACGTCACATAGCCAGTAACACGCCCGTGTCCAAGCCGTGTGCTCGGCCATTCCAAACCTGCAGGGTATACTAACTTATGCCACAGGGCCAGTCACACGCCCGTGTGTGAGGCCATGTGTAGCACCCAGTCCAATTCGAATTGAACCATCAGGGGACACGGTTGAGACACACCCCCATGTGGACAAAAATAGGCCACTTATCAGTCCAATTTTCCACCCATATGGGTCAAACCTACAAATTCAAATTAAGGTACCAATTTAAACTCAAAATGCAACCAAAACAAGTCCAAAATATGCAAAAGTCATACCATAACAACTTCAACCATTTCAAAACACATTTCATTAATCAAAGCATACCAAAATCATCATTTAGCCTATTTCAAAGTATGCAATTCCTCACCAATTTAACTACTCAATATCATACCACAAATATGCCATTTCCCATCCATAACATTCTATCAATATTTTACCATGTAAATTATCCATTTAACTATCAAAGTAACCATACCAAAATGACTAATTTCACAAAGCATAACATATTCATCACTTAGCATGTATGAACACATACCATAAGTTAATTACATTGATAACAACAACATCATTCACAAGCGAAATCACATGGCTAAATCCATAACACAAAATATACCAAAATGACACTAGCTTATACATGCCATATACCATATTTACGAGCTTCCAAAAGTAACGAGTAAATGATCGATAGTGTGATAATGATTCTTGATGATTCCCAAGTCTCAACTAGCTTTGATACTCTATTAAACAAAGGAAAGAACACACAATAAGCTTTCAAAAGCTTACTAAGCCATATACAAATAAAATCATCAAATGAAACAATTGCAATTTAATTCAAATATGCAAAGCATGGCTAAACACATAAATAAGTGTCAACTTTTCACATATTATACACAGATTCACATTTAATTTCATCACTTACCTTCTCTTTCAATACTCACATTAACTTCATACGTACATAAGTCGTTTAACTCATTTACACATTCTTTCTCGTATTAACTTTACCCGTTGAACCATTTAAAAATGCTAAGGATGCTCAGAAGTCTCGTATATCACATACAATGCCAATGTCCCAGACATGGTCTTACATGTATTCACATATTAATGCCAATAGCCCAACTATGGTCTTACACGAAATCATATATCAATGTCAATGTCCCAAACATGGTCTTACACAAAATCATAATATGATGCCAATGTCTAAGACATGGTTTTATACGTAATCACATCTCAGAAATCCTAATGTCATGACATTTGACTCTTCCTAAGGTTCATACGGGGCTTTCGGACATCGTAACTATGTCGATTCTTGCTCATACTTGATCATTTAGCATCCAATGTAGTTCAATGACATATAAACATATATAATTCAATTTAAAGACATTTATTTGCATATGAACTTACCTCGTATTCGAGATGGACGTATCGGGTCGACTACTCGATAACCTTTGATTTTCTCCAGTCTAAATCCGATTTCTTCTTTTCTTAATCTATATGAATTGAAATTTAACTAATTTAATTATCATTTCACTCAATTTCATCCAAAACACAAAATTGAGACAATTTACACATTAGCCCCTATAATTTCGTATTTTTGCATTTTAGTCCTTAATTCATAAAAACACAAATTATACAAAATTCAACAAGACCCATACTTGGCCGAATGACTCTTATGCCCTTAAGAGCCCATAACTTTCATTTATTTCATATTTTAACCACTCAATTTTCATAATTCACAATTTAGTACCTAAACAGCATTTTCATCAAAAATCACTTAACAAAATATATTAATCTAGCATTTATCTTCCATTTTTCATCATCAACTATCACAAAGCTCATAGATTCAACAATGGAACTTCATAAAATCATCATCAAACTTAGAAATTAAGACATGGGCTAGCTAGTACTAGATGCAACAATTACAAAAACGTAGAAATCATCAAATACCGAATGAAAACGAACTTACAATCAAAGCTTCTTCTTGTCGAAATCTTTAAACCTTCAAACCCTATTCTTGTTTTCTATTTTCAGTTGCAAGATGGTGAATAAACCATTTTTTTATTTTATTTTTTATTTAATTAACTTTAATTCACATTTTACCTTTTTACCCTTAATGAAAACATTATAAATTAGCTTAATGGTTGGACATTTATGTCAAATTCACTAATCATGGTCTAATCACATCATAAGGACCTCACATTTAATAAATCATAGCAATTAAACACTTCATCAAATAGAACATCAATTTTACACCTTATGCGATTTAGTTCTTTTATCAACTTAACCAACCAATCGATAAATTTAGCTCACGAAATTTTTACACATATATAATAACATGCTAGAAACACCAAAAAAAATATTAAAATAATTTTCTGACCTTGAATTTGTGGTTCTGAAACTACTATTTCGATTTAACTAAAATCAGGCTGTTTCATGACCAAAACTCCAAAGGCATAGAGGGTTGAGCCAAGAGAGTCAGTCCCATGTCAACGATTTGTCGATGCTTTCTTTTAGCAACCCCATTCTATTTTGAAGTATAAGGACATGTGATCCTATGTTGAATGCTAAATCGAGAGAGCTCATTTGACAAAGAACCGTACTCTCCCCCAGTCACTCTGAAACATCTTGATGGTACAGCCAAACTGAACTTGAACCATTTGATGGAAGTGAAGAAAACACCGAAAAACTTCAGACTTGGTCTTGAGGAAATACAGCCAAGTGTACCTGCTATGCATATCAACAAAGGAAACATAATAGGAGAAACCATTGGACTACACATGCGCTGGCCCACAAACATTAGATACCATTAGTTCAAAAGGAAAAGAATACACTGTTTATGAAGAGTTGAAGGGTAATTTGTGAGATTTGCCTAATTGACAAGATGTACATATAGTAGGCAAATTGTTGTGTTTGAAAGAAATATTACAAGCACGCAGAACATGAAAAAGTGTGTTGTGACAAGGATGTCCAAGTCAGTTATGCCATAATGCAAGAGAAGATGAAGATTGAACATTGCATAGAAGAGGTCACTGTGACTTCTGTGCAGCACTAGGTTTGTTGGAAGCACCACGAAAAACATCAAACCTGTAGAATCTATCTTGCATGTGGCCTACTAGTAGTGTTTTCCCTTTCTGAATATCCTTCACAAAACATAGAAACATGTGAAACTTAAAGTAGACTGCATTATCTCTTGCAAACCAACCTATAGGCAACAAATTCTTACACACTGTAGGAACATGTAGAACATTCTTAAGATGTAAGAGCCTAGAACCAGTCAAGAAAGTAGTGGAGCCAATGGTAGTAATAGAAATAGACTCATCATTTCCCATGAAAACCTAACTGGTTCTTGAATAGGGAGAAGCAGTTGTGAGCTTAGCGATATCAGGAGTAATGTGATTTGTTGCTTTAGAGTCAGGATACCAGGTCTGATTAGGTAGAGAGAAGGAAGGAGCTCGAGGAGATGGCTGCTGAGACAAAACAAGAGGCTGTAAGGGTGATCCACAACAGTGAGACGTAGACAAACAAAAAGGTGTAAGAGAGGAAAAACATTTTCTAGTGAGCTAGTGATAATTGACTATCATCGAGCTATTTTGACCAATGCCAGAAAAGTCATCAAATCTGTGATAACAATTTTGTATCATATGTCTAATTTTCCACACATTTGACATTGCGGTCTAGAGCGTGACCAACCACGACCATTACCATGAACTCAGCCATGAGACCAACCTCGACCTTGCCCTCTGTGTCCTTACTTGAAATCTTGATTAGAATTTGTAATGTGCTCCAAACTGTCTAATGTTTCTTGTTGTGGCTAAAAAGCGAAATTGGCTTGAAAAGGAGCCTCGGTTAATATAGACATTTGTCGAGCTTTACAATTAAGAAGCAGTCCGATCAACAGGTCAAGAGACATAGGAGTTACTGAGCAATAACTCGAACAGATTCATATTTAATGGAAAGACTAACCAAGATGATACTCACATGTTCTTGTTCAGTAATCGAACTACCAACTGTAGTTAGATTATCACTTAAGTTCTTTACTTTAGACAAATAGTCTTTGATGATAAGATTGGACTTCTTGAGCGAGTATAGAGAATGACACATACTTGAGATCTTGAGGTTGGATTTGGCACCAAATCGTCTCTCAATGATTGTGCAGATTTCAAGACTAGTCTTGGCAGTTGTGAGATGCACCAAGACATCATCGATGACCATAGATAAGAGTCAGGATGCTAAAAACTTGTCCTTTGTCTTATGAACAAGAAAAGTAGGATATCAATTATCTGACCCTCATTTCCAAGTACTAGAAGAGGAGGAGCAAGAACCATGCCTAAGACAAACCCCTCAAGGCCATAGTCTTTAAGAATCAATAAGAGTTGATGCTTCTAAAAAAGGTAATTATGTTCACTGAGCTTGATAATATCATGTTTGGAGAAATAATGAACTATTTGTGAAGGAAAACTATCATGACTTTGTGGATGAATAGCTTCCCCAGTGTTAGAAGAGTGATAAGGCGTCTCTACTGGTACAGCTTCGGTAGCCATGAAGCAGAAGAAAAGAGAAAAGGAAAAAAAGTTATACCAAAAAGGCATGTGCTCTTGATACCATGTCAACTATAGCAATAAAGAGGATAAAGGAAGGCTTGTTCTCTTCAGTTATTGAACTGAGTAATGGAGTGTATTTAATACATGAATATAATAACTAACTATTAACTAACTAACAATTAACTAATTATGTTTAACAAACTAACTGCTTTTAACTAACTTCAAAGCTACTCATAACATTTTGAGAAGTATTTCAGCCAGGTGACTTCAACATCTGTTCTCAACCTTGTCATAACAAGGGTAAGGGAATAATAGGGGAAGCTCCATGTAACGCCCCAAATTTTGGGCCAAGAAGTATTGGGCCTCGAGCTTGGGGATCAGTTAGAAAACGGCTCATAAAAGTTTAATTGTGCTTGAGAATATCATAATTTTGTGTTTGGTGTGTTGTTTAAGTGATTTGGAGTGTTTGGGATGTTTGAGAAGTCCTGGGTTTAACCAGGGCTCTAGCAAAAATTTTAAATTTTCCCTTAGGTGGACCTTGGCATTAGCTTGAAGACCTTATAAATATTTTTGGTCAAAATATGACACAAGAAAGCAAGTGGTCTAGTGGCAAGGTGGCGTTAGGGGTGTACATGTGGTCTGGCATTCAAGTCTTGGCATTTCCAAAATTATTATTTTGGCTCCTGAGTGAACCTTTGGAGATTAGAAGTAGACCTTATATTTAATTGAGGGTAAAATGTGACACAAATGAGTTGATGGGCTAGTGGTGGTGGCGTGATTTAGCATGTGAGAGAGCAAGGGTTCGAATCCCCTTGCAAGCAAAATGCAATTATTTTGCTGCATGGGGATGGGAAGTGGTTGAGTGGGGTTCAAATTTTGGAAGGTTGTTAGAGACTTGGTAAAATGGGGAGTTTGAATTGGTCATGATGGTTGAATCAAATTTGAGTGGGGAGTTGGAGTGAATCAAGGAGAATCGGTGGAGATTTTCATGGAATTTGAATGGGAGAAGTTGGAGCCGATTGGGGGGAGTTGTTTATGCAAATTTCAGCTAGGGGTGCATTATAGTGCATTTTTGGCAATTTGTATAGGAGTTGGTGCTGAATTCTTCCTCTATTTTCTCGAGTTTATTTTTCTTTCTAGTGTCATTTTCGCAAGTTACCTCTCGTGACCTTTCGGGAGTTGAGTATCCTTTGTGCCGAAACCTTAGTGTCAAATACCTGAGCTTTTTGTTGTTTTCCCCAGCCTCTTCCTTTCTTTTCTATTTCCAATCTTTGCTGAATCACTCTCTGGTGAGTTCTCTTTTCTACCTTTTATTGCTATTTGCCGAATCTACCTTCTTTTCATTCTCATTTGATCATTCGGCTCTCTTTGTAGCCAAACCTTTTTCTTTTCGCTTTCCCAACTTAAACTGAATGCAATACTTTTCTTCTTCATCATCCTATTGATTTGTCTTTCAATAGCTGAACCCCCTTGCTTTTCTTTTAACATTTTATTCTTTTTATTCTGGTTGACTGGAGCCTGACTCTTCCTACTTTCTTTTGGGTAAGTCGAGTGTTATACCACCTCTTTCCCTCTCTCCTGTTCTTTGTTTTGTTTCGATATTGGTTGAGAATCATTAATCTTGCTTTGTTTTCCAAACCTTTTTGGATGTTGGTCCATGTCAATCGGTGGAGCTTCGACTACCTTGTTCTCTGCACGTTTCCGATTTGTTCTTCAAGTAGATCTTGGCTGAATATTATGAGGTAAGGTTATGGTTTGTTTTGATTGTATTGGCCAAATATCAATCCATTCTTTTGTACTTCCTTGGACTTTGTATATCGATTCAAGTCTTGGATCAAGTTTTCGTTGATTAAGGGAATCTTATATTGTGAGTGCTGCAGTCAGTAGGAAAAAGGTGTAGGCTTTTCTTGGTTGATATTTAAGCGAACCAAGTCGCACACTTGGGTTAAGGGTTGGTGTTTGGAGATTCCTCGCTCGATTCCACAAAAGGTGTGTACCTTGTGCCTTGTTGTTGTTCGGCTGAAAAGCCAAAGAGGTGTGTCCGAATACCCTGTTTCTGTGGATCGACTTAGAGTCGATAAAGTGTGTGTATTCACCTTAGATCTCTATGATTCGGCAAAATGCCGAAAAGCTGAAATACCGGTGAATGATGCCATACGAGCGTGCGACCGCACATGTAGTGAACTGAGCCCACGAATCATGGGCATGAAACTGTAGAGGCCATCATGAGTACTCTCGTGGTCTTGGGCTGATCTGGGCCACGTTGGCCCATGTGGGCCCAATGGGCTTGTGGGCCCCACACAGATAATATGTATGTGATGTAATAAGTGATTGATTTTGGGCTGTGTTGTTCGCATAGCCATGGTTATTTCTGGCCTAAATGGACCACACGAGTGTGTGGGCCCACTTGGGCCGAGTAATGGGCCTTACGCCCAATTACCTCGTTTTGTCTGTTTAAGTTACAAAAGTCGCTTGAGGCGACGATGAACCTTCAATAGGGTCATTAATACCCTCGGTTTACAAAATTACAGAAATACCCCAGGTTTACAAAATTACAGAAATACCATTAGTTTACAAAATTATAAAAATACCCCTAGTTTATAAAATTTTTGAAATACCCCTGATTTGTGGAATTACTGAAATACCCCTAATTTGTGAAATTATCGAAATACCCCAATTTGTGGAATTATCGAAATACCCCTGATTTGTGAAATTACCAAGATACCCCCGATTTGTGAAACTACTGAAATACCCTAGATTATAAAATTATTGAAATACCTCTGTGGGATAAAATGACCGTTTTGCCCCAAACTGTAAAATACTGTTTTGCCCTTATGGGCAAGTGACTGACTTGGACTATGAACTTGACTAATTTGACTTGATGGTATGACTGTATTTTAACTGATTCGACTGTGATTGTATGACTGTGTTTTAACTGATTTAACTGTGGTTGTATAACTGATATGTTTTTTTAATATATGTGTTTAAATGACTGTTGCTGAGCATGGCCATTATGCATATACGTGATAAACGATAAATTATACATATTTTTACCTCATGTTTAGCCTAATTTTCAGATGAATTATCATTAATTTTGTGATAATTGATGCTCTTAATCTTTCTTTTTCATATCTATACCTAGGAGAGCATAGGGAAGAGAAAAGAACGGAAAATGGACCAAAAACGAGGAAAATAGGCCAAAGTGTGAAAACGACATGGCCTAAGAAGTCACCACACGGCCGTGGCACACGGCCGTGCCACACGAAGACCACACGGTCTAGCCCTCGACAAGCACTGCCAAGCTACACGACCATGCCAATATCAACAGGCCCGCACGTGGCCTTTATCGAAACCACACGGGCGTGGCCCTATCATGAGGAAGTGCAATTTCACTCGAATTTGGATACTTAGGGGCTAAGAAAGCCATTCTAAACTCTATATAAAGACCCCAGGAGGCAACTCTAGAGATATACTCTTTTCTCTGAAGAAAGAGCGCCATAATTTTGCCAATACAAGGAGTGAAAGTAAGGAATTACTCCAAGGGAAGCTGATTGATTCATCCCAGAAGCTAGAATTCTACATCAAGACAGAGGATCTCTCTAAATTCCTTCAGGGGTTTTTGGGTTCTTTATGTTTTGTTATCTTATTTCTTCTGAGATGTTTTCTTTATTAGTTATGAACTAAACCCCTCAAATACTTGAGGGGGATGAAACCTAAGACAGATCTTGTTATTATTTATTCTTGAATTATTTGATAAATACTTGAATTGTTCTTAATTATGTGTTCTTCATTCTTGATTTAATAATCCTAGGTTTTACTTCAAGAACTTGATGTGCTTAGGCAGAGGACCAAAATTCTCTGTTTTAAGAGTAGATCTACCATAATTAAGCGGAGTTGCATGCAACCCTAGACATAGGGCAACATAAATCTACCGGATTAGGGTCAAACTTAATAGGGGGATCCATAGATCGAATTAATGCAACCTAGGGGTGTTAATTAATAAGAAAACTTTAATTAACCACCTAGGATTAGTTGTTCTTATCCTCGACGGAGGTATTAATATAAGTTAGGGATCTCTACGGATCAAGTCAAGTGAAGAAATCATCTAGTTCAAGAAATTAATAACAAGTGAAGTCTAGGTGGATTCTCCCTTAAGCATTGCTCATATCAATCAGCTTTTTCCCTAAAAGTTTTCCCCAATTTACTTTTTGTGCACTTTTAGTTAGTTTTAGAATTAGTTTCAACCAATCCTATTTTATTTTTAGGCTAAATAATAGAAAGGTAGTAAGTATTAGTACTTTTGGTTCCCTTGGGTACGATAACTCGGTCTTGCCGCTAAACTATACTACTGTTCGATAGGTGCGCTTGCCTTTAAATTCGTGATATTGGTTAGTTTTTGGTGTGATCAGTTTTTATAAATTTTATTACTTAAATTTTATTACTCATCATGGCCTACCTTTATGGCTACAAGTTCATACCTTTCACAACGGTTTGAATCCATCAACAAGGCAAATGATCGACACAGTCGTAGGAGGAACAATCAACAATAAAATACCCGAAGCAGCTTATGAGTTTATAGAAGAGATGTCACTGAATAACTATCAGTGGCAAGTCATGAGGACAAAGCTGACAAAAGCCGCAGGAGTTTATAATATTGATGTTGTCACTATGCTTACTAACCAGGTAGAACTTTAAAAAAAAAGTTTGATCATTTTGTTGGTTTTACGCAGGCACAGCCATTGATTCAGTGTGACACGCCTCCAGTAAATATGTTCAATCCAGACTACTCATCCTCTGGACACAGCATGGAAACTGAGCAAGCCAACTATATGGGTAACAATTCTAGACCTCAAAATAACCCTTATAGTAATACTTACAATGCAGGTTGGAGAAATCACCCCAATTTTTCATGGGGAGGATAAGGAAACCAAAGACAACAACCTCCTCCAAGATTTTAGCAGCCACCACCACAACAAGAGAGAAAGCCGAATCTTGAAGAGATGTTCACCAAATTTATGGCTGCATCAGAAACCCATTTCCAAAACACTGAAACAGCATTAAAAAACCAGCAAGCATCAATTCAAGGGCTTGAGAATCAAATCGGTTAGCTTGCAAAATTAATTTCAGAAAGACCACAAGGTGGACTACCAAGTAATACTGAGCCAAATCCCAGAGAACATGTCATTACTCTAAGAGATGGGAACGTACTAGCTAAACCAGAAAAGAAATCTACTCCAGAATCTCCAGGAGACAAGACAGAGGAATCCAAGGAAAACACTCCACCAACACTCAAGGAATACAAACCGCCCATTCCATATCTGGCAAAGTTGAAGAAAGACAGTACAGACGCTCAATTCGGTAAATTTCTTGAACTTTTTAAACAATTACACATTAACTTACCTTTTGTTGAAGCAATTTCGCATATGCCAAAGTACGCAAAGTTCCTTAAAGAACTTCTGACAAATAAAGGAAGTTGGAAGAATTAGCCACAGTGGAACTCAACGAAGAATGCTCAGCTATTCTCTAAAAAAAACTGTCGGCAAAACTGAAAGATCCAGGAAGTTTTACTATTCCTTGTTTAATTGGTAGTTTACTTATTGATAAAGCCTTAGCCGATTTAGGTGCTAGCATTAATCTCATGCCTCACAAAATGTTCAAGCAATTAGGTCTAGGGGAACCAAAGCCCACTACGATGAGTACTCAACTAGCTGATGATCTGTTAAATATCCTAGGGGAATCATAGAAGATGTGCTAGTAAAGGTAGATAAATTTATATTCCCTGTTGATTTTGTTGTGATTGATATGGATGAGGACATTGAGGTACCTTTAATTTTGGGACGTCCATTCTTAGCCACTGCTAGAGCTATTATTGATGTAGGGGATGGTAAATTAGTACTCAGAGTTGGTGAGGAAGAAGTCCTTTTTAAAATCTATGATGCTATGAAATTTTCTAAAGAACAAGATGATTCCTGTTATTTTGTTGATATTATTGACTACTTTGTTCAAGATAAGTTTCAGGAACTTTCTATCGCAGACACGTTGAAACTGTGTCTTGTTCAAAGTAGGGGAGAAGACGAAGTCACCACTGAAATTGAGGAACTAAGAAAGGAGTTAGATTCTAATGAAATCATCACAAGACACATAAGTTATGAAAGTATAAAGATGAATGATGAGTTGAGACAGAAACCTTCCGTTGATGAACCCCCTAAATTAGAGTTGAAGCAACTACCAGATCATTTAGAATATGCCTTTTTAGGGGAAGATTCAACTCTATCAGTCATTATCACATCAGATTTGAGCATCGCAGAAAAAGAGGAACTACTCCATGTGTTAAGGGAGCACAAGCATGCTATAGCTTGGAAAATTTCAGATATTAAAGGAATTAATCCGTCATTTTGCACCCACAAAATTTTAATAGAAGATGAATTTAAACTATCAGTGCAAGCTCAGAGACAATTGAATCCCAACATGAAGGAAGTCGTAAAAGCTGAGGTAATTAAACTTCTAGATGCATGCATTATTTATCCTATTTCTGATAGTTCTTGGGTAAGTCCTGTGCAGGTTGTTCCTAAAAAGAGAGGCATGACTGTGGTGTCTAATGATAAAAAAGAGTCAATACCTACAAGAACAGTCACTGGATGGAGAGTTTGCATTGATTATAGGAAGCTGAATGATGCCACTCGAAAAGATCATTTTCCCTTACCTTTTATTGATCAGATGTTGGAAAGATTATTAGGTCACATGTATTATTGTTTCCTAGATGGCCTCTCTGGTTACTTCCAAATCCTGATAGCTCCAGAAGATCAGGATAAAATGACATTAACATGCCCATATGGTACGTTTGCTTATCGTAGAATGCCTTTTGGTTTATGTAACGCCCCTACTACTTTTCAGCAATGCATGCTAGCTATCTTCAATGAATTTGTGGAAGACATCATGGAGCTATTTATGGATGATTTTTCAGTTTTCGGTAATTCTTTCCAACTTTGTCTTAATAATCTAAAACGTGTTTTGATAAGATGTGAAGAGACAAATTTAGTGCTAAACTGGGAAAAATGCCACTTTATGGTTCAAGAGGGTATTGTATTAGGACATAAAATTTCTAGTAAAGGGATAGAGGTAGATAAAGCAAAAATTGAAACCATTGAAAAGTTACCTCCCCCTAATTCAGTTAAGGCTATAAGAAGCTTTTTAGGACATGCCAGTTTTTATCGCAGATTTATTAAAGATTTTTCTAAAATAGCTAAGCCTTTAACAAAGTTGCTAGAAAAAGACGTGCTTTTCAACTTTGACCAAGAATGTTTAGACTCTTTTAACGCTCTTAAAGAAAAGTTAGTCAATGCTCCGATCATGATTTCGCCTGATTGGAATCTACCTTTTGAACTAATGTACGATGCAAGTGAATTTGTAGTAGGTGCAGTTTTGGGACAATGAAGAGACAAGCACTTTCAACTGATCTATTATGCTAGCAGAACTTTGACAGCCGCTCAAGCAAATTATACTACCACAGAAAAAGAATTGCTAGCTGTTATTTTTGCATTTGATAAATTCAGATCTTATTTAATTTTGTCAAAAGTCATTGTTTATACTGACCATTCTGCTATTCGTTACCTGTTAACTAAAACTGATGTAAAACCTCGATTAATAAGATGGATTCTATTGTTACAGGAGTTCGATTTAGAAATAAAGGACAAGAAGGGAGCTAAAAACCTGGCAGCAGATCACCTTTCAAGATTAGAAAACACACAATCCAAGTACCTCGACAAAATAAATGACTTGTTTCATGAAGAACAACTCCTATCCTTAGCAGATGCAATAGTTCCTTGGTTTGCTGATTTGGCAAATTATTTAGCAGCTAACATAACCCCAAAAGGGGCTGACCCATCAGCAAAAGAAGCGATTCTTCGCTAATGTGAAAAACTACTTTTGGGAGGATCCTTTTTCTTTTTCGAATTTGTGCAGATCAGGTTATTCGAAGATGCGTTACTGAAACAGAAACATACCAGATTTTAAATCACTGCTATTCAGAACCCACATGAGGACATCACAGTGGAGCTAGAACTACTCATAGGGTACTCGAATCAAGCTTTTACTGGCATACACTTTTCAAGGATGCCAATAAGTATGTGACCTCTTGTGATAAATGTCAGCGAACAGGTAATATTTCTCAACATAATGAAATGCCTCAGAATTATATACTCTCATGCGAAATATTTGATGTATGGGGTATTGATTTCATAGGTCCATTCCCTACTTCATTTGGGAATAAGTACATCCTAGTAGCAGTAGATTATATGTCAAAATGGGTGGAAGCCCAAGCCTTACCTACTAATGATGCTAGAATGGTAGTACAATTTTTGAAGAAACTTTTCTCTCGATTTGGAACACCTAGGATAATTATTAGTGATAGGGGCACACATTTTTGCAATGCCCAGTTTGAAAAAGTCTTAAAAAGGTATGGAGTACACCATAGAACAGCTACCCCTTATCACCCACAAACTAGTGGCCAAGTCGATGTGACAAATAGGGAACTAAAACGCATCCTAGAGAAAACAATAGAAACAAATAGAAAGGATTGGTCAAGGAAAATAGACGATGCTTTATGTGCTTATAGAACTGCTTTTAAAACACCTATAGGTACATCTCCTTATAAGCTTGTCTATGGAAAAAGTTGTCATTTGCCATTTGAACTTGAACATAAAGCATTTTGGGCTATCAAAAATTTTAAACCTTGATTTTAAGCTTGCAGGTGAGAAGAGATTAAAGCAGTTAAATGAACTTAATGAATGGCGTTGCAATGCATACGAGAGCTCACGACTATATAAGGAAGCCATGAAGCGACGTCATGACAAACAACTGAAACAACCTAAGCAGTTCAAAACAGGTGATCTTGTCTTACTCTACAACTCAAGGCTGAGACTATTTCCTTGGAAACTCAAGTCAAGGTGGTCAGGGCCATTCACTGTTCAAACTATCTTTCCATATGGCACAATTGAGGTAACTCACCCTAACTACGTTACGTTCAAGGTAAACGGACATAGGCTTAAACACTACAGAGGTGAGAATTTCAAAGATTACAGGGAGGAGCTTCAGCTCCACGAAATCCCTTCGTGACACATCCAAGTAGAGTCAAGCTTAGACTCTAAATAAGCGCTTCTCGGGAGGCAACCCGAGCACTAACTTAGTAAATTTTCTTTCTTTAAAAATTTTAGTATTTTTATGAATCAACTAACCCTTTTAAATGCAAAAATTTAGGACCACACGGCCTTGCACACGGGCGTGCGTGCCTCAGGCCGTGTGAACATTTAAAGCAGAGACACGGTCGTGCACTGAGGACATGTACAAACAGAGTGAAAATATTTCCCAAAACACGGGCTATCGACAAATCCCCACGGCCGTGCGACATGGCCATGGCAACCCTTCAACTTCAACACGGGCTTGCTCAAATCCCCAGGCCCATGTCCCCAGACCGTGGCCAACACTTTCAATTTGGAAACGACCGTGTGCCCTTCTACATGGCCGTATGAAGAACGAAATTGATCGCAAACGGCCGTGGAACTTATCACACGATCGTGTGAACAGTGAACATGATTGCAAACGACCGTGCAAAATAGCAACACGGGCGTGTACTTCGAACCAGGCACGCTAAAACCACCGAATTTCGATTCACACGAGCAAACCTTGAGTCACACGGGGGTACGACATGCCCGTGTGACCCAAAAACTATAAATAGGAAGCCATTATTCATTCTCTTTTTCACTCAAACCCTAAAATCTCCTCTCCATAACCACTATAAATGCTGCCGCCAGCCTTAAAACTACCACCACGCTTACACACAGCCGACACACGCCTGTGCAGCCTCACCCATATAACTGTTCGACATCAACCCACGACCGTGCAACCTTAAATTTGGTTCTATTTTCTCATTTTATTTATTTATATTTCATTTTTACTTTCAAGCAATAGAATTTGTTACATTAGGATGAATAATCTAGAATGTTAGAGAACATATTAGGATTGCATGACATTTAAGTGGTCAATTGCTTGCCATTTATCTTGTACATTTAGTATAAATACATACCCATATTGTCTGTTCTTGCTACCACTTAGAATGGATTTTATTTACTATTTTGGTTAGTCCCCATTTTAGTTTTTTTTAGGCACATTATCGTTTTAATTTACACATTTAATTTTACTATAGTTTGCAATTTAACTTCAATTTTTAGAACTAATAATTCTAACTTTATTTTAGGTAACATGTCATCGTGCGGTAAGAAAGCTGCTGTTCCCGCTTCAAAGAAACAAAAGGGGCTAGGTAGTTCATCATCACGACCTACCTCTGAGAACCGCCATCCATTCCTCTATTTTTCGCAAGCCTCCCAGGATGAGCGATATGAAATACTCCGAGCTCACATTATATCCACCGGTCGATGCATAGATTGGGCCGACCTTGAGCAGATACACCTAGTGGACGACGTCCGGGCCCTATTAATGACCTAGCCATGGGAGCAGTTCTTCCAAATTATCGAGCCCACCTACTTGGAACTCACTTTAGAGTTCTGCTCCACCTTCCATTTCCAAACCGTCATGAGACGATTCAATGACCCGGGCACAATCCAATTCCATCTTGGAGGCCTTGTACGACACCTTAGCATGCCAGAGTTTGGTTCAGCACTTGGGCTCTACACAGAGCAATTCATGGCAGACGAAGACTTCCCCAACCTTTCTCGTCGAATCCATATCCGGCCTATCGATTGTTGGTACAAGATCACTCCAGGACGTCAAATCTATAACCCTAGTGTTAGCAAGGCGACCGCCCTCGTTCCATCTCTGAGGTACATTCATGCTCTCCTTGCTCACACTTTGATAGGTAGACGGGAGAGCACAGGCGTCGTCAACACTCACGATGTCTACTTCCTATGGTGCATGGCTAACGGACACGTCATCGACTTGGCATATTTTATCGTGCACGCCATGCAGCATCAAACAGAAAGGCACCACAGAGGCGTCTTATTCATGGGGCCCTACATCACACGCTTGGCCCGTTACTTTGGGCTCCTTAATACCGCGGCCCAGACATCCTCATACACTTTGGTGGGCCAGATGTCCCCACAGGGCATCCAGACCATGCTACACATGAGGATGATCGAACGGAGACCAGGAGGCAGCCACTTCCAGTATCGCCTCATCCAAGAAGGCGACGAGCCAGAGGATATTCCTGACGATGTCCCACCATCGAAGGATGATGCACCAGTCGAGCCACCACCCCCTCACAGTCCATCTCATGCAGCAACCACCTATACTGACATATCTGAGCGCCTAGACCGATTCGAGCAACAATGCTTCTAGTGCTTCGATCACATCGATGCCACACTACAGCAGATATGCAGCACCTCCACATCATTTCACCACCGCCACCGCGTGGTCCATCTGAGGATTAGAGACGTCTATTCCTCTTAACTTTATGTTTATTTTTATTTTTATTTTTATTTTTATTTTAACACTGATCTCTATTTTCACCTTCTAACTTTTTCTTCTTTATTTTCTTTTTCTTTACATTTCTTTTTACATTTAGTTAATTTTTTCTTTTTTTCATTCTTTGAATATTAGTATTTTTAGTATTTTGCTTTATTTTATTTTATTTCGCTTTTTATTTTTCATATCGGCCAACCTCTAATGAGTAATCTCTCTTAATCCAAATTTCCCACGACTAATAAATACTTTTGCAGTTTCAAAGGAGTTTTATAGCTTAAATCTCTACGAAAATAGGAACATATTGCCACAACTGCCAACTCTTCCAATCTCCGTTTCACTAATCCATCCAAAGCAGGGAGTTTCATACCTTTCCCTATCTTATGATCTTGTGTTGTTATTGCTACTAATGTTATCTTTGTATATTGAGGGAAATGTACATCTTAAGTGTTGGGGGGAATCTATTTTCAGTCTTTACACTCTCTTTGAAATCCCTAAACCTTTCTAACATTTTGCATCGTTCTCAAATTCTCACTTTCACTCTTTGCATTATCTTCAATCTCCTATTAGGAATTAATTTTGATTGAATTATGATTTTTATTGATATGTGAGAATTAAGATGTAGGTACTTGTACTTTGATTATTCAAATTTTAAAACACTAGGGAATCAAGCGCGATAAGTTGAAACTTTTTGAGAACCCCAAATTTTTTTTCATAAGTAATTTTCCTTAATTCTAAGTATTATCTTGAGATTTGAAATTCGCAGGATTGACATCAAAAGCCATAATTTTGGTGAGATTTTTGAGCCTTTTGAGCATACATTCTTTCGTGCTCACTTTTATTATTACTTTGAGTGAGTCAATACTGATGTGTTATTCTAGAACTTGCTTTGATTATACATGTCGAGACCACATCATTGATTTGATACACTAAAATGATAAAGGCACCTGGGATTTAACCCACTTACTCCACAAAAGCCTACCTCCATAAAGTAGCCCCTAGTGAACCCCATTGAGCCTAACAACCTTTTCTTTGACTTACCTCTAATATTAACCCTTCAACCATTTTTTGTTGAATTCCATTCAATTATTTTGACCCCTATTTTTGTCGAGATTTGAGTTGAAATTTTCATCTAGCTTTATTCTCTTTTCTAGAATGTAAAATTTTATCCAATTTTTTGTATGTGAATTGTTCTAAAAAAACGTATGTATTAATTCATTTGTAATCTGTAATAGTTCAAATAGTTTTTGCATATTTCTATTTTAAGGCTACCAAGGCGGAAATGATGTTATTATAAGAATTAGCTCGAGAAATATGTTCCAGTGATAGAGATTTTTCTAGCTAGATAATTTTTCAGTTCAATCTCGATTCTAATCTTTCCTTTCAGCTTATGACAACACCCCTAACCAAGCCTCGTTACAACCATTAAAAAACCTTTTGATCAATGTATCATATCAATCGACAGTGGTGGAGATCCGATTTTCTAACAAGCCTATGGTAATAACTTTTCAGGTTGACTAGAGAATATTAAATTCTCGAACCCTAAACACTTTGAGTGGATAGAATGAATCTTTAGTGAGGATGTCAACTCCTATTAATTAAGATGGAGAGATAATTACTTAGGAGAAGGGAGAAAACTTATGTTTCAATGATAAAATTCTCAACTTAAAGTAATTGAATCTTTAATGTTCTTCTGATTGAATTATCACTGTATGATTACCTGTGGATTAGTTTGAAACATTATTAGTAGCGATTGTAAGTTAAGAGGAATGATTCTTGATTAGGGATTGAGATTTTGCTTGAGGACAAGCAAAGGCTTAAGTGTGAGGGTATTTCATAAACGATAAATTATACATATTTTTACCTCATGTTTAGCCTAATTTCCGGATGGATTATCATTAATTTTGTAAGAATTGATGCTCTTAATCTTTCTTTTTCATATCTTATACCTAGGAGAGCATAGGGAAGGGAAAAGAACAGAAAATAGACTAAAAACGAGGAAAATAGGCCAAAGTATGAAAACGACACGGCCCAAGAAGTCACCACACGGCTGTGCCACACGAAGAACACACGGTCTAGCCTCCGACAAGCATGGCCAAGCAACACGGCCGTGCCAATATCAATAGGCCCGCACACGGCCTTTATCGAAACCACACGGGCGTGGCACAAGGGCGTGTCCCTATCGTGAGGAAATGCAATTTCAATCGGATTTGGATACTTAGGGGATAAGAAAGCCATTCTAAACTCTATATAAAGACCCAGGAGGCAACTCTAGAGATATACTCTTTTCTCTGAAGAAAGAGCGCCATAATTCTGCCAACACAAGGAGTGAAAGCAAGGAATTACTCCAAGGGAAGCCGATTGATTCATCTCAGAAGCCAAAATTCTACATCAAGACAGAGGATCTCCCTAAATTCCTTCAAGGGTTTTTGGGTTCTTTATGTTTTGTTATCTTATTTCTTCTGAGATGGTTTCTTTATTAGTTATGAACTAAACCCCTCAAACACTTGAGGGGGATGAAACCTAAGACAGATCTTGTTATTATTTATTCTTGAATTATTTGATAAATAATTGAATTGTTCTTAATTATGTGTTCTTCATTCTTGATTTAATAATCCTAGGTTTTACTTCAAGAACTTGATGTGCTTAGGCAGAGGAGCAAAAGTCCCTGTTTTAAGAGTAGATCTACCATAATTAAGCAGAGTTGCATGCAACCCTAGACATAGGGCAACATAAATCTGCCGGATTAGGGTCAAACCTAATAGGGGGATCCATAGATCGAATTAATGCAACCTAGGAGTGTTAATTAATAAGAAAACTTTAACTAACCACCTAGGATTAGTTGTTATTATCCTCAATGGAGGTATTAACATAAGTTAGGGATCTCTACGGATCAAGTCAAGTGAAGAAATCATCTAGTTCAAGATTTTAATAACAAGTGAAGTCTAGGTGGATTCTCCCTTAAGTATTGCTCATATCAATCAGCTTTTTCCCTAAAAGTTTTCCCCAATTTACTTTTTGTGCACTTTTAGTTAGTTTTAGAATTAGTTTCATCCAATCCTATTTTATTTTTAGGCTAGATAATAGAAAGGAAGTAAGTATTAGTACTTTTGGTTCCATTGGGTACGATAACTCGGTCTTGCCGCTAAACTATACTACTGTTCGATAGGTGCGCTTGCCTTTAAAATCATGATATTGGTTAGTTTTTGGTGTGATCATTTTTATAAATTTTATTGGTTAATATCGCGAGTATCAATACGTTTGATGATTGAGCGTGACATACACGATATTTCTGCATGGGGTTGGGCTTGTTTTGGGGGAAGTTCTGTACTAGTGGCTTTGCCACATATTTCTATTAATAGTGACTTCGCCACGTATTCTGATTCTGATGGCTCTGTAACGTTATCTATTTTTAGCAGCATGGCTACGTTTTGGTGTGTGGGTTGGGTGGGTCGAGCTATTCCTCACATGGTGTGTTGGCTGGTACGAGTGGTCTGATGGTTGAAATGGGTTGGGATTGCATACACATTCTATTACTGATTCTATTTCGGGCTTAAGCCCACCTGATTTTGTTACTGATTCTGTAATGGGCTAAGGGCCATCTGTTACTGTCTACTGTAATGGGTTTAGACCCAGACTGTTACTTGTTCTATTATTGGATTGGGCTAGGCCCAATTGATTCTGTTATGGGCTGTGACGCAAATGATATTATAGTGGGCTTCAGCCCACATATACTCTAAATTAGATGGTACTGTTATTGCTAAAGGGCTCTGGCCCTGACTGCTTCTGTTCTGTATACTAACTGTTACTCTAGTAAGGGGATTACACATTGAGTTTTTATAAACTCACCCCATTTGTTTACCTTTCAGGTAATCCCCAACCTTAAATGGATCAGAGCTGCGAGGGACTCGGAGAGAGGCAAACATTGCTTATGTTTTCGGTTTTGATTATCTACATACAAGTATTTTGATTTGGGGGTTGTAATAAGGCCTTTAAGAATTTTTAGATTTTAAATTTTGGAATTTATTTATGGTTTTATAATCGTTAGAGGTAGGACATGGGTTTTTTTTGAAAACAACAACTGTTTTTCAAATATCACGTTTCCGTAACTGTGTAAATTAAGCTTCCACAACAAATAAAGTTTTAAAGGTAATAACGAATTTTTAAAAGGAATTAAATTTTTAATAAACCACGTTTCTAAAAATAAACAAACACAAGTTTTTAGTTAGCAACAAGTTTTAAATAAGAAGGGTTTCAATGAAAAATGGTTTTCGAAAAGAAACACTTCAATGTGACACACCAGATTCGGGCCTAACTTCTAGGCCGGGTTTAGGGTGTTACACTCCACTAGGGTATTCAATCAAAGATGCTTGGGTCGATTTGGGACGAACAGGAGCAAATTCAATATGACAAGAGTTGACACATCACACCGAGGATTCAAACTTGACTGCCCATGATTTGATGATTCCAATTTTAGGAGTTGGTGGTCCAAGTTAGATCAGTATTTTGAAGTTGAGAACATCATGGGTGATGCTTGAGTGAGGGTAGTAATGCTGAATCTGGATGGAAGAGGATTGGAGTGGCATCACTTCTTTACTCAAAGACATGAGGGATTACCGTCACTAACCTCATATACCTATGCTTGTGCCCTGAAAGAAAGATTTGGCACCAATTCATTTTTGAATCTTATGTCAAAGCTAGTGGCACTGAAACAACAATGTACCATTTACCAATATCATGATTCTTTTCTTAGTTTGCTAAATCAGCTTCATTTACAGGATGACTAGGCTTTAGATGTTTTTGTAAGAAACTTGTAAACAAAGATACAACAATACGTGTTATTCTTTGGACCCAAGATTTTAGTGGAGGGTTATTTGATGGCCAAGTAGGTGGAGGAGATTTTGGACTACAACCAAAGGAAATTCTAGCCAAGTCAAATTGGGGGTCATACTAAAGAGGCTATTCCACCCTAAACACTATATTCTCCTGCACGACCTTTTTCGGTTCCAAGGCTCACTCATGGGTCAAGTTCTACAATAGTAGGAAGTCAGAAAGGATAAAAAAATCTTATCCCTGGCTGACATGGAAGATCGAAGAAAAATAAGGGTTGTGTTTCTAGTGCACAGCCAAATACTCTTCAGGGCACAAGTGTGTCAAATCACAACTGTATCAGGTAATGCTTGAACCTTGCCCTGATAGTGAAGATGATATTGAGAGCCCTCAAACTGATGATCTTACAGAGGAAACTGAGATGCTGTATACACTTGACAAGGTTGACCATGAAAAAAAGATAACCACACCACCTCTTCTTTCTTTACATGCAATACAAGGTTCACAAGGGCTTCACATGATGCGAGTGGCAACTACAGTTAGGGCTTTATCCATAATCATTTTGTTTGACTCAAAAAGCACACATAATTTTGTGAATTCTCAACTGGCCAGGAAACTTAACTTGCACGTGAAACTGACTTGTAAACTGAAAGTGACTATCACCGATGAAAGATGTATGCTCACACAAGGCATCTATCAAGCTATTTCTTGGGAAACCCCTGGCTACTATTTCAAAACTAATTTTTTGGTCCTTCCATTGAAGGGTTGCGATTTGGTGCTAAAAGTGTAGTGGTTGTTAACACTCAGGTCTATCAGCTAGAATTTTAGCTCTTTAACCATGTGGATTCCTTACCAGGGAGATTTTTGCACACGACAAGGTATTCAACCTTGTGCTATTTAGGTGATGAACGTGTCCCATCCTTCCAAATACTTTGTGATGGTTGAACAAGGACCATGCCCTATGCTGTTAACTTCAGTAGCACAAGTCTCATTGAAAGCTCATCACCTTTCAACTAATGAAGAACTTCAACAACTTCTAAAAGAGTTTGATGATGTCTTTCAAACACCAACAAGCCTTCCTTCTTGACGATTGTAGGATCATAGAATTCCTTTGCATGATGAGAACCAAATGGCGAAGTTGAAACCTTATAGGTATCCCACGCTGCAAAAAAATGAAATGGAGAGACTGATTGATGAGATGTTAAAAGTTGGGATCATTCAGGATAGCAACAGCCCATTTGCTTCTCCTATTTTCATGGTCAAGAAAAAAGACAGGAGCTAGCGATTATGCATGGATTATCGACAATTAAATCAGCTTACAAGAAAAGATAAATTTCCTATACTTGTTATTGAAGAATTAATTAATGAATTGGGGCATGCTTAATTTTTTTCCAAGCTTGGTTTATGCTTTAACTATCATCAGATTTGAATGTATGACAAAGATATCCAAAAAACTACTTTTCATACCCATGAGGGCCATTACGAATTTTTTATCATGCCTTTTGGCTTGACCAATACCCTATCCACCTTTCAAGCTTTGATGAATTCAGTCTTTAAGCCTTACCTCAGGAAAATGATTTTAATTTATGATGGTGTATTCTAAAAACTGGTCTGCTCACCTATCTCATCGTAGAGAAGTTTCTCAACTGCTAGAGGAAAATAGATTATTTCCCAAAGTGAGCAAATGCTAATTTGGGATGAAAGAGATAGAATATCATGGATACATAATTTCAAAAGGATGTGTTGCCATGGATGTTGCTATGGTAGATAGTGTTTTACAAAAGCCTACGCTGACATCAGTCAAGGAACTTGGGGATTCTTTGGTCTATCCGATTATTATAGGAGGTTTATTCGATTTATGAGGTAATGGCCTAGGCTTTGATAATCTTACTCAAGAAGGACAAGGTATGGGAATGGTCAAGAGAAGCTATCGAGGCATTCCAACAACCTAAACATGCAATTTGTCAAGCTCCAGTCCTTTCTTTACCCGATTTCAAACTTGAATTTTATGTTGATAGGGATGCTTATGAACAACGGTAAGGGTGGTGTTACAAAAATAAGGGAAACTTGTAACACCCTAAACCCATATCTATCACCAAAATAGGGTTACGAAGTATTACCCAACTTATACCAATGACAATCATACCTTTAGCATTCATTTCACATATCCAAATATAAACATTCATTCACATTCATAAAGTTCCTAATATGAGCCTATGAGGCCCTAAGCATGCATTGGTTGTGGTTCGAGATTAAACCAATAACTCAGGAAACTTTTTGGAAAACATAGAAAATTTTCAAAATACAGAGGACACACGCCCGTGTGGCCTGGCCGTGTGCTCCCACGGCCATAGGACGCGCCCGTGTGGCCCGGCCGTGTGTCTCACACGGCCATAAGACATGCCCGTGTCACAAGCTATGTGTACATTCGAAATGGGATCACATGGCTGTGTCCTAGACTGTGTCCTACCCCGTGTAACTCTCTAACTTGTGTCACATGGCCTTCCACACGCCTGTGTAACTAGCTCTTGTAACTCACTGATTTGTTTCTATTATGAAATATAGAGGACACATGGCCGTATCACCTAATCGTGTGTCACACATGGCTGAGACACATGCCCGTGTCTCTGCTTATGTGGACGAAAATAGGCTAGTTTACAAGCCACATTTCTTACCCAAACTTTCATTCACCTACACAAAACAAATAGCATATGACCATGTCTTATATGGCATTTAAACTCATCTAAATCCAACTCAATCCATGCTATAACAATACCATCAATCCCAAGACACTCAAGCATCACAATAAGCTATCCAAACCATACAAAATTCACATTTGCAAATCACTTAACTAATTAATTTCATATATACACCTTCTTACCTAACTTCACATGTATACCAATTCGACAATTTCAACCATAAGATACTCAATTTACCAGTTAACAATAAACATCACATAACCAATACCAACCATATGACAAAAGGTCATTTGCACCTATATATATATACATACAACCAAACATGCCAAAAATTAACCAAGCCACATGGCTATACACATACAAGCATTCATTCTTTACAAGCCAATTTAAATGGCTAAATCCATAACCAAACTATAAACGAAAATGACCATTAATCCTATACATGCCATATAACCAAGTACACAAGTTTAAAAGTACCAAAATGATAGCTGGATAGTGTCATACAATCTCTGATGACTTTCGAGTCGAGTGAGCTTCCAAAACCTTATAAAATAGAGAAAGGAAAACAAAGTAAGCTATAAAGCTTAGTAAGCTAGTATAATATAAAATTAAACTTACCCTTTATTCATAATTTAGGCAAATAAACATAGTATAACTTACTCATTTTTTCAAATGCCTAAACACATATAATGACCAATAGGTTAGTCAGGTAAAGGGCATATAATCATCTAACCATATAGTTGAATACACAATCAATCAAATTTCATATATATATATATATATATATCATTCATTTCATATTTCAATATGGCACGAAATGCCTTTTTCCATGTAATTCATTCAACTCATTATGCAAATTCTCATCAATTCATTTAACCTATAACAGAATGATGCCCATTGAACCACTTAGAATGTCGTTAGATACAAGGTTTGTACACATGAGGTGTACTAAATAGTAATCCATTAATTCTTGTACATATACGCTCTTTTGAGCTAAAAACGGTAAGCTCCTCCGGAGCTGAGGTAACAGTAAGCTCTAATGAGCTGGGAAACGGTAAGCTTTTATGAGCTGAAATATTGATAAGCTCATACGAGCTATGGTGACTCCGCAACATATGCTAAAATCTCAACCAAACGGTAACCCTAGTGATTCAAACGGGGCTTGGTATTATTTGGACTTCATCATTTAGGCACTCAAATATCATATGATTTATTTTCTCTATTCATGTAAATACATTTCAAATAAGTACATATTTAAATATTCAATTCTAACTATACAAACTTACCTCGATATAGCTCGACTGAAAATGATCGTCTATTCGAGAACTTTGCCTTTTCCCTGATCTATTTCCACACTTCACTTTTCTTGATCTATATATAATCAAATTTAGCTCATTCAATTACCATTTTATTCAATTTAATCCAAAACATCTATTTTGGAAAAATTACACTTTTGCCTCCAATATTTCAACTTTTTTACAACTTAGTCCTTAGTTCGCAAAAATACAAATTCATGCAATTAGGTCCCTACCCATGCTAGCCAAATTTCTCTTATTGACATAACAACTCATATTCTTCATTAATTCACATTTCAACCACAAAATTTTCATATTTCTTAATTTAATCCATAATTTGCAATTTCAGTAAAAATCACTTTACAAATATTGTTTATCTAACAACAACCATTCAAAATCTATCATGAAACATCAAAATAAACATATATTCATAATTGGAAAAACCTTAAAACTTTAACAATTTTGCAACAAAGTCCCTTGGCTAGCTAGACCTAGTTGCAACGATCTCAAAAAAATAGAAATCATTAAAAACGGGACAAAAATCATACCAATATGAGCAATGGAAGCTTGGCCGAATATCAAGCACCAAAAATGGCTGCCTCCCTTGTGAAAATAAGTGGTAGATGATGATAAGTTTATTTTATTTATTTTTATCATTATTAAATAAATTACATAGTTAACCTTTAAAACATTTATTAATTACACCAAATACCATGCCACTATCATCCACTATCTAATAAATGGGATAATTACCACATAATGACCTCCACTTTAAAGTTCTATAGCTATTAGACCCCTTTAGCTTATAGAACTCATCATTTACATTTTACGGGATTTAGTCATTTTTATCAAATTAAGCATTCAAACAGTAAAATTTCTTAATGAAATTTTCACACAATTATACTATCATGCTGTAAACATTAAAATAATAATAAAATAATTATTTTGACTTAAGATTTGTGGTTCCAAAACCACTGTTTTGATTTGACTAAAATCGGGCTATTACAACTCTTCCCCTTAGGGATTTTCATTCTTGAAAATCTTACCAGTGAATAGGTTAGGGTACTATTTTCTCATAGCTTCCATGCAGCTTCTTTGATACCATACCGTTTCTATAGAACCTTCACTAAAGCAATGCTTTTATTTCCCAACTCTTTAACCTCTCTAGTCAGGATTCTGATCGATACTATCGTAACATCGACACATGAAATACATTGTAAATCTTTTCTAACTCTGATGGTAAAGCGAAATGATATGCCACCGGCCCTACCCTCTCAATGATCTCATAGGTCCGATGAACCATGGACTCAGCTTTCCTTTATGATCAAAACGAAGAATCTTTTTCCATAGTGATACTTTGAAAAACACTTTATCACCGATTTGAAATTCAATGTCTTTACGTTTCAAATCCGCATGACTTCTGTCAGTCAGAAGCTGTTTTTAAACTATCATGAATTACTTTAACTTTTTCTTTAGTCTCTCTAATTAAATCAACCTCGTGAATCTTTTTCTCACCAAGTTTAGTACAGAATAATGGAGTTCGACATTTGCGATCATACAATGCTTTGTATGGTGCCATCTTTATGCTTGATTGAAAACTATTGTTATACGCGAATTCAACCAATGGTAAATATTTCTCCCATTTTCCTTTTTTGAACTCTAAAACACAGCAACAAAGCATATCTTCGAGATTCTAAATTACTCTCTCAAATTGACCATCGGTTTGAGGATGAAAAGCAATATTAAAGTGCAACCGCGTACCCAAAGCTTCTTGCAATTTCTGCCAAAATCGTGACGTAAACCTCAGATCTCTATCTGAAATAATAGAAGTTGGCACCACATGCAATCTAACAATCTCAGAGACGTACAATTCAGCTAGTCTATCAAGTGAAAAGCCTACAAGTACTAGAACGAAATGCTTAGATTTCATTAAATGGTCAACGATAACTGATAAATGATAAATTATACATATTTTTACCTCATGTTTAGCCTAATTTCTGGATGAATTATCATTGAATTTATGGAAATTGGTTCTCTTAATCCTTCTATTTCATATTTTATACTCAAGAGAGCACAGGGAAGAGAAAAGAACAAAAAACGGGCTGCAAACATAGAAAATGAGCCAAAGTGAGAAAACAACACGGTCCAGGGATTTCCCACACGGCCAGACCACACGGTCGTGCCATATAAAGTCCAACACGGCCCAACCCCGACAAGCACGACCAGACCACATGGCCGTTCCACCATTAATAGGCCCACACACGGCCTCTTGTCGATCCACACGGGCGTGGCACACGGGCGTGTCCCTGTCGTAAGGAAGTTCAATTTCACTCGAAAAAGGATACTTAGGGGCTAAGAAAGCCATTCTAAACTCTATATAAAGACACTAAGAGGAAACTTCAAGGGTGTGCTTATTTCCTATTAAGGGAATACTCTTTCTCCCACAAAGGAGCGCATTCTTTCTACCGACATAAAGAGTGGAATCAAAGGATTACTCCAAGGAAAGTCGATTGATTCATCCCAGAAGCTGAATTCTACATCAAGACAGAGGATATCCCTAAATTCCTTCAGGGGTTTTTGGGTTCTTTATGTTTTGCTATCTTATTTCTTCTGAGATGTTTTCTTTATTAATTATAAACTAAATCCCCCAAATACTTGAGGGGGATGAAACCTAAGACAGATCTTGTTATTATTTTATCTTGAATTATATGATAAATACTTGAATTGTTCTTAATTATGTATGCTTAATACTTGTTTTAATAATCCTAAGTATTAATTCAAGTTTTGATGTGCTTAGGCAGAGGAGCAAAAGTCCCTGTTTAAGAGTAGATCTAGCATAATTAATCGGAGTTACATGCAATCCTAGACATAGGGCGACATAAATCTGTCAGATTAGGGTCAAACCTAATAAGGGGATCCATAGATCGAGTTAATGTAAGACTAGGGGATTTAACTAGAAAGAGATTTCAGTTAATCAACCTAGGATTAGTTGTTCCTATCCTCGACGGAGGTATTAACATAAGTTAGGGATCTCTAGGATCAAGTCAAGTGAATTAACCATCTAGCTCAAGAATTGATAACAAGTGAAGTCTAAGTGGATTCTCCCTTGAGTATTGTCCAATCAATCAGTCTTCCCCAAAGAGCTTTTCCCCAGTTTACTTTTTGTGCATCCTCAGTTTAGTTTTAGAATTAGTTTAGTTTCATAAAAACCCCTTTTATTCTTTAGGTTAAATAATAGAAAGGAAGTAAGTATTAGTACTTTTGGTTCACTTGGGTACGATAACTCGGTCTTGCCGCTAAACTATACTACTGTTCAATAGGTGCGCTTGCCTTAAATTCGTGATATTATTTAGTTTTGGTGTGATCATTTTTTTATAAATTTTATTACTTCATATCACGCATATCAAGTTTTTGGCACCGTTGCCAGGGAACTAAGATATTAAGAACACTCGATTTCTATTACTTTAGCCATTACTATTTATATTTATATAAATTTTCAATTTCTCTTTTTATTTGTTTATTTATTTTTATTTGCTTTTTCCCTTTCTAGGTATCTCTAGTTTATGACTAGAAGAAACCCGGAAGGACCACTACTTTTTTACGACAATTTAGAAGTGACAGTTCGTCGAACTCACCGAGAGATAAGAAGAAACTTGCAATATCCAGAAGAAGGAGAAGAAGAAGAACCTGAACCTACTGAAGAGATGGAAGCAAATTAGGATAATCAGTTACTTCATGTAGTAGCCGCAAATCCTATTGAGCAAAATCCTGGTCCGCGCACTATGTATGATTATGCTAGACCTAATTTAGCAGGCACTGAATCTAGCATTGTTAGGCCTACTATTGCTGCAAATAATTTTGAACTAAACCCTAACACTATTCAAATGATACAGCAATTTGTTCAGTTTGATGGTTTGTAAGATGAGGATTCTAACTCGCATCTAGCCAACTTTTTGGAATTATGCAATATATTCAAAATAAATGGCGTTTTTGATGATGCCATTCGTTTTAGGCT
Organism: Gossypium stocksii; assembly: GCA_020496765.1. Classification (NCBI taxonomy): domain Eukaryota; kingdom Viridiplantae; phylum Streptophyta; class Magnoliopsida; order Malvales; family Malvaceae; genus Gossypium; species Gossypium stocksii. The sequence continues at coordinate 45,410,295 of CM035624.1, forward strand.
ATTCCCGTTTTCCTTGAGAAACAAAGCTAAACAGTGGTTAAATTCTTTACCACGAGGGTCTATCACTACATGGGAACAAATGACTGAAAAAATTTTACTTAAGTATTTTCCTCCAGCTAAAATAGCTAAATTGTGGAATGATATCTCTTCTTTTGTGTAGATGGATTTAGAAACACTTTATGATGCTTGGGAGAGATACAAAGATCTCTTGAGAAGGTGCTCTCACCATGGGTTGCCTTTGTGGTTACAAGTTCAAACATTTCACAATGGTTTGAATCCTTCCACAAGACAAATGATTGATGCAGCTGCCGGTGGAACAATCAATAACAAAACACCAGAAGCAGCCTACGGATTTATAGAAGAAAAGTCACTAAATAACTATCAGTGGCAAGTTATGCGAACAAAGCCACAGAAAGCCGTAGGAATTTTTAATATTGATGTTGTCACATGCTTACTAACCAGGTAGAACTTTTAAATAAAAAGTTTGATAATTTTGTTGGTTCTACACAGGCACATACAGTAATGTAGTGTGATGCAAACCAGGGAAATATGTTCAATTCAGAGTACTCCTCCTATAGACATGGCATGGAATCTGAGCAAACCAACTATATGGGTAACAATTCTAGACTTCAAAATAACCCTTATAGTAATACTTATAATGCAGGTCGATGGAATTACCCCAATTTTTCATGGGGAGAACAAGGCAATCAAATACAATCACCTCCTAGATTTCAGCAGCCACCACCACAACAGGAGAAAAAGCCGAACCTAGAAGATATGTTGACCAAATTTATGGCCATGTCAGAAACCCGTTTCCAAAATACCGAAACAGCACTAAAGAACCAGCAAGCATCCATTCAAGGGCTCGAGAACCAAATTGGTCAAATTGCCAAGTTAATTTCTGAAAGACCGCGAGGAGGGTTACCAAGCAACACCGAGACTAATCCTACAGAACAACTCAATGTCGTGACTACAATAGATGAGAAAGGATTAACCAAAACCAGACCAGAGCCATGTAAGGAGACTGTGGTAAGTAAAGGTAAGGCCAAGGTAAGTAATAACGAGCCGGTCATCAAAGAATATAAACCTTGTAACCCATACCCAAACGCGCTAAAGAAAGACCACAGAGATGAGCAATTTGGTAAGTTTCTTAAACTCTTAAAGAAATTACATATCAACTTACCGTTTGTTAAAACAATTTCACAGATGCTGAAGTATGCAAAATTTTTAGAAGAACTTCTCACAAATAAAAGGAAGTTGGAAGAACTGTCTACAGTGGAACTCAATGAGGAATGCTCAGCTATTCTCCAAAATAAACTGCCAACCAAACTAAAAGATCCAGGGAGTTTTACTATTCCTTGTTTATTTGGTAGCCTAGATGCCAAAAATGCTTTAGCTGATTTAGGGGCTAGTATAAATGTCATGCCTTATAAACTGTTTAAACAACTAGGTCTTGAAAAACCTAAGCAATCCAAAATGAGCATTCAACTGGCTAATAAAACTATTAGGTTTCCTAAAGGAATAATTGAAGATATGCTTGTCAAAATTGATAAATTTATATTCCCAGTTGACTTTGTTGTTTTAGACATTAATGAAGATAGCAATGTACCCTTAATTTTAGGGCATCCCTTTTTAGCAACTGCCAGAACAATAATTGATGTAGGAGCAGGTGAACTTACACTACGTGTAGGTGATGACAAAGTTACTTTACAAGCTCGAAACTTGATTAAGACTGTTGATAATAATATAGTCACGAGTCCTTATAAAAACACTGAACTCACCACCCAACCTTCTGTGCAGGATACACTCCACATAAAGGCAACCCAATCACAGACAAGTCCATCCAAGGGCGATGCACCTGAAAAGCGAATGGCTCAGATTTGAGGAACTAGATGAGTTGCTAAACTATCACGAAAAGCCCAAAATATGCCACACCAACCCAGAGTATCACCAAGAAGACCCTCAGGTACAAACGAATCAACTAAAGGTAGGGGATAAGGTAATCTTAAGGAAGATGATCCTCGAATCTTGATTTCAAAAGAGCATACAAGTGATACACCTTACTTCACGGTAATGAAAATCTTTCCCTATGGTACAGTCGAGATAAAACATGAGTCATTCGACACTTTCAAGGTAAATCACACTCGACTCAAATCTTACATTGATAATGAAATTGTAAGCAGGATAGAAGAGTATCAACTCTTCAAAACACCATGAACGTATAAGCTCGAGCAAAGTCGAGCTTAGACTATAAATAAGTGCTTCTCGGGAGGCAACCCAAGCATTGACTTTGTAAATTATTTTATTTCTGCTTTCTAAATACATCAACTAACCCTTTGAAAGTAAGATTTTTTGAGCCACAAGACCATGCCTACGGGCGTGCCTAAGGCCGTGTGGACACTACAAGCAGAGACACGACCGTGCAACTTGGTCGTGTACAAGCAGGGTAAAATTTTCCCTAGGACACGGGCTACGATAAATAGCCACGGTCGTACGATGTGGCCGTGGCCAACACTGTCAATTCTAACACGACAGTGTGCCTCAACACGCCTCGCAACACGGGCGTGTGTCTCGAGCCAGGCGCGCCAAAATCCCTTGGATTTTTATTTTTTTCCATTTTATTTTATTTTATTTTTCATTATTTGAATTTTAGCATTCTCAAAACGAGTTTATGTTATTTCAATTTTTTTACATCGGTTATTTCCTAATGAGTAATTGTTAAATACCTAAAATCCCTTAAGTGCTATCGCAGTTTCAAAACCATGACTTCAAGTATTCCATCCTCTAAGACAACTTTCACAATTCAAGGGTTCCATCCAATATTCAGGGAGTTTTACTTCTCTCCCCAACTCATGATCATGTGCTTCTTTTACTATTACTGTTATATTTGTACATTGAGGGCAATGTACATCTTAAGTGTGGGGGGGCACCTATTTTCAGTTATTGCATTCTTTTTGAAACCCCCTGAAAATTTTTCAAACTAACATTTTGCATTGTTCTCAAATTTTCGAATTATCACTGTCACTCTTTGCATTATCTTCAATCTCATATTAGAAATTAATTCTGATTGATTTATGATTCTTATTGATATGTTGAGAATTAAGACATAGGTGCTTATACTTTGATTATTCAAACTTTAAAACAATAGGGAATCAAGCATGATAAGTTGAAATTTTTGAGAATTTAAATTTTTTCTAGGTTATTTTCCCTAATTTTAAGTGTTATCTTGAGATTTAAAATTAGCAGGATTGACATCAAAAGCCAAAATTTTGGTGAGATCTTTAAGCCTTTTGAGCATACATCCTTTCATGCTCACTTTTATTGTTGCTTTGAGTGAGTTAATACTGATTTGTTATTCTAGAACTTGCTCCGATTATACATATCGAGACCACATCATTGATTTGATACACCAAAATGATAAAGGCACCTAGGTTTAACCCACTTACTCCATAAAAGCCTACCTCCATAAATTGACCCCTAGTGAACCCCATTGAACCTAACAACCCATTCTTTGAATCACCTCTAATATTAACCTATAACCCATTTTTGTTGAATTGCATTCAATTATTTTGATCCCTATTTTTGTCGAGATTTGAGTAAAATTATTATCTAGCTTTGTTCTTTTTTTTAGTTGTAAAGTTTGTCAATATTCAAAGTATTGTATTTGATTTATTTCTAAAAAAAAATGTATATACAGTTAATTCAATTGTAATCTGTAATAGTTCAATAGTTTTTGCATATTTCTACAAGCTCCCAAATCCAGAACGGTGTCATCATTAGGCTTAACTTTAGGAATATGTTCCAGTAATAGAGATTTTTCTAGCTAGATGATCTGTCAATTCAATCTCGATTTTAACCCTTTCTTTTTTCAGCTTGTGACAACACCCCTAACCAAAGCCCCATTACAACCATTGAAAGACCTTTTGATCGATGTGTCATATCAATCTATAGTGGTGGAGATTTGATTTACTTGCAAGCCTATGGTAATAACTTTTCAGGATTGAGTAGAGAATGCTTAATTCTTGAACCCTAAACACTTTGAGTGGATAGAGTGAATCTTTAGTAAGGATGTTAATTCTTGTTGATTTTGATTGAGAGATAATTACTTAAGAGAAAGGAGAAAACCTATGTTTCTGTGATAAAATTCTCAACTTAGAGTGATTGAATCTTTAATGTTCTTCTGATTGAATTTTCATTGTATGAATACTTGTGAATTAGTTCAAAACATTATTGATAGAGATTGTGAATTGAGAAGAATGATTCTTGATTGTGGGTTGAGATCTTGAGGACAAGCAAAGGCTTAAGTGTGGGGGTATTTGATAAACGATAAATTATACATATTTTTACCTCATGTTTAGCCTAATTTCTGGATGAATTATCATTGAATTTGTGGAAATTGGTGCTCTTAATCCTTCTATTTCATATTTTATACTTAGGAGAGCACAGGGAAGAGAAAAGAATGAAAAACGGGTCGAAAATAGAGAAAATGGGCCAAAGTGAGAAAACGACATGGCCTAGGGATTCACCACACGACTGTGCCACATAAAGTCCAACACGACCCAACCCCGACAAGCACGGCCAGACCACACAGTCGTGCCACGATCAACAGGCCCACACACGACCTCTTATCGATCCACACGGGCGTGTCCCTGTCGTGAGGAAGTTCAATTTCACTCGAAAAAGGATACTTAGGGGCTAAGAAAGCCATTCTAAACTCTATATAAAGACCCTAGGAGGCAACTTCAAGGGTGTGCTTATTTCCCGCTAAGGGAGTACTCTTTTTCCCATAAAGGAGCGCCTTTTTTTTGCCGACATAAAGAGTGGAATCAAAGGATTACTTCAAGAGAAGCCGATTAATTCATCCCAGCAGTTGAATTCTACACCAAGACAGAGGATCTCCCTGAATTCCTTCAGGGGTTTTTGGGTTCTTTATGTTTTGTTATTTTATTTCTTCTGAGATCTTTTCTTTATTAATTATGAACTAAATCCCCCAAATACTTGAGGGGGATGAAACCTAAGACAGATCTTGTTATTATTTTATCTTGAATTATATGATAGATAATTGAATTGTTCTTAATTATGTGTGCTTAATGCTTGTTTTAATAATTCTAGGTATTAATTCAAGTTTTGATGTGCTTAGGTACAGGAGCAAAAGTCCCTGTTTAAGAGTAGATCTGTAACACCCCAAACCCGGCCCAGATGTTACGGCCAAGTCTGGTGTGTCACATTGAAGTGTTTTTTGAAAACCATGTTTTCAATGAAGACCCTTCGTAATGTTTAGAAACTTTTATCAGAAAATTTACATAAAACCTTAGCTTTATCAAATAACTACATTATAATAATCAAAAATTGTAAACAACCTTATTAAATCTCATGGGAAATTTTGAAAACTCGTAAACATCTGTACTTGCGAAAAATATGTTATTTTAAAAACAGTTTAGGTTATCAAAAAATCAGATCCTCTTTGTCATGGCTGAAAGTGAATGGATACTATGCACCAGGTAGGATTCAAGAGAAGAGGAGGTGAGTCATTTAGACTGCTTAAGTACCAAGCTCTTCCTAGATCCACTCCTAGACATGCACACATCCATTGCCACACTTTAACCTTGTGATTTGTCTACGAACAAATTAAGTTTAAACGTATTGAAGATATATATTTGTGAAATCATTTACGTTGTGGAAGTTTTGCTCTACTTATCGAGATATTTTGAAAACAAGTAGCTTTTATAAAAACCGCGTCTTAAAATCATTCATTTTCAAATTGATTTAAATAATATCCTACTTAAGCTAAAGTCAATTTAAATAAGTAAAGAAAAAAACCCAAAATAAAAGTAACTAAAGAGGCCCTTTTTACAACCCAAAACCAGAAATAAAATATTAAATCTAAATTCAAATAGGTAACTTAATTAGAAATCCAATAGTCCAGTCCATGTGGCCACTCTGAATCCCTCCCAGCTCCAAGTCCACCAATCTAAGGCTCACCTGCAAGGATGGAAGGAAAAAGGGGTGAGTTTGGAAAACTCAGTGTGTACAGAAGCCCATCCAAAGCCCAAGTCAACTCAAGCCCATTGGGCCTAAGCCCTAACAGTAACATCAGATACTGGGCCGAAGCCTTATACAGATAACAGATACTGGGCCAAAGCCCTATGACAGATAATAGGCTGAAGCCCTATTCAGATAACAGTTTGGCCCATAGGCCCATAACAATACAGAACAGTAAACAGTATGCATGCAACCCAATTGGGGAGACTACTCAACCCACCAACCGCTACACACCACCCGTACCAGCCAACACACCATGTGGGGAGACTACTCGACCCACCCATCCGCTACACACCAAAGAATTTGCAGCATAATCCAGAGTAGCCCTATGCTTAACAAGTCAATCCATTCCCAAGATAAGGTCAAATTCCCCGAAAGGTAGCTCAATCAAGTCTCCAGAAAAGATTTTTCCTTGAGTCTCTATAGGCACATCTCTATACAGTTTGTCTACCCTAACCGAGTGACCCAAAGGGCTTAGTACCGATACCCACTCACTATCTCCTCAGAGCGCACACCCAGCAACCCAGATATAGCACATGCAACATAAAAATGGGTGGATCCAACATCTATCAACGCAGTGTATGGCATACTAGAAATCAAAAACGTACCGGTTATGACGTCAGGAGCATTACCCTCCTCTCGGCGACGAGCTGCATACACCAACGCTGGCTGACGAGCCTCAGCAAAACCAGCACCCCTGCCAGGTGCTCCTCGTCCCCGACCATTAGCATTTCTACCTCTACCTTGTCCACAGCCTCTCGGAGCTGATAGTCCACCCCTCACTGGTTGAGCAACCCTCTGATCCATAACTTGTCCCTGATCTGGTTCTTCGGGACAGTCCTTAACCCTATGTTCCATCGATCCACATCGAAAACAAGCTCCAGAACATTTTCGACACTCATCCATATGTATCTTACCACAACTTCTACAACCCTGCGGTCTAATAGTGTTCATGGGTACTGCTCACACTGGCTCTACCACTCGAGCTCTCTTAACATTTCGGTTGGCCCCAACTGATGGTCCGGAATCCCTCTGGAAGCGGTTCCTATCCTTTTCGTGATTCTGTCTTTCTGTCCGTTTTACTTCTTCAGCTATTTTAGCTTTCTCAACCAAAGCAGCAAAGTTACGCTCCTTCTGCGGAGCAATCAGCATCCTCAGTTCATCCCTCAGACCATCCTCGAAGCACACACTATGCTCATACTCAGTAGCAACTATCCCAGAAGCATACCGGCTCAGCCTCAGAAATTTAGCCTCGTACTCAGATACTGTCCTACCTCCCTGAACCAAATTCAAGAATTCTTTCCGGCGGGCGTCCACATAGCTAGCCCCAACATATTTCCCTTTAAAGGTTGTCTTAAACAGCTCCCAAGTTACCTCACTAGCTAAAGTTCCATCTCTCACTGTGAGCCACCACTGATAGGCTTCATCTCTAAGCAACGATACAGCTCCCTTCAGCTTCTGCTCCACGGAGCAGTCCAGGTCATCCATGATTCGCTCTGTGGCCTCCAACCAATACTCGGCCACATTTGGGGCTACACCAGATACGCCCCTAAAGAATTCCACTCCATTAGCCCGGAGTCGTTTAGAGATAGTATTTTAAAGCTTTTATTTTATTCAAGATCATATCCTAACTATAGTCTCAATCTTTTAGTTTCTCTACAGTTTCAGTCTCTACAATTTTTCAGTATTACTCTATCTACGTATCATAGAAAAGTCTCAAGTCTATTTACAGTACAGTTTAGTACATTACAGAATATAAAGCAGAAATACTTACAGACTTGGTGCTGGGGATTCAGTGTGCCACATCTCAATTTATCAGATTCTAGAAAAACTCAGAAAGATTCAAGCCTTTTAAAATCAACTTCTCAAAACATGTTAATTTTAGAGAAAACAAGTTTGAAACAATTCTCTTTTAAACAGAATTTTCCAAAAAAATTTTCCAAAAATACCCTTCTTTGGGCTTAAACTTAAAATTTCCCAAAAATTTTTTTTAAAAATTATTTATTTGTAGAAAGAAAATCTTATAAACAATTTCGACAACAAATTCTTAAAGTGACTTTCGGAAATCTTTGTTTTACCCTCTAAAAACTTCTGTTTTTAGACCCGTTCCAAAGCCAAGTTGTTGCAACCTGGCTCTGATACCACTAAATGTAACACCCCAAACCCGGCCTGGATGTTATGGCTAGATCTGGTGTGTCACATGGACCTACATCTATGTTTATGACCTTTTTGCTAGTTATGGCTTGAGTGAGAGTTTCATTAAAACAACGAGTTTGTGAAAAGTTATATTGTTAAACCTTTAGGTTATCCATATTTTGAACTAGTTGAGTTTTGGAAACGTTCTTAAGAATTTGAAAACCCACGCAGCCTATGACTAGCAGTTTCGATAAAGTATGAATTAAACCATTATTAAAGACAAAACCAATAAATAAATTTAAATAGCAGCCTTATTACAATTTAAACCTAAAAAAAATAGCGTAATAAAATACTTAAAATGAAAAGAAACTGAATTTGCAGATGCTGTGGCCACTCCGAATCTCTCAAAGCTCCAAGCCCACTATGGTTGAGCGTTACCTGCAGGGATGAAATTAAGGGGTGAGTTTGACAACTCAATGTGTAACATAATCTCAACCATAGGCCAAAACAGATCAAGCCTTAGATTCATATTTAATTGGGCCTTGGCCCATTACAGAAATCAGGTTAAGCCCATAGGCCCATAACAGATACAGATCAGATATAATATGCAAACAGAAAGCCCAACCCAGATCCATCCATAACACCCCTGTACCAGCCTTACACCATGTGAGGAGACTACTCGACCCACCCAACCGCTACACACCACAAAAATTTGCAGCGAGGCTGCCAGATATTGTGACGAGGTCACCAGATACATATATTGTGGCGAGGCCACCAGAACAGATGTATATGTGGCGAGGCCACCAGAACAGATGTATATGTGGCGATGCCACCAGATTGCAGCGAGGCTGCCAGAACAGATATATATGTGGCGAGGCCACCAGATTGCAGCGAGGCTGCCAGAACGCTTCCTCCATCATAAACCCAAACCCCATGCAACAGATATCATGATATGGCATATAACATACAGAATCTCATGCATCAGATATATTCATATATTATAAGACAAGATATACAGAAACAGACAGTCATACATTTCATACAGAGTTCGCCCTAGGGGTATAAAGGTCATTTTGCACCTAGGGGTAAAATGGTAATTTTCTATACTTAAGGGTATTTTAGTCATTTTACCGATTTTCATGGATCTATGCATGTACAAGTAATTATTAGTCCATTAGTGATTGCGGAAGTCCTTTTAACTTAGTTTCCAATTTTACCCCTTTTTAACCCAAAACCCCTAATGGGCCTCACTAAGTCCGTTAACGTCTTAAGCCCGTTAAATCAAATTTTATGCTCAGATTACCAACTTCAACCGTATTATTATTAGCCACGTCGCCAGAAGGCCTTTAACAGTCATTGTACCGATTTGGGCTCGGAAGCCCATTGGGCCCATCTTTGGCCCATCGAAGCCCATCTTACCGAAATGCTCGAAATTGCACCTTCTGTAATTTCACCATCGTCAATTCCTAGTTTGACCATAACAGAGTATTTGACTACTCTTAGATCCTTCCAAGACCGATTGTCGATCACTTTTGGACGGTCACTTTAGAACAGTTTTCGGTCATTTCGGCTTTTGCCGTCCTAGTCTATGAGGGAGATGCGTTACACACCTGTTTTTACGGTCCTACCAACGAATCCTCCACGTGTTTAATCCTACAATCCATTTCCTACTCGGTTAGCCAACAAATTACAAAAACCAATGCCAAACAAAATCCCTTGCCACGCTTGGCCATACCCTTAATGGCCGTACAACCTTACCTTAACATTTGAGATCTTGGTCTGAATGAATCGTAGCCTTCAACTCCTCGCTTTGAACACCTTTCCTTGCTATCCAAAGCACAAAAGAATCAACCATAGCATTAGAATCTTATAAGCAATGTCGACATGCCCCTAAAGATCTAGGGGTTTCGGCTTTTCTTTATGATGTTGATAAACGAATGTACTTAATGATTAGATCGCTTACCGATGCTTCCGCTCGAAGAGTATCGCTTCCACGCTTCCACTAGCTCGAGACTATATTAGATTTAGAGGAAATCTGGCTCTAACGAAACAAGAGTGGCTCTAGAGATATTCGACTTGAATGGCTAGAAGGAGATGCGCTCGGCTTTTGAATAAGTGGTATGGTGACCTTATCGTTACAACCAAAAATGGGTGAGATGATTCGGCACTAAGGGAGATGCCAGGCAAGAAATCGGCTAGAGATGTAAAGAGAAGAGAAGAATGGTGAAAAGATTAGAGAAGTGGCTTTTGTTACAGAGAAATCGGTAGTACGGTTTCTAAGGTAGGGGATTCGGCTACTAGGTTTAGAAAAGCAGAAAAAGTGACCCCTAATTTACTAAACAGAATCGGCAGAAGAGGGGACTTACTCAACTAAGGAAATCGGCACCAAAGAGACCCCAAATGCCGATTGTGCCTTACCTATGCTACTGGCCGAATTGCCCCATAGAGAGTCCCTTAGCTGGCCACTTCATTCAAAATTTGAAATATCCTTGATTTGCTCCTCAACCTCCTCCTTGATTAACTCATATGACCATTTCAAACTCCTCCAACCAGAGTTTAACTTGAAGTCTACCACTTACCTTTTCTATTCATAAAAAAATAAGACACCTTAATACATACCTGGGACTTGAACCCTTGACCTCCACTCTCCTTTAGGTGCCACTTTTATAGCTCCTAAGTGCCGTCATATTGCCACTCCACCACTAGCCAGTTTATGCTTTATTTCACAGATATTTTCTTATAACACCTACCTTCCAGAGACCCCTATCTCCTAAGTCAAAAATATAAAATTTTGCCTAGCTTCTAACCAATACCTGGGCCTTCCATAGTCCCATTAACACTCCCCAAACATGCATTACATACCCAAACACTAGAGTTAAACATTTTATCTTATAAAGAACAATCTAAGAGAAACCCGAAAATTAGGGCATTACAAGATCTAGCATAATTAAGCGGAGTTGTATGCAACCCTAGACATAGGGCGACATAAATCTACCGGATTAGGGTTAAACCTAATAAGGGGATCTATAGATCGAGTTAATGTAAGACTAGGGGATTTAACTAGAAAGAGATTTCAGTTAATCAACCTAGGATTAGTTGTTCTTATCCTCGACGGAGGTATTAACATAAGTTAGGGATCTCTACGGATCAAGTCAAGTGAATAAGTTATCTAGCTCAAGAATTGATAACAAGTGAAATCTAGGTGGATTCTCCCTTGAGTATTGTCCAATCAATCAGTCTTCCCCAAAGAGCTTTTCCCCAATTTACTTTTTGTGCATTCTTAGTTTAGTTTTAGAATTAGTGTAGTTTCATAAAAACCCCTTTTATTCTTTAGGTTAAATAATAGAAAGGAAGTAAGTATTAGTACTTTTGGTTCCCTTGGGTACGATAACTCGATCTTGCCGCTAAACTATACTACTGTTCGATAGGTGCGCTTGCCTTAAAATCGTGATATTAGTTAGTTTTGGTGTGATCAGTTTTTTATAAATTTTATTATTTCATATCACGCATATCAATAACCTAGAGGGCATCTTTCTTTTTCAGAAATAGGGGTAGTCCCAATTCAAAATCCATCGTAACTCTATCCTATTTCCATTCTGATATCATTACTGGCTATAACTATTTCGCCCTAAATTTTGGGCCTAGAAGAATTGGGCCTCGGGCGTGGGTATGTTTAAAATTTTAGAAAGTAAGATAGCGTATCAGATTACATGTTAGCACTAGTAGGGTGTTGATTTCAGAGTATTAAAAGAGTTTCTATGAAGTCCCAAGTTTGATTTTAGCATAGGAAAATTTTTAGTTTTGATAATGGAATCCTGGCTTAAGAGGTTATGGCTTTTAAATAAATAGAGTAGAAATTAGACACAAATGAGGTTGTGGTATAGTGGCTAAGTGGAGGCACTTAGGGAGCAGGAAGGTGGCGTCATTAGCTGGCAAGGGGATCTTGGGTTCGAGTGCTAGCATGGTAATATTTGGGGATTTATTTTTACAATTTGGAGGGCTGGTAATGGCGTTGGAATGGACTCTGAAGGAAGTGATTAGAAGAGAAATTTAAGGAAGGGATTAAGGAGCTTATCATGGTGAAATATTAGGAGATTGGTGTGTAGAAGAAGTGGAGCTGAGTGGGACTTTGGGGGTAGTCTAGTTTCAGCTTTGGGTATATATAGGGAGTGCTGAATTCCCTTTGTACTTTCTTTTGAAGGGTTATCTTGTTTCGCCAATTAAGTGTCATAAGTGTCGTCCCTCTATTCTTTCTTTTCCTGAATATTACTTTTCCTTGTTGCCTTGCCAAAACCTTTCCCTCACATCAAACTCTTCTTTTCACTCTGGTTCTAGTTTATTGCTTTTGTGCCAAATAACCATTTCCTCCACTCTAAACTCTAGCCGAATACTTAATTGGCCAATTTTCCTCTGTGCCGGCACTACTTTTTCTACTTGTGCCGATTGTATCTTGGGTTAGAGTCCCACTTTCTTCAATCAGGAATCGTTTCCTCCTCTCCCTCACTCTCTCTTACTCGATTTTGTAGGGAGTTAGTATCGAATCACAAGTTCTCCTGATCTCTGCCGAATTATCCCTTGTGTTTCGGGTTTTGGGTAAGCATCTCGTCTTTATTTTTGATTTTAAGGTTGGCCGAATGGTCATCAATAATATAAGGGGTGACTTATGATGGATGCTAGTCACTTATTATTTGGATTAAATGATTAAGATTAATGCAGATTTAGGGAAGACTCATGTTTAGTGATCAAGGAAAAGCTAGTAGGGCTTGGCATTTAAGGTAAGAGTGAAATTTTAGCTTTTTGTAAAAGTATTTGATAAGTATGTGTGATTAATTGAAGAGTGACATCGTTGTAGGTTCGTGGCTAAGGAGATCACAGCGAGTTTCGTTACCAGGTGTGTACGTACACCGCACACACGATAAATCGGCAAAAGTTGAAATCTCGAAAAGCTGAAAAGCCGAAAGGTTGGCATCGGCAACCATATAAGTGTACGAACTCTCGTGTGGAGATACTGATATGACAACGAGGCCAAGGGAGCGATCTCATGGTCTAAGGCCGTATTTTGGCCAACCGGGCCAAAATGGGCTAAATGGGCTGGACGGGCTCGTGGGCCCAAATTTGGCAAAAAATAGATAAGTGATATTAAATAATGAGCTGATAAAGTTGGTTGAATGGGTTGGAATGGATTGGGTCTAATGAGTCGTATATTTGTGATTGAGCCTAAAGAGGACAAATAGATATGATTGGGCCTGGTGGGTCATATGAATTAAGAAAGTATGTGGACTTGTTGGGGTTTATAATTGACTTTTAGGCCTAGATACTAATAAACCCTTAAGTGCATAAAACTTAATTAAATCAAGCACGTCTGTAGACAAGTCGTAAGGTTAGAGTGTGGCAATGGGCATTTGTATGTCTAGGATTGGATCTAGGGAGAGCTTGGTACTTAAGCGGTCTTAATGACCTACCTCCTCTTATCTGGAATCCTACATGGTGTATAGTGTTGTTCACTTTAGCCAACGAGGACTTATTAACGGGCAAAAGGTCATAATAAAACCCATGATGATAGGGAATTACTGAAATACCCTTGTAGGGTAGAATTACTGAAATACCCCTATAGAGTAGAACTACTGAAATACCCCTGTAGGGCAGAATCACTGAGATACCCTTGACCTACAAAATTATAGAAAAACTCTTTTTAGCCATGAGTATGACTTATACATGCTATATGTTATCTGTTGCATTCCTGTGTTATTATATTGTATATGGGCCAGGATTATGATTAGAGGAAGTGTATATAAGGGTCGCACAGTCGCTTGACGACTGTGGATCCACCGAAGGCTTTATAGCCACCGCAGGCTTTTTAGCCACCTAACAGTTATGCTGCACCGTTAAGTAGTGCCATAACCAGTGCTAACCGTATACAAGCAGCTATGCTAGACCGTTAATTGACGCCACACTAGTTCCACACCAGGTTGTAATAATGATGGGAGGGTTGAATATCTCCCCACAGCAGTGTAGGGTTAGAAGGGGGAGTACAGGGTTGGTTATGGGAGATTGCACACTTTGCATAATCATATTGATATTGTTGTGATTTGGGCTAAGGCCTAAGGCCATTGTATGTTGAGATATGGGCTTAGGCCCAACTGAGGCCACTATGGGCTAAAGTCCAAAGGCCACCGATATTGAGATAGGGCTTAGGCCTAGATTGTTTATTGCGTGCTATATTATTTGATAAGGGTCGTACACACTGAGTTTCAAAACTCACTCCCACTTTTTAATACTTCAGGTGACCCTCAGTAGGCAGCTCGATGTGGGAGAGGACTTGGAGGTGGCCACACTACAAGTTGAATATTGTTTTAGTAGATTCATTTATTTCGTCTTTAATTATTTTTAAATAGGTTGTAATAGGGCTTCTTCAGAACTTCTAGATTTTTATTTGGGCTTTTTAGCTATTATGTTTATATCTGTTAAAAGTAGAACTCAGTTTTCCAAAAACATTACCTGTTTTCAAATCAACACGTTTCTGTAAACTACGAATTTTTATAAAGCTTCTGCAACTTACCTGGTTATCACTTATAACAATATTCAAGGTTTTAAAAGTAAATAATTTTCATTTGAACCATGTTTTGACATTAATGAACACAAATTGAGATTCAAGTTTCTAAAATTATAACAAGGGTTTTCAATGAAAACAAGGTTTTCGCTAAAACACTTCAATGTGACATCGTCGGATTCGGTCATAATGTCCAGACCGGGTTTGGGGTGTTATAGTAACAGTCCTGAAGGCACTTGATTTTTGGCTTTAACTTGCTGACAAACCAAGCATCTCGATACAAACTCCGAAATGTATCATTTCATACCTGACCACCAGTATAATTGTTTCAAATCATTGTACATTTTAGTACTCCCTGGATGTACAGATAGAAAACCATTGTTTGCTTCGTGTAGAATTTTTTTAATAAGCTCAGAATTTCTCAGTACACAAATTCTATCTTAGAACATTAAACAATCATTAGTTCCAATCCAAAATTCTGAATCAAGAGTTGATTCACACTGTACTCATTTAGCTTGCGATTCACTATCACATTTTTAGCTTCACAAATTTGTTGAAGAAATACCGGTTTAGCTTTTAACTCAGCTAATATCGAACCATCAACAGATAATGTCAACTGTGTATTCATTGTCGATAAAGAAAATAAAGATTTTCTACTCAGAGCATCTGTAACTACATTTGCTTTTCCCGGATGATAATCAATCATTAATTCATAGTCTTTCAACAACTCGAGCCATCTCCGTTGTCACAAATTCAAATCGTTCTGAGTCATTATATACTTCAAACTATTGTGATTGGTAAAGATATGGCACTTTTCACCAAATAAATATGTTGCCAAATTTTCAATGCAAAAACAATAGCAGCCAACTCTAAATCATGCATCGGATAATTCTTTTCATGCGACTTTAACTGTCTAGAAGCATAAGCTATTACTTTGCCTTCTTGCATCAAAACACATCCCAAACCATTCAATGACGCATCACTAAAGATCACAAACTCTTTACCTGACTCAGGCTGAACTAAAACTGGTGTTTCTGCTAATAGTGCTTTCAACTATTCAAAACTCTGTTGGCATTTCTCAGACCATTCGAACTTCAAACCTTTCTGTAGCAATTGAGTCATTGGTATAGAAATCATTGAGAATCCCTTTACAAAACGTTGATAGTAACTAGCTAATCCCAGAAAACTTCTGACTTCAGATACATTTCTCGGTTGTTTCCAGTCAATAATTGCTGAAATCTTACTCAAGTCAACTCGTATACCTTCCGCTAAAACAATATGTCCTAAAATCCAACTTCTCTGAACCAAAACTCGCATTTGCTAAACTTAGCAAATAGTTGCTTATCTCTTAAAATTTGCAATACAATCCTCAAATGCTCGGCATGTTCAGATTCGTCTTGGGAATAGATCAGAATGTCATCAATAAACACAACAATAAATCTACAGAGATACGGTTTGAAAATTCTATTCATCAATCCATAAAGACTGCATAAGCGTTAGTTAATCCGAATGGCATAACAAGAAATTCATAATGTTCGTTATTCTGAATGCAGTTTTTGGCACATCTGAATCTTTAACTCGCAACTGATAGTAGCCAGATCTAAGATCAATTTTTAGAAACACTATTGCTCCTTTCAGCTGATCAAATAAATCGTCAATTCTCGATAATGGATACTAATTCTTAATCATGACTTTATTGAGCTATCTATAATCAATACACATTCTCATCTATCCATCTTTCTTCTTTACAAACAGAACTGACACACCCTAGGGCGAAAACTAGGTCGTACAAAACCTCTGTCTATTAATTCATGCAACTAAGCTTTTAACTCTTTCAACTCTATAGGTGTCATTCTGTATGGATCTATCGATATCGGTGGTGTCCCAAGTACTAATTCAATAGAAAATTCAACCTCTTTGATCGGCGACAACCCAAGTAACACTTCTGGAAACACATACAGATATTCACAAACCACTGGCACTGATTCAATCTTTGATTCAGACACTTTTGCATCCAATACATACGCAAGGTAAGCATCATAACATTTCCTCACATATTTTTGAGTTAACATCGTCAATATCACTATAGGCAACCGACTCAAATCATCAGATGCAATAAAATAATTTCACTATTTTGACATTTCAACTCAATAGTCGTTCATTTATAATTCACAACCGTATCATGCAAAGTCAACCAATCCATACCCAAAATCACATCAAACTCATCAAATGGTAAAAGCATCAAGTCAGCCGAAAAATAATAACCCCGAGTCATCAAAGGACAATTCTTGCCAACTTTATCAACTAGGATATACTTGCCTAAGGGGTTCGATACTTTAATCACAAACTCAACAAGTAAACTCTTACAAGACACTAAATTCATATAGACATATGAACGAGTCAATCCAGGATCAATCAATGTAACTATATCAGTGTCATAAAGAGAGAAAATACCAGTGATAACATCTGGTGACAATGCATCCTTGTGTGCACGAATGGCATAAGCTTTGGCTGGGGCTCGTGCCATGGATCTCACTACAAAATCTCTCATAGCTCTACGATTACCATTCGTATTTCCAATGTTTCGAGATGGTCTCCCTTTAGCAGTTGTATTACTCAGTTTTACTGTTTGAACTTTTCCATTCACAGAATTTTCTAGGCAATCTCTGAGATAGTGGTCAAGGGATTCACATCTAAAACATGCTCCACTCTTCACTCTACATTCACCATAGTGTGGTTTATTGCAATGTTTGCATTCAGGTCTACCATTTCTAACTACCCACACTAGCTACTGATGTAGTCTGAAGTTTAGAAATAATGTGTCTCGCATCTCTGTCTCAATTAGAATGCCCCGTAGAAATAGTAGACCGGTAGTGATGTTCTTTAAATTTCTTAAGCGCTGACTAATTAGACTTTATCATAAATCTCTTTCTTGAATCTCTAGTTTCAGAATTTGCTTTCCTCTTTTCTCAGCTAAGCTCTTAAGCTTTGCAATCTCTACCAACTAACACAACAAACTCTTTCAATTCAAGAATCCCGACTAGAAGTCTACTGTCTTCATTTAACGCATCTTCAAATCGATTATGCATAATTGCCTTAGCAGAAACACATTCTCGAGCATAATTACTAAGTCTCACAAATTCTCTTTCATATTTTAATACAGTCATACGACCCTGTTTCAACTTTAAAAACTCTTTACGCTTTTGATAGACAAATCATTGCCTTATATACTTCTTTTTGAATTCAGTCTAAAAGAAATCTCAAGTAACACGTTATCTCGGTACCACGGAAATTAAAGTATTCCACCACCGCTAAGCAGCCTCTTTCAGAAGTGACACAACATATTCTACAAATTCATCTGGCATACAAGATAAATCATTAAATACCTGGATCGTATTCTTAAGCCAAAACTCGGCCCTCTCATGATCATCATCAATAGTAGCTCTAAACTCTTTATCTCTATACTTTCAGATTTTATCAACAGGCGGCTTATTCACACATATAGGTTCCAAACCTTGATGAATTACGGGGATTAGTTAGGGAATAGGTGGGGGTGGAGGTTGTTGAGCAGTCGAATTTATTCGGACATACTTAGAAAACCATCCATTCATTATGTGGAAGAAGGCTTCTTTGGCCTCTCTTCCGTGACCCTCAGATACGGGTCTCGATTTAGATGGCGCGGCTCTGTAAATAGAGGCTGGCATATTACTCTTTACATCATCGGAGTCAGCTCGATTGGAATCTATTTACTATATGAAAATACAATTCAGAAACTATCAGCAGATATCACACTATCACTGGTTAAATATGACATGTATAGCTAGACAACATATGCTATGTTAGTCTAAGAATCGACTCAATCACAACTCTGATACCAACAAATGTAACATCCCTAACCCGTATCCATCACCAAAATAGGGTTACAGAGTATTAACAGACTTATATCAATAACAATAATATCTTTAGCATTCATTTCCCATATCCAAATATAAACATTCATTCACATTCATAAAGTTCCTAATATAAGCCTACGAGGCCGTAAACATGCATTGGGAGTGGTTTGGGATTAAACTAATAACTTAGAAAACTTTTTGGAAAATATAGAAAATTTTCAAAATACAGAGAACACACGCCAGTATGCCCCGTCCGTGTGTCTCACGCGGCCACAAGACATGTCCGTGTTATAGGCCATGTGTACATTCGAAATGGGATCACATGGTCATGTCCCAAACTGTGTCCTACCCCGTGTAACTCTTAGACTTGTGTCACACGACCAACCATGTAACACCCCTACCCCTACCCATATCCATCACCAAAATAGGGTTATGAGGTATTACCAATCAATTCACATCATTATGCAAACATTTCGCATTTAATAACCAAAAATCCTCAAATATCATTCAATCATATTCACAATGTCCCTTATAAAGGTCTATGAGACCTTAAGCATGCTTTAGAGAAGGTTCGGGACTAAACCGATTACATATAAAAATTTTGGAAACTTAGAAAATTTTCAAACATATAGAGGTCACACGCAAGTGTGAACAGGCCATGTGCCTCACACGACTAGTCACACGCCTATGTGTCTAGCCCGTGTGCCTATTCAAAATGGCCTCACACGCCCATGTCCAGGCCATGTGATCGGCCGTGCCAAACCTGTAGGGTGTACTAACTTATGCCACACAGCCAGTCACACGCCCATGTGTGAGGCCGTGTGGAGCATCCGGACTTAATTCGAATTGAAACACTAGGGGACATGGTCTCATAGCAATGCCATGTCCCATACATGGTCTTACACGTAATCTCATCTCGGTAACTAATGTCATGACATTTGTATCCTATACTATTCCTAAGGTTCGTACGGGGCTTTCGGACATCGTAATTCTTTTAATTCTTGCTCGTACTCAACCATTCAGCATTCAATGCAATTCAATGATAAATAAACATTTATAACACAATTTAAGAACGGTTACTAGCATATCAGCTTACCTCGAGTACAGAATTGACGGATTGGATCAACTACTCAATAACTTTGTTTTTCCCTCGATCTAAATCCGAATTCTTTCTTCCCCTGATCTAAATCTAAATTCTTTCTTTCTTGATCTATATGTAATCAAATTTAGCTAATTAAATCATTTATTCATTCAATTTGGTAATTGGGCATTTTTACACATTAGCCCCTAAAGTTCCACATTTTATCAATTTAGCCTTTATTTCACAAATACACAAAATTGACACAATTCTACAAAACCCATGCTTGGCCAAACTTCATGTGAGTCCCTAGCAGCCCATAGTTTCCAATTTTTAACACATTTAACCACAAATTTAGCACTTTTCACAAATTAATCCCTAAATTGCATTTTCATCAAAAATCGCTTAACAAAACATGTAAAACTGTCATCAAGCTTTCATATTTCATCATTAAACACTTACACAAATTCATCAATGTCATCTCACTCAATCTTTGAAAAATTTGCAAAATAGTCCCTAGGCTAGCTAGTATTAGATGCAACGATTATAAAAAAATAAAAATCATCAAAAATTGAGCTAAATTACATACCTATTTAACAAAAATGTTTGCCGAAAGTTCAAGCTCTAGCTATGGTGTTCTCAAGCTCTCAATTTTAGTGGAGTAAAGCTTAGAAAGATGATCATTAGTTTGTTGTTTTATTAACTTATAATCTAATTACTAAATTACTATAATAACCTTAATTAATAACATTTAAAAACACATAATGGATAGCCATTTATGTCAAATTCCACTATCAATGGTCAAATTTCATACTATGGACTTCCACCTTTTAATTTCATAACAAATAAACATATTTATCATATAGAATGTAACTTTTGCATTTTATGCGATTTATCCTTTTATCAAATTAACCATCCAATCGATAAAATTAAATCATGAAAGTTTCACACATACTTGCTATCATATTGTAAACACATAAACTAATATTAAAATAATTTTCTATAATCAGATTTGTGGTTTTGAAACCACTATTCTGATTTACGTAAAACCAGGTTGTTACAAACCACACGCTTGTGTGAAAAGCCCGTGTAACTCACTGACTTGTTTCTACTAAGAAATACAGAGGACAGACAGCTATGTCACCTGACTGTGTGTCACACACGGCTGAGACACACGCCTGTGTCTCTGCCTGCATGGACGAAAACAGGCTAGTTTACAAGCCATATTTCTCACACAAACTTTCATTCACCTATACAAACCAAATAGCATATGACCATGTCTTATATGGCATTTAAACTCATCTAAATCCAACTCAGTCTGTGCTATAACAATACCATCAATCTCAAGATAGTCAAGAGTCACAATAAGCTATTCAAACCATACCAAATTCACATTTGCAAATCACTTAAGTAATTAACTTCATATATACACCTTCTTACCTAACGTCACATGTATACCAATTCTCCAATTTCGACCATAATATACTCAATTTACCAATTCACAATAAACATCACATAACCAATACCAACCATATGATAAAAGGTCATTTACACCTATATATATACAACCAAACATGCCAAAAATTAACCAAGTCACATGGCTATACACATGCAAGAATTAATCCTTTACAAGCTAATTCAAATGGCTAAATCCATAACCAAACTATAAACCAAAATGACCATTAATCCTATACATGCTATATAACCAAGTACATAAGTTTAAAAGTACCAAAACGATAGCTAGATTGTGTGATGCGATCTCCAATGACTTCCGAATCGAGTGAGTTTTTGGAACACTATAAAATAGAGAAAAGAAAAAAGAGTAAGCTATAAAGCTTAGTAAGCTTGTATAATATATAATTAAACTTACCATTTATTCATAATTTAGGCAAATAAACATAGTATAACTTAATCATTTTGTCAAATGCCTAAACACATATAATCACCAATAGGTTAGTCATGTAAAGGGCATATAATCATCTAACCATATAGTTGAATGCACAATCAATCAATACTCATATATATATATCATCCATTTCATATTTCAATATGGAATGAAATGTATTTTTTCCTCGTAATTCATTAAACTCATTATGCAAATTCTCATCAATTTATTTAACCCATAACAAAATTATGCCTGTTGAACCACTTAGAATGTCGTTAGATAGAAGGGTGGTACACATGAAGTGTACTAAATAGTAATCTGTCAATTCCTGTACATATATGCTCTTTCAAGCTATGAACAGTAAGCTCCTCTTGAGCTGAGGTAACAGTAAGCTCTAATGAGCTGGGAAACGGTAAGCTCTTACGAGCTGAAATATCGATAAGCTCATACAAGCTGTGGTGAGTCCACAACACATGCTGGAATCTCAACCAAACAGTAACCCTAATGACATGTCACTCGTATCCTACGAATTCCTAAGGTTCAAACATGGCTTGATATTATTCGGACTTCATCATTTAGGCACTCAAATATCATATGATTTATTTTATCTTTTCATATAAATACATTTCAAATAAGTACATATTTAAATATTCAATTCTAACTATACGAACTTACCTTGATATAGCTCCAATGGAAATGATAGTCTATTCGATAACTTTGCCTTTTCCCCGATCTATTTCCGCACTTCGCTTTTCTTGATCTATATATAATCAAATTTAGCTCATTCAATTACCATTTTATCCAATTTAATCCAAAAATCTATTTTGGAAAAATTACACTTTTCCCCCAATATTTCAACTTCTTTACAACTTAGTCCTTAGTTCGTAAAAATAAAAATTCATGCAATTAGGTCCCTACCCACGCTAGCCGAATTTCTCTTATTGACATAGCAGCCCATATTTTTCATTTATTCCACATTTCAACCACAAAATTTTCATATTTCTCAATTTAATCCCTAATTTGCAATTTCACTAAAAATCACTTTACAAATGTTGTTTATCTAACAACAGCCATTCAAAATCTATCATGAAACATCAAAATACACATATATTCATCAATGTAAAAACCTTAAACCTTTAATAGTCTTGCAAAATAAAAACCTTAAACCTTTAATAGTCTTGCAAAATAGTCCTTAGGCTAGCTAGACCTAGTTGCAATGATATCAAAAACATAGAAATCATTAAAAACGGGACAAAAATCATACCAATATGAGCAATGGAAGCTTGGCTGAATATCAAGCACCAAAAATGGCTTTCTCCCTTGTGAAAATTAGTGGAAGATTATAATGGAAGATGATGATAAGTTTATTTTATTTATTTTTATCATTATTAACCAAATTACATAATTAAGCTTTAAAACACTTATTAATTACACCAAATACCATGCCACTATCATCCACTATCTAATAAATGGGATAACTACTACATAAAGACTTCTACTTTAAAATTATATAGCTATTAGACCCCTTTAGCTTATAGAACTCAACATTTACATTTTACGTGATTTAGTCCTTTTTATCAAATTAAGCATTCAAATAGTAAAATTTCTTAACGAAATTTTCACACAATTATACTATCATGTTGTAAAAATTAAAATAATAAAATAATTATTTTGACTTCAGATTTGTGGTTCCAAAACCACTGTTCTGATTTGACTAAAAACGAGTTGTTACAAAACCTATAGCTTTCTTTAGCAAAGCCATAGGGGTAAAGTACCAGGCCTTATCCATTTATCATAAAGAGATGTTGGCAGTACTTTGTGGGAAAAAGGTTCCATATTCGAATAGACCAGCAAAGTCTAAAGTTTTTGATTGAACAATAGGCCATTATACTATTTCAGTAAAAATGGGTAGCAAGGATGCTCGATTACAACTTTATGCTCAGCTACAAGAAAGGGCCTCACAACATTGTGTTCGATGCCTTGTCTCGAAGGCTACAATCAGATGAAGGCCAGTTATAACAAATTACAATAAGCACCTCTTTGTCAGATTTGTGGGTTTGAATTGTTGATTCTTGGAAAATTGATTCCATGTGAGGCAGCTATGTGAGAAAGTGCAACAGCAACCATAAGCACATACCAAGTATGGATGGGATGGCAAGATCTTGAGAAAAAAAAGGAAATGTGGTAGTGGCCGACCTTAGTTCTTTGAGGAAAGATTTGCTTAGCCATTTCCATGAAGGGCATTAGGGGGTCATTCCGTCATTCATTCTACAAGGCGCCACATTAGAGGGCTGTTTTATTATAAGGGACTCTCCAATGATATTCAAAAATTGGTTAAGGAATGATTATGTGTCAGCGATGTACAGGAGATAATGCTGCCATCCCGGGTTATTGTAACCACTCCCTGTATCCGATCATTCATAGTCAGCAATTACCATGGATTCCATTGAAGGATTACCGACTTCGAAGGGGTACAACATGATCTTGGTGGTTATAGACTGTTTGACTAAATATGTCACTTAATTCCCCTATCTCACCCATTCATGGCTTTGACAGTGGCTCAAGCCTATTGATCTCAAATCTACAAGCTTCATGGTGCTCTCGAGACCATAGTTTCTGAAAGAGATAAAATATTTATAAAAAAATGTTGGCAAGAACTTTTCAACAAGTTGGGTACACGACTTCACCTTTCAACAGCCTACCACCCGGAGACTGATAGCTAATCAGAAGTGCTCAACTGTTGTTAGGAGAGCTACTTGAGGTGCATGAGCAGCGAACGACCTCGTGGCTGGTCACTTTGGCTTCCATTAGTATAGTGGTGGTACAACATTTCTCCCCATTAGGTTATTGACACAACTCCATATGAGGCTCTATACAGACAAGTTCCTTTGAATAATTTACCATATGTAGCTGGATATTCTCCTGTGAAAGTGGTAGATCGTAGTCTGCAGCAATGTGAAGTAGCTCGACAGCTTTTGAAATTCTATTTACAATGGACTCAAGATCAGACGAAGTAAGATGCACATAAAAGGCAATGTGAAAAGGCTTCTAAGGTGGGGTATCTCATATACCTAAATATCTAGCCTTATTGCTAGCATACTCTTAGGCGAACTTTGAACCAAAAATTATCCCATCGATTCTATGGACCATATCCAATGGAAGCAAAGATTGGAAAGGTAGCCTATCAGTTGAAGTTGCCTATTGGAGTACAAATTCACCACACGTTCCACGTTTTGTTGCTTAAGAAACATATCAGTAAGTCTCCTAGCCAGTTGGACATACGTCAAATGAATCTTGATGCGATTCTACCAAAAGGAACCAGTCTGAGTTATTAACCAGAGGATTGTTAAGAGGGGTTCATGAGTTGTGACATAGGTATTGATCCAATGGAAAAATAGATTTCCTAAAGATTCAACTTGGGAGGACTTATCAGATGTGCGACAGTGTTTTCCAACTTTCAATTCTAGAGGACAAGGATCTTATTTTGATAGGTGGTAGTAGATACAAAACATTTTATTCAACAACTATTTTGGGTTATGAGTTTTGTTATTTCTGGCTTATTTTAATTCTATTATTTGTGTTACTTAAATGATGCGTTTTATCTAGTTGTTTTAACAAAATGATGCATAAATGAGTTGGCATAACTGCCCGCTAAAAATAGGTTGTACAACTATTTGGGTTGTTTTTTCTCTTTCTTATATGCAACCAAAGCTTTGGCTAGTGTAATTATGAAAATATTCAGAAATTAGTTTCTTCTTTCTCTCTCAATTCTTCCTCTCTAGCTTCTTCTTTCTCTTTCGTTTCTACTTGAAAAATTACACATTTAACATCTTCTCATTTTGATTTATTAATTCGAAATTTTAATTATTTCAAGTTTTGGACAACTTGCTCATTAAGAAAACATAAAGCTTATTTCTTTCTTCTTATTTTTTAATTTATTATTTGTTATTATATATGCTGCATTTGAGGGGTAATCTATTAAGATTTGAATTTTCGAAGAAACTTTCCAAACAGTCGCAAGATCTATCTCTCGTTTTTTTTTTTTAAATTTGATCCCACTCTTTTCAACTTCAATCTTGATTCGGTGTTCTACATCATATCCCTTAAGGCAATCTAATTGGCTTTAAAGTTGTAAAAGTATCGTACAAATTTATATGTATGAGGACTTAAATTATATTTTATCTCTTCTCTTTAAGAAATAGGTAAATTAGTCCATGTATCTTATATCAAAGCCTAAATTGGTCTTTTTTATTAAAAATTTCATCCATTTGTATTGTTGAAAATTGGTGTAAATAAAAAAATAATATGTTATAGTTGAGTGATTTGAATCATTGTTAAAATAAAAACAGTGGTAAAATAAAATAAAATAAAATTCGTATAGAACTATACTTCTTTTATTTTACATTGATTAGAATAAGTTTTTTCAACCTTACTACACTTCATTTATTTGACATTAATTAGAATAAGTTTCTTCAACCTATAAGTAGATGTAGTTTAAAGTTCTCTTGTATCATTCGAATTCGACATTAGTGAATTTTCTTCTTCTTTGCCCGTAGTTTTTTCCCGAAAGGGTTTCCACGTAAAATCTGTGTGTTCTTATTTTTCTTGCTTTTGCTTTGAGATCATTCTATATTGTCATTATTGACATTCAACTTTTACAAACTAGTATTAAGAGCTTTTTGAGTTGCTTGTCTCGATCACGGTAATGGTGATAATGAAGTATGATATTTTGATGTTGGATCGCAACACTATATTTGCATTGTGACATGTAAGGATGCAGGTAGTTCTTGCGCAAATAGATTTGGAGGATGCCCTGTTAGGTTTAGATAAGATGCCTTCGACATTGATGGATAAAGAGAAGAGACATAAAGATCAAAAGGTTTTAACGCAATTATAGTTGCATTTGTCGAATGAAATTCTATAGGTCGTGTTGAAAGAGAAGACTGCTATTACATTATGAAAGAAGCTTGAGTAGCTATTTATATCAAAAACCCTAACTAGCAAGCTGCATATGAAGCAACGTCTTTATGCTCATCGTTTGGAGGAATGTGCGTCTGTGCACGAACACTTAAATGTGTTTAAAAAAATTCTCTCAGACCTAGAGGCCATAGAGGTTCAGTATGGTAAAGAATAGAGGCAGATACAGGGGGCTGGCAGGGGCCCTGGCTGCCCCTTCAATGGAAATTTTCTATTAGGCCCTTGAATTTTTTTAATTTTTAAATTAGTAAAGGTAAAATTGTACTTTGGCCCCCCTAAAATTATAAAAATTTGATTTAATCTTTTAAAAATTAAAAAGATATAGATTATAAAAAAATTAAATTTCATTTGGCCTCCCTAAAAGTTTGTTCTGGCTTCACCCTTAGTAAAGAAGATTTATGGTTAATTCTACTTTTTTCGTTGCCTCCGTCTTATTCAACCTTTAGAGATACAATTTTGCATAGTCGCGAATCTCTCATAGTTGCTGAATTCTATACTTCCTTAACCTCGCATGACAAGATGAAACATCTTGTGCTTGGATCTGACTTTTAGAGAGAGGGTCTCATTATTCATAGGAGACAAGAACGAAATACTGATGAAAATTATGGGAAGACACAAGAACAAAATCCTCACAATAAATCTAAGGGTAAATCAAGATCTTCAAATAAAGGTAAAACCTGTAACTTCTGTAAGAAGAAAGGGCACATTAAGTCTGACCAAAATAAGATCAAAAGAAAGGTCGTGAATCAAAAGAGCATCATGGAGTTGCTTTGTGGTTTCCTTGTATAAGCGTGAGTTTTCATATGCATTATAAAGCCATTCTTCCAGCTCATTTAGCTATATGAGTCTCTTTTCACCTGCAAGATCAGGGTCGAGGTTTAGAAATTTGATGGCCTAAAACGCTTTATATTTTAGCTCAAAGGGTAAATGTCAACTTTTCCCATAAACGAGTCTATAAGGAGATGTTCCTGTGGGAGTTTTGAAGGTAGTTCTATAAGCCCATAAAGTGTCATCTACTTTCATTGCCCAATCCTTTCTATTTACTTGCACGGTTTTCTCTAATATACGTTTTAGCTCTCTATTAGCTACTTCAACTTGTCCACTGGTTTGAGGGTGGTAAGGGGTAGCTGTTCTATGGTACATTCCATATTTTTGTAAAACTTTCACAAACTAAGTATTGCAGAAATGAGTTCCCCTATCACTGAGAATTGCTCTTGGTGTTCCAAATCGAGAAAAAAGTTTTTTAAGGAATCTCACTACCATTCTAGCATCATTAGTAGGTAAGGCTTGGGCTTTTACCCATTTAGACACGTAATCGACTGCTACTAAAATGTATTTATTTCTGAATGAGCTAGGGAATGGACCCATGAGATCGATGCCCCACACATCGAATATTTTACATTCAAGCATATATGTCTGAGGTATTTCATCATGTTTAGAGATATTACCTGTTCGTTGACATTTATCACAAGAAGTGACATACCTGCTGGTGTCTTTAAATAATGTGGGCCAATAAAACCTGATTCGAGTATTTTATGGGCAGTCTTAGTTCCATTGTAATGTCCTCCTGTTGGTCTTGAATAGCAGTGTTCCAAGATCTTGTTTGCTTTAGTCATTGTAACAGATCTTCGAATGACTTGGTCTGCACAAATACGAAAAAGAAAAGGGTCTTCCCAAAAGTAGTTTTTCACATTAGTAAAGAATCACTTCTTTTGCTGATGTGTCAGCCCTTTTGGGGTTATGTTAGTAGCTAAGTAATTTGCAATGTCAGCAAACCAAGGTACCTCAGAATCAGATATGACTAAGAGTTGTTCTTCAGGAAACGAGTCGTTTATTTAGCCTCATGAAGTTATTTGAGATGTGGATTCTCAAGCCTGGAAAGGTGATCTGCTGCTAAGTTTTCAGCTTATTTTTTGTCTTGTATTTCCAAATCAAATTCCTGCAACAACAGAATCCATCTTATTAGTCGAGGCTTTGCATCGGACTTAGTTAAAAGGTAACGAAGAGCGGAATGATTAGTATAAACGATGACTTTAGATAATATTAGATATGGTCTAAATTTGTCAAACGCAAAAACCATAACTAGTAATTCTTTTTCTATGGTAGTGTAGTTCTCTTGTGCTGCTGTTAGAGTTTTGCTAGCATAGTAGATTGGCTAAAAATGATTGTCTCTTCGCTGTCCAAGAACTGCACCTACTACAAAATCACTCGCATCACATATTAGCTCAAAAGGTAAATTCCAATCAGGTATAATTATAATTGGAGCATTAGTAAGTTTCTCTTTGAGAGTGTCAAATACCTCTAAACATTCCTGATCAAAATTGAAGGGTATGTCTTTTTCTAGTAATTTTGTTAACGGCTTAGCTATTTTAAAAAATTCTTTAATGAATCTTCTATAAAAACCAGCATGTCCTAAAAAACTTTTAATCACTTTAACTAAACTAGGGGGAGGTAGTTTTTCAATGGTCTCAACTTTTGCTTTATCAACTTCTATCCCTTTACTAGAAATTTTGTGTCCTAGCACAATACCTTCTTGTACCATAAAATGGCATTTTTCCCAATTGAGAACAAGATTTGTTTCTTCACATCTTATCAAGACTCGTTCTAAATTTTTGAGGCAAAGTTGGAAAGAGTTACCGAATATCGAGAAGTCATCCATGAATACCTCTATGATATCCTCCACGAGCTCGTTAAAGATCGCTAACATGCAACGCTGAAAAGTAGTAGGAGCATTACACAATCCAAAAGACATTCTACGATAAGCAAACGTACAGTATGGACACGTAAATGTTGTCTTCTCTTGATCTTCAAGAGCTATCGAGATTTGGAAATAGCCAGAAACTCCATCAGTAGTACATATGTCCTGATAGTCTTTCTAACATCTAATCGATGAAGGGTAGGGGGAAGTGATCCTTTCTCGTGGCGTTGTTCAATTCCTGTAATAAATACAACTCTCCAACCTGTGACAGTTCTTGTAGGAATTAATTCATTCTTTTTATGGGCAACAATAGTCATGCCACCTCTCTTAGGAACAACCTGCACAGGACTCACCCAAGCACTGTCAGAAATAGGATAAATAATTCCAGCATCTAGAAGTTTAATTACCTCGGTTTTGACCACTTCCTTTATGTTGGGGTTCAGTCATCTTTGAGCTTGCACACATGGTTTGTATTCATCCTCCATCAAAATTTTGTGGGAGTAAAAAGAAGGACTGATTCCTTTTATGTCAGAAATTTTCCAAGCTATGGTTTTTTTTATGTTTTCTTAACACTTGAATTAATTCCTCCTTCTCCTTGGGTTGCAAGTTTGAAGAAATAATGACTGGTAGTGTAGAATTGTCTCTTAGAAATGCATATTCTAAGTGTTTGGGTAATTG
Organism: Gossypium stocksii; assembly: GCA_020496765.1. Lineage (NCBI taxonomy): Eukaryota > Viridiplantae > Streptophyta > Magnoliopsida > Malvales > Malvaceae > Gossypium > Gossypium stocksii. The sequence continues at coordinate 45,440,232 of CM035624.1, forward strand.
TTTGAGATCTAGTTTGGGAGGTTCGTCAACAGAGGGTTTTTGTCTTAGTTCATCTTTAATCTCAATGCCCTCATAATCTATTTGTCTTGGGGAAGGTTCGTTGGAGTTTAACTCAGTTATTAACTTTTTCATCTCAGTGGTGACTTCGTCCACTCCCCTACCTTGAACGAGACACAGTTCCAATGTGTTTTTAAGAGTGATTTCCTGAAAAGAATCTTGAACAGAATGATCAATGGAATCAATAAAATAACAGGAATCATCCTATTCCCTAGAAAGTTGCATGGCATCATAAATTTTAAACACAATTTCTTCATCACCTACACTAAGCACAAGTTTACCATCTCCTACATCATTAACAGCTCTGGCAGTAGCTAAAAATGGTCGTCCTAGGATTAAGGGTACCTCAACATCCTCATCCATGTCCAACACAACAAAGTCGATTGGGAATATAAATTTATCAATTTTGACAAGCACATCTTTGATTATACTCTTAGGAAATCTAATGGTTTTATCAGCCAATTGGATACTCATCTTAGTTTGTTTAGGTTTCCCAAGACCTAGTTGTTTAAAGAATTTATATGGCATTACATTAATACTGGCTCCTAAATCAGCTAATGCATTTTTAACATCCAAGCTACCAAGTAAACAAGGAATTGTAAAACTCCCTGGATCTTTTAGTTTGCTGGGTAGCTTATTCTGCAAAATGGCTGAGCACACTGCATTCAGTTCCACATGAGATGACTCATCTAGCTTCCGTTTGTTCATTAGAAGCTCTCTTAAAAACTTAACAGCATTTGGAATCTACGAAAGAGCTTCAATAAACTGTAAGTTAATATGTAATTTCTTTAAGAGTTTAAGGAATTTTTCGAATTGCTCGTCTGTGCGGTCTTTCCTTATCGCGTTAGGATATGGGACATGAGGCTTATATTCTTTGACAACTGGTTCTTTGTGACTTACCTCATCCTTACCTCTACTTACCACAGTCTCCTTACTTGGCTCTACTTTGGTTTTAGCTAACCCTTCTTCATCAATCGTGTCAATGGTGTGGAGTTGCTCCTTAGGGTTGCTTGGTAAACCACCTTGTGGTCTTTCAGAGATTAGCTTAATGAGTTGGCCTATTTGAGTTTCGAGTCCTTGGATGGATGCTTGCTGGTTCTTGAGTGCCGTCTCAATGTTCTGGAAATGGGTTTTTGACACGGAGATAAATTTTGTGACCATCTCCTTAAGGTTCGACTTTTTCTCTTACTGGTAAGGTGGTTGTTGAAATCCCGGAGGAGTTGGTGGTCTTTGATTTCCTTGGTTACCTTGTCCTCCCCATGAGAAATTGGGGTGGTTTCTCCAACCTGCATTGTAAGTGTTACTATAAAGGTTATTTTGAGATCTAGTATTATTACCCATATAGTTGGCTTGCTCGCTTTCCATGCCATATCCATAAGTGGGGTACTCAGAATTGCTCATGTTTCCTTGGATTGAGTCACATTACATCACTAGGTGTACCTGCGTAGAACCAACGAAATTATCAATATTTTTATTAAGAAGTTCTACCTGATTAGAAAGTATGGTGACTGCATCAATATTAAAAACCTCGGCAGCTTTTTGTGGCTTTGTTCTCATAACTTGCCACTGATAGTTGTTCAGTGACATCTCCTCTATAAACTCATAAGCTACTTCTGGTGTTTTGTTATTGATTGTTCCACCGACTGCTACATCAATCATTTGTCTCGTTGAGGGATTCAAAGCATTGTGAAAAGTTTGAACTTTTAACCCTAGGGGTAACCCATAGTGAGGGCACCTTCTCAATAAGTCCTTGTATCTCTCCTAAGCATCATAAAGTGTTTCTAAATCCATCTGCACAAAAGAAGAGATATCATTCATCAATTTTGCTGTTTCAGCTGGCGAAAAATATTTGAGTAAAAATTTTTCGGTCATTTGTTCCCATGTAGTGATAGACCCTCGTGGTAGAAAATTTAACCACTATTTAGCTTTATTCCTCAAGGAAAATAGGAATAGTTGAAGACGAATGGCATCATTAGAAAAACTATTTATTTTAAATGTGTTGCAGAATTCTAAAAAGTTGGCTAAATGAGCTTTAGGATCTTCATCCTGCAAACCATCAAACTGAACAAACTGTTGTATCATTTGAATAATGTTAGGCTTTAGTTCAAAATTATTTGCAGCAATAGTGGGCCTAAGAATACTAGATTCAGTACCAGCCAAATTAGGTTTAAATAATCATACTTAGTACGAGGAATAGGATTTTGCTCGATAAGATTTGTGGCTACTATAGGAGGTAGCTGATTGTCCTGATTTGCCTCTATCTCTTCAGTCGATTCGGGTTCTTCTTTTTGTCCTTGTTTTGGGTACCGTAGGCTTCTTCTTATCTCTCTGCGATTTCTACGAACTATGGCTTCTAAGTCATCGTAAAAAAGAAAAGGTCCTGACTGGTTTCTTCTAGTCATAAGCTAGAGATAACTGCCAGTGAAAAGAAGAAAGAAAAATTTAGTAAATAAAACCTAATATAAAAACTAAAAATAAATAAAAGTAGTAATGGCTAAAGTAATAGAAATAGAGTGTTCCTAATATTTCAGTTTCCCGGCAACAACGCCAAAAATTTGATCGTGATGTGATGAAGTAATAAAATTGATCGTACCTAAAAACTAACTATTATCATGATAAAAGGCAAGCACACCTACCAAATAGTAGTATAGTTAGTGGCAAGACTGGAATATCGAATCCAAGGAACTAAAAGTACTAGTAATGACTTTCTTCCTATTATCTAGCCTAAAAATAAAGAGGGAGTTTGTTTAAACTAATTAACTCTAAACTAAACTAAGGATGCGATAAAGAGTAAGTTGGGGAATTGCTTTGGGAAAACTAAATGATAAAGACAATACCTAAAGAAGAATCCACCTAGACTTCACTTGTTATCTAACTCTAAACTAGACTATTTCTTCATTCGACTTGATCCATAGAGATCCCTAAATTATGTTAATATCTCCGTCAAGAATAAGAACAACTAATCCTAGGTTGATTAATTGAAATCTCTTTCTAATTAAAACTTCTAGTCTTGCATTAACTCGATCTATGGATCCCCATATTAGATTTGACTCTAATCCGATAGATTTTTGTCGTCCTATGTCTAGGACTACGATCAACTCCGCTTAATTGTGTTGGATCTACTCTTAAATAAGGACTTTTTCTCCTCTGCCTAAGCACATTCGACTTAAATTAATATCCCGAAAATATCAATTCAAGAATTAAAAACACAATTAAGAACAAATCAAATATTTATCATATAGTTCAGATAACAATAATAAGATTCATCTTAGGTTTCATCCCCTTCAGGTATTTGGGGGTTTAACTCATGTTTATAAAAAGAAACATCTCAGAATAAAGAAAATAACAAAACATAAGAAAACCCAAAACTCCTAAAAGGATTGAAGGGCAATCCTCTGTCTTGATGTAAAGCCTGGCTTCTAAGATGGATCAATTAGCTTTCTTTTGAGTAATTCCCTGCCTTTAGCTCTTTGTCTTAGCGGGAAGGCTGTACACCCTTGTAGTTGCCTCCTAGGGTCTTTATATAGAGTTTTTAATGTCTTTTTTAGCCCCTAAGTAGCCTTTTTCGTGTGAAATTGAACTTCATCATGACAGGGACACGCCCCTGTGCCACGCCCATGTGAGTCTATGTTGGGCCGTGCTCAAGCTGTTAATGTGGCACGATCATGTTATTTCCTTGCTTTGGCCCATTTTCTCCATTTTTGACCCGTTTCTTGCTCTTTTCACTCTCCTATGCTCTCCTAAGTATAAAACATGAAATTAAAGGATTAGGAGCATCAAATTCCACAAATTCAATGATAATTCATCCATAAATGTGCTAAATGTGGGATAGAAATATGTATAATTTACAGTTTATCAGTTCCACATTTTATCAATTTAGCTCTTATTTCACAAATACAAAAAATTCACACAATTCTACAAAACCCACGCTTGGCTGAATTCCATTGAGTCTGTAGCAACTCATATTTTCCAATTTTTCACTCATTTAACCATAACTTTAGCACTTTTCACAAATTAATCCCTAAATTCCATTTTCATCAAAAATCACTTAACAAAACATGTAAAACTGTCATCAAGCTTTCATATTTCATCATTAAACACTTAAGAACACAAAAATTCATTAATGGCATCTCACTCAATCTTTGACAAATTTGCAAAATAGTCCTTGGGCTAGCTAGTACTAGATGCAACGATTACAAAAACATAAAAATCATTAAAAAATTAAGCTAAATTACATACCTATTTAACAAAAATACTTGTTGAAAGTTCAAGCCCTAGCTATGGTGTTCTCAAGCGCTCAATTTTGGTGGAATAAAGGTTAGAAAGATGAGCATTAATTTGTTGTTTTATTAACTTATAATCTAATTACTAAATTACTATAATAACCTTAATTAATAACATTTAAAAACACATAATGGATGGCCATTTATGTCAAAATCCACTATCAATGGTCTAATTTCATAATATGGATTTTCACCTTTTAATTTCATATCAAATAAATACATTTATCATATAGAATGCAAGTTTTGCATTTTACGCAATTTAGTCCTTGTATCAAATTAACCATCCAATCGATAAAATTAAATCACAAAATTTTCACATATACTTGCTATCATGCTGTAAACACATAAAACAATATTAAAATAATTTTGCATCATCATATTTGTGGTTCTAAAACCACTGTTCCAATTTAGCTAAAATCGGGCTATTACAACTCTTCTCCCTTAGGGATTTTCGTCCCTGAAAATCTTATCAGTGAATAGGTCCAGGTATTACTTTCTCATAGCATTCTCGGGTTCCCACATAGCTTATTCAACCCCGTGTCGATGCCATAAGACTTTCACTAATGCGATTTTCTTATTTCTCAACTCTTTGATCTCACGAGCTAAAATTCGGATCGGTTCTTCAACATATGACATATCAGACTAAATTTTAACCTCGATCAGGAAATGACATGTGAAGAATCGGATCAGTATGGTCGAAGCATCGATACATGAAATACATTATATATTTTCTCTAACTTAGACGGTAAGGATAGTCGATAAGTAACTGGTCCAATTCGCTCGGTAATCTCATACAGTCCGATGAATCTCAGACTCAACTTTCCTTTTTTGTCAAATCTGAGTATTTTCTTCCACAGTAAGTCTTTCAGAAATACTCTATCCCTGATCTGAAACTAAATATCTTTCTGTTTCAAATCTGTGTACAATTTCTAATGGTCTGACACTGCTTTCAGTCTATCACGAATTACTTTCACTTTCTCTTCTGTCTTTCTGATTAGATCAACCCCGTGAATCTTATTTTTGCTAAGCTCAGTCTAGTACAACGGTGTTTGACATTTACAACCATATAAAGCTTCGTATGGTGCCATCTTAATACTCAATTGAAAGCTATTATTATAAGCAAATTCAATCAACAGTAGATACTTTTCCCAAGTACCTTCAAACTCAAGAATGCAACAACGTAACATATCATTGAGTACCTATATAACTTGCTCGGATTGACCATCTGTCTGCGAGTGAAACGTGGTACTAAAATGTAACTTTGTACCCAGCGCATCTTGCAGTTTCTTCCAAAACTGTGATGTAAACCTTGGATCTCTATTTGAAACAATAGAAATAGGCACCCCGTGTAATCTTACAACCTCGGAGATATACAACTCAACTAATTTATCAAGCGAATAATCTATATGTATAGGAATGAAATGAGACGATTTTGTCAATCTGTCAACAACAACCCATATTTTTCTTTTTCAGAGATAGGGGTAAACCCAATACAAAATCTATAAGTACTTTGTCCCATTTCCACTCAGGAATCATCACTGGCTGTAGTAACACTGACGGTACTTGATGTTTAGCTTTGACTTGTTGACAAATCAAGCATTTCGAAACAAACTTTGAGATATCTCTTTTCATGCCGTGCCACCAATAAATCTATTTCAAATTATTATGAATTTTCATGCTTCCCAGATGAACAGATAGATGACAACTAGATGCTTCATTTAGAATCATCTGAATAAGGTAGGAGTTTCTCAGTACACATACTCTATCTCTGAATCTCAAACAGTCGTCAAAATCAATTTGAAATTCTGAATAAGCATTTAACTCGCACTGAGCTCGTTTTACTAACAATTCATTATCAACTTTCTAAGCTTCACAAATCTATTGTAAAAATAACGGTCTCGCTTTCAACTTGGCTACAATCGAGCCATCATTAGACAAGGCTAGTTGAGCATTCAGCACACATAGAGCAAATAAAGATTTTTTGCTCAAAGCATCAGCAACTACGTTTGCTTTCCCTGGATGATAGTTAATTACTAATTCGTAGTCTTTTAGCAATTCTAACCATCTCCACTGATGCAAGTTCAAATCTTTCTGAGTCATTAAGTATTTCAAACTTTTATGATCAGTGTAGATGTGGCATTCCTCACCGAACAAGTAATGAAGCCAGATTTTCAACGTGAACACGATTGTTGCTAACTCTGGATCATGCGTTAGGTAATTCTTTTCATGCGGCTTTAACTGTCTCGAGGCATAAACTATAACCCTGCCTTCATGCATCAAAACACAACCCAGACCATTTAACTTTGCTGACATTTATCGGACCACTCGAACTTAACAATCTTTTTGGAGAAATCTCATCATCGGAGTTGTAATCATCGAAAACTCTTTTATGAATCTTCTATAATAGTCGGCTAGTCCCAGAAAGCTACAAACTTTGGACACGTTTCTTGGAGGCTTCCATCCACAATTGCAAAAATTTTGCTCGAGTCAACTCAGATACCCGCGACTAACATTATATGTCCCAAAAATCCAACCTCTCGTAACCAGAACTCACATTTGCTAAACTTAGCAAACAACTACTTATCTCATAGAGTCTGTAGTACAATTCTCAGATGCTCGGTATGCCTGGATTTATCACAAGAATAAATTAAAATATTATCAATGAACACAATGACGAATCGATCTAGGTACGGTCTAAAAATCTGGTTCATCAAGTCCATAAAGACTGTAGGAGCATTAGTTAGTCCAAAAGGCATAACCGAAAATTCATAATGTCTATACCTCATTTGAAAAGTAGTTTTCGACACATCAGAGTCTTTAACTCGCAACTGGGAATAACCCAATCTCAAATCTCTCTTTGAAAACACGATTGCCCCATTCAACTGATCAAAAAAATCACCAATCCATGGCAGAGGGTATTTATTCTTGATTGTCACGTTGTTGAGTTGTCTGTAATCTATACACATTCTCATAATGCTATAACAGCCCGATTTTGGGCCTAGTCAGAATAGTGGTTTTGGGACCACGAATCTGACGAGGAAAAATAAATTTTTATTATATTTTTATGGTCTACAATTTCAAGGAAAGATCTTGTGAAAATCTCGTTAAAAATTTTGACGTTTGGCCACTAAATTTAGTTAAAAGGACTAAATTGTAAAAAGTGAAAAACTTGTGTTCTATATGATAAGGGAGGTAATTGTGAGGAGTCTTAAATTAGAGGTCCATAGATTTTAATTAGACCATTGATTAAATTGTTGGACAAAAATGGACATGAAATAGGTGAAATGAGATATTTTTAAGTTAGTGACATTTTGGTCATTTAGTAAATAAATGACTTAATAAAAAAAATAAAGGCCAAATTTTGTTCATCTTTCTCATCCATGGCCGAATATAGCAAGATAAGACATAGCTAGGGTTTGGCCAAGCTTCCAAGCTTGATAGTAAGCCCATTCTAGCCCCGTTTTTAATGATTTTTATGTTTTTGAAATCCTTGTATCATGATCTACCTAGTTTTTACCACTTATTTAAGATATGATGAAGGTCTAAGGTTTGAACTATGTGATGATTAATGGTCGATTATGCATGTTTATGGTTAGAGAAACGACTTTTACTAAGTAATTTTAGGTGAAAATGCCTAAAAGGACTAATTTGTAAAAGTTATAAAATATGTCATAAAAGTGTGATTTAATGAAAAATGTGGACTGCTATAAGTACAAAAGAGGTTCAACTAGGCTTGGGAATTGAAGAAATTGAATAAATTTCATTTTTTGAGCTTAGGGGCAAAAGTGTAAATATGTGATTTTAGGGGCAAAAACGTAGTTTTGCCATAATATGATTTTTGGCTCACATTGAATAATGTGACCAATAAGTGAGCTAAATGTGATATTATAGATCAAGGAAGAAGAGGTTCGGAACTAGAACGGGAGAAAAATGAATATTCGACGGTTAGGTCCTTTTTCACCATTGTTGGTATCGAGATAGGTTTGTATGTAAATAATACATCATAAATTATGTTTTTATGCTTTTATATTATATGAATTGTATAAATGATTGAAAGAATGTATTTGATAAAGTTCGATAAGTGATAAGTGAGGAAAAATCTCGGTTGAACCTTAGGAATATAATAGGATTCAGGTGACATGTCACTAGGAACTCAAGTGTGTGATTATGTGATTAAGTGATGTCCGAGTGCTGGTCTAGTATGTCTACTAGTGGCTAGGTAGTCCTACATTGGTTGCGGACACCTATCAGCTTGTGTGAGCAGCACTGAGTAGTTACGTCCCGACCGTCAACTTGTTTGAGTAGACCCGTGACTAGCTCATGAATGAGCATATGTGTGAAATGTGATAAGTGGTAGATTTGGCTACATATATGTGGCACTTATGTGCAAACTTTCCATGTATCCGTTAGTATTCTGAGCGTTGAATGGGAATGTCAAAGGTGTGAAAATGTATATGGCTATGTTACAAATTAAGAGATACAGATATGTACATGATGTTTATAATTATTGATTATACGATATTGTGAGTCTAGGACTCCCATGAGAATGTTATTAGTGAAAGACTTGTGATTATTGATCTATGTTTTTTATTTATGAAATACATGATAAGTTCAATTGACGATGGTGAAATGGGCTTTCGAGCCAAATTGAGTTATGTTATAACATCTTTTGTTCGCTCATATTGTGATGCATCGGATCTGAGAGAGAAGGAAGGATTGGCATAATTGCCTATTAAATGACTATGGGAAAATACGAATTTAAAATTTATTCTTGAAATGTGAATATTTCTAATTAATGTGCATGTTTGTTAGGAGGTTGGAAACGATCAAATAATAAAGCCGATAATGTGAGCCTCATGGCATCTTATTTTATCTTGTACTCATATTGATGGGTTTAGATAAATGATCAGTAATAAAACTCATAAGTGATAAACTTAATAAGCGATGGACTCCTAGTAATGTTGTGTTTAAACAAGTGATGATTATGAAATTTGTGATAACATTGTGTTATCCTTCTTCATATAAATTGTATGGTTAAGTGGTGTTCTAATATACTTATTATTTGCATATCATCTTACTAAGCTTTATAGCTTACTCCCTTTCCTTTCCCTTATCTTATAGGATGGTACGCTAGCTGGGTTGGAGATCGTCAGAGATGCCATCACACTATCAAGCTATCATGTTTGGTAAATGAACGTAAACCTTTAGGTTTATGGCATGTATAGGGTCTTAGTTATTCTTCAGTATGTGTTATTATGGATTTGATTGGTATATAGCCTTATTAATTGGCTTACAAAGGCTATTTAGGTTGTAAACCTATTTATATGTACATGCATGAGTTATTGCCCTTTTGATGAGTGAATGCCATTTTTAAGCCATGTTTATGGATGTTTATGGACAATTAATGTCATATTAAATGCTATTGAGATGTATAAGTGTGTGAAGGAAGTTAAGGGTGGCAAATGACTTGGAAAATAGCCTTCAAGTTGTCCATACGGGTAGACACATGGGCATGTGTCTAGGCCGTGTATGACACATGGTCAGCCCCATGGGCATGTTGATAGGTCATCTGTCCCCCGCACCTTAATTTTAAGAAATAGAATGCCCAGTATAGAGCACACAGAAAGAGACACGGGCATGTGTCTCAACTATGTGGATGGCACGGCTTTAGACACGGGCGTGTGCCAAGAGTATGTGAAGTCTGCACTTATTTTGTGAGAATTTAATTCATCACGCGGCCTAGCTCACGGGCGTGTGGCTTGGCTCTATGGTTTCATTTTGCTGATGATGTCATAAACAGAGAGTTACATGGGGTATGGACATGGGCGTGTGTCACCCCACGGCCTACCCACACGAGTGTGTCCCATATCCACACGAGCGTATGACCCCTATTTAGGGCAAAATTTTTATAAGTTTCTAAAGTTTTTGAAAGTTCTCAATTTAGTCCCGAACCACTTCCAAAGTATGTTTTGGGCCTCGTAAGCTCATTTTAGGGATGATGTGAATGAATGTAAAATTTTTTAAGTTTGGACGAAAATTTATAGCTCAAAATTGTATGTGTGTTTATGTTTAAGTCTGGTAATGCCTCGTACCTTGTTCCCGCATGAATAAAGGTAAAGGGTGTTACATTTAGTGGTATCAGAGCTATGGTTTAGTCGTGTAACACCCTAAACCCATCCTAGAAGTTAGGCCCGAATCTGGCGTGTCACACTGAAGTGTTTTTTGAAAACCTTGTTTCCATTGAAAACCCTTCTTATTAAAACTTGTTGCCATTTAAAACTTGTGTAAAATCTCAAATTTCGTATGCATATTTTTAAAACGTGGTTTATTAAAAGACGTTCTCTTATAAAATGTTATTACCTTTAAAACCTTAATTGTTACGGAAGCCTAATTTAAAATAGTTGCAAAAACGTGATATTTTGAAAAATAGTTGTTGTTTTGGAAAAACCTTGTCCGACTTCTAGCAATTATAAAACAATAAATAAAATCCCAAATGTAAAAACCATAAAGTTTAAAAGGTCTTATTACAAACCAAATCGGAATAAAGTACTTCAAAGTAAATCAAGACAGAGCATAAGCAATGTATGGCCTTATCCGAGTCCCTCACATCACCGATCCTCCTAAAGCTAGGGATTACCTGCACAGTTATTAAACAGGGTGAGTTTTATGAAAACTCAGTGTGTAATCCCCTACTAACGAGTAGTCAGTCATACAAAAGAATTAAAAGTCTGGGCCCCAGCCCTACTACAGTTCCAGTATCAATTGGGCCTTAGCCCACTATAACAGACAATACCAGATGGGCCTTAGCCCATTACAGAATCAAAAACATTACCAGAATTAGAATCAGATGGGCCTAAGCCCAATACAGAATCAGTAACAGTATAATACAGATATGCAGAACAGACTGGGCCGAAGCCCTATACAGAACAGATCAGTCTGGGCCTTAGCCCTATACAGAACAGTATGGGCCAAGCCCATAGCAGAATCAGAAAAATATGCGAATGTAATCCCAACTCAGTTCAGCCATCACACCACCCGTACCAACCCAACACACCATGTGGGGAATAACTCAACCCATCCAGCCCTACACACCAATGACGCGGTGATGCTACTAATGACAGATAACGTGGCGAAGCCACTAGAATCAAAATACGTGACAAAGCCACTAGCACAAAACCTCTTCCAAATCGATGTCCCAACCCAATATGCCGTGTATGCTATGCTCAATCATCACACATGTATGCAGAATGGCCATGTTCAGTATCAGTCATTTAAACACATATTAAAACATATCAATCACATAACCACAGTCACGTCAGTCAAATCACTGTCATACGAACATAGTCAAATCCGTCAAACACACTATCTAAGTCAATCATTTGCCCACAAGGGTAAAACAATCATTTAACACCCTAGGTGCATAACGGTAATTTTACCCCATAGGGGTATCTCGGTAATTCTACCCACAGGGGTGTTTTGGTAATTCTACCCTATAGGGGTATTTTGGTAATTCTACCCTATAGGGTATTTCGGTAATTCTACCCTACAGGGGTATTTTGGTAATTTTGCAACCTAGGGGTATTTCGGTAATTTTGCAAATTAGGGGTATTTCAGTAATTTTGAAATCTGGGGTATTTTTGTAATTTGTAAACTAGGGTATTTCTATAGTTTTGTAAACCGAGGGTAAAACAGTAAATTTACAAATTAGGGGTAAAATGGTAAATTTACAAATCAAGGGTAAAATGGTAACTTTACAAATCAAGGGTAAAACGGTAACTTTACAAATCTGGGGTAAAACGATAATTTTACAATTCAAGGGTAAAATGGTAATTTTACAATTTAGGGGTAAAGCGGTAATTTTACAAATCAGGGGTAAAATAATACTTTTACAAATTGTGGGTATTTCTATAATTTTGCAAATCGGGGGTATTTCTATAATTTTACAAATCGAGGGTAATTCGATAATTTGCAAATCGGGGGTATAACAGTAATTCTACCCTATAAGGGTATTTCAGTAATTTTACCAATCCCCCAGAAAGTTTATAGTCGCCTCGGGCGACTCAAGTATTCTAAACAGAGAGAACATTGCAAATGGGGCTAAGGCCCGTTCTCGGCCTAGGTGGGCCCATACGCTCGTGTGGCCCTTTAGCCCAAAACTCGTCACAGATATGAGATTCACATTTACTACACAATCATATAATTTCCCTGATTGGGCCTACAAGTCCATTGGGCCCACATGGCCCATTTCTGCATTCCGGCGTTTGCCATTCTACAGCTAGAGTAGGGTGAAGTACACACCTGATAGGTATCTGAAGTTAATCCACGCTTTGAACGCTGCTATGCCCAGAAACCAACAATATTCGCACCCTTCACTCCCCGGGGGGTGTGTCGATCAACTTCGGTTACCACCACCGTGACCCAACGGCATACAAATCAACGAATGATCCAACGCCTAACCCAAACGAACACACCATAACGTGAAAGGGATAAGCCAAGAAAGGTATCCTTACTCTCCTCATGGTTTGCTCTATTTAAAGCCAGCTTCTCGCCTATTCTCATGTTAGCTTCCTGATGTGGGATTCTGTATAAATCATCCAAAACCAACTTATTAGCAAAATAACCAACCCTTGTGTGTAAAGGGATTCGAACCAAAGTCCTCTTGATAGCCCTGTCCAGCCACCACCACTCAGACACAATCTCCTTTGTGTCATAAGTCCAACATATTTAACTTTAAAGCCCACCTACTCGTTTCCAGATTTATTTAAAAGAAAAACCAAAATAAGTTGTAAGAGCCAAGACTTGAACCTTAGACCCATTGCTTCCCTTATGGCGTCACAACCACTAGACCACATGCTTCCTTTTGTGTCTTGCTTTCACCAAAAATATTCTTAAAGTTTACCCACTAACGTCAAAGCCCCCATAAGAGAAAAACATAAATTTTTGCTAAGGTCTAGGTTTGAACCCAGGATTTCTCCAACACTCCCAAACCTCTTAGCCAACATACCAACATGCCGTTCAGTGTACATGGGCCCAGGGCCCATTATGCAACCTAAGTGAGGCCCACGTGTAACACCCTCAACCCCTATCCGTCACCAAAATAGGGTCATTAGGTATTACCCAAATGAAATTAAAGTTAAGACCTTCAAGGGTAACTTAGAAATCATTAATGAATGAATAAAAGTAAGCAAGAATATAAGCATTAACTACTAACTTACGTTGAAATTTTTAAACAAAAGAAAGTCATAGTATCATACATTAACCGCATGATAAAAGAATTACTTGCCATACTCGTTGTTCCAATAATTATAACAAGAACCGAGTGCACCCGCATATACACATATATATATACATAATTATGTTAAACGAAGATGTTAATTCATAGCCAAAACATCACACAAACATATATTCAACCAATAGGCTTTCTAACCAAAAAATATGTGAGCCATTTTCATATAGCTTTAACAGATACATAACTGAAATACAACTTGTTTCAAATGAGAGACAAACCTATACATGCCATTAGCAAAATATAAAGTTTTTAAAGATACCAACATCAAATTTAGATAGTGTGGATGACTTTGACTTGAATTCCCGAGCTCGTAGCTAGTAACTGAGATCTATAAAACAGAGTAACAAAAACAAACGAAGTAAGCATATATAAGCTTAGTAAGTCTTATGTGACTCAATTAACTTTACTAAATTAAACTCATTTCAGTTTCATACACAAAATCTAAGTAAAACATCATTTGGTTTAGAGTCTATATTACATACTCACTTCATGTATATAAATTCCATGGTGGCCGAAAGTAATTGTACTCAACCACATTCAATTTCGATGGCTATATCCACTTTCATGATAATTTCTAAAATGGCCGAATATACACAAGTACACAATGCACATTTAACATTTAAATGTCACTTAACTTCGCACTCGTATAACATAGGAAAATCAATATGTTCACATAACTTCACACAATGATCGAATATATCTTAATCGTATAGATAAACTTAATATTTATTCACATATACTCATTTCTCTACATACTTAAGATTCGATCCAACACAAAATCGAATATAAATACAGGATACATCCCTGGCCGACTTAAGGTATTGAATCATTTAACTACTATTCAAACGCGAAGTCTCAAATCTTAAACTTTTATCAAGTCATCTGTCATTTATCGGCTAGGTTTTAAATCTGAATTTATCACCAGCACTAAGCCTGCTAGACTTTCAGTCTGAACTCGTTCACTGACATTTCGCTTGCTAGGCTTGAAGCTTGATATAATTTCATCGACATTATAGCCTGCTAGGCTCAAAGCCCGAAGTCACTTCACTAGCTTTTTAGCTTGCTAGGCCACTACCGGAACATCACATTTTGATATTCAAATCACATATTATCCCATGCTTTTATAACTTATACTACAGCCACGTATAAGTGAAAATACTTAAATTTGTTCAACTGATTATCATCGTTACACCTCATATAGGACATAAATCACATATTAACACATATCTTTGGACATCAACAATAACATATCACATTTGACTAGTTATACTAGTCCTATACGACATTCAACCTTATTTCTAATATTAATTCGGCTCTATGGATACTAATATTAAGTCTAATATTTTCTTAACTATAAGTATTCAATCTTTAAGCATACTAAATTAACAAAGCTCAAACACATAAGAACTTAACTTTAAAAGTTATTGAACATTTGAAAACAGCTACTTGAGTACTTTAGCTTTCCCCCTATCCGTATTTGGAGTCCTTTGCTCTTGAGCTTAAAATAAACAAAGTTCACTTATCAAAATCCTACTATATTTGCTTATAGTCGAATGTCCCTTAAGGTAAACAAGGTACATAAATAAAACATAACCACCACTTAACTATCACCCAGCTCACATTCGGTAAACCATTTAAGCAACTTAACCCATTTTTAAACTATTTCTATGGCACATTCGGCCTTAACAATTTTCCTTACAAAAACTCATTAGTCATTTCACAACCCTATTAAAACAGTTACCTCATATTGCTTTACTTATCCAACTAGCCGAATATTACCAATTCATTTAAGCTCTCATGTGCAAATATACCAAATTCACATATGTAATTACCTAACCAAATTTTACCAATCCTCCATTACAAACCAAATACACGAAAACAACAACCATTTCCTATAATTTACCCCATGACCGAATGATCATATCACCACAAATTTCCAAACTAAATTTCATAATTCTATCACTTACCAACAACTGTATATCAATAGCCATTTAAGACACATGAACATTGAAATTTTCAGCTCAAATATCTATTATAACTTTTAACACATTAAAAGTGTCCAAATCATTCAAGAATTTAACATCTAGAATCAAAACCGGATGCAACCCCTTCTTTTAATTCACAAAAATTTAACTTTCTAAGCTCATAACCATCTTAAATCTATAATAATGTATATAACATCAAAACATTCCAAAAATCCTAATTACTTTATCATGGCCGAATGTGCATTTACCACCAAAAATCAAAATTCTAACATGGGCAATATTAGATGTTCAAAGATTAACTCAAATCCATCAAAATTTTAAAGAATTAATATAAATTCTTACCTTAATTAGCACCACAATGGTCGAATGCTCCTAGGATTTTCTATTCTCTTTTTCTTTGATAGTTTCGGCTAAACAAGGTAAAATGAATCTAATTTTCATGTTTTTCTTATTCATGCATATGGTTATTTATTCAATTACCAAAATAGCCATCTTAAAAAAATAACATTCCCACTAACTCATGGCCAAATTGTCCATGAAGTTATTCCTTGGTTTATTTGCTTCATAAACCCTTCACATATAAGGTTATACAACAATTCGGCACTTACAACAAAACCATCAAAATTTTCTTTTATGCATTCAAGTCCTAAATTTACTAATTAACTCTCAAATGACAAAATTTTGACACGAGACTTTCACATATTATAATTCACATAATATAAACACACAAAATAATAATTTAAAATATTTTAATTCGGTTTCGTGGTTCCGAAACCACTTTCTGACTAAGGTCAAATTAGGGCTGTCACACCACGTGCTCGCATGGCCCGCTAAGCCAAATTTGCCTACAGCCACATGTACGACACAGCCGGCCCATTAATTCTCGCAAGTCCAAAAAAACACCCATGTGGGGTCCACAAGCCCATTGGGCCCACGTGGCCCACTCTTTTAGGCCCAATTTTAGGGCGTTACAAGTCGATTCTCGGACTAACCTATCATGTATGAGAGTTTAGCTATACATGCCATATAACATGTGATAGTGTGATATCTCTCGATCCTGATGAAATTGTTCTGTTGACACAGAAACGCTTTCCAACTGAGCTACTTTCGATAAGGTCGAAAGTGATATTAAAATGTTTGGAAATGTGTTTGTGAAGAGATGAAACTCAGAGAGGTAAGAATAAAAGTTCAGGATATGTATGTGATTAAGTACAAAATGAAATAATCGTAAGTCGGGAAATATGGGTAAAATGTTATTGTTTCGACTGGACGTTGAGTTTTGATGGATGATGGTAATTTTATGAAACATATAAAATGTTAAATTAAAAATGATGTGATATTTCGTTTCAAATACTTGTTATGAAACTATGACTGTAGTCGTGATATAAAAAATCAAATTGTAAGTTTATGTGTAAATAATGCATCGTTATATTATGTTTAAAAGTTTAATTTTTGCTTGAATTGTATGATTGGCCATGTGGATGAGTTTAATTGTATGAGCGAGTTTGAAAATAATTCGATAAGTGTGGAAGTCCAGTACAAGCCCTAGGAACATTACAGGATACAAGGGTTATAACATGGAGATTATCAAAATGTGATCCCGTGTAAGACCATATCTAGGATATGGCATCGGTATGGTAATACATGTAAGACCATGTTTGGGACATGGTGTTTGTACAAGATTTCGTGTAAGACCACAGCTAGGCTATTGGCATCGATATCGGATTACATGTAAGACCATATCTGGGATATGGCGTTTACAACCTATGTATGACTCTCGAGTATCCTTAATGATTTTGAATGGTTCAATGGGCCTGGTTTAAACGAGAGTGAAAGTACATTTAAAGTAAGTAATACAGGCACGTATGAAGTCCATACGACAATTGGATGGAAGAATGAAGATGAATCAGTATGTATTGTTTAGTAATGCTTTTATGGTAAGGCTATGATCGAGCAAGAAATGGCTATGAGAGTTTAGCAATGTTTATACCGAATTCCAATATAGAAAAGTGAAATGAAATGAAAGTTATATCGTGAAAAGCTCACCCATGTTTGTTCAATATCCATATGAAGTTATGTGCCTAATTTAATTGGTTAAGTGAATATGATGAGTAATCTTACTTAAAATTGATGGAATATATATTTATGTACGTTATTTTGAATAAGATAATCGAAAAGTTCGTGTAACATGAATATGTATGTTGATTTGCTTGAAGTGAATTATGTGACTATGACGATATTATGTGAATGATGAATGCTAAGTCATATGTGTGCATTTGTGATAGTCAAGTTAGAGGCTGTACAGCCTCACCTCCTTACGAATGAGGTATCTTGTAATTAGGTTTCACGAGATTTATGTTGAATGAACTCACAAGTGCAGGGCTAAAGAGTGCAATAGTGGAATAACTAATAATGCAGAAAGAGTTGAGAATGGTTTGGTAAATGAACTCAGTTTGGAAGAGATATCAGATTGTTTTAAAGATTGTTCAGATTACACAATGTTGCAGTTAAAGAAAAGTTAATCTCGGTTAATCAACTTATTCAGATATGATGTCTAAAGTATGTGTACGCTAAAATTTTTCCCGAAGTAGTTTTTGTTAGTGAATGGAATAATACACGACTATTGATGAAAAAATTAGTTAGAGAAATGGTAATTGAGTAATAAAGATGTTTGTGTGTGACAGTTACAATTGAAATGAATATGATGATCTTTTCTGGGTATTCTATATATTCTTTTATCCTCAAACATATGTGTGTGATTGTTTAGTTCTAATGGAGTTTTTGTAAGAGATGCGAGCTAACTATAATGTTAGACAAAAGTTCTGTTGGTCTGGTTGGTTCATGATCGACATTTCTTTATCTCTTCAGAATTCTATTCTAATATGTTGGAATGAAGTCGATGGTAGAAATTTATGTGAGACTATTCTTATGTTTCTACTGATTATGGTTTTGTTTTATATATGCGAGAAATATATTATCTCTATTATGATGGAAGTTCAAAGGCGGTAAGTAGTGTTTTTTTTTTTCTTTTGGGTTCCTCTGAGGAATTATTAAGATCCTTATTATCTTCTTGTGAGTTGTATTCTCGGACTTCAAGAATGGTATCGTATCTTGGATTTCTTCATCTCGATTTTTCTATCATTCTTATTTCATGAATTATCAACCATGGCTTATCTTTAAAGTGTGTTCTTCAGCTTGTGATAACTATGTCTATTATGATTATGCTTCTGGTTTGATCATAGAAACATGGTGATTCTGGTATCTGGATTTCTCTAGTTTTCGTATAAAGAATTGACATCGGCAAAGGTATAAGTAGTGAAATTACAATTTCCAATTTGTATGATGGATTTCTGTTCTTAGGTAAGTTAATTAAAGTCAACGCATTCAATCGGGATATCCTTACTACTTTGAGCTAATGCGATTGTAAAGGTCTTTGATTAGCATGATATGAGAATTTTGAAAGATTGTGTGTTTGAGTTGTTTTAATAGCATGAAGAAAGGAGCATTTTGTTATTTTATTATTTGTTAGTCAAAATCGAATTAGTTGTTTTTATCAGAGTGAGCTGGTCAGTTGAAATGTGATTTGAGTTACATGTAGTTAAAATGTTCTTAGTTATGGTAATAAATTTTGTACATTCATGGGTATATCGATGGACAGTCTGAATGAAGGACTGATATTCTAGGTAGTATGATACCAAGATATACCTATTAAATTTGTTCTAATCTGATGATGTTATTATGAGTTAAAGCTGTTATGAATGATAAAGTTGTCATATTTATAAAAATTTGGATGGTCTGTGCGTGTTAGCAAGTTGAAAACAATTGAAGATATTATCAACTGAAGCTCTGGTTCTGAGTTCAATTTGAATTGAGTAATGAATTTATGATTTTTCAGTGATGCACTATTGAATGAATTGGAATGTGTTTTATTACAAGAATGTAAAGTGATAGTTCATGTTTTCGGACGATTAAAGTCTCACTAAAAGAATTGTTCGACGAGTGATTTAGAGTCGGCCGTTAGTATTTCTATGTTGAGAGATTGATAGCTTTGTATGTTTGATGAAAATTTCATGTGCTTCTTGATTCTAAGAGTATTAAGTACCTAATGTACAGAAAATTTGAAATTAAGGCAACGTTGATGGCTTAGACTATTGAAAGATTGTGAATAGTTAATGAATAACCTTTAGAAAGTAGATATGGTTGTGGATGATTGAACGGGATGCCTTTACTCATTTTGTGAGTGTTGGTTTATTTGTTGGAAATCTGAATCTAAATAAGTTGAAAGCTAAAGCGATGTCTTCATTGCAAGATTGAGAATTTCAGGAATGTGATAGTGAGTGTAAATTAAACGAGTACATTGTGAGATGGCTTTGATTCTGGTTTTTGTTATTCTTATTTCGAGATAGAACTCGTGCAAGGATTATTCAAGTGGATACGGGAAACGTTGTGCCAAACCCAGAAGTAGCTTAATTGTTCATTCAGAAAGTAATTCAGACCTTTTTCGACAATGTGTTTTAGAGTTCAAAGGTGATTAGAAAGAGATACATGAGATTGATTTGATTTGTGATTCTAAGAAATTAGTGGAAGTGATTTATGAGAGTTGAAAGCAATTTCTTCTGCTAGGATTTTCGAGGACGAAAATCCTTAATGGGAGAGTTGTAACCGCCCGATTTTGGGCCTAGTCAGAATAGTAGTTTTGGGACCACAAATCCGACGAGGAAAAATTTATTTTTATTATATTTTTTTGGTCTACAATTTCACAGAATGATTTCGTGAAAATCTCGTTCAAAAAATTTGACGTTTGGGCACTCAATTTAGTCAAAAGGACTAAATTGTAAAAAGTGAAAAACTTATGTTCTATATGATAAGGGAGGTAATTGTGAGGACTTTTTACATTAAAGGTCCTTAGATTGTAATTAGACCATTGTTTAAATTGTTGGACAAAAATGGACATGAAATAGGTGAAATGGGATATTTTTAAGTTAGGGGCATTTTTGTCATTTAGTAATTAAACGACTTAATAAACAAAATAAAGGTCAAATTTTGTTCATCTTTCTCATCCATGGTCGAATATAGCAAGAGAAGACATAGCTAGGGTTTGGCCAAGCTTCCAAGCTTGATGGTAAGCCCGTTTTAGTCCCGTTTTTAATGATTTTTACGTTTTTGAAATCCTTGTATCATGATCTACCTATTTTTACCACTTATTTTAGATATGATGAAGGTCTAGGGTTTGACCCATGTTAGAAATTAGTGTATTTTGATGATTAATGGTAGATTATGCATGTTTATGGTTAGAGAAACAGCTTTTACTAAGTGATTTTCGGTGAAAATGCCTAAAAGGACTAATTTGTAAAAGTTATAAAATATGTCATAAAAGTGTGATTTAATGAAAAATGTGGACTGCTATAAGTATAAAAGCAGTTCGGATAGGCTTGGGAATCGAAGAAATTGAATAAATTTCATTTTTTGAGCTTAGGGGCAAAAGTGTAAATAAGTGAAAGTTTAGGGGCAAAAATGTAACTTTCCCATAATATGATTTTAGGGTCACATTGAATAATGTGACTAATAAGTGAGATAAATGTGATATTATAGGTCAAGGAAAACGAGGTTCGGAAATAGAACTAGGGAAAAATGAATATTCGACGATTAGGTCATTTTTCACCATTATTGGTATCGAGGTAAGTTTGTATGTAAACAATACATCATAAATTATGTTTTTATGCTTTTATATTATATGAATTGTATAAATGAGCAAACGAATGTATTTGATAAAGCTTGATAAGTGATAAGTGAGGAAAAATCTCGGTTGAACCTTAGGAATAGAATATGATACAAGTGACATGTCACTAGGAACTCAAGTGTGTGATTATGTGATTATGTGATGTTCAGGTGTTGGTCTAGTATGTCTACCAATGGTTAGGTAGTCCTACATTGGTTGCAAACACCGGTCAGCTTGTGTGAGCAGCACTGAGTAGTTATGTCCTGACCGCCAGCTTGTTTAAGCATACCCATGACTAGCTCATGAATGAGCATATGTGTGAAAGTGTAAGTGGTAGCTTTGGCTACATATATGTGGCACTTACGTGCAAACCTTCCATGTATCCGCTAGTATTTCGAGCGTTCAATAGGAATGTCAAAGGTGTGAAAGTGTATGTGGCTATGTTACAAATTAAGAGATACAGGTTTGTACATGATGTTTATAATTATTGATTATACGATATTGTGAGTCTATGACTCCCATGAGAATGTTATTAGTGAAAGACTTGTGATTATTGATCTATGTTTTTGATTTATGAAATACATGATAAGTTCAATCGGCGATGGTGAAATGGGCTTTCGGGCCAAATTGAGTTATGTTATAACATATTTTGTTCGCCCATACTGTGAGGCATTGGATTTGAGAGAAAAGGAAGGATTGGCATAATTTCCTATTAAATGACTATAGGAAAATACGAATTTAAAACATTTGAAAGAATTTAGAATAAATGCTTGAAAAGTGAATATTTCTAATTAATGTGCATGCTTGTTAGGAGGTTGGAAACGATCGAATAATAGAGCCGATAATGTGTGTAACACCCCAAACTCGGCCTGGACGTTATGACCAGATCTGGTGTGTCACATGAGCCTATAACTAAGTTTACGACCTTTTTGTTGTTGTGACTTACTTGATATTAAAATAGTAAGTTTGTGAAAAGTCATTTTTGATACGTCTTTAGATTATCCAATCATTGAACTTGTTGAGTTTTGAAAACGTTCTTAAGAATTTGAAAACCCGCGCAGCCTATAACTAGCAGTTTCGATAAAATATGAATCAAACCATTGCTAAAACAAAACCAACAAAGAAATTTAAATAGCGGCCTTATTACAATTAAAAACCCCAAAAACAAACATAATAAAATACTTAAAATGAAAAGAAAACTGAATTTGCAGATGCTGTGGCCACTCCGAATCTCTCACAACTCCAAGCCCACTATGGTTGAGGGTTACCTGCAGAAATGAAATGAAGGAGTGAGTTTGAGAACTCAGTGTGTAACTTAGTCTCAACCATAGGCTAAAACAGATCAAGCCTCAGAATCAGAGTTAATTGGGACTTGGCCCATTACAGAAATCAGGTTAAGACCATAGGCCCATAATAGATACAGATCAGATATATTATGCAAATAGAAAACCCAACCTAGATCCAACCATAACACCCCCGTACCAGCCTTGCACCATATGGGGAGACTACTCGACCCACCCAACCGCTATACACCACAGAAATTTGTAGCGAGGCTGCCAGATATTGTGACGAGGTCACCAGATACAGATATTATGGCGAGGCCACCAGAACAGATATATATGTGGCGAAGCCACCAGATTGCAGCGAGGCTGCCAGATCAGATATATATATGTGGCGAGGCCACCAGATTGCAGCGAGGCTGCCAGAACGCTTCCTCCATCATAAACCCAAACCCCATGCAACAGATATCATGATATGGCATATAACATACAGAATCGCATGCATCAGATATACACATGTATTATGAGATATTACATACAGAAACAGGAAATCATACGTTTCATACAGAATTTACCCTAGGGGTATAAAGGTCATTTTGCACCTAAGGGTAAAATGGTGATTTTCCATACTTAGGGGTATTTTAGTCTTTTTATCGATTTTTAGGGTTTTTATGCAAATCCAAGTAATTACTAGTCCATTAGTGTTTACAGAAGTCCTTTTAACCTTAGTTTCCATTTTTACCCTTTTTAGCCCAAAATCCCCTAAAGGGCCTTACTAATTCCATAATCGTCTTAAGCCCGTTAAAACCAAATTTTAATGTTCAGATTGTTAATTTAACCAGTTTATTCTCAACATATCACCAGAATGCTTTTAATGACAATTTTACCAATATGGGCTCGGAAGCCCATTGGGCCCACCTTTGGCCCATTCAAGCCCAACTTACCGGAATGCTCAGAATCGCACCTTCAATAGTTCTGTCACCATCGAATCTAAAGTTGACCCTAACAGCGTAAACGATTACACAGAGATTTCACAAGGCCAAATTTTCGGTCACTTTTCGTCATTACGGCCGTTGCCGTCTTAGTCTATAGCGAAAGTATGTTACACACCTGTTAACTGTCGAAATGTTGACGAAACCCACGTATGAAGAGCCTTCTGCCGAAAATGGACTAGATCCTACTGTCCACTTGCGTTAGTCTACACTAGCCCCTTGCTGCACGTCCCTTCGTCCACACTAGAGTGCACAAAACCAAGAGAAAGAGGCCAATAGGCCAATCTAAGTCCCAAACCACAGCCGTTCCACTTGTAACAACGAGAAAGGAAGAGTGTTGAAGGGTTTCGGTTTTAGAAGAGGGGAATAGGGTCTTAAGCACAAGAGGGTTCGGCTAACAAGTTGGAGAGGGCTTTGATGAAGGAAAGAAGAAGTAGAAGAAGAAGAGAAGTGTGGGTAGAACCAATTTGGTCAATGGGAGAGTCTAGCAATGGTGGTTCGGCTTGAAGAAACAAATGGAGAGGAGAAAACGTTTAAAGAGAAGAATAGGAGGAGAGGTATTTGATCAAAGGAGTTCGGCAATGGGGTACAACAGGGTTCGGCTACAAGAACAAAAAAGGAAGAAAAAGAAGAATTTAGAGGACCTAAATGCTAAGTAAAAATCGGCAAAAGGACCATAAAAAGAACCTAAGAGAAATCGGCACTATTAGCACCTAATTGCCGAATAATCTCCTATGCAAAAATGCTGAAAATGCAGCCCCAAAAGTCCCTTGGCCGGCCACCTCTCTTCAAAATTCAAAAGCTCCCAAAAATTCTCCTTAACAAGCTCCCCTTATCACTCTACAAAATCCTCTCATGACCGATTCAAACACTCCTCAACAGAGTTCAACTCTGCTTCAAACTCTTACCAGATCAAGCACAAAAATTAAACACCACACATGCTCACTCTGGGACTTGAACCTTGGACCTCCAAGCTCACTTAGGCGCCACTTTTTAAGGAGCTTAGTGGCGCCTCCTTTGCCACTTTACCAAGACTTGTTTTGTGATATATTTTACGCACAATTCCTTAAGACCCTTACTTCCAAGGGCCCCCTATCTCCTAAGTCAAAAATACAAAATTTTGCCGAGTTTTTATCCAACACCTGGGCCTTCCATAGGCCCATTAACACTCCCCAAGCATGCATTACACACCAAAATACTAGAGTTCGTACATTTCACTAGATGAACAATAATCTAAGAGAAACCCAAAAATTTAGGGCGTTACAACTCTACCCTCCTTAAAGAAATTTCGTCCTCGAAATTTACCTTATCCAAACAAATGGGGATATTGTTGCCGCATTGCCTCCTCTGGTTCCCAAGTAGCTTCCTCTTTGCCATGATTACGCCAAAGTACCTTTACCAATGGGACTGATTTTCTCCTTAAAACCTTTACGTCTCGATCCAGGATCTGCACAGGCTCCTCTTCGAGAGTCAAATCAGGCTGTACTTCCACCTCTGTAACTAGTAGAATATGGGTAGGGTCAGAATGATATCGTCTTAGCATGGATACGTGAAACACATCATGGATTCTATTTAGCTCTGGAGGTAATTCCAACTGATACGCTACCGGACCTACTCGCTTAAGAACTCGATAAGGCCCAATAAACCACGGACTTAGCTTGCCTTTCCGACCAAATCTTAGTATCTTCTTCCAAGGAGAAACCTTCAGAAAGACCATATCACCCACTGAGTACTCAATCTCCTTACGCTTCAAATCTGCATAAGACTTCTGCCGATCAGATGCCTCTTTTAACCGATCCCTAATCACCTTGACCTTCTCTTCAGTCTCTGCTACCAATTCAGGTCCAAGAACTTGTCGCTCGCCCAATTCGGTCCAACAGCTAGGAGAACGACACTTATGCCCATACAGTGCCTCATATGGTGCCATACAGATGCTAGCCTGATAACTGTTATTATACGCAAACTCTGCTAACGGAAGATAATCCTCCCAACTGCCTCGAAAGTCGATAACACATCCCCTCAACATGTCTTCCAGAATCTGAATAACCCTTTCTGATTGACCATCAGTCTGAGGATGAAAAGCCGTGCTAAAGTTTAGTCGCGTTCCCTACGCCTCATGCAACTTTTGCCAGAACCGAGATGTAAATCTAGGATCTCGGTCAGAAATGATAGACACTGGCACCCCATGCAGTCGTACAATCTCTGCTACATATAATTTGGCTAACTTTTGAAGTGAATAATCAGTACGTATAGGGATGAAATGAGCAGATTTAGTCAACCTATCCACAATCACCCAAATCGAGTCCTTCCTCGACGGCGTCAAGGGCAACCCACTTACAAAATCCATGGTCACCATCTCCCACTTCCAAAGTGGTACTTTCACTGGTTGCAGAAGTCCAGAAGGTAACTGATGTTCAGCTTTCACTTGCTGGCAGGTCAGACATTTTTCGACAAATTCCGTTACCTCACGCTTCAACCCAGGCCACCAATACAACTCCTTCAAGTCATGATACATCTTATTACCTCCAGGATGCATAGCACACAGTCCTTTATGAGCTTCATTCAGAATTGCTTGCCTCAAAATAGAATCCCTCGGAACGCAAACTCTACCTCAGAAACAGAGAACTCCCTCACTGTTAAGTCTAAACTCGGAAGTATTCCCATCCTTAACCTGCTGAAATCGAGAAACCAGAGACTCATCCCTTAACTGCTTTTCTTTAATCTCCTCCATCCAGGTTGGCCTTACCTACAGTTTTGTTAACAGACTACCGTCATCATACAGACTCAATCGGGTAAACATTGCTCTCAGATCAGATACAGTTCTACGACTTAGGGCATCAGCCACCACATTAGCTTTACCTAGATGATACTCGATCGCACAATCATAATCCTTAAGCAACTCTAACCATCTCCGTTGCCTAAGGTTCAGCTCCTTCTGAGTCAGCAGGTACTTAAGACTTTTATGATCTGTGTATATAATACACCTTTCTCCATACAGGTAGTGTCTCCAAATCTTAAGGGCAAAGATTACTGCCGCCAACTCCAGATCATGGGTAGGATAGTTCACTTCATGAGGTTTAAGCGGCTGTGATGCATATGCAACCACTTTACCTTCTTGCATCAGCACACAGCCTAACCCAACATGTGATGCGTCACTATACACGGTAAAATCCTTTCCAGACTCTGGCTGAATCAATACAGGTGCCTCGGTTAGAACCTTCTTCAGTTTCTCAAAGGCTTCCTGCTGCTGCTCGATCCAAATAAATGGTACTCCTTTCCCTATGAGTTTTGTCAACGGCGCTGCCATCACAGAAAATCCTTCCACGAACCTTCTATAGTACCCAGCTAAACCTAGAAAACTTCAAATTTCTGCCACTGATTTTGGTGGTTTCCATTCCAGAATTGCTTCAATCTTTCGAGGGTCCACCTTAATCCCCTCAGCAGAAACAACATGCCCCAAGAAAGTTACCTCCCTTAACCAGAACTCACACTTACTGAATTTCGCATAAAGCTCCTTTTCCCTTAACACTTGCAGCACCACACAGAGATGCTCATCATGCTTCTCTTCAGATTCAGAATAGACCAAAATATCATCGATAAATACGACTACAAAACGATCCAAGTATGGCTGAAACACTCGATTCATCAAATCCATAAATGCTGCAGGTGCATTGGTCAGCCCAAATGGCATAACCAAGAACTCATAATGACCATACCGAGTTCTGAATGCTGTCTTGTGGATATCCACCTCTTTTACCCTTAACTGATGATATCTAGATCGAAGGTCGATTTTAGAAAATACTGAAGCTCCTCTAAGCTGGTCAAATAAGTCATCGATCCTTGGTAACGGGTACTTATTCTTAATCGTTAATTTGTTCAACTGCCGATAATCGATGCACATTCGCATTTACCCATCTTTCTTCTTCACGAACAACACTAGTGCTCCCCACGGAGACACACTTGGCCTAATAAAGCCTCTATCCAACAGTTCTTGAATTTGAGCTTTCAGCTCAAACAACTCCTTCGGTGCCATCCTATAGGGTGCAATGGACACTGGTGCCGTACCAGGCAACAAGTCGATCCCAAACTCAACCTCTCGATTCGGAGGTAATCCTGGAAGCTCTTCAGGAAACACATCTTGAAAATCGCTAACAGTTCTAACTTTGCCCACAGTCAGTTCCTCAGTTCCTGCTTGACTTATGAATGCCAAATAAGCCTCACATCCTTTTCGAATCCATTTCTCGGCTCTTAATGCCGACACCACATTGGACAGATAATCTCTACGTTCACCTATCACCAAAATTTCCTCATCTTCTACAGTCTTTAACCTCATTCGCTTCGCAGCACAATCCAAAGTAGCCCTATGCTTAACAAGCCAATCCATTCCCAAGATAAGATCAAATTCTCTGAAAGGTAGCTCCATCAAGTCCCCAGAAAAGATTTTTCCTTGAGTCTCTATAGGCACATCTCTGTACAGTTTGTCTACCCTAACCGAGTGACCCAAAGGACTTAGTACAGATACCCCACTCACTGTTTCCTCAGAGCACACACCCAGCAACCCAGATATAGCACATGCAACATAGGAATGGGTGGATCCAACATCTATCAACGTAGTGTATGGCATACTAGAAATCAAAAACGTACCGATTATGACGTCAGGAGCATCACCCTCCTCTCGGCGACGAGCTGCATACACCAACGCTGGCTGACGAGCCTCAACAAAACCAGTACCCCTACCAGGTGCTCCTCATCCTCGACCATTACCATTTCCACCTCTGCCTTGTCCACGGCCTCTCGGAGCTGGTAGTCCACCCCTCACTGGTTGAGCAACCCTCTGATCCATAACTTGTCCCTGATCTGGTTCTTCGGGACAGTTCTTGACCCTATGCTCCATCGATCCACATCGAAACAAGCTCCAGAACATTTCCGACACTCACCCATATGTATCTTACCATAACTCCTGCAACCCTGCGGTCTAACAGTATTCATTGGCACCGCTCGCACTGGTTCTACCACTCTTGCTCTCTTAACATTCCTGTTGGCCCCACCTGATGGTCCAGAATCCCTCCGGAAGCGGTTCCTATCCTTTTCGCGATTTTGTCTTTCTGTCCATTTTACTTCTCAGCTATCTTAGCTTTCTCAACTAAAGCAGCAAAGTTACGCTTCTTCTGCGGAGCAATCAGCACTCTCAGTTCATTCCTCAGACCATCCTCGAAGCGTACGCTACACTCATATTCAGTAGCAACTATCCCAGAAGCATATCAGCTTAGCCTCAGAAACTCAGCCTTGTACTCAGATACTGTCCTACCTCCTTAAACCAAATTCAAGAATTCTTTCCGGCGGGCGTCCACATAGCTAGCCCCAACATATTTCCCCTTAAAGGCTGTCTTAAACAGCTCCCAAGTTACCTCACCAGCTGAAGTTCCATCTCTCACTGTGAGCCACCACTGATAGGCTTCATCTCCAAGCAACAATACAGCTCCCTTCAGCTTCTGCTCCACGGAGCAGTCCAGATCATCCATGATTCACTCTGTGGCCTCCAACCAATACTCGGCCACATTTGGGGCTACACCAGATACGCCCCTAAAGAATTCTGCTCCATTAGCCTGGAGTAGTTCAGAGATAGATCCCCGGAATCTATTATCGGTACTTGCCCCAGCAACCCTTTCCAGAACTCGTAGCATTGCTTGCGATAGGGCGTCATCCCCTACACCCCGATCATACGACTCCACCTCCGTTGCCGGTGGTATCGGTACATCAGCTGCTGGCGCATGACCCGAAGATGAAGATTCAGTTCGTGTACTACCTCAGCCACGTCCACGGCCCTTACCACGAGCTGCTCGCGTGCTCATTTCGTATTATCTGTTTTAGAAGTTTTATGAATCAGATTAATATTCCAGTGTTTATTACAGATGTCTTATGAATAAGTAGAATTTCAGAGTTCATTTCCTTTAGCGAAACCTAGCTACAGTCTCAGTATAATTATCAGGGTTTCTATAGTTTCAGTAATACCCTAACTAAAGTATCATAACAGAGTCTTAGTCAGGCATATAATCAGAATTTCAGAATAAATCAGAAAGTTCAGAAAACTTACAGGCTTGGGCCGGAGATTCGGTGTGCCACTCTTTAGAAGATAAATTATAGAGCAAACTTAATTTATTGTTTGAAAATAAATCGTCTATGCACGAAAGGAGTTCATCAAAACAAGTTCCAATTAATTCTGAAAACACTTGTTAAAAACATGATCTTTCAAAAATCTTTGTTTTGACTTTTTGAAAACTTCCATCTTTAGACCCGATCCACAGCCGAGTTGTTGCAACTTGGCTTTGATACCACTAAATGTAACACCCCAAACCCGGCCTGGACGTTATGACCAGATCTGGTGTGTCACATGAGCCTATAACTAAGTTTACGACCTTTTTGTTGTTGTGACTTAGGTGATATTAAAATAGTAAGTTTGTGAAAAGTCATTTTTGATACGTCTTTAGATTATCCAATCATTGAACTTGTTGAGTTTTGAAAACATTCTTAAGAATTTAAAAACCTGCGCAGCCTATAACTAGCAGTTTCGATAAAATATGAATCAAACCATTGCTAAAACAAAACCAATAAAGAAATTTAAATAGCGGCCTTATTACAATTAAAAACCCCAAAAACAAACATAATAAAATACTTAAAATGAAAAGAAAACCGAATTTGCAGATGCTGTGACCACTCCGAATCTCTCACAGCTCCAAGCCCACTATGGTTGAGGGATACCTGCAGAAATGAAATGAAGGAGTGAGTTTGAGAACTCAATGTGTAACTTAGTCTCAACCATAGGCTAAAACAGATCAAGCCTCAGAATCAGAGTTAATTGGGCCTTGGCCCATTACAGAAATCAGGTTAAGCCCATAGGCCCATACCAGATACAGATCAGATATATTATGCAAATAGAAAACCCAACCTAGATCCAACCATAACACCCCCGTACCAGCCTTACACCATGTGGGGAGACTACTCGACCCACCCAACTGCTATACACCATAGAAATTTGCAGCGAGGCTGCCAGATATTGTGACAAGGTCACCAGATACAAATATTGTGGCGAGGCCACCAGAACAGATATATATGTGGCGAAGCCACCAGATTGCAGCGAGGCTGCCAGATCAGATAGATATATGTGGCGAGGCCACCAGATTACAGCGAGGCTGCCAGAACGCTTCCTCCATCATAAACCCAAACCCCATGCAACAGATATCATGATATGGCATATAACATACAGAATTGCATGCATCAGATATACACATGTATTATGAGATATTAGATACAGAAACAGGAAATCATACGTTTCATATAGAATTTACCCTAGGGGTATAAAGGTCATTTTGCACCTAAGGGTAAAATGGTGATTTTCCATACTTAGGGGTATTTTAGTCTTTTTACCGATTTTCAGGGTTTTTATGCAAATCCAAGTAATTACTAGTCCATTACTGTTTACAGAAGTCCTTTTAACCTTAGTTTCTAGTTTTACCCTTTTTAGCCCAAAATCCCCTAATGGGCCTTACTAATTCCATAATCGTCTTAAGCCCGTTAAAACCAAATTTTAATGCTCAGATTGTTAATTTAACCGGTTTATTCTCAACATACCGCATAAATGCTTTTAATGACAATTTTACCTGTAATAGCCCGATTTTGGGTCTAGTCGGAACAGTGGTTTCGAGACCACTATTCCGAGGCCAGAGGAAATTATTTTGATATTATTCTCTGTGATATAGCATATTTTTTAAAGGTGCATGAAAATTTTGATAAGTTAATTTTAGAGATTTCTAGCTTAATTTCGAAAAAGGGCTAAATCGCATAAAGTGTAAAAGTTGTGTATTAATGCATAAAGGTGTTAAATTGATTTAGAATTAAAATTGGGGGTCTTTAAAAGGGAATTAGGCCCTTTAAAAATGAATGGCCGGCCAAGAGAATAGAAGAGTAGAAAAGTCAAAAATGTTGGGTAAGATATTTTGTAATAAAATAAGAAAAAAAGAATAAAATGTTATATCTCTTTCATTTCTTCTTCTTCTCCACGAAATGGGCAGCAAGAATAAGGGTTTAGAAGCTGGAAAATTTCAGCAACTCATCTCCCTTGATAGTAAGTGATTTTAATGTCTTTTCTTGATGATTTTTACATTTTTGGAACCCCTAAAGCATGAGCTTTCAAAAGAGTGGACTATTTTGCAAATTGATAAAGAGTTTAGGCTTTTGCCATGAACATATATGTGTTGTTTGCTGAGTTTTTATGGAAGAATTTGAGTTGTATTTGTCTAATAAACACCTTTGTGAAAGAAATTTGCATGAAAATGCCTTAAAGGGGGTTATTATGCAAAGTTGTAAAATAAGTGCTAATGTGTGTGAAAATGATATTTATGAGTTTCTATGGTTTTGTAATGGTTTATTTAGGCTTAAGAAGTGAAGAAATTGAATAAAAATCAATTTTCGAGCATAGGGGCAAAATGGTCATTTTGCAAAAGTCTAGGGGCAAAATGATCATTTTGCTAAAATTGTGAAATTTGGATTGTTTTAATTAATTTAGTGATTAAATGAGTGAATTTTAATCATGTTAGATCAAGAAAAGCGAGATTTGGGCCTAAATCGGAAAGTATGAGATTATGGACTAAAATGGAGTAATTAACCGGAATTGCCTTCGAGGTAAGTTCGTATGATTAAATAAGCATGATATTCATGTTATTACTAATATTTTTGGAAATTATCTTGCTATGTTGGTATTGGATTTTCTATATTGGAAATATTGTATATGGAAAGTGATGCCAAGTGTTGAAAACAATTATGTGATGATGGAATGCATTGGGAATTTGATGGAATATGATATTCCATTGGAACAAGTAAGTTTTGAGTAATTGAATTTGGTATTTAATTTTAAATGCCATGATATACTTGTATGATAAATGAATGATGTCCCATTGTTCTTATCATAATAAGGTTATTGAGAAAGAAACCTATTACATGTTTGTTATGTAGCCGAATGGCTATTAGAGAATTAAACAAAGAAAGAGATTGGGGACAAATGCTTATGTATGTGTTTGCTTATTGAGCTAAAAGTTTAGTAAAAGAAGAATATATGTATTAGACTTGAATGATGTTTACGACACAAAGTCATTGAGCATGTTATATGTCTATATGCGAATGAGTGGACTTGAATTACAAATGTGATTTTGCTATGTGAAATGTGGTAACATGTGAATACATAAGACTCTGTGATGTGAATCCGGGATTAAAAACCCGAAGGCTATACGCGGAGATTATGTCCGGGTTAAGACCCGAAGGCTATATGCGGAGATTATGTCCGGGCTAGAGACCCGATGGCTATGTATGGAGTTTACCCGAGCTAAAGGTCTCGATGACGAGGCGAGTAAAGTCTCGGACTAAAAGACTTCATGGTAACGATTGCTAATGGATATGAATTATATGTTAAATTCTTATATAGGATCATACATGGAGTCATATGGACTAACATGTGTGAACTTATAAAATAAGATACAAGAGCATATGAATAGAATTGGCTTTATTGTACATCTATGGATTATCTTAATGAATTGGAATGAGTCTTTTATTCTTGATGATATTGAGATTTTGTTGTAAACATTGATAAAGCTTGTTAATAAGTTGCTTATTGTTTTCATATGAACTTACTAAGCGTAAAGCTTACTCCCCTTTTCTTTCCCATATTCCCTAGGGTTGCCAGGTTTGCTCGGGTTAGAGGCCGTTAGAGATATTATCAAACTGTCAAGTTAATGCTATCGTCGTAAGTAAATCCTAGTGTACCGAGTCTATGGCATGTATAGGGTTGTAATGTTGAGTACGTAATATTATGATTTAGCCCAAGGCATTGGCTTGTGATTAAGGTAGTATGTATTCTTGTAAATTGGTCTATGTCGGCTGATCATGTTATGGATCTATATGATTATTCTTATGCTTGTGTGTTATTATCTATTGTGATGTGGCTCATAGTATGTATGCTTGAGTGATAACTATGACATGGAATTAAGGAAAAATGTGAAAGTAGCTTAAAAATAGAACTTCATAACAGCAGTGACGTGAGTTTGAAAATCCACTAAAAATCATAGAAATCGAATTTTATGATGGATTAGTTATGAAATTGAAGCTTATTATGTCTACTTTCAAATGGAAGAAGTGAAATAGGTGAAGGGATTATATGTTATGAGATATCTGAGTTTGAGTAAAACAGGGCCGGAACAATTTCTGGATCCCCTGTTCCAATTTTGAAAATTCGACATAAATTGTACAAAAATTATTAAGAGGATTAATTTTTATGTATAGATTCCTTATTGAGTCTAGTTTTAATAGAAATAAACTTCATAGTCATATGAAATTTGTACAGGGAGAAAAGTGGTTTGTAATGAGTAGAGGTCAGTGCAGTCGAGTTCTGCAATAGGGGAAACTTTAACTAATAAACTGTACTAAATGGCCCAGCCAAAAATTCTAGAAAAAAATTAGTAGATAGATATATGAGTCTAGATTCGGGAAAAATTTACAGATCTTTATTTTGAGTTTCGTGACTCGAGATATGATTTTTTGAGCGACTATGACGCGGAAAACAGTTTATTCCGAAAATGAAAATGGATTTTGTAAAGTTGTTTAAATTGGTATATTTTGTTTAGTAACACCTCAAGCTCGACTCCGGTGACGGTTTCGGGCGTTGGGGGCACTACATTACCGATATGGGCTTGGAAGCCCATTGGGCCCACCTTTGGCCCATTCAAGCCCAACTTACCGGAATGCTCAGAATCGCACCTTCAACAGTTCTGTCACCATCAAATCTAAAGTTGACCCTAACAGCGTAAACGATTACACAAAGATTTCACAAGGCCAAATTTTCGGTCACTTTTCGTCATTACGGCCGTTGCCGTCCTAGTCTATAGCGAAAGTATGTTACACACCTGTTAACTGTCGAAATGTTGACGAAACCCACGTATGAAGAGCCTTCTGCCGAAAATGGACTAGATCCTACTGTCCACTTGCATTAGTCTACACTAGCCCCTTGCTGCACGTCCCTTCGTCCACACTAGAGTGCACAAAACCAAGAGAAAGAGGCCAATAGGCCAATCTAAGTCCCAAACCACAGCCGTTCCACTTGTAACAACGAGAAAGGAAGAGTGTTGAAGGGTTTCGGTTTTAGAAGAGGGGAATAGGGTCTTAAGCATAAGAGGGTTAGGCTAACAAGTTGGAGAGGGCTTTGATGAAGGAAAGAAGAAGTAGAAGAAGAAGAGAAGTGTTTGTAGAACTAATTTGGTCAATGGAAGAGTCTAGCAATGGTGGTTCGGCTTGAAGAAACAAATGGAGAGGAGAAAACGTTTAAAGAGAAGAATAGGAGGAGAGGTATTTGATCAAAAGGAGTTCGGCAATGGGGTACAATAGGGTTCGGCTACAAGAATAGAAAAGGAAGAAAAAGAAGAATTTAGAGGACCTAAATGCTAAGTAAAAATCGGCAAAAGGACCACAAAAAGAACCTAAGAGAAATCGGCACTATTAGCACCTAATTGCCGAATACTCTCCTATGCAAAGATGCCGAAAATGCACCTCCAAAAGTCCCTTGGCCGGCCACCTCTCTTCAAAATTCAAAAGCTCCCAAAAATTCTCCTTAACAAGCTCCCCTTATCACTCCACAAAATCCTCTCATGACCGATTCAAACACTCCTCAACAGAGTTCAACTCTGCTTCAAACTCTTACCAGATTAAGCATAAAAATTAAACACCACACATGCTCACTCTGGGACTTGAACCTTGGACCTCCAAGCTCACTTAGGCGCCACTTTTTAAGGAGCTTAGTGGTGCCTCCTACCAAGACTTGTTTTGTGCTATATTTTACGCGCAATTCCTTAAGACCCTTACTTCCAACGGCCCCTATCTCCTAAGTAAAAAATACAAAATTTTGCCGAGTTTTTACCCAACACCTGGGCCTTCCATAGGCCCATTAACACTCCCCAAACATGCATTACACACCAAAATACTAGAGTTCCTACATTTCATTAGATGAACAATAATCTAAGAGAAACCCAAAAATTTAGGGCGTTACAATGTGAGCCTTATAGTATCTTATTTTATCTTGGTGATAACATCAGGTGACGAGGCTTCCTCTCGTGCACTATTGCATATGCTCTAGCGGGAGTGCGCGGCTCAGATCTCACGTTAACATCTCGGGAAGCATTATGGGATCCACTCCTATTCCCGATGTTCTGGGGCGGTTTACCTCGGGTCATAGTATTATTTGTCTTTGTCGACTGCTCTTTGCTAGCTATAGATCTTTCAGGACAATCTCACAAATAGTGATCCAGTGATTCGCATCTGAAACAAGCTCCGCTCTTCAATCGCCATTCACCAAAATGCTTCCAATTATAATACTTGCAATCAGGCCCTGGATTTCTCACACTATCAGCACTAGCCACAGAGGTTGCCTGAGGTCTCGAATGAAAAGATCTAACATTTCTTTCTCTAATGGTTATGCCCGTAGAAGCAGTAGAACAAGGATGAAAGTCTTTTGATCTCTTGGATCCAGACTGGTACGATTTACTCACAATTCTCTTTCTAGATTCTCTGAATTCAAAGTCAGCTTTCCGTTTTTCTTTAGCAAGTTCTTCGGCTTTACAAGCCCAATCAACTAAAACTACAAACTCTTTCAGCTCAAGTATCCTAACCAACAGTCGAATTTCCTCATTTAACCCATCTTCGAACTGTTTACACATTATCGCTTTAGTAGAGACACATTCACGAGCATATTTACTGAGTTGTACAAACTCTCTTTTGTACTCAGTTACTGACATTTGG
Organism: Gossypium stocksii; assembly: GCA_020496765.1. NCBI lineage: Eukaryota > Viridiplantae > Streptophyta > Magnoliopsida > Malvales > Malvaceae > Gossypium > Gossypium stocksii. Next base: position 45,476,671 of record CM035624.1, read on the forward strand.
CCCTGTTTCAGTTCCAGAAACTCCTTCCTTTTTTGGTCGATGAATCGTTGACTAATATACTTCTTTCTGAATTCTGTCTAGACAAAGTCCCAGTTAACTCGTTCTCGCAGAACAACTGATATCAAGGTATTCCACCACTGGTATGCAGAATCTCGTAGCAAAGAAATAGCACATCTCAAGCATTCATCAGACATGCAAGCTAATTCATTAAAAACACTGATCGTATTCTCAAGCTAGACTCGGCCCTCTCAGCATCATCATTCACTAAGGCTCTGAATTCTTCGGCCCTATATTTTCGTATCTTGTCAACAGGAGGTCTATTCATTCTCAGAGGATCTATAACTCGTATATTTTCAGGGTTAGGTTGAGGGACAGGAGGGGGTGGCAGCTGGGTTTGCTCGCACAAACTCGCTATACCATTCAGACATCATTTGGAAGAAAGCTTGCTTAACTTCTTCCTGATTGCCCGTAACAGGGTTCGATTCAGAAGGCACAGCCCCTTGAGCAGGTACTGGCGCAATACTTTCAACATCGTCAGCTATTGCTCGATTCGGATCTATTACTATATAAAACAGATTTCAGAGGATGTCAGGAGATATCACACTATCACATTTCATGTACATGGCATGTATAGCTAGACTCGTACCACTACGGTAGTCCTAGAATCGACTAAACCGTAGCTCTGATACCAACAAAATGTAACACCCCTATCCGTAACCGTCGTCGGACTAGGTAAAGGGCATTACCGGACTTGTAACACATATCAGAACAGACAAATTTTGAACTTTAATATCAATAACATAGTTCTATAATCATTCACCAATCATGCTTTAAAGCTCATGTAACGATACATACATTCGTTTAGGATCAAATTGCAAACATGTGAAAGATAAGGGAAGACATTTAGAAATATTCCAAGTTAGGGACACACGGCCGTGCCCCTAGCCCGTGTACACACACACGGTCGTGCCCACTAGACACGCCCAAAACACTTAGCCCGTGGTTGAAATTGACTAACCTCACACGGTCACCAGACACTCTTGTGTGTCTAGGCCGTGGCCAACATTGTCAACTGCCACATGGCTACCAGACACGCCCGTGTCTAGGCCGTGTGTAAAATTTGTTCAAAGCATTCAAGATGTAGGGTTCACACGGTCGTGTCACACGCACATGTGCTCTGCCCGTGTGGCACATGGTAGGCTTGGTTTAAGCCATTCTTGCCACCCAAATGAGTCATCCCTACAAGCATTTCACAACTATATCATTTCATTAACAATTGGCAACCAAAACAACCATTCAACACTTTGTAAGCATATAACAATACACAACATTCCATACCAAAACATATTCACAATTCATTAGCTAACAATGCCAATTAAACCACATCATTGTACTTACCATTTCTATCAATAATATCACATTCATCATCAACTTCAAGCATATAGAATTCATCATACAAGGTATTCAAGATTGATCAAAACATTTACAAAGCAAGCCATATCTCATAGCTTGATAGGTACCAAAACATTCCATTTTCATTAACAAACTAACCATACACATAAACTTATTAACTAGCCTATACATGCCATGACCATTTTCATTTACAAGATTCAAAAGTACCAAAAGCTTGATGGATAGTGTGATAGCAAGTCTCCGACTCGTCCGAAAATCAAGCTAGCTTCTTAATCTATAAAACAAGGGAAAAGTAAACGGAGTAAGCTTTAAAAGCTTAGTAAGCCTGTATAATATTGAAATTTAAACCTTACCGAATCAATAAGATAAGTACATTAACAATGCCAATTCAATTCATATACTCAAGTTGCCTATTTCACAAGCATACACTTGTTAGTCCATGTAATCTTATAAATCATTCATGTAGTACAATTATATCTCCAATACTTATAACATGTATTTCATGTAAATCATACCATATAATCCATGTGAATCTCATATCTTATATAACATGTAATACATATGTGTTGTAAATTCTCATGTAACATATATCGTAAATTGCCCTTTGAACCTTTAAGAACATCGAGGGATACTCGGGTGATACACACACAGTGTATATACATATAACCTGTAATCCCTCAATGCATCATATATGCTCTTTTGAGCTTGTATCGGTAAGCCCGAAGGCTAAACATGTAATCCCGAAGGATGAACAGTAAGCCCGTAGGCTGAACGGTAAGTCCGAAGACTAAACATGTAATCTCGAAGGATGAACATATAGCTCATGAGCTATGGTGAGTCCGTAACAAATGCAGGAGCTCGAACCACCCTGTAGCCCTAGTGACATGTCACTTGTATCCTACGACTTTCTACGGTTCGAACGGGACTCGATAACCATTTTGGACTTGTAATCTTTAACATTTCCATGTCAATTCATGTACATTCATTCAATAAGCAAATTTCATTTCTATAAAGTATTATACCTTCACATGACAATTTAACCACAATTATAAGCATTTACAATTTGATTCTAATTATACGAACTTACCTCGATTTCCCGATCTCTACTCGTCTACCTTTCGTTTTCCCCGATCAAGTTCCTGGATTTGATCGTCTTTATCTATATTAATACAAATTTAGCTATTTAATCACCAATTCATTCAATTTAATCCAAACACATGTATTTTGGCATATTTACCAATTAGCCCCTATACTTTCAACACTTTGCAATTTAGCCCTTTTAACACAAAATAGCAAATTACACAATAAATCCCTTAATTTATTAGAATCGAATATTCATATAGTAATTATAAGCACATAACTTCCATTTAATCACATTTCTAGCCACATAAATTCCATTTATTTTCGAATAAATCCTTAAACTCATTTTCATCAAAATTTACTTTATAAAACTTGTATATTTCCATATAACATTCAATAATTCATCAAAAACCATCAAAACAACATGGATTCATCAATGGCATTTTTCAAAAACACAACCAATTTTAGAAATTGAGGTACGGGTCGGCTAGTATACGAAGCAACGATCTCAAAAATGTAAAAATTACTAAAAATCGAGACAAAACCATACCTTAATTGAGAATCAAAGTAGCCGAATATGAAAGCTTTCCAAAACCCTTTTTCTTTCTTTGATATTCGGTTGAAGAGAATGAGAATGATGCCAAAATTTTGTTTTATCTAATTAATATAACATACAATTAACAAATACCAAATTTAACCTTTATAAACCATTTATAAAATCATATGAAATATGGACATGATTGTCCACTATCTTTTAAAAGGAATAATAATCATTTAAGGGCTCTCATTTATAAAGCCATAATAAAAAAGGTCATTTATAAATAGAACTCCTATTTATCAATTCATGCGATTTAATCCTTTTTATCAAATTAACCTATCAAACAATAAAATTTCGATACGAAACTTCCACACCATATATCTATCATGCTGTAAAACATATAAAAGCAATTAAAATAATAATTTGACTCGGTCAAGTGGTCTCGAAACCACTCATTCCGATTAGGGTCTAAAATGAGCGGTTACAACTCTCCCCCTTTAGGGATTTTCGTCCCCAAAAATCTTACCAGTAAACAAGTTAGGGTATTGTTTTCGCATAGCTTCCTCGGTTTCCCACGTAGCTTCCTCTATTCCGTGTTTACACCAAAGAAATTTTACAAGTGCTATACGTTTATTTCTCAATTCTTTGATCTCTCGAGCTAAAATTCTGATTGGTTCTTCAGTATACGACAAATCAGACTGTTGTTCCACATCAATGGGAGAGATGACATGAGATGGATCAGATCGGTATCGACGAAGCATCGAAATGTGAAATACATTATGAATCTTCTCAAGTTTAGTCGATAACGAAAGTCGATAAGCTACAGGTCCAATTCTTTCCACAATTTCATACGGCCCAATAAAACGAGGACTCAACTTTCCTTTCTGACCAAAATGAAGAATTTTCTTCCACGGTGATACTTTTAGAAATACACGATCTCTGACTTGAAACTCTATTTCTTTTCGTTTCAAATTTGTATAAGATTTCTGTCTATCAGATGCCAAGTTGTCACCTATCACTTTTACTTTTTCTTCCGTCTTTCGTATCAAATCAACCCCGTGTAACTTTTTCTCACTCAATTCAGTCCAGTATAACGGTGTTCGACATTTTCAACCGTATAGTGCTTCGTACGGACCCATTTTCAAACTCGTCTGAAAACTGTTATTATACGTGAATTCAATCAAAGGTAAATATTTCTCCCAGCCATTCTCAAATTCAAGAATACAACATCGTAACATATCTTCTAAATATGTATAACTCTTTCAGACTGACCGTCGATCTGGGGATGAAATGCTGTACTGAAATTCAATTTCGTTCCCAAAGCTTTTTGAAATTGCTTATAGAATCTCGAAGTACATCTCAGATCTCGATCGGAAATAATAGACAGCGGTACACCGTGTAACCGTACAATTTCTGATATATACAATTCAGCTAATTTATCTAGAGAATAATCTGTACGTACCGGTATAAAATGAGCAGATTTGGTCAATCTATCAACAATAACCCAAATTGCATTTTTTTCTTCAAAGTTAGGGGTAATCCAGATACAAAATCCATTGTAACTCTGTTCCATTTCCATTTCGGAATCAGAATAGGCTGTAATAAACCTGTCGGTACTTGATGTTCGACCTTGACTTGTTGACAAATTAGACATTTAGATACAAATTTCGATATATCTTGTTTCATTCCCGACCACCAGTATAATTGTTTCAAATCATTATACATTTTAGTGCTACCCGGATGAACTGAAAAACGACTATTATGTGCTTCATGTAAAACTTTCTGGATAAGTTCTCTATTTTTCGGTATACAAATTCTATTTCAGAAGATTAAACAGTTATCAGCCGCAATAGAAAACTCAGAATCAGAATGTAACACCCCAAACCCGACCCAAACATTACGGCCAAGCCCGGTGTGTCACATTACCTATACCTAACCTCGTTACCTAGTTACTAATATGAAGGTGAATTTGGCAAAACGGATATTGAAATTTTTAAGAGAAATACCCAGTTTATTACGTGATCGTCCTATTCATTTTATTATGAAAAAATTAACTCGTTGCTTATGTACTTGAGTGACCGATTAAAAACATTTGATTGATTTTCGGAAAACTCGCGCAAATAATTTCAAATTAATTTTAAGTAATGTGAAAATTGAAAATCCCATAAGAATAAATGTAGCGGCCTTATTACGAACCCAAATAAAAATATTAATGAATAAAATAAGCAGTAAATTAAATAAAACTAGTTAAACCAGCATTTTTGATTCTCATGGCCACTCTGAATCCCTCCCAGCTCCAAGTCCACTATTTAGGGCTCACCTGCAAAGATGGAAAGAAGATAGGGTGAGTTTGAAAACTCAGTGTGTAATGAATCCCATCCAGAGCCCAAATCAGCTCAAGCCCACTGGGCCTAAGCCCTATCCAATCTCAACATGAACTGGGTCGAAGCCTTTCACATATCGATACTGGGCCTTAGCCCTTTTCAGATACAGTATCACTGGGCTGAAGCCTTTCATATAATAGTAAATGGTATGGCCCAAAGGTCCATTTCAATAACAAATCAAATATGCATGCATGAACCCATATCAATCTATGGGGAAGCTACTCAACCCACCCAATAGCTACTCTCCACCCGTACCAACCAACACACCATGTGGGGAGAACTACTCAGCCCACCCAACCGCTACTCTCCACTGGTAGCATAGCTGCTTTATTATATAACATGAGGCCTAGCCTCTTTTGGTAAACTGGGGCAAAGCCCTTTTCGAGAAACTAGGGCAAAAGCCCTTTTCAGTAAACTGGGACAGAAGCCCTTTAACACTTCCTCCATTCATATAAATCCCAAATCCATGCAACAGATATCATGATATGGCATACAATAATCAGAAACAATGAATCATACAAATCAGTCCAATTTAACCCTAGAGGTATAACAGTCATTTTACACCTAAGGGTAAAATAGTAATTCCTCACGTTTTAGGATATTTCAGTAATTAATCCTCTTTTTAGGGTTTTATCCCTATTTTATGCCACTAATAACTCTACTTCCATCATTGTAGCTTATTTACCATGTTTTACCAATTTTAGTCACTAGGCCCTAAAACCCCTAATGGCCCTACTGTGTCCTTTTAGCGATTTAAGCCCATTAAGTACAGAACTTATAAATTAATTATTAATTTAACCCATTTTAAGCCTACAATCTACAAGGATACATTTATTACACATTTTCACCCCTATGGGCTCATAAGCCCATTGGGCCCATATTCAGCCCATCGAGGTCCAACTACCGAATTGCACGAAATTGCACACGTAACTAGCTTACTGCTTACGATTTCCAAACCAATGATTTTTAACCGTTTTGTGAGCATTCGCATACTCACATGCCCACGAAATGCTTGAATTTTGGTATTTCGGCTTTTTCCGATTAAGACTATAGAGGGGTGTTCGATACACACCTGTTTGACGATTTCACCGGTAAGATCTCCTTCCAAAACGATCCTACAATCGATTAAACCACATTAATATCTAAAACCCAAATCAAATATTTACCCTTAAGCAATACACACATTCGACCACCCTCCTATAGTGGCTCTTTAACACTTACCTTTGTCGAAGTAGGAACTAGATCTAGATCTTGTTGTTCCTCTTTGCTCAAGTCTTCAATCAACCGCCTCTAGAACATAATAGTACCAAAAGAAATCATTCGTTAATGACTCTCAGAGTCCCATGCCCAAATCGACAGCCTCCCTAGACTTTAGGGACTTCGGTTTTTACTAAATCGTAAAATATACATAGATCTGAGTTGATAAGAACTTACCACTATTTTCTCTTTGGTTTCTATACAGATCTGAGGTAGATCTATCCTCTAAACACTAAAAAAGCCCTTATCTTTGAGATCTAAGAAATCGGCTAAGAACCCTCAAAAGAATGACGTTTTCAGCTTTTGTCTGACGAAGAAGATGATGATTTGATGGTATAGTTTGGAGTGGTGTTGCCAAAAAGTAGTAAGGGTTTAAAAAAGGTAGAAATTGGTCAAAAATAGATGAAAAGAATAGGGAAATTTTGGCTAAAAGAAATCGGTAGGAAAAGGAAGTTTTCAAGATTTCGGCTCTTTTGACAAACGGCTATGGTGGTTTTTAGAAGGTTGGAGTTGAACAAAAAGATGAATAGGGTGGTAAGGAGGTTTTGGCTAGAGGAGATAGCAACAAGAAAAGAAAAAGAATGGAGAAGAAAGACGCAAAAGAGATTTCGACACAAAGAAGAAAAAAGCAGCGTTTTCGGTCACTTTTGTGAAGTGGAGAAAAGAATGACTTAAGGTGGCTAACCCTAATTGTCAGTATAAAAGAAAAGAAAGCTAAGTTGCCCTATTTGCCACTTAAACATTTGGCCGACACTCCCCTAAGGCCCTTGTCGATTTCACTTAAATGAGCACATGCCCAGCACATGCCTAAAAATTAAAAATAACCATACGCTTACCTTACAGCTTGAACCCTGGACCCTTTTATTCCTTCCTAGGCGCCACTTTTTTAGGAACTTAGTGGTGCCTCCTTGCCACTTCACCAAGACCCTATTTGTGTCATGTTTTACGAAGTTTTTCTTAAAAGCCCACTTGACCAGGTCCCCTTTCACTAAAATCCAAACTTGATATTTTACCGGGTTTTAACCTAGGCTTGGGCCTTCTATAGGCCCACTAACACCCTTAAACATACTTCCAACAATCAAACACCCAAAAATTTCAAAATTCCACCAAAATCACAAAAACTCAAAAATTCTCGAAATTCAGGGCGTTACAACTCTACCCTCCTTAAAGAAACTTCGGCCTCGAAATTTACCTGATCCAAACAATTGAGGATATTGTTGACGCATCGTCTCTTCTGGCTCCCATGTGGCCTCTTCTCTGCCATGGTTACGTCATAGCACTTTCACTAACGGAACTGACTTCCTTCTTAAAACTTTAACCTCTCGATCTAGAATTTGCACAGGCTCTTCCTCAAAGGTTAAATCAGTCTTTACCTCAATTTCCTCCACTGATACAATATGTGATGGATCCGACCGATATCGCCTTAGCATGGACACATGAAAAACATCATGAATACGGTCCAACTCTGGTGGTAACTCCAACTGATATGCTACTGGCCCTATTCGCTTAAGAATCCGATAAGGCCCAATGAACCGCGGACTCAACTTGCCCTTCCTACCGAATCTCAAAATCTTTTTCCATGGTGACACCTTCAGAAAGACCATGTCCCCAATAGCATACTCGATTTCCTTATGCTTAAGGTCTGCATATGACTTCTGCCTATCAGACGCCTCCTTTAACCGGTCTCAAATTAGTTTAACGTTACTTTCAGTATCTGCCACCAACTCTGGTCCAAGAACTTGTCGCTCCCCTAGCTCGGTCCAACATGTAGGCGTACGACATCTTCGCCCATAAAGTGCCTCGAACGGAGCCATCTGAATACTCGCTTGGTAACTGTTGTTGTATGCAAATTCCGCTAACAGCAAGCAATCCTCCCAACTGCAACAAAAGTCAATAACACAACCTCTTAACATATCTTCTAAAAATTAAATAACTCTTTCTGACTGTCCATCTGTTTGGGGATGGAAGGCAGTGCTCAAATCCAATCGCGTACCCAACGCCTCATGCAGTTTCTGCCAGAATCGAGACGTAAATTGAGGATCTCGATTAGAGATTATTGAAACTGGCACCCCATGCAAACGCACTATCTCTGCCACGTACAACTTAGCCAACTTCTGAAATGAGTAATCGGTCCTAACCGGTATGAAATGAGCAGACTTCGTCAATCTATCCATGACTACCCAAACAGAATCTTTCTTCGAGGGTGTCAAAGGTAACCCACTCACGAAATCCATAGTTACGCTCTCCCACTTCCATTGTGGAATTTTCACTGGCTGCAACAAACCAGAAGGCAATTGGTGCTCAGCCTTAACTTGCTGGCACGTCAGACACTTCCCAACGAATTTAGTCACCTCTCGCTTAAGCCCAGGCCACCAATACACCTCACGTAAGTCTCGATATAATTTATTACCTCCAGGGTGCATAGCACAAAGTCCACCATGAGAGTCTTTTAAAATCATTCAAAGTAATTGAATGGAATTCAACAAAAACGGGTTATAGGTTAATATTAGAGGTGAGTCAAAGAAAAGGTTGTTAGGCTCAATGGGGTTCACTAGGGGTTAATTTATGGAGGTAGGACTTTATGGAGTAATTGGTTTAAATCGTAAGTGCCTTTATCATCTCGGTATATCAAATCAATGATGTGGTCTTGACGTGTATAATCAGAGCAAGTTCTAGAATAACAAATCAGCATTGACTCACTCAAAGCAATAATAAAAGTGAGCACGAAAGAATGTATGCTCAAAAGGCTCAAAATCTTACCAGAATTATGGCTTTTGATGTCAATCATGTGAATTTCAAATCTCAAGATAATACTTAAAATTAAAGAAAATTACTTATGCAAAAAATGGGGTTCTCCAAAATTTCAACTTATCATGCTTGATTCCCTAATGTTTTTAAAGTTTGAATCATCAGAGTACAAGCACCTATATCTTAATTCTCAACATATCAATAAAAATCATAAATCAATTAGAATTAATCCCTAATAGGAGACTGAAGATAATGCAGATATTGAGAACAATACATAAAGAAACAAAATTTTAGGGATTTCATAGTAACTTTCCCCATCACACTTAAGATGTACATTGCCCTTAATGTACAAAGATATATAAGTAGCAAGAGAAGCATGATCTCATAAGATAGGGAGAGAATTGAAACTCCCTGATATTAGGATGAATTTGTGAGATAGTGATTGAGAGAGTTGGCATTTGTGGTAGGGTGTTCCCATTTCCATATGAATCTGAGCTGTAGAGCTCCTTTTTGAAATTGCGAAAATATTAATTAGTCGTGGGAATTTTGGATTAATAGAGATTACTCGTTAGAGATTAGCCGATATGAAAGATAGAATAAATAATAGAAAAATAATAAACTAAGTTCTAAGAAAATAATACTAAAATAATGAAAAGGATAAAAATAAAAATAAAATTCAAAGTAAAAAGGAAACTAAAGTTAGAAATAAAGGAAAAATAAAAATGAAAGTGAAAAATAAAAACTAAGAGTTGGAATAACTCTTCTTGGGCTTCTTGGTGAAATGTGAGGAACGGATGGCGGATCTCGGCTGTGGGTCTAGAGGATGAGCCACCAGGTCGCTTCCGTTTCTTTGAGGCAGGGACAGCAGCTTTCTTTCCGCGTGATGTTGACATTATGCCTAAATAACACGATAATAAACATTAATCCTAAAATGCAATCGAATCAAAATTTGTAAATAAATATAATAATGTGCCTAAAAATAAAATGGGGATTAATTTAATATGTCATCAAAATTAAGCAATATGGGTATGTACTAAATTCATGAGAAAATGGCAACCAAATGAAATCATAAAATGGCATAAATCATTCTAAATTAAATATCCTAGTGTAACGAATTCCATGCTTGAATCTAAATAAATACATAATAAAAGAAAACTAATAAATAGAATAGTAAAAATTTGAAATGAAAATGAAAATAAAGAAATAGAACAAAATAGGAAAGGTGCACGGTCGTGGGGTGCCTTGCACGGGCGTGGGATGGTCCTTTGCGAGTGTGGTGGTGTTTTGGGCATCGGTGGCGGCATTTCTGGTGGTTGGGGGAGAGTTTGGGTGGGAGGATTTAGGGTTTGAGTGAAGAAAAAAGTGAATAGTGGCCCTTTACTTATAGTTTTTGGGTGACACGGGCAGGGCACACGCCCGTGTCACCCATATTTGGCCCGTGTTTTTCAAATTTTAGTGGTTTTAGCACGCCTAAATCATGGTACATGCCCGTGTAAGCCATCTTACACGGCCGTTTGCACTGTTGTTCATTTTTCACACGGTCGTGTAGGAGGTCCCACGGCCGTGTGCGATATGGCTTTGCTACTCCCACAGTCGTGTGGGAGGGCACATGGCTGTGTTCAAATTGGCAATGTTGGCCACAGCTTGAGGGCACAGGCGTGGGGAGTTGTGCGAGCCCGTGTCTAAGGTGAAAGGTTGCCACGTCCATGTCGCACGGCCGTGGCGATTTGTCGACAGCCCGTGCCTTGGGAAAATCTTTACACGGCCTAGGTGCACGATCGTGTCTCTGTTTTAAAGTGTTAGACGGCCTTAGGCATGCCCGTGTGCCGGCCGTGTGGTCCTAAATTCCTGCATTAAAAAGGGTTAGTTGCTATATATATGAAAAAAGACTAAAATTAAAAAAAAAGAAAAGTTACTAGGTTAGTGCTCAGGTTGCCTCCCGAGAAGCGCTTATATATAGTCTAAGCTCGTCTCTGTTCGAGCTTTGTGTGTTCACGGTGGTTTGAAGAGCTAATACTCTTCCATCCTGTTTTCACTTGCAATATCAAAATAACATTTGAGTCGGGTTTGATTTACCTTGAAAGTGCTGAGTGACTCATGATTTATCTCGACTGTTCCGTAAGGAATTTTTTTCATTACCATGAAGTAAGGTGTGTCACTTGTGTGTTCTTTTGAATGTAAGGTTCGAAGATCGTCGTCCCTTAAAGTTACCTTATCCCTTATCTTGAACTAATTTATTTGTTTTGAAAGGTTGCCTTGGTGAAACTCTGGGTTGGTGTGGCATACTTTTGGTTTCTCACGATAGTTTAGCCACTCATCAAGTTCCTCGATCTGAAGCATTTGCTTTTCAGGTGCATCTCCTTTGGATGGACTTGTCTGCTGGTTTGTTGCCTTTATGTAGAGAGTATCCTACACAGAAGGTTGAATGGTGAATTCAGTGTTTTTACAAGGACTCAAAATTTTATTCTCATCTGTAGTTTTAATTGAGTTATGAGCTCGTAAGGTGATTGTATCATCACCTACTCGTAATGTGAGTTCACCTGTTTCTAAATCAATTTTAGTTCTAGCAGCTGCTAAAAAGGGCCGCCCTAGAATTAAGGGTATATTGCTATCCTCATCAATGTCTAAAACAATAAAGTCAACTGGGAATATAAATTTATCAATTTTCACGAGTACATCTTCAATTATTCCCTTAGGTGCCCTAATAGTTTTGTCAGCTAGTTGAATGCTCATCTTGATTTTCTTAGGGTTTCCAAGACCTAGTTGTTTAAACAATTTATAAGGCATGACATTTATGCTTGCCCCTAAATCAGCTAAAGCATTTTTTTCCTCTAAGCTACGAAGTAAACAAGGGATAGTGAAACTCCCTGGATCTTTTAGTTTGGTCGGCAGTCTATTTTGTAGAATAGTTGAGCAGACTGCATTTAATTCCACATGAGATTTCTCCTATAGCTTCCACTTCTTTGTCAAGAGTTCTTTTAAGAATTTAACTGCGTTTGGCATTTGTAAAATTACTTCAACAAATGGCAAGTTCATGTGTAATTTCTTTAAGAGTTTAAGAAACTTACCGAATTGTTCATCTGTGCGGTCTTTCTGTAGTGCTCTTGGGTATGGTACACGAGGCTTGTGTTCGTTGATGTCTGGCTTGTTGTTGCTTACCTCTACCTTACCTTTACTCACCTTAGGTTCCTCGCATAACTTTGGGTCATCTTTGGTTAACGCCTCATCATCTGTTGTATTTATGGCATGAAGTTGCTCTTTAGGATTGGTCTCAGTGTTACTTGGAAGTCCACCGTGTGGTCTTTTTGATATTAAATTGGTGAGCCACCCAATTTGATTCTCAAGGCCTTTGATTGATGCTTGCTGGTTCTTTAATGCCATTTTAGTGTTCTGAAAACGGGTTTCTGACGTGGCCATTAATTTGGTAAACATCTCCTCAAGATTGGGCTTTTTCTCTTGTTGTGGTGGTGGCTGCTGAAATCCCGGAGGGGGTTGTTGTCTTTGATTTCCTTGTCCTCCCTATGAAAAATTGGGGTGATTTCTCCAACCTGTATTGTAAGTGTTACTATAAGGGTTATTTTAAGGTCTAGAATTGTTACCCATATAGTTGGCTTGCTTAGTTTCCATGCTGTGTCCATAAGATGAATAGTCTGGATTGAACATATTTCCTGGGGTTGCGTCGCACTGCATCACTAGCTGTGCCTACGTAGAACCAACAAAATTATCAAACTTTTTATTTAAAAGTTCTACTTGGTTAGTAAGCATAGAGACAGCATCAATATTATAAACTCCTGTAGCCTTTGTCAACTTTGTCCTCATGACTTGCCACTGATAGTTATTCAGTGACACCTCTTCAATAAATTCATAAGTTGCTTCGAGTGTTTTATTGTTGATTGTTCCTCATGCGGCTGCATCAATCATTTTCCTTGTTGAAGGATTCAAACCGTTGTGCAAGGTTTGAACTTGTAGCCACAAAGGTAATCCATGATGAGGGCACCTTCTCAAAAGATCTTTGTATCTCTCCCAGGCATCGTAAAGTGTTTCTAAATCCATCTGCACAAAAGAAGAGATATCATTTCGTAATTTAGCTGCTTTAGCTGGAGGAAAATATTTAAGTAAAAATTTTTTGGTCATCTGTTCCCATGTAGTGATTGAGCCTCGTGGTAAAGAATTTAACCACTATTTGGCTTTATTTCTCAAAGAGAATGAAAATAGACGTAGACAAATGGCATCATCAGAAACGCCATTAATTTTAAAAGTATCACAAAGTTCCAAAAAGTTGGCTATGTGTGACTTTGGATCTTCATCCTGTAAACCATCAAACTGCACCAATTGCTATATCATCTGAATAGTGTTAGGTTTTAATTCAAAATTATTAGCAGCAATAGTAGGTCTAATAATGCTAGTTTGAGTACCAGCCAAACTAGGTTTAGCATAATCATACATAGTACGAGGAGCATCATCTTGATTCACTGGTTGAGCGGCTATTGCGAGAGGTGGTGGAATGTTTTGATTTGCATCCATCTCTACCGTAGGTTCAGGTTCTTGTTCTTGGTTTCGTTTGGGATAATGTAGGCTTCATCTAATCTCTCTACGAGTTTTGCGAATTGTCGCTTCTAAATCTTCGTCAAAAAGTAATGGTCCTGCTGGGTTGTTTCTAGTCATAAACTAGAAATACCTAGAAGGAAAAAGCAAAGAAAATTAAAAATTAAAAATAAAATAAAAATAAAAATAAATAAAAACTAAAAATAAATAAATAAATAAATATAGTAATGGCTAAAGTAATAGAAATCGAGTTTTCTTAATATTTTAGTTCCCCGGCAACGGCGCCAAAAACTTGATATGCGCGATATTAAGTAATAAAATTTATAAAAACTGATCACACCAAACACTAACTAATATCACGATTTTAAAGGCAAGCGCACCTATCAAACAGTAGTATAGTTTAGCGACAAGACCAAGTTGTCGTACCCAAGGGAACCAAAACTACTGATACTTACTTCCTTTCAATTATCTAGCCTAAAAATAAAGGGGGTTGTATGGAACTAATTCTAAAACTAAACTAAAAGTGCACAGGGAGTAAATTGGGGAAGACTTTCGGGAAAAGTTAATTGATATAAGCAATACTTAAAGGAAAATTCACCTAGACTTCACTTGTTATTAACTTCTTGAACTAAACGATTTCTTCACTTGACGTGATCCGTAGAGATCCCTAACCTATGTTAATACCTCTGTCGATGATAGGAACAACTAATCCTAGGTGGTTAACTAAAGTTTCTTTATTAATTAACACCCTTAGATTGTATTAATTCGATATATGGATCCCCCTATTAGGTTTGACCCTAATCCGGTAGATTTATGTCACCCTATGTCTAGGGTTGCATGTAACTCCACCAAATTATGGTAGATCTACTCTTAAAATAGGGACTTTTGCTCCTCTACCTAAGCACATCAGTTTCTTGAAGTAATACCTAAGATTATTAATTCAAGAATGAAGAACACATAATTAAGAACAATTCAAGTATTTATCATATAATTCAAGAATAAATAATAACAAGATCTGTCTTAGGTCCCCCTCAAGTATTTGAGAGGTTTAGTTCATAATTAATAAAGAAAACATCTCAAAAGAATTAAGATAACAAACATAAAGAACCCAAAAACCCCTAAAGGAATTTAGGGAGATCCTCTGTCTTGATGTAGAATTCTGGCTTCTGGGATGAATCAATCGGCTTCCCTTGGAGTAATTCCTTGCTTTCACTCCTTATGTTGGCAGAAATATGGCGCTCCTTTTGGGAGAAAAGAGTACCCCCTTAGAGTTGCCTCCTGGGTCTTTATATAGAGCTTTGGGATGCCTTTCTTAGCCTCTAAGCATTCAAATCCGAGTGAAATTGCACTTCCTCACGACAGGGACACGCCTGTGTGCCACACCCGTGTGGTTTCGATAAGAGGCCATGTGGGCCTGTTGAGGGTGGCACGGCCGTGTAGCCTGGCCGTGCTTGTCGGGGCTGGGCCGTGTTAGACCTTATATGGCACGGCCGTGTGCCACGGCCGTGTGGTGACTTCTTGGGCCATGTTGTTTTCACACTTTGGCCCATTTTCCTCGTTTTTAGTCCGTTTTCAGTTCTTTTCTCTTCCCTATGCTATCCTGGGTATAAGACATGAAAAAGAAAGATTAAGAGCAACAATTCTCACAAAATTATTAATAAAACATCCAAAATATAGGCTAAACATGAGGTAAAAATATGTATAATTTATCGTTTATCATAATACATATCAGAACAAACAAATTTTGAACTTTAATATCAATAACATAGTTCTATAATCATTCACCAATCATGCTTTAAAGCTCATGTAATGATACATACATTCGTTTATGATCAAATTGCAAACATGTGAAAGATAAGGGAAAACATTTAGAAATCTTCCAAGTTAGGGACACACGGCCGTGCCCCAAGGCGGTTTACACACACACGGTCGTGCCCACTAGACACGCTCAAAACATTCAGCCCGTGGTTGAAACTGACTAACCTCACACAGTCACCAGAAATGCCCGTGTGTTTAGGCCGTGGCCAACACTGTCAACTGCCACACGACTACCAGACACGCCCGTGTCTAGGCCGTATGTAAAATTTGTTCAAAGCATTCAAGATGCAGGGTTCACACGGTCGAGTCACACACCCTTGTGCTCGGCCCGTGTAGCACAAGGTAGGCTTGGTTTAAGCAATTCTTGCCACCCAAATGGGTCATCCCTACAAGCATTTCACAACCACATCATTTCATCAACAATTGGCAACCAAAACAACCATTCAACACTATGTAAGCATATAACAATACACAACATTCCATACCAAAACATATTCACAATTCATTAGCTAACAATGCCAATTAAACCACATCATTGCACTTACCATTTCTATTAATAATATCACATTCATCATCAACTTCAAGCACATAGAATTCATCATATAAGGCATTCAAGATTGATCAAAACATTTACAAAGCAAGCCATATCTCATAGCTTGATAGGTACCAAAACATTCCATTTTCATTAACAAACTAACCATAGACATAAACTTATTAACTAGCCTATACATGCCATGACCATTTTCATTTACAAGATTCAAAAGTACCAAAGCTTGGTGGATAGTGTGATAGCAAGTCTCTGACTCATCCGAAAATCAAGCTAGCTTCCGAATCTATAAAACAAGGGAAAAGTAAACGAAGTAAGCTTTAAAAGCTTAGTAAGCCCGTATAATATAGGAATTTAAACCTTACCGAATCAATAAGATAAGTACATTAACAATGCCAATTCAACTCATATACTCAAGTTGCCTATTTCACAAGCATACACTTGTTAGTCCATGTAATCTTATAAATCATTCATGTAGTACAATTATATCTCCAATACTTATAACATGTATTTCATGTAAACCATACCATATAATCCATGTGAATCTCATATCTTATATAACATGTAATACATATGTGTTGTAAATTCTCATGTAACATATATCGTAAATTACCCGTTGAACCTTTAAGAACATCGAGGGATACTCGGGTGATACACATACAGTGTATATACATATAACCTGTAATCCGTCAATGTATCATATATGCTCTTTCGAGCCTGTATCGGTAAGCCCGAAGGCTAAACATGTAATCCTGAAGGATGAACGGTAAGTCCTAAGACTAAACATGTAATCCCGAAGGATGAACATATAACTCATGAGCTATGGTGAGTCCGCAACAAATACAGGAGCTCGAACCACCCTGTAGCCCTAGTGACATGTCACTTGTATCCTACGACTTTCTACAGTTCGAACGGGACTCGATAACCATTTTGGACTTGTAATCTTTAACATTTCCATGTCAATTCATGTACATTCATTCAATAAGCAAATTTCATTTCTATAAAGTATTATTCCTTCACATGACAATTTAACCACAATTATAAGCATTTACAATTTGATTCTAATTATACAAACTTACCTCGATTTCCCGATCTCTACTCGTCTACCTTTCGTTTTCCCCAATCAAGTTCTGGGATTTGATCGTCTTTATCTATATTAATACAAATTTAGCTATTTAATCACCAATTCATTCAATTTAATCCAAAGACATGTATTTTGGCATATTTACCAATTAGCCCCTATACTTTTGCAATTTAGCCTTTTTAACACAAAATAGCAAATTACACAATAAATCCCTCAATTTATTAGAACCGAATATTCATATAGTAAATAGGGTCACACGCCCGTGTGGGCAGGTCGTGTGGTTGCACACTCCTATATCCTTAGCACGTGTAGAATTTATTTTCCAATTCGAACCTATAGGTTTTTCACATGGCCTGGCACACACCGATGTCTATGGCTCGTGTCCTTTACACGGCCAAGACATGTTCATGTCCTCACCCATGTGTGAAAACCTGGGTATTCATTTTATGACGTTAGCAAGAAATTTGGGACACACTGTAACACCCCAAACCTGGCCTAGACGTTATGGCCGAATCTGGAGGGGTTACATTAAGGGGTAGTTCGTTCAAATCGAAGTTGAAAGCCTGTTTAGTTGTAAGTTTAAATAAAACCTTGTGTTTGTTAATTGAAAACCTTGGCTTGAGATCCTTGTTAAATTCCCTTGTTTATTTTCAGTGGAAGCTCTTGTTTTGAAAACGTTCGTGTAACGCCCTAAATTTTTGGGTTTCTCTTAGATTATTGTTCATCTAGTGAAATGTAGCAACTCTAGTATTTTGGTGTGTAATGCATGTTTGGGGAGTGTTAATGGGCCTATAGAAGGCCCAGGTGTTGGGTAAAAACTCTGCAAAATTTTGTATTTTTGACTTAGGAGATAGGGGGCCGTTGGAAGTAAGGGTCTTAAGGAATTGTGCGTAAAATATAGCACAAAACAAGTCTTGGTAAAATGGCAAAGGAGGCGCCACTAAGCTCCTTAAAAAGTGGCGCCTAAGTGAGCTTGGAGGTCCAAGGTTCAAGTCCCAGAGTGAGCATGTGTGGTGTTTAATTTTTGTGCTTGATCTGGTAAAAGTTTGAAGCAGAGTTGAACTCTGTTGAGGAGTGTTTGAATCGGTCATGAGAGGATTTTGTGGAGTGATAAGGGGAGCTTGTTAAGGAGAATTTTTGGGAGCTTTTGAATTTTGAAGAGAGGTGGCCGGCCAAGGGACTTTTGGGGATGCATTTTCGGCATTTTTGCATAGGACAGTATTCGGCAATTAGGTGCTAATAGTGCCAATTTCTCTTAGGTTCTTTTTGTGGTCCTTTTGCCGATTTTTACTTAGCATTTAGGTCCTCTAAATTCTTCTTTTTCTTCTTTTTCTGTTCTTGTAGCCGAACCCTGTTGTACCTCATTGCCAAACTCCTTTTGATCAAATACCTCTCCTCCTATTCTTCTCCTTAAACGTTTTCTCCTCTCCATTTGTTTCTTCAAGCCGAACCACCATTGCTAGACTCTCCCATTGACCAAATTGGTTCTACCCACACTTCTCTTCTTCTTCTACTTCTTCTTTCCTTCATCAAAGCCCTCTCCAACTTGTTAGCCGGACCCTCTTGTGCTTAAGACCCTATTCCCCTCTTCTAAAACTGAAACCCTTCAACACTCTTCCTTTCTCGTTGTTACAAGTGGAACGGCTGTGGTTTGGGACTTAGATTGGTAAGTATTTCGTGATCCTATCTCGTTAGTTTTCAGGTTTAAGGGAAGAAGCCGAAACTTTTTTTAGGGAGGCTAACGTTAGTGACTAAAGGCCTATTGGACTCTTTCTCTTGGTTTTGTGTACTCTAGTGTGGACGAAGGGACGTGCAGCAAGGGGCTAGTGTAGACTAACGCAAGTGGACAGTAGGATCTAGTCCATTTTCGACAGAAGGTAGGGACTTTAAGGTCTTAGGCCATGTAGGCCGATTTTGGTAAGGGTTTATAACTCTTTGGTTATCGAATATTAGACTAAAAAGTTGGTGTTCGATTGTAGGCTCTTCATAGGTTTCGTCAACATTTCGACAGTTAACAGGTGTGTAACATACTTTCGCTATAGATTAGGACGGCAACGGCCGTAATGACCAAAAGTGACCGAAAATTTGGCCTTGTGAAATCTCTGTGTAATCGTTTACGCTGTTAGGGTCAAATTTAGATTCGATGGTGACAGAACTATTGAAGGTGCGATTCTGAGCATTCCGGTAAGTTGGGCTTGAATGGGCCAAAGGTGGGCCCAATGGGCTTCCGAGCCCATATCGATAAAATTGTCACTAAAAGCATCCTGGCAGTATGTTGAGAATAAATCGGTTAAATTAACAATCTGAACATTAAAATTTGGTTTTGACGGGCTTAAGACGATAATGGATTTAGTAAGGCCCATTAGGGGATTTTGGGCTAAAAAGGGTAAAACTGGAAACTAAGGTTAAAGGGACTTCTGTAAACACTAATGGACTAGTAATTACTTGGATTTGCATAAAAACCCTGAAAATCAGTAAAAAGACTAAAATACCCCTAAGTATGGAAAATCACCATTTTACCCTTAGGTGCAAAATGACCTTTATACCCCTAGGGTAAATTCTGTATGAAACGTATGATTTCGTTTTTCTGTATGTAATATCTCATAATACATGTGTATATCTGATGCATGCGATTCTGTATGTTATATGCGATATCATGATATCTGTTGCATGGGCTTTGGGTTTATGATGGAGGAAGCGTTCTGGCAACCTCGCTGCAATCTGGTGGCCTCGTCACATATATATATCTGATCTGGCAGCCTAGCTACAATCTAGTGGCTTCGCCACGTATATATCTGTTCTGGTGGCCTCGCCACATATATATCTGTTCTGGTGGCCTCGCCACAATATCTGTATCTGGTGACCTCATCACAATATCTGGCAGCCTCGCTGCAAATTCCTGTGGTGTATAGCGGTTGGGTGGGTTGAGTAGTCTCCCCACATGGTGTAAGGCTGGTACGGGGGTGTTATGGTTGGATCTGGGTTGGGTTTTCTTTTTGCATAATATATCTGATCTGTATCTGTTATGGGCCTATGGGCTTAACCTGATTTCTGTAATGGGCCAAGGCCCAATTAACTCTGATTCTGAGGCTTGATCTGTTTTAGCCTATGGTTGAGACTAAGTTACACACTGAGTTCTCAAACTCACTCCTTCATTTCATTTCTGTAGGTAACCCTCAACCATAGTGGGCTTGGAGTTGTGAGAGATTCGGAGTGGCCACAGCATCTGCAAATTCGGTTTTCTTTTCATTTTAAGTATTTTATTATGTTTGTTTTTGGGGTTTTTCATTGTAATAAGGCCGCTATTTAAATTTCTTTATTGGTTTTGTTTTAGCAATGGTTTGATTCATATTTTATCAAAATTGCTAGTTATAGGCTGTGCGGGTTTTCAAATTCTTAAGAACGTTTTCAAAACTCAACAAGTTCAATGATTGGATAATCTAAAGACGTATCAAAATGACTTTTCACAAACTTGCTATTTTAATATCACCTAAGTCACAACAACAAAAAGGTCGTAAACTTAGTTATAGGCTCATGTGACACACCAGATCTGGTCATAACGTCTAGGCCGGGTTTGGGGTGTTACATTTAGTGGTATCAGAGCTATGTTGCAACAACTCGGCTGTGGATCGGGTCTAAAGATGGAAGTTTTCAAAAAGTCAAAACAAAGATTTTCGAAAGATCATGTTTTTAACAAGTGTTTTCAGAATTAATTGGAACTTGTTTTGATGAACTCCTTTCGTGCATAGACAATTTATTTTCAAACAATAAATTAAGTTTCCTCTATAATTTATCTTCTAAAGAGTGGCACACCGAATCTCCGGCCCAAGCCTGTAAGTTTTCTGAACTTTTCTAATTTATTCTGAAATTCTGATTATATGCCTGACTAAGACTCTGCTATGATACTTTAGTTAGGGTATTACTGAAACTATAGAAACCCTGATAATTATACTGAGACTGTAGCTAGGTTTCGTGAAAGGAAATGAACTCTGAAATTTTACTTATTCATAAGACATCTGTAATAAACACTGGAATATTAATCTGATTCATAAAACTTCTAAAACAGATAATACGAAATGAGCACGCGAGCAACTCGTGGTAAGGGCCGTGGACGTGGCCGAGGTAGTACACGAGCTGAATCTTCATCTTCGGGTCATGCGCCAGCAGCTGATGTACCGATACCACTGGCAACAGAGGTAGAGTCGCATGATCGGGGTGTAGGGGATGACGCCCTATCGCAAGCAATGCTACGAGTTCTGGAAAGGGTTGCTGGGGGAAGTACCGGTAATGGATTCCGGGGATCTATCTCTGAACGACTCCGGGCTAATGGAGCAGAATTCTTTAGGGGCGTATCTAGTGTAGCCCCAAATGTGGCCGAGTATTGGTTGAAGGCCACAGAGCGAATCATGGATGATCTGGACTACTCCGTGGAGTAGAAGCTGAAGGGAGCTGTATCGTTGCTTAAAGATGAAGCCTATCAGTGCTGGCTCACAGTGAGAGATGGAACTTTAGCTGGTGAGGGAACTTGGGAGCTGTTTAAGACAGCCTTTAAGAGGAAATATGTTGGGGCTAGCTATGTGGACGCCCGCCGGAAAGAATTCTTGAATTTGGTTCAGGGAGGTAGGACAGTATCTGAGTACGAGGCTGAGTTTCTGAGGCTGAGCCGATATGCTTCTGGGATAGTTGCTACTGAATATGAGCGTAGCGTGCGCTTCGAAGATGGTCTGAGGGATGAACTGAGAGTGCTGATTGCTCCGCAGAAGGAGCGTAACTTTGCTGCTTTGGTTGAGAAAGCTAAGATAGCTGAAGAAGTAAAATGGACAGAAAGACAAAATCGCGAAAAGGATAGGAACCGCTTCCGGAGGGATTCTGGACCATCAGGTGGGGCCAACAGGAATGTTAAGAGAGCAAGAGTGGCAGAACCAGTGCGAGCGGTACCAATGAATGCTGTTAGACCGCAGGGTTGCAGGAGTTGTGGTAAGATACATAGGGGTGAGTGTCAGAAACGTTCTGGAGCTTGTTTTCGATGTGGATCGATGGAGCATAGGGTCAAGGACTGTCCTGAAGAACCAGATCAGGGACAAGTTATGGATCAGAGGGTTGCTCAACCAGTGAGGGGTGGACTACCAGCTCCGAGAGGCCGTGGACAAGGCAGAGGTGGAAATGGTAATGGTCGAGGATGAGGAGCACCTGGTAGGGGTACTGGTTTTGCTGAGGCTCGTCAGCCAGCGTTGGTGTATGCAGCTCGTCACCGAGAGGAGGGTGATGCTCCTGAAGTCATAACCGGTACGTTTTTTATTTCTAATATGCCATACACTACGTTGATAGATGTTGGATCCACCCATTCCTATGTTGCATGTGCTATATCTGGGTTGCTGGGTGTACGCTCTGAGGAAACAGTGAGTGGGGTGTCTGTACTAAGTCCTTTGGGTCACTTGGTTAGGGTAGACAAACTGTACAGAGATGTGCCTATAGAGACTCAAGGAAAAATCTTTTCTGGGGACTTGATGGAGCTACCTTTTGGAGAATTTGATCTTATCTTGGGAATGGATTGGCTTGTTAAGCATAGGGCCACTTTGGATTGTGCTGCGAAGCGAATGAGGTTAAAGACTGCAGAGGATGAGGAAATTTTGGTGATAGGTGAACGTAGAGATTATCTGTCCAATGTGGTGTCAGCATTAAGAGCTGAGAAATGGATTCGAAAAGGATGTGAGACTTATTTGACATTCATAAGTCAAGCAGGAACTGAGGAACTAACTATGGGCAAAGTTAGAACTGTTAGCGATTTTCAAGATGTGTTTCCTGAAGAGCTTCCAGGATTACCTCTGAATCGAGAGGTTGAGTTTGGGATCGACTTGTTGCCTGGTACGGCACCGGTGTCCATTGCACCCTATAGGATGGCACCGAAGGAGTTGGTTGAGCTGAAAGCTCAAATTTAAGAACTGTTGGATAGAGGCTTTATTAGGCCAAGTGTGTCTCCGTGGGGAGCACTAGTGTTGTTCGTGAAGAAGAAAGATGGGTCAATGCGAATGTGCATCGATTATCGGCAGTTGAACAAATTAACGATTAAGAATAAGTACCCGTTACCAAGGATCGATGACTTCTTTGACCAGCTTAGAGGAGCTTCAGTATTTTCTAAAATCGACCTTCGATCTGGATATCATCAGTTAAGGGTAAAAGAGGTGGATATCCACAAGATAGCATTCAGAACTCGGTATGGTCATTATGAGTTCTTGGTTATGCCATTTGGGCTGACCAATGCACCTGCAGCATTTATGGATCTGATGAATCGAGTGTTTCAGCCATACTTGGATCGTATTGTAGTCGTATTTATCGACGATATTTTGGTCTATTTTGAATCTGAGGAGAAGCATGATGAGCATCTCCGTGTGGTGCTGCAAGTGTTAAGGGAAAAGGAGCTTTATGCAAAATTCAGTAAGTGTGAGTTCTGGTTGAGGGAGGTAACTTTCTTGAGGCATTGTGTTTCTGCTGAGGGGATTAAGGTGGACCCTCGAAAGATTGAAGCAATTCTGGAATGGAAACCACCAAAATCAGTGGCGAAAATTTGAAGCTTTCTGGGTTTAGCTGGGTACTATAGAAGGTTCGTGGAAGGATTTTCTGTGATGGCAGCGCCGTTGACAAAACTCATAAGGAAAGGAGTACCATTTATTTGGACCGAGCAGCAGCAGGAAGCCTTTGAGAAACTGAAGAAGGTTCTAACCGAGGCACCTGTATTGATTCAGCCAGAGTCTGGAAAGGATTTTACCGTGTATAGTGACGCATCACATGTTGGGTTAGGTTGTGTGCTGATGCAAGAAGGTAAAGTGGTTGCATATGCATCGCGGCAGCTTAAACCTCATGAAGTGAACTATCCTACCCATGATCTGGAGTTGGCGGCAGTAATCTTTGCCCTTAAGATTTGGAGACACTACCTGTATGGAGAAAGGTGTATTATATACACAAATCATAAGAGTCTTAAGTACCTGCTGACTCAAAAGGAGCTGAACCTTAGGCAACGGAGATGGTTAGAGTTGCTTAAGGATTATGATTGTGCGATCGAGTATCATCCAGGTAAAGCTAATGTGGTGGCTGATGCCCTAAGTCGTAGAACTGTATCTGATCTGAGAGCGATGTTTGCCCGATTAAGTCTGTATGATGACGGTAGTCTGTTAGCAGAACTGCAGGTAAGGCTAACCTGGATGGAGGAGATTAAAGAAAAGCAGTTAAGGGATGAGTCTCTGGTTTCTCAATTTCAGCAGGTTAAGGATGGGAATACTTTCGAGTTTGGACTTAACAGTGAGGGAGTTCTCTGTTTCCGAGGTAGAGTTTGCGTTCCGAGGGATTCTATTTTGAGGCAAGCAATTCTGAATGAAGCTCATAAAGGACTGTGTGCTATGCATCCTGGAGGTAATAAGATGTATCATGACTTGAAGGAGTTGTATTGGTGGCCTGGGTTCAAGAGTGATAAGGGGAGCTTGTTAAGGAGAATTTTTGGGAGCTTTTGAATTTTGAAGAGAGGTGGTCGGCCAGGGGACTTTTGGGGGTGCATTTTCGGCATTTTTGCATAGGAGAGTATTCGGCAATTTGGTGCTAATAGTGCCGATTTCTCTTAGGTTCTTTTTGTGGTCCTTTTGCCGATTTTTACTTAGCATTTAGGTCTTCTAAATTCTTCTTTTTCTTCCTTTTCTGTTCTTGTAGCCGAACCCTGTTGTACCCCACTACCGAACTCCTTTTGATCAAATACCTCTCCTCCTATTCTTCTCTTTAAACGTTTTCTCCTCTCCATTTGTTTCTTCAAGCCGAACCACCATTGCTAGACTCTCCCATTGACGAAATTGGTTCTACCCACACTTCTCTTCTTCTTCTACTTCTTCTTTCCTTCATCAAAGTCCTCTCCAACTTGTTAGCTGAACCCTCTTGTGCTTAAGACCCTATTCCTCTCTTCTAAAACCGAAACCCTTCAACACTCTTCCTTTCTCGTTGTTACAAGTGGAACGGCTGTGGTTTGGGACTTAGATTGGTAAGTATTTCGTGATCCTATCTCATTAGCTTTCAGGTTTAAGGCAAGAAGCTGAAACTTTTTTTAGGGAGGCTAACGTTAGTGACTAAAGGCCTATTGGCCTCTTTCTCTTGGTTTTGTGTACTCTAGTGTGGACGAAGGGACGTGCAGCAAGGGGCTAGTGTAGACTAACGCAAGTGGACAGTAGGATCTAGTCCATTTTCGGCAGAAGGTAGGGACTTTAAGGTCTTAGGCCATGTAGGCCAATTTTGGTAAGGATTTATGACTCTTTGGTTATCGAATATTAGACTAAAAAGTTGGTGTTCTATTGTAGGCTCTTCATACGTGGGTTTCGTCAACATTTCGACAGTTAACAGGTGTGTAACATACTTTCGCTATAGACTAGGACGGCAACGGCCGTAATGACCAAAAGTGACCGAAAATTTGGCCTTGTGAAATCTCTGTGTAATCGTTTACGCTGTTAGGGTCAACTTTAGATTCGATGGTGACAGAACTGTTGAAGGTACGATTCTGAGCATTCCGGTAAGTTGGGCTTGAATGGGCCAAAGGTGGGCCCAATGGGCTTCCGAACCCATATTGGTAAAATTGTCACTAAAAGCATTCTGGCGGTATGTTGAGAATAAACCGGTTAAATTAACAATCTGAACATTAAAATTTGGTTTTGACGGGCTTAAGACGATAATGGATTTAGTAAGGCCCATTAGGGGATTTTGGGCTAAAAAGGGTAAAACTGGAAACTAAGGTTAAAAGGACTTCTGTAAACACTAATGGACTAGTAATTACTTGGATTTGCATAAAAACCCTGAAAATCGGTAAAAAGACTAAAATACCCTTAAGTATGGAAAATCACCATTTTACCCTTAGGTGTAAAATGACCTTTATACCCCTAGGGTAAATTCTGTATGAAACGTATGATTTCCTGTTTCTTTATGTAATATCTCATAATACATGTGTATATCTGATGCATGCGATTCTGTATGTTATATGCCATATCATGATATCTGTTGCATGGGGTTTGGGTTTATGATGGAGGAAGCGTTCTGGCAACCTCGCTGCAATCTGGTGGCCTCGCTACATATATATATCTGATCTGGCAGCCTCGCTGCAATCTGGTGGCTTCACCACGTATATATCTGTTCTGGTGGCCTCGCCACATATATATCTGTTCTGGTGGCCTCGCCACAATATCTGTATTTGGTGACCTCGTCACAATATCTGGCAGCCTCTCTGCAAATTCCTATGGTGTATAGTGGTTGGGTGGGTCGAGTAGTCTCCCCACATGGTGTAAGGCTGGTACGGGGGTGTTATGGTTGGATCTGGGTTGGGTTTTCTATTTGCATAATATATCTGATCTGTATCTGTTATGGGCCTATGGGCTTAACCTGATTTCTGTGATGGGCCAAGGCCCAATTAACTCTGATTCTGAGGCTTGATCTGTTTTAGCCTATGGTTGAGACTAAGTTACACACTGAGTTCTCAAACTCACTCCTTCATTTCATTTCTGCAGGTAACCCTCAACCATAGTGGGCTTGGAGCTGTGAGAGATTCGGAGTGGCCACAGCATCTGCAAATTCAGTTTTCTTTTCATTTTAAGTATTTTATTATGTTTGTTTTTGGGGTTTTTAATTGTAATAAGGCCGCTATTTAAATTTCTTTATTGGTTTTGTTTTAGCAATGGTTTGATTCATATTTTATCGAAACTACTAGTTATAGGCTGCGCGGGTTTTCAAATTCTTAAGAACGTTTTCAAACTCAACAAGTTCAATGATTGGATAATCTAAAGACGTATCAAAATAACTTTTCACAAACTTGCTATTTTAATATCACCTAAGTCACAACAACAAAAAGTTCGTAAACTTAGTTATAGGTTCATGTGACACACCAGATCTGGTCATAACGTCCAGGCCGGGTTTGGGGTGTTACAGTTCGTGTTTTTAGTTATGATTTGCAAAAGTACTACTTTAGTTTCTTTTTTAGAAAAACTGGTTCAAACTTTAAAGTTAAGCAAATACGATAATAAAATCTAAAACCAAATCAAACAGGGGAAAGGCCTTATTACAACCAAAAACCCAATGAAACGTAATTAAAAATAATATAAAATCTAAATCTAAGTTTAATGTTGCTCGTAGTGTCGCCACCTGTGAGTCCTCCCATATGTTGAATTGCCTACTGAGGACTACCTAAAAAATTAAAAAGAGGGGGTGAGTTTTCGAAAACTCAGTGTGTACAGCCCTCATCACTCAACAAAATAAGTCACATCGGATCAATGCCTTGGCCCATCAACATTAACAGTGGCAATTGGGCCTTAGCCCAAATTAGCCTCGGTTGGGCTTAAGCCCATATCAAATATCAAAATCAATACATGTAATGCTTAAATGCCCATACCAACCCTGCACTCCATCTCCTGTCTAGCCCTACACTTCCATTGTAGCACCAGTTGCGGCACTACTCAATGTTGCAGCAAAGCTGCCAATCATATACTGGGCTTAAAAAAAGCCATCGTGGATCCACGATCATCAAGCGACTATGGGATCCTCATAACACTTCCTCCAGCATAAGGTAGAAGTACACACCTTATCATATAGAGTACTAAGTACTCATAATCGCCAGAACTTATATTCAAATATCATATTTAATTAGTCACTTATCATATAATACTAAAAAAAACTCTCCACAAGCACTAACCGTGGGACTGACTGCACTTGCCTTGACTAGATTGGTCGACTGTAATCTGCCTATTTAATCTGAAGTCTGATGCAGTTACTCTTCCGTATCCAGGCAGAAAGCCGGGAACAGCTGACACCCTTCGCCACTTAAACTTGGAAGCAGAAACCACGCGTTCAATCTCAGCCGACACTCTTGCCATCACTTTATCACTAACATCCCTTTTTCCCAAATTGATTCCAAGTGCTTGGCTAAAGGATTTAATTCAAATGAGAGTCACACAGGGTGCAAAAGAAAAAGGAAGAAGAAGACCCTATATTCGGCTACAATTGAAAAACCAAAAGGATGACTAAGAGAAGCGGAGATGAAGTCGAAAGAGAGTTTTGGCTGTAGCAGAAATCAATTGAAGAAAGAGCGAAAAACAAAAAAGAAAAGAATTTTTGGTTTAGAAGAGGAACCGTAACAATAAGCCCAACACAACACCATGAATATGCCAAAAATAAGGTAGGAATTCGTCCCTACCCTCAAATTGACCAAACGACATTCACACTCTCTACACTATGAAATTGAAACCACCCTAGCCGTCCAATTCCTTTCCTTGCTTCCCTTTTTAAGTCAAGCCATCAACCGAGTTTGAAATACACTCAAACTCCTTCCTCCCCCTCTCAATCAGCATGAAACACTCTACCAAGCTCATCCTATCGTCATCTGTGTTTCTACCCTTATCCACCTAAGAGTTTTGGTTCATGCCAACCACCTATTCAATCAAATCGTAAAAAAGTCATCCATAACTACAGCACCATTCCTTGAACCCCAGACCTTACCACCATATCCATGCGCCTCATCCAATCGAGCCCCTCACCCTCATACGTCCAAACTCGTCTCATAATATTGAAAAGGCCTACCAACCAGCAATCGGGTTATCCAAAACATACCCAAAAAGTTTGCTACTAACCAGCTTCAAACCTCCAACCTCTTGGCTATGATTAATTAAAAGTCTATAGGCCGGACTCCAAGTTTATTAATAAGAAAACCAAAATAAACTTACGAGAGCAAGATCTCAAACCCAGGCTCCCTTGAAACCTTACAACATGCCTCTGCCACTACACTACACCTCAACTCATGTCATCTTTTCATCCCAGTATTTATAAAGCCTTGCTGCCGACATCCAGGTTTGCTTGAGTAACAATCAAAAATTCTGCGCATTCAGTGACTTGAACCTGGAACCACATGCTCACTCCTAACGCCATGTTGCCACTAGACCAAGCGCTTCTTTGCGTCAGATTTTAACCAGAAATACCTATAAGGTCTTTAAGCTAACGCCAAGGTCCACCTAAGGGAAAAACTAAAAATTTTGCTAGAACCCTAGTTTGAACCTAGGACTTCTCCAACACTCCCAACTCTTCCTAAATCACTTAGCCACTAAACTAAACATGCAATTTATGAAATTTTTCTCGTACAACTAAAATCCAATTTCTCCGACACACAAAGCCCATTCTTCTAGGCCCAAAATCAGGGGCGTTACACACACGACCAAGTCACACGCCCGTGTGCTAGGCCGTACCATCCACACTGTTGAGACACACAGCCGTGTCTCCGCCCGTGTGTTTAGTACTGAGCATCTAACTTTCATAAATTCAAATGCATGGGACACACGGCCTGCTTACACACCCGTGGGACGGACCATATGTCACACACGGCCTAGATACATGCCCGTGTGTCTACTCGTGTGGACAAATATCAGGCTATTTTCCAAGCCTTTTGCCACCTCGAAACAAATGCAAACATAAAACAATTTTTCCAATACAAAACCATTGGATAATTGCTCATCTAAACATCCGCAAACATGACATTTATACATCAAACCAATTCTTCATTCACCAAGCATACACATCACACCATATCATATCAACATGGAAGCTTTCACTTGGATGAATTTTATCACATTAACCAAACACAATTAACCATCATTGCCTCATTTCAAAAGTCCATATACAAATTAACTACTAACAACATTTAGCCAACATTTTGGCTCTAAAGACTATGACACATAACAAAATGAATAGACCATATATACATGCCATAATCTTAAGTGTTCTCAATCAATATACCAAAGTGATTGTTGATAGTGTTGATGGAATCCCACTTGATCACTGGACCTCGGATTAGCTTGACAAACCTATAATGGAAAGGAAAAGAAAAGAAAAAGGGGTAAGCCATAAAGCTTAGAAAGTCTACATGTAAAATAATGAGCATTTAAAAACCAATGGTACATATTTAATGAAAATAAGTTTCCTTAAGATCACATTGAGTTTGAGATTTTCACTTACTTCAATGATCTTACCACATGATTCAATTCATATATTAAACACTTAGCACTCATGACATTTTCTTTCACATATCCTGCACATACGCATTCTTAACACACGGTCAAATCTTTTTACATACATTCATATTATATCATATCGATTCAAGTACCCATTCAACCATGTAGAATGTTAAAGGATACACGGAAAAAGGCACAAGTGCCACACATAATGCAGTTGAAGCTACCACTAGTATGTAGCCGAAGCTACCACATGTCACATATCACATAAAGGCTCAATAATGAGCTATTCACGAGTCTACTCACGCAAGCTGACGGTATAGTTGAAGCTACTCAGTGCTGCTCACACAAGATAACAGGTATCTGCAACAAATGAAGGATTACCTAGCCACTGGTAGTCGAACTAAAACAGCACCCGGAATTACATACACAATTGATCATAATCAATGGTTTCCTAGTGACATGTCATTCGTATCCTAAATGATTCCTAAGGCTCAATCGGGCTTTTTCACACTTATTAATTTCTTTATCAAAATATATATATACAATTTGCAATTTTCTGCAATATTACAATTAGTAAAATAATTAAAAACAATTAACTATAATGTCAATACAACTCATTATTTACACAAAGACTTACCTCGGTGCAAAATGCTAAACTTTACAATTTAGTCCAATACCTTGCCTTTCCTCCAGTCAAGGTTGGTTTCCCATCTTTCTTGATCTATAACATCAAATTTAACTTGTTTACCATTTTACCCCTAACTTTGTAAATTTTTACACTTTAGTCCTTAGGCTCGTAAAATGAAATGTACCAATTTTTCTACATTTCCAAGCCTAGCCGACTTTTTTTCTCTCTTATAATAGCCCACATTTCTCTATATTTCTCAACTTATGCACATGTTTTACCACTTTTGCATTTTAGTCCCTAAATGCATTTTTATGAAAAATCATCTAGTAAAAGTTGTTTACTACACATCAAACCTTCATTTTCTACCATTAGAAATCAAAATGCTTTCATGTCACACATGGGTCAATTTTTAAACATGAACCCTAGCTTAAATTAATGGTAGAAACAGGTAGTCCAAGCTTCAAGGACTTCAAAAATGCAAAGAAAATTAAAAATGGGACTTAATTGCACTTACTTGCAGCTTGAAAATATCAAAAACCCTAGCTATGGAGTTTTTATGATATCTGGCTATAGTGGGTAGAAGATGGACACCTTTTTTACTTTATTTTCCCTTTTTATTTCTTTTAATACCCAAATGACCAAAATGCTTTTATTGGCGTTCTTTGCAAATTCTTCCTTCCATGGGTACTTTTGTCCATCATGCTATAATATGGTCTAATTGCTTAATAAGGACCCCAAATTTATGAATTCAATTCAATTACACACTAAATGCTTCTAGAACTCACATTTTGAAATTTCTACAATTTAGTCCTATTACTCAATCAGGCACTTTATCGATAAAATTTATTTACCAAATTTTCACTCATGCCATCAATCACATAATAAACCTTAAAACTTTATCGAAATAAATTTTTCCATGTTAGATTTGTGGTCCAGAAACCATCATTCTGTTTAGGCCCTAATTTGGGCTGTTACAAGAATTTAATTTGTCACAAGGCCTAGCACACGGGCATGTGGCTTGGCCATGTGGTTTCATTTGGCTGATGACATCATAAACAGAGAGTTACACGGGGTATGCACATGGACGTGTGTAACCATACAGCCTACCCATACGGGCGTGTCTCATATCCACAGGGGAGTTTGACCCATATTTAAGGCAATAGTTTTATAAGTTTGTAAAATTTTCGAAAGTTCTCGAGTTAGTCCCGAACCGCTTCCAAAGTATGTTTTGGGCCTCGTAGGGTCATTTTAGGGATGATGTGAATGAATGTAAAAAGTTATAACTTTAGTCAGAAATTTATGGCTTGAAATTGTATGTGTGTTTGTGTTTAAGTCCGGTAATGCCTCGTACCCTGTTCCGGCGTGAATACGAGTAAGGGGTGTTACAAGTGTCATCTTTCTTTTTCACAAATAATACTGGTGTACCATAGGGAGAAAAACTCGGTCTAGCAAACCCTCTATCAGTTAATTCCTGCAACTGAGCTTTTAATTCTTTCAATTCGGTCGGAGCCATTTTGTACGGAGCTATCAATATAGGAGTTGTTCCCGATACTAATTCAATACCAAACTCAACCTCTCTAATCGGTGGTAATCTCGATAACTATTCGGGAAATACATCTGGATACTCGAACACCACTAGCACTAATTCAATCTTCTTTTCGGTCACTTTCGTATCAAGCACAAAAGCAAAATAGGTTTCACAACCATTTCTCACATATCTCTGAGCTGATATCAATAAAATCACTGCCAGTAAAACATTCAAATCATCTGATTCAATTTGAATAATCTCAATATTCTGACATCTCAAATTAATTGTCTTTCTTTTACAATTCACTATCGCATCATGCAGTGTTAGCCAATCCATACCCAAAATTATATCAAATTCATCAAACGACAACAACATCAGATTAATCAAAAAATAGAAATCTTGAATCATCAATGGACAGTTCTTGCATACTTTATCAACCAAAACACATTTGCCTAAGGGGTTTGATACTTTAATCAAAAATTTCGTAGACTCTATAGGCAAAGTCTTACTGGATACTAAGTTCATACATATATATTAATGAGTTGATCCTGGATCTATCAATGCAATCACATTAGTATCATATAGAGTGAAAGTACCGATAACAACATCTGGAGATGACGTTTCTTCGGGAGCACGAATAGTGTAGGCTCTAGCGGGTGCTCTAGCCTCGGATCTCACAGCAAAATCTTTAATCCCTCTTTGATTGCCCCTCACATTTCCCGTATTTCTGGGTGGTCTACCTCTAGCTGCAATGTTACTTGGCCTCGTGTTCTGATCTTTATCTTTTTTAGCTAACTGTAGTCTTAGATGAAATGATCTAATGATCCACATTTAAAACAGGCCCGGCCATTCATTCTACATTCACCAGGATGTCGTTTACCACATTGTCTACACTCGGGTCGATTATGTCTTGCACTGCCAACACTAGCTATTAAGGTAGCTTGAGCTTTAGAACTCAAATGTTGCTTTTCACGATCCCTTCCAGAATATCCCACAGTTGCATTTGAACAGCCATAATTGTCTCAAAGTTTCTTTGATGCAGAGTGAAATGATTTACCCATTGATTTTTTCCTCGAATCGCTAGCTTCAGAATCAACTTTTCTTTTCTCTTTACTCAATTCTTTGGCTTTACAAGCTTGATCAACAAGCACAACAAACTCTTTCAACTCCAAAATCCCAACTAACAATTGAATGTCCTCATTCAAACCATCTTCAAATCTCTTGCACATAATAGCTTTAGTCAAGACACATTTTCGTGCATATCTGCTCAATCTTATGAATTCCTGTTTATATTTTGTCACAGTCATACGGCCTTTCTTTAACTTAAGAAATTCTTTGCATTTCTAATTAATGAACCTTTGACTGATGTATTTCTTTCGAAATTCAGTTTGGAAGAACTCCAAAGTAACTTGTTCTTTTGGAACCACAGATACTAATGTATCTACCATTGGTACGCAGTATCTCTTAGCAATGATACAGCACATTTGATGCATTCATCGGGAGTACAAGATAATTCATTGAAGACTCTAATTGTATTCTCAAGCTCAAACTCTACTTTCTCAGCATCATCATCAATGGTAGCTCGAAACTCTTCAGCCCCATACTTACGAATCTTATCAACAGGTGGCTTACTCAATCGAATCGGTTCTATAACTTGTGGCATAACAGGGATTTGTTGAGGAATAGGCAGGGGTGAAGGTTGTTGAGTAGCTAGATTCATTCGAAAAAACTCTGTGAACCACTCATTCATCATTTGGAAGAAGGCTTGCTTAGCCTCTCTCTCGTGGCTACTCGTTACGACTCTAGAATCAGGTGGCACTACCCCTTGAGCGGGAGCGGGTGCATTACTTTCTACATCATCAGCTATAGCTCAATCGAGATCCATTACTATACGAAACCACATTTTAAACTGTCAGGAACCATGTAACACCCCTTACCCATGTTCATTGTTAGAGTAGGATACGAGGCGTTATCGGGCTTAAACATAAACATTTATGCAAAACTGAACCATAAATTTCAAACTTCACATTCATATTCAGATCGTCCCTTATATGGGCCAACAAGGCCCAAAACATACATTGGGAGTGGTCCGGGACTGAACCGAGAACTTTCATAACCTTTGGGAAACTTAGAAAATTTTCATGTTTTGGAGAGTCACACGCCTGTATGGACTCACACGCCCGTGTGGACTCACACGCCCGTGTGGACTCATAAGCCCGTATGACCCTAGGACATGCCTGTGTTCTAGACTGTGTCCAAAGTAGGGGACATTCTGTTTATGATGTCATCACCCAAATAAGGTCACACGTCCAATGCACATGCTTGTGTCCTTAGACCGTGTGGTGAATTAAATTCTGAAAATTAGGTGCAGACTTCACACGGCCTAGGCACACACCCATGTCCATGGCTCAAACACACAGTCGTGTCTCTACCCATGTGTTTACTACTAGACATTCTATTTTGCAAAATTAGGGTGCACGGGACACACGGCCTATTCACATGCCTATGAGGCTAACCGTATGTCACAACAGCCTAGACAGATGACCGTGTGTCTACCCGTGACCCTGAAACACAAGCACACTTACACTACTTCAAAGGCACATAATGTAACATAGGTGAGCTATCAAACATACTTAAATCAAGTCTTCCACACATTATTCACAAACCCCATCTATCAAGCCTATACATCACATAATTAGCAACTTAAACAAGCAAGCAATCACTTCCATGAATAACATCATCATATGCATATACCAATAACAAATATTAGCCAATTTCATATAGCCTAATACAAAAGGATCATTCATCAAAATAAGCCAACATTTTGGCCACGTCAATTATGACATATAGCAAATTGACCAAGTTCCTATACATGCCATACTCAAAATAAAAGGCTAGATATACCCAAATATTCCAATTGATAGTGATAGTCTGATCGAGCCTCCGACATCCTTTGATCCTCGAGCTAGCTTGGCGATACTATAAAGAAATGGAAAAGAAAATGGGAGTAAGCATACAGCTTAGTAAGTTTGCATGTAAATAAATAACAACATTAATCATGCAATATCATACATATAACATATTTATAACTTATCACAAATGTCATTAAATATCATGGATACATCTTTACTCATGTCAATTTCATAGTATACCATAAAACTCATAGTCATGGTTTATTCATTCACCTCTTACCAAGATCTCATCGATTCATAAAATCAATAGTTATGAGCTTCATGTACATACCTGTACCCTTTCAACATGAACATACCTTGTCTTTTATTTGGCATACTCTTTGGATTACCCATTGAACCACTTGGAATACTAAACGATACTTGGGAAATCTCATATACATTGTAGGATGCCAACGCCATGTCCCAAACATGGTCTTACATGGGATCACATATCGATACCGGTGCCATATCCCAGATATGGTCTTATACGGGATCTCATATCGATGCCAACGCCATGTCCCAGACATGGTCTTACATGGGATCACATATCGATGCCAATGCCATGTCCCAAATATGGTCTTATATGGTATCACACATCGATGCCAATGCCATGTCCCAGACATGGTCTTACATGGGATGACACATAACCCTAATCTCATGACATTTGTATCCTATCTATTCCTAAGGTTCAACCAAGATTTCGAAACTTTAAACCTTGTTACATCTTCATCGAGTCATTGCAAACCAAAATTCATAAAACAATTATACATATAATGTAAAAATTAAAGCATTAAATACAAAGTGAGGTAATGTTGCATTATTTACCCACAAACTTACCTTGGTACCCAAAATATGACTAGTTATTCGGTTTAGTCCTCAACTTTGTTCTTCCCTTGGTCTAGGTTCGGACCTCTTTCCTCTTGATCTATAATAGAAAATTTCATTTAATAAATTATCACATCGCTTAAAATAGTCCATAAATCATACTTTGGTAAAATTACAATTTTGCCCTTAAACTTTCACTTGACTAAACATGTACCAAATCAACATAACATATTCCTCAATTCAACCTATTTCAAATATATGCATTTTCTCACTGAACAACAACCAAACCAAACCTCAAAAAAATACCAATTTATCATCTCAATTTTATACCAAAACATGCCATTTTTCAAACCACAAAACATCATTAATAACTAACCAAATAATAAACCACAATAGCCATACCAAGTTTTCCAAATCACAAGGTAATACATTACATACCATATATCAACTCATATCATAAGCTAATTTGCATAGCCAAAATCACTTCCATCAACTACACCATCTACAAGCCAACTTACATGGCTAAGTTCATAATTCAAAACATACCAAAATGACACTAGCCTATCAATCCCATATACCATATATACAAAACATCAAAACTATCAAATAGATTATCAGTAGTGTGATGACGTTTCCTGACAATTCCCAAATCTGAGCTAGCTTTGGTGCTATAAAACAGCGAAAATAAACACAGTAAGCTTAAAAGCTTAGTAAGCTCATATACAAATAAACTCATCATATGAAACAATTTCATTTCAATCAAATAAGTAATTTATGGCTAAACACATATATAAACACAAACCTTTCTCATAATATACACATAACCACATATAAATTCATCAATTACCTCCCTTTTAATACGCGTATTGATTTCGTATGTACCTGTGTCACTTAATTCAATTATACATTATTTCTCGTCTTAACTTTGCCCGTTGAACCATTCGGAATCGTTAAGGATACTCAGAAATCTCGTATAAGTCATACAATGCCATATCCTAGATATGGTCTAACATGTTATCACATATCGATCCTAATAGCCCGGCTATGGTCTTACATAGATCTCATATCGATACCATGTCCTAGACATGGTCTTACACATAATCTCATCTCGGTAACTAATGTCATGACATTTGTATCCTATACTATTCCTAAGGTTCGTACGGGGCTTTCGGACGTCGTAATTCTGTTGATTCTTGCTCGTACTCAACCACTCAACATTTAAAGCAATTCAATGATAAATAAACATTTATAACACAATTTAAGAACGTTTATTAGCATATGAACTTACCTCGAGTACGGAATTGATGGATTGGATCAACTACTCAATAACTTTATTTTTCCCCCGATCTAAATCCAAATTCTTTCATTCTTGATCTATATGTAATCAAATTTAGCTAATTAAATCATTTATTCATTCAATTTAGTAATTGAGCATTTTTACACATTAGCCCTAAAGTTCCATATTTGATCAATTTAGCCCTTATTTCATAAATACACAAAATTCACACAATTCTACAAAACCCATGCTTGCCCGAATTTCATGTGAGTCCCTAGCAGCCCATATATTCCAATTTTTCACACATTTAACCACAAATATAGCACTTTTCACAAATTAATCCCTAAATTGCATTTTCATCACGAATCACTTAACAAAACATGTAAAACTATCATCAAGCTTTCATATTTCATCATTAAACACTTCCATAAATTCATCAATGGCATCTCACTCAATCTTTGAAAAATTTGCAAAATAGTCCCTAGGCTAGCTAGTATTAAATGCAACGATTACAAAAACATAAAAATCATCAAAAACTAAGTTAAATTACATGCCTATTTAACAAAAATGCTTTACGAAAGTTCAAGCCCTAGCTATGGTGTTCTCAAGCTCTCAATTTTGATGGAGTAAAGCTTAGAAAGATGAGAATTAGTTTGTTGTTTTATTAACTTATAATCTAATTACTAAATTACTATAATAACCTTAATTAATAACATTTAAAAACACATAATGGATAGCCATTTATGTCAAATTCTACTATCAATGGTCAAATTTCATACTAAGGACTTCCACCTTTTAATGTCATAACAAATAAACACATTTATCATATAGAATGCAACTTTTGCATTTTATGTGATTTAGTCCTTTTATCAAATTAATCATCCAATCGATAAAATTAAATCATGAAATTTTCACACATACTTGCTATCACATTGTAAACACATAAAATAATATTAAAATAATTTTCTGTCATCAGATTTGTGGTTCTAAAACCACTGTTTTGATTTACCTAAAATCGGGTTGTTACAAACCACACGCTTGTGTGACTAGCCCGTGTAACTCACTGACTTGTTTCTACTAAGGAATACAGGGGACACGCAGCCGTGTCACCTGACCGTGTGTCACACACGGCTGTGTCTTTGCCTGTGCAGATGAAAAGAGGCTAGTTTACAAGCCATATTTCTCACCTAAACTTTCATTCACCTACACAAACCAAATAGCATATGACCATGTCTTATATGGCATTTAAACTCATCTAAATCCAAATCAATCCATGCTATAACAATACCATCAATCTCAAGACACTCAAGCATCACAATAGGCTATTTAAACCATACCAAATTCACATTTGCATATCACTTGACTAATTAACTTCATATATACACCTTCTTACCTAACTTAACATGAATACTAATTCTCCAATTTCAACCATAAGATACTCAATTTACCAATTCACAATAAACATCATATAACCAATACCAACCATATGACAAAAGGTCATTTGCACCTATATATATATACAACCAAACATGCCAAAAATTAACCAAGTCACATGGCTATACACATAGAAGAATTCATCCTTTACAAGCCAATTCAAACGGCTACATCCATAACCAAACTATAAACCAAAATAAACAATAATCCTATACATGTTATATAACCAAGTATACAAGTTTAAAAGTACCAAAATGATAGCTGGATTGTGTGATGCGATCTCCAATGACTTCTTAATCGAATGAGTTTCTGAAACACTATAAAATAAAGAAAAGAAAATAGAGTAAGCTATAAAGCTTAGTAAGCTTGAATAATATAGAATTAAACTTACCCTTTATTCATAATTTAGGCAAATAAACATAGTATAACTTAATAATTTTGTCAAATGCCTAAACACATTAAATTCTCCAATAGGTTAGTCATGTAAAGGACATATAATCATCTAACCATATAGTTGAATACACAATCAATCAAATTTCATATATATATCATCCATTTCATATTTCAATATGCCATGAAATGTCTTTTTCCATGTAATTCATTCAACTCATTATGCAAATTCTCATCACTTCATTTAACCTGTAACAGAATTATGCCCGTTGAACCACTTAGAATGTCGTTAGATACAAGGGTGGTACACATGAAGTGTACTAAACAGTAATCCGTCAATTCCTGTACATATATGCTCTTTCGAGCTATAAACCGTAAGGTCCTCTTGAGCTGAGGTAACAGTAAGCTCTAATGAGCTGGGAAACGGTAAGCTCTTACTAGCAGAAATATCGATAAGCTCATACAAGCTATGGTGAGTCCACAACACATGCTGGAATCTCAACTAAACGGTAACCCTAATGACATGTCACTCGTATCCTACGAATTCCTAAGGTTCAAACGGGGCTCAGTATTATTCGGACTTCATCATTTAGGCACTCAAATATCATATGATTTATTTTCTCTATTCATATAAAAACATTTCAAATGAGTACATATTTAAATATTCAATTCTAACTATATGAACTTACATCGAAATAGCTCGAATAAAAACGATCGTCTATTTGACAACTTTGCCTTTTCCCCGATTTATTTCTGCACTTCGCTTTTCTTGATCTATATATAATCAAATTTAGCTCATTCAATTACCATTTTATTCAATTTAATCCAAAACATATATTTTGGAAAATTACACTTTTGCCCCTAATATGTTAACTTCTTTACAACTTAGTCCTTAGTTCGTAAAAATACAAATTCATGCAATTAGGTCCCTACCCATGCTAGCTGAATTTCTCTTATTGACGTAGCAGCCCATATTTTTCATTTATTTCACATTTCAACCACAAAATTTTCATATTTCTCAATTTAATCCCTAATTTTCAATTTTACTAAAATTCACTTTACAAATGTTGTTTATCAAACAACAACCATTCAAAACCTATCATGAAACATCAAAATACACATATATTCATCAATGGTAAAACCATAAACCTCTACCAGCTTCGCAAAATAGTCTCTGGACAAGCTAGACCCACTTGCAATGATCTCAAAAACATAGAAATCATTCAAAACGAGACAAAAATCATACCAATATGAGTAATGGAAGCTTGGCCGAATATCAAGCACAAAAAATGGCTTCCTCCTTTGCGAAAATCGATGGTAGATGATAATGGAAGATAATGATAAGTTTATTTTATTGATTTTTATCATTATTAACCAAATTACATAATTAACCTTTAAAACACTTATTAATTACACCAAATACCATGCCATTTGTAATGCCCCAAATTTTAGGATTCTTTGATTTTTACTTAATTCAATAATTGCATATTTGATTGTGTTAATTGAGGGTTTGAGTGTGTTTGGAGGGCCTCGGGAAGGCTCAGGTTTAAGCCAAGACTTTAGCAAAATTTTGGACTTTGGGTCTATGGGAGTGTGAGTGTTGCTTTGTAGGGCTTATGTGTAGTTGTTAGAGTGTTGTGACACAAAAGAGCTTGTGGCAAGGTGGCAAATGGCGCCACTTGTGGGGTCAAGAGGTAACATGGGATAGCAGATGGGAAAGCCAAGGTTCGAATCACATTATCAGCTAATGGTTACTATTTTGCTTTATGGACCTGGTAAGTGGTGGAGTTGGATGCAAAGATTGGAGTTCAGGGAAGACTTGGTAAAAGTTGAGTTGATCATGGAATTCAATTTGAATTTCAATAAAAGGTTGGAGTAAATCAAGGAGGAAATTTAGGGATGTGGGTGTGAGGATAGAGTTGGCCGAATGTGGGGTGCTTGAGAGAGTAATTCGGCTATTGAGCATTGGAGTTGGTTTTTCAGAAAATTAGGGATTAGGGGTGAAAGCCAATTGATTCTTTGGGGTTTTAGGGTCATTTTTGGTTATTATGTTTCGGCACTTGGTGTAGTAGTGTACCGATTTCTCCCTTAGGTTTTTTAGGATTCTTCTTCTGAGAATAGCTTATGACCATTCGTGGTTTAGTGTATATCGTTCGTGTCAATTTATCTATTGAAGTTTTTTCTTTTACTCTCTTCTCATTGGTACCCGAAACCTACTCTTTTCTTCTCCTTCTTCTTCTTCTTCTTCTTCTTCTTTTTCTACTTTGCTTCTTCTCTTCTTTATTTTGGAAAATGACTCCCTTAGATCCGTTTTGGCCAAGTTCTTCAAAACTGAAAACTATTAACCCCTTATCGTGCTCGTGCTATAGCCATCTCTTCTCTTGTATTCTCCATTGCTTCTTTTGTTGTTACACCTTACTTAGGCCGAACCTGAACACTCCCTACTTATTTCTTTTGTAGCCGGATACTACTTTGTCCTGTTAAACGAATCCTTAAATTGAATACCCTTCTTTAAGAATTGTCCCTCTTGTGTCGTTACTTTAGCCAAATCTCTGCTTCATTATTAAATCTCGATTGGATCTCTAAGTGTGCTAAATTTGAGCTAGTGGGCGACTATTTTTAGATTCCAATAGAGCAGTCAATGTTTTGGGTAAGTATTCCTAGCTCTAGATTTGGTTATTGTTATTTCGGCTCATCTCATTTTGTAAAGGTTCAGTTTGGGGGTTAACACTCCTGTAACCCCTTTTTGATGTTTGGTTCTACCCTCAACCATAGGTGTTTAGATCTATTGGCTTTTGATCAGTGCGGGAGGTACTCGGTAATCGCAAGTGACAATAGATAAACAAGGTGGTGGTAAGTAACCTTAGAATAAACTTCTGAGTATGGATGCGTTAAGTGTTGGTTAAGTTACTGATGACTGTTGTTATGGTAATAGGTTGAGCACGTGCTGATTGTCTGAATCACGAAATCAAGTGTGTAACTACACCCTCCGTACCGTAGATCGACAAAAGCTGAAAAGCTAGAATGCCAGAACGTCGGCATTTCAAGGCTCCATTAGCGTGCGAACGCTTATGGGCCGACCTGAACCCATAGTGATGCGTTTTGGACTGAGGAGATCAAATTGTGCTATTTCGCGCAGTCAGACCATTTTGGGCTTCGGTGGGCCCAAACGGGCCCAATGGGCCTACGGGCCTATTTAGGGTAAATTTACAAGAAGTAACTAGTAACACGCTAGATGGTAAAATCTATAACTCTGAACATAGAACTAGGCTTAATGGGCCATATGGACAAGTAGGGCTACACGGGCCCAGTAAGGGTTTTAGGCCCATAATCACTTGTGACCTTATTAATGAACCTAAGTTGCTAGAAACCATGTAGGACCTGCTGAAAGGTAAAATCTGTAAATAAGGCATTAGAATCTGGTAAAAAGACTAAAATACCCTTAGCAGATAAATTACCATTTTACCCCTAGTCCATAAAAGACTGTAATACCCCTAGAGCTTAGATTAAAGGTTTTCCATAACTAAATCAGTATCTGTTAATTTGAATACATAATATTATCTGTTTTGTGAGTCTACATGGGGTGGGGTTATTATGGAGGAAGTTCTGTTAAAGTGGCTCTGCCACATAATTCTGTTAGCCGTGGTTTTTACCACCTATTCTGATCCTGGTGGCTCTACCACAATATTCTGTTATTAGCAGCATGGCTACATATTGGTGTGTGGGCTAGGTGGGTTGAGTTATTCCCCACATGGTGTGATGGCTGGTACGTGTGGTGTGATGGCTGGCTTGGGTGGGATTTGCATATTATATATTCTTTATCTGTCGTGGGCTTAGGCCCGATCTGTTTCTGTTTTGGGATTGGCCCATTCTGTTCTGTTGGAAAGTTGCACACTGAGTTTTCACAAACTCACTCCTTTAATCTGTAACATGTGTAGGTAACCCTCAGGCTTAGTGGTTTTGGCACCGTGACAGACTCGAGGTGGCCATATGATTTTTGCTCATTTTTTGCACCAGCTAAACTTCCACTATTTATGTT
This sequence comes from Gossypium stocksii, assembly GCA_020496765.1. NCBI lineage: Eukaryota > Viridiplantae > Streptophyta > Magnoliopsida > Malvales > Malvaceae > Gossypium > Gossypium stocksii. The sequence goes on from CM035624.1 coordinate 45,520,169, forward strand.
TTTTATTTCCGTTTTCTATTTTGGTTTAAGTGATGTAATAAGGCCATTATGGGGTTTTAAATTTTATTTGGTTCTTACTTATTGTGAACGAATATCACATGAAACAGATTAATCAATTAAATTGGATTACTAAAAAATTGATAACAAGAGTTTTGAAGGAAAAGAAAAACTATGCCCTTTGTTTTTCACTCGCTTTCAACAACTGTAAGAATAACCAAAACCCAATGCAGTAACTTAACCTGGTAATGTTTTCCAAACTAAAGCAATGGGTTTTTTTACTAAACCTAACCGTGGTTTCCAAGCTAAACGAACTCGTTTTAAACAAGGACCAAACTTTTCTTAAATTACCTAGACAATTTCCAAAGTCATCGCCATGTGACTCTCTAGATCCGGGCGTAACGTCTGGGTTCGAGTTTGGGGTGTTACATTTAGTGGTATCAAAGCCAGGTTGCAACAACTCGACTGTGGTATGGGTTTTGAAAAAAATACTTTTAAAATATTTTGAAAACATGTTTCTCCAAAATTTTCCCTAAAAAATACAAAAGATTCTCTTACTGAAAGGTTGATTTCTGAAGTGTGGCACATCGAGTCTTCAGCCCAAATTTGTAAGTTTATCTGATTTATTTTATTGTATTTTTAAACTGAAATATTTCTGTAGTTAGTACTAAGCCTCTGTAGGTAGTACAGAGACTCTGTAATTAGGATAACTAAGACTATAGGAAACCTGTGCACGTTAAAACTTGGACACTGTAGATAGATCTAGATCTATGGGAATAAAGCTCTAAAATCTCTGACTCTACATAAAACATCTGTAATAATAACTAAAATTTTGACTAATGCATAAAACTCGTAATCAGATAATTTGATATGAGTACGAGAGCTGCACGTGGTAGAGGCCGCGGTAGAGGTTGAGGTAGTGTTCAAGCTGGATCTTCAGCGTCAGGACCTGCGCCTGTAGTAGATGCACCAATGCCACCAGTGACTGTGACTGAGACTAGGTCCTATGATCGGGTAGCCGGGGATGATGCTCTATCCCAGGCGATGCTTTGTATTTTGGAAAGGGTTGCGGGAGCAAGTACTGGAACGGTGAACCGCGGGTCAATTTCTAAACGGCTCCGAGCTAATAGAGCAAAAATTTTTAAGGGCATGTCTAGTGTAGCCCCGAACGTGGCCGAATACTGGTTAGAGGCCACTAAGCAGATCATGGATGACCTGGACTGTTCGGTGGAGCAAAAATTAAAAGGAGCAGTATCTCTACTGCGGGATGAGGCCTATCAGTGGTGGCTCACTGTGAAAGAAGGTAAATTAGCTGATCGGATAACGTGGGATTTCTTTAAGACGGCTTTTCAGGGAAACTACATCAGGGCGAGTTATGTGGATGCCAGAAGGAAGGAATTCTTGAACCTGACTCAGGGGAATAAGTCTGTAGCGGAATATAAGGTAGAATTCCTGAGGTTAAGTCGTTATGCGCATGGAATTGTTGCCACTGAACACGAGCGCAGTGTGTATTTTGAAGATAGGATGAGAGATGAGCTTAGGGTATTGATTGCTCCGCAGAGGGAGCGTGACTTTATTGCATGGGTAGAGAAAGAAAAAATAGCAGAGGATGTTAAGCGCACGGAACATCAGAACTGTGAAAAAGAAAGGAATAGATTTAAGAGAGATGCAGGGCCATCGGGTTTTCTGGGAGGTCTGTTAAGAGGGCCAGGGTTGCCTAGCAGGTGAAAATAGTTTTGGCTTATGTGAGTGGGTCTTTGATCTATGCTGAGTGTGGGAAATCACATTCGGGCGAGTGTAGGAGGAGCATGGATACATGTTTTCGATGCGAGTCTATGGATCATCAAGGGAAAGATTGCCCTCAGAGGCCGGTCCAAGTGCAAACTACAGAGCGAAGAGGCGCACAACCATTGAGAGGTGGACTGCCACCTAGGGGTAGTGGTCAAGGCCAAGGCGCTAATGGTAACGGACGGGGTCGACGAGCACCAGGCAGAGGTACTAGAAATGTTGAGGCTCGTTAGCCAGCATTGATATACACTGCTCGTCGTTGTGAGGAGGGTGATGCACCGATGTCATTATCGGTATGTTTCTAATTCATAGCATGCCTTATGTTGCTTTGATTGATATTGGTTCCACACACTCTTATGTGGCATGTGGTGTGTCTGGGAAGTTGGGTATGCAATCTGAAAATACTGTGAGTGAGATATTTGTAGTTAGTCCACTGGGTAACTCAGTTAGGGTAGACAAACTTTTTAGAGATGTACCCCTAGAGAATCAAGGAAAAACATTTCCTACGAATCTGATGGAACTACCATTTAGAGAATTTGATCTCATTTTAGGGATGGACTGGCTTGTTAAACATCAAACGAATGTGGACTATGCTGCAAAGCGGATGGTATTAAAGACTTCAGAGGGTGATGAGGTAGCCGTAATAGGGGAGCGAAGGGATTATCTATCGAATGTTATTTCGACATTGAGGGCCAAAAAATTGATTCGCAAGTGTTGCAAAGCGTTTCTGGCTTATGTAAGCAATTCTGAGTCTGAAGATACTTCAGTGGGAGAAGTAAGGACTGTGAACGAATTCATAGATGTTTTTCCTGACGAGTTGCCGAGTTTATGTCCAAATCCTGAAGTCGAATTTGGTATTGACCTACTGCCGGGAACAGCTCTTGTGTCTATCGCCCCCTATAGGATGGCACCAAAAGAGTTAGTTGAATTGAAAGCTCAGCTTCAAGAGCTTTTGGATTGAGGTTTTATCCGACCGAGTGTGTCTCTGTGGGGAGCACCAGTACTTTTTGTCAAGAAGAAAGATGAAACAATGCGTATGTGCATAGATTATCGTCAGTTAAACAAACTGACCATCAAGAATAAATACCCTCTGCCAAGGATTGATGACCTCTTTGATCAACTTAAAGGAGCCTCAGTATTCTCCAAGATCGATCTTCAATTTGGTTATCATCAATTGAGGGTTAAGGAAGCAGACATTTATAAGACAGCATTTAGGATAAGGTATGGGCACTACGAGTTTCTGGTGATGCCGTCTGGGTTGACGAATGCACCAGCGGCCTTCATGGATCTCATGAATCGAGTTTTTCAACCTTACTTGGATCAGTTTGTGGTTGTCTTCATAGATGGCATTCTAGTGTATTCAGAGTCTGACGAGGATCATGATAAGCATCTTCATATAGTTTTGCAAATTCTGAGAGAAAAGCAACTCTACGCCAAATTCAGTAAGTGTGAATTTTGTCTTCGAGAAGTAACATTCTTGGGTTATGTTGTTTCTACCGAGGGAATTAGGGTGGATCCTTGGAAAGTAGAAGCGGTATTGGAGTGGAAACTGCCAAGGACTATGTCTAAAATTCAGAGTTTTCTGGGTTTGGCAGGGTACTACAGAAGGTTTGTAAAAGGGTTTTCCGTCATTGCTGCACCGTTGACTAAGTTGTTACGAAAAGGGGCACCATTTGTCTGGTTTGACCAGTAGCAGGAAAGTTTTGAGAAATTAAAAAAGGTGTTGACTAAAGCTCCTGTTCTGATTCAGCCGGAGTTTGGGAAGGAGTACACTATGTATAGTGATGCGTCACACGTTGGTTTAGGTTGTGTGTTGATGTAAGAGGGACAGGTGGTCGCTTATGCATCACGACAGCTTAGGCCCCATGAGGTGAACTATCCTACACATGATTTAGAGTTGGCAGGAGTGGTATTCACGTTAAAGATTTAGGGGCACTATCTTTATAGAGAAAGGTGCATTATTTATATAGACCATAAGAGTCTCAAATATCTCCTTACTCAGAAGGAGCTAAACCTTAGGCAACGAAGATGGATTGAGTTGCTTAAGGACTATGACTGCTCTATTGAGTACCACCCTGAGAAGGCTAATGTGGTAACGGATACTCTGAGCCATAGAGTTGTAACTGATCTGAGAGCGTTGTCTACTCGTCTTAGCCTTTATGATGATAGGAGTCTATTAGTAGAGCTTCAAGTAAGGCCGACTTGGACGAAGCAGATCAGAGAAAAATAGTCGTTGGATGAATCACTAGTTCCTCGTTTTCAGCAAGTAAAAAGTGGTGAGACTTCTAATTTTGGGTTGAATAGTGAAGGGGTTCTGTGCTTTCGAGGGAGAGTTTGTATTTCGAAAGACTGAGATCTGAGGCGGTTAATTCTGAGAGAGGCTCATGGTAGCCCATATGCCATACATCTTGGAGGAAACAAACTTTATAGCGATTTACGAGAATTGTATTGGTGGCCTGGACTTAAGCGCGAGGTAATCAAATTTGTGAGTAAATATCTGATGTGCAACAGGTGAAAGCTAAGCATCAATTACCTTCTGGGCTTCTACAACTAGTCAAGATTCCACTTTGGAAGTGGGAAAGGGTAACCATGGATTTTGTGAGTGGATTACCATGGACAGACTGACAAAATCCTCTAACTTTATACCAATCAGAACGGATTATTCTCTTTAGAAGCTTGAGAAGCTATACGTGTCTGAGATAGTACGGCTTCATGGTATGCCAGTGTCGATTATTTCTGATAGAGACCCAAGGTTTACGTCTTGATTTTGGAAGAAACTGCATAAGGCATTGGGTACACAACTGGATTTTAGCACTGCTTTCCACCCTCAAACGGATGGTAAGTCAAAAAGGGTAATCCAAGTCTTGGAAGATATGCTAAGGGGTTATGTCCTTAACTTCCGGGGTAGCTGGAAGGATTTCTTGCCATTAGCCGAGTTTGCTTATAACAACAGTTACCAAGCAAGTATCCAGATGGCGCCATATGAAGCGTTGTATGGTCGGAGGTGCCATACGCCTACCTGTTGGACTGAGCTAGGCGAACGTGAAATGTTGGGGCCAGAGTTAGTTCCTGATACGGAGGATAAGGTTAAGTTAATTAGGGACCGGTTAAAGGAAGCATCTGACAGGAAAAAATCATACGCGGATCTGAAGCGTAAGGAAATTGAATTCATTGTAGGGGATATGGTGTTCTTAAAGGTTTCACCATGGAATAAGATCTTGAGATTTGGAAAGAAATGCAAGTTAAGTCCTCGCTTTACAGGGCCTTACCGGGTTTTGAAAACGGTAGGTCCAGTAGCTTATCAGCTTGAATTGGCTCTGAAACTAGACCAGATCCATGACGTCTTCCATGTTTCTATGTTGAGGCGATACCGTTCTAATCCGTCTCATATTATACCGGTGGAGGAAATTAAGGTTAAGTCTGATCTAACATTTGACGAAGAGCCAGTGCAAATTCTGGAGCGTGATGTAAAGGTACTAAGGAGGAAGTCTGTTCCGTTAGTTAAGGTACTCTGGCATAATCATGGTGCGGAAGAAGCCACGTGGGAGCCTGAAGAGGCGATGCGGCAATAGTACTCTCATCTATTCTGATCAGGTAAATTTTGAGGTCAAAATTTCTTTAAGGAGGTAGAGTTGTAATGCCCCAAATTTTAGGATTCTGTGATTTTGCTTAATTCAATAATTGCATATTTGATTGTGTTACTTGAGGGTTTAAGTGTGTTTGGAGGGCCTCGAGAAGGCTCGGGTTTAAGCAGAAACTTTAGCAAAATTTTGGATTTTGGGTCTATAGGAGTGTAAGTGTTGGGTCGTAGGGCTTATGTGTAGTTGTTGCAGTGTTGTGACACAAAAGAGCTTGTGGCAAGATGGCAAATGGCGCCACTTGTGGGGTCAAGAGGTAGCGTGAGATAGCAGACGGAAAAGCCAAGGTTCGAATCACATTATCAACTAATGGTTACTATTTTGCTTCATAGACCTGGTAAGTGGTGGAGTTGGATGCAAAGACTGGAGTTCAGGGAAGACTTGGTAAAAGTTGAGTTGATCATGGAATTCAATTTGAATTTGAATAAGAAGTTGGAGTAAATCAAGGAGGAAATTTAGGGATGTGGGTGTGAGGATAGAGTTGGCCGAATGTGGGGTGCTTAAGAGAGTAATTCAGCTATTGAGCATTGGAGTTGGTTTTTTGGCAAATTGGGGATTAGGGGTAAAAGTTGATTGCTTCTTTGGGGTTTTGGGGTCATTTTTGGTTGTTATGTTTCGGTATTTGGTGTAGTAGTGTACCGATTTCTCCCTTAGGTTTTTCGGGATTCTTCTTTTGGGAGTAGCTTGTGACCATTCAGGGTTTAGTGCATATCGTTGCTGCCGAATTATCTATTGAAGTTTCTTCTTTTACTCTCTTCTCATTGGTAGCCGAAACCTACTCTTTTATTCTCTTTCTTCTTCTTCTTCTTCTTCTACTTTGCCTCTTCTCTTCTTTATTTTGGAAATCGACTCCCTTAGATCCTTTCTGGATGACTTCTTGAAAACGGAAAACTCTTAACCCCTTGTCGTGCTCGTGCTATAGCCATCTCTTCTCTTGTATTCTCCATTGCTTCTTTTGTTGTTACACCTTACTTAGGCTGAACCTAAACACTCCCTACTATTTCTTTTGTAGCTGGATACTACTTTGTCTTGTTAAATGAATCCTTAATTTGAATACCCTTCTTCAAGAATTCACCGTCGTTACTTTAGCCGAATCTCTGCTTCATTGTTCAATCTCGATTGGATCTCCAAGTGTGCTAAATTCGGGCTAGTGGGCGACTACTTTTAGATTCCAATAGAGCAGTCAACATTCTGGGTAAGTATTCCTCGCTCTAGATTCGGTTATTGTTATTTCGAGTCATTTTGTTTTGTAAAGGTTCAGTTTGGGGGTTAACACTCTTATAATCCCTTTTGATGTTTGGTTCTACCCTCAACCATAGGTGCTTAGATCTATCAACCTTTGATCAGTGCGGGAGGTACTCGGTAATTGCAAGTGACAGTAGATAAGCAAGATGGTGGTAAGTAACCGTGGAACAAACTTTTGAGTATGGATGCGTTAAGTGTTGGTTAAGTTACTGATGACTGTTGTTATGGTAATAGGTTGAGCGCGTGCTGATTGTCTGAATCACGAAATCAGGTGTGTAACTACACCCTCCATAGTGTAGATCGACAAAAGCTGAAAAGTCAGAATGCCGAAACGCCGGCATTTCAAGGCTCTATTGGCGTGTGAAAGCTTATGGGCCGACCTGAACCCACAGTGATGCATTTTGGACTGAGGAGATTGAATTGCGCTATTTCGCGTAGTCAGACCATTTTGGGCTTCGGTGGGCCCAAATGGGCCCAACGGGACTACGGGGCCCGTTTGGCGTAAATATCTGGGAAGTAACTAGTAACACACTAGATGGTAAAATCTGTATCTCTGAACATATAACTAGGCTTAATGGGCCATACAGATGAGTGGGGCTACACGGGCCCAATAGGGGTTTTGGGCCCATAATCACTTGTGACCTTATTAATGAACTTGAGTTGCTAGAAACCACGTAGGACTTGATGAAAGGTAAAATCTATAAATAAGGCATTAGAATCTGGTAAAAAGACTAAAATACCCTTAGCAGATAAATTACCATTTTACCCCTAGTCCATAAAAGACTGTAATACCCCTAGAGCTTAGATTAAAGGTTTTCCATGACTAAATCGGTATCTGTTAATCTAAATGCATGATATTATCTGTTTTGTGAGTCTGCATGGGGTGGGGTTATTATGGAGGAAGTTCTATTAAAGTGGCACTGCCACATAATTCTGTTAACAGTGGTTTTTACCACGTATTCTGATTCTGGTGGCTCTGCCACAACATTCTGTTATTAGCAACATGGCTGCATATTGGTGTGTGGGTTGGGTGGGTTGAGTTATTCCCCACATGGTGTGATGGCTGGTACGGGTGGTGTGATGGCTGGCTTGGGTGGGATTTGCATATTATATATTTTGTATCTGTCATGGGCTTAGGCCCGATCTGTTTCTGTTTTGGGCTTGGCCCATTCTGTTCTGTTGGGAAGTTGCACACTGAGTTTTCACAAACTCACTCCTTTAATCTGTAACATGTGATGGTAATCCTTAGGCTTAGTGGATTTGGCGCCGTGACGGACTCGAGGTGGCCACATGATTTTCGCTCATTTTCTGCACCAGCTGAACTTCCACTATTTGTGTTTTTTATTTCCGTTTTCTATTTTGGTTTAAGTGATGTAATAAGGCCATTATGGGGTTTTAACTTTTATTTGGTTCTTACTTATTGTGAACGGATATCACATGTAACAGATTAATCAATTAAACTAGATTACTAAAAAATTGATAACGAGAGTTTTGAAGGAAAAGAAAAACTACGCCCTTTGTTTTCCACTCGCTTTCAACAACTATAAGAATAACCAAAACCCAATGCGGTAACTTAACCTGGTAATGTTTTCCAAACTAAAGCAATGATTTTTTTTTACAAAACCTAACCGTGGTTTCCAAGCTAAACGAACTCGTTTTAAACAAGGACCAAACTTTTCTTAAATTACCTAGACAATTTCCAAAGTCATCGCCATGTGACTCTCCAGATCCGGGCGTAACGCCTGGGCCAAGTTTGGAGTGTTATACCATTATCATCCAGTATCTAATAAATGGGATAATTACCACATAAGGACCTTTATTTTAAAGTTCTATAGCTATTAGATTCCTTTAGCTTATAGAACTCAACTTTTACATTTTACGCGATTTAGTCCTTTTTATCAAATTAAGCATTCAAACAGTAAAATTTATTAACGAAAGTTTCACACAGTTATACTGTCATGTTGTAAACATTAAAATAATAAAATAATTATTTTGACTTCAGATTTGTGGTTCCAAAACCTCTATTTTGATTTGACTAAAAACGGGTTGTTACAAAACCTATAGCTTTCTTTAACAAAGTCTTAGGGGTAAAGTACCAGGCCTTATCCGTTTGTTATAAAGAGATGTTGGCAGTCCTTTTGGTGATAGAAAAATGGCATTCGTGCCTTGTGGGAAAGAGGTTCCATATTCGAATAGACCATCAAAGTCTAAAGTTTTTGACTGAACAACAGGCCATTATACTATTTCAGTAAAAATGGGTAGTGAGGATAATCGGTTATGTCTTTATGCTCAGGTACAAGAAAGGGGATCACAACATTGTGGTCAATGCCTTGTCTCGAAGGCCACAATCAGATGAAGGCTAGTTATAACAAATTACAATAAGCACCCTTAGTCAGATTTATGGGTTCGAATGGTTGATTCTTGGAAAACTGATTCCATGTGAGGTAGCTATGTGAGAAAATGCAACAACAACCACAAGCACATCCCAAGTATAGATGGGATGGCAAGATCTTGAGAAGAAAAAGAAAGGTGGTAGTGGGCAACCTTAGTTCTTTGAGGAAAGATTTGTTTAGTCATTTCCATGAACAGGCATTAGGGGGTCATTCCAGCATTCATTCTACAAGGCGCCACATTGGAAGGCTATTTTATTAGAAGGGACTCTCCAATCATATTCGACAATGGGTTAAGCAATGATTACGTGTCAGCGATGTAAAGGAGATAATGCTACCCATCCGGGATTATTGCAACTACTCCCCATACCTGATCATTCATAGTCAGCAATTACCATGGATTTCATTGAAAGATTACCGACTTCGAAGGGGTACAACACGATCTTGGTAGTGATAGACCATTTGACTAAATATGGTCACTTAATTCCACTATATCACCTATTCATGGCTTTGACAATAGCTTAAGCCTATTGATCTCAAGTCTACAAACTTCATGGTGCTCTTGAGACCATAGTTTCTAATTGAGATAAAATATTTATCAGTAAATTTTGGCAAGAACTTTTCAACAAGTTGGTAAGATGACTTCACCTTTCAACAACCTACCACCCGGAGACTGATGGCTAATCGAAAGTGCTCAATCATTGTTTAGAGAGCTACTTCAGGTGCATGAGCAGCGAACGACCTCATGGATGGTCACTCTGGCTTCCTTTAGAAGAGTGGTGGTACAACATTTCTCACCATTCGGTTATTGACACAACTCCATATGAGGCTCTATACGGACAAGTTCCCTTGAATCATTTATCGTATGTAACTAGATATTCTCCTGTGAAAGTGGTAGATCACAATCTAAAGTAACTAAAGTAGCTCGACAACTTCTGAAATTCTATTTAAAATGAACTCAAGATCGGACGAAGTAAGTTGCAAATAAAAGGCAATCTGAAAGGGCTTCTGAGGTGGGGGATCTCATATACCTAAAGATCTAGCTTTATCGCTAGCATACTCTTAGGTGAACTTTGAACCAAAAATTATCCAATCAATTAAATGGAACATATCCAGTGGAAGCGAAGATTGGAAAGGTAGCCTATCAATTGAAGTTGTCTATTGGAGCATAAATTCACCACACATTCCATGTCTCGTTGCTTAAGAAACATATAGGTAAGTCTTCTAGCCAGCTAGACATACCTCAAATGAATCTTGATACGACTCTACCAAAAGGAACCAATCTGAGCTATTAATTGGAGGACTGTTAAGAGAGGTCAAGAGTTGTGACATAGGTACTAATCCAATGGACAAATACATTTCCTAAAGATTCAACTTGGGAGGTCCTATCAGATGTGTGCCAGCGTTTTCCAATTTTCAATTCTAGAGGACAAGGATCTTATTTTAATAGGTGGTAGTTGATACGAAACATTTTATTCAATAGCTATTTTGGGTTATGAGTTTTGTTATTTCTGGCTTATTTTAATTTTGTTCTTTGTGTTACTTAAACGATGCATTTTATCTAGTTTTTTTAACAAAATGATGCATAAATGAGTTGGCATAACAGCCCCCTAAAAATAGGTTGTACAACTATTTGGGTTGTTTTTTCTCTTTCTTATACGCGACCAATGCTTTGGCTGGTGCAATTATGAAAATATTTAGAAATTGGTTTCTTCTTTCTCTCTCAATTTTTCCTTTCTAACTTCTTCTTTCTCTTTCATTTCTACTTGAAAAATTACACCTTTAATGTCTTCTCATTTTGATTTATTAATTCTAAATTTTAATTATGTCAAGTTTTGGACAACTTGCTCATTAAGAAAACATAAAGCTAATTTCTTTCTTCTTATGTTTTAATTCATTGTTTGTTATTATATATGCTACCTTTGAGGGGTAATCTGTTAATATTTGAATTTTTTAAGAAACTTTCCAAGCAGTCGCAAGATCTACCTCTTTTTTTTTTTGTAATTTGATTTCACTCTTTTCAACTTCAATCTTAATTTGGGGTTCTACATCATATCCCTTAAGGCAATCTGATTGGCTTTAATGTTGTAAAAGTATCGTACAAATTTATATGTATGAGAAATTAAATTATATTTTATCTCTTCTCTTTAAGAAATAGGTAAAGTAGTCCATGTATCTTATATCAAAGCTTAAATTGGTCTTTTCTATTAAAAATTTCATCCATTTGTCTTGTTGAAAACTGGTGTAAATAAAAAAATAATATGTTATAGTTGAGTGATTTGAATCATTGTTAAAATAAAAATAGTGGTAAAATAAAATAAAATAAAATTCATATATAACTATACTTCTTTTATTTTACATTGATTAGAATAAAGTTTTTCAACCTTACTACACTTCATCTATTTGACATTAATTAGAATAAGCTTTTTCAACCTATAAGTAGATTTAGTTTAAACTTCTCTTGTATCATTCAAATTTGACATTAGTGAATTTTATTCTCCTCTGCCCGTGGTTTTTTTTCCCGAAAGGGTTTTCGCGTAAAATCTGTGTGTTCTTATTTTTCTTTCTTTTGCTTTGAGATCGTTCTATATTGTCATTATTGACATTCAACTTTTACAAACTAGTATCAAGAGCTTTTCGGGTTGCTTGTCTCAATCACGGTAATGGTGATATGAAGTATGATATTTTCATGTTAGATCGCAACACTATATTTGCATCGTGACATGTAAGGATGCAGATAGTTCTTGCACAAAAGGAGTTGGAGGATGCCTTGCTAGGTTTAGATAAGATGCCTTCGACATTAACAGATAAAGAGAAGAGACATAAAGATCAAAAGGTTTTAACGCAATTGCAGTTGCATTTGTCGAATGAAATTCTGTAACGCCCTAAATTTTTGGGCCTAGAAGTATTGGGCCTTGAGCGTGGGAGCGATTAGGAGACTGCATAAAAATATTTTAGTTGAGCAAAAAAGTGACACAATTGAATGTCTACTTCAATGGTTAAGTGATTTAGGAGTGTTTGGGAGTGTTTAAGAAGTCTAGGGCTCAAGCCTTAGCTTTTGCAGAATTTTGTGTTTTGCTCTTAAAAGAATTTGGATACTGGCACATAAGCTTTATAAATAATTATACTTGTTTTAAGTCAAAAAAGGCCTAGTGGTGTGGTGGCAAGTGGCGTGTGTGGTGTGCTTGAAGTTTGAAGTTTGAATGTTGGCACAGCATAATGGGGTAATTATTTTGCAATTGGGATGGCTAAAGTTTGTGTTACATTAGAATTCTGATGGATAAGGTTGTTGTGGAGAAAAACGAGGAGTGATTATGGGAGTGGATTGTGGAGAATCAAGGGGAAGATTATGGAGGGTTTTGTGGAGAAAACTTAGGAGTTTGAGTTGTTGAAGGAGGTTTCTGAATTAGTAATTGGGGATGTGGGAATTTAGCTGGGGGTTTTTGGAGATTCTCTTGGAGTTTCGGTTTTTGAGGAAAAAGCTAAGAGACTTGGTGGAGTGGTGGTCAATTTCTCCTAATCAAAGTTTTGGCACTTTCTTTTTGCTATTTCAGGATTTGTTCAGTTGTAGTTCTTGCCTCTTGTGCTGAACCATAATTCTTTTTCCCTCTACTGAACCGTTTTTCTCTTCCTCTCTACTCTTGCTCTACATTGGCAAATACACCCTTCTCTTCTTTATTCCCTATTGTTTTGTTGGTTTTTCCTCTCAATAGTCAAACCTTCCTTTGCTTTCTTCTCAACATTTTCCCTTGCCTTTCTATCTCCATTCTCCATTCTGCCTTCCTCTTGGCATTTCCATTTCTTTTAATTGAATATCCTACTTCTTCTGGTCGTATAGTTCTTTCTCTGATAATCGGCATTTGGCCATTCTTCTCCTCTCTTCTGCGGTTCACCGTCAAGTATTTCCACTCCGTATCTTCAGTTCGATTTCGGTTGGTTGAGTAGCCTCTGGTAATCGGTAAGTACATGAGTATGTTTTGCTCTCACTCTCTTTTCATATTAATTGCTCTCACTCTCTTTTCATATTAATCCTCCCTCTTCGGCAAATGTATTTAAGTCGAATGTGTTTTTCCTCTACTAGCTGTATCTTCTCTTCTGTTTCTTTGGGAGTGATGATCATTTGGTGTTTAGGTTTCTCGAGGAATAAGGGAGTCACAAGGGATTCTGGAGAAATCTAAACCTATTCTCTTAGCATTCAATTAATATAATTGGTAAAGGACGGGTGATCGATTTTAGCCAACGATTTAAAAAGAAATAGGTTGAATTCCACTTAATTGAGGGAGGTAATAATGCCGATTTTGGGTTAAGTGTTAGTAAATAGGTGTTAGTTTTTTTGGCAATTGATTAACTAGATATTCAGTTTGACTATAGGTTTGGTGCTCGTGAGGTAATCACAAGTTTCACATACAGGTGTGTAATCACACCCCTCTCTACTGTGAATCGGCAAAAGCCGAAAAGTTGAAACTTCGGCATGTGCGGCCACATGAGCGTGCGATCACTCGTGCGGTGAATCAAGCCCACAAATCATGGGCGATAGACTGTAGAGGCCATCACAAGCGTTCTCATGGACTTAGGCTGTCATGGGACACGTTGAGTTGACATGGGCCGTGCGGGCCCGATGGGCTAGTGGGCCAACACGAATTAAATTGGTAAGTGAAAAACACTAGACTGGGCTAGGTTGTTCACATCACCATGGCTGAATCAAGATAGATTGGGCTACATGAGCGTGTGGGCCCACTTGGGCCAAATAATGGGTCTTAGGTCGATTTACACTGTTATGACCATTTAGGTTACCTGAGTCACTTGAGGCGACTGTGGACCTTCTGTGAGGTCATTATTTATTTTGAGACCCCAAAATGGGTGAAAATGACCGTAATACCCTTGTAGGGCAAAATGACTGTAATATCCCTGTAAGGCAAAATGACCGTCATACCCTTGTAGAGTGAAATAACCGTTATACCCCCTAGAGGTAGGTTGACTGATAAGTTATGACATTTACATGACTAAGTATGACATTCTGCATACACGTATTATTTATGGCATGACATAATGCATTGCATGGGGACAGGAAGATATACTTGGAGGAAGTGTATTGTACTGGTACGGTTGCACGGGTCGCACAAGACAACTCTGGACCCATATTGGCAAGATCGCATGGGTCACACAAGACAACTGTGGATCCATACTGGCAAGGTCGCACGGGTCGCACAAGATGACTGTGGACTTATTGATGGCTGTAAGCCGGGTATAATTCTGGCGACTTTGCTGCGATATTGGTGTGTTGGCTGGTTTGGGATGGGTTGCATTTTTGCATGATACAGATATTGCATTTGGGCTAAGGCCCACATTGTTACTGTAATGGGCTAAGGCCACATTGTTACTATTTTGGGCTAGGCCCATACTACACTTTACTGAAAAGGGCTCAGGCCCAGATTGTTACTACATGTACTATTTACCAACTGACAGATAGGGGATTACACACTGAGTTTTCATAAACTCACCCTGCATTTAACTGTGTAGGTAATCCCCAGCATTAGGTGGATCGATGCTGCGAGGGACTCAAGGGTGGCCACACAACTGCAACTGCTTTACATTTGACTTTTTTATTTTCAATAGTTTTGGTTTGGGTATTTTTATATAATAAGGCCTCTCTTAAAATTTCTAACTTTTAATTTGGGATTTTATTTACTATGATTTATATCTGCTGGAGATAGGACGCTGTTTTTCCAAAACGATAACTATTTTCAAAACATCACGTTTTCGCAACACGATTTTTAAGCTTCCGCAACAAACATTATTTTTAAAGTGCAACAACGATTGAATATGATTAACAAATTTTTTATTATATCGTAACAAGGGTTTTTATATAAAGTAGGTTTTCAAATGAAATCATGTTTTTTTTTTAAAAACACCTCAAACGAGTTGATTTGAGGATTAACAAAGAGGCTTTAACCTTCAAACGGGTTTTTATCAATAAGAACAAGTTTTCGAAAAACACACCAATATGACACTGCCAGATTCGGCCATAACGTCTAGGCTGGGTTTGGGGTGTTACGAATTCTATAGGACGGGTTGAAGGAGAAGATCGCTACTGCATTATGGAAGAAGCTTGAGTAGCTATTTATGTCGAAACCCCTAACTAGCAAGCTGCATATGAAGCAACGTCTTTATGCTCATCGTTTGGTGGAATGTGCATCTATGCACGAACACTTAAATGCATTTAAAGAAATTCTCTCAGATTTACAGGCCATGGAGGTTTAGTATGGTAAAGAATAGAGGCAGATACAAGGGGGCTGGCAAGGGCCCTGGCCCCCTAAAATGGAAAATTTCTATTAGGCCTTGAAATTTTTTTTAAATTTCAAACTAGTAAAGGTAAAATTGTACTTTGGCCCCCTAAAATTATAAAAATTTGATTTAATCTTTTAAAAATTATAAAGATATAGACTATAAAAAATTAAATTTCACTTGGCCCCCTAAAAGTTTGTTCCGGCTTCGCCCTTGGTAAAGAAGATTTATGGTTAATTCTACCTTTTTTCGTTACCCCCGTCTTATTCAATGTTTAGAGATATAATTTTGTATAGTCTCGAATCTCTCACAGTTGCTGAATTTTATGCTTCCTTAACCTCGTATGACAAGATGAAACACCTTGTGGTTGGATCCGACTTTCAGGGGGAGTGTAACAGCTTGATTTGGACCCTAGTCGGAATAGTGGTTTTGGGACCACAAATTTGAGTCTGAAAAAATATTCTGATATTATTTTCTGTGTCTGTGATATATGAATCTGCATCTGTGAAATTTCTGTGAATTAATTTTTTTTATCTCTGTGCTTAATTGTGAAAACAGATTGAATTACATATGTGATAAAATTAGCATGTCATATTTGCATAGGTGCTTTTGATATGGCTTTTGATTTAATGGCCTTTTGTGGCAATTAAACCATTGAAGGTTTGAGTGGTCATAAATGACCTTATTACATATGTTTTTATTAATGTTTAATGGAGGTTAAAATTGGAAATTTGATATTATATGTTTTATAACAAAACAAATGTTTAGAAAATGGCCATTATCACCTTTGTTTTCACTGAAAATAAGAGAAAGAATAAGGTTTGGGAAGCTTTTGATATTCGGCTAGCTTAATCCTTGATTAAGGTATGTTTTGCGCTTAGTTTTTGATAATTTCTACGTTTTTTGTAATCATTGCTTTGAAATCTTCCATGCCCATGTCTCAATTTCTATTTTTGATGAAGTTTATAAATAATGCCATTGATGGTATTTGAAGCTTTGTGGTGAATTTCGTTAAAATATGGTGAATAAGTATTGAATAAACATGTTTTGCTATGAAATTTTGATGAATTTGAGTTATGTGGGCCAATTTCTGAAAATGAGATTTTTAGAGGATTAAATTATAAAATAAATGTGTTATATGGGCTTAATTCAATAGTATTGAAATTTGGCTATGTTTATATGTGGTTAAATCTGTTGAATTTGATGATTGTATGTATTAGGGACTAAATTGTTTTAATATGCAAATGTGAGGGCTAAATTGCAAAATGCCCTACTTATGTGTTCATGGATTGGATTGAGTGAAATGGAATATTGAATGGCTAAATTTGGATTTATTTAGATCAAAAACCAAGGAAATCAGACTTAGATCGAGGAAAGTCCAAAATCGTTGAATAGTCGGCTCAAATCTATTAAATCCATACGAGGTAAGTCAAAACACAAATATGCGTTATAATGATGTCTGTTATAAATTCATGACTGATAAACTATATTTGGATGGCCATGAGAGCCTGAAGTATTATTTCGACTCATTTCTGAATGAACAATGGTAAAATGATATCATGTAAGACCTTATCCGGGACGTAGGCATTGATTAAAGAATTACGTGTAAGACCGTGTCTGGGACACTAGCATCGTATATGTTTCATGTAAGACCGTGTCTAGGACACTGGCATCGTATATGTTTCATGTAAGATCCTGTCCGGGATAGTGGCATCAGTATTGAATAACATGTAAGACTAGGTCGGGGACATCGGCATTGTATAAGGCCTATATGATCTCTGTAACGTTTCTGAATGATATAAGGAGAAATTCTGAGAAATGAATGAATGCATGTTTTATATGTCTAACTCAGGTACGTTTGTTCTGTACTGAATTTACGAGCATGAAAGGTATGCTATTGTGAACTATGAGTATGTGACGAATGAGTATATTTGGTTCATGAGTTATCTACATGAGATTGCTATCATATTGTATTTAAGGACTGCATATGTTTGTATTTGGCTTACTAAGCTTATTGTAGCTTACTCTGTATTTTCTTTCAACTGTTTTACAGATATATCGTCACCACACTATCAAGCTTGATTTTGGTACCTTTTGAATGAACAAAGTTTAAGTATGGCATGTATAGGCTAGAATGTCTATGTATTAAGTTTGGGATATGTTTATTTGTAATGCCATGAGAATTTGCTAGCAAATGGTATGTTTGAGCTTAGTTTTGGTTTATGGCTTGTGATGCCAAATTTTGTAAGTTTATAATGGTTTTATGATCTAGTTTGTTTTGGTCATCTTGAAACATGTCAATGTGAAGAAATGGTAAAATTTGGATATGGTATGAATGAGATATGTACTATGTGTTTAGTCATGAACTTTGTTTGCGATATAGACATGCTTGGTGTGAGATTTGAATATGAATGTGTATATGAATGGTTTGATCATGTGGAGGTATGATTAGGTATTGAATTTTAGTTGAAATTGCGGTATTGTGGCATGAATTGGCTTGTAGGGAATGACCCTTAGTGGGTGAAAAGTATGACTTAAACCAAGTCTGCTTAGTGCCACACGGCTATGGCACACGGGCGTGCCTTATAGCCATGCTAATTTTCCATTATTGACACAAAAACTCACATGGCCAAGACCCACGGGCGTGTCTTATGGTCATGGCAAAAAGTCAGTATGCTTACTCTGTTTTGGCACGGCTTGGGTGCATGGGCGCGCTTGAGTCTCGTGTGGGGCACATGGCCTGGTCACACGGGTTTGTGACCTTCTAAGTTTTGAATATTTTATATGTTTTCTGAAGTTTATGAATGTGTTCGGTTTAGTCATAACCCTATCTCAATGCCAGTTTATGGTCTAGTGGACTTCCAAAAGGGATTTATGTTCGAATATTGTTATAATATGTGAAGATTCTATTCTAAACTATTTTGAATTTTTGGTAACGCCCTTACCTATTCCAACGACGGTTACGGGATAGGAGTGTTACATTTGATTGGTATCAGAGCTACGGTTTAGTCGATTCTAGGACTAACGTAGCGTGTTTGAGTCTAGCTATACATGCCATATATCTGAACTGTGATAGTGTGATGAATCCTGACGAATGAAATATGTTTTTCATCTAGTAATGGATCTCAAAAGAGCCGTAGCTGACGATGTTGAAAGTAACGCGCCTACTCCCGCTCAAAGGACAGCGCCATCTGATTCTAGACCGGTTACAAATGGTAATGAGGGAAAAGCTAAACAAGATTTCTTCCAAATGATGAATTAGTGGTTCACTCAGTATGTCCAGACAAATCCGGCTGTTCAACCCCCAACCCCGACTGTTCCTCAACAAATTCCGATCGTACCACCTGTGATAAATCCAATTGGTCTTAGTAAGCCTCCGATGGATAAGATTAGAAAGTATAGGGCTGAAGAGTTTCGAGCTACAACTGATGACGATGCAGAGAGGGCTGAATTTTGGCTTGAAAACACGACCCGAGTTCTTGATGAATTATCATGTGCGATTTCATTGTTGCGAGATTTAGCATACCATTGGTGGAAAACATTGACATCCATAGTCCCGAGTGAACGTATCACCTGGGATTATTTTCAGACTGAATTCAAAAAGAAGTATATCAGTCAGTAGTTCATTGATCAGAAACGTAAAGAGTTTCTTAAATTGAAACAAGGTAACAAATTTGTTACGGACTACGAGCGAGAATTTGTAATATTGAGCCAGTATGCATGGGAATGTGTAGCTTCAGAGGCCACTATGTGTAAAAGATTTGTCGAAGGCTTGAATGAAGACATTAAACTTCTGGTTGGAATTCTTAATCTGAATGAGTTTGTTATGTTAGTTGAAAGGGCTTGTAAAGCTGAAGAACTTAGTACAGAAAAGAAGAAAGCTGATTCTGAAGCTAGAGAAGTTCAAAACAGATCTTCGGGTAGATCGTTTCAGTCTGTGTCAAAAAAGTTCTGAGATGAATCTAATCATTTGAAGACTAATATGGGACATTTTGTCAGAGATTGTGATAGATCGCGTTCAAGTTTTAAAACTCCTATTACATCTATTGCTAGTGTCGGGAATGTTACATCTGGTAAACCTGAGTGTGCACATTATGGAAAAAGACATCCGAAAAGTTATACATTGAAAGATCGAGCTTGTTTCTGATATGGATCTCTTGATCATTTTATTCGAAACTGCCTTGAATTTGTTGATCAAGAGATAGTGAAAAATTCTAGATCAAGTAACACCACTATTAGAGGTAGAACTTCTAGAAATACGAGAGATGCTAGTGTGGGTCAAAGAACTACTAAAGAAACAAGTGTGCGATCTGAGGCTCGAGCGCCTGCTAGAGCTTATGCTATTTGAGCGCTGGAAGAAGCTTTGTCTCCTAATGTGATTACTAGTACTTCTACTGTAACACCCCAAACCCGGCCTAGAAGTTAGGCCCGAGTCCAGCGTGTCACATTGAAGTGTTTTTCAAGAACCATGTTTTCAATGAAACCCTTCTTGGTTAAAACTTGTTGCCAACTAAAACTTGTGTTTGTTTATTTTCAAAACGTGGTCAACTAAAAGTTAATCCCTTTTTTAAAAACATTATTACCTTTAAAACCTTCTTTGTTGCAGAAGCTTAATTTAATTAGCTGCGGAAGACGTAGTGTTCGAAAACAGTTAACATTTTGGAAAAACCGCGATTCACCTCTAGCAGAAATAATTCAAAATAAAAACCTTAAAATACAAATCCAGAAATTATAAAAGGCCTTATTACAAACCAAACCCAAAATAAAATACTTGAGAGTAAATAATCAAAATAGAAAGCATAAACGGTGTGTGGTCTTCTTCGAGTCCCTCGCAGCTCCGATCTATCTAAGGCTGAGGATTACCTGAAAGGTTAATAAACAGGGTGAGTTTATGAAAACTAGTGTGTAATCCCCTACTACAAATACGAACAGTCAGTCATGTAAAAGAATTAAAAAGTTTGCCCTACCACAGTTCTAGTATCAATTGGGCCTTAGCCCATTATAACAGACTGCACCAGATGGGCCTTAGTCCATTACAGAATCAGAAAACATTATCAGAACTAGAATCAAAATGAGAATTAGAATCAGACTCAAAATCAAAATCAGAGTCAGTATCAGTATCAAAATCAGAACCGGAATCAGGATCAAAATCAGAATCAGTATCAATTAACAGAATAAGAATCAGAATGTGAATGTGAATGCAATCCCAACCCAGTCCATCCGTATACACCCCCATACCAGCCTTACACCATGTGGGGAGACTACTCAACCCACCCATCCGCTACACACCACAGAATTTGCAGCGAGGCTACCAGAACAGATATTGTGACAGAGTCACCAGATACAGAAATTATGGCGAAGCCAAGAGAATAGATATATGTAGCGAGGCCACCAGAACAGATATATGTGGCGAGGCCACCAGAACAGATATTTGTGGCATAGCCACCAGAAATAGATAATGTGGCAAAGCCACTTAACAGAATACGTGGCATAAAGCCATCGATAACGTGTCTAAAATCAGTACAAAGCCTGTGATATTGGCACAAAGCCTTCGGTAATGGCACAAAGCCCATAATAACGGCACGAAGCCCACAATATCGATACGAAGCCCACAGTAACGGCACATAGCCTTCGAAAATGGCACAAGCCCATAATAACGGCACGAAGCCCACAATATCGATACGAAGCCCATAGTAATGGCACATAGCCTTCGGTAATGGCACAAGCCCATAATAACAGTATACAGCCTATAATAACAATACGAAGCCTACAATAACGGCACACAGCCTTCGGTAACATGATCGGCACTCAGCCATCGATCGGTCCACAGTCGTCAAGCAACCATGCAAACCCAACAGATCAGATCTTCCTCCATACAGAATCCCAACCCATGCAACATGTCATGTATGCAGAATGCCATGCCCATATTTGCATCAAACAATCACAGTCAAGTCATTCATATCACCAGCATATATTCACAATCAAATCTGTCAAACACACAGTCCAAGTCAGTCACTTGCCCACAAGGGCAAAATAGTCATTTAACACCCTGGGGGCAAAATGGCAATTCTACCCTACAGGAGTATCTCGGTAATTCTACCCTACAGGGGTATTTCGATAATTTCACAAAGTAGGGGTGTTTTGGTAATTTCACAAAGTAGGGGTATTTCGGTAATTTCACAAAGTAGGGGTATTTTGGTAATTTCACAAAGTAGGGGTATTTTGGTAATTTTATAAATCAAGGGTAAATGACAACTTTACAAATCAAGGGTAAAATGGTAACTTTACATATTAGGGGTAAAACGGTAACTTTAAAATTAAGGGTAAAACGATAATTTTAGAAATTAAGGGTAAAATAGTGCTTTTACAAATTGGGGGTATTTCTGTAATTTTACAAATCGAGGGTAATTCAAAAATTTTACAAATCGGGGGTATTTTTGTAATTTTTTAAACTAAGGGTATTTCAGTAATTTTGTAAACTAAGGGTATTTTAGTAATTTTGTAAATCGAGGGTAAAACGATAATTCTATAAATCGGGGGTACTTTGGTAATTTTACAAGTCGAGGGTATTTCAGTAATTTGGTAAACTAAAGCATTCTAAACAAAGATAACAATGCGAATAGGCCTAGGGCCCATTCTCAGCCCAAATAGGCCCGCACACTCGTGTGGCCCTTTTAGCCCAAATCTAGCCACAGATATGAGATTCCTAGTCTAGTTCATTATTTACTATACAATCAAACAACTTATCCAATTGGGCCTGTAGGCCCATTGGGCCCCCCTGGCCCCTTTCGGCCATCGCGGCCCGAAGTAGCCGTCCTACCGCTAGAGTAGTGAGAAATACACACCTGATAGGCATCTGAAGCTAATCCAGCCTCTGAACGCTGCTATGCCCAGAAGCCAACAATAGTCGCACCCTTGACTCCCCGGGGGTGTCGATCAACTATGGTCACCATCACTATGACCCAACGGCATACAGATCAACGAATGATCCAACGCCTAACCCAAATGAACACGCTTCAACGTGAAAGGGGTAAGCCAAGAAAGGCATGCCTACTCTCCTCACGGATCGCTCTATTTAAAGCCAGCTTCTCGCCTACTCCCATGCTAGCTTCCCGATGAAGGATCCTCTATCAATATCCAAAAACTAAAGTATTAGAAAAAATAATCAACCTTTGCGTGCAAAGGGATTCGAACCATAGTCCTCTCAATAACCATGTCACGCTACCACCACTAAGACACAAGCTCCTTTGTGTCATAAGTTCAACGCATTTATCTTTAAACCCCGCCTACTCGCTCCCAGATTTATTTAAAAGAAAACCAAAATAAATTGCAAGAGCCAAGACTTGAACCTTGGACCCCCTTGCTTCCTTGTCCCTTAAGTAGCGCTACTTTGCCACTACACCACACTCCTTTTTGTGTCATGCTTTCACCAAAAATATTCTTAAAGCCTACCCACTAATGTCAAGGCTCCCATAAGAGAAAAAACATAAATTTTTGCTAAGACCCAGGTTTGAACCCAGGACTTCTCCAACACTCCCAAACCTCTTAGCCATCACACCAACATGTCATTTAGTGAATATGAGCCCGAGGCCCATTATGCAACCCAAATGGGGCCCATGTGCTCGCATGGCCCGCCAAGCCAGATTTGCCTACAGCCACATGTATGACACAGCTGGACCATTAATTCTCGTAAATCCAAAGACAAAGACCTGTGTGGGCTCACAAGCCTATTGGGGCCACACGGCCCATTCTTCCAGGCCCAATTTTGGGGCGTTACAATTCACCCCTCCTTAAAAAAATTTCGTCCCCGAAATTTCCAACTATTAAACAGTCACATAGTCTAAACTACACCACTATGCTCCCGCTGCGCACTCTAATCCTAATAATACTAACACACATCCAAAAATATCTATTCAGGGAAGTGGATATATATCACATGCATACAGTTCCAAACACGCAGAATAAATACCAAATCTCAATACAGTACAATATCTAAAGAATCCACAGTATTTCAATTCCAAACATACAAAAGTATTTAGAAAACTTACGGATTCGGCGCCAGAGACTCGATGAACCACACTTTCAGGAAAACAGTCAGTAAAACCTTTTAAATACTTCAAATCTTTTGAAATAGTTCTTTCAAAAATTCAATATTAAAAGCCCAATCGACAGCCGAGTTTTGCAACCTGGCTCTTATACCACTAAATGTAACATCCCAAACCCAGCCTAGAAGTTAGGCCCGAGTCCAGCGTGTCACATTGAAGTGTTTTTCAAAAACCATGTTTTAAATGAAACCCTTTTGGTTCAAACTTGTTGCCAACTAAAACTTGTGTTTGTTTATTTTCAAAACGTGGTCAACTAAAAGTTAATCCTTTTTTTAAAAACATTATTACCTTTAAAAACTTCTTTGTTGCGGAAGCTTAGTTTAATTAGTTACGGAAGACGTAGTGTTTGAAAACAGTTAACATTTTGGAAAAACCGCGATTCACCTCTAGTAGATATAATTCAAAAAAAAAACCTTAAAATACAAATCCAGAAATTATAAAAGGCCTTATTACAAACCAAACCCAAAATAAAATACTTGAGAGTAAATAATCAAAATAGAAAGCATAAACGGTGTGTGGCCTTCTTTGAGTCCCTCGTAGCTCCGATTCGTCTAAGGCTGGGGATTACCTGAAAGGTTAATAAACAGGGTGAGTTTACAAAAACTCAGTGTGTAATCCCCTACTACAAATACGAATAGTCAGTCATGTAAAAGAATTAAAAAGTTTGCCTACCACAGTTCCAGTATTAATTGGGCCTTAGCCCATTATAACAGAGTGCACCAGATGGGCCTTAGTCCATTACAGAATCAGAAAACATTATCAAAACTAGAATCAAAATGAGAATCAGAACCAAAATCAAAATCAGAATCAGGTCAGTATTAGTATCAGAATCAGAATCGAAATCAGGATCAAAATCAGAATCAGTATCAATTAACAGAATCAAAATCAAAATTAGAATGTGAATGTGAATGCAATCCCAACCCAGTCCATCCGTATACACCCCCATACCAGCCTTACACCATGTGGGAAGACTACTCAACCCACCCATCCGCTACATACCACAGAATTTGCAACGAGGCTACCATAACAGATATTGTGACAGAGTCACCAGATACAGATATTGTGGCGAAGCCACCAGAACAGATATATGTGGCGAGGCCACCAGAATAGATATTTATGGCATAGCCATCAGAAACAGATAATGTGGCAAAGCGACTTAACAGAATACGTGGCACAAAGCCATCGATAACGTGTCTAAAATTGGCACAAAGCCTGTGATATTGGCACAAAGCCTTCGGTGTAACACCCTACACCCCTGTCCGTCGCCAGAATAGGGTATTAAGGTATCACATATCTAAATACAACCTACCGAGGTTCATAGCTACACACTAGACATAGATTCATTGAGTTTTATAACCAAATGTATAACACTTGTAAATAGGTTCGGTCAGTACGTCATATCTCATTAAAAGCGTTTCATAAGCATGCTAGCAAATCTCTACCTTGTGGCTACTAACAATTTGGCTAAATCGAACATTTCAATAACCGATCACCATATTAGAAATTCATTGCATATTGGGTACTAACCAAATATCATGCCACAACATCGAATCATATGAGAATCATCCAAACACATATAGTCAAACTCGAAGACTAAGCAAGCCATTTTCGCATGGCTAGAAATATTTACAACTCAAAATGTAGTTTGATTCAACAGAAGGAGATTAGCCTATACATGCCATTGATCCAAAATAACAATCAAAGTACCAAAATAACAGCGATAGTGTAGGTGATAAAGGCTTCAATCCCTGAGTCCGTAGCTTCCAAAATGAGATCTATAAAACAGAGGAAACAAGGGAAACGGAGTAAGCATTACGATGCTTAGTAAGTTTTAAGCAATGACAACAGATAAAGCATCAAATTATAACATAGTGTTCGTATCTTTGTTTCCCTCTTCTTTTAGGTAAGTCACCCCCCTTTTTTTATTCCAAACATATACATTCACATCACATACGAAAGTGGATAGCTTTCACTTATAGTAAGTTCACGTAAACATATACATGTCACAAAAATTCACATAACATTTCACATATGCCAATTGTACTTTGATCATATTAATAATCTCATTTCATGAACACATATGAAATCACATAATGACCTTAGTATTCGGTCCAAAAATCCAGCTTGCATATAAGCCAAGGGTACATGCCTGTATAACTTAACACTTTCAGTGCAATTCATTAGCGATCGTTACCTTGAAGACCATTAGTCTTAGGCTTTACTCTCATCATCATTGAGATCTTTAGCTCGGGTAAACTCTTTACATAGCCATCGGGTCTCTACCCCGGATATAATCTCCACATATAGCCTTCGGGTCTTAACCCGGACATCATCTCTGCATATAGCTTCGGGCCTTAACCCGGACATAGTCTCCACATATAGTCAGCGGGACTTAATCCCGGATTCGCATCACAAATTCTCATACATATATATATTCGCATGTGGCCAAGGTTCACATAGCAAGATTGCACTTGTAATTCAATCATTTCATGTGCATACAAACATATAACATGCTTCTCGCCTTTACATCATAAATATATATAATTCAAAACTTATACACGTATACTTTTCTTTTTCTAGACTTTCGGCCCAATGATCAAACATACATAAGCAATGCATTTCCAATCTCAATTTCGGTCCTTTTCTCTATGAGCCATTCGGCTATATAGCAAACATGAATAAGGTTTCTTTCTCAATGGGACATCATTCAAATATCAGCATGTATATCATGGTATTTTAACTTAAATACCGAATTCGATTACTCAAAACTTACCTTGAACTTTCCCGAGAAATTACGAGTTGGCTATTCGACCACTTTAGCTTTCCCTTTATCCGAACTCGTCCCTCTATGCTCTTGAGCTAAATAAAACATTTAACTCTATTAATCCTTATTCAAGCATCTCAATGAATCATTTTCACTTAGTCAAATAATACATGCATATTCTTCTCATTGCAAACACACACGCACATTTGGTCATTTCACATACATATCATAAGTTACAACAGGCTGATTTTCTTAGCAGCATTCAATAATTTACTCATAACTGGAGCTACGAAACTCCAAATGAAGTTTCGTTAATTTTGCATGAAAATAGACTCATTGATCTTTCATCCATGAAATTTTCATAATTTTTGGTTTGGCCAATCAATACCAGAATTTTCTTAAAGTTTCTCTATTTCACTGTTTGATTAAACTGACCACTCTATACTACGAACCGAATTTCTCCTTGTACAGAGTTCAAAATGTGTCCTGGCCAATTTCATTCGAATCTAGACTCATTAAGGAGTCTAGGCATATAAATTTTATCTTATAACAATTTCTATACAATTTATAGTGATTTTTCAAAAACAGAGCAGGGGACTTCGGAGTCAATCTGACACTGTCTCACTCTACTCTAAAAATCTATTTATTGGAAATTCCTTTGCTTGCAAGGTTTCTTTCATAAGAAACTAGACTCATTAAGCTTTAATTACACAATTTATTCAGCCTCTAATTCAACTCTCACAATTTATGGTGATTTTTCCAAAACACGTTACTGCTGCTGTACCAAGCAGATTTTATACCAAGTTCACTCTTTAGTGTTCTTATACACATACTTAAAACATAGCATTTCCTAAGGCACCATTTAGAGTAGTCATTGACCTTAACATATATATATACAAAATTCATATTCATTCCATCCACAATCAGATTTCTCCATATAACACAAACCAAGCCACTTATCAATTTGACACCCAAAAACATCCAAAAGCAACATCAAAGGCACATTCGGCCATTGCACAAACATACATTATAACAATTGAAACATCAAACATCAACCCCTCTTGCATTTTCCCATGGCTGAATATTCACCTTTGCAAGCTATGTCACTCAAAACATTTTATTAATCATGCACAAATATTCCCTAATAGAAATTTTTAAAGTTACCAATCAAATCAATATCACCAAGTTAGCCGAATGCATGCATATACACATAATGCATTTAGCATCTTCATTTACCTTAGTTCATTTAACAAATTTACAACTAAATGCTCAAGTCCAAAATTGGCAATCATTGGCACAAAGATACACTAGCCGAATGCTATCTAACATATGAATCACAACCTCAACCATCTAAATTTACAATGGCCGAATGCCCCTTAAGAATCACCCAAAAACATAATATTGAACATATTCATTATTGCACATCTCAAACCCTCTAATAACAACTTGAAAACTCAATTACTTCATAGCTATTTTCAAACTTCATATTCGGCAATCATGGGCATATTCAAGCTCTTTAATTGATCCCTATTAACAATCAATTCACAAATGTGCATTTAACAAGCTCAAATTCACTTATTATCATATATCATCAAGACATCAACAACTCAATACTTGAAACCATAACCGAATGCTTCTTCAAATAAAATCATAAAAATTAACAAGCTTTAATAAGCTCATAAATTCAAAACAAGTCCCTTAACCAAAACTTGATACGGCCGAATGTTACATCTTGCCTATCACACAAGGATTTCATATTTACCAAGCTCAAATTCCCTTTGTAATAATCTTCAAAACAAGGAAAATCTAACAAAACATCACCAAAGAAGACATGCATCCATGGCCGATTTTTCTATAGCACAACCAACTCAAATTTTATTCAAGACTAAGTAAATAACTTAGCATCCATCTTTGATTCACCAATTTCAAAAGCAAAAATCATGAACATACCTCTCAATTTGGCCAAGTGATGACCGAATCAACTAGGAAGAATTTTCACTTTCCTTTCCTTGAGGTTCGGCTATGGAGAAGAGAAAAAGATGAACTTTTTTTTTTCTTTTACCAAAAATCCTTATTTTATTAGTTATATCATTTAAATTTTTATGACAACTAATTTCTTATTTCTATTATTATTAATTAGCAACAAACAAAGCACAAAATGACAAACAAAGTCATCATCACCATCCACTAGCATAAAAAGGGGAATTTGACATGCAACTCCCTTATTTTGCATGCATATAATTATTAGTCATCACACATTTGTCTAGCCTATTATCAAAGTTCACTACTAAGTCCCTTTTTGTAAAATTCAAATTTATAACTCTAAATTAACGCACCAAACATGTCACACATGAATTAACACATATTATAGGCATCAAAATGAGTATTAAATATATTTTATGCCTCGGTTTTGTGGTCCCGAAACCACATTTCGACTAGGGTCGTTTTAAGGCTGTCACATTCGGTAATGGCACAAAGCCCATAATAACGGCACGAAGCCCACAATATCGATACGAAGCCCACAGTAACGGCATATAGCCTTCGAAAATGGCACAAGCCCATAATAACGGCACGAAGCCCACAATATCGATATGAAGCCCATAGTAATGGCACATAGCCTTCGGTAATGGCACAAGCCCAAAATAATGGCACACGGCCTATAATAACGATACGAAGCCCACAATAACAGCACACAGCCTTCGGTAACATGACCGGCACTCAGCCATCGATCGGTCCACAGTCGTCAAGCAACCATGCGATCCCAACAGATCAGATCTTCCTCCATACAGAATCTCAACCCATGCAACATGTCATGTATGCAGAATGCCATACCCATATTTGCATCAAACAATCACAGTCAAGTCATTCATATCACCAGCATATATTCACAATCAAATCCGTCAAACACACAGTCCAAGTCAGTCACTTGCCCACAAGAGCAAAATAGTCATTTAACACCCTAGGGGCACAATTGTAATTCTACCCTACAAGGGTATCGATAATTCTACCCTACAGGGGTATTTCGATAATTTCACAAAGTAGGGGTATTTTGGTAATTTCACAAAGTAGGGGAATTTCGGTAATTTCACAAAGTAAGGGTATTGTGGTAATTTCACAAAGTAGGGGTATTTTGGTAATTTTATAAATCAAGGGTAAAATGACAACTTTACAAATGAAGGGTAAAATGGTAACTTTACATATCAGGGGTAAAACGATAACTTTAAAATTAGGGGTAAAATGATAATTTTGGAAATTAAGGGTAAAATAGTGCTTTTACAAATTAGGGGTATTTTTGTAATTTCACAAATCGGGGGTATTTTTATAATTTTACAAATTAAGGGTAATTTAGTAATTTTACAAATCGGGGGTATTTTTGTAATTTTTTAAACTAAGGGTATTTCAGTAATTTTGTAAACCAAGGGTATTTTAGTAATTTTGTAAATTAAGGGTAAAACAGTAATTCTATAAATCGAGGGTACTTTGGTAATTTTACAAGTCGAGGGTATTTCAATAATTTGGTAAACTAAAGCATTCTAAACAGAGATAACAATGCGAATGGGCCTAGGGCCCATTCTCAGCCCAAATAGGCCCGCACACTCGTGTGGCCCTTTTAGCCCAAATCTAGCCACAGATATGAGATTCCTAGTCTAGTTCATTATTTACTATACAATCAAACAACTTATCCAATTGGGCCTGTAGGCCCATTGGGCCCCCCTGGCCCCTTTCGGCCATCGCGGCCCGAAGTAGCCGTCCTACCGCTAGAGTAGTGAGAAATACACACCTGATAGGCATCTGAAGCTAATCCAGCCTCTGAACGCTGCTATGCCCAGAAGCCAACAATAGTCGCACCCTTGACTCCCCGGGGGTGTCGATCAACTATGGTCACCATCACTATGACCCAACGGCATACAGATCAACGAATGATCCAACGCCTAACCCAAATGAACACGCTTCAACGTGAAAGGGGTAAGCCAAGAAAGGCATGCCTACTCTCCTCACGGATCGCTCTATTTAAAGCCAGCTTCTCGCCTACTCCCATGCTAGCTTCCCGATGAAGGATCCTCTATCAATATCCAAAAACTAAAGTATTAGAAAAAATAATCAACCTTTGCGTGCAAAGGGATTCGAACCATAGTCCTCTCAATAACCATGTCACGCTACCACCACTAAGACACAAGCTCCTTTGTGTCATAAGTTCAACGCATTTATCTTTAAACCCCGCCTACTCGCTCCCAGATTTATTTAAAAGAAAACCAAAATAAATTGCAAGAGCCAAGACTTGAACCTTGGACCCCCTTGCTTCCTTGTTCCTTAAGTGGTGCTACTTTGCCACTACACCACACTCCTTTTTGTGTCATGCTTTCACCAAAAATATTCTTAAAGCCTACCCACTAATGTCAAGGCTCCCATAAGAGAAAAAATATAAATTTTTGCTAAGGCCCAGGTTTGAACCCAGGACTTCTCCAACACTCCCAAACCTCTTAGCCATCGCACCAACATGTCATTTATTGAATATGGGCCCGGGGCCCATTATGCATCCCAAGTGGGGCCCACGTGCTCGCATGGCCTGCCAAGCCAGATTTACCTACAGCCACATGTATAGCACAGCTGGACCACTAATTCTCGTAAATCTAAATACAACGACCCGTGTGGACCACAAACCTATTGGGCCTACATGGCCCATTCTTCCAGGCCTAATTTTGGGGCGTTACATTCACTCTTTATGATACCTCTATAATTGCTTTGATAGATCTTAGATCAAATCATTCTTATATCTGCGTGAATTTAGCATATAGTAAGACTTTGCCTTTAGAGTCTACTGAATTTGTTATTAGAGTATCAAACCCCTTAGGCAAAAGTGTCCTGGTTGATAAGATTTGCAAGAATTGTCCGTTAATGATTTGAGATATCTGTTTCCTCGCTGATTTGATGCTATTGTCGTTTGATGAATTTGATATAATTTGGGTATGGACTGCTTAACTCTGCATCATGCTATTGTAAATTGCAAACGAAAAGTTATTGACTTGAGATGCAAGAATCGTGAAATCGTTAGAATTGAGTCTAGTGAATTGAATGGTTTACCAGCTATGATATATGCATTAAAAGCTCAGAAGTATGTAAGAAAAGGTTGTGAAGCCTACCTTGCTTACGCCATTGATTCTAAAGTATCTGATAAAAAGATTGAATCTATGCTGGCTGTCTGTGAATTTCCTGATGTATTTCCTGAAGAACTTCTGGGTTTGCCTCCGATTCGAGAAGTTGAGTTTGGGATTGAATTGGTTTCGGGAACTACTCTGATTTCAATAGCTCCGTATAGAATGGCACCGACCGAATTGAAAGAATTAAAGACTCAGTTATAAGAATTTACTGATCGAGGCTTTGCTAGACCGAGTTTCTCACTGTGGGGTGCTCCTGTTCTATTCTTGAAAAAGAAAGATAGCACAAAGAGAATGTGTATTGATTATCGTCAGCTCAACAAAGTGACTGTAAAGAATAAATATCCTCTGCCCCGAATTGATGATTTGTTTGATCAACTAAAAGGTGCCTCTGTATTTTTGAAGATATATATGAGATCGGGTTATTACCAGTTGCGAATAAAAGATTCTGACATTCTAAAAATAGCTTTCCAAATAAGGTACAGGCACTATGAATTCTTAGTTATGCCTTTCAGATTAACGAATGCTCCTACTGTGTTTATGGATCTGATGAACAGAATTTTCAAACCGTATTTAGATCAATTTGTTGTTTTTTCATTGATGATATACTGATCTACTCTAGGAATGAAAGTGAACATGCTGAACATTTAAGAATTGTACTTCAAACACTGCGTGATAAGCAACTTTATGCAAAATTCAGCAAATGTGAATTTTGGTTATACGAAGTTAGTTTTCTGGGTCATATTGTATCAGCTTCTGGTATCTGTGTTGATCCGAGTAAAATCTCAGCTATTTTGGATTGGAAACCTCCAAGAAACATTTCTAAAGTTCGTAGTTTTCTGGGACTTGCTGGGTATTATCATCATTTTGTAAAGGGTTTCTCGGTAATTGTAACTCCGATGACAAGACTGCGACAAAAAGATGCAAAGTTTGAATGGTCTGATAAATGTCAGGATAGTTTTAAACAGTTGAAAGCTATGTTAACCGAAGCTCCTGTACTTGCGCAACCTAAAACGGGTAAAGAATTTGTTATATACAGTTATGCTTCGTTAAATAGATTGGGTTGCATTTTAATGCAAGAAGGAAAGGTTATAGCATATGCCTCTAGACAGTTAAAGCCACACAAGAAGAACTATCTAACACATGATCTTGAGTTAGCTGCCATTATTTTTGCACTAAAAACTTGGCACCATTATCTGTTCGGTGAAAAATGTCACGTATTTTCATATCACAAAAGTCTGAAATATCTAATGACTCAGAAAGATTTGAATCTACAGCAACGAAGATGGTTAGAATTGATAAAAGATTGTGAGCTTGTTATTTATTATCATCCGGGTAAAGCTAATGTTGTAGCTGACGCTTTGAGTCAAAAATCACAATCTACATTGTATGCTTTAAATGTCAATATTGATCCATTTGCTGATGATTTAGTGTTAGCTGGGTCAAAAACAAAACCTTTGTTTTTGCAACAAATCATTTCCGCTCACAAAGTAGATAATGAATTGTTAATGAAACGAGCTCAGTATGATTCTGATTCTGAATTCTTAATTGATGTTGATGATTGTTTGAGATTCAAGAATAGAATTTGTGTTCCAAGAAATCCATAATTGATTCACATGATTTTGCAAGAAGCACATAGTAGTAAATTCTCTATACATCCAGGTAGGACCAAGATGTATAATGATTTAAAACGGTTATACTGTTGGCCAAGAATGAAAAGAGATATCTCCGTCTTTGTTTATGTTTAGTCTGTCAGCAAGTAAAAGCTGAACATCAAGTGCCTTCTAGTTTGTTACAATCGATATTGATATCCGAATGGAAATGGGACCGAGTAACTATGGATTTTGTTTCTGGTTTACCTCTATCTCTGACAAAGAAAGGTTCAATCTGGGTTGTTGTTGATCGCTTGACAAAATCTACTCATTTTATTCCGGTACGATCTCATTATTCACTTGATAAATTAGCTGAACTCTACACTTCTAATATTGTGAGATTACATGGGGTACCACTGTCTATTGTATCTGATAGAGATCCAAGGTTTACTCCACGATTCTGGAGGAAGTTACAAGAACCTTTAGGTACGAAATTGCATTTCAGTACTGCTTTTCACCCGCAGACAGACAGTTAGTCTGAGCGGATCATTATGATACTCGAGGACATGCTTAGATATTGCATTCTAGAGTTTAAAGGTACGTGGGAACAATATCTACCTCTGATCGAATTCGTGTATAACAATAGTTTTCAATCTAGCAATAAAGTGACCTCATATGAAGCCCTATATGGTAGAAAATGTAGAACTCCGTTATACTAGTCTGAGCTTAGTGAAAGGAAAATATACAGGATAGATTTGATAAAAGAAATAGAACAAAAGGTGAAAGTGATCAAAAATAGTCTGAAAGCAACTTCTGATCGTCAGAAATCATATGCGGATCTGAAACGGAAAAATATTGAATTTAAAATTGGCAATAAAGTATTTCTAAAAGTATCTCTGTGGAAGAAACTGTTTTGGTTTGGCAAAAAGTATAAATTGAATCTGAGGTTTATCGGACCGTATGAGATTATTGAACGAGTCGAGTCAGTTGCTTATAAACTGATGTTGCCACCTGAGCTAGAAAAGATACATAATATATTTCACGTGTCGATGCTTTAATGTTATAGATCTGATCCGTCTCATGTGATCTCCTCTTCTAAGATTGAATTAAAGTCTGATATGTCTTATGATGAAGAGCCGATCCATATCTTAGCTCGAGAAATGAATGAATTGAGAAACAAGAAAATTTAATTGGTAAAAGTACTGTGGCATCGTCACAGATTGGAAGAGGCTACCTGGGAGCCTGACAATGCAATGAGACAGCAATAAATGACCTTATTACATATGTTTCTATTAATGTTTAATGGATGTTAAAATTGGAAATTTGATATTATATGTTTTATAACAAAACAAATGTTTAGAAAATGGCTATTATAATCGTTGTTTTCATCGAAAATAAGAGAAAGAATAAGGTTTGGGAAGCTTTTGATATTCGGCTAGCTTAATCCTTGATTAAGGTATGTTTTGAGCTCGGTTTTTTATAATTTCTACGTTTTTGTAATCATTGCTTCGAAATCTTCCATGCCCATATCTCAATTTCTGTTTTTGATGAAGTTTATAAATAATGCCATCGATGGTATTTGAAGCTTTGTGATGAATTTGGTTAAAATATGATGGATAAGTATTGAATAAACATGTTTTGCCATGAAATTTCGATGAATTTGAGTTATGTGGGCTAATTTGTGAAAATGAGATTTCGGGAGGATTAAATTTTGAAATAAACGTGTTATATGGGCTTAATTGAATAGTATTGAAATTTTGCTATGTTTATATGTGGTTAAATCCATTGAATTTGATGATTGTATGTATTAGGGACCAAATTGTTGTAATGTGCAAATGTGAGGGCTAAATTGCAAAATGCCCTAGTTATGTGTTCAT
The DNA here is from genome assembly GCA_020496765.1 of Gossypium stocksii. Taxonomy (NCBI): domain Eukaryota; kingdom Viridiplantae; phylum Streptophyta; class Magnoliopsida; order Malvales; family Malvaceae; genus Gossypium; species Gossypium stocksii. The sequence continues at coordinate 45,555,006 of CM035624.1, forward strand.
GGATTGAATTGAATGAAATGGAATATTGAATGGCTGAATTCAGATTTATTTAGATCAAGAACCAAGGAAATCGGACTTAGATCGAGGAAAGTCCAAAATCGTTGAATAGTCGGCTCAAATCTATTAAATCCATACGAGGTAAGTCAAAATAAAAATATGCGTTATATTGATGTTTGTTATAAATTCTTGATTTATAAACTGTATTTGGGTAGCCATGAGAGCCTGAAGTTTTATTCCGAGTCATTTTCGAATGAGCAATGGTAAAATGATATCATGTAAGACCTCGTCTGGGACGTAGGCATTGATTAAAGAATTACGTGTAAGACCGTGTCTGGGACACTGGCATCGTATATGTTTCATGTAAGATCCTGTCCGGGACAGTGGCATCAGTATTAAATAACATGTAAGACCACGTCGGAGACATCAACATTGTATAAGGCCTATATGATCTTTTTAATGTTTCTAAATGATATAAGGAGAAATTCTGAGAAATGAATGAATGCATATTTTATATGCCTGACTCAAGTACGTTTGTTCTGTACTGAATTTACGAGCATGAAAGGTATGCTATTGTGAACTATGAGTATATGACGAATGAGTATATTTGGTTCATGAGTTATCTACATGAGATTGCTATCATATTGTATTTAAGGACTGCATATGTTTGTATTTGGCTTACTAAGCTCATTGTAGCTTACTCTGTATTTTCTTTCAACTGTTTTACAGATATATCGTCACCACACTATCGAGCTTGATTTTGGTACCTTTTGAATGTACAAAGGTTAAGTATGGCATGTATAGGATAGAATGTCTATGTATTAAGCTTGGGATATGTTTATTTGTAATGCCATGAGAATTTGCTAGCAAATGGTATGTTTGTGCTTGGTTTTGGTTTATGGCTTGTGATGCCAAATTTTGTAAGTTTATAATGGTTTTATGATCTAGTTTGTTTTGGTCATCTTGGAACATGTCAATGTGAATAAATGGTAAAATTTGGATGTGGTATGAATGAGATATGTACTATGTGTTTAGTCATGAACTTTGTTTGTGATATAGACATACTTGGTTGAGATTTGAATATGAATGTGTATATGAATGGTTTGATCATGTGGAGGTATGATTAGGTATTGAATTTTAGTTGAAATTGTGGTATTGTTGTGGCATGAATTGGCTTGTAGGGAATGACCCTTAATGGGTGAAAAGTATGACTTAAACCAAGTCTACTTAGTGCCACATGGCTATGGCACACGGGCGTGCCTTATGGCCGTGCTAATTTTCCAGTATTGATACAAAAACTCATATGGCCAAGACCCACGGGTGTGTCTTGTGGCCGTGGCAAAAAGTCAATATGCTTACTCTTTTTTGGCACGGCTTGGGTGCATAGGCGTGCCTGAGTCTCGTGTGGGGCACATGACCTGGTCACACGAGCGTGTGACCTCCTAAATATGGAAAATTTTATGTGTTCTAAAGTTTATGAATATGTTCGGTTTAGTCTCAACCCTATCTCAATGCCAGTTTATGGTCTAGTGGACTTCCAAAAGGGTCTTTATGTTCAAATCTTGTTATAATATGTAAATATTCTACTCTAATCTGTTTTGAATTTTCGGTAACACCCCTACCTATTCCCACGACGGTCACAGGATAGGGGTGTTACAGAGAGGGCCTCATTTTTCATAGGAGACAAGAACGAAATACTAATGATAATCGTGGAAAGACACAAGAACGAAATCCTCGTAATAAATCTAAGGGTAAATCGAGATCTTCAAATAGGGTATGTAACGCCCTAATTTTTGGGTTTTTCTTAGATTGATCCTTATCTGATAAAATGTTTAAATGTTAGTATTTGGGTGTGTAATGCATGTTTGGAGTATGATAATGGGCCTATGGAAGGCCCATGTGTTGGTTAAAGGCTCGGCAAAATTTTGTGTTTTGAATTAAGAGATAGGGGACCATTGAAAGTAAGGGTCTTAAGAAATTGTGTGCAAAATATAGCACAAATGGGTCAATGGTAAAGTGGCAAGGGAGACGCCACTAGGCTCCTTAAAAGGTGGTGCCTAAGTGTGCTTGGAGATCCAAGGTTCAAGCTGCAGAGGTTGCAAGGTGGTGTTTTATTTTTGAGCTTGAGCAGGTAAGAGTTTGAAGCAGAATTGAACTCTGCTTGAAGGAGATTTGAATTGGTCAAGGGAGCAAATTGTGGAGGAGGTTGAGGAGCAAATCAAGGAACTTCGAATTTTAAAAAGGAGTAGCCGATTTTGGGACCTTGCAAGTGCCATTCGGCTAGGGAGTTGGTGTTGGAGATTTCGGCAATTAGGGGCTTAGTATGCCGATTCTTCTTAAGGCTCTTTTAGAGTGACTTTTGCCAATTTCTTTTAGGTGGTAAGGCACCCTTCTTTTGTCGATTTGTACTTAACAATAGGCTTCTCATTTGATCACCTTGTTTTTATTTTTGTTACTGCCTTAGGAGCCGAATTCCATTACTTCTAAACCCCTAGTGCCGCACACTTATTTGACCGAAGTTCAACCTTGCAAAGCCGATTGTCACTCTTCTCTAACCTTCATCTTTTATCTTCCTTCCCTCATTCTATTTTCTTTCGACAACCGTATCTCTTCCTTTCACTCACACTTATTTCTTCACCATTGTAAACCAAAAGACTGCCCTCCATTGCCGATTCTCCTATTGACCGAAACCCCTATGCACTTTGTCGGTTTTTGTTAGTATCATACCTTTCTTCTTCTTCTATTGCTATCTTCCATAGCCGAACGCACTTTACTTGTATCCCCTCCCCTCTTCTCTTCAGAAACCAACCGAATAGATACTTGTTGTGGCCGAATCTCAGTTGTCCTTGTTAAGCCGAAAACCTTCAGTAGGGGTCGAATCTCAAACCCACTCTTTTCTCTTGCGGGGTTGTGGAAGGAGTAGTGGTGAATCAAGATTATACTCGTATCTAAGACCTTTCTTGGGCCGATATCATTGTGGTAAGTACCCTTTTTCGTTAATCATTCATATTCAAGGCATAAGAAGCCGAAACCCTTTAGGGTAGGTTAGCGTTAGTGACTAAGGGCCTTATGGCTTTTCTCTTTGGTTTGTATACGTTAGTATGGACAGGAGACGTGCAGCAAAGGAGGCTATTGTAGGTTAACGCGGTTGGACATTTCGATCTAGTCTATAACCGAAAAGGGTAAGATTCTAATGACTTAGGCTATTTAGGCCGATAATGGTAAGGGGTTTATAGCTCTTTGGTTATCGATTATTAGACTAATAATTAGCGTTCGATTGTAGGCTCCTCGTACGTGGACTCCGTCGTTGTTTCATCCATTAACAGGTGTGTAACGTATCTCCATCATAGACTAGGATGGCTAAAGGCCGTAATAACCGGAAACTGTGCTAAAGTGACCGATCGAAAGTGACCGAAAATCAGTCTTGGAGGGATCTAAGAGTAGCCGAATACTCTGTTGTGGTCAAACTAGGGGTTGACGACGGCGAAATTGCAGAAGGTGCAATTTCGAGCGTTTTGGTAAGTTGGGCTTCGATGGGCCGAGGTGGGCCCAATGGGCTTCCGAGCCCAAGTTGGAAATTGACCGTTAAAGACTTTCTGGTAACATGAACAATAAAAAGATGGTTAAGTTGGTAAACTAAACCTAAAAATTAGACGTAATGGACTGGAGACAAAATGGACTTAGTAAGGCCCATTAGGGGTTTTAGGCTTAAAAGGGCAAAACTGGAAATTTGGCTTAAATGGACTTCCGTGGTTATATGAGGGCTGATAAATTATTGGATTTGCACAAAATCTATGAAAATATGAAAAAAGACTAAAATACCCTTAAATATGGAAAATTACCAAAATACCCCTAGGTGTAAAAAGACTATTATACCCCTAGGGTCAATTCTGTATGAAATGTATTATTTTATGTATATGCATGAGTAATCTTTATTATGAATATATCTGATGCATGAGATGCTATATGTTGCATGCTAGTATGATTACATCTGTTGCATGGGGTATGGGTTTATGACGGAGGAAGCGTTCTGGCAGCCTCGCTGTAATCTGGTGACTTTGTCACATTATTATCTGGCAGCCTCGCTGCAATCTGGTGACTTTGTCACATTATTATCTGGCAGCCTCGCTGCAAATCTGGTGGCCTCGCCACAATATTTGATCTGGTGACCTCGTCACAATATCTGGCAGCCTCGCTGCAAATATCTGTGGTGTGTAGCGGTTGGGTGGGTCGAGTAGTCTCCCCACATGGTGTAAGGCTGGTACGGGGGTGTTATGGATGGATCTGGGTTGGGTTTCTGTTTGCATATTATATCTGATCTGTATCTATTATGGGCCTATGGGCTTAACCTGATTTCTGTAATGGGCCAAGGCCCAACTAATCTGATTCTGAGGCTTGATCTGTTTTGGCCTATGGTTGAGATAATGTTGCACACTGAGTTGTCAAACTCACCCCCTTTTATTTAATCTTTGCAGGTAACCCTCAACCATAGTGGACTTGGAGCTGCGAGAGATTCAGAGTGGCCACAGCATCTGCAATAAAACTGGTTTTCATTTTGATTAAGTATTTTATTATTATGTTATTTTTGGGTTTTATTTTGTAATAAGGCCGTTATCTAAGTTTTTATTTGGTTTAATCTTTCGTTGATGATTAAATTACATTTTATAGAATCGCTAGTTTAGGCTGCGCTGGTTTCAAAATCTAAGAACGTTTTCAAAACTCAACGAGTGAATAATATGGATAACTTGAAGAATTAATAACCTGGTTTTAACAAACTTACTCTTTTGATTCGAACCTCACTTAAGATACAACAAGACAAAAAGGGTCGTAAACTTAGTTTTAGGATCGTGTGACACACCAGATCTGGTCGTAGCGTCTAGGCTGGGTTTGGGGTGTAAAACCTATAACTTCTGCAAGCAAAAAGGGCACATTAAGTCTGACCAAAATAAGATCAAAAGAAATGCTGTGAATTAAAAGAGAGAACAACCAGAATAATTCGATGAAGTTGATGTAGCAGAAGATCACAGTGATGATGAAGTTTTAGTTGCTTCTACCGACAACTCTAAAGTGAGTGAGGAGTGTATCCTCATTCCTGGTTGCACGTTCCATATTTGTCTGAATCGGGATTGGTTTACAATATATGAAACTGTGTCTGAAGGTGTTGTTTTGATGGGAAATAATACTTCATGTAAAATTGCTGGTGTTGACACGACCAAAATTAAGATGTTCAATGGAGTCATCAGAATAATTAGTGGCATACGATATGTACTAGAATTGAAAAAGAAATTGATTTTGTTGAGTACTCTTAATTCAAAAGGGCACAAGTACACAATTGAAAGTGGAGTTCTAAATATTAGCAAGGGCTTCCTCATTATGATGAAAGGACAAAGAAAGACTACCAAGTTATATGTGTTGTAAGGTTCAACTGTTACTGGTGATTCAGCCATCGTTTCCTCTTCCTTGTCAGCTGATGATGTAACTAGACTTTGACATATACGTCTAGGGCATATAAGTGAGAACGGTATGACAGAATTGAGCAAAAGAGGACTTCTTGATGGATAAGGCATTAGTAAACTGAACTTCAATAAGCACTACATTTTTTGGAAGCAAAAGAGAGTTTGGCTCACCAGAGGAATCCCTAACACGAAGAGAACACTGGATTATATTCATTCTAATCTTTGGACCATCTAGAGAGCCTTCGAGGGGTGGAGCTAATTATATGCTAACATTCATTGACGATTTTTCTAGAAAAGTTTAGGCATTCTTCTTAAAGTAAAAAAGTGTTGTGTTGCCCACATTTAAGAATTGGAAGACTGTGATCGAGAAGTAGATAGGAAAATAATTAAAGCAAATCTGCACAAATAATGGTTTGGAATTATGTTCAAATGAGTTTAATGAATTCTGCAAATTAGAAAGGATCGTGTGACACTAAATAGTTCACCATACTCCACAGCAAAACAGCATTACAGAATGAATGAATAAAACAATCATGGAAAAAGTTTGATGCATATTTTTGAATGCTCATTAACTGAAGTCATCTTTGGCTGAAGTGAACTTTATAGTAATTTTTTTATTAACCAATCTCCGTTCATTTCCACTAAGAAAAAGACTCCAAAAGAGGTATGGTCTGGTACTCCTGCAAATTATTCTGATTTAAAGATTTTTGGGTGTCCCGCATATTCTCATGTTGATAATAGGAAATCAGAGTCTAGATCTATTAAATGTATTTTTCTTGGTTATAAAGCTAGTGTTAAAGGGTATAAGTTATGGTGTCCTAAAAAAAGGAAAGTTGTAATTAGCAAAGATGTTATTTTTTATGAAATTGCTATGCTGCCTAACTTACCTCGTAAAGACTCTTTTAATAAAGACAAGCAAAGTTCAAACACACATGTAAAGCAGATGGAGCTTTAAATTAATCCAAGATCTACAACAGAGTCTATTTATCAGGTTAAAATAGAAACTCAGAGTAGAGTTGCTTCTTCACCACAGCCAGCACCACGATATTTTATTTCCAATAACAGACCTACAAGAGAAATTAAACCTTTGAAAAGGCAAGCCAAGGCTGATCTAGTTACTTATGCTTTAAATGTGGCTGAAGATATAGATTCAAATCAAGAGTCATTTACTTATTCCATGGTAGTTAGCTATAAAGATTTAGAACAGTGGATGGTTTCTATGCAAGAAGTGATAAAATCGCTCCATAAGAACATAACATAGGATCTAGTGAAGCTTCCTAAAGGTAAAAATGATGTTCCTTGTAAATGTGTGTTCAAGAAAAAAGAAAGGACTCTAGGAGCTGAAGAACCCAAATATAAAATAAGGCTGGTTGCAAAAGGTTACAGTCAGGTTCCAGTTGTGGACTTTACAGATGTGTTTTCTCCAGTTGTAAAGCGTAGTTCAATTTAAGCCTTTCTTGGTATTGTGGTCATGTATGATTTAGAGCTTAAGCAGTTAGATGTAAAACAATGTTCTTGCATGGAGAACTTGAGGAAGATATTTACATACCACAACTAAAGGGTTTTATAGTCTAGAAAATAAAGGCTATGTTTGCTTGTTGAAAAAGTCTCTTTATGGCTTGAAATAGTCACCCAGGGAGTAGTATAAGAAGTTTGATTCTTTTATAACTATGCATGATTTTAAAAGCAGAAGCTTTGACAGTTGTGTTTATTTTAAGAAAAATAGTGATGGCTCTTTTGTGTATCTACTCCTCTATGCTGATGACATGTTGATAGCAGCCAAAGATAAAGGAGAGATAAGAAAGGTCAAAGTCCAACTTAGTAAAGAATTTGAGATGAAGGATTTGGGAGTAGCAAAGAAGATACTTAAGATGGAGATTCTTAGAGATAGAAAAGCATGTCTAAGTCAAAAAGGGTACATTGAGAAAGTTCTTTGTAGGTTCAATATGCAAAATGCCAAGCCTATTAGTATTCCATTAGCAATCCACTTTAGACTTTCATTAGCTTTGTCTCTGCAACCAAATGATGAGATTGACTATATGTCACGTGTTCTATATTCTAGTGTAATGGGATCTCTCATGTATGCGATGGTTTGCTCACGTCCATATTAATCATATGTACTTAATGTAGTTAGTAGATACACGGAAAATCTTGGCAAAGAACACAGGAAAGTACATCAGTGGATTTTCAGATACTTACGAGGTACTATAGATGTTTGTTACAATTTGAAGGAACTAGAGATGGAGTCATTGGGTATGTTGATTTTGATTTTTCTAGAGACCTTGATAAAGAAGATCCCTCACAGGGTATGTGTAACAACTCGAATTAGGGGCTAAACAGAAAATTGGTTTTGAAACCATGAATTCGAGGTTTAAAATGTTATTCCGATTTAGTTTTGATGTTTATTGGGTGTTTGGATAAATATGTGAAATTGTGGTGTGTGAATCTTATTGGTTACATGTCCAATTTGGTATGTTGGACAAAATTGCAATAGGTGAAAATATGCGTTTTAATCCATAAAGGATTTGATTGAATTAGGTTTCTAAATTAGAGGTCCTTATATGGTAATTAAACCATTTTAACTTAGTTTGGATAGAAGTGCCTAAGGAAGGGTGGAATACTAAAGGTTTTTAATGAAGGGCATTTTGGTCATTTTGTTAATAAAAGAATAAAAAGGAAAAAATAAGGCCAAAATGTGTCCATAATCTCTTCTCCTTGGCCGAACATGGCGGGAAACCATAGCTAGGGTTTTGACAACTTCTCAAGCTCATACTCGAGAAGATCGAGGAATCAACCTTGAACGGGGCAATGGCAAGGTCTCAAATTAAGTTACAAATTACTGATTTTTGTTGTCGAGGTAAGTTTATATGTAGGTAATGTGTTCGTTTTATTTGTACATTAATAATTCTAATGGATATTATGAAATGTTGATATTGAAATTCTTCAATGATGTTGGATGGGTTGGAAATGAGAGTTCCCAGTTGAACCTCCGGAATAACGGGTGATACGAATAAAATATGGTTTGGTCACATGTGTGATAAAGTGATCTTCACCATGTAGACCCAAGAGTTATAGAGCTCAAAGACTAAGCCACATATGTGATAAAGTGACCTTCACCATGTGCAAATGATGATTATGGGACTTAATGGCTATGTCACATGGGTGATAAAGTGAACTTCATCATGTGTACATGAGAGCAATATCCTACGTAGCTAAGTCACATGAGTGATAAAGTGACCTTCACCACGTGCACATGAGGGCTATGAGATTAAATGGCTAAGTCACATAGGTGATAAAGTGATCTTCACCATGTGTACCCGAGAGTTGGGCTTATGTGTTGGCAGAATTATGGTCGGGAAGCCCACGAAGTATCAAATGTTAATTCGAAGAGTTCAATGGGAATGATCACAAAAGAGATTGGTGCTGTAATATCCTAAATTAGGGCCTAGTCAGAACAGTGGTTTCGAGGCTATAAATTTGACCAGAAAAATATTATTTTGATTATATTTTTATGATCTACGATTTCACAGAAAAATTTCGTGAAAATTTCATTCGAAAATTTCGACGTTTGGGCACTCAATTTGGTAAAAAAGACTAAATTGTAAATAATGAAAAAGTTGAGTTCCATATGTTAGAAGTGTTTAATTGTTATGAAGTTTTAAATTGAAGGTCCTTAAAAGGTAATTAGACCATTGGATAATTTGATGGACAAAAATGGGCATGAATAGGACAAAATTGAAAGAAAAGCCTTAAGGGTATTTTAGTCATTTAGTGTTTTAATTGAGTAAAAGACAAAATAAAAGAAAAAAATCTGCTCATTCTTCTTGCTATGGCCGAATGTTTCATGGGAGAAGCCATGGCTAGGGTTTCAAGCTTTCCAAGCTCAATAGTAAGTGATTCCTAGCCCCGTTTTTAATATTTTTCGTATTTTTGAAATCCTTGCATCATAATCTACCTATTTTTACCATTATTTTGAGCTAGGGTTCATGTTTAAAAATTGACCCATGCTGAATAATTGTGTATTTTGATCGATTATGGTAGATTATGCATGTTTAAGGTTAGGGAAACGGTTTTTACCGAGTGATTTTCGACGAAAACATCCCGAAAGGACTAAATTGCAAAAGTTATAAAATTGGTCATGAGTGTGTGTTTTAATGAGAATTGTGGGCTGCTATATGCATGAAATGATTCGGTTAGGCCTAAAATGCAAAGAAATTGAATAAAAGTTTATCTACGAGACTAGGGGCAAAATTGTAATTTTGACAAACTTTAGGGGTAAAATTGTAAAAATGTAAAAGTGTGATTTTTGGACTAATTTGAATAAGGTGATCATTAAATGAGCATTATTTGATATGTTAGATCGGGAAAACACGAAATTCAGACCTAGAACGAGGTTATAGGCTAAGTGAAAAAGTTAGTCATTTTTGCATTCGAGGTAAGTTCATGTGTAAATGTGGTAACATAATTGTTATTTTAATTAATTTAATGTTATTTATATGATATGATGTTATTATCAGGAAATATTATGCTTTGTGAACTATTATTTAGTAATATGCAAATTATGTGAGCTAATTGATAAATGTGAAATGCTATCAAGTATCGGTTCCGGCATTCCGAGGAAGACGACAAAAATGTGTGATTGAGGAAAATCCCATTTGAACCTTGGGAATAGATTAGGATACAAGTGACATGTCACTAAGATGATTGAGTTCCGAACTCGTTAAGTTGAGTCCGAGTTCGTGAGATGTAACTGCATCCGAGCTCGTTGAGTTGGGTCCGAGTTCACTTATGGATGCGAACGCCTGAGCTCGTTGAGTTGAGTCTGAGTTCGCTTATGGGCAATTTACATGGTAGCTTGGCTACATAGATTCCATAGGCTATTAAGTTTGTCTAGCTACTACGGGTATGGCATTTATGTGCATACAATCCGTGTATCCAAATTATATTCCGATGTGTTCAACGGGTGAATCGTAAGTGAATAAGAAGAATATCTAAAACGAAGGGGACATGTTGGTAAGTGTGGTGAATGAGAAAATTTAATAGGTATGAACTTAAACTCTCGGGTTGAGAACTTGGTAAGACAAGATTGTGGTAAGATAGCAAATATACTTGTAACATGAATGTCTTAGTGATATTTATGCAATTGATGTTTATGTTGAATTGTATGATTATGTTACTTGCTATTTGCATGTGAATTTACTAAGCACTTATTCTTACTTCCTCCCTTCTACTCTTTGTAGTTTTGACAAGCCAACTTGGAAATCGAGAAGGTCGAAGGCTCGCTCACATTATCCGTGGACCACATCGGCGTAATGGCTTATATATTTTGATGTATGGCATGTATAGCATTATAATCATTTTGTGTAAATAATCTTATGATATGACTATTGAGTGGTAAGGAAATGCTCGATAATGATTAGCCATTGGAATGGCTAATTATGATCATATTTGGTGACATGTACGTTTAATATGCTACTTAGTCCATGAAAATCCATAAAAAGGTGAAATTTGCTATAAAACAGAATCACACAGTAGCAGTGATGTGAGTTTGAAAATTCACTAAAAATAGTAGAGACAAAATTAGGTGGTGAATAAAATATGTAACTGAATCTCATTAAGTCTTTTTTCATATGAAAGAATCAAAACAAGTAAATGAGTTGTATTTTATAAGATATTGAATTTTTTGTGGAATAGGGTCAGAGCAATTCCTGAATCCCCTATTCTAACTTTATAAATTCACCAAAAATTGTACAAAAATAATTAGGAGTCATACTTTATATTCACAGATTCCTTATTGAGTCTAGTTTTAGTAGAAACAAATGTAATAGTCATTTGAATTCTGTACAGAGAGAAAAGTGATTCGTAGTGAACAGAGGTCAAAGTAGTCAAACACTGAAACAGGGGAAATTTTAACTAATAAACTGTACTAATTGGCTTAACTAAAAATTCTAGAAAAAAATCAGTAAATAGATATATGAGTCTAGTTTCAAGGAAAATTTACGGATCTTAATTTTGAGTTTCTTAACTCAAGATATGATTTTTTTAGTGACTGTGATGCAAATGTACAGCTTATTACAAATGCTGAAATAAATGGTTTAAAATCGTTTAAGTGACAAATTAAGTTTCCTAACTCCTCAAACTCGACTCCGGCGACGGTCTCAAGTAAGGGGATGTTACAGGTGCGGTAGTACCCTATGGTTGTGCAGGTGTATTCTTTGGGCAAGTGTAATTATGGAGAAATGCATGTGGTTGTGAGGATGCATGTAGACTTAAATAGGAGAAAATAATGTGTATGAATTGTATGAGAAATTTGGTAAGTTTTGGTGGTAAGTTGACATGTAAGAGATACCCTTGGTATGGCAAAATTGGTATCTTGATGTTTATTATTTACATATAGACTTACTAAGCTTTTCAAGCTTACTCCTTTCTCTTTCCCTTGTTTTATAGATTCAGTCAAGCCAGCTCAAGATCGGATCGAATTAGAGGATCACCCATACTATCGATATTATCTTTTGGTATAGTGAAACAAACTATTAGACTATGGTATGTATAGGGACTTAGTGAGGTTGTTGGTGTTAAGTTGGTTTGGTTATGTTATGGTAATTGTCGTGGGATAAGTCATTTTGGAATCAAAGGCTAAGTGATTTAGTCATTGATGAATAACATTTTGTTTATCTATTATTATGAGGAAATTCATGAAATACTTTGTATGTTTGTGTGTGTTTAATTTGAAATGTACGATGGATGAGTAAATGGAGTCATTTGGATGACTAAAGATGTGTTTGTTGTGTGGTGTTAAAAGTAGTAGTGATAGCATGTAGTTTGGGACAAAGTATAGCTTGGAAAATAACCTAACTTAGAGCCACACGGCCAGCTCCCACGGCCATGTGTGTAAGGCGTGTGAATTTTGCATGGAATTTTTGGAGTTTAAGGACGTCACACGGCCTGGTCACACGAGCGTGTCCCGTGGCCGTGTGACCAAAATGGCATGCTGTGTCATAAACAGAGTGTCCCATTTTTTCACACGGGGTGGTCACACGGGCATGTCAAGGCCATGTGGTAGACACGGGTGTATGCTTGGCCTTGTGAAAACCTGTGTCGGTTCGAAATGAAAAATAATTTTCCAATAATTCAACACGAGTAGGGGATACGGGCATGTGTGACCACACGGCCTACCCACACGGGCACGCCCTTGTCTCACACGGGCGTGTGCCCTGTATTAGGTCAAATTTTCTAAAATTTTTCTAAGTTCTCGGTTTGGTCTCGGACCACTCTAAAACCATGTTTTTGGGCCTCGTAATCCCATTTTAAGGGTTGTATGATATTTTATGAATAAGTTTTAAATTAGAACAAAAATTTGTGGTTCGATTATGTATGAATGATGATGATATTGTTCGGTACTGCCTTCTACTCGGGGAAGGTGATAAACCTGGGTAAGGGGTGTTACATTTAGTGGTATCAGAGCTATGGTTTAGTCAGTTCTCGAACTACCGTAGCGTGGTAAATGAGTCTAGTTATACATGCCATAGATATATTGTGATAGTGTGGTGACTCCTGACTTTTCTAAATTATATTTTGGCTTTCTGTAGTAATGGATCCCGAACGAGCTGCAGTTGATTATGCTGTTAGCAATGCACCGGCTCTCGCGCAAGGGACCGCACCGATAGAAAGTAGAAATGAGACTATGAGTCAAGGAGATGAGGCTCGGGATGCCTTTCTTCGAATGATGAATGATTGGTATGCCGATTTCATTAGAGCAAACCCTAATGTTCAACCCCCTCCTCCCCTACCTATACCACAACCGGTTCCCATAGCCCCACAAGGTATTGATATTGTAAGGTTGGCAAAACCTCCAGTGGATAAAATTCGGAAACAAGGAGCTGAAGAGTTTAGAGCTAGTATGAATGATGATCAGGAGAGAGCGGAGTTTTGGCTCGAAAATTCCATCAGAGTATTTGAGGAATTATTTTGTACACCTAAGGAGTGTCTAAAATGTGTTGTGTCCTTGTTGAAAGATTCGGCCTATCGTTGGTGGAGGACATTAATATCTGTGGTTCCGAGGGAGAAAGTGACGTGGGATTTCTTTTTGGAGGAATTTTGCAAAAAGTATATAAGTCAGAGGTTTATGGATCAAAAATGGAAAGAGTTTCTCGAGTTCAAACAAGGTAAGATGACCGTGGCTGAGTATGAACGTGAATTTGTCAGACTTAGCAAATATGCACAAAAATGTGTTTCTACCAAGACGATGTTGTGTAGAAGGTTTGAGGACGGGCTTAATGAGGATATCAAAGTGCTAGTGGGAATCCTAGAACTAAAAAAATTTATTGTGTTAGTTGATAGAGCATGCAAAGCCGAGGAGCTAAATAAAGAGAAGAGAAAAGCAATTATGGAGGCTCGAGATGCTCGGAAGAGATCGATGAGTAAGTCCTTCCCATCTTTATCGAAGAGGTCTAAAGAAATGAATCCTCGAACGACAGTTTCAGCTGGAAAGTCACACCGAGATCGAGGTAAAGCATATTCGGGTTCTAAAACCCAGGCTACATCGATGGCTAGTGTGGGTAACGTGAGGACTGATAGACCTGAGTGTTAGAGCTATGGAAAACAACACAATGGTGAGTGCTGGGGACCTAACCCAACTTGTTTCAGGCGTAGTTCTGTAGATCATTTTATTAAAGATTGCCCTGAAGGAGCGGGAGATGAGAAATTTCAAGGTGTTAGATCAAGTCACACTGCTAGTAAGGGTAAACCGCCAAGGAACGTCTAAGGTGGAACCAATGGTAAGAGTACAGTGAAAGATACAGCTGTGAGATCTGAGACAAGGACACCTAGTAGAGCTTATGCTATGCGAGCTTGTGAAGAGGTATCATCTCCGAACATGATTACCGGTACATTCTCACTTTGTAATATTGACGTTATTACTTTGATAAACCCAGGCTCCACTCATTCTTATATTTGTGAAAAATTGGTGCATAGTATGACATTGCCTGTTGACTTTACTGAAATTGTTATTAAGATGTTAAACCCGTTAGGCAAATTTGTATTGGTAGATAAGGTTTGCAAGAATTGTCCTTTGATGATTCAGGGTTACTATTTTCTGTCTAATTTGATGTTGTTGCCATTTGACGAGTTTGATATTATTTTGGCCATGGATTGGTTGACATTACATGATGTTAAGGTAAATTGTAGACAAAAAACTCTTGAGCTGAAATGTGAATGTGGTGATATCATGTGGGTTCGAACAGATGAGTTGATTAAAATTCCAGTTGTGATTTCTGTAAGAGTATGCCCAAAGATCAATCATGAGATGGTTGTAATAACATACTTGATTTACCATGTTTATTAATATAAGGCATTGCCATTATTATTTCAATTTCTTTTCTGTGTGTATAAATAAACTGTTTTATAATAATGTCTTGAGAATAATATGATTATTCTTAAAAGATCCTTAGTCAAGTATTATTGTTGACTAGGACAACAATAATGCATTAAGACTAACACATAGTTGATTGATGATAAAGAGTTGTCATTGATATAGAGTGTCAAAATCAATGCATGAATATGTGTGTTAGAGAACAACATATTGGAGTGACCCGCTATGAGTATGTTTCTTGGATTATTATGTAATTGTCACAACATTACTCATAGTGATTAATGTGTATATGATCCTCAGACTTGAGATCATCATTATCCCAACATCGTGGGTTTTATATTTTGATACAGTCAAACGTACACTGTAACTGGTTGTTCTATAAAGGTTGATGTTGGATATACCACAATCTATGTAGAGGGATATGGTTGATCAATATAGGATAAGTCCCTTCTACATAATGGGAGTAATATCTTAGGCCACTTGATTGAGTAAAACTAGAAATGCATGGCCATTCTCAAATAAGTTGATATGAGATGTCATACTTATTTGTGTATCATATACTACTCAAGATATCAAGAAATATGGGATGGACTATGCAAGTGTGACTATTCCATGACTTGTGTCCATTCCAGAGATAAAGGGCTTAAGGATTAATGCATGAAAGGTTAATCACAAAAAAAAAGGTTATGTCGAATCATGACTTCTTGTAACTTAGGTATTAATGATGCATTGCTAGATGCCACTCATTGTTTGTAACATTAGAATCGCTCTAGTATTACTGCTAACGTTACAAGAACCTACAGGGTCACACCCTATGGTTGAAATAAACTGAATAAAACATAGTTGGTATTGTGTTTGGTTGTCACGTGAATTAAATTAATTATAGAATTAATTTAATTGGGCAATCAAATATTGAACATATTATATGTACAAGGATGTTGTACACATAATGAGAACATAGTTCTATTAATATATGAATTTGGTTCGTATATAAATTTAACTAAATATAGTTTACCGAAATCCTTGTTATAATTAATGTAATTATCGTTTTCGGTTAAAACATTATTATATTTATTTATTTTTAATTATGATTATTATGTTCGGATAAAAATTTTATGAATTATGATTCATTATATATATACCAATTATAAAAGGTGAGATATAGGGATTTTTAAACCTAAAAAAAAAAACTTTGCTTCTGAGGTCTAGTAGCCGTCAAGCAAAGAAATCTTCAAAAACTGTTTTTGGAGATTTCTTCTCATTCGTCATCAAACCAGGTGGATTGTGTAGAGGTCGGCATCATAAGAGGTTGCAACTTGATTCGATAGTAGAGCAGAATTCTCGTTGCCGAGACATCGCTATCTATTCATATTGGAGTTTCGATAATTTTGAAACCATTATTTCACCCTGATTCGTTCCTCGCACATGGATCCATGGTTTGGATAGCCAAAATTACTTTTATTTTGTTACGCCATGGGGGCACCGGCATTTCAATAGTTCCTATATGTCTGCTCAAAAATACATGAGAAAAGGGTGTGAGGCTTATCTTGCATATGTGTTGAATACTGAGGTGTCAGAATTGATACTTGAATCGGTGCATGTAGTTTGTGAATTTCCAGACGTGTTTCCAGAAGAGTTACCCGAGTTACCTCCTATCAGAGAAATTGAGTTTGCTATTGATTTGTTACCTAGGACTAGACCCATTTCCATTGCTCCATATAGGATAGCTCCGACAGAATTGAGAGAGTTAAGGGCTCGGTTGCAAGAGTTGACAGAAAAGGGATTTGTGAGGCCGAGTTTCTCCCCTTGGGGTGCACCTGTATTGTTCGTAAAGAAGAAGGATGGGTCGATGAGGCTTTGTATTGATTATAAATAGCTTAAAAAGGTGACTACCAAGAACAAGTATCCATTACCGAGAATTGATGATTTATTCGACCAATTAAAGGGAGCAATGGTGTTCTCTAAGATTGACTTGAGATCTGGCTATTACCAGCTGCAGGTTAAGGAATCCGATGTGCCAAAGACTTTTTAGAACGAGGTACGGCCATTATAAATTTCTTGTTATGCCTTTTGGTTTAACTAATATGCCGGTTATGTTTATGGATTTAATGAACCTGATTTTTTGGCAATATTTGGATAAGTTTGTAGTAGTATTCATAGATGATATATTGATCTATTCTCAGAATGAGTCGGAGCATGCTGATCATTTGAGGACTGTATTGCAAACTTTGAGAAAAGAGAAGTTATTTGCTAAATTTAGCAAGAGTGAGTTTTGGCTACATGAAGTTAGATTTTTGGGACACATAGTCTCGGGTGATGGTATTCGGGTTAATAAAAGCAAGATTTCGACAATTGTTGATTGGAAACCGCCGAAGAATGTAACTAAGGTTGGAAGCTTTCTGGGTTTAGCTAGCTAATACTGACGATTTGTCGAGGGTTTTTCTATGATTACTTCTCCTATGACCAAACTGCTTCAAAAGGATGTAAAATTTGAGTGGACCGAAAGATGTCAACAAAGTTTTGATCAGTTGAAAGCTAAATTGACTAAGGCACTAGTGCTAGTGCAACCTGAGTCGGGAAAGGAGTTTCTGATTTATAGTGGTGCATCACTAAATGGCCTTGGATTTGTACTTATGCAAGAGGGCAAGGTGGTGGCCTATGCTTCGAGGTAGTTAAAACCACATGAAAGGAACTACCCGAAACATGATTTAGAATTGATCGCTATTGTCTTTGCTTTGAAGATTTAGCGCCATTATTTGTATGGTGAGAAATGTCAGATTTTTACCGACCATAAAAGTTTGAAATGCTTGATGAGCCAAAAGGAATTGAATTTGAGACAACAGAAGTGGCTTGAATTATTAAAGGACTATGAGCTAGTAATTGAGTATCATCCCAGAAAGGCAAATGTGGTCGCGAATGCTTTGAGCAGAAAGTCTTTGTTTGCCTTGAGAGCTATGGGCACGAGTATGACTTTGTTGGATGATGGTTCCCTATTAGCTGAGTTAAGGGCTAAGCCATTGTTTCTACAGCAAATTTGTGAAGCTCAAAAGAATGATGACGGATTGCAAGCCAAGAGGGTTCAGTGTGAGATGGATGGTAACTTTGATTTTCAAGTTGGTTCGGATAGTTGCTTGATGTTTCATAATAGGATTTGCATTCCTAAAGATGAGGAGTTGATTTGGAAAATTTTGCTTGAGGCACATAGTGGTTGTTTATCTGTACATCCTGGTAGCACAAAAATGTATAATGACTTGAAGAAATTGTATTTGTGGCCGGGCATGAAAAAAGACATTTTGGAATTTGTGACAAAGTTTCTAATCTACCAACAGGTGAAGACAGAGTATTAGGTACGTCCGGATTTTGTGACAGGATTGCCCTTGACATCAAAAAAGAAAGATACTGTATGGGTTGTTATGGATAGATTGACGAAATCAGCTCATTTCATACCGACACATGTGGATTATTCACTTGATAAATTGGCTGAATTATACATTGCTGAAATTGTGAGGTTACATGGAGTACTTATGTCCATCATCTCGGATAGGAATCTGAGGTTCACATCTAGATTTTGGAAAAAATTGCAAGAGGCACTAGGTACAAAGTTAAATATTAGTACCGCATTTTACCCACAAACTGATGGTCAATCCGAGAGAGTAATCCAAGTTCTTGAAGATATGCTTTGGTGTTGTGTTTTAAAGTTTGAAGGTAGTTGGGAAAAGTATTTGCCTTTAGTGGAATTTGCCTACAACAATAATTACCAGTTGAGTATAAGGACGGCGCCTTATGAGGCATTGTATGGTCGAAAATGTCGAACTCCTTTGTATTGGATTGAGTTGATTGACAAACAAATTCATGGCATTGATCTGGTTAGAGAGACTGAGGAAAAAGTGAAGATAATTCGGGATTGTTTAAAGGCTGCTTCTAACCGACAAAAGTTTTATGCTAATTTGAAAAGGAAAGAGATTGAATTTTAGGTTGGTGATAAAGTATTTTTAAAAGTGTAGCCATGGAAGAAAATATTAAGATTTGACCGAAAGGGCAAGTTAAGTCCGCATTTTATTAGACCGTACGAGGTTATAGAAAGAATAGGGCCAGTGGCATAGCGTCTAGCTTTACCATCAGAATTAGAGAAAATACATAATGTGTTTCATGTGACAATGTTACGACGGTATCATTTAGATCCCTCTCATGTGATTTCACTTACAGATATTGAGATTCAGCCGGATATGACCTACGAAGAAGAGCTGATTAAGGTTTTGGCTCGAAAGATTAAATAATTAAGAAACAAGGATATAGCTCTGGTGAAAGTGTTGTGGCAAAAACATGGTGTGGAAGAGGCTACGTGGGAACCGGAGGAAGCTATGAGGAAACGGTACCCAAACCTATTTACCGATAAGATTTTTAGGGACAAAAATTTCTAAAGGGGGAGAGTTGTAACAGCCCGAATTAGGGGCTAAATGAAAAAGTGGTATCGAAACCATGAATCTGAGGTTTAAAATATTATCCGGATTTAGTTTTGATGTTTATTAGGTGTTTTGGTGTATGAATCTTATTGGTTACATGTCCAATTTGGTATGTTGGACTAAATTGCAATAGGTGAAAAATATGGGTTTTAATCCATAAAGGTATTTGATTGAATTGAGTTTCTAAATAAGAGGTCCTTATATGGTAATTAAACCATTTTAACTTCATTTGGATCGAAATGCCCAAGGAAGGGTGGAATACTAAAGGTTTTTAATGAAGGGCATTTTGGTCATTTCGTTAATAAAAGAATAAAAAGGCAAAATAAGGCCAAATAGTGTCCATAATCTCTTCTTCTTGGCTGAACATGGTGGGAAACCATAGCTAGGGTTTTGACAACTTCTCAAGCTCATAATCGGGAAGATTGAGGAATTAACATTGACCGGGGCAAGGGCAAGGTCTCGAATTAAGTTACAAATTACTGCTTTTTGTTGTTGAGGTAAATTTATATGTAGGTAATGTGTTCGTTTTATTTGTACATTAATAATTCTAATGGATATAATGAAATGTTGATATTGAAAATCTTCTATGACGTTGGATGTGTTGGAAATGAGAGTTCCCGGTTGAACCTTCGAAATAATGGGTGATATAGATAAAATATGGTTTGGTCACATGTGTGATAAAGTGATCTTCACCATGTAGACCCGAGGGTTATGGAGCTCAAAGGCTAAGCCACATGTGTGATAAAGTGACCTTCACCATGTGCAAATAATGATTATGGGACTTAATGGCTATGTCACATGGGTGATAAAGTGAACTTCACCATGCGTCCATAAGAGAGATATCCTATGTAGCTAAGTCACATGGGTGATAAAGTGACCTTCACTATGTGTACATGAGGGCTACGAGATTAAATGGCTAAGTCACATGGGTGATAAAATGATCTTCACCATGTGTACTCGAGAGCCGGGCTTATGTGTTGGTGGAATTATGGGCAAAAAGTCCACCGAGTATCAAATGTTAATCCGAAGAGTTTAACGGGGATGATCACAAAAGAGATTGGTATGGTAGTACCCTATGGTTGTGCAAATGTATTCTTTAGGCAAGTGTAATTGTGGAGAAATGCATGTGGTTGTGAGGATGCATGTAGACTTAAATAGGAGAAAATAATGTGTGTGAATTGTATGGGAAATTTGGTAAGTTTTGGTGGTAAGTTGACATGTAAGAGATACCCTTGGTGTGGCTAAATTGGTATCTTGATGTTAATTATTTACATATAGACTTACTAAGCTTTTCAAGCTTACTCCTTTCTCTTTCCCTTGTTTTATAGATTCAGTCAAGCCAGTTCGGGATCAGATCGAGTCAGAGGATCACCCACACTATCGACATTATCTTTTGGTATAGTGAAACAAACTGTTAGACGGGACTTAGTGAGGTTGTTGGTGTTAAGTTAGTTTGGTTATGTTATGGTAATTGTCATGGGATAAGTCACTTTGGAATCAAAGGCTAAGTGATTTAGCCAATGATGAATAACATTTTGTTTATCTATTATTATGAGGAAATTCATGAAATACTTGGTATGTTTGTTTGTGTTTAATTTGAAATGTATGATGGATGAGTAAATAGAGTCATTTGGAT
The DNA here is from genome assembly GCA_020496765.1 of Gossypium stocksii. NCBI lineage: Eukaryota > Viridiplantae > Streptophyta > Magnoliopsida > Malvales > Malvaceae > Gossypium > Gossypium stocksii. Next base: position 45,575,928 of record CM035624.1, read on the forward strand.
GACTAAAGATGTGTTTGTTGTGTGGTGTTAAAAGTAGTAGTGATAGCATGTGGTTTGGGACAAAGCATAGCTTGGAAAATAGCCTAACTTAGGGCCACACGGCCAACTCCCACGGCCATGTGTGTAAGGCGTGTGAATTTTGCATGGGATTTTTAGAGTTTAAGGACATCACACTGCCTAGTCACACGAGCGTGTCCCGTGCCTGTGTGACCAAAATGGCATGCTGACATCATAAACAGAATGTCTCAGTTTTTTACACAGGGAGGTCACACGGGCGTGTCGAGGCCATGTGGTGGACACGGGCAAAGGACACTGGCGTGTGCTCGGCCGTGTGAAAACCCCTATAGGTTCAAAATGAAAAATAATTTTCTAATAATTCAACACGGGTAGGGAACACAGGCGTATGTGACCACACGGCCTGTGTAACACCCAAACCTGTATCTATCGCTGAAATGGGGTTACGAGGTATTACCAGACAAGACACCACTTTCGAACAATCAAATATACATATAAGTTATGTAGACATAACTAAAGCATAAGTCTGCTTAAACATTAACATACCATTTAAAACGTATCACATATACTAATTATGCCTTAAAATTTTAATGAAATCCATAACATACTTAAAATTCAAAGTACATTCTATTTAGCATGCCTCATAATCATATAGTATATGCCTTAAGTTACAAACAACAATTAAATACTCCTCAATAAAAATGGTATTCAAATACTTAATAAATATCAAACATTTTAATACATAATTGAATACATGCACTTATTAACCAGTCAAATCATGACACAAAACTTTATAACAAACATCATATGCGGCATCATTAATCTCCTTGTGCACACAAAACATACCAAGTTTTTCCAACCATTATTCACTGCACATCATGCATTACTATACATGATCTTAATTAATCTAAATATTTTTGTGTATGACTATTGAGTCATATATATTATTTTAATCATACTTAAAAAAAATGCCAAATGTATATTTCATATATCAAATTTCAAGCATGCCATTTCATTAATTAAACATGTACATATTAAAAACCAAACAAGTCACAACATGCCACATAAAGACCAAACATATATGTGTCTTTAATTTCATTTCCTTGAAGCCAAAATATACATATATTTTTGGCATTATATGAGCATATTAAATTAAACCAAATTTGAATGCTAATGTTAGTCATTTTATAAACTCAATTCGCATACCTAACACCAAACTTTAAATAACTAAAACATATACAAAGATATTTATATATATAATTCATGTGCCTCAACATGCATTTCGACTATTAACTATTATAATTACACCAAAACTTTTATCAAAAATCAACCTAGTTACAAATTCCATTCATTGATTCATTAATCAAACCTATTAGCCAAATATCACTCATAATATGTATACATACAAATACATTACCAAACTAAAAATCAAGTTATATATTCAACCTTTATTACAAAGCCGAATCAAATTATAAAATAAACATCACTCCAAACATGTCATTAATCATATCTTCTAATCAAATAATAATATAATCTTTATATCACATATATTACATTACTTAAAACCGAAATATACACAACCACTTTAGGCATATACACCATGTTTCATATCAAGCATTTCATTCACATGTATACTTTAGTGATTACCAAAATAAACTTTAACCATAAACAACATAATAAACCTCAAACATTAATAAATTGTAACAGCTTCATTTCATCTATATACCATACTAATCTCCAACCATATTTGGATTTCATTGAATATTCTTTATCACCAAATCACATAATAAATTCTTAACAAAACATATCAACAAAATTCTCATATACTTTTATCCATGCATAAACCATAGCCAAATCAACCTCATATACACATCCAAAATCACCAACCATTTTCAAAGCATATAACACAAATAAACATGACTAAAGTTTCATATAATCACTTTGCATATTATCCATTTTCACATGGCTTAATATATATACACAACTTCAAACTTATTAAACATAACTTAGCTTACACATGCCATAAAGTCAAGTTCTAACTTATAATGTACCAAAAACAGTCTATAGTGTGATAGACTTCACTAATGATCCCCGAGCTCGTAACTTGAATCCAAATCTATAAAACAGAGGTAAACAAGAACACACACAATAAGCTATTTAAGCTTAGTAAGTCATAAGCAAATAAACAACTCAATGATATAATCAACTCATTTAAAATAATCCAAATTATAATATCATTATCACATTTAGTCTCAAACTTACAATTTCGTAAATAATATATACTTTCATACATAAATGTTACCTTGGCTGAATGCTCATATAATTATATTAACAAAATATCATTCAACTATCAAAGCCAAAATGTCATTATATAACCAAGTATACTTACACTTATATACACAAGCTCATGAATCAAAATATAACATCATATATATACACTTATTATATGGCTGAATATACATAATCTTATATACACATATTCAAGAATCATTTCAAAAATATTCATATTATTTATTCAAAAGACCGAATGCACTTTCCATATTCACATACATTCTTCATTTACATCATATATGATTTGCAACAAATATCAAGTAACTTACTTGTTGGAACACCGGTGCCTCCAAGGCGCAGTGGAAAAAAAATATTCCGACGATCCAAACCATGGATCCATGTGTAAGGAACGAATCGGCGTGATAAAAGGTTTCGAAATTACTGAAACTTCAATCTAAGTAGACAGCGACTCCTCGGCTACGAGAATACTGTTGTGCTATCGAATCCAAGCCACAATCCTTATAATCCCGACCTCCACTTGATCCACCAAGTTGACAATAAACGAAAGAAATCTCCAAAACTATTTTCAGAGGTATTTTGCTTTGAGGGCTGCTAGACCTTGTAGCAAAAAAACGGGGTTTTATATTTATTCTCTTTTTTAGGGTTTTTTTCCTCCCTTTTATATATAAACCCCTTCTTAATTGGTATGTATATAATGAATTCTTAATTCATTAAGTTTTAATTTGAACATAATAACCATAATAAATAAATATAATAATGTTTTAACCAAAAATTATAATTACATTAATTATAGTAAATATTTCGGTAAACTATATTTATTTAAATTTATATACGAACCAAATTCATATATTAATAGAATTATGTTCTCCTTATGTGTACAACATCCTTGTACATATAATATGTTCGATATTTGATTGCCTAATTAAATTAATTCTACAATTAATTTAATTCATGTGACAACCAAACACAATACCAACTATGTTCTATTCTGTTCATTTCAACCATAGGGTGTGACCCTATAGGTTCCTGTAACGTTAGCAGTAATACTAGAACGATTCTAATATTACAAACAATAAGTGGCATCTAGCAATGCATCATTGCTACCTAAGTTTCAAGAAGTCATGATTCGACATAACCTTTTCTTGTGATTAACCTTTCATGCATTAATCCATAAGTCCTTTATCTCTGAAATGGACACAAGTCATGGAATAGTCACACTTGCATAGTCCATCCCATGTTTCTTGATACCTTGAGTAGACTATGACACACAAATAAGTATGACATCTCATATCAACTTATTTGAGCATGGCCATGCATTTTTAGTCTCACTCAATCAAGTGGCCTAAGATATTACTCCTATTATGTAGGAGGGACTTATCCTATATTGATCAACCATATCCCTCTACATAGATTGTGGTATATCCAACATTAGTCTTTATAGAACAACCAGTTACGGTGTTCATTTGACTATATCAAAATATACAACTCACGATGTTGGGATAATGATGATCTCAAGTATGAGGATCATATACATATTAATCACTATGAGTAATGTTGTGACAATTACATAATAATCCAAGAAACATACTCATAGCGGGTCAGTCCAATATGTTATTCTCTAACACACATACTCATGCATTGATTCTAGCACTCCATATCAATGACAACTCTTTATCATCAATCAACTACATGTTAGTCTTAATGCATTATTGTTGTCCTAGCCAACAATAATACTTGACTAAGGATCTTTTAAGAATAATCATATTATTCTCAGGACATTATTATAAAACAGTTTATTTATGCACACTGAAAAGAAACTAAAATAATAATAGCAACGCCTTATATTAATAAACATGATAAATCAAGTATGTTATTGCAACCATCTCGTGATTGATCTTTGGGCATACTCTTACATTGCTTACCTTATTTCAAATAGGTAATAAGCTAACTCATACCTGGTCATTTTTGCTCGTTTTACACATTCAATCACAACTTATCATTGCCCGCTGAACCATTCAGAATTGGATAGGACACTCGGATAATCACATATATTGTACAATGCCAACGTCCCAAACGTGGTCTTACATGTAATCACATATCGATGCCACTGTCCTAGACAGGGTCTTACTCGCACACATATATCGGAGTCACATATCGATGCCAACATATAAAACATGGTCTTACTCGCACACATATATCGAAGTCACATATCGAAGCCAACGTATAAAACGTGGTCTTACTTGCATACATATATCGATGCCATGGTCCTACTCGCACATCACATATCAGAATCCTATGTCATGACATATGTATCCTAGCTATTCCTAAGGTTCATACAGGGCTTTCAGACGTCGTAACTCGATTGAATCGAACTCGTAAACTTAATTCTCAAGCATATACACATTCAGTCATTAAGTATATAAAATCATAAAATTCAATTCAGCATTTAAAACATATATATATTCAAATTTATTAACACCTATTTGCTTATAAACTTACCGCAGACGATGAAAATAGGAACGGGGCGGCTAATCGACAACTTTAGTTTTCCCCTAATCCAAATCCGATTTCTTTGGTTCTTAGGCTTGGATCAAGCTTTGACATTGGCCGAACCTAAGCTTTCTTTATTTCTTTTTTTTCTTTAGTTTCGATCATGAGAAAATATGAAGAACACGGCTTTTAATTATGGTATATTATATCATAGATATTATTTATTATTTTACATATTTAACCTTTAAAAATTAATAACTAAAACAAATATTCTAAGGTCACAACCGTCCTTCAATATTTCATATGGTCAAATTGCAACATAAATACCTCATATAAGAAAGACATCATCAATTCGGCCCTTTTAAAAATAACCATAAATTTTCACTTTATGCGATTAAGCCCTTTTATTAAATCGGGCACTCAAACGACAAAATTAAATCACTAAAATTTCACACATATAAATTCACATATAATAAACACAGAAAATAAATTTTAAATATTTTTCTGACTCAAATTCATAGTCCCGAAACTACTGCTCCGAATAGGGTCAAAATCGGGTTGTTACAACCTGCCTACACGAGCATGCCCCTGTCTCACAAGGGCGTCTGCCTTGTATTAGGTCAAATTTTTCAAAATTTTTCTAAGTTCTCCGTTTGGTCTCGGACCACTCTTAAACCATGTTTTGGGCCTCCTAAGTCCATTTTAAGGGTTGTATGATATTTTATGAATAAGTTTTAAATTGGAACAAAAATTTGTGGTTCGATTATGTATGAATGATGGTGATATTGTTCGGTAATGCCTTGTGCTCGGGTAAGGTGATAAACCGAGGTAAAGGGTGTTACAGTATGTCTTAACAATTGGGGGTTGCACAATCAGTTGGAAAGCCACTTTGCGAAATACAGTTGCTTTATCTACTACTGAAGCTAAAGACATGACGATTACTGAGGCTTTTAAAGAAGCTAAATGGTTAAAGGGACTCTTTGGTGAACTCAGTAAGGACCTTCAATTCAGTACAGTGTTTTGTGATAGTTAGAGTGTCATCTTCCTTATAAAAGATCAAATGTTTAATGAGAAAACAAAGCACATTGATGCTCGGTATCATTTTGTGCGTAATATTATGCTTGTGGAGATATTGTTGTGAGCAAAATTAGTACTCATGAAAATCCTACAGATATGATGTCTAAGTCACTTCTTATAACCAAGTTTGAGCATTGCTTAGACTTGGTTGGTATTCATTGTTAAAGAATACCCGTTAAGGGGTTTCGCGGAAGAGGTGGAGAACTTGTTCGTTGAGAGTTCGTGGTGAAGAACTTGTTCGTTGAGAATTCATGTCAAGGTAGAGATTGTTAGAGTTGAGTGAATCAAATCCTTGTTAAAATAAAATACAGTGGTAAAGTAAAATAAAGTAAAATCCATATAGAACTATATTTCTTTTATTTTATGTTTATTAGAATAATGTTTTTCAACCTATAAATAAATGTAGTCTAAACTCCTCTTATATCATTTGAATTCGACATTAGTGAATTTTATTCTTCTCTGCTCTTGGTTTTTTCCCGAAAGAGTTTTAACGTAAAATCTATGTGTTCTTATTTTTCTTCCTTTTTCTTTACTGTCATTCTATATTGTCATTGTTGACATTCAACTTTTACATAACCAAACAATGATACATGGTCTGTCACGTATATCTCTTATGCTAACATACAAAATTATAAAAAAAATATACTGTAAAAAATTTATGTGTATTTTATACACACAAATCTTTAAAAAAATTATAAAAAAATATTTTGTGTATTTTATATTATAAAAAAATTTGTGTGTATTTAAATCTTAAAAAAATTCTAAAGTTCTAACCAAAAAATATACTGTAAAAAATAATCAGTGTGTTATAATATATTTATTTATAAAAAATTATAGCTAAAAAGCATAGACATAACTCATTTATATATTTGTATTTTATGAACCTTAAATTATAACCTATTGGTCAAGTGTTTACCTTCCCGAGAATGATCTGGGTTCAAATCATTTTTGTACCCAAAAAAAAAAAACTTATTCACCTATCCATGGTATATATTATAAAAGTCAATATACTTATTTATATAAAAAAAAGTGTTAAAAATAATTTTCTAAAATTATGGCAAAAAATTATATTAATATTATAAATTTTGTATTACTTTTAACTTAACTAATGTAATAAAAAAAGTTATAACATGGCGTAAGTTTTTCTTCAAATTAAGTTTATGTAAGTTTTTTATAATTAAAGCTAAAGAATATTTGAACCATAAATCCAAATATTATGTGGTCAATGTTAGTTATTCAAATACAAAAAGTTGTTTTGTACCATATCGTGGGGTACGATCCCTTTTGAGATGATGGAGCTAGACATAAGCATTGGAGATGCTTGTAAACTCTTTAATTTGAGACATTCAAAGCTTTGAAATATGCTTGAGAGGATATTTGTTGTTCTAAAAAAGATTTCTCATATTAACAACATCATCTCAATGTAGCATAAAAAAAAAAGTTTAATCGCACGTACAAGCATATTGCATACTTCATAACTTCATTCGTAAGTGGAATTGATATGATCCATAATCTTAAAAGTACATGAGAGAATATCTTGAAAATTTTAATAATAAATATTTAGATTTAGATGATGAATAATTCTATCAAGGACCAAGAGATGATAATAAGAAGTATATGTTAAATGTTAGAGGGAATAACCCAATAAATATGAAATGTCAGAGCAATTAGATAAAATTGCATGTGTTGTTGATTTTGCTTATTATTTTTATAAGTAATCATATTATTGATTACTTTCTTAGACTAACATATTACGTATGATTATTTTATTTTAATTTTTGTTACTCGTTTAGAAATTTTTTTATCGTACCGATAAGTAATTACTATTTGTACTGTCAAACATAACAACGAGAATTATGATATAATTACACTCTATTGGCCAAACATATTTAGGGAATTATAATTCTTTGAATTACAAGAGTATAATTATTACCCTAGTATTTACACTTTTATCTAATTACACTATATTGTCAAATTTACAAGAAATTACTAGGTTTTTATAAACAAAAAAAAAAAAAACTGAATTTTTACGAGGAAAATAATTTTATTTTTTAAATTTCCTTTATTTCTTCTTTTTAGAATTTCTTTGAAGTTATTTTTTTTCAATAAAAGGGAAAACCCTGTGGTTTTACAAGGAATTACAAAGTTTTTATCCCAAAAAAATGAGTTTTTACATTGAACTGCATTATGGGTGAAAATTTTGGGTTTTATCTCAAGAGCTAAATAATTCAGTTCCTATACTGGGCGACTAAAACGAGCGTATGTCATATTAATAACTGATGACTAAAATGATAAAAATATGTAACGACAATTATTAAAATGATAATACGTAACAATGCTCATATTGCAAACTTTTATTTTCGGTACCCAAAATGAAAATTTATAGAAGTTGTGTAACCAACTGTGCAATTTACCTTAACCTCAACTCTAGAGCGGCCACTCTAATGAACTGTGAAAATACCCAAGCAGATTTTGTATTGTGGCTGAATCCAACCATAAGCATGATCTTGTGGAGAAAACGTAATGCAGGATCCTCAACCCAAGATTGCTTTGGATACTGGTTTCTTGGTTTTGGGTTTAGCAACTGGAGGTTTATAGGTGCGAATGGATGATTAATGTTTGCCTTATCAATGTTAAGTGAGGTAATTCTACTAGGATAGGGGTTATGGAGGTCACAGACAAGGGAAGGGTTAATAATGTTTTCATAAGGGCTGCTCAGAAGATCATCAAGCACTTTCCACCCCCGCTCAAATCTAGCTTAGAAGCTTGGCCCATCTTGATTTCTTTCTTCACCAAAATCCCTCTGCAATCCTGTTGTCACACCACTTGCCATTGCCGAGGACAATTGTTAGCTCTAATACTAGTGATGCTGGTCATAGATTAACAATCAAACAACACAACGGCAGGAAGAACAGAGATAGAAGAGGAAGCATGACAGAAAGGGGAAAGAAAATAGTCTTAGTATAATCCATAGAGAAGTTTGTTTAATTCTTCATCCCAGTATGTTCCCATTCTCTGCTTCACAGTTCATATAGGCATAACAAAACAAATGATAAATCAGCAAATTTGTTTCTGCTACAACCGTAATTAACCATTACTTAAAGACCTGAAAAAAACTAGTGGGCCGGTAGGGCTTAAAGTTTCAGACTGCAGCATTCGGCCATTCACAAGTGAAGCTAATCTATTTCAGCAAACCACAAACAAACGGGCCAGAGCTGTAGACAGCCTTAAGTTCACTACTTATATAGCCAGCTAGCATTTTCCAGTTCAGTAATTTAGGCAGGTATAAACTCTTCGATCTTGCATTGTGCGTAAAAAGCCTTACTAAGAAAAACGTGACATTCAACAAAGAAACCAAGAAACATCAAAATCAGGATTAACTAAGTCTCATCTATAATCCTCGAACAACATTCTGATCACAGCATTACAGATCACAAGGTCATTCCATTTGGAGCTCAGGTCTATGGTTTGGACCAAAATATTATGCCTACTTTAGCACTTAATACTATATTTCATCAATCAACTCAAGAAGATCATCAACTTCTTGCCTCAGTGCTGTAAGTTTCTGTTGCTGCAAAGCCACCCGGTTCTCAATATCACGGGCCCCCAACTTCTTCTCATAGCCGTCCACCACTGTAGAGTGCTTAACCATTACTTTTTCCTGTAATTCTCTCTCCTTAGCCACCAGCTCCTCCACCTACACAGATAAAAAAAATATCACTCATACGAAAATTCCATATAGAGCAAAATAAAATCATAAATGCTATTGGCATCCAGAGCAAACAGAATATTTGTGTCATGCATAGTCAAGTTACAACAAGAATACTGTTGCATGCTAAGGTTTAAAATTTACCAAAACAAGATGTTACAACAAATGAACAATTGACAAACATGAAAGGCAACAAATCCATATCTAATTGATCTAGAAAAGTTGAGCAACAACGCCAAACAGTAAAAGACAGGTGAACCTTAGGGAATACTTGAGCAGCTGATGGAGAAGATTGCAAGAAGGTCAGCAAGGGTTTCAATTCTTTGGACAGCTCTTTTAACAAACCATCAGCTGCTTTTCGAGCAGCTTTACAAGCTTGAATGTTCCCAGTCCTAGAAAGATCATGTAGTGATGCTTCCAGGTTATCATGTGTTGTCAAGCATCTACTTATGATATTCTGAACCTGCTGAATCACTGCCTGAACCTGAACTTACAGAGAAAATTCTTAAACCAATTCACTTGTACATGGTAATTTTGGGTGAGCAATGTAGATTGCATAGTAACATCCTACTAACCTCTTCCCACTGCTGTTTAGCCAAATAAGAAGCAGAAGACTTGGAGATTGATATGTCTGCATGCATATAAACAATGCAAGCAACAAAAAAGAACAAAAACCCTGAAATTAACATCAGTGGCTCCCTGAGCATCGATAGTTGACTGAAATGGTAATAGACCTGAAAGATAAACAAACAGCAAACCGTTAACCCTGTAAATATAGGATTATGAAAACCTAATGTCCAATATTCTGTGTTTGGAGGTAGCAGAATGGTGGCATTACACTAGTATGCTAGGAGCAGTGTGCATGACATTCAGACTGAAAATTGAGAAAGAAGAATACCTGAAAAAATTGATTGTGCTCAGGCACAACATTAGTTTTTTTAAGCACAACTACTGGTCTACCATCAATATCCAAGTGGGAGATCTTGGTCTGCATACAACCATAAACACATTATATATAAAAAACCAAAGCCTTCAGACTCAAAGTTCAACACAAATACAACCCTATGTTATACAACATATGTTCCAATAGAAGAGAAACAATAAGCCTACTAATACCTCTTGCCACTGCTCCACAGGAAATGGAGCTGCTACAGATATGTCACTAGAACCCTCAGGCAAAACAACCTGCAACCGAAGTACCAGATCAATGTAAGAGGATGCTAAGAAAACAACTCTCTTACCATTCACCAGACTGCAATTATACCACACAAGCACATATCTTAGTCCTAAGGTCATAATAAGACAGCAGCATTAGTTCCCATTTTAGTACTTGGTGGCATGTTTTAATCCATAACAAATAAGTAGTGTAACTATGTCTATTTAGTAAGAGTTGAAATATGTACTTATACAAGTTTTAGACAAGCTCGGGAAGGAAGTGATACAAACCTTCACAATGAGTGCATCAATAACCAACTCAACCATTGGGCTACTAAAAGTAATATTAAGAAAGCGCTTCCCGTCTGACTCATACAAAAAGTCCTGAAGCGGCAAGCCATATCCAATGGTAAAAGCAGTTCTCCAGCCACCAAACATTGGGTACCTAGGTTCAATCAATAGTTCCGTCTACAAAGACAAATGGCACTTCAATAAGAATAAACTACGAAATGATAGATACTCTTAAATCCTACTCAGCAATATAACCTTTTTGGAGTCACCCCGCAGATGAGACGTTGATATATTGCCAATTTCATCCCTGTAATAAACAGAATGTGCCCTTGGTGGCAAGTTCGCAACAAGATACCTAAAGGCCGATGCACCACGAACGTTGGGTCTGGCCAGGAAATCAAGCCTGTAGTGTCAAAGTAACAATTCAGAAACAAACTTCCAAGCCGGCATGGTGCTCACCATAATCCATAAAAAGGTAAAGATATGAAGTAACCTGGAAAATTCACCCTTGCTCTGGGCACCACCATGTATGAGCTTGTAATGCTCAGTGACTTGCACATTACCCCAATGGGAAATTTCTATCTCTCTCACCAATTCTTGAGCAACAGAAAATGGTAAATTGCTTTCAAAATGAACTGCTATGGGTGAGTAAGAGAATGAAGGAAGATTCTCATAAGGACCATATTTGATTTCTGAACCATGAATCTTTGTGTTCTCCAGTTTTGTATAGGATTCAATTCTAGAATCAGGCAATTTAACACTTAGAGACTGAACCTTCACAGCATAAGGAGATAGATAGTGTGCACTATCCTGGTATAGAACAAGCTGAATATCAGCCTGAGTGATTTGCTCAGGAATAGGTCGCAAGGCATGGGTAAATACGGCCAAGACATCAAAAGTGAAGCTATCACCCTCAGCTAATCCCTTAGGCAAAGATACTGAATAGAATGTCAAAGCAGCAGGCATGTCTTTTGGGTTGGCAGCCTCAACAGGGAGAGCAACAACAGGGTTTTTTACTTTCCCTTTCCCTTCATGTGGAGTAGCCATCAAATATGCCATGTTTTTGGCTTGTTGCTCAGGAAAAGCCAGCAAAACCTTGGACTCCTTTTCAGGACCTGCATTCTCCACCTAGAAGACAATATAACAGCACATTAAAGAATAAAGCCGAAAATAGATAATAGAGTTGAAAGCATTAGCAATTTGAGAATGAAAAGAAAAGTGAGTGTTACTGAAGCACCTTCACAGTTGAAGAAATCCGCACAATATGTGATGTCAAATATATCTGCAACACATAGGGACGCTTTTAACATAAAAACTTTACAGATACAACTATTGTAGCAGTTCAGATCAACCCAATAGATGATGTTTCAGATGGATAAAATCTTCAGAAGCAGCCGTGAACCAATCAGAGAAATGAACTCGCAAGGAATACTATTAATAATATTAAACCCTAGAAAGCTTGAAAATTTGATAGAGAAGGATAAAAACTTACGCGTCGATCGACTTTGGAAAGGACCAGATCGGAAAGTGCGGGTGATGCCAAAATTGCGATTGTAAGCATAAGGAAACAAAACCTGAAACTCTCCATTGTCGGGAAGATGAATCTCTACTGCATTTGACCCCTAGTTGACTCCTTTTGTTTCTGGTTCCTGTAGTGAACGAAGGGCTCTTTTGGTAATCTCAAAATCACCTTGCTAGTTACTCAATTACTAAGTTTTTTTTTTTCAATTAATTATGAAAAATTACAAAATAATTATTCAGATGTATGATTTTTTTTATCACCCATCATTAAATAATTAATGGGAAAATAACGTGTCAACTATTAAAACTGACATAGTAATAATTTTAACTTTTAGACATTTATACATTATGTTAATTTAAAATTTATTTTAAAAGTTATAATACTTAATATTTACACATGATGTAATTTGATCATTTTTATGATTTTGCATTTTTGTGACCTTCTCACCTAAAAATTTAAAAAAAAAATAGCTAAATTTGATCAAAAGTATACTAAAAATAGAAATACAAAAAACCCAATATCATCATTTTTACCTTTTCTAATCCTTTAATTTTGATAATCTAATTCTCTATCGATAGATTGAATACTAGCAGTTGAGATGACTCAATCATAGTCAGTTCACTCTTCACAAATTTCATAAAATTCGTGCTTTGATTCGTTTGAAGTCAATTCAACCGAGTTGCTCTTGTTATTGTCATCATTAGCATTAATGTCTCCAATGAACATAGAGAGTCTCGCCACTCGTTTAATTAACTCACTATATAAAAAAAATAAAAGTGCTTTTGAATTATCAACTTTCAAAGTCAAAGTTGCAATAAACTTAGTTGAGTCTGGTGTAACACCCCTTACCCGAGAGCGTCATCGGAGTCGAGCACGAGGTGTTACCGGACTTAACTTACTCAAACAGGCATAAAAATTTGCTTTTAAAATTAATTTATTTTCATTCGTTCAATATATCCCTAAAAAGGTTCATCGAGACCCTAAACCATGATATTGAAACGGTTCGAGACTAAACCGGGATCAATAAAATTTTTCCTATTACTTAAACGAACCAAAATGAATTATTTCCCTATTCCTTAGAAAACTGTCCAACTGTATCATGATTACAAAAAAAAATCATATCTCGAGTTACGAAACTCGAAATCAAGATCCGTAAATTTTCCTTGAATCTAGACTCATATATCTATTTCTACTATTTTTAGTGATTTTTCAAAGTCCCATCATTTCTGCTGTTCAAATCTGTTTTTAAACTATTTTCACCTTTTTCATGGTTTCCTTGTGATAATTATTATTCAAGCATACATATCATTAAACATATGTATGATTAGCCATTCCATTAACTATTCACTAACAAGTATTTACACACCATTCATTGAACATATCATAATTGACACTTACTAAATATTAAGTCCCTATACATGCCATAAACTAGGATATTTGTAAATGAAGATACCCATTCGGTAACTTGATAATCGATAGTGTGAAGCGATCTCCGACGACCTCCAACCTGAGCTTGCATTTAAGTACTCAGGAATATGGGAAAGGAAGAAAAAGTAAGCTTATGAAGCTTAGTAAGTTCACATGCTTAATAATAAACACAAGCAATGAATTTATCTTACTAATAGACTGTCATAACTTGAATAAATACTGTTAAGTTCTTACTATCTCAACTTACTCGTCTGTGACCTTACCAAAGGTCCAATATACTATAGACTCCCCACTTATTAGCTTCCCTTGTATACCTGCATCATCTCACTGAACATAATCCTATTCTTTCCTGATATAGATGTATTTTAATTTGTATCATTTACTTACTGTATGCTGAAACTCATAAACATATCTCACTACTTACTTACTTACTCACTTGCTTACTTACCTTGTCACATATACTAGTCTTGTCTTCTTAACATAACTCAGCTTACTTTGCCTTAACTTAAGATTCTCTTAAATTTTCCCGTTGAACCACTTGGAATATTAAGGATATGGGTTTCCTGCTTGATAATATCCTGCCAATGCCATGTTCTTGACATGGACTTACATGAATTATTCCTGTCTCCAAAGCCATATATCTGATATGGGCTTACATGGGTCATTCCTGTCTCCAAAGCCATATGTCTAGTATGGACTTACATGGCTCATTTCTGTCCTGTCCTGTGAACCCCTAATGTCATGACATTTCGTATCCTAACATTCCTAAGGTTCAAACGGGGCTTTCTGATACTTTTTATCTATTGAGTCTTCTTCGATTCAACTTATCCCCTTCAAACTATATTTTTATAGACTTTCTCAATATCATACAAGGCCATATTTCAGTTATGGGCTTTCATATTACTTTTTATAATTTATCTTTTCAATGTCGAATTATTATCGAGCAATAATTTTTATATCTGAAATTCACTACTAATATTTATAGCTAAAATACCAATTTAACATCCAAATATGCATAATTAAATTCTTATTAAACATATGAACTTACCTTGATGTCAAAACGACCATTTTACCAGCTTTCTCGATTTTCGATTTTTCTCCCATTCTAGGTCCAAATCTCGTTTTTCGGGATCTAAAACATCATATTTCACTTATTTAATTAATTTACTATTCAAAACAATCCCTAACTCAAACTTTGGCAAAATTACGTTTTTGCCCCTAAACTTTTGCATATTTACGCTTTTGCCCCAAAGCTCGGAAATTAAAATTTATCCCAAATTCTTATGTTTTGGGACATACTGATCATTTATTTACCAACAGCAACTTCAAATTCCCACTATATCATGTACTTATGAACAATAGGTATTTTTACCGATTAAGCCCTTTTACTCGTTTTTACTTAAAATCGAGTAGCACAAGTTGTCTAGCATAATTTAAAACCTCATATTCTATCATAAAACATCAAAATAAGCACATTTTACCTATGGGTATTTTTTCAAATATGAACCCTAGCTTAAATTATTGCTAGCATAAGCTTTATCGAGCTACTAGGATTCCAAAAACGTAAAGAACATGAAAAACGGGGCTAGAACGGACTTACAATGGAGCTTGGGAGCTTGAAAAACCCTAGCCATGGCTTCACCATGCTAATTTCGTCCTCCATGAAGAAGATGGACTAATTTTGGCTTTATATTCCCTTTTTAATTCTTTTTATTACCAAATGACAAAAATGCCCTTAAAGGCTTTTCTTTCAAATTTGTCCTATTCATGCCCATTTTTGTCCAACAAATTATCCAATGGTCTAATTCTAAACAAGGACCTCCACTTTAAGAACTCATTTCAATTAAATCCCCTTTAGCATCTAGAACTCACATTTTACAATTTTTACAATTTAGTCCTAATTATCAATTTAGGCACCTATACATAAAATTTCTTCTCAAAATTTTCACACAATTAGTCAATCAATAAATAAATCTTAAAACTTAATCGGAATAAATTTTTCAACCTCAGATTCGTGGTTCTAAAACCATCGTTCCGTTTAGGCCCTAAATCGGGCTGTTATAGCAACTTTTGCAAATAAGCCCTAATAGGCAAATTAAACATGCCATCTATAAGATTTCTTATCGGTAATCTAACACATGCATCTAGTCCATCGGTAAATCATGATAATTCATCGTAATAAACTTTTCTATCTCGGATTTGTGGTTTCGCAACCATTATTCCATTTAGGCCCTATTTCGGGGTGTTACATTTGGTGAGTGGCTAAATTAAAAGGCTTACATAACCATGAGTAAACTTGCATTATCTATAGCCAAAGTTAACATCAGGCAATGGATTTCACTGGTAAATATGAGCATTTAGAGTGTTCTCACTTCATCCCTTTGTGGCATTGCACCTACATTTAACTCAATGGAAAAATGAAGAACAACAATAAGAAATAAAATTACCTAAATTTTGGAAACTAACCAATTCAATTCATTGAAAATAAAAAGTACCCATTTCATTAATTCAACCCAATTTTAAGCCTAACAACTTAAAGAAAAAAAAACATTCAATTTGCTTCATCAATGGCAACCATTTCAAACAAACAAAAGAATGAATTCATTGTCATCGAAAGATATAAAGTTCTCAACCATTTAAAGTATAAAGTAAATCAATGTATTTGAGAATTATCTAATTTAATAAGATTTTTTTTAAAAAATTGATCTTATTTTAATTTTCTCATCATGTATTGAATTATATTTTCATGTAAAATAGGATAAATTTAGGTAAGGTGTAAACACTAAAACCTATTTTTTAAAGAATTAGGATTAAATTGACATAATATGTAAACATTTAAGGTTAAACTTGTTACCATACCAATTTTAAAAGATGTCATGTCATCTTTCCATTAGCCATTTAACAATTAGTGACTAAAAAAGGAAAAATCAAATAGTTGAGTGATCATTTTATAATTTTTCATAGTTGGATGGTCAAAAAAAATACTAATAGTTGGATGACCACTAGTGTAGTTTTACCCAACTTTGTATAATGGGATTAAAAATTGGACATTCAATGTGTAACACCCCTAACCTGTATCTGTCGCCAGAATATGGTCTAGAAGCATTACCGGAGTTTATAGACCATATTTAGACATGTTATTTTACAATCATATCGGAAATTAATTAAAATTTAACCATGTCGTCCCTTCATGGGCCCTCGAGGCCTAAAACATACGTTGGAAACAAGTCAGGACTAAACCGAAATCTTAGAAAATTTTTTGTGAAATTTCAAAATTTTTCCTAGAGTACAGGGGTCACACGCCCGTGTGGACAAGCCGTGTGGCTCTCACGACTAAGTGACATGTAACACCCCTTACCCGTAACCGATACTGGAGTAGGGTATGAGGTATTACCGTACTAAATCTTGTTAAAACCTTTGACTTAAACTCATGAAAGTGTGTCCCAATTTAAAAACTTTTTCAAACATTGACGTACGAGCCTTCTTATGAGCCTAGGAAGCCTAAATCATGGTTCGGAAATAACCTAGGACCATTTCGTGCATTTAAGAAAATTTCTTCAAAAACTAACAAAAACAGGGCACACCCCTGTGTGATAGGGCAACATGCCCATGTGACCTCTAACCATGGCCGTGCCGATGGCTCGTGTGCCTTACACGGCCTAAGCATGCTAGGGACACGCCCGTGTCCAATACCCGTGTGAATTTAATTTCTAACATCAACCTACAAGGGTTTTCACACGGCCTGGCACATGCCCATGTGCTCAGCCCGTGTCCTTCACACGGCCTTGACATGCCCATGTCATGGCCCATGTGCAAAAACCTTGACATTCTGTTTCTGACGTCATCATTCACACTCCCGTGGCACACACCCATGTATTGGCCTTGTCCTCCACACGGTTGAGACACACGGTTGTGTCTTATGCCCGTGGGAAATCCTGATGGCATTTAATGCTATCCATACAAGGTGCAGGGGACGCACGGTCGATCCACACGCCCGCGTGCAGCCCGTGTGTCTCGCCCGGTCAAGACACACGCTCGTGTGTCTACCCTGTGTAGGCGATATAGGGCTATTTACCAAACCCTTAGCCACCCTGAAACACATACAAAACATAGATCCTATCTTCATACATCATACCATTACATCAATACTCATCTAAATGTCCCTAAATATATGTTCATACATCAACCATTTCATGTCCAAAGTGCATGCATAAACTACTAAGCAACTTTCCGCAAATTCCATGTAAATTCATCTTATTTCATTAAGCAACTTGAATGGTTTTAGGCCAATTCCAAAGGCCATTTACAAAATGAATTTCATAAAACAAATGGCCAACACAATTGGCTAACTAAAGTATTTTACACAAAATGACTAAACAATCTAAACATGACATTTCTTAAAACACAAAAGCATAACTATACCTAGTGTGACGGCCTTAAAACGGCCCTAGTCGGAATGTGGTTTCGGGACCACAAAATCGAGGCATAAAATGTATTAAATATTCATTTTGATGCCTATAATATGTGTGAATTCATGTGTGACATGTTTGGTGTGTCAATTTAGAGTTATAAATTTGAATTTTACAAAAAGGGACTTAGTAGTGAACTTTGATAATATGCTAGACAAATGTGTAAAGACTAGTTAATGCATGCATGCAAAATAAGGGATTTGCATGTCAAATTACCCACTTTTATGATAGTGGAGGGTAATGATGACCTAGTTTGTCATTTTGTGCTTTGTTTGTTGCTAATTAATTTTAATTGAAATGAGAAATTAGTTGTCATAAAAATTGAATTAATAAAGAGTAAATAAAACAAATGAATAAAATAAGGAAGTGATAATAACAAAGCTATTTCTCCATCTTCTTGCCGTGAGTAGAGAAAGAAAAAAATAGGAAACCCTTGAGTTAGGGCATATGGCAAAGTGAAGCACAAATAAGGTAAGGTTCATGTTATTTTCTTTGAAAACTTGTGAATTTAGTTGGTTTTGAAGCTCTCTTCTTTGTTCATGTTTGAAATTCTTGAGCCTTTAGTGTTAGAAGCATTCGGCCATGTGAGTAAGGGTGGAGAAATTGTGTTTTCTTTGATGTTTTGTTATATAATGCAACTTGGATGTTGTTGAGCTAGTTAGATGTGTTTTTATGAGGATTTATGGATAGATAGAATTGATTTGCATGTTTTAGCTTCTTACTTCTTCATTACCGATTCTTAAAGGGATATTTTGGGATAGGTTGAATAATTTGCTAAATTGAATTGGTTATTTAGTGTTCTAAGTAGTCACGATAACAATTTTAGTTTGATTATTAATTTTGATATTCGGTCATATGCTTAAGTGTGGATTTGGCATTGTTTAAGAATGTGAGGTTAGCTTGACTTTTGCTTAATGGCCGAATGGGCTCTTTGGAATGCATGATTGAGTTGTTTTGCTTTTGATTGCATTTTGATCCTTAATTTGATAAATCGATTATGCAAATGGAGATACATATTTTGTAACATGAGCTAGTTAAACATTGCTCATAAGTTCACTAAGCATTCGGCTAGTGTATCTTTGTGCCAATGATTGCCAATTGCGGATTTAAGCATTTAGTTGTAAATTTGTTAAATGAACTAAGGTAAATGAAGATGCTAAATGCCTTAAGTGTATATGCATGCATTCGGCTAGCTTGGTGATATTGATTTGATTGGCAACTTTAAAAATTTCTATTAGGGAATATATGTGCATGATTAATAAAATGATTTGAGTGACATAACTTGCAAAGGTGAATATTCGGCCATGGGAAAATGCAAGAGAGATTGATGTTTCAGTTGTTATAATGTATGGTTGTGCAATGGCCGAATGTGCCTTTGATGTTGCTTTTGGATGTTTTCGGGTGTCAAATTGATAAGTGGTTTGGTTTGTGGAGAAATCTGTTTGTGGATGAAATGAATGTGAATTTTGTATATATATGTTAAGGTCAATGACTACTCTAAATGGTGCCTTAGGAAATGCTATGTTTTAAGTATGTGCATAAGAACACTAAAGAATGAATTGGGTATAAAATCTGCTTGGTACAGCAGCAGTAACGCGTTTTGGAAAAATCACCAAAAATTGTGAGAGTTGAATTAGGGGCTGAATAAATTGTGTAATTAAAGCTTAATGAGTCTAGTTTCTTATAAAAGAAACCTCACAAGCAATTTACCTGCCAATAGAGAGATTTTTAAAGTTGTGTGAAACAGGGTCAGAATGACTCCAGAAGCCCCTGTTCTGTTTTTAGAAAATCACCATAAATTGCATAAAAATTGTTATGAGACAAAATTTATATGCTTAGACTCCTTAATGAGTCTAGTTTCTAATAAAATTGGTGAGGACATATTTGGAATTCTGTACAAGGAGAAATTTGGTTCGTAGTATAGAGTAGTCAGTTTAATCAAACAGTGAAATAGGGAAACTTTAGGAAAATTCTGGTAGTGATTGGCCAAACCAAAAATTATGAAAATTTTATGGATGGAAGATAAATGAGTCTATTTTCATGAAAAATTAACGACACTTCATTTGGAGTTTTTTAGCTCCAGTTATGAGTAAATTATTGAATGCTGCTCAGAAAATCAGCTTTTTGTGACTTATGATATGTATGTGAAATGACCGAATGTGCGTATGTGTTTGTAATGAGAAGAATATGCATATATTATTTGACTATAAGTGAAAATGATTCATTGAGATGTTTGAATAAGGATTAATAAAATTAAATGTTTTATTTAGCTCAAGAGCATAGAGGGACAAGTTCGGATAAAGGGAAGGCCAAAGTGGTCGAATAGCCAACTCGTAAATTCTCGGGAAAGTTCAAGGTAAGTTTTGAGTAATCGAATTTGGTATTTATGTTAAAATGCCATGACATACATGCTGTTAATTGAACGATGTCCCATTGAGAAAGAAACCTTATTCACGTTTGCTATATAGCCGCATGGCTCATAGAGAAAAGGACCGAAATTGAGATTTGAAATGCATTGTTTATGTATGTGTGATCATTGGGCCGAAAATCTAGAAAAGAAGAGTATACGTGTATAAGTTTTGAATTATATGCATATTTATGATATAAAGTCGAGAAGCATATTATATGTTTGTATGCTCATGAATTGATTGCACAACAAGTGCAAAATTGCTATGTGAAACTTGGCAACATGCGAATATATATGTGTATGAGAATTCATGATGTGAATCCGGGATTAAGTCCCGCTGACTATATGTGGAGATTACGTCCGGGTTAAGACCCGAAGGCTATATGCTGAGATGATATCCGGGTTAAGACCCGAAGGCTATATACGGAGATTACATCCGGGATAGAGACCCGATGGCTATGTATAGAGTTTACCCGAGCTAAAGATCTCGATGATGATGCGAGGAAAGCCTAAGACTAATGGTCTTCAAGGTAACGATCGCTAATGAATTGCGCTGAAAATGTTAAGTTATACAGGTATGTACCCTTGGCTTATATGCAAGCTGAATTTTTGGACCGAATACTAAGGTCATTGTGTGATTGCATATGCGTCCATGAAATGAGATTATTAATATGGTCAAAGTACATTTAGCCTATGTGAAATGTTATGAGAATTTTGTGACATGTGTATGTTTACGTGAGTTTACTATAAGTGAAAGCTATCCACTTTCGTATATGATGTGAATGTATATACGTGGAAAAAGGGGGTGACGTACCTAAGAGAAGAGGGAAACAACAATACAAACAACTATGCTATAATTTGATAATTTATTTGATGTCATTGCTTAAAACTTACTAAGCATTGTAATGCTTACTCCGTTTCCCTTGTTTCCTCTGTTTTATAGATATCATTTTGGAAGCTACGGGCTCGGGGATTGAAGCCTTAATCACCTACACTATCGCTGTTATTTTGGTACATTTGATGGTTATTTTGAATCAATGGCATGTATAGGCTAATCTCCTTTTGTTGTTTTAAACTACATTTTGAGTTGTAATTATTCTAGCCATGCGAAAATGGCTTGCTAGTCTTCGAGTTGAATATATGTTTGGAAGATACACGTATGGTTCAATGTTGTGGCATGATATTTAGTTAGTACCCAATATGCAATGAATTTCTAATATGGTGCTCGGTTATTGAAATGTTTGATTTAGCCAAATTATTAGTAGCCACAAGGTAGAGATTTGCTAGCTTGTTTATAGAACGATTTTAAATAAGACATGATGTATTGACCGAACCGACTTACAAGTGATATATTCAACTATAGAACTCAATGAATTCATGTCTAGCTCGTAACTATGAACCTCGGTAGATTGTATTTAGATATGTAATACCTTAATACCCTATTCCGGCGACGGACAGGGGTGTAGGGTGTTACACCTAGTGCTTCAGTTGATAGTGTGTACGATGCCTCCGATGTCTTTGGATTCCTGAATTGCTTGGGCGGCTCTAAAAGAAATTGGAAAAGAAAAGGGTAAGCGTAAAGCTTAGTAAGCCGTAAGTAGATAAATATCAACAATTTACCAAGATATGATAACTTTGATTTCATTTCAAATTATGCATGTATCAAGAATAGCTACAACATAACTTACTCGATTCCATTCTTTACTAATCATATAACAAGCTAGTGAACTCACATTTCATGCATTACTCTAAGTACCTACACCACATACAGAGATCATCACAATATTTCACAACTAATCATTTACTCTGAATTTTCCTATTGAACCTTTTAGAATGAAAAAAGATATTCATTAAGCCTTCAACATAGGGTATTGAGCAAATGCCATGTCCTAGACATGGTCTTACACTAGCTTTCATCTATCGGTGTCAATGCCATGTCCCAGATAGGTCTTACATTGACACACAACAAGCCGATGCCATGTCCCAGACAGGTCTTACACTAGCTTGTATATCTCGAGGCTAATGCATGTCCTAGAAATGTCTTACACCAGCTCCCGTCTCAAAGCCGATGCATGTCCCAGACATGTCTTACACTAGCTCACACTCATCACCCAATTGTCATGGCATGAATATCCAATTCTATTTTAATTATTCAACCGGGCTCTATCATACAAGCTTTCATCACTTGGTAACTAAACATCATCATTCAACATTTCATACTTAAATAGCATTCTCATAAGCATCTCATAGACATAAGTTATCAAATATGTCAAAACAATATAATCATGCATAAAAATTAGGAATGTTGCATTATTCACCTACACCTTACCTCGGTATACAAAATGAGGGTGTCGATTCGGTTTACTCGACTTGTTTGGCTTTCCCCTAGTCTAAGATCAGATTTGGCAAATCTTGATCTATGACAATAAAAATTTTCCAATTTACTCACTAATTTAATACAAACAATCTAAAATTCACAAATTGGCAAAATGACCATTTTGCCCCTAAACTATGGCAAATTGACCATTTTACCCGTAGGCCCGGAAATCGATTTTTATCAAATTTCCTCAACTCTCATGCCTATCTAAGCCCTCTTATTCATATGATAACTTCAAAAATCCATTATCCAAACATTTACCAAAACAATTTATTCACTTTACAAAAGCCCCTTTTTAAGTGTTTTCTATGAACACCTATTTCCAAATGTTGTTTATCAAGCATCCTACATTCATTTTCTTTCATAAAACTCCAACAAATAACATCTACACATCCATGGAAAAGCTTTGAACTTCAACCCAAAATGCTCAATACACCCCTCAATAGAAAGCTTATGTTAAGAGGGTCTCAAAAATGTAAAAATATTTAAGAAAGGGCAAGAAAATCACGTACAAATGAGTGATAAAAGTAGCTGAAAATTTAAAGCTCTAAAACCCTCTTTTTGGCTGGTAAAATTGGCAAGAAGAAGAAAATGAGGAGAAAGAAAGTGTAGGCTAGGCTAATTAGACATTATTTTATCCAATCATCCACCAAATTTACCTAACCCTTTGACTTTTCTTCTCTTCTCTTGACATGGCCGGTCATCCTAGTGAAAAGGGGTCTTTTGCCCCTTTAAAACCCTTAAGTTTTACTTCTATGGCCATTTAGCTCAATTTTACTAGAAATTGCAACTTTTTCCTTTTATGAGATTTAGTCCTTTTTCGCGATTAAGCCTCCAATCGTGTAAATTAATTCACCAAATTTTTCATGCACTCTTATAAAAATTCTATAACACCTAAAAAAATATTAGAAATAATTTCTCTAACCTTGGTTAGTGATTCCAAAATCACTATTTTGACTAAGCCCAAATTCCGGTTGTTACATGACATGCCTGTTTTCTCAAGCCGTGTGGCATATAAGGTAGGGCACACGTCCGTGTCCTTAACTCGTGTAACTATCTGACTTGCAACTTAATTAAGTGCAGGGGTCACACAGCCAAGTCACACGACCGTGTGCCAGGCCGTATGGTTAATTTTAAGCATTCTGTTTCTAAATTTTAAGATGCAAAGGACACACGACCAGAACACATGCCCGTGTGCTAGGCCGTGTGTCACACACGGCTGAGACACATGCTTGTGTCTCTGCCCATGTGGACAGAATAAGGCCATTTCCAAGCCTTATTTCTCACCAATTTGGTCTTCCACCTACACCAACATTTTAACACATCCCAAAAGCCAATCCAAACATTTAAATCATGCAAAACTCAAGTCTCATACATACCATATCAATTCATAATCCATGTTTATGAATTTATCTATTTGACCATATTTACTTAATATCATGCTAATATTGATAAACCAAATTAAGCACTTATATCAAACATGAAATTAACTCATATGTTAATATACCAAGACACATTCATCATAAGCCATTCCAATGGCTATTTACAATCAAAATATATGTATGCCAACATTGGCTAACCAAAACCTATACATGTCATTATATCTACATTAAGTATCATATTTGTACCAAAATATGTCGGTGGATAGTGTGAGTGATCTCCGCCAAACGTCCAATCCAACGAGCTTTTGTATCACTATAAAGCAAATGAAATAAAACAGAGTAAGCACTTAATGCTTAGTAAGTCTATAAAACAGGAAATTAACTTACCATGCATTTGTACAATAAGCAAACATACACATACAATCCAAACAATTTGGCCATAGCCTAAGCACACAATCTCATCAAACATGTTAGTTATTCATTTCATATAAATATCAATAACAAAGATGAGCTCATCAAATTCCAAGTTCTATTCATGTCATATATTTTTCAGATATTGACTCCATTTTGATTTTCACTTGTCCACTTGTCAGAATTTCACCCGTTAAATCATTTGAAATTTCAATGGATACGAAGGTAGTACACATAAAGTGTACAATCAATAGTCCGTCAATTCATATTTGGGAGTACTCTTTAGAACACTTAATCAGAAAGCATACTCTCAAGCCATATAATAGAATGCTCATGTGAGCATGAAATGAGAAGCTTATCCGGGCTTAATAACGGGAAGCTCATAAGAGCTTTAATCAGAATGCTCATGCGAGCATATAACGGGTAGCTCTGAATAACACTTAACGGGAAGCTTTGGAGAGCACTTATCAAGAAGCACCAGACGGGAAATTCAAGCAAGCACTAACAGGACACTCATATAAAGCTGTGTTTGTACCCGCGACATATGCAGGATCACAATCGATTGAATAACAGGATGCTAACAAAGAGCTGCGTTTGTGTCTGCAACATATGCAGGATCATAATCAGTCAAGATGCTCTGAATAGCTATAAACAAAAAGCTCGTAAGAACACTGTAACGGGAAACTTGAGAGGGCTTGAATTGGAATGCTTTTTCTAGTTATGGTAAGTCCGTAACAAATGTTGGACCACTACCATTTCGGGAAACAAAACCATGTATCCAATCGAATTTCATTCATTTAAACAGGATTTAACTTTTATTGGGTATTTTTCAAATATGCAAGCAGATTTCATACACATGGCCAATACAACATTCACATACAAATCATTCAATAATTTCAAGTATATAATTACATAATCAAGTTACACGAACTTACCTAATCAATATTCGTGATTTATAATCTACTAATCCATTACTTTTTGTTTTCCTTGATCTAATTCTGTATTTGGTTTTTCCGGATCTATATAAATGAATCTAATCATCAATTTATTACATTTCACATTCAAATCAACCTAATTCACATCTTAGGGAAAAGTACCATTTTGCCTCTATCCTTTTAATTAACGATGATTTCATCCTTAAGCTCAGAAAATGAAATTCATGCAATTTATCCCTTATTCCAGGCCTAGCCAATTTTCATATATAACAATAATAATCCATAAATTTCACAAAAATCAAAATTTTTTCATCAATTTTACAACTTTACAATTTAGATCCTAAATCATAATTTCATCAAAATTCCTTTAACAAAAGTTGTTTATCTATCAACAACCTTTCATTTTCTACCATAAAACTTCATAATTCAACTATATTCATCCACGAAAAAACTTTAATACTTTGTTAAATTTACAAATTGATCCCCAAATAAGATAGCCTAAGTTATTCCAATCTCAAAAATATAAAAATTACTAAAAATAGGATAAGATTACTTACCCAATTAAGCCAAGAAAGCTTTCTTTCTCTTTCCTAGGGTTTCCATAGAAAATATTTGGGGAAGAAGATGAAGTAAAATAATATTCGGCTATTATCATCTTTATTTATTTCAAATTCCAATTTAGTCCTTTTCTTTTTCTAATTTTCCATGAATGATTCAACATAAATATCTACTAACTTTATTTAATGCACTGATTACCATTTAAAGAGCTCAAATTTTGAATTCTATAGCTATTTAATCCTTCTAGCTACTATAATTCAACTTTTACACTTTATGCAGTTTAGTCATTTATGTAATTAAACATGAAACCGGTAAAATTTTCTTATCAAAATTTTTATACATCTTTCCTATCATGATGCATATCATGCAATAATATTAAAATAAATTTATTTTTGACTCATATTTGTGGTCCTGAACTACTTTTTCGACTTCACTGAAAATGTAACACCCCTTACCCACATTCATTGCCGGAACAGGGTACAAGGCGTTACCTTACTCAAACACAAACAACCATACTGATCCGAGTCATAAATTTCATTCAAATTTAAAACTTGTCATAAATAATCATATTGTCCATATTAAAGGCCTACAAGGCTTAAAACATACGTTGAGAGTGGTTTGGGACTAAACCGAGATCTTTGGAACATTTAGAAAAAGATTTCATGTTTTGGAGAGTCACAAACCCGTGTGGTTTAGGACACCCTTATGTGGTTTAGGACACGTCCGTGTGGGTAAGCCGTGTGGTCACACACGCCCGTGTCCTCCACCCATGTAACTCTCTATTTATGACATTATGCACCAAAAGGAGTTACACAACCAACTCACACGCTCGTGTGCCAGGCCATGTGGCGAATTTTATTTCCGAAAAATAGGTGCAGACTTCACACGCCCAAGACACACGCCCATGTCCTGGGGCTGTGTCCTTCACACAGCTGAGACACACGGTCGTGTCTCTGCCCTTGTGTTTACTACTGGACATTATGTTTTGTAAAATTAAGGTGCAGAGGATACACAGTTGGAGTACATGTCCATGGTACAGACCGTGTATCACATACGGCCTAGACACAAGCCGTGTGTCTACTCGTGTGGACAAATATAAGGTTATTTACCAAGCCATTTGCCACCCTGAGACACAAACACACTTACACCACTTCAAAGGCACATAACATAACATAAGTAAGCTATCAAACATCCCAAAATCAAGTCTTCTACACATCATTCACATACCACATCCATCATGCATAAATCTCACACACTTAGCAACTTAAACATGCAAACTACCTCAATCATGACTAACATCACCATATGTATATACCAATTATCAATATTGCCCAACTTTTAATAGCCTTATACAAAATGATCATTTATCAAAATAAGCAAACATTCTTGGCCTAATCAAATATGACACATATAACAAAATGACCATGTCACCTATACATGCCACAACTCAAAATGCCAATAACTACATATACCAAAAGAGTAATATGATAGTGTGAGACGATCCTCCGACGTTCCCCCAATCCGAGTTAGCTTGGTAACACTATAAGAAAAGGAAAAAAAGGGAGAGGAGTAAGCTAAATAGCTTACTAAGTTTATACGTAAATAATGAGAATTATGAACACATATTTACCATACAATTAAAACTATAACAATTTCATAGATACTATCAAAACCTTACGGTCACAACTTACTCATTCACAACCTTACCAATAGTCACCACATAACGAACTCATCTTTTAGAAGTTTCACCTATGTACATGTGTCAACCCTTACATAATCACTTGTATTCACACTTCGTTATTTCACTGAATCACCCGTTAAACCACTTGGAATTCTAAAGGATACTCGAAAGTCTTGTACATAAGTGCCACACTTATTTGTAGTCGAAGCTACCACTTATTACTTGTAGCCGAAGCTACCACTTATCATTTGTAGCTGAAGCTACCACTTATCACTTATCACTTAAACACTTGGTTTCCTAGTGACATGTCACTTGTATCCTATTCAATTCCTAATGTTCAATCAGGATCTTTTTGTAACACCCCAATAATCCTTAATATTTAGTTTTGTATGTCTGTGTTACACAATTGTATACCTTCTTCAGTGGTTAAGTGTCCTGGGAAGAGTCTAAGAAGTCTTGGGTTCAAGCCTTGACTTATGCAAAAGTTTTGTTTAATATGAATAAACCTCTATCTCTAATCAGTAGGCTATTAAATTAATAGTGGTAAAACATGTCAGAAAAGGCCTGCTGGTCTAGGGGATGAGTGGCTTCTTATTGTTACCTGAGGTCTAAAGTTCGAGCCCTGATATGCGTAATAGAGTGTTTTCTTTTGCTGATAGGGTTGTGCAGGAGTTTTAGTCAACCTGAACTACTGAAGAGTTGTAGTGGAATTTGAATTAGAGGAGTGGACAGTTTTAAGTGATTTAGGGAGGAAATTATGGGATTTTGAAAGGAGTGGGAGTGTAGGGGCCAAATGTGAACTCTTGCCGTTAAGGATTTCGGCTTTGGTGGACATTTTCTCTCTATTTTTGGTTTTGTGTTTATTTTTCTCTCTTCTTGTGCTCAAATATTACTATAGATCAATCAGGTATCTTCTTATTTTTTTTGTTTATTCTGAGTTTACACTTCCCTCGAGTTCTCTTGCTGATCTTTGGCTCTCCTCCAACAGTCGTTCTCTCTATTTTTTTTGTTGTTGTGGCCGAATATCTTCTTTTGTTATAGCCGAACCCTACCCTTTTCTCCTTCCATCTCTTCCTCTCATTCATTGCCAAATCTATTCTTCTCCTTCTTATTTGTTGTGTTTCCTCTCAGTTTCTAAAACTATTTTAGAGGTGATTGTTTTTCATTGATATTGAAGTGAACGAAACCTTTTTCTTCACCTGATCGAAGGTAACTTTGTGCTTAGTTATCACGTGTTCAACTCGGGTGCTTTGACTTGCGTTCTTGGATGTAGGCGGATTGCTTCTTTCTCTTATATTTATTTTTGCATTTTCGGTAAGGTTGGTATGCATTTGTTTCAAGTTACTTGTATGAGCAATAATGGCTAATAGAATTTAATTGTAATGCAGATAATCGCCAAGGGGCTGTAATCAATCTTTTTCAGTGGTTTAAGCGGGTTAAGCTACATTTATTCACCCAAGGCAAGTGACAATCTATCTTTTAAATGAGAATTATAGAAAGGGGTCATTTTAACCTTATCGTTAAGGGATTGATGGTGTGTTATGTTTGAATATAAGTTGGAGTGCTCAAGAGTGGTGTGCACACTTTTCGTAGCCAGGTGTGTATAAACACTGCTATTAGTCGAAAATCGACAAAAAGTCGAGAAGTGTAAATAGTCGACGCCACACGGGCGTGCCTGCGCCCGTGTAGGTAGGCCACATGACTAAACACGGGCATATGGTCGACAAGGCTGACCATGAGTGATTTCATGGGCTGGGCTATATTAGGCCATATTGGGTCGTGTGGGCCACAAACATGTAGGCCTCACATGAGTGAACCATACGGACATGTAGAAATTATTGGGTCAGGCTATGTAATCAACACAGCCAAGGCCATTTTGGGCTGTGTGGGCCACATGGGGGTGTGGGCACACATGGGCCCACAATATGGGTCATGGGCCTATTTTCACTGCTTGACCGTTAATGTTGCACAAGTCACTCGAGACGACTGTGGACCTTCCGTAGGGCCAATAAGCTTACCTAGACCCCTAATTGACTGAATAACTATTATGCCCCTATGTGATGTGTGTATGTACATCCATGTATGACTATAATTTAGCATGCTATTTTTATCTGTATTGAGTACATGTACAATAATATGATATGACATGACATGTTTGCATGATACATTGCATGGGGATGGGTATATTATGATTGGAGGAAGTGTACTGTACTGGCAGCTCTACTGTACCTCACTGATGGTTTTAGGCTGATTATATTACTGGCAGCTCTGCTGCAAATACTGTTTAGTGCCACAACCGGTGCTAATTTGAAAGTGTAGGGATTGGTGGGTGATTTATTCCCTACAGGAGTGCAGGGTTAGATAGGAGATAGTGTATTGGGGTTGGTTCGATAAACATGCATATTATACACTACATACTGATTTTTGATACTGTAATGGGCTAAGGCCCTACTGTCACTGTCACTATACTGTACTGAAATGGGCTAAGGCCCAACTGCTACTGTTACTAGTATTACTACTGTAATAGGCTAAGGCCCAACTGATTACTATTACTGAAAAGGGCTCAGGCCCATATTGTTATTTGTGAGCATATTGTCTGTTCGACTGCTTTGGGGATTACGCACTGAGTTTTCGTAAACTTACCCCCTTTTTGTTTTACTGTCTAGGTAATCCCCAAACTTAGGAGGATCGGTACAATGGAGGACTCAGCGGTGGCCACACAGCCTAGCCCATTCAATTTAGTATTTAATTATGATTATGAATTTTGTTTTGGGTTATTTCTATATAAGGGCCTCTTTAAATTTTCATTCTTAATTTAAGATTTTTACTGTTTTAGTTTACAACTATTAGTGGTATGAATAATTGAGATTTTCAAAATGAATCAAATGTTTTTACAAAGTAAACACAAGTACGCAACTATTTTAAAAAGCTTTCGCTATAAAATGATATTTTGAAATTAATAACGCTTTTAAAGTAAATGAATTTTGATAATGACGTAAGTTTTAAAGTGAAACATCACATCTTAGAATCGACATCAAGAAATCAAAAGAGGTTAAATAGAAGAAGTTTTTAACAACAACTTACTTTACGAAAAACACTTCAATGTGACATCGCCAAATTCGACCATAGTGTCTAGTCTGGGTTTGAGGTGTTAAACTTTGCGGTATCAGAGCCAAGTTACAAAAATCAGCTGTGGATTGGGTTTTTTAAGTTGAAGTTTTTAACTGCTTTCAAAGGATGTGAAATGTTTTGAAATGTTTTGTGAAATGTTTTGAAATGTTTTTCTGAATGTGTGGTACACTGAGTCTCTGCGCCGATCTTGTAAGTTTTCTCTGAAAACTGTATTTTAATTTTGACTGAAACTACCGTAAGTAGGATTACTGAGACTACTGTAGATAGTATATCCTCTTATTAACATTTATGATAGTGTATACTAAGACTATAGTAAAACTGATGGGATACTGTGCTATTCGAAAACGAACACTGAATTACTATACCATTTTGCATAAAGCTTTGATTAACAAATACTAAAACTGTAAACTGATCTGCATAAAACTATTAATACAGATAAAACTTAATTTGGTAATGAGCACAAGTGGTACTCGTGGACTGGGTACAAGAGGCTGTGGTAGAGGCCGTAGAGCTGCTCAAGTTGGGTCCTCGTCATTAAGCCATATACCTAATTTAGAGACTAGTGAGACACCGACTTCACCTATGACTAAGACTGGGTCGCATGATAGAACGGCTAGGAATGGCGCACTATCCCAAGCCATATTAAGAATTCTGGAGAGAGTCGCTAGGACCAATACTAATACTGGGGGCCGTGGGTCAGTTACGGAACGACTCCAATCCAATGGAGCTGAAATTTTTAGAGGTATTGTTGGAGTTTCCCCTATGGTGGCTAAGTACTCGATAGAGGCCATAGAGAGGATAATGGACGATCTGGACTGCACCTCTGAGCAAAAATTAAAGGGTGTCGTGTCGCTACTATGAGATGAGGTATATCAGTGGTGGCTCACCGTAAAGGAAGGCACTTAGCCCGAACAACTGTCTTGGGATTTCTTCAAATCTGCCTTTCAAGGAAAATATGTGGGTGCGAGTTATGTGGGTGCTAGGTGGAGAAAGTTTCTGAATTTAACCCAAGGGGATAGACCAGTGGCTGAGTATGAGGCCGAGTTCTTAAGAATAAGCCGCTATGCAAGAAGAATGGCGGCAACTGAGTACAAGCGATGTGTTCGCTTCGAGGATGGCCTTAGGGATAGTCTGAGGGTTTTGATAGCTCTACAGAGGGAGCGAGACTTCACAGAACTAGTAGATAAGATGAAGATCATTGAGAAAGTAAAGCATAATAAGTGTCAAAACAGGGGAAAAGGTAGGAATAAGAGGGATTTAGAGCTCTCAAGTTCCGTTTAGAGGCCTAAAAAAAGGCTAGAGTGGATGGGCCGGTAAGAGTTGAAGCCCCTATTGCTGCTACTAGATAACATCCATGTGTTGACTATGGTAGACGTCATCAGGGAGCGTGATGGAAAAGGATTGGGGCTTGTTTGAGGTGCAGTTCACTAGAGCACCATATTAGAGAGTGTCCACGTAGACCAGATCAGATGCAAGTTCCTGGTTTGGGTACTGCACAGTCGCAGAGAGGTGTTCAGCAGCCACTGAGAGGCCGTGGTCAGGTTCAAAGTGGTAATGGGTTGGACCGAAGATAGAGAGCCTCGGGCAGATGTGCTAATTAGACTGAGGAGAAGCTACCGGCTTTAATGTATACTGCACATCGTCGAAAGGATGGGGATGGTCCAGATGTCATCATGGGTATGTTTCTCATTTATAATTTACCTTATGTAGCATTGATAGATATAGGATCTACTCATTCTTATGTTGCATGTTCTATTACTGAAAACTTAGGGATTCTGGCTGGGAGTACTTTAAGTGCAATTACTGTGTAAAGTCCATTAGGGTAGTCCATCTGAGTTAATAAACTACTTAGAGATGTTACTTTAGAGGTACAAGGGGTAGTCTTTCTGGCCGATCTTATGGAGCTTCTGTTTGGGAGTTCGACTTGATATTGGGAATTGATTGGTTGGCCAAACACTAAGTGAGCTTGGATTGTGCCACAAAACGAGTTGTACTGAGAACTGAGGAGGACAATAAGGTAGTACTAATTGGGAAACATTGGAACTATATGAGAATGTGATTTCTGCATTAAGGGTTGAAAAGTTGGTCCGTAAGGGATGTGGGCATATCTGGCCTACATAAGTGTTTCAGATTTGAAGGATTCTTCTGTTAAATATCAGAATGGTTAAGGAGTTTCTAATTGTATTTTCTAATGAGCTACCTGGGTTGCCTTCGAACCGTGAAGCAAAGTTTGTGATTGAGCTCCTTCCTAATATAGCTTCGATGTCTATCGCCCCTTATAGAATAGCACCGAAGGAGCTTGTGGAGCTCAAGGCTCAAATCTAAGAGTCACTAAATCATGGATTCATTCACCCAAGTGTGTCTTCATGGGGAGCACCAGTTCTGTTCATGAAAAAGAAGGATGGATCTACGTGAATGTGCATTGATTATTGGCAATTGAATAAATTGACTATCAAGAATAAGTACCCCTACTGAGGATAGATGATTTATTTGATCAATTCCAAGGAGCCTTAGTTTTCTCTAAGATTGATTTTTGATCAGGGTATCACCAGTTAACGGTCAAGAAGGCCGATGTGCATAAGACGGTGTTTAGGACTCGCTATGGTCACTACGAGTTCCTAGTAATGCCATTTGGATTAACGAATACACCAGCAGCTTTTATGGATCTAATGAACAGTTCCAACCCTGTTTGGACCGGTTTGTAGTATATTTATTGATGATATTCTGGTGTATTCGAAGACTGAGGATGAGCACGATGAACATTTTCTTGTGGTTCTGCAAATTTTAAGAGAGAAGCAACTGTATGCCAAGTTTAGTAAGTGTGAGTTCTAGTTACGAGAAGTAACATTTCTAGGCCATGTGGTATCTGCTGAGGGGATTAGGGTCGATCCTCATAAAATTGAAGCCGTCTTGGATTAGAAGCAGCCTAAGACTGTATCGAAGATTCGTAGTTTTCTGGGACTGGCTGGGTACTATTGACGATTTGTAGAGATTGCAGCACCCTTGACTAAGTTATTACGTAAGGGTGTACCATTTAATTAGACTGAGGCGCAGCAAGAGAGCTTTGAGAAGCTCAAGTCTGTATTGATTGAGGCCCCCGTTCTGATATAGCTAGAGTCTGTAAAGGAATTTACGGTTTACAATGATGCATCACGCATTAATTTGGGATGTGTACTGATGCAAGAGGGTAATGTGATTGCGTATACGTCTCGACAGCTTAAGACTTATGAGGCAAATTATCTTACGTATGACTTAGAGTTGGCTGCAGTGGTATTCGCACTGAAAATCTAGAGATATTACTTGTACGGTGAGAAGTGTATCATTTCCATTGATTACAAGAGTCTTAAATATCTCCTTATTCAGAAAGAGCTGAACCTTATGCAGCATAGATGGATTGAGCTGCTAAAGGATTATGACTGTATGATTGAATACCATCCTGATAAAGCCAATGTGGTGGTCGATGTGCTGAGTCGTAGGGCTATGACTGATCTAACGGCGATGTTTGCCCGCCTCAATTTATTTGATGATGATAGTCTGTTGGTAGAACTCTAGGTTAAACCATTGCGGATTGAGTAGATTAAAAGTAAACAGTTGGAGGATGAGTCACTAGGTCTTCGATTTCGACAGATTGAAGGTGGTAATACATCAAATTTTGGATTGAATAGCGAAGGGGTACTCTGTTTCCATGGGAGAATCAGTGTTTCAAAGGATACTGATTTGAGGCAGCCTATTTTGCGAGAAGTGCATAGTAGCCCTTATGCTATGCACCCTGGCGGGAACAAGATGTACCGAGACCTTCGTGAGCTATACTGGTAGCCAGGACTTAAGCAAGAGGTTATTGATTTTGTGAGCAAATGTCTGACATGCCAGCAGGTTAAAACTGAGCATCAGCTACCCTTGGGCTTACTACAGCCAGTTAAGATTTTGCTCTGGAAGTGGGAGAGAGTGACCATGGACTTTGTTAGTGGGTTGCCCTTAACACCTACTAAGAAGAATTCAGTGTGGGTCATCGTGGATCAGTTGACCAAGTCTGCCTACTTCATACATGTTTGTACTGATAATTTGCTATAAAAGCTAGCTAAGCTGTATGTGTCTGAGATAGTGAGACGGCACGGAGTACCAGTTTCGATAATATCTGATAGGGACCCTTACTTCACGTCTCGGTTCTGGGGAAAGCTGCATGAGGCTTTGGGTATAAGGTTAGACATCAGTACTACATTCTATCCTCAGACATATGTTCAATTTGAGAGGGTGATTCAGATACTGGAGGATATGTTGAGGGGTTGTGTAATAGACTTTCGAGGCAGTTGAGAGGACTATTTGCCATTGGCAGAATTCGCGTACAACAATAGTTATCAGTCTAGCATACAGATGGCACCTTATAAGGCACTATATGGTCATAGGTGTCGTACTCCCTTGTGTTAGACTGAGTTCAGCGAGCGACGTGTTCTGGGTCCGGAACTGGTTTCTAATACTGAGGATAAGGTCAGGTTGATTCTAGATTGGCTGAAAGAGGCATCTGATAGATAAAAGTCATATGCAGATTTGAAGCGCCGAGAGATAGAGTATTTTGTAGGGACTTCGTGTTTCTCAAGGTGTCACCATGGAAGAAGATATTAAGATTTGGTCGTAAAGGCAAGTTGAGCCCTAGATTCATTGGGCTTTATTGTATACTGAGACAAGTGGGACTAGTTACCTACTAGTTAGAGCTACATTCGGAGGATTCACGATGTTTTCCATGTCTCGATGTTGAGACACTACCGCTCTGATCACACACATATTGTTCCAGTTGAGGAGATCGAGGTTAGACCAGGTCTGACCTTTGAGGGGGAGCCAGTACAGATATTAGACTATGATGTTAAAGTTCTGAGAGGAAAGTCCATTTTAGTGGTTAAGGTACTTTGGCAAAATCATAGTTCTAAGGAGGCCACGTGAGAGCCTGAGGATGCAATGCGACAACAATATCCTCATCTATTTTGATCTGGTAAAATTTCGAGGCCAAATTTTTCTTTAAGGGGGTAGAGTTGTAACGCCCCAATAATCCTTAATATTTATTATTATATGTTTATGTTACACAATTATATGACTCCTTCAGTGGTTAAGTGTCCTGGGAAGAGTCTGAGAAGTCTTGGGTTCATGCCTTGGCTTGTGTAAAAGTTTTGTTTAACATGAATAAATCTCTGTCTCTAGTCAGTAGACTATTAAATTAATAGGGGTAAAACATGTCGAAAAGGGCCAACTGGTCTAGGGGATGAGTGGCTTCTTATTGTTACCTGAGGTCTGAAGTTTGAGCCCTGATATGCACAATAGAGTGTTTTCTTTTGCTGATAGGGCTCTGTGGGAGTTTTAGTCAACCTGAACTACTGAAGAGTTGTAGTGGAATTTGAATTAGAGGAGTGGACGGTTTTGAGTGATTTGGGGAGGAAATTATGGGATTTTGAAAGGAGTAGGAGTATTGGGGCTGAATGTGAACTCTTGCCTTTGAGGATTTCAGCTTTGGTGGACATTTTCTCTCCATTTTTGGTTTTTGTCATTGTTTTTCTCTCTTTTTGGGCTTGAATATTGCTATAGATCATTCGAGTATCTTCTCATTTTTTTGTTTATTCCTAGTTTGCACTTTGCTCGAGTTCTCTTGTTGATCGATTGGCTCTCCTTCAGCAGTCGTTCTCTCTATTTTTTTTTTTGTTGTGGCGGAATATCTTCTTTTTTAATAGCCGAACCCTACCTTTTTCTCTTTCCATCTCTTATTCTCTTTCATTGTCGAATCTCTTCTTCTCCTTCTTATTTGTTGTGTTCCCTCTCGTTTTCTGGAACTATTCGAGAGGTGATTGTTTTTCATTGATAATGAAGTGAATGAAACCTTTCTCTTCACCCAATCGAAGGTAACTTTGTCCTTAGTTATCACGCGTTCAACTCGGGTGCTTTGGCTTACGTTCTTGGGTGTAGGCCGATTACTTCTTTCTCCTATTTTTGTTTTTGCGTTTTCGGTAAGGTTGGTATGCATTTGGTTCAAGTTACTTGTATAAGAAATAATGCTAATAGAATTCGGTTGTAATGCAGATAATTGCCAAGGAGCTTCTAATAAATCTTTTTTAGCGGTTTAAGCGGGCTAAGCTAGATTCGTTCAATCAAGGCAAGTGACAATCTATCTTTTAGATGAGAATTATAGATGGGTCGTTTTAACCCTATCGTTAAGGGATTGATGGTGTGTTATGTTTGAATATAGGTTGGAGTGCTCAAGAGTGGTGTACGAACTTTTCGCAGCCAGGTGTAGGGGTGAGCGTTCGATCGAATTGAATTGAATCGAATGAAAAAGTTTTGAGTTAATCGAGTTGACAAATCGTATTTTATCATCCTAATTTGATTTGAAATTTTCTCAAATCGAGTCAAGTGAAATGGAATTCGAATCGAATCAAATATATTTGTTCGAGTTAAATGGAATTCGAATCGAATCAAATATATTTGTTCGAGTTAAATTTTAAAAAAATAATTTTGGGTG
The DNA here is from genome assembly GCA_020496765.1 of Gossypium stocksii. Taxonomy (NCBI): domain Eukaryota; kingdom Viridiplantae; phylum Streptophyta; class Magnoliopsida; order Malvales; family Malvaceae; genus Gossypium; species Gossypium stocksii. The sequence continues at coordinate 45,613,758 of CM035624.1, forward strand.
CTTGTAACCACTATCACCCATCGTAATAAAATTTTTCCACCATAATCAAAATTTTTATTAACTTTCATCATCTCATAATTTATTTATTAATATTTTATATACAAGTTAGCTTTTTTGCTTGCTTAGTTGTTTCAATTATCTTCAGATTCTTGTCACTATGTATTGTGGAATTAAAAAATATATTAAATTTAAAAATGTGACTTTTTAATAAAAGTTATTTTAAAGATAAAATGTGAAATTGATACCAATATAAAATTTTAACACGAATATTTTATGGCATAATTAATAATTCAATTTTAATATGAATATTCAATATGAATAAACAATTCAATAATATAAATAATATAAAATGTGAAATTTAATTTAATAATATAAATAGTAGATATAAAAAAATTTATTACTATTTATGTTTATGGGTTTTTTTTGCATAATTTTAATTTTTTATTTAGGAGTAAATGGTGAGAAGTAAAAGTTTAGGGGGAAAATAAAAAGTTTTGATAGTAAAAGTTCGAGGGAAAGTAAATAGGGGGAGTAAAATTTTGGTAGGAAAATATTAAAAAAATTGGGGGGATTGTTTTAGGGCAAATGGGGGGTGGGATGGGAAGGGAGTAAAAATTTTTAAGGGGAAAGTGGGAGGGAGTAAAAATTTTGGAGGAAAATAAAAAGTTTTGAGGGTTTTTGGGAGTAAAATTTTGAGGAAAAGTAAATAGGAGAGTAAAATTTTGGTGGGAAATAGATTTCGGGTAGATGGGGAGTTGGGATGGGAGGGGAGTAAAAGTTTTGAGGAAAAGGCGGAAGGAGTAAAAGTTTTGAGGGAAAAGTAAAAAGGTTTGGCAGTTTAGGGTAAAAATGTAAAATATTATAGTTTGATATTCGAATTATTCAAATTATTCGAGTTATTTGAATTTAAAAATTCAACTCGATTCGAACTCGAAATTCAAAAAAAATTCAAGTTCACTCGAATAACTTGAGTCGTTTAACTCGAAATTCGAATTTTTATCGATTATTTCAAGCCAAATCGAGTTTTGCTCACCCTTAGCTAGGTGTGTGAATAGTCGATGCCACACGGGCATACTCGTGCCCGTGTAGGTAGGCCACGTGACTAAACTTAGGCGTATGGTCGACAAGGCCGACCATGAGTGATTTCATAGGCTGGGCTGTATTAGGCCATATTGGGCTGAATTAGGCTGTGTAGGCCACGGACATGTGGGCCCCACACAGGTGAACCACACAGACATGTGGAAATTATTGGGCCAGGCTATGTAATCCACACGACCAAGGCCATTTTGGGCCCGTGTGGGCTACACGAGTGTGTGGGCCCACATGGGCCTGCAATATGGCCCGTGGGCCCATTTTTACTGTTTGACCGTTAAGGTTGCACCGGTCGCCCGAGACGATTGTGGACCTTTCGTAGGGTCGGTAAGTTTACCTAAACCCCTAATTGAATGAATGATTGTGATGCCACTATGTGATGTGTGTAAGTATATCCATGTATGACTATAATTTAGCATGCTATTTTTATCTGTATTGAGTACATCTACAATAATATGATATGACATGACATGTTTGCATGATACATTGCATGGGGATGAGTATATTATGATTGGAGGAAGTGTACTATACTGGTAGCTCTCTACACCTCACTGATGGCTTTAAGCCGATTATATTATTGGCAGCTCTGCTGCAAATACTGTTTAGTGCCGCAACCGGTGCTAATTTGTAAGTGTAGGGATGGGTGGGTAATTTATTCCCCACAGGAGTGCAGGGTTGGATAAGAGATTGCGTATAGGGGTTGGTTGGGTAAACATGCATACTGTACACTGCATACTGATTTTTGATATTATAATGGGCTAAGGCCCAACTGCTACTATTACTGGTATTACTACTGTAATGGGCCAAGGCCCAACTGATTTCTGTTACTGAAAAGGCTCAGGCCTAGATTGTTATTTGTGAGCATATTGTCTGTTCGACTGCTTTGGGGATTACACACTGAGTTTTCATAAACTCACCCCCTTTTTTGTTTTACTGTCCAGTTAATCCCCAAACATAGGAGGACCGGCATAATGGAGGACTCAGCGGTGGCCACACAACCTAGTCCATTCGATTTAGTATTTAATTATGATTATGAGTTTTATTTTGGGTTATTTTTTGTATAAGGGCCTCTTTAAATTTTCATTCTTAATTTGGGATTTTTACTGTTTTAGCTTACAACTGGTAGTGGTAAGAATAATTGAGGTTTTCAAAATGAATCAAATGTTTTTACAAAGTAAACACAAGTACACAACTGTTTTAAAAAGCTTCCGCTATAAAATGATATTTTGAAATTAATAATGCTTTTAAAGTAAATGACTTATGATAATGACGCAAGTTTTGAAGTGAAACATCACGTTTTAGAATCAACATCAGGAAATAAAAAGAGGCTAAATAAAAGGAGTTTTTAACGACAACATACTTTACGAGAAACACTTCAATGTGACATCGCTAAATTCGGCCATAGCGTCTAGGCCGGGTTCGGGGTGTTAGACTTTCTCACTTGTCAAAGCTTGGTAGGTATACATATTCAAATAGTTATTTCACAAAGCATACTAATGTTAAAGTATTCAAAAACATAATATAGTAATGCATTATTTACATACAAACTTACCTCTGTCCAAAATAGCAAGTTATTTGATTTAGTCCAAAATCTTTTTATTTCCCCGATCAAGGTCGATTCCTCGTCTTTCTTGATCTATAATACCAAATTTAACTCATTTAATTATCACATTACTCAATTCGGTCCAACAATCACACTATGGCAAAATTACATTTTTACCCTTAAACTTTAACATATTTACACTTTAGTCCTTAGGCTCGTATAACGAAATGTACCCATTTTCTTTGTTACCCAAGCCTAACCGACACATATACATACTCATAACAGCCCATATTTTACACTAAATCACATTTTATGCACATGTTTTACAACTTTTATAAATAAGTCCTTTTATGCATTTTCATCAAAAACCACCTAGTAAAAGTTGTTTATCACACATCAAATTTTCATTTTCTACCATTAATCATTAAATTACATGCATGTCACACATAGGTAAATTTTTAAACATTGAACCCTACTTCAAAATAATGGTAGAAATAGGTAAATCGGCCTCGAGGACTTCAAAAATGTAAAGAACATTAAAAATAGGGCTTGGAGGCACTTACTATGAAGCTTAGAAGTTGAAGAAACCCTAGCTATGGTGTCCTTAGGGATTTTCAGCCAAGGGAGAAAGATGGACAACATTTTGCCTTTATTTTCCCTTTTTATCATTTTATTAACCAAATAACCAAAATGCCCTTCACTTAAAACTTTGATATTTTATCCATTTATACCCATTTTTGTCCAAACTAAACTATATTGGTCTAATTACCACATAAGAACTTCTAATTTAAGAACTCATCACAATCAAATTAAAACACACATTTTTGCGACTTTTGCAAATTAGTCTTAAAAATCAAATTAGACACTTTATCAACAAAATGTCTTAACCAAAATTTCACACATGCATTCAATCATATAATAAACCTCAAAACTTTATTGCAATAAATTTTTTTACTTTGGATTCGTGATTTCGGAACCACTATTCCGTTTAGGCCTTGAAACGGGTTGTTACAACTCTCCTCCCTTTTAGGGAGTTTCATCTCTGAAAATCTTACCTTGAAATAGGTTTGGGTATTGTTTTCTCATAACCTTCTCAGCTTCCCTTGTAGTCTCTTCTACTCCATGTCTTTGCCACAACACTTTCACTAAGGCTATACTTTTGTTCCTTAATTGTTTGACTTTTCGAGCCAAAATCTTGATTGGTTCATCACCATAAGTCATATCCAGTCGAATCTCAACTTCTGTTAGTAAAATCACATGCAAAGGATCGGAACGATGTCTTCACAACATCGACACATGAAACACATTATGAATTCTTTCCAACTCTATCGGTAAAGCCAACCAATAAGCCACTGGTCCTATCCTTCCAATAACCTCATACGGATCAATAAAGTGCGTAATCAGCTTGCCTTTACGACCAAATCTCAAAATCTTTTTTCACGGTGACACTTTCAAAAACACTTTATTACTAATCTGAAATTCGATCTCCTTTCTTTTTAAATTCGCATACGACTTTTGTCGATCAGAAGTAGCTTTTAAACAATCACAAATTACTTTCACTTCTTATTCGGTTTCCTTAACCAAATCAACCCCGTGAATATGTTTCTCACTTAGCTCGGTCCAATACAAAGGAGTTCGACATTTGCGGCCATACAATGCCTCATATGGTGCTATTTTTATACTCGATTGAAAATTGTTGTTGCAGGCAAATTCAACCAAAGGTAGATACTTTTCCCAATAACCCTCGAATTCTAGAACACAACATCGAAACACATCTTCGAGAATCTAAATTACCCTTTCAGATTGACCGTCGGTTTGCGAATGAAACGCGGTACTAAAATTCAACTTTGTACCCAAGGCTTCTTGTAACTTTTTCTAAAACCTCGAGGTAAACCTCAGATCTCTATCTGAAATAATAGAAATGGGCACTCCGTGGAATCTCACAATTTCAGCAATATACAACTCAGTTAGCTTATCAAGTGAGTAATCGGTATGTACCGAAATAAAGTGAGCCGATTTCGACAATCGATCAACAACAACCCATACGACATCCTTCTTTATCAGAGTCAAAGGCAAACCCGTCACAAAGTCCATTGTAATCCTATCCTATTTCCACTCGGGAACCATCACTGGCTGAAGTAAACTCGAAGGTACTTGATGCTTGGCTTTCACTTGTTGACAAACTAAACACTTTGACACAAACTCAGAAATGTCTCGTTTCATTCCTGGCCACCAATACAATATTTTCAAGTCATTATACATTTTTGTACTACTCGGATGCACTGACAAACAACCACTGTGTGCCTCGCGTAAAATTTTTTGAATCAACTCAGCATCTTTTAGAACACGTACTGGCATGGAACATTAAACAATCATCTGAATCAATCTAAAAATTTGAATCACTATCTAATTCACACTGAGCCCTTTTTGCTTGCAATTCACTATCCTCCTTTTGAGCTTTACAAATTTGTTGAAAAAACAACGGTCTAGCTCTTAATTCGGCCAAAATCGAACCATCATCAGACAAAGCCAACCTTATATTCATAGCCCTTAAAGTAAATAAGGACTTTCTACTTAAAGCATCAGCGACTATATTCTCCTTCCCCGGATGATAATCGATCACCAACTTATAGTCTTTTCATAACTCGAGCCATCTCCGTTGTCGTAAGTTCAAATCCTTTTGAGTCATCAAATACTTCAAAGTCCTATTATCGGTAAAGATACGACATTTCTCACAATACAAATAATGTCACCAAATCTTTAAAGCAAAGGCGATGGCAGTCAATTCCAAATCATGTGTCGGGTAGTTTTTTTCGTGCGGTTTCAACTGTCTCGAGGCATAAGCTATCACCTTGCCCTCTTGCATCAACATACATCCAAGACCATTTAAAGATGCGTCACTATAAATTAAAAACTCTTTCCCGGACTCAGGTTGTACTAACACTGGTGCCTCAGTCAATAATGCCTTCAATTTCTTAAAACTTTGCTGACACTTTTCGGTCCATTCGAAGTTAACATCTTTTCGTAACAACTTAGTCTTAGGTGTAGCAATCATCAAAAATCCCTTAATAAAGCGTCTATATTACCCAGCTAAGCCCAAAAAGCTTCTAACCTTGGATACGTTCCTCGGCAGTTTCCAATCAACAATTGTCGAAATCTTACTCGGACCAACTCGGATACCATCTCTCAAAACAATATGGCCTAAAAATCAGACTTCTTGAAGCCGGAACTCACTTTTACTGAACTTAGCAAAAAAATTCTTTTCTCTCAAAATCTGCAATACAATTCTCAAATGTTCGGCATGCTCAGACTCATGTCGAGAATAAATCAAAATATCATCTATGAACACCACTACAAATTTATCTAAGTATAGTCTGAAGATCCGATTCATCAAGTCCATAAAAATGGCACGAGCAATAGTTAAACCAAAAGGCATCACAAGAAATTCATAATGTCCATACTGTGTTCTGAAAGCAATTTTCAGCACATCGGATTCTTTAACCCTTAAGTGGTAGTAACCGGATCTCAAGTCAATTTTTGAAAACACAGTCGCCCCTTTTAATTGATCAAACAAATCATCGATCCTTGGCAAAGGATACTTGTTCTTTATTGTCACCTTGTTAAGCTGCCTATAATCGATACAAAGTCTCATAGACCCATCCTTTTTCTTTACGAACAAAACGGGAGTGCCCTAGGGGGAAAAACTTGGTCTCGCAATTCCCTTCTCTGTCAACTCTTGTAACTGAGCTTTTAATTCTTTTAATTCTGTCAGAGCCATCCTATACGGAGTAATCGATATCGGTGCAGTCCCCGATAACAAATCAATAGCAAACTATATCTCCCTGACCGGTGGTAAACTAGGCAATTCTTTTGGAAACACATCTGGATACTCGCAAACTATCGGTACTGATTCAATTTGTAACTCAGACACTTTTGCGTTCAACACATACGTAAGAAATGCTTCGTAACCCTTTCTTATATATCTTTGAGCTGTCATTGACGAAATCATAATAGGCAATTCACCCGATTCATCTGATTCAACCTGAAGAATTTCATTGTTCTAACATTTCAATTCAATAACTTTTTGTCTACAATTTACTACCACATCATGAAGAGTCAACCAATCCATACCCAATATAACATCAAATTCATCAAATGGCAACAATATCAAGTCAGCCGAAAAACAGTAACCTCGAATCATCAAAGGACAACTCTTACAAACCATATTGACTAGCACATATTTGCCTAAGGGGTTTGACACTTTAATCACAAATTCAGTAAACTCAATAAGTAAATTCTTATTAATCACCAAATTCATGTAAATATAAGAATGAGTAGACCCGGGATCAATCAATGCAATAACATTAGTATCATAAGGAGAAAATGTACCTCTGACAACATTAGGGGACGATGCGTCTTCTAGAGCACAAATGGCATAAGGTCTAGTAGGTGCGCTAGCCTCGGATCTCATAGCTGAATCCTTTGAGACACCTCTACTACTTGATACATTTCCTACATTTTTCACTGGTCTCACTGTGTTGCTTGATCTTACATTCAGAACATCATCTTTCTCAACCACTTTAGGGCAATCCTTGATAAAGTGCTCTTGAGAACCATACTTGAAACAACCCCGATTGATCACTCAACACTCATTGAGATGTCTTTTACCACAATTCTAGCACTTAGGGTTATTAGGTTTAGCATTATCAACACTCGCTATAGATGTCGTCTGAGCCTTAAAACTCAAATATTGCTTCCCATAAGCTCTGTTTAGGTTCCCATCTGAAATAGTCAAATGAATATGCATATCCATCGATTTCTTTGACGAGGATTGATAAGACTTATTGATTGGCCTCTTTCTCAAATCTCTTGCATCATTCTCGGCCTTTCTTTTCTCTTTACTTTATTTTTCAGCCTTGGAAGTTCAATCAACCAGTACAACAAATTCCTTTAACTTTAAAATCCCAACAAACAATCTGATATTATCATTCAGCCCTTCCTCAAATCTCTTACACATGATAGCCTTGATAGAAACACATTCTTGAGCATATTTACTGAGCCTAACAAACTCTCGCTCATATTTAGCCACAGACATACGGCCCTGTTTCAGTTGTAAAAACTCTTTGTGTTTCTGGTCGATAAATTGTTGGCTTATATATTTCTTTCTGAACGCCCATGTAACCCTCTCTCTATGTATCACAGATATAAGTATCTTCCACCAATGATATGCAGAATCCTTCAACAATGATACAACACATTTCAAGCATTCTTCAGGGGTGCAAGAAAGTTCATCGAATACCTGAAAAGAGTTCTCAAGCCAGAATTCTACTTTTTTGGGGTCATCATCTACATTAGCCTTAAATTCTTCGGCCCCTTGCTTACAAATCCTATCAACCGGAGGCTTATTTAGTCTTACCAACTCTGCACCCTGAGGAGCCACGGGAACCAACTGAGGAATAGGAAGGGTGGAGTAGGTTGAGCATTCGGATTCACCCGAATGAACTCTGTATACCATTTATTCATCATGTGAAGGAAGGCTTCCCTAGCCCCCTCTCCCTGACTATGCATTATAGGTCTACTTTCAACAAGCACGGTCCTTACATGGGAGCTAGCGCATTACTTTCAGCGTCATTAGCTGCTTTTCGATTGGGATCTATTTACAATGTAAAAACAAAATTTAAATTGTCAGGAGTCGTCACACTATCAAAATTTATTTATGGCACGTATAGCTAGACTCTCACACATGCTATGTTAGTTCAAGAATTAACTAAACCATAGCTCTGATACCACTTAAATGGAACACACCTTACCTGTATCCATCGCCAGAACAGGGTACGAGGCATTACCTCACTCAAACACAAACAATCATACTGATCCGAGTCATAAATTTCCATTCAAATTTAAAACTTTTCATACATAATCATATTATCCCTATTAAAGGCCTATGAGGCTTAAAACATACATTGAGAGTGATTCGGGACTAAACCAAGATCTTAGGAACACTTAGAAAAAAATTTCATGTTTTGGAGAGTTACACGCCCGTGTGGTTTAGGACACTTCCGTGTAACCTCTATTTATGATGTCATGCACCAAAAGGAGTCACACGGCAAAGTCACACGCCCGTGTGCCAGGCAGTGTGGCGAATTCAATTTTTGAAAAATAAGTGCAGACTTTACATGCCCTGGACACACGCCCATGTTCAGGGGCTATGTCCTTCACATGGCTGAGACACACGGCTGTGTCTCTGCTCGTGTGTTTACTACTGCACATTCTGTTTTGTAAAATTAAGGTGTAGAGGACACATGGACGGACTACATTCACATGGTGTAGACTGTGAGTCACACATGGCCTAGACACACACTTGTGTGTCTACCTATGTGGACAAATATAAGGCTATTTACCAAGCCATTTGCCACCTTGAAACACAAGCACACTTACACCACTTCAAAGGCACATAACATAACATAAGTAAGCTATCAAATATCCCAAAATCAAGTCTTCTACATATCATTCACATACAACATCCATCATGCATAAATCTCACACACTTAGCAACTTAAACGCAAACTACCTCAATCATGACTAACATCACCATATGCATATAACAATTATCATTCATCAAAATAAGCAAACATTCTTAGCCTAATCAAATATGACACATATAACAAAATGACCAAGTCCCTTATACATGCCATAACTCAAAATGCCAATAACTACATATACCAAAAAAGTAATTTGATAGTGTGAGATGATCCTCTGACGTTCTCCCAATCTGAGCTAGCTTGGTGACACTATAAGACAAGCAAAAAAAAAAAAAGAGATGAGTAAGCTAAATAGCATAGTAAGTTTATATGCAAATAATGAGCATTATGAACACACATTTAACATACAATTGAAACTATAACAATTTCATAGATACTATCAAAACCTTACGATCACAACTTACTTATTCACAACCTTACCAATAGTCATCATATAATGAACTCATCTTTTAGAATTTTCACATGCGTACCTGTGTCAACCCTTACACAATCACTTGCGCTCGCACTTAGTTATTTCACTGAATCACCCGTTGAACCACTTGGATTCTAAAGGATACTCAAAAGTCTTACACATAAGTGCCACACTTATTTGTAGCCGAAGCTACCACTTATCACTTGTAGCCGAAGCTACCACTTATCATTTGTAGCCGAAGCTACCACTTATAACTTAAACACTTGGTTTCCTAGTGACATGTCATTTCTATCCTATTCGATTCCTAATGTTCAATTGGGATCTTTCTCACTTGTCGAAGCTTGGTAGGCATACACATTCAAATAGTTATTTTAAAAAGCATACTAATGTTAAAGTATTCAAAAACATAATATAGCAATGCATTATTTACATACAAACTTACCTCGGTCCAAAATGACAAGTTATTCGATTTAGTCCAAAATCTTTTCTTTACCCCGATCAAGGTTGATTCCTCATCTTTCTTGATCTAAAATACCAAATTTAACTCATTTAATTATCACATTACTCAATTCGGTCCAACAATCACACTATGGCAAAATTACATTTTTACCCTTAAACTTTGACATATTTACACTTTAGTCCTAAGGCTCGTATAACGAAATGTACCCATTTTCTTTGTTACCCAAGCCTAACCGACACATATACATACTCATAACAGCCCATATTTTACACTAAATCACATTTTATGCTCATGTTTTACAACTTTTATAAATAAGTCCTTTTATGCATTTTCATCAAAAACCACCTAGTAAAAGTTGTTTATCACACATCAAACTTTCATTTTCTACCATTAATCATTAAATTACATGCATGTCACACATAGGTAAATTTTTAAACATTGAACCCTACTTCAAAATAATGGTAGAAATAGGTAAATCGGCCTCGAGGACTTAAAAAATGTAAAGAACATTAAAAATAGGGCTTGGAGGCACTTACTATGAAGCTTAGAAGTTGAAGAAACCCTAGCTATGGCGTCCTTAGGGATTTTCAGCCAAGGGAGAAAGGTGGACAATATTTTGGCTTTATTTCCCTTTTTATTCTTTTATTAACCAAATAACCAAAATGCCCTTCACTTAAAACTTTGATATTTTATCCATCTATGCCCATTTTTGTCCAAACTAAACTATATTGGTCTAATTACCACATAAGGATTTCTAATTTAAGAACTCATCACAATCAAATCCTTTTAGCAATTAAAATACACATTTTTGCAACTTTTGCAAATTAGTCTTAAAATTCAAATTAGACACTTTATCAACAAAATGTCTTAACCAAAATTTCACACATAAATTCAATCATATAATAAACCTCAAAACTTTATCGCAATAAATTTTTCTACTTCAGATTCGTGGTTCTGAAACTACTATTCCGTTTAGGCCCTAAAATGGGCTGTTACAGAAAATGGGCTGTTATAACTCTTCCCCTCTTAAGAATTTTCATCCTTGAAAATCTTACCAGTAAAGAGGTTCAAGTATTTCTTTCTCATTGTTTCTTCAGGTTCCCAGGTAGCTTCTTCTATCCCATGTCGTTTCCAAAGAACTTTTACTAAAGCTACCTTTTTATTTCTTAACTCTTTTGTTTCACATGCTAGAATTTTGATCGGTTCTTCACTATATGTCATGTCAGGCTAAATCTCAACCTCTATCAGAGAAGTAACATGTGAAGGATCTGACCGATACCATCGTAACATCGAAACATGAAAAACTTTATGAATTCTTTCGAGTCTAGTGGTAGTGCCAATCGGTATGCAACGGTCTAATTCTCTTAGTGATTTCATATGGCTCGATAAATCGTGACTCAGTTTTCCTTTACGGCCAAACCGGAGAACTTTCTTCCAAGGTAATACTTTCAAGAATACCTTATCACCAACCTGAAATTCTTTCTCTTTTCGTTTTAGATCGGCATAGGACTTTTAACGATCAGAGGTTGTTTTCAAACTATCCCGAATCACTTTCATTTTTTTTCAGTTTCTCAAATTAAATCAACTCAATGTATCTTTTTCTCACTGGGCTTAGTCCAGTACAATGGAGTTCTACATTTACGACCGTACAAAGCCTCGTACGGTGCCATTTTGATACTTCATTGATAGCTATTATTATAGGAAAATTTAACTAAAGGTAAATATTTTCCCAATTACCTTTGAATTCTAGAATACATCACCAAAGCATATCTTTAAGAATTTGAATCACACGTTCTGATTGACCATCGGTCTGAGGATGAAATGTGGTACTAAAGTGCAATTGAGTACCCAAAGCTTCTTGCAACTTGCTCCAAAATTGAGATGTAAACAGAGGATCCCTATCTAAAATAATGCGGTACTAAAGTGCAATTGAGTACCCTGTGTGCCATGTATCTGAGTGGGCTGAGGCCCTAATTGATTCTGTAAAGGGCTTCGGCCCAGACTGTTTATTTATGATATCTGATATGTGTTCTGTATGCATGCTTTCTGTGAGGGATTACACACTGAGTCTGCGAAACTCACCCTTTCTCTGTTTAACCTGTTCAGGTAATCCCCAACAGTAGGTGGGTCATTGCAGTGGAGGACTCGACGGTGACCACTGCTACATATACTTGGGTTTTACGGGTTTTTATGCTTTTACTACTTTTAATATTTTTCTTGGGATTAATTACTGTAACTTTGGACATTGGAACTGTTTTGTTTTAATTTGGGGATTTTGAACTGTTAATTATGATTTTATATCTGCAACACTATAAAGTATGGTTTTCTTAAAAATAAAGTAAGATTTCTCATAAATAAAAGCGGTTTTGAAAATTATTTGGTTTCAAAAACTTTTGTGTAAAAGAAAATATTTCAATGCAAATCAAACGTACACGTTTTCCCCAAACTAAATAAAGATAATAACAAGATCAGTTTTTAAGTATCAATACGTTTTCAAAAACACTATCATGTGACATCGCTAGATTTGACCATAGCATCTAAGCCGGGTTTGGGGTGTTACACTTCAAACCATTCAAACAATTTTATATGAATTTTATGGGTATTCATAAATTCATAATATTCTTGAAGAATGCTTTCTTTTTTATCATTATAATTTTTAAATCAATCTTCTCTTTTTTGCTTATTTTTGTTGGAATAGAAGTGTTTTCTACACCATTCCTTATTTATCTCAAAAGTTCTTTCTAAAACAAGCATTTCTGAATTTTCTTCTTGTCTTGCATTATTAGTCATTGATGAATATGTTGGAGACATATTAGGTGAATTTTGGGGACTCTTTTCCTGTCTGACATAGATAGGTTGAGCTATATTTGAGGAATTACCTATTCCTTGTAAATTGGTTCTAAATGTTGTTGGGATAGAAGAGACAAAGGCTCTAGCTATCCTAAAATCTACCATTTGTGTTTCTAGATTTAACTCTTCTTCTAAATTTAACCTCCTAAAATTTGTGCTGGTACTTCCTATTTCGAAGGAATGTCTTAGAGACATTCTTTGTGGCTTGTTGAATATCTGTGCCATCTTAGTGTTAAGAAATTTCACTTAATGAAGTGTTTATTATTAGAGTTAGTGCCACAGGGTCTATAGCACCCTTAAGTTTCCACCTATCAGAAAGGTTTATTTCATGCCACTGTATTGTTCTTGGGATTATAGTATGAGATCTTGAAGTATCTGTTTTTATTAAGAGGGTTTCTCTTTTTGGGCTTTGAAGTAAAGCCTTGGTATTAACTATAGTATACATAGCTTTGAAGTGGAGTCTATAGAGTAAAGTTAGTACTTCCGAACCAGGAAGCATTTTGTAGTTATAGGTATGTATTTGGAGGGTTAAAGATTGTAAAATATTTTTGTCAGTTAAAGAAACCATAAAATTTGAATAACAATTAAAATGTATTGGATCAGTACATAAGCTTGTTTCTATAGTTCCTAATAATGAGTTATTAAACATGATGTGTCTTTGGTCTCTTAAGACAATTAAAATTGAGGTATTTTTAGTGGCTTCAACACTAATAGGTTTGACAGCAACTTGGACTAGTCCAAAATGAACATATTTGTATTTTTGTTCTTTGAGTTTCTTAATGATGACTTTATCTAATAATTGAATTGTTTCATATTCTTTTTGAATAGGTAAACTCCTTTCTTTTGTTTTTATAATGTAACTAAAAAAGCATTTAAAATTTCAAAAGTTGTTTTCTTGTAAACTTGGTTTGTTAGAACTCTTAGAAGAGTCCAATTATTAAATCTTTGGGGAATATTTTCTAATTTTCTTCATATTCATTAATGGTGTTGTTTGAGGTTTTATCGGACTCTTGGGATTGATTGAAAATAAAGCTTACAGAAGAATTGGTTCTTCTAAGGAAGGGAAACATTCTTTGTTTTCTTATTTCCTATAGAGGGTTCTACTATCAGGATTTCTGGATTATTATAGTTGGCTACAGGGATACTTTGTCCTTGACATGCCTAACCCATGGCTAACTGGACTGTGTATCAATACTCAACAAAATAATAGTACATTAATGAAGACAGCTAAACCAGAACTCATAAATATAGAAAACAAATTGAATATTTTCAAAACTTAGAAGTACCTGCTCCTTCTTGGCTATGAAACTAGATTGTCTCGAGGATCTGAGGATGGAACTTGAAATGTCATAATCATAATCATAATTTAAAATTTGAAATTAAAATTTGATTAAATCTTGAAAATAAAAATAATTTAAAACTAAAAATTTGAAAACTTAAAAAGTTGGAGAAACGAGTTTTGATCTCTAAACTGGGTATTTCAAGTCGAGCCTTTCATTCTAAATCTGATAGCCTTTTACAGAGGAATATTGTCTATTTACATCATTTGAATTGGGAAATTCAATCCCTTACATCGTTACATAATTGAAACTTACATAATTGAAACTTTTTAGAGAATATATTCTCTGGTTACAAAATACAAACTACAGAAAATATTCATTATTCATGCACTAGAGAATCTTACTGTTCTTGCCAGGGAATATTTATTGTTTATGCCAGAGAATCGCAGTTCACCATATAATTAAGCCAGTTAGTCCTTTATGTAAAAGTTAAATTAGAAATTTCTGGATTCTATAGCTATTTAATCCTTCTAGCTACTAGAATTCAACTTTTACACTTTATGCAAGTTAGTCCTTTATGTCATTAAACATGAAATCGATAAAATTTTCTTATCAAAAATTTTATACATCTTTCATATCATGATGCAGATCATGCAATAATATTAAAATAAATTTTCTTTTTGACTTGGATTTGTGGTCCCGAAACCACTGTTCCAACTTTACTGAAAATGGGCTGTTATACAATAAGCTGAGTTTGAACCATGAAGGTAGGCGTGCATGCCTAGATTGGGTTAATCCAATTCTTTTTCTTTAAAATATGCTTTTAAGTCCTTATATTCTTCTTATATTTAAAATTTAGTTTATTTATTTTTATTTTCAAGAATTTAGTCCATTTATTTATTAGATTTCAAAATTTTAGGTCCAATTGTTAACATTATTAACATTCTTCTATTAAATTTGTCAGCATTACATTTTGAAATAAAAAAAACACTCACTTGGCAGATTGATCAACCTTTATTATTTAAGTGTTTATTTGTGTTTTTAAATTAAAAGTAGTAATTTATGTTTTTCTATAGTTTGTTTAACATTTTGATATTTAATAAGGTTATGTGGTCATGCAAGTTAATTTGGGAGCTAAAGATGTATCTTCGGGCTAGAATTGCTGCCAATGTCACGATAACATAGTATGGAAACCGTGACATAAAAAATAGACTAAAAAAATAGCCTTGGGAATGAAGTTGGAGCCAGTGTCATGACATCAGGCTACGGGAGTCGCGACACCAAAGACAAACATGAGGAAGGGCTATAACATAGTCGACATCGCGATGTGGGAGCACTTGACGTCGCGACAACTCGATTTTTCTTGAATCATCTCGGCCATATTTTCAAAGGCTGGGCATTCTTTTCCCAATCGAACTCTAATTATTACAAAGTTATTTTAGGCACTTTAGTTTTCAATGTTAGCCTATATAAAGGGCTATTGTAACTTGAATTAGGGGGATTTTGGGGGAGCCAGACACTATTCTTCAGATTTTTATTCAACTTTTCATTTTTACTTAATTATTTATATGTCTATTTATTTGAAAGATATAATTCAGAAGTTGACTATCACAAGCATAGAATGGTCCAAAAATGTGCCATTACATCGATTACTCAATACGCATTCTCTATCTATTTCCTTATTCTATTATTTATGTTTCTTTCTTTAACTTTGATAATTGAATGTTTTTGTAAATACTAGAATAAATTTGTGCTTTATATGTATCTTGTATGATTTAATTGTTTAACCTGATTAATTGATTGAGAAGATAATCAACTAAAATTAAGTACTTACTTAAGAAAATTTAGTATACTAGGATTGACAAATCTAGTAAAATATCTAGACAAATGAGACCGGAAGGGTATCCTATTAAGTAAAACTTGTGCCAAGCGGTGAGACCAGAAGGGTATCTGTATGCCTAGGTGAGATCGGAAGGGTATCTTAGGTGGTAATCCTTAGTGAAGATGAAATCGGAAGGATATTCATAGCTAAAGGTGGTAAATACTTTAATTAAGGGTAATTATTGACCTAGTTAATAATTAGGCAACACAATTGATTCTAGGCTAAGTAGCTTGTGTAATCAAAACTAGGAATGGGAAAATTAGATAACTATTTACCTAACCACAATCTAGTTGATGATAATTCTCCAACATAGTTTTTGATAAGTAGAAAATCATCGACATACAAAATGAGGAAGACCACCTTTTTGTCCTTTATACGTTTATAAACACAAGGTTCATCAATGTTTTACTCAAATCCAAAAGTCTTGATCGTTTGATCAAATCTTTTATTCCATGAGTGAGACATCTCCTTAAGTCCATAAATAGATCATAGTAGTTAGAAAACTTTCTGTTCTTTTCCTTTGATAACATAGCTAGTAGGTTGAGCCATGTAAATGGTCTTATCAAGATAGCCATTCAAGAATGTTTTCTTGACATCCGTTTATCAGATCTCGTAATCGAGAGCAGTGAAAATGGATAATAGCATGCGGATAGACTTGAGCATGGCTATCGAAGAGAAGGTCTCATCGTAATTGATGCATTCTTTCTATGTGTAGCCTTTCCATACAAGTCTAGCTTTATGTGGTTCTACTTTCCATTTTGCATTTCGCTTCTTCTTATAGACCCACTTACACTCTACTGGTTTAATCCCAACCAGTAAGTCTACAAGTTCCCACACCGTATTGGATTTCATAGAATCCATCTCGGCATCCATGGCCTATTTCTATAGCTTGGAATCAACATCCTACATAGCCTCCTCGTAAGTGAGTGGAACATCATCCTCATGATTTGCTTATGTATTATAAATACTACCATTATAGATGAAGAGGTTGGGTTTCTTAGAAACTCTCCCACTACGACAAATTCCCCTATATTGTTGATCATTTGAAGGTTTTTCTAAAACTTTCTCGAGAATTGAACTTGGTGATTATTCTACCACTACTGAAAGATCCTTAGTACCACTTTACTTCAAGGCTTAAAGTTATCCATGTAAATTTTTTAGAGGAAAGTAGCATGAGTAGAAACTTTAATCATATTATCTTTTAGATTGTAGAATAATCCTCCATTTTTTCCTTTTGGATATCCTACAAACATGCACAATTATGTCCATGCATCTAACTTCTTTGCATTCTTATCTAGAACATGTGCTGGAAAACCCCATATTCTAAAGTGATTTAAAGTGGGTTTCTTTCCATGCTACAGTTCATAAGGTGTATTACAAGCAGACTTGGTAGGCATATATAACAAACCGTTTGTATCGCATATCCCCAGAAGGAAGTAAGAAGTCGTGAATAACTTAACATTGAATAGGCCAAATCAAGCAAGGTTCTATTCCTTCTCTTAGCTATACCATTCTGCTGTAGAGAGCCCAGTGCAGTCAATTGATATAAAATCCCCTTCTTTATGAGGTATCCTAAGAAGTCATCGGACAAGTTTTCCCCATCTCGATCAAATCGAAGATTCTTTATGGATAAACCTAATTGCTTTTCCACTTCTACACAAAACTTTCAAAATTTATCAAAGGTTTTTCTTTTGCTATGCATTAGATACACATATACATATTGAGAATAGTTTTCGATAAAAGTCACATAATAATCGTAACTTCCTCAGGCATTAATGCTTATGGGACCACATACATCAGCGTGCACAAGTTTTAAAGGTTGGTTGGCCCTTCTACCTTTCACATTAAAAGACCTCTTAGTTATTTAACCTTCCAAGCAAGATTCACATTGTGGAAGACTAACTTCCTTAAACATACTTAAAGGACCATCTTTTATGAGTCTAGTGATTCTTTCTTAGTTAAAATGACCAAGTCTTAAGTGCCATAGGTACCTCTCAATAGAATGAGAAAATTTAAGATTTTTATTGACTATTTCAATTTGAAGCATCGAGTAGTTATTTGGTTTGATAAAGTAGAGATTGTCTTCCATCCATCCATTACAAATTAAAGAATGATTTCTGTTAATAGCAATCCCTTTATTGAATGTCACGGTATAATAGTCATAAAATAAACATGCTATAGAAATTAAATTCCTCTTAAAATGAGGTACATAAAACATATTCTTTAAAATAATCTTCCTAAAATTATAGTGTAAAATAAATTCTCTCACTAATTCGGTTGAAACATAGCTCCCATATTCAGTCTGCAATGAGAGGCTCTTGTCACGCAGACTTCTCGTTTCACTAAACCCATGTAAAGAAACACATACATGGTTAGTGGCTTCAGAATTAATAACCTAGTCGTCAATTGATTCTTTCACTAAGCAAGCTTCAACCACATAGCGTTTTATACCTTGGCCCTTTTCGGATAGGTAATCAAATACTCCTTACAGTTTGATCTAAAATGCCCTTTCCTGTTGTAGAAGAAACATTTGATCTTTTTAGGATCTTTTGACTTCTTAGCCTTCTTCCTATCACATGAGGTGGAATCAAAGACTTAGTCAGTTTTGTAACACCCTGAATTTGGGCCTAGAAGAATTAGGCTTTGAGTCTAGGTTCGGATAGAAGAAAATCAGAATAATTGAGAAGTTTTAAATATTATCGTTTAAGAAAAAAATTTTGAATTAAATTATTCTTAGAAAATATTTCTGTATTTATTATTACTGATGTTTTAAAATTTTTTGAAAATTATAATTATGGTTATTAGAAAAAAATATTACTGTATTTAAAAATTATTATCATTAGATAAAAACATATTTATAAAATTATTATTGTTATTACTATTATTATTATTTTTTATTATAAAAATATAAATGGCATTATTACAATTGGTGTTTAGTTTAGTTATTAAATAAATTATGAATGAATTATAGGATTTTCGGGATTTTTTTCAGGTTTTTGTGCCTTTGGTGAAATCTTGGAATTTTGGTGTTCTGATTGTTGAAATTATGTTTAAGTGTGTTAGTGGGCCTTTAGAAGGCCCAAGCTTAAGTTAAAACCCGATAAAATATTAAGTTGGATTTTCAAGTGAAAGGGGACTTGGTTAAGTGGGCCTTTAAGAAAAACCGTGTAAAATATGTCACAAAGGGAGCCTTGGTAGAGTGGCAAGGTGGCACCACTAAGCTCCTAAAAAAGTGGCGCCTAAGTGGGTATTCAAGGACAAGGGTTCGAGTTGCAAGGTAAGCGTAGTGTTCTTTTTAATTTTTAAGCATGTGCCGGGCATGTGACTATTTTAAGTAGGAATTTCGGCAAGGGCTTTTATGAACTTGGGCCGATTACTCAAGTGTGATATTAGGGTTATATCTTTTTCTATTTTCTGTCATAAGAATTAGGGTTAGCCACCTTAGGAATTAATCTTCTCTTTTACTGTCAGAAAAGCCAAAAGTTGCCTCCATGGAAAGCTCATAGCCGAATTCTTCCTCTCCACCTCTACCATTGTTTTTTTTCATTTTTCTTCTTCCCCTTTGATCTCTTCCCTAGCCGAATACCCACCTTGCACAGATCCACTCTTTCTTTTGCTTTCATTCCTCTTAAAATCAACCATAACCGATTGCTCAAAGTGCCAGAAATCCCGAAAACTGCTTCCTTTCTTGCCGATTTCTTGTAAGCCGAATCACCCCTATTCCTTTCACCTGTTGTGGCCGATTACTACACTCCCTTGAATCACACCATTGTCGACACCATCACCCAAAATCTACACCCAAAACGCCATCCTCTTCTCTTGTTGAAAAGCCGAAATCACCATAGTTGTAGGGAGATAGCCGAAATTGCAAATCTCAGAGATAAGGTTTCTACTGACGTTTAAGGGTCAGATTTACATCAGATCTGCATAGGAACTGAAGAGAAATCATTGGTAAGTGTTTAATACTTCAGATCTGTTCAATATTTCATATTTGGAAAAGCCGAAAGTCCCTAAAGTTAAGGATTTTGTCGTTTTGGACTTTTGGTAAATCAAGTGGTGTTTTCTTTGTTCTTTTTGTGTGTTAGTTAGAGAAGAAGGTGACCAAACAAGGAGTTGAAGACATTGGAACATTAGATCTAGATCTAAAGGGATCTAAATCGTCAAGGTAAGAACATTAAGGCCATTAAGGGTGTTGGCCGAATGTGTAAGTAAGGTTTTGGGTAAGTTTTCGATTCAGATTAAGTGTTGATATGGTCTAATCAGTTAAGTATTGGATTGTAGGGATTAACGCATAGGAGATCTCGTAGGAGAAACTGCAAAACAGGTGTGTGTTTCGAACACCTTTCCATGCACAAATCGGTAAAAGCCGAAAAGCCGAAATGCCGAAGTTTCGGTATTTCGAGAGCTTGCGAGCATGTGAATGCTCTCAAGTTGGAAGGAGAAGGTTAGTTTTGGAATCGGCACTGTTAGACGTGTTGACCGCTAAATTTTGGGCATTTTGGTAAGTTGGGCCTCGGTGGGCCAAATATGGGCACAATGGGCGTTTTGGGCCCATGTGAGTTAAACTGGATTTAAAGGTAATATTATGGACTGTAGATGTGAAAACAGTTAAAACAAGATAACCGAATGTGAAATCGGGACTAAATGGGCCTAATGGGCCAATCGGCGTAATAGGGCTCATTAGGGGTTTTAGGGCCTTAATGCTAAAACTGAAAAACTGAGGTAACTGAATTTCTGTATAGCTGTGTGATTAATAAATATCGTAATAAGCATAACATCTGTAACATGGGAGTAAAATTACTGAAATACCCTTAGGGTAAGAAATTACTGATTTGCCCCTAGGTAGGAAATTACCGTTATACCCCTAGGGCTATAATTGACTGTACTGTTTGACATAACTGTTACTGTTATTGCATGCCATGATATATATCTATTGCATGGGTTGGGTTTTGATAATGGAGGAAGTGTGAGTGGCATAGCCACGTTACTGAAAAGGGGCTATGCCTCGTACTGTTTCTGAAAGGGGCTTTGCCTCGTATACTGTTTATCTGAGCAGCCATGCTGCGACTGTGGTGTGTGGGCTGGGTGGGTCGAGTTATTCCCCACATGGTGTGTTGGTTGGTACGGGTGGTGTGTAGCGGTTGGTGGGTTGAGTAGTCTCCCCAATTGGGTTTGCATTTATACTGCATTACTGTACTGTACTGTTATGGGCCTATGGGCCAATCTGTTATCTGAATAGGGCTTCAGCCCAGTATCTGTTATAGGGCCTTGGCCCAGATTACTGTTTCTGAATAGGGCTTCGGCCCAGTATCTGACTGAGATTGGTTAGGGTTTAGGCCCAGTGGGCTTGAGCCAATTTGGGCTTTGGATGGGTTCGGCACACACTGAGTTTTCCCAAACTCACCCCTCTCTTTCCATCCTTGCAGGTGAGCCCTAGATTGTGACTTGGACACTGGGAGGGATTCAGAGTGGCCACGAGGACTGAACTTTCTTGGTTTAACTTAAATATTTCATATTGGTTTTTACTTTGATATGGGTTGTAATAAGGCCGCTATAACTGTTATTTGGGATTTCTTTACGGTTTTATTTCAAACTTGAACATACACTGTTTTTGAAAATTAAATCAATATTTTCTTAAACAACCTGACTTTACTAAAAACTAAGAATGATGATAAGACTAAAATGAAACGATTCACAAATGAGATAGAGATTAGGTCGAATAGTAATCAAATTGGGAATTTCAAGAAAAACAAATATTACTTTTCAAAAATCTCGAACATCAGACTTAGTACATAGGACGGCGTAGCATAGTCTAGGTGATGTGGCACACCGGACATGGCCATAACGTCTGGGCCGGGTCTGGGGTGTTACAAGTTTCTTTTTTCCTTTAGCTTTCTACTTCTCGGTAGAGGATGATGAGCCCACAGCTAAGTTTTCTTCAGGTTTTTGCTGAACTGACTTACCACCATTCAACATCAACTCGTAAGATTGTAATTCCTTCATAAGTGGAGTTAAGGTAAGCGCCTTATTCCCCAAGTTGTAAGCGACCCTAAAACTAGCAAACTCTATAGTTAAGGATTCGAGCACTATTTCAATCTGAGTGCTCACGTCTAGTTTAGCCTCATTGTCCTCTACTTTTGCAAAGAATCCTATAAGCTTAAGAACATGTTCTTTGATTGGAGTGTTGATTTTTTGTTGAGAATTCATCAAATTTGTAATAGCGGATTGTCGAGCCAATGCAACTTGGCCTCTGAACAAATCCTCCAAATTTGTCATGATCTCTCTAGTAGTATGGAAATTCTCGTGTTGTATTCACAACACACTACTCATGATCACTAACATATAACACCGAGCAATTGAGTTAGAATCTCTCTAGCGATTTCTCACTTTGGGTTGAGCTTTAAGAGGGCACATTTTTGTCAAGAACAAATTTTTGTTTCTCACAGTTGAGAACTATCAGAAAGTTTTGTTTCCATTCTCGAAAGTGATCATCATTTAATTTATTCTCTGTAAGAATGAAAATAAGAGGAGTAGGAGACATATTTAAACTGCAAAAAAAATAAAGATTTACTACTTACTATATTTGTATTAAGCAAATATTTTTCATTTCACCAACATATCAAGAATGCATTATGATGCATGTGCCTTATATTAAAACCTTGAAAAATATTTTTTCGTTGCTACAATTATTCTCACACCCATCAACCATGTCGCCTTAAGGTCCTATGATTAACTAGCAAGAACATGGACTACATCCAATTAGTTCATGAATCTTAATTCTCAAGACTCTACACGAGCTAACGACAGTTTAACATTTGGCAATCATCTCTAGCTTAAATATTGTTTCTTGGGAAACTATTTAATAAGAGATGATCTTGAGTGTGTAACCATTGACTCAACACCCATCATGAACATGCTTTCATTTGTCACTCACCTTGGGACAATCTCTCTGAAATTCATGCATGACTAGTTGTCCTTAAAAGGAAATCCCATTTAGTGAACCAACATGACAAACTTTACCTTGGGGTATGGCCATGGTAGGAACTGCTCGAAACTTTATCATGCTATCACTTACGGACCATCAATAGAGGTCGTAGGTCTTGTTCAAGGACCTTCCCCCACTCAATATTTTAAAAAACATGTAAGGTTTTTTTATCCCGAATTTCAAGAATGATCAAACAATAATCCTAGTGGCACTCTTGCCTAATCTAAATGACATGCTTCCAATATATGCATGGCATGCTATGAAAATTTTATAATATTCACATTCATTCATAAGAATCAATCAATCATATTTAATTCTCCACGGTTTTTCTTTTAAGGGAAAAGTCGAAGAAGTGAATATGAATCGTGCACTAATTAGGGTTCTAGAAAAGGGAAGTGAGTCAAAATTGACACTTAAAAACCAAGCCTTTCCTATCTAGAGCTATCCTAGACATGCACATTCTCATTACCATACTTCTTACAGTTTCGAAAAACCTAAAGAAGTGAATGGAATTGTAACAGCCCGAATTTGGGCTTAGTCAAAAAAGTGGTTTCAAATCACTAACCCGAGGTCAGAGAAATTATTTCTAATATTATTTTATGTGTTATAGAGTTTTTATGAGGGTACATGAAAATTTTGGAGAATTAATTGACGTGATTAAGGGCCTAATTGCGAAAAAGGACTAAAATGCATAAAGGGGTAAAAGTTGTGAATTACTAGCAAATTGTGTTGAATAGCTAGAGAACAAAAATTGTGGGTCTTTAAAGAGTAAATAAACCCTTCCCAATATAATGGCTGGCCATGGTGAGATAAAGAAATAGAAATGTCAAATTTTTTGTGGTATTAGGTAACCTGTTTAACTAGAAATAGAATAAAAAATTGTAGCTTCATCTTTTTCATTTCTTCATCCCTTCCACCGAAAATTTCAGCCATTGTTGGGGTTTGGAAGCTTAAAAATTTTAGCCACTTATTTCACTTTCAAGTAAGCTAGTTTGATGGTCTTTCTTGATAATTTTTACATTTTTGGAACCCTTGTAGCATGGGCTACCTATTGAGGAGACTAATTTGTAAAATAATAGAAAGTTTAGATATTCACTATTAAAGTTTTTATGTTGTTGGCTGAAGTTTTATGGAAAAAAATGAATCATAGTTGTTAAATAAACAACTTTTGTGAAAGGGTGTTCATTGAAAACACTTAAAATGGACTTAGTTGTAAAGTTGATAAATTGTGTAGTAAATGCATGAAATAGTGGAAATTGTGGGCTGTCATAAAGTGAAAAGGATTTGGTTAGGCTTGGTTAATAAGGAAATTTGATAAAAATCAATTTCCGAGCCTAGGGATAAAATGGTCATTTCGTGAAAGTTTAGAGGCAAAATGGTCATTTTGCCAAATTATAAATTTTGATTTATCATAGTCAATATAGTGATTAAATTAGTGATTTTTTATTCATTGTAGATCAAGAAGTACGAAACCTGAACCTAGACCGGGGAATGCTAAGCAAACAGACTAAACTGAGAAGTCATTCACATTTTGTATGCCGAGGTAAGTTGTAGGTAAATAATGCAACTTTTTCTATAATCATGCATGAGTTATTAATTGGGCATAAAATGATTAATTGTGAATACGAGTTATGCACGAGAACATTTATTTAGAATGAATTGATTAATTATGATTTTGAGTAATGAAATGATGAGAATCTATGTGATAGAACCCAGTTGAAACTTAAGAATAAACTAGATATTCATGCCGTGATACTAGGGTCGATACAAGTGCTAGTGTAAGACCATGTTTGGGACATGGCATTGATCTCGTTTCTTATTAGTGTAAGACCATGTCTGGGACATGGCATCGACACAAATATGTGCTAGCCAGTGTAAGACCATGTTTAGGACATGGCATCGGCATTGGTATGAGCGCTAGTGAAAGACCATGTTTGGGACATGGCATCAGCCTCGATATGCAAGCTAGTGTAAGACCATGTCTGGGACATGGTATCGACTTGGATATGTGTCAGTGTAAGACCATGTCTGGGACATGGCATCGGCACATATAGAGGAGAGCTAGTGGTCTTCTGGGACATGGCATCGGCCTCGATACATGAGAGTTAGTGTAAGACCATGTTTGGGACATGGCATCGACTTGACATATGATCCAGTGTAAAACCATGTCTGGGACATGGCATTGGCATGATACCCTTTGTATAAGGCGTACTGAATATCCTTTCGTATTCTAAATAGTTCAACGAGAAATTTGAAGTTTTGTATTAGGATCGAGAGATATTATGATGACTTTGTGAGTGGTGCAGGTACCTATATGAATTGTTTGAAATGTGAGGTCAGAATTATGTTGTATGATTGGTAAAAGATGAAAACGAGTAAGTTATGCTTGTAGCTATTCTTTTGTAGCAGGCACAAACTGTGATGTATTGAGAGCATGTTATAGTGTGGTAAATTGTTGTCTTTTATTTACTTGCAACTTACTAAGCTTTATGCTTACTCCCTCTCCTTTCCATTTTCTTATAGTACCACCTAATTAGCTCGTGGATCATCGGATGTCGAAGGCTTCGTTCACACTATCAACTAAAGCATTCGGTATAGTTAGTTTCTAACATTTTGAGAAATGGCATGCATAGGGACTAGTCATTGTTAAGTGTCATTTTATTTTCGGCCAAGTCTGTTGGCTTGATTTTGAAAAACCTCATTTTGTATAAGGCCAAAGATATTGGCTAATATTTGCTATTGGTCTTTAAATGCAAATGTTGATGTATTCATGAATGTGCAAGTAGTTTGGATGAACAAGAGTATTAGGATAGTAGTATAAATGCTTGGTTGATTTGGGTATATGAATGGGTGTGAATGCCTAATGTTGGCCCTTGGTTGAGTAATTGTGAATTGGTATATGTTTGATGTTGTTTTAGGGTGGCAAAAGGCTTGGTAGATAGCCTTATTTTTGTCGACATGGGTAGGCATACGGGCATGTGTCTAGGCCGTGTGTGACACACGGTCCGCCTCACAGGTGTGTGGTTAGGTCGTGTGTCCCCTGGACCTTAATTTGACAAAATTAAATGCCCAGTAGTAAACACACGGGCTGAGACACGACCATGTGTCTTAACCGTGTGAAAGACATGATCTAGCACACAGGTGTGTGCCACGGCCGTGTGACCCTTAAGAGTTACTGATGTCAGAAACAGAATATCAAGGTTTTCGCACATAGGCTACAACACGGGCGTTTCATGGCCGTGTGAGGGACACGAGCGAGCACACGGGCATGTGCCAAGCCGTGTGAGGGACACGGACTGAGCACACGGGCGTGTGCCAGCCCGTATGAAAACCCATATAGCTTCGATGTTAGAAAATAAATCCACACAGACGAGGAGAACGGGCGTATCCCTTTGTGCTTAGGTCGTCTGAACCACACGGGCCTTCAGCACGACCATGTCTAGATGCCACACGGGTGTGTTTCCCTTCCATACGGGCGTGTGTCTTATTTTTAGTAGATTTTATTGAATGTTTTCTAAGCATTCGAGTTGGTTCCAAATGATTTTCTAAACAAGTTTTGGGCCTCGTAGGTCTATATTAAGAGTTGTTAAACAAAGTTTGAAAAGTTTTAAATTGGGACGAATTTTATTGACTCGAGATTATATGTTTGCATGTGTTTTAGTAAGGTAATACCTCATACCCTGTCCCAACATCGAATACGGGTAAGGGGTGTTACAATTAGTAGTATCAGAGCTACAGTTTAGTTGATTCTAGGACTAACCTAGCTTGTGTGCGGGTCTAGCTATACATGCCATAGTTATAATATGATAGCGTGACAAATCTTAATAATTATAAATGGTATTTTCATATAGTAAATGGATCTTGACGGAGCTATAGCAGATGATGTGGAGAGTAACACACCGGTTCCTACTGAAGGGACCGCGCCAATTGAGAGTGCGCCCGTGACAATGAATTAGGGCTGGGGGGCTAGAGAAGCCTACCTCCAGATGATGAATGCTTGGTACTAGGAGTTTATTCCTGCCAATCTGAATACTCCACCCCCCACCTCCTCCAATTCCTCAGCCTGCCCCTACAGCTCCTCAAGGAGTAGAGATGGTTAGAAGAGAGAAGCCTCTAGTGGATAGGATTAGAAAGCACGGGGCTGAGGAATTTTGGGCAAACAAAGATGATGACCCTGAGAGGGCAGAATTTTGGTTAAAGAATACCATTAGAGTCTTCAATGAGCTATCATACACACCTGAAGAATGCATGAAATGTGTAGTATCACTTCTATGAGATTCGGCCTAACAGTGGTAGAATACTCTCGTGTCAGTTGTACCGAGAGAGAGAGAGTGACTTGGGAATTCTTCCTAGAGGAGTTTTGAAAAAAGTATATCAGTCAAAGGTTCCTAGACTAGAAGAGGAAGGAATTTCTCGAATTAAAGCAAGGCCGAATGACAGTGACAGAATATGAGCGCGAGTTTGTAAGGCTCAGCAAATATGCAAGGGAGTGTGATGTGTAAGAGGTTCGAAGATGGTTTGAATGAAGACATTCGTTTGTTGGTTGGCATCTTAGAGTTGAGATAATTTGTAGTGCTCATTGATAAAGCATGTAAGGCCAAAGAGTTGACCAAAGAGAAGAAAAGAGTTGATATTGTAACACCTCTTACCCGTATTCGACGCCAGGATAGGGTATGAGGCATTACCTTACTACTGCTCACACAATCATTTGAATTTGAGCCAACGAAATGCGTCCTAATTTAAAAATTTTTCAAACATTATCCCACTGACCTTCCTATGAGCCTACGAGGCCTAAAACATGATTTGGAAACAAACCGGGACCATTTTGGTTACTTAAAAAAATTCTTTTGAAAACTACTAAAAACAGGGCACACGCCTGTGTGGCCTTTAGACATGGCCGTGTTAATGGCCTGTGTGGCTCAAACGGTCTAAGCACCTAAGGACATGCCCGTACCCCTTGTCTGTGTGGATTTATTTTCCAACATCAAACCTATAGGGATTTTCACATGGCCATGACACGCCCGTGTCGTGACCCGTGTGTAAAAACTTTGACATTCTATTTCTGACATCAGCAGACAGACGGTCGTGGCACACGCCCGTGTGCTGGGCCATGTCCCCCACACGGTTGAGACACACGGTAATGTCTCAACCAGTGTGTTTACTACTGGGCATTTAAATCAACAAATTCAAGGTGCAGGGGAAACAGTACACACTCGTGGGGTGAACCGTGTGTCACATACGGCCTAGACACACGCTCGTGTATCTACCCGTGTGGACAAAAATAGGCTATTTACCAAGCCTCTTTGCCACCCTGAAACAAGACCAAATGCAAAATCAACCATACCAAGACTTTCATACTCAACTATTAGCCATAAATTGGCATTCCAACATATTCATATATATACCAATCATGCATGGCAACCAAACAGAATCACATCATAAACATTAGACATAATATGAATAGCCAAATTTACAAACCGTAATTAGTATGAGCCACATCCCATGGCCATACACATATAAATTAATATAAGCCAATACATTTGGCCAAAATCATAATAACACAAGCTATAAAACTAGATCCCTATACATACCACTCACTTGAAAATTTCTAACATATACTTCATTATTCCAAAGGTAATGACTTGATAATGTGATGCTGCCTCCGACAATCTCCAACCCCGAGCTAACCTATCAAGCTAAAAGAGATGGAAATGAGGGAGTAAGCTTCATGCTTCGTAATTCCATATGAAAAAGATAAGAAATTTATCAATATACTTCCACAAATTCTTACAACATGATCTCATGGTAATACTCTCATAATTGCCTTTTTACCTAAGTTCAGGTCAAGCTATTTTCTCGAGTCACGGTTCACTAATTATTTATATCCAGAGCTATGGAGCTCCAAATTTAGATCCTCTAATTTTACTTGAAACTAGACTCACACCTCTTCTTACCATAAAATTTCCAGAATTTTTGATTTAGCCAATTAGTACAGTTTATTCATTGAAGTTGCCCCTATTTTACGGTTCGATAGTTTCGACCCCTCTTCACTAAAAATCAATTATCTCTTTGTATAGAATTAAAATCAGGTTGTCATTTTTATCTTATGAAAATAGACTCCTTAAGGAATCTAACCATATAAATTTTGTCTGAATTTTTTTTACCATTTCTAATAATTTTCTCGATTCAAAATAGGGGATTTACTAATCTATCTGACCCTGTCTCACTAAATTTCAAATATCTCATATTGTGAGATTCTTTTGCTCACACCGTTTCTTTTATGTAAAAATAGACTCATTAAAATTTAATTTCATCTCTCATCCAATCTCTAATTCAATTCCCACTATTTTTGGTGATTTTTCAAAATCACATAAGTGCTGTTGTTTTGAAACTATTTTATCACAAATTTACTTTCTCATGCTTTCTTTGTTCTAGCTTCTATTTTAAGCTTACATGTCACCAATCGATTTTACCACACTTTCATACATCATAAATATAGGCCTATAATCACTAGGTCATCATAAAATCATCTTTACATGTGTAACCTCCTCATTTGCAACTTTACCATATTTCTCAATACACACCTCAAAATAATAATTCATGCTCAATGGCTCACACATAGCCATTCATATTAGAAATTATAAGGTGGTTTTGCACATAGCCTACCAATATTGATATTTCACAATAATTTGCACTTAGCTCTTTGGTATTATAAATCAACAAGGTGGATAATTCGCACTTAGCTCATCAATTTTAATAATTATCTGGTGGTTTCGCACATAGCCCACCATTATCAATAATTTCCGGTGATAATGCACTTAGCTCACCTTTAGTTATGATTTACGATGGTAACGCACTTAGCTCACCTTTTATTTATGATTTACAGTGGTAACACACTTAGCCCACCTTTATTAATAATTTTCGATGGTATTGCACTGAACCCTTCTTTATCAATAATTTTTTGATGGCGTCACACTTAGCCCATCTTTATCAATATTTCATAGAATTTTATTCATAACTTCACTTCTCACATTTTCAACCAATGTCAATAATGTTCAACCACATATCATCTAAAGCATTCATAAATAAAGACATTAATAAAAGAGATATCATTTACATAAAAATTTACTCATTTTAAGCCATATCCATTTAGGCTTTAAGCAATAACGACAACAACAATAATACATCATTATTAACACACCAACTTACTTGTTTCAATGGAATGTCGTATTCCATCAAACTTCCAACGCATTCAACTATCACAAAAATGTTATTAACATTTGTCATCACTTTCTTATACATAACCCCATCAACATGTAATTCAATACAATCATAGCAAAATAGATTTCAAGTATATGAACACTAACATGTTTATTTAGTCACGTGAACTTACCTTGAATGCAATTTCGGCTAATTACTCCATTTTAGTCCATAATCTCGTACTTTCTGATTTAAGCCCAATCTCGATTTTCTTGTTCTAACATGATGAAATTCACTCATTTAATCACTATATTAATTAAAATATTGTATAATTCACAATTTGACAAAATGACCATTTTGCCTCTAGATTCTTGGCAAAATGACCATTTTACCCCTAGGCTCATAAATCGATTTTTATATAATTTCCTCATTAAACAGGCCTAATCAACTCTTTTTATTCTCATTACTACCTCAATTTCTCATTATTTCCTACACTTACCCTTTGTTTTACAACTTCTACAACTAAGTCCTCTCTAAGTGTTTCCATACAATTTCCCTCATATAGTTGTTTATTTAACAACAATAGCTCATTTTCTTCCCAAAAATTCTAGCAAACACCACTTATAATTTCATGGAAAATTTCAAAACTTCCAACCAAAATGCAAGATATACCCCTCAATAGAAAGCTTACGCCATGAGTCTCAAAAATACAAAAATTATCAAGAGAAGGCTTCAAAATCACTTACTTTTGATGTAGAAAGGTGGCTAAAAATTTCAAGCTCCCATGGGGGTTTTCTTCTTCCATTTTCAGTAGAGAATGAGGAAAAAAAAAAGAGAGAGAAGATGACTACTTATTTTATTTTATTAGCTTTTGCTTATGTCATCCAATACCAACCCATACCAAAATTTTGACTTTTCAACTTTTCTTGTCTCTATGGCCGGCCATCAATCCCCATATGGCCTATTTGCATTTTAAAGACCTCCAATTTTGGTTCTCTAGCTATTTAACACACTTAGCTTGCAAAACAAAACTTTTTCCCTTTATTCGATTTAGTCATTTTTCCAAATTAAGCTCCCAAATGCTAAAATTAATTCATCAAATTTTTCATGCACTTATATAAGCATGCTATAACACATAAAATATATTAAAAATAATTTCTTTGACTCCAGAATACTGGTTTTGAAACCACTATTCCGATTAGGCCCTCAAAATCGGGTCGTTATAGATATTGAGTCCCATGACTCAAAGAAAAGACAGATGGGAAAATCACATCAGTCCTCGTCCAAGAGATTGAGAGAGTTCACTACTCGGTTGAATGCTTCCATAGGGTTCTCAGGTAGAAATAAGAATAAGCAGTACACGACGTCTAAAGCTCAAACCACTTCTATCACGGGTGTGGGTAGTACTCGGTCGGATAGACCAAAATGCTCACAATGTGGTAGATGTCATTTCGGTGAGTGCCGAGGGAATGAAAGAGGTTCTTTCAAGGGTGTTTAATTAGACCATTTCATCCATAACTGTCCTGAGATGGATGAGAAGGATAAAAAGTAAGTCATGAGAGCAAATAGTACTCCTTCGAGGGGTAGACCATAGAAGAACACAGGTAATAGGGCAAGTAGTAGAGGTGCTCCTAAAGATCCCGCTGTGAGGTCCGAGGGCAGAGCACCTGTGAGGACTTACGCTATTCATGCCCGTGAGGAGGCTTCATCTCCCAATGTGATTACGGGTACCCTTTATATCTATGATATACCTAATGTTGCTTTGATTGATCCGGGGTCTACCCATTCTTATATGTGCATGAAGTTGATACCTAGTATAAATTTGCATGTCGAGTCTACTGAGTTTGTAGTAAAGGTGTCAAACCCTCTAGGCAAGCATGTGCTAGTTGACCAAGTATGTAAGGGTTGTCCATTGACAATTAGGGGTCATTATTTTTCGGCTAACTTAATGTTATTGCCGTTTGATGAATTTGATATAATCCTTAGTATGGATTGGTTAACTACTCACGATGTAGTGGTAAATTGTGGAAGAAAATTCATTAAGTTGAAATATGAAACCGGGGATGTTCTTCGGGTTGAATCAGGTGAACCGAATGGCTTGCCGATAGTAATGTCTTGTATGATAGCTCAAAGGTACTTGAGAAAAGGATATGAGTCATATCTTGCTTTTGTGTTGAATACCCAAGTGATGGAAGCAAAGATTGAGACAGTTCCTGTGGTTTGTGAGTACCAAAATGTATTTCTGAAAGAGTTGCCCGGATTACCTCCAACTAGGGAAGTTGAGTTTGGTATCAAGTTGGTCCCTGGTACGGCACCCATATCGATTGCCGCATATAGGATGGCCCCGAAAGAGTTAAAGGAATTAAAAGTTCAATTGCAAGAGTTAACGGATAAAGGATTTACGAGACCGAGCTATTCTCCATGGGGCACACCGGTTTATTTGTCAAGAAAAAAGATGGCTTGATGAGATTATACATAGACTACCATTAACTCAACAAGGTTACAATGGAGAATAAGTACCCTTTGCCTAGGATCGATGACTTGTTCGATTAATTGAAGGGGGCTATTGTATTTTCCAAAATAGACTTGAGGTTCAGTTATTACCAGTTGAGAGTTAAGGAGCAGGATATGTCAAAAACTACCTTTCGAACGAGGTACGACCATTATGAGTTCCTCGTCATGCCCTTTGGCTTAAGGAACGCCTCTGCGGTATTTATGGACTTAATGAACCGCATTTTCTGACCCTACTTGGACAAGTTAGTCGTCGTCTTTATTGATGATATCCTCATTTATTCTTATGATGAGAGTGAGCATGCAGAGTATTTGAGAACTGTATTGCAAACCCTGAGGGATAAGTAGTTGTATACCAAGTTTAATAAGAGTGAATTTTGGCTACGAGAGGTCGGATTCTTGGGACACATTATGTCAGGAGATGGGATTAGAGTTGACCCAAGAAGATCTCAGCTATTGTTGAGTGGAAACCGCTGAGAAATGTATCAGAGATTAGGAGTTTCTTGGGCCTAGTAGGCTATTACAGACGGTCTGTCAAAGGGTTTTCAATGATCACTACTCCGATGACGAGACTACTTCAAAAGAATGTTAAGTTTGAGTGGACGAAAAAGTGCCAACTGTAACACCCCTAACCCGTATCCGTCGCCGGAACAGGGTTACGAGGCATTACCACACAAAGCTAACGATTCTTATCCAATTCCACACATTATTATGATAACAAAATTCCATTATCAATTAAGTTGTAACATATAATTAATCAATCAATAATCATATAGCTATGAATACGATATTCAAAATTCTTTACTGTCCAACTTACAGAAACAACTACGAAATTCTGATCGTGTTATTTGTACATATAACTAATATCAAATAGTGACCTAATTAATGTTACCAATAGCTGACTATACTAACTTAGTAATATAAATCATTCAACTTAAACATAACTCATTATTTTACCATATGATCACTTAACAAATTTTCGAAAGTGATTGCTTACCAATGGGCATAGCCGAATCTTTTAATGACAAAGTAACTACTATCAAGTCATATTAAGCATTATCACCATTGAAAACTTATACTACTTCATTCAACCATACAAGAATAATATAATTTTTAACTTACTAAACCATTTAAACATATTTATCAAAACATGTAGCCATTTTCGCATGGCTTAAATATGTACATGATCAAAACAAAACGTGTTTCCAAAAAAGAGTTAAGCCTATACATGCCATCTTTCAAAATATACACTTCAAAAGTACCAAAATAGTGACGATAGTGTGGATGACTTCAGAGTAGATTCCCAAGCTCGTAGCTTTCAACCAAGATCTATAAAATAGAACGAAACACAAATATTCACTGTAAGCAATTAAGCTTAGTAAGTCTTAAGTATTTTAAAACAATTAACTCACTTGTGGACCTTATTTACATATGTACTCGCATCATAAAATAATTTCCACTTAATAAACAAATATTCAAAATCACATATAACATTATCAAAGCATACCACTATCTGGCCGAATATACATAATTACATATATGTACTTATAACATGTCATTCAATTAGCTTCAAATTCATGTAGTCATAAACATTTTAATATTTTAATGCCAACTTTAATTCAACCAAAATGAAATAGAATACAATACCATATCGACATTTAAAACATTCTTTCCATGTTCGTAATCTCATATATATGTTATATACCTCCACGAATAATTTCACAAGGACTAAATGTTCATAAATGAACATATACATAAAACCATTTCACATGGGTTCACTTCACATCAATCATCTAATTCATTTAATTCTCATGCGCATGATTAGGTTATACATACCTAAATAACTTAATTTATGGAACGAATCCACATATCGTATTAGCACATAGCCTCATAGCACCACACTTTTAATAGTTCACCAGTAATTTGCCTGCTAGGTAATAACCCGAATTCATCACCGGCAATAAGCCTACTGGACTTTTAAGTCCGATATCATTTCACCAGCATTACGCCTGCTAGGCTCGGAGCCCGATAACATTCACCAGCTTAAAGCTTGCTAGGCCAAGGCCCGAATGTCACATTACAATAACCAACACACACATCATCTCAAACCTTCTTAATTTGCATTTCACACTTGTATATATATTTATATATACATAGCTGAATATACATTTATACACAAAGGTTCCCATCCTTCGAATATATCACATACAGTATAGTTCACTCTTCATAATTGATCTTTAAACACATCATATCATCACATCCATTTCAAATTTGATCTACTAGTCACATTCGGCTTATAGCCTTAAATCAATACTCATTCGGCACATTGACCATATAAAATTAGCATTATCTTTGCTATATTCATTTAACTCTTAAGCATACAAAATAATCAAACTTAAACACTCAAGAACTTACCTTGAATGCCGTCGAACAACTACGAATCGACTATTCAATTAGTTTAGCTTTTCCCCTTCCCGAGTTAAGCTCTTTTTGCTCTTGAGCTAGGTAAAATAAATCGGTTTGTTTAATTACTTAACTAATTTATTTAGGTTCAAACATCAATAATTTCTCATAATATGAAACATACGGCGACTCACATTTCTAAACTCTTATACGAGTATCAAAGTTAACCCATACTCTATCATTAATCACATTCGACAAATTTTACAACCGAATTAACAACAATTTACTCACATCATGATCCATGTCCACATTCGGCCATTTTAATATATATATCTAAATGCATTTTAATCACTTTAGCCGATTGTCAATTAAGTCACATACATTAATTTACAATCTCAAACCCATCCTTCTCCTCATTTCTCACTTTGGTTCACATTCAGTTACATATATATATATATATATATACTAACCACTTAAACATTATAGCACAAGGACATTTTTCAATCCAAACAAAGATAATCTCATATTAACAATTCACAAACGGCAAATTTCATTCTATTCATCTCAAATTACTAACAAATCAAACCCCGTATTAACTTAAGCTCATTCGACCATTATAAGAAAAACAACTAGTTTAGCCTTCAAATTCTTTTAACAATTACTCAAACACTTATTCAAATTATTATTTAGTCTCACATTCGACAACCATACATATAAATAAATTTAAGCATTCATTTCTAAAATTAAGCATTAATCTCATATTTCACCAAAATGGCCGATTGTCAATAATCTTTTAAGCTATAGTCGATTATCCCACTAGTGCATAACAACCATAGCCAAATGCCCATTTTAAGCAATTAAGCCACACAAAACACAAATTTCACAATTTAAGCTTACAAACTTTTAATCACATGGATTTTAACACCATAATGTCTATTAAACACTCATTCATCCATTCCTATCAAAATTTTCAAATTTATCAATTTCTATCCATTATCGAACATCCTACTAAAACCAAATCAAAGATTAAAGTCATGGGTCTAAGGTAGAATCGGCCATAGAGCTCAAAAACAAAAATTTTTAAAGAAAATTTCATGGAAAGCATATCTTAATTCAAACCACAAAGTGACCGAATGCCCTTGTTCTTCCTTCTTTTTCTTTTCCTTATTTTCGGCACAACCAAAGAAAATAAACAACCATTTGCATGCTTTACTATTTCATGCATAAGTTTTTAATTATTAAAGTACCAAATTAGCCTTTATAAATTCATTCCCTTTCCACTATCTAAAGGCCAATTTCGTCCATATATATATATATATATATATACACTTACTTTGTTTTTATCACCTATATTCTTCGGTTTATTTTATTCACCTTTCATATTATAAATATTAACATGCACATAATAACATTTACTAACTCCCACTACCGTACACCTATTTCTTAAATGGCTTATTTTCCAATCAAGTCCTTTATATTAAAGAAACATGTCACTTAAACATTTTCATGATAGCATACATATAAGTTATTTGATGCAGATTAATCCTTTTTTAGTAATGAAGCACCAAATCCCTAAAATTAATCATGAAACTTTAACACATAAAAATTCACACAATTAAAACACAAAAAAATAATATTCGAATATTTTTCAACTCGAATTCGTGGTCCCGAAACCACTATTCTGAATAGGGTCAAAAACGGGCTATCACACCAACAGAGTTTTGAGAAACTAAAGACTGTGTTGATCGAAGCCCAAGTTTTAGTGCAACCAGGATCAGGGAAAGAATTCGTTGTGTACAGTGATGCATCCTTGAATGGATTAGGGTGCGTACTCATGCAAGAAGGCAAGGTGATAGCCTATGCCTCGAGACAGCTAAAGCCACACGAGAAAAACTACCCTACACACGATTTGGAGCTAGCCGTCATAGTTTTTACATTGAAAGGTTTGGAGACACCACTTTATAGCGAGAAATGCCGGATATTCACTGATCACAAAAGTCTAAAGTACTTGATGACTCAAAGGGAGTTGAACCTGCGGCAATTGAAGATGGTTAGAATTGATTAAGGATTACGAGCTGATAATCGACTATCACACCAGAAAGGTGAATGTGGTCGCCGACACATTGAGTATTAGGATAGTAGTATAAATGCTTGGTTGATTTGGGTATATGAATGGGTGTGAATGCCTAATGTTGGCCTTTGGTTGAGTAAGTGTGAATTGGTATTTGTTTGATTTGTTTCAGGGTGGCAAAAGGCTTGGTAGATAGCCTTATTTTTGTCCATACTGGTAGACACACGGGCGGTGTCTAGGCCGTGTGTGACACACGATCTGTCCTACGGGCATGTGGATAGGTCGTGTGTCCCCTGCACCTTAATTTGACAAAATTAAATGCCCAGTAGTAAACACACAGGCTGAGACATGGTCGTGTATCACAACTGTGTGAAAGACATGGTCTAGTACACGGGCGTGTGCCACGGCCATGTGACCCTTAAGATTTGATGACGTCAGAAATAGAATGTCAAGGTTTTCGCACACGGGCGTGTCATGGCCGTGTGAGGGACATGGGCTGAGCATACGGCCGTGTGCCAAGCTATGTGAAAACCCCTATAGGTTCGATGTTAGAAAATAAATCTATACGGACGAGGGGCACGGGCGTGGCCCTAGGTGCTTAGGCCATGTGAACCACATGGGCCTTCAGCACGGCCATGTCTAGAGGCTACACGGGTGTGTTGCCCTTCCACACGAGTGTGTGCCCTGTTTTTTGTAGATTTTCTTGAAAGTTTTCTAAGTACTCGGGTTGGTTCTGAATGATTTTTTAAACAAGTTTTGGGCCTCGTAGGTCCATATTAAGGGTTGTTAAACAAAGTTTGAAAAGTTTTAAATTGGGATGAGTTTCGTTGACTCGAGATTATATGTTGGCATGTGTTTTAGTAAGGAAATACCTCATACCTTGTCCCAGCGTCGGATACGGGTAAGGGGTGTTACAGTAACAACACAACACATGCATTTTCTCATTACCAGACTTCTTATTTTTTAAACAATCACATGTAGATCATCTTATATATCATAATTATAACTTAATATAAATATTATAAACAATTATAAAAGAGATACATAATGTAATATGTAATTAAAATAAAATTTCCAATCAAGGTTTCCATGGTTCTATTTCTAGAAAATAAAATTACATAAATTTTTGCCACAAGCCATTTCTTGGGTCGTCAACTGCCATTGCACCTTTTCTTCGTCATGGACTCTTTTTGGAAAAATTACATTTAAGTCTTATGTCTATTTTCAGCTTACAAGGATTTTATGAATTTAAAAAAAAAATAACCCTACATGGAGAAGTTAGTCCACTGTCTATTTCCTAGGAACCACAACCTTGGCAATAAAAAACAATTATATAACAAATATATAACATCGCATCCATTCCGGTATACTCAAAACATGCATAAGATTTAAAGAATGCCACTTTCTATGTAGTCAAATAATTCAAGAAGAAGAAAATTTTATTTTGATTATCTGTTTATACTTATAGATAGAACACAACCTGACTCCTGATACCAATTGTTGGAAACACGAGTTTGGAAAATGCAACGGAAAATAAATTTAGGGAAAACACAGATTCAGAAAATTTTCCAAAATAAGATCTTGGTTGTGATATCTAAAGTAATAAACACTTAATCAACATTTTACATTTTTGATTCGTCTAGGATGACCAATCTGGTCTAGCCACCACGATTAGATAGTTGGCCTACTTTCACATATTAGGCCCGATTCGACTAGTTTTTTGGGTCTTGATCTCAATTTATGGCCCCAACGCCATCTCATGCCCAATTTACGATCTTAGGTCTAATTACCCATTAGGCCAATTGTATGACTTGAAAATTAATTTCCAAAAATATTATATTAGTTTTAATTAATTTAATTAATTTACTTGATCAAAATTGATTTTTCCAAAAATCACTTAGATTTTCCAAATTAATTTTTCAAGAAAATTCTTTAATTAAATTGTCTAGTTGAAAAATTCTCACAGCCATCTAATTTAATTCCACATTGAATAAATTGACTCAATTAAATTATTTCCAAAGTCGTAGAATTTTCTTCTGATTCAAATGCAATTCGATCGAGCTTTTGTTGAGCTAGTGGAGAGACCAATCAGACATATATAACTAGGCTCTAGTAATTGCAATTATGTCTAGAAGCATTGTTCCAAGAATTTGCAATTACTTAATTATGGAGTCTGTACACAACAAGTACCATTATTGAAAACTCCTTATTGTATACTCTTTATTAAAACAATTCTTCCAACTGCTTTGTCCAATGACCTCATCATGTGTATCTTACCGTCATATGATATCATTGATTCCTTTGAGTTAAATTTGTTAACTCAATACAATCCTATTTTATCTCATTGTCACCATGTGTCTTCTTAATGATTAATATGATCATTGTTAACAAATGAATGTGATAAATTGCTCGTTCAAGAACAAGAAACCCGTGGCCACATTCCATATTTATAAATCCACACAATGCCAATGAGAGGATATCATTAACTCTTTAATTAAGCTATGAATTCTAGTATTGATAGACAAGCCATGCCATACACAAGTAATGTACCCAACAAACCAACTATGGGCTCGATCATCTTTAGAGCATAAGCCTCCACTTATATCAAAGCACATGAGTTGCATACGTATGGTTAGTGACTAACTTAAGATTTAGGTAAATCATACCATGAACGTCACAAGTGAATTAATTCACAAATGGATTCAAAATTAATTCATCATGGGTCCAGTCCAATGTATTATTCTACCATTGAATACATATATGTCTCTACTCGTGGAGTCAACTGCACTGATAGCCAAGACTAGCCATCCCTCAAATTAGAATTGTAGATGATATAATAACCCTTCTCAGTATTTGAATCAAATGCTCACTATGATTATTAATTCTTATATTTTTGGTTTTATATTTATTTTATAAATGATAAGTCATTTATAGGCAATCACTAACACAGAGCTTCAATCATTGAAAGGTTGAGAATTTACGGAATCATAAAGAAGAGTGTATCAAAGGATGTTCAGTTGCTTGTGGATGCTTGGAGGGTGTGTCGTTTGATAAGGACAATATATCAAAGCAGTCTAGGGCTTGACTTACCATTCAACTTGGGGAATATCTCCGAAGATTGCGTCGAACCAAGAATAGAAAGTTATCAAAATTGGCCTACGTGTCGTGTCGAAGGAAGGCGTGGCGTGACATGACATGAGTTCATTCCCTTATGTTTATTTCAAAGTGTGTATGTCACGCCATAAAATGTGTATGGCAAGACATGACCTTGCTTGCACTTTTTCCACATGTGTCAGAGTCCTCTGATTGTTTGTACTTGCCCCTAAATTGCTTCTAACTCCTCTATTGCTCTCGAAAAATCTATTTTCTTCCAATTCTAACATAAAAAATCTAAATCCTAAAATTTAACTAAAAATAAAAATAACAAAAAATTAAATTTTAAATTAAATGAATTTAATAGTGAAGTCCTTTTTCGAAGTCG
This sequence comes from Gossypium stocksii, assembly GCA_020496765.1. NCBI lineage: Eukaryota > Viridiplantae > Streptophyta > Magnoliopsida > Malvales > Malvaceae > Gossypium > Gossypium stocksii. Next base: position 45,654,470 of record CM035624.1, read on the forward strand.
GGATGATCCGTAATGCCCCTAAAAAAGAACTTTCAGCTGGTTTTCAAGATTTTGATTCGTCGTTTGTTCATCCATCGAAAGATTTAAACTATCATCCTTGGTTGATTCCAATGATGTCGCTTTATCTTCAACTAGTGAGACATCCACATCACGAGCCACTTGGTGTCGAATCCGTGCCAACCACAAATTGTCTTTCAAGGTATTATTACCTCGAGACACTTTACCTCTATGTCACATAAGGTTTGGTTAACCCGAGCTTTATCTTCTTCATTGAACGAGAATGAGATGAACTCATTGATTTCTTCGATTGGCAACTCCTCGGTTATGGCTAGTAAGTGTACTAGCTCGTCTACATTTTCATTTATAATCAGTTGTAGCTCCTCTACCTCTAATTCTACATCTACATCTACATCTACATCTACATCTACATCTATGTTAGTTGGATCAGAGATTTCCTCAGTCCTATTCAATTCAATATCGTCCTCGAATCCAAACTCTTGTTGATTTTCATGATTTAATTCCAATTGGTTGTCGGTGATGCATTAGTTCTTTGAATCAAAATTGAAGACATCATGTACGACCTCTTCCAATGGTGTGCTTGCTTGAGATTTTTGCAAAAAGACTTCCTTTAATTTATTCAATTGCTCCAATTTAGCTTGAAATTCTTGTTTACGACTTTCTTATTCAAACATATCGTTATACAAATTGTAAGGGGTTTTGGTTAGCTATTCAGATGTTCCCAAATGTTGTTTAAGTAACTATTCTGACGGAATCTCTACTTTTGCTTGCTTTTGGCAAGATTTCGCTAATTTGTCCACCAATTTTAAAATTTCTACGAATTTAAGATCGCAAAGAACGACTTATATAGATTTGACCAAGAAGGGAGTTTGGATGAACAATTGTAGTCTCCAATCCTGCGATCATAACTTCACTGATTTGTTGGATCTCCATCCCTTTCGGATGTATACTTGTTTGTCTTAGGTGAGAGTTCGTCCGAACACTCAAATTGCTTATCTTTGTAATCTCAACTCCATTATTTTTATGAATCTCTATACAACCAACTCAATTTTTAGTGTTCGCACGTTGACCTATAAAAATCAAGATTCATAATTAAAACTTATAACTAACAAGTTAATTAAAAATATTAAAAATAAAAATATTTACTTAACTACAAAAATTTAAAATTAAAATTTTAATTTTTTTTGGAATACTGAAAATAAAATAAATCAAATTAAAAAAGTTAGAACACTATTTAGCTCGTTCATCTTTCGATTAATATTATTTTATAGAATCAATCTAAGAAAAATTTCACCACCGCAATCCCTAACAACGATGACAACAGCTTAACTGCCTATAAACGTGTTATCGTTTATAGTTAAATATCACACCAAATATATATAAATTAAATCGGTGGTGTTTGCAAGCATACGAGTCAAATTGTAATATAGTTTAGTTACAATGAAATACTTGTAAGTGTTTCGAGGATCATACCCAAGGGATTGTAGATTGGAAAAATTAATATTAAATTAATTATAGAAAATAATTACTAATCTAATTGAGTCCCTGATAAGTGCTAAAAGTAACATATTTTAACCTCATTCTTAATGCATTTTTGGGTGATTATTCGATGTAAATTGTGAATTTTATGCTCTTAATCCTTTAAATTCATGTTTTTATACTTAGGAGAGCATTTAGAAGTAAAAAATGAGTAAAAATCGAAAAATCGAAGCAAGCTACAAGAGCCACATGAGCTCACCCCTTCCATACAGCTGTGTAAGCCATACGGGCTACCAAATAGCCATGTGGCAGGTCATGTCAATTTCATGAATTGGCACTCTAAACTATGGGAAAACATGATTTTTAGGTCTTTCAAGCATTCTAAGATGTATATATGACAAAAATAAGACGATAGGAGAGTGATGTCATAGAATATTCAAGAAAACAACTCGAGAAACACCATTGAAGCTGATTTTGAAGCAGATTTCTGTCAAATTAAACTAGTTTTTTCACTAAAAGAGCTTGAATACAAGTACTTTTATTATGTTTTAATCGAGTTTTTATAATTTAGTTTACATTCAAGAAAAAGCGTATTTTGAGTCTTTTTTTGATCTTACAAGCGAATGAGGCCTAAAGGCAAGCTAACGTATTTAGTGAGTATGCAGGAGACCATACAAGGGAATAGGAACTCAATAATGGTCGCTGTGTTGCAACATGGGGAATTTGAGGTTGCAACTAGGGAGCAAAATGTAAAAATTGCCATAATTGCGTTTGGTGTCGCGACACACCTCTAAAGCTACCTTGAACTTGAGCATACCATCTTTGAAGTCATGACACAGGTACTAGGGTGTCGCAACATCAACCTCATATAGAAAATACTTATGAGAAAGGGGCATTTTGGTTGCACAATCAAAAGTTAAACACAAGAGTGTTAGCTGACCTAAGTTTGAGGACAACGACACCCCTAACTCTATAAATAGGCTCTTAAACCACATTTTAAGGATGACTTTCAATATTCTAATTTTTTTTTGTACCTTTAGTTTTTAGTTTTTCCTTATTTTAGGTTTAGGTTTATTTCAGTTATTGTTATTCGTGTTATTCAAAGAAGCTAATTTGTAGATTCGATCCAAATCTTATAGATTCTGTGCTTACATCAATTAATACAATTTAGGATTCTCTAAACTTACTCTTGATTTATTCTTTATGTATATATTATTTGTCAAGTTTATTGTGTTTATGAGATCCATGAGGAACTAATCCTCTTATGGGGGATTAGCGAGTAGAGGTGTGACTAACTATTACTATGTAGGATTTTCTTAACAGATGAACTGTTTAGGAGAGGAAGAACTTTAAATCTAGGCTTGATGTCCCTAAGAAGCCATTTAAGTGGGAATTAACCCAAAATTAGTATGGCCTATCCGTGAACACCTTAGCCCCAAATCAGTTTGGACTGTTAGGTCGAGAGATAAGCAGTTCTTACTGACTCATTAGTTTAGTGGAAGATTGAGAGATCCTGCTAGGTTAAGAACTAGTTGATTTAATAGAAACCCAAATAGGAATTAGTTATGACCACCAAAGCGAGCTAATCACCCATAGCTGGATTTGATAAAGTTTATAAATTAGTTTTCTGAAGTTCTTTTTATTTATGCTATTTTGTTCCTTTGTATATAACCCCCTAAAAAAATCATCCTTTATGTTCATTTGTAATAAATTTATTTAAAGTACTAATTATATCTATTTGTGTTTAGGTTAGGACTAATTTAGTACTCGCCTCCCTTGGGTACGATCCTCGGAGTACTTACCTATTTCTTTGTAACTATATTACAACCTGACCTGTATACTTGCAGACACTACTTTATTTCCTATATTTTTTGTAGTATTTTTACTCGAGACATTAGTACGTCCAGAGGAAGTCACCAATCCTATCCCCAAAAATAAGTAATTTCACAATAATTTCAAATAGAGAAATTCAAGTTAAGTAATCTTGGTACTATGAAAATCTAGGTCCAAGGGTTACGTTACCCTAGTACCAAATACTGACAACTTCGTTCTGAGTGTTATAAAACCTAGGCTCTAATACTACCAAATATAGCATACGTCACTAGGTTCGGTTGTCAAACCCGAGTTACAAGTTGCTACAACAACTATCGGAACTTATACACATGCATACCACTATCAACCTTTAGAGATGTAATCATGATTAATTAAACATTTAAATAACTATTAGAAATAAATTATTTGAGAAATAATGACCCTTTTTAAAAGTTTCGAAATCTAGTGTGAGTATCAATACTTTTACTTAGAATGCTAAAATTTCACAAGTTAAATGTTTTTTATGCTCAAAACATATTCCTACTCAACATACAAATAATGTCTAATTCAACCAAGCATACTATCATCTTTTAACCATGCTACATGGCATATTAACATGTATTGATACTTTTACCTAGAATGCTAAAATTTCACAAGTTAAAACGTTTTTCATGCTCAAAACATATTCCTACTCAACATACAAATAATGTCTACTTCAACCAAGCATAATATCATCTTTTAACCATTCTGTATTCCATATTAACACGTATTAATCAAGCAACTATAGAATGCATTACTAATATCAATCTTAAGTATCAAAATTGTCCACAACCTGTAACAGCCCGTTTTTGAATGGTGCTAGAAACAATGGTTTTGGGGCCACTAAATCCAACGAGTAAGTTCGTAAATATTATATTTAATATTTACGAGTTAATTGTGACTTTGAAAAGGTTTTTGATATAGTGATTTTTGTTTTATAAGCTATTTATTAAGTTAAAGTGGTAAGACCCTAAGGTCAAGCAGTTTTAAAAAATGAGGTATTAGGACCTCGTTTCTATAAACCAAGCCATAAATATTTACGAAGTGTTGTTAAGGTTGTATTAAAGTTTCGTTGAAAAATTTTAACGTTTCGATAGTTAATTAGTTAAAAAGGACTAAATTGTAAAAGTTGAAAAAGTCAATTGCTGTTAGTTTAAAGGTGTTAATTGATTAAAGAAACATAATTGGATGGCCTTATTGGATAAATTATCCATTTTTAAAATGTTGGTCAGTTAAAGCTTTAAATTCTTTTAATTTTATATGTTTATATGCTATTTTTATTATTAAAATAAAGAAAAGTAGAGATTAAAATAGGAAAACATAACGTTTCTTCTTCATTTTACTATGTTCTTCACCGAATCTCCATGGAAGTTTATTCCAGGTTCGGCTATGCTTAAATCCTTGCATGGTAAGCTCTTTTTTCACCTGTTTCTAATAACTTTTAAATTTTTGAGATCGTTGCGACTAGGTCCAGCTAGCCCGTACTTTCGATTTGAAACTGTTAAAGATTTTAATGTTTCCATTGATGAAATTTGTGATTTTAGATGTTAGATGATGAATTTATAATGTTGATTGATATTTAAAAGTATTTTATTAAGTGATTTTTGATGAATTTACCGATTAAGGACTAAATTGTTAAAATAATAAAAGTACAAGGATCTGATGTGAAATTATTACAAATATGGGCTGATATAGGTGCCATGAATATTTGGATGTTATAATTTGGCATTAAAAATGGTTGATTTTCCTGTTTTGGGATTAGGGACTAAATTGAATAAAAGTAAAACTTTAGGGGTGATTTTGCAAAAATGTCAAAAATGACCAAATTGCATAAAATGAATTTTTTTATTGTCTAAATTAATATATTTAATGAAATTATTAATTTTGATCAAGATCGAGTGGAAAACCGAGGAAAATAGAAAATTACCAAAATGCCCCTAAACTTTGGTATTTCTGTAATTTAGCTAGGTAAGTTCGTATGAATTGTATTCTATACAATTTTGATTAAATTGAATATTAATATTTGATTATATTGTGATTAAATCAATATATATATATATATATATATATGTTAGTATGCAATTTATCGTGTTATGAAACGACGTAAATCCAACTACGTACGATGATTACCGAGTCCTATTTGAACCTTAGGAATTTGTAGGATACAAATGATACCGATTTGGTTGAGGTCTTACATGTGTTGCGGCCACACCACAGCTCTTATGAGCTTATTGATTCTCAACTCGTAGGAGCTTACTGATTCACAACTCGTGAGAACATACCGATTCATAGCTCGCATGAGCATACATGTATAGGACTTGGCAGATTACAGTTTAGCACACTATGTGTAAGTTATCCTGAGTATCTAACGATATTCTAAATGGTTCAACGGGCAATGTTTAGTTACGAGATAATATGAGTTCGATACAAACTATTACATGTATTTACATGAAATACATGGAAATAATTTTACATGATGTATTGATACATGATATGGATGTTACATGAATATGGAAATTTGATTAATTGTTGGGTTCATCCATGATTATTGATTCATATATGAATTTACCTGACTAACATGGTTGGTGTATATGTGCTTAGGCTTTGGCCAAGTTGTGGTTGGATTATACCACATTAAACTTGTAACTTATGCATTGAAATGGTAAATGCCTAAATGGAAATACGCTTGTGATCATGAAAGGGTGGTAAGGTTTAAATTATGTAATTCCTATTTAAATGGTTTACTATGTGGTTAGTTCCAAAAAAAATTATATTTAAATGCACTAGTTTATGGATATGCTTATGTCTTGTGTGTTATGCATATAAAATGGGTGTGGAAGGGTAATGAAATAGTAAGTTCATACATGAAGTGTAGAGTGATGAAAAAGGGAATGATGAATTAAATTGATGTTATTTGAGCTAATGAGAGTAAATGCAATGGAAAGTAATGGAATGAAAATGAAAATAAGAAAAATTTGAAAGTTTTTAAAGTTATTTAAAATCCTACTATGATAGGGATGATATGTATAAATGATGTTGTAGATATATTCACCTTGTGAGTTATTGAATATAACTTCATGAATCTAGCAGTATCAGTATTGGATTATTCTTAATATGTATAAATTTCATATTTGAATTGAATTGATATGATTAAAGTTTATACGAGCTTACTAAGCATTCATTGCTCATGTATTTGTTTTCCTTTACTTTTCAAATTATTGAAAGCTCAATCGGGTTGGTAGCTAGTCGAAGATCCATCACACCATCCATCAGCTCACTCGGTACTTTTAGTTGGTTTAAGTTTGGCTATAATGGCATGTATAGGTTATTTTGGCTAATATTGGCCTATATGTTTTGTTGTGATTATAGCCATTTGAGTTGGGTTGTGTTTTGGTAAATTTTGGTATGGATATATATGGCCTTAATTTGGTTGAGGTGTGGCTTGATTGGTGTTTGAATGATGAAAGGTAAAATGATAGCTATATGTGCATTTTGTATAAGTGTTTTGTGAGTTGATGAATTGGTTGTGAATTGGTACTTGTTGTGTAAGACATATATGTCTAATTATGTTAGAAATTGAAGGGCATGTCTAACATCTATTAGTATGTTTTGGTAAGTGATCTACATGATATGTAATGATGCAATTATGCATATAATTTAGTTGAACATTTGGTTATATTGAATACATGGTTAAACATGATTATAATTGTCATTTGAGGTGCCTAAGGGCATATTGGTTGTATGTGAATATACTACATGTTTAAGGCTTGACTCTGCTTGTTTTGGATGCCTTAATATGGCTTGTTTATATGCACAATGTTAAGTATAGGTGGATGACAAATTGGGTTAGAAATATGGCTTATAAAATATTTTCATCCACACAGGCAGAGACATGAGCATGTGTTTCAGTCGTGTGTGACACACGGCCAGGTGACATGGCTATGTGTCCCTTGCAGGTTTTTAAAGGTTGCATTTCGAGGGTACACGACTTGGCACACGAGTGTGTGGCTTAGCCGTGTGACCCAAGTCAGAGAGTTACATGGGCACAGGCACGGGCTGGGACACGACTGTCTGTCCTTACTTCGAATGCCACACGGGTTGAGACACGGCCCGACCACACGGCCATGTGATACCTGCAGTTTGAAAATTTTATTCTTTTTCTGGAAAATTCTATTTGTTTCTGATTTAGTCCCGATTGTTTTTATTATGTTTTTAGGGCCTCGAAGGCTCGTATAAGGGATAATATGTATGATATTGATTGACTTTGCTATAATTGATGTTAAGTTATTAAATGATTAATTTTTTATAGTTTTGAAACGTAAACTCCGATAATGCTCCGTAATCTTACTCCGGTGATGGATACGAGTTAGAGGTGTCACACAACCAAAGTCCAAAAACAACGTTAACAGTTCCTAAGCATAATCCAAAAATAATGATAATAATAATTGTAACTATAAACTATAACCCACATTGCCTTTATTCAGTATATTCAAAAGAATCACAAATCCACCTACTTAAAAGTTATGCCTTGCTTAGATCACTTCCTTTGCTGCTCCACTTACACCGAAACTGCTATTTATTCGCAAAATTTTAGTATTGAGTGTGTGAGCTTAAATTAGCTCAGTGAATGTTCAGAATTTCCACAAAGCATACACAACAACATAAGTTAAGCAAGAGCATACTAACGCAGATTCACAACCATATTTTCATCACGTCAAAATAACATATTCATGCTTCATTATCTCACAAGTCTAGCTTATTTACTCACATGCATTTACACATAATATATCTCATACAAAAATCAATTAATGATAATTTGGCAGCTTGAGATTATGAAACATAAAAGTGGACTCTATCACCAAACATTAGATAAATGGATCTCCATCACACCAATGACTTAGTGAGTCTAATATGTCCCATAAGTGTAGCATTAAGCTAAACACTCTCCAAAACACCAACATGTCTCGATGAATGGAGCTTAGCTCGACATTCCCTTATCTCTTTAACCTATCCTGGAGCCTCAACGCCCAAAACACAAGACACAAATGTGAGTACTTACAATCCGATGACATGTCAACTATATCCAATGGTTTCAAGAGATTACAAGGCCAAAATATCCAGAATTACACATATTTAATTACTATTTTAATGTAGATAATCTTTGTTCATATTCATTAATTCACATCACAAACTCATATACAATGCATACTATCATATTCACATTTAATTACACTTTAAGTCCACAATAATGCTCATTGAGTTATCATATATCAGACCACATATGTGTGCATTACAATCAGTATATCATATATCATAGTTATGTAATATCATATATTACTTGCTGCAATAGCATCATATATCACAACTTATCTTACTTAGGCATAATTTAACAACAAGGAAAAAAGTATAGAAAAGACATACTCTCGGAACTTAAGATAGGGGTTTAGGTACATCCTAAGATCCCAATTAATAATACAAATCATGCATACCAGCAGCAACTCCTAACACTCACCGATCACGCTTTCATTTACTAGTCAAAAGCTTAAACAAGCTTTTCCTTACTTTTATACTTGCTCGTAGTGGCTCCCAATTGATCTGAAACTTTATACACATCACAAACACATTCCATACTCATCAAAAATAATCTTGAACACAACCAAACAACAAGGAAAACACAATTTAAACCTCTTATTTCTCACTACCGAAAACTAGCTAGTTTTGCCAAAATTGAAGTTTTGACATTCTAATCTTATTTTAAATCCTTAATTTCAATTTCAAACATTCTAAATATCATTTAATTTCATATCTAAACCATTAATTTCATCCAAATCAATGGTTCAAAAATTTCTAGAAAATTCAAAATTTCAAGAACACGTAAAAGGGGAAAATGCTTGATTCTTAAAATTTTGATTATGAACTATCAAATTGAAGTGAAATACCTTCTAATTAGGTTAGAATGAATAAAAAATCACTTTGAAATCATAGGTTTACTCAAGATTTTGAGATTTTCCATTTTTTAATCCAAGCTTACTTTAAAAACATCAGATCTAAATAAATCTTCATCCAATCGTTTAAAACCCAAATTGAATTAACAACACTCTTTTTTTAACCTAAAAAGAAGAATATTACCTTAATTTGATGAAAATGAATATCTACAACTCTAATTTGAGATTTGAACTCAAGAAGAATAATGGCAAATTTGAGGAAGAAAATGTGATTTCGTTTGAAATTGAGGGTTATTTTGATGTTTGGAAAGTTAATAAATTTGAAGAAATAAATTAATTTTGAAAGAACTCTCTAATTTTAGGTTTTGGAAAACTTTTGAATGATTTAGGGGGTTTTTGAGAAGAAGGGATAGATAGTGGGTGTTGTCCTTGTAGGAGACTAATTTCAAAAATCGGATAATTTGTCCTTTTGGTCACTCTCTGTAACACCCCCAAACCCCGCTTGGATGTTATAGCTGAATCTGGCGGTGTCACATTAGAGTGTCTTTTTGAAATCTAGTTCTTGTTGATAAAAACTCGTTTAAAGGTTAAAGCCTCTTTGTTGAAAGTCAACTTGTTTGAGGTGTTTTACGAAAACATGATTTCGTTTGAAAACCTACTTTATATTAAAAACCTTATTACGATGTAATAAAAAATTTGTTAATCATATTCAATCGTTGTCGAACTTAAAAAAAACAATGTTTGTTACGAAAGCTGAAAAATCGTGTTACGAAAACGTGATGTTTTGAAAACAGTTAATGTCTTGGAAAACTGCGCTCTACTTCTAACAGACATAAATCATAGTAAATAAAGTCCCAAATTAAAAGTTAGAAATTTAAAGAGAGGCCTTATTACATAAAAATACCCAAACCAAAACTATTAAATATAAAAAGTCGAAACGTAAAGCAGATGTAGTTGTGTGGCCACCTTCGAGTCCCTCGCAGCACCGAATCGCCTAATGCTAGGGATTACCTATATAGTTGAACAATGGGGTGAGTTTACGAAAACTCAGTGTGTAATCCCCTAATATATAAATAGTCAGTCAGATATACAGAATGCAGTAACAGTCTAGGCCTGAGCCCACTACAGTAAACAGTATCAGGTGGGCCTTAGCCCAACACAGAATCAAAAACAAAATATATGTGGCCCTAAGCCCACTGCAGTATCAGAATCAGAGTAGAAATGCAAACAAAAATACAGACAGAAGATGCCACCCCAATCCAGCCAACACACCACTTCGTACCACCAACAAACCATGTAGGGATATAATCGACCCACCCAGCCAGCACACCAGTATCGCAACCAAGCTACCAGTACAGTGTATGTGGCAAAGCCACCAGTATCAGTATATATGGCAAAGCCACCAATAATAGAATATGTGGCAAAGCCACCAGTACAGTACTACCTCCATATCAGTATCCCAACCCCATTCAATATGTCATGTCACAATCGCAAACGTGAATACAGAATGTCATGCTAAAAAAAAAAAGTCAAATCATAGCACAAATCAATCATCTACCCTCGAGGGGTAAAATAGTCATTTGACCCTTCAGGGGTATTTTGGTCATTTCTATCAGAATGGGTCTAGGCACACTTACCGACCTATCAGAAGGTTCACAGTCATCTCGAGTGACTCGTGTAACCTCAACATGCATAACAGTGTGAATGGGCCCGAAGCCCATTATACGAAATGACCTTAGCCATGTGTGCGACATAACCGAGTCTAATATTTCCAACACATCCATGAGATCTACCCATGTGGGGGTATTTTGATCATTTTACCCTATGGGGATAATTCGGTTATTTTACCTTACGGGGGTAATTCAGTCATTTTACCCTTTGGGGGTAATTCGATCATTTTACCCTTCAAGGGTAATTCGGTCATTTTACCCTTCGAGGGTAATTCGGTCATTAACCATACAAGGGTATTTCGGTCATTTTGCACTACAGGTGTATTTCGGTCATTTTACCCTACGAGGGCATTTCGATCATTTTACCCTACATGGGTATTTCGATCATTTTACCCTATGAGGGTATTTCAGTCAATTTACCCTTTGAGGGTAATTCGGTCAATTTACCCTACAGGGGTAATTCGATCAATTTACCCCTCGAGGGTAATTCGGTTAATTTTAACAGAATGGGTCTAAACTCACCAACGAACCCAACAGAAGGTCTACGATCATCTCGTGCACCCGAAACAGTCATAAGGGTGCAATTGAGCCCAAAGCCTAATATGCGGCCCAAGTGGGCCCACACACTCATGTGGCCCATCTGGCCCAGAATTAACCACAGTCATGCAACTACATAGTCCAGTCCATTATTTACCACAAAATGTAAACTTTTATCCGTGTGGGACCTACGAGCCCATTGGGCCCACACAGCCCATTTCGGCCCATGACGGCCTAAGCCCATAAGCACGCTCATGGTAGCCTCTACAGTCTTAAGCCCATAATTAGTGGGCTCGGTTCACCACATGAGCGATCGCACGCTCGTGTGCCCTCAAACTCCGTACTTTCAGCTTTTTGACTTTTGCCGATCTACAGTCGAGAGGGGTGTGATTACACACCTTTTACGGCTTTTCGATAGTAATAGATTTCGGTATATGGTTACACACCTAATTGCGAAACGAGCGAGCTATCCACGAGCGCCAAAGCCTATATTCCATCAAGTCAAACGGTTAGTCTTCCAAACATTAGGACTAACAACCAATTAATCCCGAACCAACCACACAACTTACCTTGAATAAGCGAATATAGCTTTATTACTCGTAATTGCTAACTAAAGGAGTAGCGTACAAGAATCACGTATAGTATTTAATCTGAGAGAGTAGATCAAAGAAAAGTAATCGGTGAGGAAAGATGACAGAAGTGATAACCATAGAGGAGAAAAACCGAAAAGTAACAAAAAGAAACAAAACAATTCCTCACCCATAGTATTTGGACAAAGGAGTATTTGAGGAAGAAGCGTAAAGAGACAAGATATTTGATGTGTGGCTGATTCCCAGAGACTAGCATCAAATTAGAACGAAACACAAACAGTTAAGATTTATTGTATTCGGCCAACACAGAGAAAAAAAGAAAACAAAAGAGAGAAATAGAATGAGTTATATTTGACTTACCAGTACGCTATGAATAAAAGAGGGAAAAGTTGAGAGAAGACAAGGATTTTCGGCTACTACCCAAGAGTAGATGATGATGGTTCAAACCGATAGAAAAGGAAACTAACAAGAATTCAACAGAGGGAATTATGGAGAAGAAAAAGAGAAGAGAAAGGCTTTGGTGAAGCTAGCCAAAGTTTGGCTATTAACACCCTAGGGGTTTCGGCAAAAAGATGAGTAGGGTTGAGAAGTGAGTAGAGAAGGACAGAGTTACAGTCACCAAAAAGATAAACAAAAGAAGAGATTCAGTTTACTAGCTTACAGAAGCTGAAAGGAAGAAGAAAGGAGGTGACAACTTGGTCACATTAATCCCCAAAAATGCACAAAAAGTAGTAAAAAACAAATAGCAAAAGAGAAATCTTAGAAAAGCCAACTGCTAAAATACAACTCCAAGAGAGAACAACACCCCCAAAACCAACTCCCCCAATGTCCATAGACTAAATTCAGCAACTAGTGCCCAGGCCGAATGACACCCCAAAGACTCCTATTTTCGGCCAACACCTCTCTCAAACCAAACTCATTGATTCCCTCCCCTTATCTTTTCACAATTTTCTCCTTAACCTACTCTCACATCCCATTCAAATTTATCAAGACCCATTCAAACTTAGAGTCCCCATCCAACTCCAATACCAACCATCCTATGCAGTAAAATAAATATCCTTTTTACCTTGCCATGACTTGAACTTTAGTCCTCAAGAGAACTCCACACGCCACCTACCACTGCACTATAAGCTCTTTTGTGTCACATTCTATCCTCAATTAATTATAAGGTCTACTTTCAAGCACCAAGGGTTTTATTCACTTAAAACCAAAAATTTTGCTAAAGCCTAAGTTTGAACCCAAGACTTCTCCCACACTTCTCAGGACCCTTAACCACTGAAACAAGCCTTCACTAATGCCACTCCTTGCACAGCAAATATTCATGTGCCGACTTCCAAACACTCCCCAAGCTCAAGGCCTATTTCTTCTAGGCCCAAAATTCGGGGCGTTACACTCCCTATTTATCCCATTTTTCAGTTAAGTCCTAACTCAATTAGAATTTTTTACAAATTAGACCTCAAAATTAAATTTTGTTTTAAGCTAGTTAATAAAATAAAAACCCAATTATGTTACTTTAATACTTTAATTACTCACTTACGACCATAATTTCTAGTATCTAAATCAAACCCTTGATTTAATAAGCCAGTCATACTAACTCAAAACTACTAGACTGGGTTTTGAGTTGTGACAAGACATTTAGAGAATGTTCTTATTTTGACTGTAAATTAGTTGCTACTACTTTGAATAGATATGGGTTAAACATAAAATTACCACGGCATATCATCCCCAGACAAATGGACAAGTTGAGGTCTCTAATAGAGAGATTAAGCAAATTTTGGAGAAAGCAGTCAATCCCACTCAGAAAGATTGGTCATCTAGATTGGATGAAGCTTTGTGGGCATATCGTATTGCCTTCAAGACACCATTGGGAATGTTGCCTTTCAAGCTTGTCTCTGGGAAGCCTTTCCATTTGCCTGTCGAACTTGAACATAAGGCATTTTGGGCAATTAAGAGACTGAACATGGATTGGATTACTGCTGGAAATAATCGACTACTAGAGCTGAATGAGATGGAGGAATTCAAAACTCAAGCTTATGAGAATGCAAACTATACAAAGAAAAGACAAAGCAATGGCATGATAAGAAGATTTTGCCACAACAATTTGAACCAGGACAACAAGTGTTGTTGTTCAATTCTAGGTTGAAATTATTTCTTAGCAAATTGAAGTCTTATTGGTCTGGCCCATTGGAGGTAGTGCATGTTTACCCCATGGAGTTGTAGAAGTCAAAGATGGCAAGATTGGTTTTAATTTCAAAGTCAATGGGCAATGTTTGAAGCATTATTAGGGAACTCCCATACTTCGTGATAAACATTCCATTGCTCTTCAAACTGAGTAGTGTTTTCTTTTGCTTAGTTTTAGTTAATTAATTTGTTTTTTTATTTCCTTCTTTTATTGGTTTAATTAATTTTTATTTATTTCTTTTTTTGTAGGTATATTTTGGCTCAGGCTTTGTCATAGTTAGCGCACTTAGCATACTTGCGAATTTTTAGCTTAATTTTTATATTATTTTTCTCTTTTCCCACTTAATTTTTACTTTACTGTGTCAGGCCATAATTTTAGGCTAATCTTATCCTTCACATCACTACTATATTTTCTTTCATTTTCTTTCTTCAAGTTATTTTTAGTTTCTTCTTTTTCAAAATTTTCAGTTTTTCCTCCATAACTGTAAAGGTCTTAACTTTTTCTTTGTACAATTACTATTTCTTCTCAAATGGCTTGATGTATGTCATCTTCATCAACCTCTATGCCTCAGAGAACATTTTTTAGCACAGCCGCTGAAGAAAAGTATAACACAAACACATTAAATCGACCCTTTTGTATGAAAAAATGCTTTCTTTTTCAAGACGTAGCCTTTATAGGAATACACTGAAGCAATTTCTTTTGTGGTAGAGAAACATGGATGGCAACTCTTTTTCTTTCATCTTGTCGATGTTCTCACGAAAGTTGTAAAGGAATTTTATGCCCATTTAACCTCTTTAGATAATGCTTTCATCTATGTACACGATGCTTTGATGTTATTTGATGAGTACTCCATCAGCGCACAATATGGTTTACCTGAAGGCCCTGATGAACATTCTCAATTTGTCAAGACAATAACAGCAGAAGGACTTAATCAAGTTCTTGAGGATTTATGTTTGTAAAGGACTAAATGGACAGTTTCTCGAAATGACTGCTACACGATTGACCGTGTCTCTTAAGCCTCATTGTAGGGCATTCTAAATTTTCCATCTCTCATTACTGCACTTTGTCATTGGGTCAATGCTCCTATCCAAGCAAATGAAGATAAAATCCCTAACAAAAGAGCCATCACCAAATAGATTGCCATAAGATTTGTAGGGGAAGAAGTCCACAACATCCTGGTTTTGCATTAACCTCTTCTTCACCTACTAGTACCCATGATGCTTCATCCACATCTCATAATGATTTCGAATAGCAAGTGCTCGGTGCTCCTGTTTCGTTTGATGGAGAAGTAACAATTAAGGATAGCTACTGATATAAGATAGGCTCAAGAAGATATGACTTTATTTTAGGGCTATGTAGAAGGAGGGATAATGCCATCAAGAAATCTCTTCAGAAAAATTTTACCAGGCCCATGCTTGCATTCTTTACTTTTCCCAAAGAGTTGTTATCAGATCCAGAGGATGATGATGTGGATGAAGTTGAAGCCGCTATGACGGACACTACCATACATCTAGCCACTTTAAAACAAAAGAACAAATAAACAAAGGGTGAGGAAAAGAAACTAGAAACATTGACTCAGATAAGGAATAAGATAACATGAATCAAACTTTTGTACCACAGTAACCTGCTACTGCACCTCCAACCACTGCACCCATATCGGAGCAAGATCATGCTATTAATCAATTGATTGATGATCTCACAAAATCAAATGATGATGATGATGAAGAGGTGTCCATCAATCAACTCAAATAAAAGCAATGCTACAAGCAAGCTGCTAGGAAATCCACCCGATCCAACTAAAGTAACACAAATCCTTTCCGAGCTTTTGTTTTTACTTTTCCTTTGTATATTTTTTTTCATATTTACATGTGTTTTTCATACATTCATAATTTTTTTCATTACATTTTCTACATATCTATTTGCTTTTGCATATGTGAAAATTTGAGTCTAATCATGCATTGAGGACAATGCATCACTTAGGTTTGGGGGTGTGTTACACATATTGCATACATGAGATATTTTGTTTGAACATTTGATCATTTTGTAAATTATTTTGCCATGACAAACAAATGCTAAATGACTGGTAGACCGTGAGAAGTATATTGTTCTCTATAATGTTTGATGAGGATAATAACTCTTCAAACTGTGGAAATTGTGATAATTGATTAGGTATGTTTAGCTTAGGATAGTCGTGTGAAATTTGATGTGTAAAAGTAGAATGAACTAAGTATAATCACAATTAGTCTATTGTAGGTTTCTTTTAATACACTTAGAAGTCTTGAAACTAAGATCAATAAATTACCATTATGTAATAATAAATACCACGGCAAAGCTGAGGGCAAATGAATAAATAAAATAAATTTTAAAAAGACACTATAAAGCACTCCAATGTTTGAAATTGTTGAGTAGGCCAGTAATATTTTGTTTGCTCCATTATATTATTGATCAGAAAAGTAAGATCAAATAAGAGTGAGTAAAAAAAAAAACAGTTTGGAGGCACTCCATCGTAGTAGTAGGCTGAGTAGCTAAGGGATTTGTTGTTTGCTCCATCAATATTTTTTTGTCAAAAGCCTTAGCTTCATGAGTGAATTAAATTCAAATTGTGGCGTGATGTCAATCTAGTGTATGCTCTATTGAGATTGTCAAGTAAAGAAATCATGTGACAAGATGAATTCCCTAAAATTTTTTTAATGCAATGACAAAATAAGTATGAGAAGAAACACTGAAATTAGTGGAAAGATAAACTAAGTACATTAGGAGGTGCTTTCTATTGTCAGAATTGCATGAATATTTAGGAACTTGTATTTTTAGGTAACATTTTTTGGACTTTGTATGCTAAACAAACCTAAAAAATTGGAACCAATTTTTCTTTAGACAAAAGACTGTTGAGAATGGAGGTATAAAATCTGCTTCGTTTGGTTTAGAAGTATAACAGGCAATTGTATAATTATAGAAAATTCATGCATTCATACATATTCTGCTTGAGGACAAGCAAGAAATTAGGTTTGGGGGTGTGATAACTCTTGAAAAGAGTTATATTTCAAACCTCTAAGCTTGATTAAATGCCTGTACTTAAGTAGATATATTTGCATTTTAGGTTATTTTTAGAACTTTGCATAATAAGCTTGGATTGTGCCTTAAATGTCATTTCATATGCTTTTACTATTGGGAAGAAGGGAATTGATTGTTGTATATAGCAGGTGCAGGAAGGATGAAGAAAAGGAGATGGAGGAGGAAGAGAATGAAGGAAATGAAATATTGCCATGGCAAAAGGTTGGATGGATTGCCAACACAAATGCCATGGCAATTACAAGAAAAAAGTTGATGCAGCACTTAGTCCTCATCACTTTCAGCCAGTTGGACGTGTACCAGATAAATCCACTTAAAAGAGGGAGAAAAGCATGATGAGAGAGGGTAACCTACCCTATAAAAGAGGAAAGAGAAAAGAAAGAAAAGTAGAGAAGATTTTGGACGGGGATTTTACATAAGGATTTTAGAAGGGAATTGGAGAGCACTTTCTCTTAAACAAACTCGTGAGAAATTCCAGAGAGAATGAGAGCGTAGCAGCATATGAGGAGAGTAGAGACGCAAGGGAAGGGACAAGCAATTAACCTTGGGTCTTGCACGATTCACTAGCATTGCAATGAAAGCTGGAGTGATGAAAGCTTCCTACAGTTCTACCTTCATTCTGTTGATTAATTTCTATGATTTCTAAACTGTTAAAGATGATGTTGAATGTTATTCTATTTTTGGGTTTTAAATCCCAACCCATGAGCTAATTTCATTTGGGTTGGAATTAGATCTATCTTGATACATTTATGATCATGGTGATATTTTGAGTAGATCTACTGTTTTATTTGGTTGGATTATTTTAAATATATGCATGCAAGCTCTAGACATTAATGAATACGTGATATATCCTTAGACTTGATTTAATTCTCAAAAGGTTAAATAAGTTGGATTGTAATAGAATGATACGAGCGAGTACTTGAGTGAATACTCGTAGCACTCTAGGATAGAGTTGCAATATGTACAGAGTAAGGAAGAATATTGTTAGGTAATTTTTTGAGACTTGTAGACGTAAAAAGACTTAGAATGATAGCTTTAATTCTAGCTCTCGAAAGAAGCATAATGCAGTAGTTATACTCTGAGTGTAACGCCCTAATTTTCGGGATTTTTTGGGATTTTTGCGATTTTGGTGAAATCATGAAATTTTGTTGCTTGAGTAAGAAATTTATGTTCTAAGTATGTTAGGGGGCCTTTAGAAGGCCCAAGCCTAAGTTAAAACCCGGTAGAATTTTTGAATTTTAGACTTAAAGAGAAGGGGACTTGGTTAGGTGGGCTTTTAAGAAAAAGTGAGGGAATTAAAACACAAGTGAGCCATTGGTAAAGTGGCAATGTGGCGCCACTTAGTTCCTAAAAAAGTGGCGTGTGGATGAGTGCAAGGGCCAGAGTTCAAGTCACAAGGTAAGCAGTGTGTGTTTTTATTTTTTTGTGCATGTACCAGTCATGTGATGGATGTTAAGTGAAACTCTGATGGAAGGGTTTGAAATGTTCATGAGATTGAATCGGGTAGGATAAGGAAGAGAGATTTTAGGGATTTTGAAAGGAAGCATGTAGTGACCGATTAGGGGACTCTTAGGGAAGCATTGCCGTTTGTGATAATTGGTTTTGGTGTAATCGGCTAAGGGTGGTTTAGGGTGCTAGCCAAACACTTTTAGGGTCTTCTTTAGGGTCTTAATTCGGCAATATGGGTGAGTATGTGTGCCGATTGGGTATAGAACCCTTAGGGTTTTGTTTTCTTTTGTTTCTGTAACACCCTTTAACCCCAAACCGTCGCCAGAATAGGGTTACAAGGCATTACTGGACTCATACACTAGCAGACGAATAAAAACGAGACATAAATTTGAGTTTCAATCTAAAACCATCTAATTTCCATCAAATAGTTCTTAATATGGGCCTACGGGGCCCAAAATAGGTTTAGAAAATGATTTGGGATTAAACCAGGAACTTTAAAAATTTTTCTTTAAAGACAGGGGCACATGCCCGTGTGGCCCGGGACATGCCCGTGTGGCCAGAGACATGCCCATGTGGCCAGCCCGTGGACAACACTGACTTTGCCACACGGCCTGGGCACATGCCCATGTGTCTTGGCTATGTGAAAACATAATTTTTCACCATTTTTAAGCTACTTTCACCCCCTAAACATACCCAATTCATGCCTAAATCATTAACTTATAAATCTTCATCAAATACCATTCATTTCATTTTCAAAACTTAAAAAAAACTCGTTCATTCATTCCAAAAACTTCTTAAGGTTTATAAACCACATTTACATTCAAAATATTAAACATTTACAAGTGCCAAACATTGAACCTAGTACATGCCACCTTTCCAAGAGATAGATAAATCACCAAAAATTTGAGCTGAAGCCGGGATTGATTTGAATGTTGAGCCGGACTTTAGCTCTACCTAACCTGCGCACGAAAAACAACCGTACGCTGAGTATTGGGAATACTCAGTGGTATTATCATAATTCATTTTATGTAAACATCACAAAGTCATAACATACATAGATAATTAACAAATCATACATATGATTTCATACCAAGTCAACATAATTCAAATAATTGATTCAATGTATCATTATTGAGATTTCAAACAATTCAAGAACATTTGTTTCCTTTCACCACCACATAGAGTTATCTAATTTACTTATCAAATACGAACAATTCATAAACCTTTGGTTTAAGCCTTCATTCTCATAACATAAGTTTCATTTCACATTTCATATCACAAAATTTCTTTCACTTTCCATTCAATAATTCAAATAATCAAATTCAAATTACTTACTTATTTCACTTATTTATCCCTATTAACATGACTCGGACTTGGGTGGATACACGGATCCAACCAAACACACCAGAGTGGCGACCAACGCCTCATCGGATAGTTCGAAGTAAATCTATGACACACCACGTGTCTCATCGGCTGAGCCGAAGCAAAGTGGCGACCAACGCCTCATCGAAACTATCCAAAGCAAATCTATGACACACCACGTGGCTCATCGACTCGAGGTCGAAGAATCCCTGAACACTTCCAATCCTATGGCATGCCAACTATATCCACTAAGCCCGACTAGTTAATAGGGTATCAAAATCACTTAATAATTTCACTTATCAATTAACACTTTGGTCACATTTCTCACATCTTTCACCTTCATACGAATATAATTCACAAAACAATTCCACACATATATATATATTCATCAATCATAACCAATCACATTCAAATCAAATATCACTACTTGTCTTAATTTTAATTCCATGCATATGCATATAATAAAATTAAACACATAACAATAAATAACATGAATTATGATAATACAAACCGATTTCTCTCTCGAGCTACTCCTCGATCACTTTTTCCTTCCCTTTCGTATTTGACGTCTCGGTTTCCTTGTTTGCTACGAAAATTAGCATAATTACAATTAATTAATTACACATACATTTCACATTAAATATAAAATTTTTACCTAATTTCTAATTTAACTCAATTGAACCCATTTGCTTTTCTAGCTTAATTACTACTTTATTTCTACTCAATTTCCTTTCAAATTCCTATTAACTATCAAATATGAATAATGCAAGTTTTCTTTCAACTTAGTCCCTCAAACACAAAACTTATAACTTCTTTTATGATTTAATCCCTTAATTACTTCTAATCAATAATTCTATCAATTAAGCCTTTAATTCAACCATTTATCTAACATAAACTTTACTCAAGAGCTTAAAAACCTCCATAGCTTCCACTTAGTTTCATCAAAACTCAATTCTAAAGCTTCTAAAACATTTAAATTAAAGACTAAGGGCTTAATTGACTTACCTTTCAAACTTCTAAGCTTCAAATCTCCATTTTTTCCTTTTTCTTTTCTTCCTTCTTTTCTTTCCCAAATTTTCGTTACTTCTCTATAACTTTTCTTGTTCTTTTGTTTCTTAGTTTTCTTTTCTTTATTTCTTTTTACTTTTATTTACTTAATTTATTAATTATAATAAAATATCTAATTATAACTAATTATATACACACATTTGCACACATACATGTTACTACACATGTAATTCATCACCACCATACATTTGTCATTAACACAATTAATTAATAAAATATAATATAATATAATATAATATTACATAATAATAATTATTATAAAAAAATCTTTTACTTAAATATTAAGTTAACGAATTAATTTTATACATTTGTACATATTTATTTTATTACACATGTAAATTATTTTTATCAAACACATGTCACTTTTATGGTTTATTTACTAATTTAATCTTTTAACCTTTCTCCATTCTATAATCAAAATTTTATTCTTTATTCAATTTAGTCCTTTCTACTAACTATTTCTAATTAAACTAAATTCACTTATCAAAAATCTAATTCAACTCGTAACTAACTTCGTAAATATTCTTAATAAATATTTACGAACTCATTTTCCTAAGACGGAGGCCTTAAACTCACTTTTCCAGTGCCTGTGAAATTTTGGGTCGTTACAGTTTCTCCCATTGATTTAGAAGCCGAAGCTGCAAGTATCCATCCCTTGTGCCGACTTGGCCATAGTCAACCTCTCCTCTCTTCTTTGATCCTCATTCTCTTCTCCTCTCCTCTCTTTCTTTTTCTTTTCTCCCTCCTCTTTAGTTTTCACAAAGCCGAACCCACTTCCTTCTACTCTACTTTCTTCTCAAGTTCACTAATCGACTACACTAAAAGCCAAAACCGAAGGGGATTGTCGTTTTCTCCCTTGGCCGATTACCTCTGTGACTGATACCATCTCTTCTTTTCTTTCAAATCTTTCAAGAAGCCGAATCTCTAACCTCGTATTCCATTCTCTGTCGGTAGTTCTTCCACTTTGTGAACTTCTTTCCATCCATTCTTCTTTAAAGCCGAAATAGACATTCTAGGATAGGTCCCAAAAGCCGAAATAATGGGATTCGTTCTCTGCTCGTGTTTAGAGGCTAGATCTGTGCCAGATCTAAATTAGAAACAGGATTGGAAGCATTCTTGTCTAGTAAATCTTTGGTAAGTACTCAGATCTCTTCTTTCTATTCGTTATTTCGGGATTTAAAAAAGCCGAAAGTCCCTAAATACTTTAGGGAGGCTATCAATTATGGAGAAAGGTGATGCTAGTCTTTCTAATCGGTTTATGTGTTCTAGTTTGCAAGAAAAGGTGATTTAGTAAGCAGAAATAAAGGCGAGGGACGTGGAAGCGATCAAGATCTAGGTCTAGATCCAATAGTTAAGATCAGCAAGGTAAGTGTTAATAAAGCCTCATTGTGGCCGAATGTGGTAAGTGATTATTATGTTGGTTATGATTGATTTGTAATCTAATATCATAGTGGGCGATTGTAGGATAATCACGTGGGGGATTTCGTCAACGTCTGTCGCAAATCAGGTGTGTAAACGAACACCCTCTAGTGGACTAAATTGGCAAAAGCCGAAAAGCCGAAATGCTGAAATCTCGGCATTTCGTGGGCTTGCGAACGTGCGATCGCTCGTAGGTCAGTTGGAAATAGTGAGATCTGTAATCGCATCTGGTAGGATGAATGGGTGTGCAATTTCATGCACCTCGGTAAATTTGGGCCTCGATGGGCAAAATTCGGCCCAATGGGCTTACGGGCCCATTTGGGTGAAAATTGACGGTAATTGAGTTCTGGAGTTCTGTAGGTTAAAACTATTAAACCGGACATAAAATTTGGCTAGATGGGCCAACAGTGCTAATTGACTCTGTAGGGCCCATTAGAGGTTTTAGTGGCCAATAATGCTAAAATTTGGTAAACGGGCTAGATAACCCATTTAGGTGGAAATTCGACTGCTAGCAACTGAAATAAGCATGAAGCCTTAAAAACTGGAATAATTACTGAAATACCCCTAAAGGGTGGAAAATTATTGTATTACCCCTAGGAGCAAAATGATCGTTATACCCCTAGGGCTAAATTTGACTGAAATACATGCTTTATTGATGGAGGAAGTGCAAGTGGCATTGCCACGTTTACTGAAAAGGGGCTTTGCCTCAGTTTACTAAAAAGGGCTTTGCCTCATACTACTGAAAGGGGCTTTGCCTCGGTTTTACTGTTAGTGGCTTGGCCACGTTATCTGAGAGCTATGCTGCAACTGTGGTGTTAGGGCTGGGTGGGTTGAGTTATTCCCCACATGGTGTATAGGGCTGGTACGGGTGGTGTGTAGGGCTGGACATGGGCTAGGCTTTGCATACATGCATTATTCTATTCTGTTACTGTAATGGGCCTATGGGCCGCACTATGTACTGAATAGGGCTAAGGCCCAGTTAACTGATTACTGAATAGGGCTTCGGCCCAGTTATTACTGAGACTGGATAGGGCTTAGGCCCAGTGAGCTTGAGCTGGTTTGGGCTCTAGTTGGGCTTTCTTTACACACTGAGTTTCCAAACTCACCCCTTCCTTTCATCTATGTAGATGAGCCCTGAGCTAGAGGACTTAACAGCTGGAGGGATTCAAAGTGGCCACATGGACTGCATTGTTGGTTTTATTTAAGTTAATTATTTTCTTATTACTTTTAATTATTTTTCATGCTGGTTTTTGGGTTGTAATTAGGTCGCTCTTAATTGTTTTTAAATTTGGGTTCTTATTTATTATTTACAATTTGATCTAAATAATTTGAATAAGGCTGCGCGAGTTTTCTTAAAAAATGCTAACCAACGTTTTGGAACAAGGCACTCATAACAAATGAATAACAAATCAATGATCAAGGTATGGTAACAAGATAAATTTTCAAACTGATAGTGGATAGGACAAACACAAATTAAACCTGGATTTTCTTCCCAAATGATCACAGAAACGATTTTACAAAACTCACCCTAATCATAATAACTAGGAAACATGATTAGTCCGTTGTTGATGTGACACACCAGACTTGGCCGTAACGTCTGGGCCGGGTTTGGGGTGTTACACTGGGAACTAATTTGGTCAAGATTTTGCCATGACATTATTATGTTATTAAGATATAAGCCAAGTAATTCCAACCTTCCCATTCAACAACATCAATTCTCTCAACTTTGTCTTGTAGAATTGCCACAACATTTTATTCATTATTTTATTTTCTTTTATTTCATACATTAATTGTAATGCCCCAAACCCGAGATCGTCGCCGGAGTCAAGTTGAGGTGTTAATAAACTTAATTTATCACTTAAACAATTTCCAAACCATTTATTTCACCTTTCGAAATAAGCTGTTTATCTGCGTTACAGTCACTAAAAAAATCATATCTCGAGTTACAAAACTCAAAATTCAAATCCATAAATTTTCCCTGAAAGTAGACTCATATATCTATTTACTAATTTTTTTCCAGAATTTTTGGTCAGGCCAATTAGTACAGTTTATTAGTTAAAGTTTCCCCTATTTCAGTGTTTGACTGCTTTGACCTCTGTTCACTACGAATAACGTTTCTCTCTATACAGAATTTATATGAATATGCCATTTGTTTTCCTTAAAAGTAGACTTAATAAGGAATTTGTACAGATATAGCATGACTCCTAATTATTTTTGATAATTTTTAGTGAATTTCTAAAGTCAGAATAGGGGATCCAGAAATCGCTCTGACCCTGTTCCACCAAAACTCAAATATCTCATAAAATACAACTCATTTACTTGTTTCATTTCTTCCACATGAAAATAGACACAATAAGCTTCAATTTTATATTTTATTCACCATCTAATCTTGTCTCTACTATTTTTAGTGATTTTTCAAATTCACATCATTACTGCTGTATGATGCTGTTTTATAACAACCTTCACCTTTTTATGCATTTCCATGGATTAGGTAACACATTAAATATACATAACACCAAATATGATCATAATTAGTCATTCTAATGGTTAATCATTACCGAGCATTTCCTTACCACTCAATAGTCATATCATAAGATCATATACACAAAATGATTATAATGCTATACATGCCATACTCAAAATATACAAGCCACTATACCAAAATGGTTCTCGGATAGTGGAGCGAGCCTTCGACCTTCCCGATTTCCAAGCTGGCTTGCCAAAACTACAATGAGATGAAAGGAGGGAGTAAGCATAAATGCTTAGTAAATTCACATGTAAATAGCAAGTAACATAATCATGAAATCCAACATGGAACATCAATTGCATAAATATCACAAAGCCATTCATGTTACAAGGGTGTTTACTATCTTACCCCGACATTATCATACCAAGTTCTCAACCCGAGGGTTTAAGCTCATACCTGTCCAATTTTCTCATTCACCACACTTACCAACATGTCACTTTCGTTTTAGATATTCTCCTTATTCACTCAAGAATCACCCGTTGAACATATCGGAATATAATTCGGATACACAGATTTCTTGCACATAAGTGTCATACTCGTAGCTAGACAAACTCAATAACCTGCGGAATTTATGTAGCCAAGCTATCATGTAACCCGCCCATAAGCGAACTCAGACTCAACTCAATGAGCTCGGGCGTTCGCATCCATAAGTGAACTCAGACTCAACTCAACAAGCTTGGATGCCTAGTTACATTTCACGAACTCGGACTCAACTCAACGAGCTCAGAACTCAACTATCCTAGTGACATGTCACATGTATCCTAATCTATTCCCAAGGTTCAAATAGGATTTTCCTCAATCACACATTTTTGTCGCCTTTCTCGGAATGCCGGAACCGATACTTGATAGCATTTCATATTTATCAAGTAGCTCACATAATTTGCATTTTACTAAATAATAATTCACAAAGCATAATATTTCATGATAATAAACATCATATCATATAAATAATATTAAATTACACAAAATAACAATTATGTTACCACATTTACACATGAACTTACCTCGGTACAAAATGTTAGGAATCGAGCCTATTCCTCGTAAACCTTACTTTTCCCTCGATCGCGACTCAAATCTCGTTTTTCTTGATCTAGAATGCCAAATTAATTTATTCAATACACACATTCATCAAAACAGCCCCTAATACGAGCTTGGATAAAATTACCATTTTACCCTTAGCTTTTCAATTATTTACAATTGAGTCCTTAAGTTTGTACAATGAGTTACATGCATTCCCATGACATTTAGGTATAGTCGAATTTCCTAGTGTCCATAACAGCCCATATTTCACATAAAAATCAGATCTTTACCATCAATTTTACCCTTTTTACAATTAAGTCCCATTTTTGGTGTTTTCACATAAAACTACTAGGTATAAGTTGTTAAACACACATCAAACCATCATATTCCTTCATTATTCATCAAAATACAATTATGTCACACATGCGTAAATTTTCATACATGCATCCTAGCTCAAAATATTGCTAAAAAATGATAGAATAGGCTTTCTAGATTGTAAAATCGAAAAGAAAATTAAAAACGGGCATGGAAATCACTTACAATCAAGGTTTGAAATGTTGAAAACCCTAGCTATGGTGACAAGTAAAATTCAGCAGCCCCATGGAGAAGATGACTCTATTTTGTGTTATTTTCCCCTTTTTAATGACTATTTTTACCATTTGACAAAAATGCCCTTAATGCCTTTCTTTGAAAATTTTCATGTACAAGCCCATTTTTGTCCAAAATTTTAGAAATTGGTCAAATTGCTATTTAAGACCTCCTAATTAATATTCCAAAGCAATTTCATACTAAAAGCTTCTAGAATGTAAGTTTTGCAACTTAGTCGATTTAGTCCCTAATTTCAAATTAAACACTTTATGCATAGAATTTCTTCACGAAATTTTCACACAATCATGCAATCATATACCTCAAAATAATTATAAAATAATTATTTTTATCTCAGATTTGTGGTCACAAAACCACTATTCTGATTAGGCCCTAATTCGGGATATTACATTAATACTTCACTTCAACTCATTATTCTGTTACTTTGTTATAAGCCTAATTAGTATAGTTTATAGTGAAAACTCAACCATCTTTTTACCTATTTTGGTCCTTGTAGAGATGATCTCACTTATCACTTTATTTTACACTTGTATATTCACATTATATATTCACACATGATAGCTTCTCACCTATATATAACCCTTCTCGCACAATCACCAAAACCCCAATTTAGCCATTCAATGACAATCATGTTCTCTCCCACTAATGAACCTGTAACAACCCGTTTTTAGTAAAATCAAAATAGTGATTTTAGAACCACAAATTTGAGGTCAAAATATTTATTTTAATATTATTTTGAGGTCTACAGCATGATAGTATGATTGCATGAAATTTTCATTAAGAAATTTTATCGTTTGAGTGCTTAATTTGTGAAAAAGGACTAAATCGCATAAAGTGTAAAACTTGGGTTCTATAAGTTAAATGCTCTAAATGGTTATAGAATTGAAATTTATGAGTACTTGAATGTTAATTAGACCATTATAATGGTTAGTGGACAAATATGGGCATTGGTTATGAAATTATAAAGGTTAAAAATAAAGGTTAATTTTGGTAATTGGTAATTAAAGTTAAAATTAATAAAACAAAAGCTAATTTATTTCATTCATCTTCTTCCTCCACCGAAATTAGAGAATTAAATAGCCATTCTTAAGGCTTTGAGGTTTGGTTAGCTTCGATGTATGCATGTAAGTGATTTCGGGCCCCGTTTTTAATGATTTTTATGTTTTTGAGGTCGTTGTAGCTTAATCTAGCTAGCTCAGGGACTAATTTCAAAAATTTTAAAGTATTAGGGTTTTTTCATTGTTGAATATGCATGTTTTTTGGTGTTTGATGAAAGAAAATGAATTCTTGTTATTAAATAAACAATATTTGTTAAGTGATTTTGAATGAAATTTCAAAATAAGGATTTATTGAGAAATGTGTAAAATTCATGGTGAAATGTGCAAATAAATGAAATATATGGGCTGCTATAGGCTTAAGTAAAATTTAGCTTGCATGGGTTAATATTGAATTTTATGAATTTGCATTTTTATGAGATAATGACTAAATTGTAAAGAAGTCAAAAGATTAGGGGCAAATTAGTAATTTTGCCATTGTAACACCCCTTACCTGAATACGATGCCGAAATAGGGTACGAGGCGCTACCTACTAAATCTCATACAACCATTCACACACATTTAATGAAATGTGTCCCAATTTAAAACTTTTCAAACATTGTCCTACGGACCTTCTTATGGGCCTACGACGCTTAAAACGAAAATTAGAAACATTCCAGGACCATTTCGAATACTTAAGAAAATTTCTTCAAAAACCCCTAAAATCACGTCACACACCCGTGTGGCCTCAAGACATGGCCGTGCTAATGGCCCGTGTACCTTACACGACCCAAACAATCAGGGACACACCTGTGCCTCACGTCCGTGCAGATTTAATTCTAACATTTAACCTACAGGGGTTTTCACATGGCCTGACACATGCTCGTGTGCCCAGCCCGTGTCCTTCACATGGTCATGACACGCCTGTGTCACGGCCCGTGTCACGGCCCGTGTGTAAAAACCTGAGTATTCTATTTCTGACATTAGCATTTACACGGTCTTGTCTCATGCCCATGTGGAACATTGATGGGCATTTAATTCTATTCAAGCAAAGTGCAGGAGACACACGGCCTAGTCACACGGCCGTGCTGACACACGGTCTAGGCACACGCCCGTGTGCTTACCCGTGTGGAAAAAAATGGGCTATTTGCCAAGCCTCTTTGCTACCCTGGAACAAGACTAAATACAAAACCAACATATCAAGACTTTCATACTCAACCAATAGCCATAAATTGGCATTCCAACTTAGTTACCTATACTAATCTAACTACATCTCACATAATGTGCATGCACAAATAATATAAACAACCATTTGCAATTTCCATGAACTCATTCTCATTTCATTAAAAGTAAGTACAACAATTTTTTTGGCCAATTCCAATGGCCATTTACAAAATGAACTATAAGAAATAAATGGTCAATACAATTGGCTAACTAGAGTATCATATGCCAAAATGACCAAAAAGACCTATACATGCCATTATCCAAAACACAAAATAAAATTATACCAAGTGCTTCAATTGATAGTGTGAACGATACCTCCGACGTCTCTTGGATCCTTGAATTACTTAGGCGGCACTACAAGGAAAAATGGAAAGGAGAGGGGATAAGCATAAAGCCTAGTAAGTAGAATGCAAATATTAACAACTAAGTGTCATAACTTAACATTCTTAAAATCCTTACACAACATGAATGACTATGAACATAACTTACTCATCATATTTTCCTTACTAATCATGTAATATATAATCGAGCTCGTATCTTATACATGATATATATACATAGGTACATGTACCACTCACAACAAGATCGTTACTTCTTTTACATAATATTCAGCTATAAAATCTTTTCCCATGGAACTCTCGATGGCCTCAAACGTGGGTTAAGCATTGATGCCATGTCCTCGACATGGTCTTACACTGGCTCTCATCTCATCAACAATGCCATGTCCTCGACATGGGCTTACAATGGCATTAAACTCATATCGCCCAGTCTCTCAGCCTAAATTTATCCAATCTATCCCAACGGTTCCATCGGAAAATTACCATTATGACATTTCATTCTCATTTCATAGATACAATCAATATCGCATATAGTATAAATAAATAAATGAATATGCAATAAGTAGATTGTAATATTTACACCCCACTTACCTCAGTATACAAATTGTGGCAAGTCTCGATTCACTCCTTTTGTTTGGCCTTCCCCCAATCTAGGCTCGGGTATCATACCTCTTGATCTATAATGAATGGAAATTCACTAGTTTAGTCATCATATTAACTAAGACATCTTCTAATTTCACAATTTGGCAAATTGACTGTAACATCCCAAAACCCGGCCTAGAGGTTAGGCCCGAATCTGGCGTGTCACATTGACGTGTTTTTTGGAAACCTTGTTTTCATTGGAAACCCGTCTTATTTAAAAACTTGTTGGCGTTTAAAACTTGTATAAAATTTCAAACTTCGTCTACTTATTTTTAAAATGTGGTTTACTTAAAGCTTTTCTCTTGTAAAATGCTATTACCTTTAGAAACTCATTTGTTATGGAAGCTTAATTTAGAACGGTTGCAGAAATGTGATATTTTGAAAACAGTTTTCACTTTGGAAATCGTGTTCTACTTTAAGCATATATGTAACATAGCAAATAGATAAAAATATAAGAAACTTAAGAAATGCCTTATTACAAACTCAAAAATAAAATACTTAAGAGTAAATAACCCAAACAGAAAGCATAAGCAGTGTGTGGCCTTTTCCGAGTCCCTCGCAGCTCCAATCCGTCTAAGGTTGGGGATTACCAGAAAAAGTTAATAAACGGGGTGAGTTTACGAAAACTCAGTTTGTAATTCCCTTGCTAAGGAACAATCAGTAAACAGAATTAAAGACAATTAGGGCCAGAGCCCTATAACAGAAACAAAACAGTGGCCTAAGCCTAGTACGGAGTCTAATCTCACAAGCAATTATGCAATAGTATGAGAGTGCATCCCTCCCAATCCAGCCAACACACCACCCGTACCAACCTTACACAGTCTGTAGGGAATAACTCGACCCACCCAACCGGCACACCAGTGTTAGCACTAGTTGCAGCACTAAGTCAACAGAACAGCTTAGCGCCGTAAACAGAAACCTAGAAGCCGTGAATATCGCAGCAACGCTGCCAAATAACAGAAAGGCTGAAAGCCATAAGTAGAATGGCATAAAGCAATCGATAACTGCATTATGTTAGGCACACAGCCATTAATTAGGGTAACATAACCAGTACACAGCCATGGGTAAATATGATTGACACGTAGTCATCAATAAATATGATTGGCATGTAGCCGAAGGTAAGTACGATTGGCACAAAGCCATAATCAAGGTAGCACAAAGCCACAGTTTAGTCGGCACAGAGCCGTAATCAGAATAAGTAGCTTTAAGCCATCAATACTGGATCCACAGTCGTCTCATGCGACTCGTGCGATCCTATCAGAACAGAACTGGGTCCACAGTCGTCTTGCGTGGCCCGTGCGACCCTATCAGAACAAGAAGTTCCTCCATAAACAATATCCCAATCCCATGCAGTATGTCATGTATGTGAAACGTCATGCTCATAAACAATCATACACTTCATAGTCACAATAGTCTAATCACAGTCATACATTCTCAGTTAAAACATAGTCAAATCAATCAAATTGTATCACTAGTGCGACATTTACCCTCAAGGGGAAAAAATGATCTTTTTACCCATTAGGGGTACTTCAGTAATTTCACAAACTAGGGGTATTTCAATAATTCTACCCTACAGGTGTAACGCCCTGATTTTCGGGATTTTTCGGGTTTTGTGAATTTTTAGTGAAATCTTAAAATTTTGGTGTTCTGAAGGTTGAAAATGTATGTACATGTGTTAGTGGGCCTTTAGAAGGCCCAAGCTTAAGTTAAAACCCGGTAAAATCTTAAGTTGGATTTTCAAGTGAAAGGGGACTTGGTTAAGTGGGCCTTTAAGAAAAATCGTGTAAAATATGTCACAAAGGGAGCCTTGGTAGAGTGGGAAGGTGGCGCCACTAAGCTCCTAAAAAAGTGGCGCTTAAGTGGGTATGCAAGGACAAGGGTTCGAGTTATAAGGTAAGCATAGTGTTTTTTTAATTTTTAAAGCATGAGCCTAATTTAAGTGGGAATTCGGCAAGGGGCTTCAGGGACTTGGGCCGATTGTTTTAGGGGAATTATTAGGGTTTTGTCTTTTTCTATTTTCTGTCATGAGAGTTAGGGTTAGCCACCTTAGGTGTTATTATTCTCTTTTCAGTCAAAAAAAGCCGAAATTGGCCTCCCTAAGAGTATCTAGCCGATTTCTTCTTCTTCTTCCTCTCTATCATTGCTTTCTTCTTTTCTTTTTACTCTGTTGATCTTCCCCTTAGCCGAACACTCTATCATACTCAGATCTGCAATTTCTTTCGATTCTATCCCTCCAAAAATAGCCATAGCCGATTGCTCAAAGTGCCAGAAATCCCGGAAACTGCTTTCTTTTTTGCCAATTTCTTGTAAGCCGAATTACCCCTACTCCTTTCACTTGTTGTGGCTGATTACTACATTCCCTTGAGCCACTTCATTGTCGACACCATCACCCAAACTCACAGCTCAAATCGCCATCTTCTTCTCTAGTTGAAAAGCCGAAATCACCATTAGTGTAGGGAGATAGCCGAAAATTTCAGATCTCATAGTTAAGGGTTCTACTAACGTTCAAGGGACAGATTTGCATCAGATCTGTGTAGGAATCGAAGAGAAACCATTGGTAAGTGTTTAATACCTCAGATCTGTTCAATATTTCATGTGTTGGAAAAGCCGAAAGTCCCTAAAGTTGGGGACTTTGCCGATTTGGACTTTTAGTAAATCAAGTGGTGTTTTTCTTTGTTCTTTGAGTGATAGTTGCGAAGGAGGCGAGCAAGTGAGGCAGTAAAGGCATCGGAATCATCAGATCTAGATCTAAAGCGATCTAAATTGGTAAAGGTAAGATTTTTAGGCCATTAAGGGGTATGGCCGAATGTGGTAAAGGATTGTAGCTTTGGTTTTTGGTAGATCTATTGATTAATCAATTAGATTTTGGGTTGTAGGAACTGTCGCATAGGAGATCTCGTTGGTGAAACCGCAAAACAGGTGTGTGATTCTGAACCCCTTCATTGTGCATGTTGGCAAATGCCGAAAAGCCGAAATGCCGAAGATTGGGCATTTCGAGGGCTTGTGAGAGTGCGAACACTCACAAGTTGGTAGGGAAACTTTGGATATGAAATCGGTACTGAAGGGGGAGTTAGCCACGAAATTTTGGGCGTTACGGTAAGTTGGGGCCTCGGTGGGCCGAGTATGGGCCCAATGGGTAATTTGGGCCCATTTAGGTAAAAATGGGTTTAAGGGTAATAAAATGAACTGTAGGCATAAGAACAGCTAAAACAAGGTAACTGAATGTGAAATTTGGACTAAACGGGCCTAATGGGCTAATTGACGAAATAGGGCTCATTAGGGGTTTTAGGGCTTAAGAGCTAAAACAATTAAACTGTGTTAACCGAATTTCTGTAATGACTATGGGATTAGTAGAGACTGTAGTAAGCATAAAAACTGTAATATGAGAGCAAAATTACTGTAATACCCTTAGGGTGAGAAATTACTGTTTTGCCCTTAGGTAGAAATTACCGTTATACCCCTAGGGCTAAAAACCGACTGAATTGTTTGACATGACTATTATTGTTACTGCATATCATGATGTATGTCTGTTTGATGCATGGGGTTTGGGTTTGATATTGGAGGAAGTGTGAGTGGCACTGCCACGTTACTGAAAGGGGGCTATGCCTCGTATTGTTACTGAATGGGGCTTTGCCTCGTATACTGTTTATCTGAGCAGCCATGCGGCAACTGTGGTGTGTGGGCTGGGTGGGTCGAGTTATTCCCCACATGGTGTGTTGGCTGGTACGGGTGGTGTGTAGCGGTTGGTGGGTTGAGTAGTCTCCCCAATTGGGTTGCATTCATACTGTTATACTGTACTGTACTGTTATGGGCCTAGGGGCCAAACTGTTATCTGAATAGGGCTTCGGCCCAGTATCTGTAATCTGAATAGGGCTTCGGCCCAGTATTTGACTGAAACTGGCTAGGGCTCAGGTCTAGTGGGCTCGAGCCGATGTGGGCTTTGGATGGGTTCTGCACACACTGAGTTTTCCCAAACTCACCCCTCTCTTTCCATCCTTGCAGGTGAGCCCTAGATCGTGACTTGGTTGCTGGGAGGGATTCAGAGTGGCCACGAAGACCGAACTCGTATTTTAATTGGTTTATTAATTTAATTATTTTTACTATTGGTTTTATTTTGCTATGGGTTGTAATAAGGCCACTTTATCTGTTTTTACTTGGGACTTTCAACTATTCTATTTCATCCATAATTACGCACTGTTTTCGAAAATTAAACAAATGTTTTCTTAACCAACCTGTTATTACAAGAGACTAACTAAGATAATAAGGTTAAAGTGAACCGCTTAACAAATGAAATAGAGATTAAGTTGAGTAGTTATTAAAACAGGGATTTTCAAAATAGAAAATCAAGCGTTGCTTTCCAAAACACACCCTCGGACTTAGTAAATAAGGCGGCGTAGGATAGTATAGGTGATGTAGCCCACCGGACATGGCCATAACATCTGGGCCGGGTTTGGGGTGTTACATTTAGTGGTATCAGAGCCTGGTTGCAACAACTCGGCTGTGGATCGGGTCCAAAAAGGGGTTTTCAAATTTTTTAAGCTCATAAAAGGTATTTTTGGAAAACCAGATTTTCTGAAAGAATTTTTGTTTTCGAAGTGATTTCTTTTAACTTGTCTTTTCTAAAATATGTTTAAAAAATTATTTTTAGGTCTAAGATTTTATTGAAATCTGGTACTTCGAGAGGTGGCACACTGAATCCCCGACACCAAGTTGTAAGTATTTTCTGCCTTAACTTCTATACTGTACTGAAAATAAAGCTGTACATAGTACTGAGCCTTGGATGTGATACTATAGGTGAGGTAGTATTAAGGCCATAAAACTGAAACTGTAGGGTAAACTAAACCCTAGGAAACTGAGACAGTAGCTAGGCTATGATCGCGCGAACACAAACTCTGAAATTTTATATAGTTCATAAGATATTCTATAATAAACAACTAAAACATTAACTGATGGCATAAAATTCGTAAAACAGATAATCGATATGAGTACAAGAGCTACTCGGGGACGAGGCCGTGGACGAGGCCGAGTTAGTGCGCAAGCTGGATCATCGTCTTCTGAGCATAGGCCAGCAGGAGAGGCACGACCACCAGTGGAGGAAAATGGGCCGTACGATCGGGCCGCAGGGGACGACGCCTTATCCCAGGCCATGTTGAGAATTCTGGAAAGGGTGGCCGGAGCTAATGTTGGGCCTGTGAATAGGGGGTCCATTTCTGAGCGACTCCGGGCCAATGGAGCGGAAATTTTTAGGGGCACATCTGGAGTGGCCCCAAATGTGGCTGAGTACTGGTTGAAAGCCACAGAGCGAATTATGGACGACTTGGACTGCTCAGTGGAGCAGAAGCTGAAAGGAGCGGTATCGTTGCTGAGGGATGAGGCATATCAATGGTGGATCACCGTAAGAGAGGGTACCCCAGCTGAGAGGGTAACTTGGGAATTGTTCAAGCAGTCTTTCAAGGCGAAATATGTTGGGGCTAGTTATGTGGATGCACGAAGGAAGGAATTTCTGAACCTGACCCAGGGTAGTAAGACTGTGGCTGAATATGAGGCAGAATTTCTGCGATTAAGCCGGTATGCTAGTGGCATTGTTTCCACCTAGTATGAGCGTAGTGTTCGGTTCGAGGATGGCCTCAGAGATGAGCTGAGAGTATTGATAGCGCCGCAGAGGGAGCGCGACTTTGCTGCACTGGTGGAGAAGGCTAAGATAGCCGAGGAAGTGAAGCAAGCTGAAAGGCGGAATCGCAATAGGGATCGCAACCATTTTAAAAGAGACTCTGGAGTATCGAGAGCTGCAAACCAGAATTTTAATAGGGCTAGAGTAGAAGAACCAGTGCGAGCTATGCCAGTGAATGTTGTTAGACCACAGGCTTGTGGAGACTGTGGCAGAGTTCATCGAGGAGAATGCTGGAAACGCAGTGGAGCTTGTTTTCGTTGCGGGTCTAAGGACCATCAGGTTAAGGACTGCCCACAGAAGCCAGCTCAGGCTCAAGCTGTTGATCAGAGAGTTGCTCAGCCTGCGCGTGGGGGACTGCCACCGCCAAGGGGCCGTGGTCAAGGTAGAGGAGGCAACGGTAATGGACGTGGTCGTGGAGCACCTGGCAGGGGTGCTGGAAATGCTGAGGCTCGTCAGCCAGCCTTAGTGTATGCTGCTCACCGCCGCGAGGAGGGTGATGCACCTGATGTTATAACTGGTACGTTCTTAATAGATCATACACCATATACTGCTTTAATTGATGTGGGTTCGACTCATTCGTATGTTGCTTGTGAAATTTCTGGGTCGTTGGGTGTGCATTCTGAGGAGACTGTGAGTGGGGTAACTGTGATTAGTCCTTTAGGTCACTCTGTTAGGGTAGATAAACTCTTTAGAGATGTGCCTTTAGAGACTCAAGGTAGGATCTTTCTGGGAGACTTGATGGAGTTACCTTTTGGAGAATTTGACTTGATTCTGGGCATGGACTGGTTAACCAAGCACAAGGCAACGTTGGATTGCGCGGCCAAAAGAATGGTATTAAGAACAACCGAAGGTGAGGAGGTGATGGTTATTGGTGAACGAAGGGACTATTTGTCCAATGTGGTTTCTGCCTTAAGGGCTGAAAGGTTGATGCGCAAAGGTTGTGAAGCATACTTAGCGTTTGTAAGTCAAACTGAACCCGAAGGGGTGACCGTGGAGACAGTGAGGACTGTTAATGAATTTCAAGATGTATTTCCTGAGGAGCTACCTGGACTACCTCCTAACCGAGAAGTGGAATTTGGGATTGATCTGTTGCCTGGAACAGCTCCAGTGTCCATTGCGCCTTACAGAATGGCACCAAAGGAGCTAGTGGAATTGAAAGCCCAGATTCAAGAGTTGGTAGATAGGGGCTTCATTAGACCGAGTGTGTCTCCGTGGGGAGCACCGGTGCTGTTTGTGAAAAAGAAGGACGGTACGATGCGTATGTGTATCGATTATCGCCAGTTGAACAAACTGACGATAAAGAATAAGTATCCTCTGCCAAGAATCGACGATCTATTTGACCAGCTTAAAGGAGCTTCAGTGTTTTCCAAGATCGACCTTCGATCTGGGTATCATCAGTTAAGGGTAAAAGAGGTGGATGTGCATAAGACAGCATTCAGAACTCGTTATGGTCACTACGAGTTCTTGGTTATGCCCTTTGGATTGACGAATGCACCAGCAGCTTTTATGGATTTAATGAACCGAGTATTTCAGCCGTACTTGGATCGTTTTGTGGTCGTCTTTATTGACGATATATTGGTGTATTCGGAAACAGAGAAGAAGCATGATGAGCATCTTCGAATCGTTCTACGGACTCTAAGAGAAAAGCAATTGTATGCGAAATTTAGTAAGTGCGAATTCTGGCTTCGAGAAGTGACTTTTCTGGGTCATGTTGTTTCTGCTAAGGGAATTAGGGTAGATCCTCGCAAGATTGAGGCAGTTCTGGATTGGAAGCCGCCTAGGACGGTGACAGAAATTCGTAGTTTTTTGGGTTTGGCAGGCTATTATAGAAGGTTTGTTGAGGGGTTCTCTATCATCGCGGCTCCATTAACGAAATTGTTAAGGAAGGGAGTACCCTTTAATTGGACTGAGAGGCAGCAAGAAGCTTTTGACAACCTGAAAAAGGTGTTGACCGAGGCGCCAGTGTTGATTCAGCCGGAATCTGGGAAGGACTTTACGGTTTATAGCGATGCTTCGCATGTGGGATTAGGTTGTGTACTGATGCAAGAGGGTAAGGTGGTTGCCTATGCTTCGCGACAGCTTAAGCCTCACGAGGTGAATTACCCTACGCATGATTTGGAGTTGGCAGCGGTGGTATTTGCATTGAAAATCTGGAGACCCTACCTTTATGGGGAAAAGTGTATTATATACACTGACCACAAAAGTCTCAAATATCTGTTAACTCAGAAGGAGTTGAACCTTAGGCAACGGAGATGGATAGAGTTGCTTAAGGACTATGACTGTTCGATTGAGTATCACCCTGGCAAGGCTAATGTTGTGGCTAATGCACTGAGCTGAAGGACTGTTACTGAGTTAAAGGCGATGTTCGCTCGTTTAAGTTTGTATGATGATGGGAGTTTGCTGGCCGAACTGCAAGTGAGACCGACTTGGACCGAGAGGATTAAAGAATTGCAGTGGAAGGATGATTCGTTGACTCCTCGATTTCAACAAGTCAATGAGGGTAAGAGTGAGGATTTTGGACTGAATTCTGATGGAGTCCTATGCTTTCGAGGAAAAGTCTGTATTCCTAAGGATTCTGACTTGAGGAAGTTGATATTGAGTGAGGCTCATGGTGGAGCCTATGCTATGCACCCTGGAGGTAATAAGTTGTATAGGGATTTGCGAGAAGGGTACTGGTGGCCTGGACTTAAGCGAGAGGTGACTGATTTCGTTGGGAAATGTTTGACTTGTCAGCAAGTTAAAGCTGAGCACCAACTGCCGTCTGGATTGTTGCAGCCAGTAAAGATTCCGCAGTGGAAATGGGAAAGAGTAACGATGGATTTTGTGAGTGGCTTGCCTTTGACACCTTCAAAGAAGGACTCTGTTTGGGTAGTTGTGGATAGGTTGACGAAGTCTGCTCATTTTATACCAGTTAGAACTGATTACTCACTTCAAAAGTTGGCCAAGCTGTATGTACCAGAGATAGTGCGTTTGCATGGGGTGCCAGTTTCGATAATTTCTGATCGAGATCCTAGATTTACATCTCGATTCTGGAAGAAGTTGCATGAGGCGTTAGGTACGCGATTGGACTTCAGTACTGCATTTCACCCTCAGACAGATGGTCAGTCTGAAAGGGTCATTCAAGTGTTGGAAGACATGTTAAGAGGATGTATCATTGATTTTCGTGGTAGTTGGGAAGATTATTTACCGTTGGCAGAATTTGCATACAACAACAGTTATCAAGCAAGTATTCAGATGGCTCCATATGAGGCACTTTATGGACGGAGATGTCGCACTCCTACTTGTTGGACAGAATTGGGAGAACGTAGAGTTCTTGGACCAGAGTTGGTAGCAGATACCGAAAGTAAAGTTAAGCTGATTTGAGATCGGTTAAAGGAGGCGTCTGATCGGCAGAAGTCATATGCTGACCTTAAGCGTAAGGAGATTGAGTTCGCTGTTGGGGATATGGCGTTCCTAAAGGTGTCGCCGTGGAAGAAGATCTTGAGATTTGGTAAAAAGGGCAAGCTAAGTCCGCGGTTTATTGGGCCTTATCGGATTCTTAAGCGGATTGGGCCAGTAGCCTATCAGTTGGAGTTGCCACCAGAGTTGGATCGTATCCATGACGTTTTTCACGTGTCTATGCTAAGACGGTATCGATCGGACCCTTCGCACATTGTACCAGTAGAGGAGATTATAGTAAATGCCGATTTGACTTTCGAGGAGGAACCTGTGGAGATCTTAGATCGTGATGTCAAAGTCTTAAAGAGGAAGTCTGTTCCTTTGGTAAAGGTGCTGTGGCGTAATCATGGTAGAGAAGAAGCTATTTGGGAGCCAGAGGAGACTATGCGTCAACAATACCCTCAGTTATTTGGATCAGGTAAATTTCGTGGACGAAATTTCTTTAAGGGGGTAGAGTTGTAACGCCCAGATTTTCGGGATTTTTCGGGTTTTGTGAATTTTTAGTGAAATTTTAAAATTTTGGTGTTCTGAAGGTTGAAAATGTATGTACATGTGTTAGTGGGCCTTTAGAAGGCCCAAGCTTAAGTTAAAACCCGGTAAAATCTTAAGTTGGATTTTCAAGTGAAAGGGGACTTGGTTAAGTGGGCCTTTAAGAAAAATCG
Source organism: Gossypium stocksii (assembly GCA_020496765.1). Classification (NCBI taxonomy): domain Eukaryota; kingdom Viridiplantae; phylum Streptophyta; class Magnoliopsida; order Malvales; family Malvaceae; genus Gossypium; species Gossypium stocksii. The sequence continues at coordinate 45,694,271 of CM035624.1, forward strand.
TGTAAAATATGTCACAAAGGGAGCCTTGGTAGAGTGGGAAGGTGGCGCCACTAAGCTCCTAAAAAAGTGGCGCTTAAGTGGGTATGCAAGGACAAGGGTTCGAGTTATAAGGTAAGCATAGTGTTTTTTTAATTTTTAAAGCATGAGCCTAATTTAAGTGGGAATTCGGCAAGGGGCTTCAGGGACTTGGGCCGATTGTTTTAGGGGAATTATTAGGGTTTTGTCTTTTTCTATTTTCTGTCATGAGAGTTAGGGTTAGCCACCTTAGGTGTTATTATTCTCTTTTCAGTCAAAAAAAGCCGAAATTGGCCTCCCTAAGAGTATCTAGCCGATTTCTTCTTCTTCTTCCTCTCTATCATTGCTTTCTTCTTTTCTTTTTACTCTGTTGATCTTCCCCTTAGCCGAACACTCTATCATACTCAGATCTGCAATTTCTTTCGATTCTATCCCTCCAAAAATAGCCATAGCCGATTGCTCAAAGTGCCAGAAATCCCGGAAACTGCTTTCTTTTTTGCCAATTTCTTGTAAGCCGAATTACCCCTACTCCTTTCACTTGTTGTGGCTGATTACTACATTCCCTTGAGCCACTTCATTGTCGACACCATCACCCAAACTCACAGCTCAAATCGCCATCTTCTTCTCTAGTTGAAAAGCCGAAATCACCATTAGTGTAGGGAGATAGCCGAAAATTTCAGATCTCATAGTTAAGGGTTCTACTAACGTTCAAGGGGCAGATTTGCATCAGATCTATGTAGGAATCGAAGAGAAACCATTGGTAAGTGTTTAATACCTCAGATCTGTTCAATATTTCATGTGTTGGAAAAGCCGAAAGTCCCTAAAGTTGGGGACTTTGCCGATTTGGACTTTTAGTAAATCAAGTGGTGTTTTTCTTTGTTCTTTGAGTGATAGTTGCGAAGGAGGCGAGCAAGTGAGGCAGTAAAGGCATCGGAATCATCAGATCTAGATCTAAAGCGATCTAAATCGGTAAAGGTAAGATTTTTAGGCCATTAAGGGGTATGGCCGAATGTGGTAAAGGATTGTAGCTTTGGTTTTTCGTAGATCTATTGATTAATCAATTAGATTTTGGGTTGTAGGAACTGTCGCATAGGAGATCTCGTTGGTGAAACCGCAAAACAGGTGTGTGATTCTGAACCCCTTCATTGTGCATGTTGGCAAATGCCGAAAAGCCGAAATGCCGAAGATTGGGCATTTCGAGGGCTTGTGAGAGTGCGAACACTTACAAGTTGGTAGGGAAACTTTGGATATGAAATCGGTACTGAAGGGGGAGTTAGCCACGAAATTTTGGGCGTTACGGTAAGTTGGGGCCTCGGTGGGCCGAATATGGGCCCAATGGGCAATTTGGGCCCATTTAGGTAAAAATGGGTTTAAGGGTAATAAAATGAACTGTAGGCGTAAGAACAGCTAAAACAAGGTAACTGAATGTGAAATTTGGACTAAACGGGCCTAATGGGCTAATTGACGAAATAGGGCTCATTAGGGGTTTTAGGGCTTAAGAGCTAAAACAATTAAACTGTGTTAACCGAATTTCTGTAACGACTATGGGATTAGTAGAGACTGTAATAAGCATAAAAACTGTAATATGAGAGCAAAATTACTGTAATACCCTTAGGGTGAGAAATTACTGTTTTGCCCTTAGGTAGAAATTACCGTTATACCCCTAGGGCTAAAAACCGACTGAATTGTTTGACATGACTATTATTGTTACTGCATATCATGATGTATGTCTGTTTGATGCATGGGGTTTGGGTTTGATATTGGAAGAAGTGTGAGTGGCACTGCCACGTTACTGAAAGGGGGCTATGCCTCGTATTGTTACTGAATGGGGCTTTGCCTCGTATACTGTTTATCTGAGCAGCCATGCTGCAACTGTGGTGTGTGGGCTGGGTGGGTCGAGTTATTCCCCACATGGTGTGTTGGCTGGTACGGGTGGTGTGTAGCGGTTGGTGGGTTGAGTAGTCTCCCCAATTGGGTTGCATTCATACTGTTATACTGTACTGTACTGTTATGGGCCTAGGGGCCAAACTGTTATCTGAATAGGGCTTCGGCCCAGTATCTGTAATCTGAATAGGGCTTCGGCCCAGTATTTGACTGAAACTGGCTAGGGCTCAGGTCTAGTGGGCTCGAGCCGATGTGGGCTTTGGATGGGTTCTGCACACACTGAGTTTTCCCAAACTCACCCCTCTCTTTCCATCCTTGCAGGTGAGCCCTAGATCGTGACTTGGTTGCTGGGAGGGATTCAGAGTGGCCACGAAGACCGAACTCGTATTTTAATTGGTTTATTAATTTAATTATTTTTACTATTGGTTTTATTTTGCTATGGGTTGTAATAAGGCCACTTTATCTGTTTTTACTTGAGACTTTCAACTATTCTATTTCATCCATAATTACGCACTGTTTTCGAAAATTAAACAAATGTTTTCTTAACCAACCTGTTATTACAAGAGACTAACTAAGATAATAAGGTTAAAGTGAACCGCTTAACAAATGAAATAGAGATTAAGTTGAGTAGTTATTAAAACAGGGATTTTCAAAATAGAAAATCAAGCGTTGCTTTCCAAAACACACCCTCGGACTTAGTAAATAAGGCGGCGTAGGATAGTATAGGTGATGTAGCCCACCGGACATGGCCATAACGTCTGGGCCGGGTTCGGGGTGTTACAACAGGGGTATTTCGGTAATGTTACAAACTGAGGGCATTTCAGTAATTTTACAAATCGAGGGTATTTCTGTAATTTTGTAAGCCGAGGGTATTTCTGTAATTCTTTAAACTGAGGGTATTTCTGTAATTTTATAAACTGAGGGTATTTCTATAATTTTGTAAACTGAGGGTATTTCTATAATTTTATAAACTGAGGGTATTTCTATAATTTTGTAAATCGAGGGTATTTTTGTAATTTTGTAAATCGAGGGTATTTCTATAATTTTGCAAATCTGGGGTATTTCTGTAATTTTGCAAATCGGGGGTATTTCAGTAATTTTGCAAATCGGGGATATTTTGGTAATTTTGCAAATCGAGGGTATTTCGGTAATTTTATGCAGCTTACAATCACCTCGAACAACTTAAGTAACCTAAATTGTCATAACGCTGTAAATGGGCCTAAGGCCCATTACTCGGCCCAAGTGGGCCCACACGCTCGTGTGGCCCCTTTAGCCCAGAAACAGCCACAACTATGCTAACGTCACAGTCCAAACAACACTTACCACACCACATGCATTTTATCCGTGTGGTCTGGGCCTACACTACCCATTTCGGCCAAACGAGGCTTAAAACAGCCCCAAGACCACGAGAGCGCTCGTGGTGGCCTCTACAGTCTAATGCCCACGATTCATGAGCTTGGTTCACCACACGTGCAATCGCACGCTCGTGTGGCATCATTCGCCAGTATTTTGACTTTCAGCATTTTGTCGATCCACAGTCGTAGCAGTGAACAAAACATACGTTTAGCCTTTCAGCCGATAATCAAACGTAGCATATGATTTCACACACTTTCGTCTTTACAGCCGACCATCAAAATAGCATACAAATACACACCTGTAATAAATCTATTGTCGCAACACTTCCAAGATCAAACACCTATGACGCACAATGATCCACCATTAGTCATATTCGTGGTAAATCCAAACCAAAGTATTGAGAACACTCTAACATAATCCCTTGTAACAAATAATACCTAAGGTACTTACCACAAAAGTAAATAGACTACTCGCAAAGAGAAGAGTAATCTGCCTGAACTTCCACAATAGAATTCACACTCCTAGCAAGATTAGGCAAAACGCTCGATGATTAACCAAAAAGCATACATTCGGCCCAAAGAGAAAGAGAAAAAAAAGCCGAAACTTGGCAGTAGGACTAACAGAGATTTGACTAGAATAAAAATAATGAAGCTATTGCACTTACCCTCTAATAACTCAAAGGACTTTCGATAATAGACAAAAAGAGATTCGGCCAAAATCCCCAATAGAACAGAACCCAACAAAGATCAGCCACAAAGTGAAGGTATTCGGCCTGGCCAAAAAAAATGAACAACACAAAAAAATGAAGGTTAGGTTAGCCAAGAAACAGTGAGGCTCAAAAGATTGAAGAAGACAGGTATTCGGCTAGTTGACCCCAATGAGAAGATTAAAGTTACTAAGCGACTAAGGGGAAGAGAATGATGATTCGGCCAAAGTAAATGGTGTCAAAAAAAGAAATAAAAAGATTGAATAAGTAGTTGGGGAAAGAAAGATTGGTTCGGTCGTAAAGAACACAAGATGCAAAACCCGAGAGAAAGGGAAGAGAGAACTCAGCGTTATAGGCAATAAACAGAGAGCAATAACTGGCAATTTCGGCACTTTAAGACTTGAGCAAAAACCCTAAAACGAAAAAAATGACCAAAATGAATTTTCCTCAAAAGCTTAAAAAAAACCCCCCAATGGCACTACCCAAAGGAAATATTAAAAGAAATGCTCCCAAATGCCAATGCATACCACTCAAAACCCCCTTAGCCGAATTGCCTTTCCCCAAAACCCCCAAAACGGCTACAACTCTTCCCAAGCTCAAACCCATGATTCCCTCCTTCAATTTTTCCATCAATAACTCCTTAACCGATTCTCACCACACATTCAAATTTCAAGACCAAGTCAAATTGCCTACAGTAGAGTTTAACTCCATCACAACCACCTGCTGTCCCAAATTAGCAAAATGATCAACCTTTGCATGCAAAGGGATTCGAACCAAAGTCCTCTCATATGCTCAAACACGCTACCACCATCTGGCTATCCAACCATTTGTGACACAAAACAAGCACAAGTACTTATAAGTCCTATAAGCTAACGTCCCAGTTCACTTAAGAGCCCAAAAATTAGAAACCTTGCAAACGCCAAGGCTTGAACCCCAAACCACCTGTACACTCTTAACGCCACCTTGCCACTAGACTACATGCTCTTTTTCTGTCATACTTTACCATATTTTATTCTTAAAGTCTTCAAACTAACGTCAATTCCACATAGGGGAAAAACTAAAATTTTTGCTAGAGCCTTGGTTTGAACCCAAGACTTCTCCAACACTCTCAACTCCTCCTAAATCACTTAGCCACTAGACTAAATATGAAATTTACTCGCACAACAAAAATCCAATTGCTCTAATGCTCAAAGCCCATTTCCTCTAGGCCCAAATTCGGGGCGTTACATTGACCATTTTACCCCTAGACTCTGGCAAAATGACCATTTTGCCCTTATGCTTGGAAATTGATTTTTATCAAATTTTCTTACTTCTCATGCCTTTCTAAACCCTTTTTACTCTTGTGGCCACTTCAAATTTCCATCATCTCATGCATTTACCATGCAATTTATCAACTTTTCATTTTAGTCCAATTTAGGTGTTTTCTATGAACACCCTTCCATAAAAATAATTTATTTAGCAACTAAGACTCATTTGCCCTCATAAAAATCCAGCAAACTACCTTTAGACATTCATGGAAAATCTCTAAATTTTCAACCAAAATGCTAAATATGCCCCTCAATAGACAGCTTATGATGTAAGGATCTCAATAGTACTAAAATTTTTGAAAAATGACCTTAAAATCACTTATCTTTGAGCGTTAAATATTGCTGCAAATTTTGAAGTTTTCAAACCTTAAGTTTTGCTAGAAACTTGGGCAAGATGAATAAGAAAATGATTAAACATGAAGGCTAGGCCATATAGGTAATATTTTATGAATTTTATGACAAAAATCTAACCAAACTTTGACTTTTCTTACCCCTTTAGCTACCTTGGCCGACCATGCTTATCTAATGGGCTTATTTTCCCTTTAAAACCCTTCAATTTTTTTTCTCTATCTAATTAACTCAATTTACTAATTACTTGCTACTTTTACCCTTTATGCGATTTAGTCCTTTTTCGCGATTAAGCCTTCAATCGCGTAAATTGATTCACCAAAATTTTCGTGCTTTATAAAAATACTACAACACATAAATTAACACAAAAATAATTTCTTAAACATTGGGAAGTGATTTTGAAATCACCATTCCGACTAGGCCCAATTTCAGGCTATTACAGCCATAATATGAATTTTGGATTGAATTGAATGAAATATGACTTAAAATAGTTAAATTTGATTATATAGATCAAGAAAAGCAACGTATGGATTTAGATCGGGGAAAAGATGGACTAGGCAATCATTTTCAATCGTTTGAATTCGAGGTAAGTTCGTATGTTTAATAAGCTTTATGTTACATGTGTTTAAATGCTTAAATTAAATAATTGTGATAATATGGCATTGCAGAGATTATCAATGAGGCATCAACAAAGTATGGATCCCGGTTGAACCTTAGGAATAGATAAGATACAAATGACATGTCATTAGGGGTTACCGTGTTTATGTGTTATGGGTGTTGGTCCTTGTAATGCTAGGGTTTGTGCAAGTGTACACAGTCGTTATCAAGTAATAAGTAAGTATCAAGTTATCATCTCCACAGGGATTGTATTTGTGTTAAGTCAATTAATTGTAAAATTATAATAACAACTTGGTAAATAAAAACACAATATGGTTGGGAAGTGATGATTAAAATTTTAATATATTAAACTAAATGCAATGATCCCTAATGCAAGTTATCCTAAATATGCAACTATATGAATGAAGCAGATTTTAGCAGAATTAAACATAATTTGCAACAATTATAACATAAATAAACTAGGACAATTACTTTAATTAAACTCAATTTATTATCAACGTGCTCAGTAATATTCGAAAAAACATTCCATGGCAACTCGATCTTTCATGAGTTTGGAAACCACATTAGGTCCTTTCAGAATCCTTTACTTAGTAAATACGCATTTTATTGACCCTTATTTACTAAGGGTTTCTTAGTATTCGTGTGAGGTAACAGGGACGTGTCAGGTTTGAAACAATTTAATCACACAAATCTAAAAACTATGCAGATAATAGAGCTTGATCAGAGTTGTTATGCAACCTACAATTTAATCGGGCCAGGATCTAAAATGAGCATGCACATTTCAATTATGTGTCCATTAGCCGTCATCTAGTCAGGATCGCTCAGCTAATTCAAGTACATTTCAATCATGTATGAATGAAATACAGACTTGATTTTAATTGTAAACATGATCAATTGAGGCACAAGCATTATAAGCATGAATCTGATAAATATTATTTAATCAAAGCAATCATCCTAGCTTAAATAAAATTAAGCTATCATTGTTGTAAACAAGAACAAAGAACACATAGCAAACATTTTCAAATTAAATTAAAGAAAGGAAAGACTAAACCCAATTCAAAGTGGTTGCCACCCAAGACTCTGAATGATGAGGGCCCCTTCATTTTTTCACTTTGCTCTTATGCTGATGGCTCTCCAAGGTGGTCGACCAAAGGCTCTTTAAGAGGTTTAATTGCTAAAATCTCTATGGAGAGATGATGCTAGGCGTGGGGAAATGAAGAATGCTAAGAAAATTGAGAGAAGAGAGAATGATGATGGACTAGGAGTGCGGGTGCGAAGCCCCCACAGTACGAATCGTATATCCCAGTCAAATGAAACCTCACGATTTGATAAGTTTTATCAACAAAATTGTGTTTTCAGGATTTTAATCCTTGAGGTTTCATATCGGAACAACCCTTGTTCCACTAGCCAGTTAACTCTTACTGGAAATTGTAAATATCACCGTCGCATCATTACATATTTCTTAAAGTTAACAGCAATAACATAAAACTGAATAAGCCATAACACCATGATTAACATTTAATCAATTATCGAAAGGAACAATTATCAGTTTATGCTTAAACAATTTAAACAGTAAAAAATGTAATAAAATAAAACATGCATCTCATACAATTGCATCACCCAAGTATTTAAAACCCGAGTCCGTATCACACAAGTGGCTCTGATACCACTGTTGGAACGTTGGTACCCCAAAGGCACAGCGGAAAAAAATATTCCGACGATCCAAACCATGGAACCATGTGTGAGGAACGAATTAGGGTGAAAAAGATTTTGAAATTACTGAAACTTTAATCTGAGTAGACAGCGACGCCTTGGCAACCAGAATGCTAATCTACTATCGAACCAAGCTGCAACCTTTTGAGATGTCGACCTTTACGTAATCCACCCAGTTGACGTTGAACAAAGAAATCTCCAAAACTATTTTTAGAGATATTTTTGCTTGATGGTTGCTAGACTTATTAGCAAAGCTTCGGGATTGTATATATGTTCACTTTTTAGGGTTTTTCCCCCTTTCTATATATAACTCCCCTTTTAATTGGTATGTATATAACGAATCTTAATTCATTAAATTTTAATCTGAACATAATAATCATAATTAAAATAAATAAATATAATAATGTTTTAACCAAAAATTATAATTACATTAATTATAATAAAGATTTCGGTAAACTATATTTATTTAAATTTATATACGAACCAAATTCATATATTAATAAAATTATGTTCTCATTATGTGTACAACATCCTTGTACATATAGTATGTTCGATAGTTGGATTTCCCAATTAAATTAATTCTATAATTAATTTAATTCATGTGACAACCAAACATAATACCAACTATGTTTTACTCCGTTCATTTCAACCATAGGGTGTGACCCTGTAGGTTCTTGTAATGTTAGCAGTAATATTAGAATGATTCTAATGTTACAAACAATGAGTGGCATCTAGCAATGCATCATTGCTACCTAAATTACAAGAAGTCATGATTCGACATAACCTATTGCGATTAACCTTTCATGCATTAATCCTTAAGCCCTTTATCTCTGGAATGGACACAAGTCATGGAATAGTCACACTTGCATAGTCCATCCCATGTTTCTTGATATTTTAAGTAGACTATGATACACATATAAGTATGACATCTTATATCAACTTATTTGAGCATGGCCATGCATTTCCAGTCTCACTCAATCAAGTGGCCTAAGATTACTCCCATTATGTAGGAGGGACTTATCCTATATTGATCAATCATATCCCTCTACATAGATTGTGGTATATCCAACATCAGCCTTTATAGAACAACCAGTTACGGTGTACGTTTGACTGTATCAAAATATACAACTCACGATGTTGGGGTGATGATGATCTCAAGTCTGAAGATCATATACATATTAATCACTATGGGTAATGTTCTGACAATTACATAATAATCCAAGAAACATACTCATAGCGGGTCAATCCAATATGTTGTTCTCTAACACACATATTCATGTATTGATTTTGATACTTCATATCAATGACAACTCTTTATCATCAATCAACTACATGTTAGTCTTAATGCATTATTGTTGTCCTAGTCAATAATAATATAAGGATCTTTTAAGAATAATCATATTATTCTCAAGACATTATTATAAAAAAGTTTAATTATACACAAAGAAAAGAAACTGAAATAATAATCCAATGCCTTATAATAATAAACATGGTAAATCAAGTATGTTATTATAACCATATCATGATTGGTCTTTGGGCATACTTTTACAGAGGGCCCTTCGTTCCTTCACTTTACTCCTATGCTGATGGCTCTCCAAGGTGGCCAACCAAGGGCTCTTTAAGAGGTTTAATTGCTAAAATCTTTATGAAGAGATGATGCTAAGTGTGGGGAAATGAATAATGCTAAGAGAATTGAGAGAAGAAAGAATGATGATGGATGAAGGATGATTGATGAATGGTGAAATGGAGTCATATTTATAGGTGAGGAAAGGAGAGTAGTTTGCTAAAAATAGTAAAGTTTCATCTCTTCAAGCATCTTCAATGGGTGGCTGGCCATGAATTGATAAATTTGAGCTAATTTTTGCTTCATTTTTACTCAATTCAAGTGCCACAACAACTCAGGACAGAGACTTGGTCAAGTGCAAATCTTCGGGCAAATATCTGATTTCTTCAATATTACAAAGATCTTGTGTAATTAAAGCAAAAAGTGGTTTATGTAAACAGCCATGTGTAGCCGAAAATTGGGTTGACTTGGTCTCTAATTTGGACGGTTTTGTCATTCAACAGAGCTATCAGACCTGTTCAAAATAAATCAACAAATTAGAGGACCAAAGAATAAAATTTATCCAATTTAATTAATTAATTAAAACCTGATTTATTAATGAAATATTTTAAAATTAATTTATTAAATATAATTTTATATTTTATTATTTAATTTAATCATGCATGGCCCAGTTTATGTCTTAAAAATATATTGTGTTCAAATAAGTATAAAATAAGCCATTTTATGCATGAAAACTTTATAATAAAGCATAAAATCATATTTTAGTCATTTCTATGTCCTATTTTCATTTTTTCTCATATTTCATTAATTTATTAAACAATTACTTACTTTTAACAACAAATTTAAGTAAAAAGGTGATAAATTGCATAGGAAAAATCCTATATATTTTTCAGTTTACAATCTTGTACGTCATACCAGTGGTTGCGTTTTTTTGGCATGTGTTGCAGTTACTTGACAGCTTGTGTGAGCAGCACCATGTAGCTACATTTTGATCGATAGCTTATGTGAACAGACCCAGTGATAGCTCGAGAGTAAGCATTTATATGAGATATGAGATAGAGGTGGTTTAACCACGTATATGGCACTTAGTGTGCGAGATACCTGAGTATATGATATTATTCCAAATGGTTCAACGGGCAAAGATGATGATACGAAGATATATAAGATGATATGGATCAGCTTAGGTACTCGTGAGAAGTACGACAAGTAAGTTGTAGTGGATGTATTCATGCATGACTACTATGATTGAGATAATGTGCTAATCTTGGATTTATTGAAAATTTACCTATGTTTCTTTAAATTTATAAATGAATGGTAAGATATATTTAGCCATACGAGCTTACTAAGCTTCATAGCTTAGTATGGTTACTTTTTCATTATTTTTAGTGATTCGGAAGCTCGCTCGGATTGGAAGTCATTAGAGATCTCATCACATTATCCAATAGTTGTTTTGGTATTTTTGGACTCAATGTAATTTGGTTATATGGTATGTATAAGTCCATTGGCTAATGAAGCCTATATGTTTTGATATGTAATTAGCCATGTCATTTGGCTTAATTTGGTATATGTGTTGGTATGTATATATATGAGTAGTTAGCTTATCTAGTATGATTTATAATTGCCTTGAGTATGCCTAATGGTTGTAATGGAAATGCCTTAATTGTGAGTTGGTGAATTGAATACCAAATTGTTAAGATTTAGGAATGACATATGAGTTATGTGTTAGGCATAGAAGTGAATATATGCACTTGACCATATAGGTAATCTTTAAAAGTGATGTTGGTATATTTTTGAATGGCCAATTGTGATGCTTATGAGCTTTGTGGTTGTTGGTAATGAAATTGCATGTTTTAAGTTTGATTTAGGGTTGGTTTGAGTGCCTATTTTGGTTGTGGTTATATGCTATTAAAATGTGTAGGTTGGCATCAATATTGGGTGAGAAATGTGGCTTAGAAAATAGCCTATTTTTTACCACACGGGCAGAAACACGGAAGTGTGTCTTAGCCATGTCTGACACATGGTCAGGTGACACGGTAGTGTGTCCCCTATAGTTTTTAATGAAAGCAAGTTAGTGAGTTACACGGGCTAGTCACACGGGCGTGTGGTTGGTCGTGTGACACAAGTCAGAGAGTTACACGGGGTCAGGCACGATTTAGGACACAGCCATGTGATCCCATTTCGAATTTCCACACAACCTGTGACACGAATGTGTCTTTTGATTGTGTGAGACACACGGCCTAACCACATGGGTGTATGTCCCCTATACTTTGAAAATTTTCAATATTTTCCCAATTTTTTTATGAGTTATCGATTTAGTCCCTAATTGATTTTAAGGTTTGTTTTGGGCCTCGAGGGATCGTGTTAGGGACTATATGAATGTATGTGAATGATTTATGTTTGGTTATGACTAATGAATATGAAATGTATTATTGTTGTTGTGATATGTTCAGTAATACTCTACAACCCTAATCCAACGACAGATGTAGGTTAGGGGCGTTACAAAACCAGCCAGATCCATCTTAATTGAAATAGAATTAGATCTCAACTAATTACCAATCAATCACCAAAGATTCAAGTTTCCCAATAGAGCTTGCCAACTTACTATTTTATTCAATTAACTCCCAATTTCTCCTTTAAATTCGGGACTTTAATGAAAATCGAGTGTGGCAATGACCCAAAACCTCAACACATTATACTTAGGCATTAATTCAAAGGCCAAAATACCATCTTTGGTACATTTAACATCTTTTAACACATTGATCACATATATATTTATAACCATCCTAGTCATACGTATTACTTTCTATTATCTAACATGTAAGCAATACCTCAATAAAAAAACATACATATGCAATGTGAGCAATCATACCATTGTATCACTAGATTAGTGCATATACATACCATCAAATAAAAACATATACAAGGGTCAACATATCAATTACATATCAATTGTGTTATTCATCATGCTATATGTTAACATTTAATCCTTATGCCATACATTTCAATTACATGAATAATATACCATATCACAAGGGTCATTGCACTTTCTCTTTTGATTCTCAAATCCACTGATTCATCATACAACCAGATTGGTCCTTAGGGCTCGTAATGACCAAATCATGTGTCATTTCACATGTCATTATTTACTGCTTAAACATTAAGATACAAATATACAATTCACCAATGTTAATAGGAAAGATACATGTTTACATGATCCCAGTTTAATGGACACATGCTTAAGAAGGATACACAGATCATCCAACCATCACACCAATATATCTGACACCTAGTGCCTCATCGATACATCCAAAGTACAGTATGTGCTTTGCGCCTCATCGGTATAAGCCGAAGTATATAAATATGCCTAACACCTCATTGGAACGTTCTAAATATGATATGCACTTCACACCTCATCGATATAAACCAAAGTAAATCACGTCACTTATTCTATGGCAAGCCAACTATACCCAACTCTGTCTGCAGCCATTAATAGGGTATTTAATATTCCAGAACATGCATATTTGACATATTATGAATCATGGCCTAGTAAGTTCATATTATACTCATTTTCAAACCATCATATATATGCCAGATATACCAGAATTCACCATGACACAAATTATAATAACCCGATTTTTAATGGTATTAAAAATAGTAATTTTGAAATCTCAATTTCAACAAGTAAGTCAGGAAATATTATTATTTAATTTTACAAGTCAAATTTAATTATATTGATAATTTTAATCGGATAATTTTTTTAATTGAATAACTAATTTATATACAAATGTTTTGACTTAAATTAATAATTTTAAAAAAATAAAGTATCCAAACTTTGTTATCATAAATTGAGTCTATAAATATCATTATTGAATATTTATGAAGTTGTATTCCCGTAGAAATATCTACTCGTAGGGAGTTTGCGCGTTTTTGATTTTCTTCCAAGATTGAGACGATTTCTTTCTTGTTTTGTTAAGAATGGTGTCCGTCTATATTCTTTCTTTCTTAAAGATAATTGGACGGTGACGTTGAGTTGTGTGTCCTTGCTTTTGTGGTGTGGTATTGTTCCGGTGGGTGTTCTCCAATGAATGTACGGTGGAAGGTTGACACTGTGCACTGCTGTTCTTGAATCTGTTGGCAGAAGAGACGGATGGGACTGGATTCTCTTCAATTGGTGCTATTGTCATAATCACCATTATTGGTGCCCGGTTCTTTTCGAGTTTCTTGGTACATTTCTATTGACTTTTGGTTTTCTTGCATGATTCTATGATTGTTACTTTATGCATAGTCGTCGTGGCTGAAGGGGGGGATTCTTGGAATTTTGGCCTTCATTTACTTTTCCACGTGATTATGCATGGTTTTTCCTCTTGAGGTCCCACAAAAAGAAATAGCTTTTAATGCATTACTGACTATTCTATTCTCGTTATAACCATTATTATCTATAATCTTTTAACGAAGCTTTCTGGTAGGATTTTTATTTTCGGTTATTGCAGTAGATTAACATTCTTTGGTTTTTATTTTTAGTTATTGTAGTTGATTAACACTCTTTCTCCTTAACGTTGGGAGCGATTTCCTTCTCTGTTTTTGTTTTAGTTTTTTCATCATTTTCATTTCTCCTGGGGTGATTTTTGGGTGGTAAGTTTTACTGGTTTTGCTCCTGCTTTCTCTTCCTGCTTCTTGTGGATGTATCTTGGCTTCTTTTTCTATAATACTGTGGTTGAGTTACCTCCTGGGTCGGGCCGTTAACCGCGGCTTTGTATCGTTTTTATCTTGTGATTGCTTCTTTGTGGTTTTCTTGGTACGTTTCTTGCTGCTCTCCTCGTGTATGTGTTGTAGGTTGGCGGGGCTACTCTTGTGGGTGTTTTTTCGAGTTTTGGTTTGTTCTGGGTTCTGGTTGGCCGTCTTGCGGGCTTTGTTTCTTGACTAGCTGAGCTATGGTAGAGGACATGACCGAGTTGCTAGAAAAATTAACCTTCTCTGAAGAAGAGTCGAAGAGAGTGTTTAGCTCTAACCGATTTTTAACAAACCCTAAGGGATATAAGGCTTGGACCGTTGGAAAAAGTAATGTCCAATGAAAGAATAGACAAAGGGGCTATGTACAGGGTCTTAAGATCTCTTTGGTTCACAAAAGAAGAGGTAAACTTTGTGGCTTTAAGAGACGGAGTCATTTTAGTAAAGTTTGGGGTCGTTGAAGATAGAACAAGAATCCTTAACCTTGCTCCATGGCTCTTCGATCAATGTCTATTTGCCCTACTTCCGTTTGTAAAGGCTAGGAGATAGAAGACTATATCTTCAACCTAACACCTATACAATATATCAATCGATCAGATGGATAGACAAACGGCTTTAGAAGTGGGAGAAGCAATTGTCGAGGTGCTGGCAATTGATTGGCGGGATAGGGACGGAGGCTGGACAGAATATATCAGAATGAGGGAAAAAAATAGATGTTTCCAAGCCCCTAAGGAGGGTGGTCTACCTTGTGGGACAGGAGGATGCCGAAATCGTTTGCCTTATAAAATACGAACTACTACCGGCCTTTTGTTACACGTGTGGAATCATCGGTCATAAAACACAAAAATGCAACAAAGAAGAGAACCAAGTGGAGTCAGGCAAAACAGGGTTCTAGTACGGTAATTGGCTTAGAGTGCAAGTAGGGAGTACGACCCAAGGGAAAGGAAACTGGAGAAATGGAGTTGAATTTTTAGAAGGAAGGCAAGGGAGTAACATTGAGACAAAAGAAAACAAGGAGAGAAGTGGTGAAGAAAACAAAACCATGAGAGTTATCAAAAAAGAAAAAAACCAAGACAGGAGAGGAGGACTCTGAGTCGGGCTCTCCTATAAAACAAACGGCCAACTCGCAGTAGAGGAGGGGGAAGAAGTCGATGTAAGAGGAAAAAGGCAAAAGGCGGCAATGGGGAAAATCTCGATGACAGTCCAGCTCGTTTAGTGCGCAGGAAGCTCTTAGACAATATCTCACCTTGTAAGGCAGCGGCTGACGACCAGCCCCGCCAAGAGCAATGAAGCTCCTATGTTTGAACTGTCGTGGGCTTGGGAACCCTGCGACAGTTGGGGAATTTAAGCAACTTCTTGTTGCGACCATGCTATTTTTCTTTGCGAAACAAAGATGCATGCTAACAACTTCTCTCGTGTTCTAAATCAATGTAGGATGGAGGGATGTATGGCTATCAATTCTATGGGAAAAAAGTGGTGGTTGAGCTATGATTTGGAGGGGGGGGGGGGACCAATGTTAAGGTCCAAAACTCTTCGTGCCATCATATTGACTCTTTGGTCCACATGGAAAATCAAAACCCCAATCGTTTCACTGGCTTCTACGGGCACGCTGACCCTAACCAAAGAAAAGGGTCATGGGATATGCCTAAGAGGGTGGAAAGCTCGGTCGATGAAACTTAGATAATCGGTGGTGACTTCAACGCCATTGTTAACGAAGCGGAAAAAGAGGGAGGCGGGAGAAAACCGAGAGCTTTAATGGATGATTTTCGTGAGGTTGTAGAGGAACTCTCTTTGGTGGATTTAAAGGCGAACAAGAGGTGGTTTACCTGGGTTAACAACCGCGATGGGAAAGCTATGGTCAAAGAGAGGCTCGACCGTTTCATGATTTCGGCTACTGATGTTGGAAATTTCCCGTTCATCGAAACTAAGGTGGTGCGCCAGTCGAAGTCAGACCGCGATGCTATTTTATTAGATACCATGGGGCGTAAGCCGAATGAGTGCTCCAGAGAACTCAGACTAGTTTGGATGGGCGATGTGTTTATCTCTAGTGAGGTTAAAAATAACGGTGACGGTGAAATTAATTATTAGATACTGTAGCAGTGAGATTAGAAATAATGGTAGAGTGTGTGCTCGAATTCAAAGGTAAAAATAAAAAATAACTATTAAGGACAGATTAGAATTGATATATAATAGAAGTTTTTAAATTATTTTACTTATATAAAATTATTAAAATATGTGAATTTATAAATTTATTTAATAAAATATTAAAATATATCTTCCGATATTTTATTATATAAAACAAAAAATTAACATTTTTAAATCAAAATAATTAAAATTTAAAAAATAAAATAAAATATCTAAAAGTAGTTAATTCAAAAAATGATAAATTAAAATTTCTTTTGATAATAACATATATTAATTTGTTATAAAATAATAGGAAAAATGTTTATTATTTTAAATTAATAAAATTATCTCAGAAATGAAAATATAAAATTACTAAAGTAGAAGTAGAAGTAGAAGGTAAAATGAAAAAGAGAAAAAAAATAAAATGGAAAAAAAATAAAAATAAATATGTAAAAGGAAAAATAACCACCAATGGAATGTTGGAACATTTGACTGGAGCATGCTTCAGATACGACGTTTGTTGGGCAAAAGAGACGGATGCGAAAAACATTATTTAAAATGCATGGGGTGATAATGATCTGGACGTTATGGGAAAGATTGAGAAAGTGGGCCAGGTCCTTGTTCAATGGCAGTACAGTCGTAATAAGAAAATGCAGAACCAAATTGGTATTTTAAAAGCTAAAATCAACAGTATTATTGATGGTCCTTGTAGGGTGTACGATGGTAGCAAGCTGAAAGCTACGCGCATGAAACTTGGGCAGCTGCTGGATAAAGAGGAGCTCTATTGGGCGCAGAGATCAAGGGTTAGGTGGCTGAAAGAGGGGGATAGGAATACTCGATTTTTCCACGTTAGGATCACGAGTATAAGGCAGAAAAACAGCAAGGTTGAATGATTTGAATGGTTGCTGGAAAGACAACACTACCGATATCTGTGCGATTGCTAGGGAGTACTTTCACAACTTATTTAAATCAACTTTGTCTTCACATGAGGTGCTTAATCTTGACTACATTAATAATTATATTTCAGAAGACATGAATGAAAGGTTGACAAAGGAGTTTGCGGACAAAGAAATCGTGAAAGCTTTCAACCAAATAGACCCCCGAAAAGCGCCCCGGATTGACGGTTTCTCGGGGTGTTTTTTTTTAAGAAAAATTGGGAGGTGGTGGGAGCGGATGTCATAAAGTTGTGCCATGAGGTTCTTAGGGGCAATAGAAATGTGGATGTCATAAACAATGTGGATAGTGCTAAATACTTTCCTAATAGGGACGTTTCTCGGCCAAAAGAGTGTGACAAACCCTCGTACACTTGGTCCAGTATAGCTAAGGCTGCCGTAGCTCTTAAAGATGGTTTTGTTTGGCTTGTGGGGAACTGAAAAACAATTGATATTCGAAGGGGCAATTGGGGTTTTGAAGGCCTTAATGGTGACTCTATTTATCAGTCTTTGTTGACCAATAATGAAAGAAAAGTGCAAGATTTGTGGGACCACGACCGCATGAATTGAAATAGAGATAGGGTGATCGAACTTTATGGTAATTTGATGGGGGATCAGATTTGTAATTTACCCATTATGTATAATGGCATTACTGAGTCTGACAGAAGGGTGTGGTGTCATAATCCTCATGGTTTTTACACTTCAAAGTCATGGCTTTCACAGAAGGGTGTGGTGTCATAATCCTCATGGTTTTTACACTTCAAAGTCATGGCTTTCTCTCAAGAAGGTAGGGTTTGGCCCTCACAGAGCCTACTGGAGAACCATTTGGAAATTAAAAATGCTTCCTAAGATTCGGGTGTTCAGCTGGAGGGTTGGTCACAATATTCTTCCAACTTATGATGATATTTCTCGGATTCGTCAAAACTTTTCAAAGAACAGCCCTAGGTGCAAGAACAGGGAGGAGACGCTGATCCATGCTTTGAAAGACTGCCCTTCGGCACTTGCAATTCTAACTTTTGGGGGTTTAGATAATCGTTTGATCGAAGGGAGCTATGAGTGGTGCATTGACTGGCTGGAAGATGTTCTTAGAGCGTTGGACGTTAAGGCAACGGCGGACTTTTTTACTCTTCTCTGGAACTGCTGGAACAACAGAAATAATTGGGCATTTAATGGTAAAGACGACGAAGCAAGGGTGGTTTGGGAAAGGGCATAGACTCTTAGTCAAGAGTTTAGAATTCATAATCTAAATGAAAGACCTGTGATACCTCCGATTCTGGCGAGTAAAAACTGGATGAAGCCCCCGAACGGTTATGTAAAGATCAACTTCGATGCTGCGGTCCTGAATGGGAGAATGGGGTTCGGTGTCATAGCTAGAGATTCGGACGGTTTTGTAATTGGGGGTAACAGTGGGTTTAAAGATAATTGATGAAGGCGGATTGGGCGTAGATGGAAGCTTTTGATGAGAGCTTGAAGATGGCTTC
The DNA here is from genome assembly GCA_020496765.1 of Gossypium stocksii. Classification (NCBI taxonomy): domain Eukaryota; kingdom Viridiplantae; phylum Streptophyta; class Magnoliopsida; order Malvales; family Malvaceae; genus Gossypium; species Gossypium stocksii. Next base: position 45,713,047 of record CM035624.1, read on the forward strand.
CAATCTTTTAATATTTCGAAAGTTATATTTGAATCCGACTGTGCAAATCTGGTCAACAAAGTCAAAAAGAGGGGACCGGACATCACTATTATGAGATGCTGCGTCAATGAAGCCTGCAAGATTTTTGAGAATTTTGACTTGGTCAAAATTAACTGGACAGACCGTAGCAGTAACCGAGTGTTGGATTTTATGTGTAAATTTGCGATTCATAATAGATGTAATTGGTCTTTCAAAATGGATTATCCTTCCGAGATTAATGATATTGTAATGAATGATACAATAAATTGAGTTTTAACCTTAGGCTCCTTTTATTAAAAAAAAAATTATAAAGTTATTATATAGTTGAATTGAAGTTTAGTTTAAAAATTTTAATAATTTAATAGTTAGTTAAAATATAAGAATTAAATTTTAAAAAACATAAAGGTTAATCATTATAAAATTTTATTTCTTAAAAGCCTTAAAGGGTAAATATTCAACGACTTGCTTAGCAGGTATGCCATATTACATAAAGGTGGACAGTTTAGGCACATGTTAGCATTAATTTTATTAGAAAATTTAGTTTAAAAAACATTAAAAAAAAAAAGGAAATAAAACATAGGTAGTGAAAAGGGAGAGAGAGTTTTTCATCTTCTCAAGCTTTCTCCACCGAATGCTCTCCATTGAAGAGAAAGGAAAAGCTTCAAACTCCCTTGGACGTTAGCCCTTTGCATGTAGGGTATTCGAGTTCCATTTTTTGTAAATTTTATGTTTTACGTTTTAAAAATTGTTAGAGTATGTAAAAGTTACCATGGTTGTTTCTCAAAGCTTCTAATGTTAGATTAGTTGGACGTCCAGTTAGAAATGAAAAATGGATTGAATTCTAAAGTTAAATGTTAGTGTTTGAATATAAGGACTAAAATGAAAATAATGTAAATTAGTTTGAAATTTTTATAATTATTAATTTTATAAGGCTGTAGAAGGATGTAATTGAAATCAAATTGCACAATGAGGCTTAAATGTGAAAGATAAAACAATTTCAGTTTTAAAGACTTTAGGGTAATTATGAAAAGCAAAATTAAATTTCATATGCATGAATTAAGTTAGTATAGGATATTTGTAATTGATAATTTGAAATGAATTACCGTATAGATCAAGATTAAAACAATCGGTAGATAATTGAAAAAAAACGAGTAATTATGAATTAGTCCCTAGAATCTTTTTTGTTGTTGTTTTTTTGAGTAAGTTCATATAGTTTTTAATCGATATAAATGTTGATTAATTGTGTTATAAATACTTGTATATAGTTAATGAAACTTGAATGAAATGGCATTGATATAAAAGTTGAATTTGGATTTAAATGAAAGGTATTTAGATATGTTTGGCATAATTAAACTCGCTATAAAGTATTGTATGATATTAAGATGAATTTGATACATGCTTTATTTATTGGAACTTTTGTGATAACACGAATGTCCTAAAACTTGAATAAGTGTTCTTAATAGTACTTCCATACTCTTTTCAGCACTACGGTGCTCCTGTTAGCATTACGGTGCTCTTGATAACACATTCGTGCTCTTGTTAGCACTACGGTGCTCTTGATCACACATATGTGCTCCTATTAGCACTACGGTACTTTTGATAGCATATTCATGCTCTTGTTTGCATTATGATACCTCGACTGTACATTTGTGCCCAATTTTGCACTCTGGTGCTATTGTATGCACTTTTGTGCCCTGTTTATCACTTAGGTGTATCTTGATACTGTAACCTGTGTATCTAAACTCTCTTACTATTGTTCATTGGGCTATTAGATTAATAAAAAAAAGAAATGCATGTTAAATAATTATGATAATACAATCTAATTGTTATAACAAATACTGATAATAGCAATAGAATGATCACAAAATAAGAAAAATAAGAACATACAAATTTTACGTGGAAACCCTTTCGGGAAAAAAATACGGGTAGAGGAGAAAAAATTCACTAATGTTGAAAAACGAATGATACAAGAGGAGTTTCGACTACATCTATTTAAATGTTGAAAAACCTTATGCTAATCAATGTCAAATAGAGGAAGTGTAGTTCTATATGGATTCTACTTGTGCTGCATGGTTGTAAACTATAAATTATATAGATTTTTTCTAGTATTTTTTACCACCTTTTTACTTAAAAATAATACTAATCCTGAGTATTTGTTAATTAATTAGGTGAATTTTGCTTATATTCCGACAATGGACATGAATTTATAAAATATGCAAAATTTGTGCTTTTGTTATGTTAATTTTGTACATAAATTAAATTATTTCATGTTATTTATTAATGTGTTATATTTAATTAATGTAGTGAGACCATGAAGTTGATTTAATAAGTGTTTATTATAATTTTTGCATGGACATGAGCAATTCTACCCTACTTGGACGGTAAAACCATGCAAATTGGGTCATGAAGATGTTGCTTTGACCCAGTTAAAAATGGTGCTACATGATAGACAAGTCTGACTATTAAATGGGTTACAAAACTGTCCAAGCAATGAGAAGAGAAGCCCAATTCGGCAATGATATTTGGGTAGCAAAAAATTAGCTTTTGGGATAATTATTTGGAGGTCTCTACACTTGGAAAATCATTGAAAATCAGCACAATACGTTTGTTCAAGAAGCCGTCCACCCATTGCATGATTCAAGCATGATTTTATGCTTGAATCAAGCAACCAACTCACCCTCCTTTCCACATATTACGGCAGGCCAAAGGCGGGAGAAATCAAAGGGATCCTTGATGCCATATTTAGTAAACTCCTCCACCAACCTTAAGTATAAATACCCACTCCCATCTCACATTTCAATCATCCCTGAATCATCCTTCATTTAACATTTCTCTTCCATTCTCTCATTCCCTCTCTTCATTCCCACACATAGCATCCCATATTTACTTTCTTTCTTAGCCAGCAACACATTGATAAGATCATCTCTTAGCCGGCCACCTTGAGGAGCCATTACCAAATGAGCAATATGATGACAGAAGGAAACTTCTTCAATCATAGTTCGCAAGGCTTCTAATTCTAACAAAGTTTATTCTTTCTTTACTTGTTACTTTGATTTTAATCATGATTTTCAATGTGCTTTGTTATATTGTCATCAACAATGATAGCTTAAATCTGTTTAGCTAGAATGATTGCATCAATTCAATGAAGTTTGTTTAAATCATGTTCATAGTGTTTGTGCCTCAGTCATTCATGTTTTCAATTAAACTCAAGCATGTATTTCATTCATACGTGATTGGATGCATTGGAATTAGCTGAGCGATCCTAACTAGATGATGGTTAATGGACACAATAGTTGAAAAGTGTATGCTTAATTTAAATCCTAACCCGATTAAATTAAAGGTTCATAATAACTTTAACGAGCTTTATTATCTTGCATAGTTTTTAGGTTTTTGTGATTAAATTGTTTCAAACCTAACCCGTCCCTGTTACTTCACATGGATCCTAAGAAACCCTTAGTTTAATATAATCAGTAAAATGCAAGTTTTACTAAGTAAAAGATTTCGAAAGGACTAAATTTGGTTTCAAACTCATGAAAGATCGAGTTGCCATGAAATATCTTATGTACATTGTTAAACATGAGAAAAATGGATTAAGTTGAATGATGTAATTATTCTAGCCTATTCATGTAATTGCTTGTTGAAGTTTGTTTTGTTGATGCTAAATTCATCTCATACATTTTAGTTAATTATCATACTTAGATTAGAATTGCATTAGGGATCATTTTACATCTAGATAATTTAATCTAGTTTAATTATCCATCACTCGAAATATTGTGTTCTTATCACCAGTTTGTAAAACTTTAATTTTGCAATTAATTGATTAACATACATAGTCCTTATGGAGATGATAAATCTTTTACGTATTACTTGATAACGACTGTGTACACTTGTATAAACCTACTCGTTACAAGTTTTTAGCGCCGTTTTCCGGGATTTTTGCCTTAATAATTTTTTATGAAATTATTCTTTGCAATTTGTTTTTATTTTATTTTTATTTAACTCCTAACTTCACTAATTAATTCTTTACTCTTTATTTTTGTGATTTACTTTTAGCAGTTTATGAGTATAGATCGAATCATTGATTTATTTCCAGTAGACCCTAAAATCAAGTAGACATTTAGATAAAGAAGACGTGAACAATTAGCCCAAAGACAAACCATAGAAATAGACCTTGCAAATCAAAAAGATGCTCAAGGAAATAGAGCCGCTAATGTGCACAATCCAATCCTTATTACTGATGGTAGGGATCGTGCTATAAGACAGTACACTGTACCACTCATTAATGAGTTAAATCTGGGAATTAGGAGGCTAGAAATTGAGGACCCCAATTTAAATTGAAACTAGTGATGTTTCAAACGCTGCAAACAGTGGGCCAGTTTAGTGGAATACCCACGAAAGATCCACACCTTCACCTTCGATTATTAATGAAGGTGAGTGATTCATTTAAAATAGTTGGTGTGTTTGAATACACACTGAGGTTGAAGCTATTTCCATACTCATTGCGAGATCGAGCACGAGCATGGCTCAATTCGTTGCCACCTAGCTTAATTTCTACTTAGTAGGAATTAGCAGAAAGATTTTTGGTTAAGTATTTCCCACCTAGCAAAAACACTAAGTTGCGAAATAAGATCACCACTTTCCAACAATTGGATGATGAGTCCTTGTACGAGGCGTGGGAGAGATTCAAAGAATTACTTTGTAATTGTCCTCATCATAGAATTCCATACTGCATCTAGTTGGAGACATTTTATAATGGTCTCAACACACACAAAAGATTGATGGCAGATGTGTAACACCCCTTAACCCCGAACCATCGTCGGAACAGGGTTACGGAGCATTACCGAAACTACCGGACAATTTACAATTAATACACAATTATTAACAATCATAATATAAAATAACCTTATAGTCCCATATATGGATCTTCGAGATCCAAAAATGCGAGTTAAAAGTAGTTCGGGACTAATTCGAATACTCAGAAATTTTTTTTGAACATTTTAAATTTTTTCTCAAATACTAGGCTCACACGCCCGTGTTAATGAACCGTGTGGTTCAACACAGTCGTGGTCGTTTGGGACACACCCGTGTCTCTTACCCGTGGAGCATTCTGATTTTTCTCACACGGCCAAGCCACACGCCCGTGTGCCAGGCCGTGTGGACTCAATTATGAGTCTTAGACACTAAATTATCCTTCCTGCACATTTCAACCAAAAATCAATGTACAATTTATGTAGCAACCAATATATTTACATATATCAACATATCTAACCATCTTTAATTTATTTACCTATTTGTTCATTAATTATACATACACTAATTAAATTCATAAAAATAAACTTTAATTAATTCCATTTCATACTTATATTTAATATGTCATATTAGTCCCCTTTTTATACTTAAACCAATTTAAATCATTATTTCACAACCGTCATCATAAGACTCTTATACTTAACATATTCATTACCTAGGTACATGCCACAACTATCCAAGGTAAGGTACATAATTAAAATTTCTCTGACGTCGGGGTTGATCTAGATGTTGGACCGGACACAGTCTTTAATTAACCTGCGCATGGAAACAACCGTACGCTGAGTATAGGAATACTCAGTAGTATTACCATAATTCAAATTATACAATAACTTATACACATTCAATTTGTGTTACAATTACGTAATAACTATTTCATACTTTAAATCAAATTATTTAATAATATTAAGCCCTATTTCAAGGCTTGTATTTAATCCAATACATACATTATTTCATTATCAAATTTTCATTGAATCTTTCATATCTCATTTCATTAGCTCCTTTCATATCACATGCAATTCACTAAATTTTATCACTTTATTCAATATTAATTCTATTGCAATTTATTCTTACTAAAGTCATATTTCAATAACAATTTCAACTAATTAATTTCATATATCATCACTTACTTTAATCAATTCTTACAATTTTAGCTCTTATTTTAAGATATCATATCTTAATTTCATTTTCACATATCAAATTCACATTCAAATTATGTAATTCAATTTATACTATTCTTTTCAATTAAATTCTCATATTATTTATTTATATAAATTTCACACAAATTATGAACTTTAATTTCATTTCTCAATCTCATATAATATTTCAATTTATAATCCAACTTTGAACACTTCATGAATCTTTAATTCAAGCATTCAATCTCATAGCACAAATCTCATTTCATATTTCATTTCTCAAATTCACTTTCTTATTTCTTTTAATAGCTCAATCACATTCATTCGGAATTTATCATTTCACTTATTTACCCCTATTAACTTGACTCGGACCCCGGCAGATACACGGATCCAACCAAACACACCATATTGGCACCCAGTGCCTCATCGGATAGTTCGAAGCAAAGTTGACACCCAGTGTCTCATCGGCCTAGCCAAAGTAAAGGTGGTACCCAGTACCTCATCGATTTTATCTAAAGCAATATGACACTCCAAGTGTCTCATCAACTCGAGGTCGAAGTAACCCTAAACTCTTCCAATCCTATGGCATGCCAACTATATCCACTAAGCCCGACTAGTTAATAGGGTATCAAATTCCTTTCTCTTTTCGATCAAATTCAAATCAATGTACACTTTGATCACATTTTCTCACATATTTCCAATATCAATCACAATTTGTTTCCTATTCAAATAATCACATTCAATTCAATTTGATTCAGTTCAATCACTTTTCACATTTCCATTCCATTTATTTCAATATCATCAATTCAAAGACATTCAAGTCATAATTCCTCATATATTCAATTCAATGCATTTTCCATTTTCAATCAATATATCATCAAATGCTTATATATATTCATACTTCATTTCAAAATTATTCAATTTATAATTTCTAATGTTCACAATTCAAATCATATTACCAGAAATTTCCATTTAATTCACAAACAATTTATTCTTTTACTTGCCTTAATTTGCTTATTATATACATATCAGTTTAAAAGTTAACAAATAATCAAATTTGAATTATAGTAATACTAACATGGATTTCTCGTTTTTACTCCTCATTTGTTTTTCTCTTTTCCTTCCTTGCTCGATGTCTCGAATTCTTTGTTTACTACGGAAATAATAATAATTTACATTATTAATTACAGCATTAAAATTTAAATAATTAAACTTTTATTCAATTCCTATTCTTCCTCTTCATTCTACTTTCTTTTTACACAATCCTATTATATATTCTTTTAAAGCTGTCTTCCTGCACAACAGTCACTAAATTGTTTATATTTGGAGCTACAAAACTCCAAATCAAGTTCTGTTAATTTTCCCTGAAACTAGACTCATGTACCTTTCTACCATAAAGTTTCCAGAATTTTTAGTTTTTCCAATTAATATAGTTTATTCCTCAAAGTTACCCCTGATTCACTGTCTGACAGTTCCGACCCTCATGTACTAAAGTTCAATTATCTCATAATTCAGGACTCGGATAATGTTCTCGTTTATTTCTCTTGAAACTAGACTCACTGAAGATTCTGAACATATAAACTACAACTCATAACTATTTTTGTACAATTTTTTAATGATTTTATCAAAACAGAACAGGGGATTTCGGAGTCATTCTGAACCAGTCTTACAAAAATTTAAATATCTCAATCTACAAACTTTCTTTGCTTATTCTGTTTCTTTTTATCTAAAAATAGACTCAACAAGCTTTAATTTTATATCTTATTCACCCTTTAATTCGGTTCCTACAATTTTTAGTGATTTTTCAAAGTTAAGCTTATGTTGCTGCCCAAAACTATTTCCTTATATCTTATTAAATCATTTATCCAATTCTAACTTAAAATTCTTTCAATTAAATCCCTAATTCATTTTCTAATTCAACATAAACCATATTCAAAACCTTAAAACTTCAAAGACCTCAACTTAAATTCATCAAAACTTTATTCTAATGCTTATAAAACATCAAAATTAAAAGGAAATGGTCTAATTGACTTACCTATTAAAGCTTTAAGCCTCAAAACCATAGTTTTTCCTTTTATTTTTCTTTCCCCTTTTCTTATTTCTATTTTCGTTCCAGCTCTCTTTTTCTTTCCCCCTTCTTCTTTTCTTTTATGCTTTATATTATATATATATATATATATATTCATTCTTTTTATTTTATTAATATAATAACACTAAATATCTTTTATATAACTAATTATAAATATGACAAATGTACATTATCAACACCTTACATTTGTCAATATTCAATTTATTTATCATAAAATAAAATCTCATAAAATAATTATTTATTACAAAATATCTTATACTTAAATTTTAAGTAAATAAATAATTTTGATACAAATGTATACATTCACATTATCACACATGTACCACTTTGTCACCATACACTTGTCTTTATTTTATGTTATTTCATACTATTGTAATAATATTTTAATAGAAAACCATAATAATAATAATAATAATAATAATAATAATAATAATGATAATAATAATTCATAAAATCAAAAGAAAACCTTGGATTTTCTTAGTTTGCCGCCTCAACTATTGCCAAATGGCATATTTGCCTATTTTGGTCCTTTTTACTTTCTTTTTATCTATAATTAGGCTTTTACCCCTTATTCAATTTAGTCCTTTTTCATAATTGCTCTTATTTGAGCTAAATTCACTTAATTAAACCCTAATTAAACACATAACTAACTTTATAAATATTTTTAATAAATATTTACAAGTCCGTTTACTGAAAACGGAGATCCAATAACTTATTTTTTGATACTCGTACTTTTGAGGTCGTTACAAGATGCTTTTGCGAATGGTGCTATCTTGTTGAAGTGTTATAATGAGGCTTACGAAATCATCGAGAGGATCACTAGTAACAACTATCAATTGCCAACAAATCGAGCAGTGTTAGGAAGATGTGTAGCTGGAGTTCATGAAGTTGATGCTTGCACTTCACTCCCAGATAAAGGTATCGTTTATCTCTTCAATGTTGAAACAGTTTACCACTAATGATGTGAATAATTTTTCAACTCAAACACCAAGTCAGTTCGATGTAGTTTCCTACGTATATTATGGGGATGGCCATTCTTTTGAGAATTTTCCATCAAATCTTGAGTCAATCAATTTATTACATAAGGAATCAACACCAAAATAGAAGTGGACAAGGACCACAATCCAACTGTAACACCTTATACCCAGCCTGGACGCCAGGCCGAATACCGAGATGCCACACCACCATCTCACGTCGATTTCATTGTAATTATCAGAGTTGAGATACATGTAGTTTTGTTTTACTTTAATTATTCTAGCATTTATGAGGATATCAAGTCTTGCAAACACAGTTTAGCATTTAATCATACTAACATATGACAAACAAACATAAAATGTACGCATCTCGAGCATTGGGACCATTTAACCAATTTTTTCAAAAATGTTACGTAGGTATCATTACTGCATTTATGGTATTGGTATCTCCGATAAGTGGTATCGGTACCACCTTGAAAATCGATACCAAACTAGCATTCAGTTTCTCGCTAAATTTCAAAACATCAAAAAATATCGGTACCTTTCATAAGGTATCGATAATTACACCTTGAGTATTGATACTTGGGCTAAGGTATCAATACCAAATTAATATTCTGACTCTCTGCACTTTTGAAAATATAGAGGAATCATTCTAAAAGCCTTAATATCAATACCTTTGCTTTAGGTTACAAAAATTTAGCATCTAAGAGCATTTAAATCATTCAAACTTAATCCTTAAACATTATGCTTCATTCACCTAATCACATATGCATCAAATTGTCTAAACAATAAGCCAAACACCATGTCCAAGTTCATAAGCCTCCTAAACATATGCAATATACAAATAATCCCCAATAAGTTTTAATAAACTGATATAGATTTCTACCATATTTCCTTTTTATTCCCTAAAACTAGAATAAGCAAACACCTACTGTAGTGAGTAAAGAATAGCTTGGATCAATCCCTTGAAGGCCACACCTTTCACATTGGGAATGCAACTACTCTGCAAAGGATAAAATGGAGTGGGTGAGCTTAAAAAGCTCAATGAATACCTAGAACAACCACTACGTAAACAAGTCGTCACACATCAACCAAACAATATACAACATATTCCCAAAACATCATTAACTAAGTGTCATGATTTACATATTTAGTCATATTCCATGCATTCTTTTACACTTTATTTATATGAACATTTAGGCATACATATATCAATTTTCTGACACACATCAATCACATATAAGCACATATAATTACATTTAGTCACATTAGTCACAGTGTATGATAATTTGGCTCTTGAGATTATGAAACATAAAGTGGACTCAATCACCACTCATCGGATACACGGATCTCCATCACACCATACATAGACTCATAGAGCCAAACATATCCCATAAACGAAACATATAGCTAACACTCTCCAACACCCACACATACATATCCCAGTGAATGGAGCTTGGCTCACATTCCCTTACCTCTCCAAAATTGTCCTTCGGCCTTAGCCCCCCATATATCACAATTACAAATAAGTGAGTACTCATAATCCTATGGCATGCCAACTATATCCAACAGTCTCATTAAGTTACAAGGTCAAAATATCCATGATGTCATCAAATATCACTTACCGGTCATCCATACACATTCACTGCATAATCAATCATTAGCACATTATACATACTGTTATATGACATGAACGACATACCTTTATTTTTATCGTCACAATAGTCATCACAACATGTTCATATTTCATCACATCATAATTCTCTTTATCACAATTCACAAACATATTCATCACATATTTAGCATAGGCGAAAGAACACATACACTCAAAATTTAGAGAAGGGGTTTAAGTTACCACTAAATTCCCAAATACATAACAAATCGCTTACGAGCAGCTATTCCAAAACACTCACCGAAATATTCGCTTTTGCCAAAAAACTGAAAGCTTAGACAAGCTTCCCTTTGCCGTTTTCTCTACTCGTTGAAGGTCCTATTGACCTCGACACTTCAACAAGACAAACCACACATATTTAGTCAATAACTCACCTCAAACAACCACAAACATAAGCCTAAGCTACATTCTTTTCTAACCAAAACCTTTAGTACAACAAACTTAAAATTCAAATAACTTAGTGTACGCTTAATCTTTTCACATGAAACGAATTCCATTCATCTACATATTCATCTACTACTAATTCCCAACCTTTAAACTTTACAAAACTACGTGTTTTAAGGTATCAAAATTTTTCGACAAGTTTTGGCCATTACAACGAAATTTCATTAAAACTTGAGAAATCCTTGATAAAACTCCAAAGTTACTTTAGAAAGCTTCTAATTAGGTTAAAAATAATTGAAAATAATTTAAAACGAAGTTTTTATCCACAAAATCAAAATTTACCATTAAAGACCTAATTTTCGATTTTTACCTAAAACATGTTTTTTAATGGCTAAAAATTTAGTTTAAAAAAACCAAATAACATTTAAATTTAATAGGAAAACAATTGGTTACCTTGAATGCAAGAAAATTGAGCTTTGAGTCAAACCCGAAAAACTCATGTTTTGGAGAAAATGATAAAGATGGTGGAATTTTTGGGTGATTTTCTTGGTTGTAATGGAGATTTAAGGCTCAAGGGTGATTGGATTAAAAAAGAATTAGGAGTTGAAGATCAAAAGCAAGTGGGGAGAGATTTGGGAGAGCAAGAAACGACACAAAAAAAGCTTTCGTGAAATAAAACTAGGATTGGGGCGTTTATTAGGTTGATCTTAAAATTTTGGGCAATTTGATTAATAAAAACTCTCAATTTTGACCCTATTACAATTCAATCATTTTTTTGAAAATTAAAGACATTTAAAACTTGTTTTCAAAAATTGACTTAACTTTATGAAAACCATTGTCGCAAGCATTATCGAGTACCAACTTACAACATTTTAAGCTCATATAGGCCAAAGTTTCTAAAATACCCCTAAAACTCTTAGGCCCTATTTTGGGGTGTGACACTAACTTCTATAATCCTGCATGGCAAAACCATCCAAACTTTTGTTGGAGTAACCAAGGAAATGGACCAAATAACACCTACATGCAGTATAGACCAAGCCAATCCCAAGGGTTTAATCAGAATGTTCCTAAACCACCTCAAGCTGAATCATCCAATAATTTAGAGAACTTGTTGAAGGTGTACATGGTAAAGAATGACGTTTTAGTTCAAATTCAATCAGCAACACTGAAAAATTTGGAGAACCAAATGTGTCCGTTAGCTAAGGAGCTTTGTAATCGACTGCAATGAGACTTGCTGAATGGTACAGAAAATCTTAGAAATTTGGGTAAGGAGCATTGCAAGGTAGTTGTCTGTAACACCCTTTATCCGTATCCTACGCCGGAACAGGGTATGAAGCATTACCTTTATAAAACACATGCAATTAATCAATCTCAAACCTTCGAGAATACGTCCCAATTTTAAAATTTTTCACACATTAATCCACGAACCTTCTTATGGGCTTACAAGACCTAAAATTATGGATTAGAGATGATCCAAAACCATTTCGTGTACTTGAGAAAGTTTTTTAAAAAAACTAGCTTAAACAGGGCACATGCTCGAGTGGAAGGGCAACACGCCCATGTGGTCTCTGAACACGGTCGTACTGATGGCCCATGTACCCCACACGACCTAAGCACATTAGGGACACGCCCGTGCCCCTTGCCCGTACGGAATTAATTTCTAACATTCTACCTGCAGAGTTTTCACACAGCTGGGCAAACGCCCGTGTGCCGAGCTTGTGTCCCCTCACACAGCCATGATATGCCTGGCGTCAGCAGACACACAGCCGTGGCACATGCCCGTGGTCTCTGGCCGTATCTATCACACAGCTAGGGCACACCTGTGTCTCAGCCCGTGTGAAAGAACCTGGGTATTCTGTTTCTGACGTCAGTAACCACACGGCCATGCACACACCCGTGGGCTGACACACGGCCTAGGCACACGCCCGTGTACCTAAATGTAACGCCCTGATTTTTGAGATTTTTCGGGTTTGTTGCAATCTTTGTGGGAATTATGAATTTTGTGTGTTGGTCTGCTAAATTTGTGTTTAAGTATGTTAGTGGGCCCTTAGGAGGCCCAAACTCCGATTAAAATCTGTTAGAAATAGCAAAAGTATGTTTTAAGTAAAAGGAGGAACTTGGTCAAGAGGGCTCTTAAGAAAAATTTGGTGAAATTCGTCACAAAAGGAGCCTTGGCAAAGTGGCAAGGTGGCACCACAAAGCTCCTTCAAAAGTGGCACCTAGGAGGGTGGAGGTCCATGGTACGAGTCGTAAGGTAAGCTTCAAGTACTTTTATTTTTATGTGCATGTGTGGCCAAGTGTTGGTGCTCAAGTAAAACTCTGTCTTGGAGAGTTTGAATTGTTCAAGAGAGTAAATCAAGGAGGAAGTTGAGGAGCATTTGAATTTTGAAAGATAGTGGCTGGCCAAGGGACTCTTCGTAATGCAATTTCGGCATTTTGCATAGGTGAGTATTTCGGCAATTAGGGTGCTAAGTGGTACCGATTTCCTTAAGGTTCTTCTTGAGTTTCTTGTGCCGATTTCTCTAGGTCAGTAAGCTTTCTTCTTTTGCCGATTTTGTATAGCACATTAGGTTTTATTTTTGCCACTCTTTTCTTCTTTTCTAACCTAATAGCTGAACCTTATACCCTCCCAAAAAAAGGGACATCTGTTGTTGATTCCTCTTTTGACCAAATTCACTTCCCTTTCTTCTTCTTCACTCATATTCTTCTTCTTCTCTCTTGCACCTCAAACCGAATCTACACCATTATTTCTCCTTCAAGCCGAATCAAATCCACTCTCTTTTCCATCTCACCTTCAAGCCCTGTCAACCACTTCTTTGCCGAAACTGATTACCCTCTCTTTTCTAAAACCCTTTAGTAAGCCGAACCCCTTATCATTCATCTCTTTTACCATCAGTTCATAGCCCCTAATCCTCTGACAAATCGACAAGAGTACCTAGGGAATAGATCTTAAAGCCAAACATCTTAGAGCCACATTCTATTAACGTTTGAGCTAGAACGACTTCGGATCTAGTCTAGAAGATCGTGGAAGCAGTGTTCATCGATCTAAACACTGGATACATTCGTTTTCTTAACATCTAAGAAGAAGCCGAAACCCCTATGTCCTTAGGGGCTTTGTCGACATAGTCTATAGATAACATAGTATTGTATTTTTGGTTCTTTTACATGATAGTTAGCAAAAGGGGCGAGCCAGCGAGGAACTGAAAGATCGGTACAAGCAGATCTAGATCTAGTACATCTAAATCGACAAGGTGAGATATCAAGGCCATTAGGGGTACTGGCCGATTGTGGTAAGGAGGTTAAGGCTTTAGTGTTGTTGGTTATTAGACTAAACGTGTTAGTGGCTAATTGTAGGCTTTTCGTGCGAGGATCTCGTCAACGCTTCGACAGTTAACAGGTGTGTATCATACCCTTGCTATTGACTAGAACGGCAAAGGCCGCAATGATAAAAAATGTGATTGAAAAATGACCCGAAAAGTGACTGAAAGTGACCGAAAGGTCGGCCCTGTGAGGATCTGTGAGTAACCGATTACTGTCTAATGATTAGATCTGGAATCATTGGTGATGGAATTGTAAAGTGGGCAATTCCGTGCGTTTCGGTAAGTTGGGCCTCGATGGGCCGTATAGGGGCCCAATGGGCTTTCGAGCCCATATGGGTAAAAAAAAGTCATTAAGGGCGTTTGGTAGACTGTAGTAATCAAAACTGTTGAAATCTGTAATCTGACTGTAAAACTTGGATTAATGGGCTTAAGTTACTATTAGAGACTGTAGGGCCCATTAGGGGTTTTTGGGCCTAATTGCCAAAACTGTTGAATTAAGTAAAACGGACTACTGTGACGACATATAGATTAGTGGTGGCTGTAATATGCATGAAAACCCTAAAAACTGATAAAATTACTAAAATACCCATAAGTATGAGAAATTACCATTATACCCCTAGGTGCAAAATGACCGTAATACCCCTAGGGCTAATTCTATATGAAATACATGATATTCTGTTTCTGTATGTTATATGTCATAATATGTATATCTGATGCATGAGATTCTGCATGTTTTATGTCATAACATGTATATCTGTTGCATGGGTTATGGGTTGTATTGATGGAGGAAGCGTTTTAGTGGCCTCGCCACATATATATCTGTTCTGGTGGCCTCGCCACATATATCTGTTCTGGTGGCCTCGCCACAATATCTGTATCTGGTGACTTCGTCACAATATCTGACAGCCTTGCTGCAAATTTTGTAGTGTGTAGCGGATGGGTGGGTCGAGTAGTCTCCCCACATGGTGTAAGGCTGGTACGAGGGTGTTATGGATGGATCTGGGTTGGGCTTTCTGCATATATGATATATCTATTCTGTATCAGTTATGGGCCTATGGGCTTCATTCTGATTTCTGTACTGGGCCAAGACCCAAATAAATCTGACTCTAAGGCTTGATCTGTTTTGGGCTATGGTTGGGTTATGTTACACACTGAGTTTACCTAACTCACCCTTTATTTTCATCCCTGCAGGTAATCCCCAACCATAGTGGGCTTGGAGCTGTGAGAGATTCGGAGGGCCACATCATCTGCAAATTTGGTTCTCATTTTATTTAGTTTATTTTAATTATCTTATTTTACTATTTTGGGTTTTAAGTTGTAATAAAGCCGCTCTTTAAATTTCTTTTTCTTTTATGGTTTTATTTACTGGTTTTATGTATACTTCATTGAAACTGCTAGTTATAGGCCGCGCAGGTTTTTCAAACAAACTTAACAAATGGTTTCGAAACAAGGCTATTGTAACAAATGGGTAATTTAAAGACTTAATAAACTGATTCTTCTATTAGCAACTATTTTGCAAAGTTGTTTTGACACCATAAGCAAAGAACACAGCTAGTACAAGTCCATGTGGCATGTCAGATCTCGCCATAACATACGGGCTGGGTTTGGGGTGTTACACTAACCGTGTGGGCAAAAATAGGCTATTTACTAAGCCTTTTTACCACCCTGAAACAAAACCAACACAAGTTCAAATATACTAAGTCTACTATGCTCAGGCAATAGCCATAAATTGGCATCTAAAACATTGATAAATATCATCAACTTTTGCATGAACTCATGCTCATTTCATTAATAATAACTAGAACCATTTTAGCCAATTCCAGAGGCCATTTACAAAATGAGCTTAATATCATAAATAGCCAACACAATTGGCTCACTAATGTACCTTACAACAAAATAAACATTTATCCTATACATGCCATTACTCAAAATACAAAATACGACCATACCGAGTATTTTGATAAATAGTGTGTACGCTACTTTTGACGCTCTTGGATCCTCGGATTAATTAGGCGGCTCTAAACAAAAATGAAAAGGAGAAGGGTAAGCATGAAGCTTAGTAAGTTATAAGTAAATAATTAACAATATATCAATTCATGGTAAACTTTCATTTGTGCCACAATCATGCATATGCCAAAAAGAGTCACCACATAACTTACTCGATTCCATCCTTTGCTAATTATAAATATGTTAATGAGCTCATAATACATACAAATCATTTGGGCACCTGCACCACTCGTAAAACCATCATATCATCTATCAACTTAATAATAACTAAAATTTTCCCGTTGAACTATTTAGAATATGAAAGGATATTCACTAAGCCTTTATATGGGGTAATGAGCCGATGCCATGTCCCAAACATGGTCTTACACTGACGCTTTATGTATCGAGGCTGATGTCGTGTCCCAGACAGGTCTTACACTGGCCTCGTCTATTGGTGGCAATGCCATGTACCATATAGGTCTTACACTGACACGCAACAAGCTGAAGCCATGTCCCAGATAGGTCTTACACTAGCTTGCATATCTCGAGGCTGATGCATGTCCCAGACATGTCTTACACTGGCTTTTGTCTCAAAGCCGACGCACATCCCAAATGTGTCTTAGACTAGCTCATAAAATCTTAAGGCCGATGCATGTCCTAGACATGTCTTACACTGGCACACACGATCACCTAATTCTCGATGTGAATATCCAATTCCATTCTAAATATTCATTTAGGCTCTATTACTCATGGCCTCAACACCCTATAAATACAATTCATCATTTCCACCATTCAAGCTCAATTGTCTAATGCATTAATTTCTCATATCTCAACTCAAGAATTCACAAAAATTTAGTGATTCCAAGTATAAAAATTAGAAACGTTGTATTATTTACCTACAACTTACCTCGGTATACAAAATGAATGTGACAATTCAGTTTACTCAACTTGCTTGGCTTTCCTCTAGTCTAGGATCGGATTTGGCAACTCTTGATCTATAACAATAACAAATTTGCTAATTTAGTCACTAATTTAATACAAACAAATTAAAATTTCACAAATTGGTAAAATGACCAATTTTCCCCTAGATTATGGCAAATTGACCATTTTACCCCTATGCCCAAAAATTGATTTTTATCGAATTTCCTCAACTCTCATGCCTAGAAAACTCATTTTATTCCCATTACTACCCCAATTTCTCATTATTTCCAGCACTTGCCTCTTTATTTAGCAACTTCTATGAATAAGTCCTTTCTAGGTGTTTTCATACAATTCCCTTCACGTAGTTGTTTATTTAACATCAATAACTCATTTTCTTCCCAAAAATTCCAACAATCATCATTTAGGCACTCATGGAAAATTTCAACACTTTCAACCAAAATGCAAAATATGCCTCTCAATAGAAAGCTTATGCCATGAAGATCTCAAAAATGTAAAAATAATAGAAAGTGTATGCCATGAAGATCTCAAAAATGTAAAAATATACAAGAAATGGCAAGAAAATCACTTACAAATGAGTGATTAAGTAGTTGAGAATTTTGAAGCTCTAAACCCCATGTTTGAGCTGATAAAATTGGTAAAGAAGAAGAAGTGAAGAAGAAGAAATGAAGGCTAGGCTAATAGGCACTTATTCTATCAAATTTGGCTACCTAAAATACCTATACTTTGACTTTTCTTTTGTTTTCTCCACCTTGGCCAGCCATGCTAGATTTAGTGGGCTTATTTACCATTTTAAACCCTTAAATTTATATCCTCTAGCTAAATAACTCAAATTACTAGAAATTCTCAACTTTTGCCCCTTATGCGATTTAGTCCCTTTTCGCGATTAAGCCTTCAATCGTGTAAATTTACTCACCAAAAGTTTCATGTATACTTATAAAAATACTGTAACACATAATTTAATAGTAGGATAATTTTCTTAAACCTTGGGAAGTGATTTTGAAATCACTATTCCAGCTAGGCCCGGTTTTGGGCCGTTACAGTTCTTCCCCTTACGAATTTTTACCCCCAAAAATTTACCGTTGAAGAGGTTCGGGTACTGATCTCTCATCATCTCCTCTGGTTCCCACGTGGCTTCCTCGACTCCATGTCAATGCCATAATACTTTCACAAGTTTTATGCTTTTATTCCTCAACTTCTTGATCTCTCGATCCAAAATCTTAACCGGTTCCTCACTGTAGGTCATGTTCGGACTTATCTTAATCTTTGCCGGTGAAATTACATGTGATGGGTCGGAGCGGTAATGACGTAACATCAACACATAAAAGACGTCATGAATTTTCTCTAATTCTTGAGGCAATGCCAATCGGTATTCTACCGATCCAATCCTCTCAATCACTTCATAGGGTCTGATAAACCATTGACTCAACCTACCTTTCCTACCAAACCCACGAAGAGACTTTTAAAAACACTCTGTCCCCTACCCAAAACTCAATCTCTTTTTGTTTCAGATCCACGTAGGATTTCTATCTATCTGAGGTGGCTTTCAAACAATCCCGAATTACTTTAACTTTCTCTTCGGTCTCCTTGACCAAATCAACCCTGTGTAACTGATTCTCTTTAAGCTTTGACCAATATAAGGGTGTTCTGCACTTATGCCCATACAAAGCCTCATAAGGCGCCATTTTCAACCTCGACTAATAACTATTGTTATAGGATAATTTGACTAATGGTAAGTATTTCTCCAACTGCCTTGGAACTCAAGGACGCAACATCTTAACATGTCCTCAAGAATCTGAATAATTCTCTCTGACTGATTATCAGTCTGTGGATGAAAAGCCATACTGAAATTCAACTTTGATCCCAATGCCTCTTGCAACTTTTTCCAAAATTTAGATGTAAATCTCAAGTCTCTGTCCAAAATTATTGATATAGGCACTCCGTGTAAGCTGACTATCTCGGAAATGTATAACTTAGCTAGCTTTTCAAGTGAGAAGTCCGTACGCACTGGTATGAAATGAGTCGACTTGATGAGTCTATCCAAGATTACCCATTCTGCATCTCTCTTCTTTGGTGACAAAGGCAGCCCAAAAACAAAGTCCATGGTAATGCGGTCCTATTTCCACTCGGGAACCATTATGGGCTGAAGTAGACCCGAAGGTACTTGGTGTTCCGCTTTTACTTGTTGACAAATTAAGCACTTAAAGACGAACTCTGAAATGTCTCTTTTCATCCTCGACCACCAATACATTTTCTTCAAGTTATTATACATTTTCACGCTACCCGGGTGAATCGAAAAGCAACTAATATGCGCCTCTTGTGAAATCTTCCGAATGAGTTCCACATCCTTAGGTACACATATTCAGTCTCGATACAACAACCAGCCATCGGCACCAACTCTGAAGTTAGATTCTTTTCCCAATTCACACTAAGCCATCTTAGCTTGTAAACCTTTGTCATTTTTCTGAGCTTCGACAATTTCTTGCAAAAACACTAGTTTTGCTCTCATTTCAGCTAAAATCGATCTGTCATCACTTAAAGCCAACTGAGCATTCATAGCCCTCAAGGCAAATAATGATTTTCTGCTCAATGCATCAGTGACGACATTCGGCTTTCCAGGGTGGTAGTCAATTATCAACTCATAGTCTTTGAGTAGCTCTAGCCATCTTCGTTGCCATAAATTCAACTCTTTTTGGGTCATCAGGTACTTTAAGCTTTTGTGATTCGTTAATACCCGACATCTTTCGCCATATAAATAGTGTCTCCAAATCTTCAATGCGAAAACGATGACGACCAACTCTAAATTGTAGGTTGAGTAATTTTTCTCGTATGGTTTTAGCTGTCTCGAGGCATAGGCTATCACCTTGCCTTCTTGCATGAGCACACACCCCAATCCATTTAGGGAAGCATCACTATACACTATGAATTCTTTTCCTGATTCTAGTTGTACTAACACTGGAGCTTCGATCAACAAGGCCTTTAGCTTATCAAAACTTTGCTGGCAGTTTTTGGTCCACTCGAACTTAACATCCTTTTGAAGTAGCCTCATCATAAGAGTAGCGATCATTGAAAACTCTTTGACGAAACGTCGGTAGTAACCCACTAGTCCCAAGAAACTCTTAATCTCCATTACATTCCTCGATAATTTCCACTCCATGATTGCTGATATCTTATTCGGGTCAACTCTGATTCCATCTCCTGACATAATGTCCCAAAAATCCAACTTCCCGCAGCTGAAACTCACTCTTGTTGAATTTGACGTATTACTACTTATCTCTCAAGGTCTGTAATACTATCCTCAAGTGTTCCGCATGCTCTCTCTCGTCATGAGAATAAACGAGTATGTCATCGATAAAAACCACGACAAACTTGTCCAAATAGGGTCAAAAAATGTAATTCATCGAATCCATGAATACCGCTGGAGGATTTGTCAAGCCGAAGGGCATGACTAGAAACTCATAGTGACCGTATCTAGTCTGAAAAGCAGTTTTTGGCACATGTTGTTCCTTGACCCTCAACTGGTAATACCCTGACCTTAGGTCAATTTTTGAAAACATGGTTGCTCCTCTCAACTGATCAAACAAATCGTCGATCCTCGGCAACTGGTACTTATTCTTCACTGTGACCTTATTGAGCTGACAGTAATCTATGCATAATCTCATCGAACCATCCTTTTTTTAACAAATAACACCGGCATTCCCCACCGAGAAAAGCTCAGTCTAACGAATCCCTTATCTGTTAAGTCTTGTAACTGGGCCTTTAACTCCTTAAGTTCTGTCGGAGCCATCCTATAAGGAGCGATCAAGATAGGTGTTGTGCCGGAACTAACTTGATACCAAACGCTACCTTTCTCTGTGGAGGAAATCCAGGTAACTCCTCTAGAAACACATCCCAGTACTCGCATACCACTGGTACTGAATTGACCCTTTCCTCAACACTTGAGTGTTCAACACAAAAGCAAGGCACAACTTGTACCTTTCCTCAAATACCTCTAAGCCGCTAGAGAAGATACCATTATAGGCGGACCATTTGATTCACCCAATTCAATCTGAAGAACATCCCTATTTTTACACCTTAGCTCAATAAATTTCTTTCTGCAATTTACAACTACACCATGGGTAGTCAACCAGTCCATGCCTAAGATTATATCAAATTCGTCAAATGGCAATAACATTAAGTTAGCCGGGAAGCACTGACCTCTAATTGTCAAAGGACAGTCTCTACACACTTGATCCACTGGCACTTGCTTGCCTTATGGGTTCGACACTTTCACCACAAATTAGGTTGATTCAACTAGCAATTCTATTCTAGATGTTACTTTCATGCAGATATACGAATGGGTAGAACCTGAATCAATCAAAGCTATTATAGGAATGTCATAGATAAAGAAGGTACCCGTAATTACGTCAGGGGATGAAGCCTCTTCACGAGCACAAATAGCGTAGGTCCTTACTGGCACTCTGCCCTCTGACCTTACAGTATTGTCTCTAGGAGCACCCCGACTACTAGTCCCACTGCCCGGCATCTTTTGTGGTCGACCCTTTGTAGGAGCACTACTTGCTCTCACCTCTTGCTTTTTAATACCCTCAACCGTCTCAAGACAGTCTCGGATGAAGTGATCAAGTGAGCCACATCAGAAACAACCTCTTTCGTTCTCTTGACACTCGCCAAAATGTCGCCTACCACACTGTGAACACCTTGGTCTATCTAGTCGAGTACTTCCCACACTCGTTACTGAGGTAGTGTGAACTCTTGACGTTGCATGTTACTTGCTCTTGTTCTTACCTGAGTATCCCATTGAAGCACTGGATCGGGTAGGGAACTCCTTTAATCTCTTGGAAGAGGATTGATACAATTTCCCCATCTGTCTCTTCTTCAAATCCTGAGACTCCATATCATCTTTTCTCTTCTCTTTGGCCAACTCTTTAGCCTTGCATGCCCTCTCGACGAGTACAACAAATTTATGGATTTCTAAAATTCCCACCAATAATCTAATGTCTTCATTCAATCCATCTTCAAATCACTTACACATAATGGCTTTGGAAGATACACACTCCAGAGCATACTTGCTAAGCCTCACGAACTCGCGTTCATACTCAATGACTATCATGTGACCTTGTTTCAATTCAGGAAACTCTTCTCCTTTAGTCGACGAACCTCTGACTAATGTACTTTTTTTGGAATTCCCTTGGAAAGAATTCTCAAGTCACTCTTTCTCTCAGTACCACTGTCACGATATTGTTCTACCATTGGTAGGCTGCGTCTCATAAGAACGATGCTACGCACTTAATGCACTCCTTGGGGGTGCACGATAGCTCATCGAATACTCTGATAGTATTCTCCAACCAGAATTTAGCCCTTTTCGGGTCATCATCCTTGTTCACCCGGAATTTTTCGGCCCCATGCTTTCTAATCCGATCTACTGGGGGTTTGTCTCTCCTACCTCTGCTCCTTGAGTAGCTACCGAGGCATGGTGATAAATTGGAGGAGATGAGGGAGGTGGAGTGTTTGGATTTGCATGAACGTACTCCGTGTACCAAGCGTCTATCATTTGGAGGTAAACCTCTCTAGCCCTCCGCCCTGACTCATCGTCACAGGCCCGATGTCTACTAGCACGGTCCCTTCAGCGGGAGCTGGCACGTTACTCTTTATATCATCCAAAAATATCCATTTTTATATGGGAAAAACACAATTTATAATGTCAGGAGTTGTAACACCTCAAACCCAGCCTAGACGTTATGGCCGGATCTGGCGAGTTACATGATGATTGGCTTCAAATACCATCTACTCGATTTAAGGAAAACTTGCTTTAGTTTCGAATCATCCTATTCGGTCTTGGATATCTGGTTCAAGGTTAAATTAAACATTATTAAAAGTTGAAATCACATTGTAAAAGTAGGTTTAAAAATGGGCTTGTTTTAGATTTTAAGTTTGTTAGACTCATTTTAAAAACATAGCGCGGTTTGATCCTGAAAACATTTGTTACCAGTTTTAGATATACGAGTTGATGAATTAGCCGTTTTATATTAATTTTTGTTCTAAAGCAAATAGTTAACCAAATTAAAAGTTAAAACCTGTAGTGGCGCTATTACAAAACATAAACCCAAAATAGTGTAGAGAAAACTGATAAAAAATCAACGGACATAAAGAAAAACCAAGCAGAAAAGCATGTGGCCACCTAGAGTCCCTCTTGGCTCCAAATTAGCTAAGACTGGGGGTTATCTGCACATTGAAACAACTAAAAGGGTGAGTTTGTGAAAACTCAGTGCGCAACTACCCATTAGAACAAAATGGGCCAGAGCCTAAAACAGATATAAAGCAGATAATATGCAGATCCCACCCTAATCCAACCATTACATCACCCGTACCAACCAGACACACCTGTGGGGAATAGGTCGAACCACCCAGCCAAACACACCAAAATGCAGCTAAGCTGCCATGTCAGAATTTGTGGCAGAGCCACCAGAAACAGATTATGTGGCAGTGCCACTTTAACAGAACTTACTCCTTAGAATACCCAAGCCCATGTAGACTCACAGAACATATTACATCATGCTTACAGATTAACAGATACAGAAATATTCATGCATACATACAAATCTACCATCTAGGGGCATAACGGTCTTTTAGCAACTAGGGGTAAAATGGTAATTTTACCCCTCAGAGGTATTTCAATCATCCTATCAAGTTTAAATATTTCATACCAAGCACGACCCTCAAGTAGGTCTACGTTGCCTTAGACAACTCAGAATCACTATTTAGGTCAAAAGTGTTTACGGGCCCAAAAACCCCTATTGGGCCCGTGCGGCCCCACACACTCGTGTGGCCCATTAAGCCTATTTTTACATCCCAAAATTACAAATTTTACTACCTAACGTACTAACAATCACTATCCCCGTAATCTACTCAAACGGGCACGTAGGCCTATTGGGCCCATTTTGGCCCATCAATGCCCAAAATGGTTTAGATGAGCAGAATAGCGCAAATCGATCTCCTCAGTTTGAAACCCATCACTGCAGGTTCAGATCGGCCCACAAGTGCTCGCACGCTAATGGGGCCTTGAAATGCCGACATTTCGACATTTCGGCTTTTCGACTTTTGCCGATCTACACTACAGAGGGTATAGTTACACACCTCATTTCGCGATTCTGATAGTCTGCACGCGCTCAACCTATTGCCATAACAACAGTCATCAATAACTTAACGAACACTTAACGCATCCATACTCAAAAGTTCATTCAACGGTTACTTACCACTACCTTGCTTATATACTATCACTTGCGATTACTATGCTCTTTCAGCACTAATGAAAGGCCGATAGATCTAAGCACCTACGGTTGAGGACAGAACCAACCAACAAAAAGGTTAAAGGAGTGTTAAACTCCCAAACTAAGCCTTTACTAAATAGAATAAGCCGAAGAACCATAACCGAATCTAGAACGAGAAATACTTACCTGGTATGCTTGACTACCTTATTGAAACCTAAAAGCAATCGCTCACTAACCCAAACTTAGCACACTTGAAGACCCCACTGAGATTCAATGATGAAGGAGAGATCCAGAGATTGAGCTAAAGTAGGTGACACAAGGGGGTAAATTCTTGAAGAAAGGGTATTCGGTTAAAGGATTCTTTTAAAAAGATAGAGTGATATTCGGCTACACAAGAAATAGATAGGGAGTGATTAGGTTCAGCCTAAGTAAGGTGTAATAACAAAAGAAACAATACAGAATGCAAGAGAAGAGATAGATATAGCAATATGCGCACGACAATGGGTTAAGAGCTTTTGATCTATGAAGAAATCAGCCAAAAGGGATTTATGGGAATCGATTTCCAAATAAGAAGAAAAGAGGAAAGGTAGAAGAAGAGGGAAGTAGGTTTCGGCTACCAAGGAGAACAGAGTAAAAGAAAAAGAGACTTCATTAGAAATTCAGCACAAAAAATATGTACTAAAACCCTAAATGGTCACAACTACTTCCCAACAGAAGAATCCCGAAAGACCTAAAGGAGAAATCGGCACCTACTACACCTAAATGCCGCAAGCGAAATTCCCAAAAGTCCCTAGCCGAATTTTGCACTCTAAAAATTCCTCACACGGCCAACTCTTGCCTCCCAATCCAATCCCTAAATTTTCTCCCCGATTTACTCACCTTCACATTTGAATTCAATTCAAATTCCCATGACCAAGTCTCCTCTTACCCAGTCTCAACCACCTTCCAAAGTTTGAATCAATTTGAACACTTGCCGCCCACTTTTAGCAAAATAAACACTCTCACCTGTAAGGGGATTTGAACCTTAGATCCCCTTACTAGAGACGCCACCATATGCCCACATGTAGCACTTGCCACCTTGCCACAAGCCCTTTTTGTGACACAACATTCCAACAACTATACATAAGCCCTACAAACCAACACCCATACTCCCCTAAACCTAAAATCAAAATTTTGCTAAAGGCTTGGCTTAAACCCGAGCCTTCCTGAAGCCCTCCAACACACTCAAAAACCTCAATTTAGCACAGCCAGACATACAATTATGAATAAAGAAAAAGTTATTAAAACCCTAAAATTTAGGGCGTTATAGGAGTCGTCACACTATTATCATGTAATAATGGCATGTATAGCTAGACTTGTACACAAGCTAGGTTAGTCCTAGAATCGAGTAAACCATAGCTCTGATACCACTAAATGTAACACCCCTTACCCGTATCCAACGCTGAAACAGGGTATGAAGCGTTACCATTCTAAAACATATGTAACTAATCAATCTTGAACCTTTGAGAATACGTCCCGATTTTAAACTTTTTCAAACATTAATCCACGAACCTTCTTATTGGCTTACAAGAACTAAAGTTATGGATCAGATATGATCTAAAACCATTTCGTGTACTTGAGAAAGTTTCTTAAAAAACTAGCTTAAACAGGGCACACACTCGTGTGGAAGGGCAACACGCCCGTGTGGTCTCTAAAAACGGCTGTACTGATGGCCCGTGTACCCTACATGGCCTAAGCACATTAGGGATACGCCCGTGCCCCTCACCTGTGCGAAATTAATTTCCAACATTCAACCTACAAGGGTTTCATATGGCTAGGCACACGCCCGTGTGTCGAGCCTGTGTCCCCTCACACGGCCATGACACGCTCATGTGTAACAAACTTGACATTCTATTTCTAACATTAGTAGACACACGCCCGTGGTCTCTACCCGTAGCTATCACACGACTAAGACACGCTCGTGTCTCAGCCTGTATGAAAGAACCTGGGTATTCTATTTCTGACGTTAGTAACCACACAGCCATGGACACACCTGTGGGCTGGCCATGTGTCATACACAGCCTAGGCACACACCCGTGTGCCTACCCGTGTAGGTAAAATAGGCTATTTACTAAGCCTTTTTACCACCTTGAAACAAAACCAACACAAGTTCAAATATACCAAGTCTACTATGCTCAGGCAATAGCCATAAATTGGCATCCAAAACATTGATAAATATCATCAACTTTTACATGAGCTCATGCTCATTTCATTAATAATAACTAGAACCATTTTAGCTGATTCTAAAGGTGTAACCCTCTAATTTTGGGCCTCGAAGTTTTGGGCATTGAGTAAGGGGTCAGTTAAGAGATGGCTCATAAGTATTTAATTGTGCAAGAAAATGACACAATTAAATGTCTGCTTTAGTGGTTAAGGGCTCTGAGAAGTGTTAGAGAAGTCTTGGGTTCAAACTTAGGCTTTAGGAAAAAATTGTGTTTTAAGTGATCAAAACCCCTATCTTTGGTCAGTAGGGTTATAAATAAAATATGGTAAATTGAGACACAAGAAGACATGGTGGTGTGGTGGAAGGTGGCATTACAAGTGAGGCAAGAGGTTTGGGGTTCAAAGTGTGGGTTGTGCAATTAATGGATTTATTTTTGTCACTCTGAGTAGCTAGAGTTTGAGGTGCAGTTGAACTCTGGAGGAGAGAGTGTGAATTGGTCAAGTGAGGGAATCAAGGAGTGGATCATGGAGGAAATCAAGGATGGGATTATGGAGCAAATTGTGAAGAAAAATTAGGTGTTTGAAGTGGGTTTGGAAGGCTGAACGAAATTGAGGAGTTCTTTTGGGAAAATTCGACTTTGAAATGGTAATTGTCATTTGTATTTGGGTTTTTATCACTTGGGTAGTAGAAGCTGAAATCACTTTTGACCTTTCGGGGTTTTTCTCTTTTCTTATTTTCTTCTAGTTTTCTACTAGTTGATAAACCAAATCCCTCCACTTGTTTCATTCTATGGTTACCAAAGAGAGTGAAAGTACCGGTGATAACATCGGGCGAAGAGGCATCCTCTCGTGCGCGAATTGCGTAAGCCCTAGCAGGAGCATGAGCCTTAGATTTTGTTGTAGCATCTTTACACCTTCTCTGACCGCCGCTAGCATTTCCCGGATTCTTCGGTGGTCTACCCCGTTCTGAAGTAGTACTCAGTTTCCCACTCGGGTTCACCTTTTGCTCGGACCATCTGGGGCAATCTCTTATAAAGTGATCAGCCGACCCGCACTTATAACAGGAGCGATCGCGAAATCTACAGCTCCCCGAATGCCATTTTCCACAATACTTGCACTCGACTCGGTCTCGACGGTCGTTTCCAATACTACCAACAGAAGTGGCACGTGTACTCATAGGGGGTCGATCACAGTCTCGTCTAGAAAAACCCGAAGTAGCAGAGGGTCTGTCCGACTCACTTCGGAACTTCTTTGAGGATTTTTGGATAGACCTCCCAGAAGATCTCTTATGGAACTCTCTGGCTCCGCTATCAGCTTTTCTCTTTTCATCTCGAAGCTCTTCGGCCTTGCAGGCTCGCTCAACAAGAACAACGAACTCTTGAATTTCCATAATGCCAACCAGGAGTTTAATGTCTTCATTTAACCCGTCCTCGAAGCGTTTACACATAATAGCTTCGGATGCTATGCACTCGCGAGCATATCGGCTGAGTCGTACGAATTCCCTCTCATATTCGGTCACCGACATTCTGCCTTGTTTAAGCTCGAGGAATTCCTTCCGTTTCTAATCGATAAATCTTTGGCTAATATACTTTTTCCGAAATTCAACTTGGAAAAACTCCCAAGTAACTCGCTCTCTCGGTACAACGGAAACCAATGTGTTCCACCAATAGTATGCAGAATCACGCAGTAGAGATACAGCACACTTCAAGCACTCTTCGGGCGTACATGATAGCTCATCAAACACACGAATTACATTATCGAGCCAAAACTCGGCCCGCTCAGCATCGTCATCAACTGTAGCCCAGAACTCTTCAGCCCCATATTTTCTAATTTTATCGACCGGGGGTTTACTCGACCTCACAGGGTCGGCCTCAGGAGGAGCCACAGGAGTCGGAAGTGGGTTATTCGGGGAAGGAGGTTGTGGAACAGCCGGATTAGTTCGAAGAAATTGGGTGAACCAATCATTCATCATTGCATAGAAGTTCTGCCTCACGTCATCATCTCGATGACTGGCATTCGGCTGAGAGTCGACCGGTGCGGTCCCTTGCGCGGGAGCAGCAGCCACACTCTCAATATCTTCCGCTACGGCTCGATCGGGATCGGAATCCATTACTATAAGGAAAACACATTTCAAATGTCAGAAATCACCACACTATCGCATTTTCACAAAATGGCATGTATAACTATACTCACACGCGCTACGTTAGTCCGAGAATCGACTAAACCGTAGCTCTGATACCAATAAAAATGTAACACCCTACACCCCCGTCCGTCGCCGGACTAGGGTATTAAGGCATTACATATCTAGATACAGCCTATCGAGGTTCTTAGTTACAAGTTAGACGTGAATTCATTGAGTTCTACAAGCATGCTAGCAAAACTATACCTTGAGGCTACTAATAATTGGGCTAAACCGAACATTCAATGACCGATCATCATGTTAGAAATTCATCGCATATTGGTTACTAACTGAACAACATGCCACAACGTTAAACCATACAAGTATCATTCACATAAATATTCAACTTGGAGACTAAGCAAGCCATTTTCGCATGGCTAGAATAATTACAATTCAAAATGAAGTTTGATTCAATCGAAGGAAAATAGCCTATACATGCCATTGACCCAAAATATAGCCATCAAATGTACCAAAATAACAGCGATAGTGTAGGTGATTAAGGCTTCAATCCCCGAGTCTGTAGCTTCCAAAATGAGATCTATAAAACAGAGGAAACAAGGGAAACGGAGTAAGCATTACAATGCTTAGTAAGTTTTAAGCAATGTCACAGATAAAGCATTAAATTCTAACATAGTTATTCGTATCTTAGTTTCCCTCTTCCTTTGGGTAAGTCACCCCTTTTTCCAAATATACACATTCACGTCACATACGGAAATGGATAGCTTTCACTCATAGGAAATTCACGTAAACATATACATGTCACAAAAATTCACATAACATTTCACATAGGCCAATTGTACTTTGATCATGTTAATAATCTCATTTCATGAACACATATGAAATCACATAATGACCTTAGTATTCGGTCCAAAATCCAGCTTGCATATAAGCCAAGGGTACATACCTGTATAGCTTAGCACTTTCAGCGCAATTCATTAGCGATCGTTACCTTGAAGACAATTAGTCTTAGGCTTTATTCTCATCATCATCGAGATCTTTAGCTCGGATAAACTCTATACATAGCCATCGGGTCTCTACCCCGGACGCAATCTCCGCATATAGCCTTTGGGTTTTTAACCCGGACATCACCTCTGCCTATAGCCTTCGGGTCTAACCCGGACATAGTCTCCACATATAGTCAGCGGGAATTAATCCCGGATTCACATTATAAATTCTCATACACAGACATATTTGCATGTAGCCAAATTTCTCATAGCAAGATTTCACTTGCAATTCAATCAATTCATGTGCATACCAACATGTAACATGCTTCTCGACTTTATATCATAAATATACATATAATTCAAACTTACACACATATACTCTTCTTTTCTAGACTTTCGGTCCAAAAAAACCAAACATACATGAGCAATGCATTTCAAATCTCATTTCGGTTCTTTTTCTCTATGAGCCATTCGGCTATATAGCAAACATAAATAAGGTGTCTTTCTCAATAGGACATCATTTAATATCAGCATGTATATCATGGCATTTTAACTTAAATATCAAATTCGATTACTCAAAACTTACCTTGAACTTTCCCGATAATTTACGAGTTGGCTATTCGACCACTTTGGCCTTCCCTTTATCCGAACTCGTCCCTCTATGCTCTTGAGCTAAATAAAACATTTAAATTTTTTTATTAATCCTTATTCAAGCATCTCAATGGATCATTTTCACTTATAGTCAAATAATACATGCATATTCTTCTCATTGCAAACACATACACACATTCGATCATTTCACATACATATCATAAGTCTCAACAAGCTGATTTTCTGAGCAGCATTCAATAATTTACTCATAACTGGAGCTACAAAACTCCAAATGTAGCGCTGTAAATTTTGCATGAAAATAGACTCATTTATCTTTAATCCATAAAATTTTCATAATTTTTGGTTTGGTCAATCAATACCAGAATTTTCTTAAAGTTCCCCTAATTCACTGTTTGATTAAACTGACCACTCTATACTACGAACCGAATTTCTCCTTGTACAGAATTCCAAATATGGCCTCACCTATTCCATTCGAAACTAGACTCATTAAGGAGTCTAAGAATATAAATTTTGTCTCATAACAATCTTTATACAATTTATAGTGATTTTCCAAAAACAGAGCAGGGGACTTCGAAGTCAATCTGACACTGTCTCACTCTACTCTAAAACTCTTTTTATCGGGAATTCCTTTGCTTGCAAGGTTTCTTTTATAAGAAACTAGACTCATTAAGCTTCAATTACACAGTTTATTCAGCCTTTAATTCAACTCACACAATTTATGGTGATTTTTCCAAAACACGTTACTGCTGCTGTACCCAGCAGATTTTTATACAAAGTCCACTCTTTAATGTTTTTATGCACATACTTAAAACATAGCATTTCCTAAGGCACCATTTAGAGTAGTCATTGCTCTTAACACAATGTACATATTTCATATTCATTTTAATCATTATGCCACTCTTAAGACACCAATTATCAAAACAAACATCAAAGATTTTAAGCACATGGCCGAATAGGTCATTTCTTTAACCAAGAAGCTCCCACAAGCATAAATTAACCAATTAGTTTTATTACCCCTTTCGAATGCATATACCCTAAGGCCATTTGGCCATATCCCAGCATGGTCCTTCATTCAATCCATCACATCCATAACACATTCGTATGACTTATCCTATTAAGCAACCAACATCAAGTCTTATTAGCACTACCATTCAAGAGTACTAAGTCTTTAAGACCACATGAAACAATTGTACATGTACACAAGGTATTTTAGACAACCTAAGCTCCATTCTCTAAGCCTCAATCAAGCCTCAACCATCCAAATCAATCAAAATAACTTATACTAAGTTCATGTACAATTTTTCCAATAGCCAAATACTTAGTGAACTTATGAACAATGTTCATTTAGCTCATGTTACAAAATATGTGTCACAATTTGCATAATCAATTTATCAAGTTTAAGATCAAAACACAATCAAAAGTAAGACAACTCAATCATTCAAATAAAAACCGAAGGTCCCTTAGGCAATTATCCTCACCAAAATTTCCAATTTTTACCATTTTGAGTTCACAAATCCAATTCTTATGAATTTTAACATCATAGAGCCTATTAACAAGCTTTAGTAAGCTCATAATTGCAAAACAAGACTCTCTAACCAAATCTTGACAAGGCCGAATGCCTCCATCCTCAAGGCTCAAGAAATTTTTCACATTAACAAAGGAGAGGTCCCTAAGACAAGCTCAAACAACTCCCATATTCCATTATTCAACACAAGCATTAAGGAAAGCACAATTTCTCCACATTTACTCACATGGCCGAACAATACATCTTGTCTATCACACAAGGATTTTGTGTTTATGAAGCTCAAATTCCCTTAGAAATCATCTTCAAAACAAGGAAAATCAAACAAAACATCACCCAAGAGGACATGCATCATGGCCGATTTTCCCATGGCACAACCAATTCAAATTTCATTCAAAACAAAGCAAATAACTTAGCATCCATCTTTAATTCACCAAACTTCAAAAGCAAAAATCATGAACATACCTCCAATTTGCCTAAGTGATGACCGAATCAACTAGGAAGAATTTCCACTCTCCTTTACTTGAGGTTCGGCTATGGTGGAGAGAAGAAGATGAACTCTTTTTTTTTTTTATGACAACTAATTACAATTTCTTTTATTATTAATATTAGACTAAATAACAATTCACAAATTGCCAAAATTTCATCATTACTTTCCACTATCATAAAAGTGGGCAATTTGACATGCAAATCCCTTATTTTGCATGCATTTATTAATTAGTCTTCACACATTTGTCTAACACATTTCCAAAGTTCACTACTAAGTCCTTTTTAGTAAAATTCAAATTTATAACTCTAAATTGACACACCAAACATGTCACACATGAATTACCACATATTATAGGCATCAAAATGAATATTAAATATATTTTATGCCTCGATGTTGTGGTCCCGAAACCACATTCCGACTAGGGTCGTTTTAAGGCTGTCACATCCTCAGTAGGCGGTTCAATGTACGAGAGGACTTGGTGGTGGCCACATTGCGAGTTGTTTTGGTTTCAGTATTTTATATTATATTATTTAGTATATGCTTACTATTGGGTTTTTGGTTGTAATAAGGCCTTTCCCCTGTTTTGATTTGGTTATTGGTTTTTATTATAATAATTACTTAACTTCTAAATTTAAAACTCGTTTATCCAAAAGGAGCTAAAATGACTTTTTCAAACCTAACATAAGAACCGAAACGTTTTTCAAAGATGAGCTTCTGCTTTAACTGAAACATGGGAATTTAACAAGTAATATAAAAACTAAGGTTTTTTGAATAGCAACCAAGGTTTTGTTCAATCTTTCAAATAAACAAGTTTACTAAACCGCGAATAGTCAAATGTTTTTAGGGTTTTTCAACAACTTTGATTTGTACGAGTCACCCTTCAATATGACGCCGCCAGATTCAACCATAACGTCCGAGCCGGGTTTAGGGGTGTTACAAAAGGCCATTTACAAAATGAGCTTAATGTCATAAATGGCCAACACAATTGGCTCACTAATGTACCTTACAACAAAATGACAATTTATCTTATACATGCCATTACTCAAAACACAAAATATGACCATACCAAGTATTTTGATGGATAGTGTGTATGCTGCCTCCGATGCTCTTGGATCCTCGGATTAGTTAGGCAGCTCTAAAAGAAAATGGAAAAGAGAAGGGTAAGCATGAACCTTAGTAAGTTACAAGTAAATAATTAACAATATATCAATTCATGGTAAACTTGCATTTGTGCCACAATCATGCATATGCCAAAAAGAGTCACCACATAACTTACTCGATTCCATCCTTTACTAATTATACAACATGTTAATGAGCTCATAATACATACAAATCATTTGGGTACCTACACCACTCGTAAAACCATCATATCATCTATCAACTTAGTAATAACTAAAATTTTCCTGTTAAACTATTTAGAATACGAAAGGATAATCACTAAGCCTTTATATAGGGTAATGAGCCAATGCCATGTCCCAGACATGGTCTTTCACTGACTCTCTATGTATCGAGGTCGATGCCGTGTCCTAGACAGGTCTTACACTAGCTTGCATATCTCGAGGCTGATACATGTCCCATACATGTGTTACACTAGCTCTCGTCTCAAAGCCGACGCACGTCCCAGACGTGTCTTACACTAGCTCATAAAATCTTGAGGCCGATGCATTTCCCAAACATGTCTTACACCGGCTCTCATAGTGTGGTCGATGCATGTCCTAGACATGTCTTACACTGGCACACACGATCACCCAATTCTCGATGTGAATATCCAATTCTATTCTAAATATTCATTTGGGCTCTATTACTCGTGGCCTCAACACCTTTGTTGCGGATTCACCACGTGCTCATGACTACAGGTTTATCCTTCGGGATCACATGTTTAGTCTTCGGACTCACCGTTAGCCTACGGGCTTACCGTTCATCTTTCGGGATCACATATTTAGCCTTCGGGCATACCGATATAGGCTCGAAAGAGCATACATGATGCTTTGATGGATTACAGGTTATATGTATATACACTGTGTGTGTATCACCCGGGTATCCCTCGATGTTCTTAAAGGTTTAATGGGCAATTACCGATACATGTTACATGAAGATTGAATGATATATGTATTACATGTTATATGAGACATGAGAATTACATGGATTATATGGTATAAGTTATATGAAATACATGTACAAGTATTTGAGCAATGATATGATACATGAATGTTGTGGTTGGTACATGAATGAATTTATATGTTACATGAACTAACAAGTGTATACTTGTGAAATAGGCAACTTGAGTATATGAATTGAATTGGCATTGTTGTTGTAATTATCACATTGATTTAGTAAGGTTTAATTTCTATATTATTCGAACTTACTAAGCTTTAGAAGCTTACTCTATTCATTTTTTTCACTGTCTTATAGATTCGGAAGCTAGCTCGATAATCGGACGAGTCAGAGATCGCCATCACACTATCTATCAAACTTTGGTACTTTTGACACTTTTGTAAATGAAATGGTCATGGCATGTATATGCTAGATGGTTAGTGAATATGGCATAATTTGGTAAGTGATCAAGCTATGAGATGTGGCTTGGGTCACATATGCTTATAATCAAGTATTTTGGGATTGATTTTTTTTGGTTAAATGTGTTATGGCAAATTATGTGATTTTGATGAGTTCTTTGTGCTTGAGGATGATGATGATTTTGGGGTTCATAATATGCTTGAATTGGTATGTTTGTAGATGGTAAATTGGCTTGAAATGTTGCATATTCTTGGCTTGTAAGAATGACCCTTGTTGGGTGGCAATTTGGCTTAAACCAAGCCTATATTGTGCCACACGGTCAGGGAACACGGGCGTGTACTTCGACCGTGTGTCACCTGCACCTTAAACGTTTTGGTCAGTTTTGGTACACGGCCTAGACACACGGGCGTGTCTGGTAACTTGTAGCGTTGTGAAATTTGGCAGTATAGTCACACGGTCTGCTCTGTTTTGTACACGGGCGTGTCTGGTAGCCGTGTGTCAATTGACAGTTTCGGCCACGAGGTAAGGGCACGGGTGTGCTTAGGCCGTGGGCGACACACGGCCTAAACCCATGGGCGTGTTAGATAGCCGTGTGGGGTAAGTCAGAATCGACCACGGGCTGAGAGGTTTGGGCGTGTCTGGAGGGACACGACCGTGTGAGAGGAACACGGGCAAGGGGCACAGCCGTGTGTCCCTAACTTGAAAATTTATGATTATTTTCCTACCTTTTTGCTATGTTTTCAATTTGACCCTCAATTGTTATATGCATCATTTTATGATCATTTAAAGTATGCTTTGATGATAGAAAATACATGTTGGATTTTGACTAAAAAGTTCAAAATTTTTTTACTAATTCTGACATGAGATACAAGTCCAGTAATGCCCCTTACCTATTCCAGCGACGGTTACGGGATAGGGGTGTTACATTTTATTGGTATTAGAGCTACGGTTTAGTCAATTCTAGGACTACCGTAGTGAGTATGAGTCTAGCTATACATGCCATGTACATGAAATGTGATAGTGTGATATCTGCTGACATCCTCTGAAATCTGTTTTATATAGTAATGGATCCGAATCGAGCTTTAGCTGATGATGTTGAAAGTATTGCGCCAACACCCGCTCAAGGGGCTGTGCCTTCTGAATCGGGCCCTGCTGTGGCCAATCAGGAAGAAATTAAACAAGCTTTCTTCCAAATGATGTCTGGATGGTTTAGTGAGTTTGTGCAAGCAAACCCGGCTGCTCCGCAACCTCTACCCCCTCCCGTCCCACAACCTAACCCTGATAATGTACGAGTTGTGGATCCTCTGAGATTGAACAGACCTCCTGTTGATAAGATACGAAAGTATGGTGCTGAGGAATTCTGAGCTTCAGCAAGTGATGATGCTGAGAGGGCCGAATTTTGGCTTGAGAATACGATCAGAGTTTTTAATGAACTGGCCTGTACTCCTGATGAGTGTCTGAGATGTGCTGTTTCTTTGCTTTGGGATTTAGCATATCAATGGTGGAATACATTGACCTCGGTTGTACCACGAGAACGGGTCGATTGGGATTTCTTCTAGACGAAATTCAGAAAGAAATACATTAGTCAACGATTTATCGATCAGAAAAGAAAAGAGTTTTTAGAGCTGAAACAGGGTCAAATGTCTGTAACTGAATACGTGAGAGAGTTCGTTCGACTCAACAAATATGCTCGCAAATGTGTTTCTACCGAAGCAATAATGTGTAAAAGGTTCGAAGATGGGCTAAATGAAGAAATTCGACTATTAGTCGGAATACTTGAGCTGAAAGAGTTTGTAGTTCTCGTTGATTGGGCCTGTAAAGCCGAAGAGCTTGCTAAAGAAAAGAGAAAAGTGGATTCTGAATTCAGAGAGGCTCGAAAGAGGTTTGCGGGGAAATCGTATCAGTCTGGATCCAAGAGATCAAAGGATTTTCATCCTCGTTCTGCTACTTCTACGGGCATATCTATTCGAGAGAAAAATGTTAAATCTTCCTATTCGAGACCTCAAGCAACCTCGGTAGCTAGTGCTGATAGTGTGAGAACTCCCGAACCTGAATGCAAGTATTGTAATAGGAAACATTTTGGTGAATGCCGATTGAAAAGCGAAGCTTGTTTTCGATGTGGATCGTTAGATCACTACTTACGTAATTGTCCTGAAAGATCTGTAGCTGATAAGGAACAATCAACTAAGACGCATAATGTTGCATCGAGAGGTAGACTGCCTCGTAATACTGGGAATCAAAGTGGAAATCGCAGTGTGACGAGAGATGCTAATGTGAGATTTGAGATGCGTACTCCTGCGAGAGCTTATGCAATACGTGCACGCAAGGAAGCCTCATCGCCTGATGTTATTACCGGTACTTTTTCTCTCTATAACATTGATATTGTTGCATTGATAGATCCTGGATCAACTCATTCATATATCTGTATAAAATTAGTGTATGAAAAGAATTTAAGTGTTGAGTCTACGGAATATGTAGTTAAAGTATCGAATCCATTAGGAAAGTCTATGTTAGTTGATGAAATATGTAAGAAATGTCCGTTGATGACTCGGGGATATTGTTTTCCGGCTGATCTAATGCTCCTCCCTTGTTACGAGTTCGATGTAATACTGGGAATGGACTGGCTAAATGTGCATGAGGCTATTGTGAATTGTCGAAGTAAGAGTATAGAATTGAAATGTCAGAATGGTGAGATTCTTCAGATTGAATCAAATGATTCGAATGAATTGCCGATAGTAACTTCTGCTATGAGAGCACAGAAGTATGTAAGAAAAGGCTATACTGCGTATCTAGCGTATGTAATGAATACTAGCATGTCAGAATCGAAAATTGAGTCTGTGCCAGTTATTTGTGAGTTTTCAGATGTTTTTCCGAAAGAATTACCAGGTTTACCGCCGATTAGAGAAGTTGAATTCGGTATTGAATTGTTACCGGGCATTACTCTGATATCGATAGCTCCGTACAGAATGGCATCGACTGAATTAAAAGAATTGAAAGCACAGTTACAAGAATTGACAGATAGAGGTTTTGCGAGACCGAGCTTTTCACCTTGGGGTGCTCCAGTATTATTTGTGAAAAAGAAAGACGGAACGATGAGAATGTGTATTGATTACCGACAGTTGAACAAGGTAACAGTGAAAAATAAATACCCTCTTCCGCAAATTGATGATTTATTTGATCAGTTGAAAGGAGCTACAGTATTTTCGAAGATTGATTTGAGATCGGGTTACTACCAGCTACGAGTTAAAGATTCAGACATACCGAAAACTACTTTCAGAACACGATACGGACTTTATGAGTTTCTGGTCATGCCTTTCGGGTTGACAAATGCACCTGCAGTGTTCATGGACTTGATGAACCGTGTATTCAAACCGTATTTAGATAGATTCGTTGTCGTGTTCATTGATGACATTCTGATCTATTCACGTGATGAGGTAGAGCATACTGAGCATCTAAGAATTGTGTTACAAATTCTGAGAGATAAGCAGTTATTTGCCAAATTTAGCAAATGTGAATTTTGGCTTCGAGAAGTCAGATTTTTGGGTCACATTATTTCTGCGGAAGGCATCAGAGTAGATCCGAGTAAAATATCTGCTATTATAGACTGGAAACCCCCGAGAAATGTATCTGAGATTAGAAGTTTTCTGGGATTAGCGGGATATTACCGAAGATTTGTTAAAGGATTTTCAATGATTGCAGTACCGTTGACTCGAATGCTACAAAAAGATGTGAAATTCGAGTGGACTGATAAATGTCAGCAGAGTTTCGAACAGTTAAAAGCCTTGTTAACAGAAGCACCCATTTTAGTTCAACCCGAATCGGGAAAGAATTTGTTATATACAGT
The DNA here is from genome assembly GCA_020496765.1 of Gossypium stocksii. NCBI lineage: Eukaryota > Viridiplantae > Streptophyta > Magnoliopsida > Malvales > Malvaceae > Gossypium > Gossypium stocksii. The sequence continues at coordinate 45,751,946 of CM035624.1, forward strand.
GATGCATCTATTATCGGACTGGGCTGTGTATTGATGCAAGACGGGAAAGTCATAGCTTATGCCTCTCGACAGTTAAAGCCGCATGAGAAGAATTACCCGACGCATGATCTTGAGTTAACTGCTACAGTATTTGCATTAAAGATTTGGCGGCATTACTTATATGGTGAGAAATGTAGAATTTTTACTGATCATAAAAGTCTGAAGTATCTGATGTCACAGAAAGATTTAAATATGCGACAGCGGAGATGGCTCGAACTACTAAAAGACTATGAATTTGTAATTGATTATCATCCAGGGAAAGCTAATGTTGTAGCTGATGCGCTAAGTCGAAAGTCTCTGTTTACTCTGCGAGCTTTGAATGCTCAAATGACGGTATATGATGATGGATCTGTTTTAGCTGAGCTAAAGGCTAAACTGTTGATTCTGCAGCAAATTTTTAAAGCTCAAAGGACTGATCCCGATCTGCAAGCTAAACGACTTCACTGTGAGTCTAATTCTGATTCTGACTTTTCCATAGGGAATGATGATTGTATAATGTTCCAAAATAGAATCTGTATACCGAAAAATAGTGAACTCATTCAGAAAGTTCTACACGAGGCACATGATAGTCGATTTTTAGTTCATCCTGGTAGCACTAAGATGTATAACGATTTGAAACAGCAATACTGGTGGTCAGGAATGAAACGTGACATATCAGAATTCGTATCGAAATGTTTGATCTGTCAGCAAGTTAAAGCTGAACATCAGGTACCGTCAGGTTTATTACAGCCTATTATGATTTTGGAATAGAAATGGGACAGAGTCACTATGTATTTTGTATCTGGACTACCTCTATCTCCGAAGAAGAAAAATGCAGTCTGGGTTATAGTTGACAGATTGACGAAGTCTACACATTTTATACCGGTACGTACTGATTATTCTCTGGATAAATTAGTGGAATTATATGTATCTGAGATTGTGCGATTACATGGTATACCGTTATCCATTGTGTCTGATAGAGATCCGAGGTTTACCTCGAGATTCTGGAAGAAGTTTCAAGAGGCTTTGGGAACGAAATTGAGATTCAGTATGGCATTTCATCCTTAGACCGATGGTCAGTCTAAAAGAGTTAGTCAGATTCTGGAAGACATGTTACGGTGTTGTATTCTTGAATTTGAAAGTAATTGGGAGAAATATTTACCTCTGATAGAGTTTGCATATAACAATAGTTTTCAGACAAGTTTAAAAATGGCTCCATATGAAGCATTATACGGTCGTAAATGTCAAACACCGCTATACTGGATAGAATTGAGTGAGAAAAAGTTACACGGGGTTGATTTAATCCGAGATACAGAAGAAAAAGTAAAAGTGATACGCGATAGTTTAAAAGCAGCTTCAGACAGACAGAAATCATATGCTGATTTGAAACGGAAAGAATTAGAGTTTCAGGTTGGAGACAGAGTATTTCTGAAAGTATCACCGTGGAAGAAAATTCTTCGTTTCGGCAGAAAAGGAAAGCTAAGTCCTCGTTTTATCGGGCCGTATGAAATTGTGGAACGAATTAGACCTATAGCTTACCGGTTATCGTTACCGTCTGAGCTTAAAAAGATTCACAACGTATTTCACATTTCAATGCTTCGTCGATATCGATCTGATCCGTCTCATGTCATTTCTCCCATTGATGTGGAGATACAGTCTGATTTATCGTACAGTGAAGAACCGATTAAAATTCTATCTCGAGAAATCAAAGAGTTGAGAAATAAGCGTATAGCACTTGTAAAAGTTCTCTGGTGTAAACACGGAATAGAGGAAGCTACATGGGAACTCGAGGAAGCTATGCGAAAGCAATACCCTAACCTGTTTACCGGTAAGATTTTCGGGGACGAAAATCCGAAAAAGGGGGGAGAGTTGTAACAGCCCACTTTAGACCCTAGTCAGAACGAGTGGTTTTGAGACCACTTAACCGAGTCAAATTATTATTTTTATTGCTTTAATATGTTTTACAGCATGATAGAATTACCGTGTGAAAGTTTCGTTTAGAAATTTTATCGTTTGACCGGTTAATTTGAGAAAAAGGACTAAATCGCATAAAGCGATAAACTTGAGTTCTATTTCATTAATGGCTTATTTGATGATGGCTTTTTAAGTGGAAGGCCTTAAATGGTTATTTTACCATTTTAAGTGGTAGTGGACTTTTATGTCCTTATTATTATTGATTTTTAATGGTTTTATTAAAAGGTTAAAATGGTCATTTGGCTTTATTATATGTTTTAATTAATAAAACATGAAAATTCTTTCATATTTGCTTCTTCTTCACTGATTCTTCAACAAAACAAAAAGGGTTTTAAGCTTTTAAATTTCGGCAAGCTTGATTCTTCAATTGAGGTATGGTTTGACTTCGGTTTTTAGTGATTTTTACATTTTCGAGATCATTACTTCGTATACTAGCCGACCCTACCTAAATTTCTGATTTTGTGAATGTCTTTGAAAAATGCCATTGATGAATCTATGATATTTTAGAAGATTTTGATGAATTATTGTATATTATGTGATAAAATACAAGAATTTTCAAGTAAATTTTTGATGAAAATGAGTTTAAGAATTTATTTGTAAAAAGGTAGAATTTTTGAGGTTAAATTTGTGATTAATTGAAAAATATGTACTTGTACAAGTCCCTTGAATATTCGGCTAAGGGAAATTTAGGGATTATTTATGTAATTTGTCATTTTGTGATAAAAGGACTATTTTGCAAAATGTTGAAATTATAGGGGCTAAATTGCAAATATGCCAAAATACATGTTTTGGACTAAATTGAATAAGTTAGTGATTAAATAGCTAAATTTGTATTAATATAGATAAAGACGACCGAATTCCAGAACTTGATCGGGGAAAACGAAAAATAGACGAGTAGATACAGGATTACGAGGTAAGTTCGTATAATGAAATTTAATATGTATATGTTTACATTTGTTGTTAATGGAATATATGACATATTAGTTGATTGAATAGTCTATTTGGATGTATACATATGAAATTGAAAAGAAATTGTTACAAGTGAGAAATGAATACTGAGCCCCGTTAGAACCGTAGAAGTCGATAGGATACAAGTGACATGTCACTAAGGCTACAGGGTGGTTCGAGCTCCTGCATTTGTTGCGGACTCACCACGTGCTCATGAGCTACAGGTTTATCCTTCGGGATCACATGTTTAGTCTTCGGACTCACCGTTAGCCTACAGGCTTACCGTTCATCCTTCGGGATCACATGTTTAGCCTTCGGGCATACCGATACAGGCTCGAAAGAGCATACATGATGCATTGACAGATTACAGGTTATATGTATATACACTGTGTGTGTATCACCCGAGTATCCCTTGATGTTCTTAAAGGTTTAACGGGCAATTACCGATACATGTTACATGAAGAGTGAATGATATATGTATTACATGTTATATGAGACATGAGAATTACATGGATTATATGGTATAAGTTATATGAAATACATGTACAAGTATTTGAGCAATGATATGATACATGAATGTTGTGGTTGGTACATGAATGAATTTATATGTTACATGAACTAACAAGTGTATACTTGTGAAATAGGCAACTTGAGTATATGAATTGAATTGGCATTATTGTTGTAATTATCGCATTGATTCAGTAAGGTTTAATTTCTATATTATACGGACTTACTAAGCTTTAGAAGCTTACTCTGTTCATTTCTTTCACTGTCTTATAGATTCGGAAGCTATGTAACACCCTGAACCCGGCCCAGACGTTATGGCCATGTTCGGTGTGCTACATTACCTAGACTATCCTACGCTGCCCTATTTACTAAGTCCGATGGTGATGCTTGTTTTTTTTTTTTGTAAATTCCCATTTTAATAATTATTCAACTTAATGTCTATTTCATTTGTTAAGCGATTCACTTTAACCTTATTATCTTACTTAGTCTTTTGTAATAACAGGTTGGTTAAGAAAACATTTGTTTAATTTTCGAAAACAATGTGTAATTGTGGATGAAATAAAATAGTTGAAAGTCCCAAATAAAAACAGATATAGTGGCCTTATTACAACCCATAACAAAATAAAACCAATAGTAAAAGTAATTAAATTAATAAACAAATTAAAATACGAGTTCAGTCTTCGTGGCCACTTTGAATCCCTCCCAGCAACCAAGTCACGATCTAGGGCTCACCTGCAAGGATGGAAAGAGAAGGGTGAGTTTGGGAAAACTCAGTGTGTGCAGAACCCATCCAAAGCCCACATCGGCTAGAGCCCACTGGGCCTGAGCCCTAACCAGTCTCAGTCAGATACTGGGCCAAAGCCCTATTCAGATTACAGATACTGGGCCAAAGCCCTATAACAGATACTGGGCCGAAGCCCTGTAACAGATCCTGGGCCGAAGCCCTATTCAGATAACAGTTTGGCCCCTAGGCCCATCACAGTACAGTACAATATAACAGTATGAATGCAACCCAATTGGGGAGACTACTCAACCCACCAACCACTACACACCACCCGTACCAGCCAACACACCATGTGGGGAATAACTCGACCCACCCAGCTCACACACCACAGTCGCAGCATGGCTGCTCAGATAAACAGTATACGAGGCAAAGCCCCTTTCAGAAACAGTACGAGGCATAGCCCCTTTCAGTAACGTGGCAGTGCCACTCACACTTCCTCCAACATAAAACCCAACCCATGCATCAGACATACATACATCATGATATGCAGTAACAGAAACAGTCATGTCAAGCAGTACAGTCGATTTTAGCCCTAGAGGTATAATGGTAATTTTATACTTAGGGGTAAATCAGTAATTTCTCAACCTAAGGGTATTTCAGTAATGTTGTTCTCTTATTACAGTTTTTATTATTATTACAGCCTCTATTATTACAGTGGTTGTTACAGAAACTCATTTAATTCAGTTTATCAGTTTTAGCACTTAGGCCTTAAAACCCCTAATGGCTCTACCATGCCATTTTAGCCCATTAGGCCCATTTAAGCCTTAATTTCCAATCCATTATCTTGTTTTAACATTTTTTATGCCTGTAATCCATATTATTGCCTTTAAACCTATTTTTACCCAAATGGGCCCAAATTGCCCATTGGGCCCATATTCGGCCCACCGAGGCCCAACTTACCGTAGCGCCCAAAATTTCGCGGTCAACTCGCCTGACAGTGCCGATTCCAAAACCAACCTTCTCCTACCAACTTGAGAGCGTTCGCACGCTCACAAGCTCTCGAAATGGCAGAATTTTGGCATTTCAGCTTTTCGGCTTTTGCCGATTTAAGCATTGAAGGGTGTTCGAAACACACACCTGTTTTGCAGTTTCACCAACGAGATCTCCTATGCGACAGTTCCTACAACCCAATATCTGATCGATTAATCAATAGATCTACGAAAAACCAAAGCCACAATCCCTTACCACATTCGGCCACACCCTTAATGGCTATGAAAACTTACCCTTGATGATTTAGGTGCACTAGATCTAGATCTGGTGATACCGATGCCTTGAACTCCTTGCTTGATCACCTTCCTCGCTAACTATCACTCAAAAAGAATAAAAATACCAATTTGAATAGCCAATCTCCCTAACTTTAGGGACTTTCAGCTTTTCCAAAACATGAAATAATGTACAGATTTGAGGTATTAAGCACTTACCAACGATTTCTCTTTGATTCCTATGTAGATCTAATGTAAATCTGACCCTTAAACGTTAGTAGAACCCTTATCTCTGAGATCTGCAAATTCGGCTATCTCCCTAAAACTATGGTGATTTCGGCTTTTCAACTAGAGAAAAAGATGGCGATTCGGGCTATGAGTTTGAGTGATGGTGTCGACAATAATGTGGCTCAAGGGGATGTAGTAATCGGCCACAACATGTGAAAGGAACAGGGGTAATTTGGCTTAGAAAGATTCGGCAAAAGAAAGCAGTTTTCGGGATTTCTGGCACTTTGAGCAATCGGCTATGGTTGTTTTTGAGAGGGATGGAAGCAAAAGAAAGAGTGGATCTAAGTAAGGAGGGTATTCGGCTAGGGAAGAGATCAAAGAGGAAAAAGAAAAGTGTAAAAAAAATAATGGTAGAGGTGAAGAAGAAGAAATCGGCTAGAAGCTTTCTAGGGAGGCAAGTTTCGGCTTTTCTAACAGTAAAAGAGAAGATTAATTCCTAAGGTGGCTAACCCTAATTCTTATGACAGAAAATAGAAAAAGATAAAACCCTAATAATCTCTCTAAAGCAATCGGCCCAAGTCCCTAAAGTCCTTGCCGAAATTCACTTAAGTTAGTCATATGCCCGGCACATGCTTAAAAATTAAAAAGAACACTACGCTTACCTTGCAACTCGAACCCTTGTTCTTGAATACCCACTTAGGCGCCACTTTTTTAGGAGCTTAGTGGCGCCACCTTGCCACTCTACCAAGGCTCCCTTTGTGACATATTTTACACGGTTTTTCTTAAAGGCCCACTTAACCAAGTCCCCTTTCACTTGAAAATCCAACTTAATATTTTACCGGGTTTTAACTTAAGCTTAAGCCTTCTAAAGGCCCACTAACACATGTACATACATTTTCAACCTTCAGAACACCAAAAATTTTAAAATTTCACTAAAATTCACAAAACCCGAGAAATCCCGAAAATCAGGGCGTTACAACTCTACCCCCTTAAAGAAATTTCGGCCTCGAAATTTACCTGATCCAAATAACTGAGGGTATTGTTGACGCATCGTCTCTTCAGGCTCCCAAGTAGCTTCTTCTCTACCATGGTTACGCCATAGCACCTTCACCAGTGGAACTGGCTTCCTCCTTAAGACTTTGACCTCGCGCTCCAAGATTTGCTCAGGCTCCTCCTCGAAGGTCAAATTAGTATTCACCGCAATCTCTTCCGCTGGTACAATATGCGAAGGATCCGACCGATACCGTCTTAACATGGATACGTGAAAAACATCATGAATACGGTTCAACTCTGGCGGCAACTCCAACTGATATGCTACTGGCCCAATCCGTTTGAGAATCCGATAAGGCCCAATATATCGCGGACTTAACTTGCCCTTCCTACCAAACCTCAATATCTTCTTCCACGGCGAAACTTTTAAGAACACCATATCTCCAACAGCAAACTCAATCTCTTTATGCTTAAGGTCAGCATAAGACTTCTGCCGATCAGACGCCTCCTTTAACCGATCACGAATCAGCTTAACCTTACTCTCGGTCTCAGTTATCAACTCTGGTCCAAGAACTTGACATTCTCCTAACTCCGTCCAACATGTAGGAGTACGACATTTCTACCCATAAAGTGCCTCATATGGAGCCATCTGAATACTTGCTTGATAACTGTTGTTGTACGCAAATTCCGCTAACGGTAAATAATCTTTCCAACTACCACGAAAGTCGATAACGTATCCTCTTAACATGTCTTCCAACACTTGAATGACCCTTTCAGACTGACCATCTATCTGAGGGTGAAATGCAGTACTGAAGTCCAATCGCGTACCTAACACCTCATCCAACTTCTTCCAGAATCGAGATGTAAATCTAGGATCTCAATCAAAAATTATCGAAACTGGCACCCCATGCAAACGCACAATTTCTACTACATACAATTTGGCCAACTTCTGCAGTGAGTAATCAGTTTTGACTGGTACAAAATGAGCAGACTTCGTCAACCTATCCACGATTACCCATACAGAGTCTTTCTTCGAAGATGTCAAAGGCAACCCACTCACAAAATCCATCGTTACTCTTTCCCATTTCCACTGCGGAATCTTCACTGGCTGCAACAATCCAGAAGGCAATTGGTGCTCAGCTTTAACTTGCTGACACGTCAAACATTTCCCAACGAACTCAGTCACCTCTCCCTTAAGTCCAGGCCACCAATAAACCTCTCGCAAGTCTTTATACAATTTATTACCTCCAGGGTGCATAGCACAAGGTCCACCATGAGCCTCACCCAAAATCAACTGCCTTAAATCAGAGTGCTTGGGAATACAAACTCTTTCACGAAAGCAAAGAACCCCATCAGAATTCAGTCTAAAATCCTCACTCTCACCTTTCTTGACCTGCTGAAATCGAGGAATCAACGAATCATCCTTCAACTGTAACTCTTTGATCCTCTTAGTCCAAGTCGGTCTTACTTGCAACTCTGCTAGCAAGCTCCCATCATCATCCAAACTCAAACGAGCAAACATGGCCTTTAACTCAGCGACGGTCCTTCGACTCAGTGCATCAGCCACTACATTAGCCTTGCCAGGATGGTATTCAATCGAATAGTCATAGTCCTTAAGTAACTCTATCCATCTCTGTTGCCTAAGATTCAACTCCTTCTGAGTTAACAGATATTTGAGACTTTTATGGTTAGTGTATATAATACACTTTTCCCCATAAAGGTAGTGTCTCCAGATTTTCAATGCAAATACCAATGCTGCCAACTCCAAATCATGCGTAGGGTAAATCGCCTCTTGAGGCTTAAGCTGCCGCGAAGGATAAGCAACCACCTTACCCTCTTGCATCAGTACACAACCTAATCCCACATGCGAAGCATCGCTATAAACCATAAAGTCCTTCCCAGATTCCGGCTGAATCAACACTGGCGCCGCAGTCAACACCTTTTTCAGCTTGTCAAAAGCTTCTTGCTGCCTCTCAGTCCAATTAAAGGCTACTCCATTCCTTAACAATTTCGTTAACGGAGCCGCAATGATAGAAAACCCCTCAACAAACCTTCTATAATAGCCTGCCAAACCCAGAAAACTACGAATTTCTGATACAAACCTTGGCGGCTTCCAATCCAAGACTGCCTCAACCTTGCGAGGGTCTACCCTAATCCCTTCAGCAGAAACAACATGACCCAGAAAAGTCACTTCTCGAAGCCAGAATTCGCACTTGCTAAATTTTGCATACAGCTACTTTTCCCCAAAAACTTGCAGAACAATTCGAAGATGCTCATCATGCTTCTCCTCTGTTTCCGAATACACCAATATATCGTCAATAATGACGACCACGAAACGATCCAAGTACGGCTGAAATACTCGGTTCATTAAATCCATAAAAGCTGCTGGTGCATTCGTCAATCCAAGAGGCATAACCAAGAACTCGTAGTGACCATCACGAGTTCTGAATGCTGTTTTATGCACATCCACCTCCTTCACCCTTAATTGATGGTATCCAGATCGAAGGTCAATCTTGGAAAACACTGAAGCTCCTTTAAGCTGGTCAAATAGATCGTCGATTCTTGGCAGAGGATACTTATTCTTTATTATCAGTTTGTTCAACTGGCGATAATCGATGCACATACGCATCGTTCCATCCTTTTTTTTCACGAATAGCACCGATGCTCCCCACGGAGACACATTCGGTCTAATGAAGCCTCTATCTAACAACTCTTGAATCTGGGCTTTCAATTCCACTAACTCCTTTGGTGCCATTCTGTAAGGCGCAATGGACACTGGAGCTGTTCCAGGCAACAGATCGATCCCAAATTCAATTTCTCGGTTAAGAGGTAATCCGGGTAGCTCCTCATGAAATGCATCTTGAAATTCATTAACAGTCATCACTGTCTCCACTGTCACCCCTTCGGGTTCAGTTTGACTTACGAACGCCAGATGTGCTTCACAACCTTTGCGCATCAACCTTTCAGCCCTTAAGGCAGAAACCACATTGGACAGATAGTCCCTACGTTCACCAATAACCATCACCTCGTCGCCTTTGGTTGTTCTCAATACCATTCTTTTGGCTGCACAATCTAGCATTGCCTTGTGCTTGGTTAACCAGTTCATGCCCAAAATCAAGTCGAATTCTCCAAAAGGTAGCTCCATTAAATCTCCAGTAAAGATCCAACCCTGAGTCTCTAAAGGCACTTCCCTAAATAGTTTGTCTACTTTAACAGAGTGACCTAAAGGACTAACTACTGTTACCCCACTCACAGTCTCCTCAGAATGCTCACCCAACAACCCAGAAATTTCACAAGCAACATACGAATGCATTGAACCCACATCAATTAAAGCAGTATATGGTGTATGAGATATTAAGAACGTACCAGTTATAACATCAGGTGCATCACCCTCCTCGCGACGGTGAGTAGCATACACTAAGGCTGGCTGACAAGCCTCAGCATTACCAGCACCTCGTCCATGTGCTCCACGACCACGTCCGTTACCATTTCCTCCTCTACCTTGACCACGGCCCCTCGGCGGTGGCAATCCTCCTCGTACAGGCTGAGCAACCCTCTGATCAGCAGCTTGAGCCTCAGCTGGCTTCTGTGGGCAGTTCTTAACCTGATGATCTTTAGACCCACAACGAAAACAAGCTCCATTGCATTTCCAGCATTCTCCTCGATGAACTCTGCCACAGTCTCCACAAGCCTGTGGTCTAACAACATTCACTGGCATAGCTCAAGCTGGTTCTGCTACTCTAGCCCTCTTAAAATTCCGGTTTGTAGCTCCTGATGTTGCAGAATCTCTCTTAAAACGGTTGCGATCTCTATCGCGGTTCTGACGCTCAGCTCGCTTAATTTCTTCGGCTATCTTAGCCTTCTCTACCAGTGCAGCAAAGTCGCGCTCCCTCTGCGGCGCTATCAGTACTCTCAGCTCATCTCTGAGGCCATCCTCAAACCGAACACTGCGCTCGTACTCGGTGGAAACAATGCCACTAGCATACCGGCTTAATTGCAGAAATTCTGCCTCATATTTAGCCACAGTCTTACTACCCTGGGTCAGGTTCAGAAATTCCTTCCTTCGTGCGTCCACATAACTAGCTCCAACATATTTCGCCTTGAAAGACTGCTTGAACAATTCCCAAGTTACCCTCTCAGCTGGGGTACCCTCTCTCACGGTGATCCACCATTGATACGCCTCGTCCCTCAGCAACGATACCGCTCCATTTAACTTCTGCTCCACTAAACAGTCCAAGTCATCCATAATTCGCTCTGTGGCTTCCACCCAGTACTCAGCCACATTCGGGGCCACTCCAGATATGCCCCTAAAAACTTCCGCTCCATTGGCCCGGAGTCGCTCAAAAATGGACCCCCTATTTATGGGCCCGACATTGGCTCTGGCCACCCTTTCCAGAACCCTCAGCATGGCTTGGGACAGAGCGTCGTCCCCTGCGGCCCGATCGTACGGCCCATTATCCTCAACTGGTGGTCGTGCTTCTCCAGCTGGTATATGCTCAGAAGACGACGATCCAGCTTGAGCACTAACTCAGCCTTGTCCATGGCCTCGTCCACGAACAGCTCTTGTACTCATATCGATTATCTGATTTACGAATTTTATGACATTAGTTAATGTTTCAGTTGTTTATTACAGAGTATCTTATGAACAGATAAAATTTCAGAGTTGTGTTCGCGTGATCGTAGCCTAGCTACTATCTCAGTTTCCTAGGGTTTAGTTTACCCTAAAGTTTCAGTTTTATAGCCTTAATACTACCTCACCTATAGTATCACATCCAAGGCTCAGTACTATCTACGGTTTTCTTTTCAGTACAGTACAAAAGTTAAGGCAGAAAATACTTACAACTTGGTACTGGGGATTCAGTGTGCCACTTTCCGATTTATCAGATCAACTAGTTTGAGGCCTCTTAAAAATCAATGTTTCAAAACAACTTGTTTAAAAACTACAATTTGAAGGAAAAAAACCTTTTTAAAACCAAAAATTTTCCAGAAATCTGATTTTCCAAAAATACCCTTTTGGACTCCAAAAATTATTTTTTTTGAAAACCCTTTTTGGACACAATCCACAGCCGAGTTGTTGTAACCTGGCTCTGATACCACTAAATGTAACACCCCGAACCCGGCCCAGACGTTATGGCCATGTTCGGTGTACTACATCATCTAGACTATCCTACGCCGCCCTATTTACTAAGTCTGATGGTGAGTTTTGAAAAGCAATGCCTGTTTTTTTTTTTTTTTGTAAATTCCCATTTTAATAATTATTCAACTTAATCTCTATTTCATTTGTTAAGTAATTCACTTTAACCTTATTATCTTACTTAGTCTTTTGTAATAACAGGTTGGTTAAAAAAACATTTGTTTAATTTTCGAAAACAATGTGTAATTGTGGATGAAATAAAATAGTTGAAAGTCCCAAATAAAAACAGATATAGTGGCCTTATTACAACCCATAACAAAATAAAACCAATAGTAAAAGTAATTAAATTAATAAACCAATTAAAATACGAGTTCAGTCTTCGTGGCCACTCTGAATCCCTCCCAGCAACCAAGTCACGATCTAGGGCTCACTTGCAAGGATGGAAAGAGAATGGTGAGTTTGGGAAAACTCAGTGTGTGCAGAACCCATCCAAAGCCCACATCGGCTCGAGCCCACTAGGCCTGAGCCCTAACCAGTCCCAGTCAGATACTGGGCCGAAGCCCTATTCAGATTACAAATACTAGGCCAAAGCCCTATAACAGATACTCGGCCAAAGCCCTATAATAGATACTGGGCCGAAGCCCTATTCAGATAACAGTTTGGCCCCTAGGCCCATCACAGTACAGTACAGTATAACAGTATGAATGCAACCCAATTGGGGAGACTACTCAACCCACCAACCGCTACACACCACCCGTACTAGCCAACACACCATGTAGGGAATAACTCGACCCACCCAGCCCACACACTACAGTCACAGCATGGCTGCTCAGATAAACAGTATACGAGGCAAAGCCCCTTTCAGAAACAGTACGAGGCATAGCTTCTTTCAGTAACGTGGCAGTGCCACTCACACTTCCTCCAACATAAAACCCAACCCATGCATCAGACATACATACATCATGATATGCAGTAACAGAAATAGTCATGTCAAGCAGTACAGTCGATTTTAGCCCTAGGGGTATAATGGTAATTTTATACTTAGGGGTAAATCAGTAATTTCTCACCCTAAGGGTATTTCAGTAATGTTGTTCTCTTATTACAGTTTTTATTATTATTACAGCCTCTATTATTATAGTGGTTGTTACAGAAATTCATTTAATTCAGTTTATCAGTTTTAGCACTTAGGCCCTAAAACCCCTAATGGCTCTACCATGCCATTTTAGCCCATTAGGCCCATTTAAGCCTTAATTTCCAATCCATTATCTTGTTTTAACAGTTTTTATGCCTGTAATCCATATTATTGCCTTTAAACCTATTTTTACCCAAATGGGCCCAAATTACCCATTGGGCCCATATTCGGCCCACCGAGGCCCAACTTACCGTAGCGCCCAAAATTTCGCAGTCAACCCGCCTGACAGTGTCGATTCCAAAACCAACCTTCTCCTACCAACTTGAGAGCGTTCGCACGCTCACAAGCTCTCGAAATGCTGGAATTTCGGCATTTCAGCTTTTCGGCTTTTGCCGATTTAAACATTGAAGGGTGTTCGAAACACACACCTGTTTTGCAGTTTCACCAACGAGATCTCCTATGTGACAGTTCCTACAACCCAATATCTGATCGATTAATCAATAGATCTACGAAAAACCAAAGCCACAATCCCTTACCATATTCGGCCATACCCTTAATGGCCATGAAAACTTACCCCTGACGATTTAGGTGCACTAGATCTAGATCTGGTGATACCAATGCCTTGAACTCCTTGCTTGATCACCTTCCTCGCTAACTATCACTCAAAAAGAATAAAAATACCAATTTGAATTACTAAAAGTCCAAATCGACAATCTCCCTAACTTTAGGGACTTTTGGCTTTTCCAAAACATGAAATAATGTACAGATCTGAGGTATTAAGCACTTACCAACGATTTCTCTTCGATTCCTATGTAGATCTGATGTAAATCTGACCCTTAAATGTTAGTAGAACCCTTATCTCTGAGATCTGCAAATTTGGCTATCTCCCTAAAACTATGGTGATTTCGACTTTTCAACTAGAGAAAAAGATGGCGATTTGGGCTATGAGTTTGAGTGATGGTGTCGACAATGATGCGGCTCAAGGGGATGTAGTAATCGGCCACAACATGTGAAAGGAACAGGGGTAATTTGGCTTAGAAAGATTCGGCAAAAGAAAGCAGTTTTCGGGATTTCTGGCACTTTGAGCAATCGGCTATGGTTGATTGTGAGAGGGATGGAAGCAAAAGAAAGAGTGGATCTAAGTAAGGAGGGTATTCGGCTAGGAAAGAGATCAAAAAGGAAAAAGAAAAGTGTAAAAAAAATAATGGTAGAGGTGAAGAAGAAGAAATCGGCTAGAAGCTTTCTAGGGAGGCAAGTTTCGATTTTTCTGACAGTAAAAGAGAAGATTAATTCCTAAGGTGGCTAACCCTAATTCTTAGGACAAAAAATAGAAAAAGATAAAACCCTAATAATCTCTCTAAAGCAATCGGCCCAAGTCCCTAAAGCCCTTGCCGAAATTCACTTAAGTTAGTCATATGCCCGGCACATGCTTAAAAATTAAAAAGAACACTACGCTTACCTTGCAACTCGAACCCTTGTTCTTGAATACCCACTTAGGCGCCACTTTTTTAGGAGCTTAGTGGCGCCACCTTGCCACTCTACCAAGGCTCCCTTTGTGACATATTTTACACGGTTTTTCTTAAAGACCCACTTAACCAAGTCCCCTTTCACTTGAAAATCCAACTTAATATTTTACCGAGTTTTAACTTAAGCTTGGGCCTTCTAAAGGCCCACTAACACATGTACATAATTTTCAACCTTCAGAACACCAAAAATTTTAAAATTTCACTAAAATTCACAAAACCCAAAAAATCCCGAAAATTAGGGCGTTACAAGCTAGCTCGATAATCGGACGAGTCGGAGATCGCCATCACACTATCTATCAAACTTTGGTACTTTTGAAACTTTTGTAAATGAAATGGTCATGGCATGTATAGGCTAGATGGTTAGTGAATATGGCATAATTTGGTAAGTGATCAAGCTATGAGATGTGGCTTGGGTCACATATGTTTATAATCAAGTATTTTGGGATTGATTTTTTTTGGTTAAATGTGTTATGGCAAATTATGTGATTTTGATGAGTTCTTTGTGCTTGAGGATAATGATGATTTTTGGGTTCATAATATGCTTGAATTGGTATGTTTGTAGATGGTAAATTGGCTTGAAATGTTGCATATTCTTGGCTTGTAAGAATGACCCTTGTTGGGTGGCAATTTGGCTTAAACCAAGCCTATATTGTGCCACACGGCCAGGGAACACGGGCGTGTACTTCGACCATGTGTCACCTGCACCTTAAACGTTTTGGTCAGTTTTAGTGCACGGCCTAGACACACAGGCGTGTCTGGTAACTTGTAGTCGTGTGAAATTTGGCAGTATAGTCACACGGTCTGCTCTGTTTTGTACACGGGCGTGTCTGGTAGCCGTGTGTCAATTGACAGTTTCGGCCACGGGGTAAGGGCACGGGTGTGCTTAGGCCGTGGGCGACACACAGCCTAACCCCATGGGCGTGTTAGACAGCCGTGTGGGGTAAGTCAGAATTGACCATGGGCTGAGAGGTTTGGGCGTGTCTAGAGGGACACGATCGTGTGAGAGGAACACGAGCAAGGGGCACGGCCGTGTGTCCCTAACTTGAAAATTTATGATTATTTTCCTACCTTTTTGCTATGTTTTCAATTTGACCCTCAATTTTTATATGCATCATTTTATGATCATTTAAAGTATGCTTTGATGATAGAAAATACATGTTGGATTTTGACTAAAAAGTTCAAAATTTTTTTACTAATTCTGACATGAGATACAAGTCCAGTAATGCCCCTTACCTATTCCGGCGATGGTTACGGGATAGGGGTGTTACAAGAACAATATTGTAAAGGACCCATTGGTGAACATTTTAGGGTCTGAACCATTGGAAAATGAAGAAGGTACTGAAAATATGGCTTTGATGGAAGCCAATCTAAGGGACTCTGTTCAACTAGCATGGTTTGAACAATTGGAGTTGGAAGCTCATGAATACATGTAACTCAAGTTGTCAATTGAGGAACCGCCTAAACTCGAACTTAAGGTACTTACTTCCAATTTGAAATATGTTTACTTGGTAAAAGTTCTACTTTGTCTGTGGTTGTTTCAGCAGAACTAACAGAACACCAAGAGGAGCAACTAATTGTTGTTTTAAAGAAATTTAGAAGGGAAATCGGTTGGACCATATTTGATATTCAAGGAATAAGCCCTTCCTTTTGTATACATAAGATTATTTTAGAGCAGGGTGAAAGAGCTGGAACAATGGGCAAAGGAGACTCAATCCAATCATGAAAGAGGTAGTGTGAAAGGAAGTTATCAGATGGTTAGGTGCGCGAATTATCTACCCCATATTAGATAGTTCATGGGTAAGTCCGGTGTAAAGTGTACAAAAGAAGGGTGGGATCATGATTGTAGAGAATAAACGTAGTGAGTTAATCCCGATGAGAACTATCAGAGGTTGGAGAATTATAAACTCTAAATTGTATAGGGTTTTTCTAGTTGTTTTTACCACCTTTATACTTAAAAATAACACTAATCTCGAGCATTTGTTAATGAATTTAGTGAATTTTTCTTAAATCTTAATCATGGACATGAATTTACGAAATATGCAAAATTTTTCTTTATTATATGAATTTTGTGAATAAATTAAATCATTTTCATGTTATTTATTAATATGCTATTTTTTAATCATGCAGTGGGACCATGAGGTGATATAATATAGAGCTCAGTACAATTGTTGCATTAACATGAACAAACCCTACTTGGACGACAAAACTATGCAAAATTAGGTCATAAGGATGTTAATTTGACCCAGTTTAAGTGATGATACATGATGGACATGTCTAGTTATTTATTGGGTCATGTGTAACACCCCCAAACTCGGCCTAGACATTATGGCTGGATCTGGTGGTGTCACATTGAAGTGTTTTTCGAAAACATGATTTCATTGAAAACCCGTTCTGCATTAAACCTCTTTGTGATATTAACAATTTTTTTTGATTATATTAGAATGTTAATATACTTTAAAACATTGTTTAATGTGGAAGGTTTATAATATTTTACGTAAACGTGGTATTTTGAAAAACATTTATCTTTTGGAAATTCACGTTCTACTACTATCCGATATGAATCAAGATAAACAAAATCCCAAATTAAAGGTTCAAACTTAAAGATGCCTTATTACATAAACAAATACCTAATTAAAATTATGTGCAAATTTAAAAGAAAATAAGAAATCAGGTGCAGTTGTGTGGCCACCTTTGAGTCCCTTGCAGCACCAATCCACCTAAGACTGGGGATTACCTACGCAGATAAACAAAAGGGTGAGTTTACGAAAACTCAGTATGTAATCCCTTATCAAACAAATAGTCAAACATGTAGTATGCAATTACAGTCTGGGCCTGAGCCCGTTATAGTAACAGTTCAGTTTCAATTAGGGCCTAAGCCCATTATAGTATCAGTAACAATACAGATATGCAATCAGAAATCCTACCCAATCTAACCTCTACACTCCACTCCGTCCAGCCCTACACTCTATGTGGGGATAAAATTGACCCACCCATCTCTACACTCCAATGTTAGCATCGGTTGTGGCACTAAACAGTATCACAGCAAAGCTACCAATAATATGATTGGCATAAAGCCATCGGTAGGTCCACAGTCATCTTGGGCGACCCGTGCAACCTTACTAGTACAGTATACTTCCTTCAAATATAATAATCCCATCCCCATGCAACATGTCATACATCGTGTCATAATATCATGCATGGATGCAGTATATATATATAAATATAAATCGTGGCATGCTAAAAAACAATCATACATAACAGAAGGGCATACAGTCATTTGAACTCATAGGGGTATAACAGTCATTTAACCTCTTAGGGGTATAATAGTCATTTTCACCTCTTAGGGGTATAATAGTCATTTTTATCAGTTTGGGGTCTAGGTATACTTACCGACCCATCAGTAGGTCCACAGTCATCTCGGAAGACCCGTGTAACCTTAATAGTCAAGTAGTAAAAATGGGCCCAAGGCCCATTATGCGGGCCCACACGCCCGTGTGGCCCACAAAACCCAGAAATGACCTTGGTCGTATGAACGACACAGTCGGGTCCAATATCTTCCACACATCCGTGTGGTTTACCCGTGTTCGGCCCACAAGCTCGCTGGGCCCACACGGTCCATTTTGGCCCAACATGGCCCAAAATGGCCTAAGCCCGTGAAATCACTCATGGTGGTCTCTATGATCCAGTACCCACATTTTATACGTTCAAATTACCACACAAGCGAGCACACGCTCGTGTAGCGTCTATTGTCATAGTTTTTTGACTTTTGCCGAATTACGATTAGAGCAATGTTTACATAGCTGTTTATGAAAACATACGAGTAGCCTACTAGCACCAAACCTATATTCAACCAATGTATTCTATTAGTCGCTTAATAATAGGGTTAATCACCCTTTTTCTACCACTTAACTCAAAATAACATTTGATACTTGCCTTGATTGAAAGAGTGTTGTTTAGCCCGCTTAAACCATTTGACTAAGGCTGATTACATCGTCCTTATCAAATAGTTACGTTATCAGTGAAATCCATTAATAATAATCGCATAAAAAATGACTTGAATCGATACATACTGGCTCATTGAAAACTCAAAACCAGAGATAGGGAAAATAGGGCAATTGGCCAACACCCTAATATACAAGTCATGCACCAAGTTCGATACGGGACAAAAAAAAGAACCAAGTTACCTTTAATCGAGTGAGAGAGAAAAGCCTCGAACGCTACCGTAACACTTACAAACTCCTTCACTTCTCAAGAAGTTTTAAGAACCAAATGAAACACCACACTATGAGAGAGGAATGAAGATTTGTCAATAAAAGAAAAAGTAGTATTCGGCTTAGTAAAGTGCAAAAGAGGGGAGACTTAATTCACTATGAAAGAATAGAGAGAGAACAAAAAGAAGTTGAAAGCACTCACCGATTTGCCAAAGAACAGTTGCCAAACTGAAATACAAATGAAGAGAGTGAGGGATGAAGAAGGAGAGAATCGATAAAACCAAAGCTAGAATCGAAAGAGTTTGAGAGAGAGGAGAAAAGTGGGTATACGACCAAGGTAAAGAATACAAAAGTAAGGGAATTGTTTAGTCCCAAAAGAGAAGAGAGAAAAGCAGAAAGAGCATTCAGCTAAGGAGAGAAGAAAATCGATAAACAGGAGATTGAAGGAAAACACAAAAACCAAAGGCAACCAAAATCAAAAGGTACCTAAAAACCCTAGTAAAATTCGATACAAAGTCAAGAAAAACGACAAAGACTATTGGTAAAAACCCGAAATAGAGAGAAACCAAAACCCAACAATTGCACAACCACTAGAACTCACCCTCAATGCCGAATTCTTGAGTGCCTAGAGTTCACATTCGGCACTAACTCCTCTAATTCAAATTCCCTATTTTTTCTCCTATACTCTCTACACGACAACACCAAACCGACCCCTATCTAAATCCCTTTTTCTTCTAAATTTCTGCTACGCATTCCCTACACCCCAAAACTAAAATCAAAGAATGCCTACAATTGCAATTCAGCTCCAACACTTCCCTAACTTCCCATTCCCTTGAATTTCTCCTATAATCCCTCCACAACATCCTCAAACTGATCACTATCCAAATCTCCCCTTTCTCCTTCTAAAATCTCTCCTCAAATCCCTCACTTATCACTCTTCCTTCAACTACTCAGTTTGAATTACACTCTACCTCCATAGTGTTTCGGTCAACCTCTACCACCCACATAGCAAGGAAGCAAAATAAATACCCCTTTTAGAAACACCCAGACTCGAACCTCAAACCCCATGGAACACTCCACACGCCCTTAACCCCTGGACCAGCAGGCCTTTCTGTCATGTTTTACCCACAAATAAATAAAAGTCTACTGTCTAAAGATAGGGTTTATTCCTTTAAAAACAAAATTTTGCCCAAGACAAGGCTTGAACCCAAGACTTCTTAGACACTCCTAGAACCCATAACCACTGAAGCAGACATGTATTTGTGTCACTTTCTTGCACCACTAAACATTTATGTATAGCCTCCTACCTGCTCCTATGCTCAAGACCTAATACTTCTAGGCCCAAAATTCGGGGCGTTACATCATGAAACCGTTCAACAAGAGGGAGTCAAGCCCAAATTTAGTATAAGCTATGGATGCACTAAAATCAACTTTAGGACAATGATTTGGAGGTCCCTACACATTGAAAATCATTAAAAAATCACACATGAAGATTGCTCAAGAAATCATCCACTCTATGGCTAAATTTAGCATGATTCCATGCTTAATCAAGCAACCACCTCACCCTCATTTCCACTTGTTATGGCCAACTATTAGTGGGAGAGAACCAATAGATCTTTAACACCATTTTTAGTAAATTTCGCCACCAACCTCAAGTATAAATACCACACTCTTTTCACATTTTTATTTATCCCTTACTCCCTAAAAATCATCCATCATTCCTTCATTCATTACTCATCCATTCGATTTTTTCATTCTCTCATTTTCTTCATTCTTTCCACGACTAGCTCTTTAGCCAACAAAACTATGATAAGGTTGTCTCTTTGCTGGCCACCTTGAGGAGCCATTAGTAAAGAAATAATTCAAGGGTCGAAAGAAAACATCTTCATTCTGAGTTCACGGGACTACCGATTTGAACAAATTTTATTCTTCCTTTAATTTCTTATATTGATCTAAATATGTTTGTAATGTGTTTTATGATCTTGTCATAAAAAAATGGTAGCTTAAATCTGTTGAGCTAGGATGATTGCATTTATTCAATAAAGTTTGTTAAATCATGTTTATACTGTTTGTGCCTCAGTCGATCATGTTTTCAATTAAATTCAAGTATGTATTTCATTCATACATGATTGGATGTGTAACAGCTCGATTTAGGGGCTAGTTGGAACAGTGGTTTTAGAATCACCAATCTGAGGTTAGAGAAAATAAATTTTAATGTTATTATTTGAGTTATATCATGATTATATGAGTGCACAGAAATTTTGGTAAATTAATTTTAGCGATTGCATGCTTAATTTTGAAAAAGGACTAAATCGCATAAAGTGCAAAAGTTTTATTTTATTAGCCAGTTGAGTCAAATAGCTAGAGAACTAAAATGTGAGGGTTTTAAAGGGCAAATAGACCCTTATTCTTAAAAGTGGTCGGCCATAGGAGACAAAAATCATGAAAAGTCAAAATTTTGGTATGGGTTGGTATTTGATGACAAAAGCAAAAGCTAATAAAATAAAATAAGTGGCCATCTTCTCTCTCATTTCTCATTGTTTTCTGAAAATAGAAGAAGAAAACCTCCATGGGAGCTTGAAATTTTCAGCCACCTTTCTTCATCACAAGTAAGTGATTTTAAGGCCATTTCTTGATAATTTTAGTACTTTTGGAAACCTTGTAGCATGAGCTACCTATTGGGGGACTATTTTGCATAATGGAGGAAAGTATAGAGTTTTTCCATGTGAGTAATTGTGTGGTTTGTTGGATTTTTATGGAAGAAAATGAAATATGATTATGAGATAAACAATTTTTGTGAAAAGGGGATTTTCATGAAAACACCTAAAAATGGCTATTTTGTAAAGTTTGTAAAATAAGTTGTAAATGTGTGAAATAATTTAAATTGTGAGTAACTATAGTTATAAAGAATTTGGCTAGGCTTGGTAAACCAGGAAATTTGATAAAAATCAATTTACGAGTCTAAGGGCAAAATCATAATTTTTGTAAAGTCCAAGGGCAAAATAGTCATTTTGCCAAATTGTGAATTATAGAATGTTTTAATTAATGTAGTGATTAAATGAGTGAATTTTATTATGTTAGATTGAGATTTGGGCTTGAATCAAAAAGTACAAGATTATGGACTAAAATGGAGAAATTAGCCGAAATTGCATTCAAGGTGAGTCCATGTCACTAAATAAACATATTATTGTTAATATACTTGAAATCTATTTTGCTATGATTGTATTGAATTACATGTTGATGGGGTTATGTATGAGAAAGTGATGCCAAATGTTAATAACATTTTTGTGATGGTTGAATACATTAGAAGTTAATGGAATATGACATTCCATTGAAACAAGTAAGTTGGTGTGATAATAATGATGTATATTGTTGTTGTTGTTATTGTTTAAAGCCTAAATGGGTAAGGCTTAAAATGAGTAAATTTATATGTAAATGATACCTCGTCTATTAATGTTTTTATTCATGAATGCTTTAGATGATATATGATTGAACATTACTGACCTTTGGTGAAAATGTGAGAAGTGAAGTTATGAATAAAATTCTATGAAATGTTGAAAAATGGGCTAAGTGCGACACCATCAAAAATTATTGATAAAGATGGACTAAGTGTGATACCATCGAAAGTTATTAATAAAGATGGGCTAAGTGCGATACCATTGAAAAATCATAAATAAAGGTGAGCTAAGTGCATTATCACCAAAAATTATTGATAATGGTGGGCTATGTGTGAAAAAACCGGATAATTATTGAAATCGATGAGCTAAGTGCAAACTATCCATCTTATTGATTTATAATACCAATGAGCTAAGTGCAAATTATTGTGAAATACCAATATTGGTGGGCTAAGTGCGAAACCTCCTTATAATTGCTAATATGAATGGCTATGTGCGAACCATTGAGCATGAATTATTATATTGAGGTGTGTATTGAGAAATATGGTAAAGTTGCAAATGAGTAGGTTACACATGTGAGGATGATTTTATGATGACCTAGTGATATCTATATTTATGATGTATGAAAGCGTGGTAAAACTGATTGGTGACTTATATGCTTAAAATAGAAGCTAAAGCAAAGAAAGCATGAGAAAGTAAATTGCGATAAAATAGTTTCGAAATAGCAGCAGTTACGTGATTTTGAAAAATCACCAAAATTGGTGAGAGTTGAATTAAAGATTAGATGAGATATGAAATCAAATTTTAACGAGTCTATTTTTACATAAAAGAAACGGTGCATGCAAAAGAATCTCACAATATGAGATATTTGAAATTTAGTGGGACAGGGTCAGATAGATTACGGAGTCCCCTATTCTAACTTGGGAAAATTATTAGAAATTGTAAAAAAATAATTATGGGACAAAATTTATATAGTTAGATTCCTTAATGAGTCTATTTTCAGAAGAAATAAACGAGAACCTCATTTGAATTCTGTACTGATCATGATTTTGATGAAGTAATAATAATGATCGTACCTAGAAATGAACTATTATCACGATGAAAAGCAAGCGCACCTATCAAATAGTAGTATAGTTAGTGGCAAAACCAGAATGTCGAATCCAAGGAACTAAAAGGACTAGTAATAACTTTCTTCCTATTATCTTACCTAGAAATAAGGAGGGATTTTGTTTAAACTAATTAACTCTAAACTAAGGACGCGACAAAGAGTAAATTGGAGAATTACTTTAGGAAAACTGAATGATAAAGGCAATACCCAAGGAAGAATCCACCTAGACTTTACTTGTTATTTAACTCTGAATTAGACTATTTCTTCATTCGACTTGATTCGTAGAGATCCCTAAATTATGTTAATATCTCCGTCGAGAATAAGAACAACTAACCCTAGGTTGATTAATTGAAATCTCTTTCTAATTAAAACCCCTAGTTTTGCATTAACTCTATCTATGGATCCCCCTATTAGATTTGACTCTAATCCGGTAGATTTTTGTCGTCCTATGTTTAGGAGTGCGATTAACTCTGCTTAATTGTGTTAGATCTACTCTTAAACAGGGACTTTTGCTCCTCTGAATAAGCACATTGGACTTGAATTAATATCTTGAAATATCAACTTAAGAATTAAAAACACAATTAAGAATAAATCGAATATTTATCATATAATTCAGATAACAATAACAAGATTCGTCTTAGGTTTCATCCCCCTCAGGTATTTGGGGATTTAGTTCATGTTTATAAAAGAATACATCTCAAAGTAAAAAAAGCAAAAAAACATAAAGAAAACCCAAAACTCCTAAAAGGATTGAAGGGAGATCTTCAGTCTTGATGTAGATCCTGGCTTCTAAGATGGATCAATTGGCTTTCTTCGAGTAATTCCCTACCTTCTACACTCTGTGTCTGGCTCCCCATTTTAAGTCTGCTCCTAGGATGTTTATATAGACTTCAGAATACCTTTCTTAGCCCCTAAGTAGCTTTTTACGCGTGAAATTGAAATTTGTCATGACAGGGACACGCTCGAGTGGCACGCCCATGTGATTCGAGCCCAGGCTGTGTTCAAGCCTGCTAATTTAGCACAGGCATGTGGTCTACTCGTGTCATGAACTTCAGGCTGTGTTTTTTTCTAACTTTGGCCCATTTTCTCTATTTTTGACCCGTTTCTCGTTCTTTTCACTCTCCTATGCTCACCTAAGTATAAAATATGAAATTAAAGGTTTAGGAGCATTAAATTCCACAAATTAAACAACAATTCATCCATAAATGTGCTAAATATGGGATAAAAATATGTATATATTGTAGTTTATCATGTACAAAGAGATAATTTATTTTTAGTGAAGAGGGGTCGAAACTGTCTAACCGCAAATAGGGGCAGATTTAATGAATAAACTATACTAATTGGATGAACCAAAAATTCTGGAAATTTTATGGTAAGAAGAGGTGTGAGTCTAGTTTTAGGGAAAATTAATGGATCTAAATTTGGAGTTCCGTAGCTCCAGATAAAAATAATTTAGTGACCGTGACTCGAGAAAATAACTTGACCTGAACATAGGTAAAAAGGCAATTATGAGAGTATTACCTTGAGATCACGTTGTAAGAAATGGTGGAAGTATATTGATAAATTGTTTATCATTTTCATATGGACTTACTAAGCGTCAAGCTTACTCCCTCATTTCCATTTCTTTTAGCTTTGTCAGGTTAGCTCGGGGTTGGAGATTGTCAGAGGTAGCATCACACTATCAAGTCATTACCTTTGGAATAACGAAGCATATGTTAGAAATTTTCAAGTGAGTGGCATGTATAGAGATCTAGTTTTATGGCATGTGTTATTATGATTTTGGCAAAATGTATTGGCTTATGTTAAGTTATATGTGTATGGCCATGAGATGTGGCTCATATTAATTATGGTTTGTAAATCTGGCTATTCATGTTATGTATAATGTTTATGGAGTGATTATGTTTGGTTGCCATGCATGGTGGGTATATATGAATATGTTAGAATTTGAGTATGGAAGTCTTGTATGGTTGATTATGCATTTAGTATTGTTTCAAGGTGGCAAAGAGGCTTGGTAAATAGCCTATTTCTGTCCACACGGGTAGACACATGGGCGTGTGTCTAGGCCGTGTGTGACACACGGTCTGCCCCACGGGCGTGTAGTTTGGCTGTGTGTCCCCTGCACCTTGAATTTGTTGAATTAAATGCCCAGTAGTAAACACACAGGTTGAGAAACAGCCATGTGTTTCAACGGTGGGGGACATGGCCCAGCACACGGGCGTGTGCCATGACCGTGTGTCTACTGACATCAAAAACAGAATGTCAAGTTTTTTGCACACGGGCCACGACACGTGCGTGTCATGGCTGTGTGAGGGACACAGGCTAAGCACAAGGGCGTGTGCCCTGTTTTTAGTAGTTTTTGAAGAAATTTTCTTAAGTATCTGAAATGGTCTCGGTTTGTTTTCAAATCATGTTTTAGGCCTCGTAGGCCCATAGGAAGGTTAGTGGGACAAAGTTTGAAAAAGTTTTAAATTAGGACGCATTTCGTTGGCTCAAATTCGAATGATTGCATGATTAGTAGTAAGGTAATGCCTCGTACCCCATCCCGTCGTTAGATACGGGTAAGGGGTGTTACAGGATGCATTTGAATGAGCTGCATGATCCTGACAAGACGATGGCTAATTGACACAATAATTGAAAAGTGCATACTTAATTTAGATCCTGATCTGACTAAATTAAAGGTTCATAATAACTTTGAGGAGCTCTATTATCTTGCATAGTTTTTAGATTTATGTGATTAAATTGTTTCAAACCTGATTCGTCCCTATTACTTCACATGAATTCTAAGACACCTTTAGTTTAATATGGTCAGTAAAATGCATATTTCACTAAGTAAAAGATTTTGAAAGGACTTAATTTGGTTTCCAAACTCATGAAAGATCGAATTGCCATGGAATGTTTTTCGAACACTTCTAAGCATGAGAAAAATAAAATAAGTTTAATAGTGTAATTATCCTAGCGTATTCATGTTATTAATGGCTGGATTTTGTGTTTTTGCTGCTAAACTCATCTCATACATTTCGTTTCATACTTTGCATTTAGATTAAATTGTATAAGGAATCATCCTGCGTTTAGATAATTTAAATTAACTTAAACTGCATCACTCAAAATACTGTGTTTTTATCACCAAACTGTTAACTTTAATTTTACAATTAATTGATTAACATACACAGTCCCTATGTAGATGATAACTCTTTTACATACTATTATTTGATAATGACTGTGTACACTTGCACAAACTTGAGCATTACAAGTTTTTGGCATTTTTGTCGGGGATTGTTGTCTTAATCATTTTTGTGAAATTATTCTTTTCAAATTTGTTTTTTTTTTTTCATTTTTATCCAACTTCTAACCTTATGAATTCATTCTTTATTTTTTATGATTTATTTTTCGAATTTTTGTAAGCATAGATCAAACCATGGATTAATTACTCGTAGACTTGAAATCGAATGGATGTTTAGATAGAAAAGATGTGAATAATTAGCTCAAAGATAAGTCAAGATGAACCTTGGAAATAAAAATGATGGACAAGGTAATGGAGCCAATCAAATGCAAAATCCAATCCTTATTGTTGATGACAGGGATCATGCCATAAAACAATACGCTATGCCTCTTTTCAATAAATTAAATCCAGGAATTATGTAATGCCCCTAATTTTAGGCCTAAAAGAATTGGGCCATGGGCTTGGGTGCGTCTAAAATTATTGGGTGTAAGACATCGACTCAATTTGATAGTCAGAATTGTTGGGTTGGTGATTTTGGATTGTTATAGGGTTTTTATGAAGTTTTGGGTTCAAGCTTGGGTATAGGAAAAATTTTGGTTTTGGCCTTAAGGGAACCCTGAGCTCAAGTGGGATAGCTTATAAATAAAAGGGGCTAAAATAAAACACAAAAAGAGATTTGGTCTAGTGGCAAAGAAGTGATGCCATAGGGGAAGCAAGGGGTCCAAGGTTCAAGTCTTGGCTTTTACAACTTATTTTGGTTTCTCTTTTAAATAAATTTGGAAGCGAGTAGATGGGCTTTAAAGTTAAATGTGTTGGACTTGTGACATAAAGGAGCTTGTGTCCTAGTGGTGGTGGCATGGCATGGTTTTTGAGAGGACTTTGGTTCGAATCCTTTTGTATGCAAAGGTTGATTATTTTGCTAATAAGTTGGTTTTGGGGGATTGATAGAGAATCCCACATCGGGAAGCTAACATGAGAATAGGCGAGAAGCTAGCTTTAAATAGAGCAAACCATAAGGAGAGTAAGCATACCTTTCTTGGCTTATCCCTTTCACGTTGTGGCGTGTTCGTTTGGGTTAGGCGTTGGATCGTTTGTTGATTTGTATGCAGTTGGGTCACGGTGGTGCTGACCGTAGTTGATCGACAGACCCTCCTGGGGTGTCAAGGGTGCGATTATTGTTGGCTTCTGGGCATAGTAGCGTTCAGAGCACGGATTAACTTTAGATACCTTCCAGGTGTGCACTTCACCCTACTCTAGCTGTAGAACGGCAAATGCCAGAATGCCGAAATGGGCCATGTCGGCCTAATGGGCCCGTGGGCCCAATCGGGCAAATTGTATGATTGTGTAGTAAATATTGGACTAGACTAGGTGAATCTCAAATCTGTTGCTAGTTTTGCGCTAAAGGGCCACACGGGTGTGTGGGCCCACTTGGGCCGAGAATGAGCCTTAGGCCCATTCGTAACGTTATCTCTTTTTAAAATACTTGAGTCGCCCGAGGCGACTATAAACTTTCTGAGGGATTGATAAAATTATCGAAATACCCTTATAGGGTAGAATTATCATAATACCCCCAATTTACAAAATTGCCAAATTACCCTCGATTTGCAAAATTATAGAAATACTCCCGATTTGCAAAATTATCGAATTACCCTAGATTTGTAAAATGACAAAAATACCCTCGATTTATAAAATTACAAAAATACCCCAGTTTAGAAATTACAGAAATAGCCCTGTAGGGTAAAATTACCGAGATACCCCTGTGGGGTAAAATTACCATTTTGCCCCTAGGGTGTTAAATGACTGTTTTGCCCTTGTGGGCAAGTGACTGACTTGGACTGTGTATTTGACGGATTTGACTGTGTTCGTATGACAGTGATTTGATTGACGTGACCGTGGTTGTGTGATTGATATGTTTTAATATGTGTTTAAATGGCTGATACTGAACATGGCCATCTGCATACATGTGTGATGATTGAGCATAGCATACACGACATATTGTGTTGGGACAACCATTTGGAGGAAGTTTTGTGCTAGTGGCTTTGCCACGTATTCTGATTCTGGTGGCTTCGACACGTTATTTGTTATTAGCAGCATGGCTACGTTATTGGTGTGTAAGGCTGGGTGGGTCGAGTTATTCCTCACATGGTGTGTTGGGTTGGTACGGGTGGTGTGATGGCTAGACTGGGTTGGGATTGCATTCACATTTTGTTCTGATTCTGTTATGGGCTTGGCCCATACTGTTCTGTATAAGGCTAAGGCCCAGACTGATCTGTTCTATATAGGGCTTCGACCCAGTCTATTCTGCATATCTGTATTATACTATTACTGATTCGGCTTTGGGCTTAAGACCACCTGATTCTGATTCTGATAATGTTTCTGATTCTGTAATAGGCTAAGGCCCATCTGGTACGGTCTGTTATAATGGGCTCGGGCCTAATTGATACTGGAACTGTAATAGGTCTGAGGCCTAAACTTTTAAGTTTTTTACATGTCTGACTGCTCATTTTGTATAGTAGGGGATTACACACTGAGTTGTCATAAACTCACCCCATTTATTAACTGTGTAGGTAATTCCCAACATTAGGAGGATCGGTGCTGCGTGGGACTCGAAGATAGTCACACATTGTTTATGCTTCTGAATTTGATTATTTGTTTTCAGTACTTTTGTTTTAGGTTGTAATAAGGCGTCTTAAAGTTTCTAGATTTTTAATTCTCAGGTTTTTACTTATTTTGATTCATAACTGCTAAAGGTTGACCGAAGTTTTCTAAAAATGTTAACTGTTTCCAAAATAACACTACGTTTCTGCAAAACAACTGTTTTAAGTTAAGCTTCCGCAACAATTAAGGTTTTTAAGGTAATAACATTTTACAAGAGAATGACCTGTAATAAACCATGTTTTAACAATAAGCAAACGAAATCTGTGGTTTTAAATGGCAAGAAGTATTATATTTCCTTAAGAAGGGTTTCCAATGGAAACAAGGTTTTCGAAAAATACTTCAGTCTGACACGCCTGATTCGGGCTAACTTCTAGGACGGGTTTAGGGTGTTACAAATTAGAAGACTAGAGACCAAGGTACCTCAATTTCAATTGAAACTAGTGATGTTTCAAAAGCTCCAAACGATGGGCCAGTTTAGTGGAATGCCCACAAAAGATCCACACATTCACCTTTGATTATTAATGGAGGTGAGCGATTCTTTTATGGTAGCCAGTGTTACTAAAGATGTATTGAGGTTAAAGTTGCTTCCATACTCATTGTGAGATCGAGCACAAGCATGACTGAATTCATTTTCCCTAAGTTCAATATCTACATGGCAAGAATTAGCAGAAATATTTTTGGTAAAGTATTTTCCACAGAGCAAAAATGCTAAGTTGCGAAATGAGATAACCACATTCTTACAATTGGATGACGAATCCTTGTACGAGGCATGGGAAAGATTCAATGAATTATTTTGTAAGTGTCCTCATCATGGGATTCCACATTGCATCCAGTTGGAGACATTCTATAACGGTCTCAACGCACACACAAGATTGATAATAGATGCTTCTATGAATGGTGCAATTTTGTCTATGTCTTATAATGGGGCTGACAAGAACATTGAGAAGATTTCTAGTAACAACTACTAATAGCCAACAAATCGAGCAACTTTAGGAAGATGAGTAGTTGGAGTGCACGAAATGGATGCACTTACATCACTCTCAGCTCAAGTATATTCTATTTCTTCAATATTTTTCCACTAATGGTTTGAATAATTTTACAGCTCAGTCGCCAAGTAAGTTTGATGTTGTTTCTTACGTATACTGTAGGGATGGTCATTCTTTCAAGAATCTTCCATCAAATCCTAAGTTAGTATATTACGTAAGGAATCAACACCAAAATAGAAGTTGAAAAGGACCATAATCCAACTTCTACAATCCTTCATGGTGTAACCATCCAAACTTTTCTTAGAGTAACCAATGAAATAGACCAAACAACTATATATAGCTTAGACTAAGTCAACCCCAAGGGTTTAATCAACAAGTTCCAAAACCACCACAACTCGAGTAATCCAACAGTTTAGAGAACTTGTTGAAGGCATATATGGTAAAGAACAATGCCTTAATCCAAAGCCAAGCAGCAACACTAAAGAATTTGGAAAGCCAAATGGGTCAGTTAGCTACGGAGCTTTGTAACCGACTGCAAGTAGTGTTGTAGAGTGATAAAGAAAATCCAAGGAGATTTGGTAAGGAACATTGCAAGGTAGTGGCTTTATGAAGTGGTAAGACTTTGAAGCCCAAGACAGTTGTGATTGAAGATGATTCTACTAAGAAAGAGGAAAGTCAACCATTTGTTGAAACTCCTACACCAGTAGAGCCAGAACTTACAAAATCAAATGAGGCAAAATCTAATAGCTAACATCTTTTCTAGGTGTAGATTTATCTCTTCAGAAAAGTTGTCCAATTTAACCCAAAGTTCCATCACCTCCATATCCTTAAAAGATCCAACCAAATAAGTAGAAACAAGTGGTGCAATTGAAGAAGTTTGGGGATTTTCTAGAGTAACTGCACATCAATATCTCGTTGGTGGAGGCTTTAGAGCAAATTCCCAATTATGTGAAGTTCATGAAGGACATTTTGTCAAAGAAGAAAAGACTTAGTGAATATGAGATTGTAGCATTAACGAAGGAGTGCAGTGCATGCTTACCGAATAAGCTTTCTTCGAAACTGAAGGACCTAGAAGCTTTACTATACCTTGTAATATTGGAGAATCTTACTGTAGTAAAACTTTGTGCGACTTAAGAGCAAGCATCAACTTGATGCCCAAATCTATTTTTAAAATGTTGAGAATAGGTGAAGTAATACCCAAAATTGTGATACTCCAATTAGTAGATCAATCTTTAGCATACCCAGAAGGAAAAATCGAGGATGTTTTAGTAAGTGTTAATAAGTTTATTTTTTCCTACTGGTTTCATGGTCTTAGATTTTGAAATATATAAGAAAGTGCTGGTCATCCTACAGAGAGTTTTCCTAGCTATATGAAGAAAGTTAATAAACGTGCAAAAAGGTGAACTCACCATGAGAGTTCAAGATGATTAGGTAACATTTAATGTTCTGAAAGCAATGAAATTTCCCGATCCAATAGAGGAATGTTCAGTGATAGAGGAGCTTGAAACTTTAGTTTCTATGGAATGGGAAAATAATTTTGAAGACCCATTGGAGAACACCTTAGGGTCTAAGCCATTGAAAGATGGAGAAGGTACTAAAAACATGGCTTTGATTGAAGCCAGTCTAAAGTGCTATGCTAAACCAGCACGGTTTAAACCACTAAAATTGGAAGTTTGGGAGTTTTTGCTACCTAAATTATCAACCAAGGAACCTCCCAAACTCAAACGTAAGGTACTTCCTTCCCATTTAAAATACATTTATTTAGGTAACTATTCTACTTTGCTTTATTTTAGCAAAGTTAATATAACACCAATAGGAGCAACTGGTCAAAGTTTTAAAGAAATGAGAAAAGGCAATTGGTTGGACTGTAGATGATATTCAAGGTATAAACCATTCGTTCTATATGCCTAAAGTTATCCTAGAGGAAGGCAAAAGAACTACGATTGATGGGAAAAGGAGAATCAACCTTATCATGAAGAAGGCAGTTCGAAAGGAAGTGATCAAATTATTCGATGTAGGAATTATCTACGCCATCTCAGATAGTTCATGGGTAAGTCCGATATAGTGTGTCCCCAAGAAAGGCGAAATTACGATTGTTGAAAATGAACATAACAAGTTAATCCCAATGAGAACTGTCTCAGGTTGGAGAATCTGTACTAATTATAGAAAATTGAACAAAAAGCCACTCAAAAGGATCATTTTGCATTGCCTTTTATGGATTAGATGTTAGATCGACTAAAAGGTAACAAATATTACTATTCCTTAGATGGATATTTAGGATACAACCAAATAGTTATAGTCCCGAAAGACCAACATAAAACCACTTTTACTTGCTAGTACGATACATTTGCTTTTAGGCGAATGCCTTTCAGTTTATGTCATGCACTTGCCACATTTCAACAATGCATGATGGCAATATTTACTGATATCATAGAAAATTTTGTTGAGGTTTTCATGGATGATTTTTCTTTTTTTTTTTGGTAATACTTATGATGTTTGTTTGAGCAATTAGGCTAAGGTACTAAAGAGATGCAAGGAGACAAATCTTGTCCTTAACAGGGAGAAATGCCATTTTATGGTTAAGGAGGGATTCTCTTAAGACATAAAATTTCCAGAAATGGGATTGAAGTTGATAAAGTAAAGGTGGACATAATTGAGAAATTACCATAACCAATCACTATTAAAGGAGTTTGAAGTTTCTTAGGCCATGTCAGATTTTACCGAAGGTTTATAAAAGATTTTTCAATAATTTCTAAACCTTTCTGTATGCTATTAGAGAAAGAAACAATTTTTTTTTATTTTGACAAAACATGTTTATATGCTTTTAAGGAGTTGAAAAGTCGATTAATTTCAACCTCAATAACTGTTAAATCTGATTGGAACTCACCTTTTAAGTTAATGTGTAACGGAAGCAATTTTGCTGTCAGAGCTGTAACGGGTTAAAGAAGGAACAAAGTATTTCACCATATCTACTATGCAAGCAGAACTTTGACAAGAGCCCTGCTCAATTACACAGTAATTGAAAAAGAGTTCTTTGCTATATTTTTTTTCTTTTGACAAGTTCGGTTCTTATCTCATAGGTGCCAAAGTTGCAGTGTTTAATAACCATGTAGCCATGAAATACTTACTCATAAAGAAAGATGCTAAACCAAGGCTAATTCGATGGATACTCTTACTCTAAGAATTTGACCTTAAGATTTACGACAAAAAAGGTGTTGAAAATCAAGTAGTCAATCATCTATTGAGGTTAGAGCAAAATGAGGTAACTCACTCACTTGTTCCTATTAATGAGAATTTCCCAGAAGAGCATATTTTTGAGGTAAGCCAAATTCATGAAATACCTTGGTTTGCTGATTATGAGAATTATTTAGCAGTGGAATAATTTCTCAAGAAATGACATACCAACAAAGAAAGAAATTCCTTCACAATAGTCGATATTATTTTTGGGAGGATCTATTTTTGTTGAAACAATGTGCATATAACATAATCAGTGTAACACCCCTAACTTGTATCCGTCGTCAAAACAGGGTTACGGAGCATTAACAGAGTTTTCAAATCATACGAACACATATTTATAAACATTTCATATCATATCAATAAACTTATTAAAACCAAGTCAAAACATACATATTATCCCTTACACGAGCCCCCGAAGCCCTAAATATATGTTAGAAATAAGTCGGGACTAAATTAGAAACTCAGAGAATTTTTCAAAAAACATTGAAAACTTTCAACATTGTAGGGGCCACATGGTTGTGTGGGCATTTGAAGTAGGGACACACAGCCGTGTCCTAGCCTGTGTCCATGCCCGTGTAACAATTAAGTTAAAATAAATGAAAAAAAGAGAGAGACAAAATACCATTTTTATTTCTTGTGTTCTTCTTCTCCAAGTCGAAACACCATAGATAGGGATTAGAAAGCTTCATCCAAGCTTCATACCTTCGATAGGTAAGTGAAAACTTGCCCGTTTTCAATAATTTTTATGTTTTTGAGCTC
The DNA here is from genome assembly GCA_020496765.1 of Gossypium stocksii. Taxonomy (NCBI): domain Eukaryota; kingdom Viridiplantae; phylum Streptophyta; class Magnoliopsida; order Malvales; family Malvaceae; genus Gossypium; species Gossypium stocksii. Next base: position 45,785,963 of record CM035624.1, read on the forward strand.
GTATTAGCTTGATCTAGCTAACCTAGGGACTAATTTGAAAAATTTTCAAATGTTATGAGTTATGCCATTGATGAGTTTTATATTTTCTTGAAGTTTTATGAAAAATTATTGAGTTTGGTTGCTAGATAGGACTATTTTGCAAAGTAGCTTTTGTTGATTTTAATGTTCAAGGACTAAAACGTGAAAATAGTAAAAGTACAAGGAATTGATGCAAAATAACAGCAAGTATGGGCTATAATTGAAGGGGTTTATAGATAAGCTAAGCTTACATTTAATAGAAAATGGTTAAATTGCATGATTTTGACCTGGGGACTAAATTGCAAAAAAATGAAATGTTAGGGGTAATTTCAAAAAATGTCAAAGGAACTTAATTGCATAAAATGATTTAATTTTACTGTTAAAATTAATTAACTGAACGAAAATATTATTTTAGATCAAGAACGATTGGAAAATCAAGGAAAAGAGAAAATTACCGAATAGTCTCTGTACCTTTGTTATTACTGCAATTTAGTAAAGTAAGTTCATTCGGTTAATTCTATACATTTTAAATTTATATATTAAATGATTTATCTATTGATTTCTGATTAATGTGATGATATCTGATAATCAAGAATTGAAATAATGGTTGATAAAACACTAGTTACTATTAATATCTCCTGAGCCGATGAACGTAGGATAGACTACAATTGGCATGCAAATAGGTTATTTTGTGCGCAATATGGGCTTGATATGAGATGTGATGGAGATTCTTGTATATTTCCTGTTCACTAAATATACTGAAGTTCTATATTTATTGCGGACTATCGTCTTATATTATAGTGTTTTTTGGCATGTTACTAGGGGTAGATTTTAGCCTACGAGCTAGGCACTTAGTGTCGAGGCATGTTATAGGTTCGATTAGATCATATGAGTATATGGCGTGTTGTTGGATGGTTAACCATATACTTGTATACGTATATAATTCATCGGTAATGTTCTTGTGTCTAACTTCTTGTTATAGAATTGTAACACCCCAAACCCAGCCTAGACGTTACGACCAGATCTGGTGTGTCACACGATCCTAAAACTAAGTTTACGACCCTTTTTGTCTTGTTGTGTCTTAAGTGAGGTTCGAATCAAAAGAGTAAGTTTGTTAAAACCAGGTTATTAATTCTTCAAGTTATCCATATTATTCACTCGTTGAGTTTTGAAAACGTTCTTAGATTTTGAAACCAGCGCAGCCTAAACTAGCGATTCTATAAAATGTAATTTAATCATCAACGAAAGATTAAACCAAATAAAAACTTAGATAGCGGCCTTATTACAAAATAAAACCCAAAAATAACATAATAATAAAATACTTAATCAAAATGAAAACCAGTTTTATTGCAGATGCTGTGGCCACTCCGAATCTCTCGCAGCTCCAAGCCCACTATGGTTGAGGGTTACCTGCAAAGATTAAATAAAAGGGGGTGAGTTTGACAACTCAGTGTGCAACATTATCTCAACCATAGGCCAAAACAGATCAAGCCTCAGAATCAGATTAGTTGGGCCTTGGCCCATTACAGAAATCAGGTTAAGCCCATAGGCCCATAACAGATACAGATCAGTTATAATATGCAAACAGAAACCCAACCCAGATCCATCCATAACACCCCCGTACCAGCCTTACACCATGTGGGGAGACTACTCGACCCACCCAACCGCTACACACCACAGATATTTGCAGCGAGGCTGCCAGATATAGTTTGCAGCGAGGCTGCCAGATATTGTGACGAGGTCACCAGATCAAATATTGTGGCGAGGCCACCAGATTTGCAGCGAGGCTGCCAGATAATAATGTGACAAAGTCACCAGATTGCAGCGAGGCTGCCAGAACGCTTCCTCTGTCATAAACCCATACCCCATGCAACAGATGTAATCATACTAGCATGCAACATATAGCATCTCATGCATCAGATATATTCATAATAAAGATTACTCATGCATATACATAAAATAATACATTTCATACAGAATTGACCCTAGGGGTATAATAGTCTTTTTACACATAGGGGTATTTTGGTAATTTTCCATATTTAAGGGTATTTTAGTCTTTTTTCATATTTTCAGAGATTTTGTGCAAATCCAATAATTTATCAGCCCTCATATAACCACGGAAGTCCATTTAAGCTAAATTTCCAGTTTTGCCCTTTTAAGCCTAAAACCCCTAATGGGCCTTACTAAGTCCATTTTGTCTCCAGTCCATTACGTCTAATTTTTAGGTTTAGTTTACCAACTTAACCATCTTTTTATTGTTCATGTTACCAGAAAGTCTTTAACGGTCAATTTCCAACTTGGGCTCGGAAGCCCATTGGGCCCACCTCGGCCCATCGAAGCCCAACTTACCAAAACACTCGAAATTGCACCTTCTGCAATTTCGCCGTCGTCAACCCCTAGTTTGACCACAACAGAGTATTCGGCTACTCTTAGATCCCTCCAAGACTGATTTTTGGTCACTTTCGATCGGTCACTTTAGCACAGTTTCCGGTTATTACGGCCTTTAGCCATCCTAGTCTATGATGGAGATACGTTACACACTTGTTAATGGATGAAACAACGACGGAGTCCACGTACGAGGAGCCTACAATCGAACGCTAATTATTAGTCTAATAATCGATAACCAAAGAGCTATAAACCCCTTACCATAATCGGCCTAAATAGCCTAAGTCATTAGAATCTTACCCTTTTCGGTTATAGACTAGATCGAAATGTCCAACCGCATTAACCTACAATAGCCTCCTTTGCTGCACGTCTCCTGTCCATACTAACGTATATAAACCAAAGAGAAAAGCCATAAGGCCCTTAGTCACTAACGCTAACCTACCCCAAAGGGTTTCGGCTTCTTATGCCTTGAATATGAATGATTAACGAAAAAGGGTACTTACCACAATGATATCGGCCCAAGAAAGGTCTTAGATACGAGTATAATCTTGATTCACCACTACTCCTTCCACGAACCCCGCAAGAGAAAAGAGTGGGTTTGCGATTCGACCCCTACTGAAGGTTTTCGGCTTAACAAGGACAACTGAGATTCGGCCACAACAAGTATCTATTCGGTTGGTTTCTGAAGAGAAGAGGGGAGGGGATACAAGTAAAGTGCGTTCGGCTATGGAAGATAGCAATAGAAGAAGAAGAAAGGTATGATACTAACGAAAACCGACAAAGTGCATAGGGGTTTCGGTCAATAGGAGAATCGGCAATGGAGGCAGTCTTTTGGTTTACAATGGTGAAGAAATAAGTGTGAGTGAAAGGAAGAGATACGGTTGTCGAAAGAAAATAGAATGAGGGAAGGAAGATAAAAGATGAAGGTTAGAGAAGAGTGACAATCGGCTTTGCAAGGTTGAACTTCGGTCAAATAAGTGTGCGGCACTAGGGGTTTAGAAGTAATGTAATTCGGCTCCTAAGGCAGTAACAAAAATAAAAACAAGGTGATCAAATGAGAAGCCTATTGTTAAGTACAAATCGACAAAAGAAGGGTGCCTTACCACCTAAAAGAAATCGGCAAAAGTCACTCTAAAAGAGCCTTAAGAAGAATCGGCATACTAAGCCCCTAATTGCCGAAATCTCCAACACCAACTCCCTAGCCGAATGGCACTTGCAAGGTCCCAAAATCGGCTACTCCTTTTCAAAATTCGAAGTTCCTTGATTTGCTCCTCAACCTCCTCCACAATTTGCTCCCTTGACCAATTCAAATCTCCTTCAAGCAGAGTTCAATTCTGCTTCAAACTCTTACCTGCTCAAGCTAAAAAATAAAACACCACCTTGCAACCTCTGCAGCTTGAACCTTGGATCTCCAAGCACACTTAGGCGCCACCTTTTAAGGAGCCTAGTGGCGTCTCCTTTGCCACTTTACCATTGACCCATTTGTGCTATATTTCGCACACAATTTCTTAAGACCCTTACTTTCAATGGTCCCCTATCTCCTAATTCAAAACACAAAATTTTGCCGAGCCTTTAACCAACACATGGGCCTTCCATAGGCCCATTATCATACTCCAAACATGCATTACACACCCAAATACTAACATTTAAACATTTTATCAGATAAGGATCAATCTAAGAAAAACCCGAAAATTAGGGCGTTACAACTCTACCCTCCTTAAAGAAATTTCGTCCTCGAAATTTACCTTATCCAAACAAATGAGGATATTGCTGACGCATTGCCTCCTCTGGTTCCCAAGTAGCTTCCTCTCTACCATGATTACGCCAAAGTACCTTTACCAATGGAACTGATTTTCTTCTTAGAACCTTCACATCTCGATCCAAAATCTGCACAGGCACTTCTTCGAAGGTCAAGTCAGGCTGTACCTCCACTTCTGCAACTGGTAGAATATGAGTAGGGTCAGAACGATATCGTCTTAACATGGATACGTGAAACACATCATGGATTCTGTGTAACTCTGGCGGTAATTCCAACTGATACGCCACCGGACCTACTCGCTTAAGAACCCGATAAGGCCCAATAAACCGCGGACTTAGCTTGCCTTTCTTACCAAATCTTAGTATCTTCTTCCAAGGCGAAACCTTTAGAAAGACCATGTCACCCACTGAATACTCAATCTCCTTACGCTTCAAATCCGCGTAAGATTTCTATCGATCAGATGCCTCTTTTAAACGGTCCCTTATCACCTTGACCTTCTCTTCAGTCTCTGCTACCAACTCAGGTCCAAGAACTTGCCGCTCGCCCAATTCAGTCCAACAACTAGGTGAACGACACTTACGCCCATATAGTGCCTCATAAGGTGCCATACGGATACTAGCCTGATAACTGTTATTATACGCAAACTCTGCCAACGATAGATAAGCCTCCCAACTGCCTCGAAAGTCGATAACACAACCCCTTAACATATCTTCCAGAATCTGAATAACCCTTTCTGACTGACCATCAGTCTGAGGATGGAAAGCCGTGCTAAAGTTTAGTCGCGTTCCCAATGCCTCATGCAACTTTTGCCAGAACCGAGATGTGAATCTAGGATCTCGATCAGAAATGATAGACACTGGCACCCCATGCAGTCGCACAATCTCTGCCACATACAACTTGGCTAGCTTCTGAAGCGAATAATCAGTACGTACAGGGATGAAATGAGCAGATTTAGTCAACCTATCCACAATCACCCAAATCGAGTCCTTCTTTAACGGCGTTAAGGGCAATCCACTTACAAAATCTATGGTCACCCTTTCCCACTTCCAGAGTGGTACCTTCACTGGTTGCAGAAGTCCAGAAGGTAACTGATGTTCAGCTTTCACTTGCTGACAAGTCAAACATTTTCCCACAAATTCTGTTACCTCTCGCTTCAGTCCAGGCCACCAACACAACTCCTTTAAGTCATGATACATCTTATTACCTCCAGGATGCATAGCGCACAGTCCTTTATGAGCTTCATTCAGAATTGCTTGCCTCAAATTGGAATTCTTAGGCATACAGATTCTACCGTGGAAACATAGAACACCTTCACTGTTAAATCCAAACTCAGAAGTACTCCTATTCTTAACCTGCTGAAATCGAGAAACCAGCGACTCATCCTTCGACTGCTTCTCCTTAATCTCGTCCACCCAGGTCGGTCTTACTTGCAATTCTGCTAACAGACTACCATCATCAAACAGACTCAAATGAGCAAACATAGCTCTCAGATCAGATACAGTTCTACGACTTAAGGCATCAGCCACCACATTAGCTTTGCCTGGATGATACTCAATCGCACAATCATAATCCTTAAGCAACTCAATCCATCTCCGTTGCCTAAGATTCAGCTCTTTCTGAGTCAACAAGTACTTAAGACTCTTATGGTCTGTATATATAATACACCTTTCTCCATACAGATAATGTCGCCAGATCTTAAGTGCGAAGATTCCTGCTGCCAACTCCAGATCATGGGTAGGATAATTCACTTCATGAGGTTTAAGCTGTCGCGATGCATAAGCAACCACTTTACCCTCTTGCATCAACACGCAGCCCAACCCAACATGTGATGCATCACTGTACACGATAAAATCTTTTCCAGACTCTGGTTGAATCAGTACAGGTGCCTCAGTCAGAACCTTCTTTAGATTCTCAAAAGCTTCTTGCTGCTGCTCGGTCCAAATATATGGTACTCCCTTCCTTACGAGTTTTGTCAATGGCGCTGCCATCACAGAAAATCCTTCTACAAACCTTCTATAGTATCCAGCTAAACCCAGAAAACTTCGAATTTCTGCCACTGACCTCGGTGGTCTCCACTCCAGAATTGCTTCAATCTTTCGAGGGTCTACCTTAATCCCCTCAGCAGATACAACATGACCCAAGAAGGTTACTTCTCTTAACCAGAACTCACACTTACTGAATTTCGCATAAAGCTCCTTTTCCCTTAACACTTGCAGCACAATACGGAGATGCTCATCATGTTTCTCCTCGGATTCAGAATAAACCAGAATATCGTCGATAAAGACGACCACAAATCGATCCAAGTATGGCTGGAACACTCGATTCATCAGATCCATAAATGCTGCAGGTGCATTGGTCAGCCCAAATGGCATAACTAAGAATTCATAGTGACCATAGCGAGTTCTGAATGCCGTCTTGTGAATATCCACCTCTTTCACCCTTAATTGATGGTACCCAGATCAAAGGTCAATCTTGGAAAATACTGAAGCTCCTCTAAGCTGGTCGAACAGATCATCGATTCTTGGCAATGGGTACTTATTCTTAATCGTCAACTTGTTTAATTGCCGATAGTCGATGCACATTCGCATAGACCCATCTTTTTTCTTAACGAACAGCACTGGTGCTCCCCACGGAGACACACTTGGCCTAATGAAGCCTCTATCTAACAGTTCCTGAATCTGTGCTTTCAACTCCACCAACTCCTTTGGTGCCATCCTATAAGGTGCAATAGACACTGGTGCCATACCAGGCAACAAATCAATCCCAAACTCGACCTCTCGATTCGGAGGTAAACCTGGAAGCTCCTCTAGAAAAACATCTTGAAAATCTTTAACAGTTCTAACTTGATCCACAGTTAGTTCCTCAGTTCCTACTTGACCCACGAATGCCAAATAAGCCGCACATCCTTTACGAATCCACTTCTCAGCTCTTAATGCTGACACCACATTGGACAAATAATCTCTACGTTCACCTATCACTAAAACTTCCTCATCCTCTGCAGTCTTTAGCCTCATTCGTTTCGCAGCACAATCCAAAGTAGCCCTATGCTTTACAAGCCAATCCATTCCCAAGATGAGATCAAATTCTCCGAAAGGTAGCTCTATCAAGTCACCAGAAAAGATTTTTCCTTGGGTCTCTATAGGCACGTCTCTATATAGTTTGTCTACCCTAACCGAGTGACCCAAAGGACTTAATACAGATACCCCACTCACTGTCTCCTCAGAACGCACTCCCAGCGACCCAGACATGGCACATGCAACATAAGAATGGGTAGATCCAACATCTATCAACGCAGTGTATGGCATACTAGAAATCAAAAACGTACCAGTTATGACGTCAGGAGCATCACCCTCCTCTCGGCGACGAGCTGCATAAACTAATGCTGGTTGACGAGCCTCAGTGAAACCAGCACCCCTGCCAGGTGCTCCTCGTCCTCGACCATTACCATTTCCGCCTCTACCTTGTCCACGACCCCTCGGAGCTGGTGGTCCACCCCTCACTGGTTGAGCAACCCTTTGAGCCATGACCTGTCCTTGATCCGGTTCTTCGGGACAGTCCTTAATCCTATGCTCCATCGACCCACATCGAAAACAGGCTCCAGAACATTTCCGACACTCGCCCATATGTATCTTACCACAACTCCTACAACCCTGCGGCCTGACAGCATTCATTGGCACCGCTCGCACTGGTTCTGCCACTCTTGCCCTCTTAACATTCCTATTAGCCCCACCTGATGGTCCAGAATCCCTCCGAAAGCGGTTTCTATCCTTTTCGCGATTCTGCCTCTCGGTACGCTTCACTTCCTCAGCTATCTTAGCTTTCTCAACCAAAGCAGCAAAGTTACGCTCCCTCTGCGGAGCAATCAGTACCCTTAGTTCATCTCTCAGACCATCCTCGAAACGTACGCTACGCTCATATTCGGTAGCAACTATCCCAGAAGCATATCGGCTCAGCCTCAAAAATTCAGCCTCGTACTCAGATACTGTCCTACTTCCCTGAACCAAATTTAAGAACTCTTTCCTACGGGCGTCCACATAGCTAGCCCCAACATATTTTCCTTTAAAGGCTTTCTTAATAAGCTCCCATGTTACCTCACCATCTGAAGTTCCATCTCTTACTGTGAGCTACCACTGATAAGCTTCATCTCACAGCAACGACACGGCTCCTTTCAGCTTTTGCTCCATAGAGCAATCCAGATCATCCATAATCCGCTCTGTGGCCTCCAACCAGTACTCGGCCACATTCGGGGCTACACCAGACACGCCCCTAAAGAATTCCGCCCCATTAGCTCGGAGTCGCTCAGAAATGGATCCCCGAAATCCATTACCGGTACTTGCCCCAGCAACCCTTTCCAGAACTCGTAGCATCGCTTGTGATAGGGCATCGTCCCCTACACCCTTATCATGAGATTCCACCTCTGTTGCCGGTGGTATCGGCATATCAGCTGCTGGTGCATGACCCGAAGATGAAGTCTCAGCTCGTGCACTACCTCGGCCACGTCCACGGCCCCTACCACGAGCTGCTCGCGTACTCATTTCGTACTTTCTGTTTTAGAAATTTTATGAGTCAGATTAATATTTCAGTGTTTATTACAGATGTCTTATGAATAGTAGAGTTTCAGAGTTTATCTTCTTTCGCGGTAGCCTAGCTACAGTCTCAGTCTACCTATTAGAGTCTTTATAGTTTCAGTACTACCCTAGCTAAAGTATCATAATATAGTCTTTAGTCGGGCATACAATCAGAATTTTCAGAAACAATCAGAAAAGTTCAGAAAACTTACAGGCTTGGGCTGGAGATTCGGTGTGCCACTCTTTCAAAAGATTTTATAGGAGAACTTAATAGATTTTTGTTGTCTTTGAAAATTTATTGTTCGAAAAGAAGTTTATCAAGACTAATTCCAAGTAATTTTGAAAACTATGTTAAAACATGATCTTTCGAAAATCTTTGTTTTGACGATTTGAAAATTTCCATTTTTGGACCCGTTCCACAGCCGAGTTGTTGCAACTTAGCTTTGATACCACTAAATGTAACACCCCAAACCCAGCCTAGATGTTACGACTAGATCTGGTGTGTCACACGATCCTAAAACTAAGTTTACGACCCTTTTTGTCTTGTTGTGTCTTAAGTGAGGTTCGAATCAAAAGAGTAAGTTTGTTAAAACCAGGTTATTAATTCTTCAAGTTATCCATATTATTCACTCGTTGAGTTTTGAAAACGTTCTTAGATTTTGAAACCAGCGCAGCCTAAACTAGCGATTCTATAAAATGTAATTTAATCATCAACGAAAGATTAAACCAAATAAAAACTTAGATAGCGGCCTTATTACAAATAAAACCCAAAAATAACATAATAATAAAATACTTAATCAAAATGAAAACCAGTTTTATTGCAGATGCTGTGGCCACTCCGAATCTCTCGCAGCTCCAAACCCACTATGGTTGAGGGTTACCTGCAAAGATTAAATAAAAGGGGGTGAGTTTGACAACTCAGTGTGCAACATTATCTCAACCATAGGCCAAAACAGATCAAGCCTCAGAATCAGATTAGTTGGGCCTTGGCCCATTACAGAAATCAGGTTAAGCCCACAGGCCCATAACAGATACAGATCAGATATAATATGCAAACAGAAACCCAACCCAGATCCATCCATAACACCCCCGTACCAGCCTTACACCATGTGGGGAGACTACTCGACCCACCCAACCACTACACACCACAGATATTTGCAGCGAGGCTGCCAGATATAGTTTGCAGCGAGGCTACCAGATATTGTGACGAGGTCACCAGATCAAATATTGTGGCGAGGCCACCAGATTTGCAGCGAGGCTGCCAGATAATAATGTGACAAAGTCACCAGATTGCAGCGAGGCTGCCAGATAATAATGTGACAAAGTCACCAGATTGCAGCGAGGCTGCCAGAACGCTTCCTCCGTCATAAACCCATACCCCATGCAACAGATGTAATCATACTAGCATGCAACATATAGCATCTCATGCATCAGATATATTCATAATAAAGATTACTCATGCATATACATAAAATAATACATTTCATACAAAATTGACCCTAGGGGTATAATAGTCTTTTTACACATAGGGGTATTTTGGTAATTTTCCATATTTAAGGGTATTTTAGTCTTTTTTCATATTTTCAGAGATTTTGTGCAAATCCAATAATTTATCAGCCCTCATATAACCACGGAAGTCCATTTAAGCCAAATTTCCAGTTTTGCCCTTTTAAGCCTAAAACCCCTAATGGGCCTTACTAAGTCCATTTTGTCTCCAGTCCATTACGTCTAATTTTTAGGTTTAGTTTACCAACTTAACCATCTTTTTATTGTTCATGTTACCAGAAAGTCTTTAACGGTCAATTTCCAACTTGGGCTCGGAAGCCCATTGGGCCCACCTCGGCCCATCGAAGCCCAACTTACCAAAACGCTCGAAATTGCACCTTCTGCAATTTTGCCGTCGTCAACCCCTAGTTTGACCACAACAGAGTATTCGGCTACTCTTAGATCCCTCCAAGACTGATTTTCGGTCACTTTCGATCGGTCACTTTAGCACAGTTTCCTGTTATTACGGCCTTTAGCCATCCTAGTCTATGATGGAGATACGTTACACACCTGTTAATGGATGAAACAACGACGGAGTCCACGTACGAGGAGCCTACAATCGAACGCTAATTATTAGTCTAATAATCGATAACCAAAGAGCTATAAACCCCTTACCATAATCGGCCTAAATAGCCTAAGTCATTAGAATCTTACCCTTTTCGGTTATAGACTAGATCGAAATGTCCAACCGCGTTAACCTACAATAGCCTCCTTTGCTGCACGTCTCCTGTCCATACTAACGTATATAAACCAAAGAGAAAAGCCATAAGGCCCTTAGTCACTAACGCTAACCTACCCCAAAGGGTTTCGGCTTCTTATGCCTTGAATATGAATGATTAACGAAAAAGGGTACTTACCACAATGATATCGGCCCAAGAAAGGTCTTAGATACGAGTATAATCTTGATTCACCACTACTCCTTCCACGAACCCCGCAAGAGAAAAGAGTGGGTTTGCGATTCGACCCCTACTGAAGGTTTTCGGCTTAACAAGGACAACTGAGATTCGGCCACAACAAGTATCTATTCGGTTGGTTTCTGAAGAGAAGAGGGGAGGGGATACAAGTAAAGTGCGTTCGGCTATGGAAGATAGCAATAGAAGAAGAAGAAAGGTATGATACTAACGAAAACCGACAAAGTGCATAGGGGTTTCGGTCAATAGGAGAATCGGCAATGGAGGCAGTCTTTTGGTTTACAATGGTGAAGAAATAAGTGTGAGTGAAAGGAAGAGATACGGTTGTCGAAAGAAAATAGAATGAGGGAAGGAAGATAAAAGATGAAGGTTAGAGAAGAGTGACAATCGGCTTTGCAAGGTTGAACTTCGGTCAAATAAGTGTGCGGCACTAGGGGTTTAGAAGTAATGGAATTCGGCTCCTAAGGCAGTAACAAAAATAAAAACAAGGTGATCAAATGAGAAGCCTATTGTTAAGTACAAATCGACAAAAGAAGGGTGCCTTACCACCTAAAAGAAATCGGCAAAAGTCACTCTAAAAGAGCCTTAAGAAGAATCGGCATACTAAGCCCCTAATTGCCAAAATCTCCAACACCAACTCCCTAGCCGAATGGCACTTGCAAGGTCCCAAAATCGGCTACTCCTTTTCAAAATTCGAAGTTCCTTGATTTGCTCCTCAACCTCCTCCACAATTTGCTCCCTTGACCAATTCAAATCTCCTTCAAGCAGAGTTCAATTCTGCTTCAAACTCTTACCTGCTCAAGTTAAAAAATAAAACACCACCTTGCAACCTCTGCAGCTTGAACCTTGGATCTCCAAGCACACTTAGGCGCCACCTTTTAAGGAGCCTAGTGGCGTCTCCCTTGCCACTTTACCATTGACCCATTTGTGCTATATTTCGCACACAATTTCTTAAGACCCTTACTTTCAATGGTTCCCTATCTCCTAATTCAAAACACAAAATTTTGCCGAGCCTTTAACCAACACATGGGCCTTCCATAGGCCCATTATCATACTCCAAACATGCATTACACACCCAAATACTAACATTTAAACATTTTATTAGATAAGGATCAATCTAAGAAAAACCCGAAAATTAGGGCGTTACAACTCTACCCTCCTTAAAGAAATTTCGTCCTCGAAATTTACCTTATCCAAACAAATGAGGATATTGCTGACGCATTGCCTCCTCTGGTTCCCAAGTAGCTTCCTCTCTACCATGATTACGCCAAAGTACCTTTACCAATGGAACTGATTTTCTTCTTAGAACCTTCACATCTCGATCCAGAATCTGCACAGGCTCTTCTTCGAAGGTCAAGTCAGGCTGTACCTCCACTTCTGCAACTGGTAGAATATGAGTAGGGTCAGAACGATATCGTCTTAACATGGATACGTGAAACACATCATGGATTCTGTGTAACTCTGGCGGTAATTCCAACTGATACGCCACCGGACCTACTCGCTTAAGAACCCGATAAGGCCCAATAAACCGCGGACTTAGCTTGCCTTTCTTACCAAATCTTAGTATCTTCTTCCAAGGCGAAACCTTCAGAAAGACCATGTCACCCACTGAATACTCAATCTCCTTATGCTTCAAATCCGCGTAAGATTTCTGTCGATCAGATGCCTCTTTTAAACGGTCCCTTATCACCTTGACCTTCTCTTCAGTCTCTGCTACCAAATCAGGTCCAAGAACTTGCCGCTCGCCCAATTCGGTCCAACAACTAGGTGAACGACACTTACGCCCATATAGTGCCTCATAAGGTGCCATACGGATACTAGCCTGATAACTGTTATTATACGCAAACTCTGCCAACGGTAGATAATCCTCCCAACTGCCTCGAAAGTCGATAACACAACCCCTTAACATATCTTCTAGAATCTGAATAACCCTTTCTGACCCACCATCAGTCTGAGGATGGAAAGCCGTGCTAAAGTTTAGTCGCGTTTGTTACAAGTGCTTTGTTTTGAAAATATTGATTAATTTTAAGAAAAACTCGCGTAGCCTTAGTCTACTTATTTGAATAAAATTATAATTAACAAATTAAAAACCCAAATTAAAATACTTAAAGCGGCCTTATTACAAACCCAAAACCATAATGAAAAATAATTTAAAAATAAATATGAAAGTAAAAAGACTTAATTAAAACCATCAAACGCAGTCTACGTGACCACTCTGAATCCCTCCAGCTCCAAGTCCACTAGCTAGGGCTCACCTACATGGATGAAAGGAAGGGGTGAGTTTGGAAACTCAGTGTGGAAAGAAAGCCCATCCAGAGCCCAAAATAGCTCAAGCTCACTGGGCCTAAGCCCTATCCAGTCTCAGTAATAACTGGGCCTTAGTCCTATTCAGATAAATAGTGTGGCCCATAGGCCCATTATAGTAATAGAACAGAATAATGCATGTATGCAAAGCCCAACCCATGTCCAACCCTGTACACCACCCGTACCAGCCCTATACACCATGTGGGGAATAACTCAACCCACCCAGCCCTACACACCATAGTCTCAGCATAGCTACTCAGATAACGTGGCCAAGCCACTAACAGTAATACGAGGCAAAGCCCCTAACAGTAAAACAAGGCAAGGCCCCTTTCAGTAAATGTGGCAATGCCACTTAGCACTTCCTCCATCATAAACCTAGTCCTATGCAACAGTAAAATATGTCATGGCATACAGTGAACAGATAAAGTAAAGCATGCATTTTAGTCAAATTTAGCCCTAGGGGTATAATGGTCATTTTGCACCTAAGGGGTAAAACAATAATTTTCCACCCTTCATGGGTATTTCAGTAATTATACCAGTTTTGAGGGTTTTATGCCTATTTCAGGTATCAACAGTCTAATTTTCATCTTAACAGTTTGTCTAACCCATTTACCATCTTTAGAGCTATCAGGCCCTAAAACCCTTAATGGGCCCTATAGTGTCAATTAGCGACTTTGGCCCACTAAGCCCTAAATTTTATAGTGGTTTTAACAGTCTTAACATATGAATCACCAGAACCCACTTACCACTAGTTTTCACCCAAATGGGCCTGTAAGCCCATTGGGCCCATATTTAGCCCATCGAGGCCCAAATTTACCGAGGTGCATGAAATCACGCACTCACCAACTTTACCAATTGTGATTACAGATCTTACCGTTTCCAACCAACCCACGAGCGCTTGCACACCCGCCAGCCCACAAAATGCCAGAATTTCAGCATTTCAGCTTTTCAGTTTTTACCGATTTAGTCTACTAGAGGGTGTTCGCTTACACACCTGATTTGCGACAGACGTTAACGAGATCTCCCACGTGTATCCTATAATCGGGTACTAACATATTAGACTTAAGAATCAATGACAACTAACGTAACTATGCTTACCATATTCGACCGACAACCTTTAAGGCCCTAAACCACTTACCTTTGCTGAAAATAGTGACTAGATCTAGATCTAGTCGTTCCAATGATCCAAGCCTCCAACACTCCTCATTTGATAACCTTAATCCACTTTAGCACATAACAAATCGAATGATAAGATCTATAGAGCCTTTAGCCCCAATCGACCGTCACCCTACATAGGGGTTTTTGGCTTTTCCTTAAATCTCGAAATAGCGAATGGAAAGAAGGAATCTGAGCACTTACCGAAGATCTACCAGACAAGAATGCTTCCAACCCTTTTCTATCTCAAATCTGACGCAGATCTAGCCTCTAAACACGAGCAAAAAATGAGTTTAAGAGATCTAGGAGTTCAATTCCTGAATCACTTATGAATGTGAAGATTTTGACTTTTGGTATGATGAAGGAGAAAAGATAGAAGTTTTGTAATAGAAAAAGAAGATGTCGACAAGGGTTATGGTGTTGGGTTTGGCTTTGGAAGAGGTTGGACTGAAGAGAAAAGTAGGGTCTCGGTCAAGGGAGAAAACGACAACCACCTTAGTTTCGGCTTTTGGTGGTAGTCGACTAGTAGGCTAGAGAAGGAAGAAGGGAAGCAAAGAGTTGGTTCGGTCTAGAAGAAGGGTGATGAAGTGAAATCGGTTTAGGGAAAGAAGAAGAAAGAAAAGAGATGAAAGAAGAGAGGAGAGATTTGATTATGGTCAAATCGGCACAAAAGAGAAACAATAGTTGCATTTTTAGCTTTTTGGAACCAAGGGAGAATAACAAAACAAGAGCAAAGAAACCCTAAAAGGTACTACACCAATTCAGCAAAAAAAAAAAAAAAGAAAAGAAAAGAAGTCAGAACTATCCCGAAAGGCTACTCAAGACAATTGGCACCTTAAAGTTTCTTTTGCCAAAAATGCTCACTCAACTCTCAAGTGCCAATTTTGCTCCTCCAAGACTCCTACAATTAGCCACCACCAACTTCCATTCAAAAAATCCTAAAATTTCTCTCCCTTATCCTACCTGATCTAATCTCCTGAGCATCTCAAACGCTCTTCAACAGAGTTCCACTTGATATCCATCACATGACTGGCACATGCATAAAATAAATAAAATACCATACTACTTACCTTGTGACTAAAACCTTGCCCTTGCACACATCCACTTTTTTAGGCTCTAAGTGGCCCCACATTGCCACTTTACCAAGGGCTCACTTGTGTCTTAATTCACCCACTTATTTTTAAAAGCCCACATAACTAGGACCCCTTCTCTTTAAATCCAAAAATTTTAAAATTCTATCGGGTTTAACTTAGGCTTGGGCCTTCTAAAGGCCCACTAACACACTTAAAACATAAACTTCATAACCAAACCACACAATTTCAAGTTCACACCAAAATCACAAAAATCTTGAAAAATCCCAAAAATTAGGGCGTCACATGGTTGGTTGGTATGTTTTTGATGATATAAACATCTAGGCTTATATGCCATGTTAAATCATCAAAATGTGGAAAAGCAAGAAACATTGTGAGAACATCTACGTTTATAATCCTAAGCAAATATATATACTTATAAAACAAAGAACAAGAGCAAAATCGGTAAATAGTCTAAATACATCATGGCAATAACCAATCATAAATCTACCAAATTGCCTTATTGCCTAAAGGCAAATAAATAAACGTATAAACACCTATGAAAATAAACGAGACTCCCTATGGAAATAAACATATAAACATCTATGGAAATAAACGAGACAACCACACTGCTCACATCGGTAGAAAATTAACCTGCAATGGTTAAAGAAGGAAGTGGGTGAGCTTAACAATTTTTTTGGATGCCTAGAACAACTACCATGCAAACAGTTCATCAAGCATTAACAAAACAACCATATAGCATAACCTTAACAGTTCCAACTTTAGTGTCATAATGTACTTACCCATGCTTTATTATTATTTCTTTTATATGGTACACATATTCACTTTTAAGCATATAGCATATTTCACATATAGTCACCGAACATTTAAGCATATATCACAATATTCAAAAATAGCTTTATATATAAATTGCATAAAGGTCACACGTTATATAAACACATATCACAATACATACATATTCATAGTTTAAGATAATTTGGCTCTTGAGCTATGAAACATAAAAGTGAGCTCTATCATCACTCATTGGATACGCAACACACCAAACATAAAATCATAGAATGAAACATGTCCCAAAAGTGAAGCATAAAGCTAACACTCTCCTTATTTCCCATCACATGTCCCGTTGAATGGAGCTTAGCTCACATTCCCTTATCTCTCTAACATGTCTCAGGGCCTTAACACCCAAATTCACTATACATGTAGGTGAGTACTCACAATCTTATGGCATGCCAACTATATCCAACAGTTTCAAGATAAAAAGGCAAAAATATCTAAAATCAAACACATATCACTTACTAATTATCCGTGCACTATCACTGCATATTTACATCTTTAAGACTGTCACTAATATTTAACATATACATAACATGTATGCCTTTGGACTTTCACAACAGTTATCATAACCACATATCACATGTTATAGAATCTCATCTCAATTCACATATTCACAAACACATAAGCACATAGTTCATAAGATAACATAGGTATAAGAAAGCTTACACTCGGAATTTGGAGTAGCGGTTTAGGCTACTAAAAAATTTGTAACACCCAAAACCGGGCCTAGACCTTATGGCCAAATCTATGTGTCACATCAACGAGGAATTATATCTTACTATTTAGTTAATTCATTTAAGGTGAGTTTGCAAAAATTCATTATTAAGAGTTTGGAAAGAAAACAAGTCGCTTAATTTACGAAAGTCTTATCCACTACCATTTAGGGTTTATTTCTTTTAGAAGATCTTATTTGTCTTTAAGTTATCCATTTGATATGTATGTTATCTTTTGAAAACGTTGTTTAATTTCAAGTAAAAACCCACACAGCCTTTGTCTATTTGAGTAAGTTATAATAAAAGAAATGAAAACCAAGATAAAATACTTAAGAGCGGCCTTATTATAAATCAAAAACTGATAAGAACATAATTTAAGTAAAATACTTAAATAAAATAACTTAAGAAAGTGTAACCAACTGTAGTTCACGTGGCCACTCCGAATCCCTCTAGCTCCAAGTCCACTAGTTTAGGGATCACCTGCAAAAATGAAAGGGAAGGGGGTGAGTTTGGAAAACTCAGTGTGTAAACTAAACCCAACCAGAGCCCAAATCAGTTTAAGCTTAACTGGGCCTAAGCCCTATCCAGATTCAGTATTAACTGGGCCTTAGCCCTATCCAGTATACAGTAATTACTGGGACTTAGCCCTATTCAGAAATCAGTGTAGCCCTTAGGCCCATTACAGTAACAGAACAATATTAATGCATGTATGCAAAGCCCAGCCCAAATCCAGCCCTACACACTGCCCGTACCAGCCCTACACACCATGTAGGGAATAACTCAACCCACCTAGCCCTACACACCACAGTTGCAGCATATCTGCTTAATTAGATAACTTGGCCAAGCCACTAACAGTAAAACGAGGTAAAGCCCCTAACAGTAAACGTGGCATTGCCACTTAGCACATCCTCCATCAAATAAACCCAATCCTATGCAATAGTATAACATGTCATGGCATACAATGAACAGATTTAATAGCATGCATTTCAGTCAAATTTAACCTTAGGGGTATAATGGTCATTTTGCACCTAAGGGTAGAATAGTAATTTTCCATCCTTAAGGGGTATTTCAGTAAATTTACCAGTGTTTAGGGTTTAATGCACATTTCAGTTGTTAACAGTCAATAAATCATCTAGGCAACATATTTAGCCCATTTAGTCAACTTAGAGTTATCGGACCCTAACACCCCTAATGGGCCCTACGGTGTCCACTAACTATTATGGCCCACTAAGCCCAAATTTTATATTCGTTTCAGCAGTATTAACATTCAGATTACTAGGATCCACTTACCGCTCATTTTCACCCATATGGGCCCGTAAGCCCATTGGGCCCGTAAGCCCATTGGGCCCAAATTTAGCCTCTCGAGGCCCAAATTCACCAATGTGCACGAAATCGTGCACACGCCATCCTTACTATTTGCGATTACAGATTTTCCCAAGTCAACTAACCCATGAGCGCTCATACGCTTGCACACTCGCAAGCCCACGAAATGTCGAAACTTCGGTATTTCAGCTTTTCAACTTTTGCCGATCTAGTCTACTAGTGGGTGTCATTTACACACCTGATTTGCGAGATTTGTAGGAATCCCACAAACGATCAACCTACAGTAGTCCACTATGATATTAGCCTATAATCCAACATTATTAACTGAAATTGATACCATACAATACCCCCAGATTCGGCCATCCTTACCTAAAGCCGATAATCACTTACCCTTACCGAGATTTACCACTGGATTTAGATCTAGCTCGCCTCCACGACCCTAGCCTCCACTACTCCTCGCTAGATCACCCGTTCCGTGAACTAATACACATAAAACCAAATAAAAAGACTAGCATTAACCTTAACCAAAATCGACAGCCCCCTAAAGAGTTTAGGGGTTTCCAGCTTTTCTTCAATCGCAAGAAAGAATGAGAGGAGTTTCGAACACCTACCAAAGATATACTTGCCAGAGACACGTCCTAAAATACCTTCCTATTCCAGATCTAGTATAGATCTAATCAACCTTAAGAGAGAACGAAACCAAGAGATCTAGAGGCTCCGTTGCCAAATCACTATGGATAAGGAGGCTTCGGCTTTGTGTAATGAAAGAGAAGAGAGTTAGATGTTTTGTAATGGGAAGAGAAGATGTCGACAAGGGTTAGGGTGCTATGAGGTTCAGCTAATTAGATTTAAGAAAGAATGGGGATTCGGCTAATGAGGAAAATCGGTACAAGCTTGTATGTCTCGAGATTTTGGCTTTCAAGAAGTAGGCCAAATAAGGTTCCAATTGAATCGGCAAGAAGAAAGAAGAGAAGAAAGGAGTAGATTCGACTTTTAGAAGGAAAGAGAAGAAATAAGAGAAGTTTGGTTTACTTGCACAAATCGACAAAAAGAAAGAATGGATGGTTCACGTTTTCAGCTTTTAGAACATATAAGTAAAGAATAAGAGAAAAAAGATGAATTGGAAGTGCTCTTCAAAAGTCTATACCTATTCGGCACTAGAGGGACAACCAAATGCCGAAAAAACAACAATCAACAAGTAGTGGCACACACCACCCTAATTGACAAAAGTGCAAACTCCTACTCTCTAGCCGAATATGCTATACCAATGTCCCTTGACTGGCGACTCTTTCTTCCATTTGAAATCCCTAAATTTTCACCTCCTTATCCTCTTTGACTCAATCTCATGAGCAACTCAAACTCTTCCCAACAGAGTTTCACTTGGTGTCCATCACATGCCTTGCACATGCATTAAAAATAAAATAGCACCTTGCTTACCATGGGACTGGAACCTAAGCCCTTGCACAGCTTCCACACTCCACTCTTGTCCTCTAAGTGGCGTTACACTGCCATCCTACCATAGGCTCACTTGTGTCTTAATTTACCCACATTTTCTTAAAAGCCCACTCAATCAAGGCCACTTCTCCCCTAAGTCTAAAATTTCAAAATTTCTACTGGGTTTTAACTTAAACTTGGTCCTTCTAAAGGCCCACTAACACACCTAAACATAATTTAGCATAACCAGACAAAAAAAATTTTAAGGCTCACACCAAAATCGCAAAAGTCCCGAAAATACCGAAAATTAGGGCGTTACAACTCTATCCCCTTAAAGAAATTTTGGCCTCAAAATTACCTGATCCAAATAGGTGAGGGTATTGTTGACGCATCGCCTCTTCTTGCTGCCAAGTAGCTTCTTATTTGCCATGATTGTGCTAAAGTACCTTTACCAAAGAAACTGACTTCCTTCTTAACACCTTGACATTTCGATCTAGTATTTGTACAGGTTTCTCTTCAAAGGCGAAGTCGGTCTTCACCTAAATTTCTTCCACTGGTGTGACATAAGAAGGATCTGATCGATACCGTCTCAGCATGGAGACATGAAAAACATCATGAATTTGGTCTAAGTCTGGCGGTAATTCTAGTTGATAAGCTACCGAACCTATCCGCTTAAGAACTCGATAAGGCCCGATAAACTGCGGACTCAACTTGCCCTTCTTACCAAACCTTAATATCTTCTTCCAAGGTGAGACCTTCAAGAAAACCATATCACCTACCGAGTACTCAATTTCCTTACGCTTTAAATCAGCATAAGATTTCGGCCAATCAGATGCTTCCTTTAACCGATCTCTGATTAACTTAACCTTATCTTCAGTATTTGCCACCAACTCTGGCCCAAGAACCTGACGTTCTCCCAACTCCATCCAACAAGTAGGCATACGACACCTTCGCCCATATAGCCCTTCATATGGAGCGATTCGAATACTCGCCTGATAGCTGTTATTATAGGCAAATTCCACCAATGGCAAGTAATCCTCCCAACTACATCGGAAGTCGATAACACAACCCCTCAACATGTCCTCCAGAACCTGAATAACCCTTTCTGACAGTCCATCTGTCTGGGGTAAAAAGTAGTGCTGCAATCCAATCGTGTACCCAACGCCTCATGCAACTTCTGCCAGAACCAAGATGTAAACCTAGGATCCCGGTCAAAAATTATCGAGACTAGCACTCCTTGAAGTCACACTATCTCTGCCACAAACAGCTTAGCTAATTTCTGGAGTGAATAGTCGGTTCAGACAGGTAGGAAATGAGCAGACTTGGTCAACCTATCCATGATTACCCAACCGAGTCTTTCTTGGTGGGTGTCAAGGGTAGTCCACTCACAAAATCCATGGTTACCCTCTCCCACTTCCAAAGTGGAATCTTCATTGGCTGCAGAAGTCTAGAAGGCAGTTGATGCTCAACCTTCACTTGCTGGCATGTCAGACACTTTCCCACAAATTCTGTCACTTCTCGCTTTAGTCCAGGCCACCAGTGCAACTCTCGCAAGTGTCGATACAACTTATTCCTTCCAGGATGCATGGCACAAGGTCTACCATGAGCCTCTCTCAAAATTGACTGCCTCAAGTCAGAGTCCCTCGGAATACAAACTCGTCCTCGAAAGCACAGAACTCCTTTACTATTCAGTCCAAAATCAGAAGTCTCATCACTCTCAGCTTACTGGAATCGAGGAACTAGCAACTCATCCTTTAACTACTTCTCCTTAATCTGCTTAATCCAAGTTGGTCTCCTTTGTAATTTCGCTAACAAGCTACCATCGTCATATAGACTCAGACGAGCAAACATTGCTCTCAGCTCAGCTACAGCCCTCCTACTCAGTGCATCAGCCACCACATTTACCTTGCCTGGGTGATACTCAATCGAACAGTCATAATCCTTAAGCAACTCTATCCATCTTCGTTGCCTAAGATTCAACTCCTTCTGAGTCAACAAATACATGAGACTCTTATGGTCTATGTATATAATGCACTTTTCTCCATACAGATAGTGCTTCTAGATTTTTAACCCAAAGATAACCGCTGCCAACTCCAAATCATGCGTAGGGTAGTTCGCTTCATAAGGCTTAAGTTGTCGTGAAGCATAAGCGACTACCTTACCGTCTTGCATCAGTACACAGCCTAAACCGACATGCGACGTATCACTATACATAGTGAAGTCCTTCCCAGAATCCGGCTAAATCAATACTGGCGCCTCAGTCAAAACCTTCTTTAACTTATCGAAAGCCTCCTGCTGTTTCTCAGTCCATACACATGGCACTCCTTTCCTCAAGAGTTTCGTTAATGGTACGGCGATCAACGAAAATCCTTCTACAAACCTTCTGTAGTACCTTGCCAAACCCAGAAAACTTTGAATTTTCGATACCGACCTCGGCAGCTTACATTCCAGCACTGCCTCAATTTTTTAAGGATCCACCATAATCCCCTCAGCGGAAACAACGTGACCTAGAAATGTCACTTCTCGCAACCAAAATTCACACTTGCTGAACTTTGCATAGAGTTGCTTCTCCCTCAACACTTGCAGAACAATACGGAGATGCTCATCATGCTTCTCCACAGTTTCCGAATACACCAGAATATTGTCGATGAAGATGACTACGAATCAATCCAAGTAAGATTGGAATACTCGATTCATCAGATCCATAAAAGCTGCCGGTGCATTCGTCAGTCCAAACGGCATCTCTAGAAACTCGTAATGACCATACCGAGTTCTGAATGCTGTCTTATGAATATCCACCTCTTTGACCCTTAACTGATCATATCCCGATCGAAGATCGATCTTGGAAAATACCGAAGCTCCTCTAAGCTGGTCAAACAAATCATCGATCCTAGGTAGAGGGTACTTACTCTTTATCGTCAGTTTGTTCAACTGATGATAATCGATGCACATACGTATCGTCCCATCCTTCTTCTTCACGAACAGAACCTGTGCTCCCCATGGAGACACACTTGGCCTAATAAAATCCCTATCCAACAACTCTTGGATTTGTGCTTTCAATTCCACTAACTCCTTTGGTGCCATCCTGTAAGGTGCGATGGACACTGGAGCCATTCCAGGTAACAAGTCGATTCCAAATTCAACTTCACGTCAGAGGCAATCCAAAAAGCTCATCAGAAAAGACATCTTAAAACTCCTTGACAATTCTAACCTTCTCTACAGTCAAACCCTCAGCCTCCATCTGACTCACAAATGCCAAATACGCCTCACAACCCTTGCAAATCAGTTTCTCAGCCCTCAACGTCGAGACAACATTGGACAAGTAGTCCCTTCACTCCCCTATAACCAACACCTCCACATCATCTGTAGTCCTTAACACCATCCGCTTAGCCGCACAATCCAAAGTCATCTTATGCTTAGAAAGCCAGTCCATTCCCAAGATAAGATCGAATTTTCCAAATAGTAGCTCCATTAAATCCTTAGAGAAAATCCTACCCTGAGTCTCTAAAGGCACATTTCTATAGAGTTTGTCTACCCTAACCGAGTGACCCAGTGGACTTAGCATAGTTACCCCACTCACAGTTTCCTCAGAGTGGACACCCAACGTCCCAGATATATCACATGC
This sequence comes from Gossypium stocksii, assembly GCA_020496765.1. NCBI lineage: Eukaryota > Viridiplantae > Streptophyta > Magnoliopsida > Malvales > Malvaceae > Gossypium > Gossypium stocksii. Next base: position 45,809,628 of record CM035624.1, read on the forward strand.
AAGATACGAATAGGTAGAACCAACATCTACCAAGGCAGTGTATGGCATGCTAGAGATAAAAACGTACCAGTTATGACGTCAGGTGCGTCACCCTCCTATCAGCGATGAGTGGCATATACCAATGCTGGCTGACGAGCCTCCGCATTTCCAGCACCCCTGCCAGGTGCTACACGTCCACGACCATTTTTGTTACCACCCCTACCTTGACCGTGGCCTCTTGGTGGTTGTAGTCCACCTCGCACTGGTTGAACAACCCTTTGTTCAGCAGTATGCGTCTGAGCTGACCTCTGAGGACAGTCCTTAACTCTATGCTCTTTGGATCCGTATCAAAAACAAGCCCCAGTACACTTCTAGCACTCTCCCAGATGTACTCTACCACAGTCCCCACAAGCCTGCGCTCTAATTGTATTCACTGAAATTGCTCCGACCGGTTCATCCACTCTAGCTCTTTTAACATTTCTGCTTGCAGCACCCGAGGGTCTATAATCCCTACTGAATCAATTTTGGTCCTTCTCACGGTTCTGCCGTTTAGTTCGTTTCACCTCCTCTGCTATCTTAGGCTTTTCCACCAATGCAGCAAAGTCACGCTCCCTCTGCGGAGCTATCAGTACCTTAAGCTCATCCTTGTGGCCATCCTCAAATCGAACGCTACGTTCATACTCAGTAGAAACTGTTCCGCTGGCATACTGGGTCAACCTTATAAACTCAGCCTCATATTCAGCATTAGACTTGTTACCCTGGGTCAGATTCAAAAATTCCTTCCTTCGGGCGTCCACATAGGTCGCCCCGATGTACTTCCCTTTGAAGGCCATCTTAAATAGTTCACAAGTTAGCCGCTCAGCTGGGGTACTATCCCTCACAATGATCCACCATTGATATGCCTCGTCTCGCAGCAGAGACACCGCTCCTTTTAGTTTTTGCTCTACTGAGCAATCCAAATCGTCCATGATTTGCTCCGTGGTCTCCAACTAGTATTCAGCCACATTCGGGGCTACTCCAGATATGCCCCTGAAAATCTCTGCTCCGTTAGCACGGAGTCGCTCAGAAATAGATCTCGTATTCATAGTCCTAATACTTGCTCCAGCGACCCTTTCTAGAACCCTTAACATCACCTGGGACAAAGCATCGTCCCCTGCAGCTCGATCATACGATCCAGTCTCAGTCGCTGGCAGTGCTCGTGCCTCCTCAGCTGGCATATGTCCCGAAGATGAAGACCCAACTTGTACACTACCTCGGCCACGTCCACAGCCTCATCCATGAGTTGCCCTTGTACTCATATCGACTTATCCGATTACGAATTTTATGAATTAGTTCAGTATTTCAGTGTTTATTACAAATGTCTTATGCACAGATAGTGTTTCAGAGTTTGTTTTTGCGGATTCATAGCCGGATTCATAGCCTAGCTACAGTCTCAGTCTTCTAAGGTTTAGTTTCCCTACTGTCTCAGTCTCTACAGTTTCAGTATCGCCCTAACTACAGTATCTTAGTAGGGTCTTAGTACTATCTATAGTAGTATTTCAGTACAGTACAGTGTAGAAAAAGAAATACTTAAAACTTGGTACCAGGGATTCAGTGTGCCACTATTCAGAAACCAGATTTCAGAAGGCCCAATTTTAGATAAAATTCCAGTAAAACTTAAACTTTATTTTTAAAGTGAAGCCTTAAATGAGTATGTCTTGAAAAAAAAAACTTTGAAAAGGGTTTTCTTAAAAATTTTCCCAAAACCGTTTTCAAAATACCCTTCTTGGGCCTTAGTTTTAAATTTTATGAAAATTTTTAGACCCAATCCACAGTCGAGTTGTTGTAATCGGGCTCTGATACCACTAAATGTAACAACCCAAACCCGGCCCAGACGTTATGGCCATATCTAGTGTGTCACACCAACGAGGAATTATATCTTATTTTTTAGTTAATTCATTTAAGGTGAGTTTGCAAAAATCATTGTTAAGATTTTGGATAGAAAACAAGTCGCTTAATCTATGACAGTCCTATCCACTACCATTTAGGGTTTATTTCTTTTAGAAGATCTTATTTGTCTTTAAGTTATCCATTTGATATGTATGTTATCTTTTGAAAACATTATTTAATTTCAAGTAAAAACCCACGCAGCCTTTGTCTCTTTGAGCAAGTTATAAAAAAGAAATAAAACCAAGATAAAATACTTAAGAGCGGCCTTATTACAAATCAAAAACCGATAAGAACATAATTTAAGTAAAATACTTAAATAAAATAACTTAAGAAAGTGTATCCAACTGCAGTTTACGTGGCCACTCCGAACCCCTCCAGCTCCAAGTCTACTAGTTTAGGGCTCACCTGCATAGATGAAAGGGAAAGGGCTGAGTTTGGTAAACTCAGTGCGTAAGCTAAACCCAACCAGAGCCCAAATCAGTTCAAGCTTAACTGGGCCAAAGCCCTATCCAGAGTCAGTATTAACTGGGCCTTAGCCCTATCCATTATACAGTAATTATTGGGCCTTAACCCTATTCAGAAATCAGTGTAGCCCTTAGGCCCATTATAGTAACAGAACAGTATTAATGCATGTATGCAAAGCCCAGCCCAAATCCAGCCCTACACACCACCCGTCCCAACCCTACACACCATGTGGGGAATAACTCAACCCACCCAGCCCTACACACCACAGTCGCAGAATAGTTGCTTAATCAGATAACGTTGCCAAGCCACTAACAGTAAAACGAGGTAAAGGACCTAACGGTAAACGTGGCACTGCCACTTAGCACTTCCTCCATCAAATAAACCCAATCCCATGCAATAGTATAACATGTCATGGCATACAGTGAACAGATTTAATTAGCATGCATTTCAGTCAAATTTAACCCTAGGGGTATAATGGTCATTTTGCACCTAGGGGTAAAATAGTAATTTTCCACCCTTAAGGGGTATTTCAGTAAATTTACCAATTTTTAGGGTTTAATGCACATTTCAGTTGTTAACAGTCTAAAAATCATTTAGGCAACTTATTTAGCCCATTTAGTCAACTTAGAGTTATTAGGCCCTGACACCCCTAATGGGCCCTACGGTGTCCACTAACTATTACGGCCCACTAAGCCCAAATTTCACATTCATTTTAGCAGTTTTAACATCCAGATTATTAGGATCCACTTACCGCTTGTTTTCACCCATATGGGCCCGTAAGCCCATTGGGCCCAAATTTAGCCCCTCGAGGCCCAAATTTACCAATGTGCACGAAATCATGCACATGCCATCCTTACCGTTTGTGATTACAGATTTTACCAAGTCAACTAACCCATGAGCGATCGCACACTCGCAAGCCCACGAAATGCCATAAATTCAGCATTTCAGCTTTTCGGCTTTGGCTGATCTAGTCTACTAGTGGGTGTCATTTACACACCTAATTTGTGAGATTTGCAGGAATCCCTCGAACGATCAACCTACAGTAGTCCACTATGATATTAGCCTATAATACAACATTATTAACTGAAATCGATACTATACAATACCATCATATTCGGCCATCCTTACGCAAAGCCAATAATCACTTACCCTTATCGAGATCTACCACTAGATATTTAGACCTAGTTCGCCTCCACGACCCTAGCCTCCACTACTCCTTGCTAGATCACCCCTTCTGTGAACTAACACACATAAAATTGAATAAAAAGACTAGCATTAACCTTAACCAAAATCGACAGCCCCCTAAAGAGTTAGGGGTTTCCAGCTTTTCTTCAATAGCAAGAAAGAATGAGAAGAGTTTCGAACACTTACCAAAGATCTACTTGCCAGAGACACTTCCCAAAATACATTCCTATTCCAGATCTAGTATAGACCTAATCAACCTTAAGAGAGAACGAAACCAAGAGATCTAGAGGCTCCGTTGCCAAATCACTATGGATCAAGAGGCTTCGGCTTTGTGTAATGAAGGAGAAGAGAGTTAGATGTTTTGTTATGTGGAAGAGAAGATGTCGACAAGGGTTAGGGGGTTATGAGGTTCGACTAATTGGATTTAAGAAAGAATGAGGATTCGGCTAATGAGAAAAATCGACACAAGCTTGTATATCTCGGGATTTTGGCTTTCAAGAAGTAGGCCAACTAAGATTCCAATTGAATCGGCAAGAAGAAAAAAGAGAAGAAAGGAGTAGATTCAGCTTTTAGAAAGAAAGAGAAGAAATAAGAGAAGTTTGGTTTACTTGCACAAATCAACAAAAAGAAAGAATGTATGGTTCATGTTTTCGGCTTTTAGAACATATGAGTAAAGAATAAGAGAAAAAAGATGAATTCAAAGTGCTCTTCAAAAGTCTATACCTATTCGGCGCTAAAGGAACAACCAAATGCTGAAAAAACAACAATCAACAAGGAGTCGACACACACTACCCTAATTGACAAAAGTGCAAACTCCTACTCCCTAGCCGAATATGCTATACCAATGTCCCTTGACTGGCCAACTCTTGCTTCCATTTGAAATCCCTAAATTTTCACCTCCTTATCCTCTTTGACTCAATCTCATGAGCAACTCAAACTCTTCCCAACAGAGTTTCACTTGGTGTCCATCACATGCCTTGCACATACATTAAAAATAAAATAGCACCTTGCTTACCATGGGACTGGAACCTAAGCCATTGCACAGCTTCCACATGCCACTCTTCCTCTAAGTGGCGTTACACTGCCATCCTACCACAGGCTCACTTGTGTCTTAATTTACCCACATTTTCTTAAAAGCCCACTCAGTTAAGGCCCCTTCTCCCCTAAGTCTAAAATTTCAAAATTTCTACCGAGTTTTAACTTAAACTTGGGCCTTCTAAAGGCCCACTAACACACCCAAACATAATTCAGTATAACCAGACAAACAAAATTTTAAGGTTCACACCAAAATCGCAAAAATCTTGAAAATCTCAGAAATTAGGACGTTACAAAATTCCCAAGTGAATCATGTCCACAAGTAATTATTCCAAACACTCACAAATTACGCTTTTGTCAAAAAGCCAAAAGCTCTAACTAGTTTTTCCTTGCCTTTATCTCTACTCATAGAAGGTTCTATCCAATCCAAAGCTTCAAAACAACAAATCCATACAAAAGTACATCCAAAAATTAGTCAATGACTCATTACAAGCATACCAAACATAACCCTAAACTAAGTTCTCATGTAACTGGAACGTTTAACTTGTCAAACCTTAAATCTAAATATCCCGGTCTATACTTAATCTTTTCACCTAAGGTCAATTCTATTCATCTTATAATTCACCTATGATTAATTTTTAACATTTAACCTACATAAAACTACTCAATTCAAGATATCGAATTTTTCGGCATGTTTTATGGTTATTTTTTAAAAATTCATTAAAACTCAAGAAATCTTTAACAAAACTTCAAAGTAAGTTTAGAAACCTTCTAATCATGTTAACACAAGTTGAAAACACTTTGAAACCACATTTTTATCCACAAACCCAAAATTCACCATTAAAGACCCAATTTTCAGCTTTTATTTAAAACATGTGTTTCAATTTCTAAAAATTCAGTTTAAGGGACTAGATATCATTTAAAACTCATAGAAATTCCAATGGTTACCTTCGATGGAAGAAAAAGGAGCTTTGACGCAAATCCAAAAAAGCCAACGTTTGGAGAAGATGATGTAGACGAAGTTTTTGGGTGATTTTCTTGGTTTTTACAAAGGTTTGAGGTTTAAGGGTGATAGAAAATCAAAAATGGTTAAGACTTGGAGTTCAAAATTAAGTGAAATAGCAAGGGAGACTAAAGGACGACAAACAAAAGTTTTGGGGGTTATTTTAACGTGAAATAATTTAGAGAATGGGGGTTTTAGCTTGAATTTTAAAATCTAGTTAAATTCCTTCATAAAAACTCCAAGTTTTGACTCTTTTATAAATTAGTCCTTTTTGAAAAATTAAAGGTATTTAGAACTTATTTCTAGAAATTGATTTCATTTTTCTAAAAACCAGAGTAAAAAAAATTACTGATAAACCATGTCACAAAATTCTAAACACTCCAAGGGCTAAAAATCCAAAAATATGTAACGCCCCAGTTTTTTAGGTTTTTGAATTTTTGCATGAATTTATTTCTGCATGGTTGGGTGTTATATTGATGTGATTGGGGGTGTTTAGTGGACCTTTAGAAGGCCTAAGTTTAAGATTAAAGTCTGGCAAATTTTAATTTTTGGTCTGAGGTGGTAGTGGATTGGAGCTAGGTGGGCGTTTAAATTAAAGTTGGGGATTTATAGCACAAGAGAGCCTGTGTAAAAGTGGCAAGATGGTGCCACTTAAAACAGAGGAGGTGCCGTGACATGGCTTGTAAGGGAGCTGTGGTTCGAATCTATTGGTTAGCAAAGTGCTTCTTTTATTTTATTGCATGTGCATGGTAAGTGGTGGACGCCAAGTGAAATTCTGAAGGAAGAAAATTGAAGTGCTTATAGAATTAGGTGAGGAGTGATAATGGGAGGTTTTTTAGGAGAAAATTTAGGAATTTTGAAAGGGAATAAGGAGTTGGCCGATTGTGGGTCTCTTGGAGAGCAAATTCGGCTAGGGTCCTTGGAAGTAGCATTTTTAGCATTTTGATAGAGGTGTGCCGAATTTTTTTTTGGGTTACTTTTGGGATTTTGTTGCCTTTATGTTTCAGTAGGTGGAATTAGGAGGTGCCGATTTCTTTTAGGGCTCCCTCAGGTTTTGGTTATTGTTTGTTTTCTACCTAAGATACTGGATATAGCCGACCCCTAAACCATCCTTTCTTTTTCTTTTTTTTAGTGTCTAGGAGAACCTATCATCTCATTTTCTTCTTTTCTATATTCTTTCTTCAAAACTTGAAGTCCTAACTCTTGTATTGACCAATTGTGCTAGTAGCCGAACACTTTTCACCTCTTCTTCATAACAGCCGAAACCTTCAAACTCTGTCTCCCTATTGCTATCTTCTTTACTACTCTTAACCTGTTTCTCTAAAAGCCGAGAAATTAAGATACTTAGCCTTTCTCTTTGCCGAGTTGTACAAGAGCCGAATCTTAGTGAGTTTCTCTATTTTTTTTTTTTTGCTTGAGCCTTTTACAAAAACCAAACCTTATTTAAACACTCCTTGACCGATTTTCCCCTTAGCAATCATTTACCCCTTTTGTGTTGTTGTGTTAGCCGAATAATAGGATCTCTCCTCCTACATTATGTTGCGATTAGATCTGCAAGAGGGTTACAATTGGGGCTTGAGAGTGACTGTTGCTAGATTCAATAGTTCGGTAAGTGAATTGGGTAAGTATGTCTCGATACAGATTTCGGTTTGTATACTTCAGCTTTTCTTGAGTAAAGATTTGGTTAAGGAGGTTAACACTTTTTTAACTTCCATGTGTTGGATTGGATCAATCCATGGTTGTAGATACTTAGATCTGTTATCGCTCGATCCATCCTGAAGGGAAGCATTGGACTTAAGTGATCTCAAGCAATCTAGATCTGTGGTCTAGATTTCGGCAAAGGTAAGGGATGGTGATATGATAGTAGTTGCTGAATATGTAAGTTAATATGGTGTTAATTTCTGATTGAGTTATGGTTTAACGTGTTATTAATTGCTTTAGGATATTCATTTGCGGGAGCGTCTGACGTTAATCATAATTAGGTGTGTAATCGACACCCTCTAGCAAATTAGATCGGCAAAAGTTAAAAAGTTGAAGTGCCGGTATTTCGAGGGTTACGAGTATGCGAATGCTCGTGGGTCGGTACAAAACTGTGAAATTGATAATAACAAACGGTAAGGTTGTTGTGCACGTTTTCGTGAACTTGGGTTATTTTGGTCCTCGATGGGCCAAATTTGGGCCCAATGGGCTTACGAGCCCATATGGGTGAAATAAACGATAAGTGATTTCAGGTAAACTGGACATTGAATCTGTGGTAATATGTGTAAAGATTGAGACTTAGCGGGCCACAGTAGTTTGTGGGCTTCGTCGGGCTCATTAGAGGTTTTAGGGCCCGATGACTTTGTATAAATGAAATGGGCTATTTGAGTCGCTCGGGTGACTTTAGATCTGTTAGTATAATGTAATAAGCATAAAACCCTAAAACCTAGCAAAATTACCGAAATACCCCTATAGGGTGAAAATTACTGTTTTACCCCTAGATGCTAAATGACAATTTTACCCCTAAAGAAAAGTTGACTGATTTGCATGATTACTGTTTCTGATATTCTGTATGCCATGTCATATTATATTATGATTTGCATAAGGTTGAGTTATAGATACGGAGGAAGTGCTAAAAGTGGCAATGCCACGTAATTTGCTTAGAGGCTTTTCCTTGTATTATTGTTCTAGTGGCTTGGCCACGATATCTGTATTAGCAGGTCTGCTACGACTGTGTTGTGTAGGGCTAGTACGGGTGGTGTGTAGGGCTGGATTGGGCTTGGGCTTTGCATACATGCATAAATTACTATAATCTGATCTGTTTCTATAATGGGCCCAAGGCCTACACTGATTTCTGAATAGGGCCAAGGCCCAGTCTAATCTGTATCTAAATAGGGCTTCAGCCCCGACTGAGTTCGGACTAATCTATGACACTGGTTGGGTTAGCTTACACACTGAATTTTCACAAACTCACCCCCTTTTCTTTCCATCCACGTAGGTTACCCCCAACCATAGAGGACTTGGAGCTGCGAGTGATTCGAAGTGGCCATGTGAACTACTTCCTGGGTTATAGTTATTTAAGTTTACTTTATTAATGCTTTATTTTAATTTGGGTTTTAATTTGTAATAAGGCCGCTTGAAGTATTTTGTTTGGGTTTTTCGTTTATTATTCATTTTCTTTATGGTAGACTAGTTCATGCAAGCTTTTCGAATCTAAGCAAACGTTTTCAAAACATACATCACGTGACAAATGGATTGGTTAATAACAATAACACAATAACAAGATTTGCTAATAAGTGGGATTTTACCTAGTAGTAGCAACTGTTTCTAAAACTAAGAACAACTCTTATTTACAAACTATTGAACACAGTTTTACTACAAACGACCTAATGTTTTATTAAAAGGAGATTTAGGTTTAGTCAAGTATCCATGTGACATACCAGATCTGGCCATAATGTCTGGGCCAGGTTTGGGGTGTCACATTTAGTGGTATCAGAGCCAGGTTGCAACAACTCGGCTGTGGAGGGGTCCAAATGTTTTCTTAAATTTTAAATTAAAGCCCAAATTAGTATTTTGAAAATTCGATACTGGAAATTCCCTTAAGAAATTCTTTTAAAATTGATTTTTCTTCTAAAAAAAATGTTTTCATTTTTCTAAAAGTCTAGGGTTTTTGGGAACAAAGATTATTCAAAGTATTTAGCATTGTCAGAACTTGGTTTTTCTAAAATCTGGTTTCTAAAGAGTGACACACCGAATCTCCGGCACCAAGTCTGTAAGTACCCTCTACTTTATTGTATTTGATTAAGATGCTGTGATATTGAGAAATTACTGTAGATAGTACTAAGACCCTACTAAGACTCTGTAGTTAGGGTGACACTAAGACTGTAGAAGATTGAGATAGTAGGAAAACTGAAAACTTTAGAAGACTAAGACTGTAGCTAGGCTACGATTCTGCGAAAATAAAAACTTTGAAATACTATCTCAGCATAAAACATCTATAACAAATGCTAAAATATTGAACTAATTCATAAAATTCGTAATCAGATAATACGATATGAGTACGAGGGCAGTACGTGGAAGAGGTTGTGGACGTGGCTGAGGAAGTGCGCAAGCTGGGTCTTTGTCTTCGGGACATATGCCAGCTGAAGAGGCACGAGCGCCACTGGCAACTGAGACTGGGTCCTATGATCGAGTTACAGGGGACGATGCTTTGTCCCAGGCGATGTTGCAGGTTTTGGAAAGGGTTGCTAGGGCGAGCACGAAAACGATGAATCGTGGTTCAATTTATGAGCGACTCTGGGCTAATGGAGAGGAGATTTTTAGGGGCGTATCTGGTGTAGCCCCGAATGTGGCCGAATATTGGTTAGAGGCCACAGAGCGGATCATGGACGACTTGGACTGCTCAGTGGAGTAGAAACTAAAAGGAGCAGTATCTTTACTGCGTGACGAGGCCTACCAGTGGTGGATCACTGTGAGGGATGGTACCCCAGTTGAACGGGTAACTTCGGAGCTATTTTAAATGACCTTCAAAGGGAAGTATGCCGGGGTGAGCTATGTGGACGCTTGAGAGAAGGAATTCTTAAATCTGAGTCAAGGAAATAAGACTGTCACGGAGTATGAGGTTGAGTTTCTAAGGTTAAGCCGATATGCTGGGGGTATAGTTGCTACGGAGTATGAGAGCAGCGTGTGATTTGAGGATGGCTTCAGAGATGAGTTAAGGGTGCTGATTGCTCCACAGAGGGAGCGTGATTTTGATGCTCTCGTGGAAAAGGCTAAGATTGCTGAGGAGGTGAAGCGTACAGAGTCGCAGAATAGTGAAAAAGATGGGAACTAATTCAGGAGGGAATCAGGACCCTCAGGTGCTGCGGGTAGGACTGTCAAAACGGCTAGAGTGGACGAGCCGATTCGAGCAGTTCCGGTGAATGTGGTTAGACCGCAAGCTTGTGGGGATTGTGGAAAGGTACATTTGGGTGAATGTTGGAAGCGTACTAGAGCCTGTTTTCGGTGTGGGTCCAAGGATCATAGAGTCAAGGAGTGTCCTCAGAGGCCGGCATAGATGCAAGCTGCTGAACCGAGGGTTGCTTATCCAGTGAGAGGTGGGCTACAACCACCGAGAGGCCGTGGTCAAGCTAGGGGCGGCAATGGAAATGGACGTGGACATGGAGCACCGGGTAAGGGTGCTGGAAATGCTGAGGCAGCCGGCGTTGGTTTATGCTACTCGTCACCGAGAGGAAAGAGATGCACCTAATGCCATAACCGGTACATTTTTTATTTATAGCACACCATACACTACCTTGATTGACATAGGATCTACCCATTCGTTTGTTGCTTGTGATATGTCTGGGACGTTGGGTGTGCAATCTGAGGAAACTGTGAGTGGGGTATCTATGATAAGTCCACTGGGTCCCTCGGTCAGGGTAGACAAACTCTTTAGAGAGGTACCTTTAGAGACACAAGGTAGAATTTTCTCTACGGATTTAATGTAGCTACCATTTGGAGAGTTCGATCTCATCTTGGGAATGGACTAGCTTTCTAAGCATAGAGCAACTTTGGATTGCGCTACCAAGTGGATGGTGTTAAAGGCCACGGAGGATGAAGAGGTAATGGTTATAGGGGAGCGAAGAGATTACTTGTCCAACGTTATATCAGTTTTGAGAGCTGAGAAGCTGATTCGCAAGGGTTACGAGGTATTTTTGGCATATGTAAGTCAGTCTGATTCTGACGGTTTGACCGTAAGAGAGGTTAGAACTGTCAAGAACTTTCAAGATGTTTTTTTGGATGAGCTCCTAGGGTTGCCTTCGAATTGTGAAGTCGAATTTGGAATTGACTTGTTGCCTGAAACGGCTTCAGTATCCATCGCTCCTTATAGGATGGCACCGAAGGAGTTAGTGGAGTTGAAAGTGCAAATTCAAGAACTTCTAGATCGGGGTTTTATTAGGCCAAGTGTGTCTTCATGGGAGCACTAGTACTGTTCGTGAAGAAGAAGAATGGGACGATGCATATGTGCATCGATTATCTTCAGTTGAACAAACTAATGATTAAGAATAAGTACCCTCTGTTAAGGATCAACGACTTGTTTGACCAATTAAGAGGAGCTTCGGTATTTTCCAAGATCAATCTTTGATCTGGATATCATCAATTAAGGGTCAAAGAGGTGGATATTCATAAAACAACATTCAGGACTCGGTAGGGTCATTACGAGTTTCTGGTAATGCTGTTTGGATTGACGAATGCACTAGCGACCTTTATGGATCTGATGAATCGGGTATTTCAACCCTACTTAGATCAATTCGTGGTCGTCTTCATAGACGATATTCTAGTGTATTCGAAGACTGAAGAGGATCATAATGAGAGTCTCCGGATTGTTCTGTAAGTGTTGAGGGTGAAGCAACTGTATGCAAAATTTAGCAAGTGTGAATTTTGGTTGTGAGAAGTGACGTTCTTAGGTCACGTTGTTTCTGTTGAGGGGATTAGGGTGGATCCTCAAAAAATTGAGGCGGTTCTGGAATGGAAGCCACTAAGATCTGCGTTAGAAATTCAAAGTTTTCTGGGTTTGGCGGGGTACTACAGAAGATTTGTGGAAGGGTTTTCTTTGATTGCGGCACCGTTGATGAAACTTCTGAGAAAAGGAGTACCGTTTGTCTAGACTGCGAAACAACAAGAGGCTGTCAAAAAGTTGAAGAAAGTTTTGACTGAAGCGCCTGTATTGATTCAGCTGGAGTTTGGGAAGGATTTAACTGTGTATAGTGATGCATCGCATGTTGGATTAGGTTGTGTGCTGATGCAAGAGGGTAAAGTGGTTGCTTATGTATCGTGACAACTTAAGTCTCATGAAGCGAGCTACCCTAATCATGATCTGAAGTTGGTGGCAGTGATTTTTGCGTTAAAGATCTGGAGACACTTTTTATATGGAGAAAAATGTATTATATACACGGATCATAAGAGTCTCAAGTATTTGTTGACTCAGAAGGAGTTGAACCTTAGGCAATGAAGATGGATAGAGTTGCTTAAGGACTACGACTGTTTGATTGAGTATCACCCAGGGAAAGCTAATGTTGTAGCTGATGCACTGAGTCAAAGAGCTATAACTGAGTTGAGAGTAATGTTTGCTCGTCTGAGTCTGTATGACGACGGTAGCTTCTTAGCGGAATTGCAAGTAAGACCAACCTAGATAGAGCAGATTAAGGGAAACCAATTAGAGGATTAGTCACTGGTTCCTCGATTTCAACAAGTTAAGAGTGATGAGACTTCTGATTTTGGATTGAATAGTGAAGGAGTTCTATGTTTCCGAGGAAGAGTTTGTATTCTCAGGGACTTCGACTTGAGACAGTCAATTCTGTTAGAGGCTCATGGCGGTCTATGTGCCATGCATCCTGGAGGGAATAAGTTGTATTGGGATCTACGGGAATTGTATTGGTGGCCTAGACTTAAGCGGGAAGTAACAAAATTTGTGGGTAAGTGTCTGACATGCCAGTAGGTGAAAGCTGAGCATCAACTGCCATCTAGACTTCTACAACCAGTAAAGATTCCACTTTGGAAGTGGGAAAGGGTAACCATGGACTTTGTGAGTGGGCTACCCTTCACGCGTTCCAAAAAAGACTCAATTTGGGTAATTGTGGATAGGCTAACCAAATTTGCTCATTTCATACCCGTCCAAACCGACTACTCACTTCAAAAATTGGCCAAGTTGTATGTGGCGGAGATAGTCTGACTTCATGGAGTTCTAGTTTCGATTATTTCTGATCAGGACCCTAGATTTACATCTCGATTCTGGCAGAAGTTGCATGAGGCGGTGGGTATACGGTTAGATTTCAGCACTGCTTTTCACCCTCAGACGGATGGACAGTCGAAAAGGGTGATTCAAGTTCTAGAAGACTTGCTGAGAGGATGTGTTATGGATTTCTGAGGTAGTTGGGAAGATTACTTGCCGTTAGCAGAGTTTGCATACAATAATAGTTACCAGGCGAGTATTCAAATGGCACCATATGAGGTGCTGTATAGTCGAAGGTGTTGTACGCCTACTTTGGCCAGAGTTAGTAGTGGATATAGAAGATAAGGTCAAGCTGATTAGGGATCAGTTAAAGGAGGCATCTGATAGGCAAAAGTCTTATGCCGACTTGAAGCGTAAGGAAATTTAGTACTCGGTAGGAGATTTGGTTTTCTTAAAGGTTTCACCTTGGAAGAAGATTTTAAGGTTTGGAAAGAAGGGCAAATTGAGTCCATGATTTATCGGGCCCTAACGAGTTCTTAAACAGATGGGTCCGGTAGCATATTAGCTAGAACTACCTCCATAGTTGGACTGGATTCATGACGTCTTTCATGTCTCCATGTTAAGGTGGTATCGGTCTGATTCTTCCCACATTGTACCAGTGGAGGAAATTGAAGTTAAAGCTGATTTGACTTTTGAAGAAGAACCTATGCAAATTCTGGACCGTGATGTCAAGGTATTAAAAAAGAATTCAGTTCATTTGGTGAAAGTGCTTTGGCGCAATCATGGCAGAGAAGAACTACATAGGAGCCAAAAGAGGCGGTTCGTCAACAATATCCTCATCTGTTTGGATAAGGTAAATTTCGAGGCTGAATTTTCTTTAAGGGGGTAGAGTTGTAATGCCCCAATTTTTCAGGTTTTTGAATTTTTGCATGAATTTATTTCTGCATGGCTAGATGAGTTATATTGATGTGATTGGGGGTATTTAGTGGACCTTTAGAAGGCCTAAGTTTAAGATTAAAGTCTGGCAAATTTTAATTTTTGGTCTAAGGTGGTAATGGATTGGAGCTAGGTGGGCTTCTAAATTAAAGTTGGGGACTTATAACATAAGAAAGCCTGTGTAAAAGTGGCATGATGGCGCCACTTAAAACAGAGGGGGTGGTGTGACATGGCTTGTGAGGGAGCTGTGGTTCAAATCTATTGGTTAGCAAAGTGCTTCTTTTATTTTATTGCATGTGCATGGTAAGTGGTGGAATCCAAGTGAAATTCTGAAGGAAGAAGTTTGAAGTGCTCATGGAATTAGGTGAGGAGTGATAAAGGGAGGTTATCTAGGAGAAAATTTAGGAATTTTGAAAGGGAAGCAAGAGTTGGCCGATTATGGTTCTCTTGGAGAGCAAATTCGGCTAGGGTCCTTGGAAGCAGCGTTTTCGGCATTTTGGTAGAGGTGTGCTGAATTCTCTTTTTGGGTTACTTTCGAGATTTGGTTGCCTTTGTGTTTTAGTAGGTGGAATTAGGAGGTGCCGATTTCTTTTAGGCCACCCTCGGGTTTTGGTTATTGTTTGTTTTCTACCTAAGATACTGGATATAGCGACCCCTAAACCATCATTTCTTCTTCTTTTCTTTGGTGTCTAGCTGAACCTATCATCTCCTATCATCTCTTTTTCTTCTTTTCTCTGTTCTTTCTTCAAAACCCGATGTCCTAACTCTTGTCTTGGCCGATTGTGCTATTAGCTAAACCCTTCTCACCTCTTCTTCATAACAGCCGAAACCTTCGAACTCTGTCTCCTCATTGCTATCTTCTTTACTACTCTTAACCTGTTTCTCTAAAAGCCGGAAACTCAGGACACTTAGCCTTTCTCTTTACCGAGTTGTACAAGAGCTGAATCCTAGTGAGTTTCTCTATTTTTTTCTTTGCTTGAGCCTTTTACAAAAACCGAACCTTATTTAAACACTCCTTGACCGATTTTCCCCTTAGCAATCATTTACCCCTTTTGTGTTGTGTTAGCCGAATATAAGATCTCTCCTCCTACATTGTATTGCGATTAGATCTGCAAGAGGGTTACGATTGGGCTTGAGAGTGACTGTCGCTAGATTTAATAGTTTGGTAAGTGAATTGGGTAAGTATGTCACGATACAGATTTTGGTTTGTATACTTCGGCTTTTCTTGAGTAAAGATTCGGTTAGGGAGGTTAACACTCTTTTAACTTCCATGTGTTGGATTGGATCTATCCATGGTCATAAGTACTTAGATCTGTTATCGCTCGATCCATCCCAGAGGGAAGCATTGGACTTAAGTGATCTCAAACAATCTAGATCTGTGGTCTAGATTTCAGCAAAGGTAAGGGATGGTGATATGATAGTAGTTGCCGAATACGTAAGTCAATATAGTGTTAATTTCTGATTAAGTTATTGTTTAACGTGTGATTAAATGCTGTAGGATATTCATTCCCGGGAGCGTCTGACGTTAATCATAATCAGGTGTGTAATCGACACCCTCTAGTAGATTAGATCGGCAAAAGCTAAAAAGTCAAAATGCCGAAGTGTCGGTATTTCGAGGGCTTACAAGGGTGCAAGCTCTCGTGGGTCAGTACGAAACTGTGAAATCGGTAATAATGAACGGTAAGGTTGTTGTGCGTGTTTTCGTGCACTTGGGTGGTTTTAGTCCTCGACGGGCCAAATTTGGGCCTAATGGGCTTACGAGCCCATATGGGTGAAATACACGGTAAGTGATTTCGGGTAAACTGGACGTTGAATCTGCGGTAATATGTGTAATGGTTGAGACTTAGCGGGCCACAGTAGTTTGTGGGCTTCGTCGGGCCCATTAGGGGTTTTAGGGCCCGATGACTTTGTATAAATGAAATGGGCTATTTGAGTCACTTGGGCGACGTTAGATCTGTTAGTAGACTGTAATAAGCATAAAACCCTAAAACCTAGCAAAATTATCGAAATACCCCTATAGGGTGAAAATTACTGTTTTACCCCTAGATGCTAAATGACAATTTTACCCCTAAAGAAAAGTTAACTGATTTGCATGATTACTGTTTTTGATATTCTGTATGCCATGTCATATTATATTATGATTTGCATGGGGTTGGGTTATGGATACAGAGGAAGTGCTAAAAGTGGCAATGCCACGTAATCTGCTTAGAGGCTTTGCCTCGTATTATTGTTTTAGTGGCTTGGCCATGATATCTGTATTAGCAGCTCTACTGCGACTGTGGTGTGTAGGGCTGGTACGGGTGGTGTGTAGGGCTGGATTGTTCTTGGGCTTTGCATACATGCATAAATTAATATAATCTGATCTGTTTCTGTAATGGGCCCAAGGCCCACACTGATTTCTGAATAGGGCTAAGGTCGAGTTTAATCTGTATCTAAATAGGCCGAGTTTAAACTTATATACATTGATTCGTGGATCTTTTCATAATTATTCTTGCTTTATAACATGAAGGCCGTACATAACTATTTATATAAGTTTGCACATAGACCACAATATGATATCACTATACATAACTTTTGAAAGAATGTACTGTATCTAACATGAAGATAACATTCAATTTCATACCACTATACCATATATAATCAAATATATTTATATACACCATATACATATATTCTTGAAACAAACTTTAATATCTCACACTTACTTATCATGTAGCCGAATATACATATGGCTATACCAAAGTATCATACACTATTAAAATTAAGTTATCAATGTATAAAATCGAATATTTAAATACTTGTTTACATATGCCCATGTATCAAACCTTAATACCACATAATTACATTTAACTTAATGCCGAATATAATTTACAATTACTCACAATTTAAACTAACATCATTCACATGTTTGTATCACATATCAAAAAGTCAACTTACCTTATTCTCAAATAGGTAATTTAACTATCACGTACCTGGTCACTTAGCCTAATTTACAGCTTCGTGCACAACATATCTTTGCCCGTTGAACCATTCAGAATTGGATAGGGCACTCGTATAATCACATATATCATACAATGCCAGTGTCCCAGACAACTTACATGTAGCCATATATCGATGCCATTGTCCCAGACAGGGTCTTACTCGAACACATATATCAGAATCACATATCGGTGCTATAGCCTTACTCGCATGCATAAATCGGAATCCTATGTCATGACATGTGTATCCTAACGATTCCTAAGGTTCATATGGGGCTTGAGGACGTCGTAACTCAATCGAAACGAATTAGGAAACATTGTAATCAAACTCTTACACATTCGACTATAGTGTATATAAAATCATATAATTCAATTTAGCACCTATACTTTACATTTAATTAAAATTAAGTACGTCTATTTGCTTATAACTTACCTCGGACGATGAAAAACAGAGCAGAACGACTAGTAGACAACTTTCGTTTTTCCCTGATCTAAACCTGATTTCTTTGATTCTTGATCTAAACATATTCAAATTAAGCTCATTCAACGTATTTTCATTCAATTTAGTCCAAAAATACATAAATGGGCAAATTACATTTTACCGCTAACATTTACAAATTTTACAATTTAGTCCCTATTGCACCAACCACAAAATATGCAAAATTTCCCTATACCCATGTTTGGCTGAATATTCCTAGCATTCATACAAGTCCATATGTTTCATTTATTTCACATTTTAGTCCCTCAAATTATTATTTTTACAATTTAGTCCTAATTACTCAAAATCATCAAAAAATTCCAATACAAAATATGTTAATCTTAAACATATCTTTCATATTTCATCATGAAACAGCTAAAATCACAAGCTCTCATCAATGGCATAACTCAAAATATTCATCAAAATCAAAAATTCAAGCATAGGTCTTGTAGTATTCGAAGCAACGATCTCAAAAACGTAAATATTATCAAAACCCGAGCTAAACACATACCTTGATTGAGCTTAAAAGTGCCAAACTAGGTTTTTCTTTTTCTTTCCTCTTGTTTTGGCAAGAACACAAAAATAACACATAAAATGGCTTTGTTTATGATATGTTTATGTTATATTAACTTATTTAATTAATTTACCATATTAACCGTAATTAAAACATTATATTATCACATATAAATGTCCTTTGCCATCCACCCAATTTAATAATGGCCTAATTACTTCATAAGTGCTTCATATTAATAAGACAAGTTCAAATAAGCACTTTCACATTTAACCGTCAAATTTTCATTTTATGCGATTAAGTCCTTTTATTTAATCGGGCACTCAAACGACAAAATTAATTCACGAAAATTTCACATATATAAATTCAAACATAATAAACATAGAAAATAATTTTAAAATATTTTTTTGACTCAGATTTGTGGTCCTGAAATCACCATTCCGATTAGGGTCTAAATTGGGCTGTTACAACTCTCCCCCTTTTAGGGATTTTCGTCCCCGAAAATCTTACCAGTAAATAGGTTCGGATAACGTTCTCTCATTGCATCCTCTGGCTCCCACGTGGCTTTCTCAATTCTATGTTTATGCCATAGTAGTTTAACTAATGGAACCTTCTTATTTCGCAGTTCTTTAGTCTCACGAACCAGAATGAGAATTGGTTCTTCCTCATATGTCATATTGGATATAATCTCAATCTCAGATGGACTAATCACATGTGAGGGGTCCTATCGATATCTTCAAAGCATTGAAACATGGAATACATTATGGATCTTTTCTAGCTCAGGTGGCAACAACAGTTTGTAATCAATCGACTCGATACGCTCTATAACCTCATACGGCCTAATAAATCTCGGACTCAATTTACCTTTATGACCGAATCTAAGTATTTTCTTCCATGGCAAGACTTTCATAAATACTTTATGTAACACCCAAACCCGACCCAGACGTTATGGCCAAATCTGGTGTGCTACATCACTTAAAGGAACTCGCATAGCCTAGTTACTAAGTCTGGTGATGAGTTTTGTAAAACAATACTTAAGGTTTAGTAAAAATTCTCGTTTCATTTGATAGTCATCCTACGTTCTATCTGTTTATTAAACAAGCTACTTCCTTATTAATGTCTTGGTTAACCGATAGCATTATACGGTTGGTTTAGAAAATGTTAGTTTAATTTTGAAAAACGTGTGTCGTTGTAGATGAAATAAATCATGCATAAGTAAAGTAATAAACCCCCAAATAAACATAATTATAGCAGCCTTATTACAAACCCCCAAAACAAAAGTAAAACGAGTAATTAAAATGTGAAATAATTTAAGCAAGATAAAAAAACCGACTACATTCATCGTGGCCACTCTGAATCCCTCTCAGCTCCAAGTCTACGAACTAGGGCTCACCTGCAAGGACGGAAATCAAAAGGGTGAGTTTGGAAAACTCAGTGTGTGCAGAAACCCATCCAAAGCCCAAGTCAGCTCAAGTCCACTGGGCCTAAGCCCAATCCAGTCTCAGTCAGATACTGGGCCAAAGCCCTATTCAGATAATAGTACTCTGGGCCGGAGCCCTATTTAGTCTCAGTATGGCCTATAGGCCCAAAACAGAACAGTACAGAATAACAGTATGGATGCAAGCCCATATCCCACCCAACCGCTACACACCACCCGTACCAGACAACACACCATGTGAGGAATAACTCAACCCACCCAGCCCACACACCACAGTCGCAGCATGGCTGCTCAAATAAACAGTATAACGAGGCAAAGCCCCTTTTTAGTAATACGAGGCATAGCCCCTTTCAGTAAACGTGGCAGTGCCACTCACACTTCCTCCAATATCAACCCAACCCATGCAATAGATATATATAACATAGCGTGCAGTAACAGTAACAGCCAAATTAAGCAGAACAGTCATTTCTAGCCTTAGGGGTATAATGGTAATTTTACACCTAGGGGTAAAACAGTAATTTCTCACCCTAGGGGGTATTTCAGGCATTTACACTCTTATTACCAGTTTTAAGCATGTTACAGTTACTAACAGTCTTTACTTACATTTGAACGATCAATTTAACAGTTTTAAGCAATTTCAGTTATTGGCCCTAAAGCCCCTAATTGGCCCTACCGAGCCTATTGATTACTTAAGCCCATTTAGTCCCATTTTTAGCATTCAGTTACCGGTTTCAGCAATTTTAACTTATAGTCCATCAAAATACCCTTAAGACCCATTTTTACCCCTAATGGGCCCAAAAGCCCATTAGGCCCGTATTTGGCCCACCGAGGCCCATCATACCGAAGTGCTCGAAATTACGCACCCAACTCGCCAACCAATAGTGATTTCAGATCCAACATACTCCTATCGAATTGAGAGCGTTCACATGCTCGCAAGCCCTCGAAATGCCAGAACTTTGGCATTTCGGCTTTGGGCTTTTACCGATTTGAACTATGAATGGGTGCTCGATACACACACCTGTTTGCGATTCCACCAACGAAATCCTCTATGTGATAACTCCTACAATCAATTACTTTGTCAATTAGATCACATATCTACGAAAATCATAGTAAAAAGTCCCTTACCATAATCGGCCAGTACCCCTAATGGCCCTGAAATCTCACCTTGTCGATTTAGATGCACTAGATCCAGATCCGCTTGAATCGATGCCTTCAGTTCCTCCTTGGCTCTCCTCTTTTGCTAACTAACACGTATATAAACCCAACATACAATACTAAGTTGTCAATAGACTATGTCGACAAAGCCCTAGAGACTTAGGGGTTTCGGCTTCCCCTAAGATGTTAAGCAAACGATAATACACAAGGTTTAAACCACTTACCAATGTCTCTACCCGATGGATATTGCTTCCACGCTTTCACTCAACTAGATCTGTACTAGATCTAACCCCTAACGATAGCAAAGAATGGCTCTAGGGAATTCGGCTTCTAGATCTACACCTAGATGTCCTTGTCGACACAACAGGGGAATAGGGGTATGAATCGGTGACACAAATAATGGATAGTGAGGGGTTCAGCTTGCTAGAGAATCTAAGAGAAGAAAAAGTGATCGGTTTTGGTCAAAAGGTAAACAAAAAGAGCATGGTTTCAGTCAAATAGGGTATTCGGCTATGGTAGAGGTTTTCGGTCAAGTGGTTGTCGACAAGGGCTTGAAGAAGAAAGAAAGAAGAAGGAGAAGAATTAGGCTTGAAAGGTGAGTGGTGGCTTGGATTCGGTTTAAGGTGCAAGAGAGAAGAAGAAGAATGTGAGTGAAGAAGAAGAATAGAAAAAGAAGTGAATTTGGCCAAAAGAGAAATCGGTAATAGGGGTCTTTTTGGGGTGTAAGGTTCAGCTATCAGGTTAGGAAAGAAGAAATGACTGGCAAAAAGAAACCTAATGTGCTATGCAAAATCGGCAAAAGAAGAGAGCTTGCTGACCTAGAGAAATCGGCACACTAACCTTCAATTACCGAAAATGCTATGCCTAATGCTAAGTGCCGAAATTGCAACCTCAAGAGTCCCTTGGCCGGCCACTTTCTCTTCAAATTCAAATATCCTTAATTCACTACTTGATTTACTCTCATGAACAATTCAAACTCCACAAGACAGAGTTTTACTTGAGCACCAACACTTGACCACATATGCACATAAAAATAAAAGTCATTTAAGCTTACCTTGTGACTCGTACCATGGACCTCATACACCTCCTAGGCGCCAATTTTTTAGGGGCTTAGTGGCGCCTCCTTGCCACTTTGCTAAAACTCCTTTCATGCCAATTTCTGCTAAGTTTTTCTTAAAAGCCCTCTTGGTCCAGTTCCCCCTTTCACTTAAAACATACCTTGCTATTTTTATCGGATTTTAACCGGCGTTTGGGCCTCCTAGAGGCCCACTAACATGGTCAAACACAAATTCAACATTTAGATCACACAATTTCACCAAAATCACACTAAACTCGAGAAACCCCGAAAATCAGGGCATTACACTTTATCCCCAATTTGAAACTCTATATTTTTTCATTTCAAATCTGCAAATGATTTCTGACAATCTGACACTGTTTTCAGACCTTCACGGATCACTTTCACTTTCTGTTTAGTTTCTCTGATCAAATCGACCCCGTGTATCTTATTTTCATTGAGCTCAGTCCAGTACAATGGTGTACAACATTTATGACCATATAAAGCTTCATAAGGTGCCATTTTGATACTCGTTTAAAAGCTATTTTTTGTATGCAAATTCAATCAGAGGCAAGTATCATTCCTACGTACCTTCGAACTCGAGGACACAACATCTCAACATATCCTCAAGTACCTGAATGATTCGTTTGGATTGACCATCTATCTGCAGATGGAAAGCAGTGTTGAAATGCAATTTCGTACCTAGAGCATCTTGCAGTTTCTTTCAAAATCACGATGTAAACCCCGAATCTCTATCCGAAACAATAGAAATAGGCACACTGTGTAATCTCGCAATCTGAGAAACATACAATTCAGCTAACTTGTCAAACGCGTAATCTGTACGAATCAGAACAAAATGTGCCGACTTAGTCCATTTATTCACAATAACCTAAATTGCATCTTTCTTACTTGATGTCAACGGTAATCTGGATACAAATCCACAGTGATTCTATCCCATTTCCACTTAGGTATCATAATCAGCTGACGTAACCTAGCAGGTACCTGATATTCAGCTTTTACTTGCTGACAGACTAAATGTTTCGTAACAAAGTTAGAAATGTCTCGTTTTACACCACGCCACCAATAAAACTGTTTTAGACCATTATACATTTTCGTACTACTCGGGTGATAAGATATTAACTGCTATAAGTTTCGTTCAGAATCTTTTGAGTCAACTCTGAATTTCTCGGAACATATTTTCAATTGCTAAACCTCACAATTTAGTTTAATACATAAGAGTCTTGCTTTTATCTCGGCAATAATCAAACCATCAAATATGTCACTTAACTAACACTTTTTTTTTCATTTAGACTGAACCAAAACTGATGTTTCAATTAACAATATCTTCACGTAACAAGGAAAGCTTCAACAATCAAAGTAACTTTAATTTTACCACAACATTTCTCAAATAAAATTGTTCTGATAAACATAATTTTGTATCAAATCCTGAAGAGTACAAATTCTTCTTCCAGACTATTCCTTAGATCACACATGTACATTCAAAATTTATTAACAGTCTGGTGAATAGATTCAAACACATATAACCAAATCTTCTTTTAAATCAAATAATTCAAATCAGACTAAACCATTGGATCAGTCTTTTCAAAGAAAAAATCAAAAGCTACAATCATCAAATAGAAATCATAATATCATAATGAGACTGATGTCTTACCCAAAATAATAGATAATATCCCGGTTGTTAATAAAGTATCTGAACCCAGAAGAAAACCAGATATGATTTGGACAGAAACCAATGCAGAAACACAACTTTTATAACTCTAATAATAGCACCGCAGTACTTCCCAAATTTTCAGAACTGAAATAATGATTATAATAGGTATAGCCATTTCCATCAAATAGATATCCCATATAGATAATCATATAGAATCATAAGAAAACTGAAATAGCAAAATTTTAACGTCTAAAGCTACACAAATTATCAGAAAGTTACAACCCATATAGAATGATATCAGCTCCGATGATATCCTAGAAAATGTCCAAAAAGAACAATGTCACTCATAAATACTGGAATCCACAGTAACAGAAGCAATATAATCTTCACATATGTTTAACAAAACAATGGCCAGTAGATACAAAATATTAGCATTATATAGAGTTTACCATTGATTTTAATATCCACACAATGGAATAAGTATCAGAGAAAAACAAAGCAATGTTGAACACAACCCAACAGATCAACGATGCTTTCGTCTATAAGTATGTTTAGCTAATGTTCTCATATGATATGAATTCCTTCTGAAATTAAACAATGACTGATACTTCTAAGAATAAATGTACACATAAAATACCTAAAAGAAATCGTAATAACTGCCCGACTATAACCACTACACTCAACCATCAATATAATTCAAACATTATCCCTTCACTGACAAGAATTAATTTAGAAAAACTTCAAGTTATTACTTCCTTTAGACAACATACTTGAATAGGTCATTTAATCAGAGATAACTTCTTCTGTAACAGTGATCTTTTTTTATAATCTGAATAGTCTTCAGAACTATCTAATATCTCTTTTAATACTATCTTCATTTGCTTATTCATTCACCCCTTTTTTTTTCTTTTTTTAACCATTATATGAATCTTTTGAACATAGACTTCTGTAACTTCACCCTGGTGAGCTTATTCAACCCAAATCTTTCAGGTTTCACAGTAACATTTCACTAATAAAGGGGTGAGGGTAATAAAGCCTCAAATTTAACTTACACATAAATACACATAACACACACTTTCACAAATAGTCAATTCATTATTAATTTCACATTGTCCAAACATTTAATTTTTTTTGCCTTTTTTTATCACTTTTTTTCTTAGCACTTAATTCATATACCAACTCAAATCACTAATTCACAATCAAAACATTTTAGATAGCAATCATAACTCAAATATCATAATCTATATGCTTATATAATTATAACATTTATCAACATCAATATGTCATACTCTTTGATCCATACCTTTATGAGTTTCTACACATCATTAACACATTTCTATTCAGTCATTTGAGTACACATTCCGTACTATTAGAATAAACTCAGTTGAAAAACTTATCTGTCTTATCAAAACAAATTTTTTTGTCAAAGTCGGGAGATATCACACTATCACAGGTTAAATGTGGCATGTATAGCTAGACTCACATATGCTATGGTAGTCCTAGAAACGACTAAACCATAACTCTGATACCAATAAAATGTAACACCGCTAACACATATCTGTTGCCGGATTAAGGTTCTGAGGCATTTCCAAACAAAAACAATTTTTGAATAATCACTTATTACAATTCATGAATAAATTTTTTTTAATCAATTTCTTTATCATAGTTTTCTCAAGCTTAAACAACATTTCACCACTTAGTCTTAAATGTCATGTCATTACACAAACATAAATATAACACATATCAAATCAAATAAGTCATGAATCATTTACGAACCAAGTAGCCATAATTCACTTAATCACGTAAACCAAATTCAAATTACAAACCATGCTCTGAAACTCAACCAAGTCATCACCATTTACTTAATCAAATATTCGAACAAACTAAAATAAATCCATACCCTATCTCTTATGCTTCATAAATTCGATGTTCGAAACATATGTTTGTAAGTTTTATGGCATTCGAATACTTACCTAATAACAAGCTTAATTCATTTCATATACCAGGAAATTTATCACATCATTCATTTGTATGTAACTATTTTATTAACTAATTATCAAACTTACCACGTTATAAGCTTTTCCACACGCACATATTTAAGGCACGACTAGCCATATCATACGGTTTACTAAACATCCAAATATGAGTCATAAACAACATCACCAATTAGTCAACTATAATTCCTATACATTACATATTCATGCGTGATTTACTAAATTAACATGGACCATTTTTGGACACAAATAACAAATCTGTGCATTCCTAATTCACATGCTAAAAATCATGTCCAAACATCATATGATTAGCCATCTAAGGAGCCATCAATTCATTCATCAAAATTCATACCAATTCTTCCACTCAATAATAAACAAATCATACTATTTCATCACCGAATTCATACATTAATAAATCACTTTATAAATATCCTTATAACCATCAATTTATATATATACCTAAACATAGTCATTATTTACTAATAAGTAACCGAATCAATGTGGCCATATTATAACCATAATTCGCCTTTAACACCTTATGCACATAATAAAAATCAAACCTTAAATTAACCAAATCGACCTTTAGTTACCGAACCAAAAACAAACATGTCTTATGCATATATACATATATATTCAATTTATTTATCATTTACTAAGCATCAGTATGCATCATTTACTAATTATAAGCCAATTTACAAATAATTATACATTAAATTATAAGTCTATAATGAGCCAAACCAAATACCAAGTTCACAAGATATAGCAAAGTTACCACGAAGCTTATAGGAACATATACCACAAATCAAAGACACATCCATGAACTACATCATTACTCAAGCCAAAATTCATATCTCTTCACCACCCAAATTATACCATATAACACACATCCAAGATGAGCTAATTTCATAGTCGAACATATCACTAAGAACTGCACACACATCCAAAATTTCCATCACCGAATTATTAAAACCAAGCTCATTAAACAATATAGCTAGCATACACAAGATCAAGTCTAGCATAATTAGCAAGCCATTTTCACATGGCTTTAAATACATACCCACTCAAAATAATTAGCTTTAAGACCAACCTATACATGCCACATAACCAAGTCTCAAATACTATTTACTGAAACGATAACCGGATAGTATGATGTCGTCTCCATCGACTCCTAACAAGAGCAGATCTCTGAAAATCTATGAACATAAGAAAAACACACAGTATAAGCTTTAAAAACATAGTAAGCTATAAGTAAATAAATAACTCAATGACGATATCAATTCAATTACCAACTAATTTACACGATCATAATCACATGTATCTTCAGACTTATAATTCCATATAATACATATACTTTCATTTTGCCAAATATCCATACAACTAATATTAGTATATCATTAAAATTTCAAAGCCATAGTATCGATAATTAACTGAATATACATAAACTTATATACATTGATTCGTGGATCTTTTCATAATTATTCTTACTTTATAACATGAAGGCCGTACATAACTATTTATATAAGTTTGCACATAGACCACAATGTGATATCACTATACATAACTTTTGAAAGAATGTACTGTATCTAACATGAAGATAACATTCAATTTCATACCACTGTACCATATATAATCGAATATATTTATATACACCATATACATATATTCTTGAAACAAACTTTAATATCTCACACTTATACTTATCATGTAGCCGAATATACATATGTCTATACCAAAGTATCATACACTATTAAAATTAAGTTATCAATGTATAAAATCAAATCTCTAAATACTTGTTTACATATACCCGTGTATCAAATCTTAATACCATATAATTACACTTGACATAATGCCGAATATAATGCACAATTACTTATAATTTAAACTAACATCATTCACATGTTTGTATCACATATCAAATAGTCACCTTATTCTCAAATAGGTAATTTAACTATCACATTCTTGGTCACTTAGCCTGATTTATACCTTCGTGCACAACATATCTTTACCCGTTGAACCATTCAAAATTGGTTAGGACACTCGGATAATCACATATATCGTACAATGCTAACATCCCAGACGTGGTCTTACATGTAGCCATAAATCGATACCATTGTCCTAGATAAGGTCTAACTCGCACACATATATCGGAATCACATATCGATGCCATAGTCTTACTCGCACACATAAATCAAAATCCTATGTCATGACATGTGTATCCTAACTATTCCAAAGGTTCATACGGGGCTTGCGAACGTTGTAACTCAATTGAAACGAATTAGGAAACATTGTAATCAAACTCTTACACGTTCAACTATAGTGTATATAAAATCATATAATTCAATTCAGCACCTATTCCTTGCATTTAATTAAAATTAAGTACCTCTATTTGCTTATAACTTACCTCGGACGATGAAAAATAGAGCGGGACGACTAGTCGACAACTTTCATTTTCCCCAATCTAAATCTAATTTCTTTGATTCTTGATCTAAACGTATACAAATTAAGCTCATTCAACATATTTTCATTCAATTTAGTACAAAAATACATAAATGGGTAAATTACATTTTACTGCTGACATTTACAATTTTTACAATTTAGTCCCTATTGCACCAACCACAAAATATGCAAAATTTCCCTATACCCATGTTTGGCCGAATATTCTTAGCATTGATACAAGTCCATATGTTTCATTTATTTCACATTTTAGTCCCTCAAATTATTATTTTTGTAATTTTGTCCTAATTACTCAAAATCATCAAAAAATTCCAATACAAAATATGTTAATCTAAAACATATCTTTCATATTTCATCATCAAAAAACAAAAATCACAAGCTCTCATCAATGGCATCACTCAAAATATTCATCGAAATTAAAATTTCAAGCATGGGTCTTGTAGTACTCAAAGCAACGATCTCAAAAACGTAAAAATTATCAAAAACCGAGCAAAACAAATACCTTGATTGAGCTTAAAAGTGCCGAACTAGGTTTTTCTTTTTCTTTCCTCTTGTTTTGTCAAGAACACAAAAATAACACATAAAATGGCTTTGTTTATGATATATTTATGTTATATTAACTTATTTAATTAATTTACCATATTAACCTTAATTAAAAACATTATATTATCACATATAAATGTCATTTGCCATCCACCCAATTTAATAATGGCCTAGTTACCTCATAAGTGCTTCATATTAATAAGACAGGTTCAAATAAGCACTTTCACATTTAACCGCCAAATTTTCATTTTACGCGATTAAGTCATTTTATTTAATCGGGCACTCAAACGACAAAATTAAATCACGAAAATTTCACAGATATAAATTCACACATAATAAACACAGAAAATAATTTTAAAATATTTTTCTAACTCGGATTCATGGTCCTGAAACCACCATTCCGATTAGGGTCTAAATCGGGCTGTGACACCTTACAACCTTTACCCCTTAATATGTTCTTGATGGCACCCTTAGGTTCTCATAGACTGAAATAGTTTAATAGTTTTTGATTAAATAATCAGAAAGTATGGCGCCGAAGAATTTAGTTGTAAAACAAATGTGTCATGTTTTGAAAAAAATAAGGTAAGATTTATAACGGGTAGTCAACATCAATGGCGGTTGTATTGAGAGACTGGGCTAGTCAGGATTTGTTTAGATTTGAATTCAAAAGAGAAATATTATCAAATGTCATCTAGACAAGAATTTTTATATGTTAATGAATATAATCAAGCAAATTGTGTTTATGAATAGTGTTAAATAGTATCTACGTCTTGGAAAGGCAAATGCCTAGTCAGAGCTATAACACTAGAGTTAAATGTAGTAGGACTGAAGGCACATTTGTTAGATTTGAAGCTACCACATTTAATATTATTTCTGGTATGTTCTATCTTTTTTATATTACTTATTGCATATGCAATAGGTGATACTAGATCAACTTACTCATATGTTTGTACTACATTAGTAATAGATAAGGATCTATTTCTTGAGTCAACTGAGTTTGATATTTGTGTCATAATCCAGTGGGTTAGACTGTAATGGTTATTTTGATATGTCAAAACTATCTACTGAAAATATATGACTGTGGCTTTCCTACTGATCTGATGTCACTCCTATTTAATGAATTTGGCATTATTTTGAGAATAGATTGGCTAAAGTTATGACATTGTAGTATACTGTAGACCGAAATGAATTGATTTGAAATGCCAGGCTGGTGAAATGATCATAGTGAGCCTAGTAAATTAGATAGTACAACCAGAGTTATTTCAATTAGCTCTATACAAAAAATGATTTGGACCAATGTAAAATATTTTCGGTATATTATATATCTGTCTACTTGATACTCAAGAAATAGGATCAAAGATTTATAATGTATCGATTGCCAGAGGGTTTCTTGATCTATTTCCTGAAGAAATTATGGATTTTTGTTTGGATGTAAAAATTGAATAAATTCAAGACAAAAAATAAATATATTTTATCTCGTATAAATAACCTGTTTGATCAGTTAAAAAGGTGTAACAGTGTTCTCAAAGATAAATACAAATCTAGTTATTATAAGTTGCAAGTTAAAGATTTTAATATGTTGAAAACTGCTTTCAAACTTGACGTGACCATTATGAATTCTGGTAATATTGTTTGGATTAATTAATGTCTCATTAATTTATAAATTGATGAATTGGTTTTCTAGTTTCATTCGGATAGTTTGTGGTTATGCTTATTGATGATATCTTAATTTAGATTAAGACAAAATTCATGTACGCTCAACATTTGAGAATTGTATAACAGAATTTGCACAAGAAATTATTATGTGAAAGTCAGTAAATGTGAGTTTGAATCGGCTAGGTTGGTTTTATTTATTATGTAAATCCAGTAAATGGAATTTGTATAGATCTGAGTAAATTCTCTTCTATTGTTATTTAGAAACTCTATAATTGTCTCTGAAAGATATGACCGGCTGAAAGTCTTAATGATGAAAGTTTTGTATTGACCCAGCTTGAACCTAGGAAGGAATATGTTGATTATAGTAATGGTTCTACATTAGCCGAAACAAAAATTTGACCATTACTTTTGCAAAGAATTTGAGAATTATAAGGAGATGACCTGAAGGCTGATAGCTAAGTGAGAGCAAATCCAGAGTGATTTGTCTACACGATTGTTAGTGAATACAAATTGTATGATGTAATTCCGTAACTGATTATGTGTTCTGAATAATCCAAAGTAACCAGATATTTTATCTGAGTTCCACAACAATACATACTATAGTCGTTTGATAAACTAAACATAAGTACCATCAAAATTATTACTGCTTGACATGACTCCTAAGTGGAAATGAGAGCAAGTCATGAGGAATTTTGTATCTCGTATTACGGTATCACCGAGAAAGAAATATTGAATTGGGTTATAGTTGATAGATAGACGAATTCAACTCATTACTCCAGTCAGAACTAATTATTCGTTTGAGAAGAAGCTAAGTCATATGTGTCAGAGATTGCCTGATTTCATGAAGTGCCCTTGTTTATTATTTCTGATTCTGATATGAGATTTACTTCTAGATTTTGGGGTAAACTTTGCAAGGTTATGACCATTAAAATTAATTTTAGTATAACATTTCATCTACGGGCAGATGGGCAAGCAGAGTGGTAATACAAGTTCTAAACGACATGTTATGATGTTGCATATTCAAGTTTGAAGATAACTGGGAAATGTAGAAACTCGTTACACTGATTGAATTAAGTGAAAACTAAATAAGGAGACACACCTAATTAATAATGATATGCGTGATATGAAGTAATAAAATTTATAAAAACTGATCGCACTAAAAACTAACTAATATTAAGATTTTAAGGCAAGTGCACCTATCAAATAGTAGTATAGTTTAGCGGCAAGACCGAGATATCGTACCCAAGGGAACTAAAAGTACTAAGACTTACTTCCTTTCTATTATTTAACCTAAAGAATAAAAGGGATTTTTATGAAACTAAACTAATTGTAAAACTACACTAAGAATGCATAAAAAGTAAATTGGGGAAAAACTCTTGGGAAAGACTGATTGATTTGGGTAATACTCAAAGGAGAATCCACTTAGACTTCACTTGTTATCAATTCTTGAGCTAGATGATTTATTCACTGGACTTGATCCGTAGAGATCCCTAACTTATGTTAATACCTCCGTCGAGGATAAGAACAATTAATCCTAGGTTGATTAACTGAAATCTCTTTCTAGTTAAAACACCTAGTCTTGCATTAACTCGATCTATGGATCCCCTTATTAGGTTTGACCCTAATCCGGTAGATTTATGTCGCCCTATGTCTAGGGTTGCATGCAACTCTGCTTAATTATGCTAGATCTACTCTCAAACAGGAACTTTTGCTCCTCTACCTAAGCACATCAGTTTCTTGAATTAATACCTAGGATTATTCAAATAAGAATTAAGAACACATAATTAAGAACAATTCAAGTATTTATCATATAACTCAAGATAAAATAATAACAATATCTATCTTAGGTTTCATCCCCCTCAAGTATTTGGGGGATTTAGTTCATAATTAATAAAGAAAACACCTCAGAAGAAATAAGATAACAAAACATAAAGAACCCAAAAACCCTAAAGGAATTTAGGGAGATCCTCTATCTTGATGTAGAATTCAGCTTTTGGGATGAATCAATCGGCTTCCCTTGGAGTAATCCTTTGCTTTCACTCTCTGTGTTGGCAGGAATATGGCACTCCTTTGTGGGAGAAAGAGTACAACCTTAGAGTTGCCTCCTAGGGTCTTTATATAGAGCTTTGGGATGCCTTTCTTAGCCTCTAAGTATCCAAATCCGAGTGAAATTGCACTTCCCCACGACAGGGACACGCCCGTGTGCCACGCCTATGTGGATCGACAAGAGGCCATGGTTGGGCCTATTGAGGGTGGCACGGTCGTGTGGCCTGGCCATGCTTGTCAAGGCTGGGCTATGTTGGACCTTATGTGACATGGCTGTGTGCCACGGCCGTGTGGTGACTCCTTGGGCCATGTTGTTTTCACATTTTGGCCCATTTTCTTCGTTTTCGACCCATTTTTCGTTCTTTTCTCTTCCCTGTGCTCTCCTAAGTATACAACATGAAATAGAAGGATTAAGAACACTAATTCTCACAAAATTAATAATAATTCATCCCAAAATTAAGCTAAGTAAGAGGTAAAAATATGTATAATTTATCGTTTATCAAGTGCCCCCATACTTAAGCCTTTGCTTATCCTCAAGCAAAATTTCAATCCCTAATTAAGAATCATTCCTCTCAACTTACAATCTTTATTAATAATGTTTCAAACTAATTCACAAGTAGTCATACAATAAAAATTCAATCAGAAGAACATTAAAGATTCAATCACTCTAAGTTGAGAATTTTATCATTGAAACATAAGTTTCTTCCCTGCTTTTAAGTAGCTATCTCTTAATCAAAATTAGCAGAAGTTGACATCCTCACTAAAGATTCACTCTATTCACTCAAAGTGTTTAGGGTTTTAAAATCAAGCACTCTCTAGTCAACCTGAAAAGTTATTACCATAGGCTTGCTAGAAAATCAAATCTCTACCACTGTAGATTGATATGATACATCAATCAAAAGGTCTTTCAATGGTTGTAATGAGGCTTGGTTAAGGGTGTTGTCACAGGCTGCAAAAGAAGGTTAGAATTGATATTGAACTGAAAAATTATCTAGCTAGAAAAATCTCTATCACTGGAATATATTTCTAAGCTTTATGGTGACATTGTTCTACCCTTGGTAGCCTTAAAATAGAAATATGCAAAAGTTTATAATTTACAACTAATTTTTACTGTATATACACACATTTTTTTTAAGAACAATTCAAATACAATTCATTATAAACTTTACAATCTGGAAAAGAGAATAAAGCTAGATAACAATTCAACTCAAATCTCAACAAAAATGGGTATCAAACTAATTGAATAAAATTTAACAAAAACGGGTTATTGGTTAATAATTAGGGGTGAGTCAAAGAATAGGTTGTTAGGCTCAATGGGGTTCACTAGAGGTTAATTTGTTGAGGTAGGCTTTTGTGGAGTAAATGGGTTAAATCCTAGGTGCCTTTGTCATCTCAGTGTATCAAATCAATGATGTGGTCTTGATATATATAATCGAAGCAAGTTCTAGAATAAAAAATCAGTATTGACTCACTCAAAGCAAAAATAAAGTGAGCACGAAAGAATGTATGCTAAAAAGGCTTAAAAATTTCACCAGAATTATGGCTTTCGATGTCAATCCTGCGAATTTCAAATCTCAAGATAACACTTAAAATTAAAGAAAATAACTTATGAAAAAAAATGGGATTCTCAAAAATTTCAACTTATCATGCTTGATTCCCTGATGTTTTAAAGTTTGAATAATCAAAGTACAAGTGCCTATGTCTTAATTCTCAACTTATCAATAAAAATCATAAATCAATCAGAATTAATTCCTATTAGGAGACTGAAGATAATTTTGAGAACAATACAAAATGTTAGTAGAAAAATTTCAGGGATTTCAAAGAGAATGTAATGACTGAAAGTAAATTTGCCCTCCACACCTAAGATGTACATTGGCCTCAATGTACAAGGATATCATTAGTAGCAATAGAAGCACAAGAGCATAAGATAGGAAGGGTATAAAACTCCCTGCTTTGGATGGATTACTGAGGTGGTGGTGCCTACAAAATGTCTGGGACAAAGGAAGGTGCGAAGGTAGATAATCCGGTGGTGGTAGTATTTGTTTGTCCATAGCTTTCATGTTGTGAGTGTAGGCTTTGGAGATGTCAACTCGGTGAGATTATGGCAAGGTTCCCTTTAGAATTTAGATTTGAGCTATAAAGCTCGTTTGAAACTGTGAAAGCACTTATCATTTTTAGGGAATTTCAGGATTAAAAAAATTACTCGTTAGGAGATAGCCGATAGGAAATAATTGAAATAAAATAAACTAAATCTGAAAATACTAATATTCAAATAATGAAAAATGAAAGAAAATAAAAGTAAAAGCGAAAAGGAAAATAAAGAAGAAGAAAAGAAAAGGTAAAAATAGGGATCAGAGTTCAAATAAAAATTAAGATAAAAATAAAGTTAAGAGGAATAGAAGTCTCTAATCCTCAGATGGATCACATGGTGGCGGTGGTGAAGTGATGTGAAGGTGCTAGCATATCTGCTGTAGTGTCGCATTGATGTGATTGAAGCGCTGGAAGCATTGCTGGTCGAATCGGGATAGTCGTTCAGATATGTTAGCGTATGAAGCTGCCGCATGAACTGAGCGGCGAGGGGGTGGTGGGTCGGTAGGTGCATCCTCCTCCGGTGGTGGTGGTGGGACATCATCAGGAATGTCCTTGGGATCTTCGGCCTCCTGGATGAGGTAGTACTAAAAAGGGTCGCCTCTTGGTCTTTACTGAATCATCCTCATATGGTGCATAATCTGGATGCCCTGAGGGCACATCTGGCCGACGAGTGTGTATGAGGATGTCTGGGCCACTATGTTGACGACACCTGTTCTCTCTCGTC
Organism: Gossypium stocksii; assembly: GCA_020496765.1. NCBI lineage: Eukaryota > Viridiplantae > Streptophyta > Magnoliopsida > Malvales > Malvaceae > Gossypium > Gossypium stocksii. The sequence continues at coordinate 45,844,644 of CM035624.1, forward strand.
TACCTATCAGAGTATACGCGAGAAGAGCGTGAAGGTACCTTACTGACGGGGTGAGGGCGGTTGCCTTCGTGCAACTGGGGTCGTAAGAGGGATACCCCGGGGCGATATTGTGCCAACAATCAACTGGTTTGAGGTGGATGCGACGGGGGAGTGTAGGAAAGTTTGCCTCCTCCATGAACTGCTCTGTGTAGAGGCCGAGAGTTGAGCCGAACTCTGGTACGCTAAGGTGGCGTAGATGACCTCCTAGGCGGAACTGGACCGTCCTGGGATCATGAAATTGGCTCATGACGGTCTGAAGATGGAAGGTGGAGCAGAACTCTAGAGTGAGTTCAAGGTATGTAGGCTCAATAATTCGGAAGAACTGCTCCCAAGGATCAGTCATCAGTAGGGCCCGGACTGCATCTGCGAGGTTGACTTGCTCTAGCACGTCCTAATCAATGCATCAGCCGGCGCTTAATGTACGGGCCTGTAGTATCTGAAACAAATCCTCTTGGGAGTCTTGGGGAAATGTAATGAACGGGTGGCGAGCCTCGGAGGTGGGCCTCGATGATGAACCACCTGGCCCCTTCCATTTCTTCGAAGGTGGGACGGCAGCTTTCTTACCGCGTGATGTGGACATAATGCCTAAAAACAAAATAACATACATTAGTCCTAAAAATTGAAATTAAATTGAATCAAAAACTATATATAAAATAATATGTAGATTAGAATGACAATGTTCTTAAAAATATTTTGAAATAAAATGGGGACTAACCTAAATAATATAAATTATCCATCCTAATGTGATATAAAAAATAAGCAATATGGGTATGTATTTATACTAAATGCATGAGAATTTAAGAAAAATGGCACTCAAATGTAGCTCTAAGTGGCATGAAACCACAAGGTTCTCTATAATAATCTAGAGTGTTCATGCTAATTCAATCAATTCCATACTTTGAAATAATGCTAATCCTAAATATAACATGGTATAAAAATAAAAATAGAAATAAATTAGTAAAAATTAGAAAGAAAAATGAGAAAATAGAATCAAATGGGAGAGGTATGAGGCAGAGCACAATCGTGGGTGAGGCGACACAGTCGTGGGAGCACTGTAGACACTGGTGGCGGCGCTTAGGGAGGGTTGGGGTAGGGTTTGGGTGGGAGGATTTAAGGTTTAGAATAGGATAAGATGATGAATAGCGGCCCCTATTTATAGTTTTTGGGTCATACGGGCACGGCACACGCCCGTGTGACTCGGGTTTTGCCCGTATGATTTGAAATTCGATGGTTTTGGCGTGTCTGGTTCGAGGTACACGCCAGTGTCGGCCATCTCGCATGGCCGTTTGCTATTTTTTTCGCTTTTCACACGGTCGTTTGGTCGGTCACACGGCCGTTTGTGATGAGGTTTCGCTATTTACACGGTCGTGTAGGAAGTCACACGGCCATGTCTAAATTGACAGTGTTGGCCACGGTTTGGGGACACGAGCGTGTGGCATTGTGCAAGCCCGTGTCTAAATTGAAGGGTTGCCATAGCCATGTCGCATGGCCGTGGCGATTTATAGTTAGCCCGTGCTTTGGGAAAAATTATACTCTATTTGTACACGGCCTGGGTACACGACCGTGTCTCTGCTTTAAATGTTCACACGGCCTTAAGCACGCCCGTGTGCATGGTCGTGTGGTCCTAAATTTCTGCATTAAAAAGGGTTAGTTGATGAATTAAAAGACTAAAATCAAAATGGGAAGAAATTTTACTAAGTTAGTGCTTGGGTTGCGTCCCGAGAAGCGCTTATTTAGAGTCTAAGCTCAATTCTTCCTGGATGTATCATGAAGGGATCTCGTGGAGCTGAAGCTCCTCTCTGTTATCTTTAAAATTCTCACCTCTATAGTGTTTAAGCCTATGGCCGTTTACCTTGAACGTACCGTGGTTTGGGTGAGTTACCTCAATTGTTCCGTATGGAAAGACAGTTTGAATAGTGAATGGACCTGACCACCTTGATTTGAGTTTCCCAGGAAATAGTTTCAGCCTTGAGTTGTAGAGTAAGACAAGATCATCGGTTTTGAACTGCTTAGGTTGTCTCAGTTGTTTGTCATGGCGTCGCTTCATAGCTTCCTTATATAGTCGTAAGCTCTCATAGGCATTGCAATGCCATTCATCTAGCTCATTTAACTACATTAGTCTTTTCTCACCTGTAAGCTTAAAATCAAGATTTAAAAATTTAATTGCCCAAAGTGCTTTATGTTCAAGTTCAAATGGCAGATGACAGCTTTTTCCGTAGATAAGTTTATGAGGAGATGTTCCTATGGGTGTTTTAAATGCGGTTCTATAGGCCCATAAAGCATCGTCTACCTTTCTTGACCAATCTTTTCTATTTGTTTCTATTGTTTTCTCTAAGATACATTTTAGTTCCCTATTTGTTACTTCGACTTGGCCACTGGTTTGTGGATGATAAGGGGTAGCTATTCTATGGTGTACTCCATACCTTTTTAAAACTTTTTCAAATTGAACATTGCAAAAATAGGTACCCCTATCACTAATAATTATCCTAGGTGTTCCAAATCGAGAGAAAAGTTTCTTCAAAAATTGTACTACCATTCTAGCATCATTAGTAGGTAAGACTTGGGCTTCCACCCATTTTGACATATAATCTACTGCTACTAGGATGTACTTATTCCCAAATGAAGTAGGGAATGGACCCATGAAATCAATACCCCATACATCAAATATTTCACATGAAAGTATATAGTTCTGAGGCATTTCATTATGTTGAGAGATATTACCTGTTCTTTGGCATTTATCATAAGAGGTCACATACCTGTTGGCATCTCTGAAAAGTGTAGGCCAGTAAAAACCTGATTCGAGTACCTTATGAGTAGTTATAGCTCCACTGTGATGTCCTTCTGTGGGTCCCAAATGGCAATAATCTAAAATTTGGTATGTTTTTGTCTCAGCAACACATCTTCGAATAACCTGATCTGCACAAATTCGAAAAAGAAAAGGATCTTCCCAAAAGTAGTTTTTCACATTAGTGAAGAATCGCTTCTTTTGCTGATGGGTCAGCCCTTTTGGGGTTATGTTAGCTGCTAAGTAATTTGCAAAATCAGCAAACCAAGGAATTGCTGCCTCTTCTAAGGCGAGGAGTTGTTCTTCAGGAAATAAGTCGTTTATTTTATCGAGGTACTTGGATTGTGTGTTTTCTAGTCTTGAAAGGTGATCTACTGCCAAGTTTTCAGCTCCTTTCTTGTGCTTTATTTCTAAATCGAATTCTTGTAACAACAGAATCCATCTTATTAATCGAGGTTTTGCATCAGTTTTAGTTAAAAGATAGCGAAGAGCAGAATGGTCAGTATAAACAATGACTTTTAACAATATTAAATAAGATCTGAATTCGTCAAATGCAAAAATAACGGCTCGCAATTCTTTTTCTGTGGTAGTATAATTTGCTTGAGCGGCTGTCAAAGTTCTGCTAGCATAATAAATCGGTTGAAAGTGCTTGTCTCTTCGCTGTCCCAAAACTGTACCTACTGCAAAATCATTTGCATCGCACATTAGTTCAAAAGGTATATTCCAATCAGGTGAAATCATTATCGGGGCATTGACTAACTTTTCCTTAAGAGTGTTAAAAGATTCTAAACATTCTTGGTCAAAGTTGAAAAGCACGTCCTTTTCTAGTAATTTTGTTAAAGGCTTAGCTATTTTAGAAAAATCTTTAATAAATCTGTGATAAAAACCGGCATGTCCTAAAAAACTTCTTATAGCCTTAACTGAATTAGGGGGAGGTAATTTTTCAATGGTTTCAATTTTTGCCTTATCTACCTCTATCCCTTTACTAGAAATTTTATGCCCTAGAACAATACCTTCTTGAACCATAAAGTGGCATTTTTCCCAGTTTAACACTAGATTTGTCTCTTCACATCTTATCAGAACACGTTTTAAATTATTAAGACAAACTAGAAAAGAATTACCGAAAACTGAAAAATCATCCATAAATACCTCCATGATGTCTTCCACGAATTCGTTAAAGATAGCGAGCATGCATCGCTGAAAAGTAGCAGGAGCATTACATAATCCAAAAGGCATTCTACGATAAGAAAACGTACCGTATGGACATGTGAATGTCATTTTCTCCTGATCTTTTGGAGCTATCAGGATTTGGAAGTAACCAGAAAGGCCATCTAGGAAACAATAATGCATGTGACCTGATAATATTTCCAACATCTGATCAATAAAAGCTAAGGGAAAATGATTTTTTCGAGTTGCGTCATTTAGCTTTGTATAATCAATGCAAACTCTTCATCCAGTGACTGTTCTTGTAGGTATTGACTCCTTTTTGTCATTAGACACCACGGTCATGCCTCCCTTTTTAGGAACAACCTGCACAGGACATACCCAAGAACTGTCAGAAATAGGATAAATAATACCTGAATCTAGAAGTTTAATTACCTCGGCTTTTACAACTTCTTTCATGTTGGGATTCAATCGTCTCTAAGCTTGCACTGATGGTTTATATTCTTCTTCCATTAAAATTTTGTGGGTGCAAAAAGAAGGATTAATTCCCTTAATATCAGAAATTTTCGAAGCTATAGTTTTTTTGTGTTCTTTTAACACTTGAAGTAGTTCCTCTTTTTCGATAGTGCTCAAATTTGATGCGATAATAACCGATAAAGTTGAATCTTCCACTAAAAAGGCATATTCTAAATGATCTGGCAGTTGCTTTAACTCTAATTTAGGGAGTTCATCAATCGAAGGTTTCTGTCTCAACTCATCATTCATCTTTATACTTTCATAACTTATGTGTCTCGTAATAACTTCATTAGAATCTAACTCCTTTTTTACTTCTTCAATTTCAGTGATGGCTTCATCTTTCCCCCCACCTTGAACAAGACAAAGCTCCAACATGTCTGCAAGAGAAAGTTCTTGAAAATTATCTTGAACAAAATAATCAATAGCATCAATAAAATAACAAGAATCATCTTGTTCTTTAGAAAATTTCATAGCATCATAGATTTTCAAAACAACTTCTTCTTCTCTAACTCTAAGTACCAATTTACCATCCCCTACATCAATGACAGCTCTAGCAGTAGCTAAAAATGGACGTCCCAAAATTAAAGGCACCTCAATATCCTCATCCATGTCAAGCACAACAAAATCAACAGGGAATATAAATTTATCTACTTTAACTAACACATCTTCAATAATTCCCCTAGAATATTTAACAGATCTATCAGCTAGTTGAATACTCATCCTAGTGGGTTTTGGTTCCCCTAGACCTAGTTGCTTGAACATTTTGTAAGGCATTAGATTAATGCTAGCACCTAAATCAGTTAAGGCTTTATCAATAATTAAACTACCAATTAAACAAGGAATAGAAAAACTCTCTGGATCTTTTAGTTTTGCCGGCAGTTTATTTTGGAGAATAGTTGAGCATTCCTCGTTGAGTTCCACTGTGGCTAATTCTTCCAACTTCCTTTTATTTGTTAGAAGGTCTTTAAGAAACTTCGCGTACTTTGGCATCTACAAAATTGCTTCAACAAAAGGTAAGTTAATGTGTAATTGTTTAAAAAGTTCAAGAAATTTACCGAATTGAGCATCTGTGCGGTCTTTCTTTAACTTTGCCGGATATGGAATAGGCAGTTTGTATTCCTTGAGTGTTGGTGGAGTGTTTTCCTTGGGTTCCTCTACCTTGTCTCCTGCGGATTCTTGAACAGGCTTCATTTCTAGTTCGGCCAATACTTTCCTATCTCTTAAAGTAATTGCTTTGACATGTTCTCTGGGATTTGGCTCAGTGTTACTGGGTAGTCCACCTTGTGGTCTCTCTAAAATTAATTTCGCAACTTGATTGATTTGATTCTCAATCCCTTGAATTGATGCTTGCTGGTTCTTTAGTGTCGTTTTAGTGTTTTGGAAATGGGTTTCTGATATGGCCATAAATTTGGTGAACATCTCTTCAAGATTTAGCTTTTTCTCTTGTTGTGGTGGTGGCTGTTGAAATCCCGGAGGAGGCTGTTGTCTTTGATTTCCTTGTCCTCCCCATGAAAAATTGGGGTGATTTCTGTAACCTGCACTATAAGTATTACTATAAGGGTTATTTTAAGGTCTAGAATTGTTACCCATATAGTTGACTTGCTCAGTTTCTATGATGTGTCCATAAGATGAGTAGTCTGGATTGAACATATTTCCTGGAGTTGCGTCGCATTGCATCACTGGTTGTGCCTGCGTAGAACAAACAAAGTTATCAAACTTTTTATTTAAGAGTTCTACCTGATTATTAAGCATAGTGACAGCATCAATATTATAAACTCCTGCGGCTTTTGTCGGCTTTATCTTATGACTTGCCATTGATAGTTATTCAGTGACTATTTCTTCTATAAACTCATAAGCTGCTTCGAGTGTTTCATTGTTGATTGTTTCTCCTGCGGCTGCATCAATCATTTGCCTTGTTGATGCGTTCAAACTGTTGTGGAAGGTTTGAACTTGTAACCACAAAGGTAGTCCATGGTGAGGGCACCTTCTCAAAAGATCTTTGTATCTCTCCCAGGTATCGTAAAGTGTTTCTAAATCCATCTGCACAAAAGAAGAGATATCATTTCGTAATTTAGCTATTTTAGCTGGAGGAAAATATTAAAGTAAAAATTTTTCTGTCATCTGTTCCCATGTAGTGATTGAGCCTCGTGGTAAAGAATTTAAACACTGTTTGGCTTTATATCTCAAAGAGAATGGAAATAGCCTTAGACGAATGGCATCATCAGAAACGCCATTAATTTTAAAAGTATCACAAAGTTCCAAAAAGTTGGCTATCTGTGAATCTGGATCTTTATCCTGTAAACCATCAAACTGCACAAATTGCTGTATCATCTGAATAGTGTTTGGTTTTAATTCAAAATTATTTGCAGCAATAGTAGGTCTAATAATACCAGATTGAGCATCAGCCAAACTAGGTTTAGCATAATCATACATAGTACGAGGAGCTTCATCTTGATTCACTGGTTGCGTGGCTATTGCGAGAGGTGGTGGAATGTTTTGATTTGCTTCCATCTCTTCCGTAGGTTCAGGTTCTTGTTCTTGGTCATGTTCAGGATAATGTAGGCTTCGTCTGATCTCTCTGCGAGTTCTGCGAACTGTCGCTTCCAAATCTTCGTCAAAAAGCAATGGTCTTGTTGGGTTGTTTCTAGTCATAAACTAGAAATACCTAGAAGAAAAAAGCAAAGAAAATTAAAATAAAACAAAAATAAATAAAAACTGAAAATATATAAATATAGTAATGGCTAAAGTAATAGAAATTGAGTTTTCTTAATATTTCAGTTCCCCGACAACGGCGCCAAAAACTTGATATACGTGATATGAAGTAATAAAATTTATAAAAATGATCGCACCAAAAACTAACTAATATCACGATTTTAAGGCAAGCTCACCTATCAAACAGTAGTATAGTTTAGCGGCAAGACCGAGATATTGTACCCAAGGGAACCAAAAGTACTAATACTTACTTCCTTTCTATTATTTAACCTAAAGAATAAAAAGGGATTTTTATGAAACTAAACTAATTCTAAAACTAAACTAAGAATGCACAAAAAGTAAATTGGGGAAAAACTCTTGGGAAAGACTGATTGATTTGGGCAATACTCAAGGGAGAATCCACCTAGACATCACTTGTTATTAATTCTTGAGCTAGATGATTTATTCACTTGACTTGATCCGTAGAGATCCCTAACTTATGTTAATACCTCCGTTGAGGATAAGAACAACTAATCCTAGGTTGATTAACTAAAATCTCTTTCTAGTTAAAACCCCTAGTCTTGCATTAACTCGATCTATGGATCCCCTTATTAGGTTTAACGCTAATCCGGCAGATTTATGTCGCCCTATGTCTAGGGTTGCATCCAACTCCGCTTAATTATGCTAGATCTACTCTCAAATAGGGACTTTTGCTCCTCTACCTAAGCACATCAGTTTCTTGAATTAATACATAGGATTATTAAAACAAGAATTAAGAACACATAATTAAGAACAAGTCAAGTATTTATCATATAACTCAAGATAAAATAATAACAAGATCTGTCTAAGGTTTCGTCCCTCTCAAGTATTTGGGGGATTTAGTTCACAATTAATAAAGAAAACACCTTAGAAGAAATAAGATAACAAAACATAAAGAACCCAAAAACCCCTGAAGGAATTTAGGGAGATCCTCTGTCTTGATGTAGAATTTAGCTTCTGGGATGAATCAATCGGCTTCCCTTGGAGTAATCCTTTGTTTTCACTCTCTGTGTTGGCGGGTATATGACGCTCCTTTGTGGGAGAAAGAGTACACCCTTAGAGTTGCCTACTATGGTCTTTATATAGAGCTTTGGGATGCCTTTCTTAGCCTCTAAGTATCCAAATCCAAGTGAAATTGCACTTCCTCACGACAGGGACACGCCCGTGTGCCACGCCTGTATGGATTGACAAGAGGCCGTGGTTGGGCCTGTTGAGGGTGGCATGGCCGTGTAGCCTGGCCGTGCTTGTCGGGGCTGGGCCGTGTTGGACCTTATGTGACATGGCCGTGTGCCACGGCCGTGTGGTGACTCCTTGGGCCGTGTTGTTTTCACACTTTGGCCCATTTTCTTCGTTTTCGCCCCATTTTTCGTTCTTTTCTCTTCCCTATGCTCTCCTAAGCATACAACATGAAATAGAAGGATTAAGAGCACCAATTCTCACAAAATTAATAATAATTCATCCAAAAATTAAGCTAAGTGAGAGGTAAAAATATGTATAATTTATCGTTTATCAAATAATACCAAAGAAAAAGTTTGTCTTATTCGAGATGGTTATTGGATTGTTATCTTTCATATTCTATTGAGCCAATGACGATTTCAGTTGTGAGGCAAATTTCAAAATAAACAGGTACTATTAGGTGAAACTTTCACGAGGATGAAATTTCCTAAAAGGGGAGAGTTGTAACAACCCATTTTTTAGTGGTGTTGGAAATAGTGGTTTTGGGACCACAAATCTGACGAGTGAGTTCGTATAATTAGTATTTAAATTATACGAGTTAATAATAATTTTTATTTAATTCTAATTTGAGGAATTTTAATCAATTGAATTAAAAGTTTGTATGGGTGGTTTGGTTCAAAAGTCAAGTGTTTATTGAAAATGAAGTATGATGACCTTGTTTCTGTAATTTAAGGCAGTAAATATTTTTATTCAATATTTACAAAGTCATATTAAATGTGAATTGAGGTTTGGTCTGGTAATTTTGATGAGTTATTGTTTAATTATGGTAAAAGGATTAAATTGTAAAAAAGGTAAAAGTCAATTGTTATAGATTTAGGACCAAAATGGTAATTAAATCATGGTCAAAAAGTCCAAGCGACAGTGGCATGATTAAATCCACTAACCTTTGGGCTATTTTCTCATTTAGTCCTAATTAGTTTTGGATTAAATTAAAATTAAGCTTGTTTAATCAATAATTAAAAATAATTGAAGGACCAATTGTGCAATTGAACCTCCTTAAATGTGAATCGGTATGAATGGTGTGGAATTCTAGTTTGTGGCCAATTGCTATTAGATCCTTATTAATTAGTAATTAAAGAAAAAAGGCTAAATTCTAAAAGTCTTAAAACTTAATTACTATTAGTTTATTTGACTTAATTAGTTATGAAACCATAAGTGGGGGATTAAAATGGTACTTAACCCATAATTAATATAGTGAGCAGTCGAATTTGTCTTGAGTGTAAAAAAATATGTTAATTTTATATTTTAAAGTATTAGTAAGTTAAGTTAAAATAAATAAAAAAAAAGAAATAAATACCATTTTTATTTCTTATGTTCTTCTTCCCCAAGCTAGAACACCATAGCTAGGGATTAGAAAGCTTCGAACAAGCTTAGGCCCTTCCATAAGTAAGTGAAAACTTATTCGTTTTTAATAATTTTTATGTTTTTCATCTCGTATTAGCTTGATCTAGCTAACCCGGAGACTTATTTCCAAAATGGTCAAATGTTATGAGTTATGACATTGATGAGTTTTGTATTTTCTTGAAGTTTTGTGAAAATTTATTGAGTTTGGTTGCTAGGTAGGACAATTTTGTAAAGTAGTTTTTTGTTGATTTTAATGTTTAAGGATTAAAATGTGAAAATAGTAAAAGTAAAAGGACTTGATGCAAAATAACATCAAGTATGGGCTATAACGAAGTGGTTTATAGATCGACTAAGCTTAGATTGAATAGAAAATGGTTAGATTGCTTGATTTAGACCTAAGGACTAAATTGAATAGAAATGAAATGTTGGGGGTAATTTTGTAAAAGTATCAAAATGACTTAATTGCATAAAATGAGTTAAGTTTATATTGGAATTAATTAATTGAATGAAAATATTATTTTAGAGCAAGAATGAGTAGAAAATCGAGGAAAAGAGAAAACTACTGAATAGTCCTTATACCTTTGTTATTGTTACAATTTAGTTAGGTAAGTTTGTTCGGTTAATTCTATACGTTTTAAATTTATATATTAAATGAAATTTACCAGTTGATTGCTGATTAATATGTTGATATATGATAATCAAGAATTGAAATAATGGTTGATAAAACACTAGTTACTATTAATATCTCTTGAGCCAATGTACATAGGATAGAGTACGATTGGCATGCCAATAGGTTATTTTACACGCAGTATGGGCTTGCTATGAGATGTGATGAGGATTCCTGTATATTTCATGTTAACTAAAGATACCAAAGTTCTGCATTTGTTGCAAACTATCGTGCTATATTATAATGTTTTCTGGCGTGTTACCGGGGGCAGATGTTAGCCTACGGGCTAGGCACCTAGTGTCGAAGTGTGTTATCGATTGGATGAGCTCATATGAGCATATGGTATGTTCTCGGATGGTTAACCATGTACTTGTATCCGTATCTCGTTCATCGTTAATGTAACGCCCCTACGCCCGAGACCGTCACCGGAGTCGAGCTAGAGGTGTTAATAAACTAACTTTCGACATTTAAGAAATTTTACCTTGTTGATCTCAACATTAGTATTAGCAGTCCACCTGCATCATGGTTACAAAAAAAAAAATCATATCTCAAGTTACAAAACTCGAAATCAAGATCGTAAATTTTCCCTGAATCTAGACTCATATACCTATTTACTAATTTTTTTCTAGAATTTTTGGTTGGGCGAATTAGTACAGTTTATTAGTTAAAATTACCCCTGTTTCAGGACTCAACTGCACTAACCTCTTCTTACTACGAACCACTTTTCTCTCTGTAAAAAATTCATAAGACTATACTGTTTATTTATCTTAAAACTAGACTCAATAAGGATTCTATACATATATAGTATACCTCATAATTATTTTTTTACAATTTATAGTGAATTTCCAAAGTTGGAACAGGAGATCTAGAAATCACTCTGGCCCTGTTTTACTAAAACTCAAATATCTACAACATATAACTCCTTTACCTATTTCACTTTTTTCCATATAAAAATAGACACAATGATCTTCAATTAAATATTTAATTCATCACCTAATTAGATTTCTACTATTTTTAGTGATTTTTCAAATTCATGTCTTTGCTGCTGCAATGTTCTGTTTTATGACAAATTTCACTTTTCTATGGATATTCATGGACTAAGTGTCACCTTAAGCATACATGGTCTCACACATGATCTAGATTAACCATTCCAATGACAAATCATTATCAAGTATTTTCTCAACCAAACCACAACCATATCACAAGATTAATTACACAAAATGAGTATATTGCTATACATGCCATATTCAAGTTATACAAGCCATTTTACCAAAATAGTTCTTCGGATAGTGTGAGCGAGCCTTCAACCTATCCCGATTCCCAAGCCGGCTTGCCCAAAACTATAATGAATAAAAAGGGAGGAGTAAGCATAAATGCTTAGTAAGTTCACATGCAAATAACGGGTAATATAATCATACAATTTAACATAACATCATTTGCTTAAACATCACCAAAGCATTCCATTCATGACATAAGTATACTTATTACCTCACCACAATTTGTCTTACCACGTTCTTCACAAAAAGGAATAAGTCCATACCTGTTCACTTACCTTTATTTATCACATTCACCATCGATTCACTTTCATTTTAGGTGTTCTCCCAATTTCCTTAAGGTTCACCCGTTGAACACATTGGAATATAACTTGGGTACGCGGATAGTATGCACGTAAATGTGCCATCCCCTTAGTTTAACAAGCTCAATAGCTTTTATAATTCAAGGAGCCAAGCTACTATGTAACCCGCCCATAAACGAACTCGAACTCAACTCAACGAGCTCGGGCGTTCACATCCATAAGTGAACTTGGACTCAACTCAACGAGCTCGGATGCCTAGTTACATCTCACGAACTCGGACTCAACTCAACGAGTTCGGAATTCAACCATCCTAGTGACATGTCACTTGTACCCTAATCTATTCCTAAGGTTCAAACGGGATTTCTCTCTCAATTCCACAATTCAATCGTCTTCCTCGAGATATCGAAACCAACATTTACTATATTCCATACTTATTTGCACATCAATAAGAAATAGTTCACAACACATAATATTTCATAATAACAAATACAATAGCATATAGTGACATTAAATAACTTAGAAATAACAATTATATCACATTATTTACACATGAACTTACCTAAATGCCAAATATTTGAAATCGAGCCTATTCCTCGAAAACTTTGTTTTTTCCTTGTTCACGACTTGAATCTCATTTTTCTTGATCTAAAATAGCATATTTAGCTCATTTAATACTCACATTTATCAAAATAGTCCTTAATTCAAATTTTGGCAAAATTATAATTTTGCCCCTAAACTTTTGCATATTTCCACTTTTACCCCAAGGCTCGGAAATTAAATTTTATTCCAAATTCTTATGTTTTAGGACATGCTGATAATTTATTTACCATTAGCAAGCTCAAATTCTCATTATAACATGTACTTATGAATAATTTATATTTTTACCGATTAAGCCCTTTTTACTCGTTTTTACTTAGAACCGAGTAGCACAAGTTATCTAACATAATTTAAAACCTCATTTTCTATCATAAAACATCAAAATACACAAATTTCACCTATGGGTATTTTTCCAAATATGAACCCTAGCTTAAATTATTGCTAGCATAAGCTTTATCGAGCTACCGGGATTCCAAAAACGTAAAAATCATTAAAAACGGAGCTTGGAATCACTTACTATGAAGCTTGAAAGTTGAAGAAACCCTAGCTATGGAGAGAAGCAAGGTTCGGCCAAGGCATGAAGAAGATGATAGCTTTTTGTCATCTTTTTCCCATTTTATTCTTTTAATTTACCAAATGACCAAAATACCCTTAATGCCTTTCTTTGAAAATTTTCATGTACAAGCCCATTTTTGTCCAAAATTTTAGAAATTGGTCAAATTGCTATTTAAGACCTCCTAATTAATATTCCAAAGCAATTTCATGCTAAAAGCTTCTAGAATGCAAGCTTTGCAACTTATTCGATTTAGTCCCTAATTTTAACTTTAGCACTTTATGCATAGAATTTCTTCACAAAATTTTCACACAATCATGCAATCATATCATAAACCTAAAAATAATTATAAAATGATTATTTCTATCTCGGATTTGTGGTCACGAAACCACTATTTCGATTAGGCCTCAATTCGGGATATTATAGTTAAGGTTCTTGCGTCTAATGTCTTGTTATAAAATTTTTAAAAGATTATTCATGAATCTCCTGATAGTATTGTGACTTAATAATGAATGATCTCATACTTTTTTATGTATAAGCTCACCTATTGTGATATGTGGTTGATAGGAATTCTGTTAAGAACCTTATTGACAATAACTGAGTTTATTAATCTTGTTATTTGAATTATTATGTTTAATTCAATACGCTTTGTTGTGTAATCGACGAACTTACTAAGCTTTATAAAAGCTTACTAAGCTTTATAAAAGCTTACTCGTGTATTGTTATGTTTTCTTGTAGATAACATTTTGTGGATAATCGAGCAATCAGATCAACTTGAAGATTAACACTATATTGAGAACTCTTTTGGTAGATTTTGTAAACATCTAGGCTTATATGGCATGTAGTAGGGTTAATGAAATTGTTATAAGTTTATAGCTATGTGTTGGTTGGTTGGTATGTTTTTGATGATATAAACTTTAGAAGTTTCTATAGTATGCCATGTTAACTCTTAAGTTGTGCTTAATGTTTGATCATGAATGGTAGTAATTGATTTGGATCTAGGCATGGTGTTTGTGGTCAAGGTAAGCAAATTCAATGTGTGTGTATGGTGGCTTGGATGCTTGATTTAAGACATGAATATTATAAGTACTATATGATATGAATTTGAAAGACAACTTAGATAAATTTAGGAGAACATAATTGGTATGTTTTGGTTGCCCTTGATGTGTTTTAGGGTGTTACAATGATAAACTTTGGCTACTGTCTTGACTTGAATTCATAGCACTCCCAGTTCTACCAGTAGAATTCTGTAGCCTTTTCAAGGTCTTTCCATTTTTGAGTTCTACCAATATTTGTCCACCTAAGTATCGGTAGAAATCCTTTATACTTCAAAAACTTGTTAAAAATTAAATTAATTCAAGGCTTTTTAAATGTTTTTTTTTTGTCCAACGCTTTGAAGAAAAAAAATTTAAGTCCTTGTAGGCTCGATTAAAGCCCATAAATGAATGTAATACTCCGATCTGAATTATTATGAAATTCTGTTAATTAAATATGCAACTTGATGCTATCTGCTATTGATTGTTCTGGATTGTATTGTAATACGATGTAACCTTAATCCAATGATAAGTACGGGTTATAGGTGTTACAGAAGTTCTTGTTTGCAAAGAAAAGGTACCCCTTACTTCTAAGTCTATTTAATGATTTGTTTAATTTGGTTGATGTTGAAAATGAGTATTATGCCATGATGACAAATATAAATTGAGATTTTTTCAACAAGTGCTTAATGTTGTTACAAATCCAGGATCCCAATAGATTATAAGAAAGTATGGTAGTCATTCTTGCTGAAAAGAGTATCTAAAACTAGTTGCTAAGGTATGGATCTACTTTATTTGATATAGCTTCATGCCTATCTCACATAGTTCCACCATCTCAATGGAATGAATGCTCATAGTTCCACCATCTCAATGGAATGAATGCTTTTGTTGTATCTAATTATGAGAGAAAGGTCTACAATCTTGGAAAAGTTATTCTCAATGAGTTCCATGATTATGCTAGAAAAAAAGGCAAGAAGTGCCTACTTTCTATCATTGATTACTTTAGTTTACTTAAGGGCCCAAGTTCAATCAAAAGCAAACCTAAAGGGCTAGTATGTTCAAGGTTGCATCACAAGGCATGATCTCAAAAAGTTAGTAAAGACTATCCATGAGTTGAACCCAATTGGATTGAGTGAACATACCAAATTAGAAACTAATGGGTCGTCAAATAAATTGGAACCAGAAGCTGACTCGGTTGATGAGATAGAAGAAAAAAATCTAAAGAAGAACCGAACAATCCTGAACTGATAAAAGAACCAAACAACTCTAAACTAAGAGTGGAGCTGAATACTGATGAGCCAATTGAAATAAGTGTTGATCCTGAATTGACTATTCCTGTACCCACTTCTTCAAATACTATGAAGAAATTAGAATTTTCAATTATGATAGATATGTGGAAATTTATGCATAAACGACAATAGGCTTGTTGGAAATATGCAAAGATTAGAGATGATTCAATCAAGAATACTTTTAAGAATATCTCTAATAGTTTTATTCCTAAGTTCCCACATCATATCCTCGATTCATGGAAGGAAGATGACGATTATGCAAGTGATAACGAGGATGCAAATGAGGAAGACAAAAGGGATAAGTCAAACAGATAAAAGGGGGAAATTTCTTGTCCTTAGTATTTATTTTTAGGAATTTATTTTTATTTCTTAGTTAGTATTTTGCTTTTGCATAATAAATAGGAAATCGCAAACAAAAATAAAATAAGCTCAATGCCTCTTCATTTGAAAAAAGTGAAGTGATGTGGTAATGGGAATGAACATGTCTAGATTGGATTGTTAAGAAAGACTTGGTATTTAAGCAATATTTATGACTCACCTCTCCTTTCTTACAACCCTACCTAGTGTTCAGTTTTCATTCATTACTTTGTTTTTGCAATGAGGACATTACTTCTTTTTAAAGAAAGGGTAAGACAATATCTGTAGGAATTTTTAAAATTTTCAAGTATGTTTGTAACACCCCTAACACATCTCCGTTGTCAGATTAGAGTTATGGAGCATTACCATACAATTGAAAACATTTAACATCCAATCTTTAAATAAATTGAACATGTCATAATACATTCAATCGCAAGCATTCTATACTAAAATCGAGCCCTTGAGGCCCTAAAATAGCTTTGAGGCCATTTGGGTCTAATTTGAAACAAATCAAAAAGTTTAGGAAAAAGTTGTAAAAATTGGAAACAGGGGTCACACAGCCGTGTTCCCAAGATGTCTAACTTTCGAACAAGGGACATGGACGTATCCCAGCCAATGTCCTCACCCGTGTAACTCACTGAGAAGCCCCATACGCCTATGTGCCAAGTTGTTTTGTGATAAACCATAATATATACATATTTTTATCTCATGCTTGGCACATTTATGGATGATTTATCATTAGATTTATGGAATTTGATGCTCCTAATCCTTTAATTTCATGTTTTATACTTAGGTGAGCACGAGGAAGCGAAAAGAGCAAGAAACTGGTCAAAAATGGACAAAATGGGTCGGAATTAACCTTGAACATGGCCTAGACATCTTCACACGGGTAAACCACATGCCCGTGTGTGACACATTGAATTGCACACGGCCTGAGCAGCATTATACGGGCATGTCTTTGTCGACCCCTGTTTCAATTTCATGCAGAAAAAGTTAATTTTTGGGTATTCTGGGCATTCAAAAGTCTATAAAGACACCCAAGTGGAGGAACCTAAGGACACACAGAGTAGAAAGCAAGGAATTACTCAAGGAACGCTGATCGATTCATCTCAGAAGCAATAATTTACATCAAGATTGAAGATCTCCCTTCAATTTTTTCTCGAAGTTTTTAGGTTCTTTATGTTTTATTGTTTTCCCTATTTTGAGATGTTTTCTTTGATAAACATGAACTGAATCCCCTAAATACCTGTTGGGGATAAAACCTAAGATGGATCTTGTTATTATTTTTTAAATTATATGATAAATATTTGATTTGTTCTTAATTGTGTCATTAATTCTTGTGTTAATATTTTAGGATATAAATCCAAGTTAAATGTGCTTAATCAGTGGAGCAAAAGTCCCTGTCTAAGAGTAGATCTGACACAATTAAGTGGAGTTTATTGCAATCCTAGACATAGGACAATGAAAATCTGCCGGATTAGAGTCAAATCTAATAGAGAAATCCATAGATCGTGTTAATGCAACACTAAGGGTTTTAATTAGAAAGAAATTTCAATTAATCAACCTAGGGTTAGTTGTTCTTAGTCTTGAAAGAAACATTAACATAAATTAGGGATTTCTATAGATCAAGTCAAGTGAATAAATCGTCTAGTTCAAAGTTAAATAACAAGTGAAGTCTAGATGGATTCTTCCTTAGGTATTGTCCTAACCAATCAGTTTTCCAAAAGTATTTTCCCCATTTTACTCTCTGTCACGTTTTTAGTTTAGTTAATAATTAGTTAAAACAAATCCCCTCTATTTCTAGGCTAGATAATAAAAAGAAGATTAATACTAGTACTTTTAGTCCCTGTGGGTTCGATATTTCAGTCTTGCTATAAGCTATACTATTGTTCGATAGGTGCTCTTGCCCTTATCGTGATAATAGTTTAGTTTTGGGTACGATCTTATCACATCAAGTTTTTGGCGCCGTTGCCGAGGACTAAGATATTAGGAACACTTAATTTTTATTACTTTAGCCATTTTTACTTTTATTACAATTTACTTTTTGTTTTTATTTTAAGTTTTATTTACTAAATTTTTCTTTTTATTTTTCCCTTACAGGTGTCTCTAGTTTATGACTTGAAGAAATTAGTCAGGACCTTTGTTTTTTGATAGTGAGATAGAAGCATCAGCTCACAGAAATCGTAGAGAAATAAGGTGGAGCCTACAGTACAGAGAGGAAGAGCAAGAGGACGTGACCAACACTACTGAAGAGATAGAGGCGAATCAGAATAATCCACTACCACTTGTGGTAGCCGCAGCTCCTGTGAATCAGAATCCTGCTCCTTGTACTATGTATGATTATGCTAAGCCTAATTTAGCTGGTACAAAATCAAGTATTGTTAGACCTGCTATTGCTACAAATAATTATGAACTGAAACCTAACACTATACAGATGATACAACAGTTTGTTCAGTTTGATCGTTTGCAGGACGAGGATCCCAACACGCCTTTAGCAAACCTTTTGGAACTTTATGACACCTTTAAAATTAATGGCATTTCTGATGATGCCATTCATCTTCAGTTATTTCCCTTTTCACCAAGAAATAAGGCTAAATAGTGGTTGAGCTCTTTACCCAGAGGGTCTATCACTACTTGGGAACAAATGACCAAAAAATTTCTTATAAAATATTTTCCACCGGCTAAAACGGTAAAGTTGAGGAATGAAATCTCTTCTTTTGTGCAGATGGATTTAGAAACACTTTATGATGTATGGGAGAGATACAAGGACCTATTAAGAAGGTGCCCTCACCATGGGTTACCTTTATGGCTACAGGTTCAAACTTTTCATAATGGTTTGAATCCCTCAACGAGGCAAATGATAGATGCAGCTGCCAGTGGTACAATAAATAACAAAACACCTGAGGAGGCTTATGAGTTCATAAATGAGATGTCATTGAATATTATCAGTGGCAAGTCATGAGGACAAAGTTGACAAAAGCCGCCAATGTTTTTAATGTTGACGCAGTCACAATGCTATCAAATCAGGTAGAACTTTTTAATAAAAAGATTGATGATTTGTATGGTTCTACGCATGTATATCCAATGATGCGGTGTGATTCAATTGGAGGGATGCACAATACAGACTTTTCCTACAATCCTACCACAGAGGATGAGCAAGTCAACTATATGGGTAACAATTCTAGACCCCAGAATAATCCGTATAGTAACACTTATAATGCAGGTTAGAGGAACCATCCCAATTTCTCGTGCGGTGGTCAAGGAAATCAAATGCGACAACCCCCTCCAGGCTTCCAACAACCACCTTACCTATAAGAGGAAAAGCTGAACCTTGAGGAGATGCTCAGAAAATTTAGCTCAGTGTCAGAAACCCTTTTTTAGAACACTGAGATAGCACTTAAAAATCAGCAAACGTCGATTTAAGGACTCAAAACTCAAATAGGACAACGTGCTATACTGGTCTTTGAACGACCACAAGGTAGCTTGCCAAGTAACACAGAAGCTAACCTAAGGGAGCAACTCCATGCTATCACTGTGCTCAATGAATGAGGATTAGTGGAAGACAAATCAGAACCGAGGCAAGAAGATGTGGTAAGTAAAGGTAAGGTTGAGGCAAGCCACAAAGGACCAGTAGGTAAAGAGTATAAGCCTCGTGTGCCATACCCAAATGCGGCAAGGAAAGACTGTATAGAAGAACAATTTGGTAAATTCCTTAAACTTTTAAAGAAATTACATATTAACTTACTGTTTATTGAAGCTCTCTCACAGATGCCAAACGTAATTAAATTTTTAAAGGAGCTTTTAGCAAACAAACGGAAGTTGGATGAGTCGCCGCATGTGGAATTAAATGCAGTTTGCTCAGCTATTTTATAGAACAAGCTACCCAACAAACTAAAAGATACAGGGAGTTTTACAATTCCTTGCTTAATTGGTAGTTTAACTATTGATAATGTATTAGCTATTTAAGGGGCTAGTATTAATGTAATGCCTTATAAAATGTTTAAACAACTAGGTCGTGGGAAACCCAAACAAACTAGGATGAGCATTCAATTGGCTGATAAAACCATTATATTTCCTAGGGGTATAATTGAAGATGTTCTTGTGAAAATTGATAAATTTATATTCCTAGTAGATTTTTGTTGTTTTAGACATGGATGAGGATAGCGTTGTGCCTTTAATTTTAGGGCGCCCCTTTCTAGCAACTATTAGGACTATTATTGACGTGGGTACAAGTGAACTAACACTTCATGTAGGCGATGACACGATTACTCTTCAAGCTCGTAATTCTGTTAGGATACCTTATAATAGAGATGATTTTACAAGTTCTTTTAATGAGAGTAATCTTATTGTTCAACCTTCTTTGTAGGACAGTCCTCATAAGAGCACAAACGAGTCACGTTCCAATTCATGCGACAACAAGGGAGCCATCCATGAAGAATGAATGCTACAGATTAATGAACTAGACAAATGGTGGAACTATGGCAAAGAGGAACTTAGAATACATCGTACAGAATTAAGGCAAAACCATGACAAGTCTACAAATAAAACAAATCAATTTAAGGATAGGGATAAGGCATTATTAGACAAAAAGAACCTTAGAGTTGTAATTATAAAGCCCAATGCAAATGAGGCACTGATAACGGCTCGCGATATTAAGTAATAAAATTTATAAAACTGATCACATCTAAACTAACTAATATCACGACTTTAAAGGCAAGCGCACCTGTCGAACAATAGTATAGTTTAGTGGCAAGACCGAGTTATCGTACCCAAGGGAACCAAAAGTACTAGTACTTACTTCCTTTCTATTATCTAGCCTAAAAATAAAGAGAGTTGATTTAAACTAATTCTAAAACTAACTAAAAGTGCACAAAAAGTAAATTAAGGAAAAACTTTTGGGAAAACTGATTGATATGAGCAATACTCAAGAGAGAATCCACCTAGACTTCACTTATTATTGGTTCTTGAGCTAGATGATTTATTCACTTGACTTGATCTGTAGAGATCCCTAATTTATGCTAAACCCTCCGTCGAGGTGAAGAGCAACTAGGCCTAGGTTGTTAACTAAAGTTCCTTTATTAATTAACACCCTAGGTTGCATTAATTCGATCTATGGTTCCCCATATTAGGTTTGACCCTAATCCAACAGATTTATGTCGCCTTATGTCTAGGGTTGCATGCAACTCCGCTTAATTATGGTAGATCTACTCTTATCACAGTGACTTTTGCTCCTCTGCTTTAAGCACATTCGTTTCTTGAATTAATACCTAGGCTTATTAACACAAGAATTAAGCACACATAATTAAGAACAACTCAAGTATTTATCATATAACTCAAGAATAAATAATAACAAGATTCATCTTAGGTTTCATCCCTCTCAAGTATTTGAGGGGTTTAGTTCATAATAAAGAAAGAAAACATCTCAGAAGAATTAAAATAATAAAACATAAAGAACCCGAAAACCCCTGAAGGAATTTAGGGAGATCCTCTGTCTTGATGTAGAATTCTGGCTTCTGGGATGAATCAATCGGCTTCCCTTGGAGTAATTCCTTACTTTCACTCGTTGTGTTGGCAGAAAGATGGCGCTCCTATTGGGAGAAAAAGAGTACACCTTTAGAGTTGCCTCTTGGGGTCTTCATATAGAATTTAGAATGGCTTTCTTAGCCCCTAAGTATCCAAATCCGAGTGAAATTCCTCTTCCTCACGACTAGAACACGCCCGTGTGCCACGACAAAAGGCCGTGTGAGAGTTTGTCGACGGAGGCACAGCCGTGTGGCCTAGCCGTGCTTGTCGGGGGCTGGACCGTGTGATCTTCGTGTGGCACGATCGTGTGCCACGACCGTGCGATGATCCTTGGGCCGTGTCAATTACACATTTTGGCCCATTTTCTCTTTTTTTGGTCCATTTTCTGTTCTTTTCTCTTCCCTGTGCTCTCTTGAGTGTAAGATATGAAAAAGAAAGATTAAGAGCACCAATTCTCACTAATTTGATAATAATTCATCCAAAATAAAGGCTAAACATGGGGTAAAAATATGTATAATTTATCATTTATCAAATACCCCCACACTTAAGCCTTTGCTTGTCCTCAAGCAAAATCTCAATCCCTAATTAAGAATCATTCCTCTCAACTTACAATCTTTATCAATAATGTTTCAAACTAATTCACAAGTAGTCATACAATGAAAATTCAATCAAAAGAACATTAAAGATTCAATCACTCTAAGTTGAGAATTTTATCATTGGAACATAAGTTTCTTCCCTTCTTCTAAGTAATCATCTCTCAATTGAAATCAACAGGTTTTGACATCCTCACTAAGGGTTCACTCTATCCACTCAAAGTGTTTAGGGTTCAAGAATTAAGCACTCTCTAGTCAATCTGAAAAGTTATTACCATAGGCTTGCAAGAAAATCAAATCTCCACCACTATAGATTGATACGACACATCGATTAAAAGGTCTTCCAATGGTTGTAATGGGGCTTTGGTTAGGGGTGTTGTCACAAGCTGAAAAAGAGGGTTAGAATCGAGATTGAATTGAAAAATCATCTAGCTAGAGAAATCTCTATCATTGGAACATATTCCTAGAGCTAAGCCTTATGATGACATCGTTCTGGATTTGGAAGCTTGTAGAAATATGCAAAAACTATTAAACTGTTACAGATTACAACTGAATTAACTGTATATACACTTCTTTTTTTTGTTTTCTTGTTTTTTTAGAACAATTCAAGTACAATACTTTGAATATTGACAAACTTTACAACTGAAAAAAAAAAGAACAAAGCTAGATAATAATTTTAATTCAAATCTCGACAAAAATAGGGATCAAAATAATTGAATGGAATTTAACAAAAATGGGTTATGGGTTAATATTAGAGGTAAGTCAAAAAAATGGGTTGTTAGGCTCAATGGAGTTTACTAGGGGTTAAGTTATGGAGGTAGGCTTTTTATGGAGTAAGTGGGTTAAACCTAGGTGCCTTTATCATTTCGGTGTATCAAATCAATGATGTGATCTTGACATGTATAATCGAAGCAAGTTCTAGAAATACAAATCAGTATTGACTCACTCAAAGCAATAATAAAAGTGAGCACGAAAGAATTTATGCTCAAAAGGCTCAAAAATCTCACCAGAATTATGGCTTTTGATGTCAATCCTCTGAATTTCAAATCTCAAAATAATACTTAAAATTAGGGAAAATAGCCTAGTAAAAATTTAAATTCTCAAAAATTTCAACTTATCATGTTTGATTCCCTAGTGTTTTAAAGTTTGAATAATCAAAGCATAAGCACCTATGTCTTAATTCTCAACACATCAATAAAAATTATAAATCAATCAGAATTAATTCCTAACAAGAGATTTGAAGATAATGCAGAGAATTCAAAATTTGAGTGCAATTTTCAGGGATTTCAAAGATAATATAAAGAATAAAAGTGAGTTTCCCCCCACACTTAAGATGTACATTGCCCTTAATGTACAAAGATAACATTAATAGCAATAGAAGCACAAGATCATAAGTTAGGGAGAGAAGTAAAACTCCCTAAATATTGGATAGAACCTTTGAATTGTGAAAGTTGTCTTGGAGGAAGGAATACTTGAAGTTCATGATTTTGAAACTGCGATAGCACTTAAGGGATTTTAGGTATTTCAGGATTAGAACAATTACCCGTTAGGAAATAACCGATATAAAATAATTGAAATAACATAAACTAGTTCTGAGAATACTAAAATTCAAATAAAGAAAAAGATAAAATAAAATAAAATTGAAAAACAAAAATCTCAGGGATTTTGGCGCACCTGGCTCGAGACACACGCCCGTGTTGCAAGGGCGTGATGAGGCACATGGCCGTGTCGTACGGCCGTGTCCTTCGATGTTCGCTTCTCCCATGGTCGTGTATGGGGTCACACACCCATGTTGGAATTGACAGTGTTGGCCACGGCTATATCGCACGGCCGTGGCTATTTATCGTAGCCCGTGCCTTAGGGAAAATTTTACCCTGCTTGTACACGGCCAAGTTGCACGACCGTGTCTCTGCTCAAAGTGTACACACGGCCTGAGGCACGCCCGTGGGCATGGCCGTATGGCTCGCAAAATCCTGTATTCAAAGGGTTAGTTGATGTATTGAGAAAGCTGAAATAAAATAATTTACTAAGTCAGTGCTCGGGTTGCCTCCCGAGAAGCACTTGTTTATAGTCTAAGCTCGACTTTTCTCAAGTTTGTTCTGTCACGGCGGCTTGAAGAGTTGATACTCTTCTATCCTGTTTAAAATTTTATTATCAACGTAAAATTTGAGTCGAGTGTGGTTTACCTTGAAAGTGCCGAGTGACTGATGTTTTACCTCTACTGTACCATAGGGGAAGATTTTCATTACAGTAAAGTAAGCTGTATCACTTTTATGCTCTTTTGAATTCAAGATTCGAGGATCATCTTCCCTTAAGATGACCTTATCCCCTACCTTGAGTTGATTTGTTTGTACCTGAGGGTCGTCTTGGTGATGCTCTGGGTTGGTGTGGCATATTTTGGGCTTTTCGTGATAGTTCAGCCACTCATCTAGTTCCTAAACCTGAAGCATTCGCTTTCCAGGTGCGTCTCCCTTAGATGGATTTGTCTGTGATTGAGTTGCCTTTATGTGGAGTGTATCCTGCACAGAAGGTTGGATGGTGAGATTATTATTTTTACAAGGACTCGTGACTATATTATTATCAACAGTCTTATTCGAGTTTCGAGCTTGTAAAGTAACTTTGTCATCACCTACACGTAGTGTATGTTCACCTGTTCCTAAATCAATTATTGTTCTAGCAGTTGCTAAAAAGGGTCGCCCTAGAATTAAGGGTATATTGCTATCCTCATCAATGTCTAAAACAACAAAGTCAACTGGGAATATAAATTTATCAATTTTGACAAGCACATCTTTAATTATTCCCTTAGGAGACCTAATAGTTTTATCAGCCAGTTGAATGCTCATCTTAGTTTGCTTAGGTTTTCCAAGACCTAGTTGTTTAAACAGCTTATAAGGCATGACATTTATACTAGCCCTTAAATAAGCTAAAGCATTTTTGGTGTCTAGGCTACCAAATAAACAAGGAATAGTAAAACTCCCTGGATCTTTTAGTTTGGTTGGCAGTTTATTTTGGAGAATAGCTGAGCATTCCTCATTGAGTTCCACTGTGGACAGTTCTTCCAACTTCTTTTTGAAGTTCCTCTAAAAATTTTGCGTACTTCGGCATCTGTAAAATTGCTTCAACAAATGGTAAGTTGATATGTAATTTTTTTAAGAGTTTAAGAAACTTACCGAATTGCTCATCTGTGCGGTCTTTCTTTAGCGCGGTTGGGTATGGGATACGAGGTTTAAATTCTTTGGTAATTTCATCTTTGTAACTTACCTCATTCTTTCCTTTACTTACCATAGGCTCCTTGCATGGCTCTGGGTTGGTTTTGGTTAACCACTCATTATCTATCGTATCGCGGCATTAAGTTGCTCTTTGGGGTTAGTCTCAGTGTTGCTTGATAACCAACCTTGCGGTCTTTCAGAGATTAGCTTGGCAAGCTGGCCTATTTGAGTTTCAAGTCCTTGAATAGATGCTTACTGGTTCCTTAGTGCCGTTTTGGTATTTTGGAAACGAGTTTCTGACATGGCCATAAATTTGGTGAACATCTCTTCCAAGTTCGGCTTTTTCTCCTGTTGTGGTGGTGGCTGCTGAAATCCTGGAGGAGGCGGTTGTCTTTGATTTCCTTGTCCTTCCCATATAAGTATTACTCTAAGGGTTATTTTGAGGTCTAGAATTGTTACCCATATAGTTGGCTTGCTCAGTTTCCATGCCATGTCCATAAGAGGAGTAATCTGGATTGAACATATTTCCCTGGTTTGCGTCACACTGCATTACTGGATGTGCCTGCGTAGAACCAACAAAATTATCAAACTTTTTATTTAAAAGTTCTACTTGGTTAGTAAGCATGGTGACAGCATTAATATTATAAACTTCTGCAGCTTTTGTTGGCTTTGTCCTCATGACTTGCCACTGATAGTTATTCAGTGACATCTCTTCTATAAACTCATAAGCTACTTTTGGTGTTTTATTGTTGATTGTTCCTCCGGCGGCCGTATCAATCATCTGCCTTGTTGATGGATTCAAACCGCTGTGAAAGGTTTGAACTTGTAACCACAAAGGAAACCCATGGTGAGGGCACCTTCTCAAAAGATCTTTGTATCTCTCCCAGGCATGGTAAAGTGTCTCTAGATCCATTTGCACAAAAGAAGAGATATCATTTCGTAATTTAGCTATTTTAGCTAGAGGAAAATATTTAAGTAAAAATTTTTCGGTTATCTGTTCCCATGTGGTGATTGAGCCTCGTGGTAGAGAATTTAACCACTGTTTAGCCTTGTTTCTCAAAGAGAATGGGAATAGCCTAAGACGAATGGCATTATTAGAAACGCCATTTATTTTAAAGGTATCGCAAAGTTCCAAAAAATTAGCTATGTGTGAATTTGGATCTTCATCTTGTAAACCATCAAACTGCACCAATTGTTGTATCATCTGAATGGTGTTAGACTTTAATTCAAAATTAGTAGCAGCAATAGTAGGCCTAACAATGCTAGATTCAGTGCCTGCTAAATTAGGTCTAGCATAATCATACATAGTACATCGAGCAGGATTTTGCTCAACAGGATTTGCGGCTACTATAGGAAGTAGCTGATTATCCTGATTTATTTCCATCTCTTTAGTAGGTTCTGGCCTTTGTTCTTGTCCTTGTTCTAGATAGTGTAGGCTTTGTCTGATCTCTACGAGTTCTGCGACCTGTCCCTTCTAAATCTTCGTCAAAAAGCAATGGTCTTGCTGGGTTGTTTCTAGTCATAAACTAGAAATACCTAGACGAAAAAAAAAAGAAAAATATAATAAAATAAAAATAAATAATAAAAAATAAAGGAAAAATAAAAATAAAAATAAATAAAAACTGAATATATATTAATGGCTAAAGTAATAGAAATCGAGTTTTCTTAATATTTCAGTTCCCCGACAACGGCGTAAAAAACTTGATAACGACTCGCGATATTAAGTAATAAAATTTATAAAACTGATCACACCTAAACTAACTAATATCACGACCTTAAAGGCAAGCACACCTCTCGAATAATAGTATAATTTAGTGGCAAGACTGAGTTATCGTACCTAAGGGAACCAAAAGTACTAGTACTTACTTCCTTTCTATTATCTAGCCTAAAAATAAAGAGAGTTGATTTAAACTAATTCTAAAACTAACTAAAAGTGCACAAAAAGTAAATTGAGGAAAAAATTTCGGGAAAACTGATTGATATGAGCAATACTCAATGGAAAATCCACCTAGACTTCACTTGTTATTGGTTCTTGAGCTAGACGATTTATTCACTTGACTTGATCCGTAGAGATCCCTAATTTATGCTAAACCCTCCGTCAAGGCGAAGAGCAACTAGGCCTAGGTTGTTAACTAAAGTTCCTTTATTAATTAACACCCTAGGTTGTATTAATTCGATCTATGGTTCCCCATATTAGGTTTGACCCTAATTCGACAGATTTATGTCGCCCTATGTCTAGGGTTGCATGCAACTCCGCTTAATTATGGTAGATCTACTCTTATCACAGGGACTTTTGCTCCTCTGCTTTAAGCACATCCGTTTCTTGAATTAATACCTAGGCTTATTAACACAAGAATTAAGCACACATAAATAAGAACAACTCAAGTATTTATCATATAACTCAAGAATAAATAAAAACAAGATTCGTCTTAGGTTTCATCCCCCTCAAGTATTTAAGGGGTTTAGTTCATACTAAAGAAAGAAAACGTCTCAGAAGAATTAAAATAACAAAACATAAAGAACCCAAAAACCCCTAAAGGAATTTAGGGAGATCCTCTGTCTTGATGTAGAATTCTGGCTTTTGGGATGAATCAATCGGCTTCCCTTCGAGTAATTCATTGCTTTCACTCGTCGTGTTGGCAGAAAGATGGCGCTCCTATTGGGAGAAAAAGAGTACACCTTTAAAGTTGCCTCTCAGGGTCTTTGTATAGAGTTTAGAATGGCTTTCTTAGCCCCTAAGTATCCAAATCCGAGTGAAATTCCTCTTCCTCACGACTAGAACACGCCCGTGTGCCACGCCCGTGTGCCACGACAAGAGGCCGTGTGAGAGTCTGTCGATGGAGGCACAGCTGTGTGGCCTGGCCGTGCTTGTCGAGGGCTGGACCGTGTGATCTTCGTGTGGCACGACCGTGTGCCATGGCCGTGCGATGATCCTTGGGCCGTGTCAATTACACATTTTGGCCCATTTTCTCCGTTTTTGGTCCATTTTCCGTTCTTTTCTCTTCCCTATGCTCTCCTGAGTGTAAGATATGAAAAAAAAAGATTAAGAGCACCAATTCTCACTAATTTGATAATAATTCATCCAAAATAAAGGCTAAACATGGGGTAAAAATATGTATAATTTATCATTTACCAAGCACCTCCCTTCACGGTTTCAAATATCTTTCCTTACGGTATAGTCGAGGTAACACATCCCAAATTCGGCACTTTCAAGGTAAATAATACTCGACTCAAACCTTATTTTGATGAAATTGATTACAGAAAAGAGGATTTTCAACTCCTCGAACCATCGTGACCATGTGAAATTGAGGTAAGTCGAGCTTAGACTCTAAATAAGCGCTTCTCGGGAGGCAACCCGAGCACTAACGATTATTGATTTTCTTAATTTCAGTTTATAACATCTAACAAACACTAGTTGAGTCAGTTAAACGCAGGTTTCCATAAACCACACGACCTGGCACACGGGCGTGCCTTAGGCCGTGTCCACACCACGGGTTGGAATTAGCCATGTTAAAACAAGACTAAATTTTTCCCAAACTAAGGATGCCACACGGGATACGATAGATCCTCACGGGCATGCCTAGAGAATGTGTGCAAACCTGACCAAAGCACACGGGCACATGAACCAATCCCACGCCTGTGCCCATATATTGTGGTCGATACTGATATATGAACATGGACGTGTGACACACCCGTGCCCATAACCCATGGACAACACTGAGAAAGTAACACGGGCGTGCGACACGCTCAGGGAACACGGGCATGTCCGACGGCCGTGAGTGATATGGACTTAAATTTCATGAAAAACAGGGGGCTAATTTTAGGCCACACAGGCGTGGGCCACAACCGTGTGACCCAACACGAGCCTGGCATAGTCGTGGCCCCTATTTAAACCCCTAATATCCCTTTCACTGTTCATCATCTTCCCCAAACCACCTCTCCCACAAACCCTAGCCATCGCAACCCCCTCTCCTCCACTCCGGCCACCATCCACTCAAACCACTAACCCAAACCAACACTAAACCTCCCATCATCCCATTCTTCCACAGTCACCTTTTTCCCTCACCCTCCTCCTCCAGCCAACCCATACTGACCCAAACCATACCCCTTCGCACTGCACCACCAACCTCTGGGCAATTCCACCATTTACCTTCACATCGCTGAGCGCCCTCACCACCACCATGCCGTCAATTTTCCCCTATTCCCCTCTATTTTTATTTTATTTATTTTATTCTGTACCTATTTAGTTAATGTGTTTTATTCTGTCAGTTTATGAATTTTACTTGATTATTTAATTCATTATTCCATTTCATTATTTTTATTCATTCTTTTAGTATGCTTAGGACCCAACTTAAATTTATAGATTCATTTTTTCTACTACCATTTGTCTCTATCTTAGCATTGAGTTTGTTTCTTTAGTTATTTCTGTCACTTGCTAGTCTTTCTAATTAATTTATTTAAGCCACGTACTTGTTCATCGAATTTACTTTTTCCATCACGACTAATTTTTATTATTTCTTTTTTATTCATGCTTCATGCTGCTGTTTCTAGTTTTATTCTATCCTTAGTGTTATATTTACCTACAGTACTGATTGATTGACTTTTGCATACTTTGGACTTTGAACATACTGTTTCCGATTACTTGAATTTTGTTTGACTCGACATTCTTTATTGATATATCCGTTCACTCTCTCAGGCAAACCATGACGAACACATGAGGCAAATCGAAGGTTGCTGTCCCCACTTCTAAAAAGCGAAAGGGACCTGGTGCGATTTTATCGAGCACATCTACCGAAGTGCGCCACCCTTTCCTACAGTTTCCATCGGGATCTCAGGAGGAACTATTCCAGATACTTAGAGCGAGACCCCTTGGTTTAAGCAGATGCATCGATTGGGCTGCATTAGAGGAGGTCCACCTCAATGACTTAGTTCGGGCCCTCCTTACTACTGAACCATGGGAGCTTTTCTTCGACATTATCGAGTCGACATATATGAAGCTTACTTTAGAGCTTTGTTCGACATTCCATCTACAGACGGTCATGTCAGAGCTCGACTATCTAGGCATAGTTTAGTTCCGTCTCGGTGGTTTGGTATGTCAACTAAGTGTCCCAGAGTTCAGAGTCGCCTTGGGACTCTATATAGAAGAATTTACGGATGAAGACTTCCCTGATCTTCACCGCCACGTCCATTATGCACCTTCCTCTTGTTGGAGGGCCCTCGTCCCTGCTTCAGCCACCTATGACCCCAGTCGCTCCAAGGTGTCAGCTCTCCCTCTAGCATTACGATATCTACACGCCTTCCTAGCTCACACTTTGACAGGTCGGCGAGAGCACCGGCGTCATTAACACTCATGACGCATACTTTTTATGGAGCATGACACACGGGCATGTTTTTGACTTGGCATATTTCATCGCCCTCACCATTCATCATCAGACTGAGCAACACAGGAAGGGAGCCATTTGCATCGATCCTTATGTGACATGCCTCACACGACACTTTGGCCTCCTCAACACAGTGGCGCAGTCTTTATCGCTCACACTCATCGGTCGGATGTCTCCACGAGACATCTTGAGTATGCTTCATATGAGAATGATAGAGCATCGTTGTGGGTTCGATCCTCCTCAATATCATTTAGCTCAGTCTACAGAGTAGGATGACCCCACGGGTATTACTGATGATATCCCTCCACCTCATGAGGATCCGCCTTCTCAGCCACTGCCAAGTCACAGACCAGTTCATGTGGCTAATTCATTCACTGACATTTCTAAGCGCCTCACTCAATTCAAGCAGTAGTGCTATCAACGTTTCGACCATATTGATACAACACTACAACAGATTTGTTAGCATCTCCACATTTCACCTCCATTGCCGCCACCCACGACCCATCGCCAATGAGGACTTTTGAGTCCATTTGTCTTTATTTTTATTTTTATTTTATTTTTATTTCTATTTTAATTTTTATGTTTCTTTATCTTTATATTTATTTTTATTTCTATTTCTTCTTTATGTTCTACAAAACTTATCCTAGTCTATCTTGAAGATTTTATATTTATGGGTGTTCTTAACGAGTAACCATGCTAATCCATAGTTCGTAAAACATTATTGATGCTATCGTAGTTAAAAAGAGTTCAAAAACTCAATATTACTCAGGAACATACAACTCCACTGGAAAGGGTACTCCACGATTGCCATGTCCTGCTCGACCACAGCCATAGCCACCACAAAACCGAACACCATGATAATATCTTCCTTTGGCATTCTAATTGTGGACACACGCCCCTTACCACCACCGGAGTATCCTCCTCCACCTTTACCTCTACCTAGTTCATCATGCACTTCAAAAGCTTCCTATCCAGATCTGCTCTCCCTACTCCAAGGATTTCATCCAAAATTCAGGAAGTTTCACTTTTCTCCCTATCTTATGATATTATGACTATAGTCTTATGGCCTAACTTTGTACATTGAGGACAATGTACATCTTAAGTGTGGGGAGGTTATTTATATCTTTATCAGAAAATCCCTGAACTTTGTCTTATTCTCAAATAACTTCCTCATATCACTATAAGAATGAATTTTGATTTATTTATGATTTTTATTGTTATGTTTTGGATTAAAACATAGGTATTTTTGCTTTGATTATTTAAGCTTTAAGACATTAGAGAATCAAGCATGATAAGTTGAATTTTTGAGAATTTAAAAAAAAAATCTAGGTTGTTCCCCAAATTTAGGTATTATCTTGAAATTTGAAATTCACAGGATTGACATCAAAAGCCAAAATTTTTGTGAGATTTTGAGCCTTTGAGTATATATTCTTTCTTGCTCACATTTATTGTTACTATGAGTGTGTCAATTTTGATCTATTATTCTAGAACTTGCTTTGATTATACATGTCGAGACCACAACATTGGTTTGATATATCGAGATGATAAAAGCCTACCTTCATAACTAACCCTTAGTGAACCCCCTTGAGCTTAACAAACTATTCATTGATTTACCCTTAATGTTAACCATAACCCATTATTGTTGAAATCCCCTTAATTAATTTGATCCATATTTTGTCAAGATTTAAACTAAACAATTATCTGGCTATGTTCTCCATTTCAGTTAGTGAAGTTTCAATATTTGTTTTGTTCTTAAAAGAATTATTATTTTAGTTGTTAATTTGTCATTTAGCACATTTTTATGAAGTTATGTAACTCTTGATCTTAAACGATGTTATTCATGAGGAAAAAGCTCAACCCTAAGAATATATTCAGCGATGTAATTTCTCAGTATTGGTTATTTTTCTAGTTAGGTAATTTTTCACCTTAACCTCGATTCTAACCTTCTCTTTCAGCTTGTGTCCACACCCCTAACCAAAGCCTCGTTACAACCCTCTAAAAGACCTTTTGATCGATCTATCATCTCAATTTATAGTGGTGGAGATTTGATTTTCATGCAAGCCTATGGTAATAACTTTTCATGTTGACTAATGAGTGCTTAATTTCTAAACCCTAAACACATTGAGTGATTTGAGTGAATCTTTAGTGAGGATGTCAACTCTTGTTAGTTTTGAATTAAAAGTGATTACTTAGATAAGGGGAAATACCTATGCTTTTGTGATAAAATACTCAACTTGGATTGTTTGAGACTTTGATATTCTTTTAGTTGGATTCTCAACGTATGATTACTTGTGAATTAGTTCGAAACATTATTGATAGGAATTATAAGTTGAGAAAAAAAATGAATTTTTAATTTTGAGTTGAGGATTTTGCTTGAGGACAAGCAAATGCTTAAGTGTGGGGATATTTGATAAACCATAATATATACATATTTTTATCCCATGCTTGGCACATTTATGGATGATTTATCATTAGATTTATGGAATTTGATGCTCCTAATACTTTAATTTCATGTTTTATACTTAGGTGAGCATAAGGAAGCGAAAAGAGCAAGAAACAAGTCAAAATTTTCAAAATGGGCCAAAATCAACCTTTAACACGGCCTAGACATCTTCACACGAGTCAACCACATGCCCGTGTGTGACACACAGAATTGCACACGGCCTAAGCAGCATCATACGGGCGTGTCCCTATCGACCCTTGTTTCAATTTCACATGGAAAAAGTTAATTTTTGGGTATTCTGGGCAGTCAAAAGTTTATAAAAACACCCAAAGGGAGGAACCTAAGGACGCATAGAGAGAAAGCAAGGAATTACTCAAGGAACGCTGATCGATTCATCTCAAAAGCAAGGATTTATATCAAGACTGAAGATCTCCCTTCAATTTTTCCTTGAAGTTTTTGGGTTCTTTATGTTTTGTTGTTTTCCCTATTTTGAGATGTTTTCTTTTATAAACATGAACTAAATCCCCTAAATACCTGAGGGGGATGAAACCTAAGATGGATCTTGTTATTATTTTTTGAATTATATGATAAATTTTTGATTTGTTCTTAATTGTGTCATTAATTCTTATGTTAATATTTTAGGATATTAATCCAAGTTAAATGTGCTTAATTAGTGGAGCAAAAGTCCCTGTCTAAGAGTAGATCTGACACAATTAAGCAGAGTTGATTTCAGTCCTACATATAGGACGACGAAAATCTGTCGGATTAGAGTAAAATCTAGTAGGGAAATCCATAAATTGAGTTAATGCAACAATAGGGGTTTTAATTAGAAGAAATTTCAATTAATCAACCTAGGGTTAGTTGTTCTTAGTCTTGAAAGAGATATTAACATAAATTAGGGATTTTTTGGATTAAGTCAAGTGAATAAATAGTCTAGTTCAGAGTTAAATAACAAGTGAAGCCTAGGTGGATTCTTCCTTGGGTATTATCCTAATCAATCAGTTTTCCAAAAGTATTTTCCCCACTTTACTCTCCGTCGTGTTCTTAGTTTAGTTAATAATTAGTTAAAATAAATCTCCTTTATTTCTAGGCTAGATAATAAAAAGAAGGTTAATACTAGTACTTTTAGTCCCTGTGGGTTTGACATTCCGGTCTTGCTATAAGTTATACTACTGTTTGATAGGTGTGCTTGCCTTTATCGTGATAATAGTTTAGTTTTGGGTACAATCTTATCATATCAGTTTGCTAGGCCGTGTAACTCACTAACTTAACCTTAAGAAATCCTTAGATGGCCCACGACCGTGTCGCTAGGCAATGTGCCTCACACGACTGAGTCACACGCCTATGTCTTAGGCCGTGTGGACCCAAATCTACCTAAAATCAAGTCATTTCAAACCCATTTCATGCATGAACATTTAGACCAATTATGCACACTTTCAAATCACCAAACTTCTCAAAATACCATTTCAAATTCTAAATTCAACCAACCAATATGCCATTCAAAGGCACCCCAATAATAAGAACACAATATTAACCAAAACACGTAAACATTACCTAAGTTCATGCAAAAAGACTTCATTTTAGTATGTGCCTAAACACATCATCAATACCTATTTCAAACACCTACCAAACCATACCACATTTATCATTTTAAATGCCATTACAAGCATACCATAACACCATACATTTCAATTACCTTAAAGTAGTCAACAAGACTTTACTTAACAAGCTTTATAGGTTCATCAACTAAACATCATCTTCAAAGACCTAGGCATACTAAATCAACCATTTTATATATATCCATAAACCATTAGCACAAAAGACTTATACATGTTAACATTTCCATTTCCATTCATGATAACTTAATTAAAGTATGAACAAAAACATGTCACAAGTAACCATTTTCAAGCCATCATCATCATGCCAAGATAACCTCGTAAACAAGCACTTTAAAGTAACCAAAATCACATAACTTGATGAGGCATCAAAGTGTATCAACCAATACAGCTTTCCAAAGCTTAAACATGCCAAAACACCATCGAAACATACATCATAATACCATTACAAAGAACCTTAAACATGCCATTATAAACCTTAACCAAATTACTCAAAAACTACCAAATCGTCTACTAGATAGTGTGATAGATCTCTGACTAACTTCCAACCGATCGAGATTTCGATATCTGTAAAGTAAAGGAAAATAACTACGTAAGCAATGGATGCTTAGTAAGCTCATAAAAAATTTAAACATAACATATCATTTCAATAATGAAATTTATAGAATAAGTATAAACCTTTACCACTGCCAGGAGCTTAATTAAAGCCTATATAACACCATCAAACTCACAAGTCAGTATACTTGTTTATGATACATATGAAATCAACCATATATAAACACAATATTTAATTTATCATTGTTACCATACAATCATGATTCATTCAATTTGCTTACTTACCATTTCTAGTACCATGAGTTTAATATAAGCCTATTCAAGTATCATCAAGCTCACATATTAGTAGATTCATTGACAATCATATAAAATTATTTATAACATAAATAGATATCATAAGATACATTATATAAGCATTAACCTTTTCATACAGTTATGCACATTTCTGTTAAATCAGTTACCGTTCCATTCCTTTCCTTACTCATTGAACCATCTAGAATTATATTAGATACTTGGGAAAGCTCACACGAAGTGTGGTAACATTTCCTTTACATCATTGCTCACACGGGCTATGGATGGAATGTAAGCTACACAATGCTACGCACACGAGATGTGGAGAATCTGCAACAAATGTAGGACCTCAGCCATCAGTAGGACATTCAAGACCAACACTCGAAACATGAAATCCCTAATGACATGTCATTTGTATCTTAAGAATTCCTAAGGTTCAACAGGGATCCAATATCTGTCAATTCATCATAGCATTGAAACATTTATATTTTGATTCATTTACATCAAACAACATAATAAACATTCAATTTAAACAACATTTAAGTGATTACAGTTCATACGAACTTACCTAACTAAATTGCAGCAATGACTAAATATAGGGGTTATTTAGTAATTTTCTCTTCTCCTCGATTTTCCACTCGTTCTTGATAAAAAATAATAGTTCCATTCAATTCACTAATTCTAAAAGAAATATCAATTCATTTTATGCAATTAAGTCCTTTTTGACATTTTAAAAAATTGCCCCTACCATTTTTCTTTTATACAATTTAGTCCCTAAGCCTAAAACATGCAACTTAATCATTTTTATTCAATTAATCCCATTCCAAAATTTAAAATAATTAATTTAGCTTATAACCCATAATAATGAAAATTTACAAAACTAACCTCAAAGTTTACCTTTTTGCCATTTAGTCTTTGAACCCAAAACTTGTAATTTCATCATTTTTAATCATAAACCATGCTAGCTGATTTTTACCCAATCTTATAATAGCCCATATTTATCCATAATTTACAATATTTTCCTTAAAATTTACCATTTTCATAAATCAGTCCCTAAACTTGAAAATCATCAAAATTTACTTAACAAAATACTTATATTTAACAACCAAGCTTAATAATCTATCATAAAATTTCAAGAACTCTTCAATTTCATCCATGGCAAAAATCTAAACATTTAACGATTTAACAAATTGACCCCTAGGTTAGCTAGATTAAGCTACAACGAACTCAAAAATATAAAAATTACTAAAAACGAGCAAGATTTACCTCTTAAATGGAAGAACCCTAGTTGACCGAACTTGTTTCTCCACTAAATATGGTGTTTTCAGTTTTCTTAGATGGGTAAAAAAGATGATAGGTTTTTAACTTTTGTTATATTTTATTTTTTTCATCAACCTATTTACTTATTTACAACATTAACCTTTAAATGACACTTATAATATCACTAACACATGTCCACAATTGTCCACCACATATATATGGCATAATTACCATCTAGGTCTATTTAATTTACCTTTCCAACTAATAAAAATAAACTTTTTCATTCTTTACTATTTAGTCATTTTTAATTAATTACTAAATAGTAAGGATCTAATAGCAATTAATCACAAAACTAGAGAATTTCATATCTTTCCTACCATTTGGCCATCTAAGAAAAGTCCTATTGCACAATTGGCCCTTCAATTATATTAAATCAAATCAAATAACTTTATTTCAGTTTAACCTTAAACTAATTAGGGCCTAATGAATAAATATCCCAAAGGTTATTGGAATGATTGTCATCCGCCACCACTTAGACTTTCCATTTGGCAATTTAAAATCTATAACAGGTAGTTTTTACCACTTTTACAATTTAATCCTTTTTACTTAATTAACTATCTAAATATTAAAATTTCTTAATGGAACTTTAATAAAACCTTAATAACATTTCGTAAATATTTAATATTTAATATTTATAGCTTAACTTATAGAAACGAGGTCCCAATACCTTCTTTTTTAAAACCACTTGACTTTGGGGATATACCACTTGAACCTAATTATTCATTCAAATAACATAAATTGCCAATTCAAAATTTATTTTAATACTATATTTAACTCGTAAATATTAAATAATAATATTTACAAACTTACTCGTTATATTTATTGTAATGCCCCAAAAATCTCTTTGATATTTATTTTTGTATGTTTGTGACACAATTGTATGTCTGCTTCAGTGGTTAAGTGTTTTGGGAAGTGTTTGAGAGGCCCCAAGTTCAAGCATTAGCTTGGGCAAATTTTTGTTTTTAAATGAATAAGCCCCTATCTCTAATTAGTATGCTTATAAATATATGTTGGTAAAATATGTCAGAATTAGCCTGTTGGTCTGGTGGTTAAGTAGAGTGTTAGTGTGTTGGGGTCTTGAGTTCGAACCCCTGTACATGCAAGGGGGATTTTTTTTGTACTTGTGTCGTGAAGGAGTTTGGAATGTGGTAAAATATTAAGTGTTTGAGATGTGTGGGAGGTTGTGGATGGTTTTGGGGGTGTTTGGATTGAGTGGAGAGTTATGTGGAGAGATTTGAGGAGTAAAAATAGGAGAAATTAAGGGATTGTGATAGGACTAGATTTTTTTTTTTCAAATTTCGATTTTTCCTTCCCCAATTTTGCTGAAGTTGAATTTCATTGTTCTTTCTCCTACCAAAAGTTTCTTTTAATTTTTCCCTCTCCATCTTTCTCTCTTATTTTATTCTTTTATTTCTGCCGATTCCCTGTTTTCCTGTTTGCTGTGGATTTCTTTCATTTCCTAACCTTCTTCTTGTGGTCACGACTTGTTTCTTCAATACCTTTGAGCAGTGACGGAGACCTTTAGATGACTGTAGAAATTTCAGGCGGTGCCATTTAATTGCAAATCCACTGTTGTTCATCAAAGGTAAGGTTGTCTATAGTTTCCCGAAATTATTTGTTTTTATTGCTTCGATTAAAAGTGACTGATTTAAGGGTTACTTCTATTTCCTGCTTGGTTGTAATCGAATTATTGTTACTTTGGCCTCTGCCTTTTTGCCTCTTTCAATAGTCATTTTCCCATTCCATGTTTTCGCGCATTCAGCAAGTGATGTGCTTCTGCTTTTTGGTTAGTTAATTAATTGTTTACTAAAGGTTGATTTATGGCTAAGATTCGATTGAAGAGAAGTGGGCTACTGATTGACATTTTGGCTGTAGGGAATCACCATTTTGTTTTTCATCTGAGGTAATTTGTAGTGATTGGTAGACGTTGGGTTGATCGTAGCTTCATTTAGTTTTGTTTATATCACTGATTTTTTAGCTTGGGGTTGTCAACTCTAGGTCTTGGCGTGCTCGTGGTTGGGTTAGCAACGGAAACAGACTAGGTGTCTAAACACAACTCTGAAAATGGAAATTAGCGAAAAGTAGAAAAATGTGTTTGTCGATGCCACACAGGCGTGCGGCCGCCCGCGTGGTAGGCCGTGTGATCAAACACGGGCGTGTGATCATTAAGGCTAGCCATGTACGATGCATGGGCCGGGCCAAATTAAGCCATGTGGGACCACACGGGTGAACCATTCGGGCATGTGGGATTATTGGGTCCAGGCAGTGTGATCACACGACCAAGCCTAATTTTGGGCCGTGTGGGCCACATGAGCGTGTGGCCTCACACTGGCAAACATTATGCGCTTGTGGGCCCATTTTCACTATTAGATTGCTAAGGTTGCATGGGTCGCCCAAGTCAACTGTGGACCTACTGTAGGGTTGGTAGGCTTATCTAAACATCTAAGTAACTGAAATGACTGTATACTGATATGCTTGTGCATGATATTATGCATAATGATGTTCCACTGATTTGATATTGTATGCCAGATTATATGCATGATATCACGTTACAACATGACATATTTCTATATTGCATTGCATTGGGTTGGGGGTTATATTGTTCGATGGAAGTGTACTAAAAGGGCTCGAGCCTAAAGTACTAGTAGCACAGCTGCAAGCTACTGTCTAGTGCTGCATTCGGTATTTTTTTAGAGTGCAGGGATGGGTTGTTTGATTATATCCCCACATGGAGTGTAGGGTTGGATGGAGTTGGACTGTAGAGGCTGGTTGGGTAGGATTTGATACTACATATCTGTTATAGTACTGAATATTGATATTGTAATGGGCCAAGGCCCAAATGCATGACTTCTTTTGTATTGTAATGGGCTAAGGCCCTAATGGAAATTGAAACTGTTACTGAAATGGGCTTAGGCCCAGACTGTGATTGCATTCTGTCTGTTTGTTTATATAGAGAGTACGCACTGAGTTTTTGTAAACTCACCCTTCTATTTTATCTGTATAGGTAATCCCCAGACTTAGGCGGATTGGAGCGGCAGAGGACTCAGCGGTGGCCACACGGCCTCTTTTTACACTGTTTCGAATTTAATTAGGTTTTCAAAGTTTTATTTGGGGTATTTTACTGTAATAAAGGCCTCTATGGATTGTTGCTTAAAATTTGGATTTTATACCATTTTATGTTTTACATCTGCTAGAGGTAGGTAAAATAAAAGTTTTTAAAAGAAATGCATGTGTTTTACCAAAATACTCGCAAGAACACAGATTGTCTTAAAAATCTTTCGCAACGTATAATGTTTTGAAAACTAACGGTTGAATAAGAATCACGATTTTAGAATTAATATAAGATAATGACGAATTCCAAATGGAAAATGTTTTAAGCGAAGTTACATTTGTTCAGCACAAATTACGGTTTTCAAAAACACTATTGCCAGATTCAACCATAACGTTCAGTTCGTGTTTCGAGTGTTACATTTATGGCCTCGAAATCACTATTTTTGACACACTAAAAAATGAGTTGTTACAATGTTTTAATCTTTTTACATGAGTATGCTAAAATAAATGAATGTTCAGAGGAAATTTTTGTTCATAAGTTAGTTCAAATGCAAGCATGATTTCTAATTTTATCTAAGTTATTTTTATGTTATATTGAATTATGGAATGCTTGTATGTTTTCTAGTCTTATGTATGACTTGCCATGAAAATTTAATTATATACATGCATGAAGGCTTAGTCTTTAGAATTTACTTAGTAACTTTCTCGGGACAAAATCCTAGGAGGCATAAGAAACTAATTATGATATAGGCACATTTTCTTGGGATCATTTGACCCTTTCAAGCCCACCTTATTATATTGACCCTTAAAACCTTATTTTTTTTTTATCTTAATGGCCTATTTATTGTAAAGTACCTACATCATAAGCCATATTCCCATATTTTTTAGTTTATCCTCTATTGTGCACCCATTTTAACTAAATTTCTCTTGATGATCAAAATTTGAGGAAAAATTCGAAAAGATGTACATGCTCATAAATAATAAAAAAAGAGAGAAAGTTTTCTCAAATTCTTAAAAAGATTGATGATCATGAGTTTGAAATAAGTTTGGGGGTGTTCCAAGAACCTCTTCGAAGAAAGGTTGTGTTGCAAAAAGAACCAAGACAAAGTTCAGGTTAAGACTACTGAACCTAAAAATTCATTTCTCTTTATCCCTACCTTTAGCCTAGCCCCATTGCAACATTATAGAAGACCTATTGATTTGATAATTATGCTAACTAGATTAGTGGAGAGAAATTGCTATGTTCAACATATGGATACCACTAATAAACCATATGATTGTCATGTCTAAATTGAGAGGGAAAGTGTATTGAATGGTGAATGTTACATATGACATTGAAATGCAAGCATACTATGACTCATGTTGGCATTTCCTTATACTTAGTGTAGAACTTTGGATTAATGTTAGCATCCGAGCTACTTATCAATAAAAAGAGTTTGTGAGCATGGTTTTTTTAATGCATGATTATGTGCAAAGATTGATGCTACTTAAGCATATTGCAAGTTTGCTTTAGCAAAAGTTTTGTTTTGCAGTGGATTAAGTTTGGGGGTGTGTAAATTCAAAATTATATTGGTTTTTTCTAGTAGTTTTTACCAGTTTTTTACTTAAAAATAATACTAATCCTGGGTATTTGTTAATTAATTAAATGAATTTTGCTTATATTCAGAAAATGGACATGAATTTATAAAATAAGCAACTTTGTGCGTTATTATGTTAATTTTGTGCATAAATTAAATTATTTCATATTATTTATTAATGTGCTATATTTAATTAATGCAGTGGGGCCATGAAGTTGATTTAATATAGAGCTTATTATAATTTTTGCATGGACATCAGCAATTCTATCTTACTTGGATGGCAAAACCATGCAAATTGGGTCATGAGGATGTTGCTTTGACCCAATGAAAAATGATGTTACATGGTGGACAAGTCTGACTATTAAATGGGTTACAAAATCATCTAAACAAGAAGAAGAGAAGTCCAATTTGGCAAGGATATCTGGGTAGCCAAAATAAGCTTTTGGGATAATTATTTAGAGGTCCCTACACTTGGAAAATCATTGAAAATTAGCACTATGCGTTTGTTCAAGAAACCGTCCACCCCTTGCATGATTCAAGCATGATTTTATGCTTGAATCAAGCAACCAACTCACCCTTCGTGCCACATATTATGGCTAGCCAAAGGTGGGAGAAATATAAGGGATCCTTGATGCTATAGTTAGTAAACTCCTCCACCAACCTTAAGTATAAATACCCACTCCCATCTCACGTTTCAATCATCCCTAAATTATCCCTCATTCATCTTTCATTTAACATTTCTCTTCCATTCTCTCATTCCCTCTCTTCATTCCCATGCATAGCATCCCATATTTTCTTTCTTTCTTAGCCTAAAACCTTGATAAGATCATCTCTTGGTTGGCCACCTTGAGGAGCCATTAGCAAAGGAGCAACATGAGGACGAGAGGAAACTTCTTGAATCAAAGTTTGCAAGGCTACTAATTTGAACAGGATTTATTCTTCCTTTACTTGTTACTTTGATTTTAATCACGTTTTCAATCTGCTTTGTTATCTTATCATCAACAATGGTAGATTAAATCTGTTTAGCTAGGATGATTGCATTAATTCAATGAAGTTTATTTAAATCATGTTTATAGTGTTTGTACCTCAGTCATTCATGTTTTCAATTAAACTCAAGCATATATTTCATTCATACGTGAATGGATGCATTTGAATTAGCTGAGTGATCGTAACCAGACGACTGCTAATTAACACAATAGTTGAAAAGTGCCTGCTTAATTTAGATATTAACTTGACAAAATTAAAGGTTCATAATAACTTTAATGAGCTCTAGTATCTTGCATAGTTTTTAGGTTTATGTGATTAAATTGTTTCAAATCTAACACGTCCCTGTTACTTCACTTGAATTATAAGAAATCCTTAGTTTAATATGATTAGTAAAATGCATATTTTACTAAGTAAAAGATTCCGAAAAGACTTAATTTGGTTTCAAACTTATGAAAGATCGAATTGCCATAGAATATTTTCTAAACACTGTTAAACATGAGAAAAATGAATTAAGTTGAATGATATAATTATTCTAGACTATTCATGTTATCGATTGTTGAAGTTTCTGTTGTTGCTGCTAAATTCATCTCATACATTTTAGTTCCTTATCATCCTTAGATTAGAATTGCATTAGGGATCATCTTACATCTAGATAATTTAATCTAGTTTAATCATCCATCACTTGAAATATTGTGTTCTTATCACCAATTTGTAAAGCTTTAATTTTGTAATTAATTGATTAACATACATAGTCCCTTTGGAGATGATAACTCTTTTACCTACTTATTACTTGATAGCGATTGTGTACACTTGCACAAACCTATGCGTTACAATGGTCCATAAGCCTTATAAAGATCCCCTTATTTTTCCACTATGTTTTTTTAACAATGATTCATGACACATAGCTCTAACAATCACAAATTCAAATGATACAAATGGTATTAAATTGATGAAATGTATGTGGTTGGTAATGTTTTGAATGATATGTATATACTACTTGATATAATGTTATATATATATACTCAATTATATGTGGGTTTTATCTTATTTCGGTGAAATGCTATACCAGGTTAATGATAACATGTGTTCTGAACGGATATGTACATTTAGTGAATAGTATGGTATTAATGGTATATTGTTGATGACTCCATTGTACGATACTAGATTGACATAACAATTAAATGTTGGATTGTTATATAATTGGAATGACTGATGAACTCACCTTAAAAATGTGAAATGTTGTAACAGTTAGTTGAGTTTAATTAATTATTTCCAATATGTTTAATTATGAATTTTTGTAAGTTTATTGTTTTAAATCCTATGAACTTACTAAGCATTCGAAATGTTCACGTTGTTTCATTTTCTATCTTGTAGATGTCATTAGCGGAATTCGAAGGATTAGATCACTCAAGAGTTCACACTATCCAGTTTCTGTCTTGGTAGACTTCTAATCATTCTAGACTCGGTTATGTGGCATATACATAGGTTTTGATATGTACAAGTTTCTATCTTTGAATATTAAAGAGAACAATTTATATATATAATGCTTGTTTGGAATGTTTTGATGATATACATATAAAACTTGTAATATAAATGTGTTTACTTTGTAGATTCATGAGTTTAAACCAATATTGATGTTGGGTTAGAATGTCTTGGTATGATGGTTAATGTATGAATAATGTCCTTGTGGTAAGCTAAATATATTGTGTCAAATGAATAACCAAAAGTTGAATGATTCTAATGTTGTGATGATGTAATTAGGATAATGATTGTTTGACTTAATAAGTGATATGTTAACATTGGTATTCGGCATCTTAAAATGGTTTTGAAATGACGTACAATGAAAGCTTTTGGTGCATATCTTGAATGGCTTGACATGATACATGTAACCTTGTTTGTGATGGTGCACACAGTTAATCACATGGCCTTGTGTCACACACGGGTTTGTTACACGGCCGTGTGCCACTAAAA
This sequence comes from Gossypium stocksii, assembly GCA_020496765.1. NCBI lineage: Eukaryota > Viridiplantae > Streptophyta > Magnoliopsida > Malvales > Malvaceae > Gossypium > Gossypium stocksii. The sequence continues at coordinate 45,889,048 of CM035624.1, forward strand.
AATAGAATGTAACACCCCAAACCCGGCCTAGAAGTTAGACCCGAGTCTGGCATGTCACATTAGATTGCTTTTGAAAACCACGTATTTTTCTGTAAAAACTCGTTCGAAAAGTAAGGTTTCTAAGTCAAAACAAGCTCGTTTGAAGGTTAAAGCCTCTTTGTTAAAAACTCAAAACATTTGAGCAATTTGTTATCCATTTGAAAACATAATTACTTTTAAAACCTTATTCGTTGTTATAAGTGAAAACCCAAGTAAGTTGCAAAAGTTTATAAAAATTTGCAAATTTGCGAGAATGTGTTCATTTGAAAGTAGTTAACGTTTTAGGAAAATCGAGTTCTACTTTAAACAGATATAAATCGTAATAACTAACAATCCCAAATTAAAACCTAGAATTTACGAGAGGCCTTATTACAACCCAGAAATTATAAATAAGGTAAATAGAGTCCAAATAAAATTTAAAGGTGTGGGCCACTCCAAGTCCCTCGCAGCGTCGAACCGCCCATGTCCGGGGATTATCTGCACATTTAAACAGTTGGGTGAGTTTGCGAAAACGCAGTGTGCACCCCAAATAAAAACAACAGAGTCATGCAGAGCAAACTGGGCCTAAGCCCATTTTAGTAACAGTAACAGACTGGGCTTGAGCCCGATATAGAAACGATGTCGCCTTAGCCTACTCAAATGCAGAATCAGAACAGATAAGATATAAAAACATATAACATGCCCACCAACCCTGCACACCATCTCCGTACCACCAAACACACCATGTGGGCATAAAAATTGACCCACCCAGCCCTACACACCAAGTATGGGGATAAAAATCGACCCTGTAACACCTCAAACCTGGCCTGGACGTTATGGCCACATCTGACGTGTCATATGGACTTACGACTGAGTGTGTGTTCTTTGTTTAAGGTGACTGAGATGATTTTTGTAAAGAAAAACAGTGGTTTAGCGAAAAGTCGGTTTATTAAGTCTTTAAGTTAGCCATTTGTTACGTGTGTTTGTGTCTTGAAAACACAAATTTGATTAAAAACTCGCGCATCCTATAACTAACAGTTTTGATAAAGTATAAATAAAACCAGTAAATAAAACACAAAAGAAAAAGAAATTTAAAGGGCGGCCTTATTACAACTTAAAACCCAAAGTAGTAAAATAAGATATTTAAAATAACCTAACCAAAATGAAAAAAATATCGAATTTGCAGATGATGTGGCCACTCCGAATCTCTCACAGCTCCAAGCCCACTATGGTTGGGGATTACCTGCATGGATGAACATAAAGGGTGAGTTTGGCATACTTAGTGTGTAACATAGCCCAACCATAGCCCAAAATAGATCAAGCCTCAGAGTTAGATTTATTTGGGCCTTGGCCTAGTACAGAAATCAGAATGAAGCCCATAGGCCCATAAAAGAAACAGAGTAGATATATCATGTATGCAGAAAGCCCAACCCAGATCCATCCACATACACCCCCGTACCAACCTTACACCTTGTGAGGAGACTACTCGACCCACCCATCCGGTACACACCACAAAATTTGCAGCGAGGCTGCCAGATTTTGTGACAGAGTCACCAGATACAGATATTGTGGCGAGGCCACCAGAATAGAGGTATGTGGCGAGGCCACCAGAACACTTCCTCCATCAATATAACCCATAACCCATGCAACAGATTTACATGTCATGGCATACATCATACAGAATCAGAATATCATGCATCTCAGATAAAATTCACCCTAGGGGTATAACAGTCATTTTTTCACCTAGGGGTATAATGGTAATTTTTCATACTTAGGGGTATTTTAGTAATTTATCAATTCTTTTAGGATTTTCATGCATATTACAGTCACTCATATTCCATTTATCGTCACAGTAGTCTATTTTAACTTAGCTTAACAGTTTTGGCAACTAGGCCCAAAACCCCTAATGGGCCCTACGGTGTCTATCGGTATCTTAAGCCCATTTAATCCAAGTTTCTACTATCAGATTACAGATTTTCACCGTATTATTTTCTACAGTCTAACAGAACACCTTTTAATGACTATATTACCCATATGGGCTCGAAAGCCCATTGGGCCTATATTCGGCCCGTCAGGCCCAACTTACCAAAACACACAGAATTGCACTCCCTGCAATCCTACCATCTACGATTTCAGATCCAACCATAAAAGAGTAATTGCATACTCATAGATCCTCACAGTGCCGACCTTTCGGTCACTTTCGGTCACTTTTCGATCACCTTTTTGGTCATTACGGCCTTTGCTAATCTAGTCTATAGCAAGGGCATGATACACACCTGTTAACTGCCGCAACATTGACGAGGTCCCTACACGTAAAGCCTATAATCGGTTACTAACACGTTAGTCTAAAATTGACCATGCTAAAGCATTAACATAATCGGCCAACATATACCAAGTCCCTAAAAATCTCACCTTTCTGCCGAATACGAAATAGATCTAGATGCTCGGCCTCGTAAGCCTTCCAAACTCCTTTGCTGAACGTCCCATTGTCCACCCTATCGCACACAGAACTAAGAGAAAGAGGCCAACAGGCCCTTAATCCAAAACGTTAGCCTCCCCTAACGGGTTTCAGCTTCCCCTTAGATGTTAAGAAAACGAAAGTACACAACGCTTAAACCACTTACCAACGACTCTACTCGATGGATATTGCTTCCACGCTTTCACTAAACTAGATCTGTACTAGATCTAGCCCTAAACGATAGTAGAATACAGCTCTTAGGATATTTGGCCTTTAGATCTACTCCTAGATACCCTTGTCATCATAATAAAGAAATAGGGGAATGAATCAGTGGCACAAGTAATGAATGATGAGGGCTTCGGCTTTGCTAGAGAATCTAAGAAAAAAAGGAGTGATTGGTTTCGGTCAAAAAAAAAGTAAACAACAAAGGGTATAGTTTCAGTCAAATGGGAATTCGGCTATGGTATGGTTTCAGTCAAGTGATTGTCTATAGAGATTGAATGAAGAGAGAAAGAAGAAGATGGATTCGGTCTTGAAGTAAGAGTGATGGAATTAGGTCAGTTTGTGATGCAAAGAGAAAGAAAAAGAAGAAGAATGAGAGAAGAATAGAAAACAAGTGAATTCGGCTAGGAGATGCAATCGGCAATAAGGGTTTTTGGGAGTAGCAGAGTTTGGCTAATAGATCAGAAAAGAAAGAAAAGAATAACCTAAAGATGGACAAAAAGAAAACCTAAGGTACTATACTCAATCGGCACAAGAAGCTCAAAAAACAAACCTAAGGAAATCGGCACAACTAGCACTCCAATTGCCAAAATGCTATACCTTGTTTTGGGTGCCGAATTTGCACTAAGCAGAGTCCCCTGGCCAACCACTATTGCTCCAATTTGAATTGCCTAAAAACTCTCCTTGATTCACTCTCATGAACAGTTCAAATTCTTCAAACCAGAGTTTCACTTGAGTGCCAAAACTTGACCACACATGCACATAAAATTAAAAGTATCTCAAGCTTACCTTGTGACTCATACCATGGACCTCAACCACCTCTTAGGCCCCACTTTTTTAGGACCTTAGTGGCGCCACCTTGCCACTTTGCCAAGGCTCCTTTTGTACCAAATTTCACCAAGTTTTTCTTAAGAGCCCTCTTGATCCAGTTCCCCCCTTTACTTGAAACCATACTTTGCTATTTTTATCGGGTTTTATCCTGAGTTTGGGCCTCCTAAAGGCCCGCTAACATGCTCAAACACAGATTCAACAATCAGAACACAAAAATTTTCACAACTTTACCAAAATCACAATAAACCCAAGAAATCTCGAAAATCAGGCGTTACAACTCTACCCCCTTAAAGAAATTTCGGCCTCAAAATTTTACCTGATCTAAATAACTGAGGGTATTGTTGACGCATGGCCTCTTCTGGCTCCCACGTAGCCTCTTCTCTTCCATGGTTGCGCTAGCACCTTTACCAATGGAATTGACTTCCTTCTTAGAACCTTCACATCTCGATCCAGAATCTGTATGGGCTCTTCCTCGAAAGTTAAATCTGGCTGTACCTCAACCTCTATAATCGGCACGACATGAGTAGGGTCAGAACGATATCGCCTTAACATGGAGATGTGAAAAACATCGTGAATCATGGCTAGCTCTAGAGGTAATTCCAACTGATAAGCCACTGGACCTATTCGCTTAAGAACCCAATAAGGCCCAATGAGCCGCGGACTCAACTTGCCCTTCTTTCCAAATCTTAATATCTTCTTCCAAGGTGAAACCTTCAAGAAGACCATGTCACCCACTGAGTACTCAATCTCCTTACGCTTTAAATCCGCGTAAGGCTTCTGCCGATCGGATGCTTCTTTTAACCGATCCCTAATCACCTTGACCTTTTCTTCAGTTTTTGCTACCAACTCAGGTCCAAGAACTTGCTACTCACCTAATTCAGTCCTACAACTAGGTGTACAACGCTTACGTCCATATAGTGCTTCATAAGGTGCCATACGAATACTAGCCTGATAGCTGTTATTGTACGCAAATTCTGCCAACGGTAAATAATCCTCCCAACTACCTTGGAAGTCGATAACGCATCCCCTCAACATGTCTTCCAGAATCTAAATAACCCTTTCCGACTGACCATCAGTCTGAGGATGAAAAGTTGTGCTAAAGTTCAGTGGCATTCCCAACACCTCATGCAACTTTTGCCAGAACTGAGATGTGAATCTAGGATCTTGATCAGAAATAACCGATGCTGGCACCCCATGCAGTCGTACAATTTTCGCCACATATAATTTATCTAACTTCTGAAGTGAATAACCAGTGCGGACAGGTATGAAATGAGCAGATTTGGTCGACCAATCCACAATCACCCAAATCGAGTCCTTCTTCGTCAGTGTCAAGGGTAATCCCCTCACAAAATCCATGGTCACTCTCTCCCACTTCCAAAGGGGTACCTTCACTAGCTGTAAAAGTCCGGAAGGTAATTGATGTTCAGCTTTTACTTGCTGGCAAGTCAGACATTTTCCCCTAAATTCTGTTACTTCTAGTTTCAGTCCAGGCCACCAATACAATTCTTTTAAGTCACGATACAGTTTATTCCCTCCAGGATGCATAGCACAAAGTCCTCTATGAGCCTCCTTCAGAATTGCCTGCCTCAGGTCAGAGTCCTTCGGAATGCAAACTCTACCTCGGAAACACAGAACTCCCTCACTGTTCAGTCTAAACTCAGAAACTCAGATTTGGTCAACCTATCCACAATCACACAAATTGAGTCCTTCTTCGTCGGTGTCAAGGGTAATCCACTCACAAAATCCATGGTCACCCTCTCCCACTTCCAAAGGGGAACCTTCACTAGCTGTAAAAGTCCGAAAGGTAATTGCAACTTTTACTTGCTGACAAGTCAGACATCTTCCCCCAAATTCTGTTACTTCTCGTTTCAGTCCAGGCCACCAATACAATTCCTTTAAGTCGTGATACAGTTTATTCCCTCCAGGATGCATAGCACAAAGTCCTCCATGAGCCTCCTTCGGAATTGCCTGCCTCAGGTCAGAGTCCTTCGGAATGCAAACTCTACCTCGGAAACACAGAACTCCCTCACTGTTCAGTCCAAACTCAGAAATTTCCCCATTCTTAACCTGCTGGAATCGAGAAACTAAAGACTCATCCTTCAACTCCTTTTCCTTAATCTCATCAACCCAGGTTGGCCTTACTTGCAATTCTGCTAACAAACTACCATCTTCATACAAACTCAAACAAGCAAACGTTGCTCTCAGATCAGATACAGTTCTACTACTTAGGGCATTAGCCACCACATTAGCTTTGCCTGGGTGATACTCGATCGCACAATCATAATCCTTAAGCAACTCTATCCATCTTCGTTGCCTAAGGTTCAGCTCCTTCTGAGTCAGCAGGTACTTAAGACTCTTATGATCCGTTTATATGATACACCTTTCTCCGTACAAGGAATGTCTCCAAATCTTGAGTGCAAATATTACTGCTACCAACTCCAGATCATGAGTAGGATAGTTTACTTCATGAGGTTTAAGCTGTCGCGATGCATAAGCAACCACTCTACCCTCTTGCATCAACACACAGCCCAAACCCACCTGTAACGTGTCACTATACATAGTAAAATCCTTTCCAGACTCTAGCTGAATCAGTACAGGTGCCTCAGTCGGAACTTTCTTCAACTTCTCAAAAGCTTCTTGCTGCTTCACGGTCAAAACAAATGATACTCCTTTCCTTATAAGCTTTGTTAGTGGTGCTGCCATTATAGAAAATCCTTCCACAAACCTTCTATAGTACCCAGCAAAACCTAGAAAACTCTAAATTTCTGACACTGACCTCGGTGGCTTCCATTCCAGAATTGCTTCAATCTTTTGAAGGTCCACCTTGATCCCTTCAGCAGAGACAACATGTCCTAAGAAAGTTACCTCCCTCAACCAGAACTCACACTTACTGAATTTCGCATAAAGCTCCTTCTCCCTCAGCACTTGTAGCACAACACGGAGATGCTCATCATGCTTCTCCTCAGTTTCAGAATATACCAGAATATCGTCGATAAAGACGACCACGAATCGATCCAAGTATGGCTGGAACACTCGATTCATCAGATCTATAAATGCAGCAGGTGCGTTCGTCAGCCCAAACGGCATAACCAAAAACTCATAGTGGCCATACTGAGTTCTGAACGCCGTCTTGTGAATATCCTCCTCCTTAACCCTTAAGTGATGATATCCAGATTGAAGGTCAATCTTGGAAAATACCGAAGCTCCCCGAAGCTGGTTGAATAAATCATCGATTCTCGGCAGAGGGTACTTATTCTTAATCGTCAGTTTGTTCTACTACCGATAGTCGATGCACATGCGCATTGATCCATCTTTCTTCTTCACGAACGACACTGGTGCTCCCTACGGAGACACACTCGGCCTAATCAAGCCTTTATCCAACAACTCCTGAATCTGAGCTTTCAGCTCCACCAACTCCTTCGGTGCCATCCTGTATGGTGCGATGGACACTGGTGCCGTTCCAGGTAATAAGTCAATTCCAAACTCGACCTCTCAGTTCGGAGGCAAACCCGGAAGTTCTTCTGGAAAAATATCTTGAAAGTCCTTAACAGTTCTAACCTTATCCACTGTCAAGCCCTAAGTCTTCGATTGACTTACAAATGCTAAATAAGCCTCGCAACCCTTACGAATCCAGTTCTCAGCTCTCAATGCCGACACCACATTAGACAGATAATCCCTTCGCTCACCTATCACCATAACCTCCTCATCCTCTGCAGTCTTTAACATCATTCGCTTGGCAGCACAATCCAGAGTAGCCCTATGCTTAACAAGCCAATCCATCCCTAAGATGAGGTCGAATTCCTCGAATGGTAGTTCCATCAGATCTCCAGAGAAAACTTTACCTTGAGTTTCTAAAGGCATGTCTGTATACAGTTTGTCTACCCTAACCGAGTGACCCAAAGGACTTAGTACAGATACCCCACTCACGGTCTCCTCAGAGCGCACACCCAGCGACCCAGATATGGCACATGCAACATATGAATGGGTAGATCCAATATCTTTCAACACAGTGTATGGCATACAAGAAATCAAAACGTACCAGTTATGACGTCAGGTGCATCTCCCTCCTCTCGGCGACGAGCTGCATACACCAACGCTAGCTAACGAGCCTCAGCATATCCAGCATCCCTGCCAGGTGCTCCTCATCCTCGACTATTACCATTACCACCTCTATCTTGTCCAGGTCCTCTCGGAGGCTGTGGTCCACCCCCCACTGGTTGAGCGACTCTCTGATCTATAGCTTGAACCTGATCTGGTTCTTGAGGACAATCCTTAACCCTATGCTCTATAGATCTGCATTGGAAACAAGCACCAGAACGTTTCTGACACTCACTCATATGTATCTTACCATAAATCCTACAACCTTGCGGTCTAATAGCATTCATTGGTACCACTCGAACTGGCTCTACCACCCTTGCCCTCTTAACATTCCTGTTGGCACCACCTGAAGGTCCTGAATCTCTCCAAAAATGGTTTCGATCCTTTTCACGATTCTGTCTTTCTGTATGCTTCACTTCCTCAGCTATCTTAGCTTTTTCCACCAAAGCGGCAAAGTCACACTCCCTCTGCGGAGCAATCAAGACCCTAAGCTCATCTCTCAGACCATCCTCAAAGTGTACGCTATGTTCATACTCTGTAGCAACTATCCTAGAAGCATACCGGCTCAGCCTCAGAAACTCAGCCTCGTACTCAGTCACTGTCTTATTCCCTTGGACCAGGTTCAAAAATTCTTTCCTGCAGGCATCCACATAACCAGCCCCAACATACTTTCCTTTGAGGGCTGTCTTAAATAGCTCCCAAGTCACCCTATCAGCTGAAGTTCCATCTCTCACTGTGAGCCACCACTAATAAGCCTTATCTCGAAGTAACGATATGGCTCCTTTCAGCTTCTGCTCTACAAAGCAGTCCAAATCATCCATAATCTGCTCTGTGGCCTCTAACCAGTACTCAGCCACATTCGAAGCTATACCAGATATGTCCCTAAAGATCTCTGCTCCATTAGCACTGAGCTGCTCAGAAATAGATCCTCGAATTTCGTTTCCTGTACTTGCCCTAGCAACCCTTTCGAAAACTCGAAGCATCGCTTGAGATAGAGCGTCATCCCCGGCACCTCGATCATGAGACTCTACATCAGTTGCTGGTGGTACCAGTGCATCAGCTGCCTGTATATGTCCTAAAGACGAAGATCTAGCCCGTGCACTACCTCAGCCACGTCCATGGCCTCTTCCACGAGCTGTTCACGTACTCATTTCGTATTATCTGTTTAGGAATTTTATGCATCAGTTAAATATTCCAGTGTTTATTACGGATGTCTTATGAATAGACAGAAATTTAGAGTTCATTTTCTTTCGCGATAGCCTAGCTACAGTCTCAGTCTACTTATCAGAGTTTTTATAGTTTCAGTACTACCCTAACTAAAGTATCATAATAAGGTTTTAGTACAGACATGTAACAGAATTTCAGAAATAATCAAAAAAATTCAGAAAACTTACTGACTTGGGCCGGAGATTCAGTGTGCCACCTTCTAAGAAACCAATTTAGCAAATGAGTTCAATCTATAAAAATCATTTATTTACAGAAAGACAATATCGGGAACAACCTCAAAAACAATCTCGAAACCAAGTTCTTAAAAACGATCTTTCGAAAATCTTTATTCAACGTTACTTTAAAACTCCTATTTTTAGACCCGTTCCACAGCCGAGTTGTTGCAACCTGACTCTGATACCACTAAATGTAACACCTCAAACCCAGCTTGGACGTTATGGCCAAATCTAACGTGTCACATGGACTTACAACTGAGTGTGTGTTCTTTATTTAAGGTGACTGAGGTGATTTTTGTAAAGAAAAATAGTGGTTTAGCGAAAAGTCAGTTTATTAAGTCTTTAAGTTAGCCATTTGTTACGTGTGTTTGTGTTTTGAAAACACAATTTTGATTAAAAACCCGCGCGTCCTATAACTAACAGTTTTGATAAAGTATAAATAAAACCAGTAAATAAAACACAAAAGAAAAAGAAATTTAAAGAGCGGCCTTATTACAACTTAAAACCCAAAGTAGTAAAATAAGATATTTAAAATAACCTAACCAAAATGAAAAAAAATCGAGTTTGCAGATGATGTAGCCACTCCGAATCTCTCACAGCTCCAAGCCCTCTATGGTTGGGGATTACCTGCATTGATGAACATAAAGGGTGAGTTTGGTATACTCAGTGTGTAACATAGCCCAACCATAGCCCAAAACAGATCAAGCCTCAGAGTCAGATTTATTTCGGCCTTGGCCTAGTACAGAAATCAAAATGAAGCCCATAGGCCCATAACAGAAACAGAGCAGATATATCATGCATACAGAAAGCCCAACCCAGATCCATCCACATACACCCCCGTACCAACCTTACACCTTGTGGGGAGACTACTCGACCCGCCCATCCGATACACACCACAGAATTTGCAGTGAGGCTGCCAGATATTGTGACAGAGTCACCAGATATAGATATTGTGGCGAAGCCACCAGAACAGATATATGTGGCGAGGCCACGAAAATGATTCCTCCATCAATATAACCCATAACCCATGCAACAGATTTACATGTCATGGCATACATCATACAGAATCAGAATATCATGCATCTCAGATAAAATTAACCCTAGGGGTATAACGGTCATTTTTGCTCCTAGGGGTATAATGGTAATTTTCCATACTTAGGGGTATTTTAGTAATTTATCAGTTCTTTTAGGGTTTGCACGTATATTACAATCACTCCTATTCCATTTATTGTCACAGTAGTCTATTTTAACTTAGCTTAACAGTTTTGGCAACTAGGCCCAAAACCCCTAATGGGCCCTACGGTGTCTATCGGTATCTTAAGCCCATTTAATCCAAGTCTCTACGATCAGATCATAGATTTTAACCATATTATTTTCTACAGTCTGACAGAACACCTTTTAATGACTATATTACCCATATGGGCTTGGAAGCCCATTGGGCCCATATTCGGCCCATCGAGGCCCAACTTACCAAAACACACGAAATTGCACTCCCTGCAATCCTACCATCAACGATTTCAGATCCAACCATCAAAGAGTAATCGCATACTCATAGATCCTCACAGTACCGACCTTTCGGTCACTTTCGGTCACTTTTCGATCACATTTTTGGTCATTATGGCCTTTGCCAATCTAGTCTATAACAAGGGCATGATACACACCTGTTAACTGCCGCAACGTTGACAAGGTCCCCACACATAAAGCCTATAATCGATCACTAACACGTTAGTCTAAAATTGACCATACTAAAGCATTAACATAATCGGCCAACATAGACCAAGTCCCTAAAAATCTCACCTTTCTGCCTAATACAAACTAGATCTAGATGCTCGACCTCATAAGCCTTCCAAACTCCTTTGCTGAATGTCCCCTTGTCTACCCTATCGTACATAGAATCAAAAGAAAGAGGCCAACAGGCCCTTAATCCACAAAGTTAGCCTCCCCTAACGGGTTTCGGCTTCCCCTTAGATATTAAAAAAATGAAAGTACACAACGCTTAAACCACTTACCAACGACTCTACTCGATGGATATTGCTTCCACGCTTTCACTAAACTAAATCTGTACTAGATCTAGCCCCAAACGATAGTAGAATACGGCTCTTAGGATATTCGACCTTTAAATCTACTCCTAGATACCCTTGTCGTCACAATAGAGAAATAGGGGAATGAATCGGTGGCACGAGTAATGAATGGTGAGGGGTTCAGCTTTGCTAGAGAATTTAAGAGAAGAAGAAGTGATTGGTTTCGGTCAAAAAAAAGTAAACAACAAAGGGTATAGTTTCGGTCAAATGGGAATTCGGCTATGGTATGGTTTCGGTCAAGTGATTGTCGACAAAGACTGAATGAAGAGAGAAAGAAGAAGATGGATTCAGTCTTAAAGCAAGAGTGATGGAATGGGGTCGGTTTGTGATGCAAAGAGAAAGAAGAAGAAGAAGAATGAGAGAAGAATAGAAAAGAAGTGAATTTGGCTTGGAGGTGCAATCGGCAATAGGGGTTTTTGGGAGTAGCAGAGTTCGGCTAATAGGTCAGAAAAGAAAGAAAAGAATAACCTAAAGATGGACAAAAAGAAAACCTAAGCTACTATACTCAATCGACACAAGAAGCCCAAAAAAAACCCTAAGAATATCGGCACAACTAGCACTCTAATTGCCGAAATGCTATACCTTGTTTTGGGTGCCGAATTTGCACTAAGCAGAGTCCCCTGGCCTACCACTGTTGCTCTAATTTGAATTCCCTAAAAAGTCTCCTTGATTCACTCTCATGAACAGTTCAAATTCTTCAAACCAGAGTTTCACTTGAGTGCCAACACTTGACCACACATGCACATGAAAATAAAAATATCTCAAGCTTACTTTGTGACTCGTACCATGGACCTCAACCACCTCCTAGGCCTCACTTTTTTAGTCACTTAGTGGTGCCACCTTGCCACTTTGCCAAGGCTCCTTTTGTGCCAAATTTCACCAAGTTTTTCTTAAGAGCCCTCTTGATCCAGTTCCCCCCTTTACTTGAATCCATACTTTGCTATTTTTATCGGGTTTTATCCTGAGTTTGGGCCTCCTAAAGGCCCGCTAACATGCTCAAACACAGATTCAACAATCAGAACACAAAAATTTTCACAACTTTACCAAAATCACACTAAACCCGAGAAATCCCAAAAATCAGGGCGTTACAGACCCATCCAACCCTACACACCAAGTATGGTACCATGAAAAGGCACATGACAGATGTATGCAGCATAGCTGCCAAAAAACAGGCTAAAAGCCTTTCAGACTTCCTTCTCTTCAATAGCAACCCACCCTAATGTAATGCTACATAATATCATGGCATGCTAAAGTGCAAATAACAGATTATACAACCAGCGTCAAATAGAGCAGATATACATAATTAGATCATCTCATGGCAACCATAATCATCTATATAACCTATAGGGTCAAAACTGACGTTTTACCCACAGAGGGTATTTTAGTCATTTACCAATGTAGGCCTAAGTACTCTAAGGCCCATCAAGCAAGCCTACGGTCTCCTACCGACACATACGATCATATCAGTACAGAAACTTGTCTATGGCCCAAGGTCCATTAAGCCGACACATGTAGTCCCACACAGTCGTATGGCCTACCGAGCCTAGTTTTGGCCTAATCCAAGTGCGTACAATAACCGAGTCGATAATATACATCCTTTTTACAAATTTCCACTCATGTGGGCCCACGGGCCCATTCAACCCATCTCAGCCAAAAAACCCCTAAAATCACTCATGGCGATTGCGTTACGATATAGGCCCATAATCCGAGGGTTCAATCGATCACATGCGCGTTCGCACGCCCTTGTGGCCAAAAGCCCATCTTTCGACATTTCGGCATTTCGGCATTTTTGCCATTGTAGTCTAACAGTGTGAAATTACACACTTGAAGAGAGAACGTGCGTTAAGCCTAAACGATTCCTGAACCTACATTCATCCACAGTAACCCATTAGTCGATTAACACTAAAGTTAATCACCCTTTCATGATCACTAGGTTTTCTTAAAACCACAAATTGCTTACCTTGATTAGGAGGGTAAGGTTTTAATCCTCCTTTAACTAGAACTTACCCACTTCTTGATAGGATCTGAGTTAAAACCTAATTTTCATTAACAGAACCCAAATAGTAAACAGTTTGAACCAAATGTATCACTTATCGAAATTTATAGAATAAGGATGGGAAGATAGTAATATTTAACCCACCATAGCACCACCTACAATTGAAGCACGCGATTTTACTGACACACTTCTGATAATAACTGATAAAGAAAAGAGAATATTAGGAAGGAAGTTTTATAGATTCGACAAAAAGAAAAAGAGATGGACAAGGCAAATCTATGATAAGCACCTCCTACCTCCAAAATTGATAAAGCAAACACAAGAAGAAGTCGACACTCCAAGGAAAATGCAGGAACAATATTCGGTTACAATATATTAAAACCGAAAGGGATTTAAGGATATAGGCAACAATGGAGATTCGGCCAAGAACCAAAATTCAAAGGGAATGGCGAAAAGAGAAGCATGCAAGGAATCACAGAGGTAAAAATGAAGGAGTGCGTGAGAGGCCGTTTCTATTTTAATTACAAACTCGGTGATCCCAAAAAGAGGAGAAAATAAAAGTGCAAAAGAGAACAAAATGTGAATTCAACACTAGTAGAGAGAAAAGTATTGCACACAAGGGAACAAAAAGGCAATATTATTATTTTCCCAATTGCACTATTCGGCACCTCAACCCCTAATGACCAAATCTTGCACTCCATAGCTTCCCTCAATCAGCATGACACTACCCCCAAATCAAAATCCTAGATTTACTCCTTGATTTTAGCCAACAACCCAATTTGAATTGCATTCAAATTCCTTCCACCGAACAGCAACCGCTAATTCAAATTTAAATCAACCCCTAGTGTTTCGGTCAAACACCAATTCCTTCCTTGCGTGAGCAGCAAAATATAACCCCTTTTGCGCAAGGGGTAGCTCAAACTCCAGCCCTCCAAGCTCCCTACACGCCGCTTGCCTCTTTACCATCCAGCTTTTTATGTCATAAAACCATCCCAACTAAACATAAGCCTTACATGCATGAATCAATCCCTTTTAAAAAAAACCAAAACTTCGCATGGCCTAGGATTTGAACTCACGCTCCCCAGCAGCCCTAACACGCCTCTTACCAATAAACCACTAGCTTTCTTATGTTGTAAGTCAATCCCAAATGATTATAAGTCTTAAACACTAACTCCCATGCTAACCTATGCACAATGAAAATTTGCCCAGGCCAGGACTTGAACCCTAGACCACAAGCTACTACTAACGCCTACTTGCCACCTGACCACCTGCTTCCTTATGTCAAATTTTACCCAAAAATATTTATAAAGTCTTTCGGCTCACACTAAGGCCTACTTAAGGAAAAACTTAATACTTTTTTTCTAGAATCTTGGTTTAAACCTCGGACTTTTCGAACATCCCCAAGCACTCCAAATCACTTAACCCACATGCCAAACAAGAAATTGTAAATTTTTTCTCGTCCAACAAAAATCCAAATTTTTCAATATTTGAAGCCCATTTCTCCTAGGCCTAAAATTCAAGGCGTTACATAAAATGCATTTAGATCACACGATCTCTGATTGTCACATGGGCTAGCTATACGCCCATGTGAGTACTGTAGACTTTCTAAGCTAGATTTCCACATGATCACAGTTAGTTACATGGCCATGTGACTTTTTTTGAATTTTAGAATTTGATCTGTATGACCTCAGTGAGATACATGGCCTGGGAACATGGTTCTATGCCACCTATTTTTCATGAGTGCCCTTATCTTTTGAAAATGTTTCAATTTGACCCTTATTATTCTCGGGTCAACTTAAGAGCTTCCGTAAGCTCGATTAAGACTCGAAATTAATTGTATACCATAATATTTGAATGTTTATGACATAATTGATCATTTAAAAGATATATTTATGATATAATTGATCTATAATTTTAGAAATATTGCAAATTAGTTCTAGTTAAATTCTAGGTTGATATTAGAGCATACATAAGATAGTAAAAGGCTCGACTAAAATTATGTTTGGTGGTTATGCATTGAACTAATTATAATTGTATTATTCATTTTTAATTTGAATGTTAATTGTGTAATTATGAAGAAATTTCATATTTATTTTAAATAATCTATATAAATTGAATGTGTTTGATTTCGACTTTAACTATAGCACTTTGTAGCTCGAGCTCGGTGACTGGACCGGGTAAGGGGTGTTACATAAACATACTAATCATGAGACAATATCATACATGACCTTTGTTAATACTTAATAGCCAATATATGTATTGAACCAAAAATCATGACAGCATAAACTGGGATAGCTACTTGTCTATAACCCTCGTCTTTCTTTTATCTTGAGACAGCCCAACATCGTCTGTAGCTACAAATGATAATTCGATTATAGAGTTTCACCTAAATATGCATGACAACACAACAATTAAACATAGTTACATTTTATTCATTTTAGTCTTTATATCTGAAATGTTCATATTTTTTTAACATCGAATCAAAATAAAATTTCATATTATTTTATTAGGGACCTTGTACTTTTAATCTATAGCATAATTTCTTAATAACTTTCAATTTATTCAATTTAGTCCTTAATGTCAAACTCAACTAAACCTTTAAATCTAAGCTAATTTCACTATATTCTAATATAATGTTAGTAAAATCTAAGTTACAAGCTTACTTTATCAACTTCCATTAATGGCAATTTGTATAAACTTATCAAATTAAGAAATCTAATGCATGAGCTAACTTAATTAAACTTATTAAAACACAAATCTATAAAAGTTTCAAAGAAATTGCTTGAGTACCTTAGTTAATTATGGATGACAATGGTTAAAGAAAACCTAAAGTTTCTTTCCCTTTTCTTCTTCACTTGGATGACCGAAGAAAGAAGATGATGATAGCTTTTATTTCATCCACTATCACTTACTATTTATACTAAGATTATTAGTTTCTTTAGGCTTAATTAATCACGTTTAATGACTTAATGATATAAGATTAGTTATAATTAAATAAAATGATCAAGATGAATGGATGTCATCATCTCATCCCATCAATATACTTTAATAATAGTTAATTTTTTTCTAAGGTCCATTGTTTAATTACTTATTAAATCCTTAAGCATTTTCTAACTTAAAATTCAATAGCTATTGCACTTTTGCAATTCAATCCTTGAACTAAAATTAATAATTTTCTCTATTTAATTTCTTGACCAACCTTTAATATATTTTCATACTAAATATATAAATTCTTCTATTCATAATTTCACAGACTTGGTTCACGGAATTGGGTTTCGAAATCACATTTATTGACATCAACTAAAAGTGGGTTGTTACAAGTCTTCTCTTCTTTAAAAATTTTGTCCTTGAAATTTACCTGAAAAGAGGTGGGGATATAGTGATCAATTCAACTCTGATGGCTTCCTAGTAGCCTTTTCGATGCTATGCCTACACCATAAGACTTTCACTAATGGCACATATTTGTTCCTTAACTCTTTCACTTCTCAAGGTCAAATCAAGGTGCACTTCTATCGCTTCTACAGGTACCACTTGAAAAGGATCGTAATGATACCTCTAAAGCATTGACACATGAAACACATTATAAATCTTTTGTAACTCTAGTGGCAACGTTAAATGGTAAGCAACCAGACCAATTCTTTCAACAATTTCATATGGTTTGATTGTTTGAAAAAATCTGGTTCGAAAATAGTTTTCTTGCACATTGGAAAATAAATATTTTGAAAATCAACTCAGTTTGTGATATTTATAGCTATAAACCATAGACCGAATTCACACTTGTTTTTTTGGATAGACTGATTTTTTTTGTTTTCAACTTTCAATCAAATGATCCTAATCATCAGAACATTACAAGCCGAGAAGTCTTATATGACCTTAACAAATCGATTTATGGATGATTATCATGTTATTTGTATGAGAAATGTTGTTTTAGACTCTTCTGGTATAAAAAACTATATCTGCATAGTGAATTTTGATGTATTCAAATGATAGACAAAAAATGTGTGTATGATTACTTGTTAACTTGTTCATGTTGTAGTCATTTTGAACTCTCATTATTTATTGTAGAAGTTGTGAATTCCCTAAGCATCATACCAAGGTTCCATGATAGAAGAGTCATTTTTATTGTATATATCCTTAATTAAATTTCTTCATTAAGCACACTAAAGGGTCATCACGTTGCATGTTGTGATAGGTGCTAAAAGTAATGTGTTTTAGGCTCATTCTTTATGCATTTTTGGGTGATTATTTGCTGTTAATGCTGAATTTTATACTTCTAATCCTTTAAATTCATTTTTTATACTTAGGAGAGAATTTGGGAGCAAAAAGAGTTAAAAAGAGTGAAAACCAAAAATTAGAGCGAGTTACAAGAGCCACACAAGCTGACCCATTCCATACAGCTTGGACACACGGGCTGCCAAATGGCCATGCGGCAGGCCATATTGATTTTGCGATTTGTACTCTAAACCTATGGAAAAATATGATTTTTAGGTTTTTCGAGCATTCTAAGACCTATATATAAAAAAATAAGAAGTTAGAAATGAGTCATCATAGAATACTCAAGAAAACAACTCAAAAAACACTATTGAAGCCTGTTCTGAAGTAGATTTCCATCATGATTGAATATTCCCTTTTGATTTCTTTGTAGATTATTGTCAGTTTCTTTATTTCTTGTGGTTATACTATATTTTGGATATTTTTATTTACAAGTATGAACTAATTTTCTAAATACCTAGGGAGATGAACCCTATGATGAATTTTGCAGTTTGATTTCTATTTTACGCAAATAAATACTTAGATCTTGTTCTCAATTGTGTATGTTTAATTTTTGGTTTAATATTTCTAGATTATTGATCCATGTTTGATGTGCTTAAATGGGAGAAAGAATAGACCCTGGTTAAGAGTAAATCTAGAGTAATTGAGTGGAGTTGAATGCAATCCTAGAAATAGGATGACATAAATCTACCAGATTAGAGTCAAATCTAATAAGGGAATCTATAGATCGAGTTGATTTGATAATAAGGGTTTTAATTACAAAAAAATTTAATTAATCAACCTGGAGTCAGTTTCTCTTATTCTTGAAGAGAGAGATATTAGCATAATTGAGGGATTTATACGGATCAAGACACTAAGCAAAGAAATTGCATAATTTAGATTGATAATGATGAATGAAATCTAGGTGAATTCTTTCTCAGGTATTGTCATGGGTATTGTTTCGCTTCTTGGTTATTACTCGATTATGTTCCTGATTGTTCTTTGTCACGTTCGTAGTTAATTAATAATTTTAGTTATCAATCAATCACTCCAATTATTCGATTAAATAATAGAAAGATGGTAGATACTAGTAGTATTTGTCCTCATGGGAACGATATCTTTGCTTACCATCGCTACACTATTAATTGATAGGTGCACTTGCCTTAGTCAAAGTTTTAGTTGGTTTACGACTACATCAAGTTTTTGGCGTTGTTGCCTGGGACTAAAATATTAGGGAAACTTTATTTCTATTAATTTAACCATTTTTATTTTAATTTTTATATATTTGTTTTTAATTTATTTTTTAAATTCTAATTTTTTGTTTGTTTGATTTTGACAGGTTCTTTTGATTTTAAAGAACTAGTCGCAGAAATTGTAGAGAGGTTAGAGAAACAAAGCAACGTCAACAGTTTTTAATAGTCGATCAAGAGGTAAAAGATTTTACTATAGAGATGGATGATAATCCTAATAATCAGCAGCCTCCTACACCTCCTACTCATAGTACTATGTTTGATTATGCTAAGCCTATTTTGATTGGGGGTCAATCGAGTATTGTTAGACCAACTATTGCTGTAAACAATTTTGAGCTGAAGCTAAACACAATTCAAATGGTCCAACAATATGTTCAGTTTGACTGGTTGCAAGATGAATATTTGAATGCTAATTTGGCTAACTTTCTAGAGATTTGTAACATATTCAAGATTAATGGTGTTTCTAATGATGCCATACACTTATAGTTGTTCCCATTTTCTTTGAGGAGCAAGGCAACATAGTGGTTGAATTCACTTCTATGGGGTTCAAATGACTAAAAAGTTTCTATTGAAGTTCTTTCGACCAGCTAGAATAGCTAAGTTGAGAAACGACATCTCTTATTTTGCTCAAATTTATTTGGATACATTATATGATACATGTGAGAGATTTAAGGATCTTTAGAGAAGGCGCCCTCATCATGTATTACCTTTATGGTTACAAGTTCAAACCTTTTACAATGGTTTAAATCCCTCGACTATGAAATTAACTAATGCAGCAACTGCAGGAACATTGAATAATAAGACACTTGAGGCATCTCAAGAGTTTATTGAGGAGATGGCCCTGAATAACTATCAGTGGCAAGTCATGGGAACAAAACTAATTAAATCAACTGGTGTTTTTAATATATATGCAGTTGCTATGTTGGCAAGTCAGGTGGAAGCACTGAGTAAAATGATTAATGGTTTGAGTTGCAATAAGACGATGAATCTAATAAAGCAATGTGATGCAATTATAGTGAGGATGATCAATCTAGAATGTTTACCTTTCGGTTCTAACGTGGAGCATGGGCAAATCAACTTTATGGGTAAAAAATTTTAGACCTTAAAATAACCCTTAAAGTAATAACTATAATCCAGGATGGAAGAATCATCCAAATTTCTCTTGGGGTGGTCAAGGTAATCAAAGGTCACAAACCCCTCTGGTTTTCAGTAACCTTATCAGCAAGAAAATAAACTCTAAAAAATCAGCAAGCATCGATTAAAGGGCTTGAAAATTAGATTGAACAGCTTGCTAAATTGGTTTTAGAGAGACAACAAGGTAGTTTACCTAGTAACACTAAAACAAACCCAAATGAGCCAGTTCACGCAATCACTGTTTGAAGCGTGGAAGGGTTAGTCGAGCCTGAAAATAAGGTAAATTTAAAAGCTATTGAGAAAAATGATGGGGTTGAGGAAAGTGAGAAAGAGCATAAGCCAGTGGTTAGAGAACACAAACCACGAAATCATTATCCAGCAACATTGAAGTAAGACCACATAAAAGAACAATATGGGAAATTTATTGAACTTTTGAAAAAATTACATATTAACTTACCTTTTCATGAAGCCCTTTCGCAGATGCCAAAGTATGCAAAATTTGTAAAGGAGCTCTTAACAAATAAAAATAAGTTAGATGACTTTTCAACTGTGGAGCTTAATAAGGATTGCTTGATCATTCTCCAAAATAAACTACCCAACAAGCTTGAAGATCCAGGGAGTTTTGCTATTCCTTGTCTTATTGGTATTTTAAATGTTGAAAAAGGTTTGACTAATTTGGGGTCTAGTATAAATATATTGCCTAATAAAACGTTCAAACAACTTGGTCTCGAAAAACCAAAACCCACTAGGATGAATATTCAATTTAGCTAACAAATCAATTAGGTATCCTAGGGGTATTATTGAAGATGTACTTGTTAAAGTAGATAAATTTATATTCCCTATTGATTTTGTTATATTGTAAGTGGATTAGGATATTGAGGTACCCATGATCTTAGGTCGATCTTTTTTATCCACTACTAGAACTGTTATTGATGTGGGTAGTAGTGAACTTGTGCTGAGTGTAGGTGATGAAAAGGTTACTCTTTAAGCACGTGATTTTGTTAGAGTTTCTATAGAGCAAGATGATACTCGCTATTCTATTAATGTTAGTAATCATGTGGTTCGACATTCTTTGCAGGAATTTACTAATGAATACGTGTTTGAATAGTATCCATCTTAAGATGATAAAAATCAAGGGACAAGTGGAGAGCGAATGGTGCAGCTCAATGATTTATATGAATGGCAAACAAAGGTTAAGGAGAACCCAATGATGGTAAAAGAAATAACTAAGCAATGCCATAGTGTGCTGTAAAGAGGACAAACCAATTCAAAGCTGGGGACAAAGTGCTGCTAGACAAATCAGATCCACAAATGTTCCCTTTAGAGCTTAAGTCAAGAGGGTCAAACCAGTTATGGTGCAAAACAAATTTCCATATGGAACCATTAAGATAACACATCCTGAATACAAAACATTCAAGGTAAACAGTCTTCGTCTCAAACTTTTTTTTGGTGGTAATACTGATAACAAGAGGGAGGAGCTTTGGCTCCAAGATCCACCTTCACCATTAGCTTGAACTGAGAAGTCGAGCTTAGACTCTGAATAAACGCTTTTCTAAATGTAACCTGAGTGTTTTTATTTTACTTATTTATTCATTTTAATTTCAAGTTATTTTAAAAAAATTGAAAAAACTCAAAAAATTGAAAAAAAATTTAAAAAATGGTTTACACAATCTAGGGTGATTCACACGGCCTTGACACACGAGCGTGTCTCAGGTTGTATGCATACTAGAGCTGATCTTTTTTAATTGTAATCTAACCCACAGGGGCATAAAGAGTTACACGAGCAAGAGACATCGCCGTATGAGACACACAGTCTGTCACACAGGCATGTGGTCAACTGCGTGGCCTACACGAACTCAGACACGGGCATGGAGATGTGACAACCTGAATTAGGGACTAGTCGGAATAGTGGTTTCGTAACCACAAATTCGAAGCAAAAATTTTTAACTATGTGAATTTTAGATAATATCTGCTTGATTGAAATTTTGAGTTAAAATACTGATTGAGAATTTTACTGTATTGATGCTTAATTTCCCCATAAGGACTAAATTGAGAAAAGTGCAAAATGTGCCTATTAGATGATAATAATTGTTGCAAGAAATAGGAAGCTTTTATGTGGCAATAAAATCATGAATAAGTATTATGGACCAAAATAGCCTTACATGGAAAATCTCTAAGTAATAGATGGAAGGGCATTTTTTGTCAAAAGTGAGTAAAAGACAAAATAGATGAAATAAAACATCATCTTCTCCATGAAACACCCCATGTTCAACCGAAAATCCCAAACTCTATAGCCAAGAGTTTCAAAATTTTTCAAGCTTCCATGTAAGTGCAATTTGGTCTCTTTTTCAATTATTTTTGCATTTTTGGACTCCTTGAAGCTTATATTTCATTATTCTACCACTTATTTGAAGAAAAATTGATGTATAAAAATTTACCTATTTGTGGAACGAGTGTCTTTGGCTCACTAATGGCAGGTAATGGAAATTTTAAATGCTATATGCATGTTTTAATGGATGAAATTGAATGAAAGTTCATAAAGAATGACTAATTTGTAGAGATTACAAATTGTTCCTAAATGTGTGGAATAATGAATATTTGAGTGTTATATTTCTAAAAATGGGCTTAATAGGCCTATGGAATAAAGAAAATGAAATTTTGACGTATAAGGGACTAGTTAGTAATTATTGTAAAGTTGAGGGGTAAAATTGGAAATTTTCCCCAAATGTGAACTGTGACCGTATTGAAATAGATAAATGATATCTATGCTATATGTGTTAATTTAGATCAAGAACAGTTTGGAAGAGCCCGTGATCGGGGAAAAGAGAAAGCCCTCAACTAATTTCCAAAATTAGTCCTTTTTGGCAATCTAGGTAAGTTATATGTAATTCTAGTGAATTCGATTAGTTCTGTTAGAATATTTGCTTATATGATGATACATGGATAATTGCTCTGTGAGGTGACTGAATGTATGGAAAATGGTATTGACTGTAAATTCCGATTGATCATTATATGTGCTTCTAAAACTACTAATTTATGCATTACCTGTAAATCCAAATTGAGCAAGAGGAATAGACATAGATATAGGTGACATGTCACTTGAGGCCTATTATTCCAACTGTTATAGTTACCCGGGTACTAGGTAGTGTTGCATGTGTTGCAGACACCTGTCAGCTTGTGTGAGCAGGCCCGTGGTTAACTTATGTACCGTTACTGATTGTAGCTTTGGCTACCACACTAATTGTAGCTTCGGCTACCGCACTGATTGTAGCTCCGGCTATCGCACTGATTGTAGCTTTGGCTACCGCACCGATTGTAGCTTCGGCTACCGCACCGATTGTAGCTTCGGCTACCCTACTGTTAGTAGCTTTAGCTACTTCATGGCTTCGCCATGTCTGTATGGCACTTATATGCCAACCTCTGTATATCTGTTCATATTTCAAAATTGCTTAATGGGAATTAGATTAACTGTATTGTGATGAAGTGATTATACAGGTGAACTTAAAATGGTACGGTATATTGAGAATGTTATTGTAGGATCGCCCGGTGCCTCCAAGGCGCAGCGGAAAATTAGAATAATAAATTTTACCGGCGATCCATACCATGGATCCATGTGTAAGGAACGAATCGGGGTGATAAAGGTTTCGAAATTACCGAAACTTCAATCTGAGTAGACAGCGACGCCAAGGCAACGGGAATCCTAAAGCACTATCGAACCAAGCCGCAACCTTTAACGATGTCGGCCTCTACGTAGTCCACCCAATTGACAATGAACGGAAATCTCTCAGAAACTATTTTCAGAGAGTATCACTTTTGACGGCTGCTAGGCCTCTCTTTTATGGTTTCGGGATTGCCTATGTATATTCCCTTTAGGGTTTTTACCCTTGCCATATTTAAAACTTTGTGTTAATTGGTATATATTCATAATGAATATTTATTACCATAAATAATCCGAATCATAATAATCGTTATTAAATAAATATAATAACGTTTAACCGAAAATTATAATTACGTTAATTATAATAAAGATTTCGGTAAACTATATTTATTTAAATTTATATATATATGAACCAAAATCATATATTAGAAAATTATGTTCTTGATTATGTGTACAACATCCTTGTACATATAGTATGTTCAATAATTTGATTGCCGAATTTAATTAATTCTATAATTAATTTAATTCATGCGACAACCAGACACAATACCAACTATGTTTTACTCCGTTCATTTCAATTAAAAGGTGTGACCCTATAGGTTCTTGTAACATTAGCAGTAATATTAGAACTATTCTAATATTACAAACAATGAGTGGCATCTAGCAATGCATCATTGCTACCTAAGTTACAAGAAGTCATGATTCGACATAACCTTTTGTGATTAACTTTTCATGCATTAATCCTTAAGTCCAATATCTTTAGAATAGACACAAGTCATGGAATAGTCACACTTGCATAGTCCATCCTATGTTTCTTGATACCTTGAGTAGACTATGATATACAAATAAGTATGACATCTCATATCAACTTATTTGAGCATGGCCATGCATTTCTAGTCTCACTCAATCAAGTGGCCTGAGATATTACTCCTATTATGTAGGAGGGACTTATCCTATATTGATCAACCATATCCCTCTACATAGATTGTGGTATATCCAACATTAGTCTTAATAGAACAACCAATTACGGTGTTCGTTTGACTATATCAAAATATACAACTCACGATGTTGGAATGATGATGATCTCAAGTATGAGGATCATATACATATTAATCACTATGAGTAATATTGTGACAATTACATAATAATCCAAGAAACATACTCATAGCGGGTCGGTCCAATATGTTGTTCTCTAACACACACATTCATGCATTGATTCTGATACTCGATATCAATGACAACTCTTTATCATCAATCAACTACATGTTAGTCTCAATGCATTATTATTGTCCTAGCCAACAATAATACTTGACTAAGGATCTTTTAAGAATAATCATATTATTCTTAGGACATTATTATAAAACAGTTTATTTATGCACACAGAAATGAAACTGAAATAATAATGGCAAAGCCTTATATTAATAAACATGATAAATCAAGTATGTTGTTACAACCATCTCGTGATTGATCTTTGGGCATACTCTTACAATCTCCCACTAGCACTAAGACCAATCACTCATATATCTAATACCAAGTGACTTAGTGTGACGATCATGCTTCTGCTGTGTCAGAGGCTTGGTCAGGGGATCAGCAATATTATCATCTGTAGGTACTCTGCATATCTCTACATCTCCTCTATCGATAATCTCTCGAATAAGATGGTAGCGCCTTAGTATATGTTTGGATCGCTGGTGAGATCTGGGTTCTTTAGCTTGTGCGATGGCTCCATTGTTATCACATCGGAGTTCTATAGCATCTGATATGCTAGGCACAACCCCTAGTTCAGTAATGAACTTTTTGATCCAAACTGCTTCTTTTGCTGCCTCACTAGCTGCAATATACTCGGCCTCTGTTGTAGAATCGGCTACTGTACTTTGCTTTGAACTCTTCCAGCTCACAGCACCACCGTTAAGGCAAAACACAAAACCTGATTGTGATCGAGAATCATCCTTGTCGGTTTGGAAGCTAGCATCAGTGTAACCTTTTACACTTAATTCTTCCTCACCTCCGTATATTAGGAACGTATCCTTAGTTCTTCTTAAGTACTTAAGGATATTCTTGACTGTGATCCAGTGACTTTCACCGGGATCTACTTGGTACCTGCTCGTCATACTTAAGGCATATGAGACATCTGGACGGGTACATAACATGGCATACATGATAGATCCAATAGCAGAAGCATATGGAATTTTACTCATGCGTTCTCTTTCTTGTGGAGTTGAAGGACACATTTCCTTCGAGAGTGAAATACCATGTCTCATAGGTAGGAATCCTCTTTTAGATTCTTCCATATTGAACCTTTTCAATACTTTGTCTATGTATGTACTTTGGCTTAGACCTAGTAGTCGTCTCGATCTATCTCTATAGATCTTGACTCCTAAGATGTAAGTGGCTTCGCCCAAGTCCTTCATAGAAAAACAACTTCCTAACCAAGTCTTAATAGACTGTAAGGTAGGTATGTCATTTCCCATGATTAGTATGTCATCCACATATAGTACCAAGAATGTGATTATACTCCCACTAACTTTCTTGTAAACACATGGCTCATCTTCATTTTTAATAAAACCAAACTCTTTGATTGCATCATTAAAACGAAGATTCCAACTTCGAGAAGCTTGCTTTAATCCATAAATGGATCTTTGTAACTTACATATCTTTCTAGCATCCTTTGGATTGACAAAACCTTCAGGTTGTGTCATGTACACATCCTCTTCAAGGTTCCCGTTAAGGAAAGCTGTTTTGACATCCATTTGCCAGATTTCATAATCATGAAATGCAGCTATAGCAAGCAAGATCCTGATGGATTTAAACATAGCTACAGGAGAAAAAGTTTCATCATAGTCCACACCATGAATTTGGCGAAAACCTTTAACGACTAAACGCCCCTTGTATGTTTGTACATTACCATCCATGTCAGTTTTCTTTTTGAAAACCCACTTGCACCCTATAGGTTTTACTCCTTCGGGTGGGTCAACCAAAGTCCATACTTGATTTTCATGCATGGAATCCATCTCAGATCTCATAGCCTCCAGCCATTTCTCAGAGTCTAGGCTCGCCACCGCTTCTTGATAAGTCCTAGGCTCATCTTGATCTAAAAGAAGAATGTCACCATGCATTGTAATGAGAAATCCATATCTCTCAGGTGCACGGCGTTCTCTTAAAGATCTACGTGGTGGTTGTGTTTCTACAGCAGTTACTTGTTCCTCAATTTCTTGTGGAATTTGCTGTTGTTCTATCTCTAGTTCGGTGGTATCTTGTGATTCTCGAATTTCTTCAAGTTCAATCTTTCTCCCACTTCCTTTTCTAGAAATAAATTCTCTTTCTAGGAAGACACCAGTCCGAGCAACAAACACTTTGTTCTCAGTGGGATTAAAGAAATAATATCCTTTGGTTTCTTTTGGATACCCCACAAAATTACACCTTTCAGATTTGGGTTCAAGCTTAGTAGACGTCTGACGTTTAACATAAGCTTCACAACCCCAAATTTTCATAAAAGACATACTGGGACGTTTCCCAGTCCACATCTCATATGGCGTCTTTTGAACCGATTTAGATGGAACACGATTTAGTGTGAAAGCAGCTGTTTCAAGTGCATGTCCCCAAAAGGAAGTCGGTAGATCAGCATGACTCATCATGGACCGAACCATGTCTAACAGAGTTCGATTTCTTCTCTCAGAAACTCCATTCCATTGAGGAGTACCAGGAGGAGTGAGTTGTGAGACAATCCCACATTCCTTCAAAAAATCATCAAACTGTAGGCTCAAATACTCTCCACCTCGATCAGATCGAAGTGTCTTGATAGTTTTGCCTAGTTGATTTTGTACTTCATTTTTGAATTCCTTGAACTTTTCAAGGGCATCAGACTTATGGCGCATGAGATAAATATATCCATATCTACTGAAATCATCAGTGAAAGTAATGAAGTAGTGAAATCCACCTCTGGCCTGTGTATTTATTGGTCCACATACATCTGAATGTATTAAGCCCAATAAATCATTAGCTCGTTCACTTTTACCAGTAAAAGGAGATTTAGTCATTTTTCCTAATAAGCAAGATTCACATACTTCAAATTGTTCGAAAACAAATGAATCCAAGAAACCATCTTTATGGAGTTTGGATATACGTTTCTCACTTATGTGGCCCAAACGACAATGCCAAAGGTAAGTTTGATTTGAGTCATTTATTTTAGATCTTTTAGTATTTATGTTGTAAATGGGATTCATTTGATCTAAAATATAGAGGCCATTAATCAATTGTGCCGAACCATAAAAAACATTATTGAGATAAAAGGAACAACAATTATTCTTAATTATTATCTCAAAGCCAATTTTGTCTAAACAAGAAATTGAAATAATGTTTTTAGTCAAACTAGGCACAAAATAACAATCCTCTAAAATTAAACCAAGTCCACTAGGCAAAGATAAAGTATATGTTCCTACAGCTAATGCAGCAACTCTTGCTCCATTTCCAACTCGCAGGTCCACATCTCCTCTAGCCAAAGTCCTACTCCTTTGTAGTCCCTGTACAGAAGTACAAATATGAGAACCACAACCAGTATCTAATACCCAAGAAGTAGTAGTTGATAAATTAATATCAATAACATAAATACCTGAAGCAGACGTTCCGCTTGCTTTGGCTTTCTTGATTTCCTCAAGATAGACAGAGCAGTTCCGCTTCCAATGTCCAGTCACACCACAATGAAAACAGTTTCCTTCCTTAGATACCCCACCTTTAGGTTTCAGTGCAGCCTTTCCCTTTCCAAGATTGGGCTTACCTTTGCCCTTGGGCTTTGTCGGGACTTTGGCCTTTCCCTTGCCCTTATTGTTACGGACCATCAGTACGGGCTTGGGTCCAACCTTTTTCATGTTGCCTTCAGCAGTTCGTAACATACTGAGCAGTTGTGGTAGAGTCTTGTCAATTTCATTCATATTGAAATTGAGAACAAACTGGCTGTAGCTATCCGGCAACGATTGCAGAATAACATCAGTGGCCAACTCTTGGCCCAATGGAAACCCAAGTTTAGACAAGCTTTCAATATAACCAATCATCTTAAGGACATGAGGTCCTACTGGGCTTCCTTCAGCCAGCTTACATTGGAACAAGGCCTTAGAGATATCGAACCTCTCTTGCCTTGCTTGCCCTTGATATAGTTCTTTCAAGTGCTCGATCATATCATAAGCAACCATATCCTCATGTTGTTTTTGAAGATCAGGATTCATAGTGGCAAGCATAAGACATCCGACGTCTACCATATCATCGAGATGCTTCTTATAAGCATCTTTTTCAGCCCTCGAGGCATTAGCAGGTGGTTCATCAGGAAGTGATTTTTCAATGACATATAACTTCCGTTCTTGTTTGAGGACAATCCTCAAGTTACGGAACCAGTCAAGAAAGTTCAAACCATTCAATTTGTCCTTCTCAAGGACCGATCGCAATGAGAGTGTATTAGTGTTTGCAGCCATAATATATCTACAACAATAAAATATGCGTGTGAATAGATTTACCAAGTTTATATTAATCATTAAAAGGACTTTATTAGATGATGTTTCCCACTATTTCAAAATTAATAACCCTCATATATTAATTTCGGAAAGACTTTCTTCAAAGAATTTCTAGTGGGTCAAGGATCCATATTTCACCTTCTCTTAAGTCAGCTTTGGCTTTACTCTCAAGATTATGGTTTATTTAGGTAAGCAACACTTGCTAATTACATCATATGTAACTCCTACAATTTGGTGAACAACTCTTGTTCTAATCATCTTATGATATATCCAAATTACTTGCCTCTAGATTTCTAATCCTATTAGAGTAACCTAGTTAAGTCATTAACCAATTTTTAACCAGCGAATATCACTTGTTTATTCTTCGCGTTTAACCAAGATAAATACTAGTACTTCGCTTTGGCAAAACCTACATAGTATTGATCGAGGCTTTAACGAGGGCATAAATTGGAAGGCCTATATTGACTTAATATTTTAATTGAGGGATTTTATTAAAATGTTACATCTCACCAATTATGGTCTACTTTAGTCCATTTAATCTTTTAATTGATCTCATCAATTAGTGGGGTTTATTATTATTACCAAATTTGCATGCTTTAGACATCCATAGCATCTCATACATGAATAAGTAAAGCAATAAATAAATGCAATAGTTATAGCCCATAAACTATGGTGGTTCAACCCAAGCCAATGGGAGAACTAATAGGGAACCTAAAGGTGTAAGCCGTTTCATACGCTGTCGATCCACACTTGTCAGCCAGTCTTCCTTCTCGTCTTGTCCATAGCAATTTTTACAAATTACAAAATTCAGAAACTCGTTTTACATACGAGGGAGTAAGATGAGAAGAGAAATACAAAAGAATAGTAGTAAGGCACGACACGCAGGCCGTATTTATAAAATTACAACCTTTTATCAAATGGGTCAACGGGCTATAACTATGCATTTCAAACACCGTGCATTTCAAAAATAACATGTACCATTCAACGTTTTGTTAAGTGACATATTAAAATATCCTTTCAATCCTTTTATGGCACATTAAGTTTTATTTATTAAAAAAAAACATACTGGAAGATGATGGGGATCAAAAGGCGGTGACAGGGAGCGGGCCGAAGGCCCGCGACCGGAACCGCCTGATCCCCATCCCCGGGGGTGCGGGGGCGGAGCCCCCGCGGTATGGACCAGGGGTGCGGGGCAGAGCCCCGCGGTACGAACCGCATGCCCCAGTCAAATGAAACCTCACGATTTGATAACTTTTATCAACAGAATCGTGTTTTCAGGATTTTAATCCTTCAGGTTTCATATCGGAACAACTCTTGTTCCACTGGCCAGTAAACTCTTACTGGAAATTGAAAAATCACCGCTACATCATAACAAACTTGTTAATGTTTACAGTAATAACATAAAACTGAATAGGCCATAATACCATGATTAACATTTAATCACTTATCGAAAGGAACAATTATCAGATTTCGCTTAAACGATTTAAACAGGGAAAGCAAAATAAAATTAAAACATGTATCTCATACAATTGCATCACCCAAGTATTTAAACCCGAGTTCGTATCACACAAGTGGCTCTGATACCACTGTAGGATCGCCCGGTGCCTCCAAGGCGCAGCGGAAAATTAGAATAATAAATTTTACCGGCGATCCATACCATGGATCCATGTGTAAGGAACGAATCGGGGTGATAAAGGTTTCGAAATTACCGAAACTTCAATCTGAGTAGACAGCGACGCCAAGGCAACGGGAATCCTAAAGCACTATCGAACCAAGCCGCAACCTTTAACGATGTCGGCCTCTACGTAGTCCACCCAATTGACAATGAACGGAAATCTCTCAGAAACTATTTTCAGAGAGTATCACTTTTGACGGCTGCTAGGCCTCTCTTTTATGGTTTCGGGATTGCCTATGTATATTCCCTTTAGGGTTTTTACCCTTGCCATATTTAAAACTTTGTGTTAATTGGTATATATTCATAATGAATATTTATTACCATAAATAATCCGAATCATAATAATCGTTATTAAATAAATATAATAACGTTTAACCGAAAATTATAATTACGTTAATTATAATAAAGATTTCGGTAAACTATATTTATTTAAATTTATATATATATGAACCAAAATCATATATTAGAAAATTATGTTCTTGATTATGTGTACAACATCCTTGTACATATAGTATGTTCAATAATTTGATTGCCGAATTTAATTAATTCTATAATTAATTTAATTCATGCGACAACCAGACACAATACCAACTATGTTTTACTCCGTTCATTTCAATTAAAAGGTGTGACCCTATAGGTTCTTGTAACATTAGCAGTAATATTAGAACTATTCTAATATTACAAACAATGAGTGGCATCTAGCAATGCATCATTGCTACCTAAGTTACAAGAAGTCATGATTCGACATAACCTTTTGTGATTAACTTTTCATGCATTAATCCTTAAGTCCAATATCTTTAGAATAGACACAAGTCATGGAATAGTCACACTTGCATAGTCCATCCTATGTTTCTTGATACCTTGAGTAGACTATGATATACAAATAAGTATGACATCTCATATCAACTTATTTGAGCATGGCCATGCATTTCTAGTCTCACTCAATCAAGTGGCCTGAGATATTACTCCTATTATGTAGGAGGGACTTATCCTATATTGATCAACCATATCCCTCTACATAGATTGTGGTATATCCAACATTAGTCTTAATAGAACAACCAATTACAGTGTTCGTTTGACTATATCAAAATATACAACTCACGATGTTGGAATGATGATGATCTCAAGTATGAGGATCATATACATATTAATCACTATGAGTAATATTGTGACAATTACATAATAATCCAAGAAACATACTCATAGCGGGTCGGTCCAATATGTTGTTCTCTAACACACACATTCATGCATTGATTCTGATACTCGATATCAATGACAACTCTTTATCATCAATCAACTACATGTTAGTCTCAATGCATTATTATTGTCCTAGCCAACAATAATACTTGACTAAGGATCTTTTAAGAATAATCATATTATTCTTAGGACATTATTATAAAACAGTTTATTTATGCACACAGAAATGAAACTGAAATAATAATGGCAAAGCCTTATATTAATAAACATGATAAATCAAGTATGTTGTTACAACCATCTCGTGATTGATCTTTGGGCATACTCTTACAATCTCCCACTAGCACTAAGACCAATCACTCATATATCTAATACCACATGGACAGTTTTGTCCACGGTTGCCGAGCATGGGCGTGTAAAGACCACATGGTCTATCAATACGGCCGTGCCAATGGTCACACGGGCGTGTGACGGTGTTTTAAAAAGCAAAAATTTTTCTGAGAGTTTGATATATTAAGATTCGAATCCTAACCATCTGCAATGTCCGTAACGTGTTTGGAAACCTTTGATAAAGGTAATTCTGAATTGAAGTGCATGCAAATCTATAACAGCCCTTGAATAAATTCTGTAAGGTTTATTCTGAATTTGGTAACGCTCATTACCTGACTCCGATGACGGTTTCGGGTAAAGCATGTTACATTTTATTGGTATCAGAGTCAGGTTTAGCCAATTCTCAAACTAACGTAGCGAGTGTGGTAGTTTGTTTATACATGCCATAAATTGAAATTGATAGTGTGTTGGCTCTTGACAATTTTAAATTGTTTTTCTGTATAGTTATGGATCCTAATCGTGATGTGGCTGATGATGCCCAAAGTAATGTGCCTGCTTCAGCCCAAGGGACAGCGCTTGTTCATTCTGGACATGCGGCTCAAAGTCAAGGTGAGTAGGCCCGAGTAGCCTTCCTCCATATGATGAGTGAATGGTATGCTGAGTTCATTCGGGCGAATCTGAATGTTCAACCTCCTCTACCCCCTCCTATACCTCAACCTGCTCCCATAGCTCCTCAAAAACTGGAGGTAGTTCGATTGACTAAGCCTCCTGTGGATAAGATCCGCAAGTATAGGGCTGAAGAGTTTCGAGCTAATGTGAATGATGATCCGAAAAAGGCCGAGTTTTGGTTGGAAAACACTATCCGAGTGTTGGATGAACTATCGTGTACTCCTGAGGAGAATTTGAAATATGCTGTATCTCTCTTAAGAGATTCTGCTTATCACTGGTGGAAAACTTTGATATCAGTGGTACCTAGAGAGAAGGTTACATGGAATTTCTTCCAGGATGAATTTCAGAAGAAATATATTAGCCAGCGTTTCATAGACCAGAAAAGAAAAGAATTTCTTAAATTGAAATAAGGCCAGTTAACTGTAGCCGAGTACAAAAGAGAATTTGTTAAGTTGAGCAAATATGCTCAAGAATGTGTGCCTAATGAGACTACTTTATGTAAGCGATTCGAGGACGGGCTTAATAAAGATATCTGGCTACTAATTGGAATTTTGGAAATTAAAGAATTTGTGGTGATGGTTGAAAGAGCCATTAAGGCTGAAGAGCTGAGTAAGGAGAAGAGAAAAGTTGAAAATGAGAATAGAGAAGCTCGAAAGAGAACAATGAGTAAATCATTTCAGTCTCAATCGAAAAAGTCAAAAGTGATGAGTCCCCGATTGAACGTTTCTACCGGTTATTCCTATCGAGACCGTAATAAGTGATATTCGGGTTCTAAGACCCAGGCCACTTCGGTAGCTAGTGCCGAAATTGTCAAGTCTGCTAGACTGGAGTGTAGACATTGTGGAAAGAGACATTCGGGTGAATGTTATGTGATTAACCGAGCTTGTTTCCGTTGTGGGTCTCAAGACCATTTCGTGAAGGACTGCCCAGAGCCAGAAGAGCCAGAAAAGCTGCAAAATGTGAGACCGAGCAATGTGTCTAGAGGGAGACCCCCAAGAAATATGGGAACCGAGAATAGTGGTAAAGGTGCAACTAGGGATACTACTGTGAGATCTGAAGTGAGAGCTCCGGTGACAACTTATGCTATTCGAGCTCGAGAGGAGGCATCCTCCCCTGAAGTGATTACCGGTATATTTTCTCTTTATGGTACTTTTGTTCTTACTTTGATTGACCCTGGCTCTACTCATTCATATGTATGTATGAGTAAAATGTCTGATGAGAATTTGTGTGTTGAATTTACTAAGCATGTGGTACAAGTTTCAAATCCGTTAGGAAAGCATGTGTTAGTTGATAAAATTTGTAGAAATTACCCTCTTATGATTCATGGTCATTGTTTTCCTGTTGATTTAATGTTGTTGCCTTTTGATGAGTTTGATGTTATTTTGGGAATAGATTGGTTGACTCTACATGGTGCCAAAATAGATTGTAAACAGAAAACTCTAGAATTGAAATGGGATGATGGTAAGAAACTGAGAGTCAAAACCGATAAGTTTGAGTTGATGCCAACTGTAATTTCTGCTACGTCTGTTTCTAAGTATCTAAAAGGAGGATGCGAAGCTTACCTCGCATATGTTTTGAATACTGAATTGTCTGAAAAGAAGATTGAATCTGTACCTGTGGTGTGTGAATTTGTGGATATATTCCTAGAAGAACTGACTGGTTTACCCCCGGATAGAGAGGTTGAATTTAGTATAGAGTTGTATCCTGGTACTGCTTCGATATCAATCGCTCCTTACAGAATGGCGCCTACAAAACTGAAAGGATTGAAAGTACAGTTGCAAAAGTTAACCGATAGAGGGTTTGTAAGGCCGAGTTTTTCACCATGGGGTGCTCTAGTGTTGTTTGTTATGAAGAAAGATGGGTCATTAAGGCTTTGTATTGATTACCGACAGCTCAATAAAGTAACCATGAAGAATAAGTATCCATTGCCTAGAATTGACGATTTATTTGATCAATTGAAAGGCGTTACCGTGTTTTCTAAGATCGATCTAAGGTCCAAGTACTATCAGTTGAAAGTTAAAGAGGGAGATGTGCCGAAGACTGCTTGTAGAAATCGATATGGTCATTATGAGTTCTTAGTAATGCCCTTTGGTCTGACTAATGCTCCAGCTGTCTTTATGGATCTGATGAACCAAAATTTCTAACCCTATTTGGATAAATTCGCAGTGGTTTTTATAGATGATATTTTGGTTTATTTTTTGAGCGAGTCTGAACATACTGAACATCTGCGAATCGTGCTCCAGATACTACGAGAAAAGAAATTATTTGCTAAGTTCAACAAAAGTGAATTTCGGCTCCAAAAAGTTGGATTTTTTGGGCATATTGTATCCGGTGAAGGGATACGAGTGGACCCGGGAAAGATTTCGACTATATTAGAATAGAAGCCTCCGAGGACTGTGTTTGAGATTAGAAGTTTTCTGGGTTTGGCTGGCTATTACCGTTGATTTGTTGAAGGCTTCTCGATGATTGCATCACCAATAACCAAACTATTGCAAAAAGATAGTAAGTTTGAATGGACCAAAGAATGTCAACACAGTTTCAATAGATTGAAGAAATGTTTGACTGAAGCGCCAATTTTGATCCTACTTGAGTCTAGAAAAGAATTTGTAGTGTACAGTGATGCCTCTTTAAATGGACTCGGATGTGTTTTGATGCAAGAGGGAAAAGTGATAGCCTATGCTTCTCGACAACTAAAATCGGACGAACGAAATTATCCTACTCATGACTTAGAACTAGCTGCCATTGTCTTTGCTCTAAAAATATGGCGACATTATTTGTATGGTGAGAGATTTTGTATGTATACTGATCACAAAAGCCTGAAATATGTGATGACACAAAAGGATCTGAATTTACGTCAAATAAGGTGGTTAGAACTATTGAAGGACTATGAATTAGTGATAGATTATCATCCGGGAAAAGCTAACGTGGTCGCAGATGCTTTAAGTAGAAAGTCCCTCTTTGCTTTACGAGCTATGAATGTGAGATTTGAAATGTCTGACAGTAGTACCTTGATTGTGGAATTATGAGTTAGGCCAGTGTTTTTACAAGAAATTTATGAGGCTTAGAAAGTAGATAATGAGTTGCAACTTAAAGGAGAACAGTGTTTAGAGTATGAAGATCCTGAAGTTAAAGTTGATTCGAATGGCTGTCTAATGTACCGTGACCGATTATGTGTACCGAGAAATTCTGAATTGATTGACAAAATTCTGCATGAAACTCATAATAATGGTATGGTAATACACCCCGATAGTGTAAAAATGTATAATGATCTGAAGAAACTATATTGGTAGCTGGGTATGAAACGGGACATCTTAGAGTTTGTGTCAAAATGCCTGACCTGTCAGCAAGTGAAAGCGGAACATCAAGTGCCATCTGGATTACTGTAACTGATTTTAATTCCCGAATAGAAATGGGATCTAGTAACAATGGATTTCGTATCGGGTTTGCCTCTTACACCGAGAAAGAAAGACTCAGTTTGGGTAATAGTAGATAGACTGACTAAATCGGCTCATTTCATTACAGTACGTACAGACTTTTCACTTGATAAAATGGCGGAATTGTATGTTGCTGAGATAATACGTTTACATGGCGTACCACTGTCCATAATCTCCGATAGAGATCCTCGGTTTACTTCAAGATTTTGGAAGAAGCTTCAGGATGCTTTAGGTACTAATTAAGTTTTAGTACAGCATTTCATCCTCAAACAGATGGCCAATTCGAAAGAGTAACTCAAGTATTAGAAGATATGCTTAGATGTTGTGTTTTAGAGTTCGAGAGTAGTTGGGACAGATAATTGCCTCTGACTGAATTTGCGTATAACAACAGTTATCAGTCCAGTATAAAAATGGCACCGTATGAAGCGTTGTATGGACGGAAGTGTCGAACTCCATTGTATTGGACAGAATTGAGTGAGCACCGACTACATGGGGTTGATGTGATTAAAGAAACTGAAGAAAAAGTGAAAATAATTCAAGATAATCTAAAAGCTGCATCGGACCGGCAGAAATCGTATTCGGATTTGAAAAGAAAGGAAATTGAATTTCAAGTGGGTGATAAAGTATTTCTGAAAGTGTCACCGTGGAAGAAAATTCTGAGATTTGGCCGCAAGGGTAAATTGAGTCCGCGTTTTATTGGTC
Organism: Gossypium stocksii; assembly: GCA_020496765.1. Taxonomy (NCBI): domain Eukaryota; kingdom Viridiplantae; phylum Streptophyta; class Magnoliopsida; order Malvales; family Malvaceae; genus Gossypium; species Gossypium stocksii. The sequence goes on from CM035624.1 coordinate 45,925,992, forward strand.
CATATGAGGTAATTGAGAGAATTGGCCCGGCAGCCTACCGTTTAGCTTTGCCATCCGAGTTGGACAGAATTCATAATGTATTCCATGTTTCTATGTTGTGATGTTACCAATCAGATCCAACACATGTGATTTCACCAACCGAGGTAGAAATTAGGTTAGATATGACTTATGAAGAGGAACCGATTAAGATTCTGTCACGGGAGAAAAAACGATTGAGAAACAAGGAAATACCATTAGTAATAGTATTATGGAAAAAGCATGGTGTAAAAGAAGCAACATGGGAAACCGAAGAAGCTATGAGGAAGCAATACCCTCAACTGTTCACTGGTAAGATTTTCGGGGACGAAAATCCCTAAGGGGGCAGAATTGTGACAACCCGAATTAGGGTCTAGTCAGAATAGTAGTTTCATAACCACAAATCCGAAGCAAAAATTTTAATTATGTGAATTTTAGATAATATCTACTTGATTGAAAATTTGAGTTAAAATACTGATAGAGAATTTTACTGTATCGATGCTTAATTTCCAAATAAGGACTAAATTGAGAAAAGTGCAAAATGTGCCTATTAGATGATAATTGGACTTGATTGAATTGTTGCAAGAAATAGGAAGCTTTTATGTGGCAATAAAACCATGAAGTAAGTATTATGGACCAAAATAGCCTTACATGGAAAATCTCTAAGTAATAGATGAAAGGGCATTTTTGTCTAAAGTGAGTAAAAGACAAAATAGATGAAATAAAACATCATCTTCTCCATGAAACACCCCATGTTCAGCCGAAAATCCCAAACTCCATAGCCAAGGGTTTCAAAATTTTTCAAGCTTCCATGTAAGTGAATTTGGTCTCTTTTTCAATGATTTTTGCATTTTTGGACTCCTTGAAGCTTGTATTTCATTATTCTACCATTTATTTGAAGAAAAATTGAGGTATAAAAATTTACCCATTTTTGGAATGAGTGTCTTTGGCTCACTAATAGTAGATAATGGAAGTTTTAAATGCTATATGCATGTTTTAATGGATGAAATTGAATGAAAGTTCATAAAGAATGACTAATTTGTAGAGATTACAAATTGTTCCTAAATGTGTGGAATAATGAATATTTGAGTGTTATATTTGTAAAAATGGGCTTAATAAGCCTATGGAATAAAGAAAATGAAATTTTGATGTCTAAGGGACTAATTAGTAATTATTGCAAAATTGAGGGGTAAAATTGGAAATTTACCCCAAATGTGAACTGTGACCGTATTGAAATAGATAAATGATATCTGTGCTATATGTGTTAATTTAGATCAAGAATAGTCTGGAAGAGCCCGTGATCGGAGAAAAGAGAAAGCCCTCGACTAATTTCCAAAATTAGCTGTAACACCCCAAACCCAGCCTAGACGTTACGACCAGATCTGGTGTGTCACACGATCCTAAAACTAAGTTTACGACCCTTTTTGTCTTATTGTGTCTTAAGTGAGGTTCGAATCAAAAGAGTAAGTTTGTTAAAACCAGGTTATTAATTCTTCAAGTTATCCATATTATTCACTCGTTGAGTTTTGAAAACGTTCTTAGATTTTGAAACCAGCGCAGCCTAAACTAGCGATTCTATAAAATGTAATTTAATCATCAACGAAAGATTAAACCAAATAAAAACTTAGATAGCGGCCTTATTACAAAATAAAACCCAAAAATAACATAATAATAAAATACTTAATCAAAATGAAAACCAGTTTTATTGCAGATGCTGTGGCCACTCCGAATCTCTCGTAGCTCCAAGCCCACTATGGTTGAGGGTTATCTGCAAAGATTAAATAAAAGGGGGTGAGTTTGACAACTCAGTGTGCAACATTATCTCAACCATAGGCCAAAACAGATCAAGCCTCAGAATCAGATTAGTCGGGCCTTGGCCCATTACAGAAATCAGGTTAAGCCCATAGGCCCATAACAGATACAAATCAGATATAATATGCAAACAGAAACCCAACCCAGATCCATCCATAACACCCCCGTACCAGCCTTACACCATGTGGGGAGACTACTCGACCCACCCAACCGCTACACACCACCGATATTTGCAGCGAGGCTGCCAGATATAGTTTGCAGCGAGGCTACCAGATATTGTGACGGGTCACCAGATCAAATATTGTGGCTAGGCCACCAGATTTGCAGCGAGGCTGCCAGATAATAATGTGACAAAGTCACCAGATTGCAGCGAGGCTGCCAGATAATAATGTGACAAAGTCACCAGATTGCAACGAGGCTGCCAGAACGCTTCCTCCGTCATAAACCCATACCCCATGCAACAGATGTAATCATACTAGCATGCAACATATAGCATCTCATGCATCTGATATATTCATAATAAAGATTACTCATGCATATACATAAAATAATACATTTCATACAGAATTGACCCTAGGGGTATAATAGTCTTTTTACACCTAGGGGTATTTTGGTAATTTTCCATATTTAAGGGTATTTTAGTCTTTTTTCATATTTTCAGAGATTTTGTGCAAATCCAATAATTTATCAGCCCTCATATAACCACGGAAGTCCATTTAAGCCAAATTTCCAGTTTTGCCCTTTTAAGCCTAAAACCCCTAATGGGCCTTACTAAGTCCATTTTGTCTCCAGTCCATTACGTCTAATTTTTAGGTTTAGTTTACCAACTTAACCATCTTTTTATTGTTCATGTTACCAGAAAGTCTTTAACGGTCAATTTCCAACTTGGGCTCGGAAGCCCATTGGGCCCACCTCGGCCCATCGAAGCCCAACTTACCAAAACGCTCGAAATTGCACCTTCTGCAATTTCGCCGTCGTCAACCCCTAGTTTGACCATAACAGAGTATTCGGCTACTCTTAGATCCCTCCAAGACTGATTTTCGGTCACTTTCGATCGGTCACTTTAGCACAGTTTCCGGTTATTACGGCCTTTAGCCATCCTAGTCTATGATGGAGATACGTTACACACCTGTTAATGGATGAAACAACGACGGAGTCCACGTACGAGGAGCCTACAATCGAACGCTAATTATTAGTCTAATAATCGATAACCAAAGAGCTATAAACCCCTTACCATAATCGGCCTAAATAGCCTAAGTCATTAGAATCTTACCCTTTTCGGTTATAGACTAGATCGAAATGTCCAACCGCGTTAACCTACAATAGCCTCCTTTGCTGCACGTCTCCTGTCCATACTAACGTATATAAACCAAAGAGAAAAGCCATAAGGCCCTTAGTCACTAACGCTAACCTACCCCAAAGGGTTTCGGCTTCTTATGCCTTGAATATGAATGATTAACGAAAAAGGGTACTTACCACAATGATATCGGCCCAAGAAAGGTCTTAGATACGAGTATAATCTTGATTCACCACTACTCCTTCCACGAACCCCGCAAGAGAAAAGAGTGGGTTTGAGATTCGACCCCTACTGAAGGTTTTTGGCTTAACAAGGACAACTGAGATTCAGCCACAACAAGTATCTATTCGGTTGGTTTCTGAAGAGAAGAGGGGAGGGGATACAAGTAAAGTGCGTTCGGCTATGGAAGATAGCAATAGAAGAAGAAGAAAGGTATGATACTAACGAAAATCGACAAAGTGCATAGGGGTTTCGGTCAATAGGAGAATCGGCAATGGAGGCAGTCTTTTGGTTTACAATGGTGAAGAAATAAGTGTGAGTGAAAGGAAGAGATACGGTTGTCGAAAGAAAATAGAATGAGGGAATGAAGATAAAAGATGAAGGTTAGAGAAGAGTGACAATCGGCTTTGCAAGGTTGAACTTCGGTCAAATAAGTGTGCGGCACTAGGGGTTTAGAAGTAATGGAATTCGGCTCCTAAGGCAGTAACAAAAATAAAAACAAGGTGATCAAATGAGAAGCCTATTGTTAAGTACAAATCGACAAAAGAAGGGTGCCTTACCACCTAAAAGAAATCGGCAAAAGTCACTCTAAAAGAGCCTTAAGAAGAATCGGCATACTAAGCCCCTAATTGCCGAAATCTCCAACACCAACTCCCTAGCCGAATGGCACTTGCAAGGTCCCAAAATCGGCTACTCCTTTTCAAAATTCGAAGTTCTTTGATTTGCTCCTCAACCTCCTCCACAATTTGCTCCCTTGACCAATTCAAATCTCCTTCAAGCAGAGTTCAATTCTGCTTCAAACTCTTACCTGCTCAAGCTCAAAAATAAAACACCACCTTGCAACCTCTGCAGCTTGAACCTTGGATCTCCAAGCACACTTAGGCGCCACCTTTTAAGGAGCCTAGTGGCGTCTCCCTTCCCACTTTACCATTGACCCATTTGTGCTATATTTCGCACACAATTTCTTAAGACCCTTACTTTCAATGGTCCCCTATCTCCTAATTCAAAACACAAAATTTTGCAGAGCCTTTAACCAACACATGGGCCTTCCATAGGCCCATTATCATACTCCAAACATGCATTACACACCCAAATACTAACATTTAAACATTTTATCAGATAAGGATCAATCTAAGAAAAACCCGAAAATTAGGGCGTTACAACTCTACCCTCCTTAAAGAAATTTCGTCCTCGAAATTTACCTTATCCAAACAAATGAGGATATTACTGACGCATTGCCTCCTCTGGTTCCCAAGTAGCTTCCTCTCTACCATGATTATGCCAAAGTACCATTACCAATGGAACTGATTTTCTTCTTAGAACCTTCACATCTCGATCCAGAATCTGCACAGGCTCTTCTTCGAAGGTCAAGTCAGGCTGTACCTCCACTTCTGCAACTGGTAGAATATGAGTAGGGTCAGAACGATATCGTCTTAACATGGATACGTGAAACACATCATGGATTCTGTGTAACTCTGGCGGTAATTCCAACTGATACGCCACCGGACCTACTCGCTTAAGAACCCGATAAGGCCCAATAAACCGCAGACTTAGCTTGCCTTTCTTACCAAATCTTAGTATCTTCTTCCAAGGCGAAACCTTCAGAAAGACCATGTCACCCACTGAATACTCAATCTCCTTACGCTTCAAATCCGCGTAAGATTTCTGTCGATCAGATGCCTCTTTTAAACGGTCCCTTATCACCTTGACCTTCTCTTCAGTCTCTGCTACCAACTCAGGTCCAAGAACTTGCCGCTCGCCCAATTCGGTCCAACAACTAGGTGAACGACACTTACGCCCATATAGTGCCTCATAAGGTGCCATACGGATACTAGCCTGATAACTGTTATTATACGCAAACTCTGCCAACGGTAGATAATCCTCCCAACTGCCTCGAAAGTCGATAACACAACCCCTTAACATATCTTCCAGAATCTGAATAACCCTTTCTGACTGACCATCAGTCTGAGGATGGAAAGCCGTGCTAAAGTTTAGTCGCGTTCCCAATGCCTCATGCAACTTTTGCCAGAACCGAGATGTGAATCTAGGATCTCGATCAGAAATGATACACACTGGCACCCCATGCAGTCGCACAATCTCTGCCACATACAACTTGGCTAGCTTCTGAAGCGAATAATCAGTACGTACAGGGATGAAATGAGCAGATTTAGTCAACCTATCCACAATCACCCAAATCGAGTCCTTCTTTAACGGCGTTAAGGGCAATCCACTTACGAAATCCATGGTCACCCTTTCCCACTTCCAGAGTGGTACCTTCACTGGTTGCAGAAGTCCAGAAGGTAACTGATGTTCAGCTTTCACTTGCTGACAAGTCAAACATTTTCCCACAAATTCTATTACCTCTCGCTTCAGTCCAGGCCACCAATACAACTCCTTTAAGTCATGATACATCTTATTACCTCCAGGATGCATAGCGCACAGTCCTTTATGAGCTTCATTCAGAATTGCTTGCCTCAAATTGGAATCCTTAGGCATACAGATTCTACCGTGGAAACATAGAACACCTTCACTGTTAAATCCAAACTCAGAAGTACTCCCATTCTTAACCTGCTGAAATCAAAAAACCAGCGACTCATCCTTCGACTGCTTCTCCTTAATCTCGTCCACCCAGGTCGGTCTTACTTGCAATTCTGCTAACAGACTACCATCATCAAACAGACTCAAATGAGCAAACATAGCTCTCAAATCAGATACAGTTCTACGACTTAAGGCATCAGCCACCACATTAGCTTTGCCTGGATGATACTCAATCGCACAATCATAATCCTTAAGCAACTCAATCCATCTCCGTTGCCTAAGATTCAGCTCTTTCTGAGTCAACAAGTACTTAAGACTCTTATGGTCTGTATATATAATACACCTTTCTCCATACAGATAATGTCGCCAGATCTTAAGTGCGAAGATTACTGCTGCCAACTCCAGATCATGGGTAGGATAGTTCACTTCATGAGGTTTAAGTGGTCGCGATGCATAAGCAACCACTTTACCCTCTTGCATCAACACGCAGCCCAACCCAACATGTGATGCATCACTGTACACGATAAAATCTTTTCCAGACTCTGGTTGAATCAGTACAGGTGCCTTAGTCAGAACCTTCTTTAGTTTCTCAAAAGCTTCTTGCTGCTGCTCGGTCCAAATATATGGTACTCCCTTCCTTACGAGTTTTGTCAATGGCGCTGCCATCACAGAAAATCCTTCTACAAACCTTCTATAGTATCCAGCTAAACCCAGAAAACTTCGAATTTCTGCCACTGACCTCGGTGGTCTCCACTCCAGAATTGCTTCAATCTTTCGAGGGTCTACCTTAATCCCCTCAGCAGATACAACATGACCCAAGAAGGTTACTTCTCTTAACCAGAACTCACACTTACTGAATTTCGCATAAAGCTCCTTTTCCCTTAACACTTGCAGCATAATACGGAGATGCTCATCATGTTTCTCCTCGGATTCAGAATAAACCAGAATATCGTCGATAAAGACGACCACAAATCGATCCAAGTATGGCTGGAACACTCGATTCATCAGATCCATAAATGCTGCAGGTGCATTGGTCAGCCCAAATGGCATAACTAAGAATTCATAGTGACCATAGCGAGTTCTGAATGCCGTCTTGTGAATATCCACCTCTTTCACCCTTAATTGATGGTACCCAGATCGAAGGTCAATCTTGGAAAATACTGAAGCTCCTCTAAGCTGGTCGAACAGATCATCGATTCTTGGCAATGGGTACTTATTCTTAATCGTCAACTTGTTTAATTGCTGATAGTCGATGCACATTCGCATAGACCCATCTTTTTTCTTAACGAACAGCACTGGTGCTCCCCACGGAGACACACTTGGCCTAATGAAGCCTCTATCCAACAGTTCCTGAATCTGTGCTTTCAACTCCACCAACTCCTTTAGTGCCATCCTATAAGGTGCAATAGACACTGGTGCCGTACCAGGCAACAAATCAATCCCAAACTCGACCTCTCGATTCGGAGGTAAACCTGGAAGCTCCTCTGGAAAAACATCTTGAAAATCTTTAACAGTTCTAACTTGATCCACAGTTAGTTCCTCAGTTCCTACTTGACCCACGAATGCCAAATAAGCCGCACATCCTTTACGAATCCACTTCTCAGCTCTTAATGCTGACACCACATTGGACAAATAATCTCTACGTTCACCTATCACCAAAACTTCCTCATCCTCTGCAGTCTTTAGCCTCATTCGTTTCGCAGCACAATCCAAAGTAGCCCTATGCTTTACAAGCCAATCCATTCCCAAGATGAGATCAAATTCTCCGAAAGGTAGCTCCATCAAGTCGCCAGAAAAGATTTTTCCTTGGGTCTCTATAGGCACGTCTCTATACAGTTTGTCTACCCTAACCGAGTGACCCAAAGGACTTAATACAGATACCCCACTCACTGTCTCCTCAGAACGCACTCCCAGCGACCCAGACATGGCACATGCAACATAAGAATGGGTAGATCCAACATCTATCAACGCAGTGTATGGCATACTAGAAATCAAAAACGTACCAGTTATGACGTCAGGAGCATCACCCTCCTCTCGGCGACGAGCTGCATAAACTAGCGCTGGTTGACGAGCCTCAGCGAAACCAGCACCCCTGCCAGGTGCTCCTTGTCCTCGACCATTACCATTTCCGCCTCTACCTTGTCCACGACCCCTCGGAGCTAGTGGTCCACCCCTCACTGGTTGAGCAACCCTTTGAGCCATGACCTGTCCTTGATTCGATTCTTCGGGACAGTCCTTAATCCTATGCTCCATCGACCCACATCGAAAACAGGCTCCAGAACGTTTCCGACACTCGCCCATATGTATCTTACCACAACTCCTACAACCCTGCGGTCTGACAGCATTCATTGGCACCGCTCGCACTGGTTCTGCCACTCTTGCCCTCTTAACATTCCTATTAGCCCCACCTGATGGTCCAGAATCCCTCCAAAAGCGGTTTCTATCCTTTTCACGATTCTGCCTCTCGGTACGCTTCACTTCCTCAGCTATCTTAGCTTTCTCAACCAAAGTAGCAAAGTTACGCTCCCTCTGCGGAGCAATCAGTACCCTTAGTTCATCTCTCAGACCATCCTCGAAACGTACGCTACGCTCATATTCGATAGCAACTATCCCAGAAGCATATCGGCTCAGCCTCAGAAATTCAGCCTCGTACTCAGATACTGTCCTACTTCCCTGAACCAAATTTAAGAACTCTTTCCTACGGGCGTCCACATAGCTAGCCCCAACATATTTTCCTTTAAAGGCTTTCTTAAACAGCTCCCATGTTACCTCACCATCTGAAGTTCCATCTCTTACTGTGAGCCACCACTGATAAGCTTCATCTCTCAGCAACGACACGGCTCCTTTCAGCTTTTGCTCCATAGAGCAATCCAGATCATCCATAATCCGCTCTGTGGCCTCCAACCAGTACTAGGCCACATTCGGGGCTACACCAGACACGCCCCTAAAGAATTCTGCCCCATTAGTTCGGAGTCGCTCAGAAATGGATCCCCGAAATCCATTACCGGTACTTGCCCCAGCAACCCTTTCCAGAACTCGTAGCATCACTTATGATAGGGCATCGTCCCCTACACCCCTATCATGAGATTCCACCTCTGTTGCCGGTGGTATCGGCATATCAGCTGCTGGTGCATAACCCGAAGATGAAGTCTCAGCTTGTGCACTACCTCGGCCACGTCCACGGCCCCTACCACGAGCTGCTCGCGTACTCATTTCGTACTTTCTGTTTTAGAAATTTTATGAGTCAGATTAATATTTCAGTGTTTATTACAGATGTCTTATGAATAGTAGAGTTTCAGAGTTTATCTTCTTTCGCGGTAGCCTAGCTACAGTCTCAGTCTACCTATCAGAGTCTTTATAGTTTCAGTACTACCCTAGCTAAAGTATCATAATATAGTCTTTAGTCCGGCATACAATCAGAATTTTCAGAAACAATCAGAAAAGTTCAGAAAACTTACAAGCTTGGGCCGGAGATTCGGTGTGCCACTCTTTCAAAAGATTTTATAGGAGAACTTAATAGATTTTTGTTGTCTTTGAAAATTTATTGTTCGAAAAGAAGTTTATCAAGACTAATTCCAAGTAATTTTGAAAACTATGTTAAAACATGATCTTTCGAAAATCTTTATTTTGACGATTTGAAAATTTCCATTTTTGGACCCGTTCCACAGCCGAGTTGTTGCAACTTAGCTTTGATACCACTAAATGTAACACCCCAAACCCAGCCTAGACGTTACGACCAGATCTGGTGTGTCACACGATCCTAAAACTAAGTTTACGACCCTTTTTGTCTTGTCGTGTCTTAAGTGAGGTTCGAATCAAAAGAGTAAGTTTGTTAAAACCAGGTTATTAATTCTTCAAGTTATCCATATTATTCACTCGTTGAGTTTTGAAAACGTTCTTAGATTTTGAAACCAGCGCAGCCTAAACTAGCGATTCTATAAAATGTAATTTAATCATCAACGAAAGATTAAACCAAATAAAAACTTAGATAGCGGCCTTATTACAAAATAAAACCCAAAAATAACATAATAATAAAATACTTAATCAAAATGAAAACCAGTTTTATTGCAGATGCTGTGGCCACTCCGAATCTCTCGCAGCTCCAAGCCCACTATGGTTGAGGGTTACCTGCAAAGATTAAATAAAAGGGGGTGAGTTTGACAACTCAGTGTGCAACATTATCTCAACCATAGGCCAAAACAGATCAAGCCTCAGAATCAGATTAGTTGGGCCTTGGCCCATTACAGAAATCAGGTTAAGCCCATAGGCCCATAACAGATACAAATCAGATATAATATGCAAACAGAAACCCAACCCAGATCCATCCATAACACCCCCGTACCAGCCTTACACCATGTGGGGAGACTACTCGACCCACCCAACCGCTACACACCACAGATATTTGCAGCGAGGCTGCCAGATATAGTTTGCAGCGAGGCTGCCAGATATTGTGACGAGGTCACCAGATCAAATATTGTGGCTAGGCCACCAGATTTGCAGCGAGGCTGCCAGATAATAATGTGACAAAGTCACCAGATTACAGCGAGGCTGCCAGATAATAATGTGACAAAGTCACCAGATTGCAACGAGGCTGCCAGAACGCTTCCTCCGTCATAAACCCATACCCCATGCAACAGATGTAATCATACTAGCATGCAACATATAGCATCTCATGCATCTAATATATTCATAATAAAGATTACTCATGCATATACATAAAATAATACATTTCATACAGAATTGACCCTAGGGGTATAATAGTCTTTTCACACCTAGGGGTATTTTGGTAATTTTCCATATTTAAGGGTATTTTAGTCTTTTTTCATATTTTCAGAGATTTTGTCCAAATCCAATAATTTATCAGCCCTCATATAACCACGGAAGTCCATTTAAGCCAAATTTCCAGTTTTGCCCTTTTAAGCCTAAAACCCCTAATGGGCCTTACTAAGTCCATTTTGTCTCCAGTCCATTACGTCTAATTTTTAGATTTAGTTTACCAACTTAACCATCTTTTTATTGTTCATGTTACCAGAAAGTCTTTAACGGTCAATTTCCAACTTGGGCTCGGAAGCCCATTGGGCCCACCTCGGCCCATCGAAGCCCAACTTACCAAAACGCTCGAAATTGCACCTTCTGCAATTTCGCCGTCGTCAACCCCTAGTTTGACCACAACAGAGTATTCAGCTACTCTTAGATCCCTCCAAGACTGATTTTCGGTCACTTTCGATCGGTCACTTTAGCACAGTTTCCGGTTATTACGGTCTTTAGCCATCCTAGTCTATGATGGAGATACGTTACACACCTGTTAATGGATGAAACAACGACGGAGTCCACGTACGAGGAGCATACAATCGAACGCTAATTATTAGTCTAATAATCGATAACCAAAGAGCTATAAACCCCTTACCATAATCGGCCTAAATAGCCTAAGTCATTAGAATCTTACCCTTTTCGGTTATAGACTAGATCGAAATGTCCAACCGCGTTAACCTACAATAGCCTTTTTTGCTGCACGTCTCCTGTCCATACTAACGTATATAAACCAAAGAGAAAAGCCATAAGGCCCTTAGTCACTAACGCTAACCTACCCCAAAGGGTTTCGGCTTCTTATGCCTTGAATATGAATGATTAACGAAAAATGGTACTTACCACAATGATATCGGCCCAAGAAAGGTCTTAGATACGAGTATAATCTTGATTCACCACTACTCCTTGCACGAACCCCGCAAGAGAAAAGAGTGGGTTTGAGATTCGACCCCTACTGAAGGTTTTCGGCTTAACAAGGACAACTGAGATTCGGCCACAACAAGTATCTATTCGGTTGGTTTCTAAAGAGAAGAGGGGAGGGGATACAAGTAAAGTGCGTTCGGCTATGGAAGATAGCAATAGAAGAAGAAGAAAGGTATGATACTAACGAAAACCGACAAAGTGCATAGGGGTTTCGGTCAATAGGAGAATCGGCAATGGAGGCAGTCTTTTGGTTTACAATGGTGAAGAAATAAGTGTGAGTGAAAGGAAGAGATACGGTTGTCGAAAGAAAATAGAATGAGGGAAGGAAGATAAAAGATAAAGGTTAGAGAAGAGTGACAATCGGCTTTGCAAGGTTGAACTTCGGTCAAATAAGTGTATGGCACTAGGGGTTTAGAAGTAATGGAATTCGGCTCCTAAGGCAGTAACAAAAATAAAAACAAGGTGATCAAATGAGAAGCCTATTGTTAAGTACAAATCGACAAAAGAAGGGTGCCTTACCACCTAAAAGAAATCGGCAAAAGTCACTCTAAAAGAGCCTTAAGAAGAATCGGCATACTAAGCCCCTAATTGCCGAAATCTCCAACACCAACTCCCTAGCCGAATGGCACTTGCAAGGTCCCAAAATCGGCTACTCCTTTTCAAAATTCGAAGTTCCTTGATTTGCTCCTCAACCTCCTCCACAATTTGCTCCCTTGACCAATTCAAATCTCCTTCAAGCAGAGTTCAATTCTGCTTCAAACTCTTACCTGCTTAAGCTCAAAAATAAAACACCACCTTGCAACCTCTGCAGCTTGAACCTTGGATCTCCAAGCACACTTAGGCGCCACCTTTTAAGGAGCCTAGTGGCGTCTCCCTTCCCACTTTACCATTGACCCATTTGTGCTATATTTCGCACACAATTTCTTAAGACCCTTACTTTCAATGGTCCCCTATCTCCTAATTCAAAACACAAAATTTTGCCGAGCCTTTAACCAACACATGGGCCTTCCATAGGCCCATTATCATACTCCAAACATGCATTACACACCCAAATACTAACATTTAAACATTTTATCAGATAAGGATCAATCTAAGAAAAACCCAAAAATTAGGGCGTTACATTAGCCCTTTTTTGCAATCCAGGTAAGTTATATGTAATTCTAGCGAATTCGATTAGTTCTATTAGAATATTTTCTTATATGATGATACATGGATAATTGCTCTGTGAGGTGACTGAATGTATGGAAAATGGTATTGACTGTAAATTTCGATTGATCATTGTATGTGCTTCTGAAACTACTGATTTATGCATTATCTGTAAACCCTGATTAAGCAAGTAGGAATAGACATAGATATAGGTGACATGTCACTTGAGGCCTATTGTTCCGACTGTTATAGTTACCCGGGTGCTAGGTAGTCTTGCATGTGTTGCAGACACCTGTCAGCTTGTGTGAGTAGGCCCGTGGTTAACTTCTATACTATTATTGATTGTAGCTTCGGCTACCGCACTAATTGTAGCTTCAGCTACCGCACTGATTGTAGCTTCGGCTACTGCACCGATTGTAGCTTTGGCTACCCTAATGTTAGTAGCTTTAGCTACTTCATGGCTTCACAATGTCTGTATGGCACTTATGTGCCAACCTCTGTATATCTGTTCATATTCTGAAATTGCTTAATGGGAATTAGATTAACTGTTTTGTGATGAAGTGATTATACAGGTGAACTGAAAATAGTACGGTATATTGAGAATGTTATTGCTAAGCATGTTCATGGTTGGTATGTGGTGAGCACAAAGAGTAAGCTAGTTGTATAACGATATGTGATAGCATCTATGATGCTAATTTAATGATATATTGAACTGTTTCATTGCTATGAATTTCATATAGCTTACCCTCCCTTCTCCCATCCTCTGTAGATATTGAGCTTGTTAGATCAGGATCGTAAAGTTAGAGCCACGCAACACGCTATCAAGCTTCTTTATGAAATTAGCATAGCACGTAATCGTGTTCCACGCAACACACATTACGAACGTGTGCCATGATCGTATGGGATTTGGCAAAATGCTCCACGGTTACATGGCACGTGCGTGCCTAGACCATGGGAGATACACAGCCAGACCCTACGGGCGTGCCTCTGGACCGTGCCTCCCCTGCACCTTGAATTAAATTTTAGTGAACCACACGAGTAGGAGACACGACCGTGTGTCTCAACCGTGTGGGGGTACACGGCCTCCAAACGGTTGTGTGGAGCGGCCGTGGCATCATGGACAGTTTTGTCCACGGTTGTCGAGCATGGGCGTGTAAAGACCATACGGTCTATCAACAAGGCCATACCAATAGTCACACGAGCGTGTGACGGTGTTTTAAAAAGAAAAAAATTTTCTGAGAGTCTGATATATTAGGATTCAAATCCTAACCATCTGTAATGTCCGTAATGTGTTTGGAAACCTTTGATAAAGGTAATTCTGAATTGAAGTGCATGCAAATCTGTAATTGCCCTCGAATAAATTCTGTAAGGATTATTCTAAATCTGGTAACACTCATTACCTGACTCCAGTGACGGTTCCGGGTAAGGTGTGTTAGCATCACAGACAACTGTGTGCCACACACGGGCATGTCCTAGGTCATATGGATAATAAGCTTATTTTTACCAATTATTTTATCACACACAGTCTGGGTGATTCCACACGACCTATCCACACAACTGTGTGGCGCAAATGATGCAACACTCCTATCCTGTAACCGTCACTGGAATAGGTAAGGGGCATTACCGGACTTGTAACAAGTTTGGAATAGTAAAATTTTAACTTTTATCAAATATCATCTCAATTTAATAATATCAAGCATTCATATTCATAGCATGCTTAAAACGAGCATATAAAATTTTAATTACACAATGGAGACTAATTTAATAACATATAAAAGATTTAGGAAAACTTATGAAATAGGGTCACACGGTCAAGTCACACGCTCGTGGGCTCTGATCATGTGGCTTAAAACAGGCTTAGTTTAAGCCATTTTCTCAACTCTTATGTCATGAACCTACAAGCATCATTTGCATAACATGTTCAAGTATATATATCATCCATACCAAAATGCCAATTAACAAAACTATCACAAAATGAATACATCATATAATACTTCTATATCAAATCAACCATTTTCACTCAAGCCATATCACATACTTGATCAAAATACAACATTCATATCTCATTCATATACACAAGTGACCATATAATTCAACTTATTAACTAGCCTATACATGTCATATTACCCCATATCAAAGAGTTCAGAAATACCAATTACCCCCTAAATAATGTGATGAAATCTTTGATGAGTTCCAACTAGAGCGAGCATTTGAATCACTGTAAAATACAGAGAATAAATAGAGGAAGCTAATAAGCTTAGTAAGTTCTTATAATTATCAGCACTATATTAAAGATTTAACAATTAGCTTATCATTTTAAGCAATTTGATTGCTTTTGAACCAGCCTCATCTAATTCAATATTTATTTCTTTAACAGTCATGTAATTCATGCATAATTTATCACCTCTACTCACGTGTTATATGAATTTATCAATGTCACTTACTTGTCGAATATTATACATCTACCTGTACTGATTTGTATCCTTATTTCTATTTTCGCATCGTCATATTTTCAGTCGAATCAATGAAACTAACATTAAATATTCAGTATCTTGCTCATTAAGAACCATATACTTGTTAGCCATCTATACTTATACCATATAAATATTACCTATTCATATTTCATCAAAACATCATGAGTAAAAACAATAACATTTAAATTCACATAATATTCAGATCAATTTATTTCCATTCAAATGACCTGTAACACATTCATATAATCGATAACAGAATTATACCCGTGTAACATCAATTCATCAGTAAGAACAATAGTTCATCTATTCACAAGGAAGGAACCAAACTTATAATGTCTATTTAATATATAATCCATCTCTCATTTCATTTATACCCATCAAATATCTCATATAAGATTTCATCTTGTAACTTATATAATTCATGTAACACATCATCTTTATAATTCGTCTACTTGTGTAGTAGTCAATTCATGTAAATCATGTAACCTGTATAACATATATTCATGTAAATCATATAAGTCTTGTAGCAATATAATATCCATGTAATTCATGTAATTCATATAGCATGTATTCGTATAAATCATGTAATTCCTGTAGCATCTAAATCATGTATACCAAGTATTATGTATCATGTACACATATACCTTGTAACACCCCTTACTCGAGACCGTCGCCAGAATCGAGCACGAGGCACTACTAAACTTAATCTATCACTTAAGCAACCTTAAAACGTTTATTTAAGCTTCTCGAAATTTGCTACCATTCTGCATCGTAGTCGCTTAAAAATTCATATCTTGAGTTCCGAAACTCAAAATTAAGATTCGTAAATTTTCTCTGAAACTAGATTCATATATCTATCTACTAATTTTTTTCTAGAATTTTTTGGCTGGGCCAATTAGTACAGTTTATTAGTTAAAGTTACCCCTATTTCATAACTCGACTGCACTGACCTCTTGTAACACCCCAAGACTCGTACACATCGCCGCAGAGTCATGAAGCATTACCCGAAAATTCTCATAACTAAGTTAAACGAACAAGGATAGAACATTGCGCGCAACCTATGTTCCATAGCACCTAGCTTCATGGATAAAAGTTACTTATGCAAATCAAAAGCTTAAATTGAATCTATTTACATTTTGAGTTCAAATTTCAAATTCAATTCCTAGCTACCACATGAAAAAAACATCTGATTCGCTTATACAAAGATATACGTATGCCTAGAAATAACATGTCTAACCTTAAAGTTTCCTCATTTAGAAATACACATTCTCATTCAAGCAAGGCATATAGCTCAGAATACATATTAACATCTTAAAGACTAAATGTAAGTAAAGCATCTTGAAAGAGCCATTTTCGCATGGCTGAGCTTAATACAATCACCCAAAATAAAGTTCTCGATTCACAACACAAAATGCATTCTATACATGCCATTTACAAAGGTTTAGCTAATTTAGTACCAAACAGGGCTTTGATAGTAGAGATGGCTTCGACAGTAAGATTCCCGAGACCCGTAGCTAACGATCGAGATCTATAAAACAGAAAATTTAAGAGCAACGGAGTAAGCAATTACGTGCTTAGTAAGTTTTGAGTAACAAAATCATATAAGAAAGTAACATAGAAATAACTAAATGTTTTTATTTCTTACTTCAGCCGAATAGGAGAATTTCTATGATAACATCTATTTCACTCAAATTACAGGGAAATTTTCAGGGTATTCGACTACTTCAACTTATAACCGAACCCATTCTCCTCAAGTATCAAATTTAACTCATGCCTATGACCTACATTCCATATCCGGATAACTAGATTCTTTTAATTCAGAACAGACACATTATAGTCAAGTCATAGGCGTTTGAATGACCTTTAACAATAATCAAAACATTTCCACCGAAACCCTAACTCGTAATTTATAAGTAACAAAATTTCAGAACAAGTGTAAGATACATACCTGACTATCTTATGGAAGGTAACATATTTAATAAGTCTATATCAGCGTTTATTTTATAACGCCGGCACGGATGTCCATCGGAACCAAGTCCAGTTTCAACATTGGCTCAAAGCCCTTCGGAACTAAGTCCGGATATGTCACTGGCTTGAAAGCCCTTCGAGACTAGGCTCGGATCGTATCACTGGCTCAAAAGCCCTTCGAGACTAGGCTCGGATCGTATCACTGGCTCAAAAGCCCTTCGAGACTAGGCTTGGATCGTATCACTGGCTCAAAAGCCCTTCGAGACTAGGCTCGGATGTAAACCCCCAAATCATTTATCATACATGTACATTTATATCATATCACTTTGGAACTCATCACCAACATTCAAATATAATCACAGCATGTTCAAGATTCATTATGAAATTCTAAATCACTAGTCATAAACAAAAGGGTACGGATTTACTTCAAGATATATCAAAAACAAAGATTAACATTCGGTTTTCCTACATTTGTTCAATCTATCTTCTCCACTACTCCATTTGAACATGGCATTTTTAAGTCTTAATTTACACTTTCACATATGTACTATAATTTCATTACAATTATGAGCTAACCACCATTACTCAAGAACTTACCTCGTATCTTTCTGAATGATTACAGGTTGGCTATTCCGTCGCCTTTGCTTTTCCCTTATCCGAAGTTGTCCCTCTTTGCTCTTGAGCTTAAATGGACAAATTGAATATATATATTACTTCATATACCTCACTTGATCAAAACAAGATATACAATTATTCCCTCTATATTACGTATATACATTCGGCCAAATACCTTTATATTACAAGTCATGCCTAGCTAAGATTAAATCGAACATACATATTCTTCTATCTCATCTTATCAATCAAGTCATATTAGCTATCAAAGGCCAAATATATTTCACAAAGTGAGCTCAAGTCATGGCTCCCTATTCGGCACATATTAGCATACACACCATCTTCCATACAAGCTAGTATTTTAGCAAGGTTCAAGTTCGACTGCATGTTACAATAAAATTTCCATGCATATGCACCCTAACCGAATGCTTCTCTAAGGTTCTCATAAACATTTCAATTCAAATTCTAAATATTAAGTACTCAAACCGAATTTCCTAAGCTTTATTTACAAAAGTCTCCCATAATTTAAATCTATGTGCAACTAGCTAAATTCCTTAATTTCCTTCAATATAAATCACTAACTAACCATCCAAGCTAAAAATTCATTTGCCCCAAATAGACATATCCAAATGTCCCATTGACTTAATAAGTCACATAACCAAAAATTTACCAAAAAGAGACATATCAAATTTCCTAGCAAATTCCCGATTCCACATTCGACAATTCATCAAACATAGGCTAATACTTAAGAATCACTTCCAAATTTCATAGTCTTTAATTTAATTCTTTCATTCCTTAGCTAACATACAAATTTCCATTCGGCCATAACCTAAATACCTATATTAACAAAGTTACAAAATTCAATACCATACCTTAAAAGATACACACCAAGGCCAAACGTTTATTGACCAAATGTCCAATTTCATTCGGCTATTATAAAAGGTTTTACAAAACAAAAATGCTAATTTAAAAACCCAACACTACTTTGTTCTCCTTACTAATTAGACAACGTACACTACTCCTTAAGCATCAAAACATTTACAAGGCTCCACAATTTCAATAGCCGAATACCTCACCATTGATCTAAGAACCATTCAAAGAAAATTCATATGTAATTAAACATACTCTAGTGAATTTCTTTAAAATTAACCTCAAAACATCTCTCAAAAGTCCCTTTATGCTATATATATCATTGAAATTCAAAAGTTTTAAAATTTCATACAATTCAACGATGGCCGAATGTAGCATCCACCACCATTTCAAAAATCGACACATGGGCTATGCTATAGGCTTAACTACCAACTTAAATTCAAAGAATCAAAGCAAACCAACATGAATTAATACCTTAATCAAGCAAAATAGAGGTAGCTGAATACTTGATTCTTCCCCCCTCTCACATACGGCAAAATGAAGAACAAGGAAGTAAGTGGATTAGCCTTGTTCTTTTCACATTTTCTTTTTATTATTTTATTTCACTAATATATTAACAACCAATCACCTATTAAACAATATCTTAAAATACAAAATAAGTCACATAAAGTTTGCATGGCCGGCCACTAAGGTAAAAATATGTCAATTTGACATGCAAGCCTATTTGTTTTACTAAAATTCACAAGTAAATCCCTTGGATTTGGCCACTAAGGTTTTTAATTCTTTTCGCATGAGTCCTTATCATCAATATCACATTCACTTGACATTTTCAAACACTCAAAATTCACACATAAGTTTATCCCACAAATTAAACACAGAATATTATACTCAAACATTTTTGTGATTCGGTTTAGCAGTCTCGAAACCATTTCCCGACTTGGGTCGAAATAGGGCTGTCACACCTCTACTTACTACGAACCACTTTTCTCCCTGTACGAAATTCATATGACTATTCCGTTTGTTTCTATTAAAACTAGACTCAATACATATATAGTGCACCACCTAATTATTTTTGTACAATTTATGGTGAATTTCCAAAGTTGGAACAGGGGATCCAGAAATTGCTCTGGCCCTGTTTCACTAAAACTCAGATATCTCATAAAATACAATACCTTTACCTGTTTTTCTTATTCCATATGAAAATAGACACAATAAGATTTAATTTCATATATTATTCACCATCAAACCATGTTTCTACTATTTTTAGTGATTTTTCAAAGTCACGTCATTTCTGCTACTTGAATCTGTTTTTAAGCTACTTTCACATTTTCCTTAATTTCCATGTGATAGTTACTACTCAATCATACATACTATTAAACATGTATATCATCAGCCATTCTATTAGCTAATCACTAGCAAGTATTTACACATCATTCATTGATCATATCATATCAAAAGAAGCCAAGTTCCTATACATGCCATACACGAAACGAAACGTCTAACTATACCAAAGTGATTCCTTTGATAGTGTGATCGGATCTCCGACGTTTCCTTCGATCCCCGAGTGGCTTGGCAAGAACTATAAGAAGAAGAAAATAAAGAGAGTAAGCACTAGGCTTAGTAAGTTTACAAGCAAATAAATCACAACATTCATCACAAAGGATAATTATGCATAATGTCACCTAACATCATAAACTTTCTTTACATCTCATTTTCTACCTTCTTCTTTATTCACTTACCTTCTTTCTTACCTGAACTTTCATTATTCATAAATACAATCTACCTTTCCTTTGCTGATAGTTCACTGTAATTTAACTTGTACAATGGCCCGTTGAACCACTTGGAATACTAAGGATACTAGGGTCTTTCCTGTCTAACAATATCCTGCCAATGCCATGTCCTTGACATGGACTTACATGAATTATTCCTGTCTCCAAAGCCATATATCTAATATGGGCTTACATGGCTCATTCTTGTCTCCAAAGTCATATATCTGATATGGACTTACATGGCTCATTCCTATCCTGTCCTGTCCTGTCAACCCCAAATGTCATGACATTTCGTATCCTAACATTCCTAAGGTTCAATTGGGGCTTTCTAATGCTTTTCTCTGTTACATCGTCGTTAATTCAACTTTGAATATTTTCATAAAATGAATATATAAATGCTGGAAATTGAAAATATTAATGTAAAATAAAGGAATATTGCATTTATTTACTGTAAACTTACCTCGATACAAAATGTGACTAAACTTTACAATTTAGTCCTTTACTTTTTCCTTTCCCCGATCTACTCTCGAATTTCATTCTTCTTGATCTATAATAGCAAATTTAACTTATTTAATATTCACATTTATCAAAACAGTCCTTTACTCAAACTTTGGCAAAATTACATTTTTGCCCCTAAACTTTTGCATATTTACACTTTTTCCCCAAGGCTCGGAAATCAAAATTTATCACAAATTCTTGTATTTTAAGACATGCTAATCATTTATTTACCAACAACATCTTCAAATTCCTACTATAACATACACTTATGTATAATAGGTATTTTTACCTATTACGCCCTTTTACTCGTTTTTACCTAAAACCGAGTAGCACAAGTTGTCTAACATAATCTAAAACCTCATATTCTATTATAAAACATCAAAATAAACACTTTTCACCTATGGGTATTTTTCCAAATATGAACCCTAACTTAAATTATTACTAGCATAAGCTTTATCGAGCTACCGGGACTCCGAAAACGTAAAGAACATTAAAAACGGGGCTTGGAATCACTTACTATGGAGCTTGGAAGCTTGAAAAAAACCCTAGCTATGGAGAACCCTTGAAATTTCGTGCTAATGAAGAAGATGATAGCAATTTTGTCATCTTTTTCCCTTTTTAATCATGTTAATAACCAAATGACCAAAATGCCCTTCCTTACTAAACTTTCAAAAATTCCACCCATGTCCAATTTTTGTCCATAAACTTAGAAATTGGTCAAATTGCTATTTAAAACCTCCTAATTAATATTCCAAAACAATTTCATACTAAAAACTTCTAGAATGCAAATTTTGCAACTTATTCGATTTAGTCCCTAATTTCAAATTAAGCACTTTATGCATAGAATTTCTTCACGAAATTTTCACACCATCATGCAATCACTTCATAAACATCATCATAATAATAAAATAATTATTTCTATCTCAGATTTGTGGTCACAAAACCACTATTTCGATTAGGCCCTATTTCGGGATGTTACATACCTGTAACATATAATCCATGTAACTTATATTTCATTTAGCGTATAATCTCATATAAATCATGTAACATATATCATGTACTTCTTATATCTCTTATAACATTTACTTTATATATTACAAATCGGCAAATTACCCGTTGATGCATTCGAAATTGGATAGAATACACGGATAATCACACATATTGTACAATGCCAACGTCCTAGATGTGGTCTTACATGCAATCACATATCGATGCCATATCAGCATAAAGTCTACTAGGCATAAAGCTTATAATAATTCACCGGCATAAAGCCTACTAGGCACAAGCCTGTATCACACACCGGCACAAGGCCTGCTAGGCTTAAAGCCTGATTTAATACACCGACATAAAGCCTGCTAGACACAAAGTCTGATTTAATTCACCAGCACAAGGCTTGCTAGGCTCAAAGCCCGAATATCACTGTTATAAAGTCATCTTATACAAAATTCATATATTGAAAATTCTAGCTATTCCACAAAGTTCATACATACTTTCAAATATCGTCACTCAGTCAAATTAAACTCAAATATATTAATTCCATGCATAATCATATTCAACTATATCAATTATAACTCTATAAAATTCAAAACAGCATATTAAACTAATTTAAATTCAAAATTAACGATATTTAATATAACAATTTCTCAATTCATATATTTTCAATTTAATTAAAACATATATATTCAAATGCTCAGTTTGCAAATGCCATGTTTATTATCCAGCCAAATCCCTGTACATATATAACATCTATAACATTTTTTTTTTTTAATTTCAAGTACCAATTCATCTCATATCTCATTTACTCATATAGTTCTTGTACTATATAATATATTTAATCATATAATTCGGTGGTAGCAACATATTCATAGAATCGATAATTCTAGTAAATTATTCATTACGCATACATATATATATATTCAATTTAAATAATTATACATATCTAATAGTTCGATTTTTAGCTATACGAACTTACCTCGTAATCCGTCGACTATTCGTCTACTTTTCGTTTTCCTCAATCTAATTTCGATAATTGTTTCTCTTGATCTATATTAATTCAAATTCAACCCATTTAATCACCAACACATTCGATTTAATCCATAAACATGTAATTTGACCTATTTATAAAATAACCATTATACTATCACATTTTAACACTTTAGTCCATAATACGTAAATATGCAAAATACACAAAATTTTCATATACCCATTCATAACCGAATCTTCTATAGCGTCAAAACAGCCCATATTTTTATTTTATTCACATTTTTAGCCACAAAAATTCTATCTTTTTCCATTTAATCCCAAATACTCAATTTTGTCAAAAATCACTTTATAAAACTTGTATATCTATAAACAACCATCAATATTCTATCAAGAAATATCAAACTACTCATATATTCAACAATGACACATTTCAAAATAATTTTAGAAATTGAGGTACAGGCTAGTTATATCGAGCTGCAACGAGCTCAAAAACATAAAAATCATTAAAAATAGATCAAAAATCGTACCTTAAGTGAGTAATATAACTTGGCCAAATGCTAAGTACAAAAATGGCTATATTTTTGTTTCATAATCGGTGAGGAAGAAGCATCCAAATATATTATGGTTTTTGGTTTATAAAAATAATAACATATTTGCCTTTTTACATAATTAACCTTTAAATTACTATATAAAAAAACATATAATATGGACATAAATGTCCACTATCCTTTAAAATGACATAAATACCATATAAGGCCACTTATTTAAAAACCAAAGCTAAATAAGTCATTCAAATAATAGAACTCATGTTTTTCACTTTACGCGATTTATTCCTCTTTACCGAATTAACTATTTAATCAGTAAAATTTCTTTACGAAACTTTTACACAATAATTCTATCAGCCTATAAAGATTAATAAAATAATAAAATAATTATTTTAACTCGATTAGGTGGTCCCAAAACCACTCGTTCCGATCAGGCTCAAAATTGGGCTGTTACAAATGACCTTCTATTTTTTTCCTCTTTAAAGCTATTTTTTTTCTTGTCTTTTTATTCCTTTGTTCCTCTCTACCCAAAGCACTATTTTTTTTATTTTTTTTATTTTTGGTATTCATATATTTTTATTTTTGTTTGCTTTATTTATTTTTTATTTTCTGGATTTATGTCTTTTAGTTTATTTTATTATGCATTTTTTATGCTTTTTCAATTGTTTTTTTCTAGTTTGTAATATCTTTATCTTATGTTTTTTTTTTATTTTCTTATTATTTTGCTTAGAAATATGTACTTCATTTAGATTCTCCTACAATTCTGGTTTTCACTATTCTAGTGATATCACCCAAATTCAGGGCAGTTTCAGTTCTCTCCCTCCCTTATTGTAACGCCCCAATTTTTCGGGTTTTTGAAGTTCTGCATAGATTATTTTTGCATGGCTTGTTGTGTTATATTGTTGTGATTGGGTGTGTTTAATGGACCTTTGGAAGGCTTAGGTTTAAGTCTAAGACCTGGCAAAATTTTAATTTTTGGCCTTTGGTGAGAGTGGGTTTGAGCTTAGTGGGCTTATAAATTAAGGTTGAGTTTTTAAAGCACAAGAAAGCCTGTGTTAAAGTGGCAAGATAGCGCCACTTAAAACACAGGGGGTGGCGTGTCAGGGCTGGTGACAGAGCTAAGGTTCGAAACCCTTGGTGAACAGAGTGTCGTTTTATTTTTAATGCTTGTGGAAGGTAAGTGATGGAACTCAAGTTGAACTCTCAAGAAAGGTGTTTGAATTGCTAAAATAATTTGGATGAGGAGTGATAATGGAAGTTTATCTAGGAGAAAATTTAGGAGTTTTGAAAGGGGGCAAGAGTTGGCCAACTAGGGGACTGTGGAATTGCAAGTTCGGCTAGGGACCTTAGGCATTTGCGTTTTCGGCTTTTGTTGTATGTGTATGCCGATTGCCTTTGGTTGCTTTCCTTCAGGATTTGTTTTGGTCCTTCCTCTAATGCCGAATAGGTAAGTGAAGCAGGTTCTACTCTGTTTCTTTCTTTTCTCTCCTTCCCTTCTTTGATTCAAAACCGTAAACAACAAAGTCCCCAGGCACCCCTTGCCGATTTCTTTTTAGTTGAACCCTCCCCAGCTTTTCTCCAAAAACCGAAACACTTAACTCTTTCTCTAGTGACCTCTTCTCAAACCTGAAACACTTAACCTTATAGCCGACTTCTTCTTAGCTAATCTCCCTAAAAGCCAAAATCCCAAAATTTGTAGCCTTCTCCTTTGTCGACTTACTCAAAGAGCCAAAACTCAGAGAATAGTTCTTCTTCTTTTCTATTTTCTCTTCAAAGCCGAAAGACCCAAAATCCCTAAAGTTCTTTTGGCCGATTACTCCATAAGTCGAACCCTCCTTATCTCTTTTTGAAAAGCCGAAACTTGCAGACCCTCATCTCTCTGACGCCATAACTTCTTCTTCATCCATATTTTCTTTCAAACCAAAACCTTCATACCCTCTAGTGTGTATTCGGAAGCCGAATCCCTTAGATCTCTTTTCTTCTTGCATTTTGACTAGATCTGTAATAGATCTGGGCTAGGCTAGTGATCGGTAGTTCTTTCATGGGACAAGGCTGACAAGCAGGCTTTTGGGTAAGTAGTCTCCATTCTTATCTTTCTTTTTCAAGTGACTAATAAAAAGCCGAAACTCCTAACCATGGTGCACTAATCGGCTTTGATCCTTCTTTGGAACCGATTCAAGATTTCTCCTCTTGTTTGTTTGTAGTAGTCCTAAGAGTAGATCTTGTGAAGGGCGTTGGTGGATAGGAGATAGCAAAGCGATCTAGACCGATGGAGTAGATCTCGACAAAGGTTAGTGATGGTGTTCTGTTACTGGTTGCCAAATGGGTAAGTCAACTTGATGTGGATTTTCTAATTGATTGGGATCTAACATAGTGATTAATCTGATGTAGGTTGAGTGTTCGAAAGATCTTGACGTAGTTCGTAAACAGGTGTGTAATTGACACCCTCTAGTAGACTAGATCGGCAAAAGCCAAAAAGCCGAAATGCTGAAATGTTGGCATTTCGAGGGCTTGCGAGCGTGCGAGTGCTCGTAGGTTAATTTGAAACAGTAAGGTTGGTATTCACGACCGGTAAGATTATTGTGTGCATTTTTGCGCATTTTGGTGGTTTTGGGCCTTGATGTGTCGAATTTGGGCCCAATGGGCCTACGGGCCCATATGGGTCAAATCACGTGGTAAGTATATTTTGGTAATCTGGATATTAGATCTAAAAAAACATGTGTAAAATTTGGACTTAGTGGGCCACAGTAGCTTGTGGGCTCCGTCGGGCCCATTAGGGGTTTTAGGGCCCGATGACTTTGTATTAATGAAATGTGCTAATTAAGTCGCTCGGACGACGATAGATCTATTAGTAGACTGTAATAAGCATAAAACCCTAAAAACCTAGAAAAATTACTAAAATACCCCTAAAGGGTGAAAATTACTGTTTTACCCCTAGTCGCTAAAAGACCATTTTACCCCTAGAGTAAAGTTGACTGATTTGCATGCTACCATATCTGATGTTATACATGCCATGACATGTATATTTTGATTTGCATGGGTTGGGATATTATTACGGAGGAAGTGCTAAAAGTGGCAATGCCACGCATTCTACTTAGAGGCTTTGCCTCGTATTACTGTTTTGGTAGCTTGGCCATGATATCTGTTTAAGCAGCTCTGCTGCGACTGTGGTGTGTACGGCTGAGTGGGTTGAGTTATTCCCCACATGGTATTTAGGGCTGGTACGGGTGGTTTGTAGGGCTGAATTGGGCTTGGGCTTTGCATACATGCATATATTATGATAATCTGATCTGTTACTGTAATGGGCCCAAGGCCACACTGATTTTTGAATATGGTTAAGGCCCAAATTAAACTGTATCTAAATAGGGCTTCGGCCCAGTCGATGCTTGAACTGATCTCTGATACTAGTCGGGTTAACTTATACACTAAGTTTTCACAAACTCACCCCCTTTCTTTTCCATCCATGCAGGTGACCCCCAACCATAGAGGACTTGGAGCTGCGAGGGATTCGGAGTGGCCACGTGAATTATTTTCCGGTTTAATATTTCCTAAATTTACTTTATTTTTAGTATTCTTTAATTTTCGGGCTTCAAGTTGTAATAAGGCCGCTCGTATATTTATTTTGGTATTTCTTTTTTTTTATCACTTGTTTAAAATAATAGACTAGTCGGCGCGGGTTTTTATTTCAAACTTAACAAACATTTTCAAAACACACGATACGTGACAAATGGGTAACCTAATAATGATGATTCAACCATAAGATCTTTTAAAAGTAAACATCATTGGTAGTGGATAGGGTTTTAAAACTAAACAAGTTTCTTAATTACAAAAATAAAAAAAGGGTAATACAGTTTTGCTAAAGCCAACATAACAATTATTAAAAAGATCGAAGTGAAATCAATTGTCCATGTGACACACCAGATCTGGCCATAACGTCTGGGTCGGATTTGGGGTGTTACACTTATGATATTGTGCTTATTCTGTGATTATAATTATTTGTACATTGAAGGCAATGTACATTTTAAGTGTGGGGAGGTTGTTTATATGCTTATGCGATAAAATCTCTGAATTGTTGTTTGTTTTTAAGTAATTTTGTCATAGCTACTATTAAAGTAATTTCTTTTAATTTGGAGTTTTCATTGATTTTGTTTTGAGATTTATTTGCGGGTTTTTTATGAATTGTGTGATTTATACTTTAAAACAAGAGAGAGTCAAGCATGATAAGTTGTTTTGCAGAAATTATTATTTTAGGCTATCTCCCTAAATTGCATAATTATTTTGAGATTTTAAATTTCCAAGTTTAACATCAAAACCATAATTTTTAGTGAGTTTTTTAGCCTATAGAGCATATATTTTTCGTGCTCATTTTATCTTTGATTGTGGATATGTCAACTTTATTTGTTATTCTAAGACTTGCTTTGGTTATACATGTCAAGACCACATTATTGATTTGATATACTGAGATGATAGAGGCAATTAGGTTTTAACCCACCTAACCTTTAAACAACTTACCTATTATATTATCCCCTAGTAAACCCTGTTGATCCTAACTTTTTTTTTCTATTACCCATTTATGTTAACCCATAACTCATATCTATGTTGTAAATTATCCCTTTTATTGACTCCGTTTTTGTCAAGATTTGATTTGGTTAGTTGCATGACTATATTTCATCATTTGTACTACTGGATTTCTTTTGTAAAAAAAGAAAAAAATAGTAATAAAAATGACAAAAAATATAAAACAAAAAAAGAAGATTAAAAAAAATTTTGATTGAGCTTGAATCCTTAGTTTCATATTATGTTGAAAAGCTCATTTATATTATTTATTTCTTGTTGATGTGAATTCTTTTAATTCAACAACTGATTTTTTCTAGTTTGGTAACTTATCAGCTCACTCTCGATTGCAACCGGCTTTTCTGACATTTCCATACCCTTAACCTAAGCCCTATGACAGCCTTGAAAAGACCTCTTGATTAGTGTGTCATCTCATTTATAAAGGTGGAAATTTGATTTTCAAGCAAGCATATGGTAATAACGTTTCTCGTTTGATTATTGAGTGCACTTTATTTGAACCTTAAACACTTTGGGTGCTTTGAGTGAATCTTTAATGAGGATGTTATTTCTTGTTGAGTTTGAATTTCAAGTAATTTTTTAGATAGGGGAGATGCCTAATGTAACAACCTGTTTTTGGTCAAATCAGAATAGTGGTTTTAGAACTACCAATCCAAAGTCAAAATCTTTATTTTATTATTTTAATAAGGTTTACAGTATGATAGAATTATTATGTGAAAGTTTCGTAAAGAAAGTTTACCGATTTAGTGCTTAATTTGGTAGAAAGGACTAAATCGCATAAAGTAAAAAATTGGAGTGCTAATAGTTAAAGGTACTAAATGGCTATGAAATTGAATGGTTGAAGGATTTATGTTGCAATTAGCCCATTAATGGCTTAAGTGGACAGTAATGGTCATGAATTAGTGAATTTATAATGTTTAATGAAAGGGTAATTTGGTAGATTAGTTAATAAGTTATATTAGATAAAATAAAACATAAAAATTCCTTTTATCATCATCTTCCACCACCGAGTATAGAGAAAAGAAACAGCCATTTTTCTCCATTAGGTTCGGTCACTTTGAAGGCTTTATTAAGGTACAATTTTAGCTCGATTTTTAATGATTTCTACGTTTTTGAGCTCATTGATCCTTAATCTAGCTAGCTCGTACCTTAGATTTCAAAATTTTTAAAGATTTTTCATGATCCCATTATTGAATGCTTCGTTATTTAGATGATTGATGATAGTTTTGGAAGGTTTAATGTTGGATTAATAGTTTTTGTAAAGTGATTTTTGACAAAATTGTTAATTAGGGGTTAATTTGTGAAAATGTAAAATTGTATGGTTAAAAGTATGAATAAAGTGAAAATATGGGCTGCTAGTATTGTACAATAAATTTGGCTAGGCTTGAGTTTCATTAAAATTGAATGAATTTCATTTTACGAGCCTAGGGACTAAATTGTGAGAAATGTAAAATATTAGGGGCAAACGTGTAATTTGAAAAAAATGAAATATAGGCTTAATTGAATTGAAATATATTCAATGGGTTAAATTTGATATATTATAGATCAAGATAAGCAAATACCAGAACTAGATCGAGGGAAAGAAAGGTTAGCGAATAGTCGATAATTTCAATCTGAGCAACTCGAGGTAAGTTCCGAACTTTAAGTACTTGAATTTAATTGAATTCAGTTTGAAATAATGTAAATTGAGTAAATGAGTTAATTGTAATACCGAATGCCTAATTGAAAGGTCTGATGAATATTGAGTCCCATTTGAACCGTAAGAAGTTATAAGATACGAGTGACATGTCACTAGGGTTACCATTTTAGTCGAGATCCTGCATGTGTTGCGGACTCACCATAACTCGTATGAGCTTACTATATATTAGCTCGTATGAGCTTACCGTTCTCAGCTCATTAGAGTTTAGTGTTTTAGCTCGACAGAGCTTATTGTTCATCAGCTCAAGAGGAGCTTACTGATCATGGCTCGAAAGAGCATAAATGATAATGAATTCCTAGATTTTCGATTAATACACTTATAGTGTATCACCCGAGTATCCCTCAATGTTCTAATAGGTTCAATGGGCATAATTACTATTACCGATCATATGAACAAGTTATATGTTTATACTGATGAAATACTAATTATACGAATGAATTGAGGTTTATTGAATAATATATGAGTTATAAAGAATGGATATGATAAAATGAAATGGTTGATTCATCTTTAAATAGATGATATATGTATTCATATGACTAATTTGTTGTTGGATGGTTGTTGGTAGGCATTTGCTAATTATAATGTGACAGCCTTATTTTGACCCTAGTCGGGAAGCGGTTTCGGGACTGCTAAACTGAATCATAAGAATATTTGAATATAATATTTTATGTCAATTATATGTGTTAATTCATGTGTGAAATCTAAATTTTTTTATTTTTGCCAATTTGAATGTGTTTCTAAATAAAAAGGATATATGTGAGAAGATAGGAAAATATGGGTGGCTAAATTCAAGAGAGAAATAATATAGTGTTGCTAATAAATGGACTTGCATGTCAAATTAGCTATTTTATACTTAGTGGCCGGCCATGAAAATGATTAGGTTAATATTTTTATATTTTATTTTATGTTAATGATTAAATTAATGAAGAAAAAGGGGGTGAAAAGAACAAAGTTCTTTTCTTTGTTTTCATGGCCGAAAATGCTTAAGAAAGGGGGAGGAAGAACATGAACTTTCGGCACTTTGATTTCCTTCAATAGGTAAGCTTCTTTGATAATTTTTAATGGATAGTTGAATGGTTACAATGGTTATGTGAATATCTATTCAACCCATGGATTTATTTTGTCTATATATTTGATGTATATATGTTTCGGTCATGGCCACATTATGAGAGATTTTGTGTTTTATGTTTAAAGATGATAAATTATGGTAGTATACATGGAATTAAGCTAGAAATGAGGTCATTTCCGTTGCCATGGTGGAAATTTTTGAGTCTTTGATGTGTAAAGCTTTCGACCATGGCTAGTAGTATGCTTAATGGTTGAAATTTTGAAGTTATGAGACTTTGAGTGATTATTTAAATATTTTGGTGCCCTTTGGAATGATAGTTGAGCTATGATCATAGAATTTGTAAGGAAATTTGATATTATGGGATTGTATAGATTTTCTTTCACATTCGGTTTGTGGAACATATTAGTAGGATTGGAAAAATTGATTAGTAAATAAGGCCAAAACAACAAAAGAGGTCATATTTGTTTATTAAACAATTCTTTAGTTACTTGATCAAATTTTGTAAGTTAATAAAGATGATTGGAGGTGTGGAATTGTTGTCTATGAGAATTGATTATGAAAAGTTTTGGATAATTTTAGGAGAACATTCGGCCATAGTGTATATTTTTGGTAAAGGCTTGTTAAATGACTTATGTATTATGAATGAATTAGTTACAAGAGCAAATTTTGTTTGTGTATGAAATGGTCTTTTTATAATCGGCCGTATGAATAAATTAGATAATTGAGATGTTTTGATTTGAGTCCTTATAGCATTCGGCAATGGTATATGATATATTAATAGAAATATTTCTTAATTGGTGGTTTGAAGTTTATGCATATTGAATTATCGATGATTTAATTGTGACTAATGATGTATGTGATTTGGGCCGAATGTGTGTGTGTGTGTGTGTGTGTGTGTGGCAAAAGAAATGTATGTGCTCTTGTGTTAAATGGAAGTGTATTTGATCAAGTGAGTTGAATTAATAAAGTTCAATTTTTTTTAAATTAAATTGTTTGATTTAGCTCAAGAGCATAGATGGGCAACATCGGATAAGGGAAAAGCTAAGGTGACGGAATAGCCGACCTGTAGATACTCAGAAAGATACAAGGTAATTTTAAGTAATTAAGTTAGTATAAAAAGTTGGATTTGGCTTATTTGAAGTGAATTACGTATATATATATGAGTCACGGCTCAATGGTTTTAAGTTATCTAAAATTGTTTATGATACGATCTATGTATAAGCATATAGCCGAATGATCTTTGGAAAATGAGCTAGGAAAAATTTGGCGAATATATGGTCCTTGTAAGCCTATAGACTGAATAATAAATGAAAGTTATATATATATATATATATATATATTATATGCTCACACGTGAATGGAATCAATGAGAATTCTGTTAAGATGTGAAATTTCTATATGTATTTTTTATCTATAAATGTATACAAAGATTCAGGTGTAATATCCGGGCATAGTTCCGAAGGGCATTTGTGCCAGGTGTAATATCCGGGCTTAGTCCCGAAGGGCATTTTTGCCAGGTGAAATATTCGGGCATAGTCCCGAAGGGCATTTGTGCCAGGTGTAATATCCGGGCTTAGTCCCGAAGGCATTCATGCTAGAAAAATTATGATTTCTGCTGTAATAAATTTAACTAATGTTCTCAATACTCTAAGTTAGCCAGGTACGTACCGTATTCATAGTATGAATTTGATTCTATTCGAACTATGATTATTCAGTTGAATAGCACTGTTCTGGCCAATGCTTTGGGTTTTATGAATGTATAATGCTTATATATATATATATATGATACATGAAGTTTGGTTTAAGTGAAATATGTTATGATTTACTCTGAGCATGGGAGTATATTTAATTGAAGTATGAAATAACAAGTATTTGTGATTTTGTATTATGTGATAATTTAGCCTTGTGATGAATTTGGATGTATTCGGGCAATGATGAAGCTTGTTAATATATCGAACTTATCTATGTGATATGAAATCATGTTAAGGAAAGTTAAATTAACATGCACGTACAATGGTTATGTAACGTCCCCACGCCCAAAACCGTCACCGGAGTCGAGCTTGAGGCGTCACTAAACGTAATTTATCATTTTAAACAACTTTACAAAAACTATTTTCATTTTCGGAATAAACTATCTCCTGCGTCATGGTCGCTCGAAAAATCATATCTCGAGTTACGAAACTTGAAATCAAGATCCGTAAATTTTCCCTGAATTTAGACTCATATATCTATTCACTAATTTTTTTCTAGAATTTTTGGCTGGGCCGATTAGTACAGTTTATTAGTTAAAGTTGCCCCTGTTTCAGAACTTGACTGTACTGACCTCTGTTTACTACGGACCACTTTTCTCTCTGTACAAAACTCATATAATTGTGCCGTTTATCTCTCTTAAAACTAGATTCAATAAGGATTCTAAGCATATAAAATACACCTCCTAATTATTTTTGTACAATTTATGGTGAATTTTCAAAATTAGAACAGGGGATCCAGAAATCGTTCTGGCCCTGTCTCACTAAAACTCAAATATCTCCTAACGTGTAACTCCTTTACCTATTTTGCTTCTTCCATATGAAAGTAGACACAATAAGATTCAATTTCATAACTAATACATTACCAAATTCGATTTCTATGATTTTTGGTGAATTTTCAAACTCACGTCAGTGTTGCTGCAATGTTCTGTTTTATGGCTAGTTCCATTTTCATAAAAGCTTCCATGTACTAATTAATCTATTATTCTTTCATGACATCAAACATAACCTATATTGGCCATTTCAATGACTCATCATTATCAAGCATTTCCTCAACCAAACACCACCATATCACAAGATTATTTACACATAGTAGGTATATTGCTATACATGCCATTCTAAGTTCTATAAGCCGTTTACCAAAAAGTCCTTCGGATAGTGTGATCGAGTCTTCGACCTATCCCGATTCTCGAGCCGGCTTGTCCAAAACTACAATGAATAAAAAGGAGGGAGTAAGCATAAATGCTTAGTAAGTTCATATGCAAATAACAAGTAACATAACAAAGTCATTATGCCAAACAACATTAACATAGCATCACCAAAACATATGTCACAATTTTAATCATCATACTTCATCTTACCACATTTTGTTGTTGTGTCGAGTTTCAACCCGAGGGTTAAGTACATACCTGTCCAATATGGCCATTTCTCAATATTACCGAATCGTCACTTACATCTTGAGTGCTTTTCCATTTCACTTGAATTTTACCCGTTGAACACATTGGAATACAACTCGGATACACGGATCATTTGCACATAAGTGCTATATATGAAATCAATCAATTATGTAACCCGCCCATAAGCGAACTCGGACTCAACTCAACGAGCTCAGGCGTTCGCATCCATAAGTGAACTCGGACTCAACTCAACGAGCTCGGATGCCTAGTTACATTTCACGAACTCGGACTCAACTCAACGAGTTCGGATATTCGCATCCATAAGTGAACTCGGACTCAACTCAACGAGTTCGGATGCCCAACCATCCTAGTGACATGTCACTTGTATCCTAATCTATTCCTAAGGTTCAAACGGGATTTTCCTCAGTCACATATCCTTGCCGTCTTCCACAGAATGCCGAAACCAATACTCGGTAGCAATTTATATTTAACAAGTAGCATACACAATTTGCATATTATTCGATAATAACCTCAAAGCATATATTTCATGATAAAAATCAGCATATCATATAAATAACATCAATTAACTTAAAAATAACAATTATGTTACATTATTTACACGTGAACTTACCTTAGTACCAAAATACAACGATTTTGCAATTTAGTCCGTAATCTTTTCTTTTCCCCGATTGAGGTCGATTCCACGTCTTTCTTGATCTAAAATAACACATTTAGCTTGTTTAATATTCACATTTTAAAATTAGACCTTAATTCAAATTTTGGAAAAATTACAATTTTGCCCCTAAACTTTTGCATATTTACACTTTTGCCCCAAAGCTCGGAAATTTACTTTATCACAAATTCTTATGTTTTAAGACATGCTGATCATTTATTTACCATTAGAATTCTCAAATTCCCACTAAAACACATACTTATGAACAATATGTATTTTTTACCGATTAAGCCGTTTTACTCGTTTTTGCTCAAAACCGAGTAGCATAAGTTGTCTAACATAACTTAAAACCTCATATTCTATCATAAAACATCAAAATACACAAATTTCACCTATGGGTATTTTTCCAAATGTGAACCCTAACTTAAAATAATGCTAACATAAGCTTTATCAAGCTACCGGGATCTCAAAAACGTAAAAATCTTTAAAAACGGGGCTTAGATGCACTTACTATGAAGCTTGAAAGTTGAAGAAACCCTAGCTATGGAGAGAGCAAGTTTCGGCAGCAACCAAATGAAGATGATAACAATTTTGTGTTATTTTTCCCTTTTAATTCATGTTAATAACCAAATGACCAAAATACCCCTCCTTACTAAACTTTCAAAAATTCCTCCCATGTCCTAATTTGTCCATGAACTTAAAATTGGTCTAATTACCATTTAAGACCTCCTAATTAATATTTCAAAGCAATTTCATACTAAAAACTCCTAGAATGCAAGTTTTGCAACTTATTCGATTTAATCCCTAACTCTAAATTAAGCACTTTACGCTTAGAATTTCTTCACGAAATTTTCACACCATCATAAAATCATATCATAAACATCAAAATAATTATAATATAATTATTTCTACCTCGGATTTGTGGTCACGAAACCACTATTCCGATTAGGCCCTAATTCGGGATATTACAACTCTCCCCCCCTTTTAAGGATTTTCGTCCTCGAAAATCTTACCGGTAAACAGATGTGGGTATTGTTTTCTCATAGTTTCCTCGGGTTCCCATGTAGCCTCTTCTATCCCATGCTTTTGCCACAACACTTTCACAAGAGCAATACTTTTGTTTCTTAGTTGTTTGACCTCTCGAGCTAAAACTTTTATCGGTTCTTCTTCATAGGTCATATCTGGTCGTAATTCAATTTCTGTTGGTGAAATTATATGCGAAGGATCCGAGCGATACCGACGTAACATAGATACATGGAACACGTCATGAATTTTCTCTAACTCAGATGGTAATGCTAACCGATAAGCTACCGGTCCAACTCTTTCAGTTATTTCATACGGCCCGATAAAACGCGGACTTAACTTACCCTTCTGTCCAAATCTGAGGACTTTCTTCCACGGAGACACCTTTAAAAATACCTTATCACCAACTTGAAACTCGATTTCTTTTTGTTTCAAATCTGCATAAGATTTCTGTCTATCCGAAGCAGCTTTCAAACAATCTCGAATTACCTTCACTTTTTCTTCGGTTTCTTTTATTAAATCAACCCCATAGATCTGATTTTCCTTGAGTTCGGTCCAATACAAAGGCGTCCGACACTTACGACCATACAATGCTTCATAAGGTGCCATTTTCAAACTCGTCTGATAACTGTTATTGTAAGCAAATTCCACCAACGGTAAATATCTCTCCCAACTTCCTTGGAATTCTAATACACAACATCGAAGCATGTCTTCAAGAATCTGAATTACTCTTTCTGATTGCCCATCAGTTTGTGGATGAAAAGCAGTACTGAAATTTAACCTTGTACCTAACGCCTCTTGTAACTTTTGCCAAAACCGCGAAGTAAATCTCGAGTCTCTATCTGAAATGATTGACAATGGTATTCCATGTAGTCTAACAATTTCTCTAACATACAATTCAGCTAACTTGTTAAGAGAATAATCCGTACGTACCGGAATGAAATGAGCCGATTTAGTTAATCTGTCAACTATTACCCAAATGGCATCCTTCTTTCCTGGAGTCAACGGCAACCCTGAAACAAAATCCATAGTAATCCGATCCCATTTCCATTCAGGAACCATAATAGGCTGAAGTAATCCTGAAGGCACTTGGTGTTCAGCTTTCACCTGTTGACAAATTAAGCATTTGGACACAAATTCTGATATATCTCTTTTCATTCCATTCCACCAATACATTTTCTTCAAATCATTATACATTTTCGTACTACCTGGATGAACTGTCAAATAACTACCATGTGCTTCCTGCAAAATCTTTTGAATTAATTCTCCGTTCCTCGGTACACAAATCCGATCTTTAAACATCAAGCAACCATCAGGACCGATTCTGAAGTCTGACTCTGTATCAACCTCACATTGCTTTCTTTTGGCTTGTAAGTCTTCATCACTTTTCTGAGCTTCACAAATCTCTTGTAAAAACATCGGTCTTACTTTTAGTTCGGCCAGAATGGAACCATCATCTGACATTTCTAATTGAGCGTTCATAACTTTTAAAGCAAACAACAGTTTTCTACTCAAAGCATCAGCAACTACATTTGCTTTTCCTGGATGGTAATCAATCACAAGCTCGTAATCTTTTAATAACTCCAACCATCTTCGCTGTCTCAAATTCAAGTCCTTTTGTGACATCAAGTATTTAAGACTTTTGTGATCGGTATATACTCGACATTTCTCACCATACAAGTAATGTCGCCAAATCTTCAAAGCAAACACCACTGCAGCCAACTCTAAATCATGAGTAGGATAATTCCTCTCGTGAGGTTTTAACTGCCTCGAAGCATAAGCCACAACCTTTCCTTCTTGCATCAATACACATCCCAAACCATTTAGAGAAGCATCGCTATATACCACAAATTCTTTACCTGACTCGGGCTGTATTAACACTGGTGCCTCTGTTAGTAACTTTTTCAATTCTTCGAAACTTTGTTGACATTCTTCCGTCCACTCAAATTTAACATCTTTTCGAAGTAATCTAGTCATAGGAGCGGCAATTATAGAAAATCCATTCACAAACCGTCGACAATATCCGGCTAGCCCCAAGAAACTTCTAACTTCGGTTATATTCTTCGGTGGCTTCCAATCAACAATAGCTGAAATTTTACTGGGATCAACCCGTATACCATCACCCGAAACAATATGACCCAAAAATCCTACTTCCCGAAGCCAAAATTCACTTTTACTAAACTTGGCATATAACTGCTTGTCTCGCAAAGTTTGCAAAACTATCCTCAAGTGTTCAGCATGCTCTGTCTCATCCTTCGAATAAATCAAGATATCATCTATAAATACCACAACAAACTTGTCCAAGTATGGCCGAAATATTCGATTCATCAAATCCATAAACACGGCAGGAGCATTTGTTAATCCAAACGGCATAACTAAAAATTCATAATGACCGTACCTTGTTCTAAAAGCAGTTTTAGGCACATCCGACTCTTTTACCCGCAGCTGATAATACCCAGATCTCAAATCAATTTTTGAAAACCATGTTGCTCCTTTCAGCTGATCAAACAAATCATCAATTCTTGGCAACGGATACTTGTTTTTAATTGTCACTTTGTTTAATTGCCGATAGTCTACACACAATCTCATCGAACCATCTTTCTTTCTCACAAACAACACCGGAGCACCCCAAGGCGAAAAACTCGGTCTCACAAAGCCTTTGTCTGTCAACTCTTGCAACTGCGACTTTAATTCTTTCAACTCTGTTGGTGCCATTCTATACGGAGCAATCGAGATCGGAGCTGTTCCTGGCATCAAATCAATACCAAACTCTACTTCTCTAACTGGGGGCAAACCCGGCAATTCTTCAGGAAATACATCTGGGAATTCACATACAATCGGCACTGATTCCACTTTCTTTTCAATTTCCTTTGTATTCAACACATATGCTAAATAGGCTTCATAACCTTTTCTCAAATATCTCTGAGCTGCCATTG
Organism: Gossypium stocksii; assembly: GCA_020496765.1. Classification (NCBI taxonomy): domain Eukaryota; kingdom Viridiplantae; phylum Streptophyta; class Magnoliopsida; order Malvales; family Malvaceae; genus Gossypium; species Gossypium stocksii. The sequence goes on from CM035624.1 coordinate 45,964,585, forward strand.
AAGAAATTACACTAGACAATGCCTCTGATTTATCTGATTCAACCCGCAGAGTTTCGCCACTTTCACACTTTAGCTCAATAACTTTCTGTTTACAATTTACTATGGCATCATGCAATGTCAGCCAGTCCATACCCAAAATAACATCAAACTCATCAAACGGCAACAACATCAAGTTGGCCGGAAAGTAATAACCCCGAATCATTAAAGGACATTTCTTGCATACTTTATCAACTATAACACATTTGCCTAACGGGTTTGACACTTTAATCATAAATTCTGTATTCTCAACAGGTATATTCATGCTAGACACCAATTTCATGCATACATATGAGTGAGTAGAACCGGGATCAATTAAAGCAGTAACATTAACATCATAGAGAGAAAATATACCGGTGATCACATCGGGTGAGGAAGCATCTTCACGAGCTTTAATAGCATAAGTTCTAGCCGGAGCCCTTCCTTCAGATTTAACTGCTGCATCTCTGGCTACATTCTTGCTACTTGCCTCGCTCCCAGCTTTTCTTGGATACCTTCCTCGCGAATCTGCACCACTAGCTTTTGTATTCTGAAATTTTTCTTTTTCAATTCTCTCTGGGCAGTCTCTAATAAAATGATCCGGAGAACCACACCGGAAACATTCGTTTGCTCTGCACGGACCAAAATGATTTCTGCCACACCGCTGACATTCGGGTTTAACAAATCTCGTGTTCCCTACACTGGCTGTCGAAGTAGTTTGGGACTTTGGACCCACATTTTGCTTCTTAAAATTCCCATAGGATTGTCCAGCTGAAACTTGGGAACGAGGATTCATATTTCTTGACTTTCCGGATTGCTGTGAGGGTGCATTTGTCATTGGTCTTTTCTTCCAATTTCGTGTTTCAGATTCTGCCTTTTTCTTCTCTTTAAGTAATTCTTCAGCCTTGCAAGCTCGATCGACAAGTACCACCATTTCCTTTAATTCAAGAATCCCAACAAATACTTTAATTTCTTCATTGAGCCCGTCTTCAAAGCGCCTACACATCTTGGCCTCGGTAGGAACATATTCTCTAGCATACTTACTCAGTCTGACGAACTCTCTTTCATATTCAGTGACTGTCATACTACCTTGCTTTAGCTCAAGAAACTCTTTACGCTTCTGATCAATAAATCTTTCACTAATGTATTTCTTCCGGAACTCATCTTGAAAGAATTCCCAAGTTACCCTCTCTTTCGGTACCACGGAAATCAGTGTCTTCCACCAATTATATGCTGAATCTCTCAACAAAGATATAGCACATTTCAAACATTCCTCAGGTGTGCAGGACAATTCATCAAATACCCGGGTAGAATTCTCAAGCCAGAACTCTGCTTTTTCCGCATCATCATCTACATTAGCTCTGAATTCTTCGGCCCCGAGCTTACGAATTTTATCAACTGGATTTCTTTGGAATTTCATCGTACCCACATCTAGAGACATCTGGGGCACAGGTTGAGGAATTGGGGGAGGTGGGGGAGGTCGTACATTCGGGTTCGTACGAACGAACTCCGTGTACCATGCACTCATCATTTGGAGAAAGGCTTCTCGATCCCTTTCTCCTCCCTGACCAACAGTAGGTGGTGGGTTTTCAGTCGGCGCTGCCCCTTCAGCCGGAGCTGGCGCATTACTCTCTACTTCATCAGCCACAGCTGGATCGGGATCCATTTACTATAAAAAAAATCATTTAAAAGGTCAGAAGTCGTCACACTATCACAATATACACATATGGCATGTATAGCAAAATCCGTACATAAAACACGTTAGTCCGAGAACCGACTAAACCTGCTCTGATACCACCAAATGTAACGTCCCCACGCCCAAAACCGTCACCGGAGTCGAGCTTGAGGCGTCACTAAACGTAATTTATCATTTTAAACAACTTTACAAAAACTATTTTCATTTTCGGAATAAACTATCTCCTGCGTCATGGTCGCTCGAAAAATCATATCTCGAGTTACGAAACTTGAAATCAAGATCCGTAAATTTTCCCTGAATTTAGACTCATATATCTATTCACTAATTTTTTTCTAGAATTTTTGGCTGGGCCGATTAGTACAGTTTATTAGTTAAAGTTGCCCCTGTTTCAGAACTTGACTGTACTGACCTCTGTTTACTACGGACCACTTTTCTCTCTGTACAAAACTCATATAATTGTGCCGTTTATCTCTATTAAAACTAGATTCAATAAGGATTCTAAGCATATAAAATACACCTCCTAATTATTTTTGTACAATTTATGGTGAATTTTCAAAATTAGAACAGGGGATCCAGAAATCGTTCTGGCCCTGTCTCACTAAAACTCAAATATCTCCTAACGTGTAACTCCTTTACCTATTTTGCTTCTTCCATATGAAAGTAGACACAATAAGCTTCAATTTAATAACTAATACATTACCAAATTCGATTTCTATGATTTTTGGTGAATTTTCAAACTCACGTCAGTGTTGCTGCAATGTTCTGTTTTATGGCTAGTTCCATTTTCATAAAAGCTTCCATGTACTAATTAATCTATTATTCTTTCATGACATCAAACATAACCTATATTGGCCATTTCAATGACTCATCATTATCAAGCATTTCCTCAACCAAACACCACCATATCACAAGATTATTTACACATAGTAGGTATATTGCTATACATGCCATTCTAAGTTCTATAAGCCGTTTACCAAAAAGTCCTTCGGATAGTGTGATCGAGTCTTCGACCTATCCCGATTCTCGAGCCGGCTTGTCCAAAACTACAATGAATAAAAAGGAGGGAGTAGGCATAAATGCTTAGTAAGTTCATATGCAAATAACAAGTAACATAACAAAGTCATTATGCCAAACAACATTAACATAGCATCACCAAAACATATGTCACAATTTTAATCATCATACTTCATCTTACCACATTTTGTTGTTGTGTCGAGTTTCAACCCGAGGGTTAAGTACATACCTGTCCAATATGGCCATTTCTCAATATTACCGAATCGTCACTTACATCTTGAGTGCTTTTCCATTTCACTTGAATTTTACCCGTTGAACACATTGGAATACAACTCGGATACACGGATCATTTGCACATAAGTGCTATATATGAAATCAATCAATTATGTAACCCGCCCATAAGCGAACTCGGACTCAACTCAACGAGCTCAGGCGTTCGCATCCATAAGTGAACTCGGACTCAACTCAACGAGCTCGGATGCCTAGTTACATTTCACGAACTCGGACTCAACTCAACGAGTTCGGATATTCGCATCCATAAGTGAACTCGGACTCAACTCAACGAGTTCGGATGCCCAACCATCCTAGTGACATGTCACTTGTATCCTAATCTATTCCTAAGGTTCAAACGGGATTTTCCTCAGTCACATATCCTTGCCGTCTTCCACAGAATGCCGAAACCAATACTCGGTAGCAATTTATATTTAACAAGTAGCATACACAATTTGCATATTATTCGATAATAACCTCAAAGCATATATTTCATGATAAAAATCAGCATATCATATAAATAACATCAATTAACTTAAAAATAACAATTATGTTACATTATTTACACGTGAACTTACCTTAGTACCAAAATACAACGATTTTGCAATTTAGTCCGTAATCTTTTCTTTTCCCCGATTGAGGTCGATTCCACGTCTTTCTTGATCTAAAATAACACATTTAGCTTGTTTAATATTCACATTTTAAAATTAGACCTTAATTCAAATTTTGGAAAAATTACAATTTTGCCCCTAAACTTTTGCATATTTACACTTTTGCCCCAAAGCTCGGAAATTTACTTTATCACAAATTCTTATGTTTTAAGACATGCTGATCATTTATTTACCATTAGAATTCTCAAATTCCCACTAAAACACATACTTATGAACAATATGTATTTTTTACCGATTAAGCCGTTTTACTCGTTTTTGCTCAAAACCGAGTAGCATAAGTTGTCTAACATAACTTAAAACCTCATATTCTATCATAAAACATCAAAATACACAAATTTCACCTATGGGTATTTTTCCAAATGTGAACCCTAACTTAAAATAATGCTAACATAAGCTTTATCAAGCTACCGGGATCTCAAAAACGTAAAAATCTTTAAAAACGGGGCTTAGATGCACTTACTATGAAGCTTGAAAGTTGAAGAAACCCTAGCTATGGAGAGAGCAAGTTTCGGCAGCAACCAAATGAAGATGATAACAATTTTGTGTTATTTTTCCCTTTTAATTCATGTTAATAACCAAATGACCAAAATACCCCTCCTTACTAAACTTTCAAAAATTCCTCCCATGTCCTAATTTGTCCATGAACTTAAAATTGGTCTAATTACCATTTAAGACCTCCTAATTAATATTTCAAAGCAATTTCATACTAAAAACTCCTAGAATGCAAGTTTTGCAACTTATTCGATTTAATCCCTAACTCCAAATTAAGCACTTTACGCTTAGAATTTCTTCACGAAATTTTCACACCATCATAAAATCATATCATAAACATCAAAATAATTATAATATAATTATTTCTACCTCGGATTTGTGGTCACGAAACCACTATTCCGATTAGGCCCTAATTCGGGATATTACAGGTTACAATTGACTAAAGGAAGAAATAGACAAGTGTTGAGATATAGATGTTTTAATCTTTTAAATGATTTTATCACTTAAACTTACTAAGCTTAGAAATGCTTACTCTGTTGCTCTTAATTCTCTGTTTTATAGGTTTCGTTCGTTAGCTACGGTCTCGGGATTTTTAAGATCAAAGTCATCCATACTATCAAAGCTCTTTCGGTATTTAGTAACTAAATTTTGAATATGGCATGTATAGGCTTGACTTTTGGATTATAAATTAATATCCTTTTGATGATGTATATATGTGTGTATAGCCATGCGAAAATGGCTTACTATGTTACCATTTTATTTGAGTATGAATTTTAAGCATGACCAAATGTTGAAATTTTATGAAAGAATGTGTGCTTTTGATAAGTGATTGAGAATTGAATGTTGCATGCTTATTTGATCTTAGTTGGTGTTTTTGTATGTGATGTCCTTATGGGAAGGAATGCCTAAGGTGATATACATGTTGTATTTGACCAGAGATAAGTTAAGTAATGAACGAACATTAATAAGTTGGGAAATTTGTGAGTCTTGGATAGCTATGTGAAATCGGCATATAGGCTTAAATGCATACCATTCATTTGGTATCCTTTGTCACTAATTGTCTTATATTAGTAAAGAAATGGATGATTTTTAAGTTACAACAATCGATTAAGGTAAGGAAATTTAGAGTAAATTTCTTGGAAGTTTGTTTGATCAATATTTATCAAATGTCATGAAATAAAAAAGAAATCGTAGATAAGATGTCTTCATACAAGTACATTCGGCCCTAGTAGACAAGATCATGAAATTGGCTAAGTCATGAGATTTGTACCATATGAATAGTAATGGCCATTTAGTATTAAGTAAATTTCAAATGGTCAATTGCATGTTTGTTAATTTGTTTGGGAAATTAAGTGTGCTTGCGCATTATATATATATATTGTTAAGTGAATTATGTGTCTGTTTTGTAATATCTCGTATCCCCATTCCGGCGACGGATAGGGGCATGGGGTGTTACATATAAGGAATGCACTATGTTTAATTTTTATGGATATTATATATGGTAAGTTTAATTCTGAATTATATAGGCTTACTATGATATAAAGTTTACTCTGTTTATTTTTCATGTTTTATAGTGGTTCGATAGCTCGCTCGATTCGGACAATGTCGGAGTTACACATCACACTATCCAGTTTCTGATTGGTACTTTTGAACTTATAGATATATGTAAATATGGCATGTATAGACTAGATTTAAGGTTGATGATTATGGTTACTTGTGTTAAGACTTTTGGTACATGCTTTGATATATGATAAGCGATGTAATTTGGCTTAAATGGGTAACATGTTTTGGTTGTGTATATAATGCAAATATGGTATGTTTTGGCAAATAGTTGATGAAATGAAATTATGCAAATATATGTATTGATATGTGTTAGGTACATGGAATGGAAAGGTATGAATGTGTTTTGCTATTTGAATACCATTTTGATGAGCTACATGGTTTGTTGCATGAATGATTTATTTGGTATATGAAATGTTGAAGTTTGGTTGCTAAATTGGGTACAGAATTGGTGTTTTTCTTGACCTTGTAGGGTATGCCCTTATGGGTGGCAAATTGGCCTTGCAAATCGCCTATTTTTGTCTACACGATTAGGGGCACAGGTGTGTGTCTCAGCCTTGTGTGACACATGGTCAAGGTAAACAGCTGTGTGTCCCCTGGTGTTGCAATTCTAATTAAGTCAGGATGCTCCACACGGCTGCACACACGGGCATGTGACTGGCTGTGTAGCATAAGTCAGTATACCCTATAGGTTGGCACGGTCGAGCACATGGCCTAGACAGGGGCGTGTGAGGCCATTTCGAATAGGCACACAGGCTAATCACACGAGCGTGTGACTGGCCGTGTGACCCCAGTCAGTATACCCTCTAGTTTTCACAAGGCCAAGCACATGGGCGTGCGGTTAGCTGTGTGGTCCAAGTCAGTATGTATGCCTTGTTTTCACACGGCCTGTGACACGGACATATTTATAGCCATGTGAGGCACACGAGTGTGTCCTTTGAAATGAAAATTTTTCTAAGTTATTCTGAAACATTCAAATGTTACCGATTTAGTTCTGAATGCATGATTTGAGGTTCGTATGCTTGTTTTAAATATGTTATGAGTGCAAATGTATGATATTGATTATAATGTGATGAGTGTTTGAAAAATTTAATGTACTGGAATATGTTCTGTCCTGTAATACCTCTTAACCTATTCCGGTGACGGTTACAGGTTAGAGGTGTTACACCTAATGTTTTTAAAGATTTAAATCCTCTGCTTGGATTACTTTTGCTATTTAGTGTCATTTTATTGTGAATTTCAAGTGCATGATTATCTTTAGATTATCCTAAGACATTATCGGTGAAAACAATAAATTGATGGAAGTTAACTTGAATGTGGGTTGAGGATTTTGCTTAAGGACAAGCAAACGCTTAAGTGTAGGGATACTAGATAGGTGCTATAAGTAACATGTTTTAATCTCATTCTTAATGCGTTTTTGGGTGATTATTCTATGTTAATGGTGAATTTTATGCTACTAACCCTTTAAATTCATTTTCTATACTTACGAGAGCATCTGGGAGCAAACGGAGTAGAAAACGAGTGAAAACCAGAGCGAGTTATAGGAGCCACATGGGTTGACCCCTTCTACACGGGCGTGTGAGCCATATGGGTTGCCACACGGCCATGAGGCAGGCTGTGTTGATTTCACAATTTGCACTCTAAATATGCAAAAAAAAAAGGAATTTTTAGGTTTTTCGAGTATTTTGTGTAATAACCTAAAATTCACGGGCATCGAAAAAGTACAATATCGGGCTTCCGTTTTAGTAAACCGAGTTCTAAATAAATATTAGAAATATTTATGAGTCTAGTGATGTGTTTAATTAGGTTTAAATTACGTGAATTTAGCTTAATTAAGAGTAATTAGGAAAAAGGACTAAATTGAATAAAGGGTAAAAGCTAAATTATAGATAATAGAAAATAAAAAGGACCAAAATGGCAAATATGTCATTTAGCAATAGTGGAGGCGACAAAAAGGGGGAAAATATAAGGTTTTTCTTTCAATAATTATATGTTAAATAATTAATTAATTATTATTATATTATAAATTCTATTAATTATAATATTATATTATGAAATAAATAAAATGAAGACAAGTGTATGGTGATGATTTAATACAAGTGTATTAATAAAAATACATACATTTGTAATATATGTAATAATTATTAAATAGATATTTATTAAATTATTATAATATATTATATTATTATTTAATTGATATTATATTACTAAATTAATGAATAAATTAATAGGTTGAGAAATGTAAGTTGATGGTAAAATACAAGTGTAATAAATCATATACATACAATTGTAAAATACATATTTGTTTACTTATTATTTAAGAAATAATAATATTTATTAAGTTAATATAATAATATAATAAACAAAAGTAAAATAAAATGAAACAAAACAAAGCATAAAGAAACAGAGAGCATTTCGAAAGTCAGGGAAAGAAAAAGAAAAAGGAAAAACTAGGGTTTCGGAGCTTTAAGCTTTAATTGGTAAGTCAATTGTCCTTTTTACTTAATTTTGATGTTTTAGAAGCTTTAGAACAAAGTTTTGTTAAATTTAAGTTGAAATTTTGGAAGTTCTTAGATTTTTGAACATGAGCCATGTCGAATAAATTGTTGAATTAGGGGTTTAATTGATAGAATTTCTAGTTAGAATTGATTAAGGGATCAAATCATCAAAGAAGCTATAAGTTTTGTGTTAGAGGGAATAAATTGAAAGAAATTTGAAATTAGGGTTTTATCATGAACAACAGATGGTTAAGTTGAATTTGGTAGAAAATTTAGTAGAAATGAAGTATGAATTGAGTTAGAAAAGTAAATGAGTTTAATTAGGATCAAATTGAAATTAAAGTAGAAATTGAATAGAAATTCAATTATTTATTGTAAATTAGTGTTATATTAATAGTGTAAAAATTATTTTTAATTTTCGTAGCAACCAATGAACCAGAGACATCGGCCCAAAAGGGAAAACAGAAGATTATCGAGGAGTAATCGTGAATTTCGGGTTTGTATTACTATAATTCAAATTATTTACTATTAAATGTTATATTTAAATTATGTAGTTGGTAAGTACATTATGAGGTAAGTGTATTATTGAATTGTATGAAATTGAGTTATATGATAAATATGTATTAAAATTGAATTGCATGTGAATTGAAAAGGAAAAATGTAATGAGTGGATTGTATATTGAATTGAAAGTGAAATTAATATGAAAGTAAAATTGAAATGAGAAATTGGAAAACCCTATTAACTAGTCGGGCTAAGTTGGATATAATTGGCATGCCATAGGATTTGGAAGAGTTCGGGAGATCTTTTTCGGCTTGGCCGAGGAGATACTGATGTTACTATATTATTCGGATTATCTGAAGAGGCACTTAGTGCCAATCTGGTGTGTTTGGTTGGATTATTCTGGTGTGTTTGGGAGGATTATTTTGGTGTGTTGGGAGGATCATTCTAGTGTGTTTGGTTGGATTATTCTGGTATGTTGTGTTGGAATCCATGTATCAATCAAGGTCTGAGTCTTGTTAATAGGGGTAAATAAATGAAATGAGAAAATTTGAATGAATTCGATTGATTGAACTATTGAGAATATGAGAAAGTGGAATTATGAATCGAAATGTGAATTGAAAATGAGACATGAGATTTGAAAGCATGAACTTAATGTTCATGAATTGTTAAATTGCAAATTGTTGATATATGATATCTGCTGAGAATTTATTATCAATCAGATATTAAATTGAAAGTAAAATTTGTTCTTATGATTACAATATTACACGTGGATGTTATAATTTATTAAAGTTATATAGTTTGAATTATGGGAATACCACTGAGTATGCCTATACTCAACGTACGGTTGTTTCCGTGCGCAGGTTAGTAGGAGTCAGGAGTCGCGGTTTAGCATCGAGATTGATCCTGACCTCAGCACAACTTTGGTGATGTAAATTTCCTTTTTAGGTAAAAGTGGCATGTACTAGGTGATTGTATGAGTCAAGTATATAGGTTAAGTGATTTTGGTTATAAAAAAGTTGTTTACAATGTTTAAATCGTTAAATGACACGGTAAGAAACTTTATAAAATGTTTGGTACTTTGGCACCAAGTTAAGTGGAAAGATGAATAAAGTCTATTAATTGATTTTGATTAATATTATGAAGGTTCACAGGTCAAATTGTTAAATCGATGTTGTAGGCATAATTAAGTATGTTGAATATGGAAATTGTATGGATTGTAATATTTGTTTTGAATTGGTTGTTGTTTGAAATTTGCAGGGAAGGTTAGATGTTTATAAAGAGGTTATATTGAGTTTTTTTAAAAAAGAATAAAAAATTTACGAAAAATTTTCGAGGTACTCGAACAAGTCCCGTACCACTTCTAATACGTGTTTTGGGCCTCGAGAGTCCATTATAGGGACTTAATGATTAAATTATACTATTATGTTATTTATTTGTAAATTATTCGTGAACTGTCTGATATGTCTGGTAATGCTCTGTAACCCTGTTCCAGTGATAGTTTAGGATTAGGGGGTGTTACAGTTGTTGGTATCAGAGCTATTTAGCTTTAGTCGATTCTTGGGCTAAATCGAGCTCAGAAGATAGTCTAAAAGTACATGCCACTATTGAGTCGAAACTGAGTCTGGATTTGGATGCTGACCTATTTCTTTGTTTATGTTTTATAGATTAAAGATGTCAAATGAATACATTGATGATACTGGCAAAGAAATGTATACTGGAGATGAATAATCATACGGATTAGATGAAACTGAATCAGTAACACCTAGTATAAACCCAATGAGAAATCAACCCCCTAGAGTAGATAGGGGAAATGATAGAGATGATTCTCACTTATTACAAGTTATTATTGATTCCTTACAAAGAGTAGCGAGGATTGTTCCTGCCTCTACATCTGTACCTGCTTAGAGATGGGCCCCAATAAAAGAATTAAGAAAATACGATGCCATTGAGTTCTTGGGTCTGAAAGGAGTTGGTCCATCCATAGCAGAGAACTGGATGGAATCAACTAAAGGAGTTCAGCAACAATTGGAATGTACCCCCCCGAGAATGTCTGATCTGTGTCGTTTCTTTACTGCAAGGTGAAGCTTATCTATGGCGGGAATCTGTAATTCGACATCTACCAACCGAACAAGTAACATGAGAATTATTTCAGAAAGAATTCCATAAGAAATATATTAGGGAATTATATATTGAAGACAAAAAGCAAGAATTTCTGATGTTAAAGCAAGATGATATGTCACTCGTAAATTATGAACGAGAATTTTCTAGACTCAGCAGGTATGCATCAAAATTTATACCGACAGAGGTTGATAGTTGCAAGTTGTTCCTACATGTGTAAGAGATGAAATTAGAGTACAGCTAGTATCACTCCGAATTACAAAATTTGTAGACTTGGTCGAGAGAGCAAAGGTGGTAGGGCAGGTTTTGGGTCTGGGTAAAAAGCTTGAAATAGTTAGATCGACCGACAAACGAGCTAGAACCACAAGTTCTAATACTTTACCAAAAAGATCCAGAGAATTCAGGGGTGGTTGGAGGTCGACTTTTAGATTGGATTGAGATGATAAAGGCCGGGGTAAACAGACTACGGTTTCTACTGGCAGTGTAAAAGGGCCTTCACGAGACATTGATTGTAATATCCTGAATTAGGGCCTAATCGGAATAGTGGTTTCGTGACCACAAATCTGAGATAGAAATAATTATTTTATAATTATTTTGAGGTTTACGATATGATTGCATGATTGTGTGAAAATTTCGTGAAGAAATTCTTGGCATAAAGTGCTTAATTTAAAATTAGGGACTAAATCGAATGAGTTGCAAAACCTGTATTCTAGAAGTTTCTAGTATGAAATTGCTTTGAAATATTAATTAGGAAGTCTTAAATGGAAATTTGACCAATTTTAAGTTCATGGACAAAATTTGGACATGGAAGGAATTTTTGAAAGTTTAGTAAGGAGGGGCATTTTGGTCATTTGGACATTAAATGAAATAAAAAGGGAAAACTAACACAAAATTGGTTATCATCTTCCTTAGTTGCTGCCGAATGCTCCCTCTCTCCATATCTAGGGTTTCTTCAACTTTCAAGCTTCATAGTAAGTGATTCCAAGCCCCGTTTTTAATGATTTTTACGTTTTTGAGATCCCAGTAGCTCGGTATAGCTTATGATAGCAATATTTTGAGTTAGGGTTCATATTTGGAAAAATACCCATAGGTGAAATTTGTGTATTTTGATGTTTTATGATAGAATATGAGGTTTTAAATTATGTTAGACAACTTGTGCTACTCGGTTTTAAGTAAAAACGAACAAAACGGTTTAATCGGTAAAAGTACATATTGTTCATAAGTATGTGTTATAGTGGGAATTTGAGCTTGCTAATAGAAAATAAATGATTAGCATGTTCTAAAACATAAGAATTTGAAATAAAATTTAATTTCCAAGCTTTGGGGCAAAAGTGTAAATATGTAAAAGTTTAGGGGCAAAATTGTAATTTTGCCAAAATTTGAATTTAGGATTATTTTGATAAATGTGAGTATTAAATAAGTTAAATGTGTTATTTTAGATCAAGAAAGATGTGGAATCGACCTTGATCGAGGAAAAGAAAAGATTGTGGACTAAATTGCAAAATTGCTATATTTTGTACCGAGGTAAGTTCATGTGTAAATAATGTAACATAATTGTTATTTTTAAGTTAATTGATGTTATTTATATGATATGCTGATTTTTATCATGAAATATATGCTTTGTGGTTATTATTGAATAATATGCAAGTTATGTGTGCCACTTGTTAAATATAAATTGCTACTGAGTATTGGTTTCGGTATTCTGTGGAAGACAGCAAGGATATGTGATTGAGGAAAATCCCGTTTGAACCTTAGGAATAGATTAGGATACAAGTGACATGTCACTAGGATGGTTGAGTATCCGAACTCGTTGAGTTGAGTCCGAGTTCACTTATGGATGCGAACACCCGAGCTCGTTACGTTGAGTCCGAGTTCGCTTATGGGTGGGTTACATGATCGCTTGATTATATATGTGGCACTTATGTGCAAATTATCCATGTATCCGAATTATATTCCGATGTGTTCAACGGGTAAAATTTTAGCGAAATGGAAGAATGCGTGAGATGTGAATGATATTTTGGAAAGTGTTTTGAAATGGACACTTTGGACAGGTATGTACTTAACCCTTGGGTTGAAACTTGATACAACAACAATAATGTGGTAAGATGACAATGGATGATTAGCAATGTGATATATGTTTTGGTGATACCATGCTAGTGTTGTTTGGAAGAATTGCTTTGTTATGTTACTTGTTATTTGCATGTGAACTTACTAAGCATTCATGCTTACTCCCTCATTTTCATTCATTGTAGTTTTGGACAAGCCGGCTCAGGAATCGGGATAGGTCAAAGGCTCGATCACACTATCCGAAGAACTTTTTGGTAAAATGGCTTGTATGACTTAAGTATGGCATGTATAGCAATGTTCTTATTTTGTGTAAATAATCTTGTGACATGGTTGTGGTTTGGTTGAGAAAATGCTTGATAATGATTAGTCATTGGAATGGCTAGCCTAGATCATGTTTGATGCCATATGAGGTTAATATGTTATCTAGATCATGAAAATTCATAAAATGATGAAATTGCCATAAAACAGAACATTACACTAACAATGATGTGAGTTTGAAAAATCACTAAAAATAGTAGAAACCGATTTAGGTGATAAATTAAATATGAAATTGAATCTTATTGTGTCTACTTTCATATGAAAGAAGCAAAACAGGTAAAGGAGTTATATGTGATGAGATATTTGAGTTTAAGTGAGATAGGGCTAGAGCAATTTCTTGATCCCCTGTTCCAATTTTAGAAATTCACCATAAATTGTAAAAAAAATAATTAGGAGGTGTATTTTATATGTACAGAATCCTTATTGGGTCTAGTTTTAAGATAAACAAATGGTATAGTCATATTAATTTGTTACAAAGAGAAAAGGGGTTCGAGGTAAGTAGAGGTCAGTGCGGTCGAGTCCTGAAACAGGGTAATTTTTAACTAATAAACTGTACTAATTGGATCAACCAAAAATTCTAGAAAAAAAATTAGTAAATAGATATATGAGTCTAGACTCAGGGAAAATTTACGGATCTTGATTTCGAGTTTTTTAACTCGAGATATGATTTTTTTAGCGACTATGACGCAGAAAAACTACTTATTCTGAAAATTAAAATAAATGATGTAAAGTTGATTTAATGATAAATTAAGTTTAGTAACACCTCGAGATGGACTCCGGTGTCGATCTCGGGCGTGGGGGTGTTACATTTGGTGGTATCAGAGTAGGTTTAGTCGGTTCTCAGAATAATGTGTTGTATGTACGGATTTTGCTATACATGCCATATATGTATATTGTGATAGTGTGACGACTTCTGACATTTTAAATGATTTTTTTATAGTAAATGGGTCCCGATCCAACTATGGCCGATGATGTAGAAAGTAATACACCAGCTCCAGCTGAAGGGGCAGTGCCGACTAAAAATCCACCTCCCACTATTGGTCAAGGAGGAGGAGAAAGAGGTCGAGAAGCCTTTCTCCAGATGATGAGTGCTTGGTATACTGAGTTCGTTCGCACGAACCCAAATGTACAACCTCCCCTACCTTCCCCAATTCCTCAACCTGTACCCCCGATGCCTTAGGGTGTGGATATGATGAAATTCCAAAGAAATCCAGTTGATAAAATCCGTAAGCTAGGGGCTGAAGAATTCAGGGCTAATGTAGATGATGATACCGAGAAAGCAAAGTTCTGGCTTGAAAATTCTATTCGGGTATTTGATGAATTATCTTGTACACCTGAAGAATGTTTGAAATGTGCTATATCTTTGTAGAGGGATTCAGCCTATAATTGGTGGAAGACCTTGATTTCTGTGGTACCGAAAGAGAGGGTAACTTGGGAATTCTTTCAAGAAGAGTTTCGAAAGAAATACATCAGTGAAAGATTTATTGATCAGAAGCGTAAAGAGTTTCTTGAGCTGAAGCAAGGTAATATGACAGTCACAGAATATGAAAGAGAGTTTGTTCGATTGAGTAAGTATGCTAGAGAATATGTTCCTACAGAGGCCAAGATGTGCCGACGATTTGAAGACGGGCTCAACGAAGACATCAAGGTATTTGTTGGGATCCTTGAACTAAAAGAAATGGTGGTACTTGTCGATCGAGCTTGCAAGGCTGAAGAACTACGTAAAGAGAAGAAAAAAGTAGAATCTGAGACACGAAATTGGAAGAAAAGACCAATTAGTAATGCACCCTCACAGCAACCCGAAAAGTCAAGAAATATGAATCCTCATTCCCAAGTTTTAGCTGGGCAATCATATGGGAATTCTAAGAAGCAAAATATGGGTCTTAAGTCCCAAACTACTTCGGCAGCCAGTGTAGGGAACTCGAGATTTGTTAAGCCCAAGTGCCAGCGGTGTGGTAGAAATCATTTTGGTCCGTGTAGAGCAAATGAATGTTTTCGATGTGGTTCTCCGGATCATTTTATTAGAGACTGCCCAGAGAGAGTGGAAAAAAAAAATTTCAGAATACAAAAGCAAGTGGTGCGGATTCGAGGGGAAGGTATCCAAGAAAAGTTGGGAGTGAAGCAAGCAGCAAGAATGTAGCCAGAGATGCAGCAGTTAGATCTGAAGGAAGGGCTCCGGCTAGAACTTATGCTATTAAAGCGCGTGATGATGCTTCCTCACCCGATGTGATTACCGGTATATTTTCTCTCTATGATGTTAATGTTACTGCTTTGATTGATCCCGGTTCTACTCATTCATATGTGTGCATGAAATTGGTGTCTAGTATGAATATACCTGTTAAGGACACAGAATTTATGATTAAAGTGTCAAATCCGTTAGGTAAATGTGTTATAGTTGATAAAGTATGCAAGAAATGTCCTTTAATGATTCGGGGTTATTACTTTCCGGCCGACTTGATGTTGTTGCCATTTGATGAGTTTGATGTTATTTTGGGTATGGATTGGTTGACTTTGCATGATGCTATAGTAAATTGTAAACAGAAAGTTATTGAATTAAAGTGTGAAAATGGTGAAACTCTGCGGGTTGAATCAGATAAATCGGAGGCATTGTCTAGTGTGATTTCTTCAATGTCGGCTCGAAGATATTTGAGAAAGGGTTATGAAGCTTATTTAGCATATGTGTTGAATACAAAAGAAATTGAAAAGAAAGTAGAATCAGTACCGATTGTATGTGAATTCGATGATGTATTTCCAGAAGAATTGCCGGGCTTGCCTCCAGTCAGGGAAGTAGAATTTGGTATTGAATTGATTCCGGGAATAGCTCCGATCTCAATTGCTCCGTATAGAATGGCACCAACAGAATTGAAAGAATTAAAGTCGCAGTTGCAAGAGTTGACTGACAAAGGCTTTGTGAGACCGTGTTTTTCACCTTGGGGTGCTCCTGTATTGTTCGTGAAAAAGAAGGATGGTTCAATGAGATTGTGTGTTGACTATCGGCAGTTAAACAAAGTGACAATCAAGAACAAGTATCCATTGCCGAGAATTGATGATTTGTTTGATCAATTGAAAGGAGCGACGTGGTTTTCAAAGATTGATTTGAGATCTGGGTACTATCAGTTGCGGGTAAAAGAATCAGATGTGCCTAAAACTGTTTTTAGAACAAGGTACGGTCATTATGAATTTTTAGTTATGCCATTTGGGTTGACTAATGCTCTTGCTGTGTTTATGGATTTGATGAATCGTATATTTCGACCATACTTGGACAAGTTTGTTGTGGTATTTATAGATGATATCTTGATTTATTCGAAATATGAGACTGAGCATGCTGAGCATTTGAAGATAGTTTTGCAAACCTTTGAGACAAGCAGTTATATGCCAAGTTTAGTAAAAGTGAATTTTGGCTTCGGGAAGTTGGATTTTTGGGCCATATTGTTTCAGGTGATGGTATAAGGGTTGATCCTAGTAAAATTTCAGCTATTGTTGATTGGAAACCACCGAAGAATGTAACCAAAGTTAGAAGTTTCTTGGGGCTAGCTGGATATTATCGACGGTTTGTAAATGGATTTTCTATAATTGCTGCTCCTATAACTAGATTACTCCGAAAGGATGTTAAATTTGAGTGGACAGAAGAATGTCAACGAAGTTTCGAAGAATTGAAAAAGTTATTAATAGAGGCACCAGTATTAGTACAGCCTGAGTCAGGTAAAGAATTTGTGGTATATAGTGATGCTTCTCTAAATGGTTTGGGATGTGTATTGATGCAAGAAGGAAAAGTTGTGGCTTATGCTTCGAGGCAGTTAAAACCCCACGAGAGGAATTATCCTACTCATGATTTGGAATTGGCTGTAGTGCTGTTTGCTTTGAAGATTTGGCGACATTATCTATATGGTGAAAAGTGTCGAGTATATACCGATCACAAAAGTCTTAAATACTTGATGTCACAAAAAGATTTGAACTTGAGACAGCGAAGATGGTTAGAGTTATTGAAAGATTACGAGCTGGTGATTGATTACCATCTGGGAAAAGCGAATGTGGTTGCAGATGCCTTAAGCAGAAAGTTGTTGTTTGCTTTGAGAGTTATGAACACTCGGTTGGAAATGTCAGATGATGGTTCAATTCTGGCCGAGTTAAAAGCAAGACTGATGTTTTTACAAGAGATTTGTGAAGCTCAGAAAAGCGATGAAGACTTGCAAGCGAAAAGAAAGCAGTGTGAGGTTGATACAGAGTCAGATTTTAGAATCGGTTCTGATGGTTGCTTGATGTTTAAAGATCGGATTTGTGTACCGAAGAATGAGGAATTGATTCAAAAGATTTTGCAGGAAGCACATGGTGGTTGCTTATCGATTCATCCAGGTAGTACGAAAATGTATAATGATTTGAAGAAAATGTACTGGTGGAATGGAATGAAAAAGGATATATCGGAATTTGTATCGCAATGCTTAATTTGTCAACAGGTGAAAGCTGAACACCAAGTGCCTTCGGGATTACTTCAGCCTATTATGGTTCCTGAATGGAAATGTGTGACAGCCCTATTCTGACCCTAGTCGGGAAGTGGTTTCGGGACTGCTAAACCGAGTCGTAGAAATAATTGAATATAATATTTTATGTCTAAAATATGTGATCCTGCATGTGTGAAATTTGAATGCTTTGATTTTTGTCAATTTGAATGTGTTTCTAAATAAAAAGGACTTATGTGAGAAGCTTTGAATATATGTGTGGCTTATTTTAAGTGATTAATTATTGAATGATACAAACAAGTGGGTTTGCATGTTAATTTGCCACTTTTAATGTTAGTGGCCGGCCATGATGGTTTTGGTAAGCAAAATAAGCATATTTTATATGTATAATAATGAATGGCCAAATAGTGCATGGATTAATAGTTGGGACTTGCATGTCAAATTGACAAATTCTTCCTTAGTGGTCGGCCATGTTGTTTACTTTTTGGAATTTGCATGCATTTTATATATATATAAAATGTATATATATATATATATGCATTATAATAAGTAACCATAATTTATTTTATAAAATATATGAAAGAACATAAATTGATTTTAATAAAGTGAAAATGGGTGAGAAAAACAAAGTTGGTTCTTTCTTTTTCTTCATTGCCGTAGTAAAGAAAGAATAGGGAGAAAGGAGTTCATACAATCGGCCCTTTTTCATAGTTGATTTTTAAAGGTATGTAATGTGTTTTTAGTTAAATTAATTGTGGAATTTTGTTGCTAAGGACTTGTGGTAGTTAACTCATGATTTTAATTCTTGATTAATTGAGTATAGTACATTCGGCCATTTGTGAGAAATGTGGAGATTTTTGTTTAAATCTTGTAATTCATGTTAAATTATGGAAATTGAGTTATGTATTGATATAATCATGTGATGAATGAGAGATTTGAGTTGGGCGGATAAAAATAGTTTGTGTATGGTACTAATGCTTACATTCGGCCATGAAAAGGGAATGGGAAATAAATATGTTTTTCCATGTTTTGCTAAGTATTTGAGTTTGGTGGATGATTTGAGTGTTCTAGAGAAATGCATAATGAACATTCGGTTTTGGACTTTTAAGTGTTGTTAAATGCTTTGAATAATATAAATAAGTGGCTTTGATGTGTGAAATTCGGCCAAGTGGTTATAAGCATGATTTTAGAAATTCAATGATATTCGACCAATTTGAATAATTCATGGCACCTCAAGCAAATTAGTTTTAGATGTTATTAAATATTGAAGATTATTTAAGCATATTGCCAAATGTGATTTTAGTTAATGATTCGGTTATGAGTGCTGATTTTGTTTTATAATTAGCTGAATGTGTATATGTATGCTATGAGGTGGTTTAGCTTAAAGAAAATTAAGGTGTTCGGAAGGTGATTGCCGTGGATAGTTTAAGTAATGAAATTTAATTTCTGTTATGTAAAGTGATGACATTGCCGTTTGTAAATTGAGTAGTTAAAATTGTTGATTGAGCATCAAGAGCTTAAGGGGACAAACTCGGATCGAGGAAAAACGAAGGTAGTCGTGTAGTCGATATAGCCGTACGATAACTTTTGAGGTAAGCTCTTAAACGATTAAGTTGAATTTATGTGTTTAAAGATTAAATGAATATAGAATAAAGTTTTAGTATATGTGATATATATATATATATATATATTTGTGAATGATTAATAATGTTCATAATATGAGCCGAAAATGGCTAACTTACTCGATTGAATTGTGCATGGAAATGAGGTATATGCTAAAAGAGTTTTAGAGAATGATATATGATCTCTGTGTTTCGGTTAAGTAATGGTAAATAGAATGAGTATGAATTTAGTGAGGACTATGTGTGATAGCCAAATGTCTTATGAACTAATAGGTGTGAATGGTATTTTGAATACATGAGATAAGATGGAATAACCGAAAGCATCATGAGTTATGACGTGAATAAAATACTATGAATTTCTTGTAAATGATGAGTAGTGATTACATTTGGCTATGAAATTATGTTTTAAATTCTTGAATGTACTTGAAATCATTATAATGAAATGGTATTTTAAATAAATTATGTGATGAAATTACCGAATGAATTATGAGATGAATTGTGGATTAATGTTACAAAGTAAGTGAAACTACTAATGTGATTAGGAAATTGAAGAAGGGAAATTGAGATCTTAGTAAGTTCTTAAGTGTTTGAACTTTTGGAAATTTAAGAGTAAATTGTAATAGATCTGCTTGGGACAGCAGCAATAACGTGATTTTAGAAAATCACCATAAATTGTTGGAGTTGAGTTAGAGGCTGAATAAATTATGTAATAAAAACTTGATGAGTCTAGTTTCCTATAAAAGAAACCGTGTAAGTAAAGGAATTGCCGATAATGAGATATTTAAAGTGGTGTGGGACAGAGTCAAAAGGGCTTCGAGGGCCCCTGTTCTATTTTTAGAAAATCATTATAAATTGTACAAAAATGATTATAAGATAAAATTTATATGCTTAGACTCCTTAATAAGTCTAGTTTCAAATGGAATAAATGAAAACATATTTTGAATTCTGTACAATGAGAAATTTGATTCATAGTGAAGTGTGGTCAGAATAGTCAAATAGTAAAATAGGGAAAACTTTAAGAAAAATCTGGTATTGATTGGCCAAACCAAAAATCCTGAAATTTTTGTGGATAGAAGATATATGAGTTTATTTTTAGGGAAAATTAACGGCACTTGATTTGGAGTTTCGTAGCTCCAGTTACAAATAATTTAATGAATGTTTCTCAGTAAGACAACTCGTAGTGAATTTGTGATTATGTTGTAAACATTGGTAAAACTGTTTGAGTTGCTTATAAGCTATTGATTAAAACCATACGTGAATTTTGAATTGTCCCATTAGAAAATGATATATGAATGTTAGATGAATCTTTGATGTTAAAATTTGTGAAATTATAAGTTTATAAGTATTGAATTATTGGAGATGAGCATGTCATTGCCGAATGTAAATTAAAATGTTAAATAATTGTAAGTAAGAACATCTTTGATTAAATATTGGTAATCAAAGTACCAAATTCATATTAAAATGAGGCTATAAGCCATAAATGACTAGTATACCAAGTCGAATTTGATATGATGAAATTGATGTACAAGGTATGTATATGTGGTGAGGCCGAAATGGCTAATATTAAATGTGTGCAAGTTATCCGAATAGCCTTTATGAAAATGTGTACTATCTTATTTGTATAGTGAGGCCGAATGGTTACTTAGAAATGTAATATGGTTGAGTGGTTATTTAAATTCAAGCAAAGTATATGATGTATTAGCAAGTGAAGATAAAAGTATTATCTTATATAAGTGCTTGTGTATGTGGTGTGACCGAATGGGCAGATGTGAAATGTACATATGTTTATGTGCATATAATGTGGCGGAATGACCAATTGTGAAAAGTATGTATTATTGGATATTTGATGAGGCCAAAGTTAGTAAAAAGTATATAAAATAAATTGTGCTGAGATTGTATCCGGGTTTAGTCCCGCAGGCTTCATGCTGGTATTATGTTCGGGTTTTATACCTCGCAGGCCAAGTGCTAGTGAATTTGATAAAGTATATAACTACAAGATCCTATGCTAAGATGATAAATTGAACTCGTATTACACATTAAGTGATTCAGGTATGTGATATATATATTATATATGTGAGATTGATCTGACGGGAATTAAGAATGTGTAATGAGAAGCATATGAAAAGATGTTGTAAATTTATATGTATATTTGTATATGTGTGCATTCAGTTATTATGCAAAGTTACAAGATAGTTTTCGATATGCCATTTAACTATGAATGTTGAAAGTGAGTGTGGGTAAGAAATGATACACTAGTGAAATTCGAAAGAATTAAAGTTAATTCGGGAGCTTGTAAATACTATGTTTATATGAGTTTGAGTATAACCGGAGTAAAATGATATGTGTTTGTGCATAATCGGCCAAATGGTATTGTACTCAGAAAGTGTTATGCGATTTCGAACATTTTGTTTGTTTTTAAGTTCAACTGTTTAAATGGCTTAAGACTTACTAAGCTTATGAAAGCTTACTTTGAATGTTATGTTTCTCTGTTTTGTAGATCATTGACTCTTACTATTGGCTCGGGGATCGTCAGCAGTCGTCACACTATCCACTGTTTGGTATTGCTATGTTTTGGGTTAACTTATGGCATGTATAGAATAGACTAATAGTGGAAGGATGTTTTGGTTGATGTATTTAAGCCATGCGAATATGGCATCTTTTGAATATTTACTTATATAAGTTTAAATTCGATCTTTGTTTGTGTACAGCATTTTAAAATATAAGTGATCTTTTATTCAAGAAAATGTTTGAAATTTTACTGTTCTGATCCATTTTTTTTCTTTTTGTAATTTTCGGTAACACCTCGTCCTATTCCGGCGACGGTTATAGGATAGGGGTGTTACAAAATGGGATCAGATTACTATGGATTTTGTTTCAGGGTTGCCGTTGACTCTAGGAAAGAAAGATGTCATTTGGGTAATAGTTGATAGATTGACTAAATCGGCTCATTTTATTCCAGTACGTACAGATTATTCTCTTAACAAGTTGGTTGAATTATACGTTAGAGAAATTGTTAGACTACATAGAATACCATTGTCAATCATTTCAGACAGAGATCCGAGATTTACCTCGCGATTTTGGCAAAAGTTGCAAGATGCATTAGTTACGAAGTTAAATTTCAATACTACTTTTCATCCACAAACTGATGGGCAATCAAAGAGAGTAATTCAGATTCTTGAAGACATGTTCAGATGTTGTGTATTGGAATTTCAAGGAAGTTGGGAAAGATATTTACCGTTGGTGGAATTTGCTTACAATAACAGTTATCAGCCGAGTTTCAAAATGGCACCTTATGAAGCATTGTATGGTCGTAAGTGTCGAACGCCTTTGTATTGGACTGAACACAAGGAAAATCTAATCTATGGGGTGGATCTAATAAAAGAAACTGAAGAAAAAGTGAAGGTAATTCGAAATTGTTTGAAAGCTGCTTCAGATAGACAGAAATCTTATGCAGATTTGAAACAAAAAGAAATTGAGTTTTAAGTTGGTGATAAAGTATTTTTAAAGGTGTCTCCGTGGAAGAAGGTTCTTAGATTTGGACGAAAGGGAAAATTAAGTCCGCGTTTTATCGGGCCGTATGAAATAATTGAAAGAGTTGGACCGGTAGCCTATCGGTTAGCATTGCCATCTGAATCATGATGTGTTCCATGTGTCTATGTTACGTTGGTATCGTTCGGACCCTTCACATGTGGTTTCACCGACAGAAATTGAATTACAACCAGATATGACGTATGAAGAAGAACCGATCAAGATTCTAGCTCGAGAGATCAAACAATTAAGAAACAAAAATATTGCACTTGTGAAAGTGTTGTGGCAAAAGCATGGAGTAGAAGAGGCTACATGGGAACCCGAGGAAACTATGAGGAATCAATACCCACATCTGTTTACCGGTAAGATTTTCGAGGACGAAAATCCTTAAAGGGGGGAAAGTTGTAATATTCGAATTAGGGCCTAATCGGAATAGTGGTTTCGTGACCACAAATTCGAGATAGAAATAATTATTTTATAATTATTTTGAGGTTTAATGATTGCATGATTGTGTGAAAATTTCGTGAAGAAATTCTTGGCATAAAGTGCTTAATTTAAAATTGGGGACTAAATCGAATAAGTTGCAAAACCTGTATTCTAGAAGTTTCTAGTATGAAATTACTTTGAAATATTAATTAGGAAGTCTTAAATGGAAATTTGACCAATTTTAAGTTCATGGACAAAATTTGGACATGGAAGGAATTTTTGAAAGTTTAGTAAGGAGGGGCATTTTGGTCATTTGGACATTAAATGAAATAAAAAGGGAAAAATAGCACAAAATTGGTTATCATCTTCCTTAGTTGCTGCCGAATGCTCCCTCTCTCCATAGCTAGGGTTTTTTCAACTTTCAAGCTTCATAGTAAGTGATTCCAAGCCCCGTTTTTAATGATTTTTACGTTTTTTGAGATCCCGGTAGCTCGGTATAGCTTATGATAGCAATATTTTGAGTTAGGGTTCATATTTGGAAAAATACCCATAGGTGAAATTTGTGTATTTTGATGTTTTATGATAGAATATGAGGTTTTAAATTATGTTAGACAACTTATGCTACTCGGTTTTAAGTAAAAACGAACAAAACGGCTTAATCGGTAAAAGTACATATTGTTCATAAGTATGTGTTATAGTTGGAATTTGAGCTTTCTAATAGCAAATAAATGATCAGCATGTCCTAAAACATAAGAATTTGAAATAAAATTTAATTTTCGAGCTTTGGGGCAAAAGTGTAAATATGTAAAAGTTTAGGGGCAAAATTGTAATTTTGCCAAAATTTGAATTTAGGATTATTTTGATAAATGTGAGTATTAAATAAGTTAAACATGTTATTTTAGATCAAGAAAGACGTGGAATCGACCTTGATCGAGGAAAAGAAAAGATTGTGGACTAAATTGCAAAATTGCTATATTTTGTACCGAGGTAAGTTCATGTGTAAATAATGTAACATAATTGTTATTTTTAAGTTAATTGATTTTATTGATATGATATGTTGATTTTTATCATGAAATATATGCTTTGTGGTTATTATTGAATAATATGCAAGTTATGTGTGCCACTTGTTAAATATAAATTGCTACCGAGTATTGGTTTCGGTATTCTATGGAAAACGGTAAGGATATGTGATTGAGGAAAATCCCGTTTGAACCTTAGGAATAGATTAGGATACAAGTGACATGTCAGTAGGATGGTTGAGCATCCGAACTCGTTGAGTTGAGTCCGAGTTCTCTTATGGATGCAAATGTTCGAACTCGTTGAGTTGAGTCCGAGTTCGTGAAATGTAACTAGGCATCCGAGCTCGTTGAGTTGAGTCCGAGTTCACTTATGGATGCGAACGCCCAAGCTCGTTGAGTTGAGTTCGAGTTCGCTTATGGGCGGGTTACATGATCGTTTAATTATATATGCGGCACTTATGTGCAAATTATCCATGTATCTGAATTATATTCCGATGTGTTCAACGGGTAAAATTTTAGCGAAATGGAAGAATGCGTGAGATGCGAATGATATTTTGGAAAGTGTTGTGAAATGGACACTTTGGACAGGTATGTACTTAACCCTCGGGTTGAAACTTGATACAACAACAATAATGTGGTAAGATGACAATTGATGATTAGCAATGTGATATATGTTTTGGTGATACCATGCTAGTGTTGTTTGGAAGAATTGCTTTGTTATGTTACTTGTTATTTGCATGTGAACTTACTAAGCATTCATGCTTACTCCCTTCTTTTCATTCATTGTAGTTTTGGACAAGCCGGCTCAGGAATCGGGATAGGTCGAAGGCTCGATCACACTATCTGAAGAACTTTTTGGTAAAATGGCTTGTATGACTTAAGTATGGCATGTATAGCAATGTTCTTATTTTGTGTAAATAATCTTGTGACATGGTTGTGGTTTGGTTGAGAAAATGCTTAATAATGATTAATCATTAGAATGGCTAGCCTAGATCATGTTTGATGCCATATGAGGTTAATATGTTATCTAGATCATGAAAATTCATAAAATGATGAAATTCCCATAAAACAGAACATTACAGTAACAATGACGTGAGTTTGAAAAATCACTAAAAATAGTTGGAACCGAATTAGGTGATGAATTAAATATGAAATTGAAGCTTATTGTGTCTACTTTCATATGAAAGAAGTGAAACAGGTAAACAGGTAAAGGAGTTATATGTGATGAGATATTTGAGTTTTAGTGAGATAGGTCCAGAGCGATTTCTGGATCCCCTGTTCCAACTTTAGAAATTCACCATAAATTGTAAAAAAAAATAATTAGGAGGTGTATTTTATATGTACAGAATCCTTATTGAGTCTAGTTTTAAGATAAACAAATGGTATAGTCATATTAATTTTTTACAGAGAGAAAAGGGGTTTGTAGTAAGTAGAGGTCAGTGCGGTCAAGTCCTAAAATAGGGTAATCTTTAACTAATAAACTGTACTAATTGGCTGAACCAAAAATCCTAGGAAAAAAATTAGTAAATAGATATATGAGTCTAGATTCAGGAAAAATTTACGGATCTTGATTTTGAGTTTCGTAACTCGAGATATGATTTTTTAGCGACTATGACGCAGAAAAACTGCTTATTCCGAAAATTAAAATAAATGATGTAAAGTTGATTTAATGATAAATTAAGTTTAGTAACACCTCGAGCTCGACTCTGGCATCGGTCTCGGGCGTGGGGGCATTACATTGATGAACATTATGGGAAAAATCATTTTGGTGAATGCTGGAGGATAGCCAGACGATGCTTCCGATGCAGGTCTACCAATCATTTCATTAAAGACTATCCGAAAAGTGAAAGTACCACGCTTGCGACATCACAGAGGTTAGTGTCTACTGCTCGAGGTAGAGGTTCAGGCAAAGGTGGTTCTGTATCTAGAGGTGGAGGTGTATAACGAGGCAGTGATATAGTTACACAGCAGTTGGAGGCTACAGCACTAGCCAGGGTGTACGTGGTTCAGACTTGGGAAGAAAGTGATGCACACGATGTCGTTACAGGTATATTTTTATTGTATTTTGAACCTGTTTATGCATTAATTAACTCAGGTTCATTACATTCATATATTAATTCAAAATTGGTTAAGTTGGGAAAATTAAAATCTGAAATGTCTAGAGTTTTAATAGAAGTGTCTAGTCCTTTGGGACAAACTGTGTCTATGGACCGAGTGTGCCGGAGATTCCCGTTGATAGTACCGGATAAAATGTTTTCTGTTGATTTATTGATCATGCCTTTTGGTGACTTTGATGTAATCTTGGGTATGGATTGGTTGTCTGAACATGGAGTGGTATTGGATTGCTATAAAAAGAGGTTCAGTATTCAGACAGAAGATGGAGACCTAATTGAGGTGAATGACATCCATACTAGCGGATCAACATGTATCATTTCGGCGATAAAGGAAAATAAATTACTTCAGCAGGGTTGTACAGCATATTTAGCTTATGTTATTAATTCTAATTTGGTTGGGAGTCAGTGTAGTAAAATCAAAACTGTATACGAGTTTTCAGATGTATTTCCTGAAGAACTACTGGGTTTACCACCAGACAGAGGAGTTGAATCTGCGATAGAAGTTTATCCAAGTAAAACACTAATTTCTATACCTCCATATCAAATGTCGCCCGCAGAATTGAAAAAATTGAAGGTACAGTTACAAGATCTGTTAGATTGAGGATTTATTAGATTGAGTATTTCACCTTGGGGAGCTTTGGTATTGTTTGTTAAAAAGAAAGATGGTTCGATGCTACTTTGTATTAATTACCTGCAATTGAATAAGGTGATGATCAAGAACCAGTATTCATTATCGCGTATAGATGATTTGTTTGATCAGTTAAAGGGAGCTTCGATATTTTTGAAGATTGACTTGAGATTCGGGTATTATCAGCTGAAAGTAAAGGAAAGTGATGTACCGAAGACTGCATTTTGTACCTGGTATGGTCATTATGAATTCTTGGTGATACCATTCGGGTTGACTAATGCTCCAGCTGCTTTCATGTATCTGATGAATCACATTTTTCAGCCGTATTTTGATTAGTTTGTAATGGTCTTCATTGATGATATATTAGTTTATTTGAAGACAAAGGCAAAACATGATCAGCATCTCAGGATAGTTTTATAGATTCTGCCGGAAAAATAGTTGTATAGGAAGCTGAGTAAATGTGAATTTTGGTTATCGGAGGTAGTATTTTTGGGAATGTGGTATATGCTGAGGGGATTAGAGTTGATCTAAAGAAGATCGAGGCAATTGTCCAGTGAAAAGCACCAAAGAATGTGTCCGAGGTACGTAGTTTTCAAGAATAGCATTACTGATGACAAAGCTACTACAAAAGAATATTCCTTTTATCTAGGATGATCAGTGCCAGAAGAATTTTGAGTCATTAAAGTAGATGTTGACTGAAGCACCTGTTTTAACTTTACCAGAGTAAGGAACTGACTTTCTTGTATATAGTGATGCTTCTCTGAATGGTTTAGGCTGTGTATTGATGCAAGATGGAAAGATAACAGCTTATACATCTCGACAGTTAAAGCTACATGAGCGCAAATACACGACACATGATTTGGAGTTAGCTGCAACAATCTTTGTAGTGAAGATTTGGAGGCATTACTTGTGTGGTGAGAAATGTTATATTTACACTGATCATAAGAGTATTAAATATCTTTTATCACAAAAGAAGTTGAACTTGAGGCAAAGGCGGTGGATCAAGCTTTTGAAAGATTATGATTGTGTTATAGACTACCATCCCGGAAAGGCAAATGTAGTAGCTGATGCATTGAGCGTAAAGGCTACGGTAAAATTACAGGCAATGTTCGCTCGACTTAGCATTAATGATGATGGAAGCTACTAGCTGAATTAAGAGTTAAGCCAGTGATGTTTGATCAAATTAAAGTAGCTCAGTTAGAAGATGAAAAGGTAATGAAGAGAAGAGAGATGATATAGCATGGTATGGTAGAAAATTTCAGCATTGATGAACATGATTGTTTTAGGTTCCAAAATCGGCTTTGTATTCTAGTTGCCTCTGAGCTCAAAGAGTTGATTCTTCGAGAAGCATACGATAGCGTTTTTGCATTGCACCATAGTAGAACAAAGATGTATTGTGATCTACTAGAGCTATATTGGTGGTCAGGGATGAAGAAAGATATAGTCGAGTATGTTGGTAAATATTTGACTTGTCAGCGAGTAAAGGCAGAACATCAAGTACCGACAGGTTTACTTCAGCCTATTAGTATTCCTGAGTGGAAATGGGATTGCATTAATATGGATTTTGTCATGGGATTGCCACTGTTAGCAAGTAAAAATAATGTTATTTGGGTGATTGTTGATCGACTCAGCAAGTCAACTAATTTTATAGCAGTTAGAACCGATTGGTCACTACAAAAGCTTGTTGAGATTTATATTTGAGAAATTGCGAGACTACATGGTATTCCTACATCGATAATTTCAGACCGAGATCCACGGTTTACATCGAGATTTTGGAGGCAATTGCATGATTCTCTGGGTATTCGACTCAATTTCAGCACTACATTTCATCGAAAACTAACGGACAGTCTAAACGGGTAATTCAAATTTTGGAGGATATGCTACGCACTTGTATTATCGCTATTTACTGTTGGTTGAGTTTGTTTATAGTAATAGTTTCCAATCTAGTATTCAAATGGCTCCCTATGAAGCATTATATGGTCGAAAATGTAGATCGCCTATATGTTGGATAGAATTCAATGAAAGAAAGATGATTGGGCCGAAATTGATTCAAGAAACAGAAAATCTTACGCAGATTTAAAATGACGAGACATTGAATAATCTATTGGTGATAAAGTGTTTCTTAAGGTTTCACCTTGGAAGAAAGTTCTGAGATTTGGTCGGAAAGAAAAATTGAGTCCACGTTATATCGGGCCATATGAGATTGTGGAAAGAATTAGGCAGGTTGCCTATCGATTGGCTTTTCCTCCAGAATTACAGAAGATTCATGATGTTTTTCATGTATCTATGCTTCAAAGATATAGATCGGACCCTTCTCATATCATTCCCACAGAAGACATTGAAATTCGATCAGATTTATGGTATGAAGAAGAACCAATTCAGATACTAGCTCGAGAAGTAAAAGAGTTACGAAACAAATAGGTTCCCCTGGTAAAAGTGTTATGGAGAAATCATAATGTAGAGGAAGCAACTTGGGAACCAGAGGAAACAATGAGAATTTAGTATTCTCATCTCTTCTCAAGTAAATTTCGAGGACGAAATTTATTAAGGAGGAGAAATGTAATGACCCAAAATTCACGGGCATCGAAAAAAGTACAATATTGGGCCTCCGTCTTAGTAAACCGAGTTCATAAATAATTATTAGAAATATTTATGAGTCTAGTGATGTGTTTAATTAGGTTTAAATTACGTGAATTTAGCTTAATTAAGAGTAATTAGGAAAAAAGGACTAAATTGAATAAAGGGTAAAAGTTGAATTATAGATCAATAGAAAATAAAAAGGACCAAAATCGCAAATATACCATTTAGCAATAGTTGAGGCAGCAAAAAGGGGAAAAATCTAAGATTTTTCCTTAGATAATTATATGTTAAATAATTAATTAAATATTATTATATTGTTTTATTATATTATAAATTATATTAATTATAATATTTTATTATGAACTATATAAAATGAAGACAAGTGTATGGTGATGATTTAAAACAAGCGTATTAATAAAAATACATACATTTTTAATATATGTAATAATTATTAAATAGGTATTTATTAAATTATTATAATATATTATATTATTATTTAATTGATATTATATTATTAAATTAATGAATAAATTAATAGGTTGAGAAATGTAAGGTGATAGTAAAATACAAGTGTAATAAATCATATACATACAATTGTAAAATACATATTTATTTACTTATTATTTAAGAAATAATAATATTTATTAAGTTAATATAATAATATAATACATAAAAGTAAAATAAAATGAAACAAAACAAAGCATAAAGAAACAGCGAGCATTTCGAAAGTCAGGGAAAGAAAGGAGAAAAGAAAAAGAAAAAGGAAAAACTAGGGTTTGGGAGCTTTAAGCTTTAATTGGTAAGTCAATTAAGTCATTTTTACTTAATTTTGATGTTTTAGAAGCTTTAGAACAAAGTTTTGTTAACTATAAGTTGAAATTTTGGAAGTTCTTAGATTTCTGGACATGAGCCATGTTGAATAAATTGTTGAATTAGGGGTTTAATTGATAGAATTTCTAGTTAGAATTGATTAAGGGATCAAATCGTAAAAGAAACTATAATTTTTGTGTTAGAGGGACTAAATTAAAAGAAATTTGAAATTAAGGTTTTATCATGGACAATAGATGGTTAAGTTAAATTTGGTAGAAAATTTAGTAGAAATGAAGTATGAATTGAGTTAGAAAAGTAAATGAGTTTAATTAGGATCAAATTGAAATTAAAGTAGAAATTGAATAAAAATTTAATTATTTATTGTAAATTAGTGTTATATTAATAGTGTAAAAATTATTTTAATTTTTATAGCAACCAAAGAACCAGAGGCATCAACGGAAAAAGGAAAAGAGAAGATTATCGATGAGTAATCGCGAATTTCAGGTTTGTATTACTATAATTCAAATTATTTACAATTAAATGTTATATTTAAATTATGTAGTTCATAAGTAAATTATGAGGTAAGTGTATTATTGAATTGTATGAAATTGAGTTATATAATTAATATGTATTGAAATTGAATTGCATGTGAATTGAAAAGGAAAAATGTATTGAGTGGATTGTATATTGAATTGAAAGTGAAATTAATATGAAAGTAAAATTGAAATGAGAAATTGGAAAACCCTATTAACCAGTCGGGCTGAATCGGATATAATTGGCATGCCATAGGATTTGGAAAAGTTCGGGAGATCTTTTTTGGCTTGGCCAAGGAGATACTAATGTTACTATATTCTTCGGATTATCTGAAGAAGCACTTAGTGCCAATCTGGTGTGTTTGGTTGGATTATTCTGGTGTGTTTAGGTGGATTATTCTGTTGTGTTTGGGAGGATTATTTTGGTGTGTTGGGAGGATCATTCTGGTGTGTTTGGTTTGATTATTCTGGTGTGTTGGGTTGGAATCCGTGTATCCATCAAGGTCCGAGTCTTGTTAATAGGGGTAAATAAATGAAATGAGAAAATTCGAATGAATTTGATTGATTGAATAGTCGAGAATATGAGAAAGTGGAATTATGAATCAAAATGTGAATTGAAAATGAGACATGAGATTTGAAAGCATGAACTTAATGTTCATGAATTGGTCAAAATGCAAATTGTTGATATATGATATCTGTTGATAATTTATTATAAATGAGATATTAAATTGAATGTAAAATTTGTTCTTATGATTATTGTATTACATGTGGATGTTATAATTTATTAAAGTTATATAGTTTGAATTATGGGAATACCACTAAGTATGCCTATACTCAGTGTATGGTTGTTTCCGTGCGCAGGTTAGTATGAGTCAGGAGTCGCGGTTCAGCATCCTGATCGATCCTGACCTCAGCACAACTTTGGTGATGTAAATTTCCTTTTTAGGTAAAAGTGGCATGTACTAGGTGATTGTATAAGTCATGTATATAGGTTAAGTGATTTTGGTTATAAAGAGTCGTTTACAATGTTTAAATGGTTAAATGAAATGGTAAGAAACTTTATAAAATGTTTGGTACTTTGGCACCAAGTTTAGTGGAAAGATGAATAAAGTCTATTAATTAATTTTGATTAATATTATGAAGGTTCACAGGTCAAATTGTTAAATCGATGTTGTAGGCATAATTATGTTGAATATGAAAATTGTATGGATTGTAATATTTGTTTTGAATTGGTTGCTGTTTGAAATTTGCAGGGAAGGTTAGATGTTTATAAAGAGGTTATATTGAGTTTTTTTTAAGAGAATAAAAAATTTACAAAAAATTTTCGAGGTAATCGAACAAGTCCTGTACCACTTCTAATACATGTTTTGGGCCTCGAGGGTCCATTATAAGGACTTAATGATTAAATTATACTATGTATGTTGTTTATTTGTGAGTTATTTGTAAACTATCCGATATGTTCGATAATGCTCTATAACCCAGTTTCGAGGATGGTTTAGGGTTAAAGGGTGTTACATTTTGAGATGTATACATGACAAAAATAAGAAGATAGGAGTTAGTTGTTATAGAATAGTCAAGAAAACAACTCTAAGAACATCATTGAAGCCGATTCAGAAGTAGATTTCCATCAAGATTGAAGATTCTCTTTTTATTTCTTTGTAGATTATTATCAATTTCT
This sequence comes from Gossypium stocksii, assembly GCA_020496765.1. Taxonomy (NCBI): domain Eukaryota; kingdom Viridiplantae; phylum Streptophyta; class Magnoliopsida; order Malvales; family Malvaceae; genus Gossypium; species Gossypium stocksii. The sequence goes on from CM035624.1 coordinate 45,997,201, forward strand.
TTGTTTCTTGTGGTTATATTGTATTTTGGATGTTTTTATTTGCAAGCATGACCTAATTTTCTAAATACCTAATAAGATGAATCATATAATGAATTATGTCGTTTGATTTCTATTTTACGTAATAAATACTTAGATATTATTCTCAATTATGTGTGCTTAATTCTTGGTTTGATATTTCTAGATTATTGATCAATGTTTGATGTGCTTAAATCAAAGGAGGAATGAATCTGTTTAAGAGTAAATCTAGCGAAATTGAGTGGAGTTGCATGCAATCCTAGAAATAGGACTACATAAATCTACCGAATTAGAGTCAAATCTAATAGGGGAATCCATAGATAGAGTTAATGCGATAATAAGGGTTTTAATTACAAAGAAATTTCAATTAATTAACCTAAAGTCAGTTGTTTTTATTCTTGAAGAGAGATATTAGCATAATTTAGGGATTTCTACAGATCAAGATACTAAGCGAAGAAATTGTGTAATTTAGATTGATAATAATAGATGAAATCTAGGTGAATTCTTTCTTGGGTATTGTTCAAGGTATTGTTCCGCTTATTAGTTGTTTACTCAATTATTTTCCTAATATGTTCTTTGTCGTGTTCATAGTTAATTAATTTAGTTAATTTTAGTTTGCTCCAATTATTCAGTTAAATAGAAAGAAGGTAATTATTAGTACTTTTAGTCATCATGAGAACAATATCTTTGCTCACCGTAACTATACTATTAATTGATAGGTGCACTTGCCTTAATCAGATTTTTAGTTGGTTTACAATTGCTTCAAATTCTTTTCAAGTCAATGTGTTTGCTTGAGGACAAGTAAAGATTTAAGTGTGGGAGAAACTGATCTGCCATAATTTAATATGGCAAATCGAGTCATTTTCGTTGCTTAACTACCTTTTAATCGAGAATTTTAATGTTATTTTAATAGTTTTATGATTTATTTGTTATTTATGTTTTATCAATTAAAATAAGTCTTATAAGATATTTATTGACCAATTAAACAACATCATTCTTAATAAATTCTAACTAAATGATGTGGTTGGTGTAAGATACGACTTGAGCTAAATGGCATAGATGTTAGAAGATTGTTCAGAATGTCGCTGCATTGAAGACACAAAATCCTGACATTAAAGATGAATATGTACTTGGGAGGAATTTCGAGACACATCATGATTGTAGGTGGACTATAACCAAGGTCACGACACTGGAGGTTAAGAGTCGTGACATTGAAAAAGTGAAGTTGCAAAATTTGATAAATAAAATAATTTTTTATTGTTATTTAAAACAATTTGTTTTTACAATTTAATTAGAAATCATGTAAATATATAACCTTCGCGTAAGAAGGGAACTAATACTAGTATTAAATAAAAGCATCATCATACTTATGTTGATTTTTAAGGGCCTTCACATTCCATATTTATGATATAAGCCCTTCAAATTTTAATTAGTTTTAATTATATCTATACATTAATTGAGTAATTGCAGTCAAGTCTTTTCGTTTTTCTTAATAATTTTTAAACTACTTTCCCAATTTTAATTTACAACATAAATCCTTCCACTTTGAATTTTGTGTTAACTAGACTTGAGACCTTTATATAATTGTTTCTATAATTTTTTTTTTGTTTTTAAACAATAATTAATAATTATTTTAGAAATTTATACTTTTTAGAAATATACCCCTTTGTATTTCAATTTATTTTAAATTACATGTTTTTCTTTAAATTAAATTATTTCATATATTAGTAATTTGTAACGCCCTCTTACCCGAGACCGTCGTCGAAGTCGAGCTTAAGGTGTTACTAAACTTAATTTACCATTTAAACAACTTTAAACCATTTATTTTAACTTTCGGAATAAGCTGTCTTTCTGCATCATGGCCGCTCAAAAAATCATATCTCTAGTTACGAAACTCGAAATTAAGATCTATAAATTTTCAATGAAACTAGACTCATATATCTATCTACTAATTTTTTTCTAGAATTTTTGGTCGGGCCAATTAGTACAGTTTATTAGTTAAAGTTACCCCTATTTCAGAACTCGACCGCACTAACCTCTACTTACTACGAACCCCTTTTCTCTCTGTACAAAATTAATATGACTATACCATTTCTTTCTCTTAAAACTAGACTCAATAAGGATTCTGTACATATAAAATACACCTCCTAATCATTTTTGTACAATTTATGATGAATTTCTAAAGTTGGAACAGGGGATCCAGAAATCACTCTGGCCCTATTTCACTACAACTCAAATATCTCATAACATATAACTTCTCTACCCGTTCCGCTTCTTCCGTACAAAAGTAGACACACTAAGCTTCAATTTCATATTTAATTCATCACCTAATTCAATTTCTACTATTTTTAGTGATTTTTCAGACTCACGTCACTGCTGTTACAACATTCTGTTTTATGACAAATTTTCACTTTTCTATGGAAATTCATGAACTATTAACACTTTGAACATACATGGTCTCATACATGATCTAAGTAAACCATTCCAAGGACTAATCATTTTCAGGCATTTTCTCAACCAAACCACAACCATATCGCAAGATTAATTACACAAAAGAAGTATATTGCTATACATGCCATATTTGAGTTATACAAGCCATTTTACCAAAATAGTTCTTCGGATAGTGTGAACGAGCCTTCGACCTATCCCGATTCTTGAGCCGGCTTGTCCAAAACTACAATGAATGACAAGGAGGGAGTAAGCATAAATGCTTAGTAAGTTCACATGCAAATAACAAGTAACATAACAAAACAATTCTTCTAAACAACACTAGCATGGTATCACCAAAACATATATCACATTTCTAATCATCAATTGCCATCTTACCACATTATTGTTGTTGTATCAAGTTTCAACCCGAGGGTTAAGTACATACCTGTCCAAAGTGTCCATTTCACAACACTTTCCAAAATATCATTCGCATCTCACGCATTCTTCCATTTCGCTAAAATTTTACCCGTTGAACACATCAGAATATAATTCGGATACATGAATAATTTGCACATAAGTGCCACATATATAATCAAGAGATCATGTAACCCGTCCATAAGCGAACTCGGACTCAACTCAACGAGCTCAGGCGTTCGCATCCATAAGTGAACTCGGACTCAACTCAACGAGCTCGAATGCCTAGTTACATCTCACGAACTCAGACTCAACTCAACGAGTTCGAACATTTGCATCCATAAGTGAACTCGGACTCAACTCAACGAGTTCGGATGCTCAACCATCCTAGTGACATGTCACTTGTATCCTAATCTATTCCTAAGGTTCAAACGGGATTTTCCTCAATCACATATCCTTGCCGTCTTCCACAGAATACCGAAACCAATACTCGGTAGCAATTTATATTTAACAAGTGGCACACATAACTTGCATATTATTCAATAATAACCACAAAGCATATATTTCATGATAAAAATCAACATATCATATAAATAACATCAATTAACTTAAAAATAACAATTATGTTACATTATTTACACATGAACTTACCTCGATACCAAAATATCAACAATTGAGCCTATTCCTCGTAAACTTTGTTTTTCCCTCGATCACAACTTGAATCTCGTTTTTCTTGATCTAAAATAGCACATTTAGCTCATTTAATACTCACATTTATCAAAATAGTCCTTGACTCTAACTTTTTTAAAATTACAAGTTTACCCCTAAACTTTTGCATATTTACGCTTTTGCCCCAAAGCTCGGAAATTAAATTTTATTTCAAATTATTATGTTTTAGGACATGCTGATCATTTTTTTACCATTAGCAAGCTCAAATTCCAACTACAACATGCACTTATGAACAATAAGTATTTTTACCGATTAAGCCGTTTTACTCGTTTTTACTTAAAACCGAGTAGCACAAGTTATCTAACATAATTTAAAACCTCAAATTCTATCATAAAACACTAAAATAAACAAATTTCACCTATGGGTATTTTTCCAAATATGAACCCTAGGTTGAATTATTGCTAGCATAAGCTAAATCAAGTTACCGGGACTCCGAAAACGTAAAGAACATTAAAAACAGGGCTTGGAATCACTTACTATTGAGCTTGGAAGCTTGAAACAAACCCTAGCTATGGAGAACCCTTGAAATTTCGTGGTAATGAAGAAGATGGACATATTTTGCCATCTTTTTTCTTTTTTTAATATTTTAATTACCAAATGATCAAAATACCCTTAATGCATAGAATTTCTTCACGAAATTTTCACACCATCATGCAATCACATCATAAACATCAAAATAATAATAAAATAATTATTTCTATCTTAGATTTGTGGTCACGAAACCACTATTCCGATTAGGCCCTAATTCGGGATATTACATAATTTCTTTACTAGTATTTTAAAATCAATTTACACTCTTTAGATATATTAAAATTATTACACAGGGTTAAATTTTTATTCAACAATTAGCAATTTCAAGTTTTATTGACATTGCATCAATTGTCTGCCACTTTGGCACGTTTTCTCTCTGTCGTTTTGGCACGTTTTTGAGTGATTTTTCTTTCTCTTTCTTTTCGTTGTTAAAATGGTTTTCTGATGTGGTTTGCTTCAAGTTTCTGCGGGGTAAGAGGGGCTGATTTGCTATAGGTGTGATGGAAAGGGGAATCGCGGATCTGAATTTGGAAGATGGGGAGGATGAGGCTTTTTCTTTGCCAGAAGAATTAGATGGTCAAAATTCTGCATACTGTTTTTGCTAGGTGGGGTGTTTCCTTACTACTAGTGTGGTCTATTTCCCTGCCATGAGGAATACGTTGGTAAATATTTTGCATCCATTGAAGGGGTGCAAATATCGGATTTGGGGGAAAAACGCTTTCTTTTCAATTTTTTTAATGAGATAGATATTTTTCGGGTTAATAAAGGCGCTCCTTGGACTTTTAATAACCATTTACTGATTTTCCATCGGATTTAGGAGGTTGAAGACCCAATGTCTGTCCCACTGGTTTATTCAGATTGGTGGGTTCAAGTTCATGACCTACCTTCAGGTTTTTTTAGAGACTCAATGGCGATTCAATTTGGGAATTTTATTGGCAGATTTTTAGAATATGATACGAAGTAGGTTATTAATGGATACAGGAATTACATGAGACTACGGGTTTAGATTGATGTGCATAAACCCTTGAAACGAAGAAAGAAAGTTATGATCTCTGATTCAAAGCTCTCTTATGCAAATTTCAAGTATGAAAAACTTACTCTATTTTGTTTTTTATGTGGATGTTTGGGACATGGTGAGAATTTTTGTCCGTTGCGGTTACATATTGGAGCTCAGGAAATGGTGTTTGGATGGGATCTTTCGTTGAAGGATCAGGCAAGGAGGGCATCCACGGTCAACAGTATCTGGCTGAGGGATGAAAGAGAAAGTAGTCGTTTTGGAAAATCTCTTATTGGGCAACAATATAGTCATAATTTAAGTCAGAATCAAGGCATAAATTATGGGGTAATCTTAATAATTTTCTTGGGGTAAATTTGGAAGGCTCTAAATCAATTGATGGTTTGAATGAGGATCAGGATGGAGTGGGATTCCGTCATTTTTCCGGGAAAAGTGTGGGGCTTGAAAAAATTCACACAATGAGGCCTACTCAAAATGAAAATGTCGTAAGGAATGGTCAATGGAGGAAAGGGTTTTTTACTGAAATGGAGTTATCAAATATGGAATGTGAATTAGAAAAAGCTCCATTAATTAATGAGGAAGGAAAAAAAAAAGACCAAGGTCTGATTGCTTAATCTCTAATATTTCTAATGGACAGGATTTGTTGGAGGTTTGTGGTGGGTGTTTCGCTCATAATCAAATTTTATTGGCGGATGCCAGTGGGCAAGCCGACCGGAAGCAATGAAGATTTTTTGTTAGAATGTCCATAGATTAGGAACTCTGCAAGCAATTAGAAGACTTCAGCACACACTGAAAATTTATCACCCCCAAATTGTCTTCTTTATGGAGACTAAATTAAATGCTAATAAAATGGATAAGGTTAGAAGACGATGTGGGTTTTTTAATGGTATTGACGTTTTGGCTGAACGGTCTCGAGGGGGTTTAAGTCTAGGGTGGAATAGGGGACAATTAATCACTCTGAAAAGTCTCTCAAAAAATCATATTGATGTAGAGATTCAAGAAGACGATGGAAAACCTCGTTGGTGGTTTACGGTTTCTATAAGGCTCCGGATGTTAGAAATAAAGCGGAGACATGGAATTTACTTAGAAGGTTGGGAAGGAAAAATTTGTTGCCTTAGTTTGTTGGGGGAGACTTTAATGATATTCTGTTTGCATATGAAAAGCAAGGAGGGATACCAAGGATGAGGTTAAAATGGAGGCGTTTCGAAGAACGATAGATAATTGTCTTTTAGTAGACATTGGGTTTTCTGGCCCATGGTTTACGTGGGAAAGGGGACGATTATTGGAAAATAATATAAGGGAAAGAATTGACAGATTGACAGAGGAATGGCTACAGACACTTGGCTTCAAAATTTCCCAAGTTACTTTTTAAGGCATCTACCACATTCTTTCTCAGATCATTGTCCTTTGCTCATTGAAACGGAGGTTGGAAGAAGGGGGAGTAGGTCTAGTCGATTTCTTTTTGAATCCTAGTGGGTCCTTGAGAATCGTGCGAGGAAGAAAAAAAGAGACTTTGGGAAGAGAGTTTTGGCTGTTTCCCAAATCACATGTCAACTCTGGCAAATGGATTGGAAGTTTGGGCTGGGAAAATTTTACAAAAAAAGAAAAGGTGAGGTAAACTGGTTAAATAGAAGACTTGAGCAACTGATGGGGGATGAGAGATCGGAGGACACTTTGACTGAGATTATGGAGGTTAAACTTCATTTGAACATGAAAATAGATAAGGAAGAGAGGTATTGGGAGTAGCGTGCAAGAGTTAACTGGTTGAACTTGGGTGATAAGAATACTTCTTTTTTTCACAAATGTGCCTCGTAGAAAAGGCACATTAATCGTATTAGTGGGTTACAGAGAATTGATGGGTCTCTCGCTTTGAATGAAAGGGAGATTGAGAATATTGCTCGTACGTAATTTTTGAACTTATTTGAATCTAGGGGAGGTGGAAATGTGGAACATATACTTTCTAGGATTAATTTGTGTATATCAGATGGGATGAATAAAAGTCTGATGGCCCCTTATACAGAGGCTGAAATTGTTGAGGCATTGAAAGGGATAGGGCCTACAAAACCTTCCATGTTTGACGGTTTTTCTATAATTTTTTATCAAAAATTTTGGCATATCATTGGTAAGGAGACTAGCAAATTTTGTTTGGATGTGTTGAATCATGGTCATTCGTTGGATGAAATAAACAAAACTCAATTGGTGTTGATCCCAAAAACTACTAATCCTAATAATTTGAAGAATTTTCATCCTATTAGCTTGTGTACAGTGATCTATACAATTACTGCTAAGTCTGTTTCCAATCATTTATAAATGGTACTAGATTGTTACATTGACGCTTCTCAAAGTACATTTGTTCCTGGCCGACTCATTATTGATAATGTACTGTTGGCTTATGAGGTGCTTTATTCTTTTAAGAACAGACGATCAGGGCAAAAAGGATTTATGGCCTTAAAACTCAATATGAGTAAGGCCTACGATAGAGTGGAGTGGTCTTTTATCAAAAGAGTTATGTCTAAACTGGGTTTTGCAGATGGGGTTATTGATTTAATTATTCGCTATATCAACTCTGTCCAATATTCTATCTTAATCAATGGGGAAGAAGGACAGAGTTTCAGGCCCACGAGGGGTTTACGTCAAGGGGACTCACTAAGTCCTTATCTATTCTTGTTTTATGGGGAAGGCCTATCGGCGTTAATGAAATTAGCTTGTCAGAAGGGAAGGATTTGCAGGGCAAATGTAAGTAGAGCTTCTCCTTCAATCACCCACCACATGTTTGCGGATGACTGCATTCTATTTGGGAAAGTTTCAAATAGAAGGATAAGTGTACCTAAAGAGATTCTCAAGGAATATGACGTTTGTTCGGGGCAGTATATCAATTTTGAAAAATCAATGGTCTTTTTCAGCTGGAATGTAAATGACCATGATAGGAACTTGGTGTTTCAGACTCTTAATGTCCGGTGTTCGATTGACCCTGAGAAATATTTAGGACTTCCAAACATGGTGGAACAAAAAAGGAAAATGGCTTTCTAGTGTTTGAAAGATAGACTGAAATAGAGGATTAATAGTTGGAGCATTAGGCATATCTCGCAAGGAGGTAGAGAAGTTTATATTAAACTTGTGTTGCAAGAAATTTCCACGTATTCGATGGCTTGTTTTCTTTTGCCAAAATCTTTATGCACGGAGTTGGAAAATATAATTGAGTTCTTTTTGGTGGAATAAAAGCAATGGGAAGAGAGGCATGCATTAGTGTAATTGGAAGGCTTTTAGCGTGCTCAAGGAAGAAGGTGGGATGGGGTTCGTGATCTGAATTTTTTTAAAATTGCATTACTAGCCAGACAGGGCTGGCGTTTGTTACGTAATCCTAACTCATTACTAGCGCGTACTTTGAAGGCGAGATATTTCAAAGATTCTGATTTTTTTAAAGTCCAAATTGGGCAATTTACTTTCCTTTACCTGGCAGAGTTTGTGGGCTGCAAAAGGCCTTCTTTTGAAAGGCCTAGGTTGGAGGATTGGTAATGGACAGAAGGTCTCGATTTGGGAGGATGCTTGGATCCCTGGAAAGGATGCAGTTAATGGTCAAAATTCACCATCTGATTTAGGGTTATCAAAAGTTGCAGATTTGATTGTAACTAGTACAAGGAAATGGAATGTTGAGTTAATTTATAATACGTTCATAGAGAGGGACGCCGAGAGGATTTTATGTATCCCTCTGTCTTTGAGTTCACACGAGGATCAAATTATCTGGAAGGGTGAGCCAATGGCAGAGTACTTAGTTCGAAGTGGGCACAAGATTCTTGCACAGGTTGGACAGACTCAAGTACAAGACAGTTACAGATTTTTTTACAAGCGACTATGGACTCTTGATTTACCCTCTAAAAATAAGATTATGGTTTGGCGAAGCTCACGCAATTATCTACCTAACTATAGTAACCTACACTATAGGAGAATAATGGGGACGGCCACCTGTCGTAGATGCCAAGAGGAAGCGAAAACGATGGAGCACTTATTCAGAAATTGTGCTGTTGTAAAGGAAACATGGGAAAGGTTAGATATGGGTTGGGTTGTCTCTGAAGAAAATACTGATTTCATTGAATGGTTAAAAAGTTTTTTAGGAACTCATTTTTTGGGCATGTGTAGGAAGTTTGTGTGTGCATTATGGGGGATATGGACGTTCAGGAATAAATTTATACATGAAGGAGAAAGGTGTTCGGGGGCTCAAATTGCAGGTTTTGTTACAAACTATCTAAAGGAGCTCGACGGGCTGAAAGAGTCTTTACCTGCCACAAGAATCCAAAGGGCCAGATGGGTTGCTCCATTAGAGAATGAAGATTAATTTTGACGCCGCTTTCAATAGACAAAAGAAAGAATTGTGTTCTGGGTTTGTGGTTAGAAATAGAAAAGCAGAAGTTATCTGTTCAAAAACTATTATAAATAAGAATATACCGAACGCCTTTGCTGTTGAGACGTTTGCGTGTTACCAGGCACTAGTTCTGGGATTCCAACTTGGTTTAAGGGATGTGGAAGTTGAGGGAGACTCCAGGACAGTGATTCGTAAGCTGCAGGAGAAAGGAGAAAATAGATCAAAAATCGCGCCATATATTGAATATTCTAAGTCTATGAGTCTAAATTTCAGATATTGTATTTTTCTTTTTCTCAATAGGGAAGCCAAGGAGGTTGCTCATCTTATTGCTACTGAAGGCATTAAGAAAGGAGAAAATACTCATCTGCCGCAGAGGGTTTCATCTGGTGCTAAAGTGGCGGTGTTGAAATATCGCAGATGGACAGAAGATGAACAGGCGATAAGGCACCGGAGAGCTGAAGAGGAGAATGGAAGGGAATATGGGGTTACCTGATCATTCAGAAGGATATCTAAGAGATTGCATACCCAAGAAGGTCTTTGGTTTTTTCGAAATGATTTGTTGGATTTGATGGGCGGTATTAATGAATCTGATAACTTTCCCATTCAGTTTTGTTTTTTCAGGAGGGGATTGAATTGTTGTTTACAGTTGGACGCAGGTTCTGAGCTTCCCCGACGCTTAGTGTTGTTGTTTCAGTTAATGTTGGGCCGTTTTTAGTTAATGTTGGGCGGTATTAATGAATCTGATAACTTTCTCATTCAGTTTTGTTTTTTCAATAGGGGATTGAATTGTTGTTTACAGTTGGACGCAGGTTCTAGAGCTTCCCCGACGCTTAGTGTTGCTGTTTCAGTTAATGTTAGGCCGTTTTCTTTATTTCTAGTTTGTTTTGCGTTCTGTTTTTGGACCTTGATTTATGTTGGTTTTCTAGATTTTGTTTTGTATTAAGGTTTGGGCCTGATTTCAATGAATATACAGCTTTTTCAAAAAAAAAAAATTATTACACACTACAAAATTTAATTTATATAACACAAATTTGACCTTTTATATTGATATATTTTATATTTTTACTTCTTGCACCAAATTGATTCAAGTTTTTTTTTTCGAATAAAAGATACACAATTAAGATACATATCATATATATTTCTCAAAATCGTTTTATTTTCATTTCTTAAAAATTATATAAAATGTATTTAAAACATCATAAAATAACCGGACCTATATTTAATTTAAATAAAAAATATTAAGAATTTTGAGTTTATTTTTTAAAAATTAATATTTTTTTTAAAAAAACTACATTATAAAAAATAATTATATATTTTTAATTGATGCATACAACCAACCTGTTGTTCATCGCAAAAATATACAAACTAATAAAAATAATATAAGATTATAAATAAAAATTGTAAACTTACAATTGCAACAAATATTTTAATAATTACAACTATTTTAATTGTTCTAACATATCCCTTTTTGTATTTTATTAAACAGCCAATTGCTCATACAATCTCACACAACAAATAATAAAGTAAAGGAAACTAGATCAATCACTAACATAAATGAAGCCAAATCAAGTTGGACTTAAAAAATAACATTAAACCAAACAATTGCTTGTTCCATACTCTCTCCTTTTTGGAAAATAATGCAAAGCAGCTTCCTACTAGACGCATTAGATAAGTCATCAAGCATCAAAACTCAAAAGATTAAACCAATTGTGTTCAAGCATACCAAGCTTCTGGATGCGGTGAAGAGCTGATCTTTTTAGCTTTTTTTTTTTTTTTTTTCCTCAAAAAGTTAGCTCAAATCAATCAAAGTCTGATTCACTTAGCCACCATTGGTGGCTATTTTGAGGTTCTCATGCTTCTTTTGAAAGAGGGGCTAATGTTGATATCCTCACGAAAGATGACAACAATGCGTTACACCTCACGGTTGAGAATAGAAACGGAGTTTATACACGTTTGTTATTAACTAACAGTGCCGTTCTCGGCGTTCGAAATACTCAAGATGAAGATTTTTTACCTTCTTTTTTTTAAATAAATTTTGATTTTTTAAGTAATTTTCTTAATTTTTTTATTTTTTAAAAATAATTTTTAAAATATATTTGAAGTTCTACCATTCATCTTAATTTTTCATAATTTTTTTAAATGTATTATATTTATTTGTTGATATGATATATAAAACAAAAAAAAATTAGTATATGCAACAGACAAGTGAAAGACACATTAATTTTTTCGTTTAAATTTAATTAGTTTAACCAAAATATGAAAAATAAATAGTTTAATTGCTTTAGAAAAAAAGAATGTAATCAATTAGATAGGAATTTTGGGTGTATTTGGTCTCAATAACAATTACTCTCATGAACTTAATAGAATGTATACACGTATAGGACACAAATATTTTGACTAGGAAATAAACCAAAACTAATCCCGTTAACTATGGAGAGTGATATTCCAAGTAAGAGAAGATTTGGAAGTATTTAAGAGGGATTTGATTCTTTCTTCCCTTATTTATCTTTTATAATTCAGGTATGATATCTTTACCTCCTGCTATACCTTTTCTTTTATTCTTTAAATCTCAGTAGAAGATTGTTTTATTTATTCATGGATGAAAAGAAGAACTTTATGTTGGGGGTTTGAATAAATTTCTAAAAAGAAATTTAATTTTAGCATATTAGAATATTTAAGATGTTGGTATCAAAATTATAAACCAATGTTGTTTTCAGAAAATTTCAGAAGGTTAACCCTATCAAAATATTCAAATTAACAATGTTATGGATCATAATTTGCTTGTTATCTTAAGAGAAACCCAAAAAACATAGGAAGGAAATAGTTTAAGTTAATCCAAAAGGGGCATTAGATACTTGAATAAAGATGCTAGTTTTCTTAATGAGCATAACTGCAATTTTGTTGTCTAGTTTGATAAATGGTTTTATGCTACTAATGCATTGCACACATTATAAATTGGATCAAAGCTCATATCAATGTTTCTTTAGTTGGTCACGTATGTTCAATCTCTAAGTTTTGTTGCTTTTCTAGATATCGTGGGTTTGGTGGCAACCATGGATTCATTTAAAGGACAAGGAGGCATTCAGATGTTGCTAACTGCGGAGCAAGAGGCTCAGCACATTGTTTCAAGTGCTAGAAACCGTAAGAAAACTATCTAAAATGCTTAGGCTCACATTTTAGATCCCAAACCCAAACTGGACGATGAGCTAACTAAATATATTGCTTGAGTACCTAATTTTGTTATTTTCTTTCAGATTTTTTTTATGTTTTCCATATATCAATTTGGATGTTGATTTTTTATTTAAATTATGCCATTGCTCAGTGAAGATGGCCAGGCTAAAGCAAGCCAAAGAAGAAGCTGAAAAGGATGTTGCCCTCTTCCGCTCCCAAATGGAAACTGAATACCAGAATAAAATCTCTGAGGTACATACAAGTATATATATATATATATATATAACCTGTAAAAATAAATGTCGTTGTACTTGTTACAATATTATCTTTTTTCGATCATGTTGTTTAGTCAAGTGGAAGCTCTGATAATACTGTGAAGCGACTTGAAGAGGAAACTGACAAAAAGATTAAAGCCTTGACGAAATCAACCTCGATGGTATCAAAAGAAATAATTGAAATGCTCATGAAACACGTTACAAGTGTGAAGATTTGATACATGAGGTATGCCAATCATATGTCTTCTTTTGTAACTTTGTTTAATAAATGGAAGCACTTTCAGTTTTTAACTATCTTATTGCGAATGGTATTGACTTCTTTATGTTGAAAGGATTTTACTTCTCTTGCAACTAAAATGAATTGAATAGAAATTTCAAAATTATTTTATTTACTATATAAACACGAAAGAAGCCAGCTCTTTTGATCCACAAGTCTTAGTGATGGGACTGCCCAACACTTTCTTATTTCTCAGCAACAACTACTAGTACTAATAATAACAAAAATGCTTAAATTACTTATAATTTGAAATATTGGACCTATAAATACATTTGAATTCCTATTCTTCAAATTGTTGCAATAGCAATGCTATTAGCTAAGTTAAAACTAGGTCAATAATATAATTGAATGTTATTTGAGAGAATGTGTATTAATTTGTGTGTAAACTAGAATTTACTATCGAAATTATCACACATATTATCAAATTTTGACACTCTTGATAAAATCACATTATTTGTTCAAGGAAAAGTTGTTCAACCAAACATAGTAATCTAATGACAAATCTTATATATCTACTAGTAATTTAAAAACTTTATTGAGATTGCATGTAGCATGCTTTTGAAAAATACTTTTTAAGTCATAACTCTAAACCTATCTCTTTTACAAATTAAAAGTAATTTCCAAATTGAGAAAAGTACTTTTAGAAAGTTAAAATATTAGTTTTTAACTTTTAAATATCATTTTTGAACTAAATTATCTATTTCCTCTCATTTATCATCAACAAAGGTAAGTTCTTTTCATTTTCATTTTTAGAATTTATTTAAAATGTATAATATTATATATTTGGATTTATAAGCTTATGTTTATATGTGTAACAAATTATATTAATTCGTCTAAAAGTATTTAAAATTTATATTTCGTATATCAAAATATTAATAACGAGTTACAATAAATTATTTATTATATTTTTATTATAATTTAAGTTGATATATATAATATTAACCATTTCAAATATCATTTATTTTACTCTACAGTATCATGTTTAAAAATAACATTTTATCTTTTAAAAAGTATTTTTTGAGAATTAGTTAAACACTTAAATCTTCAACTAAATTTTTTAAAACACATTCTCATAGTAGTTTTCAAAAGTAATGATAAACTAAAGTTAAATAATTCTCATCTCTTAATTGATATTGTAATTTTCAATAGACCATACAATAGATGCTGTGTTAAGTTTTTTATATTCGCATATTCATGGTAGCCTTTCCATCCTAAACCATTACATATACTGATAGAAACTTAATCTTTCTTATATTTCAGTATGCAAGCATTGGAGATTGCGACAAATGAAGGAAGAATCTGGTGTAATAAGCATATGATGCTTTCAATTCTAGTAATGGTGTCAAGAACCCTAACTTTTTATTTATCTTTGAGGAAGATTTAGTTTTCTAAGATTTGCAACCTTTTCTGCCTCAACCACAACTGAGAAGTTTGGTTTATTGTTCTCTAGTTGTAAGCAAATTTTCGCACTAAAAACCTTCTATCTAGTTAATAAATGCTTTAAATTTTCATAATCTAATTTGAAACTAGCAATCAAGAAACAACCCCACAAGCATTACCAATGAGAGGTTAAAAAGAATTGATATTAATTTGGGTTACTCAAAGGCGCAATCAATCGTAACGTAAATATAGGAAAAAAATATGAGTTCTCTCTGTAAAAACACTGACTTTGAAAAATCCATTATTGAGGAGTTGATTCCTAAGAAAGTTCAATTCAAAGGAGAAGATGATGTTACAAATAATGATATGTTGATTGACTTATCTCCGGAAAAGTCTATCTCCGGGAGGGATATGCTCGTCGGCCAATCGTCAAAAGATACTTTCAGTGGTTCGAAAGGGAAGGATGATATTGATATCTTGGACAGGGACATTCAGAAATCAGTTGTGAATGGCGTGCCCTCTATTTCTTTCTCGGACAAGATTCACAAAATCCTAAGGTATGGAGAACACCGTGATTTTAAAACTTCTTGGTCGTAATATTGGATTTTCGGTTTTACAGAATAAACTGTACAATCTGTGGAGACCATCAGCGCCTCTATATATGGTGGACATAGAAAATGATTACTTTTTGGTAAAATTTCAGAATAAGTTAGACTGTGAAAAGGTGCTTTCTGAAGGTCCTTGGATCATCTTTGGTCAATATCTAACTGTTCAACTTTGGACGTTAGCATTTGACCCTTCACAAGCTTACCCAAGTGTTGTGATGGCATGGATCAGATTTCCTGGTTTACCTGGCTATTTATACAATCATAAAATCATCACTGCAATAGGGGAGATGGTTGGAAAAGTGGTTAAATTGGATATGAACACAGATAGCAAGGCTAGGGGGAGATTTGCTAGAATGGTTGTTTATGTCGACTTGGAAAAGCCGTTGGTATCCCACATTTTGATTAATGGTCGTAAGCAGAATGTTGAATATGAATCTTTATCTACAATTCGTTTTCACTGTGGAAGATATGGGCATGTGGAAAATTCTTGCCCTTTTAGAAATTCTAGAATCTCTAGTGAAAAGGAGAATGCTCTGTCGGAAATGTCATCGGAGATTCAAAACATGGCCGAGGCTGGCTCGGAGAAGAAAGATGGAAATTTTGGTCCATGGATGATTGTTGAGAGGAAATCAAGGAGGAAAATTAAAGAAAATGTGCTAACTTCCTTAGATAACCAATAGAATGGGAAAGAAGGATCTCGATTTAGAGTCCTTAACAATAGGGATATGCATAAAGAGGATTATGAGGGATTTTTTCCAGATACTAGGCGCTATAAATGAAAAGAAATTATGCATGGCAATTTTCTTGGGAAAGATACTGCTACTCATTATAACGGACGAATAGAAGGGAAAAAATAACATTAATAAAAGCAATTTAAAGGAGGTAGGCCTGATGGAGACTTGTGGCCCTATGCTAAAAGAGAAAGTTGGGCTAATTTTGGAGCCCAACATGTCCATTAATAATCTAAAGGAAAACTTACAAAGCATTAGGAAGCCTGTTAATAGTTTGGGCTTTGGAGACATCACAGCTGATCAGGCTCGAGGAGTTTTGGATCTTTTTTATTTGGTCTTGGTAGCCCAACAATCTCCTGTTGTTGCTGGAAGGGGCAGTCAGCCTAATGCAGCGGTAGGATTGCAAACAGTCTCAGGCAAGGGTAAGGGTCTCTGATTCGAAGGTGAAAGTTCAATAAACCAGTTAGATTCGAAGGATACAAGGCAGGATATAAGTGTTGTATCACTGGATGTCGGAAACCTTGACTTCGGTAAACACTCAGCGGTTGTCTTCCATGAAAGCACCCAAACCAAGGAAAAAACAAAGCTTCTTCCCCAAATAATTTTGGTCTTTCTCCGGTGATTTCCTCAGGTTCGAGTAAGGCCTTTAAAAACAGAGGTAAAGGATATGCCAAAAAAAGGCTAAATTACTTCATGGCAACAATGTACGCTTCAAAATCTTGGCAGTTCAGCGAGTGCCCTTGAAGGAATCGATGGAGCATCTCGCTGAGAGCATTTCAGCTCTCACAAATTCTAATTTTGGGGCTGAAATAAGTGTCTAATCTGCCGTGTAAAAAAACGGAGTAAATGTCCCTGGGCAGTTAGGGTTTCTTCATAGTCCTTATTAGTTTTACCTTTTTTTTTTTTTGGGGGGGGGGGGGTGGGGGGGGGGGGGGGTTTGGTTTATTTTATTACTATTTATATTTATATTTTTTATGGCTTTAAATCTAAAATTTTTTTTCATGGAATTGTTAAGGGTGTGCTAGCAAGAATTTTTTACGAGTCTTTCAGGAATATAATGAGGAACACAGGCTTGATATTATCTACTTGGTGGAACCGAGATTGAGTGGTAAAAAGGCTAATCTTATTATTGAAAAACTGGGTTTTAACTATTCACATCGGGTTGAAGCCGTTGGTTTTTCAGGAGGTATACGAGTTGGATGGAAGGATTTTATCCAAATTCATATTATTCGAAACCATCCGCAGTTTATTTATTTTTACGTGTTAATATTCTTAATCCTTATAATACTTTCTTTATTTCCTTTGTTTATGGCAGTCCAGATAGGTCTAAACGAAAGCTTCTTTGGGAAGGCTTACGATCTGTTAACCCTAATCTTTCTTTTCCTTGGTTAATCATGGGAGATTTTAATGCTATTTTATCTCTTTCTGATAAAAAAGTCTTGTCTCCGTTGGTAAGCGTTGCAATTTATTTGGTAATTTTGTTGACTCTTGTGAGTTGCAAGATTTGGGGTATAATGGACCTGCTTTCACTTGGCAAAGAAGCGGTACTTTTGTCAGACTTGATCGGGCCTTAGCTAATGACGCTTGGATGTCTGTTTTTCCACATTACTTAGTCCATCATCTCACTCATATTAAGTTTGACCATATGCCCCTTTTGCTATCTATTAGACCAGACCTTAGCAGACCGTTCAGGTTCTTAGCGGGATGGACAAAGCACAGAGATTTTCCCAACCTTGTCATGGAAAAGTGGAATTTTGCAGATAATATGGTTGAATCTTTAAATAATTTTACCTTCTTTGCTAAAGATTGGAACAGGAATATTTATGGCTTTCTGGGTACTCGTAAAAGAAATCTAATGAGATCGCTTAATAAGATTCAAAAAGCCTTGGATCACTCTTCCTCTATGCATTTAGCAGAAAAAGAATTGGAAATTCAGGATTAGTTGGAAAATCTTCTTGACCATGAAGATTTACTTTGGAGACAAAAGGCTCGCTGTGATTGGCTTCAATTGGGGGACCGAAATACAAAATTTTTCCATAGTCGTATGTTGCGGAGAAGGAAATTTAATCGTATCACAACCTTACGAATTGATAATGGGGAATGGTGTTTAGACCATGACATCCTACAAGCTAAAGTGGTCGAGTTTTTTGAAGGACTTTATAGAGAGGCTCCTTCTGTCTTGAGGGATATTCCAAATGTTGGTTTTCCTAGCTTTAATCCTTCAGAAATCACTTTTTTGGAGGATTCTATCACTAATGAGGAGATTAAAAGGGCGTTGTTTGACATGGCTCCATTGAAAGCTTCTTGAAGTGATGGCTTCCATGCTCATTTCTTTCAAAGTCAGTGGGATATCCTTGGGCAAGATGTGTGCCAGTGGGTTAAAGATGTTTTTGCTGGACGTCCAATTGAGCCGGAATTGAATAATACGTTGATTGTGCTAATACCTAAAAAAGAGAGTCTTGAGGATTTTAGTCACTTTAGGCCCATTAGTTTATGTTCTGTTCTTTATAAGTCGGTGATGAAAGTGATTGCAAATCGTTTCAAGGAGATCTTTCCTAAGCTAATCTCCCAAGAACAAGTTGGGTTCATAGCTAGGCATAACATTTCTAATAACATCATTTTAGCTCAAAAAGTCATCCATTCTATGCGATACAATCAGAAAGGAAGGAAATGGATGGCTATTAAGCTAGACTCGGAAAAAGCCTATGACAGAGTTAGTTGGGAATTTATAAATGTTTCTATGGTTGCGGCTGGAATCCCTATCTTCTTACGAAACGTGATCATGACAGCTATTTTTCCTCTTTTATGCAAATTCTATGGAATAGAGTGCTCACTCAAAAGTTCAAACCTAAAAGAGGAATTCGTCAGGGCTATTCTTTATCACCTTATCTATTTATGCTTTGAGTGGAATGGTTAAGGCATTTTATTAGGATAAAAATAAGAACTAAAAACTGGGCCCTAATTCGTCTTTCTCGTTCAGGACCTTCAGTTTCTCATTTGTTCTTCACGGATGACTTGATGATCTTCTATAAAGCTCAGGTTGACCAAGCTCGATTACTGGATAGTATCCTAACTCAGTTTTGTGAGATTTCAAGTCACAAAATCAGTGTTAGGAAAAGCAACATATTCTTTTCCAAAGATACTGAAGCTGATGTCCGTAATCAGATTAACCGGCTTTTTGGATTTCAGAAAGTCTAAAATCTTGGCATCTATTTAGGTGTTCCTCTTTTGCACGATAAGATTACCAAGAGCACTATGAGCTTTATTGTGGATAAGGTGAGAAAGAAGTTGCAGAGTTGAGATGCCAGGAAGTTATCTATGTTGGAAGAATCAATTTGGCTCAACCTGTACTTCTTTCCATTCCTAATTACTTCATATAGTCATTGATGATTCCGAAAGGTGTTAGTGCTGACATTGAAAGACTGGTTAGACAATTTATTTGGGGTTGTACTGATGGGCGTCCTAAAATGTCTTTAGTAGGTTGGAATTCTATTTGTCAACCGAGGGCTCGGGGAGGTCTTGGCTTTAAATATTTGGAAGATCAAAATTCAGCTTTCCTTAAGAAAATTGACTTTAATCTAATGTCTAAAAGTAATACACTTTGGGTGTGTGTTCTTCGTGCCAAATATGGTTAGAAAGATTAGTTCCCAGATTTTATCAATAGGACTCATTGTTCTCATTTATGGAAGGCACTCTCTAAGATATAACCGCTCCTTCGGGAAAACCTAGCTTGGTCTATTGGAGATGGTGCCAGTGCTCGTTGTTGGAAAGATCCTTGGATTCCAGGAATGAGCCTTTTAACCTCAAAAATTCCTTCTTCTGCTAACCTTGATTTGAATTGTTGTGTTAGGGAGATGGTCAATTTAGATGGTAGCTGGAATCTAGACCTGTTTCGTGTCTGGGTGACTTAAGATGTAATCAATAGAATTATTAGCATTCCTACTCCACACCAAGACTCTAGTTTGGATAGAGTTATATGGACCCGATCAGCGTCTGGTATCATTTCAGTTCACAGTGCCTATTGGTCTTTGAAAGAGGGTTCTTAGAATTCTCACGAGGACCATTGGAAGATTATCTGGAAATATTCGCGTCCTCGGAGAGTAAGAGTCTTTCTTTGGCTTGCTACTAAGCAAAGACTTCTTACAAATTCGAAACGAGCTAGACGGGGAATCAGTCATTACTGTTCTTGTTCTATATGTGGTCATGATGTAACAACCTAAATTAGGGCCTAAACGGAACAGTGGTTTCGAGACCACAGATCTGACTTAGAAAAATTTATTCCGATAAAGTTTTAAGATTTAGTAGGTGATTGATTGCATCAGTAAAAATATGGTAAATAAATTTTATCGATAAAGCTCCCGATTGAGGATAGGACTAAACTGTAAAAATTTCAAAATATGAGTTCTAGAAGCGTTTAGTCTGTAATTGAATTTCATTCATAAACTAGAGGTCCTTATTTTGCAAATAGACCATTTTATAGCATGATGGACAAAAATGCCCATGGAAGGAAAAATTTGCAAAGAAGGTCATAAAGCGCATTTTGGTCTTTTGGTTATTAAATGAAATAAAAAGGGAAAATAAGTCAAAATTGGTGTCCATCTTCCTCATGTAAGGCCGAATTTCCCTTTCTCCATAGCTAGGGTTTTGTTTCATCTTTTCAATCTTCAAGTAAGTGATTCCTAGCCCTGTTTTTCATGTTCTTCATATTTTTGAGACCCTCGTACCTTGACCTAGCTTTCTATACCACTATTTTAAGCTAGGGTTCATGTTTAAAAATTTACCCATGTGTGACATGAAAGCATTGATGTTTATTGGTAGAAAGTGAAAGCTTGAAGTGTAGTAAACAACTTTTGCTAGGTGATTTTTCATGAAAATGCATTTAGGGACTAAAATAAAAATGTTGTAAAATATGTGCATAAATTGTGAAACATTGAAAATTGTGGGCTGCTATAGAAGAGAAATATGTTCGGCTAGGCTTGGGAATGTAGGAAAATTAGTACATTTCATTTTACAAGCCTAGGGACTAAATTGTAAAAATTGACAAAGTTAAGGGTAAAATGGTAGAATTTTTCATAGGATAATTTTGGGTCTAATCGAGTAATGTATGTATTGAACAAGTTAGTTTTGGTCTTATAGATTAAGAACAACGTGAAAACGACCTTCATCGAGGGAAAAGCAAGGTGTCGAATTAAAATCGAAAAGATTAGCATATTTGTACCGAGGTAAGTCCTATATGTAAATAATGAGTTATTTTTAATCATTATGTTTAATTAGTTTAATTATTTTGAAGTTCTGAAATTTTATATCAAAATATTGACTATGGAATGTGATAAACCGATAAGTAAAGAAAAGTCCCAGTTGAACCTTAGGAATCATTAGGATATGAGTGACATGTCACTAGGAAACCATCGACCGTTATTGATTGTTTATGTGATTCTGGGTGTTGGTCTAGTTCGACTACCAATGGCTATGTAATCCTGCATTTGTTGCAGATACCTGTCAGCTTGAATCGACTACATCATCAACTTGTGAGCAGACTCGTAATAGCTCATTATTGAGCCTTATGTGATAAGTGGTAGCTTCGACTATATTATGTGTGTGGAACTTGTGCCTTATTTCTGTGTATCTTTTAGTATTCCACGTGTTTCATCGGGTATCCGAATTAATATGATACAATGTGAATGCATACGAAAAGATTTAACCGTGTGTTCAAGATTGTGTATATGCAGGTTATATGAAAATTATTGTGTGTGCTAAGTGCTTAATTATATAATGAATCATGAGGTAAGATCACATGAGTAAGTGATAATTCCCAAACTTAATTGTATGATTAGAAAACTTATTTTTCATTAGCTATGTCCATTTAGTTTAAATGCTCATTACTTTTACATATAGACTTACTAAGCTTTATAGCTTACCCTTTCATTTTTCCTTTCCCCTATAGGTTCATCAAGCTAAACCGAGGTTCGGAGATGAAGGGGATTCCATCAACACTATCAACAAGCATTTTGGTATTTTGTTTAAACACTTAAGATTATGACACGTATAGATGATCTAATGTTTTGTTATGTGTCATAGTTCTTGGGGTCAAATGTTGTCACTAAAGTTATGGTATTTGGCCATTTGCTATAGGCCACATATGATTGAATATTTTCTAATTGAAGTGTTGTAATCTCTTTTAATACAAGTTGCATAGTAGGTGTATGATATGTATGGATGAGTATGCTTGTGTATGGTTAGTAAAATATGGTGCGTGATGCTGAAATGTGGTTGTTTGGATGTGTTTTTGTGTCATATCATGTATTGGAAAAAATTGGTTTGTGTTGGGTTGTGTTTCAGGGTGGCAATTGGCTTGGAAAATAGCCTATAATTGTCCACATTGGTTGGCACAAGGGCGTGTGTGTCTAGGCCGTGTGTCAACCTAACGGGCGTGTTGATAGGTCGTGTGTCCCCTGCACCTAAAATTATGGAAATTAAATGTTTTTTAGTAAGCATAGGGGTTGGAGACACGATCGTGTGTCCCGATAATATGATAGACACAGCCTAGCCCACCGGCGTGTGGCTTGGCCGTGTGATGAAAACTTCGTGATGATGTCATAAACAGAATACCCCAGTTTTTCACACGGGGTGAGGACACGGACGTGTTAAGGTCGTGTGAAGGACACGAGCCAAAGACACTGGTGTGTGCTCGACCGTGTGAAAACTCTTATAGGTTCGAAATGAAAATTAATTCGGGACGGGCTAAAGACATGGGCGTGTGTGACCACACGTCCTGCCTACACGGGCGTGTTCCTGTCCCACATGGGCGTGTGCCTTGTTTTAAGTGGAAATTTTTTTTAGTGATTGAAAAGTTCCGGTTTGGTTCCAGATCATACCCAATGAGTCTCTTGGGCCTCGTAAGCTGATAATAAGAGTGTTTTGAATAGGATTGAAAAAGTTTTAAATTTTCGTGGAATTTGTAAGTCGGGATTGAGTGATTGTGTGTTTGTAAGTCCAGTAATGCCTCGTACCCAGTCCCGGCATCAGACTTGGGTGAGGGGTGTTACATTTAGTGGTATCAAAGCTATGGTTTAGTCGGTCTTTGGACTACCGTAGCAAGTGTGAGAGTCTAGCTATACATGCCATAATTATGAATATTGATAGCGTGATGGTTTCTAATCCTTGAATCGTGTTTTTAGATAGTAAATGGATCCCGACTCGGTAGTGGCTAATGATGCAGAAAGTAATACATCAGCTCCCGCTCAAAGGACCGCGCCACTCGAAAGTAGGAATGTAGAATCCGGTCAGGGAAAAAAGGCCCGGAAAGCCTTTCTCTATAGAATAAGCGAATGGTATACAGATTTCATTCGGGTGAATCCGAATGCCCAACCTCCCCTACCTTTTCCCATTCCTCAATTGATCCCATGAGCCCCACAAGGTACGGACATGACAAGACAGAGTAAGCCCCCTGTTGACAAGATTCGTAGGTGTGAGGCCGAAGAATTTAGAGCCAGTGTTGATGATGACCCCGAGAGGGTGAAATTTTGGTTAGAGAACACTATTCGAGTATTTGATGAACTCTCCTGCACACCCAAGGAATGTTTAAAGTATGCCATCTCACTTCTGAGAGACTCAGTGTATCTGTGGTGGAAACGCTAATCACGGTAGTACCTACCGAAAGAGTTACTTGGGATTTCTTCCAAGTGGAGTTTCGGAAGAAGTATATTAGTCAGCGCTTTATTGACCAGAAGCAAAAAGAGTTTTTAGAGATGAAACAAGGCCGCATGACAGTGTTTGAGTGCGAGCGAGAATTTGTTTAAGTTAGCAAGTACGCTTGAGAATGTGTTTACACTGAGGAAATTATGTGTAAAAGGTTTAAAGACGGCCTAAATGAGAATATCAAATTATATGTAGGGATTTTAAAATTAAAAGAATTCATTTTGCTAGTTGATCGGACATGTAAAACTGAGGAATTATTCAAGGAAAATAAAATGGCTGAATTAGAGGCTAGGGATATGAAGAAAAGATCGATGAGGAAGTCTTTCAAACCGTCATCAAAGAAAATGAGAAATGTGCCAAACCATTTGACCGTTTCAGTTGGAAATCCGAGCAGAACTTGTGGGAAGCAAAATACGGGTCCGAAGGCTTAGACTACTTCAATAGCTAGTGTTGGCAAGGTCAAGCCAAGTAACCCTGAATATCAACACTGTGGCAGGAGACATCCCGATGAGTGTTGGATGGTCATCGGGGCTTGCTTCAAATGTGGCTCTCAGGACCACTTCATCAAAGACATCCCGGTGAGTGTTAGATGGTCAAGCCTAATCTAGCTATTTCTACCACTAATTTGAGCTAGGGTTCATATTCAAAAATATACCCATGCATGACATGCAAGTATTTTGATGTCTAGTGGTAGAATATGAGAGTTGAAAGTATAGTAAACACCTTTTTCTAGGTGATTTTTCATGAAAGTCCCTAATAAAGACTAAATTGCAAAAGTGTTTAAATGTGTAGTAAAAGTGTGAATTTATGAGTAATGAGGGC
Source organism: Gossypium stocksii (assembly GCA_020496765.1). Lineage (NCBI taxonomy): Eukaryota > Viridiplantae > Streptophyta > Magnoliopsida > Malvales > Malvaceae > Gossypium > Gossypium stocksii. The sequence continues at coordinate 46,021,657 of CM035624.1, forward strand.
TTTTATAGACATTAGTAAGTGTCGACTAGGCTTAGTTAGCCAAGAGAATAAATACATTTCATTATACGAGCCTAGGGACTATTTTACAAATATGTAAAAGTTTAGGGGCAAAATTGTAAAATTTTGCCAAAATATGAACTTTAGGCTAGTTAGCCAATATGAGTACTAAATAAGTTAAATTTTTCGTTTTAGATTAAGAAACACGAAGCCTAGACCAAAACCGGGGAAAAAATAAAGTTGTGGACTAAACTGAGCATTCGCCCACATTTTAGACTCGAGGTAAGTTGTATGTAATAATTTAGCTCACATGTTATGTAATTTCATTATGATGACCTTCTATGAAATGAAGATATTCCATGAAGACATGTATATAACATTGTATGAATTATGATTAAATTTCATGATATTGATTTGTAGAAGCAATGTATAGAATTCATGAAATTTATTGATACGGAGGATACCGTAATCATGTCATAAGTATTGTAGGTCCCATATAAGACCATGTTTGGGACATGGCATCGGCACCTAACTGAGATCCCATGTAAGACCATGTCTGGGACATGGCATTGGCATCGAGATATGATCCCTTGTGAGACCATGTCTGGGACATGGCATGGGCATCCGATATGAGATCCCATTTAAGACCATGTCTGGGACATGGCGTTAGCATTAAAGTACGATCTCAAGTAAGACCATGTCTGGGACATGGCATCGACATCGATGTGTGATCCCATATAAGACCATGTCTGGGATATGGCATTGGCATCATTTTATGATATTGAATTACGAGTATCCTTCAGTTTTCTAAAAGAATCTTAAAAGAGAAAAGTATTCAAGTTGATAAGTTTTAAGAGAAAGACTAAAGTTTCATGTTGAGTGTTGTAGGTATATACAAGTAAGTATGAGAAATTTGAAAGTACATTTTATGGGAAATACAGCATGAAAAGCTTGAGTAAGTATATGATTGAGTAAGTCATGAGGATGAGTAACAAGCTACATGAAATCCATGATAACTTATTTGAGTGATGTTTCATGATTTTTGTTGCTATTTTATTCATGCAACTTACTAAGCATTTTATGTGCTTACTCCTTTCCTTTCTCTCTTCCATGTAGATTTGCCGAACCAGTTCGGGGATCGTTAGAGTTGGAGCTCGAAGTCACACTATCAAGCCATTCTTTTGGGTATAGTAAAGTCAGTTATTTTGATGTATGACATGTATAGGAAGTTTGATCATTTTGTTAAGTGTCATTTTGTGTAGCTAAGGGTGTTGGCTTTGATATTACTCTAGTAGTGTTGTAATGGCCTTTGAAAATGGCCTAATATTGCTAAATTTATATTTTATACAATGAAGATGAAGTTCATGAATGTGCAACATTGCATGTTTAAGTAGAGTAATGATGGATGAGAATGATATGCATTATGGCAATTGAATGCCTTAGTTGTGAGTAATTAGAGAGTATATTATGCTTGATGAGTGCTATAGTAATTGCTTTGTGTTGGTCATGTTTCAGGGTGTCACAGGGCTTGGGAAATAGCCTATTATTGTTCACACGGTCAACCTCGAAAGTGTATTAATAGGCCATGTGTCCGTTGCATCTAATTTGGTTAAGTCAGTATAGAACACGAGCTGAGCACACGGGCGTGTGCCTTGGCCGTGTGCACCTCTAATAGTTATAGTATTCAAAGTTACGATATTCCACGAGATATTGGCACGGGCATGTCTAGGCTATATGAGGGACACAGGTCATAGACACGAGCGTGTGCCCAAGTCGTGTCAAAACCTCTGTAGGTTGAAAATAAAAAATAAATTCGGCATGGGCTAGGGACGTGGACGTGTGAGACTACACAGCCTGCTAACACGGGCATGTCCCCACCCACACGGACGTATGGCCCTGTTTTAGGTAAAAATTTTCTAAATGCTCGAGAGTTCCTGGATAAGTCTCAGAATATCCCCAATATACGTTCTAGGCCTCGTAGGCCCATAATAAGGATAGCAGAGAATGCATGAAGGGTTTTGTAAAAGAATGAATGAATTTTTATATTCGAGTTTTCATCTTCAAGTAAGTTTAAGTACGGTAATGCCTCGTACCCTATTCTAGCGTCGGACTCAGGTAAGGGGTGTTACAAGAGGGAGGCCTACTAGAAATGTGATAGAGGGAGCTAGTAGCAGAGGCATAGTTAGAGATTTAGCTACAAGATCGGAAGGTTAGAGCGCCTACAAGAACCAATGTCATTCGTGCCCGGGAAGAGGCGTCATCCCCTAACGTAATCACGGTATATTCTCTCTTTATGATGTTAATATAGTTGCACTAATTGATCTCGGGTCCATGCATTCTTACATTTGCATGAAATTAGTGAATGATATGAAATTGCCTATAGAGTCAACCGAATTTGTGATTAAGGTGTCAAACCCTCTAGGCAAGAGTGTGTTAATTGACAAAATTTGCAAGAATTGTCCTTTAGTGATCTGAGGTCACTGTTTCCTAGCCGATTTGATGCTATTGCCATTTGATGAGTTTGACGCTATTTTGGGCATGGATTGGCTATCAATGCATGATGCTAAAGTGAATTGTAGACAGAATGTTATCGAATTAAAGTGTGAAAATGGTGAAAGTCTTCGGTTTGAAACAGATGTGTCCAATGGGTTGCCTGTTTTGATTTTATTTATAACTGTTCAGAAGTGTTTGAGAAAAGGGTATGAAGCATATTTGGTTTATGTATTGAATATGAAAGAGTCTAAACTGAAAGTGGAATCTGTTCCAGTGGTTTATGAGTTCCGGATGTATTTCCTAAAAAATTGCCGGGTATACCTCTTACTAGAGAGATAGAGTTCACCATTGACTTGTTACCGGAGACTGCCTCGATATCGATAGGCCCGTATAGAATAGCTCCAACAAAGCTAACGGAATTGAAAGTGCAGTTGCAAGAGTTGACAGACAAAGGATTTGCGAGACCTAGTTTTTCTCCCTGGGGTGCCCCTGTGTTATTCGTAAAGAAAAAGGATGGATCGATGAGACTTTGTATCAACTATAGGCAACTCAACAAAGTGATAATAAAGAATAAGTATCCCTTGCCAAGGATCGATAACTTATTTGATCAGCTGAAAGGAGCTATAGTGTTCTCTAAAATAGACTTGAGATATGGATACTACCAGTTAAGGGTGAAAGAGTCTGATGTGCCAAAAATTACTTTCAGGACAAGGTACGGAAACTATGAGCTTCTCGTAATGCCTTTCGGCTTGACTAACACCCTAGTGATGTTCATGGACTTAATGAATTAGATTTTTAGACCGTACTTGGATAAGTTTGTAGTGGTCTTCATTGATGACATCTTGATCTATTCTCGTGATGATAACGAGCATGCCGAGCATCAGAGAACAGTTTTACAAATCTTGCGAGATGAACAATTGTATGCAAAAATTAGTAAAAGTGAGTTTTAGCTCAGCAAAGTTGGATTTTTGGGTCACATCATCTCGAGAGATGGCATTCGAGTTGATCCAAGTAAGATTTCGGCAATAGTAGATTGGAAACTGCCGAAAAATGTATCGAAAGTTAGAAGTTTTCTGGGCTTGGTTGGTTACTACCGGTGCTTTGTAAAAGGATTTTCGATGATTACTTCCCTGATGACTAAGTTACTGCAAAAAGATGTTAAGTTCGAGTGGACAGACAAATGTCAACAAAGTTTTGAGAAATTCAAGATAGTGTTAACCGAGGCACCAGTACTAGTGCAACCTGAATCTAGTAAAGAATTTTCGATTTATAGTGATGCATCTCTAAATGGTCTTGGATGTGTATTGATGCAAGAAGATAAAGTGGTAGCGTATGCCTCAAGACAATTGAAGCCATGCGAGAGGAACTACTCGACACACAATTTGGAGTTAGCCGCCATTGTCTTTGTCTTGAAGATTTGGCGCCATTATCTTTATGGTGAGAAATGTCGCATCTTCACCGACCATAAAAGCTTGAAGTACTTGATGTCACAAAAGGATTTGAACTTGCGACAGCGAAAGTGGCTTGAGATGTTGAAAGACTATGAGTTAGTGATTGACTACCACCCGGGAAAGGTGAACGTGGTCGCCAATACCTTGAGTCAAAAATCATTGTTTGTCTTAAGAGTATTGAATACGAGTTTGACCTTATTCGGTGATGGTTTGATTTTGGATGAGTTGCGAGCTAGGCCATCGTTTATTCAACAAATTTCTAAAGCTCAAAAGGGTGATAGCGAGTTGCAACCAAAAAGAGTTCAGCGCAAAATGAATAATGAGACAGATTTTTGAATTGGTGAGAATGTTTGTTTGATGTTTCGTGATAGAATATGTGTACCGAAAAATGCTAAGTTGATTCAGGAAATTCTATATGAAGCTCATAATGGTTGTCTATCTATTCATCCGGGCAGTGCAAAGATGTATAGTGATTTGAAGAAATCAAATTGGTGGCCCAAAATGAAAAGAGACGTCTCCGAGTTCGTATCAAAGTGTTTGGTTTGTCAACAGGTGAAAGTTGAACATCAAGTACTTCCGGTCTATTACAGCCAAATAATGATTCGCGAGTGGAAATAGGATCGTATCATTATGGATTTTGTGATGGGTTTGCTGTTGACCCCGAGAAAGAAAGATTTCGTTTGGGTCATTGTTGATCGGTTAACGAAATTAGCTCATTTCATCTCGATACATACGGATTTTTCAATGGATAAGCTAGCTGAATTGTATATTGCCGAGATTGTAAGATTGCATGGGGTATTGATTTCTATTATATCGAATAGAGACCTGAGATTTACATCGTGGTTTTGGAGGTAGTTACAAGAAGCCTTAGGTACCAAGTTGAATTTTAGTACTGCCTTTCACCTAAAGACAGACGGTCAGTCCGAGCGAGTGATACAGATCCTCGAAGATATGCTCCGTTGTTGTGTTCTCTAGTTCGAAGGTAGTTGGGAAAAGTATCTACCTTTGGTGGAATTTTCTTACAATAATAGTTTTCAATCGAGTATCAAAATGGCACCATATAAGGTATTGTATGGCCGTAAATGTAGGACTCCTTTATATTGGACAGAGCTTAGTGAAAAGTGGATCCATGGGATTGATTTGATTAGAGAGACCGAACAAAAGGTAAAGATTATTCGCGATTGCTTAAAAGCTACTTTGGATCGATAAAAGTCTTATGCGGATTTGAAGAGGAAAGAGATCGAGTTCCAAGTGGGTGATAAAGTGTTCTTAAAAGTATCTCCTTGAAAGAAGATTCTGAGATTTGGCCGGAAAGGCAAATTGAGCCCACGTTTCATCAGACCATATAAGGTTGTAGAAAGAGTTGGACCAGTGGCTTATTGATTTACTTTACTGACAGAGTTAGAAAAGATTCATGATGTGTTCTATATATCAATGCTACGACGATACCGTTCTGATCCATCACATGTGATCTCACCAACCGAAGTGGAAATTCAGCCGGATATGACATATAGCGAGGAACCAATAAAAATTTTAGCACCGGAAGTGAAACAATTAAGAAACAAAAGTGTGGCTTTGGTAAAAGTACTATGTTAAAAGCATGGTATAGAAGAAGCTACATGGGAATCGGAGGAGACTATGAGGAAATAGTACCCACATCTTTTCACTGGTAAGATTTTTGGGGACGAAAATCCCTTAAGGGGGAGAATTGTAACAGCCCGAATTAGAGACTAAATGAAACAGTGGTTTCGAGACCATGAATCCGACTTAGAAAATTTTAGTCCGATAAAGTTTCAAGATTTAGTAGGTGATTGATTGCATGAGTAAAAATTTGGTAAATAAATTTTATCGATAAAGCGCCCGATTGAGAGATAGGACTAAACTGTAAAAATTTCAAAATATGAGTTCTAGAAGTGTTTAGTGTGTAATTGAATTTCATTCATAAATTAGAGGTCCTTATTTTGCAAATAGACCATTTTATAGCATGATGGACAAAAATGCCCATGGAAGGAAAAATTTGCAAAGAAGGCCATTAAGGGCATTTTGGTTTTTTGGTTATTAAATGAAATAAAAAGGGAAAATAAGTCAAAATTGGTGTCCATCATCCTCATGTACGGTTGAATGTCCCTTTCTCCATAGCTAAGGTTTTGTTTCATCTTTTCAAGCTCCAAGTAAGTGATTCCTATCCCAGTTTTTCATGTTCTTCGTATTTTTGAGATCCTTGTACCTTGACCTAGCTTTCTATACCACTATTTTAAGCTAGGGTTCATGTTTAAAAATTTATCCATGTGTGACATGAAAGCATTTTGATGTTTATTGGTAGAAAGTGAAAGCCTAAAGTGTAGTAAACAACTTTTGCTAGGTGATTTTTCATGAAAATGAATTTAGTGACTAAAATGAAAAAGTTGTAAAATATGTACATAAATTGTGAAACATTGAAAATTGTGGGATACTATAGAAGAGAAATATGTTCGGCTAGGCTTGAAAATGTAGGAAAATTAGTACATTTCATTTTACGAGCCTAAGGACTAAATTGTAAAAATTGACAAAGTTAGGAGTAAAATGGTAAAAATTTTCCATAGGATAATTTTGGGTCCAATCGAGTAATGTATGTATTGAACGAGTTAATTTTGGTCTTATAGATCAAGAACAACGTGAAAACGACCTTGACCGAGGGAAAGGCAAGGTGTTGGATTAAAATAGAAAAGATTAGCATATTTGTACCAAGGTAAGTCTTATATGTAAATAATGAGTTATTTTTAATCATTATGTTTAATTAGTTTAATTATTTTGACATTCTAAAATTTTATATCAAAATATTGATTATGGAATTTGATAAATCGATAAGTAAAGAAAAGTCCCGGTTGAACCTTAGGAATCATTAGGATACGAGTGACATGTCACTAGGAAACCATCGATCGTTATTGATTGTTTATGTGATTCCGAGTGCTGGTCTAGTTCGACTACCAGTGGCTAGGTAATCCTGCATTTGTTGCAGATACCTGTCAACTTGTGTGAGCAGCACTGAGTAGAACCGACTACACCATCAGCTGGTGTAAGCAGACCCGATAATAGCTCATTATTGAGCCTTATGTGATAAGTGGTAGCTTCGGCTACATTATGTGTGTGGCACTTGTGCCTTAATTTCCGTGTATCATTTAGTATTCCACGTGGTTCATCGGGCTATCCGAATTAATATGATACAATGTGAATACATGCGAAAAGATTTAACCGTGTGTTCAAGATTGTATATGTGCAGGTTATATGAAAATTATTGTGTGTGCTAAGTGCTTAATGTATGTAATGAATCATGTGGTAAGATCACATGAGTAAGTGATAATTCCCAAACTTAATTGTATGATTGGAAAACTTATTTTCCATTAGCTATGTCTATTTAGTTTAAATGCTCATTGCTTTTACATATAGACTTACTAAGCTTTATAGCTTACCCTTTCGTTTTTCCCTTCCCCTATAGGTTCGTCAAGCTAAACCGAGGTTCGGAGATGAAGGGGATTCCATCAATACTATCAACAAGCATTTTGGTATTTTGTGTAAACATTTAAGATTATGACATGTATAGTTGGTCTAATGTTTTGTTATGTGTCATAGTTCTTGGGGTCAAATATTGTCACTGAAGTTATGGTATTTGGCCATTTGCTATAGGCCACATATGATTGAATATTTTCTAATTGAAGTGTTGTAATCTCTTTTAAGACAAGTTGCATAGTAGTTGTATGATGTGTATGGATGAGTATGCTTGTGTATGGTTAGTAAAATGGGGTGTGTGGATGTCGAAATGTGGTTTTTTGAATGTGTTTTTTTGTCATATTGTGTATTGGCAAAAATTGGTTTGTGTTGGGTTGTGTTTTAGGGTGACAATTGGCTTGGAAAATAGCCTATATTTGTCCACACAAGTAGGCACACAGGCGTGTGTCTAGGCCGTGTGCGACACACGGCCAGCCCCACGGGCGTGTTGATAGGTCGTGTGTCCCCTACACCTGAAATTATGGAAATTAAATTTTTTGTGGTGAGCACACGGGTTGGAGACACGATCATGTGTCCCGACAGTGGGATAGACACGGCCTAGCCCACTGGTGTGTGGCTTGGCCATCTGACGAAAACTTTGCGATGACGTCATAAACAAAATACCTTAGTTTTTCACACAGGGTGAGGACACGGACGTGTTGAGGCCGTGTGAAGGACAAGGGCCAGAGACATGGGCGTGTGCTCGGCCGTGTGAAAACTCCTGTAGGTTCAAAATAAAAATTAATTCAGCACGGTCTAGGGATATGGGCATGTGTGACCACACAGCCTGCCTACACGAGCGTGTCCCTGTCCTACACGGGCATGTCTCTGTCCCACACGGGCATATGTCCTGTTTAAAGTAGAAATTTTTTTAGTGATTGAAAAGTTCCGGTTTGGTTCCGGATCGTATCCAATGAGTCTCTTGGGACTTGTAAGCCCATAACAAGAGTGTTTTGAATAAGATTGAAAAAGTTTTAAATTTTCATGGAATTTGTAAGTCGGGATTGAGTGATTGTGTGTTCATAAGTCCGGTAATGCCTCGTACCCGGTCTCGGCATCAAACTTGGGTGAGAGGTGTTACACATGACCTTGAGGACTTAGTGCATGTCCTCAGAGAGTGTCCTCCGGCGAAAGATGTGTGGAGGCTTGTGGTTCTTGATCAACTAAAACAAAGGTTTTTCTCTATCTCTTTTCAGGATTGGATTATTCTTAAACTTTGTTTTCATGAAAGATTGCAGGATAGTGGTCTTGTTTGGTCCTGTCTGTTCGGATTAATCGCTTGCCGTATATGAAAGAATAGGAACTTATTTATCTTCCAGCATATTTCATGGACAGCATTTAAAGTAGTGAAAGTTTCTAGTTGTCGAGGCCGTCACTATGACTCTCATGTTGGAGATCACATTAATAACAAGCAGGGATCCAATTCTAGGACCAATTCAGAAGACACTTGGGTGCTTCTATCCACTGATCGGGCTGTGGCCAGAGACTCTGGTTATGCTGCAACAGGGGGCGTAGCTCGTAATCGGGAGGGAAATTGGATTGTGGGATTCAATCGATTCTTAGGTGTATGCTCTTCATTTGAGGCTGAAGTCTGGGGCATTCTTGATGGGATCCTTATTCTGCTTAAGAAGAGGTATAGAAGGATCAGTATTATTGCTGATAATCTTGAAGTTGCTCAGATTTTAATGGACACGGTTTTGGAAGACTCAGGAATTAGTATGCTTCAAAAAACTCAACGTATCTTGCAGTCAGAAGGGGAGTGGAGGGTTAAGCACATCCCAAGAAATCATAATTTAGTCACGGATCATCTTGCTAAACTCAGTTTGAGTTGGAAATCAAGTCTACAAGTTTTTGATGAGGCTCCCAAGGATATTTTAGATCTTTTACAAGTGGATAAAATGAATGATTGTTTTATGTAATTGATGTTTTTAATTTTCTTTTCACCAAAAAGAAGAAGAATTGATATTAATTATAAATGTATGATGTTGAGTGTTTTTGTCGTGCGTCTTCTTAGAGGAGAGAATCAGATTATATTATATAACAAATTACATACATTAAATTTATGATAAAATTTACAAATACTGGCACTCTCTTATTTTTTTAGTTTTTAATTATCCATTAAATTTTTTATTAAATGTTATTAAAGATATATTGTTAAAATTTAAAATAAAAATAATTCAAAATAATTTATCTTTTAAAAAATTACTTAAAATATAAAACTATTGTTATAGATATATCAGTAAATTTTTAAATTTTTAAAAATTTTCAAATATTGTTAAAATTTTAAATTTTAAAAAATATTTTTCTCTAGAAATCAATAAAAATATATTTGAAATTTTATATGAAGTTTAAATATTTTTAACAGTAATATATTTTAAAAATTATAATAATGTTACAAACTTGAAAAAATTATATTTACTAATTACATACTTTTTTTATATTTTTTTGTAACAAACTATTATTTGGAACTTGCTACATTAAAGGATTTAAGATTTATTTGAGTAGTGAGTACAAAAAAGAACTATACTTAGAGCAGTGCAGAATTATTGAATAGTATTATCACTTATTCAAGTATTTATTTATAGAATAAATAATTGTATCCTTTTATATTACATTGAAGTTCATAATAATATAACTTATATATTTTAATATTTTTTATAGAATAATATGCTTTAAATAATTTTTTACATCATTCATAAAAATTATAACAAGCTTACAAAATGATTTAATTATATTTATTTATTAACAGGCAAAAAAATTTATATCATATATATTACGATTTCAAACCATTAATTATATATTTGCATATTATAACAGTTTCCTCTTTCAATTTTTCATCCTCATAATCAAAATTAAAAAAATTAATTATATTTATAATATTATAAATATATTATATTTCAAAAATTTATACGCATAATCGACTCATGCATTGCACGTAGTAAGAAAATTAGTATGTATGTATATATATATATATATATATATATATGTTTAAAGCAAAATAAAACTTGTTGGAAATACTTATAAAATATATTGAAAAATATAAAAATATATTTATATTGAAAAAAAGATTGTGTTTGTACAAGTTCTTTTTTGTCCAACATTGGCTTCATTTGACGATAAATAACTTACTATTAAATTATTAAATTTAAATATTATATATGATATGAATATCGCAAACAATATATGTTTTGTACAATGAAATAAAAAATTCAATTTAAAATATCACATGTAAAATTTTAGTAGGCATGAAAGTTTTAATGTTACAAAATAATAAAATAGGTCTAACACCATTCCATATTATAAAAGATTGCATACATTGAATAGACTAAAACGTAAAGTTTGTGTTAAATAATTATTACAAGTTGTTGAGAATCAAATTGCTCAAGTGGTATTAAGGTGGTGGGTATTCTTCTATTAATCAAATAAAAAATAGTGAACAAACAAAAAAAAAAAAAGTTTTTTATGCAGTTCAATTATTCTATGCCTGTGGAACTTAACTCAGTGAGAAATATTTATTCTCTTCGACAATTATAAAGTGAACCTATACAATCACATACCCTATGATAATTTCCCTCAACCTTGTACTTTGAAAACTCGATACTCTCATCACTAAATTCACCCCTTGTGAATTCAACAAGTAAAACCACAACACAAAGTTTTACTATCAAAATTTCACTCATACAATAAGGTTCTCACAACAATAGATAAAGTGCTTAATTCTTTCTATTCATTTACCTATGCAAGTCTCTCAATTATATAAATTTTATTTCAAAACTTGCTTACATATGAAGATCTATATCAATCCCACTAATACAATAAAAAGTTAAGTTAAATACATTATAATAATAACAAACAATGTAAATATGGACTCTTGGTAGCTCAACAACAAAAATCACAATCCAATCCAAAGTCTACAATCGAAGGGATTGTCTTGGATAATTTTGAATCAATCCAATCACCAATATATGATTCTACAAGTTATATGATCTTCCATAATGAGCTAAATATCAACCATATGATCAACATAACCCATATAAATCATTCAATAAATTGCCAACACATTAAATATGGAAACTATCACCATATAGATTTAGTAACCAAAGAGGGGACACTGCCTTTCATATTTTAGAATAGTAATGATTTAATTTATTTTTATTAATTTTTATTTTATGAATATATTATTAGTGTAACTTATTATCTACAATAGTCACAACTTACATTACAACAAGTCTTGATAGTTTTATGTTATTTATTGTTGACAATATTTTACATGTATTTTATGATATAAGCTGTAGTAAATTTAATACTAAAATAAATGTGTAGTAAAAAAAAAAAGATAATATAATTTTTAAAAGAGAAGTAAAATATATTATAGTCCAAAAGTCTAGAGATTATCTTTTCTTACTTTAAGAAGATATGTGATTAAGAAGATATGGATTGGACTTTATATGTGATATATCTTCAATCATTAATTATCAACAAATTGAGGATAATTGATATGGACGACTCATTCAAGATTAGAATTGGTCATTTTGAGCTGGACAAAGTTACGTTCCAAAAGCTTATGTATTGGAGCTTTATTTCTCCTTGGAAGATAAAAAACTCAATGCGCACATTCCTGTTCATTGCAAAAACTTTATTGAGTGCAAATTCATGAAATTAAAATTGTTCTATCAATTAGTTTCTTATGCTTTCTTGAGGAAATGATTATTTTGGTGAAGGAGTTCATTCTAAATGTACGATAGAGAGGTTGCAACAATCAAGTGATCGGCTAGGCTTAAATCATAGCTTGTATTGTGAGTTTATTTTGGATTCCTTACTATGCAAGGCCTTGCAAATGTAGGTTGATACTAAACTACACCAACATTTGCTTGTGTTCATTCATTCAAATTATATTTTTATCTACTTGTTCCATCGCTAATTATTATTGCATGGGTAACAACCTAGCAACCTCAACATTCCCAATTGGTAATAAATTCTTACATCGAACGAATTTGGTTGGATCCTACTCTTGTTTTTTGAATTATGGAGAATGAAAAGGAAGAAAGCTCAGTATCCTAACCCCTATATTAAATGAATCTAATTATGCATATTGAAAAAATCGTATGAAATTATTTATTAATCCATAAATAAAAGGGCATGGAGAGATTTTTTTTTTTATTACGAACCACCTAAAACTTCTAATGTCAATGGTACTTGCACGGTAAAATATGAGATAAAGTGGTTCAGTAAAGAAGATAAATCTTCCAACTATAATTCAAAAACCCTAAACTTCATTTGTAATAGATTCAACCCGTAGGATTTTATATACATCTCCAACTGTATTTCTACACATGAAGCTAGGAAAATTCTCAAGACCACTTATGAGGAAATCACTGGAGTAAAGAGATCAAAGTTGCGAATGCTAATCACCATCTTTGAGAACTTAAGAATGTTTGAAACATTATCTAAATTTTATGCATTGTATTTAATCAAGCATCTGCTCTTAACGTGGAGTATTCAAATGCAAAATTGGTCAAATAGTTGTTACGATCAAGGCCAAAGAGATTCTTGATTAATGTCACAGCCATCGAGGAGACCAAAGACAAACACATAGTGAGAGTAGAAAAGCTTATAAGATCCCTTCAAATAAATATAAAAAATTATATCCAACACAAGATTGTTGCTAAGAGTTGTCTAATGCAAACAACTATAAGAAATAATGTTCCTTTCTAGTGTGTGTAGCACCCCTTACCTAGTTGAATGACGTAGATAAGTGATGTCACATTAACATGTTATTTGCAATTACCAAGTTTCTTTTTATAAGAATCATATTTAAACCATTCAATAAAATATATTGAAAACTATTTTCAACATTTTCAAATTTTTAAACACATTTTAAAATCATTTTTGAAACATATTCTAGGAGCTTGGATATGGAGAAAACATAAAAATGGTTTTCGGTTACTCTGAATGGCTTACACTCACACTTTAAAAATATAAAAAAATTAATTTCTTATTTAATTTCAATATTCTTTTACATATTTAACTCATTTACAGTCATTTTGCAGGTGTTAGAAGTCATTTTAAACCATTTATAAAGTCCCATTACGAAATGAGAACATTCAAACATCATTCAGAATCTTTACGAAACATGAAAGCACAAGTTTTAGGGTGCAAGGCAACATGTATCATACATGGTCACCTTGTATCAAATCATCTCCTTGATACTATAGCAATTTACTTATTAACTTGCAAGTACCAATACCTGAAGACTAGGTATCAATACCTGGGTGTAAGAAACCTAAAAATTAGCTTAGAAACACCTCAAAACATCCCCATATCAAATCCAATTATAACAAAACCTCTTAAAATTTTTAAAAACTTTAAATAAAATCGAAACCATCATGTGCTCAATTCAAATAGCATTTACAAAGAGCTTGATAGAACATTTAAAACATTACTAACTATAAATATACACAACTTTGTACATGCCATTCTAATGTCTCTAAATTCCAAGTGACCTTGAATTTTCAAGATAGTGATGTGATCCAATTTGATGTAACCAAATCCTCAATGCTTTCCCAAACAAGTCTTACCTACGCACTTTTAAACAATTAATGCATTTTGCGTGTCCCAGGGTGGTGATGTTAAAACCTCACTTGATGTGAATTTTGGCAAATCCATACCGCAAACACAACAATCTTGGGGTGCCTAAATAGCATCTTGGTAGCCTTTATGGTGTACTCTGAAATGAATGCCATTGCGGCATATTCTAAAAGGAATGTCTTTGTAGTGTACTTTGAAAGGAATGCCTTTGTGGCGTATCTTGAATGGATTGCTTTTATTGCATGTCCTGTATGAGACTCTATGGAATATTTGTCAAAACTATTTTTTATTTTGAAAAATGAAAGTCGACTTTAAAAAATGAAAATAGAGTCACCACCAATCTTTTTTCCAGGTGTGATCGGGTCACCTTGAAATTGATCATTTTAATAAAACCTTTTGATTTATTAAAATAGTAATTTTGGTCTACAAAATTCGAGAAAACGGGTTCAGGAGTCGGTTACACACAATGAAGGATTAGCACCCTTGTAATGCCCAAAATTGGTACTTAATTCATTAATTAATGTCTTAATGTCGAAAATTTGGAAAGATTTTAAAATATGATCCTCTTTTTTTAAAAAAAACTTGAATAAATCGAATTGGACATTAAGACCTTCTTGTCTCAAAGTAATAAAATGTCACATCCAGTAAGTTAATTAAAAGAAATCATAGTAATCACACGATGGACTAATCCTAAGGCTAGATAATTAAAAGAAAGGATAATAACATAACAAAATTAATAATACAAATAACACAATGATGATGATAATGTTAGTAAAAAAAAGGTAATAAAAGTGATATTCATAATAGAATCTAATTTTGAAATAACGAATAAACAAATAAAAGGTCATAGTAAAGAAAAATATAAAAGAAATCAAATAGAAAATAAAATAGAAAATATAAAAAATAAATAATGTATGGAAAAATTGGATAAATAACAAAACAATTAAAAAATGAACAATACGGCAAATTTTAAAATAGAATATAAAATGGTTTAAATTAAATAATATACATATAATATAATAAATGAAATAAAATATGACAAAATAATTTAATGTAAATAATAAATAAAATAAAACCATTTAAAATAATAATAATAACACAAGCTAGGGATTGAATGGAAAACCAAGTAAAAATAGGGTACAAATTAATAAATAGTAAAAACTCTCAGGAACCTGATTAAAAATTGGATAAAAATTTCGATTAAATCTAAAAGTTAAAAAAACGAAAGTATGGACCTAATTTAAATAAAATAAAACGACGAGGGAGCACGGGAATAAATAAACGCATTTAAAGAATACATGTACTTTCCTGGATCAGGTCGGCTTCGGATTCGAGTCATCGGGCCATCCAAAACGATACTGTTTCACATGTCCTCTCCTTTAAAATGGTCGGAGGACCAAATTGCATTAATAATAAAATCTGAGGCAAAATTAAAAAGAAAAAAATATATAGATAGGATAAGATTGCATAGCAATAATAATGCGGAGGGCCTAGAGGAGCAAATAGCCCCTTTATTAAAAACGCGTGGATCCTCCTCGGGTCGGGTCAACGTGTGGATTTTAACCTTAAAACGACGTCGTTTTGGCATTAAAAATCCCTATGTGAAACGGCGCTGTTTTGATAAGCTATGAAACAAAAATTCCCTTAAAAATTTCATTTGGCCCGTCTTTTATAAAAAAAAAAAACTTTTAAAAAATTTCAAACTCTCTCCAGCCCTTCTTTCTCCGGTCCGAGATATGGCCATCGGACCGCCAGTCGTCAACCGGCCACCGGCGGCGGCGGCGTCGTCCATGGTGGCCAGAAAGACCCAAAATTTCACCTCTTCTTCCTCTCGACCCTTAGATTCCGGATTTGGAGTTAGTTTTCTCTGAAAATGAACGAAAGGCGGTCAAAATGAAGAAGAACCTTTTGGTGTTCGGCCTCCCGATTGTTTAAAAAAAAGGTAAAAATATTTTATATATTATTTCTATTTATGCATATACATCTCATATTTGAACAAATGATGCAAAAATATCTAAAAATACCTTCAAAAAATACTCTGCTTTCTTTTTGGATTTTGCATTAATGTTTGTCCTCCCCCCTTTTTACACCGATTACATTCAGCTTTTATAGCCAGAATAAATCAAAAAATAATAAATACAAGATCCTAATTATCCACTGTTAATGGTGTTTTTTGCAGGCGTCGATAGGGGTGAGATTCGCGCGCTGACAGCAGTGTGATGGAGGCCGCAATGCTTGTCCTATGGTTTGGGGTTTCAAGTGTCTAAAACAAAGATTTGGGCCATTTGGGCTCGTTTCGAAATTGGGCCATTGGGTCTTTAGGTTTTGGAATTTGGGTTAGAATAGGTTTAAATTTTGGGCCAAATTTGGGCTATCGGGTTTTAGGCCTGTTTATTGTAAAAAGACATGGACTGATGGACTTTTATTTTTGGTTTATTATTACTTAGTCTAAGCCCAGGCAAAAATGGGCCATTACAATATTCAGTATGGTCTCTAGTGTGCTTAGTTAAGTCAATGTGTTATAAATTATCAGTCGACCATATCTTCAACATAGTACATGATTAAGAGATGAATGAAATTTAATAAACCGAATAGATACTGGGTTGAAATGGTATAATAGTGGAAGGATGTTTGAACAAAAGTGTGAATCTGAAAGTGCAAAGAAAGTTTTCACCAATTGTTAGGTGTTCACCTATGAATTGTGATTGTGTACATTAATTCTGGGTTAAGTATACGTATGAAGTGATATTCTGGTTGCATTGGTCTTCAAAAGATAATTTCCATAGACTTATGAAAAATAAGAGTGAAGAAAATCTGTGAAGAATTAAAGTCATCAAATGAATACAGAAATGAGTACAGATCAAGGCTTGGTAATTGTCATGTTTACAGAAAGGAAAGATTTAGTCTAGGGAAAATATTCATCAGAAGAAAAACCAAGTGACTGAGACCAAGAAGATCTGTAACACCCCAAACCCGGCCGACGTTATGGCCAAATCTGGTGTGTCACATAGACGATTGACTAAGCTTTGATCTTCTTTTATTAAAATGTAATGTTGTTTGTAGTTAAACTGCGTTTAAAGTTTGTAAATAAGAATCATTTTTAGTTTTAAAACCGTAGTTATTATCGAGTAAAATTTCATTTTTAGTGGATCTCATTATTGTATTATTGATGTCAAGTTATTCAATCGATACGTATCGCATGTTTTGAAAACGTTTGATTAAGTTTGGAAAAACTCGTATAAACTAGCCTACCGCTGTAGAAATAAGTAGTAAAGAAAACAAAACCAAACATCCGAGCAGCCTGATTACAACTTAAATCCAAAATTTAAGAATAGAATATAAATAAAGTAAAATTTGAGAAAAACTACAAACCAGAAATATGAATCACGTGGCCCCCCCGAATCCCTCGCAGCTCCAAGTCCTCTATGGTTGGGGGTTACCTGCATGGATGGAAAAGAGAGGGTGAGTTTGTGAAAACTCAATGTGTAAACTAACCCAACCAGTGTCAGAGACCAGTCCAAGCTCAGTCTGGGCCGAAGCCCTATTCAGATACAGATTTAACTGGGCCTTGGCCCTTTTTAGAAACAGAGTGGGCCTTGGGCACATTACAGAACAGATCAGTGTATATATATATGCATGTATGCAAAGCCCAAGCCCAGTCCAGCCCTACACACCACCCGTATCAGCCCTACACACCATGTTTGGAATAGCTCAACCCACCCAGCCCTACACACCACAGTCACAGCAGAGCTGCTAATACAGATATCATGGCCAAGCCACTAGAACAGTAATACGAGGCAGGGCCTCTAAGCAGATTATGTGGCATTGCCACTTTTAGCACTTCCTCCGTATCAATAACCCAACCCCATGCAAATCAGAATATTACATGACATGACATACAGAATATCAGGTACAGTAACATGCAAAACAGTTAACTATTTCTAGGGGTAAAATAGTCATTTAGCATCTAGGGGTAAAATAGTAATTTTCACCCTACAGGGGTATTTTAGTAATTTATCTACGTTTTTAGGTTTTATGCTTACTACAACCTTCTAGCAGGTCTAACATCGCTCCAAGCGACCCAAATAGCCCATTTACTCAAACAGTGCCATCGAGCCCTAAAACCCCTAATGGCCCGAGGGAGCCCACTTGCTACTATGGCCCGCTAAGTCTAAATTTTACACATATTTCTGCAGAATTAATATCCAGTTTACCAGAAAACACTTACCGCATACTTTTACCCATATGGGCCCGTAAGTCCATTAGGCCCAATTTTGGCCCATCGGGGCCCAGAACAGCCCAAGTGCACCAAAACACGCATAGTAGCCTTACCGTCCATTACTTCAAATTTCACGATTTTGTACCAACCCACGAGCGCTCGCACGCTCGTAAGCCTTCGAAATGCCGGCATTTCGGCATTTCGGCTTTTCGCTTTTGCCGATCTAATCTATTAGAGGGTGTCGATTACACACCTGTTTGCTCACTACGTCAAGATCCCGCGAATGTTTACCCTACAATCGTTTAACCACACCATTAACCCATAATTCAATTAAAAGTCAACACCATATTGTCTTACCCATTCGACAACCACTATCATCACCATTAGTTACCTTTGCCGAAATCTAGTCCACAGATCTAGATTGCCTTACTATCTCTTATCCACCAACGCCATTCACGAGAGCAACCCTTAACACCAGCTATGGACACAAACAGACAATAAGAGAAAACTTGAATCGGTTTCCAAAGAAAGATAAAGGCCGACTAGTGTAAAAAGGTTAGGGGTTTCGGCTTTTTATTAATCACTTGAAAGAGAAGAATAAGGAAGGAGATCCTTACCTAAAAGTTCACTTACTTGCCTTGACAGAAAAGAGCCACCAATTAGTAACCTAACCCCAGATCTACACTTGATTCTAACCGAAGTACTAGGGAGAGGATGAATAGATGGAAGGGTTGGAAGACAATAGAAATTAGGAGATGGAATTCGGCTTTTGAGAGGAGCACACTAGAGAGTGTGGAGGTTTCGGTTTGAAAGAAAAAGGTGGAAGGAGATGAAAAAGTTATGAACAGAGAGGAGATGGTCGACAGAGAGAGGTGGGAGACTTGAGGGTTTCGGCTTTTGCAAGAGTAGAGACAAGAAGGATTCAGCCCCAAGGAGAAATCGGCTAGAAACGTTTTAGGGAGGTTGATTTCATTAGTGGAGAAAAGGAGAAGTAGAAGAAAAAAAAAAGAGAAAGAAGAGAGTTGGTTCAGCTTGAGAAGAAAAAGAGGTGGAAGGGTTCGATCTTTTGAACAAGTCGGCACAAAGAGGGTTTATCACTTTCGATTTTCGGCTTTTAGAACCAAAAAAGAGAATGAAAAAGAAAGAGTAAAGAGCCCTCAAATGCACTATACCTATTCGGCAAAAGAAAATAGTCAAAATTGCCAAAATCCTGAAAAACTAACCACAAAATAAATTGGCACACTCAACCATAATTGCCAAAAATGTTAACCCAAACATCCTCTAGCCGATTTGCACGACAAGCTTCCCACTTTCAGCCAACACTAGCCTCACACTCAAAATCCTAAATTCTTTCCTTGATAAACTCCCTTTATCGCTCCTTACCCTAATCCCATGAGCCATTCAAACACCTTCCCTTAGAGTTTAACTTGGAGTCCACCTCTTACCATGCTCATGCAGTAAAATAAAACAAATGCTTGCTCATCAGGGGTTTTGAACATTAGCCTCCTCCACAGCTTTCACAAGCCACCCCCTTAAGCTCAAAGTGGCGCTACCCTGCCACTTTACCACAGGTTTTCTTGTGTCTTAAAACCCCAACATTAGTTTAAAAGCCCACTTAGCTCAAGTCCGTTCTCCTAAGCCTAAAATTTAAGATTCAGCCTGGCTTCAAACTTAAACCTAGGCCTTCTAAAGGCCCACTAATCATACTCAATTCACTTCTTCAGCATATCAAGACATGTAAAAATAAATTCAAACAGAAATTCAAAAACCCTAAAAATTGGGGCGTTACAAGATCGCTATGATGAACTATCATATATTTTATCTAAGTATCAACTAAGGTAAATGGTGTTTTCTCACTAAGTTCGTAAGAACTTATTCATGATATATGCTTTGTTCCAGGTTTGAGTATTGGGAGATTGCGCCAAGGATAGAGGCATATCGAGTTATTATGCATACAGCATTGTGGTGGTGGCACATAGCATTTTGTGTTATTAGGTTGAGTTGTCTTTAAAAGTCTGTTTCTTAAGGTATTTTTGTAAAGTAAGGGAATTGTATGGAAAGGCTTTGTAATAAATTATTTTAGGTACTATCATTTACTTTTCTTATTATTTATGTCTTCAAATGATTGAGAGATAATGTTGTAAATTAGTAAAAGTTTCTAAATAGATTAAGGTTGTTAAATGTTGTTTTTGGTGACACCTGAAATCTAGATTCGGTGAATTAGATAGGGTTTAAGGTGTTACACAGTGTGATAGATTTTTCCATACCAGGAACAACTTCAAGATTTATAAGAAACTTTCAAAGCCATATTGTTTCCTTTGTAGCCTTAGAAGAAACCACATAATCGATCTCATTGGTGGAGTCATAGTATAACTCGGCTTGACACTTCCCCACACTATTGACCTGTAGCCTAGGACAAAGACATAGTCGAATGTCGATTTACTTGAACACCGACACGTTTAGAAGTCAAAATCGGTATATCTGGTAGGAGTAAGATCTCCTCTAGAATATACAAGCATATAATCCCTCCTTTTCTGTAAATACTTGAATATATGCTTAACTACTTGTTAGTGTCTTGGATTAGGATTCGCTTGATATCTACTTACGAACCCTACAGCAAAATAGATATTTGGACAGGTGCATAACATAGCATACATAAGACTTCCTATTGCAAAAGCACAAGGAACTTTTCTCATGTTTTCTCTTTCTTTTGATGTTTTTTGATGGTCCTCCAAAAAAAGATGAAATCTCGATACTGAAGGTTGGGTTGCTTTCTTAGAATTGATAATTATATGACGTTCTAATATCTTGTTTCTGTAAGAAGCTTGTGGTAATGTTATCACTTTATTCCTTCGATCCCTTAGAATTCGAATACCTAGAACGAAATTAGCTTCTCCCAAGTCTTTCATGTTAAACTGTTAAAGCAACCATAGTTTAACTGATGATAATGTCCCTATATGATTTCCAATTAGTAGAATGTCATCCATATAGAACAAGAAAGACCACCTTTACATCCCTTAATATGTTTATAAACACAAGGTTCATCTACATCTTAGTCAAGTCCAAAAGTTTTGATCTCTTGATGAAATCTTTGATTTCATGAGTGGGATGCTTGTTTAATTCCGTATATGAATCTAAGTAGTTTGCAAACTTTAACTCATTTCCTTTAACTATATATCTAGTGGGTTACATCATATAGATGCTCTCTTCAAGATAGCCATTCAAGCACATTGTCTTGACATCTATTTTCCAGTTCTTATAATTAAGAGCAGTCGTAATGGACAATAATATGCGGATTGACTTGAGCATGAAAATCGGAGATAAGGTTTCTTCGTGATCGTTACTCTCTTTCTCAATATAACTTTTTGTAACAAGTCTGGCCTTATAAGTTTCCATTTTTCCATCTGTATTTATTTTTTTCTTATAGATCCACTTACACCCTATGGGTTTTATCCTTTCTGATAAATCTACAAGTTCCCGCACTGAGTTGGATTGTATAAAATCTATTTTAGCTTCCATAGTTATATCCCAGAGCTTGGAATTAGTATTACTCATCACTTCACCAAATGTGAGTAGGTCATCATCTTTCTATTCAGAAAATCCAATGTTTAAAACATTTCCACCATATTGGAAGAAATTAGGCCTACGAGAAACCCTTCCACTATGACGAAGCTCCCTATGTAGCTAATAGTTTGCATGTCTACTATTAGAAATTGGTTCTTGAACTGTTACTATAGGGATTTGTGTGTTTCTTAAAAGTTCCTCAAGTACTTCTTTACATCAAGGTTTAAATTGGCTCATATAACTTTCGTCAAGAAAGGTAGCATGAGTCGACTCTATCACTATTTTCTCTTTTAAGTTATAAAACAAACCACCCTTTGTTTTCTTAGAATATCCTATAAACAAGCACAATTTTGTTTGTGAATCCAACTTCCTCACGTCTTTACCTAATACGTGGACTGGGCACCCCCAAATCCTTAAATGATTCAGACTTGGCTTCTTGTTGTGCCACAATTCATATAGAGTTTAGATGCAGCCTTCGTTGGTACATCATTCAGAAGATTGCAAGTCGTTTGTAAGGCATATCCCCAAAAAGAGATTGATTGCTTTGAATAACTTAACATCGATCAAACCATGTCTAACAAAGTTCAATTCCTTCTTCTTTACACGCTAATTTATTGTGGAGTTTCCGGCACAATTAATTAGGATAATATCTCATTCTTTATGAGATACCCTAAGAACTCATCTGATAAATATTCCCCATATTGATTAAACTGAAGTGCTTTTATGGGTAAACCTAGTTGTTTGTCCACTTTCATTCAAAACTCTTTAAATTTATCAAAGGTTTCAATTTTACAATGCATTAGATACACATGCCCATATCTGGAATAATCATTAATAAAGGTTACGTAATAACTGTAACCACCTTTTACACTGACATTCATAAGGACACAAACATTAGTGTGCACAAGTTTTCAGGGCTTCACAAGCCTCATTCCTTTTGCATTAAAAGATCACTTATTTATCGTACCTTCCAGGCAAGATTCACATTCTGGAAGATCAACTTCTTTAAGTGAGATTAAAGTGTCATCTTTTAGAAGTCTAGTGATTCTGTAACAACCTAATTTTTGGGCCTAGTCGAAATAGTGGTTTTGGAACCACAAATCCAAGGTCAAAGAAATTATTTTTAATATTATTTTATGAGTTATAGTGTGATATATGAGTGTTTGAAAATTTTGGCGAATTAATTTTAGCATTCCTTACTTAATTTTGAAAAAGGACTAAATCGCATAAAGGGCAAAAGTTTTATTTTATTAGCTAAAGCTGGTAATTAGCTATGGAACATTAAATTAAAGGTATTTATTGGGAAAATAGACCAATAATAATGTCGTGGTTGGACATGGAGATAAAATTTTGATAATAGTCAAAGGTTAGGTAACATTTGGTGAATTAATTGATAAATAAATAAAACAAAAAGGGGAAAACTATCATCTTTCTTCTCCCCACCAAAATTTTTAGCAAGAATAAGGGTTTTGAGAGCTCAAACTTTCAGCCACTTAGTTCTCATACAAGTAAGTGTTTTTGATGGCCATTTTTGATGATTTTTGTATTTTTGGAACCCTTGTAGCTTAATCTAGCTATTGAGGGGACTATTTTGCACAATAGTTGAGTCTAGGGTTTTTTCCATGAGATTATTCATGTTTTTTACTAAATTTTCATGGAAGAAAATGAATCTTGATTTTTAAATAAACAACTTTTGTGAAGGGATTCTTATGAAAACAACTAAAAAGGACCATTTCGTAAATGTTGTAAAATGGGTGGTAAATGTGTGAAATAATTGAAATTGTGAGCTACTACAATTATAAAATAGATTCGGCTAGCCTTGGTTAATAAAGAAATATGATGAAAATCATTTTACGAGCCTAGGGGCAAAATCGTAATTATGTGAAATCTAAGGGCAAAATAGTAATTTTGTCAAAGTAGGAATTTTGGAATGTCTTGATTAATGTGGTGATTAAATAAGTAAATTTTTTCATTATAGATCAAGAAAAATAGAATCTGAACTTAGACCGAGGAAAAACTAAGTTTCGACATGTAAGACCATGTTAGGGACATGGCATCGGCATTGTTATGTGAGCCAGTGTAAGACCATGTCTGGGACATGGCATCAGCATTGTTATGTGAGACAATGTAAGACCATATGTGGCACATGGCATCGGCATCGATATGTGAGCCAATGTAATAACATGTCTAGGACATGGCATCGGCAAACATTTCCGTGTAAGACCATGTCTAGGACATGGCATCGATATGAGATCATTTAAGACCATAGTGGGATATCAGCATCGATGTATGATCCTATGTAAGACCATATCTAGGATATGGCTTTGGCATCATACCCTTTTATGTGAGGCTTGTCGGGTATCCTTTAGTATTCTAAATGGTTCAACGGGTAATTTAAAGGTTGTATCAAAATGAGAAAAGTTATGATTATGTTGTAAGTGGTTAGGTATCTACCCAAAAATTTTGAGAAATGAGCTTGGTTTATGTTATATGAATAGTAAGGAAGAAAATGAGTAAGTTATGCCTATAATCATATGAGAATTTTGTGTAAGTTTCTAACGTATTGTGCATGTGATAATGTATGATTCATGTTATTAATTATTTACTTGTAAACTTACTAAGCCTTATGCTTACTCCCTTTCCATTCCATTTTCTTATAGTATAGCCAAGCTTGCTCGGGGATCAAAGGACGTTGAAGGCTCGATCACGCTATCAATCTGAATATTTGGTATAGTTAGATTTATCATTTGAGTATGGCATGTATAGGGACTTGGTCTTTTTGTCAAGTGTCATATTGTTTTGGCCAAATGTGTTGGACTGTCTTGAAGATTGATTCATTTTGTATAAGGCCATGGATGATGGCTAATACTTGTTATTGATATATGTGAATAATAATGTTTTTCATGAATGTGCAATTTTCATGGTTGAGTTTCAGGTGTGTTATTGCATGAATGAGTAAGTTGCATGATTTGCTTAATAATGTATGTGATAAATTTTACGTGTGAATGGAGTGTAGTGGCCTTGATGTGTGGATGTCTTGATTGTGCCAGATTTTGGCCATGTGTTTATGTGTGGATAGTTGTTGTTTAGGTTGGTGCAAGTAAGGGTAGCAAAAAGGCTTGGTAAATAGCCTTATTATTGTGCACACGGGTAGACACACGAGCATGTGTCTAAGCCATGCGTGACACACAGTTTGCCCCATGGGCATGTAGGTAGGCTGTGTGCCTCAACCGTGTGGAAGGCACGGCCACAGCATATGGGCATGTAGCCAGGTCGTGTGAAGTCTGCACCTTAAATGTGAAATTAAATTCACCACATGGCCTAGCACACGGGCGTGTGACATGGCCGTATGACCCTAAGTTGTTGATGACGTCAAAAACAGAATGTCAAGGTTTTAGCTCACGGGTGTGTCATGGCCGTGTGAGGGGCATGGGCCATGGACACAGGCATATGTCAAGCCATGTGAAAACCCCTGTAGGTTTGAAATGAAAATAATTTCACTTGGACTAAGGACATGGACGTGTGTAACCACACGGCCAGCCCACACGGGCGTGTCCCTTGCCATATGGGCGTGTGCCCTTATTTTCAGTGAAATTTTCCAAAATTTTCTAAAGTGTCTGGTTTAGTACAGAACATGTATTTTTGGGCCTTGTAGGCTCATATTAGGGATTTTAAGATGAAGTTTGAAAAGTTTTAAATTTGAACGAAATTCCATGACCCGAAAATCTTTATATGCATGTGTTCATGTTTAGTAACGCCTCGTACCCTGTTCCGGTGACGAACACAGGTAAAGGGTGTTACATTTAGTGGTATCAAAGCTATGGTTTAATCAATTCTCGGACTAACCTAGCATGTGTACCAGTCTAGCTATACATGCCATAGATGTAATATGATAGTGTAACGACTCCTGACGAATTTAAATTGTGTCTTATATAGTAAATGGATCCTGGCGGAGTAGTGGTGGACGATATGGAAAGTAATATGTTGACTCCCGCTAAAGGGATCGTGCCAGTCGAGAGTGGGCCCGTGACACTGAGTCAAGGCGGAGGGGCTGGAGAAGCCTTCCTCCACATGATGAATGCATGGTATTCGAAGTTTGTGCACCCAAATCCGAATGCTCCACCTCCTTCACCCCCTCCAATCCCTCAACGTACCCATATAGCTCCCCAAGTAGTGGAGATGATTATAAGGGAAAAACCTCCAATTGACAGAATTTGGGAGCAAAGGCCGAGGAATTTCAGACAAATATAGACGACGACTCAGAAAAAGCAGAGTTCTGGCTAGAAAATACCATTAGGGTATTCGATGAACTGTCTTGCACACCTGAGGAGTGCATAAAATGTGTTGTATCACTCATATGATACTTGGCTTACCAATGGTGGAACACCCTTGTGTCGATTGTACCAAGGGAGAGGGTAACATAGGAATTTTTTCGAGAAGAGTTCCAAAAGAAGTATATTAGCTACAGGTTTATTGACTAGTAAAGAAATGAATTCCTTGAGCTAAAACAAGGTCGAATGACGGTAATCGAGTATGAGCGTGAGTTTGTAAGGCTCAGCAAATATGCTCGTGAGTGCGTATCCACCGAAGTCGTCATGTGTAAGAGGTTTGATGATGGATTAAATGAAGAAATCTGACTATTAGTTGGCATCCTGGAAATAAAAGGTTTGTGGTGCTTGTTGAGAGATGGTGCAAGGTCGAAGAATTAGCCAAAGAGAAAAGAAAATCTAAAATCGAGTCTCGTGACTCGAAGAAAAGACAGTTGGGGAAATCATTTCAGTCCTCATCTAAGAAATCGAGAGAGTTCACTACTCGATCAAATGTTTTAGTAGGATTCTCGAACAAAAATAGGAGTAAGCAATACCCAGTTTCTAAGGCTCAGACCACTTTGATTGCGAGTGTTGGTAATGCCCGACCTAATAGACATGAATGCTCATAATGTGGTAGACGCCACTTCGACGAGTGCCGAGGGAATGATAAAGGCTGTTTCAAATGTGGATCATAACACCATTTCATTTGTGACTGTCTTGAGATAGTTGAGAAAGACAAAAATGAAGGTGTGAGATCAGGTAACACTTCTTCTAAGGGTAAACCATAGAGGAACTTGGGAAGTGGGGCTAGCGGCAGAGGTGTTCCTAGAGACTCAGCTGTGAGATTCGAGGGTAGAGCTCCTGCAAGAACATATGCCATTCGCGCTCACAAAGAGGCATCATCTCCGGATGTGATAACGGGTACTTTTTCTCTTCATGATATTTCGGTTGGTGCTTTGATTGATCCAGGATCTATCCATTCGTATGTTTGCATAAAATTAGTGCCTAGTATGAATATGTTTGTTGAGTCTACCAAATTTGTGCTAAAAGTGTCAAACCCGTTAGGCAAGCATATGTTAGTTAACAAAGTATGTAGAAACTGTCCCTTAACAATTAGAGGTCATTGTTTTCCGGCTAACCTTATGCCACTACTGTTTGATGAATTTGATGAAATTCTTGGTATGGATTAATTGACTGCTCACGATGTGATTGTGAATTGTGGGAGGAAAATTATTGGAATGAAATGTGAAAACGGGGATATTCTTCGAGTTGAATCAAGTGAACCGGATAGATTGCCTGTAGTGATTTCTTCTATAACTGTTGAGAAATGTATGAGTGATAAACGATAAATTATACATGTTTTTACCTCATGCTTAGCCTAAATTCTGGATAAATTATCATTGAATTTATGGAAATTGGTGCTCTTAATCCTTTTATTTCATGCCTTATATTTAGGTGAGCATAGGGAAGTGAAAAGAACGAGAAACGGACCGAAAATAGAGAAAATAGGCCAAAGCATGAAAACAACACGTCTTGGAGGTTCGCCACATGGCCGTGTCACACGGCTGTGCCACCTTGAGCTCGAACACGGCCCAACCCTGACTTGCACGGCTAGACCACACGGCCGTGCCACCTTAATAGGCCCGAGCACAGCCTGAGCCTTGAACCACACGAGCGTGGCACACGGGCGTGTCCCTATCGTGAGGAAGTTCAATTTCACTCGGAAAAGGATATTTAGGAGCTAAGAATGGCATTCTAAAGCTCTATATAAAGACCCTAGGAGGCAACCACGAAGGTGTGCTTTCCCCCCCCAAGAAGGCATTATTCCCGCCAACACACAGAGTAGAAGCAAGGAATTTGTCTAAAGGAAGACGACTGATCCATCTCAGAAGCTGAATTCTCCCTCAAGACTGAAGATCTCCCTTCAATTACCTTTAGGGGTTTTAGGGTTCTTTATGTTTTGTTATCATTATTCTTCTGAGATGTTTTCTTTTACAATTATGAACTAAATCCCCCAAATACTCGAGGGGGATGAAACCTAAGACAGATCTTGTTATTATTTTCTCTTGAATTATATGATAAATACTTGATTTGTTCTTAATTATGTGTTATTAACTCTTGCTTTAATATTCTAGGATATTGATTCAAGTATTGATGTGCTTATTCAGATGAGCAAAAGTCCCTGTCTAATAGTAGATCTAGCATAATTAAGTGGAGTTGATTGCAACCCTAAACATAGGGCGACATAAATCTGCCGGATTAGGGTCAAAGCTAATAAAGGAATCCATAGATCGAGTTAATGTAACACTAGGGGTTTTAATTAGAAAGAGATTTCAATTAATCAACCTAAGGTTAGTTGTTTTAGTCTCGAGAGAGATATCAACATAAGTTAGGGATTTCTACGGATTAAGTCAAGTGAATAAATCGTCTAGTTCAATAGTTGATAACAAGTGAAGTCTAGGTGGATTCTCCCTTGAGTATTGTCCAAATCAATCAGTCTTCCTAAGAGTTTTTCCCCAATTCACTTTTTGTGCATTCTTAGCTTAGTCTAATAATTAGTTTAGTTTAGTAAAAATCCCCTTTTATTTCTAGGTTAAATAATAGAAAGAAAGTTAGTACTAGTACTTTTGGTTCCTTTGGGTATGGTATCACGGTCTTGCCATAACTATACTACTATTCGATAGGTGCGCTTGCCTTAAATCATGATAATAGTTAGTTTCTGGTGTGATCATTTGTTATATATCTTATTACTTCATATCACACATATCAATGAGAAAAGGGTGCGAAGCTTATCTCGCTTTTGTGTTGAATACGCAAGTGTCCGAGTTAAAGATTGAGTCAGTGTCGGTAGTATGTAAGTATTCGGATGTGTTTCCGGAAGAGTTGCCTGGATTGCCTCCAATTAGGGAAGTTGAATTTGATATCAAGTTAGTTTTTGGTACGGCACCTATTTCGATTGCTCCGTATAGGATGGCTCCGACAGAATTAAAGGAGTTGAAAGTTTAGTTACAAGAATTAACGGATAAAGGTTTCGCGAGACCTAGTTATTCTCCGTGGGGTACTCCAGTACTCCCTGTGAAAAAGAAAGACGGTTCAAAGAGGCTATGTATAGATTATAGACAGCTCAATAAGGTAACCGTAAAGATCAAGTATCCATTGCCTAGAATCGATAATTTGTTTGACCAATTGAAGTGAGCCACAATTTATTCTAAGATAGACTTGAGGTTCGGTTACTACTAGTTAAGAGTTAAGGAGCACGATATGCTGAAAACTGCATTTCAGACGAGGTATGGCCATTATGAGTTCCTTGTCATGCCCTTTGGCTTTGGATTTGATGAATCGTATCTTCTGACCGTACTTGGATAAAGTTGTGGTTGTTTTTATCGATGATATACTGATTTATTCTCGTGATGAGATCGAACATGCTGAGCACTTGAGAACTATTTTGCAAACTTTGAAAGATAAGCAGTTGTATGCTAAGTTTAGTAAAAGTGAATTTTGGCTTCGAGAAGTTAGGTTTTTGGCTCACATTGTTTCGGGTGATTGTATTAGAGTTGAGCCGAGTAAGATTTCAACTATCATTGAGTGGAAACTGTCGAAGAATGTGTCAGAAGTTAAAAGCTTTCTAGGCTTAGTTGGCTACTACAAACGATTTGTTAAAGGATTCTCTATGATTGCTACTCTAATGACGAGGTTGCTACAGAAATATGTCAAGCTTGAATGGACAGAAAAGTGCCAACAAAGTTTTGAGAAACTAAAAGCATTGTTGACCAAAGCCGCAGTTTTAGTGCAACCAGAACCGGGGAAAGAATTTGTGGTTTTTAGTGATGCATCCCTAAATGGATTAGGATGCGTACTTATGCAAGAAGGCACGGTAATAGCTTATGCCTTGAGACAGCTGAAACCTCATGAGAAAAACTATCCGACACACGATTTAGAGATGGTCGCTATCATGTTCGTGTTAAAGGTATAGAGACACCATTTGTATGGCGAGAAATTGCGGGTATTCACTGACCACAAAAGCCTAAAATATTTGATGACTCAAAAGGATTTGAACTTATAGCAACAGAGGTGGCTAGAGTTGATAAAGGATTACGAGTTGATAATTGACTATCACCCTGGAAAAGCAAACGTAGTCGTCGATGCATTGAGTAGGAAGTCATTGTTCGCCTTGAGGGATATGAATACTCAGTTGTCTATAACTGATGATGATTCGATCCTAACATAGTTGAGAGCTAGACCGATGTTTCTGTAATAGGTTGGTGAAGCTCAGAAAAGTGATAAAGACTTGCAAGCCAAGATGGTTCAGTGTGAGACGGGTAATGAATTAGACTTTCGGATCGGTACTGACGATTATTTGATGTTTCGAGATAGGATTTGTGTACCTAAAGATGATGAACTTATTCAGAATATTTTGCAAGAGGCACATGGTGGTTGTTTGTCTATCCATATGGGTAGTGTAAAAATGCATAATGACTTGAAGAAAATGTATTAGTGGTCGGGAATGAAATGAGACACCTCAGGGTTTGTCTCTAAGTGTTTAATTTGTCAGCAAGTGAAAGCTGAACACCAAGTACCTTCGGGTTTACTTCAACCTGTGATGGTTCCCGAGTGGAAATGGAACCATATTACCTTGGATTTTGTGTCTATATTGCCTTTGACACCAAGGAAGAAGGATGTCGTATGGGTTGTGTTTGATAGGCTAAAAAAGTCAGCTCATTTTATACCGGTGCGTTCTGATTATCCACTTGAGAAATTGGCCAATTTGTATGTTTCTGAAATTGTGAGACTTCATGGGGTGCCTTTGTCAATCATTTCGAATTGGGATCCGAGATTCACATCTCAATTTTGGAAAAAGTTGTAAGAAGCTTTGGGGACAAAGCTGAATTTTAGCACTGCTTTCCATCCGCGAACTGATGGTTAGTCAGAGGGAGTAA
This sequence comes from Gossypium stocksii, assembly GCA_020496765.1. Taxonomy (NCBI): domain Eukaryota; kingdom Viridiplantae; phylum Streptophyta; class Magnoliopsida; order Malvales; family Malvaceae; genus Gossypium; species Gossypium stocksii. The sequence goes on from CM035624.1 coordinate 46,052,741, forward strand.
TTCAGATTCTTGAAGACATGTTACGGTGTTGTGTCCTTGAATTCCAAGGCAGTTGGGAAAAGTACTTACCGCCGGTAGAGTTTGCCTACAACAATAGTTATCAGTCGAGTTTGAAAATGGTGCCTTATGAGGCCTTGTATGGGTATAAGTGTCGAATGCCCTTGTCTTGGACCGAACTCAAAGAAAATCAGATTCACAGGATTGACTTAGTTAAAGAAACTAAAGAAAAAGTTAAGGTGATTCGTGATTGTTTGAAGATAGCTTCTGATAGACAAAAATCCTATGCAGATTTGAAACGGAAAGAAATTGAGTTTCAAGTCGGTGATAAGGTCTTTTTGAAAGTATCCCCGTGGAAGAAAGTTCTCAGATTCGGTAAGAAAGGCAAATTAAGTCCACGATTTATTGGACCCTATGAAGTGACTGAGAGAATTGGACCAGTAGCATACTGATTACCTTTACCATCCAAGTTAGAGAAGATCCACGATGTTTTCCAAGTGCCTATGTTGCACCGTTACCGTTCAAACCCTTTACACGTTCTTTCACCGACAGAGGTTGAGATTGGTTCAGATATGACTTATGGTGAAGAGACGGTTAAGATTTTAGCTTAGGAGATTAAGCAATTGAGAAATAAGAGTATAGCACTAGTGAAGGTATTATGGCATAGACATGGGGTTGAAAAGGCCACGTGGGAGCCCGAGGAGATTATGAGAGACCAATATCCAAACCTTTTTAACGGTAAGATTTTTGGGGACAAAAATTACTAAGGGGGAGAATCGAAACAACCCAATTTTTGGGCCTAGTCGGAACAGTGGTTTCGGAGCCACAAATTCGAGGTCAAAGAAATTATTTTTGATATTATTTTATGAGTTATAGCGTGATTATATGAGTGTTTAAAATTTTTGGTGAGTTAATTTTAGCGATTACTTGCTTAATTTTGAAAAAGGACTAAATCGCATACAGGACAAAAGTTTTGTTTTATTAGCTAAAGGTGTTAATTAACTATGGAACATTAAATTAGAGGTCTTTATTGGGAAAATAGACCAATAATAATGTCGTTGCTGGACATGGAGACAAAATTTTGATAATAGTCAAAGGTTAGGTAACATTTGGTGAATTAATTGATAAATAAATAAAACAAAAAGGGGAAAGCTATCATCTTTCTTCTCCCCACCAAAATTTTCAGCAAGAATAAGGGTTTTGAGAGCTCAAACTTTCAGCCACTTAGTTCTCTTGCAAGTAAGTGTTTTTGATGGTCATTTTTTATGATTTTTGTATTTTTGGAACCCTTGTAGCTTAATCTAGCTAATAAAGGGACTATTTTGCAAAATGGTTGAGAGTCCAGGGTTTTTGCCATGAGAGTATTTAAGTTGTTTATTGAATTTTCATGGAAGAAAATGAATCTTGATTGTTAAATAAACAACTTTTGTGAAAGGATTCTCATGAAAACACCTAAAAGGGACTATTTTGTAAATGTTGTAAAATGGGTGGTAAATGTGTGAAATAATTGAAATTGTAAGCTGCTACAAGTATAAAATAGATTTGGCTAGGCTTGGTTAATAAACAAATATGATGAAAATCATTTTACGAGCCTAGGGGTAAAATTGTAATTATGTGAAAGTCTAAGGGCAAAATAGTAATTTTGTCAAAGTAGGAATTTTGGAATGTCTTGATTAATGTGGTGATTAAATAAATAAATTTTGTCATTATAGATCAATAAAAACAGAATTTGGACCTAGACCGGGGGAAAACCAAGCTTTCAGACTAAATTTGGACTAGTCACTCATATTTTTTATACCAAGGTAATTCACATGTAAATAATGTAACTTAATGTTACTATGAAATTAATGATTTACTTTGCATGAAGTGTTAATTATTATATATATGTTTGATGAGATTTAATGTGGTAAAATTCCCAGCTAAACCTTTGGGATAGTTAGGATATCGAGGTCACAACATTGGGGTTATGTGAGCCAATGTAAGACCATGTCTGGGACATGGCATCGGCATTGTTATGTGAGCCAATGTAAGACTATGTTTGGGACATGGCATCGGCATTGTTATGTGAGCCAGTGTAAGACCATATCTGGGACATGGCATCGGCATCGATATGTGAGCCAATGTAATACCATGTCTGGGACATGGCATCGGCAAGCATTTCCGTGTAAGACCATGTCTGGGACATGGCATCGGTATGAGCCATCATTTAAGACCATAGCTGGGCTATCGGCATCGATGTATGATCCCATGTAAGACCATATCTGGGATATGGCTTTGGCATCATACCCTCTTGTGTGAGGCTTGTCGGGTATCCTTTAGTATTCTAAATGGTTTAACGGGTAATTTAAAGGTTATATCAAAATGAAAAAATTTATGATTATGTTGTACGTGGTACAAGTACCTACTCGAAACTTAAGAAATGAACTTGGTTTATGTTATATGAATAGTAAGGACGAAAATGAGTAAGTTATGCCTATAATCATATGAGAATTTTGTGTCAGTTTAGGAAACTTACTAAGCCTTATACATACTCCCTTTCCTTTCTATTTTCTTGTAGTATCACCAAGCTAGGATCAAAGGATGTCAGAGGCTCGATCACACTATCAATCTAAACATTTGGTATAGTTAGATTTATCATTTGAGTATGGCATGTATAGGGACTTGGTCTTTTTGTCAAGGGACTTGGTCTTTTTGTCAAGTGTCATATTGTTTTGGCCAAATGTGTTGGCCGTCTTGAAGATTGATTCATTTTGTATAAGGCCGTGGATGATGGCTAATACTTGTTATTGATATATGTGAATAATGATGTTTTTCATGAATGTGCAATTTGCATGGTTGAGTTTATGGTGTGTTAATGCATGAATGAGTAAGTTGCATGATTTGCTTAATAAAGTATGTAATAAGTTTTACATGTGAATGGAGTGTAGTGTCCTTGATGTATGGGTGTCTTGATTGTGGCAGATTTTGGTCATGTATTTATATGTGGAATAGTGTTGCTTAGGTTGGTGCAAGTAAGGGTGGCAAAAAGGCTTGGTAAATAGCCTTATTATTATCCACACGGGTAGACACACGAGCACGTGTCTAGGCCATGTGTGACACACGGTTTGCCCCATGGGCATGTAGGTAGGCCATGTGTCCCCTTCACCTAAATTTAGCAAAACAGAATGCCCAGTAGTAACCACACGGACTGAGAGATGACCGTGTGCCTCAACCGTGTGGAAGGCAGGGACGGCACATAGGCAAGTAGCCAGGCTGTGTGAATTCTGCACCTTAAATGTGAAATTAAATTCACCACACGGCCTAGCACACTGGCATGTGACCCTAAGTTATTAATGACGTCAGAAACAAAATGTCAAGGTGTTAGCACAAAGGCGTATCATGGCCGTGTAAGGGATACGGGCCATGGACACGGGCATGTGCCAGGCCGTGTGAAAACCTCTGTAGGTTTGAAATGAAAATAAATTCACCCGGGCTAAGGACATGAGCGTGTGTAACCACACGACCTGCCCACACAAGCGTGTCCCTTGCCACACGAGCATGTGCTCCTATTTTTAGTGAAATTTTCCAAAGTTTTTTAAAGTGCCTGGTTTAGTACAGAACCATTTCTAAAGTATGTTTTGGGCCTCGTAGGCCCATATTAGGGACTTTAAGATGAAGTTTGAAAAGTTTTAAATTTGAACAAAATTCCATGACCCGAAAATGTTTGTATGCATGTATTCATGTTCGGTAACGTCTCATACCCTATTCCGGTGATGGACACGGGTAAGACATGTTACAGATTCTTTCTTGGTTAATATGACCAAGTCTCAAATGTTAAAGGTACGCCTTATTAGAGTGAGAAGTTTTAAGTTTTTTATTCAAAATTTCAATTTCAAGTAGTGTGTACATCTTTGGTTTGATTAAATAGAGATTATTAGACATTCATCCATTACAAATAAGATTACAATTTCTAAATATTGCAACACTATTATTAAAAGTCGTGGTCAAGTAGTCTTTAAATAAACATGCAACAATAATTATGTTTCTTTTGAAACTTGGTACATAGAAAATGTCTTTTTGAATAATCTTCTTAAAATTATCAAAATAAAGATGTACATCTCCCATTACTTCAGCTGCCACACTTGTCTCATTTACGATCGTCAATGATAGGCTCTTATCTTTAAGATCTTTCGTTTCCTGGAACCCCTTTGCCCTTAGTGGCTAGGTAATCCTTCCATTCTTTGTAGCTGGTCTTGAAATGTCTTCTTTTATTGCATAAGAAAAACTTGGACTTAGATACATCTTTAGGCTTCTTGGTTCTCTTCCTTTCCACTTTAAGTGGCCATGAGGACTTAACCTTGTTTCTTTTAGTGTTTTTTCCCTTCCCATTAAAGGAAGTAGCAATCAAAAAGTTTCCTTATGCTTTTTGGTCCGGTTGATCGGTTGATTATCATTCAACATCAAATTATAGGATTCTAACTCTTTCCTGAAAAGTGTAAGCATTAGATTCTTGTTTCCAAGGTTATAAGCAGCCCTAAAGCCTGCAAATCATTAGACAAGCTGTTGAACACCATCTTTATTTGTGTGTTCTGGTCCAGATTTGCTCATTATCCATGACCTTGGCAAAGAATCCCATAAAAATGACCATATGGCCTTTGACCGGACTGTCGAGTTTTTGTAACACTTCTAACCCGTATCGGTCACCAAATTAGGGTTCTAGAGCATTACCGTACAATCAAAAATATTTAAACAATATTTTATTCACTAATATAAACATATCATATATCAATCATACATGTACATTCCGTCCCTAAATCGAGCCCTTGAGGCCCTAGAAATACCTTAAAAACAATTCAGGACTAAATTGAAAACATTTAAAAAGTCTAAGAAAAAGTTATAAAAATTTGGACTAAATCAAGGCATGTGGCTCAGGCCGTCTAACCTTCGAACTAGGGACACAGTCGTGTCTCCGCCCGTGTCCTTACTCGTGTCACTCTCTGAGTAAGGTCACATGGTCGTGTCACACGCCCGTGTACCAGGCCGTGTAACTCTCGAAATAGCCCCACACGCCCATGTGCTAGGCCATATAACTCACTAACTTGCATAAAAAGGAATTTCCAGATGACACATGGCATGTCGTCTGGTCGTGTGCCATACACAGCTAAGTCACACGCCCATGTCTCAAGCCGTGTGGACATAAATTTGCATAAAAACAAGCCATTTCCTATATCATTTCATGCATAAACACTTGAACTATTTGTGCACACCTACAAGGCATCAAACCATACTTAAACATGCATATATTTTCCATTCCAAAAGTCCTAATTTAACTAACCAATATGCCATTCAAAAGCACCTCAAACACACACAACAACACTTACCTAAACATGCATATTTTACTACATTTTAATCATTAATTACTAGTTCAAAACAAACCAAACGTGCCACAAGTTGACCATTATCATACCAGCTCAAAACATACCACATGAGCCATTCAAACATAAATCACAAGTTGGTCAAAATGACACAATCCAATAAGGTATCAAATGATACCAACCAAGATAACTTACACTTATACATACCAAATCATCCATTAAACATTCAACTAAACATCATTATAAGTCCACCTATACATGCCATTATAACCTTAGCCAGAACATTCAAAACTACTGATATTTATGTTGGATAGTGTGATAGATCTTCGACGAGCTTCTAAACTGATCAAGCTTCAGATAATCTATAAAACTTAGGAAAGAAACTACGTAAGCATTTAATGTTTAGTAAGTGCGTAGAAAATAAAACATAACTTACCATTCCATTCATATAACAATAAGTATAAGCATAATATAACCCAAACCACAAGCTTGGAACAAGCCTATACATCATCATCAATACACAAGTTAGTGCATTTATACATAACTCATTTGAATTAACCATATGATAAGTCATTTTCATATGAAAATATCATTGATTCATACATCTTTTTCATGAGCATGCAAAATTCCACTTGGAAACTTACCATTTCAATCCCTTTTCTTGCCTATTAAACCATCTAGAATATCATCAAATACTTAGGAAAGCTCACATGAAGTGTGCTTAAACATATAACCGTAACATTTCCTTTACATCATTACTCACACGAGTTGTGAGTCAGAATGTAATCCATACGATGATACTCACATGAGTTGTGGAGTATCCGCAACAAATGTAAAACCTCAGTTGTCAGTACGAGATTCAAGACCGGCACCCTAACCATGAAATCCCTAATAACATGTCAGTTGTATCCTACGAATTCTTAAGGTTCAATCAGGACTTAACTTCCATCAATTCATCATAACATTGATACGATTATACATTAATCCATTGACATTAAAAATAACATAGTAAATATTCAAATTAAACAATATTAATTCGATAAACGTTCATATGAACTTACCTCGACAACTAGGGTGTATAATTTAAATAAGCTATTCTTAAGCTTTTGTTTTGCCTCAATCTAGGTTCGTACGTGGTCTACCTTGACCTAAATAAACAAATTTCAATCTATCTATTACCTTTAGTAGTCAATTCAGTCTCCATTTCATATTTATACAAAATTACCATTTTGCCTCTAACATTTTAACCTTTCACAATTTAGTTCTTAAGCTCATAAATTGAAATTTAAGCATTTTAATCCTCTATTCAAGCTAACTAAATTTGCTAGAGACTTATATCAACCCATAAAAACCATCATTTCATAAATTTGCCATGAACTTTTACTATTTTTACAAATCAATCCATAAATGCAAATTTCATCAAAAATCACTTTACAAAACTTGTTTCTTTATCAACAAGGACTCATAATATACCATTAAACATCAAGAATCATTCAAAAAATTCATGGCATAACCCTCAACGCTTAAAAATTTTACAAATTGACCCCCAGGCTAGCTAGATTAAGTTAAAATGACTTTAAAAACATAAAAATAATTAAAAACGGGACTTAGAATCATACCATGCAAGGTAGAAGTAGAAATGAAATGCTCCCCCTTTCAAAAATGGTGAATCGGCCAAATAATGGAAAATGGGGAAGATGATACCATTTTTCTTAATTTTTTTTGGATTTATTTATCAGTTTACCCTTTAAAAATCATCAAAATTACATTAATACCTTACCCATAAATATCCACTAACCCTTTAATTGATATATTTACCATTCAAGTCCTTTATTGTAATATTTTAAAGCTTTTGGACCTTTTTAGCTAATAGAATTTAGCTTTTACCCTTTTTACAATTTAGTCCTTTTTACTTAATTAATCATGCAAACATTAACATTTCTTAACAAAATTTTAATATGACCTTACTAACATCCCATAGACATTAAAATAATAATAAAATAAAAATATACTCATCAGATTTGTGGTCTCGAAACCAATATTCCGATTTCACTATAAATGGGTAGTTATAGTTTTTGTTAGGCATTCATCAAACTAGTTATAGCCGACTATCGTGCCAAGGCAGCTTGGCCTCTAAACATGTCTTCTAGTTTGGCTAGACTCGTTTTGGTAATCTTATATGATATGCATTAAGATGACGCATGCATTTTACATTAAACCTTGAAAACATTTGTAAGTCATTGTAGTGATAATTCCTACACCCATTGAATTAAGTCACGTTGGGGCAATCTTAATCAACTAGTAAGAACATGGATTTCCACCCAATTAATATGTGAACCTAATTCCTTAGGCATTTAGAAGTACTAATAATCATCTCACGTTTGGCCATCATTCTAACTTAAGCATAACTTCTTGGGAAGTTACTTAACTAGAATGATCTTTACGGCATAACCATCAACTCAACATCTATCATTTCATACACCACAATTGAGTCATCTTGAGACAATCTCAACAAGTAATATGTATGACTAGTTGTCCTCTATAAAAGAAATTTCTTATATCGCATGATAATACGTACAATGTGGCCGACCAACTATCATATGATTATAAGAAATTCTTCTTTCTTTTTCCTTAGTGAAATACACATAACAACGTCTACCTTGGGATAGGTCCATTTCATGTCATCACAAGAGATCATCGATGAAGGTCGTAGGTCTTGTTTAGAAACCTTCTCCCACTCAATCTTTTACAAACATGCAATTTTTGATGTCCGGATTCAATCATGGATGATTAATAAATGCATGACAAGTACATGTCATATTCTTTTCCTAAATTATATGGCAAGCTTACCATACATATGCATGAACATACTTTGCATTCAATTTAAATAACATCATGCTATCTTAGAAAAGCATAATATTAAATGAATCTTACCAACCAAAGTTTTTATGATTTCATCCTAGAAAATTAACAAATAAAAATTACAATTATTACCTCATAGCATATTTTAGGTCTTCTAGGTGAGAGCCAAATATCCTTATTTTTTGGGCTTTCCCTAACACCATAAATGACTTGAAAACTACTGAAGGGGTTTGTTGTCAAACTACTATTGCCATCATGGACTTTCGTTGCCACCATAGTTGATGCCATTGTTGTCGCCAGCTACTATCGAGTCACCATCGACCACCGTCGTCTGTCATTACCAACCACTGCTAGCAATCGTCGACCACTGTTGGCCACAGTCGCCAACCACCACCTTTGTACCACCAGCAACCTCTACCACTGGACCACTCTCGATCTTTTGTCAGTTGACTGGATCGGGTTTTCGACATTTCAATCAGTCTTAGATGCATCTCAGTGCTCCAAGATTCGTCAAAAAATTTATTTACATAATACTTATGTTTGTTTCCGGCGTACATGAATTATTCCAAAAATAAATTAATAAAATAATTCCTACATAGAGATGATAGTCTTCGATCTAATTACATATCCTAAAATAAATATTAAAATAATAATTACAACCACTTTCATTTTTAAAAATCAAAACTTTGGCAAAATTACTTTATCATGTAAATAATAAAATAATAAAAATACATTCATTCATATACATAACCCAAAATATGCTAATAATTACAAAAATGTCACATCTTCTCAAAAAATTTCAATATCAGTTTACATTATAAACATAGCACAATCTGACTCTAATACCAATAGTTGAAAAAATCTAGTTCAAAAATAGTTTTCTTGCACCGTGGAAAAATAAAAATTTCAAAACTGAACTGGTTTGTGATATTTATAGCAACAAACTTCTCCCAAAAAGTACTTGTGTTTTAAGCAAGACGGATCTTATACATTCTCAGCTTTCAATCGAAAGACCTCCTTCGCTATTCTCATACCACGAATCACTTCGAATACGGGCTCGAACAATCCGGAAAATATAATTTATACTCAGAAATAAATTCTCACTATTTTTGGATAGATTAACAATATTGAAAACTTATGTGTAAATAACTCTACCAGTGTCGTCTATTTATTAAGAGATATAGAAGAATCCTTATTGAACTAGTAGAATACAAATACAACTTATTTGATAAAAAAAAAAAAACAAGTCTCCTAATTCTACTAGGAGAGAGGGGTAGTATTGGGCCTCTCGTTTATTGGGTCCAGTTATATGTGCTTCTTAGACTTTTAACCAAGCGTTTTATAATTTAATCTAACCCAATACAAGTTTTTCTATTTTTTAAAATAAATATTATTTGTTAAATTAATTTAATTAGATAAATTAATTTTCTAATTAAATAATTTTCTAAACCAAATTCTAATTCTGTTAAAGTAATGACAACTTTACCTTGAAAAAATCTAAGAGAATATATTTAATTTCCATATTCAATAGATTCACCATGACCAATTATTTTAATTCCATTTTCAAACTTCAATTATTTAATTAAATAATAATTCGAAAAACTTAAATTAATTCTTAGGTCATTTCTGAATGTTACCCTCATAGGATATCCTTAATCTCTTTGTAATAAATATGTTCTACCAATATGATCTTATTTTATCTCATGGTAACCATTATATCTTCCTTCATGAAAAGTCAGTTACTAACAAATAGTAATTAAATCATTTATCACTAAGACAAATTACTCATGATGACGTTACATTTCATCTATTATGTAATGTCGATGAGAGGATAACATTTACCCTTTAATTGGGCTATGAATTCTACTATTGTGGAATGATGCTACATACTGCAAAAGTTGTATACCTAATGCACCAAATTTTGGTTCTTTATCTATTTGAACTCAGGTTTTCATTTACATCAAAGTATACGAGTCACACACACACAGTCCATCATTCACTCAGGATTAAGTTATGTCACACTATAAATTTCACTAATGATTGAATCCATAAATGGGTTGATAAACCATAAACACAACATATTTTAATCCCATGCTTGGCATACTTTTGGATGATTTATTATATAATTTAGTAAATTTGATGCTCTTAAACCTTTAGATTTATGTTTTATACTTGGATGAGTATAGGAAAGCGAAAAGCGCAAGAAACGAGCCAAAAACGGACAAATAGGGTTGATTTTAGCATTACACACGGCCTAGGCACTTCCACGCGGGCAAACCACACGCCCGTGTGAGACACACGAGCTGGCCACACACCCATGTGTCAAGGCTGTGTCAACTTAGAACCATGTCAATATTGCACACGGCCTGAGCCTTCTCACACAGGCTAGTCACACGCCCGTGTCCCTATCGAGCCCTGCTTTATTTTCACACAGAAAAAACTAATTTTTAGGTATTTTGGGCATTCCAAAGTCTATAAAAACACACTAGGAGAGGAGAAAGGGGGGACACATAGAGCAGAAAGTAGAAATTACTCAAAGAATGCCGTTGGAATCATCGTGGAAGCAGGATTTCCTTCAAGACTGAAGATCTCCATTCAATTTCTCTCGAAGTTTTTGGGTTTCTTTATGTTTTATTATTTTTCCAATTTTGAGATGTTTTCCTTTATGAATATGAACTAAATCCCCTAGATACCTAAGGAGGATGAAACCTAAGACAGATCTTGTTATTTAATTATCTGAATTATATGATAAATACTTGTTCTTGTTCTTTTTATGTGTTCTTAATTCTTGCTTTAATATTTCAGGATATTAATTCAAAATTGATGTACTTAGTCAGTGGAGCAAAAGTCTCTATTTAAGAGTGGATCCAACATAATTAAGCGGAGTTGATTGCAATCCTAGAGATAGAACGACATAAATCTGCCAGATTAGAGTCAAATCTAATAAGGGAATTCATAGATCAAATTAATGTGACAATAGGGGTTTTAATTAGAAAGAGATTTCAATTAATCAACCTAGAGTCAGTTGTTTTTAGTCTCAAGAAAGATAATAACATAAATTAGGGATTTATACGGAACAAGTCAAGTGAATAAATCATCAAATTCAAAGTCAGAATTATAAGTGAAGTCTAGGTGGATTCTTTCTTGGGTATTGTCTTTCTCATCGATTTTCTAAAAGTATTTTCCCAATTCATTCACTGTTGCATTCTTAGTTAATTAATTAGTTTAGTTAATTTTAGTTTAAACAAATCCCTTCAATTTTTAGGCTAGATAATAAAAAGATAGTTAATACTAGTACTTTTAGTCCTCGTGGATACGATATTCCGGTCTCACCATAGCTATACTACTGTTCAATAGGTGTGCTTGCCTTTATCGTGATCTTAGTTTTGGAGACACATCATGGGTCTAAGATCTATGCTATTTGGGTCTTGTTTGATGTTCAATGCAGTTAGTCACATTTATGTCTCTATTTTCTAAGAGTCATCTGCTCCGATAAATCTCCCCAATTGGACTTGATAGACGATATATTAGTTTTGCTCAATTACGATTAAACTTAGAACACGTTTAAATTATTTACTAATACAAGTTGTCTTTCCGTATTACAAATCGACCAAATAATACTACTTAGTACTAGTTAAACAATAGATAATCAATGAACTAATATTTTCTTTTAATTTTAATGAAATATTGGGCGAAATTTAAGCTTTATTTGAGAAAAGACAAAATAAATTGAAGAGAAAATTCTCTTTTATTCAAGGGTGGCCAAGCATAAGACAAATAATTAAATAAACTTACTTAAAGAGTTTTTTCTCAAAATCCCATTATGCAGTGTCGTTCGTTGTACAGGTAAATTTGGGAAGTGACAGTGGAATGGGTGTACAAAGCAATAGTACAAATCTTAAATACGCTTTGAGCTAATCAAATTCTTGTTGACAGTCTCGATTCCACTTACTTTTTCGCATTTCGCAGGGATTTGAAGAACAGTAAAAATTGCAAATTTTAAGATAAATCTGTTCAAGGTTGCCACGCTTCCTATGAGTCGTTGTAATCCTTTTACCAAGGTAGGAGGTTCCATGTAAACTACGTCAGATATTTTTATTTACTTCGATGCCCCGACTCGAAGACAATAAAACCTAAAAACTTCCCCACAATCACTCCGAAAGAACATCTTGCAAGGTTCAACCGCAGCTGATGTTTTTGCAATATGGCAACAGTTGTGGCCAAATCTGTGATGTGTTTTGTATTTAACATGTCATCCACGTAAATTTCAATAAAAATCCGATACATTGTTTAATTATTTTGTTGTCGGAGGAATGGATCCTCCGAGAACAACAAGGGGAATGCTTCAAAACAACGAAGACCACTGCTGGAAGGGAAGATGCACAGGAAAAAAGAGTGATCATGCTCCTTCCGATTAAGGGAAAAGACTGCGCAAGTTCAAAGATACTAACACCAGGATATTGGGGAGACGAGGTATATTCCACTGTGCTTCAAGTATTCCAGCAATTGCCACTACCATAGCCGGACAAAATGGTCGACCATAGCTTTAAACACAAAGATTCCTTTATGATCATATTGTTTTCTATCTTGTATTTTAATTTATCGTTTTCTATGTTGTATTTTAATTAATTTTTATATAGTCCTGTGTTCTCAAATCTGATTAACACAATCAAAGTAACTCCCAATTTTGTAGTACATATAGTTCATCATGTTATCTTTACAATCATAATTATATTTAAAATATTTTATATTATAAAAACTTTTGTCCCACTAAATATTTATGTGGTGGTGCTTTTATATTATTTTTGTTGTGTTTTAATTATCTAATCAAGTCGCAGAATCAATTTGCGTCTGACATTATTAAATCTTATTGAGCACCTTGAGTTTGTAACAAATATCATATTAGGATTGGAATTATTATTCATCCAGACCCTCTTGTTATATATAATTGGTTGGACATCAATTATTACACCAAAATAGTAAAAAAGCTAAATTTCTAACATTAAAAGCAGAGAAAATCGTGTGAAGAGCATCACTAAACTATTTACAATCATACCCAGTCATTACATCCATGTTTCAGTAACTAAAATACCAAACTAATAAATCAAAACTATCTGAATAACTTCACCACAAATATCAAATCTATTTTTGAGGAAACTTGAATCTTGCGACCTCAAACATCCCAATGCCTCCTTTTTTCCATTATGTTAATGCTTTATTTGCAACTTGATTCGGTGCTTGTTGCATAAGCAAAACGAAAATACTTTTATGTATCAGTTTTTATCAAACCAATCATAAAAGCCTAAAATGATCAAATTAAGTTCTATACTTATCATTTATACATCTAGATAACTTGAGTATATATATTTAACATGTTCAAATGATTAAACTTTACTTTGTTGTAAAAAGAAAATATGTTTTATGTTTGATTAAAATGTAATAGGTTCTTATACTCTTCATAAATTTAAAATTTAATTCCTGTACTTTTATTTACAGAAATAAGTCCTATTTTCTAGATTTCAAGATTATGTCCAATGTTAACACTATTAATTTTTATTTTTTTTGTTAAATTTGTTAGTGTGAGATTTTAAAATTAAAAAAAAAAAAAAAACTCATTTGGTAGCAATGTAACTAAGAAAACTTTATATTGAACTTAGGTTTAACAAAATAATATCAACAGTATTAAAAGTTAAACTGAATTTTGAAATCTAAAATGCCCTCTACATAAATTCTTAAAAAGTAAAAAATAAAAATGCAGACTAAATTCTAAATTTACAAAAAGTATAAAGCCTATTGCATAAATAAACCTTTATGTTTTAAACATTGAGCCCATTGCCGGACAAAATGGTCGAAAAAGTTAAATAATAGATAAACATACTTTCAGATAGCTCTGAGTTTATGATCTGTTGCCTAGAAAACTAACTGATTTCTTTTTCAAGTGTGTGTAGTAAGCATTTTTCATCCATTAAAAGACAAACTTATCAAATAGCTTTTGTACTTATAAATCGTAAAATTAATGCGTAAATTTGTACTTCAACGGTTAAACTTAACTTGGCAATTGCTGCATAGAAAACAAAATTGCAGTTAAGCATTTTTCATACCACTAAAGAGCAAAAAAAAAAAAAAAGTTTTATATTTATAAGTTTTTTATTTATAATTTTAAGCCAATTAAATTCATCAAACTTAATTTGAAGACTTGCATTTTAGAAAAATAGTGTTCTATGTATTTAACACTTTCTAAACTATTAATGGACAACCTAATGAAAGAAATTTTATGCTTACAAATCTAAATAATATTAAAGACCATAGGGTCCAAAATTATGGGAATTTTTCCATTTTAAGTTGTACCAGAACCTGCAATGAAAAGAAAGGACGAAGGCTCCCTCTACTACAAAAGAGTAGGCTCTCAATTTGCTAATATTACTTCTCAACATTATATAGAGACCACAGGAGAGATAACTGCAGTAATCACTTATTTGATTATATTTGCTGCTTCTTGTTTTTTTCTTTTTAAGTTGCAGTGAAAGGGGCCCGGTAACCAGGTGAGGTGATTTGCCAAAATTTTATAATTTAACACTATATTGACATGGTCATGAGTTGAATCGGCTTTATTTATCTCCGTTCGTGCGTTCGATTCTTGCTCGGATGCATCTAAAATTTCTATCTTTTTGGTGAATTTGGTATTTTCTTCAGTTGGCTTGTAACAAAAGTGTAAATTGTAGGATTAAACTAGGAGAGAGGGAAAGGTACATACCAGAGGCAATAATATACGTTTTCCTACGCCCGATAGGTCTTATCCAACCCTGCAACCAACATAATTACAGTAAAAAGAAAGAATGTATAATTAATAAATAAAGGATGGAAAGGAACTTTATCGAAATTCCCCGTAGGTGAACACTCATCCTCTAATCCATCGCATTGCTTCCAACTTCGAAAATTTTCTATGTAACTTAATTTATTACTGTCTAATGAAGATCCGAGGAATACAAGTCATTGGGAATATTTTAACCGAGGACCAACGATTAAAGTTGAGACATAAATGGTTCTAGTGTAAAAATCCATGTAAAATATGGCATCTTCTCAACGGATGCGTGAATAAAAATTCCCCGTGGACTTGATTTGTCTGCTGTTGAAGGTAGGAAGCAGCTCAAACCAATGTTGTCAACCCCTGCTTCGTCTAAAGCCACCTAACCGATGCATCTTAGTGTTAGACATGATTAAGCACAAACTTAGACATATGTTTTTGTCACCCAAAAAATGAAAATGAAAAAAATTACCCACCTTTCTTTAATTTTTTTCCCCTTTTCCCATTAAATGTATATTTTGTTTTGTAAGAAAGGGATTATATATATAAATATATAAATCTCTAATCTACTTCTCAATATCAAAATACTCTAAAACAAACATGGTACCATAAGCAAATGATATTGGCCAACAAAAATAAAACAATTTTCTGTCCTAAAACTAAATTGGAACAATCTTTAGATTATCGTAATTATTCATCTTAGGCATATTATATGTATATATACAAAAAAAAAAATACAATACACAAACATACAGTTTGCATTTTACTTCACTAAAGTGAGGGCTTTTTTGCGCCTTGTGCCTTCAAAAATATAAAGGTTATAGTGCAATAATTGCCTTCAAAAGGTCTTTTAGTAAATATATATATGGCTAATATGACAAATTCAGGTTTGTAAAAAAACATTTATATTCCGAAAATATGACGCGGCAAGATAACAATAAACTGATTACAGATTCTAAGGGAAGGAACTCATCTGCTAGAGTGTTATATACAACAACGATGGACACGGATAAGTAATTCGTCTTCATGAGAAAAGGTCTTTATCACATCATCTGCTTCTATTTGAAATAACTTTGCCCACAACCTGAAACGTCCATCCATTGTTCACAATTCATGCTAAATATTAGTCATCGGTTTCTTAATGAATGCAATTGCATGTTAAAGATGCAGCAGGTTCAGAATTGCTCAAAGAATAATCTTAAAAGAAGCTCTGCACTTGAGACAGCACTCTAACGATAAAGGGATGCTCCAAGTTCATTTTCACATTTTAGTAGAGAGCGCTAAAATCACTTTCACAAAGATGAAGCTCAAAATCCCTTAACCAGAGGCACCCCCAACCAAGGTTGAAATCAATTGCAGCCAGGTAGATACTATGTTGCTAGGACTCTTCATTTTTATTGGAAAAATCCTTGTCTAACACTCGTGTCCAGCACATAAGTAAAACCTTTTCAATTTTTTTACTATATCTCTGTCAGACACATACCTGTACCCGACACTCAAGTTCAAGTTCGAATAACATAGAGTGGATACGATTATTATCATTCTTAGCAAAGATAACTTAAATGCCACGGATAAAATCAAATATGTCAAATATGAAGCTTTAGATCACCCAAAGCCCTCAACCACAAGGAACCTGGAACCAATTTTCTCATGAAAATTAAGTATGGAACCAATATCTAAAATTTGATTTGTATAAATTAAAATGTATAAGTGACTGTCAAATATATCTAAATTCAGTAAATTGTTCAGTAAGAGAAACAATGCCGATATACCCTGTCAAGTGCTCTGCCAAAACTCATATTGGTGAATTCACTTCCAAATCTTCTGGTAGTACACTCCAGGTTGGAATTGCAAATGTTTAGAAGGACCCGCTCCAAGCTTCTCTACCACTGAGCATGTTCAGGCTGCATTTAATCACAAATTAAGGACATAAAGAACTTGTAAGTTGAAATAACAAGTACAATTCGATCAATGCATCATTAAAAATAAATAACAGTTAAATAAAATATAAAAACTGTCTGCACTCCTTCCCTTAATACTATGTTACTTGACCCAACCTCAGGGGTAAGTTCGGCGTTTAGATATGTGCCCCACACAACCAGGTTCTCTCTTTTTCCCCTTTCCTAAGATCTTCGTACATTTTGAAGGTTGAACCTTCATATCAAAGCCAATAGGTTATGTCTTCAGTAGGGGTACTTCAAGGAAATTGGAGAATTGATGCGACATAGCCTCCAAAAAACAGAACAGGACAAATAGAGAAGGCATTTTTATTAAACAAATAAATCTTCCAACTATCATGTCCATCAGCCACAACGGGCATTCCATAATAATACAACCATGACTGCAGTGCATAATGGGAAGGATAAAATTTTTACGCTAGACGGGAATGTTCATATAACTTCCCATGCTTATTGAGGACATGTCTTATTAGCATAATTGTTGACATGGAAAAACTAAGCTCAAGATGCAAGAACATATATAAACACTGAAAATAATAAATTAATAAAAGTATAAAACCATTTTCTTTTGTTTTTAATATCTTGTTCTCTTTCTCGTTTCATCATTTAAATGACCAAGTCTTATAACTGGCTCCCCTTTGTGTCTCTCTCAACCCACCCCCAATATTCCACCCTAGGCAGCCTTGAAAAGACAGCAACATGTTTCCTCTGACCAACAGATTCACAAGGTTGTCTTATTACTAATGTTGGCAAAGAGTTACTTTGCCTTGTCCCAGATGTTTTGCTTCATATAACCTCTTTCTTTTCTTCTCAATTTGCAATGAGGCAAAACCATGGGCTTCATCAGGTTGGGTCCTAAAAGAATATGGCTTGAGCACATTATCATATACAAACGCTATAAAGCCCAAACTATGCAACAGCTGTAAGCTCAGTGAAGAACCTTGTGACATAAATATGTCCTTTTCCCCATACTTCTACTTCTATTTTTGGTCTATTAACCTTCGTTAACATTCCTGAAAGGTTTCTGTAGGTTCTAGTACTGTTTAACCTTTGAGTAGCTGTGTAGCAGGACCTTCCATGTTTCTTTGGATAAATGAAATCTTACTAAACACACAAACACATATTCAAAACAACCAACACAATTGCATACCCTGTGGCTCCAAATTGGTGCTGACAACTCAAAATGAGTAAGAAATCAAGGGGATGGCCTACACAAGAAAAACATGATAGATAAGAAAACAGAAATCTGAATCAATTTAAGCATGTACAAATCTCAATAACAAAAGTAACAATTTTCGCCCACCTCCATATTAAAAGTATGCATGCTAGTTTAAAGATCCACGACACCTGAACAAGAGTAAGAATAGTTAGACAAAAAGTGGGCAGTGAATAGCAGGTAGTATGTCTAACACTCTGATTTATTTTCATATACTGATAACTTTTTCCTTAGAAAGCAAGAAAATCAATGCAAGATAAATGAACAGTCATATAAATCCAATTGCATCTTACTTCTTTGAACCACAGTTGCAGGGAATTTTTTTCTCCTCTAAAGGAAATTTGTAGTTATAAGTAACTTCTTCACCAGCAGCTATGTGTCGTTTTGCATAAATGAATATCTTCTTTTGGCCTTCTACACTAATAACTTTCGTGTAGCAATTAGGCTGCAATTCAAGTATTCCAATTTAGCAGCACCAATCAATCATGAGTAGCAAAAATGAACAGAGCTACATCTTCACATACCTCACAAGAATGATTTATAAATCTAGCAATCCCCCCACGCTTTGTAGCATCAACCTATACGTCGATGGAGTAAATGTGAAGTCAAAAACATTGCCCCAAAAGCAAGAGAGGATACTCCACCCATAACTCAGCTTAAATCAAGACGCACACATTAAAAGTTTGATATACTTACTACATATCCGTCATCAAGTCTAAAAAGATAACTGCTACCAATTCCCATCTTCTCATAATAGTGTTCGCGTATATCTGAAATCTATAACATTTGGAAGCATATTCAATGGTCATTTGTGAAAGGAAGAGGAATTGCAAGAAATTAGACTAAATAGGAAAACATACAAGTCAAACTTACCCTCGGACGGATTAACTCTCCAACATATTCAATGACAAAGTCCTCAGCCTCAATTGGCTCAAGTGCAACAAGACCCCAATCGTGTATCTTGCTTCGCTGAAAACGTAGACGCTTTTTCCTTGCCTAGGAAATGAAGTAAATTTAAAACAAACAATGTCAGACCAAGACATTTCAAAACCATGATATTCAAATAACATGTTAAAAATCACCTTCAACTGTGTAGCTTTCAAGAGATCAGCACCCTCTACAGCAGCTAGAAGATTGCGCAGCTTCACTCTGTTAGTTCTAGCAGAAAGACCTTTACTGTTTGACAAGTGTGTCATACTATTAACCTCTGGACCTGAATACTTCATTTGAATACAATGAATTCCTCTAACACGAGCTCTTTCAGCAGGACTTGCGTTGAGTGACCATTTATGCCACTCCCAGCCATTAATTGAAGTTCGCGCACATCCATCAGATCTCGGACAGGGATTTGTTGTCCTGGGTCTAACTGTGCGGCTCTTTTGATCTGCAACCCCTCTAGAAGAAGAACTCTTGCTACCACAACTAGCAACTTTCTGTACCTTGATTGAAGGTGATGGACACTCATCATAATTTAATTGCTTTCTTTTTACCCCTGATACCTTCTTTGCTGAAGACAATAACAGAAATCAAGAAAGCTTTAAGATATGCAATTATCTGAGATAAAACAACAAAGAATAAACGGAAGAAAAACCTTTTAGTGTCTTCTTGGAGGAATCATTAGTAACTTCTCCTTCACTTCCAACAGTATGGTTACTCTTGCGAGCAATCTTCTCAACATCGCAATTCTGAAAGGTTGACGCTCTTTCCCTGCCGACTTTAACAGCACCTTCTCCAATCAAATTTTCTGCATAATAACCATTACCAATTCTAAGTTCATTATCATCTTCTTCAATATAAAGAAATTATTAGAAGAAAAAACAACATACTTCGAACAGCAGCAGCATCCTTTGATGTTTTTCGACCAATTGAACTTTTGGGTGATGAGTGATCATTGGGCAAACTATTCTTAGCTATGATTTTCGATGACCTAGAAATATTAGATGATTGAGACATATTTTTATTTGTCCCACCCTTTTTAGAAGTGGCTGCACTTAGTTTTTGATCTGCATGATCCAACAAATTCTTGGAAGGCCCTTTCATCCGAGGCCTTTCAACAGGTTGATCCCGTGACCCATTGATGATCGTGGACAGGGAAGATCCTACCTTCTTATGAACCAACTTTTTCTTTCGGTAATACGTACATGTACCAGTCACTAAAGATATATCTGAGGAGCCTGAACTGAGAGACTTCCTTGACCCGTCCCTGGGCTTATCACGTGAGGCAGAAAAACCAGCAAGATTTTTTCTATCTTCACTAAATGTCTTTGCCTGAGGCAAATTAAAAGTGTGAACAAAATATTAAACCCAATATCAAAACCTGGGGGTGAGTTGTTGGAATAGAAAGTACAAAGTATTGAACCATACCTCTTTGCCATCAGCCTTGGAGTGTTTCTTTGAACTAGACCATGATATAAGAAACTGATAAAGACTAGCATCACCAGCAAATGATGATTTCCACTCTCTTAGTACATCATCATGAAGCTTCTGCCGACACATTGCCATGGCAACATATTCTCCAATCTTAGGGCTGCACCCAACTGACGTCAAAGGACGAAATTTACAATTGTGTGATGGAACAAGAGTCCCAGATTTAACCTCAAGACCAGGAGGTGGTGGCTCGTTAACTTCTCGTTCATTACTTACATCCCCAACCTTTCCAAACAATCTCTTAAATGCCTCAGCCATAAAAGTTTCCTGCCTTGAAGCATAATTATTTTCAGATATGGATTGACAAACAGGTTTCTTTGATTGTACTGAGTTCTGTAGATTGCAAGATAAATCTGACATTCTGTTCGAAACATTTTTTTTCTCTTCAGAATCATCTGAATTATCAACCTCCGAAGCAAGATGGCACTGACCGGATGATCCAACTGTGTCTTGCAGCTGTAAAAGAAAAATAATTGTTTAAATTTAAGAAAGATATGATCCTCGTGTGCTATGCATAAGCACATATTAAGCTATAATCGGAAAGAGCTAACCTAGTCTCGCTAGAACAGCGTTTAAAGTATATTGAAAAAAATGAAGAACTAACAGGATATACTTTTAATACCTCTTTCAATTCATCATCTACTGACAAACAGACTGATTTCTCTGCTGCCTCTTCATCAGGATTTTCATTCAATTTTTTATCATTTTCCAGATCAATAACTATTTTGGCTTCATTTTTAACAAGACTTTCAAGATAATCGGCCAAAAACACCATCAAAGAAGAATGGAGCTCATTTTCAACACCTTCCAGAATACATTGTATTCCACCATAAAGGCCACTATTGTGCAATGGACTGTTCTGTTTGGATAAAATTTCCTGCACCGCAGATTGAGATATATATGTCTCTTCTGCCTGGTTACCTACAGAAACTGTTGCTAGTTCATAACCAGGTGGACAATCAATATCATGAGCCGTCAATTCCATCCTAGAGAAGAGCTATAAAACCATAAAACATTAGATTCAAGGTCATTACATACTGTTTACACACATAGAGTTTAACATAGACTTTACTTACAGTTGTAGCTTTTATATTTTCAGTCTCCTTGCCATGATCAATGGAGCCACTAGCAGATGCCAGAACATTAGGCTGACCATACCAAAGTTTTCCTTTTCTCCAGGAAGACAAATATTCAACCATACTATCATAAAAGACAGCATTCCACGTAACTTGCCTGCAATACTCAAAAAGCATCTTACAAACAACTGTATAAGAACCCCAAAAGTTTTCAAGGCTTCCAACAGATTTTAGACTTGCATCAAAATGTGTAGATTCTTGGATAGAAAGACTAGATACACCATCAGAGGTTGCTGTGCCAAACTTGGAAGTACAATGTATACTTCTTTCCGTGGTATTTTTAATCTGTATGGCAAAGGAGCTTCAGATTTTAAGACAAATAAACATAAGTTTTTTCTTTCTTTTTTTTGAGTGATTGCATACATTACCAGTTTCCCATCAGAACTTTTAGCATCCTGGTTGTATGATTCAACCATTAGAGGTCTCTGAGATTTTTTTGCAGCAACAAACTCTGAGATCATAGTGCTGATTATTTCATCTAGCATAACTCTACGAGCTGCTTTCATAATTCGGGAATGCAGATCAGAAGAAACTTCTTCAGAAACTGCCGATATGAAGTTCACTGATAACTCCTGTTCATTTTCAGCAACATACTGACCACCTTTCCAAGCATTTAAAACAGACAGCAATTGGGTGGGGCAAAACCTGTCATCAGCATGAAAAATCTGCAAGACAATAAATTAAAAGAAAAAGATATAAGAAGCAAGACTCAGTAAAGCTTAGATACATCATGCCAGCCTACCACAATACCTACACAAGTTTCAAAAGAGTTCATAGGACCCTACAGTTGATACAAATGAACAGTTCCTGCAGTGATGAATCAAGACTTGAGAATTTCAAGGCTTACGGCTTACCATAATGGAATCTTGAAGATACCCACAGCGATGCCAAGAATACAATTGTAAAAGAGAATGGGGCCCATGTTTCCTACTCTCATCATCTTCAAACAACCAACATTCATCTTCACCTGACTGGAACAAAAAAGGTGAAAATCATCAAAAGGGTGCCTTAGGAGAAAAAGAGGAAAAGGGGGGGGGGGGCAATAATACCTGCAATACAAAGCTAAATGCTTCGGAACTTACATTGCAGTTGAATTGAGAAGGCAAAGGGGAAGGAGTGTGTTGGACATTTGTAAATGAAGATTTTAAATAATTGGAAGCTGTGGCTGAAGTGAGATATAGAAACCCAGTAGCAACATGATCAGGGAACTGCCTAAAGTACTTTAAGGGAACAGGATTGATCAACGCCCCATTGACTACAGGATAAACAGGGAGCTCATCCGGCAGGAAACCAGTCGACAAACCCTCGTATAACTGCTGCTGGATATAAGGACCACACATCTGGCCGTGTTCATTGACATACATCCATCCACTCACATACGAAGAAGATGATGGCGCATAGCTAGAGTAACTCTTGTCGCATGAAGATCCACCGCGGTTACAAGATTGAGAAATACCACTGCTATTTCCATTAGACTGGCAACTCATCTCCGTTGCAGATTGTTCATCACTGTCAAATCATGAATGCAATTAAAAAAATGTAAATAAGAGCGTCATCAACCAAAAAAAAATATATTAATAATTATACCCGCGATTTGAAGATGCAAAATCGGCAGAGAGATCCGAAACTTTAAGGCGCTTTCTGGAAAAATTAGGGTGATCATATTCGTCAATAGGGGATGTTGAGGAAACCACGGGCAGACCTGAATCAAAATTAAAATCTAACTAACCTCAATTCTCATAAATGTATTATTAACTAATAAAAAAGAAAACTGATCTAATTATGTTGCATCTGCGAATAGGAGCGCCCAAACTTCCAAGATGAAAGAAAAAAAAAGGCATATATCATAATAATCTATTATCCGTACATATACATACACAGTTGAAACTCTATTGCATACCCATCCAATCCAATCCAATGCAATGCAATCCAATCCTCACGGTAATCGGCAAAACTCTGCTGGTAAGTAGTACAGATTTCGATAGAAAGAAATTTTCCCAATTAGGGGAAAACCATAATCGCCACTGGCTCTTGTATTCACGACTAATTTGGCCTCTTCCTATTGTAGTTTCTTTTTTCTTTCTTTTTTGGGGTTTACAAAATTACAAAGTAGACGAAAGCAAAATTAAGTTCACCTCTCTCCCCCTCTCTCTCTCTCTCTCATAGATGAGTCTCACTTCTGACTCGCTCCTTCATATATGGCAATGGCATTCGTAATCGTGCGAGGTTCCGGCTGCTATTTCCCTATTTTAATTTCAAGCTATTTTTCTTCATCTTTTATTCTTGGGTTTATTTCAGGCCTCTCCCTTGTGATTCCGAAATTGAATATCCACTCTCATTTATTGGGCTCGCTTTTGGGCGATGAATGGATATATGAACTTTGAAGCAATACAATTACATCAAAAATCAATAATCCACACAATTATGAAGTTGAAATTATTAAAAGAAATGGTTACCAATCCCAAACATAAAATTTAAAATAAATATGGAAGTATTGATCAAGCAAAATATTTTGTGGAGTTGTGAATTTCCCTTTAACGTTCTAGTTTATTTATAGTCAAAAGAGTACGTGAAGAGTTATGGGGAAAATTAATGAATGGTAAGGAACTATTAAAGTCTGGACACCTATTGGCATCGATAGAAAGGAGAAACCTTTAATATTTCCAAAGCGAGAATAGTTGTCAAGTGTTACCCATCAGGCTGTAGCCCTCATGAAGGTAGAGCTAAACTTAGTTCTACTCAATTATAGCCCTTTTCGAGTAAGGTTGATAAGTCTTTGTTATCATTGGAGTAGAGCTCCGACCTCAATGTAGTAGCTATGGTATTCCGCCAAGGTAGCAATGAAAACATTTGTGGTTGAGATTAGCTGCTCTGTAATAGAAAGGAATTAACCCATCAGGATGGGCAAAGTTAGCATATAAATAAATCTAGGAATGGCAGGAATATCCACCGAAGTTAAAAATTGAAAAGACGTCAGTCAAGCGGAGTTTGTCTTAGAGCGTCCACCAAATTAGGAATGCAAGGAGATTATATGGATGAGAGTATTCTAGTAACGAAGTTGTGACACCTTAAACCCAACCCAGTCGTTATTGCCGAATTCGGAAAGCTACATTGGCTACCGAAATGGTACAGAGAAACTTTTCTTGATCTTGATTGCAAACATATTTTTTTAAACCATTTGCACAATTCATTCAAAACTAGTAAAATCGAATGTTCAACTTTATTTTCAATCTCATTTCAAAAACCATTTGTCCACGAAAATGGCTCAAATAAACTTTTGAAATTCAAAAAAATATATTTTAAAACTATTGACTTATCAACTCAAAACAAATGAAATAAAGTGTTTATTTTACTTCCATAAAAACCATGCAAATTTCAAGAATCGAAATAAATAATATCTCAATTGCAAACAGTCAATCATTTATTCAAAACTATTTTAGATTTTCAATCATACTTCTAAATCATTTGTTTTTTTATTCAAAATTGGAGAACTTTGTTATTCGTCATTATTTCGAAAATAAGAACATATTAACTTCATAAATCAAATGTCTTTAGAAAATTCATTTGTAAACATTAATAATTTTGAAAACTAAGTCTAATTTTATTATAAACTCATTTTTCAGAAATGCAACGGAAAAATGTGTTATTGACAAATTCTATTTTAAAAATCAAATTTCAAGCAAAATCTTATCAAACATTAATTTATGCATTTTTAAAAAAAAAAAAAAACTTAATGTCATGCAAGCAATTTATGCAAATCAGAATGAAAAATCCCATAAATAAAATCCCATGTCACAGTCCAAACTCAAACTTATTACAAACCTAAAATATCAAAATAAAATTTAATTACTTTAATTTAAAAAGACTTCCGAGAAACTCCTCCAAATGTCGTCATTGAATCCTAACCTCAAGGTTATTTGTAAAATCAGAAAACTAAAAGGGGTGAGCGAGAAAGCTCAATGTGAGATTAACATAAACACAACCACATACATATAAGATATACATTATACAATCATAATAATCATATCAATTTCATATAACTCAATATTTCACACTTATACTATGCATGATCATGACAATGCACATTTCATAAAACAATGCAGATTTTATGAAAACGGTCCTACCTATCTCCTGTACACACCAAAATCGAGTTCCCTAGAACTTGTCCATCCAACACACCAAATTGTGAACAGTCTCACCAAAATCGTAGATAACTGCCAATAATCAATATCATGTACAAGCCACAAAAATCGCAGATATATTGCCACATAATCAAAATCGTGAACAATGTCACATTAATGTAGATAAACTGCCACATACTTCCACCTTTCACATATCCCATCCCATGCATGTGATATGGCCAAAATCACTCAAATCATATAGGTATGTTTAACATGCAAATATCATGTGTACACATGGTACCAAAAATTCACGATTTATTTTCATGCAAACATTATGTATGCCATATAATTATATAACATGAGAATGAGATGTACATATATTTCAAATCAATAATAAGCGTTAATATCACACAACATGTTTTTCACAACATATAGGATTTAGGGAAATACTTACTTAACAAAATCCATATCGATGGTTTATCTCTCTTTATGGATATACAAAGTATCATTATCAATAACATTATCTAAATAACAACATTTTTATCAATATAAAACAAATGCTTAATTTAGTTTAGTGTTAAAACCCACACCTGGTTGTAGATCCAATGGGTAACAAATCTCTAAAACGCCCACACGTGGATCTAACAATTAGATTGCCTATTCAATCAACAATAGTGATCTTACGTTAATAACGATCATCAATAAGGTTATACAATTATGGTGTCGATTTTTCCATTATCACTTACCCTTAAAATAATCTCTCAAATAAGTGACTTAAATCCCAACATTTAGTGGTCTCTCAAGTTGATGTCGATCGGCCCTTCAACAATTCATGACATAAGAGATGTTAATATACGAGGAAAATAATTTACTAAGGCTCTCTAAAGTATTTGGCCAAGGGAAAAAAAATATTTATTCACAGCCCTTACTCTTATACATACTATGTTGGAATAGAAGGTTCGAGGGATCATAACGATCAAGAATCAGAGGGGAAATAATTATCTAAAATGAGGAGTTTTTGAAAATAAGAAAGAAAATTAGAGTTTAGAATTAGGTATTAAACAAAATATTTAGTGCATAATCTTTGATTATATAAAAAAAGTAATGAACATTCAAAATGAAGCAGAAAAAGAGAAAGGATCTCCATTGTCAGCGATGGTGACGACGGTAACGACGATGGCGGTCCGACTACAGAGGCGACGATTTGAAGGAAGAGAAGGAAAGAATATGGGCTCGGTCACTCTTTTAAAAAAGGAGAAATAAGAAGAGAAAATAAAATAATAAAAAGGGAAAAGTTGCACGGTGGTTGCCATAGTTGTGGAGGACGGCGCTTAAGGCGGCGTTTGGAGAAAAATTAGAGGGGAGAGTATAAACTCAAAAGTATATAGGATTTTTCTATATATTTTTTCCACCTTTTGACTTAATCAATATGTTAATCTTGAGTAATTGTTATTGAATTAAGTGAATTTTACTTAAATATTAATATTGGACATGAATTTATAAAGTATGTGAAATTATACTTTATTACATGATTTTTATGCATAATTTATATTATTTAATGTTAATTATTGATATGTGAATTTTCACTATGCAGAAGGACCAAAGAAGATGATACTAATATAAATGTTGTATGGACATGCACATACCCACTCTATTTGGATGGCAAGACCATGCAAAAATTGGGTCATAAGAATGTTAGTTTGACCCAGTAAAAGTATACTATATAATGGACAAGTCAGATTATTTATTGGAATTTATTGGACAAAGAAACCATCCAATAAGGAGGAATTGAAGCCCAATTTCGGCACAAGTAAATGGCTACCTAAAAATAAGCTTTAGGATATTTTGTTAAAGGTCCCTACAGTTGGAAAGATGTCAGAAATCAGCACAGAAGTTTACCCTTTGAAACCGCCCACCTTATGGCTATTAATAGCAAAGATTTGAAATCAAAATGAAGCAACCAAGTCATCCATTTTTCCTCAATTAGTGGTCGGCCAAGCATGTGAGAAGAAGGAGGAATGTCAAATTCTATTTTTAGTAAACTTCACCCTTACCTTCACCTATAAATACCACATACCTTTCACCTTTCAAAGCATCCATTATCACCGATTCATCATTCTCTTTTCATTCCACTCTCTCAATTTTATTTCCCTTGCATAGTCGTTCCATCTCTCTTTCCATTCTTTAGCCAACAAAAGCCTTGTCAAGGCCATCTCTTGGTCGGTCACATTGAGGAACCCTTATAAGAGGAGCAATGAACAGAACGGAGGAACACATCAGTTAGAAAGATTCAAAAGGCTACTGAACTAAATTAGAGTTTACTCTTTGCTTTTTCTTATTTAATTTAATTATGTTTGCTATGTGTTTATTGTTCTTGACATCAATAATTTTAGCGTAACTTTGTTTGCTAGGATGATTATGTTAATTCAATAATATTTGTTTGATTCATGTTTAGCCTCAGTCGATCATGTTTTCAATTAAAATCAAGATGTATTTCATTCATACGTGATTGGATGCAATCAGATCAACTGAGCGATCCTAACTAGACGACAGTTAGTAAACAAATAATTGAAAAGTGCAATGCTCAATTTAGATTATTAAACCCGACTAAATTAAAGGTTCATAATATCTTTAGTTAGCTCTATTATCTTGCATAGTTTTTAGGTTTATGTGATTAAACTATTTCAAATGTAAATGTCCCTGTTACCTCGCATAAATACTAAGAAACCTTTAGTTTAATATGATAAGTAAAATACATATTTCACTAAGTAAAAGATTCCGAGAGGACTTAATTTGGTTTCCAAACTCATGGAAGATCGAGTTGCCATTGAATATTTTCTGAACACTGTTAAGCATGATGAAAATGAATTGAGTTGTTTAATATAATTATCCTAGCCTATTTTATGTTGATTGTTTTTGTTGCTAAAGCCATTCATTCATACATTTAGATAATTTGCATTTAGATTAAAATTGCATTAGGGATCAATCTTTACATCTAGTTAATTTCACTTAGTTTAAACATCACCATTCAAATTATTGAGTTTTTATATCAAATCATGAACTTATAATTTTGTAATGAATCGATTAACATACACAGCCCCTGTGGAGACGGTAACTCATTTTACTTACTTATTACTTGAACGACTATGTACACTTACATAAAATACCGTTTTATAAAGGTGGCAAGGTGGTGGTGAGGTGACGGTGGTGCAAAGCTAGGAATGGTGGGAGAAAAAGAAAAAGAAAGCAAAAAGGGAGGTTGAGAGCTAATAAAAAGAGGAAAAAAAAAAAGAGGAAATGGGGAGGAGAAATGAATGGTGCAACAATAAGGGGAGGAGAGTGAGAGGATGGATGGAAAAAGTGCAGTCAACCTTGTCTAGGTTCAATAAACCATTCATAAGGTAAAAATGGAGAAATTGGCAAGTTAAGGGGACAAATGAGTGAAAAGGGGATCATAGTCTCCACAATTATGGTATGTTGACCAAAAGAAAAGGAAATAATATTCCTCTCTTATGGCAAGTTAGGTTGGACGGCAAGGGCTTTAAGCATGTGAGAAAAATCACAAAAAAATAAATTAAAATATGTAGATAAATAAACTTGAACCAAAGACTATTAGGAAAATTTTTAAACTCTTAACCACTAGGCCATTTCACTTCCTTATGATCATTTTAACAAGAAAATAATTAAAACATAAGATGATTTTTTGCTAAGGGTTTCAAATAAATTTGCACCAAAAATAAATTAATGAGAAAAAAAGGGATTCGAACTTAGATCATTAAGGACAGTTCCACCACTACTCAATCACTATAATTGATATTTATTTATTATCAAATGAGTAAAAGATTATCTAAATAAAAATTTGATTGTGACCGCTCTCGGTTCATTAACCCAATTTCTACTAACCTGATTTTTGGGATGTGACAGAAGTAGTCTAATACCCTTAGATGAGTCAGTATATATATTTTGTTAAGTGTTGAGAAATATGCAAATCAGACGGAGCACGTAGAAAGTGAAAGTACGAAAGGGGAACCAAGTTGAAGGTCCCCATAAGATCGAAAAGAGGTGAGTTTAATGAATTATGTGAAGCTAGAGATGAGGAATATTTCCTCTAAAATCCGCCCTTAGGACTAATCAAGAAAGGAAATTTTGAGGTGAAAAATTTTTTTATAGGAGAGTTGTCACATCGGTTTTCTTTAAATCCAAAAAATAGAGACAGTTGGGGGTTAAATGAAAAGAAACCATAAGTTGGCAGCCTCTACTGGAAAATCAGAAAAGGTTATTAACTAAATTGGACATGGTTGGGATCCAATTCTGGTTCGATTAGATTAAAATTAAGAGACAAAATGATTACCAACGGATGGTTTCTATAAGGTTGAAAATTGCACGTGAAAGGCTCTAAATAGCTAGAAATGACTTCCCAATAAGAGTTTTTCTCAATTCTATTTCATGTTCTTCTCTTCTTCATCTTCTTCCTTGGTTGCTCTGAAGAAGAGATAATTATAGTAAGCTCTGCACATTGCGGTGATCATGGTGTAAGACCATTACTCGACTATTGCAACCAATGAAGTTCGCCAGGACATTAAACATAGGGTATATTATGTAAGACCATAGCTCAATTATGGTAGCATAGAGAGTGCACCAAGACAATAAGCACAGGAAGTTCGCCAAGAGTTTTATTGATAACAGCGTATTAATAGTTCTATTCGGCGAAAGTGTATACAATTGAACCCCATCATAAGAAGGTCAATGGGGGCACATCTCGATAAGCTCCAAGAGTTCGAAATTTAGAATCGAGGTAAGGGGAAACGATGATTCATACTCATAAGCATGTAGGTAAAGTTAGAATCTTCCAAGATAATAAAACGTTTAATAACCATCAAACCCTTGTCGTCAGGATATAAACTCAACCGGGAACTTATGGTATTAGCAGCCGAACTACCAATAAATAAAGGTGGAAAGCATACGAGAGCCCACCAGTTCAAGCACGACATGGAAGTCTGAGTAAAATAAGGAGTTAAAGTATTTTATTTTCTTTTAAGTTAATACTCCCAACTAAGAAGGGGTGAGCTAAGCATGGTAATAACTAAGGAACTCACTAAGTTCATTTGAACTTACAAATGTTTTAGCCTATGATGCAGGGCTTATTAGATAAGGAACTCGATGATGGACCAAGCCAGATAATGTTGGAACAAGAATCAACGTCAGTATAGTGTCTTACACATAGGAAAGGGGTACCTTCAGAGGCTTTGCCTTGGGTCAAATATATTATAGCTAAGTAGTTTACTAAGAAGTTCAAAATTCTGATATAATAATCTTTTATTTGAATTTAAAGATTATGTTGTAAGAGATATATATATATATATATTATTTAATAAACTCCATCCAAATTCGGTCTTTATTTCAAATCGGGTCCATTTGTGATCCCCTATACCCAGATTCAGCGATCGGGTCGAGTAAGGGTGTTACACTGTACTTTAGTTAACCACTAATTTGGTAAAATTACCTATCCAAAATTCAATTCACGTATGATATAACTCCGTAAATATTTAACAAAAATATTTACAGGTTTGGTTTACGGGAATAGGGTTCCAAAACCGTATTTTCTAATACCATTGACTTTCGAGTCGTTACACCTTAAGCCTTAATTAACCATTTTTTCAACTAAATTATTTAACTGAACTTCATTATATTTTCATATTAATTATATAATTCCTATTTTATATTTATACACTTGGATTAGGAAAATGAGTTTCGAAACCGTATATTCCAACACTCGGGCTAAGAGTCTGCCACTGTCGAGGGTGTCGTGACACTAATGCTAGGGTGTTACAACACGTTACCTAATAGGGTGAAAAGTAATACAGGGGTAGTCTTATGCCCAATACAAACACAAGTCAACCCATACACTGCAAAGGCAATTTTTTCAATTTTAGGGTTGAAATTTTCGCTATACAAAAGATGCTTTAATTGTTAAACTTAAAATGGGAGACCTTTACCATCTTTTTAGCTTAGTAGTTATTTCTTCTTCATTTTTAGGTTTTAGTTCTTTACTTTTCTGAGCATAGTGGTTGTAGTTGGTAGTTTTTTTAGTTTTTACTATAACATTTCATTTATTTGCACTTAGAGACACTAACTATACTTTGTATTTTGATTTCTCTTTAAGCCCTTTAATATATTTCAGCTTTGTTAACCTTCAAAAGTGTAAAAATCAGTACTTTAGCTATGCTTTCTTCTTCATTGTTGTTGCCATCATCTTCTCCAAAAAACTTATCAAAAGTCCTTAAGATTTTTCTAACATTGCTTTTTTATGCTTTATTTAATGAATCATTTGAACATGTATTTGATTGATGTTGTTGCATTGATGATGGATAGTAACTAAGACTCATGGTGGTTGGTTGATGGAAATGTTGCATGGTTAATTTTTAGGTCAATGACTAAATCGTAAAAACTAGACTAAATTGTAAAAACTAGACTAAATCAAATAAACTTCAAAACTTAGAATTGGCGCCTCTAGGTGAACAATTAGATAGGTGGGACCAAAAGGAAAGCCTATTGAAACCAATTTGATTGTCCTAATTTCGTTTGGTAAGAATGAGAGATAAACTAGACTAATCATTTAATTGGGTAAAATGATGACTAGGAGGTAAAATTGAACCAATTAGGAGTTTGAACCCTTTAAATCCCTAATCTAAGAAATAATCAAGTACATGGAAGTCAACCGACCACTTTTTCCCATTAAGTTGTTATTTGTGCACTTTTGATTGTTTTTCATTTTAGTCCTTTTAGGTGTTAGATATTGTAATTAATCATTGATAATAATTTTTCATATTATAATACTTAGTAAGTAGCTAGCTAGACTTCTTATTTGTATGCATTTTCATTGTTAATCACCTTATCATTCGAACTCTCTTGGGTTTGATCCTTGGAACACTTTGTGTTCCAATGTAACACAAAAATATTATGACTGGCCTGCCACACTTGCAGATAAACCACTTTATTTCTGATTATTTTGTGTTAATCCTTGACCGCTTATTATTTGTCATCATTTATAGTTAAATATCACACCAAAAATATATCGAATTAAATCAGTGGTGTTAGCAATCGTATGAGTCAAATTTAAAATATAGTATATGTTATAATGGAACACCGATAAGTATTCTGAGGATCGTACCCAAGGGATTGCAGATTAAAGAAATTAAAATTAAATTAATTATAGAAAATAATTATTAATCTAATCAAGTCCTGAATTAGTAGTGTTAGTTCCAAATTAATATATTTATTAAACTAATTAAATTATTAAACCTAAATTAACTTAAAGGACTTTCCTATTCCTAGTGTCGACAAAGTAAGCCTCTAGACTATGATCGATTAAATCCCTAATTAATAAATAGAAGATTAACTAATTTCAGAATTCAGGTTTTAATATGAATTAGCTATTAATTAACTTGTATTACCTCTCAGCGTCTACCAATTAATTAATCGATGAATACTCGCTTATCTCCCGACCTCACTTTCTCTGCCTAGATAACTACAATTTACTCGATTCGACTTATCTCCCCATCTCATCTCTCCTATGATTACTTATTAGGGTTGTCAAGCCTAATAGTTTAAGAATACATAATTATACCAACTAATCCTATTATTAACCTTTATTATGTTGTTAATTAATTAATTACTTCACTGAACAAATCATGAAAGATATGAAATAAACACAATCAATTATTCTAATATAGGAGAATGCTCATGAATATTATCGAAGTTTGACATCGGAGCAATCTTAGCTCACTATTATCTTCACATTGGAATAGAAAAGTTTCGACTAAAACATAAAAGAAAATAAACTAAAAAAATTGTGTTTGATGAATGGGTTGATTGATTTGATGATCTAATTTGTGTACAAAAGCCTCTTTTTTATAGGCTAAAATATGTGCACTTTATGCCCGATATGCCCTTGATACTTTAGGTGCAAGTAAGACATGAAATCTCTGGGAATCTGCCAAAATACGATTGTCAACATCATCCTTGCTTGTAGCCCACGTTCAGGCTTATGGCTCAACACAAGGCTACTGTGGTTCAACACAAGGTTATGCATTGCAACACAGACCTTGCATGTAGCACCATACAGGGCATATTATGGCTTTGGACATTTTTCTTATGTTTTCATGGCCCGGGAAGCTTGTGCATCACTCGTCCCAAGTTCCTACGTCAATTGGGCCTAAAATTAAGCCTTTTGCACACTTAAATACCCAAATTAAACCTAAGCCTTTTGCACACTTAAATACCCAAATTAAACCTAACTAAGGCCAATCAACACTAAAAAATTTGTTAAAAACATTATTTTTATTAACTTTTAATCTTAACCTACTAATACTGAAAATATAATAATTAATTATAAAATTCCTAGAAAACATTGTTAAATGTGATAATGACCTAAAACAACTACTATAAGTGACGTCAGGTCAATCCCCTCTTGTCCCGACACACGCATGCGGAGCCGTGATCAAGAAAAAAAGCATAAAGAAAATATAACTAAAAAAGAGACAGTGAACTTGGAAACCCAATTTAATCATTTAGTAGAAACATAAAAAATGGATGAAATCCACCAGACTCAATTGAAGAAGAAAATGGATGACAACATATAGAGGCTGTAACAACCCGAAAGTCAGTGGTGTCCAACGATGGTTTCAGAATCCCATTTCTGATCATCGGGCCCATAAATATTATTATTTAATATTTACAAGGTTAGTATAAAGTCTAATTGAAGTTTTGTCCTTAATTTTGTTAATTGGATGGTTAATTAAGGCACAAGGACTAAAAGTTGTAAAAGTTTAATCATTATAAACTTGTTGTAACACCTCTTACCCGTGTTCGATGCTGGAACAGGATACAAGGTGTTACCAGACTTAAACACAAGAAATAGTACAAAACCGGGCCTAAATTTTCATCCAAATTAAAACCGATCACATTCAATCATAATGTCCTTAAAACGATTGAAAGCGGCTCGGGACTAAACCGAGAACTTTCAAAAATTTTACAGAACTTATAAAAATTTTGCCCTAAACAAGGGTCACACATCAGTGTGGATATAGGACACGCCCGTATGGGTAGGCTGACCATGTGTCACACCCGGCCTAGACACACGCCCGTGGGTTTACTCGTGTGGACAAAAATAAGGCTATTTTCTAAGCCATTTGGCACCCTAAAACTCAATCACACTTATAACGATTTCAACCACATATAGCATAACATAATTTATCAATCTAACATCCTCAACTAAGACATAAACTTAACATTTACGTTTCACAACCATCGAGCAACACATCACATACTCATCTATCCAAACATGCAACATCCACGTTCATGAAAGACAACATCATTTTATCATAAATAAGACCCATATTAGCCAAATTTTAATGGCCTTATACAAAATGAACATTCGTCAAAAATAAGCCAACATGTTTGGCCAAATCAAATATGACATATAACAAAATGACCAAGTCACTATACATGCCATACTTTTCAAAATATCAAAATCACAAATACCCCAAAATAAAGCTTGATAGTGTGATGCGAACTTTGACGATTCTCGATCCTCGAGCTAGCTTGGTGACACTATAAAATAATGGAAAGAAAAGAGGGGTAAGCTATATAGCTCAGTAAGTTTATATGCAAATAATAAACATCTTAACCATGCAAATTAACATGCAATTCTTGGAGCGAAAGATAAATTACTCATTATTAAATCCACATAACAATAACTTACTCAATCACAACCTTACCAGAAATTTATCACTTATAGCATTCATACTTATGAATTTCACATACACACCTGTACCGTATCATTACACAAACATATATTTTGACATCTTTATAATTTCTTGTTGAACACTTGGAATATAAACAGATACTCAGAAAGCTAGCACATACATGCCACATATATGTAGCCAAAGCTACCTCTTATCACATTTCACATATATGCTCGTTCTCGAGCTTGTCACGGGTCTGCTCACACAAGCTGACGGTCGGCATGTAGCTACTCAGTGCTGCTCACACAAGTTGACAAGTATTCGCAACATATGCAGGAGTACCTAGCCACTGGTAGACTGCAACACCAGCACCCGGAACCACATGGTCACATAATCACACATAGGTTCCTAGTGACATGTCACTCGTATCCTATTCTATTCCTAAGGTTCAACCGGAATGTTTCTCACATATCGAAACTTTGCCAAACTCATCCGATGGGTCAATTACACATTTCATGCACATTAAAGTATTAAAACATAAATTAACGATGCATTATTTATATACAAGTTTATCTCGATACAAAAATAACAACTATTGCAATTTAGAACACAACCTTGTTCTTTCCCCGATCTAGGTCAAATACTCGTCTTTCTTGATCTATAATAACAAATTTAACTATTTAATTATCACACTATTCAATTTGGCCCAAAAATCATATTAAGGAAAAATTACATTTTCCCTTAACTTTTCACTTATTTACATTTTAGTCCCTAGGCTCGTAAAATGAAATGTATTCATTTTTCTCAAAACCTAACTCTAATAGAATCTTATACACACTTATAGCAACCCATATTTTTCATTTATTCACATATTTCCATACACATTTTACAACTTTTACAAAAAGGTCCTTTTTGACATTTTTACCGAAAATCACCTAGTAAATGTCGTTTATCTAACACCAAACTTTCATTTTCTACCATTAGACATCAAAATACATGCATGTCACACATGGTTAAATTTTTAAACATGAACCCTATTTCAAAATAATGGTAGAAATAGGTAAATCGGGTGATAACGACTTCAAAAACGTAAAGAGCATTAAAAACGGGGATAAGATGCACTTACTATCAAGCTTGGAAGTTGAAGAAACCCTAGCTATGGCTTCCCTTCTAAAATCCGGCTATGGCATGGAGAAGATGGACACATTTTGAATTTATTTTCCCTTTTTATTCTTTTATTAACCAAATGACCAAAATGCCTTTAAAGCCTTTCTTTGAAATCTTACCCTTCCATGTCCATTTTTGTCCATCATGAGATATAATAGTCTAATTACTAAATAAGGACTTCTAATTTAAAAATCATAACAAAGAAACACTCAAAGCTTCTAGAACTCATAATTTGCACTTTTTGCAATTTAGTCCTAATAGTCAAATTGGACCCTCTATCGATAAAATTTCATAATGAAACTTTCACATACGCATTCAATCATACTATAAACCTTAAAAATTTATCACAGTAAATTTTTCTACTTCAAATTTGTGGTCCCGAAACCACTATTCTGACTTGGCCCTAAATCGGGCTGTTACATTTGCAATTAAATAAAAGATTAACTAAGTAATTTAACCATTTAGCCTTGATGGTTAGTGGTGGATGATATTTTCATCCACTATATTTGTTTAATTAGGATTATTATATAGTTAATTAAGGTTTTAATTAATTAATTAATTAATTATTATTAATTTTAAAACTAAGTATAAAAGTAAAAATATAAAAAACTGGAGCATTCTCTTCATTTTTTTCTCTAAAAATTGAATGTAGAAGGGAGAAAACCCTTGGTCACGCTTAAGTTTTAACCTTTGGTTTGGTAAGCAATTTTTAGTTTGCTTCTTGTAATTTTTATGTCTTTGAGGTCCTGAGAGCTTGATTTAGCCAGCCCGAGTACCGATTTGCAAAACTATTAAGATTTTAGAAGTTTTCAGTGTTTATTCTTGAAGATTTTAGTACTAAATTGTTAGATATTAAGCTTAGATATGAAAAGAACTAATTTATGAAGTGAAAACTGTTAATTTTGAACATAGGGACTAAAGTGTAAATATTTCAAAATTGGCATGAAATTTCTATAATTATAGATAATATAAGTTGTAGAAGGATAAATTGAGATCAATTTCGAAATTGAAGCTCAAATTTGAAAGTTATGGTAATTTCAATTTTAGGGACTAAATTGAATAAAATGTAAAACTTTAGGGGGATTTGAATAATGAATTTAAGCTGATATATACTTATAATAGGGTGAAATAAGAGGGTTGGAATTGATAAATTGAATTGAATTATTGTATAGATCGAGAATTGAACCAAACTAAGGATAATTGAGAAAAAGGAGAAATTGTTTATTAGTCCTTGAAGAGTTAGCTGTTTGTTGTTTTGACTAGGTAAGTTCATACGGTATGTTTGTGTTAAATTGTTTTGTATTTGAAATTATAAATGTAAATATGTTTAATTGAACTTAGAGTTATTTAAAAGTTGGTACAAAATGTGAGATACGGACTAAATCATAAAAAATGAAAAATTGACTGATAAATTGAATATAATGAATTGCGAACTGAGAATGATTAGTTGAATTGAATCAATTTGATATTATTATGTTTGATTTTCAAGATAGAGGACTAAATTGAATAGAATTTAAAATAGTATAAATTGATGAAATTGTAAAATTGGCTTAGTATTGTGATAAATAATGTTATGCTATATATTAAATGATGTCTTGATTGATGAATTTATCATATTGATATTGATAAAATAAGGATCGAACTAGAAAGAAATTTGATTATTGGTTACCCTATTAACTGTTCGGGTAGAGTCGGATATAGTTGGCATGCCATAGGATAGATAAAGTATGGGTTGCTTCGACTACGTGCCAATAAGTGCTAGGCAAAACTTTTACTTTGGTTATACCGATAAGGCACTGGGTGTCAAACACATTGATGAGCTCTAGGCACAAACTGTTTACTTCGGCATTATCTGATGAGGCAATGGGTGCCGAATTGGTGTGTTTGTAACAACCTGTTTTTTAGTGTTGTAAAAAATAGTGGTTTCAGGGTCTCAATTTTGACGAGAGAATATATAAATATGATTTAATAATATTTACGAGTTTATTATAGTGTTTTATTGAATTTTAATATGATATTTTTTTAATTGGTTAGTTAGTCGAGGTACGAGTGGTACGTACCAAAAGCCACTAGTTTTGAAAAATGAGGTATCAGGACCTCTTTTTTATATACCGAGCTCATCAATATTATTTTTGAATATTTAAAGAGCTATTATATAAGTGGATTGAAGTTTGGTTTGGTAATTTTGGTGATTTGATAGTTAATTAAGGAAAAATTACTAAAGTGTAAAAGTGATAATTAATCTCAATAGATTTTAAATAGCTAAGGGATCAAAATGGTGATTAGACCATTGTCAAAAGTCCAAGCAGTGGTGGGTGTCATAAATCCCATTAAATTTTGGGTTAATTATTATTAGGTTTTATTTAATTAAGGTTTAATTGAAACAAAGCTTGATTAACTAATTGAAGGACCAATTGAGAAATTTGACCAATTCCTAAATGTCAAATGGTGGTGGAGGCTAGTTGTTAATCATCCACGTTGTTAATTAAGTTTGTGTTTAGTTAAATAATGGTTAACTGAAGGTTAATTAGGTTAATGTTAATTAGTTAAGTTAATTTAAGTATAAAAGTAAAATTAAAAAGAAACAAAGTTATTCTCTTCTCCACGGAAAAAAAAAAGAATGAAAGAATAGGGTTCTAAGCTTTAACACATTAAACCCTCCAAATTGGTAAGATTTTAAGTCTGTTTCTTGTAATTTTTATGTTTTTGAAATCATTGCAACTAGGTCTAGCTAACTCATATTGTAACAGCCTGTTTTGAATGAAATCTGAACAGTGGCTTCGAGGCCACAAATCTGAGTCCGTAAGAAAAATTATTTTAAAATTATTTTAAGGTTTACCGTATGATAAGAATATTGTATAAAAATTTTGTTAAGAAAATTTTACTGATTACATGTTTAATTGATAAAAGGACCAAATTGTATGAAATGCAAAAATTGGGTTCTAGTAGCTATAGGTATCAAATAGCTATGGAATTCGAAATTAGAGGTCCTTATATGGTAAATATACCATTAAGAGGAGTTAGTAGATAAGTATGATGAGTTATCCATGGAAAATTAAATAAAAAAAAAGGACTAAATTGGAAAGTGGAAATAATAAAAGATGATAAATGATTAAATAAGAAAATATCATCTTTTTCATTATCTTTCCCAAATTATTTACATGGAAACCCTAGCTAAGAGAAGAGAACTCAAGCAAGCTTACTTGGCTTAATTGGGTAAGTAATCTTGTCCTAGTAATTTTTATATTTTCGATATCGTAATAACTTAATCTAGCTATCTTGGGGATTAATTTGTAAATTTATCAAAGTATTAAAGTTTTTCCATGGATGAGTATGCATGAATTATGAAGTTTTATGGTAAAAAATGAAAGGTTGTTGATAGATAAACAACTTTTATAAAGGAAATTTTCATGAAATTGTGATTTAGGGACTAAATTGAAAAGATGTAAAATTCATGGGAAAATTATGATTTTTATGAAATACATGGGCTGTTATTGTTATATGTGAAAATCGGATAGGCTTGGAATAAGGATTAAATTGAATGAATTTCATTTTCCGAGCCTAGGGATGAAATTGTCATTAAATAAAAGTATAGGGGCAAAATAGTAATATTGCCTAAGAAGTGAATTGGATTGAATTGAGTATGAATTGTATTAAATTGATGTCAAATTCATTCATATAGATCCGGATAGACCAAATATGGAATTAAATCGAGGAAAAGAAAAAGTATCGGATTAGTATATTACAATTCACGAACACTTGTCAAGGTAAGTTTGTGTAACTAAATTGTCTATATTTATATGTTTGAATTGAATGTTGTATATGTGAATTTTGAAATTGCTATTTATATGAAACTGATTACATATCTGACAAAGACCGATAAATATTAAGTCTCGTTTGAATAAATAAAATTCGATGGTTACAGAGTTCCCAAATTGGTTGTGGTCTTGCATATGTTGCAGACACACTAAAGCTCGAAAGAGCGTCCCGTTATTAGCTCTCTTATGAGCATCCCGATATATGGCCCTCTCGAGGTTCCCGTTATGGTTCTTGCGAGCTTCTTGTTAATAGCTCTTCGGAGTATCCAAATATGG
This sequence comes from Gossypium stocksii, assembly GCA_020496765.1. Lineage (NCBI taxonomy): Eukaryota > Viridiplantae > Streptophyta > Magnoliopsida > Malvales > Malvaceae > Gossypium > Gossypium stocksii. The sequence goes on from CM035624.1 coordinate 46,093,624, forward strand.
TTGTGACTTTACATGTGTTGTAGAAACACCATCACTCTTATGAGCGTCCCGTTATATGGCTTTTCATGAGCTTCCTAATTAAAGGCTCTTTGTGAGCTTCCCGATATGGCTCGCTTGAACTTCCCAATATATTGCTATTAGGAGCTTCTTGATTAATGGCTCATCGGAGCTACCTGTTATTAGCTCACATGAGCTTCCTAATTATGGCTCTTATGAGCTTCCCGTTACACAACCCGAATAAGCTTCCCGTTAATGGCTCTCTAGATCTTCCTATCACATGGCTCATATGAGCTTCTTATTACATGGCTCGAGAGAGGGCTTCCTAATTATATGCTCTAATGAGCACCTCAAATATGAATTGATGGGTTTTAGATTCGTACACTTCATGTGTACTACCCTTGTATCCATCGATATTTAAAATGATTCAATTGATAAAGTTTCGATATGAGATGAAATGAATTCAAGATGAATTACTATGAGAAATATTTGAAGTACAAAGATATGATATGTACATGTTCACAGACACTTGAAGTGATAATACATACATGTGGAAATTGAATATAATGAGCTCATTTATGTTTCTTAGTATTTATGTGAATTACATGACTAACATGCTTGATGAGGATATGTGCTAGGCAATTGGCCAAATTAGTTTGAGCATGTTTATTTGCTTACCTTAAATGTGAATTAATTGGTAAGTTAAATTCATGTTATATGAACTTACTAAGCATTAAATGCTTACCCTGTTTTATTTTCTTTGTTTTATAGTACTTCAGAAGCTCGTTGGGTTGAAAGCTTAGCGGAGATATCTCACATTATCCAACAGTTCATTTCGGTATATATATAGTAATTACATTTGTGTTATAGTGGCATGTATAGGCTTAAAGTGGTCATGGATAGTATGAATGTGTTTGGTTGAAATTAGCCATTTGGTATGGCTTGTAATTGGTATGTTTTGATAAGTAAAATGTGGCCTCAATATGTTGATGTGTGTTTGAAATAGATAAATGATGGAAATTGTATAGGCGTGTTGATGATTGTTTTATGATAGTACAAATTTGGTAAATATGCCCATAGGTATGTATGGTTGTTTTGGTAAGTTTGTATAATTGAACATATGAGTTGACATGTCATGTACAAGACTTAGTTTTGGCATGATTTGAATGTTTTATATTGGCTTGTGAAAGTGTTAAAGTGTTGATGTAGGTGAAAAATAAGTTTGGGTAAGAAATATGGCTAGGAAATGGCCTTATTTTGTCTACACGGGTGTGTGTCTCAGCTGTGTGTGACACACGGTCTAGCACATGGGTTTGTAGCTTGGCAGTGTGACTTTTGCACCTACACATGGCGTAGCACACGAACGTGTGACTTGGCCGTGAAACATAAGTCAGCTTCGTGTGCCCCATTTCAAATACCCACACGACCTAAGACATGACCAACAAGCGTGTGTACCCTGCACCTAGGTGAAAATTTTAAAATTTCACGAAAAATTTCTTGGGTTCTCGATTTAGTCCTGATTATTTCTAATAGATGTTTTGGGCCTTGAGGGCTCATATAAGGGACTTTATAAATAATTTCTAACATGAATGATAAATAATATGAATTATCTGTATTTGATCTGTATATTCTGGTAATGTTCCGTAGCCCTATTCTGATGACGGATACGAGTTAGGAGTGTTACATGTATCTTCGTTATCTAAATTGTTAAAGATTTCTAAAGTTTTCATTGATGTTAATTGAATTTTTTGAATGTTTATAGTGGAGTTTGAAGCTTTGATGGAGAAGAGGACTATTTTATAAAGTGATTTTTACTAGTTTTGATCATATGGACTAAATTGTTCATATCTTAAAATTGGAAAGTAAGTTTTATATTTTTTTATAATAGGAGGCTGTAGTTGGATGCATTTGAAGTTGTTTTAAAATTTGGAGTCCAAATTTGGAAGTTATGATAAGCTTGATTTTAAGGACTAAATTGAATAAAATGTAAACTTGAGGAAATAATCTGAAATATTAGATTGAGCTTACATATATGTGTAATAGGCTATTATATGATATTTGGATTATTAAATTGAAATAAATCTATATCATAGATCAAGAATTACAACAACCGAAGGATTTACGCAAAAAGGGGAAAAATGTTGAGTAGTCCATGTTGTCTAAATCACTATTGTTTTATAAGGTAAGTTTATAAGGTATAACTGAACTTATATTTTTACTGTATTGTATTATATTATGAATTAATGTTTTGTTGTGAATTATAAATTGAGATTTTAATATAAATAAAATGAATTGATACTAAATAGAAATAAATTGAGATTAAATCCCAATGAACTTAGTAAAAGTGTCATATACAAGGTTACGAGTTATTGCCTCAGGTTCCGAGCTCCAGCATATGTTCTAGACTCGAGAATATAAGAATAGGTTCCGAGATCCTGCATATTTTACAGACTCAAGAATACATATATATTTAGCCTTGGTCAGGCTCTCTGTTGTGTAAGTTAACCTAAAAGGGTAACCAGGCACTATTGATATTTTCACCTGTATACTGAGTTCTTTTATGATGTTTCACTAGGTAGAATAGTAAAATGGAGATATGATGATATAAAGTTGATGTTAGCAAAATGATCGATCGTGATATGGATATTTAATACAAATTGCATTATAATGGAGTATAAACAGTTGAGGTTATATGTAAGGTTTGAGCTCAAAGTTTTATGTATTTGATATTGTTTCCTTGTGTTTTGATAGGGGCACTTATATTATACAATGAATTAAATGTGTGACAAGTAATTAAGGTATGTAATCATTTATATTGCATGAGCTTACTAACTATTTTAAATACTTACCCATGTTACTACTTTTATGTAGATTTAGACGTCTAAAATGTGTCGATCGAATCAGCTAGAAGCACACAGCTACCGTCTCTCGACATGGTATACTTTGATGTTTCAACTCTATTATTTATGGCATGTATATAGGATGGTTAATCTTTGTAAGATTGTCATCATGTTTTGGCATATTAGTTTTGTATGGAAGCTCATATACAACTTGGTTGTGTTATGTGGTTGGTACCAATTTGATAATTAGGAAGTTTATGATTATGGAAATGAATTGAATGGTATCAAGCATGTGAATTGAGATATGGCATTAAATGGTTTAAGGTTTTGATATGTATTGTGTTTGAATTGAGCTTATTGAATTGTTGGTGCCAATAAGGGCATATTGGTTATATGTTTAAATGGTTAGGAGAATTGGAGTTTTGACTTTCAAAATATTTATGTTTTAGTGTTGGTAAGAGTGGCATAAAATGACATTATAGGTCACTTAAAGGTTTGGCATGAAAAATTTCTTAAATAGGTCATTTTTCTGCACACGGGCTATCACACAGTTGGATGACACAACCGTCTATTCAACAAATTTAGGTTGTTTTTAGTTCACACGGCCTGGTACACGATCGTGTGAAACTCAGTTACATTGCATGTGATTGTTGCACGATTGGGGGACACAACTGTATGATGGCACTATGAATTGCCATGTGTTCAACAAATTTAGGTTGTTTTTTTAGTTCACACAGCCTGGCGACACGGCTGTGTGACACTCGATTACATGGCATGAGATTGTTCCACAGTTTGGGGACACGACTGGGTAATGGCGCCACACTACCTCAGCCTTGTCACACGATCTAGCCACATGGCCAGATGACCCCTCTCTTACCTTTTTACCTATCTTTTTGTAAATGTTTAAAAATGGTCCTAATTTGGTTTCTAGTCAATTTAAGGGCTTCCATAAGCTTGATGAAGACTCAGTTTTGTTTGTAATACATGTTTAACATGGAATCAACTTGTATATATATTAAATTATTGAATGTTATTAGTTAAATTACATGTGAATGTTCATGTTTACTGTAGTAGCATCCTGTAGCTCGGGTTCAGCGACTGGATCAGGTATAAGGTATTACAATATTGGTTGGATCCATGTATCCATTCAAGTCTAAGTCAATTTAATAGGGGTATAAAGTATAAATAGGATAAATGATATACAAAAATATGCGAACTTACTAAGCATTTGTAATGTTGGTTTTAAGTTGTTGTTTAAATACCTGCAAACTTACTAAGCATTTGTAATACTTACCCTATTGTTTCCCTTTTCCTGTAGATGGTCAACTTGCAGAACGTGTCAAGCGGTTTGTGAATAAGCTCATACTATCTCGATATCAGTTTGGTAGCTCTTTTGATCGTTTTATGTCTGATTATATGGCATGTATATAGGGTTGATATAAGTGTTTATCTTGGTTGATTGATTTTGGTTTGAACATTGATGAATGTTAAATTTTGGTTTGGTAATAGTACATATGGTAGTCTTTTGGCATGACTAAAACGTTGGTATGGAATGACTTCTTTTAATATGAAATGAAATGAGAATTGGAATAGTTATATGTTGTTTTGAATGGCTTAAAAGCATGGAAAATTAGTTGTTGTGATGAGGTACTTGGTGCCAAGTTAAGGTTTGATGAGTTGATTTGATTTTGGTAAAGGTTAAATGATCAATTGGAATGAAATTTGGTATGGCTTATGTAGGTTTTGGCGTGCGTTATAACATTTTTTAATACCTTTTTGTTGGAGATGAAATAGATACCAAAATGAAAGTTTTTGATATTTTAGCACTAATGTATTAATACCCTGGCAAAGGCATCGATACTTAGTATTTTCATTTGGATTTTCAAACAAACAGTATGCTAAAATGGTATCTATACTATGGGAAGGTATCAGTACTTGTAAACTCAAAATTATATAGGATTTTTCTATATTTTTACCACATTTTGACTTAATAAATATGTTGATCTTGAATAGTTGTTATTAAAATAAGTGGTTTTACTTAATTATTAATAGTGAAGATGAATTTATAAAGTATATGAAATTATGCTTAATTGCATGATTTTTGTACATAATTTATATTATTTTCATGTTAAATATTAATATGTGAATTTTCACTATGCAAGAATACCATGGAAGATGTGATTAACTTAAATGATGCATGGACATGCACACATCCAATTGATTTGAACTGCAAGACCATGCAAAACTGGGTCATAAGGATGTTAATTTGACCCAGTAAAAGATGTGCTAAAAGATGAACATGTCTAATTAATTATTGGACTGAGAAACCATCCAAAAAGGAGGAATGAAAGCCCAATTTTGACATAAGTAGATAACTGCCCAAAAATAAGCTTTGGGGTATTTAACTGAATGTCCTTGCAGTTGGAAAAAAATCAGAAATCAGCCCACCAACTTGGTCTTTGAAATCGTCCACCTTATGGTTATTAATAGCATTGTTTTGAATTCAAAAACAAGCAACCAAGTAATCCATTTTTCCATAATTTATGGCTGGCCACGTATGAGAGAAAAGATTGGATTTTGAATTCTATTTTTAGCAAACTCTACTGTTGCCTTCACTTATAAATACCATATACCTTTCCACTTCTAAAATCATCCCTCATCCCTCAACACTCATCTCTCGTTCATTCTCTCTTCCATTTCCCTATTCTTTTCCCACACTTAGCCTTCCTATTTCCCTTTCCATTCTTTAGCCAACAAAGGTTTTTTCAAGACCTTTTTTTGGCTGGCCACCTTAGGAAACCCTTAGCAAAAGGAACATCAAGAAGAACGGAGGACCACGTCAATTAGAAAAGATCTGAAAGGCTGCTGAATTGAATTAGAGTTTACTCTTTCCTCTTGTTTTTTAATTTACTTATGTTTGCTATGTGTTTATTGTTTTTGGCAACAACGATGATATTTTAAATCTTATTTTCTAGGATGATTATGTTAATTCAATTATATTTATTGATTCATGTTTAACATGTTTGTGCCTCAATCGATCATATTTTCAATTAAAATCAAGATGTGTTTCATTCATACGTGAATGGGTGCATTCAGGTTAGCTGAGCGATTCTAACCTAACGACAGCTAGTAGACACATAATTGAAAAGTGCAATTCTCAATTTAGATCATTAAACCCGACTTAATTAAAGGTTCATAATATCTTTAGTTAGCTCTATTATCTTACATAGTTTTTAGGTTTATCTGATTAAACTATTGCAAACGTAAATGTCCCTATGACCCCGCATAAATGCTAAGAAATCCTTAGTTTAATATGATCAGTAAAATGCATATTTCACTAAGTAAAAGATTCCGAGAGGACTTAATTTGGTTTCCAAACTCATGAAACATCAAGTTATCATAAAATGTTTTCCGAACTTTGTTAAGCATGATGAAAATGAATTGAATTGATTAATATAATTATCTTAGCCTATTTTATGTTGATTGTTTCTGTTGCTAAAGCCATTCATTCATACATTTAGATATTTTGCAAAAAATTGCATTAGGGATCACTTTTTGCATCTAGTTAATTTAATCATCACTATCCAAAATTATTGATTTTCTAAATCAAATTATGATTTATAATTTTCCAATTAATTGACTAACATACACAGCCCCTAGGGAGATGATAACTCATTTTAATTACTTATTACTTGAACGACTGTGTATACTTGCAGTAATACCATTACAATACCCTAAAGGATGTATCAGTACTTGAAGACAAGTATCGATGCCTTTTGATTTAATTGGATTTTTATAAACATCAAAGCTCAAATTGGTATTAGTACTTATGTGGGTTGTCAATACCTGATCTAGGAACTTTAAAAACTTTGCAATTTGGTCATATTTCATACTCGATTAAGGCTCAAATTTAATTGTGCATCTTAATATCTAGGTATTTATGATAATATTGAATATTTGAATAATTTTTTTATGGTATACTTGATCAGAAATTTTAAAAATGTTACAAAAAAGCCCTTATTTGACCTCAGGTTGACTCTAAAGCATTTGTATACTCGTACAAGACCCGAAAAAGAATGTTCATGTTATTCAATATTGTATTATTGATTAATTGCATGATTTATGAAGTGAAATGATGTTTTTACTACGAACTTGTCAATAGTTGCCTCGACAATGAATGTGGCACTCTGTTGCTCAGACCAGACGATCGAGTCGAGTAAGGGGTGCTACAGAAGCCACCAACGAAAGTAGGGATAATAAAAAAGGAGAAGCAATAGAGCTCGATGAGGAAATTGGTGAGAGCACTAACATGAAATCGAAAGGAAATGAATCAACATGAAACTCAACCACTTAACTGACCCTAAGAAGAAAAATTGATGAAACAAGAGGCGAGGAGTGGTGGCTCTGAGAAAGTTCTTCTCCCGCTGAGGAAACTGAAGCAGTGCTAGCTTTACAAGATAGAAACAACCTAGAAATTTTGACAATGACCCAAAAGTTTAGCCAAAATTCGAAGACAAAGGGAGAAAACATTGGCAAAATAGAGATGACTCATGACGACTCCAAGAAGGTTATACTCACGAGGGGAGAATAGATCCAACAAATTCAACCCAACCATAGATCTATTCAAAATTGTATAATGCTATCGAAAGGGATGAATAATTTTCAATTACATATGTTATTGCTTAAATCTAAATAAAAAATATTTTTTGAGGTTTTTTGCAATTCCTTTTAAATAATAGTATTTTATGTATTATATTTGGTAAAAGTATTAGGGAAGCCCCTGTACTTAGGGGTGGGTTGCATTTCTGCCCCTCTACGAAAAAATGAAAAATTTAACCCTTATACATTTCAAAACGTGCAAATTAGCTCATTCGTTAAATTTTTTCTACTAAATGATAATGTGGAACATTAATTTAAATGGTTAATTACAAATTTGGTCCCTGAACTATGCTAAAATATCATTTTAATTTTTTTAAAAATTTTCTTCACAGTAATTCTAAAAAATATTTAAAAAATATAAATTTTTAAAAATATTAAATTATTAAAAATTATGTTAAAAAACGCAACAAATTTAGACCTCAATGTTTACAAAATTTTCCATTTTAGTTCTAATACTAAAAATTTAATAAATTTGGCCTCATCATTTACAAAATTTGTCAATTTAGTCCTAATCTAAAAAGAACTCTACAAAGTTGGGAAAAACACAAAAAAATTTTAGGATAAACTACACCAATTATCCTTGACCTATAGTTAAAATTTTATTCTGATACTTTCAAAAAAAAATTAACCATAATTCTAAAAAAAAATTTAAAAAGAATCTTAAAAATTAGAGTAAAAATAATTTAAAGAAGTATTGAAACTATTTTTTTTTAAATTTGATTTGCTATCGATTTTTTTTTATCTTTTTTTTCTTTAAGAAATCAAAGCTAGATTTCCATTAAAACAAAGTCAAACCTAAATTTATTAAAGGTAAACTACAAAAATGGTCACTAAATTTTTGTAATTTTTTTTGTCATTGGACTATGAAAAGTTGCATTTTGGCCACTAAAATTATCAACATATAATGTTTTGGTCACTCGTCCGTTAAAAATCGTTACACTCTTAACAGAAAAGTGATGTGGCACATAATTGAAAGGTTAATATATATAATTTGACCCCTTAACTATAGCTAAAATATTCATTTTTGTTCTTTTACAACATTTTTTAATGGTAATTTGTCAAGGAAAGAGCTGAGATAGTAGAAGTAAGGAATAAGGACGTAACCACAGAAGGAGCTGGTAATCAAGAAATGGTCACCAAGGACAATCAAGAATTATGCAGAAGCTTGAGAGAGAGAAAAGCACCCCAAGGCTTAACAGATTTTGTTCGCTTTTAAGGATACTAAGAATTAAGAATATAAATAATAGAGCATGTAAAACATGAAATCTATCTGTATTCCTTGGATATTTTGCCAACTTCTTAACCTACTGTCTATTCTCATTTTCTATTCATATATTCTCTTTTTTTTTTTTGTTACTGACACATAACATTTTAGTGCTTTCATTGAGATTGGACAATATGGTGAATAACACCAAATCCATAAAAACTTTGCAGGAGACGAGTGCCCGTCACGATAAAATTATGGTCTCTCTCTAATCTCAGATGGAGGATCATAAGCAATGGAATGCGACCACTTAGCAAACCCTTCAGGATGAAGTTCACCAGTTAAAAGTGATTTCTGCACAGTTGGGAGCTATGGAACCACTTCTTGCGATGATGAAGGTACAGGGGAAATCATGGTTAACCAAGGAAAGGCAAAGATGAAAGCTGAATCTGATGTCGTATTTTTCTTCTCACCAAAACTAGTTTAAGTGGAGTTACCACTATTTAACAAGATGGACCCAAAAGAGTGGCTAGCATCTGCGAACTACTTCTTTGAGTTTTACGGCACTAAGGACCACCATAGAGTAACCATGGCATCCTTTAGAATGGAAGGAACTGCTAATAAATGGTTCTGTTGGATGCAGCGACAACGTCAACTGGCAGGTTAGCACTATTTGGTCGAAGTGATTCAACGAGAGTTCGCAATAATGAAAGTTAAATCTTCCAAATGGCAACTTTCTAAGCTTATCCAAACAATGACGGTGGAAGATTATCAAACATGTTTTGAAGACCTTGCCTTGCGCACAAGCAACCTATATGATGAATTCCTTACATAATGTTTTGTGTTTAGGCTTTGTCTGGATATAAAAAATGAGGTCTTGGGCTATCAATCCAATTCTATGAACGAAGTACTTACTCTGGCCCACTTTTATAAACTCAAATTCAACGAGACACGAATATCATTGGGCCGAGTATCGAGTTTGAAACTATTGCCTCTATTACCAACACTTACCACGTTTCCTATTGGGCCTAAAGCACAACCTGGACGCCCAACTCCATCAGACCATCACAAGATCTCTTCTAACCCTATGCAATCACGTAGGATTTCTAATGTTGAAGCTCAAGCACGACGAGAGAAAGGTTGTTAGTACTATGATGCTAAATTCATTTCGGGTCATAAATATAAGGATCCTCATTTATTTCTGTTGAATGATGAACTTAAGGATGAGCACCTAGTTCCGGGGACAAGGGCGATGGAGAATGAAGGCAACGAACTAGAGGGTTCCAATGAAATCGTACAAGAACAATCTTTGGTCTCCTTTAATGCCATCACATCCTAATACCCTTTGTACTACAAGGAAGATTCGAGGCCATCAGCTACGTGTTTTGATTGATGGTGGCCATACAAATAACTTTGTACAGTCCCAAATAGCAAAACATTTAGGTTTAACGGTGACAGCAGCGCTAAATTTTAGGGTTTTGGTAGGTAACAAAAACAACTGACAGAATGAGGGTTGTGTACATGATCTTCAACTACGAGTTCATGGTACTAAATTAGTGGCAGACTTTTATGTGCTACCATTAGAAGGTATTGAAATAGTTTTAGGGGTTGCTTGGATGGCCACTCTAGGGCCGATGACTATGGATTTTTCTACGCTCTGTTTCAATTCCGTCAAGGGGAAAAGGAACATCATTAGCAAGGGGAAATATTGTTAATACCTCAACCAATACAATTGCAATCCTTATTGCGTTTGAAAGACACTAATGTGGTGGCTGCATATTATTGTTTGCAAATTGATACGGGACTAACGACGGAAGGCACAGTCGGACCAAAGGATATGAGAAATTTATTCACTAAGTTTGAAATGGTTTTTGTTGCTCCACACAGTTTACCCCTGTTAGAGAAACCTACCATGCTATCCATCTACAACCTATGAGCAAATCGGTTAATATCAGGCCATGCAGATATCCCTATTTTTAGAAAGGAAAAGTTGAAGGTCAAGTTTAACACATGTTAGACCACCAATTGATTCACAACAATAGTAGTCCATTTTCTTCTATGATGCTGTTGGTAAAGAAGAAGGATGAAACATAGTGGTTCTGCGTTGCCTACCGTGCCTTAAATGTGGTCACCGTTAAGGACGAATTTCTAATTACCACAGCTGATGAGCTCTTTGATGAATTGGGTAATTCTCACTTCTTCTTTAAATTAGATTTTACTTGCAGGATATCAAATTCGAGTCAAGCTTGATGATGTCCTAAAAATAGTGTTCTAAATACATGAAGGACATTACGAGTTCCTCGTAATGCCATTTGGGTTAACCAATGCTCCATCCAATTTCCAGGCAACAATAAATGATCTTTTCTGACCATTTCTATGTAAATTTGTTTTAATTTTTTCTAGATGACATTCTTGTTTACGGTCAGAATTGGCAGGAACAACTGAAACATGTATGACAGGTGCTACAAAAGTTGCAATAGAATGGTGATAAACTATAAATTATACATATTTCTATCCCACATTTAGCACATTTATGGATGAATTATCATTGAATTTGTGGAATTTCATACTCCTAATCCTTTAATTTCATGTTTTATACTTAAGAGAGCATAGGAGAGCATAGGAGAGTGAAAAGAATAAGAAATGGGCCAAAATAGGCAAAATAGGCCCAAATCAATAATCAACATGGCCTGGAGTTCAGCAAACGGGAATCCATATGGCCGTGCCACATTAACAGGCTCGAACACGGCCTAAGCTCGATTCACACGGGCGTGTCCCTATCATGATGAAGTTTAATTTCACGCAGAAAAGGCTACTCAGGGGCTAAGAAAGACATTCCAAACTCTATATAAAGACCCTAGGAGGCAACTACAAGGGTGTACAGTGTCCCCACCAAGACAAAAAGTAGAAGACAGGGAATTATTCGAAGGAAGCCGATTGATCCATCTCAGAAGCCAGGATCTACATCAAGACTGAAGATCTCCCTTTAATCCTTTTAGAAGTTTTGGGTTTTCTTATGTTTTGTTATTTTCTTTATTCTGAGATGTTTCTTTTTATAAACATGAACTAAACCCCCAAATACCTGAGGGGGATGAAACCTAAGACGAAACTTGTTATTGTTATCTAAACTATATGATAAATATTCGATTTGTTCTTAATTGTGTTTTTAATTCTTGAATTGATATTTCTGAGATATTAATTTAAGTTGAATGTGCTTAGGCAGAGGAGCAAAAGTCCCTGTTTAAGAGTAGATCCAATACGATTAAGAGGAGGTGATTGCAATCCTAGACATAGGACGACGAAAATCTATCGGATTAGAGTCAAATCTAATATGGGGATCCATAGATCGAGTTAATGCAAGACTAGGGGTTTTAATTAGAAAGAGATTTTAATTAATCAACTTAAGATTAGTTGTTCTTATTCTCGACGGAGATTTTAACATAATTTAGGGATCTCTACGGATTAAGTCGAATAAAGAAATCGACTAGTTCAGAGTTAGATAACAAGTGAAGTCTAGGTGGATTCTTCCTTAGGTATTGTCATTATCATTCAGTTTTCCCAAAGCAATTCCCCAATTTACTTTTTTGTCGCATCCTTAGTTTAGTTTAGAGTTAATTAGTTTACACAAACCACCTCTTTATTTTTAGGCTAGATAATAGGAAGAAAGTTATTACTAGTACTTTTTGTTCCTTGGATTCGATATTCCGGTCTTGCCACTAACTATACTACTATTCGATAGGTGCACTTGCCTTTTATCATGATAATAGTTAGTTTCTAAGTACGATCAATTTTATTACTTCATCAGATCAGGATCAAGTTTTTGGCACTATTGCCGGGGAACTAAGATATTAGGAACACTCGATTCCTATTACTTTATCCATCTTTACTTTTATTGCAATTTATTTTCTATTTCTATTTTAGGTTTTATTCACTAAAATTTCCTTTTTGTTTTTCCCTGACAGGTATCTCTAGTTTATGACTAGAAGAAACCCAGGAGGACCATTATTGTTTGATAACGATTTAGAAGCCACAGTTCGCAGAAATCAAAGAGAGATAAGAAGAAGCTTACAGTACCTAGAACAGGGACAAGAAGAAGAACCCAAATCTACTGAAGAAATGGAGGCAAATCAGGACAATCTGCTACCCCTTGTAGTAGCCGCAAATCCTGTTGAGCAAAATCCTGTTCCGCGTACCATGTATGATTATGCTAAACCTAATTTGGCTGGTATTGAATCTAGTATTGTTAGGCCTACTATTGCTGCAAATAATTTTGAATTGAAACCTAACATGATTCAAATGATACAACAGTTTGTTCAGTTTGATGGTTTGCAGGATGAGGATCCTAACTCGCATTTAGCCAACTTTTTAGAATTCTGCGGCACATTCAAAATAAATGGCATTTTTGATGATGCTATTCGTCTTTGATTATTTCCTTTTTCCTTGAGGAATAAAGCTAAACAGTGGTTAAACTCTCTACCACGAGGGTCAATCACTACATGGGAACAAATGACCGAAAAATTCTTACTCAAATATTTTTTGCCGGCCAAAACGGAAAAATTAAGGAATGATATCTCTTCTTTTGAGCAGATGGATTTAGAAACACTTTACGATGCTTGGGAGAGATACAAGGATTTATTGAGAAGGTGCCCTTACCATGGGTTACCTCTATGGTTACAAGTTCAAACTTTTCACAATGGTTTGAAACCCTCAATGAGACAGATGATCGATGCAGCCGTCAGTGGAACAATCAATAACAAACACCGGAAGCAGCTTACGAATTTATAGAGGAGATGTCACTGAATAACTATCAGTGGCAAGTCATGAGAATAAAGCCACCAAGAACTACCAAAGTTTTTAATGTTGATGCGGTCACCATGCTTTTAAATCAGGTAGAACTTCTTAATAAAAAGCTTGATAATTTCGTTGGTTCTACGCAGGTACACCCATTGATGCAGTGTGACTCAATTCAAGAAAACATGAGCAATTCTGAGTACCCCACCTATGGATATGGCATGGAAAACGAGCAAGCCAACTATATGGGTTGGAAGAACCACCCCAATTTTTCATGGGGAGGACAAGGAAATCAAAAGCAGCCACCCCCTCCGGGATTCCAACAATCACCATTCCAACAAGAGAAAAAGACGAACCTTGAGGAGATGCTCACAAAATTTATCGCCGTGTCACAAACCCATTTCCAGAACACCAAAACACACTTAAAAACCAGCAAGCATCCATTCAAGGACTCGAAACTCAAATAGGCCAGTTAGCTAAGTTGATCTCTGAAAGGCCACAATGAGGTTTACTAAGCAACACCGAGACTAACCCTAAGGAGCAACTTCATGCCATTGAGACGATTGACGAAGGAGGGTTAGATAAAACCAAATCAGAGCCAAGTCAGAACACTGTGATAAATAAAGGTAAGGGTGAGGTAAGTCACAAAGAACCAGTAGTCAAAGAGTATAAGCCTCGTGTCACATATCCTAATGCGATAAGGAAAGACCGCACAGATGAACAATTCGGTAAATTTCTTAAACTCTTAAAGAAATTACACATTAACTTACCGTTTATTGAAGCTCTTTCGCAAATGCCAAATACCGTTAAGTTTTTAAGAGAGCTTCTGACAAACAAACGGAAGCTGAATGAGTCATCTCATGTGGAGCTGAATGCACTTCGCTCAGCAATTTTGCAGAACAAGCTACCGAATAAACTCAAAGATCCAGAGAGTTTTACGATTCCTTGCTTACTTAGTAACTTAGATGTTAAAAATGCCTTGGTTGATTTAGGGGCAAGTATTAATGTAATGCCTTATAAATTATCTAAACAACTAGGTCTTGGGAAACCCAAACAAACTAGGATGAGCATTCAATTGGCTGATAAAACCATTAGATTTCCTAGAGGCATAATTGAAGATGTGCTAGTTAAAATTGATAAATTCATATTCCCTATGGACTTTGTTGTTCTAGGCATAGATGAGGATAGCAATGTGCCATTAATTCTAGGATGACCTTTCTTAGCAACTGCAAGAACTATAATTGATGTAGGCACAGGTGAACTTACACTTCATATAGGTGATGATACAATTACTCTGCAAGCTCGTAATTCTAATAAGTCTGTTAATGACAAAGACTTTATTACGAGTCCTTGTCCTAAAAATGATCTCACTGGCCAACCTTCTTTGTAGAGTACTCCTTATAAACATACAACAGAACCACATTTCCTTACGGTAACAAAAGAACCAACCATTAAAAATGATTGCTACAGATTAAAGAATTAGACGAGTGGCTGAACTACTGCCAAAAGAAACCCAAAATATACCACACCGAAACAGAGCACCACCATGACGAGGCCATAGATAAAAAAATCAATTTAAGGTAGGGGATAAGGTATCCTTAGAGGAGGAAGATCCTCGAATCTTGAATTCAAAATTCCATACAGGTGACACACCTCCCTTCACGGTAATGAAAATCTTTCCCTATGGTATAGTCGAGATAACTCATAAGATATTTGGCACTTTTAAGGTAAATTATTCTCGATTTAAACCTTATTTTGATATTAAAACTGATAGCAGGAGACAGGAGTTCCAACTCCTCAAACCACCGTAACTGTTCAAGCTTGAGAAAAGTCGAGCTTAGACTCTAAACAAGCGCTTCTCGGGAGGAAACCTGAGCACTAACATAGTAAATTTTCTTTTTTTAAAACTCTTACAATCTAATTCATGAACTAACCTTACGAATGCAGGAATTCCAAACCACACGGCCAGGCACATTGGCATGCCTAAGGCCGTGGACACACCATGATAAGACACGGCCTCTGACAAAAAGCCACGACCTTGCGATGTGGCCGTGGTCAATCCTGACAAATTGACATGGGCGTATCACACGCCCATATCCCCAAAGCGTGGCCAATCCTGACAAATTGACATAGGCGTGTGACACGCCCGTGTCCTAGAGCGTGGTCTAACTTACCAATTCAAACACGGCCGTGTGACCTTATACACAGGCGTGGAAAAAGTAAACATTAAAGGATATGATCGTGCGACACGGTCATGCTCCCTAACACGCCCAAAGAACACGGGTGTGTGCCACTAATCAGGCGTGTAAAAACCCAAAAATTCAAACCACACGGGCTAAAAACGATTCACACGGGCGTGGTGCCCTACTTTTATATAAACCCCTCACTATTCATATCTTCCTCACTCAAAACCCTAACTCCTCTCCCACCACAGCCCACTCCAACCCCTGTTAGTGCCGCCACCGACCTAGCCCAAGCCACTACACCCGTGTAGCACCACCACGACCGTGCGCTGCCCTAAATCCTACCCTATCAATTCCCCTTTCTCCATTTTCTTTTAATTTTTAATGTCTTTTAACTACTTATATTTTCATGATTTCATTTATTCAGTTATTTACCCTATTACTTATGTGATTCTCATACATTTTGCCTGATTAATCTAGAATACTCATTATGCCATTTTAAACCATTCTTTGGTTGCTATCTTTATCTATCTTAAGCAATTGATTCTTGGTATATAATATTAACTATAGCTACTAATATTTCTATTGTCTCGTTCTATGCTTAGGATAGCTCGAGCATCGAATTTAGTTTAGTGAAATTACCCTTTGCATGAAGTACTTAGTAGTTTTGATTAGTTTAATTTGTTTAGTTTAGGTACTTATGAGTATTCATGATATATTTCTATCTTTTTATTCTCATTTTTCTATTTTCCTTTCAGGAACAATGTCATCATCAAGAGGAAAAAAAGCCACTATCCCCGCCTCTAAAATGCAAAAGGGGTCTGGTGGTTCCTCTTCTAGAGCCACAGTTGAAATTAGACACCCCTTCCTTCAGTTCCCGCAAAGTTTCCAAGAGGAACTATTTCAAATTTTCAGCACAAGACCCCTTAGAGTAGGGAGGTGTATCGATTGGGCCGCATTAGAGCGGGTCCAATTGGCAGACGTAGTTCGAGCCTTGTTAACAACAGACCCGTAGGACCAATTCTCCCAGATCATCGAACCTACATACCTCGAGCTTACTTTAGAGCTCTGCTCCATATTCTACCTCTAGACAGTCATGTCTAGATATGACGATCTAGGGACGGTCTAGTTCAGCCTCGGGAGTCTAGTCCGTCAGCTTTGTATACTTAAATTCGGTACAGCACTGGGCCTATACACTGAGCAATTCATGGAGGAGGAAGACCTCTCTGAGCTTCACTGCCACATCCACTTCTCTCTATCCTAGTGCTAGCAAGCCTTGGTCCCTGTTTCGACCACCTACGACCCTAGTCGCTCCAAGGCGATAGCTCTCGCCATTTTTCTGAGGTACCTTTATGCCCTACTCGTATATATACAGACGGGTAGACAAGAGAGCACTGGTGTTATCAACACCCACGACGCCTACCTTCTTTGGAGCATGTCACACGGGCACGTGCTTAACCTCGCTTACTTCATCGCCCATCCCATTCAGCACCAGACGGAGTGACATAGTAGGGGTGTGATCTCGATGGGCCCATACGTGACTCGCCTGGCCCGCCACTTTGGCCTCCTCAACACAGTGGCCTAGACATCCTCCTATACTCTCATCGGCCAGATGTCTCCGCAGGGCATCCAAAGCATGCTTCATATGAGGATTATCGAGCGCCGACGTAGGATCGATCCTCTTCAATACCGCTTATCTCAATCCACCGAGTAGGAGGACCCAGAGGACATTTCTGATGATGTCCCTCTATCCCACAAGGAGCCACCGCCCATTCGTCATCCAGTTCATGCGACAACTTCAAGTTCTGACATGTCTAAGCACTTCATATGATTCGAGCAACAATATTTTCAGCGCCTTGATCACATTGATGCTACTTTATATCAGATTTTTCAGCATCTCCATCTCACACCGCCCCCCACCTCACGAACCATCTGGGGATTAGGACTTTCAAGTCCTCTTATCTTTTTCTTTATTTTCCTTTTCATTTTCCTTTTTTATTTTTATTCTTCCTTTTATTTTATTTAAACTTTATCTTTTTCATTATTTGAATTTCAGTATTCTAAGAATTTAGCTTATTTTATTTTAAACATCTTATATCGGCTATTCCTTAACGAGTAAATTGTGCTAATATAAATTCCCTAAAGTTTTATTTATTCTATCACAGTTTCAAAGAGCCCAAAAGCTCAAATTCAACTTTAATAGGAAAACCCTACCACGACTACTAGGTCCTACTCGACCACGATCATAGCCACCACGATAATACACTTTTGGCACAGAGATTATGGATCGACACCCTTTCCTACAAATTTCCACACTTTCAACTCAAGGATACCATCCAATTTTTAGGGAGTTTTACTTCTTCCCCTATACTATGATTTTATACTTCTATTTTCACTAACTTTATCTTTGTACATTAAGGGCAATGTACATCTTAAGTGTGGGGGGATTCACTTTTACTTTTTGTATTATCCTCAAACCCTTGAAAATTTTTACCACAACTTTTGCATTGTTCTCAAATCCCTGAATCTTGGCCTTAACAATTAGAATGAATTCTGATTGATTTATGATTTTTATTGATATGTTGAGAATTAAGACATTGGTATTTATGCTTTGATTATTCAAACTTTAAGACATTAGAGACTCAAGCATGATAAGTTGAATTTTTTTTAGAATTTAAATTTTTCTAGGTTGTTTCTCTAATTTCAAGTATTATCTTGAGATTTGAAATGCACAGGATTGACATCAAAAGCCATAATTCTGGTGAGATTTTTGAGCCTTTTGAGCATACATCCTTTCGTGCTCACTTTTATTGTTGCTTTGAGTGAATCAATATTGATCTGTTATTCTAGAACTTGCTTCAATTATGCATGTAGAGACCACATCATTGATTTGATATACCAAAATGATAAAGGCACCTAGATTTTAACCCACTTATTCCATAAAAGCCTACCTTCATAATTAACCCCTAGTGAACCCCATTGAGCCTAACAAACCATTCATTGACTTACCCTCAATATTAACCTATAACCCATTTTTTTTTGAAATCCTTTCAATTATTTTGGTCCCTATTTTTTGTCGAGATTTGAGTTGAATAATTATCTAGCTATGTTCTCTTTTTTAGCTTGTAAAGTTTATAAAATATTCGATTTGTTCTTAACAAAAAAAAATTGTATATTTTAGTTGTAATTCAATGTTTTGCATATTTCTATGTAATTTTTTAGCTTCTGTTCTTAAACGATGTTATCCAAAAGAAAAAGGCTTTATTCTGGGAATGTGTTTCAGTGATAGAGATTTTTCTAGTTAGATGATTTTTTAGTTCAATCTCGATTCTAACCCTCTTTTTCAGCTTGTGACCACACCCCTAACCAAGGCCACATTACAACCCTTGAAAGACCTTTTGATCGATGTATCATGTCAATACATAGTGGTGGAGATTTGATTTTCCTGCAAACTTATGGTAATAGCTTTTCATGTTGACTAATGAGTGCTTAATTTCTAAACCTTAAACACTTTGAGTGGATAGAGTGAATCTTTAGTGAGGATGTCAATCTTATTGATTTTGAGTTCAAGGTAATTACCTAGAAGAGGAGAGGAAACCTATGTTTCTTTGATAAAATTCTCAACTTAGATTGTTTAAGACTTTAATTTTCTTTTGGTTGAATTCTCAATGTATGATTACTTGTGGATTAGTTTGAAACATTATTGATAAGGATTATAAGTTGAGAAGAATGATTTTTAATTGTGAGTTAAAATTTTGCTTGAGGACAAGCAAAGGTTTAAGTGTAAGGGTATTTGATAAACTGTAATTATACATATTTTTATCCCACATTTAGCACATTTATGGATGAATTATCATTGAATTTGTGGAATTTGATACTCCTAATCCTTTAATTTCATGTTTTACACTTAGGAGAGCATAAGAGAGTGAAAAGAATAAGAAACGGGCCAAAATAGGCAAAATAGGCCCAAATCAATAATCAACATGGCCTGGAGTTCAGCAAACGGGAACCCATATAGCCGTGCCACATTAACAGGCTCGAGCACGGCCTAAGCTCAATTCACACGGGCGTGTCCCTATCGTGATGAAGTTCAATTTCACGCAGAAAAGGCTACTTAGGGGCTAAGAAAGACATTCCAAACTCTATATAAAGACCCTAGTAGGTAACTACAAGGGTGTACAGTGTCCCCGCCAAGACAGAAAGTAGAAGACAGGGAATTACTCGAAGGAAGCTGATTGATCCATCTCAGAAGCCAGGATCTACATCAAAACTGAAGATCTCCCTTTAATTCTTTTAGAAGTTTTGGGTTTTCTTATGTTTTGTTATTTTCTTTATTCTAAGATGTTTCTTTTTATAAACATGAACTAAACCCCCAAATACCTGAGGGGGATGAAACCTAAGACGAAACTTGTTATTGTTATCTAAACTATATGATAAATATTCGATTTGTTCTTAATTGTGTTTTTAATTCTTGAATTGATATTTCTGAGATATTAATTTAATTTGAATATGCTTAGGTAGAGTAGCAAAAGTCCCTGTTTAAGAGTACATCCAATACGATTAAGAGGAGGTGATTGTAATCCTAGACATAGGACGACGAAAATCTGCCGGATTAAAGTCAAATCTAATATGAGGATCCATAGATTAAGATAATGCAAGACTAGGGGTTTTAATTAGAAAGAGATTTCAATTAATCAACCTAGGATTAGTTGTTCTTATTCTGGACGGAGATATTAACATAATTTAGGGATCTCTACGGATCAAGTCGAATGAAGAAATTGACTAGTTCAGAGTTAGATAACAAGTGAAGCCTAGGTGGATTCTTCCTTAGGTATTGTCTTTATCATTCAGTTTTCCCAAAGCAATTCTCCAATTTACTTTTTGTTGCATCCTTAGTTTAGTTTAGAGTTAATTAGTTTACACAAACCACCTCTTTATTTTTAGGCTAGATAATAGGAAAAAAGTCATTACTAGTACTTTTAGTTCCTTAGATTTGATTTCCGGTCTTGCCACTAACTATACTACTATTCGATAGGTGTGCTTGCCTTTTATCGTAATAATAGTTAGTTTCTAGGTACGATCAATTTTATTACTTCATCAGATCACGATCAAATGGTTTTGTCCAAAGCACAGCAAGTGTATATTCGAATAGACCACGGTTGAAATCTGGGTCATATGCTAATTATTTAAATGGACTGAAGCGGCTCAGGTTGCCATGGAACACTTGAAATCACGTCTTTGCTCTAGTCTAGTGCTTGCACTGCCACAGTTTGATAAGAATTTCAGGTTGAAACTGGTATTTCTAGAATAGAGACAGGAGCGATTTTAACTCAGTAGGGTAAGCCATTAGCCTATTTTGATCAGAAGCTTAGTCCACGAATGCAAGGTGCTTCCACTTGCAACCTAGAAATGTTTGCCATTACCCAGGCAGAGGGGAAGTGGCGTCAGTATCTTGTGGGTCGTAAATTTATCATCATCACGGATCAGCGGTCACTAAGGGAATTGAACCAATAGACTATGCAAACTTAGGAACAACATGATGGTTGTTGAAATTAATCGGGTACGATTTCGAGATCCGTTATTGATTGGGGAACTCAACAATGTTGTCGACGCATTATCTAGTGAAACTGAAGCTTCTTTCATGGCTTTTTCTCGACCACTGTTTGGTATCATTGATTATCTACGTGTAACAAGTTGACAAGATGTCAATATTTAGCATATTCGAGCTACATTTGAGAGGGACAAACTGATTTTTCTAGGTATAAAGAGTAGGATGATTTGATATTGGTACGAGGGAGAATTTTGGTACCTTAGGAACCTGCACTGCAATCACTATTGTTACGAGAATTTCATAGTTTGATAATGGATAGACATGCTGGTATTACATGTACCTTTTAGAACTTTTATTGGAAATGTATGCGAAAAAAGGTTCGACAGTTTGTCACTGAATGCCAAGTTTGCTAACGAATGAAAAGTGATAGCTTAGCCCTAGCGGGACTTCTTCAAGCCCTCCTCATTCCCAACTAGGTATTTGAACACATCTCTTTAGACTTTATTGTGGGCTTACCGAAATCTAAGGGGAAGGAGAAAATCCTGGTAGTTATTGACCGGCTCACTAAGTAGGGACATTTTTTTGCACTTCCAAAGCACTTCAACAGTAAATATATAGCCAAGGTCATGGTACAAGGGATTGTGTAACACCCCTAACCTGTATTTATCGCCGAAATAGGGTTACGAATCATTACCAAAATTTACAAAACAAATACAGATAATTCATGCCATTTATTATTTATATTCGAAACTAATTATATCGTCCCTTGATTGGACCCTCGAAGCCCAATATAAACATTAGAAATAAGTCAGGACTAAATCGAGAACTAAGAGAATTTTTCGCGAAATTTTAAATTTTTCCCTAGGTTCAAGGGTCACACACCCGTGTAGTCAAGCTGTGTGGCTCACAGTCAGGCTGTGTGGCTCATATGGCCAAGTGACATTCCCATGTCTTAGGCCGTGTGGCATATGAGGTAGGGCACACACTCGTGTCCCTAGCTCGTGTAACTCTTTGCTTTACATTTTATTTAAGTGCAGGGGTCACACGGCCAAGTCACACGCCCCTGTGCCAGGCTGTGTGGTTAATTTTGAGTATTCTATCAATTTTAAGATGCAAAGGATACACCGCTGAAATACACGCCCATGTGCTAGGCCGTGTGTTATACTTGGCTGAGACACAGGCATGTGTCTCTACCCGTGTGGACAGAATAAGGCTATTTCCAAGCCTTATTCCTCACCTATTCTTGTCTTTTGCCTACACCAATACTTTAACATGTTCGCAAGCCAATTTAAAACAATTAATTCAAATCAAAACCAAGTCTTATGTATTACAAATCTTCACATACAGCTAATGTGCTCTTAAACACTTCAAATGATACTTTACCATCTTATAATCAAATATAGAAACTTACATAACTTATCAATTTCACTTATGTGCATATATTTTACCAAATATGCTTAAATCATCCATATATCCACGTGATATCTATTAATCAACCATTTAAACATATACCAACATGTTATAGCCTCATCTATACATGTCAAAACATAATCATCACAAGCAATTCCAATGACTTGTTATAACCAAAACATTTACATGCCAACATTGGCTAATCAACCTATACATGCCATTATAACCGTAATAGATTTACCATATATACTGAAATAGGCTGATGGAAAGTGTAAGTGATCTCCGCCAAGCTTCCAATCCAACGACTTCCAAATTACTATAGAACAGGGGAAAATAAAATAGAGTAAGCATATAATACTTAGTAAGTTCGTATAACATGGTAATTAACTTACCATTCCTATCATTTTAAGTTTCACATTTGTTATTATTGCAAAAGGAGAAATCTTAAAAAATAGGCAATGTTCGTATTTTGAGATTTGAGAAGTTGTACCCTAAATTACTGGGTTTCGATTTTTCTCGTTGAACCTAAATAACCAAATATCCTTTTAAAATTAAAATACATGAGTTTTGATTAAAAAAAATAAAAGAAAAGCTTATTCTCAAGGATTCGAGGTGTTGTGTCCTAACTTACTGGATGTGACATTTTGTTACCTCGAGATGAGAGGGTCTTTAACATACGTTTCGATTTATTCAAACGATTTTTAAGTAAAATAAAATCAACACAAAGAGGGATCGTATTTTAAACTCTTTTCAAGTTTTCAACTTTCGACACTTAGACATTAATTAATCAACTAGCTACCAATTTTGGGCATTATGAGGGTGCTAATCATTCCTTGTGCGTAGCCGACTCCCAAACCCGTTTCCTGAACTTCATATACCAAAAATTATCGTTTTAGTAAATTTAGACTTTTATTAAAATGATTAAATTACAATGTGATCCGATCACACCTCCTAAAAAATGATTGGTGGCAATTCCCATTTTGGTTCTTAAATAAAAAGTCGATCCTTTCAAAAAAATAGTGTAACGACCTCAAAAGTACAAGTATCGGAAAATAAGTTATCAAATCTCCGTTTTTAGTAAACGGACTCGTAAATATTTATTAAAAATATTTATAAAGTTAGTTATGTGTTTAATTAGGTTTTAATTAAGTAAATTTAGCTCAATTAAGAGCAATTAGGAAAAATGGACTAAATTGAATAAGAGATAAAAGTTAAATTATAGATTAGTAGAATAAAAGAGGGACCAAAGTGGCAAATATGCCATTCCTCAAAGTTGAGGCGGCATAATGTATAAAAATCTAAGATTTTATACCTAATTAGTATATTAAATTATTATTATGGTTGTTTATTAAATATTATTATGAATTAAAATAAGACAAATGTATGTTGATGATTGGTACATGTGTAATAATGTGTATGAGTACAAGTGTAATATATATATTTGTTATTAAATAGATATTTATATTTATTAAGTAAAATATAACTATTAGATAATTAATTTAATTATGAGATTTTTTTTAGTAAACAAATTAAATAGAGACAAGTGTAATTAAAGTAATTGTTATTAAATAGATTTTTATAAAAACAATTATTATTATAAACTAATATATATATATATATATATATATATATATATATGTTATAAAAGAAAAGAAAATAAACAAAAACATGAGAAGCGAAACAGAGAGTAGACGTGAAAGAAAGAAAGAAATGGAGAAGAAAAAAAAAGGAAAAACTATGGTTTTTATGCTTAAAGCTTTAAGTCAATTAGGCCCTTTCCTTTTAATTTTGATGTTTTATAAGCTTTAGAATAAAGTTTTGATGAATTTAAGTTGAGGTCTTTGAAGTTTTAAGGTTTTGAACATGGTTTATGTTGAACTAGAAAATGAATTAGGGATTTAATTGAAAGAATTTCAAGTTAGAATTGGGTAAATGATTTAATAAGCTATAAGAAAACAGTTTTGGGCAGCAACATAAACTTAACTTTGAAAAATCACTAAAAATTATAGAAATCAAATTAAAGGGTAAATAAGATATGAAATTAAAGCTTATTTAGTCTAGTTTCTTATAGGAGAAACGGTGTAAGCAATGGATTTGTGAATCAAGAGATATTTAAATTTTTGTGAGACTGGATCAGAAAGATTTTGAGATACTCTATTTTAACTTTAGAAAATCATTAAAAATTGTAAAAAAATAATTATGGGACATAATTTATATAGTTAGATTCCTTAATGAGTCTACTTTTAGAAAAAGTAAACGAGAACATCATTTCAATTCTGTACAAAGATATAATTAAATTTTAGTAAAAAAGGGTCAAAACTGTTAGACAGAAGAGCAACTGTAATTATTGGCTAAACCAAAAATCCTAAAAATTTTATGGCAAGAAAATATGAGAGTCTAGTTTCATAGAAAATTTACGGATCTTAATTTGAAATTCTGTAATTCAAGATATAGATAATTTAGTGACAATGACTCAGGTAGACAGCCTTAAAAGAACTTACGAGTAAACGGTAGAATTGTGTATAAAGAATGTAGAATGAAGAGGAAGAGTAGGAATTGAATAAAAATTCAATTATTTAAATTTTAATGCTGTAATTAATAATGTAAATTATTATTATTTCTGTAGTAAATAAAGAATTCGAGACATCGAGCAAGGAAGGAAAAGAGAAAAACAAATGAGGAGTAAAAACGAGAAATCCAGGTTAGTATTACTATAATTCGAATTTGATTATTTATTAAATTTTAAATTAACATACATGACAAGCAAATTGAGGTAAGTATCAAGATTGAACTGAATTTATTATTAGTAATTATTGAATTTTGAATAATATGTTTAGTAAATAAAAATAAGGTTAATATTGATATTGAATTAAATAAAATTGAATCAAGTTGTGAATTGAATGAAATTGAAATGAAGTTTGAATATGTATGAGCATTTGATGATATATTGATTGAAAGTGGAAAATGCATTGAATTGAATATATGAGGAATTATGATTGTAATGTCTTTGAATTGATGATATTGAAATGAATAGAATGGAAATGTGAAAAGTGATTGGAATTGAATCAAATTGAATTGAATGTGATTATGTGAATTGGAAACAAATTGTGATTGATATTGGAAATGTGTGAGAAAATGTGATCAAAGTGTGCATTGATGTGAATTTGATTGATAAAGAGAAAGTATTCCGATATCCTATTAACTAGTCGGGCTAGGGTGGATATAGTTGGCATGCCATAGGATTGGAAGAGTTCAGAGTTTCTTCGACCTCGAGTTGATGAGACACTTGGAGTGTCATATTGCTTCTGATAGATTCGATGAGGTACTGGGTACCACCTTACTTCGGCTAGGCCGATCAGACCCTGGACTTTATTGCTTCGAACTATCCGATGAGGCACTGAGTGCCATTATGGTGTGTTTGGTTGGATCTGTGTATCTTCCAGGGTCCGAGTCATGTTAATAGGGGTAAATAAGTGAAATGATAAATTCCGAATAAATGTGATTGGGTTATTGAAAGAAATAAGAAAGTGAATTTGTGAAATAAATTATGATATGAGATTGGTGATATGAGATTAAATGCATGAACCAAAAGTTCATAATGTGTTCAAAGATGAATTGTGAATTGAAATATTATATAAGATGGAGAAATGAAACTAAAGTTCACAATTTTGTTTGAAATGATATAAATAATATAAGAAGTTAATTGAAAAGAATAATATAATTTAATTATATGATTTGAGTGTAAATTTGATATGTGAAAATGAAATTGAGATATGATATCTTAAAATATGAACTAAAGGTGCAAGAATTGATTAAAGTAAAGTGATGATATAAGAAATCAATTAGTGAAATTGTTATTGTTGAGACATGACTTTAGTAAACACAAATTGCAATAGAATTACTATTGAATAAAGTGACAAAAATTTAGTGAATTGCATATGATACAAAATGAGCTAATAGAATGAGATGTGAAAAATTCAATGAAAATTGGATAGTGAAATAATGTATGAATTTGATTAAATACAAGTCTTGAAATAATGCTTATTATTAAATAATTTGATTAAAAGTATGAAATAATTATTAAGTAATTGTAACATAAATTGAATATATATAAGTTATTGTATAATTTGAATTATGGTAATACTACTGAGTATACCCATACTCAGCGTATAGTTGTTTCCGTGCGCAGGTTAATTGAAAGTTGGTGTTCGGTCCAGCATCCAGAGTAATCCCGACCTCAAAGAAAATTTAAGTATTGTACCTTTCTTTTGGTAATGGTGGCATGTACCTAGGTAATGAATAGGTTGAGTATATGAGTCTTGTGATTATGGTTGTAAAATAATGATTTAAATTGATTTTAAAGTATAAAAAGGGAATTAATATGATATATTTGATATATGTATGAAATAAAAATGAATAAAGTTTATTAACATGAATTTAATTTGTATATGTAAATGTGTTGGTTGCTACATAGATTGCAAATTGGTTTTGGTTTGAAATTTTGCAGGATTGGCTAGGTTAGTTTAGAAAGACTCATATTGAGTCCACACGGCCTGGCACACGGGCGTGTAGCTTGGCCGTGTGAGAAAATCAGGATGCTCCACGGGTAGGGGACACGGGCGTGTCCCATACCACCACGGCCGTGTGGAACCACACGGTTCATTAACACGGGCGTGTGAACCTTGCTCTTTAGAAAATTCTAAAATGTTCGAAAAATTTTATAAGTACCCGAATTAATCCCGAACTACCTTTAACTCGTATTTTTGGACCTCGAAAATCCATATAAAGGACTATAAGATTATTTTATATTATGTTTGATTATAATTGTGTATTAATTGTAAATTGTCCGATAGTTCCGGTAATGCTCCGTAACCCTATTTCGACGACGGTTTGGGGTTAGGAGGTGTTACAAATAGTTTCAATAGTAGATATTTATGGATGAATCATCCATGGAAATTGAGAAAAAGAAAAGGACTAAATTGAAATTTAGGAAAATTAAAAGATGATAATTAAATCAATGTTAAAATATCATCATTTTTTCATCTTCTTCCCCAAATTTTCAATGGAAACCCTAAGAGAGAGGAAACAAACTTTTTTTGCTTCATTAGGTAAGTAATCAAGTCTCGTTTTTAGTAATTTTTATATTTTTGAGATCAAAATAGTGAAATCTATCTAATTTGGGGATTAATTTGAAAAGTTATCAAAGTATAGAGTTTGTACCATGGATGTAAATGCTAAAAATTTGAAATTCATGGTAGAAAATGAAATGTTGTTGATAGATAAACAACTTTTACAAAGTGAATTTTTATGAAATTGAGAATTAAAAACTAAATTGTAAAGTTGTAAATTTGTAAAGTTATGGAAAAATTCTGAAATTTGTAAAACATAAGTGATGTAGATGATATATGAAAATTTTGGTTAAGCTTGGAACAAGGATTAGATTGCATGAATTCCATTTTTCGAGCCTAGAGACGAAATTTGAATTAACAAAAAGTCTAAGGGCAAAATTGTAATTTTGTCGAAAAAGTAAATTGAGTTCAATTGAATACGAATTGAATGAAATTGATAATTAAATTTATTGATATAAATCCAAAAATTCAAACATGAAGCTAAATCGAGGAAAGGAAAAGATTTCGGATTAGTGTATTTTCGTACAAACAAGTATCGAGGTAAGTTCGTGTAACCTAATTATGATTAATGATATATTTGAATTGCATGTTTAATTGTATGATTGTTAAATGTACGAAATTAATTAAATACTTGAAAATGCTTAAGAAAAAGGTAAGTCCCGGTTGAATGAAAGAATTCGATAGATTAGTGTTAAATATGATTCTGCATGTGTTGCAGACAGAATTTAGCCCGGACAAGTAATTTAGATAAGTCTCTTGAGCATCATGATATATAGTTCTGTGAATATATTAATTGGTAGTAATTCCACATATGTTGTGGACTACCATAGTTCTATGTGAGCATCCTGATACACGATTGCCCAATTGTGATCCTGCATATGTTGTGGACATAAACATGGCTCTTTGTGAGCATAATGATAATCGATTGGTTGTGATCTTGCATACGTTGCAGACACAAACACAGCTCTGTGTGAGCGTCCAAACATGACTTGCATGAACTTCATGAGATACGGCTATCCAGTGCTTTTATTACACGACTTTCCTGGTTTGAAGTTCTTTGTGAACTAAAGGTTCTTTGTGAACTGATACATGAGACATGGCTCTTATGAGCACACTTGATTAGCCCGGATAAGCTTCATGATACATGTTACACGATTTACCCGAATAACTTAATAAGTGGCTCAAAAGTTTTGTACACCTTAAGTGTACTACATGAGAGTATCCATCGATATTTCTAATAAATTCAACGGGCACAATCCTGATATGAGAAACTAAACTTGAAATGGTTGATCATGGAAATGCGTATGTGATATAGAAATTGTATGAGTATGGAAATCATTACATGATGAGTTCATCCATGTTAATGTAATTATATGAATTCACTTAACTAACTCAAACTGTTGAAGTTGTGTGATAGGCTAATAATCCATTTGCTTGGATGCATAAATGTACGATTAAATTTAATAAAAACATATGGTAAGTTAGATTTCTGTTGCATGAACTTGCTAAGCATTAAACTGCTTACTAGGTTTTATTTCTCTATTTTATAGTGCTCGAAAGCTCAAGAAGATTGGAGATCGGTCGGATCACACTATCTATCGGCACATTTTGGTATAAATATAAATATTACTTCGATATAATGGCATGTATAAACTATTAAGACCAATATTAATATAAATTGGATGAATGAAAACTAGCCATTGGAATGGCTAGGAATGACTTGATTTTTATTATGTTGCAAAGTTAAGATACAATATTTACACATATGTTGATATGGGTTAACATATTTGGATTAAACATGTATGATTTGGAAAGGTAAACTTGAAGCAAGAATGTAAGAAAATACATTATGGTTGTGCTTAAATTGGCTTGAAAATCATATTTAAATTGGTTGGTTGTTATTGGTGAGAATTAGTGTAGGTGATGGATGAAAATGGGTGAGAAATAAGGCTTGGAAATAGCCTTATTTTGTCCACACGGGTAGACACACGGGCGTATGTCTTGACCATGTATGACCCATGGCCTAATACATGGACATGTAGTCTAGCCGTGTGTCCCCTGCATCTTAAAATTAAGAAACAAAATGCTCAGAATTGAGCACACGGGCAGAGACATAAGCGTGTGTCTCAGCCATGTGAGGTACACGGTCTAAAAACACGGGCGTGTATCTTGGCTGTGTGAAACTTGCACCTAATTTTCGAAAATTGAATTAACCACACGACCTAGCACATGGGCGTGTGACTTGGCCATGTGACTTCTATTACTTCATGTTTTACAAATCAGAGAGTCACACGGGTTGGGTACACGGGCGTGTGAAGTCACATGGCATTTCATTAGGTCGTGTGAGCCACACGAGCGTGTCATTTACCATATGGGCATGTGACTCTTTTATATAGGGAAATTTTTTAAATTTTGCGAAAAGCTTCCTAAGATCCCGATTTAGTCCCGATTCAATTCTAATGCATAATTTGGGCCTTGAAGGTCCATTTAAGGGATGTTATGATTGTTCATGTACAAGTGAATAGTAATTGACCTGAATTATCTGAAAGTGTTCTATAAAATTCGATAATGCCGCGTAACCCTGTTTCGGCGACTGATACGGGTTAGGGGTGTTATAGTATATTTCGGTACTATAGTAGAAGTAGTTCTCGCAACTCACTGAAGAGTATCAGCGGTAGCTCGAAGTAA
The DNA here is from genome assembly GCA_020496765.1 of Gossypium stocksii. Taxonomy (NCBI): domain Eukaryota; kingdom Viridiplantae; phylum Streptophyta; class Magnoliopsida; order Malvales; family Malvaceae; genus Gossypium; species Gossypium stocksii. The sequence continues at coordinate 46,124,076 of CM035624.1, forward strand.
ATTTGAATCACCTACTCCCTCATTATTACCTCACTCAACATTAGGTTGTTAAGCACCAGATGGGTTAACATTTGGCTTTACCGATTTAGTTTCCTCATAATCCTCAGTATAATTATCGCTGGAGTAAAACTCTTGTTCAACTTAATTATCTGATTCATTTGCCATCTTTTAACTATAAAATAGAAATAATTATAATCAGCATCCAAATCCCGACTCAAACTCAACTCAACTTTGGCATGTACCTCTACACTCAATTTTGAGCTTCATTTAGTCCGAGGATCGGCTAAATCTGTATCTTTGATACCACTAAATGCAACACCCCTAACCTCTCTCTGTCGTTAAATTAGGGTCACGGGCATTACTAACCAATTAGAACATTTAATTATATCATATGTGAAATTGCAAGCCGACTGTTAACATTACATAATACAGAAAACAAATCATGCCAGTCTAATACTACCTTATGATTGTCTTATACATTCGAGTAAAGTGTCATGCTATGCAATGCTACACTTGGTATTCCATTGTTTACACTCATACCACTATTTACCCCCCCATGAAAGCTAAAAGTTGGATACATAACAAGACTATTCCAATTATTAGCATTAGAGTATTGAACCATACTCTGACTACTACTACTACCTTCGATGATATTAGTAGAATGACCTACTTCACCTAATTCAGGTTTACTATTTCGTTCAAAATCAAAGTAAAAATACTCTTACAGACTTTAATACAAGTCTATAGGTCATTAAAAATAGCCTATAAACAAATACAGACTAATTTGAAACAATTCTGAAAGTTTAGGGCAAATCTCAAAAATACCTAGAAATAGGGGTCACATGGTCGTGTGAAACATCCCAAACTGTATAACTTACAAAGTTGGGACACACGGCCATGTGCCAAACTGTGTAGCTCTTAGCATGGGTGTGTGACTATCCTACACACTCGTGTGCTATTTCACATGCTCATGTGCCTAGGCCGTGTACCTCTCGAATTAATCTCACACGGCCATGTCGCGGGCTAATAAGCTATAAAAGTAACATATTTTAATCTCATTCTTAATGCATTTTTGGATGATTAATTATGTAAATTAGTGAATTTGATGCTCTTAATCCTTTAAATTCATGTTTATATACTTAATAGAGCATTCGGGTGTGAAAGGAGCGAAAGACGAGCCAAAATCGGACAAATAAAGCTTTTTTTTAAAAGCCACATGGCTTGGGCATTTCCACATAGGCTAGACATACGCCCGTGTGAGCCACAGAGGCTAGATACATGCCCATATACCAGCCCGTGTCAATTTCATACCCTACTTCCCAAATATACGGAAAAACCCAATTTTAGGCTTTCTAAGCATTCTAAAGTTTATAAATACCCATTAGAAGAAGACATAAGGGGGTAATCAGAGAAGATCGAAGAAAACACTCGAAAAACACCATCGGAATCAACTCGGAAGTATATCTCCATCAAGATCGAAGATCTCCTTTTAATTTCTTTCGAAGTTTTATTGAGTTTCTTTATGTCTTATGATTATTCTGACTTTGAGATGTTTCTATTCAGGATTATGAACTAATTCTCTAGATACTTAGGGAGGATGAAACCTATGATAAATCCTTTTATTTAATTTCTATTTTTACGCGATAAATACTTGATTCTTATTTTCAATTATGTATGCTTATTTCTTATTTTAATATTTTTGGGATATTAATTTATGTTTAATGTGCTTATTTCAGTGGAGGAAAAGTCCATGTTTGAGAGTAGATCTATCATAATTGAGTGGAGTTGCATGCAATCCTAGAAATAAGATGACATAAATCTACTAGATTAGAGTCAAATCTAATAAGAGAATCTATAGATTGAGTTAATTAGACGATAGGGGCTTTAATTAGAAATAGATTTTACTTAATTAACCTAGAATCAGTTGTTCATTAACCTAGAATCAGTTGTTCTTACTCTCGAAAGAGATATTAACATAATTTAGGGATTTCTATGGATCAAGACACAAGTGAATAAATCGTTTAATTCAGATTCATAATAAAATGTGAAGTCTAGGTGGATTCTTTCCTGTGTATTGTCTATCTCATTGGTTAATATTCGATTATTTCTCTATTGCGTTCTTAATTAAACTAGTTTGGTAAATTTAGATTAAAACACATCACCCAAAATTGTCGGCTAAATAATAGAAAAAAGTAATTACTAATACTTTTAGTCCTCGTGGATACAATATTCTCTACTCACCATAGCTATACTATTGTTCGATAGGTGCGCTTGCATTTATCGTATTTATAGTTAGTTTAGTGATCATCACAAGCCGTGTAGAAATTGCTCCTATACTACTTTACAACATGTTTAGGGCACACGTCCATGTGTGTTGCCCATGTGTGACACATGGCCGCGTGACAGACCGTGTCCCAGGCCATGTGTACCTAAATGTACATTAAAAATCATGTTACCAAATTGTGTTTACTTAGGCACCAAGCAACCAATTCACCAGCCATTTAACCTATTCAAAACACAATTAAACATGTTCAAAATAAGCCAAAACAACCATATATACAAATAACCAGTATTTCAGTAAAAAACCAAAACATCATCACATTATAAAAAACATCAACCAAAATACCTTCTATGTACATGTCATTATAAATTTAAACATCACCACACTTGAGCTCGGAATTATTGTTGGATGCTGGGTCGATGATAAGTTGAAAGTACCTAACTTGCGCATGGAAAATAAAACCGTATGCTGAGTATAACTCAGTGGTATTTCTATAATCTGAACAATTTAAACTTGATATGAGTAATTAAAATGTAAGAATGCAACAAGTAATGATATGAACATATGTTTCAGTTAAATAATATATATTTGCTTATTCTTTATTCACATCCACTAGATTTCATATGTTCTAGTACCTGACAATGGCATTCCGTATAGCATTTTTCAACTCATGCAATGGCATGATTCATCTCTTTGTTTAATACATGAATTCATTTCAATATTCATATCCCATTTCATCATTTCATATTCCATTTCCCATCTCATATCCATTTCTCATCCTTGTCATCTCAATATCAACACATAAATTTTACCATTTAATTTCCCCTATTAACACGACTCGAACTCAGACGGGTACACGGATCCAACCAACATGCCAGTTTGGCACCCAATGCCTCATTGGATAAATCTGAAGTAATAACTGCGCCCAATAAGTTGACATCTAGTGTCTCATCTATTAATTCGAAGCAAATTGGCACCTAGTGCCTCATTGACTCGAGGTTGAAGAAATCCATGAACTCTTTTTATCCTATGGCATGCCATCTATATCCGATTTAGCTTGAAGCAGGTAATTGGGTTTCATTTCACTTTGCAAAACAACTAATGTCTCATTTTCATATATGTACATTCTCACATATAAGCATAAATTCAATTTGATAGCAACCAACTTTTCTCAATACACATATTCCATTCAATATTCATAAAAACACTACATTTCTTAATATTCGTAATTAATTCATTCTAATAATCAATTGATTCAATTCAACCCAAAGTACAAGAATGCTCACCTTAAATACTTACCATATGCAAACAATTCAATATGCAGTAATTTGTAAATTATTTCGAATTATAGAAATACAAACCGTATATTTCGAGCTACTCGACGTTGACCTTGTCTTTCCCCTTCTTACTCGAGGATTCCGAAATGACATTTGTTATGGAATAAAATAATTAAATAAATTAATAATATACCATTCAATTCACAAGAATTTCAATTTTTCTACTATATTTTGTTTATTCTTTAATTTAGTCCCTAAATCGAGACTATTTTTAATCTCACCTTTAACCTCAAATTTTTATACTAATTTCACTCTAAGCTAATTTAGCTCTCTAATTTTCAATTCTACCCCTTAATTTCAATTTTTTTCTCAATTTAGTCCCAATTGCTCAAAATCAACAATTAACTCCACAATTTAGTCCTTTTCCACTTCTAACTTAAAAATCTATCAATTTAATCCCTAAAGCTCTAGCTAACTAATAATGTTAACATCATCAATCTTGAACAATATTAAAAATTGTAATATGAGTCGGGTAGCTCTAAGTACCAGAATTAAAAACATAAAAATTATAATAAAATGGACTAAATTAACTAAATTAAGTAACCCATTGAAGTTGGAAGGTTAATAAACCCATAATGCCATGCGTTACCCTTTATTATTTCCTCATCCTTTCTTTTTGATTTTGCATAAACTATTCTCTCACCTTCCACTTTCATTCTTATTTCATTTTTTTTTCATTTTATTTATTATTAATATCATAACTGCTTCACTCAACCGTCCACTTAAAAGAACAAGGGTATAATTCCGACTTTAGTCCCTTTAATTTATTTTAATCTATATTTCAACTTTTAACACTTATGTAATTTAATCCCTGTACCTTAATATCTCTTAATTCATAAAAATTACCTATCTAAAATTTAATTCGCTACTAAATTAACTTTGCAAATATTTAATAAAAATATTTACGGGTTTGTTTTACAGGAACAGAGTCCTGAACTTCACTTTCCGACACCCTCGACTGTCGAGTCGTTACAGCTATTTCTACACTAACAGCAGATAAATGCACCACCCATCCAAACTAAGTCTTAATTACATTCATTGATTAAAGTAGAGTAAAGATAAATATAAAATTACAAAAAATCAAAATTTCACAATTTTAACATTAAGGCTCCGTTTGTTTGCAGGTAAAATATTTTCTGGAAAATGATTTCTGGAAAATGATTTCCTGGAAAATGATTTCTGGAAAATGGTTTACTTTTCTGGTGTTTGGATGAATCTGTGTAAAATATTTTCTGTTGTTTGGCAAATTTCCTGAAAAGCTATTTTATAATAAAAATTTATATATTTAAGAATTTATTATCTTTTCTTTGTTTGATTGAGTTTATATATATATATATATATATATATATTAATACATTTATATTTTAAATTGTTTTTAACATGTATTGCAATGATTTATTTATTATAAATAAATCATTTTAAATATATAATAATACTCAATTATTAAACTAGAATATTAACCGTCCTAAATTGAAAACAACCAAAGTCAAATAATTATTTGTAATTGTGTTATAAAAAAAAATAAAAAACAAGGATTGAATAATTATAAATTAGCTTCCAAACCACAATTAATACTAGAAATTAATAATATTATCCAAATGCATAATTAGTATTACACTACATGATAACAACAACATTATCCAAGTGCATAACTAATATTACACCACATTATAACAACATTGTCCAAGTGCATAACTAATATTACACCACATTATAACAACATTGTCCAAGTGCATAACTAATATTACACTACATTATCAATATCTTCAACCTTGAGAAAATTTTTGAAGCCAAATTTTTCTATGCTTCTTACTTTTAACTAAAAAAGCTTTTACCTCAGATTCATGACTCACTAAATAATCAAACACAGAACAAAGGAAGTCATCATCAAATCCTTCTACCTCCATTGACATCACTTCTTTGTGAAGATGTGGTGTCTTATCCGCAGTAAATTGTTTCAAAGCATTAGCAATTTCGCCAAGTTGTTCACTCACAAGTTTAATTTGTTCATCTTCGACACTTTCTTGAGCCTTTTTTCTTTTACGTTTGGATGTGCCAGATGAAGATACATTTGTTCTTACCTCTTCAGTCGCTTCATTCTCGCAGTCTATAGGCACTGAACCTATGTTATCATCATCCAAATCTATGTCAGCAAATGTTCGGGCAAAACTCCCTGTTGCCATATCTTTGCCAACAACCAAAGCCATTTCATCATAATGATCAATACTTTTATTCAAAAATGGTTCATACTTCTTGTGTGCCTGTTGGATATTATATAAAATTAGAATAACAAGTAAAAAATAATTGAAATATACTTAACATATATATACATATATTACTATTACTGCTGCATCATATGTCGCTCTATCACATGTGATCATTTTCATGTTATCATCCCATCCAAAGCCACTTTCACCCTGAATTGTGCATATAATCTGCCACTGTTTCTTTACAGTCCTCAAATGATTTTCCACATGTTTTGCATCGCATTGGACTTGAAATTTTTCAGAAATAGCTTCGACAACTCAATTAATAGAAGCTGCTTTGAAAGTATTAGAAGGCTTATTTCCTTTCTGGGCCTCCTCAGCTAAAATTTCAAGAAAAAGATGTTCCATCGGTTTTGTCCACCTGAATTGCTTGGAGGTTCCTTCTTGGTTGCCCTTACCCATTCTACATTAATAATTGTCATTGTCAATCATTTCAATATCCAACAAGTTTAAAACATAATAAATTCAATATCTAACAAGCTTGAAACATAATCAATATCTAACCAAATCAAGACATAATAATTTTAGAATCCAACAAACATAATAAACTGAAATTTCAGAATCCAACATTAACAAAAAAAATTTTAATAAAACATACATAATATAGAAACTACAACCCTAAGCCCTAAACCTACATAATATTTCTAGCCATATAATCAGTCCACATAGTTTGTGCAATTTCATCTCTCTTAGCAGACCATTCTCTTGCTTCTTCTCTTTCTTCTCGCTCCGTAAAAGTTGATATTATCAAATCAGACTCAGGCTCCTCGTATAATCCTTGATTAAGTAAATCACTAGGATCAACTCCCATGATATGATTATGAATGGTGCAACAAGCCAAAACTATATCTACTTGAGTTTGAAAATTCCAAAATGGTTCAGCATCTAATACACGAAACCGTTTTTTCAAAATCCCAAAAACACGTTCAATAGTGATTCACAATGATGAATGACGAAGATTAAAGAGTTCTTTTGCATTTTCAGGCCCCTGAGCATTAAACTCTTTTAAATGATATCGAACACCACGATATGGGGTAATATATCCATTACGGATACCATATCCAGCATCAGCAAGATAATATTTACCTACAATTTTACAAAACATTATTATTACTAATAAATTATGAGCTTAGTAGAACTATTTGGTATTTAATGTTTTATAATTCTTACCTTCCGGAATTTTTAATCCTCTTGGGCGTGAAAGTGCATCACTTAAAATACGAGAATCATGTACACTACCTTCCCAACCAGCTAGAACATAGGAAAATTTCAAATCAAATGTAATGGCAGCCAATACATTTTGTGTCGTCCCCCCTTTACGGCTACGAAATCTTCCTTGAATGTTAAGTGGAACGGATGCACGAACATGAGTTCCATCTAATGCTCCAATACAATCTTTAAAATAAGGATAAAACCTTGGATTCTTTTTGATTTCACTAGGAGTTGACTCATCAGGTAATCTAATAACTAGCTTATACAATTTCAAAACAGCTCTCAATACAACCCTAAAGTAACGGTGAATTGTCTCAGTTGATCTATAATATCTAGATCCTATCACTCGAAACCTTACATTATGACCAATTATATGTAAAAATATAACTACTTGCTCCCTAATATTCACCGATTTAGTTGATTGTAACAAATTATTTCTACTAAGAATATCACACAAATTAAAAAATGCAATTGGTCTCATCCTTATCACATCAATACAATGCTGGTCACCACTATATAAAATACTATTAATATAATTTTCTCTTTCATTATCTCGATTCACATGAGGGTGAGAAGCAATTTCCTTCCTAGTTTTTAATTTTTTAATCCAGAGAGCCCCAAAAGCTAAAACTGAAGCCATGACTCCGACAATTGCATGATGTTGATTACGATCCATCTATACAATACCACATAAATATTTGATCACTACAAAAAATACGTAAACTTTTCATAATATCACATACATGACTAAAATTACTATGACTAAAGTGCATACATATGTATATGAAAGTTTCTCAAGCAATGACTAAAGTTACCATGACTAAAGGGAATAGAGTTAACTATCATAAAAAAAAAAAGAAAGAGATTTAGATGAGTGTCATGCAAGAAGGCAATGCATTATAAAAATTAAAATTAAGTTATTAAATTATATGAAAGAAAATAAACTATAGATCAGGCGCAAAGATAGGAAAATTTATTGTAAGGTTGAAATTAAATTATAATTTTTAAGATAGTAAAAATGTAATTTTATTATTTAAATAATTTATATTTTATAATTTTTAAAAGATTAAATAATATGTTTATTATTTATATGATGAGTGAGTGATTGCTTATTAAATGATAATGTAATTATTTACTGTTAAATATTCTTACATATTTATTAAATTATTGTGTAAAATAAATTGTTTATTATATACTATAAATATAAAAACATTATTAATTATAAATTTACAAGAAATTATATAAATATTGAGTTAAGTTAGTAAAATTTATAAAATTTAAAGTAACGATGTTTTGGGTTTCCATATGCACTTTTTATATTCTATATAAAAACATAAAAGATAAAAATATCCTCCTAGAATAATATCTACCCCTATAAAAAAGATAAATTATCTCGTTAATCCCTCTAAAAATAAATTCTTCTTATTTTGATCACTATTTTAATGACAGCGTTAGATTGCCAAGCTGGTCACTTCTCTGCTTTTTCCTTGACGGTATATTTCATGTAATTAATCAATTTCCACCTAATTAAATGTTTTTAAACTCAAAAATAGCTTCCTCTCCTCTTAGCCTACCCTTTCCACTACTGTACTCATCATCTTCCCCATCACCATTGCAATTTGCAACCTCGTTTGAATCAGCCACTAAGTCCCTAAACCCAAATATCCTCCATCACCGACTCACTATGCCTCATCATCGCCCAACTCTCACATCACTTAGCATCTAACCTGAACCAAAATCTCCCATTTTCTCACAACCCACGACCCAAATCACCATCTCTGTCTCTATCCTTTTACCACTAAACCCAAACCCAACAATAAAAGCAATCAATAGAAAAACTGAAAAAAAAAAAAAACAACCACCATGCATCTCAGTAAACTACAACCTTAAAACCTGAAGCAAAAGATAAGAGAAAAGAAAAAAAAGTTTCGGTAGTCCCTTTGCAAATATGAACAATGGAGTTGCAGAGGAGATTGTGAGGAATCACTATTCTTGAATGGAGGCCAACAGGACCATCAGTGTTGAAGATTGGAGAAGGAACTAAAAGTTTAAGGCTCATTTTTTGGGGTAATCATGAAGGCTTTTGGAAAATTTGAGGCTGGATTAGTGTTTATTACATTGAGGTAAAGAGTGGGGAGGTGGCATTTTTGGGGTCAGAGGCAAATTCATTGGAAGACAGATAGAACCGCAGAGAAAGTAATCGTAAGGAAAAGTCAAGCAGAGGGAGGTGTGGGCTGATGTCCCCAACCATTTTAGGCGGAGAAATTGATCAAGTACTGACTGTAACTCTAAGCCTCGTTTCCATCGACTTCTGCTCCATATCAATCTCTGCAAATCCATCGACTATGTGCAAATCCGTCACCTCACCCCCTGTAAATTTCTCTGCTCTTTGGAATCAGATTTTTCTGTTTTTGAACCTTCATTTTGTTCCTTCTGTTAGATGCTTAAATGGTTTCTCTAAAGAACTTAGATTTCATTTTTTTCTTCTGCATGGTTTTGGAAATTTGGGTCTACTTTCCTAGATTCCATTCTGCTAAAGCTCCAATATTTTCAGATGTTGTTAAGCATAGAGGTCCTTTTATTTTCTACTGTTGTTAATCTACCATACGTAGACAACCATACCTAAACAAAGCTAGATAGCCATACCTAGACAACCAAATCTTCGAGAGAGTGAGAGTTGGTGGTATGCACACCATTAAACCTAGACAGCCATACCTAAAAGAAACAAAGCTTTAAAGCTAGGAAATCTATAGATCGAGTATGAAACAACTCTATCAAGAAATAAGGATGACGATAGAGATGATCTAGGCTGAATCTCTAATTTTGTACTCCTGCTTCTGATTCTTTTTGTTCTCATTATTTTCAGTCGAGAAACTGGTGCTCTAAAAATAGAACAATTGATCGTGGTAGCCGCGCAATCAATTTATTGTTTCATCTATGGCACGATTTTAGAGGTTTTATTTTGGTTCAACCTCTGATAAGCTTACTATCTAATAGTGTTAATTTTTGCTTTCACATGCTCCTACCCACCATGATTAAGAGGGAGAATAGAAGAAAAAGAAGGAGAAAAGTTACCTGGATGAGAAGATGAAGAATAACGCAAGGAAGATGAAGAGGGAGACCGATTGTATGCGAAAAGATTATGCGAAAGAGAAAGCACCTGAGACCAAAAAGCTACCATGAGAAGAGATTTATTTTGAAAGAAAAAGAAAAGAAGAATTTAGAAGTAGAAATTACCTGGATGGATGAAGAAGAAGAAAATGAACGGTGCACTGAGTTTGGAAAATGTCTTACAGAAAAAAAATCTGTAAGCCATTTTACATAAAAAGCAAGCAATTTTACCCGTGTTCTGGAAAATGTTTTCTTTAGGTAAAATGTTTTCAGGTTACCAAACAACGTAAAACCAGGAAAATATTTTCCGGAAAATGTTTTCCTGGTTGCCAAACGGACCCTAAAACAAATTAATTTACACTGTAGAAGAGTACGAACTAGTCTAATGCTAATGCTAAACAACATCGTATTATTTAAAGAAAAAAAAGGCGTAAACCCTTTTTCCTCTCTATCAGTGGTAACGGTTTCCAGATAATTTTTTTTTATAAGAAACTATTTCCAGATAATTATTAACCAATAAAAATATGTAAAATAAGTTAAATGGAACGAAAAAGAAATATTCGTAAAATTCGAACCGTCAATTAAAAGATCTAGAATCCAATCTTATTCAAGAAAAAAAGGGAATTTACCCGTTGAAAGATTTGTGCACGGCGTTGCCAAAACAGATTTATTTTTTTTATTCAGTTAAATCCAGGATTTCTTTTTTTAATTTTTAATAAATACTTAAACTTGCCTTTTATAATTTTTTTATTTTTTTCCCTAAATTTATAGGTTTTTTTTTTTAATATTTACTGATATAGTAAAATGTTACATCAACATTATATACATATGACCTATCAGATGTTACCAATAATTTATTTCATTGATCACTTCAATAAGAAATCAGGATCAAACTTATTTAGTATTAACAAAAAAAAAAAAAAAAAAAACTTAGTCGATTAATATTTCAACTTTAAAATAGAATATTTTACATGTCTCCGGTCACGATTTTTTTTTTATTAAAATAAAATTAGTTTTCAGCACATAACTTTTCTTTCTTTCCCTTTGTCTACAAAACCATAAGCGTGTCTGCCCACTGCACGGAAACAAACAACAGAAAGAAAAAGAGCCGTTAGTATTTAACAAAACAAAAGGTTTGATTGGCACAGCCAAAACAATAGATAAAGACGAAACAAGAATGGGATTATAATGTTTTAATCTATTTATTATTTTAGTACCAACAAACTGTTTGAATTCGATTTCAAATTGTTTTTTATAATTTTTCTTTTTTACCTGATGATGTTATCATATGATTCATGCTAATTTATGATTGACTAAATATCTTATTGGATTTTTTTAAATACCCAAAGGACTAAATCGGGTAATATTGTAAAAATGCAGACAAATCTGACTAACAACATAAGCAATCAGTGATAAGGTTTTTATTGTGTATTTAAATTTTTATTTAGATTTAATTACTACCTAAATTTAAAAATTATAAATTAATTTAATACTTTCTTTTGCATTTAATTAATATTGTTCAAATAAATTGATGTAGTATTAACAATCAATAGTATGGTGACATATGACAATTTTTTTTAAAATAATAAATTTCACATTTATAAAAATTTTATATTTTTTTTATTTTTATTATGTGTCAAAATGTAAAATTGTCACATGTTATCATACGTTACGTCTGTATTTTTTAATAATGTTAGTCAAATACCTAAAAATAATTACCGAATTAATTTATAATTTTCAAACTCAAGTATTAATTAAATATAAATTTTCAAGTTTAAATACCTCTAATTGAAACATAATTTTGGGTAAATCCTCAGTTGTTTTTTCATGACATTATATTAGGAATATATGAAAAGTAGAGGGGAAGACAGTTGGACAGTTGGCATTTGACAAAAATGTGTTAGGCAGATGATACCACCAGACTTGTAGGCAGTAGCTTCGGTGTTTGATGAAAATAATGAATGAACCAGTGTGCTCCAATGTATTTACGAGAATGCCCTTTTTTGAATTTTTGTGTTTAAAGAATATACCATGTTACTGGTTTGGCATATTCCAATTTCCAAGCTAATTAACTTTTATAATTGATCAATTTTATGATGATGCCTTCACCCCCCCCCCCCCCAAACCACATTTTTATCCTTATCACGTTGCTTCATCTTCACGCTTTTTTTTTCTATTTTATTATTTCTTATATTGACTTTTAAGAAAATATCTACAAAAAAGTGTTGTCCAGTATCTTTTAAAATTATAATAAAATATTAAAAAATTGACAATTTTAAAAATTATTTGTAAAATAAAAAATACATTATCAATGCATCAATTATTAACTCCTTTAAATTTGTAACCATGTCTATGATACAATACAATATAATACATATATTTTAAATTTTAAATGCTACAATAACCATCAATAAATAAATAAAAGTTCTTTTTTTGAGTTTCTCTTATCAAACTTTTGCTTATTGTAACTCTAGATTCCTTTTTAGAAAATAATTAAAAAGTTTAAAGATAATAAAAATAAAAGATATCAAAAAATTAGATAAGGTTACATAATTTTGCTAATAATCAAATTAGATTTAGAAATATTATCATATATAAAAGGTATGCTCTCAAGTAGCACGTTATCCTCTACTCTCAAGTAGCAAGTCTTAGGGGGGTTTTTCGCTGACAAAGAAAATTCTCCTTTAATGAGAAATTTTGAAAATTTGTTATAAAAAGTCGAATATATTGATTCCAAAATTCACGAAAAATAGGAAAAGTAGAAATATTTTAAGCGTGTTGAAGGCGTTATTGATGGAGAATGAACTTGTAGGTTTAAGTCTTGATGAAGAAGAGGATGAAGGTTTGCAATTTGCGACTGAGGCTAGGCCATAGAGATCAGTATACGAGTTTTGTTTAGTCGGATGTTGTCTTACAGCAAGTGTGGTTCACTTTCCTGTGATGAAGAACACGATGGCTAACTTGTGGCACCCGTTGCGGGAATCCAGATCTTTGACCTAGGTGAGAAATGCTACATCTTTCGATCCTTTTATAAGGTGGATGTGGAACGAGTGATGAGTGGAACACCATGGACTTTTAATAATTATCTTCTTCTGCTTCATAAACTAAAAGAAGGAGAAGATCTAAATTTAGTGCCTTTGGTTTATGCTAATTTTTGGGTACAAGTTCACGATCTTTCAACAAGATTTTTCTCTGATTACATGGCGCAACTATTGGGTGATTTCGTTGGTAAAATTCTGGAACATGATACAAAACAATTAAATCAAGGTTTTAAAAATTTTATGCGTATTATGGTTCAGCTAGATATTAGAAAGCTGTTGAAGAGGAGGAAAAAATCATGATTTCCTAGTCAAACTTTGTTTATGTGAAATTTCAATATGAAAAACTATCCTTATTTGGTTTCCTTTATGATTATTTGGGGCATGGAGATAGGTTTTGTCATAGGAGAATTAATTTAAGACTCAAAGAGGTGGAATGTGGGTAGGATTTATCATTAAAAGCACAACCAAGGAGAGTAGGTATCACGTCGATTGTATGTCTAATGGAGGACAATGTAGAGAAAATTTTGGGGAATATGCTGGCAAAAAATTAGTGGGAATTAATGGTAGAGAGGCATGTAGTTTGAACCCAAGGCAAAATTTAAGTTTTTTTAACTCTATTTTGGGGTTTAATCTAGAGGGAAGGAAGAGTCAATACAAAGGAAAACTCTATTTTGGGGTTTAATCTAAAGGGAAGGAAGAGTCAATATAAAGGAAAAGGGATACAATATAAGAGTGAGAGGGGTAAGAAGGATATGGAAGAAGATAGTAAGGAGTTACTGTTGGAGAATGGTGAAGGAAATAAAAGGCCTAAATCTAACAATCAGATTCAATGCATGCTTTTGCACGCAATAAGGGTTGGACTAGGTGAACAAAGGGAAATAATTTGCAAAAAAATAGATATCGGCAGCTGCTAATAGGCAAGCTGACCGGACACAGTGAAAATTTTAAGTTGGAATATTCGTGGATTTGGGAGTCCACGGGGTGTTAGAAGGCTTTAGCATACGCTGAAGTTGTATAGTCTTCAGATTGTCTTCTTTATAAAGACAAAGTTAGATAGTTCTCGGATAGAAAAAGTTAGATGGCGGTGCGGGTTTTCATTGTGGTATGATGTGCCAACAATTGGAATGCGTGTAGGGTTAAGTCTTGGATAGAAGAATAAGTTATTAGTGAGCCTGAAATGTTTTTCTAATAATCATATTGATGTTGACATTAAAGACAATAAAGCAAGTCCCAATTGGCGATTGACTAGATTCTATGGGGCCCTAGAGGCTCGAGGAAGGAATAAGGCATGAGACCTTTTGAAAAGGTTAGAAAGAGAGCAAATTACTCTATGGATGGTTTGTGGTGATTTTAATGAAATTTTATATTCTTTTGAAAAGGAATGAGGGTTGCCTAGAGATGAAGGACGTATGAAAAAATTCAAAACAACCCTTAATGAGTGTTAACTAGAGGATGTGGGATATGTTGGTAAGTGGTTTACATGGGAAAAAGGAAACCTTCCCGAAACTAACATAAAAGAGCACCTTAACAGAGGGGTAGCGAACATTGAATGGTTCAACCATTCCCTGAATATACGATACAACATTTGTCCCATTCTTTTTCAGACCATTGCCTTTTACTTTTTCAAACTAAACAAGAGAGGATGAGTAGGAGAATAAAGGATTTAGATTTGAAGCATGGTGGGCCTTGGAGACATTTTATGAAGAGAAAGTGAAAAGATTATGGGCGATAAGTATGAGTGGTGCGCTAGAGAATTTAGAATCAGTAGGGAAAAGTTTACAAAGATGGGTAATGGGAATTAAAAAATTACCAAAAGGATTATCAATAAAGTTACTTGCTCAGATTGAGGAACTTGATGGAATAGAAAAACGGATGAGAATTTGGCTGAGCTAATTGATGCCAAAATTCATTTAAACTTGGAAATTGATAAAGAAGATAGGTATCAGGAGCAACGGGTAAGGACGGATTGGTTAAAAATGGGAGACAAAAATACAAAGTTTTTCCATACTTTGTGTCCCAAAGAAGAATAACAAATCAAGTTGATGAATTGGAGAATGAACAAGGACAAACAACCACGAACCAATAAGAGATGACAGAGGTGGCGAAAAGATGCTTTGAAAATATTTTTTTCATTAGGAGAGTTGGTATCCTTGAGTATATCCTTTCTAGAATTGAAGCAAGTATTTTGGACGACAGGAATCAAGGCTTAACCGAAGAATACAGTAGGGAAGAAATTGCTCTTGTTCTTAAAGACATGTGGCCAACTAAAGCTTCTAGAAGTGATGGGTTCCCAGTGTTATTCTTTTAAAAGTATTGTCATATTGTTGGACAAAAGGTTGGAGATTTTTGTCTCGACATATTAAATAGAGGAGGTTCACTAGATGGGGTTAATATGACTTGTAACATCCCAAAAACTAGTCTAGAAGAAATCGCGTTTTGAAACCAAAAGAAGTCATCCCTCAATTTGAGTTTAGACTTTGGAAATTTTTGTCAAGTAAATTGATCTTGTAATGACCCAAAATTCACGGGCATCGAAAAAGTACATTATCGAGTCTTCGTCTTAGTAAACCGAATTCATAAATATTTGTTAGAAATATTTATGAGCCTAGTGTTGTGTTTAATTAGGTTTTAATTAAATGAATTTAGCTTAATTAAGAGTAATTAGGAAAAGGACTAAATTGAATAAATGGTAGAAGTTGAATTATAAATCAATAGAAAATGAAAGGGACTAAAATGGCAAATATGCCATTAGCAAGAAATGAGGCGGCATAAATATATATTAAATTATTATTAATTATTGTTACGATTTTCTATTTAATAATAATTATTATTAGTATATAAATTAAATAAAGACAATTGTATGGTGGTAAAATTAAACATCTGTAATATGCATATTTATACACTTGTAATTTATTTATATATTTTTTTAAATAATAAGTAAAAGATATTTATTATATTAATTATTTTATTATTATAACAAAGTATAAAATAAAAGAAATAAAATAAAGTAGGGGTGAGCATTCGATCGAATCGAATCGAATGAAAAAATTTCGAGTTAATCGAGTTAACGAATTATATTTTATCATCCTAATTTGATTTGAAATTTTCTCGAATTGAGTCGAGTGAGATGGAATTTGAATCAAATCGAATATATTTTTTCGAGTTAAATCTTAAAAAATAATTTTGGGTCCTTGTAACCACTATCACCCACCGTAATAAAATTTGTCTACCGTAATCCATTTTTTTATTAACTTTCATCACCTCATAATTTATTTATTAATCTTTTATATACGGGTTCGTTTCTTTACTTAGTTATTTCAATTATCTTCAGATTCTTGCACTATTTATTTTGGAATTAAAAGATATATTAAATGTAAAAATGTGATTTTTTTTATAAAAGTTATTTTAAAGATAAAATGTGAAATTGACACCAATATAAAATTTTAACACAAATATTTTATGACATTATTAATAATTCAATTTTAATATAAATATTCAATATGACTAAACAATTCAATAATATAAATAATATAAAATGTGAAATTTAATTTAACAATAAATAGTATATATAAATAAAATTACTACTATTTATATTTAGGGATTTTTTATGGATATTTTTGATTTTTTATTTGGGAATAAAATGTGAGAAGTAAAAGTTTAAGGGGAAAATAAAAAGTTTTAGGGAGTAAAAGTGTGAGGGAAAGTAAATACGGGAAAGTAAATAAGGGAGAGTAAAATTTTGGATGGAAAATATTAATAAAAATTTTTTTGGGGGGGATAGGTTTGGGGTAGATGGGAGGTTGGGATGGAAAGAGAGTACAAGTTTTAGGAGAAAATAGGAGGGAGTAAAAAATTTGGGGGAAAATAAAAAGTTTTGAGGGTTTTTGAGAATAAAATTTTGAGGAAAAGTAAATGGGAGAGTAAAATTTTGGTGGGAAATGGATTTTGGGTAGATGGGGGGTTGGGATGGGATGGGAGTAAAAGTTTTGGGGAGAAAGTGGGAAGGAGTAAAAGTTTTGAGAGAAAAGTAAAAAGGTTTGGAAGTTTGGGGTAAATATGTAAAATATTATAGTTTGATATTCGAATTATTCGAGTTATTTGAATTTGAAAACTCAACTCGATTCGAACTCGAAATTCGAAAAAAATTTGAGTTGACTTGAATAACTCGATTAATTCGAATAACTTGATTTGTTTAACTCGAAATTCGAATTTTTTTCGATTTTTTCAAATTGAATCGAGTTTTGCTCACCCCTAAAATAAAGTAAAAAGGAAACCAAAAGAAAGAAAAGAACAGAGAACCATTCGAAAAAGAAGGAAAGAAAGAAGGAAAAAAATAAAAGGAAAAACTAGGGTTTAAGGTTTGAAGTTTTAATTTGGTAAGTCAATTAAGTCATTTTCTTTTAATTTTGATGTTTTGAAGTCTTAGAACAAAGTTTTATTGAATTTAAGTTGAAATTTTGAAAGTTTTTAGATTTTTAATACGATTTATGTTGAACAAATTGTTGAATTAGGGTTTTAATTGATAGAATTTCTAGTTAGAATTGATTAAAGGATTAAATTGTAAAGTAAGCCATAAGTTTTACATAGTAGAGGCTAAATTACAAGAATTTCAAAATTAAGGTATTATGATGAAAATTAGATAATTAAGTTTAAGTTTGGTTGGAATTTGAGTGGAAATAAGGCATGAATTGAGATAGAAACATAAATGAATTTAGTTAGTACTAAATTGAAATTAAGGTAGAAATTGAATAAGAAAATTCAAATAATAGATGTAAATTAGTATTGTATTAATGATTATGAAATTATCTTAAATTTTCATAGCTAATATTGCACCCGAGGCATCTACGAAGAAAGGAAAGGAAAAAGTGGACAATGAGTAAACACGAGAAATCACAGTTTGTATTACTATAATTCAAGTTATTTATTATTAAATGTTAAATTTTAATTTGTGTGTATGGTAAGTGAAATGTGAGGTAAGTATCTTTATGGAGTTGAATGGAAATTGAATTGATTGATGAATCTATGTTGGTATTGAATTGTATTTTGATTGGAAAATAGAAAAGTGGATTTGAAATTGAAAGCAAATTTCGAAATGAAAATGAAATTGAATTGAGAATTGGAAACCCTATTAACTAGTCGGACTGAGTCGAATATAGTTGGCATGTCATAAGATTGGAAGTGTTCAGGGATACTTCGACCTCGAGTTGATGAGACATTGGGTGTCACTATATTTCATTGGATAGATTCGATGAGGTACTGGGCACCAACTTTTTTCGGCTCTGTCGATGAGACATTGGGTGTCAACTATTGCTCCGAACTATCAGATGAGGCATTAGGTGCCATTCTAGAGTGTTTGGTTGGATCCGTGTACCCGCTAAGGTCCGAGTCTTGTTAATAGGGGTAAATAAATAAAATGATAAATCGAATGAAATTGATTGATTGAGTTATTGAAAGAAATGGGAAAGTTGAATTGTGAATTGAAATTGAGATTGAAAATGAAAGGCATGAACCAAAGGTTCATGAGATGATTGAATTCAATTTGATTACATATGATATCAACTGAAAAATTGTTATTATTGAGAATTGGAAGTTAAAGTATGAATTAGTACATATTAAATAAATTGTTATATGTTTGATATTTATATGTTTATAATTTATTAATTGTTGTTATAATTTGAATTATGGTAATAACACTGAGTATATCCATACTCAGTGTACAGTTGTTTCCGTGCGCAGGTCAGTAGAAGTCAAGTGTTCCGATTCAGCATCCAGGGCAATCCCGACCTCAAAGAAACTTGGTGATGTATCTCTCTTTTTGATAAATGTGGCATGTACCTAGGTTAAAAGTATGAGTTAAGATAGTTATAATTGGTGTAAATGATATAAAATGATGGCTTGGATACTTGGTTTAATGAAATAGAAATAGAATTATCATGGCATGCTTGGTATATTTGGTAACAAGTTGATATAGAATGAATGGAGTTTATTAATTTAATTCAAATGATATATGCGAATGTTTATTTAGTAAATTACTAAGTTGATGTTTAGGGCATGTTTTAGGTGCATTTGAATATGAAATTGTATGGATTGTGATATTGATTTTGAATTGGTTGTGGTTTGAAATTGCAGGGAAGGTTAGATGTTTATAAAGGGGTTATACTGAGTTCACAAAAAAAATTACGAAAAATTTCCCGAGCTCTCGAATTGGTCTTGATTCACTTCTAACACGTATAATGGGCCTCGATGGTCCATTAAAGGGACACTATGAATATTTTATAATATGTATGCTATTTATTTGTATGATGTTCATAATTTGTCTAAAAGGTCCGGTAATGCTCCGTAACTCTGTTCCGACGATGGTTTAAGGTTAGAGGGTGTTACAGATATGGTTTAGTGGTTAAGTGCTCTGGTTATGTGTATGATGTTATGGGTTCAAGTCATGTTTCTAGAAATTTTTTTATTTTGCTTAAACCCTTACATTGTAATGTGTGGTTTATAAGTAATTGTGTGCAATTGATATTAAGAATAAGCCTGCTAGTTCAATGGTTAAGCGTCTGTACACCATTTGGTCTTATGTTTGAGTATTGGCAAAAGCTATGGAGATATTGTTTTACTAAACTACCTGGTGTGGTAGTTTATTTTAGTTAACTAAACTTTTCCAAAACAAAACTTCCTTTTCTGTTCATATTGTTTCATTTTTTTTATTTCTAATGTTACATTTTAATTCCTTCTGCATTAATTCGGTTTCACCGTCTCAAGTTCCTTTTGTTTTGTGCTATGGTACATTACACTGATTCTGTACGAGGTCTAACTTCTCCTTACTAGTTTGATTCGTTAGTTGGTAAGTTCGATTTAAAGTTTTGGTGTCAAAGGTTGTAACACCCTAACCCGTATCCATCGTTGGAATAAGGTTTAGTAGCATTATCAGAGTTTACAGATCAAACTTAAACAATTCATGTCACTTTACATTCAAATCAGATATAAATCATTAATTAATCATATCGTCCTTTGTATAAGCCCTCGAGGCTTAAAACATACATTAGAAACGAGTAGGGACTAAACTGGGAACTTTGAAAATTTTTTGCGAAATTTCGAAATTTTTCCTATGTGCAAGGGATACACGCTCGTGTGGTCAGGCTGTGTGGCTCACACGGCCAAGTAACACGCCTTTGTCCTAGGCCGTGTGGTATTGAAGTAGGGTACACACCCGTGTCCCTAACCCGTGTAACTCTCTGTTTTACATTTTATTTAAGTGCAGGGGTCACATGGCCAAGTCACACGCCCGTGTGCTAGGCCGTGTGATCAATTCTAAACACTCTGTTTTGAATTTTTAAGATGCAGGGGACACACGGCCAAAATACACGTCCATATGCTAGGCCGTGTGTTACACACGGCTGAGACACACACCCGTGTCTCTGCCCATGTGGATAGAATAAGGTTATTTCCAAGCCTTATTCTTCACCCAAATTTGTTTTCCATCTACATTAACACTTAAACACATTTCCAAACCATATCAATGTACTTAAACATACCAAAATAATGTTATAAACATGTCATATTTCCACTTTCAATCAATGTGCCTTTAGGCACCTCAAGTGATTATACATTTTCACATCTACTTATTCTTGTAAATAAATAAACAAGTTTACTTAACTTATCTAATTCACTTATTTGCATATTTTGTCACATATGCTAATATGATATCTATTAATCAACTATTTAAGCACACACCAACATGTTATTGCCTCATTTATACATATCAAAATGTATTCATCACAAGCCATTCCAATGGCTTATTATAACCAAAACACTTACATGCCGACATTGGTTAATCGACCTATACATGCCATTATAACTATAATTGATTTGCCATTTATACCTAAATAGGCCAATGGATAGTGTGAGTGATCTCCGCTAAGCTTCCAATCCAACGAGCTTCCGAATTACTAAAGAACAGGGAAAAAATAAAACAAAGTAAGCATATAATGCTTAGTAAGTTCGTATAACATGGTAAATAACTTAACGAAATATACATATACTTTTCATATCATGAATTCAAATAACATATACAAATCTTACCTATGTATTTCAAGTACATTTCCATAACATTTCGTCTCAAGTTTAGATTATTTCATGTCATGAATTTGCTCATTAAATCAATTAAAATATCAATAGAAACTCGGGAAAATACACTTGAAGTGTACAAATCTATAATCTTAGATGAACATATTCATCAAACAAGTTCCATGTTCATATATCACCATCTCATACTTCTATTTATCATGTATCATTATTTTCATGTATTTCAGGCAGATACATGTAATAATTCGTTTCGTGTTCATATTTTCTCATGTCAAGATTTTACCTGTAACACCCTCTGACCCCAAACCGACCCCAGAATAGGGTTACAGGGCATTACCGAAAACAGACAAACTTTATTATTATAAAGCAAAAATAATTACGAAATTATACTCAAAATAAGGTTAATTACCCTTATCGAGGTTCTACGGACCTAATATGAACCTTTCATGGGGTTAGGATTCGAATCCCAACTTTATAGGTACTCAGAATTTTTTTTTTTTACATAACATATAACTATATACCATTCATTTCATAAACTTAGGAATCATCCATTCATACATCAAACTCCTTAGAGTTGATACACCATCTTTCACATTCAAAACATTAAATATGTACAAATGACCACCTAAAACCTAGTACATGCCATATTACCAGAAGATAAGATTTTCACCACAAAATGAGCTGGAGTCGGAGATGGTTTTGAATGCAGAACTGGACTCTACTTTACCTAACCTGTGCACGGAGAATAACCGTACGTTGAGTATTGGAAATACTCAGTGGTATTATCATAATTCAATTCATAACATCAAATCAGGTTCAAAGCACAAATGCATAAGTAGTCAATTGAATATGCCAATTCATGTCATATTAATATCATTCAAATGATTATAAAATTATCACCAACATGTAAACACTTAATTCATAACACTTTCATGTATACATAATTCATAAGCATAAAGTTCATGCTTTCAACTTCATAACACAATTTCTTTTCACATTCGTATCATCATTTTCTTTCACCTTTCATTCGATAATTCAGATAATTAGAATCAGATAATTTTATTCATTTCACTTATAGGCCCTATTAACCTGACTCGGATCAAGGTGGATACGCGGATCCAACCAAACACACCAGAGTGGCGACCAATGCCTCATCGGATAGTTTAAAGTAAATCAGATCTATGGTACACCAAGTACCTCATCGGCCAAGCCGAAGCAATGTGGCTACCAAAGCCTCATCGAAACTATCCGAAGTAAATCTATGGCACACCTAGTGCCTCATCGACTCGAGGTCGAAGAATCCCTGAACACTTCCAATCCTATGGCATGCCAATTATATCCACTAAGCCCGACTAGTTAATAGGGTTTCGATCACATTTCCATTTCCGAAACATTTTCACATTTCAATCAATTCTCTTATATTTCTCAATGTAATCACAAATAATCAACAATTCACATTCAAGTCATTTTCATGCACATTCATATATATATATAAACAATTAAATATGCAATAATAAATACTTTGAATTATGATAATACAAACCGATTTCTCCGAGCTATTCCTTGACTACTTTCTCTTTCCCCTTCGTATTGGATGCCTCGGTTTCTTTGTTTGCTACGAAAATTAGCATAATTATAATTAATTAATATAATACAATTCAATTTAATTCATAAGCCTAAACATGCAAATTTGACCATTTTTAGGATATACATAATTTCACCATTAAGCTGTCTATTTGAGTCATTGTTACTGAATTATTTATATCTTGAGCTACGAAACTCCAAATTAATATCCGTAAATTTTCCTTGAAACTAGACTCATATATCTTCTCACCATAAAATTTTCAGAATTTTTGGTCCAGCCAATTAGTACAGTTTATTCATTAAATACTCCCCTATTACTCCATTCGATAGTTCTGACCTCTCTCTACTAAAAATCAATTATCTCATTGTACAGAACTCGAATAAGGTTCTTGTTTATTTCTTTTGAAACTAGATTCATTAAGGAGTTCAAACATATAAATTACACTCCATAATAATTTTTTTACAATTTTCTATTCTATAATTAAACTCTTGCATTCTATTCAATTTAGTCTTTTCTACTAATTGTTTCTAATTAAACTAAATTCACTTAATCAAAATCTAATTTAACTCATAATTATCCTCATAAATATTTTTAATAAATATTTACGGACTTAATTTTCCTAAGACGGAGGCCCTACGACTCGTTTTTTCGGTGCCTGGGAATTTGGGTCATTTCATTTTTCTCCCCCTTAAAAAAAATTTCGTCTTCGAAATTTACCTGAGAATAGGTGAGGGTACTGAGTTCTCATAGTTTCTTCCGGTTCCCATGTTGCTTCTTCCATTTTATGACTTCTCCAAAGTACTTTTACTAAAGGAACTCTTTTATTTCTTAATTCCTTTACCTCTCGGGCTAAAATCTCAACTGGTTCTTCTTCGTATGATAAATCCGGTCAAAGCTCAATATCTTCAGTAGTTATGACATGAGAAGGATCCAACCGATATCTTCAGAGCATTGAAACATGAAAAACATCGTGTATTTTCTGTAACTCTAGAGGTAAAGCTAACCGATAAGCCACCGGTCCAATTCTCTCTACTATCTCATACGGTCCAATGAAACGAGGACTCAATTTACCTTTCCTGCCAAATCTCAACACTTTCTTCCAAGGAGAGACTTTAAGAAATACTCTATCGCCAACCGAATACTCAATGTCCCGTCGTTTTAAATCGGCATAAGACTTCTGTCTGTCAAAAGCTGCTTTTAATCTTTCTTGTATCTTCTTGACTGTTTCTTCAGTTTCTTGGATCAATTCTGGCCCAATCACTTTTCTTTCATTCAGCTCTGTGCAACACACGGGTGATCTACATCTTTGTCCAAATAATGCTTCATACGGAGCCATCTGAATACTAGATTGGAAACTATTATTATAAACAAATTCAGCTAAAGGTAAATAACGTTCCCAACCTGATTCAAACTCAATAATACAAGCTCGAAGCATATCTTCTAAAATATGAATTACCCGTTCAGACTGTCCGTCAGTTTGCGGATGAAATGCTGTGCTAAAATTAAATCATGTACCCAAGGATTCATGTAATTGCCTCCAAAATCTCGATGTGAATCGAGGATCTTGATCTGAAATTATTGATTCCGGAATACTGTGTAATTTAACAATTTCTCGGATATATACCTCAGTAAGTCTCTGTAACGACCAATCTGTTCTGACTGCTATGAAATGTGCTGACTTAGTAAGTCTATCAACTATCACCCAAATAGCATTCTTCTTACTCGCTGACAACGGTAGCCCCGTAACAAAATCCATCGTGATACAATCCCATTTCCATTCAGGAATATTAATAGGCTGAAGTAAACCAGTTGGTACCTGATGTTCTGCCTTTACTCATTGACATGTTAGACATTTACCAACATATTCAACTATGTCTCTTTTCATTCCGGGCCACCAGTACAAATCTCGTAAATTACGATACATTTTTATACTTCCGGGGTGTAAAGCAAATGAGCCATCATGTACTTCTCGAAGTATTAGTTCTTTCAATTCAGAGTTATCTGGAATATAAACTCGATTTCGGTACCTTAGACATCCATGTGCATCAATACTGAAGTTCTCTACCGTACCACTCTGTATCATCTCTCTTTTCTTCACCAACTTATCATCTCCCAACTGAGCTGCTTTAATCTGCTCAAATATTACCGGTTTTACTTTTAACTCGGCTAACAGATTTCCATCATCAATGATACTGAGCTGTACAAATATGGCTCTCAACTCAATTGCAGCTTTTCTACTCAATGCATCCGCTACTATATTTGCTTTTCCCGGATGGTAGTCTATAACACAACCATAGTCTTTTAAGAGCTCGATCCACCGTCTCTGTCTCAAATTCAATTCTTTCTGGGAAAGAAGATACTTTAGACTTTTATGATCAGTGAATATGTAGCATTTTTCACCATAAAGATAATGCCTCCAAATCTTCAAAGCAAAAATCACAGCTGCTAACTCCAGGTCATGTGTCGGATAATTACACTCGTGTGGTTTCAACTGACGAGTTGCATAAGCAATAACTTTTCCGTCTTGCATCAGTACACAACCCAAACCACTTAAAGAAGCATCACTATACACAATAAAATCCTTTCCTGATTCGGATAATGTTAAAACCGGTGCCTCGGTTAACATTTGCTTCAATGTCTCAAAACTCTTCTAACATTGGTCATCCCATATAAAAGAAACATTCTTCTGTAGCAACTTAGTCATCGGCATGGCTATTTTCGAGAATCCATTTACAAATCTTCTATAATATCCAGCCAAACCAAGAAAACTACGTACCTCAGACACATTTTTCGGAGCTTTCCATTGAACTATGGCTTCAATTTTCTTCGGATCAACTCTGATTCCTTCCGCTGATACTACATGTCCCAGAAATACAACCTCTGATAACCAGAACTCACATTTACTTAATTTCTCATACAATTGCTTTTCCCGCAAAATCTGTAACACTGTTCTGAGATGCTTATCATGCTCTGTTTCTGTCTTTGAATAAACAAGTATATCATCAATGAAGACCACAACAAATTGATCCAAATACGGCTGAAATATACGGTTCATCAGATCCATGAAAGCAGCTGGAGCATTAGTCAATCCAAATGGCATTACTAAAAATTCATAATGACCATACCTCGTACGGAAAGCTGTCTTCGGTACATCACATTCTTTTACTTTTAGTTGGTAGTAACCCGATCTCAAGTCTATCTTTGAAAATACAGAAGCTCCTTTCAGCTGATCAAATAAATCATCAATACGAGGGAGTGGATATTTGTTCTTGATTGTTACTTTATTCAACTGTCTATAATCAATGCAAAGTCGTATCGAACCATCTTTCTTTTTAACAAATAATACCGGAGCTCCTCACGGTGAAATACTCGGCCGAATAAAACCACGATCTAACAAATCTTGCAACGGTATCTTTAACTCCTTCAATTCAGTAGGTGCCATATGATAAGGGGGTATAGAAATCGGAGCAGTACCCGGATAAACCTCTATAGCAAATTTAACTTCTCTGTCAGGTGGAAAACCCGGTAGTTCCTCTGGAAAAACATCTGGAAACTCGCAAACTGTTCAGATCTTACTGCATTGACTACCCACTGTATCTGAATTAATAACATAAGCCAAGTATGCTGTACAACCCTGCTGTAACATCTTACTAGCTTTTATTACTGAGACAACACGTGTTGGTCCACTGTTTCGAATACCCTTTACCTCAATATTGTTTCCATCATCAGCCTGAATACTGAACTTCTTTTCATAGCAGTCTAAAATTACACCGTGCTCTGACAACCAATCCATACCCAATATTACATCAAAGTCTCCAAATGGCATAATCAATAGATTAACCGGAAAAATTTTATTTTGTATAACCAACGGGCATCTCGAACAAACTTGATTCACTAATATCATCTATCCTAACGGACTTGACACTTCTATTGCTACACTAGACATCTCAAATTCTAATTTTCCCAATTCAACCAATTTTGAATTTACATATGAATGCGAAGACCCAGAGTCAATTAAAACATAAACAGGTTCGGAATACAATAAGAATATACCTGTTACAACATCATGTGCATCCCCCTCTTCTCGAGTTCTAACCATATAAGCTCTAGCTGGAACTCTGGCCTCTGACTGCTGTGTAACAACATCACTACTTCCTCTAGCACTACCTCCTCGAGATGCAAAACCACCTCTGCCTGATCCTCTGCCTCTGGTAGTAGATACTGATCTCTGTGATGCCGCAGGTGTAGTATTATCAGCTTTCGGCCAGTCTTTAATAAAATGTTCTGTAGATCCACATCTGAAACATCCTCTAGTCAATCGCCAACATTCACCTCTGTGTCTTCTCCCACAATGCTCACATTCTGGAATAGTAGTATCTCGAGATGGACCTCTTACACTACCAGTAAAGACTGTAGTTTGCTTCCCCTGACTCTTTCCTCCTCTATCTGATCTGAAGCTAGATCTCCAACCACTTCTAGAGTCTCAGAATCTTTTCGGTAATAGATTCGAACTTGTAGTTCCCGTACGTTTCCCAACCGATTTAGAAGGTTCAGTCTTTTTATCAAGCCCCAGAACTTGTTCTATCATCTTAGCCCGTTCAATCAGATCAACAAATTCAGTAATTCGCTGAGATATTAGTAACACTTTTATTTCTTCTCTTAGTCCCCGTAAAAATCTTTTACAACTGTCGGCTTCAGTCGGTATAAATTCTGATGCATATCTGCCAAGTCTTGAAAATTCCCGTTCATAATCTATTACTGTCATTTCACCTTGTTTCAAAGTCAGAAATTCTTGTTTCTTGTCTTCAATGTATATTTCCCCGATATATTTCTTCTGAAACTCTTTTTGAAATAAATTCCATGATACCTGATCAGCCAGCAAGTATCGGATAACAGATTCCCACCATAAATATGCCTCACCCTGTAATAAAGATACGGCACACAACAGACTTTCTCAGGGATTACACTCTAACTGTTGTAAAATTCTTTTTGTCGCTTCTATCCAATTCTCAGCTACTGATGGATCAACACCTTTCAAACCCGAAAATTCCGTGGCACCGTATTTTCTCAATTCCTTAATCGGGGCCTGTCTAGGAATAGGTACAGATGTGGTAGCAGGTACAGTTCCCGCTACTCGCTGGAGAGCATCAACTAAAACTCTTAACATATCAGGTTTATTTCTACATTTTTCATCTCTTTCCCTAATGTTTTCTTCTTCTACCTCGGGAGGTTGGTCTATAAACGGGTTCACACTAGGTGTGGCTAATTCACTTTCATTTAAATCAATTAATCGATCATCTAACATCTTTAATCTCTATAAAACAGAAACAATTAAATAGGTTAGCATTCAAAAATCCCGACTCAATTCCAACTCAAATGTGGCATGTACTTCTAGACTCACTTACAAATTCAATTTTAATCCGAGAATTGGCTAAACCTATAGCCCTGATACCACTAAATGTAACACCCTCTAACCCCAAACCGACCCTAGAATAGGGTTACAGGGCATTACCGAAAATAGACAAACTTTATTATTATAAAACGAAAATAATTAAGAAATTATACTCAAAATAAGGTTAATTACCCTTATCGAGGTTCTACGGACCTAATATGAACCTTTCGTGGGGTTAGGATTCGAATCCCAACTTTATAGGTACTCAGAATTTTTTTTTTTACATAACATATAACTATATACCATTCATTTCATAAACTTAGGAATCATCCATTCATACATCAAACTCCTTAAAGTTGATACACCATCTTTCACATTCAAAACATTAAATATGTACAAATGACCACCTAAAACCTAGTACATGCCACATTACCAGAAGATAAGATTTTCACCACAAAATGAGCTAGAGTCGGAGATGGTTTTGAATGCAGAACCGGACTCTACTTTACCTAACCTGCACACGGAGAACAACCGTACGCTGAGTATTGGAAATACTCAGTGGTATTATCATAATTCAATTCATAACATCAAATCAGGTTCAAAGCACAAATGCATAAGTAGTCAATTGAATATGCCAATTCATGTCATATTAATATCATTCAAATGATTATAAAATTATCACCAACATGTAAACACTTAATTCATAACACTTTCATGTATACATAATTCATAAGCATAAAGTTCATGCTTTCAACTTCATAACACAATTTCTTTTCACATTTCGTATCATCATTTTCTTTCACCTTTCATTCGATAATTCAGATAATCAGATTCAGATAATTTTGCTCATTTCACTTATAGGCCCTATTAACCTGACTCGGATCAAGGTGGATACGCGGATCCAACCAAACACACCAGAGTGCCGACCAACGCCTCATTGGATAGTTCGAAGTAAATCAGATCTATGGCACACCAAGTACCTCATCGGCCAAGCCGAAGCAATGTGGCTACCAAAGCCTCATCGAAACTATCCGAAGTAAATCTATGGCACACCTAGTGCCTCATCGACTCGAGGTCGAAGAATCCCTAAACACTTCCAATCCTATGGCATGCCAATTATATCCACTAAGCCCGACTAGTTAATAGGGTTTCGATCACATTTCCATTTCCGAAACATTTTCACATTTCAATCAATTCTCTTATATTTCTCAATGTAATCACAAATAATCAACAATTCACATTCAAGTCATTTTTATGCACATTCATATATATATAAACAATTAAATATGCAATAATAAATACTTTGAATTATGATAATACAAACCGATTTCTCCGAGCTATTCCTCGACTACTTTCTCTTTCCCCTTCGTATTGGATGCCTCGGTTTTTTTGTTTGCTACGAAAATTAGCATAATTATAATTAATTAATATAATACAATTCAATTTAATTCATAAGCCTAAACATGTAAATTTGACCATTTTTAGGATATACATAATTTCACCATTAAGCTGTCTATTTGAGTCATTGTTACTAAATTATTTATATCTTGAGCTACGAAACTCCAAATTAATATCCGTAAATTTTCCTTGAAACTAGACTCATATATCTTCTCACCATAAAATTTTCAGAATTTTTGGTCTAGCCAATTAGTACAGTTTATTCATTAAATACTCCCCTGTTACTCCATTCGATAGTTCTGACCTCTCTCTACTAAAAATCAATTATCTCATTGTACAGAACTCGAATAAGGTTCTTGTTTACTTCTTTTGAAACTAGATTCATTAAGGAGTTCAAACATATAAATTACACTCCATAATAATTTTTTTACAATTTTCTATTCTATAATTAAACTCTTACATTCTATTTAATTTAGTCTTTTCTACTAATTGTTTCTAATTAAACTAAATTCACTTAATCAAAATCTAATTTAACTCATAATTATCCTCATAAATATTTTTAATAAATATTTACGGACTTAATTTTCCTAAGACGGAGGCCCTACGACTCGTTTTTCCGGTGCCCGGGAATTTGGGTCATTACATTACCTATTGAATCATTGAAAACATCAATGGATACACAGTTAGTACACTCGAAGTATACAAATTAGAAACTGTCAATTCATATTCAAGGGTACCCATAAGGGCACATAACCAGAGAGCACACTCTCGAGCCACATATCAAGATGCTCAGATGAGCCATGTAACCATATAGCAGGATACTTATTCGGGCTAATTAGGGAACTCATATGAGTTTTACTTAAGAAGCTCATAGAGCTTATCAGATATCTCCGAAGAGATAATATCAGGGAGCACCAGATAAGGTAACAGGGAGTTCAAGCGAGCCATGTCAGGAAATTTATAAGAGCCTATATCAGGACGCTCACGTAGAGCTGCGTTTGTGTCTGCATTATATGCTGGACCACAACCAATCGAGTCATGTAACAAGACGCTCATACAGAGCTGCGGTGAGTGCGTAACACATGCAAAATCACTAACAATCAAGATGCTCGCTGGAACTATATAATAGGGAGCTCGAGAGGACTATGTCAGGATTACTCGTTTGAGTTAAATCCTGTCTGCAACATATGCAGAACTATATTCATTATGGGAAAATCATGTATCCATCGACTTTTATTTATTCAAATGGGATTTAACATTTTTCAGGCATTATCAAGCATGTGATTATTTTATACATTTACAATATTTATATAATTCAAATAAACACGTTCCACATTCATTCCAAGCATAAAAGTAACATTTTCATCATTTATCATTTATCTGGCATTATCATTTATCGGGCTTTGTCGAATATGTCTTCAATGTCATATATATATTTATACCATTGACATACACAACATTTAATTCAAACATATAAATATATATAATTTAGTTACACGAACTTACCTCGACAACTGTTCGTTTTTGTAAAATTTACTAAAATGATATTTCTCTTTTCCTCGTTCTAACTCTGAATTTGGTCTATCCGGATCTATACAAGTAAATTTAACATCAATTCAATACATTTCATACTCAATTCAGTCCAATTCACATTTAGGCAAAATTATCATTTTGCCCCTAAGCTTTTAATTAATGACGATTTTGTCCCTAGGCTCGGGAAATGAAATTCTTACAATTTAATCCTTATTCTAAGCCTAGCCAAATTTTATATGTCACAATAACAGCTCATGAATTTCAAAAAAATCAAAATTTTTCCATGGGGTTTTACAATTTTTTTTTCAATTTAGTCCCTAAATCAACATTTCATGAAAATTTACTTTAGAAAATTTGTTTATCTATCAACAACCTTTCATTTTCTATCATAAATTTCAAAATTTCGGTATATTCATCCATGGAAAAACTTTGATACTTTGATAACTTTGTAAATTAATCCCCAAAATAGATAGATTGAACTATTTCGATCTCAAAAATATAAAAATTACTAAAAACGAGATAAGAAAACATACCTAATTAAGCCAAGAAAGCTTGTTTTCTCTTTCTTAGGGTTTCCATGTATATTTTGGAGAAGAATATGATATATTCATATGATATTTTTATTTAATTATTTATCATCCATTAATTTTTCCTATTTTCCAATTTCATCATTTTCTTTTTCTAATTTTCCATAGATGAATTATCCAAAAATATCTACTAACTTTTTTTAATGGTTTAATTACCATATAAGGACCTCTACTTTAAAATTCTAAAGCTATTTAATCCCTTTAGCTATTAGAACTTTACTTTTGCACTTTGTGCAATTTGGTCCTTTATCAAAATAAACATGTAATTGGTAAAATTTCTTTACGAAATTTTCATATGACATTATTATCATACTGTAGAACATAAAAATATTTTAAAATAGATTTTCTTTCCAGAATCGAATTTGTGGTCCCGAAACCACTGTTCTGATTTCTATAAAAAACGGGCTATTACGAAGGTTCTTCGACATAACTTCGATTTTGGAATTTTAATTTTTTAACAATTTGACTGTGAGTTAACTGTTTGTTGGACAATTGCTTGTCATTTAGGTACAGGAATTCATCTTTGTTACTCCTACGTCGAGTCGGAAATAGGTGGGTGTTGAAACCCCTCTTTTTTGCATTTTCAGTCTTCAGAAAATGAGACTATCGATGCCACACGACCAGAGACATGGGCATGTGCCCAGGCCGTGTAAGCCACGTGGGCAGGGACATGGACGTGTGCCCAGGCTTTGTGGCTCACACGGGCAAGGACATGGGCGTGTGTCTAGGCTGTGTAACTCATTGTTTATGATTTAAAACCACACGAGTAGGGACATGGGTGTAACACTCCTATCCCAAAACTATTGCCGGAATAGGTAAAGGGGCATTATCAGACCTATACCTCAGTTTGGGTCAGTAAATCTTAAAACATATATCAAATTACAACTTAATTCAATAAATATCATTTATTAACATTCAAAACATGCATAATTTGAGCATATAAAGCACTATACATATATTCAGGACTAATTTGATAACATATGAAAAAGTTAGGAAAACTTAGAAAATTTTTTGTATAAGGGTCACACGGCCACCAGACACGTCCATGTGTCCAGGCCATGTGAAAACAAAGCATACCTACTGACTTGCACCACACGGCCGAGGACACGCCCGTGTGCCAGGCTGTGTGAAAATTAAGGAGGCTACTGACTTGGGTTACACGACTGATCACACGCCCGTGTGCCAACCTGTGTGCCATACACGGCCAGTAGACACGCCCGTGTGTTTAGGCCGTGTCAATCCTGTAGGGTATACTGCCTTAATTATCTAGGGTGCAGGGGTCACACGTTCGAGACACACGCCCGTGTGCTCAGGCCGTGTGGCACGAAAATGTGCTTGGTTTAAGCCACATTTCACACCCAATTCTCTTGTACCTATAAGTATCATTTTGTACCAAAATCATATACCAAATGAGCAACCAAATCAGCCAATTCAAGTCACATGTAAACTATTTCATAATCGTCTAAAATAAGACCAATTACAACACAAACATGTACCAATATCCATGAATCCATTTCTTGTCAAATACATATGTTTCATATCTCATTTAAAATCATGTCAAACCATTTCAAAACCTTACCAAAATCACAAATAAGCATATACCAAAATGACCTTTTCATTTGGTCATACATATGCCTCAAATATCACTTATAAATCAATCACATTTCACTATTCATACTAACATGTCCATAATCACAAATCATTTATACCAAAATTTCATTCATCAAATTCACCATATAAAAGACATATCATATAAAGGTCCATACTAAACCATCCATATCCAAACCAAGCCATATCACATAGCTTGAACACATGCCAAAGTCATACCAAATTCATTAATATTGATAGCCATAACTTCAACCTATAGACTAACCTATACATGCCATATTTACATCATTTATACAAGTTCCAAAGGTACCAAAAGTTACTTGGATAGTGCGATAGCAATCTCTGACATTGTCTAAAATCGAGCTAGCTTTCGAAATCTATAAAACATGATAAAACAATCGGAGTAAGCTTAAAAGCTTAGTAAGCCCGTATAATATAGAAAACTTACCAATATGACATTTATCATTTTAAGCAATATAAACTAACTCATTTACCCACATTTCCTATTCACATGATTCAACCACAAGTTAGTCATCACACATTCATATGTTCATCCATTCATAAGGATGAAATTAAACACATATTCATTCATGTAACATCCAAATAACTCTCAATTCATGTAATTCAAATATCATTATAAACATACTAATCATAGGTCTCATGTATCATGTCATGTATATAATTCATGTACTCTTATAACACATAATCCATGTAAATCTTGTATTTCATATAACATATAATTTATGTAATATAAGTATAGTACATGTAATTCATATTTCATGTAATAATATAGTTCAAATACCATATAATTCATGTAAACCTTGTAATTCATGTAAACCATGTAACCTTTGTAATATATAATCTTTATGTTTCATATCGGTATAGTACCCGTTGAACCTACAAAAATATCGAGGGATACTCAAGTGATACACACTAAGTGTATAATCGATAATCCGTCAATTCATCATGTATGCTCTTTTGAGCCAGAATCAGTATGCTCCTCTTGAGCGGTAAACTGTAAGCTCAAATAAGTTGAACGTTAAGCTCCGTAGAGCTGAAACGGTAAGCCCCAAGGGACTGAAACGGTAAGCTCTGAAGAGCTGAACGGTCAGCTCATAAGACCTGAAACGGTAAGCTCATATGAGCTGTGGTGAGTCCGTAACAAATGCCTGAGCTCGACCAAACGGTAACCCTAGTGACATGTCACTTGTATCCTACGACTTTCTACGGTTCAAACAGGACTCGGTAATTCTCGGTAAACATTAATGTAGACATTTAATTAACATATTCATAATCATCCAATTCACATGTGTTCATTCAAATTCATTACATACAATTTCAATAATTTAAAAGAAAGTTCGATTCTAATTATATGAACTTACCTCGTATTAGCTCGAATACTCGTCGTCTATTCGTCTATCTTTTGTTTTCCTCGATCAAGTTCTGATATTTGTTTGTCTTGTTCTATATTTATCAAATTCAATATTTTTAGTAGCTATTCAATTCATTTTAGTCCCTAATTCACATATTTGGCAAATTACACATTTGCCCCTATACATTTCACTACTTTACAAATTAGTCCTTTTTAATCAAAATGGCAAATTTGCACAATTAGGCCAAAACCCACCTTAGCTGAATTTCATATAGCCTCTACTAAGCCCATATTTTCAATTATTTCACATTTCTAACCACAATATTTCTATCTTTTTCAATTTAATCCCTATTGCTCATTTTTCTCAAAAATCACTTTATAAAACTTGTATATCTATTAACAACCATTAATAATCTATCAAGAAACATCAAAATATACATGCATTCAACAATGGTATATTTCAAAATCTTTAATAATTTTAGAAATTGAGGTACGGGGCTAGCTATATCGAATCACAACGAGCTCAAAAATGTAGAAATCATTAAAAACCGAGCTAAAACCGTACCTTGATCAACTTAGAAAGTAACGGCCGAATAAAACCTAACAATGGCTTCTTTTTTCTTCTTATTTTCGGCTAAAGAAGAAGAATAAAACATAATATGGTTTTGTCTTTAATTAATAATAACTTAATAATCATTTTATAATTTTAACCTTTATTAAACAATATAAAAATCATGTATAATATGGACATAAATGTCCACTAACTCAAAAACAGGTATATTATCAACTTAAGGACTTCCACTATTAATTCCAAAGCCAATTGAGTCATTTAACTTATAGAACTCCTATTTTACGCGTTATGCGATTTAGTCCTTTTTACGGAATTAACTATTTAAATGGTAAAATTTCTTTACGAAATTTTCACACGATAATTCTATCATGCTGTAAAACTTATTAAAATAATAAAATAAATATTTTAGCTCGGTTAAGTGGTCTTGAAACCACCTGTTCCGATCAGACTCAAAATTGGGCTATTACAATGAGCGTGTGTCCAGGCCGTGTGACATATAAATAGGATCTGAATCTTATTTTTGAGGCTGTGAGTGTTGCCCAACAAGAGCACTAACCTCCACCATGTATTTATGATCTGAATTTGATCGTAAAAGGACTATCTGATGCTTTAAAATTGATATATAGATGTTTGAACGTGTTAGACTAATGATGAACAAGTTATGATCTGTACGAATATCTGTTATGTTTGAACATGATTGAGTATGATTCGTTAGAATGTAATGTGCTATTGTCTATGTGTGTGAATTATTAGGTATGATCTGTATTATGTTAAGTTTGTTGGTACGCCTTTGCATTGCTCTATTGATAAAGAGTATACAATATCTGAACATGTTAGACTGATTATTATTGATTCTGATTTATAACCGTGCATGTGACTTAATGGCAAATCTGATATCGTCCGTTGAGGTTTAATAAGTCTGTTTTACAAAACATGGACTCCCATATTTACTAATTCTATTGTTGAGAGATAACATTGACTTACATGCTCATTACTCTGGTTCTGCATAAGCATGCCATGACATATTACATGGGACTTAAGTTGAATGAAAAGGAGGAAGTTTTTGGTAGTTTAATGATCTGGATTATTCGGTGGTTTATCCACACTTCTATTTCAGCAGTTTGACTGCACTATAGTGGCTTGACCACATATATTTGATTGCCAGTTTAACTGCCTATTGATAAGCCATTATTGCCAAGCAACCCAGGGTGGCGGGTTATCATTGCAAGGCAACCCGGGATGACTTTATTGGTGTGTTTTGATGGATGAGTTCGGGGGAAAACTCTATTTTGGTGTGTAGTTGAGTTTAGGAAGACTGTTTTGATAAATATGCATTTTGATCTGTTGAAAAATACTACATCTGCATAAACATACATGCTCCATTCTGCTTTGCTCTGTTCTACTCTGCTTCATTCCATTCTGTTTGAATTGCGTTGTTTTGCTCTGTTATGTTTGCCTTGTTCTACTGTACTACCTTTGTTGGAACCTCTATGATACTCTAAATCTGTTTCGTACTGGTTATACAACTACTATCAAATTCTTGTGTTACTATAATTTATATATCACGTTTTGTTATTTGTATTTAAGTTTGGTTATACGCGGTGCTTGGTAACTCACCCTTTGTCTTACTTTTATCTGTCAAGAAGGCATCTGAATTAGGATTAGACGGCGTGCGGGAGCTCAGATTATTTTGCACTAAGTTAACTACAATTTAATCCTTTAGATTTGTAATCTATTTTGGACTTGTCTTATTTCTCTTTTTATAATCTCGTTAGTATTTGTCAAGTCTAAAATAAAACTGCAAAATCATCTAAATCGACTAAAATGAATTTTTGGTTTTCAAAGTTAAAACTTTAAAAAGAAGTACATTTTTACTACATTGGTCTAACTCATCCAGATTCAGCTTAAACTTCTAGGTTGGGTTTAGGGTGTTACATGACTAACATTGTTCTTATACCTAAAGTGGCGAATCCAACAAACCTTAAGAACTTCCGACCAATTAGCCTATGTATAGTACTTTATAAGATCATATTAAAAGCAGTGGCGAATCGACTCCAGAAGGTACTAAACGTATGTATTGACAAAGCCCAGAGTGTTTTTGTTCTAGAAAGACTCATTACAGACAATATTATGCTAGTGTATGAATTAATACACTCTTTAAAACAAAGAAGAATGGGTCAATATGGAAGTCTTACTCTAAAACTCGACATGAGTAAAGTGTATGATAGGGTTGAATGGTCTTTTCTAGAAAAAATTATGCTAAAAATGGGTTTTGCAAATTCTTTTGTGACGTTAATCATGTGGTGTGTAACTTCAGTTAATTATTCGGTGTACGTGAATGGTGAGATGGGTGAGTGTTTCAAGCCAATGAGGAGGTTGCATCAAGGTGATAACTTAAGCCCCTACTTATTCTTAATTTTCTCATACGGGAAAACATAAGGACATTAATCGATACATGATGCTACTCAAACAAGCTTCAGAGAATTCGCAACACATGAAAGACCTCAAGCCATCGGTATGGTATTAATTACCTGTACGTAGTACCTGCTAAATAAAACACCGGTTTAGAGTGCCTACTAATGCAACATCGACACAAAGCTTATTAAATATACACTGGCTCGAACCTGCTAAATACATTGGCACAAAGTCTGCTACCCCCTAATGACATGTCATTTGTATCCTAGCTATTCACTAAGTTCATACGGACTTATTCTGCTTTTCTGAGACATTTCATACTATCCTTCCGAATCATTAATCATCACAACATTAAATTTCATATTATCAAACATGTAATAAGTTAAACATAAATATTGTAACAAATGTAATACGAACTTACCAAAATACGATAACTAACGAAATATGACGAATATTTCCTTCTCCCATTTATCAACATACTAGTCCTTTTCTAGATCATGCAAGTGTAATAGCCTAGACCGAAACTTAGAAAGTTCAAAAATGGTGTTTTTCACCTAACATTCGGTGGGGTGTTGAAATGAAAATGATAACCCATTTGTCATCTTTTGTTTATTTCAATTAATTTATTAATTTACTATTATAACTTTTGTAATTTAAATAAATTTCTTAACTTAACAGCTTTAAACTGTCCACTATAATAAATAAGGTATATTTACCTTTTAAAACCCTTAATTCATGGTTCCTCAATCATTTAGTGCAATTAAACTATCAGTGATTGAGTTTTGTAGCTTTTATGATTTAGTTTTTTTTATTTAATTAACTATCTAAATGTTAAAATTTTCTAACTAAATTTTAATATAGCACTTTAATAACCTTATAAATAATAAATAAATAATAAAATACTAATTCACTGAACAAAATGATGGTCTTGAAACTACTATTTCCGACACCATTAAAAAACGAGTTGTTATACTATTGGCTTCAACTTTAAATTCCTCTTCCAAGGACCGCTCAAGTCTAAATCCTTTGAGATTTTTTTTGATTAGTAGGGTTGTTGGCAGGGGTGAATCTAGAATTATTTTATGAGGAGCTAGAATTGAATTATAAAGTTTTGAAAGGTCAAAATATAATTTTGTCATATATTAATTTATAATTTCATTATTTTTTAGAAGGACTAAATAGAATTTTTTTTCATTTTGGAGGCAATATACAGTTTTAGGCTTTTTTTTTACCTAAATAATACAAAAAATAAAATTAATAATGGAAATAGCATGCCCATTAGATTATTTACCAAAATGGTATGGTTTTATTGGTGCTGCCAATCAAATGCCATTTCAGTTGTTAATTTTATTTTTTGTATTATTTAAACTCTATCATATATATATATATAAATTTATAATTTAATAATTTTAAATGAGTTAAACTGCAAATTTCTATTTTTAA
This sequence comes from Gossypium stocksii, assembly GCA_020496765.1. Lineage (NCBI taxonomy): Eukaryota > Viridiplantae > Streptophyta > Magnoliopsida > Malvales > Malvaceae > Gossypium > Gossypium stocksii. Next base: position 46,163,311 of record CM035624.1, read on the forward strand.
GGGCCTGTCCCGCGTTCGCTTGGCGAGTCACCATACATTTACTAATATTTTGCTTTATTAGAATTAAATATTAAGAATTTTTAAATTTAAAAATAGTAGTTTTAAAAAAATAAAATACTGTTAATTATTAAACAAGTGATTACTATTCTTCTAATAATGATTTTAAAAATATTGTGAGAATGTTTTTAACTTCTTCAAAATATAAATTAAATATTAAAATATTTTAAAAAATAAAATAAAAATTATCGAGTTAACTAAAATTGTTTAAATAATAATTTAAAAAATTAAAAAGATTTTCAAATATATTTAACAGTTTAAATCATATTTAAAATTTTAATATATTTTTGAGAAATTGAAAATATTTAATTTTTACTTTATTCTTTTTGGCCAAAATATTTTTAGAATTAAAAATGTCTTAAAATTTTTAAGTATTAACATCAACATACATTTTTATTGTAGGAATTTAAAAAGGATAAAAATATATGTTATATGTTTTTCTTTTTAATGAAATTAATATTAACTGTATATGATTGTGTTAAATACCGTAAAATTTTTTTTAATATACTTTGGGATGAATTTTAATTTTTTAATTTATTTCAAAACTTTAATTTTTAAAGTAATTTTCTTGACTAATAAATAGTTAATTTCATTATAATTCATACTAAATGAATTTTTTATTCTAATTGTAATTCATTATATGGGTTTTTATTAATATAAAAATCATAATTGCTTATATTAAATATAAAATTTTTAAAAAGTTAAGTTGTGTAACAAATTAAACCAAAAATTTTATTATTTTATAATTTCTACTAATTAGAATTTTTATTATAAGGATTTTTATGCTAATTGGATTTTATTATAATAAAGATTATTTTATATGATTGAGCTTTCAAAAATAGTTAAAAAAATATAATTATAAATAGATTTCATAAATAACAAATTGATGGATTTCATAAACACTTGTTCATCTATGTTTAATATAGGAAATTGTATATATCATATACATATAATAATTTAAGACATTATTTTTATAAATAAAATATTAAAATTTAAAATATACAAAATGATTTAAATTTATTTATGATATCAATAATAAAATTAAATTTATATAAAATTATAATATTGTTAATTGAGTTGGTGTATTTAGTATTGTTTATCAATATATTTATGTGTATAAATTTCATTTTATTTATAATTTAATCTTATTTCATGTGTTATTATGATTAATTAGTTCCAAACCATACATTTTATTATTTATTATATATTATTTTTAAATACACATCTTTGATATAAATTCGTGATTTCCATATGTGCGTGCAGTGGCGGAGCCAATCGGGCTGGCAAGGGCCCTGGCCCCCTAAAATGAAAAAAATTTCATTTATGCCCTTTATAATTTATAAAATTTTAAATTAATAATGACAAAATTGTACTTTGACCCCCAAAATGATAAAAATTTGATTTAATTCTTTAAAAATTATAAAAATATAGACTATTAAAATGGTGAAATTGTATTTTTACTATCATAAAAATATACAATTTAATTCTGCCCAAAAAAATTTTCTAGTTCCTCCACTGCGTGTGTGATAAGATTTCTAATATTAATAATGTTGTTGATTGAAATGATGTCACAAATTAACTCAATACCAACTTAGGATTGATGACAATATCATAATAAATAATTGTAATCATTTAGTAATATTAATATGATGTATTCAAATGTTTAAATTTCATTTTATAAATTAATCTAAAACTTTAATATAGTAAATATTTCATGTGTTATTATTGATAATTAATTTAAATAATATATTTCAATATTTATTACCTGTTATTTAAAAAAAATCAATATTTTAAATATATTATATCGACGCTTACATATTTAATAAAAAATTTAATTTTAATTTGGTGTGATCTAATATATTTTTATCAAAACCAGAGTATACACCATGGGAAATGAGAAGGGGTGGCAGTAGCGTAATAATAGAAAATGGAAGGGGGTATATTTTGAAAGGAAAGACGCAGGGCAAAAGAAAAAATGTAAAAAATTTGGTTCGGTTGTGTCGCCCACAAGAGCATTATTACGACTCAGCAGTCCCAGAGTGAGATATAAAAAGAAGCACATCACTTCCACAACGGACTACTCCCCATACCAAACACCCCGCCGCAGCAACCATCTACCATCCATCTTCTCATTCTACTCTTTACCTACCAAGATCAAGAAATCTCAACAATCAACAACTACCAACTAGATTTGGATTATATCACCCAAAACCAATCAACCATCCAAGCAACCGAGAAGCAAAAATAAATGGACTCTGATTATGGCATTCCCAGAGAGCTTTCTGATCTTCAGAAACTCCGATCTCAATACCAACCACAGCTCCCTCCTTGCCTCGAGGTCGCTCCCTTCTTTCTCTTCACTTTCTGCATCTGAATCTCATGTTTTCTTTTTCTTTTTAATTTGTAATCGTTCATCTCGAGATTTTCTCGTTTGCTTATTTCTTTAAAATTAAGTTTCTATTTTTGGCTTTTCTTAGATCTATTCAATTTAATCTCTGCTTTCACACGATTATTGCTATTGCTTAATGCTAATCACGATTCATACATCTCTTCTGATTTTTATAATCTTTTCCTTCTGCATGTACGGTGTTTAGATTTGACCTGCTGTTCCGCTGCTGTAGACTACACTAGACACTTGATTGCGCTTATTTTTCTTATTAACAATTCGTTTTCACGTTTCTTCAGGGAACTACTGTCAGGGTTGAGTTTGGTGATACCACTACATCTTTAGACCCGGCTGATGCTCATACCATAGCCCGAGCTTTTCCTCACACTTATGGCAAGCCCTTGGCTCACTTTCTCAGGGCGACTGCCAAAGTACCTGATGCTCAGATTATAACTGAGCATCCAGCTATTAGGTGCTCGTTATATCACACTTCATGATTTTTTTTTCTTTTGGTTCATTTTCATGGCAATAATTCTCCATCCTTTCACCTTTCTGTGGAATTATTGGCATTGATTCATGGTCGTATGCTTCTGTATGTATGTATTTATGTATGCAAGTGTATTTTTATTTGTCTAACGACCAGATCTTCTCGAATAACAGGGTTGGACTTGTCTTTTGTGGGAGACAATCCCCTGGCGGCCATAACGTCGTATGGGGCCTCCACAAAGCTCTCAAAATCCACAACCCTAATAGCACTTTGCTCGGCTTTTTGGGTAAGCTGCACTCAGTTTAAATGGTGTTATACAGTCAATGCCACAATACACATACATGATACAATTATATGAGAGCACACACTTAAAACACACTAGATTTTGGTGCGCCCAAGATGTCGGTGAAAAAGAAACTTTGATTGAAATAGTAAAATGAAAACTATAATGTTTTAAGTTCAAATCAATGTGTATTTTTTTTTTATAAAGAAGATATAAAAAGATGAACTCTCTCAAAATAATATAATTTATTTTGTAAAACAATGTTATTTTAGTCATTACCCAAGAATAGAGTTGGTACTTGATTGACTACCAACCTAGTAAAGGGCTTAATATACAGTGTGGATACATAATTATAAGGACTATAGTACATCCACAGTGAGAATTCAAAAAAAAAAATTTTTTTTGAGAGAAGTTAATCTGATTTTTAGAATTACACGAGAGATAATATATTAGTATTTAAAAAAAAAAGAAAGTAAAATACTTGTAAAACAACGTGGGTGAGAAACTGAAAATAGAAAAAATACAATTGGAAAAATGGGAAGAAAAATAAAATAGGAAAAAATAGGAAGTTATATGTGAACTAAAAATGGGAAATTATATTAGTATATATATGTTTACTCTTGTAAATGTCCATAAAATGAATGCGCACGCTCACTTGAACTTATGAGTATCTGTTCAAGTAAAATCAGTCTATTTTATGTTGTGGTTGATTGTATATTGCACATCTTGTGATTTTCTTATATTTTCTGTTATTCCATTACAATTCAATTTATGTTTTTGCTTGCCATTCTCTGCATGACGAGTGATTCTTTTACCGCTCCTGCTAACAGGTGGTACTCAAGGTTTATTTGCCCAAAAAACACTAGAGATCACTGATGATATTCTTTCAACCTACAAAAATCAGGGTATTCTTTTCATGAGGCAATCTTGTGTAAAAAAGCTTTGATTTCATGTTTTTTTTTTTTTATAAAATCTAACATGCTTTGCTATGTTTTTTTGTGTGAGAAGGTGGTTATGATCTCTTAGGGCGAACACAAGATCAAATTAGAACAACTGAGCAAGTTAAGGCTGCACTAGCTGCCTGCAATGATTTGAAGTTGGATGGCCTTGTAATTATTGGAGGTGAATTAATTTTTAAGGTTTTTAAGATGTTATTATAAGTTATTAGAAGTTGCGAAGTAAGAGTTTTGTTTTGCTTGTAGGTGTAACATCAAACACAGATGCTGCTCAACTTGCTGAAACATTTGCTGAAGCTAAATGTCCAACAAAGGTAACTTCCATGATTAGATTCTCTATACCATAACAGCTATTTAGGTGCTTCTATCTCTATTTCAATTGGATATTTCTCAATGCGTCTCACGTTTTTAGGTGGTTGGTGTTCCTGTTACACTGAATGGAGACCTCAAGAATCAATTTGTTGAAACCAATGTTGGTTTTGATACTATATGCAAGGTCAATTCCCAACTCATCAGTAATGTCTGCACTGATGCTCTCTCTGCAGAGAAGGTGAGTTGTTTACATCATAAGATAGTATCTCCTTGGTGAATGGTTACATCATAAGATAGCTTTTTATTGTCTTACCCTAGCTGCTTTTCTTTTTCAGTACTATTATTTTATCCGTCTTATGGGAAGGAAGGCATCACATGTTGCCCTGGAATGCACCCTCCAATCTCATCCCAATATGGTCAGTTTTGGCTTGCTAGTTATATTTTTTTAGTTACATATGGTACTGCAAATATCTATTGTTCTCTTTAACTTTTGATATATTTTAACAGGTAATTCTTGGTGAAGAAGTGGCTGCATCAAAACTTACACTTTTTGACATAACAAAGCAAATTTGTGATGCAGTTCAAGCTAGGGCCGAGCAAGGTCAAATAATTCAAGTTCCTTTATTTCATGTTAGAAAGAGCTTAGTTGTCATTGTGTTTTCCTGACCTTGTATGTATGGACCAGACAAGAACCATGGGGTCATCCTGCTGCCTGAAGGGCTTATAGAGAGCATTCCTGAAGTGTATGCGCTATTGAAGGTAACTAATGTTAAACAGTGACTCCTCTCTAATTCCCTTCACATCCCTCTTGCTCTCAAGGATAGAAGTTTCTTTCTATTTGAAGCTTTGATATATGACATTAATCTGTGGTTATGTTGATGATTTTTACTTCAGGAAATTCACAGTTTGCTTAGGCAAAATGTATCTGCTGATAAAATTTCTTCCCAATTATCACCTTGGGCATCTGCTTTGTTTGAATTTTTGCCACATTTCATAAGGAAACAGGTGCTGATTCTAATTTTCTAGAATTCTTAACGATTAGAAGATATTTGCTCATGGTGTAGCAATTAATGAGCTTAATGTGTTATAATTCTTAACGATTAGAAGATATTTGCTCATGGTGTACCAATTAATGAGCTTAATGTGTTATAATTCTTAACGATTAGAAGATATTTGCACATGGTGTACCAATTAATGAGCTTAATGAGTGTTATGTTAAATGTCTCAGCTTCTTCTCCAACCTGAGTCAGACGATTCTGCACAGCTGTCACAGGTCACTAGCTTAAGATATAATTACTTTCTTATTAAGATCATAGTCCATCAAATCTTTCAAATAGCTGATATTTGTTCTGTTTTCTTCCAGATTGAGACAGAGAAACTACTGGCACACCTTGTAGAGAATGAAATTAATAAGCGCCTGGTAGGCAACCTTTTGTTTTTCACCTACCTCTTTGATGCTTTCTTGTTGACATTGAAACAAGCTCTTCAAATCAATAAATGAGTTCTTTTACTTCTCTGTCAACATAACACTTCTCCTAGAGAATACTTTTCAGAAAACAAGTTCTTCTGCCTTTCAATATTTACCAGAATGTTGTAGGAGCATCCCATTGAATCATGTCTTCTTAAACTGTCTAGCCTTAGTGGGTTCTGAATTACAATTCTTTACTTGTTTCTCTGTTGTTGTGGGCAGAAAGCAGGCACTTACAAGGGGAAGAAATTTAATGCTATTTGCCACTTCTTTGGCTATCAAGCTCGTGGATCCTTACCATCAAAATTTGATTGTGACTATGCCTATGTAAGCTATCATTAAAGCATTGTTATGTCACCTTTGCCTTGTTTTATATTCTCCCTTTTTCTTTCAATTTTTTTTTCTCCCTTTCTTAATAATGATGCATTTTCACAGGTTCTTGGACATATCTGCTATCATATTCTTGCAGCTGGTCTAAATGGTTATATGGCAACTATAACCAACCTAAAGAATCCTGTGAACAAGTGGCGTTGTGGTGCTGCACCTCTTCCAGTTGAGTTTTTTGTTTTTGTTTAGTACAATGAATGAAATGACAACAAAATAGGAGAACAATCTTCTCTATGAGATACTCCCCGCCCCTCCTTCTGTTGCTTTCTTTTATGCTCTCTGCCATTTTCTTTCATAGCAAATTTTCTGTGCAAGGCTTGACTTGGATTGCATTTGGTAAAACTTAGGCAATGATGACTGTGAAGCGCTGGTCTCAAAATCCCAATGCCGCGTCAATTGGAAAACCTGCTATTCATCCAGCTACTGTAGATTTGAAAGGCAAAGCATACGAGTAAGTTTTATTGCTCAAGTTGTAACTGAAGCACTGGAGATTCTAGATTTATTGGCACCCATACTAATTTGTGTAAGGCTATAATTGCAGGATGCTGAGACAAAATGCAACAAGGTTTTTGCTGGATGATATCTACAGAAATCCTGGACCCCTCCAGTTTGATGGTCCAGGTGCTGATGCAAAGGCTGTGACATTATGTGTTGAAGACCAGGATTACATGGGCCGCATCAAGAAACTGCAGGAATACCTTGACAAGGTGCGGGATTTTCTGTTGCCTTTGAGTTGTGAATAATTGTTCATTTGGTTTTGTTACTGTTCAACTGCAATTGCTGTGTTTATTAGTTTGTGATACAGTCAGTTACCGTATGCCCATAATGTAATTTTCAGGTCCGTACCATTGTGAAGCCTGGGTGTTCTCAGGAAGTTCTGAAAGCTGCTTTAAGTGTAATGGCTTCTGTGACAGAGGTTCTGTCGGTGATGTCTTCATCGTCATCTGGCGGACAAGCCCTTTGAGAAGAAAGCAGTGATTGTAATGGTGCTCTCGTTTTCCTTAATGATCCTAAACTGTTTGTGAGAAACTGATTTTTGAGGTACCCCTGTTTTCATGTTTTCGAGATGGAAGATATTTTATTGGTTTCTGAAAAGAGATAATATATTAATAACAAATATTAAGTGTACGCATGTTAACAGTATTCAGCGGCAAGAAGTGGATTTTAAGCGGGCTGATGGAGTCTTGGTTTAATTCACTCTTATTATAATAATGAAAAACACGTGTTCAAATAGATTTTTAGAGGTTTTTAATGGGATGGTACGGTAAAATCAACTCGTTTATGACTTGTTTACTTATTAATGATATTTTTTAATAAAAATTTTATTAGTATATATTAATAAAATTGTAAGAACTCATTCTTGTTCGGGCTCATGCCATAAAAAATTAAAAAAATAATGTTTAATAAAGTCTAATTTATAGGCCTATATTTTACAGATAGCCCAATTAGCCTAAACCAAAATTAACCCAATTCCAGACTACCCCATTACACCCAAGCCCACTAGCAACGTCAGCCCAAAAGAGGCCCAAATACCCAAACTTTTCAGGAACCCTAGGGGTTTCTGAAATCCCTTGCCCCGCAGATTCTCTTCAACCTTCAACTAGTAGCCTCATCACTGCAGCAATCATCGCCGTTGACCTGCGAAAAAGGAAAGAAAGTAAAAAAAATCAATAGCACATTATATTTGTATTTATGGTATTTTCGATTTATTTTGAGGTTATAAAAAGCCCTATTTTAATATGTAAAGGGGAGGATTTATGGACAATAATATAAAACCAGAAAAAGGTGATTTTCGACAATTTCAATTCGCTTAGTTTTATATTTTCTCTTCGATACATACAAATAAACAAAAGGAGTCAACCTGTTATTTTGTAATAGAAAAGACAAAGAAATTTACCTTCGCCACCATATTCGGCGGCGCTAACGATTGTGCGTGAGGCGCGTAAGGTGTGTGCGATGACTGCCGGATGTCGGAGGACTTGGGAAGGCAAAGCATTTTCTGGGGCTCTATTAGTTTTTTTTTTTTTTTTTTAAAGAGGGATTAAAATGATTTTTTTTGGGGCAAATTTTGGTTTATATTAGGCATTCATACGACGTCGTTTTGGGGGTCATTATTAAAGGCCAAAACAACGTCGTTTAAGGCCAAGATCCGCGTGTTGACCCGATACTCGGGAAGGATCCGCGCGTTTTTGTTAGAGGGGCTAATTGCTCTAAAAGCCCTTCCGCATTATTGCATTTTTATAATTATGTCCAAATTTACATTTTCTTTTATTTTTAATTTGGCCCCGAATTATGGCCTTTGTTTCAATTTAGTCCTTAAGGCCATTCTAAGGCAGATACTGGAATGATGCCGTTTTGGGATAAGGCATAATTGCCTAATAGATCCTTGCAGTATGGCGCACGCTCCAATCTAGTCCTTTTTTATATTTTTACTTTAGATTTTATTTTTGCTTCAATTTAATCCCTGTTTCCTTTATGTTTAATCCTCTTTATATTTTTATTTTATTTTTAAATTATGTTAGTATTATATAATTATTTCATTTTCTTATATTTTATTAAATTCTATATTATTTATATATTACATATTATTTTAAAATTTGTATATTGTATAATATTTAAATGTTTTATCATTTACATAAATTTTTTTTACATTATCCATTTTAAATATGTATATTATTCTTTTTATGTATATATTAGATTATTATTATTATTATATTATATATGTTTTCCCTTATATATTTCTTCATAGCTAAATTTTACATATTATATTTATTTATTTTAAAAATCTATATATATTATATTATTATATATGTTTTCCCCCATACATTTCTTTATAATTAAAGATTTATAAATCCTTTTTTATTAAAAACATATATATTACTTATTTTATTATGTATATATATTATCCATCTTAGTTTTTGGCCATATCACTTTTTTTTTAATTTTAAAAAAAAATTGTTATAGTATTTATTAATTGTTTTGTATAAATTACTCACCTTATATTTTTATATGTATTTAATTTGTGTGTAAATTTTTATATTTATTTCTTAATTTTTCATAGATTTTAAAATTGTTATTATCTACTATTCATTTTCTTAAATTAAAATTTTTTATTTTTATTTACCTTAGTATAGTTGTTATATTGCTTGCATTATTTACTATATTATGTCATTCTTTTACTTAATTGTTTATATTAGTATTAATTGTTAATATGCTTTGTAATTTTAGTGAGTTGCTCTTCGATATTTATGTTTTGTAATGCATTAATGTTACATTTTACTCAAATCATTATTTTAAAAAAATAGATCTCTTTTAATTACCACATTTTATCCGAAAGTTTTTCTTAAATAAGGCAATGCTTGGCATTTGGGAGCTTCGAGAAAAATTTTGCCCTAACTTATTGGGTTTCGTTTTTTTCGTTGAATTCAAATAACCAAGTATCCTTTTTGAAATCAAAGACCACAAATTTCAAATAAAAACTTATTCTCGAAAATTCGAAATGTTGTATCCTAACTTATGGGACATGACATTCCGTTATCTCGAGGTGAGAATTTTCTACAAATGAAGGCAAGTTTAATTTCGAAGACTTGAAATGTTGCACCCTAACTCATTGGGTGTAACATTTTATTTCTTCGAGATAAATGAGTCTTAGCATGCCATTTCATTTATTCAAGTTTTCTTTCAAATAAAAATTGCATTTTAAAACTTTTTTCAAAATTTCGACATTAGGACAATAACTAATCAATTCGATACCAATTTTGGGCGTTACGAGGGTGTTAATCCTTCCTTGTACGTAACCGACTCCTGAACTCATTTTCTTGAATTTCGTAGGCCAAAATCAATGTTTTGAAATAAAACATTTTATAAGGTGATCCGATCACACCTAAGCAAAAAGGGATTGGTGGTGACTCCCATTTTCGTTTTTTTAAAAAAAGTCGACCCCATTTTTCAAAGTTAAAAAATGGTTTCGACAGCTTGGCGACTCCGCTGGGGAATAATAAGAGAGTCAAGCTGTAAAGTTGATTATTTTCTGTCCTAATGTCGAAATTTTGTAAATTCAATTTGAAATCATGCTTCTTTTATTGTATTTGGTTGGTTTTGTAAAATATTTCTGCATTGCATTGAATGACCATTGTGGTCACACCTTTTTAAGTGGGAGTGAGAAACTATACTTTCGTGAGGTTTTCACCTCTGTGCAGGATAGTAGATTGCTTCCGGGATACATCCGTACCTATGTCTTCGTGAGGTTTTCACCTCCGTACAGCTATAGGGAAATGTATTCCCCCGAACTGAACTCGGTCCGTATGAGCCTATAATGGGTGAGGATCGAGGAATCTGCTGGTTTGGGTACCTCAACTTTAGAGCTAAACCACACGTAGAAAACGTAAGGGCTCACCCTAAGTAGACTATGCCAAACCTTAGTGGTCACCCAGATAGGTGTATGTTTATTTTATTTGCTTTATGTTTTATTTCATGGTGCTAACTTGTTGTGTTTTATTTTGGTGCATGTCATTTCATATTTTAAAAAAGGTATCGATTCGCGGTCAGTTACTAAATTAGAAAGCTGGTTATGGAGAACGAATTTCTTAATAAAGTGGAGGATAATGCACTGTCCGTATATGGTCAGAGACAACTCAATTAGAAAAAGGAGATAGTCTAGCCGAGGGGTACACGTCAGAATTATGGGACTACACTCGCATTAGTGTGACACAAAATAATCTACATGAATTAAGAGAAATATGGGATCGGTAGAGTGACGAGACCGAGCAGTTGTTTTATTACAGTTATGGGGATTTGTCGTACTTGCTCGACATTAAGGTGATGAGCATTTGTTTCGGGCCATCACCCAATATTGGAACCCTGTATATAGTTGCTTTACTTTTGGAAGGGTTGATTTAGTGCCCACGGTGGAAGAATATACAGCTTTACTACGTTGTCCAAAGATTCAAGTAGATAAAGCTTATTCAAGGGCCGCTTGTGTTCCAACCTTTTTGAGGAAATTGATGAGCATTACAGGGATGAGTGAATAGTGGGTCACAGCCAGAATCAAGTAAAAGGGTGAGTGTAAGTGCATCCCATGGAAAGTTTTGAAGGATTTGATTCTAGTGCATCCTGATATGAAAAAGAGAGTCGATGTTTTTGCTTTGAGTATATATGGATTGATGATCTTCCCTAGAGCATTAGGGTACGTCGATGAAGCAGTCTCAGATCTTTTTAATCGACTTGACAAACAGGTCACACCTATTCCTGCAATATTGGCTGAGACATTTCAATCATTGAATGCATGTAGGAGAGCTAGCGAGGGCAGATTTATAGGATGTGCACAGTTGTTGTTGGTATGGTTCCACAGTCATTTCTAGAAGGTGGATAAAGTCTCTTATCAGGTTTTTTCCAAGAATTATTCCCCATTAAAGGAGATAGGGGCCACACCAAGGAGAGATGATATATCAGAAGAAAACTGGATAGCCCTTCTCTAAAACCTCCAAGAAGAAGACGTTGCGTGGAGAGCTCCCTGGATGGTTCCCGATAAAATTCTGTACCGGTGTGAGAGTTTTGACTGGGTCCCTCTACTTGGAATTTGGGGAGCCATTGGATATGCACCTTTGCTTGTACTAAGGCAATACAGATCAAAGCAGTTCATACTGGCAACACATGGGTTGGCCCAATGTGAGTTTTCGTATAAGGAAGATAGTTACAAGAAAAGGGCTAGGGAGATTTCTAATGCTTAGAATTGATTTCGCTACATGAAAAGAGTGAACGTATGTCCAACGACGACCCCAGGATACAGTGGATGGTTGAGTAAAAGAGTTAATGACAATATTCTCGAGCCAAGCTCCAAAGGCGTTCGATCAATGGAAGAGTACTTATGAGTGGTCCCATCAGAGTTAGAGATCATAAAGCAAGATTTCGAAATGAGAAGTTCAGAACTCAGAAAGAGGATAGAGAAGGTGGAAGAAGAAAAAATGCATCTGAGATTACACGTGGATGTTCAAAAATTGGAAGCTGAAAAATTAAGAAAATGAAAGAAAAGGGTCGAGGAAGATCTGGATAGCTTAAAGACAGAATATAAGAAGCTACGGCTATTAATGAAAAATGCTGGATTGGGGAAGACTTCAGAGCAGTGGCAACAGGAGACTCAAGAGGAAAAGGCCAAAGTTGACCGATGGGAGAGGAAGTTCCAAGAAATTCAAGCACGAAATAAGGCCCTAAAAAGGAGTTTGGCAGAAAGCCAGAAGGAGAAATGTGGATTAAATGCTAAGGTGGCTGAACTTGGACGGTCTCTTTATCACCATCGAAGTCGTAATTCTGTAATCGAACTAAAGTCAAGTCTGAACAAGATTGAGGAAATGAAGGGCAAGGTTGAAAAATTAGAATCGGCATTACAAAATTGTAAACTCCGGATTGAGCTTCTTGAAGTAAGAGAAGGGCATTGGAAGGAAGAGCTGCACCATTCTTAGGAGCAAGTTAGAAATAGGAATTACCTCATGGATGAAGCCATAGCTCAGATTCGAGAGGTAGCTGATTATTTACAGACCCTGGCGGTACAGGTTGATACGTTGAGCATGAAATATGAGTTACAGTCAGATCATGGTCAAGAGTTAGCCTTGTTGTTTAGGAAAGGTAATACTTTGGGCATTAGGGCAAAAGCGTATTTGTAGTCCATTTTATGTAAATGATTTTATTTTCTAATAAAGTTTTCTAAATGAAATTGAATCGAAATCGATGCCTTTTTACATTCATGCATTTGCATTACATTACATCATATGCATTAAAATCCATAGAAGGACCCTAATTAGTTGTAGTTATTTCAGAAGAGAAAGAGAGAGAGAAAGAAGGAAAGGTTAATCTGGAAACTAACACCGTTACGGTACTCGTACTAAGACGAAAAGTATGGACCAAATACTTGAACAGTTCCAAAAAGACATGCAAGACCAGTTGACAAAGATCCAATAAGATATGAGGGAACAAATGATAGAAGCCCAAAGAAATATGGTGGCTCAAATGACTCAGCTACTGAATGGGGCAATGGACAAGGGAAAAGGCCCCATGACTAATGTTGGAGAAGATAATGAAGATTATCCCCCGGGTTTTACCCCACCACATGTACAAACATAACCCGAGGTGCATGCCCAAAGGCCATTTGTCACGATTAGGCCTTAACAAGGTTAAGCTAATACTTGAGTGCCCATGAACTTCCAAGTTGGTTCAGGATCTAACCCAGGAGATAACCCTGCTAATCCTGTTATCCCTGATTTAGATATAGCGGAGAGGGAAGGGACTAGAATTGAACCCTCAAGGCAGTTAGAGGATCGTTGTATATGGTTGGAAGAAAAGCTTAAGGCCTTGGAAAATGCTGATAATCATCATGGAATTGATGCTAAAGACTTGATCTTGATTCTAGATTTAGTGATTCCTCACAAGTTCAAAATGCCAGAATTCAAAAAGTACAATAGGACTAGTTGTCCTGAAGCTCGTATTACCATGTTCTGTAGACGGATGACTGGGTATGTTAATAATGATCAACTGTTGATCCATTGTTTCTAAGATAGTTTGGTGGGGGCAGCGTCCAGGTGGTACAATCAACTGAGCCGTGCTAAGATTAGTTCCTGGAGAGACCTAGCGCAAGCTTTTATGAAGCAATACAATCATGTGACAGAAATGACTCCTGACAGAATCACTTTGTAGAATATGGAGAAGAAATCAAATGAAAGCTTCAGGCAATATGTGCAAAGATGGAGGGAAGTTGCCATGCAAGTTTAGCCACCGCTCCTAGAAAAGGAAACTACAATACTTTTTATCAATACTTTGAAAGCCCCATTCATTACTCACATGATAGGAAGTACCACAAAGAGCTTTGCGGATATAGTAATGGCAGGTGAAATGATTGAAAATACCATAAGGGGTGGTAAGATTGAAGCGGGAGAAACCACCAAAAGGTCAGCTCTAAGGAAAAAAGAGAATGAAGTGAATAATACGAGTACATACAATAAAGGGTATTCAAAGGCAATTACTGTTAGCCAGCCAAAAGTAATTACCGCTGGGCAACAATGTTCAGTAAGGCAAGAATCGAGCACAAAACAGAACTTTGAAAAGCTCCAATTCACGCCAATCCCAATGACGTATAGGGAGCTATATCAAAATTTATTTGACGCACACGTTGTGTCCCTATTTTATCTAAAACCGTTACAGCCCCTATATCCCAAATGGTATGATTCAAATGCTCAATGTGACTACCATATTGGAATACCGGGGCATTTAATAGTAAACTGTGCTACTTTCAAGAAGGTAGTTAAGAGACTCATTAAGATGGGGATTGTAAAATTTGATGATACACCTAGTGTGGAAAACCCATTGCCTAACCATAGAGATAACGGGGTAAATACAATTGGTGAAAGTATCGTGAGAAGGATCAAGGAGGATATGAAGGAAGAAAAAACCCCGTTGAGGATGGTCTAGAGAGAAATGGTAGGAAGATGATTGATAGTATCAGATTCTGTGGAAAGATGTGAAGGAGTAAGGGACTACTGTGAGTTCCACAAAGCAGAAGGGCACGAGATCCAAGAATGCGTTGAGTTTAAGGTCCTGGTGCAAAACCTTATGGAAAATAAGGAAATGGAATTTTATGATGAAGGCTCAAGGGGAGGAAACATATGCACGACAGAAGGAGAGTCAAAAAATCAAAAAGCCAATTATCAGAGGATCATCATCTCCTGACCAAGAAACACGGAGGGTGAAACACAAATGGTGCCAAAGGTCGTAATCCAGAAACCTGTTTCCTTTTCTTACAAGGATAACAAAATGGTACCTTGGAATTATGACTTTAATGTGACAATACCAGGAGGGGAAGATCTAGCTAGCACTTCCATAGAGGTCCAAAGTGAAGGATCTTACACATATAGTGGAATGCGTTACGATTCGGTAAATGTCAGAACAGAGCCTGTAAAAGCAAAGACCTTGGTAGTTGAGTGAGAGAAATGGACTGAGACACTTATCAATGAACCAGTAAAAGAGGAAGAGGCTAAAGAATTTATGAAATTCTTGAAGCACAGTGAACATAGCGTGGTAAAGTAGCTGCGCAAGCAACTGGCCGCATATCAGTGCTAGTATTGCTTTTAAGTTTAGAAATGCATCGTAAGGAATTGATGAAAGTGCTGAATGAAACTTACGTTGCTAAATATATATCCATAAAAAAACTTGACCGTTTGGTTAGTAATATAAGTGCTGACAACTTTATTTATTTCAGGGATGATGAAATTCCGCTTGGGGGCATGGGATCGACCAAAGCTCTGCACATCACTACCTGTTGCAAGGGATACACTTTGCCAAGTGTGTTAATAGATAATGGATCAGCCTTAATTGTCTTACCATTGTCTACGTTGAATAGATTGCCTGTAGACAGTTCTTACATGAAAACGTGCCAGAACATAGTGAGAGCATTTGACGGTACTGAGAGAAGGGTGATGGGAATGATCGAGATACCTTTGTTAATTAGACCAAACATGTATGAGGTGGATTTTCTGGTGATGGATATCAAGCCCTCTTATAATTGCTTGTTGGGGGGCCCTGGATGCATTCAGCGGGAGCAGTGCCTTCATCACTTCATTAAAAATTGAAGCTAGTAACAGAAGGCCGGTTGGTTACTATAAATGCGGAGGAGGACATCATAGCAACTGTTACTAATGACGCCATATTTAGAGGTGAATGAAGAGGCAACTAAATGCTCCTTTCGATCTTTGGAATTCGTAAATGAAATATTCATTATGGAAGGAAGTGAGGTTCCAGTTCCTAAGATATCCAGAACCACGAGAATGGGCTTGCAAATGATGGTAGGGAAATGAGCCTTACCAGGAAAATGACTTTGTAGACATTTACAAGGAGGGATTTAGGTCCTGATGATGAAAGACAAAAGAGATTATTTTGGCTTAGGTTTCAGGCCAGATGCAAGACAAATGAGGAGAGAGGTAGAAAAAAAGCAAGAGAGAAGGAGAGCACGGTTGAGTGGGGAAGAAGTCAAGTGGGAATTGATGACATTTCCTCACATATCCTAGATTTTTGTATCAGGAGGGATAATTCACCCCGAGACATGATTGTTGAGAAATGAAAATATTCACATCAATGCCATACACGAGGAAGGAACTGAACGAAGAAACCTGTTGGACATTTGCCCTTATGAACCTGGAAGCATTTTGAACAATTGGACTGCAGAGGAACTTCCTGTAGTTTTTAGAGATTACACAGAGTAATGTTCAGAACACATTTATTGTTTTAAATCCTAGAAGCAATAAGATTTCATTTGTGAAATAGGCTTATGTTTAGACATCTTTGTTTCAATAAAATACATCTTTGATGATCAATTTGAGCAAATATTCTTTCATTTTTAAATATTCTTTCGATCTTCTAATTTCCTTCTAAAATTTTTCTTTTGTTATTCTCATTCATACTATGTAAATAGTTGTTCTTGAATTCATTTGTTCTTTGTACATTCCTTTGTGCCTACCACAGGTCCCTAGATATCAATGACATGAGCGACGATACTACAGATTCAGAATTACCTTTTGAGTGATACATGTCTTTAGAGGAATCTCAGGATTTTGAAAGTGACAGAGATTGTGACTTGTCTCTGGATTTGTTAAGAATGGTAGAGCAAGAAGAGAAACAAATTTTGCCCCATAAAGAGATGGTAGAAAATGTGACCTTAGAGGAAGAGAATGTAGTGAAAATTGGAACGCACATAGCCAAAGAGACAAAGTAAGACCTTGTTGAGTTATTGCGGAAATTTAAAGACGTCTTTGCATGGTCGTACCAAGATATACCTGGACTAAAGATATTGTAGTACATCGCCTTCCCATAAGAGAAGAATGCAAGCCAGTTTAGCAAAAACTATGAAGGATGAGGCTTAATGTGGTGCTCAAAATAAAAAAGGAAGTCAAGAAATAGTTTGATGCTGGTTTTCTACAAGTGGTCAAATACTCAGAGTGGGTTTCCAATATTGTTCCTGTCCCTAAGAAAGATGGAAAGGTTCGGATGTGTGTAGATTATAGAGACTTAAATAAGGCCAGGCTGAAGGACAACTTCCCCTTGCCTCATATTGACATGTTAGTGGATAATACGGCGGGATACTCACTGTTTTCTTTCATGGATGGTTTCTCGGGTTACAGTCAGATAAAGATGCATCTTGAGGATATGGAGAAAACTACTTTCATAACATTGTGGGGTACCTTTTTTTATAAGGTAATGCCATTCGGGCTAAAGAATACATGGGCAACATATCAAAGGGCTATGGTAACCTTATTCCATGACATGATGCACAAAGAAATTGAAGTATATGTTGATGACATGATCGCCAAATCTCGAACAGAAAAAGAACACATCAAACTCTTGAAGAAGTTGTTATTGAGATTGAGTAAATTTCAATTAAAGCTCAACCCGGCAAAATGTACCTTTAGAGCTAGGTCAGGAAAGTTACTGGGCTTCGTAGTCAGTGAAAGAAGAATTGAGGTTGACTTAGAAAAGGTCAAAGTTATACAAGAATTACCTCCACCACGCACTCAAAAAGAAGTTCGAGGTTTTCTTAGAAGATTAAATTACATTGCTCGATTTATTTCACAATTAACTGAGAAATGCGATCCCATATTTTGTCTTCTTAAGAAACACAATCAAGGCACATGGGATAATGAATGCCAGAATGTTTTTGATAAAGTCAAAAAATATTTGTCAAACACCCCAGTACTGTCTCCGCCTAATCCAAATAGACAATTAATACTGTATTTGTCAGTGTTTGATAACTCTATGGAATGTGTGCTTGGTCAACATGATGAGTCAGGAAGAAGAGAAAATGCGATATAGTACCTCAATAAGGAGTTCACTGAGTGTGAAATGAGATATTCGCCGATTGAGAAATTGTGTTGTGCCCTGATTTAGACAACTCGGAGGTTGAGGCAATATATGCTATATTATACAACCTGGCTAATTTCAAAACTTGACCCATTAAAGTACATGATGGAGTCAACTGCTTTGATTGGAAGGATGGCTAGATGGAAAATTTTGCTTTCTGAATTTGATATAGTTTATGTGAACCAAAAGGCTGTAAAAGGGAGCGCAATAGCAGAATTTCTGGCTAACAGGACTTTAGAAGATTATAAACCTTTGAGCTTTGATTTCCCCAATAAAGAGTGAATGTATGTGGCAACTACTGAAGAGTATCCGTGGAAGCTAAACTTTGATGGAGCGTCAAATGCTATGGGAAATGGAATTGGGGCAGTCATGGTATCCCCAAGTGGAGATCATTATCCATTCACGTGTAAATTAGATTTTGATTGCACAAACAATATATCGGAGTATGAAGCATGCATCATGGGAATTCGAGCAGTTGTAGAATGTAAAATTAGAGTGCTAGAAGTATATGGAGACTCTGCGTTAGTTATTTATCAACTTAAAGGTGAATGGGAGACAAAAGACCCCAAACTAATCGATTACCGAAAAATAGTTCTAGGGTTGATTGAGGAGTTTGATGATATCACTTTTAATTATCTCCCATGAGATGAAAACCAGATGGCAGATGCTTTGGCAAATCTAGCTTCCATGATTAAAGTAAAAAAACAAGAAGATGTGAGACTTATTCAGATGAGTATTTTTGAAGGTCCAACTCATTATTGCAACATGGAAGAGGAGGAAAAGGATGACTACCCTTGGTATCATGATATATTCCGATACGTAAGAAATCGTGAGTACACTAATCATGTAACTGAGAATGACAAAAGGACGTTAAGAAGATTAGCTTGTGACTATGTTTTAGATGGGGGCATCTTGTATAAAAGGAGGAAGGATCAGGTATTATTAAGATGTGTAGACGCTATTGAAGCTAGAAAAATTTTGGAAGAAGTTCATGAGGGTGTTTGTGGGACTCATGCTAATGGTTTTACAATGGCTAGACAAATTATGAGATTTGGATACTATTGGTCTACTAAAGGAGATTGTATCAACTATGCCAAGAGATGTCATAAATGCCAGATTTATGGAGATAAAATACATGTACCGCCTTCACCTTTGCATGTTATGACTTCCCCATGGCCTTTTTCCATATGGGGCATGGATGTCATTGGGTCGATCTCACAAAAAGCTTTGAATGGGCATCGATTCATCTTTGTGGTTATTGAGTACTTCACAAAATGGGTAGAGGCTGCTTCATACGCTAGCGTTATTAAATCATCAGTTAGTCGGTTCTTGAAAAAGGAGATCATTTATCGATATGGAATGCTCGAGAGGATCATATTAGACAATGCACTAAACTTGAACAATAGCACGATATGTAGTCAATTCAAGATCAAACACCATAACTAGTCTCCGTATCGTCCAAAAATGAATGGGGTAGTGGAAGCAGTCAATAAAAACATTAAGAAGATAGTGGGGAAAATGACCGAGACTTACAAAGATTGGCATGAGAAATTACCATTTGCACTCTATGCTTATTGAATGTTCGTCAGAACTTCTACTGGGGCAACTCTTTTTTCATTGGTCTACGGGATGGAGGCAGTTCTACCTATTGAAGTAGAGATGCCTTACCTTCGTGTTTTGTCAGAAATAAAGTTGGATGAAGCAGAATGGATACAGTCTCACTATAATAAGTTGAATTTAATTGAAGAAAAGAGGCTAAGGGCTATTCGTCATGGTCAGATGTATTAGAAACGAATGATGCGAGCTTACGAAAAAAGAGTTCACCCAAGAGAATTTTACGAGGGGGACCTTGTACTGAAAAAGATCCTTCCCATACAAAAGGATTTCAGAAGAAAATGGATGCCGAATTGGGAAGAACCATATGTGGTAAAGAAGGCTTTTTCTAGAGGTGCACTGATTTTGACCGAAATGGATGGGAAAAGGTTACCCAATCCTGTGAATTTAGATTCAGTCAAAAAATATTTTGCTTAAAAAGGAGAAGAGGCCAAGGTGAAAACCCATAAAGGGCACTTTGAGACTTCAAAAAAAAAAGAGAGGCCAAGGCGAAAACACGCAAAGGGCGCCTTGAGACCAAAGGGGTTTTGAGTTGAAAACTCGAAAGGGTAGCTCAAATTTTGAAGGGCATGCAGTGATCTTGCTATACCTGAATCAATAAGAAACGAAGTATGTTACATATCGGGGCATCAACAAAGTACTTTGGATCTTTTAAACGCATGTTAAGCTCAAAGCAGTCTTCATGGAGTTTGTATATGGAAGCCTAAGTTGCGATATCTAGGGCACTTGGTTTTTGTCCTATTCATATTAAATTTACTATCTTTGGATTCTTTTTCCTTTCAAAGATATGTTCTCAGTTAATTTCCTTTCAATTTTTAATAATTTATTCAACTCCAACTATCCTCAGGATCAATTTGTTGTCCATTATTCATAAGCATGTTGCATTAAAATAATGATTGATGAACTAATAATATTTTCACAAAAGATGTTCTACATATTACTCTGGAAATTTCTTGATAATACAAGAAACTAAAACAGGACAATTGTTGAAGAATTACCATGTGTAAGGATTTGAAGTACTTGAGAAAAAGTCTAGATTGAGACTATTTCTTTGAATTTTTTGTCCAAAGGTTGATTGGACAAAATAATGGGTCATTTTACAAGCATTCTCATTGGGTCATAACGTTTAGGGAATGGTATGACAGACCAAATTGATGGGAAAATATTCAAAACCCCTGAATTGCGGTGGAATGGATTAGAAACAGATCCTGTACCCTCAAATTGCAATAGGAATGGATTAAAAAGTTTCAAATCCTATAAATCGTGATAGGATGGTTTGAAGGCGGTACAAGCCTTGCGTCCCAAGGTTCAAATGGAGTGAGCCCTAAAATTACCATGAGGAAAATTATTTGAACAGAATATGATTGATACTTCGAGAGGAATAAAGATGAAACCCTGATGAATAAATAAGTGATGACACCTTAAATAGGGATCATTCTCATGACATTTCTAATTCAAAACACATCTAGTTAAGAGCATTTGATTCATTCCGATCATAGCATCCTAATCATTGGCATAAGCATAAAACTGATTCTACAGGTCATGTCCCCTAGAGGACGGTGTAGCAACATCGGTGAATCCATAAATCTTATCTCTTTGAAGTTGCAGTGGAGTAGATTAAAGTTGAAGATCTTATCTCTTTGAAGTTGTAATGGAGTAGATCGTAAATGGTGGATCTGGCCTTTCTAAAGTTGCAGTGAAGCAGATCGAAGAAATCAGTCTTGTTTTCCTGAGTTTGCAGTGAAGCAGACTAAAAGATAGCAGATTTGACATTCCTAAAGTTGCAGTGAAGCAGATCGAAGACATCGGTCTTGTCTCCCTGAGTTTGCAGTGGAGCAGACTAAAAATAGCAGAACTGGCCTTCCTGAAGTTACAGTGAAGCAGATCGAAAAACATCAGGTTGACGTCCCTGAGTTTACAGTGGAGCAGACTGAAGATAGCAGATCCTGGCTTCCTGAGTTTGCAGTGAAGCAGATCTAAAAACATCATCCTGGTGTCCCTGAGTTTGCAGTGGAGCAGACTGAAGATAGCAAATCCTGTCTTCCTGAGTTTGCAGTAAAGCAGATCGAAAAACATTAGCCTGGCATCCCTGAGTTTGCAGTAGAGCAGATTGAAGATAGCAGATCTTGTCTTCCTAAAGTTGTAGTGAAGTAGATCAAAGACACCAGTCTGGCTTCTCTGAGTTTGCAGTGGAATAGACCAAAGATAGTAGATTTTGTCTCCCTAATGTTAAAGTGGAGCAAATCAAAGACACCAAGTTTTGTCTCCCTAAGTTTGTAGTGGAGTAGACTAAAAATAACAGATCTGGCTTTCCTAAAGTTGCAGTGAAGCAGATCGAAGACACCGGTCTTATCTCCCTGAGTTTGTAGCAGAGCAGACTAAAGATAGCAGATATTGCCTTCCTGAAATTACAGTGAAGCAAATTGAAGCCGTCAAACTTATTTCCCTGAAGAAGCAGTAGAACAGATAGTCCAATACTTTGCAATAGTTACAGAGAGTAAAGATGAAGTTCCAATACCCCTGAAGTTGCAGTTGGGTTGGAAGCCATTTGAAGAAGACGAGAACCAAGAACTCAAAACTTGGCAAGACCGGGCAAAATTGGTCCTTTTATAGTCTTTGCTTTATTCTCGTTACACGACAATAAGCAAAGAGGGGCAGCTGTAATAACCCATTTTTGCCCGGACTCATGCCATAAAAAACCAAAAAAATAATGTTTAATAAAGTCTAATTTATAGGCCCAAATTTTACAGATAGCCCAATTAGCCTAAACCAAAATTAACCCAATCCCAGACTACTAAACTACCCAATACCCCATTACACCCAAACCCACTAGCAACGTCAGCCCAAAAGGGGTCCAAATACCCAAACTTTTCAAAAACCCTAAGGGTTTCTAAAATCCCTTGCGTCGCAGCTTCTCTTCAGCCTTCAACTAGTAGCCTCATCACCGCAGTAATCATCGCCGTTGACCTGCGAAAAAGGAAAGAAAGACAGTAAAAAAATATCAATAGCACATTATATTTGTATTTATGGTATTTTCAATTTATTTTGAGGCTATAAAAAGCCCTATTGTAATTTGTAAAGGGGAAAATTTACGGACAATAATACAAAACCAAAAAAAGGTGATTTTCGACAATTTCAATTCGCTTAGTTTTTTATTTTCTCTTTGATACATACAAATAAACAAAAGGAGTCAACCTGTTATTTTGTGCTAAAAAAACAAATAAATTTACATCCGGCCACCATATTCAGTGGCGCTAACGATGGCGCGTGAGGTGCGTGCGATTACTGCCGGAGGTCGGAGGACCTGGGAAGGCAGAGCATTTTCTGGGGCTCTGTTAGTTTTTTTAAAAGAGAGATTAAAATGATTTTTTTGGGGTAAATTTTGGTTTATATAAGGCATTCATACGACGCCGTTTTGGGGGTCATTATTAAAGGCCAAAACGACGTCGTTTAAGGGCCAAGATCCACGTGTTGACCCGATACCCGGAGAGGATCCCTGCATTTTTGTTAGAGGGGCTAATTGCTCTATAAGCCCTTCCGCATGATTGCATTTTTATAATTATGTCCAAATTTACATTTTCTTTTATTTTTAATTTGGCCCCGAATTATGGCCTTTGTTTCAATTTTGTCCTTAAGGCCATTCTAAGGTAGATACTGGAACGACGCCGTTTTGGGATAAGGCATAATTGCCCAATAGATCCCTGCAATATGGCACACGCTCCAATCTAGTCCTTTTTTTATATTTTTACTTCAGATTTTATTTTTGCTTCAATTTAATCCCTGTTTCCTTTATGTTTAATCCTCTTTATATTTTTATTTTATTTTTAAATTATGTTAGTATTATATAATTATTTCATTTTCTTATATTTTATTAAATTCTATATTATTTATATATTACATATTATTTTAAAATTTGTATATTGTATAATATTTAAATTGTTTTATCATTTACACAAATTTTTTTACATTATCCTTTTTAAATATGTATATTATTCTTTTTATGTATATATTAGATTATTATTAAATTATATATGTTTTCCCTTATATATTTCTTCATAGCTAAATTTTACATATTATATTTATTTATTTTAAAAATCTATATATATATATATATATATATATTATATTATTATATATGTTTTCCCCCATATATTTCTTTATAATTAAAGATTTATAAATCCTTTTTTATTAAAAACATATATATTACTTATTTTATTATGTATATATATTATCCATCTTAGTTTTTGGCCATATCACTTTTTTTTTTAAAATTTAAAAAAAAATTGTTCTAGTATTTATTAATTGTTTTGTATAAATTACTCACCTTATATTTTTTATATGTATTTAATTTGTGTGTAAATTTTTATATTTATTTCTTAACTTTTCATAAATTTTTAAATTGCTATTATCTACTATTTAGTTTCTTAAATTAAAATTTGTTATTTTTATTTACCTTAGTATAGTTGTTATATTGCTTGCATTTTTTACTATATTATATCATTCTTTTACTTAATTGTTTATATTAGTACTAATTGTTAATATGCTTTGTAATTTTAGGGAGTTGCTCTTCGATATTTATGTTTTGTAATGCATTAATGTTACATTTTACTCAAATCATTGTCTTAAAAAAAATATATCTCCTTTAATTACCACATTTTATCCGAAAGTTTTTCTTAAATAAGGAAATGCTTGGCATTTGGGAGCTTCGAGAAAAATTGTGCCCTAACTTATTGGGTTTCGTTTTTTTTTGTTAAATTCAAATAACCAAGTATCCTTTTTGAAATCAAAGATCACAAATTTCAAATAAAAGCTTATTCTTGAAAATTCGAAATGTTGTATCCTAACTTATGGAACATGACATTCCGTTATCTCGAGGTGAGGATTTTCTACAAATGAAGGCAAGTTTAATTTCGAAGACTTGAAATGTTGCACCCTAACTCATTGGGTGTAACATTTTATTTCTTCAAGATAAATGAGTCTTAGCATGCCATTTCATTTATTCAAGTTTTCTTTCAAATAAAAAATTGCATTTTAAAACTTTTTTCAAAATTTCGACATTAGGACAATAACTAATCAATTCGGTACCAATTTTGGGCGTTACAAGGGTGCTAATCCTTCCTCGTACGTAACCGAATCCCAAACCCGTTTTCTTGAATTTCGTAGGCCAAAATCAATGTTTTAAATAAAACGTTTTATAAGGTGATCCGATCACACCTAAGCAAAAAGGGATTGATGGCGACTCCCACTTTCGTTTTTTTAAAAAAAAGTCTACCCCATTTTTCAAAGTTTAAAAATGGTTTCGACAAAAATTATCTTAATTTGTATTTTTTATTTATAAAAACATTATTAATATTTATATTTGACTATTTTATACCTAAACAATATGTGTATATATTTATTTATTTATTGTTTGTTTATTATTTATTAATATTATTCGTGAACATAATTGTTTAATGTTTGTGAACATGTTCATTAAGTTAAATGAATATTTTTGTGAATATTAAACAAACAAATATAAATACACATAATTTTAAATAAACGAATATGAATAGAAATTTGAAATTTTTAATGAACGTAAACTGAATACAAATAAATTTAAAAATAAACAAATGAGCATTAATAGGATTTATAACTCTCAATTAGGTAAACGTAATTATAACTTTTATGTTTTTTTTTAATTTTATTTTAGTCAATCATTAAATCTGAACGGTTAATTGCATATGTGGAATCATGTTTATGTATGGTTATACTTCTACACTTCCATTTTTATAATTCAACTTTTAGGTTAGTCATTGAAAAGAAATTAAGTGTAAAAAGGTAGAAATTAAAGAATGCATTAAAATTTATTAAATTGTACATTGCGAATATTTAAATTACTTTTTTTTAATCTTAAAATCTTAAAATTTAAAATATCAAAGTTATTTAAATAAATGGTTGAAATTTATTATCCTATTTGTTCTCATAATGTTGAAATTAATTAATTTAATTTTTAAAGTTTTAAATTATTTTATGTTTTAAAAAATCTTTAACAAAATTAATTCAAGTAAATTATATTTAATAATTGTCTTAAAAACTTAATTTTTTTTAATGACATAATTTTGGATATTCCATATTAAATTAAAAGTAAAAAAAAATCATAGCAAATAATTGCATCTTTTTCGTTATTTTGGGTTTTGTTCAGCATAGAAGTTAAAATTAATTAATTAAATTAAATGTAAAGATTTTTTCTTTTACTTTTATTTTAGCATGAAAGATTTAAGATAATATAGTCAAAAGAAATTTGAGTTTTGTAGACAATTATTAAAGATAAGTGTAACAGCCTGGTTTAGACCTTAGTCGGAACAGTGGTTTCGAGACCACATATCCGATGTCAGAAAAATATTTTATTATTATTTTCTGTGGTTATTATATGTGAATTAGCATGTGGGAAAGTCTCGTATAAAAATTTGATCGTTTGTGTGCTTAATGATGAAAAAGGATTTAATCGCATAAAATTTAAATGTGGCCATTTATTGAATTATGGGTCGAATTGATGTGGCCTTATCAATGTGGGTCTTTATGTTGCAAATAAACCATTTAATTTATGTTTGGACACCTTTAGACATGAGTTAGTGGAAATGAAATAAATTTATAAAGGCTAAATTGGTAAATGAATTAGTAAATGTTAATATAATAAAACAAAATAGAAATTATGGTCATTTTTGAATGTTCCTAGCCGAATAAACAAAAAGAAAAAGAAAAGGAAAAGAAGCTAGGGCTCGGCTAGTTAAATCCTCAATTAAGGTATGTGTTTTGATCCAATTTTGATAATTTTTACGTTTTTGTGATCGATGCTTCGTATTCTATAAAGCCCATGCCTTAATTTTATAATTTGAGTTTGATTTTGAAAAGTGCTATTGTTGAAATGGTGAGCTTTGTAATGATTTTTGGTGTTAAAGGAAAGATATGAAGTGAGTTGATATATTTGTATTGAGTTTTGATGAAATTAGCTAATTTGGGCTAATTTGTGAAAATGAGTATATTGAGGGACTAAAATGAGAAATTTATGAAATATGTGGGCTTGAATGGACTAAATAGAAATTTCAGCTAAGCTTTGTTTAAAGAGATTGGGTGTAATTGATGATTTTATGAAATAGGGACTTAAATGTCAAAATGAGTAAATGTGAGGGCTATTTTGTAAAATACTTAATTGTGTGTCCTTGAATTGAATTGATTGAGTCTGTGATTGAATAAGTTAATTTTAATATGTATAGATCAAGAAAAGCGAATTTCGGATTTGGATAGCGGGAAATCAAAAGTTGTCAAGTAATTGACTAAACCGACAAAACACATTCGAGGTAAGTTCATAAGTAGTAATTTCATTATAATGCTATTATTTGCATTGCTTTTGAACGAATTGAAATGAATGGAATCTCGGAAGAGGTGAAATTAAAGATACTGATGATGTGGTTGAGTTAGTAATAGAAGATGAGATTGAGAAAGCTCGGTTGAATCGTAGGATTAGTTTTGGAAAATAATGACATGTCATTAGGATAAGGTGTTTGACTTTGGGCCATGATATTGGCACTACGGGTGCGAGAAAAATCTTGATTTGGCTACGGGCCATGGTATAGATGTTTCGAGAGTAACCTTGAGTTGGCTATGAGCCATGGTATAGGTGCTCCGAGACAAGTTACCTTGAGTTGGCTACGGGCCATGGCATAGGTACTTATCGGATATTATGTTTGGATGTTCGACTCTTAAGCCGGATGGTACTACGAATGAATAGAGGAAATGCCTAAGGGAATAGTGGTATGAAATAGAACAAGTATGTTCAATGTTGTTAATTGATGAGATAAAGTTTAAAAGTGAAATGATATGAATTGAATCAAAGAGATGTGAATTTCATTTAAATAGGTAAACGTGTGGTAAGACATGGATGAAGGTTTGTAATGTTTCTTCATGTTTCAAATTGATAGAATAGTAGTTTTATTGTTACAATCATATGTCATATTACTTACTTATGACTTACTAAGCTTTAAAAGCTTACTTGGTTTATTTATTTCTATTTTATAGATTGTCGAAGCTACTGAAGGCTCGGGAATCATCGTGGATCATCATTGCACTATCTGAACTCATTTTGGTACTTTTAGTGTTTTTGAATAGCTAAGTATGGCATGTATAAGCTAAGAAGAATTATATGTATATTTTGACTTGTAAATAGGCTATGCCATGTGATTTGGCTAGCTAAATAGTGAAAATGGTGGTTTTAGTATCTGATATAAGATGCAAATTTTAGTATGCTTATAATATATGAATGGCCTAACTTAATATGGTTATTATGATATGAGTAAATGATGAATTTGGTAAGTTTAGTTAAAAATTGAAATGGTTCATGATGTGGTATTATAACAAGTGTTATGTAATGGTTTTGGTCTGATTAATGAATGATTTAGTTTAGTTAACGTGCATGAAATGGTTGGTGACATTCTTGATTACATTGATGAATATTTCGGGCATGTTTTGGCTGTGAATTGTTGGTATAAACATTTTGATTTTGGCTTGTAGGGATACCCTAAAGTTGGGTGGCAAAGTTGGCTTTCCGAATGGCCTATTTTTGTCCACACGGGCAGAGACATGGGCATGTGTCTCAGCCGTGTACGACACACGGTCATAGTACACAGCTGTGTGTCCCCTGGGGTACCCGTTGGATTAATTCAGTATACCCTACAGGAATGACATGGCTTAGGCACACAGGCGTGTTTAGTGGCCGTGGGTGCAAGTCAGTAGCCTCCCTAATTTTCACACGGTCAGGCGCACGGGCGTGTCTCATGGCTGTGTGAACAAGTGAGTATGTATGCCCTGTTTTGCCACGTCCTGGACACATGGGCATGTATGGTGGTTGTGTGAGGCACACGGTCTGACCACACGGGCATGTGACCTCAATAGCCTTGAAAATGTCCAAGTTTCGGAAAATTTTTCTAAGTGTTCGGTTTAGTCTCGATTTTTTTCTAGTGCATTTTTAAGGTCTTGAAGACCTTTATAAGGGACTCTTTGATAATGTTTGAATATGTTAAGATGTAAATGAATGTGAAATGCCAGTAAAGTTCTGATTTGTCTGGTAATGCTCCTAACCATAGTCCAGCGATGGATACGGGTTAGGGGTGTTACAATGAGTTATTTGATTTGATTTTAATTCGGAAACATAAAATAAAATTTTAAATTTTAGAAGGAGATTAAATTAATTAATTTCAGTACTATACTAACAAACCGGTTTGCACTATTAATGGATAATTTTTTAACAATTTATTTAATTGATTTTAATGTTTTGAAATTTAAAATTTCAATGTTGAAAATAAAACAAATTTAGAACTTTTGACAATGGGGTAAACAAGTACAATATGATAATTTTTTAATGCATACTATTTTATTGTAATCCTTAATGTTTTGTTTATCTCGATCAGTATTTAAAAAAAAAAAAGATATTTTTTTGGGTTACCAAAATGAAAGTGACCTAAAGTTGGGTGACCAAAATGAAAGCGTAAACATGATGTGGCGTGTACAGTCAATCGATGTTAGAGATTTAATTCTTGGATGACTAAAATGAAAGCGCTCTAAAAATTAAGTGATGGAATTGCAAGAATTTCTTTTTGAGTGACAAAAATGAAAATGCCTTGAAAGTTAGGTGACCAATTGGATAGTTTACACTTAGAACTAACATTTTTCACCAATTGTCTATTTTGGTCAAAGTTGTAGAGGTCAGTTGATCTTCCGATATTTTAAGTTGGTTCAATTAATATGGTTTAATAACTTTAATAAATTAAAAAAGAAAGACTTAGCCATCATTGGCATTGTTGTCAAGATAGGAAGACATGGGTTCGAGTGCTTTGAAGTATGTTTGTCCTGAGTGCATTTATCTCTCTATTTAAGGGTTAAAAAAATGTTATGGATAGTTTTAAACATTGTATAAAAAACAAATTAATAATTACAATGTTCATAGTTTTCATTAATTTTTAAAAATACATATTAAAAAAAAGAAAAACAAAAAAAATGATTTTTTTATTTTTTCATTTTTAATCATTTTTCTTGATTTTTGATTTTTTCCAATTCGAAATGTTTTTAGTTATTGTCGGTTATATGTCATTGATTTAATTCAGCAGTTTAATTCAATTCCAATAATAAATATTTTTTTAAAATAATAAATATTTGGTTTGAAATAAATGAAAATACAATTATAATTAACAAAAAAATCTTACCATCAAGTTTAAGTCAGGTGTCTCAACTTTGATTATATATAAAAGCTCAGTCGGTAAAGAATTTGTCTCTTAATTTAACTGTTGTAGTTATAAACAATAGGTTTAAGGGTAAAAAACACTCAGCAAAAAGATAAAAAAATCAATGGTCGTTAAAATTTTTTTATTTTATTAAGCCTTCTACGATAAAAAAAAAAATCAATCGAAACCTTTCGTTAATGAAAATTGTCGTTGATCAATTTGATCATTAATAATTATTAATATAATTGACATACACGTGGATGCAATATGGATAGTTTGTCGATGCAATTAGATCAATATATATATATAAATAAAATTTTAAAAAATATTTAAATTTTCATAAAAATTATTAAAAATGCACACAAAATGAAGTTGGACAAAGAGACATCCATGTTCATTTAAATAGACAACTGTATGTCTAGATTCATTCGAAATATGGTTCAAAATATTATAAAAATTGTAAAAAGATAAATAATTAATAATTATTATTTAAAATTCTTAAATAAATCATAAAAGTATTAAAAATAATAATTTAGAAATATTAAACATATTTAAAAGTTATCAAAATCATCGAATACACATAATAAGATAAAAATATCATGGGATATTAAGGTAAATATATATGTATGTATTCAAATTTTCAAAAAAAATTTCTTTCCATCTTCACCTCTTTTTGTTAGTCCGTTTGCACCCTTATCCAATAATACGAGTTTTGTGCTCTTTTTTAGCATGTTTTAAAATTTTTATAACAAAACAAAACAGGGGTATATAGGGAACATAGACAAAATTTAGATAATTTTTTTTTATAAATTTTATATAATATATAAGATAAATTTTATATAATATATATTTTTTAAGTTATTTGATGAAAATATGGTTGAAAATTTTATCAAAAATTTTCAAAGACTTGCAATATATTCAAAAATATGTTTTAAATGTGTTTTAAATTATCTAAACACTTTTGAGTCAATAACAAAGTGTTCTAAGATGTTTAAAATGTTTTTGAGATGCTTTGGTAGTCAAGTCTCGAGACGTGAAAGCTCATATGAAAATTTTTTGCTTCAGGGACAGCATGTCTAGAGACATGAGTTGCATTGTAACGCCCAAATTTTAGGGTTTTGAATTTTTGCTTGAGTTGGCAATTGCATGGTTATGTGTGCTGAATTGATGTTTTGGGTGTGTCTATGGGGCCTTTAGAAGGCCCAGGTTAAAACCTAACTCTTGGCAAAATTTTAATTTTTGGGCTTAAGGGAGTATGTATGTTAGTTCTTAGGGCATAAGAAATGTTGTTGGGGTTTTGTGACACAAAGTAGCACGTGACAGAGTGGCTTGAGCCATCATTGTTAAGGGGGAGCAAAGAGTGTGGCGTCAGTGGGAAGGGGTAAACGGTTCGAATCCCCTTGCTGGTGTGATGAGTTATTTTGCTGGTTGGAATCGGTAAGTGGTGGTCTGAAATGTAAACTCTTCAGATTGGAGGAATGATAAGGATGGCATGATCTTGAAAGTTTGAAATATTATCCAAGGGAAATTAGAGTAAATCATGGAGGAAATTGTGGAGATTTTCAAGAGATTGGAACAGTTGGCTAAATGTAGGTAAGCTGGAGTAGGCAAATCGGCTTGGGTCTTTGGGCATTTGGCATTTTTCAGCAAATAGGGAGTAGTATGCCGAATTCATTCTTTGGTGTTTCGGTTTAAGCACGTTTTGCTTTTACGTAGTGTTGTTTTGACCATTTAGGCAGTATTGTTTCTCAAGAAACCGAATTGGCCTAGTTCTCTTCTCTATTCTTTTTCACTTCTCTCATTACTTTTCTTCAAGCCGAAACCCCCTCTTTTCTTTCACTCTGTTGCCACCTCTTCTACTTTAGCCGAATATTGACAACCTTCTCTTCTTCTTGTTCTCCCAAATTGCTCTAAGCCAAATCTCTGCTTCTTGTTTTCTCCACTCTTAGCTGACAACAATATCTCTTTACCTTCTCATCCTTATTCTTCTTCTCAAATCCTTGCATGTGCCGAATCCCATTACTTCTTCCCATATTGCTATTGACCGAGTTTTATTCTCACTTTTGCGTGCGCATACACTCTTCTTCTTTTCAGATCTGAATCAAGGTAAGGGCATTATTTCTTTCTCTCTTTCGAATGTTCTTACAAAAGTCGAATCCCCTTTTCTCTTATAGGGCAATCGGCCTTTAATCCTTCTTTAGGAACCGATTTGGATCCTTTTTTTTTAACCACTCTGGTTTCTTAGGGGTTTGAGGAGATCGAAGTCGCAAGGGGTGGTGGATTGCTGGTATTGTGGAATCAATTTAGGCCTAGTAGGTAGGTTTCAGCCAAGGTAAGTGATTCATATCGCTATTAGGGATATTGGCGGAATATAATAAAGGTTTTTGTAGTTATTGCTAGTAAGCCAGATTGTTGTTTAATAGGTTGTCTGAACGATTGTAGGTAGATTTCTTGCGGGCTGGTTTGACTCTATTCGTAATCCAGGTGTGTAACGACACTCCCTAATAGCATAGATCGACAAAAGCCGAAAAGCCGAAATGCCGACATTTTGAGGCCTTACGAGCGTGCGAATGCTTGTGGGTTGATCTGAATCCACAAACTGTGGGTGTTTGACTGTGAAGGCCATTACACGCGGTTCCGTGCACTTGGGCTGTTATGGGCCTCGATGGGTCGAAACGGGCCCAACGAGCTTATGGGCCCATATGGGTAACTTGTGCAGTAAGTAATAACTGGTATGTTAGATTTTAGGATCTGCTATAAAGTACGACTAAATTGGACTGAGCGGGCCACACAAGCATGTGGGCCTACTAGGGCCTAATAGGGGTTTTGGGCCCATAAACACTGTTTGAGCATATGGACTTCCTGAGTCACTCGGAGCGATGTTAGACCTGTTAGAAGGTTGTATTAGGTGCTGAGACATTGTAAATTAGTAAAATGACCAGAATACCCCTCAAGGGTAAAATTACCATTTTACCCCTAACTGCCAAAAGAAGGTTATACCCTAGGAATAGGTTGTTTGATATGTGTATGACTATATCTGTATCTGTCTGTTTATATGCATGACATATGTAGTTCTGTTAGTCTGCATGGGGTTGGGTTTAATCAGAGGAAGTTTTGTTTAGTGGCTTAGCCACGTAATCTGTTCTGGTGGCTCTACCACGATATTTGATTTTAGCAGCATGGTTGCAAATTGGTGTGTGGGCTGGGTGGGTTGAGTTATTCCCCACATGGTGTGATGGGTTGGTACAGGTGGTGTGATGGGCTGGACTGGGTTGGGTTGTACATCGGTTCTGCTCTGTATCTGTAATGGGCATAAGGCCCACTCTGTTTCTGGATAGGGCCAAGGCCCAGTTTGATCTGTATCTGAATAGGGCTTCAACCCAGACTGTTCTGTATGCCTGATCTTTGTTATTGGTTAGGGAAATTACACACTGAGTTTTCAAAAACTCACCCTTGTATTTTTACATATGCAGGTAACCCCCAACCATAGGGGATTTGGAGCTACGAGGGACTCGGGGTGGCCACATGACTTCTGCTACTGGATTTTGTTTTTACTATTATTTTTATCATTATTTTAGTTTTGGTATTATTTTTGTAATAAGGCCATTTGGGTGATTTTATTTTGTTACACTGTTAGCCTGCTTTAAACTGGTAGACTAGGATACTCGGGTTTTCAAAATTTATATCGAACATTTTCAAATAAACCTCGCGTATCGTTTTGGACAATATGATAATAAAAGACTACAAATGGAATCTTGCTTAAACACTGCAAGTTAATAAAAATAGTATTAAATTTGATTTTGCTCAAAACCTATAACTTTTTAAACAAGGGTTTTAAAACAGAAAAAGCTGTCTATCAAAGTGTCTGATTTCGAATAAAATGTCCATGTGACACACCAGATCTGGCCATAATGTCCGGGCCGGGTTTGGGGTGTTACATGCATGTTTAGAGATATTGACCTGTATGTCCTGGGACATAGCTTGCAAACGGCTATTTTTTAGCCATGTCTCAAGATATCTTGGCAAGACTCGAGACTTGGGTTGCAAGGACAATTTTTAAACCTGGAATTAATGCTTCCAATGACTAGAATTCATCTCTACGACCGTAAAAGTCCACAAACTTATTCCTTAGTATAAATACAAGTTAAAGACATATCAAAACACAAGAGAGATATCTAAGCATCAAGCACAAGACAAAAATATTCAAACTTCATTCCTTTATTTCTCTTGTAAATATTCTCTAGGAACTTATTGCTAGTCCTTTTATCATTCTCATTGCATTTCTTAGAGAACTTAAGTTTTGTAAACCATACCTTGTAGAGATCTCTTTGTTTACTCTATTTTATATCACCAATTGTAAATTGCGAGGGTTTTAGTTGAGCCACAAAAACTACGAAAGGGTTCAAGGTTAGCAATAAAAGCTAAGGGGAAATGTTCTATCTAGGCCTTTGTTAAAACGATAATGTTCTAAAGGTTACACATTGTCCTTGAAAGGTATTAATTCTAGTAGTGAATTGAGAAATTCTTAGTGGTAGAAAGCCAAGGTAGTAGAGGTAGGTAATTGGAGTCAAACCCCTATAAGCCACTTGAGCTAGCTTTTCTCCCTCTTGGTATTTTCAAGTTGAATAAATTTTAAATAAATTTTTTCTGATTTTATAGTTTTTAAAAATTATTAAATCATTATAATATTTTACATTTTCTAGTAATTGTTTACAATTTTTTTTTATAAATTTTATAGCTTTATAATATATAAACCACACCTATAATAGATTTGTACAAATAGATGTCCAGATTCAAATGAACTAAGACATCCATTTGTTTAAATTCATTTTAGATGTGTTCTTTTAGTGATTTTTATTAATTTTTTAGGATTTTTATAAAAAAAATTAAATATAAGTTAACATGGCATGCCAGTTTTTAAGTGTAACATAGTTAAACCAATCAAAGGTAGTTTTCGTTGACGGAAGAGACTAATTTTTTTGTCAATAAGAGCTCAATAAGGCGAGCTTTTTTAAAGGGCTTGATTGTTTTTATTGAGGGGCTTTTTGATCCTTAAATCAAAATAATATCTTTTGTATTATATTATATTATATTATCCTTACTTTTGTGAGATTACTAATATCGAGAACTACAAAAAATTCTCATTAGTTTGAAATGTTGGTAATTGCTTTGCCTTTTCATAGCAAAAGATATTATGCATACAAGATAATATCTCTTGATTTAAATCACTAATTAACTAATGTACTTTAGAATTTTAATGAAGTTATTGGTATGCGCAGATTGAACCACAACTCTTTATACTAACACTGAAAATGCACCAAATATAATATTCATTCATAACTTTATAAAAAAGTTTCACTTTTAGTGCTATTACATCTATGCACTCATTTCTTATGTTTATATAGGTAAAGTTTCTTTATTATCCCTATTACTCTAAACTCTAAATAGTAATCAACAAACTCAATTAAGAGTATTCAACTAATCCTTTATACACAATGGACCACATTAGTCTTTATGATGTTATATTTTGAAATGTGTTTTGCTACTGCATCACAAACATGTGGTGATAATTTGTTTTTATCATTTGAACTTTATATTAGAGGTTATTAATTAAAAGTTGGGTTTCCATTTATTAGTGTAATATCCTGAATTAGGGACTAATCGGAATAGTAGTTTCGTGACCACAAATTCAAGATAAAAATAATTATTTTATAATTATTTTGAGGTTTATGATATGATTGCATGATTGTGTGGAAATTTCGTGAAGAAATTCTATGCATAAAGTGCTTACTTTGAAATTAGGGGCTAAAACGAATAAGTTGCAAAATTTGCATTCTAGAATCTTTTAGTATGAAATTGCTTTGGAATATTAATTAGGAGGTCTTAAATAGCAATTTGACCAATTTCTAAGTTTATGGACAAAAATTGGACATAAATGGAATTTTTGAAAATTTAGTAAGGAAGGGCATTTTGGTCATTTGGATATTAAATGAAATAAAATGGGAAAAACAACACAAAAATTAATCATCTTCTTCATATGTTGCTACCGAATTTTTCTCTCCACCATAGCTGGGGTTTCAACACTTTTAAGCCTTGATTGTAAGTGATTTCCATGCCCGTTTTTAATGTTCTTTACATTTTTGAAATCCTCGTAGCTCGGTTTACCTCTTTTTACCAATATTTTGAGCTAGGGTTTATATTTGGAAAAATACCCATAGGTGAAATTTGTGTATTTTGGTGTTTTATGATAGAATATGAGGGTTTAAATTATGCTAGACAACTTGTGCTACTCGGTTTTAAGTAAAAACGAGTAAAGCGGCTTAATCGGTAAAAATATATATTGTTCATAAGTGTATGTTATAGTGGGAATTTGAGCTTGCTAATGGTAAATAAATGATTAGCATGTCCTAAAACATAAGAATTTGAAATAAAATTCAATTTCTGAGCCTTGGGGCAAAAGTGTAAATATGCAAAAGTTTAGGGGTAAAATTGTAATTTTGTCAAAATTTGAATTAAGGACTATTTTGATAATGTGAGTATTAAATGAGCTAAATGTGCTATTTTAGATCAAGAAAAACGAGATTCAAGTCGTGAACGAGGGAAAAACAAAGTTGTCGAGGAATAGGCTCGATTCCAAATATTTTGCCATAAGGTAAATTCATGTGTAAATAATGTAACATAATCGTTATTTTTAAGTTAATTGATGTTATTTATATGATATGCTGATTTTTATCATGAAATATATGCTTTGTGGTTATTATCGAATAATATGCAAATTATGTGTGCTACTTGTTAAATATAAATTGCTACCGAGTATTGGTTTCGGTATTCTGTGGAAGACGGAAAGGATATGAGATTGAGGAAAATCCTGTTTGAACCTTAGGAATAGATTAGGATACAAGTGACATGTCACTAGGATGGTTGGGCATCCGAACTCGTTGAGTTGAGTCCGAGTTCACTTATGGATGCAAATGTCCAAACTCGTTGAGTTGAGTCTGAGTTCGTGAGATGTAACTAGGCATTCGAACTCGTTGAGTTGAGTCCAAGTTCACTTATGGATGTGAACGCCTGAGCTCATTGAGTTGAGTCCGAGTTCGCTTATGGGCGGGTTACATGGTTGTTTGATTACATATGTGGCACTTATGTGCAAATTATCCATGTATCCGAGTTATATTCCGATGTGTTCAATGGGTAAAATTCTAGTGAAATGGAAGAACACTCAAGATGCAAGTGTCATTTTGATAAGTGTTGTGAAATGGACACTTTGGATAGGTATGTACTTAACCCTCAGGTTGAAACTCGATACAACAACAATAATGTGGTAAGATGATAAATGATGATTAGAAATGTGATATTGTTTTGGTGATACCATGCTAGAGTTATTTGATATAATTGATTTGTTATGTTACTTGTTATTTGCATGTGAACTTACTAAGCATTTATGCTTACTCCCTCCTTTCCACTCATTGTAGTTTTGGGCAAGCTGACTTGGGAATCGGGATAGGTCGAAGGCTCGCTCACACTATCCGAAGAACTATTTTGGTAAAATGGCTTGTATGACTCGAATATGGCATGTATAGCAATATACTTGTTTTGTGTAATTAATCTTGTGATATGGTTGTGGTTTGGTTGAGAAAATGCCTGATAAATTAGTCCTTGGAATGGCTAATTTAGATCATGTATGAGACCATGTATGTTCAAAGTGATAATAGTCCATGAATATTCATAGGAAAGTGAAATTTGTCATAAAACAGAATATTGTAACAGCAGTGATGTGAGTTTGAAAAATCACTAAAAATATTAGAAACAGAATTAGGTGATGAATTAAATATGAAATTGAAGCTTATTGTGTCTACTTTCATATGGAAGAAGCAAAATAGGTAAAGAAGTTACATGTTGTGAGATATTTGAGTTTTAGTGAAATAGTGCCAGAGTGATTTCTGGATCCCCTGTTCCAACTTTGGAAATTCACCATAAATTGTAAAAAAATAATTAGGAGATTTACTTTATATGTTCAGAATCCTTATTGAGTCTAGTTTTAATAGAAACAAACGAATAGTCACATGAATTTTGTAAAGAGAGAAAAGTGGTTCGTGGTAAGCAGAGGTCAGTGCAATTGAGTCCTGAAACAGGGGTAGCTTTAACTAATAAACTGTACTAATTGGCCCAACCAAAAATTCTAGAAACAAATTAGTACATAGATAAATGAGTCTAGATTCAGGGAAAATTTACAGATCTTGATTTTGAATTTCTTAACTTGAGATATGATTTTTTTTGTAAACGTGACGTAGATAGACAGCAGGTTGCGAATGTAGAAATAAAGGATTCAAAGTTCTTAAAATGGTAAATTATGTTCAGTAACACCTCAAGCTCGACTCCGGCGATGGACTCCAACGATGGTCTCGGCTGTGAGGGCGTTACAATTGGTGTTTGATTAAAGATAACTGTAAAGAATGGTGGCTTTTTTCTCTTGATTCGACTCTAACCCGCTTTTTACACCTTTCACCCTCCTAAACTCAAAATATTAAATAGTTTTATATTATATTAGTAACACCCTTACCCGATCCGACCACTGAATCTAGGTATGGAGTGTCACAACTGAACTAGGTTTGTGTACAAGATTAGAACTCATTATTTTTAAATTAGACTGTATTACCAATTTATTTAAAAACTTGACAACAGAGGCAAAATTTTAAATAAAAGTTCATTGCCCCAACCTTGGACTCTAAGGAAACTACATAGTTACAAATATATTTGCCCTTGAGGCGAAATCTCTAAAGGTATCCCCTTTCTAAATGCATGACACCTCCTTGATGATGATCTTGGATCTAACACGGTCTGAATTAGTCCCTCCTTAAGTTTCTAGTCCAACTAGTCCTGCATATATAAGCTAAATTCTATAAGTTCAAAGAACTTAGTGAGTTTCTTCACAATGCTAATTAAATATAAACCCCATCTCATAAGGGTATTAGATGAAAGGAACTAAATACATTTAACTCCCTGCTTGTTTTGAGGAAAATTTTCCTTAATTTGAAGTGGCGGTTAAACCATTAAGCAATTTTCCCTTGGAGAATCTTATCACCTTTTGATTACTTCCTATGTTCCCTTGGATGTCCCGTCATATTAGCGAACTCTTTATTTCCTGTACTTTTATTCTTCCTTTCATTTATTCCTAGTGTTGGATTCTTCTTTTCATCATGTGCTTATAAGGTAGTCTTTCAACCTACCCTCCTAATGACCCCTTTAATTATGTCCTTATTGGCAAACCTTCCACCTCTGATTAGTCCTCGACGAACTTCTTTTCTTACCGTAGTCTTAAAGGACTTGCTGACGTTCCATATGTTGGGCTAACTAGTGAGGACCCACGCCACTCTAGCAGAACAAGTTCCACTTCCGTTGAATAGTGGTCAGATTACTTCCTTGTCATCCTCCTTATTCATGATACCTTGCTTTTAAGTGTAACATACTCGTGTGCTGTGGACTGCTCTGACCTTCAGTACCTAGCAGAACATTATCTGAGTGATCATCTGTGTTCACTATTTCTCCCATATGCTAGTTCCCTATGGAACAAGCCATTTGGATAGTACTTTATCAATAGTTTCCCTCTTGAAAAGGAATAGTCTTGACAAACATATCTATCACTTGGTGTATCCCTCTTGGAAACACTCTCTATTAATGGGTTCTAACTAACCCCTCTTTTCCTTATAGACTAACCAACGTACTTTATGTTTAATCCCTAGCTTATATGGTATCTTTAAGCACCCTCTGGCAGTTTTTAATGGTGAATCCTTATATACGATCCTTGGTTAAACCATCTTTCGTCACCTGTACACTAGGCACCATTGGTGCGTCACTTCTCGTGGCTATTTCTTATTGGGTTACCTTCTATATGCCCTACTGACTTGCATGACTAGTATTCTATTAGTCTTTTCCCACTTCTATTACTTTTCCCATTTATTGGTGGATTCTTTCAAATTGCTTGCTAATTATTGCGTGCCATACTTCCATTTTCCTTCTAACCTATTTTCCTTGTGTGCAAAATTTCCCATGATTACCATCTTGATTAATTACTTGGGTTTATTAACTTGGTGGACTCCACAAGTTGCCATAGCTGAGCTATGGTCTTATTCATCAGGTTTCATGTTTAATGTCTTAGAGGACTCTATTGGTTGCCATAGTCGAGTTATAGTTTTACACCTCATAATCCTTGTGTTTTCTGTCTCGGCGGACTATACTGGTTGCCATAGCCAAGCTGTGGTCTTACAACATATAACCCTATGTTTAATATAATTGCAGACTTCACTGGTCGTGGTAGTCAAGCTATGGTCTTACACTTTGAACCTCTTCGAGGTGTCGCCTTGAAGGACTTTACCGTCGTCATAATGTCACATTATAGAGCCTGTTGATTGTCATCGCGGTGATACTCTATGGAACCTAAATATCATCTTCACTATACCACCCCGAAGAACTAGTTGATATCATTTCTTTTCACATTTTACCTCTATGCTCGAATACCAAAGTGTCTCCTCGCAAGGCCCGGAGCTTTGCACATCACAGTTTGTTCCCAACAATCCTAGATGGTGGATCTTAATAGAATTCCAATTTTGTTATTCCTTCACCCATTCCTCCATTTTTCCATTCCTAACCTTGACGCTCGAAAATTACAGTTTTCTTTCCATAAGACCGGAGCTTTGCTTATCACGGGTGCTCTCAGCAACATTGTATGACGGTATCTAATAGAATCACCCCTTTTTCCCAATCTTAACAACTTCATCTAATCCATCGATGATTCCCTTCCATGTTCTACTATTATAAACATGTAATACATGCATTTCATTGATGAAATACCATGGAATCATAGTTAATTCATGCACACTAAACTAAAGTGGTAGATACTCATATGCCTATACAATCTTAAACATCTTAGCATGTGACACCCCATGTAGGACTCGACCCCTGGATTTGGGTATGGAACATCATAGGTGGGAAATGTCCCATATTGTAGTAAAAATGTAACTATTTTCTATTTATTTAAACAATAAATAAATAAAGTTCAATTCACATTTCACTATTATGTCTTTTGTATTTATGTCTTTTATATTTTGCATGCATAGCAAAATTGTGACAAGTAAATGTTAGCTTATTGATTGTCTAAAGTTCAAACTAAAGATAAGTGGAATTGTAAAGAATGTTTACATTGCGAGAAAGACAACTTACTTCAGTAGATAATCTAACTGAGTCCGTAATCCCATAAAAGAAACAAAGTGAGAATTTGATTCAAATACCGAGAAGGACTATTATGTCATCTACAATTCCAATTGGGGAGATGGCTAGTCTTGGCTATTGGAGTAGTTGACTTCACGAGTAGAGACATAGATGTATTCATTGGTAGAATGATACATTAGACTAGACCCAAGATGAATTAATTTTGAATTTGTTTTTGAATTCATTTTTGAATTAATTCACTTGTGACGTTCATGGTGTGATTTACCTAAGTCCTGAGTTAGTCACTAACCATGCGTATGCAACTCATGTGCTTTGATATAAGTGGAGGCTTATGCTCTAAAGATGATCGAGCTCTTTAGCCGGTATGTTAGATACATGACTTGTGTAGGGCATGACTTTACTAGCAACAGCCTAGAGTTAATGATATCCTCTCATTGGCACTGTGTGGATTGGTAAATATGGAACATGACCAGGGTTGCTTATTCTTGAACGAGCAATTTATCACAGTCATTTGTTGACAGTGATCATATTAATCATTAAGAAGGCACAATGCTAACAATGAGATAAAATAGGATTGTATTGAGTGAACGGATTTAACTTAAAGGAATCAAGGATATCATGTGAGGGTAATACACACATGATGATGTCATTGGACAAAGCAATTGGATGAATTGATTTCATAAAGAGTATACAATAAGGTGTTTTCAATCGTGGTACTTCTTGTGGATTGACTCCATGATTAAGTAATTGTGAATTATCGGAATGATCCCTCTTGACATAATTGCAATCACAAGAGCCTAGTTGTATATGTCCAATTGGTCCCTCCGCTAGCTTAACAAAAGCTTGATTAGATTGCATTTGAATCAGAAGAAACTTCTACGACCTTGGGAATAATTTAATTGAGTTAATTTATTCGATGTGGAATTAAATTAGGTGGTCGTAAGAATTGTTCAACTCGAGAATTTGATTAAATAATTTCCTTGAAAAATCAATTTGGAAAATCTAAGTGATTTTTGGAAAAATTAATTTTGATAAAGTAAAATT
Source organism: Gossypium stocksii (assembly GCA_020496765.1). Classification (NCBI taxonomy): domain Eukaryota; kingdom Viridiplantae; phylum Streptophyta; class Magnoliopsida; order Malvales; family Malvaceae; genus Gossypium; species Gossypium stocksii. Next base: position 46,205,679 of record CM035624.1, read on the forward strand.
AAATTAATCAAATCAATTAAAATTAGTAATAAATTTTTGGAAGTTAATTTTCAAGTCAAAAAACTAGTCTAATGGGTAATTGAACCTGAAAATTGGACCTGGGATTGTAAATTGGGCTTGGGAGCCCAAAACAGAGGTCAAGACCCAAAAACTAGTCAAATTAGGCCTGGTATGTGAAAGCGGGCCGATGGTCTAATTGGTGGCTGGACCATACCAATCGGGTCATCATTGATTCGGATTGAACCGGCGATAGCCAAACTGGCTCAGTATGTTGTAAGGGTGTTGCAACTGCATCACCGGACATGGCGGTACTGACAGCTGCAATGGCAGCGTCCTGGTGGCTGGCGACAGTTGGTCATCATTAGTTGAGCAGTGAAAGAGTTACACTCCTACTATGACTCTACCAGAGAATTTAATTTCAGATTAATTATTCCAAAAATTATATTATTTTAATAATTTAATATTTATCTTAATATTATTTTATTAATTATATATTAAAGTGATTATCTTAATATTAAATTAAATTTATCTTATAGATAAATATTCTATTATTTTAACAAGATAAATATTAGATTAAATTTAATATTAAAGTGATTAAGTTTAATCATAGTTGAACTCTCTAAACTCTCCTTATATAAAAAAGGCCCTAGGTCATTATTTACACACACTTGAATTCAAGAGAAAGTTATAGAGAGAAAATTCTCTGAAGATATTATTCCAGAAAATTTCTAGAGATATTTTTTTGATTTAAAACTTGACCCAAAAGTTCAGAGAAATTACAAAATTACCCCACTGGTAATTTTTGTGAAAAATTTTCTAATTTGAAGTGAGCCCACACTCAGCAGATGTGAGCTTGAGGATAGCGGAGAAGACTACTCGATCGAAGCGCTCATCTTAGACGAATCGAAAGGGTACAATTTTGATTAAGTGTTTATTATTTTAAATATCACAACCAAAATCTTGTTTTGGAAAATTTTTTAAAGCTCTGGTTTTTCCCTAATTTATTTTTTGCTGCATTTTCAAACTCGTTTTTTTCCAATAGGTTGACCCGATCTAAAAACATATGTATTCATTTCGCTTTCTAGAAGAGAACATTATCCATTTTGGAAGACACCCTCTCCACCAAAGTGGTAGTTCCCTTGTCCGAGTTCACTTGTATTTGGTCGCATGATTTTTGTGTAACAATCTACCACATTTAAATACTTAATTATACTCGGATTACCGTTTTTCAGCTACTAAATTTACATCCATGAATCATAAATATCGTTATGCCATCAAGGCTTCCATTCATCATTAAACGTTTTCAAAATAACATTCAATACAAGTAAAAAAAAAATTCTCAAGAGGTGGTATCTAATGAGAAACCTAGCAATATCAGCAAATACATGTTAGCCTTGAAATTAAGAAGCCTCACAAATGGCCGCTTGTCCCTTCAGTCACCACACTTAACCTAAGAACCTGAAAGGAATGAGAAACTAAGTAAGTTTATAAGAACTTAGTGAGTTCCTAGGAAAAACAATCCCAACTTAATTACTATTAGATAAGAAGGAAAAAGAGACTCGATTAGTTCACCATGTTTGGTGGATACATTACTCTAGTTATAAATGAACTCACAGATGATATCACAATTCAACTCAACCGGTTGGCAAACAACGCTGTTTCTACACTCATATTAGACAATCACGGGTACATCTGCTTCATGAACACACTACTTTTGTGGTTAATTGATAACTCTTGAAAAGAGTTATAATTCATACTTTTAGACTTAATTAATTGCTTGTACTTAAGTAAAATTAGCTGTATTTTAGTTAATTGCATGATCATTTGTAGTCAATCAAGTAGTGCATCTAAGAACTTGAGATGGTGATTACTTTATTGTATCTTTACTTTTAATTACTTGTGAAAGATCTTGTTGTGGCTGAATGGAAAGTTTAAGGGAGAAGGATAGGAAAAGATGGAGGTTTGTTGAGGCATTATGAGAGGTTACTATGGTAATGCTGGTGAAGAAAACGACACAGTCAATAATGAGAGCCCTCAGCATTTGGTCCCCCACATGCACCTGTAATGGAGAATATTCACCTCAAAATTTGGGAAAAAGTAGTCATTAGCTGATGGCTTTTACCTTAGAGGACAACCCAAGTACAAAAGGTAATAAAAAGAGGGGAGAAGAGAAGAGGGAGACGATTTTTCTGAGCTAGGACAGGGGCCTCATTGTGGCAAGAAGGGCAAGTTGAGTTGATTGTGAACTTTGGTGAAGACGAGAAACAAGTCGTTGAGTTAGGGGGATTTGAGTTTTGAAACCCATATTTCTTCCTCTACATTTTGTTTCAATTCTTCTATTCTAAACTGATATTTTGGATGATGTTTTAACTTTGATTAATGTTATGGATTAATATGGTTCATATTACTTCTTTACCCAATGATTGTTTTTGTTTAAATGCTTAAGAGAGTGTTGGTGAATGCTCAATAAGGTAGCTTAACACCGACATGAGTAGGTTACTTGGACCGAAGTTGGGTAATATAAGTGAGTGTTGAGTGAAATACTTGTGTAAACTCTAGACATAAAGCCTTACTTTATACAATTTAGAGGGTTGAGCTTTAGTAGTAGTTGCTAATCCTGAGCCTATAAACATATATAGTGCCTTAGGGGTGAGTAACCCTAGGTCTTGCTTTTGACAGAGGTAAACCACATTAGTACCCAATCGAACAGTAAGTTCGCCATAGTTTTGCCTTGTCATTGTTCATGGGTTAGAGTAGATCCCTTAGTAATCCCAGCCTTCACGACCAATATTCCAACCTTACTAAAGACCTTAATACTCTTGTTTTATTTGTTGCAATGGTAATCTTTGCTAGTATACTTTATTACTCTCACTTCTAATGTGTTAATCCCATTTTAATTTCATTAAACATCATTCAATACTTTTATCTTTTTTGTTTAATTGTGATAGCTTAGACAAAGAGTACTCATCCAATTCTCGTGGGAACGATACTCACTCATCGCTTTATCATTTGATTCAACGTATACACTTGCACAATTCGCACATCATATTCATATGTAACATTTACCCACTATAATAGACAAGTTTACTGCTCATGTGCTCATGCAACGTGAAATACCACTTGTACCCTTTTTCTACGTGCTCCCTTCATTGTGCTAGCTTCTGATCCCCAATTCCAGAAGAACCAAATATTTCCTATATCTTCAAATCCACTCATTTGAGCTATGTGCAACACTACCTCGTTATCCTCCTAACTCTCATTGTATGAACATCTAAGTGTTCTCCTGCAAGGTTGAGTTTCACCAATCATGGTTTGGAACAAGTGCCATACCAGAGGCAAATTGTATTATACTGTTTATTCTTTATCATTATATTCAATATCCTTTTGATGCCTCCTTTTACCCATCTGGATATGGAGCTTGTGCACCAAGTAATGAGTACTTGTATTGTATACATATACTAGGTTTTTCAGGTTTATTTAACCGTAAATAGCAATGCATGCATTGACTCTTCGAATGAGAACTCTCAAACATAAACATCAGGAACAACTAACTAAGCCACTTACCTACCTGTACAGAGTTTAAGAGTAAATGATTTAACATAGAAACTAGACATAAGGTACAAAGGAACTCACCATAATACTTTACTTAAAGCTTTATCTAGACTACTGGTTATTTTCCTTTAGCATTGAGACCTTCTCCCATTTCTTTAGCTAAACAATAAGACTTCTTTAATCATCAAAAATAATTAAAAAACTTAAGATACAACAAGAATCTATAGACATGTAAACGATTTCTAGATAGGAGTTTCCTTTCTACTTAGTATTCAAAGAAATTCCACCAATCTTTTCTTAAGTTAATCTCTATCTATTTGGAAAAACTTAAAGGAAGGTTTAAGAATTTACTAGCAGATAACTAGCATCAAAATTCTTTTAAATTTTACAACTAATACCCTTGCTAGCAGCAAAAACTCTTCTAGTTTCTTTGATGATAACAAAGTTTGGTAGAGAAGATGAATCAGAAATCTTCTCTCCATTACTACACTATCCTATTTATAGCTAAACCACATCCAAATCCCAATAAGGATTATCTCTAATCATTATCTTGTCTCACACGTTTCCACTAACTAATCACATCTTATGACGCTCTACAAGTGTCCTAATTATTGACATGTTGCCTTCACTAGGATGCTAGGTGAGTTAAATGTATCCGACAAGCCATCGTATTCACCTAAGTAAAAACATTAAAATACGAGTGGTGATCTTATTAGCGAGAAATCCCATCTAATAAGATCCTCGCGCTAACTATAATCTCGCTATTGCTCGGATTGGCACTCTGTAGCTTTGACGAAATTCTTCTTAACTCTCCACCGTGAAGATATCATCCTTACCTGGTTTAAGTTTTGCAACTTAGGCGATCTCTGCTGGCGTAGTCTCTCAAACCGATGTGGTTCGCCTAACTAGGGTGTGATAACTCCTCCACCATAAAAATAAATTTCATCCTTGAAATTTCTTACCTAAGAAGAGATGCGAATATTGTTTCCTCATGGTGTTTTCCCTCTCCCATGTAGCTTCTTTTACCTTGTAGTTTCACCAAAGTAACTTAACTAGGGGAATCTCTTTGTTCTGGAGTATTTTAATTTCCATGTCTTGAATACATATAGGGTCTTCTTCATAGGAAAAAATTAGTTCTACCTCAAATGTTGCCAACTGAACTACATAATTTGGACCTGAGCGACATTTTCATAATATTGACATATGGAATACATCATGAATTTTGGATAGTTCTGGTGGAAAGGCTAAACGATATGCCATTAGACTGATACACTCTAGTATCTAGTAAGGATGAATGAATCGCGTGTTAAGTTTCCCTTTTAATCCAAAGTGAATAATCTATTTCCAGGTTAAAGCTTTAAGGAACATTTTGTCGCCAGCCTCATAAGATATATCCTTCATCGTTCTGTATATGTATGCCTTCTGGTCATCTTAAGCAACCTTCAAGTGGTTTTTAATGGCCACTACTTTTTCTTTTATCTCACGGACTAAGTTTGGCCAAGCTAGCTTCCGCTCACTAAGTTCCATCCAATATATCAAGGATCTACATTTTATTTTATATAACGTTTCAAAAGGAGACATGCCCAAGCTGCCATGATAATTGTTTTCACAGTCGACCTTCGTCAAAAGTAGATACTTCTCCCGATTCATTTTAAAAGCAATCACATAACTTCGAAGCATATCTTCCAGCACCTAGATTGTAACACCCCTAACCCGTGTCTGTCTTCAGAATAGGGTTACGAGGCATTACTGGGGTTTACAGAAAAATTACAGATAACTTGAGTTGAGTACTATTTATTTTTTGAGATTAGTCATAACGTCCCTTATATGGACCCTCGAGGCCCAAAACATGCATTAGAATCGAGTCGGAACTAAATCAAAATCTCAGGATCACAAAATTTTAAAATTTTCCTTATATAAAGAAGTCACATGTCCGTGTGGTAAGGGACACACTCGTGTGGTCAGGTCGTGTGGTTTCACACACCCGTGTCCCCAGCCCGTGTAGCTCTTTGACTTGTATCTCATGTAAAATTGAAGTCACACGGCTAAGTCACACGCCCGTGTGCTAGGCCGTATGGTTAATTTAATTTTCAAAAATTATGTGCAGGATTCACAGGACCAAGTGACACACCTATGTTCTAAGTCGTGTACCTCACACGGCTGAGACACATACCCGTGTCTCTACCTATGTGCTCAATTCTGAGCATTTTATTTCATAATTTTAAGATGCAGGGGACACACGGCTAGACTACACATCCATGTATCAAGCCGTGTGTCACACACAGTCAAGACATACACCCGTGTGTCTACTCGTGTGGACAAAATAAGGCTATTTCCAAGCCTTATTTCTCACCCAAATTCACTATTCACTTGCACTAAATTTCACCAATATCAACCAACCAGTTCAAGCATTATTTTCAAGCCAATTCAAACATCTAATATGATGCATTACCTTACACTCTTACTTTTAATCTTACCTATTCAAAGCATGCATGAAACATTCCATACCAAACCTATTTGCAAAATTATAACTTAATAAACATAACAAAAATCAAGTCATCACTAGCCACTCCTATGGCTAGTTTTCATTTATCCAACTTAACAACAACATTGATCTTAATAGCTTATACATGCCATTATACCAAAGTAATATTTCTATTTATACCAAAATGTGCCAGTAGATAGTGTGATGATACTTTGACTGATCTCCAACCTTCTTGAGCTTCTGAGAACTATAAAACAAAGAAATAAAACCTAGTAAGCATTTAAATGATTAGTAAGTTCATATAACAGAAATCTAACTTACCATATGTTTTATTTAAATTTAATCATACATATATGCATCCAAGCAAATGGACTATTAGCCTATCCAACCATTTCAAGTTTAGTTTCTTATATGAGAATTATACCCATTGAATTTATTAGAAATATCAATGGATACTTTTATGTAGTACACTTAAAGTGTACAAAACTCTCGAGCTACTTATCAAGTTATTCGGGTAAATCGTGTAACATGTATCATGAAGCTTATCTAGGCTAATCAAGTTTGCTCATAAGAGCCATGTCTCATGTATCAGTTCACAAAGAACCTTTAGTTCACAAAGAACTTCAAATTGGGAAAGTCGTGTAATAAAAGCACTGGATAGCCGCATCTCATAAAGTTCATGCGAGTCATGTCTGGACGTTCACATAGAGCTACGTTTATGTCTGCAACGTATGCAAGATCACAACCGGTAAATTATCATTATGCTCACAAAGAGTCAAGATGTAGGATCACAGTTAGGTAAGTCATGTATCATGATGCTCACACAGAGTTACGGTAGTCCACAACATGTGTAGAATTACTATCGATTAGTATACTCGCAGAACTATATATCATGATGCTCGAGAGACTTATCAGGATTACTCATCTGAGCTAAATCCTGTCTGTAACACATGCAGAATCATGTTTAACACTAATCCATCAAATTCTTTCATTCAACAGGGACTTATCCCTTTTCTTTAGCAATGTCAAGCATAGTATTACATTTTATAAATTTAACATTTTCATAACATTTACATCATATAACATGTAATTCAAACATTTCAATATTCAATATTAAGTTACACGAACTTACCTTGATACTTGTACAAAAATCTACTAATTTGAAATAATTCCTTTCCTTGATCTAGCTTCGTATTTGAATTTTTCGGATCTAATTAAGCCAAAAAAGTTTGTTTTCTCTCTCTTAGGGTTTCCACAGAAAATTTGGGGAAAATGATGATAATAAGATGATATTTTCTATTTAATGATAATATCATCTTTTTATTCCTTAAATTCCAATTTAGTCCTTTTCTTTTTCTTAATTTCCATGGATGATTCATCCATAAATATCTACTAACTTTTCTTAATGGTCTAATTACTATATAAGGACCTCTAGTTTTGAATTCTATAGCTATTTTATCCTTCTAGCTTTTAGCATTCAATTTTTACATTTTATGCAATTTGGTCCTTCCTTTAATTTTTCACATAATCGGTAAAATTTTCCTATCGAAATTTTCATACGACTTTCCTACCATATTGTAAACCATGCAATAATATTAAAATAAATTTTCTTTCTAGCTCAATTTTGTGGTCTCGAAACCACTGTTCTGATTTCACAGAAAGTGGGCTGTTACATAGATCACTCTTTCCGATTGCCTGTTGGTCTGTGGATGGAAAGCGATACTGAATCAAAGCTAGGTTCCTAAAGAAATCTATAACTATTTCCAGAATCTCAACATGAACCTAGGATCTCGGTTAGACACAATTGTAGAAGGTATACCATATAAGCGAATTATCTTTAAGATGTATAACTTAGCTAAATTTTCCAGTAAGTAGTTCGTTCGTACAACCAAAAAATGGGCACTTCTTCAGTCTATCCAAAATTATCCAAACAACATTTTTCTTGGATACACTAATGGGCAACCTCGAGACAAAATCCATCGTGATTTTTTCCCACTTCCATTATGGGATTTCTAGTGAGCACAGTTATCGCATGTAAAATGATATGCAATTTTATGCAAGTATACACATCAATTCAAGTAATAATGTGATGAGTGAGTATCATTCCCACTAGGATTGAATTGAGGTACAAAAGTGGTCAAGGTATTATAATCTTATAATAGCTCGATACAGGGCCTAAACAGAATAGTGATTACGAAACCAAAAATCTGAGGTCAAAATATTTATTTCGATTGAGTTTTAAAATTTATTTTGTGTTTGTAATATTTTGCAAAATTTTCATATGAAATTTTTACAAAATAATTTCATAAAAATATAAACCATAAAAATATAAATAAAACACATTTCAATTAAACACCTTTACCTTCTAGAATGGACATTTTATTACTTTTTTAATTTAGTCCAATTTATCAAACTGGACACACAAACAATAAAATTTTCTTTAACCACGTTACACGTATAACCGTGGTATATCCACTTAGCACCACGTTTTTCCATTCCCAAGGTTCAACCGAGATTTCCTCATTTAATCTCAATTCATCAACCACAATTCACCGTTTATATCCATTAATTGTACAATACTAAAAATTATTTCACATGTCACACAATAAAATATCATAACATAATAAAAATAATACATTATTTACATATAAACTTACCTCGGTGCAAAATATAGAAATTTTACAATTTAGTCCATAATATTTTCCTTTCCCCGATCAAGGTCAATTCCACATCTTTCTTGATCTAAAATAATGCATTTAGCTTATTTAATACTCACATTTATCAAAATAGTCCTTAACTCTAACTTTGGCAAAATTATGATTTTGCCTTTAAACTTTTGCATATTTACACTTTTGTCCCAAGGCTCGAAATTTAAAATTTATCCCTAATTCTTATGTTCTAGAACATGTTGATCATTTATTTACCAACGGCAACATCAAATTCCCACTCTAACATATACTTATGAACATTAGGTATTTTTACCGATTATGCCGTTTTACTCATTTTTACTTAAAACCGAGTAGCACAAGGTGTTTAGCATAATTTAAAACCTCATATTCTATCATAAAACATAAAAATAAACACATTTCACCTCTGGGTATTTTTCCAAATATGAACCCTAGGTTAAATTATTGCTAGCATAAGCTAAATCAAGTTACCAGGACTCCAAAAATGTAAAGAACATTAAAAATGGGGATAGAACGGACTTACAATCGAGCTTGGAAGCTTAAAAAACCCTAGCCATGGTTTCTCCATGCTATATTCGGCCTTGAGGAAGAAGATGAGCAAAAATTGGCTTTTAATTTGATTTTTAATTCATTTAATCACTAAATGTCCAAAATGCCCCTAACTTAAAAATATTATTTTTCACCCATTTCATGTCCATTTTTGTCCAATAAATTAACCAATAGTCTAATTACCATTTAAGGACCTCCATTTTAAAATTTCATAACAATTGGACACCTCTAACTTGTGGAACTTAACTTTTGCACTTTTTACAATTTAGTCCTTTTGACTAAATTGAGGGCCCAAACGTCGAAATTTTCGTACGAAATTTTTACAAAATAATGTAATAAAATTGTAAACCATAAAAATATAAATAAAACACATTTCAATTAAACACCTTTACCTTCTAGAATGCACATTTTACTACTTTTGCAATTTAGTCTAATTTATCAAATTGGACACACAAACAATAAAATTTTGTAACGAAAATTCACAAAATATTGCAAACACAAAATAAATTTTAAAACTCAATTAGAATGAATATTTTGACCTCAAATTTGTGGTTTTGTAACCACTATTCTGTTTAGGCCCTATATCGGGCTATTACAAATCTGGTTACTGCGATGGCAAGACTGATGAATAAGATGCTATGATAAAAATGAAAGTAGAAATGTAATGGCAATAACAGGAGTGATTATCCAAATAGAATGTAAACAAAGAAATAAGTAACTAAATATGTTGTGACAAAGATACTACGACAAAGAATAAGGATAGAGTGATGTTGATTAGGAAAGTCAGGGCTACCCAGAATCGACCCTGATTGTCAATAATGCCTTGGCAAAATCGTATCTAGTTTACTACATAAAATAGTTCTAAAGTGGCCTACCTCTCGCGAGGGCAAAACCCCAAGTTACCTTGCCCATGTTTATATGATTTTTAGGTATCACACATGGGTTTGTCCTATATGATCGTGACTCTATGTCTAGAGTCGACTAAAAGTATCTATCGGATACTTGCTTATTTCATTTAATTTTAATCTAACCAATCCAACCTTTTTAGAATTAGACTCAGTTTATAGTATGCAAACAACCTTTTATGTCTAGAGATTGTTGCATTTTAATTCAGAAATAAGAACAATCAAATGAAAAAGTAAAGTAAATTAGATATATACAACATCGATAGAAACAATTAAGTTTTCATCAAAAGTAATCCCAACCCTATGAGATTAGGTCATGGGCTGGGAAATAAAATTCCAAACCAAAATATTATCTGACATTGCTTCAACTACTTCAATTTAATCTTTTGAAGGAACACTAGTGGAAATAATCGAAGAACTTTGTGAAAAAGCTTTTGCTTGCCCAACCCACACTTCGGCAGTACAACATCCTATGGATAAGAAGGACTACCTTTGACTTCCTTTCTTTTGCGCACCCTAGTCCTTATTCACGCCTAAGGATCTCTCCTACTTTTTTTGCCGTTTGTGAGGTCCCCTTCATCGATTTTTATAGATAGATTAGGCTAGGGTTGGGTAACAGCTCTTGATTATCTTCTCCTCTTTTAGTGGGATTTATTTGGTACAGGTTTGAATTTGAACTGGGACTACTGTGTGGAAAATGTTGACTTGGTCTTCTAGGCATTGCCATGGCATCCAAGTTGGCAAACTATCCTAAAATGCAACAAAATATACTTAAGTACAATCAATTAGCTAGGTCTAAAGGCATGAAATATAACTCTTTTCAAGAGTTATCAACAACTTACCAAAACGAACTTGGTATTCTACCTTGACCTTTTAGCAGGTTAGACACTTCATTACAAACTTTGATATTTCTTTTTTCATTCCCAGCCACTAAAATAACTACTTCAAATCTCTATACATCATTACACTTCTAGGATGAAGGGAGTAGGGTCATTGATGAGCTTCGTCCAAAATTTCCTGGCTCAAAGTTTCTTCATTGGGAACATACAACCTTTCCATGAAGCGTAACTTTCTTTTATTAAGGCTAAACTTATTAGCGTTCTTAGACATAAAGCACTCTTTTATTCCCTCATATATTGTGTCCTTCTATTGGGAATAAAAACAAATTTAGATAGGAACATGGGTCATGCCGTTAATTTAGTAAGCATAATTCCATCGTCCTCTAGACATATTCCTGCTTTCAAAGAAGCTAAAATCGTTATAGTCTTACTGCTTAAGGCATCAACAACCAATTAGCTTTGCCTAGATGGTATTCGATGCTCAGGTCATAATCCTTTAGCAGTTCGATCCATCTTCGTTGATGTAGGTTCAACTCCTTCTAAGAGGGTAGATACTTTAGGCTCTTGTATTCGGAGAATATACGACATTTCTGCCTATAAAGATAATTCCTCCAAATCCTTAGGGCTAATACCACACCTGCTAACTCCAAATCATTAGTTGGACAGTTCCTCTTTTGTTGCTTGAGTTGGCGTGATGCTTAAGTAATTACCTTTACCTTATGCATAAGTACACACTCTAACCCATTCAAAGATGCATCCGTAAGTACAACATATTCCACTCTCGATTCTGGTTGACTAAACACTGTGGCTTTTGTCAACGTTTCCTGCAACTCATCGAAATTGCATTGACTTTACTCGGTCCATTGGGGCTTCTCATCCTTTCTTATAAACCGTGTTAATGACGTTTCTGTTGAAGATAATCTTTTTACAAACCTTCTATATTATCCTACCAGTCCAAGGAAACAACGTACCTCAGTAACATTTTTTATAGATTCCAATCAAATACAATCCATATCTTCTCCAGATCTACTTTGATTCCTTTTGCAAAGATAATATAGCCTGAGGAATGGACTTCATTCAGGAAAAATTCACACTTGCTAAATTTGGCATACAACCTATTCTCTCCGCAAGTGTTTCTTATGCTCTACCTCACTCTTCGAGTAAACCAGAATGTTATCTATAAAGACAACGCCACAATAATCAAGATAAGGTTGGGATACTCTATTCATCAGATCCATGAATACTGTTGGCGTGTTTGTCAAACCAAAGGTAATCACTAAAAATCCATAGTGACCATAGTGTGTATGGAACTTAGTTTTTGGAATGTTGTCCCCTTTTATGTTCACCTGGTAGTATTCAGATCACAAGTCAATCTTTGAACACACCTTGGCTCCACCAAGCTGATTGAATAAGTCCTCAATCCTAGGCAATGAATACTTTTTCTTTATGGTCACCTTATTTAGCTGCCGATAATCAATACACAACCGAAGGGTTCTAGCCTTCTTCTTGACGAATAATATCGGTGCACCCCAAGGTGAAACACTTGGTTAGATGAACCCTTGGCTAACAGTTTTTGTAGTTGAGTTTTCAACTCTTTTAATTCTATAGAGGCCATTCTATAAGGCACACTTGAGATAGGAGCAGTTCCTCGGGTTACATCAATGAAGAATTCCACATATCGATGTGGATTGTCGATAGAGCATGTCACAAAATTCTTTGACTTGACAATCTTGATAGAGCATACAACAAATTGCCTAGTACTCGATCATGTCAAAATTTAAACCAAAAGTCACTCATGAAGCTATGGCTTTTAACTAAGAAGATAGATGGAACATACAACTACCTCATTTACTACTCAATCCTTTGCTACAATAGAATGCCCCTAAAATTATACCACACACTCTTACTTAGCTCCTCCTTTCTAATCAATAGCACGATGTAGCAAACAAAGTGATGCTAACCTACTTAGTAACTCTACGCGTTAGAGTGCATACTTATTGAAACAAAATGCTATGGGAATTCAACTAATGTTTAGTTTAAAAAATCCCTAAGGGAATTTCAAACTTCATGCAAAATCGGACCATAAATTTCAAACTTCACATTTATATTCATATCGTCATTTATATGGGGCCACGAAGCCAAAAACATACATTGGGAGTGGTCGGGACTGAACCAAGAACTTTTGAAACCTTTGGGAAACTTAGAAAATTTTTATGTTTTGGAGAGTCACATACTCGTGTGGGTAGGCCGTGTGAACTCACACGCTCTTATGACCCTAGGACACGCTCGTGTTCCAGGCCGTGTCCAAAGTAAGGGACATTCTATTCATGATGTCATCACCCAAATAAGGTCACACGGCCAAGGCACACTCTCATGTCCTTAGATCGTGTGGCGAATTAAATTTCAAAAATTAGGTGCAAACTTCACACGGCCTGGGAACACACCCATGCCTTTAGGCCATGTCTTTCACACGCCCAAGACACACGACCTATTCACACGACCATGGGGCTGGTCGTGTGTGACACATGGCCTAGATACACGCCCCTCCCGTGTGGACAAATATAAGGCTATTTACCAAGCCTTTTGCCACCCTGAAACACAAGCACATTTACACTACTTCAAAGGCACATTGTAACACCTCAAACCTAGCCTAGACGTTATGGTCGAATCTGGCAGTGCCACAGGAGAGTTTTTTAAACCAATACGGATGTAAAAGCTTGTTCAGATTATTTTCTTTACGTAAGTTAGAAAAATCATGATTTAACTGGTTTGCTTAAACCCATTTCTTTTACGCAGAAGCTCTTAGTTAGTTTTACAAAAATGGCGCTTTGTGGTGTCGCAGTTTATAAACCAATGAAAATAACAATTTTAAATCCCAAAATAAACCAAAATAATCCCAAAGTCTAGAAATAATTACAATAAAAAATTACCCAAAAAGTAGTAAAGAAAATAGTAAAGTCTTAAACCAAAATATGTAAAGTAGTGGTCACCGTCGAGCCCTCCGTTGCACCAATCCATCTACTGCTGGGGATTACCTGACAGACAAAACAAATAAAGGGGTGAGTTTTCGCAAAACTCAGTGTGAACATCCCTACAATATAGCGTCCATACAGTCTGATAGCATATACCAGTCATAATTCGGGCCTAAGCCCTTAACAAAAATGGTGTGAGCCTTAGCCCACTCAGAACAGAATTAAATATAATTGGGCCTTAGCCCATACAGATATCACATGCATATCAGATTAGAAACAGAACATGCCCACCAACCCTGCACACCATCTCCGTCCAACCCTACACACCATGTGGGTATAAAATCGACCCACTCAGCCCTACACACCAAGTATGGAGATAAAATCAACCCATCAAACCCTACACACCGTAACGTACCGTGAAATGACACATAACAGATATATACAACATAACTACCAAATAACAGGCTAAAAGCCTTTCAGATACTTCCTTCTCTTCAACAATAAACCTACCCCAATGCAATGCCATCATACATAAATGGCATGCTCTAATGCATATTAATAGAACATACATAAATATTCAGAACAGTGTCAACACACATGCTAAATATAACATGCTAGCACATATGTCTCAATATCATATCACAGAATAGGGGTCTAAATAACGCTTACCGACCCTATGATAGGTCAAAGTCGACTTGGGCAACCCGTGTAACCTTACAGTCCATATCAAAAAAATGGGCTTCCACACCTATGTGGCCTGTTCGTGTGGGCCCACACGCTCGTGTAGTCCACACGGCCCAAATTAGCCTTAGCCGTGTGGATCACATGGCTTGGCCAAAAATCCCACATGCCCTTGTAGACCCACACACCGGTGCGGCCCACACTGCCCAATTGGCCTAGTTCGTGCCTTTCACACAGCCTAGCCAGCCATCACACGGACGTGTCTGTTGCGCCCGTTTGGCTCATGCATGGCCTGACTCGTTGATCACATGACCATGTATCACCACACAGCCTCTACATGTGCAGTGCACACGCGCGTGTGGCGTTGACAGTTTACTTTTCAACTTTCACTGAATCGCGTTTTCTGTGCAATCAGAGTACACACCTGGTTCGTTTTCGATGCTTTCGCAACCCCGGGACCACCAATACCTAATAATCAAAATAATCCATTTTTTAGAACCTAAAATCAAGTTTTAACTACTAATCCCAAAATCATAGAACTGACTTACCGCTACTACAACAAGCACAAAATAGCGTTCTTGCAATCTGAAAACTCGATACAGGCCCACCACCAGTACCTAAATGTGAGTATAATGATTTCTTCGTTAATTGATTAATCAAAGAAATCACGCTAGACTTAGGAAGAATCACTTACCAAAACCGCCTCAACAATCGCAAGGAAAAGAGTAGAACAAAAGGGGAAACAGAAAATTTTGGCAGTAGGTGGGAAAGAAGATGAAAATTGACAATAAGGGAATAAGTTTTGGGAAGAAAGAGTGATAGCCGGAAATTGCAAAAATAAAACAGAGTGATCAGAAAATCGATAACTACACCAAATCCCTTATTTTTCTCCATCCACTACCCACTACTCAGACTTTTGGTAGAACACAACCTCTTAGCTGAGATTTGCAGCAAAATAATGGCTCAGTTTAGTTTCAAACCCAAGACCTCCCTTACTCAAACACTCCTTCTAACCACTAGACCAGTAGACCCATTCTGTCATATCTCACCCAACTTTTACTTATAAGCATAATTACCAAGGATTGGGCTTTATTCATAAAAATGCCAAAATTTTACCCAAGATGTGGCTTGAACTTAGGACCTCCCTCACACACTGATATCGCGTGATATTAAGTAATAAAATTTATAAAAACTGATCACACCAAAACTAACTAATATCACAATGTTAAAGGCAAGCGCACCTATCGAACAGTAGTATAGTTTAGTGGCAAGACCGAGTTATCGTACCCAAGGGAACCAAAAGTACTGGTACTTACTTCTTTTCTATTATCTAGCCTAAAAATAAAAGATGATTGTTTAAACTAATTTTAAAACTAACTAAGAAAGCGTAAAGAGTAAATTGGGAAAACTTTTAGGGAAAAGCTGATTTATATGGACAATACTCAAGGGAGAATCCACCTAGACTTCACTTGTTATTATTTGCTTGAACTATATGATTTCTTTACTTGACTTGATCCGTAGAGATCCCTAACTTATGCTAAACCCTTCGTCGAGGCGTAGAGCAACTAGGCCTAAGTTGTGAATTAAAGTTCCCTTATTAATTAACTCTCTAGGTTACATTAATTCGATCTATGGCTCCCCATATTAGGTTTGACCCTAATCCGGCAGATTTATGTTGCCCTATGTCTAGGGTTGCATGCAACTCGACTTAATTATGGTAGATCTATTCTTATCACATAGACTTTTGCTCCTCTGCTCTAAGCATATCTAATTCTTGAATTAATACCTAGGATTATTAAATCAAGAATGAAGAACGCATAATTAAGAACAATTTAAGTATTTATCAAACAAATCAAGAGTAAATAACAAGATCTATCTTAGGTTTCATCTCCCTCAAGTATTTGAGGGATTCAGTTTATAATAAAGAAGGAAAACATCTCAGAAGATATAAAATAACAAAACATAAAAGAAACCAAAAACCCCTGAAAAAATTTAGGGAGATCCTCTATGTTGCTGTAGAATTCTGGCTTCTGAGATGAATTAATTGGCCTTCTCCCTTGGAGTAATCCCTTGCTTCTACCCTCAGTGTGGCAGAAAAACGAGAGGAAAAATATCTAAAAACATCTATATGCTTCTGCCTCATGAGGTCTTTATATAGAGAGCTTGTGGGGAGCCTTTCTTAGCCTTTAAGCATCCCAATTCGAGTGAAATTCCCCTTTCTCACGACTAGAACATGCCCGTGTGCCATGCCCGTGTGACTTCGACAGAGGCCGTGTGCTTTTATCGGTGGAGGTACGGCCGTGTGACCTGGCCGTGCTTGTCGGGGGCTTGACCGTGTGATCTTCATATGGCACGACCGTGTGGCACGGCCGTGTGGCATTTCTTTGCTCGTGTTGTTCGCACATGTTGGCCCATTTTTCATCATTTTTTAGCCCCTTTTCCGTTCTTTCTTCTTCCCTATACTCTCTTGAGTATAAGATATAAAAAGGAAGGATTAAGAGTACCAATTCTCACAAAATTTATAAGAATCCATCCAAAATATAGCTAAACATGAGGTAAAAATATGTATAATTTAGCGTTTATCAAATACCCCCACACTTAAGCCTTTGCTTGTCCTCAAGCAAAATCTCAATCCCTAAAAAGAATCATTCTTCTCAACCTATAATCTTTATCAATAATGTTTTAAACTAATCCACAGGTAATCATACAATGAAAAATTCAATCAGAAGAACATTAAAGATTCAATTACTCTAAGTTGAGAATTTTATCATTGAAAACATAAGTCTCTTCCTTTCTTCTAAGTAGTTATCTCTCCATCTTATTTAACAGGAGTTGACATCCTCACTAAAGGTTCACTCTATTCACTCGAAGTGTTTAGGGTTCAAAATTTTAAGCACTCTCTAGTCAACCTGAAAAGTTATTACCATAAGCTTGCAAGAAATCAAATCTCCACCACTATAGTTTGATATGATATATCGATCAAGAGGTCTTTTCATGGTTGTAACGGGACTTGGTTGGGGGTATTGTCACAGGTTGCAAAAAGAGGGTTAGAATCGAGATTGAACTAAAAATTATCTAGCTAGGAAAAATCTCTATCACTGGAACATATTTTCAAAGCTTAATAACATCATTTTGGTAGCCTTAAGAGAGAAATATGCAAAAACTTAATTTGAACTATTACACATTACAACTGAATTTGACTGTATGTACACATGTGTGTTTTTTTTTAGAACAATTCAAGTAATACAATGAATTGAGTAAAGATTTACATATTGGAAAAGAGAATAAAGCTTAGATAATAAATTCAACTCAAATCTCGACAAAAATAGGGATCAGAAGTAATTGAATGGAAAATTCAACAAAAATAGGTTATTGGTTAAAAATTAGAGGGTGAGTCAAGGAAAAGGTTGTTAGGCTCAATGGGGTTCACTAGGGGTTAGATTATGGAGGCAGGCTTTTGTGGAGTAAGTGGGTTAAATCTTAGGTGCCTTTATCATCTCGGTATATCAAATCAATGATGTGGTCTTGACAAGTATAATCAAAGCAAGTTCTAGAATAACAATTTAGTGTTGATTCACTCAAAGCAATAATAAAAGTGAGCACGAAAGAATGTATGCTCAAAAAAGCTCAAAATCTCACCAGAATTATGGCTTTTGATGTCAATCCTGCGAATTTCAAATCTCAAGATAGTACTTAAAATTAGGGAAGATAACTTATGCAAAAATTGGAGTTCTCAAAAATTTCAACTTATCATGCTTGATTCCTTAATGTTTTTAAGTTTGAATATTTAAAGTATAATCACCTATTTCTTTAGTTCTCAACATATCAATAAAAATTATAAATCAATCAGAATTAATTCCTAATAGTAGACTGAAGATCATGCTATTGAGGACAGTGCAATTAGTTAGAATAATTTCAGGGATTTCAAAGAGAATGAAATAAAATTTAAAGTACGTTCCCCCCCACACTTAAGATGTACATTGCCCTAAATGTACAAAGATAATATTAGCAATAAAAGCATAATATCATAAGAGAGGGAGAGATATGAAACTCCCTGAAATGTGGATGGCTTTGTGAGACAGATATGGGAAGAGTTGGCATATGTGGTACGTTGTTTCTATTTCCGTAGATATTTGAGCTGTAAGGCTCCTTTGGAACTGCGAATGGATTTATTAGTCGTGAGAGGTTAAGATGAAGAGGGGTTACTTCATTAGGAGATGGCCGAAGAAAATAAAATAAACAGAATAAATAAAAAATGAAACTTCAAATAAAGAAAAAAATGAAAAATAAACCTAAAAAGGAAAATAAAGTTAGAAGAAAAGGTGAAAATAAGGATCAGTGTTTAAGAGTTAGAATAAAGTAATAATAAAAGATAAAAGAAAAATTAAAAGTAAAACAAAATAAAGATAAAAATAAAGATAAAAAGAGGATCTAGTCCTCTAATAGATCTCGTGGTGGTGGGGAAATGCCAAGGTGCTGACATATGTGCGCTAAAGTGGCGTCGATGTAATCGAGGCGCTGCTCAAATTGGTCTAGGCGCTTGTGTATGTCAGCGTGTGGGGCTTCTATCTGGGTAGGTCGTCTGGGGCGTGATGGCTCAGCGGGTGCATCCTCCTCAGGTGGTGGCGGTGGGACATCATCAGTAACGTCCTCTGGGTCCTCGCCTTCTTGGATAAGGTGGAAGTGAAAGTGGCCGCCACCTGGCCGTCACTCTACCATCCTCATGGAGAGCATGCTCTGGATGCCCTGGGAGGACATCTGGCCAAGTAGGGTGTACAAGGATGTCTGGGCTGCGGTGTTGAGTAGGCCGAAGTAGCGGCCTAGTCATGTGATGTACGGGCCCATGGATACGACTCTCTTGCGGTGCCTGTCAGTCTGGTGCTGCATGGCCAACGCTATGAAGTAGGCAAGGTCGATGGGGTGGCCATTGGCCATGCACCAGAGGAAATAGACGTCGTGAGTGTTGACGATGCCTGTACTCTCCCGTCTACCTGTCAATATGTGAGCAAGGAGGGCGTGAATATACCTGAGAGAAGGAGGGAGGGCAGATGCCTTCTGACACTGGGATTATAGATCTATCGCCCTGGAGCAATCTCGTTCCAGCAGTCGAGGGGTCGAATGTGGATGCTCCTGGAAAGAGGAGAGAAGTCTTCTTCTGCCATGAACTGCCCGGTATAGAGACCGAGAGCCGTGCCGAACTCTTGGACACTCAGCTATCGCACAAGACCTCCTAATCGGAATTAGACCGTGCCGGGATCGTCGAATCTGTTCATGACGGTCTGGAGGTGGAATGTAGAGCAGAACTCGAGAGTGAGTTCTAGGTAGGTGTGCTCCACAATCCTAAAGAACTGGTCCCATGGGTCGGTAGCTAGCAGGGCTTGGACATCGTCCACCAGGTTTACTTGCGCAAGGGCCTCCCAGTCAATGCATCGGCCCATCGAGATAGTGCATGCTCGGAGTAACTGGTAGCGTTCCTCCTGGGAGTCCTGCAGAAATGTGAGGAACGTGTGGCGTGTCTCAGAGGTGGGTCTTGCTGAGGAACTTCCCCGCCCCTTTCGTTTCTTGGAGACAGGGACAGCAGTCTTTCTAGCGCGGGAAGAAGACATAGTATCTGAAATAAAATAACATAAGCATTAGTTCTAAAAATTGAGATTAAAAATGATTTAAAATGTAAATTGATATTTTTCCTAAAATAACAAATGAGGAGTAACCTGAATAGTAAAATCTAATCATATTAAAAACTTATAACAAAAACTAAGAACTATGGGTATATATAGTGATTTTATGAAAAAAATGGCATGCAAATATGTGTCCAAGTGGCAAAATAAAATGAAATCTAAATGGCAAGCAAAACTAAAATTAAGTGGCATGTAATCCTAATTGATTCTATATTATTCTAGAATATTCATCCTATATTTCCTAGTTCCATGCTTGAATCAACAATTAGATTAAAGTAAAAATAAATAAATATTTAAAGAAATGAAATAAAACAAAATAAATGAGAAAAATGAGAAAGTAGAACCAATTATGAGTTTGCATGGTCGTGGAGGGCTATTACACGGGCGTGGGGAGGTTATTTTTGAGTATTATGGTGGGTTTGAGGGTGGTAGAGGTGCTCACGGAGGTTGGGGAGGTTTTGGGTGTGAGATTCTAGGGTTTTAAGTGAAAAGGAAGGTTTAAAAATGGCCCCCTATTTATACATTTTGGGTCACAGGGCATGTCGCACGCCCATGTGAGTCGTATTCAGCCCGTGTTTTTCAAAAATGGGAGGTTTTAGCGCACCATGTTCCGATGAGCACGCCCATGTGGTTGGTTTACACGGCCGTGAGAGATCAGGTCTTCGTTACTCACACGGTCGTGTGATGGTATACACAGCCGTTTACGATTGTGTTCGTGTTGTACACGGTCGTGTGTTCTGTGCCACAGGTGTGTGAATTTTGACAGTGTCTTCCACGGGCTAAGGACACGGGTGTGGGGATTTATGCAAGGCCCGTGTTGATACTACAGGGTTGCCACGGCCATGTCACACGGCCGTAGGGTGGTGTTGATAGCCCGTGTGGAATTCGTAAGGTCGCCACGGCCATACCGCACGGCCGTGGGAATTTATCGATGGCCCGTGTTTTGGGAAAATTTTACTCTGTTTGTACACGGTCTGGGTGCACGACCGTGCCCCTGTTTTTAAGTGTGCACATGGCCTAAGGCACGCCCGTGTGCCTAGCCGCGTGGTCCTAAATTTCTGCATTCAAAGAGTTAGTTTATGCATAAAAAAATACTAAAAATTTTAAAGAAAAGAAAGTTACTAAGTTAGTGCTTGGGTTGCCTCCCGAGAAGCGATTATTTAGAGTCTAAGCTCGACTCTACCTGGATGTGTCAAGAAGGGGTGTGGTGGAGCCGAAGCTCCTCCCTATTTTCTGCAAAATTCTCACCTCTATAATGTTTAAACCGATGGCCATTTACCTTGAACGTACCGTGGTTAGGGTGAGTTACCTCAATGGTGCCGTATGGAAAGACATTTAGAACAGTGAATGGACCTGACCACCTTGACTTGAGTTTTCCAGGGAATAGTTTCAGCCTTGAGTTGTAAAGTAAGACGAGATCACCTGTTTTGAACTACTTGGGTTGTTTTAGCCTTTTGTCATGACGTCGCTTCATGGCTTCCTTATATAGTCGTGAGTTCTCGTAAGCATTGAAGCGCCATTCATCTAGCTCATTCAACTGCATTAATCTCTTCTCTTCTGCACTTTTAAAATCAAGGTTTAAAAATTTTATAGCCCAGAATGCTTTATGTTCAAGTTCAAATGGTAGATGGCAGTTTTTTCCATAAACAAGTTTATAGGGAGATGTTCCTATGGGTGTTTTAAAAGCAGTTCTATAAGCCCATAATGCATCGTCTACCTTTCTTGACCAATCTTTCCTATTTGTTTCTATTGTTTTCTCTAAGATGTGTTTTAGTTCCCTATTGGTCACTTCGACTTGACCCCTAGTTTGTGGATGATAAGGGGAGGTTGTTCTATGATGTATTCCATACCTTTTCAAGACCTTTTCAAATTGGGTATTGCAAAAATGTGTACCCCTATCACTAATGATTATCCTAGGTGTTCCAAATCGAGAAAAAAGTCTTTTCAAGAAGCGTACTACCACCCTAGCATCATTTGTAGGTAGAGCTTGGGCTTCTACCCATTTTGATATGTAATCTACTGCTACTAGTATGTATTTATTCCCAAATGAATTAGGGAATGGACCCATGAAATCAATACCCCATACATCAAATATTTCACATGAAAGTATATAGTTCTGAGGCATTTCATTATGCTGAGAGATATTACCTATTCGTTGGCATTTATCACAAGAGGTCACATACTTGTTGGCATCTCTGAAAAGTGTAGGCCAGGAAAAGCCTGATTCGAGTACCTTATGAGTAGTTCTAGTTCCACTGTGATGTCCTCCTGTGGGTCCTGAGTGGCAGTGATTCAAAATTTGATATGCGTCTGTGTCATCAACGCATCTTCGAATAACCTGATCTGCACAAATTTGGAAAAGGAAAGGATCTTCCCAAAAGTAGTTTCTCACATCAGCGAAGAATCGCTTCTTTTGCTGATGGGTTAGCCCTTTTGGGGTTATGTGAACTACTAAATAATTTGCAAAATAAGCAAACCAAGGAAGTGTCGTATCTGCTAAGGCTAGGAGTTGTTCCCCAGGGAACAAATCATTCATCTTGTCGAGATATTTAGGCTGTGCGTTCTCTAGCCTTGAGAGGTGATCTGCTACCAAGTTTTCAGCTCCTTTCTTGTCCTTTATTTCCAAGTCGAATTCCTGTAATAATAGAATCCATCTTATCAATCGAGGTTTTGCGTCAGTTTTAGTTAAGAGGTAGCGAAGAGCTGAATGATCAATATAAACAATGACTTTTGACAAAATTAAATAAGATCTAAATTTGTCAAATGCAAAAATAACAGCTAGCAATTCTTTCTCTGTGGTAGTGTAATTTGCTTGAGCGGCTGTCAAAGTTCTGCTAGCATAATAGATCGGCTAGAAGTGCTTGTCCCTTCGCTGTCCTAAAACTGCACTTACTGCAAAATCACTTGCATCACACATTAGTTCAAAAGGTAGATTCCAATCAGGTGAAATCATAATTGGGGCGTTAACTAACTTTTCCTTAAGGTTGTTGAAAGATTCCAGACATTCTTGGTCAAAGTTGAAGGGTACGTCTTTTTTCTAGTAATTTAGTTAAAGGCTTAGCTATTTTAGAAAAGTCTTTAATGAATCTTCGATAAAAATCAGCGTGTCCTAAAAAGCTTCTTATAGCCTTAACTGAATTAGGAGGAGGTACTTTTTCAATAGTTTCAAATTTCGCTTTATCTACCTGTATCCTTTTACTAGAAATTTTATGTCCTAAAACAATACCCTCTTGAACCATAAAGTGGCATTTTTCCCAGTTTAGCACTAAATTTGTCTCTTCACATCTGATCAAAACACGTTCTAGATTATTAAGACAAAGTTGGAAAGAATTACCAAAAATTGAGAAATCATCCATAAATACCTCCATGATGTCTTCCACGAATTCATTGAAGATAGCTAGCATGCATCGCTGAAAAGTAGCAGGAGCATTACATAGACGAAAAGGCATTCTGCGATAAGCAAACGTACCGTATGGGCATGTGAATGTTGTTTTCTCCTGATATTCTGGAGCTATCGGGATCTGGAAGTAACCAGAGAGGCCACCTAGGAAACAATAATACATATGACCTGATAATCTTTCCAACATCTGATCAATAAAAGGCAATGGGAAATGATCTTTCCGAGTGGCATCATTTAGCTTCCTGTAATCAATGCAAACTCTCCATCCTGTGACTGTTCTTGTAGGTATTAACTCTTCCTTGTCATTAGACACCACGGTCAATTCACCTTTCTTAGGAACAACCTGCACAGGGCTTACCCAAGAACTATCAGAAATATGATAGATAATATCTGCATCTAGAAGTTTAATTACCTCGGCTTTTACAACTTCTTTCATGTTGGGATTCAATCGTCTCTGGGCTTGCACTGATGGTTTGAATTCGTCCTCCATTAAAATTTTGTGGGTGCAAAAAGAAGGATTAATTCCCTTGATATCTAAAATTTTCCAAGCTATAGCACGTCTGTGTTCTCTTAACACATGGAGTAGTTCATCTTTCTCTGCAAGGCTTAAATCGGATTCGATAATGACTGGTAAAGTTGATTCTTCCCCTAAAAAGGCATATTCTAAATGATCTGGCAGTTGTTTTAGTTCTAATTTAGGGGGTTCAGTAATGGAAGGTTTCTATCTCAATTCATCACTCATCTTTCCCCCATCTTAAACAAGACACAGTTCCAACATGTCTGTGAGAGTAAGTTCTTGGAGATTATCTTGAACAAAATAGTCAATAATATCACCAAAATAACACGAATCATCTTATTCTTTAGAGAATCTCATGGCATCATAAATTTTAAAGACAACTTCTTCCTCGCCAACTCTAAGTACTAATTTGCCATCCCCTACATCAATAACAGCTCTAGCAGTGGCTAAAAATGGTCGTCCCAAAATTAAAGGTACTTCAATATCCTCATCCATGTCAAGCACAACAAAATCAACAGGGAATATAAATTTATCTACCTTTACTAGCACATCTTTAATGATTCCCCTAGGATATTTAACAGATCTATCAGCTAATTGAATACTCATCTTAGTGGGCTTGGGTTCCCCGAGACCTAGTTGTTTGAACATTTTGTAAGGCATGAGATTAATGCTAGCACCTAAATCAGCTAAAGCTTTATTAATAAGTAAACTACCAATCAGATAAGGGATAGTAAAACTCCCTGGATCTTTCAGTTTTGCTGACAGTTTATTTTGGAGAATAGCTGAGCATTCCTCGTTGAGTTCTACTGTGGCCAATTCTTCCAACTTTCTTTTATTTGTCAGAAGTTCTTTAAGGAACTTCGCATACTTCGACATCTGTGAAATTGCTTCAACAAAAGGTAAGTTAATGTGTAATTGTTTAAAAAGTTCAAGGAACTTACCGAATTGAGCGTCTGTATGGTCTTTCTTCAATTTTACCGGATATGAGATGCGCGGTTTGTATTCCTTGAGTGGCGGTGGAGTGTTATCCTCGGGTTCCGTTGCCTTTTCTTCTGAAAGTTCTAGGATAGTCTTCTTTTCTGGTTCGGCTAGGACCTTTCCATCTCTTAGAGTAATCGCTTTGACATGTTTTCTGGGATTTGGCTCAGTGTTACTTGGTTATCCTCCTTGTGGTCTTTCTGAAATTAATTTTGCAAGTTGACCAGTTTGGTTTTCAAGCCCTTGAATTGATGCTTTTTGATTTTTCAGTGCCGTTTCAGTGCTATACAGCCATAAATTTGGTAAACATCTCTTCAAGATTCGACTTCTTCTTATGTTGCGGTGGTAGTTGCTGAAATCCTGGAGGAGGTTGTTGTCTTTGATTTCCTTGTCCTCCCCATGAAAAATTTGGGTGATTTCTCCAACCTGCATTATAAGTATTACTATAAGGGTTATTTTGAGATCTAGAATTGTTACCCATATAGTTGGCTTGTTCAGTTTCCATGCTGCGTCCATAAGATGCGAAATCTGGATTAAACGTGTTTCCTTGAGTTGCGTCGCATTGCATCACTGGTTGTGCCTGTGTAGAACTAACAAAATTATTAAACTTTTTATTTAAAAGTTCTACTTGGTTAGTAAGCATGGCGACAGCATCAATATTATAAACTCCTGCGGCTGTTGTTGGCTTCGTCCTCATGACTTGCCACTGATAATTATTCAATGACATCTCTTCAATAAATTCATAAGCTGCTTCAGGTGTTTTATTATTGATCGTCCCTCTTGCGGCTGCATCGATCATTTGTCTAGTTGATGGGTTTAAACCGTTGTGGAAGGTTTGAACTTGTAGCCACAAAGGTAGACCATGATGAGGGCACCTTCTCAAAAGATATTTATATCTCTCCCATGCATCGTATAGTGTTTCTAAATCCATCTGCACAAAAGAAGAAATATCGTTTCGTAATTTGGCTGTTTTAGCTGGAGGAAAATATTTGAGTAAAAATTTTCGGTCATTTGCTCCCATGTGGTAATTGAGCCTCGTGGTAAAGAATTTAACCACTGTTTGGCTTTATTTCTCAAAGAGAATGGAAATAGCCTTAATCGAATGGCATCATCAGAAACACCATTTATTTTGAAGGTATCACATAGTTCCAAGAAATTGGCTATGTGTGAGTTTGGATCTTCGTCTTGTAAACCATCAAACTGTACCAATTGCTGTATCATCTGAATAGTGTTAGGCTTTAACTCAAAATTATTAGCAGCAATAGTAGGTCTAAGAATGCTAGTTTGGGTACCAGCCAAACTAGGTTTAGCATAATCATACATAGTGCGAGGAGCTTCTTCTTGGTTTATTGGTTTTGCTGGTAGTGTTGGAGGTGGTGGAACGTTTTGATTTGCTTCCATCTCGTCTGTAGGTTTTGGCTGTTACTCAGGTTCTTGCTCTGGATAATGTAAACTACGTCTAATTTCTCTGCGATTTCTGCGAACTGTTGCTTCTAGATCGTCGTCAAAAAGTAGTGGTCCTGTTGGGTTGTTTCTAGTCATAAACTAAAAAGACCTAAAAAGAAAAAGCAAAGAAAACTCAAAAATAATTTAAAAGAAAAATAAAAAGAAAAAGAAAAATAAATAAAAATTGAAAATAAAAATAAAAGAAAAATATATATATATATAGTAATGGTTAAAGTAATAGAAATCGAGCTTTCGTAATATTTTAGTTCCCCGTCAACGGTGCCAAAAACTTGATATCGCGTGATATTAAGTAATAAAATTTATAAAAACTGATCACACCAAAACTAACTAATATCACGATGTTAAAGGCAAGCGCACCTATCGAACAGTAGTATAGTTTAGTGGCAAGACCGAGTTATCGTACCCAAGGGAACCAAAAGTATTGTTTAAACTAATTTTAAAACTAACTAAGAAAGCGTAAAGAGTAAATTGGGAAAAAATTTAGGGAAAAGCTGATTTATATGGACAATACTCAAGGGAGAATCCACCTAAACTTCACTTGTTATTATTTTCTTAAACTATATGATTTCTTTACTTGACTTGATCCGTAGAGATCCCTAACTTATGCTAAACCCTCCGTCGAGGCATAGAGCAATTAGGCCTAAGTTGTTAATTAAAGTTCCCTTATTAATTAACTCCCTAGGTTGCATTAATTCGATCTATGGCTCCCCATATTAGGTTTGACCCTAATCCGGCAGATTTATGTCGCCCTATGTCTAGGGTTGCATGCAACTCCGCTTAATTATGGTAGATCTACTCTTATCACAGGGACTTTTGGTCCTCTACTCTAAGCACATCTAATTCTTGAATTAATACCTAGGATTATTAAATCAAGAATGAAGAACGCATAATTAGAACAATTCAAGTATTTATCAAATAAATCAAGAATAAATAAAAAGATCTGTCTTAGGTTTTATCTCCCTCAAGTATTTGAGGGGTTTAGTTCATAATAAAGAAGGAAAACATCTCAGAAGATATAAAATAACAAAACATAAAAGAAACCAAAAACCCCTGAAGGAATTTAGGAGATCCTCTATATTGCTGCAGAATTCCGGCTTCTGAGATGAATTAATCAGCCTTCTCCCTTGGAGTAATCCCTTGCTTCTACCCTTAGTGTGGCAGAAAAACGAGAGGAAAAATATCTAAAAACATCTATATGCTTTTGCCTCATGAGGTCTTTATATAGAGAGCTTGTGGGGAGCCTTTCTTAGCCTCTAAGCATCCCAATTCGAGTGAAATTCCCCTTCCTCACGACTAGAACACGCCTGTGTGCCACGCCTGTGTGACTTCGACAGAGGGTGTGTGCTTTTATCGGTGGAGGCACGGCCATGTGACTTGGCCGTGCTTGTCGGGGGCTTGACCGTGTGATCTTCATGTGGCACGGACGTGTGGCACGGTCGTGTGGCATTTCTTTGCCCGTGTTGTTCGCACATTTTGGCCCATTTTTCATCGTTTTTTTGGCCCGTTTTCCATTCTTTCTTCTTTCCTATGCTCTCCTGAGTATAAGATATAAAAAGGAAGGATTAAGAGCACCAATTCTCACAAAATTGATAAGAATCCATCCAAAATATAGGCTAAACATGAGGTAAAAATATATATAATTTAGCGTTTATCACACACCCAAAGCACATATCCACTATAGCAGACAATTATTTATGTCAAATTAATACAGAAACAAATTCAGATATTTTTATGCTTAAAAAATTACAAAAAAGCCAGAATTACAAAAATTTGGGGCGTTACAAGTCTACCTCACTTAAAGAAAATTTCGTCCTCGAAATTTTTCCTATTCAGAAAAAGTGAGGATACTGCTGTCGCATCGAATCCTATGGCTCCCAAGTAGCCTCCTCAGTGCTATGATTACGCCACAGCACCTTCACAAGGGGATAGACTTTTTTCGTAGAACCTTAACATCGAGATCTAAAATTTGAACCGGCTTCTCCTCGAACGTTAGATCTAGTCTAATCTCAATCTCCTCCATAGGCACAATGTACGTGGGATCAGAGCGGTAACGTCTCAGCATCGAGACATGGAACGAATCATGTATACGATCTAACTCTGGAGGTAGCTCCAACTAATATGCAACTGGCCCCACTCGTCTCAAAATCTGGTTGCCCTTGCGACTGAATGTCAGAACCTTTTTTCATGGCGAGACCTTAAGGAAACCAAGTCCCCTATAGAATACTCAATCTCCTTCCTCTTTAAATCTGCATAGGAATTCTACTTATTAGAAGCCACTTTCAGATGCTCTCGAATCAAACGGACTCTGTCCTCAGTCTCTGATACCAACTCTGAACCCAGTACACGTCGCTCACCCAACTCAGTCTGGCATAAGGGAGTGCGACACTTATGACCATATAGTGCCTCGTAAGGTGCCATCTATATGCTAGATTGGTAGCTGTTGTTGTAAGCGAGCTCTGCTAAAGGCACGTACTCCTTTCAACTACCTCGAAAATCAATCGCACAACTCCTCAACATGTCCTCCAATATTTGAATCACCCTCTTTGACTCACCATCTGTCTGAGGATGAAATGCAGTACTAAAGTCAAGCCTCGAACCTAGAGCCTCATGAATCTTCTACCAGAATCAAGATGTAAAACGAGGATCCCTATCGGAGATGATCGAAACAGGAACCCCATGTAGCCTCACTATCTTTGAGATGTACAACTTTGCCAGTTTTTCTATAGAGAAATCTGTCCTAACAGGAATGAAGTGAGCTGACTTGGTCAATCGATCCACGATGGCCCATATAGAATCCTTCTTAGTGGGTGTTAGAGGCAACCCACTAATGAAGTCCATCGTCACTCGCTCCCATTTCCACATCAGTATCTTAACTGGCCGTAGCAAACCTAAAGGCAACTGATGCTTAGCTTTAACTTGCTGACAAGTCAGACAACAAGCCATGAAATTGATCACCTCACGTTTCAACCCTGTCCACCAATACAATCTCAAAGATCTCTGTACATCTTGTTCCCACCAGGATGTATAGGGTAAGGGCTATGCGCCTCCTTCAAAATCTACTTTCTTAAGTCCTTATCATTTGGCACAAAAATTTGACCTTAGAACCACAATACCCCATCATCACTAACCCCAAAATTAGTAGTAAGTCTAGTCTCAACCTGACGAAACCTTAACTCGAGAGACTTATCCCCCTTCTGTTTATCCTTAATCTGATCAATCCACGTCAGTTTCACTTGAAGTTCTGCCAACAAACTCCCATAATCAAATAGACTTAGTCGAGCGAACAACGCTCTCAGATCGGTCACGGCCCTATGGCTAAATGCATCAGCAACCACATTGGCCTTACAAGAATGGTACTCGATGCTGTTGTTATAATCCTTAAGCAGATCAACCCATCGATGCTACCTAAGATTTAACTCCTTCTGGGTGAGGAGATACTTGAGGCTCTTGTGATCAGTATAGATAGTACACTTTTCACCATACAGATAATGCATCCAAATCTGTAAAGCAAAGACTACTGCAGCTAACTCTAAGTCGTGTGTCAGATAATTAACCTCATGAGTCTTGAGTTGTCGAGACGCATAAGCCACTACCTTACTGTTTTGCATCAGAACACAACCTAGACCCACATGTGACTCATTGCCGTACACTACGAAGTTCTTACCAGGCTCAGGCTGTATCAGAACAGGAGCCTGAGTCAACACTGTCTTGAGCTTTTCAAAGCTCTCCTGCTTTGATCAGTCCAAACGAAAGGAACTCTCTTACGGAATAGTTTAGTCAATGTAGCTGTAATTAAGGAGAACCCTTCCAGAAAACGACGATAATACCCTGCCAGTCCCAAAAAGCTTTGAATCACACACACATTCTTTGGTTGTTTCCAGTCCAACATAGCCTCAATCTTATGAGGATCCACACGAATCCCCTCAGTAGACACCACATGGCCTAAAAAGGTAACCTCTTGAAGCCAAAACTCACACTTAGAGAACTTTGCATACAACTGTTTTTCTTGAAGAGTTTATAGCACAACCCTGAGATGATCATCATGCTCATGTTCCAACTTAGAATATACCAAAATGTCACCAATGAACACTAGCATGAATTGATCCAAGTAGGGCTAAAACACACGGTTCATCAGGTCCATAAATGCCGCTGGCGTATTAGTCAACCCAAATGGCATAACTAGGGACTCATAACGCTCATAACGAGTCCCATATGCCGTCTTATACTCATCGGCCTCCTTTACTCTCAACTGATGATATCCTGAGCGCAGATCAATCTTGGAGAACACAAAAGCCCTTCAAAACTGATCGAACAAGTCATCTATCATTGGAGGTGGGTACTTGTTCTTGATCGTCAACTTATTCAACTGGCAGTAGTCAATGCACATTCTCATTGTCCTATCTTTCTTCTTAACAAACGGAATAGGTGCTCCCCATGGAGACACACTGGGATGAAAAAACCCACGATCCAATAACTCCTGTATTTGAGCCTTAAGTTTCGTCAACTCATTTGGTGGCATTCAATAAGAGGCAATAGATGCCGAAGCTGTACCAGGAATCAAATCGATCCAAAACTCTACCTCTCAGCTCAGAGGTAAACCCTATAATTCCTCTGGAAAAACATCTAGAAAGTCCTTCACAGTTCGGATGTCCTTAACAGAAGAGTCCAAAGAATCCAAAACACTGATGTAGGCCTAGAATGCCTCACATCCTTTCCTTACTAACTTTTCTGCCACCAATGCAAATATCGTATTAGTTAGATAATTCCGTCGTTCCCCAATCATGACTATCTCATTATTCTCCTCGATTTTTAGAACAACCCTTTTTTCAGCACAATCTAGACTCACTCGATGTTTCACCAACCAATCCATGCCCAGAATTAGGTCAAACTCCCCAAACAAAAGCTCCATCAAATCAGCTAAGAACATAGTCCCTTGGACCTCTAACGATACATTTCTGAACAGTTTACTGACCCCAATAGACTGCCCTAATGGGCTCACCACTGTTATTTCACTAGAAGTGCTCTTAAACGGAATCTCCAAAGTCTCAAACACAGTGCTAGTTACGTAAGAGTGTGTAGAGCCTATGTCTATCAATGCAAAATAAGGTACATTAAAGATTAAGAATGTACCCGTGAAGACGTTCAAAGTATCTCCATTCTTACGGTGTCGTGCAGCATAAGCCAGTACTGGCTGCCTCGCCTCAGTCAGTCCAGCACCTCTGCCTAGTGCTCTCTGCCCTTGGCCCATACCATTACCACCCCTAGCTTGACCTCAGCCCCTAGGTGGCTACTGAACTACTCTCGATGACTGTGCAGTCTCAGTAACTGGAGCTTACATCTGATTACCCTTTAGTGGACAATCTTTAACACGATGCTTAGTTAACCCACATCTAACACAAGCCCCAGTAGCTCTCCAACACTCGCTCGGATGGCGTCTACCACAGTGTCCACATAGTGCAACCCCAGCAAGTACCACAGCAGGCCTAACTTTCAAGGGCCTATCAGTCCTGGCCTTTTTCTTAGGCCTCATCCCAGTATTCAGAGGCTCAAAATCCCACGTAGCCTTCCCTTTCTCTCGACTCTTGCACTCTAAGCGCTTCTCCTCTTCGGTGATCTTTGCCTTTTCAACCAGTGCAGAGAAACCTTATTCCTTTTAACGAGCTATCAAAACTTACAGACTGTCTCGGAGACCATCCTCAAACCAAACACAGCGCTCATACTCTCTCGCCACCATGCCTATAACGGCTCAACCTCAGAAATTCGGCCTCATACTCAGCCATAGATCGGTCACCCTGGGTGAGATTTAGAAACTCACGTCGCCTTGCATCAGTGTAGCTGGCTCCCACATACTTGCTCTGAAAAGCTGACTTAAACAAGTCCCATGACAAACGATCGGGCTGAGTGCCCTCCTTAACTGTGAGCCACCACTGATATGCCCCATCGCTAAGTAGTGAAACAACCCCCTTGAGCTTCTCCTCATCAGTAATATCCAAGTCACCCATAATACGTTCCGTGGCCTCCATCCAGTATGTAGCCACGTTAGGAGCAACTCCAGTGATGCCCCTGAACAGCTCAGCCCCATTGGACCGGAGTCGTTTCGTAACTGACCCACGACCCCCAGACCCCGTGTTGAGCCCAGCGACACTCTCCAAAATTTATAGCATGACTTGGGACAGTGCGTCGTCCCCTGTCGCTCGATCTAAGATCCTGATCTAGTATCAGTAACAGGTGACACTGGCGTCTCGCTAGTGTCCAGATTCAGAATCGTATTAGATGCAAAGGGCTCAGCTCGAGGCCCTCTACCTCGGCCTCTAGTACCCCGTCCACGAGTACCGCGTGTGCTCATTATTAATATCGAAAATTATCTGTATTAAAATTTTTATGCAGATCAGTTTACAGTTCTGATATATTATTAGCAAGTATTTTATACAATACAATATCAGAAGTTTAAAGTCTGTTATCGTGAGAAAATAGTCTCACTACGATTTTCAGTCTACACTACCTAGAGTGTTTCAGTAAAGTATACTAGCTATAGTAATCTCATAGCATACAAACAGTATTTTTAGTCACTCTAAACAAAATTTCTAAGCATGCTTTTAATCAGTGCATATCAGAGATTCAGTAACTTACTTGGATCGGCGTCGGAGACTTGGTGTACCACTTATTTACTATCAAACATATTTCAAAATCATTTTCAAATCATTTCCCAAAATTGAATTTAAAACTTAAAACTACAGCGAGTTGTGCAACCCTGCTCTGATACCACTAAATGTACCCCAAACCCGGCTTAGACGTTATGGCCAAATCTGGCAGTGCCACAAGAGAGTGTTTTAAACCAATACGGATGTAAAAGCTTGTTCAGATTATTATCTTTACATA
Organism: Gossypium stocksii; assembly: GCA_020496765.1. Lineage (NCBI taxonomy): Eukaryota > Viridiplantae > Streptophyta > Magnoliopsida > Malvales > Malvaceae > Gossypium > Gossypium stocksii. The sequence continues at coordinate 46,239,268 of CM035624.1, forward strand.
AGTCAGAAAAACCGTGATTTAACTGGTTTACGTACACCCATTTCTTTTACGCAGAAGCTCTTAGTTAGTTTTAAAAAAAATGGTTCTTTGTGGTGTCATAGTTTATAAACTAATGAAAATAACAATTTTAACTCCCCAAATAAACCAAAACAGTCCCAAAGTCCAAAAATAATTACATCCAATAATTACCCAAAAAGTAGTAAATAAAACAGTAAAGTCTTAAACCAAAATATGTAAAGCAGTGGTCACCGTCGAGCCCTCCGCTGCACCAATCCATCTACATTTAGGGATTACGTGATAGACAAAACAAATAAATGGGTGAGTTTTCACAAAATCTGTGTGTACATCCCCACAATATATCATGCATACAGTCATAATTTGGGCATGAGCCCTTAATAAAAACGGTGTGAGCCTTAGCCCACTCAGAACAAAATCAGATATAATCGGGCCTTAGCCCATACAGATATCACATGTATATTAGATCAGAAGCACAACATGCCCACCAACCCTGCACACCATCTCCGTCCAACCCTACACACCATGTCGGGATAAAATCGACCCAACCAGCCCTACACACCAAGTATAGGGATAAAATCAGCCTATCCAACCCTACACACCATAAGGTACCTTGAAACGACACGTAACAGATATATACAGCATAGCTTCTAGATAACAGGCTAAAAGCCTTTCAGATACATCTTCCTCTTCAATAATAAACACACCCTATTGCAATGCAATCATACATAAAAGGCATGCTGTAATACAGATTAATAGAGCATACGTACGTATTCAAAATAGTATCAATATACATGCTAAGTATAACATGCTAGCACATATGTCTCAATATTATATCATAGAATAAAGGTCTAAATAACGCTTACCCACCCTATGATAGTCACTTTCGACTTGGGCGACTCGTGTAACCTTATAGTCCATATTAGAAAAATAGGCTTTGGCCAAAGTCCCACAAGCCTGTGTAGCCCACACGACCAATTGGTCTAGCCTGTGCCTCGCACATGGCCTAGCCAGTCATCACACGGCTATGTCCATCATGTACGGCTTGGCTCGTCAATCACAAGGCCGTTTATCACCACACGACCTCTACATGGGCAGTCTACACGCCCGTGTGGCGTTGACAGTTTACTTTTTGGCTTTCGTTGAATCACATTTTTTGTACAATCAGAGTACATACCTAGTTCATTTTTGATGCTTTCATAACCCCGAGACCACCAAGACCTAATAATCGAAATAGTCTATTTTTTTAGAACCTAAAATCGAGTCTTAACTACTAATCCCAAAATCGTAGAACTGACTACCGCTACTGTGAACGAGCACAAATAGTGTTATTACAATCTGGAAAATCGATCAAGGCCCACCATTAGTACCTAAACATGAGTATAGTGATTCCTTCGTTAATTGATTAATCAAAGAAATCACGCTAGATTTAGGTAGAATCACTTACTGAAAGTGCCTCAACGATCGCAAGGAAAAGAGTTGAACAAAAGGGGAAACAGAAAATTTCAGTAGTAGGTGGGAAAAAAGATGAAAATCGGCAGCAAAGGAATGAGTTTGGGGAAGAAAGAGTGATAGCCGAAAATTGCAAAAACAAAACAGAGTGATTAGAAAATCGATAACTACCCCAAATCCCTTATTTTCTCCATCCACTACCCACTACTCAGACTTTCGGTAGAACACTACCTCTTAGCCGAGATTTGCAGCAAAATAATGCCTGAGTTTATTGTCGAACCCAAAACCTCCCTTACTCCAACACTCCTCCTAGCCACCAAATCAGCAGGCCCATTCTATCATATCTCACCCAACTTTTACTTATAAGCCTAATTACCAATGATTAAGCTTTATTCATAAAAATGCCAAAATTTTCACCAAGTTGTGGTTTGAACTTAGGACCTCCCTCACACACCCAAAGCATATATCCACTATAGTAGACAATTATTTATGTCAAATTAATACAGAAAGAAATTCAGATATTTTTATGCTTAACAAATTACAAAAAAGCCAGAATTACGAAAATTTAGGGCATTACAACTCTACCCCATTAAAGAAAATTTCATTCTCGAAATTTTACCTGATCAAAAAAGGTGAGGATACTGCTGTCGTATTGAATCCTCTAGCTCCCAAGTAGCCTCCCCAGTGCTATGATTTCGCCACAGCACCTTCACTAAGGAGAAATTTTACCTGATCAGAAAATGTGAGGATACTACTGTCGCATCGAATCCTCTGGCTCCCAAGTAGCCTTCTCAGTGCTATGATTCCGCCATAGTACCTTCACTAAGGGGATAGACTTTTCTCGTAGAACCTTAACGTCGCGATCTAGAATTTGAATTGGCTTCTCCTCGAACGTTAGGTCTGGTTTAATCTTAATCTCCTCCACAGGTACAATGTGCGTGGGATCAGAGCGGTAACGTCTCGGCATCGAGACATGAAACACATCATGTATACGATCTAACTTCGGAGGTAGCTCAACTGATATGCAACTGGCCTTACTCGTCTCAAAATCTGGTACGGCCCGATAAATCGAGGACTCAGCTTACCCTTGCGACTAAACCTTAGAACCTTCTTCCATGGCAATACCTGAAGGAAAACTAAGTCCCCCACAGAATACTCATTGTCTTTCCTCTTCAAATCTGCATAGGACTTCTGCCTATCAGAAACCGCTTTCAGATGCTCTCAAATCAAATTGACTTTATCCTCAGTCTTTGATACCAACTCTGGACCCAGTACACGTTGCTCACCCAACTCAGTCTAGCATAAGGGAGTGTGACACTTATGACCATATAGTGCCTCGTAAGGTGCCATCTGTATGCTAGACTGGTAGCTATTGTTGTAAGCGAACTCTGCTAAAGGCAAGTACTCCTCCCAGTTGCCTCGAAAATCAATCACATAGCTCCTCAACATGTCCTCCAATATCTAAATCACCCTCTAAAACTCACCATTTGTCTAAGGATGAAAAGCAGTACTGAAGTTAAGCCTCGAACCCGAGCCTCATGAAGCTTCTGCCAGGATTGAGATGTAAAATGATGATCCCTGTCGGAGATGATCAAAACAGGAACCCCATGTAGCCTTACTATCTCTAAGATGTAGAGCTTAACCAATTTTTGTAGGGAGAAATCTATTCTAACTAGAATGGAGTGAGCTGACTTGGTCAATCGATCCACGATGACTCATACAGAATCCTTCTTAGTGGGTGTTAGAGGTCAAGAACAAGTTCCTAGGATATATGACTATGCTGGTAGGAATACGTGTGGTAGGGGAACCTTGACTGTGCTGGGATGTTGTGACAAACTCAGTTCCTCGTAGCTTGGAAAAAATTAGTTGTGTTAACCCACCCTAAATGGGCGTAACATCTTTAGCATCAAATAAAGGCACATTCGCCGTCTTACATAGGGTAAAAATAAGGGAAGGAAAATTCAAACTCTCGACATTTTTATCAGCACACTTATAGACCTTTTGGAAGATAATCTTCCCTATATTTATATGTCTTCCTTGTAGAATAGAATGTAATAGCAACATTCTTTCTTTTCGAACAGTCGTGTTATGCGTAGCCAACATAAGATGACTCCTTAAAAAGTGGTATCACACTTTCCCAATTGGTTTTAATGCAACTCTTTCAATCGTGTAACACTTCTGGCTTGAAATAACCCACTATGTTCCTCTAATCACATAAATCCTCCAATACTTTTGCCAACCCCTCTGATGTAATATTCTCGGCAAATTCAGAATGCTTATCTCTAACCTCCTCGATGATGAATTGGGCAATAACATGGTTTTTGTCGAATTGCTCAGATTTACACCTCAATAAATGAAAGGAGAATTTGGGGAATTTACATGAGCGTAAAACTCTCTTACCACTTTACCCATAGCATTCCCTGGGTGTAGACAAAACCTGCTCCACTTATACTTTTCTACAATTGAGGATACCAATTCATCGTACCCCATGTAGACTTTATCCTTCAATAAGAATCCTTGTTCAAAATAAAATTGCCGCTTTAGAATGTTAGTTGAATACCATGTTGCTACAGCAACATTGAAGAATATCATTGCTTGCGGGGTGCTAGCGCTTAAAGATTTTATTGTTTTAGAAGTACTCCTTACACTAGCCATGAAGAAAAGGTCAAAGAAACTGAAAAGGAAAATAATAGAATAAACAACAAATAGTAGAGAGGTTGAAGACGAGAGAATCGTAAAAATGTGAAACTTTTGAGAAGTGGGAAACATAAACTAGTTGAAGAAAATAAAAAGGAATAATGATGATAGTTTTTAGGGAATAGGAAATGTAAGGGAGAAGGGTTCTGACGTAAAGGAAAAGTTAAAAATGGAAAAGACTTTTGAAGGGAAAATAAAATAAAGAGCCCTTCATTGTAGGCTTCATACTTTGGGTTTTTCCAATATTCACTAAATGCAACTGCCTAAAAATCTTTCCTTTTAAATTTTCTAATCGACCAGTTCTTTTATTAACACTTCATCATTCAGTTTGTCATGGTATAACATTTCTCTATAATGCAGTGGCAAACTGTTGCTCTATATACACTCATGATAGGCGATAAATTATACATATTTTACCCCATGCTTAGCCCAATTTCTGGATGAATTACCCCTTTATCTATGGAAATTGGTGCTCCTAATCCTTTTATTTCATGTTTTATACTCAGGTGAGCTTAGGGAAGTGAAAAGAAAGAGAAACAGGTTGAAAACAAAGAAAATGGGCCAAAGTATGAAAACAACACGGCCTGGAGGTTTGCCACACGACCTTGTCACACGGCCGTGCCATGTTGCGCTCGAACACAGCCCAACCCCGACTTGCACGGCCAGGCCACACGGCCGTGCCACCTTAATAGGCCCGAGCACAGCATGGGCCTTGATCCACACGAGCATGGCACACGGGCGTGTCCCTGTCGTGAGGAAGTTCAATTTCAATCGGAAAAGGCTACTTAGGAGCTAAGAAAGGCATTCCAAAGCTCTATATAAAGATTGTAGGAGACAACTACGAAGGTGTGCTTTTCTTCCCCAAGAAGGCATTATTCCCGCCAAGACGAGGAGCTAAAGACAGGGAATTACTCAAAGGGAAAGCCAATTGATCCATCTTAGAAGCCAAGATCTACATCAAGACAGAGGATCTCCATTCAATCCTTTTAGGAGTTTCGAGTTTTCTTATGTTTTGTTATTTTATTTCTTTTAAGATGTTTTCTTTTATAATTATGAACTAAAACCCCAAATATCTAAGGGGGATGAAACCTAAGACAGATCTTGTTATTGTTATCTAAGCTGTGTGATAAATATTTGATTTGTTCTTAATTGTGTTTTTAACTCTTAAATTGATATTTCTGGGATATTGATTTAAGTCGAATGTGCCTATGTGAAGGAGCAAAAGTCCCTGCATAGGAGTAGATCCAACACAATTAAACGGAGTTGATCGCAATCCTAGACATAAGACAACGAAAATCTGCCGGATTAGAGTCAAATCTAATATGGGGAGCCATAGATCGAGTTAATGCAAGACTAGGGGTTTTAACTAGAAAGAGATTTTAGTTAATCAACCTAGGATTAGTTGTTCTTATCCTCGACGGAGGTATTAACATAATCTAGGGATCTCTACAGATCAAATCAAATGAAGAAATCATCTGGTTCAGAGTTAGATAACAAGTGAAGTCTAGGTGGATTCTTCCTTAGGTATTGCCTTAATCAATCAGTCTTTCCCAAAAGCAATCCCCCACTTTACTCTTCGTCACTTCTTTAGTTAGTTTAGTTCACAACCAAACCCTCTTTATTTTTAGGCTAGATAATAGAAAGAAAGTCATTACTAGTACTCATAGTTCATTGGATTCGATATTCCGGTCTTACCACTAACTATACTACTATTCGATAGGTGCACTTGCCTTTTATCGTGATATTAGTTAGTTTCCAGGTACGATCAGATTTTATTACTTCATCAAATCACGATCAAGTTTTTGGCACCGTTGCCGGGGATCTAAGATATTAGGAACACTCGATTTCTATTGCTTTAGCCATTATTATTTTTTTTATTTTCAACCTTTATTTTTATTTGTTTTATTTATTTATTTTAATTTTGTTTGCCTTTTCCCTTCTAGGTATCTCTAGTTTATGACTAGGAGAAACCCAAGAGGACCATTGCTTTTTGACGATGATTTAGAAGCAACAGTTTGTCGAACTCGCCGAGAGATAAGAAGAAGCTTGCAATGCCCAGAACAAGGACAAGATGAAGAGCCGGAACCTATTGAAGAGATGGAAGCCAATCAGGATAATCAGCTACCTCCTGTGGTAGCTGCAAATCTTGTTGAGCAAAATCCTACTCTCGTACTATGTATGATTATGCTAGACCTAATTTAGCAGGCACTGAATCTGGCATTGTTAGGCCTACTATTGCTGCGAGTAATTTTGAGCTGAAACCTAACACTATTCAAATGATATAGCAATTTGTTTTATTTGATGGTTTGCAGGATGAGGATCCTAACTGGCATCTAGCCAAAATTTTGGAATTTTGCGATACATTCAAAATAAATGGCATTTCTGATGATGCCATTTGTCTTAGGCTATTCCTATTCTCCTTGAGAAACAAGGCTAAACAACGGTTAAACTCTTTATCACGAGGGTCCATCACTACATGGGAACAAATGACCGAGAAGTTTTTACTTAAGTATTTTTCTCCGGCTAAAACAACTAAATTGAGGAATGATATTTCTTCTTTTGTGCAGATGGATTTAGAAACCCTCTACGACGCATGGGAGAGGTACAAAGATCTGTTGAGAAGGTGCCCTCACCATGGGTTACCTTTGTGGCTACACGTTCAAACTTTCCACAATGGTTTGAATACTTCGACAAGGCAAATGATCGAAGCAGCCACCGGTGGAACAATCAATAACAAAACACCTGAAGTAGCTTATGAGTTTATAGAAGAGATGTCACTAAATAACTATCAGTGGCAAGTCATGAGAACAAAGCCACAGAAAGCTGCAGGAATTTTTAATATTGATTCCGTAACCATGCTTTCTAATCAGGTAGAACTTTTAAATAAAAAGGTTGATAATTTTGTTGGTTCTACGTAGGCACACCCAGTAATGCAATGCGACACAGTTCAAGGGAACAGTTACAATCCAGACTACTCCTCCTATGGACATGGCATGGAAATCGAGCAAGCCAACTATATGGGTAATAATTCTAGATCTAAAAATAACCCTTATAGTAACACTTACAATGCAGGTTGGCGGAACCACCCCAATTTTTCATGGGGAGGACAAGGAAATCAATGACAGCCACATCTCCGAGATTTCAATAGCCACCATTCCAACAAGAGAAAAAGCCGAACATTGAAGAGATGCTCACAAAATTTATTGTCGTATTAGAAACCCGTTTCCAAACTGAAAAGGCATTGAAGAACCATTAAGCATCCATTTAAGGACTCGAAACACAAATAGGCCAGCTCGCCAAGTTAATTTCTGAAAGATCGCAAGGTGGGTTACCAAGCAACACTGAGACTAACCCTGAGGAGCAACTCAATGCCGTAGATACAATAGATAAGGAAGGGTTAACCAAAACTTACCCAGAGCCATGTAAGGAGACTGTGGTAAGTAAAGGTAAGGGCCGAGGCAAGTAATAATGAGCCAGTCATCAAAGAGTATTAACCTCGTATCCCAAACCCGAATGCGTTGAAGAATGACCGCACAGATGAGCAATTCGATAAGTTTCTTAAACTCTTAAAGAAATTACATATCAACTTACCGTTTATTGAAGCTCATTCACAGATGCTAAATGATGTTAAGTTTTTAAGAGAGCTCTTGACAAACAAGCGGAAGCTAGATGAGAAATCTCATGTGGAGCTGAATGTAGTATGCTCAGCCATTTTACAGAACAAGCTACCCAACAAACTAAAAGATCCAGGGAGTTTTACTATTCCTTATTTACTTGGTAGTTTAGACGTCAAAAATGCTTTAGCTGATTTAGGGGCTAGTATAAATGTCATCCCTTATAAATTGTTTAAACAACTAGGTTTAGGGAAACCTAAACAAACTAAGATGAGCATCCAATTAGCTGATAAGACCATTAGATTTCCAAGGGGAATAATTGAAGAAGTGCTTGTCAAAATTGATAAATTTATATTCCCAGTTGACTTTGTTGTTTTAGACATTGATGAGGATAGCAATGTACCCTTAATTCTAATGTACCCCTATTTCTAGGGCGTCCATTTTTAGCAACTGCTAGAACAATAATTGATGTAGGAACGGGTGAGCTTACACTACGTGTAGGTGATGACAAAGTTACTTTACAAGCTCGAAACTCGATTAAGGCTGTTGATAATAATATAGTTACGAATCCTTGTAAAAACACTGAACTCACCACCCAACCTTCTGTGTAGGATACACTCCACATAAATGCAACCCAACCACAAACAAATCCATCCAAGGGAGACGCACTTGAAAAGTGAATGCTGCAGATCGAAGAACTAGATGAGTGGCTGAACTATCAAGAAAAGACCAAAATATGCCACACCAACCCAGAGCATCACCAAGACGACCCTTAGGTAAAAACAAAGCAAATCAAGGTAGGGGATAAGGTAATCTTAGGGGAAGATGATCCTCGAATCTTGAATTCAAAAGAACATACAAGTGACATACCCTACTTCACGGTAATGAAAATCTTCCCCTATGGTACAGTCGAAATAAAACATGAGTCACTCGACACTTTTAAGGTAAATTACACTCGACTCAAATCTTACGTTAATAATAAAATTGTAAGTAGGATAGAAGAGTATCAACTCTTTAAGCCACCGTGACCAAACAAGCTTGAGAAAAGTCGAGCTTAAGACTATAAACAAGCGCTTCTCTGGAGGCAACCCGAGTACTGACTCAGTAAATTCTTTTATTTAAGCTATCTAATACATCAACTAACCCTTTTGAATGTAGGTTTTTTGAGCCACACGGCCATGCACACGGGCGTGCCTAAGGCCATGGGCACACCATGGCAAAACACAGGCTAAGACAAAGAGCCACGGCCATACGATGTGGCCATGGCAAAGCCCGACAAATCGACACGGGCATGCAACACACCCGTGTCCCAAAATCGTGGCCAAACCTGTTAAATCAACACGGGCATTCGACACGCCCGTGCCCCAAGGTCGTGGTTGACCTGCCATTTAAGACACGGGAGTGTGACTATCTACACAGCCATGGGAGAAGCGAACATCAAAGGACACGACCGTGTGACACGACTGTGTTACCCAACATGCCCTAGGAACACGGGCGTGTGACATGAATCTGGCACGCCAAAAACCCCAATTTTTGAACCACACGGGCTAACCCCAAGCCACACGGGCTTGTGCCATGCCTGTGTGACCCAGAATCCTATAAAAACAGCCCACTATTCACCTTCTTCCTCACCTAAACCCTAAAAACCTCTCAACCCAACTCCCATACCCACCATTCTTAGCGTCGCCATCGGCTTCAACAGCACCTCCACGCCCATGTAACCTCGCCACAATCGTATTCTGCCCCATAATCACCCATTCGGTTCCCTTTTTTTCACTTTTTCTTTTTATCTTTTATCTATTTATTTGTTTATTATCTCATTCATTTAGCTATTTGCTTTATTGTTGATAGAAGATTCATTCATTTAGTATGATTACTCTAGAAGAATTCATTATGCCATTTAGACCTATCCTTTGGCTGCCACCTTTACTTATCTTGAATAATTTGTTGCTTAGTATAAATTGATACCCATGCCTCCATCAGTGGATACCACGCTCAGAATGAATAGATTATATGAGCTAGGTTAGTGCAATCAACATTCCAATACAATATGTTTTGTTTAAATTGTCGTTTAAGCATTGGAACTTATTAAATACTTATATTTCAGTTTCAATTTTTAGGACTAATGCATACATTTTTTCGTTTTGTTTTTAGGTACAATGTCGTCTTCAAGAGGGAAGAAAGCTGCCGTCGCTACCTCCAAAAAACACAAGGGACCCGGTGGTTCCTCTTCGAGACCCACTGCTGAAGTCCGACACCCATTTCTTCAATTCCCGCAGAACTCCCAAGAGGAGTTATTTCAGATATTACGGGCAAGACCCCTCGGAGTCGGAAGTTGCATCGAATGGGCCGCACTAGAACAGGTCCAGCTAGCAGATGAGGTTCAGGCTTTATTAATAACGGACCCGTGGGAGGAGTTCTTTCAAATCGTAGAGCCCACCTATCTCGAACTCACCCTCGAGTTCTGCTTCACATTCCACCTCCAGACGGTGATGAGCCAACACGATGATCCAGTGACGATCCAATTCTGTCTAGGAGTCCTCGTTCGTCAACTTAGTTTACCGAAGTTCGGTACAGCACTCGGCCTGTACACCAAGCAGTTTTTAGAGGAGGAGAACCTTTCTGAGCTCAATTGACACATCCACTTCTTAACCTCAAAATGTTGGCAGGCCTTAGTCCCAGTCTTAGCCACATACGACCCCAGTCGCTCCAAGGCGACAGCTCTCGCCCCATCTTTGAGGTACCTTCACGCCTTACTTGGCACACATTAACAGGCAGACGTGAGAGCACCGGCATCGTCAACACCCACGATGCCTACTTTTTTATGGAGCATGGCACACGCACATGTAATCGATCTCGCCTACTTCATTGCCCATGCCATCCAACACCAGACGGAGCAACACCGTAGGGGCGTAATCTCTATGGGCCCATACATTACGCGGTTGGCTCGCTACTTCGGCCTCCTTAACAACACGGCCCAGACATCCTCTTATACATTGATCGACCAGATGTCCCCACAGGGCATCCAAACTACGCTACATATGAGGATGATTCAGCGCCGACGTGAGACCGATCCTCTACAATACCATCTACTTCGAGATGCTGAGTAGGAGGACCCCAAGGACATTACTGATGATGTCCCACCACCGGAGGAGGCACCGACTAAGCCACCACCCCCTCGTCGACCAGTTCATACGGCAGCTTCCCATGCTGACTTAGCTGAGCGCTTCACACGATTCGAGCAATAGTGCTTTCAACGATTCGATCACATTGATGCAACCTTAGCTCAAATTTGTCAGCATCTTCACATTGCACCACCATCCCCACCTCGCGGACCTTCTGAGGATTAGAACCTCCTAATCCTCTTATCTTCTTTTTTATTTTCCTTTTCGTTTTTCTATCTTATTTTATTTTATCTTTTTCATTATTTGAATTTTCGTATTGTTAGAACTTAGTTTATTCTATTTCAATTATTTCATATTGGTTATTCCCTAATGAGTACACTTCGCTAATCCGAATTCTCTAAAACTGACAAATGCTTTCACAGTTTCAAAAGAGCTCTATAGCTCAAATCTAAAATCTAATGGGAACCTTAGCTACCTAATACCGACAAACATATCCTCTCAGCATAACAGCTATGGACAAGCAACCGTTACCACCACTGGAGTATTCACCTCCACCCTTCCCTTGTCCCAGACACTCTGCAGCCACAACCACCTCACAAAATTCATCCAATTCAGGGAGTTTAATTTCTTTCCCTATCTTATGATTTTATGCTTCTATTGTTATTAATGTATCTTTGTACATTGAGGGCAATGTACATTTTAAGTGTGGGGGGAAAACTTACTTTCAGTCATTGCGTTCTCTTTGAAACCTCTAAAAATTTTTACAACTAACTTTTTGCATTGTTATCAAAATTTCAAATTTTCACTTTCACTCTCTGCATTAGTCTTAATCTCCTATTAGGAATTAATTCTGATTGATTTATGAATTTTATTGATGTGTTGAGAATTAAGACATAGGTACTTATGCTTTGATTATTCAAATTGTAAGACATTAGGGAATCAAGCATAATAAGTTGAAATTTTTGAGAATTTAAATTTTTCTAGGCTATCTTCCCTAATTTTAAGTGTTATCTTGAGATTTGAAATTCGCAGGATTGGCATCAAAAAGCCATAATTCTGGTGAGATTTTTAAGCCTTTTGGGCATACATCCTCTCGTGCTCACTTTTATTGTTGCTTTGAGTGAGTCAATACTGATTGTGTTATTCTAGAACTTGCTTCGATTATACATGTCGAGACCACATCATTGATTTGATATATTGAGATGATAAAGGCACCTAGGTATAAACCACTTACTCCATAAAAGCCTACCTCCATAAATTAACCCCTAGTGAACCCCATTGAGCCTAACAACCCATTCTTTGACTTACCTCTAATATTAACCTATAACCCATTTTTGTTGAATTCCATTCAATTATTTTATCCTTATTTTTGTCGAGATTTGAGTTGAATTATTATCTAGTTTTGTTCTCTTTTTGTAAAGTTTGTAATTAAATATTTGATTTGTTCTAAAAAAAAGTGTATATACAGTTAATTCAGTTGTAATACATGTTTTAAGTTATAGTTTAATATTTTTGCATATTTCTACAATAAGCTACCGAACCCAGAACGATATCATCATAAGGCTTAGCTCTAGGAATATGTTCCCGTGATAGAGATTTTTCTAGCTAGATGATTTTTCAATTCAATCTTGATTCTAACCCTATTTTTTAGCTTGTGACAACACCCCTAACCAAAGCCCCATTACAACCATTGAAAGACCTTTTGATTGATGTGTCATATCAATCTATAATGGTGGAGATTTGATTTTCCTGTAAGCTTATGGTAATAACTTTTCAGGTTGACTAAAGAGTGCTTAATTTTTGAACCCCAAATACTTTGAGTGGATAGAGTGAATCTCTAGTGAGGACGTAAACTCTTGTTGATTTTGATTGAAAGGTAATTACTTAGGAAAAGGGAGAAAACCTATGTTTCTGTGATAAAATTCTCAACTTAGAGTGTTTGAGACTTTAATGTTCTTCTGGTTGAATTTTCATTGTATGATTACTTATGGATTAGTTCGAAACATTATTGATAAGGATTATAAGTTCAGAAGAATGATTAATTGTGAAATGAGATTTTGCTTGAGGACAAGCAAAGGCTTAAGTGTGGGGGTATTTGATAAGCGATAAATTATACATATTTTTACCCTATGCTTGGCCCAATTTTTGGATGAATTACCCCTTTATTTGTGAAAATTGGTGCTCCTAATCTTTTTATTTCATGTTTTATACTTAGGTGAGCTTAGGGAAGTGAAAAGAACAAGAAATGGGCCGAAAACAGAGAAAATGGGCCAAAGTATGAAAACAACACGGCCTAGAGGTTTGCCACACGGTCGTGTCACACGGCCGTGCCACCTTGAGCTCGAACACAGCCCAACCCCGACTCGCACGGCCAGACCACACGACCGTGCCACCTTAACAGGCCCGAGCACGGCCTGGGCCTTGATCCATACGAGCGTGGCACACGGGCGCGTCCCTATGATGAGGAAGTTCAATTTTAATCGGAATAGGCTACTTAGGAGCTAAGAAAGGCATTCCAAAGCTCTATATAAAGATCCTAGGAGGTAACTACGAAGGTGTGCTTTTCTTCCCCCAAGAAGGCATTATTCCCACCAAGACGGGGAGCTAAAGATAGGGAATTACTCAAAGGGAAAGCTGATTGATCCATCTTAGAAGCCAGGATCTACATCAAGACAGAGGATCTCCCTTCAATCCTTTCAGGAGTTTTGGGTTTTCTTATGTTTTGTTATTTTATTTTTTGAAGATGTTTTCTTTTATAATTATGAACTAAAACCCCAAATATCTAAGGGGGATGAAACCTAAGACAGATCTTGTTATTGTTATCTGAGCTGTGTGATAAATATTTGATTTGTTCTTAATTGTGTTTTTAACTCTTAAATTGATATTTTCGGGATATTGATTTAAGTCGAATGTGCCTATGTGGAGGAGTAAAAGTCCCTGCATAGGAGTAAATCCAACACAATTAAGCAGAGTTAATCGCAATCCTAGACATAGGACGATGAAAATCTGTCGGATTAGAGACAAATCTAATATGGGGAGCCATAGATCGAGTTAATGCAAGACTAGGGGTATTAACTAGAAAGAGATTTCAGTTAATCAACCTAGGATTAGTTGTTCTTATCCTCGACATAGGTATTAACATAATTTAGGGATCTCTACGGATCAAATCAAATGAAGAAATCATCTGGTTCAGAGTTAGATAACAAGTGAAGTTTAGGTGGATTCTTCCTTAGGTATTGCCTTAATCAATAAGTCTTTCCCAAAAGCAATCCCCCACTTTACTCTTTGTCACTTCTTTAGTTAGTTTAGTTCACAACCAAACCCTTTTTATTTTTAGGCTAGATAATAGAAAGAAAGGCATTACTAGTACTCATAGTTCCTTGGATTCGATATTTCAGTCTTGCCACTAATTATACTACTATTCGATAGGTGCACTTGCCTTTTATCGTGATATTAGTTAGTTTCTAGGTACAATTAGATTTTATTACTTCATCAAATTATGATCAACTAACAAATCCTTCTTTTATTTTGTTCCTATTCATCATATGAAAAACAGAAATGAAGTTGTAGTAAAAAAAAATAACAATAGCAATGGGAAATAAAATAGAAAAAAATACTTATTAACAAAAATTTAAACATCACGAAGGTTAATGCTTTGCTTGTCACGTTCTATAAGAGCACCCCAGTAATGCTTCAAGTGTTGTGCATTAACCTTGAATGTAGCCCCTATTCTTAGGTCTTTAACAACAACAACACCATGTGAATACACTTGAATTACTTCAAAAGGTCCTGGCAGTCGAGGTTCAAATTGCCTTGGTAAAATTCTAGCATTATGCCATCACTTGGTCTTTTCCTTATAAAAATGAGCATTCTCATATGCTTGTGTTCGAAACTCTTCCATCTTATTCAATTCTAGCAATCTCTTACTGCCGGCAGTAGTGTAACACCCCAAACCCGACCCAGACGTTACGGCCAAGTCTGGTGTGTCACATTGAAGTGTTTTTCGAAAAACATGTTTTCATTGAAAACCCTTCTTAGTGCTTAGAAACCTCTTGTATAAAACCTCAACTTTGTATTTGTTTATTCTTTTTAAAACGTGGTTCATTGAAATAATCATTCCCTTTTTAAACCTTGTTAAAAACTTCGTAAAACTTTATGGAAAATTGTGAAAGCCTGTAAACCTTTGTAGTTTGCTAAAACATGTTATTTTGAAAACAGTTCAAGTATCAAAAAATTAGGTTTTCTTTGTTATGGCTTAAAGTGAATAGTAGTTGTGCACTAGGTAGGATTCCAGAAAAGAGGAGGTGAGTCGAATAGACTGCTTAAGTACCAAGCTCTTCTTAGATCCACTCCTAGACATGCACACGACCATTGCCACACTTTAAGTATTTAAAATATTTAACTATGAAAACATTTATGTTGCGGAAACTTTGCTCTATTATCGTGAAATTTTGAAAACAAGTAATTTTTATAAAATGCCCTTAGAGCTAACCAATTTCAAAACGATTTAAACAATATCCTACTTAAGCTAAAAAAAATTTAAATAAGTAAAGAATTAAAAACCCCAAAATAAAAATAATTAGAGTGGCCTTATTACAAACCCAAAATTAGAATAAAAATAATTAAAAACAAATTGAAATAAATAACTTAATAAAACCAGCGGTCTAATCCATGTGGCCACTCTGAATCCCTCCAGCTCCAAGTCCACAACTTAAGGCTCACCTGCATGGATAAAAGAAAAAGGGTGAGTTTGGAAAACTCAGTGTGTGCAGAAAGCCCATCCATAGCCCAAGTCAGCTTAAACCCACTGGGCCTAAGCCCTATCTAGTCACAATATCAACTGGGCCGAAGCCCTATTCTGATATAGTACAGATGTAACACCCTAAATTTGGGCCTAGAAGAATTGGACTTTGAGTCGGGATTCGCATAGAAGAAAATTTAAATAAGTGAGAAGTTTTAAATATTATCGTTTAAGGAAAAATTTTGAATTAAATTACTATTAGGGAATTTATCTATATTTATTTTATTACGGATATTTTAAATTTTTATGAAATTTTAATTAGTATTATGAGATAAAATTATTGTTATTAGAAAAATATTACTGTATGTATGTTTGAATTTTTTATGAAAATTATTATTATTTTTTATATAATTATTATTAGATAAAATTATTATTATTCTTATTTTTAATTATAAAAATATTTATGACATTATTACTAATTTGGTGTTTAAATTTGATTTTTAAATAAATTTGGAAATATTTATGTTGTGGGAAAATTTTGGGTTCAATCCAAAACTTTAGAAAAAAATAAGTAATTTTTGCATCATAGAAGGAATCTGGGAATGAGGCTTTTAAAATAAATTGGGCAAATTTAGGCACAAAGGAACGTGCCTGGCTCGGTGGCTTAACACGTTAGGAAGTAGGAGGGGAGGAGCAGGTTTGACTCCCAGTATGCGCAAGGGGGTAAATTTTATTTTTAAGTAAGCTGGGCTATGCAAAAAGGCCTTATAAGCAGATGAAACTGGCTCATGACACAAAGTGAAGCTCGATCTAGTGGCAGGAGGCGCTTGAAGCATGGATGAGTGCCTGGGTTCAAGGCACGGTGCGCATAGGGTTGTTTTATTTTTTTTAATGAGTGGGATGCCAACAGGTATAGCTTAAGAATAAATGGAACGCCATCTTATTGAAGGTGAACGCGCGTCCCAGTGGCCAGCAGCGTGCTGGGCAACCTGGAGGTCCATGGTTCGAGCAGTATTTCGCGCAAGAAGGTGCTCCTTTTTGCTGTGCGAGCACGGAAGGAGACGTGCTGGGCTGGAGGACTGTAGTAGCGAGCCGTATGGGAATGAGGCTCCTAGCAACGTGCGGTGCAAGCGGTGGACTATTGCTGTTTGCGCAAGGAGAGTTTGAATTAAATTCAAACTTTGGGATTAGCTTGAAAATAGGTGATAAACATTAGCCGAATTTATGGTCTTTCAATCTGTTTATCTTTTCTCCTTATTTTATTTAATTTTTCTATCTGTTAGCTCATCTTCTCTTCACCAATTTCCTTATGCATATTTTTATTTCTTTAGTGTTTTTTTCAAGGCCGAAACCACTTGCTCCTTAGGTTGTGTTCTTCTTCTTTTATTTTCTTCTATTCTATTTTTTTTTTCATTAAAGCCGAACCTTCTCCCCTATTTTCTATTCTCTTTTCCTTTTTGATTTTCAGAGCCAATTATGGGGTCCCTTTTCTTATAATTAAAATTTGCATCCCTTTTTGATCCATTCGAATAATTCTTCTCCCTCTTTACTTATAAATTCTAGAGGCTAAAACCAATTCACCATAGCCGATTACCATAGTAAACAAGATCACTTCTTCTCACCTCGTCTATCGAAAGGCTGAAATTATTAAATCTGTTCTCTACTCATATTTTGCGGATTAGATCTACAACAGATCTGGAAAGGTGGCACTTGGGAACGCTTTTAGCAAATAGATCTTTGGTAAGTAACTAAACTCCTTCTTATTCATTATTTTGGAAATTAGGAGTAGCCGAAATCCCTGTATACATGTAGGGAGGCTGTCGACATGGCCTAAGGGTGTTTTAACGATAGATTTCAGTTCTTATATGTGCCATTTAGCGAAGAAGGTGATCTAGCGAGGAACTGAAGGAATCTATTCAACCAGATCTAGATGTAGTAGATCCAAATCGATAGAGGTAAGGTTTCATGGCCATTAAAGGTGTGGCCGAATATGGTAAGGGATCTTAGCATCCGTTTTCGTAGTTTCTTTGGTTAATCGATTAAATAATGGATTGTAGGAGAAATCGCATAGGAGATCTCGTCAACGTTTCGACATAAATCAGGTGTGTAACGAACCCTCTTAGTAGCTTAAGTTAACAAGTGCCGAAAAGTTGAAATGCTGAAATTTCGGCATTTCAATAACTTGTGAATATGCGATTGTTCCAAGATTAGTTAGAAACGATGAGATCGGTGATCGGTATCAATGAGATAGGTAACGGCACAATTTCGTGCAAGTCGATAAGTTTGGGCCTCGAGGGGCTGAAATCAGGCCCAATGGGCTTTCAGGCCCATTTGGGTAAATTTGATAAAAAAAGAAATATGGATAAATTGCATGTTAAGACTGTTAAAACTGTTATGGAACATAGGCTAAATGGGCTTAGATGACTAAATCGGCTACGTAGGGCCTATTAAGGGTTTTGGGCCCAATAACTCGGAATTGCTAAAATGGGCTAGAAATACTGTTTAAACGCTTGGAAATTGTTGATAATTGTTAATGAGCATGAAAACCCTAATAGTTGATAAAATTACTGAATTACCCTTCAATGTGAAAATTTCTATTTTACCTCTAGGCAAAAATGACTATTGTACTCTAGGGTGTTATTTTGATTGAAATGCATGTGACATTATTATTGTACATGATATGCCATGATATGTTCATTTTATGCATGGGTTGGGATTTATATGAATGGAGGAAGTGCTAAAGGGCTTTGCCCTAGTTTACCGAAAAGGGCTTTGCCCCAGTTTACCGAAAAAGGCTTTGCCCCAGTTGCCGAAAGAGGCTAGGCCTCATGTTATATAATAAAGCAGCTATGCTGCCAGTGGAGAGTAGCGGCGGGGTGGGTTGAGTAGCATCCCCACATGGTGTGTTGGCTGGTATGGGTGGAGAGTAGCGGATGGTGGGTTGAGTAGTCTCCCCAAATGGGCTTTGCATACATGCATTGATGATTACATGTGTTATTGAAATGGGCCTATGGGGCATACCGATATTTGAAAAGGCTTCGGCCCAGTGCATTGATATATGAGAAAGTGGTAAGGCCTAGTAACCGATATTTGAAAAGGCTTCGGCCCAGTAATTGTTGAGATTAAAAAAAAGGCATAGGCCCAGTATGTTTTTGTTGATTTGGGCTCTGGAAGGGCTTTGTTGCACACTGAGTTTTCCGAACTCACCCCTTTCTTTAACTTTGCAGGTGAGCCTTAGTTGATGGACTTGGAGCAGAGAGGGATTTAGAGTGGCCACATGGACTGGACTGTT
This sequence comes from Gossypium stocksii, assembly GCA_020496765.1. Classification (NCBI taxonomy): domain Eukaryota; kingdom Viridiplantae; phylum Streptophyta; class Magnoliopsida; order Malvales; family Malvaceae; genus Gossypium; species Gossypium stocksii. The sequence goes on from CM035624.1 coordinate 46,258,204, forward strand.
GGATTTCTAATTAAGTTACCTATTTGAATTTAGATTTAATTATTTATTTCTGGTTTTGGGTTGTAAAAAGGGCCTCTTTAATTATTTTTTTTATTTTGGGTTTTTATTCTTTACTTATTTAAATTGGTTTTAGCTTATGTAGGATATTATTTAAATCCAGATGAAAATAAATGATTTTAAGACGCGGTTTTTATAAAAGTTACTTGTTTTCAAAATAACACGATAACCAAGCAAAGCTTCCGCAATTTTAAATGCTCTTGTAGATAAATATTTCAAATAGTTAAAGTGTGGCAATGGTAGTGTGCATGTCTAGGAGTGGATCCAAGAAGAGCTTGGTACTTAAACAGTCTATTCGACTCACCTCCTCTTTTCTGGAATCCTACCTGGTTCCCAGCTTCTATTCACTTTAAGTCATAACAAAAAAGGTCAAATTTTCTGATACTTAAGCTGTTTTTAAAATAACATGTTTTCCGCAACTACATATGTTTACGAGTTTTCAAAATTTCCCATAAGATTTTACAAGGTTGTTAACAAAGTTTTGTTTATTATGATAACTCACGTTTTGGAAAAATAAACACAAGGTTTTATACAGTTTAACGATAAGAGGTTTTAAACATCAAGAAGGGTTTTCAATGAAAACACGATTTTCGAAAAACACTTCAATGTGACACATCAGACTTGGCCGTAACGTTTGAGCCGGGTTTGGGGTGTTACAACAGATAACAGTACGGCCCATAGGCCTATTATAGAAACAGAACAGATATATCATGTATGTAGAAACCCAACCCATATCCATTCATATACACCTCCGTACCAACCTTCACCATGTGGGGAGACTACTCGACCCACCCATCTGCTATACACCATAGAATTTGCAGCATAGCTGCCAGAATAGATATTGTGACAGAGTCACCAAATACAGATATTGTGGCAGAGCCACCAGAACAGATGTATGTGGCGAGGCCACCAGAACAGATATATGTGGCGAGGCCACCAGAACAGATATATGTGGCGGGGCCACCAGAACGCTTCCTCCATCAATATAACCCATATCCCATGCAACAGGTGGACATGTTATGACATATAACATACAGAATCTCGTGCATCAGATATACATATTATGACATATAATATACAGAAACAGAATATCATGCATTTCATACAGAATTAACCCTAGGGGTATAATGGTCATTTTGCACCTAGGGGTATAATGGTAATTTCTCATATTTAGGGGTATTTTAGTAATTTTATCAGTTTTTAGGGTTTTCATGCATATTACAGTCACCACTAACCTATATGTCGTCACAGTAGTCCGTTTTACTTAATTTAACAGTTCTAGCTGTTGAGCCCTAAATCCCCTAATGGGCCATACCGAGTCCATTGGCTACCAAGCCCGTTTAGTCCAAGTTTCATAATCAGTTACTAGTTTTAGCAGTTTTGACCCTACAGTCTATCAGAATACTCTTAATACCTATCTTTACCCACATGGGCTCGAAAGCCCATTGGGTCCATATCCAGCCCATCGAGGCCCCACTTATCAAAGTGCACGAAATTACACTCTCATTCGTCTTTCCAATTACTATTACAGAACCTTAATGTTTCCAATCGACTCACGAGCACTCGCATGCTCGCAAGCCCACGTAATGCCGAAATTTCAACTTTTCGGCTTTTGCCAAATTGAACCATAGGAGGGGTTTCGATACACACCTGATTTGCGATTATACCGATGAGATCCCCTACGCGATTTCTCCTACAATCAATCACTAAAGGTATTAGACCATAAATCAACAATAACGCAATGTAACCATTAACACCATATTTGGCCAACATCCTACATGGCCCTAAGCTCTTACCTTTATCGATTTCCAACCACTAGATCTAGGTGCTCCACAGTGTTAATCCTTCGACACTCCTTGCTTGGTTACCCTTAAGTCCACACTAAACACATTTGAAACCAAAAGAAGAGGCTATTAAAGTCCTTAGTCCAAAACGTTAGCCATCCATAGGGGTTTCAGCTTTTTTCTTAAAGCATAAGTAACTCATAAAAGGTCCGAACACTTACCAAAATGTTATTCTACTGCAGTACTAATCTCGATCTACCGTAGTTCAAATCACGAATACGAAAAGAGTCACGTTTACGCTCTATAGTTCGACTTTTGAAACACCACAAGTTATGAAGGTTTCTGTTAAATGAAAAGATGAGAGATTCGGCTTATCGACTTTTGAGAAGGATTGATGAAGAAAAGAGAAATAGAAAATAGAAATAATAGAAGAGAGGAGATGACAGTATAGGTTCCGTTTGAAAGAAATTAAAGAAGGAAGAGATGAGATAAAAGAAGAAAGAAGAAGAAAAAGAAGAAAAGAAGGGTAGAAAAAGATAGGTTCGGTTATTATTGAAGAAGAAAAGATGAACAAAAAGGGGAATAATTCATAAAAGAACAAATTCGGTACTTAATTAATTCTCCTCATCTAATTCAAACTCCTTTAATTAAGCCCCCCATCCATTTTAAATTCCTTTAATTACTCCTTGATTTTATCCACAAATGGATTTGGATGAAATCCAAATCCCCTCACCGAACAGCAGTAGCCCTTCTCCACTGCTTGACCGCTTCAGCACGCTACTAGGCGAGTCCCCCAGTCCCGCACGGCTGCTTTCACGCGCGCATAGCAAAAAGGCCATCCTCCTGCGCACGCCCCTGCTTGAACACGTGACCTCCAAGTAGCCTAGCACACTACTGGCCACTGCGCCGCAGCTTTCTTTTCAATCATATACGGTCACATTTAATGTTAAGCTATACCTACTGAAGTCCCCTCTATTTTTAAAAAATAAAATTACCACTTACCTGCGCCTGGACTCGAACCCGTGCCCCTCTGGAAATCCTAGCACACTGCTGCCACTGCGCCACAAGCGTTTTTGTGGCATAATCCCATCGTAACTTCTCTTAAAGCCTCCCTAACGCCAACCTGACTTCTTAAAATAAAAACAGCTATGCGCGCACCGTGCCTTGAACCCAGGGACTCCTCCATGCTTCCAGCGCCTCCTGCCACTGGGCCAAACTTTCCTTTGTGTCACAACTTAGCCCCGTCTACTTATAAGGCCTATCTGCAATAGCCCCTGCTTTGCTAAAAATAAAGCCCACATTGCGCACGCTGGGACTTGAACCCCAGCCTCCCTACCTGCTGCCTAGCGCCTCTGGCCTCTGGGCCAGGCACGATTCGCTATGCCTAATCTTGCCCAATTTTATTCTTATGGCCTTATGCCTAGATTTCCTTAAGAGGTAAAAATTAAGAATTTTTGCTAGAGTCTTGGATCGAACCCAAGACTTCACCCACACTATAAATCCTTCTAAATTCATTTTAACACTAAATTTAAACACCAAATTAATAATTTTATAAAAAATAATAATAATTTTTTATCTCATAATAATAATTATAATTTTCATAAAAATTTAAAACATTAGTAGTAATAATAATAACAGTAATATTTTATTAACAATAAAAATAATAATATTTCTAAATTACTCAGATTGTATTCGAACTTCGACTCAAAGCCCAATTCTTCTAGGCCCAAATTCAGGGTGTTACAAGTATCCCAATCCATGTTCAGCTTCTTCATTGCCCAAAACACTTTATGCTCAACTTTAACAAGTAAATGACATGGCTTATATTAAATAAGTTTAAAAGGTGATATCCTTAGTGGTATTTTAAATGTAGTTTGGTATGCCCATAGAGCTTTATCCAATCTAGTAGACTAGTCCTTTCGAGATGGATTCACCATGTTTTTCAGAATTTGTTTAATTTCTCCATTAGAAATTTTAGCTTGGCCATTTGTCTGAGGGTGATATGCCGGGGCAATTCTATGTTTCACCCCATACCTGCTTAAGGTATTGGCCATCAGCTTTCAATAAAAATGAGAATCCTCGCCACTAATAATGGCTCTCAGTGTACCAAATCGTGTGAAAATGTTTGTATGCAAAAATTTCAATATCAACTTAACATCATTAGAGGTTAGGGCTACTATTTCTACCCACTCAGAAACATAGTGTAACACCCCTATCCTGTAACCATCGCCAGAATAGGTAAGGGACATTACCAGACTTGTAACTCAGACCGAAACAGTAAAACTTTAAAATTTTATCAAACATTAATCCTTTTCAGTAAAATTAATCATATACAAACATATCATGTTTAAAACAAGCATATAAAGCTTCAACCATACATCAGGAACTAATTTGATAACATATAAAAGATATGTGAAAACTTAAGAAAATTTTCAGAATAGGGTTACATGGCCGTGTACCCAGGTTGTGTGCCTTACACGGCTGCCAGACAAGCCCATGTGTTTAGGCCGTGTGAAAACAGGGCATACATACTGACTTGTGCACATGGCCACAAGACACGCCCGTGTGTCTTGGCCATGTGGCATCCTAACTTGGCTACACAGATACCAGACACGCCCGTGTGTCCAGCCCTTGTGCAATACTGACTTAACAAGCAACAAAACAGGGGTCACACGGTAGAGACACACGCCCATGTGCTCTGGCCATGTGGCACAAAGTAGGCTTGGTATAAGCCATTTTCACACCCTAATTGCTCATGTACCTACAAGCATTATTTTACAACAATTCATGTACCAATTGAGCAACCAATTTAGCCAAGACAAGCATATTATACCAATTTATAATCAACCAAATTTCATGTCAATTGCATCACCAAACATGTACCAAATGAACTAAATCAATACTTATTTCAACTTACCAATTTCATCACATCTGAAACCAAACAATTTCATCACATTTGAAACCAAACAAATAACAATATTTAACATTACATATAGCATGTGTAACAGCCCACTTTAGACCCTAGTCGGAACGGGTGGTTTCGGGACCACTTAACCGAGTCAAATTATTATTTTTATTGCTTTAATATGTTTTACAACATGATAGAATCACCGTGTGAAAGTTTCGTTTAGAAATTTTATCGTTTGACTGGTTAATTTGAGAAAAAGGATTAAATCGCATAAAGCGATAAATTAGAGTTCTATTTCATAAATGGCTTGTTTGGCAATGGCTTTTTAAATAGAAGGCCTTAAGTGGTTATTTCACCATTTTTAAAGCTAGTGGACACTTATGCCCTTATTATTATGGTTTTATAAATAATGTTATAAAGGTTAGTTTTGGTTTCTAATTAATATATGTTATATGTTTAATAAAACATGAAATTTTTATTCATTTTATGTTCTTCTTCACCGATTCTCATAAACAAAATAAAGGTTTTTATGCTTTCAAATATTCGGCTACTTCAAGCTTCAAATTGAGGTTTGTTTTAGTTCCGTTTTTGATAATTTTTACGTTTTTGAGATCGTTGCTTCGTATATTAACCGACCCGTACCTCAATTTTTGATTTTGATTATGTTTTTGAAAAATGCCATTGATGAATCTATGATATTTTAGAAGATTTTGATGAATTATGAAATATTATGTGGAAATATACAAGAATTTTAAAGTAATTTTTGAAGAAAATGGGTTTTGAGGATTTGATTGTAAAAAGGTAGAATTTTTAAGGTTAAATTGTGATTAATTGAAAGATATATGCTTGTATAAGTCCCTTGAATATTCGGCTATAGTGAATTGGGGTATTGATTGTGTAATTTGTCATTTTTGTGATGAGAGGACTAAATTGCAAAGTATTGTAAATATAGGGGCTAAATTGCAAATATGTCAAATTATATGTTTTTGGATTGAATTGAATATGTGAGTTAGTAAATAGCTGAATTTTGCATTAATATAGATAAAGACGATCGAATCCCGGAACTTGATCGGGGAAAACAGAAAATAGACGAGTAGATACGGGATTACTAGGTAAGTTCGTATAACGAATTTAATGTATATATATATGTGTGTTCATACGTATTGTTATTTGAAAATATGAAATGCTAGATGATTAAATAGCCTAATGTAACGAGTATATATGAGATTGAAATAGAAATGTTAAATTGTTACAAGTGATAAATTGAATACCGAGCCCCGTTAGAACTGTAGAAGTCGATAGGATACAAGTGACATGTCACTAGGGCTACAGGGTGGTTCGAGCTCCTGCATTTGTTGCGGACTCACCACGTGCTCATGAGCTACAGGTTTATCCTTCGGGATTACATGTTCAGCCTACGGGCTTACCGATTATCCTTCGGGATTATATGTTTAGCCTCTGGGCTTATCGTACAGGCTCGAAAGAGCATATATGATGCATTGACGGATTACAGGTTATATGTATATACACTGTGTATGTATCACCCGAGTATCTTTCGATGTTCTTATAGGTTTAACGGGCAATACCGATACATGTTACAGGAAAGGTTAATTGATATTTGAATATATGAGAGAGATGTTATGTGAATACATGAATGGTATAAGGTACATGTTATAAGAGTTATGTGCTATACATGAGATAATGAAGTATATGAAATACATGTCATATGATTTGTATGAATGGAATGATACTAGTTACATGATCAACATGTTATATGAGAAAGTGCAAAATGAAGGCATATTATGCCATATGATTTACAAGATTTGTATATGTTACTTGAAATGAAGTATTTGATAAGCTTTTATATATGATATGTTATGAAACTACATGAACTAATGAGTGTGAGTTTGTGCAATAGGCTATAAGATCATATGTTTGTAATGGCCTTACTTATGGATATCTCATTGAAATGGTAAGTTTCATTTCATGTTATATGGACTTACTAAGCTTTAGAAGCTTATTCCGTTTATTTCTTTCACTGTCTTCTAGATTCGGAAGCTAGCTCGGATATCGGACGAGTCGGGGATCGCTATCACACTATCGATAAAGCTTCGGTACTTTTGAGTATTTTGCAAACGTTTGGTCATGGCATGTATAGGCTAGTACTTTAGTGAACATGATATATTTTGGTAAATGATCAAGCTATGAGATGTGGCTTGGGTCATATATGAATATAATCAAGTACTTGAGTTGTCCTTTAGCTATATGTGCTTATGGAAAGATATGTGATTTTGATGAGATTATAAGCTTGCATAATTGATATGTATATATGTGTGGATAAGTGCATGGAAATGGTCATTTAGGCCTTTGAGTTGGTGTGCTTTATTTGTGAATGAATTGAGATGATTTTGGGTCCATTTTGTGCTTGAATTGGTATGTTTTAGGTTGGTAGAATGGCATGAAATGTTCTTAGTTAATGGCTAGTAGAAATGACCCATACTGGGTGGCAAATTGGCTTAAACCAAGCATATATTTGTGCCACACGGCCAGGGAACACGGGCGTGCGCTTCGACCGTGTGTCCCCTGCACCTTAATGTTTTGGTCAGTTTTGGTACACGGGCTAGACACACGGGCATGTCTGGTAATTTGTAGCCGTGTGAAATTTGGCAGTATAGTCACACGGTCTGCTCTGTTTTGTACACGGGCGTGTCAGGTAACTGTGTGATATTTGACAGTTTCGACCACGGGGTAAGGGCACGGGCGTGCCTAGGCCGTGGGCGACACACGGCCTAACCCCATGGGCTTGTTGGACAGTCGTGTGGGATAAGTCAGATTCGACCACGGGCTGAAAGGTTTGGGCGTGTCTGGAGGGGCACGGCCGTGTGTGAAGAACACGGGCAAGGGGCACGGCCGTGTGTCCCTAACTTTGAAATTTTGCAAATGTTCTCCTATCTTTTAGCATGTTTCCAATTAGATTTCCAATAATTATATACATCATTTTATGATCAATTGAAGCATGCTCTAATGACAGATGACACGTGATGGTTCTCGATTAAAAAGTTTGAAATTTTACTATTCTGATATATGTTACAAGTCCGGTAATGCCCCTTACCTATTCCGACGACGGTTATGGGATAGGGGTGTTACAGCATGTACCATTCAACCAAAATACCATTTAAAAGACATAACATATAATGCATTCACCACAAACTAACCATTATCATTTCAAGCCATATCTCATAGCTTGAACAAGTACCAAAACATACCGCATTCATTAACACATAGATATCCATAAACATCAACTAATAAACTAGCATATACATGCCATAATTTACATTGTTTACAAGGTTCCAATGTACCAAAAGCTGTCCGGATAGTGTGATGACAATCTCTAACTTTGTCTAGAATCAAGCTAGCTTCCGAATATATAAAACACGAGAAAAATAAATAGAGTAAGCTTTAAAAGCTTAGTAAGCTCGTATAATATAGAATTTAACTTACCGAATCCACATTTAAAATGTAAACAACATTACCAAACCAAGTCATACGTTCCCAATGCCTATTCAACCATTATACACATGCTAGTCAAGTAACAACCATGAATTCATCCAATTCAAAGATGAAACAAACATATAACATCCATGTAATCACAATTCATGTATCAATGTATTCATTTATCACAAACTCATATAGCATATAATCATATAACCATGTAACAATTTATTTAAACATATCATATATCTTATAAACATATAATTCATGTAGTCCATGTATTTATACAACTCTTATGCATCTTGTATCTTTGATATCATGTATCACATACCTTGTAAGCGTGTACTTGTACCATGTACTTCATTTATTCTGTATCATTCATATGAACATATACTTGTAACATATAATCTATGTACTTGTACCTTGTTTAACATATAATCTCATATGAATCATATACATATATCATGTAATTTATGTATTCCTTATACCTCTTATAACATGTATTTCATATATTACAAATCGATAAATTGCCCGTTAAACCTTTGGAAACATCAAGGAATACTCGGGTGATACACACACAGTGTATATATATAAACTTGTAAATTCGTCAGTTCATCATGTATGCTCTTTCGAGCCATGTATGGTATGCTCCTCCTGAGCTGGCAATGGCAAGCCCGAAGGCTAAACATGTAAGCTCGAAGTCTGAATTGTAAACTCGAAGGTTGAAAATGTAAGCTCGAAGGCTGAACGGTAAGCCTGAAGGCTAAACATGTAAGCTCATGAACTGTGGTGAGTCCGCAACAAATGCAGGAGCTACACCAACCTGTAGCCCTAGTGACATATCACTTGTATCCTACGACTTTCTACAGTTCAAACGAGACTCGATACTTATTCAAAATGTATAACCAATAGGCATTTCTGTTCATTATTTCATATACACATTTAAACATTATAAAGTTTAAACATTTCAATTATAAACATAGATTAAATTCTAATTATACAAACTTACCTCGATTTAGCTCGTAAACTCGATATTTACTCGTCTACCTTTCATTTCCCCCGATCAAGTTCTAAGATTTGTTTATCTTGATCTATATTAATTCAAAATTAACTCAATTATTCAACAACACATTCAATTTAGTCCAAATACATGTATTTTAGCCATTTTGCAAAATAGCCTTGTCTTTTCATAACTTGACATTTTTGTCTTTTATTCACAAAATAGCAAATTACTCAATAATAACCAAAATTCATCACAATCGAATACTCATGTGTTCCATACAAACACATATCTTTCAATTATTCACATTTCTAACGACAAAATTTCTTTTTCAATTTAATCCCAAATATTCAATTTTGTCAAAAATCACTTTATAAAACTTGTATATCTACTAACAACCATCAATAATTTATCTAGAAACATCAAAATACACATATTTTCAATAATGACACATTTCAAAAACATCACCAATATCAGAAATTGAGGTATGGACATGATAGACTACTAGGCAACGATCTCAAAAATGTAAAAATTATCAAAAACTGAAGCAAAACATACCTGTAATCAAGCAAAAATAGTGACTTCTATCATAAAAGGTGATAATAAGGTCATATTTCTTGTTTCTTTTATTTAATATAAACTAAATATGCTAATTACCAAAATAACCATGATATAAAACATGTATAATCATTTATTTTTATGGATACTACCGTCCATTAATGAAAATAAATGTAGAATTTCAATACAAGGACTTCTATCATAAAAACCATGATCATCTAGACCATTATACTAATAGAATTCATATTTATTGCTTTACGTGATTTAGTCATTTTTACCGAATTAACTATTTAAATAATAAAATTTCTAAATGAAATTTTTACACAGTAAATCTATCATGCTGTAAGACATAATAAAATAACAAAAGAAATATTTTGACTCGGTTAAGTGGTCCTGAACCCACCTGTTCTGATTAGGGTCAAAATTGAGATGTTACACATAGTTTACTGCCAAAAGTATGTATAGCTTGCTCAAGGATGGTAGAAATGGACCCATAAAGTCTATTCTCCACGCATCAATCAGTTTAACCTACAATATACTTTATAACGACATTTTCTATCTCCTAGACACATTTCCTATTTTTTGACTACGGTTATTGATAAGCGTTAATTTATACATATTTTTACCTCATGTTTAGCCTATATTTTGGATGAATTAGTATCAAATTAGTGAGAATTGGTGCTCTTAACCATTCTTTTTCATATCTTATACTCAAGAGAGCCTAGGGAAGATAAAAGAATAGAAAACGGGCCCAAAACGGTGAAAAATGAACCAAAATGCACGAATCACATGGGCGTGGCACACGGGCATGTTCTAGTCGTGAGGAAGAGGAATTTCATTCGAATTGGGATACTTAGAGGCTAAGAAAGCTCCCCAAAGCTCTATATAAAGACCCTAGGAGGGAACTCTTAAGGTGTGCTTATTTCCCCACAAAGGGAAGTATTCTTTACTGCCAACACAGAGAGTGGAAGTAGGGATTACTCGCAGGGAAGCTGATTGATTCATCCCAGAGGCCGAATTTCTGTAGCAATATAGAGGATCTCCCTAAATTCCTTCAGGGGTTTTCAGGTTCTTTTATGTTTTGTTATTTTATTTCTTCTGAGATGTTTCCTTTCTTTATTATGAACTAAACCCCTCAGATACTTGAGGGGGATGAAACCTAAGACAGATATTGTTATTATTTATTCTTGAGTTATATGATAAATACTTGAGTTGTTCTTAATTATGTGTTCTTCATTCTTGATTTAATAAACCTAGGTATTACTTCAAGAATTAGATGTGCTTAGAGCAGAGGAGCAAATTCCCTGTGATAAGAGTAGATCTACCATAATTAAGCGGAGTTGCATGCAACCCTAGACATAGGGCGACATAAATCTGCCGGATTAGGGTCAAACCTAATATGGGGAACCATTGATCGAATTAATGCAACCTAAGAAGTTAATTGATAAAGGAACTTTAATTAACAACTTAGGCCTAGTTGCTCTTCACCTCGACGGAGGGTTTAGCATAAATTAGGGAGCTCTACAGATCAAGTCAAGTGAATAAATCGTCTAGCTCAAGAACCAATAACAAGTGAAGTCTAGGTGGATTCTCCCTTAAGTATTGTCCATATCAATCAAGCTTTTCCCTAAAAGTTTTCCCAATTTTACTCTTTGTGCTTTTCTTAGTTAGTTTTAGAATTAGTTTAAACAAACCCCTCTTTTATTCTTAGGCTAGATAATAGAAAGAAAGTAAGTAATAGTACTTTTGGTTCCCTTGGGTACGATAACTCGGTCTTGCCACTAAGCTATACTACTGTTCGATAGGTGCGCTTGCCTTAAAGCGTCGCGATATTAGTTAGTTTTGGTGTGATCAAGTTCTTTATAAATTTTATTACTTATTATCGCGAACGCATACATCAGTTATACGACCTATAAAATTCATGACCATCTTTAAATAAACTTGGCTAATAGAATCCTGACTTGAGTACCATGATAGCTATTTTCATCCCTCCAAAATGTCCTCCATATGAGGCTAAGTGACAATGTTGTAAGACAGTATTCATCTCATTGTTGGGGACGCACTTCTAAATGATTTGATTTGCATAATGCTTGAATAGGACTGGTTCATCCCAATAGGACTATTTGGCATTGTGAAGAAATTTTTGTTTTCTTTGAGCATTGAAGTCAGTTGGCATTACACCACTTATTAAGTAGTTTAGTAGGTTGGCGTACCAAGTTAATGCCTTGGCAATGAATAAATGTTCATAGAAGTTTCTTACTTTCATCTTCATTCCTCAATTCTATTCTTGACAAATGGTTAGCCACTTGATTTTTGGTTCCCTTTCAATCTCTAATTTCCAAATTAAACTCTTGTAACAAGAGTATCCACCTAATAAATCTCGGCTTGGCATCTTTTTTTCGTACCAAGTACGTGATAGCCTATTGATCAGTGTAGATTGTGACATTTGTTCCTACTAAATAAGAACATAATTTGTGAAATGCAAAGACGACTGCCAGTAATTCCTTCTTTGTAGTGGTATAATTAAGCTAAGCATCTATCAATGTCCTACTAGCATAATATATTGCATGTAGAACCTTGTTTCTCCTTTGACCCAAAACTGCTCCTACAACAAAATCACTGGCGTCACACATGAGTTCAAGAGGCAATGTTTGTTCTGGAGCAACCACAATCGGTGCTGCTACAAGTCACTTCTTGAGCTCCTCGAAAGCATGTAAACATTGATTATCAGAATTAAAAGTTTATTCTTTTCATATAAAGTACACAAGGGTTTAGAGATTTTCAAAAAATACCTAATAAATCTTCTTTAAAATCCTGCTTGTCCTAGAAAACTTCTAATACGGGTTTAGAGATTTTCAAAAAATCCTTAATAAATCTTTTTTAAAATCCTGCTTGTCCTAGAAAACTTCTAATACCCTTAACACTGGTGGACGGTGGAAATTTTTTGATCACTTCTATTTTTGCTTTGTCCATTTCAATTCCTCACTGTGACACCCTATGTCCTAGGACAATGCCTTCACGGACCACGAAATGACATTTCTCCCAGTTTAATACTAGATTCGTTTATTCATAGCGGCATAAAACCATCTCCAAATTTCTTAAGCAATCTTCAAAATCATTTTTTAACGCAAATGAATCATCTATAAAAACTTCAAGGAAAATTTCCACCATGTTCAAAAATATGGCTATTATGCAGTGCTGGAAAGTTGCCGGGGCATTGTATAACTTGAACGACATCCACTTGAATACAAAAGTGCCATATGAACATGTGAAAGTTGTCTTCTCTTGATCTTCAAGTGCTATGGAAATCTGATTATATCCTGAATAACCATCTAGCAAGTAATAAAAAGCCTTTCCAACTAATCTGTCCAACATTTGATTGATGAATGGCAAAGGGAAATGATCCTTTCTAGTTGCCTTGTTAAGCCTTCGGTAGTCCATACACACTCTCCATCCTATAACAGTACAAGTCGGTATGAGCTCATTGTTGTCATTACTTACTAATGTGACACCCACTTTCTTGGGTACACATTGCATAGGACTTACCCACGAGCTGTCAGAAATTGGGTAAATAATGCCAACATTAAGCCACTTGATAATTACTTTCTTGACAACTTCCTTCATAATTGGATTCAGTCGTCTCTATTGTTCAATGGATTTGCTATGGCAATCTTCCAATAAAATTTTATGCATATAAAATGTAGGGCTAATTCCCTTTAGATCGGCAAGGGTCTAACCCAATACTATTTTAGATTGCCGTAACACTTCTAAGAACCTATCCTCTTGCTCAGGTGTAGTTTAGCAGAAATTATGACTGGAAAAGTACCGTTATTTGCCAAATACAAATATTTCAAATGTTGTCGCAGAGGTTTTAACTCTAGAACAAGAGATTCTTTTACAGATGGTTTAGGAGGCTTAAAAGATCATTTTGATAAATCCAGGGATTCAAATTTCTTCCCTAGCCTATCCATTATCTTTTGGGCTTCCATAATTTCACCAAGCTCTTCAAAGCTTACTGTGTCACCTTACTCCATCAAATCGTCTTGACTGTCAGAATTGTCATAGCAAAATTTTACGAATTCACCCACTGTTGCTTCTATCAAGTCAATTGTGTGACATTCCTAATTCTCATCCGCGCATTTTAACACATTAAACACATTAAAGGTAACCTGATGGTCATTCACTCTCATGGTTAGCTCGAATTTCTGTACATTAATTAAGGTTTTGCCAGTAGCAAGAAGCGACCTTCAAAGAATAATTAGTACATCATGGTCAGCTTCACATTCTAAAATAAGAAAATCTGTAGGAAAGATAAATTTATCCACCCTTACCAATACATGTTCAATTTTACCGTCTAGATGGGTGTAAGATCGATTAACCAATTGCAACGTTATTGTGGTAGGTCTTGCTTTCCCAATTCTTAGCTTTATGAAAATAGACATAGGTATTAGATTTATACTTGCTCCTAAATCACATAATGCTTTTCCCACATAACGGTTTCCAATTTAATATGAGATAGTTGGAAACACAAAAATATATAGACTTTTCTAGGCCCTTTAAATTGAAATTCATGCAAATTTCATAATAATTCTGTCGAAAAATATAATATAATTATAAAATAATGAAATTGTACTTAAATTATTAACATATCAAATTTTAATTATTTTTATAATAAATTTTGATTTATTTTAGACAGATTCGCACAACGGACAAAATTGGCTCGGCAGACACTACTAGAAGCGTAAAACTTAGAAGTGATTTTTGAAGCATCGAGGCGAATTAATTTTTCTGCCTAAGACGGTCCAAATTATGAATATTAATTCATAATATAATAAATTTTAATTCTAATCCAATTTATTTTGGGTTAAATAATTATTATTAATTAAATTATGAAAGGAGGCCCAATTATGCTAAACCGAGAGACTGATCCAACATAGCAAATGGGCTACCTAAAACTGTCCCACATGCTGACCCAATTAGCTTATTTAGCTGATTATTTGGCTTGCAAAACAACACTTGAAGTTTCCTTGAAATTTCATTTAAACCCTTCCGCTTATCAAGCTTTTTTAGATTTGCCCTTAGCTAAATTTAACAAGTTTGAAAGCTTCAAACTTACCACATGTGTGACTGACCATGGGGGGAGTTAATGGATGCTGATTTTTGCTATTTTTTTCAGCCTACCCAACCTATAAATACCCCCTTTTCTGCTCATTTCAAACATACCTCTCACACCTTTCATTCTTCACTTTTCTCTCACTTTGTCTCTTCAAAACCCTTCTTTTGTTCTTATTTCCCTTTCCATTCCCTTGCCAATTTCCCCTCTTGGAAAAGAGCCCTTCAACCACCATTGGTAGCAGCATTCAAGTGCTTGTAGAAGTCTCAGTTTGACAAGAACAAGTGGAGAAAGAGGAGTAGAGCAAACTAGTCAAGCTTTGGAGAAACACCAAATTTTATTCTAGTTCCCTATCCTTTAATTTTTATTGTTATGAACATGTCTATGAATACTTGTTATGTTGATATGTTTAATTTAATTAATATGGAATTTAATTTGTGTTAGGTTGATTGCATTTTGTCCACTTAAGTTATTAAAATTATGTTTGTGTTTTTATGGGTCTTGGTAAATTGTTTGATTAAGTAAAACTATGATTAAGTTATTCTTGCATTATAATTGTAAGGTAACTAACGAATTAATTATTGAATCATGTTGAAATTGAAATTAATTGACACAATATTTAATCAGTGCATGTTTAATCTTCTAAAGTGGTTGGGGGCTAAATTAATGACAGTATTAAACGATACATTAGCCTTGCATAATTTGCAAGATTATTGTGATTAAACTGTTTTAATGTAATAATATATTGCTACCTCACTTAATCTTGTATGTGCTTATGAAGATTGATTAATTGTTTGAATTGGCATTGAAAAATGTTCAAGAGATTAGTTAATTTAATAAGTATGTATGAGCAGTAGTTAGCAAACTACCAAGTTGTCGTAAATTTATTCGTAACAACATGAACATGAGTTTTGTAATTTTAAGTTAAGAAATGTAATTAATCTAACACAATTATGTCATCTTGATTAAAATCATCTTTTGAAATCGTGCATTGGAACTTTTATTTTTATTTTATTTTATTTTACTTAGTTAAACTTTAGTTTTCAATCACTTCCTCAAAATCATAATATTTTTCTTCACCAAAGTGTTTTTAATTGCATTCATAATTAATTCTTTTCACAGTCCCTGTGGGTACGATAACTCAACATTTACTTGTCACTTTATAACTTGTTGCGATTGTGTACACTTGCACATTTCCATCATTCGAAATTTTTGGTGCCGTTGCTAAGGGCTGTTTTGAAAGAAATTATTTGGGAGTTTGTTAGTTTTGCATTTTGGTCTTGTTTGTCCTTTTAAATTTTAATTCCATTTTTCGTGTTTGTTTAAGGTGTTTATGAGTATTGATCAAATGATTGACTTACTCCCCGTAGACCCTGAAATTGAAAGGACTTTTAGACAAATGAGAAGAAAGGCGAGCTAAAGAAGGACTGAAGAGATGAATTTTGAAAATCATAACCAAAATCTAGGAGGAACATTCGCTTATAATAGTCACTATCAAATTATTGTTGCGGATGACAGAAGCTGTGCCATTCGACAATATGCAATTCCTCTATTTAATGAGCTCAATTTGATTATTAGGAGACCTAAAATCAAGGCACAATAATTCGAGCTAAAGCCGATCATGTTTCAAATGTTGCAAAATATGGGTCAATTTAGTGGTATTCCTACTAAAGATCCACATTTTCATCTTTGGTTATTCGTGGAATTGAGTGACTCATTTATAGTACTCTAGGTGACCAAGGACGCCTTGAAAATGAGATTATTTCCATACTACTTAAGAGATAGTGCACGAGTGTGGTTGAACTCACTACCATTCGATTCCATAACTACATGGTAAGAGTTGGTTGAACATTTCTTAATGAAATACTTTCCTCTATTTTTGATAACCAAGGCTCGAAATGAAAGATGAAGAATCTTTATATGAGGCATGGGAGCAGTTCAATGAGTTATTACAAAAGTGCCCTCATCATCGCATTCCTTACTGCATTCAAATAGAGACTTTCCATATTTGTAACACCCCTATCCTGTAACTGTCGCTGGAACAGGTTAAGGGTATTACCGGACTTGTAACATCAGAACAGAACGGTAAAAATTTTTTTTGAAACTTTATTAAACACATTACAGTCCATAATCATTCATCAAATCATACTTAAAACCCATGTAATAATACATACATTCATTTAGGACCAAATTACAAACAATTAAAAGTAGAGAGAAAACTTTGAGAAAACCTTTCAAATTAGGGACACACGGCCGTGGCCCCTAGCCCGTGTTCTCTCACACGGCCATGGCTGCCCAACACGCCCAAATCATATAACCCGTGGTCGAATCTGACTTACCTCACACGGCTACTAGACACGCCCGTGTGTCTAAGCCGTGGTCGAAACTGTCCAAGCCACACGGCTACCAGACACACCCATGTGTCTAGGCCGTGGCCAATACTGACTTTGCCACACGGCTACCAGACACGCCCGTGTGTCTAGGCCGTGTGCAAGTCTGTTCAAAATTATTAGGTGCAGAGGATTACACGGCTGAGTCACACGCTCGTGTGCTCAGGCCGTGTGGTAACATGTAGGCTTGGTTTAAGCCATATTTACCAACCAAATGGGTCACCCTACAAGCATAAAAAATGCCATACCAATTTATACATCATTTGGCAATGAAAACAACCATTTCAAAGGCATAATTTGCAACCATAATTTCACATCTAAACATGTACCAAATATACCTTATCTCTTACAAATTCAAAGACTAATTTGTCTAACCACATGACATTTCATAATAGGCATTCAAAATGGGTTAACCATACATATAACAAGCCATATCTCATAGCTTGTAAAGGTACCAAAACATATCATAATCGTGACTCAAAATAGCCATATACAATTCCTTAACCACTAGCCTATACATGCCATGACCATTATATAAACAAGATTCAAAAGTACCAAAAACTTGTTGGATAGTGTGATAGGAAGTCTCCGACTTGTCCGAAAAATCGAGATAGCTTCCGAATCTAGAAAACAAGGGAAAAATAAACGGAGTAAGCTTTAGAAGCTTAGTAAGCCCGTATAATATAAAAATTTAAACCTTACCAAATCAATACGATAATTACATTAACAATGCCAATTCAATTCATATACTCAAGTTGCCTATTTCACAAGTATACACTTGTTAGTCCATGTAATCTCATAAATCATTTATGTACCAACCACAACATTCCTGTATCATATCATAACTCAATTACTTGTACATGTATTTTCATATAATTCATATTATCTGCTCCATATAAATCACATATCTCATTTAACATGTAATACTTATAACATGTAATTCATGTAATTCAATTAATAAAATTTCATGTAAACCTTGTATAACATGTAATTCATGTATGTTTAAACATTCATATAACTTATATTGGTAATTTGCCCGTTGAACCTTTAAGAACATCGAGGGATACTCGGGTGATACACACACAGTGTATATACATATAACCTGTAATCCGTCAATGCATCATGTATGCTCTTTCGAGCCTGTATCGGTAAGCCCGAAGGCTGAACATGTGAACCCAAGGATGGACGGTGAGCCCGTAGGCTAAACGGTGAGTTCGAAGACTAAACATGTGATCCTGAAGGATAAACGTGTAGCTCATGAGCACATGGTGAGTCTGCAACAAATGCAGGAGCTCAAACCACCCTGTAGCCCTAGTGACATGTCACTTGTATCCTATCGACTTTTACAGCTCTAACGGGGCTCGGTATTCATTTCTCACTTGTAACAATTTCATTTCAAATTCATATGTATGCATCCAAATAGGCTATTCAATCAACTAGTATTTCATATATTCAATTAACAACAAATATAAACATATACACATTAAATTTCATTATACGAACTTTCCTCGAAATCCTAATATCTACTCGTCTATCTTTTTCTTTCCCCGATCAAGTTCCGGGATTTGATCGCCTTTATCTATATTAATGTAACATTCAACTATTTAATAACTAACATAATTAATTCAGTCCAAAAACATATATTTCGACCTATTTGTAATTTAGCCCCTATATTTTCAACACTTTGCAATTTAGTCCTTTTATATCAAAATGACAATTTACACATCAAGGACCTCAATACACCTAGCCGAATATCCATATAGTCCCTACAAGTACATGTCTTCCATTTAATCACAATTTAACCACCAAAAATTCTACCTTTTTGCATTCAAATCCTCAAAACTCATTTTCTTCAAAAAATCACTTTGTAAAACTTATATATTTCAAGATATCTATCTATAATTCATTAAAAACTATCAAAACATCAAGGATTCATCAATGGCATTTTTCAAAGACATGTTCAAAATTAGAAATTGAGGTACGGGTCAGCTGGCATACAAAGCAACGATCTCAAAAATGTAAAAATTATCAAAAACGGGACAAAAACGAACCTCCAATTGAAGCTCAAAGTAGCCGAATATCAAGGAAGCTAAAACCCTTTTTGTTTTGTTGAAGAATCGGTGAAGAAGAAGAATTATGAAGCAATTTCATGTTTTGTTTTATTAAACATAAATTAATAACCAAAAGACTATTTTAACCTTTGTTTAAAACATTATAAAATCGATAATAATAAGGACATAAAAGTCCACTACCATTTAAAATGGTAAAATAACCATTTAAGGCCTTCCATTTAAAAAGCCATCATCCAAAAGCCATTTATGAAATAGAACTCAAATTTATCGCATTATGCGATTTAGTCCTTTTTCTCAAATTAACCAATCAAACGATAAAATTTCTAAACGAAACTTTCACACGGTAATTCTATCATGCTATAAAACATATTAAAGCAATAAAAATAATAATTTGACTCGGTTAAGTGGTCCCAAAACCACCCGTTCCGACTAGGGTCTAAAGTGGGCTATTACAACTCTCCCCCCTTTAGGGATTTTCGTCCCCGAAAATCTTACCGGTAAACAGATTAGGATATTGGTTTCACATAGCTTCCTCGGTTTCCCACGTAGCTTCCTCTATTCCATGCTTACACCAAAGAACTTTGACGAGTACGATATGTTTGTTTCTTAATTCTTTGATTTCTCGAGCCAGAACTCTAATCTGTTCTTCACTGTATGATAAGTCAGACTGTACCTCCACATCAGTGGGAGAAATGACATGAGACGGATCAGATCGGTATCGACGAAGCATTGAAACGTGAAATACATTATAAATCTGCTTAAGTTCAGATGGTAATGATAGTCAATAAGCTATAGGTCCAATTCTTTCCACAATTTTATACAGCCTGATAAAACGAGGACTTAGCTTTCCCTTTTTGCCGAAACGAAGAAATTTCTTCCACGGTGAAACTTTTAGAAATACTCTATCTCCAACCTGAAACTCTATTTCTTTTCGTTTCAAATCAGCATATGATTTCTGTCTGTCTGAAGCTGCTTTCAAATTGTCGCGTATCATTTTCACTTTTTCTTCTGTATCTCTGATTAAATCAACCCCGTGTAACTTTCTCTCACTCAATTCTGTCCAATACAGCAGTGTTCGACATTTACGACTGTATAATGCTTCGTATGGAGCCATTTTTAAACTTGTCTGAAAACTGTTATTGTATGCAAACTCTATCAGAGGTAAGTATTTCTCCCAATTACTTTCAAATTCAAGAATACAACACCGTAACATGTCTTCTAGAATCTGAATAACTCTTTCAGACTGACCGTCGGTCTAAGGATGGAATGTTGTACTGAAACTCAATTTCGTTCCCAAAGCCTCTTGAAACTTCTTCCAGAATCTCGAGGTAAACCTCGGATCTCTATCAGACACAATGGATAATGGTATACCATGCAATCGCACAATCTCAGATAAATATAATTCTGCTAATCTATCTAGAGAATAGTCGGTACGTACCGGTATAAAATGTGCAGACTTCGTCAATCTGTCAAGATAACCCAGATTGCATTTTTCTTCTTCGGAGACAGAGGTAGTCTAGATACAAATCCATAGTGACTCTGTCCCATTTCCACTCTGGAATCATAATAGGCTGTAATAAACCTGACGGTACCTGATGTTCAGCTTTAACTTGCTGATAGATCAAACATTTCGATACGAATTCTGATGTGCCACGTTTCATTCCTGACCACAGTATTGCTGTTTCAAATTGTTATACATCTTAGTGCTACCCGGATGAACTGAAAATTGACTGTCATGTGCCTCGTGCAAAACTTTCTGAATGAGTTCACTATTTTTCGGTATACAGATTCTATTTCGGAACATTAAACAATCATCATTCCCTATAGAAAAGTCAGAATCAAGGTTAGACTCACTGTGAAGTTGTTTGGCTTGCTGATCGGAATCAGTCCTTTGAGCTTCACAGATTTGCTGCAGAATCAATGGTTTAGCCTTTAGTTCAGCTAGAACAGATCCATCATCAGATAACGTCATTTGAGTATTCAAAGCTCGCAGAGCAAATAGAGACTTTTGACTAATTCATCAGCTACAACATTAGCTTTTCCTGGATGATAATCAATTACAAAATCGTAGTTTTTTAGTAATTCAAGCCATCTCCTTTGTCGCATATTCAATTCTTTCTGTGACATCAGATACTTCAGACTTTTATGATCGGTAAAAATTCTACATTTTTCTCCGTATAAGTAATGCCGCCAAATCTTTAATGCAAAGACTATAGCAGCTAGCTCAAGATCATGCGTTGGGTAATTCTTCTCGTGCGGTTTTAACTGTCGGGAGGCATAAGCTATGACTTTCCCATCTTGCATCAATACACAACCCAGTCCGATAATAGATGCATCACTGTATATAACAAATTCTTTACTAGGTTCAGGTTGAACTAAAACTGGAGCTTCTGTTAACAGGGCCTTCAACTGTTCGAAACTCTACTGACATTTATCAGTCCATTCAAAATTCACATCTTTTTGTAGCATTCGAGTCAATGGTACTGCGATCATCGAAAATCCCTTAACAAATCTTCGGTAATATCCCGCTAATCCTAGAAAACTTTTAACCTCAGATACATTTCTCAGGGGTTTCCAGTCTATAATCGTAGATATCTTACTTGGATCTACTCTAATGCCTTCCGCAGAAACAATGTGACCTAAAAATCTGACTTCTCGAAGCCAAAATTCACATTTGCTAAATTTAGCAAATAACTGTTTATCTCTCAGAATCTGTAACACAACTCTCAGATGTTCACTATGCTCTACTTCATCACGTGAATAGATCAGAATGTCATCAATGAATACGACAATGAATCTATCTAAATACGTATGAATACACGATTCATCAAGTCCATGAACACTGCAGGTGCATTTGTCAAACCGAAAGGCATGACCAGAAACTCATAATGTCCGTATCATGTTCTGAAAGTAGTTTTCAGTATATCTAAATCTTTCACTCGTAACTGGTAATAACCCGATCTCAAATCAATCTTTGAAAATACAGTAGCTCATTTTAACTGATCAAACAAATCATCAATTCAGGGAAGAGGATATTTATTCTTCACGGTTACTTTATTCAACTGTCGGTAATCAATACACATTCTCATTGATCCGTCTTTCTTTTTTACAAATAATACGGGAGCACCCCAAGGTGAAAAGCTCGGTCTCGCAAAACCTCTATCTGTCAATTCTTGTAACTGTGCTTTCAGCTCTTTTAATTCAGTTGGTGCCATTTTGTACGGAGCTATCGATATCGGAGTAGTGCCCGGTAACAATTCAATACCAAATTCAACTTCTCTAATAGGCGGTAAACCCGGTAATTCTTCCGGAAAAACATCTGAAAACTCACAAACAACTGGTACAGACTCAATCTTCGATTCTGACATGCTAGTATTCATCACATACGCTAGATACGCAGCATAGCCTTTTCTGACATACTTCTGAGCTCTCATAGCAGAAATCACTATCGGTAGTTCATTCGAATCATTTGATTCAATCCAAAGAATCTCACCATTCTGACATTTCAATTTTATATTCTTACTTCGACAATTCACAATAGCGTTATGCGCGTTTAGCCAATCCATACCCAGTATTACATCGAACTCGTAAAAAGGGAGGAGCATCAGATCAGTCGGAAGACAATATCCCCGAGTCATCAACGGACATTTCTTACATATTTTATCAACTAACACAGACTTTCCTAATGGATTCGATACTTTAACTACATATTCAGTAGACTCAACACGTAAATTCTTTTCAAACACTAATTTCATACAGATATATGAATGAGTTGATCCAGGATCTATCAACGCAACAATATTAGTGTTATAGAGAGAAAAAGTACCGGTAATAACATCAGGTGACGAGGCTTCCTCGCGTGCACGTATTGCATAAGCTCTCGCTGGAGTACGCATCTCAGATCTTACATTAGCATCTCTCGCCACATTGCAATTTCCACTTTGATTCCTAACATTTCGAGGCGGTCTACCTCTCGATGCAACATTATTTGTCTTAGTTGATTGTTCTTTATCAGCTACAGATCTTTCAGGACAATCACGTAAGTAGTGATCTAACGATCCACATCGAAAACAGGCCTCACTCATCAGTCGACACTCTCCAAAATGCCTTCTATTACAATGCTTGCACTCTGGTCCGAGAGTTCTCACACTACCCGCACTAGCTACAGAAGTCGTCTGAGGTCTTGAATGAGAAGACTTAACACTTTTCTCTCGGATAGATATGCCTGTAGAAGCAGCAGAACGAGGATGAAAATCCTTTAATCTTTTGGATCCAGACTGATATGGTTTACCCGCAAATCTCTTTCTAGCCTCTCTGAATTCGGAATCTGCTTTTTTCTTTTCTTTAGCAAGCTCTTTGGCTTTACAAGCCCGGTCAACGAGAACTACAAACTCTTTTAGTTCGAGTATTCCGACTAATAGTCGAACCTCTTCATTTAGCCCATCTTTGAACCTTTTACACATTATTGCTTCGGTAGAAACGCATTCATGAGCATATTTGCTGAGTCGTACAAACTCTCTCTCGTATCCAGTTACAGACATTCGACCCTGTTTTAGCTCTAAAAACTCTTTTCTTTTCTGATCGATGAATCGTTGACTAATGAATTTCTTCCTGAATTCCATCTGAAAGAAATTCCAATTGACTCGTTCTCGTGGTACAACCGAGGTCAATGTATTCAACCATTGATATGCTGAATCCCGAAGCAAAGAAATAGCACATCCTCTGAACTCTTCTGCACTATATTTCCGTATCTTGTCAACAATAGGTCTGTTCAATCTCAGAGGATCCATAACTCTCACATTTTCAAGGTTAGGTTGAGGGACTTGAGGGGGTGAAGGTTGCGGAGCAGCCAGGTTTGCTCGCACAAACTCACTAAACCATCCAGACATCATTTGGAAGAAAGCTTGTTTAATTTCTTCCTGATTGGCCGCAGCAGGGCCCGATTCAGAAGGCACAGCCCCTTGAGCGGGTGCTGGCGCAATACTTTCAACATCATCAGTTAAAGCTCGATTCGGATCCATTACTATATAAAATAGATTTCAGAGGATGTCAGGAGATATCACACTATCACATTTCATGTACATGGCATGTATAGCTAGACCTATACTACTACGGTAGTCCTAGAATCGACTAAACCTGGCTCTGATACCAACCAAATGTAACACCCCTATCACGTAACTGTCGCTGGAACAGGTTAAGGGTATTACTGAACTTGTAACATCAGAACAGAACGGTAAAATTTTTTTGAAACTTTATTAAACACATTACACTCCATAATCATTCATCAAATCATACTTAAAACCCATGTAATAATACATACATTCATTTAGGACCAAATTACAAACAATTAAAAGTAGAAAGAAAACTTTGAGAGAACTTTTCAAATTAGGGACACACGGCTGTGCCCCCTAGCCCGTGTTCTCTCACACGGCCGTGGCTGCCCATCACGCCCAAATCATATAACCCGTGGTCGAATCTGACTTACCTCACACGGCTACTAGACACGCCCGTGTGTCTAAGCCGTGGTCGAAACTGTCCAAGCCACACGGCTACCAGACACACCCGTGTGTCTAGGCCGTGGCCAATATTGACTTTGCCACATGGCTACCAGACATGCCTGTGTGTCTAGGCCGTGTGCAAGTCTGTTCAAAATTATTAGGTGCAGGGGATTACACGGCTAAGTCACACGCCCGTGTGCTCAGGCCGTGTGGTAACATGTAGGCTTGGTTTAAGCCATATTTACCACCCAAATGGGTCACCCTACAAGCATAAAAAATACCATACCAATTTATACATCATTTGGCAATCAAAACAACCATTTCAAAGGCATAATTTGCAACTATAATTTTACATCTAAACATGTACCAAATATACCTTATCTCTTACCAATTCAAAGACTAATTTGTCTAACCACATGACATTTCATAATAGGCATTCAAAATGGGTTAACCGTACATATAACAAGCCATATCTCATAGCTTGTAAAGGTACCAAAACATATCATAATCGTGACTCAAAATAGCCATATACAATTCCTTAACCACTAGCCTATACATGCCATGACCATTATATAAACAAGATTCAAAAGTACCAAAAACTTGTTGGATAGTGTGATAGGAAGTCTCCGACTTGTCTGAAAAATCGAGATAGCTTCCGAATCTAGAAAACAAGGGAAAAATAAACGGAGTAAGCTTTAGAAGCTTAGTAAGCCCGTATAATATAAAAATTTAAACCTTACCAAATCAATGCGATAATTACATTAACAATGCCAATTCAATTCATATACTTAAGTTGCCTATTTCACAAGTATACACTTGTTAGTCCATGTAATCTCATAAATCATTCATGTACCAACCACAACATTCCTGTATCATATCATAACTCAATTACTTGTACATGTATTTTCATATAATTCATATTATCTGCTCCATATAAATCACATATCTCATTTAACATGTAATACTTATAACATGTAATTCATGTAATTCAATTAATAAAATTTCATGTAAACCTTGTATAACATGTAATTCATGTATGTTTAAACATTCATATAACTTGTATCGGTAATTTGCCTGTTGAACCTTTAAGAACATCGAGGGATACTCGGGTGATACACACACAATGTATATACATATAACCTATAATCCGTCAATGCATCATGTATGCTCTTTCGAGCCTGTATCGGTAAGCCCAAAGGCTGAACATGTGATCCCGAAGGATGGATGGTGAGCCCGTCGGCTGAACGGTGAGTCCGAAGACTAAACATGTGATCTCAAAGGATAAACGTGTAGCTCATGAGCACGTGGTGAGTCTGCAACAAATGCAGGAGCTCAAACCACCCTGTAGCCCTAGTGACATGTCACTTGTATCCTATCGACTTCTACAGCTCTAACGCGGCTCGGTATTCATTTCTCACTTGTAACAATTTCTTTTCAAATTCATATGTATACATCCAAATAGGCTATTCAATCAACTAGTATTTCATATATTCAATTAACAACAAATATAAACATATACACATTAAATTTCATTATACGAACTTACCTTGAAATCCCGATATCTACTCGTCTATCTTTTTCTTTCCCCGATCAAGTTCCGAGATTTGATCGCCTTTATCTATATTAATGTAACATTCAACTATTTAATAACTAACATAATCAATTCAGTCCAAAAACATATATTTCGACCTATTTGTAATTTAGCCCCTATATTTTTAACACTTTTTATTTTAGTCCTTTTATCGCAAAATGACAATTTACACATCAAGGACCTCAATACACCTAGCCAAATATCCATATAGTCCCTACAAGTACATGTCTTCCATTTAATCACAATTTAACCACCAAAAATTCTACCTTTTTGCATTCAAATCCTCAAAACTCATTTTCTTCAAAAAATCACTTTGTAAAACTTATATATTTCAAGATATCTATCTATAATTCATTAAAAACTACAAAACATCAAGGATTCCTCAATGGCATTTTTTAAAGACATGTTCAAAATCAGAAATTGAGGTACGGGTCAGCTGGCATACAAAGCAACGATCTCAAAAATGTAAAAATTATCAAAAATAGGACAAAAACGAACCTCCAATTGAAGCTCAAAGTAGCCGAATATCAAGGAAGCTAAAACCCTTTTTGTTTTGTTGAAGAATCAGTGAATAAGAAGAATTATGAAGCAATTTCATGTTTTGTTTTATTAAACATAAATTAATAACCAAAAGACTATTTTAACCTTTGTTTAAAACATTATAAAATCAATAATAATAAGGACATAAAAGTCCACTACCATTTAAAATGGTAAAATAACCATTTAAGGCCTTCCACTTAAAAAGCCATCATCCAAAAGCCATTTATGAAATAGAACTCAAATTTATCGCATTATGCGATTTAGTCCTTTTTCTCAAATTAACCAGTCAAACGATAAAATTTCTAAACGAAACTTTCACACGGTAATTCTATCATGCTGTAAAATATATTAAAGCAATAAAAATAATAATTTGACTCGATTAAGTGGTCCCGAAACCAGCCGTTCTGACTAGGGTCTAAAGTGGGCTGTTACAATATTGGTCTCACTAGAATGATGGTGGATGTTTCGAAAAATGGAGCCCTTCTTTCTAAGTCTTGTAATGATGCTTACAAGATTATTGAAAGAATTGCTGACAATAACTATCAGTGACCAACCAATCGAGTAACCTCAAAAAGACAAGTAGCAGGAGTGTATGAAGTGGACACACGCTTTTTTCGTAACCCAAATATCCTTCATGTCATCTATGCTTAAGAACATAACTATTAATGGTTTCAATGGTAATCTAATAGGTCAGCAGCCGAACCAGTTTGAGAATAGTTCTTGTGAATACTGTGAAGATGGCCATTTCTTTGAAAATTGCCCATCGAATCAAGAGTCAAAATATTATATGGGAAATCAGATTGGAATGGTCCGTAATCAAATTCTTAGAACTCTTCATGGCAGAATCATCTAATTTCTCCATGGAGTAATCAACGGGCAGACCATAGCAACTCTTCTATGCCATTCCGACCAAATTATCCACCAAAATATTCTCCACAAGTGAAACAACCCCCATTGACCGAATCTTCAAGTGATTTGAGGATCTGCTAAAGGCATACATAGCGAATAATAATGAACTAATCCAAAGCCAAGCAGCAACATTGAAGAATTTAGGAAACCAAGTAGGAAAACTAGCTAATGAGCTTAGAAGCAGACTCTAAGGTATTTGGCTAAGTGACATAGAAAATCCAAGAATTTTGGGCAAAGAGCATTGCAAAGTAGCCACTTTGCCAAGTGGAAAGACATTGGGGCCCAGGGTGGTTGAGGTTCAAGATGACTTATTGTAGCTCAAGACAAAGAGGAAATTCAACCGAGTGTTGAAACTTGTGTTTAACAGAAGTCATATTCGGTGATCCTTGATGAGGTAAACTCTAAAACACTTAGTTCTGATTATCTAACACCCTTGTTAGATGCAAAAAAATTGCCATAGAAGAGTTGTCCAGTTAAAGCTAAGATTGCTCCACTGCAATATCCTCAACGATTCCAGAAGTAGTAATGGGATACTCAGTTAAAAGAAAATTTATTTGACGTGGTAACTTTTAATGACTTTGATGCTGCTAAATCCCCAGATGTAGTTAAAACCTATTCTGCTATTCCCAAGATGGAATGTAACAACCCGGTTTAGACCCTAGTTGGAATAGTGGTTTCGAAACCAAAAATTTGAGGTCGTAAAACCATTTTAATATTATTTTTGGTATTTAAAACATATTATTTGATATGTGTAAAAGTTTTGTGAATTAATTTTATCGATTAGTTGTCTAATTTGATAAAAGGACTTAATCGCGAAAAATGTAAAAGTGGCTTTCTATTTGTTAAAGTACTTATTTGCAATGGTTTCTTAATTTCAAAGTCCTGAAAATGAAATTTGGCCAGTGAATACTGGGATGGATGGTTATGGTTTTAAAATGAATGATTTTATATTGTATAAAGGATGGATAAAATTGTAAATTGTATATTAATATGTAATAAATAAAATAAAACATGAAATGGCCATGCATGTTCATCTTTTAATGGCCGAATGTTGAGAAAAAAAGAAAGCCATGGATGTTGTTAAGGGTTTGGCACCTTGAACTTCAAATTGAGGTATGGATTTTGCTCGGTTTTTTATAATTTTTAGGTTTTAGGATCGTTGCTTCGTATACTAGCTAACCCAAGCTTTAATTTTCAGAATTGATGAAGAATTTGTGATTTTCCATTTTTGATAGCTTGATTTTTTTGTTGTTTGATGATGAAAAATAAATATTTGATGTTAGATTATCATGTTTTATTAAGTGATTTTTGATAAAAATACTTATTAAGGACTAAATTGTGAAATTAGTAAATTAAGGGGTCAAAATGTGAAATAAATGAAATTAATGGGCTACTAGGGACCCAGTGAAGATTTGGCCATGCTTAGGTTTATTGAAATTTTAAGTAAATTGTGTTGTTTTGAAATAGGGACTAAATTGTGAAAATGTGAAATGTTAGGGGCTAAAGTGCAAAATGTCCATTTATGTGTTGTCAAGGTGAAATTGAATAAATATATGATTAAATTAGTTAAATTTGTATTAATTTAGATCAACAAATGAAGAAATCAGATTTGGATCGGGGGAAATTTAAAGTTGTCAAATAGTCATTCCGGTCTGTCTCCATACGATGTAAGTTCATAAGTAAATAAATGTTCTCGAATTCAAATGCAAATCTTTTATATATTGTTGAATTGAATTGTATTTATATACATATTGAACTGAGTATGGGATGACTTGTTTCTACCTGGAATTGATTGAATTACGACCTCTGAAAGCCCCGTACGAACCATAGGAATAGTATAGGATACATATGTCATGACATAGGATTTCGAGATGTGATATCGTGTAAGACCACATCTGGGATGTTGGCATCGATTTGAGATTTACGTGTAAAACCATGTCTGGGACATTAACATCGTATATGATTTCGTGTAAGACCCTGTCTGGGACAGTGGCATCAATATTTGATAACATGTAAGGCCATATCTAGGATATGGCGTTGTACGAGCTTTTCGAGCTATTAGAGTATCCTTATTGATTCCAAACAGTTCAACGAGCAATATTGAGAAATGAATGACTACGTGTAAGACCATGTTTGGGACATCAACATTATATATGATTTCATGTAAGACCCTGTTTGGGATAGTGGCATCGATATTTGATAATATGTTTAAAATGATGATATGTGAAATAAATGACAATGAATGAAATGAATGTATACAAATGAACATTGTGTTACATATGCTCGTTATATGAAATTGTGGCCCTATGTTTCGAACATGGGAATTATGAAACATGAAACATGGTGTAGAGTTATGCTAATTTGGTTTGAAATTTGGATTGGATAATTGATATCAAGATGGTGGTATTATGATGCAAGGTTAGCATATATGTGAAATGGCTAGTGAAGCATGACTTGTTCTGGTTAGTTATGTAATTAAAACGTGCAAATTTGATTTATATTGTAACACCCCTATCCTGTAACCATCGCCAAAAATGGGTAAGGGGCATTAGTGGACTTGTAACGTAGTTCAAAATGGTAAATTTCTAAACTTTTATCAAATTACATCTCAATTCCATAAATATTATTCATTCACATTCAAAACATGCATAATTTGAGCATACAAAGCACTATACATATATTTAGGACTGATTTAATAACATATGAAAAAGTTAGGAAAACTTAGAAAATCTTTCGTATAAGGGTCACACGCCCGTGTGAACAGGTCGTGTGCCTCAAACGGTCACCAAACATGCCCATGTGTCCAGGCCGTGTAAAAACAGGGCATACCTACTGACTTGCACCATACGTCCAAGGACATGCCTGTGTGCCAGGCCGTGTGAAAATTAGGGAGGCTACTGACATTGGTCACATGGCCAACCACACACCCGTGTACTAGTCCATGTGCCACACACGACTAGTAGACACGCTCGTGTGTATAGGTCGTGCCAAATCATGTAGGGTATATTTACTTAATTACCTAAGGTACAGGGGTCACAT
Organism: Gossypium stocksii; assembly: GCA_020496765.1. Lineage (NCBI taxonomy): Eukaryota > Viridiplantae > Streptophyta > Magnoliopsida > Malvales > Malvaceae > Gossypium > Gossypium stocksii. The sequence goes on from CM035624.1 coordinate 46,289,155, forward strand.
GGTCGAGTCACACGCCCGTGTGCTTAGACTGTGTGGCATGAAAATAAGCTTGGTTTAAGCCATTTTTCCCAAACAATCCTCTTATACCTACAAGCATCAATTTGCACCAAATTCATATACTGATATGAATTATAAAGATTACATGCTACAAGAGTTACATGATTTACATGAATTATATGGTACATGAACTATATGCTTACATGGATTATATGTTATATGAGTAAATAAGATATGAAATGAATTAATACTTGAAGATAGGTTACGATGTTGTATTCTCGAATTTGAAGGTAGCTGGGAGAAACACTTGCCTCTGATTGAATTTGCATATAATAATAGTTTCCAGATGAGTTTGAAAATGGCTCCGTACGAAGCTTTATACGGTTGTAAATGTCAAACACCATTTTTCATGTTTCGATGCTACGTCAATTCTGATCCGTCCGTCACATGTGATCTATCCCATAGATGTAGAAATATAGTCATATTTATCGTACAACAAAGAACCGATCAAGATTCTGGCTCGAGAAATCAAAGAATTGAGAAATAAACATATAGCACTTGTTAAAGTTCTCTGGTGTAAACCCAGAATAGAGGAAACTACGTGGGAACCCGAGGAAGCTATGAAATTATCATCCTTACCCGATCTAAGTTTTGCAACTTAGGCGGTCTCTGATAGCGTAGTTTCTCAAACCATTTTGGTTCACCTAACTAGGTGTGACATAGCATTCCAAGATTAAATTGTAGAAACTCACTTGATGTTTCTTTTCCTTCTCAACTTAGCCTTTCCCGAATGCTAGAGCTTCCATTCTCTTGGTAGACAAGCATTACAACAAAGACCATAACTAAAACTTAGCATTTTTCAATGTAAAATTCTATTTTCCAGTAACATGCAGAACTCCTAAAATGGTTTTTGGAAATCATTGTCTTCATTTTCTCACCCTTATCTATACAAAAAGACTAAGAACCATACCAACTTACTGAATTTTCTTATTTTTTGACTCTAAACTCATTATCATTGATCCATGCCGAGCTTCCCATAACTATCATTAGTTCAAAGAAACCAAGAATAGAGATGAATTCTCTCTTGAAAGTCATCTTTCAGCTATTTATAGCCCTTTTCGCATAGTTTTCAATCATGTAAAATCCATCCATTAACAATCATTGTGTCTTTCAGTAAAGAACTAACTGGTTTGAATTCAACCAAATCAACATTAGATTTCAACCAAGTCTAAATCAGTTACTATCTTTCCCTATTTTTCTAATAGAGATTGACAACTTATGGCTTCTTTCAATTTAACCTTTCAATTATTTCTTAATTTTTGAACTTAGTGGAAACTTGGTGTGACAATATTAGTTTTTAAAGATTAAATAAAATGCATTTTATAAAATCTTATGAAAAATTATAATATCAAACTAAAATATAAAAAATAATTAAAATTTTATAAAAAATAATTAACTATAGAAAATTAATTATAAAATTAAAATACGGGTATTTTAATAAACTTTTTGAGGTAAGGTGGGGCATGTTAGATCAAAATCTAACCCTTACCTTATTGAAGAAAAAAATCGCCTCTATCAGATTGGATTAGGTTGACACCCAATTGAGTTTAGGTTATTTTACATTCTATATGCCTAATATAAGGGTTTTAAACCCATAATTTTTTGTAGTACAACTTATCAAGTCCCTTGACAATCATTTGGCTGAAGGATCTTCCAAGTTGATAGTAGGCTTGGCATATGTAATAGTAATTATGTAACAGCCCATTTTAGACCCTAGTCGGAATGAGTGGCTTCGGGACTACTTAACCGAGTTGAAATATTATTTTTTTATTATTTTATTATATTTTACAGTATGATAGTATTACAGTATGAAAAGTTTCATAAAGAAATTTTGTTGTTTAAATAGTTAATTTGGTAAAAAGGACTAAATCGCGTAAAGTGATAAATATGAGTTCTATTGCATAAAGGACTTAAATGACATTGGCTTTATATTTAGAAGTCCTTAAAATGAAATTTTACCTTCCAATTATTGCATGATGGTAGTGGACATCTATGTCCATATTATTATGATTTTAAATGGTTTCATTAAATGTTAAAATGGTCATTTAGATTTATCATATGTTTTAATTAGTAAAAACATGAAATTTGCTTCATTATTCCTTCTTCCATCGATTTTATAAACAAAACAAAAGGGTTTGGAAAGCTTTTGTATTCTGCAAGCTTAAATTCATCAATTAAGGTATATTTTGGTTTCGATTTTTGATGATTTCTATGTTTTTTGGGATCATTGCTTTGTACACTAGCTGACCCGTACCTCAATTTTTGATATTGGTTGTGTTTTTGAAAAATGCCATTGATGAATACTTGTCTATTTTGATGGTTTTAATCAATTATTGATAGTTGCTTAGAAATATACAAGTTTTATAAGGTCATTTTTGATGAAAATGAGTTTTAAAGATTAAATTGAAAAAGGGTAGAAATTTTATGGTTAGAGGTGGGAATAAATGAAATATATATGCTTGTATGAGGTATTTGAATATTCGGCTATGATAAATTGGGGGTCCTATTGTGTAAATTGTTATTTTGTGAATTTAGGACTAAAGTGTTAAAGTGTGAATAGTTAAGGGCTAATTTGTAAATAGGCCAAAGTACATGTTTTGGAGTAAATTGAATATGTTGATTAAATAGCTGAGTTTGCATTAATGTAGATAAAGACAATCGAATCCCGAAACTTGAACGGGGAAAACAAAAGGTAGACAAGTAGATATCGGGAAATCGAGGTAAGTTCGTATAATTAGAATTCAACTCATATAATGGTTATAATGGTTGTATTGATGTTATGTGAATGTATAATTCACTATAGAATGTAATTGTCTATTGGATATATGTGAATTAATATAGAATTGTATAAGAGTAATAAGTACGATATGAATACCGAGTCCCGTTTGAACTGTAGAAGTCATAGGATACGAGTGACATGTCACTAGGGCTATAGAGTGGTTGAGCTTCTGCATTTGTTGCAGACTCACCACAGCTCATGAGCTACATGTTTAGTCTTCGTACTTACCGTTCATCCTTCGAGATTACATGCTCAGCCTACGGGCTTACCGTTTATCCTTCGGGATTACATGTTTAGCCTTTGGGCTTACCGTTTTAGGCTCGAAAGAGCATATATGATGCATTGACGGATTACAGGTTATACGTATGTATTCTATGTGTGTATCACCCGAGTATCCCTCAATGTTCTTAAAGGTTCAACGGGCAATTATCGATACATGTTACATGATGATCAAGGAGTATATGAACTATAAGTTACATGAGTTGTAAGATTTATATGAACTATATGATATGAACTACAAGAATTATATGTCACAAGTATTTGAATTATGCTTGTGATATGTGAATGTTTTACTTGGAGAATGAATGAATCATGAGGTTACAAAGACTAACATATGTGGACTTGTTTAATAGGAAATATGAGTATGTGACTTGGGTTGGTAATTATGGCATGCATATTTCTATTGATTTAGTAAGTTAATTTCTACGTTATACGAGCTTACTAAGCTTTTAGAGCTTACTCTGTTTACTTTCCCCTGTTTTATAGATTTGGAAGCTAGCTTGATTTTCGGACGAGTCAGAGATTGCGATCACACTATCCATCAAGATTTTGGTACTTTTGGATCTTTGTAAATGAAATGGTCATGGCATGTATAGGCTAGTTGTTAATATAATGCTTATAGTTAGCTTTGTTAGTATAAGTGGTATGTTTTTGGACACTTATTCAAGCTATGAGATATGGCTTGTTTTGTAGATGTTTAAGCTATTTGGAATGCTTTATATGATGTGTTTTATATGGTAAAGTTGTGATGAAGGTGTGAACTTTGTCATGAATTAGCATAAAATGGTGTTGATAGAAATGGTAAGTGCCATGTTTGAATTGGTTAGCTATGAAATGGTTCATTATATGTTTGAAATTCTTGTTTTGGTTGCCATGGTGTATAGAATGCTAAGGTTATTTAATACTTGTATGGATGACCCATTTAGGTGGCAAAATGGCTTAAACCAAGTCTGCATTGTGCCACACGGTCAGAGCACACGGGCGTGTTACTCAACCGTGTAAACCTTGCATCTAAAATATTTTAGGTAGTCTTGCGCACGGCCTAGACACACGGGCGTGTCTGGCAACCGTGTGGTATATGGCAGTTTTGCCCACGGTCTAGACACACGGGCGTGTCTGGTGACCGTGTGATGTATGGAGTGTTGCCCATGGCTAAGGTAAGTTTAGGGCACGACCGTGTGTGGTGCTCAGGCTAGGGACACGGCCGTGTGCCTCTAACTTAAAATTTTTTTCTCAAAGTTCCTTAGATCTTTCACATGTTTTCAAATTGATCCCCAATGTATGTATGTATCATTATATGAGTTTCCAAAGCATGTTTTTGATAAATGGATATAGAACTATATTGATGAACGTTGAGTTTAAAAATTTTATTGATATGAACTAAGTTACAAGTTCGGTAATGCCCCTTACCTATTCTGGTGACGGTTACAGGATAGGGGTGTTACAATTTTATTTGGTATCAGAGCTACAGTTTAGTCGATTCTAGAACTACTGTAGTAAGTACGAGTCTAGCTATGCATGCCATGTATATAAAATGTAATAGTGTGATATCTCCTGACATCCTATGAAATTTGTTATATAGTAATGGATCCGAATCGAGCAATAGCCGACGATGTTGAAAGTATTGCACCAGCACCTACTCAAGAGGTCGTGCCTTCTGAATCGAGCCCTGCTACGGGCAATCAGGGAGAAGCTAAGCAAGCTTTCTTCCAAATAATGTCTGAATGGTGTAATGAGTTTGTGCGAGCAAACCCGGCTACTCCACAACCTCCACCCCCTCAGGTCCCACAACCTACTCCTGACAATGTACGAGTTATGGATCCTCTGAGTCTGAGTAGACCTCCGGTTGACAAGATATGAAAATATGGGGCTGAAGAATTCAGAGCTTCAACGAGTGATGATACTGAGAGGGCCGAGTTTTGGCTTGAGAATACGATCAGGGTTTTTAATAAATTAGCTTGTACACCAGATGAATGTTTGAGATGTGCTATTTCTTTGCTATGGGATTCTACATACCAGTGGTGGAATACTTTGATATCGGTTGTTTCGCGAGAACGAGTTAATTAAGACTTCTTTCAGACAAAATTCAGAAAGAAATACATTAGTCAATAATTCATTGACCAGAAAAGAAAAGAGTATCTAGAGCTGAAACAGGGCCGAATGTCAGTGACTGAGAATGAGAGAGTTTGTACGACTCAGTAAATATGCTCGTGAATGTATCTCTACCGAAGTAATAATGTGTAAACGGTTTGAAGATGGATTAAATGACGAGATTCGACTGTTAGTTGGGATACTTGAGCCGAAAGAGCTTGTAGTTCTAGTTGATCGGGCTTGTAAAGCAGAAGAACTTGCTAAAGAAAAGTAGAAAGCTAATTTTGAGTCCAGAGAATTCAGAAAGAGAATTGCGAGTAAGTAGCCCCAGTCCGAATCCAAGAGATCAAAAGACTTCCATCCTCATTCTACTGCATTTACGGGCATATCCATCAGAGAAAGAAATATTAGATCTTCTCATTCGAGACCTCAGACAACCTCAGTGGCTAGTGTGGATAGTGTGAGAACTCTTGGGCCTGATTGTAAGCATTGTAACCGGAAGCATTTTGGTGAATGTCGATTGAAGAGCGGAGCTTGTTTCAAATGCGAACCGCTAGATCACTATTTACGAGATTGTCCTGAAAGATCTATAGCTAATAAAGAACAGTCAACTAAAGCAAATGATACTGAAACCAAAGGTAGACCGCCCCGTAATACAAGGAATCAGAGTGGAAATCGCAATGCTTCTCGAGATGCTAATGTGAGATCTGAGACACGCACTCCTGCTAGAGTCTATGTAATACGTGCACGCGAGGAAGCCTCATAGCCTGATGTTATTACCGTTACTTTTTCTCTTTATAACACTGATATTGTTGCATTGATAGATCCTGGATCAACTCATTCATATGTCTGTATGGAATTAGTGTTTAAAAAGAGTTTATATGTTGAGTCTACAGAATTTATAGTTAAAGTATCGAATCCGTTAGGAAAATGAGTGTTAGTTGATAAAATATGTAAGAATTGTCCATTGATGACTCAGGGATATTGTTTTTCGGCTGACTTGACGCTCTTACCATTTAACGAGTTTGATGTGATACTGGGTATGGATTGGTTAAATGTACATGAAGTAGTTGTGACTGCAGACAAAAGAGTATAGTGTTGAAATGTCAGGATGGTGAAATCCTTCAGATAGAGCCAAATAATTTAAATGAAGTATCGATAGTGATATCGGCTATACGAGCTCAGAAGTGTGTAAGAAAGGGCTATAATGCATATTTAGCACACGTGTTAGATACTAAAGTGTCGGAATTGAAGATTGAGTCTATAGCAGTTGTTTGTGAATTTCTAGATGTATTTCCCAAAGAGTTACTGGGTGTACCACCGATCAGAGAAGTTGAATTTAGTATTGAGTTATTACCGGGTACTACATCGATATCGATAGCTCCATACAGAATGGCACCGACTGAATTGAAAGAGTTGAAAGCACAGTTACAAGAATTAACAGATAGAGGCTTCGCGAGACCGAGCTTTTCACCTTAGGGTGCTCTGGTATTGTTTGTGAAAAAGAAAGACGGGTAAATGAGAATGTGTATTGATTATTGGCAGTTGAATAAAGTGACAGTAAATAATAAATACCTTCTTCCATGAATTAACGATTTGTTTGATCAGTTAAAAGGTGCTACTATATTTTCGAAGATTGATCTGAGATCGGGTTATTACCAGTTATGAGTTAAAGGTTTAGACATACCAAAGACTGCCTTCAGAACGTGGCACGGTCATTATGAATTTTTAGTTATGCGTTTTGGGTTAACTAATGCACCTGGAGTGTTTATGGACTTTGTGAACTGTATTTTCAAGCCGTATCTAGACAGATTTGTTATTGTATTTATTGACGACATTCTGATCGATTCACGTGATGAGATAGAGCATACTGAACATTTGAGAAACGTGTTACAGACTTTGAGAGACAAATAGTTATTTACCAAATTTAGCCAGTGTGAATTTTGGCTTTGAGAAGTCAGATTTCTGGGTCACATTGTTTCTGCGGAAGGCATCAGAGTTGATCCGAGCAAAATATTTGCAATTATAGACTGGAAACCACCGAAAAATGTATCCAGGATTAGAAGTTTTCTGGGATTAGCGGGATATTACTGAAGATTTGTAAAAGTATTTTTGATGATTGCAGTACCGTTAACTCGGATGCTCTAAAAAGATGTGAAATTTTAGTGGACGGATGAATGTCAGCAGAGTTTCGAACAGCTGAAAGCTTTATTAATAGAAGCACCGGTTTTAGTTCAACCTGAACTGGGTAAAGAGTTTGTGATTTATAGTGACGCATCGATAATCGGACTGGGTTGTGTATTGATGCAAGACGGGAAAGTTATAGCTTATGCCTCCCGACAGTTGAAATCGCATGAGAAGAATTACCCGACACATGATCTTGAATTAGCTGCTATAGTCTTTGCTTTAAAGATTTGGCGACATTATTTATATGGTGAGAAATGTCGAATCTTTACAAATCATAAAAATCTGAAATATCTGATGTCCCAAAAAGACTTGAATATGCGACAACATAGATGGCTCGAATTATTTAAAGACTACGAGTTTGTAATCAATTATCATCCGAGAAAAGCTAATGTGGTAGCTGATGCATTAATTCAGAAATCTTTATTTGCTTTGCAGGCTTTGAATACGCATATGAAGCTGTGTGATGACAGATTTATTATAGCCGAGCTAAAGGCTAAACTGATGATTCTGTAACAATTCTGCGAGGCTCAGAAGAATGATCATGATCTGCAAGCTAAGCGACTTCATTGTGAGTTAAATTCTGATTCTGAATTTTCTATCAGGGCTGATGATTGTTTAATATTCCGAAATAGAATTTGCATGCCGAAAGAGAGTGAACTTATTCAGAAAGTTTTACATGAAGCACATGATAGTCATTTTTCAATTCATCCGGGTAGCATTAAAATGTATAATGATTTGAAGCAATTATATTGGTGGTCGAGAATGAAACGGGATATATCTGAGTTTGTATCAAAATGTTTAATCTATCAGCAAGTAAAGGCTGAACATCAGGTACCGTTAGGTTTATTACAGCCTATTCTTATTCCGGAATGGAAGTGGGACAGAGTTACAATGGATTTTGTATAAGGATTACCCCTGACTCCGAAGAAGAAAAATGCAATCTGGGTCATTGTTTATAGATTGACGAAATCTGTTCATTTTATATCGGTACGTACAAACTATTCTCTGGATAGATTAGCTGAATTGTATATATTAGAGATTGTGCGACTACACGGTGTACTGTTGTCTATTATATCTGATAGAGATCCTAGATTTACTTCGAGATTCTGGAAGAAGTTGCAAGAAGCTTTGGGAAAAAAATTGAATTTTAGTACAACATTTCATCCCCAAACCGACGGTCAGTCTGAAAGAGTTATACAGACTTTGGAAGATATGTTGCGATGTTGTATTCTTGAATTTGAAAGTGGCTGGGAGAAATATTTACCCTTGATTGAGTTTGCGTATAATAATGGCTTTCAGACGAGTTTGAAAATGGCTCCATATGAAGCACTATACGGTCGTAAATGTCGAACACCGTTATATTGGACTGAGTTGAGTGAGAAAAGTTACACGGGGTTGATTTGATCCAAGAAATGGAAGAAAAAGTAAAAGTGATTCGTGACAATTTGAAAGCAGCATCTGACAGATAGAAATCTTATACAGATTTGAAACAAAAAGAAATAGAATTTCAGGTCGGAGATAGAGTATTTCTAAAAGTGTCGCCGTGGAAGAAAATTCTTCGTTTTGGTCAGAAAGGAAAGTTAAGTCCTCGGTTTATTAGGCCATATGAAGTTGTAGAAAGAATAGGACCTGTATCTTATAGACTATCGTTACCGTCTGAACTTGAAAGAATTCATAATGTACTTTACGTATTGATGGTTCGTCGATATTAGATCCGATCCATCTCATTTTATCTCTCTCATTGATGTGGAAATACAGTCTGATTTGTCGTATACTGAAGAATCGATCAGAATTCTGGCTCGAGAAATTAAAGAATTAAGAAATAAAAGTATAGCACTTGTAAAAGTTCTTTGGTGTAAGCACAGAATAGATGAAGCTACGTGGGAACTCGAGGAAGCTATGCGAAAACAATACCCAAACCTGTTTACCGGTAAGATTTTCAGAGACGAAAATCCCTAAAGGGGGAGAGTTGTAACAGCCCATTTTAGACCCTAGTCGGAAAGAGTGGTTTTGGGACCACTTAACCGAGTCAAAATATTATTTTTTATTATTTTATTATATTTTACAGTAAGATAGTATTACAGTATGAAAGTTTCGTAAAGAAATTTTGTTGTTTAAATAGTTAATTTGGTAAAAAGGACTAAATCGCGTAAAACGATAAATATGAGTTCTATTGCATAAAGGACTTAAATGACTTTGGCTTTATATTTAGAAGTCCTTAAAATGAAATTTTACCTTCCAATTATTGCATGGACGGTAGTGGACATCTATGTCCATATTATTATGATTTTAAATGGTTTCATTAAAGGTTAAAATGGTCATTTAGATTTATCATATGTTTTAATTAGTAAAAACATGAAATTTGCTTCATTATTCCTTCTTCCACCGATTTTATAAACAAAACAAAAGGGTTTGGAAAGCTTTTGTATTCGGCAAGCTTAACTTCATCAATTAAGGTATATTTTGGTTTCAGTTTTTGATGATTTCTATGTTTTTTAGGATCGTTGCTTTGTATACTAGCTGACTCGTACCTCAATTTCTGATATTGGTTGTGTTTTTGAAAAATGCCATTGATGAATACATGTCTATTTTGATGGTTTTAATGAATTATTGATAGTTGCTTAGAAATATACAAGTTTTATAAGGTGATTTTTGATGAAAATGAGTTTTAAAGATTAAATTGAAAAAGGGTAGAAATTTTGTGGTTAGAAGTGGGAATAAATTAAATATATATGCTTGTATGAGGTATTTGAATATTCGGCTATGATAAATTGAGGGTCCGATTGTGTAATTTGTTATTTTGTGAATTTAGGACTAAAGTGTTAAAGTGTGAATAGTTAAGGGCTAATTTGTAAATAGGTGGCTTGTTTTGTAGATGTTTAACCTATTTGGAATGCTTTATATGATGTGTTTTATATGGTAAAGTTGTGGTGAAGGTGTGAGCTTTGTCATGAATTAGCATAAAATGGTGTTGATAGAAATGGTAAGTGTCATGTTTGAATTAGTTAGCTATGAAATGGTTCATTATATGTTTGAAATGCTTGTTTTGGTTGCCAAATGGTGTATAGAATGCTAAGGTTATTTAATGCTTGTATGGATGACCCATTTGGGTGGCAAAATAACTTAAACCAAGTCTGCATTGTGCCACACGGTCAGAGCACACGGGCGTGTTACTTGATCGCCCTGCATCTAAAATATTTTTGGTAGTCTTGCGCATGGCCTAAACACATGGGCGTGTCTGGCAGCCGTGTGGTATATGGCAGTTTTGCCCACGGTCTAGACACACGAGCATGTCTGGTGACCGTGTGATGTATGGCAGTGTTGCCCACAGCTAAGGTAAGTTTGGGCCACGATCGTGTGTGGTGCACTGGCTAGGGACAAGGCCGTGTGCCCCTAACTTAAAAAATTTCTCAAAGTTCCTTAGATCTTTCACATGTTTTCAAATTGATCCCCAATGAATATATGTATCATTATGTGAGCTTCCAAAGCATGTTTTTGATAAATAGATATAAAACTATATTGATGAATGTTGAGTTTAAAAATTTTACTAATATGATCTGAGTTACAAGTTCGGTAATGCCCCTTACCTATTCCCGTGACAGTTACGGGATAGGGGTGTTACAAATTACTCCTTAGAGATTAATTATTTAACATAGTTATCCCTTATGCTAATATGTTTAGACTTTTATTTGTATATATTGCTATATGCTCTAGACATTGTTGTTGTATGACTACCGCCAAACATGCGAACGTTTGACTAGAAAATTCTACACCAAATATATAGGAAATTGAAGCAGCGATGTTCGCAAGTATACTAGTCAAATTGTAATATAGTTTTATGTTACAATGGAACATAGGGAAGTATTTCAAGGATTGTACCCAAGGGAGGATGAATTAAATCTATTGAAAACCTCTTTATAATAATAAGTCCAAATAGTAATAATTAAATTCTATATTTCTGTAACACGCCAAACCTAACCCTAAAATAGGATCCGAGTATGAGGAAAGCTTTATATAATTCTTATAAAGTTACAAATATAAAACATACATTAGTTGTTACTTTAATATGACATAGAAGTTCAAATATAATAACTTCATTAAACAAAATATATTAATTTAAAACAAGCATTAATACTTCATAGAAATCAAATAAAAAATAGAGTCTTATCAAAACATAAGTTCTTTGTACAAATCATTTACAAATACACTTATGTGTCACCTCACAAGTCATGCATGATACGAAATAAAACAGTTAGCTCACAATAGTAGTAACACTATGGCGTAGTCTTTCATACAAAACCTTCCTTCAGTTATCAAGCTTGAGAAGGAAAAGGTAACAAAGTAAGTTCATACGAACTTAATGAGTTCTAAGGAGAAATCATACATAACATTGTAGATATTATATTTGAACCTTTCTGAATGATTTACACACATTCACATAGTATGTCCAATAGCATGTACAAAACATAGACAGACTTAGTACGCCAACTTACTTATCACTTGGGCGTCTACTGTACATCAACTCAACTCAACTCAGAAAAATCCATTCTCATGCCAGCCACGTACCCAGAATTCAAAATTAAAAGTATAACATTTAGTCTTATTCATATTTATCCTTCTCCTTAACTCTTCATATCATCTTTATTTAGAATAGCATGTTTTATCTTGATCTGCCAATCTAGTTTGCGATGTAACTGCCTTACCAGAGGCTATACAAACATATCTACTCATCCCCATCACCTCATATCAGTTCATATCATATCATACATATCAGAAGTAGATTGTAGTGGCTTAACTATGAAAAATGACGCTTACTTTATCACATAGACAGACTGTACTTAGACTGATGACTATGGATAACCATTACCCACATAACATCTTTCTTTCATTACAGAAGAGGAATACTTACCTTACACGAATTGTAAAGTAAAGAAAATTAAAACACATGGAAGTAAGATGGAACTCACTAGAAACTCTAGCACAAATCTATAAAGTAGGTTCTTTACCTTTATCATTTAGACCTTCGTTAATTTTTTGAGCTAAAATAAATATAATTAAACGTATCAGATCATCAATCAATCAAATCTGATCATTATGTGTAACACCCCACACCCAGCCTAGAAGTTAGTCCCGAGTCCAGTGTGCCACATTGAAGTGTTTTTCGAAAACCTTGTTTTCATTGAAAACCCTTCTTATTATTTAGAAGCTTAAATCTCGGTTTGTGTTTGTTAATGTCAAAACATGGTTTATATGCAAAATTATTTACTTTTAAAACCTTGAATATTGTTATAAGTGATAACCAATTAGGTTGCGGAAGCTTTATAAAAAATTCTTAGTTTTCAGAAACGTGTTGATTTGAAAACAGTTAATGTTTTTGGAAAACCAGGTTCTACTTAGAGCAGATAATAAATGTAATGACTAAAGATTCCAAAATAAAATCCAAAATTTAAAAGAGGCCTTGTTACAAAAATTGAAACCCAAATTAGTATTTAAAACATAATTAAAGTCCAAAGTAGTCGTGTGGCAATATCTAAGTCCCTTGCAGCACCGATCCACTAATGTTGGGGATTACCTGAAGAGATAAAAGACGGAGTGAGTTTACGAAAACTCAGTGTGTAATCCCCTTCCTAAACAAATGTCAATAAACAGAAACATATATAAAAACAGTTTGGGCCGGAGCCCTATAACAGAAACAGTATAGTTAAGCTCAAAGCATAAGTGGGCCAAAGCCCAATACAAACCATTTGGGCCTAGCCCATATCAGAATCAACTGGGCCTAGCCCATATTAGAGACAGAGCATAAATGAATGATGCATGATGCATGCAAACCTATCCAACCAGCACACCACTCCAACCAACCTTGCACAGTCTATGGGGATAAAATCAACCCACCCATCCCTACACTCCGCAGTGTAGTACCAATGCAGCACTATCAGTATCGCAGCAAGGCTGCCAGAAATCAGAATGGCCAAAAGCCATAAACAGAATGGCACAGAGCCATAATAATGTGCATGCACAAAGTCATCGTTAACGGGTTTATAATAGGCACAAAGCTTATAATATCGGCACAAAGCCTTTGGTAATGGTACAAAGCCCACAATAACAGCACGAAGCCCACAATAACGACACGAAGCCCATAATAATGGCATACAACCCTCGATAACATGACTGGCACACAGCCATCATTCGGTCCACAGTCGTCTCGGGTGACCCGTGTGACATTATCAAATCAGTACAGATTTTAAGCCTTCAGTGGGTCCACAGTCATCTCGGGCTACCCATGTGACCTTATGAAATTAGTATGGCTCTTAAGCCTTTTGTGGGTCCACAGTCGTCTCGGGTGACCCCGTGTGACCTTATGAAATCAGTACGGCTCTTAAGCCTTCGGTGGGTCTATAGTCATCTCGGGCAACCCATACGACCCTAACAAATTAGAACTTCCTCCATATAATATCCCAACCCATGTAACATGTTATGTATGCAGAATGTCATGCTCATAACCAGAAAAATAATCACATTCACATCAGTCGAATCATAGTCATTCAATTACTATCAATCAACCAAGACATAGCACTAGTCAGTCTTTTACCTGCAAGAGGCAAAACAGTCATTTTACACCTTAAGGGCAAAACGGTCAGTCTACCCTACAGGGGTATTTCAGTAATTTTATAATCTGGGGGTATTTCGATGATTTCGCAAACTAGGGGTATTTCGATAATTTCACAAACCCAGGGTAAAATGGTAATTTTACAAATCAAGGGTAAAATGGTAATTTTACAAATTAGGGGTAAAACGATAATTTTACAAATTAGGGGTAAAATAATACTTTTACAAATCGAGGGTAATTCAGTAATTTTACAAATCGGGGGTATTTTTGTAATTTTACAAATCGAGGGTAATTCGGTAATTTTGTAAATCGAGGGTATTTTTGTAATTTTACAAATCGAGGGCAATTCATTAATTTTACAAATTTAGGTTATTTCTGTAATTTTACAAATCAAGGATAATTCGATAATTTTACAAATTGGGGGTATTTCTGTAATTTTGTAAATCGAGGGTAATTTGGTAATTTTGCAAATCAGGGGTATTTCTGTAATTTTACAAATCGAAGGTAATTCGGTACTTTTGCAAATCGGGGGTATTACAGTAATTTTACCCTATAAGGGTATTTCGATAATTTTATCAATCCCTCAGAAAGTCTATAGTCGCCTCGGGCGACTCAAGTATTCTAAACAGAGATAACGTTGCGAATGGGTCTAAGGCCCGTTCTCAGCCCAAGTGGGACCACACGCTCGTGCGGCCCTTTAGCCCAAAATTAGTCACAGATATGAGATTCACCTAGTCTTGTCCAATATTTACTACACAATCATACAATTTGCCCGATTGGCCCCACGGGTCCATTGGGCCACATGGCCCATTTCGACATTTGCCGTTCTGCAGTTAGAGTAGGGTGAAGTACACACCTAATAGGGATCTAAAGTTAATCCACGCTCTAAACATTGCTATGCCCAGAAGCCAACAATAATTGCACCCTTAACTCCCAAGGGATGTGTCGATCAACTATGGTCACCACGACTGTGAGCCAACGGCATACAGATCAACGAATGATCCAATGCCTAACCCAAACGAACACGCCACAATGCAGAAGGGATAATCCAAGAAAGGTATGGTTACTCTCCTTATGGTTTGCTCTATTTAAAGCCAGCTTCTCACCTATTCTCATGTTAGCTTCTCAATGTGGGATTCTCCATCAATCCCCCCAAAATCGACGCATTAGCAAAATAATCAACCTTCGTGCAAAGGGATTCAAACCAAAGTTGTGACAGCCCTATTTTGGCCCTAATCAGGAAAGTGGTTTCGAAACCATAAAACCGAGTCAGAAATTTAAAAAATATTATTTTTAGTATTTTTTATGTGAATTGCTTATTGTGAAAATTTGGTGTTTTAATTTTGTCATTCGAATGTCAATTATTAAATAATGGCTTAATTGCAAAAAGAGGAAAATTAGAGGGACATTATGCAAGTGCCAAATTGTGATTAATATGTATTTAGATATGTATAAATATTCAGATGATACTTTGTATTGGAAAACAATGCTTAGATGTTAACTTTTATACTATATCATATTACCGAAAGAAATCAAAGCTTAATGAATATAGTTGTGATATGTGAAACTTATAAGTACATGACCTTGATAAGTGTTTTCTTGTGTTTTGGGATTTATAATACATTTGAGTGTGTAAATGTCTCAAGTGATATTTGGGTATGGCAAATAGTAGTTGACTAAGGTGATTAATATGTATCCTATATTTATGTGTGAATGATGCTTCATAAGAAGAAATAAGTAAAGTTGTGTGTCACAAATTTGTTAAGGAAATGGTTTAATATGATGATAATAAGGAGGTCGATAATGATTTATAATGTGTATAACTTTTACTATGATTTATGTGTGTTTGTCGGAAATGACTTAAAATAAAGTGAATGATGTTGTTATATTTTAATTGGTAATTGTCGAATGTGACCTAGACATAGCAAGTGGTAATTGTTGTGATTTGAGGGTAATGGCCGTTTGTGATTAATGAAAAGTAGATGATATTAAGAGTTAGTTAAATGTGGTTAATAAGACCCAATTCGTTTTCTTACTGCATTCGACCAAGGGTATGAACAATTGAGTAGTAACAAGTTAAAATTTGTTTAATTGAAGCTTTAGGGCAAAGAGAGACAAATTCGGATAGGGGAAAAGCTAAACTAACTGAATAGCCGATCCATAGTCGTTCGACGACATTTGAGGTAAGTTCTTAAGTGTTTGAACTTTATTAAATTGTATGCTTATCAGTTGAATAATTTGTAATTAAGAAAATGTTAGATTAAATATTTGTATTCAAAGTACCGAATTAATATTGAAACGAGGTTAGAAGCCGTATATGACTAGCATATTTAGTCGAATTTGATATGATGAAATTGATGTGCCAAGATATGTGTTTTGAGGTGAAATTTATGCCCTATTTGTTATGTAACAATGATAACCTTTGAACAAAGATATGGGTCTCAATTATATGTGGTTGTAGTATAAGTCATGAAAGTATGAGATAACATGTGAATTCGTATAAGGCATTAAGTGATCCAGGTACGTGTTAATTATTTATGCTTATGAAGATAATGGTGGATCAAATTGTGGATGTGAAGTGAAAGCATATGAGAAATGGTTGTATATTTATATATATTCGGTCAAACTGTAATTATGTATGTGAGTAAATGTTACATATATATATATGTGTTTATATAGCCGAATAGAAGTATGAAATATATTTGGAGTATTGATATGTAATGTGATTTGCAGAATGTGTTATGTAATAAAATATGGTGAAGTATATTCGGATATTTGTGATGTGTATACATGAGAGGTTATATTTTGATTCATGATTTTATATGTATGGGCGAAATATATATGTAATCTATTAGAGATGGATTTGATGTGCAGTATATGCTTTGATACTGTTATATATGTATGATGTTTTATAGACTTGGTTAAGTCATTTTGTCGTGTAATAACGACTGAATGCAAGCACTGTGTGTGCAAATGAATAGAGGCACTATGTGTGCGAATTCCTTTAACCGAGTACTATGTGTACGAGATCAGTTGTAAAGGCACTATGTGTGCGAATTCCTTTAACCGAGTACTATGTGTACGAGATCGGTTGTAGAAGCACTTTGTGCGCGAATTCCTTTAACCGAGTACTATGTGTACGAGATCGGTTGTAGAGGCACTATGTGTGCGAATTCCGTTAATCGAGTACTATGTGTATGAGATCGGTTGTTGGGGCACTAAGTGTACGAAATGATTGAGAAATTTAGAATCATATTCGATTGAGAAATGGTAAAACGATATCATGTAAGGCCTCGTCCGGGACGAAGGCATTGATTTGAGATTATGTGTAAGACCGTGTCTGGGACACTGGCATCACTTATGTTTCGTGTAAGACCCTGTCCGGGACAGTGGCATCGACCTTGAATAACATGTAAAATCGCATCCGGGACGTCGGCATTGTATAAGGCCTATTTGAAATCTACAAATTTCTAAACGACTCGAATAGAAAGTCCGTTAAACGGGTAAATACTTACCTTATATGTGTGATTCAGGTTGTAAACCTAGCAGGCTATATGCCAGTGATGTGATTCAGGTTGTAAACCTAGCAGGCTATATGCCAGTGATGTGATTCAGGTTGTAAACCTAGTAGGCAATATGCCAATGACGTGATTCAGAGTTTTTATCTAGCAGACTAAATGCCGGTGAACTAATTAAAGTCAGAGATTATGCGACCTTGTGCTAGATTTGTAATAATATGAGTTCAAGACAATAAGTTGGCCAGGTATGATATATATATATTATATATGTGAGATTAACCTGAAGGGAATTAAGAATGTGTATTGAGAAGCATATGTAAAGGTGTTGTAAATTCATATGTATATGTGTATATGTGTGCATTCAGTCATTATGCAAATTTACATGAAAGTATTTGATATACCATTTAACTATGAATGTTTAAAGTAAGTGTGGATAAGAAATGGTACACTAGTTGAATTCAATAGAATTAAAGTTAATCTTGAAGTATGTAAATGCTTATGTCTATATGAGTTTGAATTTAATTAGAGTAAAATGATATACGTGAATGTGCATAATCGGTCAAATGGTATTATACTTAGAAAATGTTATGTGATTTTGATCATTTGGTTTGTTTTTAAGTTCAATCGTTTAAAATTGCTTAAGACTTACTAAGCTTATGAAAGCTTACTTTGCATGTTATGTTTCTTTGTTTTATAAATCGTTGACTCTTACTACCAGCTCGGGGATCGTCAGCATTTCGTCACACTATCTACTGTTGTGGTAACCATATGATTCGGACTTAGCTTATGGCATGTATAGGATAGACTATAAGTAGAATGATATTTTGACTATTGTATATAAGCCATGCGAATATGGCATCTTTTGGATGTTTACTTTTATATGTTTTAAATTTAATCTTTGGTTGTGTTCAGTATGTATATAAATGTTGATGATCTTAAGTCTATGTGATTGTACAAATGTGGTGCTTTGGTTTGGTAATGCTTCATAACCCACTCCGGCGACGGATATAGGTTATAGGGGTGTTACAAAAGTCCTCTCGATAGCCACCATCACTAGGACATAAGCTCCTTTGTGTCATAAGTTGTAACAGCCCTAATCTGACCCTAGTCGGAAAGTGGTTTTGGGACCACAAAACCGAGTTAGAAAATTTTTAAAATATTATTTTCAGTGTTTTTATTATGTGAATTGCCTATTGTAAAAAAAAAATTGGTGTTTTAATTTCGTCATTTGAATGTCAATTATTTAAGAATGGCTCAATTGCATAAAAGGAAAAATTAGAGGTACAAAATACAAGTGCCGATTTGTGAGTGGTTTATTAACATGGAGTACTTGCATGTTAAATTGGCCATTTTGGAGTTAATGGCCTACCATCACATGTTTGAAAACAATTTTGTTTTCATTTCTTTTATTTGGTTGGTAAGTAAATTAAAAATGTGCGTATTTTATATATGTGCTTTATAATTGGTAATAATGACTTTATATTATAAATTATATAATATGTTATAATATGTAATATTGGGGGCAAAAAAAAAAGCTTCATTTTGTTCTTTCTAAATTGCCGAAACTAGAGCAAACCTTGAGAAGAAAAAATTCCTGGGCTAAGGCATTCGGCTGCTAGAAACCTTTAAATTCAAGGTGATTCTCATGCTTTTTCTTATTAATTTTAGTATATTTATAAACTACATGCAATTCCTTATAAAGCCCATGTTGGATTTTTGATTTTTGGTCAAAGAATGAGTGTTCAACCGTAGAGTAATTGTGTTTTAATTGATGCTTGATGAGCTTGAAATGAGAGTGATGATAAATGAGATGATGCTAGCTAATTATCCATATATGTGGTTTAGATGAACAAAGGAGAACCGGCTTTCATGCTTGCATTTTTTTAGTTGCCGTATGTGAGTTGGAATAAGAAATAGATTTGATTGAATTTTCCTATTAATTAAGCTTAGGATTTATGAAATTTAATGGAAAATGGATTGATGGAGTTGTGAGTGTATAAATTTCTTTGATTGAGCCAAAAACATGTATTCGGCAATGTGGATAAAAAAGAAAATGGTATATAGATGAGTCTAAAGCTTGTTAATTTGATGGAAAGAGTGGAAAGGACATGAATTTGATACTTAGGTAGAGTATGACCATGGAGTAAACTATATTTGTGAAATAAGATTCAAAAATTGCGAATTATGTGATGAAAGGGTGAATTTAAATTGTGTATATGTGATTCAATTAATAAGGAATTTTATTAGCTCAATGGGATAATCGGCTATAAAAGATGATGAATGAACTTAGTGAATTTGATAAATGTTATATCCTTGATAACCTTGAATGACATACGGTTTTAGTGCAATTTTATGAAGTGGTATACTGCTAAAGTAAATTGATTGGTGCCATTGCCGAATGTACTTAATATTAAGATAAGGTTTAGTAAAAAATGCTTTTGACTTGAGATGAATTGAATTGCCGTTTGTAATAGTGGAAAGAAAATTTGAATTACTTGGTTATAATTAAGTGTATGTGTTCAAATAGTTAATAATGGAAGTGCCATATGATATATATGTGTTAGAAATTAAAAGAATTTAGATTAAGATGAATTGATAGGGTGATTGAATTAGTTTACTTGATTAAATTCAAGCTCAAGATCTAAGAGAGTCAAACTCGGCCAAAGGGAAAGCGAAAGTTGTGGAATAATCGATCGAAGATGTTCATCCAACATGAGGTAAGTTCTTAAGTGTTTAAACTTTACTTTAGTATGCTTAAAGATTAAATAAACCTAGTGGCGAGAAGGATGAATTTATATAGTCTAAGTGTCGAATTAGTCTTGACAAATTTGAGTTATTGCAGTAGTGTAAAAATACACCAAAAATAGTAGAAAGCGAGTTAGAAGCCGAATAAAATATGAAACTGAAGCCTATTGAGTCTAGTTTCTTATAAAAGAAACCGTGTAAGCAAAGGAATTTCCTATAAAGAGATATTTAAAGTTGTGTGAGATAAAGTCAGAATGACCCCAAAATCCCCTATTCTGTTTTTAGAAAATCATTATAAATTGTACAAATATAATTATAAGATAAAATTTATATTCTTAGACTCCGTAATGAGTCTAGTTTCAAACGAAATAAACGAGAACATATTCTGAATTCTGTACAATGGGAAATTTGATTCATAGTGAAGAGTGGTCAGAATAGGCAAACAGTAAAATAGGGGAAACTTTAAGAAAAATCTGGTATTGATTGGCCAAACCAAAAATTCTAAAAATTTTGTGGATAGAAGATATATAAGTTTATTTTTAGGGAAAATTAACGGCACTAGATTTGGAGCTTCGTAGCTCCAGTTACAAACAATTTAATTACTATTGCTCAGGAAGACAGCTTGTAGTGAAATTGTGATTAGGTTGTAAATATTGATAAAACTGTTTGAGTTGCTTATAAGCTATTGATTAAATATTAGTAATCAAAGTACCGAATCCATGTTAAAGTGAGGCTATAAGCCGTAAATGACTAGTATACCTGGTCGATTTTGATATGATGAAATTGATGTACAAGATATGTATATGTGGTGAGGCCGAAATGGCTAATATTAAATGTGTGCAAGTTATCCGAATGGCCTTTATGAAAATGTGTGCTATCTTTATTTGTATAGTGAGGCCGAATGGTTACTTAGAAATGTAATATGGCTGAGTGGTTAGTTAAATGAAAGCAAAGTATGTGATGTATTAGCAAGTGATGATAAAAGCATTATCTTATATATGTGCTTGTGTATGTGGTGTGACCGAATGGGTAAATGTGAAATGTACATACGTTTATGTGTATATAATGTGGCCGAATGACCAATTATGAAAAGTGTGTATTATTAGATATTTGACAAAGTTAGTAAAAAGTATATAAAATGAATTGTGCTGGTAATATATCCGGGTTTAAAGTCCCGCAGGCTTCGTGCTGAGATTGTATCCGGGTTTAAGGACCCGCAGGCTTCGTGTTAATAATTTATCCAGGCTAAAAGTCTCGCCGGTGATTTGAGTAAAGTCTAAGAATATGAGCCTTCGTGGTAATAATTACCAATAAATACGTACAATGCAATAAATTGGCCAGGTATGTATCATGTACTCGTATGTGAATTTTAAATTGGATTGAATTATAATTATCAAAGTGATGTATATATAATTGAATGCTATGTCTACAAATGTAACGATGATACATTCGGCCAAAGTACAATGTTATATGAAAGTATGTGAATTGGCTATATTGTATGAGTTGCAAATCAAGTGAAATTATATTCTGAAATTTCTGACGTATTTGTGTATATTCAGCCAAGTAACTATGCATTTTAAAATATGAGAGTTGTGATATTAAATGTTCATTTAATGACAAGTTTAAATAGTTTGTATTGCTTAAGACTTACTAAGCTTATGAAAGCTTACTTTGAATGTCATTTTTCTCTATTATTTTTGTAGATCGTTGACTCTTACTATCAGCTCGAGGATCGTCAGCACTTCGTCACACTATCTACTATTGTGGTAATGATGTGATTTGGACTTAGCTTATAGCATGTATAGGATAGACTATAAGTAGAATGATATTTTGACTATTGTATATAAGCCATGCGAATATGGCGTCTTATGGAAGTTTACTTATACAAGTTTTAAATTCGATCTTTGTTTGTGCCTATTATTTATATAAATAATTGATTCTTTTATTTAAGAAAGGGTTCAAAATTTTACTGTTTTAATCTGTTTCTTAAGTTTCGGTAATGCCTCGTCCTATTTCGGCGATGGTTACGGGATAGGGGTGTTACATTTTATTGGTATCAGAGCTACGGTTTAGTCGATTCTAGGACTAACGTAGCACGTATGAGTCTAGTTATACATGCCATAAAGTGATAAAATGATAATGTGATGATTTCTAACAGTTAAAATGTGTTTTTTGTATTGTAATGAAATCCGATCCCGATCGAGCTGTAGCAGATGGTATTGAGAGGATTGAAACATGCTTATGATGTGTCAATATTGAGAAAGGTATAAATATAAGTAAGTTTTGAGTAATTAAGTTTAGCATAAAAGTTAAAATGGCATGTTATAAGTGTATGATATATGAATCACGGTCCATCAACCTTGTTATACCTAAATTTGTTTATGAAATAGTTGTGTATAAGGCATGTAGCCGAATGATCGCTAGATGATAATTAGGTGGATATGTGATCCTTGTGTGCATATAGATCGAATGTTAAATGAAAGTTATACATTATGTGTTTGTATGCGAATAAAGCAAATGAAATTCCAATGTGATAGAATTGTGAAATGTATACTTGATGGATTAATATGCATAAAGGTTCAGTGAGTTATATCCGGGTTAAGCCCTGAAGAGCATTCGTGCTAGAGTTATATCCGGGTTAAGTCCCGATAAGCATTCGTGCTGGTGTTATATCCGGGTTAAGTCTCGAAGAGCATTCGTGTTGGTGTTATATCTGGGTTAAGTCCCGAAAAGCATTCGTGCTGGTGTTATATCCGGGCTAAGTCCCGAAGAGCATTCGTGCTGGTGTTATATCCGGGCTAAGTCCCAAAGAGTATTCGTGCTGGTGTTATATCCGGGCTAAGTCCTGAAGAGCATTCATGCTGGTGTTATATCCGGGTTAAGTCCCGAAGAGCATTCGTGCTGGTGTTATATCCGGGCTAAGTCCCGAAAAGCATTCGTGCTGGTGTTATATCCGGGTTAAGTCCTAAAGAGCATTCGTGCTGGTGTTATATCTGGGCTAAGTCTCGAAGAGCATTCGTGCTAGTGCTATATCCGGGCTAAGTCCCGAAGAGCATTCGTGCTGGTGTTATATCCGGGCTAGGTTTCGAAGAGCATTCGTGCCGGTGATGTGTATTCGGGCCTTCGTGCCTAGCAGGCTTCGTGCCGGTGATGTGTATTTGGGTCTTCGTGCCTAGCAGGCTTCGTGCCGGTAATGTGTATTCAGGCCTTCGTGCCTAGCAGGCTTCGTGCCGGTGATGTGTATTCGGGCCTTCATGCCTAGCAGGCTTAATGCTGGTGATTCAAGCAAAGTTTAAGTGTTCATTACTATATAAATTCAAAGTTAAATGAAAGCATACGTTTAAAGTGTACATATGAGATGTTTTATAGACTTAGTTAAGTCATTTCAATGTGTACTAACGAATGAATAAGGGCACTATGTGTGTGAATGATTAGAGGCACTGTGTGTGCGAATTCCTTTAACCGAGCACTATGTGTGTAAGATCGGTAATTGAGGCACTGTGTGTGCGAATTTCTTTAACCGAGTACTATGTGTGCGAGATCGGTCAGTGGCACTAAGTGTGTGAAATGAGATTCATATAAGACCTCGTCTAGGACGAAGGCATTGATTTGAGATAGTATGTAAGACCATGTCTGGGACATGGCATCGGTTCGATAAGTGATAACATGTAAAACCATATCTAGGATATGGCATTGTACGAGCTATATGTGATTATCGAGTATCTGTAATGATTCTGAATGGTTCAACGAGCATATTTAAAACGATAATTAAAGTAAGATCAGAATAAGTAATACAGGTATGTACGAAACTTATGTGAGAATGAAATGAAAGTAAAAATTTGTGAGTTCATATTATATTATGTATACTCAATAAGAAAGATTTATGTATAGATATGTTTCATATCAAAATGTGTTTAATTTACTATAATACAATATGTATTGAATGTTGTGTGAGGTATAAATTATATTTGCTATTACTATATATACATAAGGCAATTATCTAATAAGATCATAATTGGGTCATGGCAAGAGAAATAAAGACCATGGCAGGGCCTTGGCAATGTGTATGTAAGACCATGGTTGGACTATGGCTTTAAGTAAATGACATACTCAGTCAAGTAAGACACTCTTTAAATTGACAAATGTTAGGAAGTAGAATTAAAGTTAGATGTTGAATTTTAATTAGACACTGATACTCGGTATTTGAGTTTGAATTGGGGATTAATAGATATAAATTGACGATTGATTATTGTTTTGGCTGTAATTTTGTTATAAGTGGATACGTGAAAAAGTGGTGGATAGGTTGTTAAGGAATGGATTTATGTTATATGTGCACTTAAGTGCTTAGTTGAAAATGTGTTATGGATTTAGTCTATGAGATTCTCGGTATATGAAGTTATATGTGCTATTGCTGAATGGACACTATTTTGTTAATCATGTTCAAGAAATTATTTCGATTAAGTTTCGACATTTGAAAGTCTGTAAGAATTTTTGATGAATGCTAATAATTTTGGATATATGAGTTATGTGTTAGAATAAATCTCGTGCCAGTGGATTATATTAGGCTTTATGCCTATTCGACTGTATACGGGTATCAATAACTATAAATGAATGTGTTAAATGAACTAAATGTTCAGGTACGTGGAAGTAGATTTTCTTTTGGAAATAAGTTAAGTTGAACATTGAGATGTGATAAAGTTACAAAAGGGATTCATTGGGATGTTTGAGTATATGTGTACTTTCGGCCAGGTTACAACTTATACATGAATGAAAATGTGGGTTAGGAATATGTGAGTTGATTTTATGTTTTATACATGTTAATATGTGATTTATATGTGTTCGAAATGCAAGTATAAATTCAATTAAGTGATTATTGCTTATGAAATCAAGAAAATGATATATATGTGTATACTTGTAGAAATGATTATGTATTTGTTTTAAGATAAGAAAGTGATTTTATAGAACGATGTGAAATCAGTAATAAATTACAATTGTTATTGATGAGCTAATGTTTATATGTACATAATTCAATAAGAGGACGTTATCCTAACCTAGACGCTAGTAAGATTTTCGGGGACGAAAATCCCTAAGGGGGGAGAGTTGTAACAGCCCTAATCTGACCCTAGTCGGAAAGTGGTTTCGGGACCAGAAAACAGAGTCAGAAAATTTTTAAAATATTATTTTCAGTGTTTTTATTATGTGAATTGCCTATTGTAAAAAAAAAAAAAAATTGGTTTTTTAATTTCATCATTTGAATGTCAATTATTTAAGAATGGCTCAAATGCATAAAAGGAAAAATTAGAGGTACAAAATACAAGTGCCGATTTGTGAGTGGTTTTGTAACACCCCTATCCCATAACCATCACCAGAATAGGTAAGGGGCATTACCGGACTTGTAACATATATCGGAACAGTAAAATTTCAAACTTTTTAATCGAGAACCATCACGTATCATCTGTCATTAGAGCATGCTTCAATTGATCATAAAATGATGTATATAATTATTGGAAATCTAATTGGAAACATGCTAAAAGATAGGAGAACATTTGCAAAATTTCAAAGTTAGGGACACACGGCCGTAGCCCTTGCCCGTGTTCTTCACACACGGCCGTGTCCCTCCAGACACGCCCAAACCTTTCAGCCCGTGGTCGAATCTGACTTATCCCACATGGCTGTCCAACACGCCCATGGGATTAGGCCGTGTGTCGCCCATGGCCTAGGCACGCCCGTGCCCTTACCCCGCGGTCGAAACTATCAAATATCACACGGTTACCTGACACGCCCATGTATAAAACAGAGCAAACTGTGTGACTATACTGCCAAATTTCACACGCCTACAAATTACCAGACACGCCCGTGTGTCTAGGCCGTATACCAAAACTGACCAAAACATTAAGGTGCAGGGGACACACGGTCGAAGCGCACGCCGGTGTTCCCTGGCCGTGTGGCACAAATATAGGCTTGGTTTAAGCCAATTTGCCACCCAATATGGGTCATTTCTACTAGCCATTAACTAACAACATTTCATGCCATTCTACCAACCTAAAACATACCAATTCAAGCACAAAATGGACCCAAAATCATCTCAATTCATTCACAAATCAAGCACACCAACTCAAAGGCCTAAATGACCATTTCCATGCACTCATCCACACATATATACATATCAATTATGCAAGCTTATAATCTCATCAAAATCACATATCCTTCCATAAGCACATATAGCTAAAGGACAACTCAAGTACTTGATTATATTCATATATGACATTTACCAAAATATATCATGTTCACTAAAGTACTAGCCTATACATGCCATGACCAAATGTTTGCAAAATACTCAAAAGTACCGAAGGTTTATCAATAGTGTGATAGTGATCCCTGACTCGTCCGAATCCGAGCTAGCTTCCGAATCTAGAAGACAGTGAAAGAAATAAACGGAATAAGCTTCTAAAGCTTAGTAAGTCCATATAACATGAAATGAAACTTACCATTTCAATGAGATATCCATAAGTAAGGCCATTACAAACATATGATCTTATAGCCTATTGCACAAACTCACACTCATTAGTTCATGTAGTTTCATAACATATCATATATAAAAGCTTATCAAATACTTCATTTCAAGTAACATATACAAATCTTGTAAATCATATGGCATAATATGCCTTCATTTTGCACTTTCTCATATAACATGTTGATCATGTAACTAGTATCATTCCATTCATACAAATCATATGACATGTATTTCATATACTTCATTATCTCATGTATAGCACATAACTCTTATAACATGTACCTTATACCATTCATGTATTCACATAACATCTCTCTCATATATTCAAATATCAATTAACCTTTCCTGTAACATGTATCAGTATTGCCCGTTGAACCTATAAGAACATCGAAAGATACTCGGGTGATACACACACAGTGTATATACATATAACCTGTAATCCGTCAATGCGTCATATATGCTCTTTCGACCCTGTACGGTAAGCCCGGAGGCTGAACATATAATCCCGAAGGATAATCGGTAAGCCCGTAGGCTGAACATGTAATCCCGAAGGATAAACCTGTAGCTCATGAGCACATGGTGAGTCCGCAACAAATGCAGGAGCTCAAACCACCCTGTAGCCCTAGTGACATGTCACTTGTATCCTATCGACTTCTACAGTTCTAACGGGGCTCGGTATTCAATTTATCACTTGTAACAATTTAACATTTCTATTTCAATCTCATATATACTCGTTACATTAGGCTATTTAATCATCTAGCATTTCATATTTTCAAATAACAATACGTATGAACACACATATATATATACATTAAATTCGTTATACGAACTTACCTAGTAATCCCGTATGTACTCGTCTATTTTCTGTTTTCCCCGATCAAGTTCCGGGATTCGATCGTCTTTATCTATATTAATGCAAAAATTCAGCTATTTACTAACTCACATATTCAATTCAATCCAAAAACATATAATTTGACATATTTGCAATTTAGCCCCTATATTTACAATACTTTGCAATTTAGTCCTCTCATCACAAAAATGACAAATTACACAATCAATCCCCCAATTCACTATAGACGAATATTCAAGGGACTTATACAAGCATATATCTTTCAATTAATCACAATTTAACCTTAAAAATTCTACCTTTTTACAATCAAATCCTCAAAACCCATTTTCTTCAAAAATTACTTTAAAATTCTTGTATATTTCCACATAATATTTCATAATTCATCAAAATCTTCTAAAATATCATAGATTTATCAATGGAATTTTTCAAAAACATAATCAAAATCAGAAATTGAGGTACGGGTCAGTTAATATACGAAGCAACGATCTCAAAAACGTAAAAATTATCGAAAACGGAACAAAAACGAACCTCAATTTGAAGCTTGAAGTAGCCGAATATTTGAAAGCATAAAAACCTTTATTTTGTTTATGAGAATCGGTGAAGAAGAACATAAAATGAATAAAAATTTCATGTTTTATTAAACATATAACATATATTAATTAAAAACCAAAACTAACCTTTATAACATTATTTATAAAACCATAATAATAAGGGCATAAGTGTCCACTAGCTTAAAAAATGGTGAAATAACCACTTAAGGCCTTCTATTTAAAAAGCCATTGCCAAGCAAGCCATTTATGAAATAGAACTCTAATTTATTGCTTTATGCGATTTAATCCTTTTTCTCAAGTTAACCAGTCAAACGATAAAATTTCTAAACGAAACTTTCACACGGTGATTCTATCATGCTGTAAAACATATGAAAGCAATAAAAATAATAATTCGACTCGGTTAAGTGGTCCCAAAACCACCCGTTCTGACTAGGGTCTAAAGTGGGCTGTTACAACTCTCCCCACCTTTAGGGATTTTCGTCCCTGAAAATCTTACCAGCGAACAAGTTAGGGTATTGTTTTCGCATAGTTTCCTCGAGTTCCCACGTAGCTTCTTCTATTACTTGTTTACACCAGAGAACTTTTACAAGTGCTATACGCTTATTTCTCAACTCTTTCATTTCTCAGGCCAGAATTCTAATCGGTTCTTCGCTGTACGATAGATCAGACTGTAATTCCACATCTATGTGAGAAATGACATGAGACGGATCAGATCGATATCGTCGAAGCATTGAAACGTGAAATACGTCGTGAATCTTTTCAAGCTCAGACGGTAACGATAACTGGTAAGCTACAGGTCCAATTCGTTCCACAATTTCATACGGCCCGATAAAACGAGGACTTAACTTTCCTTTTCTGCCAAAACGAAGAATTTTCTTCCATAGTGATACTTTCAGAAATACTCTGTCTCCAACCTGAAACTCTATTTCTTTCCGTTTCAAATTTGCGTATGATTTCTGTCTATCTGAAGCTGCTTTTAAATTATCGCGTATTACTTTTACTTTTTCTTCTGTATCTCGGATTAGATCAACCCCGTGAAACTTTCTCTCACTCAATTCCATCCAGTATAGCGGTGTTCGACATTTACGACCATATAATGCTTCATATGGAGCCATCTTTAAACTCGTCTGAAAACTGTTATTGTATGCAAACTCTATCAGAGGTAAGTATTTCTCCCAATTACTTTCGAATTCAAGAATACAACACCGTAACATGTCTTCCAGAATCTGAATAACTCTTTCAGACTGACCGTCAGTCTAGGGATGAAATGCTGTACTAAAATTCAATTTCGTTCCCAAAGCCTCTTGAAACTTCTTCCAGAATCTCGAGGTAAACCTTAGATCTCTATCAGACACAATGGATAACGGTATACCATGTAATCGCACAATTTCAGATACATATAGTTCAGCTAATTTATCCAGAGAATAATCAGTACGTACCGGTATAAAATGTGTAGATTTTGTCAATCTGTCAACGATAACCCAGATTGCATTTTTCTTCTTCAGAGTCAGAGGTAGTCCAGATACAAAATCCATATTGACTCTGTCCCATTTCCATTCTAGAATCATAATAGGCTGTAATAAACCTGACGGTACCTGATGTTCAGCTTTAACTTGCTGACAGATCAAACATTTCAATACGAATTCTGATATGTCACGTTTCATTCCTGCCCACTAAAATTGCTGTTTCAAATCGTTATACATCTTAGTGCTACCCGGATGAACTAAAAATCGACTGTCATGTGCCTCGTGTAGAACTTTCTAAATGAGTTCACTCTTTTTTAGTATGCAAATTCTATTTCGAAACATTAAACAATCATCGTTCCTTATAGAAAAGTCAGAATCAGAATTAGACTCACAGTGAAGTCGTTTAGCTTGCGATCAGGATCAGTCCCTTGAGCTTCAAAAACTTGCTGCAGAATCAACGGTTTAGCCTTTAGCTCAGCTAAAACAGATCCATCATCATATAATGTCATTTGAGCATTCAAAGCTCGCAGAGTAAACAGAGACTTTCGACTTAGCGCATCAGCTACAACATTAGCTTTCCCTGGATGATAATCAATTACAAATTCATAGTCTTTTAGTAGTTCGAGCCATCTCCGCTGTCGCATATTTAAATCTTTCTGTGACATCATATACTTCAGACTTTTATGATCGGTAAAAATTCTACATTTCTCACCATATAAGTAATGCCGCCAAATCTTTAATGCAAATACTATAGCAGCCAACTCAAGATCATGCGTCGGGTAATTCTTCTCATGCGGCTTTAACTGTCGAGAGGCATAAGCTATGACTTTCCCGTCTTGCATCAATACACAGCCCAGTCCGATAATAGATGCATCACTGTATATAACAAATTCTTTCCCCGATTCGGGTTGAACTAAAACCGGAGCTTCTGTTAACAGGGCTTTCAACTATTCGAAACTCTGCTGACATTTATCAGTCCACTCGAATTTCACATCTTTCTGCAACAATTGAGTCAACGGCACTGTAATCATCGAGAATCCTTTAACAAATCTTCGGTAATATCCCGCTAATCCCAGAAAACTTCTAATCTCAGATACATTTCTCAGGGGTTTCCAGTCTATAATAGCAGATATTTTACTCGGATCTACTCTGATGCCTTCCGCAGAAACAATATGACCCAAAAATCCGACTTCTCGAAGCCAAAATTCACATTTGCTAAATTTGGCAAATAACTGCTTATCTCTCAAGATTTGTAACACAATTCTCAGATGCTCAGTATGCTCTGCCTCATCACGTGAATAGATCAGAATGTCATCAATGAACACGACAATGAATCTATCTAAATACGGTTTGAATACACGGTTCATCAAGTCCATGAACACTGCAGGTGCATTTGTCAACCCGAAAGGCATGACCAGAAACTCATAATGTCCGTATCGTGTTCTGAAAGCAGTTTTTGGTATATCTGAATCTTTAACTCGCAACTGGTAATAACCCGATCTCAAATCAATCTTTGAAAATACAGTAGCTCCTTTTAACTGATCGAATAAATCATCAATCCGCGGAAGAGGGTATTTATTCTTCACTGTTACCTTGTTCAACTGTCGGTAATCAATACACATTCTCATCATTCCATCTTTCTTTTTCACAAATAATACGGGAGCACCCCAAGGTGAAAAGCTCGTTCTCGCGAAACCTCTATCTATCAATTCTTGTAACTGTGCTTTCAACTCTTTTAATTCCGTCGGTGCCATTCTGTATAGAGCTATCGATATCGGGGTAGTGCCCGGTAACAATTCAATACCGAATTCAACTTCTCTAATCGGTGGTAAACCCGGTAATTCTTCCAGAAAAACATCTGAAAACTCACAAGCAACTGGTACAGACTCAATTTTTAATTCTGTCTTGCTAGAATTCATCACATGCGCTAAATACGCATCATAGCCTTTTCTGACATACTTCTGAGCCCTCATGGTAGAAATCACTATCGGTAATTCATTCGAATCATTTGATTCAATCCGAAGAATCTCACCATTCTGACATTTGAATTTTATATTCTTACTTCGACAATTCACAATAGCCTCATGCGCATTTAGCCAGTCCATGCCCAGTATTACATCGAATTCGTCAAAAGGGAGGAGCATTAGATCAGCCAAAAAATAATATCCCCGAGTCATCAACAGACATTTCTTACATATCTTATCAACTAACACAGAGTTTCCTAATAGATTCGATACTTTAACTACATATTCTGTAGATTCAACACTTAAATTCTTTTCATACACTAATTTCATACAGATATATGAATGAGTCGATCCAGGATCTATCAACGCAACAATATCAGTGTTATAGAGAGAAAAAGTACCGGTAATAACATCAGGCGACGAGGCTTCCTCGCGTGCACGTATTGCATAAGCTCTCGCAGGAGTACGCATCTCAAATCTCACATTAGCATCTCTCGCCATATTGCGATTTCCACTTTGGTTCCCAACACTTCGCGACGGTCTACCTCTCGATGCAACATTATTTGTCTTAGTCGATTGTTCTCTATCAGGTACAGATCTTTCAGGACAATTACGCAAGTAATGATCTAACAATCCACATCGAAAACATGCCCCACTCATCAGTCGACACTCTCCAAAATGCCTTCTATTACAATGCTTGCACTCTGATCCGGGAATTCTCACACTACCCGCACTAGCTACAGAAG
Organism: Gossypium stocksii; assembly: GCA_020496765.1. NCBI lineage: Eukaryota > Viridiplantae > Streptophyta > Magnoliopsida > Malvales > Malvaceae > Gossypium > Gossypium stocksii. The sequence continues at coordinate 46,321,509 of CM035624.1, forward strand.
TCGTCTGAGGTCTCGAATGAGAAGTCTTAACACTTTTTTCTCAGATAGATGTGCCAGTAGAAGCAGCAGGACGAGGATGAAAATCCTTTGATCTTTTGGATCCAGACTGATACGGTTTTCCCGCAAACCTTTTTCTAGCTTCTCTAAATTCAGAATCAGCTTTTCTCTTTTCTTTAGCAAGCTCTTCGGCTTTACAAGCCCGATCAACGAGAACTACAAACTCTCTCAGCTTAAGTATTCCGGCTAATAGTCGAATTTCTTCATTTAGCCCATCTTTGAACCTTTTGCACATTGTTGCTTTGGTAGAAACACATTCGCGAGCATATTTGCTGAGTCGTACAAACTCTCTCTCGTATTCAGTTACAGACATTTGACCCTGTTTCAGTTCTAAAAACTCTTTTCTTTTCTGATCGATGAATCGTTGACTGATGTATTTCTTTCTGAATTCCGTCTGGAAGAAATCCCAATCGACTCGTTCTCGTGGTACAACCGAGGTCAATGTATTCCACCATTGATATGCTGAATCCTGAAGCAAGGAAATAGCACATCTCAGGCACTCATCAGGAGTACAAGCCAGTTCATTAAAAACTCTGATCGTATTCTCAAGCCAAAATTTAGCCCTCTCAGTATCATCACTTGCTAAAGCTCGGAATTCCTCAGCACCATACTTCCGTATCTTATCGACAGGAGGTCTATTCAATCTCAGAGGATCCACAACTCGTACATTATCAGGGTTAGGTTGTGGGACGGGAGGGGGTGGAGGTTGCGGAGCAGCCGGGTTTGCTCGCACAAACTCACTAAACCATCCAGACATCATTTGGAAGAAAGCTTGTTTAATTTCTTCCTGATTGGCCACAGCAGGGTCCGATTCAGAAGGCACAGCCCCTTGAGCGGATGCTGGCGCAATACTTTCAACATCATCAGCTAAAGCTCGATTCGGATCCATTACTATATAAAACAGATTTCAAAGGATGTCAGGAGATATCACACTATCACATTTCATGTACATGGCAAGTATAGCTAGACTAATACTCACTACAGTAGTCCTAGAATCGACTAAACTGTGGCTCTGATACCAACCAAATGTAACACCCCTATCCCGTAACCGTCGCTAGAATAGGTAAGGGGCATTACCGGACTTGTAACATTTATTGGAATAGTAAAATTTTAAACTTTTTAATCGAGAACTATCACGCATCATCTGTCATTAGAGCATGCTTCAATTGATCATAAAATGATGTATATAATTATTGGAAATCTAATTGGAAACATGCTAAAAGATAGGAGAACATTTGCAAAATTTCAAAGTTAGGGACACACGGCCGTGCCCCTTGCCCGTGTTCTTCACACACGGCCGTGTCCCTCCAGACACGCCCAAACCTTTCAGCCCGTGGTCAAATCTGACTTATCCCACATGGCTGTCCAACACGCCCATGGGATTAGGCCGTGTGTCACCCACGACCTAGGCACGCCCGTGCCCTTACCCCGTGGTCGAAACTGTCAAATATCACACGGTTACCTGACACGCCCGTGTACAAAACAGAGAAGACCGTGTGACTATACTGCCAAATTTCACACGGCTACAAATTACCAGACACGCCCGTGTGTCTAGGCCGTGTACCAAAACTGACCAAAACATTAAGGTGCAGGGGACACACGGTCGAAGCGTACGCCCGTGTTCCCTGGCCGTGTGGCACAAATATAGGCTTGGTTTAAGCCAATTTGCCACCCAATATGGGTCATTTCTACTAGCCATTAACTAACAACAGTTCATGCCATTCTACCAACCTAAAACATACCAATTCAAGCACAAAATGGACCCAAAATCATCTCAATTCATTCACAAATCAAGCACACCAACTCAAAGGCCTAAATGACCATTTCCATGCACTCATCCACACATATATACATATCAATTATGCAAGCTTATAATCTCATCAAAATCACATATCCTTCCATAAGCACATATAGCTAAAGGACAACTCAAGTACTTGATTATATTCATATATGACACTTACCAAAATATATCATGTTCACTAAAGTACTAGCCTATACATGCCATGACCAAACGTTTGCAAAATACTCAAAAGTATCGAAGGTTTATCGATAGTGTGATAGCGATCCCCGACTCGTCCGATATCCGAGCTAGCTTCCGAATCTAGAAGAGAGTGAAAGAAATAAACAGAATAAGTTTCTAAAGCTTAGTAAGTCCATATAACATGAAATGAAACTTACTATTTCAATGAGATATCCATAAGTAAGGCCATTACAAACACATGATCTTATAGCCTATTGCACAAACTCACACTCATTAGTTCATGTAGTTTCATAACATATCATATATAAAAGCTTATCAAATACTTCATTTCAAGTAACATATACAAATCTTGTAAATCATATGGCATAATATGCCTTCATTTTGCACTTTCTCATATAACATGTTGATCATGTAACTAGTATCATTCCATTCATACAAATCATATGACATGTATTTCATATACTTCATTATCTCATGTATAGCACATAACTCTTATAACATGTACCTTATACCATTCATGTATTCACAAAACATCTCTCTCATATATTCAAATATCAATTAACCTTTCCTGTAACATGTATCGGTATTGCCCGTTGAACCTATAAGAACATCGAAAGATACTCGGGTGATACACACACAGTGTATATACATATAACCTGTAATCCGTCAATGCGTCATATATGCTCTTTCGACCCTGTACGGTAAGCCCGGAGGCTGAACATATAATCCCGAAGGATAATCGGTAAGCCCATAGGCTGAATATGTAATCCCGAAGGATAAACCTGTAGCTCATGAGCACGTGGTGAGTCCGTAACAAATGCAGGAGCTCGAACCACCCTGTAGCCCTAGTGACATGTCACTTGTATCCTATCGACTTCTACGGTTCTAACGGGGCTCGGTATTCAATTTATCACTTGTAACAATTTAACATTTCTATTTCAATCTCATACATACTCGTTACATTAGGCTATTTAATCATCTAGCATTTCATATTTTCAAATAACAATACGTATGAACACACATATATATACATTAAATTCGTTATACGAACTTACCTAGTAATCCCGTATCTACTCGTCTATTTTTCGTTTTCCCCGATCAAGTTCCGGGATTCGATCGTCTTTATCTATATTAATGCAAAAATTCAGCTATTTACTAACTCACATATTCAATTCAATCCAAAAACATATAATTTGACATATTTGCAATTTAGCCCCTATATTTACAATACTTTGTAATTTAGTCATCTCATCACAAAAATGACAAATTACACAATCAATCCCCCAATTCACTATAGCCAAATATTCAAGCGACTTATACAAGCATATATCTTTCAATTAATCACAATTTAACCTTAAAAATTCTACCTTTTTACAATCAAATCCTCAAAACCCATTTTCTTCAAAAATTACTTTAAAATTCTTGTATATTTCCACATAATATTTCATAATTCATCAAAATCTTCAAAAATATCATAGATTCATCAATGGCATTTTTCAAAACCATAATCAAAATCAGAAATTGAGGTACGGGTTGGTTAATATACGAAGCAACGATCTCAAAAACGTAAAAATTATCGAAAACGGAACAAAAACGAACCTCAATTTGAAGCTTGAAGTAGTCGAATATTTGAAAGCATAAAAACCTTTATTTTGTTTATGAGAATCGGTGAAGAAGAACATAAAATGAATAAAAATTTCATGTTTTATTAAACATATAACATATATTAATTAAAAACCAAAACTAACCTTTATAACATTATTTATAAAACCATAATAATAAGGGCATAAGTGTCCACTAGCTTAAAAAATGGTGAAATAACAACTTAAGGCCTTCTATTTAAAAAGCCATTGCCAAACAAGCCATTTATGAAATAGAACTCTAATTTATCGCTTTACGCGATTTAATCCTTTTTCTCAAATTAACCAGTCAAACGATAAAATTTCTAAACGAAACTTTCACACGGTGATTCTATCATGCTGTAAAACATATTAAAGCAATACAAATAATAATTCGACTCGGTTAAGTGGTCCCGAAACCACCCGTTCTGACTAGGGTCTAAAGTGGGCTATTACAGGTTTATTAACATGGAGTACTTGCATGTTAAATTGGCCATTTTGGAGTTAATGGCCGACCATCACATGTTTGAAAACAATTTTGTTTTCATTTCTTTTATTTGGTTGGTAAGTAAATTAAAAAAGTGTGTATTTTATATATATGCTTTATAATTGGTAATAATGACTTTATATTATAAATTATATAATATGTTATAATATGTGATATTGGGGGCAAAAAAAGCTTCATTTTGTTCTTTCTAAATTACCGAAACTAGAGCAAACCTTGAGATGAAAAAATTCCTAGGCTAAGGCATTCGGCTGCTAGAAACCTTTAAATTCAAGGTGATTCTCATGCTTTTTCTTATTAATTTTAGTATATTTATAAACTACATGCAATTCCTTATAAAGCCCATGTTGGATTTTTGATTTTTGGTCAAAGAATGAGTGTTCAACCGTGGAGTAATTGTGTTTTAATTGATGCTTGATGAGTTTGAAATGAGAGTGATGATAAATGAGATGATGCTAGCTAATTATGCATATATGTGGTTTAGATGAATTGAATTGTCGTTTGTAATAGTGGAAAGAAAATTTGAATTACTTGGTTATAATTAAGTGTATGTGTTCAAATAGTTAATAATGGAAGTGCCATATGATATATATGTGTTAGAAATTAAAAGAATTTAGATTAAGATGAATTGATAGGGTGATTGAATTAGTTTACTTGATTAAATTCAAGCTCAAGATCTAAGAGAGTCAAACTCGGCCAAAGGGAAAGCGAAAGTTGTGGAATAATCGATCGAAGATGTTCATCCAACATGAGGTAAGTTCTTAAGTGTTTGAACTTTACTTTATTATGCTTAAAGATTAAATAAACCTAGTAGCGAGAAAGATGAATTTTACTGTTTGTTCCTATTATTTATATAAATAGTTGATTCTTTTATTTAAGAAAGGGTTCAAAATTTTACTGTTTTAACCTGTTTCCTAAGTTTCGGTAACGCCTCGTCCTATTCCAGCGACGGTTACGGGATATGCGTGTTACATAAGTCCAACACATTTAACTTTAAAGCCCACCTACTCGCTTGCCAGATTTATTCAAAAAAGAAACCAAAATAAATTGTAAGAGCCAAAACATGAACCTTGGACCCCTTGCTTCCTCTATGGCATCACTTCCTTGTCTCCCATGTGGCGCCATTTGCCACTAGACCACAACTCATTTTGTGTCTTATTTTAGCCCTTTTTATTTATAAGTTATCCCACTTGAGCTCAGGGTTCTGTTAACCTGAAAATAAATATTTTTCCCATACTAAACCCGAACTTAGGACTTCACAGAAACTCTTTAACACCTCAAATTACCACCTTATCCACTAAACTAAACAGACAATTTAAATTATTAAAGCCGCTTTTTAATCGATCCAAAACTCAAGGCCCAATACTTCTAGGCCCAAATTCAGGGTGTTACATTATGCAAGAATCAACAACACTTAATCCAGGATCAGGAAGTTTCCTTCCTCACACACTATTCTAACATCTATGCATGTAGAACGAAAAACACATAAATGACTTAGGGGATAACCTAGGGTTCATCAGTATTTACCCGTGAGCTGATACTAATGTTGAAGTTAGCTGAATATTGTGAACCTTACTTCAAAGAGGTTTTCTAAACATAGGTTTTTAAAGAGTTTTCAGAGGAAATCAAGGAAGAAGAAGAAGAAAATGTAAAGGTATTCAGAAATACCACCACTATCCTTATATACTTAAGCATGAAGACATGGATTAGTGGAAAAATTAGATAATTCCACTAACACTCTTGATTCTCACGACTAAGTGTACTTAATTTAAGTATTATCATCTACAATAGTCTAGTTACGTTCTAACTAAATCTTAACTTAACTAACCAAATTACAATACTTAAATAATAAACAAATCTAAATAGTTGCAAACTTAATGAATTCGCCCAAAACATATGGTGTAATAACTTATTTTTTAGTGGTGTCGAAAATAGTGGTTTTGGGGCCACCAAATTTGACGAGAAAGTTCATAAACATTATTATTTCATATTTACGAGTCAAATATGGTTTTTTAAAAAGGTTTTTGATTTGATAAATTATGATTTACAAGTGATTTATTAAGTTCAAGTGGTATGACCCTGAGGTCAAGTGGTTTTAGAAAATGAGGTATCGGGACCTCGTTTCTATAAACCAAGCTATAAATATTTTTATAAATATTTACAGAGTTCCATTAAGGTGGTATTAAATTTTCGTTGAAAAATTTTAACGTTTCAATAGTTAATTAATTAAAAAGGATTAAATTGTAAAAGATGTAAAATTTAATCACTATTTTATTTGAGTGATTAAATGGTTAATTGAATAAAGGAAAAGGGACTTAAATGGTAATTAGACAATTCAGGGTGTTAGTGGACAATAATGGACATGAATTTGATGTTATATTTAATTATTAACTAAAGTTAACATAGTAATTTGATAATTATATTAAATTAAAATAAAACAAAAGGTTAATTGGTTATAAGCTTTTTAGTGTTTCTTCTTCATCAATGGTCAAATTTGATAATTATATTAAATTAAATTTGATGTTTGTGATAAAGCTTTTCGCCATGGTCAAATTGCTTGCATGGTATGTGATTTTGGCTCCAATTTTAATAATTTTCATGTTTTTGAGATCGTTGCAACTAGGTCCAGCTAGCCCGTACCTTCGATTTTGAAACTGTTAAATATTTTGAATATTGCCATTGATGAAGCTTGTGATTTTAAATGTTAAATGATGAATTTGAGATATTAGTTGTTATTTAAAAGTATTTTATTAAGTGATTTTTGATGAATTTTTATTAGGGACTAAATTGTTAAAATAATAAAATTTCAAGGATTTAACATGAAATTGTTGCATGAATGTGCTGTTTTTCATACCATGAACAATCGACTAAGCTCAATTTTGGGTAAAAATGGTTAATTTGCATGTTTTGGGCTCAAGGACTAAATTGAATAAAAGTAAAACTTTAAGGGTAATTTTGTAAAAAATGTCAAAATGACTAAATTGCATAAAATACATTAGTTTACTGTCTAAATTAATAGATTGAATGAAATTATTAATTTAGATAAAGATCGGGTGGAAAATCAATGAAAATGGAAAAATACTAAAATGCCCCTAAAATTTGGTATTTATGCAATTTAGCCAGGTAAGTTTGTATGAATTGTACTATGTATATTGTTGATTAAATTAAATGTTATTATATGAATTTTATTGAAAATGAATCGATAGATATATGTTATTATACAATTTATCCGATAATGAAATAAGGGAAATTCAACGGCGTACGACGACTATCGAGTCCGTTTGAACCTTAAGAATATATAGGATACAAATAACATGTCATTAGGGTTATCGTGTTTCGGGTGCTGGTCTTGAACGTCCTATCAGTGGTTGAGTTTCCGGCATGTGTTGCGGTTACTTGATAGCTTATGTGAGCCACACCGTGTAGCTACGTTCCAACTGACAACTTGTGTGAATAGACCTAGGTTACCATGTTTTGAGTGCTGGTCTTGAATGTCCTATAGATGGCTGAGGTTTGGCATTAGAGTCAGATACTTGATAGCTTGTGTGAGCAAACCCATTCTATAGCTTGTGTGAGCTACAACTATATGTTTAGAACACTTTATGTGAGCTTTCTCGCGTATCCGATATTATTCTAAGTTGTTCAATGGATATGAAAAAGGTATGAACCAGTAAGGGTTCCAATTGACTTCACTATGACAATTATAGAAAGGTATGATGCATCGATGATTCAAGTAAGAACATTCATGATTATAAATTGTGATTTAAGTGATGCTATGTTTATGTCTTATGTGTTATGCAAATGAAATGGTAAAGATAACGATATAAATTAAGACATGAAACTATATGAATATCCTTAATATGGTGATACATGAAAATTATGTAAGTTAAGATGAGTAATAGATTCAAGTGATACATGTTGAGATTAAATGGCTATTCATGCTAATGTGCTTATATTTGTATCATGTATGCTAACATGTTTGTTGTGAATGCTTAGACTTTGGCCACTTAATAGCCCAATTTAGGGACTAGTTGGAAAAGTGGCTGCAAAATCACTAATCCGAGGTCAGAGAAAATAAATTTTATATTATTATTTGAGTTATAGCACGATTATATGAGTGCACAGAAATTTTGGTAAATTAATTTTAGTGATTGCATGCTTAATTTTCAAAAAGGACTAAATCGCATAAAGTGCGAAAGTTCTATTTTATTAGCCAGTTGAGTCAAATAGCTAGAGAACTAAAATGTGAGGGCTTTAAAGGGCAAATAGACCCTTATTCTTAAAGGTGGCCGGCCATAGGAGACAAAAAGCATGAAAAGTCAAAATTTTTGTATGGGTTAGTATTTGATGACTTAAACAAAAGCTAATAAAATAAAATAAGTGGCCATCTTCTCCCTCATTTTTCATTCCCTGTCGAAAATGGAAGAAGAAACCCCTATGGGAGCTTGAAATTTTCAGCCACCTTTCTTCATCACAAGTAAGTGATTTTAAGGCCATTTCTTGATAATTTTAATACTTTTGGAACCCTTGTAGCATGAACTACCTATTGGGAGGACTAATTTGCATAATGGATGAAAGTCTAGGGTTTTACCATGTGAGCATTTGTGTTGTTTGCTAGATTTTTATGGACGAAAATGAAATATGGTTATGAGATAAACAATTTTTGTGAAAAGGGGTTTTCATGAAAATACCTAAATAGGGCTATTTTGCAAAGTTTATAAAATAAGTTGTAAATGTGTGAAATAGTTGAAATTGTGAGTTGCTATAGTTATACAGAGAAATGGGCTAAGCTTCGTAAAAGAGGAGATTTGATAAAAATTAAATTTTGAGCCTAAGGGCAAAATCGTAATTTTTGTAAAGTCTAAGGGCAAAACTGTCATTTTGTGAAATTGTGAATTGTAGAATGTTTGAATTAATGTAGTGATTAAATGAGGGAATTTCATCATGTTAGATCAAGAAAATCGAGATTGGACTTAAATCGAAAAGTACGAGAATATGGACTAAAATGGAGTAATTAGCCGAATTGCATTCAAGGTAAGTCCATGTGACTAAATAAACATGTTATTGTTAATATACTTGAAATTAATTTTCATATGATTGTATTGAATTACATGTTGATGGGGTTATGTATAAAAAAGTGATGCCAAATGTTAAAAACATTTTTGTGATAGTTGAATACACTGGAAGTCTGATGGAATATGACATTCCATTAAAACAAGTTGGTGTGATAATAATGATGTATTATTGTTGTTTTTGTTGTTGTTGTTGTTGTTTAAAGCCTAAATGGATAAGGCTTAAAATGAGTAAATTTATATGTAAATGATACCTCTTTTATTAATGTTTATATTCATGAATGCTTTAGACGATATGGGATTGAACATTATTGACATTGGGTGAAAATGTGAGAAGTGAAGTTATGAATAAAATTCTATGAAATATTGATAAAGATAGGCTAAGTGCGACACCATCGAAAAATTATTGATAAAGATAGGCTAAGTGCGATACCATCGAAAGTTATTGATAAAAATGGGCTAAGTACGATACCGTCGAAAATTATTAATAAAAGGTAGGCTAAGTGCGTTACCACTGTAAATCATAAATAAAGGGGAGCTAAGTATGTTATGACTGGAAATTATTGATAATGGTGGGCTATATGCGAAACCACCGGATAATTATTAAAATTGATGAGCTGAGTGCGAATTATCCACTTTGTTGATTTATAATACCAATGAGCTAAGTGCAAATTATTGTGAAATATCAATATTGGTGGGCTATGTGCGAAACCACCTTATAAATGCTAATATGAATGGCTATGTGCGAACCATTGAGCAAGAATTATTATATTGAGGTGTGTATTGAGAAATATGGTAAAGTTGCAAATGAGTAGGTTACACATGTGAGGATGATTTTATGATGACCTGGTGATTATAGGTCTATATTCACGATGTATGAAAGTGTGGTAAAATGATTGGTGACATGTATGCTTAAAATAGAAGCTAAAACAAAGAAAGCATGAGAAAGTAAATTTGCGATAAAATAGTTTCAAAACAACAGCAGTTACGTGATTTTGAAAAAATCACCAAAAAATGGTGGAAATTGAATTAGAGATTGGATGAGATATGAAACTAATTTTAACGAGTCTATTTTTACATAAAAGAAACGGTGCGAGCAAAAGAATCTCACAATATGAGATATTTGAAATTTAGCGAGACAGGGTCAGATAGATTATGAAATCCCCTATTTTGACTTGGGATAATTATTAGAAATTGTAAAAAAATAATTATGGGACAAAATTTATATGGTTAGATTCCTTAAAGAGTTTATTTTCAGAAGAGACAAACGAGAACCTCATTTGAATTCTGTACAAAGAGATGATTTACTTTTAGTGAGGAGGGGTCAAAACTGTCAAACCGTGAAAAAGGGGTGACTTTAATGAATAAACTATACTAATTGGATGAACCAAAAATTCTAAAAATTTTATGGTAAAAAGAGGTGTAAGTAGTTTTAGGGAAAATTAGTGGATCTAAATTTAGAGCTCTATAGCTTGAGATGTAAATAATTTAGTGACCGTGACTCGAGAAAATAGCTTGACCTGAACATAGGTAAAAAGGCAATTATGAAAGCATTATCTTGAGATCATGTTGTATGAATTAGTGGAAGCATATTGATAAATTGCTTATCATTTTCATATGAACTTACTAAGCGTGAAGCTTACTCCCTCCTTTCCATTTCTTTTAGCTTTGTTAGGTTAGCTTGGGGTTGGAGATTGTCGAACGCAGCATCACACTATCAAGTCATTACCTTTGGAATAACGAAGCATTTGTTAGAAATTTTCTAGTGAGCGGCATGTATAGGGATTTAGTTTGATGGCATGTGTTATTTTGATTTTGGCCAAATTTATTGGCTTATATTAGGTTATATGTGTATGGCCATGAGATGTGGATCATATTAATTATTATTTGTAAATCTAGCTATTCACGTTAGTTCTAATGTTTTTGGTGTGATTGTGTGTGGTTGCCATGCATGATTGATATATATGAATATGTTGGAATGCTAATTTATGGCTACTAGTTGAGTATAAAAGTCTTGGTATGGTTGATTATGCATTTGGTCTTGTTTTAGGGAGGCAAAGAGGCTTGGTAGATAGCCTATTTTTGTCCACACGGGTAGACAAACGAGCGTGTGTCTAGGCCCTGTGAGACACACGGTCTAGCCACGAGCGTGTGATCAAGCTGTGTGTCCCCTGGACCTTAAGTTGAAAAATTAAATGCCCATTAGTGTTCCACACGGGCATAAGACACGACCGTTTATCTCAACTGTGTGGAGGACACGGCCAGCACATGGGCGTGTGCCACGGCCGTGTGTCTTTTGACGTCAGAATGAGAATGTCAAGGTTTTTACACACAGGCTATGACACGGGCGTGTCATGGCCGTGTGAGGGACACAGGCATGTCATGGCCATGTGAGAGGCACGGGCTGGGCACACGGGTATGTGGCAGGCCGTGTAAAGACCTCCGTAGGTTAAATTTTAGGGATTAAATCCGCACGGATGAGAGACGCGAGCGTATCCCTGGATAGCTTTGGCCGTGTGAGGCATACGGGCTTTCAATACAGCCATGTCTGGAGGCCACACGGGCATGTTGCCCTTCCACACGGGCATGTACCCTGTTTTTAGTGAAATTTCTTAAAAGTTTTCTAAGTGCTCAAATAGTCCCAGATTGTTTCAAAACCATGTTTTAGGCCTCGTAGGCCCATATAAAGGACTGAAGAGCAATGTTTGAAAAAGTTTTAAATTGGGACACATTTTGTTGGCTCAAATTTGAATGATTACATGAGTATTAGTAAGATAATGCCTCGTACCATATGCCGGCATCGGACATGGGTAAGGGGTGTTACATTTTGTGCTATCAGAGCTATGGTTTAGTCAGTTCTCTGAATAACCTAGCACGTGTAAGAGTCTAGCTATACATGCCACAAATTGATGATTGTGTGATGTCTCTCGACGCGAATAAGAACTATCTTGTTTAGATAAAAGTACTCTCCAACCGAGCTACACCCGATCACGGAGATGGTGATACTAAAGTATTCAAATAAAGTGCAGTTATGGGGAGTTAAAACTTGGAAAGGTACGATCAAGAATTCGTGAAATGTATATGTACATACTTGTGATATGAGAAACATGAAATAGAAGGTGTACATGGCATAATGAGCTTATCTATGATTGATTGACAATTCCATGGTGTATATGATTGATTTGTTCGAGTGAATACATGTGTTTAGATAACTTACTAAAAATATATGTGGAATGAATGTTCATGTATACTTATTTGAATGAATATGGTTGGCAAGTTAACATAGTCTGAGTATAAGTGTTAAATTGCTTGGATTGATCTACATGTTTGTATTGATATGCATACGATGATGTGCGAAATGAAAGTATAGATTGGAATATACTTATCCATTTTTGTTGGCCCTCGTATGATGTTATGTACCTGACTTGTTTGATTAAATGAATGAGATAAGTAAAGTTATTTAGAATTCGTAGAGTGCATGCATAAGTGTACTTGTCTAAATGAGAGAATTGGAAAGTTGGCGTAAAACGAATATGAATGTCAGTTGTCTAAAATGAATGATATGATTTTGATGATGTTGCTATAATGATGAAAGTTGTGTCACATGTGTATGTATAAGAGAGACGAGTTAAGAACCTTACGACTTCACCCTCCCCCTTACCAAAGTGGTGTTTTATAATGCAATTTCCCGAGATTTTTGTTGAATAAGTTTCCAGGTGAGAAACGAAAGAATTCAGTGATAAAATGGTTATAAGCATGATTAGAGATGGCAAATGGGTTGATAAGTACAGACAGAGCTAGAAAGATATCAGATTGACTGAAAAGATTATTTAATTTTCGCAATATTGTAGTGAGTGAAAAAGGTTAATTTTGGTAAAACGATCTATCTTGGTATGACATCAAAAAATGTATTAATTGAAATTCCCTCATGAGATGATCTCTTTTAGTGAGAAGAATAATAGGGAATTATTGATGTAGAAAATAGTTAAAGGAATAGGTAAATATGAGATGTTTGAGCATGGTAAATACAGTGAACAAGTTATTACTACCTCTCTTGAGATATTGTATGAGATCATTTGTTCCCGAAAGTGTTATTATGGCTATCTACATTCTGATGAATTTGGATATTATGGGAATGTTAGCTGATCTTAATGTTAGATGAAGACATTGTCAGTTCGGTTGGTTTATGATCTGCATAGTCCTATTTCTTTTTGATATGTTGTTACATTCCGTCTATTGGGAATTGAAGAGAAAATGCATACGATACTATGATTTTGTTTCCTCTAATTATTATTCTGTCTGAAATATATATACCTATTGGAAGTATATCGTTCTTGTCGTAAGTGTTTCCAGGGGGTTGGAATGATGTTTTTCTGGATTTCTCTATTTAGGGATCCTTTATCCTAATTTTCTTGTCATTTTTATTCCGTAAATTGTAAATTACAGCTCATGTCCAAAATGTGTTCTTCAGCTTGTGATAATTATGTCAAGTATGACTATGCTCCTGATTGGATCATGGTGATGCAGTGATTTTAGTAGTTGGATTTCTCTAATTTCCGTGTAAGGATCTTGACATCAGTGAAAGCATAAGTAATGAAAATACAAGCCTCAATTTGTATGATGGGATTATTTTCTCAAGTAAGTTAACTGAAATTAATGTCTTTAATTGAGATATCTGTGTTACTTGAGCTAATACAATTGAAATGATCTTTGATTAGCATGATGAGCTAATTTTGAATGATTACATGTTAAATCGTTCTATCGACTGGAGGAGAGGATTTCTTGAAATGTTAATTATTGATGATTTAGACCGATTGGATAGTCCAATCTGTGCGGATTATCCATTTGAAAGGTTGAATGAGATATTCATGTCTAAGAATAAGATTTCATTTCCTTACAAGTAATACACAGATAGTCTGAATGAATAATGTACATTTCTTAGAAAACTCTGATACGATTCTTCAAACAAAAATAAGGGTTTAAAGGCTTTGTTTCATTCGGCTACTATTTTGCTAAATTGAGGTATGTTTTGACTTCGATTTTTAGTGATTTTTACGTTTTTGAGATCGTTGCTTCGTATATTAGTCGACCCGTACCTCAATTTCTGATTTTGATTATGTTTTTGAAAAATGCCATTGATGAATCCTTGATATATTGATAGATTTTGATGAATTATTGTATATTATGTGAGAAAATACAAGAATTTTAAAGTAAATTTTGATGAAAATGAGTATAAGGATTTAATTGCAAAAAGATGGATTTTTGAGGTTAAATTTGTGATTAATTGAAAGATAGGTACTTGTACAAGTCCCTTGAATATTCGGCCAAGGGAAAATTAGGGATTAATTGTGTAATTTGCTATTTTGTGTTAAAAGGACTAAATTGCAAAGTGTTGAAAGTATAGGGGCTAAATTGGAAATATGTCAAAATATATGTTTTTGGATTGAATTGAATATGTGAGTTAGTAAATAGCTGAATTTGATTTAATTTAGATAAAGAAAATCGAATCCCGGAACTTGATTGGGGAAAACGGAAAATAGATGAGTAAATACGAGATTTCGAGGTAAGTTCGTATAATGAAATTTAATGTGTATATGTTTATATTTGTTGTTAATGGAATATATGACATATTAGTTGATTGAATAGCCTATTTGGATGTATACATATGAAATTGAAATGAAATTGTTACAAGTGAGAATTGAATACCGAGCCCCGTTAGAACCGTAGAAGTCGATAGGATACGAGTGACATGTCACTAGGGCTACAGGGTGGTTCGAGCTCCTGCATTTGTTGCGGACTCACCACGTGCTCATGAGCTACAGGTTTATCCTTCGGGATTACATGTTCAGCCTACGGGCTTACCGATTATCCTTCGGGATTATATGTTCAGCCTCCGGGCTTACCGTACAGGCTCGAAAGAGCATATATGATGCATTGACGGATTACAGGTTATATGTATATACACTGTGTGTGTATCACTCGAGTATCTTTCGATATTCTTATAGGTTCAACGGGCAATTACTGATACATGTTACATGAAGATTGAATGATATATGTATTACATGTTATATGAGACATGAGAATTTCATGGATTATATGGTATAAGTTATATGAAATACATGTACAAGTATTTGAGCAATGATATGATACATGAATGTTGTGGTTGGTACATGAATGAATTTATATGTTACATGAACTAACAAGTGTATGCTTGTGAAATAGGCAATTTGAGTATATGAATTGAATTGGCATTGTTGTTGTAATTATCGCATTGATTCGGTAAGGTTTAATTTCTATATTATACGGACTTACTAAGCTTTAGAAGCTTACTCTGTTCATTTCTTTCACTGTCTTATAGATTCGGAAGCTAGCTCGATAATCGGATGAGTCAGAGATCGCCATCACACTATCTATCAAACTTTGGTACTTTTAAACCTTTTGTAAATGAAATGGTCATGGCATGTATAGGCTAGTACTTTTGTGAACATGATATGTTTTGGTAAATGATCAAGCTATGAAATGTGGCTTGGTTCATATGTGTTTATAATCATGTATTAGAGTTGTTCTTTGGCTATAAGTGCTTATGGAAAGATATATGGTTTTGATGAGACTATAAGCTCACATAATTTATATGTATATATGTGTGGATGAGTGCATGGAAATGGTCATTTAGGCCTTTGAGTTGGTGTGCTTGATTTGTGAATAAATTGAGATGATTTTGGGTCCATTTTGTGCTTGAAATTGGTATGTTTTAGGTTAGTAGAATGGCATGAAATGTTGTTGGTTAATGGCTAGTAGAAATGACCCATATTGGGTGGCAAATTTGGCTTAAATCGAGCCTATAACGTGCCACACGGCCAGGGAACACGGGCGTGCGCTTCGACCATGTGTCCCCTGCACCTTAATGTTTTGGTCAGTTTTAGTACACGGCCTAGACACACGGGCGTGTCTGGTAATTTGAAGCCGTGTGAAATTTGGCAATATAGTCACACGGTCTGCTCTGTTTTGTACACGGGCGTGTCTGGCAGCCGTGTGATATTTGACAGTTTTGACCACGGGGTAAGGGCACGGGCATGCCTAGGCCGTGGGTGACACGGCCTAACCCCATGGGCGTGTTGGACAGCCGTGTGGGATAAGTCAGATTCGACCACAGGCTGAAAGGTTTGGGCGTGTCTGGAGGGACATGGCCGTGTGTGAAGAACACGGGCAAGGGACACGGCCGTGTGCCCCTAACTTTGAAAATTTTGCAAATTTTCTCCTATCTTTTAGCATGTTTCCAAATAGACTTCCAATAGTTATATGCATCCTTTTATGATCAATTGAAGCGTGCTCTGATGATTGATGATACGTGATGAATCTTGATTAAAAAGTTTAAAATTTTTACTGCTCTGGTTTATGTTACAAGTCCGGTAATGCCCCTTACATATTCCGGCGACGGTTACGGGATAGGGGTGTTACAGAGAATTCCGCTAAGCTTGGTAAATGAGGAGATTTGATAAAAATCAAATTTTGAGCCTAAGGGCAAAATCGTAATTTTTGTAAAGTCTAAGGGCAAAACAGTCATTTTGCAAAATTGTGAATTATAGAATGTTTTAATTAATATAGTGATTAAATGGGTGAATTTCATCATGTTAGATCAAGAAAATCGAGATTGAGCTTAATTTGGAAAGTATGAGATTATGGACTAAAATGGAGTAATTAGCTGAATTGCATTCAAGGTAAGTCCATGTGACTAAATAAACATGTTATTGTTAAAATAATTGAAATCAGTTTTCCTATGATTGTATTGAATTACATGCTGATGGGGTCATAAAAAGTGATGCCAAATGTTAAAAACATTTTTGTGATGGTTGAACGCATTGCAAGTTTGATGGAACATGACATTCCATTGAAACAAGTAAGTTGGTGTGATAATAATGATGTATTATTATTGTTGTTGTTATTGTTGTTGTTATTGCTTAAAGCCCAAATGGATAAGGCTTAAAATGAGTAAATTTATATGTAAATGATACATCTTCTATTAATGTTTTTATTCATGAATGCTTTAGACGATATGGGATTGAACATTATTGACATTGGGTGAAAATGTGAAAAGTGATGTTATGAAGAAAATTCTATGAAATATTGATAAAGATGGGCTAAGTGCGACACCATCGAAAATTTATTGATAAAGATAGGCTAAGTGCGATACCATCGAAAGTTATTGATAAAGATGGGCTAAGTGCAATACCGTAAAAAATTATTAATAAAAGGTGGGCTAAGTGCGTTACCACTGTAAATCATAAATAAAGGGGAGCTAAGTGCGTTATCATTGGAAATTATTGATAATGGTGGGCTATGTGCGAAACCACCGGATAATTATTAAAATTGATGAGCTGAGTGCGAATTATCCACCTTGTTGGTTTATAATACCAATGAGTTAAGTGCAAATTATTGTGAAATATCAATATTGGTGGGCTATGCACGGAACCACTTTATAATTGCTAATATGAATGGCTATGTGCGAACCATTGAGCATGGATTATTATATTGTGGTGTGTATTGAGAAATATGGTAAAGTTACAAATGAGTAGGTTACACATGTGAGGATGATTTTATGATGACCTGGTGATTATAGGTCTATATTCACGATGTATGAAAGTGTGGTAAAATCGATTGGTGACATGTATGCTTAAAATAGAAGCTAAAACAAAGAAAGCATGAGAAAGTAAATTTGCGATAAAACAGTTTTGAAACAGCAGCAGTTACGGGATTTTGAAAGAATTACCAAAAATGGTGGAAATTGAATTAGAGATTGGATGAGATATGAAATTAAATTTTAACGAGTCTATTTTTATATAAAAGAAACGGTGCGAGCAAAAGAATCTCATAATATGAAATATTTGAAATTTAGTGAGATAGGGTCAAATAGATTATGAAATCCCCTTTTCTGACTTGGGAAAATTATTAGAAATTGTAAAAAAATAATTATGGGACAAAATTTATATGGTTAGATTCCTTAAAGAGTTTATTTTCAAAAGAGAGAAATGAGAACCTCATTTGAATTCTGTACAAAGAGATAATTGACTTTTAGTAAAGAGGGGTCGAAACTGTCAAACCGTGAAAAAGGGGCGACTTTAATGAATAAACTGTACTAGTTGGCTAAAGCAAAAATTCTGGAAATTTTATGGTAAAAAGAGGTGTAAGTCTAGTTTCAGGGAAAATTAATGGATCTAAATTTAGGGCTCTGTAGCTCGAGATATAAATAATTTAGTGACCGTGACTCGAGAAAATAGTTTGACTTGAACATAGGTAAAAAGGCAATTATGAAAGTATTACCTTGAGATCATGTTGTAAGAATTGGTGGAAGCATATTGATAAATTGCTTATCATTTTCATATGGACTTACGAAGCGTAAAGCTTACTCCCTCCTTTCCATTTGTTTTAGCTTTGTTAGGTTAGCTCGGGGTTGGAGATTGTCGGAGGTAGCATCACACTATCAAGTCATTACCTTTGGAATAACAAAGCATATGGTAGAAATTTTCAAGTGAGTGGCATGTATAGGGATCTAGTTTTATGGCATGTGTTATTATGATTTTGGTTGGCTTATATTAAGTTACATGTGTATTGCCATGAGATATGGCTCATATTAATTATGGTTTGTAAATTTGGCTATTCATGTTATGTCTAATGTTTATGATGTGATTGTGTTTGGTTTCCATGCATGATTGGTATATATGAATATGTTGGAATGCCAATTTATGGCTATTGATTGAGTATGAAAGTCTTGGTATGGTTTATTATGGATTTGGTCTTGTTTTAGGGAGGCAAAGAGGCTTGGTAGATAGCCTATTTTTGTCCACACGGTTAGGCACACGGGCGTGTGTCTAGCCCCTGTGAGACACACGGTCTACCCACGAACATGTGATCAGGCCGTGTGTCCCCTGCACCTTAAGTTGAAAAATTAAATGCCTATCAGTGTTCCACACAGGCATAAGACACAGCCATGTGTCTCAACCATGTGGATGACACGGCCAGCACACTGGTGTGTGCCACGGCCGTGTCCCTGGTAACGTCAGAAATAGAATGTCAAGGTTTTTACACACGGGCTCGACATGGGCATGTCATGGCCATGTGAGGGACACGGGCTGGGCACACGGGTTTCTGTTAAGACCCCTGTAGGTTAAATGTTAGGAATTAAATATGCACGGATAAGGGACACAGGTGTATCCCTTGATAGCTTTGGCCGTGTGAGGCGTACGAGCTATCAACATATACAGGCTATCAACATGGCCATGCCTGAAAGCCACACGAGCATGTTGCCTTTCCACACAGGCATGTGCCCTATTTTTAGTGAAATTTCTTGAAAGTTTTCTAAGTGTTTGTAATGGTCCTAGATTGTTTCAAAACCATGTTTTAGGCCTCGTAGGCCCATATGAAGGACTGAAGAGCAATGTTTGGAAACGTTTTAAATTGGGACGCATTTCGTTGGCTCAAATTCGAATGATTGTATAAGTATTAGTAAAGTAATGCCTCGTACCCTATCCCGACGTCAGACATGGGTAAGGGGTGTTTTAGGCCAAGCTTTGGTTGGACCATGCCATGTTAATTTATAGGTTATGCATTATAATGGTAAGTGCCCAAATGGAAATATGCTTGTGTTCATGAAAGAGTGGTATGGTTTAAATTATGTAATTTCTTATGAAATGGTTTTATCATGTGGTTAATTCCAAAAGAGTTATGTTTAAAGCCACTAGCTTGTGGCTGTGGTTGATGATATGCTTATGTCTTGTGTGTTATGTATATGAAATGGGTATGGAAAGGTAATGAAATAGTAAGTTCATACTTGAAGTGTAAAATGATTAAAACAAGAATGATGAGTTGAATTGATGTTGTTATTTAAGTTAAAGAAAGTAAATGCAATGGAAAGTAATGAAATGCAAATGAAAATAAGAAAATCTGAAAGAGTTTAAAGTTTTATAAAATCCTACTATGCTAGAGATGATATGTATATGTGATGCTGTCGATTTATTCAATTTGTGAGTTGTTGAATATGGTTGGAAGCTCGTCGGAGATCTATCACACTATCCAGCAGTTATATCGGTAGTTATCAATCTCTTGGTTAAGGTTGTATTGGCATGTATAGTGTAACGCCTCAAATTTTTAGGCCTAAAAGTATTAGGTTTTGAACATAGGAACAGGTAAGAGGTTGCACATAAATGTTTAGTCGGGCAAGAAAGTGATAAAAATATCTATCTGCTTTAGTGGTTAAGTGTCCTGGGGAGAGTCTGAGAAGTCTTGGGTTCAAGCCTAGGCATGTGCAAAAATTTTGTTTTTCTTGAATAAACCCTTGTCCAGGTCAGTAGGCTTTTAAATTATTGTGGGTAAAGCATGATATAAAGAGTCTGCTGGTTTAGGGGGTAAGTGGCGTGTTACCTATGCCAGAGGACTGAGGTTCGAATCCTGGTGGGGGCAGTGGAGTGTTTTATTTTGCTGCAAGTGCTATAGAAGTGTCATTGGTTGACTGAAACACTAAACTGGTTGAGGGGAATTTGAATTGAGTAGTTAAGGGAGGTGTGATTGGTTTGAGGGATTTAAGGAGGAATTTTAGGAGAAAATCAAGGGAAGTTTTGGTGAGAGGGAATGGTGTGCCGATTTTGAACAGTAGGTACTCAAGAATTTCGGTTTTGGTGAGTTGAGTACCCTATTGCGAGTTGGTGAACATTTTCATTTTCTTTTGTTCTCTAGAGGCTGAATAGTGCTAGGAAAATTTGGTAGTACCTTTTGCCTTTGCTGATTTCTGATTTTCACTCCTCTTCAAGTCTCTTAATTGTCATATTTGCCTCTTTTGCTATCCTCCCTCTTAAATAATTTTCTCTTTAACCAAATATCTATTTCCTTTCTCTCTCTCAAACTCTTTCAGTTTTTAGCCTTGGGGTTTTGGTCGATTTTATCTTTCTTCTTCCTTCCTCAATTGATTTCCTCTTGACCGAGCGCGTCTTCTCCCCTCTTTCAATTCTTTAGTGCTAACGGACTCCTGCTCTTCTCATCTGATTACTTTGGCCGAATTCTTCATATCTTTCTATTGTTGCTTCAACTAGGCAAGTGTTCCTTGATCAATCTGTACAGTTCTTTTTCTATATCTCTCTCTGTTGTAATTTTCCTTCTTGTTAACAACTTCTTTTCTCTATCGTTTATTGATTGGGGTACGATTGTTCCATCTAGTGCCTCGGTTTAAGGTTATGCTTTTGGGGATTGGCCGAATACTTCTATCTCTGATTCTTAGTGCTGTGCCTTCGGTAAGTTGTTTTGCACTTGGTTCAACTATTTGCGAGTATGGTAATAGATAACAAGTCTCTGTTGGAATACATGTAATCTTTAGGGGGTTGCAACCAATTTTTTGCGCAAGCCTCTATTGATCAATCAAGGTGAGGGATAGGTAATCTTTCAAATAAGTGTTTGGTTAAGGTTTGCTTTAACTCGATTGTCAGGCAATTAATCGAAGCCTCTGTTTGTGATAGGTTGGGGTGCTCGTGGGCTAGTTGCGCACTTTCGCAATCAGGTGTGTAAACATTTCCCAAATCGTAAATAGGCAAAATCCAGAAATGTGACAATTGACGCTACATGGGCGTGGGCTCGCTCGTGTGATAATCCGAACGCATAAACATGGGCGTTTGATTGTAGAGGTCACCATGAGCGATTTCATGGGCTTAGGCCATTTTGGGCCATGTTGGGTCGAAATGGGCCGTGTGGGCCCAACGGGCTTGTGGACCCCACACAGGTAAACCACACGGATGTGTAGTAATTATTGGGCCAGGCTATGTAACTCACATGGCCAAGGTCATTTCTGGGCTATGTGGGCTACACGGGCGCGTGGGCCCACAGGCCCGCAATGTAGGGCATGGGCCCATTTCCATTATTCGACTGTTAAGGTTGTACGGGTTGCCCGAGACGACTGTGGACCTACTATTGGGTCGGTAAGTGTGCCTAGACCCCTATTGGTAAAATGACTACTTTGCCCTTATGCGATAAAATGATTGTTTTGCCCCTATGTGGTAAAATTACTATTTTGCCCTTATGTGGTAAAATGGCTGTTTTGCCCTTATGTGGTAAAATGACTGTTTTTCCCTTATGTGGTAAAATGACTGTTTTGCCCTTATGTGGTAAAATGACCGTTTTGCCATTATGTGGTAGAATGAATGTTTTAGCCTTATATGGTAAGATGACTATTGTGCCCTATGTGAGGTATACATTTCTATATACGCGTGTCTGACCGTATTTTAGCATGTTGTTTAAACTATAATGGATACATGTATGATTCTATGTATGGTATGACTTGACTTTATGATGCATTGCATGGGGATAGGTTATACTAATCAGAGAAAGTGTACTGAAAGGCTTCAAGCCTAAATTACTGGCAGCCCAGTTGCATATTACTGTTTAGTGCCACAATTGGTGCTAATTCTAGAGTGTAGGGATGGGTGGGTTGATTATATCCCCACATGGAGTGTAAGGTTGGACGAAGATGGAGTGTAGAAGCTGGTTGGGTAGGACTTTTATACTGTCACTCCATTGATTACTGTTACTACACTAATTACCTTTACTGCACAGCAATGGGCCAAGGCCCGCACACATGACTGCTTCTTTATTGAGTTGGGCTAAAGCCCAAACTGATATCGCCATTGTTACTTTAAAGGGCTTAGGCCCAGTCTGTGCTTGTTTTTTGACTATTTGCTTATATGGGATTACACATTTAGTTTTCATAAACTCACCCATCTGTCTGTCTGTGCAGGGAATCCCAAGCCTTAGGCGGATCGGTGCTGCAAGGGACTTAAAGGTGGCCACACAAACACTAGTACTATCATATTTGATTTTTAAGTATTTTTATTTTATTTTTGGGGTATTTTAATGTAATAAGGCCTTTTTGGGTTTTATTTTTGTGATTTTTAATTGCTTTGATTTATAATTGCAAGTAGGAAAAGACGCGGGTTTTTCAAAAGAAATAATGTTTTTACTAAGTAAACACAAGTACGCAACTATTTTAAAACGCTTCCGCTATAAAATGATATTTTTGGAAATGAATAACAATTTGAAGGTAAAATACTTTTTGGCTAGGAACACAAGTTTTGAAATGAATTACATAATTCAGAAGCATACAAGGAGGTTAATTATATAGTAAGAGTTTTCATCGATATAACACTTTACAAAAAACACCCAATGTGACATCACCAGATTCGGCCATAACGACTAGGTCGTGTTTGGGTGTTACATATAGCTGGACTTATGGTTGATGATAATTGAATGTTAGTTAATGAGTTTGGTATGTATATGTCATTTTGGATGATGAAGCCTTGGTACATTTGGTGCCTTATTAATATGTGTTAATTTGATAATGTGTTAAAGCATGTTTGAATGGCTAAAGTGATATATGATGAATTGACCTCAACATGGTCAAGATATGGTAAGTTTCGGAAAGGTTTTGAATCTAATATGGTATGTCGGTTATATATCAATTATGTTATGCTTTGGCATGGAAACAAGTGATAATTGGTTAAATATGCACATGTATAAGTATTTTTGGTTGATGATGTAGCCATCTGTTTTGGCTTGTGTTTATGGCATTTTCTTATGAAGGAGTTGTTATTAAGTTGGTATGTATATATTTGGGCCTTGTAATGGTTGTTATGTTGATATATATATGACCTTATGATGGTTGATTTATATTTCTTCTGATGCTTATATGATGGAAGTTGAACATGGTCATTTTGGTATGAAATATGTAGTTGGCATATGTTTTTTATGATGCTAATGTTAAATGGTATATTTGGTACTTTTTGGTATGCAATTGATAGGTAAACAAAATGGTATGCTTTGGCAATAACTTAGCTAAAGGTTAGTTGAACATTTGTCAGAATTGTGCATATAATTGTACATGTTTAATTGTTGTGATTGAGGTGCCTTTTAGGCATATTGGTTGTATGTTTATGTACCTTAATTAGTAGTTTGATGATGCCTGTTATTACTTCAATTTGAAGGCTTATTTATATGTGGAAATTTGGTTGTAGGTATGTGCTTGAATGGGTGAGAAAAATGGCTTAGAAATGGCCTATTTTTCGTCCACACAAGCAGAGACATGGGCATGTGTCTCAGCCGTGTGTGACACACGGCTAAGTTCAAAGGGTTGCAAGTTAGGCAGTTACAATTACAAGGAATCATAAAAGGGATAAATGTAAATTAAATAACTAAAATAAATAAAAACAAATAAATCAAAACCAAGTAAATAAATTAAACCAATCAAGAATATTAACTCATTTTAGGGTTGTAATTAACTTTTGATTCAGGTTTTAGGGTGGATTAGTTATTAAATAACCAATTATTACCTTCTAACCTTGAATTGATTAATTAATTGGTTGATGCTTGCTTATCTACCGATCTCACTTTATCAACTAGGATAAACTACGATTTACTCAGCAAACTTGTCATCAACCTCGTTTAACCTTTGATTACTTATAAAGCAAACTTATCCTCATTTTCTCAACAAAAAACAAAACAAACTAAAATTAGATGTGTTAGTTCATTAAATTACAAAGCAAACAGATAAAAGAATATTAAGTATATGTATAGATCATAACAAAAATATAAATATACAATTATGTTCAAATGAATATAAGTGATAAAAATATTAAAACTTGGCACAATGTGATCCATATATAGTAGTACCTAAGTCATAAAGGGCTTTTTGACTTGTAACATTCTGCGACTTAGGTTGGTTCGGAATGCAATAACAAGCTTGACAAAATGGCTAGGCACAAAAGTAGTTTGGCACATTATATTGTCCCTTGTACTACCCCAAGTTTACATGTAGCTAACTAGGTTATATCCACTTCTCTAATCTTCGTTATTTCTCCTTTACTAAGGCATAGTATAGTATTCATGAGTACAATCATTTGAGCTTGATTTTTTGAAAAAATGTGAGCATACTTTTTTCCAACTCACTTTGATTTTATTTTTTTACTTTTATTATTATTTATTATTTTTTACAAGATCAAAAATATTATACTCATTTTACCATACAATTTCTTAGTTCAGTCATTTTTTTTTCTTTTGAAACCACCGTAATGTATCTACCAAATCCCTTAATATCAATGACTAGACATCTAAATCTGTGCAAGGACCAAGAAATAAAGGATCAAATAAATTTTTCAATAAGCTTACGGTTACATTTACGGTTCATCAAGAAACTGGATTCAAGCTTCAAAATAGGTACTAAGGAAAATATATATAGGATAGCTTTTTAGCTCTAAAAATTGTCTACCAAATAATGTCTTAGGTCATCCCTAGGTAATTCCATGCATGGATTAAATCAGCCAAGTCTATTAATTTCTACAACCCATAATTCAATTAAACATGCATGCTATTTATATATCCATTTATCATTTGGTATACTTAACATATTAAATCTATTCACAGTGTAATAAATTGAACTAATTAGTCTAAAATTAGATTATTTAGAATAAATTATTATCAATCTAAAATCACAGTTTATTCACAAAATCTTATTAACATGCTCCTAACCCATCACTTATACTTCTACAAGCTCAATAACATAGAAAACACATAGGAAAAATTTAAAAATTACTAAAAATGAAACAAAATAACAGAAAAATTTAAATATTTTCCTAAGTCACCCTCACACTTTATTAGGCACATTGTCCCTAATATGAAATAAAAGGTAAAAGAAAGAGGTTATCTGATTGACGCGATACATGCTACTTAATTGGTAGGACTCCTCCTCCTTGTTGTTTTGGGTTGAAGTTGTATTTCCTTTAAAAATATGGGTTCCAAAAAAGAAAAACTAAGCCCAAACTATATATATAAAATACTAAAATCCTAACTAAATAACAAAAAAACTCATCCCAAATAAAATTATTATACAACGTCCAAATTTAAAAAATAAATAAAAAGTTAAATGAAATGATTTACAGAATCTGGCTCCAATGTTTTATTAGCTTTATCTGGTTTGCCCTTAAAATCTTCCTGTGGATCTTCTTTAAGATCATCCTCACCTTCTGATTCCTCTTTTTTTTTCCTTCTTGCTCAGTTCAGCCTTTACCTAGCTGCTGGAAATTGTGATAGCTTTAACTCGTTTGTCCTTGCATAATCCTTGTAAATTGGTCCAACTTATTACATCCACTGAACCCTTAATTCTGAATTGGACAACACATTCTTACCTTGATGTGGTTTTGTCTTTATATCTCTTTTCCATTTCCTATGCCCCATAAGAAACTCCACACTTGGTTCTAATATTGCAAACTTTATTGGTTGTAAGAAATGCACCTTTGTTTATTTGCATAAGACTGCCATGAAGTGCGAGAAAAGTAATTCCACTTCCTTTTTCCTTGCGCATTAAAGCATATACTCCGATATAACCATGTCCCCACACAAATTCTTTCCTTTTCTAAAATCACATACAACAACATTGCCTGAAACGAATTGATATTGGAATGTCTGATGCTAGGCAGATTCAAGTGCTGATAAATTTCAACCACATTTTGGCCTTCAAAGTTAACTTCTCATGAGAGAACGATATAGGAAAGTTTTTTCCTAAGTGGCATTTCCATTCACCCTTTTTGTCTGTTAGGTGATTAATTACATCATCTGTATTTTCTTTTGGGAAATACATCAGATTAACTTGTTGTATAAAATCACAAAGATATAATGGAACATCATAATACCTCGCTATCTCAGGAGTTGAGATAGAAATTTCCTTCCCTTCAACTAGTATCCGCATCCATGGTACATCCATTGGTCTATTTACATTTATTTCATTTAATGTGACATAAAATTTATGCAGAATCAAAATGTACACCGGATCAGTTGGGATTGTACATAATTTCTCCAATCAATGAAATTGAATCATCTCTTGTGTTTCTCTTTTCAATGCACTTATGGATTCGAAACTTTGTTTTTATAGAGGGATTTTCGTTGAACTTCTTAAAGGTTATTTTCTAGCTCCTTTTCTTGGATGTTGGCATGGTTATCCGCTACGGATTCACTGTCAGAAAGGTTGCTATGCATGATTTTCAGGCTATGGAACAAGTGAATGGTAGAGAAGCCGTGGATTCTCAAAGAAGACGGTAGCAAAGGGTTGTTTGGTGAGCACCTCCGGACATACCAACATCCAAAGTAGAAATCCTACACAAAAGATGTGAAAACGATATCTGCAGGTTTATGGGTTAGGTTGTAATCTAGTTCCAACGAAGTAAGTGAGTGCTCCGAGGGTCGTAGCCAAGGGAGGCGAGCACTATATTAATTTTAATCTAAACATAAATAGATCTAATCAATACTTTAATCAAATTATACAATGAATAGTTAAAAGAAAGGTTTTTGATAAATTATACTAAAAATAATAAGGTGGCAAATAATAGAAAAGTAAGTAAATGAAAAGTAAGAAATCAAATAAGCGAATATATATTAGATTTGGGCAAGGGTGATTAGCTCGCTTTGGTAATCATAATCAACTGTCATCTTGGGCTTCCTTGTCAATCAACTAGTCAATACCCCAACAGGATCTTCCTATATGTCTAGTAAAATATTGAGTCAGCAGGAACTACTTATCTTCCGACCTCACAGCCCAGATCGATTCAATGTTAACGTGTTCACAGATAGGAAATAACAAATTTGGGTTAATTTTCACCTTGATAACATCCTAGGGTCGTCAGGCCTAGGGTTTAGATTCTTCCTTTTCTGAATAGCTAATCCATTAAGAAATCCGTACAAAACAATTAATTATTCATACCTCCACTCACTAATCACCCACAAGAGGATTAGTTCGTCATGGATCTAGTAAATAATATAAACTTGAATGGAAGAATGAACATAAAGAATAATTTCAAGAATAAAGTTTATAAGAAGCCTGATTGGTATTGAAATTAAATGCAGAATCCTCACAGAGTTTCATAGTAATTCAAGAATATGATTTCTTAACAGAAATAAATAACAAGAATGGGAAAAAATCTAAAATCTAAGAAAAGGGAAAAAAAAGAATAAAACAAAAGAAAAATTATATCATTTTAAAGGGTGTTTGTAACATGTGTTAAATAAAGCTATTTGTAGACTTTAGGGTGGCCATCGTCCTCAACCCTAGGTTAGTTTCTGTCCTCGTGTTTAATGTTTGATTGTGTGGACCAAATTGCCATGGTCCATAATTATATCCTGTACAGAGGTGATGTCGCAACACATTAGGTCCTATGTCACGACATCAAGGGCAATATGCTCAACTTTAGGGTGTCTTTAAGGGTATGTATAACAACCCGAATAGTAGTTTCGAGACCACAAATTTGAAGTAGAAAATTTTATTTCATGATTATTTTTGAGTTTATGGCATGCTTGCATAATAATGAGAAAATTTCACGAAGGAAATTTTATGAAATATTGACTAATTTGTCCTTTAGGACTAAATTGTAAAAGTTGCAAAATTGGGTTTCTAGAAGGTTTAAGTATGAAATAGCATAAGTGTAACATCCCAAAAAAGGACCTAAACAGAACAGTGGTTGCAAAACCACAAATACGAGATAGAAAAGTTTATTACGATGAATTATCATGATTTATCGATTGATTGGATGCATGTGTTAGACTATCGATAAGAATTTTATAGATTGCATGTTTAATTTGTCTATTAGGGCTTATTTGCAAAAGTTGAAAAATATGTATTCTAGTTTATAAAGTACTTGATTGAAATGGGGGTTTAAAGTAGAGGTCCTTAAATAGTAATTAGATCATTAAAGTTTGATGAACAAATATAGACATGGTTAGTAAGTAAGGTATTTAAGGGCATTTTGGTAAAATGCCTTAATTAATGAATAGAGACAAAATAACATGAAATAAGCTATCATCTTCTTCATTTCTTTTCTCCATGGCCGAATGTAGTAAGGGAACACCATGGCTAGGGTTTGTTCATCTTCCAAGCTTCATAGTAAGTCCGTTCTAGCCCCGTTTTTCATGTTCTTTACATTTTTGGAATCTCAGTAACTTGATTAAGCTAATTCTACCATTAATTCGAGTTAGGGTTTATATTTAGAAAATTACCCATAGGTGAAAAGTGTGTATTTTGATGTTTTATGATAGAATATGAAGCTTAATTATGTTAAACGACTTTTGCTAAGCGGTTTTCAGTGAAAACGAGTAAAACAGCATAATCGGTAAAAGTTATTATTGTTCATAAGTGCATGTTAGGGCGAGAATTTGATGGCCATAGAAGGAAAAAAAAATGATCAGCATGTCCTAAAACATAAGAATTAGGGATAAAGTTTAATTTTCGAGCTTTGGGGCAAATGTATAAATATGCAAAAGTTTAGGGGCAAAAATGTAAATTTTGTAAAAATATGTTTTAGGTCTGAAATGATTAGTGCATTCATTAAGTAAGTGAAATATGATGTTTTAGATTCCAAAAAACAAGATTTAGACCTAGAACAGGAGAAAAATTGGGGAAAGTTGGTCAAAATGGCCGTGTTGGTATCGAGGTAAGTTCATGTGTTTAATAAGCATTTAATTAAGCATGTTTGAATGCTAAATTGATTTATTAGTTATAAATGTTTTATTATTTATTTTTGAATATAATGACAATAATTGAGAAATGATTCGACATTAAAAGTGAGAATTCGAATAAGTTTACATATAAGACCATAGTGGTAATGTGGCTTTGTATAAGATCAAGAAAGTATTGAATAGCATAATTTGAGGTAAGTAAGATAAATTAAGGATATGATGAGATTGAGAATGTAAGTATGTAAGTTGAGTAACATTTTATTATTATGAAATTGTTGCTATTATTATTATTGGGTTATGCGACTGACCTTGAGAATTTTGAGTCTGTTTTAGCTATGAATTGCCATGGCATTAATATTTCAAAGTTGATGCTTATAACATGGCAACTAAGGAAGAATTGATGGAAAGGTCCATGTTTATAACATGGCAATTAAGGAAGATTGACGGAAAAAGACCATGGTTGACCCATGGCAACATAAGATAAGGATACCAAGTAAGACCATGCCAAGGCATGGCATTGGTAAGTTTTACAAGGCAAGGAAATCATGTAAGACCATGTCAAGACATGGCATTAATAAGTTACTATAAGGCAAAGATTCCATGTAAGACCATGTCAAGACATGGCATTGACAAGTTACTATAAGGCGAAGATCCCATGTAAGACCATGCCAAGGCATGGCATTAGTGAATTCACAAGGCAAGGATACCACGTAAGACCATGTCAAGACATGGCAATGGTAAATTTCAAAAGGAAAGGTACTTGAGTACTCCAAAGAGTAAGTCAAAGAGATAACAAGGTAAGATCATGAGGAAAGAGCACAGATATTTACATAAGGCTTATTAATATTGAGGTTATAAGTTGATGATATTAAAAGTATTTTAATGAGTATATTCAAGTATTAAGTAAGTGATAAGTTTTCAATTATACTTATGACGCTTTGTGACATGGTTGGCAATATGCCTATATATTATGAAAGAGTATTAATGTGTTAAGTGAGATGTTACAGGAACATAAGCAAGCTATTAAGTAAGGTATTTTTTTTTATTCCGAGCCTTTGGTAAGGTTACCAATGAGTAAGATGGGAAAGTAAGAACTTAACATTATTTATGCAAATTATGAAAGCTTAATAATAAGCTAAATTTATTACTAATGCCTATTCTTTTACATGTGAACTTACTAAGCTTTATAAGCTTACCTCTTTCCTTTTCCCTGCTCTAGAGTTTTATCAAACAAGCTCGGGTTGGAGGTTGTCGGAGATCGCTTCACACTTTCGACTATCAAGTTACCAGTTGGCTATTTTCATTGAAACGTTTTCAATTATGGCATGTATAGGGACTTGGCCATTTTGTGTGTATGTCCTTATGATATGGCTAAATAAGAACATGTGTTGATGTTTGTATGACTAAATGAGGTTTAATGCAAAGAAATTATGAAAGAGTAAAAGTTGGTTATGAAATAGTTTTGGGACAGCAACAATGACGTGATTTTGAAAAATCACTAAAAATTGTTGAAATGGAATTAAATGGTGAATGAGATATAGAATTAAAACTTATTGAGCCTATTTTCATAAGAAAGAAATATAGCAAGAAAAGCAAATCTATATTCTGAGATATTTGAATTCTTGTGAAACTGATCCAAAATGACTTCGTGATCCCCTATTCTGATTTTAGAAATTTACTAGAAATTGTACAAGAAGAATTAAGGGTTATAATTTATATTTCTAGATTCCTTAATTAGTATATTTTCATTAGAAATTAGAAGGAACATTAAATGAAAATTGTACTGTGAGATAATTGATTTTTAGTGAGAAAATGTTAGAACCCTTAGACTGTGTAACAGGGGAGACTTTAACTTATCGATTATACTAATTGGCCACACCAAAAATTCTGGAAAATTATGGTAAAAAGATACATGAGTCTAGTTTCATGAAAAATTTATGGATTTAAATTTCGAGCTTTGTAATTCAAGTTATAATTAATTTAGTGACTGTGACGCAGAATAGTGAAATAATTTGTTTTGATTTGTTTAAGTAATCAGAAAGTTTTTAATGTTCTCAGTTTGGTTTCGAACCTTTTTAATTGCATAATTAGGGCCTTTAGGGCCCATTTAGGGACATATTGGATGGATGTGAGTGAATAAATTTTTTTTAAAAAATTTATGCCCGAACTAGTAAGTTAAGTCTGGTAACGTCTCGTGCTCGATTCTGGCGACAGTCTCGGGTAAGGGGTGTTACAATAAGAGAAATTATTAGAAGTACTTCTTTAGAAATTAAACCATTTATTAGCATGATAGACAAAAATGCCAATAAAAGGGTAAAATTTCAAAGAAGGGACTTAGGGGCATTTTGGTCATTAGGTAAATTAATGAAATAAAAAGGGAAAACGAATCAAAAAGTGTCCATCTTCTTCAACAAGTGTGCCGAATTTGTAGAGCCTCCATGGCTAGGGCTTCCTTCATTTTCAAGCTTCAAGTAAATGACTCCGAGCCCTGTTTTTCATGCTCTTCGTACTTTTGAAATCCTCGTAGCCTAATCTAGCTATTTCTACCACTAATTTGAGCTAGGGTTTATGTTAAAAAATATACCCATGCATGACATGCAAGTAAATTGATGTCTAGTGGTAGAAAATGAAAGATTAATGTGTAGTAAACACCTTTCTCTAGGTGATTTTTCATGAAAGTCCCTAATAGAGACCAAATTGCAAAGTTAGTAAAATGTCTAGTAAAAGTATGAAATTGTGAGAAATGTGGGCCTTTATAGACACTAGTAAATCTCGACTAGGCTTGGGTAGCCAAGAGAATAAATAAATTTCATTATACCAGTCTAGGGACTATTTTGCATATTTCATTATACGAGCCTAGGGACTATTTTGCAAATATGCAAAAGTTTAGGGGCAAAATGATAAATTTTGCCAAAGTATGAATTATGAGATATTTAGTTAATATGGGTACTAAATAAGTCAAATTTGTCATTTTAGATCAAGAAACACGAAGCCCAGACCGAAATCAGGGGAAAAGTAAAGTAGTGGACTAAACCAAACATTCGCCCACATTTTGGACTCGAGGTAAGTTGTATATAATAATTTAGCCATATGTTATGTAAATTTATTATAATGACTTTTTATGAAATTATGATATTCTATGAAATCATGGATGAAATCTTCTATGAATTATGTTAAGTGTCATGAAATTGATTGTTGAGGCAAAGTATAAGATTCATGAAATTATTTATGCGAAATTTTATCAAGAATCTATGAAAATATGAAAAGATAAATTCATGCAATTTTGAATAATACGAAGGATACTGTAATCAGGTCATGAGTATTGTAGGTCCCGTATAAGACCATGTTTGGGACATGGCATCGGCACCGAACTGAGATCCCATGTAAGACCATGTCTGAGACATGGCATTGTTATCGAGATGTGATCCCCTGTAAGACCATGTCTATGACATGGCATGGGCATCCGAGATGAGGTCTCGTGTAAGACCGTGTCTGGAACATAGCTTCGGCAATGAGAGAAGATAAGGATCCCCTGTAAGACCACGTCTAGGACATGGTTTGGGCATTTGATGTGAGATCCCGTGTAAACCCATGTTTAGGACATGGCATCAGCATCAGAGTACCATATCGTGTAAGACCATGTCTGGGACATGGCATCGACATCGATGTGTGATTCCATGTAAGACCATGACTAGGACATGGCATTGGCACGTACGGGTATCCTTCAATATTTCAAAAAGAAACTTAAATGAGAAAAATATTCAAGTTGATAAGTTTCAAGAGAAAGGCTAAAACTTCATGTTGAGTGTTGCAGGTTATAAACGAGTAAGTTTGAGTAATTAAGAGTACATTATTAAAAGAAATATAGCATGAGAAGCACGAGTAAGTATATGATTGAGTAAGCCATGAGAACAAGTAAGAAGCTACATGAAATTCATGATATTTGTTTGAGTAATGTCTCATGATTTTATTGCTATTTTATTCATGCAACTTACTAAGCATTTTATGTGCTTACTATTTATTTTCCCTCTTCCATGTAGATTTGCATTACCAGCTCGAGGATCGTTAAAGTCGGAGCTCGAAGTCACACTATCAAGACATTCATTTTGGTATAGTATAGTTAGTTATTTTGATGTATGTCATGTATAGGATGAATGATCATTTTGTTAAGTTTCATTTTGGTATTACTCTAGTAATGTTGTAATGGCCTTTGGAAATGGCGTAATATTGTCTAACTCATATTTTACTTAATGAAGATGAAATTCAAGAATGTGCATCCTTGCATGCTTAAGTATAGTAGAGTGTATGAGAATGGCATGTTTTTTGGCATTAGAATGCCTTAATTATGAGTATTTAGAGAATATGTTTTGCCTTGTTAGGCGTTATGGAATTGCCTTGTGTTTGGTTATGTTTCAAGGTGGCATAAGGCTTGGAAAATAGCCTATTATTGTCCACACGGTTGTACACACGAACATGTGCCCAGGCCATGTGTGACACACGCTCGGCCTCAAGGGCGTGTTAATAGGCCATGTGTCCCCTGTACCCAATTTAGTTAAGTCAGTATAGAACACGGGCTAAGCATACAGGCTTGTGCCTTGGCCGTGTGCAATCCTAATGATTGTGGTATTCAAGTTAGAATGTTCCACGAGATAATGACATGGGTGTGCCTAGGCCGTGTGAGGACACGGGTGTGTGCCCAAGCCGTGTTAAAACCCTTATAGGTTGAAAATAAAAATAAATTAGACATGGGCTAGGGACATGGGTGTGTGAGACCACACGGCCTGCCCACACGGGCGTGTCCCATTTCATTTGGGTGTGTGGCCCTATTCTAGGTAAAAATTTTCCAAGTGACCGAAAGTTCTCGGAATGGTTTTGAGACATACCTGATATATGTTTTGGGCCATGTAAGCCCATGATATGGTTAATAAGAGAATGAATGATAAGTTTTTAAAAGAAAAAGAAATTTTACAGCCTGGGATTTCAAGTTATAGTATGACCTAGTAAGGTAACACCTCGTGACCCGTCCCAGTTTTGGACTCGGGTAGGAGCATGTTACAGTATGTCGCGACATCCTTAGGCTGTGTTGTGACATTGAAGGTAGTCTTGGAATTTTCTTATTCTGCTCCTTATGTTGTGGCATCCTATGCTTCGTGTTGTAACCTAATGACCAGTATTGAGTTAATACACCTTCTAATGGTCTCATACACACTCACAAATTATATTAGCTCACCTTTAGGCCCCATTCGACACTTAAGGTCAATATAAGAATCAAATTAGACATTTTATTAACTTAACTAATACTTACCAAAATGTAATTAAAACTTAATTAAAATGCTTACACTCAAGCTCTTAAAGTGCGAAAACTAGTTTAATATGCTATACCAAATTACGACAGATCAAACTCCCCTACACTTAAGTCATTACTTGTCCTCAAGCAAAACTAACAAAACAATAAATATAAAGACAACGCTTGAGCAAGTGTAGTACAAGTGTTAGCTTTGGAGCACATGCATAGGCATTTCATACTTACATATAATCATGGCATGAGATATAATTGACTTACCACTTTTGATATCAAACACCTAAGTTCAGTATATTACAAAGCATACAAGCATTAAAGGCATCAAGCGTAAGAATCCATCGATAAATTATAAAAATAATTTGATTATCCTAGCAGAATACAAATAGTAATGAATGTACTCATTAAGTATGATTTCGAATTGTGAATAAGTCTACCTAAATCACATATGGCTTTTTGGCTTGTAACGTATTAAGGCTTAGGACAAGTATGGATTTCAAGAATAGTAAGCATCAAATAGTTTCAAGCACAAAAATAGTTTTGCACATCATATTGTCCCCTATTCTCCCGCTTAGTAACCATTTCCCACTCACTGCCTTATGTCTCCTTCTCTCACCTTTCTTATTTCTCCACATAGAAACTCACAGTCTAATATAACAATCATGGTTAGCTCACGAGTTTTTGTGCACTAATGAATGAGCTTTTCTACTTTTATGACTTTGTCACATTTTTTTCAATACATCTCACTCACAAAAGCTTTTACTTTTTAAGTACTTTTTCTACTTGCTTTAATTTTCATCTTGATTTTTTTCTTTTGTTGCATTGACTGTCTCTAGACCTACTAATGTCTAGAGTGTGAAAATTGCAGTAAAAAATATATTAACAAGGCGGTATCCGTAAGCATACAGGTCTAGTTGTAATATAGTTACAACGGATTAGGTGAGTACTTTGAGGATCATACCTAAGGGAGGCGAGTGCTAGATCAATTTGAACCTAAACAATGAAAGATCTAATTAGTACTTTAGTTTAGTTATAGTATGAAGGTAAAATAAAAGGAGTTTATAAGGTTTTTATAATAATAAAAATAGAATAATATAAAGAACTAAAATTCGAGAGATTGAATAATAGAAATAATCAAATCTGATTATGGGTGATTAGCTTACTTCGGTAATCCCCATCAACTGTCGCGACATTGGAGCTAGTTTCATGATTTCTCCATTCAACTCCCTATGTAACACCCCTGACCCGGCCCAGACGTTATGGCCATGTCCGGTGTGCCACATCACCTAGACTATGCTACGCCGTTCTACGTACTAAGTCTGATGTTCGAGATTTTTGAAAAGTAATATTTGTTTTTCTTGAAATTCCCAATTTGATTACTATTCGACCTAATGTCTATCTCATTTGTGAATCGTTTCATTTTAGTCTTATCATCATTCTTAGTTTTTAGTAAAGTCAGGTTGTTTAAGAAAATATTGATTTAATTTTCAAAAATAGTGTATGTTCAAGTTTGAAATAAAACCGTAAAGAAATCCCAAATAACAGTTATAGCGGCCTTATTACAACCCATATCAAAGTAAAAACCAATATGAAATATTTAAGTTAAACCAAGAAAGTTCAGTCCTCGTGGCCACTCTGAATCCCTCCCAGCGTCCAAGTCACAATCTAGGGCTCACCTGCAAGGATGGAAAGAGAGGGGTGAGTTTGGGAAAACTCAGTGTGTACAGAACCCATCCAAAACCCAAATTGGCTCAAGCCCACTGGGCCTAAACCCTAACCAGTCTCAATCAGATACTGGGCCAAAGCCCTATTCAGATAGCAGTAAACTGGGCCAAGGCCCTATAACAGATACTGGGCTGAAGCCCTATTCAGATAACAGATTGGCCCATAGGCCCATAACAGTACAGTACAGTAATGCAGTATAAATGCAAACCCAATTGGGGAGACTACTCAACCCACCAACCGCTACACACCACCCGTACCAACCAACACACCATGTGGGGAATAACTCGACCCACCCAGCCCACACACCACAGTCGCAGCATGGCTGCTCAGATAAACAGTATACGAGGCAAAGCCCCTTTCAGAAACAGTACGAGGCATAGCCCCTTTTCAGTAACGTGGCTGTGCCACTCACACTTCCTCCATTATCAAAACCCAACCCATGCAATAGATATATATCATGGCATGCAATAACAGTAACAGTCATGTCAAACAGTATAGTCAATTTTAGCCCTAGGGGTATAACGGTAATTTTCTACCTAGGGACAAAACAGTAATTTCTTACCCTAAGGGTATTTCAGTAATTTTGCTCTCATGTTATAGATTTCATGCTTATTACAGTATTTATTAATCACACAGCTATACAGAAGTTCAGTTACCTCAGTTTTTCAGTTTTAGCATTAAGGCCCTAAAACCCCTAATGAGCCCTATTACGCCGATTGGCCCATTAGGCCCATTTAGTCCCGATTTCACATTCGGTTATCTTGTTTTAACTGTTTTCACATCTACAGTCCATAATATTACCTTTATATCCAGTTTAACTCACATGGGCCCAAATTGCCCATTGGGCCCATATTTGGCCCACCGAGGCCCAACTTACCAAAATGCCCAAAATTTAGCGGTCAACACGTCTAACAGTGCCGATTCCAAAACTAACCTTCTCCTTCCAACTTGAGAGCATTCGCATGCTCGCAAGCTCTCGAAATACCGAAACTTCGGCATTTCGGCTTTTCGGCTTTTACCGATTTGTGCATGGAAAGGTGTTCGAAACACACACCTGTTTTGCAGTTTCTCCTACGAGATCTCCTATGCGTTAATCCCTACAATCCAATACTTAACTGATTAGACCATATCAACACTTAATCTGAATCGAAAACTTACCCAAAACCTTACTTACACATTCGGCCAACACCCTTAATGGCCTTAATGTTCTTACCTTGACGATTTAGATCCCTTTAGATCTAGATCTGATGTTCCAAAGTCTTCAACCCCTTGCTTGATCACCTTTTCATCCAACTAACACACAAAAGAACAAAGAAAACGGCCTTTTATTTACCAAAAATCCAAAACGACACAACCATTAGCTTTAGGGACTTTCGGCTTTTCCAAACATGAAATATCGAACAGATCTGAATGATTAAACACTTACCAACGATTTCTCTTCAGTTCCTATGCAGATCTGATGTAAATCTGACCCTTAAACGTCAGTAGAAACCTTATCTCTGAGATTTGTAATTTCGGCTATCTCCCTACAACTATGGTGATTTCGGCTTTTTAATAAGAGAAGAAGATGGCGTTTTGGCTGTAGCTTTTGGGTGATGGTGTCGACAATGGTGTGATTAAAGGGAGTGTAGTAATCGGCCACAATAGGTGAAAGAAACAGAGGTGATTCGACTTACAAGAAATCGGCAAGAAAGGAAGCAGTTTTCGGGATTTCTGGCACTTTGAGCAATCGGTTATGGTTGATTTTAAGAAGAATGGAAGCAAAAGAAAGAGTGGATCTATGTAAGATAGGTATTCGGCTAGGGAAGAGATCAAAGGGAAGAAGAAAAATGAAAAAAAACAATGGTGGAGATGGGGAAGGAGAAATCGGCTATGAACTTTCCAGGGAGGCAACTCTTGGCTTTTCTGACAGTAGAAGAGAGGAAAAACCCTAAGGTGGCTAACCCTAATTGTCATGACAACAAAAAGAAAATAATATAACCCTAGCATTCCCTCTAAAGCAATCGGCCCAAGTCCTTAAAGCCCCTTGCCGAAATTCACCCAAGTTAGGCTCATGCTTGAAAATTAAAAAGAACTCCACGAATACCTTGCAACTCGAACCCTTGTCCTTGATCATTCATTTAGGCGCCACTTTTTTAGGAGCTCAGTGGCACCATCTTGCCACTCAACCAAGGCTCCCTTTGTGACATCTTTTATACGGTTTTTCTTAAAAGCCCACTTAACCAAGTCCCCTTTCACTTGAAAATCCAACTTAATATTTTACCGGGTTTTGACTTAAGCTTGGACCTTCTATAGACCCATTAACACATGTACATACATTATCAACCTTTAGAACACCAAAATTTTAAAAATTTCACTAAAATTCACAAAACCCGAAAAATCCCGAAAATCAGGGCGTTACAACTCTACCCTCCTTAAAGAAATTTCGTCCACGAAATTTACCTGATCCAAATAACTGAGGGTATTGTTGACGCATAGTCTCCTCTGGCTCCCAAGTAGCTTCTTCTCTACCATGATTACGCCATAGCACCTTTACCAAAGGAACAGACTTCCTCCTTAAGACTTTGACATCACGATCTAAGATCTCCACAGGTTCCTCCTCGAAAGTCAAATCGGCATTTACTGTAATCTCCTCTACTGGTACAATATGCGAAGGGTCCGATCGATACCGTCTTAGCATAGACACGTGAAAAACGTCATGGATACGATCCAACTCTGGTGGTAACTCCAACTGATAGGCTACTGGCCCAATCCGCTTAAGAATCCGATAAGGCCCAATAAACCGCGGACTTAGCTTGCCCTTTTTACCAAATCTCAAGATCTTCTTCCACGGCGACACCTTTAGGAACGCCATATCCCCAACAGCGAACTCAATCTCCTTACGCTTAAGGTCAGCATATGACTTCTGCCGATCAGACGCCTCCTTTAACCGATCTCGAATCAGCTTAACTTTACTTTCGGTATCTGCTACCAACTCTGGTCCAAGAACTCTACGTTCTCCCAATTCTGTCCAACAAGTAGGAGTGCGGCATCTCCGTCCATAAAGTGCCTCATATGGAGCCATCTGAATACTTGCTTGATAACTGTTGTTGTATGCAAATTCTGCCAACGGTAAATAATCTTCCCAACTACCACGAAAATCAATGATACATCCTCTTAACATGTCTTCCAACACTTGAATGACCCTTTCAGACTGACCATCTGTCTGAGGGTGAAATGCAGTACTGAAGTCCAATCGCGTACCTAACGCCTCATGCAACTTCTTCCAGAATCGAGATGTAAATCTAGGATCTCGATCAGAAATTATCGAAACTGGCACCCCATGCAAACGCACTATCTCTGCTACATACAGCTTGGCCAACTTTTGAAGTGAGTAATCAGTTCTAACTGGTATAAAATGAGCAGACTTCGTCAATCTATCCACAACTACCCAAACAGAGTCCTTCTTTGAAGGTGTCAAAGGCAAGCCACTCACAAAATCCATCGTTACTCTTTCCCATTTCCACTGCGGAATCTTTACTGGCTGCAACAATCCAGACGGTAGTTGGTGCTCAGCTTTAACTTGCTGGCACGTCAAACATTTCCCAACGAAATCAGTCACCTCTCGCTTAAGTCCAGGCCACCAGTACCCTTCTCGCAAATCCCTATACAACTTATTACCTCCAGGGTGCATAGCATAGGCTCCACCATGAGCCTCACTCAATATCAACTTCCTCAAGTCAAAATCCTTAGGAATACAGACTTTTCCTCGAAAGCATAGGACTCCATCAGAATTCAGTCCAAAATCCTCACTCTTACCCTCCTTGACTTGTTGAAATCGAGGAGTCAACGAATCATCCTTCCACTGCAATTCTTTAATCCTCTCGGTCCAAGTCGGTCTCACTTGCAGTTCGGCCAGCAAACTCCCATCATCATACAAACTTAAACGAGCGAACATCGCCTTTAACTCAGTAACAGTCCTTCGGCTCAGTGCATCAGCCACGACATTAGCCTTGCCAGGGTGATACTCAATCGAACAGTCATAGTCCTTAAGCAACTCTATCCATCTCCGTTGTCTAAGGTTCAACTCCTTCTGAGTTAACAGATATTTGAGACTTTTGTGGTCAGTGTATATAATACACTTTTCCCTATAAAGGTAGTGTCTCCAGATTTTCAATGCAAATACCACCGCTGCCAACTCCAAATCATGCGTAGGGTAATTCACCTCGTGAGGCTTAAGCTGTCGCGAAGCATAGGCAACCACCTTACCCTCTTGCATCAGTACACAACCTAATCCCACATGCGAAGCATCGCTATAAACCGTAAAGTCCTTCCCAGATTCTGGCTGAATCAACACTGGCGCCTCGGTCAACACCTTTTTCAGGTTGTCAAAAGCTTCTTGCTGCCTCTCAGTCCAATTAAAGGGTACTCCCTTCCTTAACAATTTCGTTAATGGAGCCGCGATGATAGAGAACCCCTCAACAAACCTTCTATAATAGCCTGCCAAACCCAGAAAACTACGAATTTCTGTCACCGTCCTAGGCGGCTTCCAATCCAGAACTGCCTCAATCTTGCGAGGATCTACCCTAATTCCCTTAGCAGAAAAAACATGACCCAGAAAAGTCACTTCTCGAAGCCAGAATTCGCACTTACTAAATTTCGCATACAATTGTTTTTCTCTTAGAGTCCGCAGAACGATTCGAAGATGCTCATCATGCTTCTTCTCTGTTTCCAAATACACCAATATATCGTCAATAAAGACGACCACAAAACGATCCAAGTACGGCTGAAATACTCGGTTCATTAAATCCATAAAAGCTGCTGGTGCATTCGTCAATCCAAAGGGCATAACCAAGAACTCGTAGTGACCATAACGAGTTCTGAATGCTGTCTTATGCACATTCACCTCTTTTACC
This sequence comes from Gossypium stocksii, assembly GCA_020496765.1. NCBI lineage: Eukaryota > Viridiplantae > Streptophyta > Magnoliopsida > Malvales > Malvaceae > Gossypium > Gossypium stocksii. Next base: position 46,363,188 of record CM035624.1, read on the forward strand.
CTTAACTGATGATACCCAGATCGAAGGTTGATCTTGGAAAACACTGAAGCTCCTTTAAGCTGGTCAAATAGATCGTCGATTCTTGGCAGAGGATACTTATTCTTTATCGTCAGTTTGTTCAACTGGCGATAATCGATACACATACGCATCGTACCGTCCTTCTTTTTCACAAACAGCACCGGTGCTCCCCACGGAGACACACTCGGTCTAATGAAGCCCCTATCTAACAACTCTTGAATCTGGGCTTTCAATTCCACTAGCTCCTTTGGTGCCATTCTGTAAGGCGCAATGGACACTGGAGCTGTTCCAGGCAACAGATCAATCCCAAATTCCATTTCTCGGTTAGGAGGTAGTCCAGGTAGCTCCTCAGGAAAAATACATCTTGAAATTCATTAACAGTCCTCACTGTCTCCACGGTCACCCCTTCGGGTTCAGTTTGACTTACAAACGCTAAGTATGCTTCACAACCTTTGCGCATCAACCTTTCAGCCCTTAAGGCAGAAACCACATTGGACAAATAGTCCCTTCGTTCACCAATAACCATCACCTCCTCACCTTCGGTTGTTCTTAATACCATTCTTTTGGCCGCGCAATCCAACGTTGCCTTGTGCTTGGTTAACCAGTCCATGCCCAGAATCAAGTCAAATTCTCCAAAAGGTAACTCCATCAAGTCTCCCAGAAAGATCCTACCTTGAGTCTCTAAAGGCACATCTCTAAAGAGTTTATCTACCCTAACAGAGTGACCTAAAGGACTAATCACAGTTACCCCACTCACAGTCTCCTCAGAATGCACACCCAACGACCCAGAAATTTCACAAGCAACATACGAATGAGTCAAACCCACATCAATTAAAGCAGTGTATGGTGTATGATCTATTAAGAACGTACCAGTTATAACATCAGGTGCATCACCCTCCTCGCGGCGGTGAGCAGCATACACTAAGGCTAGCTGACGAGCCTCAGCATTTCCAGCACCCCTGCCAGGTGCTCCACGACCACGTCCATTACCATTGCCTCCTCTACCTTGACCACGGCCCCTTGGCGGTGGCAGTCCCCCACGCGCAGGCTGAGCAACTCTCTGATCAACAGCTTGAGCCTGAGCTGGCTTCTGTGGGCAGTCCTTAACCTGATGGTCCTTAGACCCACAACGAAAACAAGCTCCACTGCGTTTCCAGCATTCTCCTCGATGAACTCTGCCACAGTCTCCACAAGCCTGTGGTCTAACAACATTCACTGGCATAGCTCGCACTGGTTCTTCTACTCTAGCCCTCTTAAAATTCCGGTTTGCAGCTCTCGATACTCCAGAGTCTCTTTTAAAACGGTTGCGATCCCTATCACGATTCCGCCTTTCAGCTTACTTCACTTCCTCGGCTATCTTAGCCTTCTCCACCAGTGCAGCAAAGTCGCGCTCCCTCTGCGGCGCTATCAATACTCTCAGCTCATCTCTGAGGCCATCCTCGAACCGAACACTACGCTCATACTCGGTGGAAACAATGCCACTAGCATACCGGCTTAATCGCAGAAATTCTGCCTCATATTCAGCCACAGTCTTACTACCCTGGGTCAGGTTCAGAAATTCTTTCCTTCGTGCATCCACATAACTAGCCCCAACATATTTCGCCTTGAAAGACTGCTTGAACAATTCCCAAGTTACCCTCTCAGCTGGGGTACCCTCTCTTACGGTGATCCACCATTGATATGCCTCGTCCCTCAGCAACGATACCGCTCCTTTCAGCTTCTGCTCCACTGAGCAGTCCAAGTCGTCCATAATTCGCTCTGTGGCTTCCAACCAGTACTCAGCCACATTTGGGGCCACTCCAGATATGCCCCTAAAAATTTCCGCTCCATTGGCCCGGAGTCGCTCAGAAATGGACCCCCTATTCACCGGCCCAACATTAGCTCCGGCCACCCTTTCCAGAACTCTCAGCATGGCCTGGGACAGAGCGTCGTCCCCTGCGGCCCGATCGTATGGCCCATTTTCCTCAACCGGTGGTCGTGCCTCTCCTGCTGGCCTATGCTCAGAAGACGACGATCCAGCTTGAGCACTAACTCGGCCTCGTCCACGGCCTCGTCCACGAGTAGCCCTTGTACTCATATCGATTATCTGATTTACAAAGTTTTATGACATTAGCTCAATGTTTCAGTTTTTATTACGGAATATCTTATGAACAGGTAGAATTTCAGAGTTGTTCTCGCGCAACGTAGTCTAATTACTGTCTCAGTTTCCTAGAGTTTAGTTTACCCTACCGTCTTAGTGCTACAGCCTTAATACTACCTCATCCATAGTATTCTATCTAAGGCTCAGTGCTATCTACAGTTTTATTATCAGTACAGTATAGAAGTTAAGGCAGAAAATACTTACAACTTGGTGCCGGGGATTCAGTGTGCCACCTCTCGAAGTACCAGATTTCAATAAAATCTTAGACCTAAAAATAAATTTTCTTTTTAAACATATTTTAGAAAAGACAAGTTAAAAGAAATCACTTCGAAAACAAAAATTCTTTCAGAAAATCTGGTTTTCCAAAAATACCTTTTATGAGCTTAAAAATTTTGAAAACCCCTTTTTGGACCCGATCCACAGCCGAGTTGTTACAACTTGGCTCTGATACCACTAAATGTAACACCCCTGACCCGGCCCAGATGTTATGGCCATGTCCGGTGTGCCACATCACCTAGACTATGCTACGCCGTCCTACGTACTAAGTCTGATGTTTGAGATTTTTGAAAAGTAATATTTGTTTTTCTTGAAATTCCCAATTTGATTACTATTCGACCTAATGTCTATCTCATTTGTGAATCGTTTCATTTTAGTCTTATCATCATTCTTAGTTTTTAGTAAAGTCAGGTTGTTTAAGAAAATATTGATTTAATTTTCAAAAACAGTGTATGTTCAAGTTTGAAATAAAACTGTAAAGAAATCCCAAATAACAGTTATAGCGGCCTTATTACAACCCATATCAAAGTAAAAACCAATACGAAATATTTAAGTTAAACCAAGAAAGTTCAGTCCTCGTGGCCACTCTGAATCCCTCCCAGCGTCCAAGTCACAATCTAGGGCTCACCTGCAAGGATGGAAAGAGAGGGGTGAGTTTGGGAAAACTCAGTGTGTGCAGAACCCATCCAAAGCCCAAATTGGCTCAAGCCCACTGGGCCTAAACCCTAACCAGTCTCAGTCAGATACTGGGCCAAAGCCCTATTCAGATAGCAGTAAACTGGGCCAAGGCCCTATAACAGATACTGGGCTGAAGCCCTATTCAGATAACAGATTGGCCCATAGGCCCATAACAGTACAGTACAGTAATGCAGTATAAATGCAAACCCAATTGGGGAGACTACTCAACCCACCAACCGCTACACACCACCCGTACCAACCAACACACCATGTGGGGAATAACTCGACCCACCCAGCCCACACACCACAGTCGCAGCATGGCTGCTCAGATAAACAGTATACGAGGCAAAGCCCCTTTCAGAAACAGTACGAGGCATAGCCCCTTTTCAGTAACGTGGCTGTGCCACTCACACTTCCTCTATTATCAAAACCCAACCCATGCAATAGATATATATCATGGCATGCAATAACAGTAACAGTCATGTCAAACAGTATAGTCAATTTTAGCCCTAGGGGTATAACGGTAATTTTCTACCTAGGGACAAAACAGTAATTTCTTACCCTAAGGGTATTTCAGTAATTTTGCTCTCATGTTATAGATTTCATGCTTATTACAGTATTTATTAATCACACAGCTATACAGAAGTTCAGTTACCTCAGTTTTTCAGTTTTAGCATTAAGGCCCTAAAACCCCTAATGAGCCCTATTACGCCGATTGGCCCATTAGGCCCATTTAGTCCCGATTTCACATTCGGTTATCTTGTTTTAACTGTTTTCACATCTACAGTCCATAATATTACCTTTATATCCAGTTTAACTCACATGGGCCCAAATCGCCCATTGGGCCCATATTTGGCCCACCGAGGCCCAACTTACCAAAATGCCCAAAATTTAGCGCTCAACACGTCTAACAGTGCCGATTCCAAAACTAACCTTCTCCTTCCAACTTGAGAGCATTCGCATGCTCGCAAGCTCTCGAAATACCGAAACTTCGGCATTTCGGCTTTTCGGCTTTTACCGATTTGTGCATGGAAAGGTGTTCGAAACACACACCTGTTTTGCAGTTTCTCCTACGAGATCTCCTATGCGTTAATCCCTACAATCCAATACTTAACTGATTAGACCATATCAACACTTAATCTGAATCGAAAACTTACCCAAAACCTTACTTACACATTCGGCCAACACCCTTAATGGCCTTAATGTTCTTACCTTGACGATTTAGATCCCTTTAGATCTAGATCTGATGTTCCAAAGTCTTCAACCCCTTGCTTGATCACCTTTTCATCCAACTAACGCACAAAAGAACAAAGAAAACGGCCTTTTATTTACCAAAAATCCAAAACGACACAACCATTAGCTTTAGGGACTTTCGGCTTTTCCAAACATGAAATATCGAACAGATCTGAATGATTAAACACTTACCAACGATTTCTCTTCAGTTCCTATGCAGATCTGATGTAAATCTGACCCTTAAACGTCAGTAGAAACCTTATCTCTGAGATTTGTAATTTCGGCTATCTCCCTACAACTATGGTGATTTCGGCTTTTTAATAAGAGAAGAAGATGGCGTTTTGGCTGTAGCTTTTGGGTGATGGTGTCGACAATGGTGTGATTAAAGGGAGTGTAGTAATCAGCCACAATAGGTGAAAGAAACAGAGGTGATTCGGCTTACAAGAAATCGGCAAGAAAGGAAGCAGTTTTCGGGATTTCTGGCACTTTGAGCAATCGGTTATGGTTGATTTTAAGAAGAATGGAAGCAAAAGAAAGAGTGGATCTATGTAAGATAGGTATTCGGCTAGGGAAGAGATCAAAGGGAAGAAGAAAAAATGAAAAAAAACAATGGTGGAGATGGGGAAGGAGAAATCGGCTATGAACTTTCTAGGGAGGCAACTCTTGGCTTTTCTGACAGTAGAAGAGAGGAAAAACCCTAAGGTGGCTAACCCTAATTGTCATGACAACAAAAAGAAAATAATATAACCCTAGCATTCCCTCTAAAGCAATCGGCCCAAGTCCTTAAAGCCCCTTGCCGAAATTCACCCAAGTTAGGCTCATGCTTGAAAATTAAAAAGAACTCCACGAATACCTTGCAACTCGAACCCTTGTCCTTGATCATTCATTTAGGCGCCACTTTTTTAGGAGCTCAGTGGCACCATCTTGCCACTCAACCAAGGCTCCCTTTGTGACATCTTTTACACGGTTTTTCTTAAAAGCCCACTTAACCAAGTCCCCTTTCACTTGAAAATCCAACTTAATATTTTACCGGGTTTTGACTTAAGCTTGGACCTTCTATAGACCCATTAACACATGTACATACATTATCAACCTTTAGAACACCAAAATTTTAAAAATTTCACTAAAATTCACAAAACCCGAAAAATCTCAAAAATCAGGGCGTTACACCCTATGTTGTGACATCAAACCTTTCGTGTTGTGACGTAGTGACTAATATTGATTTAGTACAATTTCTAATGGTTTCTTGCACACTTATAAAGTTCATTAGCTCACCCTTAGGCCTCATTTGGCCCCTAAAGTCAATAAAATACTCAATTTGCACATTTTATTAACTTAATAAAAACCTTGTCTTCAAGCTCCTAAAGTGCGAAAACTAGTTTAATTTGCTACACCAATTTGTGGCAGATTAAACTCCCCTATACTTAAGTCATTGCTTGTCCTCAAGCAACACAAACATAAGCAAGAAATAGAAGAGACGTCCCTTAAGCAAATAGCATACAAGTATTGACTTTGAAGCACATGACTTAGGCATTTCATATTCACTAACAACTTTACCATGATGAACAATTGACTTACCACTTTTGACCACAAACATATAAGTTCAGTATAGTACAAAGTATACAAACATTAAGGGTCTCACACGTAGGGCTCTATCAATAAATCATACAAGTACTTTGATTATCTGAGTAGAATACAAGTGGTCGTTTACACAATTGTTTAGTATAAGTACATTCATTACTGGGGATATTTAGGTCACATAGAATTTTTCAGCTTGTAACTTTTTGAGGCTTAGGACAGGTATGGAGTTAAAAAATAGAAAGCATTAAGAGGGTTACAAGCACAAAAATAGTTTGGCACATCATTTTGATCCCTGTTCTTCCCCCTTAGTGATCCTTACTCGCTCACTGCCTTATTTCTCCTTCTCTCACATTCTTTGTTTCTCCACATAGTAAATCATAGGATAACATAGTACATATGGCTAGCCTATGAGTTTTTATGCATTAACGAATTAATTTTTCTTATGCCAATGACCTTGTTACCTTTCTTCTTTTTTTTTTCATGCGTCTCATTCATGAATTCTTTTTCACTGTTTCAAGACTTTTTCTGCTCATACCAGTTTTTCTTTTTGCTTTTTTCTTTTGTTTTTCACTTTCATGCGAACCTATAGTTCCCATATCACACCAATCTTTCCTATTTTACTTTATTTTTACAAACTCTGCTGTGATGTTTCTACTTAGCCCTTAATACGCATGGCTAGATGTCTATAGACGTGCAATACAGGACCAAAGAAAAAGGGTAAATACAAATTAATGTTTTCAGGCTCGGGGTTTGTAATGAGGTTTATCAAGATGTGTCAACAAGCTCAAAAATTGGTATTAAAGTTGAATATGAATAGGTCAGCTTTTTGGCTGTAACAACCCGTTTTTAGTGAAATCAGAACAGTAATTTTGGGACCACAAATCTAAAGTTAAAATATTTATTTTATTATTATTTTCATGTCTACAGCATGATAGTAAAGTCATATGAAAATTTCATTAAGAAATTTTACCGTTTGTATGCTCAATTTGTGAGAAAGGACTAAGTTGCGTAAAGTGCAAAAGTTGGGTTCTAATATCAAAAGGTGTCTAATAGCTATGTAACATTAAAGTGGAGGTCCTTATATGGTAATTAGACCATTTTTATAGTGAGTCGACATTTATAGACACTAAATATATGTTTTCAAAGGTTAATTACTAAGGTTAAATTAGTAATTTAAAAATAAACTTAGTAAAATAATGAAAACAAAAGGTGTCATTTGGTTTTTCCATCCTTTCCATCAAAAATAAGAGAGAAAAACTCCATTGAAGGAGCTTGAGCATTCGACTAGAGTTTTCCTACGCATGTAAGTGCAATTTTGCTCGGTTTTTAATGATTTTTATGTTTTTGGAGTCGTTGTAGCTTAATCTAGCTTGCCCAGGGACTAAATTGTGAAACTATTAAAGAGTTAGGGTTTCACCATTGATGAATGTGTATGCGTTTTGATGTTTGATGATAGAAAATGAATGGTTGTTTTTAGATAAACAAGTTTTGTAAATTAATTTTGGTTGAAAATGTCAAATAGGGATTAAATTAATAAAAGTGAAAATTATTGTAACATCCTAAAATAGGGCCAAAATGGAATGGTGGTTGTGAAACCATGAATCCGAGATAGAAAAGTTTATTCCGATTAATTTTTATGATTTATCGGGTGATTAGATGCATGTGTTAAAGTATTGAGAGAAATTTTTATGAATTGCATGACTAATTTGCCTATTAGGGCTTAATTGCAAAAGTTGATAAATATGAGTTCTAGATGTTAAAGGATTTAATTGAAGAGCATAATTGAAGTAGAGGTCCTTAAATGGTAATTATACCATTAGGTTTTCATGGACAAAAATGGACATACATAGGTAGAAATAACCAAAGTTTTTAATGAAGGGTATTTTAGTCATTTGGTAATTAAAAGATTGAAAAAGGGAAAAAGATGGCAAAATGTGACAGCCCTATTCTGACCCTAATCAGAATTGTGGTTTCGAAACCATGAAACCGAGTCAGAAAAAAATTTTCTATTTTTAGTTCTCTGTGTTTCGTATGTGCGTGCTTAGATATGCTGAAGTTCGTATTTGAAATTTTGAAGTTAGGGTGCTTAATTAATAAGAAAGGGCTAAATTGCATCAAATAAATTATATGTATGCTATCATGGAAATGCTAAAGTGACATGTTTCTTTAATATTAGGGACTTGATTGGCAAATAATTAAGAAGTGATGTACAGTAGTGGGAGTAAGTAAATATTTTATGAAATGTAAATTTATTAATTATCATAAAATTGTTGATAAAAACAAAGAAAGTGTATGAACTTATGGACGAAATTGTCCCTCGGTTAGTGGAAAAGAAATAATTTTATAAAGGCTAATGTGGTAATCTATTAAGTCCATTATGTGTTAAATTAATAAAAACAAAAATTTGGCTTCATGTTCTTTTGTTTTTGCCGAATCCATTGAAGAAAAAGTAATAGAAAAAGCCTAAGGGTAGTTGGCCTTTGAGAAGCTTGATTGAGGTATGAAATTTTAATAGTTTCTTGTAATTTTGTGAATTTGAGTTGATTTTTGAGTTCTTAACATAGCCCATGTAAGAATTTTTGAGTTGGTGATAATGCATGCATTCGGCCATGGAAGAGAGGTATGGAATGGTTGTTGTTTTCATGTTTTAATGAGTAATGGTTGATGGGTGAAGTTTGAGCTAGTTAAATGTGCATATATGTAGATTAAATGATAAATAGGGATCGGTTAGTGTGCTTAGTTATGTCCATGGTTGCTGAATGTGAACCTAAGTAAGGGCTTGAGTAATGTTTGTGTTTTAATTTATTAATAAAAGGGGGTTTGGAATGTGTACTTGTGATTTTTGATTGAAGAAATGCCTTGGGTAACCTTAAAGGGCATTCGGTCATGGTGGTAAATTAGCAAAACTGTATACTAATGTTGGAAGTATTAATATAATAATTTTGTTTATATCATTACCGAATATGCTTAATATTAAAATGATATTATGAAATTGAAATATGATTGTAAATACCATATTGCTGTATGAACATTGGATAATGGAAATGATATTGCTGTATATATATGGCATGAAATAATAAATTTTCTTTGCCTTGATTAAAAATGTCTTTGTTGTTTATAATGCATGAATGTCAAAATTTAAATATATGTATTTGCCGAATATGAATTGTTGTGAAAAAAGGGGTTCAATTTGGTGATAATGGATAGGTCAAAGATGACCTATAATGTGTATAATTTTTACTAAGATTTATATGTGTGTTAGCTGAATGTGACATAAAAATAATAAGTGATATTTGTTGTGATTTGAATGTAATTGCCGAATGTGATTATCAATAAGTTAAATGGTATTAAAATTAGCTAAATGTGGCTAGTAAGGCCTAATTAGTTTCTTGCTACATTCAGCCAAAAATATGAACAATTGAGTTGTAACAAGTTAAAATTTGTTTAATTTAGCTCAAGAGCAAAGAGAGCTAATTTCATATAAGGGAAAGGCGAAAATAGTTGAATAGTCGATTCGTAGTCATTCGACGACATTCAAGGTAAGTTCTTAAGTGTTTAAGTTTGATTCTTTTTATATGCCTAAGAGTTAAACTAATATGGCAAAGAGAATGTTAATTTTATTTAGTTAATGTGCCGAATATGTAATGATTTAAGGCTATAAGTCGATTGTGGCTATTATGCTTAAGTTGAATTGGATTTGGAAATTTGATGCACTAAATGAGTGTTACAATGAATGAACTATCCCGTATATGTGTTGGAAGAGATATCACAATTTGTGATTATTGGATATCTAAAGGAAACCATGATGTGTATAAAATTATTATTAGTCATATGTGGTAGCCAAATGTGGCTTGGTACTAAAGTGATTAAATGTAAACTTCGATGAGGTAAATGTTAGTGATCGATGATATAAGTTATACATTATAATATATATTTGGGTTTCAAACCTAGCAGGCCTTGTGCCGGTGATGAATTTCGGGCTTTAAGCCTAGCAGGCATTGTACCGTTGTATTCGAATCAAATTGGTGCTTAGCGAGCAATATGCTCGAACGTTATTACGAGACTTTGGATCGATTGTGTTATTACGTGAGTTAATATACATGGAAAAGTTAAACATGGGCTAAAATTTTGTTAGCTCGTAATAAAGTAAGTATGTGTTTTATTATGCAATTAAATTATATAAAATGTGTTTGTATGATGGTTATGTATCCGAATGTGATCGAGTAAGTTGTATCTCATGAGATTAAGTTATGAATAGATGAATATAGGGTATAACTTCTGGCGATTTATGGCATAAGTAAATATACATGCTATATGGAACTTGAGTATTTGGTTGAGCGTAAGCTTATACTTTACTATTTGTTAAGGTCGGTTGGCAAGTTATGAAATTAAATAATGTGAATATTATGTGCTTATGATTGATTGATGCTAAACTTTTGTTAATGTGTTTGTGCTATGTGGAAACTGGAAGTATATGATTTGATATGTTCGAAACTTTGTGGATTGACTACAGTACTGTATTATTCGGGCCTTTGGCCTAGCAAGCTTTAAGCTGGTGATTATTATCAGGCTTCGAGCCTAGTAGGCGTAAAGCCGGTGAATAAATATCAGACTTAAAAGTCTAGCAGGCTTTGTGCCGGTGACAAATTCAGGTTATTACCTAGCAGGCTTTGTGCTGGTGAAATGGTAAAGTCTAAGACTATAAGGCTTTGTGCTAATACGACATTTGAATTTGTTCAATAAATTAAGTGGTCCAGGTATTTATAATGTATTTATGTACTGATTGTAGTTTCGGCTACTCTACTGTTAGTAGCTTTGACCACTTCATGGCTCTGCCATGTCTGTACGGCACTATGTGCTAACCTCTGTATATCAGTTCATATTCCAAAATTGCTAAATGAGATTAAATTGACTGTATTGTGATGAAGTGATTGTACAGGCAAACTGAAAATGGTATGGTATACTGAGAATGTTACTGGTAAGTATATTTATGATTGGTATGTGGGTTGTACACAAAGAGTAAGCTAATTGATTAATGATATGTGACAGTCTATGATGTATATATATAGTATTTGGTGAATATGGTGAGAACAACATGATTTGGAATAAGTCTTTGATTCTTGATGACATTGAAATTATCGGTCTATGCTTATGTTGCATAGCTATGTGTTCTTACCATGATGAATGAAATGATTTGGTATTGATTTAATAAGCAATAACTGTAAATGAGTAAATTTAGCTTGGACAGCTTTGGGTTACAGCAGTGGTGAAACTTTGAAAATACACTAAAAATAGTGGGAGATGAGTTAGAGACTTAATAAAATATGTAATTAAAGCCTAATTAATCTAGTTTCACATAAAAGAAACCATGAAAGCAAAAGAATTTCCTATAATGAGATATTTGAAGTTGGGTGAGATAGAGTCAGAATGACTCCGAAATCCCCTGTTCTGTTTTGAGAAAATCATTATAAATTGTACAAAAATATCCATGAGATGTAATTTATATTATTAGAATCCTTAATGAGTCTATTTTCAATAGAAATAGACGATAACATTATCCGAGTTTTGAGTTATTGGATAATTGAACTTTAGTACAGAAGGGTCGGAACTGTTAGATAGTGAATCAGGGGTAAATTTGAGGAATAAACTGTATTAATTGTAAAAGCCAAAAAATTCTGGAAATTTTATGGTAGAAAGGTAAATGAGTCTAGTTTCAAGGAAAATTAACGAAACTTGATTTGGAGTTTTTTAGCTCTAGATATAAATAATTTAGTGACTATTACTCAGGAAGACAACTTGTAGTGAACTTGTGATTATGTTGTAAACATTGATAAAACATGTTAATGAGTTGCTTATTGTTTTCATATGAACTTCCTAAGCATCAAGCTTACTCCCTCTTTCTTTCCCATATTCCTTAGGTTGCCAGGTTAGCTCGGGTTGGGGGCCGTCAGAGATATTATCACACTGTCGAGTTTACAGTATCGGCGTAAGTAAATCCAAGTGTTTCCGAGTCTATGGCATGTATAGGTTTTTAATGTCGAGTACATTATATTATGTTTTAGCCAAAGGCGTTGGCTTGTGGTTAAGGTAGTATGTATTCTTGTAAATTGGCCTATGTCGGCTAATAATGTTATGGACTTATATGATTATTCTTATGCTTGTATGTTATTATCTCTTGTGATGTGGTTCATAGCATGGTTGTAAATGTTTAAGAGCCCATTTATGCCAAGTTGTGTGTTATTAGATAAGTAAGTGTGCATACATCGTAAGGGTGACAATTGGCTTGGAAAATAGCCTTGTAATTGTCCATACAGGCGTGTGACGTGCTTGTTAGCAAATTTTAAAGATAGCTTCTTAAGTGCTTGAGAGTCCCCGGTTTGGTCCCGAACCATCTCAAATGTATATTTTAGGCTTCGTAAGCCTGTTTAAGGAATAGTATGTGTGTAAAGTGAAAATATTTTAAATTGATCAAAATTTTTACAGCTCGATTTTATATGATTGGCTATGTTTAAGTCAGGTAGCACCTCGAACCCTGTTCCGGTGTTGGATACGGGTTAGGGGTGTTACACAAAATAAGTCCATCTTCTTCATTAGGACGAAATTTCAAGGTTTCTCCATAGCTAGGGTTTGTTTCAAGCTTCCAAGCTCCATAGTAAGTGATTCCAAGCCTCGTTTTTAATGTTCTTTACGTTTTCGGAGTCCCGATAACTTGATTTAGCTTATTCTAGAAATAATTTGACCTAGGGTTCATATTTGGAAAAATACCCATAAGTGAAAAGTGTTTATTTTGATGTTTTATGATAGAATATGAGGTTTTAAAGTATGTTAAACAACTTGTGCTACTCGGTTTTAAGTGGAAACGAGTAAAATGGTATAATCGGTAAAAATACCTATTGTTCATAAGTACATGTTAGAGTGAGAATTTGATGTTTCCATTAAGGGAAAATCATTAGCATGTCCTAAAACATAAGAATTAGGGAAAAATTTTAATTTCTGAGCTTTGGGGAAAAAGTGTAAATATGCAAAATTTTAGGGGTAAAATTGTAATTTTTCCAAAGTTAGAGTTAAGGATTATTTTGATAAATGTGGGTATTAAATAAGCTAAATTTGCTAATTATAGATCAAGAAGAATGAAATTTGGGGATAGACTGAGTAAAGAAAAAGGTAGAAGATTAAGTTGTCAAGTCGATTGCATTTTGCACCGAGGTAAGTTTACGGTAAATAAATGCAATATTTCAATATTTTATATCAATTTTGTTAATTTCCAGCATATATACATATATTTTATGAGAATATTCCAAGTTGAATTAAAGATGAGATAACAGAGAAAAGGTATCAGAAAGCCCATTTGAACCTTGGGAATGTATGGGATACAGAATGTCATGACATTTCAGGTTGAGGCAGTTGAGGAACATCCCATGTAAGTCCATATCAGACATATGGCATTGGTAGGTTGAGACAGTTGAGGAACATCCCATCTAAGTCCATATCAGATATATGGCTTTGGCAGGACAGGAAACATCCCATGTAAGTCCATATCAAATATATGGCTTTGGCAGGATAGGAAACATCCCATGTAAGACCATGCCTAGAGCATGGCATTGGCAGGCTATTATCAGGTAGAAAAACCCAAGTTTCCTGAGTATTCCAAACGGTTCAATGGGCTAATATACCGGTTATGTTACGAGAAGGTTCAGGTACAGGAATGATAAACAGAAAAGTGAAAGAGTAAGTGAAGAAATATAATAAAGATTTAGTTGTTTATGGTGAATGTTGTTATTTATTTACTTGTAAACTTACTAAGCATTGTAGCTTACTCCTTTTTTCTCTTTTTCTCTTTTATAGTGTACCCAAGCCTATTCGGGAACCAAAAGGACGTCGGAGCTCGTTTCCCACTATCAAAGGCTATCTAGGTATTTTTTCGTTTGAAATGTTTTGGGTTATGGCATGTATAGGGACTTGGTCATTATGGTGTGTATGTCCTTATCGTATGACTAAAGAATGGTATGTGAATGCTTAATGATGGTTAGCTATTGAAATGGCGAAGTAAGAACATGTATGTTTGTTATGTATGCTTAAATGTTAGTTTATGTAAAGAAATGATGAAGGAGGAAACAGTTGGCCATGAAACAGATCTGTAACAGCAGTAGTGATGTGAATGTGAAAAATCACTAAAAATTATAGGAATGGAATTAAATGTTGAATGAGATATAGAATTGAAGCTTATTGAGTCTGTTTTCATAGGAAAGAAATAGGACAAGCAAAGGAAGTCTGTATTGTGAGATATTTAAATTCTTGTGAGACTAGTTCAGAGGGATTTCGTGATCCCCTGTTCTGATTTTAAAAATTCACTACAAATTATATAAAAAGAATTCATAATTTATATGTATAAATTCCTTAGTGAGTCTATTTTCATTAGAGACAATCAAAATCATAATATGAAAACTGTACTAAGAGATAATTGATTTTTAGTAAGGAGAGGTCAGAATAGTAGTATTGTGAAACAGGGGAACCTTTAACTAATAAAATGTACTAATTGGCCATACCAAAAATTCTGGAAAAATTATGGTAAGAAGATATATGAGTCTAGTTTCAGGGAAAAGTTACGGATTTAAATTTTGAGTTTTGTAACTCAAGTTATAATTAATTTAGTGACCATTGTGGAGATGGACAGTCTTACCATGAATAGTGAAATAAATTGTTTCAAATTGTGTAAGTAATCAGAAAATTTTTAATGTTCCTAGTTTGGTCCCGAACCATTTCAATTGCATGTTTTAGGGCATCGAAGGCCCTTTTTAGGGATATTGGATGAATGTGAATGAATTAATTTTAAAAAGCAAATTTTTATGCCTCGAATTAGTGAGGTAAGTTCAGTAACGCCTTGTACTCGACTCCAGCAACGGTCTCGGGTAAGGGGTGTTACAATTATGTGGTGAAATGTGTGAAATGAAATGTTTGGGCTACTAGGGGTCAATATAGAATTCAACTAGCATGGGTTGAAGTTGAGTTTCATGAATATGTATTTTTATGCATTTAGAACTAAATTGTAAAGAAGTCAAAAGTTTAGGGGCAAAATAGTAATCCAAAATAGTAATTTTTCCATAATATTAATTTTGGGTTAAATTGAATAGAATGATGTTAAAATAAGTTAAATTTGATTATATAGGTCTAGAAAAGCAACATTCGGATTTGAATCGGGGAAATGACAAAGTTATCGACTAAATGATCATTTCCATCGTTAGAATTTGAGGTAAGTTCGTATGTTTAATAAGTATTAACTTATATGTGTTTAAATGCTTAATTGATATAATTGTGATGATACGAAACCACGAAAATTCTCGACAAGATATCAATAAGTGAATGGATCCTAGTTGAACCTTAGGAATAGATAGGATACAAATGACATGTCATTAGGGGTTACCGTGTTATGGGTGCTGGTCATGTACGTTCTACCGATGGCTAAGTTATCCGGCATGTGTTGAGGTTGCTCGTCAGCTTGTGTGAGCAGCACCATGTAGTTATGTCTTGACTGTCAGCTTGTGTGAGCAGACCTAGTGATGGATCGAGAGTGAGCATCTACATGAGATATGAGATAGAGGATGTTTTGACCACATATTGGCACTTAGTGTGTGAGATTCCCGAGTATCCGATATTATTCCAAATGGTTCAACGGACATAGTGATGATATGAAAATGTATGAGTTCGATATGAACTAGTATAGGTATGTATATGAACCATGTGGGAATTGAATCTATGAGTTTTGTGAATTCATGTCTAACCTTGTGGATGAATATGTGTTAGGCTTATGAATCAAGTTGAGTTGCATTATGCTATGTTTAATTACTTAAATTGTGATTAAATGGTAAGCTGAGTTTTAAGTTATACAAACTTACTAAGCTTAATTGCTTACTTTGTTTAGTTGTCCGTGTTTTATAGTGATTCGGAAGCTCGCTCAAATTGGAAGTTGTCGGCGATCTCATCACACTATCCAGCAAATGTTTTGGTACTTTTGTACTTAATGTATTTTGGTTATATGGCATGTATATGTCATTTGGTTAATGGAAGCCTATATGTTTTATTATGTTATTAGCCATTTAATTTGGCTTGATATGATATATGTTGTGATGTATATATATATGTGTGTAGCAAGCCTCATTTTGTATGATGTATGGTTTTCTTTGGTATGCTTTGATTGTGATTGGTAGTTAAGTACCATATTGATGAGATGGAGATATGTCATATAGGTTAAGTTTTAGGCACACAAGTGTATATATATGCATTTGACATGTAGAAAGGTTTGTAGGTGATATTGGTATGTTTTGAAATGGCTATTTGTGATGCTTAAGCACATTATGGTTGTTGGTAATTAATTTGCATGTTTTAGGCTTGATTTTGATTAGTTTGAATGCCTATTGATAATATGTTCTTATACTAGATGAAGTGTATTAGTTGATGCAAATTTGGGTGAGAAATATGGCTTGGAGAATAGCCTATTCTTTTCCACACGGGTAGAGACACGGACGTGTGTCTCAGTAGTGTGTGACATACGGTCATAAGACACGGCCGTGTGTTCCCTGTAATTTTCTAATGAAAGGAAGCTAGTGAGTTACACGGGCTAGTCACACGGGCGTGTGGTTGGCCATATGACCCAAGTCAGTGAGTTACACTGGGTTGGACACGGGTTGGGACACGGTCATGTGATCCCATTTTGAATGCTCCCATAGCCTGAGACACGGGCATGTGTCTTGACCGTGTGAGAGACACGACCTAGCCACACAGGTGTATGTCCCCTGCAATTTGAAAATTTTCAATGTTTTCCCAAAATTTTGTTGAGTTCTCAATTTAGTCTCAAATTATTTTTAATGCTTGTTTTCGGCCTTGAAGGCTCGTGTTAGGTTTGAACGGTTTTTGTTTGATATTGAATAATGAACATGAAATAATGATTGATTAAGTGATAAGTCTGGTAATGCTTCGTTACCCTATTTTGGCAATAGATATAGGTTAGAGGTGTTATATTTTATTGGTATCAGAGTTACTGTTTAGTCGATTTTAGGACTAACTTAGAATATGTGAGTCTAGCTATACATGCCATATTTAACTTGTGATAGTGTGATATCTCCTGATAGTTTTTAAATTGTGTTTTCAGATAGTAATGGATTCCTATCGAGCAGACTCCGATGATGTAGAAAGTAATACGCCAGCCTCCATTCATGAAGCAGCGCCATCTAGTTCGAGACCTATGTCTAAGGGTCATGGAGGAGAGGCCAAAGAGGCCTTCTTTCAAATGATGAATGAGTGGTTCTCTGAGTTTGTCCTAACAAATTTGGCAGCTTAGCAACCTCTACCCCCAACTTCTCCCCAATCAGTTCCCGTAGCTTCTCAAGTTCTAGAACCCGTACGTTTAAGCAAACCGCCTGTGGCTACAATTTGAAAGTATGGGGCCGAAGAGTTTGGAGCTACAGTTGGTGATGACCCTAAGAGAGCTGAGTTTTGGCTAGAGAATACGATTCCAGTTTTTGATGAATTGTCTTGTACCCCAACAGAATGTGTTAAATGTGCCGTATCTCTTCTGAAGGATGCTGCATGTCAGTGGTGGAGCACTTTAATTTCTATGGTACTGAGGGAACATGTCACTTGGGAATTCTTTCAGACAAAATTCAGAAAGAAGTATATAAGTCAGCGGTTCCTTGATCAAAAGGGCAAAGAATTTCTAGAGCTGAAACAGGGTCGTATGACTATATCTGAGTATGAAAGAGAATTCGTGAAACTGAGCAAATATGCCCAATAGTGCATTCCAACCGAAGAGATTATGTGTAAATAGTTTGAAGATGGGTTGAATGAAGATATCAAGCTTTTGGTTGGGATTCTTGAACTGAAAGAATTTGTTGTATTAGCCAACAGAGCACACAAAGCCGAGGAGCTTAGTAAAGAAAAGAGAAAAGCAGATTTTGAGGCTAGAGATTGAAGAAAGAGGTCAATGAGTAAATCATATCATTCCTTATCAAAGAAATTGAAGGATTTCCATAACCGTTCTACTGCTTTAGTGGGATATTCTAGCAGGGATCGTGGTGCACAACACATAAGTGTAAAAAACTCAAGCCACTTTAGTAACATGTGTAGGCAGTGTTAGGGTAAACAAACCAGAGTGTCAACAATGTGGAAAATGGCATTTTGGAGATTGTTGGATGAATGATAAAACCTGTTTCAGATGTGGCTCGCAAGAGCATTTTATTCGTGATTGTCCTGAGTTATCCAAGAAAGGCAAACTTCCGATTACATGGTCAAGTAATACAGCTACTAGAGGGACAACACCTCAAAATACTAGAAATATGAATAGTAGCAAATGCAACAAAAGATTCTACTGTGAGATCTGAGGCATGAGCACCAGCCATAGCTTATGCAATTCGAGCTCATGAGGATGCATCGGCACCAGATGTTATCACCGATAATTTTTCTCCTTATGACACTGATGTAACTACTTTGATTGATCCTGGATCAACCCATTCATATATATATCTGTAAGAATTTAGTGTCTAGTAAGAGTTTACCTATTGAGTCTATTGAATTCGTTATTGAAGTATCAAACCCCTTAGGCTAGTATGTCCTAGTTGATAAAGTTTGCAAGAATTGTCCTTTAATGACACGGAGTTACTGTTTTCTAACTGATTTGATGCTTTTATCATTTGATGAATTTGATGTGATCTTGGGTATGGATTAGTTGACTCTGCATGATGCTGTTGTAAATTGTAGATGAAAGACTATTGAGTTGAAATATTAGAATAATGAAATTCTTTATATTGAATCCGATGATTCGAGTGGATTGCCAAATGTGATATCAGCTATGCTATCTCAGGAATATGTAAGAAAGGGTTGTAATGCTTATCTTGCATATGTACTGGATACAAAAATATTTGAGTTGAAGATTGAAATAGTGCCAGTGGTTTGTGAATATCCAGATGTGTTTCCAGAAGAGTTACCTAGTTTGTCACCAGTCAAAAAGGTTGAGTTTGCTATTGAGTTAGTACCGGGAACATCACTGATATCGATAGCTCCGTACAGAATGGCTCCTACAAAGTTGAAAGAGTTGAAAGCCCAGTTACAAGAGTTAACAGATACTGGTTTTGCGTGACCTAGTTTCTCACCCTAGGGTGCACCAGTTTTATTTGTTAAAAAGAAAGATGAGTCAATGAGATTGTGTATCGATTATCGACAATTCAACAAAGTTACGATCAAGAACAAATATCCTTTGCTGCAAATCGATGATTTGTTTGATCAGTTGAAAGGAGCAACAGTATTTTCTAAGATTGATTTGCATTCTGGTTATTATCAGTTGCGGGTTAAAGATTCTGATGTGCTGAAAACTACATTCAAAACAAGGCACGGGCACTATGAATTTCTCGTTATGCAATTCGAGTTAACTAACACTCCTACAGTATTTATGGACTTGATGAATAGAATCTTCAAGCTATATTTAGGCAGATTTGTTGTTGTGTTCATTGATGATATTCTGATCTATTCACGAGATAAGTCTGAGCATGCCAAACATTTGAGGATTGTGTTACAAACATTGACAGATAAGCAACTACTTGCTAAATTTAGCAAATGCGAGTTTTGGCTTTGAGAATTTGGGTTTTTAGGACACATTGTATCAGCGGAAGGCATCCTAGCTGATCCGAGTAAGATTTCAACAATTATTGACTAGAAATCACCAAGAAATATATCTAAAGTTAGAAGTTTTCTAGGATTAGCTAGCTATTATTGAAGATCTGTAAAAGCATTTTCGATGATAGCTGCATTATAACTTGTTTATTGCAAAAAGATGTGAAGTTTGAGTGGTTTGAGAAATGTCAATAGAGTTTTAATTAATTGAAAACATTGTTAACTAAAGCACCAATTTTGGTTCAACCTGAGTCGGGTAAAGAATCTGTGATTTTTAGTGATGTGTCATTAAACGATCTGGGATGTGATTTAATGCAAGAAGGCAAAGTGATAGCTTATGCTTCCAGACAACTAAAGCTGTATGAAAAGAATTATACAACACAAGACTTAGAGTTGGTTGCTACTGTGTTTGCATTAAAAATTTGGTGACACTATTTGTTCAGAGAAAAATGCATATTTACCGATCACAAAAGTTTGAAATATCTAATGTCACAAAAAGATTTGAATTTGAGACAGCGAAGATGGCTCAAATTATTGAAAGATTATGAATTGGTCATTGATTACCATCCAGGGAAAGTGAATGTAGTCGCGGACGCTCTGAGTAGAAAATCTTTGTTTGCTTTTAGAGCGATGAATACATGGTTGACTTTGACTAATGATGGCTCAATTTTAGCTGAGTTAAAAGCTAAACCGATGTTTCTTCAGCAAATTTGAGAAGCTCAGAAAAATGATCACGAATTGAAAGCTAAAGAAGTATAGTTTGAGTTGACTCTTGATTCAGAGTTTCAAATTGGAACAGATGATTGTTTATTGTTTCGAGGTAGAGTTTGTGTACTGAAGAATCCTGAGCTTAAATAGAAAATTTTGCAAGAGGCACACAAAGTTAGCTTGTCTGTTCATCCGGGAAGTAACAAGATGTACCATGATTTGAGATAGTTATACTGGTGGTCAAGCATGAAACGTGATATTTCTAACTTTGTGACCAATTGTATGATTTGTCAGCAAGTCAAAGCTAAACATCAAGTACCTTCACGACTGTTATACCCAGTGATGATACCTGAGTGGAAGTGGAATAGAGTTATGATGGATTTGGCATAGGGATTACCCATATCTCTAAAAAATAAGGATGCTATATGGGTTATTATTGATCATTTGATCAAATTGGTGCACTTTATTCCTGTACGTACAGACTTTTCACTTGACAGATTAGCTGAATTGTACATTTCCGAGATCGTTAGATTGCATGGAGTGCCAACATCTATTATTTTAGATAGGGATCTGCGGTTTACATCTCGATTTTGGAAGAAATTACAAGATGCTTAGGGTACGCGGTTACATTTTAGCACTGTGTTTCATCCTCAAACCGATGGTCAGTTTGAGAGAGTGATTCAGATTCTCAAAGATATGCTTCGTTACTGTGTTCTAGAGTTTGAAGGTAATTGGGAAAAATATTTACCATTGGTTGAGTTTGCATATAATAATAGTTATCAGTCAAGCATAAAGATGGCACCGTATGAAGTTTTATATGGTCGTAAATGCTGAACTCCTTTGTATTGGACCGAGCTTAGTGAGAAAAATATTCACGGGGTTGATTTGATTAGAGAGACCGAAGAGAAAGTAAAAGTGATTCGTGATAGTTTGAAAGCAACTTCAGATCGATAGAAATCATATGCAGATTTGAAATGTGAAGACATTGAATTCCAGATCGACAGCAAACTGTTTCTAAAAGTATCACTATGGAAGAAGATTGTTCGATTCGATCGCAAAGGAAAATTGAATCCGCAATTCGTTAGGTCGTATTAGATTATCAAGAGAATAGGCCAGTGGCATATCATCTAGCTTTACCGTCAAAATTTGAGAAGATTCATAATATGTTTCACGTATCTATACTACAACAGTATTGATCAGACCTTTCGCATATAATTTCTCCGGTAGAAGTTGAAATTCAGCTTGATATTTTGTATAACGAAGAACTGATCAGAATTTTGGCCCGAGAGATTAAAGAGTTAAAAAACAAAAGCATAACTTTAGTGAAGGTTCTTCGGCAATGTCACGACATTGAAGAGGCTACGTGGGAATCTGAAGAAGCTTTGAGAAAGCAGTACCCTAACCTATTATCTGGTAAGATTTTTGAGGACAAAAATTCCTAAAGGGAGAGTTGTAACAGCCCGTTTTCAGTGAAATCGGAACAGTGCTTTTAGGACAACAAATATGAAGTGAAAATATTTATTTTATTATTATTTTAATGTCTACAACATGATGGTAGAGTCATGTGAAAATTTCGTTAAGAAATTTTACCGTTTGTATGCTCAATTTGTGAAAAAAGACTAAATCGCGTAAAGTGCAAAAGTTGCATTCTAATAGCAAAAGGTGTCTAATAGCTATGGACCTTTAAAGTAGATGCCCTTATGTGGTAATTAGACCATTGTTATAGTGAGTGGACATTTATGGACACTAAATAGATGCTTTCAAAGGTTAATTACTAAGGTTAAATTAGCAATTTAATAAAAAAAACTTAGTAAAATAATGAAAACAAAAGATGTCATCTTGTTTGTCCATCCTTTCCACCGAAAATAAGAGAGAAAGACTCCATTGAAGGAGCTTGAGCATTCGTCTAGAGTTTTCCTATGCATATAAGTGCAATTTTGCTCGGTTTATTAATGATTTTTATGTTTTTGGAGTCGTTGTAGCTTAATCTAGCTAGCCTAGGGACTAAATTGTGAAACTGTTAAAGTGTTAGGATTTAACCATTGATGAATGTGTATGCATTTTGATGTTTGATGATAGAAACTAAATGGTTGTTGTTAAATAAATAAGTTTTGTAAAGTAATTTTGGTTGAAAATGTCAAATAGGGATTAAATTAATAAAAGTGAAAATTATATGGTGAAATGTGTGAAATAATGAAATGTATGTGCTACTAGGGGTCTATATAGAATTCGACTAGCATGGTTTGAAGTTGAAGTTCATGAAATTGTATTTTTATGAGTTTAGGACTAAATTATAAAGAAGTCAAAAGTTTAGGGGCAAAATTGTACTTTTGCTATAATATTAATTTTGGGTTAAATTGAATAGAATGATGTTTATATACATTAAATTTGATTATATAGATCTAGAAATGCAACATTCGGATTTGAATCAGGGAAAGGACAAAGTTATCGACTAAATGATCATTTCCGTTGTTATAAATCAAGGTAAGTTTGTATTTTAATAAGTATTAAATTATATGTGTTTAAATGCTTAATTGATATAATTATGATGATAAGATACCTCGATTGAACCTTAGGAATAGATGGGATATAAATGACATGTTTTTAAGGGTTACCATATTATGGGTGCTGGTCCTGTACGTTCTACCGGTGGCTGAGGTTTTCAGCATGTGTTGCGTTGCTCGTTAGATTGTGTGAGCAACACTGTGTAGTAACGTCTTGACCGTCAGCTTGTGTAAGCAGACCTAATGATGGCTCGAGAGTGAGCATCTATGTGAGATATGAGATAGAGGTGGTTTTGACCACGTATTGGCTCTTAGTGTGTGAGATTCCTGAGTATCTGATACTAGTCCAAATGGTTCAACGGGAATAGTGATGATACGAAAGTGTATGAGTTTGATATGAACTAGTACAGGTATGTATGTGAACGCTGTGTGAATTGAATCTATGAGATTTGTGAATTAATGTCTAACCTTGTGGATGAATATGTGTTAGGCTTATAAATCAAGTTGAGTTGCATTATGCTATGTTTAATTACTTAAATTGTGATTAAATGGTAAGCTAAGCTTTAAGTTATATGAACTTACTAAGCTTAATTGCTTACTTTGTTTATTTTTCCATGTGTTATAGTGATTGATAAGCTTGCTCGAATTGGAAGTTGTCAGAGATCTCATCATACTATTCAGTAGTTGTTTTTGTACTTTTGGACTTAATGTATTTTTGTTATATGGCATGTATAGGTCATTTGGTTAATGGAAGCCTATATATTTTGTTATTTAATTAGCCATTTAATTTGGCTTGATATAATATATGTTGTGATGTATATATATATGTGTTGTAGCAATCCTCATTTTGTATGATGTATAGCTGCCTTGGGTATGCTTTGATTGTGAATTAGTAGTTAAGTACCATCTTAATGAGATTGAGATATGGCATATAGGTTAAGTTTTAGACACACAAGTGTATATATGCATTTGACATGCAGAATGGTTTAAAGGTGATATTGGTATGCTTTTAAATGGCTATTTGTGATGCCTAAGAACATTATGGTTGTTGGTAATGAATTTGCATGTTTTAGGCTTGATTTTGGTTCGTTTGAATGCCTATTGATGATATGGTATTATGATATGTGAAGTGTATTGGTTGATGCAAATTTGGGTGAGAAATATGGCTTGAAAAATAGCCTATTTTTGTCCACACAGGTAGAGACACGGGCGTGCGTCTTAGCAATGTGTGACACACGGTCATAAGACACGACCGTGTGTCCCCTTTGTTATTGAAAGTAAGTCAATGAGTTACACGGGCTAGTCACACGGGCGTGTGGTTGGCCTTGTGACCTAAGATAGTGAGTTACACGGGGTCAGACACAGGTTGGGACATGGTCATGTGATCCCAATTCGAATGCACCCACGGCCTGAGACATGAGCGTATCTCTTGATCGTGTGAGAGACACGGCCTGGTCACACGGGTGTGTGTCCCTTGCACTTTGAAAATTTTCAATATTTTTTGAAAATTTCCTTGAGTTCTCAGTTTAGTCTTAAATTGTTTTTAATGTTTGTTTTGGGCCTCAAGGGCTTGTGTTAGGGACTATATGATTGAATTTGAATAGTTTTTTTTTTATATTGAATAATGAATAAGAAATGTATGATTGATTAAGTGATAAGTTTGGTATGCTCCGTAACCTTATTCCGGCAACGAATATGGGTTAGGGGTGTTACATTGGCTTTGGATGTGTCCAAACAATGCCTTAGGTCATTCTTTAATATTTTCTATATCATTTGGTATAGTTGATTGCTTAATCCATATTTACAGTGTAACAATAGATCTTAGTAGTCTACTAATAAAAAATTTAAAATCACCTATCATCATCCCAAATTTATTTGCAAACACAAGCAACCTATGTACATGCTCCTAACCAATCACTTGTATTTCTACAAGCTCAAGCACACAAAAAACAAGAAAAAATCAAGGAAAAACATAAAATTTTACAACAAATTTTCTATGTTACCCCTTTACACTTTAGTAGACACATTGTCCTCAATGTGCAGCCCATAAAAAGATGAGGGAAGAAATTACCCAATTGATCGTAGTTGCTTCATCTACTAAGGGTGGGTATTTCCTCCTTTGCTCATTAATAGCTCAAATTTTTGTGTCTTCTTTTCATTGGGTCCCTACATAGAAAATTTGAACAATCTACAAAACAACTAAAAGTTTCCTTGTTCTAAAATAAATTTAAATAATTCGTAAAGATATTAATACAAACAATAATAGAAATACTTAATCCAAAACCATAATAGAAATACTTAATTCAACTATTAAAACAAATCCCTAATAAGAAACATATTTACTTTTCCTAAATTAATCTATTCCTAAAAATAAAAATCCTACTATCGTAATTCTTAATATTCTTCATCATCTTCTTGAAGTCCTCTTTTCTTCCTTTCCTCTTTCTATTTTGTCTGCAGGTGAATAGATTGCTTGAATATGTCATCACCGAGTAGTTTTCTTGGGGGATTCATGGTTTTATCCATCCATTCGATCGGGACTCTTGTCTTTTACACAATTCTATTACTAAATGAGGGGAAATACTCCTTTTCCTAAATTCCTTGCGCAATCAACCATATTCTTGTATATCCATGTACCGATACATATTTGTTTCTTTTGGAGAATCCCATATGTTATGATAGCTTGAATTGGGCCAATCTCAAACATCTTTAATGTAGGCCATATTCTTGAACAGACAAACTTCATCCACATTTGGCTTTTGGTGTCATTAGCTCTTGATTGAATGTCTTAGGTATTACTGTTCCTATCTGATATGTCCATATCTTTTTCCCTTCTGTTAAAAATTAGAATATTTCCTTTGTATCTCTATTTTTGAATTCATTCAAATCTATTTTATAGATATAATTGCAATAATAATATGGTGCGTCATAAAATTGGCAAATACTCATCTCAGTTATTGGAACATTAATCCCTATCACATTCACAAAAGAAAGCATCTTGTAGAATGGTCTGGTTTCTTCCCTTTGTTTTAATGCTAGATAAATTCTTACACTATAGGAATTATCTAGGCTCTTTGGATGGTAAACAAAACTTTGTCTATTCTCTTTCAGTTCGATTCTCTCATATTCCTTTACAATTCCTCATTAAAGGATCGAATCCTTACTCTTGAATAAAGTTATACGGCTGTAGTTGTTGCAAGTAACTATCCATATTGCTTTCTTGGAACTCAACAGTTGGGCTTGAAGTGCTTACATTGAAACTGGCCATTTGATAATATATTCTTGCTGAAATTTTTTGCACAAACTATTCTGCCTGTAATTTGATTTTTTTTTCTTCTTTCTTTATTGGTGATAAAAAAGAAGATCAATGTGCCCTATTTATAGATTAGAAGGAAAGAATAAAGTATTTGAGAGTTATAGTTTATTTCTACTAAGTAAGAAGTTAAAGAATAAGAATCCTAATAGAATTAAACTTGGAAAACCTCAGCAATTACTGTTAATGTAGAAGATATATTATGCAGTGATGTCGCGACATCATGAGCAGGTTTTATGATCTGAATATTTTCTGTTGCTACGACATTCAGAAGGGGTATTACGATATGAAAGTTTGATTCCTCTATATTTTTTGGAATTAACACTTTTTTCTTCATCATCATCATCACTCTTTTCTATTGTTGATTTTCCCTTGGTTCTTTGTAAATCCCATAGCACGTTACAATGCAAGATTTGTGCATTGACAACTGTGTTGATTGTTCCTCCAAAATAATGTTTTACTCTTTGGCCATTTACCAGAAATAGTTGTCCTCTTTTCTAATCAACTCTATTGTTCCATTACGAGTTACTTAGTGTATGGTATATGTACTTGTCCACTTTGATTTTAGTTTTCCAAGGAATTATTTTAATCTTGAGTTGAAAAATAGAACTTTCTTTCCAAGTAAAAATTCATGCTTTCTAATCTTTGCTTTGTGTCGAAGCCAGCTCCTCTCCTTATACATTTTTGTATTTTCATAGGCCATAAAATGAAATTCTTCCAATTCCTAAAGTTGAAATAGTCTTTCTTTCTTAGCTAACTTTGGGTTTAGATTTAATTGTTTGATTGCCCAATAGGCCTTCTTTTCCAACTCAATTGGTAAGTGGCAATTCTTGCAGTAAATTAGCTTATACGAAGACATTCCCAGCAGTCTTATACACTATTCTGTAAGCCCACAATGCATCGTCTAGCTTTGCTACCTAATCTCTTCAACTTGGATTTACTATTTTACCTGAGATCTATTTCATTTCAAGATTAGACACTTATGCTTGTCCATTAGCTTGTGGGTGATAGGCTTTTGTCATTCGATGCCTTATGCTATATTTAGCCAAAGCTACTTCAAATTGTTTTCTACAAAAATACAATCCTTCATCGCTGGCCAATGCTTGTGGTGTACCAAACCTAGTGAATACGTTTTTTCTTAGGAACCTTTCTACTGATTTTGTATCATTAGTAGGTAAAGCAACAACTTCAACCTATTTTGGAACATATTCAACAACCAGGAGAATGTATTGATTCTCGAAAGAACTTGGAAAAGGTCCCATGAAATCAATCCCCCTAACATCAAATACTTACAACCTCAGTTATCCCTATTTGCAGCCTTTCATCCATTTTTGATTTATTCTCAATTTGTTGACACCTATCACACCCTTTTACGAATTCATAAGCATCTCTATTCATAGTTGGCCAATAAAATCCTGATTGTAGCACTTTTTGGGTGGTCCTTTTTGCAACGAAATATCATCCGCATGGAGATGTATGACATACTTGTAAAATAGCATATATCTCTTCCTTCGCAACATACCTCTGAACCAATTAATCCGTACATTTTTGAAACATGTATGGTTCTTCCCAAATGTAATTTTTTGATTCGTTGGCTATCTTCTTTTTTTGTTCCAAGATGCCTGTGTGGGGAAGACCCGTATTGTAATATAATTGACATAAACTGCATACCACAGTGTTAGATGCTTACCAAACCTGACCTAATAGATGTCTATTTTAAATAATTGTTCATCTATGAAAGTATCTTTAATTTCTTCAATGTTCTCTACTTTCAAATCATTCTCGGTCCTAGATAAATTATCTACATTTTGGTTCTCAGTCCCCTTCATATCCATTATCCATAAATCAAATTCTTGAAGCAGTAAAACTTATCTCATTAGCCTGGCTTTTGTCTCTTTTTTCCTCATAACGTATTTTAATGCAAAATGGTCAGTGTACATATATACTCTGTTCGCCATTAAGTATGGCCGAAAATTTTCACAAGCAAACACTATTGCCAACATCTCTTTATCAATTGTGGTGTAATTACATTGTGTCGTATTCAATGTTTTTCTTGCATAGTGAATAACCCCAAATATATTATTTGCTTTTGCCCTAAAACTACACTTACTGCAAAATCACTAGCATCACACATAATAATAAAAAAGGTTCCAACTAGTTAGGGGTGATGATATGCAGAGTAGATATGAGTTTTTCTTTTATTACCTCAAACGCTTTAACACAGCTTTGGATGAATATGAAAGGTGTCTCTTTCCGGAGGAGTTGACTTAGAGGCTTAGAGATGTGAGCAAAGTCTTTTATAAACCTTTGGTAAAATCCTGCATGTCTTAAAAAAATTTCAAACTCCTTTAACATTTGTTGGATTGGGAAGATTATTTATAACTTTAATTTTCACTTTATCTTCTTCCATACCTTTTTATGATATCTGATGCTCCAAAACCAATCCTTCTGTTACCATGAAATGACATTTTTTTCCAATTAAGTACTAGATTAGACTCTTTGCCTCTTTTTAGGATTTTCTCCAGATTTCCTAAACATTCTTGAAAATAATATTCATAAACTAAAGTCGTACATGAATACATCTAGTCCTTCTTCTGAGCATTACATAAGCCAAAAGACATTCTTTTAAAAGCATAAGTACTAAAAGGAGATGTGAAAGTGGTTTTCTCTTGATCGTCGGGGTGGATTGGGATTTGATGGTACCTTGAGTAGCCATCTAGGAAATAATAGTAAGCTTTACCTACTAAGCTATCTAGCATTTGATCAATAAAGAGCAATGGGAAATGGTCTTTTTTTTGTTACATCATTCAATTTTCGATAGTCAATACATACTCTCCAACCGGTAACTATTCTCATTAGAGTTAACTCATTCTTATAATTTTTGACACTAGTTAAACCTCCTTTCTTTGGAATGCATTGAGTAGGGCTAACCCATTCACTATTAGAGGTGGCATAAACAATACTTGCATCAACCCATTTAAGCAGTTCCTTCTTTACCACTTCCTTCATAGTTGAATTGAGTCTATGCTGAGCATCAACTATAGATCTTTTTCCCTCTTCTAATTTGATTTTATGCTAAAAAAACACAAGATTAGTTCCTTTAATATCAACAATCGTCCATCCTATCACTTATGCATTTTCAAAACACTGATTAGAGCCTCTGCTTGGTTTACTTCTAGACCTATAGCAATAATCACTAGTAGAGCATTTTGTTCTCCTAGAAATTATATTTTAAATGTGCAGGCAACGACTTCAACTCTAATTTAGGAGGTTTAAAAATAGACGACACTAATTTTATTGAATTCAGGATAATTTGTTTTGGCTGCACCTTTTTCCACCTCCACCAATCAGGTTGGGATACCATGTGATCATTTTCTTTCTTAGCACTATCTACATCTTATTCTGTCTCACAATCATTTGATTCTTTTATAATTGACTCTAACTAATTACATTCTTGCTATTTTCCATTATTTCTATATTATTGTAAGAACCTATTTTTTAGTAGTATCAGAAATAGTGGTTTCGGGGCCACAAATCTGATGAGTAAGTTTGTAAATATTATTATTTAATATTTATGAGTCAAAAATAGTATTTTAATAAATTTTTATTTGATAATTTATGTTATTTGAATGAATAATTAGGTTCAAGTGGTAAATCATTAAAGTTAAGTGGTTCTATAAAAGGAGGTATTGGGGTCTCATTTCTATGAACTGAGCCTATAAATATTTTATTATATAGTTATAGAGTGTTATTAGGGTTATATTAAAATTTTGTTAAGAAATTTTAATGTTCAGATAGTTAATTAATTGAAAAGGACTAAATTGTAAAAGATGTGAAACTTAATCACTATAGCTCTAATTTTATTAAATTGTTATAAAACCATGAATTGAGGGTTTTATTTTGTAAATATACCTATTTAGATGTTGTTGGATGATTGGTGGTTTTTGTAACAGCCCGATTTGGACTCTAGTCGGAATAGTGGTTCGGGACCACATATCCGAGTCTAAAAAATATGTTAATATTATTTTCTGTGTCTATGTTATCTGAATTAACTTCTGTGAAATTTTTGTGAACTAATTTATCTGTCTCAGTGTTTAATTTGAAAAAGGATCAAATCGCGTAAAATTCAAAATCTGTAACACCTTAACCCATGTCCGTCGCCGGAACAGGTTACAAAGTATCACCAGACAAAAATATAGATTTTGAATAATCACATTCACACATTTCCATGAACATTTTAAAAGTAAATGATTATTAAGCTCTCTTTTTTTTTTTTATACTTCAGTGAAACAATCAAATTACTACTTAAGATCTATTATACTGCTCAAGCAAGTAGTACTAACAATATAAAAACTCATCACCTTTAATTATCAAAACGGTACACGCATGTTAACATATATTACATTATTAGGGACACTGTCCATTTGGAATCATATCAAGAATAAATAATTACATAAAGACTAATCAAATCAGTAGTAACGCATCATGTATTATCATATAAGAATTTAGTGCAAAACATTGAGCACCCTACGGGTAGTGCCATATAGTTTAAGCCAAAATTCAAGAGTTCAACAGAGCAATTCATACCAAAGAACGTATAATTAGTCAAATATATCTATCTTACCTAAAAGGAATCATGGTTCCATTTTAAAGAGGGAAACGGTATTTATTAGGTCATTTATAAGGCTTTGCTGAATGTATTCATGCATCATACAAGTAATTCACTCAAATTCCACTTCTTATACTACACCTACTCATACGTGATTACAACATTGCATAGCATTAAATCCATAAACCATAAATCATTTCACATATAATCTATTCGGTAAAACCACAAATCTTTAATAAGTTAAATAATAATTACTATGTGTCTTAATAACCTAAATTTATATTAATATCCGAATATACACATCCAAGCGGCAAGTATATCACACACATATGATTTACACCTTAACAAGTTCACATGCATACATAGCCTAGCCGGATCATCAAGCAATATATCTAATTCCCAAAATCAACATTCATCCAAACACAATCATCATCCAAATAACCTTAGCTCAAACATATCAAACATATTTTACATATGCGTACACATATATGCATTGAGAGATTCATCAAAACAAACCTAGCTGTCGCTTGGTGAGAACAAGCAAGTCAAATTCACCACACACTAGAAACACTATTAAGTTGGCAATTACTTAAGTATCATCTTAGCCATTTTCGCATGGCTATTACATATACATTCATACTCAAAATATTTTAACTATCTTAAAAGAAACCATCCTATACATGCCATAATTCAAGTTTAAAACAAAAGTACCGAAGCTGTAGATAGTGTAATGCGTTGACTGTTAGTCCCTGAGCTTGTAGCGCAACTTCAAAGGAAAATCTATAAAACAGAGTAAACATAACATAGAGAGAGTAAGCTCACAAAGCTTAGTAAGTCTTAGGCAATAATACTAAAATAAATTGTTTAATAAATTATAACGTCACTATGTCAATATAATTTTACTCTTTGATCAATAAATACACATGAAGATATATATATTTATATATATATGCACATTATATCCTTGAGTGTGGCTATCG
This sequence comes from Gossypium stocksii, assembly GCA_020496765.1. Lineage (NCBI taxonomy): Eukaryota > Viridiplantae > Streptophyta > Magnoliopsida > Malvales > Malvaceae > Gossypium > Gossypium stocksii. Next base: position 46,394,887 of record CM035624.1, read on the forward strand.
AACACCAAACCCGATCATAAACTATCTTACCATCCACACTTTATTACCAAAGCCGAATGCTCATAGATAACCTACTTACATATCCACAACACATAAAGTTCACAGAATAAAATGGAAACCCTTCAATAGAGTATTTGCTAGCCGAATCTAAAGAAAATACACATACTCATTAAATTTGCCATTACTTAAAAATTTTACAATAAGTCAAGTATGCTTACCTTGTACTTGCTAACATAGAAATAATTCATGCTTAACTATTTAACCCATACTATGCAACTTGTATACGAAAACTTTTGCCCAACGAACCATTCAGAATTTGCTGGAACACTCGGATAACCACAATAGTCGTACAATGCCAACGTCCCAGACGTGGTCTTACATGTAATCACAGAACGATGCCACTGTCCCAGACAGGGTCTTACTCGTGAACACATGTAGAAAATTTCCACTCGATGCCATGGACTTACTCGCTTATCTTTAATGGAACTCTATGTCATGACATACGTATCCTAACTTTTCCTAAGGTTCATACGGGACTTCCGGACATCGTAACTCATTTGAATTAAACTCGGAAAAATTTTAATCACACATATCCATATTTGGCCATGTCAAAATTCATTATTAACATTACAAAACAGCAAGTAAATGCATCATATAAATATTGATAATTATATCTATTTGCCTATAAACTTACCTCGGGCATCGTAAAACGAGGTGGAGCTACTAGTCGACCACTTTCGTTTTTCCCCAATCCGAATCCAATTTCTTTTGTTCTTGATCTTAATGAGCTAGATAAGTTGCTGAACCCTAAGCTTGTGTTCTTCCCCTTTGTTTCGGCTATTTGAAGATGATGAATGATAATATAATGTTTTTATTTTATGTTTTATCATGTTTTAATATAACATTTATTTCTTTTCCCATTTTACCCTTAATGACATAATAATAAAATTCCATAAGTCATGTCTCATGCCGTCCTACTCATATAAACTTGGGTTATTTACAACATAAAACCCTCTCTTTTAAAAGCCACTAACAATTAGGTACTTAACTTATTAATCTAACAAATTTTCAACTTACGCGATTTAGTCCTTTTATTTAATTTAACACTCAAACGGAAAAATTAAATCACGAAAATTTAGCAGACACAAATTCACTCAAAATAAACACATATAATAATTTTTAATAATATTTTTCTAACTCGGATTCGTGGTTCCAAAACCACCGTTCCGATTAGGGTCTAAATTGGACTGTCACAAAATCTGCATGCCATTTGCTAAAAGTGTTTAAGTGCTATGTCTTTTTAATGGGAGGTCCTTAAGTTGTAATTGGACCAGTAACTTGGTTAATGGACTTTTATGGACAACCCTTTATAAGTTTTTATTACTATTTCATTAAGGGCAAAATTGGTATTTGGTTATTAAAGCTTTATTTAATAAAATAAAATGAAGGAATGGCCATGCATGGATTTTTTTTCATAGCCGATTATTGAAGAAAGGAAGCTAGGGTATGATGTTTTAACATTCGACCATTTCAACTAGTGATTAAGGTACGAGTTTTGATCAGTTTTTGAAAATTTCTACGTTTTTGAAATCGTTGCTTCGTGTTTTACAAAGCCCATGTCTCAATTTCTATTTTTGATGAAGTTGATGAATAGTGCCATTGTTGTTATTTGAAGCTTTGTAATGGAATTGAATGGGTTATGATGGATAATTGTTGAATGAACATGTTTGTCTTGGAAATTTTGATGAATTTGTGTTATTGGGCTAAATTGTAAAGAAATGAGATATTGGGAGGACTAAATTGTGAGATAAATGTATTATATGGGCTTTTATGAAGGCCATGAATTTTTGGTCAAGCTTGTATTTAGTTGAATTTTGTAAATTTGATGTTTTTGTGAATTAGGGACCAAAGTGTCAAAATGTGAAAATGTGAGGGCTAAAATGTAAAATGCCTTAAATAAGTGTTTGTGGATTGAATTGAATGAAATGAAGGATTTAGGGGTTGAATTTAAATTTATTTAGATCAAGAACAAAGAAAAATGGACTTAGATCGAGGGAAGTCCAAAATCGTTGAATGTCAGCTTGAATCCGTCTAAATCAGTACGAGGTAAGTCAATATACAAATATGCATTATATTTATGTTTGTTATAAATTCTTGAATTATAAACTGTATTTGGATGGCCATGAGAGCCTGATGTATTAATTCTGAGTCAATTTTGATTGAGTAATGGTAAAATGATATCATGTAAGGCCTCATCCAGGACGTAGGCATTGATCAGAGAATTATCTGGAAGACTGTGTTCGGGACACTAGTATCATATGTGTTTTGTGTAAGACACTGTCCAGGACAGTGGCATCGAAATCGAATGACATGTAAGACCACGTCGGGGACGTCGGCATTGTATGAGATTTATAAGTTCTGTAACATTTTTGAATGATTTGAGGAGAAAATTTGAGAAATAAATGAATGCGTACCTTATGTGTCTGACTCAGGTACTTCTATTTTGTACTGAATTTTCGAGTATGGAAGGTATGCTAATTGTGTGAAATAGACGTATGTATTAAAAGGGTAATTCTGGTTTTTGAATTATTTATGCGAAATGGTTATTGTATTGCGTGTATGACGTGCATATTTTTGTATTTTGCTTACTAAGCTCAATGTAGCTTATTCTGTTTATTCTTTCCACAGTTCTACAGATATCGTAGCTACTGTGGGCTCGAGGATAGTCAAGGATCGTCACCACACTATGGAGCTCAATTTTGGTACCTTTTGAATGTACAAAGTTTAAGTATGGCATGTATAGGCTAGAATAACTAAGATATGTTTTTGAGTCTATATATATAAGTCATGTGATGTGGTCAAGGCTTAGGAATATGCTTTGTTTTGGTATTTTGAATGTTGCAAATGTTGGCATGAAATTGATGAATGAATGTCTTCAATGAAATGAATATCTTGTTATGAAGTTTAGGTGATGAAAGGTAAGTTTAGTTGGTGTTTGAATGAGTGTAAATGATGAGTTTTAGTTATGGTTACTACCTATGAAATGTTTGTTCTTTGGCATGAGATTGGTCTATGAATGTTTTGACCCTATAGAGGAATGTTTTAGGTCTTGAATTGGTTTTTGTTTTGGCTAAATTGTGTTTTAAGCATATTTGTGAAATTGACTTAATTGGGTGGAAAGTATGACTTAAACCAAGTCTACTTAGTGCCATACGGCTATGGCACACGGGCGTGCTCTATGGCCATGCTAATTTTCCAGTAATGGCACAAAAACTCACACGGCCAAACACGGGCATGTCTTGTTGCCGTGACAAAAAGTCAGTATACTTTCTCTTTTTTGGCACGGCTTATGTGCATGGGCGTACCTAAGTCTCATGTGAGGCACACGGCCTGGTCACACGGGCGTGTGACCGCCTCAATTTGGAAAATTTTGTAAGTGTTCTGAAGTTTATGAATGGGTTCGGTTTAGTCCCAACCCTATCTGCATGTTTGAGGTCTTGTAGATCTCCAAAAAGGGACTTTATGTTTGAATCTTTCTATAATCTGCGAATATTCTGTTTTGAATATTCGGTAACACCCCTTACCTATTCCGGCAACAGTTACGGGATAGGGGTGTTATAGTTTTAATTAGGAAATTTTTGATGTTTTAAAGGTTAAACATGTAATTTCATAAATAAAACAAAAATTAAAAAAAAAAACTAAAATAGGTTATCACCTTCAAAAGGGCTATCACCACCAAAACTAGGAAGAAAAAACTCTATTTTTGAGTAGAAAGCATTCGAACAAGCTGATTTTTCATGAATGGTGAGTGATTTGATTCTGTTTTTAATGATTTTTTTATTTTTGAGTTCGTATTAGCTTAATCTAGCTAGCTTGGGGGTCAATTTGTAAAATTTTTAAAAGTATAGGGACTTTCCATTTATGATTTAAGTGTGTTTATGGATTTAATTAATAGACTATTAAGTTTGGTTGTTAAATAGAAGTATTTTATCGAGTGTTTTTTAGTAATTTTAATGTTAAAGGATTAATTTGTTAAAAAGGTAGGATTTAATGTGAAACTTTGATGATTATGGGCTGTTATGTGACTAGGAGAAATCCGCTAACTTGGTGGATGGTTAAAAGTAGTTAAATTGCAAGTTTTGGGTTTGGTGACTAAATTGTATAAAAGTTAAAATGTTGAGGGGTAAATTTTAAATTGATAATGGAAGGTTTAATTGCATAAAACTACTTATTAGAATGTTGTAAATGTATTAGTTGGGTTAAATTATTATTTAGATCAAGAAACGTCGTAATTAGATTTAAATCAAGAAAAGCTAAAGATCCGAACTAGTTGCCGACTTTGTTTTAGTAATCGTTCCAGTCGAGGTAAGTTCGTATTATATGTAATATGTCATATTAATTTCCTTGATATTTCTTTTATTCTAATAATTATGATGTTTGTAATTATTGAATGTTGGTTGATGAAAATTAATAATGAAATTAAGTTATATTGGAGATAGTGTATCGGGCCTTGAGTCCAACAGGCTTCATGTCGATCTATATGATCAGGCTTTGTGCCTAGTAGGCTTCGTGCCAGTGTATATTATTAGGCTTTGTGCTTAGCAGGCTTTGAGCTGGTGTATTGTATTAGGCACTAAGCCTAGCAAACTTGTAACACCCCAAACTCAGCCCAGACGTTACGGCAAAGTCTGGTGTGTCACATCAACAACGAACTAACCATGGTTTCTAGTTACTAAGATTAGGGTGAGTTTGCAAAACCCTTATTAAGATTTAAAGAGAAAATCCCGGTTTGATTGTGAACGTCCTATCCACTACCAAATTTTAAGGGGTATTCTAGTTATAAGACATTGGATTAACCTTTTCTTACTCATTTGATACGTATAATTCATTTTGAAAATGTTGAATAATTTTAAGAAAAACTTGCACAGCTGTTTCCAAATCGTTTAAAGTAAAGTATAAAAAAGTTATTGAAACCCAAATTAAAATAATTAAAGCTGCCTTATTACAAATCCAAAACCATAATAAAAATAATGGAAAATAAATAAGAAAATAAATAACTTAAATAAAACCAGCAGTGCAGTCTACGTGGCCACTCTAAATCCCTCCCAGCTCCAAGTCCACCAGTCAGGGCCCATTTGCACAGATAAGAGGAAAGGGGTGAGTTTGGAAACTCAGTGTGCAAAGAAAGCCCATCCAGAGCCCAAATTAGCTCAAGCCTTCTGGGCCTAAGCCCTATCCAGTCTCAGTAATATCTGGGCCGAAGCCCTATTCAGTAATCAGTTACTGGGCCTTACCCAATTCCGTAAACAGTGCGGCCCATAGGCCGATTACAGAAACAGAACAGTATCATGCATGTATGCCCAAACCCAGCCTAAATCCAACCGTTACACTCCACCTGTACCAGCCATATACATACCATGTGGGGAAACAATTCAACCCACCCAGCCTCTACACTCCACAGTCGCAGCATAGCTGCTCAGATAATATAGCCAAGCCACTAACAGTAATACGAGGCAAAGCCCCTTTCAGTAAACAGTATGAGGCATAACCCCTTTCAGTAATCAGTACGAGGCAAAGCCTCTTTCAGTAATAGTGGCAATGCCACTTGCACTTCCTCGATCAATAAACCCAGTCCCATGCAACAGATAATCATGTTATGACATACAGTGAACAAAAACAGTAAAACATGCATTTTAGTCAAATTTAGCCCTAGGGGTATAACGGTCATTTTGCACCTAGGGGTAAAATAGTAATTTCTCACCCTTAAGGGGTATTTTAGTAATTATGCCAGTTTTTAGGGTTTTATGCATATCTCAGTCCTTAATAGTCCAACTTTCATCTCAATAGTTAATTTAGCCCATTCTAGCAATTTTTAGTTATTGGGCCCTAAAACCCCCAATGGGCCCTACCGTGTCATTTAGCTACTTAAGCCCGTTTGGCCCAAATTCTAAGTCTAGATTAACAGATTTAACCTACAGTATACCAAAATACACTTACCGCTTACTTTTACCTATATGGGCCTATAAGCCCATTGGGCCTAATTCCAGCCCATCAAGGCCCAAATTACCGAGGTGCACGAAATCGCGCACTCACCAACTTTACCGATTTTGGTTACAGAACCTTAACGCTTCCAATTGACCCACAAGCACTCACACGCTCGCAAGCCCACGAAATACTGGAATTTCGACATTTCGGCTTTTACTGATTTGAACTATAAGAGGGTGTTCGTTTACACACCTGATTTGTGACGAACGTCAACGAGATCTCCCACGATCACTTACGATTGACCACTACAATCTTTAGATTACAAATCAACAACAACCAACCCAAAAAGCCCCTTACCACATTCAGCCGTAATAGGGTATTCTTAACCACTTACCATTGTCGATCTTAACTACTAGATCTAAATCTAGTCGTTCCACCTGTCCAAGCCCTCAATCAGTAGCCTTTCGATCACGTTAGCACCAAAATAAATCAACTATTAAGACCTATAGAGCCTTAAGCCCCAATCGACAGCCTCCCTATGTATATAGGGGTTTCGACTTTTCTTAAATCCTGAAATAAAGTATGGAACATAGATTCTGATAACTTACCATAGAATCACTAAACCAGGATGATTCCAATCCCTTACTTAACTCAGATCTGACGCAGATCTAGCCTCTAAACACGAGCAGAGAGTGAATCTTAGAGGTCTAAGAGTTCGACTCCCAATTCCCTATGGATATGGTAGTTTTGGCTTTTGGTAAGATGGAAGAGAAGGTGATTTGACGCTATGGATTGAAAAGGTGTTGTCGACAGAGGTTAGGGGTTTTGAGAGTGTGAAGTTCGGCTAAAAGAGATGAAGAACAAATGAGGGGTTCAGCCAAGAAGAAATCGGCACTCAAGCTTAACTTTCAGGATTTCGGCTTTTATGGCAATCGACTAGAAAGCTTGAGAAGGGAGAAGAAAGGGAAGAAGTAGGCAGGTTCGGTCTAGAAGAGAGGTGATGGGATGAAATCGGTTTAGGGGAAAAAAAGAACAAAATAAAGATGGATGAAAAGAAGAGAGCTTCTCCTATGATCAAATCGGCACAAGAGAAGAACTTAGCTTGCGTTTTCGGCTTTTTGGGACACTAAGAGAAGAATAGAACAAAAGCAGAAAACCCTAAGTGACACTACCCTAGTTCGGCAAGAGAAAGAAGAGATCAACACAATCCTGAAAGACCATAAGAAAATGCCCAAACTACCAGAAGGAAAATCGCCACACCAAGGAGAATTGCTGAAAATGCTGCCTAACTCCCTTAGCCGATTATGCACTTCCAAGACTCCTACATTCGGCTATCACTCCTCCTTTTCAAAGTTCCTATAATCTCTCCCCTTATCCCTCCTTGACAAACTCCCTTGAGCAACTCAAACTCTCCTCAGCAGAGTTTCACTTGAGTTCCATCACATGGCCAACACATGCAGCAAAAATAAAATACCATACTGCTTACCATGCAACTAGAACCTTGGCCCTTGCACTCCAACCACACGCCACTTTTTTAGGCATTTAAGTGGCGCCACACTGCCACTTTACCAAGGGCTTACTTGAGTCTAATTTCCCCACTTTTTCTTAAAGGCCCACTTAGCCAAGTTCCCTTCACTTCAAGTCCAAAATTTGATATTTCTGCCGGGTTTTATCTTAGGCTTGGGCCTTCTAAAGGCCCACTAACACACTTAAAACATAAATTCCATAATTTAACAGCCAAATTTCAAAATTTCGTCAAAATTGCAAAAATCCTGAAAAATCCCGAAAATCAGCACAAAGCTTCCTACCGGTGTATTGTATTAGGTAACTTGTACTGAAAATTTTATTATAAGTACCTAATGTTAATTTATTAAGCTCAACGGGTAAATAAAGCTTTAATAAGTAAATGTATACATCAAATGAACCATGATTTGGATTAATGATATGAATTTTAAAGATATGTGAATTTGCAAGGAAAATGTGAATCATGATAGATGTAAGAGCAATAAATTATGAAATTGAAATGCTTAATATGTTATATGCCTTGTTTGGTTGTATATATATATGCATTGCTTCACCTACTAACCTTATGAGGTGTTGTGTATAGGAAAAGGAAATTCAGCCTATGACTAAATGGAATTATTCATGGTTGTTTAATTTAATGCATTTGGTATGTTTAAGTTCTTTATACAAGCTTACTAAGCATTAGTTGCTTACGTAGTTGATTTTCTCTGTTTCTGTAGGTCATCAGAACGCTCGAACGGTTGGAATCAATGTTGGAGCACAATCACACTATCCATCGATCCATTTTGATTGATTTTGATTATCTTTGGAAAATGATTATAAATGGCATGTAATAGTGTTATAAGTGTTGTGTCGGTGATTTGTTTGTTTTCAAATGGTGCCAAGTTCATTTATGTTCATGCCTTTTGATGAAGGCTTGTAAATGATGTGTATTCATATGAGATGATAGTAAATATGCATGCCCTCATGTGAGAAGGAAGAAAATGGTTGTGTGATATGTTGTGATATGGTTATTTGGTATGTATAAGTCTAGTTGTTAATTTTGTAGTGTTTGAGTTGAGCCTAGCTTATGCATGTTTTAAAAACCTTATGTTTTGATTTGTAAATGCATAGGTAAGTATTTGCTTGTGAGATATATTATGTAGCATATAATTAGGTGACTTATGGCTACCTATAGCAATGAGTAAAATTAATAATGTATATGTTTGTATGGTGAACGTTTCAAGTATGTGAGTGGTTTGACATGTATTGAATTGATGATTGAGTTGTGGTACCTTTGAATGGCATATCGGTTAGAACATACATGATGTTTGAAATGGTTTGTTTTTCATGCGTTTAAGGTGTGTTTCGGTCATATAAATGGGTGGGAGAAAGATGTATCTTGGTATGCATGCATACATCTTGAAATAGCTTGTTTCAGGGGCTCAATTTAGAGCACACGACCTGAGACATAAGGTGTCACAAGGTTGTGTGAATACACGATTGTATGTCTTTTTATTTCTAGGTGTAGGTTTCACATGGTCTGGGACATGGCCTATGACACGGCCGTGTGACCCAAGTCAGTGAGTTACACAGTTTGACACATGGGCTGGGACACGACCTTGTGTCCCATGTCTGAATGCCCACAAAACCATGTGACCCCTGTTTCACAAATTTTTCATGTTTTGCCTAAAATTTCTAATTTGCTTCGAATAAGTCATTAATTGTTTCTAAACTATTTTTAAGGCCAATCAGGCTCAATTTAAGGCCCGTAAAAGTATTTATATCATATTTAAATTATATTATCAAATATAAATATGTGAATTGCATGCTGATCCATGTTGCGATGTTTAAAGTTCTGTTTTGTAATATAATGCTCCGTAAACTTAATTCGGCATTAGAGATGGATTAGGGGTGTTACAGTTATAGTCCGTCAGTTTCCCCTTCATAGTATTTCTCCCAAGTAAATTCATTAATTCTAAATGTAACACCCCTTACCCGAGACCGTCGTCGGAGTCGAGCACGAGGCGTTACCAGACTTATCTTACTAGTTTGAGACATAAAATTTACTTTTAAAATTAATTCACTCACATTCATCCAATATATCCATAAAAAGGCCCTCGAGGCCCTAAAACATGCAATTTAAATGATTTGGGACCAAACTGAGAACATTAATTTTTTTGATTGCTTACACAAATCAAAACAATTTATTTCACTATTCGTAATAAAACTGTCCACCTACGTAATAGTCACTAAATTAATTATAACTCGAGTTACAAAACTTGAAATTTAAATCTGTAATTTTTTCCTGAATCTAGACTCATATATCTTCTTACCATAATTTTTCCAAAATTTTTTGTTTGGCCAATTAATACAGTTTATTCATTAAATGTTCGCCTATTTTGCAGTCCAACAGACCTGACGTCTCTTCACTTAAAATCAGTTATCTCATTATACAAAATTTAGATAATGTTTCTAATTGATTTTAATGAAAGTAGACTCACTAAAAAATTTAGACATATAAATTATGACTCATTATTATTTTTGTACAATTTTTAATGAAATTCTAAAATCAAAACAAGGGATCACGAAGTCACCCTGAACCAGTCTTACAAGAATTTAAATATCTTAGAATGCAGATTTCATTGCTTGCTCTGGTTCTTTCCTATGAAAATAGACTCGATAAGATTTAATTCTATCTTTCATTTACAGTTTAATTCCATTCCTAAAAGTTTTAGTGATTTTTCAAAATCACGTCACTACTACTGTCCCAAAATTGTTTCATAACCAACTTTTACTCTTTCATAATTTCTTTGCATTAAACCTCATTTAGGCATACATAACATCAACACATGTTCTTAATTAGCCATTTCAATATATAATCATTATCAAGTATTCACATGCCATTCTTTAATCATATCATAAGGAAATACACACAAAATGGCCAAGCCCCTATACATGGCATAACTTAAAACGTTCGAATCACAAAATACCGAGATAGCCCTTTGATAGTGTGAAACGATATCCGAAGTCCTTACGATCCTTGAGTTGGCTTGGCGATACTATAAAAAGAGAGAAAAGAAAGGGAGTAAGCATAAAGCTTAGTAAGTTTGCATGTAAACAAACAACAACATTCTAAACGAATTATCTCATTCTTATCTTATCAAAACCAATATAACCTTTAAACTCAATATGCATAAGTCTTGAATTTTCTTACCTGAGCCTTTCGAACATGAGCTTATCTTACCTTTCCTTTGGTATACTCTTTGAATTTCCCGTTGAACCACTTGGAATACTAAAGATACACGGGTACCTTTCCTTTTTAAACTTACCATTGCCATGTCTTGACATGGTCTTACATGGTATGTAACACCCTGAATTTGGGCCTAGAAGTATTGGGCTTGAGTCTAGGCTCGGGTAGAAGACTGCCCGAATAATTTAGAAGTTTTAAATATTATTGTTATAAAATTGGTGTATAGTTTAGTAATTAAATAAATTAGGAGGGACTTATAGTGTGGGAAAAGTCCTGGCCTCGGCCCAGGGCTCTAGCAAAAAAAATTAATATTTGTTTCTTTAGGGGAATCTGGGCAATAGGGCTTATATATAAGTTGGGCCAAGATTAGGCACAAGGAAGTGCCTGGCCCAGTGGTTGGACACGGTGGGCAGCAGGAAGAGGAGCTGGGGTTCGATTCCCAGCATGCGCAAAATGTTTGTTTTTTTAATAGACTGGTCGCGCTAGAATAGGGGCTAAAAGAAGTTGTGAATGGAATATGCCACAAAGGAGCATTCGGTCCAGTGGCTTGAGGCGCCAGGTTGATGGGGGAAGTATTGGGTTCAAGGCACGACATGTGCAAGAGGTTTTGGTTTTTTAAAATCAGTGGGTTGCATTAAAATAGGGGTTAAGAGGAGTTGCGAATATAATTTTCCACAAAGAGCGCATGTGGCGTAGTAGCAGCAACGTGATAGGATCACCGAGCGGGCACAAGTTCGAACCCAGGTGCAAGCAGAATTTCGGTTTATTTTTAGGCAGACCAGGACTTTAGTAGGTAAGGTTTAAAATGAAATGCGAGTATAATAGGGTAAAGAACAAGCTATGGTGCAGTGGCCAGCAGCATGTGAGGGTGCCCGGAGGTCCCCAGTTCGAACTGCTACGTGCACAGGAGGTCGGCCTTTTTGCTGCACGCGTGGGGGGAGTTGTTGTGCTAGACCAAAACTCTCCCTAGCAGCAGATTGGGTCAGCTGATTGGTGGAAAAGGGGGGATAAGGCTGCTAGTTGGTGGTTGGATGGAACTCAAATGCTAAATTCAAGGAGCAAAGCAAGGAATTTGAAATTAGAAAGAATTTTTAATAAGCATTAAGTGGCGATTACTTCTATTGTTTTAGCCTTTATGAGCTATCTTCTTCTTTGGTTTTATTGAATCTGTTTTTGTCCTTTTTTATTATTTTGTTTATCATCTCTTCGCCCATATTTTTTTAAATTTGTTTCCCTTTTGTTTTTCTTTCCATGATAGCTAAAACTTATATTCTTTCTACCCACTAGTGTATTTCTTCTTTTCTTCATCTTTTGTTGTCTTTTCTAAAACCAAAATCAAGGTATAATCCCTTTTCTTCTTCATTTATCTACTTTTCGTTCTAAATTGACACTCTCTTCTTTTAAATCAAAACCCTATTTTTTCTTCGATTTATTTAGCCGAATCTCACAACTCCTAAAACCCTTCTTGAAACCCTCTCTTTTTATACAACTTCCATCTTCTTCTTCTCTATTATATTAAAAGCCGAAACCTCCATATTCTTAGTGATTTGGGAATTAAACTCTAGATCTATTTTGTGCTCGTATTTTAAGTTGGATTCACTGTGGATCTAAGATTGGAAAGGTGTTGGAAACGCTCTTGACAAGTACATCGTTGGTGGTAAGTACTCAGAATCTTATTTCTATTCGTTATTTTGGGATTTAAGAAAAGTCGAATAATCCCTAATCACTGAGGGAGGCTATCGTTTTGGGACTAAGGGCTTTACTAGCCTCGTTCTTTGATTTTATGTGTTTAGTATGGATAAAAGGCTAGGAATCAATGAGTATTGAAGGCAAACACCATTGGAGCATCTAGATCTAGTAGACTAAAATCGACAGAGGTAAGTAGTTTGAGGCCTTAGGGATATTGGCCGAATGTGGTAAGTGATTTCTACATTGGTTTTCATGGATTCGTAATCTAAGTATGTTAGTGACTGATTGTAGGAAAAATCATGTGGAAGATCTGGCTGTATTAATTGTAAATTAGGTGTGTATCGAACACCCTTCTGTAGTCTAAATCAGCAAAAGCCGAAAAGTCAAAATGCCGAAATTCTGGCATTTCATGGGCTAGCGAGCATGCAAACGCTCATCGATCGGTTGGGAGCGGTAGATCTATAATCAAAATTGATAAGGTTGGTAAGTGTGCAATTTCGTGCACTTCGGTAAGTTTGGGCTTCGATGGGCTGAATGTGGGCCCAATGGGCTTATGGGCCCATATGGGTAAAATAAGCGATAAACGTGTTCTGGTATGTTGTAGGTCCAAAACTGCTAAGATTGGTAAATCGATCACTAAACTGGGACTAAGTGGGCTTAAGTAGCTAGTAGGCACTGTAGGGCCCATTAAGGGTTTTAGGGCCCAATAACTAAAAACTGTTAACATGAGGTAAATAACTACTGAGACGAAAGCTAGATTTTTAGAGACTGAAATATGCATGAAAACCCTAAAAACTAATAAAATTACTGAAATACCCTTAGGGACGAGAAATTACAGTTTTACCCCTAGGTGCTAAATGACCGTTATACTCGTAGGACTAAATTTGACTAAAATGCATGTTTTACTGTTTTTGTTCACTGTATGCCATGACATGATTATCTGTTGCATGGGACTGGGATTATTTGCTGGAGGAAGTACTGAAAAGAGGCTTTGCCTCAGTTTACTAAAAAAATGGGCTTTGCCCTAGTTTACTGAAAGAGGCTTTGCCTCGTATACTGTACTGGTGGCTTGGCCACATTATCTGATTATGCAACTATGCTGCCATTGTGGAGTGTAGCGGTTGGGTGGGTTGAGTAGTTTCCCCACATGGAGTGTTTGGTTGGTATGGGTGGAGTGTAGAGGTTGGATGGGTTGAGTAGTCTCCCTACCTATGATGGGCTTTGCATTCATGCATGATATCTGTTTTGTTACTGTAATAGGCCTATGGGCCGAACAGTTTATTAAATAGGGCTAAGGCCCAGTTAACTGATTACCGAATAGGGCTTCGGCGCAGTTATTACTGAGACTGGACAGGGCTTAGGCCTAGTGGGCTTGAGCTGATTTGGGCTCTGGATGGGTTTCTTTACACACTAGGTTTATCAAACTCACCCCTTTTTCTTCCATCCTCGCAGGTGAGCCCTAGACTGGTGGACTTGGAGCTGGGAGGGATTCAGGGTGGCCACATGGACTGCAATTAATGGTTTAATTAAGTTATTTATTTTTACTTGGTTTATTATGGTTTTGGGTTTGTAATAAGGCCGCTCTATTTATTTTTATTTTTATTTTGGGTTTTAATTTCTTATTCTTACAATTCTTAAATTATTTTGAATATAGCTGCACGAGTTTTTCTTAAAATTAATCGAACGTTTTCAAAACCAGTCACACGATTCAATTGAGTAAACAATGTAAATTTTTATAATAAATCTCCTAATAACTAGTAGTGGATAGGACGTTCACCTAATAAATCGGGAATTTCACTTAAGACTTTAATACCAGTTTTGCAAAGCTCACCCTAATCTTAGTAACTAGGTAACATGGTTAACTGTAGGTGATGTGACACACCAGACTTGGCCGTAACGTCTGGGCAGGGTTTGGGGTGTTACATTTAATGGTATTAGAGCCCGGTTGCAACAACTTGACTATGGATCGGGTCCAAAATAGTTTCATAAAATTTTACAATTTAGGCCCAAGAAAGGTATTTTCAAAACGGTTTGGAAATTTCGTAAAAACTTTATTTTTTTCAAATCCGTTTCTTTTAGCGTACATGTTTTAAGGTTTAATTTTAAAATTTGAGTTTTCTGGGTTTTCTGAAATCTGGTATCTGAAGGAGTGGCACACTGAATCCCCGGCACCAAGTCTGTAAGTACTCTTCACCTATACTATATTGTACTGTAATGCTATTGTAGATAGAATTGAGACCATATGATGATACTATAGCTAGGGTAATACTGAAACCGTAGAGACTGAGACTGTAGGGAAACTAAACCCTAGAAGATTGAGACTGTAGCTAGGCTATGATTCTGTAAAAACAAAAACTTTGAAATACTATTTCAAACATAAAACATATGAATAAATAGTAAAATTTTTTGAGATCTTTGTAGTTATTTGATATGTGTACTGGTAATATAGAGTATTGCTATGGATTCTGAGGGTAAGCAAAGTTTGCCAACTTTGGGTAGCAGTAACTCGGAGCTTGGTACTGAGGCACTGGCCGAGTTAATAAGGAAAGTGGTAGAAGAAGTATTAGAGACCAAAGTTAGGGTGATTAGGGAGACGCTCCAAGTAGGGTGCTTAGAGTGTAAGAAGAGGAAGGATCCTAGTTCTCGGAGGACAGAGCCTCGTTCTGTGAAACATGTTAAGGCATGACCAAACTTTTCGACCTGCAAGAACTACAACGGGCGTCATTCGGGTGAATGCCATAGGAAGAAAGGAGCATGCCCTGGATGCGGGTCCAGGGAGCATCAGGCTCAGGATTGCCTAGTTTATTCCGGTTAGGTGTATGTTGTTTGGACACAAATTGTATGTGCGCCTGATAAATATTTATTTACTCCGGTAATTAGATGTTCTGGGACGTACTAAAAATTATTTAGATCAGAGTGCGCAGCAGTAGCGTAGTAGAGTAGTTAATGCGCGACTATCTTATTATTTAGAAATTTTGAGGACCAAATTTTTTTAGGAGGGGTGAACTGTAACACCCTGAATTTGGGCCTAGAAGTATTGGGCTTGAGTCTGGGCTCGGGTAGAAGACTACCCGAATAATTTAGAAGTTTTAAATATTATTATTATAAAATTAGAGTATAGTTTAGTAATTAAATAAATTAGGAGGGACTTATAGTGTGGGAAAAGTCCTGGGCTCGCCCCAAGGCTCTAGCAAAAAAAAATTAATATTTGCTTCTTTAGGGGAATCTGGGCAATAGGGCTTATATATAAGTTGGGCCAAGATTAGGCACAAAGAAGTGCCTGGCCCAATGGTTGGATGCATTGGGCAGCAGGAAGAGGAGCTGAGGTTCGATTCCCAGCATGCGCAAAATGTTTGTTTTTTTTTTAATAGACTGGTCGTGCTAGAATAGGGGCTAAAAGGAGTTGCGAATGGAATATGCCACAAAGGAGAATTCGGTCCAGTGGCTTGAGGCGCCAGGTTGATGGGGGAGGTACTGGGTTCAAGGCACGGTGCGTGCAAGAGGTTTTGTTTTTTTTAAATCAGCGGGCTACGTTAAAATAGGGGTTAAAAGGAGTTGCGAATATAATTTGCCACAAAGAGCGCCTGTGGCATAGTGGCGGCAACATGATAGGATCACCGAGCAGGCACAAGTTCGAACCCAGGTGCAGGCAGAATTTTGGTTTATTTTTGGGTGGACCAGGACTTCAGCAAGTAAGGTTTAAAATTAAATGCGACTATAATAGGGTAAAGAACAAGCTATGGTGCAATGGCCAGTAGCATGCGAGGGTGCCTGAAGGTCCCCAGTTCGAACTGCTATGCGCACTGGAGGTCGGCCCTTTTTCTGCACGCGTACGGGGAGTTGTTGTGCTGGACCGAAACTCTCCCTAGCAGTAAATTGGGTCGGCTGATCAGTGGAAAAGGGGGGGATAAGGCTACTAGTCAATGGTTGGATGGAACTCAAATGCTAAATTCAAGGAGTAAAGCAAGGAATTTGAAATTAGAAAGAATTTTTAATAAGCATTAAGTGGCGATTACTTCTATATTTTGGCCTTTATGAGCTATCTTCTTCTTTGGTTTTTATTGAATCAGTTTTTGTCCTTTTTATTATTTTGTTTATCATCTCTTCGCCCATATTTTTTTTAAATTTGTTTCCCTTTTGTTTTTCTTTCCATGATAGCCAAAACTTACATTCTTTCTACCCACTAGTGTATTTCTTCTTTTCTTCATCTTTTGTTGTCTTTTCTAAAACCGAAATCAAGGTATAATCCCTTTTCTTCTTCATTTATCTACTTTTCGTTCTAAATTGAAACTCTCTTCTCTTAAATCAAAACCCCATTCTTTTTTCGATCTATTTAGCCGAATCTCACAACTCCTAAACCTTTCTCGAAACCCTCTCTTTTTATACAACTTCCATCTTCTTCTTCTCCATTATACTAAAAGCCGAAACCTCCACATTCTTAGTGATTTGGGAATTAAACTCTAGATCTATTTTGTACTCGTGTTTTAAGTTAGATTGACTGTGGATCTGAGATTAGAAAGGTGTTGGAAACGCTCTTGACAAGTACATCGTTGGTGGTAAGTACTTGGAATCTTATTTCTATTCGTTATTTCGGGATTTAAGACAAGCCGAATAATCCCTAATCACTTAGGGAGGCTATCGTTTTGGGACTAAGGGCATTACTAGCCTCGTTCTTTGATTTTATGTGTTTACTGTGGACAAAAGGCTAGCAATCAAGGAGTATTGAAGGCTAACACCATTGGAGCATCTAGATCTAGTAGACTAAAATCGACAGAGGTAAGTAGTTCGAGGCCTTAGGGATATTGGCCGAATGTGGTAAGTGATTTCTACATTTGTTTTCATGGATTCGTAATCTAAATATGTTAGTGACTGATTGTAGGAAAAATCGTGTGGAAGATCTGGATGTATTAATCGCAAATCAGGTGTGTATCGAACACCCTTCTATAGGCCGAAATGCCGAAATTCTGGCATTTCGTGGGCTAGCGAGCGTACGAACTCTCGTCGGTCGGTTGGGAGCGGTAGATCTATAATCAAAATTGATAAGGTTGGTAAGTGTGCAATTTCGTGCACTTCAGTAAGTTTGGGCTTCGATGGACTGAATGTGGGCCCAATGGGCTTATGGGCCCATATGGGTAAAATAAGCGATAGACGTATTCTGGTAAGTTGTAGGTCCAAAACTGCT
The DNA here is from genome assembly GCA_020496765.1 of Gossypium stocksii. NCBI lineage: Eukaryota > Viridiplantae > Streptophyta > Magnoliopsida > Malvales > Malvaceae > Gossypium > Gossypium stocksii. Next base: position 46,412,499 of record CM035624.1, read on the forward strand.
AAGACTGGTAAATCGATCACTAAACTGGGACTAAGTGGGCTTAAGTAGCTAGTAGACACTGTAGGGCCCATTAAGGGTTTTAGGGCCCAATAACTAAAAACTGTTAACATGAGGTAAATAACTACTGAGACGAAAGCTAGATTTTTAGAGACTGAAATATGCATGAAAACCCTAAAAACTGATAAAATTACTGAAATACCCTTAGGGACGAGAAATTACAGTTTTACCCCTAGGTGCTAAATGACCGTTATACCCTAGGACTAAATTTGACTAAAATGCATGTTTTACTGTTTCTGTTCACTGTATGCCATGACATGATTATCAGTTGCATGGGATTAGGATTATTTGATGGAGGAAGTACTGAAAAGAGGCTTTGCCTCAGTTTACTAAAAAAATGGGCTTTGCCCTAGTTTACTGAAAGAGGCTTTGCCTCGTATACTGTACTGGTGGCTTGGCCACATTATCTGATTATGCAACTATGCTGCCATTGTGGAGTGTAGTGGTTGGGTGGGTTGAGTAGTTTCCCCACATGGAGTGTTTCGTTGGTACGGGTGGAGTGTAGCGGTTGGATGGGTTGAGTAGTCTCTCCACATGTGATGGGCTTTGCATTCATGCATGATATCTGTTCTATTACTGTAATGGGCCTATGGGCCGAATAGTTTACTGAATAGGGCTAAGGCCCAGTTAACTGATTACCAAATAGAGCTTTGGCCCAATTATTACTGAGACTGGACGGAGCTTAGGCCTAGTGGGCTTGAGCTAATTTGGGCTCTAGATGGGTTTCTTTACACACTGAGTTTATCAAACTCACCCCTTTTTCTTCCATCGTCGCAGGTAAGCCCTAGACTAGTGGACTTAGAGCTAGGAGGGATTTAGGGTGGCCACATGGACTGCAATTAATGGTTTAATTAAGTTATTTATTTTTACTTGGTTTATTATGGTTTTGGGTTTGTAATAAGGCCGCTTTAATTATTTACTTTGTTTTTAGCTTAAGTATGATATTGTTTAAATTGTTTCAAAATCGGATAGCTCTAAGGCGCGCTTGTATAAAAGTTATTTGTTTTCAAAATATCACGATAACATAGCAAAGCGTCCGCAACGTAAACGTTTTCATAAATAAATATTTTTAATAGACTTAAACCTAATTTGTTGATCGTGGACAAGTCATAGGGTTAAAGTGTGGCTATGGATGTGTGCATGTCTAGGATTGGATCTAGTGAGAGCTTGGTACTTAAGCAGTCTAATTGACTCACCTCCTCTTTTCTGGAATCCTATTTGGTTTATAGTATCCATTCACTTTAAGCCATAACAAAGAAGATCTGATTTTCCGATACTTAAACTGTTTTAAAAATAACATGTTTTCTGCAACCTACAAAGGTTTATAAGCTTTCACAATTTTCCATAAAATTTTATAGAGTTATTAACAATGTTTGAAAAGGGAATGATTATTTCAATGAACCACGTTTTGAAAAAAATAAACAAACACAAGCTGAGGTTTTATACGAGTTTAACAGTAGAAGTTTCTAAACACTAAGAAGGGTTTTCAATGAAAACATGGTTTTCAAAAAACACTTCAATGTGACACACCAGACTTGGCCATAACGTCTGGGCCAAGTTTGGGGTGTTACATGGTATCCTTGCCTTATGAACTCACCATTGTCATGCCTTGGCATGGTCTTACATGGGATCCTTGCATTATAGTAGCTTATCAATGCCATGTCTGGACATGGTCTTACATGACTTCCTTGTCTTGTAAAACTTACCAATGTCATGCCTTGGCATGGTCTTACTTGGTATCCTTAAACTCTAATGTCATGACATTTGTATCCTACACATTCCTAAGGTTCAACCGGGACTTTTAAGTATCACTCCACTATCAATTCTTACTTAAATCATCAAGGAGTAAATTTACAAAATAAACATATAGATGCTGAAAAATAGCATCATTAATTATAAATAATAAAACATTGCATTTATTTACCGCAAACTTACCTCGATACAAAATACGATCAAATATTTTGATCTAGTCCTTAACCTTTTTCTTTCCCCGGTCTAACCCTAAATTTCATTCTTCTTGATCTATAATAGCAAATTTAGCTTATTGAATACTCACATTTATCAAAACAGTCCTTGGCTCCAACTTTGGCAAAATTATGATTTTGCCCTTAAACTTTTGCATATTTAGACTTTTGCCCCAAAGCTTGGAAATTAAACTTTTTCCCTAATTCTTATGTTTTAGGACATGCTGATTATTTGTTTACCTATGGCAACATCAAATTCTCACTCTACCATGTACTTATGAACATTAGGTATTTTTACTGATTATGTCGTTTTACTCGTTTTCGCTTAAAATCGTTTAGCACAAGTCGTTTAACATAATTTCAAGCTTCATATTCTACCATAAAAAATCAAAATATACACATTTCACCTATGGGTATTTTTCCAAATATGAACCCTAGGTTAAATTATTGCTATAATAATCTAAATTAAGTTACCGAGACTCTAAAAAATGTAAAGAACATTAAAAACGGGGCTTGGATGCACTTACTATGAGCTTGAGAAGTTGAAGAAACCCTAGCTATGGTGTCCCTTGGAGTTTCAGCCAACTTGAAGAAGATGGACAGCATTTTTCCATCTTTTTCCCTTTTTAATCTTTTAATTGCCAAATGACTAAAATGCCCTTCATTAAAACTTTAGTTATTTTTATCTATGTATGTCCATTTTTGTCCATGAAAACCTAATGGTCTAATTACCATTTAAGGACCTCTACTTCAATTATGCTCTTCAATTTAATCCTTTCCTATCTACAACTCATATTTATCAACTTTTTCAAATAAGCCCTAATAGGCAAATTAAAACGTAATTTACAAAATTTTCTATCGATACTCTAACACATGCATCTAATTACTCGGCAAATTATAAAAATTAATCGGAATAAATTTTTCTATCTCGGATTCGTGGTTTCATAACCACCATTCTGTTTAGGCCCTATTTCGAGATGTTACACTAAACATCTCCAATATTTCCATAACTTCCTCCTAGGTTTTTGTCCAAATACTTTCGTTAGTCATAATGTTGAATTTTCATCTATTTTGACCATCTAGCCCTAAATAGAAATGTTGTATCTAAACTGCGGAGTGTATACTCCCACCTAATATGGATATGAGAATTGTTTTAAACCTTTCCCATGCTTGTCCAAAAGTTTCAGTAATACACTGCTTAAAATAAAATAACTGTGTATAAGTACTGAGTACCTTTGTCATGGGTACTTCTCGGCAAAGAAATAACTACACAAACTTAGTCCAAGTAGTAATGGTGTCTGGGGGAAGCACGTCTAGCCACATTTTGCCTTCCAATCTAGTTCAAATGGAATTAATAACAATTTAATGGCATCTGGTGAAACATGTGCGTAAGCAACGATGCTACATATATGATAAAATCTCCATAAAAACACTATAAGGTCATTAGTTTCACGACCAGTAAACCTAACATTTTCAGAAATCCATGTTAGCAAGGAAGGATTTAGTTCAAAATGTAAGTTATGAATAACAAGACGAGAAATGCTAGGTCGTAAATAGCCTATATCAAACAAGGTTCCTAAAACCTGCATAATGTTCAATAATTTTACTTACAAATAAATAAATTGCATCTATAACTTTAAAAAATTTCTAATCATTCCTTCTAAATGCAAACATTAAAATTTAACTAGTGGCGTTGCCTCCCTAACAATAACACCAACAACTTGATTGCCTTCAGACGTACTAACGTCCAGAGTGTGAATACTGCAGTAAAAGATATATTAACAATGTGGTATCTACAAGTATATAGGTCCAATTGTAATACAGTTACAATGGAGTAGGTGAGTACTCTAAGGATCGTACCCAAGGGAGGCGAGTGCTAGATCAATTTTAACCTAAACAATTAAAAATCTAATTAGTACTTTAGGTTAGTTATATAATGAAGGTAAAATAAAAGGAGTTTGTAAGGTTTTTATAAAAATAAAAATAATATAATATAAAGAACTAAAATTCAAGAGATTGAAGAATAGAAATAATCATATCTGATTATGGGTGATTAGCTTGCTTCAGTAATCCCCATCAACTAGTCACTATCCCAGCAGGATCTTCCAATCTTCTACTCAACTAAGGAATAAAAAAGAACTACTTATCTTCCGACCTAATAGCCCAAACCGATTTGGGGTGAAGGTGTTCATGGATAGGCCACACCAATTTTGGGTTAATTGTCAACTTGGTTACTTCCCAGGGTTGTCAAGCCTAGGGTTTATTTCACATTCTTCCTTTCTCAAACAGCTAATTCATTGAGTATCTGATGTGTGTGATAAGTTTTAAATTTTATGATCATACCTGGACACTAACTATTATCACGATTAAGGCAAGCGCACCTATCGGACAGTAGTATAGCTTATGGCAAGACCGGAATGTCGAACCCACAGGAACTAAAAGTACTAGTATTAACCTTCTTTTTATTATCTAGCCTAAAAATAAGGGAATTTATTTTAATTAAACAAATTATTAACTAAATTAAGGATGCACAGAGAGTAAATTGGGGAAATACTTTTTGGGAAAACTAATTGATTAAGATAACACCCAAGGAAGAATCCACCAAGATTTCACTTGTTATTTAACTCTGAATTAGACGATTTATTCACTTCACTTGATCAGTAGAAATCCCTAAATTATGTTATTATCTCCGTCGAGACTAAAAACATCTAACCCTAGGTTGATTAATTAAAATTTCTTCCTAATTAAAACCCCTAGTGCTGTATTAACTTGATCTATGGATTCCCCTATTAGATTTGACTTTAATCTGGCAGATTTACGTCGTCCTATGTCTAGTAGTGCGATCAACTCCGCATAATTGTGTTGGATCTACTCTTAAGCAACGACTTTTGCTCCACTGAATAAGCACATTCAAATTAAATTAATATCCTGGAATATTAACACAATGACTAAAAACACAATTAAGAACAAACCAAGTATTTATCATATAATTTAGAAAATAATAACAAGATCCATCTTAGGTTTCATCCCCCTTAGGTATTTGAGGGATTTCGTGCATGTTTATGAAGAAGAACACTCAAAATAAGGAAAATAACAAAGCATAAAGAAACCCTAAAACCCCTGAAAGAAATGAAAGGGAAATCTTCAGTCTTGAAGGAGATTCTTTTGAGATGGATCAATCAGCTTTCTTCAAGTAATTCCTTGCTTTCTACTATGTGTGTCCCCTTTAGCCCTATCCTAGGGTGTTTATATAGACTCTGGAATATCTTTCTTATCCCCTAAGTAGCCTTTTCTGTGTGAAATTAAAACTCATCACGATAGGGACACGCCCGTGTGATTCGGGTTCAGGCCGTGTTCAGGTCTGCTAAATAGGCACAGGTGTGTGGTGTACCCATGTGAGGAACTCTAGGCCATGTTGATTTCTTACTCTGGCCCATTTTCTCCATTTTTGGCCCGTTTCTCGTTCTTTTCACTTTCCTATGCTCACCTAAGTATAAAACATGAATTTAAAGGATTACGAGTATCAAATTCCACAAATTCAATGACAATTCATCCATAAATATGCCAAATATGGGATAAAAATATGTATATATTATGGTTTATCAAATACCCCCATACTTATGCATTTGCTTATCCTCAAGGAAAATCCTCAACTCTCAATTAAAAATCATTCTTCTCAACTTATAATTCTTATTAATAATGTTTCAAATTAGTCCATGAGTAATCATACCTTGAGAATTCAACTGAAAGAATATCAAAGTCTCAAACAATCAAAATTGAGAATTTTATGATGGAATCATAGGTTTTCTCCCCTCTTCTAAGTAATTACCTTGGATTCAAAATCAACAAGAGTTGACATCCTCACTAAAGACTCATTGTATTGACTCAAAGTGTTTAGGGTACAAAAATTTAGCACTCATTAGTCAACATGAAGAGTTATCACCATAAGCTTGCATGAAAATCAAATCTCTACCACTATAGATTGAAATGACACATCGATCAGAAGGTCTTTAGAAGGTTGTAATAGGGCTTTGGTAAGGGGTGTGGTCACAAGCTGAAAAAGAGGGTTAGAATCGAGATTGAACTGAAAAATTATCTAACTAGAAAAATTTCTATCAATGGAACATATTCCTAGACTTGAAATTTTTCTTCATGAATAACATTATTCCAAGATTAAGATCGCATAACATAAAATCAAATTACAACTGAATTTTTTTTAAGAACAAACCAAGTGTAATATCCCGAATTAGGGCCTAATCGGAATAGTGGTTTCGTGACCACAAATCTGAGGTAGAAATAATTATTTTATAACTATTTTGATGTTTATGATATGATTTTATGATGGTGTGAAAATTTCGTGAAGAAATTCTAAGCGTAAAGTGCTTAATTTGAAATTAGGGACTAAATCGAATAAGTTGCAAAACTTGCATTCTAGAAGTTTCTAGTATGAAATTGCTTTGGAATATTAATTAAGAGGTCTTAAATAGAAATTTGACCAATTTTAAGTTCATGGACAAAATTTGGACATGGATGGAATTTTTGAAAGTTTAGTAAGGTGGGGCATTTTGGTCATTTGGATATTAACATGAAATAAAAATGGAAGAATAACACAAATTGGTCATCTTCTTCATTACCACGAAATTTCAAGGGTTATCCATAGCTAGGGTTTGTTTCCAGCTTCCAAGCTCCATAGTAAGTGATTCCAAGCCCCGTTTTTAATGTTCTTTACGTTTTCGTAGTCCCGGTAACTCGATAAAGCTTATGTTAGCAATAATTTAAGTTAGGATTCATATTTGGAAAAATACCCATAGGTGAAATTTTTGTATTTTGATGTTTTATGATAGGTGAAATTTTTGTATTTTGATATTTTATGATAGAATATGAGGTTTTAAATTATGTTAGACAACTTGTGCTACTCGATTTTAAGTAAAAACGAGTAAAACGGCTTAATCGGTAAAAGTACATATTGTTCATAAGTATGTATTTTAGTGGGAATTTGAGCTTGCTAATTGCAAATAAATGATCAGCATGTCCTAAAACATTAGAATTTGTGATAAAATTAAATTTCCGAACTTTGGGGCAAAAAGTGTAAATATGCAAAAGTTTAGGGGCAAAATTGTAATTTTGCCAAAATTTGAATTTAGGACTATTTTGATAATGTGAGTATTAAATAAGCTAAATGTGTTATTTTAGATCAAGAAAGACGTGGAATCAACCTTGATCGAGGAAAAGAAAAGATTTTGGACTAAATCGCAAAATTACTATATTTTGTACCGAGGTAAGTTCATGTGTAAATAATGTAACATAATTGCTATTTTAAGTGATTTAATGCTATTTATATGATATGATACTTGTTATTATGAATATTATGCTTTGTGAAATATTATGTATTGGTATGAAAAGTATGTGATTAAATTGATAAGTATGAGATGCAAGCAACGTATTGGTTCCAATATTCCAAGGAGAACGACTGGGAAATGTGTGACTGAGGAAAATCCCGTTTGAACCTTGGGAATAGATTAGGATACAAGTGACATGTCACTAGGATGGTTGGGCATCCGAACTCGTTGAGGTGAGTCCGAGTTCACTTATGGATGCAAATGTCCGAACTCGTTGAGTTGAGTCCGAGTTCGTGAGATGTAACTAGGCATCCGAGCTCATTGAGTTGAGTCCGAGTTCACTTATGGATGCGAACGCCCGAGCTCGTTGAGTTGAGTCTGAGTTCGCTTATGGGTGGGGTACATGATTGATTGATTACATATGTGGCACTTATGTGCAAATGATCCGTGTATCCGAGTTATATTCCGATGTGTTCAACGGGTAAAATTCTAGCGGAATGGAAGAATACTCAAGATGAAAATGATATTTTGGTAAGTGTTGTGAAATGGATAATTTGGATAGCTATGTACTTAACCCTCGGGTTGAAACTTGATACAACAGAAATAAGGTGGTAAGATGATACACAATAGCTAGAAATGTGGTTTGTATCTTGGTGATATCATGCTATTATTGTTGATATAATTGCTTTGTTACTTGTTATTTGCATGCGAACTTACTAAGCATTTATGCTTACTCCCTCCTTTACATTCATTGTAGTTTTTAGCGAGCCAACTTGGATATCGGGAATGTCGAAGAAACGCTCACACTATCCGAGGAAGATTTGGTATATTGGTTTGTATGTTTTGATGTATGGCATGTATAGCAATATACTTGTTTTGTGTAAATAATCTTGTGATATGGTTGTGGTTTGTTGAGAAAATGCTTGATAATGATTAGTCATTGCTATGGCTAGCCTAGATAATGTTGGATGCCTTGTGAGTTTAATATGTTATATAGTTCATGAGAATTCATAAAAAGATGAAACTTGCCATAAAACAGAACACTACAGCAACAACAATGTGAGTTTGAAAAATCACCAAAAATAGTAGAAAACGAATTAGCTTAAGAATTAACTATAAAATTGAAGCTTATTGTGTCTACTTTCAAATGGAAGAAGTGAAATAGATAAAGGAGTTATATGTTATAAGATATTTGAGTTTTAGTCAAATAGGGCTAGAGTAATTTCTGGATCCCCTGTTCCAAATTTGAAAATTCACTATAAATTGTAAAAACATAATTAGGAGGTATAATTTATATTCTCAGAATCCTTATTGAATATAATTTTAAGATAAATAAACGGTATAGTTATATGAATTTTTTACAGGGAGAAAAGTGGTTCGTAGTAAGTAGAGGTCAATGCAGTCAAGTCCTGAAACAGGGGTAAATTTAATTAATAAACTGTACTAATTGGCCCAACAAAAAATTTTAGAAAAAAATTAGTAGATAGATATGTGAGTCTAGATTCAGGGAAAATTTATGGATCTTGATGTCGAGTTTCGTAACTCAAGATATGATTTTTTTAGCGACCATGACGTAGAAAAACTAATTATTCCGAAAATCAAAATAAATGATGTAAAGTTGTTTAAATGACAAATTATGTTCGGCAACACCTCAAGCTCGACTCCAATGACGGTCTCGGGCGTGGGGGTGTTACACCAAGTATGAAAGCTTTACTAACTAAAAAGAAGAACATAGCTAGGTAGTTATTCAATTCAAATCTCGACAAAAATAGGGATCAAAATAATTAAGGGGATTTCAACAATAATGGGCTGTTGATTAATATTGAGGGTAAATCAATAAATGGGTTATCAGGCTCAAGGGGGTTCACTAATGGTTAATTGTGAAGGTAGGATTTTATGGAGTAAGTGGGTTAAACCTAAGTGCTTTTATCATCTTGGTATATCAAATTAATGGTGTGGTCTCGACATGCATAATCAAAGCAAGTTCTAGAATAACAAATCAATATTGACACACTCATAGTAACAATAAAAGTGAGCAAGAAAGAATATATGCTCTAAAGGCTCAAAATCTCACAAAAATTATGACTTTTGATGTCAATCATGTGAATTTCAAATTTCAAGATAATACCTAAACTTGGGGAAACATCCTAGAAAGATTTTTAATTCTCAAAAGTCAACTTACCATGCTTGATTCTCTAATGACTTAAAGTTTAAACAATCAAAGCATAACTCCCTATGTTTTAATTCAAAACATATCAGTAAAAATCTTTAATCAATCTAAATTCATTCTAATAGTGAAAGCCAAGATTCAAGGATTTGAGAACAATGCAAAATTCAGGGTTTAATATTCCACCCCACACTCAAGATGTACATTGTCCTCAATGTACAAAGATGGATTCAAAAATAAGCAGAAAACCATAAGAGAGGGAGAGAAGTGAAACTTCCTGAATATTGGATGGAATCCTTGAGTTGGATGTGTGGAAACTTGATTTGGAGATGTGTCTACAGCTAGGGTAAAAGTGAGGTTAGAGGAGGATACTCTAGTGGTGGTAGAGGTTGTTAATCCATAACTGTTGTGTCAAAAGGGTATTATATCTGGTGTTGTGGTGGCTACAGTCATGGTCGAGCAGGACCTGGCAGTCGTGGCAGAGTTTTCCTATTAGAGTTGGATATTCTAGAGTACTATTGAGCTTTTAGGCTCTTTGTAACTGCGATAACATCACTGACTTTTTAGTAAATATAGAGTAGCATGGTTACTCGTTAAGAAATTGCAAAAAATGTAAATTGTTTAATAAAGATTATAAAACCTAAGGATAAGATAAAAATCGTATTAAAGAGAAATAAACATAAAAATTAAACGAAAAATTAAAAATAAAAACAAATAACAAATACAAATAAAAATAAAAAGGACTCAAAAGTCCCTATCGCCGATAGTTCGCGAGGTGGTAGCGAGGAAATGTGAAGATGCTAACAAATCTGATGGAGAGTAGCGTCAATGTGATCAAAGCACTGAAAGCACTACTGCTCAAATCGTGTTAAGTGCTCAGAAATGTCAGAGAGTGAAGTAGCCACATGAACTGGGCGATGGATTGGTGGTGGCTGAGACAATGGCTCCTCGTGAGGTAGAGGGACATCATCAGTAACGTCCTTTGGATCCTCTCGCTTGGCGGACTGGACTAAGCGGTACTAAGGAGGATCATATCCATGTCGTTGCTCAATCATCATCATATGTAGCATGCTTGAGATGCCCTATGGAGACATCTACCCGATGAGAGTGAAGGAGGATGATTGTGCCACTGTGTTAAGGAGGCTGAAGTGGCGAGCTAATCGAGTCACATAGGTTCTAATATAGATGGCTCCTCTCCTATACCGCTCCGTCTGATGGTGAATGGCTAGGGCAATGAAGTAGGCGAGGTCAAAGATGTGCCTGTGCTCCATACTCCATAAAAAATATGCGTCGTGAGTGGTGACGACGCTGGTGCTCTCTCATCGACCTCTCAAAGTGTGTGCGAGGATGGCGTGGAGGTACCTCAATGATGGAGAGAGAGTTGTCACCTTAGAGCGACTAGGATCATAAGTGGCTGAAGCAGGGACCAAGGCCCTCCAACATTTGGATGGAGACTAGTGGATGTGACGATCGAGCTCAGATAAGTCTTCTTCCTCCATGAATTCTTCGGTATAGAGGCCTAGAGCTATACTAAACTCAAGCACGCTTAGTTGGCGTACCAAACCACCGAGAATGAACTAGACTGTTCCGGGATCGTCATATTGGGACATAATTGTCTGTAGGTGGAAGGTAGAATAGAGTTCCAAGGTGAGCTCTAAGTAAGTTGGCTCGACAATCTTGAAGAACCGATCCCATGGCTCCGTAGTCAACAGAACCCAAATCGTGTAAGCTAATTAGACCTACTCTAAGACGGTCCAGTCGATACACCAACCCACTCCAAGAGGTCACGTCCTAAGGATTTGAAATAATTCTTCCTGGGACCTTTGTGGGAACTAAAGAAATGGATGGCGCACTTCCGTGGTCGCACTCGAGGATGTTGAACCAGGCCCCTTTCACTTCTTGGAAGCAGGGACAGCAGCCTTACTTGCCACGAGGTGGTGTCATTGTGTACCTGAATAAGAAAAGAATTAACAATTGTTAATGAATAGGAAAAATGAACATAGACTATCAAATTCACAAATTAATCAATCTAGGACCTAGTAAAACTGATATATATAAATAAATCCTAACAAAACTCAAGCAAAAATTAATGTCAAGAAGTGAATTAAATGTTCAAAGTATCCTTAAGCCTAATAAAACTAATGAGACTAAAAGCAATCAAACATAAAGGATTCAAAGACAAGAATTTTTTGGGAATAGTGTGATTATTCATTCACTTCTTGTGGCATAGTTAGTATTAACGGTAAAAGAGAAATGCAACATATGTGAAATATATTCTAATGAGCATAAGAAGTAAATGATAAACAAAGAACTAATAATAAGAGAAAAAAATAAAATAAAGAAAAGAAAATAAAATAAAGTAAAAATAAGAGTAAAAATCAAAGAAAATGGGAGAGAAAGGGGGAACCGATAGTGGCCGGTGTTTTGATGGTGTAGTGGTTAGAGGCGTGACGGCGCCAGAGGGGTGAGGTGGTTGGTAGTGTTAACTGTGGTTGGGGAAGGGGGAGAGGAGAATGGGAGGAAAATGAGTTTAGGGGTTTTGAGTGGAAGGGAAGGAAAGAGAGGAGTAAGGAGAAAGTTACGAGGGCAGTGGCCAGAATTGGAGGCGGCAGTGACGGAAAAGAGGTGTGGTGGCTAGGGTTTTAAGGGTAGAATAAGATGAACAGTGAAAATTGGGGGTAGGTATAAATAGAAATCGGGGCACAAAGCCATGGCATATGCCCGTGTGCCCCACTTTTAGCTCGTGTGTTTCGTGGTTTTAGATTCGAGTGCACCTGATACTTGGCCCACTCCCGTGTTCATTGGGCGTGTTAGTGCACACGGCCGTGTCACACGGTCGTGTCTTGACTCACTCGCTTCTTTCATGCCCGTGTCCTTATGTGCACGCCCGTGTTATAATAATAGGCTTGACCACGGCATATGATCATGGGCATGTCGCACGCCCGTGCTAGTTTTTTAGTCTTGCCCATGGGTAAAGGCCATGGGCTTGTCGCATGCCCGTGTTATATTGACAGGTTCACCCTGGATCTTTCAGTTTGTTGGGTAGCTTGTTTTGTAAAATGGCTGAGCAAACTGCATTCAATTCCACATGCGATGATTCATCCAACTTCTGTTTGTCTGCTAAAAGCTCCTTTAAAAATTTAACTGCATTTGACATCTATAAAAGAGCTTCAATAAACGGTAAGTTAATGTGTAATTTCTTTAAGAGTTTAAGGAATTTACCAAATTATTTGTCTGTGCGGTCTTTTCTTATCGCATTTGGGTATGGCACACGAGGTTTATACTCTTTATCTACTGGTTCTTTGTGGCTTACCTCAACCTTACCTTTACTTACCAAATTTTCTTACCTTGGTTCTAATTTGTCTATCCTTCCTTCGTCGAGCACAGTAAGAGCATGGAATTACTCCCTTGGGTAGGTTTCTGTGTTGCTTGGCATGCCGCCTTGTGGCCTTTCAAAGATTAGCTTAGCAAGTTGACCTATCTAAGTTTCGAGCCCTTGTATCGATGCTTGTTGATTTTTAAGTGTTGTTTCGGTGTTTTGAAAATGGGTTTCTAACACCGAGATAAATTTCGTGAGCATCTCCTCAAGATTCAGCTTTTTCTCTTGCTGGTAATGAGGTTGTTGGAAGCCTGGAGGGGGTGGTGGCCTTTGATTTCCTCGACCACCCCATGAGAAATTAGGGTAGTTCCTCCAACCTGTATTATAAGTGTTACTATAAGAGTTATTTTGAGATCTAGAATTATTGCCCATATAGTTGGTTTGTTCATTCTCTATGCTAGGATTGTAGGATGAATAATCTGTGTTGTATATTCCTCCTCCATTTGAATCATACCTCATCACTGGATGTACCTGTGTAGAACCTACTAACCCATCAATCTTTTTATTTAAAAGTTCTACCTGATTTGACAGCATTGTGACCGCTTCAACATTAAAAGTACCGGCAACTTTTGTGGGCTTTGTTCTCATGACTTGCCACTGATAGTTATTCAGTGACATCTCCTCGATGAACTCATAAGCCTCCTCAAGTGTTTTGTTATTTATGGTTCCACCGGCAGCTGCATCAATCATTTGCCTCATTGAGGGGTTCAAACTGTAACACCCCTAACCCGTATCTGTCGCCGGAAAGGGTTATGATGCATTACAAGACCAAAGTCATCACTCTAACATTTCACATACATATGAACGAGTCTCTTAAATCAAGAAAATTTTAAACTTATAATTAACCTAGTCTCTTTACAATTTATTTCATATCGTATAACAACCATGAACAATATCGCAATAATTCTAATACCAAAATATCAACTATCCCGTATTGACCATATCAATAATCAGTGATCATGTGTTTGTACTAGAATAAAACAAGCCAAACATCATCATTCAATACCTGTATATGCGCATGAATGAGTAATTATGTCTTAGACCAAATATATATCTTATTAAGTTTTACTATTCATTTAGTAAATTTTTATTTGTTTAACCGGATGTATGCAATCATATCACCATTTCATTTCTAATTGATTTTCCATCCTTTAAACCAATATGTAATTCCATATGGAAGTATTTAAGGCGTACGGTAATTTGCATATAACATCAATATATAAATCTTACTTAAATCAACCCAAAACATATATCTAGTATTATACATGTCATGATCAAAGCCATTAAATCAATTTAACCACGATAAAACCTCATCCATCTCAACCATTTATAAACACAACCAAGCATTTAGCTTTTTTAATTTATAACCGATTCAACATAGATTAATCTAACCATCTATTAATCCAAAAGCATAGACACCAAGCTTAGCATCATAATTAGCCATTTTTGTATGGCTTATATAAACATATACAAAATGTAACTTTTATACCTTATCTAACCTATACATGCCATAAGTCAAGTTTAGAACATCAAAATACCAAAACAGTAGATAGTATGATGAGTTGTCTGACGATCTCGGAGCTTGTAGCTGGATTCAACGGTCTATAAAACAAATGGACATAAATTTCAAAGTAAGCTTTCATAAGCATAGTAAGACTTAAGCAATTTAAACTATTCAATTAACTAATTGTCTAATTTCATAATAGCCAAAAAGTACCATTTATGTTCTACTTTAATTCAATTACGCCATCTTGGCCGGATATGAAATTTTCTTATAACCTCATACTCAATCGAATATATCAACTCAATATAAACTCCTATTCAATTAAAAATACACCATTTCAAATTATATTCACCTTAAATCAAATATACCAAGCAATATATATATATAAAAATTTATATATATATATGTACTCCTTCCATTAAAGATATAAGTTCAATTTAACAATACAAAACATATATTTATGCCATTGGTGGTCGAACATTATGATATGTATTCATATGTTCATACTATATCTTCTCAAAATTCAATTTTATTCAATCTCATTTAATTTATTTCCATCATTCACATACATAGCACATACGATTAATCTCTTAACAGAACACATGCGTACCTTATTTTGAGTTAACAATAATTTAACTTATACATGGCTTTTCACTCGTTTAAACTTTTCTTTATAGTTCATCAATCTAGAGTCTCGAAATATCACACCGGCACATAGCCTGCTAGGTGTCAACCTGATTTGAATACAACGATACAATACCTGCTAGGCTTTTAGCCTGAAATCTCACAATGGCACTAGGCCTGCTAGGTTTATAACCTGAATCATAACACCGGCACTATGCCTGCTAGGCTTTTAGCCCGATTACTACAACCATTCACTTCATAGCTCATTGCTAATATTACACACACTATGAGTCACATTCAACCACTTTAATATACATCAAAACCAACCATTCCTTTCATTTGAAACACATTCGGCACTTTGTATCATCCTATCTATTTCAATTCAAACACTCTAACCACATTTGGCTCAATCATTCATTCAAACATCCATTCGGCACATTGTATTACCAAGTATATTTCAACTCAATTATGCTAATTACAAATGGCACCATTAACACCAAGACTAAATCATATCAACAATAATATCATCATTCGGCAATTATTTTTATATAATCACACATTCAAATTCATTATACTTATTAAATCTCTAAGCATAAGAAATTTTTAATCACTTAAGAACTTACCTCGGTTAATTTCGTACGATAATATCGGCTACTCGGCTAACTTTGCTTTTCCCCAGTCCGAGTCCGGTCTCATTTGCTCTTGAGCTTGAATTTAGAACAAGTTGAATTTGCTTAATCACTTAACCAATTTATACTGAAGAAAACATGATGCATAACCAAAACACGGTTAAATTTAAGCATATAACCAAATTACCATAGCATCATTAAACTACTCATGTCAAATGACCAACCAATATTTAACTTATTATTGCACAAAATAGTCTTCGGCATATTTATCAATATACTGTTAAATAGATCATTTCATATACACGCATTGATCACACTTAAATCAAATACACATTTTATAAACCCATTTTTTTCTTCACACATCACATAATTTTGATAAATTATGCCATTTCCCTTTATAAAATGAACTTTAACCAATAATTTCAAAATCCCTAAAGCATCAACAATTACATTTCATCCATGACACACTTAGGCCGATAATTCATCTAGTTCACAAAGAGTTCAAACACAAATTATACACATTCCAACATCAACATATAATTTCATAATTTTTTTATCAATGGCCGAACACCAATTTCTTAATAATTTCAAAAATTGTCACCTGGGCTAGATACATTACTTGCCAACTATTCAAAATATGTAAAAACATTAAAGAAACAACTCAAACATACCTTGAATTTAGCTTAATAGGAGCTGAATATAAGGAAGCTCTTTTCTTTCTTTCTTCTTGATTTTATTTCGGCAATTACAAGAGATGAATGCATGTCTTTCTTATTTTATTATTTTCATGCTTTAATATATTATAAGTTGACTTTTAAGTTGTTTTACTTAATTAACCTTACCAATATAAAGCATACACATAAGCTTCATGGGTACATTCGGCCATCACTGATAATAAGGGATTATTTGTAGCATAAATGCCCCATATTAAAAAGCCACTATCAATTCAACCTTTATGAATTAAACTATCAAGTTTTCAACTTACCCGATTAAATCCTTTCTATCGAATTAAGCACACAAAAATCAAATTTTTGTACGAAATTTTCACACATGCAAATTCACATATAATAAACATGAAAAATAATATTTAAAATATTATTCTGCCTCGGATTCATGGTCCCGAAACCACCATTCTGATTAGGGCCAAATTTGGGCTGTCATACAAGCCATTGTGAAAAGTTTGAACCTGAAGCCATAAGGGTAACCCATGGTAAGGGCACCTTCTCAACAAGTCATTGTATCTTTCCCATGCATTATAGAGTGTTTCTAGATCCATCAGCACAAAAGAAGAGATATCGTTCCTTAACTTTGCCGTTTTAGTCAGTGAAAAATATTTAAGTAAAACTTTTTTGGTCATTTTGTCCTAAGTAGTGATTGACCTTCGTGGTAGAGAGTTCAACCACTATTTAGCCTTATTCCTCAAAGAAAAGGGAAACAACTGAAGGTGGATGGCATCATCAGAAACACCATTTATCTTAAAAGTGTCACAGAATTCCAAAAAGTTTGCTAAATGTGTGTTAGGATCCTCATCCTGCAAACCATCAAACTAAAGAAATTGTTGAATCATCTTAATAGTGTTAGGTTTAAGTTCAAAATTATTTACAACAATAGCAGGCCTAACAATACTAAATTCAGTACAAGCTAAATTAGGCTTAGCAAAATCATACATAGTACGAGGAGCAGGATTTTAATTCGTATTATCTGTGGCTACCATAGGAGGTAGCGGATTGTTTGGATTTGCTTCCATCTCTTTAGTAAATTTGGTTTCACTCTCTTCCCCTTGTTCTACATACTATAAGCTTCGCCTTATCTCTCTTCAGTTTCTGCGAACTGTCGCTTCTAAATCGCTATCAAACAATAATGGTCTTGACAGGTTTCTTCTAGTAAAAAACTAGAGGCACCTGTTATGTAACACCCTGATTTTCGGCACTTTTTTGGGTTTATTGTGTTTTTGGGGGAATCATGAATTTTTAGTGTTGTGATTGTTAAATTTGTGTTAAGTATATTAGTGGGCCTTTAGGAGGCCCAAACTTAAGTTAGAGCCCAGTAAAATTATCAAAGTATGGATTTTAAGTGAAGGGGGAACTTGGTTAAGTGGGCTTTTAAGAAAAACTTAGTAGAATAAGTCACAAGGAAGCTCTTGGCAAAGTGGCAAGATGGCACCACTAAGCTCCTAAAAAAGTGGCGTGTGGGTTGATATTCAAGGGCCAGGGTTCAAGTCACAAGGTAAGCTTATGGTTCTTTTATTTTTATGTGTTCATGTGTTGGTCAAGTGTTGGCACTCAAGTGAAACTCTGCTGTAGAGAGTTTGAATTACTCAGGAGAGTAGATCAGGGAGAGATTTTAGGAATGTTTGAATTTGAGAAGCAATGGCCAGCCAAGGGACTATGTGTATTGCAATTTCGGCATTCAACTATAGGTTTAGCATTTTGGGCATTTGAGTTGTGGTATGCCGATTTCTTTAGGTAAGTGAGCCTTCCTTCTTCTGTCGATTAGGTATAGAACATTAGGTCTTGCTCTTTCTCATTCTTTTCTCCCCTTTTCTATCCCTAAAAGCTGAAACCTACCCCAAAAGCCCCTCTTGTCGATTTCTCCATCTAGCTAAATCTACTTCTCCTTTCTCCCCTTCTTGTTCTTTCTTCTTTGTTCTTCTTACACCCTAAAGTCGATTCCATCCCATCACCTTTTCTTTTAGGCCAAATCAATCTACTTCTCTCCCCTTTTCTTCAACTACTGTCGACAGCCATTAAAAGCCGAAAACACTCTATTGTCGATTACTCCTTCTACTGAAACCAACCCTTCTTTCTCTTCAATCCTTCAAAAAGTCAAATCCCTAATCTTTCATCTCTTTTCTATCGATTCACTTCACCTATTCTTTTGCTAAGTCGACAAGAGTACGTAAGTAGAGATTCAAAAACTAAAATCGTAGTGATCCTTTCTCTATTTGTGTCTGGGATTAGATTGATAGTAGATCTGAGATAGAAAGGTGGTTGGAGAGCAAATAGATCTATTGGTAAGTATCGAAACCTTTATTCAATCTTTCTTGGAATTCTGGAAAAGCCGAACATCCCCTTAATCCTTTAGGGAGGCTATCGACTTGGCTTAAGAGTGATTTCAATGTTGTATTCGGCTCCTATATGTGTTAGTTGGTAAAGGAGGTGAGCAAGCGAGGTGTATTGGGAATCAAGGACGTTGGTACAACTAGATCTAGATCTAGTGGAGTTAAGTCGGCAAAGGTAAGATTTCATGGCCATTAGGGGTATTGGCTGAATATGGTAAGAGAATTCCTACAACGGTTTTTATGGATTCGTAGTATTAATTGATTAAGTGGTGGATTGTAGGAGATATCGCATAGAAGATCTCACCGGTGGAATTACAAACAGGTGTGTGTATCGAACACCCTTCCGTAGTTCAAATCGGCAAAAGCCGAAATGCCGAAGTTTTGGCATTTTGTGGGCTTGTGAGTGTGCGAACGCTCATAATTCGGTTGGAATTCAATGGATCTGTAATCGTAAGTGGTAAGTTAGTTGGGTGTGCAATTTCGTGCACTTCGGTAAGTTGGGCCTTGATGGGCCGAATGTGGGCCCAATGGGCTTACGAGCCCATATGGGTAAAAATAGGCAGAAAAGGTGTTCTGATAGACTGTAGGATCAAAACTGCAAAAACTGGTAAACTGATCATGAAACTTGGACTAAATGGGCTTAAGTAGCTAATAGACACTGTAGGGCCCATTAGGGGTTTTAGGGCCCAATAACTAAAAACTGCTAAACTGGGCTAGAGGAGTTACTAAGATGAAAGTGAGACTGTAATTGACTAAAATATGCATAAAACCCTAAAAATTGGTATAATTACTGAAATACCCTTTAAGGGTGAGAAATTACCGTTTTACCCCTATGTGTAAAATGACCGTTATACCCCTAAAGCTAAATTTGACTGAAATGCATGACTGACTGTTTCTATTTACTGTATGTCATATCATGTCTATCTGTTGCATGGGATTGGGTTATTGATGGAGGAAGTGTGAGTGGCATTGCCAAGTTTATTGAAAGGGGCTATGCCTTGTATTACTGAAAAGGGGCGTTGCCTCATTATTCTGTTAGTGGCTTGGCCACGATATCTGAGCGGCCATGCTGCGACTATGGTGTGTGGGCTGAGTGGGTCAAGTTATTCCCCACATGGTGTGTTGGGCTGGTACGGGTGGTGTGTAGGGCTGGTACGGGTGGTGTATAGCGGTTGGGTGGGTTGAGTAGTCTCCCCACATGTGATGGGCTTGCATTCATGATTATTATCTGTTCTATTTTTGTATTGGGCCTATGGGCCATACTATTGTCTGAATAGGGCTTCAGCCCAGATTACTGTAACTAAATAGGGTTTCGGCCCAGTAATTGAGCACTGGATAGGGTTACGACCCAGTTAATACTGAGACTGGATAGGGTTTAGGCCCAGTGGGCTTGACTGACTTGGACTTTGGATGGGCTTTCTGCACACACTGAGTTTTCCAAACTCACTCCTTTCCTTCCATCCTTGCAGGTGAGCCCTAGTCCATGGACTTGGAGTTGGGAGGGATTCATAGTGGCCACGAAGATTGTGTTTATGGTTTTAAGTTTATTTATTTATTTCATTATTTTAATTACTCGTGTTTCTCTTTAATTTTGGGTTGTAATAAGGCTGCTCTAATTATTTTGTTTTGGGGTTTTTATTTTTTTTCAACTTACTCATACATCGCTTTAATTATGTTGAATACGACTATGCGAGTTTTCAAACCTAATTCAATGTTTTCAAAATCAACCACATGACTCAATCGATTAATCAAGTTAGAGATAAAGAGAAAATCTTGTAATAACTGGTAGTGACTAGAACTTTCATAAAATAAATTTGGATTTTCTCCTCAAACCTAAATACCGTTTTTTCAAAGCTTACCCTAAACTTAGTAACTAGGCAACTTGGTTAGTTTTAGGCAATGTGTCACACCAGACTTGGCCGTAACATCTGGGCTGGGTTTGGGGTGTTACATGTTAGAGAAAAAATAAAAAAATTAGTAAATAAAACCTAAAATAAAAATAGAAAATAAATTGCAATAAAAGTAAAAATAGCTAAAGTAATAAAAATAGACTGTTCCTAATACTTTAGTTCCCCGGTAATGGCGCCAAAAACTTGATGTGCATGATAAGTTTTAAATTTTATGATCATACTTGGACACTAACTATTATCATGAATAAGGCAAGCGCACCTATCAGACAGTAGTATAGATTATGGTAAGACCGGAATGTCGAACCCACAGGAACTAAAAGTGCTAGTATTAACCTTCTTTTTATTATCTAGCCTAAAAATAAGGGAATTTGTTTTAATTGAACTAATTATTATCTAAATTAAGGATGCACAGAGAGTAAATTGGGGAAATACTTTTTTGGGAAAACTGATTGATTAAGACAACACCCAAGGAAGAATCCACCTAGACTTCACTTGTTATTTAACTTTGAATTAGATGATTTATTCACTTGACTTGATCCATAGAAATCCCTAAATTATGTTATTATCTCCGTCGAGACTAAAAACATCTAACCCTAGTTGATTAATTGAAATTTCTTTCTAATTAAAACCCCTAGTGCTGCATTAACTCGATCTATGGATTCCTCTATTAGATTTCACTCTAATCCGGTAGATTTACATCGTCCTATGTCTAAGAGTGCGATCAACTCCGCTTAATTGTGTTGGATCTACTCCTAAGCAGGGACTTTTGCTCCACTGAATAAGCACATTCGAATTAAATTAATATCCTGGAATATTAACACAATGATTAAAAACACAGTTAAGAACAAACCACGTATTTATCATATAATTCAGAAAATAATAGAAAGATCCGTCTTAGGTTTCATCCCGCTCAGCTATTTAAAGGATTTAGTTCATGTTTATAAAGAACAACATCACAAAATAAGGAAAATATCAAAACATAAAGAAACTCTAAAACCCCTGAAAGAAATTGAAGGGAAATCTTCAGTCCTGATGGAGATTCCGGCTTCTGAGATGGATCAATCGGCTTTCTTCGAGTAATTCCTTGCTTTCTACTCTGTGTGTCCCCTTTAGCACTCTCCTAGGGTGTTTTTGTAGACTCTGGAATACCTTTCTTAGCCCCTAAGTAGCCTTTTTCATGTGAAATTGAAACTTGTCATGATAGGGACACGCCCGTGTGACACACCCGTGTAATTCGGGTTCAGGCCGTGTTTAGGTCTGCTAAATAGGCACAGGCGTGTGATGTACCCTTGTGAGGAACTCCAAGCCGTGTTGATTTCTCACTCTGGCCCATTTTCTCTATTTTTGGCCCGTTTCTTATTCTTTTCACTTTGCTATGCACACCTAAGTATAAAACATGAATTTAAAGGATTAGGAGCATTAAATTCCACAAATTCAATGACAATTCATCCATAAATGTGCTAAATGTGGGATAAAAATATGTATATAATATGGTTTATCAATATCCCTACAAAATAGTTAATAAATCATACCTCCACTCATTAATCCCCCATAGAGGGATTAGTTCATCATGGTTTCCATAGACAATATAAAATCAATATAAAAAGAAAATGTGCTAAATAAATCAACAATAAGAGTTTATGAATGAGCCTGATTGTATTAAGATTGATTGTGAATCCACAAGGTTTGATTGTCTCTACAATATAGATCTCTCAATATAGAACAATAACAAAAACAAATAAAAATAAATTTAACTTAAGAAAAGAGAAAACTAAACTAAGATGAAAAGACTAAATCCAGGCTAAGTGAATGGTATCCATAACATGTGACAAAGGAGCTTATTTATAGATTTTAGGTGGTCGTCGTTCTTAACCCTAGGTCAGCTGATGTTCCTGAGCTTTAAGTTTGATTGTGTGAACCAAAATGCCCCTATTTCATGTTTAATTTCCATCTAGTGTCGATGTTGCAACACACCCAGACTTGTGTCGCAACATAGCTATCAGTGCACTCCTCTTGAGCTATCTTCAGGGGTATGTCGCGACACCTATAGGCTGTGTTGCGACATCGAAGGCAGTTTCATGATTTCTCCACTTTGCTCCCTATGTTGCAACATTGGACCTTTCATGTTGCGACGTAGTGAGCCATATTGATTTGGTACGCCTTCTAATGGTCTCTTACACATTTATAAAGTTCATTAGATCACCCTTAGGCCTCATTCGGTCCCTAAGGTCAATAAAAGAATCAATTTGCATATTTTATTAACTTAATGGAAACTTAAGAAAACATAATTAAAACTTTATAAAAACCCTTGTCTTCAAGCTCCTAAAGTGAGGAAACTAGTTTAATCTGCTACACCGATTTGCGATAGATCATGCACGTACTGGCTAACCTGTAATTACTATATTAGACTGATCCCTTCTATTTCACTCTAATTTTTCAAAATATGCCATAATGTGTCTACTTAACCCTCATTACATAAGGAAAGGCATCTATAATCATGCAGTTCAGGACCAATGGAGAAGGATAAGCATAAATTTATATTTTGGCTCGCGTTTTGTATAAAGGTTCATCAAGAAGTGTTTTCTGGCTCAAAAAATAGGTACTAAAGATAAATAACAGGGTTAGCTTTTTAGCTTTGGGTGTATTTCAAACAATTTCTTAGGTTATCCCTAAATATCTCAATATTCACAACTTTAATCATCCAAACAAGCACAAATTCAACAACTTATCATTCATACTAGCATGCTCATTTCCTTGTATTCTCTATGTCATTTGATACATTTAATTACTTTAATGCCTATTTATAGTGTAATATATAGAACTTTGTAGTCTAATAATAAAAAAATTAAAATCGCATATCCTCATGCCAAATTTATTGTAAATACAAGCAACCTATGTACATGCTCCTAACCAGTCACTTGTATTTGTGCAAGCTCAAGCACACAATTGACAGGAAAATCAAAGAAAAACATAAAAATTTAAAACAAAATTTCTATGTTACCACCCCCACACTTTAGAAAACACATTTTTCTCAATATGTAGCCTCTAAAAAGATAAGAAAAGAGGTTACTCGATTGATCGTGGTTTTTCCATAAGCTATTGGTGGTTGCTTCCTCCATGCTCAGTGAAAGTTCTAATTGTTGTGCCTCCTCAATGTGGGGATCCTACATAAAAATTTTAAACAAAACATATAATAAATAATAATCTATCATTGCTCTTACTCCTAATGAAAAAAATCATCCTAAATATTAATACAAATCCAAAATAGAAATATTCAGTTTTAATCTAAATCACCAAATTGAGGCAAATGCCCCTTTCATTTAGTGCTTTTCCTTTTCCCGTTTTGTATCCTTGGTGGAAGCTTCCACCCGTTGAAGGTGCGCGGTGGGTTGGGATTTAGATGACGGGCCTTTTTGGTACAGAATATTGTGGTTGGAATGTCGTCTCATAGTCGTCCTCATCTCTTGGGAGATCATGATCATCCCCTTTGTTGTCATCTTCTAAAGCAGCTTCCTCTTTTTCTGTCTGAACATATTTGGCTGATAGTTTGGAGCTCTCAACCCGTGTAATTGGGAAAATTCTTGGAGAACTGAGCCTGTCTCTTGTATCCATTTGATCATTCTATCGAGTGTTTCTTCAATGCTCCCACTTGCTCTTATTCGAGATTTTGATTGTTATTTCCTTTTGAGCGAAACTTGAATGTACATATTTTATTTCCTCCTTTGGTTCCAATTGATAATTTATTTTCTCTGAAGCTCAGCATATTGCGTATACAAAAAATCTCTAATTATGCTTCTTGTTGTTTTCATGAACTACTTGTTTTCATCAATTGAAACCTCTACGCTTTTACAAAATGCCGTCACGAGAGGCAGAAAGAAAATCCCAACCTTGTAGCCACTGACACAAGACTTCATATTTTGATGGATCCATTGTCCAATGCGTATCTACGTTTTCTATAAAATGCGGTATAACAAAAGAGCTCAGAATGTATTAACATTATAAATGTTAAGGGTAGGCGTAATTTTGGTGCAAATAAACTACATCCATATTTAAGCTATTGGAAACATTATAGCTTGATTGAAATGAGTTGGTAATCTGGTATCTTGTCAGACATTCCATTCCCATAAGTTTTTAGTTAAGCATTTTATGGTGTTCTCAATATCTATGTCTTTAAACTCCATTAAATCAATATTTTGTAAATAATCAGATTCATAGTATGGAGCATTTTAATAGTTGCAAATCTTTTTCAGAGAGAATGGTACATCTTTTCTTCTTATCGTTATTGTTTTCCACATTTGTTCACAAGGACACTGGGTTTCCTTATCTTTAAGAGCGGCCCAAAATTCATGTACAAGTGTAATAACAACAAGTTCTTTGGGAGTGACACAGAATCTCTCCCATCTATGATACCGTACTAAACAGCATATTTCATTACAAAAAACTATTGATTGTTGAAATCCCCTTTCTTGAATAAAAGTTTTCCCCTAAAGTTCAAGATAGTACTTCTCGACATTTTGGTTTCAAAATTTTATGGGATTCAAAACTATCGGTGGTTCTTACACAAATGTCTTTTCAGATTTCCTAGGTGGCATTTTGACTATAATCTATGCTAATACAAATG
The DNA here is from genome assembly GCA_020496765.1 of Gossypium stocksii. Classification (NCBI taxonomy): domain Eukaryota; kingdom Viridiplantae; phylum Streptophyta; class Magnoliopsida; order Malvales; family Malvaceae; genus Gossypium; species Gossypium stocksii. Next base: position 46,437,754 of record CM035624.1, read on the forward strand.
AGATATCAAGTAATATTTCCAATGTAACAGTAAAAAGAAAGTTTTGAACCCTTAACCTTGATGTTGTTGCCTTTGTTACTTTGGTCCCATCCGGTCATGTTGATCCTGCAGCCACTCATATTTCAAATTATAAAAGAGGCTTTGTAGATTTAGGGATTTAATGAATGGGTTTTGGGGTTTGAGAGAATTTTAAAAGGGTTAGGATATTAAGAAAGCTTAAAAACAATGATTCTAGGGTTAACAATAGAGTTTAATTTGCCGAGTTGCGTAAATCAGGTCCAGTCAACCCTATAGAAAATTGTTGTGATGTCGCGACACAGTGGTTTCATGTCGTGACATCCCTGTCAGTTTGCCGTTCTCACGACATCAGGGTTATGTCGTGACACACTATGCACCTTTGGATTTTTGGTTATACTGGCTTCAGTGTCATGAAACACAGTTTGTGTAATGACATTGAAAGGATTTTCTCAGTTTCATCAATTCTACCTTTGATGTTGTGACACAGGGCTACCGTGTTGCGACACTGGCTCTATTTTTACCCAGAATTCCAATTTCTAGAGTGTTACGGTTTCTATTAAGCATGAGTTTAATAAAACCGACCCAAACCCGGCCCAGACGTTACGGCCAAATCTGGTGCGTCACATCACCTACAACTAACCATGTTACCTAGTTACTAATATTAGGGTAAGCTTTGCAAAACCGTTATTGATGTTTTAAGAGAAATTCCCGGTTATTAGAGAACGTCCTAGCCATTACTACATATTAAGAGAATAATAATAAAACTTAACTTCGTTACTTGCTTGGAACGTGTGATGAGATTTGAAAACATTCGATTAATTTTTCAAAAAACTCGCACAGCTATATTTAAAATAATTAAAGTAACATAGGAATAAGTAATTTAAAAACCCAAAATAATAATAATAATAAGAGCGGCCTTATTACAAACCAGAAACCATAATAAAATAATCTAAATAATTTAATAAATAAAATAGGACTTATTTGATAACCAGAAATTCAATCTTCGTGGCCACTCTAAATCCCTCCCAGCTCTAAGTCCACAGCTCTAGGGCTCACCTACATGGATGGAAAAGATGGGGTGAGTTTGGAAACTTAGTGTGTAAAGAAAGCCCATCCGGAGCCCAAGACAGCTCAAGCCCATTGGGCCTAAGCCCTATCCAATCTCAGTTACTGGGCTGAAGACCTATTCAAATAAGTAATCTAGGCCTTAGCCCTTTTTGTTTAACAGTACGGCCCATAGGCCCATTTCAGAACAGAACAGATAATAATATGAATGCAAGCCCAAACCCAACCTAAATCTAGCCTCTACACTCCACCTGTACCAGCTCTACACACCATGTGGGGAATAACTCAACCCACCTAGCTCTACACTCCATAGTTGCAGCATGGCTACTCAGATATTAGTGAATCGAGGCAAAGACTCCAGTACGTGGTCAAGCCACTTCCAGTACTTCCTTTAACAATATCCCAGTCCCACGCAACAGATAATAATGTCATGGCATGCAGTAAACAGTAACAGTAAAACATACATTTTGGTCAAACTTAGCCCTAGGGGTAAAATAGTAATTACTCGTCCCAAGGATATTTCAGTAATTTTATCAGTTTTTAGGGTTTTTATGCATATTTCAATCTTCAATAATCTCACTTTCTTCTCAGTAGTTATTTAACTCGTTTTAACAGTTTTACGCTATTGGGCCCTAAAACCACTAATGGGACCTACTGTGTCTATTAGCTACTTAAGCCCATTTAGTTCAGATTTTATGATCAATTTATCAGTTTAACCAGTTCTGAACCTACAGTCTATCAGTACACATTAATTACTCATTTTTACCCATATGGGCCCATAAGCCTATTGGGCCCACTTTTAGCCCATCGAGGCCCAAATATCGAAGAACACAAAATTACACACACAATTATCTCACCACTTTCGATTTCAGATCCAACGATTTCTAACCATCTTATGAGCATTTGCACACTCACAAGCCCATAAAATGCCCAAATTTCGGTATTTTGGCTTTTCAGCTTTTACCGACTTAGACTAGAGAAGGGTGTTCGATACACACCTGTTTTGCGATGACTGCTAATGAGATCTTCCACAATATCTTACAATCGGTCACTAAACCCATCAGATCCAAAATACAATAACAATCCTCATGGACTTACTTACCACAATCAGCCATTCACCTCTAAGGCCCTTGAGATCTTACTTTTGTCAAAACTAGTGACTAGATCTAGATCTAGTTGCTCCACTTGTCCAAGCCTTCGATCAATCGCCTCTGGAACACACTATCACCAAAAGAAACTGTTTGTTAACAACCTTTAGAGCTCTAATCCCCAATCGACAGCCTCCTTAAACTCTAGGGACTTCGGCTTTTCTAAGTCACGAAATAGAGAATAGATCTGAGGTGATGAGCAATTACCACTGATTCCCCTTCTATTTTTACTCAGATCTGATGCAGATCTATCCCCTAAACGTTAGTATAACTCGAATCTAGGAGATCTAAAGTTTCGGCTATAAGCTCCTAAAAATGTGGCGTTTTTGGCTTTTGACTAGTGAAGAAGAAGAAGATTTGGGGTAGTAGTTTTGGAGTAATGTTGCTGACAGGTATGAAATGGGTAGATTTTGTTGACCTATCCACTATCACCTACACAAAATCCTTCTTGGAGGGTGTCAAAGGTAGCCCACTCACGAAATCTATAGTTACTCTCTCCCACTTCCAGAGTGGAATTTTCACTGGTTGTAACAGTCCATAAGGCAGTTGATGCTCAGCCTTAACTTGCTGGAACGTCAGACATTTCCCAACAAATTCAGTCACCTCTCATTTAAGTCTAGGCCACCAATACACCTCTCGCAAGTCTCGATACAACTTATTTCCTCCAGGGTGCATAGCACAAGGTCCACCATGAGCCTCTTTCAGAATTGACTGCCTCAATTCAGAATCCTTCAGAATACAAACTCTTCCACGAAAGTACAGAACTCCATCAGTATTTAGTCCAAAGTCTGCATTCTCACCATTCTTAGTTTCCTGAAATCGAGGAACCAATGAATCATCTTTCAACTGCTTCTCTTTAATCTGTTCAGTCCAAGTAGGTCTCATTTCCAACTCTGCCAACAGGCTTCCATCGTCATACAGACTCAAACGAGCAAACATAGCTCTTAAATCAGCAACAGCCCTTTGACTCAATGCATCAGCCATCATATTAGCCTTGCCTGGGTGATACTTAATCGAATAGTCGTAATCCTTAAGCAACTATATCCATCTTCGTTGCCTAAGGTTTAACTCCTTCTGAGTCAACAGATACTTGAGACTCTTATGGTCTGTATATATAATACACTTTTCCTCATATAGATAGTGTCTCCAGATTTTCAATGCAAAGATCACTACTACCAACTCCAGATCATACGTAGGGTAATTCACTTCATGAGGCTTCAGCTGTCGCGAAGCATAAGCAACCACCTTACCCTATTGCATCAGTACACATCCTAATCCCACATGTGATGCATCACTGTACACAATGAAATCCTTTCCAGACTCTAGCTGAATCAACACTGGTGCCTTAGTTAATACCTTTTTCAGCTTATCGAAAGCCTCTTGTTGTTTCTCAGTCCAAACAAATGCTACTCCTTTCCTCAACAGTTTCGTCAACGGAGCAGCAATCAGGGAGAATCCTTCTACAAATCTTTTGTAGTAGCCTACCAGACCCAGAAAGCTACGAATTTTCGATACTGACCTCGGTGGCTTCCATTCCAGAACTGCCTCAATTTTCTGAGGGTCTACCCTAATCCCCTAAGCAGAAACAACGTGACCCAGAAAAGTCACTTCTCGCAACCAAAATTCACTCTTACTGAACTTTGCATAGAGTTGCTTTTCTCTCAACACTTGCAACACAATACGGAGATGCTCATCATGCTTCTCCTCAGTTTTTGAATATACCAGAATATCGTCGATAAAGACGACTACGAATTGGTCCAAGTAAGGTTGGAATACTAGATTCATCAGATCCATAAAAGCTACAGGTGCATTCGTCAGTCCAAATGGCATAACTAAAAACTCGTAATGACCATACCGAGTTTTGAATGCTGTCTTATGAATATCCACCTCTTTTGCCCTTAGCTGATGGTATCCAGATCGAAGGTCGATCTTGGAAAATACTGAAGCTCCTCTAAGCTTGTCAAATAGATCGTCGATTCTTGGCAGAGGGTATTTGTTCTTTATCATCAGTTTGTTCAACTGGCGATAATCGATGCACATATGCATCGTCCCATCCTTCTTCTTCACAAATAGTACTAGTGCTCTCCATGGAGACACACTCGGTCTAATAAAGCCTCTATCCAACAACTTTTGGATTTGAGCTTTCAATTCCACTAACTTCTTCAGTGCCATCTTATAAGGCACGATAGGCACTGGAGCTGTTCAAAGCAGCAAGTCGATTCCAAACTCGACTTCTCGGTTCAGAGGTAATCTAGGAAGCTTCTCTGGGAAAATATCTTAAAATTCCCTAATAGTTTTGACTATCTCCACAGTCAAATCCTCAGTTTCAGCTTGACTTATAAAAGCCAAGTATGCCTCACATCCTTTGTGAATCAATTTCTCAGCTCTTAAAGTCGATACCACGTTGGACAAGTAGTCTCCTAGCTCCCCAATAACCATTACCTCCTCATCCTCGACAGTCCTTAACACCATCCTCTTAGCTGCACAATCCAAAGTTACCTTATGCTTGGTTAACCAATCTATTCCTAAGATCAGGTCGAACTCTTCGAAAGGTAACTCTATCAAGTCTCCATAGAAGATCCTACCTTGAGTCTCTAAAGGCACCTCCCTAAAGAGTTTATCTACCCTAACTGAGTGACCTAAAGGACTTATCATAGTTACCCCCTTCACAGTTTCCTCAGAGTGCACACCCAACGTCCCAGAAATGTCACATGCAACATACAAATGGGTTGATCCCACATCTATCAGAGTAGTATAGGGCATGCTAAAGATAAAAAAATGTACCGATTATGACGTCAGGTGCATCACCCTCCTCTCGGCGACGAACAGCATAAACTAAAGCTGGCTGACGAGCCTCAGCATTGCCAGCACCCCTGCCAGGAGCTCCACGTCCATGTCTATCTCCATTGCCACCTCTACCTTGTCTACGCCCTCTCGGCGACGGTGGTCCACCTCACACAGGTTGAACAACCCCTTGTTCAGCAACTTGAGTCTGGGTTGGCCACCAAGGACAATCCTTGATCCTATGTTCCTTTGACCCACAACGATGACATGCCCTAGTACGTGTCCAGCACTCCCCCAGATGCACTCTACCATAGTCTCCGCAAGGCTGTGGTCTAACCGTGTTTACCGGAACTACTCGAACCGGCTCCTCCAACCTAGCTCTCTTAACATTCCAATTTACAGCACCAGCTGGTCTAACATCTCTCCTGAATCAGTTTTGACCCCTATCGCAGTTCTTTCGTTCAGCTTGCTTCACCTCTTCGGCTATCTTTGCCTTTTCTACCAATACAGCAAAATCGCGCTCTCTCTACAGAGCTATCAACACCCTTAGCTCATCCCTGAGGCCATCCTCAAGCGAGCACTGGGCTCATACTCAGTAGCAACAATTCCGCTGGCATATCGTCTTAACATCAGAAACTTTGCCTCATACTCAGCAACTAACCTACAACCCTGGGTCAGGTTCAAAATTCTTTCTTACGTGTATCCACATAGCTGGTTCCGACGTATTTTCCCTTGAAAATCGTCTTAAACAATTTCCAGGTTACCCGCTCAGCTGGGGTACTCTCTCTCATAGTAATCCACCATTGGTATGCTTCGTCTCGTAGCAGAGACACCGCTCCCTTTAGTTTTTTCTCAACTGAGCAATCCAGGTCGTCCATAATTCTTTTCGTAGCTTCCAGCCAATATTCAGCTACATTCAGGGCCACTCCAAATACGCCCCTGAAAACCTCTGCTTGGTTAGCCTGGAGTCGCTAAGAAATGGACCTTCTGTTTATAGGCCCGACATTAGCCTCAGCAACCCTTTCTAGAACCCTCAGCATAGCCTGGGACAGAGCATCGTCGCCTACGGCCCAATCGTGTGGCCCATTTTCTGCTACCAGTGGCGGTCGTGCCCCACCAGCTGGCATATGCTCCGAGGATGAAGACCCAGCTTGAGCACTGCCTCGGCCACGTCCTCGGCCTCGTCCGCGAGTAACTCTCGTACTCATAACGACTTATCTGATTTAAAATCTTATGACATTAGTTTAACATTTCAGTTGTTTATTACAAATGTCATATGTAAAGATAGAGTTTCAGAGTTGTTTTCGCAAATACGTTGCCTAGCTACAGTCTTAGTTTTTCTAGGGTTTCGTTTCCCAACAGTCTCAGTCTCTACAGTTTTCAGTACTACCCTATCTACAGTATCATAGTAAAGTCTCAGCTCTAACTACAGTATTGTTTTAGTACGGTACGGTATATAAAGCAGAAATACTTACAGACTTGGTTCTGGGGATTTGGTGTGCCACTTCTTCAGATACTCAATTTCAGTAAACCCAATTTCAGCAAAAACTTTTTAAGTAAAACCTTGTGTATATTTTAAGATAAAATAAGTTTAAAACCAGGTTTTCTAAGTTTTCAAAAAAACTAATTTCCAAAAATACCCTTCTCGGGCCTGAATTTTAAAAATTTTTGAAAAGCTTTTTGGACACGTTCCATACTGAGTTGTTGTAACCGGGCTCTGATACTACTAAATGTAACACCCCAAACCCGGCCCAAACGTTACGGCCAAATCTGGTGTGTCACATCGCCTACAACTAACCATGTTACCTAGTTACTAAGGTTAGGGTAAGCTTTGCAAAACCGTTATTGATGTTTTAAGAGAATTTCCCTGCTATTAGATAACATCCTAGCCATTACTACATATTAAGAGAATAATAATAAAACTTAACTTCGTTACTTGCTTGGAACGTGTGATGAAATTTAAAAACATTCGATTAATTTTTCAAAAAACTCGCGCAGCTATATTTAAAATAATTAAAGTAATGTAGGAATAAGTAATTTAAAAACCCAAAATAGTAATAATAATAATAATAATAATAATAATAATAAGAGCAGCCTTATTACAAACCAGAAACCATAATAAAAAATAATCTAAATAATTTAAGAAATAAAATAGGACTTAATTGATAACCAGAAATTCAATCTTTGTGGCCATTCTGAATCCCTCCCAGCTCCAAGTCCACAGCTCTAGGGCTCACCTGCATGGATGGAAAAGATTGGGTGAGTTTGTAAACTCAGTGTGTAAAGAAATCCCATCCGGAGCCCAAGTCAGCTCAAGCCCATTGGGCCTAAGCCCTATCCAGTCTCAGTTACCAGGCCGAAGCCCTATTCGGATATAGTAATCTAGGCCTTAGCCCTTTTCATTTAACAGTACAGCCCATAGGCCCATTGTAGAACAGAACAGATAATAAATATGAATATAAGCCCAAACCCAACCTAAATCTAGCCGCTACACTCCACCTGTACCAGCCCTACACACCATGTGGGGAATAACTCAACCCACCCAGCCCTACACTCTACAGTTGCAGCATGGCTGCTCAGATATCAGTGAATCGTGGCAAAGCCTCCAGTACGTGGTCAAGCCACTTTCAGTACTTACTCCAACAATATCCCAGTCCCATGCAACAGATAATAATGTCATGGCATGCAGTAAACAGTAATAGTAAAACATGCATTTTGGTCAAATTTAGCCCTAGGGGTAAAATAATAATTACTCGTCTCTAAGGATATTTCAGTAATTTTATCATTTTTTAGGATTTTTATGCATATTTCAATCTCTAATAATCTAACTTTCTTATCAGCAGTTATTTAACTCGTTTTAACAGTTTTACGCTATTGGGCCCTAAAACCCCTAATGGGCCCTACAGTGTCTATTAGCTACTTAAGCACATTTAGTTCAGATTTTATAATCAATTTATCAGTTTAACCAGTTCTGAACCTATAGTCTATCAGTACACATTAATTACTCATTTTTACCCATATGCGCCCGTAAGCCTATTGGGCCCACTTTTAGGCAATCGAGGCCCAATTACCAAAGAACACGAAATTACACACACAACTATCTCACCACTTGTGATTTTAGATCCAATGATTTCTAACCATCTTATGAGAATTCGCACACTCACAAGCCCACGAAATGCCCAAATTTTGGTATTTCGGCTTTTCGGCTTTTCGATTTTTGCCGACTTAGATTAGAGAAGGGTGTTCAATACACACCTGTTTTGTGACGACTGCTAACGAGATCTTCCACAATATCTTATAATCGGTCACTAAACCCATCAGATCCAAAATACAATAACAATCCTCATGAACTTACTTACCACAATTGGCCATTCACCTCTAAGGTCCTTGAGATCTTACCTTTGTCGAAACTAGTGACTAGATCTAGATCTAGTCGTTCCACTTGTCCAAGCCTTCGATCAATCACCTCTAGAACACACTATAACCAAAAGAAACCATTTGTTAACAATATTTAGAGCTCTAAGCCCCAATCGACAGCCTCCCTAAACTCTAGGGACTTTGGCTTTTCTAAGTCACAAAATAGAGAATAGATTTGAGGTGATGAGCACTTACCACTTATTCCCCTTCTGTTTTTACTTAAATCTGATGTAGATTTAACCCCTAAATGCTAGTATAACTCAAATCTAGGAGATCTAAAGTTTCAGCTATAAGCTTCTAAGAATATGGTGTTTTCAGCTTTTGACTAGTGAAGAAGAAGATGATTTGGGGTAGTAGTTTTGGAGTAATGTTGCTAACAGGAGTTAAAGGTTTAGAGAAGGTGAAAATGAGTCAAAAAAGGTGAAAAGAATAAAGGAATTTTGGCTTGGAGAAATCGGCACAAGAAGAAAGTTTTCAGGATTTTAGCTTTTATGCCAATCGGCTATGGTGGCTTGAAAAAGAATAGAATCGACAGAAAGGATGAGTTGAGTGGTAGAGATGTTCGGCTAGAGAAGAAACAAAAAGGAAAAGAAAAGAATGAAGGAGAGGGGAAGAAGAAGAAGAAATTGGCACAAGGGAAAGGCTTCTTGTGTTTTCGGCTTTTTGCTACACTAAGAGGTGAATGAAAGAAAAAGATGAACACTCTAGGTGGCTAACCCTAATTCTCCAAGATAGAAAAAGAAAAGAAACTAACCCTAATCACCACTAAAGCAATCGGCCCAACCTCCCTAAGGCCTTTGCTGAATTTCCACTTAAGTTCTGTCACATGCCCGACACATGCCCAAAAATTAAAAGTATCAATATGCTTACCTTGTGACTTGAATTCAGGCTCTCAACCCTCATCCACACGTCACTTTTTTAGGAGTTTAGTGGTGCTACCTTGCCACTTTACCAAAGCCCTATTTGTGTCATAATTTACGAAGTTTTTTTTAAAAGCCCACTTAACCAAGTCGTCCTTCACTTTAAATCCAAACTTAATATTTTACCGGGTTTTAACTTAGGCTTGGGCCTTCTAAAGGCCCACTAACACATTTAAACACCATTTCAGTATCCAAAACTCAATAATTTTAGAATTTCACCAAAAATCACAAAAACCCAAAAAATCCTGAAAATCACGGCGTTACATGTAAAGCCTCAATTTTTAGGGGTTTTGAATTTGTTGCATGAATTTATCTTTACATGGTTTGATGTGTTGTTTTAATGACTTAGGTGTGGTTAGTGGACCTTTAGGAGGTCTAGGTTTAAGTCTAAAGCCTGGCAGAATGTTTAATTTTTAGCTTTAAGTAAGAAGGGACTTTGGCAAAGTGGGCTTTTAAATAAATGTTGGGAATTTAATGCACAAGGAAGCTTGTGGTAAAGTGGCAAGGTGGCACCACTTAGAGCATAGAATGGTAGCGTGTGGTAGCTTGTGAAGGGAGCTGAGGTTCGAGGCCCTTTGTGAGTAAGGCAGTTATTTTATTTTATTGTTGGGTCTTGGTAAGAAGTGGTTGGAATTTTAACTCTTGAAGGTGGTTGGAGAATCAGTCACTAGAGATATGGATAAAGTTGGTAGGGATTGGTAAGAGAGATTTTTGGAGAAAATTGAGGAGAATTCAAATGGAGATGTGGTAGCCGAATGGGAAGTGTAGCTAGGTAAGTCAGCAAGGGCTTTTGCTTTTGGACATTTCAGTAATTAGGGAGTGAGTGTGTCGAATCCTCTATTTGGGTTTTCTTTTGGGATTTGGTTGCTTTTGCGTTTCGGTGGGTGGATGTAGGAGGTGCCGATTTCTTTTAGGGTACCCTCGGGTTTTGGTTATTATTTGTTCTTCTACCTAATATGCTTGCTATAGCCGACCCCTAGACCATTCTTTCTTCTTCTTTTCTTTGGTGGCTAGCCGAATCTATCATCTTCTTCCTCCTTTCTTTACTGTATTCTTCCAAAATTTGAAATCCCGAAATTGTTAGCCTTCCCCTTTGTTGATTTACTCAAGGAGCCGAACCTTAGAGAGCTTTTCTTCTTCTTTTCATTTAGTTTCTTAAGCTCTTTTCTAAAGTTGAACTTCACCACCCTTTTACCATAAACCGATTATACCTTCTCCTATCAACTACTCCTTTTGTGTGGCCTCTATAGCCGAACCTTGCCTTCTCTATTTCTTAAGTACCCTTCTCTAGCCGAATATCCTAGATCCACTATTCTTTTGTATGTTTCGGTTAGATCTACTTTAGATCTGGGCTTAGGCTAGTGGGAGGCAAATCTCACTCCATCGTTGCAAGACAAATGAACTCTTGGGTAAGAATCTCTCCTTTATTCTCTTTTAAGTTGTTAGAGGAAAAGCTGAAACCCCTAATCTCCTTGTGTTAATCGGTTTTGGGGTCCCTGTCTAGTGGGCCATTTTAAACCTCTTTTTTTTCTTGTGGTCGATTGTGCTTACAGTTATTCATAGTGACAGATCTCGTTAAGGGTGTTAGTGATTGGATAAAAGGGAAGTAGTCTAGGTCTGTTGGTTACTTACGGCCAAGGTAAGGTGTGGGTGATTTATTATGATGGCCGAATATGTGTGGAGTATGGTGTTATTAATTTCTATTAGATTATGGATTAACGTAGTGGGTAACTGATGTAGGTTGATCATTCAAAGGATCGCGACGTAGTTTGCAAACAGGTGTGTAACACGACACCCTCTAGTAGATTAGATCAGCAAAAGCCGAAAAGTCGAAATGCTGAACTGCCGACATTTCGAGGGCTTACAAGCGTGTGAGTGCCAGTGTGTCGGTAGGAATTTGTGAAATTGGAAATTTGGATTGTAAGGGCCGCTGTGCGTGTTTTCGTGCACTTAGATTGTTTTGGGCCACGATGGGCCGAAATTGGGCCCAATGGGCTTACGGGCCCATATGGGTAAAAGTATATGGTAAATGATTTCTGATAAACTGAATCTAAATCTGCAACATGTGTAAGAACTAGACTTAGCGGGTCAAAGTAGCTTGTGGGCTCCCTCGGGCCCATTGGGTGTTTCAGGGCCCAATGGCACTGCATGAATAAATGGACTATTTGCGTCACTCGAAGCGACGTTAGACCTGCTAGAAGGTCATAGTAAGCATAAAACCTAAAAATGTAGCTAAATGAACAAATTACCCCTAAAGGGTGAAAATTACCATTTTACCCTTAGATGCTAAATGACTGTTTTACCCCTAGAAATAGCTGACTGATTTGCATGTTACTATATTTGATATTCTATATGCCATGTCATGTAATACTCTGATCTGCATGGGGTTAGGTTATGGATACGAAGGAAGTGCTAAAAGTGGCAATGCCAAGTAATCTGCTTAGAGGCTATGCCTCGTATTACAGTTCTGGTGGCTTTGCCATGATTTCTGTATTAGCAGCTCTACTGCGACTGTGGTGTGTAAGGCTGGGGGGGTTGAGTTATTCCCCACATGGTGTGTAGGGATGGAACGGGTGGTGTGTAGGGCTAGACTGGGCTTGGGCTTTACATACATGCATATTTATACGTACGTTAATCTGTTACTGTAATGGGCCCAAGGCCTACTCTATTTCTGAAAAGGAGCAAGGCCCAGTTTAATCTATATCTGAATAGGGCTTCGGCCTAGACTGAGCTTGGACTGATCTCTGACACTGGTTGGGTTAGTTTACACACTAAGTTTTCACAAATTCACTCTCTCATTTCCATCCATGCAGGTGACCCCCAACCATGGAGGACTTGGAGCTGCGAGGGAATCGGGGTGGCCACGTGATTCATGCTTTTGGTTTTTTATGTTTCCATAAATTTAATTCATTTATAACTTTTCCTTTTAGTTTTAAGTTGTAATAAGGTTGCTCGGGTATTTTTGGGTTGGGTTTTTCTTTATTACTTGTTATATTCAACGGTAGGCTCGTCAATGCGAGGTTTTGTCTAAAACTTAATTAAATGTTTTTAAACATGCGATACGTAACGAATGGATAACTTAACAACGATAACATAACTATGAGATCTTTTGAAAAGTGAACCTTACTTGGTAATAGATACAATTTTACTATAATCAACATCATGTTTTATTTAAAGAAGATCAAAGTTTAATCAATTGTCATGTGACACACCTGATCTGGCCATAATGTCTGGGCTGGGTTTGGGGTGTTACATTTAGTGGTATCAGATCCCGGTTGCAACAACTCTGCTGTATAATGGGTTCAAACGCTTTCTTAAAATTTAAGTTCTAACTTGTTGAAAACGGTTCTGAAAAACTTCCTTAAGAATTCTTTTAAAATTTTTTCCAAAATGTTTTTAGGTAATTTTTTTTCTAAAAAGTCTAGGGTTTTTGAGAAGTTCCAACAAAGTTTATTAAAGTATTTATCGACAAAACTTGGATTTTCTGAATTTGATTTCTAAGAAGTGGCACACTGAGTCTCCGGCACCAAGTCCATAAGTATCTTCTGCTTTACTGTACTTTACTGTAATACTGTGATACTACTGTAGATAGTGCTAAGACTCTACTACAGTTTCGTAGTTAGGGTAATACTGAGACTGTAGAGGACTGAAGTAGTAGGAAAACTGAAAACTCTAGAAGGCTGAGATTGTAGCTAGGCTACGATTTCGCGAAAACAAAACTCTAAAATACTATCTCTGCATAAAACATCTGTAATAAATACTGAAATATTAAACTAATTCATAAAATTCATAATCAGATAATACGATATGAGTACGAGGGCAGCACGTAGAAGAGGCCGTGGAAGTACTCAGGCTGGATCTTCATCTTCGGGACATATACTAGATAGAGAGGCACGAGCGCCACAGGCAACTAAGACGGGGTCTTATGATCGGGCTGCTGGGGATGATGCTTTATCCCAGGCAATGCTTCATGTTCTGGAAAGGGTTGCAGAAGCGAGCACGGGAACGGTGAATCGAGGATCAATTTCTAAACGGCTTTGAGCTAATAGAGCGGAGATTTTCAAGGGCGTATCTGGTGTAGCCCTGAATGTGGCCGAATATTGGTTGGAGGCCACGAAGCAGATAATGGATGACCTGGACTACTCAGTGGAGCAGAAGCTGAAGGGATCAGTATCTTTGTTGTGTAACGAGGCCTACCAGTGGTGGATCACTGTGAGAGATGGTATGCCAGCTGAGCGGGTGACTTGGGAGCTATTTAAGACGGCTTTCAAAGGGAAGTACGTCGGGGCGAGCTATGTGGACACTCGAAGGAAGGAATTCCTGAATCTAACTCAGGGTAGTAAGACTGTCGCGGAGTATAAAGCTGGATTTCTAAGGTTAAGCCAGTATGCTGGTGGTATAGTCGCTACGAAGTATGAACGAAGCGTGCATTCGAGGATGGCCTCAGAGATGAGCTAAAGTGCTGATTGCTTCGCAGAGGGAGCGTGATTTTGCTGCTCTGGTGAAGAAAGCTAAGATTGCTGAGGAGGTGAAGCGCACGGAGTGTCAGAACTGTGGAAAGGATAAAAACTGATTTAGGAGAGAATCAGGGCCCTCGGGTGCTACGGGTAGGATTGTTAAAAGGGCTAGAGTGGACGAGCCGGTTCGAGCAGTTCTGATGAATGTGGTTCGACCGCAAGCTTGTGCGGACTGTGGTAAAGTACATTTGGGCGAATGTTGGAAGCGTTCTAGAGTATGTTTCTGGTGTGGGTCCAAAGATCATCGAGTTAAAGATTGTCCTTAGAGGCTAGCGAAAATGTAAGCTGCTAAACCAAGGGTTGCTCAGCCAGTGAGAGATGGACAACAACCACCAAGAGGCCATGGTCAGGCTAGGGGCGGCAATGGAAATGGACATTGACGTGGAGCACCAGGCAGGGGTGCTGGAAATGCTCAGCCTCGTCAGCTGGCATTGGTTTATGCTGCTTGTAACCGAGAAGAGGGTGACTCACCTGACATCATAACCGGTATGTTTTTAATTTATAGCAGGCCATACACTACCTTGATTGACATAGGATCTACCCATTCTTATTTTGTGTGTGACGTTTATGGGATGTTGGGTGTGCACTCTGAGAAAACTGTGAGTGGGATTTCTGTAATAAGTCCCCTAGGTCACTCAGTTAGGGTAGATAAACTTTTTAGAGATGTACCTTTAGAGACACAAGGTAGGATTTTCTCTACGGACTTGATGGAGTTACCCTTTGGAGAGTTTGATCACATCTTGGGTATGGATTGGCTTGCTAAGCATATGGTGTTAAAGACCACGAAGGATGAGGAGGTAACTATAATAGGGGAGTGAAGAGATTATTTGTCCCATGTTATCTCGGCTTTGAGAGCTGAAAAGCTTATTCGCAAAGGTTGCGAGGCTTTTTTGGCGTATGCGAGTCAGTCAGATGCTGAGGGTTTAACTGTAGGAGAAGTTAGAACCGTTAAGGAGTTCCAAGATGTTTTTCTAGATGAGCCCTCAGGGTTGCTACCGAACCGTGAAGTCGAATTTGGAATCGACTTGTTGCTTGGAACGGCTCTGGTATCCATCACTCCTTATAGGATGGCACCGAAGGAGTTGGTAGAGTTGAAAGTGCAAATCCAAGAACTTTTGGATAGGGGCTTTATTAGACCAAGTGGGTCTCTGTGACATCCCTAATTTGACCCTAGTCGGAAGATGGTTTCGGGACCACAAAATTGAGTCACAAAAATAATTGAGTGTTAAATTTCATGACTATTATATGTGAAATTTCATGTGTGAAATTTTGATTTATTGAATTTTGTCAATTGGATGTGAAATTAACAAAAAGGGACTTATGTGAAAAATCTTGAAAATGTCATAGGTTAATTGGTAGTGGCCAAAAAATTGCATGGTTTGAAGCATGAGGGACTTGCATGTCAAACATTCATTTTTCTTGGTAGTGGACAACAATGATGAGCATGAAAGACACATTTTGGCATTTTGTATGTTGTATTTTAGTTAAATAATATCAAATAGTTTTATAATAAATAAAGTTATTATATGTCATAAATTATAAGATGAATTAAATAATTAAAAGGGTGCGAAAAAAACAAAGTTGGGTCTTTTCTTCTTCTCCATTGCCATGAGTAGAAAAGAGAAAGAAGGGAAAAAGCTCAAGACACACTCGGCCATTAGCATAGATTGATTCTAAGCTTAAGAGCAAAGAGGATCAAAGTCGGATAGGGGAAAAGAGAAAGTAAACGAATAGCCGTGGATATCTAGTCGTCGACCACTTCCGAGGTAAGTTTTAAGTATTTAAATGGAATGAATATGAATTATGTATATACGTTAAGGTCAATGACTTTTCTAAACGATGGCATATATGATGTTATGTTTAAATATGTGAATAAGAACTTTAAAGAGTAAATTTGTATAAATCTGCTTGGGGTAGCAGCAGTAACGTGTTTTGGAAAAATCACCATAAAGTGTGAGAGTTGATTTAAAGGCTGAATAGATCATGTAATTAAAGCTTGATGCGTCTAGTTTCTTATAAAAGAAACCGTGTAAGTAAAGGAGATGCCGATAATGAGATATTTAAAGTTGTGTGAGACAGAGCCAGAATGACTCCGAAATCCCCTGTTCTGTTTTTAGAAAATCTTTATAAATTGTACAAAAATGATTATAAGATAAGATTTATATGCTTAGACTCCTTAATGAGTCTAGTTTCAAACGAAATAAACAAAAACATATTTTGAATTCTGTACAATGAGAAATTTGATTCGTAGTGAAGAGTGGACAGAATAGTCAAACAGTAAAATAGGGGAAATTTTAAGAAAAATCTGGTATTGATTGGCCAAACCAAAAATTCTTAAAATTTTGTGGATAGAAGGTATATGAGTCTATTTTTAGGGAAAATTAACGGCACTCGATTTGGAATTTCGTAGCTCTAGTTACAAATAAATTAATGACTGTTGCTTAGGAAGACAGCTTGCAGTGAATCTGTGATTTTGTTGTAAACATTGATAAAACTGTTTGAGTTGCTTACAAGCTATTGCTAAAATTGATGTACAAGATATGTATATGTGGTGAGGCCAAAATGGCTAATATTAAATGTGTGCAAGTTATCCGAATGGCTATCTTATAAACGTAAGCGATGTAATTGTAATATGTGTTGATAGTTTTATAAATTGAAGGTGAAGTGACATATATGTTGTTTAGCCGAATGGTTGTTATGAGAAGAACATAAGTTATGTGTGTACTTTCTTATTTAGTTGGAATTTTATTGAAAGGGATATATATATAAATATGTTTTAAAGTTGAATGATGTTTATGACATATATAAATATGTTTTAAAGTTGAATGATGTTTATGACATGAAGTTAAGGTGTATACTATATGTTTGTATTCGAATGAAGCAAATGAATTACGAATGAGATATTCTATGAGATTTTGTCCAGGTTAAATCCTACAGGCTTAGTGCTGGTACTATATCCGAGCTAGAAGTCCCGTAGGCTTTGCGTTGGTGACTGGATTCGGGTTTAAACCTAACCGGTATGGCTAACTACTGTTGAATTATGTTAAATGATAATTGTGGAAATTGTAAGTGTACAAAGGTTAAGTATGGTACGTGATACTTACTTGCTATGTGAATTCGACTTCGGTTGAATTATGAATGTGCTTCGGGAATCAATTATGAAATGGATACATGTTATGTTAAATGAGTTTTGACTCTATGAAATTGTTCATGAAAGATTATAACATGAAAATGAGATTCTAAACATGGAAATCGAATGTAATTATAATGTTATATTTTAGTTCGTCTGATTAAATTAGAAGTAGAAATGAAGCTTTTTAGGGGCGAAAGTGTATATACTCTTAAGTTTGGATGAAAAAGATAAATTATATGTGCATACATGGGGGTTGATCTATTTGACCGAATGGTGATATCTCTTGATATTAATAAATGTGATTTGTGCAAGGTTTAAGATTATGTGATTTAGTAGTAAATCAATAATTAAAGACGTTCAATACATTAAGCTGGCCAGGTATGTATCATGAACTTACATGTGAGCTTAGTTTGAATTAAACTAAAAGTGTTTAATGTGATGTTTATGTGAGTAAGTCGCATGATTGTATATATGTGGTTAATAATGGTACGTTCGGATAATGTGTGGTGTTATGTGAAGATATCTGATTTACCTATGTTTAAATGAGTTTAGATTCATGTAAAATCAATCTATTATATGTACGTTGTGTAGTTGTGTATATTCGGCCAAAGAGGCAGTATACCTACAAAGAGGTTATATGAGAATTCGTAAGATCGACTTGTATCTGGGTTGGTCAGGTATGTGTTAAATACTTGTACATTTTAGACCTATCGCAATTAAATCATGTTTGTAAAGTGAAAATCAAATATGAAAATGCCATATGAATATGTGGGGATTCGGGTATGGAGAAATATTATAGGATATTGGGAGATATACCTTTTGATTTGACCGATGAGGGTGACTATAGATATGAAATGATACACTGATTGAATTGAAGTTGACATTGAGGTATATAAATGTCCATGGCTATATGATTGTGAAATTTAAAAGAGATAATAAAACTATATGAGCTTATAAGTGAATATGCATGTTCGGCCAAGAAGGTATTAAACTATGAAGGAAATGAAATGTTGTATGTGAATCAAGTAAACAAATTGGTTATATTTGAATTCAATGGTTTTAAATTGCTTAAGACTTACTAAGCTTACAAAAGCTTACTCTGTTGTTATGTGTCTCTGTTTTATAGATTGTTGAATTTGGCCTTTTGCTCGGGGATCGTCGGCAACTCGTCACACTATCACTATCCACTGTTTGGTACTGCTATGTTTTGGATTATCTTATAGCATGTATAGAATAGACTAGTAGCCGAAGAATATTTTGGTTAATGTATATAAGCCATGCGAAAATAGCATCTTTTGAATGTGTACTTATAGAAGTTTAAATTTTATCCCTAGCTGTGTTTAGTATTTATCTAAATGAATGATCTTTATTTCAAGAAAAAGTTCAAAATTTTACTGTTCTGACATGAGTTAGAAGTCCGGTAATGCCCCTTACCTATTCCAGCAACAGTTACGGGATAGGGGTGTTACAGTCTCCGTAGGGAGCACCGGTGTCGTTCGTTAAGAAAAAGGATGGGACGATGTACATGTGCATTAATTATCGTCAGTTGAACAAACTGACTATTAAGAACAAGTACCCTCTGCCAAGGATTGACGACCTATTTGACCAACTAAAGGGAGCTTCAGTATTTTCCAAGATCGATCTTCGATCTAAGTATCATCAGCTAAGGGTCAAAGAGGTAGATATTCATAAGACAACATTCAGGACTCGGTATGGTCATTACGAGTTCCTGGTAATGCCGTTCAGGTTGACGAATGCACCAGCGGCCTTCATGGATCTGATGAATCGGTGTTCCAACCCTACTTAGATCAATTTATGGTCATCTTTATAGACGATATTCTGGTGTATTCGAAAACTAAGGAGATTCATGATGAGCATCTCTAAATTGTTTTGCAAATGTTAAGGGAGAAGCGGCTGCACACAAAATTTAGCAAGTGCAAAATTTGGTTACGAGAAGTGACATTCTTGGGTCACGTTGTTTCGGCAGAGGGGATTAGGCTGGATCCTCGGAAGATCGAGGCAATTCTAGAATGGAAGCTGTAATATCCCGAACTAGGGCCTAATCAGAATAGTGGTTTCGTGACCACAAATCCGAGGTAGAAATAATTATTTTATAATTATTTTGATGTTTATGATATGATTTTATGATGGTGTGAAAATTTTGTGAAGAAATTCTAAGCGTAAAGTGCTTAATTTGAAATTAGGGACTAAATCGAATAAGTTGCAAAACTTGCATTCTAGAAGTTTCTAGTATGAAATTGCTTTGAAATATTAATTAGGAGGTCTTAAATAGCAATTTGACCAATTTTAAGTTCATGGACAAAATTTGGACATGGATGGAATTTTTGAAAGTTTAGTAAGGATGGGCATTTTGGTCATTTGGATATTAACATGAAATAAAAAGGGAAAAATAACACAAAATTGGTCATCTTCTTCATTACCACGAAATTTCAAGGGTTCTCCATAGCTAGGGTTTGTTTCAAGCTTCCAAGCTTCATAGTAAGTGATTTCAAGCCCCGATTTTAATGTTCTTTACGTTTTCATAGTCCCGGTAACTCGATAAAGCTTATGTTAGCAATAATTTAAGTTAGGGTTCATATTTGGAAAAATACCAATAGGTGAAATTTGTGTATTTTGATGTTTTATGATAGAATATGAGGTTTTAAATTATGTTAGACAACTTGTGCTACTCGGTTTTAAGTAAAAACGAGTAAAACGGCTTAATCGATAAAAGTACATATTGTTCATAAGTATGCGTTTTGGTGGGAATTTGAGCTTGCTAATGGTAAATAAATGATCAGCATGTCATAAAACATAAGAATTTGTGATAAAATTTAATTTCCGAACTTTGGGGCAAAAGTGTAAATATGCAAAAGTTTAGGGGCAAAATTATAATTTTGTCAAAATTTAAATTTAGGACTATTTTGATAATGAGAGTATTAAATAAGCTAAATGTGTTATTTTAGATCAAGAAAGACGTGGAATCAACCTTGATCGAGGAAAAGAAAAGATTTTGGACTAAATCGCAAAATTACTATATTTTGTACCGAGGTAAGTTCATGTGTAAATAATGTAACATAATTGCTATTTTAAGTGATTTAATGCTATTTATATGATATGATACTTGTTATTATGAATATTATGCTTTGTGAAATATTATGTATTGGTATGAAAAGTATGTGATTAAATTGATAAGTATGAGATGCAAGCAACGTATTGGTTCCAATATTCCGAGGAGAACGACTGGGAAATGTGTGACTGAGGAAAATCCCGTTTGAACCTTTGGAATAGATTAGGATACAAGTGACATGTCACTAGGATGGTTGGGAATCCGAGCTCGTTGAGTTGAGTCCGAGTTCACTTATGGATGCAAATGTCCGAACTCGTTGAGTTGAGTCCGAGTTCGTGAGATATAACTAGGCATCCGAGCTCGTTGAGTTGAGTCCGAGTTCACTTATAGATGCGAACGCCCGAGCTCGTTGAGTTGAGTCCGAGTTCGCTTATGGGCGGGTTACATGATTGATTGATTACATATGGCACTTATGTGCAAATGATCCGTGTATCCGAGTTATATTCCGATGTGTTCAACGGGTAAAATTCTAGCGGAATGGAAGAATACTCAAGATGAAAATGATATTTTGGTAAGTATTGTGAAATGGACAATTTGGACAGGTATGTACTTAACCCTCGGGTTGAAACTTGATACAACAGAAATAAGGTGGTAAGATGATACACGATAGCTAGAAATGTGGTTTGTATCTTGGTGATATCAAGCTATTGTTGTTGATATAATTACTTTGTTATGTTACTTGTTATTTGCATGTGAACTTACTAAGCATTTATGCTTACTCCCTCCTTTACATTCATTGTAGTTTTTAGCGAGCCAACTTGGATATCAGGAAGGTCGAAGAAACGCTCACACTATCCGAGGAAGAATTGGTATATTGGTTTGTATGTTTTGATGTATGGCATGTATAGCAATATACTTGTTTTGTGTAAATAATCTTGTGATATGGTTGTGGTTTGGTTGAGAAAATGCTTGATAATGCTTAGTAATTGGTATGGCTAGCCTAGATAATGTTGGATGCCTTGTGAGTTTAATATGTTATATAGTTCATGAGAATTCATAAAAAGATGAAACTTGCCATAAAACAGAACATTACAGCAACAACGACTTGAGTTTGGAAAATCACCAAAAATAGTAGAAAACGAATTAGGTGAATAATTCACCATGAAATTGAAGTTTATTGTGTCTAATTTCAAATGGAAAAAGCGAATTAGGTAAAGGAGTTATATGTTATAAGATATTTGAGTTTTAGTGAAATAGGGCCAGAGTGATTTCTAGATCCCCTGTTCCAAATTTGAAAATTCACTATAAATTTTAAAAAAATAATTAGGAGGTTTAATTTATATGCTCAGAATCCTTATTGAATCTAATTTTAAGAGAAATAAACGCTATAGTTATATGAATTTTGTACATGGAGAAAAGTGGTTCGTAGTAAGTAGAGGACAGTGCAGTCAAGTCCTGAAACAGGGGTAATTTTAACTAATAAACTGTACTAATTGGCCCAACCAAAAATTTTAGAAAAACATTAGTAGATAGATATGTGAGTCTAGATTCAGGGAAAATTTACGGATCTTGATTTTGAGTTTCGTAACTCGAGATATGATTTTTTTAGCGACCATGACGCAGAAAAACTGTTTATTCCGAAAATCAAAATAAATGATGTAAAGTTGTTTAAATGATAAATTATGTTCGGTAACACCTCAAGCTCAACTCCGGCGACGGTCTCAGGCATGGGGGTGTTACATTTGGTGGTATTAGAGCAGGTTTAGTCGGTTCTCGGACTAACGTGTTTTATGTACGGATTTTGCTATACATGCCATATGTGTATATTATGATAGTGTGACGACTTCTGACCTTTTAAATGATTTTTTTTATAGTAAATGGATCCCGATCCAACTGTGGCCGATGATGTAGAAAGTAATGCACCAGCTCCAGCTGAAGGGGTGGTGCCGATTGAAAATCCACCTCCCACTATTAGTCAAGGAGGAGGAGAAAGGGGTCGAGAAGCCTTTCTCCAGATGATGAGTGCTTGGTATACTGAGTTCGTTCGTACGAACCCGAATGTACAACCTCCCCCACCTCCCCCAATTCCTCAACCTGTACCTTCGATGCCTCAAGATGTGGGTATGATGAAATTCCAAAGAACTCCAGTTGATAAAATCCGTAAGCTAGGGGCCGAAGAATTCAGAGCTAATGTAGATGATGATGCCGAGAAAGCAGAGTTCTGGCTTGAGAATTCTATTCGGGTATTTGATGAACTGTCTTGCACACCTGAGGAATGCTTGAAATGTGCTATATCTTTGTTGAGAGATTCAGCTTATAATTGGAGGAAGACACTAATTTCGGTGGTACCGAAAGAGAGGGTAACTTGGGAATTCTTTCAAGAAGAGTTTCAGAAGAAATATATCAGTGAAAGATTTATTGATCAGAAGCGCAAGGAATTTCTTGAGCTAAAGCAAGGTAATATGACAGTCACTGAATACGAAAGAGAGTTTGTTCGATTGAGTAAGTATGCCAGAGAATATGTTCCTACAGAGGCCAAGATGTGCCGACGATTTGAAGATGGGCTCAATGAAGAAATTAAGGTATTTGTTGGGATTCTTGAATTAAAAGAAATGGTGGTACTTGTCGATCGAGCTTGCAAGGCTGAAGAACTACTTAAAGAGAAGAAAAAGGTAGAATCTGAGACACAAAATTGGAAGAAAAGACCAATGATTAATGCACCCTCACAGCAACCCGAAAAATCAAGAAATATGAATCCTCGTTCCCAAGTTTCAGCTGGACAGTCATATGGGAATTTTAAGAAGCAAAATATGGGTCCTAACTCCCAGACTACTTCGGCAGCTAGTGTAGGGAATTCGAGATTTGTTAAACCCGAGTGCCAGCGGTGTGGTAGAAATCATTTTGGTCCGTGCAGAGCAAATGAATGTTTCCGATGTGGTTCTCCGGATCATTTTATTAGAGACTGCCCAGAGAGGATTGAAAAAGAAAAATTTCAGAGTACAAAAGCAGGTGGTGCAGATTCGAGAGGAAGGTATCCAAGAAAAGCTGGGAGTGAAGCAAGTAGCAAGAATGTAGCCAGAGATGCAGCAGTTAGACCTGAAGGAAGGGCTCCGGCTAGAACTTATGCTATTAAAGCTCGTGAAGATGCTTCCTCACCCGATGTGATTACTGGTATATTTTCTCTTTATGATGTTAATGTTACTGCTTTGATTGACCCCGGTTCTACTCATTCATATGTGTGCATGAAATTAGTATCTAGCATGAATATACCTGTTGAGAATACAGAATTTATGATTAAAGTGTCAAACCCGTTAGGCCAATGTGTTATAGTTGATAAAGTATACAAGAACTGTCCTCTAATGATTCCAGGTTATTACTTTCCGGCCGACTTGATGTTGTGGCCGTTTGATGAGTTTGATGTTATTTTGGGTATGGATTGGTTGACATTGCATGATGCTATAGTAAATTGTAAACAGAAAGTTATTGAATTAAAGTGTGAAAATGGTGAAACTCTGCGGGTCGAATCAGATAAATCAAAGGCATTGTCTAGTGTGATTTCTTCAATGTCGGCTCAGAGATATTTGAGAAAGGGTTATGAAGCTTATTTAGCGTATGTGTTGAATACAAAGGAAATTGAAAAGAAAGTGGAATCAGTGCCGATTGTATGTGAGTTTACGGATGTATTTCCAGAAGAATTGCTGGGTTTGCCTCTAATTAGAGAAGTAGAGTTTGGTATTGATTTGATGCCGGGAACAGCTCTGATCTCGATTGCTCCGTACAGAATGGCACCAACAGAGTTGAAAGAATTAAAGTCGCAGTTGCAAGAATTGACTGACAAAGGCTTTGTGAGACCGAGTTTTTCGCCTTGGGGTGCTCCGGTATTGTTTGTGAAAAAGAAGGATGGTTCGATGAGATTGTGTGTAGACTATCGACAATTAAACAAAGTGACAATTAAGAACAAGTATCCATTACCGAGAATTGATGATTTGTTTGATTAGCTGAAAGGAGCAACATGGTTTTCAAAGATTGATTTGAGATCTGGGTACTATCAGCTACGGGTAAAAGAGTCAGATATGCCTAAAACTGCTTTTAGGATAAGGTATGGTCATTATGAATTTTTAGTTTTGCCGTTTGGATTAGCAAATGCTCCTGCCGTGTTTATGGATTTGATGAATCGAATATTTCGACCATACTTGGACAAGTTTATTGTGGTATTTATAGATGATATCTTGATTTATTCGAAAGATGAGACAGAGCATGCTGAGCACTTGAGGATAGTTTTGCAAACTTTGCGAGACAAGCAGTTATATGCCAAGTTGAGTAAAAGTGAATTTTGGCTTCGGGAAGTTGGATTTTTGGGTCATATTGTTTTGGGTGATGGTATATGGGTTGATCCCAGTAAAATTTTAGCTATTGTTGATTGGAAGCCACCGAAGAATGTAACCGAGGTTAGGAGTTTCTTAGGACTAGCTGGATATTATCAACGATTTGTAAATGGATTTTCTATAATTGCTGCTCCTATGACTAGATTACTTCGCAAGGATGTTAAATTTGAGTGGATGGAAGAATGTCAACAAAGTTTTGAAGAATTGAAAAAGTTATTAACAGAGGCACCAGTGTTAGTACAGCCCGAGTCAGGTAAAGAATTTGTGGTATATAGCGATGCTTCTCTAAATGGTTTGGGATGTGTACTGATGCAAGAAGGAAAGGTTGTGGCTTATGCTTCGAGGCAGTTAAAACCTCGCGAGAGGAATTATCCGACTCATGATTTGGAATTAGCTGCAGTGGTGTTTGCTTTTAAGATTTGGCGACATTATCTATATGGTGAAAAGTGTCGAGTATATACCGACCACAAGAGTCTTAAATACTTGATGTCACAAAAGGACTTGAATTTGAGACAGCAAAGATGGTTGGAGTTATTAAAAGATTACGAGCTTGTGATTGACTATCATCCAGGAAAAGCAAATGTAGTTGCTGATGCTTTGAGTAGAAAACTATTGTTTGCTTTGAGAGTTATGAACATTCAGTTGGAAATGTCAGATGATGGTTCCATTCTGGCCGAGCTAAAAGTAAGACCGATGTTTTTCCAAGAGTTTTGTGATGCTCAGAAAAGCGATGAAAACTTGCAAGCCAAAAAAAAAGCAATGTGAGGTATTGATACAGAGTCAGATTTCAGAATCGGTCCTGATGGTTGCTTGATGTTTAAAGATCAGATTTGTATACCGAATAATGAGGAGTTAATTCAAAAGATTTTGCAGGAAGCACATGGTGGTTATTTGTCGATTCATCTAGGCAGTACGAAAATGTATAATAATTTGAAGAAATTGTACTGGTGGAATGGAATGAAAAGGGATATATCAAAATTTGTATCGAAATGCTTAATTTGTCAACAGGTGAAAGCGGAACACCAAGTGCCTTCAGGATTACTTCAGCCTATTATGGTTCCTGAATGGAAATGGGATTGGATTACTATGGATTTTGTTTCAGGGTTGCCGTTGACTCCAGGAAAGAAAGATGCCATCTGGGTAATAGTTGACAGATTGACTAAATCAGCTCATTTCATTCCAGTACGTACGGATTATTCTCTTAACAAGTTAGCTGAATTGTATGTTAGAGAAATTATTAGACGACATGGAATACCATTGTCAATCATTTCAGACAGAGATCCGAGATTTACTTCGCGGTTTTGGCAAAAGTTGCAAGAAGCGTTAGGTACAAGGTTAAATTTCAGTACTGCTTTTCATCCACAAACTGAAGGGCAATCAAAAGGGTAATTCAGATTCTTGAAGACATGCTTCGATGTTATGTATTAGAATTTCAAGGAAGTTGGGAAAGATATTTACCGTTGGTGGAATTTGCTTACAATAACAGTTATCAGACGAGTTTGAAAATGGCACCTTATGAAGCATTGTATGGTCGTAAGTGTCGGACGCCTTTGTATTGGACCGAACTCAAGGAAAATCAGATCTATGGAGTTGATCTAATAAAAGAAACCGAAGAAAAAGTGAAGGTAATTCGAGATTGTTTGAAAGCTGCTTCGGATAGACAGAAATCTTATGCAGATTTGAAACGAAAAGAAATTGAGTTTCAAGCTGGTGATAAGGTATTTTTAAAGGTGTCTCCGTGGAAGAAAGTCCTCAGATTTGGACAGAAATGTAAATTAAGTCCGCGTTTTATCGGGCCGTATGAAATAATTAAAAGAGTTGGACCGGTAGCTTATCGGTTAGCATTACCATCTGAGTTGGAGAAAATTCATGATGTGTTCCATGTATCTATGCTACGTCGGTATCGCTCGGATCCTTCACATGTGGTTTCACTGATAGAAATTGAATTACAACAAGATATGACCTACGAAGAAGAACCGATTAAAGTTTTAGCTCGAGAGGTCAAACAACTAAGAAACAAAAGTATTGCTCTTGTGAAAGTGTTGTGGCAAAAGCATGGAATAGAAGAGGCTACATGGGAACCCGAGGAAACTATAAGGAAACAATACCCACACCTGTTTACCGGTAAGATTTTCAAGGACGAAAATCCTTAAAAGGGGGGAGAGTTGTAATATCTCGAATTAGGGCCTAATCAGAATAGTGGTTTCGTGACCACAAATCTGAGGTAGAAATAATTATTTTATAATTATTTTGATGTTTATGATATGATTTTATGATGGTGTGAAAATTTCGTGAAGAAATTCTAAGCGTAAAGTGCTTAATTTGAAATTAGGGACTAAATCGAATAAGTTGCAAAACTTGCATTGTATAAGTTTCTGGTATGAAATTGCTTTGGAATATTAATTAGGAGGTCTTAAATAGCAATTTGACCAATTTTAAGTTCATGGACAAAATTTGGACATGGATGGAATTTTTGAAAGTTTAGTAAGGAGGGGCATTTTGGTCATTTGGATATTAACATGAAATAAAAAGGGAAAAATAACACAAAATTGGTCATCTTCTTCATTACCACCAAATTTCAAGGGTTCTCCATAGCTAGGGTTTGTTTCAAGCTTCCAAGCTTCATAGTAAGTGATTTCAAGCCCCGTTTTTAATGTTCTTTACGTTTTCGTAGTCCCGGTAACTCGATAAAGCTTATGTTAGCAATAATATAAGTTAGGGTTCATATTTGGAAAAATACCAATAGGTGAAATTTGTGTATTTTGATGTTTTATGATAGAATATGAGGTTTTAAATTATGTTAGACAACTTGTGCTACTCGGTTTTAAGTAAAAACGAGTAAAACGGCTTAATCGGTAAAAGTACATATTGTTCATAAGTATGTGTTTTGGTGGGAATTTGAGCTTTCTAATGGTAAATAAATGATCAAAATGTCATAAAACATAAGAATTTGTGATAAAATTTAATTTCCGAACTTTGGGGCAAAAGTGTAAATATGCAAAAGTTTAGGGGCAAAATTGTAATTTTGTCAAAATTTGAATTTAGGACTATTCTGATAATGAGAGTATTAAATAAGCTAAATGTGTTATTTTAGATCAAGAAAGACGTGGAATCAACCTTGATCGAGGAAAAGAAAAGATTTTGGACTAAATCGCAAAATTGCTATATTTTGTACCGAGGTAAGTTCATGTGTAAATAATGTAACATAATTGCTATTTTAAGTGATTTAATGCTATTTATATGATATGATACTTGTTATTATGAATATTATGCTTTGTGAAATATTATGTATTGGTATGAAAAGTATATGATTAAATTGGTAAGTATGAGATGTAAGCAACGTATTGGTTCCAATATTCCGAGGAGAACGACTGGGAAATGTGTGACTGAGGAAAATTCCGTTTGAACCTTGGGAATAGATTAGGATACAAGTGACATGTCACTAGGATGGTTGGGCATCCGAGCTCGTTGAGTTGAGTCCGAGTTCACTTATGGATGCAAATGTCCGAACTCGTTGAGTTGAGTCCGAGTTTGTGAGATGTAACTAGGCATCCAAGCTCGTTGAGTTGAGTCCGAGTTCACTTATGGGTGGGTTACATGATTGATTGATTACATATGTGGCACTTATGTGCAAATGATCCGTGTATCCGAGTTATATTCTGATGTGTTCAACGGGTAAAATTCTAGCGGAATGGAAGAATACTCAAGATGAAAATGATATTTCGGTAAGTGTTGTGAAATGGACAATTTGGACAGGTATGTACTTAACCCTCGGGTTGAAACTTGATACAACAGAAATAAGGTGGTAAGATGATACACGATAGCTAGAAATGTGGTTTGTATCTTGGTGATATCATGCTATTGTTGTTGATATAATTGCTTTGTTATGTTACTTGTTATTTGCATGTGAACTTACTAAGCATTTATGCTTACTCCCTCCTTTACCTTCATTGTAGTTTTTAGCGAGCCAACTTGGATATCGGGAAGGTCGAAGAAATGCTCACACTATCCGAGGAAGAATTGGTATATTGGTTTGTATGTTTTGATGTATGGCATGTATAGCAATATACTTGTTTTGTGTAAATAATCTTGTGATATGGTTGTGGTTTGGTTGAGAAAATGCTTGATAATGCTTAGTAATTGGTATGGCTAGCCTAGATAATGTTGGATGCCTTGTGAGTCTAATATGTTATTTAGTTCATGAGAATTCATAAAAAGATGAAACTTGCCATAAAATAGAACACTACAGGAACAACGACATGAGTTTGAAAAATCACCAAAAATAGTAGAAAACGAATTAGGTGAATAATTAACAATGAAATTGAAGCTTATTGTGTCTACTTTCAAATGGAAAAATTGAAATAGGTAAAGGAGTTATATGTTATAAGATATTTGAGTTTTAGTGAAATAGGGCCAGAGCAATTTCTAGATCCCCTGTTCCAAATTTGAAAATTCACTATAAATTGTAAAAAAATAATTAGGAGGTGTAATTTATATGCGCAGAATCCTTATTGAATCTAATTTTAATAGAAATAAACGGTATAGTTATATGAAGTTTGTACATGGAGAAAAGTGGTTTGTAGTAAGTAGAGGACAGTGCAGTCAAGTCCTGAAACAGGGGTAATTTTAACTAATAAACTGTACTAATTGGCCCAACCAAAAATTTTAGAAAAAAATTAATAGATAGATATGTGAGTCTAGATTCAGGGAAAATTTACGGATCTTGATTTCAAGTTTCGTAACTCGAGATATGATTTTTTTAGCAACCATGATGCAGAAAAACTACTTATTCAGAAAATCAAAATAAATGATGTAAAGTTGTTTAAATGATAAATTATGTTCGGTAACACCTCAAGCTCGACTCCGGCGATGGTCTTGGGCGTGGGGGTGTTACAGAAGCCACTGAGATCTGTGTCAAAAATTCAGAGTTTTCTGGGTTTAGCAGGGTATTATAGGGGATTTGTGGAAGGGTTTTCTTTTATTGCGGCACTGTTGACAAAACTTTTTAAAAAAGGAGTACCATTTGTTAGGAATGCAAAACAACAAGAGAGTTTTGAAAAGTTGAAGAAAGTTTTGACTGAGGAACTTGTATTGATTCAACCGGAGTCTGGGAAGGATTTTACTGTGTATAGTTATGTGTCGCACGTTGGATTGGGCTATGTGTTGATGCAAGAGGGTAAAGTGGTTGCTTATGCATCGAGACAACTTAAGCCTCGCGAGGCAAATTACCCTACACATGATCTGGAGTTGGCAGCAGTAATCTTTGCACTTAAGATCTGGAGGCACTACTTGTATGGAGAAAAGTGTATCATATACACGGATCATAAGATCCTCAAGTATCTGTTGACTCAGAAGGAGTTGAACCTTAGGTAACAAAGATGGATAGAGTTGCTTAAAGATTACGACTGTTCTATTGAGTATCACCCAGGCAAAGCTAATGTTATAGCTAACGAACTAAGTCGAAGAGCTATAACTGAGCTGAGAGTGATGTTTGCTCATCTTAGTCTGTATGACGATGGTAGCTTGTTAGCGGAATTACAAGTAAGACCGACCTGGATAGAGGAAATTAAGGAGAAGCAATTGGTCAGTGAGTCACTGGCTCCTCGATTTCAACAGGTTAAGTGTGGTGACGCTTCTAATTTTGGATTGAATAGTGAAAGAGTTCTGTGTTTTCGAGGAAGAGTTTGTATTCCGAGGGACTCTGACTTGAGACAGTCAATTCAAAGAGAGGCTCATGGCGATCTTTGTGCCATGCATCCTGGAGGGAATAAGTTGTATCGGGATTTACAAGAATGGTATTGGTGGCCTAGAATTAAGCGGGAAGTAATAGAGTTTGTGGGTAAGTGTCTGACATGCCAGCAGGTGAAAGCTGAGCATCAAATGCCATCTGGACCTTCTGCAACCAATGAAGATTCCACTTTGGAAGTGGGAAAGGGTAACCATGGACTTTGTGAGTAGGCTACCCTTGACGCCTACCAAGAAGGACTCGATTTGGGTGATTGTGGATAGGCTAACCAAATCTGCTTATTTTATACCCGTCCGAACCGATTATTCACTTAAAAAAATTGCAAAGTTCTATGTAGCGGAGATAGTGCGGCTTTATGGAGTCCAGTTTTGATTATTTCTGATCGGGACCCTGGGTTTACATCTCAATTCTGGCAGAAGTTGCATCAGGCGTTGGGTACACGCTAGGCTTTAGCACTGCTTTTCACCCTCAGACAGATGGACAGTCGAAAAGGGTGATTTAGGTTCTGGAAGATATGTTAAGAGGTTGCATTATGGATTTCTAGGGTAGCTGGCAAGACTACTTGCTGTTAGCGGAGTTTGCATATAACAATAGTTACTAGGCAAGTATTTGAATGGCACCATATGAGGCGTTGTATGGGCGTAGCTGTCGTACGCCTACTTGTTGGACAGAATTGGGAGAACATCAGGTTCATGGGCCAGAGCTAGTAGTGAATACGGTAGATAAGGTTAAGCTGATCAAGGATCAGTTAAAGGAGGCATCTGATAGGCATAAGTCTTATGCCGACTTGAAGCATAAGGAAATTGAGTGCTCTATGGGAGATTTCGTTTTCTTAAAGGTCTCGCCTTGGAAGAAAATATTAAGATACGGGAAGAAGGGCAAATTAAGTCTGCGATTTATCGGGCCTTATCGAGTTCTTAAACGGGTGGGTCCGGTAGCCTATCAACTGGAACTACCTCCAGAGTTGGACCGGATTCATGATGTTTTTCATGTCTCTATGTTGAGATGATATCGATCTGATCCTTCCCACATTGTACCTATTGAGGAAATTAAAGTTAAATCCGATTTGACTTCGAGGAACAGCCTATGCAAATTCTGGATCGTGATGTCAAGGTGTTAAAAAAGAAATCAGCCCTTTTGGTGAAAGTGCTTTGGCGTAATCACGGCAAAGAAGAAGCTATGTGGGAGCCAAAGGAGGCGATTCGTCAACAATATCCTCACCTATTTCGACCAGGTAAATTTCGAGGCCGAAATTTCTTTAAGGGGGTAGAGTTGTAATGCCCCAATTTTTAGGGGTTTTGAATTTGATGCATGAATTTATCTTTACATGGTTTGATATGTTGTGTTAATGACTTGGGCGTGGTTAGTGGACCTTTAGGAGGTCTAGGTTTAAGCCTAAAGCCTAGCAGAATTTTTAATTCTTAGCTTTAACTAGAAGGGGCTTTGGCAAAGTGGGCTTTTAAATAAATGTTGGGAATTTAAGGCACAAGGAAGCTTGTGGTAAAGTGGCAAGGTGGCGCCACTTAGAGCACAGGATAGTGGCGTGTGGTAGCTTGTGAAGGGAGCTGAGGTTCGAGTCCCTTTGTGAGCAAGGTAGTTATTTTATTTTATTGCTGGGTCTTGGTAAGAAGTGGTTGGAATTTATACTCTTGAAGGTGGTTGGAGAATCAGTCACTAGAGATATGGATAAAGTTGGTAGGGATTGGGAAGAGAGATTTTTGGAGAAAATTGAGGAGAATTCAAATGGAGAGGTTGTAGCAAAATGGGAAGTGTAGATAGGCAAATCGGCAATGGCTTACGCTTTTGGACATTTCGGCAATTAGGGAGTGCGTGTGCTGAATCCTCTTTTTGGGTTTTCTTTTGGGATTTGGTTGCTTTTGCATTTCGGTGGGTGGATTTAGGAGGTGCCGATTTCTTTTAAGGTACCCTCGGGTTTTGGTTATTGTTTCTTTCTTCTACCTAAAATGCTTGCTATAGCTAACCCCTAGACCATTCTTTCTTCTTTTTTTTTTTGGTGACTAGCCAAACCTATCATCTTCTTCCTCCCTTCTTTACTCTATTCTTCTAAAAGTCGAAATCCTAAAATTGTTAGCTTTCCCCTTTGTCAATATACTCAAGGAGCCGAACCTTAGAGAGCTTTTCTTCTTCTTTTCATTTAGTTTCTTAAGCTCTTTTCTAAAGTCCAACTTCACCACTCTTTTTTCATAAACCGATTTTACCTTCTCCTATCAACTACCCCTTTTGTGTGGCCTCCATAGCCGAACCTTGCCTTCTCTATTTCTTAAGTACCCTTCTCTAGCCGAATATCCTAGATCCATTATTCTTCTGTGTGTTTCAGTTAGATCTACTTTAGATTTGGGCTTAGGCTAGTGGAAGGTGAATCTCACTCCATCTTTGCAAGACAAACGAACTCTTGGGTAAGAATCTCTCCTTTATTCTCTTTTAAGTTGTTAGGAGAAAAGCCGAAACCCCTAATCTCCTTGTGTTAATCGGTTTTGGGGTCCTTGTCTAGTAGACCGTTTTAAACCTCTTTTTTTTCTTGTGGTCAATTGTGCTTACAACTATTCATAGTGACGGATCTCGTTAAGGGTGGTTAGTGATTGGATAAAAGGGAAGTAGTCTAGATCTGTTGGTTACTTGCGACAAAGGTAAGGTGTGGGTGATTTATTATGATGGCCGAATATGTGTGGAGTATGGTGTTATTAGTTTCTATTAGATTATGGATTAACATAGTGGGTAACTGATGTAGATTGATCATTCGAAGGATCTCGACGTAGTTCGTAAACAGGTGTGTAACACGACACCCTCTAGTAGATTAGATCGGCAAAAGTCGAAAAGCCAAAATGCCGAAGCGCTGATATCTCGAGGGCTTACGAGCGTGCGAGCATTCGTGGGTCAGTAGGAAATTGTGAAATTGAAAATTTGGACTGTAAGGGTAGCTGTGCGCATTTTCAAGCAATTAGATTATTTTAAGCCACGATGGGCCGAAATTGGGCCCAATGGCCTTACGGGCCCATATAGGTAAAAGTATACGGTAAGTGATTTCTGATAAACTAAATCTAAATCTTCGATAATATGTGTAAGAACTAGACTTAGCGGGTCACAGTAGCTTGTGAGCTCCCTTGGGCCCATTAGGGGTTTTATGGCCTGATGGCACTATACGAATAAATGGACTATTTGAGTCCCTCGGCGCGCTGTTAGACCTGCTAGAAGGTCGTAGTAAGCATAAAGCCTAAAAACGTAGCTAAATGACCAAAATACCCCTAAAGGGAGAAAATTACCATTTTACCCTAGATGCTAAATGACTGTTTTACACCTAGAAATAGCTGACTGATTTGCATGTTACTGTATCTGATATTTTGTATGCCATGTCATGTAATTCTCTGGTCTGTATCGGGTTGGGTTATGGATACAGAGGAAGTGCAATGCCATGCTTAGAGGCTCTGCCTTGTATTACAGTTTTGGTGGATTTACCAAGATTTCTGTATTAGCAGCTCTGCTGCGACTGTGGTGTGTAGGGCTGGGTGGGTTGAGTTATTCCCTACATGGTGTGTAGGGCTGGAATGGGTGGTTTGTAGGCTGGACTGGGCTTGGGCTTTGCATACATGCATATAGATACATACTCTGATTTGTTACTGTAATGGGCCCAAGGCCCACTCTATTTCTGAAAAGGGCCAAGGCCCAGTTTAATCTGTTTCTGAATAGGGCTTCGACCCAAGCTGAGCTTGGATTGATCTCTGACACTGGTTGGGTTAGTTTACACACTGAGTTTTCACAAACTCACCCTCTCATTTCCATCCATACAGGTGACCCCCAACCATAGAGGACTTGGAGCTGCGAGGGATTCGGGGTGGCCACGTGATTCATGCTTCCAGTTTTTTTATGTTTCATTAAATTTAATTCATTTATAAATTTTCCTTTCGATTTTAAGTTGTAATAAGGCCACTCGGGTATTTTTGGTTTGGGTTTTCTTTATTACTTGTTATATTCAATGGTAGACTCATCAATGCGGGGTTTTCTTTAAAACTTAATCAAACATTTTTAAACATGCAATACGTAATAAATGGATAACTTAACAATGATAACATAACTATGAGATCTTTTAAAAAGTGAATCTACTTGGTAATAGATACGGTTTTACTACAATCAACATCACGTTTTATTCAAAGAAGATCAAAGTTTAATCAATTGTCCATGTGACACACCAGATCTGGCCATAACGTCTGGGCCGGATTTATGGTGTTACACAGGTTGGCCTTTTCCTAATGTTTCTATAAATAAGGAGGTTGATAGTTAGAATTTTTAACTTGGTTTGAGCAATTACCTCCTCATTAATTTCCTCCCTATCTCAAGTTCGGGTGATCTCTCCATCCGAGATTGTATGTATTCGAATAGGGATTTCCACCCCTATTTTTGATGTAGTTCACATCCTCTGTAGGATTTTTAATATATTGGAAGAGTGATTTGTCTCCTCTATAGATAGATAGTGCATTATTTTCAACCTCTTTACCGTTGATTTTGTCCACTAACTATTTATATCTGTCATCCTCCTGGACAACCTTCACCGTAGATGGTCTTTAGCCTTGTGTATATCATTCAGTTAACCGTTGATAGGAATTCATCGCCATAGTTTCTATTAACTCGAATGCATCCTCGTACGTTCTATTCATTAAGGCTCCTCCTCCTACTTCTTCTAATCATGACCTCGAATGCACATCCAACCCGTTGTAGAAAAATTGTAATCGTAACCACTCAGGTAATCCATAGTGTGGGCACTTCTGAATCAATGTTTTAAAATGATCCCATACTTCATGAAAGGTTTCTCCTTCTAACTACTTGAACATTAAAATTTTGTTTCTTAGCTAAATTGTCTTACTAATAGGGAATAACTTTTGTAGGAATTTCCCTACAAGTTCATCCTACATCGTGATTGATCTTAATGTCTCTGAATCTAGCCAAGAAAAGGCATTATCAAGTAATTAAAAGGTAAACAATCGAAGACGAATAACATTATTAGTGAACCTATTGCATTTGAAGGTATCACAAAGCTGGAGGAACCGTTTTAAATGTAGACTCGGATCTTCAATAAATTATACTAAAAATAATAAGGAGGAGAATAAAAGAATAGTAAATAAATGAAAAGTAAAAAATCAAATAAGCAAATATATATCATATATGGGCATGGGTGATTAGTTCACTTTGGTAATCATAATCAACTGTCGTCTTAGGCTTCCTTGTTAATCAACTAGTCAATACCCTATCAGGATCTTTCGATAAGTCCACTAAAATATTGAGTTAGCAAGAACTACTTATCTTCTGGCCTAACAGTCTAGATCAATTCAGGGATAAGGTGTTCACAGATAGGCAATACCAAATTTGGGTTATTTCCTACCTTCTGACTTTCTAGGGTTGTCAGGCCTAAGGTTTAGATTCTTCCTTTCCTGAACAACTAATCTGTTAAGAAATCCTTACAAAACAATTAATTATTCATACCTCCACTCGCTAATCCCCCACAAGAGGATTATTTCCTCATAGATCTAGTAACCAATATAAACTTGAATGGAAGAATGAACATAAAGAACAATTTGAAGAATAGAGTTTAGAAAAAGCCTGATTGGTATTGAAATTAACCGCATTATACTCATAGAGTTTGGTAGTAATTCAAGAATCTGATTTCTTCATAGAAATAAATAACAAGAACGAGAATAAAACCTAAAACCTAAGAAAAGGGAAAACACTAAAGGCTAAAACAAAAGAGAAAATTATATGATATCAAAGGGTGTTCGTAACATGCACTAAATGAGCCTATTTATAGACTTTAGGGTGGTTGTCATCCTCAAACCTATGGTCAGCTACCATTGTCATGTTTAATGTTTGATTGTGTGGCCTGAAATACCCCTGGCTCGTAATTATTTCCTATACAGAAGCAATATCGCGACACACCAAGCTCCATGTCGCGACGTTGAGGGCAATATGCTCAACTTCAGGGGTATGTCGTGAAAATAAATGCAATTTTGGATTTTTCTTATCCTGCTCCCTATGTTGCGACATCCGATGCTCCGTGTTACAACATAGCGACTAATATCGAGTTAATACACCTTCTAATGGTCTCCTGCACACTCACAAAGTGTATTAGCTCACCTTTAGGCCTCATTCTACCCTTAAGGTCAATAAAAGATCCAAATTACACATTTTATTAATATTAATACTTATTTAAATTTAATTAAAACTTAATTAAAATGCTTATATTCAAGCTCCTAAAGTGTGAAAACTAGTTTAATATGCTACATCGAATTACGACAAATCATTTGGCTGGTTGTAACGGCTTGGAGGGTGTAGCGATTCGTA
Source organism: Gossypium stocksii (assembly GCA_020496765.1). Taxonomy (NCBI): domain Eukaryota; kingdom Viridiplantae; phylum Streptophyta; class Magnoliopsida; order Malvales; family Malvaceae; genus Gossypium; species Gossypium stocksii. The sequence goes on from CM035624.1 coordinate 46,474,305, forward strand.
AGGACAATATACAGAGGCCATTTAAGGCTTGAATTACAGTGCAAACTTGGGGAATATCTTTGAAGATCACATTGAACCAATAATGGAAAGTTTTCAAAAATGGCCTACATGTCGCGTTATAGAGAAGGCATGGCACATCATGACGTGAATTGTTGCCCTTTTTTTTTTCTTTGAAGTAGGTATGTCGCATCATAAGATGTCTATGGCACAACATGATAAGAAATTATTGGATTTTTAAGGTTTGAGACGAGTGTGTCGCGCCTTAGGATTGTCATGTGACAACATGGCTACAATTTGGCCTCTTCGGGACTTGTCAAAGGCCTTCGGTTGTCCATACTTTCCCCCAATTAACTCCTCTGTTGCTCCCAAAACCCTATTTCCTTCTAATTTTAACATCAAATAAAAGAATACTAATCCTAAAATCTAACTAAAAATATAAACAAAACTTGTAACAGCCCGATTTAGACCTTAATCGGAACAAGTGGTTTTGGGACCACTTAACCGAGTTAAAATATTATTTTTATTATTTTTATTATTTTAATAATGTTTACAGTGTGGTAGTATTACTATGTGAAAGCTTCGTAAAGAAATTTTACCGATTAAATAGTTAATTTGGTAAAAAGGACTAAATCGCGTAAAGCGATAAATATGAGTTCTATTATAAAGTGATCTATTTGATTTTGGCTTTATAAATGGGAGTCCTTGTTGGTAAATGTACCATTGTTATTTTGAGTGGATGAAAGTGGACATTTATGTCCATGTTTGTATATGATTAATAATTGGTTTATAAAGGTTATTTTAGTAAATGGTTTATATGTTATTATTAATAAAACAAAACCATATTATATTTTTGTCATGTTTCTTCTTCTCCACCGATTACATAAGAAAGAAAACACCATTTTTCTATCCATTGTTCGGCTAAGCTTCAATTAACAATCAAGGTATGATTTTTGATCCGTTTTTAATGATTTTTATGTTTTTGAGCTCGTTGCAGCTCGATATAACTGACCAGTACCTCAATTTTTAAAATTGGTTGTATTTTTGAAATGTGTCATTGATGAGTACATGTTTATTTTAATATTTCTTGATAAATTATTGATGGTTGTTTATAGATATACAAGTTTTACAAAGAGATTTCTTATGAAATTGAGTATTTGGGATTAAATTGAAAAAGATAGAATTTTTGTGGTTAGAAATGTGAATACAAGGAAAATATGGGCTGTTTAAATACTATAGAAAATTCGGCTAAATACATGTATAATGGGATTTTGTGTATTTTTGCATAATTATGCATTAAGGACTAATTTGTTAAAGTATGAAAATACAAGGGCTATTTTTTAAAATGGTAAAAATACTTGTATATGTATTTAATTGATTATGTTAGTGAATAATTGAGCTAAATTTGGTTAATTTAGATCAAGACAAATGAATTCAAGATTTTGATCAAGGAAAATCGGAAAGTAGACAAATAGTCGACGGATACACAAGGTAAGTTCGTATGGTTAAAAAAAATTGAACTATTAGCTACTAAAATGTGACAGCCCTAATTTGACCCTAGTCGGGAAGTGGTTTTGGGACCACTAAATCGAGTCACAAAATAATTGAATGTTATGTTCTATGCCTATTATTTGTGAAAAATGCATGAGTGAAAATTTCATGTGTTAATATTGTCATTTGAATGTTAAATTAATTAAGAAAGACTTGTGTGAGAACTTTTAAAATATGTTAGGTTATTTTGTAATGGCCTAATATTATATGGTTTAAAAGCTTGAGGATTTGCATGTCAAGTTATCATTTTTTTTTAGTGGCCGGCCATGTGATAAGTGATTTGAAATGTATGAATTTTATATTTATATATGCTTTATAATAGGTAAATTAGTGGGGTTTTTTTTTTTGTAAGTACCGAATGGAGATGTTTCTTTAATTAAAAGGGGCTTATGTTGCAAATTGACCATGCTTAAATTGCATGGACACTTTCGTCCATGGCTTAGTGGAGTTGCATAAAAAGTATAAAGGTTATGTTGGTAAATTAATAAATGAGACATGCATTGTACGAAATTAAGCAAAATTAAACTTCATTTTTTTGTCTTTGTTTTGGCCGATTCTTAAAGAAAGAGAAGAGAAAAAAACTCCAAAGCTTCCGGCAATGGAGGAGCTTGATTTCTAAGGTAAGTAAAGCGATTCTTTTAAATTAGTTATGAAATTGAGTAGTTAAGGGCATGTGGTAGATAACCCATGGTTTAAATTCTAGATTAAATGAGCATAGTTACATTCGGCAACTTATGAGAAATTTGGAAATCTTGTAAAATCTTGTAATTCATGCTTAATCGTTTAATGGAGTCTTGAATTGGTGAAATTAAGTGTTAAATGGAAGAAACGAGTGGTGTTTGTAAGGAATTTTAAAGTTTAGGTAATGCTTACATTCGGCCTTGTTAAGAAAATTTGAAATGGTTGTGATATTCTATATTTTGATAGTAAATTAGATTGTTTGATTTTTTTTTTGAGCTAGTTATATGTGCTATTATGAGGAATTATAGTTAATTTGGAATCGACCTATGTGTTTTAGTCATTACCCTATGTTGCCGAATGTAGACTAAAGGAATTGCTTAAGTAAATTGTTATTAAGTCTTGTAATTGAGAGCTAAAATTTACCATTTGGTGTATTGGTGATGAAACGAAGTGTTTTTTTTTTATTGTTGTATAATGTGGATAAATTCTTTGAGGTAGGAATTAAATCTTGCCGTGTATTAGTAAATGGCCAAGGGTGGTTTTCTTTTGGTAAGGGTTAAAATAGCCTTCATGTTTTAATATGACTATTTGAAAGCTGAAATATGTTTGGATGTTTAATATTTCTAAAAGAGAAATAGCTATCATGCTTATGTATTTGTACAAGGACCGTTTGAGAGTCTACATATTATGGTAACATTTGGCTAGTTGTTAAGTAAAGTAATACGAGGTAGATGCTCTCAAATGGTTTGTGGAAAGTACAATTGGGGTTACTTAATGATATGCTTCTTGTAGTTAAAAGAAGAATTTGGTTTTAGTCATATGCTTGTATGAATTTGGGTTGGACATTTTAATAGTTAAGTTATAAGCTTTTGCATTTGGCTAAGAAAAATTGTAGTGAAACCTTTGTTAAATACTAGAAAATGAGTTGTAAATGTTAATCTATGCATGAATGTTGGGCCGTATGGTTTTTGGGTGAATGAAGTGAGTAATGTTCATGGTTAAAAGCAGTTGTAATCATGATTTATATAACAGGAAATTCTAAGAGAAATTATATATGTATATGATTTATATGTACATTGATTTCCTAATATAACATTCGGCTATAAGCTATTATGGTAGAATTTTGATAAGTAAATTTTATTTATATTAGCTCAAGAGCATCAAGGACAAAAGTTGGATAAAGGGAAGGCAAAAGTAAACGAATAGCCGTACGATAGTAGTGAAGTAAGTTCTTAAGTGTTTGAGTTTGATTCTCTGTAAGTTTTAAGTAATTTAAGTATGCCTTATATTATAAACAATTGATGTTATTTGCATGAATGCTTACAATTGAATATAGAAGTTGAAGTCAAGAAATATGAATGGAAATGATACTAAGCCGTATGGCTAATGAGAAAAATAAATAAGTATTGAGTAATTACATACGGGATTGAATTGAATATGTCGTGGAGTATTTATATATATATGCATACTTATCATAAGAATCAAGATTCTATTATGTTTGTATACATATGTTCGAACGTTTTAAGATGGTATATATGTATATGGAGAGGCCAAATGGCTAAGGTGAATTATGTGTATGATAGATGATTTGTGACCTATTGTTTAATGGAATATATTGTGTATATGGCTTATAGCCGAATGGTCATTAGAAATCAAGCTTGTATAGTGAGTTTGACATGTGATCTTTAAGTCTGATTATTAAATGGAAAACAAAAAGGGATGAGGTTGCATGTTAAGCTTGTATTCGAATAATACAAATGAATTGCTAATGTGAAATGTTATGTGTTAATATGTGAATGAGGCAAGTGAATTTCGATTGTGATAGATTTTGTGAAATGTATACCTTGCGGACATATATGCATGAAAATGTAGTGAACTATATCCGGGCTAAGTCCCGAAGGGCATTCGTGCCAGTGTATATCCGGGCTAAGTCCCAAAGGGCATTCGTGCCAGTGTATATCCGGGCTAAGTCCCGAAAGGCATTCGTGCCAGTGTATATCCGGGCTAAGTCCCAAAGGGCATTCGTGCCGGTGTATATCCGGGCTAGGTCCCGAAGGGCATTCGTGCCGATGTATATCCGGGCTAGGTCCTGAAGAGCATTCGTGCCGGTGTTATATCCGGGCTAAGTCCCGAAAAGTAATCGTGCTGGTGAAACATCTGGGTTAAATTCCGCAAGCTTTATGTGAGAATCTTATCTGGACTTAATGTCCTCAAACTTTGTATTCGTACTGTATCCAGGTTTAAAGACCTGAAGGCTAAATGCTGGAGTTCCAAGTAAGATTTCGATATTGAGTATCCGCAGTAAATTACCATTAAGTAAGTATTATGCATTTAAGATATTCAGGTACGTATTACTTATTCATCGGTGAATTGACTTCGAAGTAAATTAGTAGTATCAAAGAGGAATGTAAATGTGATTGATAATAAAATTCCAAATATGTGAATGATCTATTTGGGCAATGGTTGTTTAACGTGATCTGTATCCAGGTTTAAAGACCTGAAGGCTAAATGCTGGAGTTCCAAGTAAGATTTCGATATTGAGTATCCGCAGTAAATTACCATTAAGTAAGTATTATGCATTTAAGATATTCAGGTACGTATTACTTATTCATCGGTGAATTGACTTCGAAGTAAATTAGTAGTATCAAAGAGGAATGTAAATGTGATTGATAATAAAATTCCAAATATGTGAATGATCTATTTGGGCAATGGTTGTTTAACGTGATCTGTATCCAGGTTTAAAGACCTGAAGGCTAAATGCTGGAGTTCCAAGTAAGATTTCGATATTGAGTATCCGCAGTAAATTACCATTAAGTAAGTATTATGCATTTAAGATATTCAGGTACGTATTACTTATTCATCGGTGAATTGACTTCGAAGTAAATTAGTAGTATCAAAGAGGAATGTAAATGTGATTGATAATAAAATTCCAAATATGTGAATGATCTATTTGGGCAATGGTTGTTTAACGTGAAAGTAATTGATCTAAAATATAGTGTATGAACTTTAAGTAAAGAAAAGTATGTCTGAAATTATCCATATGTATTAGTGTATATTCGGCCAAAAAGGTCTTATGATTTGAGAATGGGTCGTATTCGGCTAGATGTGCAAATTTTAAGAGAAGGATTATATTCTGACAACTAGCGTATATGTGATAAGGAATATGTTTGATTCTTTGTGTACCTATGCAGTAATTAAATTCATGTCATGAGAAAATGCTCGAAGATATTGATGTGATTATGAACTAAGGAATTAAGTTCTATGTACGTAGGTACATTCTTGTATGTGCACGAGATGAGTACATATGAGTACAAAGACTTAGTATTGTGTGTATGATATGTACTTAGCATGTGAGCCCAATTTCGGTTAATGAAGAATATGTTTGAGAATCAATCATGAAAAGGGATATATGTCAAGCTAAATGAGCAGTGACTCTATGAAATTATTCTTGATAGATTATGATATGACAATGCGATCCTAAATATGGAAATTGAATGTGGTTAAAGTATTACGTTTAATTTGATTGAATTAAAAGTATATAAAGAAATGCACATGTGAATATTCAAACATCTTGGTCATTATTATGAAAGTATTTATGTGTTAGCTAGGTGATGCGTTTATTGAAATTATAGTTCGATATGAAGCTCTAAAATTAACTTTATCGAATAGAAGAAATGAATTATCAATGTTATTCACTGAAACCATTTGTGACTTAGAACTCAAGGTTAAAGATGTGACAATTAAATTATGAGAAATTTTGTTAATTATATTCGGTCAAATGAGACCTTACTCGGATTCAAGTATATGAGATACTCGTTTTTGATTCAACAAGATTAATGTTTTGCTTAAGACTTACTAAGCTTATGAAAGCTTACTCTGTTTGTTTTGTGTCTTTGTTTTTTTTTATATAGATTGGATTCTGACTACCAGCTCCGGGATCGTCAGCACCTCATCACACTATCTACTATTACGGTAACCATATGTTTGGTCTTAGCTCATGGCATGTATAGGGTGGACAATAAGTAGAATGATTCTTTGATTTTCGTATATAAGTCATGTGAATATGCATTTTACGGTTTAGTAAATGAATAATCTTTATTCAAGAAAATGTTCAAATTTTTACCGTCCTGATCCGATTTCTAGTTTTTGGTAACGCACCGTCCTATTCCGACGACGGTTACGGGATAGGGGTGTTACATGAAATTATTTTAATTGATGGTAATTGTATACATAATGAATAATTTACTAAAATTATCGGCTCTATGAATATGTTGCCGTCACTGAATTATATGATTAAATTGATATAAAAAAATTATATGTTATAAGAAATGATGAATAATTAGCCAAATTGTGAGTATGTAATGGTAGATATGTTAAACAGCTTTGTACTTGATTATATTAATATTACATGATAATGGAATGCCATAATATATTCGGTCTTGAGTTTGGAAGTAATAAAGTACTTTGGGGTTGAGTAAATGTATATTGGAGTTAGTTGAGTTTTAGTATTTGATACATTAAATGTCTTGTATATGGTAAGTTACTAAGCAAATATTTGTCATTGATTAAATTAAATACTATATATACATATATGTGCCAAATTGAAATGTATAAAAAGTTGAGGTTGCTGAATGCAAATAGAGTTGATAAATTTGAATTGATGAATATTGAGTAATTGAATATTGGCATTAAGTGTGCGAGTATAAAAGGTTACGAATGTGAAAATTTTACTAAGTGTGCAAATTCTGTCGAATAACTATTGGCACTAAGTGTGTGACTTTCAAGTAATCGAGAATAGTCAAATGTATTTTTGCCTTGAACTTCTTGAGAAGTATTTATGATTTATAAATTTGAATTTGAGCAGGTGAGTATCAAACCTATAGGGTCAATATTATTGATTGTAAATCTGTGCGATTGATAATGGTAAAGAAGGTTGCATGATAGATGTACGAATTGGCTGAGTAAAATGATATGATTATATAGATATATCTATATACGATACCATGTAGTATGTTAAAATGTGAATGTTCGAGTTATTTGGACTAAGTTTTGATATTGAGAAATTGAATGGAAAATGTATGATAATCGAATTTTCTGATGATTGAAAATATGTTTGAGTTGAATTTGAACAAGTGATATTCGGGATTCTAGCCTAGCAAGCCTTCTGCTGGTGAAAAGAATCGGGCTTTATGCCTAGCAGGCTTAATGCTGGTGTATCAAAATTCAGGCTTTGAGCCTAGCAGGCTTTGTGTCGGTGTGATTTCACGTTTATACCTAGCAAGCTTGTTGCCGGTGAATTATAAAGAGTTTATGCTTACAAGACTTTGAGATAAAATGATGATTTCATATTTTTAATGAGCTAAAATAAACAGGTATGTGATAGTTAGTTGTATTTGTGTAATAAGGTAAGTTGGTTATTATATTAGTGATGTATATGTTATATAAAATACGTGATATGTTTAGATAAATTATTACATGGTTATATGATCATATGATATATGAAATGTATGATTGTATAAAAGAAAAGTTATATGGTAGATATATGAATTATTGAAATGAAAGATGATATATGATATAGTATACATAAATGATAGATGAAATGATATGATTATTGAAAAGTTACATGAGATCAATGATTTATATAGATGAACTGATACATGGTTTAAATGAAATATAGTTATGAAAAGTGACATGATTTATATAGAAGGTATATTTGAAAATAAATTACTGATGTTATTGATGAGTTAATGTTTATACGAGTATAATTCTGCTATTGGTTATATGAATGTGTTACAGGTTATATGTAATGAAATAAATTGACACCAATGCTGTGTGAATTCTATGATATTAATGTTATATAGGTGATATCTGATCTAAATGGTTTAGTTACATATATGGCACTTAATAGGCAAGATACAAGGTTTTCGATGTTGGTCTCAAGGGTTCAACTGTAAAGCTGGTGCTATGAGAATAGAAATGATGATACAAATCAGTACAGTTATACATGGTACACTTGACAAGTAAGTGACATTGATAAATTTATATGACACGTGATAAATGATAAATTATACATGTTTTTACCTCACGCTTAGCCTAAATTCTGGATGAATTATCATTGAATTTGTGAAAATTGGTGCTCCTAATCCTTTTATTTCATGTCTTATACTCAAGTGAGCATAGGGAAGTGAAAAAAACGAGAAACGGGCTGAAAACAGAGAAAATGGGCCAAAGTATGGGAACAACACGGCCTGGAGGTTTGCCACACGGCCATGTCACAGGGCCATGCCACCTTGAGCTCGAACACGGCCCAACCCTGACTCACATGGCCAGACCACACGGCCGTGCCACCTTAACAGGCCCAAGCACGGCCTGGGCCTTGATCCACATGGGCGTGGCACATAGGGGTGTCCCTGTCATGAGGAAGTTCAATTTCACTCGGAAAAGGATACTTAGGGGCTAAAAAAGGCATTCCAAAACTCTATATAAAGACCCTAGGAGGCAACTCCAAAGGTGTGCTTATTTCCCACGAAGGGAGTGATTTTTCTCCCTCAAAAGAGTGCTTTATTCCTGCCAACACAAAAAGTAGATGCAAGGAATTACTCCAAGGGAAGCTGACTGATCCATCTCAGAAGCCGAATTCTCCCTCAAGACTGAAGATCTCCCTTCAATTACCTCCAGGGGTTTTTAGGTTCTTTATGTTTTGTTATTTTATTTCTTCTGAGATGTTTTCTTTGATAATTATGAACTAAATCCCCCAAATACTTGAGGGGGATGAAACCTAAGACAGATCTTGTTTTTATTTTCTCTTGAATTATATGATAAATATTTGATTTGTTCTTAATTATGTTTTTAACTCTTAAATTGATATTTCTAGGATATTGATTTAAGTCGAATGTGCTTATGTAGAGGAGCAAAAGTCCCTGCATAGGAGTAGATCAAACACAATTAAGTGGAGTTGATTGCAATCCTAGAGATAGGATGACAAAAATCTACCAGATTAGGGTCAAACCTAATAAGGGAGTCCATAGATCGAGTTAAAACAACACTAGGGGTTTTAATTAGAAAGAGATTTCAATTAATCAACCTAGGATTAGTTGTTTTTAGTCTCGAGAGAGATATTAACATAAGGTAGGGATTTCTGTGGATCAAGTCAAGTGAATAAATCGTCTAGTACAAGAGTTAATAACAAGTGAAGTCTAGGTGGATTCTCCCTTGAGTATTTTCCAAATCAATCAGTTTTCCTAAGAGTTTTTCCCCAATTAACTTTTTGTGCATTCTTAGCTTAGTCTAATAATTAGTTTAGTTTAATAAAAATCCTTTTTTTTCTAGGTTAAATAATAGAAAGAAAGTTAGTACTAGTACTTTTGGTTCCTTTGGGTACGATATCTCGGTCTTGCCATAACTATATTACTATTCGATAGGTGCGCTTGCCTTAAATCGTGATAATAGTTAGTTTCTAGTGTGATCATTTGTTATAAATTTTATTACTTCGTATCACGTATATCAAGTTTTTGGCACCATTGCTGGGGAACTAAGATATTAGGAACACCCAATTTTTATTACTTTAGCCATTACTATTTTTATTTATTTTCAATTTTCAATTTTTATTTGTTTTATTTATTTTAATTTTCTTTGCTTTTTCCCTTCCAGGTATCTCTAGTTTATTACTAGAAGAAACCCGGGAGGACCACTACTATTCGACGAAGGTTTAGAAGCCACAGTTCATAGAACTCGTAGAGAGATCAGACGAAGCCTACATTATCCAGAACAAGGACAAGAAGAAGAACTAGAACCTACCGAAGGGATGGAAGCAAATCAAGACAATCTACCACCTCCCGCGATAGCCACAGAATCGGTGAACCAAAATAATGCTCCTCGTACTATGTATGATTATGCTAAACCTAATTTGGCTGGTACTGAGTCTAGTATTGTTAGGCCAACTATTGCTGCAAATAATTTTGAATTAAAACCTAACACTATTCAGATGATTCAGGAATTTGTTCAGTTTGATGGTTTACAGGATGAGGATCCCAACTCACACTTAGCCAATTTCTTAGAATTTTTTGACACTTTTAAAATAAATGGTGCTTCTGATGATGCCATTCGCTTTCGACTATTCCCTTTTTCCCTAAGGAAGAAAGCTACACAATAGTTAAATTCCCTACCACGAGGCTTAATCACTACATGGGAACAAATGACCGAAAAATTCTTGCTCAAGTATTTTCCGCCAGCTAAAATGGCAAAATTAAGGAATGATATCTCTTGTTTTGTGTAGATGGATTTAGAGACACTTTACGCTGCCTGGGAGAGATATAAGGACTTATTGAGAAGGTGCCCTCACCATGGGTTACCTTTGTGGTTACAAGTTCAAACTTTTCATAACGGTTTGAATCCTTCGACACGGAAAATGATCGATGCAGCCACTGGTGGAACAATCAACAACAAAACACCCAAAGCAGCTTATGAGTTTATAGAAGAGATGTCACTGAATAACTATCAGTGGCAAGTCATGAGGACAAAGCCACAAAAAGTCGCAAGAGTTTTTAATATTGACGCAGTCATTAGGCTTTCTAATCAAGTAGAACTTCTTAATAAAAAGATTGATAACTTTGTTGGTTCTATGCAGGTACACCCAGTGATGCAGTGTGACTCAATTCAAGGAAACATGCACAATCCAGATTACTCCTCCTATTGACATGGCATAGAAACCGAGCAAGCCAACTATGTGAGTAACAATTCTAGATTTCAAAATAACCCTTATAGTAAGACTTACAATGCAGGTTGGTGAAACCACCCCAATTTTTCATGGGGAGGACAAGGAAATCAAAGACAACCACCTCTTCTGAGATCCCAACAGCCACCATTCCAACAAGATAAAAAGCTGAACCTTGAAGAGATGCTCACAAAATTTATTTCCGTGTCAGAAACTCGTTTCTAAAACACCGAAACAGCACTGAAGAACTAACAAGCATCCATTCAAGGACTCGAAACACAAATAGGCCAACTCGTCAAGTTAATTTCTGAAAGATCGCAATGTGGGTTACCAAGCAATGCTGAGACTAACCCTAAGGAGCAACTCAATGCCGTGAATACAATAGATGAGGAAGGGTTAACCAAAACCAAACCAGAGCCATGTAAATAGATTGTGGTAAGTAAAGATAAGGCCGAGGTAAGTAATAACGAGCCAGTCATCAAGGAATATAAACCTCGTATCCCATACCCAAATGCGCTAAAGAAAGACCGCACAGATGAGCAATTCGGTAAGTTTCTTAAACTTTTAAAGAAATTACATATCAACTTACCGTTTATTGAAGAACTTTCGCAGATGCCAAATGCTGTTAAGTTTTTAAGAGAATTATTGACAAACAAATGGAAGCTAGATGAGAAATCTCATGTTAAGCTAAATGCAGTATACTCAGCCATTTTACAGAATAAGCTACCCAACAAACTAAAAGATCTAGGGAGTTTTACTATTCCTTATTTACTTGGTAGCCTAGATGCCAAAAATGCTTTAGCTGATTTAGGGGCTAGTATAAATGCCATGCCTTATAAACTATTTAAACAACTAGGTCTTGGAAAACCTAAACAAACTAAGATGATCATCCAATTAGCTGATAAGACCATTAGATTTCCAAAGGGAATAATTGAAGATGTGCTTGTCAAAATTAATAAATTCATATTCTCAGTTGACTTTGTTGTTTTAAACATTGATGAGGATAGCAATGTACCCTTAATTCTGGGGTGACCCTTTTTAGCAACTGCTAGAACAATAATTGATGTCAGAACAGGTGAACTTACACTACGTGTAGGTGATGACAAAGTCACTTTACAAGCTCGAAACTCGATTAAGACTGTTGATAATAATGTTACGAGTCCTTGTAAAAACACTGAACTCATTACCCAACCTTCTGTGCAGGATACACTCCACTTAAAGGAAACCCAACCATAGACAAATCCATCTAAGGAAGACGAACCTGAAAAGTGAATGCTTCAGATCGAGGAACTAGATGAGTGGCTGAACTATCACGAAAAGCACAAAATATGTCACACCAACCCAAAGCATCACTGAGACGACCCTCAGGTAAAAACAAATCAAATCAAGGTAGGAGATAAGGTAATCTTAGGGGAAGACAATCCTCGAATCTTGAATTCAAAAGGACATACAAGTGACATACCCTACTTCACGGTAATGAGAATTTTCCCCTACGGCACAGTCAAGGTAACTCATCCAAACCACGACACTTTCAAGGTAAATGGTCATCGACTTAAACATTATAAAGGTGAGGATTTCAAGAATAATAGGGAGGAGCTTCAGCTCCACGAACCCTTGTAACAACACACGCAAGCAGAGTCGAGCTTAGACTCTAAATAAGCGCTTCTCAAGAGGCAACCCGAGCACTGACTTAGTAAATTCTTTTATTTAGGGTATCTAATACATCAACTAACCTTTCTAAATGTAGGTCTTTTGAGCCACACGGCCACGCACATGGGAGTGCTTAAGGCCATGGGCATACCATGTTAAAACATGGGCTAAGACAAAGAGCCACGGCCGTGCGATATGGCCGTGGCCAAGCCTGACAAATCAACACGGGCATGCAACATGCCCATGTCCCAAAACCAAGGCCAAACCTATTAAATCGACATGGGCGTGTGACACGCCCATGCCCCAAGGCCGTGGTCGAACTTGCCATTTCAGACACGGGCGGGTGACCTCCTACACGGGCATGAGAGATGCGAATTGTAACGCCCCAAAATTGGGCCTGGAAGAATGGGTCGTGTGGGCCCAATGGGCTTGTGGGCCCATACGGGTCGTTATCTTTAGACTTACGAGAATTAGTGGATCGGATGTGTCGTACATGTGGCTGTAGACAAAGCTGGCTTGGTGGGCCATGCGAGCACGTGGGCCCCACTTGGGTTGCATAGTGGGCCCGAGCCCATATTCATTGAATGGCGTATTGATGTGATGGCTAAGGGGCTTGGGGAGTGTTGGAGAAGTCCTGGGTTCAAACCTGGGCCTTAGCAAAAATTTATGTTTTTCTCTTATGGGAGCCTTGACGTTAGTGGGTAGGCTTTAAGAATATTTTTGGTGAAAGCATGACACAAAAAGGAGTGTGGTGTAGTGGCAAAGTGGCACCACTTAGGGGACAAGGAAGTGACGCCATAAAAGAAGTAAGGGGTCCAAGGTTCAAGTCTTGGCTCTTGCAATTTATTTTGGTTTTTCTTTTAAATAAATCTAAAAGCGAGTAGGTGGGCTTTAAAGTTAAATGTGTTGGACTTATGACACAAAGGAGCTTGAGTCCTAGTGGTGGTGGCGTGGCATGGTTATTGAGAGGCCTATGGTTCGAATCCCTTTGCACGCAAAGGTTGGTTATTTTGTTAATGAGTTTATTTTGGAGGATTGATGGAGGGATCCCACATTGGGAAGCTAGCATGGGACTAGGCGAGAAGCTGGCTTTAAAAAGGGAGAATCATGAGGAGAATAAAGGTACCTTTCCTGGCTGATCCCTTTCGCTTTATGGCAGGTTCGTTTGGGTTGGGCGTAAGCTAAAAGTGCTCGGAGCGTAGATGAACTCCAGTCTCCTATCAGGTGTGTATTTCTCACTACTCTAGCTGTAGGACGGCTACTTCGAGCCACGATGGGCCGAAAGGGGCCATGTGGGCCCAATGGGCCTACGGGCCCAATTGGTAAGTTGTTTGATTATGTAGTAAATACTAGACTAGGCTAGGTGAATTTCATATCTATGGCTAGATTTGGGCTAAAAGGGCCACACGAGCGTGTGGGCCTATTTGGGCCGGGAATAGGCCCTAGGCCCATTTGCATTGTTATCTTTGTTTAGAATGCTTTTGTTTATGAAATTACTGAAATACCCTTGATTTACAAAATTACTGAAATACCCTTGGTTTACAAAATTACTGAAATACCCTTGGTTTACAAAATTACTGAAATACCCTTGATTTACAAAATTACTAAAATACCCTTGATTTATGAAATTACTAAAATACCTTTGATTTACAAAATTACCAAAATACCCCTATAGGGTGGAATTACGAAATACCCCTGTAGGGTAGAGTTATTGAAATACCCCTTAAGGGTAGAATTACTAAAATACCCCTATAGGGTAGAATTACTAAAATACCCCTGTAGGGTAGAATTACTGAAATACCCCTGTACGGTAGAATTACCGAAATACCCCTGTAGAGTAGAATTATCGAGATACCCCTATGGAGTAAAATTACCATTTTGCCCCTAGGGTGTTAAATGACTGTTTTGCCCTTGTGGGCAAGTGACTGACTTGGACTGTGTGTTTGACGGATTTGATTGTGAATATATGTTGGTGATATGAATGACTTAACTGTGATTGTTTGATTCAAATATGGCCATGACATTCTGCATACATGACATGTTGCATGGGTTGGGATTTTGTTTGGAGGAAGATCTGATCTGTTAGGATCGCATGGTTGCTTGACGACTGTGGATCCACCGAAGGCTTAAGAGCTGTATATTCATACTGATTTGATAAGGTCGTACGGGTCACCCGAGACGACTGTGGACCGATCGATGGCTGAGTGCTGATCATGTTACCGAAGGTTGTGTGCAGTTATTGTGGGCTTCATATCGATATTATGGGCTTTGTGCCGTTATTATAAGCTTGTGACATTACCGAAGGCTGTGTGCTGTTATTGTAGGCTTCGTATCGATATTGTGGGCTTCGTGCCGTTATTGTGGGCTTTGTGCCATTACCAAAGGCTTTGTGCCAATATCACAGGCTTTGTGCCAATTATAGACTCGTTATCGATGGCTTCGTGCCATGTATTCTGTTAAGTGGCTTTGCCACGTTATATGATTCTGGTGGCTCTGCCACAATATTCTATTATTAGCAGCTTTGCTGCATATTGGTGTGTAGGCTGGGTGGGTTGAGTTATTTCCTACATGGTGTGATAGGCTGGTACGGGTGGTGTGATGGCTAGATTGGGTTGGGATTGCATTCACATTCTGATTCTGATTCTGATTCTATTAATTGATACTAATTCTAATTCTAATTCTGTTAACTGTACTGATTCTGATTTTGATTCTATTACCTGATTCTAATTATGATTTTGATTTTGATTCTAATTCTGATAATGTTTCTGATTCTGTAATGGGCTAAGGCCCATCTGGTACTGCCTGCTATAGTGGGCTAAGGCCCAATTGATACTGGAACTGTAGTAGGGCTTAGGCCTACCTGATTTTATTAAAAGGCTCCAGCCCAGATTGATTCTATTTCAGTTTCTGTTTACTGACTGTTACTCTAATAAAGGGATTACAGACTAAGTTTTTGTAAACTCACCCCGTTTATTAACCTTTCAGGTAATTTCTAGCCTTAGACGAATCTAAGCTGCGAAGGACTCGGAGGTGGCCACACTACTACTCCTGTTTTCTTTTATTTGGCTTTTATTTACCTTTAATTTCGTTCTCGGATTTTATTTTTGTAATAAGGCCTTTTATAATTTCTGAATTTTAAGTTTGGTTTTTTTATATGCTCTAAGTAGAACTCGATTTCCCAAAAACGTTAACTGTTTTCAAATCAACACTTCCCTACAAACTACTAATTTTTTTTAGCTTTCGTAAACTTACTTGGTACTCACTTATGACAGTAATTAATGTTTTAAAAGTAAATTATTTTTCAAAAGTAGCGAACGCAAACTGAGATTTAAGTTTTTAAATAATAAGAAAGGTTTCAATAAAATAAGGTTTTCGAAAAACACTTCAATGTGACACATCAGATTCGGGCCTAACTTCTAGGCCAAGTTTGGGGTGTTACATTTAATGGTATCAGAGCCAAGTTGCAATAACTCGGCTGTGGATTGGCTTTTCAATGTTTGAATTTTAGAAAATTATTTTCAAACATGTGGTATTTTGAGGTATTTCTCTTAAAAAGTGCCGAGTCTCCGGCGCCGAATCCGTAAGTCCTCTGAATACTTTTGTTTGTTTAGAAATTGAAATACTGTGGATTCTTTAGATATGAGATTGTATTGAGATTTGGTGTTTATTCTGCATGTTTGGAATTGTTTGGATGTGATGTTTTGAACATAGAAATTGTATGCATGTGATATATATTCACTTCGCTAAATAGATATTTTTGGATGTGTGTAAGTATTATTAGGATTACAGGGCGCAGTGGGAGCATAGTGGTGTAGTCTACACTATGTGACTGTTTGATAGTTGGAAATTTCGGGGACGAAATTTCTTTAAGGAGGGGTGAATTGTAATGCCCCAAAATTAGGCCTGGAAGAATGGGTCGTATGGGCCCAAAGGGCTTGTGGGCCCATACGGGTCGTTATCTTTGGACTTACAAGAATTAGTGGATCGGATGTGTCGTACATGTGGCTGTACGCAAATCTGGCTTGACGGGCCATGCGAGTATGTGGGCCCCACTTGGGTTGCATAGTGGGCCCGGGCCTATATTCTTTGAATGGCGTATTGATGTGATGGCTAAGGGGTTTACAGAATGTTGGAGAAGTCCAGGGTTCAAACCTAGGCCTTAGCAAAAATTTATCTTTTTCTCTTATGGGAGCCTTGACGTTAGTAGGTAGGCTTTAAGAATATTTTTGGTGAAAGCATGACACAAACAGGAGTGTGGTGTAGTGGCAAAGTGGCACCACTTAGGGGACAAGGAAGTGATGCCATAAAGGAAGCAAGGGGTCCAAGGTTCAAGTCTTGGCTCTTGCAATTTATTTTGGTTTTCTTTTAAATAAATCTAGAAGCGAGTAGGTGGGCTTTAAAGTTAAATGTGTTGGACTTATGACACAAAGGAGCTTGTGTCCTAGTGATAGTGGCGTGGCATGGTTATTGAGAGGACTATGGTTTGAATCCCTTTGCATGCAAAGGTTGGTTATTTTGTTAATGAGTTTATTTTGGAGGATTGATGGAGGGATCCCAAATCGAGAAGCTAGCATGGGAGTAGGCGAGAAGCTGGCTTTAAAAAGGGAGAACCGTGAGGAGAGTAAAGGTACTTTTCTTGGCTGATCCCTTTCGCTTTATGGCGGGCTCATTTGGGTTAGGCGTCGACTAAAAGTGCTCGGAGCACGGATGAACTCTAGTCACCTATCAGGTGTGTATTTCTCACTACTCTAGCTGTAGGACGGCTACTTCAGGCCGCGATGGGCTGAAAGGGGCCATGTGGGCCCAATGGGCCTACGGGCCCAATTGGTAAGTTGTTTGACTGTGTAGTAAATATTGGGTTAGACTAGGTGAATCTCATATCTATGGCTAGATTTGGGCTAAAAGGGCCACACGAGCGTGTGGGTCTATTTGGGCTGAGAATGGGCCCTAGGCCCATTCGCATTGTTATCTTTGTTTAGAATGCTTTAGTTTACCAAATTACTGAAATACCCTTGATTTACAAAATTACTTAAATACCCTTGATTTAGAAAATTACTGAAATACCCTTGGTTTACAAAATTACTGAAATACCCTTGATTTACAAAATTACTAAAATACCCTTGATTTACGAAATTACTGAAATACCCTTGATTTACAAAATTACCGAAATAGCCCTGTAGGGTAGAATTACTGAAATACCCCTATGGTTAGAATTACCGAAATACCCCTTTAGGGTAGAATTACTGAAATACCCCTGTAGGGTAGAATTACTGAAATACCCCTGTAAGGTAGAATTATCGAAATACCCCTGTAAGGTAGAATTACCGAGATACCCCTGTGGGGTAAAATTACCATTTTGCCCCTAGGGTGTTAAATGACTGTTTTGCCCTTTTGGGCAAGTGACTGACTTGGACTGTGTGTTTCACGGATTTGATTGTGAATATATGTTGGTGATATGAATGACTTGACTGTGATTGTTTGATTCAAATATGGGCATGACATTTTGCATACATGACATGTTGCATGGATTGGGATTTTGTATGAAGGAAGATCTGATCTGTTAGGATCGCATGGTTGCTTGGTGACTGTGGATCCACCGAAGGCTTAAGAGCCGTATATTCGTACTGATTTGATAAGGTCACACGGGTCGCCCGAAACAACCGTGGACCGATCGATGACTGAGTGCTGATCATGTTACCAAAGGCTGTGTGCCATTATTGTGGGCTTCGTATCGATATTATGGGCTTCGTGCCGTTATTATAAGCTTGTGCCATTACCGAAGGCTGTGTGCCATTATTGTACGCTTCGTATCGATATTGTGGGCTTCGTGCCTTTATTGTGGGCTTTCTGCCATTACTGAAGGCTTCATGCTTTGTGCCGATTATAAACTCGTTATCAATGGCTTCGTGCCACGTATTTTGTTAAGTGGCTTTGCCACGTTATATGATTCTGGTGGCTCTGCCACAATATTCTGTTATTAGCAGCTTTGCTGCGTATTGGTGTGTGGGCTGGGTAAGTTAGGTTATTCCCCACATGGTGTGATGGGCTAGTATGGGTGGTGTGATGGTTGGATTGGGTTGGGATTGCATTCACATTCTGATTCTGATTCTGATTCTATTAATTGATACTAATTCTGGTTCTGATTCTGTTAACTGTACTGATACTAATTCTGGTTCTGATTCTGTTACCTGATTCTAATTCTGATTTTGATTTTGATTCTAATTCTGATAATGTTTCTGATTCTGTAATGGGCTAAGGCCCATCTGGTACTGTCTGCTATAGTGGGCTAAGGCTCAATTGATACTGGAACTGTAGTAAGGCTTAGGCCCACATGATTCTGTTAAAGGGCTCCAGCCCAGATTGATTCTATTTCTGTTTCTGTTTACTGATTGTTACTCTAATAAGGGGATTACACACTGAGTTTTCGTAAACTCACCCCGTTTATTAACCTTTCAGGTAATTTCTAGCCTTAGACGGATCGAAGCTGCGAGGGACTCGGAGGTGGCCACACTACTGCTCCTGTTTTCTTTTATTTGGCTTTTATTTACCATTTAATTTCATTCTCGGATTTTTTTTTTGTAATAAGGCCTTTTATAATTTCTGAATTTTAAGTTTGGTTTTTTTTAGCTGCTCTAAGTAGAACTCGATTTCCTAAAAACATTAACTATTTTCAAATCAACACGTCCCTACAAACTACTAATTTTTTTCAACTTTCGCAAATTTACTTGGTACTCACTTATGACAATAATTAAGGTTTTAAAAGTAAATTATTTTTCAAAAGTAGTGAACGTAAACTGAGATTTAAGTTTTTAAATAATAAGAAGGGTTTCAATAAAATAAGGTTTTTGAAAAACACTTTAATGTGACACACCAGATTCGGGCCTAACTTCTAGGCCGAGTTTGGGGTGTTACACGAACGTCGAAGGACACAGCCGTGCAACACGGCCGTGTGCCCCAACACTCCTTAGGAACACGGGCATGTGTTATGAAACCGGCGAGCCAAAACCCCTATTTTTGAACCACAAGGGCTAACCCCGAGCCACACGGGCATGTGCCATGCCCGTGTGACCCAAAATCCTATATAAATAGCCCACTATTCACCTTCTTCCTCACCTAAACCCTAAAAAACTCTTAACCCAACTCCCATACCCACCATTCCTAACACCGTCGCCGGCCTCAACAGCGCCATCATGCCCGTGCAACCTCGCCACGACTGTGCTCCGCTCTATAACCATACACTCAGTTCTCCTTTTCTCACTTTTTCCATTAAATTTTAATTTCTTTTATCTATTTTTATGTTAAAAGTTTATCCCAATTAGTTATTTGCATTCCTATTAACATTATTCTCACACATTGTTCATGCTTAATCCAGAATAATCATCAGGCCATTTAGAACCATTATCATGTTGCCACCTCTAATTATCTTAGGCAATTAGTTTTAGTCCCAATTTCTATTTGAACACTTCCATTCTGTCCAAACTTCATGTTTAGATAAACCAAATTGTTTTCTTAACACTAGCCTTTATATTAAATTAGATACTAAATCTTTGATTGAATTATTTTGATTATTGTTAAACTCTCACTTAGTTATGCATAATGACAATACATGCCCATTTTCTTTTTCTTTTTCTTTTTCGTTTTGTTCCAGTTAACATGTCATCTTCAAGAGGGAAGAAAGCTGCCGTTCTCGCTTCAAAGAAATGAAAGGGACCCGGTGGCTCCTCTTCGAGACCCACTGCTAAAGTCTGACACCCATTCCTCTAATTCCCGTAGAACTCCCAAGAGGAGTTATTTCAGATATTACGGGTATGACCTCTCGGAGTCGGAAGGTGCATTGACTGGACCGCACTAGAGCAAGTCCAATTAGCTAACGAGGTCCGGGTCCTATTGACGACAGACACCTGGGACCAATTTTTCAGGATTGTGGAGCCCACCTATCTCGAACGCACCCTCAAGTTCTACTCCACATTTCATCTCTAGACGGTGATGAGCCGACACGACGATATAGGAACGATCCAATTCCGTCTAAAAGGCCTCGTTTGTCATCTCAGTGTACTAGATTTCGGTACAGCTCTAGGCCTCTACATTGAGTAGTTCATGGAGGTAGAGGACCTTTCTAAGCTCCACCACTACATCCACGTCTCTCCAGTCAACTGCTGGTGCGCTCTAGTCCCTGGCCAGCCCACATACGACCCCAGTCGCTCCAAATCGACCACTCTTGCCCCATCTCTAAGGTACCTTCACGCCTTACTTGCACACACACTGACGGGCAGACGCGAGAGTACCGGCGTTGTCAACACCCACGACGCCTACTTTTTATGGAGCATGGCGCACATTCATGTGATTGATCTCGCCTACTTCATCGCCCATGCTATCCAGCACCAGACCGAGAGACATCATAGGGGCGTAATCTCTATGGGCCTGTACATCACGCGGTTGGCCCGCTACTTTGGCCTACTCAACACCGCGGCCCAGACATCCTCGTATACACTAGTCGGCCAGATGTCCCCACAGGGCATCCAAACTATGCTACATATAAGGAGATCTAGCGCCGACGAGAGACCAATCCTCCACAATACCGTCTACTCCGAGATGCCGAGTAGGAGGACCCCGAGGACATTACTGATGATGTCCCACCACCAGAGGAGGTACCATCCGAGCCACCACCCCCTCGCCGCCTAGTTCATACGGTAGCTTGATATGCTGACATATCCGAGCGCCTCACACGATTTGAGCAGCAGTGCTTTCAATGCTTCGGCCACATCGATGCTACTCTTCAGCAGATATGCCAGCACCTACACATCTCATCACCACCCCCACCTCACGAACCATCTGAGGATTAGGACTTCCGAATCCTCTTTTCTTCTCATTTATTTTCATTTTTGTTTTTTCGTCTTATTTTATTTTATCTTTTCATTATTTGAATTTTAGTATTTTAAAACTTAGTTTATTTTATTGCCATTATTTCATATTGGCTATTCCCTAACGAGTACACTTTACTAATCCAAATTCTCTAAAACTGATAAATGCTTTCGTAGTTTCAAAGGAGCTCTACAGCTCAAATCCAAAATCTAATGGGAACCTTAGCCACCTAATACCGACAAACATACCCTCTCAGTATAGCAGCTGTAGACAAACAAACACTACCACCACCAGAGTATCCACCTCCACTCATTTCTTTGTCCCAGACACTCTATAGCGACCACCACCTCAAAGAATGCATCCAATTTAGGGAGTTCCATTTCTTTCCCTATCTTATGATTTTATGCTTCTATTACTACTAATGTATGTTTGTACATTGAGGGCAATGTACATCTTAAGTGTGGGGGGAAACTTACTTTCAGTCACTGCATTCTCGTCGAACCCCTAAAAAATTTTTACAACTAACATTTTGTATTGTTCTCAAAATTTTGAATTCTCACTTTCACTCTCTACATTAGTCTCAATCTCCTATTAGGAATTAATTCTGATTGATTTATGATTTTTATTGATATGTTGAGAATTAAGACATAGGCACTTATGCTTTGATTATTCAAACCTTAAGACACTAGGAATCAAGCATAATAAGTTGAATTTTTTGAGAATTTAAATTTTTCTAGGCTATCTTCCCTAATTTTAAGTGTTATCTTGAGATTTGAAATTCGCAAGATTGACATCAAAAAGCCATAATTCGGGTGAGATTTTTTAGCCTTTTGAGCATACATTCTTTCGTGCTCACTTTTATTGTTGCTTTAAGTGAGTCAATACTGATTTGTTATTCTAAAACTTGCTTTGATTATACATGCCGAGACCACATCATTGATTTGATACATTGAAATGATAAAGGCAACTAGGTTTAACCCACTTACTCCATAAAAGCCTACCTCCATAAATTAACCCCTAGTGAACCCTATTGAGCCTAACAACTCATTCTTTAACTTACCTCTAATATTAACCTATAACCCATTTTTTGTTGAATTCCATTCAATTACTTTGATCCCTATTTTTTGTCGAGATTTGAGTTGGATTATTATCTAGCTTTGTTCTCCTCTCTTTTCCAATTTGTACAGTTTATAAATATTCATTTGATTTGTTCTTAAAAAAAGTATATACTGTTAATTCAGTTATAATTCAATATTTTTGCATATTTTTATTATAAGCTACAGAATCTAGAACGATGTCATCATAAGGTTTAGCTCTAGGAATATGTTCTAATGATAGAGATTTTTCTAGCTAGATGATTTTTCAATTCAACCTCAGCTCTAACCCTCTTTTTCAGCTTGTGACAACACCCCTAACCAAAGCCTCATTACAACCATTGAAAGACCTTTTGATCGATGTGTCCTATCAATCTATAGTGGTGGAGATTTGATTTTCCTGCAAGTTTATGGTAATAACTTTTCAGATTGACTAAAGAGTGCTTAGTTTTTGAAATCTAAACACTTTGAGTGGATAGAGTGAATCTTTAGTAAGGATGTCAACTCTTGTTGATTTTGATTGAAAGGGAATTACTTAGAAGAAGGGAGAAAACCTATGTTTCTATGATAAAATTCTCAACTTAGAGTGTTTGAAACTTTAATGTTTTCTGGTTGAATTTTCATTGTATGATTATTTATGGATTAGTTTGAAATATTATTGATAAGTATTATAAGTTGAGAAGAATGATCCTTAATTGTGAGTTAAGATTTTGCTTGAGGACAAGTAAAGGCTTAAGTGTGGGGGTATTTGATAAACGATAAATTATACATGTTTTTACCTCACGCTTAGCCTAAATTCTGGATGAATTATCATTGAATTTGTGGAAATTGGTGCTCCTAATCCTTTTATTTCATGTCTTATA
Organism: Gossypium stocksii; assembly: GCA_020496765.1. Lineage (NCBI taxonomy): Eukaryota > Viridiplantae > Streptophyta > Magnoliopsida > Malvales > Malvaceae > Gossypium > Gossypium stocksii. The sequence goes on from CM035624.1 coordinate 46,497,716, forward strand.
CTCAGGTTAGCATAGGGAAGTGAAAAGACCGAGAAATGAGTCGAAAACAGAGAAAATGGGCCAAAGTATGAGAACAACACGGCCTGGAGGTTCACCACACGGTCGTGTCACACGGTTGTGCCACCTTGAGCTCGAACACGGCCCAACCCTGACTCGCACAGCTAGACCACACGGCCGTACCACCTTAATAGGCTCGAGCACGGCTTGGGCCTTGATCCACTCGGGCGTGGCACACGAGCGTGTCCCTGTTGTGAGGAAGTTCAATTTCACTCGGAAAAGGATACTTAGGGGATAAGAAAGACATTCTAAAACTCTATATAAAGACCCTAGGAGGCAACTCCAAAGGTGTGCTTATTTCTCATGAAGGGAGTGCTTTTTCTCCCTCAAAAGAGGGCTTTATTCCCGCCAACACAAAAAGTAGAAGCAAGGAATTACTCCAAGGGAAGCCGACTGATCCATCTCAGAAGTTGAATTCTCCCTTAAGACTGAAGATCTCTATTCAATTACCTCCAGGGTTTTTGGGTTCTTTATGTTTTGTTATTTTATTTCTTCTGAGATGTTTTCTTTGATAATTATGAACTAAATCCCCCAAATACTTGAGGGGGATAAAACCTAAGATAGATCTTGTTATTATTTTCTCTTGAATTATATGATAAATATTTGATTTGTTTGTGTTTTTAACTTTTAAATTGATATTTCTAGGATATTGATTTAAGTCGAATGTGCTTATATAAAGGAGTAAAAGTCCCTGCATAGGAGTAGATCCAACACAATTAAGCAGAGTTGATTGCAATCCTAAAGATAGGATGACAAAAATCTACCAGATTAGGGTCAAACCTAATAAGGGAGTCCATAGATCGAGTTAAAACAACACTAGGGGTTTTAATTAGAAAGAGATTTCAATTAATCAACCTAGGATTAGTTGTTTTTAGTCTCGAGAGAGATATTAACATAAGGTACGGATTTCTGTGGATCAAGTCAAGTGAATAAATCGTCTAGTACAAGAGTTAATAACAAGTGAAGTCTAGGTGGATTCTCCCTTGAGTATTGTCCAAATCAATCAATTTTCCTAAGAGTTTTTCCCCAATGAACTTTTTGTGCATTCTTAGCTTAGTCTAATAATTAGTTTGGTTTAATAAAAATCCCCTTTTTTCTAGGTTAAATAATAGAAAGAAAGTTAGTACTAGTACTTTTGGTTCCTTTGGGTACGATATCTCAGTCTTGCCATAACTATACTACTATTCGATAGGTGCGCTTGCCTTAAATCGTGATAATAGTTAGTTTCTGGTGTGATCATTTGTTATAAATGTTATTACTTCATATCACGTATATCAACAAGTGAGTAGATGTGATAAATTATGCATGAATTACATGACTTTTAAGGAAAGAAACATTGAATTAGATGAGGCCGGTTCAAAAGCAATCTTATTGCTTAAAATGACAAGCTTAATGTTAAATCTTTTATATAGTGTTGATAATTATACAAGCTTACTAAGCTTATTAGCTTACTCTGTCTATTCTCTGTATTTTACAGTGATTCGAATGATCGCTCGGGTTGGAAGTCATCAAAGATTTCATCACACTATCTAGGAGACAATTGGTATTTCTGAACTCTTTGAAATGGGGTAATATGGCATGTATAGGCTAGTTAATAAGTTGATTATTTGGTCACTTGTTTATATGAATGTGAGATAAATTTGGATATTATGATCAAGGTATGTGATATGGCTTGATGTGAGAAAAGTTGGTTTGATATAGAGGCATTATATAATGTGTGCATTTACTGGTAAAATTTATAATTGGCATTTTGGTTTGAATGATATGTGATTATGGATGAGTTGATAAGAATGGTGAAATGTGATTAATTTGTAAGTGGTATTTAGATGCATATATATGACTACAAGAAATGGTCACCTTAGTATAAGCTTATTTGTGATTCATGATATGTTGGATTAATGTTGAATGATGATGACATTTGATAAGTTTAAAGTTTTACTGTTCTGGTTTGAGTTACAAGTCCAGTAATGCCCCTTACCTATTCTAGCGATGGTTACGAGATAGGGGTGCTACATTTTATTGGTATCAGAGCTACAGTTTAGTCGGTTCTAGGACTACCGTAGTGTATACGAGTCTAGCTATACATGCCATATTTAACTTGTGATAGTGTGATATCTTTTGATTCTAAATTCTGATAAGAATGGTTTTAATTAGATAGATGTGCTTTCCAATCGAGCTATTTCTGATAGTATTGATTATGATACATAAATATCGAGAAAAATGTATGTGTGATGAGTTGAAACTCATAAAGGTATGAATGATAGTTTATAACATTATGTTATTGATAAATGTTATGTTATATGCGAATATATGTGAGAGTCAAATTATGAGGCTTCACAACCTTCACCCCCTTATCGGTACAGAGTTATAATGAAATTCATCATATTCGGGTTCAATAAGTTTCCTAGTATGAAATCAAAGAGCTCAAGGATCAAATGATTTATAACATGGTCAGATATTTGAATGGTTTAATAGGTAAAGACTGTCTTGGAAAAAGATGACAGATTGCTCAAGAGATCATTCGGATTACGCAATGCCACTATTAAAGAAGAAGTTTTATTTTGATCACTTGTGATTGTGATGAAGTAATAAAATCTGATCGTACCTGGAAACTAACTAATATCACGATAAAAAGGCAAGTGCTCCTATCGAATAGTAGTGTAATCAGTAGCAAGACCAGAATATCGAATCCAAGGAACTATGAGTACTAGTAATGACTTTCTTCCTATTATCTAGTTTAAAAATAAAAGGGGGTTTTGTTTCTAAATTAACTAAGCTAAACTGAACTGAAAAGAAACGGCAAGGAGTAAAAAGAGAGAATGCTTTTGGGAAAACTGATTGATTAAGGCAATACCTAAGGAAGAATCCACCTAGACTTCACTTGTTATCTAACTCTGAACTAGATGATTTCTTCATTTGATTTGATCCGTAGAGATCCCTAAATTATGTTAATACCTCCGTCGAGGATAAGAACAACTAATCCTAGGTTGATCAACTGAAATCTCTTTCTAGTTAAAACCCCTAGTCTTGCAATAACTCGATCTATGGCTCCCCATATTAGATTTGACTATAATCCGACAGATTTTCGTCGTCCTATGTCTAGGATTGCGATCAACTCCACTTAATTGTGTTGGATCTACTCCTTTGCAGGGACTTTTGCTCCTCTACATAAGCACATTCGACTTAAATCAATATCCTAGAAATATCAATTTAAGAGTTAAAAACACAATTAAGAACAAATCAAATATTTATCACACAACTCAGATAACAATAACAAGATCTATCTCAGGTTTCATCCCCTTAGATATTTGGGGTTTTAGTTCATAATTATAAAAGAAAACATCTCATAAAGAAATAAAATAACAAAACATAAGAAAACCCAAAACTCCTGAAAGGATTGAAGGGAGATCCTCTGTCTTGATGTAGATCCTGGCTTCTGAGATGGATCAATCGGCTTCCCTTCGAGTAATTTTGTAACACCCTTTAACCCTGTCTATCGCTGGAAGGGTTAAAAGGGTAACACCCCAAACCCAGCCTAGAAGTTAGGCCCAAATCTGGTGTGTCAGATTGAAGTGTTTTTGAAAACCTTAGTTTATTAAAAACCCTTCTTACTATTTAAAAACTTAAATCTCAGTTTGCGTTCGCTACTTTCAATTTACTGTCATAAGTGAGTACCAAGTAAGTTTGCGAAAGCTAAAAAAATAGTAGTTTGTAGGGACATATTGATTTGAAAATTGTTAACGTTTTTGGGAAATCGAGTTCTACATAGAGCAGATAAAAACCAAACTTAAAATTTAGAAATTATAAAAGGCCTTATTACAAAAATAAAATCCCAGAATGAAATTAAATGGTAAATAAAAGCCAAATAAAACAAAACTAGAGCAGTAGTGTGGCCACCTCCGAGCCCCTCATAGCTCCTATCCGTCAAAGGCTAGAAATTACCTGAAAGGTTAATAAACAGGGTGAGTTTACGAAAACTCAGTGTGTAATCCCCTAGTACAAATACGAACAGTCAGTCATGTAAAAGAATTAAAAAGTTTGCCCTACCATAGTTCCAGTATCAATTGGGCCTTAGCCCACTGTAACAGACTGCAGCAGATGGGCCTTAGCCCATTACAAAATCAGAAACATTATCAGAACTAGAATCAAAATGAGAATCAGAATCAGAATCAGAATCAAAATCAAAATCAAAGTCAGTATCATATCAGAATCAGAATCAAAATCAGTATCAGAATGTGAATGCAATCCCAACACAGTCCAGCCATCACACCACCCGTACCAACCAATACACCATGTGGGGAATAACTCAACCCACCAAGCCCATACACCAATGGGTAGCAAAGTTGCCAATAACAGAATATCGTGGCAGAGCAACCAAAATCAGATAACGTGGCAAAGCCACTTAACAGAATACGTGGCACAAAACCATCGGTAACGCGTCTATAATCGGCACAAAGCCGGTGATATTGGCACGAAGCCCACAATAATAGCACACAGCCTCTGGTAATCGCACAAGCCCATAATAACGGCACGAAGCCTACAATATTGATACGAAGCCCACCGTAACGGCACACAGCCTTCGGTAACATGATCGGCACTCAGCCATCGATCGGTCCACAGTCATCTCAGGTGACCCGTGCGACCTTATCAAACAAGTACGAATATACGGCTCTTAAGCCTTTGGTGGATCTACAGTCGTCAAGCAACCATGCGATCCTAACAGATCAGATCTTCCTCCATACAAAATCCCAACCCATGCAACATGTCATGTATGCAGAATGTCATGCCCACATTTGAATCAAACAGTCACAATCAAGTCATTCATATCACCAACATATATTCACAATCAAATCCGTCAAACACACAGTCCAAGTCAATCACTTGCCCAAAAGGGCAAAACAGTCATTTAACACCATAGGGGCAAAATGGTAATTTTACCCCACAGGGGTATCTCGGTAATTCTACCTTACAGGGGTATTTCGGTAATTCTACCCTACAGTGGTATTTCAGTAATTCTACCCTACATGGGTATTTCGATAATTCTACCCTACAGGGGTATTTCGGTAATTTTACCCTACAAGGGTAATTCGATAATTCTACCCTATAGGGGTATTTCGGTAATTCTACCCTACAGGGGTATTTCGGTAATTCTACCCTATAGGGGTATTTCGGTAATTCTACCCTACAGGGGTATTTCGGTAATTCTACCCTACAGAGGTATTTCGGTAATTATACCCTACAGGGGTATTTCGGTAATTCTACCCTACAGGGGTATTTCGGTAATTCTACCCTACAGGGGTATTTTAGTAATTCTACCCTACAGGGGTATTTCGGTAATTCTACCCTGCAGGGGTATTTTGATAATTCTACCCTATAGGGGTATTTCAGTAATTCTACCCTATAGGGGTATTTCGCTAATTTTACAAACTAGGGGTATTTTGGTAATTTTCCAACCAAGGGTATTTCTGTAATTTTACAAACTAGGGGTATTTTGGTAATTTTCCAAACCAAGGGTATTTCTGTAATTTTACAAACTAGGGGTATTTTGGTAATTTTCCAAACCAAGGGTATTTCAGTAATTTTGTAAACCAAGGGTATTTTAGTAATTTTGTAAATCAAGGGTATTTCAGTAATTTTGTAACTTGGGGTACTTTGGTAATTTTACAAGTTGAGGGTATTTTAGTAATTTGGTAAACTAAAGCATTCTAAACAGAAATAACAATACGAATGGGCTAGGGCCCATTCTAGGCCCAAATAGGCTCACACGCTCGTGTGGCCCTTTTAGCCCAAATCTAGCCACAGATATGAGATTCACGTAGTCTAGTCTAATATTTACTACACAATCAAACAACTTATCCAATTGGGCCCGTAGGCTCATTGGGCCCACATGGCCCCTTTTAGCCCATCGCGGCCTGAAGTAGCCGTCCTACAGCTAGAGTAGTGAGAAATACACACCTGATAGGAGACTAGAGTTCATCCGCACTCCGAGCACTTTTAGCCGACGCCCAACCCAAACGAGCCCGCCATAAAGTGAAAGGGATCAGCCAAGAAAGGTACCTTTACTATCCTCATGGTTCTCTCTATTTAAAGCCAGCTTTGCATCAACTCTTATGTTAGCTTCCCGATGTGGGATCCCCCCATCATCAGAGTTTAAATTCAACACCAACTCTTGCCGCCCCTGTTAGCAAAATAAAAGCTCTTTGATTGCCTTGAGTTTCGAACCCTGGACCTCCTTGCCAACTCTATGACGCCACCTTCTTGCCTCTTATGTGGCGTTACTTTGCTACTAGACCACAAGGCTTTTTGTGGCATAATTTCTCCAACAATATTCTTAAGGCCTACCTACTACACCAAGGGTTTAATTCACCTTAAACCAAAATTTTTGCTAGAGTCCAGGTTTGAACCCAGGACTTCTCCAACACTTCTCAGCACACTTAACCACTGAAACAAGCCTTCATTAACGGAATTTACATGCACAACAAAATATTATAAGCTGCTTTTAACCACTCTCATGCTCAAGGCCCAAAACTTCTAGACCCAAATTTAGGGTGTTACAAAAAGACATTACCACCCAAAGCATAACTTTATCAATGGAAACATACTCGTAATTATAACTAAAACTTAAAACTTTCATTTTCGAAAATGACTACCATTCAAGTACAAACATACAAATCAATTGGTATATTTATAAGCCAAGAACCGTATCTGCATTAGTCTAAAACATATGTACATTCAAAATTATAGTCGAAAACCATAGGAACTCTTTTTATACAATCGGTTATGAATAAAGATTATGCATTTACAATCCTGATGTAACATATATATAAAAATTACATGCTAAATATAAATTTCACTTATGACCAAGACTTATACTATCTCAACAACCGAATTAAATTTCGAACTAATATAAGTGTTGACCACTCTATGACCTTTATCTATACAAACATATGCAAGTGTACATGCATCTTTATGGGCAACTAAAACTTAAGCCATTCATCCATTTAAACTTCAACGATTATTCACATAACACTCAACTACACAATTCCATCAAACCATACATTCAAACTTAATAAATAAGCAAGCCATTTTCGTATGGCTTGAATATATACATATTCAAAATATAATTCATTTTCAAAAGAGAGTTAAGCCTATACATGCCATCTTTCAAAATATAGACTTTTAAAAGTACCAAAACAGTGACGATAGTATGGATGACTTTGAACTTGAATCCCCGAACTCGTAGCTTTCAACTAAGATCTATAAAATAGAATAGAACACAAATATTCGCAGTAAGCAATTAAGCTTAGTAAGTCTTAAGTAATTTAAACAGCTAAACTTATTTATGCATATTATTCACATATAACATAATCTAAATGTATCACCATTTGGTCGAATATGCATAGCCACATCGTACACATTTTTGTTGACATATCATTTCTTTCACATTCGAAGTCACATAATCATATCATCTAAATCCCTTAATGTCATTCTTTGATTCAACTTAATAGAGTTAATTTAAGGCACCATATCCACATATAATTTCAATGATCGTAATCACATATATAACATATACTTTCATGTATATAATTCCATAATGACCGAATATATGTATACACAACCACTTCTTATATACTTTTTGTTTCACCTCCATAATTCAATCCACATTATCCTCATATGCATAAATAATTTATACGTACCTGGACAATTTAATCTATCGAATGAATTCAAATGCCGTATAGCACAAGTCTCATAGTCTTAGACTTTTTATTATTTCACCGGCAATTAGCCTGTTGGGTATAAACTCGAACTTATCACCGGCACGAGGCCTGCTGGATATTGGGTTCGGTACTCATTCACCGGCATTACACCTGCTAGGCTCGTGGCCCGAAAAATATTCACCAGCTAAAAGCTTGCTGAGCCAAAGGCCCGAATAACAATTCGAAGGTAATTTCAAAAAATCATAACCGTATCAAAATCATGTACTTATGCATTTCGCACAAGGCAACCACATTAATCAACTTTGACTTCATTCAAATATAAACACATACTAATCATTTTTATTTCACATTCACTTCTCACTTATTAAAATCTTTGTATCATTCGAATACAATTACATAATATCTATCACATTCTCATTTCTTAACTTACCATTCGGTAATATAAACATAATAACCATCACATTTCAATTTCATGTTTACCATTCGACAACGTACATATATCAACTGCATACCTTCCATTTCATGTATATAACTTTCGGCAATATAATCATATAAATTACTTTATTTCACTTTCATGCATACTATTTGGCTATATACATGTATATATGTATATTAAAATGAAAGATGTCTAAATTTCATGACATATCATGGCATATTCACAAGTAACCTATGTTTAAATACTTAAAGCTTACCTCAAATATCGTTGAACAATCAAGGATCGGCTATTCAACTACTTTTGTTTTCCCTCTATCCGAATTTGGCTCTCTTTGTTCTTGAGCTAAATTAAAACAAATCAACTTACTAAATTACTTAATCAATTTTATTTTCATTCAAAATTCACACATTCAAATGCATTAATAATTCTCAAAACACAAGCAAACACTTATCGAAGTCATGTACTTATATGTTTCACATAACACAACCACATTCATTAATCTTTAATTTCATTCGGCAATATGATATATATATCTCAATACTAAATCATTTCCAATCAAATAATTCAACTTATTCATTTGTACTCACATTTAATTCAAGCTTTTAATTCCATACATATATAACATATAATTCCATAAAACAATTCCTCCTTGACCGAATGCTCATATAATTAAAATAATTAATTATCATCTAACCTTCAAAATCAAGATGTTAATATATAACCAAATGTTCATACACTCATATATACAAGCTCATAGATCGTAATTTAACATCAAGTGCACGAGCTGTCCATGCGGCCGAATATCATTTAACTAAATAATTAAAAATCCTTTAACACATAACACCACAAGTCCATTTGGCATTAGCTCTTCCAACTTAAATTTTTCATTGGCAACCTCAATAAACAACAAATTATTCACATCATTATTCAAGTCCACATTCGACAATTATAATATATATAAAAGTTAATATCTAAGCATTCTTTTCTAATATCTAGCATCATTCGAATATATATATATATCTAAATGCATATTAACCACTTTAGCCGATTATCAATTATCATTTAAGTCACATATATCAATTTACAAGCTCAAACTTATCCTTATCATCATTCCTTTATTTTACTTATTCAAAGCTCAGTTTAGATATGACATAATTTATTTAAACAAGGACAAATTCCTTTCCTAATAACACACTTACGGCCAAACTTTCACTCTTTACTAACTTAATACACAACAATTACTCCAATCCTCCCTTTGGTTCACATTCGGCAAACATATATACACATACTAACAATTTAATTATCAATTTCTATATTAAGCACAAATCTCACATTTCACCATAATAACCGAATGCAATTTACTCATTTTAGCCACTTATAGCAAAGTTTAACTAGTTTATACCCACATATAATCATTCCTCAATACACAACATCAAATTATCAACAATTTAACACATCTTAACCATGGCCGAATGCATCATGTATCACAAACTCAAAAATTAACACATGGGTCATGTCAAGAGCTTTAAAACCAACTCAAATTCACAAAATCTAAAAGAAATAACATGAAATCATACCTTAATTGGACACTTAAATAGCCGAATGCCCCTTGTTCTTTCTTATTTCTTTTTCTCTTGATGAATTCAGCAATAACAAGAAAAATAAACATTCATTCTATGTTTTACTATTATATGCATGAGCTTTAATTATTATTTTACCAAACTAGCCCTTTTAATAACATTACCTTCCCACTAAGTGATGACCGATTATGTCCATGCATAATTTCCTTGGTCTAATTGTTTCTTAAACCCTCGAACATTAAGGATTAACCACAGTTCGGCACTCACATTATATTCTTCTAATTTTTCTTTTATGCAATTAAGTCATTAACTAATAATTCAACATCCAATTGGCAAAATTAAAACATGAAACTTTCACAGGTAACAATTCACATAATAAAAACACAGAAAATAACATTTAAAAGTTTTTCTGACTCAGTTTCGTAGTCCCGAAACCACTTTTCTGATTAAGGCCAAATTAGGGCTGTCATAACTCTCCCCCTTAGGGATTTTCATCCCCGAAGATCTTACCGGCAAATAGGTTAGGGTAACTTTCTTTCATTGTGTCCTCAAGCTCCCAAGTTGCTTTTTCAACCCCGTGTTTGAGCCACAATACTTTTACTAATGAGATTTTCTTATTCCACAGTTCTTTTACTTCGTGAGCCAAAATACGAACTGGTTCTTCCTCATAACTCAAATAAGACTGAATTTCAATCTCTAACGGATTAATCACATGTGATGGATCAGATTGGTAACGACGAAGCCTCGTAGAGTGCCATCTTGATACTCGATTGAAAACTATTATTGTATGCGAATTCAATCAAAGGCAAGTATTTTTCCCACGAGCCACTAAACTTAAGGATGCAACATCTCAACATATCCTCGAGTATCTGAATAACTCGCTCAGATTGACCATCTATCTAGGGATGGAAAGCGGTGCTAAGATGCAACTTGGTGCCCAACACATCTTGTAATTTCTTCCAAAATCACGATGTAAATTTGGGATCTCTATCCGAAACAATAGAAGTAGGTACCCCGTGTAATCTTACAATCTGAGAAACGTACAATTCAGTAACTTATCGAGTGAATAATCGGTACGAACGGGAATAAAATGAGTCGACTTTGTCAATCTATCAACAATAACCCAGATTGAATCTTTCTTGCTTGATGTCAACGGTAGACCAGATACAAAATCCATCGTAACATGATCCCATTTCCACTCAGGTATCATAATCGGCTGAAGCAATCCCGAAGGCACCTGATGTTCCGCTTTCACTTGTTGACATACCAAACATTTCGAAACAAAGTTAGAAATGTCTCGTTTCATACTGTGCCACCAATACTGTTGCTCCAAATCGTTGTACATTTTCGTGCTACTAGGATGAACTGACATTCGGCTACTATGAGCTTCGTTCAAAATCATCGAAATAAGTTTTAAGTTTCTCGGAACACACAATCAATTCCTGAATCTCAAAAAATCATTGGCATCAATCAGAAACTCTAAATCCTCATTCAAAACACATTGGGCCTGTTTAGTGATCAAATCATTATCAACTTTCTGAGCTTCTCGGATTTGTTGCATCAACATTGGTTTTGCTTTTAATTCCACTACTAAGACAACATCAGTGGACATAGACAGATGTACATTGATTGCTCGAAGAGCAAACAGTGATTTTCGACTTAGAGCATCAGCAACCACAATAGCCTTTCGCGGATGATAATCAATGACGAGCTCGTAATCTTTAAGTAACTCAAGCCACCGTCGCTATCTCAAATTCAAATCTTTCTGAGTCATCAAGTATGCTTTTATGATCAGAATAAACATGACATTTTTCTCCGAACAAGTAATGACGCCAAATTTTTAGAGCAAAAACAATGGCAGCTAACTCGAGATCATGTGTCGGATAGTTTTTCTCGTGAGGCTTTAACTGTCTCGAAGCATAAGCAACAACTCTACCCTCTTGCAGCAAAACACAGCCCAAACCGTTCAAAGAGGCATCACTGTATACCATAAATTCTTTTCTGGATTCTGGCTGAACTAGTACTGGAGCTTCAGTCAAAAGAGCTTTTTGCTGATTAAAACTTTTCTGACATTTTTCTGACCACTCAAATTTGACATCTTTCTGTAACAACTTTGTTAATGGTGTTGCTATCATCGAGAAGCCTTTCACAAACCGTCTGTAATACCCGGCAAGTCCTAAAAAGCTCTGAACTTCTGAAACATTCTTCAGAGGGTTCCAATCAAGTATAGCTGAAATTTTACTCGGATCAACCCGGATACCTGATGCAGATACAACATGTCCCAGAAAACTAACTTCTCTCAACCAGAATTCATGTTTATTGAACTTCGCATAAAGTTATTTGTCTCGCAAAATCTGTCACACCAATCTCAAGTGTTTGGCATGCTCAGTTTCATCACCTGAATAGATCAGAATGTCATTTGTAAACACGACTACAAACTGATACAAATACTGTCTGAAAATCTGATTCATTAAATCCATGAAAACCACAGGGGTATTAGTGAGCCCAAACGGCATCACCAAGAACTCATAGTGTTCGTACCTTGTTCTGAAAGCAGTTTTAGGCATATCGGAGTCTCTAACTCGCAACTGATAATAGCCTGATCTTAAGTCTATCTTCGAAAATACTAAAGCTCCCTTTAACTGGCCAAATAAATCATCAATTCGTGGCAACTGATATTTATTCTTTATCATTAATTTATTAAGCTAACGATAATTGATGCACATTCTCATTGTTCCGTCTTTCTTTTTCACAAATAGCACAGGCGCACCCCAGGGTGAGAAACTCGATCGAGCAAAACCTCTATCCGTCAACTCTTGCAATTGAAAGTTCAACTCTTTCAACTCGGTTGGTGCCATACGATATGGAGCTGTCGAAATTGGAGTTGTTCCTGGTACTAATTCTATACCAAACTCCATGTGACAGCCCAAAACAGGGCCAAATCGGAACAGTGGTTTCGTAACCACAAATCCGGATTAAAATAGTTAAGTTTGGAAAATTTTATATTTTTTCTATCTATTAAGTATGCTTTGTGTGAAATTCGTTTAGAAAATTCGTTAATTAGTGCTTAATTTTATTTCTGGACTAAATTGCATAAAAAGCAAAATGTGAGTTCTAATGTGTAAGTACCTAATTGAAATGGGAGTTTGAACTATAGGTCTTTAAATGGCAATTAGACCATGGGTTAGTGGCATGGACACAAAAGGGTGTTTCTATAAATTTTTGTGTGTAACATGGTTAGGGGCATTTTTGTCCAAATGGTTTAAAAACAAATAAAAGGATGAGAAAAAGATGAAAAGTGTTCATCTTCTTCTCCATTGTCTGTCGATTTTCTCTTCTCCATAGCCAAAGGGGTTTTGAGCTTTGCCAAGCAAATTGTAAGTGCATTTGAGCCCCGTTTTCGATTGTTTTCGTATTTTTGAGGATTTCTAAGCTTGAATTTCATGATTTTGTCATTTATTTGAAAAGATTTTAAGTTTTAAAAATATACCCATTTGTGATATATTTGTAATTAGATGAGTAATGGTAGAAAATGTGTGATTCTTGGATTGTTTTTGTGAAAAAGGATTTAGCTAAGTCTAAAATGCAAGAAAATAGAATGAAATTGAGTTTATGAGACTAGAGGCAAAATGGTCATTTTTGCCAAAAGTCTGAATTGTGATCGAATTTGAGTATGAAATTGATAAAATGTGTTAAATGTGTTTATTTAGATCAAGAAAGAAGAGAAAGCGATCGAGATCGCGGAAAAGAAAAAGTAGTCGACTAATTCGAGATTTAGTCGTTTTGTTAACGAGGTAAGTCATAAGTAAATTACGGCATATGCATTCATTGTTGTTTATTTGATGAAATTTGAATGAAAAGTTATGGATATGAAATTTGGAATTATGAAATTTGTATATTGTGAACATTCTGGTAAATCCCGTTGAACTGTAAGAATAACTCTGGATATCGGTGACATGTCACTTGAAGGTTCTGATTCTGTCTGATTCTGTATCCCAGGTGCTGGGTGCACTAGCATTTTTTGCAGTCACCTGTCAGCTTATGTGAGCAGACCCATGGATTACGTCTGTATATCTGTGATCTGAGGTAGCCTCAGCTACAGATTCTGGTGGCTTCGGCTATATATTCTGATGGCTTTTGCCATATTTCTGAACTGGCTTCGGCCATATTTTTATAAGGCACTTTAGTGCTAACCTCTGTATATCCGTTTTTGTTCCGAATGTTCAACGGAAATTAAATTTAGTTATGTGAAGTATTTGTGCAGGTTAAGCAATTGAAAATGAACCGAACATGATATATGTGTAAATGCCTATATTTGGACTCTTGGTAAGGATGTGTATAAGTACGTATATGAATGTTACGTTTTTGCTATGTGGAAATATGATGTCTTAACTAATTATGTGTGTTTTGCTATTGATTTACCTATGGCTTACTAAGCTACTTGTAGCTTATTCGGGTTCCTTTTTCCCTTCCTTTTAGATTATCGAGCATAGAGCATATTGAGATTGGTGATCGAAGGAAGCTCGTCTCACACTATGAAGCTACCTTGGTGTATGTATGCATGATTTTGATATTTTGAGTTTGGCATATATAGGTGGCTAGTCTTTGTGTAAGATTTGTTTTGTAAACTCAATAGATTAGGTGAACACGCGATATTTGTTTTGTAAATGGTGTTATAAATGCATTTATTTTGAGTAGGTGTTATTGGATTTAGATGATTTGAATGGTGTTTATGTAAAAATTGTGTTATAGGGAGGCCAAGGCTTGGCATATAGCCTAACATGGCCTACACAATAGGACACACAGGCGTGTGTCATGACCGTGTGAAATTTGGCAGAATGCTCCACAATCTTATCGCACGGGCGTGCCTAGGTCGTGGGTGGCACACGGTCTGACCCCACGTGTGTGTCCCTGGCCCGTGCCTCCCCTGCACTTTAATTTGAATTTTGAGTACCACACGGGCCAGAGACACGGCCGTGTGTCTTAATCGTGTGGAATACATGGCCCCCAAACGACCGTGTAGGGTGACCATGGCAAATTTGACAGATTCGACCACGGTCTCCGGACATGGGCGTGTGAAGGCCACACGGCCTTATCACACTGCCGTGCTGTATGTTAGACGGACGTGTGACATTTCAAAAGAGAAAAATTTTTCGGGTTTCTGATGTGATAGGATTTGAATCCTAATCATCTGAGATGTCCGTATTGATTTAGAAAACCCTTAATATGATAAATTTGAAACAATTTGGCTAAAAATTTGAGTTTGTAGTCCGGTAAGTTTGGTAATGCCTTCTACTCGATTCCGATGACGGTTTTAGGTAAGGGTGTTACATTTTAATTGGTATCAGAGCATGGTTTAGTCGATTTTTGGACTAATATAGTAAGTGTAATAGTCAGTTTATACATGCCAATTCTGAGACTTGATAGTGTGATGACTCCTAATGATTTTGAAATGTTTTTGTTATAGTAAATGGATCCCAATCAAAATACTACTGATGATGCTCAGAGTAATGCGCCTGCTCCCGTGCAAGGGACAGTGCCTGTTGAAAGTAGACTCAAGACTCAAGGTCAGGGAGATGAGGCTCGGGAAGCCTTTCTCCATATGATGAGTAATTGGCATACGGAGTTCATTTGGGCGAATCCGAATGCTCAACCTCATCTACCCCCTCCAGTTTCTCAAGCCGTTCCCATAGCTCCTCCGCAAACAAAAGTGGTAAGATTGTCTAAGCCTCTAGTAGATAAGATCAGAAAATATGGGGCTGAAGAATTTTGAACCAATATGGATGATGTTCCAGAGAAAGCTGAATTCTGGTTAGAGAACACTATGAGAGTGCTAGATGAGTTATCTTGTACCCTAGAAGAAAGTTTGAAATGTACCACTTCATTGTTACGAGATTCTGGTTATCACTGGTGGAAGACTTTGATATTAGTGGTTTTGAAGGAGAGAGTTTCATGGGATTTCTTTTTGGAAGAGTTTCGTAAAAAAGTACATTAGTCAGCGGTTTATTGATCAGAAGCGGAAAGAATTTCTAGAGTTAAAGCAAGGTCAAATGTCAGTAGCTGAGTATGAGAGGGAGTTTGTTAGATTAAGTAAATATGCTCAAGAGTTTGTAACTACCGAAGAAATACTCTGTAAGAGGTTTAAAGATGGACTGAATGAAGATATCCGATTACTTGTGGGAATTTTAGAAATTAAAGAATTAGTAGTGCTTGTTGAACGGGCCGTTAAGGCCGAGGCATTGAGTGAAGAGAAAAGAAAAGTTGAAGGTGAAGCTAGAGATGCAAGAAAAAGATCGATGGGCCGATCATTTCAGTCACAGTCAAAGAAATCGAGAGAAATGAGTTCTCGATCAAATGCTTCGGTAAGTTTTTCTCAGAGAGATCGTAGTAAGCAACGCCCCAATCCGAAGGGTCAAACTACTTCCGTAACAAGTGTCGGTAGTGTTAGATCTGATAGATTCGAATGCCAACACTGTGGAAAGAGACATCCGGGTGAATGTTATCTGCATAACCGAGCTTGTTTTAGATGTGGGTCTCAAGATCATTTCATCAAAGATTGTCCTGAAAGAGAAGGGTTTGAAAAATCTCAGAATGTGAGACCGAGTGACGTGAGTAGAGGAAGACCTTCAAGGAACGTGGGATCTGGAAATAGTAGTAAAAGTGAAAAGAAAGATACAACCGCAAGATCTGAAGCGAGAGCTCCAGCGAGTGCGTATGTTATAAGGGCTCGTGAAGAAGCGTCTTAACCTAAAGTGATTACTGGTATATTTTCTCTCTATGATAATTCTGTTCTTGCTTTAATTGATCCGGGATCAACTCATTCATATATTTGTGTGAAATTAGTCTTTGATAAGAAATTATGCATTGAGTCCACTGAATTTGTGGTCAAAGTGTCGAATCCGTTAGGAAAACATGTGATAGTAGACAACATTTGTAAGAACTATCCTTTGATGATTCATGGTTACTGTTTCCCTGTTGATTTAATGTTGCTTTCTTTTAATGAATTTGATGTTATTTTGGGAATGGATTGGTTAATAGTGCATGGTGCTAAAATAGATTGCAGGCAAAAGATTCTTGAATTAAGTTGTGGTAATGGTGAGATACTTCGAATTGAAATAGATAAGTCAGATTGTGTTCCGATTGTGATCTCTGCAATGTCTGCTTATAAATGTTTGAAAAGTGGTTGTGAAGCATATTGCTTACGTGCTAAACACTGAGGTGTCTGAAAAGGAGATTGAATCTGTACCTGTGGTATGTGAGTATTTGGATGTATTTCTAGAAGAATTGCCAGGGTTGCCTCCGGATAGAGAAATAGAATTCAGCATTGAATTACTTCCGGGTACTGCTCCAATTTCGATTACTACGTATAGAATGGCACCGATAGAATTGAAAGAACTGAAAGCACAGTTGTAAGAATTGACTGACAAGGGATTCGTGAGACCTAGTTCTTGTCCGTGGGGTGCTCCGGTTTTATTTGTTAAGAAGAAAGATGGGTCACTAAGACTTTGTATTGATTATCATCAGCTTAACAGAGTAACAGTGAAGAATAAGTATCCGTTGCCTAGAATTGATGACTTATTTGATCAACTTAAGGGTGCTTCCGTGTTTTCTAAAATTGATTTGAGATCTGGGTATTATCAATTGAAGGTTAAGGAGTCAGATGTGCCTAAGACTGCTTTTAGGACACGGTATGGTCACTACGAATTTTTAGTAATGCCATTTGGATTGACCAACGCTCCGGCCATTTTTATGGATTTGATGAATCGGATATTTAGGCCTTATTTGGACAAGTTTGTAGTGGTTTTCATTGATGACATTTTGATATATTATCAAAGTGAGTCTGAGCATGTTGAACATTTGAGAATTTTACTTCAGACCTTGAGAGAGAATAAACTGTATGCCAAGTTCAGTAAAAGTGAATTCTGGATCAGTGAAGTCAGATTTCTGGGGCATATTGTTTCGGAAAAAGGTATTCGAGTATATCTGAATAAGATTTCGACAATTATAGAATGGAAGCCTCCTAAAAGTGTGTCTGAAGTCAAGAGTTTTCTGGGTTTAGCTGGGTATTACCGTCAGATTGTAGAAGGTTTTTCGATAATAGCTTCTCTGATTACGAGACTATTACGGAAAGAAGTTAAATTTGTATGGACCGATGAGTGTCAGCAAAGCTTTGAAAGGCTAAAAAGGTATTTAACTGAGGCACCAGTGTTAGTCCAACCTATGTCAGGGAAAGAATTTGTTGTCTATAGTGATGCTTCTCTGAATGGACTTGGATGTGTTTTAATGCAAGAAGGAAAAGTAGTAGCTTATGCCTCTCGGCAATTAAAGCCACATGAAAGGAATTATCCGACTCACGATTTGGAGTTAGCTGCTATAGTTTTCGCCTTGAAGTTTTGGCGACATTATTTGTATGGTGAGAGGTGTAAAGTGTATACTGATCACAAAAGTCTGAAGTATGTAATGACTCAAAAAGATTTGAATTTGTGACAGCGAAGATGGTTAGAATTATTGAAAGATTGTAATTGACTATCATCTGGGTAAAGCGAATGTGGTCGCTAATGCCTTAAGTAGAAAATCTTTGTTTGCTTTGAAAGCCTTGAATATGGATTTGTCATTGTCTGGTGACTGTTCGTTGATAGCCGAATTAGTAGCAAAGCCGTTATTCTTGTAAGAGATTTGTGAGGCTCAGAAATTAGACCGCAATTTATTAGCAAAGTGTGAAACAAATGATAGTTCTGATTTTCGAATTGATGCAAGTGATTGTCTGTTATTTCATGATAAAATTTGTATGCCGAGAAATACTGAACTGATTCGGAAGATTTTGCATGAAGCTCATGACAGTCGTTGGACGGTACATCCGGGTAGTGTGAAAATGTATCAAGATTAAAAGAAAGTGTATTGGTGGCCGGGCATGAAACGAGATATTTCTGAATATGTAACAAGGTGTTTAGTGTGTCAAAGGGTAAAAGCAGAACATCAGTTACCTTCGGGATTGCTTTAGCCAATTTTGATTCTCGAATGGAAATGAAAAAGAATTACCATGGATTTTGTTTCCGGATTGCCTATGACGCCGAGAAAGAAAGATTATGTTTGGGTAATTGTTGACCGATTAACTAAGTCAGCTCATTTCATTCCAGTGAGAATGGACTTTTATTTGGACAAATTAGCGGAGCTATATGTTTCTGAGATAGTTAGATTGCATGGTGTGCCTATATCTATTATTTCCGATAGAGATCCGTGTTTTACTTCGAGGTTTTGGAAAAAGTTATAAGAGGCAATGGGTACTAAGTTAAATTTTAGTACTACCTTTCATCCTCAATCAGATGGGCAATCAGAGAGAGTGATTCAAGTGCTTCAAGATATGCTAAGATGTTGTGTTTTAGAGTTTGAAGGTAGTTGGGATAAACATCTGCCTTTGATTGAGTTTGCTTACAATAATAGTTATCAGTTAAGCATTAGAATGGCACCATATGAAGCTCTGTATGGTCGGAAATGTCAGACTCCATTGTATTGGACTGAACTTCATGAAAGATATGTTTATGGGACTGATTTAGTAAAAGAGACTGAAGATAAAGTAAAGATAATTCGAGATTGTCTGCAAGCTGCATCAGATCGACAAAAGTCGTATGCGAATTTGAAAAGAAAAGAAATTGAGTTTCAAGTAGGAGATAAAGTATTTTTGAAAGTGTCTCCATGGAAGAAAATTTTGAGGTTTGGTCGGAAACGCAAGTTAAGTCTGCGCTATATTGGTCCGTATGAAGTAATTGAAAGAATCGGTCCAGTGGCCTATCGGTTGTCTTTACCTTAGGAGTTGAAAAGAATTCATAATGTGTTTCATGTATCTATGCTTCGTCGATATCGGTCCGATCCGTCGCATGTGATTTCACCTACTGAAATTGAAATTCGATCTGATGTGTCATATGATGAAGAACCGATTAAGATTCTGGCACGAGAAGTGAAACAATTAAGGAATAAAAGAATTGCTTTGGTAAAGGTATTGTGGCAACGTCATGGAATGGAATAGGCAACATGGGAAACAGAAGAGACTATGAGGAATCAGTATCCCCATCTGTTCACTTGTAAGATTTTCGGAGACGAAAATCCCTAAGGGGGAGAATTGTGACAGCCCAAAACAGGGCCAAATCGGAACAGTGGTTTCACAACCACAAATCCGGATTAAAATAGTTAAGTTCTGAAAATTTTATATTTTTTCGATCTATTAAGTATGCTTTGTGTGAAATTCGTTTAGAAAATTTGTTAATTAGTGCTTAATTTTATTTCTGGACTAAATTGCATAAAAAGCAAAATGTGAGTTCTACTGTGTAAGTACCTAATTGAAATGGGAGTTTGAACTGTAGGTCTTTAAATGGCAATTCGACCATGGGTTCGTGGCATGGACACAAAAGGGTATTTCTATAAATTTTTGTGTGTAACATGGTTAGGGGCATTTTTGTCCAAATGGTTTAAAAACAAATAAAAAGATGAGAAAAAGATGAAAAGTGTTCATCTTCTTCTCCATTATCTGTCGATTTTCTCTTCTCCATAGCCAAAGGGGTTTTGAGCTTTGCCAAGCAAATTGTAAGTGCATTTGAGCCCTGTTTTTGATTATTTTCGTATTTTTGAGTATCTCTAAGCTTGAATTTTATGATTTTGTCATTTATTTGAAAAGATTTTAAGTTCTAAAAATATACCCATTTGTGATATATTTGTAATTAAATGAGTAATGGTAGAAAATGTGTGATTCTTGGATTGTTTTTGTGAAAAAGGATTTAGCTAAGTCTAAAATGCAAGAAAATAGAATGAAATTGAGTTTACAAGACTAGGGGCAAACTGGTCATTTTTGCCAAAAGTTTGAATTGTGATCGAATTTGAGTATGAAATTGATAAAATGTGTTAAATATGTTTATTTAGATCAAGAAAGAAGAGAAAGCGATTGAGATCGTGAAAAAAAAAGTAGTCGACTAATTCGAGATTTAGTCGTTTTGTTAACGAGGTAAGTCATAAGTAAATTACGGCATATGCATTCATTGTTGTTTATTTGACAAAATTTGAATGAAAAGTTATGGATGTGAATTTTGGAATTATGAAATTTGTATATTGTGAATATTCTGGTAAATCTTGTTGAACTGTAAGAATAACTCCGGATATCGATGACATGTTACTTGAGGGTTCTGATTCTGTCTGATTCCGTATCCTGGGTGCTGGGTGCACTAGCATTTGTTGCAGTCACCTGTCAGCTTATGTGAGCAAACCCATGGATTACGTCTGTATATCTGTGATCTGAGGTAGCCTCAGCTACACATTCTGGTGGCTTCGGCTATATATTCTGATGGCGTTTGCCATATTTCTGAACTGGCTTCGGCCATATTTTTATAAGGCACTTTAGTGCTAACCTCTGTATATCCGTTTCTATTCCGAATGTTCAACGGGAATTAAATTTAGTTATGTGAAGTATTTGTGCAGGTTAAGCAATTGAAAATGAACCGAACATGATATATGTGTAAATGCCTATATTTGGACTCTTGGTAAGGATGTGTATAAGTAAGTATATGAATGTTGCGCTTTTGCTATGTGGAAATATGATGTCTTAACTAATTATGTGTGTTTTGCTATTGATTTACCTATGGCTTACTAAGCTACTTGTAGCTTATTCAGGTTCCTTTTTCCCTTCCTTTTAGATTATCGAGCGTAGAGCATATTGGGATTGGTGATCGAAGGAAGCTCGTCTCACACTATCAAGCTACCTTGGTGTATGTATGCATGATTTTGATATTTTGAGTTTGGCATGTATAGGTGGCTAGTCTTTGTGTAAGATTTGTTTTGTAAACTCAATAGATTAGGTGAACACGCGATATTTGTTTTGTAAATGGTGTTATAAATGCATTCATTTTGAGTAGGTGTTATTGGAATTGGATGATTTGAATGGTGTGTATGTAAAAATTGTGTTACAGAGAGGCCAAGGCTTGGCATATAGCCTATCACGGCCTGCACAATAGGACACACGGGCGTGTGTCATGACCGTGTGAAATTTGACAGAATACTCAACGGTCTTATGGCACGGGCGTGCCTAGGTCGTGGGTGGCACACGGTCTGACCCCACGAGTGTGTCCCTGGACCGTGCCTCCCCTGCACTTTAAATTGAATTATGGATGAGTTGATAAGAATGGTGAAATGTGATTAATTTGTAAGTGGTATTTAGATGCATATATATGACTACATAAAATGGTCACCTTAGTATAAGCTTATTTGTGATTCATGATATGTTGGATTAATGTTGAATGATGATGACATTTGATAAGTTTAAAGTCTTATTGTTCCGGTTTGAGTTACAAGTCTAGTAATGCCCCTTACCTATTCCGGTGACGGTTACGGGATAGGGGTGCTACAAAACTAGTCTACAATATTTACAACTTAATTAAAGTTTGATGGTTTAAAAATTATATTGTGCCACCAAACTTATCTGATTATTCCTTAAACTTCACCATCGACTTCATCCAGAACTCTCAACCATCTTGGCTTTTCTAATCACTCATCCTATTGGGATTTCTCCCTTTGTCTCATTTTCTTGCATTTCACTTACTTGCACTTGCACAGCTTGAAACATAACTTTGATCGAGACAATTAAGTATTAAATCAAATAAAACATAATAGTCCTCCCTACACTTTTATTTCACCATTAATTTTCATTATAAGCTCATATCATTCGAGATCAATGGTCAACTTAGATGTGACTGAGAATGGTTTTCCCAACAGAACAAGTATTTCCTGATCTTCTTCGATATCAAGCTCTACTAAGTCGACAGGGACTATAAATCCCCATTCCTTGACCAATACATCCATGAGTACACCTTTTGGATGTACCAAAGATCTATTAGTTAATTGTAGTGTTATAGATGTAGTTTTAAGATCCCTAAGTCCAAGTTTTTGATAGATCGATAAAAGCATTAAGTTTTTGCTAGCCCCTAAATCACATTGGGATTTATTGAAATGTCAGTCCCCTATCTCTATTGGAATAGTAAAGCTACCCGAATCTTTTAACTTTAAAGGTATCTTTTTAGCAATTCAAGCACTATAGGAGGCATAAATGTCAATTTGCTTGCCCTTTTTCATTTTTTATAGTGTGACATGATTTCCTTTAAATACTTGGCACATTTAGGTTTTATCATTTAATTCTTAGAGCAATAAATTGACATTGAGGGAATTAAATAATTTAAAAAATTTATGAAATCTACTTCATCCCTCTTTTTCGTGTCTTCGAATTATGTCAAGAATGGTACGTTTGTGGTGCTTATCTTTGTATATATCAGATTAGGCACCATTTTAGCCATCTCTTCGATCAGTTCGTTGGTCTCTTCCTCCTCCATGGGTTTGTTGACATCTTCAAGAACCTTCTCCTTCTCATGTGTGGGTGTTTTCGAGTTTTTAAATGTTTTTTGTAATCACAGACCGATCACATTTGCGTGCTATTCCCATCTCTATGAGTATTGTTCTCTATAGTACTATGGAGCCTCTAAACATAGTCATTAGCTTACTCATCTGGTCGCAGATGCTATCCATTCAGGATTTGATTTGTCCACACGTGACTTGGACTTGTCGAATGTCCATCTTTATCTTTTGCATCTCCCCTTCTAATCGGTCAAATCATTGACTACATGTAGCATGGTCATTACCCATAGATCTTTTTGTAAGTGTGGAATTTGGTAAGAAAGGTTTCGTCGGTCCTACATTTGATTTCCGCCTCTTGGGTTGTCTCCCCACTTGAGGTTTAGATGATCTTTCCAACTAGGACTATAGGTATGTAACATCCTAAAGTTAGGCCTAGAAGTATTGGGCTTGAGTCTAGGCTCGGGTATAAGAAAACCTGAATAATTGAGAAGTTTTAAATATTATTGTTTAAAAAAATTTTTTTGAATTAAATTATCATTAGAAAATTTTTATTGTATTTATTATTACTGATGTTTTAAATATTTATGAAAATTATAAGTGAGATAAAATTATTATCGTTATTATTATTTTTATAAAACTATTAATTTGGTGTTTAAATTTAGTGTTTAAATGAATTTAGAAGGATTTATAGTGTGGGTGAAGTCTTGGGTTCGATCCAAGACTCTAGCAAAAATTCTTAATTTTTGCATTCTTAGGGAAATCTGGGCTTAGGGCCTTATAGAATAATTGGATCAGGATTGGGCATAAGGAAATGTTTGGCCCAGTGGTGTGGCGCGCTAGGCAGCTGGAAGTCTGGGCTTAGGGCCTTATAGAATAATTGGATCAGGATTGGGCATAAGGAAATGTTTGGCCCAGTGGTGTGGCGCGCTAGGCAGCTAGAACAAGACTGGGGTTCAAGTCCCAGCGTGCGCAATATGGGTTTTTATTTTCAAGCAAATCAGGCTGTCGCAAGCAGGCCTTATAAGTGAATGGGGTTAATTTGTGTCACAAGAGAGCATTTGGTCCAGTGGCTTGGGGCACTAAGAGGACGTGAGAGTGCCTGGGTTCAAGGCACGGTGCACGCATAGCTTGTTTTTATTTTAAGAAGTCAGGTTGGCGTTAGCGAGGCTTTAAGATAAGTTGTGATGGGATTATGCCACAAAAACACTTGTGGCGCAGCGGCAACAGTGCGTTAGGCACTCCAAAGGGGCACAGGTTTGAGTCCAAGTGTAGCAAAGCTGCAGCGTAGTGGCTAGCAGCGTGCTAGGCTACCTGGAGGTCCCAGGTTCGAGCTGGGGCACGCGTAGTATGGTGCTCTTTTTACTGTGCGCGCGTGGAAGGAGCCGTGCAGGACTGGGGGACTCTCCTAGCAGCGTGCTGAACGGTGCAAGCGGTGGATAAGGGCTGCTGCTGTTCGGTGAATGGATTTGGATTTGTAGCTAAAATCAAGGAGCAGATCATGGATTAGAATGCGAAAATCATGGAATTTGTTTGTGAGAAGGACTTTGGTGTCGAATTAAGGACTCATTCGGCTATAGGCAAATAGGTTCTTTTGTTTATTGAATTGATTTCGTTCTTTTTATTATTTTTGTTTGTTCAATCGATTTTGCTTATTATTTTAGGATCTTTTATTTTGCTCATCTCCTCTTCTCCAATTCTTTTATGCATACTCTTAATTTTTCCCTTTTGTTTTACATTCTCTCTTTTTCTTCTCTCTTCCCCAATCTGTGATTCTTTTCTCTTTCAAGCAATTCACCTCTTCTCTTCCTGCTCCCTTCTAAATCGAATCCCATTTGAGTTACCCTTGTCTCTATCACCTTAGTTGATTTAACTAAAGGCCAAACTCAGTCACCATTGCCGATTACTTTGATTAAGATCACTTCTTCTTCCATTCTTTTTCTTTCAAAAAGCAAATCTTAAACTTCTTTCTCTGCCGGCCATCCACATTAGTTCGTGACTGACTTTTTGCACTCTTCCCTTCTAAATACTTCTTAAACCGCACAGGCATGTTCTAAATCAGATTCAAGAGTCGAAATCATTTAGATTCGTTCTCTGCTTGTGATTGAGAGTAGATCTGCGACAAGACTAAGATAGGAAAGGGCTAGAAGCATACGGAATTGGTAAAACTTTGTATGGACAAAAGGGCTGTTGATCAAGAAGGATTGAAAGCTTGGATCATATGGTGACTAGATCTAGACTTAGTCATCAGGTTTCAGCAAGGATAATCGCGTGGGAGATCTCATTATCGTTCGTCGCAATCAGGTGTGTATCGAACCCTTTCTTTAGTCTAGTTCGGCAAAGGCCAAAGTAAACGAAAAGTGACCAAAAGTTTGACTGAAAGTTAGTATTTCGTGGGCTTGTGAGTGTGCGAACGCTCACAAGACAATTGGAAATCGTTAGATGTGACAGCCCAAAATAGGGTCTAACCGGAACAGTGGTTTCGTAACCACAAAATCTGAATTAAAATAGTTAAATTCTGAAAATTTTATGTTTTTCGATTTGTTAAATATGCTCTGTGTGAAAGTCGTTTAGAAATTCATTGATTTAGTGCTTAATTTTATTTTTGGACTAAATTACATTAATTGCAAAATGTGAGTTATAATGTGTAAGTACTTATTTGAAATGGGGGTTTGAACTAGAGATCTTTAAATGGTAAATAAACCAATGGTTAGTGGTATGGACACAAAAGGGTATTTCTAGAAATTTTTGTGTGTAACATGGTTAGGGGCATTTTTGTCCAAATTGTTAAAAATCAAATAAAAAGATGAGAAAAAGATGAAAAGTGTTCATCTTCTTCTCCATTGTCTGCCGAAAATTTCTTTCTCCATAGCCAAGGGGTTTGAGCTTTTTCAAGCAAATTGTAAGTGCATTTTAGCTCCGTTTTCGATTATTTTCATATTTTTGAGTTCCCTTAAAGTTAAATTTCATGATTTTACCATTTATTTGAGAAGGGATTAGGGTTTAAAAATATACACATTTGTGATATAGTTATGCATTGTTGTGTAATGGTATAAAATGAGTCTTTGAAGTGTTAATTACGGGTTTTTTTGAATAGTTTCATAAAAAAAACGTCCCTAAGGGATTAAAATGAGAAAAATGGAAATTTGTTTATAAGTATATGGAAATGTGTGGTTCTTGGGTTGTTTTTGTGAAAAGAACTTAGCTAAGTATAAAAGGTTAAGAAAATGGAATAAAATTGAGTTTACGAGAATAAGGGCAAAACGGTCATTTTGCCAAAGGTCTGAATTGTGAACGAATTTGAGTAAGAAATTGATAAAATGTGTTAAATGTGTTTATTTAGATCAAGAAAAGAGAGAAAGCGATCGAGATCGCGGAAAAGAAAAGATAGTCGACTAATTCGAGATTTAGTCATTTTGTTATCGAGGTAAGTCATGAGCAAATTATAGCACATTACCTCATTATTGTTCATTTGATGATTTCTATGTGAAAATATGTGGATATGAATTTTGAATTATGCAATTGTATGTTTGTGAATATTCTGGTAAATCCCGTTTGAACTGTAAGAATGATTCCGGATATTGGTGACATGTCACTTGAGGGCTTCTGATTCTGTCTGATTCTGTATTCCAGGTGCTGGGTGCACTAGTATGTGTTGCAGTCACCTGTCAGCTTATGTAAGCTGGCCCGTGGATTACGTCTGTATTCCTGTGATCTAAGGTAGCTCCGGCTACTTATTCTGGTAGCTTCGACTACATATTCTGATCGCTTTTGCCATACCTCTATATTGGCTTTGGCCACATATCTATGAGGCACTTCAGTGCTAACCTCTGTATATCTGTTTCTGTTCTGAATGTTCAACGGGAATTAACTTGGTTATGTGAAGCATCTGTGCAGGTTAAGCAATTGAAAATGAATTAAACATGTTATGTGTGGATGTCTATATTTGGACATTTTGGTAAGAATGTGCATTAGTAAGTATATGGATGTTGCATTATGACATAAAGAAATTAAATGCCTTATCTAATTATTGTGCATTTGATATTGATTTACCTATGACTTACTAAGCTATGTATAGCTTACTCCTTTTTCCTTTCCTCTTCCTTTTAGATTGTCGAGCATATAGTATATTGGGATTGGTGATCAAAGGAGGCTCGTCTCACACTATCAAGCTACCTTGGTGTATGTATACATGGTTTTGATATTTTGAGTTTGGCATGTATAGGTGGCTACTCTTTGTATAAGTATTGTTTTGTAAGTCAAATAGAATAAGTGTATATGTGATACTTGTTTTGTAAATGATGTTATAAATGAAATTATTTCGAGTATGTGTCATCGAATTGGTTGAAATGAATGTTGTGTATGTGAAAGAGAATTTCAGGGAGGCAAAGGCTTGGTAAATAGCCTAACACGGTCTATCCGGTAGGGCACGCAGTTGTGTGACATGATCGTGCAGGGTTTGACAGAATGCTCCACGGGTACATGGCACAGGCGTGCCTTAGCTATGGGTGGCACATGGTCTGACCCCACGGGTTTGTCCTTGGACCGTGCCTTCCCTGCACCTTGATTTTAAATTTTGGGTACCACACGAGCACGGGACACGACCGTGTGTCTCAACCGTGTGGGGTACACGGCCCCCAAATGACCGTGTGGGGTGACCGTGGCTAATTTGACAGATTCGACCACGGTATCTAGACATGGGCGTGTGAAGGCCACACGGCCTTATTACACGGCCGTGCTTAGTGTCACACGGGCGTATGACGTAGTTTCGAAAATGAAAAATTTTTCGGGCCTCCGATGCGATAGGATTCGAATCCTAATCATTTGAGATGTCTGTATTGAGTCAGAAAACCCTTGATAAGGGTAAAACTTGTAATGATTTGGTTGAAAATATGAGTCTGTACTCCGGTAAGTTCTGCAACACCCATTACTCGATTCCGGTGATAGTTTCAGGTAAGGGGTGTTACATTTTTAATTGGTATCAGAGCACGATTGAGCCGATTCTTGGATTAATATAGTAAGTGTAATAGTCAATCTATACATGCCATATCTGAGACTTGATAGTATGACGACTCCTAATGTTTGAAATGTTTTCTATTATAGTAAATGGATCCCAATCGAGATACTGCTGATGATGCTCAGAGTAATGCGCATGCTCCCGCGCAAGGGACAACGCTTGTTCAGAGTAGACCCGAGACTCAGGGTCAAGGAGATGAGGCTCGGGAAGCCTTTCTCCATATGATGAGTAATTGGTATAGGTAGTTTATTTGGGCGAATCCGAATGCTCAACCTTCTCCGCCCCTCCTGTTTCTCAAGCCGTTCCTATAGCCTCTCCACGAACAGAAGTGGTAAGACTGTCTAAACATCTGGTAGTTAAGATTAGAAAATATGGGGCTGAAGAATTTCGAGCTAATGTGGATGATGACCCAGAGAAAGCTAAATTTTGGTTAGAGAACACTATGAGAGTGTTAGATGAATTGTCTTGTACCCCATAAGAAAGTCTAAAATGTGCCACTTCATTGTTACGAGATTCTGCTTATCACTGGTGGAAGACTTTGATATCAGTGGTTCTGAAAGAGAGAGTTTCGTGGGATTTCTTTTTGGAAGAATTTCGAAAAAAGTACATCAGTAAGCGGTTTATTAATCAGAAGCGGAAAGAATTTTTGGAATTAAAGCAAGGGCAAATGTCAGTAGCTGAGTATGAAAGAGAGTTCGTTAGATTAAGTAGTATGCTCAAGAGTTTGTAACTAGTGAAGAAATACTCTGTAAGAGATTTGAAGATGGACTGAATGAGGATATCAGACTACTTATGGGAATTCTGGAAATAAAAGAATTAGTAGTGCTTGTTGAATGGGCCATTAAGGCCGAGGCATTGAGCAAAGAGAAAAGAAAGGTTGAAAATGAAGCTAGAGATGCAAGAAAGAAATCAATGGGTCGATCATTTCAGTCTCAGTCAAAGAAATCGAGAGAGATGAGTTCTCAATCAAATGTTTCGGTAAATTTTTCTCGAAGAGATTGTGGTAAGCAACGCTCCAATCCGAAGGGGCAATCTACTTCCGTAACAAGTGTCGGTAGTGTTAGATCTGATAGATTCGAATGCCAACACTGTGGAAAGAGACATCTAGGTGAATGTTATCTGCATAATCGAGCTTGTTTTAGATGTGGATCTCAAGATCATTTCATTAAAGATTGTCCTGAAAAAGAAGGGCTTGAGAAATCTCAGAATGTCAGACCGAGTAATGTGAGCAGAGGAAGACCATCAAGGAATGTGGGATCTGGAAATTGTAGTAAAAATGAAAAGAAAGATACGACTGCAAGATCTGAAGCGAGAGCTCCAGCAAGAGCATATGCCATACGGGCTTGTGAAGAAGCGTCTTCACCTGAAGTGATCACTGGTACATTTTCTCTTTATGATAATTCTGTTCTTGCTTTAATTGATCTGGGATCAACTCATTCGTACATATGTGGGAAACTAGTGTCTGATAAGAATTTGTGTATTGAGTCCACTGAATTTGTAGTCACAGTGTCGAATCCGTTAGGAAAACATGTGATAGTAGACAAAATTTGTAAGAACTGTCCTTTGATGATTCATGGTCACAGTTTCCCTATTAATTTAATGTTGCTTCCTTTTGATGAGTTTGATGTTATTTTGGGAATGGATTAGTTAACTTTGCATGGTGTTAAAATAGATTGTAGGCAAAAGATTCTTGAATTGAATTGTAGTAATGGTGAGATACTTCGAATTGAAACCGATAAGTTAGATTGTGTTCCGACTGTGGTCTCTGCAATGTCTGCTTATAAATGTTTGAAAAGTGGTTGTGAGGCATATTTGGCTTACGTGCTAAACACTAAGGTGTCTGAAAAAGAGATTGGATCTGTGCCTGTGGTGTGTGAATATTTAGATGTATTTCTGGAACAATTGCCAGGGTTGCCTCCGAATAAAGAAGTAGAATTTGGCATTGAATTGCTTTCGGGTACTGCTCTGATTTCGATTAATCCGTATAGAATGGCACCAACTGAATTGAAGGAATTGAAAGTACAGTTGCAAGAATTGACCGACAAGGGATTTGTAAGACCTAGTTCTTCTCCGTGGGGTGCTCCGATTTTGTTTGTTAAGAAGAAAGATTGGTCATTGCGACTTTGTATTGATTATCGTCAACTTAACAGAGTAACAGTGAAGAATAAGTATCCGTTGCCTAGAATTGACGACTTTTTTGATCAGCTTAAGAATGCTTCAGTGTTTTCTAAAATTGATCTGAGATCCGGGTATTATCAATTGAAGGTTAAGGAGTCTGATGTACCTAAGACTGCTTTTGGAACCCAGTATGGTCACTACGAATTTTTGGTAATGCCATTTGGATTGACAAACGCTCCGGCCATTTTTATGGATTTGATGAATCAGATTTTCAGGCCTTATTTGGACAAGTTTGTAGTGGTTTTCATTGATGATATTCTGATATATTCTCAGAGTGAGTCTAAGCATGTTGAACATTTGAGAATTATACTTCAGACCTTGAGAGAGAAGAAACTGTATGCCAAGTTCAGTAAAAGTGAGTTCTGGCTCAGTAAAGTTGGATTTCTGGGACATATTGTTTCGGAAAAAGGTGTTCATAAAATTTCAACAATTATAGGATGGAAGCCTCCTAAAAGTGTGTCTGAAGCCAGGAGTTTTTTGGGCTTAGCTGGGTATTACCGTCGATTTGTAGGAGGTTTTTTGATAATAGCTTCTCTGATTACGAGACTATTACGGAAGGAAGTTAAATTTGTGTGGACCGCTGAGTGTCAGCAAAGTTTTGAAAAGTTAAAAAAGTGTTTAACTGAGGCATCAATGTTAGTGCAACTCGAGTCAGGGAAAGATTTGTTGTTTACAGTGATGCGTCTCTGAATGGACTTGAATGTGTCTTGATGCAAGAAGGAAAAGTAGTAGCATATGCCTCTCAGCAATTAAAGCCACATGAAAGGAATTATCTGACTCACGATCTGGAGTTAGCTGCTATAGTTTTTGCATTGAAGATATGGCGACATTATCTGTACGGTGAAAGGTGTAGAGTGTATACTGATCACAAAAGTCTGAAGTATGTAATGACTCAAAAAGATTTGAATTTGCGACAGCGAAGATGGTTGGAATTATTGAAAGACTATGAACTTGTGATTGACTATCATCTGGGTAAAGCAAATGTGGTTGCTGATGCCTTAAGTAGAAAGTCTTTGTTTGCTTTGAGAGCTTTGAATACGGATTTGTCATTGTCTGATGATGGTTTGTTGATAGCTGAGTTAGTGGCTAAGCCATTACTCTTATAAGAAATTTGTGAAGCTCAAAAATTAGACAGTAATTTATTAGCAAAGCGGACTCAGTGTGAAACAAATGATAGTTCTGATTTTCGAATTGATTCAAGTGGTTGTTTGCTATTTCGTGACAGAGTTTGTGTGCCGAGAAATACTGAACTAATCCGGAAGATTTTGCATGAAGCTCATGATAGTTGTTGGTCAGTGCATCCTGGTAGTGTGAAAATGTATCAAGATCTAAAAAAAGTGTATTGGTGGTCGGGCATGAAACGAGATATTTCCGAATATGTAACAAAGTGTTTAGTGTGTCAGAGAGTAAAAGCAGAACATCAGTTACCTTCGGGATTGCTCCAATCAATTATGATTCCTGAATGGAAATGGGAAAGAATTACCATGGATTTTGTTTCCGGATTGCCTTTAATACCGAGGAAGAAAGATTTTGTTTGGGTAATTGTTGACCAATTAACTAAGTCAGCTCATTTCATTCCGGTGAGGATGAACTTTTCTTTGGATAAATTAGCAGAGTTATATGTTTCTGAGATAGTTAGATTGCATGGTGTGCCTGTATCCATTATTTCCGACAGAGATCCGTGTTTTACTTCAAGGTTCTGGAGGAAGTTACAAGAGGCATTGGGTACTAAATTAAATTTTAGTACTGCCTTTCATCCTCAATCAGATGGGCAATCAGAAAGAGTGATTCAAGTGCTTGAAGATATGTTAAGATGTTGTGTTTTAGAGTTTGGAGGTAGTTGGGATAAATATCTGCCTTTGATTGAATTCGCGTATAACAACAGTTATCAGTCAAGCATTAGAATGGCACCATATGAAGCTCTGTATGGACGGAAGTGTTAGACTCTGTTGTATTAGACTGAACCTCGTGAGAGATATGTTCATGGGACTGATTTGGTAAAAGAGACTGAAGATAAAGTAAAGATAATTCGAGATTGCCTAAAAGTTGTATCTGATTGACAAAAGTCGTATGCAGATTTGAAAAGAAAAGAAATTGAGTTTCAAGTGGGAGATAAAGTATTTTTGAAAGTGTCTCCGTGGAAGAAAATTTTGAGATTTGGCCGAAAAGGTAAATTAAGTCCGCGTTATATTGGTCCGTATGAAGTAATTAAAAGAATAGGTTCAGTAGTCTATCAGTTATCTTTACCTCTAGAGTTGGAAAGAATTCAAAACGTGTTTCATGTTTCTATGCTTGTCAATATCGGTCAGATCCGTCGCATGTGATTTCACCTACTGAGATTGAAATTTGATCCGATATGTCATATGATGAAAAATCGATTAAGATTTTGGCACGAGAAGTGAAACAATTAAGAAATAAAAGAATTTCTTTTGTAAAGGTATTGTGGCAACGTCATGGAGTAGAAGAGGCAACATGGGAAACGGCAGAGACTATGAGGAATCAGTATCCCCATCTGTTTACTGGAAAGATTTTCGGGACGAAAATCCCTAAGGAGGAGAAATCTGACAGCCCAAAATAGGGTCTAACCGGAACAGTGGTTTCGTAACCACAAAATCCGAATTAAAATAGTTAAATTCTGAAAATTTTATGTTTTCCGATTTGTTAAATATGCTCTGTGTGAAAGTCGTTTAGAAATTCATTGATTTAGTGCTTAATTTTATTTTTGGACTAAATTACATTAATTGCAAAATGTGAGTTATAATGTGTAAGTACTTATTTGAAATGGGGGTTTGAACTAGAGATCTTTAAATGGTAAATAAACCAATGGTTAGTGGTATGGACACAAAAGGGTATTTCTAGAAATTTTTATGTGTAACATGGTTAGGGGCATTTTTGTCTAAATTGTTAAAAATCAAATAAAAAGATGAGAAAAAGATGAAAAGTGTTCATCTTCTTCTCCATTGTCTGCCGAAAATTTCTTTCTCCATAGCCAAGGGGTTTGAGCTTTTTCAAGCAAATTGTAAGTGCATTTTAGCTCCGTTTTCGATTATTTTCGTATTTTTGAGTTCCCTTAAAGTTAAATTTCATGATTTTACCATTTATTTGAGAAGGGATTAGGGTTTAAAAATATACCCATTTGTGATATAGTTATGCATTGTTGTGTAATGGTAGAAAATGAGTCTTTGAAGTGTTAATTACGAGTTTTTTCGAATAGTTTTCGATAAAAAAATGTCCCTAAGGGATTAAAATGAGAAAAATGGAAATTTGTTTATAAGTATATGGAAATGTGTGGTTCTTGGGTTGTTTTTGTGAAAAGAACTTAGCTAAGTATAAAAGGTTAAGAAAATGGAATAAAATTGAGTTTAGAGAATAAGGGCAAAATGGTCATTTTGCCAAAGGTCTGAATTGTGAACGAATTTCAGTAAGTAATTGATAAAATGTGTTAAATGTGTTTATTTAGATCAAAAAAAGAGAGAAAGCGATTGAGATCGCGGAAAAGAAAAGATAGTCGACTAATTCGAGATTTAGTCATTTTGTTATCGAGGTAAGTCATGAGCAAATTATAGCACATTACCTCATTGTTGTTCATTTGATGATTTCTATGTGAAAATATGTGGATATGAATTTTGAATTATGCAATTGTATGTTTGTGAATATTCTGGTAAATCCCATTTGAACTGTAAGAATGATTCCGGATATTGGTGACATGTCACTTGAGGGCTTCTAATTCTGTCTGATTCTGTATCCCGGGTGCTGGGTGCACTAGCATGTGTTGCAATCACCTGTCAGCTTATGTAAGCTGGCCCGTGGATTACGTCTGTATTTCTGTGATCTGAGGTAGCTCCGGCTACTTATTCTGGTAGCTTCAACTACATATTCTGATGGCTTTTGCCATACCTCTATATTGGCTTTGGCCACATATCTGTGAGGCACTTCAGTGCTAACCTCTGTATATCTGTTTCTGTTCTGAATGTTCAACGGGAATTAACTTGGTTATGTGAAGCATTTGTGCAGGTTAAGCAATTGAAAATGAATTGAACATGTTATGTGTGGATGTCTATATTTGGACATTTTGGTAAGAATGTGCATTAGTAAGTATATGGATGTTGCATTATGACATAAAGAAATTAAATGCCTTATCTAATTATTGTGCATTTGATATTGATTTACCTATGACTTACTAAGCTATGTATAGCTTACTCCTCTTTCCTTTCCTCTTCCTTTTAGATTGTCGAGCATATAGCATATTGGGATTGGTGATCAAAGGAGGCTCGTCTCACACTATCAAGCTACCTTGGTGTATGTATACATGGTTTTGATGTTTTGAGTTTGGCATGTATAGATGGCTAGTCTTTGTATAAGTATTGTTTTGTAAGTCAAATAGAATAGGTGTATATGTGACACTTGTTTTGTAAATGATGTTATAAATGAAATTATTTCGAGTATGTGTCATCGAATTGGTTGAAATAAATGTTGTGTATGTGAAAGAGAATTTCAGGGAGGCAAAGGCTTGGTAAATAGCCTAACACGGTCTACCCGGCAGGGCATATGGCCGTGTGACATGACCGTGCAGGGTTTAACAGAATGCTGCATGGGCATATGGCACAGGCGTGCCTAGGCTGTGGGTGACACATAGTCTGACCCCACGGGTGTGTCCCTAGACCGTGCCTTCCCTGCACCTTGATTTTAAATTTTGGGTACCACACAGACACGAGACACGGCCGTGTGTCTCAACCGTGTGGGGTACACGGCCCCCAAATGACCGTGTGGGGTGATCGTGGCCAATTTGACAGATTCGACCACGGTCTCTGGACATGGGTGTGTGAAGGCCACACGACCTTGTTACACGGCCGTGCTTAGTATCACACGGGCGTGTGACGTAGTTTCGAAAGTGAAAAATTTTTCGGGCCTCCGATGCGATAGGATTCGAATCCTAATCATTTGAGATGTCTGTATTGAGTCAGAAAACCCTTGATAAGGGTAAAACTTGTAATGAGTTGGTTGAAAATATGAGTCTGTACTCTGGTAAGTTCGGCAACGCTCATTACTCGATTTCGATGACAGTTTCGGGTAAGGGGTGTTACATTAGATCTGAAATCATAAGTGGTAAATAAGTTGAGAGGGAAATTTCGTGCAAATCGGTAAGTTAGGCCTCAACGGGCTAAAACTGGGCCCAATGGGCTTTCGAGCCCATATGGGTAAAAATAGGCAATAATTATGTTCTGTTAGACTATAGGATCGAAACTGCTAAAACTGGAAAATTGGTTATGAAACTTGGACTAAATGGGCTTAATTTGCTAATAGACACCGTAGGGCCCATTAGGGGTTTTAGGGCCCAATAGCTAAAACTGTTAAACTAAGTTAAATAGACTGCTGTGATGACAAATGGATTAGTAGTGACTGTATTATGCATGAGATCCCTAAAAACTGATAAAATTACTAAAATATCCTCATAGGTAAGAAATTACTATTTTACCCCTAGGTACAAAATGACAGTTATACCCCTAGGGCTAAATTTAACTGAAATGCTTGATTTACTATTTCTGTTTTCTGTATGCCATGTCATAATTATCTGTTGCATGGGTTTCGGGATTATTGATGGAGGAAGTGCAAGTGGCATTGCCACGATTACTAAAAGAGGCCTTGCCTCGTATTACTATTAGTGGCCACAATATCTGAGCGGCAATGCTGTGATTGTGGTGTGTAGCGGTTGGGTGGGTCGAGTAGCTTCCCCACATGGTGTGTTGGGTTGGTACGAATGGTGTGTAGCGGTTGGGTGGGTCGAGTAGTCTCCCCACATGTGATGGGCTTTGCATTCATGCATGTTATCTGTACTATTACTGTTATGGGCCTATGGGCGTGCTACTATCTGTAAAGGGCTAAGGCTCAGTTCACTGTATCTAAATAGGGCTTCGGCCCAGTTATTACTGAGACTGATAAGGGTTTAGGCCTAGTGGGCTTGAGCTGACTTGGGCTCTAGATGGGCTTCTATACACACTGAGTTTTCCAAACTCACCCCTTTTCCTTCCATCCTTGCAGGTGAGCCTTAGATTGGTGGACTTGGAGTTGGGAGGGATTCAGAGTGGCTACATAGACTGAACTATTGGTTTTGATTAAGTTATTTATTTCAATTTGGTCATTATTATTTTTATTCTAATTTTGGGTTTGTAATAAGGCCTTTTTAATTATTTTTTTAAATTTGTTTTTAGCTTAAGTATGGTATTGTTTAAATCATTTTGAAATCGGTTAGCTCTAAGGCACGTTTTTATAAAAGTTACTTATTTTCAAAATATCACGATAACCAAGCAAAGCTTCCGCAATGTAAACATTTTCATAAATGAATATCTTAAATAAACTTAAACTTGTTTTGTTTAAGTGTGGCAATGGATGTGTTCATGTCTAGGATTGGATCTAGGAAGAGCTTGGTACTTAAGTAGTCTAAATGACTCACCTCCTCTTCTTTTGAATCCTACCTGGTGCGTAGTATCCATTCACTTTAAGCCATAACAAAGAAGGTCTGTTTTTCCGATACTTAATCTATTTTTAAAATAACATGTTTCCGTGACTGCAAAGATTTACAAGCTTCCACGATTTTCCGTAAGACTTTACAAAGTTGTTAACAATGTTTTGAAAAGGGAAATGATTATTCACGTTTTGGAAAAATAAACAGACAAAAAGGGTTTTATACAAGTTTAACGGTAAAAGTTTCTAAACATTAAGAAGGGTTTTTAATGAAAACATGGTTTTCGAAAAACACTTCCATGTGACACACCAGACTTGGCCGTAACGTCTAGGCCGAGTTTGGGGTGTTACAAGGTATTTGTATAGGGATTTTGACCCTTATTACCTATGAAATTCATGTTGTTCGATTGGTTCCTAGAATATGGCTTCGATTTTCTTTGTTTGGCAATCAACTCCGAATGGTTGAGCTTTTTTAAGATATGATTATATGTATCTTCTTCGTTGGTAGCTTTTATAGTTGGAGGCTTTAATTTATATGTGAATCTTTCATTTGGCCACATATATGCATTTATAGCCATATCATCTATAACCTTGTATGCTCGTTCGTAAGTGTGGCATGATAGATCCTCTAACCGCTCTGTCTAGGTTGGATCTGATATTACCGTCAACACCATTATAGAATATCTAAATTTGGAGCCATGCTTGCAATTCATAGTGTGGGGCAATTCCTTATCATCAACTTGAAATGTTTCCATGCTTCGTAAAGGGACTCACCTTCATATTACTTGAAATTAGTGATTTCTCACCTAAGCTGAATGGTTCTACTGTAACACCCCTATCCTGTAACCATCGTCGGAATAGGTAAAAGGGCATTATCGGTCATATAACTCAATCTAGAACAGTAGATCATCAAACATTTACCAAATTACATCTCAATTCAGTCAATATCATTCATTCACATTCAAAATATGCTTAATTTGAGCATATAAAGTACTATACATGTATTTGGGACCGATTTGATAACATTTGAAAATGTTAGGAAACTTAGAAAATTTTTCATTTAATGGTCAAATGCCCGTTTCACACGCTGGTGTGAACAGGCCGTGCACCTCACACGGGCACCAGACACGCCCATATGTCCAGGCCATGTGGAAACAGGGCATACCTATTTACTTGCACCAAACGACGTGTCCCGTGTGCCAGGCCGTGCCACCAACGACCATTAGACATGCTCGTGTGTCTAGGCTGTGTCAATTCTGTAGGGTAAACTGACTTAATTATCTAGGGTGCAGGGGTCACACAGTCGAGACACATGCCCGTGTGCTCAAACCGTGTGGCACGAAAATAGGCTTGATTTAATCAACATTTCACACCCAATTCTCTTGTACCTACAAGCATCAATTTGCACCAATTTCATATGCCAAATAAGCAACCAATTCAGCCAAAGAATAGATATTTAAAACCATTTCATAACCAATCAAAACAAAACCAGTTACAACACAAACATGTACCAACTTTCATGTATCCATTTCAAGCCAAATACATATATGTCATATCCGTTTTTCATTCATCTCAAACTTAACAAGATCTTACCAAATCAAATATAACCTTACCATTCCACAAGTAAGCATATACCAAAATGACCATTTCATTTAGTCATACATATCTCTCAAAATAGTACTTTATAAAACAATCATATAATTCCATCATACCAACCATATCAAATCATCACAAACTGAACTTATCATAATAAGCATTCATACCCAAACCAACATTTCCAACTCAAGCCATATCACATAGCTTGAGAAAGTACCAAAATTCATACCATATTCACTAGCATAAGTGACCTAAAGATTCAACTTAAAAACTAGCCTATACATACCATGTTTACATCATTTACAATAGTTCCAAAGTACCAAAAGTTTGCTTGGATAGTGCGATAGCAATCTCCGACCTCGTCCAAAATCAAGCTAGCTTCTAAAATCTATAAAACACGGGAAAAAAATGGAGTAAGCTTTAAAAGCTTAGTAAGCCCATATAAGATAGAATTAAACTTACCGATTCAACATTTAAAGCATTAAAAACATTATTAAACCAAGTCATATATCCTCAATGCCTATTCAAAACATAATTCACATGTTAGTTATATAACAACCATATATTCATCCATTAAGAAGGATGAAAATAAACATATAACATTCATATAACATTTCAATACAACTCTCAATTCATGTAATACAAATATCATTATAATCATACCAATCATAGGTCTCATGTATCATGTCATATATATAATTCATCTACTAATATACATTTAGCTGATATCAAACTTATTCTCCATGTAACATATAACATATATACATGTAAAACATGTAGTTCATTTAACAATAAGCTCATGTAATTTATATAGTTTATGTAACTTATAATTCTTGTAACATATTTCCATGTAAAATATTTAACTTTTATAGCATGTAATCTTTGTAATTAATATCGTTTAATGCCCGTTGAACTTTCAAAAACATCAAGGGATACTCAGGTGATACACACTAAGAGTTTAATCGGTAATTCGTCAATTCATCATGTATGCTATTTCGAGCTAGAATCGGTATGCTCCTCTTGAGCCGGTAAACTGTAAGCTCAAACGAGCTAAATGATAAGCTCCTCCGAAGGATTGAAACGGTAAGCTTCGAAGAGCTGGACGGTAAGCTCATAAAAGCTGAAATGGTAAGCTCATACGAGCTATGGTTGGTCCGCAACAAATGCTAGAGCTCAACCAAACGGTAACCCTAGTGACATGTCACTTTTATCCTACGACTTTCTACAGTTCAAACGGGAC
The DNA here is from genome assembly GCA_020496765.1 of Gossypium stocksii. Classification (NCBI taxonomy): domain Eukaryota; kingdom Viridiplantae; phylum Streptophyta; class Magnoliopsida; order Malvales; family Malvaceae; genus Gossypium; species Gossypium stocksii. Next base: position 46,537,383 of record CM035624.1, read on the forward strand.
TCGGTATTTAATCAGAGTATTTGACCAATAGGCAATTCAATTTAATATCACATTATACAATCAAACCAATACCAAATTCAGCAAATTCAAGTATAAATATAAGTTCAATTCTAATTATATGAACTTACCTCGTATTTTGCTCGTATTCGTCGACTACCCTTCTACTTTTTATTTTCCCCAATCAAGTTCCGATATTTGTTTGTCTTAATCTATATATTATCAAATTTAAAAATTTCAGTAACCATTCAATTCAATTTAGTCCCTAATTCACATATATAGAAAATTACATTTTTGCCCCCATTCTTTTAACTACTTTGCAACTTAATCCTTTTTAATCAAAATGGCAAATTTGCACAATTAGACTAAAGCCCATAGTAGCCGTATAGTCTCTAAAAAGCCCATATTTTCAATTATTTCACATTTCTAACCACAATAATTCTTCCTTTTTCAATTTAACCCCTAATGCACATTTTTGTCAAAATTCGCTTTATAAAACTTATATATTTATTAACAACCATCAATAATCTAGCAAGAAACTTCCAAATATACTTGTATCCAAAAATGGCATATTTCAAAATCATCAATAATTTTAGAAATCAAGGTACGGGTTAGCTAGAACACATAGCAACGATTTCAAAAACATAAAAATTACTAAAAACTAAGCTAAAACATACCTTAATCAAGGATCAATAGAGCTAAATCCCTAAAAAATGTAGATGAAGTCTTCTGTTTCTTATTCTTGGCTATGGATGATGATAATTGCCATATTTTCATGTTTTTTTCATTTAATTATAACATATTAACTAATTTCCTATTTTAACCTTATATTATAAACATATAAAACATATTAAACAAGGCCATTTATGTCCACTATAATTTAAAGTGGTCTATTTACCAACTAAGGCCATTATATGCAAAAGCCAAAGCAATTTAATACCTTTAACATATAATATGTCACTTTTATCTTTTATGCAATTTAATCCTTTTTACTGAATTAACTATTTAATCGGTAAAATTTCTTTATGAAACTTTCACATGGTAATTCTATCATGCTATAAAACTTATAAAATAATAAAATAAATATTTTGGCTCGATTAGGTGGTCCCGAAGCCACCTGTTCTGATCAAACTCAAAATTAGGCTGTTACATCTACTAATTGAGAAAATTTTATGAAGAAACATTTTTACCAAATCGCCCCACGTGGTGATGGAACCTGGGTCTAATGATTCTAACCAATCAGTTGCATTGTCGCACAAAGAGAATGGGAATAATTAGAGATACACAATATCATTGATTACCTCATTATCTTTGAAGGTGTCACATAGTTAAAGGAATTGCTTCAAGTGTTGATTTGGATCTTCCACCATGTTTCCTTTGCAATGTAATGTGTTCTGGATCATTTGATTTGTGACCATATTTATCTCAAAATTATTGGCGTTAATCGTCAGCCTTTCGATACAACACCGCATCTAGTGTAGGTAGAGCGTATTCACACAACGTCCTTTGATCCATCAAGACTTTGTCTTGGATGTTTGCTTGTCATTCAGGTGGATCCTCAAATAATAGATTCTCTCGGGGGTATAGTAACTACCACAAGTGGATTAATGTTCATCAATTGACGATGGTGTCTAATTATCTACTCAGGATCTGGATATGGCTTAATTGGGGTGTTTTCGCTTCGGGTCATAAACAACCTATAAATTAAAAAGAAAGTAAACAAATAAGAATAATTAAACAAAAAATAAAAATAAAAATATCGTATCATTGTCTTTAACTTTCCTATTTATCTTATTAATTATAAAGATGTTTTCTAGATTTAATGCCGAAACCTCTCCGACAACGACACCAACAACTTGACCACCGCCAAATGTGTAAACATTTGACTAGAAAATACTACAACAAATATATATATGAAATTAAAGCAGCAGTGCCCACAAGTACATGAGTTAAATTCTAATATAATATTGTGTCATAATAGATCACGGAGAAGTATTTTGAAGATCGTACCCTAGGGAGGATAAATGAAATATATTGAAAACCTCTCTAATAAGTCTAAATAATATTGGTTAAATTATATATTATGATAATTCATAAAATAGATGAATAGAGAAAACTAAATAACTAAAATAAATAACCAAAAAAATGAACAAATGACTAAACCAATTAAACCATTCAAGAAGATTAACTCATTTCGTGGGTTGTAATTAACTACGCATCATGGTTGTACCTTTTATCTGCACGCTTTCTAGTGTTTCATATGCCATAAACATTGTAACAAAATTTTCATCATGTGAGTCATATAATGGCTTCTGCATATATACCTCGACAGCTTCCTTATTTACAATCCTAGTGGACTTTATTTTTCCATAAGGCGTACTTGTCTTCCACTAGATCATGCCATGGCTAGCCATAAACTTTTGACTCCAATGAGTTAAGGAACCATTTTCATGGTGTCAATCCATAGAGTCAGTAGATCATTTCGATGATGCCGTTTTGTAGAGCTAGTAGATCACTTTCATGATGTTGCTCCGTAGACCCAGCAAATCATTTATCCAATCCAACCTCCTCGAATCCCTTCTTAATTTGCCTATTCCACCACCAATTTTCCTATCTTTAATTAACCCGCAAATACGTGCCTTTGTACTCTACATTTTATAAACATGCATAACACGCACACTACAAGCATCACTCTATGCAAAATGATACATATAGGTAGAAATTAAGTTAAGCTTTATAGATAATTTTATGATATTAGGGACCAAATTGAATAGAGTGAAAATTTTAAGGAAATTATGCTATAGATTAAAATTACAAGGTCCTTAATGAAAGAATATGAAATTAGATTTTAATTTGATGTTAAATATAAAAAATGAGTATTTTGAATATAAGGACTAAAATGAATAAAATGCAAACTATGTTTGATTATGTGTTTTATGTAATTGAGTGAAAACTCATATGGTGTCAATGCTTGAATTGTCATACATAGTTAAAGATGACATGGGATTGTCCCAAAAGAAAGGAAAGATGAGAGTCGTAGATGAGTAGCTAATATGGTTTGTGCTTCCATGATTTGAATTCAATACATATACATATATTCATATGACTTGTTACAAACTAGCTTGATTAAGGTAAGAATATTACTTGTCTCATAAATAGGTAAGAACCTTATCCCTATATTGAAATTGGAACACTCTAACCCCTGCTGGCAAACTGAGGCGTTACACTAATAGCAGGCTTAAAGTTGGTTTGTACTTTTATTGAGGTTTCAGTGTATACTTACTGAACTAAGGCGCTAACCCAAAATTTTTAAATGACCAAAATAATCAAATTAGGAATACGCCATATAATATAAAATAGAATTGAAAAATGAAATTTTGTAGGAAACCTTCAAAAGCCAATAGGTTTATATAAAACGTAAGGCTAGTTATTTCCCGCACAAAAGTTTCAAGTGCATCACTGGAAGTTAAATATTGTTTAAATCAGTTTGGCGTATGCAACTAAAAGATGATCTCATAAACTTTAATTTACAAAGGTTTAACTTATACTTCAAGAGTATGTAAACATTCTCTTATAACAGTGATTTGGCGAAAGATGTAAATTATTACAAATGTTTGTTACAAAACAACGTTACATACCACCAGCCCAAAATGAAAGTATATGCATGTTACAAAACAAACATATGTGGGGCTCACAACAGAGGCTGCTATCTTCTAGCTAAGTCTCTTCCACGATCCCTCAACATCGTGGTAATACTTAGAGAAGGAAAAAGAAAAGGGGTAAGTTTGAAAGAACTTAGTGAGCTCAAGAACTATACATGTTCAACCTTCTAATCAAATTCCAATAGCAAGGATAACTAAATATATATTTAAATAATAACAAGCTAATAGGTTTCTCAAAGAAACATTTGGGCATAGACACTTACATAAAACAATGGCAGATACATACCTCTGGTAGATTATTATTTTTCGAATATAGTTCAAAACTACTTTCCAGAGAACAGTTTCATTAACATCAACAAAACATATACTTCACCTTAATGGAACACCAAAGCTACCGTCACATACTCTATCATCCCAAACATATCGGTTGACTGACATCTATACGCTTATTGAGTATAACTCCCCTTTGGCGGATAGAATACGCCAAGCACTACAACAAACAGATACATTCATAAAAAATATATTAAATAAGATTAAAACCTAATACTTTTCATGGAATGCAACTACATAATCAACTTTTTTGTTTTGTGGTCTCATACCTTACTTTGAATGTACACAACATGCATTATATACAATAAATCCAATGTTCAGATCTTCTTACTATTTCTCATGCTCTTCATTGTGCTAACCTCGAATCTCATATTTACACCTCATAATAGATGTCTTATTCCATGTTGTTTTGAACATATGTGTGGTTTCCCACAAGATCAGGGCTCTTTGCCATAGTTAGCAACTAACATGCCCTACTAATGACATCACCCATAACATCAGACTGGTTAGCAACTAACATGCCCTACTAGAAACCCAACACATACACCAATCTGGTTAGAAAGTAACATGCCCTACCAGTGGCTCGTCATCTTTGCCAACCTAGTTAGTAACTAGCATGCCCTACTAATGGCCCATCGTATCCAGATACCGAGTTTGCACAACAAGGAGTTCATATTTATTTCTAATCACTTACATGCACATGCAAATGGTTACATGCAACAACTTACCACGTTAAAATGAAACGTTTGACATGAATTCATAATCTTCAACTATTATGTCCCGGACAACAACAGTATATAGGGACTTACAGTAGACTCATAAAGAAACCCACACAAATTGGATACTCATATAAGATCTCAAAGTAGCTAGTTACACCCTAAGTCTTTTGCTACACTCCACAACCTTTACTTGTTATTCGAACACTCGCTAGTTCTTTTTTAACGAGGTTATTCCCTCCTTTCTCGGGGTACAAGAATAAAACAAGGTAGAAGAAAGAAAAGAAGAACCCCTACTACAATAGCCACACCATTATCTGTAGCCCACACAGCTCTCATAATAACCCTACACGTGGCTAAACATACAAAGCTGACTCAACACCTTTTGTGGTTGACATTATAATTTCTACGTAAATCCTACTTTAAACATCACTGTGCTTTTGTTAATTTCCAACTATAACTTAACAAGAAACCAACTAATTGAACAGCATACCCAAATGCTCATAAAGAAAACTATCGGGTACATGGCCTAATAATCCGCCACTAGCAGATAATAATAGAAGGGTTCACCAACTCAATACTTGCTAAGAGAATCTGCTAATTAGTGAGTTCTCCACAATGACCATGCAAAGGGTTATAGACTAGTAACCTATACTTCACTAAAAGATGAACCTTCAACCAAGTCTCTATAAACTTACTTGATTGGCCACTTAATCCGCCAATCATGGTGTGACAACAACACCAACTTAACCTGGCAAATAGGGCATAAATTAACCTTCTACTACTTATACTCTATCCAACAATCTGCCCACACCACCAACTAAGACTATACCGGGCGGGGTGTTTCAAAAATAATAGACACCCTATTAACTATCTTGGGCAGATTCAAATATTATTGGAATGCCATAGGATTGGATTATTGTAAGAGAGTTTACTTTTGTTTATACTAATGAAGCATGGAGCTTATATTATACTTTGATGTTTCAATGAGGTGTAGAGCACACATTACTTTGGTTTGAGTAAGGCACGAAGCACATATTATACTTCGGACATACTGATGAGGCATTGGGTCGATTATATTGGTGTGTGGTGGTTGGATGATCCATGTATCCATCTTAAGTTAGTGCCCGGTTAATAGGGATCATAAGACATATACCTTGCAAGTGATATTGATATGAAATGCAAATAGTAAAATGGTCTACTTATAAATGTTAAAGTAACAAAAGATTGCATGTGAAAGATCATGTGAACTGATTTAAATGAGCCTTGAGGGTCAATATGGATATAAAACAAATCAATGGATTTTAGATGGAAACGAGAACATGAAATGAATTTTGTTACATGTTATGATACATATGAAATATGATATGATGATAAGCAAGATTATAAGTTCATATATGGCATGCCAAATGAAATGTTGTATAAGATTTTGCTCATGAGGCATGAAATGCAAACATGATAGTAGTTGATAATTAGATCATAAATTGAGTATCTTATTTTTCTTGGTTGTATTTGAATTACTGATTCAAATCGTGTTATCACTTTGAGCCCAATTGCCCAGCTACGATTTGTTTAATTTTGTGTGCAAGTATCGTAGATCTCTGAGTTTCAAAGTGATCAACAACATACAAATTGAACTCTTGAATCCACAAGTTTGTATAAATTTTTTTTTTTCATTTTTACAACAAATGGCATGTACCTAAGGCTTTGAGTTGGTTTTTAGGTCTATTTTGATAGTTTGGTACTCATGGTAAGAACAATTACCTAATTATTGTGTATATATTTATTTGATGTTTTAAAAATAAGTTTGCTTATTCAAGTTAAGTGATGCTATGTATTGAAATTAGAAGTTACTTATATCTCAAGTAAAATATTATGATGCTCTAATCTAGAGTAAATAGGTTGGTACTTGAGATCATGCACTAATAGGTGAGTGATATGATGTGAATGATGAATTGGCGTATATGTTGATGCCTAAATTGTGTTAGGTTGAGTCGTTTGGTCATTTAGACCATTTGGTATTGAAAGTTTGACAGGTCAAGTTGAATGATGCAAATTTTGGGGGAAATAACCTTCCAGGTCATGACACTCCCCTATTGGTGTCACGAGATCGAGTTTCAATTTTAGTAGTTGCAATTCTTCCCTGTTGAAATGGCAACATTGAGGCCCTCAATCCGTAAAGTCACAACATTCTTCTGCTAAAGTTATGCTATCAACTTTCTTTCCTCAAGGTTGTGACTTATCCCAATTAAAGTCATGACATTATGCTTTTACCCTCAGTGTCTCGACTTTAATTTCTCAATGTTGTGACATTACCCCCCTGAATTTTTTTAATTCTTACATTTTAGTCCCTTATTCATCATCAGATTAGTATGAGAGCTTTTGTAAGCTCAATCATGACACAATTTTGATTAAATAATGTTTTTAGAAGATGTAATATTTAATTATTTGTATAACTTTGCCTCGTTGAACATTAAATTGATATCGTATTTGCTTCGATAGCAAATATGGCATCTCATGTCCCAGATTCGACTATCGGGTTAGGATTAGGGTGTTACAATCACAAACTCTTGTTGTGTAACACCCCAAACCCGGCCCGGACGTTATGGCCAGATCTGGTTTGTCACATGGACGATTTATTCACAACCAGATACTTTGATAAATCGTTATGTTGTTTATTGGAAGTCCATGACTAGTAGCTTGTAGTTATTGAGTAAAATCAGATTAAAACTGTTTCTATTATCATGAAGTGTTTATACCAAAATCACATCTGTTGTCGTTATTATTATTTAGTCATCCAACCATAACGTATGGCTTGTTTGAAAATGTTTGCGATTAATTTTGAAAACCCGCATATTCTAGTCTACTGCTTGAAAACCAATAATAGTGTAACCCAAAACCAAACACCCATAGTGGCCTTATTACAAAATAAATCCGAAATTAAAATAAAAATAAATTAAAGCAAAGCGACAGCCAGAAACATGAACCATGTGGCCACCCTGAGTCCCTCGCAACTCCAAATCCTCTATGGTTAGGGGTTACCTGCGTAGGTAAAAATAATAGGGTGAGTTTGTGAAAACTCAGTGTGTAATATAACCCAACCAACAACAAAGATCAGACATGCAGATCAGTCCGGGCCAAAGCCCTATTCAGAAACAGAGTGGGCCTTGGGCCCATTATAGATACAGAACAGGATATATGCAAAAACCCAATCCTGGTCCAGCCCATCACACCACCCGTACTAGCCCATCACACTATGTGGGAAATAAATCAACCCACCCAGCCCTACACACCACAGATGCAGTAGAGCTGCTAATGCAGAAATCGTGGCAGAGCCACCAGAACAAAATTATGAGCCAGAGCCTCTAAATAGAATACGTGGCAGTGCCACTATACAGAACTTCCTCCAAATCCAAACCCAATCCCATGCAGACTAGAGTACTACATATCATATGCATACAGATTATCAGATATAGATATAGACATACACAAATCAGTCAACCTATTACTAAGGGTAAAACAGTCTTTTTGGCAACTAGGGATAAAATGGTAATTTTACCCTTCAGGAGTATTTTGGTCATTTCACTAAGTCTCGGTCTTTCAACATCTAACACGACCTTCTAGTAGGTCTAACGTCGCTCCGAGTGACTCAGGGAGTCCATATAGTCACATAGTGTATTTGGGCCCAAAACCCCTAATAGGCCCGAGTGGGCCCACATGCTCGTGTGGCCCGCTCAGTCTAAGCTTTTGCATATTATCACATATTTAACTTCTAGCATACAAGAAAACACTTACCGCATAACTATGCCCATATGTTCGTAGGCCTATTGGGCCCATCGAGGCCCATCGAGGCCCAGAACAGCCCAAGAGCATGAAAACGCACACAGCGGCCCTTACAGTCAAATACCTATGAATCGTGGGTTCGGATCAGCCCACAAGCGTTTGCACACTCAGAAGACCCCGAAATGTCGGCATTTAGGCATTTAGACTTTTCAGATTTTGTCGATTTATGCTATTAGAGGGTGTCGTTACACACTTGTTTAAGATTAGCGTTGGACGATCCCGCGAACGATTAACCTATAACAGTTTAAACACAACATTAAACCATAATCCAATTGAAAACCAACATCACCTTAACTTTAACTTCTTCGGTCAACATAAAAAACCACCCATCACTTTGTTTTGCCGAAATCTAGCCACAACTCTAGACTGCTTCTCTATTCTTATCTACTAACCACCCTTCACGAGATTCACCTTCACGAAAAACTATGAAACACAAGCAACCATAAAAGAGAAAGCTTAAGTCAGCACTCAAGGAAGGGATCCAAGCCGATTAGTACAAAGGGAAATAAGGGTTTTGGCTTTTTCATCAACCACTTAAAAGAAGGTAAAGAAGGAATAGAATACTTACCCAAGAGTTCGCTTGATTGACTTGATAAAAGAAGAACTACCGATCACAAGCCTAAGCCAGATCTATTATAGATCTAATCAAAATACATAGGAGGAGAAGAGATCTAAGGAGTTCGGCTATTTGAGAAGTCATAGATTCGGCTAAAATAAAAAGAAAACCAAATAGCATGGCAGAAAGTATACAAGAGAGGAAAGTAAAGATCAAAAATGGAGAAGAAAGGGATGTGGGTTTCGGCTAGAAGGATAAAGAAGTATGAAATGGAGGTGCAAGATTCAGCTAAGAAGAATAAAGGGAGAGTCAATGAGGATTCGGCCAAATAAAGTTTGAGAGACCAAGGTAGGATTTGGTTAACCACAAAAGAAAAGAAGAAAAAAGGGGAGGTTTAGGAGTCGACTAGAGCAAGTATTCGGTGAAAGACAAGGTAAGAATCAAAACCCGAGGAAACCCCAAAAGAAATCGGTACCTACTATAGTAACCTACCGAAACGTAAAAAGCAAAAATCCTGAAAGAATACCAAAAAGAATTCGGCACACTCTTCTACAACATATGTCAAAAAATGCTAAACCCTTACCACCTAGTCGAATTTGCCCTCCAAACAGTCCCACAATCGGCCAACACTTCCTTCCTATCTCATCCCTAACTTTTCTCCTTGAATTGCTCTTTAAATCACTCTACACCTCCCTTTCAAACATCAAGACCAATTCAAAGCCATATACCTTATCAAGTCAACTACTACACCAGTGTTTGAGCTCAACTCTACCTCTTACCTTGTCCATGTAGCAAAAATTTAAGTACCTTGCCATCCAGGGGTTTTGAAACTTAGCTCTCCCACAAGCTAAATCATGCCATCTTCCTTGGACCTTCAGTGGTGTCTCTTTGCCACTCCACCACTAGCCATCTTGTGACATAAAACCACATCATTTACTTAAAAGCCCTCTGTGCTAATGCCCACACTCACCTAAGGCCAAATTTAAAATTCTGCCAGGGTTTAGGCTTACCCAAGCGTTCTAAAGGCCCCCCTTACACACCTAATACATTAACTCAACACATCCATACATGCAAAAATAATTTTGTGCACAGAAAAAAAATTAGACCCCTAAAATTTAGGGCGTTAAAACTCTACCCCTTTAAAGAAATTTCGGCCTCAAAATTTACGTGGTTAGAAAAGATGAGGGTATTGTTACCGCATTGCCTCCTAAGGCTCTCACGTGGCTTCATCCATACCATGGTTACGCCAGAGTACCTTTACTAACAGAATAGACTTCCTTCTTAGCACCTTCACATCACAACACAAAATTTACACTAGCTCCTTTTCGAAAGTTAGATCAGACTTAACTTCGATTTCCTCAATTGGTATGACATGAGAAGGGTCAAAACAGTACCGCCTTAGCATGGAGACATGAAAAACATCGTGAATCCGGTCCAACTCTGGAGGCAGTCCAAGCTGATAAGTTACCGGTCCCACCCGTTTAAGAACTCGATAAGGCCTGATAAATCAAGGACTTAACTTGCCCTTCTTTCTGAACCTTAAGATTTTCTTCCAAGGCGAGACCTTCAAGAAAACCAAATCCCCCACAATGAACTTAATTTCCCTACGCTTTAGGTTGGCGTAAGATTTCTGCCTGTCAGATGCCTCCTTTAACCGATCCCTAATTAGCTTAACCTTATCTTTTGTATCTATTACTAACTCAGGTCCCAACACTTGACATTCAACCAACTCAGTCCAACAGGTCGGCGTACGACACCTACAACCATACAACGCCTCATACGGTGCCATTCGAATACTCACCTGGTAACTGTTGTTATGCGCAAATTCTGCTAATGGCAAGTAATCTTCCCAGCTACCTCGGAAATCAATAATACACCCTCTCAACATATCTTCTAGCACTTGAACCACCTTTCTGACTACCCATCCGTCTGAGGGTGAAAAGCAGTGCTAAAATCCAATCGCGTACCCAACGCCTCATGCAACTTCTTCCAGAACTGAGATGTAAATCTAGGGTCTCTGTCAGAAATAATCGAAACTGGCACCCCATGTAGTCGCACTATCTCAGTGACATACAACTTTTCCAACTTCTGAATCGAATAATTAGTTCGATTAGGTATAAAATGGGTAGATTTGGTCAGCCTGTCCACAATCACCCAAACTGAATCCTTCTTGGAAAGAGTCAAGGGTAATCCACTCACAAAATCCATGGTTACCCTTTCCCACTTCCAAAGTGGAATCTTGACTGGTTACAGAAGTCCAGAAGGTAGTTGATGCTTAGCTTTCACTTGCTGGCATGTCAGACACTTACCTACAAATTCCATTACCTCCCGCTTAAGCCCAGGCCACCAGTATAACTCTCGTAAATCTCGATACAACTTATTTCCACCCAGATGCATGGCACAAAGGCTGCCATGTGCCACTCGTAGTATAGACTACCTTAGATTAGAGTCTTTTGGGACACAAACTCTCCCACGGAAGCACAAAACTCCTTCACTATTTAGTCTAAAATTAGAAGTTTCTCCATTTCCTACCTGTTGGAATTGAGAAACCAATGACTCATCCAATAATTATTTCTCTTTAATTTCCTCAGTCCAAATCGGTCTTACCTACAATTTCGCTAAAAGCTACCATCGTCATACAGGCTAAGTAGAGCGAACATCGCTCTCAAATCAGATACAGCTCTCCGACTCAGAGCATCCGCCACCACGTTAGCTTTACCCGGGTGATATTCAATAGAACAATCATAATCCTTAAGTAACTCTATCCATCTTCGTTGCCTAAGGTTCAACTCCTTCTAAGTCTTGAGGCTCTTATGATCCGTGTATATGATACACTTTTCTCTATACAAGTAGTGCCTTCAGATATTTAGTGCAAAAACTATTGCCGCTAACTCCAAATCATGCATAGGGTAATTCGCCTCGTAAAGCTTAAGTTGACGTGATGCATAGGCAACCACTTTACCCTCTTATATCAACACACAATCTAATCCAATGTGTGATGCATCACTATACACAGTAAAATCCTTCTCAGACTCCGGCTGAATTAACAAAGGTGCTTTAGTCAAGACTTTCTTTAACTTCTCAAAACTTTTCTGTTGCTTCTCAGTCCAGATAAACGGTACCCTTTTCCTCAGAAGCTTTTTTCAACAGTGCCCCTATTATAGAAAACCCTTCCACAAACCTTCTGTAATACCCCACCAAACCCAGAAAACTCCGAATTACCGATATAGTCCTTGATGGCTTCCAGTCCAGAACAGCCTCAATTTTTCTACGGTCCAACCTAATCCCTTCAGCAGAAACAACGTGACCCAAAAATGTCACTTCTCGCAGCCAAAATTCGTACTTGCTGAATTTCGCATAAAGCTACTTTTCCCTTAGAATTTGCAGAGCAATCTGAAGATGCTCATCATGATCCTCTCGATTTTCGAAAACACCAAAATATCGTCTATAAAGACTACCACAAATTGATCCAGTTAGGGTTGGAATACCTGGTTCATAAGATCCATAAAGGCTGCTGGTGCATTTGTAAGTCCAAACGGTGTTACCAGGAACTCGTAATGATCATATCGAGTCCTAAATGCTGTCTTATAGATGTCTACCTCTTTAACCCTTAGTTGATGATATCCTGATCGAAGATCGATCTTGCAAAATATAAAAGCTCCTCTAAGTTGATCAAACAGATCGTCGATTCTTGGTAGAGGGTACTTGTTCTTAATAGTCAGTTTGTTCAACTGACAGTAATAAATGCACAAGTGCATCGTCCCATCCTTTTTCTTAATGAACAATACCGGTGCTCCCCACTGAGACACACTTAGTCGGATAAAACCTCGATCCAGAAGTTCTTGGATTTGCACCTTCAACTCCACCAGCTCATTCGGTGCCATCCTATAAGGAGCTATAGACACCGTAGTCATTCCAGGCAATAGATCGATTCCAAATTCAACTTCACGATTTGGAGGCAACCCAGGAAGCTCATTTGGAAAAACATCCTGAAACTATTTGACCGTTCTAACTTCACCCACGGATAGGTCCTTAGAATCATACCTACTCACATACGCCAGAAATGCCTCGCAACCCTTGTGAACTAGCTTTTCAGCTCTTAATGTCGAGATAACAATAGACAAGTAATCTCGTCGCTCCCCTATTACCATTACCTCCTCACCCCTCGAAGTATTTAGTACTATTCGTTTGGCAGCACAGTCCAAAATTGCCCGATGCTTAACAAACCAATCTATACCCAATATGAGATCAAATTCTCTAAATGGTAACTCCATCAAGTCCGCAGAAAAGGTTCTACCTTGTGTCTCTAAGGGTACATCTCTAAAAAGTTTGTCTACCCTAACCGAGTGACCCAGTGGACTAATTACAGATACCCTACTCACAGTATTCTCAGTTTGCACACCCAACATCCCAGACACATCACACGCAACATAGAAATATGCAGAACCAATGTCAATCAAAGCAATGTATGGCGTGCTATGAATTAGAAACATACCAATTATGACGTCAGGTGCGTCACCATCCTCACGGCACCGAGCAGCATAAACCAAAGCCGGTTGTCGTACCTCAGCATTATCAGCACCTTTGCTCAGTGCTCCACGTCCACGTCCATTACTACCTCTGGCCTGTCGACAGCCTCTCAGTGGTTGTTGACCACCTCTCATTGGCTGAACAACTTTCGGTTCAGTAGCTTGCATCTGTGCTAGCTTTTGAGGGCAATCTCTAACTCGATGATCTTTGGACCTACCGAAAGCATGCTCCAGAACGCCTCCAACATTCGACCAAATGGATCTTCCCCCAGTCTGCACAAGCTTGCGATCTAACCACATTTATCGAAACTGCTCGAAATGACTCATCCACTCTAGCTCTTTTAGCAGGCCTCCCCGTAGCACCTGAGGGCCCTGAATCCTTCCTGAATCTGTTTGTCTTTTTCACAGTTTTGGCACTCCGAGCGCTTCACATCCTCAGCTATTTTGGCTTTTTCCACCAGAGTACAAAAATCCCATACCCTCTGTGGAGCAATCAGTACTCTTAGCTCATCTCTAAGGCCATCCTCGAACTGCACACTGCGTTCGTCTTCAGTAGCAACTACCCCACTGGCGTATCGGCTTAATCTTAAGAATTCAGCTTCATACTCTGCTACAGTCTTACTACCCTGAGTCAGATTCAGGAATTCCTTCCTTTGGGCGTCCACATAACTTGCCCCGACGTACTTCCTTTTGAAGGCCTTCTTAAATAAATCCCAAGTCAGCCACTCAGCTGGTGTACCATCTCTCACAGTGAGCCACCACTGGTAGGCTTCGTCACGCAGTAAAGATACTGCTCCTTTCAGGTTCTACTCCACTGAGTAGTCTAGATTATTCATTATCCGCTCTATGACCTCCAACTAGTACTCGACCACATTCGGAGCTAGGCCAGATCCGCCCCTGAAGGTCTCCGCTCCATTAGCCCAGAGCCGCTCAAAAATCGATCCCCGATTCATCGTTCTAGTACTTACTCCAGCAACCCTTTCTAGAACACGGAGAATCGCCTAGGATAAAGCATCGTCCCCTACAGCCCGATCGTAAGACCCCGTCTCAGTTGCTGGTGGCGCTCGTGCCTCTCCAGTAGGCATATGTCCTGAGGATGAAGATCCAGCCTGACTACTTATTCGGCCTCGTCCACGGCCTCTTCCACGTGCAACTCTTGTACTCATATCGTATTATCTAGGTTACGAATTTTATGCATTAGTTCATAATTTCAATATTTATTGCAGATGTTTTATGCAAAGACAGTAATTTAGAGCTTTGCTTTCGCAGAATCGCAGTCTAGCTACAGTTTCAGTCTTCTAGAGTTTTCAGTTTTTCCTACTGTCTTAGTCTTCTACAGACCCTAACTACAGAGTTTTAGTAGGGCCTTAGCACTATCTATAGCAGTGTTTCAGTATCATAGTTTAATTCAACATACTATAGCATAGAATACTTACGGATTTGGTGCCGAAGACTCGGTGTGCCACACTTTCTAGTAACCATATTCAGAGAAATTCAAGTTTCGTTGAAAGAAAATATTTTAAATCAACTTTGTTGAAAATCTTCTCAAAGCCTTGGATTTCAGAAAAAATATTTTTGGAAAAGAAACCAATTTCAAAAGAACTTTCATAAGGGAGTTTTCAAAACCGTCTTCAAAACAAGTTAAGTCTTTTATTTAAATTTTTAAGAAAACTTTCGAACCCATTCCACAGCCGATTTGTTACAACTTGGCTCTGATACCAATAAATGTTACACCCTAAACCTGACCCGGATGTTATGGCCAGATCTGGTGTGTCACGTGGACAATTTATTCACAACCAGATACATTGATAAATCATTATATTGTTTATTGGAAGTCCATGACTAGTAGTTTGTAATTATTGAGAAAAATCAGATTAAAACTCTTTTTATTATCATAAGTGTTTATACCAAATTCCCATTTGTTGTCGTTATTATTATTTAGTCATCCAACCATTACGTAAGGCTTGTTTGAAAACGTTTGCTATTAATTTTGAAAACCCGTATATTCTAGTCTACCGCTTTAAAGCAAATAATAGTGTAACCCAAAACCAAACACCCATAGTGTCCTTATTACTAAATAAATCCAAAATTAAAATAAAAATAAATTAAAGCAAAGCGAAAGCCAGAAGCATGAACCATGTGGCCACCCCGAGTCCCTCACAGCTCCAAATCCTCTATGGTTGGGGGTTACTTGCATAGGTGAAAATAATAGGGTGAGCTTGTGAAAACTCAGTGTGTAATTTAACCCAACCAACAACAGAGATCAAACATGCAGATTAGTCTAGGCCGAAGCCCTATTTAGAAACAGAGTGGGCCTTGGGCCCATTACAAATACAAAACAGGATATATGCAAAAACCCAATCCCGGTCCAGCCCATCACACCACCCGTACTAGCCCATCACACCATGTGGGGAATAACACAATCCACCCAGCCCTACACACCACAGACGCAGCAGAGCTGCTAATGCAGAAATCATGGCAGAGCCACTAGAACAGAATTACGAGGCGGAGCCTCTAAACAGAATACGTGGCAGTGCCACTATACAGAACTTCCTCTAAATCCAAACCCAACCCCATGCAGACTAGAGTACTACATATCATATGCATACAGATTATCAGATACAGATATAGACATATACAAATTAGTCAACCTATTACTAGGGGTAAAACAGTCTTTTTATCGCAACTAGGGATAAAATGGTAATTTTACCCTTCAAGGGTATTTTGGTCATTTGACTAAGTCTTGGTGTTTCAACACCTAATACGACCTTCTAATAGGTCTAACGTCACTCTGAATGACTTAGAGAGTCCATATAGTCACATAGTGTATTCGAGCCCAAAACCCCTAATGGGCCCGAGTGGGCCCACACACTCGTATGGCCCGCTGAGTCTAAGCTTATGCATAGTATCACAGATTTAACTTCTAACGTACCGGAACCGCATAACTTTACCCATATGGCCCATAGGCCCATTGGGCCCATTTCGGCCCATCGAGGCCCAAAATAGTCCAAGAGCACGAAAACGTGCACAGCAGCCTTCACAGTCAAATACCCACGAATCGTGGGTTTGAATCGGCCCACGAGCGTTCGCACACTCAGAAGACCCCAAAATGCTGGTATTTCAGCATTTCAGCTTTTTGGCTTTTGCCAATCTAATCTATTAGAGCGTGTCATTACACACCTGTTTACGATTAGCATCGGGCAATCCCGCGAATGATTAACCTACAACAATTTAACCATAATGTTAAACCATAATCCGATTGAAAACCAACATCACCTTAACTTTAACTTATTCGGCCAACACTAACAAACCACCCATCACTTACCTTTACCGAAATCTAGCCACAACTCTAGACTGCTTCACTATTCTTATCTACTAACCACCCTTCACGAGATTCACTTTCACGAAAAACTACAAAACACAAGCAGTCATAAAAGAGAAAGCTTAAGTCGGCCCTCAAGGAAGGGATCCAAGCTGATTAGTACAACGGGAAATAAGGGTTTCAGGTTTTTCATCAACCGCTTAAAATGAGGGAAAGAAGGAATAGAATACTTACCCAAGAGTTTGCTTGATTGACTTGATAAAAGAAAGAATCGTTGATCACAAGCCTAAGCCCAGATCTATTATAGATCTAATCAGAATACACAGGAGGAGAAGAGATCTAAGGAGTTCGACTATTTGAGAAGTCACAGATTTGGCTAAAATAAAAAGAAAACCAAATAGTAAGGCAGAGAGTATATAGGAAAGGAAAGTAAAGATCAAAAATGGAGAAGAAAGGGATGTGGGTTTCGGCTAGAAGGATAAAGAAGCATGAAACAGAGGTGCAAGATTCAGCTAAGAAGAATAAAAGGAGAATCAATGAGGATTCGGCCAAATAAAGTTTGAAAGACCAAGGTAGGATTCGGTTAACCACAAAAGAAAAAGATAAGAAAATAGAGGTTTAAGAGTCGACTAGAGCAAGCATTCGGTGAAAGACAAGGCAAGAATAGAAACTTGAGGAAACCCCAAAAGAAATCGACACCTACTACAACAACCCACCGAAATGCAAAAAGCAAAAATCTCGAAAGAATACCAAAAAGATTTTGGCATACTCTTCTACCACATATGCCGAAAAATGCTAAACCCTTACCATCTAGCCGAATTTGCACTCCAAACAGTCCCACAATCGGCCAACACTTCCTTCCCATCTCATCCCTAACTTTTCTCCTTGAATTGTTCCCTAAATCACTCTACACCTCCCTTTCAAACATCAAGACCAATTGAAAGCCATATCCCTTATCAAGTCAACCACCACACCAGTGTTTGAGCTCAACTCTACCTCTTACCTCGTCCATGTAGCAAAAATTTAAGTACCTTGCATCCAGGTGTTTTGAAACTTAGCTCTCTCACAAACTAAATCACGCCATCTTCCTTGCACCTTCAATGGTGTCTCTTTGCCACTCCACCACTAGCCATCTTGTGACATAAAACCACATCATTTACTTAAAAGCCCTCTATGCTAATGCCCACACTTACTTAAGGCCAAATTTAAAATTCTACCAGGTTTAGGCTTACCCAGGCCTTCTAAAGGCCCCCTTACACACCAACTACATTAACTCAACACATCCATACATGCAAAAATAAATTCATCCACTGAAAAGAAATTAGACCCTTAAAATTTAGGGTGTTACATGTTGAACACCTATGTTCAACCTATCATGTTCAATAATGGTAGAATGGGCCTTCTCTTCATGTTCAGAAACATTGTACTTAACCTCTTCTATCGACGTGTTCATTTTGCCTTTGTGGCGGATGACTTCTAATATTTGCTCCAATGTATTGGTCGTAGAGGGCATGGTGGCCTAGCATGAAGAAATTCTATCCTCCAACACACTAACACATGAAACAAGGGACGGATCCTTGACATACTCATCACTTTCCATATTACTTTCAATATAGTAACATGGAATACAAGGATCATGATTATAGCTACCCATCTCATTTGCATATCCATATGAGCCATAGAAATGCTTTTATGAATAGTCTTCCCCTTTCCATTATAATTTCAACATCTCATCGAATCTCCATTCCATGAGATCAAGCTTTCATCATCATACTCATACCTATCACCAAGCCACCTACAACCATTATTATTAAACATGATTAAACAAGGTTTTCAACAAGGAAAACAAAAACAAAGAGACAAAAATAAAACCCCAAATAAGGACAATAAAAGCATTATCTAATTCCCTCATCTTTCGACTAATATTGCTTTACAAAAATAAACTAACTTAAGAAGATATTTACACCATTGCAATCCCCAATAATAGCGCCAAAAACTTGATCACACAAGTCAGTGTTCATACATCTAGTAGAGAATTAGCACAAAATATAGAAATAAAAAGCGCCTTTGACTACAAGTGTGACAGGGTTATTGTAATATTTATAAGTGTTACAATAGAACACTCAGAGCATTCCAAGGATCGAATCTAAAGGACTGCAAAATTCGTAAATGATATTATCCAGTTAATTATTCCAAAGCAAGTATTAATCTAATCGGTTTGTGAATTAGTAGTGCAATTAAAAAGAGAGTTTAATGTAAAACTAATTCTAGAACTAATGTATAAAAGAATAAAGAAATTTCCTATTTCTCATTTAAACAATATGAGCTAATTAGCCAAATATTAATCAATTTACTACTTATCAATAAAGCTAATATGTTATTTCAATTGAGTTATTTACTACTCCCAACTAGGAATGCAGTCTTGGTCTCCTCCTAATTAAGAGTTACCACCTAAGCTACCCTTTCGGTCTCACCTAGACATATGGTTCTCCTCTTGGTCTCATTTGTTTGAATTTTCCTTATAACACCCTATACTCGACCCGATCATCTTGTTCAAGTACCAGATGCCACAATTACCCATTATTTCTTAATTCATAGCTAATTATTTGCAACCTTAACAATTTATATACCCTTATTTGTTACCCAATTTCATAACTAATAATAACTTCTCATTTAAAACTATGAAATATTTACTATTCCATATATGTAATAGGCTCGTGTCATCGTTTTATCTTAAGAGACTTTAAACAGTTATTACAAGGTAATAAGACTTATGACTTTATTGTTGCTATACTTAAAAATTACCTAAGGCATGACCTCCAAGGGTGCCTCTCTATATAGATGAAACAACTACCACCTTTCACTTCTCCTGGTTATGATTGGCTTGTTTTCCCATCACAATCTTTAGGTCAACCATTGATCCTGCAACAATACACTTCAAACATAAGTTCAAACCAACTTAGTGAGATTCCATTCATTAATGTCATGCCAATTCTCTAGCTTAGAGGACAAGAAATGAAATGCAAATATTAAAGCTCCCTATAATTCGTTAGGAGCACCACTATAGTGGCGGTCTATCAGATGATTCATCCTAATTGGCGAATTTTTACGATGTTACTCTTCCTATGTCCCTTTTGCGATTTAGCACATGCTTTAACCTTCTTTTGGGTATAACCTGCCTTTAAATCCTTCTCATCAGCCATCTTGCTTAGGAGATTTAGCGAATATACAATTTCCCCATTCCTTGCAATTTTTTGCTCACTTGAGAACCCTGTAGGACTTTCCCCACTTCATGTTATCTTTTCATGACATCTCCGAGGTGTCAAATTGTACCCAATGGCTAGCCTTTCCTCTAGTATTTCCTTGGTGAACTATCATGTTTGGCGAGTTTCCTTATTATCTTTATGGTCTATACCTTTTAGGCACTCCTTGCTTTTCAATATCCGTGACTTATCACTTTAGTTACAATACTCCTATGGGTTTTGTTCCTTACTCAATTTAAGGCTCAAATTTGTCGTCGATTTAGGGTTACAGAATATTATTATTCAACTCAAAACAATCAATATCAAGTAGCATCAAATTTACCAAATTTAAGTAACAAATTTAGAAATAATTCAAATTGTGGTAGAAAATACTTTTGCGGGCCTTAAATCGAGCCTTCGTGGCCCTAAAAATAGTTTTGAAACAATCAAAGACCAATTCAGAACAAATTAGAAAGTTTAGCAAAAAAATTGAAAATTTTCAATTAAAGGGTCACATGGCCGTGTGTCTAGATCGTGTGGCTTTAGACACGGTTGTATGGCCATCCTGCACGCCCTTATGTGACCTCACATGCTCGTGTACGTGGGCCATGTGACTCTTTGACTTGGGTCACATGGCTATGTCACAGGCCATGTACCAGCCCGTGTGAACCCTGTACCTCACACTGCAGGGGCAAACGCCCATATGGGTTATGCGTGTAAAACACATGGCTATGTGATAGCCTGTATCACAGGCCGTGTATGCTCAAAAATAGTCTAAATCATGCACATTTTTCATCCATTTGCATAGGTACCTAAACCAACTTACAACACATAATCACAAGGCCATAAACACACATAAGAATAACCAAAACATGCCAAATTCACTACCTTAGCTATTACCTAACCATAAACAGACTTAAGAATAGCCTATTACCTAACTAATGTATCATATATAAAATCACACTATAACCATAACCAAAACATGCCAAATTCACTACCTTAGCTATTACCTAACCATAAATAGACTTAAGAACAACCTATTACCTAACCAATGTATCATACATGAAATCACACTATAACCACTTATACATTCACTACCTTAGCTTTTATCCACAAATCATTTCATACACACAAAATAACCTATTTCAATTTCACCATGCCATACCTTAAACATGACAACTACCATTTTATGTTGGGTTACTTAACACTAACCTTTAATCAAACATGCATACTTTATATAGTTGTTTTAAGCTACCATATCGAAAACATAGCACATATACACTACAACAAGCTTATGAACCATTACAAAACATGGCCAAATTGTCCTATTACATGCCATATGAGCAAAGTTAAATTCAAAATCTACCAAAGAGATTCTCGGATAGTGTGATTCTTTGAGTTGATTCGATCTCCTGATTCCATAGAATGTAATCTACAAAGAAAATGGCAAAGACACGAGTAAGCATACGTAAAGCTTAATAAGTTCGTCGTTTAAACAATAAAGCTTACCAAATTAAACATAGCAATTCAAATAACAAGATAAAACAACAGAGTTCCTATCAATCACAGCTCTCAACAGGTGAGTATTGCTCGACACAATAATAGTAATAAATTTTTACATTTCAATACCATCTAGAGTTTAATAAAACATAGCCCAATGAACAATAAGATGATGTGAGTACACGGTTAACCATCCAACACACCAGATGCTCAAATGAGCTAAACCAACTAATACATAGCCCGATGAATGATAACATGATGCGAGTCCACAGTTAACCATCTAATACACTAGATGCTCAAATGAGCTAAACCAACCAACACACCAGAGTACACTGTAATATAACACGATATTCCACAAAAAATGTAGGACTTCGGCATATCCAGTGAACAAAGAATATATAAAAATCATCTCCACTGCTCAAATCAATCCCATACCGTGCATAAAATAACCTATTTGCACACCAATCATACTCTATCCTACTTTCATTGGTTCAGACTATAGCATCATAGATCAATTCTTGAATACCTCATTATCTCATGTTCCATTTATAAGCAGTAGTTTAACAACCCAACATTCAATATCAAAGTTCCTATAGCAAAAGTTAAATTGTACTATCAGACTAATTTGCAGTAACAACCAAAGTACAGAGACTACTCAGCTACTTTCTCTTCTCCTCGGTTATCAACACGTTCTTGATCTAGAATAATAATTTCATTCAATTAACTAATCCAACAACAAAATTAAATCATTTATTACAATTAAGTCCTTTTTGAAATTTACAAAACTACCTTTAACTTTTCACTTTTTCATAATTTAGTCCCTAAGCCCAAAACATGCAATTTAACCATTTTCACACACATTTAAACTTAGCTGAATATGCAAGGGTCTCATTACAGTCCATGTATGCAAATACTTCACATCAAGTACGAGCTTTTTAACATATCCAAAATTAGTTCACAAAATAGTCTTATCCAACAACCAAGCTTAATAATTTAACATAAAAATTCAAAGAGAAAACTCAAACTCATCAATGGCACAATTCAAAACATTTGACAGTTTTACAGATTAGTCCTTGGGGTTAGCTAAATTAAGCTAATACAAGCTCAAAAACATAAAAATGACTAAAAATGAGTATCAAATACCTATCAGATAGAAGATCCCTAACCTGTCGAAGCTCTCCTCTCATTTAATAATGGTTTTTGGTTTAGAAAGTGTGAATGGAAGAAGATGACTAGAAATTTCTATCTTATTTTCTTTTAATTTCATTTATAACCTAATTATTATTGTACCATTATTATTACATTCAAATATCAACAATTATATGCCATTTACCATCCATTATGAAGAATAATGGTTTAATTACCATTCCAAACCTTTAATTCACCTCTTTATAACTATTTGACCACCTTAATTTATAGCAAACAACTTTCTCATTTTTTACGATTTAGTTCTTTTTACTTAATCAACTATCTAAACGATAAAATTTCTTAACCAAAATTTAATACAACACTAATGACCACATAAATATTAAATAATTAATATTTACAGACTGACTCATTAGAGTTATTATTTTGAAACTAGTATTTTCCAACACCATTAGAAAATGGGTTGTTACAACTCTTCCCCTTTAGAAAATTCCATCCTCGAAATTCTTACCAGAGAATAAGTTCTGGTACTATGATTTCTTCGAGTATCCAGTTTCCCATGTAGCTTCCTCAACCCTATGTAGATTACTTCACATACCAAATGCTAATCGGTTCTTAAAAAATACGATAAATATGGTTGTATCTGAACCCACAGGGAGTAATTACATGTAAAGGATCTGACCTGTACAATCTCAGCATAGAGACATGACAAACTTTATGACTCTCTTCATGTTCCTGAGGTAAACCTAATCTGTAGGCTATATAACCAATCCTCTCTAT
This sequence comes from Gossypium stocksii, assembly GCA_020496765.1. Classification (NCBI taxonomy): domain Eukaryota; kingdom Viridiplantae; phylum Streptophyta; class Magnoliopsida; order Malvales; family Malvaceae; genus Gossypium; species Gossypium stocksii. The sequence continues at coordinate 46,561,006 of CM035624.1, forward strand.
AATCAATTACAGCTCAATGAACCTTGGACTAAGTTTCCCTTTTCAGCCATATCGGAGTACTTTCTTCCACAGAAAAATCTTCAAAAATAGTCGATCGCCGAGAGCAAACTCTATATCTTTTCTTTTCAAGTTTGCATATGATTTCTGCCAACCTGACGTTGCTTTCAAACAATCCTGAATTACCCTAACCTTGTCTTCAGTTTCACAAATCAAATCAGTACCAATTAACTTAGATTTGCTTAACTCTGGCCAGTAAAGCGGTGTCCTACATTTTCTCTTGTATAAAGCCTCAAACGGTGCCATTTTAATGTTGGATTGATAACTGTTATTATAAGCAAATTCTGCCAATTGTAAATACCTTTTCCAACTACCTTTGAACTTAAGTATGCAGCATCATAACATATCTTCCAAGATCTATATTTCTTGTTCTAATTGCTCATATTTTAATGGATGATACGCTATGTTGAAATTAAGTTTAGTACCCAGAGCTTCGTGAAGCTTACCCCAAAATCTCGAGGTGAATCTCAAATCTCTATCAGAGATAATAGATTGTGGCACTCTAATAAACGATAAATTATATATATTTTTACCTCATGTTTAGCCTATATTTTGGCATTAGATTTGTGAGAATTGGTGCTCTTAATCCTTCTATTTCATGTCTTATACTCAGGAGAGCATAGAGAGGAGAAAAGAACGAGAAATGGGCCAAAAACAGAGGAAATGGGCCAAAATGAGAAAATGACACGGCCCAGGGATTCACCACACGGCCGTGGCACACGGTCGTGCCACACAAGATCCAATACGGCCTAGCCCCGACAAGTACGGCCAGGCTACACGGCCGTGCCACCCTCAATAGGCCCACACGACCTCTTATTGAAACCACACGGGCGTGGCACACGGGCGTGTCCCTATCGTGAGGAAGTTCAATTCTACTCGAAAAAGGATACTTAGGGGCTAAGAAAGCCATTCTAAAACTCTATATAAAGACCCTAGGAGGCAACTTCAAGTGGGTGCTTATTTCCCGCTAAGGGAATACTCTTTTCTCTCAAGAAAAAGCGCCATAATTCTGCCAACACAAGGAGTGAAAGCAAGAGATTACTCCAAGGGAAGCCGATTGATTCATCCCAGAAGCCAGAATTCTACATCAAGACAAAGGATCTCCCTAAATTCCTTCAGGGGTATTTGGGTTCTTTATGTTTTGTTATCTTAATTCTTCTAAGATGTTTTCTTTCTTTATTATGAACTAAACCCCTCAAATACTTGAGGGGGATGAAACCTAAGACAGATCTTGTTAGTATTTATTCTTGAATTATTTGATAAATACTTGAATTGTTCTTAATTATGTGTTCTTCATTCTTGATTTAATAATCCTAGGTATTACTTCAAGAACTTGATGTGCTTAGGCAGAGGAGCAAAAGTCTTTGTTTTAAGAGTAGATCTACCATAATTAAGGGGAGTTGCATGCAACCCTAGACATAGGGCGACATAAATCTGCCAGATTAGGGTCAAACCTAATAGGGGGAACCATAGATCGAATTAATACAACCTAAGGGTGTTAATTAATAAGAAAACTTTAATTAACTACCAAGGATTAGTTGTTCTTATCCTCGAAAGAGGTATTAACATAAGTTAAGGATCTCTACGGATCAAGTCAAGTAAAGACATCATCTAGTTCAAGAAATTACTAACAAGTGAAGTCTAGGTGGATTCTCCCTTAAGATTTGCTCATATCAATCAGCTTTTCCCTAAAGTTTTCCCCAATTTACTTTTTGTGCACTTTTAGTTAGTTTTAGAATTAGTTTCAATCAATCCTCTTTTATTTTTTAGGCTAGATAATAGAAAGGAAGTAAGTATTAGTACTTTTGGTTCCCTTGGGTATGATAACTCGGCCTTGCCACTAAACTATACTACTGTTCGATAGGTGCGCTTGCCTTTAATATCGTGATATTAGTTAGTTTTGGTGTGATCAGTTTTTATAATTTTTATTACTTAATATCGCGAGCATATCAAGTTTTTGGCGCCATTGCCGGGGAACTGAAATATTAAAAAAACTCGATTTCTATTACTTTAGCCATTACTATATTTATTTATTTTCATTTTTTATTTATTTTTATTTTTATATTTCGTTTATTTTTTATTTTTATTATTTATTTTTATTTTATTCTATTTTTCTTCGGTTTTTCCTTCTAGGTATTTCTAGTTTATGACTAGAAACAACCCAGCAAGACCATTGCTTTTTTACGAAGATTTAGAAGTGACAGTTCGCAGAACTCGCAGAGAGATCAGACAAAGCCTACATTATCCAGAACAAGGACAAGAACAAAGGCCAGAACCTACTAAAGAGATGGAAGCAAATCAGGATAATTAGCTACTTCCTGTAGTAGCTGTAAATCCTGTTGAGCAAAATCCTGCTCCGCGTACTATGTTTGATTATGCTAGACCTAATTTAGCAGGCACTAAATCTAGCATTGTTAGGCCTACTATTGCTGCAAATAATTTTGAACTGAAACCTAACACTATTCAAATGATACAGCAATTTGTTCAGTTTGATGGTTTGCAGGATGAGGATGCTAACTCGCATCTAGCCAATTTCTTGGAAATATGCGATACATTCAAAATAAATGGCATTTCTGATGATGCCGACAAAGCCGACAAAAGCTACAGGAGTTTATAATATTGATACCGTCACCATGCTTACTAACCAAGTAGAACTTTTAAATAAAAAGTTTGATAATTTTGTTGGTTCTACGCAGGCACATCCAGTAATGCAGTGTGACGCAAACCGGGGAAATATGTTCAATCCAGATTACTCCTCTTATGGACATAGCATGGAAACTGATCAAGCCAACTATATGGGTAACAATTCTAGACCTCAAAATAACCCTTATAGTAATACTTATAATACAGGTTGGCAGAGTCACCCCAATTTTTCATGGGAAGGAAAAGGAAATCAAAGACAACCGCCTCCTCTAGGATTTCAGCAGCCACCACCACAACAGGAGAAAAAGCTGAACCTAGAAGAGATGTTCACCAAATTTATGGCCATGTTAGAAACTCGTTTCCAAAATACTGATACGGCACTAAGGAACCAGAAAGCATCTATTCAAGGACTTGAAACTCAAATAGGCCAGCTTCCCAAGCTAATCTTTAAAAGAATGCAAGGTGGGTTATCAAGCAATACTGAGACTAACCCAAAAGAGCAACTTAATACCGTCGATACGATAGATAATGAGGGGTTAACCAAAACCAACACAAAGCTATGCAAGGAGCCTAGGATAAGTAAAGGAAAGAATGAGGTAAGTTACAAAGATGAAATTACCAAAGAATTTAAACCTCGTATCTCATACCCAACTACACTAAAGAAGGACCACATAGATGAGCAATTTGGTAAGTTTCTTAAACTCTTAAAGAAATTACATATCAACTTACCATTTGTTAAAGCAATTTTGCAGATGCCGAAGTACGCAAAATTTTTAGAGGAACTTCTCACAAATAAAAAGAAGTTGGAAGAACTGTCCACAGTGGAACTCAACGAGGAATGCTCAGCTATTCTCCAAAATAAACTGCCAACCAAACTGAAAGATCCAGGGAGTTTTACTATTCCTTGTTTACCTGGTAGCCTAGACGCCAAAAATGCTTTAGCTAATTTAGGGGCTAGTATAAATGTCATGCCTTATAAACTGTTTAAACAACTAGGTCTTAGAAAACCTAAGCAAACTAAGATGAGCATTCAACTGGCTGATAAAACTATTAGGTTTCCTAAGGGAATAATTGAAGATATGCTTGTCAAAATTGATAGATTCATATTCCCAGTTGACTTTGTTGTTTTAGACATTGATGAGGATAGCAATGTACCCTTAATTCTAGGGCAACCCTTTTTAGCAACTGCCAGAACAATAATTGATTTAGGAACAGGTGAACTTACACTATGTGTAGGTGATGACCAAGTTACCTTACAAGCTCGAAACTCGATTAAGACTGTTGATAATAATATAGTCACGAGTCCTTGTAAAAACACTGAACTTACCACCCAACCTTCTATGCAAGATACACTCCACATAAAGGCAACCCAATCACAGACAAGTCCATCCAAGGGAGATGCACCTAAAAAGCGAATGCTTCAGATTGAAGAACTGGATGAGTGGCTGAACTATCATGAAAAGCCCAAAATATGCCACACCAACCCAGAGCATCACCAAGACAAACCCCAGGTAACAACGAATCAAATCAAGGTAGGGGATAAGGTAATCTTAGGGGAAGAAGACCCTCGAATCTTGAATTTGAAAGAACATACATGTGACCTACCCTACTTCACGGTAATAAAAATCTTCCCCTACGGTACAGTAGAGATAAAACATCAGTCACTTGGCACTTTCAAGGTAAACCACACTCGACTCAAATTTTACGTTGATAATAAAATTTTAAACAAGATAGAAGAGTATCAACTCTTCAAGCCACCGTGACAGAACAAACTTGAGAAAAGTCGAGCTTAAACTATAAACTAGCGCTTCTCGGGAGGCAACTCGAGCACTAACTTAGTAAATTATTTTATTTTAGCTTTCTAAATACATCAACTAACCCTTTGAATGCAGAATTTTTCGAGCCACACGGCCATGCCCACGGGCGTGCCTTAGGCCGTGTGTACACTTTGAGCAGAGACATGGTCGTGCAACTTGGTCGTGTACAAGCAGGGTAAATTTTTCCCTAAGGCACGGGCTACGATAAATAGCCACGGCCGTGCGATATAGCCATGGCCAACACTGTCAATTCCAACATGGGCGTGTGACCCCATACACGACTGTGGGAGAAGCGAACATCGAAGGACACAGTCGTGCGACACGGCCGTGTGCCTCAACACGCCCTCGCAACACGGGCGTGTGTCTCAAGCCAGGTGCGCCAAAATCCCTGAGATTTTTATTTTTCCATTTTATTTTATTTTATCTTTTTCTTTATTTGAATTTTAGTATTCTCAGAACTAGTTTATGTTATTTCAATTATTTTATATCGATTATTTCCTAACGAGTAATTGTTCTAATCCTGAAATACCTAAAATCCCTTAAGTGCTATCGCAGTTTCAAAACCATGAACTTCAAGTATTCCTTCCTCCAAGACAACTTTCACAATTCAAAGGTTCCATCCAATATTCAGGGAGTTTTACTTCTCTCCCTAACTTATGATCTTGTGCTTCTATTGCTATTAATGTTATCTTTGTACATTGAGGGCAATGTACATCTTAAGTCCAGCGGAAAGCTCACTTTCATTCTTTATATTATCTTTGAAATCCCTGAAAATTGCTCTCAAATTTCAAATTCTATGCATTATCTTCAAATCTCTTGTTAGGAATTAATTCTGATTGATTTATAATTTTTATTGATGTGTTAAGAATTAAGACATAGGTGCTTATGCTTTGATTATTTAAACTTTAAAACACTAGGGAATCAAACATGATAAGTTGAAATTTTTGAGAATTTAAATTTTTTCTAGGTTATTTTCCCTAATTTTAAATATTATCTTGAGATTTGAAATTCACAGGATTGACATCAAAAGCCATAATTCTGGTGAGATTTTTGAGCCTTTTGAGCATAAATTCTTTCGTGCTCACTTTTATTATTGCTTTGAGTGAGTCAATACTGATTTGTATTTATAGAACTTGCTTTGATTATACATGTCAAGGCCACATCATTGATTTGATACACCGAAATGATAAAGGCACCTAGGTTTAACCCACTTACTCCATAAATTAACCCGTAGTAAACTCTATTGAGCCTAACAACCCATTTTTTGACTCACCTCTAATATTAACCCATAACCCATTTTTGTTGAATTCCATTCAATTATTTTGATCCCTATTTTTGTCGAGATTTGAGTTAAAACTATTATCTAGCTTTGTTCTCTTTTTTTAGTTGTAAAGTTTATCAATATTCAAAGTATTGTACTTGAATTGTTCTAAAAAAATAAAAAAACAAAAAAAAACAAAAAAAAAGTGTATATATAGTTAATTCAGTTGTAATCTGTAATAGTTCAATAGTTTTTGCATATTTCTACAAGCTTCCAAATCCAAAACGATGTCATCATAAGGCTTAGCTCTAGGAATATGTTCCAATGATAGAGATTTCTCTAGCTAGATGATTTTTTAATTCAATCTCGATTCTAACCCTCTTTTTCAGCTTGTAACAACACCCCTAACCAAAGCCCCATTACAACCATTGAAAGACCTTTTGGTCGATGTGTCGTATCAATCTATAGTGGTGGAGATTTGATTTTCTTGCAAGCCTATCGTAATAACTTTTCAGATTGACTAGAGAGTGCTTAATTCTTGAACCCTAAACACTTTGAGTGGATAGAGTGAACCCTTAGTGATTATGTCAAAACCTGTTGATTTCAATTGAGAGATGATTACTTAGAAGAAGGGAAGAAACTTATGTTCCAATGATAAAATTCTCAACTTAGAGTGATTGAATCTTTAATGTTCTTCTGATTGAATTTTCATTGTATGACTACTTGTGAATTAGTTTGAAACATTATTGATAAAGATTGTAAGTTGAGAGGAATGATTCCTAATTAGAGATTGAGATTTTGCTTGAGGACAAGCAAAGGCTTAAGTGTGGGGGTATTTGATAAACGATAAATTATACATATTTTGACCTCATGTTTAGCCTATATTTTGGATGAATTATCATTAGATTTGTGAGAATTGGTGCTCTTAATCCTTCTATTTTATGTCTTATGCTCTCCTATGTCTTATACTCAGGAGAGCATAGGGAGTAGAAAAGAACGAGAAACGGGCCAAAAATAGAGAAAATAGGCCAACATGAGAAAACGACACGGCCCAGGGATTCACCACACGGCCGTAGCACACGGCCGTGCCACACAAGGTCCAACACGGCCCAGCCCCGACAAGCACGGCCAGGGTACACGACTGTGCCACCCTCAATAGGCCCACACGACCTCTTGTCGAAACTACACGGGCGTGGCACACAGGCGTGTCCCTATCGTGAGGAAGTTCAATTCTACTAGAAAAAAGATACTTAGAGGCTAAGAAAGCCATTCTAAAACTCTATATAAAGACCCTAGGAGGTAACTTCAAGTGGGTGCTTATTTCCCGCTAAGGGAATACTCTTTTCTCTCAAGAAAGAGCGCCATAATTCTGCCAACACAAGGAGTGAAAGCAAGGGATTACTCCAAGGGAAGCCGATTGATTCATCCCAAAAGCCAAAATTCTACATCAAGATAGAGTATCTCCCTAATTCCTTCAGGGGTTTTTGGGTTCTTTATGTTTTGTTATCTTAATTCTTCTGAGATGTTTTCTTTCTTTATTATGAACTAAACCCCTCAAATACTTAATGGGGATGAAACCTAAGACAGATCTTGTTAGTATTTATTCTTGAATTATTTAATAATCCTAGGTATTACTTCAAGAACTTGATGTGCTTAGGCAGAGGAGAAAAATTCCCTATTTTAAGAGTAGATCTACCATAATTAAGCGGAGTTGCATGCAACCCTAGACATAAGGCGACATAAATCTACCAGATTAAGGTCAAACCTAATAAGGGGATCCATAGATCGAATTAATGCAACCTAGGGGTGTTAATTAATAAGAAAACTTTAATTAACTACCTAGGATTAGTTGTTCTTATCCTCGAGAGAGGTATTAACATAAGTTAGGGATCTCTACGGATCAAGTCAAGTAAAGACATCATCTAGTTCAAGAAATTAATAACAAGTGAAGTCTAGGTGGATTCTCCCTTAAGATTTGCTCATATCAATTAGCTTTTCCCTAAAGTTTTCCCCAATTTACTTTTTGTGCACTTTTAGTTAGTTTTAGAATTAGTTTCAATCAATCCTCTTTTATTTTTTAGGCTAGATAATAGAAAGGAAGTAAGTATTAGTACTTTTGGTTTCCTTGGGTACGATAACTCGGTCTTGCCGCTAAACTATACTACTGTTCGATAGGTGCACTTGCCTTTAATATCGTGATATTAGTTAGTTTTGGTGTGATCAGTTTTTATAAAATTTATTACTTAATATCGCGAGCATATCACACTCCGTGCAGTCTGACAATATCTAATACATATAACTCTTCTAATTTCTCGAGCAAATAGTCAATTCATACTAGAATGAAATGGGCCGAATTTGTTAATTTGTCAACAATAACCCAGATCGTGTCTTTCTTCCTCGCTGTTACAAGTAATCCCAATACAAAATCCATCATAACTTGCTCTTATTTCCACTCAGGGTTAGTGACAGGCTATAGTAATCTTGACGATACCTGATGTTCAACTTTTACATACAGGCAAACTAGACATTTAGTTACAAACTTGGAAATCTCACGTTTCATACCTGGCCACCACTACTGTAACACCCCTCACCCAAGCCTAATGCAGGACCGGGTACGAGGCATTACCGGACTTACAAACACACGATCACTCAATCTCAACTCACAAATTTTGCGAAAATTTAAAAATTTTTCAATCATAATCAAAACCCTCTTGTTATGGGCTTACGAGGCCCAAGAGACTCATTAGGTACGATCCAAAACCAAACCGGAACTTTTCAATCACTTAGAAAAATTTCAACTTAAAACAGGGCACACGCCTATGTGGTACAAGGACACGCCCGTGTGGGCAGGCCGTGTGGTCGCACACGCCCATGTCCCTAGCCTGTGTGGAATTAATTTTCATTTTGAACCTACAGGGGTTTTCACATGGCCGAGTACACGCCAGTGCGAAATTATTATGATTTATGTAACAGTGGTTATGAAACCACAAATCCAAGGTCAAAATATTTATTCTGATTGTGTTTTAAAATTTATTTTGTGTTTGCAATATTTTTTGAAATTTTTGTTACAAAATTTTATTGTTTGTATGTCCAATTTGATAAACTAGACTAAATTACAAAAGTAGTAAAATGTGCACTCTAGAAGGTAAGGTGCTTAATTGAAATGTGTTTTATTTATATTTTTATGGTTTACATTTTTGTGAAATTATTTTGTAAAAATTTCATACGAAAATTTCGACGTTTGGGTACTCAATTTAGTCAAAAGGATTAAATTGTAAAAAGTGCAAAAGCTGAGTTCTACATGTTAGAGGTGTCCAATTGTTATGAAATTTTAAATTGGAGGTCCCTAAATGGTAATTAGACCATTGGTTAATTTATTGGACAAAAATGGATAAGAAATGGGTGAAAAATAATATTTTTAATTTAGGGGCATTTTGGTCATTTAGTGATTAAATGAATTAAAAATCAAATTAAAAGCCAATTTTTGCTCATCTTCTTCCTCAAGGCTGAATATAGCATGGAGAAACCATGGCTAGGGTTTTTCAAGCTTCCAAGCTCGATTGTAAGTCTGTTCCCCCGTTTTTAATGATTTTTACGTTTTTGAAATCTTGGTAACATGATTTCTCTATTTCTACCATTATTTTGAGCTAGGGTTTGATTTTAAAAATTTACCCATGTTGAATAATTGTGATTTTTGATGAATTATGGTAGATTATGCATGTTTAAGGTTGGAGAAACGGTTTTTACCAAGTGATTTTTGACGAAAACGTTTGAAAGGACTAAATCGTAAAAGTTATAAAATTGGTCATAAGTGTGTGTTTTAATGAGAATTGTGGGCTGATATATTTATGAAATATTTCGGTTAGGTCTAAAATGCAAAGAAATTGAATAAAAATTTATTTACAAGCCTAGGGGCAAAAACAAAATTTTGACAAACTTTAGGGGTAAAAATGTAAAATTTTAAAAGTGTGATTTTTGGACTAATTTGAATAATGTAGTCATTAAATGAGTGGTATTTGATGTGTTAGATCAAGAAAACACGGAATTCGGACTTAGAACGAGGTTATGAGATAAGTCGAAAAAGTTGGTCGTTTTTGCATTCGAGGTAAGCTGGTATAATAATAATAATTCAGTAATGTCATAATGTTTGTTTGAAGCCTAAATTTTAATATTAGATTTGATTTTGTCGAATTATATGATTATGATATTATTATATTAGTGATTTGATTTAATAATGCCTATGATACAAGGTGATATAGATGACTTGGAAATGAATTAAGATGTTGTGGTTAAAAGTGCTTTCTATGATTATGGTGACTTTGTGAAATTGTAAGTTTGTATGCAAATAATATATTATTTTTACTTATGTTATAATATTTTGTTACTAAATGAGTCATGGTTGCATATTGAATGCTCACTTGAGGTAAATTATGAATTGAAATTGAGTATGGCTGAATTGGTAAAATATTGAAAAGTTAAGAATTTCCCGGTTGAACCTTTGGAATAGAAAAGATATGAATGATCCGTTGTGAGAACACATGTGTAGTACTATGTGCAGGCTACTATGTGTTCAAAATGGTTTAGGTCACGTGTGTAGTACTAAGTGCAGGCTACTACGTGTACTAAACGGTTGGGTCGCATGTGTAGCACTATGTGCAAGCTACTATGGGTATTCAATTATTTCGATCACATGTGTGGTACTAAGTGCAAGCCACTATGTTTAAGAAATGGTTTTGTCACATGTGTAGTACTAAGTGCAAGCTACTATGTGCAACAATTAGCTTCGGCTACAAGGGTGGTACTATGTGCAGGCCGCCGAATATCTGTTACTATTCCAATGTGTTTAACTGGAAAACCTATTAATTGCAAATTCATATAAATATATGGTGTTAAGTATAGGGATATGAATATATGTGTTGTGAGCAATGTGCTCGATAAGTAATCAAACTTTGGTAAGTTTGATATAGTTAAGTGTTACTGTGAAAAATTGATACAAGGAAATTTATGAAAAAGTGAAACTTGAAATATAACAGTTTTTGGCAGCAACAGTTAGGTAAATTTGAAAAATCACTAAAAAAAGTAGGAATTGAATTAGAGGTTGAATGAGATATGTAATTAAATCTTATTTAGTCTATTTTCATATAAAAGAAATAGAGAAAGCAAAGGAATTCTGTAATTTGAGATATTCATATTTCTGTAAGACTGGTTCAGATTGATTTCGTGATCCCCTGTTCTGATTTGGAAAAATCATTAAAATTTGTAAAAAAAATAAAATTATGGAACATAATTCACATGGTTATATTCCTTATTGAGTCTATTTTTATAGGAAACAAACAAGAACATCTTTTGAATTCTGTATAAAAAGAAATTGAAATGTTAGTTAAGAGTGGTCAGGACTGTCAAGTAGCGAAATAGGGGAAGATTTAATGAATAAACTGTATTAATTGGCCCAACCAATAATTCTGAAAATTTTATGGTAAGAAGACATATGAGTCTAGTTTCAGGGAAAATTGATGGAACTTAATTTTGAGTTCTGTAGCTTGAGATATAATTAATTTAGTGGCTGTGACTAAGGAAACAGCCTAAGCTAAACATGTGTAAAAAGTGGAAACATGTATTCCATGATTTTATTTCTTAAGAATATCTTTTGAGAAATTGAAACATTTTGTTAATTTAATTGCTTATTATTATATGCCAAATTACTAATCTTTAAAAGCTTACACTCTCTCTTCCATTTCTCTTAGTTTTGTTAGGTTGGCTCGGAGTTGGAGACCGTCGGAGCGGCATCACACTATCATTTTGTCAAGATGGCTTAATAAAGATTCTTATTGCTTACAAGTGAGTGGCATGTATAAAGTATTAGTCATAGATAGTAGGTATTGGCCAAATGTATTGGCTTATATCGTTACCTTGTTTATAGCAAAGAAATGTGGCCCATGATAGTTATAGGTAAACAAATTTTATTTTATGCATGTGTTGTGGAAATGTTTTTGATGTAGATAAGTATACTACATGTGTTTGATGGTTAAGTTAATATTAATTAAAGGCATATTATGGGTCCATGAAATTCATATGAGTGTAAAGAGTTAAGAGCAACAAAAAGGGCTTGGAAAATAGCCCAAGTGTTGGCCACACGGGCTTGTTCCGAGTCACATAGCCGTGTGACACCGTTTTGAGTGAAAATTTTAGTAGTGTTCGAAAAATTTCAGTTTAGTCCCGGATCATACTCAATGTATCGTTTGGGCCTCGTAGACCTACAATGAGGGTGTGAACTATATGAATGAAAAAGTTTAAAATTTTTCATGGAAATTATTTGTCAAAATCAAACGATCGTGCGAGTGTTGTTTGGTAATGTCTCGTATCATGTCCGGTGATAGTTACTGTAATGGCCTAAATTCAGGGTTATCGAACAGTGGTTTTGTAACCACAAATCTGATTTAAAGAGAAATTTATTTTAATATTTTTTCATAAATATTGATATGATAGGAAAATTGTATGAAAATATCGATAGAAAAATTTTACCGATTTAGTGGTTAGTTAGAAAAAAATTATTATTGAAGAAATTGGGTAAAAAAAGTTATTGAGACCTCGATCTTGTAAAATTGATCAAAAATATTTTTATAAATATTTATGAAATGTTAATAATATGGTATTAAAATTTCGTTAGAAAATTTTAACGTTTGGGCAGTCAATTAAATGAAAAGGACTAAATTGAAAAGGGTGTAAAAGTTAGTAGAAGGATTAAATAGCTCAATTGTCAAATGAGGAGGGACTTAAAGTGAAAATAAGCCCAAAGGAGATATTTTGGGCGGCATAAGCTGAGAAAAAACAGGAGAATTGATGAAATAAGGGCAAAATGGGAAAATAACAAAATTTACTAAAATAAAAAGGGGACTAGATTGAAATATCTAGAATTCTCTTCATATTTTCTTCATTCTCATAAAAACAAAAACATCCTAAGGGTTTATTGAAGTTTTATTTCATAATTTTTGCACCAAGTGAGTTAATCTTTGCCTTTTTCTTGTAATTTTTGTGTTTTTAAGACTTTTACAACTAGGTCCTACTATTAAATTCATTAGTTTTTTATTTCATAGATGAAATTTAAAGTCACCATGGTTGAGTGCTGTAAGTATATGATGATTTAGCATGGAATTTAAGCTTTAATCTTATTATATGATGATTTTATTAAATGAAATAAATAGAAAGTGAATATTTAGGACCTATTTGTAAAAGAGTGTGAAATTGAAGTCTAGTGCTGAAATTTTGATTTCCAAAGGCTATAAAGTAGTTTAAAATGATAGAATAAAGTCTTGATTGAGAAAAATTAGCTCAATTAAGAGGTTAATTGAGTAGGGACGAAATTATCATTTTTATTAAAAGCTTAGGGGAAAAATGGTAATAAACCTCTTGCAGTAAAACAGTTTTGGACAGCAGCAGTAGTCCAACTTTGAAAAATCACCATAAATTGTATAAATCAAATTAGAGGATGAAAAAAATATGGAATTAAAGCTTATTGAGCCTAATTTCTCATAGAAAAAACAATGTAAGCAATGGAATTGAAAATCATGAGATATAATAAATTTTTTGAGACAGGGTCAAAATGATTTCGGGTTTCCCTATTTTGAATTTAGAAAATCACAAAAAATTTGAAAAAAATAATTATGGGCTTTAATTTATATGTTTCAAATCCTTAATGATCCTATTTGTAATTGAAATAAATAAGAACATCATCTGAGTTCCGTACAAAGAGATAATTAATTTTTAGTGAAGAAAGGACGGAACTGCCATATAGCAGAAAATGGGTGACTTTAAAGAATAAACAGTACTTATTGGCTAAACCAAAAATTCTGAAAATTTTAGGGTAAGAAGATATGTGAGTCTAGTTTTAGGAAAAATTAGTAGATCTTAATTTGGAGTCTGTAGCTCAAGATAAAAATAATTTATTGACTACAATTCAAGTAGACAGCTTTGAATGAACTATAAATAATAGTGGAATTGTAGAGAATGGTACATATGAACATGAAATGTTAAATTGATATTAAATTTATTTATTTAGATCCCGAAGACTCAAATACGAAGCTAGATCGAGGAAAGGAAAACGTTTGGGATTAGTAGATTTTTTGTATACGAACAAGTATCGAGGTAAGTTCGTGTAACTTGAATTATATTCTTAAATGCTTGAAATGTATGTTATTGATGTGAATATGATTTGAATGTTCATTGTATGAAAATTTATGAAACATTGATACATTTGATAAAAATGGAAGAAAATCCTGGTTGAATGAAAGGAAAATTCGATGGATCTCTGAAAAGGAATTCACGGTAAAAGGATCTAGCCCGGACGGGTGATCCTATCTTGATATAGCCCTCCCGAAGAATATGTGGAAAATGGATTTAGCCCAGACGGGTAGTCTGAATTAGGGTCTGAATTTAGCCTGGACTGGTAATTTAGATCCAAGCTCATTAGAGTAATAGTCGTTGCAGGGGATTTAGCCTAGACTGGTAATCCCGACAATACTCTATGAGTTTATATTACAGTGGATTTAGCCTGGACTGGTAATCCCGCTGTAAGGATGAGGTTCGCGGGAGTGTGCTCTCTGAAATGAAATTGTGCGCACATGAATATGAATTGACGAACCCAAATTTGTACACTAAAGTGTACCCTTGAAAATCCATCAAAATTTCGAGAAATTCAATGGGATAAATATGGGAAAACAATAATGGAATGGAAATCATGGTATTGATGAGCTCATCAATCACGGTATATATTATTGATACATTGAAATTATTAGACTAAATTGAATGCTAAGTTTGTGCATGTTAGGGTAACAATGCATTGGATGGATGTATGAATGTTTATTGTATTATATTGAAAATATTAGGTAAGTATAATTCTTGTTACATGAGCTTACAAAGCACAATGTGCTTACCCTGTTTCCTTTTTCCCTATTTTGTAGTATTAAGGGCTCGAAGGTCGGATTTGGTCGGAGACACATCACACTATCAACCTCAACATTTTGGTATATCCAGAAACTTTATTTTGGAAATTAATGGCATGTATAAGTTAATAAAGTAAATGTTAATGTGAAATGAATGTATCTTGGTTTTGGTATGTGATGTGGTTATCTTATGGATATGCATGAATCTATCTTGAAAATATGTTGAATTGGATTGGTTGATTTTGATTGGTATCAGTTTAAAATTACAGGGGAGGTTAGATATCTATAAAGGGGTTATATTGAATTAATATTGAAAAAAAATAGGTTTTTGCGAAAAATTCCCTATGGTTTCGATTAAATCCCGGTTTGGTCCTGATGTATGTTTTGGGCTTCAGAGACCCATCTAAGGGACGTCATAAAAATTTTTCGATAAATGAATAGTATTTAACTCGTAATAACTGAAAAATTAATTCAGTAAACTCCAGTAATGTCTCGTACCCTATTCCGATGACGAACACGGGTAGGGGGTGTTACAGTTATGGGTAAGGGGCATTACACCGGACTAATCTAAACTTTTACAGACATTATACAATCATTCATCACAAAACATAACCAAACATAATCATATAGTCCCTTATGAAGTCTTCAAGACCTTCAACATGCATAAAAGTAGGTCAGGGCTAAACCGAATACTTAAAAATTTTTTCAAAACTTTAACATTTTTCTATACTATAGAGGTTACATGCCCGTGTGACCAGGCCGTGTGCCTCACACGGCTACCAGACACGCCCATGTGTCTAGGCTGTGGCGAAACAGAGCATACATACTGACTTGTTCACATGACCACGAGACACGCCCTTGTGCTCGACCGTGTGAAAATAAGGAGGCTACTGACTTACACACACGGCCACAAGGCACGCCCGTGTGCCTAGCCAGTATGACATCCTGACCAATTCGGCCAAGGTACAGGGATCACACGGTTGAGACACACGCCCGTGTGCTTTGGCCGTGTGGCACAAAATGGGCTTGGTTTAAGCCACATTTTCCCATTTAATTGCCAAAAACCTACAATACAACTTATATACCATTCAAGATGCAACAATAATCAGCCATTCCAGCCAATTACCAAACCAAAACATAGCTCAATTCATTATCATCCAATTTATACTCATTATCCAAACCAAATCATACCAAAATCTCAAATACAATAGCATACCAATGTACACTTACCTTCACCTATTAGCATCATATTGAATCACTTATTAAACTTGCTAAAATCAAAATATTTTTTTTCATACCAAAATGACCATTACCCAAGGCCATACTTGCATCACATAAACTTACCAAAACAAGCATATTCATAACCATTTGTTAGCCACATCTCATGGCATAACTTATAAACATTTCAAAACATATCCCAAAGACATCTAGCCTATACATGCCATAATTCAACATATTCACTTACAAAATATACCAAATGAAGATTGATAGTGTGGTGATGATCCTTGACGATTCACGATCTTTCGGTAGCTTCGATAACTATAAAACAGAGTAAATAAACACAAAGTAAGCTACAAAGAGCTTAGTAAGCCATATACAAATAAATCCATGACAAAGAACAATTTTTATCCAATAGAACCATATGATCTATGGCATAATATAGGCACAAATAATAGTTCACATTGATCTCAACTAATCAAATTCATTTACTCAAATTCACATATCATATTCATAAAGCTCACTTATCAAATGATCATATACATATATACCTCTTATTCTCCAAATTTCTTATACATTCATACGTACCAAAGTTTAGATGCGCATTCGTATTCTCTTTCACTTTCTCAGAATGCCCATTGAACCAATCAGAATTAACTAGGATACATGGATAGTTCAAAAAACTCATACAATGCCAACGCCCCAGATGTGGTCTTACATGTAATCAGATATCAATGCCATTGTCCTAGATAGGGTCTTACTCGAATTAATACAATGCCAATGTCCCAGACATGGTCTTACACGTTAATCTCATATTGATGCCAACATCCCAAATGTGGTCTTACACAAAAACACATATCGGATCCTATGTCATGACATATGTATCCTAACTATTCCTAAGGTTCAGACGGGGCTTTTTGGACTTGATCACATGCTCGTAATTTAATTCAGATTTCACATATTCAGCTCTCATAGCCATATAATACAATTCAATCAACATAATAGCAATTATAATTCAATTTAACGCATTTATTTGTATATCGATTTACCTCGTATGGATGTGAATAGACAAAAACGACTATTCAACGATTTTTGACTTTCCCCGATCCAATTCTATTTTATTTAGTTCTTGATCTATATAAATTCAAATTAAGCTCTTTTATTCACTAACTCATTCAATTTAATCCAAAAACATATAATTAGGGCATTTTACAAATTAGCCCTCACATTTGCACATTTTAACAAGTTAGTCCCTAATTCACAAAATCATCAAATTCACCAAATTTCACCACATTTAGGCATAGCTGAATTTTAATGGTATTCAAATAAGCCCATACAACACATTTATTTCACAAATTAGTCCTCCAAAATATTATTTCCACTATTTAGTCCTAATTACTCAAATTCATCCAAATTCATAGACAAATATATTAATCCAACATATATCTTTCATATTTCATCAATTAACACTTCAAAGCTCACAAAATCAACAATGGCATAACTCAAAATCATCTTCAAATTCTTAAATTGAAACATGCGCTTGATAATAGACTAAGCAACGGTCTCAAAAACATAAAAATCATCAAAAACGGATTAAAAATGAACCTTTAATCAAGCTAGAAGCTAGGCGAATGCATGGAAGCCCGAAAACCTTTCTTTTTCTTTGTATAATCAGTAAGATGAATGAATATATCACTTATTTCATGTTTTGTTTTAATTTTAATTACTTTAATTCACATTTTACCAAATTAACCTTATTAATCAAACATATAAATCACATATAATAAGGTCATTTATGACTACTCATGAATTAAATGGTATAATTACCATTTAAGGCCATAATCATTAAAAGCCATCTCAATTAAACATATTGAACATATAATATGTTAATTTTACCTTTTATACGATTTAATCCATTTTCATAATTCGGCACAGAAACAAACAGATTAAATCACATAAATTTAACATAAGTTAATTCACATAACACAGACATAGAAAATAATATTAAAATATTTTTCAGACTCGGATATGTGGTCCCGAAACCACTATTTCGACTAGGGTCCAAACCGAGCTGTTACAATCATCTTCTTCATTTCTTTTCTCCATGGCCGAATGTAGCAAGGGAACACCATGGTTAGGGTTTTCTCATCTTCCAAGCTTCATAGTAAGTCCGTTCTAGCTCCATTTTTCATGTTCTTTACATTTTTGGAATCCCGGTAACTTGATTAAGCCAATTCTACCATTAATTCGAGCTAGGGTTTATATTTGGAAAATTACCCATAGGTGAAAAGTGTGTATTTTGATGTTTTATGATAGAATATGAAGCTTAGAATTATGTTAAACAACTTTTGCTAAGTGATTTTCAGTGAAAACGAGTAAAACGGCATAATCGATAAAAATTATTATTGTTCATAAATGCATGTTAGGGCGAGAATTTGATCGTCATAGAAGGAAAAAGTGATCAGCATGTCCTAAAACATAAGAATTAGGGATAAAGTTTAATTTCCGAGCTTTGGGGCAAAAGTATAAATATGCAAAAGATTAGGGGCAAAAATGTAAATTTTGTAAAAATATGTTCTAAGTCTGAAATTATTAGTGCATTGATTAAATAAGTGAAATATGATGTTTTAGATCCTAGAAAATGAGATTTGGACCTAGAATAGGAGAAAAACCAAAAATCAGGAAAGTTGGTCAAAATGGCCATGTTGGTATCGAGGTAAGTTCATGTGTTTAATAAGCATTTAATTAAGCATGTTTGAATGCTAAATTGATATATTAGTTATAAATGTTTTAGTATTGATTTTTGAATATAATGACAATAACTGAGAAATGTTCGACAACGATTCGACATTAAAAGTGAGAATTCGAATAAGTTCACATATAAGACTATAGTGGTAATGTGGCTTTGTATAAGATCAAGAAAGTATTGAATATCATAATTTGTGGAAAGTAAGATAAATTGAGGATATGATGAGATTGATAATGTAAGTATGTAAGTTGAATAGGATTTTATTATTATGAAATTGTTGCTATTATTATTATTGAGTTATGTGACTGAACTTGAGAATTTTGAGTAAGTATGTTTTAGCTATGAAATGCCAAGGCATTAATATTTCAAAGTCCATGCTTATAGCATGGAAACTGAGGAAGAATTGAAGGAAAATTCCATGTTTATAACATGTCAATTAAGGAAGAATTGATAGAAAAGTCCATGTTTATAACATGGCAATTAAGGAAGAATTGACGAAAAAAGACCATGGTTGACCCATGGCAACATAAGATAAGGATACCAATTAAGACCATGCCAAGGCATGGCATTGGTAAGTTTTACAAGGCAAGGAAATCAAGTACGACCATGCCAAGGTATGGCATTGGTAAGTTTTACAAGGCAAGGAAATCATGTAAGACCATGTTAAGACATGGCATTGATAAGTTACTATAAGGCAAAGATTCCATGTGAGACCATGTCAAGACATGGCATTGACAAATTACTATAAGGCAAAGATCCCATATAAGACCATGCCAAGTCATGGCATTAGTGAATTCGCAAGGCAAGGATACCACGTAAGACCATGTCAAGACATGGCAATGGTAAAATTTCAAAAGGAAAGGTACTTGAGTAATCCAAAGAGTAAGTCAAAGAGATGACAAGGTAAGATCATGAGGAAAGAGCACATGTATGTACATAAGGCTATTAATATTGAGGTTATAAGTTGATGATATTAAAAGTATTTTAATGAGTATATTCAAGTATTAAGTAAGTGATAAGTTTTCAATTATACTTATGACGCTTTGTGACATGATTGGGAATATGCCTATATATTATGAAAGAGTATTAATGTGTTAAGTGAGTTGCTGCAGGTACATAAGCAAGCTATTAAGTAAGGTATTTCTTTTATTATTTCGTGCCTTTGGTAAGGTTATCAATGAGTAAGATGGGAAAGTAAGAACTTAACATTATTTATGCAAATTATGAAAGCTTAATAATAAGCTAAATTCATTACTAATGCCTATTATTTTACATGTGAACTTGCTAAGCCTTATAAGCTTACCTCTTTTCTTTCTCCTACTCCACAGTTTTATCAAACAAGCCCGGGTTGGAGGTCGTCGAAGATCGCTTCACACTTTCGACTGTCAAGTTACCAATTGGGTATTTTCATTGAAACGTTTTCAATTATGGCATGCATAGGGACTTGGCCATTTTGTGTGCATGTCCTTAGGATATGGCTAAATAAGAACATGTGTTGATGTTATGTATACCTAAATGAGGTTTAATGCAAAGAAATTATGAAACAGTAAAAGTTGGTTATGAAACAGTTTTGGGATAGCAGCAGTGACGTGATTTTGAAAAATCACTAAAAATTGTGAAAATGGAACTAAATTGTGAATGAGATATAGAATTAAAGCTTATTGAGTATATTTTCATAGGAAAGAAACAAAGAAAGCAAAGGAAGTCTATATTCTGAGATATTTAAATTTAGCCCGAGCCCATACAAAAAATAATAAACCCAAATTAATAAAATAAAGTCCAAGTTCATTACAAATATACAATTTGGCCTGATCGGAATGGCCCATTACTTGAAAAGATATAAAGTCCATCTACAAGCTTGACTCATATGGAAATATAATCTTCAAGGATATGCAATCTTAGATATGATACAATTTTAGATATGATATGAAATCTTAGATATGATATGCAATCTTAGAAGATATGATTTTGTAATCTTAGAGATTTAATTTGTAGATACATTTTAATCTTAGCCGTTGATGTAATTGATCTGTACTGTTGGATTTGGGGAGGCTCAACTATAAATAGAGGCCTCTCCCTTCACTATAAATGACTTGAGTTTTTGGGAAGAAATAAGAATTCTTGAGAGCATTCACTCAAATTTCTCTCCTTTTTGCGTTCTTATTTTCTGTGGTTTGTTCTTATTTTATTCTACATTCATCTTCGTTTTTCAACCATTATATATTACTATTTCATATATTATTTATTTTTATCTTTTTTTTGGATTTATTCAAACTTCTACATATATTACCTACTTTAATATTTTTATACATATAATTTATTTTTAAATTTCTTTTTATTGTCGATTTCAAATTTCTTTTTTTTCACATTGTTTGTTTTAACATTGTCCATTATTTTTTTTGAAAGCTTGGTACATTTTGTTTTTTATTTGTTTTTTGAGATTTGTTTTTTTAATCTTTATTTATTAATTTGGCCAAAGATACCTTCATACTTCAAAATCCATGATTTTTAAATTTAAAAATAAGGCAATATTCTATATTTGGGAGTTTTGAGAAAATCGTGCCCTAACTTACTGGGTTTCGATTTTTCTTATTAAGTCCAAATGATTGAGTACCCTTTTTGAAATTAAAACATATGAATTTTAAATAAAAAACCTATTCTCGAGAATTTAAGATGTTGTGTCCTAACTCACTGGATGCGACGTTTTGCCATCTCGAGGCAAGGATTTTTAAAAAGCAAAGGATATTTGGTGTTTGAGAAATTCAAAAGATCTTGCTCTAACTTACTGAGTTTCGATTTTTCTTTTGAAATCCAAATAATTGAATGCCCATTTAAAATTAAAGGACATAAGTTTTAAAAATCAAAAGGATCGTGTTTTAAAATCTTTTCAAATTTCTGACATTAGAACATTAATTAATCAATTAGGTACCAATTTTTGGGCGTTACGAAAGGTGCTAATCCTTCCTCGTGCGTAACCGACTCCCGAGCTCATTTTCTCGAATTTTGTAGACCAAAATCATTATTTTAATAAATCAAAATGTTTTCTTAAAATGATTAATCTCAAGGTGACCCAATCACACCTCGAAAAAAGATTGGTGGCTACTCTATTTTCGTTTTGAAAGTAGACCCCCGTTTTTCAAAATAAAAATGGTTTCGACATTGGCCACACTAAAAATTCTGGAAAAATTATGGTAAAAACATATATTAGTCTAGTTTTAAAGAAAATTTATGGATTTAAATTTTGAGCTTCGTAATTCAAGTTATAATTAATTTAGTGACTATAACGCAGGTAGACAGTTTTATCATGGATAGTGAAATAATTTGTTTTGATTTGTTTAAGTAATCGGAAAGTTTTTAATGTTCGTGGTTTGGTCCCAGACCATTTTAATTGCATAATTAGGGACCATTTAGAGAAAAAAATTTTATTCCTGAACTAGGAAGTTAAGTCTGGTAACGCCTCATGCTCGATTCCGGCGACGGTATCGGGTAAAGGTTGTTACAACAAGCACACTTACACTACCTCAAAGGCACATAATGTAACATATGTGAGCTATCAAACATACTTAAATCAAGTCTTCCACACATTATTCACATACCCCATCTATCAAGCCTATACATCACATAATTAGCAACTTAAACATGCAAGCCATCCCTTCCATGAATGACATCATCATATGCATATACCAATAACCAATATTGGCCAATTTCATATGGCCTTATACAAAAGGATCATTCATCAAAATAAGCCAACATTTTGGCCAAATCAATTATGACATATAGCAAAATGACCAAGTTCCTATACAGGCCATACTCAAAATAAAAGGCTAGCTATACCCAAATATTCCAATTGATAGTGATAGTGTGATTGAGCCTCTGACCTCCTTCGATCCTTGAGCTAGCTTAGCGATACTATAAGAAAATGGAAAAGAAAAGGGGAATAAGCATAAAGCTTAGTAAGTTTGCATGCAAATAAATAACAACATTAATCATGCAATATCATACACAGAACATATTTATAACTTATCACAAATGTCATTAAATATCATGGATACATCTTTACTAATGTCAATTTCATAGTATACCATAAAACTCATAGTCATGATTTATTCAGTCACTCTTACTGATATCTCATCGATTCATAAACTCAATAGTTATGAGCTTCATGTACATACTTGTACCCTTTCAACATGAACATACCTTGTCTTTTCTTTGGCATACTCTTTGGATTACCAGTTATACCACTTGGAATACTAAAGGATACTCGAGAAATCTCATATACATGGTAGGATGCCAACGCCATGTCCCGGACATGGTCTTACATAAGATCACATATGGATGCCGATGCCATATCCCAGATATGGTCTTATACGGGATCTCATATCAATGCCAATGCCATGTCCCAGACATGGTCTTACATGGGACCACATATCGATGCCAATACCATGTCCCAAACATGGTCTTACATGGGATCACACATAACCCTAATGTCATGACATTTGTATCCCATCTATTCCTAAGGTTCAACCGGGATTTCGAAACTTTAAACCTCGTTACATCTTCATCGAGTCATTGTAAACCAAAATTCATAAAACAATTATACCTATCATGCAAAAGTTAAAGCATTAAATACAAAGTGAAGTAATGTTACATTATTTACCCACAAACTTACATCGGTAACAAAATACAACTAACTATTCGATTTAGTCCAAAAGCTTATTCTTTCCCCTGTCTAGGTTCAAACTCCGTTTCTCTTCATCTATAATAGCAAATTTCACTTATTTAGTTATCACATTGTTCAAATCGGTCCATAAATCATACTTTGGAAAAATTACAATTTTGCCCCTAAACTTTCACATATTTACAAATTAGTCCCTAGGCTTGTAAAATGAAATGTAGTCATTTTCTTTGTTACCCAAGCCTAGCCAAACCTAACACATGCTCATAAAAACCTACATTTTCATTCAAATCAAAATTTTACTACTCATTTTACAACTTTTACAAAAAGGTCCTTTTTAGGTGTTTTCATGAAAAATCACTTAGTAAAAGATGTTTATCACACATGAAAATCTCATATTCCTTCATTAAACATCAAAATACATGCATGTCACACATGGGTAAATTTTTGAATATGAACCCTAGCTCAAATTATGGCTAGAAATAGGTAAATCGAGTTACGAGGGTTTTAAAAATGTAAAGAGCATTAAAAACGGGGCTAGGATGTACTTACTATAAAGCTTGGAAGTTGAAAAACCCTAGCTATGGAGGGCTTAGAAATTTTGGCAGGTACTTGGAGAAGATGAGAAACTTTTTGCTTGATTTGTCCCTTTTTATTAATTTAATAACTAAATGACCAAAATGCCCTTAAGGCCATTCCTTGAGATTTTTTCCTTCCATGCCCATTTTTGTCCATTATGACATAAAATGGTCTATTTACTAAATAAGGACCTCTAATTTACACATGCATTTCAATTAAGTACCCCAAAGCTTCTAGATTCTCATATTTTACAACTTTTGCAATTTAGTCCTAAAAGTTAAATTGGGCATTAAATCACAAAATTTCTTCATGAAACTTTCACACAATCGTGCCAACATGTCATAGACCTCAAAAAAATATAAAAAAATATTTATATTTCAAATTTGTGGTCTCAAAACCACTATTCTGATTGGGCCCTAATTCAGAATGTTATAGAGATAGTGATGCCAAATCTTCAAAGCAAAAACAATTGCAGCTAACTCTAAGTTATGAGTCGGGTAATTCCTCTCATGTGGCTTTAATTGATGAGAAGCATATTCTATTACTTTCCTGACTTGCATCAACGTACAACCCAATCCACCAAGTGACGTATAACTATAAACAATAAATTCTTTCCCAGATTTAGGCTATGTCAATACTGGAACTTCTGTTAACATTCATTTTAACTGATCAAAACTCTATTGACACTCATCTGACAAGACAAATCAAACATTCTTCTGTAGCAACTTAGTCATCGATGATGTTATAGATAAGTTTTTAACAAAATGATGATAATAACCTACTAATCCTAGAAACTTCGTACCTCTGAAACATTTTTTGGAGCTTTCTACTTAAAAATGGTAGAGATCTTACTCAGATCAACACGTGTCATGATAAACCATAAATTATACATATTTTTACCTCATACTTAGCCTAAATTCTGGATGAATTATCATTGAATTTGTGGAAATTAGTGCTCTTAATCCTTTTATTTCATGTTTTATACTTAAGTGAGCATAAGCAAGAGAAAAGAGCAAGGAACGGGCCAAAAAGGGCAAATTAGGCCCAATTCAGCAATCAACACGGCCTAGAGGTTTGCCACACGGCCGTGCCACACGGCCGTGCCACTTTAACAGGCTTGAGCACGGCCTGGTCGTCGATCCACACGGGCGTGTCCCTATCATGAGAAAGTTCAATTTCACTCGGAAAAGGCTACTTAGGGGCTAAGAAAGGCATTCCAAAACTCTATATAAATACCTTAGGAGGCAACTACAAGGGTGTTCTTTTCTCCCGCCAAGGAGACATTATTTTCTTGTCAAGACAGGGAGTTAAAGACAGGGAATTACTTGAAGGGAGCTGATTGATCCATCTTAGAAGCCAAGATCTACATCAAGACAGAGTATCTCCCTTCAATCCTTTCAGGAGTTTTGGGTTTTCTTATGTTTTGTTATTTTATTTCTTCTAAGATGTTTTCTTTTATAATTATGAACTAAAACCCCCAAATATCTAAGGGGGATGAAACCTAAGACAGATCTTGTTATTGTTATCTGAGCTATGTGATAAATATTTGATTTGTTCTTAATTGTGTCTTTTAACTCTTAAATTAATATTTTCGGGATATTGATTTAAGTCGAATATGCCTATATGGAGGAGCAAAAGTCCTTGCATAGGAGTAGATCCAACACAATTAAATGGAGTTGATAGAAATCCTAGACATAGGACGACGAAAATCTGCCGGATTAGAGTCAAATCTAATATGGGGAGCTATAGATCGAGTTAATGCAAGACTAGGGGTTTTAACTAGAAAGAGATTTTAGTTAATCAACCTAGGATTAGTTGTTCTTATCCTCGACGGAGGTATTACCATAATTTAGGGATCTCTACGGATCAAATCAAATGAAGAAATCATCTGGTTCAGAGTTAGATAACAAGTGAAGTCTAGGTGGATTCTTCCTTAGGTATTGTCTTAACCAATCAGTTTTCCCAAAAGCAATCTTTCTCTTTACTGCTTGCCATTTCTGTTCAGTTTAGTTTAGATTAGTTAATTTAGAAACAAAACCCCTTCTTATTCTTAGGCTAGATAATAGAAAGAGAGTTATTACTAGTACTCATAGTTCCTTGGATTCGATATTCTGGCCTTGCCACTGACTATACTACTATTCGATAGGTGCACTTGCCTTTTATCGTGATATTAGTTAGTTTCTAGGTACGATCAAATTTTATTACTTTATCATCATCACTCGAGATCACGATCATGTCACATTAGTAAAAACCACGTGTCCAAGAAATTCAACCTCCCGAAGCCAAGACTCACATTTTTTAAATTTTGCATATAAATATTTCTCATGCAGAATCTGTAATACAGTTCTCAAATGCTAAGCCTGCTCGGCTTCTGTCTTTGAATAAATCAATATATCATCAATGAATACAACCACAAATCTATCCAACTGAGGCTAAAAAACTCGGTTCATTAGATCCAAGAAAGCAGCAGGAGCATTAGTTAATCTAAAAGGCATCACCAAAATATTCATAGTGACCGTATTAGGTTCAGAAAGCTATTTTCGACACATCATAGTCTTTTACTCACACTTGGTAATATCCCGATTTGAGATCTATCTTAGAAAACATAATTGTACCCTTTAATTGATTGAACAACACATCAATACGAGGTAAAGGATGTTTGTTCTTTATCGTCACCTTATTTAGTTGTCTGTAATCTATACACAATCTCAACAAACCATTTTTCTTTTTCACGAATAGCACTGGTGCCCCCAAGATACACTTGATCCGATGAAACATCTATCTAATAATTTATGCAACTATGCTTTAAGTTCTTTCAACTCAGTCGATGCCATTCTATATAGTGGAATTGATATCGGTGCAGTCACATGTATAAAATCAATAACAAATTCAACTTCACCTTTTGGCGGCAATCCCGATAATTCTTTAGGAAACACATCTGTAAATTCTTTGACAACTGGTATCTGATCCAACTTTGACCAAGAATCCCAAGTGTCCAGTGTGTAAGCCAGAAATGTCTTGCAACCCTTATGAATCATATTCCTTGTAGAAATAGCTGAAACAACTCTGGTAACACTATTTAACCTGCCAAACTCAACTATAATCAACTCACCTAACGAACATCTCAAATCAAGCCATTTCTGTCTACAATTTACCATATCATCATGTAATGATAAACTGTCCATTCCCAAAATTATATCAAATTCATGGAAACGTAGTAACATCAGATCGGTGGGAAACTCACAGCCTTAAACTCTCAATGGACACTTACGACATATTAAGTTAACTATTACACTTTGACCAAGTGGATTTGTAACTTGAACATCAAATTTTGTTGACTTAACAGATAAACTTTTATCAGTTGCTAATGCAATACAAATATACGAATGAGTCAATCCAAGGTCAATCAAAGCATATACAATAAAATCAAAGAGATAAAATATACCAAAAATAACATCAGGCATGGTAGGCTCCTCTTTGGCTCGAATAGCATAAGTCCGTATAGGTGCTCTGACTTCAGATCTGGTAGTTGATCCCTAGTGCTAACCACGATTCACACTCGTATTGCTATCCTGATTGGGGCATTTGCTCTTCTACGGCGTAGTTGGGGGTCTTTCACTTCGATCTTCTTTTTCCCGACTATTTTCGGACAGTCATGCACAAAGTGATCATTTGACCTACATCCGAAACATACACCCATTTGAGCCCTACACTCACCAGTATGTAGTCTACCAAGCATTGTGGACTTGCCACATTATCAACAGGTCTATTCTAAAATTTTGTATCATACTGCCTGTTTCTACTCTTGGTCAAAAATCTGAATGATGTAGTAACATGAGTATCATATTTCTTTATTCTCTTCAGTGGTGGCAAAGAAAATGATCTGGGAAAATTTCTTTTGTTGAATTCCTGAGCCTTCTTTTCTCTCTACCTCTTATGATTATAGAGTTTTTCCATCTTCTGTGCCCAATTAGATAAAACCACAAACTGTTGTATCTTGGTTCCTCCAATCATCATATTAATTTCATCATTCAACCCATCTTCAAAATAGATACACATTTCTTCCTATATCGGCTCAATTTCACGAGCATACTTGCTAAGATGTACAAACTCTCTCTCATTGTAACGCCTTGATTTTCGGGATTTTTTGGATTTTTGTGATTTTTGGTGAAGTTTTGAAATTTTGGTGTTCGGGATACTGAAATTGTGTTTAGATGTGTTAGTGGGCCATTAGAATGCCCAAGCCTAAGTTAAAACCCGGCAGAAAAATCAATCTTGGTTTTTAAAGTAAAAGGGGACTTGGTTAAGTAGGCCTTTAAGAAAAAGTTAGTAAATAAAGACACAAAGAGGGCCTCGAAAAAGTGGCAAGGTAGGGCCACTAAGTTCCTGAAAAAGGGGCGTGTGGACTGAGTTTAAGGGCCGGGGTTCAAGTCACAAGGTAAGGGTATTGGTACTTTTATTTTTTGTCTATGTGCCGGGCATGTGATAGAGTAAGTGGAAATTCAGCTAGGGCCTTAGGGAGGTTGGGCTGATTGCTTAAGTAGTAATTAGGGTTAGTTTCTTTTATTTTTCTATCTTGGTGAAAGGGTTAGCCACCTAAAGCTTCACTTTCGTTCATTCCCTTCTCAAGTTTCACAAAGACCGAAAACGCAACACAAGCCTCCCCTGTGCCGATTTCTTTCTTCTCCACTCCTCTCCTTCATTCTTTTCTTTTCTTTTCTTCTCTAGCCAAATCGATACCCCCATTCTCTTCTATTCTTTTCTTCTTCTTCTTTTCTCTATTCAGTTGACCGAAATCCTGAATAAAACCTTAGTGCTGAGCCGATTTCTTTTGCCCGAAAGTTGTCTCTTGTGTCGATTTCTCCTAGCCAACATCCTTCAATTTTCTTTCATCTCTTTTAGTCAATTTCTGCATCCTCTAAACCCTTAGGCTCTATCGATAAACACTCCTCCAACCATAGTCTCAAATCATATTTTCTTTCACCACTTAAAAAGCCGAAAACACCATAGTTTTAGGGACATATAGCCGAAGTCACAGATCTCTAAAAATTGATCTTTGCTAGCGTTTAAGGGTTAGATCTGCATCAGATCTGAGTAAAAGAATCGTCTTGAATAAGGAAAACCTATGGTAAGTACTCGTCATCTGAGACCTACTCTCTATTTCGGGATTTAGAAAAGCTGAAATCCCTAAAGTCTTAGGGAGGCTGTCGATTGGGGATTAAGGCTCTACAGGTTGTTAACACTTGATTTACTTTGATGATTACTGTGTTCTAGAGGTGACTGATCAAAGGTTTGGACAAGTGGAACGACTAGATCTAGATCTAGTCACTAGTTTCGACAAAGGTAAGATCTCAAAGGCTTTAGGTGATTATGGCCGAATATGGTAAGTGTTTATTAGGATTGGTTATTGTTGATTTGTAACCTAAGAGTTTTAGTGACTGATTGTAGGATATCATGGGTGATCTCGCTAGCAGTTGTCGCAAATCAAGTGTGTATCGAACACCCTCTTGTAGTTCAAATCAGCAAAAGCCAAAAAGCCGAAATGCTGAAATTTTGACATTTCGTGGGCTTGTGAGTGTGCAAATGCTCGTAAGTCGAGTGGAAACAATTGGTTCTATAATCGTAAGTGGTAAGATGGTTGAGTGCACAATTTCGTGCACTTCGGTAAATTGGGCCTTGATAGGCTGAAACTGGGCCTAATGGGCTTACGGACCCATTTGGGTAAAAATAGGTAATTGATGTGTACTGATAGACCGTAGGTCCAAAACTTCTAAAACTGGTAAACTGACAGTAAAATTTGGATTTAATGGGCTAAACTAGCTAAACGTCACTGTAGGGCCCATTAGGGGGTTTTAGGGCCCAACGACCATAATCTGCTAAAATGGGTTAAATGAACTACTGAGATAAAAGTTAGACAATTTCTGATAAAACGTGCATGAAACCCTAGAGATTGGCATAATTACTGAAATACCCATTATGGGTGAAAATTACTAAATTACCCCTAGGTGCAAAATAACCATTATACCCCTAGGGCTAAGTTTGACCTAAAAGTATATTTTACTGTTACTGTTACTGCATGCCATGTCATGAATATCTGTTGCATGGGACTGGGATATTAATGGAGGAAGTACTGAAAGTGGCTTGACTACGTACTGGAGGCTTTGCCTCATTTTACTGTTATTTGAGCAGCTATACTGCAACTATGGAGTATAGGGCTGGGTGGATTGAGTTATTCCCCACATGGTGTGTAGGGCTGGTACGGGTGGAGTGTAGCAGATGGACATAGGCCGGGTTTGGGCTTGCATACCTGCATATTCATTGATCTATTACTGTAATGGGCCTATAGGCCATACTGTTATCTGAAACGCGCTAAGGCCCAGTATACTGTATCTGGATAGGGTTTCGTCCCAGCTATTACTGAGACTGGATAGGGCTTCGACCCAGTGGGTATGAGCTAATTTGGGCTCTTGATGGGCTTTCCTTACACACTGACTTTTCCAAACTCACCCCCTTTCTCTCTGTCCATGCAAGTGAGCCCTAGATCAGTGGACTTGGAGCTGGGAGGGATTTGGAGTGGCCACATGGACTATAGTTATTTAATTAAGCTTTATTTATTTTATTTTTGTATTTATTTTTAATTATTTTATTATGGTTTTGGGGTTTGTAATAAGGCCGCTCTAATTATTTTTGTTTTAGGTTTCAATTACTTATTTATACACTACTTTAATCATTTGGATATAGCTGCGCAAGTTTTTCTTAAAATTAATAAAATGTTTTCAAAATCTCATCACACGTTTCAAGCAAGAACAAAGTTCTAACTCATAATAACCCTCTTAATAACTAGTATTGAATAGGACGTTCACCAACAAACCAGAAATTTTCCTTAAGACTATAAAATCAGTTTTACAAAGCTCACCCTAATCTTAGTAACTAGGTAACACGGTTAGTTTTAGGTGATGTGACACACTAAATTTGGCCATAACATCTGGGCCAGGTTTGGGGTGTTCATTTAGTGGTATCAGAGCCCGGTTGTAACAACTCAGCTGTGGATCGGGTCCAAAAATATTTTCAAAAATTCTTAAAATTTAGGCCCAAGAAGGTTATTTTTTTGGAAATCGGTTTCTAAAAAAAATTTAGGAAAAAAACCCTTTTCAAACTTATTTTCTTCAAACTACACGTTTTAAAGGTTGATTTTGAAAAGTTTTTAATCCTTTTGAGTTTCTGAAAAATAGTATCTAAAGAAGTGGCACACTGAATCCCTTGCACCAAGTCTGTAAGTATTTCTGTCTCTTACATTATATTATATTGAAATGACACTGTAGATAGAACTGAGACCCTATTATGACACTATAGATAGGGTAGTACTGAAAACTGTAAGATTAAGACTGTAGGGAAACTAAACTCTAGAAGACTGAGAATGTAGCTAGGCTACAATTTCACGAAAACAAACTCTGAAATCTTATCTGCCCATAAGACATTTTAATAAACAACTAAAATATTAAACTATGTCATAAAATTCGTAATCAGATAAGTCGATATGAGTACGAGAGCTGCTCGTGGACAAGGCCGTGGACGTGGCTGAAGTAGTGTTCAAGTTGGGTCTTTATCTTCGGAACACCTGCTAGCTGGTGGGGCACGACCGCTGCCAGTTGTCCATACGATCGGGCCGCAAGGGACGACGCTCTATCCCAGGCTATGTTAAGGGTTCTGGAAAGGGTGGCTAGAGCTAACGCTAGGCCCATAAATAGGAGATCTATTTCTAAGCGACTTCGAGCTAACAGAGCGAAGGTCTTTAAGGGCATATCTGGAGTGGCCCCAAATGTAGCTGAATATTGGCTGGAAGCAACGAAACGAATTATGGACGACCTGGATTGCTCGGTGGAGCAAAAGCTGAAAGGTGCGGTTTCTCTGCTGCGAGATGAGGCATATCAATGGTGGATCACCGTGAGAGAGAGTACCCCAGCTGAGCGGGTAACTTGGGAGCTGTTAAGATGTCTTTCAAGGGGAAGTACGTTGGAGCAAGCTATGTGGATGCGCTTAGGAAAGAATTCTTGAATCTGACCCAGGGCAATAAGTCCGTTGCTGAGTATGAGGTGAAATTTCTGAGGTTGAGCCGTTATGCTAGTGGTATAGTTGCCACTGAGTATGAGCGTAGTATTCGCTTTGAGGATGGCCTCAGAGATGAGTTAAGAGTGCTGATAGCTCCGTAGAGGGAGCGTGATTTTTCTGCATTGGTGGAGAAGGCTAAGATAGCCGACGAGGTAAAGCGAATGGAATGACAGAACTATGATTAGAACCGATTTAGGAGGGATTCTGGACCATCTGGAGCTGCAAATCAAAATGTCAAAAAAGCTAGAGTGGAGGAACCAATCCAACCAGTTCCAGTAAATACTGTTAAACCACAGGCTTACGGAGATTATGGTAAAGTGCATCTGGGAGAGTGCTGGAAGCATACTGGGGCATGCCTTCGATATAGGTCCAATGAACATAGGATTAAGGATTGTCCTCGGATGCCAGTTCAGACTCAAGTTACTGAACAGAGGGTTGTTCAACCAGTGCGAGGTGGACCGGTACCGCGGAGAGGTCGTGGCCAAGGCAGAGGTGGCAACAGAAATGGTCGTGGCCGTGGGGCACCTAGCAAGGTGCTGGAAATGTTGAGGCTCGTCAGCCAGCCTTGGTGTATGCTGCTCGTCGCCGAGAGGAGGGTGATGCACCTGACGTCATAACGGGTACGTTTTTGATCTCTAGCATGCCCTACACTGCTTTGATAGATGTGGGATCAACCCATTCGTATGTTGCATATGACATTTCTGGGTCATTGGGTGTGCACTCTGAGGAAACTATGAGTGGGGTAACTATGATAAGTCATCTAGGTCACTCGGTTAGGGTAGATAAACTCTTTAGGGAGGTACCTTTAGAGACTCAAGGTGGGATCTTCTGTGGAGACTTGATAGAGTTACCATTCATGGAGTTCGATCTAATCTTAGGAATGGATTGGTTAACCAAGCATAAGGCAACTTTGGATTGCGCGGCTAAGAGGATGGTGTTAAAGACTACCGAGGGTGAGGAGGTAATGGTTATTAGGGAGCGAAGGGACTATTTTTCCAATGTGGTTTTGGCCTTAAGGGCTGAAAAGCTGATTTGTAAGGGTTGCGAGGCGTACTTGGCTTTTGTAAGTCAAACTGAGACTAAGAATTTGACTGTAGAGACGGTAAGAACCGTTAAGGAGTTCCAAGATATTTTTCCTAAGGAGCTTCCTGGGCTACCTTCGAATCGAGAAGTCGAGTTTAGAATCGACCAGCTGCCTGGAATTGCTCCGGTGTCTATTGTACCTTATAGGATGGCACCGAAGGAGCTTATGGAACTAAAAGCACAAATTTAAGAGTTGTTAGATAGGGGCTTCATTAGACCAAGCGTGTCTCCATGGGGAGCACCGATGCTGTTCCTAAAAAATAAGGATGGGACGATGCGTATGTGCATTGATTATCGCCAGTTGAACAAACTGATGATAAAGAACAAGTATCCTCTGCCAATAATCAACGATCTGTTTGACCAACTTAAGGGAGCTTCAGTGTTTTCCAAGATCGATCTTCGATCTGGATACCATCAATTAAGGATAAAGGAAGTAGATATTCATAAGACAGTATTTAGAACTCAGTATGGTCATTACGAGTTCCTGGTTATACCGTTTGGATTGACAAATGCACCCATAGCTTTTATGGATTTGATGAATCGAGTATTCCAACTGTATTTGGATCGATTCGTAGTCGTCTTCATGATATTCTGGTATATTCAGAAACTGAGGAGAAGCATGATTAGCATCTCCATATTGTGCTGCAAGTGCTGAGAGAGAAGCAACTCTATGCGAAGTTCAGTAAGTGTGAATTTTGGTTGCGAGAAGTGACTTTTCTGGGTCATGTCGTCTCCGCTGAAGGAATTAGAGTAAATCCTAAAAAAATTGAGGCAGTCGATTCTGGAAGAGGCTCATAGTGGACCTTGTGCCATGCATCCTGGACGGAATAAGCTGTATCGAGACTTGAGAGAGGTGTACTGGTGGCCTGGACTGAAGCGAGAGGTGATTGAATTTGTGGGGAAATGTCTGACGCGCCAGCAAGTTAAGGCTGAGCACCAACTACCTTCTGAACTATTGCAACCAGTGAAAATTCCACTCTGGAAGTGGGAGAGAGTTACTATGGATTTTGTGAGTGGGCTACCTTTGACACCCTCCAAGAAAGATTTTGTGTGGGTGATTGTGGATAGGTTAACAAAATCTGCCCATTTCGTACCTGTCTGAACTGATTATTCACTGCAAAAGTTGGCTAAGCTGTATGTAGCCGAGATAGTGCGACTGCATGGGGTACCAGTTTCGATTATTTCTAATCGAGACCCTAGGTTTACATCTTGATTCTGGCAAAAGTTGCATGAGGCGTTGGGTACGCGATTGGACTTTAGCACTGGTTTTCACCCTCAGACAGATGGACAGTCGGAAAGGGTTATTCAGGTTTTAGAGGACATGTTAAGGGGTTGTGTCATCGACTTTCGTGGTAGTTGGGAGAACTATTTGCCATTGGCAGAATTTGCATACAACAACAGTTATCAAGTGAGTATTCAGATGGCTCCATATGAAGCACTGTATGGGTAAAGGTGTCGTACGCCTACGTGTTGGACAGAGTTGGGAGTGTGACAAGTTCTTGGACCAGAATTAGTAACAGACACTGAAAGTAAAGTTAAGTTGATTAGGGATCGGTTAAAGGAGGCCTCTGATAGGCAGAAGTCGTATGCGGATCTGACACGAAAGGAAATCGACTTCGCCGTTGGGGACATGGTATTTTTGAAGGTTTCGCCTTGGAAGAAGATCTTGAGATTGGGCAAGAAAGGCAAACTGAGTCCGCGGTTTATTGGGCCTTATCGAGTTCTTAAACGGATAGGGCCAGTGGCTTCTCAGTTGGAGTTGCCATCAGAGTTGGATCGCATCCATGACGTCTTTCATGTGTCCATGCTAAGACGGTATCGATCGGATCCTTCACATGTAGTACCAGTGGAGGAGATTGAGGTAGAGATCGATTTATCTTTTGAGGAGGAGCCTGTGCAAATTCTGGATCGAAAAGTCAAGGTGTTGAGAAAGAAGTCAGTTCCGTTGGTGAAAGTACATTGGCGCAACCATGGCAGAGAAGAGGCTACTTCGGAGCCAGAAGAGACGATGCGCCAACAATACCCTCAACTATTTGGATCAGGTAAATTTCGAGGCCAAAATTTCTTTAAGGGGGTAGAGTTGTAACGCCCTGATTTTTGAGATTTTTCAGGTTTTTGTGATTTTTGGTGAAGTTTTGAAATTTTGGTGTTCGGGATACTGAAATTGTGTTTAGATGTGTTAGTGGGCCTTTAGAATCCCCAAGCCTAAGTTAAAACCCGGCAGAAAAAATCAATCTTGGTTTCTAAAGTGAAAGGGGACTTGGTTAAATGGGCCTTTAAGAAAAAGTTAGTAAATAAAGACACAAAGAGGGCCTTGGTAAAGTGGCAAGTTGGCGCCACTAAGTTCCTAAAAAAGGGGCGTGTGGACTCAGTTTAAGCGCCTGGGTTCAAGTCACAAGGTAAGTGTTTTGGTACTTTTATTTTTTATGCATGTGCCGGGCATGTGATAAAGTAAGTGGAAATTTGGCTAGGGCCTTATGGAGGTTGGGCCGATTGCTTAAGTAGTAATTAGGGTTAGTTTCTTTTCTTTTTCTGTCTTGGTGAATTTGGGTTAGCCACCTAAAGCTTCACTTTCGTTCATTCTCTTCTTAAGTTTCACAAAAAGTGACCAAAAATGCAACACGAGCCTCCCCTGTGCCGATTTCTTTCTTCTTCACTCCTCTCCTTCATTATTTTCTTTTCTTTTCTTCTCTAGCAAAATCGATACCTCCATTCTCTTCTATTCTTTTCTTCTTCTTCTCTTATCTATTCAGTTGACCGAAATCCTAAATAAAACCTTAGTACTGAGCCGATTTCTTTTGCCCAAAAGTTGTCTCTTGTGTCGATTTCTTCTAGCCAACATCCTCCGATTTTCTTTCATCTCTTTTAGTTGATTTTTGCATCCTCTAAACCCTTAGGCTCTATCGACAAACACCCCTCCAACCATAGTCTCAAATCATATTTTCTTTCACCACTTAAAAAGCCGAAAACACCATAGTTTTAGGGACATATAGCCGAAGTCATAGATCTCTAAAAATCAATCTTTGCTAGCGTTTAAGGGTTAGATTTGCATCAGATCTAAGTAAAAGAATCGTCTTGAATAAGGAAAACCTGTGCTAAGTACTCGTCATCTCAGATTTACTCTCTATTTCAGGATTTAGAAAAGCCAAAATCCCTAAAGTCTTAGGGAGGCTGTCGATTAGGGCTTAAGGCTCTACAAGTTGTTAACACTTGATTTACTTTGATGATTACTGTGTTCTAGAGGCGACTGATCAAAGGCTTGGACAAGTGGAACAACTAGATCTAGATCTAGTCACTAGTTTCGACAAAGGTAAGATCTCAAAGGCTTTAGGTGATTATGGCCGAATATGGTAAGTGATTATGAGGACTGATTATTGTTGATTTGTAACCTAAGAATTTTAGTGACCGATTGTAGGATATCGTGGGTGATCTCGCAAGCAGTTGTCACAAATCAGGTGTGTATCGAACACCCTCTTGTAGTTTAAATCGACAAAAGCCGAAAAGCTAAAATGCCAAAATTCTGGCATTTCGTGGGCTTGTGAGCGTGTAAACGCTCATAAGTCGAGTGGAAACCATTGGTTCTGTAATCGCAAGTGGTAAGATGGTTGAGTGCGCAATTTCGTGCACTTCGGTAAATTGGGCCTTGATGGGCTGAAACTGGGCCTAATTGGCTTACGGGCCCATTTGGGTAAAAATAGGTAATTAATGTGTACTAATAGACCGTAGGTCCAAAACTGTTAAAACTGGTAAACTCATCGTAAAATTTGGATTTAATGGGCTAAACTAGCTAAACGTCACTGTAGGGTCCCTAGTGACATGTCACTTGTATCCTATTCTATTCCTAAAGCTCAACCGGGAAATTTCTCACTTGTTGATATTTTGTCAAATACATCAAATATTCAGCCACATTTCACAACATATATCAAAATATGAAAGCGTAAGTGAAAACGATGCATTATTTACATACAAACTTACCTCGGTAGCACAATCAATGAAAAGGACGTATTCGTTAATTTCTTACTTTTTCCCTCGTTCTAGTTCCAAACCTCATTTTCCTTGCTCTATAATATCACATTTAATTTATTTATTAGCCACATTATTCAATGTGACTCAAAAAATCATATTATAAAAAATTACGTTTTTGCCCCTAAAGTTTCACATATTTACAATTTTGCCCTTAGGCTCGTGAAATGATTTTTCATTCAATTTATTTGTACTTTAAGCCTAGCCGAACCATTTTCATAACTATAACAGCCCAAAATTTCTATTAAAACACACTTTTTTGTAACACCCCTTACTTATAATCGATGCCGGAGTAGGGTATGAGGTATTACCATTACATATCTCATGCAAACATTCAACTTAAACTCATAGAGATGTGTCCCAATTAAAACATTTTTGAACATTATCCTATGTGTCTTCTTATGGGCTTACGAGCCCTAAATCATGGATCAGGAATAATCCGAGACCATTCAGGCAGTTAAGAAAATTTCTTCAAAAACTAGTGAAAACAGGGCACACGCTCGTGTGGATGGGCAACACGCCTGTGTGGCCTCTAAACATGGCCGTGCTAGTGGCCCGTGTAACTCACACGGCCGAGGCACACTAGGGACACGCCCGTGCCCTTTGCCTGTATAGATTTAATTTCTAACATCGCACCTACAGGGGTTTTCACACGGCCTGGTGCACGCTCGTGTGCCCAGCCCGTGCCCCTCACACAGCCTTGACACACCCGTGTCGTGGCCCATGTGTAAAAATCTAGGTATTCTATTTCTAACGTCAACAGTCATACGGCCATGACACACGCCCGTGTACTAGCCGTGTCCTCCACACGGTCGAGACACACGACCCTGTCTCATATTCGTGTGGAATACTGATGGGCATTTAATTCTTTCCATGCAAGGTGCATGAGACACACGGTCAAGTCACACGCCCATGTGCTGCCCGTGTGTCGCACACGGCCTAGACACACGCCCGTGTGTCTACTCGTGTAGATGATATAGGGCTATTTACCAAGCCCTTAGCCACCCTGAAACACCTTCAAACATAACCCAATCTTCATACATTATAATATAGCACTAATACTCATCTAAATGTCTCCTAATAGGTGCTCACACATCAGCCAATTCATATTGAAAATGCATGTATAAACTACTAAGCAAATTTACACAATTTGCATGAAATTCATTCTCATTCATTAAGCAATTTAGATAGCTTTAGGCCAATTCAAAAGGCCATTTACAAAATGAAACTTGTAAGTATAAATGGCCAATACAATTGGCTTACTAGTATGAGTCATGTAACAAAATGACTAAGGTCCTATACATGCCATATTCAAAATAACTAACATAACTATACCACAATGTATGACAGCCCAAAATAGGGTCTAACTGGAACAGTGGTTTCGTAACCACAAAATCTGAATTAAAATAGTTAAATTCTGAAAATTTTATGTTTTCCGATCTGTTAAATATGCTCTGTGTGAAAATCGTTTAGAAAATTTATTAATTTAGTGCTTAATTTTATTTTTTGACTAAATTACATTAATTGCAAAATGTGAGTTATAATGTGTAAGTACCTATTTGAAATGGGGGTTTGGACTAGAGGTCTTTAAATGGCAAATAGACCATGAGTTAGTGCCATGGACAAAAAGGGTAGTTTTAGAAAAATTTCTAAGTAATATGGCTAAGGGCATTTTTGTCCAAATTGCTAAAAGACAAATAAAAATATGAGAAAAAGATGAAAAGCGTTCATCTTCTTCTTTTATGTCTGCCGATTTTCTCTCCTCCATAGCCAAAGGGGTTTTGAACTTTGTCAAGCAAATTGTAAGCAATCTTGCCCCGTTTTCGATTATTTTCGTATTTTTTAGTTCCCCTAAGCTTAAATTTCATGATTTTGCCATTTATTTGAAAAGATATTGAGTTCCAAAAATATAGCCAATTGTGATATAGTTGTGCATTGTTGTGTAATGGTAGAAAATGAGTCTTTGATGTGTTAATTACTAGTTTTTCCGGATAGTTTTCGATAAAAACGTCCCTAAGGGACTAAAATGAGAAAAAGTGAAAATTTGTCTATAAGTGTGTGAAAATGTGTGATTCTTGGGGTGTTATTGTGAAAAGAACTTAGCTAAGTATAAAAGGTTAAGAAAATGGAATAAAATTTAGTTTACGAGGCCAAGGGCAAAACGGTCATTTTGCCAAAGGTTCGAATTGTGAACGAATTTGAGTAAGAAATTGATAAAATGTGTTAAATGTGTTTATTTAGATCAAGAAAGAAGAGAAAGCGATCGTGATCGTGGAAAAGAAAAGGTAGTCGACTAATTCGAAATTTAGTCGTCTTGTTATCGAGGTAAGTCATGAGTAAATTATAGCACATTTACCTTATTGCTATCCATTTGATGATCTCTATGTGAAAATATATAGATATGAATTCTTGAATTACGCAATTGTATGTTTGTGAACATTTTGGTAAATCCCGTTTGAACAGTAAGAATGATTCTGAATATGGGTGACATGTCGCTTGAGGGTTCTGATTCTGTATCCCAGGTGCTGGGTGCACTTGCATATGTTGCAGTCACCTGTCAACTTATGTGAGCAGGCCCGTGGATTACGTTTGTATTTCTGTGATCTGAGGTAGCTTCGGCTACATATTCTAGTGGCTTCGGCTACATACTCTGATGGCTTTTGCCATACCTCTGTACTGGCTTCAGCCACTTATCTGTGAGGCACTTCGGTGCTAACCTCTGTATATTCGTTTCTGTTCTAAATGTTCAACAGGAAAATTAACTTGGTTATGTGAAGTAATTGTGCAGGTTAAGCAATTGAAAATGAATTGAACATGAGATGTGTTTGATTGTTTATAATTGGACATTTTGGTAAGAATGTGGATGAGTAAGTATATGAATGTTGTATTTATGCTATGTGGGAATAAGATGCCTTAGCTAATTATTGTGCATTTGCTATTGATTTACTTATGACTTACTAAGCTATGTATATCTTACTCCTCTTTCTTTTCCTCTTCCTTTTAGATTGTTGAGCATAGAGCATATTGGGATTGGTGATCAAAGGAGGCTCGTCTCACACTATCAAGCTACCTTGGTGTATGTATACATGGTTTTGATATTTTGAGTTTGGCATGTATAGGTGGCTAGTCTTCATATAAGCATTATTTTGTAAGTCAAATAGAATAGGTGTATATGTGATACTTGTTTTGTAAATGATGTTATAAATGAAATTATTCCGAGTATGTGTCATCAAATTGGTTGAAATGAATGTTGTATATGTGAAAGGGAATTTCAGTGAGGCAAAGGCTTGGTAAATAGACTAACACGGTCTACCCAGCAGGGCATATGGCCGTGTGACATGACCGTGTGGGGTTTGACAGAATGCTCCACAGGCACATGGCATAGGTGTGCCTAGGCCGTGGGTGGCACATGGTCTGACCCCAATGGTGTGTCTCTGAACCGTGCCTTCCCTGCATCTTGATTTTAAAGTTTGGGTACCACACGGGCAAGAGACACGGCCGTGTGTCTCAACCGTGTGGGGTACATGGCCCCCAAACGACCGTGTGTGGTGATCGTGGCCAATTTGACAGTTTCGACCACGGCCTCTGGACATGGGCGTGTGAAGGCCACACAGCCGTGCTTTGTGTCACACGGGCGTGTGACGTAGTTTCGAAAGTGAAAAATTTTTTAGGCTTCCGATGCGATAGGATTCGAATCCTAATCATTCGAGATGTTTGTATTAAGTCGGAAAACCCTCAATAAAGGCAAAATTGTAATGATTTGGTTGAAAATATGAGTCAGTACTCTGGTAAGTTCGGTAATGCCTATTGCTCAATTCTAGTGACGGTTTCAGGTAAGGGGTATTACACAATGGAAATCTTGATAGTGCGACTTCGAGCTCTGACTTTTAATAATCCCCAAGCAAATTTGGCAAACCTACATGGAAGAGGGAAATTGAAAGAGTAAGCATAAAATGCTTAGTAAGTTGCATGAAATAGAATAGCAACGTAACCAATGAAACATTATTACACCTAAAGTAATTTAGAAACTTTATTTAATTTCTTTCTCATACTCAGAACTTTCAAATTCTTATGACTTACTCTTACTCATGACTTACACATCCTCAATATTAACTCAATCTCATACCTTGCTCATTCTCATGAATTAGTCAATCTCGTAACTTACATTATCGTTATCTCGTAACTTATTTTAAAGTACCTGTAATACTCGTCATAAGCTTTAGTCTTTCTCATTAACTCAATCAACTTGAATACTTCTGCTATAAATATACTTAGAATATCGAAGGATACCTATAATGCCATTCTCTTGGTAGGATGCCAAAGCCATGTCCCAGATATGGTCTTACATGGGATCCCAAGCTGATGCCGAGGCCATGTCCCAGATATATCTTACACGGGATCGTAAATTGATGCCGATGTCATGTCCCAGACATGGTCTTATACGGAATCACTCTTAGATACCCATGCCATGTCCTAAACATGGTCTTACGGAGGATTTATATCTTATCTTGGTGTCGACGCCATGTTCCAGACATGGTCTTATACGGGACCTCATGTCAATGCCAATGCCATGTCCCAGACATGGTCTTACATAGGATCTCTGTTCGGTGCCGATGCCATGTCCCAGACATGGTCTTATACGGGACCTACAATACTTATGACTATGGTATCCTTCGGATTCATCAACACTTGATTTGAATAGCTTAATTCTAATTTCATCTTTACTTAGCAAAATGTAGAAATCAAATTCGTGGAATTATACTAATTTCATACATTGTCATAACAATGTATCTCATGGAATATCATGAATTTATAAAAATCATCATAATAAAATTTTATAGAGCTTAAAGCTAATTTATCACATACAACTTACCTCAGTCCCAAAATATGACAAATGCACGGTTTACTCCACCCTTTTTTCCAATTTTGGTTCGGGTTTTGAGTCTCTTGATCTATAATGAATAAAATTCACTAATTAAATCTTTGGATTGATCATAACAACCCTAAATTCACAATTTGGCAATTTGAACATTTTGCCCTTAGGCTCGAAAATTGATTTTTATCAAATTTCCTCACTTCTCGTGCCTATATAATCCCTTTTTACTCCTAAGACAACTTCGCATATCCCTTATTTCATGCATTTACCATATTATCTACTCATTTTACATCTAGGTCCTTTTTAGGTGTTTTCTATGAACACTCTTTCATAAAAATCATTTATTTAGCAACTAGGACCCATTTGCTCTCATAAAAATCCAGAAAAATACATATAGGAATTCATGGAAACTCTATAATTTCTCAACCAAAATGCTAAATACACCTCTCAATAAAAAGCTTATATCATGAGGGTCTCAAAAATACAAAAATATTTAAGGAAGGCCATGAAAATTACTTACAAATGAGTGCTAAAGGTTGCTGAAATTTTGAAGCTTTAAAAACCCCCTTAGGAAGCTGATTTTAGGTGAAGAAGATGACTAAGAGTGAGGAAAATCAAAAGCTAGGCACATAGGTATTATTTTATAAATTTTAATCACAAAAATCTTACCAACTCCTTTGACCTTGTCCTTTTTTCATGACCCATGGCCAGCCACCATTACTTAATTGGGGGAAATTGTCCTTTAAAGGCCTCCAATTTAGTTTCATGACCAATTTTACACCATTTTCTAATAAAATCAAACTTTTTCCCTTTATGCGATTTAGTCCTTTTTCGTGATTAAGCCTTCAATCGCATAAATTAACTCACCGAAATTTTCATGCACTCTTATAAAAATACTACAACACATAAAATAATTCTAACTAATTTTCTCTAATGCTATTTCATGCTTAAACCTTCTTAAAATTCATCTTTTGCAAATTAGCCCTTAAAGACAAGTGATCACTTTTTATAAAAAAAATTTCTTCATGGTATTTATCACTATCATGTAACTTGTTTCATAAACTTAAGAATAATCATAAAATGTACTTTCTACCTTGGATTTGTGGTCTCAAAACCACTATTCCGACTAAGCCCTATTTTGGGCTGTTACATTTATGACACATTTTATAACTTTTACAAATTAGTCTTTTTAGGCATTTTCACTGAAAATCACTTAGTAAAAGTCGCTTCTCTAACATAAACATGTATTTTATACCATTAAACACAAAAATACACACATATTAATCATGGGTCAAAACCCTAGACTTTAATCATATCTCAAATTAGTGGTAGAAATAGATAGATCTTGTTACTAGGATTTCAAAAACGTAAAAATCATTAAAAATGAGGCTAGAACAGACTTGCAATCGAGCTTGGAAGCTTGAAAAACCCTAGTCATGGTTTCCCCTTGTGAAATTCGGCCATGGGGTTGAAGATGGACAAAAAATGGCTTTTAATTTTGTTTATTTAATCATTTAATAACTAAATGACCAAAATGCCCCTAACTTAAAAATATTCTATTTCACCTATTTCATGTCCTTTTTTGTCCAAAAAATTAACCAATGGTCTAATTACCATTTAAGGACCTCCAATTTAAAATTTCATAACAATTGGACACCTCTAACATGTACAACTCAACTTTTGCACTTTTTACAATTTAGTCCTTTTGACTAAATGGAGTGCCCAAACATCAAAATTTTCGAACGAATATTTCACGAAATCATTCTGTGAAATTGTAGACAATAAAAATATAATAAAAATAATTTTTCCTCGTCGAATTTGTGGTCCCAAAACCACTGTTCCAACTAGGCTCAAGTCCAGGCTATTACAAATGAAATGAACCAAATTTTGTAAGCTACTATGATATGTAAATTAAACCGAAATGATATGATTTTGTGAACTGTCAAAAATGTATGAAAGTGTGATGATATAACATGAATTGGTATGAATTGATGATGTTTTAGATATGTTATAAAGCCTAACTTGTTTAGATATCTATTTTGTTATGTAACTTGTTGTGGCATAATGTCTCAAGTTTAGCCAAATGTATGCTAAAACAATGGTAATTAGCATGCTCATCTAAGAGCAAGGTAAGTGTTGCAAATTTTTATTTGAACTTACTAAGCATTTTAAATGCCTACTATCTTTGTTTTCCCCACTTGTAAATCATTAACTTGC
This sequence comes from Gossypium stocksii, assembly GCA_020496765.1. Lineage (NCBI taxonomy): Eukaryota > Viridiplantae > Streptophyta > Magnoliopsida > Malvales > Malvaceae > Gossypium > Gossypium stocksii. The sequence goes on from CM035624.1 coordinate 46,605,252, forward strand.
AGATCTCATCAAGCCATATCAGTGCGAATCACAAACTATCATCAAGACAGTAGAATTATGTTCATTTTGAGTCCTAATATTGTGGCATGTATATAAGGGCATATTATTGTGTAAATGATCATTCTTGAGTGGATACTAATGTGGTAATTGTGGCTAAGGTTGAATTTTCATGATAAGCTTGTTATATGACCTAGTTGATGCATAGTTTTGGTCATGTTTGATGCCATTTGGTTTGATGATTTCAAGCTTGCATAAGTTATACATGTTAATGTTTGTATAGTGAAGTAATTTGGTAAGTTGGTAAATGGCTTGAATATGATTATGTTTCGAACATGAGTTTTATGCCATTTGAATAATTGTTTTCAAAGGTATTACAAGCTTGATTTGGCATGGATCAGCATGTGAAATTTGTATAAGCATAATGTAATGAAATGTGTTTAGTTGGAAGCATTAAATGTGTACCAATGTGATTTTTGTCAAAACAAGGGTGCCATCACGACCACAAGTCCCCAATGTCCCGACATATATTGATAGCGACGTTGTGACGCCAAGATTTTTGAAGCCACGATGTAACTCACTAACTGATGATGTCGTAATTTGAAAACAATGATGTCGCAACGTCAACTCGTAAATTTTGGAAATTTTTCAATTAAGTCCTTAACCAACCTCAAGTTAGCAAAAGAGATTTCGTAAGCTCGTGTAAGACTCGATAACAATTTTATATCATATTGGAAAATTGTTTTATACTTATTAGCATGTTGGAATGATTGAATTATATTAAATTTTGTTGTAGTTGCTCTGACAACGAATGTGACATCCTATAGCTCGAATCCGGCAATTAGGTTAGTCGAGATGTGTTAAATCAACACCCTTTGAAATTGTTGTGACATGGCAACATCAAAGACTCCTCGTCACGACGTGAGGATGCAAAGTCGCGATGTCAGCTTCATTTTGCGACAAGGTGGCCTAACCTGGTCTTCCATGCGTCTGTCTTCAATATCTCAACTACCCCGAATCATGGTCACAACTTTGGCTACAGCTCCATCCCCAAGGTGCATTTTCAACTATCAACCGATCTTATATAACCACACAACTTTTTTTAAATATCAAAAGTATAAAATAATATAGAAATAGCTCAAAATCACACTTTTACTACTTAAATACCTAAAAACGTAAACTAACACTAAAATTACTCAATTCTATTTAAAACATGTTGAAATGCGTATAAAAGAACAACAAATAAACATGTCAAATTATGACATATTACTGGTATGAAAGAAAAGAAAAGAAAAGAAAAGCATTAGAATATACATGCACAAATAAATATACGAGGAGAATATGTGCTTTACTGATTTAATTAAAGTAATATGTTAAATATGCAAAATTAAAAAAAATGTTTTAACTATTTGAAAAAGAAATGAAATAGAAAACAATACTTAGAAAGCAACCATCGAGCAAGGTGTCAAGCTTCTAAACCTGTTGAATAGATTTATTAAACTGAAGCGACAGGTCCAATGGCTTTGAAATGATTCGCATCCTGTGAAGAATCAATTCATGATATTCAATAAAACCGAAAATCTCAAGACAAGAGGTGCTAAGCCAAAAGTCCACCTCCAAAGCTGATTGGATCACATTAACCCTTCAGCATAATTTCTTTCTGCTTTCTTCTCCACGAAACTACCAAGAAAATTACACTCTTTTCAGTCTTCTCTCTTGCCATTTTGCTTATATAAACATAGTTTCCTCGCCTGGCCTGCTTCACCATCGTCTAGCAAACTCAAACAGGGATGGGGTTGAAAGTCTTGTCCGCCCTCGATGCAGCAAAAATCCAGTTGTATCACTTCAAAGCAATCATCATCGCCGGCATGGGACTCTTCACCGACGCCTATGATCTCTTCTGCATCCCTCCCATCTTAAAGCTCATAGGACGAATATACTACCTTGACCATCATAACTCAGACAAATGCTCGGTCATGCCCAAGGAGACACAATACAAAACCACCCCAACCGCTGTCGTGTCGACCCTGGTGTCCATAGCTCTTCTGGGCACCGCCGTAGGACAACTGGTGTTCGGGAGGCTTGGCGATCGGGCAGGAAGGCGCCGCGTGTACGGGCTGTCATTAGGCATGATGGTGCTGAGCTCCCTAGCATGCGGTTTCTCTATATGCAAGACGAGGAATTGTGTCTTGGTGAGTTTGGGGTTCTTCAGGTTCTTGCTGGGAGTAGGGATCGGGGGTGACTACCCTTTGTCAGCAACCATCATGTCGGAGTTCGCTAATAAAAAGACACGTGGGGCCTTTATAGCTGCTGTGTTTTCGATGCAGGGACTGGGGATATTGGCTAGCTCCATAGTGACGATGGCTGTGTGTAGGATATTTGAGGTTTCATCGAATGAGCCCAAGAGTGAAACCCCGGACGAGGCTGATATTGCGTGGAGGCTCATACTGATGATGGGTGCAGTTCCCGCTGCCTTGACGTATTATTGGCGTATGATGATGCCTGAGACCGCCAGGTAATTTACTATTAATTAATTAAAGCATAATGAATTTCCTTCAATTAAAAAAAAATATTTTTGTCATCTATTTTTTTATTTTTTTATTCTTTTAATCTTTATACTTGTATTTTTTGTTAAATCATTAAAAACTAAATAAAAAAGTATTCACATGACAATTCACATGTCATGTGAGTAATTAATGAATTTTTTTAAATTTAAATATATATTTTATATATTTAATATTTTTTATTTTTTATTTTTTTTATTTTTTAAATATCTTTTTAATTTTTAAAAATTTTAAAATTAATTAATTGTTATCGTAATAATTTATATGAATGCTTTAATAGTAAAATTAATATATATTAACTTTTTCATCTATTTTAAAATTATTTGATAAATAATGTAAATTTAAAAATTAAAAAGATAGAAAAATTAAATGGATGGTTTTTTTTTTTTTTTGTAAAATTAGATGTTAAATAAATGTGAGTTAAAAAGGTATGGCTGTTAATTTTTCAAATAAAAATAAAGTAAATAAGTTTGGCATAATTATGAAGACTGGGTAGGATGGTAACATTCGGCTATAATTTGTTAGATGCATGAACCAACAAACAGAAACGACTAGCTAGCTAGTAATATCAACTAAAATCAAAATGATCATACAAAAATATGTATTAATTCTTTGTTGATTATTCAGAATATCTTATTTATACTTATAGTCAACTCATTCTTAACTAACCTAGAATCCTTAACTAAAGAATGGTTAGGTGAAGAGAGCTAACTTGTTTGGGCGGTAGGACCAATTATCAAGCCGGCATTACATCCACTACGTATAAATTAGGGTGTATTAGTGTACATTACAGTTCAAATTTTGTTAAGTTTGAGCTCGATTCGAAATTTGGAGTTCGATAGAATATCTATTTTTAAGTTTTAATTCGACTCGAAATATAATCGAACTATTCAAGATCGAGTTTAATTAACCTTGTTTATCAATTTTTGTATTCAAGTTTGAACTCAAGTTCGATTCAATAATTGAGCTAAAGTTAATAATATATATTAAGGGTAATAATACAATTTAATAATATAAAAATATAAAAAGCTCGATAAAATTTACGAGTTGTTGGAGTCAAGTGTTACTAACTCAAATTTAACTCAATTGATAATTCAAGCTCAACTCGATAATTACCAAATTAAATTCAAATTATTTCTAAATCAAATTCAAATAATTTATTATCATCAATATTTTATTTACACCCTCTATGAAATATGCGTATAGATATATATTCAGCTTTGAAATACTTCTCGATCCAAAGCATATGACACTGCTTTTTCATTCTGTAACAACGTTGTTACGTCATCATCATGAATCAATCGATCAAGGAAAAAAACAGTAAATAGGGTATGGGGCGTCGGTTACATTGAAATATTAGACATAACACCGATTATAGCTACCGTGCATGCAACTGCCATGCACAATTAATACAGAAATAGTGTACAAATTTGAAATTAATCATCATCTTATTAATACTTGTTTACGTGGTTTTAATTAATTTCTAGATACACAGCTCTGGTGGAACAAAATGTGGTACAAGCAGCAATAGACATGAAGAAAGTATTAGATGTTCCAATGAGTGAAATTGCTGAAGACTCCCCTATCCGACTGAAACCGCCGGCACCACCTAATCCGTCCTATCCTCTTCTCTCCAAACGCTTCCTCCGCCGCCACGGTGTTGATCTCTTCTGTTGTGCCGCAACATGGTTTCTTGTGGACGTTGTCTTTTACAGTAGCAACCTCCTTCAATCTCAGATTTATCATCGCTTTATAAAGGACAACAACAATGATGTGAATGGCTATAAACTCGCTTTTAAAGTTGCTCGTTTCCAAGCAATTCTTGCAATCAGCTCTACCATTCCAGGTTATTGGGTCACAGTCTATTTTATTGATCGCATTGGGAGAGTCAAAATCCAAATGTTAGGATTTTTGTTCATGGCGCTGGTTTATTTCGCGATTGGTATACCCTACAAATACTACTGGAGTGACAACATAGGTGTTGGATTTATGGCTCTGTACTCCCTAAGTTTTTTCTTTTCCAATTTCGGACCAAACACTACCACTTTTATTGTCCCCGCTGAATTATTTCCTGCAAGATTTAGATCAACATGTCATGGCATTGCAGGGGCCGTTGGAAAGGTTGGCGCAATCATTGGGACGATTGGTTTCTTCTGGGCTTCGAGGAATGAGAAAGATAGTGACAAGCCGAACCCCGTGAGAATGACCGTGGCACTAGTAATCTTGGGTGTGGTGTGTCTTGTCGGACTGGTGCTGACTTATTTTCTTACACGGGAAACCATGGGAAGGTCCCTTGAGGACAATGAGATCTATGAAGATGAACTTATATATCATACATAAAATTTCTAGTAAAGTTTTTAAACTCCACAATTAAAATTTAGGAATAAAATATTAAAAAAAAACACATCACAATTTTTAAAGGTTGTTTGTAAAAAAAAAAAAAACACTATTCATGTATCAAATACTAACCAATGTATGAATTAATATAATAAATTAGTTTTGTATAAATTATACAATGACTGAAATTATAATTTGTATTGAGTTAAAAATGAAGTTAGGAAATGACGAATAAACCTTATGGAATGAAAATATAAAAAAGAAAAAAAAATTGGATCACTTTAAAGAGGATTTGAATGATAATTTAGAACTTCAAACTATTAAAGCTTCGGCTAAGGGATCAAGGAGTACACTATAAGAAGAAACTGTAAAAGAATTGCATTTTTTTTTTCAGTCAAAGAATTGCATATACACGTTATTAATCTACAGTGGCCTCTAAAGTTAGATAATGTGATGTTATCAATATGTGCATTTAATTAAAGTGTTTAAAATTGATGAATTTAGAAAATCTAGATAAATGAATGTACTTATCTAAGATGTATGTATGTACTAGATACATATTAATTATTAGATGCACGTATAGAAACTAATAGTTACTTGTAACAACTATATAAAAGTTGTAAGTGATGAAACCATTGTAAAAAAACTAAGAGTGTAAGAGAATGTGATGTGAAAAAAGGATATCCATTCTATATAGAGTGTCTCTTCCCTTCACCATTTCTAGAATTCTCTCCAACAAAGTGATTTCAAGAGCTAGAGATCCTTATAAAGTGAGAGAAAGTCTATGCATAAAAAAGTTTGAAGTGACAAGTGATGACTTTCATAAACACAATCTATAGCAATGTTCAAGTTCCTATCTTCGAAGGTGAAAATTATGACTTTTTAGCAGCCAAAATGGAGGCACTATTCACTTCCTTAAATGTCCTATAGTTTATCAAAGAAGGTTATTGTTATACGTCAATAACATGAGAACCGAGTCCTATAAAGGATTCGAGCCTCCAACCCACAACCTGACCATGAGAAGACAATAAGGCGAACCATCTTGCAAGGCAAGGCTATAAATCTAGCTCGTGGGAACCTTACGTGAGCTCACAGGGCAAGGTCGCAGACCATCTCGGGGATCCAACTCGCAAGACAAAGTTACAGACCTACCTCGCGGGAACCTAGGGAAGAGTGCAATCTCACTTTGCATGCACCTAAAGAACTCACTAAAAGGGCCACGTACTCCGCAGGCCATCCAGACACATGTCCAGTAAGTACAAAGCCCACCCAAAGCACCAGTCCCAGAAACAGAAAGGGCCACGTACTCCATAGACACGTGCCCAGCAAACCTGGAGTTCGTAGAGAATGTCAATACTAGGGATAGAGAATGCCAGTATTGGGGGCAGCGAAGTCAAGAGAAAATAGTGGGGCCCTGTCATGAGTTGTAATAGTACCTGTAACAACATGTATAAATACCCGAATATTCATATCAATAAGACACAAGAGAAATATTGCTCAACAATTGGTGCTGTGAGCACGAATGTATTTCCAATCATCAGATTTTTTCACTTTTTATTAAGTTTTCTTTTCGAAGTCAATGGTTCACCCAAGTGACAATTTCTACTTTAAGTCACCATCAGGACAGGCTACAGTGTCAGGCTCTGGTGCCCAACATGACAAAGCAGACTTCTTCATCGGGTGGTTCACCTACAGACCGGAAATGTAGCAACCAGTTTTAGGGTCAAATCGGAACAGTGGTTTCGGAACCACAAATTTGAAGTAGAAATAATTATTTTATTATTTCTTTAAGGTTTACAGTATGATTGAATGATTACGTGAAAATTTCGTTGAGAAATTTTATAGATAGAATGTCCAATTTGACTAGTAGAACTAAATTACAATAGGTGCAAAATGTGTGTTCTAGAAGCTATGGGTGCATAATTGTAATGAAATTTTAAATTAGAGTTCCTTAAATGGCAATTAGACCATTATACTCTAAGATGGAAAAAAATGGACATGGTTAGGTGAAATTCCAAAGTTAGGCATTAAGGGAATTTTGATCATTTGGCAAATAAAGACAAAATAAAACAAATAAAAGATGTTCATCTTTCTAATTTCATCCTCTATAGCCAAAAATCAGAAGGGAATCCATAGCCTTCCAAGCTCGCTTGTAAGTCCGTTCTTGGCTTGTTTTTAATGATTTTTATGTTTTTGTGAATGTTGTAACCTAATCTAGCTATTTCAAGGACTAATTTGAAAGAAAATCAAAGTTTAAAATTTTACCCATGTTGGATATTTGTGTATTTTGAAGTCTAAGGGTAGAAAATGTATGTTTGGTGTTAGGTAAATAATATTTACAAAGTGATTTTTAATGAAAATCTCAAATATGGACTTATTTGTAAAAGTTGTAAAATGTGCATAGAAAATGTGAATAAATGAAAAATGTGACCTGTTATGAGCATGAAAAAGACTCGGCTAGGCTTGGGTAATGAAGAAATTGAAAGAAATTCATTTTAAGAGCCTAGAGACTAAAGTGTAAAAAGTTGAAAAGTTAGGGACAAAAATGTAATTTTTCCATAATATGATTCTTGGGCTTAATTGAATAATGTGAGTATTAAATAAGTTAAATTTGTTATTGTAGATCAAGAAAAACAAGGTGCAGACCTAGATCGGGGGAAAAATAAAGTATTTGACGATTAGGTCCAATTCCACTATTTTTGGACTGAGGTAAGTTCGTATGTAAATAATGCAATCTTATATTTATGTTTAAGTGCTTTAATATTGCATGAATTGTGTGATTGACTCTTTGGACGTATTCAACAAAGTTTCGACAAGTGAGAAATCCCGGTTGAACCTTAGGAATAGAATAGGATACGAGTGACATGTCCCTAGGATTCCATGTGTATATATGTTTATGTGATCTGGGTGCTGGTCTTGAACGTCCTACCAGTGGCTAGGTATTCCAACACATGTTGCAGATACATGACAGCTTGTGTGAGTAGCACTGTGTAGCTACGTCTTGACTGACAGCTTGTGTGAGTAGGCCCATGAATAGCTCGAGAGCGAGCCTATATGTGTTATGAGATATGAGGTAGTTTTGGCTACATATGTGGACTTGTGTAATGGGAATGTCAAAGATGTGAAAGGATGTGGATATGTTATGAATTAGTACAGGTATGTACGTAAAAACTCATAAGTAATAAACTCAATGGGTGATGAACTCTTAGTAAGGTTGTGATTGAGCAAGTTATGATTATGAGATTTTAATAACATTTATGTTATCTCCCATTATATAAATTGCATGATAAAGGTGTGGTTAAGATGCTTATTATTTGCATATAAACTTCCTAAGCTATATAGCTTACTCCCCTTCCTTTCCCTTATTTTGTAGTGTCGCCAAGCTAGCTTTGTAACACCCCCTTACCCGAGACTGTTGCCGGAGTCGAGCTTGAGGCGTTAACAAACTTAGTTTATCACTTTAACAATTTCAAACCATTTATTTCACCTTTCGTAATAAACAGCTCATCTGCGTCATAGTAGCTAAAAAACTCATATCTTAAGTTACAAAACTTGAAATTTAAATCTATAAATTTTTCCTGAAAATAGACTCATATATCTATTTACTAAATTTTTTCCAGAATTTTTTATTAAGCCAATTAGTACAGTTTATTAGTTAAATTTCCCATATTTCAGTGTTTGACTATTTTGAACTCTATTCACTACAAATCACTTTTCTCTCTGTACAAAATTTAGATGACTATGCCGTTTCTTTTTATTAAAATTAGACTCAATAAGGATTCTATACATATAAAGTATAACTCATAGTTATTATTGTACAATTTTTAGTGAATTTCTAAAGTCAGAACAAGGGATTCAGAAATTGCTCTGACCCTGTTCCACCTAAACTCAAAGATCTTATAAAATACAACTCATTTACCTGTTTTGTTTCTTTCATATGAAAATAGGCTCAATAAGCTTCAATTTCATATTTTATTCATTATCTAATTTTGTCTCTACTATTTTTAACGATTTTTCAAACTCACATCATTGCTGCTATATGATACTGTTTATAGTAAATTTCACCTTTTTATGAATTTCCATGGATTAGATAGCACATTAAACATACACAACACCAAAAATGATATTGATTAGCCATTCCAATGGCTAATCATGACCGAGCATTTCCTTACCACTGAATAACCATATCATAAGATCACATACACAAAATGATTATAATGCTATACATGCCATACTCAAAATATACAAGCCACTATACCAAAATGGTCCCCGGATAGTGTGAACGAGCCTCCGACCGTTCCCGATTTCCAAGCTGGCTTGTCAAAACTACAAAGAATGGAATGGAAGGAGTAAGCATAAATGCTTAGTAAATTCACATGCAAATAGCAAGTAACATAATCATGCAATCCAACATAAAACATCAATTGCATAAATATCACTAAGATATTCATATTACATGTGTATTTACTATCTTACCACGATTTCATCATACCAAGTTCTCAACCCGAGGGTTTAAGCTCATACCTGTCTAATTTCCTCATTCACCACACTTACCAACATGTCACTTTCATTTTAGGTATTCTCCTTATTCACTTATGAATCACCCGTTGAACACATCGGAATATAATTCGGATACATGGATTTCAGGCACATAGTTGCCATACTCGTAGCTAGACAAACTCAATAGCCTAAGGAATTTATGTAGCCAAGCTACCATGTAACCCGTCCATGAGCGAACTCGGACTCAACTGAACGAGCTCGGGTGTTCGCATTCATAAGTGAACTCAGACTCAACTCAACGAGCTCGCATGCCTAGTTACATCTCACGAACTCGGACTTAAGTCAGCGAGCTCGAAACTCAACTATCCTATTGGCATGTCACTTGTACCCTAATCTATTCCCAAGGTTCAAACGGGATTTTTCTCAATCACACATCTTTGTTGTCTTCCTCGGAATGTCGGGACCGATACTTGGTAGCATTTCATATTTATCAAATAGCTTACATAATTTGTATATTACTAAATAATAATTCACAAAGCATAATATTTCATGATAATAAACATCATATCATATAAATATCATTAAATTACTTAAAATACAATTATGTTACCACATTTACACATGAACTTATCTCGGTACAAAATGTTAGAAATCGAGCCTATTCCTCGCAAACTTCATTTTTCCCTTGACCGCGACTCGAATCTCGTTTCTCTTGATCTAAAATGTCAAATTAATTTATTCAATATACACATTCACCAAAACAGCCCCTAATACGGGCTTGGATAAAAATTACCATTTTACCCCTAGCTTTTCAATTATTTACAATTGAGTCTTTAAGTTTGTACAATGAGTTACTTGCATTTCCCATGTCATCTAGGCATAGCCGAATTTCCTAGTGTCCATAACAGCTCATATTTCACATCAAAAATTAGATTTCTACCATCAATTTTACCCTTTTTACAATTAAGTCCATTTTTAGGTGTTTTCACATAAAACTACTAGGTAAAAGTTGTTAAACACACATCAACCCATCATATTCTTTCATTATTCATCAAAATACAATTATGTCACACATGGGTAAATTTTCATACATGCATCCTAGATCATAATATTGCTAAAAAATGATAGAACATGCTTTCTAGATTTTAAAATCGAAACGAGCATTAAAAACGGACATGAAAATCACTTACAATCAAGGCTTGAAATGTTGAAAACCCTAGCTATGGTGATAAGCAAAATTCAGCAGCCCTTATGGAGAATATGAGTCCATTTTTTGTGTTATTTTCCCTTTTTAATGACTATATTTACCATTTGACAAAAATGCCCTTAATGCCTTTCTTTGTAATTTTTCGTGTACAAGCCCATTTTTGTCCAAAATTTTAGAAATTTGTAAAATTGCTATTTCAGACCTCCTAATTAATATTCCAAAAAAAATTTCATACTAAAAGTTTCTAGAATGCAAGTTTTGCATCTTATTCAATTTAGTCCCTAATTTCAAATTAAGCACTTTATTAATAGAATTTCTTCATGAAATTTTCACACAATCATGCAATCATATCATAAACCTCAAAATAATTATAAAATAGTTATTTCTATCTCAAATTTTTGGTCACGAAACCACTATTTCGATTAGGCCCTAATTCGGGATATTACATCTCTTCCCCCCTTTTAGTGATTTTCGTCCCCGAAAATCTTACCAGTAAACAGGTGTGGGTATTGATTCCTCATAGTTTCCTCAGGCTCCCATGTAGCCTCTTCTACCTTGTGCTTTTGCCACAATACTTTCACGAGAGCGATACTTTTATTTCTTAGTTGCTTGACCTCCCGAGCTACAATTTTAATCGATTATTCATCGTAAGTCATGTCTTGTTGTAGCTCAATTTCTGTCGGTGAAATTACAAGTGAAGGATCTGAATGATACCGACGTAACATAGATACGTGGAACACATCATGAATCTTCTCTAATTCAGATGGTAACGCTAACGATACGCTACCGGTCCAACTCTTTCAATTATTTCATACGGTCCGATAAAATGCGGACTCAACTTGCCTTTCCATCCAAATCTAAGAACCTTCTTCCATGGAGACACTTTTAAAAATACCTTATCGCTGACTTGAAACTCGATTTCTTTTCATTTCAAATCTGCATAGGATTTCTGTCTATCTGAAGCAGCTTTCAAACAATCTCGAATCACTTTCACTTTTTCTTCGGTTTCTTTAATCAGATCAACTCCGTAAATCTGATTTTCTTTGAGTTCAGTCCAATACAATGGCGTATGACACTTATGACTATACAATGCTTCATAAGGTGCCATCTTCAAACTCGTCTAATAACTATTATTGTAGGCAAATTCTACCAACAGTAACTATCTTTCCCAACTACCTTGAAATTCCAATACACAACATCTAAGCATGTCTTTAAGAATCTGAATTACTTTCTCTGATTATCTATCAGTTTGTGGATGGAAGGTAGTGCTGAAATTTAACTTCGTACCTAATGCCCCTTACAATTTTTGCCAAAACCGTGATGTAAATCTTGGATCTTTATCCGAAATGATTGACAAAGGTACTCCGTGAAGGCTAACAATCTCATTGATAAACAAGTCAGCCAACTTATTAAGAGAATAATTAGTACGTACCAGAATAAAATGAGCCGGTTTAGTCAATCTGTCAACTATTACCCAGATGGCATCTTTCTTCCCCGGAGTTAACGGCAACCCTGATACAAAATCTATAGTAAATGGATCCCATTTCCATTCGAGAACCATGATAGGATGAAGTAGTCCCGAAGGCACTTGGTGTTTAGCTTTCACTTGTTGACAAATTAAGCATTTCGATACAAACTCAGAGATATCTCTTTTCATTCCGTTCCACCAGTACATTTTCTTCAAGTTATTATACATTTTCGTACTCCCCGGGTGAATTAACAAACAACCATTATGTGCTTCGTGCAAGATCTTTTAAATCAACTCATCACTTTTCGGTACACAAATTCGATTTTTAAACATCAAGCAACCATTAGAATCGATTCTGAATTATGATTCTGTATCAGCCTCACATTGCTTCCTCTTGGCTTGCAAATCTTTGTCGCTTTTCTGAGCTTCACAAATCTCTGATAAAAACATCGGTCTTGCTCTCAGCTCTGCTAGAATCGAACCATCGTCAGACACCGTCAACTGAGTATTCATAGCTCTCAAAGCAAACAATGACTCTCTACTCAAGGCATCGGCAACCACATTCACTTTCCCCGGATGGTAGTCAATCAAAAGCTCGTAATCTTTCAATAATTCTAACCATCTTCGCTGTCTCAAATTTAAGTCTTTTTGTGATATCAAGTACTTAAGACTTTTGTGGTCGGTATATACTCAGCACTTTTCACCATACAGATAATGTCACCAAATCTTCAAAACAAACACTATAGTAGCTAGCTTCAAATCATGAGTCAGATAATTCCTTTCATGAGGTTTCAACTACCTCGAAGCATAAGCCACAACTTTTCCTTCTTGTATAAGTACACATCCCAAGCCATTTAGAGAAGCATCACTATACATTACAAATTCTTTACCTGACTCAGGTTGTACCAACACTAGTGCTTCAGTCAATAACTTTTTCAATTTCTCAAAGCGCTGTTGACATTCTTCCGTCCACTCAAGTTTAACATCCTTTTGGAGTAGTCTGGTCATAGGAGTAGCAATTATAGAAAATCCATTTACAAACCGTCGATAATATCTAGCTAGACCCAAGAAACTTCTAACCTCAGTTACATTCTTTGGTGGTTTCCAGTCAACAATAGCCGAAATTTTACTGGGATCAACCTGTATACCATCACCTGAAACAATATGACCTAAAAATCCCACTTCTAGAAGCCAAAATTCACTCTTACTAAATTTGGCTGCTTGTCTCTCAAAGTTTGCAAAACTATCCTCAAATGCTCAGCATGCTCTGTCTCATCTTTCGAATAAATTAAGATATCATCAATAATACCACAACAAACTTGTCCAAGTATGGCCTAAATATACGATTCATTAAATCCATAAACACAGCAGGAGCATTTATTAACCCGAATGGCATAACTAAAAATGCATAATGATCGTACCTTGTTCTAAAAGCAGTTTTAGGCACATCTAACTCTTTTACTCGCAGCTGGTAGTATCCAGACCTCAAGTCAATCTTTGAAAACAATGTTGCTCCTTTCAGCTGATCAAACAAATCGTCAATTCTAGGCAACGGATACTTGTTCTTGATTGTCACCTTATTTAATTGCCGATAGTCTACACACAATCTCATAGAACTATCCTTTTTTTTCACAAAAAATACGGGAGCACCCCAAGGCGAAAAACTCGGTCTCACAAAGCCTTTGTCAGTTAACTCTTGCAACTGAAAATTTAATTCTTTCAACTCTGCTGGTGCCATTCTATATGGAGCAATCGAGATCGGAGTTGCCGGGTTGGCCTCCTATTAGAGAAGTAGAATTTGGTATTGAGTTGTTCCCGGTATCAACTCAATACCAAATTCTACTTCTCTGACATGAGGCAAACCCGGCAACTCTTCTGGAAATACATCCGCGAATTCACATACAATCGGTACAGACTCAATTTTCTTTTCAAATTCCTTTGTATTCAACACATACGCCAAATAAGCTTCATAACCCTTTCTCAAATATCTCTGAGCCAACATCGAAGAAATCACACTAGGCAATGCCTCTGATTCATCTGATTCAACCCACAGAATTTTACCATTTTCACACTTTAATTTAATAACCTTTTGTTTACAATTTACTATAGCATCATGCAATTCAACCAATCCATACCCAAAATAACATCAAATTCGTCAAACGGCAACAACATCAAGTCGACCAGAAAATAATGACCTCTAATCATTAAAGGACATTTCTTGCATACTTTATTAACTATAACACATTTGCCTATCAGGTTTGACACTTTAATCATAAATTCCATAGACTCAACAGGTATACTCATATTAGACACCAATTTCATGCACACATATGAATGAGTAGAATCGGGATCAATCAAAGCAATAACATTAACATCATAAAGAGAAAAAATACCAGTGATCACGTCAGAAGACAAAGCATCTTCATGCGTCTTTATGGCATAAGCTCTAGCCGGAGCTCTAGCTTCAAATTTAAATCCTGAATCTCTGACTACATTCTTGCTGCTTGCCTCGTTCCCAGCTTTTCTCGAAGACCTTTCTCTTAAAACTACACCACTAGTTTTTGCACTCTGAAATTTTTCTTTCTCAATTTTCTCTAGACAATCTCTAATAAAATGATCCGAAGAACCACACTGGTAATATTCATTTGTTCTACATGGACCAAGGTGACTTCTGCCACATCGTTGGCACTTGGGTCTAACAAATCTCGAATTTCCCACACTAGCCACAGGTGTAGTCTGAGATTTAAGACCCACATTTTGCTTCTTATGATTCCCATACGAATGTCCAGCCGAAATATGAGAACGAGAATACATATTTCTGGATTTTCTAGATTGCGGTGGAAATGCACTGTTCATCGGTCTTTTCTTCAAATTTCTAGTCTCAGCCTCTACATTTCTCTTCTTTTTGATTAGTTCTTCAGCCTTACAAGCCCGATCAACAAGTACTACGAACTCTTTCAACTCAAGAATTCCCACAAATACTTTGATATCTTCATTGAGTTCGTCTTCAAGTTGTCTGCACATTTTAGCCTCTGAAGGAATACATTCTTTAGCATACTTACTCAACTGGATGAACTCCCTTTCATACTCAGTAACTGTTATGTTACCTTACTTCAACTCGAGAAACTCTTTACGCTTCAGTTCAACAAATCTTTCACTGATATATTTCTTCCGAAATTCTTCTTGAAAGAACTCCCAAGTCACTTTCTCTTTCGGTACCATAGAAATCAATGTCTTCCACCAATAATAGGCTGAATCCCTCAACAAGGATATACCACATTTCAATCACTCTTCAGGTGTACAAGACAATTCATCAAATACCCGAATAGAATTCTCAAGCCAAAATTCTGCTTTCTCGGCATCATCATCAACATTTGCCCTGAATGCCATTTGCTTGCAAATTCTGTCAACTGGAGTTCTATGAAATTTCATCAGATCCATACCTTGAGACATCGGGGGTATAGGTTAAGGAATCAGGGTAGGTGGGGGAGGTTGTTTAGCATTGGGGTTCGTACGAACGAACTCGGTATACCATGCATTCGGGTTCCTTGACCAACAGTAGGAGGTCAGTTTTAAGTCGGCACCGCCCCTTCAGCAGGAACTAGTGCATTGCTATCTACATCATCAGCCACAGCTAGATCGGGATCCATTTACTATATAAAAAAACATTTAAAAAGTCAGGAGTCGTCACACTATCACAATATATATATGGTATGTATAGCAAGACCCGTACATACAACACGTTAGTCAGAGAACCGACTAAAATATAGCTCTAATACTACCAAATGTAACACCGCCTTACCCGAGACCGTTGCAAGAGTCTAGCTTAAGGCATTAACAAACTTAATTTATCACTTTAACAATTTTAAACCATTTATTTCACCTTTCGTAATGAACTGCCCATCTGCGTCACAGTCACTAAAAAAAATCATATCTCGAGTTACAAAACTCAAAATTTAAATCCGTAAATTTTCCCTAAAACTAGACTCATATATCTATTTACTAAATATTTTCCAAAATTTTTTACTCGGCCAATTACTACATTTTATTAGTTAAAGTTTCCCCTGTTTTAGTGTTTGACTACTTTGACCTCTGTTCACTACGAATCACTTTTATCTCTGTACAAAATTCATATGACTATGCCATCTGTTTTTCTTAAAAGTAAACTCAATAAGGATTCTATACATATAAAGTATAACTCCTAATTATTATTGTATAATTTTTAGTGAATTTCTAAAGTCAGAACAGGGGATTCAAAAATTGCTCTAACCCTATACCACCAAAACTCAAATATCTTATAAAATACAACTCATTTACCTATTTTGTTTCTTTCATATGAAAATAGGCTCAATAAGATTCAATTTCATATTTTATTCACCATTTAATTTTGTCTCTACTATTTTTAATGATTTTTCAAACTCACATCATTGTTGCTATATGATACTATTTTATAGTAAATTTCACCTTTTTATGAATTTCCATGGATTAGATAGCACATTAAACATACATAACACCAAAAATGATATTGATTACCCATTCCAATGGGTAATTATGATCGAGCATTTCCTTACCACTGAATAAGCATATCATAAGATCACATACACAAAATGATTATAATGCTATACATGCCATACTCAAAATATACAAGCCACTATACCAAAATGGTCTACAGATAGTGTGAACGAGCCTCCGACCGTTCCCGATTTCTGAGCTAGCTTGTCAAAACTACAAAGAATGGAAAGGAGGGAGTAAGTATAAATGCTTAGTAAATTCACATGCAAATAGCAAGTAACATAATCATGCAATCCAACATAAAACATCAATTGCATAAATATCACTAAGATATTCACATTACATGTGTATTTACTATCTTACCCCGATTTCATCATACCAAGTTCTCAACTCGAGGGTTTAAGCTCATACCTGTCCAATTTCCTCATTCACCGTACTTACCAACATGTCACTTTCATTTTAGTTATTCACCTTATCCACTTATGAATCACCCGTTGAACACATCGGAATATAATTCGGATACACGGATTTCATGCATATAGGTGCCATACTCGTAGCTAGACAAACTCAATAGCCTAAGGAATTTATGTAGCCAAGCTACCATGTAACCCGTCCATGAGCGAACTCGGACTCAACTCAACGAGCTCAAAACTCAACTATCCTAGTGACATGTCACTTGTACCCTAATCTATTCCCAAGGTTCAAATGGGATTTTCTTCAATCACACATCTTTGTTGTCTTCATCGGAATGTCAGATCCGATACTTGGTAGCATTTCATATTTATCAAATAGCTCACATAATTTGCATATTACTAAATAATAATTCACAAAGCATAATATTTCATGATAATAAACATCATATCATATAAGTAACATTAAATTACTTAAAATAACAATTATGTTACCACATTTACACATGAACTTACCTCGGTACAAAATGCTAGAAATCGAGCCTATTCCTTGCAAACTTTATTTTTCCCTCGATCGCGACTCGAATCACGTTTCTCTTGATCTACAATGTCAAATTAATTTATTCAATATACACATTCAACAAAACAGCCCCTAATACGGGCTTGGATAAAAATTACCATTTTACCCCTAACTTTTCAATTATTTACAATTGTGTCTTTAAGTTTGTACACTGAGTTACTTGCATTTCCCATGTCATCTAGGCATAGCCAAATTTCCTAGTGTCCATAATAGCCCATATTTCACATCAAAAATTAGATTTCTACCATCAATTTTACCTTTTTTACAATTAAGTCCCTTTTTAGGTGTTTTCACATAAAACTACTAGGTAAAAGTTGTTAAACACACATCAACCCATCATGTTCTTTCATTATTCATCAAAATACAATTATGTCACACATAGGTAAATTTTCATACATGCATCCTAGCTCATAATATTTCTAAAAAAATGATAGAACATGCTTTCTAGATTTTAAAATCGAAAAGAGCATTAAAAACGGACATGAAAATCACTTACAATCAAGGCTTGAAATGTTGAAAACCCTAGTTATGGTGATAAGAAAAATTTAACAGCCCTTATGGAGAATATGAGTCCATTTTTTGTGTTATTTTCCCTTTTTAATGACTATATTTACCATTTGACAAAAATGCCCTTAATGTCTTTCTTTGTAATTTTTCGTGTACAAGCCCATTTTTGTCCAAAATTTTAAAAATTTGTAAAATTGCTATTTAAGACCTCCTAATTAATATTTCAAAGCAATTTCATATTAAAAGTTTCTAGAATGCAAGTTTTGCATCTTATTCAATTTAATCCCTAATTTCAGATTATGCACTTTATGAATAGAATTTCTTCATGAAATTTTCACACAATCATGCAATCATAGCATAAACCTCAAAATAATTATAAAATAATTATTTCTATCTCAAATTTGTGGTCACGAAACCACTATTTCGATTAGGCCCTAATTCGGGATATTACAAGATTGGATCGGGGATTGTCGGAGATTCGAATCACACTATCAAACTCTCATTTTGGGTATTGATGATCTTAGTATTTTGAATGTATGGCATGTATAGGGAGTTGGTCATTTGGTTATATGTGTCATAATTGATTTGGCCAAATGTGTTGGCTTATTATGGTTAAAAGTTTCATTTTGTATAAGGCCATTAGAAATAAGCTAATTGTGGTTATAAGTATATTCTTATACTGATGCCTTTCATGAATGATATGTTGATGTCTTAGATGTGGATGTTTGGTTGTATGTATATGCTTAGATTGGTGTTATGTTATGTTGTGTATGAGTGTGCATTAAAGGGTGGCAAAATGGCTTAGTAAATAGCCTTTATTTTGTCCACACGGGCATGTGTCTAGGCCATGTGCGACACACGATCAGTCCTATGGGCATGTGTTCAGGCCGTGTGTCGCTTGCACCTTAGTTTTGGGAAACAGAAAGCTTAGAATTGAGCACACGGGTAGAGACACGGTTGTGTGTCTCAGCCGTGTGGAAGCAAGGCCTCGAACACGAGCGTGTGCCCTGGCCGTGTAAAGTTTGCATCTAATTTATGAGAATTAATTTTCCACACAGCCTAGCACACGGTGTGTTACTTGGCTGTGTGATCTCAATTTGGTCATGAGTTACAAGTAAGAGAGTTACATGAGGTCAGGACACGGGCATGTGTGACCACAATGCTTGCCCACACAGGCGTGTCCCATATCCACACGGGTGTGTGACCCCTGTTTAGTGAAAAAAATTTTGAGTTTCGTAAAATTTTCTAAAGTTCTGGGTTTAGTCCCAAATCACTTCCAATGCACGTTTTGGGCATCGTAGGCTTGTATTAGGGACTTTGTGTTTAAATGGAAATGGTTTAATTTGGACAAAAATTTATGACCCGAAATTGTATGTTTATTCGTGTGATAAGTCCGGTAATACCTCGTACTCTGTTCTGTTGTTGAATAGGATTAATGGGTGTTACAATTAGTGGTATCAGAGCTATGGTTTAGTCAGTTTTCGGACTAACTTAGCATGTGTATGAGTCTAGCTATACATGCCATATATAAATTGTGATAGTGTGACGACTCCTAACAAA
Source organism: Gossypium stocksii (assembly GCA_020496765.1). Classification (NCBI taxonomy): domain Eukaryota; kingdom Viridiplantae; phylum Streptophyta; class Magnoliopsida; order Malvales; family Malvaceae; genus Gossypium; species Gossypium stocksii. The sequence continues at coordinate 46,624,894 of CM035624.1, forward strand.
TTTAAATTGTGTTTTCATGTAGTAAATGGATTCTGATCAAGCTGTAGCTGATGAGGCAGAAAGTAATGCACCGGCTCTCGCTCAAGGGGTGGCGCCATCCGAAAGTAGACCTCCCACGTTTAGGAAAGTAGAAGGGGCTAGGGAAGCCTATCTCTATATGATGAATGAGTGGTATACGGAGTTTGTTTGAACAAATTCGACTGTTCAACACCCTACACCCCCTCCTTATACCCAAGTAATTCCCGTAGCTCCTCAAGGTGTGGATTTGGTAAGACTGAATAAGCTTCCGGTTGATAATATTCAAAAGCAAAGGAACTGAAGAATTTAGAGCAAATTTGGATGATGATTCTGAGAGAGCCGAGTTCTAGCTTGAGAATACTATCAGGATATTTGATGAGTTATCATGCACACCTGACAAATGCTTGAAATGCGCTATATCATTATTGAAAGACGCATCATATCACTGGTGGAAGACACTAGTACCGTGGTACCGAGAGAGAGAGTTATATGGGAATTCTTTCAAGAGGAATTTTGAAAGAAATATATTAGCCAGCGGTTCATCGATCAGAAACGTAAAGAATTTCTTGAGCTGAAACAGGGCCGAATTTCAGTAACAGAGTATGAGCGAGAATTTGTCAGGCTCAGTAAGTATGCTCGAGGGTGTGTTTCCTCTGAGGCTATTATGTGTAAAAGGTTCGAAGATGGGCTGAATAAGGACATTAGACTGTTAGTTGGAACCTTGGAACTAAAAGAATTTGTTGTATTGGTTGAGCGAACTTACAAAGCTGAAGAATTAAGCAAAGAGAAAAGAAAGGCCGAGAGTGAGGCTAGTGATGCAAGAAAAAGGCCACTGAGTAAGTCATTACAATCTCAGTCAAAGAAATCCAGAGAAATGTATTCTCATTCGAATGTTTCAATTGGGTATTCACACAGAGACAGCGGGAAACAATACTCGAGTCCTAAAGCTTAAGCTACTTAAATGGAAAATATGGGTATTGTTAGGTCTAACAGACCTGAATGTTATCAGAGATTGCCCTAAGAAGGAAAAGGAAGAAAAATTTCAAAGTGCATGGTCGAGTAATACTACCAATAGAGGTAGGCCACCAAGAAATACCGGGAACGGAACTGACAGTAAAGGTGTGATGATGGATTCAGCTATGAGATCCGAAGCTAGAGCACCTACTAGAGCTTATGCCATATGTGCTCGTGAGGATGCGTCATTTTTCGATCTAATTACCGATACATTTTCTTTTTATGATACTAATGTTATTGCATTAATCTATCCTAGATTGACTCATTTTTATGTTTGTGTGAATTTGGTATCTATTAAGAATTTGCCTGTTGAATTTTCTGAGTTTGTGATAAAGTGTCAAACCCCTTAGGCAAATATGTGCTAGTTGATAAAGTATGCAAGAATTGTCCTTTGATGATTCAAGGTCACTACTTTCTGGCTGACTTAATATTGTTGCCATTTGATGAATCTAATGTTATTTTGGGTATAGATTGGTTGAAACTACATGATGCCAAAGTAAATTGTAGATAGAAAACTCTTAAATTGAAATGTGAGAATGGTAAAGTTCTTTGGGTTGAAACAGATGAATCAAGTGAATTGCCTGTTGCAATTTCATCTATATCTGCTCAGATGCATATGAGAAAGGGTTGTGAAGCATTCTTTGCGTATATACTAAATACGAAAGTGTTTGAATTGAAGATTGAATCGGTACCAGTAGTTTGTGAATATCCAAATTATTCCCAGAAGAGTTGCCAAGATTACCATCGATCAGAGAGGTGGAGTGATCTAGTACCGGGGACTGCACCGATATCCATTGCTCCGTATGGAATGGCTCCAACTGAGTTAAAAGAATTGAAGTCTCAGTTACAAGAGTTAACGGATAAGGGTTTTGCGAGACTGAGTTTTTCACTGTAGGGTGCACCAGTGTCATTCGTCAAGAAGAAAGACGGATCCATGAGACTTTATATCGATTACTGGCAGCTCAACAAGGTGACTATAAAGAACAAGTATCCTTTGCTAAGGATTGATGATTTGTTTGATCAGTTAAAAGGAGCAACGGTATTCTCAAAGATTGATTTGAGATCTGGCTACTATCAGTTGAGAGTTAAAGAGTCGGATGTGTCAAAAACCACTTTTAGGACAAGGTATGGGCATTATGAATTTCTTGTTATGCCTTTCGGACTAACTAATGCTTCTACCATTTTTATGGACTTGATGAATCAAATCTTTCGACCATATTTAGATAAGTTTGTGGTTGTGTTTATTGACCCCATTTTGATTTATTCTCAGGATGAGACTCAGCATGCCGAACATTTAATAATTGTATGTTGATGTGTCTTTGAACGGTCTTGGATGTATGTTGATGTAAGAAGGCAAAGTGATGCTTATGCCTTGTGACAGTTGAAGCCGCATGAGAAGAACTATTCGACGCGTGATTTGGAGTTGGCTGCCATTTTGTTTGCTTTAAAGATTTGGCGACACCATTTATTTGGTGAAAAGTGTCACATCTTTACCAATCACAAGAGTTTAAAGTACTTGATGACTCAGAAAGATCTAAACTTGCAACAGTAGAGATGGCTCAAGTTACCGTAAGATTATGAACTAGTGATTGACTATCATTCAGGAAAGGCGAATGTAGTCGCAGATGCCTTGAGTAGAAAGTCCTTGTTTGCTTTGAGAGTTATGAATACGAAATTGACTTTGTCTAAAGATGGTTCAATTTTGGCCGAAATGAGAGCTAAACAGTTATTTCTTCAGCAAATTTGTGAAGCTTAGAAAAATGATAGTAAATTGCAAGCCAAAAGAGCTCAGTATGAATTGGGTAGTGATTCAAACTTTCGGATCAGTTCAGATGATTGTTTGATGTTCCGAGATAGCGTATGTATACAGAAAAATGATGAACTTATTCAGAAAATTTTACATGAAGCACACGGTGGTTGTCTGTCTATTCATCCAAGAAATACAAAAATGTATAATGATTTGAAGAAATTGTATTGGTGGTCAGGTATGAAATGAGATATCTATAAATTTGTATCAAAATGTTTGATTTGTCAACAAGTAAAGGCTGAACATTAAGTACATTTGGGTTTGCTTTAGACTGTGATGATTCCCGAGTGGAAATAGGATAGAATTACGATGGATTTCGTAATTAGACTACCTCTGACTCCGAAGAAGAAAGATGTTCTTTGGGTCGTTGTTGATAGATTGACAAAATCAGCTCATTTCATTCTGGTACATACCAACTACTCGCTTGATAAGGTAGTTGAATTGTACATTGCTAAAATTGTTAGATTGAACGGAGTGCCTATTTTTATTATTTCGGATAGAGATACGAGTTTATGTCACGATTTTGGAAATAGTTGTAAGAGGATTTGGGCACAAAATTGAACTTTAGTATTGCATTTCATCCGCAAACCGACGGCCAAACGAAATGAATAATATAGGTTCTCGAAGATATGCTTCTCTGCTATGTTTTAGAATTCGAATGTAGTTGGGAAAAATATCTACCTTTAGTTAAATTTGCATATAACAACAGTTTTTAGTCGAATATAAGGATGACACCGTATGAGACATTGTATGGCCACAAGTGTCAAACTCCTTTTATTGGACTGAGCTCAATGAGAGATAGATTCATGGCGTTGATTTGGTTAGAGAAACCTAAGAAAAAGTAAAAGTAATTCATGATTGTTTGAAGGCAGCATCGGATAAACAAAAATTGTACTCGAATTTGAAGTGAAAGGAAATTAAATTTCAAGTCGGTGATAAGGTATTCTTGAAAGTGTCTCCATGGAAGAAAATCCTTAGATTCGGTTGCAAGGGTAAGCTGAGTCCGTGCTTTATTGGTCCGTATAAGGTTATTGAAAGAATAAGGTTGGTAGCGTCTCGATTAGCTTTGTCGACAGAGTTAGAAAGGATCCATAATTTTTTTCACGTGTCTATGTTACCGATCAGATCCTTCACACATAATTTCACCGACAGAGGTACAGATTCAACCCGATATGACTTATGGTGAGGAACCGATCAAGATTTTAGCTCAGGAGGTTAAACAGTTGAGAAATAAAAGTATAGCCCTAGTGAAAGTTTTATGGCAAAGACATGGGGTTGAAGAGGGTATGTGGGAACCTAAGGAATCTATGAGAAAACATTACCCAAACCACTTTTCTGGCAAGATTTTCGGGGACGAAAATCCCTAAAGGGAGAGAGTTGTAACAACCTATTTTCGGGTCAAATCGAAACAGTGGTTTCAAAACCACAAATCCAAAGTAGAAATAATTATTTTATTATTTCTTTAAGGTTTACAGTATGATTGAATGATTACATGAAAAGTTTGTTAAGAAATTTTATAGATAGAGTGTCCAATTTTACTAATGGGACTAAATTGCAATAGGTGCAAAATGTGTGTTCTAGAAGCTATGGGTGCTTAATTGTAATAAAATTTTAAATTGGAGGTCCTTAAATAGCAATTAGACCATTACACTTTAAGATGGACAAAAATAGACATGGTTAGGTGAAATTTCAAAGTTAATCATTAAGGGCATTTTGGTCATTTAGCAAATAAAGACAAAATAAAACAAATAAAAGATGTTCATCTTTCTAATTTCATCCTCCACAGCCAAAAATCACAAAGGAATCCATAGCTACGGTTTTGTCCACTTCCAAGCTCGATTATAAGTCCGTTCTTGGCCCTTTTTAATGATTTTTACGTTTTTGTGAATGTTGTAACCTAATCTAGCTATTTCAAGAAGTAATTTAAAAGAAAATCGAAGTCTAAAATTTTAACCATGTTGGATATTTGTGTATTTTGAAGTCTAAGGGTAGGAAATGTATGTTTGGTGTTAGATAAACAACATTTACTAAGTGATTTTTGATGAAAATGTCAAATAGGGACTTATTTGTAGAAGTTGTAAAATGTGTGTAGAAAATGTGAATAAATGAAAAATGTGAGCTCTTATGAGCATGAAAAAGATTCAGCTAGGCTTTGGTAATGAAGAAATTGAAAGAAATTCATTTTACGAGTCTAGGGACTAAAGTGTAAAAAGTTAAAAAGTTAGGGGTAAAAATGTAATTTTTCCATAATATGATTATTGGCTTTAATTGAATAATGTGAGTATTAAATGAGTTAAATTTGTTCTTATAGATCAAGAAAAACAAGGTGCGGACCTAGATTGGGGGAAAAAATAAAGTATTTGATGATTAGGTCTAATTTCACTATTTTTGTACCGAGGTAAGTTCGTATGTAAATAATGCAATCTTATATTTATGTTTAAATGATTTACTATTGCATGAATTTTGTGATTGAATCTTTGGACGTATTCAACAAAGTTTCTACAAGCGAGAAATCTCGATTGGACCTTAGGAAAAGAATAGGATACGAGTGACATGTCACTAGGATCCCATGGGTATGTATGTTTATGTGATTCGGGTGCTGGTCCTGAACGTCCTACCATGGCTAGGTATTCCAGCATATGTTACAAATGCCTAATAGCTTGTGTGAGCAGCACTGTGTAGCTACGTTTGACTGACAGCTTGTGTGAGCAGGTCCGTGAATAGCTCGAGAGCGAGTCTATATGTGTTATGAGATATGAGGTAATTTTGGCTGCATATGTGGCACTTGTGTGTAAGATTTTTGAGTATCCAATAATATTCCAAGTGTTCAATGGGAATCTCAAAGATGTGAAAGGATGTGGATATGTTACGAATTAGTACAAGTATGTATGTAAAAACTCATAAGTAATAAACTCGATGGGTGTTGAACTCTTGGGATGGTTGTGATTGAGCAAGTTATGAATATGAGATTTTAATAACATATATGTTATCTCCCATTATATAAATTGCACGATAAAGGTGTGGTTAAAATGCTCATTATTTGCATATGAACTTACTACGTTATATAGCTTACTCCTCTTCCTTTCTTTATTTTATAGTGACGCCAAGCTAGCTCAGATTGGGGATCGTCGGAGATTCGAATCACACTATCAAACTCTCATTTTGGGTGTTGATTATATTAGTATTTTGAATATATGACATGTATATGGACTTGGTCATTTGGTTATATGTGTCATAATTGATTTGGCCTAATGTTTTGGCTTACTATGGTTAAAAGTTTCACTTTGTATAAGGCTATTGGAAACATGCTAATTGTGGTTATAAGTATATTCTTATAATGATGCCTTTCATGAGTGATGTGTTGATGTCTTGGATTTGGATGTTTGGGTGTATGTATATGATTGGATTGGTGTTATGTTATGTTGTGTATGAGTGTGCATTAAAGGGTGGCAAAATGGCTTGGTAAATAGCCTTTATTTTGTCCACATGGGTCGACACATGGGCATGTGTCTAGGCCGTTTGTGACACACGGTCAGTCCCATGGGCATGTGTTCAAGCCATGTGTCCCCGGCACCTTAGTTTTAAGAAACAGAATGCTCAAAATTGAGCATACGGGTAGAGACATAGGTGTGTGTCTCAGCCGTGTGGACAGGACGGTCTCAAACACGGGTGTGTGCGCTGGCCGTGTGGGGTCTGCACCTAATTCATGAAAATTAATTTTCCACACGGCCGAGCACACAAGCGTGTGACTTGGCTGTGTGATCTCAATTTGGTCATTAGTTACAAGTTAGAGAGTTACACGGGGTTGGGAAATAGGCGTGTGTGACCACACGGCATGCCCACACGGGCATGTCCCATATCCACACGAGCGTGTGACCCCTATTTATTGGAATATTTTCTGAGTTTCGTAAAAGTTTCTAAAGTTCTGGGTTTAGTCCCGAACCACTTCCAATACATGTTTTGGGCCTCGTAGGCTCGTATTAGGGATGTTGTGATTAACTTAAAATGGTTTTAGGACGAAAATTTATGACCCAAAATTGTATGTTTGTTTGTGTGATAAGTCCGGTAATACCTTGAACTCTGTTTTGGCATTGAATATGAGTAACAAGTGTTACAAGAAAACTTTGACAAAACAGTTTATTGGGGAGTGCCCATCCCATTGCACTTGAACCTCTCTACCGGTCAAGAGTTGTCACTTCCTCTCAACCAATAGGCTCCCCCACAGCAGTTTCTGGCCCTCTAAGAGAAAATCAAATCCATGAGGGACCAAATGGCCACCTAGGAGGCATGATTCACAGAACAATAGGCTTTCCAGCAAGAGTTGTCAATGCAGAATGAGGTGTTATGAAGGAAGGTGCTAGCTGACAACTTCGGTTACCAAGGCAACATGAACACACAAGACGAAGCCGCAATAAAAAAATGGCAAAATGAAATGGACGAGCTAAGAAGAGATGTGCGGGCATTGCACTCCGAATCACAAGAAATGGACTGGTTATTTTGTTCTAATAACCCGCTAGCCCTCGAAATTGTTGCAATAAGCTTCCAACGTGACTTCAAGGTACTGAAAGATATGTGTGAAGGAAGATGAGACCCTCGAGCTCACCTGATGCAAGACAACGATGATATGAAGATGCTGGGGGCATCAGACACGGAGAAATGTAAAACTTTTTTCCTCGACACTTAAAAAGAGTGCAAATGACTTATATCTCTCCCTCCTACAAGGGTCGATCCGAAACTTCTCACAGTTAGGATGGATGTTCTTGGGCAGATTTAGGGCTCATAGGGAAATCATGAACATGCCTATATGCCTTATGTTGGTAAAGCAAAGGGAAGGCGAGTCCCTCCATGACTACATAAAAAGATTCCATGTAGTGACCCTAAAACAAAAAATTGGAAGGACCAGTGGGCCATAGATGCCTTCATAATGGGAGTGCAGAACGATCATGTACAATATTCCTTTACAGTTAATAGGCCCTAGAGTGTAGCTGATTTGTATGAGTGAGCTCATTAATTCTTTGAAGTAGAATAAATTAAAAGGGCATCACGTGCCACATGTAGAGAGAAGATAGGCAGTTTTGGAATAGAGAGGGACCTCACAGCCGATAAGATCATCTTGGTTAGCCATTACGGGTAAGAAATGATAGCCACAAAGAAGTCAGACCCAAGGTGATACCGACAGTGCCCCCTAGCGACCCCAGCAAGAGAACGCTAGAAGATACGCCTCCTAGGGAAGGTTTGAGGCTTACACCCCCGTGAATGCTACGCACGCTTAAATTCTTAGCCAGGTGAAGAGCCTCGACATCTTGCCCAAGCCACTCCCAATGAGGAGCATAGGGAGAAGGGTAAACTCGAAAGATCGATGTGCTTTCTATGACTGTATGGGGCATAAGACCTAGGATTGTTTCACATTAAAAGATGCCATAAATAAAGTAGTCCAAAATGATAAGCTCATAGAATATTTGAATCATAGTGGTTTGCAGTAGGGCCAGAGCTCGCGTAGTGACCTCAAAGGCAAGCAAAAAGTTTGAGCCACCATCCATGTGATCGTAGGGACAAACAACGAATGGGCAGGTTTTAACACTAAAAGAAAGGCACACATAAGAAGTGTGATGTTAGTTAGTGCTTTTAAGAGGCCATGTCGGCAAGAAAAATGAAATGTCAAATTTGGTAGTGATAATAAAGAGCTAGTCCACGATGAAGAAAGAAACGACCCGATGGTAGTCTCAGCAACAATATTTGGTTTTGAGGTCAAAAGGATCCTGGTTGACAGTAAAAGTATAGTAGAGGTGTTATCTTGGCAAGTGTACCAGAAGATGGGATTAAAGGAACAAGTGTTGTCTGAAGCTAGCCCGTTGTACGATTTTGTGAACCATCCTGTCGAGATGAAATGGTAAATTACCCTACTAGTCACATTGGGGGATAGAGAACACACTACCATAGAATATGTTCAATTCTACATAGTGGACCACCCAATGGCATACAACATCATCTTCGGAAGAACGATGCAGAGGATGGTGGTCGCAACATTTTGTATGAAAATCAAATTTCTAACAAAGACTAGGGTCGATTTTCTACAATCTAATCAGCGCACTGCAAGGCAGTGTCACATGTTATCTGTTAAGCAAGCAAGAGAACCTGTAGTTGAAGGGCTAAATTTACAAAAGGTTGAGTTAGAAAGTCAGGCTCTGGATTTGGATAGTTTGGATGTAATGGACGAGCACAGGAGCAAAAAAATTGAGGCCATAAAGCATACTGAGACCCTGAAACTATTCCATGACAACGAAGAGAACTGTCAAAATGTCTTCGGCATTAGCAAAGGAAGAAAAAAGTAGGCTGTTAGATGTTTGCAAAAAAGTGCGGATGTTTTTCTTGGTCCGTAGCGAACATGCTAGGCGTAGACCCTCAAGTGATAGTGCACAAGATGAACGTGCTCCCAGAGGTGAAGCCAATAAAGTAGAAGAGATGAAAGTTCGCACCACAAGTGGTAGAGGGAATGAGACAAGAGTTCACTAAGTTGCTCTCAACAGGGTTCATCAGAGAGGTGGAATATCCAGATTGGGTTTCGAATGTTGTAATGGTGAAGAAGGAAAATGATAAATGGAGGATTTGTATTGACTTCACCAACCTCAACAAAGCATGCCCAAAGGATAGTTTTTCCTTACTCTCGATCGATCGATTGGTGGATGCCTCTGCCCACAAGTTCATGAGCTTCATGAACTCCTTCTCAGGATACAATCAGATTTTTTTAGACCAAAATGACCAAGAGAAGATAACCTTTGTGACACCCCTTACCCTATCCGACATCAAAACGGGGTACGAGGTATTACCCAACTAAAACAAATGTAACTATTCATTCTCGAACCTCTGAAATATGTCCCAAATTAAAACTTTTTCGAACATGACTCTTCGGTCCTTCATATGGGTGTACGAGGCCTAAAATATAGTTTTGGAACAATTCGGGACCATTTTAAGCTCTCAAAAATCTTTCAGGAAATTCCACTAAAAACAGCGCACATGCCCGTATGGAAGGGCAACACGCTTGTGTGGCTCAAACATGACTGTGCTAATGCCCGTGTACCTCACACGGCTTACGCAATCTATGAACACGCCCGTGTCCCTCATCCATGCTGATTTGATTTCTAACATTTAACCTACAGGGGTTTTCACACGGCCTGGTACACACCCGTGTGCCCAGCCCGTGTCTCTCACACGACCATGACACACCCGTGTCGTGGCCCATGTATAAAAACCTGGGTATCTTATTTCTAACGTCAGCAATCATATGGGCATAGCACATGCCTGTGTGCTTGGCCGCGTCCCCCACACGGTTGAGACACACGGCCGTGTCTCAGCCCGTGTGTTTACTACAGGGCATTTAATTTGATCCATGAAAGGTGTAGGGGACACACAGTCAAGCCACACACCCATGTGCAGTCCGTATGTCTCACACGGTCTAGACACACACCCGTGTGTCTACCCGTGTGGGCGATATAGGGTTATTTACTAAACCCTTAGCCATCTTGAAATAACTACAAGCATAACCCAATCTTCATACATCATATCATAACATCAATACTCATCTAAATGCCATTAAATAGGTGCCTAAACATTAACCAATTCATGTTCAATATGCATGCATAAACTACTAGCAAAATTGCTCAATTTCCATGTAAATCATTCTCATATCACTAAGAAGCCAATTCCAAAGGCCATTTACAAAAATGAACTTCATAAGACAAATGGCCAACACAATTGGCTAACTAGAGTATCTTACACAAAATGACCATACAACCTATACATGCCATTACTTAAAACACGAAACATAACTATACCGAGTGCTTCAATTGATAGTGTGTACGATGCCTCCGACGTCCTTAGATCCTCGAATTTACTTATGTGGCACTATAAGAAAATGGAAAGGAGAAGGGTAAGCATAAAGCTTAGTAAGTCGTAAGTAAATAAATATCAACAATTTACCAAGTCATGACAACTTTCATTTCATCTCAAATCATGCATATTACCAATAATAGTCACAGCATAATTTACTCGATTCCATCCTTTACTAATCATACAACATGCTAGTGAGCTCACATTTCATGCATTTCACTAAGTACATGCACCACTTATAGAGATCATCACAATATCTCACAACTAAACATTTACTCTGAATTTTCCCTTTGAACTATTTAGAATAAGAAAGGATATTCATTAAGCCTCCAACATAGGGTATTGAGTTGATGACATGTCCCAGACATGGTCTCACACTAGCTCCCATATCAAGTCGATGCCATGTCCCAGACAGGTCTTACATTGACTTTCTATATATCGAGGCCAATACCGTGTCCCAGACAGGTCTTACACTGACCTTTATCTATCGGTGTCGATTCCATGTCCTAGATAGGTCTTATACTGACACACAATAGGCTTACACTATGTCCCAGACAGGTCTTACACTAGCTTATATATCTCAAGGCTGATGCATGTCTCAGACATGTCTTACACTAGCTCTCGTCTCAAAGCTGATGCATGTCCCAGACATGTCTTACATTGGCTCTCGTAATGTAGCCGATGCATGTCCCAGACATGTCTTACACTAGCATACATGTCACCCAATTGTCATGACATGAATATCCAATTCTATTCTAACTATTCAACCGGGCTCTATTACACAAGCTTTCATCAATTTGTAGCTAAACATCATCATTCAACATTTCATGCTCAAATAGAACTCTCATAAGCATCTCATAGACACAAATTATCAATTTATGTTAATACAATAGTTTCATGCATAAAAGTTAGAAATATTGCATTATTTACCTACAACTTACCTCGGTATACAAAATGAAGGTAGTTATTCGGTTTATTCAATTTGCTTGGCTTTTCCCTGGTCTAGGTTCAGATTTGGTAAATCTTGATCCGTAACAATAAAAATTTACAAATTTAATCACCAATTTAATCTAAGCAATCCAAAATTCACAATTTGGCAAAATGACCATTTTGCCCCTAGACTTTGGCAAAATGACCATTTTACCTCTAGGCTCAAAAATTAATTTTTATCGAATTTCCTTAATATCCAAGCCCAACCAAAACTTTTCACTCTTATGACAGCCCCAAAATCTAATTATTTCATACAAATATCAACGATTTATCAACTTTTTAATCTAGTCCAATTTAGGTGTTCTACTTGAACACCTTTTTACAAAAGTTGTTTATTTAACAACTCGGACTCATTTTCTTCCATAAAAACCCTACAAACAACATTCATTCAATCATGGCAAAATTCTAAACTTTCAACCATTTTGCACAATACACCCCACAAAATGTAGCTCATGCTACAAGGGTCCAAAAAATGCAAAAATATTCAAGAAATGCCTAAAGAATCACTTACTTGCAAGGGAGATGGGTGTTTGAAATTTTGAAGCTTCAAATGGCTATTTCCATGGTGATTTTTGGTGGTAGAAGAAGGTAGAAAAATATAATAGCTTTTGTTTATTTAATAATAAAACTAGTCAAAATTGTCACCAAACACCACCTAATTTTGACTTTTTAATGCATTTTGTCTCCCTTGCTTCTCAATGGCCAGCCAACCTCACATTCAAGGGCTTAATTGCCCTTTAAAACCCTCAAACTTTTATTCTCTAGCCATTTAACATAATTTACTAATAAATCTAAACTTTTTCCCCTTATGCGATTTAGTCATTTTTCGCGATTAGGCCTTCAATCACATAAATTAATATAAAAAATACTATAACACATAAATTAATGCTAAAATAATTTTATCTAACCTCGGTTAAGTGATTCTGAAATCACTATTCTGACTAAGCCCAAATTCGGGCTGTTACAACCTTCATCACCGAGGAGGGGCTCTTTTGTTACCAGGTCATGCCTTTCAACCTCAAGAATGTAGGAGCAACCTATCAAAGGCTAGTAAACAGGATCTTCAAGAACCAGATAGGCCATGACCTCGAGGTTTACGTTGATCATATGTTGGTAAAGAGCCTGTTAGAGATGTTCGTGGTCCTAAGAGCCCACAGCATGAAACTAAGTCTAGAGAAGTGTGCTTTTGGGGTGCGAGCAAGCAGGTTCTTAGCTTTATGATTTCAGATAGAGGAATAGAGGTAACCTAGAAAAAATCTAAGCAATCATGGAAATGTCTCCTCCGTGGACCATGAAAGACATACAACATCTCACAGGAAGAGTGATAGCATTGAACAGATTCATCTCAATGATGGCATACAAGTGCCTCCTATTCTTTAAAGCTTTAAGAGCATCCTTCTCATGGACAGAAGAGTTTCAAGTAGCCTTGAAAGAACTAAAGTTATACCTCACCTCCCCTCCAATGTTAAAATTGCCTCAGGTAAGAGAAACAGTTTATCTCTACTTGATACCTCGAAAGAGACAGTCGTAGCCATTTTTGTTAAGTCAGAGCGTTTCCATCAATTCTTTGTATATTACGTCAGCAAGGTGCTCCAAAATGAGGAACTGAGGTACTCTAAAATAGAAAAATGCATTTAAGCTTTGATTGTTGTAGTTCGCAAGCTGCGACCTTACATCCAAGCTAATTTGGTTGTTGTGGTCACTAATCAGCCTATGAAGGAAGTGCTATCCAAGGTGGACACTTTGGGAAGGGTAACGAAGTGGAGCATTGAGCTTACTAAATACGAGATAGACTGCACCCTGTAAACTATGATAAAGGAACAAGTGCTGGTTGATTTCATAGTGGAATGTTCTTTTAAAAGATTATCGATGCCGTAGGTAATGTGGGCTACGATTTGAAATGATGGATATTTTATGTCTTGTAAAACTTGTACACTATATGAACTTTCATGAATGTTAACAACTTGATCTATTACATTTTGTGATGAAGCATGACATGCTAATGATTCAATGAGTTATATTTTATGTTGAAGCACCATATGCCCCACTTTTTATGCTAAAATTGCTCTTTCATTTGTTGAAAAAATCTTAATAGCTAACCCTCACCAGAAAGTGCACATGCAACTGACAATCAGAAAAGTTGGCTAGTTTGCATTGATGGCTCTACAACCAAAATAGGATCAGGGGGAGGTGCACTCATAATAGATCCCAATGGAAACAAGTGGCAGTACGGATTGTAATTTGGGTTCCAAACATCAAATAACATCACTGAGTATGAAGCCTTGGTATCAAGACTGCAGTTACGCACTAACTAGGAGCAAAAGATCTAATTGTCCATACATATCCACAGTTGGTGGCAAAATAGATGAACGAAGAGTACAACGTAAAGGAAGCGATGCTAAAAAACCATAGAATGGTGAATCAACTACTCGTAGGATTCAATAAAGGTCAAATTAAATAGCTCTTGAGAAATGACAACACTCGCGCTGATGCTTTGTTGAAGCTAGCCTCCTCAATCATCATCCAACAAAGGGGAAAAATCCTACTCGAGTATAGGGAAACCTTGAGCCGTGATACTGCGCAAGTACTATATATGACTCAGAAGGAGACCTAGATGACGCCAATAATCTGCACACCAAGGTGAACAAGACAACCAAGATAGGAAAGAGCTCGCAAAGCTACAACGCAAGGCTGCGAGATATGTCATTACCAAAATTACAAATATTTGCTAAATTCTCCATATATGAATTGAATATTTGAATATTCCGAACTTATTACATGATAAATTAAGCCAACTTATTTTATCTGACATTTAATAGATACACCCTATTGGAGGGTGTACTATATAAAAAGGGGTTCCGCATCCTCTATTGCGGCGCCTATCGCCACCAGAAGCTGAATACGTTATGAGAGAGATCCATGAAGGAACTTGTGGTGATCACCTAGACGACAGATTGCTCATGCAAAAAATTCTCAAACAAGGGTACTATTGGCCTACAATCTAAGAAGACACACATCAGCTAGTTTGTACATGTGATTCTTGCCAGAGTAATGCCAAAGTCCAACGACAACTAGTGGAACTCCTTCAAGTCATGTCAGGCCCTTAGACATTTGCCACGTAGGGTGTCGACATCCTCGGCCAATTTCCTATAGCCACAGCCCAAAATAAATTTATAGTAGTAGTTGTAGACTACTTCACCAAGTGGATCGAAGCTAAAGCTCTGGTAACCATTACATAAAATAGATGGAGTCTTTCCTATAGAAATCAATTGTCTGTATATTCGAGATACCTCGCACAATTATTATAGACAATAGTATTATAATATCCCATTTTTAGTAAAATCAGAATAGTGGGTTTGGAACCACGAATTTGAAGTTGGAAAATTTATTTTATTATTATTTTAATGTCTACAGCATGATGGTAGAGTCGTATGAAAATTTTGTTAAGAAATTTTATCATTTGAGTGTTTAATTTATGAAAAGGGACTAAATTGCGTAAAGTGTAAAGTTGCATTCCATAAGCTAAAGGTGTCTAATACTTATGGAACCTTAAAGTGGAGGTCCTTATCTAGTAAATAGACCATTAATTAAGGTAGTGGACAAGTTTGGACATCATTAATGTGACTAAGTAAGGTTATATAAGTAATTTAACAACTAAATAATTAAAATAGGTAAAATAAAGCCAAAATTTCTTCTTCATTCATCTTCTTGCCAAAATTGAAGGGAAGAAAAACACCATTTTAGGGTTCTTGAGTTTGACAAGCTTGGGTGTGTACATGTAAGTGATTTTTAACTCGGTTTTTAATGATTTTTATGTTTTGAGGTCGTTGTAACTTAATCTAGCTAGCCCAGGAACTAATTTGCAAAACTGTTAAAGGTTTAGGATGTTACCATTGATGAATGTGTGATTATTTTGATATTTAATGATTGAAAATGCATCCTTGTTGTTATATTAACAATTTTTGTAAAGTGATTTTTAGTGAAAATGTCAATTAGGGATTAAATTGAGGAATGCGAAAATTGTGTGGTTAAATGTGTGAATAAATGAAAATATGGGCTATAATTAGCATGGGTAAAATTTGGCTGGCATGGTTGTGGACCAAATTGCATGAATTTGTATCTTTTTGTGATAAGGACTAAATTGTAAAGAAGTTAAAATATTAGCGGTAAAAGTGTTAATTGCAAAAATATGTATTTTGGGCTAAATTGAATAGAATGATATTTAAATAAGTTAACTTTGATTATATATAGATCAAGAAAACCAACATTTGGAATTAGATCGACGAAAACACAAAATAGTGGATTGATAACCTGATTTCCTCCGTATACATTCGAGGTAAGTTTGTATGTTTAATAAGTTTTGTATTACATGTGTTTAAATGCTTAAATTATGTAACTGTGATAAAATGACATTGCAGAAGTTATCAACGAGGCATCGACAGCGAAGTCCCGTTAGAACCTTACGAATAGATAGGATACAAATGGCATGTCATTACGGTTTACCGTGATTATATGATTCGAGTGCTGGTCCTGTACGTCCTACCAGTGGCTAAGTTTTCCTTAATGTGTTGTGGATACTCGACAACTAGTGTGAGCAGCACTGTGTAGCTACGTCTTGACTGACAGCTTGTATGAGTAGACCTAGTGATGGCTCGAGAGTAAGCATTCATATTTGATATGTGACAGAGGTGGTTTAACCATTTATATGGCACTTAGTGTGCAAGATACCTGAGTATATGATATTATTCTGAATGGTTCAAAGGGCAAAGATTAATTCATATGATGAGTAAGTGATAGATGATGAATTCAAATACGAGAATATAAGGGAAGATACGTATCGATTCAAGTACTCGTGATAAGTTTGACAAGTAAGTGATAGTTGATGAATTCATATAATGTGTAAGTGATAGATGATGAATTCAAATATGATTCATATGGTTATGGCAATGTGCTAATTGTTGGATTGGATGAAGTTTATTACATTTCTTATACTTCTTTAAATTGAAAACGAATTGATATAGGGTACTTATTAGCCATACGAGCTTACTAAGCTTCATAGCTTATTTTGTTTTCCTTTTCGTGTTTTATAGTGATTCAGAAGCACACTCGGATTGAAAGTCATCGGAGATCTCATCACACTATCCAGCCGTTGTTTTGGTACTTTTGGACTTAATGTATTTCGGTTATATGGCATGTATTGGTCTATTGGCTAATGAAGCCTATATGTTTTGGTTATGTGTATAGCCATGTGATTTGGCTTATTTTAGTAAACATGGTTATGTAAATATATGCAAATAGCCTTTGATATTTGGTTTATAATTGCTATGTGAATGCTTTGTTGTGAAATGATATTTTAAGTACAAAATGATAGGATTTGAGAATGTGGTATTCATGTTAATTTAAGCACAAAGTCTAATAGGTGAGTTTGATCATATAAGTAGTTTTTGGATGTGAAATTGGTGCATTTGAATGGCTAATTGTGATGTTTATGAGTAATGTTGTCTTTGGTATTGGAATTGTATGAATTGAACTTGGTTGTGGTTGTTTTGAATGCCTATTGAGGATAAGTGTAACGCCCCAAAAATCTCAAACTTTCTTTTCTTTTTCGGTTTTGTTGTGGAATGTGTGTGTTTGATATTTTAGTTAAGTATTATTAAAATGCCAGTAGGTCATTGGTTAAGTTTTGAGTTCAAGTCTGAAAGTGGAAAAAATTTTAGTTTTAATTAAGGGAACCATGATGGCAAGTAGCTTGGCTATTAAGTAAATAGAGGAGGAATTTGACATAAAGGAGCTTGTGTTAGGGTGGCAAAGGGCGCCACATGTGAGGCATGGGGTTGGCGTCACAGTCATGGCAAGGAGGTCTGGGGTTTGAATCCCTCCTTACTCAAAAGAAAGGTTTATTTTTGCTCATTAAAAGGGCTAGTAGTGGTGTGGAATGTGAACTCTGAAGGGAGTGATCAGAAGAGAATTTTAAGGAATGGATTAAGGAGTTATCATAGAGAAAAGTTAGGAGATTGGGATAGGAGAGGTGTTGGAGCCAAATTGGCAATTAGGGGAAAGCAATTTTGACCATGGTAGTATAAAAGCCGAATTCACTTGTCATTTTTTTGCATTTGCTCCTCTTGAGTTTGGTTTTCTCTGTGCACCTAGGTAAAGTGTTGATTTCTTCTTTCTTTGTTTCTCTGTGCCGATTTCACCATTTTTTTTTCCTCTTGCCGAATTTACCCTTTCAATACTGCTTTTGTGCCGATTGTGCCAAAACCAAATGACCAAATTGACAATGCTTCCACAAGAGCCCCATATTCGGCCATCACCTGCTCCTTATTCAAATTCCCTAAGTTTTCTCCCCTCATCCCTCCTAAACTCAATCTCACGAGCATCTCAAACTCTTTCCAACAGAGTTTCACTTAAAGTCCACCACATGACTTGCACATGCAGTAAAAATAAAATACCATACTGCTTACCATGAGACTTGAACCTTGGCCCTTGCCTAGCTTCCACATGCCAATTCCCTAGGCTCTATATGGCGCCACCTTGCCACTTTACCAAAGGCTTACTTGTGTCTTAAATGACCCACTTTTTCTTACAAGCCCATCTACTCAAGTCCCATTCTTTTTAAGTCCAAAATTTGATAATTCTACCGAGTTTTAACCTAGACTTGGGCCTTTTAAAGGCCCATTAACACACTCAAAGCATAAATTACATAACCAAACAACAAAATTTTAAGTTCACACCAAAATCGCAAAAATCCCGAAAAATCTCAAAAATTAGGGCGTTACAACTCTACCCCCTTAAAGAAATTTTGACCCCGAAATTTACCTGATCCAAATAGGTGAGGGTATTGTTGACGCATCGCCTCTTTTGGCCCCCAAGGAGCTTCTTCTCTGCCATGGTTGTGCCAAAGTACTTTTACCAAAGGAATTGACTTTCTCCTTAATACTTTGACCTCTCGGTCTAGTACTTGCATAGGCTCTTCTTCAAAAGTCAAGTCAGTCTTCACCTCAATCTCTTTCACTGGTACGACATGAGAAGGATCAGATCAATATCGTCTCAACATGGACACATGAAAAACGTCATGAATTCGGTCTAACTCCGACGGTAACTCCAGCTAGTAAGCTACTAGCCCTACCCATTTAAGAACTCGATAAGGCCCGATAAACCGCGAACTCAACTTGGCCTTCTTACCAAACCTTAATATCTTCTTGTAGGGCGAGACCTTTAAGAAAACCATATCCCCTACTGAATACTCGATTTCCTTACACTTTAAGTCAGCATAAGATTTCTGCCTATCAGATGCTTCTTTTAACCGATCTCTGATCAACTTAACCTTGTCCTCAGTGTCTACCACCAACTCTGGCCCAAGAACCTGACAGTCTCCCAACTCCGTCCAATAAGTAGGCATATAAGACCTTCACCCATAGAGTGCCTCATATGGAGCCATTTGAATACTTGCCTGATAACTGTTGTTATAAGCAAACTTCGCCAATGGCAAGTAATCCTACCAACTACCTCAAAAGTCGATAACGCAACCCCTCAACATGTCCTCTAGAACCTGAATAACCCTTTTTGACTGTCCATCAGTCTAGGGGTGAAAAGCAGTACCCTGCTAAACCTAGAAAACTTCAAATTTCTGATATCGACCTCGACGGCTTCCATCCCAGAGCTGCCTCAATTTTCTGAGGATCCTCCCTAATCCCCTCAACAGAAACAACATGACCTAGAAATGTCACTTCTCGCAACAAAAATTCACACTTGCTAAACTTTGCATAGAGTTGCTTCTCTCTCAACACTTGCAGAATAATACGGAGATGCTCATCATGCTTCTCCTCAGTTTCCGAATACACCAGAATATTGTTGATAAAGATGACTACTAATCGATCCAAATAAGGTTGGAATACTCGATTCATCAGATCCATGAAAGTCGCAGGTGCATTCGTCAGTCCAAATGGCATCACCAAAAACTCGTAATGACCATACTGAGTCCTGAATGCTATCTTATGAATATCCCCACTAAACATAGAGAATCGAAAGAAAGAGGCTAGTAAAGCCCTTAGTCCAAAACGACAGCCTCCCTAACTGGTTAGGGATTTTCGGCTTTTCTTAAATCCTGAAATAATGAATGGAAAGGGTTTCGATAACTTACCACAGATCTTCTTACTAGAGAACCAACCTAAATCACCTTCCTAATCTAGATCTGATATAGATCCACCTCCTTGACCCTTAATTGATGATATCCAGATCGAAGGTCGATCTTGGAAAATACCGAAGCTCCCCTAAGCTGGTCAAATAGATCATCAATCCTTGGCAGAGGGTACTCATTCATTATCGTCAGTTTGTTCAACTAGCGATAATCAATGCACATACGAATCATTCCATCCTTCTTCTTTACGAACAGTACTGGTGCTCCCCATAGAGACACACTCGGTCTAATAAAACCTCTATCCAATAACTCTTAGATTTGCGCTTTCAGTTCCACTAACTCCTTTGGTGCCACCCTATAAGGTGCCACGGACATTGGAGCCGTTCCAGGCAACAAGTCGATTCCAAATTCAACTTCGCGATTCGGAGGCAATCCAGGAAGCTCCTGGGGAAAAATGTGTTGAAACTCCTTGACAATTCTAACCTTCTCTATAGTCAAACCCTCAGTCTCCGTCTGACTTACAAATGCTAAATATGCCTCGCAACCCTTGTGAATTAGCTTCTCAGCCATCAAGGCCGACACAAAATTGGACAAGTAGTCCCTTCACTCCCCTATAACTATCACCTCCTCATCCTCCATAGTCCTTAACACTATTTGCTTAGTAGCACAGTCCAAAGTTGCCTTATGCCTAGCAAGCGAGTCCTTTCCCAAGATAAGATCGAATTCTCCGAACGGCACCTCCATGAAGTCTCTAGAGAAAATCCTACCTTGAGTCTCTAAAGACACATTTCTATAGAGTTTGTCTACCCTAACCGAGTGACCCAGTGGACTTATCACAGTTACCCTACTCACAGTTTCCTTAGAGTGCACACCCAACGACCCAAATATATCACATGCAACATACGAATGCGTAAAACCAACATCTACCAAGACAGTGTATGGCTTGCTAGAGATAAAAAATGTACTATTTATGATGTCAGGTGCGTCACCCTCCTCTCGGCGATGAGCAGCATACACCAATGCTGGCTGACGAGCCTCAGCATTTCCAGCACCCCTGTCAGGTGCTCTACGTCCATGACCATTTTCGTTGCCACCTCTACCTTGACCACGGCCCCTCGGCGGTTGTGGTCCACCTCGCACTGGTTGAGCAACCCTCTGTTCAGCAGCTTGCGTCTAAGCTGGCCTCTGAGGATAGTCCTTAACTCTATGCTCCTTGGATCTGCATAAAAAACAAGCCCTAGTACGCTTCCAGCACTCTCCTAGATGTACTCTACCGCAATCCCCACAAGCCTGCGGTCTAACTGTATTCACCGGAACTGCTTAGTCCGGTTCCTCCACTCTAGCTCATTTGACATTCCTGTTTGCAGCACCCGAGGGTCCAAAATCCCTCCTAAATCAATTTTAGTCCTTCTCACGATTCTTTCGTTCAGTTCGCTTCACCTCCTCGGCTATCTTAGCCTTTTCCACCAATGCAGCAAAGTCACACTCCCTCTGTGGAGCAATCAGCACCCTTAGTTCATCCCTGAGGCCATCCTCAAATCGAATGCTACGTTCATACCCAGTAGCAACTATTCCGCTGGTATACCGGCTCAACCTTAAAAACTCCGCCTCATATTCAGCAATAGACTTGTTACCCTGGGTCAGGTTTAGAAATTCCTTCCTTCGAGCGTCCACGTAGCTTGCCCCGACATACTTTCCCTTGAAGGCTGTCTTAAACAGTTCCTAGGTTACCCGCTCAATTGGGGTACTATCCTTCACAGTGATCCACCACTGATACGCCTCATCTCGCAGCAGAGACACCGCTCTTTTCAGCTTTTGCTCCACTGAGCAATCCAGATCGTCCATGATCCGCTCCATGGCCTCCAGCCAGTATTCAGCCACATTTGGGGCTACTCCAGATATGCCCTTGAAGGCATCCGCTCAGTTAGCCTAGAGTCGCTTAGAAATGGATCCCCTATTCACAGTCCTAATACTAGCTCCAGCAACCCTCTCTAGAACCCTTAACATTGCCTGGGACAAGGCATTGTCCCCTGCAGCCCGATCATATGGCCCATTCTCAGCTACCAGTGGTGGTCGTGCCTCTTTAGCTGGCATATGTCCCGAAGATGAAGATCGTGCTTGTACACTACCTCGGCCACATCCACGGTTTCGTCCATGATCTGCCCTCGTACTCATATCGACTTATCTGATTATGAATTTTATGAAATTAGTTTAGTATTTCATTGTTTATTACAAATGTCTTATGTACAGATAGTGTTTCAGAGTTTGTTTTCGCGAAATCGTAGCCTAGCTACAGTCTTAGTCTTCTAGAGTTTAGTTTCCCTACTATCTCAGTCTCTATAGTTTTAGTATAGCTTTAACTACAGTATCATAGTAGAGTCTTAGTACTATCTACAGTCATATTTCAGTATAGTAGAGTATAGGAAAAAGAAATACTTACAGACTTGGTGCCGGAGATTCAGTGTGCCCTTTTTTAGAAACAAATTTCAGAAAGCCCAATTTTATGTAGAAACTAAACTTTGTTTTTAAAATGAAACCTTAGGTGTTTAGTAAAATATGGATATCTTGGAGAAAATCAGTTGTAAAAGGGTTTCCTTGAGAAATTTCCCAAAACCAATTTGAAAATACCTTTTTGGGCCTTAATTTAATATCGTGAGAAAAACTTTTTGAGCCCGTTCCACAGCCGAGTTGTTGCAACTGAGCTCTGATACCATTAAATGTAACACCCCAAACTCGGCCCAGACGTTATGGCTAGGTTTGGTGTGTCACATCAACGATGGATTGATCTTGTTTTTTAGTTACTACGATTAAGGTGAGTTAGCAAAACCGTTATTTAAAAGTTTGGAAAAAACTAGGTTTTAATTTGTGACAGTCTTATCCATTATCGTCTTAGAGTTTGTTTTATTCCAAGGCCTTGTTTGACTTTAAGTTATCCAATTAATACGTGTGTTATATTTTGAAAAAGTTGTTTAATTTTATACAAAAACCCACGCAACCTAAGTCTATCCATTTTAAGCAAGTTATAAATAAAGAAATAAAAACCTAAATAAAAATACTTAGAAGTGGCCTTATTACAAAATAGAAACCGAAGAGAAGATAATTTTAGCTAAAATACTGAAAACAAAATAATTTAAGAAAAATTAACCGAGCATAGTCCACATCGCCACTTCGAATCCCTCCAACTCCAAGTCCACTAGCTTAGGGCTCGCCTACATAGATGAAAGGGAAAGGGGGTGAGTTTGGAAAACTCAGTGTGTAAAGTAACCCAACCAGAGCCCAAATTAGTTCAACTTTTACTGGGCCTAAGCCCTATTCAAATTTAGTTTAACTGTGCCTTAGCCCTATTCAGTAATCAGTGCAGCCTTTAGGCCCATTACAGTAACAGAACAGTAATTATGCATGTATGCAAAATCCAGCCCAAATCCAGCCCTACATACCACCCGTACCAGCCCTACATACCACCCGTACCAGCCCTACACACCATGTGGGGAATAACTCAGCCCATCCAGCCCTACACACCATAGTCGCAACATAGTTACTTAATCAGATAACGTGGCCAAGCCACTAACAATAAAACGAGGCAAAGCCCCTATCAGTAAAGGTGGCATTGCCACTTAGCACTTCCTCCATCATAAACCCAGTCCCATGCAATAGTATAACATGTCATGGCAAACAGTAAACATATAAAATACAGCATGCATTTAAGTTAAATTTAACCTTAGGGGTATAATGGTCATTTTTCACCTAGGGGTAAAACAGTAATTTTCCCACCCTTAAGGGGTATTTTAGTAAATATACCAATTTTTAGGGTTTCATGCCCGATACAGTTACTAACCGTCCAATTGTCATTTAGGTATCTTACTTAGCCCGTTTTAGCAATTTAGAGTTATTGAGCCCTAAAACCCCTAATGGGCCCTACGGTGTCCATAATTATTTTGACCCATAAAGCCCAAATTTTAAGTCTGATTTAACATTTTTACCATTCAATTTATTAGAATATACTTACTGCTCGTTTTTACCCATATGGACCCATAAGCCCATTAAGCCCAAATTCAGCCCCTTGAGGCCCAAATTCACCACGGTGCATGAAATTGCGCACCCATCAACCTTACCGTTCACGATTATAGATTTAACCGAGTCAAATGACCCACAAGCGCTCACACGCTCGCAAGCCCACGAAATACCAAAATTTTGACATTTCAGCTTTTCAGCTTTTGCCGATTTAGTCTACTAGAGGGTGTTCATTTACACACCTGATTTGTGAGATACTACGACGAGATCCCCCACGCGATTATCCTACAATCTATCAATTAAGATATTAGACTATGAATCGATGCTAACCAATGTAACCACTACTTACCATATTCGGCCAACACTATTTTAGGCCCTTGAGTACTCACCTTTGCCGAAACTATGACTAGATCTAGATCTAGTCGCTCCAATGGTCCTAGCCTCCAACACTTCTTGCTAGATCGTCTCCTATCCACACTAAACATAGACAATCGAAACAAAGAGGCTAGTAAAGCCCTTAGTCCAAAACGACAGCCTCCCTAAGTGGTTAGGGATTTTCAGCTTTTCTTAAATCCCGAAATAACGAATGGAAAGGGTTTCGATAACTTACCACAGATCTTCTTGCCAGAGAACCAACCCAAATCACCTTCCTAATCTAGATCTGATATAGATCCAATCGAACCTTAAGAAGAGGAAAACAAGAGATTCGGCCATGAAAAATCGATAGTACAAGCTTTGGGTTTCAGCTTTTAAAGTAGTTGACCAAGAAGAAGTCGACTATAAGGTTAGGTATCTCGGGTTTGAGGAGAGATCACTTGAGATAGGATTAAGATTTGGTTTTGGAAAAAGATAACAGAAGAAGAAGAAGTTTTGATAAAAAAGGCAATCGGTAATGGTGGATTCATTTTCAGCTTTTTATGGTAATCGACAAGAAAGCTAGAGAAGAAAGGTTGCTTCAATTGGATTCGGCTTTGAGAAGAAAGTAGGGGAGAAAGGAAGAAAAGAAGAGAAGAGGGTTTTGTCTTTGAACAATTCGGCACCAAAAGTTTTACCACCTGCGTTTTCGGCTTTTACAATGAGGGAGGAGAGGAGAAAAGAAAAGAAGAAAGGAAGAAGCAAAAGTATGTGCACTCTAGGGACTTACCTAATTGGTACCAACCTATCACCAAAAATGCCAAACCACAATCCCCAAAAGAACCCCAAAAACATTCAACTAGCACCCTTAACAGCCCTTAGCCGATTGTGCCAAAACCAAATGACCAACCGACAATGCTTCCACAAGAGCCCCATATTCAGCCATCACATGCTCCTTATTCAAATTCCCTAAGTTTTCTCCCCTTATCCCTCCTAAACTCAATCTCATGAGCATCTCAAACTCTTTCCAATGGAGTTTCACTTAAAGTCCACCACATGACTTACACATGCAGTAAAAAATAAAATACCACACTTCTTACCATGAGACTTGAACCTTGGCCTTTGCCTAGCTTCCACACGCCACTTCCTTAAGCTCTATGTGGCGCCACCTTGTCACTTTACCAAAGGCTTACTTGTGTCTTAAATTACCCACTTTTCTTACAAGCCCACCTACTCAAGTCCCCTTCTCTTTAAGTCTAAAATTTGATAATTCTACCGGGTTTTAACTTAGACTTGGGCCTTCTAAAGGCCCACTAACACACTCAAAGCATAAATTACATAACCAAACAACAAAATATTAAGTTCAGACTAAAATTACAAAAATCCCAAAAAATCCAAAAAATTAGGGCGTTACATTGTAGTACGTTTTATTACTAGCTGTGTATATACACCACACACACACAATAGATCGATAAATCCCGAAATGCTGAAAAGCCGAAAGTGTGGCTACGGTAGTCGTACGAGTGCGCAAACGCTCATATGAGGGTAATCGATACGTTATCAAAGACCCCATTAGCGATCTCATGGGCTTGGGTCACGTTTTGGCCAACCGGGCCAGAATGGGCCAAATCAACAAAAATTAATAAGTTGATGATAAGTGACGAGCTAAGAAAGTTTGTTGAATGGCTTGGAATGGACATGGGTTGTATAATTGTGATTGGGCCTAATGGGCTATATAAATATGATTGGGCTCGATGAGCCATATGAATGTATAAAAGCATGTAGACTTGCTATGGTTTTATAATGGACTTTTAGGCCTAGTTTGTAATGAATCCTTAAGCGGGCATAAAACTTAATTAATTTATCAAGTGCGACAAGCCATGAGGTTAGGTGTGGCAATGGGCATATGCATGTCTAGGATTGGATCTAGGAAAAGCTTGGTACTTAAGCGGTCTTAATGACTCACCTCCGCTTCTCTAGAATCCTACCTGGTGCATAGTATCTGTTCACTTTAGCCAACGAGGACTTGTTGAAGGGCCAAAGTTCATAATTAAGACCCATACTATTAAGATATTTCCAAAATACCCTTGTAGGGCAGGAATTACCCAAAACACCCTTGTAGGATAAAATAACTTAACTACCCCTATGTGAAACATGAAAGATTTACGCATGACACGTGGATATCTGCTGCATTCGTATAATTTTATGTTGCATGTGGGTGGGAATTATGGAACGGAGGAAGAATTGAGGATCGCATGGTTGCTTGACGATCGTGGATCCACCGATGGCTTTTTAAGCCTAATATATGATTAGCAGCTTTCCTGCAACGTTAGGTAGTACCGCAACCGGTGCTACCCTTGAAGTGTATCGGATGGGTGGGTTGATATAGTTATCCCCACATGGAGTGTTTCGGTTGGACGGAGATGTTGTGTATCAGATGGATGGGTAGGATTTTTGCATATTTGATTGCTTTAATTTTGTGCTATTATTTTATTGGGCTCAGGCCCAGGATGACTTGTGTTGCATGATATATATATTATCGTCAAGGGTTGTACACACTGAGTTTTCAAAAACTCACCCCCTCTTTCATTTTATTTTTCTCAAGTGAACCTCAATAGGCAGTTCGACGGATGGAAGGACTAAGAGGTGGCCAACTAACAAGACGATCTAGATTTTTTTTTATAAAGTCTCTAGTATTTTGATTATCTTAGTCCTGATTGTAATAAGGCCTTTCCTTTGGTTATTAGTCATTATTATGCTTTAGGATTGGAACATGGATTTATTCCTTTTAATTTCAAGTTTTTCTGAAACAACTTGTTGTGTTTAAAATCAAGCTTCCATAGTTAAAGAGAATTTTTTCTAAAGTAACTATTAACATGTAACAAAGAAATAGCTTCTGAATACACCTTATTTTAAAAAGCCTATACAAACTGTGATTTTGCTTGAAATTTCTTTTAGAAGGGTTTTTCAATGAAAACAAGGGTTTCGATAAAACACTTCAATGTGACACACTAGATTTGGCCTTAACGTTCGGGCTGGGTTTGGGGTGTTACAATATGGATATATGCTATTTGGTATGCTTAGGTTAATGCAAGCTTGGGTGAGAAATGTGGCTTGGAATATAGCCTATTTTTGTCCACATAGGCAGAGACACGGGCGTGTGTCTCAGTCGTGTGTGACACATGGTTAGGTGACACGGTCTTGTGTCCCCTGTAGTTTTTAAAGGAAGCAAGTCAGTGAGTTACACGGGCTAGTCACGTGAGCATGTGGTTGGCAGTGTGGCACAAGTCAGAGAGTTACATGGGGTCGAACACAGTCTGGGACATGGCCATGTGATCCCATTTTGAATGTCCACGCGACTTATGACATGGGCGTGTCTTTTGGCCGTGTGAGACACACGGCCTGGCCACACGAACGCCTGTCCCTTGTATTTGAAAATTTTCAATATTTTCCCAAAATTTTCCTAAGTTTTCGGATTAGTCCCAAATTGTTTTAAATTTCTGATTTGGCACTCGAAGGCTCGTGTTAGGGACTATATGAATGTGTGTGAATGATTTATGTATGGATATGAATTATGGATATAAAACGAATGATTGTTTATGTGATAAGTTTGGCAATGCTTCGTAACCCTAATTTGATGACAAATACGGGTTAGGGGTGTTACAAGTACGCAGATTCAAGGAAAATTTAATTGCTTTCACTAACTTCCAAATAGCTCTAGCTCAAAATTCAGTGAAAATGCCATAGACCAATAGGCAGGTGGAGGCAACAAATAAGAAAATCCTAACAGGCCACAAGAAAAAGAGGACGAGGCAAGGAGCACTTTGCTGGAAGAGCTATCAGAAATTTTATATGCCCTATGAACTATACCCCACACTATGACAAGAGAAACAACTTTCTCTCTAGTCTATGGTGTGGAAGTTGTAATCCCTACAGAAGTTGGTTTAAGGTCACATAGAACACAACACTTCGATGAAGAAGTTAATTAGGAGGCTCTCAAACTCAACCTCAATCTGATGGACGAACTCAGAAAAGCAGTTGAAGTTAGAAAAGCAACATATGCCCAACAGGTAGCTCGCTACTATAATTCTAAGGTAAAAAAAAAACAGTTCCAAGTGGGCGACTTTGTCTTAAGAAATACTAAGGCTAGTCTACTCGTTTCCTAATGAGGCAAAATGGCTTCAAATTGGGAAGGGCCATATAAAGTGATAGAAAAAATAGGTCACAGAGCATATAAGCTAGCAAGAATGGAGAGCACAGTTTACCACAAACTTGAAACACTCGACATCTCAGTTTTTTATCTTTTAATATTATAAAACAACTTATAGATTAACATCCTCGGTTTGCTATCTTTCAAAATTTTCTAAAGTAGGAAATAGCTCGTGGATTTGCATCCGCAGCTTGTTATCTTTCAAAATTTTCGCAAAGTATAAAGTAGCTCGCAGATTAACACCCCTAACTATGTTACCTTTCAAAGCTGCGATCTTTGAAGGTTCTTCATAAATACCAACATAGTTGTGCAATAAAAATTATTCAATTTGGAAAGGCAGAAAAGCATTGACTACAAAATAAAACATATTCTCATTAGAAAATAAATAACAAAGTATAGAGTATTAAACAAACTAAGGCATGTTATCCCTATCTACTTCTTGGTCAACATCATCAGAATGAGCAACGTCATTGTTCGCAGTAGAGGGGGCCACATCCTAATTCGTAGTTGGATCCTCCTCTATATAAAAATCTAGAGAGCTCCTCCAAGTAGACACAAAAGGGTCTCATGCAGTAGTCGAGGGACATCACACATCAAAGCCTAGAAAGCTCATATCCACCACCTCAAGAGCATCAAGATCCACTTTGCGATATCAAATGGACCACCAGCGACCCGGGCATGGAGTAAAATGTTCACCTTCAGCTTTGAAATAAAACATAAGACATTTTCAGTTGCCTTTTTCTTAAAATCCT
Organism: Gossypium stocksii; assembly: GCA_020496765.1. NCBI lineage: Eukaryota > Viridiplantae > Streptophyta > Magnoliopsida > Malvales > Malvaceae > Gossypium > Gossypium stocksii. Next base: position 46,654,077 of record CM035624.1, read on the forward strand.
CAAAGACTCGAAGCTGCTCCCTGATCGTGCCAGCCACTTGATCTTGACATTCTCCAATAATCCTATCTATTTCGACTGCATGCTCTTTTGTAAATCCGTTCAATTCAACTTGCAAAGCTTCTTTACTTTATCTTTCTAACCCCTCCGCTTTAGTCTCCACAATGGCCAGACACTCTGTAAGATCTTCATTTTGCTTAAAGATGACCTTATTTTCCTCCATCATCTTACACTGCTGCTCGTAAATTCTCACCAACTCCACCTTAGTATCCACAAGCTCCCCCTGAGTTCCTTCTCATACCTTAATCCAACCATATTGGCTTCAAAAAGTAAAAATCACAAAGAGCATCATAGGCTTGATGCTAGGGGTAGTTGCATACTGCTTGGTCTAATACCTTCTAGCACTAGAGCCTGCCATCTGAGTGCTATGACATCAGGGTCATAAGGGTACTACTGCGTCCTCAAGTCCCTACACTAAGAAAATTAACCTCTATTACCCATAATTGGTGTTTCTCTAACTACGGGCATAGAAGGAGAAACACGAGCAGCAGGTGGAGGGGTATCCTTAGCAATGGTGATCGATGAACTAGTGAAAGGGTAGAAGATCATAAGATTGACAATAGAAAGCTGGAAGGACTCGACGAACTAGCGAAGGGAGTAGAGGATCGTAAGATCACCAATAGAAAATTAGAAGGACTTGAAGCTCTAATAATAACCCCAAAAGGATCTGCTCTTTTTTTACTGCATCGCTCCAGTTGTACACTGTTCCTCTCCTCTTCACTTGTACAGCTAATACGCATAGCCCCTGTGGTGGTCTTGTGGTTCTTGCAAGCACTATTGACTAAGGAATTGATATCCATTGCCTCGTCAAGTTCGTAAGAAAGGCTACCAGTCCCACTTGAAGTACCTTGGAGCCCTAATTGATTCTTGCACTAGTAATAACCCTATAATTAGTGGGAGCAGTTAACAAATTAATATCTAACCCAACAACCCCCTTGAATGAACTCAGCAAGAGCAAACAGACAAAGCTTCATCAGGCAAAAGTGACAGAAGAAGTTAAAGGGCTTTGTCATACGACCCAACTGATTGAAAGAACCATGAGACTAGGTAGCCCTCTCAGGCAATACACCAACTGATTGAGCAACCTTCTGATTGTCATCAGGCCTCTATCTATTAGGGCTAAAACCCTCCAACCAATATCTGAAGACATCCCTCATTGTGATGAGAGTCTTCAAAGTCAACGGGTGACTAGTACAAAGCCTTTGAAACTGGGCAGCTGCTTTATCCATAGCGAGGCTTTGTTGAAATGCGCACATGTCCTTACTAGGTGAGGACCATTTTATGGGGAATTTGAAGTCCTTGCCAAGCATATTACGAACTAAAACGTACTTTCCCCTATTTAGATGAAGGTTAGAACAGTGGTTTCAAATGATTGTTTGCACTTTCTTGCGATGAGAGAAGTAGTAAAACCCCGACGAATCCTCTAAACCACGGCCCTTCAACTGATACAAATGTTGGAAAATAGCGAGCATAGGTATCTCGCCACACTGACTATAGTTAAGGATATACACCATGGTAAGCCCCCAAAAAAAAGCCCGAGAGTGGGTCGAGAGCAATGTTGTAGTCATTTAGAAGGCTATAGAAGAGAGTGCAGTGATAAATGAAACCTAGCCTCCACTACATGCAATGGAAGCAGGAAGCTATCTTTAGTGGTCTCACACAATCGATGTGACCCCTTCGGAAGGGAGAACTCATACACAAAAATGGGAAGTTTTACTCCTTACACTGATAGGAACCATTCCAGCTTCTCCCATTTAGTGGTGCACACATAAGATTTCTCCGTCACTAGAATCAGAGACGATCGATGGACTAGGACGATGCGACTACCAGCTCCTCTCATCCTCACCATGCTATCAATAAATGAAGGAAACAAAAATTTTAAAAGAAAAAGTAAAATATCTAAAAATTATCTTTGTGTTGATTGCAAAAAAAACTAAGAATAGAGGATTTAGGGTTTAGAAAGATATCCTTTTAGACGATTCGTATGACTAAGGGAAATCAATAGCTCAAATGTGAATAGACAAAAGCGATTCAATTTCCAACGATCAGATACGTACACATGAGAATCGCTCGTGCATATGGCAAAGGGATCATCATGCATCACAGTCTGTATGTAACAACCCGAAATTGGGCTTAGTCGAAATAGTGATTTTGAATTCACTTCTCGAGGTTTAAGAAAATTATTTCAGTGTTAAATTATGTGTTTTTTTATATTTTTATAAGTATGCATGAAAATTTTAGTGAATTGATTTACACGATTGAAGGCTTAATCAAGAAAAAGGACTAAATCACATGAAAGGAAAAGGTAGCAATTTCTAGAAAAATTGAGTTAAATAGCTAGAGAGTTAAAACTTGAAGGTTTTAAAGGGAAAATAAGCCCATTAGTATAAGCATGGCCGGCCAAGGGAGATGAAATGAAAAGAAAAGTCAAAGCGTTAGGTAAATTTGGTGGATGATTGGATAAAACAATGCCTAATTAGCCTAGCCTACATTTTTCTTTATTCCATTTTCTTCTTCTTGCTGATTTTATTAGCCATTTTGGGGGTTTTAGAAGAAAAAATTTTCAGCAACTTCAAGCTCTCATAAGTAAGTGATTTTGATGATTTTTCTTAGTAATTTTTGTAGTTTTGAGACTCTTATAACATGGGCTATCTATTAAGGGGTATATCTTGCATTTTGGTTGAAAGTTTTGAATTTTTCCATGAATGCATAAATTATGTTTTCTGGAATTTTTGGGAAGAAAATGATCTATTGTTGTTAAACAAACAACTTGTGTGAAAGGGTTGCATGAGAACACATAGAATGGGGCTTAGTTGCAAAGTTAGTAAATGGTGAAATAAATGTGTGAAATAGTAGGAATGTTGTAAATGGTGAAATAAATGTGTGAAATAGTAGGAATGTTGGGTTGCCATAAGAGTGGAGAGAGAGTTTGGTTGGGCTTGGTTAATAAGGAAAATTGATGAGAATCAGTTTTTGAGCCTAGGGGCAAAATGGTCATTTTGCCAAAGTCTAGGGGAAAATGGTCATTTTGCCAAATTGTGAATTTTGGATTGGTTAGTTTTAATTGGTGATTAAATTAGTAAATTTTTATTGTTATAGATCAAGAATTACCAAATCCAATCCTAAACTAGGGGAAAGCTAAGCAAATTGATTGAACCGATCAGCCACCTTCATTTTTGTATACTGAAGTAAGTTGTAGGTAAATAATGCAACATTTCTAATTTTTATGCATGAATTCATCGTATTGACATATATTGATAACTTATATCTATGAGATACTTATGAGAATGCTATTTGAGCATGAAATGTTGAATGATGATGTTTAGTCACCAAGTGATGAAAGCTTGTGTAACAAAGCCCGGTTGAATAGTTAGAATAGAATTGGATATTCATGCCATGACAATTGGGCAATGTGAGTGTGCTAGTGTAAGACATGTCTGGGGCATGCATCGACTTTGAGACGGGAGATAGTGTAAGACATGTCTGGGACATGTTTTAGCCTAGAGATATACAAGCTAGTGTAAGACCTGTCTGGGGCATGGCATCAACTTATTGTGTGTCAATGTAAGACCTATCTAGGACATGGCATCGACACCAATAGATGAGAGCAAGTGTAAGACCATGTATGGGACATGGCATCGGATCAATACCCTACGTTGGAGGCTTAATGAATATCATTTCTCATTCTAAATAGTTTAACGGGAAAATTCAAAGTAAATGTTTAGTTGTGAGATATTGTGATGATCTCTGTAAGTAATGCATGTACTTAGTGTAATGCACGAAATGTGAGCTCACTAGTATGTTGTATGATTAGTAAAGGATGGAATTGAGTAAGTTATGTTGTAGCTATTATTGATATATGCATAATTTGTAGTGAAATGAAAGTTATCATGACTGGGTGAATTATTGATATTTATTTACTTACAACTTACTACGTTTTACGCTTACCCTTCTCATTTCCAATTTCTTATAGAGCCACCTAAGTAATTCGGGAATCCACAGGCATCGGAGACATTGTATACACTATCAACTGAAGCACTCGGTATAGTCATGTTTTACTTTTGAGTAATGGCGTGTATAGGTTGTATGGTCATTTTGTGTAATATACTCTAGTTAGCCAATTTTGTTGGCCATTTGTCTTCTGAAGGTCATTTTGTAAATGGCCTTTGGAATTGGCCTAAAATTATCCAATTTGTTTAGTGAAATGAAAATGACTTACATGAAAATTGAGCCATTTTACTTAGTAGTTTACGCATGCATATCTCGTATGAATTTGTTGACGTATGGGCATTTATTTAGGGACATTTAGATGAGTATTGGTGCTATGTTATTATGTATGAATATTGAGATTATGTTTGTATGTGTTTTAGGGTGGCTAAGGGCTTGGTAAATTGCCCTATATCGCCCATACGGGTAGACGCACGGGCGTGTGTCTAGGCTAACACTGTGCATGGATAGAATTAAATGCCATCAGTATTTCCCACGGGCATGAGACACGGCCATGTGTTTCAACCGTGTGGAGGACACGGCTAGCACACGGGCATGTGCCACAGCCATGGGAGTGATGACGTCAGAAACAAAATGTCAAGGTTTTCGCACACGGCCAGGGACACAGTCGTGTCATGGCGGTGTGAAGGACATTGGCTGGGCACACGGGCGTGTGCCAGGCCGTGTGAATACCCCTGTAGGTTGATGTTGGAAAATAATTTCGCACGGGCAAGGGGCAAGGGGCATGTCCCCAAATCATTTAGGTTGTGTGAGGTACATAGGCTATTAACACGACCAAGGCTAACAGCCACACGAGCATGCCGTCCTTCCACATGAGCGTGCACCCTATTTGTAGTGGATATTCTTGATAGATTTCTAAGTGCCCGGAATGGTCCCAAATCATTTTTAAACTACGAGTTAGGCCTCGTAGGCCCTTATTGAGGTCCATAGGTCATTATTTGAACAAGTTTCAAATTGGGACATATTTCGGTTGTTTAAAATTGATTATTTTGCGTGAGTTTTTATTAGGTAATACCTTGTACCCCATTCCAGCGTTGGATACGGGTAAAGTGTGTTACACCGTAGTGTACCCAGCAAGTTACATTTAATCCAGATGTGACGGACCTAAGGAGCACTACTTTATGACACCCCTTAGGCCCACTTAGGGGGAAGTAGATTGTTATACGTCAATAACCTGAGACCCAAGTCCTAGAAAGGATCCAAGCCTCCAACCTATGACCTGACCATGAGAAGACAACAAGGCGAACCAACTTGCAAGGTAAGGCTACAGATCTAGCTCACGAGAACCTTGCGTGAGCTCACAGGGAAAAGTCGCAGGACCATCCGGTATATCCAGCTCGTAAGGCAAAGTTACAGACCCAACTCGTAGGAATCTAGGAAAGATCGCAGTCTCAATTCACATATACCCAAGGAACTCATTGGAAGGCCATATACTCTGTAGACCATCTAGAAACGTATCCAGTAAGTACGGAGCTAGCCTAGAGTGCCAGACGCAAGAGCAGAAAGGATTGCATGCTCTGTAGACATGTGCCTAGCAGACCTGTAATTTGTAGAGAATGTCAGTACTAAGGACAGAGAATGTCAGTACTAGGGGTAGCGGAGTCAAGACAAAATAGTAGGGCCCTATCATGAACTTTAATAGTACCATAACAACATGTATAAAAACTTAAATATTTATATCAATAAGACACAATAGAAATATTACTGAACTATTATAAAGATCAAGAAGATGCTATAGAAGAATGACTTAAAGAATTAAAGATTACGATGATCATGAATGTCAAAGTTCTTTGGATGATCATGAATGTCAAAGTTCTTTGGATGATCCAAAGAAGAGTCTCGAATTTTTTTTCATTTTAGGAAAATATCTTAAAAATAATTTCTTAAAAAACTATTTGACCAAAATTGATTTCCGGATAATTTGTTATATCAAAGCATTAGAAAATCAAACTTAGCAATCTACCTATTTTTATATAACAAAACTTAAAAAAAAACTACCTTTAAGAACTCCCCTTAAATAAAAAAATAAATATTTTTGAGTTAGGACTCCACCTCATTAAAACAGTCTTTGACTACAAACGTTACCAAATTTTAATTTAATGAATTTTCTTTTTTAATGTAACACCCCTCACTTATAACAGCTCGATTTTGGCCCTAACTAGAATAGTGGTTACAGAATCATTAATCCGAGGTTGGAGAAATTATTTTAGCATTATTTTATGAATTATATCATGATATTATAAGTGCATGAAAATTTTGGTGAATTAATTTTAGCAATTGTGAGCTTAATTGCGAAAAAGGACTAAATCACATAAAGGGCAAAAGTTGTGATTTACTAGTAAATTATGTTAAATAGCTAGAGAACCAAAAATTGAGGGTCTTTAATGGGCAAATAGACCCACTCTATTAGTGTAGCCGGCCATGAGACAAAGAAATTAAAGAAAATGAAATTTAGTCAATGTTAGGTGAGATTTTTGGTAATAAAATAATGGCCTAGGACTAGCTACCATCTTTTTCATTCTCTTCTTCATGTCTACTAAAAATTTCAGCAAGTTTGGGGTTTTTGGAAGCTTGAAAACTAGCCACTTATTTCTCATCCAGGTAAGTCAAATTGATGGTCTTTCTTGATGATTTTTACATTTTGGGACCCTTGTAGCATGAGCTAACTAATGAGGGGACTATTTTGCAAAATGGCTGAAGGTTTAAGGTTTTGCAATGAAAATGTTCATGTGGGTTGCTAAAAATTTTTGGAAGAAAATGAGTCCTAGTTGTTAAATAAACAACTTTTATCAAGTGGTGTTAATGGAAAACACCTAAAATGGGCCTAGTTGTACAAGTTATAAATTGTATGATAAATGCATGAAATAATTGGAATTATGGACTGTCATAGGATAGAAAAGAATTCGGTTAGGCTTGGCTAATAAGGAAATTTGATAAAAATCAATTTCTGAGCCTAGGGGTAAAATGGTCATTTTGTGAAGGTCTAGGGGCAAAATGGTCATTTTGCCAAATTATTAATTTTAGATTGCTTTAGCTAATATAGTGATTAAATTAGTGAATTTTTATTCATTTTAGATCAAGAAGTACGAAATCTGAACTTAGACAGGGGGAAAACAAAGCTAGCGGATTAAACCAAATTATCTATCCACATTTTGTATACCGAGGTAAGTTGTAGGTAAATAATGTAACTTTTTCTATAATTATGCATGAGTTTATTGATTTGGCATGAGATGATTAATTGTGATTAAGAGTGATGCATAATAAGATTTAATGTGGTAAAATCTCGATTGAACAGTAGGAATAGATCGGATATTCTTACTATGACACTAGGGTCGTACAAGAGCCAGTGTAAAACCATGTCTGGGACATGGCACCAGCCTCGTTATGTGTCAGTGTAAGACCATGTCTAGGACATGGCATCGACACCAATATGTGTGAGCCAGTGTAAGACCATGTCTAGGACATGGCATCGGCCTCGACTTGTAAGCTAGTGTAAGACCATGTCTGAGACATGGTATTAGCTTTGATATGTGTTAGTGTAAGACCATGTCTGGGACATGGCATTGGCACAGATAAAGGAGAGCCAGTGTAAGACCATGTCTAGGACATGGCATTGGCCTCGATATATGAGAGTCAGTGTAAGACCATGTCTGGAACATGGCATCGACTTGACATTTGAGCAAGTGTAAGACCATGTTTGGGACATGGCATCGGCATGATACCCTATGTTTGAGGCTTATTGAATATCCTTTCGTATTCTAAATGGTTCAACAAGAAGATTTAAAGTTTATGTTAAAAATGAGATTTTTCATGATGACGTTGTGAGTGGTACAGGTACCTACATGAAATGTATGCTATGTGAGCGCAAACTTATGTTGTATAATTTGTAAGGGATGAGAATGAGTAAGTTATGCTTGTAGCCTTGTTATATCATGTGCAAATTGTGATGTTTTGTGAGTATGTTAAAGCATGGTAAACTGTTGTCTTTTATTTACTTGTAACTTACTAAGCGTTGCGCTTACTCCCTCTTCTTTCCATTTTCTTATAGTGCCGCCTAATTAGCTCGTGGATCAAGGAGCATTCGGTATAGCTAGTTTTTAGTATTTTGAGAGATGGCATTTATAGGGACTTTTTCTTTTTGTCAAGTGTCATATTGTTTTGGTGCCACATGTGTTGGCTTGTCGTTAAATTTGATTCATTTTTTGTAAAGCCATGGATGATGGCTAATACTTATTACTGTGAAATGGAAATGTTGATGTTTTTCATAATTGTGTACTTTGCTTGGTTGAGGATGTGGTATGTCAATGTGAGAATGTCAAATTGTGGTTGTTTGGTTAAGTATTTATGCCATGTTATGTGTTAGTAGAATTGGTATGTGTTTGATTCTATTTCAGGGTGACAAAAGGCTCGATAGATAGCCTTATTTTTGTCTACACAGGTAGACACATGGGCCTGTGTCTAGGTCGTGTGTGCACACGGTCCACCCCATGGGCGTGTGGTCAAACCGTGTGCCTCAACACCTTAGATTTACAAAATTAAATGCCCAGTAGTAACGCACGGGCTAAGAGACAGCCGTGTGTCTCAACCGTGTGAAAGATACGGCCTAGCACACGGTCGTGTGACCTTTAAAAGTTGCTGACATCAGAAACAGAATGTTAAGGTTTTCACACACGGGCTAGGACACGAGCGTGTCATTGCCGTGTGAAGGACACAGGCTAGGGACACGGGCATGTGTCATACCGTGTGAAAACCCCTGTAGGTTCAATATTAGAAATTAAATCTACAGGGATGAGGGGCACGAGCATGTCCCTGTGTGCTTAGACCATGTGAACCACACGGGCCTTCAGCAAGGCCATGTCCAGAGGCCACATGGGTGTGTTGCCCATCCACACGGGCGTGTGCCCTGTTTCTTTAGTAGATTTTCTTGAAAGTTTTCTAAGTACCCAGATTAATCCCGAATTGTTTCTTAAACATGGGCCTCGTAGGTCCACATTAAGGACTAAAAACAAGTTTTGAAAAGTTTTAATTTGGAACGGATTTTGTTGACTCGAAATGTATGTTTGCATGTGTTTTAGTAAGGTAATGCCTCATACCTTGTCCCATCGTCGGATACAGGTAAGGGGTGTTACATTTAGTGGTATCAAAGCTATGGTTTAGTCGATTCTAGGACTAACCTAGCGTGTGTACGAGTCTAGCTATACATGCCATTATTATAATATGACTCCTGACAGTTATAAATTGTGTTTTCATATAGTAAATGGATCCTGACGAAGCTATAGCGGATGATATGAAAAGTAATACGTCGACTCCACCTGAAGGGACCGTGCCAGTTGAAAGTGTACCTGTGACATTGAGTCAAGGCGGAGGGGCTAGAGAAGCCTACCTCCACATGATGGACGCTTGGGACTCGAGTTTATTCGTGCAAATCCGAATACTCCACCCCCTACCTTCTCTAATTCCTTGGCATGCCCCTATAACCCCTCAAGAAGCAGAAATGGTTAGAAGAGAGAAACCTCCGGTAGATAGGATTATAAAACACAAGGCTGCGGAATTTTGGAAAAACAAAGTTGATGACCTAGAGAGGGAAGAATTTTGGTTAGAGAATACCATTAGAGTCTTCGATGAGCTATCATGCACACCTACGGAGTACATAAAATGTGTAATGCCACTCCTACGAGACTCGACCTACCAGTGGTGGAATACTCTCGTGCCGGTTGTACTGAGGGAGTGTGTGACTTGGGAATTCTTCCTAGAGGAGTTCCGCAAAAAGTATATCAGTCAAAAATTCATAAACCAGAAGATGAAAGAATTTCTTAAGCTGAATCAAGGCCACATGACAATGACAGAATATGAGCGTGAGTTCGTAAGGCTCAGCAATATGCACGAGAGTGTGTATCTATAGAAGCCACCATGTGTAAGAGATTTTAAGATGGTTTAAACGAAGACATCCGCTTATTGGTGAGCGTTCTTGAGTTGAAGGAATTTGTGGTACTCGTAGAGAGAGCATGCAAGGCCAAAGAATTGGCCAAGGAAAAGAAGAGAGTTGATATTGAGTCTCATGACTCGAAGAAGAGACAATTAGGGAAATCACATCTATCATCTTCCAAAAGATCTAGGGAGTTCACTACCCGATCGAATGCTTCAGCGGGGTTTTCGAGCAGGTATAAAAGTAAGCAATACACGGCATCTAAAGCTCAAACCACTTGTATTGTGAGTGTTGGTAGTGCTCGGTCGAATAGACTGGAGTGCTCGCAATGTGGTAGACGACATTTCAGAGAATGTCGAGGAGATGAAAGAGGTTGCTTTAGGTCAGTTCACTGATCACTTTATCCGTAACTATCCTGAAATGGATGAGAAAGATTAAAAAGCAAGATATGAGAGCAAGTAATGCTTCTTCGAGAGGTAAACCATAGAGAACCCGGATAGTATGGCTAGCAACAGAGGTGTGCTTAGAGATTCTACTGTAAGGTCCAAGGGCAGAGCACCTGCAAGGACCTCAGCTATCCGTGCTCGTAAAGAGGCTTCGTCCCCTGATGTGACTACGGGTACCTTTTCTATCTATGATATTTCTGTGATAGCTTTGATTGATCTGGGGTCTACCCATTCCTATATTTGCATGAAATTGATGTCTAGAATGAAAATGCTAGTTGAGTCTACTGAATTCGTGGTAAAGGTGTCTAACCCACTAGGCAAGCATGTGCTAGTTGACCAAGTGTGTAGGAATTGTCCCCTGACAATTAGAGGTCATTATTTTCCGGGTAACTTAATGTTATTACCGTTTGATAAATTTGACATAATCCTTGGAATGGATTGGTTGACTGCCCATGATGTAGTGGTAAATTGTGGAAGAAAATTTATTGAACGGGGATGTTCTTCGGGTTGAATCAGGTGAAAATGATAGCTTGCCTGTAGTAATGTCCCTCATGACAGCTGGAAAGTATTTGAGAAAAGGGTATGAGTTGTATATCACCTTCATGCTGAATACCCGAGTGTCGAAGGTAAAGATTGAGTCAGTGCCAGTAGTATACGAGTATCCGGATATATTCTTGAAAGAGTTGCCTAGATTACTTCCAAAGAGAGAAGTGGAGTTTGGCATCGAGCAAGTTCCTGGTATGGCATCTATCTCAAAAGCTCCGTATAGGATGGCCCCAATAGAGTTGAAGGAATTAAAGGTACAGTTGCAAGAACTAATGAACAAGGGTTTTGCTAGACCGAGCTATTCCCCGTGGGGTGCGCTAGTATTATTTGTGAAGAAGAATGATGGTTCGATGAGATTATGTATAGACTATCGACAACTCAACAAGGTTACAGTTAAGAACAAATATCCTTTACCGAGGATCGACGACTTGTTTGATCAACTGAAAGGAGTTACTGTGTTTTCTAAGATAGACCTAAGGTCGGGTTATTACCAACTGAGAGTCAATGAGCAAAATGTGCCAAAAAATACCTTCTGAATGAGGTACAGCCACTATGAGTTCCTCGTCATGCCCTTTGGCTTAACAAATGCTCCTGTGGTATTTATGGACTTAATGAACCGCATTTTCTGGCAGTACTTGGACAAGTTTGTCGTCATTTTTATTGATGATATACTAATATACTATCGTGATGAAAATGAACATGCGGAGCATTTGAAGACTGTCTTGCAATCTTTGAGAGATAAGCAGTTGTACACAAAGTTCAATAAAAGCAAATTTTGGCTTCGAGAGGTCGGATTCTTGGGACACATTGTGTCAGGTGACGAGATCAAAGTTGACCCAGTAAGATCTCAGCCATTGTCAAGTGGAAACTGCCGAGAAATGTATCAGAGATTAGAAGTTTCTTAGGCTTAGTGGGCTACTACAGACAATTTGTTAAAAGGTTCTCTATGATCACCACTCCGATGACGAGGCTATTACAAAAAGATGTTAAGTTTGAATGGACGGAAAAGTGCCAGTAGAGCTTTGAGAAACTGTAGACTTTGTTGACTGAAGCCCCCGTCTTAGTGTAATCAGAACCCAAAAAAGAATTCGTGGTGTATAGCGATGCATCCTTAAACGGATTAGGTTGTGTGCTCATGCAAAAAGGTAAGGTAATAGCATATGCCTCCAGACAACTGAAGCCACATGAGAAAAACTACCTGACCCATGATTTAGAGCTGGCAGCCATCGTATTTGCATTAAAGATATGGAGACACCACTTGTATGGTGAAAAATGTCGAGTATTCATGGGCCACAAAAGTTTAAAGTATTTAAGGACTCAAAAAGAAGTGAAACTACGTCAACAGAGGTGGTTAGAATTAATAAAGGACTACGAGTTGATAATTGACTATCACCCTGGAAAGGCGAACATAGTCGCCGATGCTTTGCTAGGAAGTCATTGTTCGCCTTGAGGGTCTTGAATACTTCGTTGTCTGTAATTGATGATGGTTCAATCTTAGCTGAGTTGAGAGCTAGACCAACTTTCTTGCACGAGATTGTTGAAGCTTAGTAAAGTGATAAAAATTTGCAAGGATGGCTCAGTGCAAGACAGGAAATGAATCAGACTTTCAGATTAGTATTGGCAGTTGTTTGATGTTTCGAGATAGGGTATCTGTACCTAAAAACGATGAGCTTATATAGAGGATTTTGCGAGAGGCACATAGCGGTTGCTTGTCTATCCATCTGGATAGTGTAAAAATGTACAATGATTTGAAGAAAATGTATTGGTAGTCGGGCATGAAGAGAGACATATCAGAATTTATTTCTAAGTGCTTAATTTGTCAGTAGGTGAAGGCTGAACACCAAGTGCCTTCGGGTTTACTTCAACCCATAATGGTTCCTGAGTGGAAATGGGACTATGTTACCATGGATTTTGTGACTGGGTTGTCGTTGACGCCAAAGAAAAATGATGCTTTATGGGTTACAGTGGATAGGCTGACAAAGTCAGCTCATTTTATACCAGTGCGTACCAATTTCCCACTTGAGAAACTAGCCAATTTGTATGTGTCCGAGATTGTAAGACTTCATGGAGTGCCCTTGTCAATAATTTCGGATAGGGACCCAAGATTTACATCTCGATTTTAGAAAAAGTTACAAGAAGTGTTAGGAACAAAACTAAATTTTAACACGACTTTCCATCCTTAAACTAGCGGTCAGTCGAAAAGAGTGATTCAGATTCTTGAAGACATGTTGCAGTGTTGTGTTCTTGAGTTTCAAGGCAATTGGAAGAAGTACTTGCCGCTAGTTGAATTCGCCTACAACAATAGTTATCAGTCGAGTTTAAAAATAGCACCTTATGAGGCTTTGTATGGGCGTAAGTGTTGAGCTCCCTTGTATTGGACCAAACTTAGAGAGAATTAGATTCACGAGGCCGATTTAGTCAAGGAGACCGAAGAGAAAGTGAAGATAATTCGTGATTGTTTAAAGATAGCTTCAGATAGATAGAAATCCTACGCGGATTTGAAATGGAAAGAAATTGAGTTTCAAGTCAATGACAAGGTATTTTTAAAAGTATCCCTGTGGAAGAAAGTTCTCAGATTTGGTAAGAAATGCAAGTTAAGTCCAAGGTTTATTGGACCTTATGAGGTGATCGAGAGAATTGGACCAATAGCATACCGATTAACATTGCTATCAGAGTTGGGAAAGATTCATAACGTGCTCCATGTATCGATGTTGCAATGTTACCATTCCGACCCATCACACGTGATTACACCAGCAGAGGTTGAGATCCAAGTGGATATGACCTATGGTGAAGAGCCTGTTAAGATTTTGGCTCGGGAGGTCAAGAAATTGAGGAACAAAAGTATAGCACTTGTGAAAGTATTATGGCATAGACATGGAGCCGAGGAAGCCACATGAGAACCCAAGGAGGCTATGAGAGATCAATATCTAAACCTTTTCACCAGTAAAATTTTTAGGGACAAAAATCCTTAAGGGGAAGAACTGTAACAGCCCGATTTTAGGCCTAACTGGAACAATGGTTACGGAATCACAAATCCAAGGTTGGAGAAATTATTTTAGCATTATTTTATGAATTATAGCGTGATATTATGAGTGCATGAAAATTTTGGTGAATTAATTTTAGCTATTGTAAGCTTAATTGCGAAAAATGACTAAATCGCATAAAGGGCAAAAGTTGTGATTTACTAGTAAATTGTGGTAAATGGCTAGAGAACCAAAAATTGAGGGTCTTTAATGGGCAAATAGACCCACTCTATTAGTTTAGCCGGCCATGAGACAAAGAAATTAAAGAAAATAAAATTTAGTCAATGTTAGGTGAGATTTTTGGCAATAAAATAATTGCCTAAGACTTGCTATCATCTTTTTCATTCTCTTCTTCATTTCTACTGAAAATTTCAGCAAGTTTGGGGTTTTTGGAAGCTTGAAAACTCAGCCACCTATTTCTCATCCAAGTCAAATTGATGGTATTTCTTGATGATTTTTACATTTTTGGGATCCTTGTAGCATGAGCTAACTAATGAGGGGACTATTTTGCAAAATGGTTGAGGGTTTAGGGTGTAACACCCCAGATTTTGGGCCTAGAAGAAATAGGCTTCGTGTGTCGAAGAAATTGGATTTCAGTTGTGTGAAAAAAATTTCATAAATTGCATGTTTAGTTTAGTGGCTAAGTGATTTAGGAAGAGTTGGGAGTGTTGGAGAAGTCCTGGGTTTAAACTAGGGCTCTAGAAAAATTTTTAGTTTTCCCTTTGGTGGATCTTGGCGTTAGTTGAAAGGCCTTATAAATATGTTTGGTTGAAATATGACAAAAGGGAGCATGTGGTCTAGTGGCAAGGAGGCGTTAAGCATATATAGGTGGTCTAGGGTTAAAGCCCTGTCATTGTAAGTTATTTAATTTTTTCTCTTTAGGGAAGCTGGACGATAGTAGGAAGGCTTTATAATTATTTGTGTGTGTTTTATGTCACAAGGAGTTGGATGGAAAGTAGGCAAGTGGCATGTTTGATCAATGAAAAGGGCTTGGGTTCGAATCCCATTGCATGCAAGATGATATTTATTTTGCTACTTGGAGGCGGCAATAGGTGGAGTTGAGTTCAAATTCTGGAAAGTTGTTGTGGACTTGGTAAAAGGGGGAGTTTGAATTGGTCTTGGTTGTTGAATTGAATTTGAATGGGGTTATTGGGGTGTTGGAGGAGGAGAAGGTGGAGGAAATCAGGGAATTTGCTATCGATCAAACGTTTTGTGTTCCACCATTCAAATTCATTAGTGCCTTTACTATTGGGGTTTTGCTATCGATCAAACGTTTTGTGATCGATAGCAAATTGAATGGAAAGTTCTCTTCCACCATCTCGGGTTTTGCTTCTTTTGTGTTCCTTTTGGGGTCTTTTTTGTTAGTGCCAATCTCATAAGTGACCGTGTGTGCTTTTGTTCACATTGTCGAAACTCAAGTCTTAAAGTGCCATATTGTTTTCTTTTGTGCACATTTTGTTTCATTCTCTTTTCGGTCATCTTTTTAGCTGATTACACCTTTCTTCCTCCTCTCTTTATTTTCTTTTGATTCTACCTTCATAGCTAAATCTATCTCTCTTTTTTTTCTCAACATTCCTCTCTTGTTCTCTGAGTTTGAGTAAGCCGAAGTCAACCTCTTCTTTCCTTTACTATTTCTTTCTCTTTTTCCATTCATTTTCCTCCATTTGCTATCGATCAAACGTTTCGACCTTCAAGCGTTCTGACGATTCGGTAAGGACTTAAGTGAGTTCTTGAGATCATCTAAGCCGAATGCCCCTCTTTATTCCTAGGTTCTCGATTTATGGTTCTTTCCCTTGATGCGGGTTCTTTGGTTCCAGGTTTCTCATCAATGTGAAGAAGCGCTGATTTTGGGAAGATTAACCAAACTCTCTTTTTCTATTAAGGTAAATGCGTTACCTTATCATACTTTGGATTTAGACCACACTTATTTGATCATTGGTAGCTAACAAATTTGTGTTGGTATTTCGGTTAATCATCAAGGTGCGAGTATTGGTTGTGGGCCGACAATCTGGGGGGTAGGTCAAATCTTCTAGTTATGGTAAATGATGATTATGTTATCGAAGATTAAATGATTGTGTATGTTATCGATTTAGGAGCTAATTGAATTCTTGGAATAGCTATAGGTCGATGCTCTTGGGGTTTCGTAAGTACGCAAGATCAGGTGTGTAATCACACTCATTTCGATTTTAGATCGGCAATTGCCAAATAGTCGAATTATCGACGAATGATGCCACACGACCATGCGATCGCACGTGTGGTGGATCGAGCCCATGAATATGGGCGTAAGATGTTTGAGACCACCATGAGCGTTCTCGTACGTTGGGCCGAAATGGGCTGTGCGGGCTCGTTGGGCCTATGGGCCCCGCACGGAATAAACTTCCATATTGTCGGAGATGTTAGACCAGGCTGTGTAGACCTTATGGCTAGAGTCATTTCTGGGCTAAATGGGCCACACAAGTGTGTAGGCCCACTTGGGCCGAGTAATGGGCCTTAGGCCCATTTACACCGTTAAATATGTTTAGGTTACTTTAGTCGCTTAGGGCGATGGTGGACCTTTTGTTTGGTCGTTAAAACTTTGGTGTATAAAATTACCGAAATACCCCCAGTTTGCAAAATTACCGAAATACCCCCGTTTTGTGAAGTACCCAAATTTGTGAAATTATCGAAATACCCTCGATTTATGAAATTACCAAAATACCCCTGTAGGGGAGAATTACAAAAATACCCCCGGTTTGTAAAATTACTGAAATACCCTAGTTTGTAAAATTACCGAAACACCCTTGATTTGTAAAATTACCGAAATGCCCTCGATTTATAAAATTATCGAAATACCCCTGTAGGGTAAAATGACCGTCTTGGCCCTAGAGTGTAAAATGACTATTTTGCCCCTCATGGGGAAAAAGACTAACTCGTGTTGTCTTGGCTGAGTTGATGGTAACTGAATGACTATGATTCGACTGATGTGACTGTGATTGTTTGACTAGTTATGAGAATGACATTCTGCATACATAACATATTGCATGGGTTGGGATGTTGTGACATTCTGCATACATCACATATTGCATGAGTTGGGATGTTGTACGGAGGAAGATCTGATCTGTTAGGGTCGCACGGATCGCTTGAGACAACTGTGGATCCACCGAAAGCTTAGAGCTGTTTATC
This sequence comes from Gossypium stocksii, assembly GCA_020496765.1. Lineage (NCBI taxonomy): Eukaryota > Viridiplantae > Streptophyta > Magnoliopsida > Malvales > Malvaceae > Gossypium > Gossypium stocksii. The sequence goes on from CM035624.1 coordinate 46,671,245, forward strand.
TGTATTGATCTGATAAAGTAGCACTGGTGGCCCGAGACGACTGTGGATTGATCGATGGCTGAGTGCTGATTATGTTACCGAAGGCTGTGTGCCGTTATTATGGGCTTCATGCCGTTATTATGGGCTTCATGCCATTATTATGGGCTTCGTGTCGTTATTGTGGGCTTCGTATTGTTCTTATGGGTTTTGTGCCATAGTTATGGGCTTTATACCATTACCGAAGGCTTTGTGCCGATATCATAGGCTTTGTGCCGATTATGGACCCGTTATTAATGGCTTTGTGCCACGTATATTATCATGGCTCTGTGCTGTGCTATTTATGGCATTGAGCCATTCTATTAACTTAGTGCCGCAACTGGTTCTAAGCTTTGTGTATTGGATGGGTGGGTTGATTATATCCCCACAGACTGTGCAAGGTTGGACGGAGTGATGTTCTAGTTGGATGGGTTTGCATGCATCATGCATCATTCATTTATGCTCTGTCTCTAATATGGGCTAAGCCCAGTTGATTCTAATATGGGCTAGGCCTAATTGATTTCTATTATGGGCTGAAACCCAAATGATTTGTATTGGGCTTTGGCCCACTCATGCTCTAATCTAAACTATTCTGTTTCTATTAAAGGGCTCAGGCCCAGTCTATTTCTTATTCTATTCACTGACTATTACTTTAGTAAGGGGATTACACACTGAGTTTCTATAAACTCACCCCGGTTATTAACTTTTCAGGTAATCCCCAGCATTAGGCAGTTCGGTACTGCGAGGGACCACACACTACTTATGCTTTTTGTTTTGATTATTTACTTTTAAGTAATTTTGTAATTGGGTTTTATATTGTGTAATAAGGTGTCTCTTAATTTTCTTAACTTTTAATTTTGGATATTTATTTGAGCTTTTATATCTGCTAAAAGTAGAACACGATTTCAAAACAATAATTGTTTTCAAAACACTACGTTTTCCCAATTTATCTTGAATCAGCTTCCACAACAGCTAAGGTTTTAAAAATAATTACGTTTTCAAATGGATAACAAATTGCTTAAATGTTGTGAGTTTTAACAAAGAGGCTTTAACTCCCAAACCAATTTTAACAACAAAATTAAGATTTCGAAAAACACATCAATGTGACACACTAGATTTGGACCTAACTTCGAGGCTAGGTTTGGGGTGTTACATAGGGTTTTGCCATGAAAGTGTTCATGTGGGTTGCTAAAACTTTTTGGAAGAAAATGAGTCCTAGTTGTTAAATAAACAACTTTTATGAAGTGGTGTTCATGGAAAACAGTCAAAATGGGTCTAGTTGTATAAGTTATAAATTGTGTAGTAAATGCATGAAATAATTGGAATTGTGGACTGCCATAGGAGAGAAAAGAATTCGGTTAGGCTTGAATAATAAGGAAATTAGATAAAAATCAATTTTTGAGCCTAGGGGTAAAATAGTCATTTTGTGAAGGTCTAAGGGCAAAATGGTCATTTTGCCAAATTACAAATTTTGGATTTTTTTATCTAATATAGTGATTAAATTAGCTAATTTTTATTCATTTTAGATCAAGAAGTACGAAATTCGAACCTAAACTGGGGGAAAACCAATCTAGCGGATTAAACCAAATTATTTGTCCATATTTTGTATACCGAGGTAAGTTGTAGGTAAATAATGCTACTTTTTTTTATAATTATGCATGGGTTTATTGATTTGGCATAAGATAATTAATTGTGATTAAGAGTGATGCATGATGAGATTTAATGTGGTAAAATCCCGGTTGAACCGTAGGAATAGATCGGATATTCTTGCTGTGACACTAGGGTAGTACGAGAGCCAGTGTAAGACCATGTCTGGGACATGGCATCGGCCTCGTTATGTGTCAGTGTAAGACCATGTCTAGGAAATGACATCGGCACCGATATGTGCGAGCCAGTGTAAGACCATGTCTGGGACATGGCACTAGCCTCGACTTGTAAGCTAGTTTAAGACCATGTCTAGGGCATGGCATCAGCTTTGATATATGTCAGTGTAAGACCATGTCTGGGACATGGCATGGACACGGATAGAGGAAAGCCAGTGTAAGACCATGTCTAGGACATGGCATCGACTTAACATGTGAGCCAGTGTAAGACCATGTCTGGGACATGGCATCGACATGATACCCTATGTTTAAGGCTTATTGAATATCCTTTTGTATTTTAAATGGTTCAACGGGAAGATTTAAAGTTTATGTTAAAAATGAGAATTTTCATGATGATGTTATGAGTGGTACAGGTACCTACATGAAATGTATGCTATGTGAGCTCAAACTTATGTTGTATAATTTGTAAGAGATGAGAATTAGTAAGTTATGCTTGTAGCCTTGTTATATCATGTGCAACTTGTGATGTTTTTTGAGTATGTTAAAGCATGGTAAACTGTTGTCTTTTATTTAGTTGCAACTTACTAAGCTTTGCGCTTACTCCCTCTTTTTTCCATTTTCTTATAGTGCAGCCTAATTTGCTCGTGGGTCAAGGGACGTCGGAGGCTTCGTTCACACTATCAGCTAAAGCATTCGGTATAGCTAGTTTCTAGTATTTTGAGAGATGGCATGTATAGGGACTTTTTCTTTTTGTCAAGTGTCATATTGTTTTGGTGCCACATGTGTTTGCTTGTCGTTGAATTTGATTCATTTTGTGTAAAGTTGTGGATGATGGCTAATACTTATTATTGTTATATGGAAATGTTGATGTTTTTCATAATTGTGTACTTTGCTTGGTTGAGGATATGGTATGTCGATGTGAGAATGTCAAATTGTGGTTGTTTGGTTGAGTATTTATGCCATCTTATGTGTTAGTAGAATTGGTATATGTTTGATTCTATTTCAGGGTGGAAAAAGGCTTGGTAGATAGGCTTATTTTTGTCCACATTGGTAGAAACAAGGGCATGTGTCTAGGCCGTGTGTGACACACAATCCGCCCCATGGGCATGTGGTCAGACCGTGTGTCCCCAACACCTTAGATTTGCAAAATTAAATGCCCAGTAGTAACCACACAGACTGAGGCACGACTGTGTGTCTCAACCGTGTGAAAGACACGGCCCAGCACACGAGCTTGTGCCAGGGCCGTGTGACCCTTAAAAGTTGCTGACGTCAGAAACAGAATGTCAAGGTTTTCATACATGGCCTAGGACATGAGCGTGTCATGGCCGTGTGAGGGACATGAGCCAAGGAGATGAGCATGTGTCAGGCCATGTGAAAACCCCTGTAGGTTCGATGTTAGAAATTAAATCCACACGGATGAGGGGCACGAGCGTGTCCCTATGTACCCTTTGGTAGATTTTCTTGAAAGTTTTCTAAGTACACAAAATAGTCTCGAAATTTTTTCCTGGACGTGGCTTGGCCCTCGTAGGTCCATAGTAAGGACTGTAAGACAAGCTTTGAAACGCTTTAATTTGGAATGGATTTTGTTGACTCGAGAATGTATGTTTGCATGTGTTTTAGTAAGGTAATGCCTCGTACCCTGTCTCATCGTCAGGTACGGGTAAGGGGTGTTACATCACCAATCTTCATGATCGATGGGAATGGGTGATGCCATTGAAACATGAAAGCGTAAGAAATGTTAATTTTTATTCAAGGATTTAGGGTTTAAAACATTTTCTTAAAATAATTAAAATATATTTAGACAAATTAAAAGCTTTAAAAATAATTTAAAATCATTTAGAATTTATTTTGAGTTAATCAGAGGTGACTGAAACCGAAAACGGGCCCCAGAAGGTCAAAACAACTTGAAAAAATATGCAGGGTTGCTACAGAGGCGTGACGTCACAATGAGGAACTTATGAAGTCATGAGATGACTAACTGAATTGATATGGTTGAGATAATTGGAACGTGAAGTCATAACGTTGGGCTCTATAGTCACAATGTCACATATTGAATGTCCCCAAAACACTTCAAAGTACTTAAATTATCCTTAAATACAATCAAATCATATCTTACGGTTCCAAAGCATTTAAAAACATTACTAAATCATATATAAACATAGTTGCAAGTCATAAACATGTTCAAACCAATTTAAAATTCAAATACTTGTTTTAACCTTTCAAGGATGTTACAAACAACACATAATTTTACAAATTCAAACATTTATAAACATTTATGATAGTCTAAGACTCTATGTACATGTCAATAACCTACAAAAATAGCATTTAATAATTAAAGAACAACCTTAAAAACTTAATAGGTGACGCGATGCTACAAAACAAGGCTTCAAGCTTCTTGAATAAGGTCCTTTACCTATGTTTTTTAAACAACTAATGTGTGAGCTTAAAAAGCTCAATGGGTAGTTAAAGATAAACCTGCTTATCCTATTCATTGTTAATGTTGAGACCTTTAGGCATGTCATGTAACACCCCTCACCCAACCTGATTGTTAGGTCCAAGCTATAGGATGCTATAATCGTTGCCAAAGCAACTACCATCAAACATTCTATAAAAACTTCATTAAAATACTTAAACATGTCATAAAGTATTCACAATATGCTACACAATTAAATCCAAGCTTAAATCGAGCTTATGTAAGTTCTTTAGTTAACCAGAGTATGATTTTGGAGCTATGTACAAAGTTTCCAAATTCCAAAGTAGGTATTGATACCCTTGGCAGGTACCAATACCATTTTTAGCTTCGATGTTTAGAGAAATTGAAATAAAATTAGAAGTATCGATTCATATCATAAGGTATTGATAACCTATGTAAAACATCAATACCTTATCACGGTATCGATATCGTTTTAAGGTTCAAAGCTTCAAGAAATGATGGAAAATTTCTAAGTATCAATAACTTCTACCAAGGTATCGATACCTCATGAAAAAAATGGAAAATTTAATACTTAAAACATGATTCAATTCAAACCAAAACAAGTCTTATACAACTAATGCATAATCATCATCTTCACTGCACAAAAACATTCCAAAATGCAAACCAAACATAGCATAACACCATTACCAATCAATACATCAAAATTTGTACCAAATCAATCCAATTCAACTTATGCCATTCATACACTTATCCATTTATTACCATCATTTAACATACAATTTCATATAATTTAAGTACCATTCAAACTCATCATCTTACGATACCAATTCAAATTCATGTTCATCATTTATATGCCATATGTATAACTAATACATCACCAAACATATTCACATTCACATATAACATGTATAACCATTAACTAAGGTTCAACCAAACTAATAACTTAAAGATTACACATATTTTGACACATATGTACATGCCACATAACCGAGTTCAAAATGAATAAAAGAAGATTGAGTCAATAACAGGATAGTGTGAGCTCTGAGACGGTCCAGTCGACACGTTCCACAAATTAGAAATCTACAAGGAAAATGAGAGGCAATGGGTAAGTAATTTGAATGCTTAGTAAGTCTACATGAAAATTACTTTAACTTACCTTGATATTACAATAATTTAAGTAATTGAAACACAACGGTAAAAAACATGGCATTTCCTTGGCATCCTTATACATTCATGTACAATTCCATACAACAACCAATAGGTTAGTATATTAACATAAAAAAGTCATAGTAATCATGTCACACCCTAAAATATAGGGGGTTAATTGAATTAATTGACCAAGTAATGACCTAGACCTAGTGGTTAAGGAGTCGGTGCACTCCTTAAAGGTCCTAGGTTCTATCCACACCTCTCTAATTTCTTTTCTTTATCATTTTAGCAAACTAGGATGAAAAAACCCATAAAATAAATATTAAATAAGGTAAAAACCCAACAAGAGTGGGTAGTAGCCCAAATGGTAAGCATTCATCTTTTTCCTTGGTTGCCTAAGTTTGAGCCACCCCATCTCCACTAATCCCTTTATTTTTTCACTCTTAATTTCGAAAAGTTATGGGTTTATTACCTAAAAAACCCTTAGGGTTTCCAAACCCTAAACTATATAACCCATCTTCTCCCAATTGAAATAGAATTTCCCTCATCAAGTCTTAACAAGACTTTTATCAATCTTTACTATTTCTTCTCCTTTTTCCTTTCTATTCTCTTCTTTACTTGAAATTTTACACCTTCTTACAACTAGATAATTTTGCTTTTCAAAATTAAATCATTCTCCATTGATCGATTTTCCACCAGAATCATATTTACCATCAAATTACAACCCTAGTTTTTGCCAAAGAATCAACAAGAACATTCCAATCCCGATGTTTAAATCTCAAATTCATGTACAATTTCTATCCATGATAATTTTAAGGTCGATTAAATAATCTTTTACAAATCTTACCAAAATCCACAATAATCTTGACAAATCTTGAAATATGCTATTAATTCTTATGCAAATGTCCTTTAAAGGACTTAGTTTAATACCTCGAACCAGATTTAAGTGTAAGGAAAGACGTACGAGACCCTAGAGATAGGTGTATGTTCTTTTACAAGCAAATTGGGGCAAATCGTGCCTCAGAATAGGGCCACATAGCCAACCACATGGATGTGTAGGCCATACATCCTCTCACATAGCCACTCCCCTCTAAAACCTTATGATACTTTGGTTCTCACACGGCCTGGCCACATAGCCATGTGACCCTTCCACACAGCTTAAGGCATTGCATAAGACCTAGCCATACGGGTGTGTGCCCCTGTATTACAGTTTTGCCCAAAATTTTTGTAATTTGTTCAAATTAGTCCTTACATGATCCTTAAACTATTTTTAATATTTTATTTCTTTCAATTAAGTCCCTAATATTATGAATAATATGGAATCCATGACTTTATTGATTAGATTATTACTATATGTGTATGATATGTGATGGATACATGCCTTCTATGATTAAATTGCAGATTAACTATTACTACTACTCGTATCACTGAATTATTGATTGCATAACAACATGTTTACTTTATTGATATAACAAATACCTAACAAACATGTTGACTACTACTATTGATCTAAATACATGTTAAACATGTCTACTGTTTTTATATTGTATTATGCTCGCATGTCATAGTGCATTGCAAGGGGTGGGACGCTTTGAAAGGAGGAAGTACTAGCAGTTTATCTGCAAACATTGGTGGTCTATCCATGAGTTACTGGTAGCTTTTATCTACAAACCCATTGTGTATTCACAACTACTGGCAGCATATTAACTTGCAACACTAGTGGTTTATCCATAATTTTTACTGGCAGCCTTTATCTGCAAACCTATTGTGTATTCACAACTACTGCAGCATATTAACCTACAACACTGGTGGTTCATCCACGAACTAGAGTGTCTGGGATATAAGAGTTCCTCAGAACTCTTACTGTGGAGTGTAGTGATGGGGTAGGATCTTTTCTTTACTGTTAAACTAAAATTGCATTACAATGACACTCATAAGCATACTCAAATGAACCGTTAATTACTACTATACTATATGATTGTTTTGTACTGACTATTGTTATTTTATATTTGGTTTATTGATTTGTGTTGATCTTCTTAGGATACAACTTACACTGAGCATTATAGCTCACTCCCTCTTTAATTTTCATCCTTACAGATAACCCACCAAGTCAGGACGTGAACACAACATCTGAAGGGTCTCAGATCGGTTTTAAATTATACATTTATTCTACGCTCATTATTTGATTTATTTTACTGATCAAGGACTGTAATATTTTATTTTGAACTACGGTAATCAATTAAGTTTACTTCATAAATAATCAAATGTTTCAAAATGATTTGTTTTCAAAACTCCGATAGTACTGGGTCATTTTGGTGGCTAATGTAATCTTCGAAATTTGGGTCTACCACCTAGGTCAGGTTGGGGAGGTTACAAATCAATTCATACATGTGTTTAACCATGTCATATCATGCCATTCAACCTTGCTCATTTAGCAAACATCTCTATTGAATTCATATTAATTCTTTTCAACTATTTCATTTCCATTTAATTACCTTTTTCGCCCAGATAACTATGGAAAATTGAACTCAGATACATGAGACTAATTTTCTCACACAAGCTATCGTAATTGGGCTGCTAACACTAGCTTTAGACCATGGTTGTTCATTCGAGCTTAGTTCGATGCTGCTAACACTAGCTACAGAGAATCCGCAAAAAAATGATGGATCTCAAGCCACCGTAATAATCCCTTGTAACACCCCAAACCCGGCCTAGAAGTTACGACCAAATTCGAACTGCCATATCAAAGTGTTCTATAGATAATTACTAGGTGATTAAATCTGTGTTCAAGTTAAAACGTTGTTACAATACAAAATCAGTTTATCAAATCATTTTGCCATTTTTGTGATCGTAGGTTCTCTCTTTTGAATTAAATTTGCGCAAGCTATTCTGGTTGAAAACCTTAAAGTTTGAAAATGCGTGTTTTAAAGAAAACATTATAAATTAAAAAAAAACTCATTTTCCTAATCTAGCAGTTTGAAATAACAAAATAAAAACCCCATAAAGAACAATTAAACCCTTAAATGGCCTTATTACAAAACAAAACCCAAAACCAAAATTAAGCAAATCGAATCCATAAGCAGTAGACATGTGGTCACCTAGAGTCCCTCGCAGCTCCAAATCGACTAAGGCTTAGGGTTACCTGCACAGCAAAATAAAAGGTGAGTTTACGAAAACTCAGTGTGTAACGCCTTAACCCGTAACAATAATCAAACATGCAAAATAGACTGGGCCAAAGCTGTATACAGTAGCAGAGCAGACTGGACAATAAGCCCTATATGGAAACAGTATGGGCCCAAGCCCAATACAGAATCAGAACAGAACATGAATGTAACCCAACCCAAACCAACCAGCACACCACCCTCACCAGCCAACACACCATGTCGGGAATAACTCGACCCACCCAGCCAACACATCAATTACGCAATCGTGCTGCTCATAATAGAAAACGTGGTAGAGCCATTAGATTCAGACTACGTGGCGAAGCCATTATTAACAAAAATGCGTGGCATAACCACTAGTACAGAGCTACCTCCAATCATACCCATCCCATGCAGGCTAACATGTCATAAATAATTATGATGTGCATGCGAATTATCAAACACAGATACAGTCATGCGCATACCTTATTCTCATCAGACAACCTACTTTTAAGGGTATAACAGTCATTTAAGTAGTCAGGGGTAAAATGGTAATTTTACCCCTCAAAGGTATTTTGGTCATTAACTAAAGTTTGAAGTCTCAGAACCTATTATAACCTCTTCGAAGGTCTATTGTCGCTTCGAGCGACTCAGATAACCTACATGACCAGAACAGTGTATATGGGCCCAAACCTGCTATTGGGCCCAAGTAGGCCCACACACTGGTGTGGCCCATTCAGCCCGGTTTCACGTACGGCATTGCGAGCCTCATAATCTGAGCTATCAACGATCACCTACAGAGTATTTTACCCATGCGGGCTCATAAGCCCATTGGCCCCATTTAGGCCCATCAGGGCCCATAACGGCCCAAGTCCATGAAAACGTGTATGAAGGCCCCTACAATCTATTGCCCACGATTTGCAAGCTCGGTTCACCCCACGTGCGTTCACAAGCTCGCAAGGCCTCGAATGCCAATGTTTCGGCATTCTGACTTTTTGGCTTTTGTCGATTACAACAAAAAGGGTGTGGTTACACACTTGATTACGAATAGTGCGATTAAATCACTCATACCGGACCTATAATACAAAAAAATCTTGTTAGCCAATCATCACTTTAGGGTTAAACACCTTCCAAAACTTAACCAAAATACAACCTTCCTTACCTTGCGTGAACGAAGTCCTTAAATCACCTAAAGCCCCTCACTATAGCCGACTACACTTCTTAGCCAAATATCTATAATAGCGCACACCTTATTAGACAAAAACGTCTATGAGAAAATGACTTAAAGTCCCAACACACAGTTGTAGAGCATTTGGCTATATAACACTTACCCCCAAAATCAATCGATTGCCGATGGAGGGGTTTCTACATCCTTAGATAACTCTTCACCCTTCGTGGAACTAACACCCCACGAACATGTTCATAACAGAGAAGACATTGAACCATCAATCATAGACCAGAACATTCAGTCAGGTCAGAGAAGGATCCAAAAGTAAGAACAAGACAACATAACCGAACTAAACTTACCCACAACTGAGAAAAGGGAACAAATTGATGTAAAGATCGGTTGTTGCCACAGCCTAGATGCCTAAACACACTTGCACTACGAAGGTAAGATATGTTACCATCGGTCTAGGGGGAAGAAGAAAAGAATAAAAATTGTGGAAGGAAGAGAAAAGAAATGTTCAGCCTATGCTGGAAGAGAAAAGATTTGGCAAAATAATGGAAGAAAGAAGAGAACAGAATTCGACTAACAAAAGAAATTGAAACAGAGAGAAAAGAGAAGCAGGGTTCGACTAGAAAATGATTAAATTCAGCCAAAGCAAAATAAGAGAGGAATCAAGCAAGGTTCGGCCAAGATTGAAAATTTAAGAAAAGAGGATATGCATAATAATGCCAAGTCGTCAAAGAACAAATGAGAAGAACAAAAGTTTACTCAAGGTAATCTGGCACTAAACATACTCTAATACAATCCCCAAAAAACACAAAATGGTCACTCGTAAAATCGCACTAGAAAGAAGAGAGGCACAGAACAACAAAAAAAAAATCTTGAATACTAGAAGAAAGAATTTGTCACCTACATCCACAAAATGCCGAAATGTGCACCAAATGCATTCCCTAGCCGAATTTGCCTAACTAAACTCCCCCAATCGGCTACAACTTCTCCCCATTTGAAATCCCACGATTTTCTCCTCCCAATCCTTACCAACCTTTATCCAAATCTCTTTTGACCAAGTCCATAACAACCTTCTTGAATTTGAATCCCATTCAACCTCTTGCCGTCCCCATGTAGCAAAATATTTGTATTTTGCTTGCAAGGGAATTCGAACCCACTCCTTCCAAATTGCCCCAACACATCATTCGCCACTCCACCACAGGCTCCCTTGTGTCATGAAATTACATACACTTAAACATGAGTCCTAACTGCTAACAGCCAAGTTCCTTTAAGCCCAAAAATTAAAATTTTGCCAAAGGCCAGACTTGAACCCAAGCTTCCCAAAAACCTTCAAACACACCCAAATAACCCAGCCAGTAAAGCAGACATACAATTTACCAAATTATGCAAGATTAAAGACCCTATAATTTTTGGGGCGTTACATCCCTAATCAAACAACAATTTTCTTTTTTTTTTTCAATTGAACCATTTCTTTTTTCTATTTAAACCCTAATGGCATGTCATTCATATCCTAATCGTTCACTAAGTTCACATGGGCACTGTTACCGTTTTTGTATTATTTCAACATTGTAACATCATCATATACCTATACCATTCAATCATATAAACATTTCACATCCACTTCATATATCGTATTCACTTGTAATACTACAGTTCTCATACTTTGCGATTTAGTTCTTTAGATGTCAAAATCGTCAAATTACAATTAATATAAACTAATAGACATTTTAATATAATTCACACATAACATAAAAAACATAGCAAGTTTCATACAAAATTACCTGGAAAAAATAGCGACAAATGAAATGTCGAGGACTAATCCGCAATTTTACCTTTTTCTCAATTATTCTGTGATTAATTCAAATCTCGATCTATACAATAATTCATTTCAATTTATCAATTCCAACTACCCTACAACATTCTGTTATATGCATATGTCGATTCAAATGTTATATTTTAAATGTTCCCTAAAGTTTTGCATTTTATTCAACTTAGTCCCTAAAATTGAAATTGTAATATTTTTCAAATTTAAGCCTTGATTTCAAAACCGATCTCAATTTCATCCTTATACAACCCTCTATTATCTATAATTATAGAAATTTAAATCAATTTTGAAATATATGCACTTTAGTCCCTATATTAAAAAATTAACAATTAAACTTTACAAACTAGTCCTTTTTCACTTCTAAGCTTAAAATCTAACAATTTAACACCAAAAGCTTCAAGAATTCATCAATGGAAACTTTTAGAAACTTTAACAGTTTTGCAATTTGATACACGGGTTAACTAGATCAAGTTCATATGATCTTGAAATTATAAAATTTATGAGAAATTAACTTTAATTGACTTACCATGCAAGAGTCGAATATCATGAAGCTAAAATAATGGCTTATTGGTTCTCTTTTGTTTCAAACGGTGGAAAAGAAAGTGAAAATGGTCGACCACCATCTCATTTTATGTTTTATTCATTTTTTATTATACTTTAAAATAAAATTTTAATATTAATTTATCAATTAATCCTACCAAACTGTCTACTTACATCTAAAATGGCTTATTTGCCATATTAGACCCTTATTTAATCCATAAATAAATCTTTAAGCCTTTGGTTAATTATAAATCTATAGTTGTGAACTTTTACAATGTAATCCTTGTACCATAATTAACTATCAATTCGATAAAATTAAAGGACCAAACTTTAATAGACTTTTATACTAACTTCGTAAATATTAAATAATAATATTTATAGACTCAAACATCAAAAATGGGGTTTTGAAATAGTCATTTTTTACACCACTGAAAATCGGGCTATTACATGTCACATAAGATTCACTTAAGTCGCATTCTAGTGTCATTAATCAACTCCTTTAAATTAGTCAAATTGTGGGGCTTAACTTGCATTTTAATGATTCATTAGGCAATAGCTTATGAAAAGTTCATACAGGGATTACTTTCCTTCTTAATTCTTTAAACCTTTGTTTCTTAGCTTTTCAAAACATACACATACATATATTCTTCATTTATGGTGTTTATTTTTTATTGGAGTCATGTAACACCCCTAACCCGTCTCTGTCGCCGAATTAGGGTTACGAAGCATTATCATACAATCATAACATTTAAACATCATAACATTCAAATGGACTAATCATATGATAATCTATCCAATCACGTGCACTTTGTCCCCATTTCGAGCCTTCGAGGCCCTAAAAATAGCTTAGAAGCAATTCAAAACTAATTTGAAACAAATTGGAAGGCTAAGAAAAAAATACAAAATTTGTGAAATAGGGGTCACACAGCCGTATGACATGGCCCTAGACCATGTAACTTTCGAAATGGGGACACACGATCGTGTCCTAGCCCTGTGTAACTTTCTGAGTAGGGTCACACGGACTTGTCACACGCCCGTGTGCTAGGTCATGTAACTCACCGACTTGAATCCTAAGAAATCCTTAGATAACATACGGTCGTGTCACCAGGCCATGTGCTAGGTCATATAACTCACTGACTTGAACCCTAAGAAGTCCTTAGATAACACACAGCCGTGTCGTCAGGCCGTACCCGTGTCTCAAGCCATGTGAACCCAAAAATTACCTAAAATCAAGCTATCTCAAAACCATTCCATACATAGCTTTTCAACCCATCTATGCATACTTTAAAGGAACCTAAACATCACCTAAACACACATCAAAATGCCATTTCCAAGACCCTAATTCAACTAACTGATATGTCATTCAAAGGCACCGTAATATTCATCCAAACATACACTTACCTAAACACATCCATAAGCTACATTTCATGCATACAAACCTAGTCCATTTAGGTACTAAACATACCACATATAACCATTCAAAACATACCATAAGGGTCTTATTTACAAGCCTTATCAAGTGACCAAAAAATGACATATCTTGAGAAGTATTACACATTCATCAACCAAACATAATCATCAAAGCAAAACATACCAAATCATCATTACATAACATCCTATAAATTCCATTATAAATCTTGGCCAAAATACTCAAAAACTACCAAATTGACTGATGGATAGTGTGATAGGTCTCCAACGAGCTTCCAACCAAATCGAGCTTCCAATAATCTATAAAACATAAAAAAGAAAATGCATGAGCAACGAGTGCTTAGTAAGCTCGTATAAACCACAACTTAACCTACCATTTCAATATTACAATACACAGAATAAATACAATTCAATGCCAATGCCATAAGCTTAAAAATGCCTAATCAACACCACCAACTCACAAGTTAGTATGTATATCCATAACATAAATGAAATCATCCATAATATATGTAAATTTCCATATGGACAACATCATTTAATTCATCAATCTTTTCATTAAATCATGATTCAATACATTTGCACTCTTACCATTTTATTCCCTTTTCTTGCCCGTTGAACCATCTAGAATTACATTAAATACATAAGAAAGCTCACATGAAGTGTGCCTTTACATATAACTGTAACCTTTCCTTTACATCAATGCTCACACGAGCTATGAAATAGGTTTACTCACACGAGCTGTAGGTCGAAATGTAAGCTACACAATACTACTCAAACGAGCTATAGAGAATCTGCAACAAATACAATACCTTAGCCATCGATAGGACATTCAAGACCAGCACCAAAACATGAAATCCCTAATTACATGTCATTTGTATCCTAAGAAATTCTAAGGTTCAACCGGTACTCAATATCTGTCAATTCGTCTTAGCATTGATACATTTATATTTCGATCATTTACATTAAACATATTATAGTAAACATTTAATTTAAGTAACATTAACATGATAATCGTTCATACGAACTTACCTCGACAACGAGGTGCGTTCAAGTTAGGTCAAACTAATCTGAAGCTTTAGCTTTTCCTCGATCTAAATCTAAACGTGTTTTATCTTGATCTAAATAGGTAATTTCAATCAATTAAATACTTCTAATATTCAATTTAATCCACATTTCATATTTATGTAAAATTACCATTTGCCCCTAACATTTTAACCTTTTCACAGTTTAGTCCTTAAGCTTATAACTTAAAATGTAACCATTTTAATCTAAATCCATGTTAATCAAATATGCAAGGGACCTTGAAACAACCCATATTTACCATCATTTCACATTAAAACCTTAGAACTTATACCTTTAACAAATTAGTCTCTAACTCCAAAATTCATCAAAAACCACTTAACAAAACTTGTTTATTTTTCAACAAAGACCCACAATCTATCATTAATCATCAAAACCTACTCAAAAACATCAATGGCATAACCTTCAACCTTTAACAATTCTGCAAATTAACTAGTAGGCTAGCTAGATTAAGCTACAACAAACTCAAAAACATTAAAATCATTAAAAATGAGACTCGGAATCACTTACATACAGGGAAACTAGCTTGGCCGAACAACACTTCTTCTCCAATGGCTACTTTTAGGGTTTGAAGATATCATCTTTTTTTATGTTTTATACTTTTTTCTTTTATTTACTAAATTACCATATTAACCTTTTAAAATCACTAAAATTTCATTAAAACCTATCCATGCATGTCCACTAACTCATTAAATGGTAGATTTACCATTCAAGTCATTTAGTTTAAAATTTCATAGCCATTTGACCCTTTTAGCAAATAGAACTCGACCTTTAAGCTTTTTACAATTTAGTCCTTTTCACTTAATTAACCAAGTAAGCTTTAAATTTTCTTAGTGAAATTTTAATACGACCTTAATATAATCTCAAAGACATTAAAATAATAATAAAATAATAACTCACTCATCAAAATTGTAGTCCCGAAACCACTAAAAATGGGCTATTACAACTCTCCACCCTAAAGGAATTTTTGTCCCCGAAAATGTAACAACCCCTAGCCGTGTTCGATGCCAGAACAGGGTATGAGGCATTACCAAACCATACACATGCAATTGTACAAACCGAGACATAAATTTTACATCTAAATTAAACTTTTCAATTTTCATCACTAAGTCCCTGATATGGACCTACGAGGCCCAAAACATACCATGGAAGCGGTCTAAGACTAAACAGAGAACTTTAGAAAATGTAACACCCTGATTTTCAGGTTTTTGTGTGATTTTTTTGAATTTGGTAAAAATTTAAATTTTGGTATTTGGCTGTGCAATTCATGTTTGGAGTGTGTAAATGGGTCAATGGAAGGCCCATGTATTGGTTAAAACCCGATTGAATTTTTAATTTTTGGACTTAAAGAAGAGGGGGCTTGAGTTGGAGGTCTTATAAGAAAATGTGGGTAAAATGTGTCACAAGTGAGCTATTGGTAAAGTGGCAAGGTGGAGCCACTAAGCTCCTATAAAAGTGGCGTGTGGAGGAGTGTACAAGGGCCAAGGTTCAAGTTGCAAGGTAAGCAAATGAGGATATTTATTTTTATGTGCAGGAAGGGTGAATGTTGGAACCCAAGGGGACTCTGTTGGAGGAGTTTGAATTCGGCATGAGCATGTATCAAGGAGTGATAAGGGGGAGGATAATTATGAGGGATTTTAGGAGATTCGAATAGGTGATGGCTGGCCAAGGGACTTGTGTAGTGCAAATTCAGCATTTGAGCTAAGTCAGGCATATTTCGGCATTTTATTTTTGTACCGATTAGCCATAACCAAAAATTCCTCTCTTCTTCTTTCATTCTCTTCTCCCATAATCTCTTCTTCTCTCATTCTCTTCCTCTTTAATCTCTAGAAAAGCCGAACCTACTTCCCTCTTTTTCTCTTTTTAGCCAAATACTCTAAACAAAGCCAAAATCCCGAAGGTTTCAAGAAGTGTCGATCTCTTTTAATGGTACACCTTTATTCTTTTCTTCTTTTAAGCCGAATCTTACTCTCTCAAAAGCCTTTACTCTCTATCGTCAACACCCCTTCAGTCCATAAATTCTTTCTTCTTCTTTGATCCAAAAGCCGAAAACACAACACTTTTGGGGACTTAGTAGCCGAGTCTTAAGTCTCTGGGATTCGTTTTCTGCTGATACTTTGTGGGCAAGTTCCATGTCGGATTTGAGACAGTACAATTTGGAATCGTTAGTAAGAGAACGGTTGGTAAGTGTTCGAAACCTTGGTTCAATTTATTATTATGGGAGTTAAGAAAAGCTGAAACCCCTAAATCTTTGGGAGGTTGTCGTTTTAGGCTTAGGGCCTTATTGGCCTCTTTCATTCGGTTTTATGGTCTTATGTAGAGAAACAGGCAATTTTTAAAGGAGCATCGAAGGCTTGGAATACTGGTGTGGCTAGTCTGGGATCTAAACAATCAGATTTGGCTAAGGTAAGGGAGATATGGATTGCTTGTATGGTAGCCGATTATGGCAATAGTCTGGTAAGTAGACTTCATCGATTCGTAGTTAATAACCTAGTAACTAACTGTAGGTTCATTGTATGGGAGATCTCGTGGTGGTAGTCGCAAATCAGGTGTGTAACAAACCTTCTTTAGTAGCTTAACTTGATATATGCCGAAAAGCAGAAATGCCGAAATTTTGGCATTTTGAGGACTCATGAGTATGCGATTGCTCATAGGTTTGTTCGATACGCTAAGTTTGATGATCAGGATCGTTAGAACAGGTAAGGGCACGATTTTGTGCATCACAGTAAGTTGGGCCTCAAGGGGCTGGAATCGGGCCCAATGGGCTTTCGGGCCCAGTTAGGTAAATTTGGTAGAAAATGGAATCTGGATAAATTACACATTAAGACAGTTAATACCGTTATGGAATATAGGCTGAATGGGCCTAGATGACTAAATCGGCTACAAAAGGGCCCATTAGGTGTTTTTGGGCCCAATAACTCGGTTTTGCTAAAATGGGCTAGAATCGCTGTTTAAACAATTAGAATTGTTGATAATTGATAATGAGCATGAAAACCCTAATAGTTGATAAAATTATTAGGTTACCCTTAAAAGGAAAAGATTACTATTTTACCCCTAGGTGAAAATGACTATTATACCCTAGTGTTTTATTTTGATTGAAATGCATGTGATACTATTATTGTACATGATATGCCATGATATGTTCATTTTATGCATGGGTTGGGTTATATTGATGGATGAAGTGTAAGTGGCAATGCCACAGATATCGAAAAGGGGCTTTGCCCTAGTTACCGAAAGACGCTAGGCCTCATGTTATATGATAAAGTAGCTATGCTGCCAGTGGAGAGTATTGGTTGGGTGGGTCAAGTTATTCCCCACATAGAGAGCTTGGTTGGTATGGGTGGAGAGTAGCGGTTGGATGGGTTGATAGTTTCCCCACATATGGATATGGGTTTGCATACATGCATTGGGATTTACATGTATTGTTGAAATGGGCCAGTGGACATACCATTTACAGAATAAAGCTTCGGCCCAGTGAGTTTATATATGAAAAAGGGCTAAGGCCCAGTAACTGATATATGAAAAGGCTTCGACCCAATGACAGATGAGATCGAATCAGGGCTTAGGCCCAGTATGCTTGTGTTGATGTGGGCTCTGAAAGGGCTTTGTTGCACACTGAGTTTCCAAACTCACCCCTTTCTTTAACCTTGCAGGTGAGCCTTGATTTGGAGACTTGGAGCTGGAGGGGATTCAGAGTGGCCATGTAGATTGCATTCGAACGTTTTCCTTAAATGTTTGATTTTTCCAATAATTTCTGCTTAAATTATTTTTATTCGGTTTTTGGGTTGTAATAAGGCCGCTATTAATTATTTTTTTCTTAAATTATTTTTCTTTGATATGATATTATATTGGAATAGACTTAGGTCGTGGTTTAAAAAAATGATACTTGTTTTCAAAATAATGAAACGTCTACAACAAATCCGTTTATAAAATTTATAAAACCCTCAAATGAATTCTAAACTTAACTTGTTTTTCAAACTATCACTAAGTTAAAGTGTGGCAACGGTTGTGTACATGTCTAGGACTGGATCCAATAAGAGCTTGGTACTTAAGCAGCCTACTTGGCTCACCTCCTCTATTCCAAAATCCTACCTGGTGCACAGCTTCCATTCACTTTAATTCTTAACTAAGATATTCTTAAGAATGCTACGACAGACTTCGAATAAGACATTATTTTCTTGTAACCTTCCAATGTGACTCGTCAAATTCGGTCGTAACGTTTAGGTCGGGTTTGGGGTGTTACATTTAGTGGTATTAGAGCCAGGTTGCAACAACTCGGCTATGGGTTTACAATGATTTTAAAATCTATAAGGCCCCGGATAGGTATTTTGAAATCAATTTTGGAAATATTTTTAAAACACATCTTCCTTTCTACTTCAAAAGTTTTCACTCTAAAAAGTTTTATTAAATTGGGTTTTGAAAATTAGTTTTGAAAGAACGACACAGTGAATTCTCGGCACCAAGTCTATAAGTGTACTTTTCTTACACTATATTGTATTAAAAAGATGCTATAGATAGAACTGAGACTCTATTATGATACTTTAGATAGGGAAGAACTACAAACAGTAGGATTGAGACTGTAGCTAGGCTACGATGATGTGAAAACAAACTCTAAACTGCTATGCTTTCTTTCATAAGACATCTAGTAATAAATAACTGAAATAGTAAACTAACGTCATAAAATTCGTAATCAGAAAGTTCGATATGAGTATGAGGGGAACTCGTGGATGAGGCCACGGACGTGGTCGCAGAAAGGTGCAAACTGAGTCTTCATCCTCAAGGCATAGGCCAGCAGAGGAGGCATCAGTGCTGCAAGCAACTGAGACAGGGTCACATGGTTGGGTTGTAGGGGACGATGCTCTGTCCCAAACAATGCTAAGAGTCTTAGAAAGGGTTGCTGGAGCTAGTACAGGGACAGTGAATAGGGGATCCATCTCTAAACGACTCCAGGCTAACGAAGCAGAGGTCTTTAGGGGCGTATCTGGAGCAGCCCCAAACATGGCTGAATATTGGCTGGAGGCAACAGAACGGATCATGGACAACCTAGATTGCACGATGGAGTAAAAGCTAAAAGGAGCAGTGTCTCTGCTGCGAGATGAGGCATACCAGTGGTGGATTGCTGTAAGGGAGAGTACTCCAACTGAGCGGGTAACCTGGGAACTATTTAAGACTGCTTTTAAAGAGAGGTATGTTGGAGTTAGTTATGTAGATGCTCGTCGAAAGGAATTTCTAAACCTGACCCAGGGTAACAAGACTATTGCTGAATACGAGGCAGAATTTCTAAAGTTGAGCTGATATGCTAGTGGGATAGTTGCGACGGAATATGAGCGCAGTGTTTAATTTTGAGGATGGCCTCCGAGATGAGCTTAGAATGCTGATAGCTCCACAGAGGGAGCGTGATTTTGCTGCGTTGGTAGAGAAGGCCAAAATAGCTGAGGAGGTAAAACGAGTTGAGCGACAGAATCATGAGAAGGATTGAACCAGATTCAAGAGGGATTCTGGACCCTTGGGTACCGCAAATAGAAATGTCAAAAGGGCTGGAGTGGAGGAACCGGTTCGAGCAGTTACGATAAATACCATTAGACCGTAGGCTTGTAGGGACTGTGGTAGAGTACATTTGGAAGAGTGCTGGAAGCGAACCGGGGCATGTTTTCGATGTGGGTCCAAGGAATATAAGTTCAGAGAGTGTTCTCAGAGAGCAGCTCAGGATCAAGTTGTTGATCAAAGGGTTGTCCAACCGATGCAAGGTGGACCGCAGCCACCTAGAGGCCGTGGGCAGGGTAGAGGCGGAAATGGTAATGGACGAGGACGTGGAGCACCTGGCAGAGGTGCTGGAAATACTGAAGGATGACAGCCGGCGTTGGTATATGCTGCACGACATCGTGAGGAGGGTGATGCTCCTGATGTTATAACTGGTACATTTTTCATTCATAGCACGCCTTACACTGCTTTGATTGATGTTGGTTCCACTTATTCGTATGTTGCCTGTAATGTATCTGGGGCATTGGGTGTGCTTCCTGAGGAGAGTGTGAGTGGGGTAACAGTGATAAGTCCACTGGGCCACTCGATTAAGGTGGATAAACTCTTTGGGGAGGTGCCTTTAGAGACATAAGGTAGGACATTTGTTGGAGATTTGATGGAGCTACCATTCAGAGAGTTTGATCTTATCTTGGGAATGGACTGGTTAACTAAGCATAGGGCAACGTTGGATTGTACTACTAAGAGAATGGTACTGAAGACTATCGAGGATGAGGAGGTAATGGTCATAGGGGAGCGAAGGAATTACTTGTCTAATGTTGTTTCAGCCTTAAAGGCTGAGAAGCTAATTCAGAAGGGTTGCGCGGCATATTTGGCTTGGGTGAGTCAAGCTGAACCCGAAAAGGTGACTGTGGAGATGGTCAGGACCATTAAGGAGTTCCAGGATGTCTTTCCTGAGGAGCTTCCTGGATTACCTCTGAATTGGGAAGTCGAGTTTGGAATCGATCTGTTACCTGGAATGGCTCTAGTGTCCATTGCACCTTACTAGATGGCACTAAAGGAGTTAGTGGAATTGAAAGCTCAGATTTAGGAACTATTGGATAGAGGATTTATTAGACTAAGTGTTTCTCCGTGGGGAGCACCAGTGCTGTTCGTAAAGAAGAAAGATGGGACCATGCAAATGTGTATCGATTATCGGTCGTTGAACAAACTAACGATAAAGAACAAGTATCCTTCGCCAAGAATCGACGATATGTTCGACTAGCTTAAAGGAGCTTCAATATTTTCCAAGATCGACCTTTGGTCAAGATATCACCAGTTAAGAGTCAAGGAAGTGGATATTCATAAGACGACATTTAGAACTCGATGTGGTCATTACGAGTTTTTGGTTATGCCCTTTGGTTTAATGAATGCACCTGCAGCATTTATGGATCTGATGAATCGAGTATTTCAGCTGTACTTGGATCAATTCGTGTTCATTTTTATCGACGATATTTTGGTGTACTTGGAAACTGAAGAGAAGCATGATAAGCATCTTCATATTGTTCTGCAAGTGCTAAGGGAAAAGCAACTCTATGCAAAGTTCAGTAAGTGTGAATTTTGGTTGCGAGAAGTAACTTTCTTGGGGCATGTTGTTTCTATTGAGGGGATTAAGGTAGACCTTCGAAAGATCGAGGCAATTCTGGAATAGAAGCCACCGAGGTCAATGACAGAAATCCAAAGTTTTTTGGGTCTAGCAGGGTACTACAGAAGATTTATGGAAGGGTTTTTGGTGTTGGCGGCACCATTGACGAAGCTCATAAGGAAAGGAGCACCGTTTGTTTGGACGGAAAAGTAACAGGAGGCTTTTGAGAAGTTAAAGAAAGTTCTAACTGAGGCACCAGTGTTGATTCAGCTAGAGTCTGGTATAGATTTCACAGTGTATAGTGATGCACCACATGTAGGTTTGGGCTGTGTGTTGATGCAGGAGGGTAAGGTGGTCGCTTACGCACCACGACAGCTTAAGCCTCATGAGGTTAGCTATCCTACTCATGACTTAGAGTTGGCAGCGGTGATCTTTGCACTTAAGATCTAGAGGCACTATTTGTACGGAGAAAAATACATCATCTATATAGATCATAAAAGTCTCAAATATTTACTGACTCAGAAGGAGCTAAATCTTAGGCAGCGGAGATGGATAGAGTTGCTAAAGGATTATGACTGTTCGATCGAGTACCGCCCAGGCAAGGCAAATGTAGTGGCTGATGCGTTGAGTTGAAGGGCGGTGGCTGAGTTGAAAGCTATGTTTGCTCATTTGAGTTTATACGATGATGGGAGCTTGTTAGCAGAGTTAGAAGTGAGACCGGCTTGGACTGAGCAGATTAAAGAAAAGTAGTTAGTGGATGGGTCATTGATTCCTCGATTTCAACAAGCTGAGAATAAGGGAAATTTAGATTTTGGGTTGAATAAGGATGGGGTTCTCTGTTTTCGAGGAAGAGTTTGCGTTCCGAAGGACTCTGACTTGAGGCGGTTGATTTTAAGAGAAGCTCATGGTGGACCTTGTGCCATGCACCCTGGAGGAAATAAGCTGTATTGAGACTTGCAAGAGTTGTGTTGGTGGCCTAGACTTAAGAGAGAAGTGACTGACTTTGTGGGAAAATGCCTGACTTGCCAGTAAGTGAAAGCTGAGCATCAATTGCCTTCTGGGCTGTTGCAGCCAGTGAAGATACCACTTTGGAAGTGGGAGAGGGTAACCATGGATTTTGTAAGTGGATTGCCGTTGACACCTTCCAATAAAGACTCAGTTTGGGTGATTGTGGATAGGTTGACAAAATCTACCCATTTCATACCTGTTTGAACCGATTACTCACTTCAGAAGTTGGCCAAGTTGTATGTGGCAGAGACAGTGCGTTTACATGGGGTGCCAGTATCGATAATTTCTAATCAAGACTCGAGGTTTACATCTTACTTTTGGCAGAAGTTGCATGAAGCGTTGGGAACGCGGTTGGATTTTAGCACTGCTTTTCACCCTCAGACGGATGGACAGTCAAAAAGGGTTATTCAGATTCTGGAAGACATGCTGAGGGGTTGTGTTATCGACTTTCGAGGAAGTTGGGAGGATTACTTGCCATTGGCAGAATTGCATATAAAAATAGTTACCAGGCGAGTATCCAGATGGCTCCGTATGAGGCACTGTATGGGCAAATGTGTCGTTCGCCTACTTGTTGGACAGAGTTGGGAGAACAACAAGTGCTTGGACCAGATTTAGTGGCAGATACTAAAGATAAAGTTAGGGTGATCAGAGATCGATTGAAGGAGGCAGTAGATAGAAAAAAGTCCTATGCGGATCTTAAGCGTAAGGATATTGAGTATACAGTAGGGGATATGGTCTTTTTGAAGGTTTCGCCTTGGAAAAAGATATTGAGGTTTGGGAAGAAGGGCAAGTTGAGTCCGCGGTTTATCGGGCCTTATCGGATTCTTAAGTGGATAGGGCTGGTGGCTTATCAGCTAGAGCTACCACTAGAACTGGATCGTATCCACGATGTTTTTCATGTATCCATGCTGAGGCATTATCGTTCTGACCCTACTCATATCGTGCATGTTGCAGAAATTGAGGTACAGACGGATTTGACCTTCGAGGAGGAACCTGTGAAGATACTTGATCGTGACGTCAAGATGTTGAGAAGGAAATCGGTTCCATTAGTAAAAGTGCTTTGGAGGAACCATGGCAGAAAAGAGGCTTCTTGGGAGCCAGAGGAGTCGATGCGGCAACAATACCCTCACCTATTTAAATCAGGTAAATTTCGAGGCCGAAATTTCCTTAAGGGGGGTAGAGTTGTAACGCCCTGATTTTCAGGTTTTTGTGTGATTTTTGTAAATTTGGTAAAAATTTAAATTTTGGTATTTGGCTGTACAATTCATGTTTGGAGTGTGTAAATGGGTCTATAGAAGGCCAATGTGTTGGTTAAAACCCGGTTGAATTTTTAATTTTTAGACTTAAAGAAGAGGGGGCTTGAGTTGGAGGTCTTATAAGAAAATGTAGGTAAAATGTGTCACAAGTGAGCTCTTGGTAAAGTGGCAAGGTGGAGCCACTAAGCTCCTATAAAATTGGTGTGTGGAAGAGTGTACAAGGGCCAAGGTTCAAGTTGCAAGGTAAGCAAATGAGGATATTTATTTTTATGTGCAGGAAGGGTGAGTGTTGGAACCCAAGGGGACTCTGTTGGAGGAGTTTGAATTCGGCATGAGCATGTATCAAGGAGTGATAAGGGGGAGGATAATTAGGAGGGATTTTAGGAGATTCGAATAGGTGATGGCCGGCCAAAGGACTTGAGTAGTACAAATTTGGCATTTGAGCTAAGTCAGGCATATTTTGGCATTTTATTTTTGTACCTATTAGCCATAACCAAAAATTCCTCTCTTCTTCTTTCATTCTCTTCTCCCATACTCTCTTCTTCTCTCATTCTCTTCCTCTTTAATCTCTAGAAAAGCCGAACCTACTTCCCTATTTTTCTCTCTTTAGCCGAATACTCTAAACAAAGCCAAAATCCTGAAGGTTTCAAGAAGTGCCGATCTCTTTTAATAGTACACCTTTATTCTTTTCTTCTTTTAAGCCGAATCTTACTCTCTCAAAAGCCTCTACTCTCTATCGTCAACACCCCTTCAGTCCATAAACGCTTTCTTCTTCTTTGATCCAAAAGTTAAAAACACAACACTTTTGGGGACTTAGTAGCCGAGTCCTAAGTCTCTGGGATTCGTTTTCTACTGATACTTTATGGGCAAGCTCCGTGTCGGATTTGAGACAGTACGAGTTGGAATCGTTAGTAAGAGAACGGTTGGTAAGTGTTCGAAACCTTGGTTCAATTTATTGTTATGGGAGTTAAGAAAAGCTGAAACCCCTAAATCTTTAGGGAGGTTGTCGTTTTAGGCTTAGGGCCTTATTGGCCTCTTTCATTCAGTTTTATGGTCTTATGTAGAGAAACAGGCGATTTTTAAAGGAGCATCGAAGGCTTGGAATATTGGTGTGGCTAGTCTGGGATCTAAACAATCAGATTTGGCTAAGGTAAGGGAGATATGGATTGCTTGTATGTTAGCCGATTATGGCAATAGTCTGGTAAGTAGACTTCATCGATCCGTAGTTAATAACCTATTAATTAACTGTAGGTTCGTTGCGTGGGAGATCTCGTGGTGGTAGTCGCAAATCAGGTGTGTAACGAACCTTCTTTAGTAGCTTAACTTGATATATGCTGAAAAGCTGAAATGTCGAAATTCCAGCATTTCGAGGACTCGTGAGTATGCAATTGCTCATAGGTTAGTTAGATACGCTAAGTTCGATGATCGAGATCGTTAGAACAGGTAAGGGCACGATTTCGTGCATCACGGTAAGTTAGGCCTCAAGGGGCTGGAATCGGGCCCAATGGGCTTTTGGGACCATTTTGGTAAATTTGGTAGAAAATGGAATCTAGATAAATTACACATTAAGATAGTTAATACCGTTATGGGATATAGGCTGAATAGGCCTAGATGACTAAATCGGCTACGAAGGGCCTGTTAGGGGTTTTTAGGCCCAATAACTCGGTTTTGCTAAAATGGGCTATAATCGCTGTTTAAACACTTGGAATTGTTGATAATTGATAATAAGCATGAAAACCCTAATAGTTGATAAAATTACTAGGTTACCCTTAATGGTAAAGATTACTATTTTACCCCTAGGTGAAAATGACTATTATACCCTAGGGTTTTATTTTAATTGAAATGCATGTGATACTATTATTGTACATGATATGCCATGATATGTTCATTTTATGCATGGGTTGGGTTATATTAATAGAGGAAGTGTAAGTGACAATGCCACAGATACCGAAAAGGGGCTTTGCCCTAGTTACCGAAAGAGGCTAGGCCTCATGTTATATGATAAAGCAGCTATGCTGCCAGTGGAGAGTATTGGTTGGGTGGGTTGAGTTATTCCCCACATGGAGAGCTTGGTTGGTAGGGTGGAGAGTAGCGGTTGGGTGGGTTGATAGTTTCCCCACATATGGATATGGGTTTGCATACATGCATTGGGATTTACATGTATTGTTGAAATGGGCCAGTGGGCCATACCGTTTACAAAATAAGGCTTAGGCCCAGTGAGTTTATACATGAAAAAAGGCTAAGGCCCAGTAACCGATATATGAAAAGGCTTCGGCCCAGTGACAGATGAGATCGAATCAGGGCTTAGGCCCAGTATGCTTGTGTTGATGTGGGCTCTGAAAGGGCTTTGTTGCACACTGAGTTTCCAAACTCACCCCTTTCTTTAACCTTGCAGGTGAGCCTTGATTTGGAGACTTGGAACCGGAGGGGATTCAGAGTGGCCATGTAGATCGCATTTGAATATTTTCCTTAAATGTTTGATTTTTCCAATAATTTCTGTTTAAATTATTTTTATGCGGTTTTTGGGTTGTAATAAGGCCGCTATTAATTTTTTTCTTAAATTATTTTTCTTTGATATGATATTATATTGGAATAGACTTAGGTCGTAGTTTAAAAAAAATGATACTCGTTTTCAAAATAATGAAACGTCTACAACAAACCCGTTTATAAAATTTATAAAATCCTCAAATGAATTCTAAACTTAACTTGTTTTTCGAACTATCGCTAAGTTAAAGTGTGGCAACGGTTGTGTGCATGTCTAGGACTGGATCCAATAAGAGTTTAGTACTTAAGCAGCCTACTTGGCTCACCTCCTCTATTTCGGAATCCTACCTGGTGCACAACTTCCATTCACTTTAATTCTTAACTACGATATTCTTAAGAACACTACGACGGACTTCGAATAAGGCATAGTTTTCTTGTAACCTTCCAATGTGACTCGTCAAATCCGGTCGTAACATTTAAGTCGGGTTTGGGGTGTTACAGAAAACATTGGAAATTTTCTTAAAATAGGGGCATACGCCCGTGTCCAAGGCCGTGTCCTTCACACAAACATCCACATGCCATATTTTCCATACTTAATCATTTCATACTCATTCAACCAAATCATGCATTCCACAAAATGCATCATCATAACATATAACTTAACTAATATTAGCCACCATTGATGGCCTTATACAAAATGAGCTATTAAATATTAAAGGCCAACATTTTAGGCCAAATCAATTATGACATATAACAAAATAACTAAGTCCTCTATACATGTCATAATTCTAAATATTGATTTCAAAATACCAAAAGATTGATGATAGTGTGGTTTCATCTCCGACGATCTCTGTATCCCAAGCTAGCTTGGTGACACTATAAAACAAGGGAAAAGAGAAGGGAGTAAGCATATAGCTTAGTAAGTAGGTATGTAAATAATAAAAAATTATTAGCATGCTTTTATAAAACCTCAAAATATATTTTCAAAATAATACAATCATAGCTACACATAGATCCAGTATTTACTCAAGTTCAAAACAAGCTATCTATTCGAGTCATAGTCAATAAATTATTTTTATCTGGAGCTACGGAACTCCAAATTAAGATCCGAAAATTTTTCCTAAAAATAGACTCACATATCCTCTTACCATAAAATTTTTAGAATTTACAATTTAGCCAATAAGTACAGTTTATTCTTTAAAGTCTCCCCTATTTTACTATTTGATAGTTTCGACCCCTCTTCACTAAAAATTAATTATCTCATTGTATAGAACTTAGATGATGTTCCTGTTTGTTTCTCTTGAAAGTAGACTAATTAAGGGATTTAGGCATATAAATTAAGTCCCATGATTATTTTTATACAATTTTTAATGATTTTATAAAATCAGAATAGGGGATTCCAAAATCATTCTAACCTTATCACACTAAAACTCAAATATCTCATAATACAAAATTCTTTTACTTACTCTGTTTCTTTTATGTGAAAATATATTCAATAAAATTTAATTTCATATCTAATCCAACCTCTAATGCAATTTCCACCATTTTTGGTGATTTTTCAAAATCACACAACTATTGTTGTCGAAAACTGTTTTATTTCAAATTTCATTCTTTTATAAAACATCATAACAATATGTTCAACATTCAATAATAAAATTCAACTTGCATGCATGATACAAGACTTTATCACTTCACTTACTCCTTTGCAACCTTACCACATTTCGATCTCATATTGAGCACATTGCTCATGGGTATACACATGCAAATACCTGCACTTAATCATCATATGATCACATTCATTTTCACTTAGTTATTTTCCCGTTTAACTCATCAGAATATTAACAGATACATGGTGGTTCCGTACATAACACCACCCTTATGATCAATGCTATCTGGTACACATAGTATTTTACACTTAGTACTACACATGTGACCAATATTGTCGAGTACACATATTAGCCTGCACTTAGTACTACACATGTGACCCATACCATCCGGTACACGTAGTAGCCTGCACATAGTACTACACACGTGACCATAACTATTTTATACTCATAGTAGCCTGCACATAGTACTACACATGAGTTCTCATGACATGTCCTTCGTATCCTTTTCTATTCTGAAAGTTCATCTGAGAATTTCTCACCTATTCTCACTTTGTCAATTTCATCCATAGTCAATCACAATTCACCATTTTACATCAAATAGTCATTCAATATCCAACCATATCTCGTATAATATGACAAAATATTATAACATAAATAAAAACGATGTATTATTTACTTACAAACTTACCTCAGTGCAAAATATGACGAATTTGCAATTTAGTCTGCAACCTTTTCTTTTCCCCAATCAAGGTCAATTCCTCGTCTTTCTTGATCTATAATAACACAACTCATTTAATACTCACATTATTCAATTTAGTCCAAAAATCACAATATGGCAAAATTACATTTTTGTCCCTAAAGTTCCACATATTTACAATGTTACCCTTAAGCTCGTAAAATGAAAAGCACTTATTTTTCTCAAATCCTAAGCCTAGCCAATTCATATTCCCTCTTATAGCATCCCACAATTTTCACTAAATCACATTCTCTACACATAATTTTATAACTTTTTCAAATAGGTCCTTTTATGCAATTTCATCAAAAATCACCTAGTAAATATTGTTTATCACACTCCAAACTTTCATATTCTACCATAAAACATCAAAACACATGCATATCATCCATGGGTAAATTTTTAAACACAAAGCCTAGCTCAAAATAATGGTAGGAATAGCTAAATCGAGCTACGAGGATCTCAAAAATGTAAAGAACATTAAAAACGGGGCTAGGATGCACTTACTATTGAGCTTGAAAGTTGGCAAAACCCTAGCTATGAAGGACATGTAATATTCGGTCAAGCTTGATGAAGATGAACACAATTTTGGCCGTATTTTCCCATTTAATTCTTTTATTAACCAAATGACCAAAATGCCCTTCACTTAAAAACCTTTGGTAGTTTATCCTTCCTTGGCTATTTTTGTCCAAAAAAAAGTATAATGGTCTAATTACCATCTAATGACCTCCACTTTAAAAACCCATTACAAACAAGTACCTTTATGAACTAGAACGCACATTTTTCACCTATTGCAATTTAGTCCTAATCATCAAATTGGACACCTAATTGATAAAATTCCATAACGAAAATTTCACATAGTCATTCAATCACATAATAAATATTAAAACTTAATCGTAATAATTTTTTCTACTTCAGATTTGTGGTTTCGAAACCACTATTCTGTTTAGGCCCTAAATCGGGCTGTTACAAAAAATCTTACCTAAAATAGGTTCAGGTATTGCACTTTCCTAGCTTCCTCCTATTCCCTGGTAGCTTCTTCAATTCCATGACATTGCTAGTGAAGTTTTGTAGCACCCTAAAGTTTTAATTGTGATTTGTGAAATTGTATCATGTGATAAGTATCTAATGAAATGGTTGAGGGTCTTGTTAATGTGTTAGGGGTCTTTGGTTCGAGTCTTAGTGTGGATAATTGGGGTTATTTTTTTTTTTGTTTTGCTAAGGATTCTATGAGCAGTTGGCTGGTAGAGTTTAATTGGGAATTGAAATGTTTTTGAAAAAAAAACAGAGAGAGAATCTGTTGGGTAATAATAGGGTGATAGGTAGTTGGGATAGTAGTGGATTCTAGGATAGTTTTTTTTAAATATTGGCTTTATCTAAAATAATAATAAGATTTTCCTTCCCCTTTTTTACATTTTTTTCCTTCAATTGTTCCTATACTATTGAATTTCAGCACTCTCAGTATAAAAAAAAAAAAAGAATCCCTAAATTATGTTTCATCCTTTTCTCCTTTTCTTTGATTTTTTTCTATTTTTTTGCCCTTTTGGTACTTTGTTCAATCGATTCTTGCTGCTTGAGTGTTGCATTCCATGTTGGTGGGGCTCGATTCTTCTCTCTCTTACAACGGTAATTCTCTAAGTGTTCATAAGTAAAGGTTTTCTGTGGTTTTGGTAGGAGTTTTTGTTAATATTTTAGTATTCTGTTTGAAGTATAAGTTGACTCCATGTATTATTGTTGCTAGGTGATATTTAAGAAATCTGAGATTCTCTTGTTGCGAATAGTGGTTTAAGGGCTATCGTGGACGTGGGTAAGTAGTTGAATAGTTACGAGTGCAATCTTTTTGTTGAAATTGGTTATGGTTGCATTGTAGTCAAGTGGTTACTCGATAAAAATTGAGGAATTGGGATTAATTTTGGGTGATGTATTGTCAATTTTTAGGTGTTATTTACTCCGTGGGTGCTGTTGTAACGAAATCAAATTAGGTGTGTAACAAGAAACACAAAAAATAGCAAATAGCGAAAGCCAAAATTGGGGCATGTCAACACCACATTATCGTGTCCCAAGCCGTGTGGTTGGTCGTGTGCGACACACAATCGTGTGCGAGTCTGTGTGAGACACACGATCTAGGTTATTTTGGGCCGTGTAGGCCACACAGGCATGTGTGGGTCATATGCAAGCCGTATGAACTATAAGGGCAGGGCAATTTGGGCCATAGGGCCATATAGGCATAGCATTTTGGGTTGTGTGGACTACACTGGTGTAGAATTTTAGGCCATGTGGGTCACACGAGCATGTGGGCCCAAATTTCAAGATTTTTCCCTAGGGTCGTACATGTCATCCCCGATCGAGTGTGGGCCTTCCGTAGGGTCGGTATATGGCTATATAAGCTATAAAGTATGAAGTTTGTTAATCTGTTAGTATGAAATCTAATGTAAATAACGTTTAATATGTATGATCTTTTATGTATAATGCATGTTTTGCATCTGTTAAATGAGCATGTATGTTATGTATTTGAGTATCTGATGTTTCTGTTTATATCTTATTATGGGGTGGGACATGTATTATGTGGAGGAAGGGTTCCGTGTGATGGTGTGTAGGGCTGGGTGGATGTTTTATACCACACGTGGTGTGTCAGGATGGTCAAAGCTGGTGTGTAGAGGATAGGGGTAAGATTATACATATCTGCATCTGTATTATTCTGTTATGATTCTTATTCTGTAATAGATTTGTGCCTGTAGGTATTCTCCCATGTGATTAAATCTGAATTTCTGTTTACATATGAGTTACACACTGAGTTTTTTTTTTTAAAAAAACTCACTTTATGTTTGCCTGTCACTTTCAGGTAACCCTCAGACTTAGGCCGGTCGGTGATGCTGGAGCTCAATTGTGTTCATTCTTCCTTGAACTTAATTTTTCTTAAATTAAATTTATTTAAAATTTCTTGTTTGAGAGTTTTGTAAATTTTAGACTCTCTGGACTCTTGGGATTATTTTTGGATCTAGACTTTTATTTTGGGTTGGCATGGCATTCGATAAAACGATTTATAAAAAAATGGTTATGTTTCTGTTATCAACTATTTTTTTTTTTAGAAAACGAACTCAATTTTTCAAAATATAATGTCTTAAGAATTTCCACTACAACTTATTTGATTTATTTAGAAAATGTAATCAATTAACGGTTTTAACTATTAAGTATGACAAATGTTTTCAATTAAAATAAGCTTTTCATTAGTAAAGGTTCACAATGTTTTTCAAAAAGTGGAAGTCAGATTTATAACTATTTTACATAACATTTCCAGATTCAGCCGTAACGTCTAGGCTGGGCTTGGGATGTTACAACTTTAACTAAAGTTATACTTTTATTCCTAAAATCTTTAACTTCTCGAGCCAAAATTCTGATCGGTCCTTCACTACACGACATATCTAGTTGAATCTCAACATCTACATGTGAAATCGCATGTGAAGGGTCTGATCGATACCATCGTAACATCGACACATGAAACACATTATGCATTTTCTCTAACTTTGGAAGTAAATCTAACCAATAAGCCACTAGTCCAATCCTCTATATGATTTCATAATATAACATCTTGAATTAGGGCCTAGTCGAAATAGTAGTTTTGAGACCATAAATTCAAAGTAGAAATAATTATTTTATGATTTTTATAAGGTCTATGATATGTTTATATGCTTGTGTGAAAATTTCTTGAAGAAATTTTATGTGAAAAGTGTTCAATTTGATTTAAAGGACTAAATTGAATAAGTTGTAAAAGTTGAGTTCTAGAAGCTTTTAGTATGAAATTAAATTGGAATATTAATTAGAGGTCCTTAAATATCAATTTTACCAAATTCTAAAAATTTGGACAAAAATGGATATGGAAGGGTTAAATATCAAAGTTTTAAGTGAAGGGCATTTTGGTCATTTGGCCATTAAATGAATTAAAACATAAAATAAAAGCCAAAACCCTTGTCCATCTTCTAACTTGGCCAAATGTACCATGGGGGAAGCCATGGCTAGGGTTTTCAAGCTTCCAAGCTTCATAGCAAGTCCGTCTTTGCCCCGTTTTTAATGTTTTTCGTATTTTTGAAATCCTTGCATCATAATCTACCTATTTCTACCTTTTATTTAAGACATGGTAGAAGTTTAAGTTTTGACCCATGTTAGAAATTTGTGCATTTTGATGAATTATGGTAGATTATGCATGTTTAAGGTTAAAGAAACGATTTTTACTAAGTGATTGTCGACGAAAACGTCCGAAAGGACTAAATTGTAAAAGCTATAAAATTGGTCATAAGTGTATGAATTTGTGGTAATTGTGGACTGCCATAGTTATGAAAATGGTTCAGCTAAGTCCAAAATATAAGAAAATTGAATAAAAATTTATTTACGAGCCTAGGGGTAAAAGTGTAATTTTGACAAACTTTAGGGGCAAAAATGTAAAATTTTTAAATTGTGATTTTTAGGCTAATTTGAATAATTTGAATGTTAAATAAGTGTTATTTGATATGTTAGATCAAGAAAACACGAAATTCGAGCTTAGATCGAGGGAGAACGACACTTTGAGCTAAGTCCGAAAAATTAGCAGTTTCTGCATTCGAGGTAAGTTGGTGTGATAATAATAATGCAATAATGTTGTAAGTTATATTTGAAACCTAAATTAGTGTATTACTTGGATTATGTTAAATTAAATGTTTAATGTGCCATGTCTGTAAATTGATTTAAAAATACGTCTATGATACAAGGTAACATGGAAATGCATTGAAATATTGTGTTTAAAAGTGCTCTCTCTGATTATGAATATTATGTGAAATTTGTGAATTAGTATCGTCATAAGATATGTGATTAAGTGCGTGTTGGTTAGGCTTCGACAAGTGCAAAAAAGTCTCGATTAAACCTGAGGAATCGACTAGGATGCAAGTAACATGTCACTAGGAACCCAATGTAAGTGATCGATTGTATATGTGATTCCAGGTGCTGGTTTAGTTCGACTACCAGTGGCTAGGTAATCCTGCATTTGTTGCGGATACCTGTCAGCTTGTGTGAGCATCACTGAGTAGCTTCGACTTGACCGTCAGCTTGTATGAGCAAACCCGTGAATAGCTCAATAGTGAGCATTTTAGTGGTAGCTTCAGCTACAATATGTGTGGCATTTTGTGCCTTTTTCCATGTATCCTTTAGAATTCTGCTTGGTTCATCGGGTATTGAATTGATATGGAAATATTGTGATAGAATGTAAAAAGATTTAACCATGTGTTGTGATGAATTTATGTATAAATGTGTTTCATGACATGATGCATTTATACGTGTAACTATGAATGTGAAATCTTATGAGTAAGTGCAGGTATGCATGTGTAAATTATGAGAAATATGCTTGTTATATGATCGAACCATGGTAAGTTTGATAAGAGGTAAGTGCTTTAATTATAACTCCTAAAGAGAGCATGAGAAAGTGAAATTAAAACTAAAACAGTTTTGGAAAATAGCAGTGTTATGCTTTTGAAAAATCACCAAAAATGGTGGGAATTGAATTGTAATTTGAATAATATATGAAATTAAATCTCGTTGAGTCTATTTTCACATAAAAGAAGTAGAGTAAGCAAATGATCCTCAAATTGTGAGATATTTGTATTGTTGTGAGACAGGGTTAGATGGATTTCGAAATCCCCTGTTCCGAATTTGGAAAATCACTAAAAATTTTAAAAAAAAATGTTTATGGTGTGTAATTTATATGCTTAAAACCATTGGTGAGTCTACTTTCAAGAGAAACAAACATAAAGGTCATCCGAATTTTGTATAATGAGAAAATTGATTTTTAGTGAAGAGGACTCCGAACTGTCAAATAGAGAAACAGGGGTAACTTTAATGAATAAACTGTACTAATTGGCCACACAAAAAATTATGAAAATTTTATGGAAAGAAGGTATATGAGTTTAGTTTCATGGAAAATTTATGGAACTTAATTTTGAGTTTTTTATCTTAAGATATAATTAATTTAGCGACTGTGACTCAGGAAAACAACTTAAGTTGAACATGAGTAAAAAGTGAAATCATGTGATTAATGATTCTATTTTCTTAAGAATACCCATTGAGGAATGGAAATATTTTGTTAATTAAATTGCTTATCATTATATGCCAACTTACTAAGCTATAAAACTTACACCCTCATTTCCATTTCTCTTAGTGTTGTCAGGTTGGCATGGGGTTGGAGATCGTCGGAGGCAACATCGCACTATCAATTTGTCAAGATGGTGTAATAACCATTCTTATTTGCTTACAAGTGAGTGGCATGTATAGAGATTGAGTTATTGGTAGTTCTATTCTTATGATTTGGCCAAATGTATTGGTCTATATTACTTTATTGTATAAGGCCACAAGATGTGACCTATAACGGTTATGAGTATGTAAGCTTATTTTATGCATGTATGTGGAAATGCTTTGATGTAGATAGGCATATTACATATGCTTGATGGTAAAATTAGGAATAATTAAGGGTAGGATATGTGCCTATGAATTGTATTTCAGTGTGAAGAGTTAAGAGCACAAAAAGGGCTTGGAAAATAGCCTAAGTGTTGGCCACACAAGCAAAGACATGATCGTGTGTCTCAGCCGTGTGGAGGACATGGCCTGGCATACGGGTGTGTGACTTGGCCGTGTGCCCTTAATGGTTTGCTGACGTCATAAATAGAATGCTCGATGTTTTTAACATAGGCTGGGACACGGGCATGTGTGACCACACACGCCCACACGGACGTGTCCTAAGTCACACGGGCGTGTGACACTGTTTTGTTGAAAATTTTTATAAGTGTTCCAATAAACCTAGTTTAGTCCCGAACCATTCTTAAAGTATGTTTTTGGCCTCATAGGCCCATAATAGGGACAAAATGAGTTTAAATGAAAAGTTTTAAATTTTAATTGGAATTTGTAACTAGGAAATTGATCGATTGTGTGTATAAGTCTGGTAATGCCTCGAACCCTATTCCAGCAACGGATACAAGTTAGGGGTGTTACACATATAGTCGGATGAATTGTGAACTAAGTTTCCCTTTTTGACCAAACCAGTGATGTAATGCCCCAAATTTTAGGCTTAGTAGAAATGGGCCTTGAGCTTGGGGAGCGTTTAAAAGTCAACACGTGAATAATTGCTGTGCAAGAAGTGACATAATTGAAGGCTTGCTTCAGTGGTTAAGTGTCTTAGGAAGTGTTGGAGAAGTCCTGGGTTCAAACCTGGGCTCTAGCAAAATTTTTGGTTTTAAGTGAATAAAACTCAGAATGCTAGGTAGTAAGCCTTTTAAATAATTGTGATTAAAAAGTGACACAAAAAGAGCCTGTGGTGTAGTGGCAAGGGGGGTGGCACAACAAGTGTGGCAAGGAGGTCTGAGGTTCAAGTCTTGGATTGAGTTATGAGCATTTATTTTGCATCTTTGGTGAGCTAGTGGTTGAGTTGGAATTGAACTCTGATGGAGAGGGTTTGAATTGGTCAAGTGAGTGATTCAAGGAGTGGATCATGGAGGAAATTGAGGAGGTGATCATGGAGGGATAAGGGGAGAAAATCATGGGTTACAAGTTGGAAAGGTGTTGTAGCCGATTGGGATTGTTGGGGAATGCAAATTCGGGTAAAGGGCCTTGATTGTGGGCATTCGGCAATTAGGAAGCTCTTGGGGACGTTTTTGAGTTTTGCTGAATGTGGTTTCGATTTTTGGGAATTTCTATAACACCCTTTACCTGAGACCGTCGCCAGAGTCGAGCACGAGGCGTTACTAGACTTATCTTACTAATTCGGGGCATAAAAAAATTTGCTTTTAAAATTAATTCGCTCACATTCATCCAATATCCATAAAAAGGGGCCCTCGAGGCCCTAAAATATGCAATTGAAATGGTTCGGGACCAAACCGAGAACATTAAAAATTTTACAATTACTTACACAAATTAAAGCAATTTGTTTCACTGTTTATAATAAAACTGTCCACCTGCATAACAGTCAGTAAATTAATTATAACTCAAGTTACAAAATTCAAAATTTAAATCCATAAATTTTCCCTGAAAGTGAACTCAAATATCTTCTTACCATAATTTTTTCAAAATTTTTGGTTAGGCCAATTAATACAGTTTATTCATTGAAGGTTCCCCTATTTCACAGTCCAATGGTTCTGGCCACTCCTCACTAAAAATAAATTATCTCTTAGTACAATTTTCATATAGTGTTTCTGATTCTTTCTAATGAAAATAGACTCACTAAGGAATCCATACATATAAATTATAACTCATAATTATTTTTTTAAAATTTTTAGTAAATTTCTAAAATCAGAACAGGGGATCACGAAATCCCTTTGAACTAGTCTCACAAGAATTTAAATATCTCAGAATATAGACTTCCTTTGCTTGCTCTATTTCTTTCCTATGAAAATAGACTCAATAAGCTTTAATTCTATATCTCATTCACCATTTAATTCCATTTCTAAATTTTTTTAGTGATTTTTCAAATTCACATCACTGCTGGTATTACAAAACTGTTTCATGGCCAACTTTTACTCATTCATCATTTCTTTGCATAAAGTATTATTTAGGCATACATAACATCAAAACATATTTTTAATTAGCCATTTCAATAGCAAATCATTATCAAGTATTTCCATGTCATTCTTTAGTCATATCATAAGAACATACACATAAAATAGCCAAGTCCCTATACATGCCATAACTCAAAACATTTCAAACTACAAAATACCGAGATAGCCTTTGATAGTGTGAGACGAACTCTGGCGTCCTTTTGGTTTCTGAATTGGCTTGGCTACACTATAAAAGAGAGAAAGGAAAAAGAGTAAGCTACAATGCTTAGTAAGTTTAAAAATAAATAAATGACAACATTCGCCAATTATAAATATACTCATATTATACCATCAACTAACAAAATCTTTATTTTACTTCTCCACTTACTTTATAACTTTCCTGTTTATCATTCATTTACCTGAACTTTCTTGTAACATAGCTTGTATGTTAGCCTGATGAACCGTTTGGAACACTAAGGGTACTTGGGTTTTCCTGTTTGATAATAGCCTGCCAATGCCATGCTCTAGGCATGGTCTTACATGGGATGTTCCCTGTCCTTCCAAAGCCATATATCTGATATGGACTTACATGGGATGTTCCTCAACTATCTCAACCTGCCAATGCCATATGTCTGATATGGACTTAGATAGTATGTTCCTCAACTGTCTCAACCCAAAATGTCATGACATTCCGTATCCATACATTCCTAAGGTTCAAACAGGCTTTCTGATGCTTTTTCTCTATTATCTCATCTTTGATTCAACTTGAAATAGTCTCATAAAATAAATTTATATATGCTGGAAATTAACAACATTAATATAAGATATCGAAATATTGCATTTATTTATCGTAAACTTACCTCAGTGCAAAAATATGATCAACTTGACAACTTCTACATATTTCTTTCCTTTATCTACTCCCAAAATTTGTTCTTCTTGATCTATAATTGCAAATTTGGCTTATTTAATACCCACATTTATCAAAACAGTCTTAACTCTAACTTTGGCAAAATTATAATTTTGCCCCTAAACTTTTACATATTTACACTTTTGCCCCAAAGCTCGAAAATTAAACTTTTTCCCTAATTCTTATGTTTTAGGACATGCTGATCATTTTCCCTTAATGGAAACATCAAATTCTCACTCTAAAATATACTTACGAACATTAGGTATTTTTATCGACTATGTTGTTTTACTCGTTTTTACTTAAAACCGAGTAGCACAAGTTGTTTAGCATAATTTAAAACCTCATATTCTATCATAAAACATCAAAATAAACACATTTCACCTATGAGTATTTTTCCAAATATGAACCCTAGGTTAAATTATTGCTAGAATAAGCTAAATCAAGTTACTGAGACTCAAAAACGTAAAGAATATTAAAAACGAGGCTTGGAATCACTTACTATGGAGCTTGGAAGCTTGAAACAAACCCTAGCTATGGAGAACCCTTGACATTTGGCCTAATGAAGAAGATGATAACATTTTGCCATCTTTTTCCCTTTCTAATCTTTTTAATTACCAAATGACTAAAATGCCTTTCATTAAAACTTTGGTTATTTCTACCTATATATGTCCATTTTTGTCCATGAAAACCTAATGGTATAATTACCATTTAAAGACCTCTACTTCAATTATGCTATTCAATTTAATCCTTTCCTATCTAGAAATCATATTTATCAACTTTTGCAATTAAGACCTAATAGGCAAATTAAATATGCAATTCATGAAATTTTCTATCAATATTCTAACACATGCATCTAATCACTTAATAAATCATAAAATTTATCGGAATAAACTTTTCTATCTCAGATTCATGGTTTCACAACCACTGTTCCATTTAGGCCCTATTTTGGGATGTTACAATTTCATTTTAGTCATTTCTTTCATTTTGGTCTTTTACTTAAAAATCCCAACGTGCCGAAATTGTTTTCTTTTCTTGCTCTCTTGTGTTTTGCCAAATTTTCTCTTCTCTTACTTTGAAGTTTTACTTCTTTTCTCTCTAAGACCGAATACTGTCCCTTCTCTTCTTCAAATTTCCTACTCAACTCTTCTTCAATTTGTTTCTACCATAGCCAAATCTCCCTATTTTGATTCGCAGGTTTCCTATTGTTTTCTTCCTTCTCTCAATTCTTCCTTCTCTCTTGTTTCTTTGCCAAGCTATAGCCGATTTTTCAACACTATCCTTTGTGAGCCGAATTTCCCTTTTTTCCCCAATGTTAGTTTCTTTTGGGTCATAAGGTGTGGAAAAGCCGAATACATCTGTCTCTATCAACTATTGTCAAATCTATTCTCATTTCTTTCTCCTATCATAAAGTCGCGGTTTCATCTTTTCTTTTTGTAGAGATCAAGTGTAAGTAGTAATGATTCTTTTATTTAGTTTTTATTGCCGGTGTTATTTCTTTCCTTTCTACCAAATCTCCCCCCTCTTCGCTTAGTCTGACGTTGGTTAGTACCTAGGTTTGCTCAAAGTTTGATAGAGGAGCAAGTGATGTGAAACGATCGACATCACTTTTAGTTCTTGATTAAAGTAAGTGTTCTTGCCTTGTTGTGATGTAGGGTCGAATATTCTTAATGGCCCTATGAATTGCCAAGTGTGGATTTAACCACATGTTTTAACAATCCCTTTTAATAAGGCTTTTGAAAACGTAGAATCCGCCAAGGGGTATAATCGTTGATAACAAGTAAGGAGATTAGCAAGACTTCATCGTTTGAGGTATGTATTAGTGTAGTTTCGATTCAGGTTATAGAAAAGGAGGACAACGATATTGATCGGGTGACTAACAGTCAGTCTCAAATATTGTAGGTTCGTTGCTGAAGGATCCGTACGCTTCATAAACCAGGTGTGTACTCACACTATTAGATCGTAGATCGGTGAAAAGCTGAAAAGCTGAAATGCCGAAATGTTGAAAAGCTAAAAGTACGGCAACGGTTGCCACACGAGCATGCGAACACTTGTGTGGAGAATTCGATGCAATAGTAGAGGCCACCATGAGCGACCTTATGGGCTTAGGCCAATTTTGGGCCGAAGCGGGCAGTGTGGGCCCAATGGGCTCGTGGGCCACACACAAGTCTTTGTCATGGATATATGGAAATATTGGTCCTAGCTATGTCGTTCACATGGCTAAGGTTGATTTTGGGCTTAGCGGACCAAATAAGCATGGGCCTTACTTGGGCTATGTAATGGGTTTGGGCCCAATTATACATTTTGATTGTAAAAGGTTGCACGAGTTGCCCGAGACGACTGTGAACCTACTGATGGGTCGGTATGTGTACTTAGACCACGAATTGTGACAGCCTCATTTAGGGCCTAAACGAAATAGTAGTTTCAAAACCATAAATTTGAAGTAGAGAAATTTATTTCGATTAATTTTTAATATTTACTGTGTGATTGAATAACTGTGTGAAAATTTTGTTGCAAATTTTATCGTTTGAGTGCTCAATTTGATATTTAAGACTAAATTGAAATAGGTGAAAAATGTGTGCTCTAGTTCACAAAGGTACTTGTGAGTAATGGGTTTTTAAAGTAGAGGTCCTTAAATGGTAATTATACCATTAGGTTTTCATGGACAAAAATAAACATGGTTAGTAAGTAAGGTATTTAAGGGCATTTTGGTAAAATGCCTTAATTAATGAATAAAGACAAAATAACATGAAAAAAAAAGAGCGATCATCTTCTTCATTTTTTCTCCATGGCCGAATGTAGCAAGGAACACCATGGCTAGGGTTTTTTCCTCTTCCGAGCTTCATAGTAAGTCCGTTCTAGCCCCGTTTTTAATGTTCTTTACGTTTTTGGAGTCCTGATAACTTGATTTAGTTTATTTTAGCAATAATTTAACCTAGGGTTCATATTTGGAAAAATACCCATAGGTGAAATGTGTTTATTTTGATGTTTTATGATAGAATATGAGGTTTTAAATTATGTTGAACAACTTGTGCTACTCTGTTTTAAGTGAAAACGAGTAAAACGACATAATCGGTAAATACCTAATGTTCATAAGTATATGTTAGAGTGAGAATTTGATGTTACCGTTAGTAAATAAATTATTAGCATGTTCTAAAACATAATAATTTGGGAAAAAGTTTAATTTTCGAGCTTTGGGGCAAAAGTGTAAATATACAAAAGTTTAAGGGCAAAGTCGTAATTTTTCCAAAGTTAGAGTTAAGGACTGTTTTGATAAATGTGAGTATTAAATAAGCTAAATGTGTTATTTTAGATTAAGAAAGACGTGGAATCGACCTTGATTGGGGAAAGGAAAAGATTGTGGACTAAATTGCAAAACTTCTGTATTTTTGCACCGAGGTAAGTTTATATGTAAATAATGTATTGTTTCATTTATGTTATGATATTTTATTGTGTGACATGTGAAATAAGTTTTGTACAATTAATGGATATAAACGGTGAATTGTGGTTGGTGAATTGGGATTAAATGAGGAAAATCTCAGTTGAACCTTCAAAAATGAAAAACGTGGTGCTATTGAACCTTCGGAAATGAAAAACGTGGTGCTAAGTGGATATGCCACGGTTACACATGTTGATTTATTAACGTGGTGCTAAGTGGATATGCCACGGTTATACATATAATGTGGTGCTCAGTGGATATGCCATGGTTATACATGTTGATTCGAAAAGTGGCGCTAAGTGCGTATGCCACGAATACATATGTTAGCCCAATAGTGTAGTGCTATGTGCGTATACCACAAAGTTGGGCATCAATTACAGAGGGTGGAGTTATGGGCTAAAACCACCAGATATTGTTACATTCCGAAGTGTTCAACGGGAGAAACGAGTTTGTTAAAAGGAAATTTATGCGAAAAATGTGGAAATAAAAACTGGGATATGAATATATGGGTTTTGAACCATGAGTTAGATAAGTGATTGAACCTAGATAAGATAAATATGGAAAAGTGTTATTTTGCAAGTTGATGATAAGGAGTTTTAGTGAAAGAGGTTAATTTTGGGATAAACAGCTTAAAACAGCGGCAGAGAAGTGACTTTGAAAAATCACCAAAAATGGTAGAAATTGAATTAGAAGTTGAATGAGATATGGAATTAAAGCTTATTGAGTTTATTTTCATATAAAAGAAACAGGGAAAGCAAATAATCCTATATTCTGAGTTATTTAAATTTTTGTAAGACTGGTTCAGATTGATTTCGTGATCCCTTGTTCTAATTTGGAAAAATCATTAAAATTAGTAAAAAAATATTTGTGGAACATAATTTATATGGAACATAATTAGTAGAAACATATTTTGGGATTTATAAATGCCATTAATAGTTTATTATTTTTATTATTTACATATTACTTACAAAGATATAAGCTTACTTTATTTCTCTTTCTTTCTTATCTTTTTTTATAGTGTAATAAAGTTTGTTTGTGACTTGGAAAAGTTGTCGAAAGCTCACCAACACTATCCATCCTTCCTTTGGTATTTTGTAAACATATTTTAGAACTATGGCATGTATAGAAGACTTGGATATTTTGTTGTATATTATAGTAATATTACTTGAAATATTGATCTCTAATATTTGATATATCACTTGTATTATGCTTTCGAGATGGTTTAAAATTAGTTAAGTACAAGTTTATGATATATATATAAATTCAATGTCTAGAGGATGAATGAATAGTTGAAGGGTTTTAATTTAGATAATCATTTTATGACTCGGTTTATTATGATTACATGTGTGCTACTCTGGTAATACCTCGTATCCTATTTTGGTGTTAACACGGATAAGGGGTGTTACACGAATCGCGAAATGATCATTATGCCCCTGAAGGGAAAAATGACTGAAATGCCCCTACCTGATATATGACTGATTTTGTATGCCATTTGATGATATGTTTGCATTCATGCATGTGATATTATGCTGCATGGGGACGGGATCTTGTAATTGGGCTGGACGAGACACGGAGTGCAGGGTTGGTTGGGGCTTATATGCATTACATACATTGATTCTGATATTGCTATGGGCTCAGGCCCAACCGAGGCTATTGCGGGCTAAGGCTTATTTGCCACTGTTACCGTAATGGGTTTAGGCCCAGATTGATGTGATGTATGCTATTTGATTGTTGGGGGTTGTACACACTGAGTTTTCGTAAACTCACCCCTCTTTTTAATTTTTCAGGTAATCCTCAGTGAAGGGCGTATTGGAGAACTAGGAGGTGGCCACACTATGGACATTTGTTTCTCTCATTTCTAATTACATTGCTTTAATTGCATTTTCTTTTATTTGGGTTTTGTTGTAATAAGGCCTTTCTCTTGATTTTTTGGATTTTCATTTGGGATTTATGGTTTATTTAGAACTATATCTGCTGGAAGTAGAACACGGTTTTCCAAAAACAATCTGTTTTCAAAGTACTACGTTTCCGCAACATTTTCGAAATGGTTCCACAACTCAATTTTTAAACATCGCGTTTTCATAAATCAACTATTTTAAATTAAGCTTCCGCAACAAACAATGTTTTGGAAATATTAAAAACAATGTTTTAATAAGAGAATAACTTTTCAATGAATCACGTTTTGAAAATAAACTAACATAGGTTTTATTTGTTAAATATGACTCCTATTTTTAGTCAAATTTGAGAAATAATCATCTAGTTAAACTCTGTTTATTTGTTTCAATCAAACACTAATTAGTTTAGATTATTTTATTATTATTTGACCTTTGAATTTAGCCTATAAATAGGCTTTTACAACCTTAGAAATTACACCCATTAGAGATTAGAACTCATAACACATTTAGAGAATTTTTGTGTTTACGTTTTGAGGGTTCTTTATTTTCGGGATTTTGGGGTTAGTTATTATCTCCATCTTTTGTACTCTTCGTTCTTTTGCCATTATAGTAAAATTATCTTTACCCGTGGTTTTTTATCCTCTTTGGAGGGGTTTTTCCAAGTTAAATTTGTGTGTTCAATTTCTCAATTTCTTCTGCTAATTTTACTTATTCGGTGCTTAATCGGGTTGATTCCTAACAATACCCATTTTTCAATGG
Organism: Gossypium stocksii; assembly: GCA_020496765.1. NCBI lineage: Eukaryota > Viridiplantae > Streptophyta > Magnoliopsida > Malvales > Malvaceae > Gossypium > Gossypium stocksii. The sequence continues at coordinate 46,715,589 of CM035624.1, forward strand.
CTAAAAGTTTTAAATAGTAAGAAGGGTTTACAATGAGAACATGGTTTTCAAAAAACACTTCGATGTGACGTGCCAAATTCAACCATAATGTCTAGGCCGGGTTTGGGGTGTTACAAGTGAACTTTTCTCCAAGGTGATACTTCTAGAAATACTTTGTCGCCAACTTGAAATTCAATATCTTTCCTTTTCAAATCCACGTAAGATTTCAAATGATCAGAAGTAGATTTCAAACTGTCACCTATCACTTTGACATTTTATTCGGTTTCTTTAATCAAATCATCATCGAATAAATTTTTCTCGCTCAACTCAGTCTGTCGCCAAAATAGGGTTACAGAGCATTACCAGAAATTACGAAATGAATACAAACATTTTATATTATTTTATCATTCATGTCAGAAATTTATCATAAAGTCCCTTTTTAGGGCCCTCGAGGCCCAAATCATACATTAGAATGAATCGTGACTAAATCGGGAACTCAGAGAATTTTTTGCAAAATTTCAAATTTTTTCCTAGGCGTAGTGGTCATAGGGCAAGATGACATACCCATGTCTTAGGCCGTGTAGCACATAAGGTAGGGCACATGCCGTGTCCCTAACCCGTGTAACTCTCTGACTTGTAATTTAATTAAGTGCATTAGTCACACGGCCAAGTCACACACCCGTGTGCTAAGCCGTGTGGACAATTTAATTTTTGAAAACTAGGTGCAAGTTTCACATAGCCAAGACACACGTCCATGTTCTAGGCCATATGTTTCACACAACTGAGGCACACGCCCGTGTCTCCACCCGTGTGCCCAGTTCCAGGCATTCTATTTTTCAAATTTAAGATGCAGGGGACACAAGGCCAAACTACATGCCCATGTGCCAGGCGTTTTGTCAACATAATCAAGACATACGCCCGTGTGTTTACCTGTATGGACAAAATAAGGCCATTTCCTAGCTTCATTTCTCACCCAAATTTTCCAAAAACCTACACAAATACTTGCAATCATATAACAACCAATTCAAGCATTATAACCAAGCCAACTCTATCATCTAGCATGGTGTATCATCACATGCATTCATATATTTCCAATACTTACCTTTTTCTATCAACCATTTCCAACCCATATCAAACATGTTAATCTCTTATATAAATACATCAAGTATATTAAACATTAGCCATTCCAATGGCTAATTACAACCAAAATATTTTATTGTATAAACTATTAAACCTACACTTGCCATTATACCAAAATAAGTTTACTATTTATACCAAAACAAGCTGGTGGATAGTGTGAAGATGTTCCGACCAATCTCCAACCCTTGCGAGCTTTCGAGCACTATAAAACAGAGAAAATAAACCTAATAAGCATTTAATGCTTAGTAAGTTCATATAAAGGGAATTTAACTTATCATATATTTACATTTAAGATAAGCAAGTAATAATACATCCAAGCAATTTGGCTTATAGCCTAAAACACAACTTCAACAATCATGTTAGTTCAGTAATTCACATAATACCAAAAACATGGATGAGCTCATCATTTAATGTCTTTCATATACATATGCTTTTCATACCATTATTCCATATTACATGTACATTTCCATGACATTTCATTTCAGATTCAATTTAACCACATCAGAAATTTCTCGTTGAATTTATTTGAAATATCGATGGATACACTCGTATGGTACACTTAAAGCGTACAAAACTGAAATCCATCATTTCATATCCAGGGGTACCCAATTAGGGCACATAATCGAGAAGCTCACACAGAGCCATTTCGGGAAGCTCATAAAGAGCCTATCGAGAAGCTTATCTAGGCTATATACGGGAAGTTCACAAAGAACCATATTGAAAAGTTCACAAAGAACCAATTTAACGAAAAGCTCCGGATAGCCATATATCAGGAAGTTCAAGTGAGCATTAACGGGAAGCTCACAAAGAGCCATTTTAATGGGAAGCTCATGAAGTGCCTATAATCAGGATGCTCATAAGAGCTAAGGTGTGTCGACAACAAATGTAGGATCACAACCTATCGGGACGCTCCGAAGAGCTATAACGGGAAGCTTGCAAAAATACTATAACGGGAAGCTCGAGAGGGCTAATATGGGATGCTCTCTTTGAGCTAAGGTATGTCTGCAATATATGCAAGACTACAACCAATACAGGAAACTTGTATCCATTGATTTCCATTTATTCAATGGTACTTAACATTTATCGGGTATTATCGGATATTTGATTAATTTCATATATATATATATATAGCTTTTACACAATTCACATATACAATATCCAATTCAAACTATTCAAACATATAAATCATTCAATTCAAACATATAATTACACAATTAAGTTATACGAACTTACCTCGATACTTGTTCGTATACGAAATTTAATAATCCGACACTTTTTGTTTCCCTCGATTCAACTCGGTATTAGGTCTTTTAGGATCTATATAAATGAATTTAATCGTTAATTTAATACAATTCACATTCAATTAGATTCAATCTACACTCTAGACAAAATTACAATTTTGCCCCTATACTTTTCATAAATTCCAATTTCATCCCTAGGCTCAGAAAATGAAATTCATGCAATTTATCCCTTATTCTAAGAGTAGTCAATTTTCATATTTAACAATAACAGTCCATAAATTTCACAAAAATCATAATTTTTCCATAGATTTTGCAACTTTACAATTTAGTCCCTAAATCACAATTTCATCAAAATTCACTTTGTAAAAGTTGTTTATCTATCAATAACATTTCATTTTCTACCATAAATTTTAAATTTTTAACATATTCATCCAAGGCAAATCTTTTATACTTTGATAAATTTTCAAATTAATCCCCAAAATAGATAGATTAAGCTATCCTAATCTCAAAAATATAAAAATTACTAAAAACAAGACAAGAATACTTACCCAATTAAGCCAAGAAAGCTTGTTTTCTCTGTAACACCCCAACCCGTATCCATCATTGGAATAGGGTCACGAGGTATTACCGGAGTTTATAGAACTTTTTTTTTTCACATGATAACTCATTTTATAAGAAATTGTACAACTTAAATTTTACCACTCTTCCATAAACACATGTATATTTTCATTTGATCATTTACCCTTTCGACATATCAAATAATAAACATATTACCATTTAACCAATAGCTTGGCACTTGCCTAAGCGTCAACAACAACAGTCATTAGTATACTTGAATATATTTCATATAATTTTAGAATCGATAAACTCATTGTATCAACATATCATACTTGATATTATTTCTTATTACGGCTTACCCAATTTCCATGTATCAGCATATTAAAGATAGCCACATATTCATATAATATGATACATATTATTCTCTTACCATTTCTTCAAAAACATAAATCATTCATTATACCAAAATTTCATGTATCATTGTTGTCATGAATTTTGTATATATTTATTTCGGGACAATTCATAATCTTGAACATGCATAATTATCATGTAAGTTTCATATACATGTATTTTCCATGTCATATTTTTAAAATATCGAATAAATATAGTTTTCGTGTATTTCAAGTTCAATTTCGTGATTATTGTTTCGTGCTCAAATTATTTCCATGTTACAGCTTTATTCATTAAGTCATTCAAAATTTCATCGTCATACAATTAATATTATTAAAGTATACGAATCTATAATCATGGATGCATATATTCATCAATAAATTCCATGTACAAAATATCATCGTCTTATATTTCCATATATCCAGTATCACTGTCATTTTTTTCATGTACTTCAGGAATATATGTACAAATCTTTTTATATACATATTTCCTTTTCTGGTCAGGATCTTACCAACTGAATTTATCGGAATATCGATAGTTAAAATCATATAGTATACTTAAAATATGCAAATCCGTAATCCATCAATTCACATTTACCCTTTTTAGCTATGTGTTTACCATCTTCTATATTTATCCCGTTGAATTTCTCAGAATTTCGATGGATTTCCGATAGTACACTCCTGGTGTACAATCTCATTAACCGTCAATTCATACAGGAGTACACTTTTAGTGTACAATTCCGGGTATGTCAATTCATATGCATGTGTTGCCATGGTATCTTTCAACCATGGTCTTATTCATTTTCTCAATATGTTGCCATGGTATCTTTCAACCATGGTCTTACACATTTCATTTCAGTGAGCACACTCCCGCGAACCTCACTCTCCTGCGAACCTCAATTCTTGGCACACTTCCGCGAACCTCAGCTCCCATGTATTCTTCGGAAGGGCCTATACACATATATTCTTCGAGAGAGCCACCAGCACACTCCCGCGAACCTCATTTCCCATATATTCTTCGGGAGGGCTGATATTAGGATTACCCTTTCGGGCTTAATCCTTTTTCCTGTATTCTTCAAGAGGGCTATATCAGGATAGGATCACCCGTCTGGGCTAGATCCCTTTTTACCGTCAATTCCTTTTCAGAGATCCATCGAATTTTCCTTTCATTCGACCGGGATTTCTTCCCCTTTTTATCAAATATATCAATGTTTCATCAATTTTCATATAATGAACATTCAATTCATATTCACATCAATAACATACATTTCAAGCATTTAAGAATATAATTCAAGTTACACGAAATTACCTCGTTGCTTGTTCGTGTTTATAAATTCATTAATCCAATACATTTTCTTTTCCACGTTCGAGTCTCACATTTGAGTCGTTTGGGTCTTTATAAATAAATTTGATCATTGTTTTCATTTATTCCATATTTTAATACATTCAATTAGTGCTCTAGGCAAAATTACCATTTTGCCCTTAAACTTTTAATTAATGACGATTTTACCCTTAGGCTCAGAAAAATAAATTCTTACAATTTAATCCTTATTTCCAGCCATTATCATCATACATATTAATAACATTCCATAAATTCTATAAAATATCAAAATTTTCCATAATTTCAACACTTTTCAATTTAACACCTTTACTATTTGACAAACATGCCCTTAATGCCTTTCTTTGTAATTTTTCATGTACAAGCCCATTTTTGTCCAAAATTTTAGAAATTGGTCAAATTGCTATTTAAGACCTCCTAATTAATATTCCAAAGCAATTTCATACTAAAAGCTTCTAGAATACAAGTTTTGCAACTTATTCGATTTAGTCCCTAATTTCAAATTAAGCACTTTATGCATAGAATTTCTTCACGAAATTTTCACACAATCATGCAATCATATCATAAACCTCAAAATAATTATAAAATGATTATTTATATCTCGAATTTGTGGTCCAACCATATCACAAGATTATTTACACAAAATAAGTTTATTGCTATACATGCCATATTTGAGTTATACAAGCCATTTTACCAAAATAGTTCTTCGGATAGTGTGAACGAGCCTTCGACCTATCCCGATTCCTGAGCCGGCTTGTTCAAAACTACAATGAATAAAAAGGAGGGAGTAAGCATAAATGGTTAGTCATTGGAATGGCTAGCCTAGATAATGTTTGATGCGATGTGAGATTAATATGTTATCTAGTTCATGAAAATTCATAAAAAGATGAAATTTGCCATAAAACAGAACATTACAGTAACAATGACGTGAGTTTGAAAAATCACTAAAAATAGTAGAAATTGAAATAGGTGATGAATTAAATATGAAATTGAAGCTTATTGTGGCTACTTTCATATGGAAGAAGCGAAACAGGTAAAGGAGTTATATGTTGTGAGATATTTGAGTTTTAGTGAAACAGGGCCAGAGCGATTTCTGGATCCCCTGTTCCAAATTTGGAAATTCACCATAAATTGTAAAAAGATAATTAGGAGGTGTACTTTATATGTTCAAAATCCTTATTGAGTCTAGTTTTAAGAGAAACAAACGGCATAGTCATATGTATTTTTTACAGAGAGAAAAATGGTTTGTAGTAAGCAGAGGTTAGTGCAGTCAAGTTCTAAAACAGGGGTAACTTTAACTAATAAAATGTACTAATTGGCTTGACCAAAAATTCTAGAAAAAAATTATTAGATATATATAGGAGTCTAGTTTTAGAGAAAATTTACGGATCTTGATTTTGAATTTCGTAACTCGAGATATGATTTTTTTAGCAACCATGACGCAGAAGGACTGCTTATTTCATCACTTTTTTTAAATTTTAAATCAACTAATTTAATTTTCGTAGCAAGCTGTCTTTCTGCATCATAGTCGTTTAAAAAATCATATCTCGAGTTAAAAAATTTGAAATCAAGATCAGTAAATTTTCCCTAAAATTAGACTCATATATATATCTACTAATTTTTTTCTAGAATTTTTGGTTGGTCCAATTAGTACAGTTTATTAGTTAAAGTTACCCCTGTTTCAGGATTCGACTGCACTGACCTCTACTTACTACGAACCAACTTTCTCTCTGTACAAAATTCATATGACTATTATTTTGTTTCTTTCCCCTAAAACTAGACTAATTAAGGATTCTTTACATATACAATATACCTTCTAATTATTTTTTTACAATTTATGGTGAATTTCCAAAGTTGGAACAGGGGATCTAGAAATCACTCTGGCCCTATTTCACTAAAACTCAAATATCTCACAACATATAACTCCTTTACCTGTTTTGCTTCTTCCATATGCAAATAGACACAATAAACTTCAATTTCGTATTTAATTAATCACCTAATTTGGTCTATACTATTTTTAGTGATTTTTCAAATTTACGTCATTTCTACTGCAATGTTCTGTTTTATAACAAGATTCAACTTTCTATGGTTTTTCATAGACTAGATAGCACATTAAACATACTCAACATCAAATATTATCACAATAGGCTATTTCAAGGTCTAACCACTACCAAACATTTCCTCATCAAGCAAAATCCATACCATAAGATTAATTAAACAAAATGAGTATATTGCTATACATGCCATATTTAAGTTATACAAGCCATGTTACCAAAAAGTTCTTCAGATAGTGTGAACGAGCCTTCGACCTATCCCGATTCCTGAGCCGGCTTGTCCAAAACTACAATGAATGAAAAGGAGGGAGTAAGCATAAATGCTTAGTAAGTTCACATGTAAATAACAAGTAATATAATCATGGAATTCAACATGGGAATCAAATTCAATAACAACACTCAAACATACATAGCATAAGAACATTTGTTATCTTACCACACCATCATCTTACCATGTTCTCACATATAGTTTAGGATCATACCTGTTCAATTCCTCTTTCACAATACGTCACAACATACCTCAGTCGCTTAGACGCTCTCATTGCTTATTTATCAATTTACCCGTTGAACACACAGGAATATAACTCGGATACTCAAATCGTATGCACATAAATGTCATATCCGTAGCCAAGCTACCATGTAACCCGCCCATAATCGAACTCGAACTCAACTCAACGACTTCGGGCGTTCACATCCATAAGTGAACTCGGACTCAACTCAACGAGCTCGGATGCCTAGTTACATCTCACGAACTCGGACTCAACTCAACGAGTTCGGACATTTGCATCCCTAAGTGAACTCAGACTCAACTCAACGAGTTTGGATGCCCAACCATTCTAGTGACATGTCACTTGTATCCTAATCTATTCCCAAGGTTCAAATGAGATTTACTTCGATCACATATACTTGCCGTCTTCCACATAATACCGAAACCAATACTCGGTAGCAATTTATATTTAACAAGTAGCACACATAATTTGCATATTATTCGATAATAACCACAAAGCATATATTTCATGATAAAAATCAGCATATCATATAAATACCTAATGTAACGCCCTCTTACCCGAGACCGTCGCCGGAGTCGAGCTTGAGGTGTTACTAAACTTATTTCATCACTTTTTTTAAATTTTAAATCAACAATTTAATTTTCGTAGCAAGTTGTCTTTCTGCATCATAGTCGTTTAAAAAATCATATCTCGAGTTACAAAACTCGAAATCAAGATCCATAAATTTTCCCTAAAACTAGACTCATATATCTATCTACTAATTTTTTTCTAGAATTTTTGGTTGGTCCAATTAGTACAGTTTATTAGTTAAAGTTACCCCTGTTTCAGGATTCGACTGCACTGACCTCTGCTTACTACGAACCAATTTTCTCTCTGTACAAAATTCATATGACTATTCCGTTTGTTTCTCCTAAAACTAGACTCATTAAGGATTCTGTACATATACAATATACCTCCTAATTACTTTTTTACAATTTATGGTGAATTTACAAATTTGGAATAGGGGATCCAGAAATCACTCTGGCCCTGTTTCACTAAAACTCAAATATCTCACAACATATAACTCCTTTACCTGTTTCACTTCTTCCATATGAAAATAGACACAATAAGCTTCAATTTCATATATAATTAATCACCTAATTCGGTTTCTATTATTTTTAGTGATTTTTCAAATTTATGTCATTTCTACTGCAATGTTCTGTTTTATAACAAGATTCAACTTTCTATGGTTTTTCATAGACTAGATAGCACATTAAACATACTCAACATCAAATATTATCACAATAGGCTATTTCAAGGTCTAACCACTACCAAACATTTCCTCATCAAGCAAAAGCCATACCATAAGATTAATTACACAAAATGAGTATATTGCTATACATGCCATATTTAAGTTATACAAGCCATGTTACCAAAAAGTTCTTCGGATAGTGTGAACGAGCCTTCGACCTATCCCGATTCCTGAGCCGGCTTGTCCAAAGCTACAATGAATGAAAATGAGGGAGTAAGCATAAATGCTTAGTAAGTTCACATGTAAATAACAAGTAATATAATCATGGAATTCAACATGGGAATCAAATTCAATAACAACACTCAAACATACATAGCATAAGAACATTTGTTATCTTACCGCACCATCATCTTACCATGTTCTCACATATAGTTTAGGATCATACCTGTTCAATTCCTCTTTCACAATACGTCACAACATACCTCGGTTGCTTAGATGCTCTCATTGCTTATTTATCAATTTACCCGTTGAACACATAGGAATATAACTCGGATACTCGAATCGTATACACATAAATGTCATATCCGTAGCCCAGCTACCATGTAACCCGCCCATAATCGAACTCAGACTCAACTCAATGAGTTCGGGCGTTCGTATCCATAAGTGAACTCGAACTCAACTCAACGAGCTCAGATGCCTAGTTACATCTCACGAACTCGGACTCAACTCAACGAGTTTGGACATTTGCATCCGTAAGTGAACTTGGACTCAACTCAATGAGTTCGGATGCCCAACCATTCTAGTGACATGTCACTTGTATCCTAATCTATTCCCAAGGTTCAAACGGGATTTACTTCGATCACATATCCTTGTCGTCTTCCACAGAATACCGAAACCAATACTCGGTAGCAATTTATATTTAACAAGTAGCACACATAATTTGCATATTATTCGATAATAACCACAAAGCATATATTTCATGATAAAAATCAGCATATCATATAAATAATATCAATTAACTTAAAAATAACAATTATGTTACATTATTTACACATGAACTTACCTCGATACCAAAATATCAACAATCGGCCTATTCCTCGTAAACTTTGTTTTTCCCTCGATCACGACTTGAATCTCGTTTCTCTTGATCTAAAATAGCACATTTAGCTTATTTAATACTCACATTCATCAAAACGGTCCTTGACCCTAACTTTGTCAAAATTACAAATTTGCCCCTAAACTTTTGCATATTTACACTTTTACCCCAAGGCTCGGAAATTAAACTTTATCCCAAATTCTTATGTTTTAGGACATGCTGATCATTTATTTACCATTAGCAAGCTCAAATTCCAACTACAATATGCACTTATGAACAATTGGTATTTTTACCAATTAAGCCGTTTTACTCGTTTTTACTTAAAACCGAGTAGCACAAATCGTTTAACATAATTTAAAACCTCATATTCTATCATAAAACATCAAAATACACAATTATTCAACATGGGTCAATTTTTGAAATCAAACCCTAGCTCAAATAAATGGTAGAAATAGAGAAATCATGTTACCAGGATTTCAAAAACGTAAAAATCATTAAAAACAGGGCTAGAATGGACTTACAATGGAGCTTGGAAGCTTGAAAACCCCTGCCATGGTTTCTCCATGCTATTTTCGGCCTTGAGGAAGAAGATGAGCAAAAATTGGCTTTTAATTTGATTTTTAATTCATTTAATCACTAAATGACCAAAATGCCCCTAACTTAAAAATATTTTTTTCACCCATTTCATGTCCATTTTTGTCCAATAAATTAATCAATGGTCTAATTACCATTTAAGGACATCCAATTTAAATCTTCATAACAATTGAACACCTCTAACATATAGAACCCAACTTTTGCACTTTTTACAATTTAGTCCTTTTGACTAAATTGAGTGCCCAAACGTCAAAATTTTCGTACGAAATTTTTTTACAAAATAATCTCATAAAAATTTAAACCATAAAAATATAAATAAAACACATTTCAATTTAACACCTTTACCATTTGACAAACATGCCCTTAATGCCTTTCTTTGTAATTTTTCATGTACAAGCCCATTTTTGTCCAAAATTTTAGAAATTGGTCAAATTTCTATTTAAGACGTCCTAATTAATATTCCAAAGCAATTTCATACTAAAAGCTTCTAGAATGCAAGTTTTGCAACTTATTCGATTTAGTCCCTAATTTCAAATTAAGCACTTTATGCATAGAATTTCTTCACGAAATTTTCACACAATCATGCAATCATATCATAAACCTCAAAATAATTATAAAATGATTATTTATATCTCAGATTTGTGGTCACGAAATCACTATTCCGATTAGGCCCTAATCGGGATATTACATTCTCTTTCCTAAGGTTTCCATGTATATTTTGGGGCAAGACGATGATATATTCATATGATATTTCTATTTGATTATTTATCATCCATTAATTTTCCTACTTTCCAATTTAGTCCTTGCATTTTCTAATTTTTCCATGGATGATTCATCAAAAAAATCTACTAATTTTTTCTTTAATGGTCTAATTACTATATAAGGACCTCAAGTTTTGAATTCCATAGCTATTTGGCACTTATACCTACTAGAATCCAAATTTTGCATTTTATACAATTTGGTCCTTTCCTTAATTAAACACATAATTGGTAAAATTCTCTTATCAGAATTTTTATACATCTTTCCTATCATAATGCAAATCATGCAATAATATTAAAATAAATTTTCTTTCCGGCTCAGATTTGTGGTCTGGAAACTACTATTCCAATTTCACTGAAAATGTGCTGTCATGACCTCCTCCCTTAAGAATTTTAGTCCTTGAAAATCTTACAAGTGAAAAGGTTTGGATATTGATTTCTCATTGTTTCCTCTGGTTCCCAAGTAGCTTCCTCTATTCCGTGCCATTGCCAAAGAACTTTCACTACAACTACCTTTTTATTTCTTAACTCTTTCATGTTTCGTGCCAGGATTTTAATCGGTTCCTCACTATAGGTCATATCAGGCTGATAACATGTGAAGGGTCTGACTGATACCTTCGTAACATCGACACATGAAAAACATTATGAATCTTGTCAAGCTCTGGTGGTAATGCCAATCATTACGCAATAGCCCCGATTCTTTCAATAATTTCATATGGCCCGATAAACCTTGCAGTTTTCCTTTACGAACCAAACCGGAAAACTTTCTTCCAAGGTGATACTTTCAGAAATACTTTGTCACCGACCTGAAATTCTATTTTCTTTCGTTTAAGACCAGCATAAGACTTTTGACGATCAGAGGCTGCTTTCAAACTATCCCAAATCACCTTCACATTTTCTTTAGTCTCACGAATCAAATCAACTTCGTGTATCTTTTCTCACTGAGTTCAGTCAAATACAATGGAGTTCTACATTTACGGCCATACAGAGCCTCAAACAGTGTCATTCTAATGCTAGACTGATAACTGTTATTATAAGCAAATTAAACTAAGGGCAGATATTTTTACCAGTTACCTTCAAATTCTAGTACACAACACCGAAGCATATCCTCTAAAATCTGTATAACACATTCGGACTGTCCATTAGTCTGAGGATGGAATGCAATGCTAAAATACAATTGATGGCCCAAAGCTTCTTGCAACTTATTCCAAAATCGAGACATAAATCGAGGATCTCTATCTAAAATAATGGAGATTGGTACTCCATGTAAGCTAACAATATTAGACACATATAATTCAGACAATCTATCCAAAGAAAAATCCATACATACCGGAATAAAGTGTGCAGACTTTGTTAGTCGATCAAAGATTACCCAAATGGCATCTTTCTTTTTCAGAGATAGAGGTAATCCCGACACAAAGGCAATCTTGACACAAAGTCTATAGTAATTATTTCCCATTTCCATTCTGATATCGTAACTGACTGTAATAATCCCGAAGGCACCTGATGTTCAGCTTTAACTTGCTGACATATCAAGCATTTAGATAAAAATTCATAAATATCATGTTTCATTCCCGACCACCATTTACATCTTTTTCAAATCATTATACATTTTGTTACTACCAGGATGAACAGACATAATACCATTATGAGCTTCGTGTAGAATCTTTTGTACGTGTAGAATCTTTTGTACTAACTCTGAATTCCTCGGTACACATATTTTACCTTTGAATAACAGACAATCATCAAACTTAATCTGAAATTCTAAATCAGAAGTTGATTCACTTTGTATCTGTTTTACTTGTAACTCACTATCATTTTTCTAAGCCTCGTAGATTTGCTGTCGAAATACCAGTTTAGCTTTTAACTCAGCTATGATTGAACCATCATCAGATAAAGTTAACTGAGTATTCAATGCTCGCAAAGCAAACAATGACTTTCTGCTTAAAGCATTTACTACCACATTGGCTTTCCTCGGATGACAATCTATAACCAGATCATAATCTTTCAATAGTTCAAGCCACCTACGCTGTCTCAAGTTCAAATCTTTTTGTGACATTAAATATTTCAAGCTTTTGTGATCAGTAAAGATATGACATTTTCCACCAAATAGATAATATCGCCATATTTTCAGTGCAAAAACAATGGCTGGCAGCTCTAAATCACGTATTGGGTAATTCTTTTCATGTGGCTTAAGCTGTTTAGAAGCATAGGCTACTACTTTACCTTCTTACATCAAGACACAACTTAAACCATTTAATGACGCATCACTGTATATCACAAATTCCTTACCTGATTCAAGCTGTACTAACACAGATGCTGCAGTCAACAAAGCTTTCAATTCATCAAAACTCTACTGGCATTCATCAGACCACTCGAATTTTACGTCTTTTTCAACAGACGAGTTATCGGAGAAGCTATCATTGAGAACCCTTATACAAATCTCCTATAGTATCCAGCTAATCCTCGAAAACTTCTGACTTCAATTACATTTTTTGGTGGCTTCCAATTAATAATAGCTGAGATTTTACTCAGATCTACCTTGATACCTTCTGCAGACACTATATGCCCAAGGAAACCGACTTCCCGTAGCCAAAATTCACATTTACTGAATTTGGCATATAGTTGTTTCTCACGCAAAGGTTGCCACACAATTCTCAGATGATCAGTATGTTCATTTTCATCTCGGGAATATACCAAAATATCATCAATAAACACCACTACAAACCTGTCTAAATACGGTCTAAAAATTATGTTCATCAGATCTATAAATACTACTGGTGCATTTTTCAAACCAAACGGCATCATAAGGAACTCATAATGTCCATACCTGGTTCTAAAAGTTGTCTTCGAGACATCTGATTCTTTTACCTGTAGCTGATAGTAACCAAAATGAAGATCAATCTTTGAAAACACAGTAGCACATTTTAACTGGTCAAATAGATCATCAATACGAGGCAATGTATACTTATTCTTTATTGTAACTTTGTTGAGTTGTCTGTAATCAATACATAACCTTAGCAATCTATCTTTCTTCTTTACAAACAAAACCGGCACACCCCAAGGTGAAGAACTAGGTCAAGCAAAACCTCTGTCAGTTAGTTCTTGCAACTGTGCTTTCAACTCTTTTAATTCTGTTGGAGTCATTCTGTAGGGTGCTATAGATATAGGAGTTGTTCCTAAAACAAGGTCTATAGAAAATTCCACTTCTCTAACCGGTGGTAAACCAGGTAATTCATCCGAAAACACATCAAGAAACTCACAAACAACTAGCACTATCTTGATCTTAGATTCAGACACTTTAGTATCTAACACATAGGGAAAGTAGGCATCGTACCCGTTTCTGATATACCTCTATGCTATCACGGCTGATATTACATTAGACAACCTATCCAGTTTATCAGATTCAACATGAAATAATTCACCATTCTGACATTTTAACACAATGTATTTCTGTTTACAATTCACCACTGCATCATGCTGAGTTAACCAGTCCATTCGCAAAATTACATCGAATTCATCAAAGGGCAACAACATCAGATCAGCCGGGAAACAATAGCTCCATATCATTAATTGACAATTCTTACAAATTTTATCCATCCATACATACTGGCCTAGGGGGTTAGAACCTTTAACCACAAATTCAGTGTATTCAACAGGTAAATTTTTAACATACACTAAATTTGTACATATGTATGAATGTGTTGAACCAAGATCAATTAAAACAATTATATCAGTGTCAAGAAGAGAAAATGTACCAGTAATAACGTCTGGTGTAGAAGCATCCTCTCTTGCACGTATAGCATATGTCTTTGCTGGTGTCGGGGTGGCGAGGTGGTCTACCCTTAGAAGCAGAGTTACTTGGCTTTGAAGTCTGAACAACATCCTTTTCAAGTCTTTCTGAGCAATCTCTAAGATAGTGATTAAAAGATCCACATCTAAAATAAGCTCTGCTTTTTATGCGACATTCACTGAAATGCAATTTATTAAAATGTTTACATCTTGGTTTAGGACTTTCAACACTTCCCACGCTCGTAACGGATGGAGATGGAGATCTCGAATTTGAGCATTGAGAGCTCGTTTTCTTCCAGAATATCCTATAAATGTGGTAGAATGATCATAATATTTCTTTGATTTCTTTGAAACAAATGCTTGTGATTGCCCCATAGATCTCTTACTAGAAACCTGGGCTTCTCTTTCTGCTTGTTTCTTTTCTTTACTTAATTCTCCTGCTTTGTGTGCTCGACTAGCTAATACTACAAATTCCCTTAACTCAAGAATTCTAATCAATAGCTTGATATCTTTATTTAATCCCTTTTCAAAACGTTTACACATATCAGCTTCAGTCGGAACCCATTCCCTAGCATACTTGCTCAGTTTGACGAATTCTTGTTCGTACTCAGATATTGTCATACTCCCCTGTTTGAGCTCTAAAAATTCTTTCTTTTTCGGATCAAGAAATCTCTGACTAATATACTTCTTTCTAAATTCTGTCTGGAAGAATTCCCATGTAACATTTTCTCTTGGTACAACAGAAATCAGAGTATTCCACCACTGATAAGTCGAATCTTTTAATAATGATACAGCATATTTTAGACACTCGGCTGGTGTACAATACAATTCATCTAAAACCCGGATAGTATTTTCTAACCAGAATTCAGCCCTTTCTGGATCATCATTAGCTGTTGCTCTAAATTCTTCGGCCTCATATTTGCAAATTTTATCTACCGGAGGCTTACCAGTTCTAACAGATTCAGCACCTTGTGGCATTTCGGGATCTGGTTTAGGAGCAAAAGGGGGAGGTTTTTGTACAACAGGATTTGTTCTTATAAATTCTATAAACCATTCATTCATCATGTGAAAGAAGGCTTCTTTCACCTCCTCACATCGGCCTCAGATTTAGGCCTTCTACTACTTGATATGGCTCTTTATACTGAAGCTTGAGCACTGCTCTCAGCTTCTTCGGGTTCAGCTCTACCCTTGATTTGATGGCATTACTATATGAAAAACACATTTAAAATAGCCAGGAGATATCATATTATCCCAATTTATATAATGGCATGTATAGCTAGACTCGTTTTTCACCATGTTTGTAACACCCTTATACCCGAGACCGTCGCCAGAATCAAGTACAAAGCGTTATCAGACTTAAACGAACCTTTACAAAACTTAATCAAAAATAGATACAGAATTTTATGCAAATCGGTTCAGAATCACTCTTATTGAGGGTTTTCGAACATGATACAAATATCTCGGAAAATTAGGATTCGAATCATATCGCGTCGGCAACCTAGAAAATTTTTCACTTTTGAAACAACGTCACACGCCCGTGTGACACACAGCACGGCCGTGTGATAAGACCGTGTGGCCTTCACACGCCCATGTCCAGAGACCGTGGTCGAAACTATCTAATTGGCCACGGCCACCCCACACGGTCGTTTGGGAGCCGTGCAGCCCACACGGTTGAGACACATGGCCGTGTCTCATGCCTGTGTGGTACAATAAAATTTAAACTAAGGTGCAGGGGAGGCACGATCCAGGGGCACACCCGTGGGGTCAAACTGTGTGTTGCCCACGGCCTAGGCACGTCCGTGCCATGTACCCGTGGAACAATCTGCCAAATCCCACACGGTCGTAGCACACGCTCGTGTGCCCTGCCAAGAAGGCCATGTTAGGCTATATACCAAGCCTTGGCCTCCCTAAAACACATTCAAACACACACAAAATCCAACTAACCACTTCAAAATAAATTTCACTGAAAAGGACTTCATTAAACCATTAATAACAAAATATCATACGAGAAATGGAATTTAGGTATACAAAAACGACTATTTACAATCACAATAGCTCTATACATGCCATAATTTACTCTCAAAATGTATTCTATACCCAAAAGAAGCTTGATAGTACGTCGCGTGGCTCTGACTTTACGATCCCAATTCAACAAGCTCAAAGTTTACAGAGGAAGGGAAAAGAAAGGGGGTAAGCTACAATAGCTTAGTAAGTCATATGAAATTCATAGCAATGAATCAATTCAATATATCATTAAATTAGCACCCTAGATGATATCACATATCATTATACAAATAGCTTACTCTTTGTGCTCATTCCCCATATCTATCATGAATATGCTTAACGATAACATTCTCAATATACCGTACCATTTTTCAATTCACCTGTACAATCACTTCATCACAATACGGTTAATTTAATTCCCATTGAGCAATTTCGGAATATAAACAGATATATAAAGGTTAGCACATAGTGCTATACAGACATGGCAAAGCCATGAAGTAGCCAAAGCTACTATCAGTAGGATAGCCGAAGCTATAATCAGTGTGGTAGCCGAGGCTACAATCAGTAACAGTACAGAAGTTAACCACAGGCCTGCTCACATAAGCTGACAGGTGTCTACAACACATGCAAGACTACCTAGCACTCGGGTAACTATAACAGTCGGAACAGTAAACCTTAAGTGACATGTCACCCATATCTATGTCTATTCCTACTTGCTCAATCGGGATTCACGGACAATGTATAAATCGGTAATTTCAGAAGTACATAAATAATCAATCAGAATATATAGTCGATACTATTTTCCATAATTTCAGTGATAACACTCGATATTCAACATCTCACCAAGCAATTGTCCATATATCATCATAGAAGCAAATATTTAAACAAGATTAATCAAGTTCGCTAGAATTACATATAACTTACCTAGGTTGTCAAAAAGGACTATTTCTCGAAACTAGTCGAGAGCTTTCTTTTTCCCTTATCACGGGTTCTTTCAGACCATTCTTGATCTAAATTAACACATATAACACAGATATCAATTATCTATTTTAATACAAACACAGGTCACATTTGGGTAAATTTCCAAATTTACCCCTCAACTTTTTGATAATTACTAATTAGTCCCTCAGACATCAAAATTTCATTTTCTTTATTCCATGGGCTTATATAACCCATTTTCACAATTATAACACTTAAAATTCCATTATTGCACACATCTAGGAACAATTTGTAATCTCTTCAAATTAGTCCCTATGTATGCACTTTCAATCAATTTCATCCATTAAAACATATATATAACACAATAATCATTCGTTATCTACCATTAGGGAGCTAAACAAGCTTCTATCACAAATGGGTAGATTTTTAGACTCCAATTTTTCTTCAAATAAATGGTAGAATAATGAAATATGAGCTCCAAGGAGTCCAAAAATGCAAAAATAATTGAAAAAGGGACCAAATTGTACTTACATGGAAGCTTGAAAATTTTTGAAACCCTTGGCCATGGAGTTAGGGATTTTTGGCTGAACATGGGGTATTTCATGGAGAAGATGATGATTTATTTCATCAATTTTTGTCTTTTACTCACTTTTGACAAAAATGCCCTTAAAGCCCTTACTAAAATATTTTTCCATGTAAGTCTATTTTGGTCCATAACACTTATTAATGGTCCTATTACCATATAAAAGCTCCCTATTTCATGTGATAATTCAATCAAGTCCAATTATCATCTAATAAGCACATTTTGCACTTTTCTCGATTTAGTCCTTATCGAGCAATCAAACATTAATACAGTAAAATTTTCACATAGTATCTTGACTCTAATATTTAATCAAACAGATATCATCAAAAATTTACATAATTAAAATTCTCTCACTTTGGATTTGTGGTTACGAAACCACTATTCTGACTAGCCCCTGATTCAGGTTATCACAATGTTAGTCCAAGAATCGACTAAATCGTAGATTTGATACCAACAAATGTAACACTCCTCGGAATAGGGTTACAGAGCATTACCAGAAATTACAGAATGAATACAGACATTTTATATTATTTTATCATTCATGTCAGAAATTTATCATAAAGTCCCTTTTTAAGGCCTTCGAGGCCCAAATCATCCATTAGAATGAATCGAGACTAAATCGGGAACTCAGGGAATTTTCACAAAATTTCAAAATTTTTCTTAGGTGTAGGGGTCACACGGCCATATGATATGCTTATATCTCAGGCCGTGTGGCACATAAGGTAAGGCACACGCCCGTGTACCTTACCCGTGTAACTCTCTAACTTGTAATTTAATTAAGTGCATGGGTCACATGGCCAAGTCACATGCCCGTGTGCTAAGTCGTGTGGACAATTTAATTTTTGAAAACTAGGTGTAGATTTCACCACAGCCAAGACACACGCCTATGTTCTAGGCCAAGTGTTTCACATGGCTGAGACACACGCCCGTGTCTTTGCCCATTTGTCCAATTCTTAGCATTCTATTTCTCAATTTTAAGATGCACGGGGACACACGGCCAAACTACATACCCATGTGCCAGGCCCTGTGTCACACACGATCAAGACACCCACCCGTGTGGACAACATAAGAACATTTCCTAGCCTCATTTCTCACCCAAATTTGCCAAAAACCTACACCAATACTTGCAATCATATACCAACCAATTCAAGCATTATAACCAAGCCAACTCTATCATCTAGCATGATGTATCATCACATGCATTCATATATTTCCAATACTTACCTTTTTTCTATCAACCATTTCCAACCCATATCAAACATGTTAATCTCTTATATAAAAACATCAAGTATATTAAATATTAGCCATTCCAATGGCTAATTACAACCAAATATTTTAACTTATACCATTTCCAACCCATATCAAACATGTTAATCTCTTATATAAAAACATCAAGTATATTAAATATTAACCATTCCAAAGGCTAATTACAACCAAATATTTTAACTTATAAACTATTTAGCCTATACATGCCATTATACCAAAACAAGTTTACTATTTATACCAAAATGAGCTGGTGGATAGTGTGAAGATGCTCTGACCAATCTCTAACCCTTGCGAGCTTCCGAGCACTATAAAACAGAGAAAATAAACCTAATAAGCATTTAATGCTTAGTAAGTTCATATAAAGGGAATTTAACTTATCATATATTTACATTTAAGATAAGCAAGTAATAATACATCCAAGCAATTTGGCTTATAGCCTAAAACACAACTTCAACAATCATGTTAGTCAAGTAATTCACATAATACCAAAACCATGGATGAGCTCATCATTTAATGTCTTTCATATACACATGCTTTTCATACCATTATTCCATATTACATGTACATTTCCATGACATTTCATTTCAGATTCAATTTAACCACATCAAAAAATTTTCGTTCAATTTATTTGAAATATCATTAGATACACCCGTATGGTACACTTAAAGTGTAAAAAATTGAAATCTGTCAATTCATATCCGGGGGTACCCAATTAGGGCACATAATCGAGAAGCACACTCTCGGGCCTTATAATGGGAAGCTCATAAAGAGCCTATCGGGAAGCTTATCCGAGCTATATACGGGAAGTTCACAAAGAACCAATTTAATGGGAAGCTCCGAATAGCCATATCTCAGGAAGTTCAAGCGAGCACTATCAGGAAGCTCACAGAGAGCCATTTTAATGGGAAGCTCATGCAGAGCCTATACTCGGGATGCTCATAAGAGCTAAGGTGTGTCGACAACAAATGTAGGATCACAACCTATCAGGACGCTCCGATGAGCTATAATAGGAAGCTCGAGAGGGCTAATACGAGATGCTCTCTTTGAGCTGAGGTGTGTCTGCAACATATGCAAGACTACAACCAATACAGGAAACTTGTATCCATTGATTTTCATTTATTCAACGGTACTTAACATTTATCTAGTATTATCGGATATGTGATCAATTTTATATATATATAGCATTTATACATTCACATATACAATATCCAATTCAAACTATTCAAGCATATAAATCATTCAATTCAAACATATAATTACACAATTAAGTTACACAGCTTACCTCGATACTTGTTCGTATACGAAATTTACTAATCTGACACTTTTTGTTTCCCTTGATCTAACTTGGTATTAGGTCTTTCAGGATCTATATAAATGAATTTAATCATTAATTTAATACAATTCATATTCAATTAGATTCAATCTACAAGCTAGGCAAAATTACCATTTTGTCCCTATACTTTTCATAAATTCCAATTTCGTCCCTAGGCTTGGAAAATGAAATTCATGCAATTTATCCCTTATTCCAAGCCTAGCCGATTTTCATATTTAACAATAACATTCCATAAATTTCACAAAAATTAGAATTTTTCCATAAATTTTGCAACTTTACAATTTAGTCCCTAAATCAGAATTTCATCAAAATTTACTTTGTAAAAGTTGTTTATCCATTAACAACCTTTCATTTTCTACCATAAATTTCAAATTTTCAATATGTTCATCTGTGGTAAATCTTCTACACTTTGATAAATTTTCAAATTAATTCCCAAAATAGATAGATTAAGCTATCTCGATCTCAAAAATATAAGAATTACTAAAAATGTGCAAGAATACTTGCCCAATTAAGCAAGAAAGCTTGTTTTCTCTTACCTAGGGTTTCCATATATATTTTGGGGAAGAAGATGATATATTCATATGATATTTCTATTTAATTATTTATCATCCATTAATTTTCCAACTTTCCAATTTAGTCCTCAACTTTTCTAATTTTTCCATAGATAATTCATCAAAAATATCTACTAATTTTTTCTTTAATGGTCTAATTACCATATAAGGACTTCAAGTTTTAAACTCCATAGCTATTTGGTACTTATAGCTACTAGAATCCAACTTTTGCATTTTATACAATTTAGTATTTTCCTTAATTAAACACATAATTGGTAAAACTTTCTTATCAGAATTTTCATATGTCTTTCCTATCATAATGCAGACCATGCAATAATATTAAATAAATTTTCTTTCCGGCAAGGATTTATGGTCTCAAAACCACTGTTTCGATTTCACTAAAAATGGGCTATTACATTCAACCATACAAAGCTTTGTACAGTACCATTTTAATGCTTGCTTGATAACTGTTATTATATGCAAATTCATTCAATGGAAGAAATTTCTCCCTATTACCTTCGAACTCTAAAACACAACATTAGAGCATACCTTCAAGTACCTGAATTACTCGTTCAAACTGACCTATACATCATCTTTCTTCCTTGGAGACAAAGGCAATCCCAATACAAAGTCTATTGTAACATGTTCCCATTTCCACTCTGGAATCATCGAAGGTTGTAGCAAACCAAAAGGTACCTGATGCTTGGCTTTAACTTGCTGAAAAATTAAACATTTTGATACAAACTCTGAAATCACTATTTCATACCTAGCCACCAGTACATCTGTTTCAAATCACCATAAATTTTATTATCCTCAGGATGTATCAATAAGCTACTGCTGTGAGCTTCCTACAAAATCTTTTGAATGACATCATAATTACTCAGAACACAAATCCTGTTTCTAAAATACAAACTATTGTCTGAACCAACATGCAAGTCTAAATCGAATGTTGACTCAATCTGTTTTTGTTTTGCTATCAATTCGGTTTCACTTTTCTAAGCATCACAAATCTGTTGTAAAAACGTAGGTCTAGCTTTTAGTTCAGCTAAAATAGAATCATCATCAATCAATGCCAACCATGTGTATTCAAAGATCGCAAAGCAAACAAAGACTTTCTACTTAAAGTATCAACAAACAACATTAGCTTTTCCCGGATGATAGTCGATAATCAAATCATAATCTTTCAGCAATTCAAGCCATCTACACAGTCTCAAGTTCAGATCTTTCTGTAACATCAAATACTTCAAAGTTTTATGATCCATGAAGATATGACATTTTTCTCCACACAAATGGTGTTGCCAAATCTTTAAAGCAAATACAATACATGCAAGCTCTAAATCGTGAATCGGATAACTCTTTTCATACGGTTTCAACTGTCGAGAAGCATACGCTACCACTTTGCCTTCTTGATTCAAAACACGGCCTAAACCATTCAATGAAGCATCACTATAAATCACGAATTCCATACCACACTTTAGCTAAACCAACATAGAGGCTTCGGTCAATAACATTTTCAACTTATCAAAGCTTTGCTGACACTTTCCAGACCACTCAAACTTGACATCTGTCTGAAACAGTTTTGTCAATGGTGTGGCAATCATCAAAAATCATTTAACAAATCTCCGATAATATTTGGCTAAAACTAGAAAACTTCTGACTTTTGAAATATTTCTTGGAGGCTTCTAGTCTACTATAGTTGATATTTTATTCGGGTCAACCCTGATACCGTCAGCCAATCCCACGTGTCCCAAAAACCCAACTTCACGGAGCCAAAACTCATATTTGCTAAACTTAGCAAACAATTATTTTTCACTCAAAGTCCGTAAAAAAATTTCTTAAATGTTAAGCATGCTCTGTTTCATCTCGAGAATAAATCAAATATCATTAATGAACACAACCACAAATTTGTCTAAATATGACCAGAATATTCTGTTCATCAAATCTATAAACACATCAGGTGCATTGGTCAAACCAAATAGCATAACAAGAAATCCATAATGTCCGTACCTGGTTCTAGAAGCAGTCTTTGGCACATCCAAGTCTTTAACTTGTAACTGATAATATCCATAACAGAGATCGATTTTTGAAAACACTATCGCACCTTTCAACTGATCAAACAAATCATCAATACGTGGCAAAGGATATTTGTTCTTGATCGTAACTTTATTAAGCTGTCAATAATCAATACACAACAGCATTGAACCATCCTTTTTCTTAACAAACAAAACAAGAGCACCCCAAGGAAAAAAATTGATCCAAGGAATGCCCTATCTGTCAACTCTTGCAACTAGTGCTTTTAACTGTTTCAACTCTGTAGGTGTCATTCTATATGGAGCTATCAAGATTGAAAATTTCTCTAGCACTAACTCAATAGCAAACTCAACCTCTCTAACCAATGGTAAGCCTAGTAACTCTTTTGGAAACATATCTGAAAACTCACATACAGTTAGAACCAACTCTAAGTTCGATTCTAAAACCCTGGAATCAAATTTGTAAGCTAAATACACTTCACAGCCCTTTCTAACATATTTATGTGTCATTATAGCTAAGATAACATTAGATGTACCATCCTATCTATCTGATTCAACTCGAATTCTTTCACTGTTTTGACATTTCAACACAATATGCTTTCTTCTACAGTTTAGAACAGCATCATGCAGAGTTAACTAGTCCATACCCAGAATCATATCAAACTCATTAAAGGGTAACAACATCAAATCAGCCAAAAAGTTGCAATCCCGAATCATCAAATGATAGTTTTTATAGACTTTATCAACTAATACATACTGACCTAAAGGATTTGTTCCTTTAACCGCAAAATAAATAAACTCAAAAGGAATTTTCTTATCTAAAACTAAAGCTGTGCATACATATGAGTGCCTTGACCCTAGGTCAATCAAATCATTAACATTAGTATCAAAGATAGAAAATGTACCAGTAATCACATCAGGTGCCGAAGCTTCCCCTCGAGCACAAATCGCATAAGCCCTAGCTGCTGCTCCTGCCTCAGATATAACCATAGAATCTTTCGTTCCACTTCGACTGTTACCCATATTTCCAATATTTTAAGGTGGTCTCCCTCTCACAACTGTATTACTCGAAAGAGTATTTTGAACCTTCTCTTTAGCAGACCTTTCAGGGCAGTCTCTAAGAAAATGATCATAAGAATCGCATTTGAAACATGATCTATCTTTCAATCTACATTCTCCAAAGTGTCGTCTATTACATTGCTGACATTTAGGTTTGTTATTTTTGACATTACCAACACTTGCAACAGATGTAGCTAAGGTCTCGAGCTCGAATGCTACTTCTCTTTATCTCTCCTTGAGGATCTTGTTGAAGTTGATGAACGACTGCGAAATTCCTTTGATTTTTTTTATGGAGATGAGAATGACTTTCTCATAGGTTGTTTTCCCATATCACGAGCCTCAGAATCTACTTTTTCTTCTTATTTTGCTAAATTCCTCGGCCTTGTGTTCTCTATCAACCAGAACTACAAATTCTTTCAGCTCTAGATTCCCAACTAATAACTTGATGTCTTCATTTAAACTATCTTCAAACTAGATACACATAACAGCCTCAGATGGTATACACTCTCGAGCATATTTGTTGAGTCATACAAATTCTTTCTCATACTCAACCATTGTCATACGACCCTATTTCAATTCCAAAAATTCTTTACATTTTTTGTCGATGAACCGCTGGCTAACATATTTCTTTCTAAACTTTGTATGAAAGGATTCCTAATTTACATGGTCTTTCGATACTACTGCAATCAATGTATTCCACCACTGATATGCTAAGTCTTTCAGTAACGATACAACACATTTTAAGCATTTAACCAGTGTACAAGATAATTCATTGAAAACCCGTATAGTGTTTTCTAATCAAAACTCGTCCTTTTCTAGATTATCTTTAGTTGTACCACGAAACTCTTTAGCCCCATACTTTCAGATTTTATCAACAGGAGGCTTGCTTGCACGTATTGGTTCCAGACCTTGAAGAATAATGGGGACAGGTTGGGGTACGAGTGGGGGTGGAAGTCGTTGAGCCAACAGGTTCATTCTCACAAACTCTGTAAACCACTCAGACATCATCTGGAAGAAGGCTTCTTTAGCTTCACCTTCTCGGCCCTTAGTTACAGGCCCATTACTATTAGAAGTTGCTCCGTGAACAGAAGCTTGTAAGTTACTTTCAACTTCATCGGAATTGGCTGGCTTGGGTGACATCTTATTTATATGAAAACATGATTCAATTTGAGTCAAGAGTTATCACACTACCACAGGTTATATAATGACATGTATTTCTAGACTCCATACATGCTACGTTCAGTTCAAGAACCAACTAAATCGTAGCTCTTATACCACTAAATGTAACACCCCTAACCCATCTCCGTTGTCGGATTAAGGTTACAAAGCATTACCATACAATCGTAACATTTAAACATCATAACATTCAAATAGACTAATCATATCATAATCCATCCAATCACATGCACTTTGTCCCTATATCGAGCCTTCGAGGCCCTAAAAATAGCTTAGAAGCAATTTAAGACTAATTTGAAACAAATTGGAAAATTTAGGAAAAATATGCAAAAATTGTGAAATAGGGGTCACATGACCTTGTGGCCAAGCCGTGTGACATGGCCCTAAGCCAAGTAACTTTCAAAAGAAAGATACACAGTCATGTCCCAACCCCTATTTTCACCAATGTAACTCTCTGAGTAGGGTCATACAGCCGTGTCCCAGCCCGTGTCTGAACCTATAACGCCCCCAAGCCCGAGACCGTCGCCGAAGTCGAGCTTGAGGTGTTACTGAACATAATTTTCCATTTTAAGAACTTTGAAACATTTAATTCTACATTCACAGCATGCTGTCTACCTGCATTATGGTTACAAAAAAAAAATCATATCTCGAGTTACAAAACTCAAAATCAAGATCCATAAATTTTCCCTGAAACTAGACTCATATATCTATATACTAATTTTTTTATAGAATTTTTGGTCAGGCCAATTAGTACAGTTTATTAGTTAAAGTTACCCATGTTTCAGGACTTGACTGCACTGACCTCTGCTTACTACGAACCACTTTTCTATCTCTACAAAATTCATATTACTATGCCATTTGTTTCTCTTAAAACTAGACTCAATAAGGATTTTGAAAATATAAAGCATACCTCATAATTATTTTTGTACAATTTATGGTGAATTCCCAAAGTTGGAACAGGGGATCTAGAAATTGCTCTGGCCCTATCTCACTAAAACTCAAACATCTCATCACATATAACTCCTTTTCCTGTTTCACTTCTTCCATATGAAAGTAGACACAATAAGATTTAATTCCATATTTAATTCATCACCTAAGTCGGTTTCTACTATTTTTAGTGATTTTTCAAACTCACGTTATTGTTACTGTAATGTTCTGTTTTATGGCAAATTTCATCTTTTTATGAATTTTCATGAACTACAGAACATATTAGTCTCACATAGCATCCAACATTATCTAGGCTAGCCATTCCAATGACTAATCATTACCAAGCATTTTCTTAACCAAACCACAACCATATCATAAGATTATTTACACAAAATAAGAACAATGCTATACATGCCATACTTAAGTTATACAAGCCATTTTACCAAAAAGTCCTTCGGATAGTGTGAACGAGCCTTCGACCTATCCCGATTCCTGAGCCGGCTTGTCCAAAACTACAATGAATGAAAAGGAGGGAGTAAGCATAAATGCTTAGTAAGTTCACATGCAAATAATAAGTAACATAACAAAGCAATTCTTCCAAACAACACTAGCATGGTATCACCAAAACATATATCACATTTCTAATCATCAATTGTCATCTTACCACATTATGGTTGTTGTATCAAGTTTCAACCCGAGGGTTAAGTGCATACCTGTCCAAAGTATCCATTTCACAACACTTATCAAAATGATACTTGCCTCTTGAGTGTTCTTCCATTTCGCTAGAATTTTACCCGTTGAACACATTGGAATATAACTCGGATACATGGATAATTTGCACATAAGTGCCACATATGTAATCAAGCGACCATGTAACTCGCCCATAAGTGAACTCGGACTCAACTCAACGAGCTTGGGCGTTCACATCCATAAGTGAACTCGGACTCAACTCAACGAGTTCGGATGCCTAGTTACATCTCACGAACTCGGACTTAACTCAACGAGTTCGGACATTCGCATCCATAAGTGAACTCGGACTCAACTCAACGAGCTCGGATGCCCAACCATCCTAGTGACATGTCACTTGTATCCTAATCTATTCCCAAGGTTCAAACGGGATTTTCCTCAGTCACACATTTCCCCGTCGTTCTCCTCGAAATATCGGAACCAATACATTGCTTGCATCTCATACTTATCAATTTAATCACATACTTTTCATACCAATACATAATATTTCACAAAGCATAATATTCATAATAACAAGTATCATATCATATAAATAGCATTGAATCACTTAAAATAGCAATTATGTTACATTATTTACACATGAACTTACCTCGGTACAAAATATAGCAATTTTGCAATTTAGTCCACAATCTTTTCTTTTCCTCGATCAAGGTTGATACGTCTTTCTTGATTATGGAGCTTGGAAGCTTGAAACAAACCCTAGCTATGGAGAACCCTTGAAATTTCGTGGTAATGAAGAAGATGATCAATTTTGTGTTATTTTTCCCTTTTTATTTCATGTTAATATCCAAATGACCAAAATGCCCCTCCTTACTAAACTTTCAAAAATTCCATCCATGTCCAAATTTTGTCAATGAACTTAAAATTGGCCAAATTACTATTTAAGACCTCCTAATTAATATTCCAAAGCAATTTCATACTAAAAACTTCTAGAATGCAAATTTTGCAACTTATTCGATTTAGTCCTTAATTTCAAATTAAGCACTTTACGCATGGAATTTCTTCACGAAATTTTCACACAATCATGCAATCATATCATAAACCTCAAAATAATTATAAAATAATTATTTCTATTCAGATTTGTGGTCACGAAACCACTATTCTGATTAGGCCCTAATTCGGGATATTACAGAACCCGTGTAACTCTCTGAGTAGGGTCACACAACCATGTCACACACCCAAAACCACTATTTTCGACGTCACTGAAAATGGGTTGTTACAAGTCATCCCTTTCATTTTCATCTCCTTAACTAAGACATACACTTTTAGAGTACCTTACCAAATTTAATTCTTATTTGCTTATTTTTTTTCATTTACCTTATTTTCTTCTATTTTAATTCTAAAAAATTTGGTTCATGACTCTTAGTCTTTCTTTTAGCCATCTATATTCACATCTAAAGTTGATTATCAATATTTAATCCATTTTCACCTGTAGTAGTATCTAGTAAAACTGACTCAAATACATTAAACTCCCCACTACACTAATAAGCACCGAAGTACTAAATTGTAAAACAGCGTAAAACATCCCTCCACCATACTAAGGAGCTCATAAAAGCATAAACTACACCACACCAAAATGCACAAAAATGTGAAACCTCCGACAGAACTCCAACAAGCTATAGCCCCTAATTGGCATGCCAACCATATCCTAACATTTCACCTGAGGCACATTACAATTATAATTAGCATATATCCATTTAGTCTATTTACACATACATATACACATATCATATAGAGGAACTTTAAGTGCTTTTACATACTTATGATCAAATCCATATTAATAAAGGCCTTATGAGTATGGTCATTTTTCACATGTAGGCATTTTGCATTTAAAAACATATTTCTTTAGGTCTTATACACATGTCCATTCCGTTTAATAGTTCTAATTTATGCAGAGTCATGTTTTTATTGTTATCTGTCTTTCAAAACAAAATATTCTACTTGAGTGGAAGTCACTAAATTATTTATTTCATAGTCCACAAAATTCAAATCAAGATTCGTTTGATGTTTTAGAAACTATACTCTTGAACCTTTCAATCACAATTTTTTTGGAATTTATTCTCTTGTACACACATGCCAGCAAGATTTTAAAGTCATGAAAGAGTTGCTACCAAACAACTCTGACCTCCCTTCACTCAAAAAGTATATTTTTCCTATTTTGTAATTTAGATGAATTCTTTGTTTGTTAAACTAGACTAATAAGTTTTTCGGACATATAAAGGTCATCCTCTAATTCATTTTTGTAACAGCCCACTTATGACCCTAATCGGAACGAGTGGTTTCAGGACCACTTAACCGAGTTGAAATATTGTTTGTACTGCTTTAATATGTTTTACTGTATGATAGATTCACTGGATGAAAGTTTCGCTCAGAAATTTTATCGTTTAAATGGTTAATTTGAGAAAAAGGACTAAATCGCATAAAGCGATAAATTTGAGTTCTATTTCATAAAAGATTTAAATGGCTTTGGTTTTATTAATGAAAGCCCTTGAATGGTTATTTTACCATTTTATTTATTAGTGGACATTCATGTCCATATTTTATATGGTTTTTAAATGTTTTAACAAATGGTAAAGTTGTCATTTAGTGTAAATATATGTTTTAATTAAAAAACAAACAAAATTTGGCTTTGGTAAAACTAACCCAATTTTATATCTAAATGTTTACCAACCTTCTTTTAGTCAAAATTATACAAGCCTAAAAATTTCAGCTTAAATTGAGTTCGTTTGCTATGTCTAATTTAAGTTTAACTATTAGGGACTAAATTGTAACAAAATACAAACTATCAGGACCTATTCTAAATTACAAATTAAGTGTGTTTCAATTAAATTTTACCCATTATGAGACTAATCCTAAAATTTTACCATGTTTTCTTATCATTTAGGGCTTTAATTAGACTAATCAATTTTCAAACTAAATTATAAGTTAAACAAATTAGAATACCAATTTAAAAAGATAAAAATTTAAACCCCCAAAAACTCACACGGCCGTGTCCCCCAGACCCTATGTCATTAAATAATCGTGTTCGTGTCATGAAAAACTTTTAGGTAGATCGCACACGCCTATGTAGAAATCCCATACTCTTGTGTGTGATAGCTCCAGTTTCCACATGCACGTGTCATTTACCCAAACACCCGTGTGCAACCCCTCACATGCCCGTGTGGACAAGCACACGCCCATGTGAAAATCACTATACCTATTTTTGCAAAAAACTTGTTTTAAAACCCAATTTTGCATATTTTAATAGTCAATTAAACTCGATTTAACTACGATTAATTAACATACATATACATACACTTTCAATTGAATTTATTGACATCAATTAAGCCTCAATTAAATAGAACTAGGTAATTAATTTCATGCACATCAAACATCGAATGAATCAAACAAGTGGCGTACCTTAGTCGCTAGTAAGCCACTCCATGGAAGCTTCATTTAAACAATTGTTAGTATAAATTTCATGCTTCACACACCGTGTTATCAATCATCGTGTTATCAAGCAACAATACACCATAAACTATTCAATAATTAAAATCAAACATGCCTCAAATTTATTATAAAACCATCCAAAATAAATGTCCAATATCCAAAGTCCAATTACAACCAAAATCAAACTAATTCCTGGGAGTTCTACAATACTCGATTTCAGCTAAAATGTGTATTAAAGTCTCTACCAAGCCTATATCTCTTAGAATTCTCTTACTCGACTCCTCAGCTCCTCAAGCTAATGATTATCTGCATGAATTGTGAGGGTGTGAGATTTAAAAAAACTCAATGAATGTTAATAGAAACGACTAGTAAATTAACATCCAATTCATGCTTAACTCACAACCAATCATTCACCAATTGTCAGCCAAAATTATTAACATGTCAATTTAATTTCCATAAGCATTTTCAATACCAAAAATCAATTATTCGTGGCTTTCAATCATCAATTGATATAGTAACCATAACACATAAATATATTGGTATTCATTTCTCATGGCTTAATTGGGTGATCATATATAGGATAAACAGATCTCAGAACTCCCACAAATATCAAATATAGTCCATCGAGTTAAGCGGGCCAAAGCTCATGCTCCTTTATAGTGCCTCAAACAACCCATTGAATGGAGACTCATGCTTAACACTTTCTTATCTACTCCAAACAAATCAGTCCACCTAGAGTCATATGCTCACAATGTCACAAATAAAGGTGAGTACCCACAAATCCTATGGCATGCCAACTATATCCAATAGATCCACCATGCATGTTATATTCAATCAAACATAGCATATAAATCAGTCATTATTGTGCTTAATTTAATGTGACAAGATGTTTATGTGTAACTTGTAACATAGCCATTTAGCATCCAATTAAATCAAGCAATTCATTTACCAATTTCCCATATTCAATTACCAATTGTAACACCAACATATCATGATAAAAAAATTTAGTATACATGCTTTAAATCATCCCTAAAATTAATTTATTAAATAGCACAAACACCACCCAAAGTTTACTTACCATTTTCAATACAAATTCAATTTTTTGCACATTTAATACCAATCTTGCAAAATCTATCATTCAATCATAATTAATTAATTGAAATCATTAATTAAGCTACTAATTAAACATAATTGAGGGTTAATTTACCAAATATCTCTTAAAAACACTCAGCACAAAATTTTATCCTATCACAACAAGTGATCAACTAAGCAATTCACTACAGCAAAATAGACTTTTAGCGGCATTTTTTTAGCCTTTAACGGCGTTTATAAGCACAGCAAATAGTATTAGTAACTAGGTAATATGGTTAGTTGTAGGTGATGTGACACACCGGACTTGGCTGTAACGTCTGGGCCGGGTTTGGGGTGTTACAAATGTACTCAATTACTTGGCAAAAAATGCCGCTAAAGGTCTATACTTTTAACGGCATTTTTTCCGCAAACGCCGCTAAAGGTATTGAGTTTTAGCGGCGTTTTTCCCGCAAACGCCGCTAAAGGTATTGAGTTTTAGCAGTGTTTTCACCATAAACGCGGCTAAAGGTATTGAGTTTTAGTGGCATTTTTCACCACAAATGCCGCTAAAGGTATTGAGTTTTAGCGGCGTTTTTCCCGCAAACGCCGCTAAAGGTATTGAGTTTTAGCGGAGTTTTTCCCACAAACGCCGCTAAAGGTATTGTGTTTTAGAAGCGTTTTTCCCCAAAACGCAGCTAAAAGTATTGAGTTTTAGCGGCGTTTTTTCGCAAACGCTGCTAATTTTTACATATTTAACAAACCTTTTTTTCACCGATATCCAACCCTTCTTGCATTTAAAATCCAACCAATAACAGCAAATATGGCATACAAATCCAACCAATAACATTAAACCTAAATAATACTTGAAATTCAATGAAAGATATATGATATACATTAATAAATAAAGTATAAAAAAGTATTTTTTTACAATAATACTAAATGTGAAAATGTTAAAAATATTCTTACAACGGGAAAAGAAATATCTAAGATAGCGGCTCTGTGGCTGCTGCGGCTGCTGCGACTGCTGAAACATCTTCATCATTTGCTGAAGCTGTAGCTGCAGCTCATCATACTTTCTGCTTTGCTCTGCCTCCCTCTCGGCTACATCTGCTAAAAGTTTTTGCTGAAATTCTTCATGTTTTCTTTTAACCTCAGTAATTTGTTCAACTGTGCTCACTTGCATATCAGCTATCTGATCTCTTAACTTCTGAACTTCAGCTTGAGATTAACTTTCAGACGGCATGTATTGTTGGGAGCTGGATCCAAAATATCCGGTCCGGGTAACACTAGATTCTTGAATTCAAACCCGACCATACCTTTCAGGACCTAAAACTTCAGTAATAATTCTGTTATCAATGTCCTCATGATTAACAGAACTATCAGTCGAAGCAATCGCTTCATACTCCGCCTTCTTCTTCTTTAGTCTCTCCTAATAATCAATTAAAGAGTTAGAAACGAAATATATAATAAAAAAGAATACAACATAACATAACATTATTTAATAAAAGAATGCAACATAATTTATAATAAATCAAATTTTATTAAGTAAATATATCATAATTTCTCTAGCTTCAGATGTCATTGGAGATCCATCTTTCTTTCTATGCGTAATGTCAAAAAGCTAAAGGCGTCCAACTTTTTGACCAAACGAGACTTCCTATAATATAGTAATAAAAATATTATTTAATAGTAGAAAGTCATTAGTATTTGATAGAATTAATAAATTTTTAATACCTCGGCCTCAGCTACGTGAGCAAAACTTCTCGACCCTGCCATGTGCGTGAATTTTTGTTTCTGTCTGCTACTTGTTCCAACTCGCTCACGGTCCTACATAATGAAATTATTATTACGTATATAGTAAATACTATAAACCGAACAATTTAGAAGAGTTTGAAAGTACGTAATACCTCTCTTTTTTTTTTAATTCTAAAATCTAACCTTATCTTCCCACTAGTGTCACGGGCCAGAGTTCAAAGCCCGTGACCATCGAACCAAATGCATCCGAT
This sequence comes from Gossypium stocksii, assembly GCA_020496765.1. Taxonomy (NCBI): domain Eukaryota; kingdom Viridiplantae; phylum Streptophyta; class Magnoliopsida; order Malvales; family Malvaceae; genus Gossypium; species Gossypium stocksii. The sequence goes on from CM035624.1 coordinate 46,749,390, forward strand.
GGAGGTCTATTGCTTAGATGGGGATCATTTGGCCCACGAGAGCTGGCCCGATTCAAGGAACTATTGGAGAAGCCTATCAAATTGAAGCCTGGTTGGCCCGATAGTGAAGTTATGGCAACTTAGGCTGATATGGTAACTAATCTTGTAAGATAGAGGGAATCATATCTTGTAAAGATTAGATAGGATTTGATATGGCATATCTTGTAAATTCCTTGAATTAAGGGATATGGTCGATCTCGTCCGTCGATGTAACTGAATCTTGTCCGTCGGTTGTTGGGGAGCTCAAGTATAAATAGGGAGCCTCCCCCTCATTTGTAATCACTCCATTCTATTGTTTCATTATTCTTTGTGAATAAGAATAGAGAGCATTTACTCAAATACTTTGCGTGCGCCTTTCGGTTGTTCTTGTGTTGCTTTCTTTTGGCATTAAATTGCTTCCGCTCTTTAATTGGTGCCTTGGAGGAGTTCTTAACGAGTCCTCAATTGAGTTAAAGGCTGACTTAGGCGAGTTTAGGCGAAGAAACTACCTAAGGCCGCACGGGTTTGCATGTGAAAACTCTAGCCCCGTGACAAGTGGTATCCGAGCTAAAGGTTCGAAGGCACTGTTGGGATGTCGAAAGAAGAGTTCGAACAACGGTTGGCGAGAAAATCCTTGAGGGAAACACTGTCGGTAGTAGAGGAACATTTGGGCGAACTCGAGGGATCCATGGAGGACACAAAAGAGGCACTCGATGGGGTCGAGGGTCGCACAGATAACTGGAAGGAACAGTCCGGAGACTATGTAAAGATGTCTCTTGATTCTACCATGGACCAGGTAAATGAGTTGTTTAATTCACACGACGATAAAATGTCTAAGTGGTATGACGCTCTTGCAGCCATGATGATGGCGTTGAAGGAGGAAACAATGGCCACGACACTGGCTTTGAGCAAAAGAGTAGAGGAACTCGAGGGAGAGTTGGTCTCGTGCCGAGTAGCAGTGGGGAATGGAGTGTCAAGTGCAGCACTCAGTGACGAGTATGTCCCGAAGCCGAAAGAGTTTGTGGGGACAAGGTCTGCATGCGATGTGGACAATTTCTTATGGAGGATGGAAAATTACTTCCGTGCCAAAGGCATCGTGGACGATGCGGGTAAGGTTAAAACTGCTTCATTATTTCTTACTGACATTGCGCTTTTATGGTGGCGAGGTAGGACCACAGATAAAAGGCAAGATGAGATTGGAACATGGGAAGAGTTCCAATGCGAGCTGAAGGGATAGTTTTACCTGGAGTTTACTGAGGAAGAAGCTCGGGCAAAGTTGTAAGGGATAAAGCAACGAGGCACAGCAAGGGAGTATATACGAGAGTTCAAGGAACTCATGCTCTAAGTTTCTGATATGACCGAGGGAGAAGCAATGCTTGCTTTTCAAGAGGGATTGAAGCCGTGGGTCAGACAGGAGGTGGAACAAAGAGGTGTCCAAAAGCTGTCGGAAGCCATGACGGTAGCGGAGTCCGTGGTTAAGCTTGGTCTAGAAAAAGACAAGCTTGGGTCTTCCAAGTCCGAGGAAAGGGGCCTATGTGAAGGGAATCACGAGGGAGACAAGGATGATGGCAATGGCAACGGCAACAATAGTGGTAATGGGAAACCACGAGTTGGGAAGAAGGAACCCAAGAGAAAAAGGGACAAGCGGAAATGCTTTCTCTGTGACGGTCCACACATATTGAAGAATTGTCCGAAGAAATCCGCGCTTAAAAAGAAGCCGATGGTAAAGGCCTTGGGACTTGGTTCGAGCGCAAGGGGTGTCAAAGCCAAGGAGGCCGAGAACGAGAAGAAGCCAGTTGAGTGCTTCTTGTGTAATGGTCCGCATAGGTTGCGGAAGTGTCTGATGAAATCCGCGCTTAAGGAGAAGCCGGGGGCAAAGGCCTTGGGACTTGGTTTGAGCGCAAGAGGTGTCGAAGCCAAGGAGGTCGAAAGCGAGAAGAAGCCGGTTGAGTGCTTCTTGTGCCATGGTCCGCATAGGTTGCGGAAGTGTCCGAGGAAGTCTGCCATCGAAGGGAACGATGGAGCAGACAAAGAGCCCAAGAAGCTTGGTTTGAGCAAGGGAAAAGCCGAACCCAAGAGGGCAAAGAAGAGCAAGTCTGTCATTGAAGGAATCGATAGAGCAGACAAAGAGCCCAAGAAGCTTGGCTCGAGCAAGGGAGAAGCCAAAGCCAAGAGGGCAAAGAGGAGCAAAAAGAAGCAAGTGAAGTGCTTCTTGTGCCGTGGTCCGCATGAGTTGCAGAACTGTCCAAAGAAAGCCTTAGTTAAAGGAAAGGCAACGTCCGAGCAAGGTGAGTCGTCGGAGGGGCTTCCACTCAGGGAAGAGGTGAGTTTGTCATCGAACTCAGAGGAAGAAGTTGCGATGAAAACAGTGAAGCTGGGACCAATGAGGCTCAAGTCAAGTGAAGCGTTAGAGTTGGCCGAGTCATCGACAAGGCTTCCACCTATGAGAGAGGTGGGTGATGCATCGGACTTCGAGGAAAAAGAAGTGATGCATGAGGGACAGTTGACCCGAGTAAATGCTGAGGTACATTCCGAACACCTTAAGAGTGTGTTGCGTTCTAACTTGTTGACTTGGCAAGAACGTAGGGGCCCTTTCGAAGTTCTTGAGCAAGGAGGCCGAGAGACTGTGGGCGAAGTGAAGCCAAGTGCTGTGAATCAAGAGGATTCTGTTCGAGGGAAGTTAGAACGTGGGCAAGGGAGTGACATAACTCCTTGTCGTCGAGATGTACGAATGAGTAGGACGGCTCAAAGTAAGAAGCGACGGAAGCCGAGGCAAAAGTCCCTAAAGAAGGGAGGAGCTAAGGCAACAAGACGAGACCGAGGCGAATCAAGTCAGTGCCATTCGGGAGTCGCAACGAGGACGTTGCGAGAATGGGTGGGGGAGAATGTCACGGGCCAAAGTTCAAAGCCCGTGACCATCGAACCAAATGCATCCGATGGAGGTCTATTGCTTAGATGGGGATTATTTGGCCCACGAGAGCTGGCCCGATTCAAGGAACTATTGGAGAAGCCTATCAAATTGAAGCCTGGTTGGCCCGATAGTGAAGTTATGGCAACTTAGGCTGATATGGTAACTAATCTTGTAAGATAGAGGGAATCATATCTTGTAAAGATTAGATAGGATTTGATATGACATATCTTGTAAATCCCTTGAATTAAGGGATATGGTCGATCTCGTCCGTCGATGTAACTGAATCTTGTCCGTCGGTTGTTGGGGAGCTCAAGTATAAATAGGGAGCCTCCCCCTCATTTGTAATCACTCCATTCTATTGTTTCATTATTCTTTGTGAATAAGAATAGAGAGCATTTACTCAAATACTTTGCGTGCGCCTTTCGGTTGTTCTTGTGTTGCTTTCTTTTGGCATTAAATTGCTTCCGCTCTTCAATTGGTGCCTTGGAGGAGTTCTTAACGAGTCCTCAATCGAGTTAAAGGCTGACTTAGGCGAGTTTAGGCGAAGAAACTGCCTAAGGCCGCACGGGTTTGCATGTGAAAACTCTAGCCCCGTGACACTAGTACCTCAACATTCCCGGCGGGACATTTCGCAATTTTTCTTCGAGTCTTATGTCTTTCTTAAAAAATTGTTTTTTTAAAATACTTTTATTGTCTCTCCATTTCTTACCCAAGGTCTTCTTAATATAGTCATCCGAGACCTCTAAAGCAAATCTCTCCTAAAAAAACACAAGGTTAAAAAGTAAATAAAAATTAAACTTAAACCAAAGTATTATAAATTATTTTCACGTTTTCTTACCTTAATATTGGCGAGAGCTTGATTTTGGTTACTATCAGGCATGTGATGCCATGATTCGTAATTGATGGGCAACATATTAGCATTTCGTGATAGAATGCCCAAATAGCCTGCTAAAACTCGAGCTTCAGATCCAACAGGCTGACCATGACTATTTCTTCGGACTTTGACACGCTCTATAGGAGCTAAGTCGTACAAATCAGTGAGTAGGGTACGACCTCGACCTCTGCGCGGGCCAGCACTTTCAGCTGAAAAATGATATATTATTATATTAAAAATAAGAAATAAATTAATAATAAAAGCGAACACGCATGTAAAATAAAATAAACATTACTCTGAACTTCTGGAGTCTCGTGAAGCGTCTCCAGCACACTTGAAGATCCAACAACTGTCTGTTGTTCACTATTTCCTTGTTCTAAATTTGGATTATTCTGGACAATATTTAAATCTCGTAATTTTCATCTACGCATTTTTCCTGCAATACTCATAAAACGGTAGAAATTTTAGTAATAAATTAGAACAATAATAGTATACATAAAATAGTTAAATTATATAACATGAGCAAGAGTAAAATAATAACATTACATATAATTAAAAAATCGTAAATTCTTACTACATTATAATTCGTCCATATCTTCATCCACATCCTGACGAACCCATTGAAATTGTGTACTAGTACTAGGGATATTTTCATTTAAGTTTTGTTCTGGAAAAGGCAAAGTTTCTGATCTTTCGACGATATCATCTCTGCTTCCATTGCCCATGTCAAACAACTCTCTAGGGCTGTTTCGGAGTACAACGTACCAACCCTCATCAGTTGGATCTTTGGAGTAAAAAACTTGTTTCACTTGAGAAGAAAGTACATACGACTCGTCTATCAATTGTTCTCTAGTGTGAATCAATCAAGAGAAATTCACCATTGTAAACCCGAATTGATCGCTTTTAATACCGCGAGCAGTATTCACATCAGCCCAATCACCTCGAAATAAGACAACTTTCCATTTTTCATAGTAATCCAATTCAATAATGCCGGTAAGAAGTCCGTAATACTCCACATTTCCCTCGACTGGATTACTATCCCTAGCACTAGCATAACTCGTAATAGAAGAATTAACAACTATTCCACAATTTTGGGTTCTCCTCAATCTCTCCCGATTTTTTGTATGAAATTTGAATCCATTAATGATGAAGGCACTGTATCTTTTCACTAATCGATTCGGACCTTGGGAAAGCCATTTAACTTCGTCACTAATGGCCTTCCCACTCCAAATCTATTCCACATCGAAAGATGATTGAGTAATAATTATAAATGTTAGGAGAAAACATTATTATTTGGCAATAAAAGGTTGAGTTGCATACCGTTTGGCTTAACCATTCATGAAAAGATTTAGTGAATAACTTATTAATCTCTCGATGTGGTAATCTTCGTGAGCGTGAACGAGATCTCAATATTTGTTTGTACTCACTGTGTTAAACACAGTTTTAATTGGTTAGAAAATAAACAAATCAAAAAGATGAATATTTATCATATTTATCATATTCTACAACTTACTTGCATAATGGTTCAATTGCATCGTGGTGGAAAAGAACATATCTATATGCTTGTATCCAAGATCGGTCATCTAATTCTGTAATTTCAACTTTGCCGATTGTTTCTCCATAACTTTGAAATCAATAAGTTTCGGCCAAATTAGGATTATTGAGCCCAGCATTTCTACTTGGTCTATTCAATCTTGTTTCAACATCTTCTAAATATCTAGAACAGAATGTCATACATTCCTCTTCCAAGTAGCCTTCAGCAATTGATCCTTCTGGATAACGTTTATTATGGCAATAAGACTTCAATTTGCCTAGGAACCTAAACACGATATACAACATTATCAACAGTTGTAACTATAGGTATAGAGGTGAATGAATGAATACCTTTGAAATAAATTACCACCTTTCTATAGGATACATCCAACAATAGAAAACCAGTCCACCAATTATTGCTTCACGAGAGAGATGAATTACCAGGTGCACCATAATAGTGAAGAAAGAAGGTGGAAAGATCTTCTCCAAATTGCATAATGTCAAAGTGACTCGATCTTGTACTTTTTCAAGTTCTTCAACATTCAGAACTTTGCCACAAATTGCTTTCATTATATTAGACAGTTCAATTATACAGGACGTCACCTTCTTTGACATACAGCACCGTAAAGCAACTGGAAGTAGATCTTGCATCAAGATGTGATAGTCATGTGATTTTAATGAATACAGTCTTCGATCTTTAAGACTTACACAATGAGATATATTTGATGCATACACATCTGGGACCTTTATATCCTTCAACACCGTGCAGAACATTTCTTTCTCTTCCTTCGACATTGCAAAAATTAGAGGCGGCAACTGATATTTTCCATTCGGAATACTTGGGGATGAAGATCTCGTCGAATTCCCATGTCAACTAAATCAAGTCGACTCTGAAGATTATCTTTCGATTTACCATCGACGTTTAAAATTGTCCCAATGATGTTCTCACAGACATTCTTCTCAATATGCACCACATCAAGATTGTGGCGTAATATGTGATGCTCCCAATAAGGCAACTAAAAAAAAATACTTATTTTCTTCCACAAGTCCTCCTTATTAGGGTCATCCTCCAAATCAGATTTATCATTAGATTCATCCCTCGATCGTCTATTTGTTTGCCGGTTGGATGATTGATTCAGCTTCCCGTAACTGAAATCTATATCTTTTAACATGAACAAGATTTTAGATCCAATGGTCTGCTCAGGAGCTTCTTTGAACTCTTCAGTACCGTCAAATAAAGCCCTCTGATATCTATATCTATGATTTTCATCTAACCACTGACGATGCCCCATATAGCAAAACTTCTTCTCATTATATAACCACTGTGAACACGTTTGAGCAGCACAATAAGGACAAGCATAACGTCCTCTGGTACTCCAACCAGATAAATTTGCATATGCCGGGAAATCATTAATTGTCCACAGTAAAGTAGTACGTAGGTAAAAGTTCTCCTTTCTCAATACATCATACGTCTCAACACTTGTCCATAATTGTTTTAATTCTTCAATAAGTGGCTACAGATATATGTCAATATCATTTTCGGGGCCTTTCTCTCCGGGGATAATCATAGATAATATCAAAGAAGATTGCTTCATGCAGAGCCATGGAGGAAAATTATAAGGAACAAGGACCACAGGCCAAGTACTATACGAGGTGCTCATGATTTTAAAAGGATTAAATCTGTCAGATGCTAACCCAAGCCGCACACTCCGAGGATCACTTGCAAAGCTTGAAAATTTATTGTCAAATGATTTCCATGCTAAAGAATCTGCAGGATGCCTTAATAATCCATCATCCGTTCGTTGATCATGATGCCACGTCATAAACTCGGCTATCTTTGACAACATGAATAGCCTTTGAAGCCTTTGGATTAGCGGGAAATATCGCAAAATCTTGTTCGGCTTCCTTCTTGACTGTGGCTCATATTCATCATCATTAACATCTTCTGCATCTCTATTCATCCAACGAGATTTACCGCAAACATGACAAGACTGTTGATTTCTCTGATCACCCCAATACAACATGCAATCATTTGGGCAACTATGAATTTTGTTGTACACAAGGCCAAAATCTTTTATCACTTTTTTCATGTCTTTGCATGATTGAGGGATTCTTGCAAACGGGAACATTTCTCTCAAAAACTCTAACAGCATTGTCAAAGAGTTTCCGGTCCACCCTCTCAAACATTTTAAGTGAAAAAGGCGAATACAGAATGACATTTTCGAAAATTTTGATCCCTCGTAAAGTTCTTCATTCATTTCACCAAGTAACGTATAGAGCTTCACTGCTTCTTCATTCGACTGTTCATCTGGTACAGTTCTTCCCATTTCCATAAAAGTATTTCCACCGATATTATAATCATCGGATGCAACATGGTTTGGTGGAAATGATTGGAAACCTTCACTCCGCATATTAAATGCATCCCGCATCATACCTTCCATGTCATCTTCTCTAACATACTGACGGTAACCACTATAAGGATAACCCAGATTAATCGTCGAAGAGGCTCAACTAGGTGTACACTCACCATGGAAAATCCATTTTTTATAACCCCGAATGAAGCCATCAACAATTAGATGTTCGTAGACAACTTCATGATAATGCCAATAGATATTGCCACACTTCTTACAGGGGCAAAGAATCATATTCTCTTGGATTGAATTGTGAAATGCAAAATCTAAAAAAGTTTGCACTCCATTTCAATACTCGTTGCTTGCCCTTGACAAATTCATCCAAGTCCTATCCATTTTGTAGTTGTTGAAGTCTAAAGTTGGCAATAAGTTACACGAGTAAGTTGTTTATTATGTAAGTTTTGATATGATATATATTTATGTTTTATGTAAGTTATGTAGATTACGTAAGTTATGAAATTTGAACTTTAAACTATATGCTTTTAAGGAAATTATTAGATTAAACTACATGTATTAGTTAAGTTATGTAAGTTATGTAAGTTATGTAAGTTGTTATGTATGTTATGTGAGTTATGTAAATTATGTAAGTTATGTGAGTTATGTAAGTTGTTATGTCAATTATGTAAGTTATGTGAGTTATGTAATTTATTTAAGTAATGATCAATAGTAATACTATTTTAAATATAGTATTAGTTATAACTTTTAAAGACATTTAAAAATATTAAATATTAAAATCAAACATTATTAATATAAAACAATAGTAATTTTTAAATCTTTTTTAAGCTCGATAGAATTATTTATAAGCCCCATAGAACCTTTTTGAAATCTTTTTGGATTTTTTAAGATTCATCGTACGTGGCGTTGTTACACCTAGGGAGGATCCGTTATATCTTACAGTGAGATATAAGGTAACCCGTCAGGTTTCCAGCCTATATACTTTGAATCTTTTTTTATACAAATACCTTTAAAAATATTAAATATTAAAATCAAACTTTATTAATATAAAACAATAGTAATTTGAATATAATAATATCAAAAAATCGTAGTTTAATTTTTATAAGTAAATTGGAAATAAATTAATGTTATATAAATATTCAATAGTAAATGAGCTCGATAGAACTTTTTTCAAGTCTTTTTGAATTTTTTTTATCCATTGATCATACATGGCGTTGTTACATGTGATATAGGTACTCATCTGTTATATTTATATTTAGATTCCTTTAAAAAAAATAAAATAAAGTATTTAAAATAAGGTTGGAGAGAAGGCATGCTATTGTTGTAATTTTAATGGACAAGCAAGCTACATGGTAATAAAATTTAATTGAAAAAAAACATGGCAAACTGGCAAACATGGCAAATTTAAAGGAAAATCAGCAATTAAATCGATACGAAATCGAAGCCCCAAAAGATTAATTTTCTGAAAATCATCATGATGAAAATATTATTCATCATAATTATGAACTAAAACGTACCTTAATACTTTGCACCAAATATTAATGCAGCTGGTCGTTAGTACCTACAGCATGATAGATCAAACATTAACTACCTTATACCATTATACCAATTCAACTTTTCATTCATTAAACATATATGTACCTGCCCAAGCAATATTTTGTAGATTAATTACAAAATCAGTTACACAAATTCATGTTTAAATATTTAAGTAAATATAGTTCATGCTTGTCCTTGAAAATACATAACAATTGACCAGAAAATAAGAGAAAATTAATATTGTTAAGCTTTCAAATTCACTGACCCTTCTGAAATAGTTGCAGACAACAGTGTATACAGACAAAATATAAATCACCGACCTTAATAGGTTTTTAGTTTATTAGTGTATACAGACTAAAAAATGCCAGTAATAAATATGGAAGATACAGGTAACATTTCAACAAAACCAACTTTGTATCATGGGCAGATCATATGTGAAAAATTTGATTCCTTGGTTCATAAAATCAACAAAATCAAGATTCCTTGGTTCAGCCAGCCACTGGGGCTATCTTTAATAAATTACATGTTTAATTCAGAAAACCAGGTTAGCAAGCAGGCTCTTTTTCATTTTTTTTTTAGAAGTAAAAGCCAACAAGCAAACAGCAATCGTAGTAAAATACTAAATTAAGAAGGAAAATGTAATTATTAAACTAATCAAATCACTCATTTTAATTATTAACAAGTAACAACAAGAACTTACGGTATGGCAGCAGACGAAGATGCAGTAGAGGGCTACTGACAATTTAAATATGGATTAAAACCCTACAAAATAAGAGAACACATCAAGATTTCAAGGTCTTTGCTTACTTTCAATTTAATTTGGAAAGTGAAACATGTAAACAAAGCATTGATTAGCATCTTAACCAAGTCAATAATCTTTCAAGTAAATATAATTATCTGAATACGATAATACCTTTGAGCAAGTCGCCAGACGAAAAGTTGGACGATGATACAGATGAAATCTCTGGTTGATTGAAGAGAAACAAGAAATCTGAGAAATTGTCTTTGTCGCCGCTGCTGCTGTTGAAATTTTTTGTTTTGAAATTCCAACAAAAAAAATTTAATTAAAATTAAGTTTGTTTTAGCATACAAAATTGGTAGGTTTTGATTCAAGAAGCTGTGTTTCTGATCAGTTGTGGCACTTACACTTTGTAGTCAACTATTTCACCTTACCAATTCGAAGAAAGAGCTGTACCGTCTCAGTTTATCAACAGTTTGTCTGCAAATTTTTAAGCAGGTCCTACAGGTTTGGCTTAATTAGAACAACTAAAATTTCCCGAACAGATCATAATAATATATTTAACAATTCCAAAATTAATTTCATATTTTTAATAAATCCAATGAGAGAAAATAAAATGACAGAAACACCTTAAATAGCAGCTTCAGTTGAACCAATAGTTGCAGGAGGAGCAGGAAGCAGTAACTGATTAAATGGCAAAGTTCTAACAGTGCTTCAAGTGGATCTGTTAAATTAAAACGATTAAACTTTTGAGAAGCTACAAGAAGAATAAAAAAGAAACTCCATAAATTCAAAATTAGTAAATTAAATGAAAAATAAAACGGTATAAATAGCAAGTTAATCACTATACATCAAAAGTCATTATCGAAAGATAAAAAACCGCACTGTTCTTTGAATACAAAGGACATAGTTTAGCCAACAATATATTCAGCCAATGTATATTCAGGAAAAGGAAATTGCAAGAAAAAGACTACATTTTCCTCCTACTATTTTATTTGTTAATTAATTACAAAATGAAAGAAGAAATGGAAGAAAAAACAGAAAAACAATTATCTAAAATTTCAGTGCAAGACTAATCTAGTTCGAAACAAATCCAATACAAAATAATAAGCAGTATGTTATAAAGAGTTGAATTGTTACAAAAATAAGCAGTATGTTATAATAAGCAGTATGTTAATAAAAAATTATCATTTAACAATTTCAAAATAAACAAAGAAAAATATACTATTAATGTGATAAAATAATGTAAAAATGGATAAAAATATCATGAAATTCCTATATTAGGAGTCGAATTGTATTTTATTCTCTATATTAAAAATAAAAATATAACATTAAATTTTAAATATATAAAAAGTACGATATTTGCAGTATATTTTATATCATCGAAACATAGGAGCTAAGAGCCCTAACAAACCATACTTAACATCACAAGATACATTCAAAAGAACTAAACTTGTACTACATCAACAAGTTCATATTACAGACACAACTCAATACAAAACACAACACAATGATAGATGCCTCTAATAGTCGTAAATTTTTTTACACCATTCCTTACATCAGAAACACACTAACATACCCACATACAACCCAATCAGAGAGAACAGATGAAAATATATTTCCAAAGTTTAATGAGAGAACAGAGAGTTATTACCACTAAACCTTGAACTGTTTTCTTCAACCCCGAAAGCCAACTTCTGAAACCCTTGCCTTTCTTAATCTGATTTTCTATAGATGGGAAATCAATGGCCGGTAGGAAGGGTGAACTTTAGGGATTTCAAATTGGGGAAAATAGGGTTATTATGTTATGGAGATTTTGGATGTGGAATTGGGGAAAATGGGTGATAATGCTTTAGGGATTTAGGAGTAGGGAAAAGGGCAGAATTGAACTGGGGAGAACGAAATGGGGAAAATGTTTAAGCGTTATATGGTAAAAACACGAGAAAGAAACGACACCGTTTTGCGGAAAGTAAATTAACATTTGCGGCATTTTTTAACTAAAGCGCCGCTAAAATTGAAACCTATTGCGGCGTTTTACCAAAATGCCACTAATAAACTAAAAAACGACGCCGTTTGATTTAAATGAATATAACCTTTAGCGGCGTTTATACGTAAAACGCCACTAATTTCCAAAAAAAGTCACCGTTTAGTTTTAAACATATCTTTTTTACGGCGTTTTTTTTTTAAAAAACGCCACTAATGCATTTAACAATTAAAATTATTTAATATATAAAATAAAAACAATATAAATTAAAAAACAATCAGTTATATACCCAAAAAACTTTAAAATTATTTTAAATAATAGTATTTTAATTTTTTCATTTAAATAAACAATTGTTAAAAATTTAAATAATATTTAAAAGAATTAGATAAAATTTGAAATCTTGAAAATTATTTATAATTTGAAATCTTTTAATTTAGAAATTATTTAATATATAAATTAAAAAAATCAATCATACACCCAAAAAAACTTTAAAATTATTTTAATAAAAATATTATCACCCCTTTTCCTGACCTAAACCCTTAAACCCTAAACCCTAACCCCTGTCTCGCCTTAACCCCTAAACCACTAACCTCTATCCTTTTAACCCCTAAACCCCTAACACCTAACCCCTGTCCCCTTAACCCCTAGCCATAACCCTTATTCCCTAACCCCTAACCATTAACCCCTAAACATTAAACCCTAAAACCATAAAGCATAAACCCTAAACCTTTAACACTAAACTTTAAACCCTAAACCCCTAACCTTTTAAACTTATAAACTTTAAACCCTAAACTCTAGACACTAAATCCTTAAACACCACAACCATAAACACTAAACGTTAAACCCTACACTCTAAACCCACCCTAAACCAGTAAACCACCAAATCGTAAACACTAGACCCTAAACCCTACCCCATACACCACACACCCTACACACTCTACATCCTACACCTTAAACCATAAACCCCTAAATTAACCATAAACACTACACCTTAAACACTACAGTTAACCCAAAACACTAAACCATTAAATTGTAAACACAAAACCCTAAACCAGCCTAAACCATACACCGTAAACACTAAACCTTTAACATTAACTTATAAACCCTAAAAACAAAATTAATAGACTAAGTATTCACTTTTAATAAAAAAATACCGGTACCTAAATAAGAAATATGATATAGTTTGAGGATCAATTTTGTATATAAGCTTTTAAAGCCTTAGGATGTATGAGTTTTAATAAAAAAATATTTTCGAGAAATTAGAAAATCGATCAGAAATGTATTAATCAAATCGAAAAGTGTTTGCTTTTATTTTTTTATTTATATATTATTTTAATTTTTAAATATTGAAATATTAATATAAAGCATTTATAAATAATATTTTTATTTAAATATAATTAAATATTAATTATAATAATTATTATTTATTATCTTTCAAGATATTATCGTAAAATCCTAAACTCTAAATTTGAAAAAGAAAAAGAAACAATAATATTAATATTTAAATGTAATAATATTTATTTATAAATATTTTGTTTTTTATTTTCAAATATTAATTTTTATTTTATTTTATTAACTCATTATAAAATATTTTTTATATGAGATAAAATGTATAAAAAATGACTATCACAAACCATTTAACATAAAAAAATGTAAAAATAAAAGGTGAAATTATTATTTAGAAATATTTGCGAGTCGAACAATCTACTCAAATTGATCCAACATTTTAATTAAATTTAAGTTTAAAATATTTATTTTCAACTTATTTCATTCAATTCGTTTTATTATTTAAATTTAATAAAAAATATTTATTTTTATAATTAAATTTAAAATAAAAAATTATCCGATACAACTTATAAACACCTCTATGTATTATCTCATCAAATCTTTAACATTAACATTAACTTATAAACCCTAAACACAAAACCCAAAAAGAAATTAAAATTGAACCATATTTTATTTTTATATTTAATTTATAATTTTTTATGATGTAAAAAAAATATTTACTTGGAATACAAGTTTTAGCGGCGTTTTTAAGAAAGCGCCGCTAATGCTCCGATCTATAGCATCGTTTTTAAAAAAGCACTGCTAATACTCTGATCTATAGTGGTGTTTTTAAGAAATCGCCGCTAATGCTCTGATCTATAACGGCGTTTTAAGAAAGCGCCGCTAATGCTTCGATCTATAGCAGCCTTTTTAAGAAAGCGCCGCTAATTCTCCTATCTTTAGCGGCGTTTTTAAGAAAGCACCGCTAATGCTCCGATCTATAACAGCGTTTTTAGGAAAGCACCGCTAATGCTCCGAATATATCGGCGTTTTTAGGAAAGCGCCGCTAATGCTCCGATTTATAGCGGCATTTTTTAAAAACGCCGCTATTTCTTCTTTTTAGCGGCGTTTGGTCCAAAAACGCCGCTATTGCTCAACTTTTGCGGCGTTTTCTTTCAAACGCCGCTAGTGTCTATTATTTGTGGCATTTTTTATTAAAACGCCACTAAGAACATCGCTAAAAGTCTGTTTTGGTGTAGTGATTCCAAGCTTCAATTCCAGTTATCTCTTTCCTCTTCAAGATTTAGAGCTTCAACAGAAGTAAAGTAGACATTATCACCTTTCCATGCTATAATAAACACAAATTTTAATTAACTATACTAATTAAAATTCTTTCACAAAGATACATTACCGGATTTGTAACATCGAGTCAAAAACTCAATTCCTCACAAAATCTACCTCTCCAGTCCTCTTAATCACTTCCAAACATCAATACTAGGCCAAATACACATATACTAAGCATCAATTCACATTTAATTCAATTTCACAAAAATTCAGAAAACCGATTCATGAAAATGATGAAATTTGGATTTCTTCAATTTACCTCACAAATCATGTTTAATCTTGATAAATAAGACCCAAAAGCTTTTAATAGATACATTTTGAGTTGGAACATCAATTGATTTGTGGATTTCCTCTCAAAATTCAAGATCCACCATTAAAGCACCTTAAGCTTTTGAAGGAGATGACATTGATAAAAAAAAATCATGTAATTATCACTCAAATCATGTAAATATGCTTTTAATCATCATAAAAATAAGTTTAGAAATAATAATTACCTTTGATTCGTTCTAAATCATTTGATTGAAAATTTTGATTTAAGAATCTTTGAGAAATTTCAGAATATTTTTGGCTGCTTTTGAGAATAATTTCAGGTGAATTAAGAGATTATTTTGAGAAGAAAATTGGTTGGATCTATTCTCTGATGATAGGTCTTTAAAACCAAGCAAAGAAAATAAATTTTATAGCTCTCTAATCTGATGTAAATGGTGTGAAAAGTAGTCTAGATATATTGTATTTAAAACTAAAACAACCCACCAGAAATTTAAAAATTGGAAATTTTACCTAATGGTCACTCCTACATTTCCCTTACTTTACCAATTGATCATTTTCCTCCAAAATTTTGAATTTTAAGGTTTATTTGTCAAATAAGTACTCTGAAATTTCTCTTATAATTAACATTTAAATTTAACTAAAATTAACCCCCAATTAAAAATTATTTCAAAATTCTTTTTTGACCTAGATTAATTATTTTTCACTAATAATTATTTAATTACTTTAAAATTAATTTTCCAAAAATAATTTTATTTTTCTGGATTATTGTTTAATCGATTTTATATGAAATTAACCTCTTAAATTAAATTAAAAATTACTAGAAACCCCATAAATTCCTAGTTTCACACTTAGAACTCGAAAAATATACCCTAAACTACTAGACCGGGTTTAGGGATATTACAACTCTCCCCCTCTAAAAAGAAATTTCATCCAAAAAATTTACCTAAATCAAATAGATACAGATACTGACGTTGTATCACATCTTCTAACTCCTAGGTGGCTTCCTCAGTCTTGTGGTTGCGCCACAAAACTTTCACCAACAGAACTGTCTTATTGTGTAGCACCTTGACCTCACAATCTAGGATCACAACCGGTTTCTCATCATATGAAAGATCAGATCAAACATCGATCTCCTCAACAGGAACAACGTGATAAGGATCAGATCTGTACTTCTGTAACATGGAGACATGGAAAACATTATGAATACACCCTAGCTCAGGCGGCAATAACAAATTATAAGCAATCAGTCCAATCCACTTGGTAACTTTATAAGGGCCAATGAACCTTGGACTGAGCTTACCCTTCCGCCCGAACCTCAAAACTTTCTTCCATGGGAAAACCTTTAGAAATACCTTATTACCAACCTGATACTTGATGTCTCGACATCTTAGGTCAGCGTAGGACTTCTATCGATTAGAAGCATCCTTCAACTATTCGCAAACAAGTCTCTTATTATCCTCAACCTCCCAAACCAACTCCGGACCCAAGTTCCTCTTCTCCTCCATATCAGACCAACAGAGAGGAGTCCTACACCCTCCAACCATAGAAAGCCTTGAATGGTTCCATCTGAATACTATTTTAATAGCTATTATTATACACAAACTCGGATAATAGCAAGTGAGGATCCTACTTACCTTTGAAGTCGATAACACAACTATGAAGCATGTCCTTAAGAATCTAAATCACCCTTTTTGACTGACCATTGGGCTACAGATGATAAGTTGAACTAAAATGAAGCTTCGAAGCCAAAGCCTCATACAATTCCTTCTAGAACCTCAAAGTAAATGGCGGATCTCGATCTAATATGATCGAAACAGGAACTCCATGAAGACGAACAATCTCTCAGATATAGAGCTCAGCTAACTAATGCAGACTAAAAGTCGTATGAATTGGAAAAAAATGTGTAGACTTTCGTAAATCTATCCATAATCACCCAGATCAAATCCTTACGTGCCGGAGTCAAAGGCAGAGCCAAAACAAAGTCCATCATAATCTGCTCCCATTTCCACATTGAAATATGAATAGGCTGAAGTAAACCTGATGGACGCTAATGTTCGACTTTCACCTAGATCCAATGACAACTGTGTGTGGGGTGGTCAGAAGAGTTCAATGGTTTTCAGAACATGAAACTGTCAAACTTAGTGAAAGCTACTTTCTTTTTTGGAAACATAAAATTATGCTCATTCTTAAAGGATATGGTTTGCAAGATGATGCGCTAGGATTTGTTAATGTTCCTTAGTTTACAGTTGATATAAATGGCAGGTTAATTGACTTGACTTTCTATTACATAAACAACAAGATAAATTGTTGGCCTTATAGTTGTTATCCATTGTAAACAATGATTTATTAGCCGATCTAACTAGTTCTAGCACCAATTTTAATGTGTAGTCAATCATTGAGAAATGTTTTGATACTCAATCTAGTTTTAAGAACTTGAGCTTAAGACATGTTGTGTTCTTAAAAAAGGTTAGGTGACCATAAAAGAATACTTATCCAAAATCAAGGGTATTTGTGGTGTCTTAACTGTAGCTAGAAGTTTTGTGTCTGATTAAGAACAAGTATCATTCTTGTAAGGCTTCCAATTGAGTATGAATAAGTTAGAGTGGTGGTTTCAGCTACTAATGTTCCTCTTGAACTTCTAGTTGAACTGTTGACTGATTGTAACTCAAGAAAATTAGAATTTGTAGCCTTTCTTCCCATGCAAGCTAATATGGTTCAACAGTAGAAGCCTGGTCAAGTAGATCAGTCTAAGCATACTAAATCTAGTAGTGGTTATAATAAAAGCTACAACCAATGCCACAAATAGTAGTTTAGATATGGCAACTATATGGCAGGATTGGACATGTAGTGCATAAGTGCTATTGCAGGTTTGATGAAACATTTTTTTAGTGTATCTGATTTGGACCAAGGGGCAGATGCAAGTGAATTATCATCAGCAAGGTCAAGCCCAATGTTGTACTCATAGAATGCAATGTAATGTGTTTCATTCTCATAACCAAATGAGTGTCCCTAGCACCTCTCATCAGAGTTGATAACCTCCCTCAGTCAATGTAAAGTTTCAGGCAAGCAGCTTTCCTTTGTTAAGATATTCTCAATTAGAAAGTCATTTGGTTTTTGCCAATACTGGTGATCAAGTTTGTTATCCAAACTCAGGGCCTACTAATATGTAATGAGTAAACTTTCCCCTCTCAATGGAGCTGTTGAATACATAGGTACTAGTAAGTTAGTTATAGGAAATGGTACTTGTATGCCAATTGCATATGTAGGATCTTTATCCAATCCTTTTGGTAACAGGCTTTTGCATCTCAAGAATGTCTTTCATGCTCTTTATGTTTGCAAAAATTTGTTATTTGTTCCTCAGTTTGCCAAGGATAATCAAGGTTATTTTGAGTTTCACCCGTTTCATTATTTTATGAATGACTTACAAAGAAAGGTTGTTTTGCTAGTAGGGCACACTGATAAGGGCTTGTACAAGTTCACTTTTCCACCACAACAAGGAACTATTGCTACTTCTTCTAGTAGATCCTCAAAGTGGCCTAGTTCACTCAATCATGCTCAATTAGCTTCTAGTTTAATTCTTTATTTGTGGCATAAATGTTTGAGGCATCCATGTAATAAAGTAATTCATCAAGTAGTCTCTAATTTTAATATTGCATCACAAGCATCTAAACATCTTAGTGTTTGTTCAGTTGATCAACTTAGCAAATCTCACAAACTTCTCTTTTTTTGCCTCTAATATTGTGTACTCTTATTCTTTTGAATTGATTGTATTAGACTTGTGGAGTTTTGCTTATGTAACTTCATAGGGATGCTTGTATTACGTTTTTTTCTTGATGCATATAATAGGTATACACGGATATACTTACTCAAATATAAGTCAGAAGCGATTGAAAAGTTTGTTTAATTTCAAAAATATGTTCAGTTTAATTCTAAAATCAAAATGTTCCACAGTGATTATGGTGGTGAGTTCAAGACTTTTTTACAGGTGTTGAATCTATCTGGTATTCAACACAAGCTCATTTGTCCCCCACACTTTAGAATAGAATGGTCTTGTAGAAAGGAAAGATAGACACATTGTTGAAAATTGTTTAACCTTACTAGCTCAAGCTTCTCTTCTTATGCACTTGTGGACACATACATTTCTCAGTGCCATGTATTTGATCAACAGGCTTCCTATACCTGTCTTACAAGGAAAGTCTCCTTATAAGTTGTTATATCAAACCTAGCCAGACTACTTGCATCTTAGAATTTTTGGATGTTATTGCTATCCTTATCTGATACCTTACAACAAGCACAAGTTTCAGTTTCAATCCAAGGCATGCACCTTTCTTGGCTATAGTACTCTTCATAAATGATACAAGTGTCTTGATGATTCAGATTGACTTTTTATTTCCAAACATGTCAATTTTAATGAAAGATGTTTTCCATTTGCTTCTAATTTGACCAAGGTCTCTATAGGATATTCAATGCCACATCACTAGGCTCATCAGAGGTTTTATGTTCCTATTGTGTCCTACCAGGGACTTGGTTCAACTGGTCCAACCTCTTGGTCAGAGTCTCCTATAGTTGTAGTTGTAGCTAGGTCACCTGTAGTTGCTTTCTCAACTCTTGCAGATAATATGTCTTCTCTAACACCTACTTTAGTCTCAATTACATCTCCTCAAGTTGAATATGTCCTACGCATCTCTTTTGATCTAATTTCAGTAATCCACCCTCAAGTTGGTTTTAATGTTCATCCAATGCAAGCTCGGTCTAAGAATGACATTTCTAAACAAAAGCCTTTCAGTTGACCTTTGTGCTCGAGAGGCTCTGACCATTAAAGAAGCTTTCACCAATCTTGAATAAACCAAAGCTACTCAACAGGAGTATGATGCTTTTCTCAAGAACAACACTTGGGAGTTGGCTCATTTGCCTCTCAACAGGAGAGCAATAGGCTATAAGTGGATTTTTATGCTAAAACAAAATGGTGATGGGACTATATCCAGATATAAGGCCAAACTGCTGGTCAAAGGGCATCTTCAAGAAACTGGTACTGATTTCCAGGAAACTTTTAGCCCTCTAGTCAAACCAATGCTAGAAGTGGATTTTTCAGCTAAAAAGGAATGATGATGAGAATATAGCTAGATACAAGGCCAAACTGGTGGTCAAAGGGTATCTCCAATAAGCTGGTATTAATTTCCAGGAATATTTTAGTCCTTTGGTCAAACCAACTATTATCTAAGTTATTCTAACTCTAGTTGTGACATATGGCTAGCAACTAAGGCAAGTTGACTTGAACAATGCCTTCTTTAATGATCACTTTACAAAAGAAATTTATATGGTCCAACCACTTGGTTTTGAGACACATGTAGGTGATCATCCACTTGTATGTAAATTGAAAAAATACCTTTTATAGCCTTAAGTAGGCTCCTCGGGCTTGGTTTTACAAGCTTAAGGAGCATTTGGTTGCCACTAGTTTTGTCTGGTCTAAGGTTGATGCTTCTTTGTTCATCAATTTTTTTGGAGGTGTGGTTCTTTATGTTTTAGTATATGTTAATGACATTATTGTCACAGGGAGTCAACCAGCTTATGTTGATGAATTTGTCAAGCCTTTGGACTTAAAGTTTTCACTTAAGGGCTTGGGAAAGATACAATTTTTCCTAGACATGAAGATGTCTTACTCTTCTGGTGGCTTATTTTTGAATAAAAGGAAATACAATTTAGACTTGTTGAAAAGATGCAAAATGGATCACTCGAATAGCGCTACCACTCCTATGGTCAGTTCTTGCAATTTATCAACTCATAAGGTAGCCCATTTGGCAATGATTCCGAGGACATGAGCACTATGGGTATTTTACAATACATTGTTATTACTCGACCAGAAATTGTTTTGTTGTTAACAAGGTATATTAGTTCATGCATAAGCCACTTGATCAATATTTTAAAATAATTGACAGGATCCTAAGACATCTACAAGGAACTTTGGATTATGGTATCTCTTTCAAGACTGCCTCTTGATTATCTCTAGTTAGATATTTTGATGCCAATTGGGGAACTGGTTTGGATGACATGTGTTTCACAATAGGATTTTGTGTTTTTTTAGGAGGCAATCCTGTGTCATGAGGTTCAAAGAAGCAACATGTGGTCTATCGTTCCATTGCAGAGGCTAAGTATAGAGGTTTAACCTATGCTACTACTGATATTATCTGGTTGGAATCATTGTTGGTTGAGTTAAAGGTTAGAATTGAAGGCCAAACTCTTGTGAGGGTGATAATTCAAGTGCAATGGTTGTTTCATCCAATTCAATAATAATTCTAAGTTCAAATATGTAGAACTGGACTTGTTCTTTGTTAAAAAGAAAATGACAACAAGTAAATTGATGGTTGGTCATGTTCCAACACAAGATCAAATTAGAGATGAGTTTACCAAACCTTTATCAGCACATTTTTTCAACAAGTTTAGGTTCAGCCTTGGTGTTGTTAGCAAGTATAAACAACAACAACAACAACAACAACAACAACAACAACAACAACAATAACAACAACAAAAAGTCACTAGGAAGACCAGTAAATGGGTGAATATTAAGGTATGAAGTAGTGTGTTGTTGGTGTTGTAGTTACTAGTTAGGTAAGTTGGGTAATTCTGTTAGCAGTTGCAATTAGTTAAATCAATTAGTTCAATATAAGTGAGGATATTGGACAGGATTCAAAAGTTTAAGAATTTGTAGCAAATATGCTATGCCATAACACAACCCTCTTAGTCATTTAAACATGCACTGCCTTTTAGTTACAAATCCTTAATTTAAGAAACTTCCTCAATCCTTAACAATATGGACACATTTGGTCAAAGTTTAATATTTCTGATGTGTAGGATCTACATATATGGCAACTATAGAGTATACTCTATTAAAACTCATTTATGAAGTTCATGATTATCCCTATCCTTGCCTAAACTCAGAAAATAAATGAAAGAGTTTTGAAAGCCATAGTATATAAGAACACACTGAAATTTTATTGAACTTGAAAACTCTATATCTTACAAAAGAAAACCTATCTCCTTTTATAGGCAGAGGAGATACATACAGACAAACATTGTTACGGAGCAAACTAATAATGCGAATAGTCTTATATCTTAAAAAGCAAAAGTAAGATTCTTTAATAGTACACTCCCGTGACTTAGCAAAGAAAAAGTAAAGTCAAGATTCTTCAACTTGCTTTAATTATTGGCATTGGAATAAGGAAGTTGTGCACTATCTAGAGAACATTCACTGTTATAGTCAGGATCAGCTTCACTGTTATTGTTAATATCTACATTTTTATCTTCATAGTTATCTTTTTGGATTGAGTTATTATGAAGTCTTATCCTTTCAATCTCAACTTAACTGTAGTACATAGATAATCTTGGGACCATTTAGTGGGATCTAGGATATCAGCTTTATATTCTTGAAGTGCTTGGAGGATTTGTTGATAGTAAAGACCATCTAGTACTATATCCCAAATAGCATCAATATCTAGAGGAGGCCATATTTCAAATGGAATTATTCTATTAAGCTGACAAAGATATTTTTGCAGGCTTCTATATTCATTATCAGAATATGTGACTTTATCTGGATAGATTCTATGAACCCAAGCAGTTGGGAAAGAACCTAATTGAGTAGCTCATCCATATTGTACAAAATATTGTGGTTTATAGAAGATGATTACAACTTCATATCCATGAGTTTTCATCTGTTCATTGGTAATCATGTTTAACCACTGATCAAGAGGATGAAACTAGCTCAAGAATGTGAAAAAATTTTGATATTCTGGCTGGATATTCCATGAATTGTATTTCTCAAAAAATATTTAAGGTTTGAAACTGAAAATCTAATGGCTATATGGTAACGAAGAGCAAAATACCATAAGAACCATTTTAATTTTTCTAGGACTTCAGTGAAACAAATCCATTTGATAAGATGGATGAAAGGATAATCCGGATAAACTCCAAAGGTTTTGAGAACAAGACCTCCAAAATTTTTAAAAATTTGGAGTTCATATTCAAACATCATGTCTTTGGTTTTTTGGTGGAAAGTTTTTTCTTCAACTAACCTCATAACTTCTAGAGGAAAATCTGGATTTAGGTTAGGTGAAATGGGAAAAACTTGTACAAGGGATTCTGAAGAGGATAGGGTTACTGGTCTGTACATCAATATAGGCCTGGGTTGAAAGATTCTGAATGTCATCACTTCTTTTGTTGGCCTGGTTAGAAAGTCTGCCAAGATATTGGTTTTTCCCTTAATGTGTTTAACATCAAAGGAATATTTAGAAAACGATTTAGCCCATATTAAGAGTTGAGGATATGGGGCAGTTTTCTATTTGAACTTGAGCATTTGTGGGAAAGAGGACATATCGATCTCAACTAAGAAATGGTATCCAATTAAGTGAAATTCAAATTTTGAAATACCTTTCTTGATTGCAAGAATTTCTTTGAATGTGGAGTGGTAATGACGTTTTGCATTAGTAAATCTTCTATTTTTGAATCTATATATGTGTCTTTTCCCTTCAAGTTCTTCAAATAAGATAGCTCCCCAGTATTTATCACTTGCACCAGTTTGAAGGATTCTTTTACCATCAAAGGGGATCTCTAATGCTGAAAAATATTGTAGCTTTTCTTTTAGTACTGGATGGTTTTGGTTTGAGATTTATCCCAAGAAGTTGGATTTTTCTTCAACATTTTGATGAGAGGATTAATGTATTTAGAGATTTTAGGAATAAAATCTCTAAGATAATTAACAACTCCCAAAATTTGTTGAACTTTCTTCTTGGTTAAATCTTCATCAGGAAACTCAAGAAGTTTTTCAACAATGTGTGGCCTCAGAGAATACTTTCCTTCTTTGAGTTCATTCTAATGTATTCTATCTTTGTCTTATTAATGTGCATTTTTTTCAAAGATCATTATTCCATATTGGAATACAAGTTGACTAAACTTTTCAAGCAATTCGGAATGAGCATCTTTATTTGCGCTGTATAAGAGAATATCATCCATGTAAACCAAGGCACTATTCATGATTGGTTGAGAAATCTTAGTCATAGCCTTTTGAAATTTGGATGGTGTTGTTGTTAGTCCAAAGGGCATTACTTTCCACTGGTAATGTCTGTTTGGAATGCAAAACCCCGTTTTTGACCTATCTTCTAGAATGACTCCCAATTGCCAAAATCCAACCTTGAGATCAAAGTTGGAATACACTTTAGATTTGGCTAAACTGGAGAACAATGTCTTTTTGTTTGGTAGTGGAAATATATCATCCTGAAAAAAACGATTAAGGGGCTCATAGTTTACCACCAATCTGAGTTTTCCCCTTATTTGTTCAGACCTTTTGTTGACATAAAATGCTCCACATGCCCATTGTGATTCTGAAGGTTCTATCAGTCCTTGGTTTTGAAGATCTTCACATTCTTTTTCAGCTAGGAGGAGATGTTCAGGATTCATCCCTTAGTTGTTGGCTTTTATGGGATTGATATCTTCATTTTTCTTAAATGACAATGAGATGAAGAAATCCAGATTTTTCCACAAAGGGTTTGAACATTTTGAGAGAAATTTAGTGTCGGAATTGGCACATCAAGATCCTTGAGTTTTTGGACCATTTGGGATATTTTGTCTGGCTAGAAGGTGAACAATTTGGGTATTTGAACAAAAGGTTGGAATTGATTTTTATATCTAAGCCCATCTGGAAGGATTCTCAATCGTTGGGCTTTAGAATAAAGATCAAATCCAATGACAATGTATTTTCCTGGAAGTTTAGATGGAAGAACAGTTGTTTGAACAAAACATCCAAGAAAAAATTGGATAGTTTATAAACTATAAATTATACATATTTCTATCCCACATTTAGTACATTTGTGGATGAATTATCATTGAATTTGTGGAATTTGATGCTCATAATCCTTTAATTTCATGTTTTATACTTAGGAGAGCATAAGAGAGTGAAAAGAACGATATACAAGCCGAAAACGAAGAAAATGGGCCAAAACAAGAAAACAACATGGCCTAGAGTTCACCACACAGGTAACCCACATGGCCATGCCACATTAAAACAGGCTTGAACACGGCCTAAACTCAACTCACACGGGCGTGCCACACGGGCGTGTCCATGTCGTGATGAAGTTTAATTTCATGCAAAAAAGGCTACTTAGGGGCTAAGAAAGACATTCCAAACTCTATATAAAGACCCTATGAGGCAACTACAAGGGTGTACGGTGTCCTCGCCAAGACTGAGAGTAGAAGACAGGGAATTACACGAAGGAAGCTGATTGATCCATCTCAAAAGCCAAGATCTACATCAAGACTGAAGATCTCCCTTCAATCCTTTCAACAGTTTTGGGTTTTCTTTATGTTTTGCTATTTTCTTTATTTTGAGATGTTTTCTTTTATAAACATGAACTAAACCCCCAAATACCTAAGAGGGATGAAACCTGAGACGAATCTTGTTATTGCTATCTGAACTATATGATAAATATTCAATTTGTTCTTAATTGTGTTTTTAATTCTTGAATTGATATTTCTGGGATATTAATTTAAGTCGAATGTGCTTATGCAGAGGAGCAAAAGTCCCTGTATAAGACTAGATCCAACACAATTAAGCGGAGTTGATTGCAATCCTAGACATAGGACGACGAAAATCTGCCAGATTAGAGTCAAATCTAATATGGAGATCCATAGATTGAGTTAATGCAAGACTAGGGGCTTTAATTAGAAAGAGATTTCAATTAATCAACCTAGGATTAGTTGTTCTTATTCTCGACGAAAATATTAACATAATTTAGGGATCTCTACGGATTAAGTTGAATGAAGAAATCATCTAGTTTAGAGTTAGATAACAAGTGAAGTCTAGGTGGATTCTTCCTTAGGTATTGTCTTTATCATTCAGTTCTCCCAAAGTAATTTCCCAATTTACTCTTTGTCGTGTCTTTAGTTCAATTTAGATTAGTTAGTTTACAACCAAATCCTCCTTTATTTTTAGGCTAGATAATAGGAAGAAAGTCATTACTAGTACTTTTGGTTCCTTGGATTCGATATTCCGGTCTTGCTACTAACTATACTACTATTCGATAGGTGCGCTGCCTTTTATCGTGATAATAGTTAGTTTCTAGGTACGATCATTATTATTACTTCATCAAAATCACGATCAAGTTTTTGGCGCCATTGCTAGGGAACTAAAATATTAGGAACACTCGATTTCTATTACTTTAGCCATCTTTATTTTTATAAGCAATTTCTTTTCTATTTTTTTATATATTTTATTTCCTAAAATTTCTTGTTTATTTTTCCCTTCCAGGTGTCTCTAATTTATGACTAGAAGAAACCTGGCAGGACCATTATTTTTTTACAGCGATTTAGAAGCCACAGTTTGTAGAAATCGCAGAGAGATAAGAAGAAGCCTACAGTACCCAGAACAGGGACAAGAAGAACAACCCGAATCTACTAAAGAGATGGAGGCAAATCAAGATAATCAACTACCTCTTGTAGTAGCCGCAAACCCTGTTGAGCAAAATCCTGTTCCGCGTACTATGTATGATTATGCTAAACCTAATTTAGCTGGTACTGAATCTAGTATTGTTAGGCCTACTATTGCTGCAAATAATTTTGAACTGAAACCTAACACTATTCAAATGATACAACAGTTTGTTCAGTTTGATGGTTTGTAGGATAAGGATCCTAACTCACATTTAGCTAATTTTTTGAAACTCTGCGACACATTCAAAATAAATAACGTCTCTGGTTATGCTATTCGTCTTCGGTTATTCCTTTTTTCCTTGTGGAATAAAGCCAAATAGTGGTTAAACTTTCTACAACGAGGGTCTATCACTACATGGGAACAAATGACCGAAAAATTTTTACTCAAATATTTTCTGCCAGCTAAAATGGCTAAATTAAGGAATGATATCTCTTCTTTTGTTCAGATAGATTTAGAAACACTCTACGATGCTTGAGAGAGATACAAGGATTTATTGAGAATGTGCTCTCACCATGGGTTACCTCTATGGTTACAAGTTCAAACTTTTCACAACGGTTTGAACCCTTCAACGAGGCAAATGATCGATGTAGCCGTCGGTGGAACAATCAATAACAAAACACCAGAGGCAGCCTACGAGTTTATAGAGGAAATGTCACTGAATAACTATCAGTGGCAAGTCATGAGAACAAAGCTGCAAAAAGCTACCGGAGTTTTTAATGTTGATGCGGTCACTATGCTGTCAAATCAGGTAGAACTCTTAAATAAAAAGATTGACGGTTTAGTTGGTTCTACGTAGGTACACCCATTAATGAAGTGTGACTCAATTCAAAGAAACATGAGCAATTCTGAGCACCTCACCTATGGATATAGCATGGAAAACGAGCAAGCCAACCATATGGGTAATAATTCTAGATCTCAAAATAACCCTTATAGTAATACTTACAATGTAGGTTGGAGGAACCACCCCAATTTTTCATGGGGAGGACAAGGAAATCAGAGACCACCTCCTCCGGGATTTCAGCACCCACTTTACCAGCAAGAGAAAAAGTCAAACCTTGAAGAGATGCTCACGAAATTTATTTCCGTGTCAGAAACCTATTTCTAGAACATTGAGACGGCACTTAAAAACCAGTAAGCATCCGTTCAAAGGCTCGAAACTCAAATAGGCCAGCTCGCTAAACTAATATCTGAAAGACCACAAGGTGGTTATCGAGCAACACCGAGACTAACCCTAAGGAGCAACTCTACGCCATCGACACAATTGATGAAGGAGGGCTAGTTAAAACCAAATCAGAGCCAAGTCAGGACACTATGGTAAACAAAGGTAAGGGTGAGGTAAGTCACAAAGAACCAGTTGTCAAAGAGTATAAGCCTCGTGTCCCATATCCTAATGCGATGAAGAAAGACCGCAAAGATGAATAATTCGATAAATTCCTTAAACTTTTAAAGAAATTACACATTAACTTACTGTTTATTGAAGCTCTTTCACAGATGCCAAATGCGGTTAAGTTCTTAAAAGAACTATTAACAAACAAAAGAAAGCTGGATGAGTCATCTCATGTGGAGCTGAATGCAGTTTGCTCAGCCATTTTATAGAACAAGCTACCTAATAAACTAAAAGATCCAGGGAGTTTTACGATTCCTTATTTACTTGGTAGCTTAGATGTTAAAAACGCCTTGGCTGACTTAGGGGCAAGTATTAATGTAATGCCCTATAAATTGTTTAAACAACTAGGTCTTGAAAAACCCAAACAAACTAGGATGAGCATTCAATTGGCTGATAAAACCATTAGATTTCCTAGGGTATAATCGAAGATGTGCTAGTTAAAATTGACAAATTCATATTCTAGTGGACTTTGCTATTTTAAACATAGATGAGGATAGCAATGTACCATTAATTCTAGGGCGACCCTTTTTTACAACTACAAGGACTATAATTGATGTAAGCATAAGAGAACTCACACTTCGTGTAGGTGATGATACAATTATTTTGCAAGCTCGTAATTCTAACAAGACTGTTAATGATAAAGATTTTATTACGAGTCCTTATAATAAGAATAATCTCACTGTCCAACCTTCTCTGCAGGGTACTCTTCATGGAAGTACAATTGAGCCACATTCGAATCCATACGATAACAAGGGAACAATTCATGAAGAACGAATACTACAGATTGAAGAACTAGACGAGTGGCTAAACTATCGCCAAGACAAACCTAAAATATGCCACGCCGACCCAAAGCATCACCATGATGACCCTAAGGTAAAGATGAATCAATTTAAGGTAGGGGATAAGGTCTTATTAGAGGAGGAGGATCCTCGAATTTCGAATTCAAAATTTCATACAGGTGACACTCCTCCCTTCAATGCAAAATTTCCCCTATGGTACAGTCGAGATAACACATAAGACATTTGGCACTTTCAAGGTAAATTATACTCGACTTAAACCTTATTTTGATACTAAATTATGCATATTTCTATCAATTATCATTGAATTTGTGGAATTTGATGCTCCTAATCCTTTAATTTAATGTTTTATACTTAGGAGAGCATGGGAGAGTGAAAAGAATGAGAAACAGGCCGAAAACAGAGAAAATAGGCCAAAACAAGGAAACAACACGGCCTGTAGTTCACCACACGGGTAACCCACACGATCGTGCCACATTAACAGGCTTGAACACGGCCTAAACTCGACTCACACAGGCATGCCACATGGGCGTGTCCCTGTCGTGATGAAGTTTAATTTCACACGAAAAAAGCTACTTAGGGTCTAAGAAAGACATTCCAAACTCTATGTAAAGATCCTAGGAGACAACTACAAGGGTGTACAGTGTCCCCGCCAAGACTAAGAGTAGAAGATAGGGAATTACTCGAAGGAAGTCGATTGATCCATCTCAGAAGCTAGGATCTACATCAAGACTGAAGATCTCCCTTCAATCCTTTCAAGAGTTTTGGGTTTTCTTTATGTTTTGTTATTTTCTTTATTCTGAGATGTTTTCTTTTATGAATATGAACTAAACCCCCAAATACCTAAGGAGGATGAAACCTAAGACGAATCTTGTTATTGTTATCTGAACTATATGATAAATATTTGATTTATTCTTAATTGTGTTTTTAATTCTTGAATTGATATTTCTGGGATATTAATTTAAGTCGAATGTGCTTATGCAGAGGAGCAAAAGTCCCTATGTAAGACTAGATCCAACACAATTAAGCGGAGTTGATCACAATCCTAGACATAGAACGATGAAAATCTGCCAGATTAGAGTCAAATCTAATATGGGGATCCATAGATCGAGTTAATGCAAGACTAGGGGTTTTAATTAGAAAGAGATTTCAATTAATCAACCTAGGATTAGTTGTTCTTATTCTCGACAGAGATATTAACATAATTTAGGGATCTCTACGGATCAAGTCGAATGAAGAAATCGTCTAGTTCAGAGTTCGATAACAAGTGAAGTCTAGGTGGATTCTTCCTTGGGTATTATCTTTATCATTCAGTTCTCCCAAAATAATTTCTCAATTTACTCTTTGTCGTGTCTTTAGTTCAATTTAGATTAGTTAGTTTACAATCAAATCCTCCTTTATTTTTGGGCTAGATAATAGGAAGAAAGTCATTACTAGTACTTTTGGTTCCTTATATTCAATATTTCGGTCTTGCCACTAAATATACTACTATTCGATAGGTGCGCTTACCTTTTATCGTGATAATAGTTAGTTTCTAGGTACGATCATTATTATTACTTCATCGAAATCATGATCAATAGTAATAGGCTTACTTTTTAAGTAGGTTGCAAATGGATAATTTGTTGTTGAGTTGAAGAATATTGTATAAGGTTTCCACCATCTAGATGGAAGAACATCTAGCTTTATGATATTAGCAGCAGCTCCAATATCAAGAAAGGCAATAACAGTAATAGGCTTACTGTATTTGTCCAAATAAATCTTTACTGGAACTTGGGGAACTGGGACAGTATCATTTGCAACTGATTGGTGTTGATCTATCTGAGCTTGTATTGTATCTATCATGCAGATGGATGAGTTTAAAAAATCAGAATCAATTTCTGGAAAATAGGTTGGGATTGCACATAGGGTTTTTTCTGTTGGCTCATCTTCTATTGAGAAAAGAGATTCAAGATCATCATCTCTTTTAATTTAAATTCTAGCTTTGTCTTGAATTTGCTGGATTATCTTTGTACTTTTTTTTTTGTTATTGGGATAGGTTTTTGCAAAATGTCCCTTTTGGTTGCAAATGTAGCATCTAGATGATTTTGTACCTTGAGGAGATTTTTTCCTTCTCAGATATCTCCATTTTGGTTTCCATTTTCTTGAAGTTCTGGAGAATTTATGACGTTGAAAAATACGTTTCTTGAAATGCCTCTTTTTTTTGGCTCTGCATACACAAGAACGATCTTTTGGGCATTTGACTTTCAAGTAAGAATCATCATAGGCTTTGTTAATCCTTTTGTCTCCATGAAAATAATCTTTAAATATTTTTCTTCTATTGCAAATATCTTCAAGAGCAATAAAGACTTTTTCTTGAATTCTCTAGCTGTAAGAGTTAAAATGTCTTTATTTTGTCTTTAGAGGGCTTGATTTACTATTACTTGTAAAGGATTTGGGATTGAGGCAAGAATTACTAGATTAAGATTATTGTTGAGTCCTAATGAGCAAAAAAGGTCTGGTCATTATTTTGAAATATTTTGACAGGTCTTTTTTGCTATAGGAATAACATTTTCTTTTGAAAAATTCTTTCTTCTTTATATTCAGTAAATCATCTGGATTACTAACAAAATATTGGTGTATGATTCTGATTGGAGTACTCAGATCTTGAAGGACCAAGAACTGCATCTGTGAATTTTGGTCGATTGAATTCCACCAATCCCTTAACATTCCTTTAAATCTGGAAACAAATTCCAAGAGAATATTGTAATTGCTTTTTTCAGTAAGCTTTCGAGTGTTAAGCCAAGAATGGAATTCTTGAATTTTGTTTGACCACTTTTCTAGTGGAATATGATCAAGTGTGAACATCATCCTACCAATGGATGGTCCTTTTGTAGTTCTTGGGGCTTGAAAAGACGATTCTCCTTGTTGAGTCTTATCTACCATGGGATCATCATTAGATGGAACTTCAATCTTTGGTTGAGTTTGAGCAATTCTTTGAAAATTTTCTTCTAACTTATCTTCTGAAGAGGAAGTTAAAGAAGATTTTGTTGATATGAAGACTATCTAAGAATCTTTTTCTTCTTTGACAACTGAATGGCTGAAATCTTTGGTACTAGATTTTCTTGACAATCCTTTAAGAATGATGACAAATGATTCTTTTGGTGTTGAATCATTAGGGACTTAGAGGTTTGTTTTGGTGGAGGAGAATATGGCGGTGAATCTTCAATTATAGGTCTTTTTCCCAATTGTTTAGACTCATATTGGAAAGATTTTTCCTCCTGAATTTTCTTTCTTTCAGCTGCTTCTGTTTCTTTAGTTTCTTTCTTTTCGTTCTTCATTTTCTTCTTTATCTGCATATGGAGTTCATAGAGACTTGGTTTTTTCTTTTCAGGAGCTAGGGGAAACTTAATGAAAGTTCCTTCTGTTGGAGGACAGTTCTGTCTAATTGAAGGAAATAGCAGAAATTCTATCTCAAAATCTCTAGGACTCATTTCTAGTGGAGGAATTGTCCTGTTTCTTTCAATGTCTTGATCTGGTCTTTCAATTTTTGAATTTATTTATCTCTTTGTGCAATATGAGAAAAGAAATCTTGTCCTGGAGCAGTAGCTTTTCTGGTAACTTCTTTTAATCTTCTTTGTAGAAGGGCAATTAAGTCTTTCACTTTTTTAGAGTTATCATCAAGCTTGGCTTCTACTGTTGAAACTTTTGAATCCAGATTAGAGACTTTGGAATCCAGCTTTTTGAGAGCTTTATTTTGTGCAATTACATTTTTAATTTGCCAGTTTAAGGTGGCTTCAACAGCACTAACCTTTACAGGTTTTCCTGATTCATTTGTTTAGAGTTTGGTGGGAACTTTGGGAGTGTGAGTATACCCTTGTTGAGTGAATTCTTGTAAGAGTGGAAATTTTTGTTCGTATGAAGTTTCTGTAGATTGATACATACATACTAAGGTAGGTTCAGGGATTTTTGTGGTTTTAAGAAATGGATTCTTTTGAACCCATTTGCGGATTTGTTTATAACAAGGCTGAGGAAAAGGGTTTTTTCTTAAAGTTGTTACCCTTTTGAGTGCAGGAGGAAGTGAAGATTTTAGAGGAAGTAGTGGATTTGAATCTGCAAGTAAAATTTGGTTTGGTTGTGGTAATTTGGCAGAATAATCAACAAGGTAAAGAAATTTACTATTATCTTCTCCCAAATGGCCTATGGAAGGATCTCTATTCATGTATCTTTTATAAAAATCATCTTGAGATGAATTCTTTTTGGGCTTCCGTTTGTTGGGTTTAGACCCACTGTGATCCATGCTATCTATCCAAGCAGCAAAATGATCATCTACACATAATTCACAGGTACAATTAAGAGCCTATGGACAATGTCCCGTTTTAAGATCTTTGGCCATATATTGTGGCCTTCTATAAGCATTAAAGCTTTTAATAAGCTTTCTTTTTGGTCCTGGTTCATAAAGTCCGCAGTAGCAATCTGGATGTCCTGGAATATGTCATTCTTTGGTATTTGGTACCAGTTGTATCATCAACAAGGTGGGAAACACATAGTGTGTTTCTGAATTTTACAAGTGACTGTGGTCAAACTTGATTTCTGTAGTTCCATCATTTTTAGAAATAATTTGACTTTTTTTGTGGATTGTATTGGTTGATCATGCTCATGGAGCATTTCATAATTTGTAATCCACTTTTCAAGCAGTAATTTTATTAATTCTGCCTTTGAAATCTGTCTTGGAACATGAATACAATGGGGTTGATCTTGTGTATTGACTGAAATAAGGAGAGAGTCACCAATGCCATGCTTTGAGAGATTAAACGCATGATCTTGAACTCTATACACAATTTGATAGTGTAGAGTTGCTATGATGACTGAGGTGACTTGAGGAGCACCAGTAATTTGGATCTGAACATTCAAGGCCGTCATCAGATTTGGATCATGTAAAGACATGGTGAAATTAGGAAAGAGTGTCACCATAACCAGTCTAAAATTTAGTGTGGCTTCTATTGTTGCAATATAAGCATCTTGGTATTTTAAATATCTAGAATCCAACAAGGCAATTCTGGCAACAACTAGTTTACCTTTTGTTCCATGGTAATTTAATGTTAAGTGTATAGCACCAAAATGGATGTGAGTGTATCCTGTATCAAACCATTCATTTGGGAATTCTGGAGGAATTTCTAAATTGACAAATTTTTCAGTGGTATCACCTTTGATTAGGTGACTGTCAAATTTAAAAGCCTAAACATATTCTCAAACTTGTTTAGGGGAATTCTGAATTAGAGATCTGATACTTTGTGAACTAGGACAAGAAAGAAAGCTTATTGAAAGCTTTAATGCCGATGGAAAGCCACAATATATGTTCAAAGATACTAAAACAGTACATTGTCCATGGGCTCTTATTGTACCTGTGAATTATGTGTAGATGATTGTTTTTGCTGCTTGGATAGACAATGTGGATCATAGTGGGTCTAAACCTAGTAAACGGAAGTCTAAAAAGAATTCATCTTAAGATGAGTTTTACAAAAGATACATGAATGGAGATCCTTCCATAGGCCCTTTAGGAGAAGATAATGGTAAAATTCTTTACCTTGTTGATTATGCTGCCAAATTACCACAACCAAACCAAATTTTACTTGTAGATTCAGATCCACTACTTCCTCCAAAATCTTCACCTCTTCCTGCACCCAAAAGGGTAACAACTTCAAGAAAAAACCCTTTTCCTCAGCCTTTTTATAAACAAATCCGCAAATGGGTTCAAAAGAATCCATTTTCTAAAACCACAAAAATCCCTGAACCTACCCCAGTATGTATGTATTAATCTATAGATACTTCATACGAATAGGAATTTCCACCCTTACAAGAATTCACTCTTTTTACAAGAGAAAAAATGAGTTTTTTTGTAGGCACTATAAGGATTTACAGTGAGAAGTTCAGTAGGCTGAACCTTTTCTTCCTCTTTTAAATAGGTGGCTTCATATAAGTAAGAGATTTTTTTAGCAGAATGGGATTTAAGTGGAAAACTAGGCATAGAAATAAGAGCTTTAGAAACATATGGATGAGATGAAGAGGTTTCTGTCATGTCATAGGCCAATTTTGACCGGTTACACCATAACAGAACAAAAGGCCCAATAAATCAGACCCAAACCACTAAACTTTTTAAACCAAATAAACCAAAACCAAAAAACAAAAAATATATAAAAGTCCATATTACAATTCCAAAATTCAAAATTACACTTACAACCGAAGCCCAAAACCCGGGGCCCATTAAAATACTCAACAATTGACCCAAATCAACCAAACCTAAACCCCTACACGAATGGCCCAACGGACCAACTCCGGCCCAAACCCGATGGCCCGTGTTCCAAGCCTGACTAGGGTTTCAGACTTTCTGAAACCCTAGCCACCTGCTCCCCTTAGCTCGGCGCCGCACCTCTGGCCACCAGCTCCCCGTCCCATCACGTCCACTCATATCCTGCAAGCAGAAGAAACAGCAACCAAAAGCAAGCAGAAACAAAGGCAAATGAAACACGCAAATGAGTACAAAGAAAAAACAGTGGATTTCGGCTATTAAAGCCAAAAGAACGAAATGTAAAAGGGGGGATTTGCTCAATATTCAAAAAAACAGTGTAAAAAAAAGGATTTTTCAGATTTTTCTACCGATTTAGGCTAGGAACAGAAGCTAAAACAATTGTAAGAGGGGATCCCATCTTTTGTGGAGGCGGATACATTCAAATAAAAAGAAAAAAGGTTCAAAGCAGTTGGATTTTTGAGGTCCTCTCTTCGATTTTGAATCTCACTTTTTTTAACTGTTTTTGTTTTTTTTTTGTGTTTACTTTACTTTCACACTTAAAAAAAATAAAGAGAGGGATACTCACCATGTCCGGTTATGGGCACATCATCCAGACCTCGGTTCCTTCGCTGAAATTGTTGCCGAAAGGAGGGTGGTGTGCTCTCTGAAGCTTGCTTTCAAAACTAAAGAGATCAAGGGTGGTCCAAACGGGGCTTAGTAAGAGGCTTTTACTCACCGGCCATCGATCGCGATGGTAGCGCGGCGGGTGTGGGATGCCTTTCGATCGACCGAATAAGGGGATTTAGGTTCTCTGTCTTTCGATTCCTCTAGGCTGAATTCGGCCCTTTCAAAGGCACTAGAACTAGGGGCTAATCAGCCCATTCTGCCTTGCGCCGGTCACCGGCTTAACGGTGGTTTAGCAGGCCACCAAAGGCATCCGCAGCGGCGCAAAGAGGAGGGGTTTTTGAAACCCTAGCAGAAGAAATAGGAAAGAAGCGAAGGAGGCCAAACTTTGTTTCTGTTTTTTTCGGGGAAGGGCTGAAGAGAATAAGAATTTCAGAAGCCAAACGGCACCGTTTAGGTGCCTACCCCTTTGACCCGACCCGTCTAGTACCGACCCGAGTGTTCTTAAAGCCTTGATGGGATATTTGCTGTATAAGTCCTCCCATACTTTCTGTTTTCTTATTTAGTCTAACTTCGTCTTTCTATTCTTTTAAATTTGCCCCGCATGTTGTGTTTCTAATTCGTTTTAATCCTTTCTATTCTAACCCGATTCCCATGCTGTTTTTTACCTTTTTATTCCAATTTTAAATATTATTAATTATCATCATATTTATCACGCTATTAGTTTTCTAGCTACTATTTAGTATTAATTTTAATTTCAATATTTATATATATATATATATATCTTTTATATATCTTACTATATGCATATTATGTTTCCTTATATTATGTTTTTTAAATACTTTGTATTACGTATATACTTTAAATACTGTACTACATATATATATATATATATATTATGTATACGTTAATATCATTAGTTATATTTTTCTACCATTTAATGTATACATTTTCAAATACCATGTTTTATATTTTTAATACCGTTATTACTTGTTCATATACTATGTACATATTTTAATATTTCATCGTATATATATATTTTTATGCCACGTATACATTTTTTTAACATTACGCTATACTCTCTATATATATTATGTATATATTTTAATACCTTATGATTCATGTATCTTTGCACTATTCATGTACATACTTTAATATTATTTATGTAAATATTTTAGTGTATCATGTATATATATATATTTTAATATTATTGTTCTTATACCTTATGTATATTTTTATACTACGTATTATGTGCATACATTTCATATTAGTATATGTTTTCTTGATACCCTTATAGTATTGTTTAATATCGTTCGTATTTATTAATGTTGCGTATTACCATGTTTATGTTTTTGTATATACGCGTTTTATTGTTTGCATGCTTTTGACTTGAATATATATGTGAATTGCTTTTAATTACAATCTTGTCACGAATTTTTATCGTTTTAAAATGTTTTTTCATATTCTCGATTAATTTTCAAAATAAGGCAATGTACCGATTTAATACCAAGTCGTTGATTTCATCGCTATATTGGGTGAATATTGTCGACTCACGTCGAAAACGGAACATCCTTCTCAAGAACTAAAAAATTTTTCAAAATTCTTGTGTTTGAATAGATCACGATTAAATCTCAAATTGAACTCGCGTTTTTGAAAATCAAGACAACACGTGTTTATTAAGATACCAATTTTGGGCGTCGCGGGGGTGCTAATACCTTCCCCGCGCGTAACCGACTCCCGAACCCTATTTTTTTCTGGATTTTAAACGTAGACCTAAGTCCAGTTTCCTTCCTTTAAAACAAAAGATTTATCAGGTGTCCGATCGCACCTAGAAAAAAAATCGGTGGCGACTCCCTTTTTCAATAAAATCCAAACTTTCAAAATTTTCGCAAAATCGCCACAATTAGCGACCAAAGCTGCAAAGCAAATTTTTACGTCGCTACAGTCATTTTAAGTAAAATTTCATATTCAATATTAAGATGATTGCTAGATTGAATTTCTTGATTCATTCATTAGCTACTCTCTTGTATAAATGTGAGGCTTAGTCATATTAGGATTATTAGAGCTTTTGATATAAAATAAGTACTCTCTTTCCCTCTTTTTTGTTTTCTTTGTGTATTCAAACACCCAATCTACTATTATAATATTTATATTTTAAAAATATTTTTATTTAAATTTAGTTTAATATCAATTATCATTTTTTTAAAATTAAACTTATATATTATTTAGTTTCATAACCAATTTACCCTGTATTTGTAAGTTACTTCAATGGCACCACGTGGCCGAAGCCATCACAGTGGGTCAGGAATCGAATTGGCAAAGACTATATAGCCAAAGCCTACTCAGTTAAGGGTCCCAGAAATCCAAAACTGTTTTAATCGTCAAAGAAAACTAACTAGAAAACCAAAACCAAATGTCCAAGACACAACGCATAAATTGAATTGATTCCCAAAATTTTACCACCAAAATGGCAAAATTGGAGAATTTGAAAACCAATTTGTCTCTTCCATACGCTAAGATCCATCCTTCCATTGATCCGGAGGCCGATCCCAATTCCTATTCTCTTGAGAAGTTCCGGCTTTACGAAACCCGAGCGGTAACAGTCCTTTCTTTTCTGTTTTTGTTCTCATGGCAAAATCATACAGTTCTCTTAATTCTAGCAACAAGGAAGAGAATGCTCTAAATTATTATTTTTTGTTCATTTTTGCATAAGGTTAGTTGCCGTGTAATTGTTCTTGAATTGGTATCCTTTTAAGATAAAAAGATGGAAAAAAGTGGAAATTAGGGTTTTGTTTTCGATTCTCAAGTTTTCTGCTTACCGCGGGAGAAAAAAGGAGAAATTTCGAGCAGAAGAAACTAAAATCACAATATTAAAAAATAAAAAAAAAAAGTGAAAGAAGTAAAGAATTTCTCTTAAACCTGAAGCGACTAAAATTATTATATTGGCTGTATTAAATGGA
Organism: Gossypium stocksii; assembly: GCA_020496765.1. Classification (NCBI taxonomy): domain Eukaryota; kingdom Viridiplantae; phylum Streptophyta; class Magnoliopsida; order Malvales; family Malvaceae; genus Gossypium; species Gossypium stocksii. Next base: position 46,787,737 of record CM035624.1, read on the forward strand.
AATTGATTACCAAGGAATCTTGAGGCTGCTGTTTGGTCGCTCTGAAAATTGCAATCTGGGTAATTAGATTACTTTTATGTATGATTTTAATCTTGTTTTGTTCAGGATTGAGTATTTTTTTTCTCAAAAGAGTAATTTTTTTTTCTGGTTTCTTTAAACAGAGGTATTATTTAATTGGGAGTGATAGGAACAAGAAATTCTTTCGGGTCTTGAAAATTGATAGATCTGAACCATCTGATCTTAATATCAGTGAAGACCCAGTGGTTTATTCACCACAAGAGATCAAAAACTTGCTTCAGCGGATTGCTGAAGGAAATCGTGCCACTGGGGGCTTAAACTTTGTGGCAAAAGTTTTCGGGATTGTGGGTTAGTGACAATTGATTCTCTCTTGTTTTGTTTTTGAGGTATTGAAGGAATTGTTTCTATTAAACTCAGTACTATGTGTCTGGATCTTTTTAGGTTGCATCAAGTTTTTGGAATCATACTACTTGATTCTGGTTACAAAGCGACAGCAAATTGGTAGTATATGTGGTCATGCAATATATAGCATAGATGAGAGTCAGTTGATCACAGTTCCTCATGTTTCTGTTCAATCCGACATAGCGCATTCTAAAACTGAGCTGAGGTATCTCCTTTACTTTGCAAGCTTCATAGTTAGTTTTAGGGTTTGGTGAAAGCCTCTGGATCTTATTTATTCCCTTTTTTTTTTTAATTCAGTTTGAAACTAGGATTTCTATATCTTCTTGACGTTACCTGCATCCAATTTATTCATTTATCTCTCTTGCATTCCTAGAAATATTTTTGTAGAATATGGATGCAATTGGAAAACTAATCTATGTATTGACACTGAAACGTACAATTAGAAGTGGGTTTTTTTACTATTAGTAGGTTGCTAGGTAGCATTTATAGCTTCGTGGTTTCGTAATGATTACTTTATGGAGATAATGAATTATTTTTGTTACCCTAAGTGGATCAATGGAGAAGTGATGAGAGTAGAACAGGAAAATCCTCTATCTGCTCTCACTATTTTTGGTTTGTGCTAATATAATTAATTTGAAAGGAGATCAGTTATGTTGATCTTCTTGAATCAGCCCTCAGGCATTGCTTTATTTGCTTTATAAGAACTCAGAGGTTACAGATATTTGTTAAATGAATATATGCTCCCAGTTTTAAAGATTAGTGATATTCCGATTTTAAACCATATTTAGTGCTATGCGTGTGGAGTCCTGTTTGGAGATTTATTCCTTTTAAAAAGATCTTGCTTTTTTTAAAGTAATTATATAACTGCTATCGTGCAAATTTATCCTTATATCTATATCAGCAATGATAGTCATCATTTTAATATATGGTTTCTCTCCGTAACTACATCAGAAAAAGAATGTGAAAACTAAATCATCTTGTAGATATATTATGTTGTAACTTGTAAGCAGTGAGGCAGCAGAAACATGGAAATGCATTATCTCCCCTTTCTATATTTGGTCTCTGCTTATCTACTTTAATTTGAACAGAGAATCAGTGACATTATCTTTTCCAAAAGGCAAAATTACCTTCAGGCCTTGTTTACTTTGCTTTATAAGAACATAGAGCAATTTGTTATGGGAACAGTCTCCAAAGTTTAAAGATATGTAGTTTTCCAATCTTGAATGCCATATAGTGCAGTGTGTGGATACTTGTTTGGATATTTATCTATTCTAATAAGATCTTGCTTTTGTTTAATACCTTTTAGTAATTGTAAGGGCTGCCATGAAAATCAATCCTTATATGTTTATCAACAATTATATTCGCCATTTAGATCTGTGATTTTTGTGAAACTAAATAATATTGTACATACTTTATGTTGTAGGCTTCTCATTCGTTTTTTTCTTGTATTCTGCTATTAAGTTTTTCTTCTTCTTCCCATACTTTTTACATAATTCTCACTTTCTAATGGAATTAGGGTCCAATTTTAGTAGCTTTTTAATTATTCTTAATCTATTGTTTTTGGTTTCAGGTACAAAAAGCTGCTTTCCAGTGTGGACTTGACCAAAGATTTTTTCTACAGTTATACATATCCCATAATGCAAAGTTTGCAAAAAAATGTTTTAGCCATGGGCGAAGAAAGGATGCCATATGATAACATATTTGTTTGGAATGCCTATCTAACCCAAGCCATACGCTCAAGATGCAGTAACACTATTTGGACAATTGCATTAGTTCATGGGCATTTTAAACAGGTAATTAAAATATTGGCTGCATATTTTTGTTGCACTGAATATGTTTTATTCATTTTTATTTTGTAGAATTAGTTTTACGGCTAGTTGTAATAAGTCATCATTTATGCCTTGTTAGGTTCTTCTTGTCTTACGTTTACTGCCATAAGCTTCTGGTTTTTTTCTCTGGCTATGTCGGCCTTTATTTATATTCTTTTTCCATTTGCCTCTATACGTGGACAAGAAAATTTTCAGTCAGGTTTAATTCAGACGTATGTTCCTACATACTAAAATTAAATAATCTGGAATCTTGAATGTGAAGTAAGGTTTCTGAAAGGTTTGATATATAATTTACTGTAACTTTGATAATATTTGATACAGTTACACAACAAACTTTGAATACATTTCTTACGATTTATTTTTCATTTATTTTAAAGGAAGCTGGCCTTTGATGGTTAATTTTTAGTGATGCTGAAAGTCTTTGGTTAAAACTATGTGTTATGTGTATAAAACTTTTATTTAACTTTGCTGTAATACTTGTTGCATATTCAACCAATTCTCTCTCTCTTTCTGGCTACTTTAATGCAGATTCGGCTATCAATCTTTGGGAGGGACTTTAGTGTTACCCTAGTTTCTAGACGATCTCGGCATTTCGCTGGAACACGGTAAGGTCTGCTTTGCATGCATCTTTCATCCTTTTATTTTACAGGCCACTTCAATTCAACCATTGGAATATATTGACATATGTTTTCAACTTGAAGGGCTGCCATTTTGTTCAGAAATTGTATTCTTTACTTGGTTTGTTTGGATATTACTAACTCAAAGACCTTGGTGCACTAAATTTTTTAATACACTTTTCTTGAAAAGTGTCGGAAATAAAGTCTCCTTTTTGCCTGGTTTTCTCCATTTTAGAATTTTAGGCATGTTGGTATCACTTTATTAGTCAAAGGGTCAATTTATGACTGATAGGCATTAGCCTCATTATAATGTCATATGTAGTAGTATCTTCTATGGCATTGCTAATCCCTTCTAAAGATAGGAGCTTCATGAGTCCAACCTAACTTACTATCTATTAATTCCCTATAAATTTAATGAATTGTGCTACAGCACTTTATTTTTCCTGAAGTACGTACAAGGTCACAGTGAGAGTGAACTTGTGCCCTTGGACTTTTTCTCATCTTTAAAAGATTTGGTTTTGCAAAATTTAAAATGATAAAAGATAAAACTTGTTCCAAGTATGTACCAATATCTTAAAATTATTACTTGTCAAGTGTCAACTACAATCTGTTCCAAGGTATGTGCTTAATACTTATAGCAAGATTTGTTCCAAAAAGAAATAAAAAACACTTACAGCAAGATGACTGAAAGAGGAAGAGCATTCTGACTAAGATAGAAATTCTAATTGAGATGTGGAAGTTTCTTGGAGAATTTAGTGGTTTGGATGACATGATTATTTAATTGAATCCTGGTGAGGATGTCAATGAAGGAGAAAGAGCATTGTTGTATCTATTTATATTAATATAGGTGATATTTAGTGTTGTTCCTTATATTGGCATTGAATTCTTGAGCCATGCTATAAAACCATGAGAAATGGTAATGGGAAATATGCAGAAGTTTGAGGTAGGAGTAGGAGTGATAATATCAGTTGGTTTATATTCCATGGAATTTACTTGAGAGCTTAATGAAGAAGTATGGGGAAAATAAAAAAAAAGATCTTCATATGGCTTCATTTATCTATAAAGTGTTTATGAGGGATCTCCTGGGGAAACTTTAATATAGGTCTTAGAGAAAAAGAGTATCAGTTAGAGATATATATTATTAACAGATATGAATAAGGAGGAATTAGAAGTGTGATATTTCCTAGTACAATAGCTTTAACCTAATGATCTTATCTAAATCCTTATTACATTTGTATGGATGAACCTAACAACCATGTTGAAGATCATATTTCTGGATGAGTTACTTGCAGAGAAAAAGGGTTAGTTGACAAGAGGGAGTAACTGCACACTAGAGTTGAAGGAATGCTCAGAATCTGAAGATTGATTAATTAGGGCTAGAACTGAATCTAAAGACAGTAGGTTTAACGGTAACCTGGTGGTATAATAACAAATGAAGAAAGAGTTGAATATGATGGCCAGCAGTTCCTAAGGGCGATTGATTTCTGCATTTAGCCGCGATGAATGAGATTCATGAGAATGGTGGTTAGATTAATGGGGATATAATTTTTCATGTTGCTTTTGTGTTAGTTAATATTTATAATGGTTACAACAAGAAGTGAGTGATTGGATCCTCTGGATTTTTTATGATGGCAAAATTTTGAACTCTCCACCAAAATGGAAAGATAGACTAAAAATCAGTGATTTTCCAGAATTCCATTGCAATGCCTTTTATAATCATATATCACTCTTCTACATTTCAACGTGTGTTAGCTGTCCTTTTATCCTTGGTTGCTTTACATATCAGTATTTGATTTATTCCTTAACTATTACGATTATTATTTGGTTTTGTTTGGGTTTTAAGGCTTCTGTTGTTGCTTCTCTTTTTGTTTTTACTTCCTGGGTGATTATTCGAGTGCCAGAATAGGTAAATTCTTTTATAAATGTGTTATTAGCAAGCATGCTATGATGGTTTGTACCTGTCTCAAGTTTCCAAGATATTTACCTTCTTATTCTTCTTTTTTTGCTTGTTTATAATTGTTGAAGATGTCATTTGGAAAAAAGCAGTAACGGATGAAATTAGAGATGAATACTCTAATGTATTGAGGAAAAAACTCTCAAAATATATATTTCTTAAAAATATGTATAACTATATATACATGTAGGATTTAACAACTAAGGAAATAATATCTCTTAATTAGAATCTCTAAAATATATCATCTGTAATCTCTAAAAATACTATTTAATAATATCAAATAATCAAAGATTCTCAACATTCCCCCTCAAGTTGGTGCATAGGTGTCTCGCATGCCTAACTTGCAAAGAAGATTATGATAAGTCTTACAGTTAAGAGCCTACTGTTTTTCGGATGCTAGGTAAGATAGGCTTAAGGCAACACTGGCTACTTTTTCCTTGATAAAATGATGATCTATTTCGATGTGTTTGGTTCTATCGTGCTGTACTGGATTTTGAGCTATGTTGATGGCCGCCTTGTTGTCATAGTACAAGGTTGATCCATTTTCGTTCAACAACTTCAACCCTTCCAATACTTTTTGTAGCCATAAAAGCTCACAAACTCCTTGTGCATGGCACTATGCTCAGCCTCTGGACTTGATCAAGCCACAACACTTTGTTTCTTGCTCCTCCAAGTGACTAAGTTTTCTCCCACAAGAGTACAATAACCCGTTGTAGACCTTTTCTCATCAAGAGAGCCAACCCAATCTACATCTGTAAATACTTGAGAGCAGCAACATTCCAAATCTTTTCTGCAGTATCAAGTAGCAAATAGGTTTTGGAAATATGAGGTTGCATAGAGTTGATAAGCCATGCCATAACAAGAGAGTTCGTTGAATCCCACTGACTAAAGGTGGAATCAGTGAGTTCAAGTTTTGATGATTTACCAATGATATATCCCTGCAAGCCACGAGCCTTGATAAACAACAAGTAGGATCTTGACCAAGCAAAGTAATTATGTCCATCAAGCTTCACAGGGCTAATTTGCAACAAGGGATTATCGGTTGGAACCACGATCTTGTTGTCTGTAGACATAATGCTGGAAAAAAACAACTAAACCCCCCAAAAAATCTGCTTGTACAATTAGAATAAAAAACCACCCAAAAAAAACTCCAACTAGATCCCACACAAAAAAAAAAAAACTTAGCCAAAAGACACCACCACTTAGAGGAGAATGACTGGAAGAGAGTAGAGAGCACAGCGACGTCGTCGGAAAAAACACGGCGGCAGTAGGTGGAGTCCACACGCGTCTCTTGAAACGGAGCTGCAGAAACTTGCGACAGTGTGTGGGGTCCTCGCTCGGGTCTTCTGGTCACCGGAGTTTGGGGTTTCACCAGCGAGGTGAGATAAAAAAAAATAGGGCTAGGGTGGATAAAACTCTAATGTATTGTGGAAAATACTCTCTCAAAGTATATATTTCTTAGAAATATGAACAACTATATATACATGTAGGATTTAACAACTAAGGAAATAATATCTCTTAATTAGAATCTCTAAAAAATATCAGCTGTAATCTCTAAAAATACTATTTAATAATATCAAATAATCAAAGATTCTCAACAGTAACCACATATTTTTATCTGTTCAATTATATCCTTTGAAGCTTTGCTGAATATTATTGCAAAGAGTAACTTGGAAGATACAAATAATTTCTTGTCATTGGCTTCTACTTTTCTGGTCCAGGAGATAAGAAGAGAAAGAAGGGATGGGGGAGGTGATTTGGAATCTTTCCAAATTTGCTAGTTTATAGTTACAGTTTACTTTGTAAGTCATGTGTCTTTTTCATTAATCTCAGGTATTTGAAAAGGGGAGTGAATGATCGAGGAAGGGTTGCAAATGATGTTGAAACAGAACAAATTATCCTTGATGAAGAGGCTGGTTCTTGCAAGGGAAAGATGAGTTCTGTTGTGCAGATGCGTGGCTCAATTCCCCTTTTCTGGTCCCAAGAAGCTTCAAGATTTAGTCCTAAACCTGATATAATCTGTAAGGAATCAGTTTAATTATAGTTCTTTTTTCCACAGTTATGTTATACCCTTCTGCATCTTCATACCCCTAACTTCAGGTATATAAAATCTTTATTTTTGTTTTTGCTTCAGTACAGAGGTATGATCCTACATATCAGGCAACCAAATTGCATTTTGAGGACTTGGCAAAGAGATACGGCAATCCAATAATTGTACTTAATTTAATCAAGGTTATTTTCAAAGTCATTGCTGATGACTTCTAGTAGCAAAATCATCTTTGTAGTTACATTTTTTTGATTCTTTCATATTCATAATGCTTTGGTGCTTTTGTTTTGTCCCCCCCCCCCATCAGTGGGCTTCTTAATGCAACAAAGTGTGATCTGAATTTAGAATAATAATAGTAACACTTTTGAGAATAATTAGGAATGGTTGTGGAGTCAGACCATAAGTAGTATGGCATCTCTTACACTTCATAATAGTATGTCATGAAATATATTCTTAAAGTCATCTCTGAAAGAAATATTACACTCGCTTTATAGGAGCACAAAGCCTGCTAGTTCTTTGTATACAACAAAGGGGGTGCTAGCTCGACTCCTTCACCACTTAAGAATCCTTAGGGATTCCTTGTCAAATATGTTTATTTATATGTTTATGTTAATACCATTAAAAGATGGTTAACTACCAGTCTGGCAATATGTATTCTTTTATTTGTAATGTAAGCCTATGTAAATTATATGGTTTATCTTCTTTGTTGAATTAACTATTCACCAGTTTGAGTTTTGTTATAGTTTTTATCTATTAATTAAATTAAATATGGAAATGCAGACTGTTGAGAAAAGACCTAGAGAGATGATGTTGAGGCGTGAATTTGCTCATGCAGTTGGGTATTTGAACGCAATTCTCTCGGAAGAGAATCAACTGAAATTTATTCACTGGGATTTTCACAAGTTTGCCAAGAGGTAAGTTAAATTTTCCCATGAAATGGACACAACCTTCGGTTTCCTCCCTTCACGCTCTCTGAATTTGAGCTTATACAGATGTTATTGTGTTTTCTTTTCTGATCTCAAGCAAGTCTGCCAATGTTTTGGCTGTTTTGGGTGCTGTGGCTAGTGAAGCTCTTGATTTGACCAGTTTTTACTATTGTGGTAAACCCGGCATTGTTAAGAAAAGAGCCAACCAGCTTAATAGAACAAGCACTGGGAGGTACCATCTTCATTCGTTTTATATAAATTAATTCATTTGCTGCCAATTTTTCGTATGTGTTTGTAAATTCAAATCTTTATGTCATCTTCTTTACAATTTTTGTATTTTATGATTGTCTTTTCTTTTTTCTTATTATTTAGTTTTTTTGGGAGCTAACCTGTTTATATTGATGTAGATGTTGATACTTAGGTTTTTCTAATTTGTTTTTAGGAAAAATGAAGCTCACTTGATTCCAACAAATATGAGTACAAGAAGTTCAAATTAAAAATGGGCCATTAAGTTACAATTTTAAGGATTGCTAAGACGTTATTGTCTTCTTAATATATCTTTGAAAAGATCAAACCTAGAAAGATTTCTTAGAGAGAGCTATTATTATTTTCCAATGATGGACATAATATCGAGGATTTATTTTTATTCATTTTGAAATTTGGCAGTTCTTTGTAACCTCTATAAAATTTTCTTATAAATATAGTTTATTGACAGCATACTAGTTTTGTTTCAATTACTACAGGGATGCATCTCTTAGAGATCTAAGAGGTAAATCTGGCGATCTTGTTAAGATTGGAAGCGGCAGTGAGAATTCAAATTCTCTAACCAGTAGAGAAAGAGAGGGTGATTTAAGTCAGCAAATTAAAACTGATAATTGTGATGGTGATCCTCCGAGATTTCAGAGTGGAGTACTGCGAACTAACTGCATTGACTGTTTGGATCGCACAAATGTTGCGCAGTATGCTTATGGCTTAGCAGCTTTAGGTCGCCAACTTCATGCAATGGGATTGACAGACAAGCCCAAAGTGGACCCTGATAGTAGCATTGCTGCTGCTCTCATGGACATGTACCAGAGCATGGGAGATGCTCTTGCCCAACAGTATGGAGGTTCTGCTGCTCATAACACAGTAAGATTTTCATCTTAATCATTCCTGTATTGGTAGGGGGGAAAAAGAAGAAAAACTAAAACATAAGATATTCAGTATTTAAGTTGTTCATATGTTATTGAATTATCCTCAGAATATTGAATTTGTTACAAACTTCAGGTTTTTCCTGAGAGGCAGGGAAAGTGGAAAGCTACAACCCAGTCTAGAGAGTTCCTCAAGTCTATCAAGCGATATTATAGTAATGCCTACACTGACGGTGAAAAGCAAGATGCTATAAACTTGTAATTCTTTTCCATCTATCATTTTTTTTATGTTCTTTAGTGAATGATATTCTTGAAGGTTTTAATCTTCATGATAACTGTGCCTTTCGAAAGTAGGGGCATTTCAGGTTTGTTGAGACTATTTAGTATATGCTATAGCCTTGATACTTTTGTGCAATTTTTGTGTCTTATAACTATCAGCCATTTTTTCTTCTACCAGATTTTTGGGCTACTTCCAACCACAGGAAGGAAAACCTGCTCTTTGGGAGTTGGATTCTGATTACTATCTTCATGTTTCTGGCGCAGGAGATGACCTATTCCCTGATAAGTGGTAAAGTTTCCATATCTATTTTGACCAGTAAAGCTAGGCTCTTCATCTTCAAGCTATCCATATATCAGTGTTGTTGTTGATGATGCCATATTGTTGGTAGGTACACTGGAAGTGAAGTTATTTAACTCCACAAGGGGTTAAAAGACTGCGACATGTCTCATTTATTATTGTTATTACTATTTTTTTTAAACATCAACCAAATACCTGTGGCTGTTTCTTAGCCCTACTTGTGGAGTTAACGAACTCTGCTGCCAGTGACAATAAATAATCCTTTTTTATATTATCATCATTATTCTTATCATCATCGTCATCAAAATTTGGACCTTTTCTTTTACCTTTTTTCACTGTTTCCAATTGCCATATGCAGTGTGGAGGACAATATTAAGTCTTTAGGAGTAGTGGGAAAGATCCTTGCCCCCATTCCTGCTTGTAGAGAAGACTTTTCACGGATGAAGTTGACAGCATTTGATAAGCTGATAGAACGAACATGTAGTTCAATAAAAAATGTAAGACTTTGTAGTGAACCAGATCAAAGAACCGGTGGTCCTACAGCAAATTCTGGTGTTGCACCTGATGCAGCGTAAATATCATTTTATCTCTGCTATATAATTTTTTTGATATTCTGTTTGTAGCTCTTTTTACTTTTGACCTATTCCAGGTGATATGATACTTTTTTGATATTTTATCTGCAGTCAATGTTTTTCCTTAAAATTGAACCATTTGTGAGTATTTTAGGTCCTGATTTCTTGCGAGGATGTGCTCTATGTCTTGCCTTATGTTGGCTAGTTGAAGCTTATCTTAGTTGCATCTAGGTTCTGCTGTTTAAATAAGTTTTGAGGTACCTCTTATGTGACCTACTTGCTGAGGAGTTTAGACCTTGTTTGTGCTGGCGTTCATTTTTACTAGACCTCCAAAATACAAAATTAACCCAATATTGTCAATTTCACGTGGTCTTAACTTTTTTTTTTTTCAACCTAAGGACTTCCCAAGTTTGTCGTAAACTGGTTGAGATTCTTTTCTCCCTCAAGTACCAGTAAAGGTTTTGAGGATAAAGTGGATTTATCTAATTGTTTTAGCCTAAATTTTGGGTGGGAACTTTGGTCTGCACTAGAGTGCTTGTGCTGCAACTGATATCTAGGGCAAGATTGACATTCTTTTACTTGCTCCTAAACCTTGGAATTTTGGTGCAGTGAAATACAGCTTAAAAGTCCAAATTGGCTATTTGGCCAAAGAAAGTTTGAAGAAGTTGGCTCAGGCCCCAAAGTCTCTGTGCGTGAAATTAAAAATGGAGGGGCCAATGGTGAAATGAAACTTGACGATTTCTGTGACTTAAATTGGCTTTCTTCCTATGTTGATGATGAACAGGATATTTTCCAGAGGTATTTTCGTATCATTCATTCTTGTTTACCTCAGGAAAAATGCATGATCTTTTTGTTTTCACAGCATGAAGGAATCATATTGGTTTAGATTGTTGCTGTGTCCCACTAATGTTGGCTTTGCATGAACAGGGCCTGAAAATTGAGTAAATGTGGGGTTGATAGATTGTTTAATGTTTGAGACCCCTATGTGAATGCTTAAACGTGGTCCCTTTGTCTTGAATGCATTAGCAAAGTGTAATTACATGCAAGGTGACAACAAATTGCCATAACACGTAAAACTATGCATTTTGAAGATGATATCATTTGTTGATTCCCAAGTAGATGAAGGCTTGTTAGTCATGAAAGACTAGGACCTTTAGGCTTAGTTATAAAAGTATACGGTTAGTTCTGTGTATTATCTGTTTTTGTGAATATTTTAAGATATATATTTACATCTTTGTTTATATGAAAATTATATATACTATTCTATATTATTTGTTAATCTTGTTATTAAAGAAAAATTTTCAAAAAACTCTTGCCTTAATGTGGGAAGGAATATATGGTCTTACAGCATAGTGAAAGTTCTTAGAACTTATGACATTTGTACAGTCATTGTGAAGTACTTGGAATTTATGAAAGCTTAAGTCCTGAGGCTGATGAGATAACAGCAGTAAGGAAATAAAATCCATATGCAAACGTGCGTTTCTTTGACACAGAGAGAACCCGTTCTTTCTAACTTTTGATTTCTCTAGCTCTTTAGGATAAATGTATACAATTTTACATTGTGATTGGACTCAAGTCTTTTCAATGCTAATACTAGTTTATGGGTTCATGGTAAAATATTTTCTGCTCTTTAAGGTACCTCTCAATGACGTCCGTTGATGAAGCCAATGGTTGGTATGGTGGAACACTTCTTGGTGATCAAGATGAAAGCAGTGAGATATATAGGCATTACGCTGAATTATGTCAGGTAATACTACTTATCAATTTGATGATGAAGTACATACATTTGATTAAAGGGTTTTTTTCTTAACAAGGCGTTCAGCATTCAAAGTTGAAATCTGATCCTTAAGTTTTTGTTGAAGGGAGCTGGGTTCTTATCCATTTGCTGCTAACTACTTTTCTTAAAATGTTCGAAATACCAGGGACCAGCCATGGAGCCTTTCCAACATGATCTGGAAAGGGAGAAGTATTACACTGATGTTCTACAAATGAACACGATTGATGTTGTCGATGATGCATCTGTTGAAGCCGAGATGGCTGAAGCTCTAAAGGAATACGACCTAATTGGTGCTGATCTCGGGATTTTTCCTGTGTCGTGCAAATCATTTACTGAAGATCCAAGTCGGTTGACACGATGGATCATCGGTGAGGAGAAGATGTAAAAGGTGTAAATCCATCTCTAGTGAACTTTTAGTTTCTAATATAAAATACACGCACATTTGGTTTTGCTGCATAGCTCTTATAAAGCTGAAACCCAAAATGATGCAAAATTGTCTAAATAATAATTTAATAATGGTTGATTGATAGACGCCTTCTCAAATATTTCGCATTGTATGGAAGGAACATATTTTAGACTTGAGAAATGTATATGGTTTGTTCATAAAACCAAAGGGAGTATGTTTATATTTTATATCTCGTTTTCAAGTTGTGAAAAAAAGCTCATGTGTTGCAGAATCAGATTTGTGCTGAGATTTTACTTTATTAATTGCTGGCGTATTTATCTTCTTCCTATTTTCTTTTTACATAATTCGGAAAACCAGAAATTTAGCCTTAACCGTCCATCATTATAATAGGTATTTTTATCATTTCAGCCCACCAATTCATCATTTCATAGTGATTCAATACTTTTAATTAACAACTTCTAACTTTTGTAGCTTTTATAATTTAGTCTCTTTAACTAATTAATTATCTAAACGATAAAATTTTCTTAACCAAAATATAACACGACTATAATGACCTTGTAATAATAAATAATTAATATTTACGAGTTGACAAATTAGAATTTGTGGTCTCGAAATCACTGAAAGACGGACTGTTATATATCCAAATGTGATAACAATGATATATAGAATAAAAAAATGTAACAATTCAATAACGTTCATGACAATTATATAACTTTTAAAAGTTGGTGATCAAAACATAATTTTAATCAAAGTTTAGGGACAATTGGGGTGTAGTTTACCCTAATTAAAAACTAGGTGAGTGTTTGAGTTAAGTATTTAATGGTGAGTAAACTTGTTCATGAGTCGGCAAGTGCTACTTGCCCATGCCTGACGGCTCGCCCGAAATTTGAGAGAGTTTGGATAAAAATATTAGGCCTAAAACATGGGTTTGAGCAAAAAAATTAGGTCTGGCCGTGGGCTTGAACATTCAAGGTTGAGCCTAGTCCGTTTTTAAGTTTATAATATTTTATCTTATATTATCTTAATATATTATATAATTTAATAACACATTAATAAAAATAAACCTACACTGAATATATAATATTATTCTAATGTAAACATTAAAATAATGTTAAGATTACTATATAAAAAATTTCAATAAATAAAAAATATTAAATTAAAATATTATAAATATTTTTAAAAATAATATGGACGGGCCTAAAATGAGATTTGTTAGTCTTTTGCAAATATAGACAGATTTGGGTAAAACTTTGGGCTCATATTTTAGATTGGGCTAGGCTTTGAACAAACATAAAGTATATTAATATCATATTTACACTTGGCTCAGCTCATGAGCACCTCTAATGTTGAGTGGCCAAAATTTTAAATTTTAAAATTTTTTGTGATGAAGTTTAAAGTTTTTGAAATTGAATGACCAAAATAAAGTTTAACTAAAAGTTAGGTGACCACTATTTAGCCTTAATTAATTTCCGTCATGCTTCCAGCACTACGGTACCAAGTGGTGCTGTGGTGCACTTGCTTCTACCAAGAATCAAGATGCTTCTCCCTTGTATTCGTGCGTTAGTATTACATCGCATCGCTCTTTGACTTCCTTCGCTTTTCTACCTTCAATTCGATGAAGCATACTACTTTATTCCAAAAATGCTTAAACACTAGAACTAACTTAAAATAGCACTGAAAACATACAAAGCATGAACAAAACACAAAATGAAATGTTGGAGAAAATAATCCTAAAATGCATAAAAATACTTGAGAACAAGTATGAAAATTATTAAGATTAAACTTATGGTAACTCTTTTTCGAGAAGTTATTACACCCACACTTACATTTCTACTTATTCTCAAGGAACACAAAACATAAAACTAAAACCTTCTTAATATGCAAACATGAAAGACTCAAAGTATTGATTGTAGCATGTCGTAGTCCCAAAATTTCTTTGCATCAACTTGATAATCCATTTAAATAAGAAAGACATACCTACCTTTGGCCATTATTGATTAATAAATAACTTAACACAAAGAAAACAAATATAACTCACAATTTAGTATCTATTTTCTAGTCTATTTTCTTGAAAATTTGCGATCATCTTTGATGGTTCACAAGCAATTTATAGACTAGACTAGGGGGCTTATACTAGAAGTCTCATTAGAGTTAAACTCCAACCATCAAGGAGATTTTATTCTAATTAGTAACTTTGTGAATAATTATAATTGAAATAGAATTTTTGATACATTGTTACAACAAGGAAGAAATAAAGAAGAGAGTATGGTGGTTGTCACAGAGGTCGGTTCACTCAATCAGGGCGGAGGGCTGGAGGTTGCAAATAGTAGTGATAAGTGCTAAAAGTAACATGTTTTAGCCTCATTCTTAATACATTTTTGGGTGATTGTTTGATATTAATGGTGAATTTTATGCTCCTAGTCCTTTAAATTCATGTTTTTATGCTTAATAGAGCATTTGGGAGCAAAAGAAGCGAAAAACGAGCGAAAATTGAAAAATTGGAGCAAGCTATAGGAGCCACACGGGCTGACCAATTCCATACGGCCAACCAAACGACCATGTGGTAGGCCATGTCGATTTCTTGGATTTGCACTTTGAACTGCGGAAAGTACAATTTTTAGATTTTTCAGGCATTCTAATACGTATATATGACAAAAATAAGAAGATATGAGTGAGCTGTCATAGAATATTCAAGAAAACAACTCGAAAAATACCACTGAAGCTGATTCTAAAGTAGATTTCCGTCAAGATTGAAGATTCCCAGTTGATTTCTTAGGAGATTATCATGAGTTTCTTTATTTATTTTTGTTATACTGTATCTTGAATGTTTTTATTTCACATATAAATTAATTTTTCTAAATACCTAGGAAGATGAACCCTATGATGAATTTTATCATTTGATTTTTATTTTACGCAATATAAATACTTAGTTTCTTGTTCTCAATTATGTGTGCTTAATTCTTGGTTTGATATTTCTAGATTGTTAATCCATGTATGATGTACTTAAATTAGAGGAGGAATAGACCCTATTTAAGAGTAGATTTTGCGTAACTGAGTGGAGTTGCATGCAATCCTAGACATATGACAACATAAATCTACAAGATTAGAGTCAAATCTAATAGAGGAATCTATAGTACGAGTTAATGTGATAATAGAGGTTTTAGTTAGAAAGAAATTTCAATTAATCAACCTAGAGTCAATTGCTCTTATTCTCAAAATAAATATGAGCATAATTTAAGAATTTCTACGGATCAAGTTACTAAGTAAAGAAATTGGATAATTTAGATTGATAATAACAGATGAAATTTAGGTGAATTCTTTCCTTGATATTGTTTCGTTTCTTGGTTATTAATCGATTATTTTTTCTAATTTGTTCTTTGTCATGTTCGTTAGCAATTAATTTACTTAATTTTAGTTTTCAATCAATCACTCAAATTTATAGGTTAAATAATGAAAAGACAGTAGTTACTAGTACTTTCAGCCTTCGTGGAATGATATATTTGCTCACCATAACTATACTATTAATTAATAGGTGCACTTGTCTTAGTCAAATTTTTGGTTGGTTCATGACGCATCAAGTAGAGAAGAGAAGGGTATAGTGATTAGGTGTTGAAGGAAAGTTGGTAGGATATAGGCTTGATATCTCTGGAGAGTCAGTCCTTTGTTCATTGTTCCTAGATGTATTTATAGGCGAGAGGTCCTGTGTAATATGATGTTAATGTGTTGAACTTGTCATTTAATCATCATTAAGAATCACATGGGATGGATTTCTTTGATGGGGTGAGGATATCTATGATAGGACAGATCTTGTCATTCATTTTGACTTGATGGTATAGGACAATTGAACTTACGTAAAGTTCGATGACCAATAGTATCATGTTCCTAATGGAAGCTTAGGCTCAAAGCAACAAATGGTTCTTACTTGCCCAAATGGTTTGGACGGAGGGTGAAGCTTAGAGGGTGACCTTTCAATTGGCTTCTAGTGGGTTTACTGCTGAGGAGACCTTTCAATTTGTCACGTGTCTTTATTCGGATGGGGGTATAACAAGAATTTATCACAATAATATTACCTAAATTAAATAATTATCTTGATTAATTTAATTTATCATATCGGTCACATTGATTTCTAGCATCCCCTTACTTAGGCTATAAGATAAATTCAATAACCTAAATATGTAATATTAAAACCCACACTTTAATATGGCCATAGGATATTGTAATTCAACTCCCACTCAATTAAAGATTTATATAATATTAATCATGGCAATAGTATTCTAATTTTAATATTTTCTTCCATGTATGATCATCTCTTAAGAGCAATTAATAAGATTATGAGTGAATTCATTAAAATCATTTAAGGTCCTTTAAAAACATGTAAACTTTATGCACATAAACTAAAACATGTTTTAAATTTTAAAAGTGTAAAAATAACAAAATTAAAGAAGCCAAAATACATTCAAACAAAATAAATCTAGCCCTATATGTTTCACATGAAGATTAAAATATTTTGTTCACAATGTTTTAGTCATGAGATCCAATATCATTATATCTATACTGATGTGTTATATATCCACTTCTTGCTTCTTTATATGATCTTTGGCAGCAAGATTCATTTATAACTATGTATTTGTTACGAATTCCACTCTTATCATTCTTAGAAAAGAATACTACTAATGAATTGTCACAAATGATCTTTAATGGCCTTGTAATAAAACCAACAACTCTTATGCTAGAAATGAAATTTCTTAACCATAAAATATATGTTATGTTGTTTAGTAGCATCTTATAAACTTAACTTCTATGATAGTTGCAGCAACAACTATTTTCTTATCAGTTCACTAAGATACACAATCACTAGCTAGAATAAAATTGTATCTTAAAATGGATTTCTTTATATCCACACATCCACCAAAGTCTGAACCTAAATGTCCAAGTACTTTTAGATGTTTAGATCACCTATATGCAAGTTTGTAACTAACCTGTCGCCAATTGTGGTGGTAGTTTTAGTACATTTTGGAGCTTAAGGAGGATGTTTTCTAGTCGTTTTATATTTAATTATCGTATTTTTAGCTTTCGTAGTTTAGATTTAATTAGTTACAAAATAAGTGTTTTTACGCAATAATTGATGTTACGTGACATATTAGGCCAATACGGGCCCTAGGTAGTTCTAATGTGTTTAATTGAGTATGCAAGATGTATATTTATAAGCCCAAAAGCATTGTGGATGACATCCAATTGTAACACAAGTTTCTTGAGACGCAACACGTGAAAATAGACCTCAAAGCCTAAGATCGCAGTGTCGAGTCGCAACACACCCTTGGCTATGTTGCGACACAAGATGGACGTGGGACGCAAGAATCGATAAGGCTAAAATCGTTAGCACAACCAAAATTTTTTGAGTTTATAACCTGTAATAGACCTAATTAGGGTTTCTAAACATCTCTATAAATAGTAAGGTTATTGCTAATTAGTGAGGAAGCCTTTAGGAGTCGTAGTTAGTAGATTTAGGTTTTAATTAGTTTTATTTTCAGCTTCTAAACATTTTGTTATTTTTTACTAGGTTTTATTTGAACCTAAGTCCCTTTTATTAAATTATTTAGCCATTTTCTTTTATTGTTCTTTTGCAAACATCAAGACCAGTTCGCTGTCAAGAGATTTTACAACTCCAAGCGCATTTGATTCATCCGACGAATCAATGTCTTAACCTTTCTCTTATTTTAATTTTTTTGTATAACACCCTTAACTAGTCTACATCATCGGATCAAGGTTACAGAGTATTACAACATTTAACAAATCAAATGACAACATAAACCATTCAAATGTTACTTCAATTATCAAATATATAAAATCAATCATCATTCATAGCATATATACAAATACAGGCTTTATATCGAACTTACGGAGCCCAAAAATCAATTTGAAAATAATTAGGGACTAATTTGAAATAAAATAGAAAAATGTAGAAAAATTGAAAAATAGGGTCACACGGTCGTGTGGCTCAGGAACATGGTCGTGTGGCCAAATCGTGCACAGTTTGAAAATAGAGTCATACGACCATGTCGTAGATCGTGTGGGACACACGACTGTGTGGTAGACTGTGTCCTAGGTCATGTGAACATAAAACAACTTCAAAATCAAGTCATTTTGTAACACCCTAGACCGACCTGGTCGCCAAGCCTGAATAAGAAATGTCACATCACTATCTCGTCTTATTTACAATAAAAAAGAGGCTAGAATCAAGTAAATTGAACGTCTTTTGTTAAGTCGATCAACTATTAATATGTCCCAATAGTTAATTATCATTATTACATGCAATTCATTCATTAAACGATCATGCATTCAGTCAGAATTATGCTTAGGGGCTAATTAGCAAGATTCCACAAAAATGTCCATAGGTATCAATATTGATATTCAGGTATCGATAATTTCCTGAAGTGGTATCGATACCACTTGAAAAAACGATACCAATTGAGCATTCTGTTTCGCAATTTAAAAACCATTTATCGAAAAATATCGATACCACGAGATAAAGTATCAATAATTTTCCCCCGAGTATCGAGACTCGAGCAAAGGTATCATTACCAAATCTCTAATCTGTTTCCTATACGTTTTAATTTACAGAGTATCGATTTTTAAAGCCCAATATCGATACCT
Organism: Gossypium stocksii; assembly: GCA_020496765.1. NCBI lineage: Eukaryota > Viridiplantae > Streptophyta > Magnoliopsida > Malvales > Malvaceae > Gossypium > Gossypium stocksii. The sequence continues at coordinate 46,806,646 of CM035624.1, forward strand.
CTACTATTGGAGCTAAAAATTATAGCATAGGAATGCAATTAACTCATCACAAATAGTTCCTAATCAACATGCATCAAGTACTAATTTAAATAACTGGTCATATGACTTAATCAACAATACAAAATACTAAAAGTGAATCTTAACTAATATCATCATGCCATTGTCAATGTTTAAGTATTCTAGCATAAAAATAACACAAAATTCCTATAGGTAAATAAAAATGGTGAAGATCAATATCTCAAAATAGTTCTACCACATTGCCTAATTCCCCAAATTGAAAAATAAAATAATGAAGCACCTACGAAGAATAACCAGACTTCCTTGGATCACTCCCTTGGAGACCACACCACCCATACTGTGACATCACTAATCTACAAATGTTGTAATGAGGCAATGAGCTTTTGCAAGCTCAGTGAATGCAAGAATGACTACAACATAAACACATCATCACATAACCCAACCAGACATTTATTCACAAGTAGTACATTATTAAGTCTAGCATTACATGGTACTAAATCATGCATAACCTAAAAGTCATTCTCATAGCACATATACATAATCATTCAAGCATAGAACAATTCCACACAATTATATAACTTAAGATAAGATGAGATATGATGGCCTTTGGATTATGAAACACGTAGCGAGCTCTATCATCACACATTAGATACATGGATCTCCTTACACGACATAGACTTGTAGAGTTAAGCATGTCCCAAAAGTGAAGCGTATAGCTAACACTCTCCTTATTTCCCCTCATATGTCCTGTTGAATGGAGTTTGGCTCACATTCTCTTATCCCTTTGAGAATGTCTCAGGGTTTCAATGCTCAAAACCTCTATACATATAAGTGAGTACTCACAATCCTATGGCATGCCAACTATATCTAATAGTTCCAAGTTCACAAGGCCAAAATATCCGAAAAACAACACATAATTCTTACTGATTATCCGTTCACCATCACTGCATATTAACATCTTTTACAAAACACTAGCACATTCATATAACATATATAATGTACATTTATTACATGTTTATAAATACACTTTATACAATAAGCACCAAATCCACATATCACATATCATGCATATTATATAACCACAAGATAAGTATAGTTCAAGAAAACTTACACTTGGAATTTAGAGTAGCTCGTGTTTACGAGTAGCTCGTAGTAAGCTCTAACGTTTCTCTAGCTCGTAGTAAGCTCTAACAAACCCGAAGCTTTACACACATAAATCATACAATAACCATAGTCAAATATCAATCAAATATTCACTCAAACCAACTAAAACGCAAGCTTTAAGTTAAATTCTCATGTAACTTAAACTATTAACATAACAACTTCAAATATTAATATCTCGATCCATACTCAACCTTTTTGCATAAAATCAGTTCTGTTCATTTACTTAATTATCTATGCCTAATTCGCAACCTTCAAACTAGATAAATCTACTCGGTTCATGGTATCGACATTTTCAACATATTTTAGGCAATTTTTACAAAATTCATAAAAACATGAAAATCATTAACGAAAACTCGAGATGAGTTCCAAAACCTTCTAGTCATGCTAACACAAGTTGAAAAACACTTTGAAACCAAGTTTTGACTCAAAATCCAGAAATCCACCATTAATGGTTCAATTTTCGGCTTTTATTTAAAATATGCGATCCAAGAGTTGATAATTTAGTTCTAGAGTCTAAATAACATTAAAAATCAATAGTGACATGAATGATTGCCTTTGTTGAAGGAACGAAAAAGTTTTGATGAAAATCAGGAGACCCTACGTTTGAAAAAGATGATGAAATTTATAGAGTTTTGGGTGTTTTTCTTGAAGGTTTAAGATGGCAAATGACTTAGGAATGATAGAAATTCAAGGTATTAAGATTTGGTAATAAAAAATCAATGGAAATAGCTAGGGAAAAGCAAGGGGCAGCATAAGCTTGAAGGGAATGAAGAAAATATGAAAAGGGTAAGTGGGGCTGGCTTTTAGGTTCAATTTTAAAAACTGGTTTAATTGTCACATAAATGCTCACTATTTTGACTTTGTTACAAATTAGTCCTTTTTCTCAAAATTAAGGGTTTCTTGAACACTTTTTCAAAAATTGGTTTGATAGTTAAGATGCCATAGACGAAAACACTATCGAGTACCAACCTAACGAAATTTCGGGCTCATATAGGCTAAAATTCCTAAAATACCCCTAAAATTGCTAGGCCCTATTTTGGGGTGTTACACATTTCACCTACCATTGCTTGGTTACCAAGCCATACCATTTGCACCTATAATTACCCATTTCAAAACATGCCATATACCATTCGAACTAAGTGTCTAACCAATATGTCCACAAAGCACCTCAATCTAAAATTCAAAACAACCAAATTGAATATGCTCAAACATACCAATTCATTAACATTATAAGACACTTTCTCAATCACTTACCTACAACCAACCTTTAAATCATCTTCATGTTTTAACATCAAATATATCAAAACACCTCAAATATCATTCCACGTCTAAGCATTAACCAAGAACATATAGCATAACAAGACATTTCTCTCATCCATAAGAATATTAAACATACAATTCAAGCAATCTGACATGTCATCAACCAAATACCATTACCTTCTCACACATACATACCTATATATATACCTTATAAACATAATAAGCAAAACCATCAAGATACAAAATGAACTTATAACCAAAAGACTTCTTAGGTACATGCCAAAACCAAAATAGAAGTATCACTACCAGTTGAGTTCGGGTTGTCGCTAGATGCTGAATCGACGTATGAACTGAATAATACCTAACTTGTGCACTAACAAATGAAAATGTACACTGAGTATAACTCAATGGTGTTTCTATATCCAACATTAAATTATAATATAAATTATATAATGCATGACTTAACAACAAGATCTAATGCAAATTAATGTTGGAGAGCTACATGCCATAATGCTACATTTAATATTACAATTCGATTTACTTATAATAATTCAATCTAACATAGTTGTAACACATATACATTTCTCCCTATAATAATTAAAGAAATTTTATCGACTATTTTGCCAAACTAACCCAAAAAAATTTAATATATACAAAAATGACCCAGGTTCAAAAACAATCACCAAAATGACCTAAAATGAACAGTAAAACGGGGTTTTAGGAACCCAATGGCCGGCACCACCTAGTGTTTTGGCCCCATAATTGCTTGACAATTGTGTCAGGCTTTAAAAATTAATTTTTTTTTTATTTTGGGAACCTAATGGTCAGCACCAGGTATTTTTTTTAAATCGTATCATACCGATATACAAAAATATTAGTATTTTAAAAAAAAAATTTTGGTGTAGGCCTTGTAATGGCCAGCAGCAGAGTGTAAAAATTAAAAAAAAAATTGGTGCTGGACACGTATTGACCAGCACTAGGTACTTTTTCATGTCCTAATATAATTTTTTTGGCCTTGCAATGGCCGGCACTAGAGTGTAAAAATTATAAAAAAAAAATTTTGGTGCCTGGCACGAATTGGTCGGCAACAGGTACTTTTTTCGTGTCCCAATACAAAATTTTTTGGCCTTTTAATGGTAGGCACCAAAGGGTAAAAAATTTTTTTTTGGGTGCTGGGCACGTATTGGCCGGCACCAGAGTGTAAAAAAATTTTTTTTGGGTACTGGGCATGTATTGGCTGGCGCTAGGTATTTTTTTGGTGTCCCAGTGCAATTTTTTTGCTTTTGGCCTTGTAATGGCCAGCACCAAAGTGTAAAAAAAAATTTTTGGTGCTGGCCTGTAGATGGCTTGCACCAGAGATGTAAAAAAATATATATAGTTTTAGGTGCTGGCCATGTAATGACCGGCACCAAACCTTATATATATAGTGGGTGGTTTGGATTCTAATAGTGTAAATGGATAAAAAAATATTATTTTGTGAGAGGCATCAAAATGAAAGTGCTTTGTAGTATATCATCAAATGAATTTTTTTTGTAGTGGATTGTATATGGGAGTTTTTTTGTAGTGAATTGTAGATGGGAGCTTTTGTAGTATACAAACGAATTTCGGGGTTGAATTATATACTGTCATGTTTTAACAGAGTTGAATTATATACTGTCATGTTTTAACGGAGTTGAATTATATACTGTCATGTCCACCCTAAAAGTTATGCTATTAAGGGTTGGATGACTTTCTACACCATAGATGGCTAATCGAGATGTCCAACATAGGTGGACATTATTTATGGTGCAATAGCGTTTATTCCGTAACTAGGCTGTGGTTGGAGCCGGTTGGTAGAGTCTCCATGCAAAGGTATCTTAGGGGACAATGGAAGAAGAAAGGGTCTGGAGCTTTTAGGAAGTTATATTTTCCCTTGGTTTATACAGCTGCTTTTTTTGTTTCTTTTTTATTTTGCTGACCGTTTCAACTATCAAATTATCCTGTATTGATGCAACGTAGACCTGATTTAAGCAGAAGACGATTAATTGTGAATAAATAACTATTAAAAATAATTGTATTATTTCTTTAGAATGTTTGTATTTTTTTTTATATTTGTAAATTTAATGTAGTTGTTTAGGATTTAATGTTTCATTTTTTATATTTTCATGTATTAATTTCTTAGAATGTTTGTATTTTTTTTTGTATCTGTAAATTTAATTTTAGTCCGTATTACATGTAGTTTGAATTTAAAATTTTCGTGTATTAATTTTACCCATATGTTTGTAGTTTGTTGGGTGTTTAAATTTAATTTAGTGCGTATTATTTTTGTTTGAATTTTATATTTTTTTTGTATTAATATTTTAGAATGTTTGTATTCTATTGTGTCTATAAATTTAATTTGTCAATTTCTATTACTTATTCGAATTATATTTTTTAATTAAATATTTCGAAGTTATTTATTAAAACAAATAATTATTTTAGAGAAATTAAACCAATATTAAAAAAAAGTAATTACAAAATAAAATAAATATTTACAGGTAAAATTTAAAATTGTCGTGACCTCAGTGACGTCCCCGACGCTGGCGTGTAACGGTCCAGATTCCTCCGTCGGTGATGTTTTTCACCTTGCTAAGGTGTTTGATAATTGCTCGATCTGACCTCTGGTGTCCCGTTTGGTGTACTTAGAAAAGTAGAATAATCATATACACCATAATCGGGAGTTAATGGGTATTGCATGATCGAAGGTGCCGATGGAAAAATATCCTCAGTGGTAGGTGTACGTGCTTCGAGATCGAGCTTCGGGTGCTATGAGGACGATCCAGACTGTGTCAAATGTTGATGTTCGAGGTATTCACCAAAAATATCCTTAAGCGATGGAGGAATTTGTTGCTCGGGCTCGGGCTTCAAGTGGTGTAATGATAAGTCGGATGCTTCATATTGGGACTCGAGATCAGGGATCGAGGTAGTATCGGATTTAATGTTCTTTAATGGCAGAACTCGGTTATGGCGTGGTTGTTCGTTCCTTTGTTGCCATCGGGACGATTCCGGTTGCGCATCTCTTTGGATCAGCATGTAACGACGTTGGAATATAAAGGGTTTCATGTGTGCCATATACCATCCTACGTATTCGCGCGTAGAAGAGAACTCTCCCTCTAAGACATACAGTGGAGGGCGCCTCAAATGTCGATCATTCAGCAGAAATATATATGGTTCATGTTTTTACGCCTAATTTAAAGCATCCCGACTTGAACCCTTTTTGTCCATTCCATGACTTTTGTGATGTCAACGAGAGGGTTTGGGATAGGTTGTGCGCAACCAAACTGCCTCAAAACCTGACCTCCATCGTGCCACTCTACCATATAGAAATGAATCAATGGCACATTTGACACGAACAACTGTTGTTGCTCGATAACCCATGATGGTATGAGCGTCGCGATATCTTTCTCAACATATGGCATCCATATAAACTGCATAATATAGAAAACATGTTAGTATTTAATTTTTTTTCTTGTGCAATTATTGTTTTTCAAAAAGAAATATTTGGAATTGTATTTTATGCTATCCCTGGAATGAATCTCTATCATCATACGGTACATAGGTATGGTGAACGATCGCCCGATTCCTGGTACAATTGCCCATCTAAAAAAATGAATAAATTATCAAATTATTTTTTCCATGCAAAAAAAGAGTATACTATACTATACAATTAAAAAATAGATGGAAAAATTGAACCATATATTTGCTTATTAACGAGTGGCCACACATATGGTTGGTGGCTCACTGATGCCAGAAATGGTATTCGGTATAATGCCCAAGACTGCAGTAGAAGGCAGCAATCGCCCATTGCTTTCGTAGATGGCTTTGTCGCTCGACAAAGCTCGCGATATAAGCATGCCAACACTGCAGAGCCCCAAATAAATCTTCTGGCAAGCTTGAGATACTCTAATAATGGGAGATACATTATTGGGACTTTATTTTGATTGACGTCTGGCAATAGTATCCCACCTATAAGTTGAAGAATGAACGCTCTTGCAACGTAGATAATGTCCACCTGCGTTGGACTGCTCAGAAGATGCTAGAAGTTTTCTTTTAACCAAGTAAATTTAATATAGGTTAATCGTCCTTCCTTGTCATTGGGGAGTACCCTTCTAAATAACCGCTTGCAAGTGCCCCACGGATCGGGCAGTCTTCCAAGCCCGGTCATTGCTTCGCCATTTATAGATAGCCCTAGTTGGACTGCTACGTCTTGCAGTGTAATAGTTACATCCCACACGAGAGATGGAACATATGTATCTTCGGGTGCCATCTTTCAATTAAAGCCGATATTAAATTGACCCGTAGCTCAGATATCTGAATGTATGTGGCTACCCCAAAACTCGCGACATTCAAATACAGCAAAACTCTTCAACCGGGAAAATAATCGGGATCATGCAATCGGGGTCTCACAATTCAGTACATATCTTGCGTTTATAGTAAATATAGAATGTTATATTTCTCGTTTAAAAAAGAATTTTTAAAGAATATTTAAAATTAAATGAAATAATTTTTTTTCGTTTACCTTATGCACATAGGCTGCAATGTGGTGGTTGTCATTTAAAATAATATTAGGATTAGGATTCATAGAGTGATCGGCGGTGGTCGGCGGTGGTTGACGGTAAATAACAATTGTCGGAGGTGTTTGGAGGTGCTCGGTGGTTGTCGGTTAGAGGAGGAATAGCCCATTTATAGTGGGGGGCCATAATGGCTGAAGTGAGGGGCAAAATTGGAAAAAAATAAAAAAAATGCTTGATTGTGGCCGGCCATTAGAAGGCCAAATTGGCCTTGATCAATGACACAGGCCTAAGCCTAGGCCTGACGCAAGCCTGCCTCATATGTCATTTCACCTTTTTTTTTTCATTTATTTTTTTCATTTAATTTATATTTTCATTTCATTTAAATTATCTATCTTCCCATTTAAAATTAATTATTTAAAATTTCAACATTTTTATTTTCATTTTAGTATTTGTTTTCATTTAAATTTATAATTAATTTTTATTTAAACTTTCATTCCATTTCATAATCAACATTTCATTTTATATTCATTCAACATTTCATTTCATTAATTTTTTTCATTTAAATTTATTTCGTTTCATAATATATTTTTTTCAATTCATTTCATATTTTTTCATATTAATTAGAAGTAGTCTCAATATCAAGGTCATTTAAATTTTTTCATATTTTATTTAATTTTTTTGTCAATTTAAATATCATTTCATTATAAAATTTTAAATTTGTTAAAAATAAAAAAATTATCCTGATAACATGTTATTTCAAATTCTTTTTCCCTCCCTGCTGGTGCCGGCCAAAGGCAGCCCAATTGTTAGGCATATGCCTAACGCATGCTTGCCTCATAAGTCATATCAGTCTTTTTTTTTTTTATTTCATTCTAATTTCATTTCCCTTCATTTCCATTTCATTTGATTTTCCATTTCATTTAATTTCATTTACATTTCCATTTCATTTAAATTATATTTTTTTTTTCAATTTAAATTTAATCTTTTCCTTATTTCATTTAATATATCTATCTTCCCATTTTAATTTAATTTTTTCTCATTTCATTTATATTATTTATATTATTTTAATTTAATTTTTTTCCTCATTTTATTTAAATTAGCTATCTTTCCATGCAAATTTAATTTTTTCCTAATTTCATTTAAATTTAATTTTTTCCTCATTTCATTTAAATTTATCTTTCTTTCAATTTTAATCTAAAATTTTTCTCATTTCATTTACATCATCTATCTTTCCCTGCAAATTAAAATTTTTTCTCATTTCATTTAATTTATCTACCTGTCCTTGTAAATTTAAATTATTTCTCAATTCATTTATATTATTTTTTTCATTTCAATTTATTTTTTTTCTCATTTCATTTAAATTATCTATCTTTCCATGCAAATTTAATTTTTTCTCATTTAATTTAATTTATCTATCTGTCCTTGTAAATTTAAATTATTTCTCAATTCATTTATAATTTTTTCATTTCAATTTAATTTTTTCTCATTTCATTTAAATTATCTATCTTTCCGTGTAATTTTATTTTTTTCTCATACCATTTATCTAATTTTTCATATTTTTACAATTTTTTTTACAAGAACATGCACTCAATAATATATCATTTGTCATCTTCGAGTCTAGAATTACGAGACGATTGACCAGAAACATAGACACGATATAGGCATGTTGATCGGTTGTGTCCGGCTGTTCGACACATAGTGCACAGTTTGGGTTTTTCCGTCTCCCTGACATCCATGTCATTTCGAATTCTCGTCGATTGTGGTCGACCTTTAGGATGTCTATGGAGACTACGATTAGGCACCATCTCGAAAGCAGGCGGTGGAACTTCCTAGTTTGAGACACCGGGTATTACAGGAAATTCGTTCCCCCATATACGCAATGTGCGTTGCAACGTGTAGATCTCGTCTATGAATTATTCAACATTTAAGTTTGCTTTCGCACACGCTACATGAACATGTGCACACGGATATCGAAGAGTCTGAAATATCCCGCATTCGCATCGCCTATTTCGCAGATCAACTGAGTACACCCTAGGTGGAAGACCCGAATGACAACCAATGTACTCTTGAACTAGGAAAGTCTCCAAGTTGCAGGAATACAATTCTGTATTCATTGTTTGTGAACTTCGACTATATACCGCCATGGCCTTTCAGACACCCTCAACGTACACGTGCCCGGCCTTGATCTGCTTAGCTTGTCTCAACCCCATCCTAGGTATCAATGTAGCCAACCTATAGAATGTTGCTGAGAAAACAGAAGAAATCTGTAAATGACGTGTGCGCCTGAATACATAGTTGACCGCCTCTACCAGGTTGGTCGTCATCTGCCCATACCGAAACTCATCATCGTAACTTTGTGTCCATTGCTAGTTCTCCATGCTACCCAATCATGTCCGTAGATCTGTTGGTAAAGATGACATCTGAGATTCATGCCTCGCGAACCTCTGCCTAAATCTTTGCTGTTTTAACTCATGAACTGCATATTTAATTTGAAATCATCATTTTAAAAACAACAACAAATTTGTTAAGTAATTTTTGAAATAAATAAAAATAAAATTTCTTTTACCCATGTTTAAGAGTTCTTTTTTCTAATCTTTATCTTATAATCTCTGTGGAAGTTTGCCACGATGTGCCGGATGCAATAAACAGACCTCCCAGAACCCCAATTGCCTTATCGCAGCAAGTAATCCTTTTGATCTATCTGATATAAGGTAAATGTTATCTTCTCTAACAACGTGCCTCTGTAGATTTCTAAGGAAAAATTCCCAAGACTCGAAGCACTCACGCTCGACGATGGCGAAAGCGATCGGAAGTACATTTCAGTTGGCGTCTTGTGCAACAACAGTCAGGAGTATTTGTGTGTATTTTCCGTACAACCATGTCTCGTCCACTTGCACCATCGGCTTGTAGTGAGGGAAGGCCCTAACACACGGCTCGAACATCCAAAAAAATCGATGAAAAACTCGTTTCCTCGATTGTATCTCCTCATCCGGGCTTTTATACGGTAGTGTTTGCAAATCAGTCACTGTCTCTGGCACATACTCCTGCATCCCGGCTATCCACCTTTGAAGCTCGTTGTATGACTCATCCCAATCACCATATAACTCTCGTATCGCTATTTGCTTTGCCCACCATGCCTTTTGGTATGACACTTTATACTTGAATTGAGCTTGCATGTCCGCAATAAGGACCGACACCTGAATGATGGGCGACTCTTTCACCAAAGAGATGATGCAGTTTTTGCATCTAACTTTCTATGGTCTTGTGACATACGAGCGACGTGCATGTGTGTGGACCTTCTAGTTTCCTTATCTTCCACATCTGTGTCTGCTGCATTAATGCGGCTCGAACACGCCATTTACACCCACTTGACGCTTTCCAACATTCTCCTATGTACAAAGACTGCATCGACTTCGTTACTTTATAACTATACCTAACTTTAAGCTAAAGTTGTTTTATAGCATGTAAATAGTCTTTTTTGTTATTGAATTGTTGTCCTACAAACAACTCTTCATCGTCGAATTCATTATCAAGTAGGTGAGCCGACACAATATTTGTATATTTTGGGAACTCGCGTGCAAGAGCCGCATCATGATCCACATCGGGTATGAAAAACCCTGGATTATTTCTTAAAATTATACCAGGTCCCGTGTTCCAGCCGAATGGAGGTTTGTATTTTCACCCTCTACCGGCCCTTCCTCGTCTATTTCTTCAGTGATGTCATCCAAATTAGGGTAACTGAAATCATCGTTGGGATCACAATGGGATTGATTATCATTATCGGACCCTTTATCACCATCTTCTATGCTGGCCAACACCTCTGGATGGATCTCTAGACGAGGACACGAGTTTGGGATGTTATACGAACATCCACCAGTGTTTAGATTTTTGGTAGTTGGCATTGACCGTCCCAAACCCGACTGATCTTCCCAGGAGACGTTAAGATCAAAATCAATTCCAGAGCGCTGGATTGCTGGATTTACAACTTGAATGGGATCTGGTTTAGCTATCTCTGCGAATAACTCAACCGAGCTAGGATTTTCTATCTCAGGGGGGAAATAAATTGCTATCGTTGTCCCTAGATCATCATCATCTTCAAGCTCCATTTCTGAGAACTTGAATGGATCAGTTGAAACTGGAAATTTGTAAAATAGTCTCATCATTTGCCTTCCGCAATGGGTTGCTATCTTTGTACTGATTTTTCATTTTAAATATGCCAACGAAACACGCTTGTTGAATCTTATTCCTATTTTTTTCGACTTTGAAATACACAACCTTCTTTAGTTGTATTTATCATTTTTCCATCGAAATGAACATAAACAAAAAAAATGGAGAATTCATCTTAAAAAATTTTTGCTTCCTTCTCAACAAAAAAAAAAACTAAAATTTTTAATCTCACTTTTCAACTAATAAATCAAAGAAAAACTCAAATGGAAGATAAAATACCTATATATATCTTATAAATTTGGTTCCAGCTATCTACTTGCCAGCACCCAAAATTTTTAATTTTTTTTTACTCTGGTGCTGGCCAATACGTGCCCAGCACCCAAAAATTTTTTTTTTACACTTTGGTGCTAACCAATAGGTGCCCAGCACCCAAAAAAAATTTTTTTTTTTACATTTTGATGTTGACCAATATGTCCCCAGGACCAAAATTTTTTTTTGCCACTTTGGTGCTACCCATTACAAGGCCAAAAAAAATTTGCATTGGGACACAAAAAAACCTAGTGCTAGCCAATACGTGCCTAGCACCAATTTTTTTTTAATTTTTACACTCTGGTGCCGGCCATTACAAGGCAAAAAAACTGCATTAGGACACGAAAAAAGTACTTGGTGCTGGCCAATATGTGTCCAGCACCAATTTTTTTTTATTTTTACACTTTGGTGCTGACCATTACAAGGCCAGCACTAAAAAATTTGTTTTTTGTTTTTTTAACACTTTGGTACTAGCCATTACAGGGCCAAAAGTAAAAAAAGTTGCATTGGACACGAACAATGTACCTGGTGCCGGCCAATACGTGCCCACCATAAAAAAAATATTTTTTTTAATTTTTACACTCTGGTGTCGGCCATTACAAGGCCAACACCAATTTTTTTTAAATACTAGTATTTTTGTATATCAATATGATACGATTTAAAAAAAATACCCTAGTGCCGGCCATTAGGTTCCCAAAGTCAAAAAAATTAATTCTTTGAAGCCTGACACAATCATCAGGTAATCATGGGGCCAAAACACTAGGTGGTGCCAGCCATTGGGTTCCCAAAACCCCATTTTACTGTTTATTTTAGGTTTTTTTTGGTGATTATTTTTTAACCTGGGTCATTTTTGTATATATTATAATTTTTTGGGTCAGTTTGGTAAAATAGTTAATTTTATCACTGAAATATTACATACACATTTCCAAATTTGTAATAAATGTCCCAAATCCATACCGTTATTTCATCCATCATACTTCAATATATATACATAATAATATATATCACATCTCAAAACAGATTCAATTTCATATTTATATCATCATACGATATTTCCAAAACTATTTACTTTAATCTTCATGCAAATAATAAATTCGAATCGAATCAATTCAACTCCTTTTATCATTTTTACCTTACCTCATGATCTTCCCATTCAATACAGTTCATAAATGCAACAATTAAAGTTGTTCGGGTTATAGAAACACAAACCGTGAACTTCGAGCTATTTTTCGATGACTTTGTCTTTTCCTTTCTTTTTCGAGTAATCCGGGTTGACGTTAGCTACAAATTAAAACAAACATAATAAATTATCAATACAAAGCCAATTTTACATTCAATTTCTAATTTATGCGACTTTTTCATTTTATTTAATTTAGTCCCTAAAACCAGGACTAACATAACTTTTAAATTTAATCCCCGATTTTTATATCGTTTTCATTCTAGGCCTAATTTAACTCTTTATTTCAAATTTTTACCACTAAATTTGAAATTTGTGCATTTTAGTGCTTATTGCACAAAATCATCAATTGACTTTCCAATTTAATTCTTTATGAATTCTAAACTTAAAATCTATCAAAATAACACCTCACACTCTACATATTCAACAATGGTAACATCTTAAATCTTTTTTAGTACTAAAAATTGTAACATGGGTTAACTAAATTGAATTACGGGGATTCCAAAGACATAAAAGTTACAAAAAAGGGGATAAAACTACACTAACCAAATTCAGCTTCAAAGCTTAATGCTCAAAGGTCGAATGCTCCCTCTTCTTCCTTCCCAGTTTCGGCGTACATAAATTAAAGATGAAAGGTTTGTTCCTCTTTCTCCCCGCTTTGCTATTTACTTTCATTTTGTTTTTATTTTATTTTTATTTTAACATATATTTTTATTAAAGTTTTATAATATATTTTACATATAATATAAGTCAGAACCGGCCACCATTATAATCATATATAATGATTTATTTACTTAATAAGTCCTATCTATTAAATTCTATTTGTAATTCCTTACTAATTCTTACTTTATTCACTTACGCAATTTATCCCCTGTATTTAAATTAAGCACTAATGCAACGAAATTATCTAACTGAAATTCAATTCGCTTCTAATATAATTCCATAAATATTTAATAAAAATATTTATAGGTTCGATTTACGGAAACGAGGTCTTGATATCTCAATTTCCAAAACTACTGACTTTAGAACTGATACACTTATAATTTGTCTAACTTTCCAAATAATCAAAATTATTAGACCAATCTTTAGTTTAATACTGTAATACCCTCATAAATATTAATAAATAATATTTACTGACTTTATCATCTGAAAAAAGAATTTTGAAACTACTATTTCCTACACCACTGACTTCTGAGTCATTACAATTTGTGTTTTCCTACATGTTTAAATTAAATCCAAGAGTTATGACATCTAGATCCATAAGAGGCTAAATCTCTTAGGAGATTAACGCGTGGATGTGAGAGTAGTTAATGGAGGAATGAGGGTTTCCCAAAGGAATTAGCTGATTTTAAATTATGTGTGCTTAAACCCCAGTAGTGATGACCCTAGGAAGTAATCTATGTTAAACGAGGTCGGAAGATAAGTTTGTTGAGTAAACCATAATTTATCTTGGTGGAAAAAGTGAGGTCAGGAGATAAGTGAGTATTTGTCGATTAGGTAACTAGTAGAGGTCGGGAGGTAATACTAGTTAATTAATAGTTAATTCCACCTAAACCCAAATTTTGAAGTACTGAAACAATTTAATCTTCTGCTTGTTATTTTGATTTAGTTTTGTGTTTATTTTCTGGTATTTAATTTAGTTTAATTTAGTTTATTATTTTTATCTTTTTTTTATCATTTTTCATAATATAGTTTTTAACTATTAGTGTTTAGACTGTTATTGTAGAAGTAGATTTTTTATTTAATTCGTCCTCCTTTGGGTATGATCCTCGGAATACTTTTATGTGTTTTTGTTATATACAACTATATTACAATTTGACATGGATACTTGTGGATATCGCTATTTTAATATAATATATTTAGGTGTACTATTTTCTAGTCAAATATTTGCACGTTTAGTGGTGGTCAAGTTGTTGGCATCGTTGTCGGGAAGGTTTCGACATGAAATCAAATTTTATTTTCTACAATTAATAAGATAAATAGGAAAGTTAAAAATTATATATACAATTTATTTTATTTTATTTTATTTTATTTTATTCTCTATTTTTAATTTTTGTTAACTAATTTTGTTTATTTTTCTATCTTAGATTATAGTGTATGACTCAAAGTGGAGGCATCCCAATCGAGCCATACCCTAATCTGGAGCAACATCTAAGGCACAATCATAAATTGAAAGAAGACAAACCAACCGTGGTAGTCAATTTACCTCGGGAAAACCCTTTGCTTGACGAACCACCAAAACAACAAGAATAAATCCATGGAGAGCTACTGATGGTGATGCGATCATGACCAAGGCTGCCGACAAACCCATGGAGCTACCAACGAGGCCGATTACTCGTGCTCGAGCTAAGAGGTTGGGGTAAAGCTGTTGCGGGGTTTATTGATCAATCATGGACATGCACTCCATGCGTGCCATGCAACCTGATTCAAGCTCAATTTTAGCTCTTTTAGTTTGTGAATTTATTTGTTGGAATAAAGAAATTAATTCAATTTTAGTTATTTAGTTAAATTAGTTTGAGTCTTAATTATGTCATAATTTTAACATCATTAATATGTGTTTTAATTATGTCATAATCTGAACATTTTTAATAAGGGTTTTAATTATGTCTTAGTTTAGGACATTTTAAATATATGTTTTAAATATAGACAACTTAAATACATGTCTCTAGTTCAGACCAATTCAATTGAGTTTTGTTCAATGTGTCTTGTAGGGTGTGAATGGACGACATTTAATAGGGAAGCTGCTGGTTGCTCTCTTCCATGCAACCTTTCATGGAATGCAATGGACACAAATGTTTTCACACTTGTTCAATCTGCTGGAAGCTATGTTCACACCAAGTGACCATCCAATTTTGAGTTTTCACACCTTGAAGGCTGTTCGTGTGCCCTATGCACATTAAAAACGAGTTTGCTCATTTGGCTTCCCAAGAAGGCATCTTGTTCACACCAACTAGGAAACTGATCAACTACTTGAACCATCAGCTCACATTAAGGCTACACATTTTTGGCTTTTTGGAGAGTGTAAATGTCATGGCTGTTGGTGTCACCAATGCATGTGAGTTTTTAAGAGTCATGTGGGACTCAATGGTTATTCAGCTTAATTAATCTGAAATAATTAAGTCCATTCGGTTGGACCTTTGTAGAGCTATAAATATTAAGCTCAAATATTGTATTTCAGACTTTTGAACCTTATATGAATTTTATATCAGCTTATGAGTTATTCAACTCTCTTTGCTTCTTTTGTGACTCAAATTGACTTATCCAGCTAAGTCTAGTGGCATCAATCCAATTCTGTTTGTGAACTTATCACTCCAATGAGTATGGTGTTCCAATTATATCGTTTGGTTCCTATCTCTAATAGATATTGGGTCACGATTCACTTTATCAACCATTTCCACCTTAAGAGCTATTATAAGAATTGGGTTGATATTTCTTGTAATAGTGGTTCATTTTTCAGCTTTTAAGTCTATTCTCAATTTTTCCATCATCCATATCCACCAAACATTCCTTTGTTAAACTCAACCTTGCTGAATTTCAGTCTTTTGAGAACTAGTCCAGATATTACTTAATTTTACGATTGGGAACACAAGCGAGTCGAATCAACCAACGAGTACGAGATCACATCATTTGGTACCAGAGCTAGTTAAAATTGATTTACTATTCCGGGGTTGAGATTTTGAAAAAAATTAAAAAAATCATGATTAAGAAAAAAAAGATATATAGAAAATTGAAGTGCAAGGTGTGAAATATATATATATATATAAAAGGATTTAAAGTTATAAAAAAAAAAGAGAGAAAAGAGAAAAGCTAGTTTCGAAAGTGAATTGTTTCCTGAGCTCTAAAATTTCCTTTTTACAAACATTTTCGCTACACTTCAATTCCAACCCTTTGCAACACCTTTTGAAGCTGACCCATGAAGAATTGCTGATAAGTCTAATGCAGTCACTTACGAACTTAGAGAGGTGAATACGAGTAGAAAAAGGTAAGAGAGTGGTGAGAGCAATAGAGAGGTAAAAGCCAAACATTTGAGTGAAACATGAGTGTAAAGTTCTTCTATTTTCTTTCTTTTTGAGTGAATAGGTGAGGTTTGTGGTGAAGAATAAAAACACTATGTCATGAAGTCCTGAAAGAAATGCTTCTAATGGTGGTGGTTTGCAGCCCGTACGCAACGTAGCCAGTGGTGGTGTACCTGATCTAACCTATCAAGCTCTTATCCGCGAGATAGATCAGATGCTCCAAAGACAACTAGAACCCATGCAAGAACAATTAGAACAATTGGAAGAACAGGTCTAGCGAGAACAAACTCCACAAAATCTGAGGAGGGAGCGAGGCCGACCGAGGCTAAACCAAGATGATCTCTATAATCCTAGCGATGTGGAGAGCGATTAAGCCTCTAATCAAAGTCAAAGACGACGAGGCCATAAAAATTGAGGGCCTAGGGAGCGTGAACAAGTAGATGACGATATTAAGAATATTAAAATGGCTATTCTACTATTCCAAGGAAAAATTGACCCGGAGGCATATCTAGAATGTGAGAAAAAGATTGATCTTGTCTTCGAGTGCCATAACTACATGGAGCAAGAAAGTCAAACTTACCGCCATCGAGTTCTCTGATTATGTAATCATATGGTGGGATCAATTAACAATGAGCCAAAGGAGAAACAGAGAATCACCCGTGTCCAGATGGGCCAAGATGAAAGCTATCATGGGAAGAAGGTTTATTCCTACTTATTACCATTGCGAACTATATCAAAAGTTACAAAACCTTACTCAAGGAAATCGGAGTGTTGAAAACTATTACAAAGAAATGGAAATTGCCATGATCCGAGTTGACGTCAAGAAGGACCAGGAGGCTATCATGGCGCGGTTCCTTGCTGGTTTGAATCGTGATATTGCCAACGTGGTGGAACTACAACACTATGTCGAAGTTGTAGACATGGTGCATATGGCAGTCAGAGTGGAGAAACAACTCAAATGAAAATGTGCCGTTTGAGCCTACCCCAACTCCACTTTCACATCAAAATAGGGTCAAGGAACCAGCAAGAAAGACACCTCTTTTTGAGCGAAGGAACCCGTCATATCCATAAAGCCCAACAAGCCGAGTGGAGAGACTACTAAAGGAAAAATGAAGCCGTGCCTAACCGCACTTATGACATCAAATGCTTCAAGTGCCTTAGGAGGGGTCACATCACGAGTCAATGCCCCAATAGAAGTGTAATGGTTGTAAGACCTAATGGTGAGATCGAGTCTAAAGAAGAGAGAGAAGATGAACCCGAAGCACTCACCAAAGAGGGGGAAGAACTTGAGTATGCTGTTGAAGGTGAAATACTCGTCATCAAGCGGAGTTTGAGCCTTCAAAGTACGAAGAATGAATAGCAATGCGAGAATGTTTTTCACACGTGATGCCATGTTCAAGGCAAAGTGTGTTGTGTGATCATCGACGGAGGAAGTTGCACAAACGTTGCTAGTAACATGTTAGTGGAGAAGCTTGGCTTACCAATGACCAAACACCTGCACCCATATAAGGTATAATGGCTTAACGATGGAGGCAAGCTAAAAGTCACCAAGCAAGCCATTATTGCCTTTTGAATTTGCAAATATAGTGATGAAGTTGTGTCTGACATTGTGCCGATACATGCAGGTCATTTGCATTTGGGAAGACCATGGCAGTTCGATTGAAGAGTGATTCATGATGGATACACCAATCGATACACATTCAAGCACCTTGGAAAGAATGTGACCTTCGCGCCATTAACCCTTAAGTAAGTGTGCGAGGATCAATTAAAGCTAAAAGATTTTGTTGAAAAGTTGAGAGCAAAAGAACAAAAAGAAAAGAGTGAAAAAGAAAAAGAAAAAGAAAAGAAAACTGAAAAAAAGAAAGGAAAAAAGAGGTAAAAACGAGAGAAAAGAATAAAGAGAGCGAAATAAAAATGATAGAAGAAAAAGAAAAAAATACGAAAAAGAGATTGAAAAATTAAGTGTTTATGCAAAAGAGAGGGAGATTCAAAAGTCTTTGTTGTTGAAACAGTCGATGCTTGTGCTCATGTACAAGGAAAATTTCTTTAATGCTAATGACTTAGATGACAACCTTCCTTCTTCGATTGTGTCTTTGTTGTAGGATTTTCAAGATGTGTTTCCAGAAGATGTCCCTAGTAGTCTACCACCTATTTGAGGGATCGAGTGATAAACTATAATTGTAACATATTTTTATCCCATGCTTAGCATATTTTTGAATGATTTTCCTTATAATTTAATGAATTTGATGCTCCTAACCCTTTAATTTCATGTTTTATACTTAGGTGAGCATTGGAAAGTGAAAAGAGCAAGAAACGGGCAAAAAACTGACAAAATGGGCCAAAATCAGCATTCAACACATCCTAGAAGCTTCCACACGGGTACACCACACGCCCGTGTGTGACACAAGGGCTGGCCACACACCAGTGTGTCACGGCCGTGTCGACGATTAACCAAGTCAGTATTGCACACGGCCTGGGCACCTTCACACTAGCGGATCACACGCCCGTGTCCCTGTCGAGCTCTATTTCAATTCTACTCAGAAAAGGCTACTTTTTAGCTATTTTGGGCATTCCAAAGTCTATTTAAACACCCTAGGAGGGAATTAAAAGAGACTCAGAGCAGAAAGCAAGAAATTACTTGAAGAAAGCTGATTGATTAATCTCAGAAGCAGGATCTCCATCAAGATTGAAGATCTCCCCTCAATTTCCTTCGAAGTTTTTGGGTTTTCTTATGTTTTGTTGTTTTCCAATTTCTAAGATGTTTTCTTTCATTATCATGAACTAAACCCCTAAATACCTAAGGGGGATGAAACCTAAGACGAATCTTTTTATTTTCTGAATTATATGATAAATACTTGATTTGTTCTTAATTATGTGTATTAATTCTTATGTTAATATTTTAGGATATTAATTCAAGTTGAATGTGTTTATTTAGTGGAGAAAAAGTCCCTGTCTAAGAGTATACCCAGCATAATTAAGCAGAGTTGATTGCAATCCTAGAGTTAGGATGACGAAAATCTGTAGGATTAGAGTCAAATCTAATAGGGAAATCTATAGATCGAGTTAATGCAATGATAAGGGTTTTAATTAGAATGAAATCTCAATTAATCAACCTAGAGTTAGTTGTTTTTAGTTTCGAAAGAGATATTAACATAAATTAGGGATTTCTACGGATCAAGCCAAGTGAATAAATCGTCTAATTTAGAGTCGAATAATAAATGAAGTCTAGGTGGATTCTTCCTTGGGTATTGTCTTGATCAATTGATTTTCCCAAAAGTATTTTCTCGATTTACTCTCTGTGCACTCTTAGTTTAGTTAGCTTAATTAGTTTAGTTAATTTTAGTTAAAAAAAATCCCCTTTATTTTTAGGCTAGATAATAAAAGGAGAGCTATTACTAGTACTTTTAGTCCTTATGGGTTCGACCTTCCGGTCTTGCCATAGCTATACTATTGTTCGATAGGTGCGCTTGCCTTTATTGTGATTACAGTTTAGTTTTAGGAACGATCATTATTACATCAAGTTTTTGGCACCATTGCCGGGGACTAAGATATTAGGAACACTTAATTTTTATTACTTTATCCATTTTTACTTTTATTGCAATTTACTTTTTGTTTTATTTTTATTTACTAATCTCTCTGTTATTTGCCTCTGATAGGTGTCTCTAGTTTATGACTAGAAGGAACCCATCAGGATCTTTGCTCTTTGACTGTGAGATCGAAGCCTCAACTCACAGAAATCATATAGAAATAAGGCAAAGCCTACATTACATAGAGGAAGATCAAGAGGACGATACCGATACTACCGAAGAGATGGCGGAAAATTGTAATAATCCACTACCTCCTGTGGTAGCCGCAGTTCCTGCAAATCAAAATCCTGTTCCTCGTACTATGTATGATTATGCTAAGCCTAATTTAGCTGGTTCTGAATCAAGTATTGTTAGACCTTCTGTTGCTGGAAATAATTTTGAATTGAAACCTAACACTATACAGATGATACAACAGTTTGTTCAGTTTGATGATTTGCAGGACGAGGACCCTAATACACATTTAGTGAATTTCTTGGAATTCTGTGACACGTTTAAAATAAATGGTGTTTCTGATGATGCCATTCACCTTTGGTTATTTCCCTTTTGTTTGAGGAATAAGGCTAAACTGTAGTTGAGCTCTCTACCACGAGGGTCTATCACTATTTGGGACCAAATGACCGAAAAATTTCTTTTAAAATATTTTTCGCCTGCTAAAACAGTAAATTTGAGGAATGATATCTCTTCTTTTGTGTAGATGAATCTAGAAACTCTTTATGATATGTGGGGGAGATATAAGGATCTATTAAGAAGGTGCCCTTACTATGGGTTACCTCTATGGTTACAGGTTTAGACTTTCCATAATGGTTTGAACCCCTCAACGAGGCAAATGATCGATGCAGCTGCCAGTGGAACAATAAACAATAAAACACCTAAGGAGGCTTGTGAGTTCATAGAAGAGATGTCATTGAATAATTATCAGTGGCAAGTCATGAGGACAAAGCCAATAAAAGTCACCGGTGTTTTTAATGTTGACGCGGTCACCATGTTTTCTAACTAGGTAGAACTTTTGAATAGAAAGATTGATGGTTTAGTTGGTTCTACGCAGGTACATCCAGTAATCCAGTGTAACACGAAAGGAAGTGGTATGAGCAACCGAAAGTACTCCCCTTATGGACATGGCATGGAAAACGAGCAAATGAATTACATGGGTAATAATCTTCGACCTCAAAATAATCCTTACAGTAACAGTTACAATGTAGGTTGGAGGAATCACCCAAATTTTTATGGGGCGGTCAAGGGAATCAAGGTAATCAAAGGCCACCACCCCCTCCGAGATTTCAGCAACCACCCTACCGGTAGGAAAAGAAACCGAACCTTGAGGAGATGGTGGAAAAATTCATATCGGTATCAGAAACCCGTTTTCAGAATACCGAAACAACACTTAAGAACCAACAAGCATCAATTCAAGGACTCAAGAATCAAATTGGTCAACTTGCCAAGATGATTTCTGATAGACCACAAGGTAGCCTGCCTAGTAATACTGAACCCAATCCTAGGGAGCATGTTAAAGTAGTCACATTAAGGAATGGAAAAATACTAGCTGAACCTGAAAAGAAGTTGCTACAAGAGCCTGACAAGGAGGAAGTCGAGGAGGCCAAACCCAAAGAGAATGTCCCACCGATACTCAAGGAATATAAACCACCTATCTCATATCCGGGAAAGTTGAAGAAAGCCTGCATAGATGCACAATTCAATAAATTCTTGAACTTTTCAAACAATTGCATATTAACTTACCTTTTGTCGAAGCTATTTCATAGATGCCCACATATGTAAAATTCTTAAAGGAGCTTCTAATGAACAAAAGGAAGTTTGAAGAGCTATCTACAATGGAACTAAATGAGGAATGCTCAGCCATCCTCTAGAACAAACTACCAACCAAACTGAAAGATCCAGGCAGTTTTACTATTCCCTGTCTAATTGATAGTCTAAATATTGAAAAGGTGTTAGCTAATTTAGGTACCAGTATTAATTTAATGCCTTATAAAATGTTCAAGCAACTAGGTCTTGGGGAACTAAAACCTAATAGGATGAGTATTCAATTGGCTGATAGATCTGTTAAATATCCTAGGCGTATCATTGAAGATGTGCTTGTTAAAGTTGATAAATTTATATTCCCTGTTGATTTTGTTGTGCTTGACATGGATGAGGTTGTTGAGGTGCCTTTAATTCTAGGACACCCATTTTTAGCCACTACTAGAGCTGTTATTGATGTGGGGGATGGTATCTTGTGCTTAGAGTGGGTGATGAAAAAATCGTTTTTAAAATTTATGGTGCCATACGATTCTCTAGAGAACATGACGATTCCTGTTATTTTATTGATTCTATTGACTATTCTGTTCAAGATTCTTTTCAAGAAATCGCTCTTAAAGACATGTTGGAACTGTGTCTCATCCAAGGTGGGGAGGAGGAAGAAGTCACTGCTGAGATGGAGAAGGTAAAAATTGATTTGAACTCTAACGAACCTTCTCCAAGACAAATATAATACGAGGGTATTGAGATAAACGATGAACTTACACAAAAACCCTCTATTGAAGAACCTCCCAAACTAGAACTGAAGCAATTACCCAATCACTTGGAATATGCATTCCTAGGAGATAACTCCACACTGCCGGCGATTATTGCTTCGAACTTGCAGTCCAAGGAGAAAGAGGAATTACTCCAAGTATTAAAAAGAACATAAAAGGATAATAGCTTGGAAAATTTCTGACATTAAAGGGATTAGCCCCTCTTTTTGCACCCACAAAATTTTGATGGAGGATGAATACAAACCATGCATGCAAGCTTAAAGACAACTGAACCCAACATGAAGGAAGTTGTCAAGGCTGAGGTAATTAAACTTCTAGATGCTGGAGTTATTTATCCTATTTCTGACAGTACTTGGGTAAGCCTTGTGCAGGTTGTTTCTAAGAAGAGAGGCATGATTGTTGTTGCCAATGAAAAGAATGAATTGATTCCAACAAGAACAGTCACAGGTTGGAGAGTATGCATTGACAATAGGAAGTTGAATGATGCCACAAAAAAGACCACTTTCCATTACCCTTCATTAATCAAATGTTGGAAAGGCTGTCAGGGCATATGTACTACTGCTTCCTAGATGGACTCTCTGGCTACTTCCAAATTCTAATAGCTCTTAAAGATCAAGAGAAGACGACATTTACATGTCCTTATGGTATGTTTGCTTATCGTAGAATGCCTTTTTGATTATGCAATGCTCCTACTACTTTTTAGCTTTGCATGTTAGCCATCTTTGACGAACTCGTGGAAGACATTATGAAAGTATTTATGAATGACTTCTCGGTATTCGGTAACTCTTTCCACCTTTGCCTTAAAAATTTAGAACTAGTTTTAATAAGATGTTAAGAAACGAACCTTGTTCTTAATTGGGAAAAATGCCACTTTATGGTTTGAGAAGGTATTGTTTTAGGACATAAAATATCTAGTAAAGGGATAGAGGTTGATAAAGCAAAAATCGAGATTATTGAAAAATTACCTCCCTCTAACTCAGTTAAGGCCATTAGAAGCTTTTTAGGACATGCTGATTTTTATAAAAGATTTATTAATGTTCTAAAATAGCTAAGCCTTTAACGAAACTACTAGAAAAATATGTGCCTTTCAATTTTGATCAGGAATGTTTAAAAGCATTTAATATTCTGAAGGAAAAGTTAACTAATGCTCCGATTATAGTTGCACCTGATTGGAATTTACCTTTAGAGATAATGTGTGATGCGAGTGATTTTGCAGTAGATGCAGTTCTTGGACAGTGAAGAGATAAGCATTTCCAGCCAATATATTATGCTAGCAAGACTTTAACAGACGCACAAGAAAATTACACCACTACTGAAAAAGAGTTGCTAGATGTGGTTTTTGCATTCGATAAATTTAGACCATATCTAATTTTGTCTAAAGTTTTTGTTTATACTGACCACTCTGCCCTTCACTATCTTTTAACTAAATCTGACGCAAAGCCTCCACTAATAAGGTGGATTTTATTATTGTAAGAGTTCGATTTGGAAATATAGGATAAGAAAGGGGCTGAAAACCTTGCGGCTGATCATCTTTTTAGGCTTGAGAATCCACATCTCAAGGAACTTGATGAAGCTGAGATAAATGACTCGTTTCTTAAAGAACAACTCTTAGTTGTATCTGATTCTGAGGTACCTTAGTTTGCAGATATTGCAAATTACTTAGCGGCTAACATCTTACCGAAAGGGTTGACACATCAACAGAAGAAGAGATTCTTTACCGATGTGAAAAACTATTTTTGGAAGGATCCTTTTCTTTTTCGTATATGTGCAAATCAAGTCATTCACAGATGCGTTACGAAGTTAGAAGCCATTAAAATCTTGGAACACTACCATTCAGGACCAACCAGAGGACATTACAGTAGGACTAGGACAGCTCATAAAACACTCGAATCAGGTATGTTAGTTCTTGTGACAAATGTTAGAGAACAGGTAATATCTCCAAACGCGATGAAATACCTCAAACATATATGCTCTCATGTGAAATATTTGATGTATGGGGTATTGATTTCATGGGTCCATTCCCTAGTTTATTTGGGAACAAATATATCTTAGTAGCAGTTGATTATATGTTGAAATGGGTGGAAGCCCAAGCTTTACCTACTAATTATGCTAGAATGGTAGTAAGATTTCTTAAGAAGCTCTTTTCTCGATTTGGAACACCTAGGGCAATTACTAGTGATAGGGCTACTCATTTTTGTAATGCTCATTTCGATAAAGTTCTTAAAAAATATGAAGTACACCACAGAACAGCTACCCATTACCATCCTCAAACTAGTGGACAAGTCAAATTAGCTAATAAAGATTTTAAACGTATTTTAGAAAAGACAGTAGAGTCAAACGGGAAAGGTTGGGCTATAAAAGTAGATGATGCTTTATGGGCCTATAAAACTGCTTTTAAAACTTCCATAGGAACATCCCCTTATAGACTTGTCTATGGGCAAAGTTGTCATCTACCACTTGAATTAGAACATAAGGCATTTTAGGCAATTAAATTTTTAAATTTTGATCATAAACTTGTAGGTGAGAAAAGACTAATGCAGTTGAACGAGTTAGATGAGTGGCACGCTAATGCATACAAGAACTCACGACTATACAAAGAGGCAACAAAACGACGCCATGATGCTTGTTTAAGGCAACCTAAGCAATTTTTAGCTAGTGATCTTGTCTTGCTTTGCAACTCGAGGCTCAAATTGTTCCCTAAAAATTTGAAATCAAGATGGTCAGGCCCATTCATTGTTCAAATCGTCTTTCTATACGGTACAGTAGAGGTAACCCATCCGAAAAAGGTCATCGACTTAAATTTTATAATGGTAAGGATTTTAAGAACGATCGAAGGGAGCTTAGGCTCCACGAAACCTCGTAAAGATGCACACAAGGTAAGTCGAGCTTAGACTCTAAATAAGCGCTTCTCGGGAGGCAACCCGAGCACTAACGTCATTAATTCTCTTAATTTCAGTTTATATCATCTAACAAACACTAACTCAGTTACCAAATGCAGTTTTCCTAACCACACGGTAAGTCACACGGGCGTGCCCATGGCCGTGTGACCCACACGGCTTGGACCCATGGGCGTGTCCTTGGTCGTGTGAAAATAGGACTTAATTTCCCCAAAACTCAGGATACCACACGGGATGCGACTAATCCACACGGTCATGTGATAAGGGCATGCGTTCCCCACGGGTAGGAGACACGAGCATGGACACAATCGTGTTAAAACTGGACTTTAAATTTTTTCAAAACATGCAGAGGCACGGGATGCGATACATTCTCACGGTAGTGTGATATGGCCATGGGGACAACACGGCATATGAACACGAGCATGCAAAAGACTGTGCACAAACCTAACCAAACCACATGGGCATGTGGACCACTCAACGGACGTGGGAGAAACGAGGTACTAACCCACGGCCGTGCCCATAAACTGTGGGGACAACATGGCATATGAACATGGGCGTGCAGAAGACCACGCACAAACCTGACCAAACCACATGGGCATATGGACTGCTCAATGGACGTGGGAGAAATGAGGTACTAAAGCCACGGCAGTGCCCATAAACCATGGGCAACAGTGACAAAAGCACACGGGCGTGGCCGTGGACCGTGTGCAATCCTGACTTAACTCGCCAGATCACATATGTGAATTACGACACGGGCGTGTTAGAGCCCAAACGGGTATGAGAGAAACGAACGAAGCTAAACACGGCCATGCGAGCCAACATGGCCTGAACACGGGCGTGTCCACAGACCGTGTGTAATCTTGACAAAAAAATTTCACGACAAACACGGGTTAGATTCCTATCACACGCGCATGGGACACGGTCGTGTTGCACAACACGGAGCCATTACACGACTGTGTCCTCATTTAAACCCTAACTCTCTTCTCTTATTTAAGGCATTATTCATCTTCTCCTACCTTTTGCCCTAACCCTAAAACTCCACCCCTATTTCTCCCTCCTCCCTACTCAGACAACCAGCCACACGACAACCCCCTTACACCCACGAGCCTGACCCCCTCTCTCCTTTCAAAACCCCCCATCTACACTCATTCCTATGCAACACACCTCCACTCGCCGCTGCCGTTCGACATTTCGACCACCACGCCCTTCACCGTCAGTCGTGTCTATCACAAACCCCTCTTCCATTTTATTTTATGATATTTTCATTTCTTTGTTTCTCATACCTGAAGTTCTTTCATTATTTCATGTTTCTTGAGTACTGATTGTTTTAGGACTACTATTATTCACTTAATTTTATGCTTTTCATCATGATTTGTGGTTCTATGTTTATAGTTCTTGCTTTTCCACCATTTAAGTTCTCTCGATCCATTCTCTATGCTTTACTTAGTAATTTCACACTGTTTTCTACTTCTTGCATACATGTGGATCATATTCCTTAGGGTCATTGTTATTATTTCGTGTCATTTTAAAACCTAATTTGAATTGCCCATAATTTCATCATAGAATTACATTTTGTTAGGATGGCTGTATAATTAGATGTCTGTATGGTTGATAGGATTAAATTTGTCTTAAGGCGATTTAGTGTTGGTAAATTTTGACTCATGTCTGCACAATTTATATTCCAGTTTTTATTCCAAGTCTTGTCTTCTTCATTTTCAGGTACATTAATGACAAACACAAGGAAAAAATCCACTGTCCTCACTTCAAAAAAGCGGAAGGGACCCGAGGCTACTTCATCGAGTGCGACCACTGAGGTGTGCCATCCATATTTGCAATTCCCACAAGGACCCCAGAAGGAGCTATTCCAGGTTGTTCGAGCAAGACCGTTTGTTGTAGGCCAGTGTATTGATTGGGCAGTATTAGAGCAGGTCCACCTTGTCGATTCAGTTAGGGCCCTCCTCACTACAACTCCATGGGACAGATTCTTTGACATTATCGAGCCGACATATATGGAGTTCACATTAGAGCTTTGCTCAACATTTCATCTACAAATAGTCATGTCAGAGTTCGATGATCCAGGCACAGTCCACTTCCGTCTTGGTGGCTTAATACACCAACTAAGTGTCTGAGAGTTCGGAGTCGCCTTGGGACTTTATACAGAAAAATTTATGGATGACGACAACTTCCCTGATCTCCATCGCCACATCCATCATGGACCTTCCTCCTGTTGGGTAGACCTCATGCCTACTATGGCCATCTATGACCCCAGTCACTCCAAGGCATCAGCTCTCGCTTCCGTATTACGATATTTTCATGCCCTTTTAGCTTACACTTTGACTGGTCGAAGAGAGAGCACTGGCATCGTCAATACTCATGACGCATATTTCTTATGGAGCATGGCGCAAGGGAAAGTTTTTGACTTAGAATATTTTATTGCCCTTGCCATTTGTCATCAAATTGAATGCTACCAAAAAGGAGCCATCTGTATCGGTCCTTATGTGACACGCCTAGCGAGACATTTTGGCCTCCTAAACATAGTGGCGCAATCCTCATCACTCACACTCACTCCACAAGGCATATCAAGCATGCTTCATATAAGGATGATCGAGCAACGACGTGGGTTCGATCTTCCTCAATACCGGTTATCTCGATCCACCACTTAGGATGACCCCGAGGATATTACTGATGATATCCCTCCCTTTCACGAAGACCCACCACCGTCGCCACCTAAGAGTCACCGACATGTAACATTGACTGACCTATTTGAGCGATTCACACACTTCGAGCGGTATTGTACCCAACAGTTCAATAACACTGCTCATGTAACACCCCAAACCCGGCCCAGACATTATGGCTGAATCTAGCGATGTCACATTGAAAGGATTATTTCCAAAATCGCTTTGTCCAATTAAAACAAGTTCGGTAGAAAAATTACTTAGTTAAGTTATACTGAAACCCATATTTTAATTAAAACGTCCGTATAATAAAATTTATTTTGAAAACCTCGTTTAACTTGATAAATTTATTTAAGTTTGATGATCCAACAGTTGTGACAATAATAAACCCAAATGAAAAGTCAAACTGGAGATACAAGGCCTTATTACAACCCATTTTAAAAATAATAACTAAGTAAAGTAATTTGGAAACTATTCAAAACTCCTAAGTAGCTTGCAGTATGGCCATCCCCGAGTCCTCTCCCAAGTCAAGCCGTCTATTGAGGGTCACCTGAAACATTAATTTAAAGGGTGTGAGTTTTGCAACTTAGTGTGTACGACCCTGGGCAATCAAATCAATTCAATATACAAATATCACATTGGGCCTAAGCCCTAACAATATCGGTGGTCTTGGGCCTTAGCCCATATTGACCTCATATCATATCAGAATCACATGAATGCAATGCACCCATCCCAAATCCAACCCTGCACTCTATTTCCCTTCCAACCCTACACTCCTGTGGGGATATAAATATAAACCCACCCATCCCTACACTCCAAAGGTAGCACAAACAGCGACACTACTCAATGCCGCAGCAAGGCTGCTATTCATATAATGGGCTTAAAGCCACCGATGGATCCACGATCGTCAAGCGACTATGCAATCCTTATATCTTCCTCCGTTCATTTAAACCCACCCAAATGCAACATACATTTCATGAATGCAACATACAAGTTTTTCCACACATTAAGCATTTAGGGGTATTTCAGTCATTTCACTACCCAGGGGTATTTCGGTAATTTCTACCTTACAAGGATGTTTCGGTAATTCTACTCTACGATGGCATTTTAGTAGTTCTACCCTACAGGGGCATTTTAGTAATTCTACCCTAAAAGGGTAATTCTGTAATTTCTACCCTAGAGGGGTAATTCCGTAATTTCTATCCTAGAGGGGTAATTCCGTAATTTCTACCCTAGAGGGGTAATTTTGTAATTTCCTAATGGTACAAATTTTAATTATGGATTTTGGCCTATCAACAAGTCCTCGCGGCTAAAGTGAACGGACACTATGCACCAGGTAGGATTCAAGGGAAGAGGAGGTGGGTCACTCGGACCGCTTAAGTGCCAAGCTCTTCCTAGATCCAATCCTAGACATGCACACATCCATTGCCACACTCTAGCCTAGCGACTTGTCCATAGGCATGTTTATATACTTAATTAAGTCTTATGTAATTTGAGAGTTCATCAAAACTAGGCCTGAAGCCTATTAAAACCCTAGCATGCATTTCTACAATCCCATAAGGCCCACTAGGCCCAATCATATCCATAACCCATTAAGCCCAAACATACTTATGTAGCCCATTAGGCCCGATCATACTCCAACCACACAATCAAGTATAGCAATCCATTATGCAATGTTATGCCACAACTTTGCCAATTTGGGCCCACAAGTTCAGTAGGCCTATTCGGGATTTCAGCTTTTACCGATATGTGTGTGTAGTGTATATACACACCTGATTGATGACCCATACTACACTATCCTCAGCCTCAACCTACAACCAAAACCGCTTCTGAATCAATTCTATACTTAGACTACAATTTATCAAATCCTGAAGCCTTACAGTAACCTTACCGTGTACCACCAGTTTTAATAGCCTCTCCTTCTCTATTATTCTCGAATATCCTTAGATCTGCACGAATACACACATATTATCAACATCAAGTGACTCGTATTCCACACTGTAAACCACACCTACATTCGGCCACCTATGAAACCGAAATTGAGAGTGAGTACGCGTACCCCTTGCTAGGAATCCTTACACCGCTTGAAATCTTTGAACCCCTTCGCCTTGTTAATACAGGGTTAATGACAAGAACAAGATTAGATAGCCCTTCGGCTTTTATCAAAACGCACTAACAACGATTAACTAAATACTTACCGAACTAGTCTCTGGTCTTGCGACTTAGCTATCTACTGAGTGTGCAATCGGCTTTTAACCACTTGACTAAGGGTTGCAAATAACAAAAACAGGTTTGTGATGAAGGAAAGCAAAAGAAATCGGCAAGGGGATGTGGGTATTCGACTTTTAAGAGTTTTAAGGGAAGAAATCGACAAAGAGCTATAGGTATTCGACTTTTAAGAAATTAGGGATGGTGTTCGGCTTTTGAGAGAAAAAGAACTTAGTGAGATTTCGATAAAAATGAAAGGGAGAAGAGAGGTTGGCTAAGAAGTGAATTCGACAAAACCAAAGAACCCTCATGCACATTCGGCACCCTCTTAAATAGGCCACAAGCTGATTCTAGCCTCCCCTAAAGTCCAATTCTGCACCATCACCTCCCTTCTCTCAATCTCTTATTTTCTCTCCTTTATATATAACTTAAATTTCTCTCCTGAACACTCCTTCGTAGAGTCCACTCTAGCGCCACTACCTTCCTTTCATGGGTAAAAATAAAGTCCCAAAACCACCACTCGTAAGCCTTGAACCTTGGACCCCATTCCTTGCTTGAAACGCCATCTTATAGCTCCCATGTAACGCCACCTTGCCACTGAGCCACAGGCCTAATTGTGTCCTATTTTCCCCTTAATTTGTTTAAGAGGCCTATTACCAAAGACTAGGGTTCCACTAAGGCAAAAATTAAAATTTTCCTATGGTCATCCCTATCCCTAAGACTTCAAATAATCCTTGTAACGTCTTACAATTTAATACTCTAAGTGCTACTTATACAAGCCAAAATCAATGTAACACCCCAAACCCGGTCTGGACGCTATGACCAGATCTGGTGTGTCACATGATCCTAAACTACGAATGTAACCTTTTAATACGCGTTGAGACTTAGGTGATATTTTATAAAACTAGCAAGGTGAGAAAAGTTCTTGTTAAAACTACTTTAAGTTGTCATTATTCAAGATTGTTTAAATTTTATAAACGTTATTTTGAAAACGTTATTAAGGTTTTGAAAACCCGCGCAGCCTGCATCTAGCAGTTTCGATAAAGTACGAACCAAACCCTTTAGAAAGTTAAAACCCAAAAAGAAAATTTAATAGCGGCCTTATTACACATTAAAACCCAAAAATTAACATAAAATTTAAAATACTAAAACATAAATGAAAACCAGTTTTATTGCAGTCGCTGTGGCCACTCCGAATCTCTCGCAGCTCCAAGCCCACTATGGTTGAGGGTTACCTGCAGAGATTAATTAAAAAGGGGTGAGTTTGACAACTCAGTGTGCAACATTATCTCAACCATAGGCCAAAACAGATCAAGCCTTAGAAACAGATTTAATTGGGCCTTGGCCCATTACAGGAATCAGGTTAAGCCCAAAAGGCTCATAACAGAAACAGATCAGATATAAGCATTATGCAAACAGAAACCCAACCCAGATCCATCCTTAACACCCCCGTACCAGCCTTACACCACGTGGGGAGACTACTCGACCCACCCAACCGCTACACACCACAGATATTTGCAGCGAGGCTGCCAGATATAATTTACAGTGAGACTGCCAGATAACATTTGCAGCGAGGCTGCCAGATATTGTGACGAGGTCACCAGATACAGATATTGTGGCGAGGCCACCAGATTGCAGCGAGGCTGCCAGAACGCTTCCTCCATCATAAACCCATACCCCATGCAACAGATAATCATACTAGCATGCAATATATAGCATCTCATGCATCAGATATATTCACATTAATAATTAACTCATGCAGATACATAACATCATACATTTCATACATAATTGACCCTAGGGGTATATCAATCTTTTTACACCTAGGGGTATTTTGGTAATTTCCCATATTTAAGGGTATTTTAGTCCTTTTTCATATTTTCAGAGATTTTATGCAAGTCTGATAAATTAACAGTCCCTAAATAACCACGGAAGTCTACTTAAGCCAAATTTCCAATTTTGCCCTTTTTAGCCTAGATCCCCTAATGGGCCTTACTATGTCCAATATCGTCGATAAGTCCGTTAAGCCCAATTTTAGGTTTTATTTTACCGACTTTACCAAGTTTTTATTATTCAAGTTACCAGAAAGTCTTTTATGAACATATTCAAATTTGGGCTCGGAAGCCCATTGGGCCCACCTTGGCCCATTGAGGCCCAACTTACCAAAACGCTCGAAATTGCACCTTCTGCAATTTCGCCATCGCCAATTCCCAATGTGACCACAACAGAGTATTCGGTCACTCTTATTTCTTTCCAAGGCTGATTTTTCGGTCACTTTTGATCGGTCACTTAGCACAGTTTCGATTATTTCGGCTTTTAGCCATCCTAGTCTATGATGGAGATACGTTACACACCTGTTAACTGTCGGAATCGCTGAAGAACCCACGAATGAAATCCTACAATTGATCACTAAATGTTAGTCTAAGATTCGGCCACATATATAAGACCTTCACCCACTAAGCACAATCGGCCAACATGGCCTAAGGTATTAGATCTTACCCCTTTCGGTTTTGGACTAGATCACAGTGTCCAACTGCGGTAACCTACAATCGCCTCCCTTGCTGCACGCCCCTTGTCCACTCTAATGCATATGAACTAAAGAGAAAAGCCATAAGGCCTTAGTCCAGAAACGTTAACCTCCCCCCTAAGGGGTTTCGGCATCTAGCCTTATACTTGAAAGAATAAACGAGATAATGCTACAAAATGCTTACCGACCCAAATACCAAACCACAGCCGTTCCCTTTGTAACAACGAGAAAGTAAAGGGTGTTGAAGGATTACAATTTTAGAAGAGAAAGAAATAGAGTTTTGAGCACTAGAGGGTTCGGCTAACCAAGAGGGTTAGGAAGGAGAAGTGATAGATTTCGATCAATAGGCAAACAAAGGAGGTATGGTTTCGGTCATACAAGGTATTCGGCCAGGAGGGTTGTGATCAAATAGACATTCGGTTTAGGGGTTTGAAAAAAAAGAAGAAAGGAATGAGAGTGTAAAGGAGGTGTTTCAGCAAAGTGGGTATTTACTTTCGGCTTTTTGTGACTATCAACCAGAGAGTAATGCCAAAAGAAGATGTGTGAATGATAGAAGAAGAAAATGGAGAAAAGAAGATAAGAAAGAAGGTTCGAGAGAGAGTAGAGAATGAGTAATCAGTTTAACCAAAAGAAGAACGGTACACAATAGGCTTCTTTGGAAGTTCCAAATTCGGCAATGAAAAGAAAGGGAAATCGACAATGGGGTTCACTAGGATTCGGCTACTCGGTTTGGATGGAAAGAGCAAAGTGGCGAAAAGTACCTATTAAGCTATGCAAAATCAACACAAGGTTGGAAGCTTACTCTCATAGGAATATCGGCACCAGCACACTCCAAAGAATCTAAGGAATTCGGCACTACCAAACCTATAGCCGAAATTACCACACCAAGAGTCCTTCAACCGATCATCATTTTCAAAATTCAAAGGCTCCACAAATCACTCCTTGATTTGCTCCTCAAGTTGCTCCCTTGACCAGTTCAAATTCTCTCAAGCAGAGTTCAGTTCTGCTTCAAACTCCTACCTGCACAAGCTGAAAAATAAAACGCTACCCCTGCAACTTCTGGCGCTTGAACCCCTGACCTCTAAGCTCATTTAGGCGCCACCTTTTAAGAAGTCTAGTGGCGTCTCCCTTGCCACTTTACCACTGATCCATTTGTGTTATATTTCTCACACAATTTCTTAAGACCCTTACTTCCAAAGGTCCCCTAACTCCTAAGTCAAAAATACAAAATTTTGCCGGGCTTCTAACTAACCCATGGGCCCTCCATAGGCCCATTAACACACCTCAGACATGCATTTCACACCCAAATACTAGCATTTAAACATTTTAACCGATAATGATAAATCTAAGAAAAACCCGAAAATTTAGGGCGTTACAACTCTACCCTCCTTAAAGAAATTTCGTCCTCGAAATTTACCTTATCTAAACAAATGAGGATGTTGCTGTCGCATAGCCTCCTCTGGTTCCCAAGTAGCTTCTTCTCTGCCATGATTACGCCATAGTACCTTCACCAATGGGACTGATTTTCTTCTTAAAACCTTCACGTCTCGATCCAGAATCTGCACAGGTTCTTCCTCGTAAGTTAGGTCAGGCTGAACTTCCACTTCTGCAACTGGTAGAATATGGGCAGGGTCAGAACGATATCGTCTCAGCATGGATACGTGAAACACATCATGAATTCTATTTAACTCTGGCGGTAATTCTAACTGATACGCCACCGAACCCACTCGCTTAAGAACCCGATACGGCCCAATAAACCTCGGACTCAGCTTGCCCTTCTTACCAAACCTTAATATCTTCTTCCAAGGCGAAACTTTCAGAAAAACCATATCACCTACTGAATACTCAATCTCTTTACGCTTCAAATCTGTATAAGATTTTTGTCGATCAGATGCCTCTTTCAAACGGTCCCTTATCACCTTGACCTTCTCTTCAGTCTCTGCTACCAAGTCAGGTCCAAGAACTTGCCGCTCGCCAAATTCAGTCCAACAACTAGGTGAACGACACTTACGCCCATACAGTGCCTCATAAGGTGCCATGCGGATACTAGCCTGATAACTGTTATTATACGCAAACTCTGCCAACGGTAGATAATCCTCCCAACTACCTCCAAAATCGATAACACAACCCCTCAACATATCTTCCAGAATCTGAATAACCCTTTCTGATTGACCATCAGTCTGAGGATGAAAGGCCGTGCTAAAGTTCAGCCGCGTTCCCAACGCCTCATGCAACTTTTGCCAGAACCGAGATGTGAATCTAGGATCTCGATCAGAAATGATAGACAATGGCACCCCATGCAGTCGTACGATTTCTGCCACATACAATTTAGCTAACTTCTGAAGCGAATAATCAGTACGTACAGGGATGAAATGAGCAGACTTAGTCAATCTATCCACGATCACCCAAATTGAGTCCTTCTTTGACGGCGTCAAGGGTAACCCACTTACAAAATCCATGGTCACCCTCTCCCACTTCCAAAGTGGTACCTTTACTGGTTGCAGAAGTCCAGAAGGTAACTGATGTTCAGCTTTCACTTGCTGACAAGTCAGACATTTTCCTACAAATTCTGTTACCTCACGCTTCAGTCCAGGCCACCAATACAACTCCTTTAAGTCATGATACATCTTATTACCTCCAGGATGCATAGCACACAACCCTTTATGAGCTTCATTCAGAATTGTTTGCCTCAAATTGAAATCCTTAGGAATACAGATTCTACCGCGGAAACATAGAACTCCCTCACTATTCAGTCCAAACTCAAAAGTACCCCCATCTTCCATCTGTTGAAATCGAGAAACCAGAGACTCATCCCTCAACTGCTTTTCCTTAATCTCATCCATCCAGGTTGGCCTTACTTGCAGTTCCGCTAATAGACTACCATCATCATATAGACTCAAACGAGCAAACATCGCTCTCAGATCAGACACAGCTCTACGACTTAGGGCATCAGCCACCACATTAGCTTTGCCTGGATGATATTCAATCGCACAATCATAATCCTTGAGCAACTCTATCCATCTTCGTTGCCTAAGATTCAGCTCCTTCTGAGTCAACAAGTACTTAAGACTCTTATGATCTGTGTATATAATACACCTTTCTCCATACAGATAATGTCTCCAAATCTTAAGTGCGAAGATCACTGCTGCCAACTCCAAATCATGGGTAGGATAGTTCACTTCATGAGGTTTAAGCTGTCGCGATGCGTAAGCAACCACTTTACCTTCTTGCATCAACACACAGCCCAACCCAACATGCGATGCGTCACTGTACACGGTAAAATCTTTTCCAGACTCTGGTTGAATCAGTACAGGTGCCTCGGTTAGAACCTTCTTAAGCTTCTCAAAAGCTTCTTGTTGCTGCTGAGTCTAGACAAATGGTACGCCTTTCCTTATAAGCTTTGTTAACGGCGCTGCCATCACAGAAAATCCTTCTACAAACCTCCTGTAGTATCCAGCTAAACCCAGAAAACTCCGAATTTCTGCCACAGACCTCGGTGGTTTCCATTCCAGAATTGCTTCGATCTTTCGAGGGTCCACCTTAATCCCCTCAGCAGAAACAACATGCCCCAAGAAAGTTACTTCCCTCAACCAAAACTCACACTTGCTAAATTTCGCATAAAGCTCCTTTTCCCTTAACACTTGCAGCACAATACGGAGATGCTCATCATGTTTCTCCTCAGATTCTGAATAGACCAAAATATCGTCGATAAAGACGACCACGAATCGATCTAAGTATGGCTGGAACACTCGATTCATCAGATCCATAAAAGCTGCAGGTGCATTGGTCAGCCCAAATGGCATAACCAAGAACTCATAGTGACCATAACGAGTTCTGAATGCCGTCTTGTGAATATCCACCTCATTCACCCTTAATTGATGGTACCCAGATCGAAGGTCAATCTTGGAAAATACTGAAGCTCCTCTAAGCTGGTCGAACAGATCATCGATTCTAGGCAACGGGTACTTATTCTTGATCGTCAGCTTGTTCAACTGCTGATAATCAATGCACATCCGCATTGACCCATCTTTCTTTTTAACGAAAAGCACTGGTGCTCCCCACAGAGACACACTTGGCCTAATGAAACCTCTATCCAACAGTTCTTGAATCTGCGCTTTTAACTCCACCAACTCCTTTGGTGCCATCCTATACGGTGCAATGGACACCGGTGCCGTACCAGGCAACAAGTTGATCCCAAACTCAACCTCTCGATTCGGAGGTAGCCCTGGAAGCTCTTCTGGAAACACATCCTGAAAGTCCTTAATGGTTCTAACTTGATCCACAGTTAGCTCCTCAGATTCAGCTTGACTTATGTATGCCATAAAAGCCTCACATCCTTTACGAATCCATTTCTCAGCTCTTAATGCTGATACCACATTAGACAGATAACCTCTACGTTCACCAATCACCCTAACTTCCTCATCCTCTGCGGTTTTTAAACTCATCCGCTTTGCAGCACAATCCAAAGTAGCCCTATGCTTTGCAAGCCAATCCATTCCTAAGATGAGATCGAATTCTCCGAAGGGCAGTTCCATCAAATCTCCAGAAAAGATCTTCCCTTGAGTTTCTATAGGCACGTTTCTATATAGTTTGTCTACCCTAACCGAGTGACCCAAAGGACTTAGTATAGTTACCCCACTCACTGTCTCCTCAGAACGCACTCCCAGCAACCCAGATATGGCACATGCAACATAAGAATGGGTAGATCTAACATCTATCAACGCAGTGTATGGCATACCAGAAATTAAGAACGTACCGGTTATAACGTCAGGAGCATCACCCTCCTCTCGGTGACGAGCTGCATAGACTAATGCGGCTGACGAGCCTCAGCAAAACCAGCACCCCTGCCAGGTGCTCCTCGTCCTCGTCTATTTCCACCTCTGCCTTGCCCACGACCTCTTGGAGCTGGTGGTCCCCCTCTCACTGGCTGAGCAACCCTCTGATCTCTAACTTGATCCTGATCTGGTTCCTGAGGACAATCCTTAATCCTATGCTCCATCGACCCACATCGAAAACAGGCTCAAGTACGTTTCCGACACTCGCCCAAATGGACCTTTCCACAATTCCTGCAACTCTGCGGTCTGACAGCATTCATTGGCACCGCTCGCACTGGTTCTGCCATTCTGGCTCTCTTAACGTTCTTATTATTCCCACCTGATGGTCTAGAATCCCTCCAGAAGCGGTTCCGATCCTTCTCGCGGTTCTGCCTCTCAGTACGCTTTACTTCCTCAGCTATCTTAGCTTTCTCAACCAACGCAGCAAAGTTACGCTCCCTCTGCGGAGCAATCAGCACCCTTAGCTCATCCCTCAAACCGTCCTCGAAGCGTACGCTACGCTCGTATTCAGTGGCAACTATCCCAGAAGCATATCGACTCAGCCTCAAGAACTCAGCCTCGTACTCAGATACCGTCTTACCTCCCTGAACCAAATTCAGAAATTCCTTCCGACGAGCGTCCACATAGCTAGCTCCAACGTATTTTCCTTTAAAGGCTGTCTTAAACAGCTCCCATGTTACCTCACCAGCTGCAGTTCCATCTCTTACTGTGAGCCACCACTGATAAGCCTCATCTCTAAGCAACGATACAGCTCCCTTCAGCTTCTGTTCCACAGAACAGTCCAGATCGTCCATAATTCGCTCTGTGGCCTCCAACCAATACTCGGCCACATTTGGGGCTACTCTAGACACACCCCTAAAGAATTCTGCTCCATTAGCTCGGAGTCGCTCAGATATCGCACCCCGAAATCCATTACCAGTACTCGCCCCAGCAACCCTTTCCAAAACTCGAAGCATCGCTTGTGATAGGGCATCATCCCCTACACCCCTATCATGAGATTCCACCTCTGTTGCCGGTGGTACTGGTATCTCAGCTGCTGGTGCATGACCCGAAGAAGAAGATTCAGCTCGTGCACTACCTCGGCCACGTCCACGGCCCCTACCCCGAGCTGCTCGCGTACTCATTTCGTATTTTCTGTTTTAGAAGTTTTATGAGTCAGATTAATATTTCAATGTTTATTACAGATGTCTTATGAAGAAGTAGAGTTTCAGAGTTTATCTTCTTTCGCGGTAGCCTAGCTACAGTCTCAGTCTACCTATCAGAGTCTCTACAGTTTCAGTAATACCCTAGCTAAAGTATCATAATAAAGTCTTTAGTCAGGCATGCCATCAGAGTTTTCAGAAATAATCAGAAAAGTTTAGAGAACTTACAGGCTTGGGCCGGAGATTCGGTGTGCCACTCTTTCGAAAGATTTCATAAAAAAACTTAATAAATTTTTGTTTTCTTTGAAAATAAATCATTTATGCTTGAAAAGAAGTTCATCAAAACTAGTTCCAAATAATTTTTGAAAAATCATGATCTTTTGAAAATCTTCATTTTGATTGTTTGAAAACCTTCATTTCTAGACCCGTTCCACAGCCGAGTTGTTGCAACCTGGCTCTGATACCACTAAATGTAACACCCCAAACCCGGTCTGGACGCTATGACCAGATCTGGTGCGTCACATGATCCTAAACTACGAATGTAACCTTTTAATACGCGTTGAGCTTAGGTGATATTTTATAAAACTAGCAAGGTGAGAAAAGTTCTTGTTAAAACTACTTTAAGTTGTCATTATTCAAGATTGTTTAAATTTTATAAACGTTATTTTGAAAACGTTATTAAGGTTTTGAAAACCCGCGCAGCCTGCATCTAGCAGTTTCGATAAAGTACGAACCAAACCCTTTAGAAAGTTAAAACCCAAAAAGAAAATTTAATAGCGGCCTTATTACACATTAAAACCCAAAAATTAACATAAAATTTAAAATACTAAAACATAAATGAAAACCAGTTTTATTGCAGTCGCTGTGGCCACTCCGAATCTCTCGCAGCTCCAAGCCCACTATGGTTGAGGGTTACCTGCAGAGATTAATTAAAAAGGGGTGAGTTTGACAACTCAGTGTGCAACATTATCTCAACCATAGGCCAAAACAGATCAAGCCTCAGAAACAAATTTAATTGGGCCTTGGCCCATTACAGGAATCAGGTTAAGCCCAAAAGGCTCATAACAGAAACAGATCAGATATAAGCATTATGCAAACAGAAACCCAACCCAGATCCATCCTTAACACCCCCGTACCAGCCTTACACCACGTGGGGAGACTACTCGACCCACCCAACCGCTACACACCACAGATATTTGCAGCGAGGCTGCCAGATATAATTTGCAGTGAGACTGCCAGATAACATTTGCAGCGAGGCTGCCAGATATATTTGCAGCGAGGCTGCCAGATATTGTGACGAGGTCACCAGATACAGATATTGTGGCGAGGCCACCAGATTGCAGCGAGGCTGCCAGAACGCTTCCTCCATCATAAACCCATACCCCATGCAACAGATAATCATACTAGCATGCAATATATAGCATCTCATGCATCAGATATATTCACATTAATAATTAACTCATGCAGATACATAACATCATACATTTCATACATAATTGACCCTAGGGGTATATCAATCTTTTTACACCTAGGGGTATTTTGGTAATTTCCCATATTTAAGGGTATTTTAGTCCTTTTTCATATTTTCAGAGATTTTATGCAAGTCTGATAAATTAACAGTCCCTAAATAACCACGGAAGTCTACTTAAGCCAAATTTCCAATTTTGCCCTTTTTAGCCTAGATCCCCTAATGGGCCTTACTATGTCCAATATCGTCGATAAGTCCGTTAAGCCCAATTTTAGGTTTTATTTTACCGACTTTACCAAGTTTTTATTATTCAAGTTACCAGAAAGTCTTTTATGAACATATTCAAATTTGGGCTCGGAAGCCCATTGGGCCCACCTTGGCCCATTGAGGCCCAACTTACCAAAACGCTCGAAATTGCACCTTCTGCAATTTCGCCATCGCCAATTCCCAATGTGACCACAACAGAGTATTCGGTCACTCTTATTTCTTTCCAAGGCTGATTTTTCGGTCACTTTTGATCGGTCACTTAGCACAGTTTCGATTATTTCGGCTTTTAGCCATCCTAGTCTATGATGGAGATACGTTACACACCTGTTAACTGTCGGAATCGCTGAAGAACCCACGAATGAAATCCTACAATTGATCACTAAATGTTAGTCTAAGATTCGGCCACATATATAAGACCTTCACCCACTAAGCACAATCGGCCAACATGGCCTAAGGTATTAGATCTTACCCCTTTCGGTTTTGGACTAGATCACAGTGTCTAACTGCGGTAACCTACAATCGCCTCCCTTGCTGCACGCCCCTTGTCCACTCTAATACATATGAACTAAAGAGAAAAGCCATAAGGCCTTAGTCCAGAAACGTTAACCTCCCCCCTAAGGGGTTTCGGCATCTAGCCTTATACTTGAAAGAATAAACGAGATAATGCTACAAAATACTTACCGACCCAAATACCAAACCACAGCCGTTCCCTTTGTAACAACGAGAAAGTAAAGGGTGTTGAAGGATTACAATTTTAGAAGAGAAAGAAATAGAGTTTTGAGCACTAGAGGGTTCGGCTAACCAAGAGGGTTAAAAAGGAGAAGTGATAGATTTCGATCAATAGGCAAACAAAGGAGGTATGGTTTCGGTCATACAAGGTATTCGGCCAGGAGGGTTGTGATCAAATAGACATTCGGTTTAGGGGTTTGAAAAAAAAGAAGAAAGGAATGAGAGTGTAAAGGAGGTGTTTCGGCAAAGTGGGTATTTACTTTCGGCTTTTTGTGACTATCAACCAGAGAGTAATGCCAAAAGAATATGTGTGAATGATAGAAGAAGAAAATGGAGAAAAGAAGATAAGAAAGAAGGTTCGAGAGAGAGTAGAGAATGAGTAATCAGTTTAACCAAAAGAAGAACGGTACACAATAGGCTTCTTTGGAAGTTCCAAATTCGGCAATGAAAAGAAAGGGAAATCGACAATGGGGTTCACTAGGATTCAGCTACTCGGTTTGGATGGAAAGAGCAAAGTGGCGAAAAGTACCTATTAAGCTATGCAAAATCAACACAAGGTTGGAAGCTTACTCTCATAGGAATATCGGCACCAGCACACTCCAAAGAATCTAAGGAATTCGGCACTACCAAACCTATAGCCGAAATTACCACACCAAGAGTCCTTCAACCGATCATCATTTTCAAAATTCAAAGGCTCCACAAATCACTCCTTGATTTGCTCCTCAAGTTGCTCCCTTGACCAGTTCAAATTCTCTCAAGCAGAGTTCAGTTCTGCTTCAAACTCCTACCTGCACAAGCTGAAAAATAAAACGCTACCCCTGCAACTTCTGGCGCTTGAACCCCTGACCTCTAAGCTCATTTAGGCGCCACCTTTTAAGGAGTCTAGTGGCGTCTCCCTTGCCACTTTACCACTGATCCATTTGTGTTATATTTCTCACACAATTTCTTAAGACCCTTACTTCCAAAGGTCCCCTAACTCCTAAGTCAAAAATACAAAATTTTGCCGGGCTTCTAACTAACCCATGGGCCCTCCATAGGCCCATTAACACACCTCAGACATGCATTTCACACCCAAATACTAGCATTTAAACATTTTAACCGATAATGATAAATCTAAGAAAAACCCAAAAATTTAGGGCGTTACAATCAATGTACATAATTTATAGTTTCAAAATTTTTGGGGCGTTACAGCTCACCGATTTGATGGTATTGAGGTGACTCTGCAGTAGATTTGCCAACATTTCTACATTTCATCTTCACCGTCACCACCTCACGATCCATCTGCCGATGAGGACGTTTGAGTCCATTAATATTTGCTTTTGTTTTTATTTTTATTTTTATTTTTATTTTTATTTTTATTTTCTTTCTTATTTTATTTTTATTTGATGTTCTCCAAAACTTCTATTCGTATATTTTGAACTTTTTCTTTATGGCTGTTTCTTAAAGAGTAACCATGTTAATCCCATTAATTCACCTCCCTAAAACATTACTGATGACTCTGCAGTTTCAAAAGGTTCAAGGTGCTCGGTGCTACTCAGGACTATACAACCATGATAATCCACTGAGGAAAGATACTCCACGACTGCCATGCCTTGCTCGACAATGACACAAAACACCACGAACATCTTCGTTTGGCATTGTGATTGTGGAACCCCATCCTCCCCCGCCTTTCCCTCTGCCTAGCTCATCATGCACTTCATTAGCTTCCTCTCTAAATCCACTCTCACTACTCCAACGATTTCATCCAAAATTCAGGGGAGTTTCAATTCTCTCCTTCTCTTATGATTTATGCTTATATTCTTACTATTTATCTTTGTACATTGAGGACAATGTACATCTTAAGTGTGGGAAGGTTAATTATATCTTTATCAGAAAATCCCTGAATTTTGTCTTGTTCTCAAATAACCTTCTCATATTACAATTAGAAAGAAATTCTGATTAATTTATGATTTTTATTGATATGTCTTGAATTAAAACATAGGTATTTGTGCATTGATTGTTTAAACTTGAAGACATTAGAGAATCAAACATGATAAGTTCATTTTTGAGAAGTAAAAATTTTCTAGGCTGTTTCCCCAAATTTTCTAGGAGTATGTATTTAATAATGTAATTTCTCAATAATAGTTATTCTTCTAGTTAGGTAATTTTTCAGTTCAATCTCGACTCTAACCTCATTTTTTAGCTTGTGCCCATACCCCTAACCAAAGCCCCATTACAACCCCCTAAAGACCTTTTGATCGATGTATCATCTCAATTCATAGTAGTGGAGATTTGATTTTCATGTAAGCTTATGGTAATAACTTTTCATGTTGACTAATGAGTGCTCAATTTCTAAACCTTAAACACTTTGAGTAATTTGAGTGAATTTTTA
The DNA here is from genome assembly GCA_020496765.1 of Gossypium stocksii. Lineage (NCBI taxonomy): Eukaryota > Viridiplantae > Streptophyta > Magnoliopsida > Malvales > Malvaceae > Gossypium > Gossypium stocksii. The sequence continues at coordinate 46,850,520 of CM035624.1, forward strand.
GTGAGGATGTCAACTCTTGTTAATTTTGAATTAAAGGTGATTACTTAGATAAGGGGAAATGCCTATATTTTTGTGATAAAATGCTCAACTTGGATTGTTTGAGACTTTGATGTTCTTTTAATTGAATTCTCAATGTATGATTACTCGTGGATTATTTCGAAACATTATTGATAGGAATTATAAGTTGAGAAGAACTAATTTTAATTGTGAGTTGAGGATTTTGCTTGAGGACAAGCAAACGTTTAAGTGTAAAGATATTTGATAAACCATAATTGTAACATATTTTTATCCCATACTTAGCATATTTTTGGATGATTTTCCTTATAATTTAATGAATTTGATGCTCCTAACCCTTTAATTTCATGTTTTATACTTAGGTGAGCATTGGAAAGTGAAAAGAGCAAGAAATTGGCAAAAAATAGACAAAATGGGCCAAAATCAGCATTCAACACATCCTAGAAGCTTCCACACGGGTACACCACACGCCCGTGTGTGACACACGGGCTGGACACATGTCCGTGTGTCACGGCTGTGTCGATGATTAACCAAGTCAGTATTGCACACGGCCTAGGCACCTTCACACGGGCAGATCACATGCCCGTGTCCCTGTTGAGCTCTATTTCAATTCTACTAAGAAAAGGATAATTTTTAGCTATTTTGAGCATTCCAAAGTCTATTTAAACACCCTATGATGGAATTAAAAGCGACTCAAAGAAGAAAGCAAGAAATTACTTGAAGAAAGCTAATTGATTCATCTCAGAAGCAGAATCTCTATCAAGACTGAAGATCTCCCCTCAACTTCTTTTGAAATTTTTGGGTTTTCTTATGTTTTGTTGTTTTCTAATTTCTAAGATGTTTTCTTTCATTATCATGAACTAAACCCCTAAATACCTAAGGGGGATGAAACCTAAGACGAATCTTTTTATTTTTTGAATTATATGATAAATACTTGATTTGTTCTTCATTATGTGTATTAATTCTTGTGTTAATATTTCAGGATATTAATTCAAGTTCAATGTGCTTACCTAGTGGAACAAAAGTCCCTGTCTAAGAGTATATCCAACATAATTAAGCGGAGTTGATTGCAATCCTAGAGATAGGACGACGAAAATCTGCCGGATTAGAGTCAAATCTAATAGGGAAATCCATAGATTGAGTTAATGCCACGATAGTCGTTTTAATTAGCATGAAATCTCAGTTAATCAACCTAGAGTTAGTTGTTTTTAGTCTCGAAAAAGATATTAACATGAATTAGGGATCCCTACAGATCAAGTCAAGTGAACAAATCGTCTAATTCAAAGTCTAATAATAAGTGAAGTCTAGGTGGATTCTTCCTTGGTTATTGTCTTAATCAATCGATTTTCCCAAAAGTATTTTCTTGGTTTACTCTCTGTGTACTCTTAGTTTAGTTAGTTTAATTAGTTTAGTTAATTTTAATGAAAACAAATCCCCTTTATTTTTAGGCTAGATAATAAAAAGAGACCTATTACTAGTACTTTTAGTCCTTATGGGTTTGACATTCTGATCTTGCCATAGCTATACTATTGTTTGATAGGTGCGCTTGCCTTTATCGTGATTACAGTCTAGTTTTGGGAAAGATCATTATCACATCATCTAGCATCAAATTGACTTCATGCCCAAAGCCACAATTTTAAATTGTCCAGCCTACCAAAGGAACCCTAAAGAAACCAAGGAACTTTAAAGGCAAGTAGCCAAGTTGATGGAGAAAAGGTACATTCGAGAGAGCTTAAGCCCTTGCGCCATGCCTGTGCTCTTAGTGCCCAAAAAGGATGGATCTTGGTGCATGTGCATGGACTGCGGAGCAATCCACAATATCACAATCAAGTATAGATATCCAATTCTGTACCTTGACAACATATTGGATGAACTAAGTGGCACACAACTCTTTTCAAAAATAGATCTTAAAAGTGGATATAATCAAATCTGAATGTGAGAAGGAGTTGAGTGGAAAACAACATTTAAAACAAAACATGACTTGTATGAGTGGTTGGTTATGCCTTTCGACTTAACTAACGTATCAAGCACTTTTATACGCTTGATGAATTATGTGTTGCGTGCTTTCATTGGTAAATTCTGTGTAGTTTATTTTGATGACATATTGATCTATAGTAAGTCTTAAGAAGATCATGTGCTCTTTTTGAAATCTGCTTTGGAAGTATTGCATAAAGAAACTTTGTATGCTAAGCTTAAGAAATGTTCATTTTGTACTAACAAGGTTGTTTTCTTAGGATTAGTGGTTAGCTTCGAATGACTCGAAGTTGATCAAGACAAAGTGAAGATGATTCGAGAATGGTAACGACCTACAAGTATAAGCCAAGTAAGAAGTTTCCATGGCTTGGCAAGCTTCTATAGACGGTTTGTTCCTAACTTTAGCACTTTGGTTGCTCCATTAACGGGAATCATTAAGAAAAATTCTAATTTTTATTAGAGTGAGGAACAAGAGAAAGTGTTATGACAATAAAAGATTGCTTGAAAATACTTTACTTTCTTTGCCTGATTTTAACAAAACCATCGAGATTGAATATGATGCCTCAGATATAGGAATTGGAGCTGTGCTGACTCAAGATGGGCGTCCCATAGCTTATTTTAGCGAGAAGCTGAATGGTGCCACCCTCAATTACCCAACCTATGACAAGGAAATGTATGTGTTGATTCGAGCATTGGAAACGTGGCAGCATTACTTGTGGCCCAAAAAATTTGTTATTCATATTGATGAGGCGCTGAAACATCTCAAGGGCTAAAACAAGTTAAACAAGAGACACGCCAAGTGGGTGGAGTTCCTTGAGTCATTTTCGTATGTAATCAAATATAAAAAAAGGTAAAGAAAATGTCGTAGTAGATATGTTGTCGAGTAGGTATGCACTTTTTAACCATTTAGATTTGAAATTACTTGGTTTTGCGCATTTAAAATAACTTTATAAAAATGATTCTAATTTTGGTGAATTATATAAGGCTTGCGAACATGGAGCATTTGAAAAATTTTATAGACATGATGACTACCTTTTTTGAAAAGGTAAGCTTTGCATTCTTCAAGGATCTGTTCGAGATGTGTTGGTGAACAAGGCGCATAGCGGAGGCCTCATGGGACATTTTGGAGCCATAAAGACATTGGCCATGCTCCATGAGCATTTCTTTTAGCCAAGGATGAAGCATGACATGGAAAGAGTGTGCAATTGATGTATAGCTTGTAAAAAGGCCAAATCGAGAATCAAACCTCATGGATTGTACACACCCTTGCCCATTCTGGAGAAGCCTTAGATCGAAATCTCAATAGACTTTGTTTTAGGTCTTCCTAGAACTAAAAATGGAAAGACTTGATATTTGTAGTGGTTGACCAGTTTTCAAAAATAACACATTTTATTACTTGTAATAAAACTGGTGATGTTTACATGTTGCAAATTTGTTTTTCAAAGAAGTCATGCTTTTACATGGAGTTCCCGGAACTATAGTATCCGATCAAGATGCGAAGTTCCTCAGCCACTTTTGGAGAACATTGTGGGTAAACCCTAGCACAAAACTATTGTTTTCTATGACACGCCACCCACAAATGGATGGACAAATGGAAGTGGTAAACTAAGTCTTGTTAACATTGTTGAGAGCCATTATAAAGAAGAATCTCGAAACAAGGGAAGACTGCTTGCCGCACATTGAGTTTGCATATAACTGATCTATTCATTCGGAAACTAAACATTCTCCCTTTGAAATTGTTTATGGTTTTAATCCTTTAACACCCCTTGATTTGATTCCTTTACCTAATGATCAGGTTGTACATGTAGATGCCAAACGGAAGGCTAAATACATGAAGCAACTACACCAAAAGGTGAGGAAGCATATTAAGGAGAGAACCGAACAATATGTGCATACAACCAAAAAGGGAAGAAAACATGTAATCTTTGAACCCAAAGATTAGGTTTGGATGCACATGAGAAAAGAAAGGTTTCCAGCCCAATGAAGGTCCAAATTGCTACCGAGAGGTGATGGTCTTTTTCAAGTATTGGAGAGGATCAACGGCAATTCATACAAACTCAACCTTCTAGATGAGTACAACGTAAGTGCAAGTTTTAATGTATCTCATCTTTCTGCTTATGATGTAGGTGATGATTTAGGGACAAATCGCTTTGAAGGGAAAGGGGATGATGCAATCATGACCAAGGCTACCGACGAACCCATGGAGCTACCAACGGGGCCGATTAATCGTGCTCGAGCTAAGAGGTTCAAAGAAGCTATTACGGGCCTTATTGACTGAATTTAAGGTGAAGCTGTTGCAGGGTTTATTGATCAATCATGGACATGCACTCCATGCGTGCCATGCAACCTGATTCAAGCTCAATTTTAGCTCTTTTAGTTTGTGAATTTATTTGTTAGAATAAAGAAATTAATTCGGTTTTAGTTATTTAGTTAAATTAGTTTGAGTCTTAATTATGTCATAATTTGAACATCATTAATATGAGTTTTAATTATGTCATAATCTGAACATTTTTAATAAGGGTTTTAATTATGTCTTAGTTTAGGACATCTTAAATATATGTTTTGAATATAGACATCTTAAATACATGTCTCTAGTTTAGACCAATTAAATTGAGTTTAAGTTGTGTTTAATGTGTCTTGTAGGGTGTGAATGGATGGCATTTAAGAGTGGAACTGTTGGTTGCTCTCTTCTATGCAACCTTTCATGGAATGCAATGGGCACAAGTGTTTTTATACTTATTCAATCTGCTGGAAGCTATGTTCACACCAAGTGACCATCCAATTTTGAGTTTTCACACCTTGAAGGTTGTTCATGTGCCCTATGCATATTAAAAAGGAGTTTGCAAATTTGGCTTCCCAAGAAGGCACCAACCTTGTTCACACCAACTAGAAAATTGATCAACTACTTGAACCATCAGCTCACATTAAGCGTACACATTTTTTGCTGTTTGGAGAGTGCAAATGTCATGGCTGCTGGAGTCACCAATGCATGGGAGTCTTCAAGAGTCATGTGGGATAGCTCAATGGTTATTCAACTCAGTTAATCTAAATTAATTAAGTCCATTCGACTGGACCTTTTTAGAGCTATAAATATTAAGCTCAAATATTGTATTTCAGACTTTTGAACCTTATATGAATTTTATATCAGCTTGTGAGTTATTCAACTCTCTTTCTTCTTTTGTGACTCAAATTGACTTATCTAGCTAAGCTAGTGGCGTCAATCTGATTCTCTTTGTGAACATATCATTCTAATGAGTCTGGCATTCCAATTATACCGTTTGGTTCTTATCTCCAAAGATAGTGGGTCACGGTTTCTATCTCCAATTGGGTCAATATTCCTTTTAATATCGGTTCGTTTTTCAGCTTTTAAGCCCATCCTCAATTTGCCCATCATCCATATCCACAAAACACCCCTTTGTTAAACTCAACCTTGCCAAATTTCAGCCTTTTGAGAACTAGTCCGGATATTACTTAATTTCATGATCAGGAACACAAGCGACTCGAATAAACCAACGAGTACGAGACCACATCAGATGGCTCAACGAACATTGTGCGAGTTCGTATTACCTACACTAGATGTTGTGTGAGGCAGTATTAAAAGATCAACAATCAACACTAATAATTTACAGATAAAGACTACTACAATCTAGATTATCCAAAACACATTGTAGTTCAATGGAAATATAGTAGAAGACCCAAATCAACACTTGAAGCGGTTCTTTTAACTTTGTGACACCTTTAAGTATAATGGAATAATCAATGACATTGTTTGTCTTCAATTATTTCCATTCTCGTTATGTGATAATGTAGTCGATTGGTTAGATTCATTGGAACCAGGATCTAAAACTACATGGGATGAACCAGCGGAAAAATTTCTTTATAAATTTGTCTCTATCAGCGAAACCATGTAACTTAGACGCGATATCGCCAATTTTAAGCAGTTTGAAGTTGAAACACTATACGAGGCATGGAATCGTTCCAAATAGATTATATAGAAGTGCCCACACCATGGGTTGCAAGAGTGGCTCCAAATCCAAACTTTTTACAATGGTGTAGATAGTAACATCAAGTCCAACATAGATAGAGTAGCCGAAAGGTGTAACACTTCAAACCTGATCAGCTGAATTGGATCCAAATCTTAGGTGGTGTTACCATCCTATTACCAAACATAACTTAATCCTACTATTACAAATTTCATTCATTTGCATCTTCTTAGTTACAAATTTCATAATAAAATACATAAGTATGAACAATAAAGGCATTTCAATTATGTAGATGGAGAATTTAATTACAAATTTTGACAAAAGTGAGCTCCTAGTCTAACATAGTTATCCCACATTAAGGGTTCTTATATCCCAACTAGACTCGATCACGCCAACAAAACTCTATATGCATAATAGCCAAATGTGCCACTCTTTTGGCGAAGTCTTGGTGTCGTCTCTCCTGATGTGGGCCTACGTCAACTTACCTATGACATAACATACACATAGGTTACTTCATAAGAACTTATGAGATAAATACCCATTTACTTGAATTGTTTGTACTTCAACTCTAATAATTCAATTCACCATCTCCTTGTTTTTTATTTTTCAACTTGTCTCTAGTGAATACCTTTCCAAAATTCCATTTATTGTACCATAGATGTCACCCCTACTCTAAAATCATGCCTTACTCTCAGCATCTTAGATATAATACTGATATTCTTTACTCTACCATTTTTTATTTCTTAACCATTCTCATCCCAAAGGTCCATATAGACAAAATACCATTGTTTTTACATACATACTCTAAGTCATCGTTTCTTTGAAATTCATGAATGATTTCGTTCATCGATAGAAGATACATTCTTCAATTATACAATTTGATCCTTTCTAGAGAATACCTTCTTTCTTCTAATAATTACAAATAGAACCTTCTTCAATTTACCAAACATAATCCTTACATAGATTTTTTTTCTTTCGGTCTATTTAGCCCATACTTTAAGTTTGCCACAAAAGAAGCTCATTAAAATATCTTATCGAAGATGTAACATGATACACCACAAGGGCTTTTCCTTCAGAGATCATCGTGAATGTCTTTTCTTTCTTTTAAGATCCATCACAGAGGTGTTCCTTCCATATGATTGCCAGAAGGGCCATTCCTTAGTGTGCACCACAAAGGCTTTCTTTACATTTTGCCACAAAGGCTTTCTTTTCATAGATTGCCACAAAGGCTCTCTTTACATTTTGCAACAATGGCTTTCTTTTCCTAATTTGTTTACGATACAAATTCACCTAAACTCACATTTAGTGAGGTTTGCCCTCATCGTCCTGGGACACACAGAGAACCTTATTTGGTAATCACCTTCCTTTAGTTTTTACATACTATGGTGCCATGGCTATGATTTTTCCTTTCAGAGATCGTGTTTAAAGTCCTGACAGACCCCTTTAAGTGACTCCGCAGAGACAAACACGAACTCACTTAACAGGCTTTTCATACATTAGTACCAAGCTTAACATACATTTCGTCTTACACATTTCAGACATGTTCATACAATCATATTTTTTACTTTAGGTTTCCTATCACATACTCTATACTTGTTAGTTTCATACAAACTATACATGCAAATCTCATCCAACATTCATATAATAGCATAATTATCATACCATTCTTTCTAGGTTCAGTTCATAGTTCACACGATTCTTTATAGAAGTATCTAGAAATAACCAGTTTACTCATACAGAAGTCAGCTTAATGACTCAGCTAACAACCACAAACCGCAGCTTGATCCCCAGATCCAAACATCCATTGAGAAATCTCAGAAACCATTGCTTATAAGACATAGGAATACTGTTAAAACTTATTCCTATGATCTTTATCATCGTCACAACCCAAAGAATCCCCATGCAAAGCCTTACTTTACTATTTTACTGTTCACACTCATAACGAACTTATCTTTCCACAAGTTAATCATGCAAAATCGTAATACTTACCTAGGATATGAAACAATCTTCTTCTTAAACTTAAATCCTTAGTCTCTCTAATAACTAGTTTTCAATGGTGTCGAAAGTAGTGATTTTGGGACCATAATTTTGACATGTGAGTTAGTATTTTATTATTTATTTAATGTTTATAGAGTTATTACAGTGTCGTATTAAAATTTGGTTAGGAAATTTTAATGTTTAGATAGTTAATTAAGTAAAAAAGGACTAAACCATAAAAGTTGTAAGAGTTAGTTTAATTTGATAAAATGGTTAAATAGCTATAAAAATATGAATTGGTGGACTTAAGTGGTAGTTATACCACATAGGTAGTTAGTGGATGGTTTTGGGAGTGTTTTGGCATGAAATTAAACTAATTTTTAAAGGGTAAAGTTGTAAATTCATAATTAAGTAAAGATTATAACAAAACCAAAGTCAAATTACTCATCATCTTCTTCATTTGTTCTTGAAAAAACCAAAACTACCATTTTAGCTAAAGAAACATTTGACCAAGCTTTGTTTTTCATGCATCGTATGTAAATTAAGCTCATTTTTATTGATTTTTATGTTCTTGAGTTCGTATTAGCTTAATCTAGCTAACACAAGGGTTAATTTGTAAAGGTTTTAAATGATGTTAATTATGTCATTGATGAGTTTGAAGTGTTTTTGAAGCTTGGTGATAGATTATTAAACATTGTTGTTAAATAGGGCTATTTTGAAATGTAGTTTTTAGTGATTTTAATGTTAAAGGACAAAATTGTTTAGATGGTAAAAATTCATGAATTTTTTAAGAAAACATGATAAATATGGTGTGTATAGGGACTTTAGGAAATTCGGCTAACATGGGTTGTAGTTAAATATGGTTAATTTGTAAGTTTTGACTTAGGGACTAAATAGCATAGAGCGTAAAATGTTGGGGTAATTCTGTAAATTGATAAGTAAAAGGGCTTATAAGCATAAATTTAATTAACTGAATGAAAGTTATTATTTAGATTAAGAAACAAATTAATCGGACTCAAACTATGGAAAAGCCAAGTTAACAGATTAGTTGTTAGCATTGTATTCGTAATTACTTTTGTCTAGGTAAGTTCGTATACTGATTAAACTTATGAATTGTTGTTTTGGGTGAAATGTTAATTTTTTTGTTATGTATAGCTTAAGTTGATTGTTAAATGATAATCAGTGATTTGGATTAAATTATAATGTTAGCTAAATCAAAGGTTATGGTTTAAAATGGGAACTTACATGGTTAAGTAATTGTGATGAATTAATGTGTAAATAATCACATGATTTGGACATGAAATGGCCTATTTTAACCTTGTGAGTGCTTAGTATAAAAATGACATGTCATTAGAGGTTATTACAATTTCAGGTGTTGGTGTTGGATGTCCTACCAATGACTAAGGTTCTATATTTGTTGCATACTCTCCACAGCTTGTGTGAGCAATTACAGTTATAGCTCGTGTGACCATTTACCATTACAGCTCGTGTAAGCATTTTCTCACGTATCCAATGTTATTTCACTATGGTTCATCAGATATAAAATGTTACATGGACAAGTTATATGAAATGGTTATATGGACATTGACTTATGAAATAGACACATATGAATTTGCTATATGAAATTATGCTTTGGATGGAGAAACTTGACATGATATTTTTGAAATAGATTGTGATATACAATATGAATATGAGTTGTATAAATTGAGTTATATGTGTTAATTATTGATGTTATATCACACGGTATGGTTATATGTTGTATACTTGTGATTTACTAACCTTGTGAGGTTATGTTGTGCATAGGAGACAAATGAGCTTACAAGCTATTGAATGAATTTTATGCAAGAATTTTTTAAATAGAATTCTATTCAATAAGTTTCAATTTATGTTATAGATGAACTTACTAAGAAACGATTGCTTACGTCTATTGCATTTCATTCTTTGTAGATCATTGGAAGTCAAGGTCGATTAGAAATTCAAGTTGGAGCACACACACTATTTGTTGTTTAAATTGATAGATATTTTGATCTTTTTTAAGTTGGTTATAAATTACATGCACTAGAAGCCTTTAAGTTTCTTTACTTATGATGATGTTGTTTATAAACTTAGTTAGTAAAGATTTGTGGTTGTGTATATATTTGGTGTTTTGGCTATTGTATATCTTTCTAAGTGCTTTTGGTCATTTGGTTCATTCTTCTTGAAAGTGGCTTGAGGCATGGTAATATATATGTGTATATATATGAATGGAATAGATGAAATGGTATGTTTAACATGTTTTCATAGTAATAACTTGTGAGCTTTTAATGGGAAGTTAGAATAGTGTTTGAATTGTGGTGCCAATGAGGGCATATTGGTTAGGCACTTAGGTTGAATGCTTTGGTATGTTTTAGACATGTTTGAATTTATTTTGAATGTGTGAAAATGGTTGGAAATGGTTTGGTTAGATACCTAAGAAATGGTTGATGATTTGGCTTGTTTTAGAAGTAATTTTGGGTTCACACGGCCTGAGACACAGGCTGTCACACGGCCATGTGCCGCACATAGTCACCACACACGGCTATGTATGTTATTGATTTTTGGTGCAAATTTTTACACACAAGCATAGTTTGTTACACGACCTGGCGAAACAACCGTGTGATTCTATTTTCGAATTGCAAACGATCTGAGAACACAAGTGCGTGAAGTAGCCATTAGGCCATACTAAGGGCCACAAGGGCTGATCTCTTTCACACGGCCTGGCTACATGGCCGTGTGGCCTCTATTTACAATTTTTACCTTATTTTTCTATTTTATTTTAGATTAGTCCCTAATTGTTTCCAAGCTGATTTTAAGGTTCCGTAGGCTAGATTTAAGGCCTGTATTTGTAGATATACTATGAATAATTATTTGCTATGAAATTTTTATATTTAAATTATAATATGAATTGTTTTAAGATGATATTGGAATTGTAAACTATTGCAATATCTCGTATCCCAAATCCGGTGATGAAGACGGGTTAGGGGTGTTACATTTAGTCATGTAAGAGCTACAATTTAGTTGGTTCTAGGACTGAACATAGCAGGTATAGAGTGTCTAGATAAGATATTGTGATAGTGTAATGCCTCCTGACTTGAATTGATTCTGTTTTTCATATAGATAATATATTGTTTGAATCCAACCGAACTAATTTTGATGAAGCTGAGAGCAATGCTCAAGCTTTGGTCTATGGAGCTGTTCATAGTAAGCCCATTTCTGAGGGCCAGGGAAGTGTTGTATGGGAAACCTTCTTCCATATGATATCTGAATGGTTCGCCTATTTTATGAGAACTAATCTGATGGCTCAACAACTCTGCCCCCTCTCGTACCCCAACTGATACCCCCTATTCCTCAAGGTTTGGAATAGGTACAAGTAAACAGGCCTCCAGTTGATAAAATTTGTAAATATAAGGCTGAAGAATTCCGTGGTAAAGTAGAAGATGATCCAAAAAAGGTTGAATTCTGGTTGGAAAATACCATAAGAGTATTCAATGAGTTGACATGTTCTTCCACTGATTGTTTGAAGTGTGCAGTCTCATTGTTAAAAGATAAAGTATACCTGTAGTGGAATACTTTATCAGCGGTGGTATCAAAAGATCGATTGAGTTGGGAATTTTTCCAAACTGAATTTAGAAAGAAATATGTTAGACAATGATACCTTGACAAAAAGCAAAAAGATTTTCTTGAATTGAAGTAAGGACGCAGAATAGTAGTGAATGTGAGAGAGAATTTGTTCGACTCAGTAAGTATGCCAGAGAATTAATTCCAACAGAAGTCATTATGTGTACTCGCTTTGAAGAGGGCTTGAATAAAGAGATTCAGTTACTCGTCGGGGCACTTGAGTTGAAAGAGCTTTTCATTTTAGTAGATAGATCTCAGAATATGGAGGACATTAGCAAAGAAAAAGATAGATTCTGAAGTTCAAGACACAAGTAAAAGGCAATTGGAAAAATCTTTCTTTTCTCCTTAAAGAAAATAAAAGAACCCTGTAGTCGTATGCCAGCTCCATCTGGATTTTTTGGAAGAGATTATGGAAAGCAATCTAGCTTGTGACCATAGGCTACCTCAATAGCTAGTGCTGGCAACGTTCGCAACACCAATAAGCCAAATTGTCAATATTGTAATAGGAAACATTTTGGTGAGTTTCGATTCATGTTTTAAATGTCGCTCGTTAGACCATTTCTTCTGAGACTGCCCAGATAGATCTGACAGGGATAAAGTTAAAAATGTACGATCAGGGGCTATACCATCTAAAGGTAGACCACCTAAAAATAGTGGAAATGTCAGAGTTAGTAGAAGTGGGATGAAAGGCACTACAATTCTATCCAAGGCATGAGCTCCTGCTAGGGCTTATGCAATTTAAGCTCGCGAGGATGCTTCAGCACCTGATGTTATCGCTGGTACATTTTCTCTCTTTGATGTTACTATTTACACTTTGATTAATCCAGGGTCAACTCATTCGTATATATGTACTACATTAGTAACAAGTAACAAAATATGCTTACCTGGTACGCTAATACTGACTATGTTCCTGATGTACTCACCAAGAGTATCCATTGGGTGAATAAGATTGCATCAATCAAAGTTCTTTTCGATTTACTCGCCAAACTCAGGACCTGCCAAGTTGGGATTTACAGAGGGTCTCTTATGCACCATACATATTAGCAAGCATGTCAAATTATAAGTGACATGGCTATGAACTTGTACATGTGGCCAAATGAGAGATTAATGTACAAACCAAAACCTCTAATGGTGAAAGTGGTTAATGAAGAAAATAAATATCAACAAATTTTGGAGAAGCTGAATCGGTTGGAGACAACTGTCAAGCCAATGATAGTAGAGCCATACATGGAAAACCAACAGGAGGACGTGAGCTATATTGGTAATAGGGGTGAAAATCCTTATTCAAACACATATAATCTCAATTGGAAGGATCATATAAATTTCAAGTGGGGAGGTAATCAATGAGGAGGAAACCAAGTCCAGAATAGACCAAATCCTCCATGCCAACCTTCACATTTACAAAGAACTCAAAAGAGACCCATAGGAAATGAGTTCAGTTTGGGGGAATTTGTTCTGCCACAATTCGTTATGACAAATTCAATTCTTTTCTGCACTTAACGAACTTGTTTTTAGGTCATTTTATGTTATTTTAATGCATTTTTTTGTTTTAGTAACTTAGATTTAATTTTTATAAAATAAGCATTTTTTAAGCCTAAGAGCATCAGGAACAACAATTGGGTCGCAACACAGCAGAACCAACTGAAGAGCATCAGGTTCGAAGTTGTGTGTTGTGACACGCCTTACCTGTGCCGCAACACAACTGTGACAAGAGCCAGGAATTAATCAAGGGTGTTTTTGTCTGTGCAATCTATATTTATCAGATTTTAGGCTTGTATTTGACCTAATCATGGTAGCTAATTTTTCCTATAAATAACAAGGCTTAGGCTAACCTACAGGAGGCCGACAGAAGCCAATTTTTAGGGTTTTTATTTAGTAGATTTAGTTTTAATTAGGATTTTATTTTAGTTCCAAAATAGTTTTCTTTCTTGTTTCAGACTTGATTGAATTTGAGTCCAAGCCTTTGTTATTTTATTATTCAGTATTTTTCTTTTACTTTTATCTTGCAATCATCGATATCTCGTTAGTTGTTAAAAGAATTTCTGCAACCAAGCACATCCAGCGTCTCAAAAGGATCGATTTTTATTTTCCTCTCATTTTAATTTAATTCATGTGTTTTGCAAGATAAAATTATTTCTAGGGAAAATGGTATTTAGATGCATGAGTAGCTAATCCCTTTACGAACAATAACAAATAGATATAAGAGTAATTAATAGATGAACGAGGGTTTTTCTTAGAATTAGTTGGTTTAAATTATGCATGCTTAAACCCTAAGATTGACAACTCTAGGAAATAATTTAGGTAGATAGGCCGAGAGGATAAGTCTACCGAGCACCACATAATTTATCTCGATTTAAATAACAAGGTCGAGAGATAAATGGTTATTATTGATTAATTAATCAGTTAGAGGCCAAGAGATAATAATTGGTCAGTTATTATCTAATTCATTAAAACCCAAGTTTTTTCGTTAATTACAAATACTGAAGTGAGTTAATATTCTTCCTGTTATTCGAGATTTCATTAATTGTTAATTTCTCTTTAGTAAATTTAGTTTGTTTGATGATCTTAAATTTTATTATTTGTCGTAATATAATTTTCAATTATTACTATTTAGACCTATTACTGGAGAAAATAATATTAAGTTTAATACATCCTCCCTTGGGTATGATCCTCAGAGTACTTTCTGTATCTCATTGTACAATACTATATTGCAATTTGACTCGTATATTTGCGGGCACCACTGCTTTAATTTCATATCTTTCTATTGCAGTATTTCCAGTCCAAACATTCACATGTTTGGTGGCAGTCATACTCATCAAAACGTAATTAAAGGAATACGCACCTAACGCTTATCGGTGTAAACCAAAATATCTGCATATAACAAATCTTATGACATGTCAACTATGCCTATAACTCTATCTGAGACTGTTAATGAGACATTCATAAAAATAATAAACATATAATCACATATAATTCATTTTGTTATATAATTACATTCATATTCATATCTATGCCTTAAGCACATCGAATACATATGCATTCATTTATATTTTCATGCTTTCATAATTTTTTAACATGTCAAAACATAATATCTCTCTCACACACACATATTCAATAGATCAACCCTTTCATGAGATCAAGCACTAATATTACCTTATCAAGTTAGATACTTAATAACTATGAATTGAAAGTAAATTATGAGAGCACAAACTGAATCCGTTATTCGTTGTCCATTTTCGTTTTTTGGTTGTCTCTTGACATTTCATCTTTATATTTAACCTCATTAATTAACACGAATATAGAAATACTATTAATTTCTTATCATTAAACATATTATTTAAACCTTTCATTTTAGTACCTTTAAACTTTAATATCCGAATTTCCTATATTTTATAATCTATATGATCGAATCTAAATCCGACTTTATATCTATACTTTAGAGACCTCAAATTATCATTATTTAACATTAATTTCCTGCATGTTCATTTCTTACATGAAGGTCCCTAAAAACTCAACAATGGTTAAAAGCTTAAACTTAACTAAACTTTATTTCTACATTATCCACTTAATTTCTAACGTTTTCCTTAGAACCAAGCTTAACTCTTATCTTTTCATGGTTGTAATTTTTTCTTCAAAAATCTCTAAGCATGCATGAATGGTAAATTATACTATATTCATTTCCTTCATAATTCAAGCTCGACAATTGCTAGATATACAAAAATCAAGGCTCTGTTTCTCTATGTTTTTTAAGTTTTCATTAATGGTGATTTAAGCTGAACTTAATACTTTCAAAATCTACTAATTGGGTCATGTTCATATACCTTATATAATATATGAATTTAGTGTAAAATTAGAAGAAAACTCAATTGCATGTTAAGGATAGCTAACGGCCTTGTGGAGAAAACCCAAATTTTCATTATTTCATTGCTTGTGTTCGTTGGGAGAAAAAGATAAGAAGAATGCCATTGTTTTGTTCCCCTTTTAATAAGTGTACATACAATTAAGCTTATTTAATTTAATATAAAATCAATTGTCAAGATTTATTAATGAATCACTTAAATGGTATCTATGGCTAGGATCACACTAATCCACTATATATGGATTTGCTTTGGGTTAATTGCACCTTGGTCCTTGGTACAATTACATATTAAGGATCTACTTAAATTCTTATCTAAATCTTATGAATTTAATTGCTTTGTAATTGAATCCCTATAATATTTTATTATTCTATTTAATTAATTTTACTAAATAATTATATTTTTTAATGTTGCATTTGACTCATAGGTGTTCAACTAAAAATTTTCAGATTAATTCGATTTAATAAATTTGCCTCAAAATCGAATTTTTTTATACCGACGAAAATGAAGTCGTTACAGAATCAAAGTTAAGAAAAATAAAAGAGGCATGAATGATCGTATCAAGGCCAGTTGTTGCACGTAAGAGTTGGGAAACTGTTGGGGTCAATATGGTGTCATCGAGCTTTATGGAATTAGCGTTAGCGGTGACGATGGTTGCCATAGTGGCCGTTTGGGTAGTATCGAGGGCAATTTTAGTAGTAGGGTTGTCTTCTACAATGGGAATCATGGCTTTCTGTTTAGTTTTCCACAACGACGCCCAATGTTTACACTTTTTGGATAGCGATTGGGCTTTGATGTAGATGCATTGAGTTCACCAGAACTTATATTTCAAGATGCTCTTTGATGCTTCAGTTAGTGAATTTTGTTAATAAAGACTTTTAGAATAATAAAGGAGTGATAGTAAAAGATGATCCTCGTTAACAATTATTCTTTTCTCTTTATAGCTCAAACTCATCTTTCGTTTTTTTTTGCTACTCGTGAGTCGCTTTCCTACATGAAATTATGTAATCTCCTCCTTGCATTTATTGGCTAGAGCACCTGTACCCGACGAAGTTGGGCTCAAGGACCATTGAAATTTTTAAAAAACTTTGACTAATCCTGACCAAATTAGATTTAGTGGCCAATTGATTATTTAAACTAATTCGATTCGACTAGTTAATTTGATTAAAACCAAAAAATACACACCCTAAGTAATTATTCATTTTGGATCCTTTGGGTTGCTTATTCCTCAAGTTTTTTGACTTATTCCTTAAGGTAACAATTGTATTAAAAAATATTTATACAATTATTATATAATAACAATATTTATAATATATTTACTTTCTATAATAATTAAATTTATATTTATACTATATAATATATTTAACTTTGTAAAACCCAAAGGTAGGGATAAAATAAGAAACTTTTTCTTCGTATGAGGCATTTTTTTTAATGAACCATTATTTTCTAACTAAAAATGAGATCTAAGAAGCATTCACCTCTTAACTTTAAGCATCACTATGCAATAAATAAGTACTTTTGATTAGGTTTTTTTTCTTTGTTCTGTCTGTCGACTTGCAGGTTTTGGGATACACTCAATTTGTACCCAGTTTTTTGGGTTTTAAAGTTTCAACAAAGGATTCATCAAATAAAAACAGATATAGATACATGGAAGCAGATCTCGCAAATTTGAATTTAGACGATTTGGAAGACGACCAGATTGTAGGAATCAAGGAAATCGGGGAAGATGACGACGAGTCCAGGCTTTATCTTGTAGTTAGAGTGTTAACAGATAGTTCTGTCCACTTCCCCTCCCTAAGGAATGTTCTACCCGAATTATGGCACCCAATAGAATGAGTTACTATTACAAAAATTAAGGAAAAAAGGATTCTATTCAGATTTTATAATAAAGTTGATCTAAAGAGACTGATCGATGGAATCCCCTAGTTCTTCACTTGGCATTTAATTATTTTCCATAAGTTATTGAGAGGGGAGGACCCATTAACAGTTCCGCTTCAACACACAAATTTTTTGGTGTAAGTACACGATTTGCCGTCAGGATCCATGTCGGAAGGTATGGCAAGACAATTAGGTAATTTTATTGGAGAATTTTTGGATTACGATACAAAAATTTTAACAAGAAGTCTACGTAAAATCATGCGTATTAGAGTCTATTTGGATGTTCGGAACCCTTTTAAAAAGAAAGAAGAGAATAGTGTATGGAAAAGATAAATCAACATACGCTAATTTCCAATATGAAAGACTTTCGCTATTTTGCTTTCTATGTGGGCGATTAGGGCATGGTGAAAGTTTTTGTCCTCTCCGTATTACATTAAGATCTCAAGTAGTTAAATTTGGCTGGGATATTTCTTTACGAGCGGCACCAAGAAGGGACTAATGAATGTAATTAAATGGCATCGTGAGGAACAAAAAGAGGTGGTCAAAAGCGAATTGGAACTTGATGAAACTCGTAGAAGAAGATTGATAAGATCTCAAAAAGAGGAGGAATTAAACACAATGGGAGGAAAAAGCGATGAAAGGGAAGTAAACAGAAGATTTTACAGAATTAATAAAGCTCATGATGCTAAAAATAGAAGAGGTAAAATTGATACAACGCATGCTATGATAATCGAAGACAATGAAATCCTCAAGGAATCACCAATCGAACCAATGGATAGAAAGAAAAGATAGATGATTCAACAAATAAAAAAAACTCTCTAAATTACCAATTCAAGTATTTCAAACAAAAACGAGATATCGGAGGTCGCTAATAAGCAGGCCGACCGATCACAGTGAAAATCTTAAGTTGGAACGTTCGTGGCCTGGGGTAGCCACGAACGGTTAAACGTCTCAAAAATAGCTTAAGACAATTCCAGCCTCAAATGTTGTTTCTAGTTGAAACAAAAGTTAATGCAAGAAGGATGGAAGCAATAAGGAAAATATGTGGTTATGTAAACGGGATTGACATGTGTACAGAAGGATCAAAAGGGGGTCTTTCTCTTAGTTGGAAGGAAGGGGTACTTGTGAATTTAAGAAGCTTTTCCAAATCCCATATTGATATCGAAATTACGGAGAATAATGAAGAAAAAAGGTGGCATTTTACAGGATTTTATGGACCACCAATTGAACAAAAGAGGAAAGAGTTGTGGAAACTTCTGAGACAACTAAAAGGAAATAACCAAATGCCATGGCTTGTTATTGGGGATTTTAACGAGATACTATACTTGTTTGAAAAAGAAAGGGTACGTTAAGAAAGGAAAGGTAAATGTTGCCATTCAGAGAGGCCTTGGAAGATTGTGAATTGAATGATTTAGGTTTTTCAAGTCAATGGTTTAAATGGGAACAAGGGAGACTCCCAAAAAACAACATTCGTGAAAGATTAGATGGGGGTTGGCAATCCACTATGGTGGGAAAAATTCCTGAATTTCTCAATTCAACACAAGTGGCACAATATTTCAGATCATTGTCCAATTATTATTAACATAATGACACATGAAGGAGGAAGAGTTGAGAAAAACAAAGATTTGTTTAAATTCAATACTAATTGGGCACTGGAAAAAGACTTTGAAGAGGCAATCAAGCAAGGGTGAGATTCAAATGATAGGAATCTGCTAGGAAAATTAAACACTCTAAAGTTAAAATTGAAAAATTGGGATAAAGCCTGTCACAAGTCTAAATGGAAGACAATATAAGAATTAAAATCTCGACTTTATCTTTTAAACAGTGAAGATCCATATGGTAATATATTGGCAAAATTAATAGATGTTAATATAGCTCTCAACATAAAAGCAGATAAGGAATAATTATATTGGAAGCAACGAGCACGGGCTAATTGGCTAAGAATGGGGGATCAAAATACTGCTTTCTTTCCTAACTTTGCAACACAGCGTAAAAAAAGAAATACAATAAAAAGATTAGAAAATGAAAGGGGTGAATGGGTGGAGGGAGACAACGCCATTAACGAACTTGCAACCAACTTTTTTCGAAATCTGTTCTCTACCAATTCTTTACAAAGTTGTGCAATACTTAGAAGTAAAATTCAGCTGTGTATTACGGACTCTCTAATTGAAGATCTTATTAGCCAGTTTAAGGAAGAGGAGGTTGAGGAAGCTTTAAGAAGCCTGGCACCTCTCAAAGCATTAGGAAAAGATGGATACCCAGCGTTTTTCTACCAAAAATATTGGCATGTTGTTAGAAAAGACGTCACTCATTATTACCTTCAAGTTCTGAATAATGGGATGGATTTCGAGGAAATTAATAAAACAAGTATTGTGCTTATCCTTAAGGTAAACATCCCTACGAATTTGAGTCAATTTAGACCCATAAGTTTGTGTAATGTCATATACAAGATAATCTCAAAAATGGTGGTCAACAGATTTCGGAGGGTGCTGCACTTATGTATAGAAGAAACATAAAGTGCTTTTGTCCCTGGCAGACAAATAATTGGAAACATATTTATAGCTTATGAATTAATACACTCAATCAAAAAAAAAAAAGAGAAGGCACAGGATATTTTACGTTAAAACTAGACATAAGTAAAGCCTATGATAGGGTGGAATAGGATTTCATCTAAAATATGATGAAGATGCTAGGTTTTTGCAATAGGTGGATTAAGCTCATAATGAGATGTGTACGATTAGTGTCTTACTCAGTGGTTATTAATGGGATTCAAGAGGCAAAATTTAAACCAATAAGAGGAATCAGGCAAGGAGATCCACTGAGCCCATATCTATTTATCATATGTGCAGAAGGCTTCTCAAGGCTTCTAAATAAGGCTAAGAGAGAAAAACGAATTGCAGGGGTTAGAGTGGGAAGAGGAGAGCTTGCTATCACTCATCTCTTTTTTGCTGATGACAACATCTTATTTGGGAAAGCAGTAACGAATTGAGCAAGGTCAATGCAAGCAGTAATTAATGAATATGAAAGTATTTCTGGACAAGAAGTAAATTTTGAGAAGTCATTGATCTATTTTAGTAATAATATGCAAGAAGACTTAAAAGGGCAAATAGGGGGATTTGGAGGAGCTCAAGTTTCAAACAATCTAGAAAAATATCTAAGCTTACCTACAATGGTTGGAAGGATAAAGAAAGGGGCTTTATAGAGCTAAAAGAAATATTCATACAAAAGTTAAAGAATTGGAGTATTCGAAATCTGTCTTTTGGGGGGTAAAGAGATTTTTATCAAATTAATCTTACAAGCACTTTCGATTTATGCCATGCAGTGTTTTAAGTTACCAGTTTTACTTTGCAAGGAATTAGAAAATCTGTTGAGTAAAGTTTGGTGGCGCAATTTAATAACTAATAAAAGTATCCATTGGTGCAGCTGGGTAGCGATGTGCAGTCCAAAAGAGTTTGAGGAAATGGGGTTTAGGGATTTAACAAGTTTTAATACGGCCCTGTTGGCTAAACAGGGATGGAGACTAATCGCCCATCCTGACTGTCTATTTGTGCGAGTTATAAAATTAAAATACTATCCACGTGAAAATTTTTTAAAAGTAAGGTTAGGAGCTTACCCCTCCTTTACCTAGTGCAGTATTTGGAACGCACGAAGCTTGCTTAAAGAAGGCACAAGCTGGAGAATAGGGAATGGTGAATCAACAAATATTTGGAATGACGTTTGGCTACCAACCCTTGATGATGGAAGAGTAAAAATTAATAACACCAATATCAACTACTCAAAAGTAGTAGATCTTGTCAATAAAGACTCATTTACATAGAAAATCGAGGAAATAAGGAATTTACTTGAGGTAGAGCAAACGGAGGCAGTCTTGTCGATTCCTTTGGTGAATAGAATGCAACCGGATGTTCTTGTATGGAAAGGGGACAAATTAGGGGAGTACACAACACAAAGTGGTTACAAATGGCTAATAACTAAGTATTTACATATACAGAATTACATTACGGACCAAATAACCATCAAAGAATTTTTTACAAAAATCTGGAATCTCTCGATCCTAAGTAAAATAAGAATCCATCTGTGGAGGGCAGTCAATAATTTTCTCCCGATCAATATGTTGAAATCTCAAATACTCAAAAACGATGCTGCATGTCCAGTCTGCTCATCTGAAGAAGAAATGGTGAAACAACTTTTTCTAAATTCTGTTTTCACAAAATAGGTTATAGAAAAAGTTGGAGTGAATACCTCGCAAGTAGACACAAGACAAATTTGGAAACAATGGTTAGCAACTTACTTCCACAGAAATAATGCCAAAACATTCACAATCATGGCAGTTGCTATTTGGGCAATATGGTATAACAGAAATAAAATAAATCATGAGGGTACAAAGGAAAGGGTATAAGAGGTTGCGGGGTTTATCACAGCCTATGTTAAAGAATTAGAGCAAGTTCAATCAGCAACAAAAACCAAAATTATTACAAGAGAGATGATATGGAGACCACCTATAGAAGGTAAGGTCAAAGCCAATTTTGACGCAGCTTACTCAAAACAGGACATGACAACAAATGCGGGAGTCATTCTTAGAAACCATAAAGGCTTTGTGATGGGAGCATGCACTTATCCTTTAGGACGAATAGGGGACCCAACCATTGCGAAAGTGAAGGTATGTCTACAAGCAGTCGTTTTTGGGGAAGAAATGGGTTTTCGAGATCTAGTTGTAGAAGGTGATGCTGTTACAGTTATTAAAAAGCTTAAATTAGACACAGTAGATAGATTGGTGATTGGTAATATTATTAACAAAATCTATAGGAGAAAATCAAATTTTATTACCTTATCCTTTAAGTATATACCTCGAAAGACAAATGAAGCAGCCCACGCTCTTGTTAGTCGAGGATATAATCTGGATAACCTTTACTATTGGGTTGAAGAGGTACCACCAGAGGTTGAACCCATAATCGCCAATGACTAGAGAAGGATATAGATTTGGAGGAATTTAGACATTTTGTCTAAGTCCGGGGAAGCTTTAAAAATTTGTTGGTATTTAACGATCCCTGATGAACTCAGGATTAGGTGAAAACTGGGTAAAAAGCTTCAACAGAATATTTTTGAAGAGAAGAAAAGGCATAGCCAGTTCATTTTTGCCAAAAATACAGAATGCAAAGAAGAGGAAGAGGTCTTTGTTTGACGATAGGAATTAGGTTTTTATTTTTTCCATTTAATGCTTTGTTGTAGAGTCTTATCAAAATCTTTTCATTTGCTTTCAGTTTTTCAATTTATACCAAGGCACCGCCTCAATCATCTAGTCTTGCTTGGACAGCCGTTACACAGCTGGTATTTTCAAATTCTTGATCAGTGTACCTTGGATCCTCTTAATAAGTGCATTTTCGCTTTTAGTTCAAAAAAAATGAGATCTAAGACACGAGGAAAAGAATTTAGTGATTAGTTGAGTGTAAAAGTAAAAAGAGAGTGAAAACTTGGAATGAAAAATAAATTTTGAGAGTGCATTGTAAGAAAAAAAAATGACAATAAAAAAAAAATTACCAATTTTTATAATAATGTATCACAACTCCTTCCAAATTTGAAATGAAAAATATATAAGTACGTATTTTACAATATTATACAATTTTTTTAATAAAATAAAAAAAATTTTGCTCTCTCCTTTTCAACTCTACAAGCAATAATGGAAATAAAATTATTTTTTCTTAGTAATATTTTTTTTCTCCACACACCCACACCAATGAAACGAAGACAGTTTATTTTTCTCCACGATTTCAAGTATAGCCTCAAATGTCCCTCACCATATGCTTTCTCCAAAAGAAATGATGTTGGTAAGATCTCCTATATTCCATCTCAGTATGAGTGCAATCAAATCTAAATACAATGATGAGATATTGTAATAGGAATAACAATTGTCTGTTGAAGGCCATCATTTTTTTCTTGAAGCAAAAGAGTTTTCTAACTTACAGAATAATTTTAGATCCTTACATTCATGGTTTACGTTCTTACAAGTTTAACCAACCATTTAGTGAGAAGTCGCTTAATATATTACAGTTACAACAATCAATGGACTGGTGATACCTAGAAAATCGCGATTCAGAACGTCCTTCCCCATCTAGCATAAATGTAATATTTTGTACAACATACATAGAGAGTCAATCCCACAGCACTAAGCGCAGCAAGCATCAAATAAAAGTAATCAAGATGTGCTCTATTCAGATTATTTGCAAACCAGCTATCTCGGCCATCCCCACTGGTCAAGTTCTCGATGGCGGAGATGAGAAAACTACTTAAGAAGCTTCCAACACCAAAGATGCTAAGGTAGAGCGCAAGACCAACACTCCTTAATTCATTTGGCATTTGGTCATAAAAGAATTCCTGAAGACCAACCATGGTGAAGATATCAGCTAATCCATACAATGCGTATTGAGGGACCAGCCACCATACACCCATTGGAACCATCACATTTGGCTTGTCTAACAATCCATATTGTTCAGCAATTTTAAGCCTCCGCATCTCTACTACAGCAGCAATTACCATTGATATAGTAGATATTACCATTCCACTTCCAATTCTCTGAAGCAATGTAATTCCAGCTGGTTCCCCTGTCAAGGCTCTTGCTAAAGGAACAAAAATGCGGTCATATATAGGAATGAAAAGAACAATCGAAAGGCTAATGAATGACTGAAGTGAAGCAGCAGGTATTTCAAAGCCCGTTGCAGTCGATCTGTCCATGGTAGCTCCTTGCTTGGTAAAGAAGGTCGATGATTGTGAAAAGGCAATTGCATAAATCAAGCTTGTAACCCATATTGGTGCAAGCCTTATAACAGCTTTTGCTTCTTCAACCTCTCTGATGCTACACACCTCTCCTTGCTCCTTTGAACCATCCGCAGCAAGCAAGGCTTTATTGAGGAATCTACCACATTAAAAAGATCCATATTGCCATATTAGAGACATTTGCTACAGAAAATGTATATAAAAGCATTATTTTCATAAACCAAAAAGAGCAGGAAAAACTCAATTGGTTCAATAAAGTTGAAGCATTAAACACTTTAATAACAGGAAGAAGAAAAGCAACAAGCAAGAGCTCCATGTCAACTATACATCATGCTATGATTGCCTCAATGAAGGCAGTTACAAAATGATAAACAAAACTATATCTCATTACCATGCAATCATTACGAGTTTATACATGATAAGTTAAATGGAGAAATTATGGTGGCACTTAAGGAAAATGCATGAGGCTTTAGATATTGACCTTTACTAAAGCTCAATTTGTCCCTTTTTTTAATGGTCCTAATTCCTTTTGTGCAAAAATATCTCACTTACTTGAATTGCTTAGAACTTTCAGTTGCAAGAATTCCTCGGGCTTCTTCCTCTGCAGCAATTGCAGAATACGATGTTTTACGGTTCCTAACTGCCAAAATGAACACTCGACCAACAGTCACAATTGGGCTTTCCTCATCCCCTTTCACACTATACCGGTAAGTCGTTGTTCCAAGCACAAAAACAACCAGTCCTACAGCCATCACAATACCAGGTATTGCAAATCCAAGAACCCAACTAAGATTATCTTGGATGTAGTTTAAAATCGAAAGGGTTGTTAAGGTACCCGCACACATACCAAAGTACCACCAATTAAAGAATGAACTCTTGGCTTTACACTCCTCAGGGTCTTGTGTATCAAATTGATCTGCTCCAAAAGCTTGAACGCATGGCTTGTGTCCACCTTGTGCAAATGCTACTAGATACAGTGAGGAGAAGAATAGTATCACTTGAAACTGAAGTGAAGAGCTTAATGCAATATCATCTGCATTTTGACCACCAGAACTGCTGATGGAACTAAGTGTGGCAGACAGAGCCAACAAGCCTAGCCCCTATAAATCATTCCAAATGAAGTAATTATGGAAAACAGCTAGTAAGCACTCTAATCAATTAATTAAACAATCAAAACAATCCTGTGGCTACCCTACAGCTACCGATGAGAAAAGCTAAGTCATGAAACAGATTCATCAAGTACAATTGATATTACAGCAGGTTTTCTCACATCTTGAATTGAGCTTCAAAGTTTTTGTTTGAACATGACAAGCAACCTCACTAATTTGAGAATTATTGTGCGCGTTCATGATGATTAATGTTGTTAAAGAGAGCTTGAGTCAAGGTTTCTGAAGTCGAGCCTAAATTCAAACTCTTTGTTTCATTAGATTATTTAACAAATTTTAATACATAAGAAGCAAGTAAGCATACACAGTATGGAAAGGAGTTGCTTAAAGAGTTTGTTTAGTAATGCAGTTGTAGTTTACGAGTGTAATAGTAATCTTTACTTCAATTTATTAGGCTATTTATATTCAGTAGC
The DNA here is from genome assembly GCA_020496765.1 of Gossypium stocksii. Lineage (NCBI taxonomy): Eukaryota > Viridiplantae > Streptophyta > Magnoliopsida > Malvales > Malvaceae > Gossypium > Gossypium stocksii. Next base: position 46,876,190 of record CM035624.1, read on the forward strand.
TTACCTTATTTCCAAGTACTATTTTAGGGCCTACGTTACTTGGAATTTTCATGTTTTCCAAAGCACCTATGTCCAACACGCATCAAGACATGAATATGAGGCATAATGCACCAAATACATGGGAAAACTTCAAAAGGTAGAGCATATTTATGCCAAACACATACATATATCCAGCACACCCCTCAGGCCTCAAGTCCAAATAGCATAGTTTAGAGCTATATTAGGTATTACACCTTTTATTATGACTTCATTCAGCTACAAAAACCATTTTTGTTTGAATATCTATTAGGCCTGGAGTATCGAATGTTGATATTTTTGGATAACAAATTATTGAGTTGGACATTTCTCCCCCTCACTGATTTTCCATGGTTTCTCTCCTCAATTACTTCCTCGTTTCTCCCTAATTTCTTCTATTAAACTCAAGTTTTGCTTCTAACTACTGTTAGCTATTTCTATCTCCCCCTTCAACTTCCTTTTGCAAACAGCTAATAACCAAGCACAAGCAGACAGAATTTTATGAAACTGGTTCAAAATATAAATATAAATATTCAAACCAGAAACTTGATTTCTACCAACTATATCAATAAACACAATCACAACTCAAAAGAAATAACATGAACTGGTGCCACTTTTATGAAATAACAAAACTTCCATCAGGGCTAAGGCAGCAAAAATGGTATGTTGTTTTACCGATTCTAAAGTTCCTATGCTTTTCCATCTAGAATTGTAGCTCAGGTACCACAGCTCACTCTCTCTCTAGGTCAGATAACAACCCAACAAAGATGAATCTTATTCTCACAAGGAGCAGAAAGCCAATTTCAAATGCGTTCCCAGGCTTGACATTCTTTTCATTGTAGTAAGTCCATCCTTGATTGCCAAGAAGCCATGGAAAAAATATCTCACATGGAGGAAGGATAACCTTGGGCTATAGGTTTTTTTTTTCTTTTTTGGCTCATTGAACCTTGAGCTATACTACTCCAGAAGGCATCCAAAATGACAGGAAAACATTTAAACCTATGAAACAATTCGAATACTAGCAGAAAGCCTCTCTCTCGCGCTCTCTCACAGTTTCATCCAAGTTCAGTCACAATAATTAATTCAATACCCTAACCTGACAGCAGAGGCTAAAAATCATGTCAATTATTATTCCAAAAGGAACTATACCCTCCATTTTCTATGTCAATATTCGAGGGAAAAAAACAGGGTAGAAAATTTTAAATTTTAAAATGCTAAGAACCAAAATTCCAGGCATTGCGGACTGTCTTTTTAAAAGCCAAAATTAAATAATTATGGAAGAATTATGATGAAACATTAGCTCTTATTATCTATTGGGAAAGAAAAGAAAGGAAAATGTTTTACCAAAATATAAATAAGGGAAGCAAGAATGATAGTGCGGTATCGGCCAAGAAAAGAATCAGCAATGAATGCACCCAAGAGAGGCAGAAGCGAGGCCGCCCCGTTCCAAGCGTTAACTTGCGCGGCGGCGGTAGCAGTAGACTCGCCCAGAGGCCCCGTCAAGTAAGTTATGAGGTTAGAAGAGATTCCGTAATAAGCAAACCTCTCAGCAATTTCGACGACTATGATGAAAGAAGCGGATCTCCAACATCCGGAGCTTGAGCGGCGGACAGGTCGGCCTTTGTAGTCAAGGCAGCCGTCAACAGTGTCATCCAAAAGTGGAGTTTGAACAGCGGAGGGATCGGAGATTGACATTGAGATAGCTGTGATAGAAGTTTTGGAGTAATTCAGACTCAACCAATGATCCGACTGGAGGAGGACATCATAATTCATAAATAACCACCACACGCGTCGCGTTATGAAATTTTTAATAATTTATTTATAATTAATTTTAGGGATAATTTAATTTTTTATCACTTTGATACTTATAAAAAAATTGATAATTAAATTTATTTTTAACTATCATTTGAAAATTTAAAAAATTATACAAAATTTTAAATGAAGATGTGCTACAATCTTAAGTATCAAATGCAATGTTCTAATACCCGAATTGGTGATTAAACCTATTATACTATTGATTCTTGATTTAATCGTTTTGATGGGTTTAATTACTAGACCAATAATAAATAAAAATTCAAAAAATTTTATTAAACCGGTTTAACTTGTTTAATTACTTGCTTTTGTTTAAGTTTTCAATTTTTACAAATTTCGATTTATTTTCAATTCAACCTATTCAACCTCTTTGTTTGTACTAGTATACTTGTTAATTCTATGAATCTTTTCAACCAATCTAATTATGTTCCAAGAACACTGATCACATCATTAAATCTTGATAGAATCTAAGTTCAATGACTAAAATTGATTTAATTGTCATTTTCATGTATCAAAATGAACAAAAATAAAATACAAATATCAAAATGAACCTAATTGCTAAATTTAGGGATGAACTCAATGTCAAAAAATTTAAACCCCACAATTAAATTTATATAAAGGTGAATGATTGAAAATTCTAGTCTACGACTTCAAAGTTTTTAACCAGATGCTAATAGATCTAAAGCAAAACAAAAATTTCTAATGCAATATCAAAATTTCTAATATGATATAAAAATCTCTAATGCAATACCAAATTTTTAAGAATATCTTGTTAGATATCTTAGTAAAAAACTAAAGGGTTATACCCAAATTTCTAATGAGATGTTCTTAGAACTTCTTGTATTTGGTTAGAAATTTTGTTATAGCAAAATCCACAATCCAGCAACCATTGCTAAGAAGTAACCAGTGACCCCCACTTTCTAACAATCGATCAACACCAAAAAAATCGACCTTAACATTATTTCAACCTCCCGTTTTCCAAATCTAACATTAATTTTGCCAAAATAAGCCCAGAGTTTTCTAGATTTACATCCAAACTTTCAAACTCTCCCTTCCTTTTTTCCATTTTTGGTTATCAGATCAACCTAAGATTTAGGTATGCTACTCACCTTCTCCTAAACTATTATTTCATTATTCAAATGTGTTAAAATTTGCCCAAATTTTGCATGAGAAGTCAAGAACTCCCCCTCTCTCATTCTTTAAGAAAAGGGAATTGTTTCTTTTTCTTTTATTATTCAACATCGACTTTTCAATTTTAAGAAAAAAGTTCTTTGATTTTTTCTACATTATAATAATAAAATCATCTTTGTTTTTGCCTCAAAAATCAAAATGGTTGAGAGCAATTTGTTTGCATGAAAAGATTTTCATCTCTATTTTTGTTTGCATGAAGAAATTTGTGTAACACCTGTATCCGATCCGATCGCTAGATCCAGATTACAAGGTGCTACGATTCATATTCAAAACTTAACTAACATATTCTAATATGTATATATTCCTTCATTCCTACTTACTAAATTAGTTAATATTAATACATAATGGTCTAATTGACCTTGCCACATATATAAATTTATTTCAATATGTAACTTTAATATAATACAAAATATTTTACAAAGTAGCTTTAATATATTACATATTTGCTTAGTTTATGTAATGGCCCATTTTTGTCTGGGCCAGGCTAAACAAAAAACCAATATCAAATAAATAAAGTCCATGTTTTTTTACACATAAATGCGTTTAAAACCCCAAAATCCAAATGGTCAAACCCATTACACCCATGGCTCAGTTATATTCTAACCTAACCCAAACTAAAATAAGCCCGAAAGGTCCAAAAAGCTAAATTGAATCAGAAAGCCTAGGGTTTCTAAAACCCTAGGCACTGCAGCTCCCAATATAGGCCCCTTGGTCGTGCCGCAATCAGCGCGTGGATGGCGCTCCTCACCGCCGTGTTTCTCGCCGTTGACCTGCAAAAAAGGAAGAGAAAGACGACAGAAGCCAAAAATCCAGCAAAAGAATGAATGTACTTAGGCTATAAAAAGTCGAAAATAGCCAATGTAAAGGGGGACGATTTTTTTTTACTATTACAAATACTAATACGAAAATCAAAGAAAGAATAGAGGTGATTTTCACTTTTGAATTTTGTTTAATTTCAGCTTTGTTTTAGTTATTTTTGTTTCTCATCCTATACATACAAAGCAGTAACACAAAAAAATAACTTTTTTAAATCAAGAAATCGAAAGGAAACAATTTTTTTTTCCTCTTTGTTTCTTTTGAATTTTTTTTTTACAAAATAATATAAAAAATAAAAAATGAAGCGTTTACCTTTCGGCCGGCCTGAAAAGGGAAGGTTTTCAACTCTCCGGCCGCCATGCATGGCTGCGCTGACAGTGGCTCGTGAGGCGCGTGCGATGGGGGCTCGTGAGGCTGATGGCCGAATGTCAAGCTGGGAAAGTGGAAGGTTTAGGAGAATTTTCAGAAGTTTTTTTTAAAAACAAGTTTCAAACGATTTTTTTCTAAAAAAACTTGACTTATATAGCAGTATAAAAACAACGCCGTTTTTGCTTAAGTCAATAAGCAAAAAGGGATTGGTGGCGACTCCCATTTTCATTTTAAAAAAAATTGTCGGCCCCGTTTTCCAAAATAAAAAATGGTTTCAACAGTTTGAAAATAATGCTTTAATCATATCTAATTACAAATTTGACTATAACCTTGAGGTTCCGCCTCTAGGTCACCCCCTATATGCATATTACGACTAAGAAGCATGTCCATCTAAGCGTGGCAGATTCTAGCCTGGTCTCTCCTCGAAACCTTGAATTTCCCATTTTTACATGCAATACAATAATAACACATACATAAGTTCAATGAACTTAGCGAGTTTTCATACATTATCAGCACTAAGCTAGCATGCTTGTATTTCATGATTTAGAATTTATGTTTGACTTGTTTGTATTGGGATGATTCGCCAATCTTATTGGCAAGAATCTACATCACATGATCTGGCTCACATGTGCTTGGCACATTCTCTTTAATGACACCATTGCTTATTTACTCACACATCCTAGAAAACAAGTCAACGTACTTGACTGCAATTGATCTACTACTAACGTCTTGAAAACAAAAAATTTCATATTTTTCTATATAGAGTGTTGCATCCAATAAGCTTCCACTGATGAGATTTCATAGATGTAATATCAAAATACAAATAAACATTTGATTTCTTGGCAGATTATTCCTGCCAATTCTACCTGCGCTAGTTGCCTTTGCAAACTCCTATGCTTCTAAATCTTTAAGAGAAAATCCTTGTAAATTCTTACCAACGGACTTATATGAAAGGAAACCCATAAATAATTCTCATAGCACATCTTGCACCAATAAATACAGATAACCAAATAAGGTAGATCTTGGCAAATAGTCCATGCTGTGAACTACTATTAATAGCTTGTCCTAACTGGCTCGAATTCGTGCGCGATCCTTGTAGATTCATTTTTCATAGACAAGTATGCATATTAATAAAAAAAAAGACCCCCATTATGAATAAGTAAACAAAATCTACTCATTTCAATCAAGTAGTAAAATCTAGCAAATTGTCATATCCTCGCTCTATCTTGCAATAACAGATAACCCTTACTTAGTGATCTATTCTTAGAATTAAATAACATGTAAGTGGATTCATATAGGCAACTCCCCTTTTTGTAGAATCTTACATGTGTAGGGGTGAGCAAAATTTGATTCAATTTGAAAAAATCGATTTTTTTCGAATTTCGGGTTAATCAAATCTAGTTATTCAGGTTATTCGAATTATTCGAGTCAACTCGAATACGTAATTCGAGTTTGGAGTTCGAATCAAGTTGAATTTTACAATTCGAATAATTTGAATAATAGATTGGTGTAAACACCTTTTTAGTCTTTGTCAAGTTTGAATATGAGCAAATTGGTCTCTCTCAACAAAAATTACAAAGAAATTGAAAATAATTTTAAAAAATTCAAAATAAAATTCAAAATATTTTTTCAAATTCAAAATATTTATAAAAAATCCAAAATTTATATTTTTAAAAAATTCTAAAAATGTATAAAGAAAGCTAAAAAAATTAGAACAACAATTTTCGGGACCTAAATAAGTTAATTAATGGTTCAATTTTATCATACTAAAATATTATTATTATTATTATTATTATTATTATTATTATTATTATTATTATTATTATTATTATTATTATTTTGCTTTGAAAAAGTTTTCAAATATATATAGTTTCAAATTTATGTGCTCCAACATGGAATTAGTTATACTGTAATAAGATTTTAATTCGACATTTTTAATTTTTTTTAATTTAACTCGAACAATTTCACTTGACCTAAATTTCATTTCACTCGACTTGATTTGAAAAAAATTTAGATTGAGTTAGGATGATAAAATAGGACTTGTCAACTCGATTAACTCAAAATTTTTTCCCTCAATTCGACTCGGTTTGATCGAACACTCACCCCTATACATGTGAGACAGCCCTAACGGACTGTCACATCTTTCATATACGAACTCGCATAAACAGATAACTCATATTTTTGGAGTTGCACAATGCCATAAATTACCAATAATTAAACTCATTCTTGGCGAACTTATCAAGAGTATTCCATATTTGCCAAAATAGGGAGGTAGACATAAACATGAATTCACATACGTAAATCATCTCACAGACCCTCGCTGAATCTTGCCATCGCTATGGACTTGCATTCATTCATACGGCTTAAAGCCTTTGACTCCATAAAGTCCTTTACCACTCATAAATGCAAGTCCCGAATTTGGAAGGTTACATTAGTCACCAAAGTGACCTAGAGAGCTAACAGAGTTTTGAAAACCTATTAGTTTAAAACATTTTTTAATTCTTGTATAAATTTTAGTTAAATACCGATTTATTTTGCCTTAAAAAAATTTATTTAAAGTATAGCCATGGAAAATGATAGTTAGTGATGTTTTAAATAAAAATCATGGATTCATGCATAACTTCTTAAAAATCCTAAACTTAATTAAATGTCATGCAATATAAATATATAAATCATAGGTCTCATGCCGCATTTTTTTTTAAATAAGGCATAATTGCAACAAAAAAAAAAACCTCAATGTTTGGGGGCTTTTGGGTTTGAGGCTATAACATCCCTAACCCGTCTCTGTCACCAGATTGGGGTTACGGAGTGTTACAATAGAAATCATGACATTTATCATCAAACAGAAACAAAAATATAAAATAAATGATAACAATCAATAGCTTATAAAAATCAAGGTAAAAATGCACTTACGGGCCTTAAATCGAGCTTACGATGCCCTAAAAATAGTTTGGGAACAATTCGAGACTAATTTGAATCAAACAGAAAAGTATACAAAATTTTGAAAATTTTAGAAACAGTGATCACACAGCCGTGTGGCTTTCCCACACGCCCGTGTGGCCAGACCGTGTAACTAACTGTGACCGTGTGGAAATATCCTGCACCTAAAAATTAATAAGACACATGGTCGTGTGAAAAAGCCCAGGCTGTGTACACTTTAAAAAGCTTCTAAAACAAGGAAAACTTTCATCCAACACTTAGGTTCCAAGCCAAATCAAAATCCACCATTCTCATACTTTAAAAACACATTTAAACAAGCCTAAAACATATCAAAACAATCAAACTCTAGGTTCTAACCAATATGTATTCAAAGGCACCTCAACTTAAAAGAATTTACTATCACTCTATAGCCTAAGCTTACTTCACTGCAACTATAAACATTTCAACCACACATATAAACATGTCTTTTACATGTCACTCAAAGTGACCAAAAGACACTTATTTACAAAGCTTTACAAGTCCACCACAAAACATAATCTCCAAAAGATATGACCAAACCAACTGGACCAAGTAACATATTCATGACACATTTTACATATGAGCTTTATACATGCCAAACACACATCACACATTCACTATTTAGTTACTTCATTCTCAAATTATAGCACGTAGTCACATTCCTTCACAAGACACACATAAGAGACCAAACTCACCTATTAACACAAGCATATACCACTTATTTCAAAACATATATATATATATATGTATATGCAAGTATGTTAGACATAGGCACGAAACATAACAAACTAACATACAGCCTTATACATGCCATTTATTACCATTAGCCCAACTTATTCAAAAGCTACCAAAATAGTCAATGGATAGTGTGATTGTGCTCCGACGAAGATTCCTACTGGTCGAGCCTTCTAATGATCCACGAAATAAGGAAAACAACTATATAAGCTACTAGTGCTTAGTAAGCTCGTATAAAGGAAAATTAAACTTACCGAACATTTTAAATTAAACAACTAAACCTACTTTCATCATGTCATATGCCAAACTTCCTTTCCTATATATACCACCTCATAAGGTTAGTAAGTATAACATTACATGTAAGTTCCAAGTAAATCATGGCATACACATAATAAGCATTTAGGCTTTTTATATCATCCATCACATATATATATATCCATTACGCATTCTTCTCATTTGAATCCACATAATTAGTAAATGATAAGTAAACATAACATCTATGGAACTTAACATGTTAAGAAATAAATTCCATGCATATTTCATCCATCACATGATAAATTCTCATCATTTTCATTTCATATATACAGATCCATCTTTCCATTTCATATGAACATTAGTAACATTAAGTTTTTATACATGTCTTTCCATTAACCTTTACTTACCGGTTAAACCGTATAGAATAACATCAGATACTCGGAAACACCTGTTCGTATAACCATAACCTTTTCAATAATGCTCACATGAGCTGTGAAATAGGCCTCCTCACACAAGCTGTGGGTCGGGATGTTAGCTACACGATGCTGCTCACATGAACTATGGAAAATCCACAACAAATATAGGACATCAGCCATCAGTAGGACATCCAGGACCAGTACCCAAAACATATAATCCCTAATGACATGTCATTTCTATCCTAAGTATTCACAAGGTTCAAACAGGTCTCTTTCCATATCCTTATCCGTGACTTTCATTTTCACATTAGCATTTCAATATTTTTCCATGAAATTCACATTTTCCATACTTAACTTTAATTCCCTTTTTGATATAATTCTCATATTACCATTCATGAAATTTAACCGTTCTTAAATTCATCACTAACCCACTTTAACCATTAAATTCAATTAACCATGTAATACATAATAATCAATTCACTTACCTTAATTATTCAATAGCAATTAACAATTTTACCATTAATGAATGATTCAATATACGAACTTACCTGAACTCATAACAACTTCTAACACAATTAGACCACTGTTCCGCCACTTTGAATTTTCCACCATTTGTGTCCGTTCGAGTTGTTTCTTAATCTAGATAAATATTTTTATTTAATTAACCCCATTCCAGCCTTTAAAATAACCAATTTAGCTTGTAACTCTTAATAATGGAAATTTATGAAATTGCCCTCAAAGTTTACCTTTTATGCAATTTAGTCATTAAACCCGAAACTTGCAATTTCACCATTTTTAACCATAAATCATGCTAGCCGATTTTACCTAATATTATAACAGCCCATATTTATCAATAATTCATAATATTTTCCTTGAATTTTATCATTTTAATAAATAAGTCCCTAAACCTTAAAATCATCAAAAATTACTTAACAAAATATGTCTATTTAATAACTAAGCCTAACAATCTACCAAAAAACTTCAAAAACATATCAAATTTATTCATGGAATAATTTATAAAATTTAAAAGTATTACAATTTAACCCCTGGGCTAGTTAGATTAAGTTATTACGAACTCAAAAACATAAAAATTATTAAAAAAGGGATCAAAAACACATACCATACATCAAGAATCATCTTGGTCGAATGCTTTATACTCAAAAATGAAGTTTTCTTCCTAGTTTCGGTGGTGATAGTCTTTTTGAAGATGATAACCTATTTTAATTTCTTTTAATTTTTGTTTTATTTATTTACTTACTAATGTAACCTTTAGAATTCATGAAATTTACCATGCAACCTATCCATGAATATCCACTAACTCTAAATATGGTATAATTACCATTCAAGTCCATTAAATTATCTTTTTAAAGCTTTTTTATTCATTTGACTAATGGAATTTAACTTTTGCACTTTTTACAATTTAGTCATTTTCATTTAATCAACTATTTAAACATTAAAATTTCTTAACTAAATTTTAATATGAACATAATAACACTCCGTAAATATTTAATAAAATATTTATGGTCTCGATTAATAGAAATGAGGTCCCGATACCTTATTTTCTAAACTCACTTAACTTTAGGGACACACCACTTAAACTTAGTTATTCATTCAAATAACATAATTTACCATACCAAAATCAAATATAATATAATATATGACTTATGAATATTAAATAATAATATTTACAGACTCACTCGTCGGATTTGTAGCCTTGAAACCATTGTTTTCAACACCATTAAGAAACGGATTGTTATAAAGCCCTTAACCTTTTCTTATTGACACCCTCAACGTTACGATTTTTTTAAACATCGTGGATTTGATCCAGTTCGGAGGTAAGCAACTGGGATGACTCTCTAAGGATTCGATAGGGTCCTATGAATCTTGAACTTAACTTACCCTTTCGATTGAACCTTAACACCTTTCGCCATAGGGACACTTTTAGGAAGACTTGATCGTTGACATTATATTCAATGTCCTTCCTTTTCAAGTTCACATACAAATTTTGTCTATTAGAAGCTGTTTTTAGTCTATACTAAATTAACCATATTTTCTCTCTAATTCTTGTAGCAACTTGGGACCCAAAGCTTTTCTTTCACCTAGTTTGGTCCAACACAAAGGTGTTCGACACTTACAACCATATAAGTCCTTATAAGATGCCTTTTGGATGTCCAATTGGAAGCTATTGTTGTAGGAAAATTTAGCTAAGGATAGATGTTCTTCCCAATTGCCTTAAAATTTGATAATACAACCTCTTAACATGTCTTCCAATATTTGGATAACTCGTTCAAACTGCCTGTCAAACTGCGGATAGAAGGCAATGCTAAAATCCAAATGGGTTCCTAAAAACTCTTACAACTTCTTTCAAAATCAAGATGCAAAATGAGGATATAGATATGAGATGATCAATATGGGCACCCTTTTCAACCTCGTAATCTCTAAAATGTATAAATTAGCTAGCTTTTGTAATGAATAATCCTTGCGAACATGTAAGAATTGTGCTAACTTAGTTAATCAATCAACTATCACTAAAATTGAATCTTTCTTAGTGGGTGTTAAGGGTAACCCAGTAACAAAGTCCTTCATTGTTCGCTCTCACTTCCATTATGGTATTTTGATGGTTGTAGCAATCTAGAAGGGAATTGGTGTTTAGCTTTCACTTGTTGACAAGTTAAGCACTTAGCCACGAATTCAGTGACATCTTGTTTCAATCCTGGCCACCAGTACAGTTCCTTCATATCCTAATACATCTTGTTTCCTCTGAGGTGTAGAGCATAAGGGCTAGCATGTGCTTCCCGAAGTATGGTTTGTCTTAATTCATTATCATTTGGCACATAAAATCTTTCTCGAAAGCACAAGATGCCATCATCACTAAACCCAAAATCTTCTATTTTCCCTCCTCCAACTGCTTAATTTGAGGTAACAATGTTATATCTAAAGGTAGCTTAGTTTTGATTTCATCAGCTAATGTGGGTTTCACTTGTATCTTAGCTAACAAGCCTTCATCATCAACTAAACTTAACCTAGCACACATCACCCTCAAATCGGTCATCTGTTTCATGTTTATGGCATCTACTACAACACTGGCTTTCTTGAGATGGTATTCAATTACACAATCATAATCTTTTAAAAGCTCTAACCACCTTCATTGTCTAAGGTTCAACTTTTTTTGGTGAGAAGGTATTTAAGGCTGTTATGATCAATATAAATATAACACTTCTCTCTATACAAGTAGTGTCTCTAAATTTTTAATTTAAAAACTACAACAACCAACTCTAAGTCATGAGTCGAGTAGTTGCACTTGTGTTACTTCAACTACTTGGATGCATAATATAACAGCCTATTTCCAGTAGTGTTGGAAATAATGGTTTCGAGACCACAATTCCAACAAGTGAATTATTATTTCATTATTTATTTAATGTCTAGAAGATTATATTAAGGTTCTATTAAAATTTCATTAAGAGAATTTGATGTTTAAATGGTTAATTAGGTGAAAAGGACTAAATTATAAAAGGTGTAAAAGTTGAATTCTATTAGTTAAAAGGGCTAAATGGCTATGGAAATGAAAGTTAATGGACTTGAATGGTAATTATATAATTTGATGAGTTAGTGAATAGTTATGGACAAGGTTTTATTGAAACTTTTGATTAGTAATAAGGGTAAAATAGTAAAAATGGTAAATGAACTTAAAATCAAATAGGTTAAAAATCACTATCTTCCTCATATTTGTTTCTTCAAAATTGATTCATCCATGGAAGAATAGCTCGGGCTCTACTAATCATTATTCTCACTTGCATGGTATGTATTCAAGCTCCGTTTTTAATGATTTTTATGTTTTTGAGTTCATTTTAGCTTAATCTAGCTAGCTCGAGGGTTAATTTACAAAATTGTTAAAGAATGAGGGACTTTCCATGGATGTTTTTGAATGTATTTTGATCTTATTTTATACATTATTAGTTTTGGTTGTTAAATAATCATGTTTGTTAAGTGATTTTTGATGATTTTGAAAAATAGGGATTAATTTGTTAAAAGTGTAAATCTATGGGTTTTTATTGTGAAATGTTGGTAATAATGGGCTGTTTCAAGGTCCCTTTTAGCATTGGTTGAGTTGGATTTAGGCTGAAATGAGTTATATTCAATTTATTAGCTTAAGGACTAAATTGTAAAATGTTAAAATGTTAAAATGTTAGGGGCAATTTCATAATTTTGCATAAATATGAATTATGGATTAAATTGAATTCTAGAAGTACTTAATTGAATGAAATTATTTATTTCGATCATTATAAACCACAATCGGACTTAAATCGAGGAAAAGCTAAAGTTTCAAATTAGTTCAACTCTAGTACTACGCCTTTAGTTATCGAGGTAAGTTTGTATGAATTATAATCGTCTTACTGTTAACTAAATTGATTATTTGCTATGTTGTTTTAATATAAATAAATTTAAATATAAATGTATCATTAGACAACAAGTCCTGTTTGAACCTTAAGAATTCTTAGGATACAAATGACATCTTATTAGGGATTTCATGTTTTGGGTGCTAGTCTTAAATGTCCTACCGAAGGCTGAGGTCCTACATTTGTTGCAGATTCTCCACAGCTCGTGTGAGAAGACCTATTTCACAGCTCATGTGAGCATTGATGTAAAGGAAAGGTTACGGTTATAAGGAAATGTACACTATGTGTGAGCATTCCCGAGTACCAGATATAATTTTAAATGGCTCATCAGGTAAGAAAAGGAAATGAAATGGTAAGTATGCAAATGGAATGAATCGTGATCTTATGGTAACATTGATGAGTTGAATGATGTACTTATATATGGTAAACTACATAGCTTATGGTTAATTTCATTTCTATCATGGAAAAGTGTACTAACTTGTAAGTTTGATGATGTTGTATAGGCTTTTACAAAGCTTATGAAATTGGTAATGATTTATTCTTAATCTATGAATTGTATGAATGAGATCGTAAGTTATGTTTAAGTTTATACGAGCTTGCTAAGCACTCGTTGCTTACATAGTTATTTTTATTTGTTTTATAGTTAATTGAAAGCTTGATTAGTTGGAAGCTCGTCGGAGACTTATCACTCATCCAACAATCAATTTGGTAGTTTTTTAGTATTTTGGCCTAGGTTAATAATGACATTTATAGGTTATTTTGTAATGGTATTTTGTGAATGTGTTAATGGTGATTTTTTATGTATATGTTTTGAAGTTTATTTTTGGCTTGGTGAACCTTAACACCTCACCAAGTTATGTCATTCTGGTCACTTTCAAATGCTTGTATATAAGGTCTTTGTTGGTATGTTTCTAGTGATATGCAAATGAACATATGTGGTGTTACTTGGTAGTTAAGGAACTAGGTTGGTATGTTTGGAAAATGGCAATATTGGCATGTTTTGGTAAATGATGTTTTGATTCAATTGTAGTGCCTTTGAATGGCATATTGGTTAGGTGAATTAGGATGTTTAAAATGACATTTTTTAGGTGTGTTTGAATGATGTTTAAATCCCTTGAATGTGTGCACAAATGGTATGAATGGTTAGGTATGAATTAGACTTGAAATGGCTTTATTTTAGATTAAATTTTGGGTTCACATGACCTGAGACATAGGTTATCACATGGCCGTATGTCATTTGAAATTTCTTAGTGTTTCAGGTCAATAAGTTATACAGCCTAACACACGGCCTAGCACACAGGCGTGTGTGGTGACCTAGAGAGTTACACTACCAACTACACAATCGTATGACCCTACTCAGTGAGTTACACGAGTGAAGACACGGCTGGGACATGGCCGTGTGTCCCTTGTTCAAATGTTACACAGCATGGGCTATGTCAGATGGCTATGTGACCCCTGTTTTCCAATTTTTGCATCTTTTTCTTAAAACTTCTATTTTGTTTCAAATTAGTCTCGAATTTCTTCTAAGTTATTTTTAGGACCTCGAAGGCTCGATTTAGGGACCAAATGTCTATATGTGTTTATGAATTTGATTGAGATTAATTTATTAAGTGTTATGATGATAAACTTTTTAGATTGTATGGTAATGCTCCATAACCTAATCTAGCAACGGAGACGGGTTTGGGGTGTTACACATAAGCTACCACTTTACTGCCTTACATTAACATACAACCAAGGTTGATATAAGATGCATCACTGTACACCACATATTCTTTCCCCGATTTGAGCTGAATCAACACATGAGCTTGGGTTAACACCGCCTTAAGCTGTTCAAAGCTAGATTGTTACTCGTTTGTCCACTTAAATGGAATCTCATTTATCCAACAATTTAGTTAGGGGTGGTTATTAAGGAAAACCCTTAAAAAATTCTATGGTAATACCCAGCCAAACCCAAAAAACTATGGATTTTAGAAACATTTTTGGGTTGTTTCCATTCGAGAATTGCTTCTATCTTCTTTAGATCTACTCGAATACCCTCTACAGATACCACATGACCCAGAAACATAACCTTAAGCTAAAATTCATATTTACTCAACTTGGCAAACAACGTCTTCTCTCGAAGGATTTGAAAAACCTTCCTAAGGTGCTTATCATGTTCGTGTTCAGTTTTGGAGTAAACTAAGATATCATTGATCAACTAAGATATCATTGATAAATACAACAATGAATTGATCAATGAAGGGTTAGAACACTCGATTCATTATATCCATGAAAACGATAGGAGAGTTGGTTAAGCTGAATGGAATTCTAAGGAACTCATAATGGTCGTAATGGGTTCTAAAAGCAGTTTTAGGCATATCCACCTCTTTCACCTTAAATTGATAATACCCTAACCTTAGATCTATTTTGGAAAATATAGTGGAACTTCTAAATTTTTCGAACAGACCATCTATTCTAGGAAAAAGGATATTTATTTTTAATAGTCAACTTGTTCAGCTGTCGATAATCAATGCAAAGCCTTAGGGAACGATCTTTCTTCTTGGCAAACAGGATTGGAGCTCCCCACGAAAAAATGCTGGGTCTAATAAACTTGTGATCTAGAAGCTCTTGAAGTTGGATTCTGACACTTTTCGTGCTAGTCGGTAGGGGGAAATGGACACCGGAGTTGTTCCTGGCGATAATTCAATTATGAATTCTGCCTCACGATTTAGAGGTAATACTGGCAACTCATTGGGAAATACATTTGGGAATTCCCTAATGGTTCAGATGCTATCTAAGGTGGTCCTATCGACATTCCCATCCATCACATAAGCTAGGTAAGTTTCACACCCTTTACAAACTAACTTCTCGGTGACCATGGTAAAAATAACATTAGACAGATAATCCCATCGCTCCCTAACCATAACAATTTCTCAGCCCTCGGTTGTTTTCAAAGCTACCCTTTTAGTGATACAATCTAAGTTAACTTCATGTTCTACTAACCAATCCATACCCAGAATTATATCGAACTCCCCAATAGGTAACTCCATAAGATTTACAAGAAACATTTCCCTTTGAACTTTAACGAACATCTACTATAGATTTTTTTTTATAATAACGGATTGTCCTAGAAAGCTTAGTACAATTACATCAACGGTGGTTTCCTCTACCCCAACACACAATTTTTCAAACATATTACAAGAAACATGAGAATGGGTAAATCCTATATCAATTAAAGCATAATATGGGACAAAATTAATGGTAAAGATACCTGTAATGTCATTAGACATATCTATTTCCTCACGACCCTTAACGGCATAAACAAGGGCAAGTTGTTTAGCCTCAGTTCAATTTGCTCCTGATGCAACAACAGTTGTGACCCTATTTTGGTTTCAGCTCCTCAGAGGTAACTGACCCACTCTTTGGTTTTGGGCCTAATTTTAGGCCAGAACTCACGTTTGTTCGGTCCATTGAGGATAATCTTTAATCTGATGTTTAGTCGACCCACAACTGAAACAAGCACCTAATTTTCTCCATCACTCGTCAAGATGGCACTTACCACAATGTGCACAATTAGAAGTCTTATCTCCCAATTTAGTTGCAACAACCCCTTATTGTGATCTACACTCTCTAGCTTGTTTGATAGGGCGAGTATTTGAACCATTGAAACCAGAATTTCTCTTAGACGAGACCTTATGCTTCCCCCATTTTTTGCGATTCACCTACTTACACCCATTCCTAGTATGGAGCAACCTCAATTTTAAGATTGTAGCATAGCCTATTTTGAACCTTACACATTTATCCTGTTTTGTGGCAACCATTCCCTGAGCATATCGGTTGAGCCTTAGGAATTCAGCCTCGTATTCTGCAATAGTCTTATCTTCTTGTTTCAGCTCGATGAACTCAAGCCTAGAGGCCTCCACATACCTCGTGCCCAGATACTTCTTCTGGAAAGCCTCTTAAAAATATTCTAGTTAATCTGATCATCCTATGTACCCTTTACAATAGACGACCACGAGTGATAGGCCTCCTCTCTAAGAAGGGATACAATGCTCTTCAACTTCTGCTTCGAATTACAATATATGTCCTCTAGAATACTTTCCATCAACTCCATCCAATACTCAGCTGAAGTGGGAATTGTTTCAGCAATGCATTTAAACATTTCTGCCCCATTTGACCAAAGTCTCTCCATAATATATTTGCAGTTCCCCGATCTAGTTTGGCTCTAGCAACCCTTTACAGGACCCTTAGCATTACTTATGTCACGGCATCATCGTCATTCTCGTAACCTTTACCACCATTGGTGGTGGAGTTCCTAATGTACTTATTCTAAAAACTTAAAACTTTGCCTTGAACAATAGGCAGCTTTACAAGTACAACCCTACGAGGCCTACCCCTACCACATCTACCTTGAGTGTTCACAGTTAACCTTACGAAAAGTAAAGTCTAAAATATATCTACAATTTCCATGCAAAAGTTTAAGCATTAGTCATCTTCCAAAATGTTCATAGTCTATCTAAAATTTCAACAATAATATTAACTAAAGAAGGACCAGCATCGGAGTCTCAGATTTTATTTCTTATAGAAAATCAATTTTTCAAAAAAGTTTTGTGGCATGGTTTTTTCCCAAAATACCCTTTAATGCATGCCTGCAAGTTCATCTAAATTTTTATGGTCCAAATTTAGAAAACCTAGGCTTTGATACTATCAAATGTAACCTCCTCAACCTGGCATAGACATTAGACCCGAATTCAGAATACTACATTAGTCACCGAAGTGACCCAAAGAGCTAACGAAGTTTTGAAAACCTATTATTTTAAAATATTTATTAATTCTTGTAGAAAATTTAGTTAAATACTGATTTATTATGCATCAAGAATTTTATTTAAAGTATAGTAGTGGAAAATGATAGTTACTGATGTTTTAAATAAAAATCAAGGATTCATGCATAGCTTCTTAAAAATCCTAAACTTAATTAAATGTCACGCAATATAAAAATATAAATCCTAGGTCACATGCCACAGTTTTTTTAAAATAATAATAATACAATCTCTGAATGGGGAAAATAAATAAATGGTAATGATAATTTTTAAAAAAATAAAGCTATGTCGAGACCTTTCATATGGCCTGCCTTTGTCTTAACTAGGTGAGTTATCTGAAACGTGGAAAATAAAAAAAGAAGTGAACTATGAAGCTCAGTGTGACTTTCATCACAAGAAAATTAGTGTAACTGATTAGCATATAAATCACAGCACATCGCATAATTTACTTTAGCAAATTTAATAAATCAGAAATAACAGATTCATTTAACCATGTATAAAGAAATACATATATATATATATATATATATCATTTCATACCGTAGGTTTTAGAATTTCAAGCATATGTTTTACAAATGGAAACATAATTGGTTTGAGAGATAAGATCCTACCCCACCGCTACACACCACAAGAGTTCCCCTGAACTCATTCATCCCTGCACACATGGTTGTGGGTATACCATAAAAGTTAAAGGTAATACACTGTCGAGTGGTTATGAATACATAACATAATTATAGATAATAGCCATCAAATATAGGTGGACAAACCACTAGTATTGTAGGTTGATACATTGCAAGATGATTGTGAATACACAATATGAATGCAGATAATAGCTGCAAAATAATATGTGGGTGAACCACCAGAATTACAAATTAATGATCTGTCAGAACTTCCTCCTTTCAAAGTGTTTCATCCTATGCAATAAAATAAGGCATGCTTAAAGCAAATCATAATAGAAATGAATAACATGTTTATAAATAATCAAATATGGTATCAATAATTACGCTTTCAACTAGTCAATACAGTAGCCAAAACATATGCTTTTCAAGGGTTCAATTTAGTAGTGTCATAAGGCATGTTATATGAACATTCACAAACATGGATTTAATAAACATAATTATTCACAATTCATGCAAGTATATGTAAGTAAACTAAAAATTCAATCAATTAGGTCATAGTTTCTAGCATTATTCATGTTATCGGATGCTTAATTGAATAAATTCAACACTAACAATAGTTTGGGAACTAATCTAAACAATTCATAAAATTTTGGGTTAAAACTGTAAAATGTTGGTTATATGGGACTCACGACCGTGTAACTAGATTGTGTGGGAAGCCTTGGACTGTGTGGAGGTGGTACATAGCCGTGCGGCTAGGTCGCATAACAAATTGAGGTGGTGTGGTAATCGTAAAATCAACCCATAGGGGAGACACAACTGTGTGGTAGGTCATGTGATGAGGCTCAGGTCGTGTGAGAAGCGAAATTCCTAGGTTTTTAGGGGAACATGGCCTTGTGACACAGGTGGCCATATGTCTAATCGTGTAGTCCTATTCCGAAGCTCGTTTTTCCTTGATTCATTTGTAAAAAAACACACTTGTTATCACAAGACTGAGCGATGTCCCTCTCATTCAAATTTGATCTAGGATTCTTAAATTGAGTCCTTCAAACGACATTTCAAGATTAACTGAAATATCAATATTTTTAGCAAAAATTTAAAAAGATTCATTATTGAGTTTAGATGATTAACGAGAACAACGTAATTTCAGAATTTTATGGATTCTACTAATTGAATTGAGAGTACTTATCAATATTTTGATGAGAATTTAGAGATTGGTGGAAGAACAAATTAAATCAAAAATCATTTTCAATGTTAGGTATTTAAGAAAAATTTTCAATAATGCAAGGAAAATATTTCCAAATGAAAAATATGGGGAAAATGAGAGAAAATAAATAAGGGAAGGAAGAGCAAAATTTCAGTTTCAATTAGAAAAAGGATTCCTTAGTTCTATTATGATTTGGGAAGGAAACTAAATACTTAGGGTTTTCCCATTTTGAGGGGTTGATTGGGCAATTAATCCCTCCAACCAAAACAAAAAGAAATGAGGAAAAGATTGGCATGATTTAAACCTTGGATCAAAGGGAATGAGATTGAATGCTTAACCAATTGGTTGCTGCCCACACTTATCATGTTTTTGTTCTATTTAATATTTGTTTAAGGGTGACTCTCATTCTAATTTGTTGAAAAAAATTAAAACAATGGAATAGGAGTCAATAGAACCTAGTATCTCTAGGGTGTATATTAAGCTCTTATCCATCAAGACTAAGGCTCATTTATTGGTCAATTATTACTTCTAACCCTATATATATTTTTGGGGGTTACACTGGTGCGTACCCTTTTTCGTACAATCCGCTCGAACCTCTGTAAAGCCACATGTCATTAATATTTAATGTCAATTTAGTCTACCCAAGCCTCCGCCAATCCTCTTTGGTAATTTGAAACATAAGTGTTCCCCCATACGGCCAGGGTCATTGGGCAACCTCAGTTTGAATTCACACGCCATACCGTGGGCAAAACTTTTAACACATCATATTCTTCTTCTCCGCGTCCTATCACAATCACACCTTGACAAACCTTTCACAACTCCATATATCATTCATACGCAAGCAGTCAACCAATACAATTAATCATGCACCATACACATTACACCAAACACTTCATGCATTTTCATATCTACACAATAGGCCTCACGATACATCAATATCCAGTTATAGTGTAACACCTCATTAGCACAATACTCAACCAAACATACCTTGCAAACGATATTGGAAATAATTAAACAATCATATAAGACCTAAGTTTTGGAACTCACCTGGTGGTTGATGCCAAGCCCATCTACTTAGATTTTCCCTTGCTACACGAGCTTCCTTAGTCAACAAAACATAACAACCATTTTAGAATTCTAGTAAAGAAAATTCATCATCATAAGAACCATAATTCTTTTGAATGTAGTGGTCATTAAGTAATTATCTACAACCTTACTCGATAAATAATAGAATCAATGGATTATTTGAAATCCTTAACTTTCTTCCCTTTTCTTAAATATGTGAATACAGAAAGAGTCGGAAGCTTACCATCTTGATAAATCATTAATTACTTATGCACAAATTTTGTTTCTTTCCTCTACGCGGACTCCTTCATCTTTTTTCTCTTACAACCAAACCAATGAAGAAGATAAAGAAATAACAAAAAATAAAATAAAAGAACCACAACGAAGAATAACGTCACTCCTTTATATATTACTTCCTCACATCCTTCATTGATCTTAAATTCAACAGCCAAGTGTACATATCCATAATAATTATGTCTCTCACTATGATATATTTCGAGTTCAAACGTAATGAAACCAAGGTTGAAATCCAACCTATCCTTAACCAGTCTGCCAAGTTCTCTTATTTTCGCTAGAACTCGTTCAATTTATAAGATTTTCAAATTAATACCTAAGATCAGGATTTCAACTTAAACTTAACATTTCAGGGTGTGACAACTCTCCCACCCTTAAAGAAGATTTATTCTTGAAATTTCATACTTAAAATCAAGAAAGAGGTGGAATCATTGTGGAATTCTCATTTCCCAGTGATCCCCTTTTTAAAACTGTTAAATATACCTTCTTTCATCTTTACTTGAATTGATCGTTTGGTGCCATTACACTTGCACCACTTTGCTCACGACTCGATTTTCATGGATAATAATAAATGAAAACTAGATTGACCAAACCAGGGTGGCGAATACTATGAACATCTCACACGAGATACATAGAATAATATTTGTACCTAAGTACTTGGCGGATTAATCTATGCATGATATGATGTGGCCTGCACTTCGTATAGTCTTTGCGTGAATTATTTCTTCAGACAGTCACGCGAATAGTTGCACTATGAAAAGAGTTCGCCGATAGACACATTACGGATAATGTTGTTGAGGGGACATAATATATAATCTTGCGGAGCGTCAAAGTTTATGGCCTTAACGAATGGTTACCTAGCAATATTCATTTTGGTGGATACTTGCTTATGTGATCTATACTAGCAGATATTCCAACATTTCTAAATACCAAAGGTTTAAAAAAATCCTTATGAGTTACCAAGAGCTATCGAGCACGGATTGGAGGATTTGAACAGTTTATTACAATTTTGAACTTGAATCTTCCAAGGGACAATTGACTTATATAACCTATCATAGAGAAGATGAAATCATTACATTCTCTATTTGTCCCCCCAATTTTTCTTGTCTCAATAGTTTCTTTTGAGTCTTAATCTCTTTCTTCTAATCCAACTTTTTTGTTCATATGTATCTTATTACTAGAGCATTATTATTATTCTTTTTAAAACACAACCAGTTCTAAAGGTAATCCTTTATTCTCCATATTCCTTTTCTTCATTTTTCTTCAAATGGCTAGAGTTTGAATAGGCACAAGAGGTAAGGTTAGTGGTTGCAATGGCTGAAATTAGAAAAGCCGTGGGGGTGGGTCTACTGTAGAAGGTGGGGTCGAGCCACGAAATTGTGAATCTAGTACACCTGTAGAAACTCTATTTTATAAATGTAAAACAACTACAGAGGAGATGGTCAAACATTTTGTAGCTAAGGGAATCAGTTAGCCCAACTTTTCCTATGATTACAAAATCATTAAAGGGGAGTGTCGATTGAGTGACTCTAATGATGGGTTCATTCTACCTTCGATGTCGTGACACAGACACTAAGGTGTTGCGAAACCAGCCTTATACGAGAATAATTATGAATCAGAGGCATTTTGGTCTACACAATAGAAACTAAACATGAGTACGTTAGCTAAGCTAGGGTTGAGGACAATGGCTACCCTAAATATATAAATAGGCTCACTTAGCACTTGTTGAATGACAACTTTTCATACTTTCAACTTTTCTTTGTAATTTATTTTTCAGTTATCCTTTCTTTTAGGCTTTAGCTTTAGTTTTAGTTTTAGTTTTAGTTTTTTTCCATTAATGTTCTTCGGAAAACTTGGATTGTACACGCGATCAAATGTTGGTGGATTTTCTGCGCTTCATCTATCAAATACAAACAGGATTCTCTAAAATCTACTCTTGATTTGTTATTTATGTTTATCCTTATATTAAAGTTTATTATGTTCATAATATCCATGAGGAACTAATCCTCTTTGGGGGATTAGCGAGTGGAGGTGTGATTAATTAATTGCTATGTAGGGTTTTCTTAACGAATCAACTGTTTGGGAGAGGAAGAACTTAAACCCTAGGCTTGACAGTCCTAGAAAGTCACTTAAGTGGGAATTATCCAAAAATTGGTATGGTCTATTCATGAAAACTCAGCCCCAAATTGATCTGGACTATGAGGTCGAGAGATAAGTAGTTTTGTCGACTCATTAGCTTAGTGGAAGATCGAGAGATCCTACTAGGGAAATGACTAGTTGATTGAGTAGCAACCTAAAATAGAAATTAGTTATGACCACCAAAGCTAGCTAATCATTCATGCCTAGAATTGATTAAGTTTATGAATTAGTATTTCGAAGTCCTTTTTATTTAGGTTTTTGTTATTTTTATTTCCTTATTTATAAAAACCTAAAAATCTTTCTTTTATGTTTGATTGTAATATAATTTGTTTAAAATCTTAATCAGACCTATGTTTGTTTAGTTTAGAATTAATTTAGTACTCGCCTCCCTTAGGTACAATCCTCGGAGTACTCACTTCATTGTAAAAACTATATTACAATTTAACCTATATAACTGCGAACATTGTCTCAATTTCATATCTTTTAGTTGTAGTATTCATACTCTGGACATTAGTAAATCCAGAGGTAGTCGGTTATCATCCAATGGGCTTCGGTTAGAATCGCCCATTTTACTGCTTGCATGGGTTGCGAGCCCATTGTCTAGATCTGGCCTTGAAATCCCCACTTGAACTGCTAAAAATACATTTGGGTAAGGAGGAAGCTTGATGGCGGATTTGGCTTCCCCATCAAGTGGTCAATCTCTAAAGAACTACCTCTCTCCAGTGATAATTATTTGATTTCAAAATCTTCATGGCACAATACAACCATTTGAAGTTTGGTCATACTCTTAAGCTGGAGAAGCTACTAACTGGTAGGAACATTTTTGGATACTATTTAGAAGGGAATGCCTCAATGGCTTTCAGACTACGAACTTGATGCTAGGTGCGGATCCCTAAAAAGTACAACCTACCAGTGAAACATGGCTTTATGGGGCCAATAATGAGTTAGGTTTCGTGTTTGTAGGGAAAAGAAGGTAACATGCCAACTTTTTTTCCAGTGCCTACAACATGCATCCCCGCCGTTGGTCCTCCTCTTCAGCAGGTGATAAAGGTGAGTTGACAAGTACAACTCTTGTTTTAAGCGGTGCTTACACCCCTGTTGCCACTGCTAGCTGATAACTCTTGAAAAGAGTTATATTTCATCCCTTTAGACCTAGCTAATTACTTGTACTTAAGTACATTTTGTTGGATTTTAGGACATTTTAGTTAACATTTTTAATATTGCATTAGCACTTGGACTGTGTTAGAATTAGGTGCTTTTAATCACTTATGGTCGATTTTTTGTGTGTTGGTATGCTAGGAACAGGATTTGGAACAAGGAAATAAATGAGTGAAGTTTCGTTAGAGCAAAATGTAGATAGTTTGCCAGCACGGATGCCGTGGTAATACCAGGAAGACCAAGTCAACATTTTCCGCACAGCAGTCCCAGTTCAAATTCAAATTCAAACTTGTGCCAGATAAATCCCCCTAAAAAATAGAGAAGATGATCACGAGCTGTTAGCCGACCCTATCCAAATCTATCTATAAAAGACAATGAGGGGGACCTCACAAATGGCAGAAAAAAGTGAGAAAGATCCTTAAGCGTGAATAAGGATCCGGTTGCGCAAAAGACGGGAAGTTCAAAGTAGTCCTTCTTAGTCATCATAGGACGCTATGTTGCCAAAGTGTGGACAAGGCAAGCGAAAGTTGCTTCTTGAAGTTCTTCCATTATTTCCATTAGTGTTTCTTTGAAAGATTGAATTGAAGTAGTTGAACGCAATGCCAGATAATATTTTGGTTTGAAATTTTATTTCCTAACCTATGAGCTAAATCTCATAGCGTTGGGATTACTTTTGGTGAAACCTTAACTATTTTTATGAATGTCGTATATATCTAATTTGCTTTACTATTTCATTTGATTGTTTTTATTTCTTAATTAAAATGCAACGATCTCTAGACATAGAAAGATGTTCACATGCTATAAACTAATTCTAATTCTAAAAGGGTTGGGATGGTTAGATGAAAATTAAATGAAATGAGCAAGTACTCGATAGACACTTGTAGTTGATGCTAGGCATAGAGTCGATCATATAGAAGGAACCCATGCAAGATATCTAAATATCCTATAGATACCGACAAGGTAACTTGAGGTTTTGCCCTCTCGAGAGGCAGGCCATTTTAGAACTCTTTTGTACAGTAAAGTAGATACGATTTTTCCAAGGTATTGTTGATAGTACGGGTCGATTCTGGGTAATCCCGACCTTCTAGATCAATATCACTCTATCCTTATTCGTTGTCGTACTATCACTGCCACATCATATTTAGTTGTTTATTTCTTTGTTTACATTCTATTCGGATAATCACTCTTGTTAGTGTCATTACATTCGTGCTTTAACTTTTGCAATAACAACTTATTCATTAGTTTTGCCATAACATTAACTAGATTATATAACTTGACCACTTTTTTCCCTCAATTTAATCCTCATGGGAACGATACTCACTCATCACTTTATTCCTTGAACCGACATGTATACTTGCACAAAATCGAATATTATTTTACATGTGACAATGGCTACTCTAAACCTTCCAGTCCTTCAAACTCTTTGCGACACAATAGGGACATTGATGAGTTGGTGGACATTTTGTGAAAGGATGAAGAAGCCGCTGCTCCAAGGGTAAGGGATAACAGCAATGACCACAAAAGGCCTAGTGTGGAGGAAGAGTCCCCGAGCACTAGAAATGGTAGCAGTGAACGACTAGTTCGTCATAGACTTAGGAAATCACTAATGGTATTCGAGGGAGAAACTACTTCTCCTAATATTCCTCAAATTCTTGAGTCCACGAAAGTGTCCGCCAATCCTACGAACTGTTTTCCCCTATAACTGTTCCATATTCTGTGGAGCTTTCTTTTGGTATAATCTATTCCTTTTCGTAGGTTTCTCCCTTCAACTCCTTACATCTAACTACTCCATCTGGCAGGGTCCAAACTTTCTTCCCATGCAGAGACGCATCAAGGTAGGTTAGTATCCATTTTTCCCCAATGAGATCAAACAGAAATGGGAAAGGGACTTATCTTTATAGTTAAGAGAGAATATCTACCCTTCTTCTTCTTCTTCTTCAGTAATTGCCCAAAAACCTTTACTAGAATAGTTGATGGGCTCTTTCTAGCTAATGGTAGCAAAGTTTGGACTCCTTGGTTAGGCCTTATCTGAAGCATGTAATGAGAATAAGGCCAAGCATGCTAAATTCAAGAATTCCTTTAGTTCATTGGGCTAACTCTGTAACAACCTCAAAAGTATAAGTATCGGAAAGTGAATTATCGAGTCTCTGTTTTTTAGTAAAACGGACTCGTAAATACTTATGAAAAGTATTTATGAAATTAGTTATGTGACCAATTAGACTTTAGTTAAATGAATGTAGTTGAATTAAGGTTAATTAAATATTAGGACTAAATTGAATTAAGTGTAAAATTTTAATTAGAGATTAATAGAAAGAAGGGAGGACTGAAATGGCAAATAAGCCATTCCTAATGGTTGTGGTGGCAAACATATGAAAAATCTAAGATTTTTCTTAGATATTTAATTAATTAATTAATTAATTATTTTATTGAATTATAAATTATATTAAATATTATTATGAAATAAATTGAAAGGTGACACTTGTGTGGTAATAATTAAATACATGTGTAATAATTTTTATACATACATTTGTACAACATATATTTATTTATTTTTTTATTTATGTATAAAAGATATTTATATGTTATATTATAATTATATTATTATTAGAAAAACAAAAGAAAGAAATGAAACAAAGATAGAAAGAAACAGAGAGCTCACGAAATGGAAGAAAGAAAGAGAAAAAGGAAAAGAAAAAGGAAAAATAGAGTTTTTGAGCTTCAAACTTAAAGTGGTAAGTCAATTTAGTCCCTTTTTCTTTTAATTTTGATGTTTTATAAGCTTTAGAACAAGGTTTTGATGGATTTAAGTTGAGTTTTTTGAAGTTTTAAGATTTTTGAACATAATATATGTTGAACAAAAAGATGAATTAGGGGTTTAATTGATAGAATTTATAGTTAGAATTGGGTAAATGATTTAATTGTAAAATAAGTTATAAGAAATAGTTTTGGACAGTAACAGAAGTCTAAATTTGAAAAATCACCAAAAATTGTAGGAATTGAATTAGAGGATGAATAAGATATAAAGAAACGGTGTAAGCAATGGATTCGTGAATCAAGAGATATTTCAATTTTTGTGGGACTAGTTCAGAATGATTTCGAGATACTCTGTTTTGAATTTGGAAAATCATTAAAAATTGTACAAAAATAATTAGAGGTTATAATTTATATATTTAAAATTTTTAATAAGTCTATTTTTAAAAGAAACAAATAGAAACTTTGTTCGAATCCTGTACAGGAAGATAAATAGTTTTTAGTGAAGAAGGGTCAGAACTATCAGATAGCAGAACAGGGGTAACTTTAAAGAATAAACTGTAATTATTGGCAGAACCAAAAATTCTGAAAATTTTTTTACAAGAAGATATGTGAGTCTAGTTTCATAGAAAATTTACAGATCTTAATTTGGAATTCTGTAACTCAAGATATAGATAATTTAGTGACAATGACTCAGGTAGACAGCCTTGAAAGAACTTATAAGTAAATAGTAGAATTGTGTATAAAGAATGTAGAATGAAGAGGAAGAGTAGGAATTGAATAAAAATTAAATTATTTAAATTTTAATGTTGTAATTAATAATGTAAATTATTATTATTTTCGTAGTTAGCAAAGAACCTGAGGTATCGAGCAAGAAAAGAAAAGAGAAAGTAAAAGAGGAGTAAACGCGAGAAATCCGGGTTAGTATTACTATAATTCAAATTTGATTATTTGTTAAATTCTAAATTAATATATATATATATATATATATGATAAGCAAATTAAGGTAAGTATCAAGAATGAATTAAGTGATAAATATTTATTAGAATTGAATTTATTATTAGTAATTGTTGAATTTTGAATAATATGTTTAGTAAATAAAAATAAGGTTAATAGTGATATTGAATTAAATTGCGAATTGAATGAAATTGAAATGAAGTTTGAATATGTATGAGCATTTGATGATATATTGATTAGAAAGTGGAAAATACATTGAATTGAATATATGAAGAATTATGATTGGAATTGAATCAAATTGAATTGAATGTGATTATTTGAAATGTATATGGATTGAAAGTTGAGGAAGTGATTGAGTCAAAATGTGACTTGAAGTGAAATTATGTGATTATGTAAATTTGAAATTTGTGATTGAACTGTTATTGTGATTGAATTGAATCTGAATGATTATGATCAATTGAAAGTGAAAGTGATATGGATATGTGATTCTGATACCCTATTAACCAGTCGAGCTAGGGTGGATATAGTTGGCATGCCATAGGATTGGAAGAGTTCAGAGATTCTTCGACCTCGAGTCGATGAGAGACTTGGTGTATCATAGATTTGCTTCGGATAGTTTCGATGAGGCGTTGGTCGCCACTTTGCTTTGGCTCAGCCGATGAGACACTTGGTGTGTCATAGATGTACTTCAAACTATCCGATGAGGCATTGGTCGCCATTTTACTTTAGTTAGGCCGATGAGGCGTTGGTTGCCATTCTGGTGTGTTTGGTTGGATTCGTGTATCCGCCAGGGTCCGAGTTGAGTTAATAGGGGTAAATAAGTGAAATAATAAGTTCTGAATAAATTTGATTGAGCTATTGAAAGAAATAAGAAAGTGAATTTGTGAAATAAGGTATGAAATGAGATTTGTGATATGAGATTGAATGCAGGAACCAAAGGTTCATGAATTGTTTAAAGTTGGATTGTGAATTGAAATGTTATATGAGATTGAGAAATGAAACTAAAGTTCACAAATTATTTGAAATTATATAAATAATATGAGAAGTTAATTGAAAAGAATAATATAATTGAATTATATAATTGGAATGTAAATTTAACATGTGAAAATGAAAATGAAATATGATATCTTAAGATATGAACTAAAGGTGCAAGAATTGATTAAAGTAAAGTGATGATATAAGAAATCAATTAGTGAAATTGTTATTGTTGAGATATAACTTTAGTAAACACAAATTGCAATAGAATTAATATTGAATAAAGTGATAAAATTTAGTGAATTGCATATGATATGAAATGAGCTAATGGAATGAGATGTGAAAATTTCAATGAAAATTGGATAGTGAAATAATGTATGAATCTAATTAAATACAAGCCTTGAAATAATGTTTATTATAATTAAATAATTTCATTTAAAGTATGAAATAATTATTAAGTAATTGTAACATAAATTGAATGTATATAAGTTATTGCATAATTTGAATTATGGTAATATTACTGAGTATACCCATATTCAGCGTACGGTTGTCTCCGTGCGCAGGTTAATTGAAAGATGGTGTCCAGTTCAGCATCCAGAGTAATCCCAACCTCAGAGAAAATTTTTAGTAATGTACCTTTCTTTTGATAATGGTGGCATGTACCTAGGTAATGAATAGGTTGAGTATATGAGTCTTGTGATTATGGTTATAAAATAATGATTTAAATTGGTTAAAAGTATAAAAAGGGAACTAATATGATATATTTGATATATGTATGAAATAAAAATGAATAAAGTTTATTAACATGAATTTAATTTGTATATGTAAATGTGTTGGTTGCTACATAGATTGCAAATTGGCTTTGGTTTGAAATTTTGCAAGGTTGGTTATGTTAGTTTAGAAAGACTCATATTGAGTCTACACGGCCTCGTACACAGGCGTGTGACTAGACCGTGTGAGACATACAGCTAGCATATGGACGTGTGTTCTGGCCATGTGACCACTGCATCTTAAACATGTAAAGTCAGAATAGTCCACCGGCTAAGCACACGGACGTATGGCTTGGCCGTGTGAGAAAAATCAGAATGCTCCACGAGTAAGGGACACAGGCGTGTCCCATACCACCACGGCCGTGTTAAACCACACGGTTCATTAACACGGGCATGTGAGCCCTACTCTTTAGAAAAATTTTAAAATGTTTGAAAAATTTTATAAGTACCTGAATTAGTCCTGAACTACTTTTAACTTGTATTTTTGGACCTTGAAGATCCATATAAGGGACTATAAGGTTATTTTATATTATGTTTGATAATAATTGTGTATTAATTATAAATTATCTGATAGTTCCGGTAATGCTCCGTAACCCTGTTCCGGTGACAATTTGGGGTTGGGGGTGTTACAAACTCTGCTAGATTTATGAGAACACAGTCCACCAGAATATGGAGCTTGCTGACTTTATATCCACCTAGGAGACTAAGTACAAATCCTTGGAGGATAGTAAGAAAGCTTTAGAGGGGTAACTCCTCTTTAATCTAAAGCAATTTTGAAGGGAAATCCATGAGGCTCTAGAGAACTATAAGGCAGAAATTAGGGCTAGCATAAAGAGATAATTGCCTAAGTTGAGGTTGAATCTGATGCTGCACGCCCAAGTTGTTGTGGGCTCGTTTAATGTGAGTCAAGTAAATTTCAATCCCCTATGCAAACTCACATATTTAGATCTTGACTTTGACATTCTCAACTCTTCAGGCATGGAGTGGGAAGAATTTAAGAAAGAATGGAAAAATTCAAGTAAGCTTTTCTATTGAGTCATAGATGATTAGCCCTACTCCCACAGAAGGAATAGGCCACGAGGAAGAAGCCCAAGAAAATCCCGCCACTACTACTTTGCCAACTAATAAAGGGAATTAAAATTTTCTTTTTGTAATTCTACCTGTCTCTCTCTCTTTCATAAATGAAATTTTAATTTTTCTCTACATTTTCAGGATTGCTGACTCTCCTTGCTTACTTCCCTATTTCCTTATGATTTCTTGAATATTCATACTCAAATTAGCATAATACATGTCTCCTTTTAGCATAAACTTCCTAGATTATGTTTTCCAATACATATATACTATACAACATAACAAAACTAAAAAAGAAGACGAGGAACCGAAACAAAATAACATAATATGCATACAGGGGCTATCTTCTAAAACCCTATTTCCAGAGGATTGGCTAAACAGATGCTCTGATTCCATTAAAATTGTAACAGCTCATACCAAATTCGATCAACAGATTTGGACTAAAAGGTGCTAAGTTGCTGGATCTAGTGCCTTAAGTGTAGTATTTTCATTAATATACACTTGTAATTTTTCCAAACAGATTGGTTAAGAAAACAAATTCATCTATTACAATTAATATACTTTGTATTATTTTCCTCAAAATGGTTATTGCATGCAAAGCAAAATGGAAACAAATGTTGCTCATTAATTATCTAATGTTTAACTAATACTAAGCGGTATCATGTGGTTAGATTGTAATATTGAAAGTGAATTTGTATTAGTAGATGGACTTAAACATGTCCTTAGTTTAATTAGAAATGAGAAAACCGAATGAAAGACTAATATGTTGTATATCAAGTCCAATTGGGGAGATGTCTTGTCTTGGGAATCGGAGCAAATGACCCCCAGAAGATAGAGACATAGATGTGATTAATTGGACTGATAGTACATCTAACAATACCCAAGCAAAATAGATCTTGAATCCGTTTATGGATTCATTCACTTGTGATGTTCATAATGTGGAATAACTAAATCCTGAGTGGATGACGGACTATGGATACATGACTCGTGCACTTTGGTGTAAGTAAAAGCCCAAGTTCGAATAGATAAGGAACCGAAAGCTGGTGCGTTGGGTGTACGACTTCTTCAATACGTAGCGTCATTCAAAATAGTGGAATTCATGGCCCGAGAAATGGGTAAATGATATCCTTTCTTTGGCATTACATAGTTGATGAAAACTAAATATGGTCATAGGTTATTCATCTTTGTGATGAAAGACTTAATTACTATTTGATAGTAATTGTCTTTTCATAAAGGAAGATGTAATGGTTACCAAGAGATAATATATTATCATATTGGGAGAACGGATATCATCCCAAAGAGATCAAGGATATCCTATAAGGGTAACACACTTATAACAAGGTCATTGGACGAGCACTGAATAGTTACTTTCATAATGGTTTATCGTTGGGGAAAGCTCGGTCACAATACTATAGTGGAATAACTTCGTGACTAAATGAGTTTATAATTAATAAGTGAAAAGTCAAAAACTTAATTATAAATCACTCGAGACTCAACTACGTATATATAATCAGTCCTTCTGCTAGCTCGTTAAAACTAGAAATGAATTGCGTGTTTGAATAGAAATGAACAACATGAATAAAAGAAAAAGAGAAATGGGGAACATTCAGGAAAGGTTATGGTTTTCTCCGAAATAGAGAAATAGGATCATTTGGAAATGAACGTAGGTTTCTAAAAATGGAAATAAAAATGAAAATGATCCATTTGCAATTCTATATGGATTATTTAAAATTGGTTAGAAGAATGAGTTTATATTTTTGAGCAATTTTGAAGCCCGAAAATGAAAATAAACCATTCGGTCATAGTGAATATGTTGAGTTGTGAAATATTGAACGAATTTTCTTGAAATTTTACTAGGGGTAATTTCATCAAAATTTTATTAGGGGTAAAATTGGGATTAAAAAATTATTTAATATTTATATATTGAAGTTTATTTTGAGAAATAGAAAAATAAAATTTGGTTGGACCAAATTACAAAGTACAAGGTCAAAATTTTTGGAAAGTACTCGTAATTGGACTTGATGTGAGAGAGGCCCAAAAACTCCTCATAGATATGAAAGGGGCGGCAACCCTAGTAGGAGTACTAGGGCGTGTTGTCCAACCTAGTCCTATTCTACGCAGGATGTTGTTTTTCTATTTGAAATAAACCTCTACAACTCAATAAATGTTCTACCTTCTCTTCCTATAAATAGATAGCACCGATAGAGCTATTTACACAACTTTGAGATATTGTTATTCTGCCAAAAAATAGAGAGAATTTATACTTAATTGTTACATATATATTTTTCCAGAATAAAAAATTCTACTTGTTTCAATTGAGAAGAGAGAATTTTCATTTTCACCCCAAAAGAAGAGAGAACTTTTGTTTTCACCCCAAAAGGAGAGAAAACTTTTTCAAGTTCTATGTTTTGATTCAATTGGTTCGAGTCCACACTTGAAGTAGTTCAATATACAATAATAGTGGAGAAGATTATTTGGTTAAAAGCCAGGAACAACGAACATCCGGTAAGCCAAAAACACGGGTATGAATTCAGTTAAGGTTTATTGCTATAAATATCACAAACTAGGTCAATTTTCAAATTTTTAATGTTTCACTATGCAAGAAAATCATTTTTAAACCAAATTTTTTCTAACAATTAGTATCAAGAGCCAGGTTGTGTTATGCTTATGGTGTAAACTGGGATCAAGTCTCTTTCTTCATCTTGTTTAATTAATATTTGATAAGATGTCGCATTCTTATAATTATTCACATGTTTATGGGAATGTATGTGAATGAATGCGATATTATATATTTGTTATATAATTTTTTTCCAAGGTTGTGGTTCTTAGGAAATAGACTGTGGACTATCATCTCCACGCATGATTTTTTTTATAAAATTATTGTGAGCCAGAAATAGAAATAGGACATAAATGTATTTTTTTCAAAAAGGAGTCTATGATGAGTTAAAGATGGAGCAATGGCAGTCGAAGACACAAGGAAAGCCTTGTTGTGAAAAACAATGTAATTTTTGGTGTTTCATTTATTTTCTAGAAACAAGACCATGAAAACCTTGTCTGCAATTTTATTTTATTACCCATCTCTTTATATATTTGTTTCATAATTATTTATGTTATAATTGTGATATATATGTATGAGATGATCCACAATTGATCAATTAAAGATAATAAGTGTGGTAATGAGAAAATACATGTATTGTATTATTCCATTCACTTCTTTAGGTTATTCTATTACTGTGAGAAGTGTGGTAATGAGAAGGTGCATGCCTAGGATTGGATCTAACAAGGAAAGGCTTGGTTTTTAAGTGGTCAAATGCAATTCACCTCCCTTTCCTAGGGCCTTAACTGGTGCACGATTCACATTCACTTCTTCAATTTTTCCCTTGGAAGAAAAACTTTGGAGAATAAAAATTGCTTGATTGACTTTTGTGAATAATTGAATGTAAATATTACAAAATTGTTATAGCATGTCATGCATATATAAGATAAGCCTGCCATATAGTTTAAGAAAGAATGCTACATGTAATTGTCATGCATATATTGATCATACATGATTAAAATCATATATAAAGAACCTTTCATGTTTTTCAAAATATTGAGCGGGAGAAGGTGCCTAAACAAGACCTACGGTGAGATTGTAGTAGGTATTATCATGCGATAAGTCAAGAAATTCTATCTTTAAAAGATGACAACTAGTCAAAGCATGCTACTCGGTGAGATTATCCCACGATGACTCATTTGTAGTGCATGATGCGATAGGTGTTGAGTTCATGGTTATCCACTCAAGATCTTCTATTTAAGTAACACCCTATGGAGCTCAAATTAAGTTATAATTATGGTCAAACATTACACGATTATTAGTATGTGTGAATGCCTTAGGAATTAGGTTCATGTACTAATTGGATAGAAATTCACGTTCGTACTAGTTGATCATGATCACCATACGGTAGCTTAATACAAAGATATTAATATATGAATATTTTATTTTTAGTTCAAAAATGGCACCAACTTTCTTATTAAACATACACACTGAAAACAAACTAAATGGAACAACTATAAGGAATGGAAAAGGAACTTGATAATTGTCCTAAGCTGTGAGAAACTTACAACAATTCTTGATACTAATTCCCCTTTGACAACTCAAGCTAAGGTTAGAAAATGCTGCAAAGAGCTTGATGAGATAACTTGTTGCTATATGCTGGCAAGCATGAAAAGTACTCTATATAAGTAACTGGAAAGTTGTAAGATTGCTAAAGCGATTCAAGATAAGCTAGAAGACATGTTTAAAGACCATATGATCACTCTTATGGGATACTTTTCCGAGGCCACAGACACTGAGGCAAATTTGGACCAGAACACTCAAATTGAGATGGTTTTTAAGAGCTAGTCCTAGGATCTAATTGGTTTTTGGGCCACGTATAACCTTGGCAAGAAAAACTTGACGCTTACACAAATGATGAAGGATTTACAATCCTATGAGTTGATGTTGAACGGTAATCAGTCGGTCTGAAGAGTAAAAGCAAATATATTTGTCGCTTCTTCCTCAAAAGGAAAGGGAAAGTATGCTAAAAACAAGGCTAAGGTTTTGGGCCACCACAAGTAGAAAGGAAGAGAACCAGAAAGCCAAAAGACTTATCTAAGTCTAAATGCTTCTTCTGCAGCAAGAAAGAGAACTTCAAGGCAAACTGTAAAGAGTGGAAAGAATACCTAGCTACCAAAGGCAAAGATATAGAACTCTTGATGATAGAATCTTGTTTAGTGGAAGATTTAATAAACCACTGGGTCATTGATTCAAGAGCCAGTAATCATGTTTGTGTTTCTCTATAAAGGTTCAAGGAGACGAAAGATCTTAGAGATAAGAGCTTATCATTACGGTATGGGAACGAGACAAGTGTGGCAGTTGTAGTAGTGGGAGATGTTCATCTTTATTTTGATAATTTTGGGAAGATTATTTTAAGAGACATTTTTCACGTACCAAGTTTCAAAAGAAACTTAATTTTCGTTGCATATTTATATAAAGACGACTTGACTGTGACTTTTGATAGTGAAATTGAAATATTTAGAAATCACAATCTTATCTATAATGGATGGATGTCATATCATCTTTATTTTATCAAACCAAAGATGCACACACTGCTTGAATAAAAGACTTATAACTTCTCACTCTAATGAGGCGTATCTTTGACATTTGAGACTTAGTCATATTAACTAAGAAAGAATCACTAGACTTGTGAAAGATGGCATCTTAAGTTCACTTAAAGAAGTTGATCTTCCATAATGTAAATCTTGCTTGAAAGGTAAGATTACTAAGAGATTTAATGCAAAAGGAACAAGGGCTAGAAAACTCCTAGAATTTATGCACACTGACGTATGTGGCCCCATGAGAGTAAGTGCAAGAGGTGGTTACGAGTGTTATGCAACATTTTTTATGACTATTCCAGATATGTGTATGTATACCTAATGCACCACAAGAATGAAACCTTTGATAAATTCAAAGAGTTTCGTGCTAAAGTGGAGAAATAACGAGGTTTACCCATAAAGGCATTTAGGTCTGATCGAGGTAGGGAATATTTATCTGATGAGTTCTTAGAGTACCTTATAGAGAATGAGATTAAATCCCAGTTAATCGCGTCGGGCACTCCATAATAGAATGGCATGGCAGAGAGAAGAAATTAAATGTTGTTAGACATGGAACGTTCAATGTAAAGTTAAATGAAGTTGCCAATCTCTTTTTGTGGATAAATTGTACAAAAAGCTTACTATATTTTGGATGATATGTCGATTAAGGTAGCATCGAAAAGCCCATACAAATTGTGGCATGAAAGGAAGTCAAATCTTAATCATTTTAGGATTTAGGGATGCTCGACCAATGTATTGGATAAAGATTCATGGAAGTTGGACTCGTAGACATAATTATACATGTTTGTAGAATATCTAAAGGGAAAAAATAGTGGTTTGTTTATAACCTGAAAGAGCAAACTATTATAGCCCCAACTCGTGCTAATTTCCTTGAAGAAATTTTCATAAATGACTTCAAACCTCAGAGTAAGGAGGTACTCGAGGAGCTTTCAGGAAATATACAAAACCTTATGGAAACAGTTCCAGAACTATCTCCTAATAGTAGACTCACAAACGATCAAAGCATAGGGAGCATAATCACAGTGGGAAGGTCTCTTGTACGCTTAAGTTCTTCCAATCTGGCAGGAGTGTTTTTAACATTGAGTCTGTCAAATAGAAAGATGATGGTCCACTCACATATGATAAAGTGATATAGAGTGCTAATTCCAAGCTCTGGGAAAAAGCCATAAAAATTGAGATGGACTCTATGTATTCTAACTTAGTGTAGGAACTTGCAAACTTACCAAAAGGGATAAAACTCATAGGGTGTAAGTGGATCTACAAGAGGAAAAGAAATGTGGAACAAAAAGTCAAAACTTATAAAGTCAAACTTTTAGCAAAAAGTTATACTAAAAAAGAATGCATCGATTACGAAGAAACCTTTTCCCAGATTGCCATGCTCAAGTCAATGCACATATTGCTATCCATTGCGGCGACTCTTGATTATGAGATTTGGAAATTGGTGTCAAGATGACGTTTTTGAACAAATATCTTGAAGATAGCATCTACATGATGCAACCCACCAGATATATAG
The DNA here is from genome assembly GCA_020496765.1 of Gossypium stocksii. Classification (NCBI taxonomy): domain Eukaryota; kingdom Viridiplantae; phylum Streptophyta; class Magnoliopsida; order Malvales; family Malvaceae; genus Gossypium; species Gossypium stocksii. The sequence continues at coordinate 46,913,606 of CM035624.1, forward strand.
CTAAAGGAAACGAGAATAAATTTTGAAAACTGCTTAGATCCATATAAGAACTTAAGCAAGCATCCACTCATGGAATCAAAGATTTGATCAAGCAATCAAGACTTTTGTATTTAAGCAAAACATAGATGAACCTTATGTTTATAAATGTTTAGGTATGGAAAGGTGGTCTTTCTTATTTTATATGTCAATGACATTCTACTCATTAGAAATGATGTAAGGAAACTGTCATCGATTAAAGTGTAGTTAACCCAATAGTTTAGCATGAAAGACATGGGAGAAGCTAATTTTGTTCTAAGTATTCGAATACTAAGGGATCGAAAGAACAAAGTGATAGCTCTGTCTCTGGCTTCATACGTAGATAAGATATTGGAGCGTTATGCAATGATCAATTTGAAAAAGGGAAATCAAACCCCTGTATCAAGATTTCATGTCTCTTTACAGGACTGTCCTAAGACAGGGGAAGAAAGAGAGAACATGAGAAAGGTTCCTTATGCTTCAAAAATAGGAAGCCTCATGTGTGCTATGTTATGCTATGTACACGCCCATATATCTATTTTGTAGAAGGATTGGCGAGACGATATCAGGCGAATCTAGGACCAAGAAATTGATAAGCAGTTAAGCATATACTCAAGTATTTAAGGAGAACGAGGGATTATATGATTGTATGTTTCGAAAGAGATTTCACTCCTATCGGATATACTAATTTTGATTTCCAAACATGTTGGGATTTGAGGAAATCGACATTAGGCTATGTCATTATCCTAAACAGCAATTCTATAGTGTGAATAAGTGTCAATTAAGGTTGCACTGCTAAGTTTACTATGGAGGGCCAAATATGAAGTATGGAAAAGCCTGGGGACAAAGCCTGGGGATTTGTTTAGCAATGACTCTTATAGCTAGAGGGCTCTTTGAGAAACATATGGAGGGCATAGGAATTTGAAACATGGCTCATGTAGGGAGACTGTTAGATCTGGTGCCCTAAATGTAGTATTTTCGTCTAAGTAACTTATAATTTTTCAAACAGATTGATTGATAAAATTATTCATTAATTACATTAGTACTTTCTATATTTTCCTGACATGGTTTTTGCACCCAAAGCAAAATGGAAGCAAATGCTAGTTATTGGTTGTCTAATGTTTAACTAATACTAAGCAGTATCACGTGGTCAGATCCTAATACGGAAAAACAGCTTGTATTAGTAGACAAACATAAACATGTCCTTTGTCTAATTAGAAATGAGCAAACTAATTAAAAGACTAATATGTTATCTATCAAGTCTAATTGGAGAGATGCCTTATCTTGGCATCGAAGCAGATGACTCTTAGAAGATAGAGAGGTTGATGTGACTAACTGGATTGACAATGCATCAGACATGACCCAAGCAGAATAGATCCTGAATCTGTTTATGGATTTATTCACTTGTGATGTCCATAGTATAGCATACCTAAATCCTGAGTGGATGACATTCTATGTAAGCATGACTCGAACACTTTGATGTAACTAAAAGCCTGAGTTCGAATAGATAAGGAACCGATGGGTGTACAACTTCTGCAATACATAACATCATTCATAATAGTAGAATTCATGGCCTAGGACATGGGTAAATGATATCCTCTCTTTGGCATTACATGATTGATGAAAACTAAACATGGTCATAGTTTGCTTGTCTTTGTGATGAAAGACTTAATTACTATTCTATAATAATCAAGTCTTTATAAAAGAAGATGTAATGGTTACCAAGAGATAAAATATGATCATATTAGGAGATCAAATATTATCCCAAAGAGATCAGTGATATCTTATGAGGGTAATACACGTATGACAAGGCCATTAGACAAGTATTAAATCGTTGCTTTTATAATGGTATGTCATTGGGGAGAGCTCAGTCACAGTACTATATTGAAATGACTTCATGATTAAATGAGTTTATAATTAATAGGCGAAAAGCTGAAACTTATTATAAATCATTTGAGCCTCAACTAAATATGTCCAATTGGTCACTCCGTTAGCTCATTGAAACCAAAAGTGAATCGCATGTTTAAATACAAATGAACAAAATGAATAGAAAAAGGAAAAATGAGGAAAATTTAGGAATGATTACGGTTTTCTTCGAAATGGAGACATAAAATCATTTTAAAATGAATATAGGTTTCCAAAAATGGAAATGATCCATTTGTAATGAGATTATGTTTTTGAGTTATTTTGAAGTCTGAAAATGAAAATAAACCATATTGTCATAGTGCACATATTGAGTTGTGAAATACTAAATGAATTTTCTCAAAATATTACCAAGGGTAAAATCGTCAAATTTTTAATGGGGCAAAATCGTCAAAATTTTATTGGAGGTAAAATTGGGATAAGAAAATTTTTTAATATATATTGAAGTATATTTTAGAAAATAGAAAAACAGAGTCGAGTTGGATCAAATTACAAAGTACTGGGGTTGAAAAGCTTGAGAATTACTTGTAATTGGACCTGATGTGAGAGAGGCCCAAAAACCCCTTATGGACATGAAGGGGGTGAGAACCCTAATAGGAATACTAAGGTATGCCATCTACCCTAGTTCTATTCTAAGTAGGATGTTGTTTTTTTATTTGAAATAAGACACTACAACTCAACAAGGGTTTTACCTTCTCTTCCTATAAATAGATGGCACTGGTAGAGCTATTTACACAACTTTGAGAGATTGTTACTCTGCCGAAAAATAGAGACAATTTATTCTCAACTATCACATATAGTTTTCTAGAATATCAATTCTGCATGTTTCTATTAAAGAAGATAGAATTTTTGTTTTCACCCCAAAAAGGAGAGAACTTTTTTTTCTAGTTTTGTATTTATATTCAATTGGTTCGAGCCCACACTCAAAGCAGTTTGTGGTACGAGAATAGGGAAGAAGATTGTTTGGTTGAGAGCCAGGAATAACAAACACCTGCTAAGCCAGAAACACATGTATGAATTCGATTGGCTTAATCAGTCACAACTATGTCTTTATCTTCTGGCAGTCATCTCCTTAATTGAACTTGACAAACTCTTAGGAGAAACCTAATTCAAAAATGGTTTTCCTACACAGCAGAAAATAATTTTTTTTAAAATGAGCTAGTATACGAGTCATGCATACATAGTCTGCCATCCACTCAGAATTTTGGCTTGTCACACTATGAACGTCACAAGTGAAAAATCCATAAATAAATTTAAGATCTATTCTTCTTGGGTTTAATCTGTTGTACTGATAGCCTAATTTGTCACATCTATGTCTCTATTTTCTTGGAGTCATCCGCTCCAATGCCCATGATAAAGTATCTCCCCAATTGGACTTAATAGACGACATATTATTCTTTCAATCAATTTGCTCATTTCCGATTATACTAAGGACATGTTTAGGTTCGTCTACTAAGAGAATTTTTTGTTTTGTATTACGATCCAATCACGTCATACCGCTTAGTATTAGTTAAACCTTAGACAAATAGTGAGCTAATATTTGTTTCTACTTTGTTCTACATGCAAAAAAAAAAAAAATTAGGACAATATATAAAAGGTATTCATGTAATTCTTAAATAATTTTATTAACCAATTTGTCTGAAAAAATTACAAGTGTACAAAAAAATATACTAAACTTAAGGCACCAGATCCAACAGACTTATGTCTCCCTAATGGCATACAATTACGAAAGCTACTTGATCAATGCTCATCCAATAACCTTGTCATATGTGTGTTACTGAAACACCCCTTACCTGAGACTATCGCCGGAGTCGAGCATGAGGCATAACCAAACTTATCTTACTAGTTCGGGGCATAAAAATTTACTTTTAAAATTAGTTCGAGACCCTAAAACATGCAATTAAAACGGTTCGGGACCAAACCGAGAACATTAAACATTTTTCGATTACTTACACAAATCAAAATAATTTATTTCATTATTCATAATAAAACTATCCACCTGCGTAACAGTCACTAAATTAATTATAACTCAAGTTACAAAATTTGAAATTTAAATACGTAAATTTTCTCTGAAACTAGACTCATATATATTCTTACCATAATTTTTCTAGAATTTTTGGTATGGCCAATTAGTACAGTTTATTCACTAAATTTTCCCCTATTTCACAGTCCAGTTGACCTGACCTCTCTTCACTAAAAATCAATTATCTCATAGTAAAGTTTTCAATTAGTGTTTCCACTTGTTTCTAATGAAAATATATTGACTAAGGAATCTATACATATAAATTATGACTCATAATTCTTTTTTACAATTTTTAGTGGATTTCTAAAATCAAAATAGGGGATCACGAAATCCCTCTGAACCAGTCTCACAATAATTTAAATATCTCAAAATATAGACTTCCTTTGCTTGCTCTGTTTCTTTCTTATGAAAATAGACTCAACAAGCTTTAATTCTATAAATCAGTCACCATTTAATTCCATTTCTAAAATTTTTAGTGATTTTTCAAATTCACGTCACTGCTGCTGTCCCAAAACTGTTTCATGGCAAACTTTTACTCTTTCATAATTTCTTTGCATAAACTATCATTTAGGCATACATAACATCAAAACATGTTCTTAATTAACCATTTCAATAGCTAATAATTATCAAGTATTCACATGTCATTCTTTAATCGTATCAAAAGGACATACACACAAAATAGTCAAGTCCCTATACATGCCATAACTCAAAACATTTCAAATTACAAAATACGAAGATAGCTTTTGATATTGTAAGATGAACTCCGACGTCCTTATGATCCCCGAATTGGCTTGGCTACATTATAAAAGAGAGAAAGGAAAAGAAGTAAGCTATAATGCTTAATAAGTTTACAAGTAAGTAAATGACAACATTCACCAAGTATAAATATACTCATATTATCCCATCAACTAACAAAATCTTTACTTTACTTCTCCACTTACTCTTTAACTTTCCTATTTATCATTTACTTACCTGAATTTTCTTGTAACATAACTTGTATATTAGCCTAATGAACCATTTGGAATACTCTGGATCTTGGGTTTTCCTGTCTGATTATAGCCTGCCAATGCCATGCTCTAGGCATGGTCTTACATGGGATGTTTCTTGTGTTGCCAAAGCCATATATCTGATATGGACTTACATGGGATGTTCCTGAACTGTGTCAACCTGCCAATGCCATATGCCTAATATGGACTTACATGGAATGTTCCTCATTTGCCTCAACCGGAAATATCATGACATTCCGTATTCCATACATTCCTAAGGTTCAAATGGGCTTTCTGATATTTTTTCTCTGTTACCTCATCATTGATTCAACTTGAAATATTCTCACAAAATAAATGTATATATGCTGGAAATTAACAACATTAATATAAAATATCAAAATATTGCATTTATTTACCTAAACTTACCTTGGTGCAAAATACAATCAACTTGACAACTTAATCTTCTAACTTTTTCTTTCCTTAGTCTATCCCCAAATTTCGTTCTTCTTGATTATGAGCTTGAAAAGTTGAAGAAACCCTAGCTATGGTGTCCCCTTGAAGTTTCGGCCTAATGAAGAAGATGGACAACATTTTGCCACATTTTTCCCTTTTAATTCCTTTTAATTACCAAATGACTAAAATGTCCTTCATTAAAACTTTGGTTATTTCTACCTATGTATGTCCATTTTTGTCCATGAAAACCTAATGGTACAATTACCATTTAAGTACCTCTACTTCAATTATGCTCTTCAATTTAATCCTTTCTTATCTTGAACTTATATTTATCAAATTTTGCAATTAAGCCCTAATAGGCAAATTAAACGTGTAATTCATAAAATTTTCTATCGATACTCTAACACATGCATCTAATCACTCAGTAAATTATAAAAATTAATTAGAATAAATTTTTCTATCTCAGATTTGTGGTTTCGCAACCACTATTCCATTTAGGCCCTATTTTAGGATGTTACAGTTACCCTCAATGGGATATCCTTAATCTCTTTAGGATAAATTTGTTTTCCCAATATAATTATATTTTATCTCATAGTAACCATTACATCTTCCTTCATGAAAAGTCAACTATTATCAAATAGTAATTAAGTTATTCATCACAAAGATGAATGACTCCTGGCCACGTTTACTTTTCATCTATCATGTAATGCTAATGAGAAGATATTATTAACCAGTGTCTTGGGCTATAAATTCCACTATTGTGAATGATGTTATTTATTGCAGAAGTCATATACCCAATGCAACTGCTTTTGATTCCTAATCTATTTGAACTTAAACTTTTTACTTACATCAAAGTATATGAGTCATGCATACATAGTCCATCATCAACTCAAGATTAAGGAATGCCACCCCATGAATGTAACAAGTGAATAAATCCATAAACAGATTTAGGATCTACTTTACTTGGCTCCAGTTTGATGTATTGTCAGCCCACTCAATCACATTTATGTTTCTATCTTCTGGAAGTTATCCACTCTGATGCCCATCATAAGGAATCTCTTCAATTGGACTTGACAAACTCATGGAAAAAAATCTGATTCGAAAACAATTTTCTTCCACAGCGGAAAATAAAAATTTTGAAAACTGATTCGGTTTGTGATATTTATAGCAATAAACTCTAAACCAAATTTGCACATGTGTTTTTGAATAGAGGATCCTTGTTGTTCCCAACTTTCAACCAAATGATCTTTTTCTCTATTCTCTTACAACAAACTATCGGGTGTAAACTAGAACGAATCAAATCAAACACAAAATCAGGAATAGTTTTCTTTTCTTTAGTGTGAGAACGAAAATCACTTCTCAAATAGAAACCAGCAGAACCATTATTCTAGAAAATATATTTAATTCTAGAAAATAAAAGTCTCTCTATTTTTGGGCAAAATAATGATATCTGAAAGTTGTGTAAAGAGCCCAACCGGTGCCATCTATTTAAAGGGAGAGAAGGTAGAACCTTTGTTGAATTGTAGAAATTTATTTCAACTAAAAAACGAACTACTAATCTAACTAAAAGTACAGGTGGCGATAACACTAGCTATTTTTACTAAGGTTTGTCGTCTACCCCTTTTTGCATAAGGGAATTTTGGGCCTCTTCCATATCATGTCCAATTACAAATACTTTTTAGGCTTTTAACCCAATACTTTATAACTCAATCCAACCCAATATTTGTTTTTCTATTTCCCAAAATAAAGATCAATATATTTTCAATTAAATAATTTTCTCAACTCAATTCTAATCCTGTTAAAATCATGACGACTTTACCATAAAAGAATGATGCGTCATTGAGAGCATCAAATATATCCTATCCTTATAAAATAATGAAAAGAATGGTATAAGGGAAATAGGGTCAAATCCTCAGGGACTAGATTTGCACAAGTTCATGTTCCTCGAGATCCCAGACAGAGTCGTGCCTAAGAAAACCTGCGTACCTAGGAAAATATAAAAAAATAGAATTAAATATTTTATTAAATTGAAATTGTATAAATTATAATTAAAATTGTAAAGATAAACAGTGTTGAGAAAATAGAGTTTTTGATGGAGAGATTCCATGTAACAGCCCGAATTTAGGCTTAGTCGGGATAGTGATTTTGGAATCACTTAACCGGGTTAAGAGAAAATTATTTGATCATTATTTTATGTGTTGTAGTATTTTTATAAGGGTGCATGAAAATTTTGGTGAATTAAATTACGCGATTGAAGTCTTAATCGCAAAAAAGGACTAAATCGCATAAAAGGCAAAAGTTTTGTTTTATTAGCAATTAGTGTCATTTAGCTAGAGAATTAAAATTTGGGGGTTTTAATGGGAAAATAGACCCCTTCCTATTAGTTTGGTCGGCCATGTGAAGTCATAGGAGACAAAAAGGAATTAAAAAGTCAAAATAGGTGGTGTTAGGTGACTTGTTAGGTAATAAAATAAAACAAAAGAAGGAAGTTGTCATCTTTTCTTTCTTCTTCTTCCATACCACCGAAGATATCAGAAAAAATGGAGGTTTGAAGCTTCAAAAATTTTCAGCAACTTCTAGCACTCATAAGTAAGTTATTTTTAAGGCCTTTCTTGAATATTTTTGCATTTTTGGAGCCCTTGTAGCAAGAGCTATCTATTGAGGGGGTTATTGTGTAAAATGGTTGAAAGTTTAGAGACTCACCATGAGTGTATAAGTGTTTTTTTTTTTAGAATTTTATGAAGGAAAATGAATGTAGGTTGTTTAATAAACAACTTTTGAAAAAGAGTGTTCATGGAAAACACCTAAATTAGACTTAGTTGTAAAGTTGCAAAATAAAGAGTAAGTGTGTGAAATAATAGGAATTTTAAGTTGTCATAAGAGTGAAAAGATTTTTTTTAGGCTTGGTGAATAAGGAAATTTGATAAAAATCGATTTTTGAGCCTAGGGGTAAAATGGTCATTTTGCCAAAGTCTAGGGGCAAAATGGTCATTTTGCCAAATTATGAATTTTGGATTGTTTAAATTCATATGGTGATTAAATTAGTGAATTTTCATTGTTATAGATCAAGATTTACCCAATCCGAATCGATTAAACCGAATCATCATCTTCATTTTGTATACCGAGGTAAGTTGTAGGTAAATAATGTAACATGTCCAATTTTATGCTTGAAATCATTGAATTTTCATTGTCTCCCCGACGTTCTTCTATTATTTCTTAACAATTTCTCCATGAATTGATTTGATGAAAATGATGTTAAATGATATTTTGGTTTTGAATTTTATTTGCCAACCCATGAGTTAAATCTCATAGGGTTGGAATTTCTTGATGAAACCTTTATTTTCTTTATTGGTTGAAACATAGATTTGAATTAATTTACTGTTTCATTCAATTGTTTTATTTCTAAATTGTATGCATGCAATCCCTAGACATAGATGACTGTGCAACATGCCCGTAAACTAATTTAATTCTGAAAAGGTTGGATTAGTTGGACCGAAATTAAATGATATGAGCAAGTACTCGACAGATACTTGTAGTAGACTCTAGACATAGAGTAATGTTCATATAGAAGGAAACAGTGCAGGGTACTGTATTAAAGGCCTATAGACACGGGTAAGGTAACTTGAGGTTTTTGCTATCAAAAGAAGCAGACCACTTTAGAACTCTTCTGAGTAGTAGATTGATTTTCCAAGGTAGTTTGATAGTAAGGGTAAATTCTTAGTAATTCCAACCTTCCATATCAACATCGTATATCCCTCATCTCTTGCCATAGTATCTTTGCCATCGCAGCCTTAGCTGTTTATTTGTTCAGTTACATATTATTCATATAATCATTTTCGTAATTGCCATTGCATTTTTACTCTTACATTACCATAGCATTTTTAATTATTCATCAATTACACATTTTGTTCACATTAATATTCCTTTTGTTTACCACTCCATTCTTATCATTATTTTTCTTAACTTTAATTTAACTTTATTAAAATAACTTGACCATTTGTATACCTAATCCTATCCTTGTGGAGACGGTCTCACTTATCACTTTATTACTTGATTTGACGTGTATACTTGCACAAATCGCATATCATTTCACACGCGACAACCACTCTCCTCCTCATTTTCTTCTTTAAAAAATTGAAGTATTCTCCTTCTAACACTCTAATCTATAATTTCTTATCTTTCAAATTTGCAATGTTCTTTTGATTTCACCACAATACCGTCCACTACCCTTTCCTCCACCTTGTATGTCATCCTCAACAGCCCAGGCTACCGAATTGGAGAGGCCATTAGCTAGATAAGTATTCGCATCCTCGTTTAACCCTACTTTTGCTATGATATGTGCTACTTTCTTTGTTTGTCTCCATGGACGCTTAAATCTACAAGTTATAAAATTGCTCCTTAATTTTTTGGCATATGAAATGTAAACCCTAATTTTAGATATATCCTCTTCCTTACTTTGTATCTTTTTAAAAATAGTTAACGTGTTATCTTCAACTTAAACTCTTAAGAAGCCTGACTCTACCTCTAATCTAATCGCCTAAACACATGCAAGTGCCTCTACTGTAAACATCGCTGGTATGTACCCGTTATTGTAAACTTTTACTTTTAAAACTTGACCAGTTGAGTTTCTTATGACGATTCCTGTATATGACTTCCTATGTTGTTTATCAAATGTAGCATCAAAGTTGACTTTAACATGCATGCCCTCTGGTGGATTCTAGTATTCATTTGCCACAATACTGAAAAAGTACTTTCTTGTTAACTCCTTCCAATTCCTACTGTAATAGCCCATTTCTGCCCTGGCCCATACATATACAAATAAAAAAATAAAACCAAATTTTAAACCAAAATAAAGTCTTTTACAAAGTCCATTTACATTTAAACAAACCCAAATACAAACCAAAAACCCAGGCCCAGTAATAAACAGAACCAATGGCCATGACCCGATTAACCCAAATACCCATTACAACCAGACCCAAATCAGAGAGGCCCAAGAAGGCCCAACGCCTAAACTGAATCAGGAAATCCTAAGGTTTTTGAAACCCTAGGCGCCGAAAGCCTTCAGTGCAGACCTCCTTGCGCCGCAAGCCAGCTTTGGCCTCCAATCACGCCATCGTCAAGCCTTAATCACCGTCGTGATTTGCGCTCACCTGCAAGGGAAAAGGGAACCAACAGCAAGAAAAAAAGGCAGAATATATTTGTACATTTATTTCCATTTTTGTAATCAGTTATAAAAACCGAATCCAAACGAGGTAAAAGGACTACGATGTACTACGCATACAAACACAGATACAAATAATAAAAAATACGCAGAAGAGTTGATTCTTGGTAATTTTGTTTTGTATTTTATTTTTATATTTTTTTCTTCTTCTTTTGATTACTATACATACAGAAAATACATCAAAGAGTATAAAAAAGGTTATTTTCAATTTACTATTTTATTTTAAGTATTACTTTTACTTCGTTTTTCCTATTTCTATACATACAAAGCCCCAATCAAAACAGATTCTAAGAATAAAAGGAAAACGATTTATATTTATTTTTTTATTTGTTTGATGCAAAAAATATTATTAAAAATAAAAGGTAAGGAAATTTACCTTTAAAACCGCCGGAAAAATTTTGCTTTTTGGGGTTCCGGCCACCGTGCACGGTGGCCGGTGGCGGTGCTCGACACGGTGGCCCGACGCCTGAGCGATGGCCGGAAATTGCATGAGGGAAGGGCTGAGTGAGAGTTTTCGGAATTTTTTTTTAAAAACAGGGCCTAAATGAATTTTTGGTGTAAAAATTTGGTTTTATAATAGTATAAAACGACGCCGTTTTGGCTTAAGTTAATAAGCACTAAAACGGCGCCGTTTTGTTCTTGACCCGTTCGACCCGACCCGTGCCTTAAGGATCCGCGTGTTTTACCGATAATATGGGTAATTTGCATGCGAGGTCCTCCCGCTTTTACAATGCATCCCAAATCAGGTCTTTTTTGGTTTTCCTTTTTTAAACATTTGCCCCCATATTTTCATTTGTGCAACATTTGGTCCCTAGGTCGCTTAAAATGCAGGCATAGAAATGGTGCCGTTTTGGATTAGGGCATAATTGCCCAGTGAGTCCCTCATTTTTAAACACGCATTTCAATTAGGTCCCGAGTCCAATTTTTTTTTAGATTTCTCCCCAGAATTTTATTAAATTTTAAATTTAGTCCTTTTATTTATTTCTTACTTAATTATTATTTTTCTATTTTGTATATTATTTTATTTCATTCTAAATTCTTTATAAAATTATTTTTTCATACATCATTTTTATACATAATTATTTTCATATATTATTTATTATAAAAGTTTTTTTATTATACATTATTTTTATTATTATTTTCATAATTTGTTTATTATGTATCACAAATATTATTTTAAAATTTGTGTATTATTATTAAATATCGTATATCATTTTAAATTCGTATTATTATTAAATATTATATATTGTTTTAGAATTGGTATATTACTAAATATTATATTTTATATATTTTAAAATAATTTATTACGAATTTAAAGCTTTGTTTAAATATTGTCTTGTTATTGTTTTTTTTATAAATATATATATGTTTTTTATTTTAATTATATATTAATCATTTTAAAAAATTTATCATTTATTATTTATATTATTTTAATATCTAATTTCTACTTCATTTATTTTATTTGTTATTTGGATTATAAAAGTTTTATATTTATTTCTTGACTTATCTTGTATATTTTCAAAATTTTATTGGTTTATCTTCGTTTTATTTTATTTATTATTGTTTTAGTTTATTAATCTTATCGCATAAATTATTTGTTATTTTTATATTATTTGTTATTTTCTGTATCATATTTGCATGAAATGTTAATGTATACATATGTGATTTATATTGTTTAGCATTTATATCCTGCAATTTGTTAACATTATATTTTGCCAGCATCATTGTTTTTTTAAAAATATATTTCATTTAAAAATTTTCTTTAAAAATGAGGCAATGTTTTTGTGTTTAGAAATTCGAGAGATAGTGCCCTAACGTGCTGGGTTACGATTTCCCGTTTGTCTAAATACCTAAAATATCCTTTTAAGTGAATTTTGCAAATTACGAGATGGTTTCAGTTACGAGAATTTAGAAACATCGTGTCCTAACGTGCTGGATGTGATGTTTAGATTCTCTCGTAACAAAAGAATCTCGAATTTTAACTCAAATCGTTCATATTAAAAAAAAAAAACCATATTTTTAAATCTTTTCAAAGTTTCAACATTAGGACAGAAAACTAATCAATTGGATATAGTTTTGGGCATTATGAGGGTGCTAATCCTTCCTCATACGTAACCGACTCCCGAACCCGTTTTCTAAAAATCGTAGACCAAAATGTTTTAAAAGGTGATCCAATCACACCTAAAAGATTGGTGGCGACTCCATTTTCATTTTTAAAGTCGACCCCATTTTTCCAAAACCCTAAAAAAATTCGACACCTACAGGTATTCTGTAATGAATTGAACCAAACTTGCCCCTATTTGTATCTTATTTTCATGAACCAATTTATTTCTAGCTTTCCATAATCCTCATGTTGTGCACACTATTGTTCTAATTCGATGCTTAGATTCTGTTTTGAATAAAGCTTACATCTAGTCATTATACTATAATTGCTCTTGCTCCAAGGTCCATTTGATTCCTAGTTTAGACCAAACATTAGTTGTAAATAGGCAGTCTCTAAACACATGATCTGTGGTTTCAGTATTATTTAAACACCTCAGACAGTTTGTTACATTCCCCAATTTGCGTTGATATAGATTAGAAAGAGTAGGTAGAAAGTTATTCAAGGTTTTCCACACCAAGATTTTTGTTTTTGAGGGTAATTCCACCATTCATAATTTTTTGTACATGGGTTTGTAATAATTTTAATTTGCTTGTAATTTTTTTGTTCTGTCATTCTGCATTAAATTTCTATAACCACTTTGCACTGTATAAACACCTGAAGCTTCTCCTCACCATAACAGTCTATCTGCTTCTTGCTCAATAGGGAGGGGAATCCATAGAATCCTCTCAGTATCTTTGGGATGAACGGTACTTCTAATTAGCTTTTCTTTCCAACAATTTAAATTTTGTTCCATTAAATCCGAAACATATACTAGATTCTGGTCAATTTTTGATAACTGAACCTTATAATCTTTAATGCTAGAGACCCACGCCTCATTCTAAATTCATATATGCTTTCCTAAGCCAACTCGCCAACATACCCCCTTCTTAAGAAGTCCTTTTGCTAACCATAAACTTTTTCATGTATATGATGGTAAGTTTCCCAATCTTGCTTGCATGAAATTTGAATTTGGATAGTACTTCGCTTTTAATAACTTTGCTAATAATGAATATGGATAACAAATTAAACGCCAGCCTTGCTTTTCTAACAATGCCACATTAAAATTTGATAAACATTTAAAGCCCATTCCATCATCTTCTTTCAATTCACCAAGCTTCCTCCATTTACATCAATGAATTCCACGTTTATCATGTCGTTTTTGCCACCAAAATTAGCCCATAATGTTTTCCAATTTTGCACAAAATGATTTAGCTAACAAAAAGCATGCCATAGAGTAAGTAGGAATTTCCTATAGTACTACTTTTATAAACACCTCATTTCCTCCAATTGACAAAAATCTTGTATTCCACCCTTTGACCTTATTGATCATCCTATCCTTTAGGAGTTAGAAAGTTCTTTTTTTAATCCCTCCATACAATATTTGGTAGACTTAAATATTTCTCTGGATTTTTTAAGGTTCATACTTCTAGTATGTTTACTAATTGCTCCCTCTTCTGCTTGGAAACATTTGAGTTGGAATATGCCATTGACTTATCAAAGTTTATGCATTGACCAGAACAAATTTTATACTCTTATAACATAGCCTTAAGGTTTTGGGCTCCCCTTTTTGTAACATCCCCAAATAAAATGCAATCATCTACAAAAAGTAAGTGTATAATAGTTGGACCCTTACGACATACCTTTACCCCTTTAATAGTACCTTCCTATAACGTTAACCTCATTAAAGACGAAATGTCTTTACTGCAAATTAAGAATAAATAGGGGCTTAATGGATCACCTTGATGCAACCTCTTCATTAGTTTGAACTAGTCGCTCATCTCACCATTCATGAATACCGAATAATTCATTGATGTTACACACCGCATGATTATGGACATAAAGGAATTTCCAAATACCATCCTATGCATAATTTTTTTCCAAAAAAGACCACTCCAGCCTATCGGACCTTTGCCCTCTTTTAGTCTATGAAGCAAAAGGATATGGTTATTGAAAGTCCATGGCGTTCCACTCATCACCCGTTCCATATATACCTTATAAAAGAATCAGAAAATATAACGTTTCTCACCTAGGTCAGATATATGAATTCCCCCCAACGAGTGCCATAAATTAGCCATCGTATTCTTCATTGCAGGAAAGTGAACCACACTCGCTACGAGGTAGCATCCAACTAAGCATAAATCAAATAACGATCTTTATGGTCTAGCCTCTGTCGCAAATTGCATGCCTTCATCCTCTTCTTCGTTAAGGCTTAAATCTGCCAACTACTTCTCCATTAGTGCCATCTCTACCGCGCTTCAGCAAATTCAACTATTCCCATTTATAATCGAGATTTTGATCTTAACAAAATCAATTTTTGTAACCGCTACTCAGAGTATCTTCTTTTTTAAAGAAAACTTCCTTGTCAGCGGAAAGAAATATTATCACAAGTAGAAACCCAATCGTAAAAACCCTAGACTTTGCTAGATGAAATCGTGCTACTTTGAGAGCAGACTTGAGTAATTAACAAGAATTAGTTCTAATTTTTAAAAAGTTAAATGGAATATATAATATAAAATTTTAAATAAAATTTTATAAAAATCATAATGAAAGATATGAATATATTTGTAAAATTATAATATAAATTATTATAAAATTAATATAAGAATATTTTAATAAAGGATGAATTACATCATTAGTCACTAAATTATGGATAAGTTTTTGTTTTGGTCACTTAACTAAACAAATTTACAATTTGGTCACTAAACTATTCAAAGTTTTCAATTAAGTCGTTAAAAATTATTCAAAAGTTTTTATTTAAGTCATTGGATTATGAATTTTTTTTAAAGTTCCACTAGCGAGCTTTAAACAACGATTCAATGATCGGCATGGTGAATTAGTACCCTTTGACGAGTAGAAGAATATATTTTAGATCCAAGTTGATCTGATAGTCAGTAATGGAGATTGGAGAAAAAATATTTTAAATTTTGGTTTGCAGATTTGTAACATCTAAATCTGTTTCATGAAAAAATTTGAATAGAAAAAAGAAGATATTAATGCAGACATTACGAACAAAGAAAGCAATAAATTATTAATTTTAACAATCCAATTACTTAAATAAAAAATTTCGAATACAATTTTTATAAAATATAGTGACAACTAAGACAAATTTAAGTAAAGCCAACTATGACCCTGACCCGTAAATCTTAATAAAAAAGTCCAACTTGCCCTACAATCTTCAAAAGAAAAAGAAAAAAGAAAAAGAAAAAAACTTGTTATGGGCATGAGGGCTAGTTTGGCAATGCTTTTGAAAAATGCTTTTGAAAAGTGTTGTAGAAAAGTGCTTTTTAGAAGTGCTTTTGAAAAGTTTGGTTTCAAATTTGAGTGTTTAGCATTACTGTCAAAAAGTGCTTTTGAGAAATAAAATGTCCATTTTAGACATGTTATTATGAAGTAACAAATATGCATTTAAATAATATTTAAATTAGTTAATATTATTATATTTTATTAAGAATATAAAAAATTATTATAATTTGTTGTTAATATTTTAATATATGAAATATAAATTTTAAATATTTTTAAACAATAAATATTAATTATTTATAAAATTTAATTAGAGTATATAAACTATATTTTAAATATTTAAATATAACCATTAAATATTTATAATTAATATTTTAAAAAATATTTTTTATTTTTAATTAATAATTTTAATACATTTGTAATTAAAGACTAAGAAAAAAAGGAAATTATTATGTCATTAGAGGAGTAAAAAAGTAATTAAATACTAAAAATACTTTCAAAAAAAATTAAAAATTTTAACTTTTTCTTTTCAAAAGTATTTTTCAAACAAAATTTTAATAAAAAATAATTTGTTTAACATAATTTTTCTTTCTTAAAATATTTTTTTTGGAGGTAGAAGTGTTTTTTTTTAATGCAGAACGAGCCCTAAGTCGAGCTGTTTTTCCTTTTTCCGGCCCTAATCCAAATAGAGCTAAGTGGGTGCTGACAATTGTGAGATACAAACGTGGAATGAAAACATTGGAGGAATGGACCCATAGAGATAGAACCGCAGGGAAAGGTCTATGACTGCTAATAGATGGAGCTGGGCTTATATGCCTGATGAGTGATAATCCTAACCATTTAGGCGGAGCATTCAATAAAACACTTGCCTCGTTTCCATCGACAGCTTCTCCATATCTCTCTCTGCTCTCTATTTTCCCATCTCCCTGTCTCACTACATTGCTCTGATTCTTGTTTTCGTCAAGCTTGGTATCTTTCTTTCTTTAAATGGTGTTTCATTAGATCTATTTGGTGTTTTTTTTTTTATGCTTAGACATGTAGCACTGAAGCTTTGGCTTAAATGGGTATTTGCTATTGTAGGCATTTTCTGTTTTTCTCAATGGCAATGGATGCTTCACTGACTATGTGCAAATCGGTCACATCACCTCCTGTAAGTCTCCCTTCTCTTTTCGCATCATAATTTTCACTTTGTTCCTTCTGCTAGATGCTAGATTCTTTCTTCTATATAGTTTTGGAAATTGGATATAGATTCCTAGAGTGAATTCCGGCAATGCTCCGATGTTTTCTATTTTCCTAGGACGAAATCTGCCAAAGCTCCGATACCCCGTTAAATACTTACTGTGATTTTATGTATGGGTAATTCCTCAATCTCTTTGCTCCCAACAACATATTTTCTTTATCTGGTGGTAAAAAAGAGCATGCTTTTTTGGGGAGATGCTATTGTACTCTCACGTATCGAATCGCAAGTATCTAACGTATTCATATCTAATGATTTTCCACAAAGTGCTAATGAAACTTATAAATCACATGCATTAAATCCTAAGAGCTATTTGATCGATTGCAGACATCTCTAGAATGCCTCTAATAGAGGGATAAACTTTTAACATTTCGTTAATCAAAGTTACGAGTTACTTTATTATGATATATAGCTAACATCATGGATTCTCCTATCGAAGGGCTTATTCTTGGGGAGAAGTAGAGTTATTAGGAGTTCCCAGTGTACTTTTATGGTGGGAAGCAGGATCAACTTTCCTAGGCAGAAAGCTCAGTCAACCCAAGTTAGATGTAAATCTGGCAGGTGTGGAGGAGCTCTTGGTGCTAAATGCCGTGCTGAGAAAATTTTGGTGGCAAATAGAGGAGAAATTGCTGTTCGTGTAATCCGAACAGCTCATGAGATGGGAATACCATGTGTTGCTGTTTACTCTACAATTGATAAGGATGCACTTCATGTGAAGCTGGCTGATGAATCAGTTTGCATAGGCGAAGCACCAAGCAGTCAATCGTAAGTAGTCATATCTTGAGCATCTATGATTTGCTTGTTATGTTTCTATTATAATTGTCTTAGCTTTTACATCAAAGTTTGTCATGAAATTTGTCTTGTTAGATGCTCCTCATTTAATCTTTATTTGTTCATTGAATTAGAGATCTGTAGTTTGGAGATTAAGAAAGAAGGGGACTGAATCAATTACCACTACGAAAACACTGTTTTAAATTGTTCTGTTAGATAAGTTTCAACTAGCTATAGTGCTTGAAAAAGACTGATTTAAATTATATCTGTTAGATAAGTTTCAACTAGCTATAATACATGAAGAAGTACCGAAAGTCTTTTGAAGATTTAACTGGAAATAATTTGCATGTAACAATTCAATGGAATTTGGAAGGTTCTTATCATTTCGGCTGTTCTCTTTTATCACCTCTGCCCTGTGTTAAAGCCTTGGCGAGGTCTATTATGTGTACTAATAGCAACAGTGTTAAGTTTTAAATTATTTCCAAATATATTTTGGGCTAAAAAATGTGAATCTAGTTAAGTTTGAATTCTGGTAAAGTTTACAACCTTCTTTTCTTCTTTAAGAGTAGGAAGCTTAATTTCATTTTGAATTCAATTGAAATTTGAAAATATGTACAAGGCCAAAAAAGACCATTTATACAAATCATGAAGTGTATTTTGTTGTCTTCATTTGAAGAATCAAGTATAAATTCTCTTTAGATTGTTTCCACTTGCATAGGCATATATTATTGAGCATATATAAGCCATCTCTATGTTCTTTTTCTTTAATGCACATGCCTTGAGTTCATTCTCTGCTTTTACAATCCTTATCTATGTTTTTGTATTCTGTATTGCAAGCATACCAAAGCATGCTTTTGTGCTTAGGGTTTGTGTATTTATTCAGTTCGAGTATGATAACAGCTCAATTTGTATGTTTGGCTGTGTTTTGTTCAGGTATTTATTGATTCCAAATGTCCTATCTGCTGCAATTAGCCGTAACTGTACTATGCTTCATCCTGGGTATGGTTTCCTTGCTGAGAATGCGGTTTTTGTAGAAATGTGCAGAGATCACAGGATCAACTTTATTGGGCCTAACGTAAGTACACAGCTGTCAAGTTATTTGACAATAATTTTATTATTGGAAAACTAGTTTTTTCCCCTAATTGATTGGAGTTTTCAGTAATGGCATTTTCCTGCTCAAAAGTAACGGATGTGCATAATGATGGATAACATATTGATATGTAGAGTTGCAACCTGTGCTTTCTATTGAGGCTGGTGAAGTTAGTTTTGGTACTCATATTGGATACCTTAGAGGGCCATTAGCCATTGGCTAATACGAGCTACCTAATACCAAAGTGTTTTTAGATGTTTGAAATTGATACTGAGCATAGAAAAGCAAAATTTCTTCTGATAATACATTTTAATTACTTCAAAATTTAAGTTAGCTATATTTGAGTGCAGCTCATAGATCCACTCATGATATGATATATCTCTTTGCTTGTTTCCTCATCCTGAATGTTCGCTAATCTGAATTTGCTGCATTATTTTGACTCAGTTTTGTGTAGTTATTTTAGCCTATCTTTCTTAGTTGGAGTTGCTTGCTTTCAGCATTTAGTTTCAATTCATCACTGCAAAATAATTCTGTGTGGCAAGCAGATTGCTTGACAATTTGTGAGATAAGTCTGCTACTTCATGAGGTCACAAGAAATTTTATCTCCAAGAGTTGTTTACTGTGGCCAGATTCTTTTTCTTTTAATTCTCTTTGCTAATAAGTTTGATGAGTTTTAAACTAAACCTTCATGAAATTCTTTTAGCTCATTTGTCCAGCTTGGATACTTTTTGGTTTTAGCTCATCCTCAGCCCTAATTTAAAGAATAAATTCTGGCTATGCTTGGGCAGCCTGACA
The DNA here is from genome assembly GCA_020496765.1 of Gossypium stocksii. Taxonomy (NCBI): domain Eukaryota; kingdom Viridiplantae; phylum Streptophyta; class Magnoliopsida; order Malvales; family Malvaceae; genus Gossypium; species Gossypium stocksii. The sequence goes on from CM035624.1 coordinate 46,933,503, forward strand.
GTATTCGTGTTATGGGTGACAAATCAACTGCACGAGAAACAATGAAGAACGCGGGTGTTCCTACTGTTCCGGGAAGTGATGGATTGTTACAGGTATTATGTTTTGGGTAAATAAATGTTTATGCAGCTCAAACATAGTATTCATATTGTCAGTTTACTGTTCTTTTGTTAACTTTCTGTTTTTTAAAGAGTACAGAGGAAGCAATCAAGCTTGCCCATGAGATTGGCTTTCCTGTGATGATCAAGGTGATTATTTTGCTCCCCAGCAATCAATTTATGTTCTATAGTGTCAGTTTAATTTACCGACTAAACATGCGAATTTGGTGCACCTTTTCGCTATTCTACTTATGCTTTGTTTAGAAAATTTTGATTAAAATTTCATATTTTCTGGTTAGTTCCAAGATTAATTGTTAAAAAAGAAACAATCTAGCAGACATGCATGCTGACAGGAAAATCGGCCTGAAGCCTATATTAGGAAGAGAAGACATCTATGTAAAGCAGATCCAGGAATAATAATGGAGAGTCATTCCCTTTTTTTTTCAAAAAACAAAAAGAAAAGATTTTTGAGTCCTATCCTAGCATAGAGTTCATAAACCCTTCTTTTTCTCTGGCTGTAACTTCTTGAAAATCATTACAAAATCTAATATCTTCTATTGATCGCCATTTGAAAATTATTAGGTGTTCATTTTATTGCTCCTAGAATTGTAGTGGTTCAATGGTGATTTTTGTTAAGGGATGCAGTGAATATCCTGTATTCATTTTCTGGCACTGTTATCAAAAGCCAACTATGAAATATGATTTTGAATGTCAAGAGGGTACCATTGTTTGTGAAACTGCATTGAAATCTGTGTTAGTTGTTAATTTTTATTCTTTTATATATTCAAGGCCACAGCAGGTGGTGGAGGGCGTGGAATGCGTCTTGCTAAAGAGCCTGATGAGTTTGTGAAGTTACTGCAGGTATTACTTCAAATACGAGTCGCTCTAATTATTTTACAGATCTCCCTTTGGAAGTCAGTTTTATGTAATTTATGTATCATTGGATTGTCATTTGATTCATATCTGCTTTTCTATTTGTCCTCCTGGGGTGGAGCATAACTGATGTGAATATGGAATACATTCTTTTCCTGATTTGATTTTTAAATGGACTTTGGTTTGGAACAGTATTTGTTGAGAAGAGAGAAAAATGGAAAGTAGGGAAATTATGTAGGTTTGTTTACTTGCTTGAAGGCACCACTGTTTACTCAGGAGTGTTTCTTTGATCTACTAAACAATTACTGCCACTTTTTTTCTTTTTACATAATTTCTTGACCCATCTTTTATACAATATGTGACAAAGTTTTTACTTATTTTTTTATATATACTCTAAAATGCTGGTTATATCCCTTTGAGGTAGAAATGAATGTTCTCCAAAAAGATTGGAGCATGCATTATCTAACTGAAGTGTATCTGCTCTCAGTTTTAATTTAATTTCTACACATTACAGCAAGCCAAAAGTGAAGCTGCAGCTGCATTTGGAAATGATGGAGTTTATTTGGAGAAGTACATCCAAAATCCGAGGCACATTGAGTTCCAGGTTATTTGTCTGTGCCATAAGTTCCCTCCTCTTTGTGGGCTTGAATCACTCTTAAGAATGTAAATCTGGAGAGCGTACTAATGTAGTTTTTCTTAATAGCTAGAATGTTTTTATGGTGACATCATATAATTTGCGACAGTATTTGTGCTAGGATAATTGTTGTGGTTTAGGGGAAAAAAACAGCAGTAAACAAAGAAATAGAAAAGATAAACTCTAGCCTCTAGTTTTTCTATTAATTCAAAGAAAAGAATCAGAATAATAATCATGGCTGTAAAGCCTACAACTTATTTAGACTTTCTTTCTTGCAAGTAAAGTTATTAGGCTTTATTGCAAACAAAGTTTTATTCCAAGCCCTTGGTTTAAATACTTAAGACAACTAATAACCCTAGCCGTCTGTAATATATCTAATACTTAAAGTAAATATTACAAGATAAAACTAAAATAATAAAATATTATAATATAAATAAAGCTCCTGCGTCAATAATACTGTGTTTCCTTAGCCTTCACTGTTGGCTTCACCGTTGGGAGATTTGTGGCATGCATTGCTTACTGACCTGTGTTTAAGCCATAGTGTCCTTTGCTTCATGTGTTCTCTGTTATAGAATATAGACTCCATGCAAGTTTTTGATTTTCCTATGTTATGTGGTATGGTTTTGCAGGTTCTTGCGGATAAATATGGTAATGTTATTCACTTTGGTGAGCGAGACTGCAGCATCCAGGTACTATAACCATGCTTAGCCCAGAACTTTGCTGCATCTTGTTTTAGCAAATCAATTCATAAAGGAATCACTTTGAACCTTCAAAAAAAAAAAAAAAAAAAAAAAGAAAAGAAAGAAAAAGCCCACTCAACTTGAAGGCTGAAGTTCTGTGGAAAGGCAAAACCATCTTTAGCTACTCCTTTAGAGTATCTGTTAAAGCTTCTTAGTTCCAAACTCTTCGTAATGTGGGACATAATATATTTGGAAAGATATGCCTACTTATATGTATGTTGTAATATGGTCAGAAAACTAGGGATCTTAAGACTTGTGGCTATTATAGGAATTATTTTTAACGTTTAGGACTCAGACAAGGTTTGTAGCAAATGAAATTTATCTTAAAAAATTTCTGAAACTGAAGCAAAAAGGTTTGCTTGAAATTCTGGAAAGCAATAATATTAGGAATTAGGATTTATTGGTTAATTGAGGGATTTGTCTGGTGGAAATTGATGGGACTTTGGGGCAAGAATTTGGTTTGATAGTCATAAAAAAGGGGATGTGATTTTTCTTTGAATGAAAATGAGTGATTCTTGGCATCCATTCCTTAATAAACTAAAACACTCAAAATGTAATATGTTAAACCCATCTTGAAATATGATGATTTCAGTTGTAATGGTTCTTGAGGATTAACTCTACTAGAGATAGGATTCCTACTACAAAGTTTACTAGAGCATATGAAATTCAATGTCTCACTTGCTAGAGTATGAAGCACAGACCCTTCTACAAGTCCAACATGGGCACAGCAAATACATGTTGGACATGTGAGGACTTGTAAAAAAAAATCAGACACAGTTGAAAACATGGTCAAGACACTGCTGGACACATCCAGATATGAGTAGACACGTCTAAGCACATGATGAATTTTGTTTTTCCTCTCAAATATGGAATCAACCATTGATGTTTCACCTTAACCTTTGCTTTGTTTTAACAAATATAGTCCTCGCTTATAGTATTTCAACATATATTATTCCAACATCATAGAAGGTAAACGCAAGTTGTCAAAATAACAACTAAATGGAGACTAGATGCCGATTTGAACTCAAGGGAAAACTTTACTCCTAGAAGCTCCCAAAATAAGCTAAGCTTGACAAGCTAACCCTTGGGTGCATAAATTGGATCTGCCCCTCTAGAGGAAAATAGCTAAAGTTTAAAAAAAAACCTTTATGATTAGCACTAAAGTTATAAGTATGAAAACAAATAAGTTAAACTTTTCATGGGTTCATCACAATGAATCAAACAGGTCTGATCACTAATATTGTTGGTAATTAAAGCATCTTTCTCATGATAATAACTTCCAAATATTGTATCCTTATGTTAGGAGGAGCAAAAATGCTTACAAAGGCTACTAGGCTAGTGGCTATTTCTCAAATCTTTGCTGCAAGATGTAATGTGCTAAAATTTAATTGAACTTTTAGCGGCACAATGTTCTCTATTGCTTTTACTTTATTTCCCTTTATTATTTAAACAGGTAAGTAGCTTACTGATAAAATGTTGTTGAATGTGACTTCTATACAGAGACGTAATCAAAAGCTTCTTGAAGAGGCTCCTTCTCCAGCATTGACACCAGAGTTGCGGAAGGCCATGGGTGATGCAGCAGTAGCTGCAGCAGCATCTATTGGTTACATTGGTGTAGGAACTGTTGAGTTCCTATTGGATGAAAGAGGTTCCTTCTACTTCATGGAAATGAACACTAGAATCCAGGTCAATAAGGATTGGGGACTCTGATTCATGGATTACCTATTAGCAGATTAATTAGAAGTGTTGCTAAATGTGTATTTTCATCAAATAAATTCAGGTGGAGCATCCTGTAACTGAAATGATTTCCTCTGTTGACTTGATTGAAGAACAAATTCGTGTAGCTATGGGAGAAAAACTTCGCTACAAACAGGTATTGAAATGCAAAAGGTTAAGTGAAATGCTTTGGACCATAGAACACAATGTATTCAACTGCTCATAAATTATGATTTGCAGGAAGATATTGTGCTCAGAGGGCATTCCATTGAATGTCGTATCAATGCAGAAGATGCATTTAAAGGGTTCAGACCTGGACCAGGTATGTATTTATTGTATTTTTTTTTTTTTTTTGCTGTTTGTGTGCAAATTATTGTTGCAATGGTCTCTTTTTTGAGAATTGCTACGTTAACTATTTTATTGGATATTTTGGTCCTTTGTACATAATGTTCTAACATAAATATTTTGGAGCCCATCGCATTGGTAGACTACTTTTCCCCCAGTTCTCCATCATTAACATGGTCCAAGAGCTGTGCAAGCTGTGCTGAGTATTTACCCTTCCAAACAATAAGAGGAAGATATAAACCGTTAGGACAACACAGAGAAGAATTTGATGACTAGAAATTTGTTGGAGGACTGGATTGTGCTCATGTATTTGAAGGAGGCTCTCTGTTGCTTGACGGTGCATCTGGTGTATTCCTTCGAGTTAGGACAAGATAATCAATCAGGACTTGAAGAGTGACCTGTATTTTGTGGAATAGAAGCAATAGGATTGGGCTCAACAGGTAAAGGTGTAAGAATTATAGTATAGAGCATCTTCAACTGAAGTAACATCAGCATTTATTCAAAACTAGATTATAAGACCAGCATCCTAAAAATATACAAATAATAGATCAATTCTGCAATTTTTCCTGACCCAGTGAAAGTTGAACAAATGACACAACCAAAGATTCGAGGAAATAAGAAGGTTTGCTATAGAGGAACAAAGTACAGAATGAGAAGATTGGTCATTGAGAACTGAAGAAGGCATTTGATTAATGAATCAGACCATGCTCTTGCATGAAGGAATTGGAGTTAGAGAACACTCCTGAGTGTTATCATTGTGAAGTACTCAAATAGTGAGAGTAAATTGAGATTAATTTCAGCATGAAATTGCAAACAACTCTTGAGCATTATCATCGTGAAGTTCTCGAATAGAGAGAGTAAATTGATATTAATTTCAGAATGAGAAGATTGACCATTGAGAACTGAAGAAGACATTCGACTAATCAAATAACATAGTTTAAGTAATTCATCAATCCAAAATGTTTAGGAAAATGCATTTGATATGATAAACAATGAGTAACCTTTTTTTTTTCTTCCTGTTGTGGCCCCTACAACTGATGAATCAGGCCATGCTCTTTCATGAAGGAACTGAAGGAGTTAGAGAATACTCTTGAGCATCATCACTGTGAAGTACTTGAATAGACAGTAAATTGAGATTAATTTCAGCATGAAAGGGACATGAAATTGAGAACACCTCAGAGGATCTTTGATAGATAAAAACGCTGAACACGAGAATAATCATTTCCAAAGGTAAGTTATGAAATCCCAATTTGGAGGTAACATAACAGGGATGTCAAACAGCTGAATGGACTATCATAAAGGAATTTTGAGCTTGTTTATTGAAGCAGGGGACCAAATCAACTACAATGATGGTTTCCCAACTAACTTGACTGTCACTTAAGACAACACAACTAAGTCAAGAATCCACTGCTTCATCTTCTCCAAAGATGGGTGACCAAGATGACAATGAAAACTGAAATGGTGGAAGCAACACTGACATGCAAAAAGTTGCAATAGATCAAAATAGTAGAGCCCATTTAATTCACCCCATCTCCGATATTTTTTTCCGCAAATCCTGGATAATATTAGAATCAAGGAAGGTAACAACTATTTGGTGTTTTGGTTTGCTTACTAATAGACAGGATGAAAGGAAAAAGAAAACTGAGGTATGTATCAAATAGAAAATGGGGGATGTAAAGAACTAGGTTGCAAAGCGCTAGTGCCAGTGGGTAACAAAGTTGTTAACAAAATGATAGATAACAAATTAGTACTTGTCATATAGTCATTAGGACCACAATCGAGAAGGAAAGATTTTGGATTAGAAGAATTGGATGATAGACGGGTAAGAGGAGTACCGTTTTGAGCAAGAGCCCCATGACAATAAACTTGTTGAGCTTTCAACCATTGAAGGGATTTGGAATATTCATTTGCTGATGAAGTCACTGTTTTCTGTCTGGTACCTATATGACACAGGTTCAAACTCCGTCATCTCCTTTCCTCCCACAATATTGTAATGATAAAAGAAAAGTCACTTCTTGTCTTCTGGTCATCCCCTTGGTAATTGTAATTACCAAGCAACTCTTCATGTAGCCTAAATCCAGTGTTTTATGAAAGAACTAAACATGTTGATGTGGATTGTCATCTAGTTAATGAACTTTTGCAGAATGTGATTTGTTGACGATCTATGAGACCTATGCACCAAGACCAACTATTAGATTTGTTTACCAATACTTGGTTCTATAATAAGATATATTTGTACACTATTCTGGATAAGGGATATTTTAGTTCTTTGCACTTAGGATTCTAATATAAATAGATGGGAGGCTACTGCATTGAAAGACAATTTCCCCAATGCTTTACCTGATATTAACAGCCATCATCCGAACCTTTATGTTGTTTCCTTTTATTTAAAAAATTTCCCTTCTTCTATACTGGTATCATTCAATCTTGCAGGCGTTTTTTTTTTTCTTTTTGCCAAGTGCCAACTTTATTAGATGTAATCTTCTTCTTTTAACATTATAGGATATATAGTTTCTTTTATTGTTATTTTTTATATTTTGAAATTTATGCTCAATTTCCTTGAGGCTTTCAAATGACTGAAAGGATAGAGAAGAAATGGAATGCTTGGTATAGTATTTTGATATTGTAAAAAAATGCTGTGCTTTTCCAATGACAGGGAGAATAACATCGTACTTGCCATCTGGAGGCCCATTTGTTCGAATGGATAGCCATGTTTATTCTGATTATGTAGTTCCTCCAAGCTATGATTCATTACTTGGAAAGGTTTGTAATATTTCTTATGCTATTCAAGTTTATGACATGTAAGGTTATGCATGTATGAGATGCTCGATGCAAAGTCCTTGAAGGTCCAAGAATGTTTGTTTTGGAAGATGAGAATTTTAAATCTTTTTTTCCTTTTCTTTTAAAGAGTAATAAGAATACCATAAATTACCTATGTCAAGGTGTGTACAGTAAACTGCATTAAGTTTTGGTCTTTGTTAAGGTTTTTCTATACATGGTAAAACATGAAGCAAAGTTTTATGTGGAACCGCATTCATTTTTTGATTCATGTTGCAAGGTGTTGCTGCAGTTACTTTGTATGCAGTTTTATAATTTTCTGGGGCTGCTTCACTAAAATGCGAACTTTAGCTTTGACATTGTTCTATGTTTCTCTGTTTTAGCTTATCGTATGGGCTCCAACAAGGGAAAAAGCAATTGAGCGCATGAAAAGGGCTCTTGATGACACTGTAATTACAGGTACTAATTATTGTCCAAGAGTGGACTTTGTTTGTTGTGCTGTACTATTTCTATCATTTACTTTTGTTTTTCTGTGGTAAATTCTTTTACACTTTCACATATGTGAGGTTCAATGGAACTTTGGGAGAAATCCCTTCAACCAGAAGAAAAGTAACTTTGTACATCTATTTGAATGAGCAGCTGACACCATTGTCAGTTTGACTCCTGTTGTTTCAGTTGGTGCTAACGCATGTAACTGAATATGCTTGTGCCTAAGGAGTTGCTCGATTTTTTTTTTTATCCAGTATAATCTTTCTATCAAGAAAAATCCTTCCTCATATTGTATTTGTATGTAATTGAATATGCATGTTCCAAAGGAGTTTCTCCATTTTTTCTTTTCAGCCTAATTTTATTATCAAGAAAAAGCCTATCCCTCAAGCAATCTCCTAATCCATACCTTTTGTTTCAGGGGTTCCTACAACAATTGAATACCATAAACTCATCCTTGATATTGAGGTTGGTGGTGCTATCTTTTGAATGTGGGATGTGTATGTTTAGTGGGTGAATATGCTGAGGTTCATAATTGTTTAATCTAATTGAACACACACTTAACAGGACTTCAGAAACGGAAAAGTTGACACTGCTTTCATTCCAAAACATGAAGAAGAGTTGGCAGCAGTAAGTAGTTGATTTACTTTATTAGGAACGTGCCTTTTAATAACTTAAGATTTTGAAGAGTTGGTTCGTAGGATTTAGGATGCTGAATATATATCAGTTGATAATTTGGTTTAGTTGAAGGTTTTGCATTTGGTGTTAATGGTGTGTGGTCCATTTCATAATTTCTATTGTAACAATCTTACAAAATCAGGGGGGTTCTGTTTCGTTTCACATTATTAGTCATTCTTCAATCCTCTTGAATCTTAGCTAAAACTTGAGCATAGTGGTTAGTTGTTTTGCATAAAACAAAGCCATGCATTTTTATGCACCACAACAATTGGGGAGAACATCGAGATTGGTCAATCTGTACTAGCAGAAACTGTTATAGGAATTGTGTTTTATTTTCATGATGATTTTTGTGCAACATAAAATTGAATTAGTAATCCTGTAATAGGCATTTTGATTTATTAATGATAAAGCTTACCCTCTTCATTGTTTTTTCTTTTTCTTTTTGGTGCCTGCAGCCACAGAAAATGGTAGTAGCAAGCCCAGCCAAAGAATTAACAAGTGCAACTGCTTAGATCAAAGATGGTTTATTTGCAACTTGTGTAATGATTCATGCATTGAGAAAATTGTTTGAAATTTTGATAATCCACTCTTTCATTTCAGTGTTGTAATGTTTGCATAATGGTGAGTAGAAACCGTTGATATGCATACATTCGTCTTGCGGTTAAAAACTATCAGAATTAATGACTAAAGTTGGAAACTTTAGTTTCTCTGTTCCCTGTTTGTGATGATTCAGTAGTCGTGACTATCCTGTTTGTCATCCACCAACATATGGCAATACGGATAATAAAATAAATGCGATAGAAATGTCAATATGTGATATTACTTTAATAGAAAATTCGTTTTTTCTTAACAAAAAAGAAATAAAAGGAGTTTGATTAATTCAATATGAAAATAAATATATTATATAACCTTTTCTATTATGCATGTACATCAACACTTTCAATTAAGTCACTAAAAATTCAAAGGCTAAATGCTTACGGAAGGGGTATCGTTCATTTAAACGCGCACTTCTATTACACGCACGAGAGGCTTTTTTCGTTTTGAGAAAACATGATGATGTGACATTTAATAATTATTATATATAATCTTTTTTAGTTAATTATTTTCAACATGAAATTTATGGAGATAAAAAAAATTAAAATAAGAATAAGTAATCCATATATGTTTCCACCTTCAACTTTGAAAAAAAACCCTAATACTTGAAAATTGGGCAAGAGCCTAAATTTTTCAAAAATAGTAGAATTATAACTTATATTGTTATCCAAGAGAATCCATTTGCATCAATGTCTCAAATATCTTCAAGTTTGGATTGTTAATTTCCATCTTCAATGCAGTCTATTTTTTTCATGGCAGGCTTCCTTTTTTTTTTTTGGCTGCTAAATGTTTGAAGACTAACTTGAAAAAACCCTGTGGGAGGCGGCAGAGCTAAAAATGACTTTCAACTTTTTCTAGTATCTGTGCCTAAAAAAAATAATCTGCAATTACCATTTAAAAGCATCAATATTTAAAAATAGCCAAATACACAAGTAAAATTACATATTAAATACACATCTTTGAATCAAATAACTTTAAAAAGTAATCATGCAACTTTCAATCAAATGTTGTTAAAAGGAAACAAACTTTAAAGCAAAAAAAAAAAAAAAAAAAAAAAAAATCTCAAAATATGTACATGCTAATCATTCTCCTTTCATAGTCTTCTTGCTGAAGTTTCCTTTCAATCTTGACTAATTTGTTTTAGGACTTCTTTTGTTCATAAAAAGGGGGTCGACAAACAAAATGAGAAAGCTGATTTTTTTTACTTGACTAAAAGGGTTGACTTTTAAGTTCTTTTTAAATTAAAGCTTGTTGTTTTTATGTTTTCTTTTTTCTTTTAATTTATATTCTTTTACCTATCAATAATCAAATCCAACTTGTCATGTCATCAAGTTTTTGCCACATAAGTTTTTTTTAAAGAATGTGTTTTTCATGCGTGGCCTAAGTGAGTTATACGCCCTAATGTGAACAAATTCGAAAAGGTTAGGCTTATATTTGAACAATTTGAAAGGTTTTACCCTTAAATGGGCAATCGGTCCTTCTTTGAGCATTTAGCCAAACACAAATTAAAAATTAATAAAGCAAATTTACTTTTAACCTTTTTTGCATGCTACATGAATTTTAAATTGACCTATATTAATTATGGAGTGAAGGAACGCCGGTGCCTCCAAGGCACAGCGGAAAATTAGAATAATAAAATTTTTCCGGCGATCCATACCATGGATCCATGTGTAAGGAACGAATCGGGGTGATAAAGGTTTCGAAATTACCGAAACTTCAATCTGAGTAGACAGCGACGCCAAGGCAACGAGAATCCTGAAGCACTATCGAACCAAGCCGCAACCTTTATCGATGTCGGCCTCTACGTAGTCCACCTAATTGACAACGAACGGTAATATCCCAGAAAACTATTTTCAGAGATTATATTGTTTTGACGGCTGCTAGACCCTTTAACATAGTTTCGGGATTGCCTATATATTAACTCTTTAGGTTTTTTTACCCTTGCTATATATAACTCTGTATTAATTGGTATATATTCATAACGAATATTTATTGCCATATATAATCCGAATCATAATAGTCATCATTAAAATAAATATAATAACGTTTAACCGAAAATTATAATTACGTTAATTATAATAAAGATTTCAGTAAACTATATTTATTTAAATTTATATATATATGAACCAAATCCATATATTAGAAAAATTATGTTCTGATTATGTGTACAACATCCTTGTACATATAGTATGTTCAATAGTTTGATTGCCCAATTAAATTAATTCTATAATTAATTTAATTCATGTGACAACCAGACACAATACCAACTATGTTTTACTCCGTTCATTTCAATCATAGGGTGTGACCCTATAGGTTCTTGTAACGTTAGCAGTAATATTAGAACTATTCTAATGTTACAAACAATGAGTGGCATCTAGCAATGCATCATTGCTACCTAAGTTACAAGAAGTCATGATTCGACATAACCTTTTGTGATTAACTTTTCATGCATTAATCCTTAAGTCCTATATCTTTGAAATGGACACAAGTCATGGAATAGTCACACTTGCATAGTCCATCCCATGTTTCTTGATACCTTGAGTAGACTATGATATACAAATAAGTATGACATCTCATATCAACTTATTTGAGCATGGCCATGCATTTCTAGTCTCACTCAATCAAGTGGCCTGAGATATTACTCCTATTATGTAGGAGGGACTTATCCTATATTGATCAACCATATCCCTCTACATAGATTGTGGTATATCCAACATTAGTCTTAATAGAACAACCAATTACGGTGTTCGTTTGACTATATCAAAATATACAACTCACGATGTTGGAATGATGATGATCTCAAGTATGAGGATCATATACACATTAATCACTATGAGTAATATTGTGACAATTACATAATAATCCAAGAAACATACTCATAGCGGGTCAGTCTAATATGTTGTTCTCTAACACACATATTCATGCATTGATTCTGACACTCCATATCAATGACAACTCTTTATCATCAATCAACTACATGTTAGTCTTAATGCATTATTATTGTCCTAGCCAACAATAATACTTGACTAAGGATCTTTTAAGAATAATCATATTATTCTTAGGACATTATTATAAAATAGTTTATTTATGCACACAGAAATGAAACTGAAATAATAATGGCAAAGCCTTATATTAATAAACATGATAAATCAAGTATGTTATCACAACTATCTCGTGATTGATCTTTGGGCATACTCTTACAATCTCCCACTAGCACTAAGACCAATCACTCATATATCTAATACCAAGTGACTTAGTGTGACGATCATGCTTCTGCTGTGTCAGAAGCTTGTTTAGGGGATCAGCAATATTATCATTTGTAGGTACTCTGCATATCTCTACATCCCCTCGATCGATAATCTCTCGAATAAGATGGTAGCGCCTAAGTATATGTTTGGATCGTTGGTGAGATCTGGGTTCTTTAGCTTGTGCGATGCCTCTATTATTATCACATCGGAGTTTTATAGCATCCGATATGCTAGGCACAACCCCTAGTTCAGTAATGAACTTTTTGATCCAAACCGCTTCTTTTGCTACCTCACTAGCTGCAATATACTCGGCCTCTGTTATAGAATCGGCTACTATACTTTGCTTTGAACTCTTCCAGCTCACAGCACCACCATTAAGGCAAAACACAAAACCTGATTGCGATCGAGAATCATCCTTGTCGGTTTGGAAACTAGCATCAGTGTAACCTTTTACACTTAACTCTTCCTCACCTCCGTATATTAGGAACGTATCCTTAGTTCTTCTTAAGTACTTAATGATATTCTTGACTGTGATCCAGTGACTTTCACCGGGATCTACTTGGTACTTGCTCGTCATACTTAAGGCATATGAGACATCTGGACGAGTACATAACATGGCATACATGATAGATCCAATAGCAGAAGCATATGGAATTTTACTCATGCGTTCTCTCTCTTGTGGAGTTGAAGGACACATTTCCTTCGAGAGTGAAATACCATGTCTCATAGGTAGGAATCCTCTCTTAGATTCTTCCATATTGAACCTTTTCAATACTTTGTCTATGTATGTACTTTGACTTAGACCTAGTAGTCGTCTCGATCTATCTCTATAGATCTTGACTCCTAAGATGTAAGTGGCTTCGCCCAAGTCCTTCATAGAAAAACAACTTCCTAACCAAGTCTTAATAGACTGTAAGGTAGGTATGTCATTTCCCATGATAAGTATGTCATCCACATACAGTACCAAGAATGTGATTATGCTCCCACTAACTTTCTTGTAAACACATGGCTCATCTTCATTTTTGATAAAACCAAACTCTTTGATTGCATCATTAAAACGAAGATTCCAACTTCGAGAAGCTTGTTTTAATCCATAAATGGATCTTTGTAACTTACATATCTTTCTAGTATCCTTTGGATTGACAAAACCTTCAGGTTGTGTCATGTACACATCCTCTTCAAGGTTCCCATTAAGGAAAGCTGTTTTGACATCCATATGCCAGATTTCATAATCATGAAATGCAGCTACAGTGAGCAACATCCTGATGGATTTAAACATAGCTACAGGAGAAAAAGTTTCATCATAGTCCACACCATGAATTTGACGAAAACCTTTAGCGACTAATCGCCCCTTGTATGTTTGTACATTACCATCCATGCCAGTTTTCTTTTTGAAAACCCACTTGCACCCTATAGGTTTAACTCCTTCGGGTGGGTCAACCAAAGTCCATACTTGGTTTTCATGCATGGAATCCATCTCAGATCCCATGGCCTCGAGCCATTTCTCAGAGTCTAGGCTCGCCACCGCTTCTTGATAAGTCCTAAGCTCATCTTGATCTAAAAAAAGAATGTCACCATGCATTGTAATGAGAAATCCATATCTCTCAGGTGCACGGTGTTCTCTTAAAGATCTACGCGGTGGTTGTTTCTACAGCAGTTACTTGTTCCTCAATTTCTTGTGGAATTTGCTGTTGTTCTGTCTCTGGTTCGGTGGTATCTTGTGATTCTCGAATTTCTTCAAGTTTAATCTTTCTCCCACTTCCTTTTCTAGAAACAAATTCTCTCTCTAGGAAGACACTAGTCCGAGCAACAAACACTTTGTTCTCAGTGGCATTAAAGAAATAATATCCTTTGGTTTCTTTCGGATACCCCACAAAATTACACCTTTCAGATTTGGGTTCAAGCTTAGTAGACGTCTGACGTTTAACATAAGCTTCGCAACCCTAAATTTTCATAAAAGACATACTGGGATGTTTCCCAGTCCACATCTCATATGGCGTCTTTTGAACCGATTTAGATGGAACACGATTTAGTGTGAAAGCAGCTGTTTCAAGTGCATGTCCCCAAAAGGAAATCGATAGATTAGCATGACTCATCATGGACCGAACCATGTCTAACAGAGTTCGATTTCTTCTCTCAGAAACTCCATTCCATTGAGGAGTACCAGGAGGAGTAAGTTGTGAGACAATCCCACATTCCTTCAAAAGATCATCAAACTCTAGGCTCAAATACTCTCCACCTTGATCAGATCGAAGTGTTTTGATAGTTTTGCCTAGTTAATTTTGTACTTCATTTTTGAATTCCTTGAACTTTTCAAGGGCCTCAGACTTATGGCGCATGAGATAAATATATCCATATCTACTGAAATCATCAGTGAAAGTAATGAAGTAGTGAAATCCACCTCTGGCCTGTGTATTTATTGGTCCACATACATCTGAATGTATTAAGCCCAATAAATCACTAGCTCGTTCACTTTTACAAGTAAAAGGAGATTTAGTCATTTTTCCTAATAAGCAAGATTCACATACTTCAAATTGTTCAAAAATAAATGAATCCAATAGACCATCTTTATGGAGTTTGGATATGCGTTTCTCACTTATGTGGCCCAAACGACAATGCCAAAGGTAAGTTTGATTTGAGTCATTTATTTTAGATCTTTTAGTATTTATGTTGTAAATGGGATTCATTTGATCTAAAATATAGAGGCCATTAATCAATTGTGCCGAACCATAGAAAACATTGTTGAGATAAAAGGAACAACAATTATTCTTAATTATTATCTCAAAACCAATTTTGTCTAAACAAGAAATTGAAATAATGTTTTTATTCAAACTGGGCACAAAATAACAATCCTCTAAAATTAAACCAAGTCTACTAGGCAAAGATAAAGTATATGTTCCCACAGCTAATGCAGCAACTCTTGCTCCATTTCCAACTCGCAGATCCACATCTCCTCTAGCCAAAGTCCTACTCCTTTGTAGTCCCTGTACAGAAGTACAAATATGAGAACCACAACCAGTATCTAATACCCAAGAAGTAGCAGTTGATAAATTAATATCAATAACATAAATACCTGAAGCAGACGTTCCGCTTGCTTTGGCTTTCTTGATTTCCTCAAGATAGACAGGGCAGTTTCGCTTCCAATGTCCAGTCACACCATAATGAAAACAGTTTCCTTCCTTAGATACCCCACCTTTAGGTTTCAGTGCAGCCTTTCCTTTTCCAAGATTGGGCTTACCTTTGCCCTTGGGTGTAGGGACTTTGGCCTTTCCCTTGCCCTTATTGTTACGGATCATCAGTACGGGCTTAGGTCTAACCTTTTTCATGTTGCTTTCAGCAGTTCGTAACATACTGAGCAATTGTGGTAGAGTTTTGTCAATTTCATTCATATTGAAATTGAGGACAAACTGGCTGTAGCTATCCAGCAACGATTGCAGAATAACATCAGTGGCCAACTCTTGGCCCAATGGAAACCCAAGCTTAGATAGGCTTTTAATATAACCAATCATCTTAAGGACATGAGGTCGTACTGGGCTTCCTTCAGCCAGCTTACATTGGAATAAGGCCTTAGAGATATCGAACCTCTCTTGCCTTGCTTGCCCTTGATATAGTTCTTTCAAGTGCTCGATCATATCATAAGCAACTATATCCTCATGTTGTTTTTGAAGATCAGGATTCATAGTGGCAAGCATAAGACATCCAATGTCTACCATATCATCGAGATGCTTCTTGTAAGCATCTTTATCAGCCCTCGAGGCATTAGCAGGTGGTTCATCAGGAAGTGATTTTTCAATGACATATAATTTCCGTTCTTGTTTGAGGACAATCCTCAAGTTACGGAACCAGTTAAGAAAGTTTAAACCATTCAATTTGTCCTTCTCAAGGACCGATCGCAATGAGAGTGTATTAGTGTTTGCAGCCATAATATATCTACAACAATAAAATATGCGTGTGAATAGATTTACCAAGTTTATATCAATCATTAAAAGGACTTTATTATATGATGTTTCCCACTATTTCAAAATTAATAACCCTTATATATTAATTTCGAAAAGTCTTTCTTGAAAAAATTTCTAGTGGGTCAAGGATCCATATTTCACCTCCTCTTAAGTCAACTTTGGCTTTACTCTCAAGATTATGCTTATTTAGGTAAGCAACACTTGCTAATTACATCATATGTAACTCCTACAATTTGGTGAACAACTCTTGTTCTAATCATCTTATGATATATCCAAATTACTTGCCTCTAGGTTTCTAATCCTATTAGAGTAACCTAGTTAAGTCATTAACCAATTTTTAATCAGCGAATATCACTTGTTTATTCTTCGCGTTTAACCAAGATAAATACTAGTACTTCGCTTTGGCAAAACCTACATAGTATTGATTGAGGCCTTAACGAGGGCATAAATTGGAAGGCCATGTTGACTTAATA
Organism: Gossypium stocksii; assembly: GCA_020496765.1. Lineage (NCBI taxonomy): Eukaryota > Viridiplantae > Streptophyta > Magnoliopsida > Malvales > Malvaceae > Gossypium > Gossypium stocksii. Next base: position 46,950,122 of record CM035624.1, read on the forward strand.
TTTTAATAGAGGGATTTTATTAGAACGTTACATCTCACCAATTATGGTCTACTTTAGTCCATTTAATCTTTTAATTGATCTCATCAATTAATGGGGTTTATTATTACCAAATTTGCATGCTTTAGACATCCATAGCGTCTCATACATGAATAAGTAAAGCAATAAATAAATGCAATAGTTATAGCCCATAAACTATGGTGGTTCAACCCAAGCCAATGGGAGAACCACTAGGGAACCTAAAGGTGTAAGTCGTTTCACAAGCTGTCAATCCACACTAGTCGGCCCATCTTCCTTCTCGTCTAGTCTCTGCGGTAATTTTTACAAATTACAAAATTTAGAAACTCGTTTTACATACGAGGGAGTAAGATGAGAAGAGAAATACAAGAGAATAGTAGTAAGGCACGACACGCAGGCTGTATTTATAAAATTACAACCTTTTATCAAATAGGTTATCGGGCTATAACTATGCATTTCAAACACCGTGCATTTCAAAAATAGCATGTACCATTCAACGTTTTGTTAAGTGACATATTAAAATATCCTTTCAACCCTTTTATGGCCCATTAAGTTTTATTTATTACAAAACATACTGGAAGATGATGGGGATCTAAAGGCGGTTAGAGGAAGCGGGCCAAAGGCCCGCGACCGAAACCGCCTGATCCCCATCCCCAGGGGTGCGGGAGCAGAGCCCCCGTGGTATGGACCAGGGGTGCGGGGCAGAGCCCCGCGGTACGAACCGCATACCCCAGTCAAATGAAACCTCACGATTTGATAACTTTTATCAACAGAATCGTGTTTTCAGGATTTTAATCCTTGAGGTTTCATATCGGAACAACTCTTGTTCCACTGGCCAGTAAACTCTTACTGGAAATTGTAAAAATTATCGCTACATCATAACAGACTTGTTAATGTTTACAATAATAACATAAAACCGAATAGGCCATAACACCATGATTAACATTTAATCACTTATCGAAAGGAACAGTTATCAGATTTCGCTTAAACGATTTAAACAGGAAAAGCATAATAAAATTAAAACATGCATCTCATACAATTGCATCACCCAAATATTTAAACCCGAGTTCGTATCATACAAGTGGCTCTGATACCACTAAAGGAACGCCGGTGCCTCCAAGGCGCAGCGGAAAATTAGAATAATAAAATTTTTCTGGCGATCCATACCATGTATCCATGTGTAAGGAACGAATCGGGGTGATAAAGGTTTCGAAATTACCGAAACTTCAATCTGAGTAGACAGCGACGCTAAGGCAACGAGAATCCTGAAGCACTATCGAACCAAGCCGCAACTTTTACCGATGTCAGCCTCTACGTAGTCCACCCAATTGACAACAAATGGTAATATCCCAAAAAACTATTTTCAGAGATTATATTGTTTTGACGGCTGCTAGACCCTTTAACATAGTTTCAGGATTGCCTATATAGTAGCTCTTTAGGTTTTTTTACCCTTGCTATATTTAACTCTGTATTAATTGGTATATATTCATAACGAATATTTATTGCCATATATAATCCGAATCATAATAGTCATCATTAAAATAAATATAATAACGTTTAACCGAAAATTATAATTACGTTAATTATAATAAAGATTTCGGTAAACTATATTTATTTAAATTTATATATATATGAACCAAATTCATATATTAGAAAAATTATGTTCTGATTATGTGTACAACATCCTTGTACATATAGTATGTTCAATAGTTTGATTGCCCAATTAAATTAATTCTATAATTAATTTAATTCATGTGACAACCAGACACAATACCAACTATGTTTTACTCCGTTCATTTCAATCGTAGGGTGTGACCCTATAGGTTCTTGTAACGTTAGCAGTAATATTAGAACTATTCTAATGTTACAAACAATGAGTGGCATCTAGTAATGCATCATTGCTACCTAAGTTACAAGAAGTCATGATTTGACATAACTTTTTGTGATTAACTTTTCATGCATTAATCCTTAAGTCCTATATCTTTGGAATGGACACAAGTCATGGAATAGTCACACTTGCATAGTCCATCCCATGTTTCTTGATACCTTGAGTAGACTATGATATACAAATAAGTATGACATCTCATATCAACTTATTTGAGCATGGCCATGCATTTCTAGTCTCACTCAATCAAGTGGCCTGAGATATTACTCCTATTATGTAGGAGGGACTTATCCTATATTGATCAACCATATCCCTCTACATAGATTGTGGTATATCCAACATTAGTCTTAATAGAACAACCAATTACGGTGTTCGTTTGACTATATCAAAATATACAACTCACGATGTTGGAATGATGATGATCTCAAGTATGAGGATCATATACATATTAATCACTATGAGTAATATTGTGACAATTACATAATAATCCAAGAAACATACTCATAGCGGGTCAGTCCAATATGTTATTCTCTAACACACATATTCATGCATTGATTCTGATACTCCATATCAATGACAACTCTTTATCATCAATCAACTACATGTTAGTCTTAATGCATTATTATTTTCCTAGCCAACAATAATACTTGACTAAGGATCTTTTAAGAATAATCATATTATTCTTAGGACATTATTATAAAACAGTTTATTTATGCACACAGAAATGAAACTGAAATAATAATGGCAAAGCTTTATATTAATAAACATGATAAATCAAGTATGTTATCACAACTATCTCGTGAGTGATCTTTGGGCATACTCTTACAGGAGGAGTTGATTCCTAAAAAGGTTAGATCCAGAGATAAAAAGGAGGAGATGAGTAACGGCATGATGATTGATCTATCTTCTGTTCAACCTGCTTCTTGGATAGATAAGCTCGTTGGCCACTCGACAGAGGATAGCTTCAAAGGCTTGGAAGAAAAGGAAGTTATTGATATCTTGGAAGGGGAAATTCAGAAGAAATTTGTGAATGGTGTGCTTTTTATAACCTTTTCAGACAGGATTCATCAATTCCTCATTCAAGGTATGGATAATACTGTGATTTTAAAACTTCTAGGTCGTAACATTGGATTTTTAATTTTTTAGAATAAAATTTACAGCATGTGGAGACCCTCAGCACCTTTGCACATGATGGATATTGAAAATGGCTATTTCCTAGTCAAATTTGAAAACAAGTTGGATTGCGAAAAGGCTCTTTCTGAAGGGCTGTGGACCATATTTGGTCAATGTTTGACTGTTCAACCTTGGACGTTGGCTTTCGATCCTACCCAGGCTTACCCAAGTGTTGTGATGGCGTGGATCAGATTTCTTGCTTTACCTAGTTATTTGTACAACCATAAAATCATTACAAAAATTGGGGAACTGGTTGGAAAAGTGGTCAAGCTAGATATGAACACTGACAGTAGGGCGAGGGGACATTTTGCTAGAATGGCGATTTATGTTAATTTGGAAAAGCCATTGGTTTCCCAGATCTTGATCAATGGTCGAACATAAAAGGTGGAATACGAATCTTTATCTGCTATATGCTTTCACTGTAACAGCCCGAATTAAGGGCTAAACAAAAAAGTGGTTTCAAAACCATAAATTCGAGGTTTAAAATATTATTTCAATTTAGTTTTGATATTTATTGGGTGTTTGGATAAATATGTGAATTTTTGGCGTGTGAATTTTATTGGTTGTATGTTCAATTTGGTATGTTAGACTAAATTGCAATAGGAAAAATATGGGTTTTATTTCATAAGGTACTTGATTGAATTAGGTTTTGAAATTAGAGGTCCTCATATGGTAATTAGGCCCTTTTTAACATAGTTGAACAAAAATTCCCAAGGAAGGGTGGAATACTAAAGGTTTATAATGAAGGACATTTTGGTTATTAGTTAATAAAAGAAATAAAAAGGGAAAAATATGGCCAAAATGTGTCCATAATCTCTTCTCCTTGGCCGAACATGGTGGGAAACCATAGCCAGGGTTTTGACAACTTTTCAAGCTCATAGTAAGTACAATCGAGCCCCGTTTTTAATTCTCTTCGTATTTTTAGAATCCTCGTAACTTGCTCTAGCTATTTCTACCATTATTTTAAGCTAGGGTTGATGTTTAAAATTTTACCCACGTATGACATACAAGTATTTTGATGTCTAATGGTGGAATATGAAGGTTTAGGATGTGGTAAACTATGATTACTAGATGATTTTTCATGAAAGTCCCTAAAAAGGACCAAATTACAAAGTTAATAAATTGAGGGGTAAAAGTATGAATTTGTGATAAAAGTGAGCTATTTTGGGTGTCATGGATATTTGCTTAGGCTTGGGTAACCAAAGGAATTGATACATTTCAATTTACGAGCCTGGGATTTAGTTGTAAAAATTTACTAAGTTAGGCGTAAAATGGTAAAAGTTTCCATAGGATGATTTTGTGTTCAATTGAGTAATGTGTGCATTAAACGAGTTAAATATGTCATTATAGATCGGGAAGATCAAGGAATCAACCTTGACCGGGGCAAAGGCAAGGTCTCGGATTAAGTTGCAAATTATTGCTTTTTGTTGTCAAGGTAAGTTTATATGTAAGTAATGTGTTCATTTTGTTTATTCCCGATTGAACCTTCGGAATAACGAGTGATACGGATAAAATATGGTTTGGTCAAATGTGTGATAAAGTGATCTTCACCATGTAGACTCGAAGGCTATGGAGCTCAATGACTAAGCCATATGTGTGATAAAGTGACCTTCACCATGTGCAAATGGTATTTACGGGACTTAATGGCTATGCCTTATAGGTGATAAAGTAAACTTCACCATGTGTACATGAGAGCAATGTCCCATGTAGCTAAGTCACACGGGTGATAAAATGACCTTCACCATGTGCACACGAGAGCTACGAGAATAAATGGCTAGGTTACATGGATGATAAAGTGATCTTCACCATGTGTACCCGAGAGCAGGGCTTATGTATTGGTGGAATCATGAGTGGAAAAAATCCACCGAGTATCAAATGTTAATCCGAAAAGTTCAACAGGAATGCTCACAAAAGAGATTGGTATGGTAGTACAATATGGTTGTGCAAGTGTATTCTTTGGGCAAGTGTAACTATGGAGAAATGCATGTGGTTGTGAGGGTGCATGTGGACTCAAATAGGTGAAATAATGTGTATGAATTGTATGGGAAAGTTGGTAAGTTTTGGTGGTAAGTTGGCATGTAAGAGATACCTTTGGTGTAACTAAATTGTTATCTTGATGTTAACTATTTACATATAGACTTACTAAGCTTTTGAAGCTTACTCCTTTCTCTTTTCCTTGTTTTATAGATTCAGTCAAGCCAGTTCAGGATCGGATCGAGTCGGAGGATCACCCACACTATTGACATTATCTTTTGGTACAGTGGAACAAACTCTTAGACTATGGCATGTATAGGGACTTAGTGAGGTTGTTGGTGTTAAGTTGGTTTGTTTATGTTATAGTAATTGTTATGGGATGAGTCATTTTGCAATCAAAGGCTAAGTGATTTAGCCATTGACGAATAATATTTTGTTTATCTATTATTATGAGAAAATTCATGAAATACTTGGTATGTTTGTGTGTGGTTAATTTGAAATGGATGATGGATGAGTAAATGGAGTCTTTTAGATGACTAAGATGTGTTTATTATGTGGTGTTACAAGTAGTAGTGATAGCATGTGTTTTGGGGTAAAGTATGGCTTAGAAAATAGCCTAACTTAGGGCCACACGGCTAGCCCCCATGGCCATGTGTGTAGGGCGTGTGAACCTTGTAGGGGATTTTTGGAGTTTAGAGACATCACATGGCCTGGTCACATGGGAGTGACTCATGGCCGTGTGACCAAAATGGCATGCTGACGTCATAAACATAATGTCCCAGTTTTTCACAAGGGGAGGTCACATGGGCGTGTCGAGGCCGTGTGGTGGACACGGGTAATGGACACGGGCGTTGGCTCGGCCGTGTGAAAACCCCTGTAGGTTCGAAATGAAAAATAATTTTCTAATAATTCAACATGGGTAAGGGGCATGGGCGTGTGTGACCACATGGCCTGCCCACACGGGCATTCCCCTGTCTCACACGGGCCTGTGCCCTGTATTAGGTCAAAATTTTCAAAATTTTTCTAAGTTCTCGGTTTGGTCTCGGATCACTATCAAACCATGTTTTGGGCCTCGTAAGCCCATTTTAAGGGTTGTATGATATTTTTTAAATAAGTTTTAAAATTGGAACGAAAATTTGTGGTTCGACTATGTGTGAATGATGGTGGTATTGTTCGGTAATGCCTTGTGCTTGGATAAGGGCAAGCTTAAGGTGGTAGGCTCTAAAACTAGTCTAGGCTTGGTTATCAAAGAAAATGTTGGACCAAAAATTGGTTCCAGTTTGGTCCCTAATTGTGTTAATAAGAACTTACAAATTTCAGAAGAATTTACTACGGGTTTGGGCCTTAGGGATATTTTAGCTAACCAGGCTTGGGATTTGATAGATCAAGATGGTCAGGAAGGAGTGGCCCAGCAAAGATTTGTTGCTACTGGTAGCTACAGTCAAACCCTAGTAGCGGTAGGAGTGGCAAGCAAATCCAATGACAGAGTGGTCCTCCAAGTCAAAGGTGAGTCTTCAGCATATCGTTCAGCCTTGACATTAAATGGGTGTGACCGAGAAGAAGTGGTGGTGGAAGTGGGTAGTCTCGACTTCGGAAAGTACTCGGTGGTGATCTTTCCTGGGAAATAAAATTCCAATAACAGAAATAGTGTTCCGTCTATAAATAATTCTTTGGTTTCAATTTCGAAGGGGTTTTCTAGCTTGGGAAAGGGGAACAGAATGAGAGGCAGAAGTACTATTAATAAACATAATAAAATTCTCCATGGTAGTAATATTCGCTTCAAAAACTCTGGGTTTCAACGTGTTTCGCTGAAAAAATCCAAGGAACAACTAGCGGTGAGTATTTCGGCATTCTCTAAAGTCAATTTTGATTCTGGGAATTCGACCAGAAATGGTGAACAACAAGAGGGGGTTAATCTCCCTGGACAGTAAGGTTAAAGCTTTTAGTTTGTATTGCTCCTTATGAGTTTTATTTTTTGTTATTTGGGGTTTATTATATTTTATTTTTCTTATCTGTCACTTAAATTATTTTTTATGGAACCAAATCTTAAAATTTTTTCATGGAACTATCAAGCGTGTGTTAGTAGAAATTCTATTCGAGCCTTTCAGGAATATAGTTCAGAACATAGACCAAATATAGTTTGCTTGGTAGAATCAAGAGTGAGCGGTAAAAAAGCTAATTTTATTATTGAGTAACTAGGCTTTAATTAATCTCATCGGGTTGAAGCTGTTGGTTTTTCAAGTGGTATCTGGGTGGTATGGAAGGATTCTATTCAAATTCAAATTATTAGAAGTCACCCCTAATTTATTTTTCTTTGTGTTTATAATCTTATTCCTAATAAGGCTTTTCTTATCTCTTTTGTGTTTGGCAGTCCAGACAGGTCGAAATGAAAGCTTCTTTGGGAGGGTTAAAATCTGTATCCCCAACTCATTCTATTCCTTGGCTAATTATGAGAGATTTCAATGCCATTCTATCACATGCGTATAAGAGAAGTCCCTTTACTGTAGGTAAGCACTATGAATTATTTGGTAATTTTGTTGATTCTTGTGAATTGCAAGACTTAGGGTATAGCGGACCCTTTTACACTTGGCAACGAAGTGGTACTTCTGTCAGATTAGATCGGGCTTTAGCTAATGGCAAATAGATGTCAACGTTCCCGCAGTTTTTAGTCCAACATCTCACTCGTATTAAGTCTGACCATCGGCCTCTCTTACTATCTACTAGACCTAATCTTGGCATGCCTAAAGGAAGACCTTTTAGATTTCTACTAGGATGGACGCAACATAATACTTTTCCCACATTTGTCAAAGAAAAGTGGAATTTTGCAGGTAATATGATTGATTCATTGACTAATTTTACTTCTTCTGTTAAAGATTGGACTAGGAATGTGTATGGCTTTTTGGGTACCTGTAAACGACATCTTATGAGATCGCTGAATAATATTCAAAAGGCCCTAGATCACTTCCCCTCTAGTCATTTACCTCAGAAAGAGTCAGAAGTTCAGGATGAGTTGGAAAACGTTCTTGATCATGAAGATTTACTTTAGAGGCAAAAGGCTCGATGTGACTGGCTTCACTTGGGTGATTGAAACACGAATTTTATCATAGTGGTACGATTAAGAGAAGAAAATTCAACTGTATTACAACTTTACGTATTGACAATGGGGAATGATGCTCTGATCAATATATCTTGCAATCTAAGGCTGTAGAATTCTTTGAAAGGCTTTATGGTGAGGCTCCCCCTACTTTGAGAAGCATTCCTAGTTTTGGTTTTCCTAGCTTACCTCTTCGGAGATTACCTTTTTGGAGGTTGATATCACAAATGAGGAAATCAAAAGGGCATTATTTGATATGGTGCCTTTGAAAGCGCTTAGTAGTGATGTCTATCATGCTCGTTTCTTCCAAAGCCAATGGGATACCCTTGGTAATGATATGTGTCAGTGGGTTAAAGGTGTCTTTGATGGAAGGTCGATCGAGTAGGAGTTAAACATCACGTTGATTGTTCTAATACCAAAAAAAGAGAGTCCTAAAGATTTCAGTAAATTTCGGCGCATTAGCTTGTGTTTTGTTCTTTATAAGTTGGTGATGAAATTGATTGCAAACCGGTTTAAGATGATTTTTTTCCCTAAACTAATATATCAGGAACAAGCTAGTTTCATAGCGGATCGAAACATTTCTGCTAACATTATTCTTGCACAAGAAGTTATTCATTCTATCCACTGCAAGTAGAAAGGGAGAAACTGGATGGCTATTAAGTTGGACTTGGAGAAAGCATATGACCGAGTTAGTTAAGATTTTATTTCTATTGCATTAAATATGGCTAGGATCCCTGTCTTTTTACGAAAAGTGATTATGTCAGCTATATCTTCCTTTTCTATGCAAATCCTTTGGAATGGCATGCCTACTCAGAAGTTTAAATTGGTTAGAGGAATCCGTCAGGGATGCCCTTTATCGCCTTATCTCTTTGTTCTTTGCATGGAAGGGTTGGGGTATATTATTTGAAATGAAATGAAGATCATTAAATGGGAACCAATTCAGTTATCCCGTACTATTCCTGTAGTCTCACATTTGTTTTTTGCTGATAACTTGGTGATTTTTTCAAAGCACAGCTGGATCAAGCACGGTTGTTGGATTCCATTCTTAATCAGTTTTTCCAGAATTTGGGGCACATAATCAGTGTTAGAAAGAGTAATATCTTCTTTTCCAAGGTCATTGGAGTTGAGGTCCGTAATCAAATTACTTAAATGTTCAGATTTCAGGAAGTTCAGAATCTTGGCACTTATTTAGGTGTTCCTCTTCTTCATGAAAGGGTAACTAGCAATACTTTGAGTTTTGTTGTTGATAAGGTAAGGCAGAAATTACAGAATTGGGATGCAAGAAAGTTATCTATGGCAGGGAGAATCATCTTGGATCAATCAGTACTTCTCTCCATTCCTAATTATTTTATGTAGTCTTTGATGATTCCGAAAGGTGTTTGCTCAGATATTGAGAAATTGGTCAATCAATTTATTTGGGGGCGTACAGATGGTCACCCTAAAATGTCTTTAGTGGGGTGGGACTCTATATGTTAGCCACGGGCTGGGGGTGGCCTTCGTTTTAGACACTTGGATGACCAAAACACGTTATTTCTTATAAAGATTGGTTTTAGCTTTGTTTCTAAGTGCAATGCGCTTTGGGTTCGTGTCTTTTTCTCTAAGCACAGATGGAAAGAACAACTTCCAGACTCTATTAGCAAGAACCAATGCTCCCATTTATAGAGGTATCTTTCTAAGATATGGTCGTTACTTCGTGAGAATATAATTTGGTCTATTGGAAATGGCGTTATTGTCCGTTGTTGGAAAGATGCTTAGATTCCAGGTATGGGCTCTTTAATTGAAAAAATTCCATCTTTTACTAACCTTGATTTGGACTGTTGTGTTAGGGAGTTTGTCAAATCGGATGGAAGTTAGAATTTGGACCTGTTTCGTGTCTGGTTACCTGAAGATGTGATTTGTAGGATTACTAGTATCCTTCCCCCATATTCTGGTTCTGGTTCAGATAGGGTGATATGGGCTCAATTAACATCAAGAGCCTTTTCTGTTCGTAGAGCTTATTGGACTTTAAAGGAGGCCACTTGGAATTCTTGATATGAGTATTAGAAGTCTATTTGGAAATATTCAGGACCACAGTGAGTAAGAGCCTTTCTTTGGTTAGGTTTTAAACAAAGACTTCTTATTAATTCAGAGCATGTAAGAAGGGGAATCGGTCACAGTAATTCGTGCACCTTGTGTGGGCATGAGTTTGAGGATTTGGCACATGTTCTTCAAGGCTGCCCTTCTGCGAAGGATGTGTGGATGCTTGTGCTTCTAGAACAACTTAAACAAAGGTTCTTCTTTGTCTCATTTATAGATTGCCTTTTACTTAACCTTTGTTTTCATGAAAGACTGTAGGGTAGTGGGCTCACTTGGTCATCTTTATTTGGATTAATCACTTGGCGTATCTGGAAGAATAGAAATATTTTTATCTTTCAAAATATTTCCTGGGTAGCAACTGAAGTGGTTAAGGTCTCTAGTTGTTAGGCTTAACAAAGCATGTAACGCCCCAAAATATAGGGGGTAGTATTGTGGGCATGGTTTAACAAATTACATGTTTGGCATGTTGGCTTGATGGTTTTAGTGCGTTTGAGGGTTCTTAGGAAGCCAGGGCTCAAGTTGGACCCTTGGTAAAATTTTCAATTTTTGTCCTAAGTGAATCTGGACGTTGGCATATAGGGTTTATAAGTAAATGTTGTTGTTTCATGACATAAAAAGGCAAGTGGTAGAGTGGCTTGTGGCATCATTTACAAAGGGAAGAAGGTATGGGGTTCGAATCCCATTGTCAGCTAATGGTTGTTATTTTGCTACATGGACTTGGTAATAGGTAGATTGGGATTCAAATTCTTAAGGGTTGTTGTAGATTTGGTCAAAAGAGATTTGGATGAAATTGGTGGGGATTTAGAGGAGAAAATCGTGGAGAAAATTGTGGAGTTTCAAATGGGAAGAAGTGTGTGCCGAATAGGGTCTTTGTGTAGGTGGGAATTCAATTTTAGTAGGGTAAAATTGTAGTGCCGAATTTCTTTTGGGTAGTGCAGCTTTTGTTGAGCATTGTTTTTCTTTGAGCAAGTTTAGGTACCAAAACTGAAAGCTCTTTTCTCTCCATCCTTGTGTAGTGCCGAATTTGTTAGGAGGTGATATCCTTTGCTATTCATTTTCTTTGTTGGTTAGCCGAATTAGGAGGTTACCTTTCGGGCATTCTCTCTTTTCTTTTCACTTACATTAGGTCGATTCATATCTTCTCCTTTCTTTTCTGCTTCTTGTGCCAATTATTCTTCCTTTTCTTTCATCTCCTGTGACAGCCCTATTTTAGCCCTAATTGGAAAAGTGGTTTCGAAACCACGAAACCGAATCAGAAAAATTTGAAAATATTATTTTTAGTGTTTTTATTATGTGAATTATCATGTGTGTGAGTTTCGTGATTTAATTTTGACAATTGGATATTGAATTATTAGATAATGACTTAATTGCATAAAAGAAAAATTAGATGGATTTAGTGTGAGTGCTGAATTGTGATTGTTCCTTAATGTTGGAAGGCTTAAGAAATAATTAGACCAAGGGAATCATGCATGGACATTTTCGGTCATCATTTGGTGGGAAGATAATGTTATAAAAAGGGGTTAATTTGGTAAAACAATAATTACACTTATGCATGTAATAGTAAAACATGCAAATGGTGTTCATTTTCTTTGTTTTTGCCGAAACCATAAAGAAAAGAAAAGAAAAGAGAAGCTAAGGCATCCAGCCATTCTAGTGTCAAATTTAAGGTATGATTTCATGTTAATTTCTTTAGATTTTGTAAAATTGAGTTGATAAGTGCATTGTGTAGTTAACCCATAGTTTAAATCCATAAATTATGAGTATAGTTGCATACGGCAACTTGTTAAAATTTTGAAATAATGTTAAATATTAGTAATTCATGCTTAATTGTTAAATTGAGCTTTAAATTGATGGAATTAAGTGATAAATGAAGGGATTGAGTTGTGAGTGCATGAATTTTTGAGTTTGAGACAAAGCTAGTAATCGGCCATGTGGTAATAAGCTATATTTTGAGTTTATTTCTTGAATTTGTAATGGTTACATGTTTGGTCATGGATAGAAAGTTGTAAATTTGGTAATTGATGATATAAATTGAAGAATGAATGTTTGAAGGACATTATGATGTTAAAATACATGTGAACTTAAGTTTGTAAGTTTAAATTGTGAGATTATGCTTTGGGTGGCTTAATTGTTTAAGAGGGCATTCGATTATGATTTAATTGTATAATGAAGTGGTGTTGGAAGCTTCGAATGATATGTGTATAATTATAAGTTGAGTTTGAAGCTTGGTAAATTGTTAAAGATGAAATTAAGAACTAAATTACATTCGGTCATTTGGGATGAGTACACATGTGATATCGTTTTGATGTTTTGAAATGGAATTAGTTATTAAATGAGTCCTAAGCGTGTTAAATTTTGATATGAGATTTGGAGTAATGCTTATATGATAAATTTTGTCTATACCTTGCTGAATGAGCAAATTTTAAAGAATGGTTTTGTTAAATGCATTTGAGATGGATAGAAATGAGGCTTGTCGAAGATATATGTGTTTATGAACATTGAAAGTTTCAATTAGATGATTAATAGCAATTGGCTATTGTGTTTACGTGAATATAGATGCCGAATGTGGACTTAAGCAATTAATTGAATAATTTGTTGTTTATTTAGGTGATTGAAAGTACAAAATGTTCGTATGGATATTAATACGTAGAGGAAATGTTTTTGTTGTTTAGGAAACTTGAATGTTCAGCCAAATGTTTATGTATGTGAGATTAAATGGGAATTTCGTGTGTTATGTAAGAGGATGCATATAATTGGTCATAGAATGGTTTTGGTAACCTTGGAAAAGAATGATAGTTTCATATCAAATATATATGTGAACTTCGGTTTAGTAAGTGTATAATAAAGTGGCCGAGAATGAGTCTTGGTTGTGTATATGTACTTATATCACTAAGTAAATACTTACTTCATGTCTTGAATGAATAAGGCTATAGCCGATTCTGATGTTTAAATTATTGACTTGTAAGAAGTTAAATTATTGATTTAAATGAATAAATTTGTTTAATCAAGCTCAAGAGCAAAGGAAGCAAAATTTGGATAAGGGGAAAGCGAAACTAGTCGAATAGCCGATCCGTAGTTGTTAGACGACAATTGAGGTAAGTTTTAAGTATTTAAACATAAGTTCTTGTGAATATGTCATGGTATGTCATGAAAGATTTGGTATCCTTTATTCGAATATACATATATACATGCATATTGCCGAATGATATGCATGATAGTGGAATAAGGTAAGTCTTATGATTATATTGCCGAAAGTTATATATATATATATATATATATATATGAATGGAAGATATGTTGTTGAAATGGGAATATTGCCGAATGGTATGTTAAGAAACGATAAAGTGATAGATATTATGTGATTATACTCGAATGAAGTCCAAGTGGACTAATGTGATTACCTTGTGTGAAATGCATAAATATATAAAGTGCATATGCTTATGATTTTGTGAAATTTATACTCGAATTGTTATTCGAGCCTTTGGCTCAGCAAGCTTTTGAGCTGGTGAAAATGTTTCGGGCTACGAGCCTAGCAGGCAAAATGCCGGTGAATGAGTATGGGACCTAAATGTCCAGCAGGCCTTGTGCCGGTGATAAGTTCGGGTTATACCCAGCAGGCTAAATGCCGGTGAAATAATAAAAGTTAAAGTCTATAAAGCTTGTGCTATATGGCTTCTGAATTCGTTAGATAGATTAAATTGTTCAGGTACGTATAAGTTAATTATGCATAGAAGGATAATGTGGATTGAATTTTGGAGGTGAAATGAAAAATATATGAGAAGTGGTTGTGTAACTATATATTTGGTCATTATGGAATTATATGCATGAAAGTATATGTTATACCTATGTGATTACGATTGTTGTAATTATATATGGATATGGTGCCTTAAATTAGCTCTATAAGTCGAATCAATGAATGGCATTGAAGAAATTGATGATGTGATTATGTGACTTCGAGTTTTAAAGAAACGATATGTCAATGAAAATGTGTACAATGTGGCTATGTATATTCGGCCAATGGATGATACATTTCGATTATGTTATATGTGATTAATGTGCACAAATAAGTTAAGTTGTTTAAATTACTTAAGACTTACTATGCTTAATTGCTTATTGTGAATCTCCGTGTTCTTCTCTATTTTATAGATCTTGGTTGGAAAGCTACAAGCTCGGGGATTCAAGTTCAAAGTCATCCACACTGTCGTCACTATTTTGGTACTTTTAAAAGTTGATATTTTGAAAGATGACATGTATAGGCTTAGCTTTCTTTTGAAACAAGATATATTTTGAATTTGTAAATATTCTAGCCATGCGAAAATGGCTTGCTTAATTCCTAAATATGAATGTATGGTTCGATGAACTTATGTGGCTGACCATTTTGAAATTATTCATTATTGTTAATTTGGTTGTGGTTATAAGTATTATCGAATGGATTCACAAGTCTAGGATGAACTATTATTCGGCTATGGTGTTAAGAATTTACCAAACGAATATTATTAATTCTGCATGATATGAAATCGGCATTTAGCATATTAGTTCAATTAGGTGTAAGTATATAGTATATTGATTAGGCTTTGTTATGTTTGGTATAGAAATTTGGATTTTGATTAGATGTAATGCCCATTTAGAATATGCATACATGCATTCGGCTAAGACCATGAGATGTTATGATCTGTAAAGTGACTTTGGTTTAAAAATTCGTTCATGGTATGAATAAGTCACATGGGCAAACTTTATATTCGTAAATTTTATGCAACTTGATTTTTGATGCTTTTCTTTTAGTTAGTAGTTATTTCGAATTAGATGTTTTTATATGATTAGGGAAGGCATGATTGAAAGATCAAAGAAATTATATTTTTATGCATGTTTGATAATGAGTGACTAGCCTAATCTGTCTTCTGATAAGTAATACCTTGTGACTCTATTCCAGTGATAGATGACTATATTTAGACTCGTTTGACGTGAATTTAGACGTAATAGAAGATTGTATTAGGCATCGTGACTTTGAAACTTAATAAAATTACCATTTTACCCCTGACGGCCTAAAAGACTATTATACCCCTAAAGATAAATTGCTTGATATATGTAAATGACTATATTTGTCTCTGTTAATATGCATGCTATATTTGAGTATGATATGTTATTCAGCATGGGGTTGGGTTTGACATTGCAGGTAGCTCTATTATAGTGGCTTTGCCACGTGATTCTGCATAGTGGCTTCGCCACGTAATCTGTATCTAGTGTCTCGGCCATGATATCTGTTATTAGTAGCTTGGCTGCATATTGGTGTGCAGGCTGGGTGGGTTGAATTATTCCCCACATGGCGTGATGGGCTGGTATGGGTGGTGTAATGGTTGGACTGGGTTGGGTTATTCATGCATTCACTATTTTGTATCTGTAATGGGCTTGGGCCCATTCTGTTTCTGAATAGGGCTAAGTCCCAGACTGATCTGTTTTGTATAGGGCTTCGGGCCAGTCTGTTATGCATATCTATTCTCTGTTATCGGTTGGGTAAGTTACACACTAAGTTTTCTCAAACTCACCTTTTTATTTAAATATGCAGGTAACCCCCAGCCATAGACGATTTGGAGTTGTGAGGGACTCGGGATGGCCACAAGTTCTCTACTTTCGGACTTTGTTTTTATGAAATTTTAGTTTGATTATTGATTATGTAATAAGACCATTATGGGTTTTATTTTGTTCAATTTTCCTTATTTGGGCTAATTTATCATTTCAACTGGTAAAATGGTTAATCGGGTTTTCAGAACTAATAACAAACGGTTTTAAGTAATTCACGCATGATGTTTTCAAAAACAACCATAAATTAAGAGTTTTCATAACTTCACTTAAATGAACACAACAAATATGACAACCATTTTCATTAACCTATTTTCCAACTGTTAAAAATGGTTTTAATTGGATTCTGTTTTATGAACAAAATAGAAACGAGGATTTCTTTTAAATAGTAGAAACTTTTTATCGAGAAGTCCAATTTCGAACATAATTTCCATGTGACATACCAGATTTGGCCATAACATTTGGGCTAGGTTTGGGGTGTTACACTTAATGGTATGAAAGCCAGGTTGCAACAACTCGGTTGTGGAATGGGTTTTGAAAGTTTGCTTAAAAAACTGATTTTAATGAATTAAATCTTTTTTGAAAATTTGATTTCCCTAGAAATTTTCTTAAAAAGGTTTTTGAATTGCTTTTCTAAACCATGGTTTTAAAAGAACTTATATGTTTCTGAATATTGTTACTGAAAGTGTGGCATACCGAGTCTCCGGCACCAAATCTGTAAGATTTCTAATCTGTTTCTTTTTTCTGTTATAGATCAAACTGTGATACTGAAAAACAACTGTAGATATTAGTACTATACTAAAAATCTGTAGTTAGGGCAAACTCGGACTGTAGGAAAAACTATAGAATACTGAAAATTGTAGCTAGATTTCGATCTGCCAAAACAAAACTTTAAATTACTGCTCTGTCATAAAACATCTGTTAATAACCACTAGAATTATGAACTAATCCATAAAGTTCGTAATAAGATAAAACGCAAAATCAAAATGAGCACAAGAGCTACACGTGGAAGAGGTGCTCGAGACCGTGGTAGGGCCGAGGTAGTGCTCGGGCTGGATCTTTAGCGTCAAGTCATATGCCTTCTAAGGAGGCACCAGCATCCCTGGTGATTGAGGCGGGGTCTCAGGATCAAGCTGCAGGGGATGATGCTTTGTCTCCAGCAATGCTCCGAGTATTAGAGAGCATAGCTGGAGCAAGTACTGAGTCCGTGGGCCGTGGATCGATTTTTGAGTGGCTCCGCGCTAATGGAGTAGAGATTTTCAAGGGTGTATCAAGCGTAGCCCCCAATGTGACCGAGTACTAGTTAGAGGCCACGGAGCGAATAATGGTGATCTGGACTGCTCGGTGGAGCAGAAACTATTTACTATCGGGACGAAGCCTACCAATGATGGCTCACTGTGAGAGATGGTACGATGGCAGATCGATTAACATGTGATCTTTTCAAGATGGATTTTCAAAAAAAGCATGCCAGGGCGAGTTATGTCGACGCCTAAAGAAAGGAATTCTTGAGTCTGACTCAAGTGAACAAGTCTGTAGCAGTGTATGGGCAGAGTTCTTAAGGTTAAGCTGATATGCCTGTGGGATTGTTGCCACTGAATATGAGCGCAACGTGAGGTTGGAGGATGGCCTCAGTGATGAGCTGTGGGTACTGATTGCTCCACAAAGGGAGTGTGATTTTGCCGCCTTGGTTGGAAAAGCTAAGATAGCTGAAGATGTGAAGCTCTCAGAGTGCCAGAATCAAGAGAAAGATAGGGGTAGATCAGAAAGGGATTCAAGGCCCTCAGGTACTTTAGGAAAGCCTGTTAAGAAGGCCAGAGTTGATGAGCCGGTTCGAGCAGTTCTGGTGATTATGGTGATACCTCAGATGTGTGCTGGTTGTGGAAAAACTCATCAGGATGAGTGTTGGAGGCATAGTGACGCGTGCTTCACATGTGGGCCTAAGGATCACCAAGTCAGGGATTTCCCTCAGTGGCCGGTTCAGATGCAAGCTGCAGAGCAGAGGGTTGCCCATCCAGTGAGAGGTGGACAATAACCATCGAGAGGCCATGGCCAGGCCAGGGGTGGAATTGGTAATGGACGTGGCTGTGGAGCACCGAGCAGAGGTACTGGTAATACTGAGGTGTGATAGCCAGCTTTGGTCTACACTACTCGTCGCCGAGAGGATGGTGATGCCCCTGATGTCATAGCTGGTACGTTTTTCAGTCATAGCATGCCATACTTTGCTTTAATAGATATTGGGTCCACACATTCGTTTGTTGCATGCACTGTACCTGGGATGTTGGGCATGCAATTTGAGAATATTGCTAGTGAGATATCTGTAATTAGTCCACTGAGACACTCGGTTAGGGTAGACAAACTTTTTAGAGATGTGCCCTTAGAAGTACAAGGTAAAATCTTTCTGGCGGATTTGATGGAATTACCACTTGAGGAATTCGATCTTATCTTAAGTATGGATTGGCTTGTTAAGCACTGTGCGAACTTGGATTCTGCTGCTAAACAAATGGTATTAAAGACTTCGGAGGATGGGGACGTAGCTGTGATAGGGGAGTAAAGAGATTATTTGTCTAGTGTTATCTCAGCATTAAGGGTCGAAAAGTTGGTATGCATGATGTAACACCCCTATCCCGTAACTGTCACCGGAATAGGACAGGGCGTTACCAAAAAATCAGAAATCATATTGGAACAGAAAATTTACAATCATTATAACAGAATTCAAATTTTAAGTCCCTTATAAGGCTTACCAGACCTCGACCATGCATTAGGAAGGGTTCGGGACTAAACTGATCACATGCATAGGTTAAACGAAACTCAAAAAAATTTTTCATTTTTGAATAGGGCACATGATCGTGCGGCTTGACCGTGTGCCCCACACGGTCGTGCCCACTTGACACGTCCAAAATCCTCAGCCTGTGGTTGAAACTGTCTAACCCCACATAGTCACTAGACACGCCCGTGTGTCCAGTCTGTGGCCAACACTGTCAATTACCACACGGCTACCAGACACACCCTGTGTCTTGGCCGTGTGCAAACTGCCAAAAATATTTTAAGTGCAGGGTTTACATGGCTGAGTCACACACCTGTGTGCTCAGACCGTGTGGCACAATGTAGGCTTGGTTTAAGCCATTCTTGCCACCCAAAATGGGTCAAATCCTACAAGCATAAACATAACACAAATGGACCACAATGTTAACTAAACAACCATCAATTTTACACCATAGAGTGACCACTTCATCAACATCCTTCACAAGCATACTAGCATAACAAAATACTTCCAAATCTCATACCAAAATGACTCCATTCTACATTACAAAATGACCATTTCAATCAAGCTTATAACTAACCACAAGGGGCATCATTTGTTAGGCATCTCTCATGACATAACATTTACACATATCAAAGCTTAACAAAAGACCTTCTAGCCTATACATGCCATAATTCAAATATATACAATTCCAAAAGTACCAAAAACAAGTTCGATAGTGTGTGCCGATCCTCGACTTATCCCGAGCCTTTGTAGCTACGATATCTGTAAAATAGTTGAAAATACCAACAGAGTAAGCTACAAAGAGCTTAGTAAGTCAAATACAACAATTCATCTATTAAGTCACATAATGTAACAAACATAAGCAGATAAACCTAGCCATTTCCAAGCTAGTTCATGAGACAAACCATCATCCACTTCTCGTACATACATCATACTTCATTTCCACAATTCATCACATATTTCTCATATGACAGATCACATAACACAAGTCTCTATCCTCAAAATTTTAATACGATATAAACGTACCTGAACCAGACACATAAGGTAAGCATTTATTCGTTTAACCGACTTTCTCATCAATCGTTCAGAAACATACAGGGTTTAGATAGGCCTTATACAATGCCGACGTCCCGGACGTGGTCTTACATGTTATTCAATGCCAATGCCACTGTCCCAGACAGGGTCTTACACGAAACATAAGTGATGCTAGTGCCCCAGATGCGGTCTTACACACTATCTCAAATCAATGCCTTCGTCCCAGACGAGGTCTTACATGATAACGTTTTTACATTTCTCAACCAGATATGATTCTTCATTTCTCAATTAGGCTCTTAAGGCCACCCAAAGCAGTTTATAATTCAAGTAATAGTATCAGACAATTAATATAACACATGTTTGTATATTGACTTACCTCGTACGGAGTTAACGGATGTGAATCGACTATTTGACGATTTTGCACTTCCCTCAATCTAAGTCCATTTTTCTTTATTCTTGATCTAAATCAATTCAAATTCAACTATTCAATTACTCATTTCATTCAATTCGGTCCATAAATACACAATTAGGGCAATTTGCATTTTAGCCCTCACATTTACACATTTTAACACTTTGATCCCTTATTCACAAAACATCAAATAAACACAATTTCATTTCAAATTGGCCTAGCTGAATCTTCATAGCCCTCATATAAGCCCATATAACACATTTTATTCAGAAATTAGTCCTCCTACAATCACATATTCCTAAATTAGCTCATCTAGCTCAAATTCATCAAAATCTCATGGTAAAACATGTAAACCCAACATCTACTCATCTCTATATACTTAATTTCATCACAAAGCTCATGAAATAAAAAATAAAACTATTCACATACTTCATCAAAAACAAAAATTA
Source organism: Gossypium stocksii (assembly GCA_020496765.1). Lineage (NCBI taxonomy): Eukaryota > Viridiplantae > Streptophyta > Magnoliopsida > Malvales > Malvaceae > Gossypium > Gossypium stocksii. Next base: position 46,970,573 of record CM035624.1, read on the forward strand.
AGACATGGGTTTTGAAGAACACGAAGCAACGATCATAGAAACGTAGAAATTATCAAAAATCAGCTCAAAACTTACCTTGATTTAGCTTAATGTGTGCCGAATGAACAAAAGCTTCACACCCTTATTTCTTTTACTAAATTTCGACTAACATGCATGAATAATGGCCAATTTTTATGTTTTGTTTCATTAAAACATGATAGTAATCCAATTCCCATTTTACGCTTCCATTAAACCATTACAAATTGACATAAACTAAGGTCATTTATGGCCACTCAATCATTAGATGGCATAATTGCCAAATAAGGCCACAATATTAAAAGCCATTCCAATTGCACACATTTTATTATGGCATGCATATTTCATCTTTTCTTCAATCCCATCCTTTCCACAATTAAGCACAAAAACAGTCAAATTAATTCGCAGAAAATTCACAGATGCAGATTCATATATCACAGACACAAAAAATAATATCAAAATATTTTTCAGACTTAGATATATGGTTCCGAAACCACTATTCTGACTAAGGTATAAACCGGGTTGTTACAACTCTCCCCCCTTTAGGTATTTTCATCCCCGAAAATCTTACCGTTAAACAGATTCGGATATTGATTTCTCATAGCATCCTCGAGTTCCCACGTCGCTTCTTCAACCCCGTGTCAATGCCATAGAACTTTAACTAAGGGAATTCCTTTATTTCGTAATATTTTAATCTCACGAGACAGCATACGGATCAGCTTTTCTTCATACATCATATTAGGCTGTAATTCAATCTCAGAAGGGGTTAACACGTGAGACGGATCAGATCTGTATCACCGAAGCATAGATACGTGAAACACGTTGTGTATATTTTCTAGTTCAAGTGGCAATTTCAATCTATACGCAACCGACCCAATGCGCTCAATGATTTCATATGGTCCGATGAACCTCGGGCTCAGTTTACCCTTTCTACTAAATTGGAACAATTTCTTCCACAGAGATACTTTCAGAAATACCCTATCACCGATTTCAAATTCAATATCTTTTCGTTTCAGATCCGCATAAGATTTCTGACGGTCAGAAGTAGCTTTCAGACTATATCGAATTATTTTTACTTTCTGTTCAGTCTCTTTTATCAAATCAATACCGTAAATCTTATTCTCGCAGAGTTCAGACTAGTATAATGGAGTTATACATTTCCTACCATATCAGGCTTCGTATGGTGCCATCTTAAGACTCGATTGAAAACTGTTATTGTAGGCAAATTCAATCAGAGGTAGGTACTGATCCCACGTACCTTTAAATTCCAATATACAACATCTTAGCATATCCTCGAGTATCTGAATGATTCGCTCTGACTGGCCATCTGTTTACGGATGAAAAGCGGTACTAAAATGCAATTTTGTACCCAGAGCTTCTTGCAACTTCTTCCAGAATTGTGAAGTAAACCTCGGATCTCTATCCGACACTATCGACAAAGGTACCCCGTGCAATCTTACAATATCAGAAATAAAAAGCTCAACTAGCTTATCAAGTGAAAAATCAGATTGTACCGGAATAAAATAGGCTGACTTTGTCAATCTATCAAGCACCACCCAGATCGAATCTTTCTTTCTCGGAGTCAGAGGCAAACCCGTAACAAAATCCATAGTTTCACAGTCCCATTTCCACTCGAGAAGCATGATTAGTTGCAACAAACCAGACGGTACCTGGGGTTCAGCTTTAACTTGTTGATAGATTAAACATTTCAAAACGAAATCAGAAATATCTCTTTTCATTCCCCACCACCAAAAGAGTTGTTTAAAATCGTTATACATTTTCGTGCTTCTCGGATGTACAGATAGATTGCTACTGTGAGCTTCATTCAAAATCGTTTGAATTAATTCTGAATTTCTCGGGACACAGAGTCTATCTTTGAATCTCAAACAATCACTATTATCTATTCGGAATTCAGAAGCAGAATCAGAATCACATTGAGTTTGTTTTATTAACAACTCATTATCAGACTTTTGAGCTTCGCAGATCTGTTGTAATAACTAGGGTTCTGCTTACACAATACAAATAATGATTTCCAACTCAGAGCATCTGCTACCACATTCGCTTTGCCCGGATGATAATCAATGACCAAGTCGTAATCTTTTAGCAGTTCTAACCACCTTCTTTGTCGCAGATTCAAATCTTTTTGCGTCATTAAGTATTTCAGACTTTTGTGATCCGAGAACACATGACATTTCTCGCCAAACAGATAGTGACACCAAATTTTCAATGCAAAAACAATCACAGCCAATTCCAAATCGTGCGTCAGATAGTTCTTCTCGTGGGGTTTTAACTGTCTAGAAGCATATGCAATAACTTTGCCTTCTTGCATTAGAACAAAGCCTAATCCATTCAATGAAGCATCACTATACACAACAAATTCTTTTCCCGATTTAGGTTGCACAAGTACTGGAGCTTCAGTTAATAGAGTTTTCAATTGATCAAAGCTTTTCTGACACTGTTCAGACCATTCAAACTTCACTTCTTTCTGAAGCAATTTTGTTAACGGAGTTGCTATCACAGAAAAATCTTTTACAAAACAACGGTAATAACCAGCAAGTCCCAGAAAACTACGGACTTCAGAAACATTTCTTGGAGGTTTCCTATCTACAATAGCTGAGATTTTACTTAGATCTACTTGTACACCAGATGCAGATACAATATGACCCAGAAAACTTACTTCGCGTAACCAGAATTGACATTTGCTGAATTTTGCATAAAGTTGTTTATCACGTAGAGTCTAAAGCACAATCCTCAAATGATCAGCATGCTCACTCTCATTTTGGGAATAAATCAAAATATCATTAATGAAAACAACAACAAATTGATCTAAATACGGTTTGAAGATTCTGTTCATCAGATCCATAAACACAGTAGGAGCATTCGTTAATCCGAAAGGCATAACTAAAAATTCATAATGCCCGTACCATGTTCTGAAGGCTGTCTTCAGAATGTCAGAATCCTTCACACGTAATTGATAATAACTTAACCTCAAATCTATTTTCAAAAATACAGAAGCATCTTTCAATTGATCAAACAAATCATCGATTCGGGGTAGAATATTTATTCTTCACAGTCACTTTGTTGAGTTGACGGTAGTCAATAAACATTCTCATCGTGCCATCTTTCTTTTTCACGAACAGGACAGGAGCTCCCCACAGTGAAAAACTCGGTCTAGCAAACCCTCGATCAGTTAATTCTTGTAATTGGGTCTTTAATTCTTTCAATTCTGTAGGCGTCATCCTATACAGAGCTATAGAGATCGGAGTAGTTCCAGGAACTAGTTCAATCCAAACTTGACTTCACGAATCAGAGGTAAACCCGGAAGTTCTTCAGGGAACACATTAGAAAATTCACAAACTACAGGCACAGATTCTATTTTCTTTTCAGACACCTTTGAATCTATCACATATGCTAAATAGGTTTCACAACCTTTTCTTACATATTTTCAAGCTTTCAATGCGGATGTCACAATCGATAAACCATTTAATTCACTAGATTCAACTCTAACTATCTCACCATTCTTGCATCTCAAATCAATAACTTTTCATTTACAATTCACAACCGCATCATGCAATGTCAACCAATCGATTCCCAGAATTATATCGAATTCATCAAAAGGCAGAAGCATTAAGTCAGCTAGAAAACAGTTATCACGAATCATTAATGGATAGTTTCTGTAGACTTTGTCAACTAGGACTCTTTTACCTAAGGGGTTCGATACTTTCACTATGAATTCTGTAGACTCTATTGGTAAAGTCTTACTATATGCTAAATTCATGCAGATATAGGAATGCGTTGTCCAGGATCAATCAAAGCAATTACAAAGGTATAGTAAAGAGTAAAAGTACCAGTGATCACATCTGGTGATGAAGCTTCCTCACGAGCTCGGATTGCATAGGCTTTGGTAGGTACACGAGCCTCAGATCGAGCAGTAGTATCTCTGTTGGTTCTTTGACCACCACTCACATTACTCGGGTTTCGGGAAGGCCTACCATGAGTCGAAACATTACTCGATTTTGCACTTGGTACCATTTCTTGATCAGCAGATTCAGGGCAGTCTCTCACAAAGTGATCTAATGATCCTCATCAGAAATAGGCTCTGTCATTTAGTCTACAATTTCCCGGATGCCTCTTTCCACAATGCTTACACTCAGGTCTATCAGATCGAACGTTACCCACACTGGCAACAGAAGTAGTAGAGTTTCTAAAGCTTGATCCCGATCTATCACGGTTCTGATTCGAATGTCCCAAATTAACTTTTGATCTACCATAATCATCTCGGAAGTTTTTCGACGTAGTCTGGATTGATTTACCAGGAGATCTCTTTCGGGCTTCTCTGGTCTTAGAATCGACTTTCTTCTTTTCTCTAATCAGTTCTTCAGCTTTGCAAGCTCTTTCTACCAGTACCACAAACTCATTCAGATCAAGTATACCAACCAGAAGCTTTATATCTTCATTTAAGCCCTCTACGAATCTTTAGCACATAGTAGTCTCTATTGCAACATATTCTCGAGCATATTGGCTTAGTCGAACAAATTCCCGTTCATATTCAGTAATAGACTTGTTTCCTTGCTTTAAGTCCAGAAATTCCTTTTGTTTCTGATCAATGAACTGTTGACTTATGTATTTCTTTCGAAATTCGAATTGGAAGAAATCCCAAGTAACCCGTTCACTCGGAACCACAGAAATTAAAGTCTTCCACCAGTGACACGCGGAGTCTCTTAACAAGGAAACAGCACATTTCAGACACTCATCTGGAGTACATGATAACTTATCAAATACTCTCACAGTATTCTCAAGCCAGAATTCTGCTTATTCTGCATCATCATCAGTCGTAACCCTGAACCCCTCGGCCCCAAACTTACGAATTTTATCTACCGGAGGTCTATTAACTCGAATCGGCTCATTCAAAATTGGCACATTCGGAGCTTGCGGGGGTAGAGGTCGCTAAGCAGCCAGATTCTTACGAATGAATTATAAAAACCACTCACTCATCATGTGGAAGAAAGCTCTTTTTGCCTCTCCACTATGATCACTAACATTCGGTACAGACTCAGCAGGTACTGTCCCTTGAGTGGGAGCAGGCGCATTACTTTCGACATCGTTAACTACGACTCTTTCAGGATCCATTGCTATAAGAAAAATATATTTTATAGTCAGGATTTCATCATACTATCGTAGTACAGATATATGGCATGTACAGCTAGATTCAAACACGCTACGTTAGTCCTAGAATTGACTAAACCGTAGCTCTGATACCAATAAAATGTAACGCCCCTATCCTGTAACCGTCACCGGAATAGGACAGGGCATTACCAGAAAATCAGAAATCATATTGGAACAGAAAATTTACAATCATTATAACAGAATTTAGATTTTAAGTCCCTTATAAGGCTTACTAGACCTCGAACATGCATTAGGAAGGGTTCGGGACTAAACTGATCACATGCATAGGTTAAACGTAACTCAGAAAAATTTTTCATTTTTGAACAGGGCACACGACCATGCGGCTTGACCGTGTGCCTCACACGGTCGTGCCCACTTGACACGTCCAAAATCCTTAGCCCGTGGTTGAAACTGTCTAACCCCACACGGTCTCCAGACACGCTCGTGTGTCCAGTCCGTTGCCAACACTGTCAATTACCACACAGCTACTAGACACACCCTGTGTCTTAGCCGTGTCCAAACTGCCAAAAATATTTTAAGTGCAGGGTTTACATAGCTGAGTCACACGCCCGTGTGCTCAGACCGTGTGGCACAATGTAAGCTTGGTTTAAGCCATTCTTGCCACCCAAAATGGGTCAAATCCTACAAGCATAAACATAACACAAATGGACCATAATGTCAACTAAACAAGCATCAATTTTACACCATAGATTGACCAATTCATCAACATCCTTCACAAGCATACTAGCATAACAAAATACTTCCAAACCTCATACCAAAATGATTCCATTCTACATTACAAAATGCCCATTTCAATCAAGCTTATAACTAACCACAAGGGGTATCATTTGTTAGGCATCTCTCATGACATAACATTTACACATATCAAAGCTTAACAGAAGACCTTCTAGCCTATACATGCCATAATTCAAATATTTACAATTCTAAAAGTACCAAAAACAGGTTCGATAGTGTGTGACGATCCTCGATTTATCCCGAGCCTTTGTAGCTACAATATCTGTAAAACAGTTGAAAATACAAACAGAGTAAGCTACAAAGAGCATAGTAAGTCAAATACAATAATTCATCTATTAAGTCACATAATGTAACAAACATAAGCAGATAAACCTAGCCACTTCCAAGCTAGTTCATGAGACAAACCATCATCCACTTCTCGTACATACATCATACTTCATTTCCACAATTCATCACATATTTCTCATATGACAGATCACATAACACAAGTCTCTATTCTCAAAATTTTAGTACGATATAAATGTACCTGGACCAGACACATAAGGTAAGCATTTATTCGTTTAACTGACTCTCTCGTCAATCGTTCAGAAACATACAGGGTTCAGATAGCCTTATACAATGCCGATGTCCCGGACGTGGTCTTACATGTTATTCAATACCGATGCCACTATCCCAGACAGGGTCTTACATGAAACATAAGTGATGCTAGTGTCCCAAACACGGTCTTACACACTATCTCAAATCAATGCCTTCATCCCAGACGTGGTCTTACATGATAACATTTTTACATTTCTCAACTAGATACGATTCTTCATTTCTCAATCAGGCTCTCAAGGCCGCCCAAAGTAGTTTATAATTCAAGTAATAGTATCAGACAGTTAATATAACACATGTTTGTATATTGACTTACCTCATACGGAGTTAACGGATGTGAATCGACTATTCGACGATTTTGGACTTCCCTCGATCTAAGTCGTTTTTCTTTGTTCTTGATCTAAATCAATTCAAATTCAACTACTCAATTACTCATTTCGTTCAATTCGGTCCATAAATACACAATTAGGGCAATTTACATTTTAGCCCTCACATTTACACATTTTAACACTTTGATCCCTAATTCACAAAACATCAAATAAACACAATTTCATTTCAAATTGGCCTAGCCGAATCTTCATAGCCCTCATATAAGCCCATATAACATATTTTATTCACAAATTAGTCCTCCCACAATTACATTTTCCTAAATTAGCTCATCTAGCTCAAATTCATCAAAATCTCATGGTAAAACATGTAAACCCAACATCTACTCATCTTTATATACTCAATTTCATTACAAAGCTCATGAAATAAAAAATGGCACTATTTACATACTTTATCAAAAGCATAAATTAAGACATGGGTTTTAAAGAACACAAAGCAACGATCATAGAAACGTAGAAATTATCAAAAATCGGTTCAAAACTTACCTTGATTTAGCTTAATGTGTGCCGGATGAACAAAAGCTTCACACCCTTATTTCTTTTACTAAATTTTGGCTAACATGCATGAATAATGGCCAATTTTAATGTTTTGTTTCATTAAAACATGATAGAAATCCAATTCCCATTTTACCTTTCCATTAAACTATTACAAATTAACATAAACTAAGGTCATTTATGGCCACTCAATCATTAGATGGCATAATTGCCAAAGAAGGCCACAATCATTAAAAGCCATTCCAATCACACACATTTTATTGTGGCATGCATATTTCATCTTTTCTTCAATCTCATCCTTTGCACAATTAAGCACAAAAACAGTCAAATTAATTCACAGAAAATTCATAGATGCAAATTCATATATCACAGACACAAAAATTAATATCAAAATATTTTTAGACTCAGATATGTAGTTTCAAAACCACTATTCTGACTAAGGTATAAACCGAGTTGTTACACATGAGTTGCGAGGCATTTCTAGCATATGTGAGCAATTCTGAATTTAAAGGTCCTTTCGTAGGTATTGTTAGAACTGTCAAGGAATTTCTGGATGTTTTTTCGGATGAGCTTTGTGGGTTACCTCCTAACTGTGAGGTCAAATTTGGAATTGATCTATTGCTTGGAACAGCTCCGGTGTCCATTGCCCCTTATAGGATGGCATCGAAGGAGCTTGTGGAATTAAAGGCACAAATCAAAGAACTTCTGGATCAAGGACTTATCCGACTGAGTGTGTCTCCGTGGGGAGCACCAGTGTGATTCGTGAAGAAGAAAAATGGGACGAAGCGTATGTGTATTGATTATCATCAGTTGAACAAACTGACTATTAAGAATGAGAACCCTTTACCAAAGTCGACGACCTTTTTGATCAACTGAGAGGAGCTTCAGTATTCTCTAAGATTGACTTTCATTCTAGGTACCACCAATTGAGGGTTAAGGAGACAGACATTTATAAGACAACATTCAAAACGCGGTACGGTCACTACAAGTTTCTGGTACTGCCATTCGGATTTACAAATGCACCAGCAGCTTTCATGGACTTAATGAACTTAGTATTTCAACCCTATCTAGGCCAGTTTGTGGTTGTCATTATAGATGATATCCTGGTGTATTCAAGCTCTAAGGAGGATCATGACGCACATCTTCGGATTATTCTACAAATTTTGAGGGAGAAGCAACTTTATGCAAAATTTAGCAAGTGCAAATTTTGGCTGCAGAAAGTGACGTTTTTGGGTCATGTGGTGCCTGCTGAGGGGATTAGGGTGGACCCTCAGAAGATCGAAGCGGTATTGGATTGGAAACCACCAAGGACGGCATCGAAAATTTAAAGCTTTCTAGGGCTAGCTGGATATTATAGAAGGTTTGTGGAAGGGTTTTCAGTGATTGCGGCACCGTTGACTAAGTTACTGAGAAATGGGGTACCATTTATCTGGACTGACAAGCAATAAGAAGGTTTTGAGAAATTGAGAAAGGTTCTGACTGAAGCCCCTATTCTAATACAGCCAGAATCTGGGAAGGATTTCACGGTATATAGTGATGCGTCACACATTGGTTTGGGTTGTGTGCTGATGCAAGAGGGTAAAGTGGTGGCTTACGCATCACATCAACTCAAGCCTCACAAGGGAAATTACCCTACTCATGATTTGGAGTTAGCAGCGATGGTGTTTGTGCTAAAGATTTGGAGGTACTACTTATATGGGGAGAAGTGTATCATGTACACGGATCATAAAAGCCTCAAATACCTCCTTACTCAGAAGGAGTTGAACCTTAGGCAACGAAGGTGCATTGAGTTGCTTAAAAACTATGATTGTTGAATTGAATACCACCCGAGTAAAGCTAACGTGGTAGCAGATGCACTGAGCCGGAGGGTTGTATTTGATCTGAGAGCGAAGTTCACTCATTTCAGTTTCTTCAATGATGGTAGTCTAATGGTTTAATTACAAGTAAGACCGACTTGGACTAAGCAAATTAGGGATAAACAGTTATTGGATGAGTCACTGGTTCCTCGATTTTGACAGTGGAGAATGGTGAGACATCTGATTTTAGACTGAACAGTGAAGGTGTTTTGTGTTTTCGTGGGAGAGCCTGTGTTCCAAAGGACTCTGATTTGAGGCAGTCAATACTGTGGGAGGCGCATGGAAGTCCTTGTGCCATGCACCCTGGTGGAAATAAGTTATATCAGGATTTGTGTGAGTTGTATTGGTGGCCTGAACTTAAGTACGAGGTAACAGAATTTGTAGGTAAGTGTTTGACATGCCAGCAGGTGAAAGCTGAGCATCAACTACCTTTTGGGCTTCTACAGCCAGTCAAGATTCCACTCTGGAAGTGGGAGAGGGTAACCATGGATTTGTTAGTGGGCTACCCTTAACGCCTTCTAAGAAGGACTCGGTTTGGGTTGTTGTGGACTGACAGACAAAATTCACCCATTTTATACCGATCAAACAGATTATTCACTTCAGAAGCTAGCTAAGCTATATGTGACTGAGATAGTAAGACTACATGGGGTGCCGGTATCAATCATTTCTGATAGAGACCCTAGGTTCACGTCTCAGTTCTGGAAGAAGTTACATGAGGCATTGGGTATAAGGTTGGATTTTAGCACTTCCTTTCACCCTCAGACGGATGGACAGTCAAAAAGGGTGATCCAAGTACTGAAAGATATTCTAAGAGGTTGTGTTATTGATTTTCGAGGTAGCTGGGAGGATTACTTGCCATTAGCGGAGTTTACGTACAATAATAGTTATTAGGCAAGTATTCAGATAGCACCATATGAGGCGTTGTATAGGTGTAGATGCCATACGCCTACATATTGGACTAAATTAGGTGAACGTCAAGTGTTGAGGCTAGAGTTAGTTGCTGATACTGAGGAAAAGGTTAAGTTGATCGGGGATCGGTTAAAGGAAGCATCCGATAGACAGAAGTCGTATGCCAATTTAAAGCGTAAGGAGATTGAGTACTCTGTGGGGGATTTGGTATTTTTGAAGGTCTCACCTTGGAAGAAGATCTTAAGATTTGGAAGGAAAGGTAAGCTAAGCCCTCGGTTTATTAGACCTTATAGAGTTTTGAAACGGGTGGGTTCAGTAGCATATCAGCTCGAACTGCCTATTGAATTAGACTGGTTTTACGATGTCTTTCACGTCTCCATGTTGAGGCAGTATCGTTCTGATCTCTCACATGTAGTGCCAGTTGAGGAGATTGAAGTTAAACCTTATTTGACTTTCGAGGAAAAATGTAACACCCATAACCTATATCCGATCGCCGAATTGGGGCTAAGAGGTATTACATAACTAAAATTTTCACTTACACATTCACATAGACATAGGTTCATTAACATTCCAAAGTACATTCAACGCAATCAACGATCAAAATCTGAAACTCATACTGACATTCAAGATATGTGCCATATTCATATGGCTAAAATATTTACAAATACAAAATATTGTTCACATCAGTCTAATCTATACATGCCATACTACTTCCAAAAGGTAACAATACCAAAATGATAGATAGTGTGACGATTTGCTGACGATCCCCGAGTCGGTGGCCAAAATCAACAATCTATAAAACAGAGAAACGAAACAACATAGTAAGCTTTCATAAGCTTAGTAAGTTTTAAACAATGCAAACAATTAAACTTATCATCAACTGATCATTTAAGATACTTAACCACTTGGCCAAATATACACATATACATAAGGCAAATTTAGCATATAATCTCACTTGAACTAAAACTCATAACATATAATTAAATCACATACTTCCAAATAGCATTATACATTGGCCGAATGTATCACCATCACATTTGTAAACATAGCACTCATTCACATATACATCACCTTGATACTTATAATTCAATCCAATTTAAATTCACATACGAGTACATGATACATACTTAGCCGACTTAATGTATTGAACATATTCAATTGGAGTTTAATCGCGAATTCTCATAATCTTAAACTTTGCTAAAATCACCGGCATTAAGCCTGCTAGGTTTTCAACCCGAATTTGATCATCGGCACAAAGCATGCTAGGCATAAAGCCCGAACATATCACCGGCATATAGCCTGCTAGGCACAAAGGCCCGAATACATATCACCGACATATAGCCTGCTAGGCACGAAGGCCCGAATACGTTTCACCAGCATATAGCCTACTAGGCACGAAGGCCCAAATACATATCACTGAGTTTCATGCATATCAATTCACATGTTTATAAATTTCTCATAGCATATCATAATCGTAGTTCATTTGCTTCATTCAAAGATATGTATATCAATACACCTTGACATCATGTCATAAATGTTATTCGATCCAACACATGTATATACCATTTACTACGCATTCGGTTTAATATAAGTAGACACATCGAGCTCATATGCACATATCACTCTCTTAAACTTTAAATTTCCTAATAACCATTCGGCTACAACCCTTATACAATTTGTTTCACAAAAAAATTTGTTTAAGTAAGAACAATTTGTCATAATTCTTCTAATTTTAAAATATTTCATGTCACCTTCAAGTATATGCTAAGTTTGATTACTCAAAACTTACCTCGAATATTTTTTAACAGACGCTGATTGACTAATCAACCACTTTCTCTTTTCCCCTATCCAACCTTGGTTGTCTAGGCTCTTGAGCTAATTCAAACAAAATTTAATTTATTAATGTCCAACATTTTAGCTCATAGCCGAATGTAGAAAGAAATATGAAAGGGTTCATATTACTACTTTTAGCTCGAGTATAAAACGGTCATATACATCTTTATGACGCCAAACACATATATCAATTAAGTAACTTATTTTAACACATAACCCACATAGCAAATGAACATATAACTCTAATGACCGAGTATGTATAATACTAAAATTCAATGACTTAACTTTTATATACATATTTTAACCATGTAATCGAGTATAAATCTCATCAATCGAACATATATACACAAGAACTTTCATAACATGTCTACTACATTATCACAAATTAAGTATACATATTTTCTTGCTTAGCACATACAAGATTCGTAACAATTGGTCATTTGAATTTTTTTTTTCATTTTTACAATCCATAATACCATGTTATTATCTAATACATTAAAATTTACTTTTCTAAAGCTACATTTGGCCTATATGCATTTTCCATACATTATCATTAACTATTTCCAAAACCGTATCCAACAATTTGAATGAATCCATCTATATGAATAAAGCCATTTTCTATTTTAAAGTTCACATCACTAAAATGCCGCCCTAGCCGAATGCTATAATGCAACTATCAAAGACATCTCAATAGTCATACTCACATTTTTATATCTCAAAATACCACAAATGGTTCAAGTCATCAATTAAGAGTACATTCGGCATCCTTCTTAACCAATGTAACAAAACCCAAACACACCTCAATATTTCAAGACCACATTCGGCAATACATCCACACAAATATGTTAGCCGATTTCCCCATGGCATCCAAACCACCAACATGCATATTTAACTATCTCAAACCTCTCTTAATCATTTTTACTCATAAAAGCATGAACTCAACAATCCATTTCCTTCATTCCATTTCATGACCGAATGTATATAATACCACCAACCTAAAAATTTTCTCTTGGGCTAAACAAAGAACATAATAACTATCACAAAATCATCCAAATTTAAAAATAATCACATGAGAACATACCTTAACTAAGCCACAAAGTAACCGAACTATCTAGCTTCTATTTTCTCTTTTCTCTTCAAGTTTCGGCAACATGAACAAAGATGAATAAACTTTGTTCTTTTCCTTATTTTCTTATTTTATTTAATTAATTTATGCCATTAACTAATTTAATATTATTATAACATGCATATAGTGGAATTTATCATTACCTTGGCCGGCCATTAAGTTTCAAAAGGGAAAATTGACATGCAAATCCTCACTTTTAATGCCATGCATTAATCGATCCCCTTAACATCTAACCATCACATTTTTTAAAATTTCTCACATAAGCCCCTTTTTAGTTAATTTCACAACCAAATGACAAAATTAATAAACCAAAATTCCACACATGCTATTGCACATATAATAGACATGAAATTTAACATTTAATAAATTTTATAACTTGATTTTGTGGTCCCGAAACCACATTCTGACTAGGGTCAGATTAGGGCTGTCACAAAAAACCAGTGCAAATTTTGGATCGTGATATAAAAGTACTGAGGAAAAAGTCTGTTCCACTGTTCAAAGTGCTTTGGCGTAATCACGGTACGGAGGAAACCACGTGGGAGCCTGAAGAGGCGATGTGATAATAGTGCCCTCACTTATTTTGACCAGGTAAATTTTGAGGCCGAAATTGCTTTAAGGGGGTAGAGTTGTAATGCCCCAAAATATAGGGGTAGTATTGTGGGCATATTTTAACAAATTGCTTGTTTGGCATGTTGGCTTGATGGTTTGAGAGCGTTTGAGGGTTCTTAGGAAGCCAGGGTTCAAGTTGGATCCTTGGCAAAATTTTCAATTTTTATCTTAAGTGAATCTGGACGTTGACATGTAGGGTTTATAAGTAAATGTTGTTGTTTCATGACACAAAAAGGCATGTGGTGGAGTGGCTTGTGACATCATTTGCAAAGGGAAGAAGGTATGGGGTTTGAATCCCATTGTCAGCTAATGGTTGTTATTTTGCTACATGGACTTGGTAAGAGGTGGATAGGGATTCAAATTCTCAAGGGTTGCTGTAGATTTGGTCAAAAGGGATTTGGATGAAGTTGGTGGGGATTTAGAGGCGAAAATCGTGGAGGAAATTATGGAGTTTCAAATGGGAAGAAGTGTGTGCTGAATGGGGTCTTTGTATAGGTGGGAATTCGATTTTGGAAGGGTAAAAGTATAGTGCCAAATTTCTTTTGGGTAGTGTAGCTTTTGTTGAGCACTGTTTTTCTTTGAGCAAGTTTAGGTACCAAAACCAAAAGCTCTTTTCTCTCCATCCTTGTGTAGTGCCAAATTTGTTAGGAGGTGATATCCTTTGCTTTTCATTTTCTTTGTTGGTTAGCCTAATTAAGAGGCTACCTTTCGGGCATTCTCTCTTTTCTTTTCACGTACATTAGGTCGATTCATATCTTCTCCTTTCTTTTCTACTTCTTGTGCTGATTATTCTTCCTTTTCTTTCATCTCCGTTCTTTTCTTCTTTAGTCAGTTTGCACCATAACCGAACATACTTAGTCGATCTCATTCCTTTTTCTTTTTCTAAGCCAAACCTTCCATCTTCACTCCCTCACACTCTTAATTCGTTTGTTTATGCCAAGGGTTGTTCTTCTCATCTTTATTTCGTTAGTTATTCTATCAACTCCTTCTCCACAGTCGAACCTTATTTCTTTTTTCTTTACTCGTTCTTCACCAACCGGTTGCCTTTCTTTATTTTCATTCTTTTCTTTGTTTGACACCCTTTAGACAGAGTATTGATTAGTTTTATTGCAACCATAGTGAAATACCCCTCTTTACCAAGTGTCTAATTCGTGCCATCAAGGACTGAACTGGGGCATTCGTAGAAGTTGATCTCGCAGAAGGTGGGAGATTACTAGCGTTGTTGAAGCAATCTAGGCCTATTGGTTAGTCTTCAGCAAGGATAATCATCGGAGGGTAGGCAGTTGTTTCTAACCAAAGGTTTGAAGGGATCCTCGAGGGTTGCAAAACAAAATGTGTGTAACCACACCCATCTGTAGCATAGGTTGGCAAAAGCTGAAAAGCTGAAATGCAGAAATGTCAGCATTTGAGGCCTTACGGGTGTGCAAATTATTGTGGGCCGAACCGAGCCCACAATCATGGGCAATAGACTGTTGAAGCCTTAATGTGCGTTTTCATTCACTTGGGCCGTTATGGGCCCAATGGGCTTACGGGCCCATATGGGTAATTTGCTCGGTAAGTGATCATTGGTATATTGATTGATAAGGTTTGCAATGCCATATGTAAGACTGGACAGAAGGGGCCACACGAACGTGTAGGCCCACTCGGGCCCAATAGGGGTTCTCGGCCCATATACACCGTTTTGACCATTTAGACTATCTGAGTCATTTGACGTGACGTTAGACCTAATAGAAGGTCGTATTAGGCACCGTGACTTTGAAACTTAGTACAATTACCATTTTACCCCTAACGGCCTAAAAGACTATTATTCCCCTAAAGATAAATTGCCTGATATATGTAAATGACTGTATCTGTCTCTGTTAATATGCATGCTATATTTGATTATGATATGTTCTTCTGTATAGGGTTGGGTTTGACATTGGAGGTAGCTCTGTTATAGTGGCTCTACCACGTGATTCTGTATAGTGGCTTCACCACATAATCTGTATCTAGTGGCTCTGCCACTATATCTGTTATTAGTAGCTTGGCTGCGTATTGGTGTGCGGGCTGGGTGGGTTGAGTTGTTCCCCACATGGTGTGATGGGCTGGTACGGGTGGTGTGATGGTTAGACTGGGTTGGGTTATTCATGCATCCACTGTTTTGTATCTGTAATGGGCATGGGCCCACTCAATTTTTGAATAGGGCTAAGGCCCAGATTGATCTGTTCTGTATAGGGCTTCAGCCCAGTCTGTTCTACATATCTATTCTCTATTATCAGTTGGGGAAGTTACACTCTAAGTTTTCTCAAACTCACCTTTTAATTTAAATATACATGTAACCTCCAGCCATAGACGATTTGGAGTTGCAAGGGACTCGGGATGGCCACATGTTCTCTACTTTCGGACTTTGTCTTTATTAAATTTTAGTTTGATTATTGATTATGTAATAAACCCATTATGGGTTTTATTTCGTTTAATTTTCTTTATTTGGGCTGATTTATCATTTCAACTATTAAAGTGGTGAATCAGGTTTTCAGAACTAATAACAAACGATTTTAAGTAATTCACGCGTGATGTTTTCAAAAACAATCATAAATTAAGAATTTTCATAACTTCACTTAAATGAACACAACAAATATGACAACCATTTTCATTAACCTATTTTCCAACTGTTAAAAATGGTTTTAATTGGATTCTGTTTTATGAACAAAATAGAAATGGGGATTGCTTTTAAATAGTAGAAACTTTTTATCGAGAAGTTTAATTTCGAATGTAACTTCCATGTGACACACCAGATTTGGCCATAATGTTTGTACGGGGTTTGGGGGTGTTAGATTTAGTGCTATCAAAGCCAGGTTGCAACAACTCGGCTGTGGAATGGGTTTTGAAAGTTTTCTTAAAAAACTGATTTTACTGAATTAAATCATTTTGAAAATTTGATTTCTTTACAAATTTTCTTAAAAAGGTTTCTGAATTACTTTTCTAAACCATGGTTTTAAAAGAACTTATCTATTTCTGAATGTTGTTATTGAAAGTGTGGCACACCAAGTCTCTGGCATCAAATTTGTAAGATTTCTAATCTATTTTTTTCTATTATAGATCAAACTGTGATACTGAAAAACTAATGTAGATATTAGTACTATATTGAAACTCTGTAGTTAGGGTAAATTGGGACTGTAGGAAAAACTGTAGATGACTGAAAACTGTAGCTAGATTTTGATCTGCGAAAACAAAACTTTAAATTACTGCTCTGTCGTAAAACATCTGTTAATAACCATTGGAATTATGAACTAGTCTATAAGATTTGTAATCAGATAATACACAAAATTGAAATGAGCACAAGAGCTGCACGTGGAAAGGTGCTCGAGGCCGTGGCAGGGGCCAAGGTAGTGCTAGGGCTGGATTTTCAGTGTTGAGTCATATGCCTACTAGGGAGGCACCAGCATCCCCGGTGATCGAGACGGGGTCTCAAGATCGAGTTGTAGGGGATGATGCTTTGTCTCAAGCAATGCTCCAAGTATGAGAGAGGGTAGCTGGAGTAAGTACTGGGTCCGTGAGCCGTGGATCAATTTCTGAGTAGCTCCGGGCTAATGGAGCAGAGATTTTTAAGGGTGTATCAGGCGTAGCCCTGAATGTGGCCGAGTACTGGTTAGAGGCCACAGAGCGAATAATGGATGATCTGGATTACTCGATGGAGTAGAAACTGAAGGGAACAATGTCTTTACTGCGGGACTAGGCCTACCAATGGTGGCTCACTGTGAGAGATGGTACAATGGCTGATCAGTCAACATGGGATCTCTTCAAGATGGCTTTTCAAGGAAAGTACGTTGGGGCGAGTTATGTGGATGCCCGAAGAAAGAAATTCTTGAGTGTGACTTAACCGAACAAGTTTGTAGCAGAGTATGAGGTGGAGTTCTTAAGGTTAAGTCGATATGCCCGTGGGATTGTCGCCACTGAATATGAGCGCAGCGTGCGATTTGAGGATGGCCTTAGAGATGAGCTGCGGGTACTGATTGCTCCACAAAGGAGTGTGATTTTGCTTCCTTTGTTGAAAAAGCTAAGATAACTGAAGATGTGAAGTGCTCAGAGTGCCAGAATTGAGAGAAAGATAGGGGCAGATTCAAAAGGGATTTAGGGCCCTCAGGTACTTTAGGAAAGCCTGTTAAGAAGGCCAGAGTTGATGAGTCGGTTCGAGCAGTTTCGATGACTATGGTGAGACCCCAAATGTGTGCTGGCTGTGGAAAAACTTATCAGGGTGAGTGTTGGAGGCGTAGTAGGGTGTAACAGCCCGATTTAGACCCTAATTGAAAGGTGGTTTCGAGACCACGAATCTGAGTCAGAAAAATATTTAAAAAAATTAAATTAAATTAAATTAAATTAAATTAAAAATTATTATTTTCTGTGTTTATTATGTGTGAATTTATATATGTGAAATTTTCGTGATTTAATTTTGTCGTTTAAATGTCCAATTAAATAAAAGGATTTAATCGCGTAAAATGAAAATTTGGTGGTTAATTATAAAAGGGCCAAAATGAATGTGTCTTTATAAAAGGAGGCATTTATAATGCAATTATACCATTGGTTTATAGTTGGACGGTAATGGGCATGATATATGTGGTTTCTTAATTAATTTTAAAAGGTTAAATTGGTAAACTAATTAATAACTTATATATGATATATTATATCATAATTAAAGAAGCCATGTTTCATACTTTTTTTTGACCGAATATGAAAACAAAAAAAAAAAAAGAAAGAAAAGGAAGCTTAGGTTTCGGCCATGGTTAATCTTGATTAAGGTATGTATCTAGCTCAGTTTTTGATAATTTTTACATTTTTGAGATCGTTGCTTTGAGTACTACAAAACCCAAGCTTTGATTTTTGATTTTGATAAATATTTTGGGTTATGCCATTAATGAGAGCTTGTGATTTTTATTGTTTGATGATGAATTATGAAAGATATGGAGTGGGTTAACATATTAAGTAAAGGAATTATTGATGATTATGACTAATTAGGACTTGATAGCAAAAATAAAAATGTGGAGGGACTAAATTGTGAAATTGATGAAAAATATGGGCTTAATTGGATACTAGGAGTATTCGGCTTACCATAGATATGATTAATTTTGCATAATTTTGTGTTTTGTGCATTTGGAACTAAATTGTAAAAAAATTGTAAATGTCAGGGGTAAAATGGTAAATTGTCCATTTATGTGTTTTTGGACTAAATTGAATGAAAATATGTTTGAATGAACTTAATTTGAATATGTTTAGATCAAAAATCAAAGAAATCGGATTTAGATTAGGGGAAAAACGAAAGTTGTTGACTAGTCGTCCCGTTCCGTTTTATATCGTCTGAGGTAAGTCTTTAAGCAATTAAACATTGTTTATTTCGAACGTAAAATGTTTTACTATGATGATTTGAATTTTATTTGTAAGACCCCGAATTTTAGGCCTAGAAGTATTGGGACTTGGTTAAATTTTGGATCCTAGCTTAGTATTTTTAGGAGTTTAATTTTGGCATTCTAGAAGGGTGGAAGTGGCATGAAGATGGACTCTAAGGAGGGTGATTAGAAGAGAAAATATAGGAAAAGGTTAGGAGAGCTTGTCGTGGAGAAAAATTAGGAGATGGGATGTGGATGAAGTGGAGCCAATTGGGACTTTAGGGGTTCGGCTTTTGGTATTTATAGGGGGTGCCGAATTCTTTGTGAAGAGTTTCCCTTGCTTTTTTCCAAACCGAATGCTTCATTCTTCTCCTTCTTTCTAGTTCTTTTTACTCTTTTGCAAAAGCCGAATACCTATATCTCCTTTGCCGATTTCTTTCCTTAATCTCTTAAAAGCTGAATACCTGTGGTCCTTGCCGATTTCTTTGATTTCTTTCATCACCATCCGTCTTTGTTAAATTACAATCCTTAAGCTAGTGTTGAAAAGCCAATTGCATATTCAGTAGATATCTAGGCTGCAAGATTGAAGGCGAGTTTCGGTAAGCGTTTCACTCTCAATTTTGGTTTCTTTGGGTGGCTGAATATTTGTGTGGTCTATAGGGGTGACTCGTGTGGAATACGAGTCACTTGATGTTAATAGTATATGTGTGTTGATGCAGATCTAAGAATATTTGGGAATATTCGCTAAGGAAAGGCTAGTAAAGTCGAATGCACATGGTAAGGTTACGGTAAGGCTTCGGGATTTGATAAAGTTATAGTAAGGTATAGAATTGATTCGAAAGTGGTTTTGATTGTAGGTTAAGGCTGAGGATAGTGTAGTGCGGGTCGTCAATCAGGTGTGTACATATACTACACACACGACCAAACGGCAAAAGCTGAAATTCTAAAATCTTGAAATCCCAAAATGCCCGAATGCTGAAAAGCTGAAAAAATGGCTCCGGCAATCACACGAGTGTGCGAATACTCTTGTAGAGATACTGATACAATTATCGAGACTGAGAGAGTGATCTCATGGTCTCGGGCTACTGTTGGGCCAACCGAGCTTGACAGGGCTAAACGGGCCAGCCGAGCTTGTGGGCCCAAAATTGGCTAAGTTGTTAGGTGAAATTGTATGATGGATTGACGTGCATGGTTGTATGACTGGATTATGATTGGGCCTAAGGGGCTATATAAGCATGACCGGGCTTAAGGGGCTTTATGAACATGATTGGGCTTAGTGGGCCTATGGGATTGTGGAAATACATGCTAGGGTTTTAATGGACTTTAGGCTTAGTTTGATGAACTCTTAAATTGTATAAGACTTAATTAAGTAATAAACATGTCTGTGGATAAGTCAATAGGCTAAGGTGTGGCAATGGATGTGTGCATGTCTAGGATTGGATCTAGGAAGAGCCTGGTACTTAAGCGGTCTGAGTGACCCACCTCTTCTTCTTTAGAATCCTACCTGGTGCATAGTGTTCGTTCACCTTAGTCGCGAGGACTTGTTGATGGGCCAAAATCCATAATTAAAATCCGTACCATTAGGAAATTACAAAAATACCCTTCTAGGATAGAGTTACGAAAATATCCTTCAAAGGCAGAATTACAAAAATGCCCTATAGGGTAGAACTTCTAACACACCTTCGTAGGGTAGGAGTACTGGAATACCCTTTTAGGGTAAAAATTACCAAAATACCCTTGATAG
Source organism: Gossypium stocksii (assembly GCA_020496765.1). Taxonomy (NCBI): domain Eukaryota; kingdom Viridiplantae; phylum Streptophyta; class Magnoliopsida; order Malvales; family Malvaceae; genus Gossypium; species Gossypium stocksii. The sequence continues at coordinate 46,991,422 of CM035624.1, forward strand.
TGAAATGACTAAAATACCCCTATGTGTTATGAGTATGACTGGTGTATGTTGTATGTGACGATGATGCATTCATGAGATATTATGTTGCATGTGGGCTGGGTTTTGATTGGAAGAAGTGTATATAAGGGTCGCACGGTCGCTTGGCGACTGTGGACCCAACGAAGGCTTCTGAGCCACGAGCAGCTCTGCTGCAATGATAAGTAGTGCCGCAACATGTGCTACAACAAAGGCTTTTGAGCCACGAGCAGCTCTGCTGCAACGATGAGTGGTGCCGCAACTGGTGTCACAACGGGTGTATAAGGATGGGTGGGTCGAGTATCTCCCCACAGGAGTGCAAGGTTGGAAGGGGGTGTACAGGGTTGGTTAGGGTAACTACATATGGCATGAACATCTTGATATTTAAATGTGGGCTCGGGCCCAACCGAGGCTATCATAGGCTAAGGCCCAGAGGCCACCAATATTGAGTAGGGCTTAGGCCCAATGTGTTAGTGTGCATATTGATTTGATTGCCAAGGGTCGTACACACTAAGTTTCGAAACTCACACCCTTTAATTTAATGTTTTAGGTGATCCTCAATAGAAGGCTCGACGTGGGAGAGGACTCCGAGATGGCCACATTGCAAGCTACTTAGGAATTTTGAATAATTTTCAAATTACTTCACTTTACTTATCGTTTTTGTTTAAATGGGTTGTAATAAGGCCTTGTATCTCCGATAAGGCTGTAATTAGGGTTTATTCCTGTTTTGATTGCCTAGTTTTATCTTTACTTAGATAACTTTCTCAAATTTAACGTGGATTTTAAATGACATTACTTTTTGGGCGTTTTTCTTTAAACATGGGCTTCCATTTTAGGCTTAACTAGAACTTGAATTTTTAAATCTCGACTTAAATTTTAACCAAGTAAACTTTCTATCAAACATGTTCTCAATTTCATAAAGTCGTTTTGGAAACAATCATTCTTTTCAATGTGACATCGCCAGATTCGGCCATAACGTCTGGGCTGGGTTTGGAGTGTTACATTATTAGTTATTTAGCATAGTAGTTGAATGTGATTTGCTATTAAATTATTGTGGTTGAGTTATATTCAAATGTGTTGGAACCTTTGAAAGTTTGTATAGATTACATGGAATATATGGATAATTAGATGAATGAACTGTTATGAAATGACTTTATAATTATGATTTTCAGGCTTATGCCTAGCAAGCTTTGTGCTGGTGACTTTGATCGGGCTTTGTACCTAGCAGGCTTAGTGTCGGTGAATAAATATCAGACCTCTGGTCTGGCAGGCTTAGTGCAGGTGAACAAATATTAGACCTTGGGTCTAGCAGGCCTTGTGCCGGTGTATGATTCAGGCTTATGCCTAGGAGGCTTTATGCCGATGATTTATTTTCAAGCTTGTTTTTATAAGATTTCAAGTTGAGGTGGAAAATTGTTCAAGTGAATTTGAGTTAAATGACCTTGTATATATATATTCGGCCACATAGGTATGTATATATGTGATAATATTTGGATCTTGAATATTAGGCTATGAAGGTATGTACGTGTAACAACCCGGTTTTCACTCTAGTCGGAATGTGGTTTCGGGACCACAAAATCGAGTTGAAAAATTTTCTAAATGCTCATTTCTATATCCATTTTATGTGTTAACCCATGTGTGAAAATTTTTGTGCTTCGAAGTAATCATTTGAATATGAATTACAGTAAAAAGGGCTTATATGTAAAATTTTAATAATGTGTGTGGTTATTTCAAAAAGGGCAAAATGATGCATGCAACAAAGACATGGACTTGCATGTCAAATTTGCCATTATAACAATAGTGGTCGGACATGAAATGATTGAAATAATAATATATGCACTTTATATACATGCATTATAATAAGTAAAGATTATATACATATATTATGAATTATAAAATGTTAAAATAAGAGAGATAGGCGTTATAAACAAAGTATTTTTTTTTTTGTTCTTCTATGGTTCTTTCATTCGGCCGAATATGTAAGAAAAACCAAGAGCAAAGTCCCTTGTTTGAACGGCCATGGAAGCTCAAGAATTCTAGGTAAGGTTTTGTTAATTCCATTTGACTTTTAATGTTTTTGAACTCTAGGGTCGGTCATACTTTAAACCCATGTCTTATTCTTCAAAATTTTGTGGTGAATTGGTGTTCGGCAATGGTGCTTTTAAGTCGTGAAATCCAAAGTTGGGTGTTAGAAATAGGTGAATGAATGTTAGATTTATATTTTGATGCTAAATCCATGTGATTATAAGATTTTAAAAGTGAAATGATGAATATGAGCTTTGTGTGGCTCAATTTTTGGTAATGAACTTTCGGCCATGTCATGTAGTTGATAAATTGGCATTGAATTATGTTTTGTTTCAAGGAATAATATATATGAGTTTAAACTATTTGAATTTTTCTATGAGTGGTCAATAAGTCAGTACTTTCGGCTATTAGGAGAAAAGAGTGGAAGTTGTGCTTAATTTTGGAATTTCGATAGTGGAATTGTTAGTGAGTGATTAGGTGTTTACCGAATTGTGTTATAAAGGATGAATTTGAATTTGAAATTAGATATATGTGATTTTGATGTGTTTTCTTATTAATGGCCGAATGGAGAATTGACGTATAAATTTTGGTTCATGGCATTTTATTATAGGTACCATACTTATTGAATGCGATATGTTTTGTATATGTTTAAGGTTATATGCATTTTGGCAAATGTGGCAAATGTGTGTTAAGGTAAATTAATTAATTAATATGTGTTAGATGCAGATGCGTGATGTCAGTTGAAATTTGTGAAACATATTTGGCCATGGGTTAAGTGTAATCTTAAGGTATTAAGATTTGAGACATGAATATTTATATACTAATGTATAAAGAATTGGCTTCAAGCTTTGTTAATATAATTTTCTTGTGAATAATGATTGGGTATGAATATGTATAATCGGCTACTTATTAAGAATAAGCATGAATTATTAAAGTGGATTCAAGAATGTTTATATTAGGAGGAAAGGTATATTTGGTTAATTATTGATAATGTCATTTTAGGGTTTTGGTATGATTAGATTGAAGTACTGCATACCTTGTACATAAGTTGGTTTGTATTTTGATTATAAGTAGTTGATATGTTTATGAATTATTATAGCCGAACTTACACTTGCGAAGTTAAAAGAAAGTAATTCAGCTAAGTAATTTAATCGTTGATTCGTTTAAATCTAGCTCAAGAGCTAAAGGCATCAAACTCGGAAAGGGGAAAGTGAAATTAGACGACTAGCTAACTCCTAGTTATTCAACGGCATCTAGGTAAGTTTTAAGTATTAAACTTCAACTATTCGTGAATGAATTATGTTTTGTTAAGAGAAAATGATATTTTTCTTGTAGTATACTTATAAACATGCATAATGTCGAAAGGTATACATGAATGAAAAATAAGCTAAACCATATGAGTATATTTGAATGAAAGCAACCATCTATTGATGTGCTTGTTTCATATGAGAATTTGAGTTTAAGATTAGGATTATTCTGTTATGCTATGTACACATAAAATAAATTATGACTCCAATGAGTTAAATGTACATAGAGCCGAATAACTATTACAAAATATAAGTAAGTTCTTGAGTAATGAATTTTTAGCTCATGACATGATGAAATCATAGTATATATGCATATTATATCTATTGAGACCTAAATGTTATACTTGAATGATGTTGTGGGAATGAAAACCTGTGAAATTGTTGGAAGCCGAATGTTACTTGAATTTTACTATCACATGAAACGAAATGTCACCCCTTCTCTTATGACTATGGAACCGAATGTTGCACTAATTGGTAAATATGCCGTGATTGTATTCGAGCAATGGTAATGACATTCAAATGTGATATGTTATATATGTATCTGTAAATGTTCATTGGGGTTTAATTCGAGCTTAGCCTCGAAGGGCCTCCGAGCCATTGATATGTCCGGACTTAATTCCGAAGGGCTTCCAAGCCAGTGTTATGACCGGATTTAATTCCGAAGGGCTTTTGAGCCAGTGTTAAAATCCGAACCTAGTTCCGAAGGGCATCCGTGCCATTGTTTTGTCCTGGTTGGGAATTCCGTGGGCATTCGCGTAAGCAATTAGCTAGTAAATGTTAAATTAATCCAACTAATGTACCTACATGCTGTTTGATAGCCAGGTATGTAACTTATCCTCGTTTTAGAATCTGATTTCCTTTAGATCATGGTTTTTGGAATGTAATGAGGAAGCTTTGATTATGGTTGAAAAGTCACGTAAATGTTTATGATCTGATTTTGATGTATGAGTTCTGATTAAAGAAGTTCAACTACACGAACATGGGATACATGTGTATAATTATGAGTTTAACATGAAAATCAAAATGAACATATTCGGCCATGGGTTGAATCTATTTGGTTACATGGATATTACTTTTGTGATATGAATATGAATATGACCGATAATGGCATGCTGGTATAATAAAGTATATGCTAAGTTCTCTTCGTGTACTTGTGTACATACGGCCGATAATCTTGTGAATGATTTTTTATATCTACGAATAAAAGAATGATATATTTTGTTAATGGTCGTTAGTATATGGAAGTATCTGGCTTAAAATATAGTGTATGAACTTTAAGTAAAGGAAAATAATACGTGCTGAATTATCCATATGTAATGGTACCTATTCGGCCAGAAATGGTCTATGATGTGAGAAAGGGTTATATTCAGCTAGATGTGCAAATACATGATGAGGGTTATATTTTGTCAACTTAGGTATATATGGTATGGAATATATGTTGGTTCTTTATGTACCCATACGACAAAATTAGCACTTACTATGCGAATCCAATTTCGTTTGACGAGGAACACGCGTTGGAAATCAATTATAAAAAGAATATATGTTATGCCAATGGGCAGGGACTCTATGAACTATTTCATGATAGTTTATGGTATGATTTCGTGATTTCAAACATGTAGAAACTGAATGTGGTTAACATATTATGTTTTCATTTGATTGAACGAAAAGCATATAAGGAAATGCACTTGAGAATATTCAAACATCTTGATCATTATTATGAAAGTATATATGTGTTAGCTAGGTGTTGCGTTTATTGAAATTGTAGTTCGATACGAAGCTCTAAGTTAACTTAGACAATTAGAAGAGATGAATGACCAATGATCTTGAATAAAATCATTTGTGACTTAAAGCTCAAGGTTAAAGGTATATATATATATATACACATAAACCAAATTATGAGAAATTTGGTTAGGTATATTCGGTTAAATGAAACACTCGTCTTTGATTCAACACGAACAATAATTTGCTTAAAATTTACTAAGCTTGTGAAAGCTTACTCTGTTTGTTTTGTGTCTTTGTTTTGTAGATTATGGATTTTTGACTACCAGCTCAGGGATCGTCAGCTCTTCGTCACACTACCTACTATTACGGTAATCATGTGTCTTGTTTTGGTCTTAGCTTATGGCATGTATAGGGAGGACAATGAGTAGAATGATACTTTGATTTTCGTATTTAGGTCATGTGAACATGCATCTTATGGAACTTTCTCGTATAAGTCTTAAACTCGAACTACATTTGAGTCTATGCATGGAAAAAAAAAAGAATGATCTTTATTTAAGAAAATGTTCAAAATTTTACCGTCCTGATCTGATTTCTAGTCTTTGGTAACACCCCGTCCTATTCCGGCGATGGTTACGGGATAGGGGTGCTACAGTACGAATGTGATTTGGTACTCAATATTGAGTAGTGAATTTTACAAATGCGAGATAGGTGTGTATTGGGTTGATCAATGATCAAATTGTGCATAGTTGAGATGTGTCATAAGCATGTGTGTATTAATTTAATGTATTTGGCTTTGTAATTTGATATGCGTGATATGAAGTAATAAGATTTATAAATACTGATCACACCAAAAACTAACTAATATCATGATTTTAAGGCAAGCGCACCTATTGAATAGTAGTATAGTTTAGCGACAAGACCAAGATATCGTACCCAAGGGAACCAAAAGTACTAGTACTTACTTCCTTTCTATTATCTAACCTAAAAATAAAAGGGGTTTTTATGAAATTAAACTAATTCTAAAACTAAACTATGAATGCACAAAAAGAAAATTGGGGAAAAACTCTTAGGAAAAGTTGATTGATTTGGACAACACTCAAGGGAGAATCCACCTAGACTTCACTTGTCATTAACTCTTGAGGCAGACGATTTATTCACTTGACTTGATCAGTAGAAATCCTTCAATTATGTTAATACCTCCGTCGAGGATAAGAACAACTAATCCTAGGTTGATTAACTGAAATCTCTTTCTAGTTAAAACCCCTAGTCTTGTATTAACTCGATTTATGGATTCCCTTATTAGGTTGACCCTAATCCGGCAAATTTATGTCTCCCTATGTCTAGGGTTGCATGCAACTTCTCTTAATTATGCTGGATCTACTCTTAAACAGGGACTTTTGCTCCTCTGCCTAAGCACATCAATACTTGAATTAATACCTAGGACTATTAAAATAAGAACTAAGAACACATAATTAAGAACAATTCAAGAATTTATCATATAACTTGAGATAAATTAATAACAAGATCTGTCTTAGGTTTCATCCCCCTCAAGTATTTGGGGCATTTAGTGCATAAAATAAAGAAAACATCTCAGAAGGAATAAAATAACAAAACATAAAGAACCCAAAAACTTCTGAAGGATTTAAGGGAGATCCTTTATCTTGATATGGAGAACAACTTCTGGGATGAATCAATCGGCTCCCGTTAGAGTAATCCTTGCTTCCACTCTCTGTGTTGGTAGAAATAAGGCGCTCCTTTGTGGGAGAAAAGAGTACACCCTTAGAGTTGCCTCCTAGGGTCTTTATATAGAGCTTTGGGATGCCTTTCTTAGCCTTTAAGTATCCAAATCTAAGTGAAATTGCACTTCCTCACGGCAGGGACACGCCCGTGTGCCACGCCCGTGTGGATCGACAAGAGGCCATGTGCGGGCCTATTGATGGTGGCATGGTCGTGTGGTCAGGCCGTGCTTGTCAGGGTTGGGCCGTGTTGGACTTTATGTGGCACGGTTGTGTGCCACGGTCGTGTGGTGAATCCTTGGGCCGTGTCGTTTTCATTCATTGGCCCATTTTCTTCATTTTCGGCCTCTTTTTCGTTCTTTTCTCTTCCTTATGCTCTCCTGAGTATAAAACATGAAATAGAAAGGTTAAGAGCACCAATTCTCACAAATTTAATGATGATTCATCCAAAATATAGGCTAAGCATGAGGTAAAAATGTGTATAATTTATCGTTTATCAAATACCCCCACACTTAAGCCTTTGCTTGTCCTCAAGCAAAATCTCAACTCACAATTAAGAATCATTCTTCTCGATTCACAATTTTTATCAATAATGTTTCAAACTAATTCACAAGTAATCATACAATGAAAATTCAATTAGAAGAACAGTAAAGATTCAAACACTCTAAGTTTGAGAATTTTATCACAGAAACATAGGTTTTCTCCCTTCTCCTAAGTAATTATCTCTCAATCAAAATGAACAGAAGTTGACATCCTCACTAAAGATTCACTCTATCCACTCAAAGTGTTTAGGGTTCAAAATTTAAGCACTCATTAGTTAATTTGGAGAGTTATTACCATAGGCCTGCAAGAAAATCGTATCTCCACCACTATAGTTTGATATGATACTTTGATCAAAAGGTCTTTTAATGGTTGTAATGGGGCTTTGGTTAGGGGTGTTGTCACAAGCTGAAAAAGAAAGCGTTAGAATCGAGATTGAACTGAAAAATTATCTAGCTAGAAAAATCTCTATCACTGGAACATATTTCTAGAGCTAGTTCTTATGATAACATCGTTTCTGCCTTTGTAGCCTTAAAATAGAAATATGCAAAATGAAATTTAAACTATCACAACTGGATGAACTGTATATTTACACTTTTTTTAAGAACAAATCAAGTACAATTCATTTACAAATTTTACAATCTAGAAAAAGAGAATAAAGCTAGATAACAATTCAACTCAAACCTCGACAAAAATAGGGATCAAAGTAATTGAATGGAATTCAACAAAAACGGGTTATGGGTTAATATTAGAGGTAAGTCAAAGAATAGGTTGCTAGGCTTAATGGGGTTTACTAGGGGTTAATTTATGGAGGTAGGCTTTTATGGAGTAAGTGGGTTAAATCCTAAGTGCCTTTATCATCTCGGTATACCAAATCAATGATGTGGTCTTGACATGTATAATCGAAGCAAGTTCTAGAATAACAAATTAGTATTGACTCACTCAAAGCAACAATAAAAGTGAGCACGAAAGAATGTATGCTCAGAAAGCTCAAAATCTCACCAGAATTATGGCTTTTGATGTCAATCCTGCGAATTTCAAATCTCAAGATAACACTTAAAATTAGGGAAAATAACATATGAAAAAAATAAATTCTCAAAAATTTCAACTTATCATACTTGATTCCCTAATGTTTTAAAGTTTGAATAATCAAAGTAGAAGCACCTATGTCTTAATTCTCAATATGTCGATAAAAATTATAAATCACTCAGAATTAATTCCTAATAGGAGACTGAAGATAATGTAGATTTGAGAACAATGCAAAATGTTAGAAAGAAAATTTCAGGGATTTCAAGGAAAGTACAATGACTGAAAGTAAGTTACCCCCCACGCTTAAGATGTACATTGCCTTCAATGTACAAAGAAACATTAGTAGCAATAAAAGCACAAGATCATAAGATAAGGAAAGGCATGAAACTCCCTGCTTTGGATGGATTAGTAAGGTGGTGGTGCCTATAGAGTGTCTGGGACAAAGGAAGGTGCAGAGGCAGAGGCTCCGGTGGTGGTAGCGTTTGTTTGTCCACAGCTTTCATGGTGTGAGTGTAGGCTTTAGAGATGTCAACTCGGTGAGGTTGTGGCAAGGTTCCCTTTAGAGTTTGGATTTGAGCTGTAAAGCTCCTGTGGAACTGCGAAGGCATTTATCAATGTTTAGATCTTTTAGTGGTGCATAGTTTTCTCGTTAGGGAATAACCGATGTGAAAAATAAAAATAAAAGTTAAACTAAAATATTCTATAAATCTAAATATTCTAAGAAAACATGAAATTAAAAAGAAAGTGAAAATAAATATCAATAATAAAAATAAAAATTAAGATAAAAATAAAGATAAGAGGAATAAAAGTCTCTATCCTCAGATGGATCACGCGGTGGCGGTGGTGAAGTGATGTGGAGGTGCTGGCATATCTACTGTAGTGTCGCATCGATATGATCGAAGCGCTAGAAGCATTGCTGCTTGAATTGTGATAGGCGCTCAGATATGTCAGCATATGAAGCTGCCGCATGAACTGGACGGCGAGGTAGTGGTGGCTCGGTGGGTGCATCCTCCTCCGGTGGTGGGACATCAAAAGGAATGTCCTTGGGATCCTCCTGCTCGGGATCTCTAAGTAGCTGGTATTGTGGAGGATCGGTCCCACATCGGCGCTGGATCATCCTCATGTGTAGCATGGTTTGGATGCCCTGAGGAGACATCTGGCCTATCAAAGTGTACGAGGATGTCTGGGCTACGATGTAGAGTAGGCCGAAGTAACGGCCTAATCTCGTGATGTATGGGCCCATGGAAATTACGCCTTTACGGTGCCTGATATCGCGTGATATGTAGTAATAAAATTTATAAAAACTGATCACACCAAAAACTAACTAATATCAAAATTTTAAGGCAAGCGCACCTATCGAATAGTAGTATAGTTTAGCGGTAAGACCGAGTTATCGTACCCAAGGGAACCAAAAGTACTAGTACTTACTACCTTTCTATTATCTAGCCTAAAAACAAAAGAGGTTGTTTGAAACTATCTCTAAAACTAAACTAAGAATGCACAAGAAGTAAATTGGGAAAAACTTTCGGAAAAGCTAATTGGTATAGGCAATACTCAAGGGAAAATCGACCTAGACTTCACTTATTATTAACTTCTTGAACTAGATGATTTCTTCACTTGACTTGATCCGTAGAGATCCCTAAACTATGTTAATACCTCCGTCGAGGATAAGAACAACTAATCCTAGTTGGTTAATTAAAGTTTCTTTATTAATTAACACCCCTAGGTTGCATTAATTCAATCTATGGATTCCCCTATTAGGTTTGACCCTAATCCGGTAGATTTATGTTGCCCTATGTCTAGGGTTGCATGCAACTCCGCTTAATTATGGTAGATCTACTCTTAAAACAGGGACTTTTTCTCCTCTGCCTAAGCACATCAGTTTCTTGAAGTAATACCTAGGACTATTAAATCAAGAATGAAGAACACATAATTAAGAACAATTGAAGTATTTATCATATAATTCAAGAATAAAAAATAACAAGATCTGTCTTAGGTTTCATCCCCCTCAAGTATTTGAGAGGTTTAGTTCATAATTAATAAAGAAAACATATCAGAAGAAATAAGATAACAAAACATAAAGAACCCAAAAACCCCTAAAGGAATTTAAGGAGATCCTCTGTCTTGATGTAGAATTCTGGCTTTTGGGATGAATCAATCGGCTTCTCTTGGAGTAATTCCTTGCTTTCACTCCTTGTGTTGGCAGAAATATGACGCTCCTTTTTGGGAGAAAAGAGTACTCCCTTAGCGGGAAATAAGCACCCCCTTGAAGTTGTCTCCTAGGGTCTTTATATAGAGTTTAGAATGGCTTTCTTAACCCCTAAGTATCCTTTTTCGAGTGAAATTGAACTTCCTCACGATAGGGACACGCCCGTGTGCCACGCCCGTGTGGATCGATAAGAGGCCGTGTGTGGGCCTGTTGATGGTGGCACGGCCGTGTGGTCTGGCCGTGCTTGTCGAGGTTGGGTCGTGTTGGACTTTATGTGGCATAGCCTTGTGCCACGGTCGTGTGGTGAATCCCTAGGCTGTGTCGTTTTCTCATTTTGGCCCATTTTCTTCGTTTTCGGCTTGTTTTTCATTCTTTTCTCTTCCCTATGCTCTCTTGAGTATAAGACATGAAATAGAAGGATTAAGAGCACCAATTCTCACAAATTTAGTGATAATTCATCCAAAATATAGGCTAAGCATGAGGTAAAAATATGTATAATTTATCATTTATCAGTGCCTCTTTGTCTGATGCTGGATTGCATAGGCGATAAAAGAAGCTAGGTCGATAACATGTGCGTTTGCCATGCACCATAGGAAGTAGGCATCGTGGGTGTTGACGACCCCTGTGCTCTTGCGCCTGCCTGTCAGTGTATGTGCAAGAAGGGTATACAGATACCTCAAAGGTGGGACGAGGTTAGTCGCTTTAGAACGACTAGGGTCGTATGTTGATGATACAGGGACTAGGGCCTGCCAACATTTAAACGGGGATAGATAGATATGATGGTTAAGCTTGGAAAGGTCCTCTTCTTCCATGAATTGCTCGGTGTAGAGACTGAGGGCTATGCCAAACTCTGGGACACTGAGATGGTGTACGAGACCTCCCAAATGGAACTGGACTATTCCTGGATCATCGTATCTGTTCATCACGGTCTGAAGATGGAACGTGGAGCAGAACTCGAGAGTGAGTTCCAAGTATGTAGGCTCCATGATCTGGAAAAACTACACCCATGGATCGGTCATCAATAGGGCCCGGACCTTGTCTGTTAGGTGTATTTGCTCGAGGGCGGCCCAATCTATGCATCGGCCAGGGGTTAGAGGGCGAGTTCGGAGTATCTGAAATTGTTCCTCCTGGGAGGCTTGTGGAAAATGGAGGAATGGATGTCGGTTCTCCGTAATGGGTTGCGAGGACGAACCACCAGGTCCCTTGCGCTTCTTCGAAGGCGGGACGGCAGCTTTCTTACCGCATGACGTTGACATAATGCCTAAAAATAAAATACATTAGTTCTAGAAAATTACATTGAATCAAAAACTATAAAAAAATTAATATGTGAATTAAAATGATAATGTGCCTAAAATATTTTGAAATAAGATGGGGACGAACCTAAATAATATAAATTATCCATCCTAACATGATGTCAAATCTAAGGAACATGGGTATGTATTTATACTAAATGCATGAGAGTTTAGATAGGAAAAATGGCAATCAAATGTAACTCTAAGTGGCATAAAATCACACAGGTCTCTATAACAATCTAGATTATTCATGCTAATTCCATCAATTCATGCTAAAAACAATGCTAAGGCTAAATATGATATGATATTAGAATAAAAATAGAATAAATTAGTAAAAATTAGAAAGAAAAATGAGAAAATAGAACCAAATGGGAGAGGTATGAGGCGGAGCACGGTCGTGGGGGCACTGTAGACGCCGGCGGCAGCGCTAGGGAGGTTGGGGGAGAGGGTGTTTTGAGAGGTTTTAGGGTTGAAATGGGAGAAGATGATGAACAGTGGCCCCTTTTTTATAGATTTTGGGTTACACGGGCAAGGCACACGCCCGTGTGGCTCGAGTTTTGCCCGTGTTGTTCAAAATTTAGGGGTTTTGGCGCTCCTGGTTCGAAGCACACGCCCGTGTATCGAGGGCATGTTAAGGCACACGACCATGTCCTAGGGCGTTCGCTTCGCACACGGTCTTGTAAAAGGTCACACGTCCGTGTTGGATTTGACAGTGTCGACCACGGTCTTAGGGCACGGGCGTGTGACATGCCCGTGTTTCAATTGACAGTGTTGGCCACAGTTTGGGGACACATGCGTGGTGTGTTGTCAAAGCCCGTAGAGATTTGATATGGTGGCCACGGCCACATCACGCAGCCGTGGCAATTTTTCGTAGCCCGTGTAAAATGTACTCTGTTTGTACATGGCCAGGGTGCACGACCATGTCTCTACTCATAGTGTTCACATGGCCTTGGACACGCCCGTGGGCATGGCCGTGTGGTCCTAGAATTCTGCATTCAAAAGAGGTAGTTGTTGTATAAAAAGACTAAAATCAAAATAGAAGAAAAGTTACTAAGTTAGTGCTCGGGTTGCCTCCCGAGAAGCATTTATTTAGAGTGTAAGCTCGACTCTTCCTGGATGTATCACGAAGGGAGTTAATGGAGCTGAAGCTCTTCCCTGTTATTTTTAAAATTCTCGCCTCTATAATGTTTAAGCCTATGGCCGTTTACCTTGAAAGTACCGTGGTTTGGGCGAGTTACCTCAACTGTGCCGTATGGAAAGACAGTTTGAATAGTGAATGGACCTGACCACCTTGATTTGAGTTTTTCGGAAAATAGTTTTATCCTTGAGTTGTAAAGTAGGACAATATCATCGGTTTTGAACTGCTTGGGTTGTCTCAGTCGTTTGTCATGGCATCGTTTCATGGCTTTTTTATATAGTCGTGAGCTCTTATAAGCATTGCAACGCCATTCATCTAGCTCGTTTAACTGCATTAGTCTTTTCTCACCTGCAAGCTTAAAATCAAGATTTAAGAATTTTATAGCCCAAAATGCTTTATGTTCAAGTTCAAATGGCAGATGACAACTTTTTCCATAGACAAGTTTATAAGGAGATGTTCCTATGGGTGTTTTAAAAGCAGTTCTATAGGCCCATAAAGCATCGTCTACTTTTCTTGACCAATCTTTTCTATTTGTTTCTATTGTTTTCTCTAAGATGCGTTTTAGTTCCCTATTTGTTACTTCGACTTGGCCACTAATTTGTGGATGATAAGGGGTAGCTATTCTGTGGTGTACTCTATATTTCCTTAAAATTTTTTCAAATTGAGCATTGCAAAAATGGGTTCCCCTATCACTAATAATTATCCTAGGTGTTCTGAATCGAAAGAAAAGTTTCTTTAAAAAACGCACTACCATTCTAGCATCATTAGTAGGTAAGGCTTAGGCTTTCACCAATTTTGACATATAATCTACTGCTACCAGTATGTACTTATTCCCAAATGAAGTAGGGAATGGACCCATGAAATCAATACCCCATACATCAAATATTTCACATGAGAGTATATAGTTCTGAGGCATTTCATTATGTTGAGAGATATTACCTGTTCTCTGACATTTATCACAAGAGGTCACATATCTATTGCCATCTCTGAAAAGTGTAGGCCAGTAAAAACCTAATTTGAGTACCTTATGAGTAGTTCTAGCTCCACTGTGGTGTCCTCCTGTTGGTCCTGAATGGCAGTGATCTAAAATTTGGTATGCTTCTGTCTCAGGGACGCATCTTTGAATAACCTGATCTGTACAAATATGAAAAAGAAAAGGATCTTCCCAAAAGTAATTTTTCACATCAGCGAAGAATTGCTTCTTTTGCTGATGGGTCAACCCTTTTAGGGTTATGTTGGCTGCTAAATAATTTGCAAGATCAGCAAACCATGGAGCTACTTCGTCTGCTAAGGCTAGGAGTCGTTCTTCAGGAAACAAGTCATTTATTTTCTCGAGGTACTTGGGGTGTGGATTGTCTAATCTTGAAAGGTGATCTGTTGCCAAGTTTTCAGCTCCTTTCTTATCCTTTATTTCTAAGTCAAATTCTTGTAACAATAGAATCCATCTTATTAATCGAGGTTTTGCATCAGTTTTAGTTAAAAGATAGTGAAGAGCAGAATGGTCAGTATAAACAATGACTTTTGACAATATTAGATAAGACCTGAATTTATCAAATGCAAAAATAACAGCTAGCAGTTCTTTTTCTGTGGTAGTATAATTTGCTTGTGCGGCTGTCAAAGTTCTACTAGCATAGTAGATTGGTTGAAAGTGCTTATCTCTTTGTTGTCCCAAAACTGCACCTACTACAAAATCACTCGCATCGCACATGTAACAACCCACTTTTGACCTTAATCGGAAGGAGTGGTTTTGGGACCACTTAACCGAGTCAAAATATTATTTTCATTGCTTTAATAAGTTTTACAGCATGATAGATATATGGTGTGAAAGTTTCGTACCGAAATTTTATCGTTTAAATAGTTAATTCGGTAAAAAGGATTCAATCGCATAAAGCGATAAATAGGAGTTCTATTACGTAAAGGGATTAAATGGCTTTGGTTTTCTAAATGAAAGGCCTTAAATGGTTATTTTACCATTTTTATTGTTGGTGGGCATTCATGTTTATATTTTATATGGTTTTATAATGGTTTTATAAAGGTTAAAGTTATTATTTGGTTATTATATGTTATATGTTTAATTAAAACATGAAAAAGGCTTTAATTTTCATCATCTTCACCGATTATACAAACAAAAGCAAGGGTTTTAAAGCTTCCTTATGTTTGGCTATATCCAAGCTCAATTGAGGTATGTTTTGGCTTTGGTTTTTAGTGATTTTTACGTTTTTGAGATCATTACTTTGTGTTCTAATCGACCCGTACCTCAATTTTTGAAATTGGTTGTATTTTTGGAAAATGCCATTAATGAATACATGGTTATTTTGATAGATTTTGATGAATTATTGATAGATGTCTTGAAATATACAAGTTTTATAAAGTAATTGTTGATGAAAATAAGTTTTAAGGATTAAATTGAGAAGAAATAGAAGTTTGTGGTTAAAAATGTAATAGAAGGAAACATATGTGTTTATATGAGTTATACAAACATTCGACTAGGTTGAATTGAGGGATTTATTGTGTAATTCACTATTTTGTGTTAAAACGACAAAATTGCCAAGTAGTTGAAAGTTTAGGGCTAATTTGCAAATATGCCAAAATACATGTTTTTGGATTAAATTGAGTGTATTGGTGATTAAAATAGCTGGATTTGCATTAATATAGATCAAGATAATCGAATCCTGAAACTTGATCGGGGAGAAAGAAAGGTAGACGAATAGACTCGAGATTCGACTAAATTGAGCTAAGTTCGTATAATTAGAATTAAATATGTATTTTAATCATAATGAAGGTAATATTGCTATATGTATATATAAATCGTCATGAAAGGTGAATTGCCTATTATATGTATATGAATTGATATGGAAATGTTTAAAGTATACAAGTACAAACGGCATACCAAGCCCCGTTAGAATCGTAGAAGTCGTAGGATACAAGTGACATGTCACTAGGGCTACAGGGTGGTTTGAGCTCCTGCATTTGTTGTGGACTCACCACAGCTCGTGAGCTATATGTTCATCCTTCAGGATTACATGTTCAGTCTTTGGACTTATCGTTCAGCCTACGGGCTTACCGTTCATCCTTCGAGATCACATGTTCAGCCTTCGGGCTTACCGATACAAGCTCGAAAGAGCATACATGATGCATTGACGGATTACAGGTTATATGTATATACACTGTGTGTGTATCACTTGAGTATCCCTCGATGTTCTTAAAGGTTCAACGGGCAATTACCGATTCAAGTTACATGAAGTTCTAGAGATATATGAATTACATGTTATACAAGATTTACATGGACTATATAAAGTGATTTACATGAATAACATGTTATAAGTTTTGAGGTTATGCTTATGATACATGAATGTTGTATCTTGTACATGAATGGTTTATGAAATTACATGTACTAACAAGTGTATGCTTGTGAGATAGGCAACTTGAACATATGAATTGACTTGGCATTAGTTATGTGTTAACTTATTGGTTTGGTAAGTTTAAATTCTATATTATACGGGCTTACTAAGCTTTTGAAGCTTACTCTATTTATTTATTCCTTGTTTTATAGATTCGAAAGCTAGCTCGATATTCAGACGTGTCGGAGATCGCCATCACACTATCCATCTAGCTTTTTGGTACTTTTGGAACTTTGTTTTGAAATGGTCATGGCATGTATAGGCTAGTTACTAAGTTTATGTTTATGGTTAGCTTGTTAATGAACATAGTATGTTTTGGTACTAATTCAAGCTATGAGATATGGTTGGTTTTGTAAATGTTTAATCCATTTTTGAATGTTTTATATGATGTTTTTATATGGCAAAGTTCATGATGTTTTGTGTAGCTTGGTTAGCTTTGACTTGATGAATGAATTGGTTTAAATTGATGCATATTTGGTACATGTTTAGATGATGAATAATGTTTGGAAATTGTGTTTTAAAATGGTTGTTTTGGTTGCCAATTTGTTTATGAAATGGTATGGCTATGTGATGCTTGTAGGGATGACCCATTTGGGTGGCAAAATGGTTTAAACCAAGCCTACATTGTGCCACACGGTCTGAGCACACGGGCGTGTGACTTAGCCGTGTAACCCCTGCAGCTAATAGATTTTAGGTAGAATTGCACACGGCCTAGACACAAGGGCGTGTTTGGTAGCCATGTGGTAATTGATAGTGTTGGCCATGGCCTGGACCCACGGGCGTGTCTAGTGACCGTGTGGGGTTTGGCAGTTTCAACCACGGGCTGAGTGATTAGGGCGTGTCTAGTAGGACACGGCCGTGTGGGTGTGCACAGGCTAGGGACACGGCCGTGTGTCCCTAACTTGAAAGTTTTCTCAGTGTTCTCCTTATCTTTCACATGATTTCAATTTGATCCTGTATGAATGAGTATATGATTATATGAATTTTTTTCAAAGCATGATTTGATGAATGATTATTGAACTGTATTGTGATTGAAAAGTTCAAAATTTTTACTGATCTGATCTGAGTTACAAGTTCGGTAATGCCTTTTACCTATTCCAGCGACGATTACGGGATAGGGTGTTACATCACATTAGTTCAAAAGGAAGATTCTAATAAAGTGAAATCATAATCGGGGCATTGACTAACTTTTCCTTGAGGGTGTTAAAAGATTTTGAGCATTCTTGATCAAAGTTGAAAAGCACATCTTTTTCTAGTAATTTTGTTAAAGGCTTAGCTATTTTAGAAAAATCCTTAATGAATATGCGATAAAAATCAGCATGTCCTAAAAAGCTTCTTATGGCTTTAACCGAACTAGGGGGAGGTAATTTTTCAATGGTTTCAATTTTTGCTTTGTCTACCTCTATCCCTTTACTAGAAATTTTATGCCCTAGTACAATACCTTCTTGAACCATAAAGTGGCATTTTTCCCAATTTAATACTAGATTTGTCTCTTTACATCTTATCAAAACACGTTTTAAATTATTAAGACAAAGTTGGAAAGAAGTACTGAAAACTGAGAAATCATCCATAAATAACTCCATGATGTCTTACACAAGTTCATTGAAGATAGCTAGCATGCATCGCTGAAAAGTAGCAGGAGCGTTACATAAACCAAAAGGAATTCTATGATAAGCAAACATACCATATGGACATGTGAATGTCGTTTTCTCCTGATCTTCTGGAGCTATCAGGATTTGGAAATAACCAGATAGGCCATCTAGGAAACAGTAATACATGTGACCTGATAATCTTTCTAACATTTGGTCAATAAAAGGTAAGGGAAAACGATCTTTTTGAGTTGCATCATTCAACTTTCTATAATCAATGCAAACTCTCCATCCAGTGACTGTTCTTGTAGGTGTTGATTCCTTTTTGTCATTAGACACCACGGTTATGCCTCTCTTTTTAGGAACAACATGCACAGGACTTACCCAAGAACTGTCAGAAATAGGATAAATAATACCTGTATCTAGAAGTTTAATTACCTCAGCTTTTACGACTTCCTTCATGTTGGGATTCAATCGTCTTTGAGCTTACACCGACAGCTTATATTCGTCTTCCATTAAAATTTTATCGGTGTAAAAAGAAGGATTAATTCCCTTAATATCTAAAATTTTCCAGGCGATAGCCTGTTTGTGTTCTCTTAACACTTGAAGTAGTTCCTCTTTCTCTACAGTGCTCAAATCTGATGCGATAATCACTGGTAATGTTGAATCCTCCCCTAAAAAGGCATATTCTAAATGGTCTGGTAGTTGTTTTAACTCTAATTTAGGGGGTTTAGCAATTGAAGGTTTCTGTCTCAATTCATCATTCATCTTTATACTTTCATAACTTATGTGTCTTGTGACAGATTCATTAGAATCTAACTCTTACCTTACTTCTTCAACTTCAGTGGTGGCTTCATCTTCCCCCCACCTTGAACAAGACACAGTTCCAACATGTCTGCCAGAGAAATTTCCTGAAAATTATCTTGAACAAAATAATCAATAACTTCAATAAAATAACAGGAATCATCTTGTTCTCTAGAAAATCTCATGGCATCATAAATTTTAAAAACGACTTCTTCTTCTCCAACTCTAAGTACTAATTTACCATCCCCTACATCAATGACGGCTCTAGCAGTAGATAAAAATGGACATCCCAAAATTAAAGGCACCTTAATATCCTCATCCATGTCAAGTACAACGAAATCAACGGGGAATATAAATTTATCTACTTTAACTAACACATCCTTAATAATTCCCCTAGGATATTTAACAGATCTATCAGCTAATTGGATACTCATCCTAGTGGGTGTTGGTTCCCCTAGACCTAGTTGCTTGAACATTTTGTAAGGCATGAGATTAATGCTAGAACCTAAATCAGCTAAGGCTTTATCAATAATTAAACTACCAATTAAATAAGGAATAGTAAAACTCCCTGGATCTTTTAGTTTTGCTGGTAATTTATTTTGGAGAATAGTGGAGCATTCCTCCTTGAGCTCCACTGTGGCTAGTTCTTCCGACTTCCTTTTATTTTGTGAGAAGTTCTTTAAGAAACTTTGCATACTTCGGCATCTGTGAAATTGCTTCAACAAAGGTAAGTTAATATGTAATTGTTTAAAAAGTTCAAGAAACTTACCGAATTGGGCATCTGTGTGGTCTTTCTTTAATTTTGTCGGATATGGAATAGGCGGTTTTCCTTAAGTGTTGGTGGAGTGCTCTCCTTGGGTTTCTCTTCCTTTACCTTGTCTTTTGAAGATTCTGGAACAGGCTTCTTTTCTGGTTCAACCAATACTTTCCCATCTCTAAGGGTAATTGCTTTAACATGTTCTCTAGGGTTTGGCTCAGTGTTACTTGGTAGTCCACCTTGTGGTCTTTCTGAAATTAACTTGGCAAGTTGACCAATTTGATTCTCAAGCCCTTGAATTGATGCTTGCTAGTTCTTCAGTGCCGTCTCCGTGTTTTGAAAATGGGTTTCTGTCATGGCCTTAAATTTGGTGAACATTTCTTCAAGATTTGGCTTTTTCTCCTATTGTGGTGGTGGCTGCTAAAATCCCGAAGGGGGCTGTTGTCTTTGATTCCCTTGTCCTCCCCATGAAAAATTGGGGTGGTTCCGCCAACCTGCATTATACGTGTTACTATAAGGATTATTTTGAGATCTAGAATTGTTACCCATATAATTGGCTTGTTCGGTTTCCACGCCATGGCCGAAAGATGAGTAGTTTGGAGTGAACATACTTCCTTAAGTTGCGTCACACTACATTACTGATTATGCCTGTGTAGAACCAACGAAATTATCAAACTTTTTATTTAAAAGTTCTTCTTGATTAGTAAGCACAGTGACAACATCAATATTATAAACTCCTGCAGCTTTTGTTGGCTTTGTCCTCATGACTTGCCACTAATAGTTATTCAGTGACATCTCTTCAATAAACTTATAAGCTGCTTCTGGTGTTTTGTTGTTGATTGTTCCTCCTGCGGCTGCATCAATCATCCACCTTATTGATGGATTCAAACCGTTGTGAAAAGTTTGAACTTGTAACCACAAAGGTAGTCCATGATGAGGGAACCTTCTCAAAAGATCCTTGTATCTCTCCCAGGCATCGTAGAGTGTTTCTAAATCCATCTGCACAAAAGAAGAAATATCGTTTCGCAATTCAGCTGTTTTAGCTGGAGGAAAATATTTAAGAATTTCTCGGTCATCTATTCCTATGTAGTAATTGAGCCTCGCGGAAGAGAATTCAACCATTGTTTAGATTTATTCCTTAAGGAAAAAGGAAATAGACGGAGGCGAATGGTATCATCAGAAACATCATTTATTTTAAAGGTATCACAAAGTTCCAAAAAGTTGGCTAAGTGTGAATTGGGATCTTCATCCAGTAAACCATCAAACTGCACAAATTGCTGAATCATCTAAATAGTGTTAGGTTTTAATTCAAAATTATTAGCAGCAATAGCAGGTCTAATAATACTAGTTTGAGTACCAGCCAACTAGGTTTAGCATAATCATAGATAGTACGAGGAGCATCATCTTGGTTTACTGGTTCCGCGGCTAATGCTGGAGGTGGTAGATTGTTTTAATTTGCTTCCATCTGTTCAGTAGGTTCAGATTCTTATTCTTGTCCTTGTTCTGGATAATGTAGGCTTCGTCTGATCTCTCTACGAGTTCTGCGAACTGTAGCTTCCAAATCTTCGTCGAAAAGCAATGGTCCTCTTGAGTTTCTTCTAGTCATAAACTAGAGATACCTAGAGGAAAAAGAAAAGAAAATTAAAATAAAAATAAATAAAAATAAATAAAAATAAAAATAAAAATAAAAATAAAAGTAAAAAATAAAGAAAAATATGTAATGGCTAAAGTAATAGAAATCGAGCGTTCGTAACATTTTAGTTCCCCGATAATGGCGCTAAAAACTTGATATCGCGTGATATGAAGTAATAGAATTTATAAATACTGATCACACCAAAAACTAACTAATATCACGATTTTAAGGCAAGCGCACCTATCGAACAGTAGTATAGTTTAGCGGCAAGACCGAGATATCGTACCCAAGGGAACCAAAAGTACTAGTACTTACTTCCTTTCTATTATCTAACCTAAAAATAAAAGGGGTTTTTATGAAATTAAACTAATTCTAAAACTAAACTATGAATGCACAAAAAGTAAATTGGGGAAAAACTCTTAGGAAAAGCTGATTGATTTGGATAATACTCAAGGGAGAATCCACCTAGACTTCACTTGTCATTAACTCTTGAGGCAGACGATTTATTCACTTGACTTGATCCGTAGAAATCCCTAAATTATGTTAATACCTCTGTCAAGGATAAGAACAACTAATCCTAGGTTGATTAACTGAAATCTCTTTCTAGTTAAAACCCCTAGTCTTGCATTAACTCGATTTATGGATTCCCTTATTAGGTTTGACCCTAATTCGGCAGATTTATGTCGCCCTATGTCTAGGGTTTCATGCAACTCCGCTTAATTACGCTAGATCTACTCTTAAACAGGGACTTTTGCTCCTCTGCCTAAGCACATCAATACTTGAATTAATACCTAGGACTATTAAAACAAGAATTAAGAACACATAATTAAGAACAATTCAAGTATTTATCATATAACTCAAGATAAATTAATAACAAGATCTGTCTTAGGTTTCATCCCCCTCAAGTATTTGGGGGATTTAGTGCATAATTAATAAAGAAAACATCTCAGAAGGAATAAAATAACAAAACATAAAGAACCCAAAAACCCCTAAAGGATTTAAGGGAGATCCTTTGTCTTGAAGTGGAGAACAGCTTCTGGGATGAATCAATCGGCTTCCCTTGGAGTAATCCCTGCTTCCACTCTCTGTGTTGGCAGAAATAAGGCGCTCTTTTGTTGGAGAAAAGAGTACACCCTTAGAGTTGCCTCCTAGGGTCTTTATATCGAGCTTTGGGATGCCTTTCTTAGCCTTTAAGTATCCAAATCCGAGTGAAATTGCACTTCCTTACGACAGGGATACGCCCGTGTGCCACGCCCGTGTGATCGACAAGAGGCCATTTCAGGCCTGTTGATGGTGGCACGGCCGTGTGGTCACGCCGTGCTTGTCGGGGTTGGGCCGTGTTGGACTTTATGTGGCACGGCCATGTGCCACGGCCGTGTGGTGAATCCTTGGGCCGTGTCGTTTTCACACTTTGGCCTATTTTCTTTGTTTTCGGCCTATTTTTCATCTTTTCTCATCCTTATGCTCTCCTGAGTATAAAACATGAAATAGAAAGGTTAAGAGCACCAATTCTCACAAATTTAATGATAATTCATCCAAAATATAGGCTAAGCATGAGGTAACAATATGTATAATTTATCGTTTATCATGATTCATCTGATTACAAATTGAGACAATGTTCATGGATGTTCGATTTTAGTATGTAATTTGATTGAATATATGTGTTTAAGATAGTTTACAGTGGAGGTGAATTATAAGATGTTAAAATGATTGGTTAAGTATTCGGCCAAGTGATATATGCATATGAAACTAAAATGTGAATTATGTGTATACTTGTATAAAAGTGAATATACATACTTGTAAATATATATGTATGATTGTTATACTTTGACTTACAGGTATATGCATGTAAGTGAACGTGTAATTGATATGATAAAGATGTTTTCGATTAGCCATTGAATAATAGTTTGTTAATGTATCCACATATGTATATATATATATGAGTGTTCATTCGGTCATTGCTATGCTTTTGCATAAGAAATTATATTTTAATTAATGAGAATATGTTTATGTGTATACATGTACGTAGTTATTTAATGATTGAGTTTTGAAACCAAAAGATGCTTTGATAATATATATATGCGGCCATAAATAATTTATATGTGAAAGTATAAGATAAATGTTAAATCATAAGATTGAAGTTAATTTGAATATGATAATATAATTTGATATAGTTTAAATGTATGGATTATGTCTTTGAATGATTCATTTGCTTATGACTTACTAAGGTATGATAGCTTACTCCGTGTTTTCATATGTACTTTATTTTATAGATTTTGAATTCAAGTTACGAATCCAGGAGTCGTCAGAGGAGCTTATCACGCTATCGACTATTTTCGGTACTTTTAAACAAGTTTGAATTTGAACTTATGGCATGTATAGTCTAGTTAATAAGTTGAATTCGGAGTATGTATAAATCTAAGCTATGTGAAAATAGCTTGTTTATAATGTTAGGTTCAATTCATGCTTTGATCATATGATGGAAATATTTGCTTGATGAATTGGCCATGGTGTATATTTATTTATATATGAGACATGATGGTTGTGTTTTGCTTAAGCGTTGCTATGTATTTTAGGTAGTTTTTGCTAAGTAAGTTCAGTCATGATGTGTAATAGAAGTGAGTTTGACATGTGTGCATTAATGAAAGGTATAATATGTTTAAATTATGCTTAATTATAAGTACTTGTTATTTGTCATAGCTATTTTAGATTGGCCTGTAAAAAAATATGTTCATAGGTAAATCAGTTTGGGCAAGGGGAAATATTATGTGCGTTTGATAACTGGTTATGTGGTGAAATAGATAAGGATGACAATGGTAAGCTGTTCACCATTTGGATTTATATTTGTGTTATAGGTTAGTTTAAAAGTTGTTATAATGCACTATTGTCTTTTGGCTTGGTGAATGAATATATGTATTAATTTTGGTATGTTTTAATCGGCAAAGCATTAATTGTATGTCATGGTTTATTAATGACCGTTAATTTTGGCCCAAATGGCGGCAAGAAATAACAATGATTATTTGGATCTTTGGGTTGATAATAATATTGCATTACTTTATGACTTGAATAAATATTTATATTTGTGAATTTGATAAATGGTTTGAACTTTTGCGTAATAAGGAGATGTTTGAAATAATTGCAAATAGTTGTGAAGTGTTCATTATAAAATTGGTTGTTTAAGTATATGATAAATCCATAGTAATGATATACTTATTTGACTTATTTATTTTATATAATTTGTAGATGTAATATTTCAATAGTTATCATGAATATTAAATTATATGATAAAATGATATTTTTGATATTTTTGTTTATGAACTATGTAACTACAAATATGTTCATTGTATGATATGATATGACTCGTAATAAATGTATAGTAGTTATGATATAAAATATGGTATGTTAGAGAGTTTGAATAGATGTATATTTATGATTGTTCGGTTGGTGTGCTTTGTCTGGTAATGCCTCGTAACCCCATTCCGGTGACGGATACGGGTTAGGGGTGTTATATTTTATTGGTATCAGAGCTATGTTTTAGTCAGTTCTAGGACTACCATATTGTATGTGAGTCTGGCTATACATGTCATATTTAACCTGCGATAGTGTGATATCTCCTGACTCCAATGAAAATTATTTTGTTGAGACAGATAAGTTTTTCGACCGAGCTAATTTTGATAGGACGGAATGTGAACACAAATATTTGAATAGAAGTGTGTTGATGATGAGTTGAAACATATAAAGGTATGGATCAAAGAGTATGATATATTGATGTTGACACATGTTATAATTATATGAGCATATAGATTATGATATTTGAGTTATGATTGCTTCTTGAAATGTTTTGATTGTGAATTAGTGATTTGAGTTGGTATATGAATTAAGTGCTAATAGCAAAAGTGAAAAAAAATGTTTATTAAATGATTGGATAATGTGAAGTTATTAATGAATTGACTATTTGTGAAAGTATGTGTTATATGTATTTTTGTATAGAATAAATTTGAGGCTTTATTACCCTCACCCCCTTATTAGAGAAATGTTACTGTAAATTCTGTAAGATTTGGGTTAAATAAGCTCAAGAGTGTAGAGTTACAGAAGTTCATACATGGAAGATTAATAAGGTGGTTAGAAACGTGAATGAATCTGTAAATGAAGACGATATTAAAGGAGACATTGGATAGTTCTGAAAACTTTTCAAGTTGTATAAAATTATTGTTACAGAAGAAGAAGTCATCTTCTATCAAATGACCTAATCAGGTATGTTATCTAAGGAAAATATTAGTTGAACACTTTTCTGAATTAATTTCTGTCGGTAAAGGGATAATGTTTGAATTGTATTTATGGCTGAACGTAGTGATTGTAGTCGGGCAGTTATTACGGATTCTTTTGGGCATTCTATGTATACATTTATTTTCAGAGGTATTTGTGACTGTTTAATTTCGGAAGGAATTCTTATCATAGATGAAAGCACCGTTGGTATGTTTGGGTTATGTTCGACATTGCTCTGTCTTTCTTTGGTATTTATTTCATGGGTGGATATTAAAATCAACGGTGAAATTTGTATAATGTTAATATTCTGTTTCTACTGGATATGGTTATGTGGAACATATGCAAAGATTATATCGCTTCTGTTACTGTGGATTCTAGTATTTATGAGTGACATTGTTCTTTCTGGACATTCTCTGGGATATCATCGGAGCTAATATTATTCTATATGGGTTGAAATTTTTTGATATTTTGTATAGCTTCAGACATTAAAATTTTGCTATTCCGATCTTCTCATGATTCCATGTGATTATCTGTAAGAAATTTCTATCTGACAGAAATGGCTATATCTGTTATAATTAAAATTTCTGTTTTGAAAATTAGAGAAGCACTGCAGCATTATTATTAGAGTTATAAAAGTTATGTTTCTGTATTGGTTGTTGTCCAAATCATATCTTATTTTCTTCTAGGTTCAAATACTTTGATAGCGACCGAGATATTATCTAATATTTCGGGTAAGACGTCAGTCTCATTATGATATTATGATTTCTATTTGATGACAGTGGCTTTTGTACAATGATATGTTGAGTTATTCTTTTAGCGGAAAGGAATAATTTCTTTGAAAGGACTGATCTAGTGGTTTAGTCTGATCTGAATTATTTGATTTAAAAGAAGAGTGGGTTATATGAGTTTGAATCTATTCACTAAAAATTTAAATGTATATGTGTGATTTGAGAAAAGAAATTTGTACTCTTGAGAATTCGATACAAAATCATGTTTATCGGAACAATTCTATTTGAGAAATGTGATAATAAAATTAAAATTAGTTATTGAAGCTTCCCTTATGGTTTGAATGATGATTCAGAGTTTTAGATTAATGTTGAAGGTTGTTTGAGGTTCAAAATTGAATATTTATCCCAAGAAATTCAAGGTTAATTCAAATGATTTTGAGTAAAACTTACAGCAGTCGGTTATTTGTTCATCCGAATAGTGCGAAGAGGTGCAATGATTTGAAACAGTTTTAATGGTAGTATGGTATGAAATGGGATATCTTCTGCTTTGTTTTGAAATGTTTAGTTGTCAACAAGTAAAAGTTGAGCATCAGGTATCTTCTGGGTTGTTTCAGCCGATATTATAATACCCGAGTGAAAATGAGACAAAGTCACGATGGATTTTTTATCTGGATTTTCGTTGGCCTCAAACAAGAAAGATGCAGTCTGGATGATCGCGAATAGATCGACTAAATTAGCTCATGTTATTCCAGTTCATACAGATTATTAGCTTAAAAAGCTTACTGAGTTATATGTTTCTCAGATATCGATTAGATCCTTCATACATGATTAGTCTATCTAGGACTGAGATTAATTCCGATATGACGTATGAGGAAGAACCGATTTGTATTTTGACTCACGAGGTTAAAGAGTTACAAAATAAGAAAATTTTGTTAGTTAAGGTATTGTGGCGTAAACACAGAGTTGAAGAAACAATGTAGGAGCTAGAGGATGCGATGAGAGAATGTCATCCGAACCTATTTAGCAGTAAAATTTTCGGGGACGAAAATCCCTAAAGGGGGAGAGTTGTAACAACCTGATTTAGACCCTAATCAGAATGGTGGTTTCGGGACCACGAATCCGAGTCAGAAAAATATTTAAAAAAATTAAATTAAATTAAGAATTATTATTTTCTGTGTTTATTATGTGTGAATTTATATCTGTGAAATTTTCGTGATTTAATTTTGTCGTTTAGATGTCCAATTAAATAAAATGATTTAATCGCGTAAAATGAAAATTTGGTGGTTAATTATAAAGGGGCCAAAATGAATGTGTCTTTATAAAATGAGGCATTTATAATGCAATTATACCATTGGTTTATAGGTGGACGGTAATGGGCATGATTTATGTGGTTTCTTAATTAATTTTAAAAGGTTAAATTGGTAAACTAATTAATAACTTATCTATGATATATTATATCATAATTAAAGAAGCCATGTTTCATACTTTTATTTTGACTGAATATGAAAACAAAAAAAAAAAAAAGAAAGAAAAGGAAGCTTAGGTTTCAGCCATGGTTAATCTTGATTAAGGTATGTATCTAGCTCAGTTTTTGATAATTTTTACGTTTTTGAGATCGTAGCTTCGTTAACTCCCAATTTTCGGTATTTATTATTTCTCCGGATTAAGAGTATGACTTCGTCAACTCACAAAGTCAAGCCAATACTAAGTCAAAAAGGATGTCATTTGAGTTAGCGTGGCTAGACGTACCGTTCGAATTCCGAAAGGATCGATTGTCTAATTAGTTTTCCGAGAACACATTGGCGTGCCAAGTGGGATTGCTGTTTGGTTCCGTCAAGGGAAGTAATAACCGAATTTAAATGTCCTGAACATTTGAGGGCATTGGTTCGAGCTAGGCTCTTCTAGAACGTAAGGCTGCCGGAGTTCTAAATCACGAACGTTTCGTAGGTTGTTCGCTCGGCAAGGGTTAGTTATAGGACGTTCCATAAGTAATTTACACAAGGAAGAGTTGGTGTCCGAGGCGTCCTTGGTAGCTATAACTAGCTTATTGGAAAAGAGGAGTTCACCTAATTTCGAGGATCGGGTCAAAGACGGAAGAACCCGTGCTGTACTACAAAACCCAAGCTTTAATTTTTAATTTTGATAAATATTTTGGGTTATGCCATTGATGAGAGCTTGTGATTTTTATTGTTTGATGATGAATTATGAAAGATATGGAGTGGATTAACATATTAAGTAAAGGAATTTTTGATGATTATAACTAATTAGGACTTACTTGCAAAAATAAAAATGTGGAGGGACTAAATTATGAAATTGATGAAAAATATGGGCTTAATTGGATACTAGGAGTATTTGGCTTAGCAAAGATGTGATTAATTTTGCATAATTTTGTGTTTTGTGCATTTGGAACTAAATTGTAAAAAAATTGTAAATGTTAGAGGTAAAATGGTAAATTGTCCAATTATGTTTTTTGGACTAAATTGAATGAAAACATGTTTGAATAAGCTTAATTTGAATATGTTTAGATCAAAAATCAAAGAAATCGGATTTAGATCAGGGGAAAAACGAAAGTTGTCGACTAGCCATCCCGTTCCATTTTATATCGTCCGAGGTAAGTCTTTAAGCAATTAAACATTGTTTATTTCAAACGTAAAATGTTTTACTATGATGATTTGAATTTTATTAGTTATTTAGCATAGTAGTCGAATGTGATTTGTTATTAAATTAATGTGGTTGAGTTATATTCGAATGTGTTGGAACCTTTGAAAGTTTGTATAGATTACATGGAATATTTGGATAATTAGATGAATGAACTATTATGAAATTACTTTATAATTATGATTTTCCGGCTTATGCCTAGCAAGCTTTGTGCTGGTGACTTTGATCGGGCTTTGTGCCTAGCAGGCTTAGTGCCGGTGAATAAATATTAGACCTCGGGTCTAGCAGGCTTAGTGCCGGTGAACAAATATCAGACCTTGGTTCTAGCAGGCCTTGTGCTGGTGTATGATTCAGGCTTATGCCTAGTAGGCTTTATGCCGGTGATTTATTTTCAAGCTTGTGTTTATAAGATTTCAAGTTGAGGTGGAAAATTGTTCAATTGAGTTAAATGACCTTGTATATATATATTCAGCCACATAGGTATGTATATATGTGATAATATTTGGATCTTGAATATTAGGCTATGAAGGTATGTACGAATGTGATTTGGTACTCAATATTGAGTAGTGAATTTTACAAATGTGAGATAGGTGTGTATTGGGCTGATCAATGATCAAATTGTGCATAGTTGAGATGTGTCATAAGCATGTGTGTATTAATTTAATGTATTCGGCTTTGTAATTCATATGATTACAAATTGAGACAATGTTCTACGGATGTTGGATTTTAGTATATAATTGGATTGAATATATGTGTTTACGATAGTTTACATTAAAGGTGAATTATAAGATGTTAAAATGATTGGTTAAGTATTCGGCCAAGTGATATATGCATATAAAACTAAAATGTGAATTATGTGTATACTTGTATAAAAGTGAATATACATACTTGTAAATATATATGTGTGATTGTTATACTTTGACTTACAAGTATATGCATGTAAGTGAACGTGTAATTGATATGATAAAGATGTTTTCGATTAGCCATTGAATAATAGTTTGTTAATGTATCCACACATATATATATATATATGAGTGTTCATTCGGCCATTGCTATGCTTATGCATAAGAAATTATATTTTAATTCATGAGAATATGTTTACGTGTATACATGTATGTAGTTATTTAATGATTGAGTTTTGAAACCAAAAGATGCTTTGATAATATATATATGCGGCCATAAATAAGTTATATGTGAAAGTATAAGATAAATGTTAAATCATAAGATTGAAGTTAATTTGAATATGATAATATAATTTGATATAGTTTAAATGTATGGATTATGTCTTTGAATGATTCATTTGCTTATGACTTACTAAGGTATGATAGCTTACTCCGTGTTTCATATGTACTCTGTTTTATAGATTTTGAATTCATGTTATGAAGCCAGGAGTTGTCAGAGGAGCTTATCACGCTATCGACTATTTTCGGTACTTTTAAACAAGTTTGAATTTGAACTTATGGCATGTATAGTCTAGTTAATAAGTTGAATTTGGGGTATGTATAAATCTAAGCTATATAAAAATGGCTTGTTTATAATGTTAGGTTCAATTCATGCTTTGATCATATGAAGGAAATATTTGCTTGATGAATTGGCCATGGTGTATATTTATTTATATATGAGACATGTTGGTTGTGTTTTGCTTAAGCGTTGCTATGTATTTTGGGTAGTTTTTGCTAAGTAAGTTCGGTCATGATGTGTAATAGAAGTGAGTTTGACATGTGTGCATTAATAGAAGGTATAATATGTTTGAATTATGCTTAATTATAAGTGCTTGTTATTTGTCATAGCTATTTTAGATTGGCCTGTAAATAAATATGTTCATAGGTAAATCGGTTTGGGCAATGGGAAATATTATGTGCGTTTGATAATCGGTTATGTGGTGAAATAGATAAGGATGACAATGGTAAGCTGTTCACCATTTGGATTTATATTTGTGCTCATATAGGTTTGTTTAAAAGTTGATATAATGCACTATTGTCTTTTGGCTTGGTGAATGAATATATGTATTAATTTTGGTATGTTTTAGTCGGCAAAGCATTAATTGTATGTCATGGTTTATTAATGACCATTAATTTTGGCCCAAATGGCGGCAAGAAATAAAAATGATTACTTGGATCTTTGGGTTGATAATAATATTGCATTACTTTGTGACTTGAATAAATATTTATATTTGTGAATTTGATAAATGGTTTGAACTTTTTTGTAATAATGAGATGTTTGAATTAATTGCAAATAGTCATGAAGTGTTCATTATAAAATTGGCTATTTAAGTATATGATAAATCCATAGTAATGATATACTTATTTGACTTATTTGTTTTATATAATTCGTAGATGTAATATTTCAATAGTTATCATGAATATTAAATTATATGATAAAATGATATTTTTGATATTTTTGTTTATGAACTATGTGACTGCAAATATGTTCATTGTATGATATGATATAACTTGTAATAAATGTATAGTAATTATGATTTAAAATATGGTTGGTTAAAAAGTTTGAACAGATGTATATTTATTATTGTTCGGTTGGTGTGCTTTGTCTGGTAATGCCTCATAACCCCACTCTGGCGACGGATATGGGTTAGGGTTGTTACATGGGGCGTGCTTTAGATGTGGGTCTAAGGATCACCGAGTTAGGTATTGCCCTCAGAGGCCGGTTTAGATGCAAGCGGCAGAGCAGAGGGTTGCCCAGCAAGTGTTAGGTGGACAACAGCCACCGAGAGGCCGTGGCCAAGCTAGGGGCAGAATTGGTAATGGATGTGGCCGTAGAGCACCGGGTAGAGGTGCTGGTAATACTGAGGCGCGGCAGCCAGCTTTGGTTTACACTGCTCGTCGCCGAGAGGATGGTGATGCCCCTGACGTCATAGCTGGTACGTTTTTGATTCATAGCGTGCCATAATTTGCTTTAATAGATATTGGGTCCACAAATTCATAAGGGCCATTATTTTGACTGACATCGCCCAAATCTTGACTGATTTGAATTTAGAAGATTCTGGTATTACTGTGATCCGAAGGACTTAGCGCTTCATGAGGGCGGAAGGCATGTGGAAGGTTAAGCACATTCCAAGAAATCGGAACTTGGTAGCAGATCATCTAGGTAAACTTAGCTTGAGCTGGAAATCAAGCCTACAAGTCCTTAATGAGTCTCCTAAGGAAATAATAGATTTGTTACAAGAAGATAAAGACAATGGTTGTTTTATGTAGTTAATGTTATTCATTTTCTTTTTCACCAAAAAAAATTGACCTATGTTAACATGTGGAGTGTAGATTATAGCTGTTCATGGGCCGATCATACGTGACTCAATTTTTTAAAAAATTCTAACCTAGGCCTATTTTCAGGGCAATCAAACTTGTTGATTCGTTTTATTGTTTAAATTAAAAAAAAATTCATATTAGTTTATATTATTATAATTAAATTTAAAATTAAAAATATTTTATTATTTAAATTAAGTTGGGCCAATTTAGCCTGACTTAAGGCAAAAAATTCCTTATTCAAGCCCTACTCATAGAAAAGAATAGTGTGAATCAACTACTATAAAAGCAACATTCAAATTATTCCCTAAATTGGTCAGTATAATGACCTATTTAAATATATATTTTATATAATTTAGTATCTTAAGTAAACGAATTTAAAGTTAAAATAAAATTATTATTCAAAACTATTACAATAATAGATAAAAAAGGATATGGCAAAAAGTTAACATAAGAAAATAGCTAAAACATGCATGATATGAAAAATAATATGAATACAATTTTAATATATAAACGCTAATAATCACATATATATTTTTATATTACTAAGGTGCCTGAAAGTTTTGCCTAACCAATAAAAACAAAAATATTTAAAAAAAAATCAAATCAATATTGTTAGCCTTATTTTTCAAATGTTTTGCTATAACAAAATCAAATTATAAATTCTCTTTTAGTCGAATTTCTGATTTATGATGCAACCTTAAAAATTTATTTTCAAATACTATCATACTCATAAAATTGTTCAACATGTTTTTAAAAATATTTCGTGCATTTGATTTTTCAAAACACTATGGTAAATATCCTCTCAAAATTATTTTTACAAAGATTGTGAGAGTTGTATCGATACAAGTAAGTCAGTAAGAACTCAAAAATCTTCAACAGACTTCTATTGGTACAAAAGAGCTAATGTACCAATACAACTAAATTTCTACCGATAACCATGGAAATTGCTACCAAAACAAGGTCGATGTGAGCCTTCAAGAATTCTCCTATTCCTTCTACCGATACAAATGCTACGATGTATCGCCATAAGTCCCTTTCTCTTGAAACCCTGATACTTGTGTCAACACAAGTCTATTTGTAGCGATACAACAAGCTCAAATGGTCAGATTTTTAAAGAGTTCTATCGATACAAGTGAAGTTGTATCGTTACAAGTTCCCTGCAAATTGCAATTAGTGCTCGAATTTATTGTTGCTGTGGCTCTAATCCAAGTCTAATGTCTCCAAAGTAGTTACAGGACATAAATACAATTCAAGGGCTCCACATTGAAGACAAGAAACAAGTTTGCAAAGTCAATTGTGTATAAATCCAATCTTTTCTTTGTTATTCTTTTTGTTCTTCATACACACACTTGGGTAGCAATTTCTTTCAATATTTCAAGTGTAGTATAGTCATTAAGTGAGCTTGATCATTATAATATCAACCTTTGATAGGTGTCTTTTATCTTTAACCTTTTTTTATTATTTTTGTGAGGGTTTTCTTAAGGTTTTGGGTATAAAACCTAATGATTGTAAAGCTAATTGATAAGCTAATGATTATAAAGCTTAGTCCTTGTCCTTAAAAGGTTAAAAATTAGTGAATTTGAGAAAATTCTTAGTTGTGGTTGAAAGTTCTCAAGAGAATTTTCAATAAAACTATTCTAATTTTATTAAGTAAAGAATTAAATTTAAATAGAAAAAAGACTTATAACCTAACTGGGAAAACAGTCCCCTTATTCTAGTAAACTACTAAAAGATTAAAAAAAATCCTAAAATGTCTCATGTAACGCCTCAGATAATTTTTTTTTGGTTTGGTAAATAGTTGACACAAATATCTGTCTGTTTCAGTGGTTAAGTGTTATGGGTATGTGTGAGGGATCCAAAGTTCAAGCCTTATCTTTGGAAAATTTTGGAATTTTTCTGACTTAAGCCACATCCTTGTTCAGTGGGTTTATATTTGATTAATTGTAAAACCAAATTAGAATGGGCCTACTAATTTGGTGGTTAGGTGGAGTGTTAGTTTGTTGGAGGTCTTGTGTTTGAATCCTTGTGCAAGTAGGAACGCTAATATTTTTTCTCGGTCGATTAGGACAGTTTAAGTTGTATTGGAAATCTGAGTAGTGGGAAGTAAACTGAGAGAAGATAGGGGAGTTGGGATGTCGTGTAACGCCTCAAAAATCCCGAACCTTCATTTTTACGATTTTGGATGTAGAATGTGTGAATGATTTTCTAGTTAGGTAAATTTTTCTTTAGCATTGGATAGCTTCCATGAAGTCCTATATCTGAACTTAGAAGTAGGGAAAATTTAGTTTAGGTACTAAAAGAACCTGACATCGAGTTGCATGGCATTTAAATAAATGGAGTGGAAATTAGACACAAGTGAGCTTGTGGTATAATGGCAAAGTGACACCACATAGGGAGCTTAGAGGTGGCATCATAGGGAGGCAATGAGATCCTAGGTTCGAGGCCTAGAGTGGTGTTATTTGGGACTTTATTTTTGCACTTTGGAGGGCTAGCAGTGGCGTGGAAGTGGACTCTGAAGGGAGTGATTAGAAGAGAATTTTAAGGAAAGGATCAAGGAGCTTATCATGTAGAAAAATTAGGAGATTGGTGAGGGGAAAGAAGTGGTGCTGATTGGGACTTTGAGAGTAGGCAAGTTTCGGCTTTGGGCATAAATAGGGGGTGCTAAATTTCCTTTGTGCTTTTTACATGAAGGGTTCTCTTTGTTGCTTTTGTCGAACCTTCTCCTCCCAAACTCTTTTTGATTCATCATTCTTTTCTCTTAAGACCTCAAAAGCCGAAACCCTTTTTCCTTTTTTTTTTTGTGTGTCTACTTCTTCATTCTCCCTCTCTTCAAAATTTTCCTTGGATCAACATTGGTCTTAGCCGACGACTTCTTCTTCCTATTTTGTGCCTAAAATCTTTTTTCACTATTCTAGCCTCTAAGGCTGAATACCCTTGGCCAAATCCCTCTTGTGCCACCTCTATTGTCTTCAACTTTGGCTGACAATTCTTGGTAAGGACTTTACCTTTTCAATCAAGTTTTTCTAAAAATCGACTTTCTCTCTCCTTTACCCTCTCTCAATCGGTTTGTAGGGAATCAGTATAGAATCACTACTCTCTAGATCTCTGCCAAATCACTCTTTGCGTTTCGGGATTTGGGTAAGTGTCTATTACTTTGGTTTTAGGGGTTGGTCGAATGGTCACATATGATATAAGGGTGACTCGTGTTTGATGCAAGTCACCTATTACTTGGCTTTTAATGGTTACGTTGGTGCAGATCTAGGAGAAATCATAGTTAGTGATTAAAGGAGAAGCTATTAGGACTTGTTGCACACGGTAAGGTTATGGTAAAACTTTGGTTCTTGGTGAAGATTATGGTTAAACATATGATTAATTGAAGGGTGGTGTTGATTTTAGATTCGTGTCTAAGGAGATTGTAGCACGATTAATTACCAGGTGTGTACAGACACTACACACATACGATAGATCGTCAAATCTCGAAATGCCAAAAAGTAGAAAGTTTGGCTACGACAGTCTCGCGAGTGCGTGAACACTCGTATGAGGGTAACAGTGATCTCATGGACTTGGGCCACGTTTTGGCCAACTGGGCCAAAATGGACCAAATGGGCCTAACGGCCTGTGAGCCCAAATAAGCAAAAATTGATAATTTAGTAAAATGTGATGAATTGATTAAGTTTGTTGAATGATTGGGAATGGGTTCGGGCCTGATGGGCCACATAAGTGTGATTGAGCCTAATGGGCTGTATAAATGTGATTGGGTCTAATGGGCCATATGAATGTGATTGGGCCTAATGGGCCATATAAGAGTGATTGGGCCAGATGGGCTATATGAATGAATGAAAGCATGCAGACTTACTAGGGTTTTATAATGGACTTTTAGGCCTAGTTTCTAATGAATTCTCAAGCGCATAAAACTTAATTAATTTATCAAGCACGTCTGTGGACAAGTCGTAAGGTTAGAGTGTGGCAATGGGCATATGCATGTCTAGTATTGGATCTAGGGAGAGCTTGGTACTAAAGCGGTCTTAATGACCTACCTCCTGTTCTTTGGAATCCTACCTAGTGCATAGTGTCTGTTCACTTTAGCCAACAAGGACTTGTTGATGGGCCAAAGCTCGTAATTAATACCCATACGTTAGTAAATTACTGAAATACCCCTGTAGGGTAGAATTACTGAAATACCCCTGTGTGTTATAAGTATGACTTATGTATACTATATGTTATATGTTGCACTCATGTGTTTTATGATGTTGCATGTGAGTGGGAATTGTATTGGAGGAAGTGTTAGATGAGGATCGCATAGTCGCTTGACGACCATGGATCCAACGAAGGCTTTTAAGCCCAATATATGATCAGTAGCTTTGCTGCAACGTTAGGTAGTACCGCAACTGGTGCTACCCTTAAAGTGTATCGGATGGGTGGGTCGATATAGTTATCCCCATAGGATGTGTTTCGGTTGGACGGAGATGAGGTGTATCAGTTGGATGGGTTGGGCATTGCATCATTACTTAATTGCATACATGATTGCTCTAGATTTTGTGCTATTATTGTATTGGGCTCAGGCCCAAGATGACTTAAGTTGCATGATATATATATTGTTGCTGAGGGTTGTACACACTGAGTTTTGAAACTCACTCCCTCTTTTATTTTTCTCAGGTGAACCTCAGTATGTGGTTCGACAGATGGAGGGACTCAGAGGTGGCCAACTAGCAAGACATTTTAGACATGTTTTTCTTCTGAATTTCTAGTATTTTAATTATTTCAGTCTGGATTGTAATAAGGGCTTTTCTTTGGTTATTATTATTCATTATTATGCTTTAAGACTGGAACATGGATTTATTTAAAGTTTTTTTTTGAAACCACTTTTTTTTTTAAAATTAAGCTTCCGCAGTTAAAGAAAATCTTCCAAAGTGACTTTTAACATGAAATAAAAAAATGACTTTTGAATATACCTTGTTATAAAAGAAGATACAAACTGGGTTTTACTTGAAATTTCTTAGAAAGGTTTTCAATGAAAACAAAATTTTCAATAAAACACTTCAATGTGACATGCTGGATTCAGCCATAATGTCTGGGCCGGGTTTGGGGTGTTACATGTAGGAAATTATCATAATACTTTTGTTTTATTTTCTTTTTCACAAAAATTTCCCCTCTTTCTGACGTTTTGTTTCTCTCCACACTTTCTACCAAATTTTCTTTGGACTTTACATCTCCTTCTTCTTTTGTTTCTTAATCTATCTTTTTGTTTTGCATCGTGGTAGCACTCGTGCGAGTTTGGTAAGTTTTCCATTCCGTTTCTATTGTAGAAGTATAACTGTTGAACAGAAATCTGATTTCTCTACAATTAATGGTGTAGGAGGAAGCTTTTGAACTGTGATTTTCGCTTCTTTAATTTTAGCGATGCTAACGGATGTTTTTCATCAGTGGTAAGTCAAGTTTCTGCTAATACGTTATTATCAAAAACTCGTTAATTAGTCTGCTAAATCGGTTTTGGATGCTTCATTATTAGGTTTCAAGGTCCCGGGAGTGATCTTGCATCAAAATCGTAACAGGTGTGTACCTAAAACGTAGAAAAACAGGATTCGACAAAAGCCAAAATTGCAATCTGTCAATGGGACATGAGCGTGTGGTTGCCCATATGGTAGGCCGTGTGCAATGGCACGACCGTGTGATAGACGAAGGCCAGATCGTGTGCAAGACATGGCCTGTGATGGTCGGAGTGTGGCCGTTTAAGCCACTCGGGCTAGGCCAAATTGGGCGTGTAGATTTTGGGCCAAGCCGTGTGATCCACATGGGCAAGTCCAATCAGGGCGTGTAGGCCACACGAGTATGTGGGCCCACCCGGACAAGCCACATGGGCGTGTAGGCCCATTTATCTAAATTTTTCCCTAGGGTTACACAGGTCATCTGAAACAATTGTGGGCCTTCTGTCGGGTCAGTAAGGGTTAAATAAACCCTAACCTGTATGATCTAATTGTTTGATATTCTGATCTTATTAGGATACTGATGCATGTCTACTTGCACTTTTATCCGCATATTTGCTATCTATATACATTTATGTGTAAGCATGTGATCATGTTAGACAGTTTATATATATCTATATATTTCTATATCTGATGTTGGGGATAGGATGATGTGTATTGGAGGAAGTGTTCTGAAAGGCAATTTACGCCTATTATCTAGCAGAATGGCTACATTATATCTGTTATGTGCCGCATCAGCACTATATGGTGTTTAGGGTTGGGTGGGTGTTTTAAACCCAACATGGTGTGTAGGGATGGTCGGAGATGGTGTGTAAAGGTTGGGGGGTAGGATTCTAATTTCTAATTTCTAATTTCTAATTTGTACATCTTATCTGTATCTGAGATGGGTTTGGACCCGAATCTGCATTTGTAATGGGCTTAGGCCCAAATCTGTATCTATCTGATTCTGATTTTCTGTATATGTGTATGCTTAATTCTGCTGGGTTACACATTGAGTTTACATAAACTCATTCCTTTCTGTCTGTTTTGTATAGGTAACCTACAGAGTTAGGCAGATCGATACAGCGGAAGACTCGACGGTGACCACTCACCATAAACTATTTTATTTTGCTTTATGGTTTATTTAAGTTTTGGCACTAAGATTTGAAAGTTTGTAATTTTTGGGACTCTCTGGACTCTTTTAACTATTTTCTTTATTTTGGGTTTGACTGTGTTTTATGACTTTATCCCTACTACACTCGACAAAACTCGAATTTTATCAAAAGTAAAGATTTCATAAAATTTCGTACGATTTTCCTAAAAACAATGATTTTGTTTTTCAACCCCATTTCATGTGACACTTCTGAATTCAGCCATAACGTCTTGGTCGAGTTTGGGGTGTTACATCTCAATTGATTATTCTAAGATTTATCTACCTAAATAACTTAAAAAATATCCCTAAAATATATAGGGCTTTACGTATTTCAACACCGTCCCTCAAATTGGTGCATAAATATCAATCATGCCAACTTGCTTACAAGAAAATCAGAACTTGTCTTAGAGAGCCTTTTGGTAAGTATGTCAGGAATGTTGTTTTGAAGGAACAAACGACATGTACATTTTGCCTTCTTCAATGTTCTCTTTGATAAAGTGTCTACCAATCTCAACATGTTTAGTTCTGTCATGTTGGACTGGGTTGTAAGCAGCGCTAATGGCAGCTTTGCTATCACAGTACAACTTCATTGGTGAAGTTATTAGTTTCCTCAGCTCTTCCATAATTCTCATTAACCACATCATTTCGAAAATTCCTTGAGCCATTGACCTAAACTCAGCCTTTGCACTACTTCTTACTACAACACTTTGTTTTTTTTGCTTTGCCAAGTCTACATTTTTATAAGCTTCAATTCCTCTTTGTTCGCATTTCTTAAAGAATAATCCTTTATCAGGTGAACTCTTCAAGTATCTTAGAACCCTAAACACTACTTCTTCATGTTCCTCTATTGAGGAGTGCATAAATTGACTCACTAAGTTAATTGCAAATGCTATGTATGGACTTGTATTTGATAAGCAGATTAACTTACCAACTAGTCTTTGGTACTGCCCTTTATCAACTGATCTTCCTTCTTTATTTTCAAATTTTACATCTGAATCAATTGGTGTGTCAGATGGGCAACAACCACTCATCCCAATCTCCTTTAAAAGATCAATCATATATTTTTCTGAATAACCACAAAACCCTTATTTGATCAAGCAACTTCCATTCCGAAGAAGTATTTTAAAGGACCCAAGTCATTGATCTCAAACTCCAATGCTAGATGCTCCTTGAGATGCCTTATTTCATCCACATCATCTCTTGTAAGAATGATATCATCGGCATGAACCATAATTATTGTTATTCTATACTTCTTTGTGAGTGTTAGTAGAACATTGTGTGATAGGCTTGTCCTTTCGAGTAACCTTTGTCATATCCCAAAACCCGACCTGCTAGTTTAGGGTTAGTAGAATCAGGTCACTAACCGAAGGTTGTGTTAGATATAAAAAATTAGGGTCGAAAGTGATTAATTAAAGAATTTAAGTGGCACATTCAGGTTTTTGTTTTATTAACTAGCTTAAAAAATTTAATTTTGAGGTCTAATTAGAAAAAAATATTTTTAATTTATTTAAGACCTACCTGGAAAGGAAAAAATTAGGAGTGACCAAAAGAGCAAATTGCCCAATTTTTGAAAAATGGTCTCCTACATAGACGTTCACTTCTTTTTCTTTCAAACCCTAAAACATTCATAGTTTTCAAAAAACCTAAAATCATAGAGTTTTAACAAAATCAATTCACTACTTTAGATTTATTAACTCCCTAAACACTGAAACAACCTCTAATTTCAAACGAAAAACGCGATTTCTTCCCCAAATCTGCCATTGTTCTTCTTGAGTTGAAATCTCAAATTAGAGCTATAGATCATCATTTTCATCAAATCAAGGTAATATTCTAACTTCCTAAGGTTAAATAAAGAGTGTTGTGTAACGCCCCGAAAGTGGGCCTGGAAGAATAGGCTGTGTGGGCCCAATGGGCTTGTAGGCCCACACGGGTCGTTGTCATTGGACTTACGAGAATTAGTGGACCGGCTGCGTCGTACGTGTGGCTGTAGGCAAATCTGGCTTGGCGGGCCATGCGAGCACGTAGGCCCCACTTAGGTTGCATAGTGGGCCCTAGCCCATATTCATTGAATGGCGTATTGATGTGATGGCTAAGGGGTTTACAGAGTGTTGGAGAAGTCCTGGGTTCAAACCTGGGCCTTAGCAAAAATTTATGTTTTTCTCTTATGGGAGCCTTGACGTTAGTGGGTAGACTTTAAGAATATTTTTGGTGAAAGCATGACACAAAAAAGAGTATGGTGTAGTGGCAAAGTGGCGCCACTTAGGGGATAAGGAAGTGATGCCATAAAGGAAGTAAGGGGGTCCAAGGTTCAAGTCTTGGCTCTTGCAATTTATTTTGGTTTTTCTTTTAAATAAATCTGGAAGCGAGTAGGTGGGCTTTAAAGTTAAATGTGTTGGACTGATGGTGGGATCCCACATCGGGAAGCTAGCATGGGAGTAGGCGAGAAGCTGGCTTTAAATAAAGAGAACCATGAGGAGAGTAGGGGTACCTTTCTTGGCTGATCCCTTTCGCTTTATGGCGGGCTCATTTGGGTTGGGCGTCGGCTAAAAGTGCTCGGAGTGTGGATGAACTCCAGTCTCCTATCAGGTGTGTATTTCTCACTACTCTAGCTGTAGGACGGCTACTTCGAGCCGCGATGGGCCGAAAGGGGCCATGTGGGCCCAATGGGCCTACGGGCCCAATTGGATAAGTTGTTTGATTGTGTAGTAAATATTGGACTAGACTAGGTGAATCGCATATCTGTGGCTAGATTTGGGCTAAAAGGGCCACACGAGCGTGTGGGCCCATTTGGGCCGAGAATGGGCCCTAGCTCTATTCGCATTATTATATCTGTTTACAATACTTTATTTTACCAAATTACTAAAATACCCTCGACTTGTAAAATTACCAAAGTACCCCTGATTTACAGAATTATCGTTTTACCCTTGATTTACAAAATTACTAAAATACCCTTGATTTACAAAATTACTGAAATACCCTTGGTTTACAAAATTACTAAAATAGCCTTATAGGGTAGAATTACTATAATACCCCTGATTTGTAAAAATTACCATTTTACCCCTGAT
The DNA here is from genome assembly GCA_020496765.1 of Gossypium stocksii. Lineage (NCBI taxonomy): Eukaryota > Viridiplantae > Streptophyta > Magnoliopsida > Malvales > Malvaceae > Gossypium > Gossypium stocksii. The sequence goes on from CM035624.1 coordinate 47,033,214, forward strand.
TTGTAAAATTATCGTTTTACCCTTGATTTATGAAATTACCGAAATACCCCTATAGGGTAGAATTACCGAAATACCCCTTTAGGGTAGAATTACTAAAATACCCCTGTAGGGTAGAATTACCGAAATACTCCTGTAGGGTAGAATTATCGAAATACCCCTGTAGGGTAGAATTACTGAGATACCCCTGTGGGGTAAAAATACCATTTTTCCCCTAGGGTGTTAAATGAGTGTTTTGCCCTTATGGGCAAGTGACTGACTTGGACTGTGTGTTTGACAGATTTGATTGTGAATATATGTTATGAATGACTTGACTGTGATTGTTTGATTCAAATATGGGCATGACATTCTGCATACATGACATGTTGCATGGGTTGGGATTTTGTATGGAGGAAGATCTGATCTGTTAGGATCGCATGGTTGCTTACGACTGTGGATCCACCGAAGGCTTAAGAGCCGTATATTCGTACTGATTTGATAAGGTCGCACGGGTTGCCCGAGACGATTGTGGACCAATCGATGGCTGAGTGTCGATCATGTTACCAAAGGCTGTGTGCCGTTATTGTGGGCTTCGTATCGATATTGTGGGCTTCGTGCCATTATTATGGGCTTGTGCCATTACCGAAGGCTGTGTGCCATTATTGTGGGCTTCGTATCGATATTATGGGCTTTGTGCCAATATCACAGGCTTTCCGCCGATTATAGACACGTTACCGATGGCTTTGTTTCACGTATTTTGTTAAATGGCTTTGCCATGTTATTTGATTCTGGTGGCTCTGCCATGATATTTTGTTATTAGCAGCTTTGCTGCCTATTGGTGTGTGGGCTGGGTGGGTTGATTTATTCCCCACATGGTGTGTTGGTTGGTACGGGTGGTATGATGGCTGGACTGGGTTGGGATTGCATTCACATTCTGATTTTGATTCTGATTCTGATTCCGATTCTGATTCTGATACTGATACTGACTCTGTTTCTGATTCTGATTCTCATTTTGATTCTAGTTCTGGTAATGTTTCTAATTCTGTAATAGGCTAAGGCCCATCTGGTGCAGTCTGTTATAGTTGGCTAAGGCACAATTGATACTGGAACTGTGGTAGGGCAAACTTTTTAATTCTTTTACATGACTGACTATTTGTATTTGTAGTAGGGGATTACTCACTGAGTTTTCGTAAACTCACCCTGTTTGTTAACCTTTCAGGTAGGTGGCCACACTACTGCTCCTGTTTTCTTTTATTTGGCATTTATTTACCATTTAATTTCATTCTGGGATTTTTTTTTTGTAATAAGGCCTTTTATAGTTTCTGAATTTTAAGTTCGATTTTTTTGTTTATTATCTGCTCTAAGTAGAACTCGATTTCCCAAAAACGTTAACTATTTTCAAATCAACACGTTCTTACAAACTACTAATTTTTAGAGCTTTCGCAAACTTACTTAGTACTCACTTATGACAGTAATTAAGGTTTTAAAAGTAAATTACTTTTCAATGAACCATGTTTTGAAAGTAGTGAACACAAACTGAGATTTAAGTTTTTAAATAATAAGAAGGGTTTTCAATAAAATAAGGTTTTCAAAAAACACTTCAATGTGACACATCAGATTCGGGCCTAACTTCTAGGCCGGGTTTAGGGTGTTACATGTTGTTAATTCAAATCAAGTTTTAAACGATTATATTTAGATTTGGTATTTTTAAAGTATACTTGAAACACCATTAACCCGTATCCGTCGTCGTATTAGGGTTACAAGGCATTACCTATCAAAACATAGTTTAGAACAGACATTCATTACAATTTATGTACCAAGTAATAAAATCTCCTTTATAATTTTTTTCCAAAATAAATTAATAACCATCCTCTTATTCATATGAGCCAAATCCGTATATTTGAATCACATAGCCAACCACACAAATCATGCTTTACCGAACATTCTCTTATACGAACTATGTTTCAATATTTAACCATTTCAATTCCATTTGTCTATTTAAAAATTTTTTTTGAACCAAGCTATCAAATATCAAAATCAAATTGTACATGTTTCATAATTACAAAATTTGAACCATATGGCCATCATTTCCATAACATTCGAATACCCAAGTCATAATCAACCATATTTCAATTCATATACCGAGCTTACAATAAAACATCCACTAGAGCAAATTTATTTCTTTAACTAAATACTAAACACACCATTTTTTTTTTCATATCTAGGCTCATTCGTATTAGACCATATCACCCCATATCACACGACATAATAATCAATAGCATAAAAGATAGTAGCTAGCATTATAACATGGCCAACTATACTTCTTTAATATTACAAATTTCATGCGCATATTACTATATCGAATTAGACATTTTTGAACACAAATATCAAATCATAGCATATCTAATTCGCATGCTAAATAACATGTCTAGACATCATATATTCAATCAACCAATGAGCCATCTCTAAGAATAATTACACAATCAGAACATACCAAAATTTATATGCTAGCATCATGTTAAAGTTTCATATACACAACCAATTCCCTTCTCACCTATTCGGCTATCATAATTAACCCAAAGGTCATACCAATTCCACCATTCGACCTTAAACTAAATATACCATTTCATAACCGAAAAAAAATATCAACTTGACACTTTATAACTATCCATTTAGCTAACAAATCATACCTAATACATAGTCATTATTTACCATTTTGGAACCGTGCCTAAATAACCAATTCATAAGCAAGGATATTCTCATAACATAACTTGTAAAAATATGCCACAAGCGAAACACATCCATTAACCACATTTACTTCACTTAAACCAAATTATAACAATCCACAAATGCAAAACATACCATATATCATGTTTACCAAATTGAACTAACTATAAAGTCAATTATACGTCAAAGAATAGGTCCATAATAACCATACCAAAAAAAGTCAAATTCCCAAGTCATAGCAAAGTCATCATATAACAAATACAACCACATTCGACATTACCATTTAACTAAATACTTAACTACATGACTATACTAACATTGCCGAATCACAAGGTAGTTTATAATCATCACCTACATTTACATCACATAACAGAAGTAACCAATGCAGCATCTATGATATATTTATCATTTTTACCTATATAATCAAGTCTAACCATATCATCTTCCAACACACAAAATAAACCACATATATCATACTTCTAAAATGTGTTATTTATAAGATCAAATATACTTAAACATTAACATTATTGTCAAGCCATTTTCGCATGGCTATATCTATACAATTTCAAAACCAACCATACCAACAACTAGCCTATACATGCCACATAACCAAGTCTCAAAGCATTTATTTACCAAAGTGAAAACTAGATAGTGTGATGAGGTTTCCTACGACTTCCAACACGAGTAAGTCTCCGAAACGCTATAAACACAGGAAAAACACACAAAGTAAGCTTAGTAAGCCATAAGCAAAAAAATTGTAACACCCCAAACCCGGCCCAGACGTTACAGCCAAGCCCGGTGTGTCACATTACCTATACCTAACCTTGTTACCTAGTTACTAATATGAAGGTGAATTTGGCAAAACGGATATTGAAATTTTTAAGAGAAATTCTCGATTTATTACGTGATCGTCCTATTCATTTTATTATAAAAAATTAACTCGTTGCTTATGTACTTGAGTGACCGATTAAAAACGTTTGATTGATTTTAGGAAAACTCGCGCAAATAATTTCAAATTAATTTTAAGTAATGTGAAAATAGAAAATCCCATAAGAATAAATTTAGCGGCCTTATTACAAACCCAAATAAAAATATTAATGAATAAAATAAATAGTAAATTAAATAAAACTAGTTAAACCAGTGTTTTTGATTCTCATGGCCACTCTGAATCCCTCACAGCTCCAAGTCCACTGTCTAGGGCTCACCTGCAAGGATGGAAAGAAGAGAGGGCGAGTTTGAAAACTCAGTGGGTAACGAATCCCATCAAGATCCCAAATCAGCTCAGGCCTACTGGGCCTCAGCCCTATCTAATCTCAACATTAACTGGGCCGAAGCCTTTCACATATCGATACTAGGCCTTAGCCCTTTTCAGATACAGTATCACTGGGCCGAAGCCTTTCATATAATAGTAAATGGTATGGCCCAAAGGCCCATTTCAATAACAAATCAAATATGCATGCATGAACCCATATCAATCTGTGGGGAAGCTACTCAACCTACCCAACCGCTACTCTCCACCCGTACCAACCAACACACCATGTGGGGAGACCTACTCAACCCACCCAACCGCTACTCTCCATTAGCAGCATAGCTGCTTTATTATATAACATGAGGCCTAGCCTTTTTCGGTAAACTGGGGCAAAGCCCTTTTCGATAAATTGGGGCAAAAGCCCTTTTCGGTAAACTAGGGTAAAAGCCCTTTAACACTTCGTCCATTCATATAAATCCGAAATCCCATGCAACAGATATCATGATATGGCATACAATAATCAGAAATAGTGAATCATGCAAATCAGTCCAATTTAACCCTAGGGGTATAACAGTCATTTTACACCTATGGGTAAAATAGTAATTCCTCACTTTTTAGGGTATTTCAGTAATTAATTCAATTTTTAGGGTTTTATCCCTATTTTATGCCACTAATAACTCTACTTCCGTCATTGTAGCTTATTTACCACGTTTTACCAATTTTAGTCGCTAAGCCCTAAAACCCATAATGGCCCTACTGTGTCCTTTTAGCGATTTAAGCCCATTAAGTACAGAACTTATAAATTAATTATTAATTTAACCCATTTTAAGCCTACAGTCTACAAGGATACGTTTATTACACATTTTCACCCCTATGGGCCCGCAAGCCCATTAGGCCCACATTCAGCCCATCGAGGCCCAACTACCGAATTGCACGAAATTACACACGTAACTAGCTTACCGGTTGCGATTTCCAAACCAACAATTTCTAACCGTTTTGTGAGCATTTGTATACTCACATGCCCACGAAATGCCTGAATTTCGGCATTTCGGCTTTTGCCGATTAAGACTATAGAGGGGTGTTCGATACACACCTGTTTGACGATTTCACCGGTAAGATCTCCTTCCAAAATGATCCTACAATCGATTAAACCACATTAATATCTAAAACCCAAATCAAATACTTACCCCTAAGCAGTACACACATTCGGCCACCCTCCTACAGTGGCTCCTTAACACTTACCTTTGTCGATGTGGCAACTAGATCTAGATCTCGCTGTTCCCCCTTGCTCAAGTCTTCAATCAACCGCCTCTAGAACATAATAATACCAAAATAAATCGTTCGTTAATGACTCTCAGAGTCCCATGCCCAAATCGGCAGCCTCCCTAGACTTTAGGGACTTCAGCTTTTACTAAATCGTAAAATATACATAGATCTGAGTTGATAATCACTTACCACTATTTTCTCTTCAGTTTCTACACTGATCTGAGGTAGATCTATCCTCTAAACGAGAACAAAACCCTTATCTTTGAGATCTAAGAAATCAACTAAGAAACCCCAAAAGAATGACGTTTTTGGCTTTTGTCTGACGAAGAAGATGATGATTTGATGGTATAGTTTGGAGTGGTGTTGCTGAAAAGCAGTAAGGGTTTAAAAAAGGTAAAAACTGGTCAAAAATAGATGAAAAGAATAGGGAAAATTTTGCAAAAAGAAATCGGCAGGAAAAGGAAGTTTTCAGGATTTTGGCTCTTTTGACAAATGGTTATGGTGGTTTTTAGAAAGTTGGATTTGAACAAAAAGATGAATAGGGTGGTAGGGAGGTTTCGACTAGAGGAGATAGCAAAAAGAAAAGAAAAAGAATGGAGAAGAAAGAAGCAAAAGAGATTTCGGCACAAAGAAGAAGAAAGCTGTGTTTTCGGTCACTTTTATAAAGTGGAGAAAAGAATGACTTAAGGTGGCTAACCCTAATTGTCAATATAAAAGAAAAGAAAGCTAAGTTACCCTAATTTCCACTTAAACATTCGGCCCACACTCCCCCAAGGCCCTTGTCGATTTCACTTAAATGAGCACATGCCTAGCATATGCCTAAAAATTAAAAATAACCATACGCTTACCTTATAGCTTGAACCTTGGACCCTTTTATTCTTTCCCAGGCGCCACTTTTTTAGGAACTTTGTGGCGCCTCCTTGCCACTTCACCAAGACCCTATTTGTGTCATGTTTTACGAAGTTTTTCTTAAAAGCCTACTTGACCAGGTCCCCTTTCACTAAAATCCAAACTTGATATTTTACTGGGTTTTAACCTAGGCTTGGGCCTTCTATAGGCCCATTAACACCCTTAAACATACTTCCAACAATCAAACATCCAAAAATTTCAAAATTCCACCAAAATCACAAAAACTCAAAAATTCCCGAAATTCAGGGCGTTACAACTCTAACCTTCTTAAAGAAATTTTAGCCTCAAAATTTACCTGATCCAAACAATTGAGGATATTACTGACGCATCGTCTCTTCTAGCTCCTATGTGGCCTCTTCTCTGCCATGGTTACGCCATAGCACTTTCACTAACGGAACTGACTTCCTTCTTAAAACTTTAACCTCTCAATCTAGAATTTGCACAGGCTCCTCCTCAAAGGTTAAATCAGTCTTTACCTCAATTTCCTCCACTTGTACAAGATGCGATGGATCTGACCGGTATCACCTTAGCATGGACACATGAAAAACATCATGAAGACGGTCCAACTCTGGTGGTAACTCCAACTGATATGCTACTAGCCCTATTCGCTTAAGAATCTGATAAGGCCCAATGAACCGCGGACTCAACTTGCCCTTCCTACCGAATCTCAAAATCTTTTTCCATGGTGAAACCTTCAAAAAGACCATGTCCCCAACAGCATACTCGATTTCCTTACGCTTAAGGTCTGCATATGACTTCTGTCTATTAGACGCCTCTTTTAACCGGTCTCGAATTAGTTTAACCTTACTTTCAGTATCTGTCACCAACTCTGGTCCAAGAACTTGTCGCTCCCCTAGCTCGGTCCAACATGTAGGCATATGACATCTTCGCCCATAAAGTGCCTCATACGGAGCCATCTGAATACTCGCTTGGTAGTTGTTGTTGTATACAAATTCTTCTAATGGCAAGTAGTCCTCCCAATTGCCACAAAAGTCGATAAGACAACCTTTTAACATATCTTCCAAAACTTGAATAACTCTTTCTGACTGTCTATCTATCTAGGGATAGAAGGTAGTGCTGAAATCCAATCGCGTACCCAATGCCTCATGCAATTTCCGCCAGAATCGAAACGTAAATCGAGGATCTCGACTAGAGATTATTGAAACTGGCACCCCATGCAAACACACTATCTCTGCCACGTACAACTTAGCCAACTTTTGAAGTGAGTAATCGGTCCTAACTGGTATGAAATGAGCAGACTTCGTCAATCTATCCACGACTACCCAAACAGAATCTTTCTTCGAGGGTGTCAAAGGTAACCCACTCATGAAATCCATAGTTACTCGAATTTTCACTGGCTGCAACAAACTAGAAGGCAGTTGGTGCTCAGCCTTAAATTGCTGGCACGTCAGACACTTCCTAACAAATTCAGTCACCTCTCGCTTAAGTCCAGGCCACCAACACACCTCTCGCAAGTCTCGATATAATTTATTACCTCCAGGGTGCATAGCACAAAGTCCACCATGAGCCTCCTTTAAAATCATTTGTCTCAAGTTAGAGTCCTTCGGTATGCACATTCTTCCACGAAAACACAAAACTCCATCAGAATTTAGTCCAAAATCTCCGCTCTCATCATCTCTAACTTGCTGAAATTGTGAAGCCAACGACTCATCCTTTAATTGCTTCTCCTTAATCTGCTCAGTCCAAGTGGGTCTCACTTGCAATTTCGCCAACAAGCTCCCATCGTCGTACAAACTTAAGTGAGGAAACATAGCTCTTAACTCAGTAACAGCCCTACGGCTCAGCGCATCAGCCATCACGTCAGCCTTGCCTGGGTGATACTCAATCGAGCAGTCGTAGTCCTTAAGCAACTCTATCCATCTTCGTTGCCTAAGGTTTAGCTCCTTTTGAGTCAACAAGTACTTGAGACTTTTATGGTCAGTGTATATAATACACTTTTCCCCATAAAGGTAATGTTTCCAGATTTTCAACGTAAAGATCACCGCTGCCAACTCCAGATCATGCGTAGGGTAATTTGCTTCATGAGGCTTCAGCTACTGCAAAGCATAAGCGACTACCTTACCCTCTTGCATTAGTACACAGCCCAATCCTACAAGGGACGCATCACTATACATTATGAAGTCCTTTCCAGACTCTGGCTGAATTAGCACTGGTGCTTCAGTCAAAACCTTCTTCAACTTGTCAAAAGCTTCTTGCTGTTTCTCAATCCATACAAAAGGTACTCCTTTCCTTATCAGTTTCGTCAACGGTGCTGCGATAAGAGAAAACCCCTCTACAAATCTTCTATAGTAGCCTGCCAGACCCAGGAAATTCTGAATTTCTGACACTAACCTCGGTGGCTCCCAATCCAAAATCGCTTCAATTTTTCGAGGATCAACCGTAATCCCCTCAGCTGAAACAACATGACCCAGAAAAGTCACTTCTCGCAACCAAAACTCACACTTACTAAACTTCGCATATAGCTGCTTCTCTCTCAACACTTGCAAAACAATTCGGAGATGCTCATCATGCTTCTCCTCAGTTTTTGAATACACCAGTATATCGTCAATAAAGACGATCACAAACCGATCCAAATACGGCTGGAACACTCGATTCATTAAATCCATAAAAGCTACAGGCGCATTCGTCAACCCAAAAGGCATAACCAGAAACTTGTAGTGACCATACCAAGTTCTGAATGCTGTCTTATGAACATCCACCTCCTTTACCCGTAGCTGATGATATCCAGACCGAAGGTCGATCTTGGAAAACACTGAAGCTCCTCTAAGTTGGTCAAACAGATCATCGATTCTCGGTAGAGGATACTTATTCTTTATCGTCAGTTTGTTCAACTGGCGATAATCGATGCACATTCGCATCGTCCCATCCTTCTTTTTCACGAAAAGCACAGGTGCTCCCCATGGAGACATGCTCGGTCTAATGAAACCCCTATCCAACAAATCTTGAATTTGGACTTTTAGTTCCACTAGCTCCTTCGATGCCATCCTATAGGGCGCGATGAACACTGGAGCCATTCCAGGCAACAAGTTGATTCGAAACTCGACTTCCCGATTTGGAGGTAATCTAGGAAGCTCTTCTAGGAAAACATCTTGAAACTCCTTAATAGTCTTGACTGCCTCCACTGTCACATTTTCAGACTCAGTTTGGCTTACTACGCCAAGTACGCCTCACAACCTTTGCGAATCAGCTTTTTAGCCCTTAAGGCCGAAACCACACTAGACAAATAATGCCTTCGCTCTCTAATAACCATCACTTTCTCATCCTCGGCCATCCTAAACACCATTCTCTTAGCCGCACAGTCCAAAGTTGCCCTATGCTTAGCTAACCAGTCCATTCCCAAATCAAGTCGAACTCTCCGAATGGCAACTCCATTAAGTCTACAGTAAAGATCTTACTTTGTGTCTCTAAAGGCACCTCCCTAAAGAGTTTATCTACCCTCACCGAGTGACCTAGTGGACTGAGTACAGTTACCCCCGTCATAGTTTCCTCAGAGTGCACACCCAACGACCCAGAAATGTTACATGCAACATACGAGTGTGTTGATCCCACATCAATCAAAGCAGTGTACGGTATGCTAGAAATTAAGAACGTACCCGTTATGACGTCAGGTGCATCACCCTCCTCTAGGCGACAAGCAGTATACACCAAGGTTGGCTGATGAGCCTCAACATTACCAACACCCCTACCAGGTGCTCCACGTCCACAGCCATTTCTGTTGTTGCCTCTTACTTGACCACGGCCCCTCGGCGGTGGCAGTCCTCCTCGCACTGGTTGAGCAACCCTTTGCTCCACAACCTGATTCTGATTTTGATCCTGTGTTGATCTCCTAGGACACTCTCTGAACTTATGCTCTTTAGACCCACATCGGAAACACGCCCTAGTCCGTTTCCATCATTCCCCCAAATGAGTCTTACCACAGTCTCCACAAGCTTGTGGCCTAACTATATTCACCGAAACTACTCGAACCGGTTCCTCCACTTTAGCCCTCTTGGTATTTCAGTTTGCAGCACCAGAAAGCCCAATATCCCTCCTAAAGTGGTATCGATCCTTCTCACGGTTTTGTCGCTCAGTTCTCTTTACCTCATCAGCTATCTTGGCCGCCTCCACAAAAGCAGCAAAGTCGCGCTCCCTCTGCGGAGCTATCAGCACCCTCAGCTCATATCTAAGACCATCTTCAAAACGGACACTACGTTCGTACTCAGTAGAAACCATTCCGCTGGCGTATCAACTCAGCCTCAGAAATTCTGCCTTATACTCAGCAACAAATTTATTACCATGGGTCAGATTCAGAAATTCCTTTCTGCGAGCATCCATGTAGCTTGCTCCAACATATTTCCCCTTGAAAGATGCCTTAAATAACTCCCAAGTTACACGCTCAGCTGGGGTACCTTCCCTTATAGTGATCCACCACTGGTACGCCTCATCTCGCAGTAGCGACACAGCTCCTTTCAGCTTCTGCTCCTCCGAGCAGTCCAGGTCATCCATAATCCTCTCCGTGGCTTCCAACCAATACTCAGCCACATTTGGGGCCATTCTAGAGATGCCCCTGAAGACCTCTACTCTGTTAGCCCGGAGTCGCTCAGAAATAGATCCCCTATTTATGGGCCCAACATAAGCCCCAGCAACCCTTTCCAAAACCCTTAACATGGCCTGGGACAAAGCGTCATCCCCTGCGGCCTGATCGTACGGCCCATTTTTTGCAACCGGCGGTGGTCGTGCCTCAGCAGCTGGCATGTGTTTCGAAGACGAAGACCCAGCATGAACACTGCCTCGACCACGTCCACAGCCTCGTCCACGAGCAGCTGTCGTACTCATAACGTCTTATCTGATTACGAATTTTATGACATTAGTTAATGTTTCAGTTCTTTATTACAGAATATTTTATGCTCAGATAGAGTTTCAAGTTTTGTTTTCGCGTATTCATAGCCTAGCCACTATCTCAGTCTTCTAGGGTTTAGTTTCCCTACTGTCTCAGTCTTGAAATCATAGTACTATCTTATTCACAGTATCACATCAAGGCTTAGCTCTATCTACAGTATTGTTTCAAGTTCAGTACAGTATATAAACAGGGATACTTACAGACTTGGTGTCAGGGATTCAGTGTGCCACTTCTTCAGTTATCAGACTTCAGAAACTCAAAACCTTTCCAGTTAAACGTTTAAAACATGCATACTTTGAAGAAAACATGTTTTGAAAAGATTTTCTAATTTTCTGAAAAATATTGATTTTCAAGAAATACCTTTCCTGTGCCTAAGTTTAAAAATTTTAAAAACTTCTTTGGACCAGATCCACATCCGAGTTGTTGCAACCGGGCTCTGATACCACTAAATGTAACACCCTAAACCTGGCCCAGACGTTACGGCCAAGCCCGGTATATCACATTACCTATCCCTAACCTCGTTACCTAGTTACTAATATGAAGGTGAACCTGGCAAAACATATATTAAAATTATTAAGAGAAATTCTCAGTTTATTACGTGATCGTCCTATTCATTTTATTATAAAAAATTAATTTGTTGCTTATATACTTGAGTGACCGATTAAAAACGTTTGATTGATTTTAGGAAAAATCACGCAAATAATTTCAAATTAATTTTAAGTAATGTGAAAATAGAAAATCCCATAAGAATAAATTTAGCGGCCTTATTACAAACCCAAATAAAAATATTAAGGAATAAAATAAATAGTAAATTAAATAAAACTAGTTAAAGCAGTGTTTTTGATTCTCATGGCCACTCTGAATCCCTCCCAGCTCCAAGTCCACTGTCTAGAGCTCACCTGCAAGGATGGAAAGAAGAGAGGGTGAGTTTGAAAACTCAGTGTGTAACGAATCCCATCGAGAGCCCAAATCAGCTCAGGCCTACTGGGCCTCAGCCCTATCCAATCTCAACATTAACTGGGTCGAAGCCTTTCACATATCGATACTAGGCCTTAGCACTTTTCAGATACAGTATCACTGGGCGGAAGCCTTTCATATAACAGTAAATGGTATGGCCCAAAGGCCCATTTCAATAACAAATCAAATATGCATGCATGAACCCATATCAATCTGTGGGGAAGCTACTCAACCCACCCAACCGCTACTCTCCATCCGTACCAACCAACAAACCATGTGGGGAGAACTACTCAACCCACCCAACCGCTACTCTCCACTGGCAGCATAGCTACTTTATTATATAACATGAGGCTTAGCCTCTTTCGGTAAACTGGGGCAAAGCCCTTTTCGATAAACTAGGGTAAAAGCCCTCTTCGGTAAACTGGGGCAAAAGCCCTTTAACACTTCGTCCACTCATATAAATCCCAAATCCAATACAACAGATATCATGATATGGCATACAATAATCAGAAACAGTGAATCATTCAAATCAGTCCAATTTAACCTTAGGGGTATAACAGTCATTTTACACCTAGGGGTAAAACAATAATTCCTCACTTTTTAGGGTATTTTAGTAATTAATCCACTTTTTAGGGTTTTATCCCTATTTTATGCCACTAATAACTCTACTTCCGTCATTGTAGCTTATTTACCACGTTTTACCAATTTTAGTCACTAGGCCCTAAAACCCCTAATGGCCCTACTGTGCCCTTTTAGCGATTTAAGCCCATTAAGTACAAAACTTATAAATTAATTATTAATTTAACCCATTTTAAGCCTACAGTCTACAAGGATACGTTTATTACACATTTTCACCCCTATGGCCCGTAAGCCCATTGGGCCCATATTCAGCCCATCAAGGCCCAACTACCGAATTGCACGAAATTACACACGTAACTAGCTTACCGCTTGCGATTTCCAAACCAATGATTTCTAACCATTTTGTGAGCATTCGCATACTCATGAGCCCATGAAATGCTCGAATTTCGGCATTTCAACTTTTGCCGATTAAGACTATAGAGGCGTGTTCGATACACACCTGTTTGACGATTCCACCGGTAAGATCTCCTCCCAAAATGATCCTACAATCGATTAAACCACATTATTATCTAAAACCCAAATCGAATACTTACCCCTAAGCAGTACACACATTCGGCCACCCTCCTACAGTGGCTCCTTAACACTTACCTTTGTCGAAGTAGGAACTAGATCTAGATCTCGCTGTTCCCCCTTGCTCAAGTCTTCAATCAACCACCTCTAGAACATAATAATACCAAAAGAAATCGTTCATTAATGACTCTCAGATTCCCATGCCCAAATCGACAGGCTCCCTAGACTTTAGGGACTTCGGCTTTTACTAAATCGTAAAATATACATAGATCTGAGTTGATAAGCACTCACACTATTTTCTCTTTGGTTTCTACACAGATCTGTGGTAGATCTACCATCTAAACACTAACAGATCCCTTATCATTGAGATCTAAGAAATCGGCTAAGAACCCCCAAAAGAATGACATTTTTAGCTTTTGTCTAATGAAAAAGATGATGATTTGATGGTATAGTTTGGAGTGGTGTTGCCGAAAAGTAGTAAGGGTTTAAAGAAGGTAGAAATTGGTCAAAAATAGATGAAAAGAATAGGGAAAATTTGGCTAAAAGAAATTGGCAGGAAAAGGAAGTTTTTGGGATTTCGGCTGTTTTGACAAACGGCTATGGTGGTTTTTAGAAGGTTGGAGTTGAACAAAAAGATGAATAGGGTGGTAGGGAGGTTTCGGCTAGAGGAGATAGCAACAAGAAAAGAAAAAGAATGGAGAAGAAAGACGCAAAAGAGATTTCGGCACAAAGAAGAAGAAAGCTGCGTTTTCGGTCACTTTTATGAAGTGGAGAGAATAATGACTTAAAGTGGCTAACCCTAATTGTCAGTATAAAAGAAAAGAAAGCTAAGTTGCCCTAATTTCCACTTAAACATTCGGCCCACACTCCCCCAAGGCCCTTGTCGATTTCACTTAAATGAGCACATGCCCAGCACATGCCTAAAAATTAAAAATAACCATACGCTTACCTTATAGCTTGAACCTTGGACCCTATTATTCTTTCCCAGGCGCCACTTTTTTAGGAACTTAGTGGCGCCTCCTTGCCACTTCACCAAGACCCTATTTTTGTCATGTTTTACGAAGTTTTTCTTAAAAGCCCACTTAACCAGGTCCCCTTTCACTAAAATCCAAACTTGATATTTTACCGGGTTTTAACCTAAGCTTGGGCCTTCTATAGTCCCACTAACACCCTTAAACATACTTCCAACAATCAAACACGCAAAAATTTCAAAATTCCACCAAAATCAAAAAAACTCAAAAATTCTCGAAATTCAAGGCGTTACAACTCTACCCTCTTTAATGAAATTTCGGCCTCAGAATTTACCTGATCCAAACAATTGAGGATATTGCTGATGCATCGTCTCTTCTGGCTTCCACATGGCCTCTTCTCTGCCATGGTTACGCCATAGCACTTTCACTAACGGAACTGACTTCCTTCTTAAAACTTTAACCTCTCGATCTAGAATTTGAACAGGCTCCTTCTCAAAGGTTAAATCAGTTTTTACCTCAATTTCCTCCACTAGTACAATATATGATGGATCTGACCGATATCGCCTTAGCATGGACACATGAAAACATCATGAATACGGTCCAACTCTGGGGGTAACTCCAACAGATATGCTACTTGCCCTATTCGCTTAAGAATCTGATAAGGCCCAATGAACCGCGGACTCAACTTGCCCTTCCTACCGAATCTTAAAATCTTTTTCCATGGTGAAACCTTCAGAAAGACCATGTCCCCAACAGCATACTCGATTTCCTTACGCTTAAGGTCTGCATATGACTTCTGCCTATCAGACGCCTCCTTTAACCAGTCCCAAATCAGTTTAACCTTGCTTTCAGTATCTGCCACCAACTCTGGTCCAAGAACTTGTCGCTCCCCTAGCTCGGTCCAATATTTAGGCGTACGACATCTTCACCCATAAAGTGCCTCATACGGAGCCATCTAAATACTCGCTTGGTAGCTGTTGTTGTATGCAAATTCCGCTAACGGCAAGTAGTCCTCCCAATTGCCACAAAAGTCGATAACACAACCTCTTAACATATCTTCCAAAACTTGCATAACTCTTTCTGACTATCCATCTGTCTGGGGATGGAAGACAGGGCTGAAATCTAATCGCGTACCCAACGCCTCATGCAGTTTCCACCAGAATCGAGATGTAAATCGAGGATCTCGATCAGAGATTATTGAAACTGGTAGCCCATGCAAATGCACTATCTCTGCCATGTACAACTTAGACAACTTCTGAAGTGTGTAATCAGTCTTAACCGGTATGAAATGAGCAAACTTCGTCAATCAATCCATGACTACCTAAACAGAATCTTTCTTCGAGGGTGTCAAAGGTAACCCACTCATGAAATCCATAGTTACTCTCTCCAACTTTCATTGTGGAATTTTCACTGGCTGCAACAAACTAGAAGGCAGTTGGTGCTCAGCCTTAACTTGCTGGCACGTCAGACACTTCCCAACAAATTCAGTCACCTCTCGCTTAAGTCCAGGCCACCAATCACCTCTCGCAAGTCTCGATATAATTTATCACCTCCAGGGTGCATAGCATAAAGTCCACCATGAGCCTCCTATAAAATCATTTGTCTCAAGTCAGAGTCCTTCGGTATGCACATTCTTCCACGAAAACACAAAACTCCATCAAAATTTAGTCTAAAATCTCCGCTCTCATCATCCTTAACTTGCTGAAATTGCGAAGCCAACGACTCATCCTTTAATTGCTTCTCCTTAATCTGCTCAGTCCAAGTGGGTCTCACTTGCAATTCCGCCAACAAGCTCCCATCGTCGTACAAACTTAAGCGAGGAAACATAGCTCTAAACTCAGCAATAGCCTTACGGCTCAGCACATCAACCACTACATTAGCCTTGCCTCGGTGATACTCAATCGAGTAGTCGTAGTCCTTAAGTAACTCTATCCATCTTCGTTGCCTAAGGTTTAGCTCTTTTTGAGTCAATAGGTACTTGAGACTTTTATGGTCAGTGTATATAATACACTTTTCCCCATAAAGGTAATGTCTCTAGATTTTCAAGGCAAAGATCACCGCTGCCAACTCCAGATCATGCGTAGGGTAATTTGCTTCATGAGGCTTCAGCTGCCGCGAATCATAAGCGACTACCTTACCCTCTTGCATCAGTACACAGCCCAATCCTACAAGGGACGCATCACTATACACTGTAAAGTCCTTTCCAGACTCTGGCTGAATTAGCACTGGTGCTTCAGTCAAAACCTTCTTCAACTTGTCAAAACCTTCTTACTGTTTCTCAGTCCACACAAAAGGTACTCCTTTCCTTATTAGTTTCATCAATGGCGCTGCGATAAGAGAAAACCCCTCCACAAATCTTTTATAGTAGCCTGCCAGACCCAGGAAACTCCGAATTTTCAACACTGACCTTGGTGGCTCCCAATCCAAAACCGCTTCAATTTTTTGATGATCAACCCTAATCCCCTCAGCTAAAACAACATGACCCAGAAAAGTCACTTCTCGCAACCAAAACTCACACTTACTAAACTTTGCATATAGCTGCTTCTCTCTCAACATTTGCAAAACAATTCGGAGATGCTCATCATGCTTTTCCTCAGTTTTTGAATACACCACTATATCGTCAATAAAGACGACCAAAAACTAATCCAAATACGACTGGAACACACGATTCATTAAATCCATAAAAGCTGCAAGCGCATTTGTCAACCTAAAAGGCATAACCAGAAACTCGCAGTGACCATACCGAGTTCTGAACACTATCTTATGAACATCCACCTCCTTTACCCTTAGCTGATGATATCCAGACCGAGGTCGATCTTGGAAAACACTGAAGCTCCTCTAAGTTGGTCAAACAGATCATCGATTCTCGGTGGAGGATACTTATTCTTTATCGTCAGTTTGTTCAACTGGCGATAATCGATGCACATTCGCATCATCCCATCCTTCTTTTTCATGAAAAACACAAGTGCTCCCCATGGAGACACGCTCTGTCTAATGAAACCTCTATCCAACAACTCTTGAATTTGGGCTTTCAGTTCCACTAGCTCTTTTGGTGCCATCCTATAGGGCACGATGGACACTGAAGCCGTTCCAGGAAACAAGTCGATTCCAAACTTGACTTCCCGATTTAGAGGTAATCCAGGAAGCTCTTCTGGGAAAACATCTTGAAACTCCTTAACAGTCTTGACTGCCTCCACTGTCACATCCTCAGACTCAGTTTGGCTTACGTACGCCAAGTACGGCTCACAACCTTTGCGAATCAGCTTTTCAGCCCTTAAGGCCGAAACCACACTAGACAACTAATCCATTCGCTCTCTAATAACCATCACTTCCTCATCCTTGACCGTCCTCAACACCATTCTCTTAGCCACACAGTCCAAAGTTGCCCTATTCTTAGCTAACCAGTCCATTCCCAAGATCAAGTCGAACTCTCCGAATGGCAACTCCATTAAGTTTCCAGTAAAGATCTTACTTTGTGTCTCTAAAGGCACCTCCCTAAAGAGTTTATCTACCCTAACTGAGTGACCTAGTGGACTGAGTATAGCTAACCCACTCATAGTTTCTTCAGAGTGCACACCCAATGACCCAAAAATGTTACATGCAACATACGAGTGTGTTGATCCTACATCAATCAAAGTAGTGTACGGTATGCTAGAAATTAAGAACGTACCCATTATGACGTCAGGTGCATCACCCTCCTCTAGGCGACAAGCAGCATACACCAAGGCTGGCTGACGAGCCTCAACATTACCAGCACCCCTGCCAGGTGCTCCACATCCACGACCATTTCCGTTGCTGCCTCTTTCTTGACCACTGCCCCTCGGCGGTGGTAATCCTCCTCGCACTGGTTGAGTAACCCTTTGCTCCACAACCTGATTCTGATTTTGATCCTATGTTGATCTCCTAGAACACTCTCTGAACTTATGCTCCTTAGACCCACATCGAAAACACGCCCCAGTCTGTTTCTAACATTCCCCAAAATGAGTCTTACCACAGTCTCCACAAGCTTGTGGCCTAACTGTATTCACCGGAACTGCCCGAACCAGTCCCTCCACTCTAGCCCTCTTGGCATTTTAGTTTGCGGCACCAGAAGGCCCAATATCCCTCCTAAAGTGGTATCAACCCTCCTTACGACTTTGTCACTCAGTTCTCTTTACCTCCTCAGCTATCTTGGCCTTCTCCACCAAAGCAGCAAAGTCGCGCTCCGTCTGCGGAGCTATCAGCACCCTCAGCTCATATCTGAGACCATCCTCAAAATAGACACTACACTCGTACTCAGTAGAAACTATTCCGCTGGCGTATCACTCAGCCTTAGAAATTTTGCCTCATACTCAGCAACAGATTTATTACCCTGGGTCAGATTTAGAAATTCCTTTCTGCGAGCATCCACGTAGCTTGCTCAAACATATTTCCCCTTGAAAGATGCCTTAAATAACTCCCAAGTTACCTGCTCAGCTGGGGTACCTTCCTTTATAGTGATCCACCACTAGTACGCCTCATCTCACAATAGCGACACAGCTCCTTTCAGCTTCTACTCCTCTGAGCAGTTCAGGTCATCCATAATCCTCTCCGTGGCTTCCAACCAATACTCAGCCACATTTGGGGCCACTCCAGAGGTGCCCCTGAAGACCTCTACTCCGTTAGCCCAAAGTCGCTCAGAAATAGATCCCCTATTTATGGGCCCAACATTAGCCACAGCAACCCTTTCCAGAACCCTTAACATAGCCTGGGACAAAGCGTCATCCCCTGCGGCCCGATCGTATAGCTCATTTTCTACAACCGGTGGTGGTCATGCCTCAGCAGCTAGCATGTGTTCTGAAGACAAAGACCCAGCTTGAACACTGCCTCGGCCACGTCCACGGCCTCGTCCACGAGCAGCTCTCGTACTCATAACGTCTTATCTGATTATAAATTTTATGACATTAGTTAATGTTTCAGTTCTTTATTATAGAATATTTTATGCTCAGATAGAGTTTCAAGTTTTGTTTTCGTGTATTCGTAGCCTAGCTACTGTCTCAGTCTTCTAGGGTTTAGTTTCCCTACTGTCTCAGTCTTGAAATAATAGTACTATCTTATTCATAGTATCATATCAAGGCTTAGCTCTATCTACAATATTATTTCAAGTTCAGTACAGTATATAAACAGGGATACTTACAGACTTAGTGTCGGGGATTTAGTATGCCACTTCTTCAGTTATCAGACTTCAGAAACTCAAAACCTTTTCAATTAAACGTTACTGGACCCGATTCATAGCCGAGTTGTTGCAACTGGGCTCTGATACCACTAAATGTAACACCCTAAACCCGACCCAAACGTTACGGCCAAGCCCGGTGTGTCACATTACCTATACCTAACCTCATTACCTAGTTACTAATATGAAGGTGAATTTGGAGAAACAGATATTGAAATTTTTAAGAGAAATTCTCAGTTTATTACGTGATCGTCCTATTTATTTTATTATAAAAAAATTAACTCATTGCTTATGTACTTGAGTGACCGATTAAAAATGTTTGATTGATTTTAGGAAAACTCGCGCAAATAATTTCAAATTAATTTTAAGTAATGTGAAAATAGAAAATCCCATAAGAATAAATTTAGCGGCCTTATTACAAACCCAAATAAAAATATTAATGAATAAAATAAGTAGTAAATTAAATAAAACTAGTTAAACCAGTGTTTTTGATTCTCATGGCCACTCTGAATCCCTCCCAGCTCCAAGTCCACTGTCTAGGGCTCACCTGCAAGGATGGAAAGAAGAGAGGGTGAGTTTGAAAACTCAGTGTGTAACGGATCCCATCCAGAGCCCAAATCAGCTTAGGCCCACTAGGCTTAAGCCCTATCCAATCTCAACATTAATTGGGCCAAAGTCTTTCACATATTGATACTAGGCCTTAGCCCTTTTCAGATACAGTATCACTGGGCCGAAGCCTTTCATATAACAGTAAATGGTATGGCCCAAAGGCCCATTTCAATAACAAATCAAATATGCATGCATGAACCCATATCAATATGTGGGGAAGCTACCCAACCCACCCAACCGCTACTCTCCACCTGTACCAACCAACACACCATGTGGGGAGAACTACTCAACCCATCCAACCGCTACTCTCCACTGGCAGCATAGCTACTTTATTATATAACATGAGGCCTAGCCTCTTTCGGTAAACTGGGGCAAAGCCCTTTTCGATAAATTGGGGGAAAAGCCATTTTCGGTAAACTAGGGCAAAAGCCCTTTAACATTTCGTCCATTAATATAAATCCAAAATCCCATGCAATAGATATCACGATATGGCATACAATAATCAGAAACAGTGAATCATTCAAATCAGTCCAATTTAACCCTAGGGGTATAACAGTCATTTTACACCTAGGGTTAAAACAGTAATTCCTTACTTTTTAGGGTATTTCAGTAATTAATCCACATTTTAGTTTTTTATCCCTATTTTATGCCACTAATAACTCTACTTCTGTCATTGTAGCTTATTTCCCATATTTTACCAATTTTAGTCACTAGGCCCTAAAACCCCTAATGGCCTGTAACACCCCGAACCCGGCCCAGACGTTATGGCCATGTCCGGTGTGCTACATCACCTAGACTATCCTACGCCGCCCTATTTACTAAGTCCAATGGTGAGTTTTAAAAAGCAGTGCTTGACTCTTTTGGAAATTCCCGTTTTAATAACTATTCAACTTAATCTCTAATTCATTTGTTAAGCGATTCACTTTAACCTTATTATCTTACTTAGTCTCTTGTAATAACAGGTTGGTTAAGAAAACATTTGTTTAATTTTCGAAAACAAAGTGTAATTGTGGATGAAATAAAATAGTTGAAAGTCCCAAATAAAAGGAGATATAGTGGCCTTATTACAACCCATAACAAAGTAAAACCAATAGTAAAAGTAATTAAATTAATAAAACCAATTAAAATACGAGTTCAGTCTTTGTGGCCACTTTGAATCCCTCCCAGAAACCAAGTCACGATCTAGGGCTCACTTGCAAGGATGGAAAGAGAAGGGTGAGTTTGGGAAAACTCAGTGTGTGCAGAACCCATCCAAAGCCCACATCGGCTCGAGCCCACTGGGCCTGAGCCCTAACCAGTCTCAGTTAGATACTGGCCCGAAGCCTTATTCAGATTACAGATACTGGGCCAGAGCCTTATAACAGATACTGGGCCAGAGCCCTATAACAGTACTGGGCCGAAGCCCTATTCAGATAATAGTTTGGCCCATAGGCCCATAACAGTACAGTACAGTATAACAGTATGAATGCAACCCAATTGGGGAGACTACTCAACCCACCAACCGCTACACACCACCCGTACCAGCCAACACACCATATAGGGAATAACTCGACCCACCCAGCCCACACACCACAGTTGCAGCATGGCTGCTTAGATAAACAGTATACGAGGCAAAGCCCCTTTCAGAAACAGTACGAGGCATAGCCCCTTTCAGTAACGTGGCAGTGCCACTCACACTTCCTCCAATATCAAACCCAATCCCATGCATCAGACACACATACATCATGATATGCAGTAACAGTAATAGTCATGTCAAACAGTTCAGTCGGTTTTAGCCCTAGGGGTATAACGGTAATTTTCTACTTAGGGCAAAACAGTAATTTCTCACCCTAAGGGTATTTCAGTAATTTTGCTCTCATATTATAGTTTTTATTATTATTACAGCCTCTACTATTACAGTGGTTGTTACAGAAACTCATTTAATTCAGTTTATCAGTTTTAGCACTTAGGCCCTAAAACCCCTAATGGGCTCTACCATGCCATTTTAGCCCATTAGCCCCATTTAAGCCTTAATTTCCAATCCATTATCTTGTTTTAACAGTTTTTATGCCTGTAATCCATATTATTGCCTTTAGACCTATTTTTACCCAACTGGGCCCAAATTACCCATTGGGCCCATATTCGGCCCACCGAGGCTCAACTTACCGCAACGCCCAAAATTTCGCGGTCAGCCCGCTTGACCATGCCAATTCCAAAACCAACCTTCTCCTACCAACTTGAGAGCGTTCGCACGCTCACAAGCTCTCGAAATGCCAGAATTTCGGTATTTTGGCTTTCCCGCTTTTGCCGATTTGAGCATTAAAGGGTGTTCGAAACACACACCTGTTTTGCAGTTCCACTGACGAGATCTCTTATGCGACAGTTCCTACAACCCAATATCTAATCGATTAATCAATAAATCTACAAAAAACCAAAGCCACAATCCCTTACCACAGTCAGCCATACCCTTTAATGGCCATGAAAACTTACCTCTAACGACCTAGGTGCACAAAATCTAGATCTGATGATACCGATGCCTTCAACTTCTTGCTTGATCGCCTTCTTCGCTAACTATCACTCAAAAGAACAAAGAAAAATACCACTTTGAATTACTAAAAGTCCAAATCGACAATCTCCCTAACTTTAGGGACTTTTGGCTTTTCCAAAACATGAAATATTGAACAGATCTGAGGTATTAAGCGCTTACCAATGGTTTCTCTTCGATTCCTACACAGATCTGATGTAAATCTGACCCTTAAACGTTAGTAGAACCCCTAACTCTGAGATCTGAAATTTTCAGCTATCTCCCTTCACTAATGGTGATTTCGGCTTTTCAACTAGAGAAGAAGATGGCAATTTGGGCTATGAGTTTGAGTGATGGTGTCGACAATGATGTGGTTCAAGGGGATGTAGTAATCGACCACAACAGGTGAAAGGAACAGGGGTAATTTGGCTTAGAAAGATTCGGCAAAAGAAAGCAGTTTTCAGGATTTCTAGCACTTTGAGCAATCGGCTATGGTTGATTTTGAGAGGGATGAAAGCAAAAGAAAGAGTGGATCTGAGTAAGGAGGGTATTCGGCTAGGGAATAGATCAAAGAGGAAAAAGAAAAGTGAAGAAAATAATGGTAGAGGTAAAGAAGAAGAAATCGGCTAGAAGCTTTCTAGGGAGGCAAGTTTTGGCTTTTCTGACGGTAAAAGAGAAGATTAATTCCTAAGGTGGCTAACCCTAATTCTTATGACAGAAAATAGAAAAAGATATAACCCTAATAATCTCTCTAAAGCAATCGGCCCAAGTCCCTAAAAGCCCTTGCCGAAATTCACTTAAGTTAGGCACATGCCCGGCACATGCTTAAAAATTAAAAAGAACACTACGCTTACCTTGTAACTCGAACCCTTATCCTTGAATACCAACTTAGGTGCCACTTTTTTAGGAGCTTAGTGGCGCCACCTTGCCACTCTGCCAAGGCTCCCTTTGTGACATATTTCCCACGGTTTTTCTTAAAGGCCCACTTAACCAAGTCTCCTTTCACTTGAAAATCCAACTTAATATTTTACCGGGTTTTACCTTAAGCTTGGGCCTTCTAAAGGCACAATAACACATGTACATACATTTTCAACCTTCAGAACACCAAAATTTTTAAAACTTCACTAAAAATCACAAAACCCGAAAAATCCCAAAAATCAGGGCGTTACAACTCTACCCCCCTTAAAGAAATTTTGGCCTCGAAATTTACCTGATCCAAATAACTGAGGGTATTGTTGACGCATAGTCTCCTCTAGCTCCCAAGTAGCTTCTTCTTTACCATGATTATGCCAAAGCACCTTTGCCAATGGAACAGACTTCCTCCTTAAGACTTTGACTTCACGATCTAAGATCTCCACAGGTTCCTCCTCGAAAGTCAAATCAGTATTTACTGCAATCTCCTCCACTAGTACAATATGCGAAGGGTCCGACCGATACCGTCTTAGCATAGACACATGAAAAACGTCATGGATACGATCCAACTCTGGTGGCAACTCCAACTGATATGCTACTGGCCCAATCCACTTGAGAATCCTATAAGGCCCAATAAACCGCGGACTTAGCTTGCCCTTTTTACCAAATCTCAAGATCTTCTTCCACGGTGACACCTTTAGGAACACCATATCCCCAAAAGAGAACTCAAACTCCTTACGCTTAAGGTCAGCATAAGACCTCTGCTGATCAGACGCCTCCTTTAACCGATCTCGAATCAGCTTAACTTTACTTTCAGTATCTGCCACTAACTCTGGTCCAAGCACTTGGCGCTCTCCCAACTCTGTCCAACAAGTAGGAGTACGACATCTTCACCCATAAAGTGCCTCATATGGAGCCATCTGAATACTTGCTTGATAACTGTTGTTGCATGAAAATTCCACCAACGGTAAATAATCTTCCCAACTACCACGAAAGTCAATAATGCATCCTCTTAACATGTCTTCCAACACTTGAATGACCCTTTTAGACTGACCATCTGTCTGAGGGTGAAACGCAGTACTAAAGTCCAATCTCGTACCTAATGCCTCATGCAACTTCTTCCAGAATCGAGATGTAAATCTAGGGTCTCGATCAGAAATTATCAAAACTGGCACCCCATGCAAACGCACAATTTCTGCTACATACAATTTGGCCAACTTCTGCAGTGAGTAATCGGTTCTGACCGGTACAAAATGAGCAGACTTTGTCAACCTATCCACGACTACCCAAACAGAGTCTTTCTTCGAAGGTGTCAAAGGCAACCCACTCACAAAATCCATCGTTACTCTTTCCCATTTCCACTGCGAAATCTTCACTGGCTGCAACAATCCAGAAGGCAATTGGTGCTCAACTTTAACTTGCTGACACGTCAAACATTTCCCAATGAACTTAGTCACCTCTCGCTTAAGTCCAGGCCACCAATAAACCTCTCGCAAGTCTTTATACAATTTATTACCTCCAGGGTGCATAGCACAAGGTCCACCATGAGCCTCACCCAAAATCAACTGCCTTAAATCAGAGTTCTTAGGAACGCAAATTCTACCATGGAAACAAAGAACCCCATCAGAATTCAGTCTAAAATCCTCACTCTCACCATTCTTGACTTGCTGAAATCGAGGAATCAATGAATCATCCTTCAACTGTAACTCTTTGATCCTCTCAGTCCAAGTCGGTCTTACTTGCAACTCTGCTAACAAGCTCCCATCATCATACAAACTCAAACGAGCAAACATGGCCTTTAACTCAGCAACGGTCCTTCAACTTAGTGCATCAGCCACTATGTTAGCCTTGCCAGGATGGTATTCAATTGAACAGTCATAGTCCTTAAGCAACTCTATCCATCTCCGTTGCCTAAGATTCAACTCCTTTTGAGTTAACAGATATTTGAGACTTTTATGGTCAGTGTATATAATACACTTTTCCCCATAAAGGTAGTGTCTCCAGATTTTCAATGCAAATACCACCGCTGCCAACTCTAAATCATGCGTAGGGTAATTCGCCTCGTGAGGCTTAAGCTGTCGCGAAGTATAAGCAACCACCTTACCCTCTTGCATCAGTACACAACCTAATCCCACATGTGAAGCATCGCTATAAACCGTAAAGTCCTTCCCAGATTCCGGCTGAATCAACACTGGCGCCTCAGTCAACACCTTTTTCAGGTTGTCAAAAGCTTCTTGCTGCCTCTCAGTCCAATTAAAGGCTACTCCCTTCCTTAACAATTTTGTTAACGGAGCCGCGATGATAAAGAACCCCTCAACAAACCTTCTATAATAGCCTGCCAAACCCAGAAAACTACGAATTTCTGACACCATCCTAGGCGGCTTCCAATCCAGAACTACCTCAATCTTGCGAGGATCTACCCTAATTCCCTTAGCAGAAACAACATGACCCAGAAAAGTCACTTCTCGAAGCCAGAATTCGCACTTACTAAATTTTGCATACAATTGCTTTTCTCTTAGAGTCTGCAGAACGATTCGAAGATGCTCATCATGCTTCTCCTCTGTTTTCGAATACACCAATATATCATTAATAAAGATGACCACGAAACGATCCAAGTACGGCTGAAATACTCGGTTCATTAAATCCATAAAAGCTGCTGGTGCATTCGTCAATCCAAAGGGCATAACCAAGAACTCATAGTGACCGTAACGAGTTCTGAATGCTGTTTTATGCACATCCACCTCCTTCACCCTTAACTGATGGTATCCAGATCGAAGGTCAATCTTGGAAAACACTGAAGCTCCTTTAAGCTGGTCAAATAGAGCGTCGATTCTTGGCAGAGGATACTTATTCTTTATCGTCAGTTTGTTCAACTGGCGATAATCGACACACATACGCATCGTTCTATCCTTCTTTTTCACAAACAGCACCGGTGCTCCCCACGGAGACACACTCGGTCTAATGAAGCCCCTATCTAAGAACTCTTGAATCTGGGCTTTCAATTCCACTAACTCCTTTGGTGCCATTCTGTAAGGCACAATGGACAATAGAGCTGTTCCAGGCAACAGATCGATCCCAAATTCCACTTCTCGGTTAGGAGGTAATCCAGGAAGCTCCTCAGGAAATACATCTTGAAATTCATTAACAGTCCTCACTGTCTCCACTGTCACCTCTTCGAGTTCAGTTTGACTTACGAACGCTAAGTATGCCTCACAACCTTTGCGCATCAACCTTTCAGCCCTTAAGGTAGAAACCACATTGGACAAATAGTCCCTACGTTCACCAATAACCATCACCTCCTCGCCTTCGGTTGTTCTCAATACCATTCTTTTGGCCGCACAATCCAGCGTTGCCTTGTGCTTGGTTAACCAGTCCATGCCCAGAATCAAGTCGAATTCTCCAAAAGGTAACTCCATCAAGTCTCCCAGAAAGATCCTACCTTGAATCTCTAAAGGCACATCTCTAAAGAGTTTATCTACCCTAACAGAGTGACCTAAAGGACTAATCACAGTTACCCCACTCACAGTTTCCTCAGAATGCACACTCAATGACCCAAAAATTTCACAGGCAACATACGAATGCGTCGAACCCACATCAATTAAAGCAGTATATGGTGTATGATATATTAAAAACGTACCAGTTATAACATCAGGTGCATCACCCTCCTTGCAACGGCGAGCAGCATACACTAAGGTTGGCTGACGAGCCTCAGCATTACCAGCACCCCTGCCAGGTGCTCCACGACCACGTCCATTACCATTGCCTCCTCTACCTTGACCACAGCCTCTTGGCGGTGGCAGTCCTCCTCGCGCATGCTGAGCAACCCTCTGATTAACAGCTTGAGCCTGAGCTGGCTTCTGTGGGCAGTCCTTAACCTGATGATCCTTAGACCCACAATGAAAACAAGCTCCAATGCATTTCCAGCATTCTCCTCGATGAACTCTGCCACAGTCTCCACAAGCCTGCGGTCTAACAACATTCACTGGCACAGCTCGCACTGGTTCCTCTACTCTTGCTTTCTTAAAATTTTTGTTTGCAGTACCAGTCGATCCAGAATCTCTCTTAAAGTGATTACGATCTCTATCGCAGTTCTGACGCTCAGCTCGCTTCACTTCTTCGGCTATCTTAGCCTTCTCCACTAATGCAGCAAAGTCGCGCTCTCTTTGTGGCGCTATCAACACTCTCAGCTCATCTCTGAGGCCATCCTCAAAATGAACACTGCGTTCATATTCAGTGGAAACAATACCACTAGCATACCGACTCAGTCGCAGAAATTCTGCCCCGTATTCAGCAATAGTCTTACCACCTTGGGTCAGGTTCAGGAACTCCTTCCTGCTTGCATCCACATAACTAGCTCCAACATACTTTGCCTTGAAGGATTTCTTAAATAATTCTCAAGTCACCCCATCAGTTGAGGTACCCTCTCTCACAGTGATCCACCACTGATACGCCTCGTCTCGTAGTAAGGACACCGCTCCTTTCAGCTTTTGCTCCACCGAGCAGTCCAGGTCATCCATTATTCGCTCGGTGGCTTCCAACCAATATTCAGCCACATTTGGGGCCACTCCAGATATGCCCCTAAAAACTTCCGCTCCATTGGCCCGGAGTCGCTCAGAAATGGACCCCCTATTCCCAGGCCCAACATTAGCTCCAGCCACCCTTTCCAGAACTCTCAGCATGGCCTGGGACAAAGCGTCATCCCCTGTGGCCTGATCGTATGGCCCATTATCCTCAACCGGTGGTCGTGCCTCTCCAGCTGGCATATGCTCAGAAGACAACGATCCAGCTTGAGCACTAACTTGGCCTCATCCACGGCCTCGACCACGAGCAGCTCTCGTACTCATATCGATTATCTGATTTACGAATTTTATGCCATCAGTTAATGTTTCAGTTGTTTATTACAGAATATCTTATGAACAGATAAAATTTCAGAGTTGTGTTCGTGCGATCGTAGCCTAGCTACTGTCTCAGTTTCCTAGGGTTTAGTTTACCCTACAGTTTCAGTTTTATAGCCTTAATACTACCTCACCTATAGTATCACATACAAGGCTCAGTACTATCTACAGTTTTATTTTCAGTACAGTACAGAAGTTAAGGCAGAAAATACTTACAACTTGGTACCGGGGATTCAGTGTGCCACTTTCCGATTTACCAGATCAAATAGCTTGAGGCCTCTTAAAAATCAATGTTTCAAACAACTTGTTTTAAAAACTACAATTTGAAGGGGAAAAAAACCTTTTAAAACTAAAAATTTTTCAAAAAGCTGACTTTCCAAAAATACCCTTCTAGACTCTACATATTTGAAAACCCTTTTTGGTCCCAGTCCACAGTCGAGTTGTTGCAACTGGGCTCTGATACCACTAAATGTAACACCCCGAACCTGGCCCAGATGTTATGGCCATGTCCGGTGTGCTACATCACCTAGACTATCCAACGCCGCCCTATTTACTAAGTCCGATGGTGAGTTTTGAAAAGCAGTGCTTGACTCTTTTGGAAATTCCTGTTTTAATAACTATTCAACTTAATCTCTAATTCATTTGTTAAGCGATTCACTTTAACCTTATTATCTTACTTAGTCTCTTGTAATAACAGGTTGGTTAAGAAAACATTTGTTTAATTTTCGAAAACAAAGTGTAATTGTGGATGAAATAAAATAGTTGAAAGTCCCAAATAAAAACAGATATAGTGGCCTTATTACAACCCATAACAAAGTAAAACCAATAGTAAAAGTAATTAAATTAATAAAACCAATTAAAATACGAGTTCAGTCTTCGTGGCCACTCTGAATCCCTCCCAGCAACCAAGTCACGATCTAGGGCTCACCTGCAAGGATGGAAAGAGAAGGGTGAGCTTGGGAAAACTCAGTGTGTGCAGAACCCATCCAAAGCCCATATCGGCTCGAGCCCACTGGGCCTGAGCCCTAACCAGTCTCAGTCAGATACTGGGCCGAAGCCCTATTCAAATTACAGATACTGGGCCAGAGCCCTATAACAGATATTGGGCCAGAGCCCTATAACAGATACTGGGCCAGAGCCCTATAACAGATACTGGGCCAAAGCCCTATTCAGATAACAGTTTGGCCCATAGGCCCATAACAGTATAGTACAGTATAACAGTATGAATGCAACCCAATTAGGGAGACTACTCAACCCACCAACCGCTACACACCACCCGTACCAGCCAACATACCATGTGGGGAATAACTCGACCCACCTAGCCCACACACCACAGTTGCAGCATGGCTGCTCAGATAAACAGTATACGAGGCAAAGCCCCTTTCAGAAACAGTACGAGGCTTAGCCCCTTTCAGTAACGTGGCAGTGCCACTCACACTTCCTCCAATATCAAACCCAATCCCATGCATCAGACACACATACATCATGATATGCAGTAACAGTAATAGTCATGTCAAACAGTTCAGTCGGTTTTAGCCCTAGGGGTATAACGGTAATTTTCTACCTAGAGAAAAATAGTAATTTCTCACCCTAAGGGTATTTTAGTAATTTTGCTCTCATATTACAGTTTTTATTATTATTACAGCCTCTACTATTACAGTGGTTGTTACAGAAACTCATTTAATTCAGTTTATCAGTTTTAGCACTTAGGCCCTAAAACCCCTAATGGGCTCTACCATGCCATTTTAGCCCATTAGGCCCATTTAAGCCTTAATTTCCAATCCATTATCTTTTTTTAACAGTTTTTATACCTGTAATCCATATTATTGCCTTTAGACCTATTTTTACCCAACTGGGCCCAAATTGCCCATTGGGCCCATATTCGGCCCACCGAGGCTCAACTTACCGTAACGCCTAAAATTTTACGGTCAGCCCGCTTGATCGTGCCGATTCCAAAACCAACCTTCTCCTACCAACTTGAGAGCGTTCGCACGCTCACAAGCTCTCGAAATGCTAAAATTTCGATATTTCGGCTTTTCGACTTTTGCCGATTTAAGCATTGAAGGGTGTTCGAAACACACACCTGTTTTGCAGTTCCACTGACGAGATCTCCTATGCGACAGTTCCTACAACCCAATATCTAATCGATTAATCAATAGATCTACGAAAAACCAAAGCCACAATCCCTTACCACATTCGGCCATACCCCTTAATGGCCATGAAAACTTACCTCTGACGACCTAGGTGCACAAAATCTAGATCTGATGATACCGATGTCTTCAACTCCTTGCTTGATCACCTTCTTCGCTAACTATCACTCAAAAGAACAAAGAAAAATACCACTTTGAATTACTAAAATTCCAAATCGACAATCTCCCCAACTTTAGGGACTTTCGGCTTTTCCAAAACATGAAATATTGAACAGATCTGAGGTATTAAGCGCTTACCAATGGTTTCTCTTCGATTCCTACATAGATCTGATGTAAATCTGACCCTTAAACGTTAGTAGAACCCTTAACTCTGAGATCTAAAATTTTCGACTATTTCCCTTCACTAATGGTGATTTCGGCTTTTCAACTAGAGAAGAAAATGGCGATTTGGGCTATGAGTTTGAGTGATGGTGTCGACAATGATGTGGTTCAAGGGGATGTAGTAATCGGCCACAACAGGTGAAAGGAACAGGGGTAATTTGGCTTAGAAAGATTCAGTAAAAGAAAGCAGTTTTCGGGATTTCTAGCACTTTGAGCAATCGGCTATGGTTGATTTTGAGAGGGATGAAAGAAAAAGAAAGAGTGGATCTGAGTAAGGAGGGTATTCGGCTAGGGAAGAGATCAAAGAGGAAAAAGAAAAGTGAAGAAAATAATGGTAGAGGTAAAGAAGAAGAAATCGGCTAGAAGCTTTCTAGGGAGGCAAGTTTCGGCTTTTCTGACGGTAAAAGAGAAGATTAATTCCTAAGGTGGCTAACCCTAATTCTTATGACAGAAAGTAGAAAAAGATATAACCCTAATAATCTCTCTAAAGCAATCGGCCCAAGTCCCTAAAAGCCCTTGCCGAAATTCACTTAAGTTAGGCATATGCCCGGCACATGCTTAAAAATTAAAAAGAACACTACGCTTACCTTGTAACTCGAACCCTTATCCTTGAATACCCACTTAGGCGCCACTTTTTTAGGAGCTTAGTGGCGCCACCTTGCCACTCTACCAAGGCTCCCTTTGTGACATATTTCCCACGATTTTTCTTAAAGGCCCACTTAACCAAGTCCCCTTTCACTTGAAAATCCAACTTAATATTTTACCGGGTTTTACCTTAAGCTTGGGCCTTCTAAAGGCCCACTAACACATGTACATACATTTTCAACCTTCAGAACACCAAAATTTTTAAAACTTCACTAAAAATCACAAAACCCGAAAAATCCCGAAAATCAGGGCGTTACATGGCCCTACTGTGTCCTTTTAGCGATTTAAGCCCATTAAGTAGAGAACTTATAAATTAATTATTAATTTAACCCATTTTAAGCCTACATTCTACAAGGATACGTTTATTACACATTTTCACCCCTATGGCCCGTAAGCTCATTGGGCCCATATTCAGCCTATCGAGGCCCAACTACCGAATTGCACGAAATTACACATGTAACTAGCTTACCGCTTGCGATTTCCAAACCAATGATTTCTAACCATTTTTGAGCATTCGCATACTCACATGCCCACGAAATGCCCGAATTTCGCATTTCGGCATTTCGGCTTTTGCCGATTAAGACTATAGAGGGGTGTTCGATACACACCTGTTTGACGATTTCACTGGTAAGATCTCCTCCCAAAACGATCCTACAGTCGATTAAACCACATTAATATCTAAAACCCAAATCGAATACTTACCCCTAAGCAGTCAACACATTCGGCCACCCTCCTACAGTGGCTCCTTAACACTTACCTTTGTCGAAGTAGGAACTAGATCTAGATCTTGCTGTTCCCCCTTGCTCAAATCTTCAATCAACTGCCTCTAGAACATAATAATACCAAAAGAAATCGTTCGTTAATGACCCTCAGAGTCCCATGCCCAAATCGACAGCCTCCCTACACTTTAGGGACTTCGGCTTTTACTAAATTGCAAAATATACATAGATCTGAGTTGATAAGCACTTACCACTGTTTTCTCTTTGGTTTCTACACAGATCTGAGGTAGATCTATCCTCTAAATGGTAACAAAACCCTTATCTTTGTGATCTAAGAAATCAGCTAAGAACCCCCAAAAGAATGATGTTTTCGGCTTTTGTCTGACGAAGAAGATGATGATTTGATAGTATAGTTTGGACTGGTGTTGCCAAAAAGCAGTAAGGGTTTAAAGAAGGTAGAAATTGGTCAAAAATAGATGAAAAGAATAGGGAAAATTTGGCTAAAAGAAATTGGCAGGAAAAGGAAGATTTCGGGATTTCGGCTCTTTTGACAAACGACTATGGTGGTTTTTAGAAGGTTGGAGTTGAACAAAAAGATGAATAGGGTGGTAGGGAGGTTTCAACTAGAGGAGGTAGCAACAAGAAAAGAAAAAGAATGGAGAAGAAAGAAGCAAAAGAGATTTAGGCACAAAGAAGAAGAAAGCTACGTTTTCGGTCACTTTTGTGAAGTGGAGAAAAGAATGACTTAAGATGGCTAACCCTAATTGTCAGTATAAAAGAAAAGAAAGCTAAGTTGCCCTAATTGCCACTTAAACATTCGACCCACACTCCTCCAAGGCCCTTGTCGATTTCACTTAAATGAGCACATGCCCAGCACATGCCTAAAAATTAAAAATAACCATACACTTAACTTACAGCTTGAACCCTGGACCCTTTTATTCCTTCCCAGGCGCCACTTTTTTAGGAACTTGGTGGCGCCTCCTTGCCACTTCACCAAGACCCTATTTGTGTCATGTTTTATGAAGTTTTTCTTAAAAGCCCACTTGACCAGGTCCCCTTTCACTAAAATCCAAACTTGATATTTTACCGGGTTTTAACCTAGGCTTGGGCCTTCTATAGGCCCACTAACACCCTTAAACATACTTCCAACAATCAAACACCCAAAAATTTCAAAATTCCACCAAAATCACAAAAACTCAAAAATTCCTGAAATTTAAGGCGTTACATAAATCATCTAAATGATATTTATAATTCAATTTAACTAGGCCAAATTTCGCAAATTCTCAACCACATATACATTCAGCATACTTGTAAATTCATATGACCATATTAAATAATTTCACTTCTCTTATTTATCAATGAACATATAAATCGTACTTTCAAATTCAAATAGCAACCGCTAGCTCAATCATATAAATCAAATTTGCACATTTTAATTACATAACTAACCAAAACAAGTCATGCTTCACTAGCCATTTCACATATATGCTAACCTTGCATCATAACACCACTATATCGATATCAATTATCTAATCCAACTTTCAAACCAAATTAGCATACCTCTACACAATGTTTCACGTTTCATAATTCCCATCAAAACATAGGGCCACAATTTCATATAATGAGCATATGTAACACAATGTTCATTTACATACATTCATTTCATTCATTGTCATATATTTCACATATTGTCATTTTAAACATACTAACCTTTCAATCATGACTAACGTATACACTTCGTACGTACCTGGATTAGATATACTTTAACATAGTCATTCATTTCTCGATATTTATCGTGGAATTGTTTAGAATCAATAAGGATACTCGAATAGCTCAGAAAGCTCGTACAACACCATATCCCAGATATGGTCTTACATGTTATCAAAGATCGATGCCACTGTCCCAGACAGGGTCTTGCACGAAATCATATACGATGTCGATGTCCCAGACATGGTCTTACACATAAATCTCAAATCAATGCCAATGTCCTAGACGTGGTCTTACACAATACCACATCTCAGAATCCTATGTCTTGACATATGTATCTTATACTATTCCTATGGTTCGTACGGGGCTTTCGGATGTCGTAATTCAATCAATTCAAGTTCATAACTAGTTCTCCAATGCTTAATTCAATTCGGCACATACATATATTTATTTACAACTCAATTTGACACATATAATACTTATACATTCAAATTTAACAACATTTATTTACTTATGGACTTACCTCGTACGGAGATGAAAGGACCGTAACGACTATTCGAAAACTTTCGATTTCCCTCAATCCAAATCTGATTTCTTTATTTCTTGATCTAAACTAATACAAATTTAACTAATTTAATCATATATTTATTCAATTTCACCTTGACAACACATAAATGGGCATTTTACACTTTAGCCCCTAACATTTCACATTTTTTCAATTTAGTCCCTATTTCAAAATAACACAAATTACACAAAATTTCAACAAACCTAAGCCTGGCCGAATCTTCCCTTGTTCCATAGCAGCCTATTAATTTCATTTATTTCACATTTTGACCCCTCAATTTACAAACTTCATAGTTTTGTCTTTAATAAGCATTTTTCTCAAAATCACTTACTAAAACATAATAATCCAACATCAAATATTTACTTTCTATCATCAAACAACAAAAAGCTTAATTACTCATCAGTGGCATTTCATGAATACGTCAACAATTTTTAATATCCAAGCATGGGTTAGCTAGTATTCAAAGCAACAATCTCAAAAACGTAAAATTTATCAAAAATCGAGCAAACCACATACCTAATTTAAGCTCCCAAGTGACCGAACTTAAACAATATCCATGGCTTCTTTTCTTTTCAACATTTGGCCATAAAATAAAATGAACATGCATTTGTTTTTTTTTCTTTATGTTTTATTATATTAGCTTATATTACTAATTTACAAAACTAACCTTTATAATTTAATATGAAAACCATATATTATATACCCAAAACTGTCCACTCAATTAACCAAGGGTCAAATAACCACTTAAGGGCTTCATAATTAATTAATCATAGCAAATAAACACTTAAGCAATTAGCATGCCATTTTTACATTTTTCGCGATTAAGGTCCTTTTATCAAATTAAATAACCAATCAGATTTGTGGTTCTGAAACCACTGTTCCGACGAGGTTCTAAATAGGTCTATTATAACTCTTCCCCCTTAGGGATTTTCATCCCCGAAAATCTTACCAAAAAGTAGATTAATAATTTGCTTCCACATAGTACATTTCAAATTCACACATAGCTTCGGATTCATATCTCTTTAATCTCACAACTAAGATTCTGATCTGTCTTTCGCTATACATCATATCAAGCTGAAACTGCTTATAATTATATTGAATTACTTTCATTTTTTGCTCAATTTCATTGATGAATTCAATCTTGTAAATCCTTTTTTTAATGAAGCTCGGTCCCGAAACAACGGAGTTCGGTAATTGCAACATATGATACCTCATACAATGTCGCTTTTTTTATAATCACATGATAGCTTATCAAACAGCAGTAATCTTTCTTAGTTGCTTTCAAACTCTAAAACACAGTGACAGATAAGTAAATATTTCAAGGATTTGAATTGCATTTCTTGATTTCAATACAACCTCGTACTCACAGCTTATTGTAATTTCTCTCAAAATTAATATATAAATTTCAAATTTTTCTCCCGAACAATTGAAACTAGCACTTACT
This sequence comes from Gossypium stocksii, assembly GCA_020496765.1. Lineage (NCBI taxonomy): Eukaryota > Viridiplantae > Streptophyta > Magnoliopsida > Malvales > Malvaceae > Gossypium > Gossypium stocksii. The sequence goes on from CM035624.1 coordinate 47,069,039, forward strand.
GCAAATTGGCAATCTTTGAAATTAATAACTCAGCTGGTCTATTAAAAGAGAAATCCATAAGTATGAAGAGACTTCTTTAGTTCAGATAACATTTATATTTTCCAATGATAAGAATAATGCCGGTACAAAATTTATCAACATTCTATTTCTTTACTACTCAGTTATCAACACATGTTGTAACCGTCTCAAGAAAACGCAATAATTAACATTCTAATTCAATAATCAACAAAGTCAGAATTATCACGTTTCACACTCATTCATCGATACCATATCTTAGATTGTTGTGCATCTTATTAATCTCGTATAAACAGTCAAGCTACCATTGAGAGTTACCTGTAACAGTTATTGTAAAATTTCAGAGCTTTTCAGTATATACACTCTATCTTGAAATAACAACCAATCATCGATTCCATATCTAAAATTCTGAATTAGAAACCCATTCACGTTGAACCCCTATATAGCTTTCAATTTGATAACACATTTTTAAGTTTCATAAATTCACTTAGTAAACATCAATTTAACTTCTAATTTAGTTAACATATGTTCAACATACGATAAGATCAATCACATATTCATCACTCGTCAAGCACAAAAAGGTTTCCTATTCAGAATATCCAAAACTATAATCGTTTTCCTCAGATAATAATCACTTACTAACTCAAAAATTTTCAATGATTCGAGCTATCTTTGTTGTGCCAAGTTCATGTTATTTTTACTGTCCCCAAATTCAAATCTTTCTCTGACATTAAACATTTTAAGCTCTTCTAGTTATCAAATATGTCACATAACTCTTTTTATGCAGCTTTAACTGTATGAAATCACAAGATATTTCTGTACACTCTTTCATTAGAACACACCTCAAACCTATCATTGACGCAGGATTGAGAATTGTGAACTTTTTATTCAACTTAAGTTGAACCAGTACTGATGTTTCGGTTGACAATATCTTCGTGCAAAAAAAGATAACTTCAACAATTAAACTAACTTTAATTGATCACAATATTTCTCAAGAATGCGAATTCTTCTTCCAAACTATCCCCCAATTCACACATGTACGTTCAAAGTTTATTTTTAGTCCAGTGGATAGATTCAGACACATATAACCCAATTATCTTTTCAATCAAATAATTCAAATCATATTAAACCACTAAATCAATCTTTTCGAAGAAATCTTTTCTTCTCATTAAAAAGATAACCCCAAACATATCATTATACAGATTTGATCTCGATCTTCTATCATTTTCACTTTTGCCGATGTCGAACCTTTCACGAGAACTAGAAAATAGTTTATAATAAAACTGTCTCATATATTAATCATCGAAGCTCTGAATTATCTAAAGTCACCTTTATCAGATAGAAATCATTGGGCCTTAATGAGAACGATGTCTCAACCCTATAAATAGATATTATCCCTACTGTTAATAAAGCAGTTGAAAATAGAAGAAATTTTGTAACACCCGATAACCCGTATCCGTCGCCGGAGGGTTATGAGGTATTACATGACAATTGTCTAATTTAATACAACTTCATTCGCATAAATCATGTTTACAAAACTTATGGATAATAACTTAGAAGTATATCAAATTTCCAAATCTAAGATATACAAACATATATGTAAATGTACATACACCACCAAATCAATCAGATTTCGACCCTCATAAAATCAAATCATATAATCATACTCAACAATTTCATCTTGAATCCATTTTACAAATAATATGACATTTACTAATCACTTTGGTAATAATATCAAAGCTTATTCAATTTCTACTCAAGCTTTCATTTCCAACTTACCAAGCGCAAATTAACTAGCTTTCTAATACGCACCATTCAATCCAATAGCATTTACCAAAAGCACACATTCATTTCAAAAATTCAACGTTTGATCATTTTGTTCTCATTCAATCCTATACGCCCTTCAAAAGAAATCTCAAAATGCACACTACTACAATTATTAGTAACCGAATGCACAAGCCTTTATATTCATTCACAACCAACATGATTAAGCTTAAAATTCATACTCAAATAAAATGGTAACATAGTAAGCCATTTCGCATGGCTATTCACGTATATATACACATCATCAAAAGATATTGATTCATAAACCAAAAGTCAAGCCTATACATGCCATTTTCAAAGTTTAGCTACTGAGTACCGAAAGAGCTTTGATAGTATGGATGACTTCGATCTTGAGATTCCCGAGACCGTAGCTAACGAACGAGATCTATAAAACAGAGAATTAAGAGCAACAGAGTAAGCATTTCTATGCTTAGTAAGTCTTAAGCAATAAAATCCTTAAAAGATCAAAGCATAATAGTCTTAAAGCTTGGCATCTCCTCTTTGGCCGAATGTAATCATAACTAAATATACTACCATTGCTCATTTCATATCATTTCAATTTTCTTTACAGACAAATTCATATCACATAGATAATTCTTTTTATCTAACAAGCTTCATCATTTGGCCGAATACATTCAATACAATTACTTGGCTAAATTATTACATAAACGCATTTTCACATATACATGTTACTTCACACTTCAACCACATACACTCACATGCTCAAAGCCTATCTCATCCTAATACCACTAGAATCGAAGTTCATATATCATAAGTAGATTATAGACTTTCATATAATCTCAAACAATGGCCAGAGCATCACTATCCAAATGTATATTCACAATCTAAAACGAATCAAATTCACAAACGAGTATGGGGTCGTACCTGACTAACTTAGGGTAGTAAGCACATTAGTTAAGATTATTACGGCAGAAATCAAGTATTTCCAACATGAATGCCCTTGGGTATTAGGCCGATTATAAACTGGCAAGAATGCCGTTCGGGATTAAGCCCGAATACAACACTAGCAAGAATGCCATTCGGGATTAAGCCCAGATACATCACTGGCACAAATGCCCTTCGGGACTAAGCCCAGATACAACACTGGCACAAATGCCCCTCGGGACTAAGCCCGGATACAACACTGGCACGAATGCCCTTCGGGATTAAGCCCGGATACAACACTGAATCTTTATGCACATTTATAGATCAAGTATACAAATCCAAATTTCATATCACAATAGCATTTCATTTGCTCCATTCGCGTACGAGCACATAATATATATATATATATATATATATATAACTTTCATTTAGCATTTGGTCTATATGCATACAAGGATCACATATCCATCTAATTTTTCCTAGCTTATTTTCTAGAGATCATTCGGCTATATGCTTACACATAACTCATATTATAAACAAATTTAAATAAAATAAGGTCATTGAGCCGTGGCTCATATCATACACTTCTAACATGCCATACTACTTTTTATGCTAACTTAATTACTTAAAACTTACCTCGATGGTCGACAAATAACTACGGACCGGCTAATCCATTATTTTCGCTTTTCCCCGATCTGAGTTTGGCTCTCTTAGCTCTTGAGCTTAATCAAACAAACTTTGACTTATTAAAACTCAACTATTTAAACGTTTATCATAATTATAATCGGTTTTTCACATGTATAAAACATATCAATAATCATATATATTATAAGACATTTTTCTCTTGACCTTTTTATTATACTTAATTTGAACCACTCTCACAACCAAAACACATTCGGTACCCTCATCTAAAATTAACTAGCATTACTTATTTTCAAATACATATAATCTCATTTACAAAGACATTCGGCACTTCATTACCATTCACTAGCACACATGAGTCACAAAAAAAATCATTTTAATACTAATACATTGTCTTTTAACTTCTATAATATGATATATCATTAGTAACTAAAGCCAAATACTCCTTAACAACTTCTTAAACCATCAACATCATGGAATTTCAACTAAAGTCTATAATCGGCAACATTTACAAAAAAAAAAAGACACTTGGACCGATTACCAAATAACATCCAAAGCATGAATTCATCCCCAATTATTTGTATTAGCAATTTAACACATTAATGTACTGAATTTTCTCACCCAAGCATAATAGCCTATTTTCTTTAACAACTATCCATAAGCCGAACACAAAAAGTACATTAATTTAACAAAGCCAAATTTCATTATTAAATCAATGATCATTGTTCATCTATCATCAAAACATAACACCAAAAATATCCAATTACATTAAATAACAACCAATCATGTTAAACACCAAATGCCATTGAATCAATCACTTAATGCAATTGACCGAATGCCTTTTCTAGCTAAATTTCCAAATTTAACTTAAACCTATATGAATTTAACACCTTAAAGTTCATCTACTAAACACTCGTAACTTCATGGCTTCAAAGCTTCCATCTTTAGCAAATTTAACCATGGCCGAAAGCTTCAAACATCCAAAACTCAAAGAATTCAAATATGGGCAATGAAGAGAACCTCACTATCAACTAAATTTCATGGAAATCAAAGAAAAACACCAAAGCAATCGTACCTTAATCAAGATTTCCTCCAACCGAATAGCTTGAACTTTATATTTCTCTTCTTTAAACTTTCGGTCAAACAAAATGGAAAGTAATTCTCACCTTCTTGTTTTTATCACCTTTTACTAATTATAATAATCTTTATAATAATTGATGTTACCTTTTATTATTTTCATTAATAGACAAAAATGCATATAATATTATTATTAAACTAACTATGCCGTCTACTATCAAGAAAAATGACAAATTAACATGCAAATCCTTATGTTTTTAAACCATATAGTAATAGATCATTACAAAAATACCTAGCACATTTTTCACAGTTCTCACACAAGTCCCTTTATAATAATTTCACATCAAATAGCTAGAATCAAAGTGTCACAACTTCACATATGCATTTTCATATATATAAGGCACGAAATTTGACATTCAATTATTTTTTTACAACTCAGTTTAGTGGTCCCGAAACCACTTCTCGACTAGGGTCAAATTAGGGCTGTCACAAAATCAAATATGCTTTAAACAGTAACCAATGCAGAAACAAAACTTCTATAACTCTAACAACGGTACTGCAGTACTCCCATATTTCAAAACAGAAATTATAATTACAATAGATATAGCCATTTCCGTCAAATGGATATCTCTTACAAATAATCACATAGAATCATAAGAAAACTAGGATAGCAAAATTTCAACATTTGAAGCTACACCATATATCTAAAAATTACAACCCATATTGAATGATAACAATTTCGATGATATACCAGAAATTTTCCAAAAAGAACAATGTCACTTATAAATACTAAAATCCACAGTAACAAAAGCAGTATATTCTTCATGTATATTTAACAAATAATAGCCAGTAGAAACAGAATATTAGTATCATACAAATTTTATCGTCGACTTTTATATCCACATAATGGAAAAAAATACTAGAGAAAGACAAAGTAATGTCGAACATAACCCAAACATAACAAAGATACTTTCGTCTATTAGTATGTGTAGCCAATGTTCTCATACAATAAGAATTCCTTCTAAAATTAAATAGTCACATATACTTCTAAGGATGAATGTACACACAAAACACCCAGAAGAAACCATAGTAACTGCCTAACTATAACCACTGCACTTAGCCATCAATACAATACAAACATTATTCAACTGTCTAATTTTGTCATCATTAAGTTCATATTATCCCTCAATAACAGACATCAATTCAAAAGAACTTTTAGTTAATACCTTTCTTTTGATATCATACCTGAATAGGTCATTTAATTGGAGTTAACTTCTTCTATAATAGTGACTTTGCATAATCTGAATAGTTTTCAGAACTATCCGATATCTCTTTTAATACTGTCCTCATTTGTTGATTCATTCTCCTTTCTGACCACATTATTAATCTTCTAAACACGGACTTCTGTAACTCCAAACTCGTGAGCTTATTCAACCCAAATCTTACAGATTTTATTGTAACATTTTACTAATAAAGTGGATGAGGGTAGTAATGCCTCAAATTTAACTCGCACATAAATGCACATAACACATACTATCACAAATAGCCAGTTCATTACTAATTTCACATTCTCAAAGCATTTAATAAACATTTGCTTTTAATCACTTTTGTTCGTAACACATAGTTCATATGCCAACTCAAATCACTAATTCACAATCAAAGCATTTCATATAGCAATCATAACCCAAATGTCATAACTCATGTACTCATATAATTATAAAATTTATCAATAACAACAAGTCATACAATTTGATCCATATCTTTATGAGTTTCAACTCATAATCAACACATTTTCCCTCAAACATTTGAGTATTTACTTCTGTACTATCAGAATTAGCTTGATTGGAAAACATATCTATCTCATTAAAATAATTTCTGTTAGAGTCAAGAGATATCACACTATCCTAGGTTAAATGTGGCATGTATAGCTAAACTCACATTAACTATATTAGCCCTAAAATCGACTAAACCATAGCTCTGATACCAACCAAATGTAACACCCCTAACATGTATTCATCATCAAATTAGGGTTACAAGGTAATACCTATCAAAACACAGTTTAGAGTAAACATTCATTATAATTTATGTGTAACAGCCTAAATTAAGGCCTAAATGAAACCGTCGTTTTGAGACCACGAATTTGACATAGAAAAATTTATTCTGATTAAGTTTTAAGGTTTATTGTGTGATTGAATGCATGAGTGAAATTTTAGTAAATAAATTTTACCGATAAAGTGTCCGATTGAGTAATAGGACTAAATTGCAAAAGTTTTAAAATATGTGTTCTAGAAGCTTTTAGTGTGAAATTGAAATGAAATTATAAATTAGAGGTCCTTATTTAGTAATTATGCCATTTTGGGCATAATGGACAAAAATACCCATGGAAGGAAAAATTTGCAAATAAGGCCATTAAGGGCATTTTGGTCATTTGGATATTAAATGAAATAAAAAGGGAAAACAAGGCCAAAAAGTGTCCATCTTCTTCATGCCTTGGCCGAATATCAAAGGACACCATAGCTAGGGTTTTTCATCTTTTCAAGCTCCAAGTAAGTGCTTCCTAGCCCCGTTTTTCATGTTCTTCGTATTTTTGAGATCCTCGTACCTTGACCTAGCTTTCTATACCACTATTTTAAGATAGGATTCATGTTTAAAAATTTACCCATGTGTGACATGAAAATAACTTTTGCTAGGTGATATTTCATGAAAAATACATTTAGGGACTAAAATGTAAAAATTGTAAAAGATGTGCATAAATTGTGAAACATTGAAAATTGTGCACTACTATAGAAGAGAAATATGTTCATCTAGGATTGGGAATGTAGAAAAATTGATACATTTCATTTTACGGGCCTAGGGACTAAATTTTAAAAATTGACAAAGTTAAGGGTAAAATGGTAAAATTTACCATAGGATAATTTTGTGTCTAATTGAGTAATGTGTGTATTGAATGAGTTAAATTTGATGTTATAGACCAAGAACAATGTGAATACGACCTTGACCGAGGAAAAGGCCAAGTGTTAGACTAAATCAAAAAAGAGTAGCATATTTGTATCGAGGTAAGTCCTATATGTAAATAATGAGTTATTTTTAATCATTATGTTTAACTAGTTTAATTAATTTGAAATTCTAAAATTTTATATCGAAATATTATTTATGGAATGGGATAAACCGATAAGTAAAGAAAAGTCCCGATTGAACCTTAGGAATCATTAGGATACGAGTGACATGTCAGTAGGAAACCATTAACTGTGATTGATTGTTTATGTGATTTCGGGTGCTGGTCTAGTTTGACTACCAGTGGCTAGGTAATCCTGCATTTGTTGTGATACTTGTCAGCTTGTGTGAACAGTATTGAGTAGAACCGACAACATCGTCAGCTTGTGTTAGCAGACCTGATAATAGCTCATTGTTGAGCCTTATCTGATAAGTGGTAGCTTTGACTACATATTAGTGGTAGCTTCAGCTACATTATATGTGTGGCACTTGTGCTTTATTTCTGGGTATCCTTTAGTATTCCATGTGGTTCATCGGGCTATTCGAATTAATATGACACAATGTGAATGCATGCGAAAAGATTTAACCTCATGTTTAAGATTGTGCATGTGCAGTTTATTCGAAAACTATTATGTGTGCTAAGTGTTTAATGTATGTATTGAATCATGTGGTAAGATCCCATGTGTAAGTGATAACTCTCAAGCTTAATTGTATGATTGGAACTTTTAATTCCATTATCTATGTCTATTTAGTTTAAATGCTCATTTCTTTTACATATAGGCTTACTAAGCTTTATAGCTTACCCCTTCATTTCTCCCTTCCCTTATAGGTTCGTCAAGCTAATCTGAGGTTCGATGATCTACGTGATTCCATCAACACTATCAACGAATGTTTTGGTATTCTGATTTTGAACCTTAAAAATTATGGCATGTATAGGTGGTCCATTGATTTTAGTTATAAGACAAGGTTCTTTTGGGTCCATTTGTTGGTAGAGTTATTTTGGCTACTTTGGCCATTTGAGATGGGCCATAATGGTTAAGTTATGTTATATTAAAGTGTTGTAATCTCTTATGTTATAAATTACATTTTAGGTGTATAAGGTCCATGGATGTGTATGCTTATGTGTGGTTGGTAAAATGAAGTCTGCGGATGCCTAAATGTGGTTGTTTGGATGTGTTTTCATGTTATATTGTGTATTGGAAAAATTGGTTTGTGTTGGTTTGTGTTTCAGGGTGGCAATTGGCTTAGAAAATAGCCTATAATTGTCCACACGAGTAGACACACGAGTGTGTGGCTTGGCCGTGTGACGAAGATTTCACGATGACGTCGTAAATAGAATGCCCCAGTTTTTCGCACGGGGTGAGGACACAGGCGTGTTGGGGCCGTGTGAAGGACATAGCCCAGAGACTCAGGCGTATGCTCAGCCATGTGAAAACCCTTATAGGTTCAAAATGAAAATTATTTCTGCACGGGCTAGGGACATGGGTTTGTGCAACCACACTACTTGCCCACATGGTCAGGTGCGACCACATAGCTTGCCCACACGGGGCGTGTCCCTATCCCACACGGGCGTGTGCCCTGTTTTAAGTAGAATGTAATGGCCTGATTTTTGGGATTTTCGTAATTGTGGTGAAATCTTGAAATTTTGGTGAGTTGGTTATTAAATTTGTGTTTAAGTGTGCTAATGGGCATTCAGAAGGCCCAAGCCTAAGATAAAACCCGGCAAAAATATCAACTTTGGATTTAAAGTGAAGGGGACTTGGTTAAGTGGGCTTTTAAGAAAAAGTAAGTAAAGTAAGGCACAAGTGAGCCTTTAGTAAAGTGGCAGGGTGGCGCCACTAAGTTCCTAAAAAAGTGGCGTGTGGACTGAGTGCTAGGGCCAAGGTTCTAGTTGCATGGTAAGTAGTATTGTGTTTTTATTTTTGTGCATGTGCTGGTCATGTGATGGAACTCAATTAGAACTCTGCTGAAGAGAGTTGGGGTTGTCCATGAGATTAGATTAGTTAGATTAGGGAGAGAAATTATAGGAAATTCGAATGGGAGTAAGTGATGGTCGACCAACGAACTTGTGTAGTTGCAAATTCGGCATTTGAATCTAGGTTTAGCATTTTTGGCATTTTGGTTTTTGTTTTCCAATTTCTTTAGGTGGCTGAGCCTTCGGGATTTAGTAATTGTAGGTCCATTCCTTTCTTTTGCCAAATAGGTATAAAAAATTAGGGTTTCTTGTTATTTTTTTACTTCTTTTCTTTTGTGTCAAAAGCTGAAAATGCTATCCCCCTCCACTTGTGCCGATTTGCCATAACAACCTTCTCTTCACCTCTCTTCTTCAATCTTCATTCTTTTTTATTCTCTTTTTAAGCCTTATAGCTAATTTCATAATAGCCTAACCCTAAATATAGTGTGCCAAATTCATCTTAACCAAAATTCCTTTCCCTTTTGTGATTTCTTTCAAAGAGCCGAATCTTAAATCCCCTCATCTTTTAGCCGAATACCTCTTTGATTGGTATCCTCTCTCTTCTCTTCTCTTCTCTTCTTTCAAATCTTTCAAGAAACTGAATCACAAACCCCTCATTCCTTTCTCTGCTGATAGTTTTGTCACCTTGTGAACTCTTTCCATCCATCCTTCTCTAAAAGCAGAAATAGACATTCTAGGATAGATCTAAAAGCCGAAATCATTTGTTTTCGACCTCTACTCGTGTTCAGAGGCTAGATCTACATTAGATCTGGATTAGAATAGGATTGGAAGCATTCGTGATTAGTAGATCTTTGGTAAGTACTCAGATCTCTGCTTTATTTGGTTATATCAGGATTTAAGAAAAGCCGAAAGTCCCTAAACGCTTTAGGGAGGCTATCGACTGTAGCAAAGAGTTTTGTAGTCTTTTTAATCGGTTTTATTTGTACTTGTTGTGAAAGGGGCGATCTAGCAAGGAGCGTAAGAGGCTTGGATCCTTGGAACGACTAGATCTGGATGTCACTAATTTCAGCAAAGGTAAGAACTCAAGGGCCTTAGGTGATGTTGGCCGATTATGGTAAGCAAGATTATATTGGTTGTCATTGAATCTTGGATCTAAAATGTTAAGTGATCAATTGTAAGAGAAATCGCATAGGAGATCTCATCGGTAAATTGCAAATCAGGTGTGTAAACGAACACCCTTCTGTAGTCTAAATCGGCAAAAGCTGAAAAGCTGAAATGCCGAAATTCTGGCATTTCATGGGCTTGCGAGCGTGCGAGCACTCATGGGTCAGTTGGAAGTGATAGATCTGTAACTGAAATTGGTAAGGTTGGAGAGTGCACGATTTCATGCACTTCGGTAAGTTTGGGCCTCGATGGGTTAAAAATAGGCCCAATGGGCTTACGGGCCCATATGGGTAAAAATAGGTGGTAAGTGTGTTTTGGTATACTGTAGGTCTAAAACTATTAAAACTGGTGATTCGGTCATAAAATTTGGGCTAAATGGGCTTAAGTAATGATTTGACACTGTAAGGCCCATTAGGGATTCTAGGGCCCAATAATTAAAAACTATTAAAATGGGTTAAATAGACTACTGGGATGAAAGTTGGACTATTAATGACTAAAATATGCATAAAAACTGGTATAATTACTGAAATACCCCTTAAGGGTGCGAAATTACTATTTTAACCTTAGGTGTAAAATGACCGTTATACCCTTAGGGCTAAATTTGACCGAAATGCATGATTTACTGTTTCTGTTCACTGTATGCCATGACATGATTATCTGTTGCATGGGATTGGGTTTATTGATGGAGGAAGTGCAAGTGGCATTGCCACGATTACTTAAAGAGGCTTTGCCTCGTACTGATTACTGAAAGGGGATATGCCTCGTACTATTTACTGAAAGGGGCTTTGCCTCGATATACTGTTAATGGCTTGGCCACATTATCTGAGCAGCTATGCTGCGATTGTGGAGTGTAGCAGCTAGGTGGGTTGAGTTGTTTCCCCACATGGAGTGTATATGGCTGGTACGGGTGGAGTGTACCGGTTGGACATAGGATGGGCTTTGGGCTTTGCATACATGCATGATATCTGTTCTGTTACTGAAATGGGCCTATGGGCCGTACTGTTATCTGAAAAGGGCTAAGGCCCAGTTGTACTATTTACTGAATAGGGCTAAGGCCCGGTTAACTAAATACTGAATAGGGCTTCGGCCTAGTATTTACTGAGACTGGATAGGGCTTAGGCCCAACAGGCTTGAGCTGATTTGGGCTCTGATGGGCTTTCTTTACGCACTGAGTTTTCAAACTCACCCCTTTCTTTCCATCCATGCAGGTGAGCCCTAGATTGGTGGACTTGGAGCTGGAGGGATTCGGAGTGGCCACGTAGACTGCATTTCTGGTTTAATTAAGTTATCTATTTTATTCTATTATTTACTTTAATTATTTTTATTCTGATTTTTTTTGGGTTTGTAATAAGGCCGCTCTAATTATTTTTGGTTTTTAAATTATTTATTTTTACTATACAATGATTGATTTGAATAAGGCTGCGCGAGTTTTCTTAAAACTTAATCAAACGTTTTCAAAAAATCAATCACATGTTTCAGACGAGTAACAAAGTTAAATCTTATAATAAGGAATACCCCTAAAAATTGGTAGTGGATAGGACGTTCACAATTTAACCGAGATTTTCTCTTTAAACTTTAATAGTGGTTTTGCAAAACTCACCCTAATCGTAGTAACTAGGTAACATGGTTAGTTCGTTGTTGATGTGACACACCAGACTTGGCCGTAATGTCTGGGCCGGGTATGGGGTGTTATATAGAATTTTTCTACGTGTTCAAAAAGTTTTGATTTGGTTTCGGATCGTATCCAATGAGCCTTTTGGGCCTTGTAAGCCAATAATAAGAATGTTTTGAATAAGATGGAAAAAGTTTTAAAATTTTGCAAAATTTGTGAGTCAAGATTGAGTGATCGAGTGTTCGTAAGTCTGGTAACGTCTCATACCCGGTCCCAGTATCAGACTTGGGTGAGGGGTGTTACATTTAGTGGTGTCGAAGCTATGGTTTAGTCGGTCTTCGGACTAACATAGCAAGTGTGAAAGTCTAGCTATACATGTCATAATTGTGAATATTGATAGTGTGATGGTTTCTAATCCCTAAATTGCATTTTGATATAGTAAATGGATCCCGACCCGGCAGTAGCTGACGATGCTGAAAGCAATGCACTGGCTTTCGTTCAAAGGACTGCGCCACCCGAGAGTAAGAATCTTGAATCTAACTGGGGAGAAGAGTCTTGAAAAGCCTTTCTCCACATAATGAGTGAGTGGTATATGAAGTTCATTCAGGTGAACCCGAATTCTCAACCTCCCTCACCTTTTCCTATACCCCAACTGATCCCGGTAGCTCCACAAGGTACAAAAATAACAAGGCAGAGTAAGCCCCCTATTGACAAGATTCGTAAGTATAGGGCCGAAGAATTTAGAGCCAGTGTTGATAATGATCCAGAGGGCAAAATTTTGGCTCGAAAACACTATCCAGGTGTTTGATGAACTCTCCTGCACACTCGAGGAGTGTTTAAAATGTGCGCTATCGCTTCTGAGAGACTCAGCGTATCAATAATGGAAAATGCTAGTCGCGGTGGCACCTAATGAATGAGTTACTTGGGACTTCTTTCAAGTGGAATTCCAGAAGAAGTATAAAAGTCAGTGCTTCATCGACCAAAAGTGGAAGGAGTTTTTAGAGCTGAAACAAGGCCGAATGACAGTGTCCAAGTATGAGCGAGAATTGTCTAACTCAATAAGTACGCTCGGGAATGTGTTTCCACTGATGAAATCATGTGTAAAAGGTTTGAAGATGGCCTAAATGAGAATATCAAGATTTATGTGGGGATACTGGAATTAAAAGAGTTCGTTGTGCTAGTTGATCGGGCATGTAAAGCTGAGGAATTGTTCTTGGAAAAGAAGAGGGCCGAATTAAAGGCTAAGGATGTGAAAAAAAGATCGATGAGTAAGTCTTTCCAACTGCCATCAAATAAAGTAAGGAATGTGTCAAACTGTTTGACCGTTTCAGCTGGAAATTCAAGCAGAACTCGTAGGAGGCAAAACATGTGTTTGAAGGCTCAAACTACTTCAGTAGCTAGTGTTGGCAATGTCAAGCCAAGTAACCCTAAATGTCAACATTGCGGTAGGAGACATCCCGGTGAGTGTTGGATGGTCACTGGGGCTTGCTTTAAATGTGGCTCTTAGGACCACTTCATCAAAGATTATTTGAAATGCTAATTAAAGAAACTACTCAGAGCACTAAACTGAGCAATGTACCTGCTAGAGGGAGGCCTACTAGAAATGTGAAAGAGGGACCTAGTAACAGAGGCATAGCTAGAGATCCAGCTGCAAGATTGGAGGTCCGAGCGCCTGCAAGAACTTATGCTATTCGTGCCTGGTAAGAGGCGTCATCCCCTGACGTGATCATTGGTATATTTTCCCTTATGATGTTAATATAGTTGCACTGATTGATCCCGGGTCCACACATTCTTACATTTGCATAAAATTAGTGGATGATATGAAATTGCCTATAGAGTCAACCAAATTTGTGATTAAGGTGTCAAACCCTCTAGGCAAGAGTGTGTTAAATGACAAAATTTGCAAGAACTGTCCCTTAGTGATCCGTAGTCACTGTTTCCTAGCTAATCTGATGCTATTGCCATTTAATGTGTTTGATGCTATCTTGGGCATGGAATTGCTATCACTGCATGATGCTAAAGTGAATTGTAGATAGAAGGTTGTCGAATTAAAGTGTGGAAATGGTGAAGTTCTTCGGGTTGAAACAGATGTATCCAGCGGGTTGCTTGCTTTGATTTCGTCTATGACTGCTCAGAAATGTTTGAGAATAGGGTACGAAGCATATTTAGCTTATGTATTGAATACGAAAGAGTCTGAACTGAAAGTGGAATCGGTGCCAGTGGTTTGTGAGTTCCTGGGTGTATTTCCTGAGGAATTATCGGGTATACCACCTGCTAGAGAGATAGAGTTCGCCATCGAGTTGTTGCTGGGGACTGCCCTGATATTGATAGCCTTGTATAGAATGGCTCCAACAAAGTTAAAGGAATTAAAAGTACAGTTGTAGGAGTTGACAGACAAAGGATTTGTGAGACCTAGTTTTTCTCACTGGGGTGCCCCCGTGTTATTCGTAAAGAAAAAGGATGGATCGATGAGACTTTGTATCGACTATAGGAAACTTAACAAAGTGACAATAAAGAACAAGTATCCCTTGCCAAGGATCAATGACTTATTTGATCAGCTGAAGGGAGCTATAGTGTTTTCCAAAATAGACTTGAGATCCAGATACTACCAGTTAAGGGTGAGAGAGTCCGATGTGCCGAATACTACTTTCAGAATAAGGTACGGACACTATGAGTTTAGACCGTACTTGGATAAGTTTGTAGTGGTCTTTATTGATGACATCTTGATCTATTCTCATGATGAGATTGAGCATGCCAAGCATCTGAGAACGATTTTACAAATTTTGTGAGATAAACAATTGTATGAAAAATTTGGTAAAAGTGAATTTTGGCTCAGTGAAGTTGGATTTTTAGGCCATATTGTTTCAAGAGATGGCATTTAAGTTGATCCGAGTAAGATCTCAGCGATAGTGGATTGGAGGCTGCCGAAAAATGTATCGAAAGTTAGAAGCTTTCTGGGTTTGGCTGGTTACTACAGACGCTTCGTAAAAGGTTTTCAATGATTGCTTTACTAATGACTAAATTATTGCAAAAAGATGTTAAGTTCGATTGGAATGAAAAATGTCAGCAAAGTTTTGGTAAGTTAAAGATAGTATTGACTGAGGCACCAGTATTAGTGCAACCTGAGTCCAGAAAGGAATTTGTGATCTACAGTGATGCATCTCTAAATGGCTTGGGATGTGTATTGATGCAAATAGATAAAGTGGTAGCATACGCCTCAAGACAATTGAAGCCACACGAGAGGAACTACTCGATTCATGATTTGGAGTTAGCTGCCATTGTCTTTGCCTTGAAGATTTGGCGATATTACTTATTCGTTTAGAAGTGTCGTATCTTTACCGACCATGAAAGTTTGAAGTACTTAATTTCAAAAAAAAGATTTGAACTTGTGGCAACGAAGGTGGCTCGAGTTGTTGGAAGACTACGAGTTAATGATCGACTACCATCCCAGGAAAGCGAATGTGGTTACCGATGCCTTAAGTAGAAAATCTCTGTTTGCCTTGAGAGCCTTGAATACGAGATTGGCCCTATATGATGATGGTTCAATTTGGCCAGAGTTGCGAGCTAGGCCATCGTTTATTCAACAAATTTGTAAAGTCAGAAATATGATGGTGAGTTACAAGTAAAAAGGGCTTAGTGTTGAAAGGGTAATGAGACAGAATTCCAGATAGATTCGAATGACTGCTTGATGTTTTGAAACAGAGTATGTCTACCGGAAAATGTAGAGTTGATTTGGAGTATTCTACACAAAGCTCACAATGGCTGCCTATCTGTCCATCCAAGCAGTGCAAAGATGTATAATGATTTGAAGAAATCATATTGGTGGCCCGTATGAAATGAGATGTCTTTGAGTTTGTATCAAAGTGCTTGGTTTGTCAATAGGTTAAAGCTGAACATCAAGTACCTTCTGTTCTATTACAGCCAAAAACGATTCCCAAATGGAAATGGGATCAGATTACTATGGATTTTGTAACGGGTTTACCGTTGACCCCGAAAAAGAAAGATGTTGTTTGGGTCATTGTTGATAATGAAATCGGCTCATTTCATCCTGGTACGTATGGATTTTTCACTAGATAAGCTAGTCGAATTGTATATTGCCAAGATTATAAGATTACAGGGGTGCCGATTTCTATTATATCGGATAGAGACCCAAGATTTACTTCGACGTTTTGGAGAAAGTTACAAGAAGCCTTAGGTACCAAGTTGAATTTTAGTACCGCCATTCACCCACAGACAGACGGTCAGTCCGAGTGAGTGATACAGATCCTCGAAGATATGCTCTATTGTTGTGTTCTCGAATTCGAAGGTAGTCGGGAAAAGTATCTACCCTTGGTGGAATTTGCTTACAATAATAGTTTTCAATCGAGTATCAAAATGGCACTGTATAAGGCATTGTATGGCCGAAAACGTAGGACCCTTTTATATTGGATGGAACTGAGTGAAAAATGGATCCATGTAATTGATTTGATTAGAGAGACCGAAGAGAAAGTAAAGGTAATCCGTGATTGTTTGAAAGTTTCTTCAGATTGGCAAAAGTCTTATACAAATTTGAAAAGAAAGGAAATTGAGTTCCAAGTGGGTGACAAAGTGTTCTTAAAAGTATTTCCTTGGAAGAAGATTCTGATATTTGGTCGGAAAAGCAAAGTGAACCCACTTCATCGGACCATATGAGGTTGTAGAAAGAGTTGGACCAGTGGCTTATCAATTGTCTTTATCAGCAGGGTTAGAAAATATTCATGATGTGTTCCATGTATCAATGCTATGACGATACTGTTCTAATCCGTCACATGTGATCTCACCAATAAAAGTGGAAATTCAGCCAGATATGACATATAGCGAGGAACCAATCAAAATTTTAGCACGGTAAGTAAAAGAGTTAAGGAACAAAAGTGTGGCTTTGGTAAAAGTACTATGGCAAAAGCATGGTATGGAAGAAGCTACATGGGAATCAGAAGAGACTATGAGGATCTTAATTTAGAGTTCTGTAGCTCAAGATAAAAATAATTTAGTGACTACGACTCAAGTAGATAGCTTTGAATGAACTATAAATAATAGTGGTATTGTAGAGAATGGTAATCCCATGAATATGAATTGACGGACCCGGATTTGTGCACTAAAGTACACAAAAATATGAATATGGATATAAAATTAAGTTTTAAAATGCGTTTGTGATGTCGTAGATTACAAATAAATGAAAATAACAAATTGAAAACCCAAAGTATAAAACAAAACAGTCCAAAGGTCCACAATGCATAAAACTCCCAAAATAATAAAATAATAAATAATCAGTAATAAAACATGAAGTCTAGTAAAATGTCCATCAGTGGTCACCCTCGAGTCCTCCGCAGCACCAATCCATATACTATTGGGGATTACCTGATAGTCAAATAATATAAAGGGGTGAGTTTTTGCAAACTCAGTGTGTACATCCCTACAGTAAAGCATGCATGTATCAAGCATCAGTTAATCAGTCATAAATCGGCCTAAGCCTTTCACAGTAACGGTGTGGGCCGTGGTCCACTCAATACAGAATCAGATCAGATATAATTGGGCCTTAGCCCTTACAGAATACGCATGCATATCAAATCAGAAACAGATCATGCACACCAACCCTACACACCATCTTCGTCCACCCTACACACCATGTGGGGATAAAATCGACCCACTCAGCCCTACACACTAAGTATGGGGATAAAATTGACCCATCCAACCCTACACACCATAAGTTACCATAAAACGACACATAAAAAGTAAAGGCAGTACAGTTGCCAATCAAACGGCTAAATGCCTTTTAGTCTTCCTTCTCTTCAATATCAATCCCAACCCAATGCAATGTAGTCATAATGTTATGGCATGCTTAAATGCAGAAAATAGATCATACATATCATATTCAGAACAGAACAGAATAGTATTAACACACATGCTAAGTATAACATGCTAGTATACAACTCAGAATCATATTACAAAACAGGGTCTAAGTAATGCTTACCGAACAGGTCACAATCGTCTAGGGCGACCCACGCAACCTTTTGAAACAATTCAAATTAATGGGCTCACACACCCATGTGGCCTGCCCGTGTGGCCCCATACGCCCGTGTGACCCACACAGCCCAACTTGCCCTTGCCCTTGTGGATCACATGGGCTAGCCCAAAACCCCACACACCCGTCTGGGCCCACATACCCATGTGGACCAGATGGCCCAATTGGCCTAGCCTGTGCCTCGCATATGGCCTAGCCAGCTCACACTCCCATGTCTGTCGTGCCCGTGTGGCAGCGCGCGACCTGGCTTATCGATCACACGGCCACCACACGGGCAGTCCACACACCTGTGTGGCATCGACAGCTTCATTTTTGGCTTTTTCTGAATCGCGTTTTCAGTGCGTTCAAAGTACACACCTAGTTCTGATTGAAGCCTAAACGACCACCAAGCACTCTAGAACCTAGAATTGACAATTTCAAGCCCCAATTTAGTCATCTAAATCGATGTTACCAAGACTAAGCAAAACCCAAAATGAGAGATCAATCTTACCCCCAACGAATAATGGCATTTCTTCGCTGAATAAAATGTCGATTAGCAGCCCATAGAACCTCGATTAACTCCTAAACAGTAGCAAAACATCTTTTAATCACTGAACTGAAGAAACATTCAAGTTTTAAGAAGGAAACTTACCAACTGACGGAAACCCCAGATGTGCACAAAAACGAATTGAATGCAAAGAAAATGGAGAAGATAGGGTTGGTAGATGCAAAATTTTGACAGCAAAGTTTTGGGAAGAGAAAAAATCGGCAATACAAAAGCAAAAAGAAAAGGATTTGGCAGGAATTGGGAATATGAGATGAATTTTGGAATACTGAACAACTAACCAGATAACCATTAGTTCACTCCACTACTCAGTATCACACTGCAACTCAAACTCCTTCTAGCCATTAGCAGCAAAAGTACATCCCTCTCGCACAAACAAGGATTCAAACTCAAGACCCCTAGCACTTCAAGGCATCACTTAACCACTAGACCAGCAGGCCCATTCTGTTATGTTTTTACCAATTTTTTCTTAAAAGCCTAAGAGTTAGACTTTATTCAATAAAAATCGAAATTTAACCCAAGTCTTGACTTGAACTTGGGACCACCCCAACACACCCAAAGCACAAATCCACTAAAGCAGACAATTATTTATGTCAAATAATTGCAAAAACAATTTTAGAAATTCCATGCACAACAAATCACGAAAGCTAAAATTTTGGGTCGTTACAAATAGTACCCACATCTTTTCACCGGTAAGATTTTTAGGGACGAAAATCCCTTAAGGGGGAGAGTTGTAACAGCCCGAATTAAGGTCTAAACTGTAACACCCCAAACCTGACCTAGACGTTATGGCTGAATTGGCGATGTCACATTGGAGTGTCTTTTCAAAAACTCAATTTTTGCTGAACAAAAACCCGTTTGAAAGTTTAAGCCTCTTCATTAACATTACTAACCATTTAAAAATGTCATTATTTTAAAACATGATTAGTTTGTTGTTATATTTGAAAACCAAGGAAGTTACAAAAGCCTTTGCAATATTTTGCGGAAACGTGATATTTTGAAACAGTTATCGCTTTTTTTGGAAAACCATGTCCTACTTCTAACAATTATAGATCGAAGTAAAACATAAAACGAAAATTAAAATCCAAAAATTAAAAAAAGGCCTTATTACAACCCAAACCATAATTAAAGTGCTTAAAAGTAAATAAACGTAATAGAAAACTAAAGCAGTTGTGTGGCCATTTTTGAGTCCCTCGCATCACCGATCCTCTTAATGCTGGAGATTACCTAAAAAGTTAATAAACGAGGTGAGTTTACGAAAACTCAGTGTGTAATCCCCTACTATAAAACAACAGTCAGTCATACAATAATGCAATAACAATCTAGGCCTAAGCCCATTACAGTAGACAGTAACTGATGGGCCTTAGCCCATTACAGATTCGAAAACTGAACACACGAGGGCCTAAGTCGAATACATTAACATTTGGGTCACAACCCATAATAGAATCAATTGGGCCTAGCCCATATCAGAACAGAATCAAAATGCATATGTATGATGCATGTTATGTGCTAACCCCATCCAACCCTGCACTTGCCTCCGTCCAGCCTTACACTTACTATGGGGATAAAATCAACCCACCTATCGCTGCACTCCAAATGTTAGCACCGGTTGTGACACTAACTAACATCACAGCAAGGCTGTCAGATAACAGAGTCGCAGCATAGCTGCTAGTAAAAATAAGTGGCTTAAAGCCATCAATAGCGGCACAAAGCCTTTAGTGATGGCATAAACCTTCGATAATATGAACGGCACTAAGCCATCGAAAATATGTGTGGCACATAGCCATCGGTGAAATGGACAATGCTAAGCCTTCAAAAATATGTGTGGAACAAAGCCATCGATAGAGTTGACAGCACTAAGCCATCAACAATGTACGTGGCATAAAGCCATTGATAGAATGATCGGCACTCAGCCATTGGACAAATGATCGGCACTAAGCCATCGATCAGTCCATAGTCCTCTCGGCAACCCGTGCGACTTTATCAGGTCAATACGAATGTATGACTTTTAAGCCTTAAGTGGGTCCACAGTCGTCTCAGGCGACCCGTGCAACCTAACAGATGAAATTTTCCTCCGTACAATATCCCAACCCATGCAACATGTCATGCATGCAAAATATCATGCCCATATTCGGTCATATCATCACAATAAAGTCATTCAAATCAGAGTCATACAACCACAGTCAAACCAGTCAAGTCATAGCACAAGTTAGTCATTTACCTACGAGGGGCAAAATAGTCACTTTACCCTTCAGGGGTATTTTGGTTATTTTACCCTCTGAAGTCTTGGTAAAGATAATCAACCTCTAGACAGGTCTACAGTTGCCTCGAGCGACTAAAATAACCTAAATTGACATAACGATGCAAATAGGCCTAAGGCCCACTACTCGGCCCAAGTGGGCCCACAACTCATGTGGCCCAATTAACCCTGATTTAGCCACAACTATACATATAACATAGCCAATCCAAAACTTAACCCATAACAAGGATTTCATCCTTGTGGGTCCCACGAGCCCATTGGGCCCACACGGCCCATTTTGGCCCAACGAGGCCCAGAACGACCTATGCCATGTACACGACATAACAAGCCCCACTATATTCCACCTAACAATTAATTTGACACAAACGGGCCCACAGGCCCATTGGGCCTATTTGGCCCATTTTGGCCTAAGTGGCCCATAATGGCCCAAACCCATGAGAACATTCATAGAGGCCTCAACAGTCTAACGCCCATACTTGTGGGCTCGATTCACCACATGTACGATCGCACACTCGTGTGGCATCAAATGCCAAAGTTTTGGCTTTTTAGCTTTTGCCGATTTACAATTTATATGGTGTTTTTACACGCACACCTTCGATAACGATATACAGTTACACACCTATTTATGCGAATAGCGTAAATCCCATGTACAATCACCTAGATTATGTAAGTATAGTTTAATCCCTCCTTAACCCAGTGATCACCAAATCCTTAGCATAACCTGCATTGAATCCCAATATCTTTAACTATCACCCTGAACAAAATAACTAAAACCAAAGGAACGACATCTTACCACTACGTAGAACTAAGAACGGTTGATAGATAAAATCGGTTTATCACATGGGAGCCAAGGGTACACAGGATACAGAGACCAACCGGAACGATTGTACCTTTATAAGGAATCAGTAACATAGGAATATATTAGAAGGAAGCTCGCAACTGCAGAAAGAAATAAGAATATGCCATGAGTACTTACTGATTCACCAGAGGACTCTTACTAGCCGAAAACAAAATAAAAAGAAGTTGGGGAAAAGAAGTCAATAGGAGAAGGATGGAAAAGAACTAACTATTGGGCCAAAGAAGTAGAAAACACCAAAGCCAAACCCTCATTTCCTAGAGAATAACCGAAAGCAAGAGAGGGAAAAGAAGAAGGTATTCAGTTTTACAATGAAGGAAAGGATACTCGATAAAAGCTGAAGAATAAAGAAAGGTATTCAGCTATCACACACCAAAATGGAGAGAGAGGGAAAGAGACGGCTAAACAACAAGGTAAAAGAAATGGGGAGGATTGAGATAGGATGCTAGCAAAAATCGGTAAATGTTTAGGAAAGGAAAATAAAGACAGAGATGAACGGATTAACAAAGAGAATGAAATTCTATGAACAGGAACTGGAACCAGTAGTATAACAGTAGAAAAATAGAGGCTTAAGGAGAAAACGAAGAGAAAAAGAAAAGAGGCAAACAGGTTAACAATCACTGAAATGAGAAGCACTTTCCAGTCTCCAAAACTAAACTCTAAGTGTTGAGAGTCCACAAATGGCACCAATACTCTCACCAAATTTGAATTCCCCTATTTTAACCTAAAAACCCTCCTGTTCATAAACCTCAACAACCAAAAATCCCCTTTTTTACTCCCTAAATTTGGCTAACAACAACCCTATTCAAATTTGCTCCAACTCTTGGTGTGTCGGTCAAACATAACTTCCTCATATGGGCATCAGTAAAAATAAACTCCATTTGCACAAGCAGGGAATTGAACCTCAGACCACTAGCACACACCACATGCCTCTTACCACTAAACTAGTAGGCTTCTTATGTCGTAACTTATCCTCAATATTTTATAAAGCCTACATGCCAATGTCCAGGATTATTAATTAAAACCAAACATTTTGTACACACTAAGACTTGAACCTCAGACCTCCCAGTTATACAACACGCCACCTTGCCACTAGACCACTAGCTCTATTTGTAATATAAATTCATCAAAAATATTATTAAAGCCTACCCACTAACATTAAGGGTTTTATTCATCTAAAGCCAAAATTTTTGCTAAAGCCCAGGTTTGAAGCCAAGACTTCTGTAACACTCCCAACTCCTCCTAATTCATCTAGCCAACACGCCAAACATGCAATTTGAGATATTCTCATGCACAACAAAATATTTATAAGCCGCCTTCTAACCGATCCCACGCTCAAGGCCCAATACTTATAGGCCCAAATTTAGGGCATTACCTAAACAGAATGGTGGTTTCGAGACCACAAATCTGACATAAAAAAATTTATTCCAATTAAGTTTTAAGGTTTATTGTGTGATTGAATGCATGAGTGAAATTTTAGTAAATAAATTGAAATGAAATTGATATTGAAATGAAATGAAATTATAAATTAGCGGTCCTTATTTAGCAATTATACCATTTTTGGGCATAATGGACAAAAATACCCATGGAAGGAAAAATTTGCAAAGAAGGCCATTAAGGGCATTTTGGTCATTTGGATATTAAATGAAATAAAAAGGGAAAATAAGGCCAAAAAGTGTCCATCTTCTTCATGCTTGGCTGAATATCAAAGGACACCATAGTTATGGTTTTTCATCTTTTCGAGCTCCAAGTAAGTGATTCCTAGCCCCGTTTTTCATGTTCTTTGTATTTTTGAGATCCTCGTACCTTGACCTAGCTTTCTATACCACTATTTTAAGCTAGGGTTCATGTTTAAAAATTTACCCATGTGTGACATGAAAGCATTTTGATGTTTATTGGTAGAAAATAAAAGCTTGAAGTGTAGTAAACAACTTTTGCTAGGTGATTTTTCATGAAAATACATTTAGGGACTAAAATGCAAAAGTTGTAAAATATGTGCATAAATTGTGAAACATTGAAAATTGTGGGCTACTATAAAAGAGAAATATGTTCGGCTAGGCTTGGGAATGTAGAAAAATTGATGCATTTCATTTTACGAGCCTAGGGACTAAATTGTAAAAGTTGAAAATGTTAGGGGTAAAATGGTAAATTTACCATAGGATAATTTTTGTCCAATTGAGTAATGTGTGTATTGAATGAGCCAAATTTGATGTTATAGATCAAGAACAACGCAAAAATGACCTTGACCGAGGAAAAGATAAGGTGTTGGACTAAATCGAAAATGATTAGCATATTTGTACCGAAGTAAGTCCTATATGTAAATAATCAATTATTTTTAATCATTATGTTTAGCTAGTTTAATTAATTTGAAATTCTAAAATTTTACATCGATATATTATTTACGGAATGGGATAAACCGATAAGTAAAGAAAAGTCCCGGTTGAACCTTAGAAATCATTAGGATACGAGTGACATGTCACTAGGAAACCATCGACTGTTATCGATTGTTTATGTGATTCTGGGTGCTGATCTAGTTCGACTATCAGTAGCTAGGTAATCCTACATTTGTTGTGAATACCTGTCAGCTTGTGTGAGCAGCACTGAGTAGAATCGACTACATCGCCAGCTTGTGTGAGTAGACCCAGTAATAGCTCATTATTGAGCCTTATGTGATAAGTGGTAGCTTCAACTAAATATTAGTGGTAGCTTCAGCTACATTATATGTGTGGCACTTGTGCCTTATTCTCAGGTATCCTTTAGTATTCCATGTGGTTCATCGGGATATCCGAATTAATATGACACAATGTGAATGCATGTGACTGTTTTGGTATTTTGATTTTGAACCTTAAAAATTATGGCATGTATAAGTGGTCCATTGATTTTAGTTATAAGACAAGGTTCTTTTGGGTCCATTTGTTGGTAGAGTTATGTTGGCTACTTTGGCCATTTGAGATGGGCCATAATGGTTAAGTTATGTTATATTAAAGTGTTGTAATCTCTTATGCTATAAATTACATTTTAGGTGTATAAGGTCCATGGATGTGTATGCTTATGTGTGGTTGGTAAAATAAAGTGTGTGGATGCCAAAATGTGGTTGTTTGGATGTGTTTTCATGTTATATTGTGTATTGGCAAAATTGGTTTGTGTTGGTTTGTGTTTTAGGGTGGCAATTGGCTTAGAAAATAGCCTATAATTGTCCACACGGATAGACACACGGGCATGTTGATAGGCCGTGTGTCCCCTGCACCTGAAATTATGGGAATTAAATGTTTTGTAGTAAACACACGGGTTGACGGCACGGCTATGTGTCTCAACCGTATGATAGACACGGCCTAGCCATAGACGTGTGGCTTGGCCGTGAGACGAAGATTTTGCGATGACGTCATAAACAGAATGCCCTAATTTTCACACAGGGTGAGGACATGGGCATGTTGGGGCCGTGTGAAGGACACGTGCCATGGGCCAGAGACATGGGCATGTGCTTGGCCGTGTGAAAACCCCTGTAGGTTCAAAATGAAAATTATTTCCACACGGGCTAGGGACATCGACGTGTGCGACCACACGGCCTGTCCACACGGACGTGTCCCTATCCAACACGGGCGTGTGCTTTGTTTTAAGTAGAATTCTAAGTGTTCGAAAAGTTCCAGTTTGGTTTCGGGACGTACCCAATGAGCCTTTTGGGCCTCATAGGCCCATAATAAGAATGTTTTGAATAAGATGGAAAATTTTTTAAAATTTTGCGAAATTTGTTAGTCGAGATTGAGTGATCAAGTGTTCGTAAGTCCAGTAATGCCTCATACTCGATCCCGGTATCAGACTTGGGTGAGGGGTGTTACATTATGTACCAAGTAATATAATCTCCTTTATAAAATTTTCCCAAAATAAATTAATAACCATCCTCTTATTCATACGAGTCAAATTCATATATTTGACTCACATAGCCAACCACACAAATCATGCTTTACCGAACATTCTCTTATACGAACTATATTTCAATATTTAATCATTTCAATTCTGTTTGTCTATTTAAAAAAATTCGAACCAAGCTATCAAATATCAAAATCAAATTGTACATGTTTCATAATTACAAAATTTGAACCATATGGCCATCATTTCCATAACATTCAAATACCCAAGTCATAATTAACCATATTTCAACTGATATACTGAGCTTACAATAAAACATCCACTAGGGCAAATTTATTTCTTTAACTAAATACTAAACACACCATTTTTTTCATATCTAAGCTCATTCGTATATTAGACCATATTAACCCATATCACACGACATAATAATCAATAGCATAAAAGATAGTAGCTAGCATTATAACATGGCCAAATATATTTCTTTTATATTACAAATTTCATGTGCATATTACTATATCAAATTAGACCATTTTTAAAAAAATATCAAATCATAGCATATCTAATTCGCATGCTAAATAACATGTCTAGACATCATATATTCAATCAACCAATGAGCCATCTCTAAGCATAATTTCCCAATCAGAACATACCAAAATTAATATGCTAGCATCAGGTCAAAGTTTCATATACACAACCAATTCCCTTCTCACCTATTCGGCTATCATAATTAACCATAAAGGTCATACCAATTCCACCATTCAATCTTAAACTAAATATACCGTTTCATAACCGAAAACCAATATCAACTTGACACTTTATAACTATCCATTTAGCTAACAAATCATACCTAATACATAGTTATTATTTACCATTTGGAACCGTGCCTAAATAACCAATTCACAAGCAAGGATATTCTCATAACATAGCTTATAAAAATATGCCACAACTGAAACACATCCATTAACCACATTTACTTCACTTAAACCACTATAACAATCCAAAAATGCAAAACATACCATATATCATGTTTACCAAATTGAGCTAATTATAAAGTCAATTATACATCAAAGCATAGGTCCATAATAACCACACCAAAAAAAGTCAAATTCTCAAGGCATAGCAAAGTCATCACGTAACAAATACAACCACATTCGACATTACCATTTAACTAAATACTTAACCACATGACTATACTAACATTGCTGAATCACCAGGTAGTTTATAATCATCACCTACATTTACACCACATAACCGAATTAACCAATGCATCATCTATGATATATTTATCATTTTTACCTATTTAATCAAGTCTAACCATATCATATTCCAATACACAAAATAAACCACATATATCATACTTCCAAAATGTGCTATTTATAAGACTGAATATACTTAAACATTAACATTATTATCAAGCCATTTTCGCAGGGCTATATATATACAATTTCAAAACCAACCATAACAACAACTAGCTTATACATGCCACATAACCAAATCTCAAAGCATTTATTTACTAAAGTGAAAACTGGATAGTGTGATGAGGTCTCCTACGACTTCCAACCCGAGCAAGTCTCTGAAACTCTATAAACATAGGAGAAACACACAAAGTAAGCTTTAAAAGCTTAGTACGCCATAAGCAAATAAATCATCTCAATGATATTTATAATTCAATTTAACTAGGCCGAATTTAGCAAACTCTTAACCACATATACATTCATCATACTCGTAAATTCATATGACCATATTAAATAATTTCACTTCTCTTATTTATCAATGAACACATAAACCATACTTTCAAATTGGAAAAATAACCATTAGCTCAATCATGTAAATCAAATTTGCACATTTTAATTGCATAACTAACCAGAACAAGTCATGCTTCACTAGCCATTTCACATAAATGCTAACCTTGCATCATAACACCACCATCTCGATATCAATTATCTAATCCAAATTTCAAACCAAATTAGCATAGCTCTACACAATGTTTCATGTTTCATAATTCCCATGTTCGAAACATAGGGCCACAATTTCATATAACAAGCATATGTAACACAACGTTCATTTGTATACATTCATTTCATTCATTTTCATATGTTTTACATATCATCATTTTAAACATACTCACCCTTCAATCATGAATAACGTATACACTTCGTACGTACCTA
Source organism: Gossypium stocksii (assembly GCA_020496765.1). Lineage (NCBI taxonomy): Eukaryota > Viridiplantae > Streptophyta > Magnoliopsida > Malvales > Malvaceae > Gossypium > Gossypium stocksii. Next base: position 47,096,902 of record CM035624.1, read on the forward strand.
AATTGGATATACTTTCACATAGTCATTCATTTCTCGATATTGTCCATTGAACCATTCAGAATCAATAAGGATACTTGGATAGCTCGAAAGCTCATACAACACCATATCCCAGATATGGTCTTACATGTTATCAAATATCGATGCCACTGTCCCAAACAGGGTCTTACATAAAATCATATACGATGTCGATGTCCCAGACATGGTCTTACACATAAATCTCAAATACATTCCAATGTCCCAAATGTGGCCTTACACGATATCACATCTCAAAATCCTATGTCTTGACATATGTATCCTATACTATTCCTATGGTTCGTACAGGGCTTTCGGACATCGTAATTCAATCAATTCAACTTCATAACTAGTTCTCCAATGCTTAATTCAATTCGACACATACATATATTTATTTACAACTCAATTTAACACATATAATACATATACATTCAAATTTGACAACATTTATTTACTTATGGACTTACCTCGTACGGAGACGAAAGGGCCGGAACAACTATTCGACAACTTTCAATTGCCCTCGATCCAAATTTGATTTCTTCATTTCTTGATCTAAATTATTAATAATTTAACTAATTTAATCATATATTTATTCAATTTCACCTTGACAACACATAAATGGGCATTTTGCACTTTAGCCCCTAACATTTCACATTTTCTCAATTTAGTCCCTATTTCAAAATAACACATATTACTCAAAATTTCAACAAACCTAAGCATGGCCGAATCTTCCCTATTTCCTAGTAGCCCATTAATTTCATTTATTTCACATTTTGACCCCTCAATTTACAAATTTCACAGTTTAGTCCTTAATAAGCATTTTTATCAAAATTACTTACTAAAACATGATAATCTAACATCAAATATTTATTTTCTATCATCAAAAAACAAAAAAAAAAATTAATTACTCATCAATGGCATTTCATGAATACATCAACAATTTCAAAATCCAAGCATGTGCTATTTAAAGCAACGATCTCAAAAACGTAAAAATTATCAAAAATCGAGCAAACCACATACCTAATTTAAGCTCCCAAGTGACCGAACTTAAATAATATCCATGACTTATTTTCTTTTCAATATTCGACCATAAAATAAAATGAACATGCATGTGTTTTTTTTCTTTATGTTTTTTTATATTAGCTTATATTACTAATTTACACAACTAACCTTTATAATTTAATATGAAAACCATATATTATATACCCAAAACCATCCACTCAATTAACCAAGGGTCAAATAACCACTTAAGGGCTTTATAATTAATTAATCATAGAAAATAAGCACTTAAGCAATTAGTATGCCACTTTTACATTTATTGCAATTAAGTCCTTTAATCAAATTAAATAACCAATCGGTAAAATTAAATTGCGAAATTTTCACACATATCAAATATCACGTTGTAAATAAAAAATAATATTAAAATAATTTTATAACCTCAGATTTGTGGTTCTGAAACCACTATTCTGACTAGAGTATAAATCGGGCTATTATAATACTTAGATTCAAAAATGAAAAATCTCGTAATTTTGAGTAAAACCATGATTTTAGAGTGATTTTTGATTAATTATAACCTAATTAGAAGGTATTTTACTTCAATTTGATAGTTCATAACCAAATTTTTAAGAATCAAGCTTCTTCTCTTTTTTCATGTTCTTAAAAAGCTTCAATTTTTTGAAAAATTTAAGACCATGGATTTAGGTGAAATTAATGGTTTAGTTATGAAATTAAATGATATTTAGGATTATTTGAATCAAAATTGAGGATTAGAAACAAGATTAGAATGTCGAAATTACAATTTCGACAAAACTAGCAAGTTTTCTATAGTGAAAAAGGTGAGGCTTGAATTGTGTTTTTTTTGCTATTTGGTTGAGTTCAAGGCTATTTTTGATGATTTTGGAATGTTATTGTTATGTGTGTTAAGTTTCGGATCAATTAGGAGTCACTACGAGCAAGTCTAAAAGCAATGAAAAGCTTGTTTAAGCTTTCAACTTGTAAGCGAAAGCGTGATTGATGAGTGTCTGGAGTCACTATTGATATGCGCAATTCATAGCATTAGTTGGGAGCTTAGTAGTAGCCTAAACCCCTATCCTAAGTTTCAAGTGTAAGCCTTTTTTATATTTTTTTTACTATGAAAATAAGCATAATGTATGTTGAATTGTGGAATGTGATGCTAATGTAACAAGTAAAGTAAGTGAATATCGATATTTGGTATGTGATTATATGATTTTAGTGCATTCATATGTAAACAAATATGTGATGGCTCAATGAGCATAGTTGTGACATTTAAAGTGCAAGTAAATATGAATCTGATAAGCATGCATTGTGTACAAGTTTGTGATGTAAATGGATGAATATAAACAATGATGATGTGTATTAAAGTAGTAATTAAGTATGTGTAGTTGTGGATATTTTGGCCTTGTGATCTCTTGAAATGTTGGATATAGTTGGCATGTCAAAGGATTGTGAGTACTCACCTTTGTGTTGCGATTTGGACATTGAGGCCCCAGGACATATTGGAGAGATAAGCGAATGTCAAGTTAAACTCCCTTGATAGGGACATGTTGGTGCGTTGTAGAGTGTTTAGCTTTATGCTACACTTATGGGATATGTTAGACTCTTAGTGTGATAGAGATCCATTTATCCAATGTATGGTGATAGAGCCCACTTTTATGTTTCATAATCTTAAGGTGCCAAATTATCATTAAATGACTTATATATGAGATATATTGTGTGAAATTGTTTATGAGAGTATATGCTATTTTTATGAATTAATAAAGCATGAACACGTAACTTTGACTTGATTAAAATATGGTTGTGAATTTTTTGTAGCATGTTCTTCTTTGGCTTTTGATGTTGTGTATGCTTTGTGGTTATTCTAACATTCAATGAGCTTGTTTAAGCTTACACACTCACTAAATATTTGTAGATAAGTAGTGTTTTCAATGTGAGCAGTGCTCCTAGCAAGGCAATAAGTTTAAGTAGGTGTTGTTATAAACTTTGGGTATTTTGAATAAAGGCAATAATGGTTTAGAATTTTATTTGATTATTATTATTTGTTTATTATGATTTTGAACTTTGGAGTTTTGGTATTTTTTGGATCTATAATTATGAATGTTTGATGATTGGTAATGTGTCTAATAATACATGTTGAAAGGAATAATCATTGAGTATGAGTGTGTCCTCTGTTTTGCTGTGTTCTTGTTGATTTGTACAGAGGTATCAATACTCAAGGCTTAAGTATCGATACCTTGATGTTAAAATGTACGTACGGGAAAATAGTAGCTTAATTTTGTATTGATACCCTATCACGAGTATCAATATTTAGGGTAAATATAACGATACCTTTGTTTATGTACCGATAAAACGTTTTTGGTTCAAAATTGAGTTAAAAAAATAGAATGCTGGAATAGTATTAATTTTCTATTCAGTATTGATACCTATTTTACTAAATATCAATACCTACTATTATGTATCAAAATTTGCTTAATGGTCTCTAAGCATGTATTTATATTGTTTCAAATGTTGTATAATGTTTGTCTAGTTACAATTACCTCTAAAAGTGCTTAAACTAATAAAAATTGTTCTTGCTTGAAGCTATGTGTGCATGTGTAATTGTTATGGTGTTGATATGGTGTCCTATAACTCGAGTCCAGCAACTAGATTGAGTGAGGGGTGTTACTTTTAGTGGTATTAGAGCCTAAGTTCTCTAACACTTAGACCTAAGCTAATAATTTTCGGGATGGGGTTATGTAACATCTCGGTTTAGACCCTAGTCAAAATAGTGGTTTCAGGACCACATATCGAGTCTGAAAAATATTTTAATATTATTTTCGTGTCTATGATAAGTGAATTGAAATCTGTGAAATTTCTGTGATTTAATTTGTTTGTTTTTGTGCTGAATTCTGAAAAAGGATTAAAGTGCATAAGTGTTAAAATTAGCATGCTACATATTATATGTGTATATTTGAAATGACCTTTAATGATTATGGCCTTAAATGGTAATTATACCATTTAATTCATGAGTGGTCACAAATGACATTATTATAAGTGATTTATATGTTTGTTTAATAAGGTTAATTAGGTAAAATGTGTATTAAAGTAATTAAATTAAAATGAAACATGAAATAAGTGATATATTCATTCATTTTGTTGATTATACAAAGCAAAAGAAAGGTTTTGGAGCTTCCATGCATTTGGTTGGTCTCTAGCTTGATTAAAGGTTCGTTTTTAATTCGTTTTTGATGATTTTTATATTTCTGTGATCGTTGTCAAGTGTTCTTCAAAGCCCATGTTTAAATTTCTGTTTCTGTTAAAGATTTCATAAAATGCCATTGATGGAATTTGAAGCTTTGTGATGTATCTGGATGAATTATGATAGATGGGTGTTGATAAACATGTTTTATCTTAGAATTTTTGATGAATTTGAGCTTTTGGACTAATTTATGAAAATGGAAAATTTTGGAGGATTAAATTATGAAATAAATGTGATTTATGGGCTTATGTGAGAGCCATGAAATATTCGGCTAAGTCAATTTGTGAAGAAATTGTGCATAATTTGATTATTTTATGAGTTAGGGACTAATGTGTTAAAGTATGAAAATATGAGGGCTAAAATGCAAAATGCCCTAAATATGTATTTATGGATTGAATTGAATGAAGTGAATAATTGAATGGTTGAATTTGAATTGATTTAGATCAAGAACAAAGAAAATCGGACTTAGATCGGGGGAAGTCTAAAATCGTTAAATAGTCGACCCATTTTCATCTGAATTCATACGAGGTAAGTTAATATACAAATCAATGTGTTATATTGAATTATTACTACCTATACATTGATTTAATTGTATTGAATGACTTTCACATGAAAATATAAATGTAAAATCGAAAAAGCTCATGAATTGATTACGTGTAAGACCACGTCTGGGACGTTGGCATCGGATTGAGGTATCGTGTAAGACCGTGTCTGGGACACTGGCATCGATTTGGAAATTTACATGTAAGACCCTGTCTGGGACAATGGCATCGATAATAGTTTACATGTAAGACCATGTCTGGGATGTTGGCATTGTACAATCAATACAAACTATTTGTGTACCACAATGAATTCTGAGTGAATGAACGGGAAATCCTAAGAAATGAGTGAGTATACGAATGTGCATTTGAACTCTGGTATGTATGAATGTATATGAAATTTAGAGAATAAGAGGTATGTATGTATATGACCAATTGATGTATGAGCAACATAGATATGATATTTAAATTGAGGTAAGTGAATTTGGTTAGTTGAGAAATATGTCTTGTGATCATGTTATGCCATAGATTATGTGGTTAAAAATAGTTTAAAGTTGTTCTTTGTTATGGATATATTTGTATATGGCTTACTAAGCTACTTGTAGTTTAATCTGTGTTTGTTTAATCTATTTTATAGATATTAAAGCTATCGAAAGTTCGGGGATCATCGAGGATCATCACCATACTATCTAGACCTGTTTTGGTACATTTTGAATGTATAGTTGATGAATTATGGCATGTATAAGCTAGATAAGTTTGAATATGTTTTGTGATGCATATATGTTATGCCATGCAATATGGCTAACAAATGATTGTGATTATGGTTATTTGCTATGTGACAAGTATGGTCAATTTGTTAAGTTTAGTGATGTTCTTATGATCTTATGAAATGGATATTTTGATAAGAAAATGATAGGGATAATGGTAAGTTTAGCCATGGTATAAATGTGGTATTTGGTGACAAATGTTATATAAGTTTATATTATGAATTGGGTTGAAAAGTTGAATATGATTTGAGTAGTGAACTTGTGGTATGAATGATAGTTATTTTGAGTATGTTTTGGCTGAAAATTATTAGTATATATGGTCTGGTTTTTGGTTTGTAGGGATGACCCAAATTAGGTGGCAAAGTTGGCTTTTCGAATGGCCTATTTTTTTCCACAAGAGCAGAGACACGGGTGTGTGTCTTAGCCGTGTGCGACACATGGTCATAGTACATGGATGTGTGTCCCCTGGGGTACCCGTTGGATTAAGTCAGTATACCCTACAGGAATAACACGGCCAAGACACACGGGAGTGTCTAGTGGTCGTCGGTGCAAGTCAGTAGCCTTACTAATTTTAACACAGTCGATCACACGAGCGTGTCTTGTGGTCGTGTGAACAAGTAGATATGTATGCTTTATTTTGCCACGGCCTAGACACATGGGCGTGTCAGACGGCCTGACCACACGAGCGTGTGACTTCAACAGCTTTGAAAATGTCTAAGTTTTAGAAAATTTTTCTAAGTGTTAGGTTTAGTCTCGAGCTTCTTCTATTGCATGTTTAAGGTCTCAAATACCTTCATAAGAGACCAAAAAGTTATGTTTGATTATGTTTTGAGTTGAATGATTGTATAATGTCTGGAAAAGTTCTGATCTATCTAGTAATACCTTTAACCCTAGTCTGGTGACGGTTACAAGTTAGGGGTGTTACAGGTTATGTAACCCATGTATCGGAAACCCAAGTGGCAAGTTTTTCCTAGTACTTAAATTGTTTGATATGGATACCTCTAATTGAAATTGTATGAATTTGTTTTATTTTGGGGTAGGATTGGGAACACGTTGCCTCTGTATAAATGTTTCCTTACAGGGACATGCCTTGGATAATTTCCCTGCCACTCACACCTTTGGTTTGCTTATGTATGTTAGATTAGATACAAAAATGCCTCGTAGACCTGTGAATGTGAATGCGAATGCTTAAGGGATGGTACATCCTTTACACCTCCTGTGCTACTGTGTAGATTGAATATACCTGATGAAGGTGTTGGTCCTCTAATGGAAGCCATGATTGGGGTGTTTCAGAGGATTGCTGGTGCTAACCCTGCTCCTACTCTTGCACTTGCCAACCCTGCACTTGTTAATCGAGGACTACCACTTGAACATCTGCAGGCGTTGGGTGGTAAGGAGTTTACCAGAGTGAAAGGAGTCGATTTGACAGTGGTAGAATACAGGCTTGAAAGTATTCAGAAGATCCTTGAGTTGATGTCCTGTACTGATGAGGAGAAGTAACGTTGCATCGTGCTCCTACTCGACATCGAAGCTCATCGTTGGTGGAATACAATGAAGAGAGGTACTACTGTAGATCATTTGACTTGAGATTATTTCTTGGAAGTGTTTAAAAGGAAGTTTATGGGTGAGTAGTACATAGAAGCCTGTAAATGGGAGTTTTTAGACCTGGTTCAAGGTAGTTTGATTGTGGTTGAGTACGAGTCAGAATTTGTGCAACTTAGTTAGTATGCTCTTGAGATGGTTCTTACTAAGAGGGACCGATGCAAGAGGTTTTGTTTTTTGCTTAATCGAGAGATTCAGGTTTTTTGGTAGCTTAGAATACTGAGTTATTCGATGAGATGGTTGAGAAAGCTAAATATGTGTAATGCCCTGAATTTAGGCCTAGAAGTATCTGGCCTTGAGTAAGGGAACAATTAGGTGACAGCATATAAGTATTTAATTGTGCAAGAAAATGACACAATTAATTGTCTGTTTCAATGGTTAAGTGATTTAGGAGTGTTTGGGAGTGTTGGAGAAGTCCTGGGTTTGAACCTAGGCTTTAGCAAAAAAAAAAATTTATTGAGTAAAACCCTAGCCTTGGGCTAATAGACTTATAAATAATTATGGTTAAAATATGACACAAGAGAGGTTGCTGGTCTATTGGTAAGAGGCGTGTGAAGTGTTCATGGGGTCTGAGGTTCAAGTCTTGGCGTATGCAGAATTTTTGTTTTACTTATTTAAGTAAACTCTGACTTTAGCTTGTAGGCTTTTAAATTGTTGCGAATAAAATAAGACACAAAAGGAGCTTGTGGTTGAGTGGTAGGTGGTGTGTTAGTGTTTCCAAGTGGGCTTGTGTTTGAGTCATGCCTTGCTCAAAGAGGTATTTATTTTGCTATTCCTGCCATGTGAGAAGCAGAAATCGACTAGAACTCTGCAGGTTGGAATTTCAATGAGTCATGGAGTAATTCAACGAGGAAAAAGGGGGATTTGGATAGGTGGTTGGTGAGTTGTTGAGGAGAGATATTTGGAGGAAAAATAGGAGTTTTGAAGGGGAGAAAGTGTTTGTGCCGAATATGGACTTTTGTCATTGAGGATTCGGCTAGGGGGAATTTTAAGCACTTTCGGTTTTAAGACTTGGGCATTTTGGGTTCTTTTCTTTCATTTCCTTGATGCCAAATTTTTGTTGGGGGTTTCTGTTAGTTTTTTTTCCTCTTTTCGTATTTGTCGTTTAGAGACCAATTGCATTGGCATCCCTCTCTCATTTGGTTTCCCTTTGTGGCCGAATACATTATAGGTGATAAACTGTAAATTATACATATTTTTACCTCATGCTTAGCCTAAATTTTGGATGAATTATCATTGAACTTGTGGAAATTGGTGCTCCTAATCCTTTTATTTCATGTTTTATACTTAGGTGAGCATAAGGAAGAGAAAAGAGCAAGGAACGAGCCAAAAACGGGCAAATTAGGCCCAATTCAATAATCAACACGACCTGGAGGTTCACCTCACGAGCGTGTCACACGGCCGTGCCACTTTAACAGGCTCAAGCACGGACCCCACATCGACTCACACGGGCATGGCACATGGGCGTGTCGCTGTTGTGAGGAAGTTCAATTTCACTCGGAAAAGGCTACTTAGGGGCTAAGAAAGACATTCTAAACTCTATATAACGACCTTAGGAGGCAACCACAAGGAGACACATTATTCCCGCCAAGACGGGGAGTTAAAGGTGGGAAATTACTCGAAGGGAAGCCAATTGATCCATCTCAGAAGCCAGGATCTACATCAAGATAGAGGATCTCCTCTCAACCCTTTCAGGAGTTTTTGGGTTTTCTTATGTTTTGTTATTTTATTTCTTCTGAGATGTTTTATTTTATAATTATGAACTAAAACCCCAAATATCTAAGGGGGATGAAGCCTAAGACAAATCTTGTTATTGTTATCTGAACTATGTGATAAATATTTGATTTGTTCTTAATTGTGTTTTTAATTCTTAAATTGATATTTCTGGGATATTGATTTAAGTCGAATGTGCTTATGTAGAGGAGCAAAAGTCCCTACATATGAGTAGATCCAACACAATTAAGCGGAGGTGATCGCAATCCTAGACATAGGACGACGAAAATCTACCGGATTAGAGTCAAATCTAATATGGGGAGCCATAGATCGAGTTAATGCAAGACTAGGGGTCTTAACTAGAAAGAGATTTCGGTTAATCAACGTAGGATTAGTTGTTCTTATCCTCGACAGAGGTATTAACATAATTTAAGGATCTCTACGGATCAAATCAAATGAAGAAATCATCTGGTTTAGAGTTAGATAACAAGTGAAGTCTAGGTGGATTCTTCCTTAGGTATTGCCCTCATCAATTAGTTTTCCCAAAAGCAATTTCCCAATTTACTCTTTGTCGTTTCTCTAGTTTAGTTTAGATTAGTTTACAACCAAACCCTCTTTATTTTTAGGCTAGATAATAGGAAGGAAGTCATTACTAGTATTCATAGTTCCTTGGATTCGATATTCCGGTCTTGCCACTAACTATACTACTATTCGATAGGTGCACTTGCATTTTATCGTGATATTAGTTAGTTTCCAGGTAAGATCAGATTTTATTACTTCATCACAAATCACGAGATCAAGTTTTTGGCACCGTTGCCGGGGAACTAAGATATTAGGAACACTCGATTTCTATTGCTTTAGCCATTACTATTTTTATTTATTTTTCGTTTTTATATTTAGTTTTTATTTACTTACATTTTCTTTTTCCTTCCCGGTATCTCTAGTTTATGACTAGAAGAAACCTAGGGGGACCTTTACTATTTGATAACGATTTAGGAGTTACAGTTTGTAGAACTCGCAGAAAGATAAGAAGAAGTTTACAGTACCCAGAACAAGGACAAGAAGAAGAGCCAGAACCTACTGAAGAGATGGAAGCCAATCAGGAAAATCAGCTACCTCCTGTAGTAGCCGCAAATCCTATTGAGCAAAATCCTACTCCACGTACTATGTATGATTATGCTAAACCTAATTTAGCCGGTACTAAATCTAGTATTGTTAGGCCTACTATTGCTGCAAATAATTTTGAACTGAAACCTAAAACTATTCAGATGATACAACAGTTTGTTCAGTTTGATGGTTCACAGGATGAGGATCCTAACTCGCATTTAGCCAATTTCTTAGAATTCTGCGATACATTTAAAATAAATGGCATTTCTGATGATGCTATTCGTCTTCGGTGATTCCAATTCTCCTTGAGGAATAAAACTAAACAATGGTTGAACTCTCTACTACGAGGGTCTATCACTACATGGGAACAAGTGACCGAGAAGTTTTTACTTAAGCATTTTCCGGCGGCTAAAACAGCTAAGTTAAGGAATGATATTTCTTCTTTTGTGTAGATGGATTTAGAGACACTCTACGACGCATGGGAGAGATACAAAGATCTCTTGAGAAGGTGCCCTCACTATGGATTACCTCTGTGGCTACAAGTTCAAACCTTCCACAACGGTTTGAATCCCTCAACAAGGCAGATGATCGATGCAGCCGCTAGTGGAACAATTAATATTAAAACACCAAAAGCAACTTATGAGTTTATAGAAGAGATGTCACTGAATAACTATCAGTGGTAAGTTATGAGAACAAAGCCACAGAAAGCTGCCAGAGTTTTTAATATTGATGCAGTCACTATGCTTTCTAAACAAGTAGAACTTCTTAATAAAAAGATTGATAACTTTGTTGGTTCTACGCAGGTACACCCAGTGATGCAGTGTGACTCAATTCAAGGAAACATGTACAATCCTGATTACTCTTCTTATGGACATGGCATGGAAACTGAGCAAGCCAACTATATGGGTAATAATTCTAGATCTCAAAATAACCCTTATAGTAATACTTACAATGCAGGTTAGAGGAACCACCCCAATTTTTCATGGGGAGGACAAGGAAATCAAAGACAACCACCTGCTTCAGGATTTCAACAACCACCGTTCCAACAAGAGAAAAAGTCAAACCTTGAAGAGAAGCTCACAAAATTTATCGCCGTGTCAGAAACCCGTTTCCAGAACACCAAAATGGCACTGAAGAACCAGCAAGCATCCATTCAAGGATTCGAAACTCAAATAGGCCAGCTCGCAAAGCTAATTTCTGAAAGACCACAATGTGGGTTACCAAGTAACACTGAGACTAACCCTAAGGAGCAACTTAATGTCGTGGATACAATAGATGAGGAATGGTTAACCACAACCAACCCAAAGCCATGTAAGAAGACTATTGTAAGTAAAGGTAAGGACGAGGTACATTCCAAAGAAGCAATTGTCAAAGAGTATAAGCCTCGTATCCCATACCCAAATGCGCTAAGGAAATAGCGCACAAATGAACAATTCAGTAAATTTCTTAAACTTTTAAAGAAATTACATATTAACTTACTGTTTATTGAAGCTCTGTCGCATATGCCAAACGCCGTTAAACTCTTAAGAGAGCTACTGATGAATAAACGAAAGCTAGATGAGACATCTCATGTGGAACTGAAAGCAGTATACTCAGCTATTTTACAGAATAAGCTGCCCAACAAACTGAAAGATCTAGGGAGTTTTACAATTCCCTGTTTACTTGGTCGTTTAGACATCAAAAATGCTTTAGCTGATTTAGGGGCTAGTATTAATGTAATACCTTATAAATTGTTTAAACAACTAGGTCTTGGGAAACCTAAACAAACTAAGATGAGCATTCAATTGGCTGATAAAACTATTAGATTTCCTAAGGGCATAATTGAATATGTGCTTGTCAAAATTGATAAATTCATATTCCTAGTCAACTTTGTTGTTCTAGACATTGATGAGGATAGCCATGTACCCTTAATTCTAGGGCGTCCCTTTTTAGCAACTGCTAGAATAATAATTGTGTAGGAACAGGCGAGCTTACACTTCGTGTAGGAAAGTTACTTTACAAGCTCGTAACTCAAATAAGTCTATTGATAACAAAGATAATATTACAAGTCCTTGTAATAAGAATGATCTCACCATCCAACCTTCTTTGCAGGATACACTTCACATAAGGGCAACCCAACCACAGACAAGTCCATCCAAGGGAAACATGCATGAAAAACAAATGCTTTAGATTGAGGAACTAGATGAGTGGCTGAACTATCAAGAAAAGCCAAAAATATGCCACACCAACCCAGAACATCACAAGATGACCCTCAGGTAAAAATGAATCAAATCAAGGTAGGGGATAAGGTAATCTTAGGGGAGGACGATCCTTGAATCTTAAATTCAAAAGAACATACAAGTGACACACCTTAGTTCATGGTAATGAAAATCTTTCCCTATGGTACAGTCGAGATAACACATGTGTCACTCGACACTTTCAAGGTAAATCATAATAGACTCAAACCTTATGTTGATAAGGAAATTGAAAGCAAGATAGAAGAGTTTCAACTCTTCAAACCACCGAGACCATGAAAGCTTGAGAAAAGTCGAGCTTAGACTATAAACAAGCGCTTCTCGGGAGGTAACCCGAGCACTGACATAGTAAAATTCTTTTATTTAGGCTCACTAATACAGCAACTAACCTTCTGAATGTAGGTTTTTTGAGCCACACGGCCATGCCCACGGGCGTGCCTCAGGCCGTGTGGACACCATGAGCAAAGACACGACCGTGCGATATGACCATGTATGAGTAGAGTAAGATTTCCCCAACACACGGGCTACGACAACTAGCCTTAGCCGTGCAAAGTGGCCGTGGCCAATCCTGACAATTCAACACGGGCATGTGACACGCCCGTGTTCTAAGACTGTGGCCAATCCTGTTAATTCAACACGGGCGTGCGACAAGCCCGTGTCTCAAGACCATGGTCGAACCTACCATTTCATACACAAGGGTGTGATCCCCTACACAGTCGTGAGAGAAGTGAACATCATAGGACATGGCCATGTGCCCTAACACACGCTAGGAACATAGGCGTGTGGCACGAATCCGGCACGCTGAAATCCCTAAATTTTGAACCACATGGGCTAACCCTGAGTCACATGGGCGTGTGCCATGCCCGTGTGACCCAGAATCCTATATAAACCACCACTGTTCATCTTCTTCTCCACTAAAACCCTAAAAATCCCTCCACCCAAAACCTATACCATCCTTCTCTAGCACCGCTGCCGGCCTCAACCACGCTACCACACTCGTGCAAACATCACCACAACTGTGTTCCACTCCTAACCATTCATTCGTTCCCTTTTCTTACTTTCTCTCTTTGTTTCTAATGTCTTTTATCTAGTTATCTGTTAATAATCTCATTTATTTAGTCATTTGCATTATTATTTGATATGAATTTCATTCATTTAGCATGATTAATCTAGAAATTCATTATGCAACTTTGAATCATTCTTTGGCTTCCCTCTTTACCTAGCACATGCAATAGGCTTTAGGCATACATTGATTATAAAAACCCACTAAAACAAGCCATTTCCTTCTTGCTAGAAGTTTTATGCTTAGGATGGATCGAATATGGTATTTAGATTAGTAAAATTGACCCTTGCTTACTAAGTTTTAATTAGCATTAACTTGTCATTTTGTTTAAGAACTTATGAACCCTCCTGATTTATTCTTTCCTGAGTCTAATTTATTCATTTTTTAGGAATCATGTCATCTTCGAGAGGGAAGAAAGCTGAGTACCCACTTCCAAAAAGCGAAAAGGGCCCGAAGGTTCCTCTTCCAAACCCACTGTTGAGATACGACACCCTTTTCTCCAATTCTCACAAAGTTCCCAAGAGGAACTATTCCAAATACGACGGACGAGACCACTTGGAGTAGGAAGATGCATTGATTGGGCCGCACTAGAGCAGGTCTAGCTAGCTAACGAAGTTCGGGCCTTATTGATGACGGACCCATGGGACCAATTCTTTCAAATCGTGGAGCCCATATACCTCGAGCTTACCCTGAGTTCTGCTCAATGTTCCACCTCTAAATAGTCATGACCCAACACGACGATCTAGGAATGAGTCAATTTCGCCTAGGAGGCCTGGTTCGACAACTCAGTGTACCGGAGTTTGGTACAGCACTAGGCCTGTAACCTAGCAGTTTTTAGAGGAGGAGGACCTCTCTGAGCTCCATCGACACATCCACTTCTCACCCTCAAAGTGTTGGCAGGCCCTAGTCCCAGTCTTAGCCACATACGACCCTAGTCGCTCCAAGGCGATAGCTCTCGCCCCATCTCTGAGGTACTTTCATGTCATACTAGCACATACATTGACGGGCAAGTGAGAGAGCACCGGCGTCGTCAACACTCATGATGCCTATTTCTTGTGGAGCATGGCACACGCACACGTGCTCGATCTTGCATACTTAATCGCCCATGCCATCCAGCATCAGACTGAGAGGCATCAGAGAGGTGTGATCTCTATGGGCCCGTACATCACTCGATTGGCCCGCTACTTCGTCCTATTCAACACCGCAGCCTAGACATCCTCTTACACCCTTGTTGGCCATATGTCCTACAGGGCATCCAGAGTATGCTTCACATGAGGATGATTCAGCGCTGACGTGGGAGCAACCCTCCTCAGTACCAGTTAGCTCAACCTACCGAGTAGGAGGACCCCGAGGACATTACTGATGATGTCCCAACACAGGAGAAGCTATCAACTGAGCCACCACCGACTCGTCGCCCAGTTCATGCGGCAGCTTCAGGCTACATCACTTCTGAGCAATTCGTCCAATTCCAGCAACAATGTTTTCAGCGATTCGATCACATTGATACTACATTAGCTCAGGTTTGTCAGCAACTCCATCTCGCACCACTGCCCCCACCTGACGAACCATATGAAGATTAGGACTCATGAGTCCTCTTATCTTCCCCTTTATTTTCCTTTTCATTTTTCTTTTTTCTTTTATCTTATCTGTTTCATTATTTGAATTTTAGTATTTTCAGGACTTAGTTGATTTTATTTCAATTATTTCATATTGGCTATTTCCTAACGAGTACAATGTGCTAATCCAAATTCCCTAAAATTGATAAATCCTATCGCAGTTTCAAAGAAGCTTCACAGCTCATATCCATATCTAATGGGAAAACCCTGCCACAACTGCCGGCTCTTACAATTCCAATATCCGTCTCTACAAAATCATCCAAAATTCAAGGAGTTTCACTTCTCTCCCTATCTTATGATTTTATGCTTCTATTTCTACTAATGTATCTTTGTACATTGAGGGCAATGTACATCTTAAGTGTGGGGGGGAATTCACTTTCAATCATTGCATTCTCTTCAAATCCCTGAATTTCATACCACTAACTTTTTGCATTGTTCTCAAATTTCGAATTCTCTGCATTATTCTCAATCCCCTATTAAGATGAATTCTGATTGATTTATGATTTTTATTGATATGTTGAGAATTAAGACATAGGTACTTATGCTTTGATTATTCAAACTTTAAGACATTAGGGAATCAAGCATGATAAGTTGAAATTTTTGAGAATTTAAATTTTTCTAGGTTATTTTCCCTAATTTTAAGTATTATCTTGAGATTTGAAATTCGCATGGTTGACGTCAAAAGCCATAACTTTGGTGAAATTTTTGAGCTTTTTGAGCATACATCCTTTCGTGCTCACTTTTATTATTGCTTCGAGTGAGTCAATACTGATTTGTTATTCTAGAACTTGCTTCGATTATGCATGTTGAGACCACATCATTGATTTGATATACCGAAATGATAAAAGCACCTAGGTTTAACCCACTTACTCCATAAAAGCCTACCTCCATAAATTAACCTCTAGTAAACCCCATTGAGCCTAACAACCCATTCTTTAACTTACCTTTAATATTAACCTATAACCCATTTTTTGTTGAATTACCTTCAATTATTTTGATCCTTATTTTTGTCGAGATTTAAGTTGAATTATTATCTAGCTTTGTTCTCTTTTTCAGTTTGTAAAGTTCATAAATATTCAATCTATTTGTATTTGATTTGTTCTTAAAAAAAGTGTATATACATTTAATTCAGTTGTACTTCATATTTCAGTTGTAATTCAATTTTTTTTTGCATATTTATAAGCTCTCGAATCTAGAACGATGTCATCAAAAAGGCTTCATTCTAGGAATATGTTTCAGTGATAGAGATTTTTTTAGTTAGATGATTTTTCAATTCAATCTCGATTCTAACCCTCTTTTTTAGCTTGTGACAACACCCCTAACAAAAACCCCATTACAACCATTGAAAGACCTTTTGATTGATGTGTCATATCAATCTATAGTGGGGGAGATTTGATTTTCCTGCAAGCTTATGGTAATAACTTTTCAGATTGACTAATGAGTGCTTAATTTTTGAACCATAAACACTTCGAGTGGATAGAGTGAATCTTTAGTGAGGATGTCAACTCTTGTTGATTTTGAATTAAAAGGTAATTACTTAGGAGAAGGGAGAAAACCTATGTTTCTGTGATAAGATTCTCAACTTAGAGTGTTTGAGACTTTAATGTTCTTCTGGTTGAATTTTTATTGTATGATTACTTGTGGATTAGTTTGAAACATTATTGATAAGGATTATAAGTTGAGAAGAATGATTTCTAATTGTGAGTTGATATTTTGCTTGAGGATAAGCAAAGCCTTAAGTGTGGGGGTATTTGATAAACCGTAAATTATACATATTTTTACCTCATGCTTAGCCTAAATTCTGGATGAATTATCATTAAATTTGTGGAAATTGGTGCTCCTAATCCTTTTATTTCATGTTTTATACTTAGGTGAGTATAAGAAAGAGAAAAGAGAAAGGAACTGCCCGAAAATGGGCAAATTAGGCCCAATTCAATAATCAACACGGCCTAAAGGTTCACCACACGGGCGTGTCACACGGCCATGCCACTTTAACAGGCTCGAGCACGGCCTCCACATTGACTCACACGGGTGTGGTGCACGGGCATGCCCCTGTCGTGAGGAAGTTCAATTTCACTAGGAAAAGGCTACTTAGGGGTGAAGAAAGACATTCTAAACTCTATATAAAGACCCTAGGAGGCAACTACAAGGAGACACATTATTCCCGCCAAGACGGGGAGTTAAAGGTAGGAAATTACTCGAAGGGAAGTCGATTGATCCATCTCAGAAGCCAGGATCTACATCAAGACAGAGGATCTCCCCTCAATCCTTTCAGGAGTTTTTGGGTTTTCTTATGTTTTTTATTTTATTTCTTCTGAGATGTTTTCTTTTATAATTATGAAACCTAAGACAGATCTTGTTTTTGTTATCTTAACTGTGTGATAAATATTTGATTTGTTCTTAATTGTGTTTTTAATTCTTAAATTAATATTTTCGAGATATTGATTTAAGTCAAATGTGCTTATGTAGAGGAGCAAAATTCCCTGCATAGGAGTAGATCCAACACAATGAAGCGGAGTTGATCGCAATCCTAGACATAAGACGACGAAAATCTGCCAGATTAGAGTCAAATCTAATATGGGGAGCCATATATCGAGTTAATGCAAGACTAGGGGTTTTAACTAGAAAGAGATTTCGGTTAATCAACGTAGGATTAGTTGTTCTAATCCTCAACGGAGGTATTAACATAATTTAGGGATCTCTACGGATCAAATTAAATGAAGAAATCATCTGGTTCAGAGTTAGATAACAAGTGAAGTCTAGGTGGATTCTTCCTTAGGTATTGCCCTCATCAATTAGTTTTCCCAAAAGTAATTTCCCAATTTACTCTTTATCGTTTCTCTAGTTTAGTTTAGATTAGTTTACAACCAAACCCTCTTTATTTTTAGGCTAGATAATAAGAAGAAAGTCATTACTAGTATTCATAGTTCCTTGGATTTGATATTCCGGTCTTGCCACTGACTATACTACTATTCGATAGGTGCACTTGCCTTTTATTGTGATATTAGTTAGTTTCCAGGTACGATCAGATTTTATTACTTCATCACAAATCACGAGATAAATAGGCCCTTTCTAGTATTTTTATCTTTTTATCTCCACTTTTTGCTCTACTTGGCTGAATAACTTTTATCTCCAATCGGTTTTTCCCTTTCGGCTGATTATTACATTTTATATCCCTCTCAACACCTTTGAGTTTTGACTCTTGCTTTCTCAATTTTCGATTACCTTTTCTCTCCTCAGTTGAACTGGTGTTCTTCCCTCATTCTCAATCGATTTCCTTTGGCCGATTGCTTTTATTCATTTGCCCCCTCTCAATCGAATCTCAGTAGCCCTCTCCCTTTTTGTTGTTTCCAAATACTTTTGTAACACCCGAGACACAACTACGATGCCAGACTGGGAAATGAGGCGTTATACGATAAAATGCATATAACAAACTATCAATGTCTAAGGCAACATTATAAAACATGTCATATGCGCAACTCGCTATTTATTTTGGCAAAACAAATATAAAGTTTATGTAAAAGAGCACATGAGTAAAAGTTTATCATACTGCACCAAGATTCATTAATACTAGTGATTTCAGTTTAAGAGTTGTGCGTTATACTAGCTAATTTACTCATCCATTCAAGCACAATATAAAGAAACATGTATAAGTAGGTCTCAAAGTACACATAACTTGACGCATCTAACAATCCCTTTTTTCTTGTAATCATCTATGTTTTATAAAATACACGACACTATTCATTTGGCAATCCCGAATGCTACGACTAACACATTTATACTCATAGCATATAATCCCATTCAATCATCTCAATTATCGGATAAAAAAATATATATACATATATATGTACTTCCATCATTCCTGTCTAAATTTCGCGAATCAAACTAAAATAACTATATTAACATTATTTAATACCATTCCACCATCATTCATACCAACCACATCTAAATTCATACTTAAAATGCAAATACTAATAATTTCAACTTAGCCATTTTCGCATGGCCTAGTAAAAACAAAAGAGTTCAACTAGTCTAGTTCAATTACAGTCTATAGCTATTACATGCCATAATATTAGACGATAAACTTTTATAAGTACCAATCTAAAGTTGATAGGTGTGATGACTTCAAAAGGAAATGGCCCCGAGCTTCCAATGAATCTTTGATCTATCCACAAAGGAAAAAATGAATACACGTAATGAGTTATTAAACCAGTAAGTCATAAGACATTTATCAAAATAATCAATTAATATGCATACAAATTAACCGTAAACGGAACTAGCTCCATGAATCATATAGCCCAAATTACCTCATTTCAACTTAAAACAAAAACCTCATTTCGAATAGCAAACACTTTTAATAACAACACTTCCTTGACATTCATTTGGCAATCATAATTTATGTAACCTTCTATCTAGTTTAACTAACTCTCTCTATTACCACCTTTAGCACACAATCGTTAGCATATTTAACTCATGTAACCAGAGGAATAGAGTCAAATTCTTTAAAAATAATTTACTCACCCGATTTAATGACATTTTTCCATCATTCTCAAGTATGCAATGTTATAACCATCTATTGACTGTACGCACACATAGTGCCATTCGAGCTCGAAACATACTCACACTTAATACCAATTGAAACTCACGAATGTATGCACACATAGTACCATTCGAGCTCTAAGAAATACGCACACATAGTGCCATTTGGAGGTTCACGAATGTACGCACACCTAATGCCATTCGGACTTGTCAATGTACATGCACACATAGTGCTAATTCAATTCAGGAATATGCATGCACCCATAGTATTCATATTTTCTTTATATTGTTTATTTGCTAGATTATCCATGTATTAAATCGTCTAATGACTTACCTTGTTTCAAGAGGGAAAAATTCCGATTAGCTAGTCAACCACCTTTTCCTTTCCTTTGGCCGAGCTTTACTCCTTGTGATCTTGAGCAAGTTCAACAAATGAACCAATTCAATATCCTTTCAACTATTAAATTATAATTCTATTTATTTCTACAAGGAACATCTATACATATAAATTCGGCACTTCACCTCATATTCACAAGGCCACAACATGAATAGCTCAACAATTATACCCAAGTTCTTATATTTCCAAGTGCACAAACATACACGTCCAATTGTCACTATGTACATGATAAAAGTGTAATCAAATTTACATGCACTTATTACGGGCACTTTTAACTTTATAACCTCAATATCAATGTATACAAACCGAATTCCTTAAGATAAATTTTTAATACACATATGTGCTTATTAAACTAGCTTAACTCTCATATCCATAAATTACAACAATAAGGCATTTTCTCCCTTTAAACATAAACCATTTTAATATGCAATTCATGCACCCCATGAACATATTCGGCAATTACAAGATCAATTACTTGAAATTATAACCGAATCTCCCAAGATTATTAAAATCATCTCCAATTAGTATATCAAGTTTTTAATCTAACTTCTAAATCGAGTTTAATCTTCTTAATTTATCCACCCTTCTAATCCTATTCAATCTAAATGTTATTCATCATTAAAGCCAACCATTCAAAAATATAAACATACCAATCCGAAAGTAATATTTATTTAAAACACACAAAGACAAACTCCCATTAGCTCATTCCCTTACCAAGATTATTTTCATATCCAAGCATTATATAAGCACTTCCTAAATTCCATTTCGGCAAACTCTTAATTTCCAACATTTTAATACTTAACCATTTGTCAATTATTTGATCAAGTTAAATTTCAACTATTATTCAACTAGGTGTCACCCATTATGCCCCAATCTAGAAAAGATTCTCAATGGCCGATTGCCATAATTTATAATTAACCAAAAATTATCAAAATTTACCAAGTCCAATTCCTTAATTATCCAATTCCAAGCACAAGACATTAAGCAACATTAAGAAAATACACCTTAAGGTTCGAATAGTCATTATTCTCCATTAAGCTACTACAAGCATTTAGTATCCAAATAAACTCGTAAACTTCCAAAATTTCATGAGTTTAACACCTAAATGCTCATCTATTTACGCATGGCTTCAAATCTACAAGTTCCAAAATTTTTAGTAAAATTTAAGACATGACCGAATGCCTTATCTCACAAGAACTTAACAATTCATTCATGGGTTTAACAAAGAACCTCATTATCATTAAATTCTCAAAATTTTAAAAAGAAATTTCAAGAGTTCACATACCAAATTCAAGCTATGGATGACCGAAAACCTTACTTTCCTCTTCTTCTTCTTACGGCAATGGGAACAAAAAAAATGGCCTTTCTTTCCTTGGTTTTTCCTCCCACTTACTAAATTCCTCTATTTTATTTATTTTATGCATATAATATTCACATATATATTCTACACCATCATTTCAATTAAAGCAAAAATGACATCATTATCTAGTTGGCCGGCCATGAGTATTGAATTTGGAAAATTTGACATGCAAGTCCTTCCTTTGTAACTCATGCATTATTTAGTCATTCCTATTCTTCCTAGCCTATTGTTAGATTTTAGCACATAAGTCCTTAATCAAAATTCCACATACTAATGACATAATTAGGCATCAAAATTTCACACATGCAAAAAAATCACATATAAAAATCATAAAATTCAACATTTAATTATTTTCGCGACTCGGTTTAATGGTTCCAAAACCACTTCCCGACTAGGGTCGAAATAAGGCTGTCACAACTTTCTCGTTTTCCTTGTCTTCTTTCGGTTGCTCTTTTGAAAGGGAAAAGTTACCATTGGGTGAGTATTTGTGCTACTTCTTCTTATTACTTTCCGGTTTTCCCTCCTATGGATATCACCTTTGTTATCTTTCCCCACCAATTGCCTTTCTTTAACTCAGATTGAACGTATTACTCAACTCTTATGTGCTACTCCTTTTAGTCAATAATCGATTCTGGGATTGGTAAGTAATTGGGAATAAGGCTTAAAAGGCATTGGGGTCTTGTTGTGATATCGTATATCTTGATTGGATGTAATGAAGAAGGGGGTTTTTGTATAGGTTGTGGCCAAAGGTGATCTATCTGTTGTTTGAGAATTGGGGGAAGCGATTACCTCTATTTTTGGTAAGGACGTCGTAATAGATTTAGTTTTCCTTCAAATCTTTTTAGTATCGTAGGGTGGGTATCTAATCGAATGTTACGTTCTTTTAATCTAGGTGCAAGGGTATCTAGAGTGCGTTCGTTTTTGCAATCAGGTGTGTAATCACACCCCTCTCAACTGTAGATTGGCAAAAGTCGAAAAGCCAAAAAGTACTGCGTTTGAGGCCACATGGGCGTGCGAATGCTCGTGTGGCAAGCTGAGCCTACGAATCGTGGGCATAAGACTGTATAGAGGCCTCCGTGAGCGTTCTCATGGGCTTAGGCTGTTTTGGGCCATGTTGGGTCGAAATGGGCAGTGTGGGCACAATGGGCTCGTGGGGCCCACATGGATAAAATACTCGATACATGGCAAATATTGGATTGGGCTATATAGTTCGCATAGCCACGACTAAATCTAGGCTAAATGGGCCACATGAGCGTGTGGGCCCTGGGCCCAATTACCTAGTTATGACCGTTTAGGTTATATAAGTCGCTCTAGGTGACTGTAGATCTTCTAAGAGGTCGGTTTGTGAACCAATATCCCAAAATAGGTAAAATGACCGAAATACCCCCATAGGGTGAAATGACCGAAATACCCCATAGGGTAAAATGACTGAAATACCCCTATAAGGTAAAATGAATACCTCTTAGGGTAAAATGACCGAAATACCCCCGTAGGGTAAAATGACTGAAATACCCCTGTAGGGTAAAATGACCGAAATACCTCTGTAGGGTAAAATGACCAAAATACCCCCATAGGGTAAAATGACCGAAATACCCCCGTAGGGTAAAATGACCAAAATACCCCTATAAGGTAAAATGACGAAAATACTTTCGTAGATTAAAATGATCGAAATACCCCCGTAGGTTAAAATGATCGAAATAACCCCATAGGGTAAATCTGACGGACATGTGGGAATATTGGACTTGGCTGTGTCGCAGATAGGGCTAAGGTCGTTTCTGCGCTTAATGGGCCACACGGGCGTGTGGGCCACATGGGCGTGTGGGGCCACATGGGCCGTATTATGGGCTTTGGGCCTATTCACACTATTATACATGTTGAGGTACACGAGTCGCCCAAGATGACTGTGGACCTTCTGATGGGTCGGTAAGTGTGTCTAGACCCATTCTGATGGAAATGATCGTTATGCCCCCAGAGATAAAATGATTGATTTGCTTATGTTATGTGTGACTATGATTGAGCATGACATGTTGCATTCACGTATGTTATTATGACATGACATTCTGCATGGGGTTTGTGATAGCCTCAATTTGACCCTAATCAGAATAGTGGTTTTGGGACCACGAACCTGAGTCAGAAAAATTTTTAAATATTATTTTTTATGTCTATTATGTGTGAATTAACTGGTGTGAAAATTTCCATTTTAAAATTTTACCGTTTGGATGTTTATTTGATAAAAAGGGCTTAATTGCATAAAATGAAAATTTGGTGGTTAACTGAAAAAGGGCCAAATTGCTTGTGTCTTTTTAAATTGAAGTATTTAAGTTGCAAATAAGCCATTTGCATGTTGTTTGGATGGTAATAGCCATATATTATATAGTTTTTATTTTATGTTATCAAGGTTACAATTGTAAAATAAACTTTAAGTTATATTATAATAAAAACATAAAAAAAATAAAGCCATGTTCATTTTCATTATTGTTGATCGAATACATTAAAAAGAAAGAAAAAAACAAGCTAGGGATTTCGGCAATTTGCAAGCTAAAATTCAAGGTAAAATTTATGTTAATTTGATTATATTTTGATGTTTTTGAATTCCTTGCTTGATTCTCTTCAAGACCCATGAGTTAATTTTTGATTTGGTGTTTAGTTTAATGTTCGGTCATGGATAGAAAAGCTATGAAATTTGAGTTTGATGTTAGAAATTGAAGTATGAGTGTTAGATGAATATTATGGTGTTAAAATTCATGTGATTTTAAGCTTGTAAACTTAATTGTGAAATTAGTACTTTGTGTGGCTAAATTGATAAATAGAAGAACTATGAGGGCTTATTCGAATTAGGAGTATATTCGGCTTTCATGTATTATGAGTAATTTAGATTGGCATAATGTTTAATGAATCTAGACCAATCCGTTTAATTGAAAAAAATTCATGGGGCGAATGTGAAAATTTTATAGACATGTAATTTTGAGTAAATTAAATTAGTAAATTAATTTGAATAAGTTCAATTTGCTCTTAATTAGCTCAAGAACAACGGAAATCAGATTTGGATCGGGGAAAGACTAAAATAATCAAATAGCCGGTGAAAGTCGTTCGTCGACATCCGAGGTAAGTCCTTGAGCAATTAAACGTTGATTATTTCGAACATAAAGTGTTTTACTATAATGAATTGAATTTATTAGTTTACTAGTATATTAACCGAATGTGATATTGTTATTGAATTAAGAAAGTTGAATTGTGCAAAGGTGTTGGAGTTATTTGGAATTGTATAGTTTATAAGAAACAATTGCTTGATTCGACCAATGAACAATTATGAAAAATCATTGTGAATTGGATATTCGGGCTTTGTGCCTAGCAGGCCAAGTGTCGGTGAACTTATTCGGGCTTTGTGCCTAGCAGGCCATGTGCCGGTGAACTTATTCGGGCTGTGTGCCTAGCAGGCTTAGTGCCGATGAACGAATATCAGACCGTGGGTCTAGCAGGTCTTGTGCCATTGTATGAGTCGGGCTTATGCCTAGCAGGCTTATTACCGGTGATTTATTTCAAATCTTTGGTTATACGATTTTTACCTTGATGATGTGCAATGTGAATAAGTAAACTAATCTAAATGATCTTGTATATCCGGCCACATAGGTATGTATACAAGTGATAATGTATTGAGCTTATATATTTGATCACAGGTGATGTTATATTAGACTTGAGTATTCAGCTATTTGTGAAGTTCATTGAAATTGCATATTCAGTTATATATATATAATGCCATATTCTATTAATATGTTTGGCCATATGTGATTAAATAATGAATCTTGTATATTTGGTAAATGCATTAAGTGTTTATGAGATATTATAATTAATTTTCTATAATCGACCAAGTTAAGGATATTGATATTTTTATTTTGAGATTAACTCACGAGTAGTTATGTTTAATGGTAATCAAGATAGTGATAATTTGAAAATGAAAATTTGAATAAAACTATGCTAAATGAACCTTATAAATATTCAGCTTGATAACTTATGTGGATTGAAATATAACTTTTATGTTTTAATTTGACTTGTTAAAGAAAAATTTTGATTATTTTATTGGAGTGGTTTATTTTGCTTAAGGCTTACTAAGCGAAGTGTGTAATATCCCGAATTAGGGCCTAATCAGAATAGTGGTTTCGGGACCACAAATCTGAGATAGAAATAACTATTTTATAATTATTTTGAAGTTTATGATATGATTGCATGATGGTGTGAAAATTTCGTGAAGAAATTCTATGCATAAAGTGCTTAATTTGAAATTAGGGACTAAATCGAATAAGATGCAAAACTTGCATTCTAGAAGCTTTTAGTATGAAATTGCTTTGGAATATTAATTAGGAGGTCTTAAATAGCAATTTGACCAATTTCTAAAATTTTAGAAAAAAATGGGCTTGTACATGAAAATTTTCAAAGAAAGGCATTAAGGGTATTTTGGTCATTTGGTAATTAAAAGATTAAAAAAGGGGAAAAGATGGCAAAATATGTCCATCTTCTTCATTAGCACGAAATTTCAAGGGTTCTCCACAGCTAGGGTTTGTTTCAAGCTTCCAAGCTCAATAGTAAGTGATTCCAAGCCCCGTTTTTAATGTTCTTTACGTTTTCGGAGTCCCGGTAACTTGATTTAGCTTATGCTAGCAATAATTCAACCTAGGGTTCATATTTGGAAAAATACCCATAGGTGAAATTTGTTTATTTTGGTGTTTTATGATAGAATATGAGGTTTTAAATTATGCTAGACAACTTGTGCTACTCGGTTTTAAGTGAAAATGAGTAAAAGGGCTTAATCGATAAAAATACCTATTGTTCATAAGTACATGTTATAGTGGGAATTTGAGGTTGCTGTTAGTAAATAAATGATTAGCATGTCCTAAAACATAAGAATTTGGGATAAAGTTTAATTTCCGAGCTTTGGGGCAAAAGTGTAAATATGCAAAATTTTAAGGGCAAATTCGTAATTTTGACAAAGTTAGGGTCAAGGACCGTTTTGATAAATGTGAGTATTAAATAAGCTAAATGTGTTATTTTAGATCAAGAGAAATGAGATTCGAGTCGTGATCGAGGGAAAAACAAAGTTTACAAGGAATAGGCTCGATTCCTAACATTTTGTACCGAAGTCAGTTCATGTGTAAATAAGGTAACATAATTGTTATTTTAAAAGATTTAATGTTATTTAAATGATATGATACTTATTATCATGAAATATAATGCTTTGTGAATTATTATTTAGTAATATACAAATTATGTGAGCTACTTGATAAATATGAAATGCTACCAAATATCAATTCCGACATTTCGAGGAAGACGACCAAGAGGTGCGATTGAAGAGAATCTCGTTTGAACCTTGGGAATAGATTAGGATACAAGTGACATGTCACTAGGATGGTTGAGTTCCGAACTCGTTGAGTTGAGTCCGAGTTCGTGAGATGTAACTAGGCATCCGAGCTCGTTGAGTTGAGTCTGAGTTCACTTATAGATGCGAACGCCCGAGCTCATTGAGTTGAGTCCGAGTTCGCTTATGGGTGGGTTACATGGTAGCTTGGCTATGGGTATGACACTTATGTGTATACGATTTGTGTATCCGAGTTATATTCCTATGTGTTCAACGGGTAGATTTTTAAATGAATAATGAGAACGCCTAAACGAAAGAGGTATGTTCGAAAGTATGGTGAAAGAGGAAGTTGGACAGGTATGAGCCTAAATCTCGAGTTGAGAACTTGGTAAGACAAGAATGTGGTAAAATAGCAAGTATTCTTGTGTCATGAATGTTTTAATGATATTATGTAATTGGTGGTTATGTTGATTTGCATAGTTATGTTACTAGGTATTTACATGTGAATTTACTAAGCATTTATGCTTACTCCCTCCTTTTCATTCATTGTAGTTTTGACAAGCCAGCTTGGAAATCGGGAAGGGTCGAAGGAACGTTCACACTATCCAGGACAAATTGGTATAATGGCTTGTATTTTGAATATGGCATGTATAGCATTATAATCATTTTGTGTAAATAATCTTATGACATGGTGATGGCATGGCAAGGAAATGCTTGGAAATGATTAGCCATTGGAATGGCCAATCTAAATTACATTTGGTGTCATGTATGTTTAATGTGTTAGTCCATGAAAAGCCATAGAAAGATGAATTTTGTTATAAAACAGAATTTTGCAGCAACAATGACGTGAGTTTGAAAAATCACTAAAAATAGTAGAGACAAGATTAGTTAATGAATAAAATATGAAATTGAAGTTTTGTGTCTATTTTCATATGGAAGAAACGAAACAGGTAACAGAGTTGTATTTTATGAGATATTTGGGTTTTGGTGGAACAGGGTCAGAGCGATTTCTAAATCCCCTATTCTGAATTTAGAAATTCTCTAAAACTTTTAAAAAAATTATTAGGAGTCATACTATATATGTATAGATTCCTTATTGAGTCTAGTTTTAGAAGAAATAAACGGCATAGTCATTTGAATTTTGTACAGGGAGAAAAGTGATTTGTAGTGAACAGAGGTCAGAGCAGTCGAACACTAAAACAGGTGAAACTTTAACTAATAAACTGTACTAATTGGCCCATCCAAAAATTCTAGTAAAAAATTAGTAGATAGATATATGAATCTAGTTTCAAGGAAAATTTACAGATCTTAATTTCGAGTTTTGTAACTCAAGATATGATTTTTTTTAGCGACTATGATGCAGATGGACAGCTTATTACAAATGTTGAAATTAATGGTTTAAATTCGTTTAAGTGATAAATTAAGTTTAATAACACCTCAAGCTCGACTCCGGCGATTGTCTCGGGTAAGAAGGAGTTACAAAGTGAGCTTACTCTGTGTGTTTTTGTTTCTGTATTATATAGATCTTAGTCGTAAGCTGCTAGCTCGGGGATCATCGTTGAAGTCATCCACACTATCAATTACTTCGATACTCAAATGTTTTAACTTATTTTATGGCATGTATAGGTTAAACAAACTTGTAAAGGTTGCATTTTGAATGATGTGTATTTATAATAGCCATGCGAAAATGGCTAGAGTGATACTAATGTTAATACTTAAACATATTCACTCTTATAAATAGCCTAATTTGTAGGTATGATATAGATGTGGTTTATTTTGTGTATGGAAAGATGAAGTGGTTAGACTTAATTAAATAGGAAAAATGATGAATATATCATAGAGGATGCATTGGTTAATTTGGTTTATATAATGTAAATGTAGGTGGTGAATTATAGATTACCTTATGATTCGAAATTGTTAACATAGTCATGTGCTTAATTAATTAATTAAATGTTAATGTTAAAGTGGTTTTATTTGCTATTTGACAACTTTTCTATGCCACGGAAATTTGACCATTTGGTGTGGTTTAGTATAGTTTTATGTTTTGATGTATATTTGATTTTATAATTAGCCATTTGGTGAACATGTTATATGGTAGATTCTACCGTAAGGATTGTTGCAATTCGGTTTAGGTGATGACAAGTATGTATATATGTATTATGCTCGAAGGGTTGGTTATTTAGTTTGATTTTTAAACAGCTCAAATTGATATGGACTATTTCGCATAAATTTGTGATATAAGTAGAAATATACTAGGTCAATTCACAATGCACGTTTATGCTTATATTTTATGTTTACTAAGCTGTGTGAAATAGCTTGATTTAGATTAATACATAAATGAACATAGCATGTGAATTGGTAAAGTCATGACTTGGATAAATCAATATGGTAATAATGATTTGGTAATTATGATTAGACATGGCTTTTGATTTTAGGGAATTTGTGCATTTTTTTTTATAAAGCAACTAAAATATGCTTGATTATGTATTAAGTGAGTAAAATACATGAATTGAAATGATTGTCTATTTTGAGTTGTGTTTTGATCGGTAATGCCTCATAACCCTAATCTGGTGATGGATATGGGTTAGGGGTGTTACAAGGTTGGGATACTGTTACGGAGGAAGTATACTATACTGGTGGCTTTGCCACATATGTTGTTACTGGCAGCTTTGCTGTGATACTACTACTGGCAACTTTGTTGCGATGTTGGTGTGTTGGCTGGGTGGGTCGATTTTATCCCCACATGGTGTGTTGGTGGTATGGAGTGGTTTGTCTGGCTAGATTGGGGTGGGTTGCACTGTTGCATTACTGCACTATAATGTTACTGTATTGGGCTAAGGCCCACACTAATACTGTAATGGGCTAAGGCCCACGCTGTACTATTTTTGAATAGGGCTCAGGCCCAGACTATTGTTGTATACTGTTTATAGATTGACTGATAGGGGATTACACACTGAGTTTTCATAAATTCACCTTTTCTTTTTAACTGTATAAGTAATCCCCAGCGTTAGGCAATTCGGTGCTGCAAGGAGCTCGATGGTGGCCACACATCCGTTCTGGTTTTTTTTTTTATTAGCATTTTGGATTTTAAATATGTCATATGGGTTTTTGTTATGTAATAAAGCCTCATTAAACTTAAATTATTTTATTCTGGCTTTATTTATTTAGATTGATACTTAACTGATAGAAGTAGAATGCTGGTTTCTATAAAAGGGTTAACTGTTTTCAAAACACCACGTTTTTGTAACATTTTCAAAAATGCTTCTGCAACAAATAATATTTTAAAAGTAATAATGACTTAATATGATTAATAAATGACTAAGATAATTTGAGAATTAGCATAGAAGCCTTAATCTTCAACGGGTTTTTATCATTAAGATTAAGTTTTCGAAAAGTACTTCAACGTGACACTGCCAGATTCAGCCATAACATCTGGGCCGGGTTTGGGGTATTACAATATGTTTAGAATACTTTAGTTAAGCTATCATGCTCAATAGTGACTAAATCGAGAAAGAGAGGACGTGATTCTCAGGGTTCTGATAGGAGTGCATGAAACAAGTTTCAACCAAGTCAATTTGGGCAGCAAGGTAGTGTTGTAGTTAGTATTGGTTGATCATCGAGTGGTTTTGGATGGCTACTTTGTGGACATTGTGAGATTAGGCATCTTGGAGAGTGCTGGAAACTAACAGACGAATGTTTCAAGTGTAGCTTTAAAGAACACATGTTGAGGGATTGTCTGAAAAGGGTTTAAGTTTCGCAGACTCAGACTTCTGCACCTACAGCTATTGAGGCCATGTCCGAGGTAGAGGTGGTAATGAGAGACAGGATTGGCAGTGAGTTGTTGCTCAGACCTTTGCTACTTAGGTTGAGGCCAGGGGACTAGCTTGCATATATGCTATTAGTGAGTTGCAGAATCAAGATTCGATCGTTAATATTGCGGGTATTTTTGTCTTGTAATAAATTCCTTTATTCTCGTTGGTAGATTTAGGTTTTACACCTTCGTAAATTTTGAATGATTTAGGTAATAAGTGGAGAATCTCGATAGAGACTATTAAATTAGAAACAATGATTAGGAGTTCTATAGATGAAAGTGTCGTAGTGAATAGAGAAAACTATTAGTGAAGTTACTGAACGACAGTTCATGGTGGTGAATAGGTTATTCAAGAAAAGCCTTAGAAAATTAAACAGAATAGGAATCAAAGTTGCATAGGGAAAGCGTGGTGGTTGGTTTAAAAGAAGAAATAACAAACTTTGTGATTAAGCAAATGATGTGTCAGTAGGAAATTTCTTGGACAAAATTATTTTTAAAGGGTGAGAATTGTCACATCCCGAAACTCGGCCTAGTAGTTTTGGGTTAGTAGAATCGGGTCACTAACCGGAGGTTATGTTAGATATCAAAAATTAGGGTCGAAAGTGAGTAATTAAAGAATTAAAGTAGCATATTTGGGTTTTTATTTTATTAACTAGCTTAAAATGAAATTTAATTTTGAGGTCTAATTTGAAAAAAAAAAATGGATTTTAATTTATTTAGGACCTAACTGGAAAGGGAAGAATTAGGAGTAATAAAAAGCGCAAATTGCCCAATTTTTGAAAAATGATCTCCTGCATAGAGCCATTCACGTCTTCTTCTTCTTTCAAACCTTAAAACGTTCAAAGTTTTCTAAAAACCTAAAATCAGAGAGTTTTAACAAAATCAATTCATTCCTTCAAATTTATTAACTCCCCAAACATCAAAATAACCTCCAATTTCAAATGAAAAATGTGATTGCTTCCCCAAATTTGTCATTGTTCTTCTTGAGTTGAAATCTTGAATTAGATTTTTAGATAATCGTTTTTATCAAATCAAGGTAATATTCTAACTTTCAAAGGTTAAATAAAGAGTGTTGTTCATTCAAATTGAATTTTAAACGATTATATTTAGATTTGGTGTTTTTAAAGTATGTTTAGATTCAAAAATGGAAAATCTCGTAATCTTGAGTAAACCCAACATTTCAGAGTGATTTTTGATTCATTCTAACCTAATTAGAAGGCATTTCACTTCAATTTGATAGTTTTTTAACCGAATTTTTAAGAATCAAGCATTTTCCATTTTTTCATGTTCTTAAAAAGCTTCAATTTTTTGAAACATTTAGGACCATGGATTTAGGTGAAACTAATGGTTTAGTTATGAAATTAAATGATATTTAGGATGTTTGGAATCAAAATTGAGGATTAGAAATGAGATTAGAATGTCAAAACTTCAATTTTGACAAAACTAGTCAGTAGTGAAAAAAGTGAGGTTTGAATTGTAGATTTCTTGCTATTTGGTTGTGTTCAAGGCTATTTTTGATGAGTTTGGAATGTGTTTGTTATGTGTGTTAAGTTTTGGATCAATTGGGAGCCACTATGAGCAAGACTAAAGGCAAGGAAAAGCTTGTTTAAGCTTTTGGCTTGTAAATGGAAGTATGATTGGTGAGTGTCTAGAGTCACTGTCGGTATGCACGATTCATAGCGTTAATTAGGAACTTAGGAATAGGATAAAACCCTATCCTAAGTTTTGAGTGTAAGCCTTTCTTATACTAGTTTTCTTGTTATCAAAATATGAATAATGTATGTCAAATTGTGGAATGTGATGCTGATTTGATAAGTAAAGTAATTGAATACTGGTATGTGGTATGTGATAATATGATTTTAATGCATTCATAGGTGAACAAATATGTGATGGCTTAATGAGTATATTTATGGCACTTAAAGTGAAACTAAATGTGAATCCAATAAGTATACATTGCGTACAAGTTTGTGATGTAAATGGATGAATATGAACAATGATGATGTGCATTGAAGCAGTAATTAAGTATGTGAAATTGTGGATATTTTAGCCTTATGATCTCCTGAAACCGTTGGATATAGTTGGCATGCCATTGACTGTGAGTATTCACCTTTGTGTTGTGATTTAGGCATTAAGGCCTTAGGACGGATTGGGAAGATAAGAGGATGTCGAGCTAAGCTCCAGTCATCGAAACATATTGGTGTGTTGGAGAGTGTTTAGCTTTATCCAATGTGTGGTGATAAGCCCACTTTTGTGTTTCATAATCTCAAGGTGCCAAATTACAATTAAATGAGTTATATATGAGATATATTGTGTAAAATTGTATGTGAGAGTATATGATACTTTTATGAATTAATGAAGCATGAACATGTCATTTTGACTCGATTAGAATATGGTTGTGGATGTGTTGTAGTATGCTCTTGTTTCACCTTTGATGTTGTGTATGCTTTATAGTTATTCTGACATTCACTGAGCTTCTTTAAGCTCACACACTCCTTACTAAGTCTTTGTAGATAAGTAGTATTTCGGTGTTTGCGATTCGGCCAAGGAAATGATCCTAGCAAGGAAATAAGTTTAAGTAGGTGGTGTTATAAACTTTCGGTATTTTGAATAAAGGCAACGTGGGTTTATAATTTATTTGATTATTATTATTATTTGTTTATTATTATTTTGGGCTTTAGAGTTTTCGTATTGTTTGGAACTATAATTATGAATATTTTATGATTGGTAATTTGTCTAATGATGCATGTTGAAAGCAATAATCGTTGAGTATGAATGCTCCTCTATTTTTCTATGTTCTTGTTGATTTGTACAGAGGTATCGATACTTGGGGCTTAAATATTGATACCTCAATGTCAAAATGTATGTGCAGGAAAATAATAGCTTAATTTAGTATCGATACCCTATCACAAGTATTGATACTCGGGGTAAAAATACAAATTTCTTTGTTTATGTATTGATAAAATATTTTTGGTTCAAAATTGAGTTGGAAAAATAGAATGCTGGAATGGCATCGATTTTCTATTTAGCATCGATACTTGTTTTACTAAATATCGATACCTACTATTGAGTATCGATACCTACGTTATTTTCTTTGGAAATTTGCTAAATGATCTGTAAGCATCTATTTAAAAATTTTCGAATGTCATATAATGTTTCTCTAGTTGCAATCATCTTTGGAAATGCTTAAGCTAATAAAAATTGTTCTTTCTTGAAGCTATGTGTGCATGTGTAATTATTATGATGTTGATATAGTGTCCTATAACTTGGGTCCAGTGACCGGACTGAGCGATGGGTGTTACAACCTTGTTTTTTAACAACCTAAGTGAACCATTCGAACCAAGCTTGAGGAGACTACTTTAGATCATACAAAGATTTCTTGAGCTTACATACTTGAGTTCAAAATCTTTCTTCAAAATATGGAGGAGGATTCTTCACATTCTTCTTCAAGTTTTCCATTTAGGAAAGTATTCTTCATATCCAGCTGCTGTAAAGACCAATCAAGATTAACAACAATGGATAAAAGAACTCTAATAAAATTTAACTTAGCTACTGGAGCGAACGTCTCAAGATAGTCTATGCCGTATGTTTGAGTGTACCCTTTAGCCACCAGTTGAGCTTTGTATTTGTCTAAAGATCCATCCAATCTAAATTTGGTGTGAACACCCATTTATAGCCCACTGTTTTTTTTCCTACAGGTAATTCTATTGTTTCCTATGTAGCTATTTTTTCAAGAGCACGCATCTTCTCTAAAACAGCCTCATTCCATTCAAGAATCTATAAAACATCTTTCACTTTTTTTGGTATTTCCACAATATCGAGACACGAAACAAACCTCATGACTGTGAAGTTGAGTTTGTGATTGATCTGGTTCTTAGAACTACATCGATATTGATATCACCGTATCATATGGCACTAGCTAAGTTAAAAGAATTGAAAGCACAATTACATGAATTGTTAAACAAAAGGTTTATTCGACCGAGCGTATCTCTTTCTAGTGCACATGTGTTGTTTGTGAAAAAGAAATACGACTCCTTAAGATTGTGTGTTAACTATAGATAGTTGAATAAAATCACAATAAAGAATAAGTATTATTTGCCATGTATTGACGATTTTTTTGATCAACTATATATTTATTTCCATATAACCGGTTCATATAACCATTTCATATATTCATTTTTCACCCGATGAACCAAATGAAATAACATCAATACATGAAAACGATACTCACACAAGCTATGGGTCGGGATGTTAGGTTACACGATGCTGCTCACACGAGTTATGGAGAATCCACAACTAATACAGGACTTTAGCCATCGGTAGTACATCTAAGACCAGCACCCTAAATAGTAAATAACCCTACTGACATGTCATTTGTATCCTAAGCATTCATGAGGTTCATACGGTAGTGTTTCATA
This sequence comes from Gossypium stocksii, assembly GCA_020496765.1. Lineage (NCBI taxonomy): Eukaryota > Viridiplantae > Streptophyta > Magnoliopsida > Malvales > Malvaceae > Gossypium > Gossypium stocksii. The sequence goes on from CM035624.1 coordinate 47,131,682, forward strand.
TGTATATTATTTAGTCATATACACATTATTTCATAACAAGAATTCATCCATGTAGTTTCCCATTTTCAAACATAATCTTTAATTTAATTAACATTACAACTTAGTTCAAACACGTAAATGAACTCAATCACAACATGTATAGATAGATATTAAATAAAAAATACAACTAATTAATTTAACCAATTTATGAACTTACCTAATCACAATAACTATGAACACATCAACGAAGACTACTCGACCACTTTTTCTTTCCTTCGATTATCAACCAACTGATCCATTTTTTTATCTAAATATAATATTTTTATTCAATTAACCAATTCAAATAGTTTAAAACACTTAAATTCACATATATAACCCTTTATCAACATTTTACATTTTTACCCTAAATTTTACCTTTTTATTAAATTTAGTCCTTAAACCTAAAACTTTCAAATCTATCACAATTTAACAAAATCAATGCTAGCCAAATTTTATACAGTCACTATACAGCCCATATTTATCAAATTTTGACAAGAATTTCATGTAATTTTACTATTTTAACAACTTAGTCCTTAAACTTTAAAACTAACCAAAATCATTTTACAAAATAGTCTTATTTAACTATCAAGCTTAACAATCTATCATCAAACTTCAAAAAATCACAAATTCATCAATGACATATCTCAAATTTAACATTTTTATGAATTAGCCTTGGGTTAGCAAAATTAAGTTACAACTATCTCAAAAACATAAAAATTACTGAAAATAGACTCAAAACACATACCATGCAATTGCCGAAAGCTTCCTTATACAAAAATGAAAAATTCGGGTTTTAAGAGGAAAATGGTGAAAAATTGGTAATGTTTTTCTTTTATTTTGTTTTATTATAAATTAATTAACATTTTAATATAAAAAATAACATATATATATATATATATATATATTCATTCACAACTATCCACTGTATAGAAATGATGCTTATTTACCATTTAAAACCATCAACTTATATTTTTATAATCAATTAACCCTTTTAAATTAATAGCGATTGATTTTTGTGACTTTTAAAATTTAGTCCTTTTTCTTTAATTAACTATCCAATTACCAAAATTTTCGCACCAAATTTCAATTTACCTATATAAAAACTCCATAAATATTTAATAATAATATTTACAAGCTCAGTTTATGGAAACCAGGTCCTGATACCTCATTTTCCAAAACCACTTGACTTTAGGGACAAACTACTTAAACTTAATTGTTTGTCCAATTAACAAAATTTATCAAATCAAAATTTAATATAATATTATATTTGATTCGAAAATATTAAATAATAATATTTATGGACTTACTCATCGAATTTGTGGTCTCAAAACTACTGTTTCCGACACCACTAAAAACATGTTGTTACAATTTTCTTCAAATTGAAGGTTCAATTCTCCAACTAACATGAGTTATATTATAATGTTGGAAGAGAATGATCCATCTCTATTCAAGACTCAGGTAATATATGTTTTTACTTGTATAAAATGATTATATGTATAATTTAGGGATTTGTCTAACACTATAATACTTTTAATGCAAGAACATTTTTCAAATGATTTAGAATCTCAAAAAGATTGATGATAATTCATGAGAAAGACTTTGATTTTATTATTTGTGATTATATAATGTTTTGAGAATAATATTATTATATGGTTTTTATAATCATATCTTGTATTTCATTTTAGTTATTATTTAGTATGGAAGAAGTTCAATTCACATTTCTGTAAATATATGGTTTTGGTAATTCAATGTTAATTAGAAAATGATATAACTAAAAAGTTTAATATTTTTCTATACCAATGGTGACTTATTATTTCGATGAATCATTTCTTCGGACAGAAGAAAATCATGTAAACACTTACTCGAAATCTCACTTATTAGACTCCATTGTGGAAGACATAATTTTTTTCTGAAGATATCTTAGCAGCCTTCTGAGTAACTCCTCAATCCAGAGTTCTGCCTGAGGAAGCAGGGGCCGCGGTAGCTGTTGAATCTTCTACTGGTACATGAACAACCGTGTGGACCGATGGGCTTACCAGCCTTCAAGTTCCCATTGAAATAGGATCCACACAAGGAAAAGCACTTGTCATTTGTTGGTTATTAAGGGCATCCCGAAAATGTCTGAGTCGAAATATGGCTTTCAAATTAAGTTCTGAATTAGTGGATGCTGCCAAAGGGAATGGTGATGCCATACACAAAAAGGAAGCCATATTTCAACCCGGACATTTTCGGGATGCCCCTAATAACCAACGAATGGCAAGTGCTTTTCCAAGACAGGGGAATGGGTTTGATTCGGAGATTTTTCTCCTATTCATGTATGATAGATACGTAAGGAGATTTTCATCTCCTGTATGCTATTTTACAAGACGAGTTATTTACATTTCATTTGATGGTCAGAGGCAAATTGAAAGCTAAGCAGTGGTAATTCTGGGGGGATTCTATGGATATCATAGTAATGCAACACATTGATCATTCTTTGGTACAATTTAATCCTACAAAAACATATAAAATTCTTATTTTTTTATTTTTGCTTGGCCAATAAAAGCTTTTATTAAAAGGAAAAAGCTAAATAGACGTTCAAGATACAATATCTCAATATAAACAAAAAATAAACAAATTGTTGGGCACACCCTCAAAGTTTAAATGATAAAGCCTTTCAATCATAAGGAAATAATTTGACACTTACCAACCAAGAGATCACACAAGAAACAATCCCCATATATTGATGTAGGTGAAGGCCATGGAGCTAATTGGTCAGTTAGAGGTATCGAGACGAGGCCCTTAAAGCCAAGGATTCAACAACACTTCTTTCAACAATGATATGAATATTACATTTGCTCACAAGACCATGGTACTCACGATTGGAACTTGCCATGTCATAACCCATAATGCACTTGTCGAAACCATTTTTTTATTTGAAAAAACGGGGATCGACTTTTAAAAATGAAAATGGAGTCACCACCAATCTTTTTTCGAGGTGTGATCGGGTCACCTTGAAATTGATCATTTTAATAAAAAAACATTTTGATTTATTAAAACAATGATTTTGGTCTACGAAATTTGAGAAAACGGGTTTGGGAGTCGGTTAAGCACGAGGAAGGATTAGCACCTTCATAACGCCCAAAATTGGTACCGAATTGATTAATTAATGTCTTAATGTCAAAAATTTGTGAAGATTTTCAAATACGATCCTTTTTATTTTAAAAAATGTTTGAATAAATTGAAATGGATGTTAAGACCCTCTTGTCCCAAAGTAATAAAATATCACATCCAGCACGTTAGAACACGACATTTTAAATACTTGAAATTAAGCTTGTCTTTTAAAAAAATGTTTGAATAAATTGAAATGGATGTTAAGACCCCCTTTGTCCCGAAATAATAAAATATCACATCCAGCACGTTAGGACATGACATTTTAAATCCTCGAAACTAAGCTTATTTTTTGATTTTCAAAGCCCATGGATTGAAATTTAAAAGGATATTTAGTTATTTGGTCAAACGGAAAATCAAAACCCAGCACGTTAGGGCACGATTTCTCAAATTTTCAAACACAAATACAATCCTTTTAAAAATGCTTAAACAATTCAAGTTAAAATTTAAGATTCTTTTGTTTCGAAAGAATTAAATATCACATCCAGCACGTTAGGATGCGACATTTTAAACCCTTGAACCAAAATCATCTCATGATTTACAAAACCCATGCCTTTTAAAAAAAATTAAAAAAGGATATTTAGTTATTTGGTCAAACGGAAAATTGAAACCCGGCACGTTAAGGCACTATTTCCCGAATTTCCAAACACAAAATATTACCTTATTTAAAAAACTTCTTTTTGAATTTTTAGGAAAATTGATGTAATATTAAAACGATGCATAAAAACTTTGATAGAAAAACGACAATATAAGAACAAGCCACAAAAAATAAGAACGCAAGAGAGAGAAATTTGAGTGAATGCTCTCAAGAATTCTTATTGCTCCCAAAACTTAAGTGATTTACAATGAAGGGAGAGGCCTCTATTTATAGTTGAGCCTCCCCAAATCCAACGGTACAGATCAATTACATCAACGGCTAAGATTAAAGGAAGATTGCATATCATATCTTCTAAGATTGCATATCATATCTAAGATTGCATATCCTTGAAAATTATGTTTTCATATGCGTCAAGCTTGTAGATGGACCTTCAATCTTCTCAAGTAATGGGCCATTCCGATCAGGCCAAATGATATATTTGTAATTTTGGATTGGACTTAGACTTTGTTTTATTTTATTATTATTTTTTGTATGGACCCAGGCTAAATTAGCCTATTATAGTACTCGTACAAAAATGCTAGTCAATGTTGATTGCCCTTTCAAGCAAGATCCAAACAAACACCTAGTTTTATCAATGAATTATTGAAACCAGTCATGCTAGTGCAAGATAGGCACAAAATACAAACATATATCCAAATTCATAACAAAGCAAAAAAAAAAAACTTGAAACCACAAATTAAAAAATCGAATCCGAAAGAGTTTAATTCATGGAGTCTTTGCATTCATTTTCATCAGCTTTCAATGACAATGCCCCTTAATTTGTTGTGTACTTAAGCATCTATAAATCATAAAAACAACAAAAGAAAAAAAACCTCATCGTTAAGACTTTTATGACATTGGTTAACAAGATAGTTTTCATGGATTAAAGTTTGAACTATAAGGAGATGAAAAAGTAATATCTAAAAAGAGAAATCTGAGAAGCATCAAAGGGTTGCATGGTATTTGCAACATGGAAAACAAATGTACAACCATAATAGAATTTTAACATCTAAATTTCCTAAATTAATCTTATTCTTTTAAACAAAATCAATAATAGAATTTGCATAAACATATGTAACAAATATAAATTTCATGAAATAATAAATCACTGCTACATGTCTTAAATACAACTATAAATGCAAAGAAAATGCTTCATCTATAGTCAATGATGGAAATCTGTAAAACTTAAACCATTATTATTATTGAAAAAGATATTATAGAAAATAATGCTATCAAATATCGACAAAGAGAAAGCTTTGATTTTGCTTTTAAAAGAACTCAAAAATAGCCATAACACAATCAAAGTTACCATATTTTATACTATTACTAAAAAAAATTAAATTCTAGACCGAGAACAAAATTGAAGAACAAAACTCAGAATTTCACTAAATTCTTTTGTAGGTAGCCATGGCATTACTCAAGTGATAACTAAATAATTGGCATAAACTAAAGTTTTCATAATTTACAATGTATGCTGCGAAAAACCATGATTTATAATACTATAAACTAAAGAACTTTATTTCAATGTGAATGAAGAGTTCTGATTGATACTATTTCTTGATTCGAGGAAAACAAATACAAGTTAATTGTGCAATATGAACAATTGAGTGAGCTATAAAAGTAAGATACTTCCACACATTTCTCTTTCTATACAACAATCTTGTGTAAAGCTTAAATTCTCCATAAAAAATTGAGTTTATGTATATGTGAAGCAATTTTGTGTTTGCAAGAGGAAAACTGTATTTCTCCTTAAAAGAATTGTCCTTTTAAATCTTTCAATTATCTGATAACATTGATATATTATCAAACAACAGAACATGATTAAGAAAAAAATAAGAACCCAAAAAATTGAAGAAATATCGGACCTCATAAAGTAAATACAATGTTTATTGGATATGAATACCTTATATATATATATATATATAAAGGGAAGAACATTAAAAATGGGATAAACTCGTACATGTGGTTTGCAAATGAGTGATATAATTTTTTTTTTAAATCCAAAAAATTTGAACAAATATCCAATCATCGGAAAAAATCATGTTTGCTGGATATGAATACCCTAAAAAATGAAAGAAAATTAAAAATTGGAATGAACTCATACTTGTGATTGGTGAATGAGTGATATAAACAACAAAGAATCGTACGATGAATTTTTTTTTTGGACGAACAGCATTTGATGTGAACTCCATGATGAAATTGATAAAAAGAGACAAAAGGAATTGATAAATGATCTGTAACGGAATTGAGATTTATTTTAGAGATTTGAGTTTTTTTTAAGGAAAGGGATTTGATTGTTTCTTTTTTTTTTTTTTTGTTTTTTTTTGTTTTTTTGGTTTTGGATGAAAGAGATTTGAGTTTTAATCTACATAATTACGAGTGACCTGATATCCCGGCCCACCGTCATGACTTTCTTCAGGACAAGCCAAAAAATTGAAGCTTTTTTCTTGTGCTAAATAGTGCTAAGTCATTACAATGCAAAATACTGAAAACCCGGCCTTCGATCATACTAATCCTTATCAATTTAACTTAAATGTATTTATTACATACAAATATTAGTAGCAGCGAAGTTTATAAAGGAAAGAAAACGTGACAAAAGCAGAGGAGAATAGAAAACAAGAATGATCTATTAACTTAAAAAGCCAGCTTATTTTCTGTACATTTGATTTCATATATACCTACACATCATGATTAAACATACGGATTGATTTCTTAATTCTAAAATGACCCATTACTTGGAGGGAATAGCAATAGGTATCTATATATCTTGCTTAGGCTTCCGGCTCAATTCTGAGTAGTGACCGCCCATTTCCTGCAAAATCTCCATCCACAAACTTTCTGAAGATGAGTCCAATGTGTCCCCAAAAATCAGATTCGGACTACAAGCAGCCACATACCAATATTCTGATTCAATTTCCTCTATCAGCTGGTCCAGCTGCCACCCGGCATAACCGACAAAGAACTTGAAATCCTGAGACTTAAGTACTCCTCTCTTCACCAGCTCTGCAGCTTTATCCAAACTATTTCGAGCACCGAAACAGAGGCCAGGAATCACCTCTTCAAACCCAGGGAACTTCAACTTTTTACCAACTCTTAAAAGAAACATACTCGCCTCAAGAGGCCCTCCAAAGTGCAGGGCACATTCAGCAAAAGTAGTAGCTAATTCATTATTAGTGGGTTTCATGTGTTTGACCTTCTTGTGCACTGGGCGATTAACAACAACTCCGAATGGCCCCTCTTGTGGGTGTCTGGTTCCAGATCTTAGAAGGACAACAACCGTTCTTTCAAAGGTGCGAACTCCATCCAGCTTCTCTGTGGCAACAAGAACACAGCCAGTCTCTGGCACAGAAAGAGGGTGGGCCCATTTTTTGCCAAGACGTTTCGACACATGAGGTGTCTCACCTTGCTTATGAGCGCCAGATTCTGTCTTCTCTACCTGTTAAAATTTATACAACAGATTTAGACTGTAGTGTTCCTAGAGCAAGAACAGTGATGGTAATGCTTGATGTCCTTAATCTACATTTTCTTTTATAAGATGCTCAAGGGTTACCCAGGCTTTGCATGGCTCTAATCTCCAGCAGATTCCAAACAATATTAAGGGCGCACTCCCGCATTGTAGTGTATTCAAGGCTTTGTCAGGTTGAAGGCACCATTCCCGAGAGGTTATAAGAAATAAAATATATTATTTGGCTTGCCCCTTGGTGCTTAGGCACCCTCATTGCCTACAATAATCTGTATCTTAGAGTAAGTAATTTGTTACGAGCTTTTTTCTATCTTAAATTGGATAGTCTAGATTACTTTCTTTCCCCCATTATTGCCAATGTCCTAACTGGGGAAAGAATGGTTAAAATTATGCTTCAAGAAATCCTCATGTAGGTCCTGGACATGTCAATTGAACTATAGGTTTGAGAAACAAGACACCATTTGTCTGTCAGAAACAATGAGGGAAAGAACTTTAATTAAGAACTATCATATAAACAGATACATGTTATACATATATATATATATATTTGGACAGTCGAAGTTCAACATTTTTTTCTTGAATACTTTCAAGGTTCCAATCTAGGGATCAAATATCTACATGTTTGCTTCATGTAGTTTCTCTAGTCAAGTCCAACAACTAAGATGAACCATAAGCTGGAAGGTAACATTGGATCTTCTCAGGATCTTGAGATCCAAACTGAGTAGAAGGGAGAAAGGAGAAGCGTCCAAATAATTTTACTCCTTAATTATTGAAGAAGCAGCAAGTACATAATTAAAGGAAGAAAAATATCACCTGGTAATTCTTGTATAACATTGCTCTGAACTCTCTCCAGTCTGTGTCCGTATAATGAGAGTTCTGAGAAGCTGAGTCATAAGATTTATTGCCGTCCGGAGAATTATTTCTTCCTGAACTCTCTTCATTGGGAATAGATTGATCACCATTTCCTGGATTCATTATCATAAACATTCCACAGCTATGTTCAATACCAGTACATAAATCACTAATCTTTGAGAGTTCTACCAATTGCCTCTATTCAACATATGAAATCAAACATTACCTTTACCTTTCAATTAATTGATCAGTCACTATCCATTAACGTTCAAGATCTCCAATACTTGAACAAGTTACTCTTAAACAAATGACATCAACAAGTAGCTTAAAAACCCATAGATATAAACCACAATTATACAAATAGATATATATATATATATATATATATATATATATGACCTCTCCCCCAAAAATTGCAACAAAAAGAAAAATGGCATACCAGAAGAAGAAGAGGAATTATCGTCATTATTCTTCTTAGTCATAGCTTTAACAGTGAAAGAACGAGCGGCAGATGAAGAGAGGCATCGCCTTGAGACTCTAATGTCAAGGATTCCGAGTTTTCCAATCATCAAGGAATTGGGTCTTTCAGGAATCGAATTCCCCTTCAACAACAAAGCCCCAGCTAAACCAGCAGCAGGGTTACAAGTGTTTGCGTTCTTCACGTGGACAGTCCACAGATCCATCTTTAGCAAGGGAAAATTCAGCCACTTGATCTCTTTTTCCTCTACCTTTTTCCTGCCCGGAGGGAAAACAATTCCGTTTAGAAGAAGAGGAAATTTATGACGAGGGAAATCTGAAATGAATATCATATATAGGAAATTGTAATACTATTGAAATTATATTTATAAAAGGTTAAAAACTTACCTATACTCTTCTAAAATTTGGAATTTAGACTCTAAAATTTTATTTAAATCAATTTAGTCCCTCTATTTTTCAAATGTCCCAAGTGCAACACTTAACACTATTTTTTTTTTGTTAAATTTGGGTTTTTACAATGTTATTTTTTAAAATTATATTACTATCCAGTGAGTTTTTATTTCAAAGTATCAAACCAACAAAATTAACAAAAAAATTAATAATGTTAACCGTTGGACCTGAATTTAGAAATCTAAAAGTAGATGTACTAAATTCCTGAAAAAAAAAGGTATAAGGACTAAATTCTAAATTTTCAAAAAATACAAGAACTTATGGCATATTTTAACCATTATAAAATGGTAAACTCTTATAAATATCATTTTATATTGTGTTTTTAGTTATTTTATTTAAATGTCAAGAATATTATTATATTAATATTCAATATTCTAAAATATCATTATATCAAAATTCATCCTTTATTAAAAGCATATTAATGAAATTTAGGTGATTTAATTTTGTTGATACAAGGTATAACAACAGAGAAGGATAACGAGGAAATTACAGTGGTGTAGAAGAGGTTGAAAGCTGAAACTAAGACAAAGTGACAGGTTGACTAAAAAGACAATTGCTCTGGGTAACTTTAGGTTGTTGGAAGATCAATTCCTTCTTCATTGTTCCTCAAGAATTTATAGAAAAAGTCCTCTTGTCCACTAGTATGACGTGACCGAATAAGCATTCAATTCGCTAAATGCATATTAGACTTGGTACCCTAAGTATATTATTTTTTTAAAAAAAATTGGTCTAATAATAATATTCATTAATTACATTAATACCCTTTGTATATTGTCCTCGATGGTTTTTGCACGCAAAGTAAAATGGAAGCAAATATTGACTTAATATGTATCTAACGTTTAATTAATACTAAGCGGCATTATGTGATCAGATCGTAATATGGAAAGACAACTTGTATTATTAGATGAACCTAAACATGTCATTAGTCTAATCGGAAATAAGCAAACTACTTGAAAGACTAATATGTTGTCTATCAAGTCCAATTGGGGATATATTTTGTCTTAAGCATCGGAGCAAATGACTCCCAGAAGATAAAGATATAAATGTGACTAACTGGATAGACAGTACATTGGAAGGACCCAAGTACAATAGATCCTAAATTCGTTTATAGAATTATTCACTTATGATGTTCATAGTGTGGCATATGTTAATCCTGAGTGGATGATGAACTATGTATGTGTGACCTGTATACTTTGATATAAATAAAAGCCTATGTTCAAATAAATAAGGAACCGAAAACTGGTGTACCGAGTATATGAATTTTACAACATGAAGCATTATTCACAATAGAGGGATTCATAGCCCAAGAAATGGGTAAATAATATTCTCTCACTAGCATTACATGATAGGCGAAAATTAAACGTGGCTACTAGTCGTTTGTCTTTGTGATAAACAAATTAATTACTATTTGATAGTAATTGACTTTTTATGAAGGAAGATGTAATGGTTACCATGAGATAAAATAAGGTCATATTGGGAGAACAAATTTATCCCAAATAGATTAAGAATATCCTATAAGGTAACACACTTATAACAAGGTCGTTGGACAAGCATTGGTCGAGTAGCTTTTGTAATGATATGTAATTAGGGAGAGTTCTATCACAATACTATAGTGGACAAGTTCATGAAATGAGTTTATAATTAATAGGCAAAAAGTTAAAACTTAATTATAAATAATTTAAGCCCTAATCATATACGTCAAATTGGTCTCTCTGCTAGCTCATTGAAACCAAAAACAAATTGCGTATAAAATCAAATGAACAAAAATGGATGGAAATGATACAGTTAAAGAAATGGGTCACATCCGAAAATGAATGTGTTTTCTCATTAAATTAGAATTGACTTGAGAATTAATTTAAAATATTTCAAATTATTATTTAATCAAATCATTGAAGTTTGAAAATAGAATTAAATTAATTGGTCATTATAAATCCATTAAATATGGAAATTAAATATATTTTCTCACAAATTCTTTTACGGTACAGTTGCCATGACTTTAATGGAATTAGAATTAAGTTGAAAAAATTATTTAATTGGAAATTAATTTATCTAATTAAATTAAATTAATAAATAATATTTATTTTGAGAAATAGAAAATTATGTATTAGGTTGGATTAAATTATAAAGAGTTGGATTAAAAGTCTAGGAAGCACATATAATTGGAACCAATACTGGAGAGGCTCAAAACCCCTCATAATACATATAGGGCAACAACCCTAGTATATTTAACAAGGGTATCTGCCCCTTTCTCCTAGTTAAACTAGAAGGCTAGTTTTTCTATCAAATAAATATTATTTGTGTTCTACTAATTCAACCAAGATTTTTTTCATCTCTCTCTATAAATAGATGACACTGGTAGAGCTAAAAATATAGAACTTGGAGATATTATTATTTTGCTTGAAAATAGTGAGAAATATATTTCCTAAGTATAAATTCTATTTTCTGGGAATAACAATTCTACCGGTTTCTATTGTGAGGATATTACTTTCCTATTGAAAGTAAGAAATTGTTTCTAGTTCTGTATTTGATTTGTGATTGTTCGAGGCCACACTCAAAGCGATTAGTGGAATGAGAATAGTGGAGAAGGTTGTTTGGTTGAAAGCCAGAAATGTTTAGGACTCGTCTTACTCAGCTCAAATATATTTTGGAAAAAGTTTGTTGTTATAAATATCACAAACTGACTCAGTTTCCAAAATTTTAATTTTTCACTATGATAGAAAATCGTTTTAAGTGCCATAGGTACCTCTCATTAGAGTAAGAAGTTTTAAGCTTTTTATTCACCATTTTAGTTTGAAACATCGAGTAGTTATGTAATTTGATAAAGTAACGATTGTTTACCATCCATCTATTACAACTCAAAGAATTATTTATATGAATAGCAATTCTTTTATTGAATGTCACGGAATAACTGTCATTAAATAAACATGCTACAGAAATTAAATTCCTTTTAGAATGAGGTACATAAAATACATCATTTAAAACAATCTTTTTAAAATTATCAAAATGTAAAATAACTTCTCCCACTGCTTCGACCGAAACATAGCTCCCATATCTGGTACTGTAACAAGAGGCTCATGTCACTCAAACTTCTCGTTTTGCCGAACATCTATAAAGAAGCACACACATGGTTAGTGGCTCTAGAATCAATAACCTAGTTGCTAATTGTAACACCCTTAACCGTCTCTATCACCAAATTAGGGTTACGGAGCATTACTATACAATTCAGAACATTTAACTTCAAAACAAAAACCATTATGAAAAATTAATGCTAACATTAGATAATTTAATTAAAGCAAAAATACACTTATGGGCCTTAAATCGGGCCTATGATGCCCTAAATATAGTTTGGAAACAATCTAGGATCAATTTGAAACAAAATAGGAAATTTTGAAAAAACTTGAAAATTTTGGAAACAAGGGTCACACGGCCGTGTGAGATAGCCCAGACCGTATGGGCATCCAAAGTCTGGACACAAGGCCATGTTACAGCCTGTGTGTTTGCTCGTGTGGGTGTTCAAAATAGGGCTACATGACCGTGTTGTAGGCTTTGTACTAGACCGTGTTACATACTAACTTGAGACACACGGCTATGTGAAACCTACATCTAAAATAATAATGACACACGCCATGTGGAGTGACCGTGTGGCACACGACTATGTAAGCCCATGTCCCAAAAAATCTCTAAAACAAGCCATTTCATGCCTAATTATTTACACATCAAGCCAATCATTTACACACACATTCCTATGATAAAAAAACATTAAAACTCACCTCAAATCATACCAAAATAACTATCCTATAATTTCTAACCAATATGTCATTCAAAGGCACCACAATTTATGTAACAACTAAATTTAGGGCCTAAACAGAATAGTGGTTTCGAAACCACAAATCTAAAGTATAAAAATTTATTGTAATAAATTTATGAGGTTTAATATATGATTGAATGCATGTGTGAAAATTTCGTTAAGAAATTTTAGCGATAGAGTGTCCAATTTGAATATTAGGACTAAATTGCAAAGGTTGCAAAATAAGTGTTCTAGAAGCTTTTAGTGCTTAATTGAAATGCATTTTTAAATTAGAAGTCCTTATTTAGTAATTAGACCATTATATGTCATGATGGACAAAAATGGATATGGAAGGGTAAAATTTTAAAGAAGGGCCTTAAGGGCATTTTGGTCATTTGGTTAATAAAAGAATAAAAAGGGAAAAATCAAGTCAAAATTGGTGTCCATCTTCTCTCCTTGGCCAGAATTCTCAAGGGAAGCCATAGCTAGGGTTTGGCCAACTTTCAAGCTTGATAGTAAGTGCATCCTAGCCCCGTTTTTAATGCTCTTTACATTTTTAAAGTCGTTATCGCCTGATTTATCTATTTCTACCATTAATTTGAGCTAGGGTTCATGTTTAAAAATTTACCCATGTATGAAATGCATGTATTTTGATGTCTAATGGTAGAAAATGAATGTTAGTTGTGTAATAAATGACTTTTAATAAGTGATTTTTGGTGAAAACTTCCAAAAGGACCTATTTGTAAAAGTTGTAAAATTGGTGGTAAAAATCTGATTTAAAAGAAAATGTGGGCTGTTATAAGCATGAGATAGGTTTGGCTAGGCGTAGGTTTTGAGAAAAATGAATACATTTCATTTTACGAGCCTAGGGATTAAAGTGTGTAAATAAGTGAGAGTTAGGGGCAAAAATGTCAATTTGCCTTAATATGGTTTTTGGGTCAAATTGAATAATGTGAATAATAAACAAGCTAAATGTGTTATTATAGAGTAAGAAAGACGTGGAATCGACCTTTATCGGGGGAAAGAAAAGGTCGTGGACTAAATTGCAAAAAAAATCATTTTATATCGAGGTAAGTTTGTATGTAAATAATGTGTTGTTATATTTATGTTTTGAATGCTTTAATATTGTATGCTTTGTGAATAACTATCTAAATGTGTATATCAACCAAGTAGCGATAAGTGAGAAAATCCTTATTGAACCTTAGGAATCGAATAGGATACAAGTGAATGTCACTAGGAAACTAAGTGTTTAAGTGATTAAGTGATCCGGGTGCTGGTCTAGTACATCCTACCAGTGGCTAGCTAATCTGGCATGTGTTGCAGATACCTGTCAACTTGTGTAAGCAGTACTATGTAGCTACGTCACGACCGTCAGCTTGTGTGAGCAAGCTCGTGATTAGCTCGAGAGTGAGCTCTTAAGTGATAAGTGATAAGTGGTAGCTTTAGCTGCAAATAAGTGTGACACTTATGTGCAAAACTTCTGAGTATCCTTTAGTATTCCAAGTGGTTCAACGAGTAGTTAAATGATATGGCATAGTGTGAAAGCAAGTGAAATGGTTGTGTTATGAGTTGATGCAAGTATGAGTGTGAAATTTGTAAGCAATGTGATCGATGTGTATATTGGACCTTTGGTAAGGTTGAAATGAGTAAGTTGTGAACATAAATCTTTAGCGTGATTTATGCAAATTCTTTCATATTAATTGTATGCTTTATATGTTTTAAACGTCCATTATTTGCATATAGACTTACTGAGCTATGTGGCTTACTCCCTTTCTTTTCTCTTTTCCCTATAGAGTTGTCAAGTTAGCTCGAGATCTGGAGATTAATAGGGTTCCATACACACTATCAACAATTATTTTGGTATTTTGATTTCAACATTTGAAATTATGGCATGGATATTTGACTTATTAATTTTGTTATGTGTCGTAATTGTTTTGGCCAAAAATATTGGCTACTAATGTTGATGGTTCATTTTGTATAAGCCTATTGGAATTGGCCAATATTAGTTATGTCTAAACTTCACATGTGAATATGGTTATGAAGGTGCTAGCTTGCATGATTAAGTTGAGTAATGTGTGATGTGTATGTGTGATGAATGTGGTATGTATTTGATGTGTGGATGTCTTAATTTATGAATATTTGGTTGTATAATTATGCCCTACTATGTGTTGTTGAAATTGGTATGAATGTGTTTACGTTTCAGGGTGATAAATGGCTTGGTAAATAGCCTTATTTTTGTTCATACGGGTAGAGACATGGGCGTGTGCCTGGGCAGTGTGTGAGACATGGTTATCCCCATGGGCATGTGAACAGGTCGTGTGTCCCCTGCACCCTAGTTTTGCAAAATTGAATGTCCAGTAGTAAACACAGGGCAGAGACACGGCCATGTGTCTTAGCTGTGTGAAGGACATGGCCTTAGGACATAGGCGTGTGCTCAGGCCGTGTGAAGTCTGCACCTTAAATGTGAAAATTAAATTCACCACACAGCCCAACACACAGGTGTTTGACTTGGCCGTGTGACCCTAAATGGATGATGACGTCATAAACAGAATGCTCAATGTTTTTCACACGGGTTAAGACACGGGCATGTGTGACCACATGGGCGTGTCCCAAGTTACACGGACGTGTGACACTATTTTGATGAAAAATTTTCTAAGTGTTCCGAAGCTCTTGGTTAAGTCCCAAATTGCTTCCAAAGTATGTTTTGGGCCTCTTAGGCTCATTTTACGGACGATATGAAAGAATGTGAAAAGTTTTAAAATTGGACGCAAATTTTATGGCTCGAAATTGTACGTGTGTTTGTGTTTAAGCCCGGTAATGCCTTGTACCCTATTCCAGAGTGGATATGGGTAAGCGGTGTTACATTTAGTGGCATCAAAGTTATGGTTTAGTCTTTTGTTGGACTAACATAGCATGTGTAAGAGTCTAGCTATACATGCCATAAATATAAATTTTGATAGTGTGATGTTCTTGACCTTTTTAAACTATGTTTTCATATAGTAAATGGATCCCAACTGAGCTGTAGTTGATGACGTAGAAAGTAATGTGCCAACTCCCGCCTGAGGGACCGCTCCACCCGATAGTAGACACGTGACAACTAGTCACGGAGGAGAGGCTCGAGAAGCCTTTCTCCATATGATGAACGAGTGGTATACAAAGTTTATTCTGGCAAACTCGAATGCTTAACCTCCTCCACTCCCTTCTGTTCCTCAACTGGTTCCTTTAGCTCTCCAAGGTTTAGAGATGGTAAGATTGAATAAGCCTCTAGTTGAAAAAATTTGTAAGTACAGAGCCAAAGAATTCAGGGCTAATGTAGATGATGACCCTAAGAGGGCAAAGTTTTGGCTTGAAAACACCATTCGAGTATTTGATGAACTATCTTGCACACCAGAAGAATGCTTAAAGTGTGCTATATCACTTCTGAGGGATTTGGCATATCAGTGGTGGAAAACTTTAGTATCAATGGTACCAAGGGAAAGAGTCACTTGGGATTTCTTCCAAGAGGAATTCCAAAAAAAGTGTGTAACTAGCAATTTATTAATCAGAAATGAAAGGAATTCTTAGAGTTGAAACAGGGTCGAATGACTATATCTGAGTACGAGCGAGAGTTTGTTAGACTCAGTAAGTACGCTCGGGAATGTGTTTCCACAGAGGCTATTATGTGTAAGTGGTTTACGGACGAGTTGAATGAAAATATTAGACTGTTTGTTGGAATTCTAGAGCTAAAGGAATTTGTTGTGTTAGTCGACCGAGCTTGCAAGTTGAAAGAATTATGTAAGGAAAAGAGGAAAGTTGAGCTTGATGCTAGAAATACGAGAAAGAGAATGATGAGTAAGTCTTTCCAGTCTTCATCATAGAAATCGAGGGATATGCACACCCGCTTGAATGTTTCAACTGGGAACCCTAACAGAGATCGCGAGAAACAATATTCGGGTTCCAAGGCTCGAACTACATCTATAGCGAGCATTGGTAACATGGGATCTGAAAAGTCTGAATGCCAATACTGTGGTAGGCGACACCCCAGTGAATATTGGATGATCACCTAGGCTTGTTTTAAATGTCGCTCCCAAGATCATTTCATTAAGGATTGTCCTGAATTAGTTGAAAAAGAAAATACTCAGAATGCTAAATCGAGTAACACTATGCTAGAGGGAGACCAGTGAGAAATATAAGAGATGTGGCCAATAGCAAATGTGTACCTAAAGATTTGACTGCAAGATCAGAATCTAGAGTGCCTGTGAGAACTTATGCTATCCTTGCTTAGAAAGATGCGTCATCTCCTAATGTGATCACTGGTATATTTTCTCTTTATGATACTAATGTCATTGATTTGATTGATCCAGGGTCTACACATTCTTATGTTTGCATGAACTTGGTAACTAATATGAATTCGCCTATTGAGTTTATTGAGTTTGTGATTAAAGTGTCCAACCCTTTAGGCAAGAATGTGCTAGTTGATAAGATTTGTAAAAACTGTCCTTTGTTGATTCGAGGTCACTGTTTCCCGGCTAACTTAATGTTGTTGCCATTTAATGAGTTTGATGCTATTTTGGGTATGGATTGGTTGACATCATATGATGCCAAGGTGAATTGTAGGCAAAAAAATTATTGAATTGAAATGTGAAAATGGTGAGGTTCTTCAGGTTGAAACAGATAAATCCAGTGAACTGCCTATTGTGATTTCATCTATGTCGGCTCAGAAGTATGTGAGAAAGGGTTGTGAAGCATTTCTTGCGTATGTATTCAACACCAAAGTGTCTGATTTGAGGATCGAATCTGTGTCGGTAGTTTTTGAGTATTTGGATGTATTTCTAGAAGAATTGCCTAGTTTGCCTCCCATTAGGGAAATTAAGTTTGCTATTGATTTGGTATCGGGAACTGCTCTGATATCAATTGCTCCATATAGAATGGCTCCGACCAAATTGAAAGAGCTAAAAGCTCAGTTGCAAGAGTTGATAGATAACAGATTTGTGAAATTGAGTTTTTCTTCCTAGGGTGCTCCGATGTTATTTGTTAAGAAGAAAGACAGATCCATGAGACTTCGCATCGGCTACCGACAACTCAACAAGGTGACCATAAAGAATAAGTATCCTTTACTAAGAATTGATTATTTGTTCGACCAGTTGAAAGGAGTGACAGTGTTTTCGAAAATAGATTTGAGATCCAGCTACTACCAATTGAGGGTTAAAGACTCGGGTGTGATAAAAATTGCGTTCAGAATGAGGTATGGACATTATGAGTTTCTTGTTATGCCATTTGGAGTTGCTAATGCTCCGGTTGTATTTATGGATTTAATGAACCGTATTTTCCAACAATACTTGGATAAATTTGTGGTTGTTTTTATTGATGATATACTGATTTATTCTCGTGATGAGACTGAACATGCTGAACACTTGAGAACGGTTTTGCAAACTTTGAGAGACAAGAAATTGTATGCTAAATTTAGTAAAAGTGAATTTTGGCTTAAAAAAGTTAGATTTTGGGGATACATTGTTTCGGATGATGGTATTAGAGTTGGCCCGAGTAAGATTTTAGCTATTGTTGAAAGGAAATCGTCGAGAAGTATGTCAGAGGTTAGAAGCTTTCTAGGCTTGGTCGGATATTTTGGATGATTTGTTAAATGATTTTCGATGATTACTTCTCTTATGACCAAGTTGCTGTAAAAGGATGTTAACTTCGAATGGACCAAAAAGTGCCATCAAATTTTTGAGAAACTAAAGGCAATGTTGACTGAGGCTCTAGTGTTAGTACAACCTGAGTCCGGAAAAGAATTTGTGATTTGTAGTGATACATCATTGAACGGTCTTGGATGTGTATTGATGCAAGAAGGCGAAGTGGTAGCTTGTGCCTCAAGATAACTAAAACCGCACGAGAAAAACTATTCGACGCATGACTTGGAATTAGCTGCCATTGTGTTTGCTTTAAAGATTTGGCATCATCATTTATATAGTGAGAAATGCCGTATCTTTACTGACCATAAGAGCTTGAAGTACTTGATGTCTCAAAAGGATTTGAATTTACGATAACAAAAGTGGCTCAAACTGTTAAAAGACTATGAATTGGTGATTAACTATCACCCAAGAAAGGCGAACATGGTCGCCGATGCTTTGAGCAGGAAGTCATTATATGTCTTGAGAGCTTTGAATACTCAGTTGATTGTATTGGATGATGGTTTAATTTTAGTAGAGTTGAGAGCTAGACCGATGTTTCTTTAGCAAATATGTAAAGTTCAAAAAATAGTAGTGATCTGCAAGCCAAGAGAGCTCAGTGAATCGATGAGTGGGTCAAATTTTTGAATAAGGACCGATGACTATTTGATGTTCTGAGATAGAGTTTGTGTTCCAAAAGATGCTGAGTTGATTTAGAAAATTTTGCATGAGGCACATAGTGGTTGCTTATCAGTTCATCCAAGTTGTACCAAAATGTACAATGTTTTAAAGAATTTGTATTGGTGGCCGGGTATGAAAAAGGATATTTCTGAATATGTATCAAAGTGTTTAGTTTGTCAACAAGTGAAAGCCGAACATCAAGTGCTTTCGAGTTTACTTCAGCCAGTGATGGTTCCTGAGTGGAATGAGATAGGATCACGATGGATTTCATGACGGGTTTACCTCTGACTCCTAAAAAGAAAGATGTCGTATGGGTCGTTGTTGATTGATTGATGAAATCAACTCATTTTATTCCGTTACGTACCGATTAATCACTTGAGAAGTTAGCTGAGTTGTATATTGCAGAAATTGTGAGATTGCATAGAGTGCCTATTTCTATTATATCGGATAGAGATCTAAGGTTTACTTCGACGTTTTGGAAAAAGTTGCAAGAAGCCTTAGGTAAAAGTTGAATTTTAGTACTGCGTTCCATCTGTAGACCAACAGTTAGTCCGAAAGAGTAATTCAAATTCTCGAAGATATACTTCTTTGAATATTAGGACTAAATTGCAAAGGTTGCAAAATAAGTGTTCAAGAAGCTTTTAGTGCTTAATTGAAATGAATTTTTAAATTGGAAGTCCTTATTTAGTAATTAGACCGTTATATGTAATGATGGACAAAAATGGACACGGAAGGGTAAAATTTTAAAGAATGGCCTTAAGGGCATTTTGGTTGTTTGGTTAATAAAAGAATATAAAGGGAAAAATCAAGCCAAAATTGGTGTCCACCTTCTCTTTTTGGTTGGAATTCTCAAGGGAAGCCATAGCTAGGGTTTGGCCAACTTTCAAGCTTGATATTAAGTGCATCCTAGCCCCGTTTTTAATGCTCTTTACATTTTTAAAGTCGTTATCGCCTGATTTACATATTTCTACCATTAATTTGAGCTAAGGTTCATGTTTAAAATTTTACCCATGTATGACATGCATGTACTTTGATGTCTAATGGTAGAAAATGAATGTTAGTTGTGTAATAAACGACTTTTACTAAATGATTTTTGGTGAAAACGCCCAAAAGGACCTATTTGTAAAAGTTGTAAAATTGGTGGTAAAAATCTAATTTGAAAGAAAATGTGGGCTTTTATAAGCATGAGATAGGTTTGGCTAGGCTGGGGTTTTGAGAAAAATGAAGACATTTTATTTTACGAGCCTAGGGACTAAATTGTAAATAAGTAAAAAGTTAGGGGCAAAAATGTAAATTTTCCTTAATAGGATTTTTGGGTCAAATTGAATAATGTGAGTAATAAATGAGCTAAATGTGTTATTATACAGCAAGAAAGACGTGGAATTGACATTGATCGGGGGAAAGAAAAGGTCGTGGACTAACTCGCAAAAATAATCATTTAGTATTGAGGTAAGTTTGTATGTAAATAATGTGTTGTTAGATTTATGTTTTGAATGCTTTAATATTGTATGCTTTGTGAATAACTATCTAAATGTGTATATCGACCAAGTAGTGATAAGTGGGAAAATCCCGATTGAACCTTGGGAATCGAATAGGATACAAGTGTCATATCACTAGGAAACCAAGTGTTTAAGTGATTAAGTGATCCGAGTGCTGACCTAGTATGTCCTACCAGTGGCTAGGTAATCTGGCATGTGTTGCGAATACCTGTCAGCTTGTGTAAGCAGCACTGTGTAGCTACGTCATGACCGTCAGCTTGTGTGAGCAGGCCCGTGATTAGCTCGAGAGTGAGCTCTTAAGTGATAAGTGATAAGTGGTAGCTTTAGCTACAAATAAGTGTGACACTTATGTGCAAAACTTCTGAGTATCCTTTAGTATTCCAAGTGGTTCAATGGGTAGTTAAATGATATGGCATAGTGTGAAAGTAAGTGAAATGGTTGTATTATGAGTTGATGCAGGTATGAGTGTGAAATTCGTAAGCAATGTGATCGATGTGTATATTGGACCTTTGGTAAGGTTGAGATGAGTAAGTTGTGAACATAAATCTTTAGTGTGATTTATGCAAATTCTTTCATATTAATTGTATGCTTCTTATGTTTTAAACGTCCATTATTTGCATATAGACTTACTAAGCTATGTAGCTTACTCCCTTTCTTTTCCCTTTTCCTATAGAGTTGTCAAGTTATCTCGAGGTTTGGAGACCAATAGGGTTCCATACACACTATCAACAATTATTTTGGTATTTTGATTTTAACATTTGAGATTATGACATGCATAGGTGACTTATTCATTTTGTTATGTATCATAATTGTTTTAGCCAAAAATATTGGCTATTAATGTTGATAGTTCATTTTGTATAAGCCTATTGGGAATTGGCTAATATTAGTTATGTCTAAACTTCACATGTTAATGTGGTTATGAAGGTGAAAGCTTGCATGATTAAGTTGAGTAATGTGCGATGTTTATGTGTGATGAATGTGGTATGTATTTGATGTGTGAATGTCTTAATTTATGAATATTTGGTTGTATAATTATGTCCTGCTATGTGTTGTTGAAATTGGTATGAATGTGTTTACGTTTCAAGGTGGCAAATGGCTTGGTAAATAACGTTATTTTTGTCCACACAGGTAGACAAACGGACGTGTGTCTAGGCCATGTGTGACACACGGTCAGCCTCATGGGTGTGTGAATAGGTCGTTTGCAAAACGGAATGTCTAGTAGGAAACACACGGGCGGAGACACTACCGTGTGTCTCAGTCGTGTGAAGGACACGACCTTAGGACTTGGGCATGTGCCTAGGCCGTGTGAAGTCTACACCTTAAATGTGAAAATTAAATTCACCACAAGGCCCAGCATACGAGCGTGTGACTTGGCTGTGTGACCCTAAATGGATGATGACGTTATAAATAGAATGCTCAATGTTTTTCACACGGGTTGGGACACGGGCGTGTGTGACCACACGGCTTGCCCACACGGGCGTGTCCTAAGTCAGATGGGCATGTGACACTATTTTGATTAAAAAATTTTTAAGTTTCCGAAGCTTTCGGTTTATTCCCGAATTGCTTCCAAAGTATGTTTTGGGCCTTGTAGGCTCATTTTAGAGACGATATGAAAGATTGTGAAAGGTTTTAAAATTAGACGCAAATTTTATGGCTCGAAATTGTACAAGTGTTTGTGTTTAAGTTCGGTAATGCCTCGTACCCTGTTTCGGCGTGGATACGGGTAAGGGGTGTTACATGTAACGCCCCGAAATTGGGCCTGGAAGAATGGGCCGTGTGGGCCCAATAGGCTTGTGGACCCACACGGGTCGTTATCTTTGGACTTATGAGAATTAGTGGACCGGCTATGTCGTACACGTGGCCGTAGGTAAATCTGGCTTGGCGGGCCATACGAGCACGTGGGCCCCACTTGGGTTGCATAGTAGGCCCCGGGCCCATATTCATTGAATGGCGTATTGATGTGATGGCTAAGGGGTTTGGGGAGTGTTGGAGAAGTCCTGGGTTCAAACCTGGGCCTTAGCAAAAATTTATGTTTTTCTCTTATGGGAGCCTTGACGTTAGTGGGTAGGCTTTAAGAATATTTTTGGTGAAAGCATGACACAAAAATGAGTGTGGTGTAGTGGCAAAGTGGCGCCACTTAGGGGACAAGGAAGTGATGCCATAAAGGAAGCAAGGGGTCCAAGGTTCAAGTCTTGGCTCTTGCAAATTATTTTGGTTTTTCTTTTAAATAAATCTAGAAGCGAGTAGGTGGGCTTTAAAGTTAAATGTGTTGGACTTATGACACAAAGGAGCTTGTGTCCTAGTGGTGGTGGCATGGCATGGTTATTGAGAGGACTATGGTTCGAATCCCTTTGCACGCAAAGGTTGTTTATTTTGTTAATGAGTTTATTTTTGAGAATTGATGGAGGGATCCCACATCGGGAATCTAGCATGGGAGTGGGCGAGAAGCTGGCTTTAAATAGGGAGAACCATGAGGAGAGTAAAGGTACCTTTCTTGGCTGATCCCTTTCGCTTTATGGCGGGCCCGTTTGGGTTGGGCATCGGCTAAAAGTGCTTGGAGCTTGGATGAACTCCAGTCTCCTATCAGGTGTGTATTTCTCACTACTCTAGCGGTAGGACGGCTACTTCGGGCCGCGATGGGCTGAAAAGGGCTATGTGGGCCCAATGGGTCTACAGGCCCAATTGGATAAGTTGTTTGATTGTGTAGTAAATATTGGACTAGACTAAGTGAATCTCATATCTGTGGCTAGATTTGGGCTAAAAGGGCCACACGAGCGTGTGGGCCTATTTGGGCCGAGAATGGGTCTTAGGCCCATTCGCATTGTTATCTCTGTTTAGAATGCTTTAGTTTACCAAATTACTGAAATACCCTGGAGTTGTAAAATTACCAAATTACCCCCGATTTACAAAATTACTGAAATACCCCCGATTTACAAAATTACTGAAAAATACCCTTGATTTACAAAATGACTGAAATACCCTTGATTTACAAAATTACTGAAATACCCTTGGTTTACAAAATTATTAAAATACCCTTATAGGGTAGAACTACTGTAATACCCCTGATTTGTAAAATTACCGTTTTACCCCTGATTTGTAAAATTACCATTTTACCCTTAATTTGTAAAATTATCATTTTACCCTTGATTTATAAAATTACCGTTTTACCCCTGATTTGTAAAATTACCATTTTACCCCTGATTTCTAAAATTACTATTTTACCCTTGATTTGTAAAATTATCGTTTTACCCTTGATTTGCAAAATTACTGAAATACCCCTGTAGGGTAGAATTACCGAAATACCCCTGTAGGGTAGAATTACCGAAATACCCTTGTAGGGTAGAATTACCGAGATACCCCTGTGGGGTAAAATTACCATTTATCCCCTAGGCTGTTAAATGATTGTTTTGCCCCCTTGTGGGCAAGTGACTGACTTGGACTATGTGTTTGACGGATTTGATTGTGAATATATGTTGGTGATATGAATGACTTGATTGTGATTGTTTGGTTCAAATATGGGCATGACATTCTACATACATGACATGTTGCATGGGTTGGGATTTTGTATGGAGGAAGATCTGATCTGTTAGGATCGCATGGTTGCTTGACGACTGTGGATCCACTGAAGGCTTAAGAGCCGTATATTCGTACTGATTTGATAAGGTCGCACGGGTCGCCCGAGACGACTGTGGACCGATCGATGGCTGAGTGCTGATCATGTTACCGAAGGCTGTGTGCCATTATTGTGGGCTTCGTATCGATATTGTGAGCTTCGTGCCGTTATTATGGGCTTGTGCCATTACCGAAGGCTGTGTGCCGTTATTGTGGGCTTTGTATCGATATTATGGGCTTCGAGCCGTTATTATGGGCTTTGTGCCATTACTAAAGGCTTTGTGCCAATATCACAGGCTTTGTGCCAATTTTAGATACGTTACCGATAGCTTTGTGCCACGTATTCTGTTAAGTGGCTTTGCAACGTTATCTGATTCTGGTGGCTTTGCCACGATATTCTGTTATTGGTAGCTTTGCTGCCCATTGGTGTGTGAGATGGGTGGGTTGAGTTATTCCCCACATGGTGTGTTGGTTGGTACGGGTGGTGTGATGGCTGGACTAGGTTGGGATTGTATTCACATTCTGATTCTGATTCTAATTCTGCTAATTGATACTGATTCTAATTCTGATTCTAATTCTGATTATGATTCTGATTTTGATTCTGATTCTGATTCTCATTTTGATTCTAGTTCTGATAATGTCTCTGATTCTGTAATGGGCTAAGGCCCATCTGGTGCAGTCTGTTATAGTGGGCTAAGGCCCAATTAATATTGGAACTGTGGTAGGGCAAACTTTTTAATTCTTTTACATGACTGACTGTTCGTATTTGTAGTAGGGGATTACACACTGAGTTTTCATAAATTCACCTCGTTTATTAACCTTTCAGGTAATTTCTAGCCTTAGACGGATCGAAGCTGCGAGGGACTTGGAGGTAGCCACACTACTGCTCATGTTTTCTTTTATTTGACTTTTGTTTACCATTTAATTTCATTATGGGATTTTATTTTTGTAATAAGGCCTTTTATAATTTTTGAATTTTAAGTTTGGGTTTTTATCTACTCTAAGTAGAACTCGATTTCCAAAAAACGTTAACTGTTTTCAAATCAACACGTCCCTACAAACTACTAATTTTTTTTAAGCTTCCGCAAACTTACTTGGTACTCACTTATGACAGTAATTAAGGTTTTAAAAGTAAATTATTTTTCAATGAACCATGTTTTGAAAGTAGAAAACGCAAATTGAGATTTAAGTTTTTAAATAATAAGAAGGGTTCTCAATAAAATAAGGTTTTCGAAAACACTTCAATGTGACACACCAGATTCGGGCCTAACTTCTAGGCCGGGTTTGGGGTGTTACATTACAATTTACATACCAATTCAATGCCTTCAAAGCCACATTCCATACTTTAAACATACATGACACACTCTCACACCATTGAACTATTTCATCTTCATATCAACATGTCATAAGACACTTATTTACAAGACATTCAAAAATGACCATATGGCATAGATTTACCTATGCATTTACAAGTCAAATACAAGTATACACAGGTAAACATAAACCACATCACATTGGCCAAAGAGCACAATTACAACTTCTACTACATGCCATTTATAACCATTCCTCAAAATAACCAAAAACTACCAAAATGAGTATTAGATAGTGTGATTGTGCTCCAACGTGATTCCAACTGTTTAAACTGTCCGATGATCTACAAGATAGAGAAAAACAACTACAAAGTAAATAATATTTAGTAAGCTCGTATAATCTTAAACGTAACTTACCAATTAAGCTCAATTTATTTAACTTATGTATAGTACCATTTGCCTGCTTAATAGTTAACCATTCCCTATATACATCACCAAGCTCACAAGTTAGTGAATTCGTACATGAAACATATAATTTATCCATATTGTGCACATAAATTCAAAACAGAGTAATAAACATTACCTTTATCATCATTCCATCTTGTATCATTCATTCCTTTTCTATCAATTACACAAACACTTTCCATTTAATTTAACACGTAACATATCATATATTTATGTTCTCTTGAATTAACCAAGCAAACATTGCTCATAAATCATATGAATACTTTTCTCTCCTATCCATAACATTACACATGGTTAGTAGATATAATTAAGAATATATCAACCTAAAAAACATAAAACGCATCATGAAATGGATTTCAATGCATAAACGATCCATTGCATATTTCATTTGTTACCTTTTCCATCCCATTACACATATTACATTTCCCTTTCTGTATTCTTAATAACATAGCTTATCTCATATACACACTTTTCCATTTTAAACTTTAATTATCGTTGGACCAAGTAGAATAACATCAGATACTCGGGAAATGCTCACACATAGTGTGCCTTTACATGTAACTATAACTATATCATATATTGCTCACACGAGCTATAAAATGGATCTGCTCACACGAGCTGTGGGTTAGAATGTTAGCTACACAATGTTGGCCACACGAGCTGCGGAGAATTCGGAACAAATGTAAGACCTTAACCATTGGTAGGACATCCAGGACTAGTACCTGAAACCATATAATCCCTAATTACATGTCATTTGTATGCTAAGTATTCATGAGGTTAAAACGTGACATATTCCATATTGAATCATTTTACTTCATTCCATTATGCCACTTCCAATATACATCCATGAATTTCACATTTTTCATACATAACCATCACTTTGAATAATATCACCATTTAGTCCAAATCATTAGTTAACATTTTGAAATCAATTAAAATTATACAAAGCATAACATTTATTAACCATTCATTTAAAATAGAAATTAACAAGCTTAATTATTATACGAACTTACCTCCACCGAAACGATTATAAACTCTTTACCAACGACTAATCGTCTATTTTAGCTTTTCCTCGACTTGTGTCCGTTTTAATTGTTTCTTGATTTAAATAATAATTTCACTCAATTATATAATTCAAATAGCTTGAAATAACCAATTCAAGCCTATCACCCACTTTAATGTGAATTTATAAATTACCCCTAACATTTTAACTTTTATACAATTTAGTCCATAAACCCGAAACTTGCAATTAACCATTTTTAATTAAAATTCATGCTAGTCAATTTTCCCTTAGTCTTTAACAACCTATGTTTTTCCTCATTTCACACAATTTACATTGAATTTTACTATTTCAACAATTTAATCCCTGAACATGAAAATCATTAAAAATTACTTAAAAAATACTTATATTTAACTACCAACTTTAATAATATATCAATTAAAATAAAAAACAGTTCAAAATCATTCATGGAAAGTCCCTAAACTTTTAACAATTTTACAAATTGACCACATGACCAGCTAAATTAAGCTAATTCGATAACAAAAACATAAAAATTACTAAAAAGGGACTAGAAAAACATACCATGCAATTGAATTAAGTTTGGCCAAACCTCCTCAAAGCTTTAATGGTGGAAACGGTGATAAAGAAAAACAAGCATGAAGATGATGTTGTTTATCTTTTAATTCCACTAATGTTACTTTTAGTATTTTAACATTTTAAGTTATAAAACTAACATATTGATTTATGGTCTAATTACATATTATACCCCTTTTATTTTGTTGTTAACACAATAGAGCCATATGACTCAATAATGATTAACTTTTACAACCTTTACGATTTAGTCCTTTTTTACTTATTTGACTATCTAAACATTAAAATTTCTAGACCAAACTTCAATACACCTATATAACCATTCTGTAAATATTTAATAAAATTATTTATGGGCTTGATTTATAGAAACGAGGTCCTGAACTTCATTTTCCAAAACCACTGGACTTTAGGGACAAGCCACTTGAACTTAACTATTTGTTCACTTTGCAAAAGTAGTCAAATCCAAATTCAATACATCAATATTATTGACTCGTAAATATTAAATAATAATATTTATGGACTTACTCATCGGATTGGTGGTCCCAAAACCACTATTTCCAAAATCTTTGAAAAGCGGGTTGTTACACCAATTGATTCTTCCATTAAGCAAGCTTTAATCACAAAGAGTTTCATAACTTTCCCCTTTTTGGCTAGGTAATCTTTATACTCCTTGTAGTTTGATCTAAAATGTCCTTTTCTATTAAAGAAGAAACATTTGACCTTTTTAGGATCCTTCGATGCCTTAGTCGTCTTCCTATCCACATGAGGTGGAATTGAAGACTTAGTCGGTTTCTTTTTTACCTTAGCTTTTTCCTTCCCATTAGAGGACGAGGGACCAATAGCTAAGTTTGCCTCAAATCTCACCTGAACCTACTTACCACCATCCAACATCAAATCATAGGATTGTGATTCCTTCATGAGTTGAGTCAATGTAAGCGTATTGTTCCCCAAGTTGTAAGAAACCCTAAAGTCAACGAATTCCTTGGTCAAGGATTTGAACACCATTTCAATTTGAGTGTTTGTGTCCAATTCATCCCTATTTTCCTCTACTTCCGCAAAGAATCTCATAAGCCTAAGCTATGTTCTTTGACTGGGATGTTAGGATTTTTTTTTGGGAGTTCATCAAATTTGTAATAGTGGATTGTCTAGCCAATGTGACTGAGCTTTCAAGTAATTCCTCCAAAATTTTCATGATCTATTTAGCAATATAGAAATTCTTGTGCTGCTTTTGTAGCACACTACTTATACTGTTTAAAATATTGTAACACCCCAAACTCAATCCGATGAACTGGATCCAAATATTGGGATTTACCATTCTAATACAAATGTAACTTAACTTTTCTTACACATATTTCAATCGATTTGAACAAATTAATTGCAAGACTTCATAATTCAATACATAAATATAAACATTGAAGAATTTCAGTTATAATAAAGAGGGAATTTGATTACAAGTATTACCAAAATGATATTCTGGTCTAATGTAGTTATCCTGATTCAAAGGTTTTTATGCCTCAAACAAACTTGATCACACTATCAAAGTTTTCTCTGTATGCATAATAATCTGATACGCCGCTCCTTGGGCGAAGTCCTGGCATCGTTTCCCCCAGGCACAACTTCACATCAACTTGAAACAAAAAACACAGTCCATGTAAGATCATGAGAACTTAGTGATATATAGGCATTTATACCTTAGTTGTTGATTTCCATCCACGGATGGATAGTCCATCACCATCAGCTCATTTTCTTAACATCATTAATTGTTTATCACCAAGAGTAGTTTACCATTAACGAACATAATCCTTTCTTTTATCTAAAATACCATGGTCAATTTCCCTTAACATTTTTTCATCAGTGGCTTCATCCTTTCAAAACTTGTTCCTTTTATACCCATCTTAATCATGATCCCCTTACTCAATACTCTTCACAAGACAATATTTGAATTCACTTTCCATATCTTATCTATCTTTGACTATCCTTTATGCTTATTGTTAACTGATAGATGACCTTCATCAAACTATCAGATGTAGCCTTTACTCAGGTTCATTCCTTAATTTTACTTAGCCCTATACTTTGAGCTTACCACATGCTCTGGTGCATTCCAGTTCCTCTATTCTTATTTTAAGACCATGTAGGATATGTCATAACATTTCATACGAAGCTCACCACACAGAAAGCTCATTAGAATATCTCATCAAAGGTGTAACATTATACATCATAGGGGATTTTCCTTCTGAGTTCATTACAATTATCGTTCCTTCAGAGTTTGTCGTGAATACCATTTCTTTCTCTTAGGGTCCGCCACAGAGGTGTGTCCTTTAGATGATTGCCACAAAGGCCATTCTTTAGAGTGTGCCACAAAGACTTCCTTATCATAGATCACCATAAAGGCTTTCTTATCATAGATCACCATATACACTTTCTTTTTCTAGCATGTTCATGATAGAGATTCACTTAGACTTACTGTAATATCCCGAATTAGGGCCTAATCTGAATAGTGGTTTCGTGACCACAAATCTGAGGTAGAAATAATTATTTTATAATTATTTTGAGGTTTATGATATGATTGCATGATTGTGTGAAAATTTCGTGAAGAAATTCTATGCGTAAAGTGCTTAATTTAAAATTAGGGACTAAATCGAATAAGTTGTAAAATTGCATTCTAGAAGTTTCTAGTATGAAATTGCTTTGAAATATTAATTAGGAGGTCTTAAATAGTAATTTGGCCAATTTTAAGTTCATGGACAAAATTTGGACATGGATGGAATTTTTGAAAGTTTAGTAAGGAGGGGCATTTTGGTCATTTGGATATTAACATGAAATAAAGAGGGAAAAATAACACAAAATTGATCATCTTCTTCATTACCACGAAATTTCAATGGTTCTCCATAGCTAGGGTTTGTTTCAAGCTTCCAAGCTCCATAATCAAGAAAGACGTGGAATTAACCTTGATCGAGGAAAAGAAAAGATTGTGGACTAAATTGCAAAATTGCTATATTTTGTACCGAGGTAAGTTCATGTGTAAATAATGTAACATAATCGTTATTTTTAAGTTAATTGATGTTATTCATATGATATGCTGATTTTTATCATGAAATATATGCTTTGTGGTTATTATCAAATAATATGCAAATTATGTGTGCTACTTGTTAAATATAAATTGATACCGAGTATTGGTTTCGGTATTCTGTGGAAGACGGCAAGGATATGTGATTGAGGAAAATCCCGTTTGAACCTTGGGAATAGATTAGGATACAAGTGACATGTCACTAGGATGGTTGGGCATCCGAACTCGTTGAGTTGAGTCTGAGTTCACTTATGAATGCGAATATCTGAACTCGTTGAGTTGAGTCCGAGTTCGTGAGATGTAACTAGGCATCCGAGCTCGTTGAGTTGAGTCCGAGTTCACTTATGGATGCGAACGCCCGAGCTCGTTGAGTTGAGTCCGAGTTTGCTTATGGGCGGGTTACATGGTCGCTTGATTACATATGTGGCACTTATGTACAAATTATCCATGTATCCGAGTTATATTCCGATGTGTTCAATGGGTAAAATTTTAGCGAAATGGAAGAATACTTGAGATGCAAATGATATTTTGGTAAGTGTCGCGAAAGGCACACTTTGGACAGGTATGTACTTAACCCTCGGGTTGAAACTTGAGACACGATGGCTAGAAATGTGGAATATGTCTTGGTGATAACATGCTATTGCTGTTTGGTATAATTGCTTTGTTATGTTACTCATTATTTGCATATGGACTTACTAAGCATTTATGCTTACTCCCTCTTTTCCATTCATTGTAGTGTTGGACAAACCGGCTCAGGAATCGAGATAGGTCGAACGCTCGATCACACTATCCGAAGGACTTTTTTGGTAAAATGGCTTGTATAACTTAAGTATGGCATGTATAGCAATGTTCTTATTTTGTGTAAATAATCTTATGATATGGTTGTGGTTTGGTTAAGACAATGCTTGGTAATGATTAGTCATTGGAATGGCTAGCGTAGATAATGTTGGATGCTATGTGAGACTAATATGTTCTGTAGTTCATGAAAATTCATAAAAAGATGAAATTTGCCATAAAACAGAACATTACAGTAACAACAACGTAAGTTTGAAAAATCACTAAAAATAGTAGAAACCGAATTAGGTGATAAATTAAATATTGAATTAAAGCTTATTGTGTCTACTTTCATATGGAAGAAGAGAAACAGGTAAAGGAGTTATATGTGATGAGATATTTGAGTTTTAGTGAGATAGGGCTAGAGTAATTTCTGGATCCCCTGTTCCAACTTTGAGAATTCACCATAAATTTTACAAAAATAATTAGGAGGTATTATTTATATTTTCAAAATCCTTATTGAGTCTAGTTTTGAGAGATACAAACGGCATAGTCATATGAATTTTGTAGAGAGAGAAAAGTGGTTTGAAGTAAGCAGAGGTCAGTGCAGTCAAGTCCTGAAACAAGGGTAACTTTAACTAACAAACTGTACTAATTGTCCCAACCAAAATTTCTAGAAAAAAATTATTATATAGATATATGAGTCTATTTTTAGGGAAAATTTACGGATCTTGATTTCAAGTTTTTTAACTCGAGATATGATTTTTTTGTAACCATAACACAGGTAGACAGTATGCTGTGAACGTAGAATTAAATGTTTCAAAGTTCTTAAAATGGAAAATTATGTTCAGTAACACCTCAAGCTCGACTCCGGCGATGGTCTCGGGCGTGGGGGCGTTACACTTACATTTCATGAGGTTTGCCCCTCATCATTCAGGGTCATGCAAAGAACCCTTTTTGGGTAATCACCTTCCTTTAGTTCTTTTCCATATGATGTTATAGCCCAACTATGGTCTTACACGATATGGTGTCATAGCCATGGACTCTTCCTTTTAGAGGTCGTGTTTAAAGTTCTAACGGACCCTTTTAGACAAATCCACGGAGACAGACAGAAACTCATCATGCTCAGACCCATTCTTATCAGAACATATTGCATAGCATACAAATAAGATGCATATACACAATCCAGACATCCAGATACAACCATACTTCTCATCAACCTACTTGAACTTAAAAAATCTATAGCAGGTATGAATATCATTCTCAACAAACATTAGCACAGTCACAGACATCAATAACCACACATAGGGCCACATACATAGCATATTGTAACCTTAAGGATCACAACATCATCTTTTAGCCACTTTCTTACAGATCTACAACTACCATCGACATACAAATAAAAGTCAGCATAGAGACTCACTTGATTCTCTACTACTGCAATTCAAAGCTCCAGATCCAAACTTTCATCGTGTAATTAGAAACAACTACTTAATGTGGTGTAATCGCTGCTACAGATCCAAATCTTCAACTTTAGCTCAAGAGAGAGAAAGAAATACGTTGGGTTCCTTTAGATCTCAAGAAAAAATCCTTCTTGAAGAAGGAAAAAGAAAAAACTCCCTCTTTTAGACCTAAATGTCTATATATAGAACCCATGCTCTTATTAAAACCCACCACGTGTCACACACTTTTAAAGCTACCTTTATAAATGATTTACATTTGTAAATAAAAATCCAATATTTTTATATTCCTTGTTGGTCCCTTGTTCATTTCAACTACCTCGTTAGAATGTAACTAGCACAACAACTCAATAAATTGGGTGTACAATACCTTTGTCAATAATCCCCTACTTATAAGTTTCTCAACACTCTTACTAAATTTCTTTTTCTTTATAACTTAATACATTTTAAGAACAACCCTCGCTTAATAATATGATACATACTATGCGTTTGATCTTTACACTAGAACAACAATTAGGTGGATATCACTATGCCACTAAGGTTGCTCTCGATTTACCTGCCAAATCCAGAACCTACCGAAAGCTGTGTGTTACAAATATAGCATTAAGCAACCAAGTCAAAATCTCTCCAACAATTTCTAGCTTTGGGCTGAGCTTCAGGCGGGCAAGGTTAATCAATGACAAATTTGCATTTCTCAAAGCTGAGAACTATCAGCAAGTTCCATTTCCATTCTCGAAAGTTTCCCATTAATTTATTCTCAGTAAGTATGCTAATTAGAGGAGCATGAGACATATTTGAACTGAAAAAAATAAATATTAACTAATTACTATATTTGTTTTAAGCAAATATTTTCGTTTCAGCAACATATCAAGAATGTAGTATGATGCATGCATCCTGTACTAAAACCTTGAAAAAACATTTTTCTGTTGTTATAAGCATTCTCACACCCATCAATTATGTCTCGTTGGGGTCCCATGATTAACTAGTAAGAACATGCATTACATCTAATGGAATTGTGAATCTTTATTCTTAAGACTCTACACCAACCAATGATCGTTTAACGTTTGACCATTATCTTTAGCTTAAATATCATTTCTTAGGAAACTATTTAATAAGAGACAATCTTGAGTGTGTAACCATTGACTCAACACCCATCATGGACATGCTTTCATTTGTGAGTCATCTTGGGACAATCTTATTGAAAGTCATGCATGACTAGTTGTCCTTAAAAGGAGATCCCATCCAGTGAACCCATATGATAAAGTTTACCTTGGGGTACGGATAGGGTAGGAAAAACTTTATCATGCTATCACTTAGGGACCATCAATCGTAAGTCTTGTTCAATGACATCCTACTCAATACTTTAAAAAACATGCAATGTTTTTTTTATTTCAGATTTCAAGAATGATCATACAATAGGCCTAGTGGTATTCTTACCTAATCTATATGACATGCTTCCAATATATGCATGGCATGTTATGAGAGTTCTATAATATCCACATTCATTCATTCATAGGAATCAATCATAGAAACAAACAATTTTGATTCTCCACAGTTTTTTAAGGGAAAAACAGAAAAATGAAAGTAAGCTGTGCACCAGGTAGGGTTCAAAGAAAGGGAGGTGAGCCTTATTTGACCGCTTAAAAACCAAGCCTTTCCTTGCCAGAGCCAATCCTAGACATGCACCTTTTTATTACCACACTTTTCACAGCAATCGAATAACCTAAAAAAGTGAATGGAACAATATAACACTTGTATTTTCAAATTACCACACTTATTTTTTTAATCAACCAACTATAGGTTATCTCATACATATATATCATAATTATAATATAACATAAAAATTATAAAACAAATATATAAAGAGATAGGTAATTAAATAAAATTGTTGGCCAAGGTTTTCATGGTTCTATTTCTAGAAAATAAATGAAAAACAAAATTACATAGTTTTTCACCGTAAGACATTCCTTGGGTCTTCAACCACCATTGCTTCATATTTTCCTCATCATGGACTCCTTTTGGGAAAATTATTTTTAAGTCCTATGCTCGTTTTCAGCTCACAAGAATTCTATGA
This sequence comes from Gossypium stocksii, assembly GCA_020496765.1. Taxonomy (NCBI): domain Eukaryota; kingdom Viridiplantae; phylum Streptophyta; class Magnoliopsida; order Malvales; family Malvaceae; genus Gossypium; species Gossypium stocksii. The sequence goes on from CM035624.1 coordinate 47,166,697, forward strand.
ATTAAAAGAAAAAAGTTCTATAAGGAGATGATAGTTCACGATCTATTTTCTAATAACCACATTCTTATAAAAAATAACAATTATATAAGAAATATATAATATTGCACTCATTCTCATATATAACTCCAAACATGCATAAGATCTAAAAATGTCACTTTCTATGTAATCGAATCATTCAAGAAAAAGAGAAATCTATTGTGATTACTTGTTTATACTTATAGATAGAGCACAACTTGGCTCTAATACCAATTGTTGGAAAATTGAGTTAAAAAAATGCAGCAAAAAATAGGTTTAAGGGAAAACCAGAGTTTTATTTTTTTTCCAAAAGCATGAACTTAGTTGTGTTATCTAAAGTAATAAACACTTAATCAAAATCGTACCTTTATGATTTGCCCGAGTAGTTTTCTCCAATATCTTCAAGCTCAAGTTTGTCGAGTGTGGGTTCACTTTGAATTAGAAAATTTTTCACAAAATTACTAGTGGGTTAATTTCATAATTTATCTAAACTTTTAGTGTCAAATTATGAATAACAATAATATCTCTAGAAATTTTCTGAAATGATTTCTAAAATAATTTCTTTAGAGAATTTTCTCTCTACACATTTTCTTGAATTCAAGTGTGTGAGAATAATGATCCATGCTCTCTTTATATAGGGAGAGTCTAGAAAGAATTCAACTAGAATTAGAATTAGTCACATTAATTTAAATTAATAAAGTATTATCTAGATAAATATTAAATTAAATTTAATATTTTATAGTAATGTTAAATTAATAAAATACTATATAGATAAATATTAAATTTAATTTAATATTAAATTTGTTGAAATAATATTATCTTGGGAAAAGATAATTTGAAATCAAATTACCTGGTAGAGTCCTACTAGGAGTATGATTTTTACACTATCGCTAAAAAACCACCGCCGTCGACCATCCACCGAATTGCCACCGTCATAATTGACATTGTCAACGGTGCAAATGCTTGTACAATGACCCCCCGACACCCCAAACTGTCACTACTTTGCTCGAATGGGTCTGGCCGACATGACATCTTATCACAAGGCCACCAGTATCATGGTTAGAGTGAGGCTGGTTGTTCGAACAGCTATCCCTATGCCCAACCTACCCCTCTTCCCTGATCGACAGGTGCTTGCCTAGGCTAGTTGTTTGCACGACTAGCCACACGAGGTGTAACATCCCTCAGCTAGGCGTTCACACGCTTGGCCTGATGCTATCGATGAGGTTGGTCGAAACCCCAAATAGCTTACTGCCAAGGCTGGGGCACCAGCTAATATCTAGCTGGTGCGGTAGATGGTTCGGCTATTGTCGGTTCAACCTGGGCCAATGACGGCCCGACAGTTTGGTCCAACCATTGGTTAGACTGTCGGCCCTATTTTACACACCAGGCCCAATTCAACCAATTTTGAGTTTCGATCTTGGTTTTTGGTTCTTGAGTCCAATTTTCAAGTTAAATTACCCATTGGGGTAATTGTCTGACTTGAAATTTGATTTTCAAAATATCATATTCATTTTAATTAATTTGATTAATTTGATTTTACTTGATCAAAATTAATTTTCCAAAAAATCACTAAGATTTTTCAAATTAATTTTTCAAGAAAGTTCTTTAATCAAATTCTCTAGTTGAACAAATTCTCATGACAGCTTAATTTCATTCCCCATTGAATAAATTAACTCAATTAAATTATTTTAAAAGTCATAGAATTTCCTTTTGATTCAAATGCAATCTAATCGAGCTTTTTTTAAGCTAGTAGGGGGACTAATCGGACATCTACAATTAGGCTTGAGTAATTGCAATTATGTCTAGAAGCATCATTCCAATAATTCGGAATTTACTTAATTATGGAGTCAGTCTAGAAGACATTCCATGATTGAAAACTCCTTATTGTATACTCTTTACAAAATCAATTCATCTAACTATTTTATCCAATGACCTCGTCATGTGTGTGTTACCTTCATATGATACCCTTCATTCCTTTGAGTTAAATTCGTTCATTCAATACAATCTTGTTTTATCTCATTGTCATGATTCTGTCTTCTTAATGATTAAAAATCACTGTAAACTAATGACTGTGATAAATTACTTTTTTGAGAACATGAAACTCTTGGCCACATTCTTTATTTATCAATCAACACAATGCCAATTAGAGAATATCATTAACTCTTTAGTCGAGCTATGGATTCCATTGTTGCTATTAGAGTCATGTAATACACAAGTCATGTACCCAACATACAGGCTATTGGTTCAATCATCTTTAGAGAATAAGCCTCCACTTATATCAAATCACATGAGTTACATATGCATGGTCAGTGGCTAACTCATGATTTAGGTAAGTCACACCAAGAACATCACAAGAGAATCAATTCACAAATGGATTTAAAATTAATTTAACTTGGGTTCCAATTCAATGTATCATTCTTGCAATAAGTATATCTATGTCTCTACCTGTGGAGTCAACTGCTCTGATAGCCAAGACTAGCCATCTTCCTAATTGGAATTGTAGATGGCATAATAATCCTTCTAAGTATTTGAATCAAATGTTCACTTTGATTCTTTTACGGGAGTACGGGCTTGTTTAGATTATCTGCTAAAGTGAGTTGTCTTTCTTGCAATGTAAATGTTCTTATAGTGCCACTTATCATCAATTTGAACTTAGACAATCAATGATCTAGTATTTGTTTGTCATAATTTCACTATGTATGCAAAACATGAAAGATAGAAACACAAAACATATAATAGTGCAATGTGAAATTAACTTTATCTATTTACTCATTGTTAAAATAAATAGAAAATAGTTACATGTCTACTACAATATGGGCACATTTCCCAACACACTATTAATTTCTAATGATGCCATTTGGGCTAACGAATGCTCCGACGACATTCATGGATCTCATGAATTGTATATTTCAGCCTTATTTGGACTAGTTTATGGTGGTGTTTATCAATGATATCTAGGTATACTCAAAGTTTGTAACATCCCTAACCCGTATCGATCTTCGGAATAAGGTTACGAGGCATTACTAGGGTTTATAGAACATTTTTCGATTAATCAAGTCATTTACTGTTCATATTCTGAAATAATATTTAATGTCCCTTGGATGGGCCTTCGAGGCCCAAAACATGCATTAGAACCATTCCGAGACTAAATCAGAAGCGTAGGGAATTTTTCACAAAATCTAAAAATTTTTCTCTCTATTAAGAGTCACACGCTCGTGTGGTATAGGACACGCCAGTGTGGTCAGGCCGCGTGGTTTCACACGCTCGTGTCCTTTACCCGTGTAACTCTCTGACTTGCAATTCATGCATAATTTGATCTCACACGGCCAAGTCATACACATGTGTGCTAGGCCATGTGGTTAATTTGAATTTTCAAAAGAATTGGTGCAGGTTTCACACGGCCAAGAGACACGCCTGTGTACCAGGCCGTGTGCCTCACAAGGTTGAGACACACACTCGTGTCTCTACCCGTGTGCTCAATTCTAAGCATTCTATTTTTAGATTTTTAGGTGCAGGGGACACATGGCCAAGCTACACGCCCATGTTACAGACCGTGTGTCATACACGGCCTAGAGACACACTCGTGTGTCTACTGGTGTGGACAAAATAAGGCTATGTCCAAGCCTCATTTCTCACCCATTTTTCATCCCATACCTGTACCAAACCACTCCAATACCAACCAAGCAATTCATATATGATTTTCAAGTCATATAGCTATTCAATATATCATATTTCCCTATGCTCACTTGTTTCCAAATTTACCTTCTTTAACATTCACGCAATACCATATTTTACTTCATAAACCAAAACCATAATAAAAACATTCCTAGCCACACCAATGGCTAGTTTTGTATCCATCCATTTCAAAATTTACATTGGTAATTTTAGCCTACACATGCCATTATCACAAAATAGAACATTTTCATATACCAAAGTATTTGAGTTGATAGTGTGATCAAGCTCCAACCAATCTCTGACCTTCCGAGCTTCCGAGCACTATAAAACAGGGAAAAATAAACAGAGTAAGCACTTAGTGCTTAGTAAGTTCATGTAACAGGAATTTAACTTACCACATATACATCCATTAACTAAATCATTCATATACATATCCAAACAATAGAATAATTCCCTATCATACACATTCTCAACACTTTGAGTTAGTTCAAGAATACCATATAATTTCAACATAAAAATGAATGATTGATGAGCTCATCAATTCCATGATTCTCATATATTTTCCATTTCCATTTTACTTATATTTTTCATGTTCCATTCTCCATTTTCCAGTCTATCCCGTTGAATTTATTGGAATTTCGATGGATATCCAGTAGTACACTTATAATGTACAATCTCATATTTCGTCAATTCACATTTGCCCTTATCAGATAGCACACTCCCGAGTCTCATTTTTTATAGTGGGATTACTAGTCCAATCTAAATCTCCTGTATCATATGCTCAAAGAGTTTTGTCAGGATTACCAGTCCAGGCCAAATCCAGATTTAATTAGGATTACCTGCCCAGGCTAAATCCTTTCTATATCACATGTAATATCCATTTTTCACTGATCTATCAATTTCCTCTTTATTCAACCGTGATTTATTTTCCCCCTTTTCATCAAATATATCAAACATTTCATCATTTACCATTCATTGTACATTCATATCACATATACATGCATTTCATGAAAATCAAATTCAAGTTACACGAATTTACCTTGATAATTGTTCATATTTAAAAATCAACTAATTTGAGACTTTCTCCTTACCTCGATCTAGTTTTGTATTCGAATTGTCTAGATCTATATAAATGAATTTAATCATCAATTTCATTCAATTCATATCCCATTTCATTCAATTTATACTAAACTTTTCATTAATTCCAATCTCGTCCTTAGGCTCAAAAAATGAAATTCATGCAATTTAATCCTCTATCCAAGCCTAGCTGGAATTCCCATGTAACATTTACAACGCATATATTTCATAAAAATTAAAATTTTTCCTTGAATTTTACCATTTTACAATTTAGTCCCTTTTTCACAATTTCATCCAAAATCACTTTGTAAAAGTTGTTTATTTACTAACAACCTTTCATTTTCTACCATAAACTTCAATTTCCAGCACATTTATCCATGGCATAATTTCCATACTTTATTATCTTTTCAATTTAATCCCCAAAATAGAGAGCAAGTTATGCCGATTCTAAAAATAATAAAATTCTTAAAAATGGGACATAGGAACTTACCAATTTAAGCCAAGAAAGTTTTTTTTCTCTCTCCTAAGGTTTCCATGAAATTTGGGGATGAAGATGAATAAAGATGATGATATTTCTCGATGTAATTAATTATCATCCTTTATTTTTCCATAATTCCAATTTAGTCCTTTTCTTTTTCTCAAATTCCATGGATGAACCACCCTAGATATCTCCCATCTTTTAATTGATGGTCTAATTACCATATAAGGACCTTTAATTTCAAGTTTCATAGCTATTTGGTCCTTTTAGCATCTAGCATTCGACTTTCACATTTTATTCAACTTAATCTTTTCTCTATTAATTCACTAAATCGATATAATTTTACTATCAAAATTTCCATATGACTTTCCTATCATATCACAAATCATGCAATAATATTAAAATATATTTTCTTTGTAACTTGGATTTGTGGTCACAAAACCACTGTTTCGGTATTATTGATATTTAGGCCATTACAAAATCAAAGGCTAATCATGATAAACATTTGAGAGTCATATTGCAAGTATTACGTGAGAAGCGACTTTTGGGAAGCTCGGTACGTGTGAATCTGGTTATCGAAAGTGGTCATTTTGGGGCATGTTATTTCGACCGAAGGAATTTAGGTTGATCTTAAAAAGATTGAAGCTATTATCTAATGAAAAGCACTAAAAGATGTATCAGAGATTCGAAGCTTCCTTGGCTTGGTCAAATATTATAGGAGATTCATGCAAAATAATGTGTCATTTGTGTGGAATAGTCAATGCCAAGAGAGTTTTGAGAAGTTGAAAACCATGTTGATAGAAGTGTCGATCTTGACGTTACTTTAATTGGGGAAAGGTTTTGTAATATTCAACGATGCTTTGTTGAATGGCTTAGGTTGTATCCTAATGCAAGATGGTAAAGTAATTGTGTATGCATCCAGACAATTGAAAACACTTGAACGCAATTATCTAATGCACTATTTAGAGTTAGTTACTGTGGTGTTTGCTCTTAAGGTCTGGTAGCATTAATTATATGGTGAGATATGTCATATTTATACATAAAAAAAGTCACAAATATATCTTATCTCAAAAGAAATTGAATCTAAGACAGCATCATTGGATCAAATTGTTGAAAGATTATGATTGTATAATTAATTACTATCTTAGGAAAAAAATATTGTTGATGATGCTTTGAGTTGAAAGTCAATAATTGAATTGAGAGCAATGTTCCCTCAATTAAGTATCTGTATTGATGAGAGCCTATTAGTTGAGTTGAAAATTAATCTTGTGTTGCTTGATCAAATTAAAGAGGCACAAATTGTTGATGCTAAGTTAGTGGAGAAGATAAACATTACTTAGTAAGGTGTTATTTGAATTTTTTTGCATTTATAAGAATGATTGCGAATCGAATCTCTGTTCCTAATAATTCTGAGTTAAAGAAATTAATTCTGTGTAAGGCGCACAATGGTTTTGTAACAACCAATTTTTCAGTGGTATCGAAAACAGTGGTTTTGGGGCCACCAAATTTGACGAGTCAATTCGTAAATATTATTATTTAATATTTATGAGTCAAATATGGTTTTTAAAAGGTTTCTGATTTGATAATTTATGTTTTATAAACAATTTATTAAGTTCAAGTGGTAAGACCCTAAAGTCAAGTGGTTTTAGAAAATGAGGTATCAGGACCTTGTTTCTATAAATCGAGCCGTAAATATTTTTATAAATATTTATAGAGTGTCCTTAAAGTGGTATTAAATTTTTGTTAAGAAATTTTAATGTTTCGATAGTTAATTAATTAAAAAGGACTAAATTGTAAAGGGTGTAAAATGTAGTAAATATAACATTTTAGTGATTTAATGGCTTGATTATTAAATTAGAATGGACCAATGTAATAAATAGTCCTTAGTATTGACATTGGATGGCACTATGTATTAGAATTATAAAATATTATATGATTTAATGGCAAATGGTAGATTTTATGAAATTAAAACAAAATTAAAAGAAGAAAAAGCCATTTCTTCTTCATCTTTTCATTTCACCATGCTAAAACACCATGAGAACTCAACTTGGGAGGTTTTTCCTTTTTTAATTCTTGCATGTAAGCCCATTTTGATTTCATTTCTTGTAATTTTTATGTTTTTGATATCGTTACAACTAAGTCCATCTAGCCTGTACCTTTGTTTTTGAAACTGTTAAAGATTGTGAATTTTTCCATTGATGAATCTATGTGATTTTAGATGTTAAATGATGAATTTTAGATATTAGTTGTTGTTTAAAAATATTTTATTAAGTAATATTTGATGAATTTTCTGATTAGGGATTAAATTGTTGAAATAGTAAAAGTACAATGATTTGATGTGAAATTTTTGCAATAATGGGATGTATTGGATGATATAAGTATTTGCTAGGCTCAATTTTGGGTAAAAATGGTTAATTTGCATGTTTTAGGCTTAATGACTAAATTGAATAAAAGTATAACTTTAGGGGTAACTTTTTAAAAATATCAAAAGTGACTAAATTGCTTAAAATGAATTATGTTACTATACAAATTAATAAATTGAATTAAATTATTAATTTAGATCAAGATCGAGTGGAAAATCGAAGAGAATAGAAAATTACTAAATAGCCCTTATACTTTGACATTTCTACAATTTAGCATTCGTTATATGGTTACTATTAATCTTATTGGATATTTCATACTATTTCATTATTGGTTGAGTCATGGATTTTATTTAGTTATTTTAATGAAATAAAAATGCAGTGATTTCGGGTTATGTGCCTAGTAGGCTTTATGCCGGTGATTTCAAGCTATGTGCCTAGCAAGCTTTGTGCAAGTGTTATCGGGGTATGTGGTTAGTAGGCTTCATGCTGGTGATTTTGGCTATGTGCCTAGCAGGCTTTGTGCCGGTGATATTCGGGTTTCGTGCCTAGCAGGCTTTGTGCAAGTGATATTTGGGCTCTGTGCCTAGCTGGCTTTGTGTTAGTGATATTCAGGCTTTATGCCCCTAGCAAGCTTCATGCAAGTGTATTATATCAGGTTTTGTGCCTAGTAGGCTTTGTGCCTGTGTGTTATATCAGGCTTCGAAACTAGCAATCTTCGTGCTAATGTATTGTATCATGTAATTTGTACTGAAAATATTATTTCCATTATTCAATGTTATTTCATTTGATTTAATGGGTATGGAAAGGAAGGGATTGGTAAATATTCAAAAGACTTATATTATGAAACTATGAAAAGGAATAAAAAGGTAATATTCAATGAAAATATGTTTATGTTTATGAAATTGATGATTTCAAGTGATGTTATTCATTTATATGACTTACCTTATGATATTTCAAGTGAATTATGAGTATATGCACTAACTTATGTATTGATGATGATATATAAGCTTGTGTAATTGATCGATGTTTATACTTATGTCTTGTGTTATGCAAATGATACGACTAAGGAAATGTAATTAAACAGTAAGATCATAATTGAAATGTAATGTGATAATGTAAATGGATTGATGAGTTTAAGGGTTTACTTATATGTGAGAAATTTACTTAAGTTGTAACACCCCAAACCTGGCCTAGACGTTATGGCCTAATCTGGCAGTGTCACATGAAAGGAGTTTGGTTTGCGAAATCCATGTGCTAAAACTGTATCAGTTTCTTGACTCTCATTTGCTTTTATCTCTTGCCAAAATCGTTTATTCATTTACTTAGTTTGCCTTTTAAGGGGTTTTGTTATAGCAGAATCTTGAAAACGTTGTTTTAAGAAATCAATTTGCATTGTTTAGAAAACCTTTTTGGTTCTAGTAAAAAAATGTAGTTTTTAATCATCAGTCATAAATCATGTTTAAAAATGAAAATCCAAATCCCAAAGAAAATCAACCAAAAGTCCAGAGAGTCCAAATTACACAAAGACCCAGAAATAATCTTTACAGATAAATTAAAACCATAAATTATTAAACTAGACAGTTTATAACCGTGTGTCACCAAGAAGCTCAGCCGCACCGATCCGTCTAAGACTAGGGATTACCTGAATAGAACAAACATAAATGAGTGAGTTTACGTAAACTTAATGTGTAACCCATAGAGTTAGGCGTGCACATAACTAGAAAATCAGAATAAGATAGATACAGATGCAGATTTGGGCCTAAGCCCATCTCAGATACAGACACAGATGTGCAAATCAGAATCAGAAATTAGAAATCAGATATCCTACCTCCATCCTCTACACACCATCTCTGACCATCTGTACACACCACGTGGGGTTTAAAACACTCACCTAGCCCTGCACATCATGTTGTACCGATGCGGTACATATTAGATATAACATAGCCATGCTACCAGATAATAGGCCTAAATTGCCTTTCAGAACACTTCCTCCAATATAGATCATACCCACCCAATGACAGTAATAGAAACAACAACAATTATGCAATCTAACATGCCCGACATGCTATTTATCAGGTCACAAATAAGCATACAGAAAGTAATTAGACATGCATGGTACTATCATGCTTAGTATAGAATATCAGTCTATCAGATTATCATATCATACAGAATAGGGTTTATTTAGCCCTTACTGACCCTACAGTAGGCCCGTAGTCGTTTGGGATGACCTGTGCAATCCTAGGGAAAATTTCAGATAGATGGGCCCACATGCCCGTGTGGTTTCCTTGTATGGGGCCACATACCCGTTTGGCCCATACGCCCAGTTGGCCTTGCTCGTGTGGATCACATGGCCTGGCGCAGAAACTCACACACCCGTGTGGACTACCCGTGTAGGCCGATACGCCATTGTAGACTACACGTGTGGGCCTACATGCTCTTGTGGACAACCCGTGTGGGCTCACACACCCGTGTGGCCCACACGACCCAATTTGGTCAAGCCCGTGTGGCTCACACAGCTACCCCTCGGCCACCATATGGCCATGTCGTATGCACGGCCTTACCTTTGTCGATCACATAGCCGTGTCTCACACACGTCCTGCCACACAGCCTGTCACATGCCCGTGTGATGTCAACAGTGACCTTTTTCAGCTTTCACCTATTTTTATTTTTTGCGTTTCGGGTACACACCTAATACTTTTTCATTGCAAAAACACTCTCGAGCACTCCAAGACCTAAAATAGACAATCCAAACTTCACAATCAGAGACGATAACACAAAATTCAAATGGAACCTAACCGATTCGAAATCTTTAAACAACATTTTACAAATGCGAAACTTACCGCTACCGAATAAGAACCTTGAACACTTAAATCGCTGCAGGAACCCCAACCAACACTTGTCCTTTGCCTAAATCGAAAGTAACACAAAACCCCGTCAAAACGCTAACCATGAAACAAAAAAGATAATGACATAATCGAACTTACTGTATGAGTGCAATCTACTTGCGAAAAGAAAGAGATGAATTAGAAAAGCAAATGGGGAGGAAGAGACCAAAGAAAATTTCGGCAGGTAGAGGAGAAAACTGAATGCCAAAAAAACTAAGTTTTTTTATGAAAAGAAAGAAAATAAAATCCTAATTGGATTCTTTCCCAACTTCCCACATTATTTCCTCAAATCTCTCTCCTACTTACCCTACAATCTCAACCACTTAGAGAATCCTAGTTACCCCCAACTTCTCACTGATGCCAGTTTCAAAAATAATTACCTTGCTCTTGCAGGGATTCGAACGCAAGACCTTTAGCAGACTTGTAACACCCCTTACCCATAATCGATACCAGAATAGGGTATGAGGCATTACCATACTAAAACTCATGTAAACTTTTGACTTAAACTCATGAAAATGTGTCCCAATTAAAACTTTCCAAACATAGTTCTACGAGTCTTCTTAAGGGCCTACAAGGCCTAAATCATGGTTCGAAAATAACTCGGAACCATTTCGTGCATTTAAGAAAAATTCTCCAAAAACTAATATATACAGGGCACATGCCCGTATAAGAGGGCAACATTCCCATTTGACCTCTAAACATGGCCGTGCTGATGGCCGGTGTGCCTTACATGGCCTAAGTACGCTAGGGACACGCCCGTGTCCAAAACCTGTGTGGATTTAATTTCTAACATCAACCTATAGGGGTTTCCACATAGCTTGGCACACACCCGTGTGCCTAGCCCATGTCCCTCACATGGCCTTGACACGCCCGTGTCGTGGCCCGTGTGCAAGAACCTTGACATTCTGTTTCTGACGTCATCTTCACACAGTCATGGCACAGACCCGTGTGCTGGCCGTGTCCTCCACACGGTTGAGACACACGGCTGTGTCTCATGCCCATGGGAGAGCCTGATGGCATTTAATGCTATCCATGTAAGGTGCAGGGGACACACGGTCGTGCCATACACCCATGTACAGCCCGTGTGTCTCACATGGCCTAGACACACGCTCGTGTGTTTACCTGTGTGGGCAATATAGGACTATTTACGAAGCCCTTAGCCACCCTGAAACACATACAAACAAGACCCTAATCTTCATACAATATAACTTGGCATACATACTCATCTAAATGCCCCTAAATAGGTGCCCAAACACCAACCAATGCAGACACAAAATGCATGAATAAACTACTAAGCAAAATAACATAATTCCCATGTAATTTAATCTCATTTCATTAAACAAACTTGGGAGGCTTTAGGCCAATTCCAAAGGCTATTTACAAAATGAAACCTAAGTATAAATGGCCAATACAATTGGCTAACTAGATGTGTCATGCAACAAAATAACAAAAATTTAGACAATCTATACACGCCATTACTCAAACCAAAAAACATAATTATACTAAGTGCTTTGGTGGATAGTGTGTACGATGCTTCCGACGTCCTTGGATCCTCGAATTACTTAGGCGGCACTATAAGAAAATGGAAAGGAGAAGGGTAAGCGTAAGGCTTAGTAAGTCATAAGTAAATAAATATCAACAATTTACCAAGACACAATAACTTTGATTTCATTTCGAGTCATGCATGTATCAAGAATAGCTACAACATAACTTACTCGATTCCATTCTTTACTAATCATATAACATGCTAGTGAGCTCATATTTCATGCATTACATTAAGTACCTGCATCACTTAAAGAGATCATCATAATATCTCACAACTAAACATTTACTCCGAATTTTCCCGTTGAACCATTTAAAATGAGAAAAGAAATTCATTAAGCCTTCAACGTAGGGTATTGAGCCGATGACATGTCCCAGACATGGTCTTACACTAGCTCTCATCTATTAATGTCGATGCCATGTCCTAGACAAGTCTTACACTGACACACAACAAGCTAACATCATGTCCCAGACAGGTCTTGCACTAGCTTGTATATCTCAAGGCCGATGCATGTCTTAGACATGTCTTATACTAGCTCCCGTCTCAAAGCCGATGCATGTCCCAGGCATTTCTTACACAGGCTCTCGTAATGTGGCCGATGCATGTCCCAGACATGTCTTACACTAGCTCATACACATCACCCAATTGTCATGGCATGAACATCCAATTCTATTCTAATTATTCAACTCGGCTCTATCATAGAAGCTTTCATCACTTGGTAACTAAACATCATCATTCAACATTTCATGCTTAAATAGCATTCTCATAAGCATCTCATAGACAAAGTTATCAAATTATGTCAATAAAATGAATTCATGCATAAAAATTAGGAATGTTGCATTATTTACCTACAACTTCCCTCAGTTTACAAAAAGGAAGGTGGCGATTCGGTTTACTTGATTTGTTTGGCTTTCCCTCGGTCTAGGATCGGATTTGGCAAATCATGATCTAGAACAATAAAAATTTTCTAATTTAATAACCAATTAATCACCAATTAAAACTAAAAAATCCTAAATTCACAAATTTGGCAAAATGACCATTTTGCCCCTACACTTTGGCAAAATGACCATTTTGCCCCCAAGGCTCGGAAATTGATTTTTATCAAATTTCCTTATCAACCATGCCTATCTAAGTCCTTTTTTTTTCCAAAAGACAACGTCAAATATCCAATATTCAACCATTTAACAAAGCAACTCATTCTCTTTACAAACAAGACCATTTTCCATGTGTTCTCATGCAAACTCTTTCATAAGTTGTTTATTTAACAACAATAACTTATTTTCTTCCCAAAAATTCTAGCAAATATCACTTAGAAATTCACGGAAAAATGCAAAACTTTCAACCAAAATGCAAAATATACCCCTCAAAATGTAGCTCATGCTACAAGGGTTCCAAAAGTACAAAAATTACTAAGAAAAACCAACAACATCACTTACTTATGAGTGTTAAAAAGTTGCTGAAGTTTGAAGCCTAAAACCCTATTTTTTTGTCCGAAAAAATCGGCTAGGAGGAAGAAGAAATGATGCAAAGTGAAGGCTAGGCCATTAGGTAATATTAAAATGATAGCTATCCTACCTAATGTCAAGCTTTGACTTTTCCACTCTTAATTCCTTCCCTTAGTCGGCCATACACTAATAAATGGGCTAAATTGCCCTTTAAAACCTTCCAATTTTTGTTCTCTATCTAATTAACTCAAATCACTATAATTTCATAACTTTTGCCCCTTATGCAATTTAGTCCCTTTTCCCGATTAGGCCTTCAATCGCGTAAATTAACTTACCAAAATTTTCATGCATACTTATAAAAATTCTACAACACATACATTATTGTCAAAATAATTTTCTTAAACCTTAGGAAGTGATCTCAAAATCACTATTCCGACTAGGCCCAATTTTAGGCCGTTACAAGACTAACACTCAACTTAACCACCAGACCAACAGGCCCATTCTGATATGAAATTGCAACAAATAAATTTATACCCACTCACTAAGGCTAAGGCTTAATTCCAAAAATTAAAAAATTGCTAAAGGTAAGGTTTGAACTTGGGACCTCTCATACACACTCAGAACACTTAACCACTGAAGTAGACAGATATTTGTGTCACTTATTCATAGATACATAAACATGTGGCATTACAACTCTACCCCTTAAAGAAATTTTGATCTCGACATTTACCTAATTAGGACATATGAGGATACTGTGATGCATCGAATCCTTAGGTTCCCATGTGGCTTCCTTAGTGCTATGATTTTGCCACTGCACCTTCACTAATGGAATGGACTTCCTCCTCAGAACCTTAACGTCTCGCTCTAGGATCTAAACTGGTTCCACCTCAAAGGTCAAATCTGGCCTAACCTTGATATCCTCAATGAAGACTATGTGAGATGGATTAGATCGGTACCACCTCAACATCAAGACGTGAAACATATCATGAATACGGTTTAACTCTGGAGGTAGCTCCAACTGGTAAGCAATCGGTCCCACTCGTTTCAGAATCTGATACGGCCTAATGAACCTAGGATTTAGCTTGCCTTTCCGACCGAATCTCAAGATCTTCTTCCATGGAGAAACCTTAAGAAAGATGAAGTCCCCCATAAAGTACTCAATCTCACGCCTCTTCAGATCCGTATAAGATTTCTGTCTATTAGAATCCACTTTCAGACGGTCCCAAATCAGTCTAACCTTATCCTCGGTCTCAAAAATTAACTCAAGACCCAAAACCCGATGTTCTCCCAACTCAGTCCAACACAAGGGAGTACGACACTTACGACCATACAGAGCCTCGTAAGGTGAGATATGAATACTAGCTTGGAAACTGTTATTGTAGGCGAACTCGGCTAATGGCAGGTAATCCTCCCAACTACCTTGAAAATCGATCACACAACTCCGTAACATATCCTCCAATATCTGAATCACCCTCTTAGATTGACCATCGGTCTGAGGACGGAACGCAGTACTGAAGTCTAATCTTGAACTAGAGCCTCATGCAATTTCTTCTAGAACCGAGAAGTGAAGCGAGGATCTCTATAAAAAATAATCGAGATAGGAACCCCATGTAGTCTTACTATCTCAGAAATATACAACATTGCTAGCTTTTGAAGATAGAAGTCTGTTCGAACCAGAATGAAGTGAGCAGACTTGGTCAATCTATCCATAATGACCCACATAGAATCCTTCTTCGTGGGTGTCAAGGGCAACCCACTATCAAAATCCACTATCACTCGTTCCTATTTCCATAAGGTAATCTTAACTGACTGTACCAAACCCGAAGGTAACTGATGTCAGCCTTCACCTGCTGACACATCAAACATCAAGCAACAAAGTCAGTAACCTCAAACTTCAAACCCGACCACCAGTACAGCTCATGAAGGTCGTGATACATCTTATTCCCGCCGGGATGCATAGCATAGGGTCTACTATGCGTCTCTCTTAGAATCGACTGTCTTAAATCAGTATCATTTGGCACACAAATCCAACCACGAAGACATAGTACCCCTCCATTATTCAATCCAAAATCTGAAGTACTACCACTCTCAATCTGACGAAATCGTACACCTAGGGACTCATCCTCCAATTGCTTATCTCGAATCTGATCAATCCAAGTCAGCTTGACTTGTAACTCGGCCAACAGACTCCTATCATTAAACAAACTAAGCTGAGCAAACATCGTCCTCAGATCAGACATCACTTTACGACTTAGAGCATCGGCCACCACATTGGCCTTACTAGGATGATACTCGACTATGCAGTCATAATCTTTGAGCAGCTCAATCCAATGATGTTGCCTAAGGTTCAACTCCTTCTGAGTAAGGAGATACTTGAGGGTCTTGTAATCAGTGTACATAATACACCTCTCACTATACAGGTAATACCTCTAAATTTTTAATGCAAACACTACTGCAGCCAACTCAAGATCATGTGTCAAATAGTTTACCTCATGTGTCTTGAGCTGACAGGACACATAAGCCACAACCTTTCCATCTCGCATCAACACGCATCCTAAACTGACATGTGATGCATTATTGTATACCATAAACTCCTCACCAGATTCAGGCTGTATCAGAACAGGAACCTGAGTTAGGACAGATTTGGGCTTCTTGAAGCTCAATTGTTATGCATCAGTCCAGACAAACAGAATGCCCTTACGTAGAAGCTTAGTTAGGGGCATTGCAATCAAAGAGAATCCTTCAACAAAACACCAGTAATAACCCGTCAGTCCCAGAAAACTACAGATTTTGAACACATTCTTGGGCTGTTTCCAATCCAACACCACCTCTATCTTCCTAGGATCAACTCGAATCCCCTCAGCAGACACTACGTGCCCTAGAAAAGTCAGTTTACGTAGCCAAAACTCACACTTGCTGAATTTAGCATAGAGCTATTTTTCTCGCAAAGTCTGAAGTACCATCCTAAGATGTTCATCGTGATCATCCTCAGTCTTGGAATACACCAATATATCATAGATGAAAACCACGACAAATTAATCTAAAAATGGCTAAAAAACTCGATTCATCGGATCCATAAACGCTGCTGGAGCATTAGTCATACCAAAAGGCATTACTAGGAACTCGTAATGTCCATAATGAGTCCTAAATGCAGTGTTAAGCACATCAACTTCCTTAACCCTCAATTGATGATACCCAGAACAAAAATCTATCTTTGAAAATATAGAAGCCCCTCGAAATTGGTCAAATAAGCCGTCGATCCTCGGAAGTGGATACTTATTCTTAATGGTTAGCTTGTTCAATTGCCGATAGTCAATGCACATACTTATGGTCCCGTCCTTCTTCTTAAAAAATAGTACTGGTGCTCCCCAAGGAAACACATTCGGACAGATGAAACCACAATCCAACAGTTCTTACCGTTGAGCCTTAAGCTCCGTAAGCTTTTTCATTGCCATACCATAGGGAGCAATGGACACCGGAGTTGTAGCCGAAAGAATTTCAATCCTAAATTCCACTTTCCGATTTAGTGGTAATCCCGATAACTCCTCAGGAAAGACGTTCAGAAAATCCTTCACAGTTCTGATATCCTTAATAGTAGAAACACTAACGAATGCCAAATACGCCTCACACCCTTTTTGAACCAGTTTCTCAACCACAAGCGCAAATATTACATTAGATAAATAATCTCGACATTTGCCAATCACTACCACCTCCTCATCATCCTTAGTTTTGAAAACGATCCTATACTTAGGGCCAAGTCAGAACAGTGGTTTTGGGACCACAAATTCAAAGTAGAAAAATTTTTTGTGATAAAGTTTTAAGGTTTATAGAATGATTGAATGCATGTGTGAAAATTTTGTTAAGAAATTTTATCGATAAAGTGTCCAATTTGGCTATTAGGACTAAATTGTAAAAAAGTGCAAAATATGTGTTCTAGAAGCTTTGGGTGCTTAATTGAAATGAATTTGTAAATTATAGGTCCTCATTTAGTAATTAGACCATTATATATCATGATGGACAAAAATGGACATGGAGGGGTAAAATTTCAAAGAAAGGCTAAAAGGGCATTTTGGTCATTTGGTTAATAAAAGAATAAAAAGGGAAAATAAAGTCAAAATTTGTCCATCTTCTCCATGCATATTTTAGAAGGGAAGCCATAGCTAGGATTTCTTCAACTTCCAAGCTTGATAGTAAGTGCATCTTAGCTCTGTTTTTTAATGCTCTTTACGTTTTTGTAGTCGTTATAACCCAATTTACCTATTTCTGACATTATTTTGAAGTAAGGTTCATGTTTAAAAATTTACCCATGTGTGACATGCATGTATTTTGATGTCTAATGGTAGAAAATGAATGTTTGGTGTTAGATAAACGGCATTTACTAAGTGATTTTTGGTAAAAATGTCAAAAAGGACCTTTTTGCAAAAGTTGTAAAATGTGTGTGGAAATATGTTAATAAATAAAAATATGGGCTGCTATAAGTGTGTATAGGATTCACCTAGGCTTGGGTTTTGATAAAAATGAATACATTTCATTTTACGAGCCTAGGGACTGAAATGTAAATAAGTTAAAAGTTAGAGGCAAAAATTTAATTTTGCCTTAATATTTTTTTGGGCCAAATTGAATAGTGTGATAATTAAATGAGATAATTTTGTTATTATAGATCAAGAAAGACGTGTATTTGACCTAGATCGGTGAAAGAACAAGATTGTGGACTAAATCGTAATAGTTGCTATTTTTGTACTGAGGTAAGTTTGTATGTAAATAATGCATCACAAAATCATGTTTAAATACTTTATTATTGCATGAATTGTGTATTAACCTATTGGATGTATTTGACTAAGTTTTGATAAGTGAGAAATCTCGGTTGAACCTTAGGAATAGAATAGGATACGAGTGACATGTCACTAGGAACCTATGTATGATTATATGATTGTGTGATACTTGGTGCTGGTCTTATACGTCCTACCAGTGGCTAAGTACTCTGACATGTGTTGCGGATACCTATCAGCTTGTGTGCGCAGCACTGAGTAGCTATGTCCTGACTGCCAGCTTGTGTGAGCAGACCAGTAACTAGCTCGAGAACGAGCATATATGTGAAATGTGATAAGAGGTAGCTTTGGCTACATATATGTGGCACGTATGTGCAAGCTTTTCAAGTATCCATTCATATTTTGAGTGTTCAACGGGAATTACTAAGATGTGAAAATATATGTTTGTCTGATGATATGGTACAAATGCATACGTGAAATTCATAAGTATGAATGCTATAAGTGATAAATTTCCAGTAGGTTGTGATTGAGTAAGTTATTGCTATGTGGATTTAATGATGAGTAATTTATCTTTCGCTCCAAGAATTGCATGTTAATTTTCATGGTTAAGATGTTTATTGTTTGCATATAAACTTACTAAGCTATATAGCTTACCCTATTTTCTTTCCATTATTTTATAGTGTCACCAAGCTAGCTCAAGGATCAAGAATCGTCGGAGTTCGCATCACACTATCAAGGCTTTATTTTAGGGTATTTGTGATTTTGATATTTTGAAAGTATGGCATGTATAAGGACTTGGTTATTTTGTATATGTGTCATAGTGATTAGGCTAATGTTGATTATAAGTTTAATCATGTGATGATGCAATTCATGGATGTGGTAAGTTGCATGATTTGAGTTGTTGAGTACGTGATTGTTTGAGTAGGATAGAAATGGCATGAGAATGGTGTGTTGATGTCTTGGTTGTGGACATTACGGTTGCTTAAGCATTCTACAATTTGTACCTATGAATTGGTGTTTGTTTGTATGTGTTTTAGGGTGGCAAATGGCTTAGTAAATAGCTTATATATTGTCCACATGGGTAGACACACGGGCGTGTGTCTAGGTCATGTGTGACACACGGTTTGCCCCATGGGCGTGTGAAAAGGCCATGTGTCCCCTGCAACTTAATTTTGAGAAACAGAATACTCAGTATGGAGCACATGCGTAGAGACACGGGCATGTGTCTCAGCTGTGTGGACGACACAACCTTGAACATGGGCGTGTGAAGTCTGCCTCTATTTTGCGAGAATTTAATTCGTCACACGACCTAGCACACGGGCGTGTTGCTTGGCCATGTGGTTTAATTTTGCTGATGACATCATAAACAAAGAGTTACACGGGTTATGGACATGGGCTTGTGTAACCACACGGCCTACCCACACAGGCGTGTCCTATATCCACATGGGCGATTGACCCCTGTTTAGGGAAAATTTTTTATAAGTTTGTAAAATTTTCGGAAGTTTCCCGAACTACTTCCAATGTATGTTTTGGGCCTCGTAGGCTTGTATTAGGGACGATATGGTTGAATGTGAATGGTTTGAATTTGGACACATATTTATGACCCAAAAATGTATGTTTATTCGTGTGTTAAGTCTGGTAATGCCTCGTGCCCTGTTTCAGCGTTGAACATAGGTAAGGGGTGTTACAGACCCTTCTAGTTGCATAGTCAAAAATGACTCGGTGCTCGACTAATTATTCCATACCCAAGATTAAATCAATTTTCCCAAACGGCAGCTCCATCAAATTAGCCAGAAAAGCTGCCCCTTGAACCTCAAACGGAACATCTCTATATAACTTACTAACCCAAACGGATTGTCCCAATGGACTCAGTACAGTAACCTCACTCGAAGTGATCTCAACCGTAATCCCCAGGTTTCTAGATATTTAACTTGCTATGTAGGAATGAGTAGATATTATGTCTATCAGAGCAATGTAAGGTACATCAAATATAAAGAATGTACCAGTAATGACGTTAGGAGCATCTCTATCCTCTCGATGATGCAGCATAGATGAAAGCAGGCTGCCTCACCTCTGTTTGACCAACACCTCTGTCCAGTGCTCTCTGTCCTCAGCCCCTACCATTACCACCCTTAGCCTAACCACGACCCCTAGGTGGCTGCTAAACTACTCTCGGAGGCTGTACAGTACCTAGTCCCGTAGCTTGCACCTAATCAGCCCTCAAAGGATAGTCTCACATATAGTGCTTTAGAGACCCACTCCTCAAACATGCCCCAGTCCTCCTCCAGCACTCGCCTGGATGGCGTCTACCACAATCTCTACAAGGTAGCATCCCAGTAGAAGCAACAGGGGCTTCCACTCTAACTTGCTCATCAAATCTGGCATTTTTCTTAGGCCTCTAAACAAAACTCGAGGGCTCTGAATCCTTCTTGTTCTTACCTCTCTCCCTATCTCTATTTTGGCGCTCCATGCACTTAACATCTTCAGCGATCTTCACCTTCTTGACTAAAACTGAAAACTCATGCTCCTTCTGCAGAGCAATCAGAACTCTTAGATTACCTCTCAGCCCATCCTCAAAACAAACACTCCTATCATTTTTAGATGCCACCGTACCTCGAGCATAGCGGCTCAGTCTCAGGAATTCAGCCTCATACTCTGCCACAGATCGGTCACTTTCGTGAGATTTAGAAACTCATGCCGACAAACATTTACGTAGCTAGCTCCCACATACTTACTCTGGAATGTAGTCTTAAAGAATTCCCAAGTTAGGTGATCAGGCTGAGTGCCCTCCTCAACCGTTAACCACCACTGGTATGCCACATCTCAAAGCAAGGAAACTGCACCCTTCAATTTCTACTCAGGGGTATAGTCTAGATTATCCATAATTCTCTCGGTGCCCTCCAACCAGTACTTGGCCATGTTAGGGGTGATTCCTGTGAGACCCCTAAGCAACTCAGCTCCATTAGACCGGAGTCATTCAGTTATCGACCCTTGGTCCTCAGATTTAGAATTGGGTCCAACGACTCTCCCCAATATCCTTAGCATAGCTTGGGACAATGAGTCATCCCCAACCATACAATCTTGAGACCCAGTCTTGGTAGCAGGCAAAACTAGAGTCTCACTAATATCTAGATTCAGCATACTGCCCAGAGATGAGGACTCAACTCGAGCCCCTCTACGGCTTAAACATGGCCTCGAGTACCACATCCATATATTTCACGAGCACTTATTGTCTATTTGAATTTATCTACATTAACAATTTTATGCATCAGTTTCAATATTTATTAACAAATGTTTTATGCAATAAGTATCAGAAGTTCAGTAATGTTTCTGAAAGTTTCAGTCTCTATTCATTTCTCTACAGTTTTAGAAAGTACTAACTATAGTGTTTTTAGAGTTTGTTATCTACAGTATTTCAAAATAAACTATCTAAGTTTTAGAATACTTACAGGATCGACACTGAAGACTCATTGTACCACATACTTAACCAGAATATTTCAAATCATTTTAAAACCATTTCTTTAAAATCAAAATTTTGGAACCCAAAATTCACAGTCGAGTTTTGAAACCTGGCTCTAATACCACTAAATGTAATACCTCAAACCCAGCCTAGATGTTATGGCCGAATGTAATGCCCTGAATTTTGTGCTTAAGAGAATTAGGCTTTGAGTATTGGAGGAATTTGGATTTTTGTTGGATGAAAAATTTTACAATGGCATGTTTGGTATGTTGGTTAAGTGATTTGAAGTTTTTGGGGATGTTTGAGATGTCCTGGGTTCAAACTAGGACTTTAGCAAAAATTTTAGTTTTTTTTTCCTTAAGGTAGATTTGGGGCAGTTGGAAGGCCTTATTAATACTTTTGGTTAAAGCTTGACGCATGGAAGTAGGTGGTCTAGTGGCAATGGGGCGTTAGTACCAAGCATGTGGTTCGGGGTTCAAGTCCTGGCCTTAGCAAAATTTTTATTTTCATCTATGTTAGCATGGAAGCTACCGTTTAAGCCTTATAGTTAGTTGGGACTGATTTATGACACAAGAAGTTGGACAGCAAAGTGGCAAGCGGCATGTAAGGAGCTTGGAGGGCTGGAGTTCGAGCTACCCCTTACACACGGGAGATTGAATTTTGCTGCTCACATAGGGAAGGAGTTGGAGTTTGACTGAAACTCATCTTGGCAGTAGATTAAATCGGTCAAGCGGTGGAAGAAATTTGAACTGAATTTAAAGTGGGTTGTTGGTTAAAATCAAAGAGTGAAAAAAGGAAAATTTTTATTGGAAAAGGGTTGTGCCGAAAATGGGACTCTTGGGTGTTAATTCGGCCATAGGCTAGGAGGGGTGCTGATTTTGCTTTTGGGAAAAAATGCTCGCTCAGTTTCACCTATTGCCTTTTTGGTCTTTTTTTGTGCATTTTTGGTAGTAACCGAATTGGTATTTGGGGTACTTTATTTGGCTTGCCTTTTTTTTTTCACTGAACCAATTGCTTCTCTCTCTTTTCTCTATTTTTCTCCAACATCTTCTCTTTGCCTCATTTCCAACTTTGGTTTCTTTTGTTCTTACTTTAGCCGAATCTCCTATCCCCTCCTCTTCTTTGTTTTTCTCAATCAATTTTTACATAGCCGTTTGCACCTTATCATCTTTAATCGCTTTCTAATTTTGTTCCCTCTGATCTAACTAATTCTTTATTCTCTATTCTCTATTCTCTATCTCACTGTTTTTACATTTGTTCTTCTCTGAACCAAATCTGACCTCTTTATTTCTCTTTTTGTGTTATCTTGCTGGGCCAAATTCACCTTTGGCACTCATCCTCCCCTTTGTTTGTTTCTCTTGACCGATTGTTCCCCCTCTTCTTCTCTTTGTCTATCTTTTGTGTTGGAGCTCAACCATTTGTACCAAGGACCACTTGCCAAATCTGTTCTTCCCTTCCTTTCTACTGATTGTTTGGAGGTAGGTATATTTCGATTTTGGCTATTTTATTCTTATTTCTTAGGTTCTTCACTATTGGAAACCATATATAGCGGGCAGCAAATGCTGATTCTTTGTTCTTTGGGTTTATGAATAAGATCAGTGGGTTCAAGTTCGTAGAGTGCAGAATCCTCTAAAGATCCGGGATTTCTCCATCATCAATCGATTGAGGTAGGGGTGTGTTTTGGGTCGAATGCTTTATAGCTGTGTATTGGAACGTTAAGTTGTTGACGCTTAAATGTTTTGTTAATAAGAGGTGTGCTATTACAGTTAGTTAGTGAGGAAGTGTAATCGGTGGTAGTCAGTGGTTCTATTTGATCCAAGAGCCTTCCTGCACACAAGATTCTGTACGAGGGAGTTAGTGGCACAGCTCGTATACAGGTGTGTATTTTCACACTATTAGACTACAACGGCGATATACCGAAATCCCAGTAACCCGTAAAGCCGAAAGATGGGCTTTTGGCCACATGGGCATGCGAACGCGCATGTGATCGACCGAGCACTCAGATTATGAGTCTACATTGTAACACAATAACCATGAGTGATTTCTGAGGTTTTGGGCTGAAATAGGCCGAATAGGCCCGTGGGCCCACATGAGTGGAAATTCGCAAACGGATGTATGTTGTCGACCCAATTGCTATATGCACTTAGCTTAGGCCAAATCTAGGCTCGGTGGGCCACATGACTGTGTGGGCCCATATGGGCCGACTTAATGGTTCTCGGCCCATAGACTAGTTTCTGTTGTGATATAATCACATGTGTCGCTAGGCGACCATGGGCTTGCTTGATGGGCCTTAGAGTACTTAGTCCCATGGTAGGGAAATGACTAAAATACCCTCTATAGGTAAAATGTCTGTTTTGACCCTATAGGTTTATAGATGGTTATGGTTGCCATGAGATGATCTAATTATGAATATCTGCTCTGTTTGATGATGTTTGTATGATCTGTTATTTTCACTTTAGCATGCCAAGATATTATGTTGCATTGTATTGGTGTGGGTTGTTATTGAAGAGAAGGAAGTCTGAAAGGCTTTTAGCCTGTTATCTGGTAGCTATGTTGCGTATATCTGACATGTGTCGTTCACGGTACCATACTTGGTGTGCAGGGTTGGATGGGTCAATTTTATCCCTATACTTGGTGTGTAAGGTTGGGTAGGTCGATTTTATCCCCACTTGGTGTGTTTGGTGGTACGGAAATGGTGTGTAGGATTGGTGGGAATGTTATATGTTTTCTGTATCTGATTTGCTCTGATTCTGCATTTGAGTGGGCTAAGGCCCAACTATATTTGATTTCTATACTAAGAGGGCTAGGGCCCATATCGTTTCTGTATGGGCGCAAGCCCATTCTATTACTGTTACTATAATGGGCTCAGGCCCAGGTTGTTTTGCATGACTCTGTTCTTATTTGGGGTGGACACTGAGTTTTCCTAAACTCACCCATTTGTTTAACTGAGCAGGTAATCTCCAAACATAGAAGGTTCAGTACTGCGAGGGACTCGGAGCTGGCCACACACTTAAATTAGGTTTAGATTTATTTTACTTTAATTATTTTTTTTGGTTGTAATAAGGCCTTTTCTCCGTTTTTGTTTTTAATTTGGAATTACTTATTTACTTTTGAAATCTGATAGCTCTAGGGCGTTGTTTTACAAAAGGTATCTATTTTCATAAATATCGCGATAACACAACAAATTGGTTTTAAAACAAAAGCTTCCGCTATTACTGAAACATGGGACTTTAATAATAAGCAAACTAAGGTTTTCAAATAACAAACTTAGGGTCTTAACCAAACTTACAAATTTTGCAAGTTTTCATTGTTTTCAACCGCGAACAATCAAATGTTTTCAAAGTTTGTCAACTACACCAGTTTTTACGATTCATCTTTCAATGTGACACGCCAGACTCAGGCCTAACTTCTAGGCCGGGTTTAGGGGTGTTACACTGAATCTGGCAATGTCAAATGAAAGGAGTTTGGTTTGCGAAATCCACGTGTTAAAACCGTATCAGTTTCTTGACTCCTTTTTTCTTTTATCTCTTTCCAAAATCATTTATTCATTTACTTAGTTTT
The DNA here is from genome assembly GCA_020496765.1 of Gossypium stocksii. Classification (NCBI taxonomy): domain Eukaryota; kingdom Viridiplantae; phylum Streptophyta; class Magnoliopsida; order Malvales; family Malvaceae; genus Gossypium; species Gossypium stocksii. Next base: position 47,191,968 of record CM035624.1, read on the forward strand.
CCTTTTAAGGGCGTTTTTTATAACTAAAGCTTGAAAACATTATTTTAAGAAATCAATTCGCATTGTTTAGAAAACCCTTTTGGTTCTAGTAAAAAAAAAACCTGTAGTTTTTAATCATCAATCGTAAATCATGTTTAAAAACGAAAATTTAAATCCCAAAGAAAATCAGCCAAAAGTCCAGAGAGTCCAAACCTAGAAATAATCTTTAAAGCTAAATTAAAACCATAAATTATTAAACTAGACATTTTATAACCATGTGGTCACCGAGAAGCTCTGCCGCCCCGATCCACTTAAGACTAGGGATTACCTGAATAGAACAAATAAAAAGGAGTAAGTTTATGTAAACTCAGTGTGTAACCCCACAGAATTAGGCATGTACATAACAAGAAAATCAAAATCAGAAGATATAGATTCGGGCCTAAAACCATTACAGATACAGATGTAGATTCAGGCCTAAGCGCATCTCATATATAGATATATATGTGCAAATCAGAATTAGAAATTAGAAATTAGATATCCTACCTCATCCTCTACACACCATCTCCGACCATCCATACACACCATGTGGGGTTTAAAACACCCACCCAACCTACACACCATGTTGTACCAATGCGGCCCATATCAAATATAATGCAACCATGCCGCCAGATAATAGGCATAAATTACCTTTCAGAATACTTCCTCTAATATACATCATCCCAACCCAATAACAGTAACAGAAACAGTAATAGTTATGCAATCTAACATGCTGGACATGCTATTAATTAGATTACAGATAGGCATACAGAACAATAATCAGACATGCATGGTACTATCATGCTCAGTATAGAATATCAGTCTATCAGATTATCATATCATACAGAATAGGGTTTATTTAGCCCTTATCGACCCTACAATAGGCCCACAGTTGTTTGGGACGACCTATGCAACCCTAGGGAAAAGTTCAAATAGATGGGCCTACATGCTCGTGTGGCTTGCCTATATGGGCCGACATACCCATGTGGCCTACACACCTAGAATGGCCTTGCCCGTGTGGACCACACAGTCTGGCCCAAAAACCCATACACTCATGTAGACTACTTGTGTGGGCCCATGCGGCCCAATTTGGTGAAACTCGTGTGGCTCACATGGTCACCCCTTGGCCACAACACAGTCATGTCTTGCACATGGCCTCACCTTCGTCGATCATGCTGACATGTTTCACACACGGCCTGTCACACGGCCTGCCTATGTGATATTGACAGTGACCTTTTTCAGCTTTCACCTATTTTTATTTTTCTGCATTTCGGGTACACACGTGATACTGTTTCACTACAAAAACACTCTCGAGCACTCCAAAACCTAAAATTGACAATCCAAACTTCACAATCAGAGACGATAACACGGAATTCAAACGGAATGTAATCGAAACAAAACCTTTAAACAACATTTTACGAATGTGAAACTTACCATTGCTGAATAAGAACCTTGAACACTTAAATTACTGCAGGAACCCCAACTAACACTTCTCATTTGCCTAAATCGAAAGTAACACAAAACCCCGTCAAAATGCTAACCATAAAACAAAAGAGATAATGACACAATCAAACTTACTGCACGAGTGCAATCTACTTGTGAAAATAAAGAGGCGAATTAAAAAGGCAAATGAGGAGGAAGAGGCCAAAGAAAATTTCGGTAGGTAGTGGAGAAAACTAAACGTCAAAGAAACTGAGATTTTTTTTTTAAAGGAAGAAAATAAAATCCTAAGAAAATAAAATCCTAATTGGATTCTTTCCCAACTTCCCACACTATTTCCTCAAATCTCTCTCCCACTTACCCCACAATCTCAACCACTTACAGAATCCAAGTTACCCCCAACTTTTCACTAACGCCAGTAGCAAAAATAATTCCTTTGCTCTCGCAGGGATTCAATATGTTTTGATATGTTTTGATATGGAAACTAGTTAATGGATAAAGTTAAATATGCACATGTATAGGTTTTTTATACTTGATGATATAACCATTATATTTGGCTTGTAAATATGGTATTTTGGTTGCTAAAATAGTTATCATGTTGGCATGTATATTTATGTAGTTTAAGGAATGATGAAATTTAGCATTTTAGTGCTTTTATGGTTAAATGTTGAAATGGTTTAGTGATGATAGGTTTGAATGGCCAAATTGGTATATTTGAGTCTGATATTGGTATGTGAACATTTTGGCATGTTTTGGTATGAATTTATTTGCAAAGGTTGGATGGTTAATGACTAAACTATGCAAATGTATAAACATGTTTGGTTGTTGTGATTGAGGTGCCTCTTGGCCATATTGGTTGTATGAACAAATACCGTGATTAGCTAGCTTAAATATGTATGTGTTAGATACATTTTGGATGCTTGAAAATAGCTAGAAATGATTAGTATATGTAATCATGTTTAGGGTGAGGGAAATAGATTTAATTTGGCCTATTTCTTGTCCATACGGCATAAGACACGGGCGTGTGTCTCAGCCATGTGTGACACAAGGCCATACAACACGGTCGTATGTCCCTTGTAAGTTTTTAAAGGTTTCACTTTGAGAGTTACAATGCCTGACATACGGGCTTGTGACTTGGCCATGTGATCCAAGTTAAAAAGTTACACGAGCACGGACAGGGGTTGGGACACTGTGGTGTATCCCTACTTCAAATGCTCACACGACCTGAACCACGAGTGTGTGTCTTAGCCATTTGAGTCACACGACCTGGTCTGGTCACATGACCTGGTCACACGGCCGTGTGACGCTTATACCATGAATGTTTTCTATCTTTTGCCGTGAAGTTCTAAATGTTTTTGATTTAGTCCCGAATCGTTTCTAAAGTGTTTCTAAGGCCTCAAGGGCTCGAAAAGGGGACATTATGTGTGTTTGAATGGAATATATTGTGTTTTATAAATGATTGTAATCAAATGTTTTAAGTTAAATGTTTTCAGCAATGCTCTGTAACCTTATTCTAGCGACAGATACGGGTTAGGGGCGTTACAGGTTCTTTTCCTATGCATCCTAGTGGTGTGAAAATGTACCATGATTTGTGGGAATCATATTGGTGGCATAGAATTAAAAGAGAGATTATTGAATATTTCACTAAGTGTTTCACATGTTAGTAGGTAAAAGTCCTACACCAAGTTCCCACCCGGTTGCTTTATCCTACTAGGTTCTCAGCTTAGTTGGTTTATCGACATCATTATACAAAAGAAATGCAATCTGGGTAATAATGGATCAATTGATAATGCCTACTCATTTTCTAGCTGTGAGAATTAATTGTTCACTTTTGAAGTTGGCTAAACTTTATATTCGTGAGATAGTTAGAGTTCACAACGTGCTTATGTTAGACTTCACAACGTGCTTGTGTCTATTATCTCTGACCAAAACCTTCATTTTACCTTGAGATTCTAGAAGCAGTTGCAAGAATCCTTAGGTATAAGGTTGAATTTCAACAAAACTCTCCCTCCTCATTCTGATGGCTAATCAGAGTAAGTTATTCATGTGCAAGAAGATATGCTGAGAGATTGTATTATTGATCTCGAATCTGGCTGGGAATATTATGTACCAGTAGCCAAATTTGTGTATAATAATAGTTCCCAGATGAGTATTCAAATGGCTCCATATGAAGCATTATATGGACAATGGCGTAGAACACCCTTGTGTTGGTTAGAATTAAGCAAGAAAAAGGTTGTCATGCCGAAATTAATTTAGGAAGTAGAAGATGTAGTTAAGCTAATTAGAGACATATTGAAAGCAGCCTTAAATGGATAGAAATCTTATGTTGATATGAAGTGGAAAGATGTTCAATATGATGTGGGTGATAATGTGTTTTTAAAATTCTCTCTATGGAAAAATATCTCGTGTTTTAGTCTCAAGAAAAAATTAAGTCTTAGGTAATTGGGCTTTATGAGATTGTTGAAAGAGTTGAACCGGTTACTTATCATCTAGCTCTACCATTAGAGTCGCAAAAGATCTATGATGTATTCCATGTATCTATACTCCGACGATATTGATATGACCTCTTGCATATTTTACTAAAGGAATCAATTGAAGTTCAACCTTATCTATCGTATGAAGAAGAGTTGTTAGGAATATTAGCTCGAAAAGTAAAAAAGCTAAGAAATATGTGTCATTAGTAAAAGTCCTGTGGGTAAGTCATAGCACAGAAGAAGTGACTAGGGAACCAGAAAAGACAATGAGATCCCAATATCCTTAGCTCTTTCGAGGTAAATTTTGGGGATGAAATTTCTTAATGGGTGATAATTATAATAACCTCGATTTCCAGTGGCATTAGAAAATGTAATTTCGGGACCCTATTTCTGTAAATCAAGTTCGTAAATATTAAATAAGTATATTTATAGAGTTGGTGTATAGATTAATTGAAATTTGGTTAGACAATTTAGCTGAAATTGTAATTAATTAAGGCTCGGGTACTAAATTTTAAAATTTTAATTGTTATAGATTTTTAATTAGGAAAAAGATTTTGGACTTGAATAGCAACTATCCAAGGTACTAAAATGGTAAGTAGAAAAATAATAAATAGTGGTTAGTGGTCACTAATTTAATTAAAAGTAAAATTAAAATAATAAAGCTTTAATTAAGTTTATAAACCAAGATTAACTAATGCTAATTAAAGTATATAAAGCAAATTAAGTGGGAAAAGATGTAAATATCATCTTCTTCTTCCCTAAGTCGTAGCAACCCAGGGAAAGAAAAGAAAAGAAAAGAAAAAAGCTTAATTTAGGTTTTCAAACCATTTAGCCATTCAATTACAAGTAAGTTTCTAGCCATTTTTCTTTGATTTTTATGGAAATTGAATCATGAGAGCTTGATTTAGTTAGCACATTTACCAATTTTTGAAACTGTTAAAGTTTTTCAAAGCTGCCATTGTTGATAAATGGATGAATTTGGTGTGAATTTGATTGATATTAAGGTTAGACTATGAAAATGACTAAATTATAAAGCATAATTATTAGTTTCATACGTTAGAGACCAAATTGAATATAATGCAAATTTTTTATGAAACTTTGGTAGGAATAGAAAGTAAAAGGTCCTATTAATTTTGAAATCAAATTTTAAACTGAAACTTTAGATTGAAAGTTATGCTTGTCCAAAGTCTAGGGACTAATTTGAATAAATGTATGTTTGTCTTTGTAATTGAATGTGAATTAGATGGGAAACTGGTAATGAATATGTTTTGTAATTGTACATAGCTAACATTGACACAAATCCTATAAGAGGGAAAGGAAAAAAGAAAGTTGTCGACGAGTGACTCAAAAACTAGATTTGCATTCCTATGATTTGGAATCAATTTAATCGTTGCATATTCTTGACGTTTTGCATGATATGGTATTGAGGTGAGTTGAAAATTGTTAATTGAATTGAATTGCTATGATTGGGATTGATTATCGAGATGGAGGACAAAATTGGATAAAATAGAAAGTAGCATAACTTAATGATTTATGATCTTTGGTATGAAATTGAATTGAAAGATGTTATGACTTGATAAAATGATTAATTGATGATAAGTTGAGATTGATATAATGTGAAATGAACTATGTAATGAAATTAGAAAATTTGTTACCATATTAATTGTTTGGGCATAATCAGATATAGTTGGCATGTCATAGGATAGATAAAGTATGGGTTATTTTAGCTATAATTTGATGAGTGCTATGTGCATATTCCTTCAGACATTTTGATGAGTGTTTGGCACAACTTTTACTTTGGTTATACCGATAAGCATTGGACACAACCTATATACTTCGAACGTTCCAATGAGGCACTAGGTGTTAAATTGGCGCATTGGTTGAGATCCATGTATTTGTTCAAGTTTGAGTAATTTTAATAGGGGATATAAATTGTGAATTGGTTAAATGATACTTGAAATGATTCAATGTTATGAAATTGTACTATAAATACATATATATGATATTTGATTATCAATAGCATGAGAAAGATCATGCAAATCGATTATACAAACCCGAATGGCTGAAACAAAATTTAACAAATTAAATGATTCAATTTGGAAATTATACATATCTATATTGTTATGGTACTGAATATGATTGTGACCTCTATTGACATTAGTATGTTAAAATGATAAGCATATTAGATTGGTTAATTGAGTTATGTATGGTTTGATTTATAGGATGTAAATGGTATTCTTAATAGCATATGTTGGTCGACGTATTGAATATGAATTGGTATAAATGGTATTTGAATTAGGTGATAATAAATTCGTATTGGATGTATACAATTGATATAAGCTATATTGCACTAACCTGAATCATGGAAAAGCCACTGAGCATTACCACTTAGTGTACGATTTGTTTTTCTGTGCACATGTATAGGTACATTTTGAGCTCCTAAGAAGTAATTCCAGCATCTAAGAAGCGATCTTCGATTTAACAAAGTTTGTAAAGTTGCCTTTTTGTTTAGCATATTGTTGTTGGATCTAGTGCCCTGAGTGTAGTATATTCATTTGCAAACTTGTAAATTTTTTTCGAACAGATTGGCTAAGAAAACAAATTCATTGATTACATTAATATACTTTGTAAGATTTTCCTCATATGGGTTTTTCATGCAAAGCAAAATGGAAGCAAATGTTGCTTATTGGTTTTCTAATGTTTAAACTGATACTGAGTAGTATTACGTGGTTCAATCGAAGACAACTTATATTAGTATACGAATATAAACATGTCCTTAGTCTAATTGGAAATGACCAAATCAATTGAAAGACTAATATATTTTCTGTCAAGTCTAATTATGGAGATGCTTCATCTTAGACATCGGAACAGATGACTCCTAGAAGTTAGAGACATAGATGCGGTTGACTGGATAGATAGTACAACAAACTAGATCCAATAAGAATAGATCCTAAATCCATTTTTGGACTTATTCACTTGTGACATTCATAGCGTGCCATACCTAAATCTTGAGTGGATGGCGAACTATGTATGAGTGACTTGTATACTTTAATGTAAGTAAAAGCTTGTGTTCGAATAGTTAAGGAACCGAAAGCTAGTGTGTTTGTTAAACGACTTCTTTAATATGTTGTAACACCCTAAACCCAACCTAAAAGTTAGGCCCGAATCCGGCGTGTCACATTAAAGTGTTTTTCAAAAACCAAGTTTTTATTGAAAACCCTTCTTGTTTAAAAATTTGTGTAAAACCCTAGTTTTCATTTGATCAATTTTCAACGTGGTTTATTAAAAAGGTTGTTCCCTATTTAAAATGTTATTAATTATAAAATCTTAATCATTGCGGAAGCTTAACTTAAAACAGTGGTTGTTTTGCAAAAACTCGTTTCTACCACTAGCAATTGTAAAACCACAAATAAAATCCCAAATTTGTAATCCAGAAATTTAAAGGCCTTATTACAACCCAAATAAAAATAATTTAAAATAAGGTAAATAAATAAAACTACTAATTATTAAAATAAGTCGCAATGTAGCCACCTCCGAGTCCCCTCCATCGTCGAGTCACCTACTAAGGGCCACTTGAAAAATTTTAAAAGAGGGGGTGAGTTTGCGAAAACTCAGTATGTACGTCCCCTGACAGACACATAACATGCAATAAACAATTTGGGCCTAAGCCCTATTCAATAAAGGTGGCCTCTGGGCCTTAGCCCATAATGGCCTCAGTTGGGCCTGAGCCCATATCACATCAATATCATATGTATGCAATGCTCCCATCCCAATTCAACCCTGCACTCCATTTTCCCTTCAAACCCTACACTCTTGTGGGGATATAAATATTAACCCACCCATCCCTACACTCTAGTGGTAGCACCGGTTGCAGTAATAACTCAATCGTTGCAGCATAGCTGCTAATCACACAAAGGGCTTTTAGAGCCGTCGGTGGATCCATGGTCGTCAAACAACCATGCGACCCTCATATAACTTCCCCCGTATCATGAACCCAACCCATATGCAACATAATCTCTCATGAATGCATCAAATCATACATATACAAATCATACATATATCAAATAGGGGCATTTTAGTCATTTGCCCTTAGGGGCATATTTTTCATTTACACTTAGGGCATTTCGGTTATATCTTATTGTGTGTCTAGGTATACATTCTGGCCTATTAAAATACCCACAATTATTCCATGAGTTTAAAGTCAATTTATTAGGGTTACAAATACACTAAGGCCCAAAAGCCCAATACATAGCCCAAGTAGGGCCCACATACTCATATGGCCCATTAGGCCCAAATCTACCATAAGTAATGTAGTTAGCCTATCCGGCTCATCAAAACCTACTAATCCATCAATTCTACTCGCAATGGGCCTAGCCCATCAAGCCTAATTTAGCCCAATTGGCCAAACGGTGGCCCAACTCCATTGAATCGTCCACGGAGCTTCTATCGTCGTATTGGTATCTCCACAGGAGTGTTTGCACGCTCGTGTGGTTGCCGGTGCCAACCTCTTGGCTTTTCAGGATTTTAGTTTTTGCCGACTTATTGTGTGTGTAGTGTATGTACACACCTTCGGCTCTATATCAACTATCAAACAAGGGTTAGCAGTACACACCTTATCACCTGGAGTACTAAATACTCATAATCGCCAGAACCTATATTCAAATATTATACTTCATTAGTCACTACCCATTAATTTAAAATAAATCCACTACACTCACTTACTGATGGACAAACTATACTTGCCTTGATCTACTGCGATTTGCCTATTTAATCTGAGGTCCGTTGTAGCCCCTCTTCCGCATCCAAGCGAAAAGTCCCGAACCATCGACACCTTACGTCGCTTAAACTTGGGAGTAGTGGTCACACTCTCATACTCAGTCGGCATCTTCATTGACACTTTACTAGATCCTCCTTTGCTCACTGTAAATTCTAGAAACGAACCAAGCACACAATTCTTCATTGATTAGAGAGGAAAATAAAATCGAAGCTTGATAACAGGGTCAAAGAAATTCGGCTAAGAATAAGATAATAAAGTGATTAAAACTCACCCTTATCAATTGGCCAAATGGATTTTGGTAAAAGCTAGCCCCAGAAGATTTAGCCAATGTGAGTGTAATAGGCCAATTTTGGCCTGGGGCCCGAAAAAATAATAACTGAAGCTAAAGGATGCAATCGGTCGAAAACAAGCCAAAAAGGGCCAAATTGAAAGACAATCATTAAATTGTGGCCAAATCAGAAAGACGGAGAAAACCAAGGGGTTATCAAATTTTGTTGACTTGGTAAAAGGCTAAAAATGGAAAGATATTATTTTATTTTATTATTAAATTAGAAGGTTATTTTTAGTAAACCCCATGTATATAAATAGGGGTATCTTGTTCTTTGAAAAGGGGGGGGATTACTTTTGGTATTCTTACGTCAATTTGGAATTGGATTATTCTCTCTTTTCCTATTTCCATTGGAATTGAATTATTTTCTTTTCTCTTTCAATTACGTGAGAATTTTGTCCATTTCATTTCAATTTCTTTGTTTGTTCTAAATTCGTCCAATTGCTTTTAGCCCTTCCCTTTTTTTTTTTTTTTTTTTGCAATTAAGTTTTCATTATTTTTTTTGGGTCCTAAAGTTTGTTTTGACTGCATTTTGGTCTCCTTGAAGCTGTGCGTTTTGGAGGGTAGGGATTATTTCCCTTTTGGTCCCTCATTGTTATTCCTACGTTCAAATTAGTCCATTTCCTTTTATTTATTTATGATTTGCCCCAAAATTTTGCTTTAAAGTTTGATTTAATCTTTGTTTTTTTTTCACTATCTTATTATCAAATTAACTAATTTAATATATTGTTGCTATTATTATTATGTTTCTATTTATATTTATTTTGTTATTCTAATACTATTATTATTTATCTAATTTTTATTTATCAATTTACATTTCTACTATTATTATATTTCTATTTATTATATTTCTATCTCTATTTATATACTAATATTATTATCATTATTTTGATGTTCTTATTTCTTGTCGTTTTATGTATTATTATTGTTCGTTTTTATATATATTATATACCTTAGACCTAATGTATATATATTATTTGTGTTTTGTTTTGGATATGGTGTCGTTTATATTTTGTTTATTTATTTATATATTATTTATTCTAAAATCATTTTATTTACTTTAATTTTTTCCCCTTATATATTATTTATAATAAACGATTTTAAATTCGAGGGATATTATCTCAAATTATTTAATATCTTATGTGTTTTAAATTGTTTTATACATTGATTTTTTTGAACTTGTTTTTGTGTTATCCGTGTTAAGTTGTTTTATAAATTTTTTTAAATCTTTACTATATATCATTAATTTTTTTGGTTGTGTTATCTATTTATATACCACTTATGTTTTTTAGATGATTGGACTATAATTTGTTTTAGGCTCCTTCGTACTTAATTTTTTTTTCCCTTTTTGAAAACTCATTCATATATCATTACGTCATACATTACTTATTTCGTCTTTATAACATTTTGAGTTGGTTTTAAATGCTTATTTGAAAGCTTTTAAAAAACAAGGCAATGTTTCGTGTTTGGAAGTTCGAGAAATTGTGCCCTAACGTGCTGGGTTGCGGTTTTCTCGTTCGTCCAAATGACTAAATATCCTTTTAATTTCATGTTTTGGAAGATTAAGGGACAATCTTGGTTTCGAGGGCTAAAATGTTGCATCCTAACGTACTGGATATGATATTTTATCCTTTTGGAATAAATGAGTCTTAATCTTCCAAAACGAGTTGTTCAAACATTCTTTAAAAGGGATCGTATCTTAAAATCTCTTCAAATTTTTGATATTAGGACATTAGTCAATCAATAAGGTACCAATTTTGGGCGTTACGAGGGTGCTAATCCTTCCTCGTGTGGAACCGACTCCCGGACCTATTTTCTTAAAATTCATCGACCAAAATGTTTTATAAGGTGACCCAATCACACTTTGAAAAATATTGGTGGCGACTCCATGTTTTATTTTAAAGTCGATCCCTGTTTTTCAAATTTAAAAATGGTTTCGATAGTGAGGAGAATAAAAGATTTTAGGGAATGAGAGAATGAATATTCGGCTAAGTAACTGAGGAAAAAGATTGCTTTGATCAAATTATAGAAGAAAAGGTGTGGGTATGTATTCGTCTAAGGCAAAAAGAAACAAGAAAAACAAATGAAAATACCAAAAGAGAACCCAATTCTTTTTTTTCACTCATTTGGCATTGGGCAAGGAAGAAAATACGAATCAAGAGAATTGGAAAAATTCCCAAAAGATATGCAACAAAAATAAATGGAACAATAGGTCCTTTCTGTAACACCCTTATACATGAGACTGTCGCCAGAATCGAGTACAGAGCATTACTGGATTTAAACGGACCTTCACAGAACTTAACTCCAAAAACAGTCACAGAATCACATACAAATTCACTCTTTTTTACCCTGATCGAGAGTTTTGGACATAATACAGACTTTACAGATGATTAGGATTCGAATCCTATCAAATCGAATGCCTGAAAAATTTTTCACTTTCGAAACTACATCACACGCCCGTGTGACAGAAAGCACGGCCGTGTGCTAAGGCCGTGTGGCCTTCACACGCCCATGTCCAGAGACCGTGGTCGAATCTGTCAAATTGGCCACGGTCACCTTACACGGTCGTTTGGGGGCCGTGTACTCCCACACGGTTGAGATACACGGCAGTGTCTCCTGCCCGTGTGGTACACTAAAATTTAAATCAAGGTACAGGGAAGGCACGGTCTAGTGGCATGCCCGTAAGGTCAGGTCGTGTATCGCCCACGGCCTAGGCACGCCCATGCCGCATACCAACGGAGCATTCTGCCAAATCCCACACGGCCATGACATACACCCATGTGCCATGCCATGCAGGCCGTGTCAGGCTATATGCCAAGCCTAACCTCCTTAACATGCAAACATTCTCATATACAACCAATACAACTAATACTTTACTTATACAAACATTAAGAACATAGAACTTATAAGTTTACAAAATAACTATACATATCTATAAATCTTCTATACATGCCATAAACCAAACACATCAAGACATAATATACCGATGAAGCTTGACAGTGTGAAGCATACTCCAACGCCTCGGCTCCCAATCCCACAGTCTTGATATACTGAGGAAGAAAGAAAGGAATAGAGTAAGCCATAATAGCTCAGTAAGTCATATGAAATTCATAGCAATGTAACAATTCAATGAATCGTTTACTTTAACATAGCCAATATCAACTAATATCACTACATCTTCAACTTACTCCTCTGGGCACATTTCATATAGCAATCATATGCATGTCTATCCATACCAAATTCAATGTATAGAACTATTTCGTTTTACCTGCAGAAACACTTCGTTACAAAACGGTTAATCTAATCCCATTGAGCAATGTCGGAATATAACCAGATATGCAGAGGTTAGCACTGAAGTGCCTCACAGACATGGCAGAGCCATGGGGTAGCCGAAGCTACTAACAAAGTGGTAGCCGAAGCTACTAACAGAGTGGTAGCCGAAGCTACTAACAGATTGGTAGTCGAGCTACAATCAGAAACAGAACAGAAGTTACCACGGGCCTGCTCGCACAAGCTGACAGGTGTCTGCAACACATGCTAGACCACCCAGCACCCGGGAACTATATCAGACATAATCAGAACCCTCTAGTGACAATGTCACTTATATCAATGTTTATTCTGACTTGCTCAATAGGGATCGTACAGATAATTCATCATTATCACAATTTCAGAGATATATCAAATGATTAATCGAAATTCACAAAACATACTTATTTTCCATGAATACGGAAGTACATCAATTTCCATTCATTTCACAAATTCAAAAATCATTATCATCACGCAATCATAAACGAACAATTATTCGGATCATTTTAGAAGTACATCCAGCAACTAATCAGAATTTTATGTATTTACCCTAATTCCACATTTACGGATATATATATGGTTTCCGATTGTTTCATGATTCACATATTTATATAATCACACGATTATGAACAAATAATTATATTTTATCAAAATATGCTAGAATTCACATACAACTTACCTGAATCACCAACGAATTAATTTCTCGAGATTCTTCTATTTCCCTTACTCGGGCTTTGTCACATCCTTTTTGGACTAAATTAACACACAAAATATCATTTATCAATTATCTATTCAATTTCGGACATAATTCACATTTGGGGTAAATTTCCAAATTTACCCCTCAACTTTTCAATAATTACAAATTAGTCCCTTGGACTCAAAATCTCATTTTCTTTATTCCATGGGCTTATTTAACCCATTTTCACAACAATGACACTTAATTTACCAATAATTAACATATTTAAGGACAATTTGTAAACTTTACAAATTAGTACCTTTTTACACAATTTCATCCAATTTCATTCCCAAAAACATGCATATAACCCTCTAAGCCTTCATTATCTACCATTAATCAACCAAATACACTCTTATCACAAATGGGTATATTTTTAAACTTTGATTTCTCTTCAAATTAATGGTTAAATCATGATATTCAAGTTTAAGGGAACACAAAAATACGAAAATAATCGAAAACGGGGCAAGATTTCACTTACAAATGAGCATGGAAAGCAAAGAAACCCTTGGCCATGGAAGACATGAAAATCGGCAGCTATGGGTTCTTTTTCCATGGAGAAGATGATGTTTATATCATCTTATTTTGTCTTTTTATTCATTGGACAAAAATGCCCTTAATGACATAACTAACAAACATTTCTAGAAATGCCCTTTTGTGTCCATGACACTATTTAATGGTCTAATTGCAACATAAAGACCTCCAATTCAAACCCCCATTTCAATTGGGTACTTAAACTCTATACATCACATTTTGCAATTAATGCAATTTAGTCCTAAACATAAAATTGGGCACTTAATCAATAAAATTTTTCAAACAACACTTTCACATCAAATATCAATAAATCAAATCTTATCAAAATTTACAAAAATTCAAAATTTCACTTCGGATTTGTGGTTACGAAACCACTATTCCGACTAGGCCCTATTTCGGGCTGTGACAACTCTCCCCCCTTTAGAGATTTTCGTCCCCGAAAATCATATCAGAGTAAAACAAATTTCCGAATGTGAGAGACATTTTCATAAACGCCTTGGATTCATAAATCTCAGTTCGCTAACAAGCTGAAACTTCAATTGACACTAACAGATCACATCAGGAATACTTCGATCACTTTATCAATTTAACCTTATACATAACAAACCCATATATAGATCCTTTCTTGCCAGAAAATTAATCATAATCCTATGACACTTTTCCTTCCAAAGAAGTCGACAATTCAGATTCAATTTGGACAGAAGTTCTATCTCATAACCATTTCCATAATACTACTAACTGCTTTTATCCTAAATAGTCTAAATTTCCAATTCCATCAAATATCAACTCGTCATTTGGGTATCGGTCCAAAGTGGAATACTGCATACCCAATTATCATTATACCTAATCCTTATTTTTGCACATCCGAACACATATCTGAACACATATCTCAGACAAACATCGCATTTTTTGGACAACATCTCACAACTGAAACTTAGATAAAATTTCTGATATAATCTTTAACTCATCTGAACATAACATATCTTAGATCAGAACAATAATAACATTAACAGAAATCTTATGCTTTTAAGCTTTCAACATCACGTAACAATCACTCTAACTTATTTTTAGCTATCCCATTTTAGTGCACCTCAATATTACTCAATTTCACCAGAAAAACATTGTTTCAACCTTCAATATTACTAAACTCAGATTGTCTTTCAAGAAGTATCAGTCAAACGATCTGTACTTTCACAATCAATGAATGATTTCCATCCAAGCAATGGAAACTATAACAAACTCCTCAAAAATCAGTCAACAATTACTTGAAATCTTTCAATATTCCAATCGAATCACATTGTCTCACATATTAAGTCTCTGCTGTAATGTTCAACATTGTCCAATCTAAATTAGAAAATATACTAAGTTTCCACCATATACCAGAATTCATCAGATCCATATAAGAGAGAAAAGATCACTGTACGATTCAAGCTTGAACTTCTATCATATACTTTTCCTAAGAATCAGAGAGCTCCAAACACATAATCATAGTGAATGTAGTCATTTCGAATCAGAGAAGAGAATACTTCAGAAATAAATCAGAGTAGCAACATTCCAGATTCATATAAAGAGAATAATAATAAGAAGACCAGAGTACAGAAATCCAAAATACGATGTTATGCCAAGAATTCAAGAATAGAATTCCTCACGGTAAAATAGTGTTTCAGAGAATACCAGAAGAAAACCATAATCAATAATCTTGAAGCCTTCTTTCAGAATCACAAAGTAAATTCCCGATTTCTAACAAACACAACTGACAAAGATGCTCCGTGCAACCTCACAGTATCAGAAATGTAAAACTTGACTAATTATTGAGTACGAAATTAGATCATACCGAAATATTATGGACTGATCTTATCGATCTATCACTTCAATTCATGTCAAATCTTTCTTTTTCAGAAATAAAGGCAACCTAAAACAAAATCCATAATTACTCAATTCCACTTTCATTCAAAAATCATGATCGGTTGTAACAAATCATATGACACTTGATATTTAGTCTAAATTTGTTGACAGATCAAACATTTTATACTAAAGTTAGAAATATTTCCTTTTGTGTTTCCCAGATGTATAGAAAATCTATTACTGAAAGCGTCACACAAAATCATACGAATTAATTCTAAACTTCTAGAATATAAAGTCTATCTCTGAATCTCAGTCGATCATAACATTTACTCGGATTTCAGAATCAAAATCAAAATCACACCGAACTCATATTGCTAACAATAGGCATTTAAAATTCTTTTACTCAACTCAGACTGAACTAGAACTGATGCTTCAATTAAAATATCCTCATGCATAAGAAAACTTTAACAATCTGACAAACTTACATTTACCACAACATTTCTCAGACAGGATTGTTCTGATAGAAGTACTACTGTATCAAATCTTCAATAACACTGATTCTTCAGTTCATACGTATACAATTAAGAATTTATCTCCCCAGTACAATGGATAAATTTCATCATATGAAATTCAAATACCCTTTTAATTGAATCACATCAAATCAGACTACATTTCGAATCGGCCCTTTTTACAGATACCGTTTCTTCTCTTTATAAGGTAACCCAGACTTATCATTTTACAAAAATCACAATCACTAAATTGGGAATCATAGAATCATAATCATACTGAGGTCTTAACCATAGTAATAAAAAATATCTCGATTTCTTTATAAAGCATTCGAACACAGAAGAAAGTCAATTATAATTCAAACAGAAATCAATACAGAAATACAACTTCCGTAGCTCAGATGAAGGTACCACTATACTCTTATCCTTTGAACCAGAATTTATAATCATCATAGACATAGTTATCTTGTCAAATAGAGGTCTCTTGCAAACATTCACATGGTATCATAAGAAAATCAACATAACGAAGTTTCGACGTCTAAAGTTACACTAAATATCAGAGGATCACGACCTATATAGAATGATATCGATTCCGATAATATCCCACATAAGATCCAGAAAGAACAGTGTCACTTTTGAACACTGAATTCCTCAGTAACAAAAGTAATATAACCTTCACATATATTTAACAGAACAACAACTTAGAAGAAACAGATTATCAACCACTTACAGACTTTTCCGTTGACTTTCATATTCGTACAATAGAATAGAATATCAGGAAGAGAGGAAACCATATCAAACATAACCCAAACAGATCACATATATATATATATATATCTGAAGATAACGTACACAAAAAATGTCCAAGAGGAGTTACAATAATTATCTAACTATCACCACTTTACTTAATCTTTCAATTTCAGGTTTCTGAAATCCCTTAATCATAAACTTATTCTATTCAAATCTCACAGACTTCATTGTAACATTTTACTGATAAGAGGTGAGATTAGTAAAGTCTCAATTTCAATTCATAGACAAATGCACATATTACATTCTATCATAGATAGTTAATTCATTTCGGATTTCCTATTCGTAATACATTCTCCAACCTTTCTTTACCATCGAATACCATTCAACAGAAATAGAGAACAACCTCATACAAATTTTCTCTCAGACTCATTCCAATCACAGTACAATAAAATCCCAAAGAAATAATACAATTATACTGATTGTAAACAAATCAAAATGACCATATATTCATTAAACAGTAGAGTCAGATAACATTCTCATTCTATAACAATTTCATCAGAGAAGGAACAATCACATATGTATTTCTGTGAATAGGAAATGTAGAACATCCAATAAAGACTAACATACTCTATTCCACTATAGATATTCAATTCAAACATCCTTTCAATTCACTTGTCATCATGAATTCTCATACTGTTTCAAATTTCATTTATTAACGGAAACTGCTGTGGAAAATTTCCCAGTAGACACATGCTCAAACATCAGATCCAATTAGATTAATTTACTAGAACCAGTCTTTCTTCCTTTATCAGTAACAATTAATAAATTTTCAATTAGAAAATCTCTCAAAACATATTACCATACTTTCTAACCTCAACTTATTACTAAAACACTCCGAATTTTATTTACGGAATCACTTATCTACCATAGTACTCTTTAGTCTCTCTCATAGAAACTCAATCAAATTTTATTACACAGGAACCTTATTATCAAAATATCATTGATAATGGGGTGAGGTCGTTAAGCCTTGAAGGGGACTCTTACATTCATTTACACATGTAACTTAATACACGTAATATTATCACAATACCATCACACTGGCACAATTTGCTTTATGCAATTTTTTACACATCATTTCATGTCTTTCTAGAATCAAACATATCACAAACACATATAGTCATTTCAATGACATTTTAGTTAAATCAACAACAGATCAGTCAGAAACATCATCACAACTCTAACAGAATCATTCATGCGAGCCGGAGAATATCACACTGTCACACTATACTTATGGCATGTATAGACAGACTACCACACTTGCTACTTTAGTCCGAGAATCGACTAAACCATGCTCTGATACCAATTAAAATGTAACACCCTTATACCCGAGACCGTCACTGGAATCGAGTACAGAGTGTTACCGGATTTAAACGGACCTTCACAGAACTTAACTCTAAAAACAGTCACAGAATCACATACAAATTCACTCTTTCTGACCCTGATCGAGAGTTTTGGACATAATATGGACTTTACAGACGACTAGGTTTCGAATCCTATCAAATCGAATGCCTGAAAAATTTTTCACTTTCGAAACTATGTCACACGCCCGTGTGACACAAAGCACAGCCGTGTGCTAAGGCCGTGTGGCCTTCACACGCCTATGTCTAGAGATCGTGGTCGAATCTGTCAAATTGGCCATGGTCACCCCACACAGTCATTTGGGGGCCGTGTACTCCCACACGGTTGAGACACACGACCGTGTCTCCTGCTCGTGTGGTACACTAAAATTTAAATCAAGGTGCAGGGAAGGCATGGTCTAGTGGCACGCCCGCAAGGTCAATTCGTGTATAGCCCACAGCCTAGGCACGCCCGTGCCGCATACCTGTAGAGCATTCTGCCAAATCCCACACGGCCATGACACACACCCATGTGCCATGCCATGCAAGCCGTGTCAGGCTTTATGCCAAGCCTTAACCTCCTTAACATGCAAACATTCTCATATACAACCAATACAACTAATACTTTACCTATACAAACATTAAGAACATAGAACTTATAAGTTTACAAAATAACTATACATATCTATAAATCTTCTATACATGCCATAAACCAAACACATCAAGACATAATATACCGATGAAGCTTGACAGTGTGAAGCATACTCCAACGCCTCGGCTCCCAATCCCACAGTCTTGATATACTGAGGAAGAAAGAAAGGAACAGAGTAAGCCATAATAGCTCAGTAAGTCATATGAAATTCATAGCAATGTAACAATTCAATGAATCGTTTACTTTAACATAGCCAATATCAACTCATATCACTATATCTTCAACTTACTCTTTTGGGCACATTTCATATAGCAATCATATGCATGTTTATCCATACCAAATTCAATGTACAGAACTATTTCGTTTTACCTGCAGAAACACTTCGTTACAGAACGGTTAATCTAATCCCATTGAGCAATGTCGGAATATAACCAGATATGCAGAGGTTAGCACTGAAGTGCCTCACAAACATGGCAGAGCCATGGGGTAGCTGAAGCTACTAACAAAGTGGTAGCCGAAGCTACTAACAGAGTGGTAGCCGAAGCTACTAATAGAGTGGTAGCCGAAGCTACAATCAGAAACAGAACAGAAGTTACCACGGGCCTGCTCGCACAAGCTGACAGGTGTCTGCAACACATGCTAGACCACCCAGCACTCGGGAACTATATCAGACATAATCAGAACCCTTTAGTGACAATGTCACTTATATCAATGTTTATTCTGACTTGCTCAATAGGGATCGTACAGATAATTCATCATTATCACAATTTCAGAGATATATCAAATGATTAATCAAAATTCATAAAACATACTTATTTTCCACGAATACGGAAGTACATCAATTTCCATTCATTTCACAAATTCAAAAATCATTATCATCACGCAATCATAAACGAACAATTATTCAGATCATTTCAGAAGTACAACCAGCAACTAATCAGAATTTTATGTATTTACCCTAATTCCACATTTACGGATATATATACGGTTTCCGATTGTTTCATGATTCACATATTTATATAATCACATGATTATGAACAAATAATTATATTTTATCAAAATATGCTAGAATTCACATACAACTTACCTGAATCACCAACGAATTAATTTCTCGAGATTCTTCTATTTCCCTTACTCGGGCTTTGTCACATCCTTTTTGGACTAAATTAACACACAAAATATCATTTATCAATTATCTATTCAATTTCGGACATAATTCACATTTGGGGTAAATTTCCAAATTTACCCCTCAACTTTTCAATAATTACAAATTAGTCCCTTAGACTCAAAATCTCATTTTCTTTATTCCATGGGCTTATTTAACCCATTTTCACAACAATGACACTCAATTTACCAATAATTAACATATTTAAGGACAATTTGTAAACTTTACAAATTAGTCCCTTTTTACACAATTTCATCCAATTTCATTCCCAAAAACATGCATATAACCCTCTAAGCCTTCATTATCTACCATTAATCAACCAAATACACTCTTATCACAAATGGGTATATTTTTAAACTTTGATTTCTCTTCAAATTAATTGTAAAATCATGATATTCAAGTTTAAGGGAACACAAAAATACGAAAATAATCAAAAACGGGGCAAGATTTCACTTACAAATGAGCATGGAAAGCAAAGAAACCCTTGGCCATGGAAGACATGAAAATCGGCAGCTATGGGTTCTTTTTCCATGGAGAATATGATGTTTATATCATCTTATTTTGTCTTTTTGTTTATTGGACAAAAATGCCCTTAATGACATAATTAACAAACATTTCTAGAAATGCCCTTTTGTGTCCATGACACTATTTAATGGTCTAATTACAACATAAAGACCTCCAATTCAAACCCCTATTTCAATTGGGTACTTAAACTCTATACATCACATTTTGCAATTAATGCAATTTAGTCCTAAACATAAAATTGGGAACTTAATCAATAAAATTTTTCAAACAATACTTTCACATCAAATATCAATAAATCAAATCTTATCAAAATTTCCAAAAATTTAAAATTTCACTTCGAATTTGTGGTTACGAAACCACTATTCTGACTAGGCCCTATTTCGGGCTGTGACACTTTCCTTCCACAATTGGCACTTTAAAGCTATTACCAAAATTGAATTTCCTTAACCCCCCCATTCGGCTGAAACTTTATTACCAAATTTAACTTCCTTCTTTATCTCCAATTTTATCTCAAGTAATTTCCCTTTAATGTCTCCAATCTTATCCCTTCAAATCCTCATCCATATCCTCTCCACCGATCAGCAATGGTGTTTCGTTCAAACACCAATTCTCCCCTCACACAATAGCAAAATTATAACTCCTTTTGCGCATAGGACTGCTTGATCTCCAGCCCTCCAGGTCCCTCAACACGCTACTGGCCACTGCACCGAAGCTCTTCTTGTGCTATATTTCGATTACAATTAATTATAACACTTACCTGCTGAAGCCACAGTTTCTTTAAAATAAAAACCAAAACATTGCCTAACCTGCGACTCGAACCTTCGTCCCTTAAGAACACATAACACGCCACTGCCACTACAACACAGGCTCACTTGTGATATATTCCATTCTCAACTCCATTTAAAGCCTCTTAACGCACAACCAGGTTATTCTAAAAAAAACTAGAAACATTACTGCTAACCAGATTCGAACCTCTACCCTTTTGGCTACACTTTATGTCCCTTGCCACCACATCACCTACTTGATTTGCATCACCTCTCCTCCCAAAGTAATTATAAAGCTTATCTGCCACAGCCCAGATTGCCTTAAAAAAATCCAACATTTTTGCATATGTTGTGACTTGAACCCTGCACCTCTCCTTTCTCCTAGCACCATCATACCATTGGGCCACAAGCTCTTTTCTGTCGTGAATAAGCCCTAACTAATTATAAGGCCTAAATGATGGCCTTCATACTAACATATGTGCAACAAAATTTTTGCCAAGGATAAGACTTGAACCCCTTACCACAAGCTTGCTACCAACGCCCTTGGCCACCAGACCACCTACTTCCTTGTGCTATCTTTTAACCAAAAATATTTTTAAAGCCTTCCAACTAATGCCAACCTCACTTAAGGGTAAAAACCAAAATTTTCGCTAAAGCCTTGGTTTAAACCCAGGACTTTTCCAAGACTACCAACCCTTCCTAAATCACTTAACCACTAAATAAACATGTAATTTATAATAATTTTCTTTTTTTATTTTCGCACAACAAAAATCCAATTTTTTTGACAAACGAAGCCTATCTCTTCTAGGCCCAAAATCTGGGGCATTACATATGTAGTGTCATTCACAATAGTGGAATTCATAGCCCGAGACATGGGTAAATGATATTGTATCAACCCGTTTTTTAGTGGTCTCGAAAACAGTGGTTTCAAGACCAAAAATCAGACGAGTAAATAATAATATTTATGAGTCAATTATGGTTTTAAAAAGGTTTTTGATATGATAAATTATATTATATGAATGATTAATTAAGTTCAAGTGGTAAGACCCTAAAGTCAAGTGGTTTTAGAAAACGAGGTATCGAGACCTCGTTTCTATAAATTGAGCCGTAAATATTTTTATAAATATTTGCAGAGTGCTATTAAGGTTGTATTAAAGTTTCATTAAGAAATTTTAATGTTTCGATAGTTAATTAAGCAGAAAGGACTAAATCATAAAAGTTGAGAAAGTTAATCGCTATTAGTTTAAATGTGTTAATTTATTAAATAATCATAATTGGATGGCCTTAGTGGATAATTTACCCATACCTAAGATGGTGGGATGGTTTTAAGCTTTAAAATCTTTTAACTTTATATGTTTTATAAGTTAATTTATTATTATAATAAAGTAAAAAGGTTAATAAAGTAATAAATAATACAAAAGTGGCCATCTTCAACCTTAAGTTTTCTTTGTTTCAACCAAAAGCCATGGATATGGAGGAGTTAAGTTCGACCATGTTTTAATTTATGCATGTAAGTACATTTTGCACTCGTTTTTAATAATTTATATTTTTGAGATCATTGCAACTAGGTCCAGCAAACTCGTACCTCTATTTTCGAAATTATCAAATGTTTTAAAATGTGCCATGGATAAATTTCAGGTGTTTGTGAAAGTTTATGATATATTGTTAAGCTTTGTTGTTAAATAGAAAAATTTTATTAAGTAATTTTTGGTAATTTTTAATGTTAAGGATTAAAATGTGAAATTAGTAAAATTATAAGGACTTGTTGTGAAATAATAGAAATATAGGTTATAAAGAAATCCCACGCCATACGGCTAAGCTTGAAATTTAATAAAAATGGTTAATTTGAATGTTTTAGGCTCAGAGACTAAATTAAATAAAAGTAAAATATTGGGGGCAATTTTGTAAAAAATTCAAAAAGGACTAAATTGCATAAAATGAATTGGTTTTGCTGTTTAAATTAATGAATTTAACGAAATTATTAATTTAGATCATATAACACCCTGAATTTGGGCCTAGAAGTATTGGGCCTTGAGCAAGGGAAAAGTTAGGAGACGGCACATAAGTATTTAATTGTGCAAGAAAATGACACAATTAAATGTCTGCATCAGTGGTTAAGGGTCTTGAGAAGTGTTAGAGAAGTCCTGGGTTCAAACTTGGGCTTTAGCAAAAATTTTAGTTTTTCCTCTTAAGTAAACTTGCCTTTAGTCTGTAGGTCTTTTAAATATTTGTGGATAAAGTATAACACAAAAAGGTTAGTGGTCAATTGGTAAGTGGCGTGATTAAGGTTGCAAGGGAGCTTGAGTTTGAGTCTCATGATGCGCAAGAGAGTATTTATTTTACTTCATTGCTGCATGAGAAGTGGAGTTTAACTAGAACTCTGCAAAGTTGGAATTTGAATTGGTCAATGAGTAGTTTGAGCAGGGATTATTGGAGGTAATCTGGTTGTTAGGGAGAAAATCAAGGTAATTTTGAAAGAAAGGGAGAGTTTCTTGGGTGGAAATCTCTGTGCCGAATTTGAACTATTGGGAATGAGAAATTCAGTTAGAGGGAAGTTGTGGACACTTTTTCGGTTTTGGGGTTTTTATGGTGCTTTCTCTCCTCTTTTGCGTTTGCCTGTTTCGATTTTGGCCAGCATCCTTTTTACCTTTTTCTTATATGTCATTTTTTGCTAAGACTTCCGATACCTTTGGGGTTGCTTCATCTTTGATTCTGCGCTTCCTTTTAATTACTTTTGTTGGCCAAGTTTGTTCTTTGGTTCTTTCCTCTGCCGAATCTTCTTTTCTCCTCCCCTTTTCTGTTTGCGGTTTTTTTCTCTTCCTTCCCTTTTTCAATAGTGGCCGTATACACCCTACTCTTTTTGCTTTTATCTTCTCTTAAACTCTTTGTTACCGAGTCTCTAATCGACTGATAACCTAGGCTGAATTCTTCATACTTCTTCATGGTTATTTCGACTAGGTAAGAGTTCATTAATCATGATGTACGGTTCTTTTCCACTCTGTCCCTCTTTACTAGTTGTTACTACCTTCTCTTGACAACCCTTCTCTCTCTCGTTTAATAATAGGGGTACGTCTGTTCCATTTGGTGCATTGGTTAGAAAATACTGGGCATAGGTCGATTGCTATTACCCTCCGCTTATAGTTCCATAAATCGGTAAGTTGTTCATTTGGCTCAGGTTATTTACATTTAGGATTTTGGTTAACAAAATTAGGTTATATTGCAGATCGTTGTTATGGACCGTGAAGGTAGTCTTAGCCAGCGGTTGAAGCGAGTTAAACCGCATTCTTTCGGTTAAGGCAAGTATTTATTATTATGGGTTAAATGTGTATGAGTGGTCGATTAACCCTATTGCCAAGCGATTAATGGAAACCTTGTGTGATTGTAGGTTTTGGCAATCGTGGACCGTTAGCACTTTTCATTAACAGGTGTGTAACAGTACCCTGTAATCGATAGTCGGTGAAAAGTCAAAAAGTGTGTACACACGCACCGATTTGATTGTAAATCGACAAAAGCCGAAAAGTCAGGAAACTAGTGATTGATGCCACACAAGCGTGCGATCGCATGTGTGGTGAACCAAGCCCACGAAACATGGGCGTAAGACTGTAAAATGATCGAATTACCCTCGAAGGGTAAAATGATTGAATTACCCCCGAAGGGTAAAATGACCGAATTACCCTTGAAGGGTAAAATGACCGAATTACCCTTGAAGGGTAAAATGACCGAATTACCCCCGAAGGGTAAAATGACCGAATTACCCTCGAAGGGTAAAATGACCGAATTACACTGAAGGGTAAAATGACCGAATTACCTTTGAAGGGTAAAATGACCGACTTACCCTTGAAGGGTAAAATGACTGAATTACCCTCAAAGGGTAAAATGACCAAATTACCCTCGAAGCGTAAAATGACTAAATTACCCCCAAAGGGTAAAATGACCAAATTACCCTCAAAGGGTAAAATGATCGAATTACCCTCGAAAGGTAAAATGACCGAATTACCCCCAAAGGGTAAAATGACCGTAATGCCCTTATAGGGTAAAATAACCGATATACCCCGTAAGGTAAAATGACTGATATACCCCCATAGGGTAAAATGACCGTAATACCATAGTAGGGTAAAATAATCGATATACCCTTGTAGGTTAAAATGACCGATATACCACCATAGGGTAAAATGACCGAAATACCCCTATAGTGTAAAATGACTATTATACCCCTATGTGACAAGTGACTGTTTTGCTCTTACTTTGTGTATGACTGTATTTGAGCATGCCTCATTGCATGTATGTTGCATCCATGCATGATAGTATGATACTACGTATCACATGTTGCATGGGGATGGGATTATTGTAATTGGAGGAAGTGTACTGATCTGTTAAGTTCGCACGGGTCGCACGAGACGACTGTGGACCTATCGTTGACTTTGTGTCGTTCATACTATCGTTGGCTTTGTGCCATTCATACTATCGTTGGCATTATGCTGTTCATACTACTGTTGGCTATGTGCCATCCTGTTTATGGTTTATAACCATTCTGTTTATGGCTTTTGGCCATTTTATTTACTGGCAGCTTTGCTGCGATTCTAGTTAATGCCGCAACCGGTGCTAACTCTGTAAGTGTAGGGATGGGTGGGTGATCTATTTCCCACAATAAGTGCAGGGTTGGACAGGAGATGGAGTGCAGGGTTGGTTGGGGTAACATGCATCATGCATTTTGATAAATGATATTGCATACTATTCTTACTAATTCTGCTACTGTATTGGGCTAATGGCCACTTGGTACTATTTATTTTATTGGCTCAGGCCCAAATTGTTACTGCATTTTGTGTTTCTGACTGACTGCATATTAAGGGATTACACACTGAGTTTTCATAAACTCACCCCGCTGTTTAACTGTACAGGTAATCTCCAGCGTTAGGCAGATCGGTGCTGCAAGGGATTCGGAGGCGGCCAACACTACTGCTCCTGTTTTCTTTTATTTGGCTTTTATTTACTGTTAAGTTTCGTTCTGGGTTTTATTTGTGTAATAAAGCCTCTCTAATTTTCTAGCTTTCAATTGGGTTTTTATTTTTATGATTTATATCTGTTAGAAATAGAACGCGGTTTTCCAAAACGATAACTATTTTTAAAACATCACGTTTTTGTAACACTGTCAAAATGCTTCCGCAACAAATAATGTTTTAAAACTAATGACATTTTAAAATGGTTAACAAATGACTAAAATGATTTGAGAATTAACAAAGAGGCTTTAACCTTCAAACGGGATTTTATTAGCAAGAATAAGTTTTCGAAAAACACTCTAATGTGACACCGCCAAATTCAGCCATAATATCTAGGTCGGGTTTGGGGTGTTACAGATCAAGAATGGGTGGAAAATTGAAAAGAAGGGAAAATTACCAAATAGCCCTTGTACTTTGACATTTCTACAATTTAGCCAGGTAAATTCGTGTTACATGTAATATGTTATATTAAATTATTTAATATTTATTTTAATAATCGTGGTGATTATGATTATTGAATATTGGTTGTTAAAGATTATTAATGAAATTAAGTTGTATTTGAGATAATAAATCAGGCTCTTTGCCTAAGAGGCTCTATGCCAGTGTTTTATATCAGGCTCTGTGCCTAGCAGGCTTCGTGCTAATGATCTATATCAGGCTTTGTGCTAGAAGGCTTTGTGCCGGTGATTTATATCAGACTCTGTGCCTAGCAAGCTTTGTTTGAATGTGTTATATATGTAATTGGTACAGTAAATATTGTTTCAATTATCTGATGTTGTACTATTTGCAATGGGCATGAAAATGGAAAGGAAGGTATGTGTTCAAATGAACTATGTCATGAAATTATGAAAAGGATTGATATGGAAAGTTTATATGAAAGTATGTTATCTTCATGGAAATGATGCATTTAAAAAAATTATATTCATGTACCATTAGTTCATCTTATGTTAATTCAAGTGAATTGTGTTTAAATGATCTAACATGTGTTGTTGAGGTGCTTAGGCTTGTGCCAAGCTTGTGGTTATGATTGATATTTATGCTTATCCTTTGTACTATGCAAATGAAACGGGTAAGAAAAGGGAATGAAACGATAAGTTTATAATTGAGACGTAATATGATGTTATAAAAAGTTTGATGTGATAAATGATGTACTTATATGTGAGAAGTCTACTTATACTGTGGAAGAAATTACTTATATCATAAATAAATACACTAAATCGTAAAATGATAATGTTGTTTAGGCTTATGCTATGCATTTGGTATGGAAGAGAAAGTAAAAGAACGGTTCGTAACCTTATGAAAAGGTTGATGATTATGTTTTACAACTTATAAATTACCATATTTTATATAGGAAATGTATATGTGATGTTGATGAATATACTCAATCATGAGTTGATGGTGTTCAATAGGTTTATACTAAGTTTAAAGTATTGGTGCTGAATCATGTTTAATCTATGTGTTATAGTATTGAAATGATAAGTTATGTTTCATGTTCTATGAGCTTACTAAGTATTCATTACTTATGTAGTTATCTTTTTCTTACTTTACAAATTATCAGAAGCTTGATCAGTTTGGAAGCTAGTAGGAGATCCATCATACTATCCATTGATTTTATCGGTAGATTTTAATGTTTTAGTTAAGGTTATAATGGCATGTATAGGTGGAATTATTTTTAATAATCTAATTGTTTTGGCATGTATAAGTGTTATTATAGTTGATGTACTCATGGTATTTTGATGCCTTGATGGTTGGTGCTATTATGGCCAAGATGATGCATGTTTTAAATGACCAATTTGGTATGTGATAGTGTAGTTTCAACATGGTCAAGTTATGGTATGCTTAGATAAGTTTTGAATTAGGTATGCAAGATTGAAATATGGTATGTATATATGTTGGATGTTTGGTACCATTTGGAAAAGGTTGGTTTGTGTCACTTATGTGATTTTGATGCATGTAAGTAATGGTCCAAATGGTAAGTGATATTGACATGGTATAGCTCAAGTAATGTATGTTTCCAAATGAAAGCAATGTGATTAAATGTGCTTATGTTTAGGCATGTTAGTTTGATTGTGATTGAGGTGCCTATATGGCATATTGGTTGAATGGAAGTTGGTCATTTTTATGCAAGTTTTGAATAAGTTTTGATACATTGGTCATATGTGCAAATGTGTTTAGGCACATGCTTGAGGTGGGTAAAGGAAATGGCTTGATTTTGGCCAATTTCTTGTCCACATGGCCTGAGCCACGAGCATGTGTCTCAGCCATGTGTGACACACGGCCATGCGACATAGCCATGTGTCCTCTATAGGTTTTAATGAATGCATTCGAGAGTTGCATGGCCTAGCACACAGGCGTGTGGCTTGGCCGTTGGACCCAAGTCAGAGAGTTACGCGGGCTATGACGTGGCCGTGTGTCCCTATTTCGAATGTTACACGGCCTGAGACACGGGCATGTGTCTCAACCATGTGAGGCATACAGCCTGGCCACACGGCCATGTGACCTTTGCAGTGTGAAATTTTCTATCTCTTTCCATGAAGTTCTAAATGTTTTCGATTTATTCCCAAATTGTTTCTCAAGTGTTTCTAAGGCCTCAAGGGCTTGATTAAGGGATGATATGAATGTGCTTGAATGAATTATGCTATGATTTATAAAATGTTTAGAATTGAATGTTTTAAGTTACGATTTTACGGTAATGCTCCGTAACCCTATTCCTACTACGGATACAGGTTAGTGGTGTTATAAATATCCTCTCAGTGGCATTACATGGTTGATGAAGAGTAAACGTGGCCACATGTCATTTGTCTTTGTGATGGATTATTTCATTACTATTTGATAGTAATTGGCTATTCATGAAGAAAGATGTAATGATTACCATGAGATAAAATAGGATCATATTGGTAGAACGTACCGCTTATCACATTTGGGGCATCCCTATCCTCTCTGTGATGAGCAGTATAGTCTAAAACTGGCTACCTCGCCTCTGCCCAGTGCTCCATTTCGGTGACTTGCGTCATTACCGCCCTAGGCTGTCCACGACCCCATGGCAGTTGCTGACCACCTCTCTGTGGCTGAAACTTACCTTTGCCACCGGCTTGCACTAGATCTGGCCTTCTAAGACACTCCCTGATCCTATGCTCCATAGATCCGCAGCTCAAACAGGATCCTGTCCTCCTCCAGTATTTGCCCAAATGCCCTTTCCCACAAATAGCACAAGGTGGTATCCTAGTATTAGCAGCAGCAACAGGGGGCCCAGCTCTGACTGGCCCATCCACTCTGACCCTCCTCCCAGGCCTCTGTCCAACACCAGGAGCTTCTACATTCTATTTGTTTTTACCTTTTTCTTTCTCTCAGTTAAGGCACTCTGTGCGTTTCACTTCTTCCACTATCTTCACTTTTTCCACTAAGGCCGCGAAGTCTCACTCCTTCTATGGAGCTATCAACACCCTAAGATTGTCTCTCAAGTCGTCCTTAAACCATATGCAACGCTTATAACCCGTTGCAACTATTCCTTTTGCATAACGACTAAGGCGTAGAAACTCAACCTCATATTTTGCCATTGACCTGTCTCCCTGAGTCAAGTTCAAAAACTCCTTCCTTTGGGCATCTACATAGCCCACTCCAATGTATTTCCTCTAGAATGCAGATTTGAAGAATTCCCAAGTAATCCGCTCAGGTTGGGTGCCCTCTTTCACGGTCAACCACCACTGATAGGCTTCCTCTCTAAGTAGTAACACTGCCCCTTTCAGCTTCTGTTCAGATGTGCAATCCAGGTCATCCATTATTCTTTAAGTGGCTTCCAACCAGTATTCAGCCACATTCGGAGCCACACTAGCTACGCCTTTGAAGATCTCCGCCCCATTAGATCGAAGTCGTTCCAAGATTGTCCCACGACTTTCCATACCATTATTGGGCCCAACGACCCTTTCCAAAATTCTTAACATAGCCTGTGATAACGTATCATCTATAGCGGAAGCCTATTCGTACAGTCCCGTTTTAGCCACTGGTGAGGCCGAAGCCTCCCCTGCTCCAACATTGGACATGTGGCCCAATGCTGACGACCCAGTCCTAATGCTTTTATGGCCTCTGCCGTGACCTCTCACACCTCTTCTAGTGGTCATCGTTGCTTACGCATTATCTAAATTAGAAATTTTATGGAGTTAGTTTATAGTTCCACTATTTTATGCAAGTGTCTTACGAAAGTAGTAGTTTAAGAGTTGTTTTCGCAGTCGTTAGTCCACTACAGGCTTAAGTCTCCTGGGCTTTAGTCTTTCTTTACCTAAGAGTGTATTATCTAAGGTAGTCTAGTAACTATCTACAACACATCAGCTTAAGACAATCTTCGTAATAAAAGAATGTACTAAGCTCGACGTTGGAGACCTAGTGTGCCAGACCTCAAAATACTTCAAAACTTTTTGATTAACTTGGAAATTATTTTTAAGAC
Source organism: Gossypium stocksii (assembly GCA_020496765.1). NCBI lineage: Eukaryota > Viridiplantae > Streptophyta > Magnoliopsida > Malvales > Malvaceae > Gossypium > Gossypium stocksii. The sequence goes on from CM035624.1 coordinate 47,222,617, forward strand.
CCAAAATCTAAGGCCCATTTCACAGCCCGAGCTTTGCAACTGGGCTCTGATACCACTAAATGTAACACCCAAAACCCAGCCCAGACGTTATGGCTGAATCCGGTGGTGTCACATGGAAGGGTGCTTCGTACAAACCGCACATTATGGAAAATTTTGAAAATAATTGTCCGCTCATGGTTCAATAACGGTTTATTTTCAAATCCGCTCAGTTGGTAAAATAATTTATTTGACAATGAGTTTCTTTGAATGTTTGCTTAATTTAAAAGTTTATGGGAGTTTAGGTAAAAGCTTTGATTTTGTAAGTGAAACCCGAGTTTGTATACCTTGTTAAGTTTCTTGTTAAATATGGCGAAAGCTCATGTTTTAGGAAAATGTTAAGATATTTACTTTGAAAAAACATGGTTTAATTTTAGAAATCCAGTTTAATTTTAGAAATCCAGCAGTTATAATAATAAAACCAAATATAAAATCAGACCGAAGAGTAAAGGCCTTATTACAACCCAACAAAAATAATTAAAAGTAAAATCAATAAAACTACTAATTTACTAATCAACTTGCATATGGCCACCTCTGAGTCCTCTCCTACTTCGAACCGCCTACTGAGGGTTACTTGAAAAATTAAAGGAGTGAGTGAGTTTTCGAAAACTTAGTGTGCACAACCCTCGATAAACACGTTAACATGCAATTAACAATTTAGGCCTAAGCCTTATCAATATCAGTGGCCTTTGAGCCTTAGCCCACAATGGCCTCAATTGGGCCTGAGCCCATATCGCATCAATATCATATGTATGTAATGATCCTATCCCAATCCAACCTTGCACTTCATTTTCCCTTCCAACCCTACACTCCTGCAGGGATATAAATATCAATCCACCCATCCCTACACTCCAATGGTAGCACCGGTTACGGCACTAACTCAATCGTTGTAGCAGAGCTGCTAATCATATAATGGGCTTAAAAGCCATCAGTGGATCCACGGTCGTCAAGCGACTATGCGATCCTCACATATCTTCCTCCGTATCATAAACCCATCCAAATGTAACATACATCATATGAATGCAACACATACATTTTCACATATTTAGCATCTAGGGATATTTTAGTCATTTATGCATTTAGGGAATTTTAGTCATTTTTCACTTAGACATACCAATCATATCATATCGTGGGCTTAAATACCCAAGTTGGCCCATTAACACTTCCCCATTATTCAATGCATTTTACGCCAATCTCACTAGGGTTACCAGTTCATTAGGGCCCAAAAGCCCATTTCATAGCCCAAAAGGGCCCATACACTTATTTGGACCAATAAGCTCAATTCTACCAAGAATCACGTAATTAGCCTAACTGGCTCGTCAACTCCTACTAGACCGTCAATTTTACTCGCGATAGGCCTACGGGCCTATTTGGCCCATTTTGACCCAATTGCCTAAAAGGTGGTCCGCGTCCATGGAATCGCCCACAGAGCCTCTATCGTCATGTCAGTATCTCCACATGAGTGCTCGCATGCTCGTGTGGTTGCCGGTGTCAACCTTTCGACTTTTCAGCTTTTCGGCATTTCGGCTTTTTAGGATTTCAGCTTTTGCCAATTCGTTGTGTGTGTAGTGTATGTATACACCTTATTAGAGAGAACCGTAACAGCTCACACGTGTAGAACCTATATTTCATTTAGATAACTCGATTAGCCATTGACAAGATCTAGCAATTTTTCCCAATACCAAAATCAAACCTAAGACAAGCACTTACCTTAATCGAATCAACTTACACCTCCTTAAGATGATTGGTTTCAAAATGATCTCCCCTCGTGGTTTTATCCTTCATTGGTTGATTAAGAGATATGTAGATTTGACGAGAAGAGAAGGATTAGATGGGCCATTCAACCTTCACCAAAACACAGGAGGAACAAGAACGATTAAGTGCTTACCCGAACTTAACCTTTGTTCCCGCGGTCTAGATAGCTTAAAGGTGGGATTCGACTTCTAAGAATCAAATGAGAGTAATAGACGACAAGAATAGATTTGAGATGGAGGAGAAATAAGATTTGGCTTCCACTAGTGATGAATTTGATTTTTGTAGAGGGAAGAAAATTAATCCCTTACACGTACATGGAAGAATCGGGTTTGCTTGCAGAGTCCCTAATCGATCTTGAAAGAATTAAGGCTTGGTGTAAGATGAAAAGAAGTAGAGAAATTCGAAGGCACAAGAGAAAAAGGATAGACCGAATGCAAGTAAGATAACAATCGGTTGTAGGTTATGGAGAAAGAAATCGGTGCAAAAGAATTTGAAAAGGAAAGGGAGTTTTCGACTATGGAAAGAAGAGGGAAGAAGAAGAAAGTGATTCGAGAGTAAATGAGTGCACACAATGCTGCCTCTAGATCAAATTTGGCATTAATACCAAAATAAAAAGAAGAGGTTCAGCTTTGACAAATGGTGCTCTCAAAAACAAATGCCGCAAATATAAGTGTGAATTTGCCTATAGTCCCCTTCCAGAACCCCAAAATCGACACCTAGACACCCTTAGCTGAAATTACCTTCAACAAGTACCAAATCGACTCTAACTCCTCTCATATCAATCTCCTAATTTTTCTCCCCTTATCATGCCTTAATTTACTCTTCATCACTTATTCAATTTTTGAAGATCATTCCAAACTCACTTCAGTAGAGTTCAAATCCATCTCCACCACCTACATAGCCCTAGTGGAAAAGAAATCAACCCTTTATTACGTTCTGCTAGACTCAAACCTTGGTCCCTTTGCTCTGCATGTAGTGCCTCCCCTTTCCCTTAATGTGGTGCCATTTGCCACTAAACCACTAGAGTTTTTGTGTCAAACTTTACTTTAATTTATTTATAAGTCATACTACTTACGATCAGGGTTCCCCTAAGGCTGAAAATCAAATTTTCCTATAGCCTAACTTTAACCTGAGACTTCATACTACTCTCAAAATGCTCCAAAATCACACAGTTACCACGCCAATCATGCTTCCAAAGCCTTAACGCACAAAATTTAAAATCCACGTTTTTGAGGCGTTACACAGTCAGCCCTGTCTTTGACAAATTTTGAAATTTTTCTGATTAAAGCCTTAATCTTGCTCAATAGGCTTTTATTAAATTGCTTGTAAGCATATATCAAAATTGGCCTGCTGGTCTGGTGGTTAAGTGGAGTGTTGGTGTGTTGAAGGTGCTGTGTTCGAATCCCTGCGTGGGTAAGGGAGATTATTTTTGCTCAGTTTGGTGATTGAGAGTTTGATTTGTATTGGATAACTGAGTAGTGGGTGGTTAAGATAATGTGGGTAGTGGGATTGAGTAAATCAATTTTCCAAAATTCCCTATTGAGAAAAACTAACCTTTCTCCCACCTCTGCCATCTTTTCTTTCCCTCCATTTTTATTCTCTATGGGCAACTTTTCGCTTCTCCTTCCCCACTCTTTTTGTTTTCTTTATTTCTGCAAATTGTCCCTTTGGGTGCAACCTTCGATTCCATTTATTTCAGTAAATGGCGGTAAGTCTATTTTAGTTTTTTTTTTTTTATTGAATCAGTAATTAATGGAGTTATTCTATGTTTAAGAGACTCTTAGGCGGATGTTGGGTTCCAATCAGGGGTGTGGAAGTGCGATTTCGTTATTGTGCGTTCAAGGTAATAGTTGTCGGTGGTTTTAGGAATTGTCTGCCTCGTTGGAATTCGATTAAATATTGACTTAAGTGAATAATTTGGTGTATTATCGGTCAATGATAGGTTCTGGAGTGCTCAAGGATCGTTTGACCATCAATCAAAACTAGGTGTGTACCTGAAAACACAGAAAATGAGGTTTCAACGAAAGCCAAAACCCCACTATCGATGCCACACGGGTGACGTAGGCTGTGTGTCATAACAGAGGCATATGTTTGATGAGTCTAGGTCGTGCGCGTAAGACACGACCGTTTGATGGTCAGGCAAGGCCGTGTGCGACACACGGGCTAGACCAATTAGACCGTGTGGGCCATACGGGTGTGTGAGTCACATGAGGATGTGGATTTTGGGCCAAGCTGTGTGATCTACATGGCCAAGGCCAAATTGGGCTGTGCGGGCCACACGAGTGTGTGTGCCCACACGAGCAAGCCACATGGGCGTGTGAGCCCATTTAACTGAAATGTTTTCTAAGGTTGCACGAGTCATCCAAGTCGACTGTGAACCTACTGTAGGGTCGGTAAGCACTACTTAGACCCTTAAATGTGTGAACCGAACGTATGATGTATGTACTAAGTATGATAATTATATGTAAGTATACTGAACTGCATGTATAACTGATAATCATGTAATAGCATGTCATATACTGTATGTTGCATTGCATTGGGTTGGGATGACGATATTTGGAGGAAGTGTACTAAAAGGCTTTTAAGCCTATTATCTGGCAGCACAGCTGCAATTTACTGTTATGTGTCATATTCGGTGCAACTTGGAGTGTAGGGATGGGTGGGTGCTTTAAACCCCACATGAAGTGTAAGGATGGACGGAGATGGTGTGTAGAGGCTGGTGGGTAGGACTCTATTTACTGATCATTGTATGCATGACTGTTACTGTGATGGGCTAAAGCCCTAATGTATATCTGATACTATAACTGAAATAGGCTAAGGCCTAAACTGCTACTGAAACTGTAATAGGCTTAGGCCCTAGACAGCATTGACTGTTTACTGTGTCTGACTGTATGCTTGTTATCTGTGGGGATTACACACTAAGTTTATGTAAACTCACCCCTTCTTTCTATTGTGTACAGGTAATCCCTAGTTTTAGTCGGACCGGTACGGCGGAGGACTCAGTGGTGGCCACACGGTTATTAGACTAGTTTATCTACATTTGTGGTTTTTAAATTTTTATTTGGTTTATTTTTTATGTAATTTTGGGGATTTTGGACTATTTACTTAATTGTGGGTTTTTATGGATTTTATAACTGCGCAAACTCAATGAACAAACGATTTTCACTAAAACAAAGGGGTTTGCCTAAAATGAATGGATTTACTTAATTATCTCAGTTTTTTTTTAAATAAATGGTTTCTAAAGCTTCCATAATAAATTATGTTTTAAACAATAGATTAAACAAGTGATTTTGGAATTTATAAGAGATATGGAAGAGTATTTAAACGGAAATGATTTTATCGTAACAACTTAGTTTTCAAACACTCTATCATGTGACATCGCCAGATTTGGCCATAACGTCTAGGCCATGTTTGGGGTGTTACAATAACTCTTTGTCCATTTGTGCTAAAATAAGGTGCAGCGCAGACATGCCCATATGGAAGCATCACACGCCCATGTGCCCACGGGGACAAAGTCGTGTGTCCAAAACACATGCCTATGTGAAAATTGACTAAAACTCCCGAAGTCAGCCATACGACGTGTGGCTAAGTCGTGTGGCACCAAAATTGCCCCTAAAACCTTATTTCCCAAATGCACACAGCCATGTGAACCACTCATGTGGGACACACGCCCATGTGGCCACCTGTGTGGTCACGAAACCACGCCAAAAACTGGCTGAAACGTGAATTGTCTTCAACACTAACCCCTAACCTTTTAATGGTTTAGAAAACACACCATAATATATTGATTTTCAAGCAATTTATTAACCCAACAACACTTCAATTAACTAATTGTAGAAACATACATAAATTGCCGAATTTCACAGTAGCAAACAAATAATTTGTTATTAAAATTACAAGGTTCCCGAACATATACTTGATGCACGGTTTAAGAGTTCCCAAAATGATCAACTCTTCAAATCCCAATTCTAATTTTGAAACCTAATTGAATGGAACACAAGTTCAACCGTCGCAAAAATCACCAAAACAAAAATAAGAAGAGGAAAGAATCAAAAGGAAAAGGGAAAACATTGAGGGACAGGAACAAAAAGAATGTACAGAAATAAACTAACGCACAACCAACCACCAAACCAGCAGGCCCATTCTAACATTAAAACATGAAAACAAACACAATTGCTCAACCTCCGTACTTACCCTAAACACATACCCCAGAACTTCTAACCCCGAACTCAGGGGTGTTATATTGAAATTAGTTGTGATTGAAATGTTTAAGTGTGATTTCAGGTTATCCAACTTGTAACAATTGGTAGCTTTGGAAAGCAGTCAGACACGTTGCGACAAAGTCCTATCAACATTGCGACGAGACCAAACAGAGAGTTACATTGTGATGATATACTATCAAAGTCATGATGCCCCAAGTCAGTATGTTGTCTCGCGATAAGGAACCCTGAAGTCAAGACGTCAACCTGACATTTTGAATTCCTTACAATTTGATTCTATTTTGATGTCGAGTTAGAAAAAGAGCTTTCGTAAGCTTGTATAAAACCTAAGAATGATTACATATCATATTATACACGTGTATTACTCATATTTGGATGTTAATTTGATGTAATTGTGTTGAAAAAAATATGATTTAAAAACGATTTTCTTGCACAACGAAAAATTAAAAATTTGAAAATTAACCCAGTTTGTGATATTTATAGTTATAAAACATAGACTGAACTCGTACCTTTGTTTTTGAATTAGTAGATCCTTGATGTTTTCTGACTTTTAACCAAATGATCTTCTCTGCTATTCTTGTACAACGAACTGCTTCAAGTGTGAGCTCGAACCAATTGAATCAAAACATAAAACTAGAAAAATCTTTCTTTTCTTTTGGGGGTGAAAACAAAAATTCTCTCTTCTTTAAGAGAAATTAATAGAATTTTTATTCTGGAAAAATATATTTAATAGTTGAGAATAATTTCTCTCTATTTTTCAACAGAATAACAATCTCTCAACGTTGTTTATATGCCCTACCAATGCTATCTATTTATAGGAAGAGAAGGTAGAACCCTTATTGAATTGTAGATGTTTATTTCAAATAGAAAAATAACTTTCCAGACCAACTAGCAGAGGAAGAGGGGCTAATAGGGTGTGCTTCCACTCATGTGTATTTTGATGTGGATTCAGGCCTTTCATTATATTGGGCCCAATTATATGTGTATTTTGAATTTTTAACCCAACACTTTATAATTTAATCCAATCCAATACATATTTTTCTATTTTCCAAAATAATCATTGATTTTTCAATTAAATAATTTTTTTCATCCCAATTTTATCTCCGATAAAATTATGATGATTTTATCCCTGTTAAAAATTTCCAAGAAAATATATTCAAATTTTCACAACTCAACTTGTTCACTATGACCGAATAGTTTATTTTCATTTTCAGGCGTTATAAACCCATTCTTTTGATCATTTATAAGTAATTCATGTACATTTGTGAATGAATCATTTCCCATTTTCATTTCCATTTCCATTTTGAGAAAAAAACATTCATTTCCAAATGATTTCATTTCACCATATTAAAGAAAACCATAATCATTTCTGAATGTTTTCCATTTATCTATTTATATTCATTCTATTCTTTTTTTATTCAACCACGTAATTCATTTCTGGTTTCAACTAGCTATCAGAGGGACCAATTGGGCATATGTGATTAGGGCTAAAATGCTTTTTAATTAAGTTCCAGCTTTTCTCGTATTAATTATAAACTCATTTAGTCACGAAGTCATTCCATTATAGTATCGTAACTGAGCTCTCCTTAACAACAACCGTTACGAAAGCATCTACTCGATGCTCGTCCAATGACCTTGTCATAAGTGCATTACCCTCATAGGATATCCTTTATCTCTTAGGGATAATATCTCCTCTCCCAATATGATCTTAATTTATTTCATGGTAACCATTACATCTCCCTTCATAAAAAGTCAATTACTACTAAATAGTAATCAAATCATTTATCACAAAGACGGACGACCCATGGCCATGTTTACTTTTCATCAACCATGTAAAGCCAATGAGAGGATTATCATTTATCCATGTCTCGAGCTATGAATTTCACTATTGTGAATAACGCTACATACTATAGAAGTCGTAAACCCAACACACCAACTTTCGGCTCCTTATCTATTTGAACTCAGGCTTTTACTTACATCAGAGTGTACAAGTCACATATACATAGTCTGCCATCCACTCAGGATTTAGGTATGTCACACTATGAACGTTACAATTGAATAAATTCATAAACAAGTCTAGGAGCAATTTTGCTTAGGTCATGTCCAATATATTGTCAGTCTAATCAGTCATATCTATGTCTTTATCTTTTGGGAGTTATCCTCTCCGATGCCCAAGACAAGGCATCTCCCCAATTGGACTTGATAGACGACATATTAGTATTTCAATTGGTTTTCTCATTTTTGATTAGACTAAAGGCATATTTAGGTTCGTCTACTAATACAAGTTATCTTTTCATATTGTGATCTGAACATGTAATATTGTTTAGTATTAGTTAAACATTAGACAACCAATGAGCAACATTTGCTTCCATTTTGCTTTGCATACAAAAACCATGTGAGCACAATATACAAAGTATTCATGTAATTCATGAATAGTTTTTATTAACCAATTTATTCGAAAAATTACAAGTATATTTAGACAAAATTACTACACTTAGGGCACCAAACCTAACAAATTGTTCAAAGTTGTTTAGGCAATGAATGTGGATCGGGTATCAAGGTGTTACAAATATAACAGGCTTAACCCCTAAATTAATACCTAACTTATGTTTTTTTTCCTATCTTGGTACCTAAAATTTTCTTTTGGCCACATATGGTACCTAAAATACTTTTTTTCCCAAAATTGTATTTCAATTAATTAAACTATTAAATCTATTTTTATTTCCAACAACCTCTTGGCCTAGTTGCGAGAGCTTTATGTTGTAGGCGTGAGAGATTGGGTTTGATCCTAAGCGACCCTATCCTCCTCCTCCAATTATAAAAAAGTCTATTTCAAAAGAAAAGCTTAACTTACAAATTAGTACATAAACTATACCTTTTTTTTTAAATGGTATTTAAACTTTTTTTTTGTCACAAGTGATGTCTAAACTATTCTTCTGTTACTCATTTTACACGAACATGTTATATCCATTAAAAAATTCCAACTAATAATAGATTATAACATCATATAAACTTTGAAAAGTAATTATAACTATATTTTTTTTTCTTTTACATTATTTCTCTATCTTTATTTTATTTTTTTCTATTTTTTCTATTTTTCCCTTTCTTCTTTCTTTATAATGCTTGGCAATGGTAGCAGTGCTTGAAAGTTGCCTTCTTGAAGTCAAGGCACTAGTGATTAATTCTGTTTTCAAACTTCAGTGCTTGCTTGCTTCACTTGGTGAAATTAAAAGGTTTCATTAATCAAAATATATGTTTCTGAAACTAGACTAAATGATTAGACCAATAATCAACTGAGGTATTAGTTCAAAGATAAGGGTTGAACCAATTGACCCACAAACCGATATAGACCACTTGAACCAAGCTAAAAAAATAATTGAATTGATTTTATCTATTTTTATTTTTATTTTTATGATTTTTAATAAATTATTCGATCAAATCAGGAAGTGGTGGCTTGATTTAAGGGTGGAGCTGGGAAATTTGGAGTCAATTTTTTTAAAAATTAAAGCATGTATAAAAGTTATATAAACTGATGCAAGATATTAATTCTTGATAAACCAATGTATATGGTTAAATGCAAGACTATTACAAAACTATTAAAATAATAACTAAAAGATAATGTACATCAAATAATTTTTAATAATGCATACCTTTTTTTACAATTGTCTGCAACACTTTCCCATGTGTTTGAAACTGTTGAATTATCTTCTCTTTATCAATATTGTTAAAATTATCTCCTTATATTATCTCTATCATTTGGATGATTGTAACCTCCCAAACCCAGCCTAGATATTATAGCTAGATTGAGAATGTTACATTAGCCACTAAAATGGCTAAGCTAACTTACGTTAGTTTTTAAGACTTTAAATAAACCCATTTTAGAGAAAATCGTAGTTGTACTTTGAGTTAGCTTAAAATCATTCATTCATTAGGTCATGTATGCTTAGGATTCATTTTATTGTTGAAAGTGTTGTTTTAGAAAAACCGTTTGCTTGTCGCTCTTCTTTAAAAAAAACTCGAAGTTAAACTAATGTAGCAGAAAAACCATTTTTCAAGTCATTTTGGAAAATTAGTTTCCTTATCGATTTGTTTTTCAAAAACAATTCCTTTGCAATGTAGTAGAAACTAGGAAACAGTATGAAATTTTCCTTAAGCCTGATATCATGCATTATCCAGTTATTATGCTTGAGTAATCCATGCATGCAAAAATCCCCAAAAGAAAAGTTATCAAGCCACAGACTAGTAATGATTAAAAATTACAAGCCAAAACCAATAAAGACTTAATAATTCTTAATTAAATAATAATAATACGATGTCCAAGTTGATTTTCCCAATGCCGAGTCCAGTTATAATTTAGAGGTTTACCTGAAAATTTAAACACTATTGGGGGTGAGCTTATGAAAAGCTCAATGTGAGTCAAATAATTATTTAAATTGGCAAAAACAACAAATACAATACAACATATTAGCATTAATAGAAGAAAACAGAACCATCATAGGAAGTTCATGTTATTATATAGCCATTATCAAATTGATGTCAAACGGTGTATGAGCATAGGTTATCATTCATTCGAGTAACAATCATTAATTTTGATACCATTCAATACAACAAAATACAATCATAGCATAAATTAATAACATTCGAGTATGTTGTGCACATGATGTAATGCAAAAAGGTTCCTACCCATACCAACCGCTACACACCAAGAGTTCCCCATATTTCGTTTGCCAAACTCCAAAATATTATGAGCATAGTTCGATGTGGTAAAACCACCAAACAACGACATAATGATGCAATACAAAAAGGTTCCTACCCATACCAACCGCTATACACCAAGAGTTCCCCATATTTCGTCTGCCAAACTCTAAAACATTATGAGCATAGTTCGATGTGGTAAAACCACCGAACAATCAATAATGTAGAAAATATGTCGAATATCAAATAGTGCGATACAATCGGCAATAACATATAATATGCGATAAAATCACCAATCCCCTCGATACTCCAGGTGTAGTGCCCTGACTATAAATAATGTAGACTTAATATGTTGCTGGTACTCTACGGAACTCCTCCGTCAACCACAAACTCCCAACCCAATGCATATGCAATTGTCACACAATCTCATACATAATAATATCTCAATACTTTTCACGTTCATTTGACATGCTCAACATGTCCTCAATAATCACATGCTTTTAGTAAATGGAAATAGTATTCCAATCTTTCAAATTACCATTGTGTTGGTATCAATCATGCGTTTAAATCATACATAAGCATAATATCTCAACACATTATATCATTCAGTCAAACATTCTCATATCTCATAACAAATAAGCAATTACAAACTCAATCAAACATTCCTACTATCAAACTAGCAATTTTGCTAATATATAAATCTTTTAAGGCTCAAAACATACTTGGTCCGACCACTCACAAAATCAATAATTTGGCTATTAAAATAATCTAATAAGATAGCTAATTTATCTTATATAACATGATATTTAACATTTTCAAACAATTTTATGAGTTTAGGACCTACACCTTATTTTTCGCTTCCCCGTGGCACACTAGCGAATCTTCTAATTGTCCTTAGTAATTCCTTAAACGAAAATAAACTAAAATTCAGTGTAAATTCAATAAATTTACCATTAAACTACCCCCCAAACACCCACTTATGAGTCAAACCAATCGTTGAAATTATAACTATTTTATGAATCTAAACTAGTTGGATTCCTTATACTGTATCGATGCAAACCATATGTACAATCGTTCTTTGCCTTTACGGATGATTTGGGGCATTTGGGTCAGCACCTAATTCAATAATATATTAGAAATAAATAGCTATTTAATGATTAAATTCCTTCATTTAATCAATTCATAACCTTTACCCAACAACTATTTCAAAATAACAAACTAGTTACCCTTAATTGCACTTATGCTTCACGATTTGTGGGAGCCGAATGGCCAATCGATCAAGAACGTTTTGCCCTAATTGAAATTTTTTAAAAAACTGATTAGGAGGGTTCAAGAACTCAAATTAATTCTGGAAAAATATAGGCAAGAACCAAGAAACAAAACAGCCTTTTTTCTTACCCATATGTGTACGCACCAACACTCGCGGTGGCCAAAATTGGGGCTGAATTTTAAAATGATTTGAGATCTCATTAAGTTATAGAAAAATACCTTTAAAATCATTAAAATCTCCAAAGTTCTAGATCTAGAAATTTAGGTTTTTAATGGACAAGATTAATTAAGAAATTAAAGAGAGAAGACACCTTACCCAAGCTAGTTGAGAGAAACGGCAATGACACTTTCTTGGCAATGTTCGGCATTGATCTTAGAGTTCAAGATTTTAGATTTGGGGCTGATTTTAATGAGGAAAAATGACAGAAATATGATGGAGAATATGTTAACAAATCTTGTGGTAAAATGATTCAAGAAAAAGAAAAGAAAAAGATGCTAAAACCAGGTGTAGGCGACGATAATAATGGGAGAAAGAAAGAAAATTAAAAAGAAAAGAGGACAGGAAGAGGGTGAACGGATTGGGTAGGTAAAAGTTGAATTAAAGGCTAAAAAATAAAATAAAAAGTTATATTTATACTTAGGGTTCAAGGGTATGGATGGCACACACATTAAAAAAATAAGGGATTTTGCAAAATTTAATTATTTCTCAAGGGAAGGGATTTGAACTTGGGACGTCATTTAATTTCCATGTTTTCTCATATTTCTTTTAACCATTACTATTTTTCTTGATTCCTGAAATAATTTTGCAATATTTATTTTAAAAACAAGGCATGTCGCATCTAGGGTTTAAGGCAAAATTTGCAAAATAATAAAAATTGTGATAGAGAAGGGATTTGAACTTGAGTTTCAAAGAACGTTTCACTAAAACTTAACCAACAAACCAATACCTCGTTTATTCCCAAAAATGCATAGGTAATCTTAAAAATTAAGGCATGATCACACTCTCTCAATTCCCAAACCTGATTATACTAACCCCTGATTTTTGGGATGTTACAATGATAATCTGTAATATTAGTTCTCAATCATGGATTAGTGCCAAAAAGTTTTTAAGATTTGAATTTTTTAATCCTTTTTTGAATTGGCTTGTATCTTTGTAACACCCCATACCTAACTTGATCACGAGGTCTGAGCTAGGAGATGTCACATTTGTTGTCAAAGCAACTATTGTCAAATTACAATTCAATTTAACAATTAATACATATTATTAGGTTCAAAATATTATTACATGTTATACAATCATATACAAGTCTTACACTAGTTTACAAAAGCTCATTTGATGACTAGAGCTCAATTAGGGACCAAATTGTAAAATTTTTAAACTATTAGGTCTATGTCATGACTTTGTGAGTTCCAGGTCGCAACGTAACTCACTGACTTGATCTCAACACGACATTAAGTGCCCAATGTCTGATCTATTGTAATTTGATATGGCAAATTAGGTTGTTCCGTTATATTTATGGAGTTTGTTTTCGAGCAAATTAATGTCTTTTATGTAGTTTTTCTTAGTTTTTAGAATTTTGATTTAATAAGTGTAAATGTCTCTTTTTATTTATTTTGAGACCTAAATTGGACAATGGTGTCATTAAGGGGGCCTTAATAATTGATTGACTGTTGTAAGGACGCGTTGAAGGCCGAAATCGAGCGAGGACATCACCAAAGGAGAGGGTATCGCTATATCCTACCTTTGGAATCGCGTTATTTCCAACAAGCCCCAAAGGTGAAGACCACTTACTATGGTATCAAGATATCCACTTTGGGTATTGCGATACCTACCTATCCAAGAAGCACCCCAAGTCAGTTCTATCGACGGTATCACGATATCCTATCCTTAGGTGTCATGATACCAACATCGTGAGGGGACAAAAATGATGTCAAGGGTAGTCTTTATACAACCAAAGAACCAATCATTGAATGCCCGTTCAAGGGCATTTTGGGCACAAAGAGGGTTAGAAAATTGCAGCTAAAAATAGCCAAATCTGGCTGAGGAGAGAGGAGACACACTTAGACTTAGTTTTAGATAGTTTCTCTTAGGTTCCTTTTAGTTTTTCTCTACACTTTTTTGAGGTTTCTTGTTTTTCATCTTTCTCCATAGTTGTAGTGTTTATTTTTCTGCATTTTTCTTCTTGTTCTTGTTATCCTTCAAGTTAATTAGGTTAGGTAACACTATAGCTTAGGTTTATTTGCACTTGTAGTCTATTTCCTTTGCCTGTAATGACATCTCAATCTTTAACTTAATGTAATTCAGTTTCTTTTAGTTTGATTTGTTAAAGTTTTTAACATTTTTGTTTCTTGCTCTTTATTTTATTGTTGGATGCTCATCTTCATCTTTCCTTTAAGTTTTTCTAGATTAAAAATCAAAACTTTCATCTTTTTCTCAAGTTTTATGTTAATGCCTGCAATGGTTTCTTCTTTCATGTTTATCAACTTAGTTTTTAATATGGGCAACTAAACTCTAAGAGGACTAGTTGATGGAGATATAAATAAATTAATTTTTGTATCCATAACTAGATCTATTCTTCTTTCTTGTCAACTGATTTCTCTTGTACCACATAAGCCCGCCCTTTGCTAAAATATTGAAAACTATCTTCTAGATAGTACAATCCTCCCCTTTTTCTACCACTACCAATCTTCACCTTGGTGTGAAGGTCTTGAAAAATACAGTGAGTGGGAAAAATACAAGAAAGATTATAAGATTTGGTTAATTTTTGTACTGAAAGAAGGTTACAATTTAATTATGGCAAAAATAAAACATTTTTTATATCAAAAGAATGATATAATGGGATAATACCAACACTAATAATTGGAGAAGAAACTTCATTAGCCTTAGTGACAGTATTGTAGAACAATTAGGTAAATTGACTGAATTTTTGTCTATCACAAGTCATATGATCTGTTACACCTGAATCAATTATCCAATCACTATTACTAGTAAGGGATGTACCTAATTGAGTAGCAAATCTAGAACTTGTGGCTAGATTAACATTTGGGTTAATGTTCCTATATTGGTTATTAGAGGATGCTTGAGATGCCTTCTTGCTTTTTGGGTGTCAATCTGGATATCCATGTAATCAAAAACATGTAACCACATGTGACCTGTGCCATTACAATGGTTACATTTAGGATCTTTTTTTAAAGAGGTCTTTGGTGATCATTGTAGCTCCTTCTCAAATTGCCCCTCCAAGCATGGCTCCTTGTCAATTAGCTTCTGCATAGACTACAACATACACACTTTGGATATTTGGGAGTGGCTTAGTAGCAAGTACTCAACCTCTTACCCTATCTAATTGAGAATCCAATCTAGCCAAAAAAATATACACACGCTGTATATTAACCTATACAGTATATTTTGTGATGTCAATTGCACACTCTATAGCACAATCATCAAATTATCAAGTTGTTGCCAAATCTTTTGTAGTTTTCCAAAATAAGAAATAATGGACTCACCATTTTGCCAAATAGACATCACCTCACAATGAAGTTGATATGCTTTTGAAGTATCTTTTTCGACAGAATACATTTGTTTTACAGCATGCCATATTTCTTTTGTTGTGCCCAAGTGAAGGAATAATGATCTAATGTCCTTTGTCATTACATCAAGAAACCATGATTTGACCAAGCAATTTTCTTCTTGCCAAGTTTCGTACTTATCTGAAAGTTCATATTTTGATGATACTTTCGTACCTGAAATAAAACCCTAATGCTTTCTTCCAAGAATCTTATCCTAGGTATTTAAGGACCACTCAATATAATTGGTTCCATCAAGGCATTCTGGGGTTATTAGAGAATTTTTCTATATTGGGAAAATAGTTGTAGGGTTGTTGTTTTTCTCATGAGAACCACTGTCACCCTTTTTAGAACCAGGCATAGTGACCATGGTACAAGGAAGAAGCTTACAACGGAAGCGTTGAACAGAAATAATAATTGTCTGCTTCAATTCCAAAAAAAAAAATTGAAGGAGGCTTTGGCACCATCTAAATCAAAAAAATTATGAAAGAATTTTTGTATATCTTCAACAATGGAAGAGTTACAGTATATATAACCTACAACACATGAAGCTTTTACAGGGAATGAGTTGAAGAATCCTTATAATCAAGGATGGACTCGATCCTATAGAGAGAAAGAAAGAAAATCTCATCAAATTATAATGAAGTATTGAATCCATCCTAAAAAAAGAAAGAAAGAAATAGAACCTCATCAAATTTGTTTCAGTCAACTCGTTGATTTCTATCATTTTCATCACACATTCTTTACAGGATTATAGTGAAATATTATATAATTATGTGGTACTTATTTGATAAGAAATATGTAGATATTTTAAAATTTAATTATAAAAGTTTTAAAAATATAATATGAAATAATGAAAATTATTAGAATAAGATGGAGAAAAAGAAACACCATCCAAAAGTTTATAGGCATCCTGCTTCACACAAGTCAGATCCATATGATAGCATAGCACCGTCCGTAGTTTGTACGCGTTTTGGTATTAGTATCATTTACCCAAAATTGTACCGTCATTTAGTTATTTTAGGCTACTAAATTTCTCCGCCTATCTCCTTTCAATAAGATTCCGCAAATTCTTGGCTAAGCCACTGCGTTTCCCTCACTGCAATTGCAATTGCGGCCGTTGTTTGTACGTTATCTGTCTCTCATTGCATCTTCTTTTCTTTTCTTTTCTTTTCTTTTTTTAATTTTAAAACCTTCTCATCTCTTTCTAATCTTCCCTTTCCATTCTCTTTTTCAAGAATTCTGATTCTGACATCTGCTTGCCGCATGATGCTGTTGGTTAATGAATTGTCACTTTGTAGGCTCATCCCAAGCTATGACCACGACAACCAGGTTGTCTCGGAATGCTAATTTTTCCATTTTTAAGCTTTCCAATTCAAGTGATGCGGCTTTGAATCTTGGACCATGCTCTCATAAGAATGTTTGCTCCTTTGAATGGAAGCTCCATTCTCAGCCATGTTTCATTCATGTCAATAATTTCAGGTATGCATCTGGTCCCAGAAATATGCCGTTAAATTTAGGTCAAATAGGGTGGTATGATGTTTGAAGGTTGTATCCATGGTGTAATTGAACTTCTGGGTGGGTTTTTTTTTTTTTTCCTGCAGGAAAATGGAATGGTCTGTTAGAAGCAATGTGGATGCCAGTGGGTTTGATCCTTCTTCCAGCAACGGTGGGCGGCCCAGATTAATTGGGGCCATCCAAGGTATTCAAACCAAACTAGGTGTGAGGATTCGGGAGCTAAGGAAAAATCTCCCCATGAAGATACTCTTTTTCTTGGTAGGATTTTATTGTGCAACAGCATTTGCAACTTTTATTGGGCAGACAGGTGACTGGGATATTCTATCTGCTGCCTTGGCTGTGTTTGTTGTAGAGGGTATAGGAGCCCTCATGTATAGGGCTTCTCTTCCTCTACTCAACAATGTTAGGAGTCTGATCACCATATTTAACTATTGGAAAGCTGGCCTTTCTCTTGGTCTCTTCTTGGATTCATTTAAGTATGAATTGGATAAGATTACTGGCTTTAGCAATCCCTTGAGTTTTGACCTGGATGTGTTCGCTCTATTCGTGTAGCCTGCTGCTGTTACTATATGCTGTTATGGTAACATATCATGCATCTATCATAAGAAATACAACACAAGTGAGTCTAGACTTGAATCCATGCATGGCCCCAAACCTCTGGTTGCCACTCATGCCCTTTGATGGACTATAGTGGTGGCATTAAAAAGGAAGCAGTCCAGTTGAAAAGTTCTTCAGAGAAAAAAATGTTGCTCATTTCATACAGAGAAGAAATTCCTTGGACTTGTCACCTTTGGTGTTTTTTGGTTCCTCAAGTTCATTCTTAACTTCAAATAGCATGTAGAATTTCCTGGTTATAGTTTTCCCAATGCTGGAGGACCATCATATGATCATTTGAAGATGAGATAGTTGAGAAGTTTCTTCCATGCTACAGGTTAGCCCAAATGACTGATTCCATGACTGATTCCCCAAGTACATAACTTTGGAAATGCTTCCCATGGTTTCTAAATGAGAAAAGTTCCACAGCTTATGGGTTGGAATTTGTGAATAGTTGAAGATGAGTGAAGTATTAAAGCATCTATCTGTGTACCTTTCAGCAGGTGTCTATAAATTTATGACATACAATGTTCTATAGGAATGGCTAATATATTTTTGACTAATCTGACTCATTCTATGGTTCAGATAATCCTGCTTGGATGTTTGTCTATGTGTATACCTTTCAAGTACTGTTTCCATCCTCCTTGTTTACGTAGTTTCAACCATTCATTTTTCTTGAAGCATATGGTCTGACATAGGGGTGCAATCAAGCTAAGCCGAGCTTGAATATTGTTAAGTTCGAGCACAAGCTCGACTCAAAATTTGAAGCTGAATATTTAACTCAAGCTTGATCAAACATCTATTTTTAAGCTCAAGCTCGAGTCAATAATTAAGCTTAGGGTTTATAATACATATTAAGGGCAATAATATAATTTAATAATATAAAAATATAAAATGCTCGATAAAATTCATGAGTCATTTAACTCAAGTGTTACTAAGTCTGAATTCAACTTAATTGATAACTTGAGCTTGGCTTAATAATTATCAAATCAAACTAGAATTTTTTCTAATCAAATTCTAATAATTTGTGAGTACTAATGTTTTATTTATACTCTTAAACTGACAAATTTTCAGATGACCAGGAAAATATGAGCTTTCATATATATATATATATATGAAAAAAGTGAGGTTGGATGATGTAGGCACCTGTCCAGCGATCAAATGTTTGCAATTAAGGGGTGAAGAAATGTTATCCCAAATATCAAATGCGAATGAAGTAATTCAAAATAATTTAAATCTAAAATGACATAAATATAAAATAATAGCATTCAGAGGATGGCACATTTATTTTCAGCTTTCTTGCGAAGCTCCCCAGTCTCCCTCTGTGCATTTTCTAGATCCTCTCTAAGCTTGTTAATTTCTTCATTTGATTTCATTTGATCCGACTTCCTCGCTGCCTGCTCCTCTGCTAACTTCTCTTCCTGCCTCTTCAGCTTTGCCTCTACCTATGGTCATATCACAAAAATGACATTCAACTTGCCAAATGGGAAAACGATAGTTAAATAATACTATTAGAGGTATTCATGGTTAATTCATTAAGTATAAAAATTTGCTCAAAAAATAAAAATAAAAATTTGCTCAAAAAATAAAAAAATTAAAATTAAAATATAAATTAAAAAGATGAACATGAGTAAAATTTAAGATCCATTTTTTATATAGGTCAAACTTTGGGCAAGATTATTTTGATCTAGCCCAACTTGAATATATATCCAATAATAATTAAATTTATTATTTTGTATTAAAAAAAATCTATTATCCAAAACCCTCCAAACTTGGCTCAACTAAATAATCCAACTGAAAATATAAAATTTTAAAAATTATATTTAATACAATAAAATATTTATTATATTTATGTTAGTGTTTTTTAGAATAACTATTTTTTTAATGTGTTAAAAAATATTTATTTGAGTGTTTTTTAATAGATTATATTTTTTAAAATAAAAAAATAATTTAAATTAAATTAATATCGAACTTAATAAATTAATCTAAATACCTTATATGAACTCCACCTAAACCTACTCTAACTCATGAGTAAGCGAATGAAACGAAAGCTAATGGTCGGGAAAAAAGAAGCAAATGTATGATAAGGATGCCTAGTAAGTTGATGAGGCATCTGAGTGGACTTATTAATTGTCTTTTAGTAATAAATTTATAATATCTTACCGCTAAAATAATTCTTTTTATGTAAAACAAACAAATAAGATAAATATTATTAACTAATAATATTTTGTCTCAAGTCCTCCAACAGAAGGAACTATCATTAAGTTTCCCCCAGTTGCTGAAAAGAAAAAGCCTACTCTTTATGATCTTCATATACAGATAAAGAAAAATATGGAAAAAATGAAGAAAGAAGCAGGAGAAGCTGGGAAAAATCAAGAAGAAGAAAAGCGTTCCCAACAGGACTCAAAACAGTTGGGAAAAAGACCAATTCTGGAAGAATTATATATAGGTTAATTTCCTTCTGTAATTGGGTTTTTACTTATGCTTTATGTTGCAAGTTTGACTAAACTGTAAACCGTAACCATCAAATTAAGAAGAAGACAGTGGGATTACCAACTCAGAAATACGCATAAGCAGCTTTTCATATAATCTTTCATTCTGCTCCTTGCATATTTCTTGCTTTATGTAGCCCTTTAGAGAAGCAACCTCTTCCTGCTTATCACATGTAGTTGCCCCTCTCTGTAGTACAATTACTCACATTAGTTCTTTATACTAAATTCCCTACAAACTAAAATAAAACCCGACTAACCTTTAGTTCCACAAACAGCTCATCATAATATGGTTGCCCACCATTCTGTGCTGTGACCATGTTCACAAGTGAGACAAGATCATCAACTTGTTTCACTCTCTTGGTTTTATCTTCAGTCTTCTTGTCAAAGAGTACGAATCGGTGTCCACAAAGAAGTAGAACATCCTATTGGATTTCAAGTGAAGGACATGTATCAATTGCTATAAGTAAAAGTATTATGGAATATTCTATATTAAAAGTCGAATTGTATTTTAATTTTTATATTAAAAAAATAATAAATTAATATTTATACATTAGATTAAATATACGTTAAAAATTGGTTCATAGTTTATATACGTTAACATAAGCTATATATGATACCCCATGTGCCATTCTATCACACAAATTTTTAAGAGTAAAAAAAATAAAATTTAAAAAAATAAATTAATTTACTCTTTTATCTATTTTTTCATTTAATGTATAATAATTAATTTTTTAATTTTTTTAAAAAAGTATAATATAATCTGAATCAAGCATTTCCATGATATTTTTACCATCCCAATATTTCAACTACACAAATCAAGTTGCATTTAATTTAGGAGAAACTTTTGGAACGAAGTTTCTAAAGTAATTAATAATCTCCAAAATTGTTGCACCTGTTTTTAGACAAATTTTCTTTTGGGAACTTGAGAAGTTCTTGTGAAATATGAGGGCCAGGAATATATTTACCATCTTTCAGATGCATTCCCATCATCCAAATAATCTTTCAGTGTTACGTCCTCTTCCAAGGCATCCCCATTAGTGAACACTATAATTATGTAGCTAAAAATTTTGGTTCCAAACACTGAAATGCAGTTTTCTCTTCTTCTGAAAAACGAGTCTTTAATGAGAAAACTACAGCAACTGCATGTATCCCATCCTTCGTAAGATCGATACATTTGGCAATTTCGTTTCCAATGAACTCAGATTCAACTGAAGCATCAAAAAGCCCTGCAAGGACATGCTTTATAAGTCTTTTATAGTATATGCTTTGATAAACTTGGATTAAATGAATACCCTTTCCACCATACCTGGAGTATCAATGACATTAAAAATTTGCCCATCTTTGAGCACTGTTGTCTGCAACTCACAAGTTCTAGTTACCCCAGACGGGCTAATCTTCGAGGTAAAGGACTTGGTGCCAAGAATACTGTTGCCGGTTGCGCTTTTTCTATTGCCCGTACGCCCAACTAAAACCAGTGTTTTAGCTCCGTTGGAAGGCGAGGTAAACTCGCAGTCATCATATACCGCACTACCACCACCCATCATATACGATTACCTGCTAAATTAGAAACACTTCTTTAGACAGTACTCTCCCCAGCTAAATTAGAGAACAGTCGAACAATTTCACTTCAGAATCTAGAGAGAGAGAGCGAGAAGTAAATGGAAACGAAAAGACAAAAAAAAAACTTAATCGGGTTTTTCTTTTTATAACTGTTTGTTTACTTGAATAAGCTCAATGTTAAAAAGGGCAATTCAATTAAATGTCACCTTTTATATAAATTACTCATTACTCTCTCTCCTGAGAGCTCCTTCCTTCAAGTAGTCCACTTTTCGAGAGAGGAAACGTCGTCTATGGAATGCTATTTATGGACAAAGGCCACAAACTTGTGCTTTTCGTAATTACTGTGAGATTTTTTTTTTTCTTTTGGTAAAAGCTGTGAGAGATTTTGGGTGATTTTAGAACTTGAAAAGGCACTTAATAAAAATGCCAAACTTCAGATTTAACTAAAAATATGCCCATGCTAATGATTTGGGTGATAGAGTTTTTAATATTTTAAAATTTATTAGTATTAAATTATGTAATTGATTATTTTCAGTAAATTTCTTTTCTGGTGAAAATTTTCAGTAAATTTTATTAACATCTAATGAGTTGTAATCTATATAAGTTATTTGTCTTTTATCATTCTATAAATAAATTAAGACTTAAAAGATTAATTATATTTTTTTTACTTAACAAAAGATAAAAAAAATCATGGTCATGTAAAGGATATTCCGACTTTTCATGCACATTTTGTCCATTTTCTCGTCTCCTCCATTAGTAGTTAATTTAAGAGTCTTTTTGTCACAGGATTAGATTTTTAGTCTGGCAAATTACGCGGTTGTAGACGATTTTTTTATTTAAACCCACCTAAGTTAGCCTACTCTTGGAAATTGAAAAATCTCGCAAAAATTCTCTAAGTATCGAAGTTAAGTAGAAGCAAACTCTTGAAAACAAAAGAAGCTAAGAACAAACAAAAAGTCACAGAAAAAATAACGCACACTTAGTCTTTTAGTAAATGCTCTCAAAATTATTCTATTACTTTAAAGGTTTACAACTGAGTGAATACAAATGAGGGGAAATGCCTTTATTTATAATTGAGCTCCCCCAAAACCAAAGATACAGATTGAGTTTCATCAATGATTGAGATTTGTGCCTATCTACAAGATGAGAGTTCTAAGGGATTTAAACTCTATACATCTTTATCCCTTAAGATTTACATAAATGACCCTGGTAACTCTAATTTTACTAGAGTGTTGCATTGGGTCACCAAGGGTTTTAGTAGATGGGTTTCTCTATGGGTTCCATGAGTTGGACTAGGCAAATAAGCCTCATTTCATAAGTTGATCTCTATGGAATGTTTTGTGTGCAATGGTCACAAGTTTTGTTCTGTGGTCTATGACATTCTCCCTTATCCATTCTCGTAATGCCCTCATCACGTCATCGGAATGGAACTGGTTTGACTCATCTCGGAACGGTCTCGATGCCCAGCTAATTCTCAACTACTCTCTCTGTCAGGTAATTTTACCTCTCGAAGCATTTGCCTTGGCTTATGTTTCTATCGTTGTCTAACTCGTATTGTATTTCTCACTTGTATGTCTCAATTGTAAGAGGCCACCACTCTTACTCGTCCCCATTGTGACTTGTATTGATTGATCCTTTTGATCCGCACAAATAGGCTTAGGCATGCGTACATTGAACTCCGAGTTCACTTTGAGTCTTGTCGCTAACTCTTATTTCTAAGCCCTTCGGCTTACTTGCTTCAGAACTCTGAAATAATCCATGCAAATCCTCTAACTTGTGACTCGAATATTTATAATAATCCATCCAATACCCTTCTTGTGCTTTTCCAAAACCACAAGTGACTCTTCTTCTTGATTCTTGGTGAACTTAACTGAAATCATGGTAGGTAAAGTTGAAGATATACCCAAATAATCATATTTCAAATGAGGAGAAAAAAATTTTCAATTCCAATTCAACTGGCTCTTCAATAAACACTTTTGGTTGTCTGTACCCCCGAGATAATAACTCTAATGATTCTAGTGGAACTTCCTAAGCGAATCCCTTCGTTTTAGCTTTTAACAAAACCAAACATTCCTCGTCTTCATCATCACTTGGTGAATCTACTAGCAGAATACTTTCTAATAGATCATCTAGAGAATTGAACTCCAATTCTATAGAAGCCAGAGATTCTATCTTGGAAATAGCAGAGCAATCTTTAACTACATCTGGGGCATCGAAGTCATTAAAAGTCACCTCATCATCAAAAATTTCTTTCAATTGATTATCTTGTTGTTGTTTTTGGTAACGTAGAGGATATGGAAATGGTGGAATCTTAGCTTTAACAACAACTCTTTTGTGAAAATTTTTTGCATCTGAAAAGGGTGGTAGATAATCAAAACTGACTGGTTTAGAGTCTAGCTCATCAAGGATCACCGAATCTGACTTCTGTGAAACAAAAGTCTCCACACTCGGTTGAACTTCATGTAACAGCCCCTTTTTAGCTAAATCAGAATAGTGGTTTCAAAACCACAAATCTGAGGTCAAAAAATTATTTTAATATTATTTTAAGTGTTTACAGCATATTAGTATGATGGTTTGAAATTTTCATGAAGAAATTTTATCGTTTGTATGCTTAATTTGGTAAAAAGGACTAAATCGCATAAAATGCAAAAGTGATCTTCTATAGTTTAAAGTGATCAACAGCTATAAATTATTAAATTGGAAGTCCTTATGATGAAATGATTCCATTAATATGGTAATTGGTCAATAATGGACATATATTGATGATTTATATGTTTATTAATTAAGGTTAAATATGTAAATTTATAATTAAGGTAAATTAAAATAAACAAAACAAATTATGTTCATCATTCTCATCTTTCTTCAACCAAAAAACGAAATAAAAAGGAAGTTCAGAAGCATTTTAGCATTCCTTCATTGCATGCTTCAATTGGTATGTGATTTTTGTTCAGTTTTTGATGATTTCTACGTTTTTGTGATCGTTGTAACTAGTTCTAGCTAGCCTAGGGACTATTTTGCAAAAATCTTAGAGATTTTGAAAGTTTCCATTGTTGAATACATGTGTTATTTGATGTTTGATGATGAAATAAGAATATTTGTTGATATTTTTACAAGTTCTATTAAGTGATGTGGGGTGAAAATGCAAAATGGGGGTTCATTTGTAAAAATGTGAAAATGTATCGTTAAATGTATAAAAAAGTGATAAATATGGGTTGCTAGGGACATTATAGTAATTAGGCTATCATGGGTATTAAGAGAATTTCATGAATTTGTGATTTTGTGTAATAAGGACTAAATTATAAAAATGTGAAAGTTTAGGGGCTAATGTGTAAAATAGCCCTAATGTTATTTTGGACTAAATTGAATAAATAGATGAATAAATAAGTTGAATTTTGATTCATATAAATCAAGAAAAGAGGAATTCGAACTTAGATTGGGGGAAAGGTAAAGTGATTGAATAGCCGATCTGTTTTATCATTTATGTATATAAGGTAAGGTCGTATGTTAATAAATGTTGTTTAATTTGTGTTATAAATGTATTATTATTGAATTGAATTGCAAAATTGGTTGGAAATGAGCATTCGGATATGATCAACCAAGATTTAACTGAGGAAAGTCTCGTACGAACCTTAGGAATAGTTTAGGATACAATTGTCATGACATAAGGATTTAACAAGATGTTGTGATCTAAGTGTTGGTCCCGTACGTCCTACCGGTGGTTGGGTTCTGGCATGTGTTGTGGTTCCTGACAGCTTGTGTGAGCAGCACCGTGTAGCTACATCTTGACTGACAGCTTGTGTGAACAGACCCGTTGTTAGTTCGAGAGCGAGCATATATGCGATATGAGATAGCTTCAGCTATATACGAGGCACTTAGGTGCGATATGTTTCCCGAGTATCATTTAGTGATTCCAAATGGCTCAACGGGCATAATCGAGACGAAGGTGAAATTAAGATCGATTTAAGTGATACAGGTATGTATGGAACGTATATGAGAATCAAAATAAGGTAACTTATAGAAATTCATGTGTAACCATGTTTTGGAACATTAGAAAGGTTTGTGGATTAATATGTGTTATGTCATATTATGCTTAATTGGTTGAATTGCATTTATTTGATGAATTAAGTTTATTATCATACGAGCTTACTAAGCTATAAAGCTTACTTCATTTTTATTTTTTATGTTTTATAGTGTTTCAAAGCTAGCTCAGATTTGGGGATCGTCAGAGACTTCATCACACTATCCGACATCTATTTTGGTACTTTTGAAATTGTATATATATTGTATATGGCATGTATAAGCTATGGTCTTTTGGTATGTTTGATGGATATGTATTTGGTCATTTGGTATGATTTGTTAATGACTTATAGTTTGATGTATATATTGCCTTGTGATTTGGCATATCTTGGTATGGTTATTGTTGTGCTTTTATTGTGCAAATGGCTATTTAGTATATGGTTTATAATTATTTAAGAAATGCCTTTTTGTGGCTTGGTTTTAGATGATGAATTGGTTGATTATAAGATAAGTCATATATGTGAATTATGGTTAATGAATCATATTGATTTGGTATGTATTTGATTAGGTAAATGGTATTGAATTGGGTATTAGAGGATGGAATTAAAATGGTATGATTTATACATTTGGTTAATGATATTTGGCTACCTATTGTGTAGTGAAATGGTACCATTTGAGCTTGTGTAGGTGTGCATAAATTGGGTGGCAAAATAGCTTAGTAAATAACTTATTTTTGTCCACACGAGTAGAGACACAGGAGTGTGTCTCAGTCGTGTGTGACACACGGTCATAGTACACAACCATGTGTCCCTTGGTGTTGTATTTGAAATCAAGTCAATATGCTCCACACGGTCTCACACACAGGCATGTGACTGGCTGTGTGGCATAAGTTAGTATACCCTACAGGTTTGGTACGACTTAGCACGCGGCTGGCATACGGACGTGTGTGGCCATTTTGAATAGACATACGGGCTAGACACACGGGCGTGTGGTAGGCTATGTGACCTAAGTCAAAGAGTTACATGGGGTAGGACACAGGCTGGGACACAGCCATGTGCTCCCATTTCGAATATTTGCATGGCTTGTGATACAGGCGTGCTTGGTGGCCGTGTGAGACACAAGCCTGTTCACACAGACGTGTGTGTCCCCTGTTTTAGACAAAATTTTCCAAGTTTCCCAAAGTTGTTCTAAGTTATCGGTTTAGTCCTGAACCTCTTTTAAAGCATGTTTAGGGCCTTGTAGGCTCATTTAAGGGACAATGTGATTGAATGTGATTGATATTTGCTTATGTATGATAATACATGTGAAATGAATGTTAAATTATGTTATGAGTTTAGTAATGCCTCTTAACCCTATTCTGGCGACGGATACGGGTTAGGGGTGTTACACTTCCTCTTTGTCTTGAGCTACAATAAGCTCATCTTGAACCTTAACCACCTTGGGTTCCAATGGCTTTCCACTTGTCAAAGTGACTGCTTTGCAAAGTTCTTTGCCTGAAATTCTTGGATTTTTATTATCACTAGAAAAACCTCTCTAGGGTTTATTTTGAAGTTTATTGGTTAGCTGACCCATTTGATTCTCCAAGTTTCTTAAAGTGGCATCATTCTTCACTATGTATGCCTTTAGTAGGTTCTCAAGATCACTTGAATATTTAGTTGGTGGGGGTTGTTGCATTTGTTTACAATATTTCGGTAGATAATCTGGTTGAAATGGCATAGAAGATTCACTATAGTCCACCCATTAATTACTCCATGGAGAAATTGGATAATTCTGCCATGCAGAGTTGTAAGAATTTGATTGTGGATGATTCCAATTCTGATTTCCCATGTAATATTTTGTCTCTTAATTTGATTAGCAATTTTCAAAGAAATGGTCATCTCCACAATATTCACAAGAAATATTCTCGAACTGGTTCGGCTATTGACCTGTCAAATTACCATTGAAACCATTAACAGTTATATTCTTAAGCGTAGAAGACATAGAGGATACGTAGGCTGCCTAAGAAGCAAGTGTGTCAGCTTCATGTACTCTTACTACTTTTCTTTTCGAGGTTGCTCAGTTGGTTGGCCACTAATAGTTTATTGCTGGCAATTCTTTCAATAATCTCATAAGCATCGTTGTAAGACTTAAAAAGAAGGGCTCCATTTGCCGAAGCATCCACCATCATTCTAGTATGAATATTGAGACCAATATAAAAAGTCTCTATTTGAACATAAGGAAAGCCGTGATAAGGGCACTTTCGTAGTAACTCCTTGAACTGTTCTCAAGTCTCATATAAAGATTCTTTGTCAACTTACTGAATAAAGTGATTTCATTTCAAATATTGGCGATCAGAGATGGAGGAAAGTCTTTCATTAAGAAATGTTTAACCAACTCTTGCTATGTAGTTATGGAATCGAATAGTAAGGAGTTCAACCACGCTCGTGCTCTATCTCTTAAGGAGTATGGAAGTAATCTCAGTCTCAAGGCATCCTCGGTCACCCTGTAACAACTTGATTTTGGGCCTAGTAGGAATAGTGGTTTCGAGACCACAAATATGAGGTCAAGAAATCATTTTAATGTTATTTTATGTGTTATATCATGATTATATGGATGCTTGAAAATTTTGGTAAATTAATTTTATCAATTGCATACTTAAATTCGAAAAATGACTAAATCGCATAAAGTGCGAAAGTTTTGTTTTATTAGTTAAAAGTGTTATATAGCTAAAAAACTTTGATGTAGAGGTCCTCATTGAATAAATAAACCACTATTTTAGTTAGTGGATATACATGGAGACAAAATTGTGAAATGGTCAATGGTATGTGGAATTTGGTGACTTAATTGTTAAATAAAAAAATAAAAAACTGAGTTATCGTCTTTTTATTTCTCTTTCTTCTTCATCGATTCTTACCTAAGGAAATGGCCATGGAAGCTTGAAAATTTCAACAACTTCAAATTCTTGCAAGTAAGTAATCTTGATGGTCATTTTTGTTGATTTTTGTGTTTTTGGAACCCTTGTAGCTTAATCTAGCTAATGAGAGGACTATTTTGCAAAATGGTTGAAAGACTAGGGTTTTTCCATGAGAATATTCATGGTTTTTCTGTATTTTTATGGAATAAAATGAATATTGGTTGTTAAATAAACAACTTTTGTTAAGTGATTTTCATGAAAACACCTAAAATGGGCCATTTTGTAAAAGTCGTAAAATAGGTGGTAAATGTGTTAAATAATGGAAAATGTGGGTTGCTATAAGCATGAAAAAGGTTCAGCTATGCATGGGTATTAAAGAAATTGAACACATTTTACTTTATGAGCCTAAAGGCAAAAGTGTAAATATGACAAAGTATAGGGGTAAAAATATCATTTTACCAAAAATGTGAAATTGGGCTAATTTGAGTAGCGTGATGAATAAATAAATAAAATGTGTTGTTATAGATCAAGGAAGATGAAATTCGGAATTAGACCGGGGGAAAAGCAATATAATCGAGTAATTAACTTGTTTCATCGTTTCATACCGAGGTAAGTTCGTGTGTAAATAATTTAATATTATGTTATTATGTAATTAATGCTTTGATATTACATGAAAGGTATAATGGTTTTTATGAATATGATTAATGAGGTATCGATAGTAATTTGACGAAGATATGTTACATCGAAATCTCGGTTGAACCTTAGAAATAGAAAGGATACCAAAGTCATGACATTAAAGTTATGAGATCCCGTATAAGACCATATCTAGGATATGGCATCAGTATGGATATGTGATATCGTATAAGACCATGTCTGAGACATGGCATTGGTACGAGATCGTGTAAGACCATATCTGGGATATGGCATCGATATACTATTTCGTATAAGACCATATCTGGGATATGGCATCAGCATGTGATTTCGTGTAAGACCATGTCTGGGACATGGCGTCGATATGAGATCTCGTGTAAGACCATATCTGGGATATGGCATCAACCTACGATTCCGTATAAGACCGTATCTGGGATATGACATCGGCATCGATATGTAATTTCGTGTAAGACCATGTTTGGGACATGGCATTGATATGAGACATTGTGTAAAGCCATAGCTGGGCTATTGACATCGATTTATGATCCCATGTAAGACCATGTCTGGGACATGGCATTGGCATCTTTCTATGTGCATGAGATTTCATGGTATCCTTTAGTATTCCAAGTGGTTCAACGGGTAATTTAGAGTTTATGTTAAAGACGTAAGAAGATTGTGGTTGTGTTGCAAGTTGATGCAGGTACATGTATGTGTACACTCATAAGCAATGTGCTCAGTATGTGATCAAATTCTGGTAAGAATATAAACGAGTAAGTTATGCCTATGAGAATGATCTTGTGATGACCTTATGATTATAGGTTTATGCTTATGATGTATACATGTGTGGTAAATTTGATTGATGATCATGTGTGGGGCTTTTAGGCCAAATTAAATTGAGAAATGATATGTTCAAGTCTTTGTTGTTGAGGTATTGGTCAAATTGGCCAATGAATGACATGTAAATATTTGTTAATGGCTAGTTATGGATATGTTTTGGTGATATGTATGTTTAAATGGAAGTTAAAACAAAGAAATCATGAAAGAGTAAAATTAGCAATAAAATAGTTTTGGATAGCAGGAGTTGTATAACTTTGAAAAATCACCAAAAATTGTAGAAAATGAATTAGAGGTTGAATAAGATATGAAATTAAAGCTTATTGAGTCTAGTTTCACATAACAGAAACAATGTGAGCAAAAAAAAAAAAATCATATTGTGAGATATTTTTGTGGGATAGGGTCAGAATGATTTCGGAATCCCCTATTCTAACTTTGGAAAATCATTAAAAATAGTATAAATTAATTATGAGTTATAGTTTATATGTTTGAAATTATTAATGAGTATATTTACAAGAAAATCAAATGAGAACATCATCCAAGTTCCATATGAGGAGATAATTAATTTTTAGTGAAAAAGGGTCGAAACTATCAGACAACAGAACAGGGACAACTTTAAGGAATAGACTGTACTTATGGGCTAAACCAAAAATTCTAGAAATTTTATGGTAAGGAGATATGTGAGTCTAGTTTCAGGGAAAATTAGCATAACTTAATTTGGAGTTCCGTAGCTCAAGATATAAATAATTTAGTGACTATGACTCGCGTAGATAACTTGATATGAACATAAGTGAATAGTGGAACTTTCTGCAATTATGATTGTATTATCTTGAGAATAGATTATGAGGATTGTTAAAAGCATGTTAATAAATTGTTTATTATTTACATACCTACTTACTAAGTTATATGCTTACTCTCTTTTCCTTTCCTTTTCCTATAGTGCCTCAGATGCTAGCTCGAGTTGGAGGTTGTCAGAGATCCTATCACACTAACAAGCTATTGATGGGTATCAATGATTTTCTAGCATTTTAAGTTTATGGCATGTATAGGGATTTTGTAACATCCTGAAATTGGGCCTAGTCAGAATAGTGATTTCAGAATCACTTAATCGAAGTTTGAGAAAATTATTTTAGCATTATTATATGTGTTTATAAGGGTACATGAAAATTTTGGTAAATTAATTTATGCGATTGAAGGCTTAAATGCGAAAAAAGACTAAATCACATAAAAGGAAAAAGTTGTAAATTGCTAGTAAATTGAGTTTAATAGCTAGAGAACAAAAATTGGAGGGTTTTAATGGGCAAATAAGCCCATTTTATGTAGCATGGCCAGCTAAGGGAGGGGTATGAGATAAGAAAAGAAGAAAAGTCAAAGGTTAGGTGTTTTTGGTAGCTAAAATTGATAAAATAATGCCTGATTAGCCTAGCCTTCATTTCTCCTTCTTCATTTCTTCTTCCTTGCTGAAAATATTAGCAAAATTTGGGGTTGGAAAGCTTTAAAATTTTCAGCACTTCCTAGCACTCAAAAGTAAGTGATTCTTGAGGCCTTTCTTGAATATTTTTACATTTTTGGAACCCTTGTAGCATGGGCTACCTTCTGACGGGTTTTTTTTTTTTTTTTTTGCAATTTGGTTAAAAATTTAGAAAGTCACCATGAATGCATCAGTGTGGTTTGCTAGATTTTTATGGAAGGAGATGAGTCCTAGTTGTTAAATAAACAACTTTTGTAAAACGGTGTTCATGAAAAACACCTAAATTGGACTTAATTATAAAGTTGTAAAAATAAAAAGTAAGTGTATGAAATAATGGGAATTTGGGGCTGTCATAAGAGTGAAAAAGATTCGTTTAGGCTTGGTGAATAAGGAAATTCGATAAAATTCAATTTTCAAGCCTAGGTGTAAAATGGTCATTTTGCCAAAGTCTAGGGGCAAAATAATCATTTTGACAAATTATGATTTTTGAATGGATTAGATTAAATTGATGATTAAAATTAATGAGTTTGCATTCATATAGATCAAGAAGTATGAGACCCGAACTTAGACCGGGGGAAGGCTAAGCTCGTAGATTGAGATCGATCGAGTTACCCCATTTTGTATACTGAGGTAAGTTTATACGTAAATGATACCTCTTTTATTAATGCTTTTGTTCAAATTGCCTTATTGATATGTGATTGAATGTTTTTGTAATTAGATAAAAATGCGAGAAATGAGAGTTCATGTAAAACATCATAAATTATTGATAAATGGGCTGTGTGCGATACCACCATAAATTATTGATAAAGATGGGTTGTGTGCGATACCACCGTAAATTATTAATAAAGGTGGGCTATGTCCGATACCACCGTAAATTATTGATAAAGGTGGGCTACGTACGATACCACCTTAAATTATTGATAAGGGTGGGTTGTGTGCGATACCACCTTAAATTACTGATAAATGTGGGTTGTGTGCGACACCACCACAATTATTGATAATGGTGGGCTAAGTATTATTTAAATTAGTGTGAATGGCCATGTGTGAATTTATTTCATATGGTTTAGTACATGGATGCATATGTTGTGAAATCATTTAAACAGAATTCACAAGTGTTGTGGTGATAAATAAGCGTAGAGAATGTATATGTTAGTGAGATGAGCTTTGTGCTTGAAATTGTATTGAGGATAATGGATAAGGTGTGGGGAAAGTAAATGAATTTATGTTTTGGAAGTAACGGTATAGTTGAGCTACATTTTAAATTGTTCAATGCATGGTTATAGTATTAAATGTTTGCATATACTTACTAAGCTTTATGCTTACCCCTCTCTTTTCCATTTTCCTTTAGTGCCGCCTAGCTAGCTCGTGGATCATCGGACGTCGGAGGTCTCGCTCACACTATCGGCTTGATTACTCTGTATAGTTAAATTTAAGTAGTTTGAGAAATGGCATGTATAGAAACTAGGCATGGGTTGTGTTATATTATTTTGGGAGCCAAATGTGTTGGCTTGATTTTGAAATACTACATTTTGTATAAATCCAAAAGTATTGGCTGATAATTATCATTGGTTAATGAATGAAGATGTTTCATAATTATACAAAATGGTTTGATGAATGCAATTGTTAGAGTAGTTGTATGATGGTTGTTTGGATTGATCATATTAAGTTATGTGAATGCTAAATTATGGCTATTGGTTGAGAATTGGAACCTTAGGGGTGCTTGAATGTGTTTGATCTTGTTTCAGGGTGGTAGAAAGGCTTGGTTGATAGCCTATTTTTGTCCACACGAGTAGACACACGGGCGTGTGTCTAGGCCGTATGTGACACACGGTTCGCCCATGGGCGTGTGGAAAGGTCGTGTGTCCCTAGCACATTAAGTTGAAAAATTAAATGCCCATCAATGCTCCATAAGGGCATGAGACACAACTTTGTGTCTCAACCATGTGGAGGACATGGCCAGCACACGAGCGTGTGCCACGGCCGTGTGCGTGATGACGTCAGAAACGGAATGTCAAGGTTTTTGCACACGGGCCGCAACACAGGTGTGTCATGGCCGTGTGAGGGACACGGGCTGGGCACTCGGGCGTGTGACCAGGCAGTGTGAAAACCCCTGTAAGTTTGATGTTAGAAATAAATTTGCACAGACGAGGGGCACTACTGTGTCCCTAGGTGCATAAGCCGTGTGAGGCACATGGACTGTAACAGCCCACTTTATACCCTAGTCGGAATGAGTGGTTTTGGGACCACTCAACCGAGTCAAAATATTATTTTTACTGCTTTAATATGTGTTACAGCATGATAGTTTATATGATATGCAAGTTTCGTTTGGGAATTTCATTGTTTGAATAACGAATTCGTTAAAAAGGATTAAATCGCATAAAGTGATAAATTAGAGTTCTATTTCATAAATGGCTTGTTTGGCAATGGCTTTTTAAATAGAAGGCCTTAAATGGTTATTTTATCATTTTAAAAGCTAGTGGACACTTTTGTCCTTATTATTATGGTTTTATAAATGATAAAATAAAGGTTAGTTTTCGTTTTTAATTAATATATGTTATAATAGATTTAATAAAACAAAATAACACTCATTTTCATTTGTTCCTTTACCGATTCTTCATCAAAGTATTAAGGGTTTTCAAGCTTTTAACATTCGGTCACTTTAAGCTCCAATTTGAGGTTCGTTTTTGTCCCGTTTTCGATAATTTTTATGTTTTTGAGATCGTTGCTTCGTATACTAGCTGACTCGTACCTCAATTTTTGAATTTGAATATGTCTTTGAAAAATGCCATTGATGAATTAATGATATTTTGATAGATTTTGGTGAATTATGGAATATTATGTGAGAATATACTAGATTTTAAAGTAAGTTTTGATGAAAATGAGTTTTGAGGATTTGAATGCAAAAAGGTAGAATTTTTGTGGTTCAAATTGTGATTAAATGAAAGATATGTACTATAGGGACTATATGGATATTCGGCTAGATGTATTGAGGTCCTTGATGTGTAATTTGTCATTTTGTGATAAAAGGACTAAATTGCAAAGTGTTGAAAATATAGGGGCTAAATTACAAATAGGTCAAAATATATGTTTTTGGATTGAATTTATTATGTTAGTTATTAAATAGTTGAATGTTACATTAATTTAGATAAAGACAATCGAATCTCAGAACTTGATCGGGGAAAATGGAAAATAGACGAGTAGATATCGGGAGTTGGAGGTAAGTTCGTATAATGAAATTTGATTTGTATATGTCTACAAATGTTGTTAATTGAATGGGTGAATGTATGAAATATCTTTTAATGGAATTGTCCCTTTGATTGTGTATATATGAGTTGAATTGGAAATGTCTAAATGTTACAAGTGATAAGTGAATACCGAGCCCTGTTAGAACCGTAGAAGTCGTAAGGATACATGTGACATGTCACTAGGGCTACAGGGTGGTTTGAGCTCCTACATTTGTTGCGGACTCACCACGCGCTCATGAGCTACACGTTTATCCTTTGGGATCATATGTTTAGTCTTCAGACTCACTGTTCAGCCTACGGGCTCACCGTTCATCCTCTGGTATCACATGTTCAGCCCTTGGGGCTTACCGTACAGCCTTGTAGAGCATATATGACGTATTGATGGATTACAGGTTATATGTATATACATTGTGTGTGTATCACCCGGGTATCCTCGATGTTCTTATAGGTTCAACGGGAATACCGATATAAGTTACATGAATTGTAAGATGATATGGTTATATATATTTATATATGAGATACATGTTATATGAACTATAAGAATGATATGGTTTAAGACATATGATTTATATGTTACATGAGATAGATGAAAGTGAATATCATATATGTCATATGAGTTATGATGTTTATATATGCTAATGGGTATGAATTACATGTTAAACTCTCGTATGAGATTGTTTATGAAGTTATATGAACTAACATGTGTGAACTTGTGAAGTAGGCTACAAGAGCATATGATTAGAAATGGCCTTACTTATATATGTATGGATTACCTTAATGAATTGGTAAGTTTAATTCCATGTTATACGAGCTTACTAAGCCTTAGAAGCTTACTCCGTTTATCTCTTTCACTGTCTTTTAGATTCGGAAGCTAGCTCGATAATCGGACGAGTCGGAGATCGCCATCACACTATCTATCAAGCTTTGGTACTTTTGAACATTTTTGTAAATGAAATGGTCATGGCATGTATAGGTTAGTTGTTAATGAAGATGGTATGTTTTGGTAAATGATCAAGCTATGAGATGTGGCTTGGGTTATACATATGTAGTTAAGTATTTTGAGATTGCTTTTTGATTGTATGTGCATATGGTAAACTATATGATCAAGATAGGTATATGAGCTGAAATGGTAAGAAATGAAATGTTGATAAATGAGTTCATTAATGTGGTTATTTTAGCCATTGAATTATAATGCTTATTTGATGCAAGATTTCATGATGATTATGGGTCCATATTATTCTTGAACTTGTATGTTTTGGGTTGCCAATATTGGTATGAAATGTTGTGGTGATTAACTTGTAGGGAATGACCCTTTTTGGGTGACAAATTGGCTTAAATCAAGCCTATATTTGTGCCACAAGGCCAGGGGACACGGGCGTGTACTTCGACCGTGTGTCCCTTGCAGCTAAAATGTATTTGGACAGTCTTGCACACGGCCTAGACACACAGGCGTGTCTGGTAGCCGTGTGGCTTGGACAGTTTCGACCACGGCTTAGACACACGGGCGTGTCTAATAGGCGTGTGAGGTAAGTCAGATTCGACCACAGGTTATGTGATTTGGGCGTGTTGGATAGCCACGACCGTGTGAGAGAACACGGGCTAGAGGCACGGCCGTGTGTCCCTAATTTGGATGTTTTGCAACTATTCTCCTATCTTTTAGCATGTTTTCAATTAGATCCTCCATAGTTATATGCATCATTTTATGATCATTTGAAGCATGCTCTGATGATTGATAATACATGATGGCTAATGATTAAGAATTCAAAATTTTACTGATTCAGTCCGAGTACATGTCCGGTAACGCTCCTTTCCTATTCCGGCAATGGTTACAAGACAGTGGTGTTACATTTGGTTCGTATCACAGCTATGGTTTAGTCGATTCTAGGACTACCGTAGTGGTATAGGTCTAGCTATACATGCCATGTACATGAAATGTGATAGTGTGATATCTCCTAACATCCTCTGAAATCTGTTTTATATAGTAGTGGATCCGAATCGAGCTTTAGCTGATGATGTTGAAAGTATTGCGCTAGCACCTGCTCAAGGGGCTATGCCTTCTGAATCGGGCCCTGCTGCCGCCAATCAGGAAGAAATTAAACAAGCTTTCTTCCAAATAATGTCTGGATGGTTTAGTGAGTTTGTGCGAGCAAACCCGGCTACTCCACAACCTCCACTCCCTCAAGTCCCTCAACCGAACCTTGAAAATGTGCGAGTTATGGATCCTTTGAGATTGAACAGACCTCCTGTTGACAAGATACGGAAATATGGTGTGGAAGAGTTCAGAGCTTCAGCAAATGATGATGCTGAGAGGGCCGAATTCTGGCTCGAGAATATGATCAGAGTTTTTAATAATTTGGCCTGTACTCCTGATGAGTGTTTGAGATGTGCTATTTCTTTGCTTCGGGATTCAGCATACCAATGGTGGAATACATTGACCTCGGTTGTACCACGAGAACGAGTCGATTGGAATTTCTTTCAGACGAAATTCAGGAAGAAATACATTAGTCAACGAATCATCGATCAGAAAAGAAAAGAGTTTCTAGAGCTAAAACAAGGTCGAATGTCTGTAACTGAATACGAGAGAGAGTTTGTACGACTCAGCAAATATGCTCGTGAATGTGTTTCTACCGAAGCAATAATGTGTAAACGGTTCGAAGATGGGATAAATGAATAAATTCGACTATTAGTCGGAATACTTGAGCTGAAAGAGTTTGTAGTTCTCGTTGATCGGGCCTGTAAAGCTGAAGAGCTTGCTAAAGAAACGAAAAAAGCGGATTCCGAATTCAGAGAGACTAGAAAGAGGTTTGCGCGTAAACCGTATCAGTCTGGATCCAAGAGATCAAAGGATTTTCATCCTCGTTCTGCTGCTTCTACGGGCATATCTATCTGAGAGAAAAGTGTTAAGTCTTCTCATTCGAAACCTCAGATGACTTCTGTAGCTAGTTCGGGTAGTGTGAGAACCCCCGGACCAGAGTGTAAGCATTGTAACAGAAGGCATTTCGAAGAGTGCCGACTGTTAAGCGGGGCATGTTTTCGATGTGGATCGTTAGATCACTACTAACATGATTGTCCTGAAAGATCTGTAGCTGATAAGGAACAATCGACTAAGACAAATAATGTTGCATCGAGAGGTAGACCGCCTCGAAATGTTGGGAATCAAAGTGGAAATCGCAATGTGGCGAGAGATGCTAATGTGAGATCTGAGATGCGTACTCTTGCGAGAGCTTATGCAATACGTGCACGCGAGGAAGCCTCGTCACTGATGTTATTACTGGTACTTTTTCTCTCTATAACACTGATATTATTGCGTTGATAGATCCTGTATCAACTCATTCATATATCAGTATGAAATTAGTGTTTGAAAAGAATTTACGTGTTAAGTCTACTGAATATGTAGTTAAAGTATCGAATCCATTAGGAAAGTCTGTGTTAGTTGATAAAATATGTAAGAAATGTCCGTTGATGACTCGGGGATATTGTCTTCCGGCTGATCTGATGCTCCTCCCTTTTTATGAGTTCGATGTAATACTGGGTATGGATTGGCTAAACGCGCATGAGGCTATTGTGAATTGTCAAAGTAAGAGTATAGAATTGAAATGTCAGAATGTTGAGATTCTTCGAATTGAATCAAATGATTCGAATGAACTACCGATAGTGATTTCTGCTATGAGAGCTCAGAAGTATGTCAGAAAAGGCTATGATGCGTATCTAGCGTATGTGATGAATACTAGCATGTCAGAATCGAAAATTGAGTCTGTACCAGTTGTTTGTGAGTTTTCAGATGTTTTTCCGGAAGAATTACCAGGTTTACCGCCGATTAGAGAAGTTGAATTTGGTATTAAATTGTTACCGGGCACTACTCCGATATCGATAGCTCCGTACAGAATGGCACCAACTGAATTAAAAGAGCTGAAAGCACAGTTACAAGAATTGACAAATAGAGGTTTTGCGAGACCGAGCTTTTCACCTTGGGGTGCTCCCGTATTATTTGTGAAAAAGAAAGACGGATCAATGAGAATGTGTATTGATTACCGACAGTTGAATAAAGTAACCGTGAAGAATAAATATCCTCTTCCACGAATTGATGATTTGTTTGATTAGTTAAAAGGAGCTACTGTATTTTCAAAGATTGATTTGAGATCGGGTTATTACCAGTTACGAGTGAAAGATTCAGATATACCGAAAACTGCTTTCAGAACACGATACGGACATTATGAGTTTCTGGTCATGCCTTTCGGTTTGACAAATGCACCTGCAGTGTTCATGGACTTGATGAACTGTGTATTCAGACCGTATTTAGACAGATTCATTGTCGTATTCATTGATGACATTCTGATCTATTCACGTGATGAAGTAGAGTATACTGAACATCTGAGAATTGTGTTACAGATTCTGAGAGATAAACAGTTGTTTGCCAAATTCAGCAAATGTAAATTTTGGCTTTGAGAAGTTGGATTTTTGGGTCACATTGTTTCTGCGGAAGGCATTAGAGTAGATCCAAGTAAGATATCTGCGATTATAGACTGGAAACCCCTGAGAAATGTATTTGAGATTAGAAGTTTTCTAGGATTAGCGGGATATTACCGAAGATTTGTTAAGGGATTTTCGATGATTGCAGTACCATTGACTCGAATGCTACAAAAATATGTGAATTTTGAATGGACTGATAAATGTCAGCAGAGTTTCGAACAGTTGAAAGCCCTGTTAACAGAAGCTCCGGTTTTAGTTCAACCTGAATCTAGTAAAGAATTTGTTATATACAATGATGCATCTATTATCGGGCTGGGCTGTGTATTGATGCAAGACGGGAAAGTCATAGCTTATGCCTCTTAACAGTTGAAATCGCATGAGAAGAATTACCCGACGCATGATCTTGAGTTAGCTGCTATAGTCTTTGCATTAAAGATTTGGCGGCATTACTTATACGGAGAAAAATGTAGAATTTTTACCGATCATAAAAGTCAGAAGTATCTGATGTCACAGAAAGAATTGAATATGCGACAATGGAGATGGCTTGAATTACTAAAAGACTACGATTTTGTAATTGATTATCATCCAGGAAAAGCTAATGTTGTAGCTAATGCGTTAAGTCGAAAATCACTGTTTGCTTTACGGGTTTTGGGCACTCAAATGACGTCATGTGATGATGGATCTATTTTAGCCAAGCTAAAGGCTAAACCGTTGATTCTGCAGTAAATTTATGAAGCTCAAAAGACTGATCCCGATCTACAAGCTAAACGACTTCACTGTGAGTCTAATTCTGATTTTGACTTTTCTATTGGGAATGAGAATTATTTAATGTTTCGAAATAGAATTTGTATACCGAAAGATAGTGAACTCATTCAGAAAGTTTTGCACAGGGCCCATGACAGTCGATTTTCAGTTCATCCGGGTAGCACTAAGATGTATAACAATTTGAAACAGCAATACTGGTGGTCAGGAATGAAACGTGACATATCGAAATTCGTATCGAAATGTTTGATCTGTCAGCAAGTTAAAGCTGAACATCAGGTACTGTCAGGTTTATTACAGCCTATTATGATTCCGGAATGGAAATGGGACAAAGTCACTATGGATTTTGTATCTGGACTACCTCTGACTCTGAAGAAGAAAAATGCAATTTGGGTCATCGTTGATAGATTGACGAAGTCTGCACATTTTATACCGGTACGTACCGATTATTCTCTGGATAGATAAGCGGAATTATATTTATCTAAGATTGTGCGATTACAGGGTATACCATTATCCATTGTGTCTGATAGAGATCCAAGGTTTACCTCGAGGTTCTAGAAGAAGTTACAAGAGGCTTTAGGAACGAAATTGAGTTTCAATACAGCATTTCATCCCCAGACTGACGGTCAGTCTGAAAGAGCTATACAAATTTTAGAAGATATGTTGCGGTGTTGTATTCTTGAATTCAACAGTGGATGGGAGAAATACTTACCTCTGATTGAGTTTGCGTACAACAATAGTTTCCAGACGAGTTTGAAAATGGCTCCATACGAAGCACTATACGGTCGTAAATGTCAAACACCGTTATACTGGACTGAATTGAGCGAGAAAAAGTTACACGGGGTTGATTTAATCCAAGAGACGGAAGAAAAAGTAAAAGTGATACGTGACAACTTGAAAGCAGCATTTGATAGACAGAAATCTTATACAGATTTGAAACGAAAAGAAATAGAGTTCCAGGTCAGAGATAGAGTATTTCTGAAAGTATCACCGTGGAAGAAAATTCTTCGTTTCGGCAAAAAAGGAAAGCTAAGTCCTCGTTTTATCGGGCCGTATGAAATTGTGGAAAGAATTGGACCTGTAGCTTATCGACTATCATTACCATCTGAACTTAAGCAGATTCATAATATATTTCACATTTCAATGCTTCGTTGATACCGATCTGATCTGTCTCATATCATTTCTCCCACTGATGTGGAGATACAGTTCGATTTATCGTACAGTGAAAAATCGATTAGAATTCTGGCTCGAGAAATTAAAGAATTGAGAAATAAGTGTATAGCACTTGTAAAAGTTCTCTGGTGTAAACGCGGAATAGAGGAAGCTACGTGGGAACTCAAGGAAACTATGCGAAAGCAATACCCTAACCTGTTTACTGGTAAGATTTCCGGGGACGAAAATCCTTAAAGGGGGGAGAGTTGTAACAGCCTACTTTATACCCTAGTCGGAATGAGTGGTTTCGGGACCACTCAACCGAGTCAAAATATTATTTTTACTGCTTTAATATGTGTTACAGCATGATAGTTTATATGATATGCAAGTTTCGTTCGGGAATTTCATTGTTTGAATAACGAATTCGTTAAAAAGGATTAAATCGCATAAAGCGATAAATTAGAGTTCTATTTCATAAATGGTTTGTTTGGCAATGGCTTTTTAAATAGAAGGCCTTAAATGGTTATTTTATCATTTTAAAAGCTAGTCGACACTTATGTCCTTATTATTATGGTTTTATAAATGATAAAATAAAGGTTAGCTTTCATTTTTAATTATTATATGTTATAATAGATTTAATAAAACAAAATAACACTCATTTTCATTTGTTCCTTTACCGATTCTTCATCAAAGTATTAAGGGTTTTCAAGCTTTTAACATTCGGTCACTTTAAGCTCCAATTTGAGGTTTTTTTTTGTCCCGTTTTC
Source organism: Gossypium stocksii (assembly GCA_020496765.1). Classification (NCBI taxonomy): domain Eukaryota; kingdom Viridiplantae; phylum Streptophyta; class Magnoliopsida; order Malvales; family Malvaceae; genus Gossypium; species Gossypium stocksii. The sequence goes on from CM035624.1 coordinate 47,264,582, forward strand.
GATAATTTTTATGTTTTTGAGATCGTTGCTTCGTATACTAGCTGACCCGTACCTCAATTTTTGAATTTGAATATGTCTTTGAAAAATGCCATTGATGAATTGATGATATTTTGATAGATTTTGGTGAATTATGGAATATTATGTGAGAATATACTAGAATTTTAAAGTAAGTTTTGATGAAAATGAGTTTTGAGGATTTGAATGCAAAAAGGTAGAATTTTTGTGGTTCAAATTGTGATTAAATGAAAGATATGTACTTATAGGGACTATATGGATATTCGGCTAGATGTATTGAGGTCCTTGATGTGTAATTTGTCATTTTGTGATAAAAGGACTAAATTGCAAAGTGTTGAAAATATAAGGGCTAAATTACAAATAGGTCAAAATATATGTTTTTGGATTGAATTTATTATGTTAGTTATTAAATAGTTGAATGTTACATTAATTTAGATAAAGACGATTGAATCCCAGAACTTGATCGGGGAAAACGGAAAATAGACGAGTAGATATCGGGATTTCGAGGTAAGTTCGTATAATGAAATTTGATTTGTATATGTCTATAAATGTTGTTAATTGAATGGGTGAAAGTATGAAATATCTTTTAATGGAATTGTCCCTTTGATTGTGTATATATGAGTTGAATTGGAAATGTCTAAATGCTACAAGTGATAAGTGAAAACTGAGCCCCGTTAGAACCGTAGAAGTCGTAAGGATACATGTGACATGTCACTAGGGCTACAGGGTGGCTTGAGCTCCTGTATTTGTTGCGGACTCACCACGCGCTCATGAGCTACACGTTTATCGTTCAAGATCACATGTTTAGTCTTCAGACTCACCGTTCAGCCTACGGGCTCACCGTTCATCCTCTGGGATCACATGTTTAGCCCTTGGGACTTACCGTACAGCCTCGTAAGAGCATATATGACGTATTGACGGATTACAGGTTATATGTATATATACTGTGTGTATCACCCGGGTATCCTCGATGTTCTTATAGGTTCAACAGGAATACCGATATAAGTTACATGAATTGTAAGATGATATGGTTATATATATTTATATATGAGATACATGTTATATGAACTATAAGAATGATATGGTTCAAGACATATGATTTATATGTTACATGAGATAGATGAAAGTGAATGCCATATATGTCATATGAGTTATGATATTTATATGTGCTAATGGGTATGAATTACATGTTAAACTCTCGTATGAGATTGTTTATGAAGTTATATGAACTAACATGTGTGAACTTGTAAAGTAGGCTACAAGAGCATATGATTAGAAATGGCCTTACTTGTATATGTATGGATTACCTTAATGAATTGGTAAGTTTAATTCCATGTTATACGAGCTTACTAAGCCTTAGAAGCTTACTCCGTTTATCTCTTTCACTGTCTTTTAGATTTGCAAGCTAGCTCGATAATCGGATGAGTCGGAGATCGCCATCACACTATCTATCAAGCTTTGGTACTTTTGAACATTTTTGTAAATGAAATGGTCATGGCATGTATAGGTTAGTTGTTAATGAAGATGGTATATTTTGGTAAATGATCAAGCTATGAGATGTGGCTTGGGTTATACATATGTAGTTAAGTATTTTGAGATTGCTTTTTAATTGTATGTGCATATGGTAAACTATATGATCAAGATAGGTATTGAGCTGAAATGGTAAGAAATGAAATGTTGATAAATGAGTTCATTAATGTGGTTATTTTAGCCATTGAATTATAATGCTTATTTGATGCAAGATTTCATGATGATTATGGGTCCATATTATGCTTGAACTTGTATGTTTTGGGTTGCCAATATTGGTATGAAATGTTGTGGTGATTAACTTGTAGGGAATGACCCTTTTTGGGTGACAAATTGGCTTAAATCAAGCCTATATTTGTGCCACACGGCTAGGGGACACGGGCGTGCACTTCGACCGTGTGTCTCCTACACCTAAAATGTATTTGGACAGTCTTGCACACAGCCTAGACACACGGGCGTGTTTGGTAGCCGTGTGGCTTGGACAGTTTCGACCACGGCTTAGACACACGGGCGTGTCTAGTAGGCGTGTGAGGTAAGTCAGATTCGACCACGGGTTATTAGATTTTGGCGTGTTGGACAGCCACGACCGTGTGAGAGAACACGGGCTAGGGGCACGGCCGTGTGTCCTTAATTTGGAAGTTTTACAACTATTCTCCTATCTTTTAGCATGTTTTCAATTAGATCCTCCATATTTATATGCATCATTTTATGATCATTTGAAGCATGCTCTGATGATTGATAATACATGATGGCTAATGATTAAGAATTCAAAATTTTACTGATTCAGTCCGAGTACATGTCTGGTAATGCTCCTTTCCTATTCCGGCGACGGTTATGGGACAGGGGTGTTACATAGACCATCAGCACGACCATGTTTAGAGGCCACATGGGCATGTGGTCTGTTTTTAGTGGTTTTTGAAGAAATTTGATTAAGTACCCGAAATGCTCCCGGAACGTTTCTAAACCACGTTTTAGGCCTCGTAGGTTTATATGAAGGCCCATAAGACAATGTTTGAGAAATTTTTAAATTGGGCACATTTCCATGAGTTAAGATTGAATGTTTGCATATGATATTTGTAAGGTAACACCTCGAATCCTATCCCGGTGTCGGATACGGGTAAGGGGTGTTACAGATTTGCTTATTGTGTATATGTTATTATGAGTTGGCCTAGAATATTGGCTTATGCTAATTGAAGGTCATTGTTGTATATGGCCATTTAATGTGGCTAATATTTGTTATGTTATAAGTCTATGATGAAGCATTACATGGATGTGCCTGCTTGTTTGGGTTGGATGAGTGAATGTGTGATAATTATGTGTGGCAAATACTAAATGTGAATGGTTGAGTAAGTTATATGCTATAATTAGATAAGTATGTGTGTGGTTGTGCATGATGAATGTGATTTATAAATAGTGTGTGAATACCATGGTGTGGTTATTGGGATGCCTAGAAATGCCATGTTGTGTGTTGATAAACTTGGTATGGGTTTGCGAGTGTTTTTGGATGGAAAAAGGCTTGGTAAATAGCCTGACTATCACCCATGCGGATGGCCACACAGCCTAGCACATGGGCGTGTGACATGGCCATGTGACCTTAAATGGGTGATGACATCATAAATAGAGAGTTACATGGGTGGAGGACACGGGCGTGTCCTAAGCCACATGGGTGTGTGTGACCACACGGCCTACCTACACTGGCATATGACTCTCCAAAATATGAAAATTTTCTTAGTGTCTAAAAAGTTTCAAAAGTTCTCGGTTTAGTCCTAACCACCTCCAATGTATGTTTTGGGCCTCATAGGCCCATATAAGGGACTTTAAGATAGAAATTGAAAATTTTTAAATTTGAATGAAATTTTATGACTTGGAAATGTTTGTATGCATGTGTTTGAGTCCGTTAATGCCTCGTACCCTATTCTAGTGACGGACGTAGGTAAGGGGTGTTACACACCCCGACTAGTTGAATGAGTCACTCACTTCTATGAATACCTAAAAATGAAGATGTGGATCTTCAATAGGCATCCCACTAAATTGACCCATATTTTACAACATTTGGAACAAGACTAACTTTAGTTCAAATTGTGGTGCCTCAATTTCGGGTATCACAATACTTGGATTGAGCTCTTGAATAGAGAAATGACATATTGTCGAATGGCGCAATTGCTTTCATTGACAACAAGAATCGGATTATGAGTATTATAAGTGAATGCTCCTCTTTTGGTTTTGATTTTCGAAATTCATCTCTTCAGTCCTTCCTTGTTTCGTTTGTCTTCTCCTTTGTCTGAAAGTCTTATCAATTTCAAGATCTTTGGGAAGTAAGTTAATAATTTGATCAATACTCATAAACACCTAAAAAAACACAAAAAAAAATATTGGAATTAAATTTTAATAGAAAAAAATAGACTAAAATGCAAAATTAAGAATTTCACAAGTAATGTCTTTTAAAACAGTCCCTGGCAACAACACCAAAAACTTGGAACGATGGAAATAGGCAAGTTATTGTACCCACAGGGATTGTGAAAGAAATATATTTATGAAATACAACTTTAGACAATTTAGTGAAGGAAAAATACGTTGATTTGAAGAAGTGATTTAAAAACTAAAAATTACCTAAGTAATTAAACTAAGAAAAATGAAAAGTAAAAATTTCAATGTGCAATTTCTAAAAACACGAGTTTTAATCAATATGACATAAATGTGTTAGATTAATTACATTCCTTAACTAAGAATTACTAAACCCATGTTGTAACACCCCTAACCAGTATCTGTCGCCGAAATAGGGTTACAGAATTACTGTAAAAAGATAAATCAAATAATTCATTTTAAATCATTTCATAAGTCATAAAATAATCCATTCAAACACATGCATATTGTCTCTTATTCGAGCCCTCGAGGTCTTAAAAACACTTTAGAAATGATTCAGGACTAAATCAGAAATATTTAAAACTTTGAAGAAAAAGTTAGAAAAATTCACATTGTAGGGGTCACACGGCTGAAACACACGCCTATGCCTCAGGCCGTGTAACATTCGAAATGGGGACACACGGCCATGTCCTAGACCATTTCTGTGCCCGTGTAACTCTCTGACTTGGGTCACATGGCCAAGCCACACTCCCATGTGCTTGGCCATGTGCTAGGCCATGTATCTTTCAAAAGCAACCACTAGAACCTACAGGGGACATATTGCCGTGTCGCCTGGCCGTGTGTCACACATGGCTGAGACACACGCCCGTGTCTTAGGCTGTGTGGACAAAAAAAGGCTAAAATCAAGCCATTTCTTTCACCCTTCCCAAGTATAAGCCTAAACACTTTTGCACATATGATCAAGGCTTTTAAACATGCTAAAAACCTACATAAAAAGGTCCATACAATAGACTAATAATCCATACAACCAATATGCCATTTAGGCACCTTAAGCACATACGTCAAATATACCTAAACATGTGCATATTTAACCATTTATCAAATAACTTGTTTCCATGACAAAACGTATCACAATTGACACATATCAATCATACCATATTAGATTCATGCCACATCAAAATAACCTTATCCTTTGGACCATTTCTCACATTCATCAAAACCGTCTAAATGGCATAAACCTAGCCATTTCCAAATGGTTCCAGCATCCAACATATATGCAAACCATATTTCAATCATGCACATCTATTCAAAACCTTTCCAAAGTATACCATAACTTGACCATATTAGGTCAATTCATCACCTACCATTTTGGCCATTCAAACATGCATTAACACATTGTCAAAATCACTCACATCAATAATGCTTCAAAAGTGCCAAGGTTACATCAACCAAAATGACATATACATGCCAAACTAATCCACTAACATTAACCATAAGTCCACCTATACATGCCATTATAACCTTGACCTGGATAGTGTGATAGATTTCCAACAAGTTTCCAAATCGGTCGAGCTTCTGAAAATCTGCAAAGTAAGAGGAAGATGACTACGTAAGCAATGAATGCTTAGTAAGTTCGTATAAACATGAAGCAAAACTTATCACTTCAATACTATTATACATAGATTAAACATGATTCAACACCAATACTTTAAACTTAATAAAAACCTATTGAACATCATTCAAGTCACAATTGAGTATATTTCTAAACATCACATACTGCTTTCATTCATAACATGATAAGGTCTCATAGGTTGACTTACATAATTATCAAGCTTTCCTTAAAATGATGAACCATTTCATTTACTTACTTACCATTCCATTTACTTAGCACAAGCTTCATTACATTATTAACTCACGAATTAGTGTATTTATTCATAACATAAGTAAATTCACATATGGCATAAGTAAATTTCTTCCTTACATGTAAGTCTCTTTAACTCAACAATCCTTTTATTTCATCACATTTCATCTCAACTATGAACTTATCATTTCACTACCTATTATTACCCATTTCATTTGCATAATGTAAAAGACATAAACATAACATTAGCCATAGCCATAAGCTAGTGCATTTAAGCATAACTCTTTAATCAACTACACAATAAACCATTTAATGAGAAATTACATATTTTGATTCTTACCACTCTTTCATGCACATAAGTATATTTCCATTTGGTCACTTATCATTTCAATGCATTTCTTTAAAACTAACATAATACAATCCAACCAATAGCTTGGCACAAGTCTAAGCATCATCAACAACACATGTCAACGTATCAATTCATACGCACTTGAATAACATAAGATAAGTCATTTAACATAAATAACCTCACTTGAAATCATCAATTCCATGAACAGAGTCATACTTTTATTTAACATTTCCTTTTCATTCCTTTTCATAATTTTCATAATATAAGTCATTTGAATACTTACCGTTCCTTCCCTTTTCATGCCTATTGAACCACTTAGAATAACATCAGATATGCGGGAAAGCTCACACAAAGAGTGCTAAACATATAGTTGTAGGTCATAGGAGTTGTAAAATGGGCCTGCTCACACAAGGTAACGGTCAGAATGTAAGCTACACGATGCTGGTCACACAAGCTGATGAGTATCCACAACTAATGCATAACTTCAGCCATCAGTAGGACATTTAGGATCAGCACTCGAAACATGGTAACCTAGGTTTACCCGCACAAGCTGACAGTCGGAATGTAGCTACACAATACCAGTCACACAAGCTAACGAGTATCCGCAACAAATGCCAAAAGTTAGCCAATGGTAGGACATTCAAGACCAACACCCAAAACATGGTAACCCTAATGACATGTTATTTGTATCTCATATATTCTCAAGTTTCAAACGGGGCTCGATAATCTTTGAAACGTCATGGAATTTCCATCGTTTCTTTACATGATAAATTGTATAATAACACACATATATATATATTGATTAATTTACATTAGAACAACACATCAAACATTCAATTTAATCAACATTTAAGTGATTATAGTTCATACAAACTTACCTAGCTAAATTGCAGGAATGTCAAAGTACAGAGGTTTTTGGTAATTTTCCCTTTTTCTTGATTTTCACTTATTCTTAATCTAAATTAATAATTTCATTCAATTTGTTAATTTATATAGTAGGACAATTTATTTTATGTAATTTAGTCATTTTGACATTTTTATGAAATTGCCCCTAAAATTTTACTTTTATTCAATTTAGTCCCTGAGCCTAAAACATGCAAATTAACCATTTTACTAATTTCACATTTTAGTCTTTAACATTAAAAGTTACCAAAAAATTACTTAATAAAATATGTCTATTTAACAACAAAGCTTAATAATATATCATAAACTTTCACAAACACCTCAAAGTCATCCATGGTACATTCTAAAACATTTGGTAATTTCAAAAATAGAGGTACGGGTTAGCTGGACCTAGTCGCAACGATTTCAAAAACATAAAAATCATTAAAAACGGGTGTAGAATGGAATTACATGCATAAAATGAAGCATAGCTGAACTTAACTTCTCCATAGCCATGGCTTTCGGTTGAAACAAAGAAAAATTAAGATTGAAGATGGCTAGTTTTGTATTATTATTACTTTATTAACCTTTATACTTTATTAAAATAATAAATTAACTTATAAATCATATAAAATTAAAAGATTTTAAAGCTTAAAATCGTCCCACCATCTTAGGTATGGATAAATTAACCATTAAAGCCATCCAAATATAATTCTTTAATCAATATACACCTTTAAACTAATAGCAATTGACTTTTTTAATTTTTATGATTTAGTCTGTTTTGCTTAACTAACTATCGAAACATTAAAATTTCTTAACGAAACTTTAATACAACCTTAATAACACTCTGTAAATATTTATAAAAATATTTATGACTCTTTTTATAGAAACGAGGTCCCGATACCTCATTTTCTAAAACCACTTGACTTTAGGGTCTTACCACTTGAACTTAATTAATCATTCAAATGGCATAAATTATCATATCAAAAACCTTTTAAAAACCATATTTGTCTGGTAAATATTCGTAAAATAATATTTACGAACTTACTCATTGGATTTGTGGCCCCGAAACCACTGTTTCTGACATCATTGAAAAATAAATTGTTACACATGCTTATGTTATTACTAATGAATTCACGGAAACTTGGTATTTTGTTAACTAATGCACATACATACTTACTAAACCAAATAATCTCTTGAACATATTCCGATGTTAATTCAAACAATTAATCAAATTTCATAAACAAGGACAAGATTAACTGAAGTAACAACATATGCCTACACTGAAACAATTTAATCAAAATAATCTTCCAAGTTATGCAAGGCTAATTTTGTAACAGCCTGATTTTGACCCTATTCGGAACGGTGGTTTCGGGACCACGAATTTGAGTTAGAAAAATATTTTAAAATTTTATTCTGTGTTTAAATTGTGTGAATTTGCATGTGTGAAATTTTCGGGTTTAAATTTTATCATTTGGATGCCCGATTTAATAAAAGGGCTTAATCACGTAAAATGAAACGAGACATTTCTGACTTTGTTTCGAAATGTTTAGTCTGTCAGGAAGTAAAAGCTGAGCATCAGGTACCTTCTGGTTTGCTTCAGCCGATCATGATACCTGAGTGGAAATGGGATAGAGTTACGATGGATTTCGTATCTAGTTTACCACTGACACCGAGCAAGAAAGATGCAATTTGGGTTATTGTAGATAGATTGACTAAATTGGCTCACTTTGTTCTGGTTTTTACAGATTATTTGCTCGATAAGTTTGCAGAGTTATATGTTTCTCAAATCGTAAGATTGCATGGCGAACCTGTTTCTATTATTTCTGATAGAGGTTCGAGGTTTACGTCGCAATTTTGGAAGAAATTACAAGATGCACTAGGTACCAAATTGCATTTTAGCACTGCTTTTCATCCCCAGACGGATGGTCAGTCCGAACGAGTCATTCAGATACTTGAGGATATGTTGAGATGTTGTATTCTTGAGTTTGAAGGTTCGTGGGAGCGATACTTGCCTCTGATTGAATTTTCGTATAATAATAGCTTTCAATCGAGTATCAAAATTGCACCTTATGAGGCTTTGTACGGTCGTAAATGTCGTACACCTTTGTATTGGACTGAGCTCAGTGAAAGCAAGATACACGGGGTTGATTTGATCAAAGAGACTGAACAGAAAGTTAAAGTGATCCGCAAAAGTCTGAAAACAGCGTCAGATCGTCAGAAATCATATGCGGATTTGAAACATAAAGATATAGAGTTTCAAATCTGGGATAGAGTTTTTTGAAAGTTTCACGGTGGAAGAAGATACTCAAATTTGGTCGTAAAGGCAAGTTGAGTCTGAGATTTATTGGACCGTATGAGATTATTGAGCGCATTGGGCCGGTTGCATATCGATTATTGTTGCCACTTGATTTAGAAAAGATCCATAATGTACATCACGTTTTGATGCTACATCGATATAGATCTGATCCTTCACATGTGTTAAATTTTTCAGATGTTGAGATTGAGTCCGATATGACTTAAGAAGAAGAACTGATTCACATTTTAGCTTGCGAAGTGAAAGAATTACGAAATAAGAAAATTCCATTAGTAAAAGTATTGTGGCATAAACACGGAGTTGAAGAGGCAACTTGGGAGCTAGAAGATGCAATGAAAGAATGTTATCCAAACCTATTCACCGATAAGATTTTCGAGGACAAAAATCCCTAAGGGGGAGAGTTGTTACAGCCCAATTTTGACCCTATTCGGAATAGTGGTTTTGGGACCACGAATTTGAGCCAAAAAAATATTTTAAAATTTTATTCTATGTTTAAATTGTGTGAATTTGCACGTGTGAAATTTTCCTGTTTAAATTTTATCGTTTGGATGCCCGATTTATTAAAAGGGCTTAATCGCGTAAAATGAAAATTAGATGGTTTATTGGTAAAAGGGTCAAATTGAACATGTCTATTTAATATAGAGTATTTAAGTTGAAATTTAGCCATTATCAAATGAAGTGGACGGTATTGACTTATTATATAATTTTTTTATATGCTTTAACAAAGGTTAAATTAATAAAATAACAAATACATTGTAATTCATAAAACATAAAATAATAAGCCATCTTTTAGTTCATCTTTTCAAGACTGGACATTGAAAAAGAAAATGAGAAAGAATAGGTTTAAGGTTTCGGCACTTTGAAGCTTGAATCAAGGTATGTGTTTAGCTCATTTTTTGAAAATTTATACGTTTTTGAGATCGTTGCTTCGAATACTACTCGACCCATGTTTGAATTTCTGATTTTGATGAATATTTTGAGTTATTCCATTGATGAATATTTGTGTTTTTTAGAGTTTGGTGATGAATTATGAAATATATGTTTTGGATTAATATGTTTTGGATTGGAATTTTTGATGATTTTGAGCAATTAGGGCTAAATTGTAAAAATTATAGATTGAGGGAGTAAAATGTGAGATAAATGAAATATGTGGACTTATATTAGCATAAAGAAGATTAGGCCTAAGCATAGTATAGTCAAATTTTGAGTATTTTTTGTTTTATGCAAATTGGATTAAATTGTAAAAAGTGTAAAATGTCAAGGGTAAAATGGTAATTTGCCCATTTATGTGTTTTTGGATTAAATTGAATAGAATTAAGTTTTAATTAGTTTATTTTGAATATATTAGATCAAGAACCAAAGAAATTGGATTTGAATCGGGGAAAAACTAAAGTAGTCGATTAGTCGTCTCGCTTCAATTACCGTTGTCTGAGGTAAGTTTATAGGCATATATGTGTTGTTAATTATAAATAAACATGAGATCTATATGCTGATTTGTAATATGTGAAATTAATGTACAAAAATGATAGTATGAAATATAGCACTAAGTGTTCGAGTTGTTAAATGTGACGGCATTAAGTGTGCAGTACGTTACAAGGATTTGGCACTAAGTGTGCGAGTTGTTAAATGTGACAGGACTAAGTGTACGATACGTTACAAGGATTTGGCACTAAGTGTGTGAGATGTTAAATGTGACGGCACTAAGTGTGCGATACGTTATAAGGATTTGGCACTGAGTGTGCGAGTTTGCTGATCCTTTAATTGTATCGATTAATGAATATGTAATCAAGCTAAAATGATCAGGTACGTGATAGTTGATTTTTTTATGTGGTAATAAGGTAAGTTGGTCACTGGATATGTAATGAAAATGATACATGATGCTATTGTACTTATAGGTGTCAATATTAGATGTGTATTCGACCTTATAATAGTATGAATATGTGATATTAAAGATTTATTAATAAGGGTATATGGATACATATAAATATTTGGTTATAATAGATATTATGACTTTGAGATCGGAGAAGTGTATTTATAATATGCATATGTACATTCGGCCAAGATGAAATTATTTATAAAAATATATGTTTTATATATATTAAAATTATAAGCTTGAATTTATAAGTGTCTTATAATAGCACAAATTGATTTGGTTAATTGATTTGATTATGTTGTTGATATGATTATTTGTTTATGACTTACTAAGCTATAATAGCTTACTCTGTGTGTTCTTGTTTTATCCAGTTTTATAGATTCTGGAGAATAGTTACGGGCTGGGGGATCGTCAGCAAAGTTATCCACACTATCGTTTATTTTCGGTACTTTTAAGAGTTGTTTTTGAACTTATGACATGTATAGGCTAGGTAAAGTGTTTGAATTTTTGAGATATTGTATCTACTAAGCCATGCAAAAATGGCTAAGTTAGTGACTATGTATGTATTTATTAAATTATGGTTTAAGTTAATGTTTGGAAGTATTTGTTTATTAGTTGAAATGAGTGATGGATGAATTTATGTTTTGGTAAGTTAAATTTTAAATTGGAATCATGATGTGTTGGGGTATGAGTTGATAAATATTAAGTATATTTTAAAGATGGAGTTTAATTTCATAAACTTGGTGGATTAGAACTATTTGTGGCAGTGTATTGATTCGGCATTTGCATACTTATTGTAACACCCCAAATTCGGCCTAGAAGTTAGGCTCGAATCCAGCGTGTCACATTGAAGTGTTTTATCGAAAACCTTGTTTTCATTAAAAAGCCCTTCTAAAGAAATTTTAAGTAAAAATCCAGTTCATACGTTCTTTTATAACAAGGTATATTTAGAAGTCATTTTTAACTTTTTACTTCATGCTAAAAGTTACTTCGGAAAAATTGACTTTAAATGCGGAAACTTATTTTAAAAAAACAAGTAGTTTCAGAAAAGAAAAAAAATTAAAATGTGTTTAAAATGAATAAATCCATGTTCCAGTCTTAAAGCATCATAATGAACAGTAATAACCTGAGAAAAGGCCTTATTACAATTCGGACTTAAATAATTAAAATACTAGAACTTTTAATAAAGAAAAAGAATCAAGTCTAAGTTGTCTTGCTAGTTGGCCACCTCCGAGTCCCTCCATCTGTCGAACCACCTACTAAGGTTCACCTAAGAAAAATAAAAGAGGGAGTGAGATTCGAAACTCAGTGTGTACAACCTTCAGCAACAATATATATATCATGCAACACAAGTCACTTGGGCCTGAGCCCAATACAATAATAGCACAAAATCTTGAGCAATCATGTATGCAATAATGCAATGCCCACCCCATCCAACCAATACACATCATCTCCGTCCAACTGAAACACATTCTGTGAGGATAACTATATCGACCCACCCATCCGATACACATCAATGGTAGCACCGGTTGCAGTACTACCTAACGTTGCAAGAAAGCTGCTTGTGGCTTAAAAGCCTTCTTGGATCCACAGTCGTCAAGCGACTGTGCAACCCTCATATAACACTTGCTCCAACATAATTCCCACCCACATGCAACATCATAACACATGAGTGCAACATATAGCATATAGTATACATAAGTCATACTTATAACAAACAAGGGTATTTTAGTAATTCTACCCTATAGGGGTATTTCAGTAATTTTCTAACGTATGGCACTTAATTACGAACTTTGGCCCGTCAACAAGTCCTCCTTGGCTAGAGTGAACAGACACTATGCACCAGGTAGGATTCTAAAGAAGAGGAGGTGAGTCATCAAGACCGCTTAAGTACCAAGCTCTCCCTGATCCAATCCTAGACATGCATATGCGCATTGTCACACTCTAACCTTATGACTTGTTCACAGGTGCACTTGATAAATTAATTAAGTTTTATGTTCTTGAGGATTCATTAGAAACTAGGCCTAAAAGTCCATTATAAAACCCTAGCAAGTCTACATGCTTTCATGCATTCATATAGCCCATCAGGCCCAATCGCTTTTATATGGCCCATTAGGCCCAATCACATTCGTATGGCCCATTAGGCCCAATCACATTTCCAAACCATTCAACCACATTATCAACTCATCACTTATTATCAACATATCAATTTTTGCTAGCTTGGGCCCACAAGCCCGTTGGCCCATTGGGCCCATTCTGGCCCGGTTAGCCAAAACGTGACCCAAGTCCATGAGATCGCATATGGGGCCTCTGTTAACATATCAAATACCCTCGTATGAGTGTTCGCGCACTCGCAGGACTACCGTAGCCAAATTTTTGGCTTTTCGGCATTTCAGCTTTTCGGCTTTCCGGGATTTGCCGATCTATCGTGTGTGTGCAGTGTATGTACGCCCCTGGTAACGAAACATGCTACGATCTCCTTAGCCACGAACCTTGAACAACAAGCCTTAATAGCCCTTCTTTGATCACTACTCACACGTATCTCCTAAATCTACATCATTCTTAATCATTAAAAATAGAATAATAGGTGACTTGTATCCAACAAAAGTCCCCATTTCCCTATCTATGACCATTCGGCCAACACCTAAACCAAAATAGAGAATACTTACCCAAGAAGCAATCGACCCAAGAGGTATTCAGCTTTTGAGATTAGTATGGTGAAAAGGGATATTCGGCACAAATAAGAAGAAGAAGAGAAGAAGGAATCGGCTAAAACCAAATGTGAATCAAAAGAGAATTTGAGAAGAGAAAGTAATAGAAAAAAATGACAAGCAATGAACAAGGAATTCAACTTCTGAGTACTTAAAGAGAAAAGGGTTTCGGCAATACACACAAGAAGAATTTGGCCAAGAGAAGAGATGAGATTCGGCAAAATAAGAAGAAAGAATTTGGCATTAGCCTAGAACCCCAAAATTAACACCTATATATATATTAGCCGAAATTGCTTTCCTTTAATTGCCAATTCGGCTCCACCACTTCTTCTATCCCCATCTCCTAACTTTTCTCCATGATAAACCTCTTAGTCCCTTCCTAACTTTTCTCTTCCGAACACTCCCCTTAGAGCCCAGCTCCACGCCATTACCAACCATTTAGAAGGTAAAAATAAAATTCCCAAAAATACCAAGCCAGCGCTCAAACCTAGGATCCCCTTGCTTGCCACTCACGCCACCTCCCTGCACCCTAAGTGGCGTCACTTATCCACTACACCACAACCTTGCTTATGTCCCATTTTATCTCCATTTATTTAAAAGCCAAACTACTGGCCATCAAGGTTCCTTTAATTATTAAAATAAAATTCCTTCACCTCAAAGTTCGAACCCAGAACTTTTCCAACACCCTTAGACACTCCAAATTTATTAAACCTTAAAGTGAACATGTCATTTGTCATTTTCTTGCTTACTAAAAAAATTTATGAGACCCGAAGCCTAAAGCCCAATTCATCTAAGCCCAAAATTCGGGGCGTTACACTTATACTTATAGTTATGGGATGTAATGGATTGATATATTGAATAGATATTATATAGCTGTTGTATGTGTTTACAAGTGTGGTATACGTGAGTAGGGTAAGTTGATCAATTGGTTATGAAGTTCATTTAATTGAATAAATGATTATAATGTTATGCTTGGTGATATATATAGAGTTATAATTCGGTTTGGAAATGAGTTAAAAGTTGGTTGTATGTTAGGTATTTGGTATGCATTGAATGGGTTAAGTGATGTTTGTATCATTGCTAAAATTTGACCATTTGGTACGGATAGAGATAGATAATTTGAACACAGTTATAAAAATGCATTTGATATGTTTATATGTAGTTTGGCTTGAAATGGTCATTATTAGTCAAACTAAAAGTGCATGATTTGGAGTAGTTTTATAAGACATTTTGTTAGCCGAATATAACATGGGATGTATGTCTTTGAGTATATATAATTTATGCTTGAATGACTCATATTTGATAAAAATATTTGTGCATATGATTGATAGGTAGTTTAAAGACCAAACTTGATTAGTTGTGAATTTGTTTGTGCTAATTATATTATGTTCACAAAGATTTGTAATTTTAATTTTTTGGTCTAAAATGTGCATGACTGATTTATGAAATAAAGTATTTGTTTTTTAGTAAGTGTTCAAATGCAATTAAAGTTATGAGTACATGAATTGACTAATGTATTGTTTAAGTAATTATGATATGATTTTTGTTAAGACATGTTCATTGATTTGTTAATATGGTGTACGTTTGATATATAAATTTGTCTATTATATGTTTATAAATGGACTGAAATAAGTTATATTAGTTTATTAAATTATAAATATGATCGGTTAAGAAGTTAAACATGTGTATGACTATGAATGTTCGGATGATGATGTGCTTTGTCTGGTAATACCTCGTAACGCCTCCAGCGACAGATACGGGTTAGGGGTGTTACATTTGATTAGTATCATAGTTATAGTTTAGTCGATTTTAGGACTAACGTAGCGTGTGTGAGCGTAGCTATGCATGCCATATTTTATACTACGATAGTGTGATGACTTTTGACTTTTGAAAATGTGTTTTTGTATAGTAAATGGATCCTGACAGAACCGTAGCTAATGATGTTGAGAGTATAGCGCCTGCTCCCACGCAAGGGACAGCGCTAGTTGATTCTCAATCGACTTTGAGTAATCAAGAGGGAGAGGCTAAGCAAGCCTTTTATCAAGTGATGAATGATTGGTTTACTCAGTATATCTGGATGAATCTGACTGTACAATAACCTCCACCTCTAATTAATCCTTCTCCGATACCTGTTATGTCTCAAGTGACTGATTGTTGAGATTATATAAGCCTCCTGTTGATAAAATCAAAGCACATGGGGCTGAAGAATTCAGAGCTACTGATGAAGATGATGCTTAGCAAGCTGAATTCTAGCTTGATAATACTATTCATGTGTTTGATAAGTTATCTTGTACCCCAGATGAGTGCTTAAAATGTGCCATATCTTTACTACGAAACACTGCATATCACTGGTGCAATACACTAGTATCGGTGGTTCCGATAGAATAGGTGACTTAGGACTTCTTTCAGACTAAGTTTCATAAGAAATATATCAGTCAGAGATTCATTGACCAGAAGCGCAATGAATTTCTTGAGTTAAAACAAGGTCGTATGACTGTGATAGAATATGAGCAGAAATTTGTGAGACTCAGTCAATATGCCAGCGAGTGTGTTTCAACCGAAGCTATCATGTGTAAAAGATTTGAAGACAGGTTGAACGAAGACATTAAACTGCTAGTTGGCATACTTGAAATCAAAGAGTTTGTGATACTTGTTGAGCGAGCTTGTAAAGCTGAAGAGCTTAGGAAAGAGAAAAAAAAAGCTGATTTCGAAGCTAGAGATTCCCGTAAAAGATCATCGGGTAAGACTTTTCACTCAGCATCGAAGAAGTTCAGGGATGATTCTAGCCAACCTAAGGCTACTGCGGGCTTTTCAAAATGTGATTGAGACAGACCTCCTGTGAGTTCAAGAGGCACATTGATTACCAGTGTTGGTAATGTTTGACCGAATAAACTTAAGTGTCGACAATGTGGAAGACAGCATATTGGTGAATGGTGGGGCAAGTATAATAACCGAGTGTATTATAAATGTGGTTGGTAAGATCATTTTATTTGGGATTGTTCAGAGCTGGTTGAGAAAGATAATGTTCAGAGTGTGAGGTCGAATAGCGTGGTAGCTAGAGGTAGACCACCCAAAAACACGGGAGTTAGGAGTGGTACTTAGTGAGGGACTATGAACACTGCAGTTCGATATGAGGCTCGTGCACCTGCCAGAGCATATGCTATGCATGCTCGTGAGGAGGCTTCATCCCCAGATGTTATCACCGGTACTTTTACTCTCTATGATATTAATGTTATTGCATTGATTGATACTGGTTCGACTCATTCCTATGTGTGTGAAACTTTAGTATCCAGTAAGACTTTGTCTGTTGAGTCTATCAAGTTTGTGATTAGAGTTTCGAACCCCCTGGGCCGTTATGTTTTGGTTGACAAAGTGTGTAAAAATTGTCTGTTGATGATTCGAGATTTGTGTTTCCTAGGTGATTTGATGTTGTTACCATTCGGCAAGTTTGATATAATTCTGGGTATGGACTGGTTGACTTTGCATAATACAGTTGTAACCTACAAAAGAAAAACTATTAATTTGCAGTGTCAGAATGATGAGATCATTCGGATTGAATCTAATGACCTAAATGGTTTACCAGCAGTGATATCTTTGATGTTAGCTCAGAAATATGTAAGAAAGGGTTGCGAAATTTACTTTTCATATGTGCTTGATAGTAAAGTGACCGAAAAGAAGGTTGAATCAGTACTAGTTGTGTGTGAGTATTCAGATATGTTTCTTGACAAATTGTTGGGTTTGCCACCTATCCGAGAGGTAGAGTTTGGTATTGAGTTAATCCTAGGCACGACTCCGATTTCGATAGCTCCGTACAGAATGGCACCAACTGAATTAAAAGAGTTGAAAGAATAGTTGCAAGAGTTGATAGATAGGGGTTTCGCGCGACCGGGTTCTCTCCTTAGGGTGTACCGGTTTTGTTTGTGAAAAAGAAAGACAAGACTATTAGAATGTGCACCGATTACAGGCAGCTCAATAAAGTGACCATAAAGAATAAATATCCATTGTCATGGATTGATGATTTGTTCAATCAACTAAAGGGGCTAAAGTGTTTTCAAAGATATATTTGAGATCAGGCTACTATCAGGTGCGAGTTAAAGACTCTGATGTGTCGAAAACTGCTTTCTAAATGAGGTACGAACACTATGAGTTTCTGGTTATGCCTTTCAGACTTACTATGCACTAGCTGTTTTCATGAATTTTATGAATCAGATTTTTAGATAGTATTTGGATCGATTTGTGGTTGCGTTTATTGATGATATTCTGATCTACTCTCATGATGAAATCGAACATGTCAAACATTTGCGAATTGTGTTACAAACTTTGCGAGATAAACAGTTGTATGCGAAGTTTAGCAAATATGAGTTTTGGTTGAGCGAAGTTAGCTTTTTGGGACATGTTGTTTTAGCATCAGGTATCCGAATTGATCCAAGTAAAATTTCAGCTATACTTGATTAGAAACCTCCGAGAAACGTTTCTGAAGTCTGAAGTTTTCTGGGACTTGCTGGTTAATACAGACGATTTGTGAAAGGTTTCTCTATGATTACGATCCCGATGACAAAGCTACTACAGAAAGATGTTAAATTCGAGTGGTCAGAAAAGTGCCAGAAAAGTTTTGATCAGTTGAAAGCCCTTTTGACCGAAGCTCCAGTGCTTGTTCAGCCAGAATCGGGTAAAGAGTTTGTTATTTATAATGATGCATCCTTGAATTGTTTGGGCTGTGTTTTGATGTAGGAAGGAAAAGTTATAGCTTATGCCTCGAAACAGTTAAAGTCACACGAAAAGAACTATCCAACGTACGATCTGGAATTGGCAGCTATTGTGTTTGCATTGGAAATATGGAGCCACTATTTGTTCGGTGAAATATGCAATGTGTATTTTGATCACAAAAGTCTAAAATTTTTGATGACTCAGAAGGATATGAATTTGAGACAGTGGTGGTGGTTAGAGTTGCTAAAAAATTACGATCTTGTGATTTATTATCATCCGGGAAAGGCTAATGTTGTTGCTAATGCTCTAAGCCAAAAATCACTATTTGCTTTCTGTGCAAGGAATACGCATATGGCTACGTTTGATGATGGTGCGATAATAGCCGAGTTAAAAGCGAGACCGTTATTTATTCAGCAAATTTGCGAAGCTCGAAAAGTTGATAATAATTTGATAGCAAAGAGGGTTCAATGTGATTCGAATGTTGATTCAAAATTGCAAGTTGATGCTGAGGAATGTCTTCGTGTTCAGACACCAAATATGTGTTTCGATAAATACCGAGTTGATTCAGATGATTTGCAATGAATCTTATAATAGTATTTTGTCTGTTCACCCGGGTAGCACGAAGATGTATAATGATCTGAAACAGCATTATTGGTGGCACCGAATGAAACGAGACATTTTTGACTTATTTTTGAAATGTTTAGTCTGTCATCACGTAAAAGTCGAGCATCAGGTACCTTCTGGTTTACTTCAACTGATCATGATTCTTGAGTGGAAATGGGATAGAGTTACGATGGATTTCATATCTGGTTTACCACTAACATCGAGCAAGAAAGATGTAATATGGGTTATTGTAGATAGATTGACTAAATAGGCTTACTTTGTTTTGGTTTGGACAGATTATTCGCTCGATAAGCTTTCGGAGTTATATGTTTCCCATATCGTAAGATTACATGGCGTGCCTATTTCTATTGTTTCTGATAGAGATCTGAGGTTTACATCACGATTTTGGAAGAAATTACAAGATGCACTAGGTACCAAATTGCATTTTTGCACTGCTTTTCATCCCCAGATGGATGGTCATTCTAAACGAGTCATTTAGATACTTGAGGATATGTTGAGATGTTGTATTCTCGAGTTTGAAAGTTCGTGGGAGCGATACTTGCCTTTGATTGAATTTGCGTATAATAATAGCTTTCAATTGAGTATCAAAATGGCACCTTATGAGGCTTTCTATGGTCGTAAATGTCGTACACCTTTGTATTGGATTGAGCTCAGTGAAAGCAGGATACACAGGGTTGATTTGATCAAAGAGATTAAACAGAAAGTTAAAGTGATCCACGTAAGTCTGAAAACAGCGTCAGATCGTCAGAAATCATATGCAAATTTGAAACGTAAAGATATAGAGTTTCAGATCGGGGACAGAGTGATTTGAAAGTTTCACCGTGGAAGAAAATACTCAGATTTGTCGTAAAGGCAAGTTGAGTCCGAGATTTATTGGATCGTATGAGATTATTGAGCGCATTGGGCCGGTTGTATATCGATTATTGTTGCCACCTGATTTAGAAAAGATCCATAATGTATTTCATGTTTCGATGCTACGTTGATATAGATCTGATCCTTCACACGTGTTAAATCTATCAAAGGTTGAGATTGAGTCTAATATGACTTATGAAGAAGAACTGATTCGTATTTTGGCTCGCGAAGTGAAAGAATTACGAAATAAGAAAATTCCATTAGTAAAAGTATTGTGGCATAAACACGGAGTTGAAGAGGCAACTTGGGAGTTAGAAGATGCAATGAAAGAATGTTATCTGAACCAATTCACCAGTAAGATTTTCAAGGACGAAAATCCCTAAGGGGGGAGAGTTGTTATAGCCCGATTTTGACCCTATTCGGAACGGTGGTTTTGGGACCACGAATTTGAGTCAGAAAAATATTTTAAAATTTTAGTGTGTTTAAATTGTGTGAATTTGCATGTGTGAAATTTTCATGATTAAATTTTATCGTTTGGTTACCCGATTTATTAAAAGGGCTTAATCGCGTAAAATGAAAATTAGATGGTTTACTAGTAAAAAGGTCAAATTGAACATGTCTGTTTAATATAGAGTATTTAAGTTTAAATTTAGCCATTATTAAATGAAGTGGACGGTATTGACTTATCATATAATTTTTTTATATGTTTTAACAAAGGTTAAATTAATAAAATAACAAATACATTATAATTCATAAAACATAAAATAATAAGCCATCTTTTAGTTCATCTTTTCAAGAACAAACATTGAAAAAGAAAAAGAGAAAGAATAGGTTTAAGGTTTTGGCATTTTAAAGCTTGGATCAAGGTATGTGTTTAGCTTGGTTTTAAAATTGTTGCTTCGAATACTACCCGACCCATGTTTGAATTTCTTATTTTGATGAATATTTTGAGTTATTCCATTGATGAATATTTGTGTTTTGTGAAGTTTGATGATGAATTATGAAATATATGTTTTGGATTAATATGTTTTGTATTGGAATTTTTGATGATTTTGATCAATTAGGGCTAAATTGTAAAAATTATTGAATGAGGGACTAAAATGTGAAATAAATGAAATGTGTGGACTTATATAAGCATAAGGATGATTTGGCCTAAGCATAGTATAGTCAAATTTTGAGTATTTTGTGTTTTATACAAATTGGATTAAATTGTAAAAAGTGTAAAATGTCAAGGGTAAAATGGTAATTTTCCCATTTATGTGTTTTTGGATTAAATTGAATAGAATTAAGTTTTAATTAGTTTATTTTTGAATATATTTAGATCAAGAACCAAAGAAATTGGATTTGGATCGGGGAAAAACTAAAGTCGTCGATTAGTAGTCTCGCTTCGATTACCGTTGTCCGAGGTAAGTTTATAAGTAAATATTTGTTGTTAATTATAAATAAACATGAGATCTATATGCTGATTTGTAATATGTGAAATTAATGTACAGAAATGATAGTATGAAATATAGCACTAAGTGTACGAGTTGTTAAATGTGACAGCACTAAGTGTGCGATACGTTTCAAGGATTTGGCATGAAGTGTGCGAGTTGTTAAATGCGACATCACTAAATGTGCGATACGTTACAAGGATTTGGCACTAAGTGTGTGAGATGTTAAATGTGACGGCACTAAGTGTCTGATACGTTATAAGGATTTGGCACTGAGTGTGCGAGTCTGCTGATCCTTTAATTGTATCGGTTAATGAATATGTAACCGAGCTAAAATGATCAGGTACGTGATAGTTGATTTTTTTATGTGAAAATAAGGTAAGTTGGTTGTTCGATATGTAATGAAAATGATACATGATGCTATTGTAAGTATAGGTGTAAATATGAGATGTGTATTCGGCCTTATAATAGTGTAAATATGTGATATTAAAGATTTATTAATGAGTAAGCGTATATGGATACATATAAAGATTTGGTTATAATAGATATTATGACTTTTGAGATTGGAGAAGTGTATTTATGATGTGTATATGTATATTTGGCCAAGATGAAATTATTTATAAAAATATATGTTATATATATTGAAATTATAAGCTTGATTTTATAAGTGTATTATAATAGCACAAATTGATTTGGTTAATTGATTTGATTATGTTGTTGATATGATTATTTGTTTATGACTTACTAAGCTATAATAGCTTACTCTGTGTGTTCATGTTTTATCTCGGTTTTATAGATTCTGGGGAATAGTTACGGGCTGGGGGATCGTCAGCGAAGTTATCCACATTATCGTTTATTTCGGCACTTTTAAGAGTTGCTTTTGAACTTATGGCATGTATAGGCTAGTTAAAGTGTTTGAATTTTTGAGATATTGTATCTACTAAGCCATGCGAAAATGGCTAAGTTAATGGCTATGTATATGTTTATTAAATTATGGTTTAAGTTTATGTTTGGAAGTATTTGTTTATTAGTTAAAATGAGTGATAGATGAATTTATGTTTCGGTAAGTTAAGTTTTAAATTGGAATCATGATGTGTTGGGGTATGAGTTGATATATATTAAGTATATTTTAAAGATGGAGTTTAATTTCATAAACTTGGTGGATTAGAACTATTTGTGGTAGTGTATTGATTCGACATTTGCATACTTATACTTATAGGTATGGGATGTAATGGATTGATATATTGAAGAGATATTATATAGATGTTGTATGTGTTTACAAGTGTGGTATACGTAAGTAGGGTAAGTTGATCAATTGGTTATGAAGTTAATTTAATTGAATAAATGATTATAATGTTATGCTTGGTGATATATATAGACTTATAATTCGGTTTTGAAATGAGTTAAAAGTTGGTTGTATGTTAGGTATTTGGTATGCGTTAAATGGGTTAAGTGATGTTTGTATCATTGCTAAAATTTGACCATTAGGTACGGATAGAGATAGATAATTTGAACACAGTTATAAAAATGCATTTGATATGTTTATATGTAGTTTGATTTGAAATGGTCATTATTAGTCAAACTAGAAGTGCATGATTTGGAGTAGTTTTATATGACATTTTGTTAGTCGAATATAACATGGGATGTATGTCTTTGAGTATATATAATTTATGCTTGAATGACTCATATTTGATAAAAAATTTTGTGCAAATGACCGATAGGTAGTTTAAAGACCAAACTTGATTATTTGTGAATTTGTTTGCGCCGATTATATTATGGTCACAAAGATTTGTAATTTTAATTTGTTGGTCTCAAATGTGCATGAATGATTAATGAAATAAAGTATTTGTTTTTTTTAATAAATGTTCAAATGCAATTAAAGTTATGAGTACATGAATTGACTAATGTATTGTTTAAGTAATTATGATATGATTTTTGTTAAGACATGTTCATTGATTTGTTAATATGGTGTACGTTTGATATATAAATTTGTCTATTATATGTCTATAAATGGAATGAAATAAGTTATATTAGCTTATTAAATTATAAATATGATCGGTTAAGAAGTTAAACATGTACCTTTTAATACTGTCACTAATTTAATCCTCAGCTACCTTAGAAGATTAAACATGCACTAATTAAATACTGTGTCAATTGATTATAATTTCAATCCAGTTAATAATTAATTCATTCGTTACCTTACAGTTGTAATGCAAGTATAACCTAAGCATGGTTTTCTTTAATTGAACAATCTACCAAGGGATTATAACAAAACAACATAATTTTAGTAATTTAAGCGAACAGAATGCAATCAATCTAACGCAAATTAAATTTAAGTCGTTTTAATTAAATAAAAAATAACAACACAACAAATATTCATGCTCCTAATCACAACATAAGCGAGAAAAATTAAAGAGAACAGAACTAGGAAACAAATTCCAGTGTTTCTCTAAAGCCAGACTAATGCGTTTCTCTTCTTCTCTACTCATTCTATCGATTCAAGACCTTCACGAACACTTGAATGTTGCTACTCCAAGGGGGATGCAAGCTCTCTTTGAAGAGTGGAAATCGGTAAAGGAAAAGGACAAATGAAATGGGAAAAAATGAAGGAAATGGAAGAGAGAAATGAAGAGATGTGTGTGAAATGAGTTGTGTTAAATGAGGAAGAGAATAGCAGTATTTATACGTGGGATTGGTTGCTAAAAATAGTAAAGAAATATCAGCCACTCCCTCTCCCATGGCCGACCATGCTTTGAGCAAGGGTTGATTGATTCAAACTTGTTATTTTTAGCTTGGGGCTAAAAATAAAAGGCATGAAAAGATGAGGGGTTTTAACAGAATTAAGGAAAACTTCAAGAGCTATTTTGCAATTAATAAAATCAGCTAAATAAGCTAATATAGTTGTTTTGAGCTTCCAAGTTGCTTGGTGGATCATTCCTCTTTACTTAGCACAACTGGGCCACTTTCTCTTATTCAAACTTTATATTGATTTTTAGCCCAATTAATGTTGGATCAAATTTAAATATAATGTAACACCCCTAACCCGTAACCATCGTCGAAATAGGTTAAGAGGTATTACCAGACTTTCAACTCAGTTTAGAACATTTAATCATCAAATATTGTCCTATTTTAGTAGTTATCCATCAATCATATGCATATCATGCTTAAATCGATCATACTAAGTTTAATTCATACATTCGGGACTGAATCGGTAACATATAAAAGATTTGAGAAAACTTAAAATTTTTTTCGAATAAGGGTCACACGGCCGTGTGCCTCACACGGCCACCAGACACGCCCGTGTGTCTAGGCCATGTGAAAATAGGGCATACATACTGACTTGTACCACACGGCCGTGGACACGCCTATGTGCCAAGTCGTGTGAAATCTGGAGGGGTTACTGACTTGGGTCACACGACTGACCACACGTCTGTGTGCCAATCTGTGTGCCACACACAGCTAGTAGACACGTTCGTGTGTCTAGGTCGTGCCAATCTTGTAGCGTATACTAACTTAATTCGAAAGGGTAGCCCAGGGGACACACGGCTGTGTACCAAGGCCATGTGTCACACACAGTCGAGCCACACGCTTGTGTGCTCAGGCTTTGTGAATGAAAATAGGCTTGGTTTAAGCCACCTTTCTCACCCAATTTCCATGTATCTACAAGCATACAATTGGTACCAAATCCACATTCAAATAGGCAGCCAAACATCCATTTCCAATACACATTATATATCATTTCAAGACCAAACAATAATGTACTGAGCTCCATGCCGTTTGTGCATTAAAAATATGCTAAACCAACATGATTCATAAACAAATATCCACATAAGACCTAACCCATAGATCAACCATATAACCATTCAAATATCAACTATCATTCAAGCATTTTCAATCTACTAACTCATTTCATATCATAATAACATATGCATCAAATATTTTATTCATAAACTTGCCAAAATATAACAATTTATAATCATTCCACCATCTTACCAACTAAGCCAAATCTCATGACTCAAAACACATCAAAACTTATATATACTTTATAAGCTAATGTAACCAAAACATTAACCTATTAACTGGCCTATACATACCATATTTACATATTTTCCTTGAGTTTGATAGTACTGAAGAGTTGACTGGATAGTGTGATGCTTATCTCCGACATCGTCCGAATCAAGCGAGCTTTTGTAAATCTATAAAACACGGGAAAATAAAGTAAGTAAGCTTCACAGCTTAGTAAGCCCATATAATATAGAATTAAACTTACCGAATATATATATATATATTCAATATAAGCAATTAAACTCAATTTAATCAAACTCAAATAGTTCAAACGCCTATCATATATACACATCAATAGGTTAGTAACTCAATTTGCATATAACCAATAATTCAACCATGAAAGATTCATTTGGCATTCAATTCATATAACATTTCATTCATATATTTCATATAACTCATATCCAATTCCGTAATCTATCGTATAATCCGTAATAGTAATATGCCTGTTGAACCTAATGAAATATAGAGGGATACTCGGGTGATACACACTAAGTGTATTAATCAGTAATCCATCAATTCATTATCATTTTTGCTCTTTTGAGCCATGATCAGTAAGCTCTTCTTGAGCTGAAAAATGGTAAGCTCATAAGAGCTGATATATCAGTAAGCTCATATAAGCTGTGGTAAGTCTGCAACAAATGCAGGATCTCGACCAAAACGGTAACCCTAGTGACATGTCACTCGTATGCTACGACTTTCTATGGTTCAAACGGGACTCAGTATTTATACAACATATAACCAATTAGGCATTCCAATCCAAATATATCATTTATACACTTATATATATTCAACTTAACAATTACAAATATATAAAAGTTCGATTCTAATTATACGAACTTACCTAGAGTCGTTTGGATAGAATTTATCATCTACTCGTCCACTTTCCATTTTCCCTGATCCAATTTTGGTATTTACTTATCTTGATCTGTATAAGGTCAAATTATCACATTTAAACTTCCATTCAATTCAATTAATCCCATTATTCATAATTTTGGCAAATTGCACATTTGCCCCTAATATTTCACAACTTTTACAATTTAGTTCCTATACTCGTAAAATGAAATTCATTCAATTTTAACCAAAACCAAGCCTAGTCGAAATTTTCCCATGCTATAATCAGCCCATATTTTCATTTTATTTCACATTTTAACCATAAAATTTCAGCATTTCTCAATTCAATCCCTAATTCGCATTTTTAGCAAAAAACACTTTATAAAACTTGTATATCATTCAATCAACATTCATAATCTATCAAGAACTTTCAAAATACTAAAGCATTCAACAATGGCATCATTCAAAATCTATAACAGTTTCAAAAACGAAGGTTCGAGCTAGCTAGATTGTAACACCCCTTACCCGAGACCGTCGCCGGAGTCAAGCACAAGGCGTTACCAGACTTATCTTACTAGTTCGGGGCATAAAAAAATTTACTTTTAAAATTAATTCACTCACATTCATCAAATACATCCCTAAAAAGGGCCCTAGAGGCCCTAAAACATGCAATTGAAATGCTTCGGGACCAAACCAGGAACATTAATTTTTTTTCCAATTACTTACACAAATCAAAACAATTTATTTTCATAATAAAACTGTCCACCTGCGTAACAGTCACTAAATTATTATAACTCGAGTTAAGGAACTAGAAATTTAAATCCGTAAATTTTTCCTAAAACTAGACTCATATATCTTCTTACCATAATTTTTCCAAAATTTTTGGTTTGGCCAATTAATACAGTTTATTCATTAAAGGTTCCCCTATTTTGTAGTCCAGTGGACCTGACCTCTCTTTACTAAATATCGATTATCTCATTATATAGAATTCAGATAATGTGTTTGTTTCTAATGAAAATAGACTAACTAAGAAATCTAGACATATAAATTATGACTCATAATTCTTTTTTTACAATTTTTAGTGAAATTCTAAAATCAGAACAGGGGATACAAAGTCACTCTAAACCAGTCTCGTAAGAGTTTAAATATCCCAAAATACTGACTTCTTTTGCTTGCTCTATTTCTTTCCTATGAAAATAGACTCAATTAGATTTAATTCTATATCTCATTCACCATTTAATTCCATTTCTACAATTTTTAGTGATTTTTCAAATCACGTCACTGCTGCTGTCCCAAAACTATTTCATAACCAACTTTTACTCTTTCATAATTTTTTTGCATTAAACCTCATTTAGGCATACATAACATAAACACATGTTCTTATTTAGCCATATCATAAGGACATGCACACAAAATGTCCAAGTCCCTATGCATGCCATAACTAAAAACGTTTCAATGAAAATACCCAATTGTTAACTTCATAGTTGAAAATGTGAAGCGATCTTCGTTGACCTCCAACCCGAGCTTGTTTGATAGAACTCTGGAATAGAGGAAAGGAAATAGGTAAGCTTATAAAGCTTAGTAAGTTCACATGTAAAATAATAGGCATTAGTAATGAATTTAGCTTATTATTAAGCTTTCATAACTTGCATAAATAATGTTAAGTTCTTACTTTCCCATCTTACTCATTGGTAACCTTACCAAAGGCTCAGAATAAAAAAATACCTTACTTAATAGCTTGCTTATGTACCTGCAACATCTCACTTAACACATTAAGACTCTCTCATAATATATAGACATATTACTAATCATGTCACAAAGCGTCATAAGTATAATTAAAAATTATCACTTACTTAATACTTAAATATACTCATTAAAATACTTTTAATATCATCAACTTATAACCTCAATATCAATAAGCCTTATGTACATACCTGTGCTCTTTCCTCGTGATCTTACCTTGTCATCTCTTTGACTTACTCTTTAGATTACTCAAGTACCTTTCCTTTTGAAATTTACCATTGCTATCTCTTGACATGGTCTGATGTGATATCCTTGCCTTATGTACTCACCAATGCCATGCCTTGGCATGGTCTTACATAGGATCCCTGCCTTATATACTCACCAATGCCATGCCTTGGCATGGTCTTACATGGGATCCTTGCCTTATGTACTCACCAATGCCATGCCTTGGCATGGTCTTACATGGGATCCTTGCCTATATACTCACCAATGCCATGCCTTGGCATGGTCTTACATGGGATCCTTGCCTTATAGTAACTTATCAATGTAATGTCTTAACATGGTCTTACAAGATTTCCTTGCCTTGTAAAACTTACCAATGCCAAGGCATGGTCTTAGTTGGTATCCTTATCTTATGATGCCATAGGTCAACCATGGTCTTTTTCCATCAATTCTTCCTTAGTTTCTATGTTATAAACATAGATTTTGAAATATCAATGCCTTGGCAACTCATAGCTAAAACATGCTTGCTCAAAATTCTTAAGGTCAGTCACATAACTCAATAATAATAGCAACAATTGCCTAATAATAAAATACTACTCAACTTACATACTTTCATTCTCAATCTCATCATATCTTCAATTTATCTTACTTTCCTCAAATTATGCTATTCAATACTTTCTTGATCTTATACAAAGCCACATTACCACTATGGTCTTATATGTAAACTTATTCGAATTCTCACTTTTAATGTCGAATCATTATCGAACATTTCTCAATTATTATCATTATATTCAAAAATCAACACTAAAACATTTATAACTAATATATCAATTTAGCATTCAAACATGCTTAATTAAATGCTTATTAAACACATGAACATACCTCGATACCAATACGACCATTTTGACCAACTTTCTCG
The DNA here is from genome assembly GCA_020496765.1 of Gossypium stocksii. Lineage (NCBI taxonomy): Eukaryota > Viridiplantae > Streptophyta > Magnoliopsida > Malvales > Malvaceae > Gossypium > Gossypium stocksii. Next base: position 47,293,877 of record CM035624.1, read on the forward strand.
ATTTTTGGTTTTTCTCCCATTCTAGGTCCAAATCTCGTTTTTCAGGATCTAAAACATCATATTTCACTTATTTAATCAATGTACTAATCATTTCGAACCTAAAATATTTTTTACAAAATTTACATTTTTGCCCCTAAACTTTTGCATATTTACACTTTTTCCCCAAAGCTTGAAAATAAATTTTTATTCAATTTCGTTGCATTTTTGGCCTAACTAAACCATTTCATAAATATGGCAGCCCACAATTCTCATTAAAACTCACACTTATGACCAATTTTATAACTTTTACGATTCAGTCCTTTCGGACGTTTTCGTCGAAAATCACTTAATAAAAACCGTTTCTCTAACCATAAACATGCATAATCTACCATAATTCATCAAAATGCACAATTATTCAACATGGGTCAATTTTTGAAACCAAACCCTAGCTCAAATAAATGGTAGAAATACAGAAATCATGTTACCGGGATTTCAAAAACACAAAAATTATTAAAAATAGGGCTAGAACAGACTTACAATCGAGCTTGGAAGCTTGAAAAACCCTATCCATGGTTTCTCCATGCTATACTCGTCCTTGAGGAAGAAGATGAGCAAATTTTTGCTTCATTTTCCTTTTTAATTCTTTTATATTACTAAATGACCAAAATGCCCTTAAAGACTTTTCTTTCAAATTTGTCTTATTCATGCCCATTTTTGTCCAACAATTTAACCAATGGTCTAATTACTATTTAAGGACCTTCAATTTAAAACTTCATAACAATTGGACACTTCTAACATATGGAACTCAACTTTTGCACTATTTACAATTTAGTCCTTTTGACTAAATTGAGTGCCCAAACGTCGAAATTTTCAAACAAAATTTTCATGAAATCTTTCCGTGAAATTGTAGATCATAAAAATATAATAAAAATAATATTTTCCTTATCAGATTTGTGGCCTCAAAACCACTATTCTGAGTAGGCCCAAAATTGGAATGTTAAATAGATTAAGCTGCAATGAGCTCAAAAACATAAAAATAATTAAAAGCCAAGTCAAAACCGTACCTAATTGAGCAAAAACTCCTTGGCCAAATGTCGAGCCCTAAAACGGTGTTCTTCCTTAGCAAAAATCAGTGGAAGAGATGATAATGGATGAAAATTATCATTTGTTTTATTTAATTAAACTTTATTTATGAAATGACTAAATTAACCTTTAAAAACATTTGAAATTACACCAAGTGCCATGCTATCATCTTCCACTAACTCCCTAATGGTCTATTAACCACTTAAGGACCTTTATTTTAAGATTTTATAGCTATTTAATACTTTCAACTAATAAAACACAAGTTTTTAGCTTTACGTGATTTAATCTTTTTTACCGAATTAAGCATTTAAACGGTAAAATTTCGTTATACTATCATTCTATCATACTGTAAACCTTAATAAAATAATAAAATAATTATTTTGACTTTAGATTTGTGGTCCCAAAACCACTGTTCTGATTCAACTTAAAAACGGGTTATTACATATAAAGTGTGTTTAATAAATTTTTTTTGGACTGTCCATGGCTGGAAAATTAATTAGCCATGCTCTTGATTCACTTGACGCAAGAATTTTCCCAACGGTTCAAGCCTCTCGAGGTGTTTGCCGGGCCGATTTTCACCTTTTGTGCAAAACTATCGAAAACAAATCAAATTTGAGTTAATTTATTAAAAAAATTAAAATTCAATATTTTAAGAATTTTAGTGCAAATTAATTGTTTTATAATTAAAGTATGATTTTCGACAAATTACTATGAAACTGCATGAATTAGAGCTAAAAAGGTGCTGAAAAAGTCTATATATTTTTGTGTCTCCAATAGTCAAAGTGACAGGTTTTATCTCAAAATTATCAATATTAGTCTCTGTTAATTGGATATTGCTTGAATTCTATTCACATTAGGTATCGAGCAACCTCAAATACTCCTGCGAACTTGGTTTTGTACATGTTGCTCATCATCATCATCATGACCGCCTCTCTTTGTCATTTGCAAATGAAGAGAGAAATAAAAACTCCAACTAAAATAAATATCAGGGCTTACTGTAAGTGTGACATGTCAGTTGCGATATTTGTAGTGATACAATAGAACACTAGAGTATTCCAAGTGTGACATGTCAGTTGCGATATTTGTAGTGATACAATAGAACACTAGAGTATTCCAAGGATCAAACCCAAGGGGGTCGAGGATTAAACAATTTCTAAATAATGAGCATGCAAAATAAATAATCTAATCAACTAATCACAGAAAGTTATATTTGTAGACACCTATTTTTGTCTAAGCCCAATTGGAGGCCCATTTGTTTGCTTTAAATATTTGTTCTCTCTTGGGCCCGTTCGAAGCCTACTCAATTTTGGTCAAATGAAGGCATTTGTTTTTCTTTTCTTTTTATTTCTTGTTTAGGCCTATCAAGGGCCCAAATTATTATTATCATTATTAATACCATTATTATTAAATATTATTATTATCTTTTTTTAAAGCCCAAGGCCCAAGCTGTTACAATGGTCAGCTAGGATTTCAGAAACCCTAGCCTTCCTTTTGCCACACATCACAAACATCCAAAATAGTATTAAACAATTAATCAACAGATCAATGGAAACATAACAAAAAAATTACAAATAAACAAGATTGTAAAACAATATATATACATGAAATAAAATGAAAGAAAAAAAAAAGGGCTGCTTTTCATATTCTATTTTTTTCTAAAGGTAAAAACAACAACAAGAACAAGCATGCTATTTCTTTTTTTGTTCTTCTTCTTTTTTTTTTTTTTCCATATAGATATATTGAGGGATTGGCTTTGGGCTCCAATGAAGGGGACATCATTGGAACATCGATCCTTCGCCCCTAGGAGCCCTCAAATCTCACTTTTTCTTTTCTATAATAAAGGATTTTTTTTAAAAAGGGCTAGATCTTGGGAAAAGTTTTATTCTTTTAAAAGAGAAAGTTTAGACTTTAAAAAATAAAAATATGTTTTTTAGTCATTTTAAAGGAAAAAAGTTTAGGTTTTTAAAACAAAGTTTTGAGTTTTTTTTTTTTTCAACTATTTAAAAATAAAACCTTTGATCTTAAAGAAAAGTAGTGATTTTTTAAAAGAAAACTTTTTTTAAAAAAAAAGAGAGGATTTTGGCCATCGTATGCGGTGGCTCTGGTGGTGGAGCCATGGGCAACATAGAACGAGGAAGAGTTTTTTTTTTTAAGTGATGTTAAAAATGAAAGAATGAATAATTTTTTTTCTATTTATAGGTGCCAAAATGGATAATTTATTCCCATCCCCCTTCCTTTTAAAATTTATAAAAAAAACCCTATTTTGCTGCGCCACCCTCACTCCTCTAGCCTATTTACACCCGTAACCCTTCTTGTTTATTCAAACATTCGATTTAATATGAAATTTCAAAATTAAAATCAAATTATTTGCTACATCAATCCTCTATCTTCCACATTTTTTATCTTTTAGTCCCAAAATCAAGCTATGTCATTTGGTTTCCATATTTAATAAGTTATTTACATTTACATCTTCCCTTTCATTTGCATTTATACCTTATATATTTGATGTCAATTATGCACTTTATTTTAATGTTTTTTATATCTATTCACACTTGCATAATTTGTATTTATTCTGATTCCATCTTTATTTATTTTCATGTCTATTTATGTTTACGATTTTTTTACACATTCCTCTTGCATACATTTTAATATTATTTATTTATGTTACTTTGATTCTTTTATTGTATTATGAATAAGGTGTATCATTGCTATTATCATCATCATGTCAAGGTCTTATTTCTTTCATTTATTTAAGTTTTCTTTTTATTATTGCCCTTTTTGAAAGAGTTTTAACTTTTTATTAACTTTAGCCAATCTAATTAATTTTTTTATTTTATTACTATTTGATTTAAAAGAGGAAACTTTAGGTTATTTTTCTATCCTATAAATGTTGACATGAAGCTAGTTAAGTAGAGGTTGCATTTTAATGAACTAATAAGATTTCTTTTCTTTTTTTTACATTTAAATTCAGGGTAGTCTTTAAAATCATATCTACCATTTACTCTAACAGAAGTAAAAATACTATGTAGGATATTTTTTATTTGGGTTTTAAACTAATTTTAAATATAGTATAGGATTCTAATTAAAAGAAGTAAAAATACTATGTAGGATACTTTGTTCAAGATTAAAACTAAAGATTTTTGGAGGTGAATTGTAAATCATGAGTAGGTCTTTCTGAGGTATTTTATAAGCTCTTTAAGATAAATCATAAACTCGACATAGGATACTTTCATAAGATATTGATAGGTTCAATGTTATTAATTAAATATTTTAAGAAATAATAATAATAAAAGATCGAATAAATTGTAGATGGATTTTAAGATTTCTCTTAATTCATTGGTAATTTCTAGGTTTTTTTTTTTAGAATTCTAAAATAGAATTAATTTTAGGAATTGAAGATATTTTACTAGAATTATTTAGGTATCCTTTAGGGTTCCCGTTAAAAATAAAAATCTCTAATTTAAGTTTCAAATTAGACAATTTTGGTAAACACATCTTAATCGAGTTACAAGTAAACTGAAGGCATTTTCTTTAGATTTTTTATTTAAGATTCCTATAAGATTTTAGTCTAGATTAAGACATTAATATGCTTAAATAAAAAACCTAGCTTCCAAAACCCTGTAGGACTATCCTCGAATAGGTGTTGTAGGGTGCTATAACCTTCCTCACATATAACCGTACTCCCGAATACGAAATTTGGTGATGAGATCGAGTCTAGACTTTTAGGATTTTTTCGTAATATTAATTCTAAACTTTTAGACGATAAGTGGCTAACCAACCTAGCTCTAATTGGTTAGTGGCGATTCTACGTTAATTTAGGCCATCCGTTTCTAGCTTTGCTTACTAGGCCCCTGTACTCTTATGTAAGCAAAGTTATGACAACTTGGCAACTCCACTAGGGACGTTAGTGAGTCGACTTAGGTTTAAGAGCTAGGTTTTTTAGTATTTGTGCATACTAGATTTATTTATTCATGCATTAAATTATTTAATTGTCTAATGTTGTTTTAAATTGTTGAATATGTGTTAAATATTGATTTGTTTATTCATTTGATTTGCTCATCCTATTTTGATATGTATTCCAAGGTGTTTGTTTATTCTTTTATCGATGAAATTGATTAAATCGTATGTCAACTCTACCATCCTAGGGTAGCTATAATTATCATTCATGTTGCATCTTGCTTTTGGTCCTACGCTCGAGCCCATCCCGTTTAGGAGGAGCAGCCTTAGGCTTTCGTGTGGCAATATGTCACTGCATAAGTTTAAGGACTACTCAATGGTTAATATAGAAATATGTTCATGTAGAAAATGGTATCGTGTATGCTATGGAAGTCTTACCACCCAAGGGGCCAACCCCTTTTAAAGGATAACGCATCCCTATGGATGTAGTATTTATGCCTTGGGTTCCCCATGCATTGGAGTTAGCCGTAAGCTAGCATGTAACTACCATTTTAAATATGAAGCCTAGACATACGAGTCGCACTGTACCCCTCGTAATAATACCCTATAAGACCTCATGAGCATTTATTCGTATGTTTTGTGTTTGAATTTGTTTGCAATGTTTTATAATTTAATATTGCTTTTTTATGCTTCATTTGATTTTATTATTTTTTACTAACTTTTTTTTTCTTGTGTCTTTGTCTCTCCATGGCATAATTCATGCATTATTTAAATACCTAGGGCACAATGTCGCTATATTCGACATGAACACACTTTGAGAAGATTTAGTTGTTCAGCATGGGGTAGAAAATATAGGGATAATAGCGAGAATGTTAGAGGATACTCAGAGTAGAGAAGGTGATTGCCAGATAGCTAGTTTTGACTCGAGCCTGCCTTAGATAGTCACCATGGACTGTAGGAGGAATAATGAAGATAAGTTAAAGGGAATATGACAATTATGGGATGAGGCTAAGAAAACACACTTCCAGGAAAATTATGGCGATGTAGCATATCTTCTGTTCGTTAAACCGGATGATGCACTGTTGAAGGCTATGGTATGTTTCTGGGATCCCAATTATAAGTGTTTTACATTCAATGAAGTGGATATGGTAATGACTATCGAGGAATACTCTACCCTTCTCCACTATGACTTTAGAGATCCACTCAAGATATATTCGAAGAAGAACATCGATTTTTGGGGACCCTTAGCCAATCTGATGGGATTACCTATAGATACGGTGAAAGTAAGATTAAAAGATAAAAATGGTCCTTGCATTTCTTGGTCTGACATTAGGGATGCTATGGGAAAGACTAGGGATGAGAGACATTTGGCATTGTTCGCGTTTTTCGTATGCGGGTTGATTGTGTTCCCAAAAGATCTGGGATATGTGAGTGTGGAGCTAGCTAATTTTTTGTTTTAGATTGAAAAATGGGTGAATCTTGCTCTGACAGTCTTAGCTGAAACCATCATTTCACTCAATTTCATCAGAAGGAAAGGAGACGGGTGTTTCTTAGGATACGCGCTGTAACACCCCTAACCCTTATTTGTCGCCAGATTAGGGCTACAGAGCATTACTGAACACAACACATCAAATAACATACAATTCACATACATTTCTCATTTTTAAACATACATCATTCATGTACATTCATAAAGTCCCTAATATGAGCTCTCAAAGCTCAAATCATGCTTTAGAAGTGATTCGGGACTAAATCGATAACTCAGGAGACTTTTGGGAAACTTAGAAAAATTTTCACTAAACAGGAGACACACGCCTGTGTATATAGGCCGTGTGTCTCACATGGCAACAAGGCACGCCAGTGTCAGAGGCCGTGTGAACATTCGAAATGGGATCACATGGCCGTGTCCCAGCCCATGTCCTACCCTGTGTAACTCTCTGACTTGGGTTTCACGGCCAACCACACACCTATGTGTCTAAACCGTGTAATTCACTGACTTGTTTCTATTAAATGCATCAGAAGACACACGGCTGTGTACCATGACCATGTGTCTCACACGGCTGAGACACATGCCCATGTCTCTACCCGTGTGGACAAAAATAGGATATTTCCCAAGCCGTTTTGCCACCCAACTTTGCATAAACCTACACAAGCTCAATTTGCACCAATTCAAGACATAATAGGCTGCCAAATATTATCATCCAATGCACAAATCATACCATATCTATTTTAACCGTTTCAATACTCAATTCACTACTATTTACCTATTCAAAACTCATACCAAATTAACATGCTTCACAACCATAAACCATATACATATCATGTTCCATAATTCAACCTTATAGTCATCCAACTACGAAATCATATCCAAGCATTTTCAATTCAAATATCCATCACATATCAATATAATTATTTAATTCATATAACTCATCATCAAACATACCAAAATGAGTAAAACCACATAATTAAACATATCTCAACCATTTATCATTTATAAGTCAAATCACATGGCTAAAATTCATACTAAAACACATAGGCTTCTTTAGCCAAAATTACTTACACTTATCATACAACCATGAAGCCTATACATGCCATATAACCAAAATCACAAAGCTTATAATTACCAACCGATAGCTAGATAGTGTGATGAATTCTCCGTCAGCTTCCAACATGAGCGAGCCTCCGAAACACTATAAAACATAGTAAAAGAAAACAAAGTAAGCTATAAAGCTTAGTAAGCTCGTATGGTAAAAAAATTAACTTATTAAATAAGCACAATTCAATCAAAATAAGCATGACATGATATAATTCATATCAAACCACAAACCTTTCCCTTGTTCATTTCATTTTTAAACTTGAAGTTCACAAATCACTTTAATGCGTGGCTCGTATAGGTTTCGTACATACCTATACCACTTGTACCGGTCTTACTTTCATCCATATCTCGGTTATGCCCATTAAACCATTCGATGTAACACCCTATACCCGAGTCTGATGCCGGAATAGGGTACGAGATATTACCGTACTTAACCTTGCTCAAACTTACAAAATCGAGCCTTACATCTCACTCCAAATTAAACTTTTACAAACATACTCTTAATGTCTTTAGCATGGGCCTACAAGGTCCAAAACGTGTATCAGATGTGTTTCGAAACTAATCTAAGAACTTCTGAGCTCTTTGGAAAAATTTTGCTAAAAATAGGCCATACGCCAGTGCGAGATGGGACACACCCATGTGGGCTAGCCGTGTGGTCACACACGCCCATGTCCCTAGCCCGTACTGAATTTATTTCTTATTTCAAACCTACAAATTTGAACACGGCTTAGGCACACACCCGTGTCCCTTACATGGCCTAGACATGCTCGTGTCATTAACTCGTGGACAATTCTGTTTGATCACTATGAACAACTTAATTTCACACAGCCAAGACACATGCCCGTGTGCTCAGCCTGTGTGCAATACTGACTTAACTACTTAAGATGCAGGGGACACACGGTCGAGCTGCACGCCCTTAGTGTAGACTGTGTCATACACAGCCTAGACACACGCCCGTGTGTCTAACCCGTGTGGACAATTGTAGGCTATTTCCAAGCCTTTTTTGCCACCCTGAAACACAACCAAATTCAATTTCACAACTTAAGACATAATGTACATTCTATACAACCATATTTAAAGCACTCACATGCCACCATACTTATCATTTTCATCCATCATTACTCTACTTGAACTTGCAAACTTGCACACTCATGAATTTCATCCACATTGCATAAAATATAATTTGGACAATATTAGTCCATTTCAAAGGCCATTATAACATGACTTTAGTAATATCAATAACCAACACCTTTGGCCATACAAAGTGACACTTATCAAAATAATCAAACTTCCTATACATGCCATACGTCAAAATAACTAACTTTACTATACCAAAATGAATGGCTTGAGAGTGTGAGTTTGAGCTCCGACTTTGATCAATCCCCAAGCTAACTCAGAAAATCTACAAGGAAGAAGGGAAAAAAAGGGGGTAAGCATTAAAATGCTTAATAAGTTGCATTGAATAAGATAGCAACATAACTCATGGAATAAACATTCAAAGTAAAATACCATAAAATGTTATAAACTTCCTTTATGCAATAATAGGGTCTACTTATGCTCTTTCTTACCAATTCATCCATGTCATATCATTTTCTTACTCATGCTTTTCGTATCATCATACTCATAGCGTTATGCACTATTTCTCATAACTTAGTCATGTATACATGTATCACTCATCACAAAGCTTTAGTCTTTCTCGATAAACTCATTAATTTGCATACTTTTCTTGTTAAATTTTCTTATAATACTGAATGATACCCGAATGTAACTCTCACGATTAGATGCCAAAGCCATATCCCATATATGGTCTTACATGGGATCTCAAGTCCATGCCGAAGCCATATCCCAAATATGGACTTACACGGGATCTCCTATCGTTGTTGATGCCATGTCCTGGGCATGTTCTTACACGAGATCATAAACTGATGCCGATGCCATGTCCCAAACATGGTCTTATATGGGATCTCTCTTAGATGCCCATGCCATGTCCTAGACATGGTCTTACAGGGGATCTATGTCTCATCTCGATGCCGACAACATGTCCCAAACATGGTCTTATACGGAACCTCATGTCGATGCCAATGCCATGTCCTAGGCATGGTCTTACATGGGATCTCAATTCGGTGCCAAAGCCATGTCCCAGACATGGTCTTACATAGGACCTACATAACTCATGTCATGACTTCGGTATCCCTCGTATTCTTTGACATTTTAGCCTAGATTTTTCATCTATACTTCTTTTTCTGATGAAAATCATGTTAAACGAATTCATGGAATTTACATGATTACATAGAATATCATCATTACAGTTTTACAAAATGCATAGGGCTAAATTATTACATACAACTTACCTCGGGTCCAAAATGCGGGTGAACGTACGATTTAGTCCACCACCTTAACTTTTTCCCCAGTTTTGATCTAGGCTTCATGTTTTTTGATCTAAAATGACAAATTAAGCTTGTTTAATATTCACATTGGCTAACTAGGCCATAATTAACACTTTGGTAAAATTTATAGTTTTTCCCCTAAACTTTTATATATTTGCAAAATGGTCCCTAAGCTCGCAAAATGAAATGCACTTAATTTCTTGACTATCTAAGCCTAGCTGAACCTTTCATATACTCATAACAGCCCCTATTTTTCATAAATTCTCACTTTACCACATTTTCAATTTAGCCCCTTTTGAGGGGTTTTCATGAAAATTCACCTAATAAAAGATATCTACTACACTTTAAACTTCCATTTTCTACCACTAGGCATCAAATTACTTGCATGTCATGCATCGGTATATTTTTGAACATAAACCCTAGCTCAAATTAGTGGTAGAATTAGCTAAATTAAGCTACAAGGGTTTCAAAAATAGGAAGATCAAAAATAGGAAGAGAACTAAAAATGAGGCTAAATTGCGCTTACTGGAAGCTTGAAAAGTTGAAACAAAACCCTAGCTATGGAGCTTGAAATTTTCGGCACCTTGGAGAAAAAGATGGACACATTTTTACTTTTTTTCCTCTTATATTTCATTAATTTACCAAATGACTAAAATGCCCTTATGGCCTTTCCTTAAAATTTTACCCTTCCTTGGGGAATTTTGTCCATCATGCTATAAAATGGTCTAATTACTAAATAAGGACCTCTAATAATTTTTATAATGCTATTTCATACTTAAACCTTCTAGGAACTCATATTTTGCAACTTTTGCAATTTAGTCCTAAAGGATAAATTAACCACCTTTTCATAAAAACTTCATGAAATTTTCCCACTATCATACAATCATATCAATAACTTAATAGCAATCATAAAACATATATTTCTACTTTGAATTTGTGGTCTCGAAACCACTATTTTGACTAGGCCCTAATTTGGGCTGTTACATTCGAAATCACTAAAGGTTACTTGGGAACACATTGCACACTAAGTGCAACATATATAGCCGAAGCTATCTCACATCACATATATGTCTGCTCTCGAGCTAACAACGGGCCCACTCACACAAGCTGTCAGTCAAGACGTAGCTACACGGTGCTACTCACACAAGCTATCAAGAACCGCAACACATGCAGGAACCCAGCCACTTGTAGGATGTACAAACCAGCACCCGGATCACATCATCTCGGTAAATCCCTATGTCATGACATTTGTATCCTTAACTATTTCTAAGGTTCGTACGAGACTTTCAGCTGTCGTATCTCCATCGATGATGTCTCGTAAACTCATTTCCAATCATTTACATAGTTCAGTCTAATAATAATGCATTTATAACACAATTTAACAACATTTATTAACATACGAACTTACCTCGTATAGGGAAACAACAAAATGGACCAACTATTCAATTACTTTGCTCTTTCCCCAATCTAAGTCCAAATTCCTCCTTTCTTGATCTAAATGTAATGAAAATTAACTTATTCAATCATCTATTTATTCCATTTAGTCCAAAATACTCATTAAGGTAATTTTACACATTTGCCCCTAAAAGTTCACATTTTTACAATTTAGTCCTCATTTTACTAAATCAAAAATTCATGCAATTAAGCCCCTACATATGCTTGTCAAATTGCAATTAGGTCCCTAGCAGCCCATATTTCTCATTTATTTCACATTTTAACCACAAAGTTTCCACATTTTCCAATTTAATCCATATTTCCACATTTTCTATCATCAATCATCAAAATACTCGTACATTCATCAATGGAAATATTCAAAAACTTTAACAATTTCTCAAATTAGTCCCTAGGCTAGCTAGACCTAGTACAACAATCTCAAAAACATAAAAATCTTTAAAAACGAAACAAAAATGGACTTACATGCAAGGATGAACCCTAGCCAAAATTTCAAGCTTCAAAAAGGTGTCTCCTTAGTTAATTTTTGGTGGTGTTTAACTTAAAGAGGATGACACATTCATTTTCTTTTGATTTTATTACACTTATTAACTTAATTACCAATTTAACCTTACATTAAAACATTAAAACATATAATAATGTCCATAAATGTCCTCTTAAACAACCAATGGTCTAATTACCACCTAAGGGCCATTATTTTTCAATTTCATATCCATTTAGTGCATATTACTAATAAAACACTAGTTTTACACTTTACGCGATTTAGTCTTTTTTATCGAATTGAGCACTCAAATAGTAAAATTTCTTAACAAAATTTTTACACAATCATAATACCATACAATAGACATTAAAATAATAATAAAATAAACGTTCTGACTTTGAATTTGTGGTTCCGAAACCACTATTCTGATCTGACTAAAAACAAGCTATTACAGGCGCAATTGTTGTTCATATGAATTAAAAGCCATTTTAAGTGCTTCTATAAGCATTTTCATTAGGTTTTTTGTTCCTTCGACCAAGCCTATAGAGGAATTTCTAAAAAGTGAGTGGCCTCCAAATCAATCAATTAAGGAGTGGGTTTAGAACCTTAGTGAATTGACATACCAAGAAATAGAATGGAGAGCTCCATGGATGATTTGGAGCACGATACTGATTAGATGCAGTGGTCATTTGTGGGTTCCCTTAATTAGCATATGGGGAGGCGTCAGTTATTCATCATTGATAGTTCTGAGCTAATACGAGTATGATCAATGTGTACCTACTATAGCTGGTTTAAACAGGGTGGAAGCTTCGGTTCAAGACCCAGGATTTTGGAAGAAATTGGAAGAGATACGAATCAAGTGGGGTCAAACCTTAAGCTTGCAACCAAGAACCTTTTTCAACCATTCCCCTTCAGACATGTATATCCAATGGCAGCTAAAAAAAGGTAAAATCTCTATGTCAATGCAATTCAAGGGAAAGAGAAAGGTCCCAGATGACGTAGCCAAGCTAACAAAAAACATACACGATTTAGAGATGCATCTGAGGGGGGAGATGAAGAGGTCAGACGGCAACGAGAATAGCATTAGGCATATGGAAAAAGAAAGGAGGAAGAAATCATGATGACAACAACAATACCAGTCAAATATGAAGGGAAGAGAGGGAGAACTAAGAATACAATTAGAATGACATCAACGAGAAAGATCTGACATGTTCGCTTAGATTCAAAGGTTGGAGGCTAATCTGAGTCTGTGGCCTAATGAACTCTAGAAAATGAGAGAGCAAGAGCGAACCTGGAGAAGGGTGTCTAATGAGAAAACTATTGAAATGGAGGTACTAAAGGGGGAAATTTTTCATTTGACTAAAGAATTAAAGATAAAAGAAGAGAAAAACAAAGAGGTCACGGAAGAATATACGAAGCTTGCAGAGCATTTTATCGCGGTGGAAAAATGGCAGTAAGTCAACAAGAGGTGCTTGCAATAATGCACAAGGAAGGTTAGGTTTTCGCTCAGTAAGCCAAAGACATATGTGAACATATTAAATAATTAAAAAAGAATCTACCCATTTTGCGATTAGGAACGAGGTCGCAATGAAACTTTTGGAGGTGGCTTAGACACATTACCAAAAGTTCATCAAGCTCATGAGGAGGAAGAAGAAGAAATTTACCCTATGGAAATAGGATCAATTAGGGTTTTCTTTAAGTGTGAATGAAAAATGAAAAAAACTTTGTAAGCCGGACAATTTTTGAACCTTCCATGAAAGAAAATGTTTATATTCAAGTATATTTATGACAATGTGCCTCAATATCAATCAATCATTCATTCATTCATCCATCCACCCATTCATTCATTCACTCATTTGTTTATTCAGAAACATTATTTGAAAAAAAAGAAAAAAGGAACATTTTTTGTGACAAATCCAAATAATTTTCTAACTTTGGAAATAAATGTCATTTGCAAAAGGACTAAGGATAGCTTACCGGTATAACACCCATTCAATAGCCAAGAAGATGACGGAAGAAGAATTAGCATGCATGGCCAAACTAGAGGAAGAAATGGAAATGATGATGGAAATGATGACTACAATGGTTAAATGCAAGGCCAAGGTAGGAGAAGAGAGCGGCACTTTGGACAATTCAATACCTCTTTGCGGCGATGCAGGTTTATATCGCGAAGATTTACCACTTCAAGCACCAGGTGTGACCAATCAAATCCTAAGAGTAAACTAGTTGCCTGCAAGTGAGGAGTCTAGAGAAGTGGACAATGGAAAGTCTATTATGGATGAAAAAGCTCATAACTTCAGCCTAATTGAGGAATGTTTGAAAGCCATCGAAGGATTAGACACCTTTGGATCTGTAAAAGTAGAAGGCCTGTGTCTGGTACCTAATGTAATGCCCCAAAATTTATATGTTTATTTTTTGGAAATATGATAAAAATATCTGTCTACTTCAGTGGCTATGTGTTCTGGGAGTGTCTGAGAAGTCTTGGGTTCAAGCCTTAACTTTGGCAATTTTTTAAGACTTTTCTGAATTAAGCCCTATCTCTAGACAGTAGGCTTTTAAGGAATTGTTTGTAAGCTTATAGCAGAATGGGCTTGCTAGTCTGGTGGTTAAATGGTGTGTTGGTTGGGTGGAGGTCTTGTGTTCGATCCTGAGCTAGTGAATCAGAGTTGTAATTTTTGCCACAAGTTTAGCTAGAGTTTGAGTTTTACTGAAAAATTGAGTAGTGGATTTAGTGGAGAGAATCATAGGGAGTGTTTAGGGGGTTATCAGATTTGGTTAGCTTTCTGGTTTCTTTTCAAATATTGGCACTCATTTTCCCCAAATTCTTTTTGATGTTCTAACATCCACCATCTCTTTTGCTGATTTCCATATTAACCTTTCTTTTGGTTTCCTTTTTATTTCGTTTTCTACGTACTAGCAAGTGTTTGCGTTACTTAGGTGGGGTTTGATCGTTCGTAAGTGCTTTTGTTACGTTACTATTTTTTAGGGATTGATGAATCGATGATTAAGGGATGTATTGTTTCGGTTTAGGAGTCATTCATGAGGCTGGTATTAACATTTTGTTGGCTTGAATTGGGGTTGTGCTCACTTTGGTAGCAGTAAGTCAATTCTACGATTTTTATATTGGTTGTGAAAACTCGTTTTTGGGTTCTAAAGAGTTGGAATGTTTTGTTAAAGGTATTGGTGGTCTCAGGATTGCATAAACAACGAAAACAAACCAGGTGTGTACTCGTTTCCATAGAAAATGAGGTTTCAGCAAAAGCTAAAAACATTTCTATCGGTGTCACATGGGCATGTGGTCGCCCATATGGTATGCCGTGTAAGGGGACATGACCAAGTGATCAATGAAGCCAGGCCATGCACAAAGGACATGGTAGTGTGATGGTCAGAAGAGGTTATGTGTGACACATAGGCTCGACCAATTGGGCCGTGTGGGCCACATAAGCATGTGGGATTTTGGGCCAAACCGTGTAATCCACACGGCTAAGGGCAATTTGGGCTGTGTGGGCCATACGGGCGTGTGGGCCCACACGGGCAAGCCATATGGGAGTGTGAGCCCATTTTTCTGAAATATTCTATAAGGTTGCACTGGTAGCCCAAGTCGACTGTGGACCTACTGTAGGGTCGGTAAGTATTATTTAGACCCCTAATTATGTGATCTGATTATGTGATATCAATACTAAGCATGTTACACTTAGCATGTATACTGATTTGAATGTATGAATTGTTAACTAAATTATAGCATGTCATCGATTGTATGCTGCATTACATGGGGGTGGGTTGATGATATTGGAGGAAGTATCTGAAAGGTTATTAAGCCTGTTATCTGACAACTCAACTGCAATTATCTGATTATGTGCTGCATTTTGGTACAACATGGTGTGTAGGGATGGGTGGGTTGATTTTATCCCCGCATAGTGTGTAGGGTTGGACGGAGATGGTGTGAAGAGGTTGTTGGGTAGGATCCTGATATTTTGTTATGTTCTGCATGTTATATCTGAGATCGCCTAAGGCCCTAATTTGTATCTGATTCTGTATCTGAGTGGGCTAAGGTTCACACCGATTCTGTAATGGGCTCAGGCCCGAACTATATATATATAACTGATTTATGATATCATGCTGTGTGCACGTTTTTTGTGGGGATTACACACTGAGTTTGCGAAAACCCACCCTTTTCTATTTAATTAATTCAGGTAATCCCCAGCATTAGACGTATTGAAGCAGTGGAGGACTCGACAGTGACAACCACGGTTTCGTACTATTTTAATATAGTTTTAAGCTATTTATTTTCTCTCCTTTAATTTGGATTTTATTATGTGATTTTTGAGACTATGGGCTGTTTGGTTTAAATTGTGGATTTTGAACTATTTTATAATTTTAATACTACTAGACACGACAAAACTGGATTTTTGCTAACGACAATGGTTTTCACAACACGAACGGTTTTCCCTAAAATAAAATGTTTTCCAAAAGCTTCTATTTAAGAAAGAGATACCTTGGTTAACTAAACAAAACTTGATTTTCACTAAAAAGGAAAGATTTTCAAAATCAAAGATAGTTCTATAGAAAAAAAATGTTTTCCAAAACTCTTGCTAAATAAAAAAGATCCTTTTAACATAACAATGAATTTGCATTTTCCGGACTAAGTAAAAGCTGATAACTAGAACGGTTCTTATTTATCAATGCGTTTTTAAAACCCATTCCATGTGACATCGCCAGATTCAGCCATAACATCTAGGCCAGGTTTGGGGTGTTACACCTGTTGTGGTCATCCCACCAAAATTCAAAGTTCTTGACTTTAAAATTTTTAATGGTAGTAGTTGCCCCATTACTCAAATCTCCATGTACTGTAGGAAAATGGTTTCTTACTCCAAAGATGAGAAACTACTAATGCACATATATCAAGATAGTTTGACAAGATCTGTGGCTTGTTGGTATGTAAAGTTGGACAAGAGCCAAATTTAAAATTGGAAAGATCTCGCATGGGTATTTATTGCTCAATACAAATATATTGTAGACATGGCCCCAAATCACCTGACTTTGTAGAACATGAAAAAGAATTCAAATGAGAGTTTTAAGGAATACATACAACTGTGGAGGTATCTGGCATCCAAGTACAGCCCCCACTTAGGAAAAAGGAGACCACTATTATGTTCGTTGGTACGCTAAAAGGCATATACTATGACAGAATGGTAGGAAATGCCTCTAAGACCTTTGCAGATATGGTATTATCTGGAAAAATGATAGAGAATGCATTGAAGTCAGGTAAAATAGATGACCCTTTGAGAGAGAAGAGAGGTGTCGTTCAAAAGAAAAAGGAAGCAAAAATGCAAACAATCGCACCTAGCGGGATACCCATACTCTTACTTTCCATACCCAAGCCCAATACCTCTACACCCCCAATGCCTGACTGTAAATGCTACCAGTACTTTATCGTTTATGTATCGTCCACCTATACCTATTATGAATCCCCCAATGTTAACTATTCCAACTCAGTCCCACAGACCCAAGCTCCAGTAAGACTGCCATAGGAGATGCATGTGTTTGATCCAATTCTCATCTCCTACATAGAACTTTTTTGATTCTATTGGAGAAGTACCTCTTTGTACCCTCACAAAAGAAACCAATTCAACTGCCATTTCTAAAGTCGTATGATGCTAATGCTCGATTTGAATGTCACTTTAGCAATCCAGGTCATACCATCGAGAATTGCTTAGCGCTAAAATAAAAGGCGCAAGATCTTATAAGCGTGGGAAAGATAAATTTCCAGTGAAAGAATACACCAGATGTTCACATGAATCTATTACCAAACCACGATCGAACAGTTAATGCTATAACTAAAGAAAAAAGCCTTCAAAGGAGAAAAGTGGAAGAAATCACAACCCTACTCGAACAACTCTTTGACATCTTGAGAAAATCAAATTTAATTCACGTCGAGCCACTCAGGTTTATAATAGGAATTGATATGGATCAAATTTACAAATTCCACCAAGGAGCTTGAGGACACTATCAAGTTTGCCCAACATTTAAGGAACATATACAATGTCTTTCAGATTCTTTCCAGCTAGAGATATGGGAGGGTGTTAAGACTAATGAGTAAACACATTAGATGTGAAACCTATCACCATCGTATATGAAAAGAAAACCCTATTGGAAAAGAATCTACCTCAAAGGTCGTACAAGATGATATGTTGGTCCTTAGGGTTCTCGACCCTTTTAAGTATGGAAATGACTAATGAGTTCCTTGGAGATATGATTCTGAGGTGGTTGGATCTGATGCCTCCAACATCTTAGGACTTAGTGGTATAACTCAAAGCGGACGTTGTTATAAACCAAACACAGTAGGGATAGAACCCCGTGGTAAAGAGGTGATTTCATAAAATTAACTAGAAATTGATGATAAAGAAGCCAATAAAGCAATAAGGGAGGACCAAAAGGGAGAAGTCAAGAACCATGAAGTTAAAAAAAATTTCTTCTAATAAAGCATTATGAGTATAGCCTGGTCGAGTAGTTGAACAAAACACCAACAAGAATTTCTTTGCTATCACTACTTTTGAGCTTGAAGCCATATAGAGAGGTTTTTACACGAGTTCTAAAATAAGCTTACATCGCTCACAACGTGTTAGTTAGTAGGGAGCATTTTGGCCCCCAATTACATATCTTTCAATGATGATGAATTACCACTGGATGGAAGAGGAAGTACCAAGGCATTGCATATCTCAGTAAAGTGTAAAGCTTATTCCGTGGCTAGGGTCCTGATCGGCAATGTGTCATTGATCAACGTCTTGCCTTTTTCAACATTGTCCAAGCTGCCCGTGGACACCTCGTACATGGCATAGAGCCCTTTAATGGTACGAGATTTTGATGGCACCAAAAGAAGCGTGATTGGTGAAATAGAGATTGCCTTCTTGGTAAGACTCATTAATTTCCTTATTCACTTTCAGGTGATGGATATAATGTCTTCTTATAGTATGCTGTTGGGACACCCCTAAATTCATTCGGTTGGAGTGGTACCATTGTCCTTACACCAAAGATTGAAATTTGTAGTCGATTAGAATTTTTGCATCGTGTGAGGTGAATAGGATTTGTTGGTATCTAGGTTGCTAAATTCTCCTTTCATAGAAGTGGATGATGATGCAATAGAGAGTTCTTTCTAGACCTTTGCGGTGGCCACTACATCTTACATGTTAGAGGAAATGGGAGCCCCTAAGCCTCATGTGCCATGAACAGCGAACATGTTATTTTCCTAGATAGTAATGAAGGGTTGGCAAATTGAATTAAGTTTGAGAAAAGATCTACAAGGCATCTTAGAACCCATTCTTTTTCCCACTCAAAAGTATACAAGAAGGATAGGAGCCTACGAGGGAGGATGTCGAGAAAATGTGTAAAGAGTGGAGAGCAAAGAGGTTGGCCCACATGGCTGGAAAGAAGGTGGTGAAACCTCCCTTGATTTGTCCTCTAATATTTGAGACCTTTTACTCAGTGGGATTCAAGCACCAGGTAAGGACCCCGATCAAGTTAATTATTAATGGAGATGTAGTGGATCTAAATAAGATTGGCGATAAGGTACCGATGTCAAGAGACTGGGTTCGCTGCGACCCTTCCATCTTGGACAATTGGCAGCTCATACCATTACCTACTATCATTGAGTCCTCTGAGATGTAATCGTTTTTAAGAGTTTTTATTTCCAAAGTTTAATATCGTTCAATTAATTTAATTTCCTTCACAAATCCATGTAAAGCTATTTTCTCTTTAATGAAATCATATTTGGATCATGTCCCTAGTCAATTTTATTCATTCAATCGTTTTCATTCATATACCAATATACATACTCATAAGTATTTCAAGGATATACATCACGAAATGATAAATGATCCAAATGAAATCTTTGAATCAAATTCTAATTATGTTCACTATAACGATCAAGAGACGAAAGAGAAGGAAGTTGTATCAGTCGAGTTTTTGAGGCTAGTTGAACAAGAAATAAGCTTATAGAACTCCCCTTGGAGGGAATAGATTTAATCAACCTCGGTGATGATGAGGTAACAAAAGAAATTAGGATTAGAACCATTTTTATGCCAAAGCAGTGTGAAGGATCTACTCATTGAGTTCTCAAATGTGTTTGCATGGTCATACCAAGATATGTCGGGTTTAGACACCAATATCGTGCAACAGAAGCTACCTTTGAAATCAGATTGCAAGCCCGTATACCAAAAGTTCAGAAGGATGAAACCTAAGATGCTATTGAAGAGAAAAGAAAAGGTCAAGAAACAATTCGATGCGGGATTTTTAGAAGTAGCTAAATACCTAGAGTGGATGGTGAATATTGTACCAGTGCCTAAAAAGGATGGGAAAGTTAGAATGTGCATCGATTATAGAGATTTGAACTGAGCCAACCCTAAGGACAATTTTCTGTTACCTTATATAAACACATTAATGGATACCACTACTAAACATTGTGTTTTCTCTTTCATGGATGGATTCTTGGGGTATAATCAAATCAAAATGTGAAGAAGGATATGGAAAAGACCACATTCAACATGACCTATGGAACTTTTTGTTACAGGGTCATGCTGTTTAGTCTAAAAAATGCTAGGGTCGTGTATCAATGAGCAATTGTGACACTATTTCATGACATGATGCATAAAGAGATTAAAGTTTATGTGGACGATATAATAGCAAAGTCAATTAGGGAGGAAAGTCATGTGGAAAACCTCCACAAACTGTTTGAAAGATTGAGGAAATATAAATTGAGATTGAATCTAGTAAAATGAACTTTCGAGGTAAATTCAGGAAAGCTATTGGGTTTAGTAGTTAGTGAACGGGGAATTGAAATAGATCTGGAAAAGGTTTGAGCAATTCAAGATTTTACACCCCTTAAAACTCAAAAGGAGGTAAGAGATTTTTGGGGACGGTTAAATTACATGTCTCATTTCATCTCACAGTTGATGGATAAAAGTGATCTCATCTTCAAGCTCTTACGTAAAGATAATGATGGTGAATGGACTAAAGATTGTCAAAAAGTGTTTGAGAAAGTAAAAGATTATTTGGCTAAGCCACCAATTTTGATTTCCCTTGTGCCTGGATAATTCTATAGGTTTTGTTCTGGGGAAACGAGATGGTTCAAACAAGAAAGAGCATGCAATCTATTATCTAAATAAAAAGTTCACAGAATATAAAGCCAAGTATTCCCATCTGGAAATGATGTGTTGCATTTTAGCATGGACCGCGCGTCGACTAAGGCAATACATGTTGTATCACACCACATTTCTCATCGCAAAGCTGGACCCTTTGAAGTACATTTTCGAGAAGCCATCATTGTCAAGGAGAGTTGCTCGTTGGCAAGTGGTATTATTCGACTATGACATTGTCTATGTGTCCCAAAAGTCTATAAAAGGAAGCATAGTAGTGGAATTTCTAGTGGATTGCACGAAAGAGGAATACGAGCCCATGAGTTTTGATTTCCCAGATGAAGAGATCATGTCAATTTTGAAGCATGAAGAAGAAATTTAAAGGGTGTATTTCACTAGAGCATCTAACATGATTGGGCATAGGATTGGGGCAGTACTAATCTCCCCAAGTGGCCAGTCAGCTAAACTAATGTTCACATGTACAAACAATGTAGCTGAATACAAGGTATGCATTTTGGCACTTCAGATTGCTATTGAGAAAAAGATCAGGGTTTTAAAAGTTTTTGGTGACTTAGCATTAGTTGTTCACCAATTAAGAGGAGAATGGGAAACAAGGGATTTTAAACTGATTCACTATTAAACATATGTGCATGGACTGATTAAAGAATTTGATGATGTCCAATTTTGTCATTTGCCAAGAGAAGAAAACCAGTTAGCAAATGCATTAGGTACTCTAGCTTCCATGTTCAAAGTAGGACCCAAAATAGAAGTACAACCTATATAGCTAAAGGTAAAGGACTCGCCGGCCCATTGTGTAGAAGTAGAATCGAGAATAGATGGTAAACCATGGTATGTTGAAATTAAGCAGTATTTGCAATACCAGTAACACCCAGATTATTCCTCAGAAAATGATAAATGAATAATTAGGAGGTTGGCTATGGGTTTCTTCTTGGATGGTAATTTTTTATATAAAAGAGGACGTGACCAAACCTTGTTGAGATGTGTCGACAAATCCGTGATGGAGTATGTGGAGCACATAGTAACGGATATATAATAGCAACGCAAATCATAAAGGCTGGATATTTCTAGTTGACATTGGAACGAGATTGTTTAAATTATGCTAAAAAATGTCATAAATGCCATATTTATGCAGACAATATTAACGCTTATCCTACTAATCTTCATTTCTTGGTGCCTCCTTGGCCATTCTTAATGTGGGACATGGATGTCATTGGCCCCATCACACCGAAAGCATCAAACGAGCATCACTTCATCTTTGTAGTGATTGATTATTTCACCAAGGGGGTGAAAGCCACTTCATATGCCAATACAACTCGACCAATGATTTGTAAATTTTTGAAAAAAGAGGTCATTTGTCGATACAGTTTACCGTAAATAATAATCCTAGACAATGCCAAGAACTCGAATAATGTCATGATAGAAGAGGTTTGCGCACAATTTAAGATCAAGTATCACAATTCTAAGCCATATCGTCCAAAAATGAACGTGGCAGTTGAGACTGCAAACAAGAATATCAAGAAGATCATTTCCAAGACAACATAAATGTATAGGGATTAGCATGAGAAACTCTCTTTTGCTCTCCACGCATACTGCTTATCAGTGAGGACTTCGACTAAAGCTACTCCATTTTCATTAGTGTATGGCCTGAAGGCCATTTTACATATCGAGGTGCAAATCCCATCTTTACGAGTGTTAAGGGAGGTGCAACTGGAGGAGGCTGAATAGGTGCAAGAGAGATATGAACAGTTGAATTTGTTTCAGGAAAAGAGATTAGCAACTTTATGTTATGGCCAGTTGTATCAACAAAGAATAATGAAGACTTATAACAAGTAGGTGCAACCAAGGTAGTTCAGAGAAGGGGATCCACTACTAAAGAAGATTCTACCATATGTTTATGATCATAAAGGAAAATGGACGCCAAAATAGGAGGGACCGTATATGGTGAAAAAAGCTTTCTCTGGTGGAACATTGATTCTCGCTAAAATGGATGGAGACAAGATGTTGAACCTTGTAAATACTGATGCAATGAAAAAATATTTTTCTTAAAAGCTAAGCTTGATCGTTCTTAAGGAGTTATTCACATTAAGTAATATTGGCTTTTGCTTTTCTTTGTGCATCACATTTGAGGTTACGTTTTTCTTTGGAATCTTGCATTCTCCTTAAGGTTAATTACTTAATAAGTTGGCCATGTTCAAAGTAACGAATGGCATTTTTGAAATATCCTTCACTTGAATAAAATTTTATCCTCTCTTAACCACTTTAGGCCATCTTGTTCGTTCAAAATTTACCCATGCCAAAGGATCACCCTCCACGTTGGAGGACAAATTGTGAGGTTTTGGGTATGGATCCATGATTTTACAACATTGTGAGGCAAAATGAGATTATGCAAAATTCAAATTTAAAAGATGGGCACATTCCCAAGAATGACCTTTTTGATTAGATTAACCATATTTTGAAATGATAAGTGACATCCTTTTGTTCCCTCCATCACTTGGAGAAAATTATATCCCTTACTACCCTATTTTAAGCCTGATGTATTTTCTTTCTAAACCCTAATTTAAGCCATCCATCGAACATCATGAATTGACAAGAAAGATCATGAAGACTGAAAGTAAAATTATGAATTCTTGATTTCATTCCAAAAAAGAAAAAAAAAAGAAGAAATAAGGAAAGTGAATAAGAAACAAAAAAGAAAGGAAATAGGAATGAGTAAGAATGAAGAAAAGTGATGGAAGGAACAATAAAAAATTCGAAACAACTCCTCATGGTTTTTATACTCTTTCACATAATTTTAGCCTAGAAAACTTTCCTCTAATTAACCTTTAACTCTTAGACTGTAACACCCCACGCCCGGCCTAGACGTTATGGCCGCACCTGGCAATGTCACATGGAAGTGTTTTTCGAAAACATGTTCTCACTGAAAACCTGTTCATTATTAGACCTCTTCGTGACATTATCGAAAAACTTTTTGATCATATATTTATTTTAGAAACTCTCTTTATTCATTAATCTACTTTTTATTTATCTTTCATTGAATTAAAAGCGGTATGTTCAAAGTGAAGTTTATTATCCGAAACCATTTACTTTTAAAACCGTTCACATTTTTCAAAATCTTATTTAATAGCGGAAGCTTTTAAAACATTTTATGTAAGCATGGTGTTTTGAGAAAACATTTATCTTTTGAAAACCCGTCTTTTTCTTACATCTAGCAGTTTATATCAAAGCTAGTAAAAATCCCAAAATTAAAATAAAATCCAAAAAGGCCTTATTACATAAAAATCACCCAAATCAAATTAATAGTAATTAAGAATCAAATATAAAACAAATGCAGTCGTGTGGCCACCTTCGAGTCCCTCACGGCACCAATCCATCTATGGCTGGGGATTACCTATACGGATAAATAGAAGGGCGAGTTTACGAAAACTCTGTGTATAATCCCTTATCAAAACAGTATGCAGTAACAGCCGGGCCTGAGCCCATTATAGTAACAGTAAAATGGGCCTAAGCCCAATATAGTATCAGTAATAGAGTAGCAATGCAAACAGAAATCCCACCCAATCCAACTAGACACACCAATCCATCCCGTCAGTCATACCATGTAGGGATAAAATCGACCAATTTAGCCAGACACACCAAAATTAGCACCGGTTGTGTAACACCCTTAACCCATATTCGTCGCCGAATTAGGGATACAAGGCATTTCCTGACAAAATTCACATTCTAACTATTTTATATTTCAATAAGCAAAATCACGACATTTTACAAGTTTACACATGCTTATCTTTTGCTAGGCAAAATCATAACATGCAGGATTATTATTTAATCTGTTACCAGCTCCATAAGCAATATTATATGACAAGGTTCAAATCTAATAATCGTATATAAACATGCGAGTATACAGAAATACACCTTGATAAACAAGCATAACCCATTATCATTCATAATGAAATACATATGCTTATTAAATTCAATAAAATCATACCTCAAAACTTCTATCCAAACTCCATGCGGTATCTATCATACTCTTATACACACCTCGTCTAAATACTTGTATACGTAGATAAATATATATATATATATATATATGTATATACACGATTTTAAGTAAAATAAATAAATAAAAAAATAATGTATACGTTAATTCAATATATAAAACCATTTACCGGTTCACTTGTCAAGTTTCTCATTCGAATTAGAAACATATTATGCACACAACTCAAATTGGAATTTCATTCCACTTTTACATCACATTAATGCCTAGTAGGGTCATAAGGCCAAATATCTAATTATCCATTCGGACTATCATACATTACACCCAAACAAAATTAAGCCATCATCAAAGTTTGCACCTATCCCAAGTATCCTTAAAATAAATCTCAATCAAGCTACTAAAATAAATTTCAAGGTTTATAGAAACATATCAAATCCTTGGCATACACATATTTATATATATCATGACTGAGTCGTTAAAACCACCAACAAATATATTAAGCACATCATATAATTAGACATGACCAAAAATACTTAGATTTAAAACATCATTCGAAGCCATTTTCGCATGGCTTTTATACAAAATTATCTTTTGGTATTTTCAAAGTAAAAATCCAGCCTATACATGCCATTGCATAAGTTCATATATTTTAATACCGAAACAGTGGATAGTGTAATGATCTTGCTGACGATCCCCTCTGAGCTTGTAACTTGATCCAAAAGTCTATAAAACAGGATAAATAAACACACGGTAAGCTAATTTAGCTTAGTAAGTCACAAATAAACGACGACTAGTAAATATAATTATTTATTTAAATTAAATTATGTAACAATACAAATTGATATATTTTTATTTTATAAACAACTACTAAGATCAAAAAAAATGTACATTAACATTTTTAATATTACCCCAGCCAAATGTCACATAGCTTAAAATACATATATACATTCGGTCAACCTTAATACCAAACTCATCAATATATAAACAACGATTATACCCTAGTCACTTACTTAAATTCGGATACTTTTCTAGGCTGCATATACATGTGTAAGTTCATATAACCAAATACATCATTGGCAAACATACACGTGCATAATTAAAATTGTTACAAAAATGTTTAAGCTGTCCAAATGTCAAATTAAATTCATCAACCACTATACGCATGCTTTCTACCTTGGCTGCATATAATTTTTAACAAACATAAATAAAAAGGCTCACTTACCTCAACTCACCTGATTAACAAAACATTTTAAACTTAGCCTCTTAGTTCTTTTGATTATTAAATCACAATGTCCCTACCCAATGAACCGTTCAGAATTTGATAGGACACCTGGATACTCACATATATCGTACAAAGCCAACGTCCCGGATGAGGTCTTATATGTACTCACATTTCGATGCCACTGTCCCAGACAGGGTCTTACTCGAATCACAAATACCAGAATCACATACCGATGCCATGGTCTTACTTGTTCGCGTATAACAATTTTTATGTCATGACATACGTGTCTTAGCAATTCCTAGGGTTCATACAGGACATTCGGGCTTCGTAATTCAAGCGAATCAAACTCCAAGATATTTATAAATTTATTCCTTCATATTCGACTATGTAGCATGATAATTTATACTTGTCATACCAACACATACATTTATCATTTAATCAAGCTTTGATTTATTTATTAGTTTGTGAACTTACCTCGAACGATGAAAAATGGGACGGGACGGCTAGTCAACCACTTTAGCTTTTCCCCGATCCAAATCTGATTTCTTCAATTCTTGATCTTGTATTAAGCTTAAGAAGACACGAACCCTAGCTTGATGTTTTCTTCCTCTCTTGTTCTTATATTCGGCAATGGAGAAACTAAAATGTAAAAATAATGTTTATGATATGCTTTGCTCCATTATAAAAATCAATTTGCTTGTTTTCCTTATTTGCCATTAATGAAACCATGGACACTAATTATGTAGTAGGGACACTTTCGTCCACCTCAATTGTATATAATAAATCTATTAAAACTATATTATATATTATTATTCATATATGACTCTACCCATTGCCGAATCTAACATATATATACCCACAATAAAAGTAATGACTATTTACTCAATAAACACTTCCATTTAAAGAGCCACTCTAATTTAGTCCTTAATTTTAAAACTAGCTAAAGTTTAATTTATGCGTTCAAGTCCCTATTACTAAAATCCAATACTTAGCAATATAGTTTATCCGCAAAAATTTCAACGACATCAATTCACACGAAATAAACGCAGTAAATAATTAAATTTAATATTAATATATATTTTTTTAATATTTTTTCTGACTCGAATTTGTGGTCCTGAAACCACCGTTCCGATCAGGGTCTAATTCGGGCTGTCACAGGTTGCGGCACTAATCAATATTCCAGTAGAGCTTCCAGTAATCGGTATAGCAGCAAGGTTTCCAGTAAACAGTATCGCAGCAAAGCTGCCAGTAATATGAGTGGCTTAAAGCCATCAGTACAGTACACTTCCTCCAACATTACCAACCCAACCCCATGCAGTATGTCGTGTCATAAAATCATATGTGCATGCAACATGTCATGCTCAACTACTGTCATACATATCATAAAGCCAATTAGTCATTTTACCTCTAGGGGTGTAACGGTTATTTTTACCTTATAGGGGTAAAATAGTCATTTCCATCGAAATGGGGTCTAAACACACTTACCGACCCATCAGATGATCCACAGTCGTCTCAGACGACTTGTGTAACCTTAGCAATCATAAAAGTGTTAATGGGCCCTAGACCCATTAAGCGGCCCATATGGGCCCACACGCCTGTGTAGCTTACTAAGCCCCAAAATGACCTTAGCCATGTGTGCGACATAACCGGGTCTAGTAATTTCCATATCTCTGTGGTACTTTCCTGTGTGGGGCCTACAAATCCATTGGGCCTACACGACCCATTTCAACATGGCCCAAAACGGCCCAAACCCATAAGATCGCTCATGGTAGCCTCTACAGTCATACGCCCATGTTTCGTGGGCTCGAATCACCACACGTGCATTTGCACGTTCGTGTGGCATCAAATGCCATATTTTCGGGTTTTCGGCTTTTGTCGTCCTACGGTTAAAATGGTGTGAGTACAAACCTATTTGAGAGACGTGCGGACAACCCACGAGCACTGAACCTACATTCAACCAAGGTATTCTATTAGACAATCGACAATAGGGTATCAACCTTCCCAATACTTAATCTTACCTTGATTGAATGAGTAAGACCTTAATCTTCTAAGATCGCTGACCAAAACTATTCCCATGTCCTTAATGATTATCTGCGTTACGAACGAAATCTATTAGGTATGATTGCCTACCCCCACATATTGAGTTTTTACAAACTTTCTAGAAAACACACATTCCCAAAGTAGGGGAAAAGCATTCGACATTCAGAGGAAGGGAAATACATTCAGCTTAATGAAAGTGTAGAAGGGGAGATTAAAATAAACGATCAATAGAACAAGAGAGAGGGAGTTAAAAGTACTTACCGATATGATCAAAGAATAATGGTGACCGACAAAATCAAAATAGAAATGGAGAAAACATATTCAGCTCCCAACTGCTCAAAAGAGATAGAGCAAAAAGAACGAGGACAGAAGATGATTGCAACACAAAATTACCCTACACCACTAGGCTACGGTTGGCAAAGAAGTATTCGGTCAAATAGTTGAGAAAAGGGAGTGGTGCAGAAATCGGCCAAAGCTAGGATACACAAGAAAAGAATTATGGGTAGATTGAGAGAAGAAAGGAAGGAGTATTCGGTTACGTTTGGAAAACAGAAGAGAGGTAAGAGGAGAAGAAAAGTTCGGCATAGATTGAAAAAGAGAGAAAGCAAGCGAAAAAGTTGAGAGAAAATGAGAGAAATGTACTTGGCAGTAAAGGTCAGTTTGACAACACACAACTAAAAGAAAAAGTCGAAAGGGGACTACTTTCGGCACACCAAAGTCAAAAACTACTAAAATGGAAAAAGAACCTGAAAGAAACGCCAAAAGTCGATAATGAGAAAGAAACTATCAGGCAACTCTCAAAAATCAGAAATAATGCCCCCAAAACACTCCAAAGCTGAAACTTGAGTGCCACAGTCCCAATTCGGCACTCAACTCCCTTTCCTATCACTTCCCTTGATTCTCTCCTACAATCTCTCCCCAACAACCTCAAACCAACCCCTATCTAAATCCCCCTTTCTTCTCCCAAATTCACTCCACCATCCAATTCAAATTCCACCACAACTCCCTTCACTAATATCTTCTCAAACACCAATTCAACACTATGCAACCACACCAAATTCAGCCAATTCAAGATACTCCCACGGTGCCTTGTAGCAAAATAAAACATTCTTTTACAATGCCAAGTCTCGAACCTCAGACCCCTTGCTCACTCCACATGCCACTTACCAACAGACCAACAACCTCTTTTGTGTCATATTTTAACCAAAGTTATTTAAGAAACCTACAACCTAGAGTTAGGGTTCCTTCAAGTGAGAAAAACAAAAATTTTGCACAAGCCCAGACTTGAACCCAGGGCTTCTCAGAGACTCCCAAACACTCCTAAATCACTTAACCATTAAAGCAAACATACATTTTGTGCCACAAGGTACAGAAATTAAAAACTTAAATTTTAGGGTGTTACATAGACCACGTTACAACCCTTAAAAGACCATTTTGATCGAATATGTTTGTTCAAATCAAGAAGTTAATCTTTAAAAAATTGTGACATTTTCAATAGCATAAAAGAAGAAGATGAGCTCTAAGGTGAAAACTCATAAATGAGTAGTCTAGAGAGATTTCTAAAAAAAAAAAGGAAGGTATGAATGCCTTGGAGGATAATGAAGATTTTCAGAAGAAATTGATCCTTTGTTACGAGCACTAAGTCATCTATTGGAGCTTATTTTAGCCCTTTTTTTTGGCACCCAAACTTGAGCCGACACTATAACCTTGGAACAAGTCCATCTTTGATTGCTCATGGCTGGTATAAATTAGGAAATTTATCTACTTGGAGAATGTAAGAGTCTATAGAAAGAAGATTTTGCTTAAATAAAAAGACACAAAAAAAGGGAAAAAAAACCAAAAAAGAAGAAAAAATAGAGAGAAAGAGAAAGGAACTATATTGAAGAATATCTACTTTAAGACACAATTTTGCAAAAGAGCATGGTACAGGGTTCACAGTCGAAATAGTCCAAACTTAGGAAAAGGAAATTTGACTTAAGGAGAATTAACGAGTTGACCGTCGATGCAAGAAATTTATGTTTCAAGGGTGGATTTCTAAAATCCGTAGTACCAAGTCTGTTAAGTGAATTATCATCTAAGAATTTAATTTATGGGTTATAAAATCATTTTGAAATTTGTTAAGGTGATATCCCAATGGAATTTGATTTTCATGATCTGTTGTGTGTGGATAGGAATTTGATCTTTTTCAACCTAAAAACATGATTCTAAAAATGATGACCTTTTATGAAAAATTCAAGAAAGGAAGTGTAACATCCGAAAAATCAGAGGTTAGTAGAATTGGGTTTGTGAATCAAGAGAGAGTGGTAATGCCTTAATTTTTGAGATTATCTATGTATTTTTAGGAAATAAATGAGGTATTGGTTTGCTGGTTAAGTATTAGTGAAATGTTCCTTGAAACCCAATTTCAAATCCATTCTCTCTCACCATTTTTTTTATTTTGCAAAGTTTTCCTTAAACCCTAGTTTGTGACATGTCTTATTTTTTAAAAAAAATATTTCAAAATTATATCAAGAATGAGCTATTATTTTGATGGTTAAACATTAGTGAATTTATCCTTGAGGTCCTAACTTCAATTCCATTCCCATGCAAATAATTTAATTTTTTGACAAAAACCCCTTGTTTTAATGTGTGGGCCATCCAAGCCTAGTTACATAAATATTAAATTTTCACTAATAATCATATTTTAATTCTCCTTCTCATTGCCCTAGCCGTTCTTCTCCCCCTCTCTTTCTCTTTGATTTTAATTTTTTTTTTCCTTTCCTCTATTGTTGTCATCGCTTACACATAGTTTTACCATCTCTTTCTTCTTTTTTTCCACAAGATTTGTTAACATATTCTCCACCATATTGATGTTATTTTTTCACATTAAAATCAACCCCAAATCTAAAATCTTGAACTCCAAGATTGATCCTAAACATTTCCAAGAAAGTGTCATTGTTTTTTCTCTCGACTAGCTTGGGTAAGGTCTCTTCTCTCTTCAATTTCTTAATTAATCTCGTCCATTAAAAACCTAAATTTCCAAATCTTGAATTTGGGAGATTTTAAATGATTTCAAATGTATTTTTCCAGAATTTAATAAGATCTCAAACCATTTTAAAATTCAGCCCCAATTTTGGCCATCATGGCTGGTGGTGCATGCACCTATGTGTAAGAAAGGGGTTGTTTTATTTCTTGGTTCTTGCTTATATTTTTCTAACTTTAATTTGAGTTCTTAAACCCTCCTAATAATATTTTAAACCGATTTCAATTAGGGGAAAAGTTCTTGATCAATTGGCCATTCAAAACCCACAAATCGTAAAGCGTAAATTGAATTAAGGGTAACTAGTTTGTTATTTCGACATAGTTGTTGGGTAAAGGTTATGAATTGATTAAATGAAGGAATTTAATCATTAATTAGCTACTAATTTTCCAGTATATTATTTAATTAAGTGCTGAGCCAAATGCCATAAATCATCCGTAAAGCCAAAGAACGATTGTACGTACAGTTCGCATCGATATAGTGTAAGGAATCTAACTAGTTTGGATTCATAAAATAGTTATAATTTCAACGATTGGTTTGAACTCATAAGTGGGCGCTTGGGGACTGGTTTAATGGTAAATTTATTGAATTTTGAACTCATAAGTGGGTGTTTGGGGGCTGGTTTAATGGTAAATTTATTGAATTTACACAAAATTTTGGTTTTGGTTCGTTTAAGGAATTATTAAGGACAATTAAAAGATTCGCTAGTGTGGTGCGAGGAAACGAAAAATAAGATGTGGGTCCTAAACTCATAAAAGTTTTTGAAAATGTTAAATATCATGTTATATTTGATAAATTAGCTTGCTAATTGGATTGGATTAATAGCCAAATTATTGATTTTTTGAGTGGCTGAACCAGGTATGTTTCGAGCCTGAAAAGATTGACATGTTGGCAAAAATTGCTAGTTTGATAGTATGGATGTTTGATTGAGTTTGTAATCGCATATTTAAGTTATGAGGTATGAGAATATTTGACTGAATGATATAATATGCTGAGATATTAAGCTTATGTATGATTTAAACACATGAGATATTTGTTATATTGTGTACTGAAAAGGGTGTTATTTATACACAATGAAAATCCGTAAAGTATGTGAAATTGAACGATATTGATTGATACCAACACAATGGTAATTTGAAAGATTGGAACACTGTTTCCATTTACTGAAAGTATGTGATTATTAAGGACATGCTGAGCATGTCAAATGAATATGAACAGTATTGAGATATGATTATGTATGAGATTGTGTGACATATTGCATATGCATTGGGTTGGCATTTTGAGGTTGACAGAAGAGTCCTGTGGAGTACCGGCGGCGATTTTATTGCATATTATATGTTATTGGCGATTGTATCGCACTATTTGATATTCGAAAGATTTTCTGCATTATTGATTATTTAGTGGTTTTACCACATCGAGCTATGCTCATAATGTTTTGGACTTTGGTAGACGGGTTTTGGGAACTCATGGTGTGTAGTGGATGGTATGGGTAGGAACATTTTTGCATTGCATCATATGCACGACATATTCGAATGTTATTGATTTATTCTGTGCATTGTATTATTTTGTATTGAATGGTATTGAAATTAATGATTGTTACTCGAATGAATGATGACCTATACTCATACACCATTTGATATTAATTTGATAATGGCTATATAATGATATGAAATTCCAATAATTGTTCTGTGTTCTTCTGTTAATGCTAATATGTTTCACTATATTCGATATTTATGTTTTTGTTCGTTTAAATAATTGTTCGACTTACACTGAGCTTTTCATAAGCTCACACTCCAATAGTGTTTAACTTTTAAGGTAAACCTTGAAATTAGGACCGGACTCAACATTCAAAGAATCACCTTAGACCTCGGATTATTTTTAATAAGTATTAATTAGTCTCTATTGGTTTTGGTTTGTAATTTTTAAGTATTTCTGGTCTATGACTTGGTAACTTTTCATTTGGGGATTTTTGCATGCATTGATTACTCAAGCATAATAATCAGGAAATGCATGATAATTGACTTAAGTAAAATTTGACATTGTTCCCTAATTTCTACTGCATTGCAAATAAGCCGTTTTTGAAAAACAAATCGATAAGGCAACTAAGTTTCCAAAATGACTTGAAAAATGGTTTTCTTTTCGCTACATTAGTTTAACTCGAGGTTTTTTTTTTTTAAGAAGGGTGACAAGTAAGCGGTTTTTCTAAAACAACATTCTCAACAATAAAATAAATCTTAAGCATACACAACCTAATGAATGAATGGTTTTAAGCTAACTTAAAGTACAACTACGGTTTTCTCTAAAATGAGTTTATTTAAAGTCTTAAAAAGTAACGTAAGTTAGCTTAGCCATTTGGTGGCTAATGTAGCGTTCTCAATCTAGCTATAACATCAAGGCCAGGTTTGGGAGGTTACAGGAAGAAAGGGAAGCATTTATTGCATTTAGAGGCCAAGGTGTGGAGGTCCGTTTACTTTTCATTACATTGTATATGAAGGCACAGGTGTGAGGTCTATTTACATTTCTTCTGCATTCTCATTTCAAAAATTTGTTTCTGTGGTCTTAATTTATCTTGTTTCACTCTTCATGTTTTGATGGTTTGGTATCCACTTTTTTAATTTTGGATAATGTAACATATTTTGATCTATTTCAGTTTTGATAATTGCAAAATTTGTTATTCTGTATACTGCGATGTTAAGTGGGATTTGATAGTGGTTAGGTGCTTACATTTTTGTACGTTCCTTGCTACACAAGCCACAAACAAAGAGGAGCAACTATAGACACCGATTTTTGTCTAAGCCCAATTGGAGACCTATTTGTTCCCTTTAAAGATTTGTTCTCTCTTGTCCCCATTTGAAGCCCACTTGATTTTGGTCTTTTTTTAGGGCCCAAGGCTAAGGTGTTACAATGGTTAGCTAGGGTTTCAGAGACCCTAGCCTCCCCTTTGCCACACATCACAAACATCCAGATAGTACCAAACCATTAATCAATAGATCAATGGAAACATAAAAAAAAAATTACAAATAAGCAAGATTGAAAAACAATATATATACATGAAATGAAATGAAACAAAAAGGGGGGCTTTTCATATTCTGTTTTTTTAGGTAAAACAACAACAACAACAGACATGTTATTTCTTTTTTTATTCTTCTTTTTTTTTGCCATATACATATATTGAGGGATCAAGTTTAAGCTTCGATAAGGGCAATGCCACTGGAATGTTGATCCTTCACCCCTAGGAGCCCTGAAATTCGGTTTTTTTTCTAAAGTAAAGGTTTTCTTTTTTAAAGGGGGCTTGATGTTAGGAAAAGTTCTGATTTTTTTTTTATAAAAAGAGAAAGTTTAGATTTTTAAAAATGAAAATATTTTTTAGTCATTTTAAAGGAAGATTTTTAAAAAAAGTTTTGATTTTTTTCAACTATTTGGAAAAAAAAAAGCTTTGATCTTTAAGAAAAGTAGTGATTTTTTAAAAGAAATATTTGATTAAAAAAAAAAGATTCCAGCCGCCGTATGCAACGACTCCACCACTGGAGGCTAGAGAGTCATTGGGCTCTCTGATGGTGGAGCCATGGGCAACATAGAAGGAGGAAGAGTTTTTTTTTTTTAATGAGGTTAAAAATGAAAGAATGCATAGTTATAAAAAATAGGTACTTTATTCTCATTCCCTTACTTTTTATATTTATAAAAAATACCCATTTTTTGTAGCACCACCTTCACTCTCTGACCTATTTACACCCATAACCCTTTTTGTTTATTCATACCTTCAATTTAATCTGAATTTTCAAAATTAAAAGCAAATTATTTCCTACATCAGTCCTCTATCTTCCACATTTATTATCTTTTAGTCCTAAAATCTAGCTATGTCATTTGGTATCCATCTTTAATAAGTTTTATATCTTCCCTTTCATTTGCATTTATACTTTATGTATTTGATGTCAATTATGTACTTTATTTTAATATTTTTATATTTATTCACACTTGTATAATTTGTATATTCTGATTTCATCTTTATTTATTTTCATGTCTATTTATATATATTTTTTACACATTCCTCTTGCATACATTTTAATATTATTTGCTTATGCTACTTTGATTCATTTATTGTATTATGAATAAGGTGTATTATTGTTATTATTATCATCATCTTGTCAAGGTCTTATTTCTTTCATTTATTTAAGCTTTCTTTTTATTATTTACCTTTTTGAAAGAGTTTTAACTTTTCATTAACTTTAGCCAATTTAATTAGTTTTCCTATTTTATTACTATTCAATTTAAAAGAGGGAACTTTAGGTCATTTTTCCATCCTATAAATGTTGGCATAAAGTTAGTTAAGTAGGGGTTGCATTTTAATGAACCATAAGTTTTTTATTTTTATTTTACATTTGAATTCAAGTTAGTCTTTAAAATCTTATCTACCATTTACTCCAGAAGAAGTATAAATAATATGTAGGATATTTTTTATTTGGGTTTTAAACTAATTTTAAATATCATATAGGATTCCACTTTGGAATCACAAATTAATATGTAAATATTCTTTAGAACTTTGTTCAAGATTAAAACTAAGGATTTTTGTAGGTGAATTGTAAATCATGAGAAGGTCTTTTTAAGTATTTTATTTTAGAAACTTTGTAACACCCATTACCCGTGTTTGACACCAGGATAGGGTATGAGGTGTTATCCACTAAAACACATGCAACCCACCCTTCAACTTACACTAATTGAAATGTATCCCAATTTAAAACTTTTTTAAACAATGTCCTACGGACTTTCATATGGGCCTACGAGGCCTAAAACATGATATAGAAACGATTCGGGACCATTTTGGGCACTTAGGAAACTATCAAGAAAATCCACTAAAAACAGGACACACGTCCGTGTGGAAGGGCAACACACCTGTGTGGCCTCTAGACATGGCCGTGCTAATGGCCCGTATACCTCACACAACCTAAGCATCTAGGGACACACCCGTGCCATTCGTCCGTGCGAATTTATTTTCTAACTTTGAACTTAAGGGGGTTTCACATGGCCTAGCACACGCTCGTGTGATCAGCCCATGTCCCTCACACGGCCAGGACACGCCCATGTCGCAACTCGTGTGCAAAAACCTTGACATTCTATTTTTGACGTCAGCAATCACACGACCGTGGCACATGCCCGTGTGCTTGGCTGTGCCCTCCACACGGTTGAGACACACGGCTATGTCTCAGCCTGTGTGTTTACTACTGGGCATTTAATGCAACAAATTCAAGGTGCAGGGAACACACGGCCTAAGTACACGCCCATGGGGCGGACCGTGTGGACAGAAATAGGCTATCTACCAAGCCTCCTTGCCACCCTAAAACAGGATCAAACATATCCAACCATACCAAGACTCCAATACTCAACCAATAGCCATAATTCGACATCCGTACAACTTAATATAAGCCACAAACCATGCATTCAATCTATTACTCCTAGCACATACAATTGCTCATGCTAAATTCTCATTCTTGAAAACACTATCATTGCTTTTGATAACCAATGGTAAATATTAGCCAATAACTTTGGCCTTATACAAAATGAGTTATTTCAAAGACAAGCCAACACATTTGGCTTCAAAATATTATGACACTCAACAAAAGAATAAAGTTTTATACATGCCATATTCTCAAAATGGTAAAGCTAACTATATCAGGTGCATGGGATGATAGTGTGAGCAGAGCCTCCGACATACTTTGATCCACGAGCTAACTAGGCGGCACTATAAGAAAATAGAAAGGAGAGGGGTAAGCATAAAGCTTAGTAAGTTGAATGCAAACATTATCAACAATTTACCATGAATTAACATGTTCATAAAAGACCAACATTCACTCATAAACATGAATGATTATGGGCATAACTTACTCATCATCATTCTCTTACTAATCATACAACATAAGATCAAACACATTTCCCATACATGATATACAAGTACCTGTACCACTCACAATAAGTTTATCATTTCTTTTAATTACTCACGCTACAAATTTTTCCCATGGAATTCAGTGGAATAGGAGAGGATACTCAATAGCCTCAAACGTAGGTTAAGCACTGATGCCATGTCCCAAACATGGTCTTACACTGGCTCATATGTCAAGGGCGATGCCATGTCCCAGACATGGCCTTACACTAGCTCTCGTCTCATCGCTGATGTCATATCCCAAACATAGTCTTCCATTGGAATACATCTCAAGCCGATGCCATGTCCTAGACATGGTCTTACACTGACTCTCTCGTATCGAGGCTGATGCCATGTCCCAGACATGGTCTTACACTGGCACTCCTCGGTTCGTACCGATGCCATGTCCCAGACATGGTCTTACACTAGCACATATCGAGCCGATGCCATGTCCCAGACATGGTCTTACACTAGCTCATCCATCTTGGTGTCGATTCCATGTCCCAAACATGGTCTTACACTAACACATAACGAGGCCGATGCCATGTCCTAGACATGGTCTTACACTAGCTCTCGTATAGCCCTAGTCTCACGGCTCAATTATCCAATCTATTCCTACGGTTCCATCGGGAAATTTACCACATCAGCCTTATTATATCAATTGCAAAGGTATAATCATCATCTTATGTAATATCAAAGTCTATGTATAAACATAAAATAAAGTTGAAATATTTACACCTAACTTACATCAGTATATAAAAAGGTAGTAACTCGATCAATCTTAATCTACGAGCTTGGCCTTCCCCTGGTCTAAGTTTGGGTCTCGTACTTCTTGATCTAAAATGACAAAATTTCACTAATTTACTTATAAACAAATTCAAGAATCATAATATGGCAAAATGGCCATTTTGCCCCTAGACTTTGGCAAAATGACCATTTTACCCTTAGGCTCGAAAATTGATTTTTATCGAATTTCCTTATTAACAAAGCCCAACCGAATCTTTTTCACTCTTATGACAACCCCAAATTCTCATTATTTCACACAAATATCAACAACCTATCAAACTTTACAAATTAGTCCAATTTAGGTGTTTTCCATGAACACCCTTTTTATAAAAGTTGTTTATTTAACAACCTACATTCATTTTCCTTCATAAAATTCCAGAAACCAACATTTATTCATTCATGTAAAAACCCTAAACTCTTAACCATTTTACAAAATACACCTTTCAATATGTAGCTCATGCTACAAGGGTCCTAAAAATGCAAAAATCATCAAAGAAACCATTAAAATCACTTACTTGTGAGTTTTTAAAGTTGCTGAAATTTTTGAGCTTCCAAAATCCCTCTAACGGTTGCTAGTTTCAGTAGGATGATGAAGAAAAGATGAAGCCTTACTTATTTTAGTTTATTTTTATTTCTAGTCAAAAATGGTTCACCGAACCTACTAAAAATAGACTTTTGACTTTTCTTTCTCTCCATGGACTCCTATGGCTGGCCATGCCTTCTCTAAAGGCCTAATTGCCCTTTAAACACCCTACATTTTGATTCTCAAGCTATTTAACACCTTTTTCTAACAATTCGCAACTTTTACCTTTTATGCGATTTAGTCCTTTATTGCAATTAAGCCTTCAATCGCGTAAATTAATTCACCAAAATTTTAAGCATGCTATAACACATAAAATAAAGCTAAAATAATTTTCTCACACCTTGGGTAAGTGATTTCGAAATCACTATTCTGACTAAGCCCAATTTTCGGATGTTATAAACTATTTAAGAAAGCTAATAAATTTTATTTAATATATATTATTTTAGGATTTTGACAAATTTAAACCTTAGATCAAGAATTTTAAAGTAGGATAAATCATAAACCCAGCATAAGATACTTTCGTAAGATCTTAATAGGTTTAACGCTATTAATTAAATCTTTTAAGAAATAATAATAATAAAAGATCGAATAAATTGTAGATGGATTTTAATATTTTTTTTAATTCATTGGTAATTTCTATGTTTTTTTTTTATAATTCTAAAATAGAATTAATTTTAGGAATTGAAGATACTTTACTAGAATTATTTAGGTATTATTTAGGGTTCCCGTTAAAAATAAAAATCTCTAATTTAAGTTTCAAATTAGATGAGTTTGGTAAACACATCTTAATTGAGTTACAAGTAAACTGGAGGCATTTTCTTTAGAGTTTTTATTTAAGATTTCCATAAGATTTTAGTGCATTAATATACTTAATTAAAAAACCTAGCTCCCAAAACCCCGTAGGACTATCCCCGGATAGGCATTGTGGGGGTGCTATAACCTTCCTCACACGTAACTGCACTCTTGAACTTGAAATTTGGTGATGAGATTGCGTCTAGACTTTTAGGATTTTTCTGTAGTATTAATTATAGACTTTTAGACGATAGGTGGCTAACCAACATAGCCCTAATTGGTTAGTGACGACTCTATGTTAATTTAGGCCCTCCGTGTAACACCCTCTTACTCGAGACCGTCACCGGAGTTGAGCTTGAGGTGTTTCTAAACTTAATTTATCATTTAAACAACTTTAAACCATTTATTTTAACTTTCGGAATAAGCTGTCCTTCTGCGTCATGGTCGCAAAAAAATCATATCTCGAGTTACGAAACCTGAAATTTAGATTCATAAATTTTTCCTGAAACTAGACTCATATATC
Source organism: Gossypium stocksii (assembly GCA_020496765.1). Taxonomy (NCBI): domain Eukaryota; kingdom Viridiplantae; phylum Streptophyta; class Magnoliopsida; order Malvales; family Malvaceae; genus Gossypium; species Gossypium stocksii. Next base: position 47,333,774 of record CM035624.1, read on the forward strand.
TATCTACTAATTGTTTTCTAGAATTTTTGGTTTGGCCAATTAGTACAGTTTATTAGTTAAAGTTACCCCTGTTTCAGTGTTCGACTGCTCTAACCTATGTTCACTACGAATCACTTTTCTCTCTATACAAAGGTCAAATGACTATGATGTTTGTTTATCCTAAAACTAGACTCAATAAGGAATCTACAAATATATATTATGACTCCTAATTGTTTTTGTACAATTTTTAGTGAATTTCTAAAGTCAGAATAGGGGATTCAAAAATCGCTCTGACCCTGTTCCACCAAAACCCAAATATCTCATAAAATACAACTCTTTTACCTATTTCATTTCTTCCATATGAAAATAGACAGAATAAGCTTCAATTTAATATTTTATTCACCACCTAGTATTGTCTCTACTATTTTTAGTGATTTTTCAAACTCACATCATTGCTGCTGAAAAATTCTATTTTATAATAAAGATCATCTTCCAATGGCATTTTATGAACTAAGTAACACATTAAACATACATGACATCAAATATCATCAAGATTGGCTATTCCAATGGCTAATCATTTCCAAGCATTTCCTTATCAAACCATCACCATATCATAAGATTATTTACACAAAATAATTAGATTGCTATACATGCCATACATCAAAATACACAAGCCATTATACCAAATTCTTCCTTGGATAGTGTGATCGTTCCTTCGACCCTTCCCGACTTCCAAGCTGGCTTGTCAAAACTACAATGAATGGAAAGGAGGGAGTAAGCATAAATGCTTAGTAAATTCATATGTAAATAACAAATAACATAATTATGAAATTCAACATAACATCGAATGCAATAGCATCACTAAAACATTCATGGCACAAGAACATTAGCTATCTTACCACATTATCGTTCTACCAAGTTCTCAACCCAAAGTTTAAGGTCATACCTGTCCAATTTCTCTTTCACAATACGTTTCAACATACCTCATTTGTTTAGGCGCTCTCATTATTCATTTACCAATCTACCCGTTGAACACAAAGAAATATAACTCGGATATACAAATCATATACTCATAAGTCTCATATTCGTAGCCAAACTACCATGTAACCTGCCCATAAGCGAACTCGGACTCAATTCAACGAGCTCGGGCGTTCGCATCCATAAGTGAACTCGGACTCAACTCAACAAGCTCGGATGCCTAGTTACATCTCACGAACTCGGACTCAACTCAACGAGTTCGGAACTCAACCACCCTAGTGACATGTCACTTGTATCTTAATCAATTCCCAAGGTTCAAACGGGATTTTCATCAATCACAAATTTCCGGTCGTCTTCCTCGAAATGTCGGAACCAATACTTGCTTGCATCTCATACTTATCAAGTTAACCACATAATTTGCATATCAATAAATAATAATTCACAAAGCATAATATTCATGATAATAAGTACCAAATCATATAAATACATTAAATTACTTAAAATAAAAATTATGTTACCTTATTTACACATGAACTTACCTCGGTACCAAAATATCAATAATCGAGCCTATTCCTCGTAAACTTTGTTTTTCCCTCGATCACAACTTGAATCTCGTTTCTCTTGATCTAAAATAACACATTTAGCTCATTTAATACTCACATTTATCAAAACAGTCCTTGACCCTAACTTTGTCAAAATTAGGAATTTGCCCCTAAACTTTTACATATTTACACTTTTGCCCCAAGACTCGTAAATTAAACTTTATCCCAAACTCTTAGGTTTTAAGACATGCTGATCATTTATTTACTAACAGAAACCCCAAATTCCAACTATAACATGCACTTATGAACAATAGGTATTTTTACCGATTAAGCCGTTTTACTCGTTTTTACTCAAAACCGAGTAGCACAAGTTGTCTAACATAATCTGAAACCTCATATTCTATCACAAAACATCAAAATAAACACTTTTCACCTATTGGTATTTTTCCAAATATGAACCCTAGCTTAAATTATTGCTAGCATAAGCTTTATCGAGCTACCGGGATCACAAAAATATAAAAATCATTAAAAATAGGGCTTGGATGCACTTACTATGAAGCTTGAAAGTTGAAGAAACCCTAGCTATGGAGAGAGGTGATATTCGGCCAAGGTTGAAGAAGATGATAACAATTTTGTCATCTTTTTCCCTTTTAATTCATGTTAATAACCAAATGACCAAAATGCCCTTAATGTCTTTATTTGAAAATTTTCATGTACAAGCCCATTTTTGTCCAAAATTTTAGAAATTGGTCAAATTGCTATTTAAGACCTCCTAATTAGTATTCCAAAGCAATTTCATACTAAATGCTTCTAGAATACAAGTTTTGCAACTTATTCAATTTAGTCCCTAATTTCAAATTAAGCACTTTATGCATAGAATTTCTTCACGAAATTTTCACACCATCAAGCAATCATATCACAAACATCAAAATAATTATAAAATAATTATTTCTATCTCAGATTTGTGGTCACAAAACCACTATTCCCATTAAGCCCTAATTCGGGACATTACACTTCGTGTCTAGCTTTGCTTACTAGGCCACCGTACTCTTGTGTAGGCCACGTTATGACAATATTATGTCGAATCATAAAATTCAAGAGGAATTAAGATAAACCACTAGCAAGCTATTAAGGTCTAAATGGTAAACAAATTGAAATTACAAGATTAATTGATAAATAAAAAACGGTGGATGATTGATTCTCGATGTGGTTTACCAATATTCAAATTAAGGATCCAAACTACTTAAGCTCCTAAAATGACTCCATTTTACCTCTCGGTCTTAATTTTACCAAGTTAGACAAATTAATTTAGTTTATCTATTGATCTCACCAGTTAACCTAGGACTAATGAATTGGTGCCCAATAAGATCTTTTCTCGATCTCACTTGCCTAGGTGTTCCCTTATGGCTGTCAATCTTAAGTTTTTAACATCATTCAAATTAGTCTATTTTGTTACAATTTGGTCCCTCATCCAAAAATCAGCTCACTACATCTCCATCAACCAACCTTTTTTTAAGTTTAGTTACCCATATGAAAAGTAAAGCTAATGAACATGGAAATGAAAATCATAGAAGTCATTAAAGAAAAGCTTAAGAAAAATATAAAATTCTGGATTTTTATGCAAGGAAATATAAAAGGAATCAACTTTAATAGATTTAAAGCAAAATAAAATGAAATGCATTAAACTAAAACTAAAATTGCCATTACAAGGAAGGTACAGGGACTGAAAATGCAAATAAACCTAAGCTACAGTACTAACTAACTTAACTAACTATAAAAACATTAAGAACAACAAGAAAATGCAGTAAAATAAACTCTAAAACTATGAAAGAAGAAGAGAAAATATAAACCCTAGAAAAAGTGCAGAAAAACTAAGAGAAAACCTAGATAAAACTAAAGCTAAACTACTCTAATGTAGCCTATCTTCTTTCAGCCAAATTTTGGTTGACATAAGTAGCTATTCTGACCCTATTCTTGTGCCCAAAATACCCTTGATCAAGCCTTTAATGATTGTGCTTAGGTTGGACAAAGACTACTTTTTGTGTCAATTTTTGTCCCCTTACAATGTTGGTATCGCGATACCCAAGAATAGGATATCAAAATATCATGGGCAATCTTAAACTTGGGGTGCTTCTTAGTAGGTGGATATCACAATACTACTAAAGGGTGGTCTCTATCCTTAGGTCTGTTGGAGATTTTGTAATTCCAAGGGATGTCATTTTTGCTCAGTTTCAGCCTCCAACACGTTCCTACAACACTCAACCATATGTTAGGCCCCCCAATGACACTATTGGCCAATTTCGGTCTCAAAAACTAGAAAAATGAGACATTACACTTATTAACTCAAGACCTAAAAACTAGAGAAAAGACACTACTTTGCTTGAAAACAAGCTCTTTAAGTGTAATAAGAAAGACTAATTTGTCATATCAAATTATGGCAGATCACATCATCATCATCACCATTAGCGACAAGTATAGTGTCCAAATGAGCCATGTTCTCAGTTTTAGAAGAATATAAGGTTTTGGTAATTATCTGGTTTTTCCTAAGTCTTGAAATTGTTTCTTCTATCTTAAAATTTAAAGGTACTAATTTCTTAACTCTTCTAGGCATGCAAAAGAAAAAAAAAAAAAGAAGAAGAAGATAACATTACTCCTAAAGTAAACTTAGCTAATTCTTATACTAGTAATAGCTAATCTAATTATTAAGTTGGTTTTGAAAAAACAATATTTTTCAAAAACAAGTTATTTAACCTATTGATTTTACCACCGCTCTTCCTATCAATGGCGTAAAAAAACCTTGGTATGCAAAAAACGGTGATGAAAGTAGAAACAAAATTAGTTCAATAATTTTAAAACTCAAAACAAATACCTCCTTCCTAACTTACTTGCAAGTATGCAGAATTGCTACCAAGTAATAATTATAATGAAATAATTCTGTTGAAGTAAGTATTCCAAGAATCGAACCCACAAAAAAATTAAAATTAAATAGATTAAATAGCTAATGCAACTTAATTAATTAAACTAACTAATTACCAAATCTAAAATTAAGAGTAACTAAATAAAAGGGAATGATTTTTTATTAAACTAATCTAAAGCAATAAAAGTAAAATGAAAGTAATACTAGTATAAATTCACAAATATGTTGTGGGAAGAAATCTTTGATTAATGAGATTTAATAATTTATTTCGGTTATCACTAGATCTAGGGTTCATAACTAAGATGTTTATCAAAATGTAGGTACATGAGTTGGTGTATAGCTTATGTAACACCCCTATCCCATAACCGTCGCCGGAATAGGTAAGGGGTATTACCAGACTTGTAACTCAGATCGGATCAATAAAATTTTGAACTAAAGATTCAAAAATATAGTTCTATAATCATTTATCAAAACATGCTTTGAAAACTCATATAACGATACATACATTCATTGCGGATCAAATTGAAAACATGTGAAAGATCTAAGAAACTTTGAGAAAATTTTCAAGTTAGGGACATACGGCCATGTCCCTAGCCCATGCACCCTACACGGTCATGCCCCATACTTACCTTAGTAGTGGGCAACACTACCAAACATCACATGGTCACCTGACACACCCGTGTGTCTAGACCGTGGGAAAAATTGCCATATACCACACGGCTACCAAACACGCCAGTGTGTCTTGGCCGTGTGCAAGACTGCCCAAAATATTTTAGATGCAGGGTTTACATGGTCTAGTCACACGCTGTGTGCTCTGCCCGTGTGGCACAATGCAGGCTTGGTTTAAGCCATTTTGCCACCCAAATGAGTCAATCCCTACAAGCATCAAATAACCATACCATTTTATAGACAATTTGGCAACCGAAACAAGCAATAAAACCACCACATTCAAGACACAATTTGCAACCATTAAACATCATCTAAACATGTATCAAATATGCACAGTTCCATACCAAAACACTCATCCACACAATAGCTATAATGCTAATCAAATAACATCATAGTACTTCTCAATTTATCACATAAGACCACATGATAATAGTTGTTCAAAATAGGTTAAACATACACCAAACAAGCCATATCTCATAGCTTGAATAAGTGCCAAATTATACTATATTCATTAGCAAAGCTAGACATAAACATTAACTAACAACTAACTATACATGTCATGACCATTTCTTTTACAAAGATCCAAAAGTACCAAAATCTCGACGGATAGTGTGATCGCAATCTCTGACTCGTCCAAAAATCGAGCTAGCTTCTGAATCTATAAAACAGGGGAAAATAAACAGGTAAGCTTTAAAAGCTTAGTAAGCCCGTATAACCGAGAATTTAACTTACCGAATCGATAGAAATAAGCATGCCATAATTACCAACCCAAGTCACATGTTCATATTGCCTATTTATCAAATCCACATATGTTAGTCCTTGTAGCTTCATGACTCATTCATTCTCCAAATAAACATTCACATATCACAAGCATAAATCAAATACTTAGGACATATAGTTCATGTCATAAAATCCCTATACATCTTATAACTCATGTAACATAAAGTTCTTATACTCCTTGATCATCATGTAACATGTATCAATAATTGCCCGTTGAACCTTTAAGAACATCGAGGCATACTCAGATGATACACACACAGTGTATATACGTATAACCTGTAATTCCGTCAATGCATCATATATGCTCTTTCGAGCCTGTAACGGTAAGCCCGGAGGCTGAACATGTAATCCCGAAGGATGAACAGTAAGCCCGTAGGCTAAACATGTAATCCTGAAGGATAAACGGTAAGTCTGAAGGTTAAACATGTAGCTCATGAGCTGTGGTGAGTCCGCTACAAATGTAGGAGCTCAACCACCCTGTAGCCCTAGTGACATGTCACTTGTATCCTACGACTTCTATGATTCGAACGGGACTCGGTAATCAGATCGTTCTTATAACCTTTATACAATTCCATACCAATTCACATATATCCAATAGACAATCTCATTCCACAAAAATTTTCACATTCATATGGCATTAATACAACTATTACAAACATAATACAAAGTAAATTCTAATTATACGAACTTACCTCGATTTCTCGATATCTATTCGTCTACTTTTCATTTTCCCCGATCAAGTTTCGAGATTTGATTGTCTTTGTTTAGATTAATGCAAATTCAACTATTTAATCACCAACATATTCAATTTAGTCCACAACATGTATTTTGGCCAATTTACAAATTAGCCCTTATACTGTAACATCCCAAAATAGGGCCTGAACGGAATAGTGGTTGCGAAACCACAAATCTAAGATAGAAACAATTATTTTACAATTATTTTGAGGTTTATGATATGATTGCATGATTTTGTGAAAATTTCATGAAGAAATTCTATGCATAAAGTGCTTAATTTGAAATTAAGGACTAAATCAAATAAGTTGCAAAACTTGCATTCTAGAAGCTTTTAGTATGAAAGTGCCTTGGAATATTAATTAGAGGGTCTTAAATAGGAATTTGACCAATTTCTAAAATTTTAGACAAAAATGGGCTTGTACAGGAAAATTTTCAAAGAAAGGCATGAAGGGCATTTTGGTCATTAGGTAATTAAAAGAATAAAATGGGAAAAAGATGACAAAATGTGTTCATCTTCATCAAGCTTGGCCGAAACTTCATGTGTCTCCATAGCTAGGTTTTCTTCAACTTTCAAACTTCATAGTAAGTGATTCCAAGCCCCGTTTTTAATGTTCTTTACGTTTTTGGAATCCTGGTAGCTCGATTTAGCATATGCTAGCAATAATTTAAGCTAGGGTTCATGTTTGGAAAAATACCCATAGGTGAAAAGTGTTTATTTTGATGTTTTATGATAGAATAAAAGGTTTTAAATTATGCTAGACAACTTGTGCTACTCAGTTTTAAGTAAAAACGAGTAAAAGGGCTTAATCGGTAAAAATACCTATTGTTCATAAGTACATGTTATAGTGGGAATTTGATGTTGTTGTTGGTAAATAAATGATCAGCATGTCCTAAAACATAAGAATTTGGGATAAAGTTTAATTTCCGAGCCTTGGGGAAAAAGTATAAATATGCAAAAGTTTAGGGGCAAAAATATAATTTTTCCAAAGATTGAGTTAAGGGCTGTTTTGATAAACGTGAGTATTAAATAAGCTAAATTGCTATTATAGATCAAGAAGAACGAAATTCGGGAGTAGATCGGGGAAAGGAAAAAGTAAAGGACTAAATTGTCAAGTTTAACCGTATTTTGTATCGAGGTAAGTTTACGGTAAATAAATGCAATATTTCATTATTTTACATTAATGTTGTTAATTTCCAGCATATATACATTTACTTTATGAAAATATTCGAAGTTGAACCAAAGACGATATGACAGAGAAAAAGTATCAGAAAGCCCCGTTTGAAATATAGGAATATTTGGGATACGGAATGTCATGACATTTTGGGTTACCAGACAGGATAGGAATATCCCATGTAAGTCCATATTAAAAGTATGGCTTTGGTAGGACAGGGAACATCTCATGCAAGACCATGTCTAGAACATGGCATTGACAGGCTATTATCAGGCAGGAAAACCCGAGTATCCTTAGTATTCCGAGTGGTTCAACGGGCTATTGTATAGGTTAAATTACAGGAAATTCTCAGCAAAGGAAAGGTAAGTTATATTCATGAGTTTATTGAATAATCAAGTAAGAAAGAAAGTAAGTGAATAAGGAAGAGGGTAAGAAATGAGGTGTAAGTAAAGCTTATGATGCTTGATGATACTATGATTAACTATTATTTAGGGTGAATGTTGTGATTTATTCACTTGTAAACTTACTAAGCTTAGTGCTTACTCTCTTTATTTTCCTTCTTTTTATAGTTCTTACCAAGCCAACTTGGGGATCGCAAGGAACGTCGGAGATCCGGTCACACTATCAACAGGATCATTTTGGTATAGCTAGACGTTTCATTTCGCGTATGGCATGTATAGGGACTTGGCTTCTTTTGGTATGGATGTCCTTAGGATATGTTTAATGAATGGTATATAAATACTTGTTGATGATTAGCTATTGGAATGACTCATCAAACATAGGTTTAATACTATGTATGCCTAAATGGTAATTATCACATGGAAACCATGAAAAAGGTGAAAATAGCTTAATTCAAACAGCAGTAGTGATGTAATTTTGAAAAATCACTAAAAATAGTAGAAACGGAATTAAATAGTGAGTGAGATATTAAATTAAATCTTAATGAGTCTATTTTCATGTGGAAGAAGCAGAGTAAGTAAAAGAGTTGTATATTATGAGTTATTTGCATTTGAGTCAGACTGCTCCAGATTGACTTCGTGATCCCCTGTTCTGAATTTAAAAATTCACCATAAATTTTACATAAATAATTAGGCATTATAGTTTATATTCCTAGATTCCTTATTGAGTCTAGTTTCAAATGAAATAAACGACATACATATTTTAATTTTGTACAGAGAGAAAATTAATTCGTAGTGAACAGAGGTCAGAGTAGTCGAACTGTGTAATAGGGGAAACTTTAATTAATAAACTGTACTAATTGGCTAGACTAAAAATTCTATAAAAAAATTAGTAAAAAGGTATATGAGTCTAGTTTTAGGGAAAATTTACAGAATTAAATTTTGAGTTTCGTAACTCGAGTTATGATTTATTTAGTGACTATGATGCAGTTGGACAGCTTTATAAGGAACAGAGAAATAATTTTATTTTGGTTCATTTAAGTAATCGGAAAAATTTTATTGATCCCGATTCGGCCCTGAACCATTTTAATAGCATGATTTAGGGTCTCGATGACCCTATTTAGGGATATATTGAATGAATGAAAATAAATTAATTTTAAAAGCAAATTTTTATGCCCGATTGAGTAAGTTAAGTTCGGTAACATCTCGTGCTCGACTCTGGCGATGGTCTCGGATAAGGGGTGTTACATATACTTTCAACCACTTTACAAATTAGTCCTTAATTCAAAAATACATCAAATACACAAAATTTCAATACATATGTATATGGCCGAATACCCCTATACCTCATACAAGCACATAACTTTCATTTAATCACATTTCTAACCACATAATTTCTATTTATTTTCAATTTAATCCTTAAAACTCATTTTCATCAAAAATCACTTTATAAAACTTGTATATTTCAAAACATCTATCTATAATTCATCAAAAACCATTAAAATAACCATGTAGTCAACAATGGTATCTTTCAAAAACATAATCAACTTCAGAAATTGAGGTATGGGTCAGCTATATCGAGCTGCAACGATCTTAAAAACATAAAAAATCATTAAAAACCGAGATAAAACCGTACCTTAATTAACTTAAGAACAATGGCCGAATGAAACCTAGCAAGCATGGCTTCTTCTTTCTTTTACAAACGGTGGAAATGGTGATAAAAAATGGCCACCAATATGTTTATTTTTAATTAATAATAACTTATTAACAAATTTACTATTCTATCCATGATATAAAATATGCAAAATCATTCATTTTATGGCCACCAACGCTCATACTATTTAAAGAAGAGTAAATTTCATTTTAAAACCTTCCATTTATAAAGCCATAGTTAATTAAGCCCTTCTATTAATAAAACACATATTTATCACTTTACGCGATTTAGTCCTTTTTATCGAATTAGCTAATTAAACGATAAAAGTTCTATACGAAACTTCCAACAATAAATCTATCATGCTGTATAACAAATTCAAAATTAATAAAATAAAATTTCAACTCGGTTAAGTAGTCTCAAAATCACTCATTCCGACTAAGGTCTAAAATGGGTTGTTACAGCTTATGGATGTCTAGAAAACTCCAAAATTGGTATATAGTTTATAGGAATTAACTAAATCGTTGATCATCCCTATTATCAATCTCCACTACCTAAGTTGGTTTATATCTTTTGGTAGGCTCACAATTGATGTATATGTTAGTAAGTTTGGTAACTATCCAATTAGTTCGCTAAGATTAAGCCAACATGTCGCACTCTAGGCCAATATATTCCTTAACATATTTGTCACCTAAGTTAATTATGAATAACGAATCGAATAATTAATTTTGTTACCATCTAAACTCATCTTTAGCCTATTTCAATTAATAATCGGCTAAACTACAATTTCTTCACCACTTAGAACAATTAGTTCATAACAGAATTCAAATAAACATAAAGCAAAATAAATGCATGATCAAAACGAAGTAAAAGATGAAAAAAATTAACAAAATAATAAAAACCTAAAATTGTATCACCTAGCATACTTAACCTAACCTAAAGTATATAGGTGTTTATGTGATTCTTCTAGGGCTTCAAACTCGTATTGAGTAAATTTTCAACACAATAGAGGCGAGATGCTAATAGTCTTTTTTGAAACCTATTAATCAGGCCAATCCCAATCTAACCGAATTGTACGCAATCAAGAAGTTGTTAATGTTTTCTTACTTCAAGATGGAGTGATTCATTCAATTTAATTGCGGAGTTGAACAACCAAAATGTTATTAGTTAGGTGAGCAATCTAGAATCTGCATCGCTAATGTTCATGTCTTTATGCAGTATGATTGCTATCCTCATTCCATTGAATAAGAACTGGGTGTTTAAGGCAGTGACTAGAGAGGCTAATGGTGAGGCAGATAAATTTGCCAAAGCTGGAGTGAGAAGGATTAGCTCGCTGCTGCTATTTCCTGGAGGTGGTGCATAGTGCTATGTTTGTGTTTCCATCTTTATTATGGATATTTTGATCTCTGTTCAAATCCTTTACTTTTTCTTTCAAAAAGAAAAAAGAAGTTAAACTTCAAGATAACCCTAACACTTAGTTTCAAATCCTTTATCTTTCAGAAACAATCCTTTACTTCAAATCTTGAAATCCCGTCGTCGATTGAAGGTGGAAAATTGATATCCTTAGATTGAAATCTGAATGGATATTCATCATTCATCCAATCTGGTGACAAATTCAGGGGAGGAGTATGTATGTAATGCGGAGGAAATAACTTGTTATAGCAAGAAACTTGGAAATTATTTGTAAAATTTTAAAATTTGGTGTTAAATATTGGTTGTCGAAACCTTTTTTTGTGAAACGGGGTCGACTTGAATTTTTAAAAACGATAAAAAATGGGAGTCGCTACCAATATTAAATTTAATGATTATAAAAGTAAAAGAAATAATAGATTAATAAAGAACAAGTATAGAATTTCAGTATTTAAAAAAGGGAAAGAATAATAAACAATAGATACAAAAAGATAAAAATATAATAATAGTGATAATAATAGTGATAATATAATAGTAATAGTACGGGTAATAATAATAATACTAAATAATAGTAGTAATAAAATAATAATAACAAATATAACAATAAAATGTAATAATATTGAAAATACTAATAGTGATAACATATTAATAATAATAATGATAAAAAATTGAACAATAAAAATATGTAAATAATAATAATGAAAAATGGTAAAAAGAAAATATAATAAAATAAAAATAAGTATAATAAATAATGTAATAGTAATAATAATAAAATAAATATAATAGCAAAAAGTGACAAAAATGATGGTTGCAGGTGGTGTCAGAAGGCAACAACTAGGGGCGGCTAGGGTTAGGTTTTCTCCTTTTTTGTTTTTTCTGATTTTTGGGCTAGGGTTAGGGGTAGATTGGGCCTAGGTTTGAAGTTGTTGGGTATTGGGCTTTAGTTGTAAGATGGGCTATTTTATTGGGCCCGGATAAAATTTGGGTCTTACAGCTACCCCTCTTTGCTCATTGTCGTGTAATAGGAATGGAGCAAAGACTTCCAAAAAGACTAATTTTGCCCGGCTTCACCGAGTCTCGACTTTTTTGGTGCTGCTATTCTTTAGGTAGCTTCATTCCAGTCCACTTCATCTTGTTGCTTTAATCCAATCGCGACTTCGGGGAGATAAGACATATAGCTTCAATTTGCTCCAATGTAATTTTAGGGAGAAGAGATTTGTAGCTTCGATCTACTCCACTTGAAATTTCAAGGAGATAAGAATTATCTTCAGTCGTTCCAATATAGTTTCTAGGAGAAGAGATTTGTAGCTTCGATCTACTCCGTGAAAACTTCAAGGAAATAAGAATTATGGCTTCGAGCCGTTCCAATGCAATTTCAATGAGAAGAGATTTGTAGCTTCGATCTTCGCTACTGAAACTTCAAGGAAAAAAGGATTTTAGGGAGAAGGGATTTGTAGCCTCGACTTACTCCGCTGGAACCTTGAGGGGATAAGAATTCAGAGAAAAGAGATTTGTAGCCTCGATCTTCTTTACTGAAACTTAAATATAATTTCAGGGAAAAGGGATTTGTAGCTTCGACCTTCTCCGCTGGAATTTCGAGGGTGATAAGAATTCAGGGAGAAGAGATTTGTAGCTTTGATCTTCCTAGACTATCCCCTTTCTTTGATTGCGTTTTCTCTGACCATATGTGGACAGCCATGTTATTTTCCACTTTACCAAGAAATTCGTTCCCTATGTCAAACTTTCTAATTTAGTAATCGAACGTGAATCAACACCTTTTAAATGATAAAAATACAATGCAATCAAAATAAAATAAAACATGTTAGCACAGGAGAAATAAACAAAATAAAGTACCTATCCGGGTGACCACTAGAGGTTTGGAGTGGCTCTGCCTAGGGTGGACTTTTAAGGCTCGCTATATGGGGTTTGGTTCTAAAGAAAAAGTACCTGAACCAGCAAATTCCTCAATCCTCACCCATTATAGGCTCATATGGATTGAGTTCAGTTCAGGGGAATACATTTCCCTATGGCCATGCGGAGATGAAAATCTCACGAAGACATAGGTATGAATGTATCTTGGAAGCAGCCTACTAGCCCATGCAGAGGTGAAAACCTCACGATGGCATTGCTTCTCTGTAACACCCCCACGCCCGAGACCGTCGCCAGAGTCGAGCTTGAGGTGTTACCGAACATAATTTATCATTTAAACAACTTTACATCATTTATTTTGACTTTCGGAATAAGCAGTTTTTCTGCATCATGGTCGCTAAAAAAATCATATCTCGAGTTACGAAACTTGAAATCAAGATCCGTAAATTTTTCCTGAATCTAGACTCACATATCTATCTACTAATTTTTTTCTAAAATTTTTTGGTTGGGCCAATTAGTACAGTTTATTAGTTAAAGTTACCCCTGTTTCAGGACTTGACTGCACTAACCTCTACTTACTACGAACCACTTTTCTCCATGTAAAAAATTCATATAACTATACCGTTTATTTCTCTTAAAATTAGATTCAATAAGGATTCTGAGAATATAAATTACACCTCCTAATTATTTTTTTTCAATTTATAGTAAATTTTCAAAGTTGGAACAGGGGATCCAGAAATTGCTCTGGCCCTGTTTCACTAAAACTCAAATATCTTATAACATATAACTCCTTTACCTATTTAGCTTTTTGCATTTGAAAGTAGACACAATAAGATTCAATGTCATAGTTAATTCTTCACCTAATTCGTTTTCTACTATTTTTGGTGATTTTTCAAACTCACGTCGTTGTTGCTGTAGTGTTCTGTTTTATGGCAAGTTTCATCTTTTTATGAATTCTCATGAACTATATAACATATTAAACTCACAAGGCATCCAACATTATCTAGGCTAGCCATACCAATTACTAATCATTATCAAGCATTTTCTCAACCAAACCACAACCATATCACAAGATTATTTACACAAAACAAGTATATTGCTATACATGCCATACATCAAAACATACAAACCAATATACCAATTCTTCCTCGGATAGTGTGAGCGTTTCTTCGACCTTCCCGATATCCAAGTTGGCTCGCTAAAAACTACAATGAATGAAAAGGAGGGAGTAAGCATAAATGCTTAGTAAGTTTACATGCAAATAACAAGTAATATAACAAAGCAATTATATCAACAACAATAGCATGATATCACCAAGATACAAACCACATTTCTAGCTATCGTGTATCATCTTACCACCTTATTTCTGTTATATCAAGTTTCAACCCGAGGGTTAAGTACATACCTGTCCAAATTGTCCATTTCACAACACTTACCAAAATGTCATTTTCATCTTGAGTATTCTTCCATTCCGCTAGAATTTTACCCGTTGAACACATCGGAATATAACTCGAATACACGGATCATTTGCACATAAGTGTCACATATGTAATCAAGCGACCATGTAACCCGCCCATAAGCGAACTCAGACTCAACTCAACGAGCTCGGGCGTTCGCATCCATAAGTGAACTCGGACTCAACTCAACGAGCTCGGATGCCTAGTTACATCTCACGAACTCAGACTCAACTCAATGAGTTCGGACATTCGCATCCATAAGTGAACTCGGACTCAACTCAACGAGCTCGGATGCCCAACCATCCTAGTGACATGTCACTTGTATCCTAATCTATTCCCAAGGTTCAAATGGGATTTTCCTCAATCACATATCCTTGCCGTCTTCCACAAAATACCGAAACCAATACTCGGTAGCAATTTATATTTAACAAGTAGCACACATAATTTGCATATTATTTGATAATAACCACAAAGCATATATTTCATGATAAAAATCAGCATATCATATAAATAACATCAATTAACTTAAAAATAACGATTATGTTACATTATTTACACATGAACTTACCTCGGTACAAAATATAGCAATTTTGCAATTTAGTCCAAAATCTTTTCTTTTCCTCGATCAAGGTTGATTCCACGTCTTTCTTGATCTAAAATAACACATTTAGCTTATTTAATACTCTCATTATCAAAATAGTCCTAAATTCAAATTTTGACAAAATTACAATTTTACCCCTAAACTTTTGCATATTTACACTTTTGCCTCAAAGTTCGGAAATGAAATTTTATCACAAATTCTTATGTTTTAGGACATGCTGATCATTTATTTACCATTAGCAAGCTCAAATTCCCACTAAAACACATACTTATGAACAATATGTACTTTTACCGATTAAGCCGTTTTACTCGTTTTTACTTAAAACCGAGTAGCACAAGTTGTCTAACATAATTTAAAACCTCATATTCTATCATAAAACATCAAAATACACAAATTTCACCTATGGGTATTTTTCCAAATATGAATCCTAACTTAAATTATTGCTAACATAAGCTTTATCGAGTTACCGGGACTACGAAAACGTAAAGAACATTAAAAACGGGGCTTGGAATCACTTACTATGAAGCTTGGAAGCTTGAAACAAACCCTAGCTATGGAGAACCCTTGAAATTTCGTGGTAATGAAGAAGATGACCAATTTTATGTTATTTTTCCCTTTTTATTTCATGTTAATATCCAAATGACCAAAATGCCCCTCCTTACTAAACTTTCAAAAATTCCATCCATGTCCAAATTTTGTCCATGAACTTAAAATTGGTCAAATTGCTATTTAAGACCTCCTAATTAATATTCCAAAGCAATTTCATACTAGAAACTTCTAGAATGCAAGTTTTGTAACTTATTCGATTTAGTCCCTAATTTCAAATTAAGCACTTTACGCTTAGAATTTCTTCACGAAATTTTCACACCATCATAAAATCATATCATAAACATCAAAATAATTATAAAATAATTATTTCTACCTCGGATTTGTGGTCACGAAATCACTATTCTGATTAGGCCCTAATTCGGGATATTACATTCGCACTCCCACTTAAAAGGGTAAGATCGACTAATCATGTAATGCAATATGCAGAAAAATACCTAAACCCAAACCAACACAACAATTATAAACTGCAATGATAAAGACCGTAACAAAGACGAATAAAAATGCACCAAAAGGATCTCTACGATGAAAATGTAATGTGATCGAAGCAAAGGGAAACGCATCAGCACAGAAGAAATAAACAAAATAGAGCACCTATCCGGGTGACCACTAGGGTTTGGCGTACCTCTACTTAGGGTAAGCTCCTAGGGCTCTCTATACGATGTTTGGTTCTAAAGTAAAAGGTACCCGAACCAGTAGATTCCTTGATTCTCACCCATTATAGACTCATATGGACCGAGGTCAGTTTAGGGGAATACATTTCCCTATGGCTGCACGGAGATGAAAATCTCACGAAGACATAGGTACGGATGTATCCCGAAAGCGATCCACTATCCTGGACGGAGGTGAAGACCTCACGAAGGAATAGTTTCTCACTCCCACTTAAAAGGTATAACCGAGTGGTCATGCACTGCAATGTGCAGAAATATACAAAAAGCTCGAAGCAAATAAGGAAATATGAATAAAAATAATGAAGATCATAACACATAACGTATGAAATACAATGAAAGGATCGTATATTAAAACCAAATTTTCAATTTTCGACAAAAAGACAAAAATTAATCAACTCGTGGCTTGACTCTCTTTTTAAGTCCCTAGTGGAGTCGCCAAGCTGTCGAAACCATTTTTTTGTGAAACGGGGTCGACTTGGATTTTTAAAAATGAAAAAAAAGGGGAGTCACCACCAATCCTTTTTTGCTGAGGTAGGATCGGGTCACCTTGAAAAGTGGTTGTTTTAATAAACAGTTTGATTTATCAAAACAACGATTTTGATCTATGAAAACTAGAAAAATAGGTCCGAGATTCGATTACGTATGAGGAAGGATTAGCACTCTCGATACGCCCAAAATTGGTACCTAGTTGATTAATTTGTGTCTTAGTGTCAAAATTTTGAAAACTTGAAAGAATTTAAAATACGATCCCTTTTTAAAAAAAACACTTGAATAAATTGAAACAAATGTTAAAGACCCTCTTGTCTCGAAGTAATAAAATGCCACATCTAGTAAGTTACGACACGACATCTTGAACCTTGGAGAACGAGTTTGCCTTTTATTTAAAATTTGTGTATTTTAATATTTTTTAAAAGGATATTCGGTTATTTAGGGTAGATGAGGAAAATCGAAACCTAGTAAGTTAGGGCACGATTTCTCGAACTTCTAAATATTGAATATTTCCTTTATTTACAAAAAAAATCTTATCTCGAGGTCACAAGATGTCATATCCAGTAAGTTAGGGCACAACACCTCGAATTTCCGAGAATAAGCATTTTATTCAAAACTCGTATTGCGATTTTAAAAGAATATTCTGTTATTTAGGTTGAATGAGAAAAATCGAAACCCAGTAAGTTAGGGCACGACTTCCTCAAATCTCTAAATATGAAATAGCGATTATTTAAAAAACAAACTTAGTATATCGGGTAAAAATTTATTCGAATAAAATGTAAAAGAACTAATGATAGTGCTAATATGCACAACAGGATAATAACAAATGCGATGATATAAATGACAATAATATGAGTAAAGATATTAAAGTAAGATAAAAAGAACAAACTAATTAGAAAAAGTATAAGTAAATAAACAAATGTAAGTTTAAATAAAAGATTTGAAAATAAGCAAATGAATAAAATAATAAAAAATACTTAAGAAATTAAATAATATTAATGATAGTATTAATAATATTATTAGAAAGAATATAAAAAAAATAAAATAAGTAAATAAATAAAATGCATGATACAATATTAAATTTAATGATTATAAAAAGTAAAAGAAATAATAGATTAATAAAGAACAAATATAGAATTTCAGTATTTAAAAAAGGGAAAGAATAATAAACAGTAGATACAAAAAAGATAAAAATATAATAATAGTGATAATAATAAAGATAATAATAGTATGTTAATAATATAATAGTAATAGTACGGGTAATAATAATAATACTAAATAATAGTAGTAATAAAATAATAATAACAAATATAACAATAAAATGTAATGATATTGAAAATACTAATAGTGATAACATATTAATAATAATGATGATAAAAAAATGAACAATAAAAATATGTAAATAATAATAATGAAAAATGGTAAAAATAAAATATAATAAAATAAAAATAAGTAAATAATGTAATAGTAATAATAAAAAAATAAATATAATAGCAAAAAGTGACAAAAAGGACTAAATCGAAAATAAAATGAAATTTTAGGGTAAAAAGTAGGAATAAAAATAGGGGAAAGACCGATTTGAACGCGCGAATAATAAGTAGGGATCAAAATGGGAAATAATCCCTCCCTCCAAAACGCACAGTTAAAGGGGGACTAAGATGAAACGGAAATGAAATTTAAAGGATAAATTAAAAATAAAGAAAAACTGAATTAAAAACATTAAAAAATGCGGAAGGACTAAATGCACAAATTACCCAAAAGCCAAAAACACCCGGATCCCCTGGAGTGGATCGGGTCGATGCGCGGGTCGAATCAAAACGGTCGTTTTGGAAGCCTATTTAAGTCAATTTTTTGACAAAAAAAAAATTCATTTTCACCCTCTTCCAAAAAAAACCAAAGAAGGCTCTCTCTCCCCCTTTCTCTCAGCTCATAAGCCGGTGGGAGTTTCGGTCGCCGGACCACCGCTAGACCGTCACCGGCGACCGCCGTGCACTCCAAAAAGGTAAAAAATTTTATTTTATTTGTTTATATTTTGATGTATTTGTATATATAAGCTGGTTTTTAAAGAAAAATAAGAAAAATATCGGTATATATATAATAGTTTCGAAAAGAAAGAAAAAGAAAAAGAAAATAAAAAGAATAAAAATTTAAAACCTAGGTGCGTTCGGACCTTGTTCTTCTATCGATTATTTGCTGATGTTTTTGATCGATTTTTTATATACTTCGAATCTATTATTTACTTTGAATCTGTTTTTATTTCAAAAAAAAGGTCCTTCACAGTAGATTTTTGAAGGCTTTTATAGCCATTCTTTGTACAACTTGTTTGCTAATTGATTGCTTCTTTCTTTTTGCAGGCAAGTTGGGGCAAGTGGGGGGCGGTGCTGGTGGTTGCAGGCAGTGTCAGAAGGCAGCAACTAGGGGCGGTTGGGGTTAGGTTTTCTCCTTTTTTGTTTTTTTTTTTTAATTTTTGGGCTAGGGTTAGGGGTAGATTGGGCCTAGGTTTGAAGTTGTTGGGTATTGGGCTTTAGTTGTAAGATGGGTTGTTTTATTGGGCCCGGATAAAATTTGGGTCTTACATTGGTAGTGAGCGAAAAGCTAATATTTTGAGTTGATAATTTTTTGATTTACTAATTAGAAATTATGAAATAATATGAAATTACATTTTCCGTGTAAAATTTTCTGATGTACAATTGATTGGTTTTATTAAAACGTAAACATGATTTTCGTCAGACTCCATTTGAAAATTGGTTTAGTTGGTTTACAACCTATTTTAGCATCTCCTCCATTAAGAACAATTCTGGCTTATAATATACACTTGAATTTGATCTTTTGTTCCAGTAATGTAACAATTTTAGCTTATAATTTATAGGATTTGCAACATGTTTTCAGTTTGTTTGTCAGTTCTCTATTATAGCTTCTGTTTTTTGTACGGTCTGTGATCGGTTTTAGCTTCTCCGTTCTTTGGAATAATGGAACCATATTCATTTACAATTTTTGTTTTATCGGAGTTGAAGCCTTTTGTCATTTTATTTATTTATTTTTTAATTCCTCGTCATATATTAAATTTTAAAATTTTAAATAACGTTGTTTTAATCATGTTAATTAAAATTATCACACGGTTATGTTAGGTCAGGCTTGTTATTTTTAAAAGAAAACAAATAATTTTAAAATTAAATGACGTAATGGACATATGGATCCTTATGTTTGTAAGTTCTTTTCCCTTCTTTCATTATAATGTAATTGCTTATTTAACTAAAGAAAATAATAGCTAAATTACCAAAAAGAATGTAAATGTTGAAAGATCATTTTTGTCATTATGAAAAACCGTTGGATAACATTCTGTGAATGTCAAAAGTTAAAAAGAAAAAAAAAAAATTAAACCCTAATTTTTGAAATGTTAACTTGAAATTAATATTTTTTTAATTTTATATCTATGTTATTTTTTTGTTAGATGTGATATATGTGCTTGATAAAAATTATACATTTCAGTACCTAAAGCTAACGGGTTAAATTTTTTAGTATTTAATTCGAGTTTTAAAATTAATTTGATAAAAATTCATAATTACCTAATCATATTAGCAATTAACTTTCATCAGTTGACCTTAAAATCCAATTTAAAGCAATTCTATGGGATGATAAAATAAACGACAAATTTTTAAAAAAATTCACAATTAACACTAGACTTATTATATTAACAGAATCATAAGTAATCTTCAAATCAACCTTAAAACTTAAATTTAACACTAAAAGTTAATATCATTACTTTCAAGTACCAAAATTTATAATTTTTCAAATACATGTACCATATTGGACAAAAAAAAAAAAAAAACAAGTGTAACCCATTAGAAACAAAGTGTCAAACTCGAGTATTAAATCATATATTAAGCCTTAAATAAATAAAGCTATGTAATTTTGACAATGTTTATAATTTCTAAAAGAAATTAGATATTAAACTTAAATTACAACTTATTGGTCAAATATTCATCTTCTTTAAGAATAACTTGAATTTAAATCATTGTGTTTAAGTGAAGTCATTGAAAGAGAGTATGAGGCAACTTCTGTGGGGTTTAAAAAATCAAATATAAACTAAAAAATTGTTAATTTAAAGACCTACGTATTGATAATGTAGTCACCTTTGTCAAAAGTATGTATAAGCTTCACTAAAGTATGATTTCATCTTGGTAAAAAAAAAAAAAAATAAAGGAAAAGACGTATGATTTCATCCACCGACCAAGTAGAAGAATATTGAATTTGATACCTAGAAGAAAGAAAGAGGCAGGAAAAGAAGAAAACGGAAAAAACAAGTATATCTTTGAAAATGGATCGTAAGACAAAGATTCATAGGACGGTAAAACAAGTGTTAGTATTCCGTGGTGAAAGAACAAAAAAATCTCGTGTCAATGTCGGATTGAAAAAACAAAACGATCTTTTCCAACTGAAGAACGCGGAAATCCAATCCAATATTGTTCTAGTCTTAATTTCACCATTCAAACACCAAACAAATTTTCATTCATTATCACACTTGTTTAATTACATCTAAGTAGTAATATCAATTTAATTAAAATTTTATAAATTAATTAATTATAAGGGTTTAGTTGCCTTTTGACTTTTGTAGAAAATATGTTTAAAAATAGATTATACACATTTTTTTTAAAAATTTACTAAAATAAATGGTACCATATAATCTTATTTGAATTAAGTAAAATATATTAATTATTAGTGAAAAGATATTTAGCAGAAGTCATTTTCGCTACTCATTCAATTCTATATAAATCAATACGCAATCATGGTTGATTATAGTGTGGACATAATTTCTGCTTACCACTTATGTTTAATTGCTTTGTTTAAGATAGTTGAAGCTTAGCTGTTTTCTAACTTATTTTAGTCTCTATGTAGAAAGAAGATTCAACAGCTGAAATCACCACATAATTAGCAACACACTATCTTAAATTTGTTGGAACTGAGTTGGAAACCAAGAAATATGACCATCTTGTGTTGGACACAAACACCCAACCTTAATTATTCCTTACACATAATAATTACTTCACATATAGATGCAACATCTATCCTTTTATTATCTTATCAAAGCTTATAGTTAGGGTTGGTAATGAATACTGAGGTTTCAAATATTTATAGATATTTGATCAAGATTCAAATCTTGTATATGTGAGTTTAAACATATTAACTTTTATATGCCTAAATATGTTTTATTTTTGTAAATTATAAATCGCATAATATTTTATTTGGCCTTCTAAATTTTATAAAAAAAAGTCATTTTACTCATTCATTCAATTTTTCATCTTCTTTAGCTTTTAAATTTGCGTTGTTTGTCAAATCACCCCCAAAATAGATGAAAAAGTTAACATTTTTAACTTTGCTGATATGGCATACATGTGGATACTATGTTAGCAATAAATTATTTTTAAAATTTTATAAAACAAATATATATATATATATATATATATATATATAGAAATTGTTTTAGAATTAAAAATTATTTAAGAGTATAAAATAATACTTTTTATTTTTTTTGTTTTTAAAAAATTAATTAATTGCTAATGTAGCATATAGGTGAATTAATGTTAACTTTCCATCCATTTCAATATGATTTGATAAACAATGTAAATTTAAGAACTAAAAGAGATGAAAAAGTAAATAAAGAATTAAAATGACTTTATTTTTTAAGTTGGAGAGTCAATAAAGTAATTATGCAATTATAAATTTGGATATTGCAATACATTATTCACTTTATTTTTAATTTTTTATTTATTAAATTTGAATATTTATCCAATTTAAATAATAATACTTGAATCTAATACAAATTTAAATTTTAAAATAATAATGTAGATATATTTGAAAACAAAATACCTACTACCGTCCCTAATGTTTTTCAAAAGAAAAAAAAAAAAAAGAGAGAGACAAAATGGATGATAATTATGATTCATACATTGTAGAAGTAGATTGAGTAGAAATTAGATTGTTATAATGTTTGAGGTTGACTTACATAAATTTCGTGTAGAAGTCACTTTGTTATAGAACGTGCACCAATGTGGTTTTTCAGTGATTAAGGTAGCCTGTGGTTTGCAACTGCCAACAACCTAAGTGCAAAACTACTGCATGGGCCCCTCTTGTTCAAAGACCGAAGTCCGTTTGAATCTGTCTTTCTTGATCGGAAAGAAAATTTAAAGAGTAATCCAAAAATTCAATTGCATTTTTCAATAAGAGATTCAACTAGAGTGGAAATTGAGTAGATTGTCTGAAGATTGAGTTGCACGTTATTTTGAAACGGAGGATTTATTTGGGTAGCATGATATAACTCTCTATATTAAGAGTTATATTATATTTTATTTAAAATAAATTAATTAATTAATTCTTGTACGTTAGATCAAATAGTAAATAGGTTATTTTTGTTAAAAATTTCATCCATTTGTACTATTAAAAACTGACATTATTAATGTAATAACCATATAGTTACACATAATGTACTACGTTACCTCATTCTAACATATAGTGGCAATTTTCTAATAGTAAAAATGAATAGAATTTTTAACAAGAGGACCAATTTGCTCTTTAATTTAATATATTTGAGCTAATTTACTAATTTTTTAGTAAAAAAGACAAAATGCTATCTCACTTATAATACAAATACCCAGGATACTTTTACCGAATTATATGTATGCATTAGCTTTTGGCTAGTTCCTTGGCTGATAATTCGCTATATCCACTACATTTGGAAATTTTCCGAAGTTTTCTGTAATTACATGGCCGACCATGTTGGACATACTTAGTTGTATGGGCAGACTAAGCTCTTTGAGTAATGCGGATGAGCCAATCCACTATAATTCAATACAAATTGTTAAGTATGACTCTTATTTCAGTCAAAATTGAGAAATAATCTTTCAATTAAACTTTGTTTATTTGTTTCAATTAAACTTTAATTAGTCTAGATTATTTTATTATTATTTGACCTATGAATTTAGCCTATAAATAGGCTCTTTTACAACCTTAGAAAATACACCCATTAGAGATTAGAACTCATAACACATTTAGAGAATTTTGTGTTTACGTTTGAGGATTCTTTGTTTTTAGGTTTTTGGGGTTTAGTTTTTATCTCCATCTTTTGTACTCTTCGTTCTTTTGACATTATAGTAAAATTATCTTTGCCCATGATTTTTTATCCTCTTTGGAGGGATTTTTCCACGTTAAATTTGTGTGTTCAATTTCTTAATTTCTTCCGCTATTTTTACTTATTCGTTAGTTAACCGAGTCGATCCTATACAAGTGGTATCAGAGTTAGTTCAATTTTCATAGATCAGCCCATTCAGAGATGGCAGTAATATGGTTTGAAATTAAGAAGTTCGATGGTGTCACAAATTTCAATCTGTGGCAAGTTCAGATGATGGCAATTCTAGTTCAAACTGGCCTAAAAAAGGTTTTTATTAGGAAAAAGTCTGAGAATCTAAATCAAATAGAATGGGAAAACCTTGATGAAAAGGCCTTGTCTGCAATCCAGTTGTGCCTCGCGAATACTGTATTGCAAGAGGTATTGATGGAAAAGACATCATCTGCCTTGTGGAAAATGTTAGAAACTCTTTATGCGGCTAAGTCTCTGGCTAATCGTTTAGTGTTGAAACAATGTCTATTTATGTTACGCATGAACGAAGGTGAGCTTCTTAGAGATCATACTAGTCAATTCATTACTCTTTTAAAAGATTTAAAGAACATTGAGGTTTAGATTGATCAGGCTATATTATTATTGTGCTCTTTACCACCTTCATATAAGTGTTTTAGGGAGGCTCTAATTTAAGGGGCAACTTGTTTGAACATGGGATGGTAAAGCTCCCAGGATCTTTCAATTTAGGAGGTAACTTGTTTGTTAAAACAATACTACAACCTTTTGTGAGTGCAATAGTTTCAATATTAGTGAGCTTCTTCTTCTTGGACAAGAGGTCTTTCATAAATTTCTCATAACTCGAAATTTGTACCAGAGCATCTACTAAAGGAATGTTGATCTGTAGTTGCTTCAGTGTGTCCAAGAACTGCTGATACTGCTTGTAATGCTCATTCTTCCTAAATCTTTGTGGGAAGGGTAAAGGTAGAGATATATCTTCTTGTGCCGACACCTTTGATTGCATCGATAATTTTGAAGGTCGGATAGTAGGCATATGAGTGAAAATTTGTAGAACTTCTTTATCTAATGCATTGACAAATTTTTTAGATTCAACCTTCTCATCAGTGATCACTCCATCCATATCTTGATATGCTACTGTAGAGTCGATAAATGGTTCACTAGTTTGTTTACCACTGCTAAGAGTGATAGCCTTACAATGTTCTTTCCTCCTCGGACTAGGATTTTCTGTGTCACTAGGTAATGAACCTGGTGGTTGAGTATTTAGATTTGAAGCAAGTTGTACTAATTGCTCTTCTAATGCTCGAATGGAAGATGAATTCCCTTGTACGATAGCTTCCATGTTATGCTCCCGCATTAACGCTTCAGGAGTTGCTAACGGGTCAGAAGTAGAAGCTTGAGTGTACAGTTGCTGTCGATGTCCTTGAACATGTTGATTTGGTATTGAAGAGTGTTATGGCTACATCAGATTTTGGTGTGGATGTGGCTGGCCTTGTTGTGGATGCATCTGAGTGTGCTGATTGTAGTTCTGCTGCTATTGATTATAATTCCCTTGTCTGGTATTATAATTTCCCTGATTAAATGTCACAGTATTTTGTCCAGCATTCTGAGTTTCCCAAAAGTGTTGGTTGAGTGCAGAGTTGTTGTAAGAATTACCATAAAAATTGTTGCGGATGTTACTAATATAACAGGCATTCTCTGCATGTTGTGGACAATCTTCATAGCTATGGTTGTCACTACAAATCTCAGAAGAAAAAGTAGGAACACCAACTTGCTGAGCGACTTGTATAGGTGCAACGCCGCTTGTCCCTTGTATATTTTTAATCATGTTTGTGAGAGAAGAAACTTAAGCACTTAGTGTTGTTATTGCATCTAATTTAATAACTCTTGGAGTGGTTTTTGCTTGTGTAGCTCTAGAGATACGGTATTGATAATCATTCTGAGCAATTCTTTCAAGAATTCTCACAGCATCATTATAAGTACAATCCAGTAGAGGTCCATTGGCTGATGCGTCGACAAGATTCCTTGTATGTGATTTAGTCCATTATAAAAAATCTCAATTTGTATTTCTGGTTGAATGTCGTGCATAAGACAACGTCAAAGTAAAGATTTATAACGTTCTTATGCGGTGTGAAGATTTTCATTATCCAGCTGATGATAAGTAGTAATATGATTTAGAAGACGAGCATTCATTTTCAGCGGGTTAAATCGTAAAATAAACTGTATTGCTAGCGCATCCCAAGAAGTAATTGATCTGGCAAGTAGTCCTAAAAATCAAGTAGGGTTCTTCCCTATAAGGAATAAGGAAATAATTTCATCTTCAAGCAATCATCAGGAACGACTTGTTGACTAAAGGAAGCACAGATCAATAAAAAGGATTTAAGATGCTCTCTTGCATCTTCATGTGGTAGTCTAACATATTGTCCATTAAAATTCAGCATTTGGAACAGTACTGGCTTGAGTTCAAAATTCCCAGCTTGGATTGCTGGCCTAACAACTCCTGATTGTAAATTATCCAAGATAGGCATTACAAAATTTCGTATAGTCCTATTTTGTGTGTGAACGTCTTGTGGCAATAATGGATTATTAACATTATGATGTTGCATCGAGGGTATGGCTGCATTGTTTCCTAGTAGAGCCATATTTTTTTGTTCTTGAAGTCTACTCAGAATAGTTCATTCAATCTCTGGATTAAAATCGACAAGAAAATCCGTATTGCTTCAGGTCATACAACACCTAAATTAAAGTTAAAGAATTAGCAACAACAAAAGAATAGTTAGTGAATACTAAATATTTTATAAGGAAAATAAAGTGCAAAAACGCACAAAAATAAAAATAAACATCAAACAAACGCCATCTTCGGCAATGGCGCCAAAAACTTGATTGGCTGTTAATGTCACAAAAATAATGTGCAAGTGTACACTACCGAAGTAAGTATAGTAGACAGATATGAGTCTGTCGAATATCGATCCCACAAGGATGGTAGTCTTTTGTCTATTAATGTCGATGCAATAACTGAATATAAATAAGATAAATTATGAAGATAGTTGTCGATGCAATAACTTTAAAAACAATAAAATAAAATATGATGATGATAAACTGGGATCCCCAACATGAATCTTCAACAGAATACTAAGTGCTCACAATGTACAAAATTATAGGTGATTGTCGAGGCAATAAAATTCATTGTATATCTTACCCAGCGTTACTCCTCTATTTAATCTGAAACTTAAAACATGCATATTAACCTCACCTTCCAATGATGGCAATATGACACTATTAAGAACAAATGGACTAAATTCCTCTAATCCTCACTCAGCTTCCGTTAAAGTGCTTGTTGGCTCAAACTATCACTACACTTTCCAGTGTCAGTGACTACAATAACACTTTCGTGTTAAAAAACATTCAAACAATAAAAGCAAGTTTAAAAAAGATAACATTTCACCAAGAATTCATCAGTACGTTCATACAATCAGAAATCAGAGAGTAATCACTAGCATTTAGAAAGGAATAAGAAAAAATCGAATGAAGAATACTATCCCAAGACAACTCAACTAAATCTCTCTATTCCCTCTTGTCGTGCACTTAGGTCTCGTTGTTAGGAGATAGTCTGCATCTGGTTTTCATGTTGGCTCACCCGTGGAAGGCTCAAGTTGCCATGGCCACAAGCTTCAAGGTAGGATGATGAAGATGATGATGGAGAGAAAATGCTTAAGAAAATCCCTTTTTCTTCTCATGTCTACCTTTTATGTCATTCTCCATAGTACATGTGTCATTTCCCTAAAATTATTCTTGTAACACCCCTTACCTGAGTTCGACGTCGGGACAGGGTACGAGGTATTATCGAACTTAAACATACTTGAACATACTAAATCGAGTCATAAAATTTTATTCCAACCTAAAACTTCTTCAATCGTAGTCATAATGTCCCTATAATGGGCCTACGAGACCCAAAACATACTTTAGGAGCGGTTCGAGACTAAATCGATAACTTTTAAAACTTTTGAAACATTTAGAAAATTTTCTTGATTTGGAGAGTCACATGCCCGTGTAGGTAGGCCGTGTGGTCACACACGCCTGTGTCCTCTACCCATGTAACTCTCTGTTTATGATGTCATCATCAAATTTGAGTCACACAGCCAAGTTGCACACTTGTGTACTAAGCCGTGTAGCACACACGATCGAGACACACATCCGTATCTCTGCTTGTGTGCTAAAAAATAAGGCTATCTACCAAGCCATTTGTTATCCTTAACCAGACATGCATTCCGCTCGATTCAATGGTACAAAATCATATTATACTTGGCAAACGAATACTCACAACTAGGCCGATAACATGTCATCTCATGCCATCAATTAACATACTTAAAACCTCATACTTAGCCCATTGAAAACATACTGATTTCACATGCACAAGAGGGCATTAACATATAAATGAATTTATAATTAGCATAGGCCATCATTTATGGCTATATATATGTAATAAGTAATACTAACAATTACAAGCTAACCCATGTGGCCAAACTAATCATGAAACATATAACAAATGACCGAACCCCTATACATGCCATAAACTTAAAGTACTCGAATTTGTTATTACCCAAGAGGATCACTTGAGAGTGTGATAATATCTCTACTGATCTCCAACCTGAGCTAGCTTAAATATCCCTACAAGACATGGGAAAGGAGGAGTAAGCTATATAGCTTAGTAAGTTTGTACGTAATAATAAAATTTATCATCATGCTTTTACTAGTCCTCACAATATGTTCTTAAGATAATAAAATCACAATTGCATGTAGTTACACTATTTATTCTTGTTCATCTCCAGCTATCTACTCGAGTCACAGTTGCTAAATTATTTTTATCCGGAGCTACGAGGATCCAAATTTGGTTTCATAAATTTTTCCTGAAACTAGACTTACATATCCCTTTACCATAATATTTCCATAATTTTTGGTTTAGCCAACAGGTATAATTTATTCTTTAAAGTTTCCCATATTTCACTAATTGATAGTTCTGACCCCTCTTCACTAAAAATTAATTATCTCATTGTACAGAATCCAGATGATGTTTCCACTTGTTTTTTTCAAAAGTAGACTCATTAATAAATTTTAGCATATAAATTATATCCCATGATTATTTTTGTGTGATTTCTAGTGTTTTTTCAAAGTCAAAATAAGGGATTCCAAAATCATTCTGACCCTATATCACTAAAATTCAGATATCTCATAATATAAATTATTTTGCTTACTCTGTTTCTTTTATATGAAAACAGACTCAATAAGCTTTCATTTCATATCTCAATCAGCCTTTAATTCGATTTACACCATTTTTGGTGATTTTTCAAATTCACATAACTGCTGTTGCCTAAAACTGTTTGATTGCTAATTTACTCTCTCATGATTTCTTTATTTGAAATTCTCTTTAAACATTCATATCACCAATCAAATTTACCATGTTTTCATACATTATAACATGAAGCATGCTTAAACACATGACTTTCTCATTTCATACCCACAATATATTATAAGCTCATCAATTCATTTTCATTCGATTCCCTCACAAGTTGGGTACATACCTGTACTTATTCATAGTACTTACATGCTCCCTCTTGTACATAACAAACCTTTCCAGGTTATACATACAATTACTTAACAATTATTAAACTCATAACATTCTATAATCATGGGAGCTCTATACATACATGTATCACTTAACTCATTTATGCATTCATTTTCGTCATGACTTTGTTCATTAGGTCATATAGAGTTGACTAGGATACCAGGAATCTCGTATATATCGTACAATGCCATGTCCCAGACACAGTCTTACATGTAACCACATATCAATGCCAATAGCCCAACTATGGTCTTACATGATCTCATGTCAATGCCAATGTCATATCCCAGATATGGTCTTACATGGGATCACATGTCGATGCTGATGCCATATCTCAGATATGATCTTATACGGGATCTCCTCTCGATGTTGATGTCATATCCCAGATATGGCCTTATACGAGATCGTATGCCTATGTCGACACCATGTCCCAAACATGGTCTTACACAAGATCGTATATTGATGTCGACGCTATGTATCAGATATGGTCTTACACAATTTCATACTGAAGCCATGTCCCAGACATGGTATTACACCGGATAGCTTATCGATGCCGATGCCATACCTTAGATATGGTCTTACATGGGATCTCAATTGGATGCCGATGCCATATCCCAGATATGGTCTTACACGGGATCATTTATCACCTGTTCGCATACTTCCATGGTATAACCATGGTCTATTCCGTCAATTCATCATTCCCAAATGCCATAGTCAAGCTACGGTCTTACATCTTCACTATGCCATGGTCCAACCATGGTCTTTTACCGTCAATTTATTTTTTGTTATGAACCGGTCATGATCGATCCTCCTTTTTACTCATTACGAACATTTAATGTAAATTTTTTTATGAATAAATCAGACTAATAATAATAATGCACAATGTACATGATTTGATTATACCTTTTAGCATACAAACTTAACTCGACACCAAAATGGTGAAAAAGGACCTAACCGTCAAATGCTTGTTCCTCCCCCGTTCTAGATCCGAACCTCGTTTTTCTTTATCTAAAATATCACATTTGACTTATTAAGTTATTATAGTATTCAATTCAATCCAAAATCATATTATGGTAAAATTACATTTTTACCCCTAAACTTTTTCATATTTACACTTTGGCCCCTAGGCTCGTAAAATGATTTTTATTCAATTTCCTTGTATTTTAGGCCTAGCCGAACCATTTTAATAACTATAGAAATCCACAATTCCCACTTAATCACACATTTACACACATTTTTACAACTTTTACAAACTAGTCTTTTTTAACAATTTCTTCAAAAATCACCTAGTAAAAGTCATTTATTACACTCTGAACATTCATATTCTACCATTAGACCTCAAAACACAAACATTTCACCTATGGGTAAATTTTCAAAACACAACCCTAGCTCAAAATAATGGTAGAAATAGAGATATCATGCTACAGGGATCTCAAAAACATAAAAAAAAATTAAAAATGGGGTAAGAACGGACTTACTATGAAGCTTGGAAGCTTGAAAGCCCTAGCCATGGCTTCCCCCATGCTACATTCGGCCATATGAAGAAGATGGAGAAGAGTTTGGCTTGTTTTGTTTTTTTAATTCATTTTAATTACTAAATGACAAAAATACCCTTAATGAAAAACTTTGGTATTTTATCCATCCTTTTCCATTTTTGTCCAAACTAAAATATAATGGTCTAATTGCCATATAAGGACCTCCACTTTAAAAACCCATTTCAAATAAGTACCTTGGCTTCTAGAACTCACATTTTTCACATATTACAATTTAGTCCTAATTATCAAATTGGACACCCAATTGATAAAATTTCTTAACAAAAATTTCACACAATCATTCTATCATATTATAAACTTTAAAACTTAATCGCAATAAATTTTTCTATTTTAGATTTGTGGTTTTTGAAACCACTATTCCGTTTAGGCCCTCATTTAGGCTGTTACAATTCTGTCCTTGTACGTACAGGTTGGTTATACCAGACTGGACAGCTCATGTAGTTGTTGTTCTTAGCTAGATAGTTGTCAAATGTAGTGACAATTCTGGATGGATTTGGAATTAACTCATGCAATGACATTGCGGGCAATTGTCAGGTGCGGCGACAATTCTGGACGCAATCTGGGATTAACTCATGCAGTGACATTAATGTAACAAGAGAGCAAAATTAAGGATAAAATAGGCTAGGATTCGCTGTGTTATAAAATGCAATTTACTAAATTGAAAATACTAAAATATATGCTAAGGATAACTAAATGGGAACAATTTAACCAATAAGTAAGGGGGAAAACCTATGTTCTTTCTAGTGCTATCAATGACACTAAAGTATCTCGTGAAGCTCTCGTTTTGTTAAAAGGTAAAAGAATTGATAGTCTTTATATTCTGGAATGTTCAACAGTGACCAGTGAAATTGGACGTCCCTTTTCCATTTCAGAGTCGAAGCCAACTTGTTTGGAGCAAAAGCAACTTAGTCATAGGAGGGAAAAAGGTATGATTGTTTCATTGAAGAGAGGTTCTCTTATGGATGTAGGTTTTGAAAATTTAGGGCACTGTGTTCGTGAAAATTAGACCCGAGTTAGTTTTGATTTGGCAATATACAAGTCGAAGGCTAGAAGTCTTCCAGTTTCTAAGCATAGATTTGACTCAGTTAATTCCCTGCATAGTTCAAGATAGGCCCATGGCAGGCTTTGGCAAAGACGGCATTGTGGAAATATAAGTCAATGTGGAGATTTGTTAAGTATGACTCTTATTTCAGTCAAATTTGAGAAATGATCTTCCAGTTAAACTTTGTTTATTTGTTTCAATCAAACTTTAATTAGTCTTGATTATTTTATTATTATTTGACTTATGAATTTAGCCTATAAATAGGCTCTTTTACAGCCTTAGAAAATACACCTATCAGAGATTAGAGCTTATAACACATTTAGAGAATTTTGTGTTTACATTTTGAAGGTTCTTTATTTTCGAGTTTTTAGGGTTTAGTTTTTATCTCCGTCTTTTGTACTCTTTCTTCTGTTGCCATTATAGTAAAATTATCTTTGCCCATGGTTTTTTTATCCTCTTTGAAGGGGTTTTTCCATGCTAAAATTGTGTGTTCAATTTCTCAATTTCTTCCGCTATTTTTACTTATTCGTTACTTAATCGGATCGATCCCCAACACAAATAAAGAAGCTCATTTATTTCAACCAAGTATTTAATGTAGTTAACTAAGAGTAGATTTCATGTTTCATCTTGTATAGTTAATTATTTTGTTAATGCATTTAATATACTCTTAATGCACAATCGGCCTGATCATAGGTTTTTTTTTTCTTTTTTCAAAATGAATTTCAATTTTCACAAAATAAAAATCTTATTATATTTGTTATATTCCCTTTAGGTGTATCCACGTGTCAGTATGTCAAGCTATTTGAGAAATGCTAGTAGGTAGCTTTCGGTTTTCCATTATTTGGATGCCCAGGTGGCTGACTCTCCTGGCCTCCCCGACATCTTGCCTCCATCCAACCCTCCAATATTAGTAGAAGAGTCTTGACCACCTACTCCCTTCAGAAAGGTCTTGTCTATCTACCTTTGTGAAGCAAACTATCCGTTTGACAGGCACTGACTTTTTTAAGTGTGAACACTTTTTTAAATGTGAATATGCCCTTGAAAGCCATTTGACCCCACATGAGTATAACAACCTCATCTTACCTTATGAGAATAATAGAATGGACTATATTGTGCATATTCTTCGTGTACTCTCTATTAACAATCTCTCTACAACGACGTACCATGTCAGCACTATCTGAGAAAAGGGCATATACTATATATACCCTTAAGCACGATGTAAAACGGATAAACCTTAAAGCCTTCTACTTCATCCTTAAAGCTCTCAACCATCTTCCTATTTTTATTTATCTTCTTCAACTCTCTGCCCTATTAGGATGAAATAGAATCCATTAGTACCACAACATCCTCCTCTTTATATCTTTCTTATATTTAAAAAAAGTTTATTAAATTGATTTATTTGTTTTAAAATTACAATACGTCAAAGTTTACATTACATTATGGTACTTTTAGATTTCCAGTCTTTATTAATCTTTTTTTTTTGGTATGGAAGTAATCTTTATTAAGTAAGGGAAAAGTTATACATTAATGCAAGTTTTGACTAATATGCATTTTATTGGTAAAAGTATTAAGGGAGCCCCTGTAATTAGGGGTGGATTGCATTTCAAGCTCCCCATGAAAAAAAAAAATAGACTTTATACATTTTGGAACATGCAAATTAATCCATTCATTAAATTTTATCTTCTAAATGATGACGTAGAACATTAAATTCATTGTAAAAAATTTTTTATGGGTAAACTATAAAATGTCACCCAACTATGTCTTTTGTTCTATTTTGGTCACTCAACTATTATTTTTTTGAGTTAGTCACTAAACTTTTCAAATTTAAATATTTTAGTCACTCTGAGCTAATGTGGGCTTTTTTTTATTGGTCTAGCAACAAAATTAGCTCTCTAATATTTACACATTTATTAAGTTGATTATAAATATAAAAAAAATTCAATAAATTTAGCTCTCAATATTTACAAAATTTGTCACCTTAGTTCTAGTTCTAAAAAAATCAATAAAGTTGGCTTTAACATTTACAAAATCTGTCAAATTAGTACTAACTCTAAAGATTAAAATAAAAAATTTCTAGCCTTTATAACCCATTGACCGACCTGTGTGAGATATTAAAATAAGAAAATGAGTACCCTCTTTCAAGTCACTTGCAAAAGAACTCTAAAAAGTTGAGATAAAACATAAAAAAAAAGTTAAGATAAAAAAGAAAATAAAAGCATTATAAGCGTTATCTATTCGGGTAGTAATGCAACAATTATTTCATATAGGTTCCAAATCAATTAGTTTTGTTTGCTGTGAAGCCTAAATTATAGTAAAAGAAATTGTTGCAAGTAACTTGAAAGATGGTACTCTTTTCTTATTTTAAGATCTCACATGGGTTAATAGATGGATTTTTAAGATTTTTAAAAATATTTTATTAATATATATATATTTTAATTTTTAGTGGTAGAACTGAATTGATAGATTTTGTAAATGTTGAAGGCCAAATTTATTGATTTTTTATAATTAGAAATAAAGTGATAAATTTTTTAAACATTGAGGGCTAAATTTGTTGAATTTATTATATTTAGGATCAAATTAATAGAATGTGTAAACATTAGAGGACTAATTTTGTTACTAGACCAATAAAAAAACCCACATCAACCAAGAGTGTCAATATTTAGTTTCAAAAAGTTTAGTGATTACATAAAAAAAATTAATAGTTGAGTTACCAAAATAGAACGAAAGTATAGTTGAGTCACCATTTTTATAGTTTACCTATAATAAATTAATTTTTAGCATGTATTTAACATTTCACATCATTATTTAATAAATAAACTTTAATGGAGGGCCTAATTTGCTTTTTTTCGAAATGTATAAATGCTAATTTGTCCATTTTTGCCGTAAAGAAACCCAAATATAATCTGCTCATAAATGCATGGGATTCCCTAATTCGTTTACCACATTTTATTTTGTACTATAATATTTTTTTGGTGAAAAGAAAAAAAAATACAACTCAACTAACAAATATTCAGAAGACTTGTCACATAATTCTTATCAATCAACTGTAATCCCAGTTCTCTATCTCGCCTACTCTTGATTATTCTATCCGTAATTTTATTCTCTTCTCTTGAAATATGCTTAAGATCCCAGTGGCTAAGAAGCTTCAAAGATGAAATTATTCTTCTTACCAAAGCAGAGTTAGAGCCCCCATGAATACCTTGATAAATACTATTGACAGCTTCAAGATTATCTGTCTGAATGATGATTTAAACAATTAATTTCTGTATAACTTAAATAGTTAAAATTTATCAAACAGAATATCTAAATTTAGCGTCTACTGTAATTTTGAAAGTTTTATAATAATGTTTTCATGTAATAGCCCATTTTGCCCGGGCCTATATCAAAAATAAAAAAACCAAAAAATTATAAAATTAATAAGTGTCCAAGTCCATTACAAACTTAAAGCCCAAATAACCCCAAAGTACTCAGCAAGCAAAAACCCTAGAGGTTGCATAAGTTGCCACCGCTGTTCCCCTCCACGTGCATCACCACTGCGCCACGCCCGTGTGCCAGCTAGCCTTGTACCTGCAAATAACAAACCACAAGCATAATAACAAAAGTAATAATGACAACAATATACAACAAAATACAGTAGAAAAATCAAAGCAAAAATATAATAAAAAAAGAATTAGTATTTTGATCTGGCTATAAAAGTCGGGTGGATCAGTATATCATTTTTTGACTTAAGAGAGAGTAGACGAAAAGATCAAAAAAACTTTGGATCTAAAATTTTTTAAGGTGATCTTTGATTTTCGTTTTCTATTGTTTCATTTCATTCTTTTTGTTTTTTTTTTTATTTTTTTCCTATTCTCTTTCTTTTCCACAGATACGAAAATAAAAAGGGAAAGGAGAAAGACTTACCTGAACCTGCGGTCACAGCGCCAGAGAGTCCTTTTTTGTCGTCGGAACTAGGCTAAAAAATGAGTGGTCAGATAGCCTCTCTTTGATCTGTTGAAGGAGAGCAAAAATGGGGGGGGGGTTGGGGTTAGGGATTTGGTTCTATTTTTTAAGGAGAGGATAGAAATGAATTGTAAAACAAAAATTTGGGCCTTAAATAGTACATTAAAACGTCAGCGTTTTGGTCAATGGTCCCCACATGAAACGGCGTCGTTTAGGCAAAAGGGGGATCCGCGTGATCCGCGTATTTTTGGAGATTGGGCTATTTACACGAATAGTCCCTCCTTTTCCCAGTGCTATTCGATCAAGTGCCTTTTCTGTTTTTTTAATTTTAATTTTACCCCATTTTTATTTGTTTTTGATTTTGGTCCCGCCCTAAAACGCAGTGCATTAGGACTAGGGATATTGTCCCATTTGGTCTTCACAAATTTAAGCGCATTTTATTTTGGTCTTTATTTTATTATCTCTTCATATTTTGCCCCTGATTTCATTTTTGTTTTGATTTAGTCCTTTGTTAATTTGTTATTTACTTAGTTATTTTAATACTTTATATATTTTATCTATTTTAAATTATTTCATTCATTATTATTATTTTTTATTTACACTAATTTGTTTTATTATATATTATTATTTTTCGTTTATTATATATTATATATTATTTAGCTTTAATCATTGTACATAGTATTTTAAAATTTGTTATATTGTTTTTAAATTGTTTTATTATTCGTGTATGTTTTCTTTTTTCATATATTATTTATTTTAAATATATAGATCATTTATTTTTGCCTTTTTTTTATGTCATCTTTCTTTCTATTGTTTTATTTTTACATTTCTTTTCTATGTATTATATTTTAAACCTTTTTACATTATATTTTAACTTATTTTATAAACTATTTATTTTCTAAAATCATTTTATTTATTAATTACTCTAAATTATTTTTTTTTGAATCGCCATATTTATTTCAAACTCTTTCATATATATTTTTTAGATGTTTTGTTGTATTTTTTTTTTTAAATTGTTTTACTTATTTATTTTGAGTTACTTTATTTATTAGTTATTTTAAATTTTTATATATTATTTACCTTAAAACGTCGTTTGTAGTATTTATTTGAAACTTTTTTTAGATTATTTAATTTAAATATTTTTATGGTTGTTTATTTTGAACCTTTCCTCATGAGATTTATTTTGCCCTTTTATTTATATATATATTATTTATTTTAAATTTTGTCATATATTATGTTTTTTAAATCACTTTGTATATTATTGATTTTAAGATTCTTTTCTCACATTATTATTTTGAACTCATTTATTATCTTTTTCAAATTGTTTTTACATTTTATTTCGATTTGCTTTGTATTTTTAATTTGTTATATAGGTCTTTCAATTTATTTGTTTTTAATTATCATGTTAGCTTGTAAATAATTTATATTATGTGACCATCACAAATTGTTTCATTAGCACACTCGATCTTGTTTGCATGGCAATTTCATTCGCATATCAGGGTTTCAAAATAAAAAATACACCTCATTTAAGCAAAACACTCGGTATTATTATTCAAAAGTTTTTTTTTAAATAAGGCAATACTCGTATTTGGGAGCTTCGAGAATATTGTACCGTAATTTACTGGGTTCCAATTTTCCTCGTTGAATCTAACTAACCGAGTACCTTTTTTAAATCAAAACATATAAGTTTCAAATAAAAACTTATTCTCGGGAATTCGTGGTGTTGTGTCTTAACTCACTAGATATGACATTTTGTTATCTTGAGGTAAGGATTTCTAAAAGTAAAGGCAATATTCTGTGTTTGGAATTTTGAGAAATTGTGCCCTAACTTACTGGGTTCCGATTTTTCATTTGACCCAAATAATTGAATATTCTTTTTAAACTTAACTGCATGAGTTTTAAAAATCAAAAGACAAGTTTAGTCTCGAGGGTTTGAAATGTCGTATCCTAACTCACTAGGTGTGACATTTTATTTCTTCGAGATAAGAGGGTTTTAGCATCCAATTTGATTTATTCACGTGTTCTTTTAAATAAAAGGATCGTATTTTAAAATCTTTTCAAATTTTCGACGTTAAGACATTAATTAATCAATTAGGTACCAATTTTGGGCGTTACGAGGGTGCTAACCCTTCCTCGTGCGTAACTGACTCCCGAATCCGTTTACTCGAATTTTGTAGACCAAAATCATTGTTTTAATAAATCAAAATGTTTTATTAAAATGATTAGTCTCAAGGTGATCCGATCACACCTCAAAAAAAAAAATTGGTGGCAACTCTATTATCGTTTTTAAGTCGACTCTCGTTTTTCAAAAAAAATAGTTTCGACAATAATGTTTAGCTTTAATATCTTATTATATGGATAAAACATCCTTTTTGTTTTTTTTTTTTTTTTTTTCAATTTCTCATTAAATATCTTCCATAATGTTACGCACTAGATATTAATAACATTGAGTTTTCTTATAAAATTTATGTAAATTGCACTATAAATGAGCATGTAATTTCAAGAAATTTAAACTAGCCCATTATTCTCAATAGAATGATGTTGATAGATAAATAATTATATAATACTTTTTTCTTATTTAAAATTACTAGTTTTTTTATCGATTTAAGTTAAGGTATGTGTGTTAAATCATTTAAAAGTTTTATTTCATTAAAAATAAAAAAAATTCAAATTTTTAATATTTTAAATGTGTTGGACAATCCTATTAACTTTTTTATTTAATATAAAATTTTTAACAATACAAAAATGTTAAACAAAATAGTAGGTAGATCTTAATATTTTTAAGTTTTTTTCCTTTTCTTTTTAACTATATTTGGAATAAAGCACCATTTTAAAATGAGATTCAATTTAAAATATTTAAATTTTAGCTAAAACTGTTTAAAAAAAAAGTAAAACTATCCAAAATAATATAAATTATTATATTAATAAGATTAAAATTTTTTATTTTTTTAAATCTAAGATTTATTTTTATCAAACCAATAGTTTTATTCCATATTTAATATTTCCTATTTTACTAAATAAAATTTTAATATAAATTCAATATTTATAAAATTCAATACTAAAATCTCATCACTTAATTTTTTTAATGCTAAAATTTTATATTTATCTAACGACTTATGTTTAATTATTTTAATTTATCTATAAAATATATAAAGCACGAGTTTAAAGAAACTTTGAATTTACTAATATAGTTATTGTTGCTCATTATATTACTATTTTTTATTTTATATATTTTTATTATTTATAATATTTATCACGTTTACAATAACATTTGCAATTTCAATGAAATATTTGGTTAAATAAATTTTATCATACTTATAAACAAAAATTTTGAGTCTATCAAAAGACATTTGTGAAAATGATATAATATAATAAACAAAAATTATTAATTTTTATATTAAATTAAATTATATTTAAATTATTATCTTTCCGTTAATCAAAAAAGTAAGAAAAGGAAAATTAATTACATTATTTTGAAATTATATTACTTTAGTTTTAAATAGGAAAAAACATGAGGTTGAATAATCTTTTTAACGGATTAAAATACATAGTATATTACTTTACTTTTAATGATTTTATTAAAATTCTAAAATATATATATATATATATATATATATTAAAGATGAAATGTTAAACTATACTTTCACTATAATTTAAGATTATTCAATTTTGAATTGCACTTTATTAGTATTTTGATAATATAAATCTAAGACTTATGAATGCAATAGTATTCAAGACATATGTATTTTCACTCAAAATGCTAACTTCTTTCATAGGCATTTGTTGTTCAAATTTATTTTATTGTTGTAATATTTAATTATCAAAACAATTAGAATGTTTGAATTTATTGAGTGGAATAAGTGGAAAAAGAAAAAAATAAAATTGGAATTAGTTATTTGAATAAAAATAGAATCAATATAGACCCTCTCAAAGTCTTGAGTGGCCTGGTGCACCCTTGCCGGTGGATCTTGAAAGAGCCATAAAAAGAGTTAAGAATAAAAATAATGTGGAGGATGGTGAGTGTATGAATCAAGTGATGGGAATGGATCTGGCATGTTAAAAGCGTCCTTTAAGGAGATGCTAACAAGTAACACTAAAGAAAGTGGAGGTGAAGATGTTTGTCTCAATAATGGAGAAATCTCTTTCTTAGAAGACGATGTGAGAGTGTTTATAGAGGGCCCATATCCTAAGATTAAATTTTATGAGAAGGTGCATGGTTTGATCGATCAATCTATGTGTCAGATTGTCATTGTACGTCTCCTTCGTCCTACTATCGATTACAAAGCTCTAGTTAATATGACCAAAAGTATGTGGGAGATTAGTGGTGATTTCCAAATCATTGACCTTGATAATGCCTATTTTCTAATAAAATTTTTTAAGTTAGAAGATTATGAATGGGTGTTTTCAGGTGGCCCTTAGATGATTTATGGTCACCATTTGGTAGTTTATCCATGGAGTCAGGATTTTTCGACTAAGGGAACTCAGGAATTGAAAATTGTGTCATGAATTCAGCTTTGACTGACAGGTTTGGCCTATCGTTATTATACGAAGTAGTCACACCCAGTTTTCTCTTAAACTTAGAAATTTGGACCAATTTGTTGTTCAAATTGAAAAAGGTCGTAAGCCGACGGTCTCTACTGAAAGACCCGAAAATGTTAGGAACAAAGTTGGACATGGTTGAAATCCAATTCTAGTTAGATTAGATTAGAACCACTTGATCCCTTTGTGGGGGACAAAATGAATTTAAACGGAGGGATTTTACACAGTTGAAGTCCGTATGGGAAGGGCTATAAATAGCCGGCGAAATGACTTTCCGATGAGAGAAATTTTCTCATTCTTTGCTTCACTTTCTTCTCTCCTTCATCTTCTTCTTTTTTGGCTACTTCAAAGAAGAGATAATTGTATGAAGCTCTACATGGAGAAGAAATCATGAGGTTTACGTCAGAAAGATAAAGGATCCATAAAGCTAGTAAGATTCTTAGTCCTTCTATAAACATAAGATCAAGAAAATGAAGATAAAGATTTCTAGAATCATTAAAGGGGTTCTATATGTTCTAGAAAACTGAGTTTTAAGTTGAGAATACTGAGTCTAATTCATTATTTTTGTTGTCATTCTTAGCTTCCAAGAGAATGGAAGCTCTGGTGTTTGAAAAAAACTAGGGTGATAAGGCGAAGAGGCATTAGGTGAGTTTCTATACTTCATCCTTGAAATGTTTTGTGCCTGATATGAATATGTGATGACGAATGAATTCTGCTGGTTCCAAATTCCAAACATGTATAGAAACGTTTGGTAGATGGTCTTCGCCATGTAATTTAATATGCATGAGATAGTTAAAAATCCATGTTTAAAAGAATAGCGTACTCCATACTTATATGTAAGTAAAATGCATACATTGCATGATTGTAATTGTGGGAAAATGATTAATGGTATAGATGAAGTTAGGAAGGGAAAATGGGCTGTTTCTGTTAAATACCACCATACGGTGTTGTTGAGTACGCTCATAATGTGGGAAGCCTTGGGCCTTACGTAGGGGACATTACGGTGTTCGAGCATCAATGTTAAGACAACGAATAGAGGAATGAGTTGAGGAATAGGGAAAAAAAATGAAATTCCATTAAGATTTTGCCATCCAGGATTGGTGAGAGCAAACTGTGATGTGTGAAGCTCTGAGCATTATAGAGGGGACACTTTGGTGTTCGAGCATTAAGGTGGATATAAGATAATATGATATAGGTTTCAGAGAGTATCACCGCAATGGTGGTCAGCAGGCTGTATAGGGCGACACTGTGATGGTGGTATAGTCCTTCAGGGTGGCACCTCATAGAGGTTTAAGGTGTAAGACTATAGCTCAGCTATGGCAACCAATAAATTCCATTGGGACAGTAAACATGTGGTATTCTGTAGGGACAGAAAACACGGGATAGTATGCCAGAACGTTAAACATGGGATCATGAAGAGTAAAACCACAGCTCGGCTGTGGTAGCATGAAGAAGTCTGCCAGGGCAATAAATACAAGTGGACAATAATGATTGTAATCATGGTAAATCCCACAAACAAGAAAAAAAGTTTGGGAGGAAAATGAAAGTATGGTCACACAATAGCTAGTCAGTGGGGGTGAAATAATCCGATGATGAATGGAAAATGTAATAGAAGTAGGAAAAGACCGCTTGAATAGTAGACGTGAGAGCAAGTAGGGCATATAGGTGGTAACTTAGTAAGAATGCATCACAAAAGATGATGCACCAATGGTGCCAGGTGTATCGACAAATGAATAAAGGATTATGCGGGGATCACAAATAACGATCTACCATTAAAAATCTCCAAAGGGTGTTCAAGGAGCCCCGTATATTAATGAGTATTTGAAAATGCGTCGATTAGTCCATAAGGAAATGAGGGTTAGTCAGAATCCTCTATAAAGGGATTATATTGCGAAATACTTGCAAAAGTGTTAGTTCTGTAGGGAGTCATCACATAAGAGGAATGTAAATTCAATAGTCACTGTGGTGATAGTTTGCTAGATACAGTAGGCCCAAGCGAATACTAATGCACGAGCATGTTACACATATAAGTATGGTATTGTGAGTAAAGGAAAATTACAAGAGAGTGACTCAATAACAACTCTCTTATGAGAGACTTGGTCTGCTAAAGTGGCTGGGGATTGTAATAAGTTGTCCTAACTATTGGTATGTAAGGAATTCCTTCAGGATTATGATAAGAGGAGGAGCCACCCAGGACCAAACATGGGAAGTATTCAAGGATCAGTAGAAGGGTAGGCCAAAGACTACCTTATAGGAACATAGAGAAAAGAAGAATTTGCACTAGGACTAGGTGGAAGAAAGAATAAAGTTGTAACACCCTTAACTCGTATCCGTTACCGGAATAGGATTAAGAGGCATTACTAAACTTATTGCAAAATTATAAATTCATTTTACATACATTTTACATACATAACATATCTCAATCAAATGAAATCACATTGTCCCATAAACGAGCCTACGAGATCCTAAACATGCAATAGGAGTGGTTCAGGACTACACCGATAACTCAAGAAAACTTTTGAAAAATATAAAAAATTTCTCAAAACAAGGGATACACACCTATGTGAACAAGTTGTGTGTCTCACACGGCCACCAGACACGCCCATGTCACAGACCATGCGGACATTCGAAATGGGATCGCATGGCCGTGTCCCAGCCCGTGTCCTACCCTATGTAACTCTCTAACTTGGGTCACATGGCCGACCACATGCCTGAGTGTCTAGGCCGTGTAACTCACGAACATTTTCTATTAAATGCTTCAGGGCCGTGTACCATGACCGTGTGTCACACATGGTTGAGACAC
This sequence comes from Gossypium stocksii, assembly GCA_020496765.1. Classification (NCBI taxonomy): domain Eukaryota; kingdom Viridiplantae; phylum Streptophyta; class Magnoliopsida; order Malvales; family Malvaceae; genus Gossypium; species Gossypium stocksii. The sequence goes on from CM035624.1 coordinate 47,377,326, forward strand.
ACGCCTGTGTCTCTGTCCGTGTGGACAAAAATAGGCTATTTACAAAGCCTTTTTCCACCCAATTTGTACATGCCTACAACAACTCATTCGGCACAACAACAAGGCACAAATAGGTAGAAAAACACCCTCATCCAATGCACAAATCAGGCCATTTCAATACCAACCATTTCAATACTCAATTCACTACCATTTTACCTATTCAAAGCTCATACCAAATTAACATGCTTCAATAACCATGAACCATATACATAACATGTTCCATAATTCAACCTTATAGTTATCTAATACCAAATCACATCCAAGTATTTTCATTTCAAATATCCATCACATATCAGTATACTCATTGAATCATATAACTCATCATCACACATACCAAATTAAGCCAAACTACATAATTATACATATCTCAACCATTTACCATTTATAGCCATATCATATGGCTAAAATTCATACTAAAACGTACCAAAATGACCACAGAGCCTATACATGCCATATCACCCTATTCACAAATTCTAAAGTACCAAAAATAAATGTTCGATAGAGCGATGAAGTCTCCGACGATCCCCGGATCTAAGCTACCTTTAATTTTACTATAAAACATAGGAAATAAAAACAAAGTAAGCGTTATAGCTTAGTAAGCTCGTATGATAATAAACTTCACTTATCATCTAAACATAATTCAATCAAATGAACATAGAAAACATTAATCATATTGAATTACAAACCTTTAACTTGTTTAATACATGATTAAGTATGAATTTAATAAGCTATCTTAATTCAATGACCGTATTGGTTTCGTACGTACCTGAACCACTTAAATTGGTCTTGTAATAGGCCAATTTAGCCCGGGTCCATACAAAAAAAATAATAAACCCAAAATAATAAAACAAAGTCCAAGTCTAGTCCAAAATTACAAATATATCATTTGGCCTGATCGAAATGGCCCATTACTTGAGAAGATTGAAGGTCCATCTACAAGCTTAACGCATATGGAAACATAATCTTCAAGGATATGCAATCTTAGATATGATATGCAATCTTAGAAGATATGATTTTGTAATCTTAGAGATTTAATTTGTAGATACCATTTAATCTTAGCCGTTGATGTAATTGATTTGTACCGTTGGATTTAGGGAGGCTCAACTATAAATAGAGGCCTCTCCCTTCATTATAAATCACTGGAGTTTTGGGGAAGCAATAATAATTCTTAAGAGCATTCACTCAAATTTCTCTCCCTCTTGCGTTCTTATTTTATGTGGTTTGTTCTTATTTTATTCTTCATTCATCTTCATTTCTTTTTTAGTTGCTTTCGTTCGGGTTGGATTTTGGTGGAGGAATTTTATTGAATCCTCATATTGTGAGAGTTAGGTTGACTTAAATGTTTTTTTAAACTTTTTTTTTCATTAATCCCTATTCTATTGTTTTTCTATTTTTTTTAATTTGTTAGATATTTATTTATTTTGATATTTATATATGCATATTCTTTTTGAAAAATTAATTTTATTTATTTTTTTATTCATTATTATTTACAATAAATTGTTTTATTATAGATCATCGTATATTATCTCATTTATTATATATATTCTTACTTTGAACCATTTTATATTTAATATCAAACTTTGCCATATTGCTCATTTTATTAAAATTGTTTTATTATTTTATTCAAAATTTTTCATATATTATTTATCTTGTATTTTTTATTTCATATTTGATCTTTTTAAATGCCCCTCTCTATTATGCCTTTTTTATTTATTTGTTCATTGCTTTAAAATTTAGATTCCATTATTGTTATGGTCATTCTTAATATTTTTTTAGCATTATCATTGTCTTTATTCATGTTATTTGCTATTTTACTTTGATTCTTTCTTTTTAATTGTCTATATTAGCGTTAAATATTAATCCGTTATGTAATATTTTTAAAAAAAAATATGTTTATGTTTTTATTATGCATTAGCATAACATTTTATTCAAATCATTGTTTTAAAATATATCCCATTTAATTGCCGCTTTTTATCCAAAATTTGTTTTTTAAATTAAGGCAATATTTGACATTTGGGAATTTTGAAAGAATCGTGCCCTAACTTACTGGGCTTCGATTTTTCTCATTAAGTCGACATGATTAAATACCCTTTTCAAGTTAAAACGTGTGGTTTTCAAATAAAAACTATCTTTGAGAATTTTAGATGTTGGGTCCTAGCTTACTGGATGTGATATTTTGATATTTCGAGATAGAGATTTCTAAAAATGAAAGATACTTGACGTTTGGGAAATTTGAAAGGTCGTGCTCCAACTTACTGAGATTCGATCATTTTCTTTTATCCAAATAATTGAATGTCTTTTCAAAAAAGTTAAAATTTTTTTTTAAAAAAATCAAAAGGATCATACTTTAAAACCTTTTCAAATCTTCGACATTAGGACATTTAATAATCAATTAGGTACCAATTTTTGGGCTTTACGAGGGTGCTAACCCTTCCTCGTATGTAACCGACTCCTAAACCCAATTTCTCAAATTTTCATAGACTAGAATCTTTTTTAAAAAATACCAAAATGTTTCATAAGGTGATCCAATCGCATCTAAACAAAAAGGATTGGTCCATTTCTGTTTTCATTTTAAAGTCGACCCCCTTTTTTTTAAAAAAAAGGGTTTCAACAGCTTGGTGACTCCACTGGGGACAAATAAGAGAGTCAAGCCGTAAAATTGATTATTTCTGTCCTTTTGTCGAAGTTTAGAAATTTGATTTGAAAAATTATGATCCTTTTATTACATGTGTTTGCATCATTACATATGTTTGTTATTTTCTCGTACACATTGCATTGCATGACCGTTGTGGTCACACACTTAAGTGGGAGTGAGAAACTACTCCTTCGTGAGGTTTTCACCTCCGTGTAGGATAGTGGATCGCTTCCGGGATGCATTCGTACCTATGTCTTCGTGAGATTTTCATCTCCGTGCAGCCATAGGGAAATGTATTCCCCTGAACTAAACTCGGTCCGTATGAGCCTATAATGGGTGAGGATCAAGGAATCTGCTGGTTCGGGTACCTCAACTTTAGAGCTAAACTGCATGCAGTAAACGTAAAAGCCCACCCTAGGTAGAGTCGCACTAGACCCGAGTGGTTACCCAGATAAGTGATTTATTTTTTTGTTTATTTCTCTTGTGCTAACATGTTTTCTTTTGTTTTGATTGCATTACATTTTCATCATAGAAAGGAGGTGTTGATTCAGTTCGATTGCTAAATAGAATAGTTTGTCATAAGGAAACGAATTTTTTGATAAAGTGGATTATAATACGGTCGTCCGAATATGGTCCATGTAAACATAACGAGAAAGGGCTAATAGTCCACGGAGGAATGCATGACTTGGTTTCATCACCAAAGATTCAAGCCAACGAAGATTATTCAAGAAGAAGCTAATGAGTGTCGTGAAGATAAGCAAGCAATGGGTCGTGGTCCAGATCAAGCAACAAGGAGCTAGCAAAGGCATCTTTTGGAAAGTTTGCAAGATTTGACCATGAAGAAAAGATCAATGTTTTTACTTGGACTATGAAGGGCAATGCCACATATGTAATCCGTTTCATGTAAAGAAATTCGTTTTTCATTCTAATGGAATTGAATTCATAATCAACGCTTCTCTTTCTTGTGCATTCATTACATGCATCTGCATCATATTCCATCACTTGCATTAGACTTTTACAAAAGAGACCCTAATTAGGTAAAATTATTTCAGAGTTAACTTGGAAAACATGGAACAAAAGTTGGAGAGATTAGAACAAAGGCAAATACAGATGCAAGAGCAATTGACCAAAATTCAACAAGATATACGAGATTAAATGTTAGAGTTCCAAAGAAATGTGATTGGCCAGCTAAGTCAGTTACTAGCCGAAGGGCTTGAAAAGAGGAAAGGCCCAATGGTTAACAATGGGGATGATAATAAAGACCTTGTCTATTCCCCAAGTTTTACTCTAATAAGCATCTAGACTCAACCAGACGCGCATCCACAAAGGGTATCTGTTGCTATCTGACCCCAACAGCAGTAGGCTGGTATGTCAGCACCAGTAAACTACTTGATAAGTTCAGGTCCCAATCCGGGGGGCAATCCAACCAACCCAAGACTGAACTCAGAAAAAGGCCAAATTGCGCCCATCCCAATCACGTATAGGGAGCTGTACCAAATTTTCTTTGATGCACACGTGGTATCCCCTTTCTACCTAAAACCTATACAACCTCAATACCCTAAATGGTACGACACGAACGCCCAATGCGAATACCATGCGGGAATCACAGGACATTCGATCGAGAACTGTACTGCCTTTAAAAAAATGATCAAAAGACTTGTCAAAATAGGGGTTGTCAAATTCAATGATCCTTCTAGTGCAAAAAATCCGTTACCCAACCATGTTGTTAAAGGGGTGAGTATTGTGAGATCTTGGAGTACATCGAGTTCAGGGCTCTAGTGCAAGACCTAATCTGAACATTAATGACGTATCTGAAGTGGGAACCAATGAATAAAAGTTTTCAAAGCCCTTACATATTTGGGAGTGTTTTGAACAATGGGACTGTGGAAGAAATCCTTATATTTTTAGAGATAATCTAGAGTAATATTCAAAACACACTTGTTGCTTTAAGCCTAGGGGCAATAAGAATCCTTTTGTGAAATAGGCTTGTGTCCAGAATTTTTATTTCAATAAAATGCATCTTTTTGAACAAATATTTTTTATTCTTTCCCTGTATAGATTCTTTTACTCAGAAATTCTTTTATTCTTCATTCATGATCATACCATATAAATAATCATCCTTAGAATCATTGGAATTTGCCTTCGTACCCACAACAGGTCCCTAGATATCAACGATATGAGCGACATTGCTACTGACTTAGATTCTCCTTTCGAGTAAGATAGGTGTCTAGAGGGATCTCAGGACTTTAAAGATGATAGAGATTGTAACACCCTGAATTTGGGCCTAGCAGAATTGGGCCTTGAGTCTGGGTCTGAGTAAAAGACGGCCTAAATTTATTTGGATGTTTTAAATTTCTATGAAAAAAATATATTATTATTGTTATTAAATTGGTGTTTAGCTTAGTAATTAAATAAATTAAGAAGGATTTATAGTGCGGGAAAAGTCTTGGGTTCGATCCAAGACTCTAGCAAAAAAAATAAATTTTGCTTCCTTAGGGAAATTCGGGCAATAGGCCTTATTATTAAATTGGGCTAATCTTAGGCACAAATGAAGTGCCTGGCCCAGTGGTTAGGGGCGCTAGGCAGTAGGAAGGGAGACTGGGGTTCCATTCCTAGTATTTGCATAGGGTTTTTTTTAAGGTAACATGGGCTGTCGCAGGAAGGCCTTATAAGCAGATGAGGCTAGGTCATGACCCAATGGAGTGTTCGGTCCAGTGGCAGAAGGCGCTAGGAAGATGGGGGAGGGCCGAGGTTTAAGGCACGACGCGCGCAATGTTTTTTTTTAGTAACCAGAGTTGCGTTGAAATAGGGCTTAAAAGAGGTTGCATCCAGATTATACCACAAGAGCGCCTGTGGCGCAGTGGCAGCAGTGTGCTAGGCATGCGGAGAGGACGCGAGTTCGATCCCAGGGGAAGGTGAAATTTTGGCATTTATTTTTAAGTAGCCGTGACGGAACCAGGCAAGCCTTCAGAATAATTGAGACTGTATTATGTTGAAAACAAATATGCGACGTACTGGCCAGCAGCGTGCATGTGCGCCTGGAGGTCCTGTGTTTGAGCTACTGTGCATGCGAAGGGGTATGTTTTTGCTGTACGGGTGGGAAGAGTGGTCCAATTGGACCGAAACTCTTCTTGGCAGCAACGAGAGTCAGCCAAGCAGTGGACTGCTGCTAATCAGTAGAAAAGTTTGAATTTCATTCAAACTTTATTTTTTTTAGCTAAAATCAAGGAAGGATTTGGATACAATTCAAATTTGGTGGATGGCTAAAATTAAGGTTTTGGATTGAAGAATTGTGATGGGATAAAAATTTAGCCAATTGGGGTTGTACCGAAAGAACAAGGGGAAACATTTATTTTTGTAGTTTTGGTATTAATCGTTTTTCTCTTGATTTCTCTCAACCTCTTGGATTTTCTTTCTCAATCAGGTTTTGTTTTTTTATTACATTTTAATTTTTGCTCATCTTTCCTTCCTATAATATTTTACCTCTATTCTTAAAATTTTTTTCCCTTTTGATTTTCTTTCCATGATAGCTGAATATTGCTAAACCCGAATCTTTGCTAGCCAAACTTCTTTTAGCCGAATCTCACAATTTCAGTAGCTTTGTCGACACCGTCTCTTTTCTATTGCAACTTCTATTTACTCTTTTTCATTATACCAAAAGCCGAAACCTTCGTAATCTTAGTGATTTGGGAATTAAACTCTAGATCAATTCTCTACTTGTGTTTTAAATTGGATTCACTGTGGATCTGAGATTGGAAAGGTGTTGGAAACGCTCTTGACAAGTACATCATTGGTGGTAAGTACTCGGAATCTTATTTCTATTTGTTATTCTCGATTTAAGAAAAGCTAAAAATCCCTAAGTTTTAGGGAGGCTGTCGATCTTGGTAAAGAGTAATGCTAATTTTGCTTTGTGTGGTTTTTATGTGTTTTAGTCACAAGAAGGGAATTTGGCAAGGAGCAATAAAGGCTAAAGTCGTGGAAGCGATTCAGATTTAGATCTAGATCTAGATCTGATAGTTAAGATCGGCAAGGTAAGTTGTTAATAAAGCCTCATAGTGGCCAAATATGGTAAGTAAGTATGATGTTAGTGATCATCGATTTGTAATCTGACATCGTAGTGACCGATTGTAGGAAGCGTGTGGGGAGATCTCGTTAGCAGTTGTCGCAAATCAGGTGTGTATCAAACACCCTCTTGTAGTTTAATTCGGTAAAAGTCGAAATGCCGAAATTCTGGCATTTCGTGGGCTTGTGAGCGTACAAACGCTCATAAGTCATTTGGGAATCATTGGATCCGTAATCGTGAGTGGTAAGTTAGTTGAATGTGCAATTTTGTATACTTCAGTAAATTGGGCCTTGATGGGTTGAAACTGGGCCCAACGGGCTTACGGCCCCATATGGGTAAAAATAGGCAATAAATGTGTACTGGTAGACTGTAGGTCTAAAGCTACTAAAACTGGTAAATTGATCGTAAAATTTGGACTAGATGGGCTAAATTAGCTAATTGGTACTGTAGGGCCCATTAGGGGTTTTAGGGCCCAATGACTGTAATCTGCTAAAATGGGCTAAATAAGCTACCGAGGTAAAAATTAGTCTATTACTGATCAAAATGTGCATGAAAACCCTAAAAACTGGTATAATTACTAAAATATCCTTGTAGGTGCAAAATTACTAATTTACCCTAGGTGCTAAATGACCGTTATACCCCTAGAGCTAAATTTGACTGAAATGCATGATTTACTGTTTCTGTTTACTGTATGCCATATCATGAGTATCTGTTGCATGGGACTGGGATTATTTGATGGAGGAAGTACTGAAAAGAGGCTTTGCCCCAGTTTACTAAGAAAGGGGCTTTGCCCTAGTTTACTGTTCTGGTGGCTCGGTGACACTATCTAATTATGCAGCTATGCTACCACCGTAGAGAGTAGTGGTTGGGTGGGTTGAGTAGTTTTCCCTACATGGAGAGTTTGGCTGGTACAGGTGGAGAGTAGCGGTTGGGTGGGTTGAGTAGCTTCCCTACATACTGATATGGGTTTTGCATTCATGCATCAATATTACTATTCTACTACTGAATTGAGCCTATGGGCCGTATTAATATCTGAAAAGGGGTTAAGGACTAGATAAACCGTACTAAATAGGGCTACGGCCTAGTAACCGAATACTGAATCGGGCTTCGGCCCCTTTGATACTGAAATTAGATAAGGGCTTAGGCCTAGTGGGCTTGAGCTGATTTGGGCTCTGGATAGGTTTCTTTACACATTGAGTTTCCAAACTCACCCATTTTTCCTCCATCCATGCAGGTGAGCCCTAGATTGGTGGACTTGGAGCTGGGAGGGATTCAGAGTGACCACGTGGACGACGTTTTCGGTTTAATTAAGTTAATTATTTAATTATTTATTTCAATCATTTTTATTTTTAATTTGGGTTTGCAATAAGGCCGCTCTCATTATTTAATTTTTTTTTAGCTTAAGTATGATATGGTTTAAATCGTTTTGAAATTGGTTAGCTCTAAGGCGCGTTTTATAAAAGTTACTTGTTTTCCAAATATCACGATAACAGAGCAAAGCTTCCGCAACGTAAACGTTTTCATAAATAAATCTTCTAAATAGACTTAAACCTAATTTATTGTTCATGGACAAGTCATAAGGTGAAAGTGTGGCAATGGGTGTGTGCATGTCTAGGATTGGATCTAGGGAGAGCTTGGTACTTAAGCAGTCTAAATGACTCACCTCCTTTTTTCTGGTATCCTACTTAGTACATAGTACCCATTCACTTTAAGCCATAGCGAAGAAGGTCTGGTTTTTCGATACTTAAACTGTTTTAAAAATAACATGTTTCTGCTAGCTACAAAGGTTTATAAGCTTTCACAATTTTCCATAAAATTTTACAGAGTTGTTAACAATGTTTGAAAAGGGAATGAGTATTTCAATGAACCACGTTTTGAAAAATAAACACAAGCTGAGGTTTTATACAAGTTTAACGGTAGAAGTTTTTAAACTTTAAGAAGGGTTTTCAATGAAAACATGGTTTTCGAAAAACACTTCAATGTGACACACCAGACTTGGCCGTAACGTCTGGGCTAGGTTCGGGGTGTTATAGAGATTGTAACCTATCTTCTGATTTGTTAAGAATGGTAGAACAAGATGAAAAACAGGTCCCACTCTACAAAGGATTAGTGGATATTGTAAGCCTAGAAAAGAGGTGCAGATTGAAGCTTAGCTCACTACAGAAATAAGACGAGACATCATTGAGTTATTTTCAAGAATTCAAAGATGTTTTTGCACGATCATATCAGGACATGCCTGGGTTATTAAGATGCGAGTATGCTGAAATCTTAAAAGAGGCTCATAAGGATGACATAAGGACACATGCTAATGGTTTCACAATAGCCAAGCTAATCATGAGGTTTGGGTACTGCTAATTTATCATAGAAGGGGATGGCATCAGTTATGCCATATTTAAGGAGACCCCACGTACCTCCTCCATTTCTTCACAAAATTTTCTATATGAGGGGCATGGATGTTATGGGGACGATCTCGTCAAAAGCTTCTAGTTGACATCATCTTTGTGGTCATCAATTACTTCACTAAGAGGGTGAATGTTGCTTCATATGCCAATATTACGAAGTAGACAGTCACCAAATTTCCAAAAAAAAAAAATCAAAAGAGAAAGGATCAGGTGCCGATAAAAAAAATGTCAGAAAGGATCATGTTTTATAGTGCACAACTGTGCAATGTCCAAAGTTTACAGTCTGTTCAAAGATCAGGTGCCATGCAACAAAGGTTCTCAAAAAAATTATGGAAGATGACCGAGACTTGTAAAGATTGGCATAAGAAGCTACTACTTACTCTTTATGCTTATGTCAACCAAGACTTTCGCTGGGGCAACACCTTTTCTATTTGGTTTATGGAATAGGGGTGATTCTACCCATGAAAATCGAGATTCCTTTTCTCCAAGCTTTGATTGAGTTAGGAATTGGATGAAGTAGAAGGAAAGGGTTTGAAAGTATTCATCATAGTTAAAAATGAATAAGGCTGATTTATGACAAAAAAGTTCACCTAAGGGAATTTCATGATGGGGACCTGGTATTGAGGAAGATTCCTTCTCTACAAAAGGATTTCAAAGGGGAATGAATGCCAAACGGAGAAGGACCTTAGGAGGTAAAGAAGGCTTTCCCCAGATGAGCACTGATTTTGACTGAGATAAACTTATCCAATCCTATAAATTCAGATTCAGTCCAGAGATACTTAAAAGAGGAGAGACCAAGGTGAAAACTCGCAAAGGGTGCTTTCTGACCTTCAAAAAAAATAAAAAAATAAAAAAAATAAAAAAATAAAAAATAGAGAGGCCAAGGCCAAAACCTGCAAAGGGCGCCTTGAGACCAAAGGGGTTTTGAGTTGAAAACCCGAAAAGGGTGGCTCGAATTTTGATCAAAGTGGGGCAAATGGTAGTCTTGCTATACCTGAATTAATAATGAAGAAGTATGCTACGTTTTGGGGCATCAACAAAGTACTCCGGATCCTCTAAACACATTTTGAGCTAAAAATGGTCCTCAAGAAGTTGGTATAGAGAAACTCAGGCTAAGATATCTGGGGCACCTAATTCTCGTATTACCTATTTTGAATTTTCTAACTTTGATTGCCATATTCTTTTCAAGATACGCCTTAATCAAATTCCTTTTATCTCCTTGGCTATCCTTGATTAATTGTTTTGAGCTATGCTCCTAATTAATTTCCTTCTTGTCCATAGTTGTGATCTTTTTCAAGCATTTCATATTGAAATAACAATTAATGGACTAATAATATTTTCATAAAAGGAGTTTCGCATATTACTCTGGGAATTTGTAGATAATACAAGAAACTGAAATAGGACAATTGTTTAAGAATTCCCATGTGTAAGGGTCGAAGATACTTAAGAAAGGTCTAAATTGAGACTATCTCTTTTGTCCAAATAGGTGATTGGAAAAATTAATGAGTTGAGCAATATCGATCCTAAGAGAAGATCATTTTTACAAACATCTTTATCGGGTCACGGTATGACAGACCAAATTGAGGGGAAAAGATTCAAAGCATATGAGTAGAATATGATTGATATTTTAAGAGGAACGAAGATGAAACTTCGATGAATAAATGAGTGATGACACCTGAAATAGGAATCATTCTCATAACATTTTTGCATCATAATATGTTTAATTAGGAGCATTTGACTCATTTCGATCATGGCATCCTAATCATTAGGCATAAGCGTATACCCATTCTACAAGTTATGTCCTCTAGGGGACAATATAGATTAAAGATAGCAGATCTTGTCTTCTTGAGTTTGCAGTGAAGCGGATCGAAGATATCAGTCTAGCATCCCTAAGTTTGTAGTGGACCAGACTGGAGATCAGCAGATCTTGTCTTTCTGAGTTTGCAATGAAGCGGATCAAAGATATCAGCCTGGCATCCCTGAGTTTGCAGTGGAGCAGACTGAAGATAAGCAGATGGTCTTCCTGAGTTTGCAGTGGAGCGGATCGAAGATATTTGTCTGGCATCCCTGAGTTTGCAGTGGAGCAGACTGAAAATATCAAACCTTGTCTTCCTAAGTTTGCAGTGAAGTAGATCAAAGATAATAGTCTGGCATCCCTGAGTTTGCAGTGGAGCAGACTAAAGATAGCAGATATTGTCTTCCTGAGTTTGTAGTGAAGCGGATCAAAGGCATCAGCCTGGCATCCCTGAGTTTGTAGTGGAACAGACTGAAGATAGCAGATCTTGTCTTCTTGAAATTGCAATGAAGCAGATCAAAGACACTAGCCTTGCCTCTTTGAAGTGGCAGTGGAGCAGATTGAAGTCATCAGACTTATTTCCCTGAAGAAGCAGTAGAACAGATAGTCCAATACTTCTAAAGTTGCGGTAGTTGCAGAGAAGTAAAGTTAAGTTGAAATTCCAATACCCCTGAAGTTGTGGTTGGGTTGGAAGCTATTGGAAAGAGACGAGGACCAAGAAGTCAAGACTCAGTAAGACCAAGCAAAATTGGTCCTTTTATAGTCTTTGCTCTATTCCCGTTACACGGCAATGAGCAAAGAGGGGCAGCTGTAATAGGCCAATTTAGCCCGGGTCCATACAAAAAAAAATAATAAACCCAAAATAATAAAACAAAGTCCAAGTCCAGTTCAAAATTACAAATATATCATTTGGCCTGATCAAAATGGCCCATTACTTGAGAAGATTGAAGGTCCATCTACAAGCTTAACACATATGGAAACATAATCTTCAAGGATGTGCAATCTTAGATATGATATGCAATCTTAGAAGATATGATATGCAATCTTAGAAGATATGATTTTGTAATCTTAGAGATTTAATTTGTAGATACCCTTTAATCTTAGCCGTTGATGTAATTGATCTGTACCGTTGGATTTGGGGAGGCTCAACTATAAATAGAGGTCTCTCCCTTCATTGTAAATCACTGGAGTTTTGGGGAAGCAATAAGAATTCTTGAGAGCATTCATTCAAATTTCTCTCCCTCTTGCGTTCTTATTTTCTGTGGTTTGTTCTTATTTTATTCTTCATTCATCTTCGTTTCTTTTTTAGTTGCTTTCGTTCGGGTTGGATTTTGGTGGAGGAATTTTATTGAATCCTCATATTGTGAGAGTTAGGTTGACTTAAACGTTTTTTTTTAAACTTTTTTTTATTAATCCCTATTCTATTGTTTTTCTATTTTTTTTAAATTTGTTAGATATTTATTTATTTTGATATTTATATATGCATATTCTTTTCGAAAAATTACTTTAGTTATTTTTTTATTCATTATTATTTACAATAAATTATTTTATTATAGATCATCGTATATTATCTCATTTATTATATATATTATTACTTTGAACCATTTTATATTTAATATCAAACTTTGCCATATTGCTCGTTTTATTAAAATTGTTTTATTATTTTATTCAAAATTTTTCATATATTATTTATCTTGTATTTTTTATTTCATATTTGATCTTTTTAAATGCCCCTCTCTATTATTCCTTTTTTATTTATTTGTTCATTGTTTTAAAATTTAGATTCCATTATTATTATTGTCATTCTTAATATTTTTTTTTAGCATTATCATTGTCTTTATTCATGTTATTTCCTATTTTACTTTGATTCTTTCTTTTTAATTGTCTATATTAGCATTAAATATTAATCCGTTATGTAATATTTTTTTAAAAAAATATGTTTATATTTTTATTATGCATTAGCGCAACATTTTATTCAAATAATTGTTTTAAAATATATCCCATTTAATTGACGCTTTTTATCCAAAATTTGTTTTTTAAATTAAGGCAATATTTGACATTTGGGAATTTTGAAAGAATCGTGCCCTAACTTACTGGGCTTCGATTTTTCTCATTAAGTCTAAATGATTAAATACCCTTTTCAAGTTAAAACGTGTGATTTTCAAATAAAAACTATCTTTGAGAATCTAAGATGTTGCGTCCTAACTTATTGGATGTGATATTTTGATATTTCGAGATAGGGATTTCTAAAAACGAAAGATATTTGACGTTTGGGAAATTTGGAAGGTCGTGCTCTAACTTACTGAGATTCGATCATTTTCTTTTATCCAAATAATTGAATGTCTTTTCAAAAGAGTTAATACTTTAAAACCTTTTCAAATCTTCGACACTAGGACATTTAATAATCAATTAGGTACCAATTTTTGGGCGTTACGAGGGTGCTAACCCTTCCTCGTACGTAACTGACTCCCGAACCCAATTTTTCAAATTTTTATAGACCAGAATCTTTTTTAAAAAATACCAAAATGTTTCATAAGGTGATCCAATCGCACCTAAACAAAAAGGATTGGTGACGACTCCATTTCTATTTTCATTTTAAAGTCGACCCCGTTTTTCAAAAAAAAAGTTTCGACAGGTCTTACTCTCATTCACGTCTCGATTATGCCTATAGAACCATTTGAAATTAATATAGGATACTCGAGAACACATCGTACCTAAGTGCCACACATATAGCCGAGGCTATCTCATATCACATATATGCTCGCTCTCGAGCTAACAACGGGCCTGCTCACACAAGCTGTCAGTCAAGACATAGCTACACGATGCTGCTCACACAAGCTGTCAGGAACTGCAACACATGCCAAAACCCATCCACCAGTAAGACGTACAAGACCAGCACCCAGATCATATCATCATTGGTAAACCCTAATGTCATGACATTTGTATCCTAAACTATTCCAAAGGTTCAAACAGGACTTTCCACTGTCGAATCTATGCCGATCATGTCCGTAAACTCATTTCCAACCATTATCACAGCTCAATTCAATAATAATACATTTATAACACAATTTAACAACATTTATTAGCATACGAACTTACCTCGTATACGGAAACGATGAAATGGATCGACTAGTTAGATATTTTATTTTTCCCCGATCTAATTCTAAATTCTTCCTTTCTTGATCTATATAAATCAAAGTTCAGCTTATTTATTCAACTACTTATTCAATTTAATCCAAAATATACATTTAAGCACTTTTACACATTTGCCCCTAAAAGTTTATATTTTTACAATTTAGTCCTTAATTCACAAAATCACAAATTCATGAAATTCCTTCTATACCCATGCTTGCCGAATTACCATAATGTCCCTATTAGCGCATATTTATCAATTTTTCACACATTTAACTATACATTTTCACATTTTCACAATTAAACCCTTATTTTGCATTTTTACTCAAAATCACTTTACAAAACTCGTAAATCTAACAATAAAGTTTTCATATTTCATCACCAAACATCAAAGAACACATATGTTCATCAATGGAAACTCTCAAAGCATTTAACATTTTTGCAAAATAGTCCCTGGGCTAGCTAGACCTAGTTGCAACAATCACAAAAACATAGAAATTACTAAAAACCGACTAAAAAATCACTTACATGCTAGGTTAGACTATAGCCGAACATTTGAAGCTCCTCTCATGGTGTTTTTGCTAAGAATTTCGGTAGAAGATGATAGAAACTAAGAATGATATTATGTTTTTATTATTTTTACTAAGTTATTTAACCATTTACTATTTTAGCCTTAGTTATAAAACATCAAAATCACTTAATATATGTCCATGAATGTCCACTCACAATATAAATGGCATATTTACCATTTAAGGACCTTTACTTAATGCTTCATAGCAATTAAACACTTTTAACTATTAAAACCCAACTTTTACACTTTACACGATTTAGTCCTTTTTACCGAATTAAATAGTCAAACGATAAAGTTACTTCATAAAAAATTCACACAATCATGCTATAATGCCAAAGTCCTCACAATAAGAATAAAATAAAATTATCAACGTCAGATTTATGGTCCCAAAACCATTGTTCTAATTTAGCTAAAAATGGACTGTTACAACTCTTATCCCTTAGGGATTTTTATCCCTGAAAATCTTACCAGTGTATAGGCTAGGGTACTATTTTCTCATAGCATCCTCGAGTTCCCAAGTAGCTTCTTCAACCTTGTGTTGATGATATTCGTGATATGAAGTAATAAAATTTATAATAATGATCACACCAGAAACTAACTATTATCACGATTTTAAGGCAAGCGCACCTATCGAACAGTAGTATAGCTTACTGGCAAGACCGAGATATCGTACCCAAGAGAACCAAAAGTACTAGTACTAACTTTCTTCCTATTATTTAACCTAGAAATAAAAGGGGTTTTTATGAAACTAAACTAATTCTAAAACTAAACTAAGAATGCACAAAAAGTGAATTGGGGAAAAATTCTTAGGAAAAACTGATTGATTTGGACAATACTCAAGGGAGAATCCACCTAGACTTCACTTGTTATTAACTCTTGAACTAGACGATTTATTAACTTGACTTGATCCGTAGAAATCCCTAACTTATGTTAATATCTCTCTCGAGACTAAAAACAACTAACCCTAGGTTGATTAATTAAAATATCTTTCTAATTAAAACCCCTAGCGTTGCATTAACTTGATTTATGGATTCCCTTATTAGGTTTGACCCTAATCCGACAGATTTTCGTTGTCCTACCTCTAGGATTGCGATCAACTCCGCTTAATTGTGCTGGATCTACTCCTATGTAGGGACTTTTGCTCCTCTACATAAGCACATTAGACTTAAATCAATATCTCGGAAATATCAATTTAAGAGTTAAAAACGTAATTAAGAACAAATCAAATATTTATCATAGAATTCAAGAGGAAATAATAACAAGATCTGTCTTAGGTTTCATCCCCCTCAAGTATTTGGGGGATTTAGTTTATAATTATTAAAGAAGACATCTCAAAAGAAATAAAATAACAAAACATAAAGAACCCAAAAACCCCTGAAGGAGATTAAAGGGAGATCTTCAGTCTTGAGGGAGAATTCAGCTTCTGAGATGAGTCAATCGGCTTCCCTTGGAGTAATTTCTTGCTTCTATCCTCTTTTATGAGGGAGAAAAGTACTTTTTTGAGGAGAGAAAAGTGTATCTTTAGCAAGGAATGCACACCCTTGAAGTTGCCTCAAGAATCATCTCCCAAGAATGCATATTCTAAGTGGTCAGGCAATTGCTTTAGCTCCAATTTAGGAGGTTCATCAATTGAGGGTTTTTGTCTTAGTTTGTCTTTTAACTTATTACCCTCATAACTTATATGCCTTGTGATAAGTTCATGAGAGTTCAACTCCTTTATTACTTCTTTTTACTTTAGTGGTGGCTTCATCTTCCTCCCTACCTTGAACGAGACACAGTTTCAACGTGTCTTCAAGAGTGATTTCCTAAAAATTGTCTTGAACAAAATAATCAATAGTATCAATGAAATAACAGGAATCATCTTGTTCTCTAAAAAATCGCATAGCATCATAAATTTTAAAGAGAACTTCTTCTTCACCAACTCTAAGCACTAAATTACCATCCCCTACGTTGATAACAGCTCTAGCAGTAGCTAAGAATGGGCGTCCCAAAATTAAAGGTACCTCAATATCCTTATCCATGTCAAGCACAACAAAATCAATAGGGAATATGAATTTATCTACTTTTACTAACACATCTTCAATGATTCCCCTAGGATATTTAACAAATCTATCAGCTAATTGAATACTCATCCTAGTGGGTTTTGGTTCCCCTAGACCTAGTTGCTTGAACATTTTGTAGGGCATTAGGTTAATACTAGCACCTAGATCAGCTAAGGCTTTTTCAATGATTAAACTACCAATTAAACAAGGAATAGTAAAACTCCCTGGATCTTTCAGTTTGGCTGGCAGTTTATTTTGGAGAATAGCTGAGCATTCCTCGTTGAGTTCTACTGTGGCTAGTTCTTCCAACTTCCTTTTATTTGTGAGAAGTTCCTTTAAAAACTTTGCGTACTTTGACATCTGCGAAATTGCTTCAACAAAAGGTAAGTTAATATGTAGCTGTTTAAAAAGTTCAAGAAATTTACCTAATTGAGCATCTGTGCAGTCTTTCTTCAACTTTGTCGGATATGGTATGGGTGGTTTATATTCTTTAAGTGCTGGTGTAGTGTTTTCTTTGGGTTCCTCTTCCTCTACATTGTCTTTTTTGGATTCTTGAACAGGCTTCTTTTCTGGTTCAGCCAGTGCTTTCCCATCCCTTAAAGTAATTGCTTTTACATGCTCTCTATGATTTGGCTCAGTACTACTCAGCAAACTACCTTGTGGTCTATCAGATATCATCTTTGTGAGTTGACCAATTTGTTTCTTGAACCCTTGAATGGATGCTTGCTGGTTCTTCAGTGCCGTTTTGGTGTTTTGAAAATACGGCCATAAATTTGGTGAACATATCTTCAAGGTTCGGCTTTTTCTTCTATTGTGGTGGTGGCTGTTGAAATCCCGGAAGAGGTGGTTGTCTTTGATTTCCTTGTCCTCCCCATGAAAATTGGGGTGGTTCCGCCAGCCTGCATTGTAAGTATTACTATAAGGATTATTTTGAGATCTAAAATTGTTACCCATATAGTTGGCTTGCTCGGATTCCATGCCATGTCCATAGGAGGAGTAATCTGGATTGTACATGTTTCCTTGAGTTATGTCACACTGCATTACTGGGTGTCCCTGCGTAGAACTAACAAAATTATCAAACTTTTTATTTAAAAATTCTACCTGATTAGTAAGCATGGTGACAGCATCAATATTAAAAACTCACGCAGCTTTTTTTGGCTTTGTCCTCATGACTTGCCACTGATAGTTATTCAGTGACATTTTTTCTATAAACTCATAGGCTGCTTCGGGTGTTTTGTTGTTGATTGTTCCACTGGCGGTGGCATCGATTATTTGCCTTGTTGACGGATTCAAACCATTGTGAAAGGTTTGAACTTGTAACCACAAAGGCAACCCATGGTGCGAGCACCTTCTTAAGAGATCCTTGTATCTCTCCTAGGCATTGTAAAGTGTCTCTAAATCCATCTGCACAAAAGAAGAGATATCATTCTGCAATTTAGCTGTTTTAGTTGGAGGAAAATACTTAAGCAAAAATTTTTTTAGTCATCTGTTCCCATATAGTGATTGAGCCTCGTGGTAGAGAATTTAACCATTGTTTAGCTTTATTCTGTAAGGAGAAAGGACATAATCGGAGGCGAATGGCATCATTAGAAATACCATTGATTTTAAAAGTATCACAGAATTCCAAAAAAATTGGCTAAGTGTGAATTGGGATTCTCATCCTGTAAACCATCAAAGTGAACAAATTACTGAATCATCTAAATAGTGTTAGGTTTCAATTCGAAATTGTTTGCAGCAATAGCAGGTCTAATAATATTAGATTGAGTACCAGCCAAATTAGGTTTAGCATAATCATACATAGCATGAGGAGCATTATTGTGATTCACTGGTTCTGCGGCTATCGTGGGAGGTGGTAGATTGTCTTGATTTGCTTCCATCTCTTCAGTAGGTTCAGGTTCTTCTTCTCGTCCTTGTTCTGGATAATGTAGGCTTCGTCTGATCTCTTTACGATTTCTACGAACTGTGGCTTCTAAATCTTCGTCAAACAAAAGTGGTCCTCCTGGGTTTCTTCTATTCATAAACTAGGGATACCTAGAAAGGGAAAAAGGAAAAGAAAATTTAAAATAAATATATAAAACAAAAAAAAAATAAAAGAAGAAAAGAAATAAAAATAGTAATGGCTAAAGTAATAGAAATCGAGTGTTCTCAATATTTTAGTTCCCCGACAACGACGCCAAAAACTTGATATTCGTGATATGAAGTAATAAAATTTATAATAATGATCACACCAGAAACTAACTATTATCACGATTTTAAGGCAAGTGCACCTATCGAACAGTAGTATATCTTACTTGCAAGACTGAGTTATCGTACCTAAGGGAACCAAAAGTATATTAGTAACTTTCTTCCTATTATTTAACCTAGAAATAAAAGGGGTTTTTATGAAACTAAACTAATTCTAAAACTAAACTAAGAATGCACAAAAAGTGAATTGGGGAAAAATTCTTAGGAAAAACTGATTGATTTGGACAATACTCAAGGGAGAATCCACCTAGACTTCACTTGTTATTACCTCTTGAACTAGACGATTTATTAACTTGACTTGATCCGTAGAAATCCCTAACTTATGTTAATATCTCTCTCGAGACTAAAAACAACTAACCCTAGGTTGATTAATTGAAATATCTTTCTAATTAAAACCCCTAGCGTTACATTAACATGATTTATGGATTCCCTTATTAGGTTTGACCCTAATCCAGTAGATTTTCATCATCCTATCTCTAGGATTGCGATCAACTCCGCTTAATTGTACTGGATCTACTCCTATGCAGGGACTTTTGCTCCTCTACATAAGCACATTAGACTTAAATCAATATCCCAAAAATATCAATTTAAGAGTTAAAAACACAATTAAGAACAAATCAAATATTTATCATAGAATTCAAGAGGAAATAATAACAAGATCTGTCTTAGGTTTCATCCCCCTCAAGTATTTGGGAGATTTAGTTCATAATTATTAAAGAAGACATCTCAGAAGAAATAAAATAACAAAACATAAAGAACCCAAAAACCCCTGAAGGAGATTGAAGGGAGATCTTCAGTCTTGAGGGAGAATTCAGCTTTTAAGATGAATCAATCGGCTTCCCTTAGAGTAATTCCTTGCTTCTATCCTCATTTATGAGGGAGAAACGTACTCTTTTAAGGAGAGAAAAGTGTATCCTTAGCGGGAAATAAAGCACACCCTTGAAGTTGCCTGCTAGGGTCTTTATATAAAGCTTTGGAATACCTTTCTTAGCCTCTAAGCATCCTTTTCTGAGTGAAATTGCACTTCCTCACGACAGGGACACGCCCGTGTGCCACGCCCGTGTGGATCGAGGCCCAGGCCGTGGTTGGGCCTGTTGATGGTGGCACGACTGTGTGGCACGGCTGTGTGGTGAATCTCCAGGCCGTATTGTTTATTGAATTGGGCCTAATTTGCCCGTTTTTGGCCCATTCCTTGCTCTTTTCTCTTCCTTAAGCTCACCTGGGCATAAAACATGAAATAGAAGGATTAAGAGCACCAATTTCCACAAATTCAATGATAATTCATCTAGAAATTAGGCCAAGCATGAGGTAAAAACATGTATAATTTATCGTTTATCAGTCGATGCCACAAGACTTTCACTAATGCTCTTCTTTTATTTCTTAGCTCTTTGATCTCACAAGCTAGAATTCTGATCAGCTCTTCATTGTATGTCATATCTGACTAAATCTCTACTTCGGTAAGAGAAATGATATGTGAAGGGTCTGATTGGTATCGTCATAGCATTGATACATGGAATACATTATGAATCTTTTCTAACTCAGACGGTAATGCTAATCAATATGCCAATCTCATACGGTCCGATGAATCGCGGACTCAGTTTTCCTTTTCGGCCAAACCAAAGTATCTTTTTTCTACAGTGACACTTTCAAGAATACTTTATCTCCAATCTAAAACTCAATGTCTTTTCGTTTCAAACTCGCGTACGATTTCCGTCGATCTGAAGCTCCTTTTAGACTGTTGTGAATTACTTTCACATTTTCTTCAGTCTCTCTAATCAGATCAACCCCACAAATCTGTTTCTCACTCAACTCGGTCTAGTATAATGGAGTTCAACATTTACGCCTGTATAGAGCTTCGTATGGTGCCATTTTAATACTCGACTGAAAGCTGTTATTATAAGAAAATTTAATCAACGATAAGTATTTCTCCCAACTGCCTTCAAACTCTAAAATGCAACAACCTAACATGTCCTCAAGTATCTGAATAACTCTCTTAGATTGGCTGTCAGTCTAGGGATGAAACATGGTGCTAAAATGTAACTTTGTACCCAAAGCTTCTTGCAATTTCTTCCAAAATTGCAAAGTGAATCTTGAATCTCTATCTAAAACTATAGAAACACACACCTTATGCAATCTAACAATCTCAGAGATATACAACTTAGTGAGTCTATTGAGTGAAAAGTCTGTACGTACCGGTATGAAATGCACAAATTTTGCTAATCTATCAACAATAATCCAGATCGCATCTTTCTTTTTCAGAGATAGGGGCAAACTCGATACGAAATCCATAATCACTCTATCCCATTTCCACTCGGGTACCATTACAAGCTGTAGTAATCCCTACAGTACTTGATGTTCAGCTTTGACTTGCTGACAAATCAAACAGTGCAATACAAACTCGAAGATATCCCGCTTCATGTCTTGCCACCAATATAGCTATTTCAAATCATTATACACTTTAGCGCTTCCCAGATGTACGGATAAATAACTACTATGTGCTTCGTTTAGAATTTTCTGAATGAGCTCGAGATTTCTTGGTACACAAATTCTTCCTCAAAACATCAAACAATCATCGTATCCAATTTGAAACTCTAAATTAGGAGTTGACTCGTACCAAATTCGTTTAGCTTGCATTTCACTATCAAATTTCTGAGCTTCACAGATTTGCTGAATAAATAACGGTCTAGCTCTCAACTTAGTTATAATCGAGCCATCAATAGAAAAAACTAATTGGGTATTCATAGCTCTTAAAGCAAATAAGGACTTTCTGCTCAAAGCATTAGCAACTATGTTCATTTTTACCGGATGATAGTAAATTAAATATTTTTGAGTCATTAAATATTTTATGCTCTAGTGATCGGTATAGATGTGGCACTTCTAAATTTTTAATACAAACACAATTGCAGTCAACTCTAAATCGTGTGTCAGATAATTCTTTCCATGCAGCTTCAGTTATCTAGAGGAATAATGTAACACCCAGGATTTTGGGCCTAGAAGAAATAGGCTTCGTGTGTTGGAGAAATTGGATTTTAGTTGTGCAAGAAAAATTTAACAAATTCCATGGTGAGTTTAGTGGCTAAGTGATTTAGGAAGATATGGGAATGTTGAAGAAGTCTTGGGTTCAAACCAGGGCTCTAGCAAAATTTTTAGTTTTTCTCTTTAGAGGACCTTGTCGTTAGTTGGAAGACCTTATAAATATGATTGGTTGAAATATGACACAAGAGAGCCTGTGGTCTAGTGGTTGTGGCATCAGTAAGGTTGCAAGGGAGCATGGCTTCAAGTCATGGTGCTTGCAATTCATTTTGGTTTTCTTTTAAATGATCTTAGACTTTGGCCCATAGGTTTATATTTAGTTGTGCTTGTTTTGGGACACAAGGAGCTAGTTGGTAAGGTGGCTTGATGGTAAGTGGCATATTGGGCATTTGACAAGGAGTGGGTTCGAAACCCATGGCAAGCAAAAGGGGTGTTTTATTTTGCTTCTTGGTTGGCTAGAGTTTGTGGTGGACGAAGACTCTATCAAGGTGGTTGTGGACTTGGTAAAAGGGGAGAGGATCATGGGATTTGGGTGTTGGTTTTTTAAATTGAATTTGAATAGGGAGTTTGATGCAAAATATGAAGGAAATCATGGGATTTGAAGTTTAGGGAGAGTGGTAGCTGAATTTGGTGTCTTGCTTGTGTAAATTCAGCTAAATGAATTCATTTCATGTATTTGGTACATTTGGTGAATTTTTTGGCATTAGGAGAGTGAGTGGGTGCCGTTTTCCCTCTGAGTCATTTTGGTTTTTGTTTATTTTTGCATTTTTGGCTTCTTTTCTTCTATGTACCGATTTTACATTTAACCTTTTGTGAACTTCTTCTCTTTTCTGTTTTGGTTCCAAATCTTATCATCCTATAAAGCCGAACCTTGTTTCATTCTCCTCTTAATTCTTTTTGGTCGAACCTAGTATCTTTCTGCTACTATTTTCCTCTTGACCGAATTCAACCTCTTTACATCCATATTTTGTTGTTTCCTTCTTGGTTTCTCTATAGCCGAATATTTTTTCTTATTCTTCTTACTATTTCCTTTTGGGTTTTTCTTTGCAATCGAACTCCCCTTCTCCCCATATTTTATTCTTTGATCCTAAGATTATTAAGCCGAGTAGTGGTTGTGCCATCAATTCTTCACCTCTTGTTCTTCATTGTCGATTCTTTCCTATTCTTTTCTTTTCCATCGTCCTGTAGATAGCCGAATCTCCCTCGTTGTCTTCTCAAACATTTTATTCTCTTCTTCTGTCCGTAATATTTGGTCTTTGGTGATCAGTAAAGCGTCGACTGTTTTGGTTCTCCGTAAATCTCTGGATATTTCTCAATTGGTCTTGGCCGAATACTGGGTGGTAAGGAGGATCGCTTTGTGTTGTTGGTATGGGCCGACTACCTATCCATTCTTTTACTAATTCTTTGGTTTTTTTGGATGTCAATTCAATTCTTGTAGTAACGTTTAAGTGTTAATGAGTTTTGCCATGTGCGCAATAAATCGAGATGGAAGGGGCTTTCGTTCTTATTTATCGATCCAAGAGAAATAAGTTGCGTATTCTTCAACTAAGGTTGATCGTACATGTGGGGTATTTGCTTGATACGTTAAAGTGTGTAATTAAACCCTGTTTCTATGAATCGGCTTAACATTGTCATAATGTGTAACCGTACACACTGTTCTAATTGTTGTTCGGCTGAAAAGCTGTACGTGCATATTTCGCACTGTTTGATTGTTGATCGGCATTAAGCCAGAAATACCAGTAAATGGTGCCACACAAGCGTGCAATCGCACGTGTGGTGAATTGAGCCCATGAATTGTGGGCATTAGACTGTAGAGGCCATCACGGGCACTCTCGTGGTCTTGGGCTGTTCTGGGCCACATTGGGCCTTGTGGGCCCAATGGGCCTGTTGGCCTCACATGGAATACTTTTGTATATTGTGGTTAATGTTAGACTGAGTCATGTAGTCTTTGTGGCTAGGGTTATTTTGCGCTAAATTGGTTGTGTGGGCCCAATAGGCTTGTGGGCTCACACGGATAAAATGTATGTGATGTGATATGTGTTTGTTTTGGAGCCGTGTTATTCGCATAGCCATGGTTGTTTCTGGGCTAAATGAGCCACATGAGTGTGTGGGCCCACTCGGGCCAAGTAATGGGCCTTAGGCGCAATTACCTCATTTTGTCTGGTTAGGTTACAAAAGTTGCTCGAGCCGACAATAGACCTTCGGTGGGGTCGTTAAGACCTCGTTTTGTAAAAGTACAAAAATACCCTCTGTTTACAAAATTACAAAAATACCCTCGATTTGTAAAATTATAAAAATACCCTCGATTTACAAAATTACAAAAATATCCTGGTTTGTAAAATTACCGAAATACCCCTAATTTATGAAATTACCGAAATACCCTTGGTTTTTAAAATTACCGAAATATCCTTGGTTTGTTAAATTACCAAAATACCCCTAGGTTGTGAAATTACCGAAATACCCTTGTAGGGTAGAATTACTGAAATACCCTTGTAGGGTAAAATGACCATTTTGCCCTAGGGTGTAAAATGACTGTTTTGCCCTTGTGGGCAAGTGACTGACTTGGACTATATATTTGACTATTTTGACTGTGATCGTATGACAGTGATTTGACTGGCGTGACCGTGGTTACGCGATTGATATGTTTTAAATATATGTTTAAATGACTGATATTGAGCATGGCCATTCTGCATACACGTATGATGATTAAGCATAACATACACGATTGCATGTGTGGTGAACCGAACCCATGAAATGTGGGCATTAGACTGCAGCGGCCATCACAGGCATTCTCGTGGTCTTGGGTGTTCTAGGCAACGTTGGGCCGTGTAGGCCCAATGGGCCTTTGGGCCCCACATGGAATACTTTTTTATATTGTGGTTAATGTTAGACTGAGCCGTATAGTCTTTGTGGCTAGGATGTTTTTGGGCTAAAGGGGCTGTGTGGGCCCACACGAATAAAATGTCTGGGATGTGATAAGTGTTTCTTTTAGGGCCGTGTTATTCACATAGCCGTGGTTGTTTCTGGACTAAATGAGCCACACGAGTGGGTAGGCCTAATCGGGCCAATTAATGGGCCTTAGGCCCCAATTACCCCATTTTGTCTAGTTAGGTTACAAAAATCGCTCGAGCCGACGATGGACCTTCGGTGGGGTCGTTAAGACCTCGATTTGCAAAATTATAAAAATACCCTCGATTTACAAAATTATAGAAATACCCTTGGTTTGTGAAATTACCAAAATACCCCTAGTTTATGAAATTACTGAAATACCTTTGTAGGGTAAAATGACCATTTTGCCTTATGGTGTAAAATGACTGTTTTGCCCTTATGGGCAAGTGACTGACTTGGACTGTGTATTTGACTATTTTGACTGTGATCGTGTGACAGTGATTTGACTGACGTGACCGTGGTTACGTGATTGATCTGTTTTTAATATTTGTTTAAATGACTGATATTGAGCATGGTCATTCAGCATACACATATGATAATTGAGCATAACATACACGACATATTACATGGGGTTGGGACATTGCTTTGAAGGAAGTTCTGTACTAGTGGCTTTGCCACGTAATCTAATTCTGGTGGCTCTGCCATGTTTTCTATTTTTAGCAGCATGGTTGCATATTGGTGTGCGGGCTGGGTGGGTCGAGTTATTCCCCACATAGTGTGATGGTTGGACTGGGTTGGGATTGCATTCACATTTTGTTACTGGTTCTATTTTGGGCTTAGGCCCACCTGATCCTGATTCTGATTTTGTTTCTGATTTCTGGAACTGTAATGGGCTAGGCCCATCTGTTACTGTCTGCTTTAAAGGCTAGGCCCAGTTGATTCTGTTATGGGTTGAGACCCAAACGATATTATATTGGGCTGTGGCCCACATGTACTCTGAACTGTTATTGTTTCCTGTCTTCTGATTGACTGTTTTTATTTAGTAGGGGATTACACACTGAGTTTTCAAAACTCATCCCCTCTTTTATTCCTTTTCAGGTGATCCTCAGTAGGCGGTTCAATGTATAGGAGGGCTCGAAGGTGGCCACATTACTAGCATTTTTTAATTTTTAGTATTCACATTTACTTTACTTAAAGTATTATCTTTGGGTTTAAACTTTTGTAATACAACCTTTTCTCCAATTTTATTTTAATTTGGGATTTTTTATTTCTCTTTTGAATCTGATAGCTCTAGGGCGTGGTTTTATAAACGATATCTGGTTTTTAGAAATATTGTGATAACACAACAAATGGGTTTTAAAAAAATAGTTTTTGCTATAACTGAAACATGGGATAATAGTAATATAAAACTAAAGTTTTTAAATAACAACTTAAGGGTTTATTCAAATTTACAAATTTACAAGTTTTCACTACTTTTTTTAATCGCAAACAATCGTTCCACCCTCTAGTGTAACACGCCATACTCAGGCCTGACTTCTAGGCTGGGTTTGGGGTGTTACACATAAGCTATTACTTTACCTTTCTGCATCAAAACACAACCCAGACCATTTAAAGATGCATCATTGAAAATTACAAATTCTTTACTCGACTCAGGCTAAACTAAAACTAATGCCTCTGTTAATAGTGCTTTCAACTATTCGAAACTCTGCTGACATTTTTTGGACTATTCAAACTTTACATCTTTCTGAAGTAATTGTGTCATCGGTGTTGCAATTATTGAGATCCTTTCACAAAACGTCGATATTAACCTACTAGTCCTAGAAAACTATGAACTTTAGATACATTTCTCGGTAGTTTCCAATCTATAATCGAAGAAATCTTACTCAGGTTAACTATAATACCTTCGACTGAAACAATATGTCCTAGAAATCCAACCTCTCGAAGCCAGAATTCGCATTTGCTCAATTTAGCAAACAATTGCTTGTCTCTCAAGGTCTGAAACACTATTCTCAAATGTTTAGCTTAATCAGATTCATCTCGAGAATAGATCAGAATATCATCTATAAATAGGACAACGAATCTGTCTAAATATGGTTTGAAAATCCAATTCATCAAATCCATAAAGACTACAGGAGCATTAGTTAATCTGAAAGGTATAATAAGAAATTCAGAGTGTCTATACTTAGTTCTGAACGTAGTCTTTGGCATATCTGAATCTTTCACTTGTAACTTGTAACACCCCTTACCTGAGTCAGATGCCAGGACGAGGTACGAGGCATTATTGTACTTAATCATGATTGAACATACAAACTCTGGCTATAAAATTCATTTCTATTTGAAAACTTTGCATACAATCTCTTACTATCCTTATCATGGGCGTACGAGGCCCAACACACACATCGGGAGTGGTTTAAAACCAATCTGACGACTTTCAGGCACTTATAAAATTTTGCTTAAAAGAGGGCCACACACCCGTGTAAAGTGGGACATGCCTGTGTGGGCAGGTTGTGTGGTCACACACGCCGATGTCCCTAGCCGTGCTGAATTTTTTTTCTTTTTGAACCTACAGGGGTTTTCACACGTCCTAGACACATGCCCATATCTTGAGCCCGTGTCCCTCACACGGCCTAAACACGCCCGTGTTATCAAACCGTGTGACCCTCTGATTTTTCTCAAAGAACAAATGAGATTCACATGGCCAAGGCACACGGCTGTGTGCTCAGCTTGTGCTCAAAACTGACTTAGTTAAACTCAGATGCAAGGGACACGTGGTCTATCAACATGCCCATAGGGGCTGGTCGTGTGTCACACATGGCCTAGGCACATGCCCGTGTGCCTATCCGTGTGGACAATTATAGGCTCTTTTCCAAGCCTTTTGCCACCCTGAATCTTAACCAACCACAAGATCCAATAATTCAATAACACACAAAATGACCTTTTTCAACATCTAATACTCAAATTTTAAGGCATTCATCATCATTCATTCCTCCTACTCAAACATGCAACTTGCATTATAGTAACTTCATCATCATCTCATAGGACTAACTTGAACAATCATTACCCATTTCCAAAGGCCATTATAATATGACTTGAGTGATACCAATAACCAACATATTTGGGTACTCAAAATAACACATACCAAAATGACAAGGTTTTCTATACATGCCATACTCAAAATAGCTAACTATAGTATACCCAAAATGGATGGCTTTATAGTGTGACTTTGAGCTCCGACTTTAACGATCCCTGAGCTAGTTCGGCAAGACTACAAGGAAAAAGGAAAGGAAAGTGAGTAAGCATAAATGCTTAGTAAATTGCATGAAATAAATTAGCAACATAACTCATGGAATAAAGATTCAATGTACAATACCATGAAATGTTATAAACTTTCCTTTAATAATAGGGCTTACTCATGCTCTTCTCACCGATTCATTCATGTCATTTCATTTTCTTACTCATGTTTTTCTTATCATCATATTCATATTGTTATGTATCATTTCTTGTAACTTAGTCGTGTACACCTGTATCACTCATCACAAAGCTTTAGTCTTTCTCAATAAACTCATTAATTTGCATACTTTTCTTGTTAAATTTACTTATAATACTGAAGGATACCCGAATGTCACTCTCATGATAATATGCCAAAGCCATGTCCTAGACATGGTCTTACATGGAATCTCGGTTTGTTGTCAATGCCATGTCCCAAACATGGTCTTACACGTGACCACAATAACTCATGTCATGACTTCGATATCCCTCGTATTCTTTAACATTTTAGTCGAGATTTCTCATTTATACTTCATCCTTTCTTAATGAAAATCATGTTAAACAAAGTCATGGAGTTTACATGATTACATAGAATATCATCATCATAAATTTACATAATGCATAGGGCTAAATTATCATATACAACTTACCTCGAATCCACAATGCGGGTGAGTGCTCGCTTTAATCACCACATTACTTTTTCTTCAGTTTCGATCCGGGCTTCGTGTTTATTGATCTAAAGTGAGAAATTTAACTTATTTAGTACCCATATTGGCTAAATAGCCCATAATTGACACTTTGGCAAAATTTATAATTTTGCCCCTAAACTTTTTCATATTTGAAAAGTAGTCCCTAGGCTCGTATAATGAAATGCACTTATTTTCTTGGTTACCCAAGCCTACCTGAACTTTATTTATGCTCATAACAGCCCCTATTTCTCACTAATTCACACTTTTACTACACATTTTAATCCTTTTACAATTTAGTCCCTATTAGGGATTTTCAAGAAAAATCACTTAGAGAAAGATGTTTACTACACTGTAAACTTTCATATTCTACCACTAGACATCAAAATACTTGCATGTCATGCATGAGTATATTTTTGAACATAAACCCTAGCTCAAATTAGTGGTAGAAATAGCTAGATTAAGCTGCAAGGATTTAAAAAATACGAAGAGAATTAAAAACGGCGCTTGGAGTCACTTACTTGGAGTGTGAAAATGTAAAAAACCCTAGCTATGGAGACCCCTTCAAATTCAGCACACGTGGGGAAGAAGATGGACACTTTTTTGGTTCTTTTTCCCATTTTATTTCATTAATTTACCTAATGACCAAAATGCCCTTAATCCCTTTCTTTAGAAAATTTTCCTTCCATGGACATTTTTGTCCATCATGTTAATTAATGCTTTAATTGCTAAATAAGGACCTATAATAATTTTTCTAATGCTGTAACACCCTGAATTTGGGCCTAAAGGTTTGGGCCTTGAGCAAGGGAACAGCTAGGAGACTGCACATAAGTTTTTAGTTGTGCAAGAAAATGATATAAATAAATGTTTGCTTTAGTGGTTATGTGTCTTGTGAAGTGTTGGAGAAGTCCTAGGTTCAAACCTAGGCTTTAGCACAAATTTTAATTTTAAGTAAATAGGGCCCATGGTTCCGGATCATAGGCTTCTTAAATTAAATTGGTTAAATTATGATACAAAAGAGTTGTTGGCCTAGTGTTAAGGGGCGTGTGCAGTGTACATGGGGTTTGAGGTTCAAGTCCTAGGTTATTCATTAGAGATATTATTATGATACCTTTACTGTGTGGTTAGTAGAGTTTGACTGAAACACTACAGAATTGAGGTGGTTGTCTAATTGGTCAATTGGAGTGATTTGAGGAATACGGTGGGAGAAAAAGTAGGAGAATTGTGGTGGAATTTGAATTGGTTGGTTGGAGAGATTGTGGAGGGACATTAGGAGAATTTTTAGGAGGAAAAAGGGGAGTTGAGGTGTGGAAGAGGATTGTGCCAGATTTGTACTGTAAACTACTCAGGAATTTCAGTTTTGGCAAGTGAGTGTTTTTTTGGGGTTGTAACATTTTCTTTTGTTCTCTAGAGGCTGATTTGTGCAAAAAGCAGTTTCTGATAGTGCCTTTCACTTTTTCTTCTAAAACTATTTCTTTTTTCATTCTCTGTAAACCAAACACATACTTCCTCCCTTACTTAGACGATATCCCAATTGTTTTGACCAATTTTCCCATCTCAGCATTCTCGATTTTGACAAATTTTCTCTTAGTCGAATATTGTTGATGCCTCTGTGAAAGTCATTCTTTCCTTTTCTCTTGATTTTTTCCCTTTACATTGATACCTTGGCCGAACACCTAATTTCATTCCTTCTATTTTGCATTTGGTTTGGGACTATCATTTTTTTTTGTGTGTGTGTGGAGGCCGAACCTTTATTTTCTCTCCCTCTTTACTTGATCGGCCTTGTTCAAGTTCTTCATTTATTGTGCTAGAGCCGAATATCATTTTTGACATTGGACCAAGGTAAGCCATCTTTTCTGTGGGGATTCATAGTTGGTTTCTTCATTTTCTATCGAACTAATTTTCCTTTAACAGCCTTTAACTCTGACGACTCTGGTAGGGGTGTTCGTATCTCTTGTGTCTAGAGTAGCCTTTATAGGCTGATTATTGCTATCCATCATTCAAATGATTACATTCGGTAAGTTATCGTTCATTTGGTTTAGGTGATTCACATTTGATTATGTTAAACAAGAATGAATGGTAATGCAGATTTTTGCCTAGAGTTGTGAAGTTATCCTTGACCAACAGTTTAGGTGGGCTAAATCACATTCGTTTTGTGAGGGTAAGTATTGGTGAATATTATGGAATAAGTGCAAGAGGGGACTTTAAGCCATTGCCAAATGACTAATGAAAGATCATAACTGAATGTAAGGTTTGGTGTCCTTGGATTGTCTGCACGATTTCGAAAAATAGGTGTGTATCAGTACCCTGTAGTTGTTAGCGAAAGGGCCATAAATATGTGTGCACACACATATTGATTTGATTGTAAATTGGCAAAAATTCAAAAAGCTAGGAAACTGGCGATTGATGCCACACGAGCTTGCAATCGCACATATGGTGAACCGAGCCCATGAAACATGGGCGTAAGACTGTAGAATGACTGTAACACCCCGATAGGGTAAAATGACCAAAATACCCCTGTAGGGTAAAATGACTAAAATACCCGTAAAATGACCGAAATACCCCCATAGGGTAAAATGACCAAAATACCCCATGGAGTAAAATAACTGAAATACCCCCGTAGGGTAAAATGATCGAATACGGACATGTGGGAATATTGGACCCACCTGTGTCGCACATATAGCTAAGGTCATTTCTGCGCTTAATGGGCCACACGGGTGTGTGGGTCCACATGGGCAACATAATGGGCTTTGGGCCCATACTCACTGATATGTATGTTGAGGTTACACGAGTCGCTCAAAAAGACTGTGGACCTTCTGATGGGTCGGTAAGTATGCTTAGACCCATTCTGTTGAAAATGACCGTTGTGCCACTATGAGATTATGACTGATTTGTTCTATGATATGTATGACTATGATCGAGCATGACATGTTGCATTCACGTATGTTATTATGACATTACACTCTGCATGGGGATGGGTAATTATTGACGAAGGATGTAACACCTCAAACCCGGCACAGACGTTATGACCAAGTCTAGTGTGTCACGTGAACGATGATTTTACCATGTTCCTTAGTTAAAACAATTAGAGTGAGTTTTGCAAAACCGTTTGGGGAGAAATTCCAGTTTTATATTGTGTTTGTTCTATCCACTACCAGTTTAAAAGTATTTGTTACAAGATCTTGTTCATCTTTTTGTGATCCATTTGTTACGAGTGTTTTGTTTTCAAACCGTTGGTTAATTTTAAGAAAACTCGCGCATCCCTATTCAAATCATTTAAAAAAAGTATAAATAAAGAACTAAAACCCAAATTAAAAATACTTTAAGCGGCCTTATTACAAACCCAAAACCATAATGAAAAATAATTCAAAATAATTATGAAAGTAAAAGACTTAATTAAAACCATTATGTGCAGTCCACGTGGCCACTCTGAATCCCTCCAACTCCAAGTCCCCTAGCTTAGGGCTCATCTGTAGAGATAAGAAGAAAGGGGTAAGTTTGGAAACTCGGTGTGCAAAGAAAGCCCATCCAAAGCCCAAATCAGCTCAAGCTTACTAGGCATAAGCTCTATCCAATCTCAGTAAAAACTGGGCCGAAGCCCCATCCATTAATCAGTTAACTGGGCCTTAGCCCTTTCCAGATATAGTTTAACTGGGCCTTGGCCCTATTCAGTAAACAGTGCGGCCCATAGGCCCATTACAGTAACAGATCAGAAATAATGCATGTATGCAAAGCCCAACCCATGTCCAGCCCTACACACCACCCGTACTAGCCCTACACACCATGTGGAAAATAACTCAACCCACCCAGCCCTACACACAACAGTCGCAACATAGCTGCTTAGATAACGTGGCCAAGCCACTAACAGTATAATGAGGCAAAGCCCCTTTCAGTAAAACGAGGCAAAGCCCCTTTCAGTAAATGTGGTAATGCCACTTGCACTTCCTCCATCAATAAAACCCAAACCCATGCAACAGTTAAACATGGCATGGCATACATTGAACAGATACAGTAAAGTAGGCATTTCAATCAAATTTAGTCATAGGGGTATAATGGTCATTTTTCACCTAGGGGTAAAACAATAATTGTCCACAATAAGGGGTATTTAAGTAATTATGCCAACTTTTAGGGTTTTATGCACATTTTATTTATTACTAGTCCAATTTTAACCCTAACAGTATATCTAACCCATTTATCAACTTTAGAGCTATCAGGCCCTAAAACCTCTAATGGGCCTAACAGTGTTAATTAGCTATTTCGACCCATTTAGCCCAAATTTCATGAATGTCCTAACCGTTTTAGCCTACAGTATACCGAATTATGCTTACTACTAGTTTTCACCCAAATGGGCCCATAAGCCCGTGGGGCCCAATTTTAGCCCATCGAGGCCCAAATTACCAAGGTGCATGAAATCGCGCACTTACCAACTTTACGAATTTCGGTTACCAAATCTTACTGCTTCCAATTGACCCATGAGCGCTCGCACGCTCGCAAGCCCACAAAATGCTAGAATTTCGGCATTTCGGCTTTTCAGCTTTTGCCGATTTATACTACAAGAGGGTGTTCGTTTACACACCTAATTTGTGATTACTACAGCGAGATCTCCCACACGATTTTTCCTACAATCATTACAAACCACATGTCACTATAGATCTAACTGAATAACTTATACCACCCACATACCTATTCGGCCAACACCCTTCATAGCCCTCAAAAGCTTACCTTTGCAGACAATAGTGACTAGATCTAGATCTAGTCGCTCCAATAGCCCTAACCTTTCACTGCACCTTGATCTTCAGTCCATACAACACATAACAAATCAATAATAACCAACGTAATACTCACTTACCACATTCAACCAAAATAAGGCATTATTAACGACTTACCTTGTCGATCCTTAACTACTAGATCTAGATCTAGATCGCCTTAAAACTGTTGATCTTACTAGCCTCCAAATAGATCTTGATCGCTAGCCTTCAATCTGCACT
This sequence comes from Gossypium stocksii, assembly GCA_020496765.1. Classification (NCBI taxonomy): domain Eukaryota; kingdom Viridiplantae; phylum Streptophyta; class Magnoliopsida; order Malvales; family Malvaceae; genus Gossypium; species Gossypium stocksii. The sequence goes on from CM035624.1 coordinate 47,411,112, forward strand.
AACACATAATAAACCGAATAAAAATACTAATTTTAAATCTTGACCAAAATCGATAGCCTCCCTAAAGGGTTTAGGGGTTTTTAGCTTTTCTTAATCCGAAAGAAAGAATATAACAGAAAGGAACTACTTACCCAAAAAGTTGCTTGATCTGTTAAACAGTACAACAGTCGATCTCCCTTAATCCAGATCTCAATCTTTAAAGGATAAACACGAAGCTGCATAAGAGGTTCTATGCTTTGGCATAAGGATGGATACTTTGAAGAAGATGACAAGGTTCGGCTTTTGTATGAAGAAATAGAAAAAGTTCACAAATGGGTAAAAGAGATGTAAATTTCGGCTATCATGGAAAGAAAAACAAAAGGGAAAAATTTAAGACTATAGGTAATAGAATAGGCAAAAAAGAAGATGAGCAAAAATAATAAAGAGAACAAAACATATTGAAAGAAAAAAAGAAAGAAAAATAGGCTAATAGGCTAAGAATCATCCCCATTTAATCCCATGCTTATCACCTTGTTTTTAGCTAGCACCGTTTGAATTTTATTCAAACTCCTGCACCATCAATAGCAGTCCACTGCCTAGCCGAGTCCAATTGCTGCTAAGGAGAGTTTCCGTCCAATTAAAACACTCTCCCCACGCTGAAGCCTCGGCTATTTAAAAAATAAAACCAAAATCTCGGCTGCACCTGGGTTTGAACTTGCGTCCACTCGGCCTCTCTAGCACGCTGCTGCCACTACGCCACAGGCACTCTTTGCGTTAAACTCCAGTCGCAACTTCTTTTAAGGCCTATTTAATCGCAATTAGATTACTCAAAAAAGTACGACAACTTGAGCGAGCGAGGTCTCGAACCTAGTCTCTCTTCCACGCTCTTAGCGCATTTGCCACTAGGCTAGCGCGCCACTTATGTCATCTTTTCCCAGGCTTTATTTATAAGCCTTCCAACTGTCTTCCAGGTTTGTTTAAAAAAATCCAACTTTTGCTTATGCTGGGAATTAAACCCCAGCTTCCCTTCCTGCTGCCTAATGTATCTAACCACTGGGCCAGGCACTTCCTTTTACGCAATTTTAACCCAACCTATTTATAAGGCCTAATGCCACTATCTCCCTAGAGAAGCAAAAATTAATTTTTTTGCTAGAGCCCTAGGCCGAGCCCAGGACTTTTCCCACACTATTCTAATTTATTTAATTACTAAACTAAACACTAAATTAATAATAATAATATTTTTATTTTTTAAAAACATTATTCAGGCCGTCTTCTATCTGAACCCAGACTCAAGGCCCAATACTTCTAGGCTCAAATTCAGGGTGTTACAGAGGAAGTGTATGGCTTCTAGCCATCCTAATCATGGCTCTGTGCCATCCTGATTATGGCTTTGTGCCATCCTGATTATGGCTTATTACCATCCTGTTTATGGCTTATAGCCATCCTGTATACTGACAGCTTTGCTATGATTTTGATTGGTGCCCCAACCGGTGCTAATCTTGCTGTGTTTGGTTTGGTGGGTTGATTTTATCCCCACATGATGTGACTGGTGGGATAGAATGGTGTGCTTGGCTGAATTGGGATGGGACCTCTGCTTGAATTTCTGATCTGTTACTAATTCTGTAATGGGGCTTAGGCCCACATATGTATTATTTCTGATTCTGCTACTGTACTGGGCTAAGGCCCACTTGATACTTTTTCTGTAATGGGCTCAAGCCCAAATTGTTACTGCATTCTGTATGTCTGATTATTTATATTTAGGGGATTACACACTGAGTTTTTGTAAACTCACCCCGTTGTTTAACTGTACAGGTGATCCCCAGCATTAGGTGGTTTGGTGCTGCGAGGAGCTCGAAAGTGGCCACACATCCATACGGCTTTATAATAGCTTTTGAATTAGAACTATTACTTTTGGGTTTTCATTATTTAATAAAGCCTCTTTAAACTTGGTTTATTTTCTTTTATCTTTCTGTGGGCATTATTTATTTAGATTGATACTTAACGTTGGTTTTCATAAAAGGTTAATTATTTTCAAAACATCGCGTTTTCGCAACATTTTTTTTAAAATGCTTTCACAGAGAATAATGTTTTAAAAGAAACGATGACCTAAACAGATTAACAAATGACTAAGAAGATTTGAAAGTTAACAAAGAGGCTTTAGCCTTCAAATGGATTTTTATCAGCAAGAACAAGATTTCGAATAAGCACTACAATGTGACACACCAGATTCGACCGTAAAGTCTATGCCAGATTTGGGCTGTTACATTTAGTGGTATCAGAGTCAAGTTGCAAAACTCGGCTGTGGGGTGGGTTTTCAAAATCTAAATTTCAAAAAGTTATTTTCAAATATGAGAAGTGTTTTGAGATATTTTTACTGAAGAGTGTGGCATATCGAGTCTTTGACGTTGAATCCGTAAGTTTCCTATATACCATTGTTTGTTTAAAACTGAAATGCAGTAGATAGAAATGCTAAGACTACTGGAAGTGGTAGACTACACTAAAACACTCTAGTTAGAGGAAACTAAAAGTAGTAGGAAAACTAAAACTGTAGTGAGCCTACAAACTGCAAAAATAGAACTCTATACTACTGCTTCTCATAAAACATCTACTTAATAACTGAAACTGTAATCTGATGCATAAAACTGTTAATACAAGATAAAACAGGAATATTCAATGAGCACAAAAGGTAAAGAGACCATGGTAGAGGTCGTAGAGGTGCGGGAGTTGGGTCATCATCGTCTGGCCATATGCCTAATGCAGTGGGAGTGTAATGGTGAAGTGTGTATGGTATGACCATTCTGATAGTTGGAAATTTCGGGTAAGGATGGGTGAATTGTAACGCCCCGAATTTGGGCCTAAAAGTATTGGGCCTTGAGCAAGGAAACAACTAGGAGACTGCACATAAGTTTTTAGTTGGGCAAGAAAGTAACATAAATAAATGCCTGCTTCAGTGGTTATGTGTCCTGTGAAGCGTTGGAGAAGTTCTGGGTTCAAACATGGGCTTTAGCAAAAATTTTAAGTTTAAGTAAATAGGGCCCATAGTTTTGGATAGTAGGCTTCTTAAATTAAATTGGTTAAATTATGATACAAATGAGTTGTTAGCCTAGTGGTAAGGGGCGTGTGGAGTGTACATGGGGTTTAAGGTTCAAGTCATGGGTTACGTATTAGAGATATTCTTCTGCTGCCTTTAGTGTGGTTAGTAGAGTTTGACTGAAATACTACAGAATTGAGGTGGTTGTTGAATTGGTCAATTTTAGTGATTTGAGGAGTAAGGTAGGAGAAAAACTAGGAGAATTGTGGTGGAATTTGAATTGGTTGGTTGGAGTGATTGTGGAGGGATATTAGGAGAATTTTTAGGAAGAAAAAGGGGAGTTGAGGTGTGGAAGAGGAGTGTGCCGAATTTGAATTGTAAACTACTCAAGAATTTCAGTTTTGGCAAATAAGTGTTTTTTTGGGGTTGTAACATTTTCTTTTGTTCTCTAAAGGTCGATTTGTGCAAAAAGGAGTTTCTGATAGTGCCATTCACTTTCGCTGGTTTCAGTTATACACATTTCTTCAAGTTTCTCGACTCCTATCTTTCTGTCTCTTCTACTCTCCTCATTCTAAAACTATTTCTTTTTTCCTTCTTTATAAACTGAACACATACTTCCTTCCTTACTTAGACGTTATCCCAATTGTTTTGACCTATTTTCCATCCCAACATTCCTGATTTTGACAAGTTTTCTCTCGGCCAAATATTGTTGGTGCCTCTGTGAATGTCTTTCTTTCTTTTTCTCTCGATTCTTTTCCCTTTACATTGATACCTTGGCCAAACACCTAATTTCATTCCTTCTACTTTTCTTTTGGTTTGAGGATGTCATTTTTCTTCTTTTCTGTGTGGAGGCTGAACTTTTATTTTCTCTCTCTCGGTCTTCTTCAAGTTCTTCATCTATTGTGCTAGAGCCGAATACCCTTTTCGGCATTGGACCAAGGTAAGCTGTCTTTTCTGTGGAGATTCATAGTTGGTTTCATCATTTTCTGTCGAAATAATTTTTCTCTAACAACCTTTGACTCTGATGACTTTGTTAGTGTTCATATCTCTCGTGTCTAGAGTAGCCTTTATAGGCCAATTACTGTTATCCATCATTTGAAGGACTACATTTGGTAACTTATCGTTCGTTTGGTTCAAGTGATTTACGTTTGATTATGTTTAACAAGAATGGATGGTAATGCAGATTGCTACCGAGAATTGTGAAGTTATCCTAGACCAACAGTTTAGGTGCGCTAAATCACATTCGTTTTGTGAGGGTAAGTATTGGTGAATATTATGGAATAAGTGCAAGAGGGTACTTTAACCCATTTCCAAATGATTAATGGAAGATCGTAACTGAATGTAGGGTTTGGTGTCCTTAGATTATCTGCACAATTTCAAAAACCAAGTGTGTATCAGTACCTTGTAGTTGTTAATTGGCTAAAGAGCTGCAAATGTGTGTGTACACACACACTAATTTGACTGTAAATCGGTAAAAAGCTAAAAAGTTGAGAAACTGGCGATTGATACCACACGAGTGTGCAATCGCACTGTGGTGAACCGAGCCCACAGAATATGGGCGTAAGACTGTAGAATGATTGTAATACCCCTGTAGGGTAAAATGACCGAAATACCCTCGTAGGGTAAAATGATCAACATACTCTCGTAGGGTAAAATAACCAAATATCCCCGTAGGGTAAAATGACCGAAATACCCCTGTGGAGTAACATGACCGAAATATCCCCGTAGGGTAAAATGATCGAAATACCCCCATAGGGTAAATCTCATAGACATGTGGGAATATTAGACCCGGCTATGTCGCACATATGGCTAAGGTCGTTTCTGCGCTTAGTGGGCCACGTGGGCGTGTGGGCCCACATGGGCCAGATAATGGGCCTTGGGCCCATACACACTGATATGTATGTTAAGGTTACACGAGTTACCTAAGACAATTGTGGACCTTCTGATGGGTCGACAAGCGTGCCTAGACCCATTCTGTTGAAAATGACCGTTATGCCCCTATGAGATTACGACTGATTTGTTCTATGATAGGTATGCCTATGATTGAGCATGACATATTACATTCACATATGTTATTATGACATGACATTCTGCATGGGGATGGGTAATTATTGACGAAGGAAGTGCATGGCTTCTAGCCATCCTAATTATGGCTCTCTGCCATCCTGATTATGGCTCTATGCTATCCTAATTATGGCTTATTGCCAACTTGATTATGGCTTATTGTCATCTAGTTTATGGCTTATAGCCATCCTGTATACTGGCAGCGTTTCTGCGATTCTGATTGGTGCCGCAACCGATGCTAAACTTGCTATGTTTGGTTGGGTGGGTTGATTTTATCCTCACATGGTGTGACTGGCGGGACAGAGTGGTATGTTTGGCTGAATTGGGGTGGGATCTCTGCTTGCATTTCTGATCTGTAATGGGGCTTAGGCCTACATATATACAGTTTCTGATTCTGATACTGTACTAGGGTAAGGCCCACCTGATACTGTTTCTATTATTAGCTCAGGCCCAGATTGTTACTGCATTCTGTATGTCTGATTATTTATATTTAGGGGATTACACACTGAGTTTTCGTAATCTCACCTCGTTTTTTAATTGTACAGGTGATCCCCAGCCTTGGTAGTTCGGTGCTATGAGGAGCTCGAAGGTTGCCACACATCCATACGGCTTTATAGTAGCTTTTAAAATGCTTCCGCAACAAACAATGTTTTAAAAGAAATGACAACATAAACTATTTAAGAAATGACTAAGATGATTTGAGAGTTAACAAAGAGGCTTTAGCCTTTAAACGGATTGTTATTAGCAAGAACAAGTTTTCGAATAAGCAATATAATGTGACACGCCAGATTCGACCATAATGTCTAGGCCGAGTTTGGGTTGTTACAAATGCTATTTCATCCTTAAAACTTCTAGAAACTCATATTTTGCACTTCATAAATATAAATAAAATTTTCTCATTAATCATATAAATAAGGACAAATTAATCACATTTCATAAAATTTCCTTCATGGAATTTTATCACTATCATGCAAGCATGTTGAAACTAAAAAATATTCATGAAATATATTTTCTATCCCGTATTTATGGTCTCGAAGCCACTATTCTGACTAGGTCCTAATTTGGGCTATTACTCCTTTCAGTTGATCAAACAAATCAACTATTCGAGGTAGAGGGTATTTATTCTTAATCGTCACTTTATTGAGCTATCGATAGTCTATACACATTCTCATAGTGCCATCTTTCTTCTTTATAAACAATACCGGTGCACCCTAGGGCGAGAAACTCGATCTTGCAAATCCTCTATCGGTTAACTCTTACAACTGAGCTTTCAACTCTTTTAACTCTATTAGAGCCATTCTGTATGGAGCTATTGATCCTGATAAAGTTCCTGGCACTAAATCAATAGCAAATTCAACCTCTCTGATCAGTGGCAAACCTGGTAATGCTTTAGGAAACACATCTGGATACTCACAAACAACTGGTACAGATTCAATCTTTGATTTGTATACTTTTATATCAAGTACGTATGCAAGATAAACATCACATCCCTTTCTCACATATCTCTGAGCTGACATCGATGAAATCACAGCTGGTAAACCACTCAGATCATCTAATTCAATTCAGAGAGTCTCATTATTTTGACATTTGAATTCAATTGTCTTTCATCTACATTTCATTACTATATCATTCAGCGTCAACCAGTCCATTTCCAGAATTACATCGAATTCATCAAATAATAACAACATCAAATCAACAGAAAAAAAGTAACCTCGAGTCATTAAGGGTTAGTTCTTGCAAACTTTGTCAATTAGAACATATTTGCCTAAGGGGTTCGATACTTTTATCACAAACTCAATAGACTCAATAGGCAAATTCTTACTAGACACTAAATTTACACATATATGAATGAGTTGATCCAAGGTCTATCAATGCAATTACATTAGTGTCTTAGAGAGAAAATGTACTGGTGAAAACTTCTGGGGATGACACTTCTTCGCAAGCGTGAATAGCGTAAGCTCTATTAGGAACTCTAGCTTCGAATCTCACAGCGGAGTCCTTTGTCACCCCTCGACTACCACTCACATTTCCAACTTTTCTAGGTGGTCTTCCTCTAGTCGAAATGTTCTGTTGAAACACATTCCCAAGCATATTTACTGAGTCTCACAAATTCTCGCTCATATTGTAATAGCCCGGTTTAGACCCTAGTAAAAAAAGTGGTTTTGGGACCACATATCCGAGTCTAAAAATATTTTAATATTATTTTCTGTGCTTATTTTATGTAAGTTAGCATGTGTGGAAGTTACGTGTAAAAATTTGTCCATTTGTGTGTTTAATTTGCAAAAAAGATTAAATACCAGAAAATGCAAAATTTTCTTTCTATTTGATTAATGGCCGAATTGACATGTCTTTATAAAGAAGAGGTTCTTATGTCATAAATGGACCATTGGTAATATGAGTGGTCATAAATGACCTTGTTTTATGAGTTTTATAAGTTTAATTAATAAGGTTAAAATTGGTATTTAGTTATTAAATTTTTTATAATTAAACAAAACAAAACATGGCCATTATCTTCTTGTTTTGCTGAATTTGAAAGAAGAAAATAAGGGTTTTCAAGCTTTGTTGACTCGGTCATCTACTTAGCTTGATTAAAGGTTCATTTTTGATCCTTTTTTGATGATTTTTATGTTTTTGTGATTGTTTCTTAGTGTTCTATTTAGCCCGTGCATCAATTTGAGAAATTGATAATGATTTTGAGTTATGCCATTGTTGATTTTGTGAGCTTTAAAGTGTTAATTAATGAATTTTGGAAGCTTGATGTGAGATTAATTTGTTTTGCCTTGAATTTTTGATGAATTTGAGCAATTTTGGCTCAATAGTGAAAATAATACTTTGGAGGACTAAATTGTGAAATAAGTGAATTGTATGGACTCATATAGAATAGGGGAATATTTGACCAAGCTTTGATAAAATGGAATTTTGCATATTTGTGATTTTTGTGAATTAGGGACTAATTTGTGAAAGTGTGAAATTGTGAGGGCTAATTTGTAAAATGCCCAAATTATGTGTTTTTGGATTGAATTGAATGATTCGGTGAATAAAAGAGTTAAATTTGAATTTTTATAAATCAAGAACCAAAGAAAACAAAATTAGATTGGGGAAAGTCAAAAGTCGTTAATTAGCCGATTTCGTCTATTCAAATCCGTACGAGGTAAGTCTATATACAAATAAATGTGCTTAAGTTGATTTATCCATGTTTATATGTAATTGAATTATGATGAATGATTATGAGAGATGAATATATGAAATTTGAGAAAGTTTCGAGTATGAGACGACGTTTGAAAGGCCCCGTCTGAATCTTAGGAATAGTTAGGATACATATGTCATGACATAGGATCCGATATCTATTTATGTGTAAGACCACATCTGGGACATTGGCATCAAACTGATATTTACTTGTAAGACCATGTTTGGACATCAGCATCGTATTTGACTTCGTGTAAGACCCTGTTTGGAACAGTGGCATCAATATCTAATTACATGTAAGACCACGTTTGGGACATTGGCATTGTACGATCTTTTTTTAGTTTTTCGCATATCCTTTTTGATTTCAAATGGTTCAACGGGCATTCTAAGAAAAATGAATGAACGTATGAATATGCTTCAGATTCCGATACATATGAAACATGTAATATGTTTGATATTGAAAGGTAGTATATGTTCAATTATGAATTTATTATATATATAGTGATATGAGAAAAAAATGTGGTATATGTTCAAGTGATATATGTGATCATGTGAATTATATGTGAAATGTGGATCATTAATTGAGTTTTGCCATGAACCACTTGATTAAATTGAGCTATGATTTTATTTTTGAACAATTTATTTGTATATGGCTTACTAAGCTCTTTGTAGCTTATTTTGTGTATGTTTGCTTTGTTTTATAGATATTGAAGCTACTAGAAGCTCGGGGATTCATTGAGAATCATCACCACACTATCAAACCTTGTTTTGGTACATTTTGAAAGTGTAAATGTTAAATTATGGCATGTATAGGCTAGAAGTCTATGAGATATGTTTTGGTTTGTATATATGTTATGCCATGTGATATGGCTAGCTAATGGTTGTGAATATGGTTGTTATGGTATGTGACAAGTATGGTAAATTTGGTACGTTTTGTGATGTTCTTATGATCTTATGAGAAATGGACATTTTGGTATGAAAGTGTTGGGAAATGGGTAAGTTTAGCCATAGGATAGATATGGCATTTGATGGTTTATGTTATATAAGTTTGTGGTATGAAATTGGTTGAGATTTGGTATGATTTTGCTTGGAAGTTGAATGTGAATTGAGATGAGGAATATATAGTATGAATGATGAATGTTTTGAGTATGTTTTGGCTGTAAATTTGTTGGTATAATTGTATTGGTTTTGTCTTGTAGGAATGACCCAAAATGGGTGGCAAAATTGGCTTTTCGAATGGCCTATTTTTGTCCACATGGTTATAGTACACGGCCGTGTGTCCCTTGGGTGTCCTATCGAATTAAGTCAGTTTACCCTACAGGATTAACACAGCCTAGACACACTTGTGTGTCTAGTGGCCATGGGTGTTACATGGGCTAATCACATGGGCATGTGACCTGCTGTGTACATAAGTCAGTAGCTCCTTTAATTTCCACACGGCTGAGCACACGGGTGTGTCTTGTGGCCGTGTGAACAAGTCACTATGTATGCCCTATTTGCCACATCCTGGATAGATGGGCATGTCTAGTTGCCGTGTTAGGCAGACGGCCTGGTCACACGGGCATGTGACCTCTACAACTTTGAAAAATGTTTATGTTTTGAAAAATTTTCTAAGTGTTCGGTTTAGTCTCGACCTTCTCCTAATGCATGTTTAAGGTCTCAAAGACCTTCATAAGGGACTTAATGATAATGTTTGATAATGATATGATGTTGATGTTAGAGAGTTGTCTGTAAAAGTTCTGATTTGTCTGGTAATGCCTTTAACCCTATTCCGGCGACGGATACAGGTTTGGGGTGTTACACGTATTCTGTCACAGACACACGGCCCTATTTCAATTCTAGAAACTCTTTACGTTTTTGATTAATGAACCTTTGATTGATGTATTTCTTTCTGAATTTAGATTGGAAGAATTCCCATGTAACTCATTCTTTCGATACCACTGATGTCAAAGTATTCCACCATTGATACACAGAGCCTCGTAGGAGTGATACAACACATTTAATACATTCTTCTAGTGTATATGATAATTCATCGAATACTCGGATGGTATTTTCAAGCTAGAACTCAACTTTATTAGGGTCATCGTGGACTGTAGCCCTAAACTCTTCAGCCTCATACTTATGAATCTTATCAACAGGAGGATTATTCAATCGTATAGGTTTAGTAACTTGAAGAGCTACGGGAATTAGTTGAGGAATAGGTGAGGGTAGAGGTTGTTGAGCAGTCAGATTTGTTCGAATGAACTCCGTGAACCACTCCCTCATCATTTGGAAGAAGGCTTCTTTGGCCTCTCCTCCCTAACTACCCATAACGAGTCTCGACTCAAATTGCGTAGCTTCGTGAATGGAGGCTGGCGCATTACTTTCAACATCGTCAGCTACAGCTCGATTGGGATCCATTTACTATATAAAAACACATTTTAAACTGTTAGGAGACATTACACTATTGTAGGTTATATATGGCATGTATAGCTAGACTCTCACACACACTACATTAGTCCAAGAATTGACAAAATCGTAGCTCTGATACCAATAAAATGTAACACCCTTAACCCGTATTCATTGACGAAGCAGGATTAAGAGGCATTACTAAACTTATTGCACAATTACACATTTATTTTTACATGCATTTTGCATACATAACATCTCTCAATGAAATGAAATAACATTGTCCTATAAACAAGCCTAGGAGGCCCTAAACATGCAATAGGAGTGGTTCGGGACTAAACCAATAACTCAGGAAAACTTTGGAAAAATATAGAAAATTTCTCAAAACTGGGGACACACGCCTGTGTGAACAGGTCGTGTGTCCCATAGGGCCACCAGACACGCTCGTGTCACAGGCCGTGCGGGCATTCAAAATGGGATCACATGGCCGTGTCCTACCCCTATAACTCTCTAACTTGGGTCACACAGTTGAATACACACCCGTGTGTCCAGGCCATGTAACTCACTGACTTTTTCTATTAAATGCTTCAGGGGAATACGACCGTGTACCATGACCGTGAGTCACACAAGGTTGAGACACACGCCTGTGTCTTTGTCCATGTGGACAAAAATAGGCTATTTACAAAGCCATTTTGCCACCCAATTTTCACATACCTACAAAAACTCATTTGGCACAACAACAAGGCACAAATAGGCAGCTAAACACCCTCATCCAATGCACAAATCATGCCATTTCAATACCAACCATTTACCTATTCAAAGCTCATACCAAATTAACATGCTTTAATAACCCTGAACCATATAACTCAACCTTATAGTCATCTAATACCAAATCACATCGAAGTATTTTCATTTCAAATATCCATCACATATCAATATAATCATTGAATCATATAACTCATCATCACACATACCAAAATGAGCCAAACTGTATAATTATACATATCTCAACCATTTACCATTAATAGCCATATCACAAGGGTAAAATTCATACTAAAACATACCAAAATGAGCACATAGCCGATAAATTCCATATCACCATATTCATAAATTCCAAAGTACCAAAAATATATGTCCGATAGTGTAACATCCCGAAATAGGGCCTAAACGGAACAATGGTTTCGTGACCACAAATCCGAGATAAAAATAATTATTTTATAATTATTTTGATGTTTATGATATGATTTCATGATGGTGTGAAGATTTCGTGAAGAAATTCTATGCTAAAATGCTTAATTTGAAATTAGGGACTAAATCGAATAAGTTGCAAAACTTGCATTCTAGAAGCTTTTAGTATGAAATTGCTTTGGAATATTAATTAGGAGGTCTTAAATAGAAATTTGACCAATTTCTAAAATCTTGGACAAAAATGGGCTTGTACATGAAAAATTTTCAAAGAAAAGCATGAAGGGTATTTTAGTCATTTGGTAATTAAAAGATTAAAAAAGGGAAAAAAATGGCAAAATATGTCCATCTTCTTCATTAGCACGAAATTTCAAGGGTTCTCTATAGCTAGGGTTTGTTTCAAGCTTCCAAGCTCCATAGTAAGTGATTCCAAGCCCCGTTTTTAATGTTCTTTACGTTTTTGGAATCCCGGTAGCTCGATAAAGCTTATGCTAGCTATAATTTAAGCTAGGGTTCATATTTGGAAAAATACCCATAGGTGAAAAGTGTTTATTTTGATGTTTTATGATAGAATATGATGTTTTAAATTATGCTAGACAACTTGGGCTACTCGGTTTTAGGTAAAAATGAGTAAAAGGGCTTAATCGGTAAAAATACCTATTGTTCATAAGTACATGTTATAGTAGGAATTTGAGGTTGTTGTTGGTAAATAAATGATCAGAATGTCTTAAAACATAAGAATTTGTGATAAAGTTTGATTTTTAAGCCTTGGGGCAAAAGTGTAAATGTGCAAAAGTTTAGGGGCAAAAATATAATTTTGCCAAAGTTGGAGTTAGGGACTGTTTTGCTAAATGTGAGTATTAAATAAGCTAAATTTCCTATTATAGATCAAGAAGAACAAAATTTGGGAGTAGATCGGGGAAAAGAAAAAGTAAAGGACTAAATTGTTAAGTTTAGTCATATTTTGTATTGAGGTAAGTTTACGGTAAATAAATGCAATATTTCATTATTTTACATTAATGTTGTTAATTTCCAGCATTTATACATTTATTTTACGAAAATATTCAAAGTCGAATCATAGACGAGATGACAGAGAAAGAGTATCGAAAGGTCCCGTTGAACTTTAGAAATATAGGGATACAAATGTCATGACATTTGGGGTTGACAGGACAGGATAGGAATGAGCCATGTAAGCTCATATTAGATATATGGCTTTGGAGACAGGAATAATCCATGTAAGTCCATATCAAATATATGGCTTTGGAATGATAGGAACATTTCATATAAGTCCATGTCAAGGACATGGCAATGGCAGATTATTATCAGATAGGAAAACCCGAATATCCCTAGTATTTCGAGCGGTTCAACGGGCTATTGTACAGGTTAAATTATGGAAAATTTATCAGCAAGGGAAAGGTATGCTATATTCATGAGTACTAAAAAGATCAGGTAAGAAAGAAGACAAGTGAATAAGGAAGAAGGTAGGAAATGAGGTGTAAAGAAAGCTTATGATGTTAGTTGATATATTGCATAATTATCGTTTATGATGAATGTTGTAATTTATTTACTTGTAAACTTACTAAGCCTAGTGCTTACTCTCTTTATTTTCCTTCTTTTTATAGTTATTGCCAAGCTCACTTGGGAATTGAAAGGAACGTCGGAGATCCGGTCACACTATCGAAGGAATCATTTTGGTACAGTTAGATGTCTCATTTCGTGTATGGCATGTATAGGGACTTGGCTTCTTTTGATATGATAAGTTCAATGAATGGTGTATAAATACTTGTTAGTGAATAGCTAATGGAATGACTAATCATATACATGTTTAATAGTATGTATGCTTGAATGGTAACTATTACAAGGAAACTATGAAAAAGGTGAAAGTAATTTAAAAACAGATTCAAACAGCAGCAATGACGTGAGTTTTAAAAATCACTAAAAATAGTAGAAATGGAATTAAAAGGTGAATGAGGCATGAAATTAAAGCTTAATGAGTCTATTTTCATGTAGAAGAAATAGAGTAAGAAAAAGAGTAGTATATTATGAGTTATTTGCACTTGAGTGAGACTACTCTAGACTGACTCTATAATCCCCTGTTCTGACTTTAAAAATTTACCATAAATTGTACATAAACAATTAGGTGTTATAATTTATATGCCTAGATTTCTTATTGAGTCTAGTTTTTAATGAAACAAATGTCATGCCTATTTTAGCTTTTTACAGAGAGAAACTTTATTTGTAGTGAAAAGAGGTCAGAGTAGTAATAAACTATACTAATTGGCTGAACCAAAAATTCTAGAAAAAATTAGTAAATAGATACATGAGTCTAGATTCAGGGAAAATTTACAGATCTTGATTTCAAGTTTCGTAACTCGAGATATAATTTTTTTTGTAACCATGATACAGTTGGACAGTTTTAGAAGGAATAGAGAAATAATTCATTTTGGCTCGTTTAAGTAACCAGTAATATTTGATTGATCTCGGTTTGGTCTCGAACTATTTCAATACCATGATTTAGGGTTTTGATGACCCCTTTTTAGGGACGTATTGAACGAATGAAAATAAAATAATTTTAAAAAGCAAATTTTTATGCCTGTTTGAGTAAGTAAAGTCTGGTAGTGCCTCGTGCTCGACTCCGGCAACAGTCTCGGGTAAGGTGTGTTACAGATAGTGCGATGAAGTCTTTGACGATCCTCGGATCCGAGCTAGCTTCGATTTCACTATAAAACATGGGAAATAAAAACGAAGTAAGTGTTATAGCTTAGTAAGCTCGTACGATAATAAACTTAACTTATCATCTAAACACAATTCAATCAAATGAACATAGCAAACATTAATCATATTGAATTACAAACCTTTCACATGTTTAATACACGATTAAGTATGAATTTCATAAGCTATCTCAATTCAATGCCTGTATAGGTTTCGTACGTACCTAAACCACTTAAATTTGTCTTACTTTCATTCATGTCTCGATTATGCCCGTAGAACCATTCGAAATTACTATAGGATACTCGGGAACACATCACACCTAAGTGCCACACATATAATCGAAGCTATCTCATATCACATATATGCTCACTCTCAAGTTAACAAAGGGCCTGCTCACACAAGCTGTCAGTCAAGACATAGCTACACGGTGCTATTCACACAAACTGTCAAGAATCACAACACTTATCGAAACCCAGCAACCGGTAGGTCGTACAAGACCAGCACCTGGATCACATCATCATCGGTAAACCCTAATGTCATGACATTTGTATCCTAAACTATTCCTAAGGTTTAAACGGGAGTTTCCACTGTCGAATCTCTGTCAGTCATGCTTGAAAACTCATTTCCAACCATTATCACAGTTCAATTCAATAATAATACATTTATAACATAATTTAACAACATTTATTAGCATACGAACTTACCTCATATACGGAAACGATGAAACAGATCAACTAGTTAGATATTTTGTTTTTCCCCGATCTAAGTGTAAATTCTTCCTTTCTTGATCTACATAAATCAAAATTCAGCTTATTTATTCACCTACTTATTCAATTTAATCCAAAATATACATTTAAGATCTTTTACACATTTTCACCTAAACATTCACATTTTACAATTTAGTCCTTATTTCACAAAGTCACAATTTCACGAAATTACTTCTATACCCATGCTTTCCGAATTACCATAATGTCCCTAGCAGTCCATATTTATCAATTTTTCACACATTTAACTACACATTTTCACATTTTCACAATTTAACCCATATTTTGCATTTTTACTCAAAATCACTTTATAAAACTTGTAAATCTAACAACAAAGTTTCATATTTCATCATCAAATATCAAATAACACATATGTTCATCAATGGAAACTCTCAAAACATTTAACAATTTTGCAAAACAGTCCCTAAGCTAGCTAGGCCTAGTTGTAACGATCACAAAAACATAAAAATTACTAAAAATCGAGTCAAAAATCACTTACATGCTAGGTTAGACTATAGCTGAACATTTGAAGCTCCTCCCATGGTGTTTTTGCTTAGAATTTTGGTAGAATATGATAGAAACTAGAATGCTATTATGTTTCTATTATTTTTACTAAGTTATTTAACCATTTAATATTTTAGCCTTAGTTTTAAAACATCAAAATCACTTAATATATGTCCATGAATGTCCACTCACAATATCAATGGTATATTTACCATTTAAGGACCTTTACTTAATGCTTCATAGTAATTAAAAACTTTTAACTATTAAAACCCAACTTTTACGCTTTACGTGATTTAGTACTTTTTACCGAATTAAATAGTCAAACGATAAAATTACTTCACGAAAATTTCACAAAATCATGCTGTCATGCCAAAGACCTCAAAATAATAATAAAATAAATTTTTTAATGTCAAATTTGTGGTCCCAAAACCACTGTTCTTATTTAACTAAAAACGGGCTGTTACACAAGTGAAGAAAGGATAGAGTCCGCAGAGATGGTGAGACATTTGAGGAATCATCAATACTGATTGAAATGGACATAAGACATTTAGGTGGTAACCACTCATCGACCACTCTACCATAAAAGATAGGCTGGCATTAAAAAAGCTGTAATATGTTTAGTTATTTTCTAATTGACACCCCTTGCAAGATGAGTATTATTTTTTAGTATCATAGTAAATAAATTTACTATGTTCATTTTAACTTACCGAATATGGCTTATGTATGTAGGACTCATTGGACGAGGAAGGATCAGGAGAAGAGACCTAGCCATATAGAGGTAAATTGATGAGGGATCACTTGTGGAAGTCATGCACATAAAGGTGGAACCATTAAAGGCTTCACCTCGGAGCTAGAATTATTATAACCAATTAGCTTCTCTAGAGTTGAGAAATATCATGATAGAAACTTAAGTTGTAATTTAAGGTCTCTGTTAAAAAACTTATTATTAATAAGTAATAAAGTTAATTCTTTAAAATAGTAAAATTTAAACTTGTTGGGGTTAGAACATTTCGGTTCAATTGTGGTATCCCATACCCGAATCTAGTGATCAGGTTAGGTAGGGGTGCTACAAATTTAGTGGTACCATAACACGGTTTAGTCTGTCCTTTGGATCTAAGAATTTGACTTGTTTGATTATTTCTTGGTATTAGACTTGTTTGATTATTTCTACAATTACTAGATTTAAATTCTTTAAGTTTATTTTGCTTTTGCAAACCATGTATTAAAATATCTAATTATCTTTATGATGTTTTTCATGCATAAGTGTTACGTTGTATTACCTTTACCCTTATCAAAATATGTGAGTCAAGTTTATTGCTAAGTACTATTTTTTGTCACCCCTCTATGTTTGCGACTCCAAAAAATTACATGCATACCCTTGATAGTAATAGCCTTACTACTTATCAAACTCAGGTAAATTGAGTGAACCCATGTATTTATGCGAACCCTATTATAGTATGATAACCTATGCATGTATGATTCCTTTTGTTGTGAAGTCTATTTTTTTGATGAACCTATAATGAATATTAGCATGTGAACCTATGGAACGCCCTGATTTTCGGGTTTTTGTGTGATTTTTGTGACTTTGGTAAAAATTTAAATTTTGGTATTTGGCTGTGCAATTCATGTTTGGAGTGTGTAAATGGGTCTATGGAAGGCCCATGTGTTGGTTAAAACCAAGTTGAATTTTTAATTTTTAGACTTAAAAAAGAGGGGGCTTGAGTTGGAGGTCTTATAAAAAATGTGGGTAAAGTGTGTCACAAGTGAGCTCTTGGTAAAGTGACAAGGTGGAGCCACTAAGCTCCTATACAAGTGGTGTGTGGAGGAGTGTACAAGGGCCAAGGTTCAAGTTGCAAGGTAAGCAAATGAGGATATTTATTTTTATGTGCAGGAAGGGTGAGTGTTGGAACCCAAGGGGACTTTGTTGGAGGAGTTTGAATTCGGCATGAGCATGTATCAAGGAGTGATAAGGGGGAGGATAATTAAGAGGGATTTTAGGAGATTTGAATAGGTGATGGCCGGCCAAGGGACTTGTGTAGTGCAAATTCGGCATTTGAGCTAAGTCAGGCATCTTTCGGCATTTTATTTTTGTACTGATTAGCCATAACCAAAAATTCCTCTCTTATTCTTTCATTCTCTTCTCCCATACTCTCTTCTTCTCTCATTCTCTTCCTCTTTAATCTCTAGAAAAGCTGAACCTACTTCCCTCTTTTTCTTCTTTTAAGCTGAATCTTACTCTCTCAAAAGCCTCTACTCTCTATCGTCAACACCCTTTCAGTCCATAAACTCTTTCTTCTTCTTTGATCCAAAAGCCGAAAACACAACACTTTTGGGGACTTAGTGGCCGAGTCCTAAGTCTTTGGGATTCATTTTCTACTGATACTTTGTGGGAAAGTTTCGTGTCGAATTTGAGAAAGTACGAGTTGGAATCGTTAGTAAGAGAATGGTTGGTAAGTGTTCGAAACCTTGGTTCAATTCATTGTTATGAGAGTTAAGAAAAGCTGAAACCCCTAAATCTTTAGAGAGGTTGTCGTTTTAGGCTTAGGGCCTTATTGGCCTCTTTCATTCGGTTTTATGGTCTTATGTAGAGAAACAAACGATTTTTAAAGGATCATCGAAGGCTTGGAATATTGGTGTGGCTAGTCTGGGATCTAAACAATCAGATTCGGCTAAGGTAAGGGAGATATGGATTGCTTGTATGGTAGCCGATTATGGCAATAGTCTGGTAAGTAGACTTCATCGATTCGTAGTTAATAACCTAGTAATTAACTGTAGGTTTGTTGCGTGGGAGATCTCGTGGTGGTAGTCGCAAATCAGGTGTGTAACGAACCTCTTTAGTAGCTTAACTTGATATATGCCGAAAAGCCGAAATGCCAAAATTCTGGCATTTCGAGGACTCATGAGTATGCGATTGCTCATAGGTTAGTTAGATCGCTAAGTTTGATGATTGGGATCGTTAGAACAGGTAAGGGCACGATTTCGTGCATCACGGTAAGTTGGGCCTCGAGGGGCTGGAATCGGGCCCAATGGGCTTTCGGGCCCATTTGGGTAAATTTGGTAAAAAATGGAATCTGGATAAATTGCACATTAAGGTAGTCAATACCATTATGGAATATAGGCTGAATGGGCCTAGATAACTAAATCGGCTACGAAGGGCCCATTAAGGGTTTTTGGGCCCAATAACTTGGTTTTGCTAAAATGGGCTAGAATCGCTGTTTAAACACTTGGAATTGTTGATAATTGATAATGAGCATGAAAACCCTAACAGTTGATAAAATTACTAGGTTACCCTTAAATGGCAAAGATTACTATTTTACCCCTAGGTGAAAATGACTATTATACCCTAGGGTTTTATTTTGATTGAAATGCATGTGATACTATTATTGTACATGATATGCCATGATATGTTCATTTTATGCATGGGTTGCGTTATATTGATGGAAGAAGTGTAAGTGGCAATGCCACAGATACCGAAAAGAGGCTTTGCCCTAGTTACCGAAAGAGGCTAAGCCTCATGTTATATGATAAAGCAACTATGCTGCCAGTGAAGAGTATTGGTTGGGTGGGTCGAGTTATTCCCCACATGGAGAGCTTGGTTGGTACGGTGGAGAGTAGCGGTTGGGTGGGTTGATAGTTTCCCCACATATGGATATGGGTTTGCATACATGCATTGGGATTTACATGTATTGTTGAAATGGGCCAGTGGGCCATACTGTTTACAGAATAAGGCTTCGGCCCAGTGAGTTTATATATGAAAAAGGGCTAAGGCCCAGTAACTGATATATGAAAAGGCTTCGGCCCAGTGACAGATAAGATCGAATCAGGGCTTAGGCCCAGTATGCTTGTGTTGATGTGGGCTCTGAAAGGGCTTTGTTGCACACTGAGTTTCGAAACTCACCCATTTCTTTAACCTTGCAGGTTAGCCTTGATTTGGAGACTTGGAGCCGGAGGGGATTCAGAGTGGCCATGTAGATCGCATTCGAATGTTTTCCTTAAATGTTTGATTTTTCCAATAATTTCTGCTTAAATTATTTTTATTCGGTTTTTGGGTTGTAATAAGGCCGTTATTAATAATTTTTTTCTTAAATTATTTTTCTTTGATATGATATTATATTGGAATAGACTTAGGTCGTGGTTTAAAAAAAATGATACTCGTTTTCAAAATAATGAAACGTCTACAACAAAGCTGTTTATAAAATTTATAAAATCCTCAAATGAATTTTAAACTTAACTTGTCTTTCGAACTATTGATAAGTTAAAGTGTGGCAACAGTTGTGTGCATGTCTAGGACTGGATCCAATAAGAGCTTAGTACTTAAGCAGCCTACTTGGCTCACCTCCTCTATTCCGGAATCCTACCTGGTGCACAGCTTCCATTCACTTTAATTCTTAACTAAGATATTCTGAAGAACGCTTCGACGGACTTCGAATAAGACATACTTTTCTTGTAACCTTCCAATGTGACTCGTCAAATCCGGTCGTAACGTTTAGGCCGGGTTTAGGGTGTTACAACCTACATTATTGTATGCAAACTTAGGTTGATGTGTGTAACAGTTAGTTTTAAATGAAATCGGCACAGTGGTTTCGGGACCACAAATCCAAAGTCAAAAAATTTATTTTATGATTATTTTATTGCCTATAGTATGATATTAATACCGTATAAAAATTTTATTAAGAAATTTCACCGTTTGCATTCTTAATTTGATAAAAAGGACTAAATCACGTATAATGCAAAAGTTGAGTTATAATAGCTAATGGTATTAAATAGCTATAGAGTTCTATAGTGGAAGTCCTTATATAGTAATTAGACCATAATGAGTTAGTGGAAGATGTTGGCTTGGCAATTTTGAAATTTGGAAATTAGTAATTATATGTTAAAATTAATAAAACAAAATAAAGCATTCATCTTTATTTTCCTTTCTTCAACTGAATGTTCAAAGAAGAAAGCCATTTTTGGATACATAGGTCCGACAAACTTATTTTGTCCAATTAGGCATGCATTTTTGTCTTTTTTTGTGATTTCTATGTTTTCGGGATTGTTTTATCTTAATCTAGCTAGCTCGGGGACTAGTTTGTGAAACTGTTAACCTATTACGGTTTTACTATTGATGAATTTATATGAGTTTTTATATTTGATGATAGAAAATGGATGGTTATTGTTAGATAAACAACTGTTGTAAAGGAATTTTTGATGAAATTATCAATTAGGGGCCAAATTGAATGTGATAAATTGATGGTAAAATTTGTGAATTTGTGAAATATGTGGGCTACTATAAGCATTTATAAAAATCAACTAGGCTATGGTAAGGGAAAAATCTCACGAATTTCATTTTCTGAGCTTAGGGACTAAATTGTAAAGAAATTAAAAGTTTAGGGACAAATTAGTAATTTTGCCAAAAAAGTGTTGGACTAAATTGAATGTGAAATATATTGAATTGGGTTAAATTTATCCGTATAGATCCAGTCAGACCATGTACGAAGTTAGATCGAGGCAAAGAGAAAATCTCAGTTTAATCGCCTCCAGATATATGTGTACTCGTCGAGATAAGTTCGTATTGGGTATTTATAGGTTTTAATTTAATTATATGTATGTGATTTATATAATTTCCATGTATAAATACCGATCGCATATCCGACGACATATGACAATTACCGAGTCCCGTTTGGACCTTATGAATTCGTAGGATGCAAATGACATGTCATTAATATCTTCGATTCTTAGCTTGTATGAGTTTACCGATTTAGAGCTCTTGAGAGCTTACCAATTCTCAGCTCGTATGAGCTTACTGATTTATAGCTTGCGATAGCATACTGATTCATAGCTCGTATAAGCATACATGTACAAGAATTGACTGATACAGTTTAGGACACTATGTGTAAGCTATCTCGAGTATCCAATGATATTCTAAATCGTTTAATGGGCAGTGTTCTACTACAAAATGATATGAGTTCGATATGAACTATTACGGTATATATATGAAATATATGGAAATGATATTATATGATATATTGAAACATGAAATGGATTATACAATTATATGAAACTTGCTTAATTATTATGTTCATCCATGTTTATTGACTATTATAAGGGTTTTACGTGGCTAACATGTTGGTGAATATGTGTTTAGGCATTTGGCTAAATTGAGTTGGGATATGTGTTGTTACTTACCTATTACTTGATTCAAATGGTAAGTTAAATTCTAAGTTATATGAACTTACTAACCTTAAATGCTTACTTTGTGTTATTTTTGTGTTTTATAGTGAATCGGAGGCTCGTTCAGGTTGGAAGCTTGTTAGAGCTATATTGTAACACCCCTGACCCGTATCTGCCGCCAGAATAGGGTTACAGAGCATTACCAGACTTATCAGATAAACAACCATACATTTCATTTCCATAATTCATATCCAAACATAAGTCATTCACATACATACATATAGTCCTTAACACGAGCCCTCAAGGCCCAAAACAAACATAAAATAACAATTCGGAACTTAAATGTAAACTTAAGAAAATTGTGAGAAAAATATGAAAATTTCAATGTACAGAGGACACACGCATGTGCGGCTAGCCCGTGTGTCTCACACGGCCAAAAGACACGCTCGTCTCATAGGTTGTGTGGACGTTCGAAATGGGATCACATGGCTGTGTCCCAGTCCGTGTGTAACAGCCCAATTTTAGCTAAATCAGAACAATGGTTTCGAAACCACAAATTTGAGGCTGTTAAATTATTTTAATATTATTTATAGTGTTTATGGCATGAGATTATGCATGTTTGAAAGTTTTGTATTTTAAATTTTATCGATTGGATGTCTAATTTGATAAAAGGACTAAATCGTTTAAAATGCAAAAGTTGTGTTTTAATTGTATAAGTGCCAAATTGATATGGCTTATTAAATATGAAGTCCTTATGATGCAATTAGACATGGTATTAATGAATGGTCATTAATAGACATGAGTTAGTGGATTTTTAATGATATTATTAAGGTTAAATATGGTATTTGTTAAATAATGTTAATATTAATTAAAAACAAAACAAATGGTCCATCTTTTTCATGCATTCACCACTGAATATCAAAAGCAAATAAGGGTTTAGAAGTTTTCAGACATTCGGCCATTAATAAGCTTGATTAATGTATGGTTTTTAATCCGTTTTTGATGATTTTTACATTTTTGTGATCGTTGTTATATGTTCTAGCTAGCCCATGCTTAAATTCATGAAATTGTTGTTGATTTGATGAGATTCCATTGATGAATTTATGAGTTTTGTGTTGTTAAATGGTGAAATATGAAAGCTTGGTGGTAGATGTTCATGTTTTATTAAGTGATTTTTAGTAAAAATGTATATTGAGGATTAAATTGTAAAATGTACAAAGTGTGGGGTTAATATGTGAAATAAATGGAATTAATGGGCTATTAGGGACCTAGGGAAGATTCGGCCAAGCGTGAACATGTTAAAATTTGTGTATTTTGTGTTGTTTTGAAATAGGGACTAAATTGAGAAAATGTGAAATATTAGGGGCTAAAGTGCAAAATGCCCATTTATGTGTTTTTGGATGAAATTGAATGAACATGTGATTAAATTATTCAAATTTGAATTGATTTAGATCAAGAACAAAATAAATCAGAATTAGATTGAGGGAAATCGAAACTAGTTGAATAGTCATTCTTATCTGTTCGTTTCCATACGAGGTAAGTTCATATACAAATAAACATATTTGCATTTGAATTATATATATACAAATACGAGAAAGTATTGACAGTGTTACAACATCAAAAAGTCCCCTACGAACCATAAGAATAGTATAGGATACAAATGTAATGACATTAGTATTTCGAGGTGTGATATCATGTAAGACCTTGTCTGGGACATTGGCATTGTATATGATTTCATGTAAGACCCTGTCTAGGACAGTGGCATCGATATATTTTAACATGTAAGACCATATATTGGATATGGCATTGTACGAGCTTTATGCGCTATTCGAGCATCCTTGTCAATTTCAAATGGTTCAACGGGCAATGTCGAGAAGTGAATGACTATGTAATTGAGTAACCGATTCAGGTGCATTGATGTTTATGTGATTAATGAAAGAAAAGGTAAGTGATTTACATGGATTATGAACAAGTGAATTTAATGAGATTTATGAAGTTTGCACATGTGATTGGTTATGATTTTCCATGGATGAATTGGCTTAAGTTCGCTTCATGTATTGTGTTTATTTGTATATGGCTTACTAAGCTTTTGAAAGCTTACTTTGTATGTGTGTTCATTGACTTGTAGATGATTTAATTTAATGCTTTAAAAATTATAAAGATATAGTCTATAAAAAATTAAAATTTCTTCCGGCCCCCCTACAAAATTGTTCTGGCTTCGCCCCTGGGTATATGGCATGTATAGGCTAGTAATGATATTGTATGTTTTTAATTATGAAAATAGCCATGTGAGTTGGCTTGTAAAGAATGGCAATAATGGATGTGGATTAAGTATATGATATGAGTTTGTGTATGAGTTTTGGTATATGTTCATTTATGATAAATGTTGAAGTTGTGAGTTTTGTGATTTGGCATTTGATAAGCTTGTGATGATATGTATATTATGCTAAGTTTGATATGGAATTGAGATGTGACATTGGTATGATTATAGTGGATGAATTGTTAGTTGAGTAGATGTGAAGTTGTTTGATTTTTCATATGTTTATTGAATATGTTTTGAGCCATGATTTTCGTATGCAATAAGTTGGCAAATGTGTTTGGAAAATGAATGATGATGTTTTGGTCTAAAATGTGCATGAATTAGTGAAAATTTGGCTGAATTGTTGTGTCAATTGAGGCTTGTTTTGATGGTTGTAGGGATGATCCTTTTTGGGTGGCATGTTGGCCTTATAAATGGCCTATTTTTACCCACACGGGCATGGATACAGTCGTGTGTCTCTGCCGTGTTGCTCGAGGGTTCAATTCGAATTGAGCCTGGGTGCTCCACACAACCTCACACACGGGTGTGTGGTAGGCCATGTGGCATAAGTCAGTATACCCTACAGGTTTAACATGGCTGAGCGCACGGCCCAGACACGGGTGTGTGAGGCCATTTCGGATAGGCATACGGGCTGGACCCACAGACATGTGATTGGCCGTGTGAATAAGTCAGTAAGCTCCATAGTTTTCACATGGCCTAGCACACGGGTGTGTCTTGTGGCCATGTGGATAAGTCAGTATGTATGCCTTGTTTATCGACGACCTAGACACACAAGCATGTCTAATGTAGTGTGAGGCACATGGCCTGTTCATACGGGCGTGTGACCTCTGTAACTTAGAAAAATTGTTAAGTTTCGAAAATAGGCTATTTTTTAAGCCACATTTCTCACCCAGTTTTGGTGCCAACCTACACATTTCTATAGCATATAACCATAACCAAAATAGACATTCAAACCAATCCAAAATCAAGCTTCAACTTGCAATATCCATGTACACAATATGATATCTATAAGCACATACATTTGCCTACTTTACCACATACCAAACATGATTCAAAGGTTACCTAAATGGTTAATTACTTATATGATACATTGTACCTAAATCATAGCATACATACCCAATCACAACTTCAACCATTTGATCCTTACCATACCAATTCATAACAAAGCATTCACATACCAATATATCAACACATCACATAAGGCCAATTAAACTTATATATACACGTACCAACAATATGCCAAATCAAGCCAAATCACATGGCTAAACACATATCAATATATATATATGCTTCATTAGCCAATAGACATATAAATGCCATATAACCAAAATACATTGAGTCTAAAAGTACCAAAACAACTACTGGATGGTGTGATGAGATCTCCGATAACTTCCAATCTGAGTGAGCTTCCAAATCACTAGAAAACAAGGAAAAGAAAAAAAAGTAAGCTATGAAGCGTAGTAAGCTCATATGGCTAATAAGTACAACTTACCATTCCTTCACAATTTAAAGAAGCATAGGTAAACATAGGTAAAATTTCAATTGATCCAAGAATAGAATATTTTCTCAACCACAGTAGTCATGTTTGAATACATCCATTACAACTTACTTGTCGTACTTCTCACGAGTACCTGAACTGATCCATCTCATCTCTTATATCCTCGTACCATTATCTTTGTCCATTGAACCATTTGGAATAATATCGGATACTCTGGTATGTCGGACATTAAGTGCCATATACATGGTTAAACCACCTTTATCTTATATCTCATATAAATGCTCACTCTCAAGCCATCACTAGGTTTGCTCGCACAAGCTGACGGTCAAGACGTAACTACACGATGCTGCTTACACAAGCTGACAAGTAACCGTAACACATGCTGATAAACGATAAATTATTCATATTTTTACCCTATGCTTAGCTTAATTTCTGGATGAATTATCATTGAATTTGTGAAAATTGGTTCTCTTAATCCTTCTATTTCATGTTTTATACTCAGGAGAGCATAGGGAAGAGAAAGGAACGAAAAACGGGTTGAAAACGAAGAAAATAGGCCAAAGTGTAAAAACAACACGGCCTAAGGATTCATCACCACGGCCGTGCCACATAAGGTCCAACACGGCCCAGCCCCTACAAGCACGACTGGATCACACGGCCGTGCCACCATCAACAGTCTCATACACGGCCTCTTATCGTTGCACACGGACGTGGCACATGGGCGTGTCCCTGTCGTGAGGAAGTGCAATTTCACTCGGATTTGGATACTTAGAGGCTAAGAAAGACATTCCAAAGCTCTATATAAAGACCCTAGGAGGCAACTCTAAAAGAGGGCCTTTTCTCCCACAAGAGAGTGTCGTATTTTTTCCAACACAGAGAGTGAAAGCAAGGAATTACTCCAAGGGAAGCCGATTGATTCATCCTAGAAGCCGAACTCTACATCAAGACAAAGGATCTCCCTTCAATCCTTCAAGGGTTTTTGGGTTCTTTATGTTTTGTTATTTTTCTTCTTCTGAGAGTTTTCTTTATTAATTATGAACTAAACCCCCCAAATACTTGAGGGGGATGAAACCTAAGACAGATCTTGTTATTAATTTATCTTGAGTTATATGATAAATACTTGAATTGTTCTTAATTATGTGTTCTTAATTCTTGTTTTAATAAACCTAGGTATTAATTCAAGTATTGATGTGCTTATTTAGAGGAGCAAAAGTCCCTGTTTAAGAGTAGATCTAGCATAATTAAGTGGAGTTGCATGCAACCCTAGACATAGGGCGACATAAATCTGCCGGATTAGGGTCAAACCTAATAAGGGGATCCATAGATCGAGTTAATGCAAGACTAGGGGTTTTAACTAGAAAGAGATTTCAGTTAATCAACCTAGGATTAGTTGTTCTTATCCTCGATGGAGGTATTAACATAAGTTAGGGCTCTCTACAGATCAAGTAAAGTGAATAAATGGTCTAGCTCAAGAGTTGATAACAAGTGAAGTGTAGGTGGATTCTCCCTTGAGTATTGTCCAAATCAATCAACTTTTCCTAAGAGTTTAGCCAAATCAATATTGATGCTGTCACCATGCTTACTAATCAGGTAGAACTTTTAAATAAAATGTTTGATAATTTTATTGGCTCTACGCAGGCACTGTAATGCCCTCTTACCCGAGACCGTCGCCGGAGTCGAGCTTGAGGTGTTACTAAACTTATTTCATCACTTTTTAAATTTTAAATCAACTAATTAAATTTTCATAGCAAGCTGTCTTTCTGCGTCATGGTCGCTTAAAAAATTATATCTCGAGTTACGAAACTCAAAATCAAGATCCGTAAATTTTCCCTGAAACTAGACTCATATATCTATCTACTAATTGTTTTCTAGAAATTTTAATTGAGCCAATTAGTACAGTTTATTAGTTAAAGTTACCCCTGTTTCAGAACATGACTGCACTAACCTCTGCCTACTACGAACCACTTTCTCTCTGTAAAAAATACATATGACTATACCGTTTGTTTCTATTAAAACTAGACTCAATAAGGATTCTGAACATATAAAGTACACCTCCTAATTATTTTTTTAAAATTTGTGGTGAATTTCCAAAGTTGGAACAGGGGATCCAGAAATTGCTCTAACCCTATTTCACTAAAACTGAAATATCTCATAACATATAACTCCTTTACCTATTCCGCTTCTTCCATATGAAAGTAGACACATTAAGCTTCAATTTATCACCTATTTTGGTTTCTACTATTTTTAGTGATTTTTCAAACTCACGTCACTGCTGCTACAACATTCTGTTTTATGACAAATTTTCACTTTTCTATGGAAATTCATGAACTATTAACACTTTGAACATACATGGTCTCATACATGATCTAAATTAACCATTCCAAGGACTAATCATTATAAGGCATTTTATCAACCAAACCACAACCATATCACAAGATTAATTACACAAAACAAGTGTATTGCTATACATGCCATATTTGAGTTATACAAGCCATTTTACCAAAGTAGTTCTTCGGATAGTGTGAACGAGCCTTCGACCTATCCCGATTCCAGAGCCGGCTCGTCCAAAACTATAATGAATGAAAAGGAGAGAGTAAGCATAAATGCTTAGTAAGTTCACATGCAAATAACAAGTAACATAACAAAGCAATTCTTCCAAACAACACTAGCATGGTATCACCAAAACTTATATCACATTTCTAATCATCAATTGTCATCTTACCACATTATTGATGTTGTATCAAGTTTCAACCAGAGGGTTAAGTACATACCTATCCAAAGTATCCATTTCACAACACTTATCAAAATGATACTTGCCTCTTGAGTGTTCTTCCATTTCGCTAGAATTTTACCCATTGAACACATCGGAATATAACTCGGATACATGGATAATTTGCACATAAGTGCCACATATATAATCAAGTAACCATGTAACCCGCCCATAAGCGAACTCGAACTCAACTCAACGAGCTCGGGCGTTCGCATCCATAAGTGAACTCGGACTCAACTCAACGAGCTCGGATGCCTAGTTACATCTCATGAACTCGGACTCAACTCAACGAGTTCAAACATTCGCATCCATAAGTGAACTCGGACTCAACTCAACGAGTTCGGATGCCCAAACATCCTAGTGACATGTCACTTGTATCCTAATCTATTCCCAAGGTTCAAACGAGATTTTCCTCAATCACACATTTCCCAGTCGTTCTCCTCGGAATATCGGAACCAATACATTGCTTGCATCTCATACTTATCAATTTAATTACATACTTTTCATACCAATACATAATATTTCACAAAAGCATAATATTCATAATAACAAGTATCATATCACATAAATAACATTAAATCACTTAAAATAGCAATTATGTTACATTATTTACACATGAACTTACCTCGATACCAAAATATCAACAATTGAGCCTATTCCTCGTAAACTTTGTTTTTCCCTTGATCACGACTTGAATCTCGTTTTTCTTGATCTAAAATAGCACATTTAGCTCATTTAATACTCACATTTATCAAAATAGTCTTTGACCCTAACTTTGTCAAAATTACAAATTTACCTCTAAACTTTTGCATATTTATGCTTTTGCCCTAAAGCTCGGAAATTAAATTTTATTTCAAATTCTTATGTTTTAGGACATGCTGATCATTTATTTACCATTAGAAAACTCAAATTCCAACTACAACATGCAGTTATGAACAATTGGTATTTTTACCAATTAAGCCGTTCTACTCGTTTTTACTCAAAACCGAGTAGCACAAGTTGTCTAACATAATCTGAAACCTCATATTCTATCATAAAACATCAAAATATAGAAATTTCACCTATGGGTATTTTTCCAAATATGAACCCTAACTTAAAATATTGCTAACATAAGCTTTATCGAGCTACCGGGATCATAAAAATATAAAAATCATTAAAAACGGGGCTTGGATGCACTTATTATGAAGCTTGAAAGTTGAAGAAACCCTAGCTATGGTGGAGAGAAAAATTCGGCAGCAACCAAATGAAGAAGATGATCAATTTTGTGTTATTTTTCCCATTTTATTCCATTTAATATCCAAATGACTAAAATGCCCTTCCTTACTAAACTTTCAAAAATTCCCCCCATGTCCAATTTTTGTCCATGAACTTAGAATTTGGTCAAATTGCTATTTAAGACCTCCTAATTAATATTCCAAAGCAATTTCATACTAAAAACTTCTAGAATGCAAATTTTGCAACTTATTCGATTTAGTCCTTAATTTCAAATTAAGCACTTTACGCATGGAATTTCTTCACGAAATTTTCACACAATCATGCAATCATATCATAAACCTCAAAATTATTATGAAATAATTATTTCTATCTCAGATTTGTGGTCAAAAAACCACTATTCTGATTAGGCCCTAATTCGGGATATTACAACTCTCCCCCCTTTTAGGATTTTCGTCCTCAAAAATCTTACTAGTAAACAGGTGTGGGTATTGATTTCTTATAGTTTCCTCAGGCTCCCATGTAGCCTCTTCTACTCCATGCTTTTTCCACAACACTTTCACAAGAGCAACACTTTTGTTCCTTAGTTGTTTGACTTCTCGAGCGAAAATCTTAATCGGTTCTTCTTCATAGGTCATGTCTGGTTGTAATTCAATTTCTGTCGATGAAATCACATGTGATGGATCTGAATGATACCGACGTAACATAGACACATGGAACACATCATGAATCTTCTCTAATTCAGATGGCAATGCTAACCGATAGGCTAACGGTCCAACTCTTTCAATTAT
Organism: Gossypium stocksii; assembly: GCA_020496765.1. Taxonomy (NCBI): domain Eukaryota; kingdom Viridiplantae; phylum Streptophyta; class Magnoliopsida; order Malvales; family Malvaceae; genus Gossypium; species Gossypium stocksii. Next base: position 47,441,669 of record CM035624.1, read on the forward strand.
TTCATACGACCCGATAAAACGCGGACTCAACTTACCTTTCCGTCCAAATCTAAGAACTTTCTTCCAAGGAGACACCTTTAAAAATACCTTATCACCAACTTGAAACTCAATTTCTTTTTGTTTCAAGTCTGCATAAGATTTTTGTCTATCTGAAGCAGGTTTTAAACAATCTCGGATCACTTTCACTTTTTCTTCAGTTTCTTTTATTAGATCAACTCCATAAATCTGATTTTCCTTGAGTTCAGTCCAATACAACGGCGTCCGACACTTACGACCGTATAATGCTTCATAAGATGCCATCTTCAAACTCGTCTGATAACTGTTATTGTAAGTAAATTCTACAAACAGTAAATATCTTTCCCAGCTTCCTTGAAATTCCAATACACAACATCTGAGCATATCTTCAAGAATCTGAATTACTCTCTCTGATTGTCCATCAGTTTGTGGATGAAAAGAAGTGCTGAAATTTAACTTCGTACCTAATGCCTCTTGTAACTTTTGCCAAAACCGGGAGGTAAATCTCAGATCTCTATCCGAAATGATTGACAATGGTATTCCGTGTAATCTAACAATTTCTTTGATATACAGTTCAGCCAACTTGTTAAGAGAATAATCTGTACGTACTAGAATAAAATGAGCCGACTTAGTTAATCTGTCAACTATTACCTTGATGGCATCTTTCTTTCCTGGAGTCAATGGCAACCCTGAGACAAAATCCATCGTAATCCGATCCCATTTCCACTCAGGAACCATAATAGGCTGAAGTAATCCTGAAGGCACTTGGTGTTCAGCTTTCACCTGTTGACAAATTAAGCATTTGGATACAAACTCCGATATATCCCTTTTCATTCCATTCCACTAATACATTTTCTTCAAGTCATTCTACATTTTCGTACTACCCGGATGCATCGACAAACAACCATTATGTGCTTCCTGCAAGATCTTTTGAATCAAGTCCTCATTCTTCTGTACACAAATCTGATCTTTAAACATCAAGCACCCATCAGAACTGATTCTAAAATTTGACTCTGTATCAACCTCACATTGCTTCTTTTGGCTTGCAAGCCTTCATCGCTTTTTTGAGCTTCACAAATCTCTTGTAAAAACATCTATCTTGCTTTCAACTCGGCTAGAATCGAACCATCATCTGACATTTCCAACTGAGTGTTCATAACTTTCAAAGCAAACAACAACTTTCTGCTCAAGGCATCGGTAACTACATTTGCTTTTCCTGAATGGTAGTCAATCACAAGCTCGTAATCTTTCAATAACTCCAACCATCTTCACTGTCTCAAGTTCAAGTCTTTTTGTGACATCAAGTATTTAAGACTTTTGTGGTCGGTATATACTCGACACTTTTCACCATATAGATAATGTTGCCAAATCTTCAAAGCAAACACCACCGCCACCAATTCCAAATCATGAGTCGGATAATTCCTTTTGTGAGGTTTTAACTATCTCGAAGCATAAGCCACAACCTTTCCTTCTTGCATCAGAACACATCCCAAACCATTTAGAGAAGCATCACTATATACCACAAATTCTTTACCTGACTCAGGCTGCACTAACACTGGTGCCTCTATTAATAACTTTTTCAATTCTTCGAAACTCTGTTGACATTCTTCCGTCCACTCAAATTTAACATCCTTTCGGAGTAATCTAGTCATAGAAGCAGCAATCATAGAAAATCCATTCACAAACCGTCGATAATATCTAGCTAGCCCCAAGAAACTTCTAACTTCGGTTACATTCTTCGGTGGTTTCCAATCAACAATAGCTGAAATTTTACTGGGATCAACCCGTATACCATCACCTGAATCAATATGATCCAAAAATCAAACTTCCCAAAGCCAAAATTCACTTTTACTAAACTTGGCATATAACTGCTTGTCTCGCAAGGTTTGCAAAACTATCTTCAAATGTTCGGCATGCTCTGTCTCATCTTTCAAATAAATCAAGATGTCATCTATAAATACCACAACAAACTTGTCCAAGTATGGTCGAAATATACGGTTCATCAAATCCATAAACACAACAGGAGCATTTGTTAATCCAAATGGCATAACTAAAAATTCATAATGACCATACCTTGTCCTAAAAGTAGTTTTAGGCACATCTAACTCTTTTACCCGCAGCTGATAGTACCCAGATCTCAAGTCAATCTTTGAAAACCATGTTGCTCCTTTTAGCTGATCAAACAAATCGTCAATTTTAGGCAACGGATACTTATTCTTAATCATCACTTTGTTTAACTACCGATAGTCAACACACAATCTCATTGAACCATCTTTCTTTTTCACAAACAATACATGAGCACCCTAAGGTGAAAAACTCAGTCTCACAAAGCCTTTGTCGGTCAACTCTTGCAACTGCGACTTTAATTGTTTCAACTTCACTGGTGCCATTCTATACGGAGCAATCAAGATCGGAGCTGTTCCCGGCATCAACTCTATACCAAATTCTACTTCTCTGACTGGAGGTAAACCCGGCAATTCCTCTGGAAATACATCCTCAAACTCACACACAATTGGCACTGATTCCTCTTTCTTTTTAATTTCTTTTGTATTCACACATACGCTAAATAAGCTTCATAACCCTTTTTCAAATATCTCTGAGCCGACATTGAATAAATCACACTAGACAATGCCTCTGATTTATCTGATTCAACCCGCAGAGTTTCACCATTTTCACACTTTAATTCAATAACTTTCTGTTTACAATTCACTATAGCACCATGCAATGTTAACCAATCCATACCCAAAATAGCATCAAATTCATCAAACGGCAACAACATCAAGTTGGCCGGAAAGTAATAACCCCGAATCATTAAAGGACATTTCTTGCATACTTTATCAACTATAACACATTTGCCTAACGGATTTGACACTTTAACCATAAATCCTGTGTTCTCAATAGATATATTCATGCTAGACACCAATTTCATGCACACATATGAATGAGTAGAACCGGGGTCAATTAAAGCAGTAACATTAACATCATAGAGAGAAAATATACCGGTGATCATATCAGGTGAGGAAGCATCTTCACGCGCTTTAATGGCATAAGTTCTAGCCAGAGCCCTTCCTTCAGATTTAACTGCTGGATCTCTGACCATATTCTTGCTGCTTGCTTCACTCCTAGCTTTTTTTGGATACCTTCCTCTCGAATCTGCACCACCTGCTTTTGTACTCTGAAATTTTTCTTTTTCAATTCTCTCTGGGCAGTCTCTAATAAAATAATCTGGAGAACCATATCGAAAACATTCATTTGCTCTGCACAGACCAAAATGATTTCTACCACACCGCTGGCACTCGGGCTTAACAAATCTTGAATTCCCTACACTAGCTGCAGAAGTAGTCTAGGACTTAGGATCCACATTTTGCTTCCTAGAATTTCCATATGATTGTCCAGCTGAAACTTGGGAATGAGGATTCATATTTCTTGATTTTTCGGGTTGCTGTTAGGGTACATTGCTCATTGGTCTTTTCTTCCAATTTCGTATCTCAGATTCTACCTTTTTCTTCTCTTTAAGTAGTTTTTCAGCCTTGCAACTCGATCGACAAGTACCACCATTTCTTTTAGTTCAAGAATCCCAATAAATACCTTGATGTTTTCATTGAGCCCGTCTTCAAATCGTCTGCACATTTTGGCCTCTGTAGGAACATATTCTCTAGCTTATTCAATCTGACAAACTCCCTTTCGTATTTAGTGACTGTCATATTGCCTTGCTTCAACTCAAGAAACTCTTTACGCTTCTGACCAATAAATCTTTCATTGATGTATTTCTTCTGAAACTCTTCTTGAAAGAATTCACAGGTTACTCTCTCTTTCTGTACCACCAAAATCAATGTCTTCCACCAATTATAGGCTAAATCCCTCAGCAAAGATATAGCACATTTCAAGCATTCTTCAGGTGTGCAAGACAGTTCATCCAATACCCGGATAGAATTTTCAAGCCAGAACTCTGCTTTCTCGGCATCATCATCCACATTAGCTCTAAATTCTTCAGCCCCTAATTTACGAATTTTATCAACTGGAGTTCTTTGGAATTTCATCAAATCCACACCTTGGGGCATCAGGGGTACAAGTTGAGGAATTGGGAGAGGTGGAAGAGGTTATACATTCGGGTTCGTACGAACGAACTCAGTGTACCATGCACTCATCATTTGGAGAAAAGCTTCTCGACGCCTTTCTCCTCCTCCCTGACCAACAGTAGGAGGTGGATTTTTAGTCGGCGCTACCCCTTTAGCCGAAGCTGGTGCATTACTCTCTACTTCATCTGCCACAGCTGGATCGGGATCCATTTACTGTAAAAAAAATCATTTAAAAGGTTAGAAGTCGTCACACTATCACAATATACACATATGGCATGTATAGCAAAATCCGTACATAAAACACGTTAGTCCGACAACCGACTAAACTGGCTCTGATACCACCAAATGTAACGCACTCTTACCCGAGACCGTCACCGGAGTCGAGCTTGAGGTGTTACTAAACTTATTTCATCACTTTTTAAATTTTAAATCAACTAATTAAATTTTCGTAGCAAGCTGTCTTTCTGCGTCATGGTCGCTTAAAAAATCATATCTCGAGTTACGAAACTCAAAATCAAGATCCGTATATTTTCCCTGAAAATAGACTCATATATCTATCAACTAATTTTTTTCTAGAATTTTTGATCGAGCTAATTAGTACAATTTATTAGTTAAAGTTACCCCTGTTTTAGAACTCGACTACAATGACCTCTACCTACTACGAACCACTTTCTCTCTGTAAAAAATACATATGACTATACCGTTTGTTTCTATTAAAACTAGACTCAATAAGGATTCTGAACATATAAAGTACACCTCCTAATTTTTTTTTAAAATTTGTGGTGAATTTCCAAAGTTGGAACAGGGGATCCAAAAATTGCTCTGACCCTGTTTCACTAAAACTGAAATATCTCATAACATATAACTCCTTTACCTGTTTCGCTTCTTCCATATGAAAGTAGACACATTAAGCTTCAATTTCATATTTGATTCATGACCTATTTCAGTTTCTACTATTTTTATTGATTTTTCAAACTTACATCACTGCTGCTACAACATTCTGTTTTATGACAAATTTTCACTTTTCTATGGAAATTCATGAACTATTAACACTTTGAACATACATGGTCTCATACATGATCTAAATTAACCATTCTAAGGACTAATAATTATTAGGCATTTTATCAACCAAACCACAACCATATCGCAAGATTAATTACACAAAACAAGTATATTGCTGTACATGCCATATTTGAGTTATACAAGCCATTTTACCAAAGTAGTTCTTCGGATAGTGTGAACGAGCCTTCGACCTATCTCGATTCCAGAGCCGGCTCGTACAAAACTAAAATGAATGAAAAGGAAGGAGTAAGCATAAATGCTTAGTAAGTTCACATGCAAATAACAAGTAACATAACAAAGCAATTCTCCCAAACAACACTAGCATGGTATCACCAAAACTTATATCACATTTCTAATCATCAATTGTCATCTTACCACATTATTGATGTTGTATCAAGTCTCAACCGGAGGGTTAAGTACATATCTGTCCAAAGTATCCATTTCACAACACTTATCAAAATGATACTTGCCTCTTGAGTGTTCTTCCATTTCGCTAGAATTTTACCCGTTGAACACATCGGAATATAACTCGGATACATGGATAATTTGCATATAAGTGCCACATATATAATCAAGTAACCATGTAACCCGCCCATAAGCGAACTCGAACTCAACTCAATGAGCTTGGGCGTTTGCATCCATAACTGAACTCGGACGCAACTCAACGAGCTCGGATGCCTAGTTACATCTCACAAACTCAGACTCAACTCAACGAGTTCGGACATTCGCATCCATAAGTGAACTCGAACTCAACTCAACGAGTTCGGATGCCCAACCATCCTAGTGACATGTCACTTGTATCCTAATCTATTCCCAAGGTTCAAACGAGATTTTCCACAATCACACATTTCCCAGTCGTTCTCCTCGGAATATCGGAACCAATACATTGCTTGCATCTCATACTTATCAATTTAATCACATACTTTTCATACCAATACATAATATTTCACAAAGCATAATATTCATAATAACAAGTATCATATCACATAAATAGCATTAAATCACTTAAAATAGCAATTATGTTACATTATTTACACATGAACTTACCTCGATACCAAAATATCAACAATTGAGCCTATTCCTCGTAAACTTTGTTTTTCCCTCGATCATGACTTGAATCTCATTTTTCTTGATCTAAAATAGCACATTTAGCTCATTTAATACTCACATTTATCAAAATAGTCTTTGACCCTAACTTTGTCAAAATTACAAATTTACCTGTAAACTTTTGCATATTTACGCTTTTGCCCCAAAGCTCGGAAATTAAATTTTATTTCAAATTCTTATGTTTTAGGACATGCTGATCATTTATTTACCATTAGAAAACTTAAATTCCAACAACAACATGCAGTTATGAACAATTAGTATTTTTACCGATTAAGCTGTTCTACTCGTTTTTACTCAAAACCGAGTAGCACAAGTTGTCTAACATAATATAAAACCTCATATCCTATCATAAAACAGCAAAATACAGAAATTTCACCTATGGGTATTTTTCCAAATATGAACCCTAACTTAAAATATTGCTAACATAAGCTTCATCGAGCTACCGGGATCACAAAAATATAAAAATCATTAAAAACGGGGCTTGGATGCACTTACTATGAAGCTTGAAAGTTGAAGAAACCCTAGCTATGGTGGAGAGCAAAATTCGGCAGCAACCAAATGAAGAAGATGATCAATTTTGTGTTATTTTTCCCATTTTATTCCATTTAATATCCAAATGACCAAAATGCCCTTCCTTACTAAACTTTCAAAAATTCCCCCTATGTCCAATTTTTTTCCATGAACTTAGAATTTGGTCAAATTGCTATTTAAGACCTCCTAATTAATATTCCAAAGCAATTTCATACTAAAAACTTCTAGAATGCAAATTTTGCAACTTATTCGATTTAGTCCTTAATTTCAAATTAAGCACTTTACGCATAGAATTTCTTCACGAAATTTTCACACAATCATGCAATCATATCATAAACCTCAAAATAATTATAAAATAATTATTTCTATCTCGAATTTGTGGTCACAAAACCACTATTTCGATTAGGCCCTAATTCGGGATATTACTGGCACAACCAGTGATGCAGTGCGACACAACTCAAGGAAATATGTTCAATCCAGACTACTCCTCTTATGGACATGGCATGAAAATCGAGCAAGCCAACTATGCGGGTAACAATTCTAGACCCCAAAATAATCCTTATAGTAACACTTACAATGCAGGTTGGTGGAATCACCCCAATTTTTCATGGGGAGGACAAGGAAATCAAAGACAACCGCCTCCTCTGGGATTTCAACAGCCACCACCACAACAGGAGAAAAAGCTGAACCTTGAAGTGATGTTCACCAAATTTATGGCCATGTTAGAAACCCATTTCCAAAATACCGAAACATTAATAAAGAATCAACAAGCATCCATTCAAGGGCTCGAAAATCAAGTTGGTCAACTTGCCAAATTAATATCCGAAAGACCACAAGGTGGACTACCGAGCAACACTGAGCCAAATCCTAGAGAACATGTTAAGGCAATTACTCTAAGAAATGGTAAAATATTGGCTAAGCCTGAACAAAAACCTGTTTAAGAATCCACAAAAGACAAAGTAACAGGAGAGGAACCCAAAGAAAGTACTCCACCAACACTTAAGGAGTATCCACCACCTATACCATATCTGGCAAAGTTGAAGAAAGACTGCACAGATGCTCAATTTGGTAAATTTGTTGAACTTTTTAAGTAGTTATATATTAACTTGCCTTTTGTTGAAGCAATTTCGCAGGTGCCAAAGTATGAAAAGTTTCTTAAAGAACTACTCACAAGTAAAAGGAAGTTGGAAAAATTAACCACAGTAGAACTCAACGAGGAATGCTCAGCTATTCTCCAAAATAAACTGCCGGCCAAACTAAAAGATCCAGGGAGTTTTACTATTCCTTGCTTAATTGGTAGTTTAATCATTGATAAAGCTTTAGCTGATTTAGGTGCTAGTATTAATCTAATGCCCTACAAAATGTTCAAGCAACTAGGTCTAGGGGAACCAAAACCCACTAGGATGAGTATTCAATTAGCTGATAGATCTGTTAAATACCCTAGGGGAATCATTGAAGATGTGCTGGTAAAGGTAGATAAATTTATATTCCCGGTTGATTTTGTTGTGCTTGATATAGATGAGGATATTGAGGTGCCTTTAATTATGGGATGCCCATTTTTAGCTACTGATAGAGCCGTTATCGATGTAGGGGATGGTAAATTAGTGCTTAGAGGTGGTGAAGAAGAAGTTGTTTTTAAAATCTATGATGCTATAAGATTTTCTAGAGAACAGGATGACTCCTGTTATTTTATTGATGTTATTGATTACTTTGTTCAAGATAAATTTTAGGAAATTTCTCTCGCAGGCACGTTGGAACTGTGTCTTGTTCAAGGTGGGCGGGAAGATGAAGCCACCACTGAAGTTAGAGAAGTAATGAAGGAGTTAAAGTCTAATGAACTTGTCATGAGGCACATAAGTTATGAAAGTATTAAGATGAATGACGAACTGAGGCAAAAACCTTCGACTAATGAACCTCCTAAATTAGAATTAAAATAGTTGCCTGAACACTTAGAATATGCATTTTTAGGAGATAATTCGACATTGCCAGTAATTATCGCATCAGACTTAAGTACTGAAAAGAAAAAGGAATTACTTCAAGTATTAAAAGAACACAAGAAGGCTATAGCTTGGAAGATTTCTGACATTAAAGGAATTAGCCCTTCTTTTTGCACCCACAAAATTCTAATGGAAGATGAATATAAACCATCGGTGCAAGCTCAGGGATGATTGAATCCCAATATGAAGAAAGTCGTAAAAGCTGAGGTAATTAAACTTCTAGATACAGGCATTATTTATCCTATTTTTGACAGTTTTTTGGTAAGTCCTGTGCAGGTTGTTCCTAAAAAGGGTGGTATGACCGTGGTATCCAATGACAAAAATGAATCAATACCTACAAGAACAGTCACTGGATGGAGAGTTTGCATTGATTATAGAAAGCTAAATGACGCAACTCGAAAAGATCATTTTCCCTTACCTTTTTATCGATCAGATGTTGGAAAGATTATCAGGTCATAAGTATTATTGTTTCCTAGATGGCTTCTCTGGTTACTTCCAAATCCCGATAGCTCTAGAAGATCAGGAGAAGACGACATTCACATGCCCATACGGTATGTTTGCTTATCGTAGAATGCCTTTCGGGTTATGTAATGCTCCTGCTACTTTTCAGCGATGCATGCTAGCTATCTTCAATGAACTTGTGGAAGACATCTTGGAGGTATTTATGGATGATTTCTCAGTTTTCGGTAATTCTTTCAAACTTTGTCTTAATAATTTAAAACATGTTTTGATAAGATGTGAAGAGACAAATCTAGTATTAAGTTGGGAAAAATGCCACTTTATGGTTAAAGAAGGTATTGTACTAGGGCATAAAATTTCTAGTAAAGAGATAGAGGTAGACTAAGCAAAAATTGAAACCATTGAAAAATTACCTCCCCCTAGTTCGGTGAAGGCCATAAGAAGCTTTTTAGGACATGCCGGTTTTTATCATAGATTCATTAAGGATTTTTCTAAAATAGCTAAGCCATTAACAAAATTACTAGAAAAAGATGTGATGTTCAACTTTGACCAAGAATGTTTAGAATCTTTCAACACTCTTAAGGAAAAGTTAGTCAAAGCCCCGATTATGATTTCACCTGATTGGAATTTATCTTTTGAACTAATGTGTGATGCGAGTGATCTTGCAGTAGGTGCAGTTTTGGGACAACGAAGAGATAAGCACTTTCAACCTATCTACTATGCTAGTAGAATTTGACAGCCGCACAAGCAAATTATACGACCATAGAAAAAGAACTGCTAGCTGTTATTTTTGCATTTGATAAATTCAGATCTTATCTGATATTATCAAAAGTCATCGTTGACACTGACCATTCTACTCTTCATTATCTTTTAACTAAAACTGATGCAAAACCTCGATTGGTAAGATGGATTTTACTGTTACAAGAATTTGACTTAGAGATAAAGGATAAGAAAGGAGCTAAAAACTTGGCAGCAGATCACCTCTCAAGATTAGAAAATCCACAACCAGCGTACCTCGAGAAAATTAACGATTTGTTTCCTGAAGAACTACTCTTAGCCTTAGCAGACGAAGTAGTTCCATGGTTTGTTGATCTTGCAAATTATTTAGCAGCTAACATAACCCCACAAGGGTTGACCCATCAGTAAAAGAAGCGATTCTTCGCTGATGTGGAAAACTACTTTTGGGAAGATCCTTTTCTTTTCCGTATTTGTGCGGATCAGGTTATTCGAAGATGCATTGCTGAGACAGAAGCATATCAAATTTTAGATCACTGCCATTCAGGACCCACAGGAGGACACCACAGTGGAGCCAGAACCTCCTATAAGGTACTCAGATCAGGTTTTTACTGGCCTACACTTTTTAGAGATGCCAACAGATATGTGACCTCTTGTGATAAATGCTAGAGAACAGGTAATATTTCTCAACACAATGAAATGCCTCAGAACTGTATACTCTCATGTGAAATATTTGATGTATGGGGTATTGATTTCATGGGTCCGTTCCCTACTTCATTTGGAAATAAGTACATCCTAGTAGTAGTAGATTATATGTCAAAATGGGTAGAAGCCCAAGCCTTACCTACTAATGATGCTAGAATGGTTGTATGATTTTTGAAAAAACTCTTCGCTCGATTTGGAACACCTAGGATAATCATTAGTGATAGGGGAACTCACTTTTGCAATGCTCAATTTGAAAAAATTTTAAAGAGATATGGAGTACACCATAGAACAGCTACCCTCATCCACAAACCAGTGGTCAAGTCAAAGTAACAAATAGGGAATTAAAATGCATCTTAGAGAAAACAATAGAAACAAATAGAAAAGATTAGTCAAGAAAAGTAGACGACGCTTTATGGGCTTATAGAACTGCATTTAAATCACCCATAGGTACATCTACTTATAAACTTGTCTACGGAAAAAGCTGTCATCTGCCATTTGAACTTGAACATAAAACATTTTGGGCTATTAAATTTTAAATCTTGATTTTAAGCTTGCAGGTAAGAAAAGACTAATGCAGTTAAATGAGATAGATGAATGGCATTACAATGTCTACGAGAGCTCACGACTATATAAGGAAGCCATGAAGCGATGCCATGGCAAACAATTGAGACAACCTAAGCAATTCAAAACCGGTGATCTTGTCTTACTATACAACTCAAGGCTTAAACTATTTCCTGGAAAACTCAAGTCAAGTTGGTCAGGTCCATTCACTGTTCAAACTGTCTTTCCATACGGCACAGTTAAGGTAACTCACCCAAACCACGGTATGTTCAAGGTAAACGGCCATCGGCTTAAACACTATAGAGGTGAGGATTTTAAAGTAAACAGGGAGGAGCTTCGGCTCCATGAGATCCCTTTTGTGATACACCCAGGTAGGGTCGAGCTTAAACTCTAAATAAGCACTACTCGGGAGGCAACCTGAGCACTAACTTAGTAACTTTTCTTTTATTTTGATTTTAGTCGGTTTATACGTCAACTAACTCTTTTAATTGTAGAATTTTAGGACCACACGGCCATGCCCACGGGCGTGTCCAAGGCCGTGTGGACACTATGAGCAGAGATATGGTCGTGCACCCTGGCCATGTACAAGCAGGGTAAAATTTTCCCCAAAACACGGGCTACGATAAATCGCCATGGCCGTGTGATGTAGCCGTGGCCAACATATCAAACCTCACACGGGCTTCAACAACACCCCACGCTCGTGTCCCCAAATCGTAGCCAACACTGTCAATTGAAACACGGACTGAAATAAAGATTACACGGCTATGCACAATGGCCATGTGACCCTAATACGGGCATGTGACACGCCCGTGCCCCAAGACCGTGGTTGACACTGTCAAATCCAACACGGGCGTGTGACCTATTACATGACCATGTGCGAAGCGAACACTTTAGGCCACGGCCGTTCGACATGGCCGTGTGCATCAACACGCCCTCGACACACGGGTGTGTGCTTCGAACCAGGCGTGCCAAAACCCCCAAATTTCAAACAACACGGGCAAAACCAAGGCCATACGGGTATGTACCTTACCCGTGTGACCCAAAATTTATAAAAAGGGGCCACTATTCATCATATTCTTCCATTTTAAACCCTAATCCTCCCATCGAAACCCTACCCCAACCCCTCCTAGTGCTGCCGCCGGTGTCTACAGTGCTCCCACGACCGTGCCGCCTCACCCACGACCGTGCTCCGCCACATACCTCTCCCATTCGGTACTATTTTCTCATTTTACTTTCTAATTTTTACTAATTTATTTTATTTTTCTTATAATATCATATTACATTGAGGATTAGAATTGTTTTAAGCAGGGGATTGAATAAACATGAATACTCTAGAATGATATCAAGCACTCCATGATTTCATGCCACTTAGAGTTCCATTTGATTGCCACTTTTCCTATTTAATTCTCATGCATTTAGTATAAGTACATACCCTTGTTCCTTACTTTTGATATCATATTAGAATGGATAATTTATATTATTTAGGTTAGTCCCCATCTTATTTCAAAATGTTTTTAGGCACATTGTCATTTTAATCTACATATTTATTATTTTATTAGATTTAATTCCAAATTTTTTAGGACTAATGTTTATTATTTTGTTTTTAGGCATTATGTCATCGACATCACGCGGAAAGAAAGCTGCCGTCCCGCCTTCAAAGAAACACAAGGGATCTAGTGGTTCGTCTTCACGGCCCATTACTGAGAACCGCCATCCTTTCCTCCATTTTTCGCAAGCCTTTCAGGAGGAATGATATCAAATATTTTGGGCTCGCCCTCTAACCACTAGTCGATGCATAGATTGGGCCGCCCTCAAACAAGTACACCTAGTAGATAAGGTCCGGGCCTTATTAATGATCGATCCATGGGAACAGTTCTTTTAGATTGTGGAACCCACATACTTGGAACTCACTCTCGAGTTCTGTTCCATGTTCCACCTCTGGACCGTGATGAACTGATACGATGATCCAGGGACAGTACAGTTCCGCTTAGGAGGTCTCGTATGACAGCTTAGTGTCCCAGAATTCGGCATAGCTCTTGGTCTATACACCGAACAATTTATGGAAGAGGAGGACCTTTCCAAGCTTCATCGCCACATCCATTTATCACCATCTAGGTGTTGAGAAGCCTTAGTCCCTGCGTCATTGACATACGACCCTAGTCACTCTAAAGCAACTAACCTCGTCCTACCTCTGAGGTACCTGCATTCCCTTCTCGCACATACACTGACAGGCAGGAGTGAGAGCACATGGGTCGTCAGCACCCACGACGCCTACTTCCTATGGTGCATGGCGAATGCACACGTCATTGACTTAGCCTACTTCATCGCCCATGCAATCCAGCATCAGACAGAGAGGCACCGCAAGGGCATCATTTCCATGGACCCATACATCACGAGATTAGGCCGCTACTTCGGCCTATTGAACACTGCAACCCAGACATCCTCGTACACTGTAGTGGGCCAGATGTCCCCTTAGGGCATCAAGAGCATGCTACACATGAGGATGATCCAGTGCTGACGTGGAACTGATCCTCCACAATACTAGCTACTTAGAGATGCTGAACAGGAGGATCCTGAGGACATTCCTAATGATGTCCCACCACGGAGGAGGATGCACCCATCGGGCCACCACTACCTCGCCGCCTAGTTCATGCGGCAGCTTCAAACGCTGATATATCTGAGTGCTTATCACGATTCGAGCAGCATTGCTTCCAGCGCTTTGATCATATCGATGCGACACTACAGCAGATATGCCAGCACCTTCACATCACTTCACCACCGCTACCGCGTGACCCATCTGAGGATTAGAGACCTCTATTCCTCTTAGCTTTATTTTTATCTTAATTTATATTTTTTCACTGATCTCTATTTTTACCTTTTCTTTTCTTCTCCTTTATTTTCCTTTTTCCTTATAGTTTTATTTTTAGTTCATTTTATCTTTTTCATTATTTGAATTTTAGTATTCTTAGAATTTAATTTATTTTTTAATTTTTTTCATATCGGCTTCCCCTTAACAAATATATTCTATTAATCCAAATTCCCCACGACTGATAAATACTTTCGCAATTTCAAAGGAGCTCTACAGCTCATATCCATATGGAAATGGGACAGCCCTGCCACAACTGCCGGATCTTCCAATTCCAATCTCCGTCTTACAAATTCATCCAAAATTCAGGGAGTTTCATGCCCTTCCCTATCTTATGATCTTATGCTTCTATTACTACTAATGTATCTTTGTACATTGAGGGCAATGTACATCTTAAGTGTGGGGGGGAACTTACTTTCAGTCATTACATTCCCCTTGAAATCCCTAAAAATTATTAACTTGTTGCATTGTTCTCAAGACCATCTTCAACCTCCTGTTAAGAATTAATTCTGATTGATTTATGATTTTTATTGATATGTTGAGAATTAAGACATAGGTGCTTGTACTTTGATTATTCAAACTTTAAAACACTAGGGATTCAAGCATGATAAGTTGAAATTTTTGAGAATCTCATTTTTTTCATAAGTTAGTTCCCCTCATTTTAAGTGCTATCTTGAGATTTGAAATTCGCAGGATTGACATCAAGAGCCATAATTCTGGTGAGATTTTGAGCCTTTTTAAGCATACATCCTTTCGTGCTCACTTTTATTGTTGCTTTGAGTGAGTCAATACTGATTTGTTATTCTAGAACTTGTTTCGATTATACATGTCGAGGCCACATCATTGATTTGATATACCGAGATGATAAAGGCACTTAGGATTTAACCCATTTACTCCATAAAAGCCTACCTCCATAAATTAACCCCTAGTAAACCCCATTAAGCCTAACAACCTATTCTTTGACTTACCTCTAATATTAACCCATAACCCATTTTTGTTGAATTTCATTCAATTACTTTGATCCCTATTTTTGTTGAGATTTGAGTTGAATTGTTATCTAGCTTTATTCTCTTTTTCAGATTGTAAAATTTGTAAATGAATTGTACTTGAATTGTTTTAAAAAAAAGTGTAAATATACAGTTAATCCAGTTGTAATAGTTTAAATTTCTTTTTGCATATTTCTATTTTAAGGCTACCAAGGCAGAAACGATGTTATCATAAGAACTAGCTCTAGAAATATGTTCCAGTGATAGAGATTTTTCTAGGTAGATAATTTTTCAGTTCAATCTCGATTCTAACCTTTTTTTTTTCAGCTTGTGACAACACCCCTAACCAAACCTCCATTACAACCATTGAAAGACCTTTTGATTGATGTATCATATCAAACTATAGTGGTGGAGATTTGATTTTCTTGCAAGCCTATGGTACTAACTTTTCAGGTTGACTAGAGAGTGTTAATTCTTGAACCCTTAACACTTTGAGTGGATAGAGTGAATCCTTAGTGAGGATGCCAATTCTTGTTGATTTTGATTTGAGAGATATTACTTAGGAGAAAAGAGAAAACTTATGTTTCAATGATAAAATTCTCAATTTAGAATGATTGAATCTTTAATGTTTTTCTGATTGAATCTTCATTGTATGATTACTTGTGAATTAGTTTGAAACATTATTGATAAGAATTGTGAATCGAGAAGAATGATTCTTAATTGTAAATTGAGATTTTGCTTGAAGACAAGCAAAGGCTTAAGTGTGGGGGTATTTGATAAACGATATATTATACATATTTTTACCTCATGTTTAGCTTATATTTTGGATGAATTATCATTAAATTCGTGAGAATTGGTGCTCTTAACCCTTCTATTTCATGTTGTATACTCAAGAGAGCATAGGGAAGAGAAAATAATGAAAAACGGGCCAAAAACAGCGAAAATTGGCCAAAGTGTAAAAACGACAAGGCCCAAGGATTCACCACATGGTCGTGGCACACGGCCGTGCCACATAAGGTCCAACACGGCCCAGCCCCGACAGCACGGCCAAACCATACGACCGTGCCACCCTTAATAGGCCCGCGCACGGCCTGCTATCGATCCATACAGGCGTGGCACACGGACATGTCCCTGTCGTGAGGAAGTGCAATTTCACTCGGATTTGGATACTTAGAGGCTAAGAAAGGAATCCCAAAGCTCTATATAAAGACCCTAGGAGGCAACTCTAAGGGTGTACTCTTTCTCCCACAAAAGAGCGCCTTATTTCTGCCAACACAGAGAGTGGAAGCAAGGATTACTCCAAGGGAAGCCGATTGATTCATCCCAGAAGCTATTCTCCACATCGAGACAAAGGATCTCCCTTCAATCCTTCAAGGGTTTTTGGGTTCTTTATGTTTTTTTATTTTATTTCTTCTGAGATGTTTTCTATATTAATTATGAACTAAATTCCCGAAATACTTGAGGGGGATGAAACCTAAGATAGATCTTATTATTAATTTATCTTGAGTTATATGATAACTACTTGAATTGTTCTTAATTATACGTTCTTAATTCTTGTTTTAATAATCCTAGGTATTAATTCAAGTATTGATGTGCTTATGCAGAGGAGCAAAAGTTCCTGTTTAAGAGTAGTTCTAGCATAATTAAGTGGAGTTGCATGCAACCTTAGACATAGGGCAACATAAATCTGCCGGATTAGGGTCAAACCTAATAAGGGAATCCATAAATCGAGTTAATGTAAGACTAGGGGTTTTAACTAGAAAGAGATTTCAGTTAATCAACCTAGGATTAGTTGTTCTTATCCTCGACGGAGGTATTAACATAAATTAGGGATTTCTACGGATCAAGTCAAGTGAATAAATCGTCTAGCTCAAGAGTTAATGACAAGTGAAGTCTAGGTGGATTCTCCCTTGAGTATTGTCCAAATCAATCAGCTTTTCCTAAGAGTTTTTCCCCAATTTACTTTTTGTGCATTCATAGTTAGTTTTAGAATTAGTTTCATAAACACCCCTTTTATTTTTAGGTTAGATAATAGAAAGGAACTTAGTACTAGTACTTTTGGTTCCCTTGGGTACGATATCTCAGTCTTGCCACTAAGCTATACTACTGTTCGATAGGTGCACTTGCCTTAAAATCGTGATATTAGTTAGTTTTGGTGTGATCGATTATTTATAAATTTTATTACTTCATATCACGTATATCAGGTGGATTATGTGTTGGTGGAGTGATGTGCTGAAACCACCGAGTACCGGATGTTATTCCGAAGGGTTCAATAGGAAAGCTTACTAAAAGAGATTGTGTGGTTATGTGGTGTGTAAGTGCATGTGTATTTATGAGCCAGTGAACATATGGGCAAGGGTATATGTGTGCAAAGGTGCATGTGAACTTAAGTATATGTAAATAATGTGCTTTGTATGTATGTTGTAACACCTCAAACCCAGCCTAGAAGTTAGGCCCGAATCTAGCGATATCACATTGGAGGGTTGCTTTCAAAAAAATGGTATAGTTAAAAACTTAGTTCGAAACGAAATATGCTTGATAGGGATTTACTTAGTTAAAAATTCGAATAATTAAATTAAATGGATAATTAGAAAAAAAACATGTTTATTAAATATAGCAATAACTAAATAAAATCCCAAGTAAATAATGAAATTGAAGATACATAGCCTTATTACATCACAGTGGAGATTTAAAAGTAATTATCATAAAACACTTAATAAATCTATATTGAAAATTCCTAAGTAACTTGTAGTATGGCTATCTCCGAGTCCTCTCCCGCGTCGAGCCGTCTATTGTGGATCACCTGAAATATAATAATAAGGGCGTGAGTTTCGAAACTCAATGTGTACGACCCTTGTCAATCAAATCAATTCAATATACACATATCACATTGGACCTAAGCGCTAACAGTATTGGTGGTCTGGGCCTTAGCCCACATTGACCTTATATCATATCAGAATTTCATGAATGCAAATGTTCCCATCCCAAATCCAACCGCAACACACCACCCGTACCAGCCCAACACACCTATGGTGATGCCTCCATCAACCCACCCATCCTCTACACTCCAAAGGTAGCACCGGTTGCGGCACTACTCATGTTGCAGCAAGGCTGTTGTATATGTGCGGTGTAGCAAAGCTACTCGGTGGCCTGAAAGCCTATGGTGGATCTACGGTCGTCATGTAACACCCATTTAACCCGTATCCGTCACTGGAGAGGGTTACGAGGCATTTGAAAACCAAAGCACAACATTTGAACAAGGCTTATAAATCAATCAAATTTAAAGTCATACTACAAACATAACTATTTACAACAACTGTTTAGACCTAAAATAAGTTACTACTCAAATGGTCATTTCGAAGAGATATAGCCAAATATGCAATCCAATACCGAACCTTGCACCAATTATTCACAAACATTAACACAAGTTCCATTGCAGGACTAAAGTAGTTTACCGACCACATTTATAGATATTTAATATAACCATTCAGGTAAAATCATCCACCTATCCAAAAATATCAAGACATATATATACATAACAAGCAAAACCTTGGACCAAACTTAAAACTATACAAAACACCTTAAAGAAGCCATATTCGCATGGCTCAATACATAAGTCAAAATATATCATACCACGAGTTATCTGTTCTATACATGCCATAAATAACGTTCTATAAAACATTAAATACCAAGGTTTACATAGTGCGATGAGTTAACTGTTGGTCCCCGAACGTAAAGCTAGATTCAACGATTTATAAACAGAAAGAAAGGATTTTCAAGTAAGCATTTTATAAGCTTAGTAAGTCTTAAGAAATTCAATATTTCAACTAAAAATTTAACTTATTTCATATAAGCTAAAATGCACTCTTTTAAATTCTATGTAATACTAACTACTCAAAAATGGTTCAAATAGATTATTTTCTTGAAATTTTACACTCAACCGAATAGGTTGGCTCCATGTATATTCACACTCATTCAATGATACCAATTCGCTTCACCAATCCATATCACTTACTAAAAATCGCAAATTAAACCACATACATACCTCCGTACGGATTAATGATAAGTTAGATTAAACATAGCCCTTCATTTGCTTTCATTTTGTTTACTTATACATCAATCCAATGTCTCAACATGTCACACTGGCATATAGCCTCCTAGGTGTCAACCTGATTCGAAATTTCAACGGCACCATGCCTGCTAGGCTTTTAGCCTGAAATTATACAACGGCATTAAGCCATTCTAGGATATAACCTGAATCATAACACTGACAAGAATGCCTGCTAGGCATTTAGCCCGAATATTTCAATCATTCACTTCATAGCTCATAGCTAAGATTTCACACATTATAAGTCACATTCAACCACTTTAATACACATCAAATTTAACCATTCTTTTCATTTAAAACACATTCGGCACCTTGTGTCACTACTTCTTTTTCAACTCAAATATTCTAGCCACATTCGGCTCAATTGATTCATTCAAACACACATTCATCACATTGTATCACCATGTCTATTTCAACTCAAATATTGTAGCCACATTCGGCTCAATTCATTCACTCAAACACACATTCATCACATTGTATCACCATGTCTATTTCAACGCAAATATTCTAGCGACATTTGACTCAATTCGTTCACTCAAACACACATTCATCACATGGTATTTATATATATAAAATCAAACGTTCACTTTACTATATTTATTTAATTTCTAAACATACAAAAATTGAGTTTAATCACTTAAGAACTTACCTCGGTTATTAGCGTGTGATAAAATCGACTACTCGGATAACTTTGCCTTTCCCCGGTCCAATTTCGATCTCTTTTGTTCTTGAACTAATATAAAAACAAGTTGAATTTATTTAATCAGTTAACCAACTTATTTTCACTCAAAAAGAATCACATAAATATGTAATTTACACTATCGCCCCTTACAAAATACTCTTTAACAATTTGATCCAAAATTCATAAAATACAAATCAATAGAAATTTACTCAAGTTATGCTTAAGCCGAATATGCCCCTCTCTCATATAAGTCTTCCTATATCATTTATTTTGAGATTTAACCACTAACGTCACTATTTTTACAATTTAGCTCTATGTAAGCTCAAAATCATATAAAATCACAACATAAATGATATTAATCTAACACTTATATTTTAATTTCTAAAATCTAACACAAAATTCATCAACGTCCATCAATGGCCGAATATTAATTTCTCAACCATCTCAAAAATTACCACATAGGTTTTATAGACAATCAAACAAGGATTTCAAATTCATCTAAATTTATAAAAACTAACATGAAATTTTACCTTGATTTTGCTTGTAACAATGCCGAAATGCCCAAGGTATGTTTCTTTTTTGTTTTCTCCAATATACGGTTCAACAAAGATGAACCATTTGCATGGCTTTGTTTTGTTATAAAAGTTCATTTATTAATTTACTCATTTGACCTTAATCTTAACATAATAAAGCTTTAAAATTTCTATCCCTTACCGTCCATGCATTTTACTAATGGCATATTTTCCATCTAAACCCCCAACACTAAAAAGACATAGCAATTTAATATATCTATGATAGCATGCATATAAATAAATTGATGCAATTTAATCCCTTCATGGCAATCAAGCATTTAAACCTCAAAATTTAATCACGAAACTTTAGCACACATAAATATACACATTCAAAACACAAAAAAAATGATATTTAAACTTTCCACTGACTCGGATTCGTGGTCTTAAAACCACCGTTCCGATTAGGGTTTAAATCGGACTGTCACAACTCTCCCCCCTTAGGGATTTTCGTCCCCGAATATCTTACCGGTAAAGAGGTTGGGATAACGTTCTTTCATCAAATCCTCATGCTCCCAAGTTCCTTCCTCGACCCCATGTTTCTTCCACAATACTTTCAGCAATGAGATTTTCTTATTTCGCAATTCTTTCACCTCGTGACCTAGAATGCGTACCGGTTCCTCCTCAACTCAAATTGGACTGAATCTCAATCTCTGTCGGACTAATCACGTAGCAGGGTCAGATCTGTACCGTCGAAGCATCGAAATGTGAAAAACATTATGGATCTTTTCTAGTTCTGGAGGTAACATCAATCTATACGCAACAGGTCCGATACTTCAATAATCTCATATGGCCCAATAAATCTCGGGCTTAATTTACCTTTACGACCGAATCTGAGTACCTTTTTCCATGGTGAAACTTTTAGAAACACTTTATCTCCGATCTGAAACTCTATATCTTTACGTTTCAAATCCGCGTATGATTTCTGATGATCCAATGCTGCTTTCAAACTTTCGCGAATCACTTTCACCTTTTGTTCAGTTTCTTTTATTAAATCAACCCTGTGAATCTTATTTTTGCTGAGTTCATTCCAATACAAGGGTGTACGACATTTACGACCGTACAAAGCCTAGTAAGGTGCCATTTTGATACTTGATTGAAAACTATTGTTGTATGCAAATTCAACCAAAGGCAAGTATCGATCCCACGAACCTCTAAACTCAAGGATGCAGCATCTCAACATATCCTCAAGTATCTGAATGACTTGTTCGGATTGACCGTCTATTTGGGGATGGAATGCAGTGCTAAAATGTAGTTTAGTACCTAGCGCATCTTGCAGTTTCTTCCAAAACTGCGATGTAAATCTCGGATCCCTATCCGAAACAATAGAAATAGGTACTCCGTGCAATCATACTATCTGAGAAATGTACAATTCTGCTAGTTTATCGAGCGAGTAATCTGTACTGACCGGAATGAAGTTCGCAAATTTTGTCAATCTATCAACAACAACCCAAATTGCATCATTCTTGCTCGATGTCAATGGTAAGCCCGGCACGAAATCCATTGTTACTCGGTCCCATTTCTACTCAGGTATCATGATCGACTAAAGTAATCTCGAAGGCACCTGATGTTCGGCTTTCACTTGCTTACATACTAAACATTTCGAAATAATGTCAGAAATATCTCACTTCATATCATGCCACCAATAATGCTGTTTGAGATTGTTATACATTTTCATGCTACCCGGGTGAACAGACGTCCGACTATTATGAGCTTCATTCAAAATCATTTGTAACAACTCTGAATTCCTCGGAACACATAACTGATTCCTAAATCTCAAACAATCATTCACATTAATCAGAAACTCTGAATCAACTTTTGAATCACATTGAGCTCGTTTTACAGCTAAATCATCATCAACATTCTGAGCCTCACAAATCTGTTGTATAAGTAACGATCTTGCTTTTAATTCAGCTATTAATGCACCATTAACAGATATAGCAAAATGTGCATTCATCGCACGCAAAGCAAATAATGATTTTTGACTTAAAGCATCAGTAACCACATTAGCCTTTCCCGAATGATAATCAATCACAAGTTCGTGATCTTTAGTAATTCTAGCCATCGTCGCTATCTCAAATTCAAATCCTTCTGAGTCATCAAGTATTTAAGACTTTTATGATCAGACTAGACGTGACATTTTTCACTAAACAAATAGTGGTGCCAAATTTTCAAAGCAAAAACAATAACAGCCAATTCAAGATCGTGCGTCGAATAGTTTTTCTCATGAGGTTTTAACTGTCTCGAGGCATAAGCGGCAACTTTACCTTCTTGCATCAAAACATAACCAAGTCCGTTTAGAGATGCGTCACTATAAATCATAAATTCTTTACCCGATTCTTGTTGAACTAATACTGGAGCTTCGGTCAGAAGTGTTTTCAACTGATCAAAACTTTTCTGACACCTTTTCGACCACTCAAACTTGACATCTTTCTGAAGTAACTTTGTCATCGGCATTGCTATCATCGAAAAGCCTTTCACAAATCGTCTATAGTAACCGGTGAGTCCTAAAAAACTTCGAACTTTTAAAATGTTCCATGGAGGCTTCTAATCAAGTATGGCTGAAATTTTGTTTGGATCAGCCCAGATACCTGATGCCGAAACAACTTGCCCTAGAAAGCTAACTTCTCGTAACCAGAATTTATATTTATTGAACTTTGAGTACAATTGCTTATCACGCAATATCTGTAACACAAGTCTCAAGTGTTCGGCATGCTCGGTCTCATTGCGTGAATAGATTAAAATGTCATCTATAAACACAACTATAGACCGATCCAAATATCATCTGAATACCTGATTCATCAAATCCATGAAAACTGCAGGGGCATTAGTATGCCCAAACGGCATCACCAAGAACTCATAATATCCATACCTCTTCCGGAAAACAGTCTTAGGCACATCTGAGTCTCTAACTCGCAACTGATAATAACCCGATCGCAAATCTATCTTCAAAAACACTAAAGCTCCCTTTAGCTGATCAAACAAATCATCAATTCGAGACAACTGATATTTATTCTTTATAGTTACTTTATTGAGCTGTCGATAGCCGATGCACATTCTCATAGTTTCGTCTTTCTTTTTCACGAATAACACTGGTGCACCCCAATGAGAGAAACTCGGTCGAGCAAAACCTCTATCCGTCAACTCTTGCAACTTAGATTTCAATTCTTTTAATTTGGTTGGTGCCATACGATACGGAGCTATCGAAATCGGAGTCGTTCTAGGTACCAATTCTATACCAAACTCTACCTCCCGAATAGGTGGCAAACCCGATAATTCCTCAAGAAATACGTCTGGATACTCACATACAACTGGCACAGTCTCGAGCTTCCTTTCAGATACTTTACTATCCAGCACATATGCAAAATAAGCTTCGTAACCTTTTCGAATATATTTCTGAGCTGACATCGAAGATATTACTACTGGCAACTCATTTAAATTAGTAGACTCAATTCGAATGATCTCATCATTTTGACATTGTAAATCAATGATCTTTAATTTGTAATTCACCACAGCCTCGGGCGCAGTTAACCAATCCATACCGAGGATGATATCAAACTCGTCAAAATGGCAATACCATCAAATCAATCGGAAAACAAGAATTTCAAATCATCAGGGGGCACTTCTTGCATACTTTGTCAACTAACACACACTGGCCCAAGGGGTTCGACACCTGTATCACAAACTCAGTAGACTCAACAGGTAAAGTCTTACTGGACACTAGTATCATAGGAATGAGTCGAGCCAGGATCAATCAAAGTAATTACACTAGTATCATAGAGAGTGAATGTACCAGTGATAACATCGGGAGATGAAGCCTCTTCTCGAGCACGGATAGCGTAAGCCTGGGCAGGAGCACGAGCTTCGGATCGAACTGTTGTATCTTTCGTTCCTTTCTGACTGCCACTAACATTTCCTGCATGCCTATGTGATCTACCTAGCACTGGTATATTACTCAGCTGCGCGCTCTGAATGATATTCTGCTCAGCTAGCATCAGACACTCTCGAATAAAATGATCCGCCAATCCACATTTAAAACAGGAGTGATTATGCAATCTACAATCTCCCGAATGCCATTTGCTGTAGTGTTTACACTCAGCTCTATGCTGCTGAACCTTGCCAATACTAGCAACAGATGTAGCTTGCGAACTCATAGGAGGTTAGTCTCGATCTCGTCTAGAATGGCTCACATCAACTTTAGATCGACTAGCATCTTCTCTAAACTTCTTTTAGGATGACTGAAATGTTTTACTCGTGGATCTTTTACGGGAGTCTCTAACTTCAAAATCAACCTTTCTCTTTTCCCTTTCCAGTTCTTCAGCTTTACAAGCTCGCTCAACAAGTACTACGAACTCTTTAATTCCAAGTATGCTGACCAATAATTTGATATTTTCATTCAACCCGTCTTTGAAACATTTACACATGATAGCTTCGATCGAGATACATTCCTGAGCATATCTGCTGAGTCATATGAATTCTCGTTCATATTCAGTAACTGTCATTCAGCCCTGTTTAAGTTTGAGAAATTCTTTACGTTTCTGGTCGATAAACCCCTGGTTGATGTACCTTTTACGGAACTCTATTAGAAAGAATTCACAGGTAACCCGCTCCCTCGGCACAACCGAAACCAAAGTGTTCCACTAATGATAGGCAGCATCGCGTAACTGAGACACGACACACTTCAAACACTCGTCGAGAGTACATGATAACTCATTGAACATGCGGATAGTATTATTGAGCCAGACCTCAGCTCGCTCAGCATCATTACTAACTATGGCTCTGAACTCTTCGGCCCCGCATTTTCTTATTTTATCAATTAGGGGCTTATTCAACCTCAACGGATCAATGACTGGAGGTACCACAGGTATCGAAAGTGGATTATTCGGGGGCAGAGGTGGTTGTGCAGTCGGATTATTTCATACAAATTTGGCGAACGATTCGTTCATCATGTTAAAGAAAGCTTGCCTGGCCTCTCCCTCATTACCCGAGATCGGTCAAGATTCAGCAAGTGCTGTCCCTTGCGCGAGAGCAGGTGCTATACTCTCTACGTCATCAGCTAAAGCTCGATCGGAATCCATTTGCTATATAAACTGCATTTTTAAACGTCAGCAATCGTCGTATTATCACCTTGTGGCATGTATAGTTAAACTCACACGTGCTACATTAGTCCTAGAATTGACTAAAGCATAGCTCTGATACCAATAAAATGTAACACCCATTTAACCCATATCCCTCGCCGGAGAGGGTTACGAGGCATTTGAAAACCAAAGCAGAACATTTGAACAAGGGTTATAAATTAATCAAATTTAAAGTCATACTACAAACATAACTATTTACAACAATCGTTTAGACCTAAAATAATTTACTAATCAAATGGTCATTTTGAAGAGATATAGCCGAATATGCAATCCAATACCGAACCTTGCACCAATTATTCACAAACATTAACACAAGTTCCATTGCAGGACTAAAATAGTTTACCATCCACATTCATAGATATTTAATATAACCATTTAAGTAAAATCATCCACTTATCCAAAAATATCAAGACATATATATACATAACAAGGAAAACCCTGGACCAAACTTAAAACTATACAAAACACCTTAAAGAAGCCATATTTGTAACACCCTGAATTTGGGCCTAGAAGTATTGGGCCTTGAGTCTGGGTTCGGATAGAGGACGGCATGAATAATTTAGATTTTTTAAATATTACTATTAGAAAAAAGAAAATGTTATTGTTATTTTGGTGTTTAGTTTAGTAATTAAATAAATTAAGAGGGACTTATAGTGTGTGAAAAGTCCTGGGCTCGGCCCAAGGCTCTAGCAAAAAAATTAATTTTTGCTTCCTTAGGGGAATTTGGGCACTAGGGCTTATAATTATGTTGGGCTAAGATTAGGCACAAGGAAGTGCCTGGCCTAGTGGCTGCGCACGTTATGAAGCAGGAAGGGGACCCGGTTCAAGGCACGGTGCACGCAATGTTTGGTTTTTTTTAGTAATCAGGTTGTGTTTAAATAGTCCTTAAAGGAAGTTGCGACTGGAGTTTAACGCAAAGAGCACCTGTGGCGCAGTGGCAACAGCGCGCTAGGAACACCGAGGGGATGCGAGTTCGAATCCAGGGGCAGGCGAAATTTTAGTTTTGTTTTTTAAACAGCTGAGGCTTCTGCGGGTAAGGCTTAAAATTAAATGCGACTGTATTATATCAAAAACGAAATCACGTTGCAGTGGCCAGCAGCGTGTGTGGGTGTTTGGAGGTCCCGGGTTTGAGCTACTATGCACGTGAGGAGCTGTGTTTTTGCTGCATGTGTGGGGAGAGTGTTTCTAGTGGACCAAAACTCTCCCTAGCAGCAGTTGGAGTCAGCCAAGCAGTGGACTGCTACTAATCGGTAGGAAGGAGTTTGCATGAAATTCAAACTTTGCTATTGGCTAAGAATCAAGAAGAATTTGAATTTAGGAGAATTGTTATGCCGAAATACACTAATTCGACTATAAGCATTAGGTGCGGAATTGTACTTAGAATTTTGGCCTTGATGGATTATTTTCTTCTTTGTGGTTAGGGTATTTTTTTATGGTGTTAGCCGACTTGATTTTCTTTCTTTCAATCAGTTTTTCTTATTTTACTTTTTGCTCATCTTCTTCTTCTCATTACAAAGCTTTCATTTTTCCTTCTCATTTGTTTACCAAAAGACGAAATCACCCTACTCATAGGGATTTGGGAGCGAAACCCTTAGATCTATTAGATTCACTCTCTGCTTCTGTTTAGAAGATAGATCTACGTCAGATCTGAGGTAAGTACGGGATTGAATCATCTTGGTTTAGTGATTCTATGGTAAGTTATCGAAATCTCTGATTCTATTCTTTATTTCAGGATTTAAGAAAAGCTGAAACCCCTATGTGCATAGGAGGCTGTCGATTGGGGCTTAAAGCTCTATGGGTCTTACCAATTGATTTATTTTTATGGTAGTGTGATCTAAAGGCTACTGATCGAGACCTTGGATCATCAAAGTGACTAGTAGATCTAGATCTAGTAGATCAATGTCGACAAAGGTAAGTAGTTGGAACCGTAGGGGTGTTGGCCGAATGTGGTAAGGTGTTAGTTTCGTTAATTCCATTGGGTTGTAACTAATAGTATGGTGGAAATGATTGTAGGATTAATTCGGTGCCGATCTCGACGTAGTAGCGCAAATTAGGTGTGTAAACGAACACCCTCTTGTAGTTCAAATTGGTAAAAGCCGAAAAGTTGAAATGCCAAAATTCTGGCATTTTGTGGGCTTGCGAGCGTGCGAGCGCTCACGGGTTAGTTGGAAGTGATAGATCTATAATCAAAATCGGTAAAATTGGTGAGTGTGCAATTTCGTGCACTTCGGTAAATTTGGGCCTCAATGGGCTGAAATTGGGCCCAATGGGCTGACGGGCCCATATGGGTAAAAGTAAGCGGTAAGTATGTTCTGGTATACTGTAGGTTAATTCTATTAAACTAGACTTAGAATTTGGGCAAAAGGGGCCAAAGTAGCTAAAGGACAGTATAGGGCCCATTAGGGGGTTTTAGGGCCCAATGATTGAAAACTGCTAAAATGGGCTAAATTAACTACTGAGATGTAAGTTGGACTATTAAGGACTGAAATATGCATAAAACCCTAAAAACTGGTATAATTACTGAAATACCCCTTAAGGGTGAAAATTACTATTTTACCCCTAGGTGCAAAATGACCGCTATACCCCTAGGGCTAAATTTGACTGAAATGCATGTTTTACTGTTTCTGTTCACTATATGCCATGACATGATTATTTGTTGCATGGGACTAGGTTTATTGATGGAGGAAGTGCAAGTGGCATTTCTACGATTACTGAAAGAGGCTTTGCCTTGTACTGATTACTGAAAGAGGCTTTGCCTCGTACTATTTACTGAAAGGGGCTTTGCCTTGTTATACTGTTAGTCGCTTGGCCACATTATCTGAGCAGCTATGTTGCGACTGTGCAGTGTAGCAGCTGGGTAGGTCAAGTTGTTTCCCCACATAGAGTGTTTATGGCTAGTACAGGTGGAGTGTAGCTGTTGGACATAGGATGGGCTATGGGCTTTGCATACATGCATGGTATCTATTTTGTTACTGAAATGGGCTTATGGGCCGTACTGTTATCTGAAAAGGGCTAAGGCCCAGTTGCACTAGTTACTGAATAGGGCTTCGGCCTAGATATTACTGAGACTGGATAGGGCTTAGGCCCAGTAGGCTTGGGCTGATTTGGGCCCTGGATGGGCTTTCTTTGCACACTGAGTTTCCCAAACTCACCCCTTTTCTCTTCCATCCATGCAGGTGAGCCCTAAGCTGGTGGACTTGGAGCTGGGAGGGATTCAGAGTGGCCACATGGACTGGACTATTGGTTTTTAATTAAGTCTTTTTATTTTCGCATTTATTTTTAATTATTTTCATTTTGGTTTTGGGTTGTAATAAGGCCGCTTAATTTATTTTTAACTTTGGGTTTTTACTTTGTGTTACAAATTGAGTAAAATGATTAAAACAAGGCTGCGCGGGTTTTCTAAAAGCTAATCAATGTTTTCGAAACAAAGCACTCGTAACAAATGAATAACAAATTAACAAACAAGAAAAATTTCAAACGGTTAGTGGATAGGACAAGCGTAAATTAAACCTGGATTTTCTTCCCAAATTACAAGTACGATTTTATAAAACTCACCCTAATCATAGTAACTAGGTAACATGGTTAGTTCATCGTTGATGTGACACACCAGACTTGGCCGTAACGTTTGGGCCGGGTTTGGGGTGTTACAATATTCGCATGGCTCAATACATAAGTCAAAATATATCATACCACGAGTTATCTGTTCTATACATGCCATAAGTAACGTTCTATAAAACATTAAATACCAAGGTTTACATAGTGCGATGAGTTGACTGTTGCTCCTCGAGTGTAAAGTCGGATTCAACGATCTATAAAACAGAAATAAAGGATTTTCAAAGTAAGCATTTTATAAGCTTAGTAAGTCTTAAGCAATTCAATATTTCAACTAAAAATTTAACTTATTTCATAAAAGCTAAAATGCACTCTTTTAAATTCTATGTAATACTAACTACTCAAAAATGGTTCAAATAGATCATTTTCTTGAAATTTTACACTCAACCGAGTAGGTTGGCTCCATGTATATTCACACTCATTCAATGATACCAATTCACTTTATCAATCCATATCACTTAATAAAAATTGCAAATTAAACCACATACCTACCTCCGTACGGATTAATGACAAGTTAGATTAAACATAGCCCTTCATTTGCTTTCATTTTGTTTACTTATACATCAATCCAACGTCTCAACATATCACACCGGCATATAGCCTGCTAGGTGTCAACCTGATTCAAAATTTCAACGGCACCATGCCTTCTAGGCTTTTAGCCTGAAATTATACAACGGCATTAAGCCTGCTAGGATATAACCTGAATCATAACACCTGCAAGAATGCCTGCTAGGCTATTAGCCCGAATATTTCAATCATTCACTTCATAGCTCATAGCTAAGATTTCACACATTATAAGTCACATTCGACCACTTTAATACACATCAAATTTAACCATTCTTTTCATTTAAAACACATTCGGCACCTTGTGTCACTATTTCTATTTCAACTTAAATATTCTAGCCATATTCGGCTCAATTTATTCATTCAAACACACATTCATCACATTGTATCACCGTGTCTATTTTAACTCAAATATTGTAGCCACATTCGGCTCAATTCATTCACTCAAACACACATTCATCACATGGTATTTATATATATATATAAAATCAAACGTTCACTTTACTATATTTATTTAATTTCTAAACATACAAAAATTGAGTTTAATCACTTAAGAACTTACCTCGGTTATTAGCATGCGATAAAATCGACTACTCAGATAACTTTGCCTTTCCCCGGTCCAATTCCGATCTCTTTTGTTCTTGAACTAATATAAAAACAAGTTGAATTGATTTAATCAATGAACCAACTTATTTTCACTCAAAAAGAATCACATAAATATGTAATTTACACTATCACCCCTTACAAAATACTCTTTAACAATTTGATCCAAAATTCATAAAATATAAATCAATAGAAATATACTCAAGTTATGCTTAAGCCAAATATGCCCCTCTCTCATATAAGTCCTCCTATATCATTTATTTTGAGATTTAACCACTAAAATCACTATTTTTACAATTTAGCTCTATGTAAGCTAAAAATCATATAAAATCACAACATAAATGATATTAATCTAACACTTATATTTTAATTTCCAAAATCTAACACAAAATTCATAAACTTCCATCAATGGCCGAATATTAATTTCTCAACCATCTCAAAAATTACCACATGGGTTTTATAGACAATCAAACAAGGATTTCAAATTCATCTAAATTTATAAAAACTAACATGAAATTTTACCTTGATTTTGCTTGTAACCATGCTGAAATGCCCAAGGTATGCTTCTTCTTTATTTTCTCCAATATATGGTTCAACAAAGATGAACCATTTTCATGGCTTTATTTTGTTATAAAAGTTCATTTATTAATTTACTCATTTGACCTTAATCTTAACATAATAAAGTTTTAAAATTTCTATCCCTTACCGTCCATGCATTTTACTAATGGCATATTTGCCATTTAAAGCCCCAACACAAAAAAGACATAGCAATTTAATATTTCTATGATAGCATGCATATAAATAATTTGATGCAATTTAATCCCTTCATGGTAATCAAGCATTTAAACCTCAAAATTTAATCACGAAACTTTAGCACACATAAATATGCACATTCAAAACATAGAAAAATGATATTTAAACTTTCCACTAACTCGGATTCGTGGTCCCAAAACCACCATTCTGATTAGGGTCTAAATCAGACTGTCACACGTCAAGTGACTATGCGGTCCTCAGAACACTTCCTCTGTATCATCAAACCCACCCAAGTGCAACATACAATTCATGAATGCAACATACACATTTTCACACATTTTCACATATTAAGTGCTTAGGGATATTTTGGACATTTCACTACCCAGGGGTATTTTCATAAACCTACCCTACAGGGGTATGTTAGTATTCCCACACTACGAGGGTGTTTTAGTAGCTCTACCTTACAGGGCATTTTCGTATTTCTACCTTAGAAGGGTATTTTTATAATTTCCTAATGGTACGAATTTTAATTATGGATTTTGGCCCATCAACAAGACCTCGCGGCTAAAGTGAACGGACACTATGCACTAGGTAGGATTCAAGAAAAGAGGAGGTGGGTCACTCGGACTGCTTAAGTACCAAGCTCTTCCTAGATCCAATCCTAGACATGCACACATCCATTACCACACCTTAGTCTAGCGACTTGTCCACGAGTTTGTTTAATTATTTAATTAAGTCTTATGTAGAATTTGAGAGATCAGAACTAGGCCTATAGTCCATTAAAACCCTAGCATGCATTTCTACAATCCCATAAGGCCCACTAGGCCCAACCATATACATAAAACCCATTAAACCCAACATGCTTTTGTAGCCCATTAGGCTCGATCATAACTCAATCATACAGTTACGCATATTAATCCATCATAAAATTGCATATCACAACTTTACCAATTTGGGCCCATAAATTCGGTAGGCCCATTAGGGATTTCTAGGATTTCAGCTTTTACCAATTTGCCCTGTGTGTAGTGTATGTACACACCTGATTAACGACCCGCACTACACTATCCTCAGCCTCGACCTACAATGAAAACCACTTTCAAATCAATTCTATATCTTAAACTACAACTTTATCAAATCTCGAAGCCTTACCGTAACCTTATCGTGTACCTTCAGCTTTTCTAGCCTTTCTTAGCAAATAGTCTTGAATACTCTTAGATCTGCATCAACACACATATTTTATCAACATCAGGTCACCCTTATAGGCTACACATATACTCGACCACCCCCTGAACAAACCAAAATTGAGAATGAGACACTTACCAAAACTTGCCTTCAAACTAAAGGCCTTGATATCTGCTGTTTAAGCAATCGACTTTTCAACACTAGCTTAAGGATGGTAATCAAAGTCGAATAGTGATGAAGGAAAAGAAATCGGCAAGGAACCACAGGTATTCAGCTTTTAAGAAAAAGAAGGGAACTACTAAGGGTTTCGGCAAACAATAGATGACTATTTAGAAAGGAAAAATTCGGCAAAGATAGAACAAAGGGGAGAAGAAGAATTCGACAAGAGGAGGGGAGGAAAGAAACTATAGCAAAGTAAAGAAAACCCTACTATGAAATTCAGTACTCCTTAAATAGCCAATAGCCGAACCTAGCCATCCTTAGAGTCCAAATCGACACCATCACCCCCTCCTAATCTCCTACTTTTTCTCCTTTTGTCCATACCTTAAAATTCTCTCCTGATCACTCTCTAACAGAGTCCATACCAATGCCACCACCTTGCCTCCTAAAACAAAAATAAAGCCTTTAAAAAAAAACCTCTCCAAGCCTTGAACCTTGGGCCTCTTCTACTGCTTGTGATGCCACCCTTGCTCCCCAAGTGGCGCCTCCTTGCCACTGAGCCACAAGCCCAATTGTGATCCATTTCCCTCCCTTTTTACTTAAAAGGCCTACCTCCAACCACTACGGTTTTCTTCAAGCAAAAATTAAAATTTTATCCTAAGGTTATTGTGAAACCTGCATGAAAATTTCAAAGATGAAGGACGTTACATGGCCTGGTCACACAAGCCTGGTCACATAGGCATGTTTCGTGGCCATGTGACAAAATTTGCATGCTGACGTCATAAACAAAATACTCTAGTTTTGTACACGGGGTGACCACACGGGCATATTGAGGCCCTATGAAGGACACGGGCCACGGACATAGGCGTGTGCTCAGCCGTGTGAAAACCCTTGTAGGTTCGAAATGAAAAATAAATTTGTAACAATTCCACATGGTTGGGGACATGAGTGTGCTGACCACACGGCCTGCCCACACGAGCGTGCCCTTGTCTCACACGGGTGTGTGCCCTATTTTTGACCAAATTTTCCAAAATTTTTTGAAGTTCTAGGTTTGATCCCGGAACACTCCCAAACTATGTTTTGGGCCCTGTAGGCCCATTTTAAGTATTGTATGATATATTAAAGTTTTAAATTGGAACAAAATTTTATGGCCCGATTGTAAATGATTGGTTATGTTATCGTCCGGCAATGCCTCATACTCGGTTTCGGTGTCGAACTTAGGTAAGGGGTGTTACACGTACAGGACCAACACCCAAAACACGGTAACCCATAATGACATGTCATTTGTATCTATCTATTCCTAAGGTTCAACCGGGATCCATAGTTTGTCGATGCCTAGTCGAGAGTTTCTGTAATGTTAAATTATCACAATTACATCAATTAAGCATTCAAACACATGTAACATAATGCTTATTAAACATACGAAATTACTTCAAATTCAAACAATTGAAAACGATCATCTAGTCCAAAACTTTAATAGCCCAATTTCAAGTCTGATCAGAACAGGTGGTTTTGGGACCACTTAACTGAGTCAAAATTTTTATTATTATTTTATTAATGCTTACAGTATACTAGGATTACTGCACAAAAATTTCGTAAAGAAATTTTATCGTTTGATTAGTTAATTCGGTAAAAAAGATTAAATCGCATAATCCGTAAAATATGAATTCTATTAGTAAAAGAGCTAAATTGACCATGTCTTTGTAAATGGAAGTCCTTATGCGGATAATATACCTTTGTTAAGGTTATTGGACATTTATGTCTATATTAAACATGAATTTTAAATAGTTTATTAAAGGTTAAATTTGTAAAATGGTTAATATGACATTATTAATTAAAACAAAACCAAAATTTGGCTTTATTTTGTTCATCTTGGCCAAAACTCATTAAGAAAAGGAATAAAACTCATCTAGGGTTCGACACTTATTTTAGCAAGATTAAGGTATGTTTTGCTTCGGTTTTTGATGATTTTTACGTTTTTTTAGATCGTTGCTTAGTAATCTATCATGCCCAAGCCTTAATTTCATAAATTTATGGTGATTTTGAAATGTTCCATTGTTGAATATATGTGTAATTTGAAGTTTTATGCTTGATTATTGATGGTTGCTTATAGATATACAAGTTTTATAAAGTGATTTTTGAGAAAATTGAGCAATAGGGATTAAATTAAAAAGGTAAAAATTTTGTGGTTAGAAGTGTGAATAAATAAAAGATATGGACTTGTATAGAGTATGGAAATATTTAGTCATGTATATGTATAGTGAGATTTTGTGTATTTTGTATAATTATGAATTAGGGACTAAAATGTTAAAATGAGTAAATACAAGGGCTATTTTTGCAAAAAGGTCAAAATATATGCATATGGATTAAATTGAATGTATTGGTGAATAAATAGCTGATTTTGAATTAATTTAGATCAAGACAAACAAATCCCGGAACTTGATCGGGGGAAATGAAAGGTAGACGAGTAGATATCGGGTATACGAGTTAAATCGAGGTAAGTTCGTATAATTAGAATCGAACATGTATTATATTTATAACTACTACTTTTAATGTTATATGAATGTATAATGATTTATAAAATATAAATGCCTATTGAATACATGTTTAAATTGAATACTGAGTCCCATTTGAACCGTAGAAAGTCGTAAGATACAAGTGACATGTCACTAGGGCTACCGTTTGTTTGAGCTCCTGCATTCGTTGCAGACTCACCATATCTCATGAGCTTACATGTTCAGCCTTTGGGCTTACTGTTCAGCCTTTGGGCTTACATGTTCAGCCTTCGGGCTTACTATTCAGCCTTCAGACTTACATGTTCAGCCTTTAGGCTTACCGTTACAGACTTAGAAGGAGCATATAGTACATGGATCGAAAGAGAATTTATGATGAATTGACGGATTTACAGGTTTACATATATACACTGTGTGTATCACACAAGTACCCCTCGATGTTTCCAAAGGTTTAATGGGCAATTTACCGATATGTAATTTATGAAATACATGTTATAAGAGATATAGGAAGCTCATGATTACATGATAATTGTTACATGATTTATATGAGATATATGATATGTATAGATAAATTGTTATATGGTTATATGATTATATACCAAATGAGTATATGATAAATGAATGAGTTGATACTTGAATTATGGTTACATGGATGTTATATGTTTGTTTCATCTTTGAAATGGATGAATACATGGTTATTATATGACTAACATATGTATAATTGTTGAATAGGCATTAAGGACGTATAACTTGGTTTGAATATGTTGTTTACACTTCTATTGTTGATTCAGTAAGTTAAATTCTATATTATACTGGCTTACTAAGTTTTTAAAGCTTACTCTGTTTATTTTCCTGTGTTTTATAGATTTTGGAAGCTAGCTCGATTTCAGACCAAGTTGGAGATTGCACTCGCACTATCCAAGAAGCTTATCGTGTAACGCCCTAAATTTGATCCTAGAAGTATTGGGCCTTGAGCAAGGGAACTATTAGGAGACTACACATAAGTTTTTATTTGTGCAAGAAAAAGGCATAAATGCATGGTTGCTTTAGTGGCTAAGTGAATTAGAAGTGTTTGGGGGTCTTTAAGAAGTCCTGGGTTCAAATCTAGGCTCTAGCAAAATTTTAGTTTTTCCTCTTAAGTAAACCTTGACTCTAGCTTATAAGCCTTTTAAATTATTGTGTTTAAAACATGACACAAGAAGAGCTTGTGGTCTAGTGGTAGTGGTGTGTGGATGCTTCTAAGGGGGACTAGGTTCGAGTCACTCTATGCACAAAGGAGTATTTATTTTACTCCTTTGCTGTGAGAGTGGTGGAGTTTGACTCAAACACTACTAGGTGTGGAATTTGAATGAGTCATAGAGAAATTTGAGGAGTGATTTGGGGAGTTAATCTGGGAGGTTAGGAGAAAATCAAGAAGGAATTTGAATTGTGAAGTGTTGGAGCCAAATGGGGACTCTTGTTACTCATGAATTTTGGCTAGGGGCAGTTTGATCATTTTCAGCTTTGGGGTGTATGAGCACTGTGCTTTTGAGTTTTTGTTTTCTCTCCACATCAGTTTTGTCAAGCACATTTTGCTACCTTTTTCTTTTGTGCCAATTCTTGGCCCTGTATCTCAGGATTTTGGCTTTTCTTTGGAGCCATTTTTGTTAAAGGGGATTTGGGGGTTCTCTCGTTCTCTTTTACTTTGGCGTTTGAGACTACTTTTCTTTTCAGGTTTCAGTTTACTCCTACGCTGAATACCTTTTCTCCATTGAAGTCTCTCAATTTTGGTGTTCTTTTCCTCTAGCCGTTTACATCCTACTCTTCTACCTTTCATTTGTTTACTCCTCCTTTCTCAATTCTCTTCTTTCTTTTAGCTGAATGGTTCATTTGTTTTCTTTGTCTCTTGCTCCTTGATTCTTGAATTGCCATGTGTTCCCCTATATGTGACTATAGCTTTCTTTTTTGTACCCAAGTCGATTATTATAGATTATACTACTCTGCTTCTATTTTTTTATTTGACAATTATTCTCTGACTATTGGCCGAATTCTTCTTCATATCTCTCCTTTCTGTCGATGACTGCAGGTAAGTACATCGTTTGCATTTACTGTTCCTCTATTTTGATATTTTTGCTTTTTCTCCCTTCTTCCTTTTTAGGGTAACTGATTTTTCCATCTCAGGGTTACTGTACTATCTCGTGTGGTGGTCTTAAGGTGTGCTTTGGGGGCTAATTATTACTTTTCTTCTCTTTGAGACAATATTTGGTAAGAGATCTTTAGGTTCGATTGCTACATGTAAGATTCCAGTTAACAAAGGTAGGGATTTTCTGATTGTTTTTGGGGGTTATTTTCCCTTTACTTCGGGGTTACCAAACATCTATATGTTTAGTTTCTAGCCATGCATTTATTCGACCATTACTAATGGACTCCGTTGATAATGCAATGGTTCGACAAGAAGGGAGTAATCAACCTTTGCCAATGGGTTAAACGGATTAAACCCCTCTCATTCTATCAAGGCAAGTATCAATTTTGGTTTCAATTTAAGCATTAGAAGAGAATGAAAGGTCTTATTTATTGAAGGACTAACTGAGTGCCTTGATCGAATATAGGTTTTACGCTCGTGGGATTCTACGCCTTTTCGCTAACAATGTGTGTACTCACACTGTTCTAACTGTAGAATGGAAAAAGCCAAAAAGCTGGAAAATTGGCGAGTGATGCCACACAAGTGTACGATCACACGTGAGGTGAATCGAGCCCACAATCATGGGCGTATGACTGTGGAGGCCACCATGAGCGTTCTCATGGGCTTAAGTTGTCAAGGGCCACGTTGGGCCGAAATGGGTCGTATGGCCTTAAAGGGATCGTGGGCCTCACACAGGTAAAACTCACGAACATGTGGAAATATTGGACCCGGCTGTGTCGCACACATGGTTAAAGTCATTTCTGGACTTAGTGGGCCACAGAGCGTGTGGGCCTACATGGGTTGCATAATGGGCTTTGGGCCCATTCACATTGTTATGTTTGTTAAGGTTATACGAGTCTTCCGAGATGACTGTGGACCTTCTGATAGGTCGGTAAGTGTGCCTGGACCCATTATGATGAAAATGACCGATTTACCCTTATAGGGTAAAAATGACCGTTATGCCCCTAGAGGTAACATGATTGATTTGCCTATGATATGTATGACTGTGTTTGAGTATGACATGTTGCATACACATATGATATTATGTCATGACATTCTACATGGGGATGGGTTATTATGGATGGAGGAAGTGTTATGGCTTTCAGCCATCTTGTTTATGGCTTTTAGCCATCCTGTTTATGGCTTATAGCCATCTTGTTTATTGGCAGCTTCACTGCGATATCAATTAGTGCCGCAACTGGTGCTAATCTTGGTGTGTTTGGTTAGGTGGGTTGACTTTATCCTCACATGGTGTGACTGGCGGGACGGAGTGGTGTGTTTGGCTAGATTGGGGTGGGATTTTTGTTTGCATATCTGCTCTATTACTAATACTGTATTGGGCTTAGACCCACATGTATTCTGATTCTGAATCTGTAATGGGCTAAGGCCCACTTGATACTATTTACTATAATGGGCTCAGGCCCAGTCTGCTACTGCATTCTAAATGTCTATCTGAGTGTATTAGGGGATTACACACTAAGTTTTCATAAACTCACCCTTCTGTTTAACTGTACAGGTGATCCCCAGCGTTAGGTGGGTTAGTGTTGCGAGGAGCTCAGAAGTGGCCCCACGACTGTTCTTGTTTTTACATTTGACTTTTATTTACAATAATTTCGATTTGGGTATTTATTTTTGTAACAAGGCCTCTTTAATTTTTAGCTGTTAATTTGGGCTTTTACTTTAGTTTGTATCTGATTGTAGTAGGGCGCAGTTTTTCAAATGAGTAATGCTTTACAAAACATTACATTTTCGTAATTTGCTTTAAAAGCTTTCGCAACAAACTTGGTTTTAAAGTCTAACAACAATCAAATTTGATTAAGAAATTTTTGTTAAAGTCAAAATAAGGTTTTAATATGGAATGAGTTTCCAAGGAGATCATGTTTTCAAAAAGCACTTCAATATGACACCGCTGGATTCAGCCTTAATGTCTAGGTCGGGTTTGGGGTGTTACATTTTGGTACTTTTGGAACTTTGTAAATGATGTAAATATGGCATGTATAGGATAGTTTTTAAGTTGAATATTTTGGTCACTTACTAATGAATGTGATATGAATTTGGTACTTTCTCAAGCTATGTGATATGGCTTGAGTTGGAAATGTTGGTTTGGGTATGAATGCTTAGTTTGATAGGTTCATTTTGTGATAATTTGGTAATGGTTGGCTTATATAAAAGTATTGTATGTTATGTTATTCATATGGAAATTTTGATGTTTTGCATGTGGCATATGTGATATATGAATGTGGTTAATTGATAGGTTTTATAGTACTTGAATTGGTAAGTTTAGAATAGGCATGTTTTGGCTTATATTGATGCATGTTAGATGATCCTTTTTGGCATGAAAATTGGTTGATGATGAATTAGTTTATATGTGTTTTGAGTTGGCTAAAATTATTGCTCATTTGGTATGTGAAATTGGTACATTTTGATGCTTTTAGGTACTTGAACAATTTGGGTGTGAAATTGGCTTAAACCAAGCCTATTTCGTGCCACACGGCTAGAGCACACAGGCGTGTGTCTCAACCATGTGACCTTGCACTTTTGTCATTTTGGACAGGTTGCCACACGGCCAAGACACACGGGCGTGTCTTATGGCCATGGTTGCAAGTCAGTAGCTACCTAAATTTCACACGACCAAGACACACGGGCGTGTCTTGTAGCTGTGTGCACAAGTCAGTATGTATGCTCTGTTTTTACACGGCTTGGACACATGGGTGTGTCTGGTGACCATGTGAGGCACACGGCCGCGTGACCCTATTTCGACAATTTTCATGAGTTTTCCTACAACTTTTATATGATATCAAATTAGTCCCTATGATTTGATTAGAGTTTTATAAGTTGTTTATAGTATGATTTGATTTTGAATGCTTGAAAAGCTATTGGATTATAATGTTATATGTTATATGTTTGATGTTACATTGTTCTGATATGAGTTACAAGTTCGATAATGCCCTTTACCTATTCCAGCGGCGATTACGGGATAGGGGTATTACAAAAACTTTATCTTTTCCTCGATCTAGATCCATACGTTGCTTTTCTTGATCTATATAATCAAATTTAACTATTTTAAACATCATTCTATTCAATTTAATCCAATTTTCATATTATGGTAAAATTACCATTTTTTTCTTAAGTATTTGACTTCTTTACAATTTAGTCCTTGTCTCATAAAAATGCAAATTCATGCAATTTAACATTAACCCATGCCAGCCGAATTTTATCCATGCTTATTACAACCCATATTTTCCATTTATTCACACATTTTACCACAAAATTTTCACATTTATCAATTTAATCCCTAATTGACATTTTCGACGAAAACCACTTTACAAAAGTTGTTTAACTAACAACCCTATATGTGTTGTTGTGATTATGGCCACATGATTTGGCTTGTATCTTGGTATATTTTGGTATGTATATAGGTAGCTTTGTCATGTTGATTTTTGGCTTGATATGGTAAAATGATAAAGCTAAAATGGTGGTTTGAATATGCATTTTGAATATACTTCGAAGCTTGATAGAATTGTTGTGAATTCGTACTTGTTTGAATCACTTATTTAGTGTTTTTAGCGTACAAGTTATATGTGAACTATATGACTATTTGGTGCTAGTGATTACATGGTATAATTGGTACCAAATTGTATGCTTCGATAATTGATCTACATGTTAAGTTTTAATGAAAATATGCATATATGTTAGTTGACAAATTGGTTATACTGAATACATGGTTAGTCATGTTTATAGATTATCATTGAAGTGCCTAAGGGCATAGTGGTTGTATGTGATCATACCATTTGTACAAGGCTGGAAAATACATGGTTTGGCACCTTATTATGGCTTGTTTATATGTATAATGTTGGGTGTAGGTTTATGCCAAATGGGGTAAGAAATATGGCTTGTAAAATTGCCAATTTTTGTCCACATGGGTGTGTGTCTCTACCGTGTGTGACACTCAGCCAGGTGACACGACCGTGTGTCCCTTGTAGCTTTCAAAGGGTTGCAATTTAGTCTATTACATGGCTTGGCACACGGGCGTGTGAGGTTACTTCGAAGGTATACAGTCTAGCACAAGGGCATGTGGCTTGGCCATGTGGCCCAAGTCAGTGAGTTATACGGGCACAAATACAGGCTAGGACACAACCATGTGTCCCTATTTAAATGTTCACATAGCCTAAGACATGGGCTTGCCTTTTGGCTGTGTGACCCCTGCAGCTTTGAAATTTTTTAATGCTTTTTGAAAAATTCTTTGAGTTTCTGGTTTAGTCTCATTTTGTTTCTAATGCATATTTTGGGCCTTGAGGGCTTGTATAGGGGACAATACGAATGATTTTGATTGGTTTTTTATTTGAATATTGATATATTATGAAATGTTAAAAAATTATGTTTGTTTGTGATATAAATGGCGACGGATATGGGTTAGGGGTGTTACAATGTGCAA
Organism: Gossypium stocksii; assembly: GCA_020496765.1. Taxonomy (NCBI): domain Eukaryota; kingdom Viridiplantae; phylum Streptophyta; class Magnoliopsida; order Malvales; family Malvaceae; genus Gossypium; species Gossypium stocksii. Next base: position 47,483,251 of record CM035624.1, read on the forward strand.
ACTCATACTTTATGTGTGATACAAACTCACGCTGAATGCTGCTATGCGAACTTATTTTTGAATGATGTTTGTGACCCCTTATGATGTTGTAGAATGACATGAGAACACTTCCTCCTTTTGTTTTATAAGCTCACATATTTTATGTTATATACATGATGTGATGACATTCCGCTACAATGTGTGAAACTGAACACAACTTCCATGTTGTGAATCTGTGGTGTGTTAGAGGCTAGGTTTGTAACACCCCAAACCCGGTCTGGACGTTATGACCAGATCTGGTGCGTCACATGATCCTAAACTACGCTTATAACCTTTTAAAACATGTTGAGACATAGGTGATATTTTGTAAAACTAGCAAGGTGAGAAAAAGTTCTTGTTAAAACTACTTTAAGTTGTCATTATTCAAGATTGTTTAAATTTTATAAACGTTATTTTGAAAACTTTATTAAGGTTTTGGAACCCCGCGCAGCCTATATCTAGCAGTTTCAAGAAAGTACGAACCAAATCCTTTAGAAAGTTAAAACCCAAAAAAAGAAAATTTAATAGCGGCCTTATTACACATTAAAACCCAAAAATTAACATAAAAATTAAAATACTAAAACATAAATGAAAACCAGTTTTATTGCAGTCGCTGTGGCCACTCCGAATCTCTCGCAGCTCCAAGCCCACTATGGTTGAGGGTTACCTGCAGAGATTAATTAAAAAGGGTGAGTTTGACAACTCAGTGTGCAACATTATCTCAACCATAGGCCAAAACAGATCAAGCCTCAGAAACAGATTTAATTGGGCCTTGGCCCATTATAGGAATCAGGTTAAGCCCAAAAGGCCCATAACAGAAACAGATTAGATATAAGCATTATGCAAACAGAAACCCAACCCAGATCCATCCTTAACACCCCCGTACCAGCCTTACACCATGTGGGGAGACTACTAGACCCACCCAACCGCTACACACCACAGATATTTGCAGCGAGGCTGCCAGATATAATTTGCAGTGAGACTGCCAGATAACATTTGCAGCGAGGCTACCAGATATATTTGCAGCGAGGCTGCCAGATATTGTGACGAGGTCACTAGATATAAATATTGTGGCGAGGCCACCAGATTGCAGCGAGGCTGCCAGAAAATATGTGGCGAGGCCACTAGATTGCAGCGAGGCTGCCAGAACGCTTCCTCCATCATAAACCCATACCCCATGCAACAGATAATCATACTAGCATGCGATATACAGCATCTCATGCATCAGATATATTCATATTAATAATTAACTCATGCAGATACATAACATCATACATTTCATACAGAATTGACCCTAGGGGTATAATAGTCTTTTTACACCTAGGGGTATTTTGGTAATTTTCCATATTTAAGGGTATTTTAGTCCTTTTTCATATTTTCAGTGACTTTATGCAAGTCTGATAAATTAACAGTCCCTAAATAGCCACGGAAGTCCACTTAAGCCAAATTTCCAATTTTGCCCTTTTTAGCCTAAAACCCCTAATGGGCCTTACTATGTCCAACATCGTCGATAAGTCCGTTAAGCCCAATTTTAGGTTTTAGTTTACCGACTTTACCAAGTTTTTATTATTCGAGTTACCAGAAAGTCTTTTATGAACATATTCAAATTTGGGCTCGGAAGCCCATTGGGCCCACCTTGGCCCATTGAGGCCCAACTTACCAAAACGCTCGAAATTGCACCTTCTGCAATTTCGCCATCGCCAATTCCCAATGTGACCACAACAGAGTTTTCGGTCACTCTTATTCCTTTCCAAGGCTGATTTTTCGGTCACTTTTGATCGGTCACTTAGCACAGTTTCGATTATTTCGGCTTTTAGCCATCCTAGTTTATGATGGAGATACGTTACACACTTGTTACTGATGAAACGTTGACAAAATCCACGTACGCAAAACCTACAATCGAACGCTAACTATTAGCCTAATAATCGATAATCAAAGAGTTATAAACCCCCTTACCAAAATCGGCCTACATGGCCTAAGCATCGAAGTCTTACCCCTTTTTGTCGATTAGAGACTAAATCTCGATGTTAGTCTCTAAAACTCCTCGCTTGATCACCTCTCCTTACTATACCATGCGCAAAAGAAACAACCCATGAATTAGAATCTTACACGAAATGCCGACATGCCCTCTATAGGTTTCGGTCTCCCTTTAAGATATTTAATAGACAAAGATACGTAGTGGTTAGATCACTTACCAATACCACCACTTGCAGAGTATCGCTTCCACGCTTTTACTATCTCTGGTCTAATCTAAATCCACCACAGATCTAACGCTAGCATCACAAGAATATCTCTAGAGGTATTCGGCTTTAGAAGGGTTAGAAAGAGGTACTTTCGGCTTTTGAGGAAGTGATATGGGGCTCTAGCTGTTTTAATCAACAAAGCAGGTGGGGTAAATCGGCAACTAGAAGAGATAGAAGAATAGGGTTCGGCTTGCTAAAGAATCAAGAAGAAGAAGAAGAAGAAGATTTCGATCAATCGGTAACAAAGGAAGTATGGTTTCGGTCATAGAAGGTATTCGACCATGGGGATTTTGATCAAATGAGCACTCGGTTTAGGGCTTGAAGAAAAGAAGTAGGAGAAAGCTTATTCGTTTCGGCCAGAAAGGAGGTAACAAGATAGGTTTCGGTTTTGAGAAAGCAAGACGAGAAGAAGATGAGAGTAGAAGAGAGAACAAGGGAGGTGTTTAGTCGAATGAAGATTCGGCTCAAGAGTGGGTTAAGGGTTCGGCTATTAGGTTGATGAGAAGAACAAAATGGCAAAAGAAAGGTACCTAATACACTATGCAAAATTTGACAGAAAAAGGGAAGCTTTTCTTACTTAAGAAAAATCGGCACCAAAATCATACAAACTAAAGAAGAATTCGGCACCCTCAACACCTATTTGCCGAAATGCTCACACTCTATCCCCCCTAGCCGAATTGCACTTGCAAAGTCCCACAATCGGCTACCTCCTTTCAAAATTCGAAATTCCTAGATTTGCTCCTCAACCTCCTCCACGATTTGCTCCCCTTGACCGATTCAAATCCCTTCCAAGCAGAGTTCAATTCGGCTTCAAACTCTTACCTGCTCAAGCTCAAAAATAAAACACTACCTTGCAACCTCTGGCGCTTGAACCCTTGACCTCTAAGCTCACTTAGGCGCCACCTTTTAAGGAGCCTAGTGGCGTCTCCCTTGCCACTTTACCACTGGTTCAATTATGCTACATTTCGCACACAATTTCTTAAGACCCTTATTTTCACTGATCCCCTATCTCCCAAGTCAAAAATACAAAATTTTGCCGAGCTTCCAACCAACTCATGGGCCTTCCATAGGCCCATTAACACATCCCAAACATGCATTACACACCTAATTACTAGCATTTACACATTTTATCAGATAAAGATAAATCTAAGAAAAACCCGAAAATTAGGGCGTTACAAGGTTGGGAGTTAATGGAGAGTCACTCTGGTGGCTAATGTGGCATGCCAGATTTAGGTCAAACTTACTCGGCTGGGTTTGGGGTGTTGTATGTAAATCACAATAAAGCACAGTTTAATAAACTAAATTAGGAGCTAATTTTAACAGCAAAAATAAGGAAAGAAAACAACAAAAAGGGGGTGACAATAACAAGAATTAACAGCAATGAAAAGTGATAAGAAGAGGCTACAATGGGCGGTAAAGAGAAGAAAATGGCAACAAGAAAATGGTTGAACAAAAAGTAACAAATGGCTAGAAAACGAAAGGAAAAAGGGCCTGTAAGCAACAAAATTGAGGGTTGGAAAATGGCAGTAATAGGTCGACTAAGGAGATAAAAAGTATCAACAGAATAAACAAGGAAAATCAATGAAAAGAGATGAACAGAAGGTTGCACAAGACAAAAAGGAACTAGTGTTTAAGGGATTCAATAATGGTGAAAAAAAAGAGAAAATGAGAGGAAATGTGAAGAGACGGTAAAAAGAAGTAAAGTGAAGAGAAAAGGAAAAATAGTGAAAAGAATAGAAAAAGAAAAATAACAATTATTTCCTACATAGATAAATTAATTTTTTTCCAGAAAAAAGAAAAAAATTGATAAGTTTATCAGATAATCCAAAAATATATTTCTTTAATTTTCAAATTATTCAGGAGATAATTCAATGTTTACGTCAGAATTGAATCTAAGAACCAAGGGAAAGACCTGGACAGCACATTTAGTTTGGAGAGCAAAATTTCTAAAATTATTATATTGCAAGGGAAAGGAATCAAACTCGGGTCTCAAAGACAAATTCACTAACTCTTAACCGTTACGTCAATTGCTTATTCTTGTTAAAAACACTCAAACAAAACCTTAGAAGTCAGTGAGTGACCATTATCAATTCACTAGCCCAATTTCTTCTAACTCAATTTTTTGGATGTGATAGAGGAAGTTTGATTCACGGATGAAATTCTGCGTGTTTGTAGGATATCCAAAAGGAACAAAGAGTGGTTTGTTATAACTTGAAAGAGCAAACAACGATAGTGTCAACTCACGCTACTTTGCTTGAGGAAAGTTACATGAATTACTTCAAACCTCTATGTAAATAAGTACTCGAGTAAATTTTGAGAAATATACAAAGCCCTAATGAAATGGTTCCAAAACCAACTCCTAATAGTAGACCTACAAACGATTGACAGCATAGGGTTCTTTGTCGTAGTGGAAAGGTTTCTCATAGGCCTTAGTTCTTCTAATCTGGCTGAAGTTTTTTAAACACTGAGTTTGCCAAGCAGGAAGATGATGACCACTAACATATGATGAAGCAATGTAGAGTGATGAACCCAACCTCTAGGAAATAACTATAAAAGCTGAGATGGATTCTATAGATTCCATCTCAGTGTGGGAACTTGTAGACTTACCAGAAGGGACAAAACCCATAGGGTGTAAGTGGATATACAAGAAGAAAAGAAATGCAGATGGAAAAGTGGAACTTACAAGGCTAAACTTGTAGAAAAAAGATTACACTAAAAAAAAAGGTGTCGATTACGAAGAAACCTTCTCATTAGTTGTCTTGCTCAAGTCAATCCAGATACTATTACCCATTATTGTGGGTCTAGATGACAAGATCTAGAAAATGTCAAGATAATGTTTTTGAATGACTATCTTGAAGATAACATCTATATGATGCAGCCCATTGGGTATATAGCTAAAGAAAATGATCATGAAGTTTGCAAACTGCTTAAATCCATATATGGATGTAAGTAAGCATCCTGCTCATGAAATCAAAGATTTGATCAAATAATCAAAACATTTGGATATGATAAAAATGTAGAGGAACCTTGTGTTTATAAACTTATTAAGCATGTAAAGGCAGTCTTTCTTATTCTATATGTCGATGGCATTCTACTCATTGAGAATGATATAGGGACATTGCATCGATTAAATTGTGGTTAGCTTAACAATTTATCATGAAGTACTTGTGAGAAGCTAATTTTGTTCTAGGTATTCGAATCCTATGGGATCAAAAGAAAAAAGTGATAACATTATCACAAGCTTTATACATAGATAAGATATTGGAACGTTATGTAATACCGATTTAAAGAAGGGAACTTAGCATTCTATATCAATATTTTATTTTTCTTTGAGGGACTGTCCTAAGATAGTGGAAGAAGGAGAAAACATGAGAAAGGTTCCTTATGCTTTGACAGTAGGAGCTCTCATGGATGCTATGTTATGGACACGTCTAGATATGTATTTCGTAGTTGGGTTGGTGAGTCAATATTAGGCAAATCCAGGTCCAAGACATTGGAAATTAGTTAAGCATGTACTCAAGTATTTACAAAGAACAAGGGATTCTATGCTTGTGTATTCCAAATAAGATCTTACTCCTACCAGATATATTCATTATGAATTCCAAACATAATGGGATCCAAGGAAATTAACATCGGACTGTGTTTTTGTCCAAGACGATAGATCCATAGTATGAATAAGTGTCAACCAGGGTTACAGTACTAGCTTTATTATGAAAGGTTAAATATGAGGTATGGAAAATGCTATGGAACTATAATAGTGCAGATCTAGCTAAACCCTAAAGAAACTACATGATGACAAAACACATGATAGGAAGTATCATAAGGGAGGCAGTGGCAGACGAAATCATGGATGAAGTTAAATTTTGCATCAAAGGACAACCTTAAGGACCTATGTACTAAGACTCTACTAGCTAGGGGCTTTTGAAAAACACGTGAAGAGCATGGGAATGCGGAATACGACTCATCTACTTCACCAGGGAAAGTGGGAGACTATTGGTTCTGATGCCCTAAGTTTAGTATATTTGTTTGTAAACTTGTAATTTTTTCTAACAAACTAGTTAATAAAATGATTCATGGCTTACATAAATATTCTTTATATAATGTCCTCATGTGGGTTTTTCAAGCTAAGCAGAAGAGAAGAAAATATTTGCTCAATGGTTGTCAAATGTTGAAACTAATACTAAGTAATGGTCGGATCGTAATACGAAAAAAAACTTATTTTAGTAGACAAACCTAAACATTTCATTAGTCTAATCGAAAATAAGAAAATTGGGTGAAAGACTAATATGTCATCTATCAAGTCCAATAAGGAAATACTTTGTCTTGGGCATCAAAACAGATGACTCCCAAAAGATAGAGATATAAATGTGACTGACTAGATTGACAGTACATTGAACTAGACCCAAGAAGAAAAGATCCTGAATCTGTTTATGGATTTATTCACTTATGACATTCAAAGTATGACATACCTTAATCTTGAGTGAATGATGGACTAGCATGTATGACTCGTATACTTTGATGTAAGTAAAAGCCTAAGTTCAAATAGATAAGGAACCAAAAGCTAGTGCGGTTGGTATACGATTTCTGTAGTATGTAGCATCATTTAAAATAGTGGAATTCATAGCTTAAGAGATATCCTCTCATTGGCATTACATGATACATGAAAAGTAATCATGGCCATGAGTTGTTTTTGTTTGCGATCAGTGACTTAATTATTATTTGATAAAAATTTTCATGAAGGTGTAATGGTTACCGTTATATGAAATAGAATCATATTGGGAGAGAAAATTTATCCTAAAAAGATTAAGAAGATCCTACGAGGGTAACACAATTTTGACAAGGTCATTGGACGAGTACTAATTGAGTTACGTTCATAATGGTATGTCATTAGAGAGAGTTCAATCATGATACTATAGTGGAATGACATCGTGATTAAATGCGTTTATAATTAATAGGTGAAAAACTGGAACTTGATTATAAATATTTTGAGCCCTAATCACATATGTCCAATAGGCCCACCCACCAGCTCTTTGACACTGAAAATAAATTGCATGTTGAATCAAATGAACACAAATGGATAGAAATGATAAAGTTAGAGAAATGGGAAACATTCGGTAATGAATATCATTTCTCACTAAGCATGGAAATGACCTATGTAACAGCCCAAATTAAGGGCTAAACGAAATAGTGGTTTTGAAACCATGAATTCGAGGTCTAAAATATTCTTCCCGATTGAGTCATGTTATTAGTTGAGTAATTAATTGTTTGTGTGAAATGTTGGTAGGTGAATTTTATTGTTTGCATTTCAATTTGATAGGTTGGACTAAATTGCAATAGGTGAAAAGTATGTGTTTTAATTCATAAAAGTACTTGATTGAAATGGGGTTTTAAATATAAGGTCTTTATGTGGTAACTAGACCATTTTATTTGAGTTTGGACAAAAATACCCATGGAATGGAAAAATTTTAAAGAAGCGAATGAGGAGCATTTTGGTCATTTGGATAATAAAAGAAATAAAAAGGGAAAATAAGTCAAAATTGGTGTCCATCTTCTTCCTCTTGGCCGAAAATTGTAAGGATACCATAGCTAGGGTTTTTTCATCTTTTCAAGCTCCAAGTAAGTGACTCCTAGCTCCATTTTTAATTTTTTTTGTAATTTTGAAATCCTCGTAACTTGCTCTAGCTATTTCTACCACTAATTTGAGCTAGGGTTCATTTTTAAAATTTTACCCATGGATGACCTATATGCATTTTGACGCCTAGTGGTATAATATGAAAGTTTGAAGTGTGGTGAACAACTTTTACTAGGTGATTTTTGGTGAAAATTGTAAAAAGTACTTATTTGTAAAAAGTGAAATATTGTGTCATAAATTGTGAAGTGATGGAAATTATGGGCTGCTATAAGAGGAAAAACGTTCGACTAGGCTTAAAATACAAGAAAATGGGATAAAAATCATTTATTGAGCCTAGGGACTAAATTATAAAATTTGGAAAGTTAAGGGTCAAATTGCAAAATTTTCTATAGGAAGGTTTTGGACTAATTTGAGTAATGTGGATATTGAATGGGTTAAATGTGTCATTAGAGATAGAGAAGAACGTGGAATTGACCTTGACCGAGGCAAAGATAAGGTTTCAAACTAAATCGCAAATTTGACATATTTTGTATCAAGGTAAGTTTATATGTAAGTAATACTTTAAATTTATTAATATCATTATATATGGTTGTATAATGTGATGGATGCTTGAGTAATATTTCTATTGGAGAGTTGTGGGAGTGCAAAATTCTCAGTTGAACCTTCAGAAACAGAAAGATATGGATAAAATCTAGCTAGGTCACATGTATGATTCCAAGGATAGGACACCATGTAGACACGAGAGCTACGAGATGTTATATGGTAACTAGCTCACATGTGTAAATACCATGTGTACAGGAGAGCTATGGGTTAAAGATATCTAGGTCACATGAATGTTACCAAGAGTATATCATGTTGACACGAGAGCTATACGATAAGTAGCTAGGTCACATGAGTGGCTCCAAGTGTAGGACACCATGATGACATGAGAGCTACGAGGCTATGTGGGCTAGGTCACATGCATGGTACTAAAAGTACATCATGTGCACACGGGAGCCGAATTACATGCAAGGTAGAGCTTTGTCCTAAAACTACCAAATTATCTATTTATATTCCGAAGGGTTTAATGGGAAAATTTTACTAAATGATGTTTGTGTGAGCTTATGATGTATAGGTATAGGAATGTAAGCAAGTGCATATGTGAGCAAGTGTAAATGAGAGCAAGGGTGTATGTGAGTATGTGCATGGGTAGACAAAATGCATGTGGTGTATGTGAATATTGGTAAGGTTAAAGTGAGTAAGTGAAATCATGATGAGCATAAAAATTGTGTTATGTTGAATTTTGAACTTGAATTGAGGATGTTATTATCATGCCAATTATTTGCATATAGACTTACTAAGCTTAAAGCTTACCCCTTTTCTTTTCCCTTGTCTTATAGTGTTACCAAATCAACTCAGAATTCGGGAAGCGTCGGAGGATCACCCACACTATCAAGACCCATTTTGGTATATTGAAATGTATTTTTAAATTATGGCATGTATAGGGACTTGGTTGTTTTTGTAAGTGTCAAAATAGTTTGGCTATTATGTAGGTTCATGTTTCTTGATAGGTCATTTTGTATTAAGGGCATGTGATATGGCTAATGATGATATCAGTTTGTATGTTTATATGAGGTAATTCATGAAATGGTTGAGTCACTTGTGTGTGGATGACTTGATATGTGATGATTAATTGTTAAATGTGGCTATAATGAGTGTCTAAGAGTGTTATGGTGTATTGTGATAAAATGATATAATTTTATATATGTTTTGGGGTATGAAATGGCTTAGAAAATAGCCTAAGTTAGGGCAACACGGTCGGCCACCACGGCCACGTGAGTAGGACGTGTGAAATTTGCATGAATTTTTTAGAGAATTAGTACGTCACACGGCCTGCCCACACGGGCGTATTCTGTGGCCGTGTGACCAAATTTGCATACTGACGTCATAAACAGAATACTTAAGCTTTTACACATGGGGTGAGAACACGGGCGTGTCGAGGCCGTGTGAGGGACACAGGCCAAGACACGGGCGTGTGCTCGACCGTGTGAAAACCCCTGTAGGTTTGAAATGAAAAATAAATTGGCAATAATTCCACACGGGTTGGGGACACGGGCGTGTGTGATCACACGACCTGCCCACATGTGTAATAGCCCAAATTAGGGCCTAAACAGAATGGTGGTTTCGGGACCTAGAATCTGACTTAGAAAAATTTATTCCGATAAGGTTTTAAGGTTATTGTATGATTAATTGCATAAGTGAAAAATTTAGTAAATAAATTTTATCGATAAAGTGCCCGATTGAGAATAGGACTAAATTGTACAAATTTCAAAATGCAAGTTCTAGAAGCATTTAGTGTATAATTGAATTGCATTCTTAAATTAGACGTCCTTATATAGCAAATAGACCATTTTATAGCATGATGGACAAAAATGCCCATGGAAGGAAAAATTTGCAAATAAGGCCATTAAGGGCATTTTGGTCATTTGGTTATTAAATGAAATGAAAAGGGAAAAAAAGCCAAAAATGTGTCCATCTTCTTCCCCTAAGTGCTGAAATTCTCTAAGTCTGCATAACTAGGGTTTTCAACTTTTTCAAGCTCCAAGTAAGTGTAATTTAGTCCCGTTTTGAATTTTTTTTGTATTTTTAAGTCCTTAAAACTTGGACTACCTATTTCTACCATTAATTTGCAATAGGGTTCATGTTTAAAAATTTACCCGTATGTGACATGAATGCATTTTGATGTTTAATGGTAGAAAATAAAGGTTTGATGTGTGGTAAGCAACTTTTACTATGTGATTTTGCATGAAAATGCATTTAGGGACTAAAATGTAAAAGTTGTAAAACATGTGCATAAGTTGTGGAATATTGAAAATTGTGGGCTGTTATAAGAGAGAAATAGGGTGACTAGGCTTGGGAATGAAGAAAAATAGGCTAGGCTAGGGACTAAATTGTAAAAATGGATAAGTTAGGGGTAAAATGGTAAAAATTACCATAGGATGATTTTGTGCCCAATTGAGTAAATTGTGTATTGAATGAGTTAAATTTGATGTTATAGATTAAGAAAGACGAGGAAATGACCCTGACCGGGGAAAAGGCAAGGTCTCAGATTAAATTGAAAAAGGTTGCATTTTGACTTGAGGTAAGTTTATGTGTAAATAATGGGTTATATTGATGTTTTGATTAATTACCTTAATTATTCTAATATTTGTAATCATATAATGATATGTGAATTATATGTGAGTATGTATATTAACAAATAAATCAATAAGTGAGGAAAACCCGATTGAGCCATAGGAATCGACCAGGATACGAGTGACATGTCACTAGGAAACTATTGTGAGTGGTCGATCATTTATGTGATCCCGGGTTTTGGTCTAGTTCGGCTACCAGTGGCTAGGTAATCCAGCATTTCTTGCGGATACCTATCAGCATGTGTAAGCAGCACTTAGTAGTATCGACTACACCATCAACTTGTGTAAGCAGACCCATGAATAGCTCATTATTGAGATTCTATGTGGTATGTGATATGTGGTAGCTTCAGCTACATTATGTGTGGTACTTATGCCTTCTTCTATATATCCTCTAAAATTTCATTTGGTTCAACGGGTAATTGAATTGAATTGATAATAAGTGAATGTTTGTGAAAGATTTGATCATGTGTTAAGTGTGTGTATGTGCAGGTTATGAGAAATATGTCATATGTACTAAGTGCTTTAGTATATATTGATTTATGTGGTAAGATCATTGAGTAAGTTATATGCTTAATCTTAATGTATCAAAGAGAATTTACTTACTTTAGATTGTTTTATTGGTCTCAATTGCTCATTCATTTACATATAGACTTACTAAGCTATTTAGCTTACTCCCTTTCTGTTTCCTTCCCAATATAGGTTTGTCAAGCTAACCTGAGGTTCGGAGATCAACGGGATTTCATCAACATTATCAACAAGCATTTTTGGAATTTTGTTTAAACACTTAAGATTATGGCATGTATAGTTGGTCTAATGATTTGTTATGTGTCATAGTCTATGGAGTCAAATGTTGTCATAAATGTTATGATATTTGGCCATTTGCTATGGACCATATATGAATGAGTATTTTCTAATTAAAGTGTTGTACTGCTTTATGATACAAATTATATAGTAGGTGTATAATGTGTATGCTTGTGTATGCTTGTGTGTGGTTGGTAAAATGTAATGTCTGGATGCCAAAATGTGGTGGTTTGGATGTGATTTCGTGTCATATTGTGTAATTGAAAAAATTGGTTTGTGTTGGTTGTGTTTCAGGGTGGCAATTGGCTTGGAAAATAGCCTATAATTATCCACACGGTTAGGCACATGGGCGTGTGCTTAAGCCGTGTGTGACACACGGCCAGCCGCCCACAGGCATGTTGATAGGGTGTGTGTCCCTTGCACCTAAAATTACGAAAATTAATTGTTTTGTAGTAAACACACGGGTTGGAGACACAGTCGTGTGTCCTGACCGTGTGATAGACGCCCGTCGGCTAGGCCCTGTGACAAAAACTTCACGATGACGTCATAAACAGAATACCCCAATTTTTCACACGGGGTGAGGACACGGGTGTGTTGAGGCTGTGTGAAGGACACGGGCCAGAGACACGGGCGTGTGCTTGGACATCTAAAAACCCCTGTAGGTTTGAAATGAAAATTAATTTTACACGGGCTAGGGACATGGGTGTGTGCAACCACATGGCTGCCCACACGGGTGTGTCCCTGTTCCACACAGGCGTGTGCCCTATTTCAAGTAAAATTTTTCATAAGTGTTCGAAAAGTTCCGATTTGGTTCCGGATTGTAGTCAATGAGTTTCTTGGACCTCGTAAGCCATTAATAAGAGTGTTTTAAATAAGATTGAAAAAGTTTTAAATTTTTGGTGGAATTGTGAGTCGAGATTGAGTGATTGTGTGATTGTAAGTCCGGCAATGCCTCATACTCGGTCCCGGCATCGGACTCGGGTGAGGGGTGTTGCAACATGGGTGTGTCCCTGCCTCACATGGGCGTGTGCCTTGTTTTTAGCCAAATTTTCCAAAATATATCTAAGTTCTTGGTTTGGTCTCGGACCACTCCCAAATTATGTTTTGGGCTCTGTAGGCCCACTTTAAGGATTGTAGGACATATCATAAATAAGTTTTAATTTGGAATGAAATTTTCTAGTTCGACTTTGAGTGATTGGTTGTGCTATTTTCCTGTAATGCCTTGCATCCGGTTTTGGCGTCGAACTTAGGTAAAGGGTGTTACAACCTAAGAATTAATTTCTAGTTTTTCGATTAATTAATTCAGGTTTGGAAATTAAATTAAATTAATTGGTCACTGTGAATCCGTTGAATGTAGGAATTGAATAAATTTTCTCATAGATTCTTTTACGGTAAAGTTGTCATGAATTTAGAAGAATTAGAATTGGGTTGTGAAAATTATTTAATTAGAAAATTAATTATTTAAATTAATGTCTATTTTGGGAAATATGAAAACATGTACTGGGTTGGATTAAATTATAAAGTGTTAGGTTAAAAGTCTAAGAAGCACATATAATTGGATCCAATTTAGGAAAGGCATGAATCCCCATCATAATACATATAAGGGGAAGCACACCCTATTAGCCCCCCTCTCCTAGTTCAACTAGGAAGTTGTTTTTTTATTAAATAGACTTTTACTAATTCAACAAGGTTTCACTTCTTCTCCCTATAAATAGTTGGCATCGATAGGGCTATATACACAATAAGTTTTACACAACTTTGAATATTGTTATTTTGCCAAAAAAATTGAGAATTAATTTTTAAGTATAAATTCTATTTTTCAAAATAAAAATTTTATCAATTTCTATTCAAGAGAGATTTCAGGTTTCCTACTAAAACTAAAGTAAATAATTTTTGGTTATGTGTTTGATTCGAATTTGTTTGAGCTCACACTCGAAACAGTTCATGGTATAAGAATAGTGGAGAAAGTCATTTGGTTGAAAGCCGAGAACAATAAGGATCCATGTAGCCCAAAACACGTCTGATTTTAGGAAAAGTGTATTATTATAAATATAAAAACTGGCATCGTTTTCAAAATTTTATTTTTTTTCTGTGCAAGAAAACTGTTTTCAAATCAATTTTTTTCCAACATAAACAAGCCTGCTTCTAATTTTTCTCATACTCACTCAAGGCCAAGTAAAAAAAGTGGGGCCAAGGCCATCCGAAAAATTTGAGGGTTCATCCAACAACAATAATGGGCAAAATGCAAAGGGAGTGAATGATGGGTTGAATGGTGGAGTATTGGATGCCTAGCAAGTTATTGAACAAATGACGACATTGCTAGAAAACACCTATCGTACCATAGTTATCGTCAATCTTGAAGAAGCTACTGTAATGAACCAATCACAGAGGCCGCCATAGAAAATGATGAATTGTCAAAATAAAGACAAATCGATAACCATGAAGGAAGCAAAAAAATGAGGGCTGAAGGTTCGAAAAAAAGTTGAAATTTGTACACCACCCAAGCTATTGTCTGCTGAATGGGTAAAATTTTTATTTCTATAGCTTGAGCAGTAGAAGAAGATGTTGGCTTAAGATTTAGGTGAGGACACACAAAAGGAACAAGTGACGGTGTATGAGGATGACTGTAAGTTAATGGATTTAAACTCAGTTGAGAAGGTTGTTAATGCAATGATTCCAAACTCGAGAGGGCAATAAGAGTCGGTAAGTCAAACTAATGTTTCTATTTTTTTTCCTTTTGAAGATAATGCTATGAAATTCCCAAGGGGTAGCAAGCCTTACTTCTCGCAAGCATTTGAGGAATTTTGTCACTATTCAAAAATCGAGTATTATTGCCTTTCTGGGAACTTAAATTTTTGGTACAAAAGCTGACCAGGTTGTACAGAGGAGTGATTTTGAATGCTCATATTGTGTTTAAGATCGAGGTTTTTTGTATGGTAATTGGGTCCTTTGGAGATCAAACATGGCCATAGATGTTGTTACTATTACAATTTAGTTTATTCACTTGAATTATAAAGAGGTTGAACTAGATTTTTCTTTATTCTTCACAAAACTTTATGCAAGTCTGCCAACTAGGAAAAGAAAGCTTATTTCGGGTCCTTTGGCTCAATTAGTGCCACATCCAAATATCCCTTGGATGTTGAGGGTGACTAATCTGCCACAATTCATTGTGGCAATTTAAGGTCTTTTTGCCACTTAACAAGCTTGTTTTCTAGTGTTTTTATATGTTTTTATTACATTCTTTATTTTTATTACTTTATATTTAATTTTTAAAAAATAAGCATTTTATGGAATTTTGAGTTACGTCGTGACTTAACGGGCCACTACGAGCGTAAAGATGATTTAATGACTTTTTTTTAGTGTGTAGCACACTATTTTCAAGCTTAGAAGATAAAAGACGACTACATCGTCACTGTAACACCTCTAACCCGTATCTGTCGCCAGTTTAGGTTACGAAACATTATCGTACAATAAAAAACATTTAAACTTAACTTCATTCAATAACTAAACAAATCATAAACATACATACTACCCTTAAATTAAGCCCTGAGGCCCTAAAAATACCTTAGAAACGATTTGAGACCAATCTAAAATCATTCAGAAAGTCTAGGAAAAAGTCACCAAAATTTTAGAAATAGGGGTCACACGATCGTGTGCCTCACACAGCTAAGATAGATGCTCGTGTCTCAGGCCATATAACTCACTAAGTAGGGTTACACAGCTGTGTCTCGCGCTTGTGTGCTAGGCCATGTAACTCTCTGAGTTGCCCCACACACCCGTGTACAGGGCCGTGTAACCTACTGACTTGTGCCCTTTGAAAACCCTAGATGACACACGACCGTGTCACACATGACTGAGTTACATGCCCGTGTCACACACGACTGAGTCACACGTCCATGTCTCATACGATGTGAACCCAAAATATACCTAAAACCAAACCATTACAATACCATTTCATACATATACACTCAACCTATATGAGCGCACATTCAAGGTACTTAAGCATCATTCAAACTTGCACCAAAATGCCATTTCAATAGCCTAATTCACCTACCCCATGTGCCATTCAAAGACACCATAATTATATCAAAACATCAACTCTTTAAACATATCAATATTGCTTAATTTCATGCATAGTAACCTAGTTCAAACTTATACAAAAACATAATACAAATACTCATTTTCATACCATTCTAATTACACCAAAAATAACCTATTTACAAATATGTTAAAGTAT
This sequence comes from Gossypium stocksii, assembly GCA_020496765.1. Taxonomy (NCBI): domain Eukaryota; kingdom Viridiplantae; phylum Streptophyta; class Magnoliopsida; order Malvales; family Malvaceae; genus Gossypium; species Gossypium stocksii. The sequence goes on from CM035624.1 coordinate 47,499,355, forward strand.
CTAATGACATAGTTTAGTAAAATATCAAACCAACATATCTAGCCACATGTACATGCCACTACCTTAAGAGACACAAAAACTACCAACTTCGATGGATAGTGTGAGCCAACTGGTTGATCCTTCTAAAATGTTAGCAACAGTAATCTACAAAATAGTCCACAAGAACTGGTAAGTTTACAAAGCTTAGTAAGGACATAGAATATCATTTAATCTAATACATTTAAATACAATTCATATGCTTTTTGATTTTAGGATTACTAGAATATAATCAAGGCATGTAAATGCGTTCAGAGGTACCAAAGTACATACAGGGCCACGTATGTGCAATCAGGGGTACTAAAGTACAAACACGGGCACGTATGTGCAATCATCTAATTATTAAATATAGACATTTAATTAAAGAAATATAATGTAAAAATGCAAGTAGAAATTCATTACATATTGAAACAATATGAACTTACCTAATATTCAATTTTGAACAACAGACAAGGGCTAGTTCGCTATTTTCCCTTTTCCTTAGTTATTGTCTTTTTTATCCAAGTTTAATCTCATACATATTTTACATTCCATTTAATGCATATGACTCCTAACTTTTCATTAATTACACATTTTCTCTAAACTTTTATAACTTCTAAAATTTAGTCCTCTAACCCGATATTCATCAAATTTGACCATTTTCTAAGAACCCAATTGCAACTGAATACTCTAAGCTCTTTAACAGTCGCTATTATACACTAAATTCACTAACAAACCTTGAAATTGTGACATTTAAACAATTTAATCCTTAAATCAAAATCTAACAAAAATAACTTTACAAAACAACCAAATATCCCAATCAAAGCTTCAAACACATAATTATCATAAAAAAATTTCAAGAGTCATCAATGGAAACTTTAAAAATTTTTAACAGATTCAAAATAGAAGGTACGAGTTAGTTGGACCTAGTTATAGTGATCTCAAAAACATAAAAATTACAAGAAATGGAGCAAAAATGAGCTTACATGCAAGCAATGAGTATGGTCGAACCTAGCTTGATGACAATGGTGTCCTTTCACCCCAAATTTTGGTTCCTTCCCTTGTGAAAGATGAAAATGTCATTTTCTTATTATTTTACTTTAGTCTAGTTACTAATTTACAATTATACCCCTTTTCATTTAACACAAAACCAATTAATTCAACATGTAATACCATCCCTTTAACCTTACTAAGGTCAAATTACCATATAAGTCCTCCCTCTTTTATTAATTAAACTATATATCTCTTCTAATTCAATTATGATTCGTTTTTCCCATTTTTTACTATTTAGTCCTTTTTCTCAAATTAACTAAGTAAAACATAAAAATTTCTTCTCCAAACTCTCATACGACCCTAATGACTTCGTAAATATTCTATAAATAACATGTACGAGTCGACACAATGACAATTTATGGTCCCGAGACCACTATTTTGTCACCACTGAAAAAATTATTGTTATAGTCACGACACATGTAACGCCCTGATTTTTGAGATTTTTCAGGATTTTTGTGATTTTGGTGAAATCTTGAAATTTTGATGATTTGGTTATTAAATTTGTGTTTAAGTGTGTTAGTGGGCCTTTAGAAGACCCAAACTTAAGATAAAACCCGGCAAAAATATCTACTTTGGATTTAAAATGAAGGGGACTTGGTTAAGTGGGCTTTTAAGAAAAAGTGGGAAAATAAGACTCAAGTAAGCCCTTGGTAAAGTGGCAATGTGGCACCACTTAAGTGCCTAAAAAAGTGGCATGTGGAGGTGTGTGCAAGGGCCAGTGTTCAAGTCACAAGGTAAGCATTGTGTGTGTTTTTAATTTTGTGCATGTACCGGTCATGTGATGGAACTCCAGTAGAACTCTGTTGAGAAGAGTTTGAGTTGTCCATGAGATTAGATTAGGTAGATAAGGGAGAGAAATTATATGAAATTTGAATGGGAGCATGTAGTGGTCGAACAAGGGATTCTTGAGGGAGCATATCGGTTTTGGCTTGTGAATTTTGGGACACAATAGACTAGGCATTATTAGGGTGCTAGCCGGATTCTCTTAGGGTTTCATTGGGGTCTTAATTCGGTAAATTGGGTAGGTTGATGTGCTGAATCGATCAGGTGCCCTTAGGTTCCCTTTTCTTCTTTTTTCTTTTCCCTAAAAATCGAAACTTAAACCCCTACCTTCTTCTTGTGCCGAATTATCTTTAACAAGACCCTCTCATCTCTTCTTTCATCTTTTTCGTTTCTTCTTCTTTTCTATTCTTCTCAAACCGAAACAACCTTTCGGCCCCACTCATCTTTTCTTTTCTTTTCTTCCAAAATCGAATCTGCCATTCTCCTTCTTCTCAAGCCAGTTGACTATTACTAAAAGCTGAAATCCTGAAAAGGTTGCTTTGGTGCCGATTTCTTCTTAGCCAAACCTCTCCTTTCTTCTTCGTCCCTTTTAGCCGTACTTCACACTTTCAAAACCCCTAACCTCTGTCGACATCACCTTTTCAATCCATAGCTTCAAATCATCTTCTTCTCCATCTTACCAAAAGCTGAAACTACCATACCTATAATATCCCGAATTAGGGCCTAATCAAAATAGTGGTTTCGTGACCACAAATTCGAGGTAGAAATAATCATTTTATAATTATTTTGAGGTTTATGATATAATTGCATGATTGTGTGAAAATTTCGTGAAGAAATTCTATGCATAAAGTGCTTAATTTGAAATTAGGGACTAAATCGAATAAGTTGCAAAACTTGCATTCTAGAAGCTTTTAGTATGAAATTGCTTTGGAATATTAATTAGGAGGTCTTAAATAGAAATTTGACCAATTTCTAAAATTTTGGACAAAAATGGGCTTGTACATGAAAAATTACAAAGAAAGGCATTAAGGGCATTTTTGTCAAATGGTAAAGGTGTTAAATTGAAATGTGTTTTATTTATATTTTTATGGTTTAAATTTTTACGAAATTATATTGTAAAAAAATTTCGTACGAAAATTTTGACGTTTGGGCACTCAATTTAGTCAAAAGGACTAAATTATAAAAAGTGCAAAAGTGGAGTTCTATATGTTAGAGGTGTCCAATTGTTATGAAATTTTAAATTTGAGGTCCTTAAATGGTAATTAGACCATTGATTAATTTATTGGACAAAAATGAACATGAAATGGGTGAGAAAAAAGAATATTTTTAAGTTAGGGGCATTTTGGTCATTTAGTGATTAAATGAATTAAAAATCAATTTAAAAGCCGATTTTTGCTCATCTTCTTCCTCAAGGCCGAAAATAGCATGAAGAAACCATGGCTTGGGTTTTTCAAGCTTCCAAGTTCGATTGTAAGTCCGTTCTAGCCCCGTTTTTAATGATTTTTACATTTTTGAAACCCCGGTAACATGATTTCTCTATTTCTACCATTTATTTGAGCTAGGTTTTGATTTCAAAAATTGACCCATGTTGAATAATTGTGTATTTTGATGTTTTATGATAGAGTATGAGGTTTCGGATTATGTTAAACAACTTGTGCTACTCGATTTTAAGTAAAAACGAGTAAAACGGCTTAATCGGTAAAAATACCTATTGTTCATAAGTACATGTTATAGTGGGAATTTGAGGTTACTATTAGTAAATAAATGATTAGCATGTCCTAAAACATAAGAATTATGGAAAAAGTTTAATTTTCGAGCTTTGGGGCAAAAGTGTAAATATGCAAAAGTTTAGGGGCAAAATCGTAATTTTTCCAAAGTTGGAGTTAAGGACTATTTTTATAAATGTGAGTATTAAATAAGCTAAATGTGTTATTTTAGATCAAGAAAGACGTGGAATCGATCTTGATCGAGGAAAAGAAAAGATTGTGGACTAAATTGCAAAATTTCTATATTTTGTACCGAGGTAAGTTCATGTGTAAATAATGTAACATAATTGCTATTTTAAGTGATTTAATGCTATTTATATGGTATGATACTTGATATTATGAATATTATGCTTTGTGAAATATTATGTATTGGTATAAAAAGTATGTGATTAAATTGATAAGTATGAGATGCAAGTAACGTATTAGTTCTGATATTCTGAGGAGAACGACTGGGAAATGTGTGATTGAGGAAAATCCCGTTTAAACCTTGGGAATAGATTAGGATACAAGTGACATGTCACTAGGATGGTTGGGCATCCGAACTCATTGAGTTGAGTCCGAGTTCACTTATGGATGCAAATGTCCGAACTCGTTGAGTTGAGTCTGAGTTCGTGAGATGTAACTAGGCATCCGAGCTCGTTGAGTTGAGTCTGAGTTCACTTATGGATGCGAACTCCCGAACTCGTTGAGTTGAGTCTGAGTTCGATTATGGGCGAGTTACATTGTAGCTTGGCTACGGATATGACATTTATGTGTATACGATTCGAGTATCTGAGTTATATTGCTATGTGTTCAACGGGTAAATTGATAAATAAGCATTGAGAGCATCTAAGTGACTGAGGTATGTTGTGACGTATTGTGAAAGAAGAATTGAACAGTTATGATCCTAAACTATATGTGAGAACATGGTAAGATGATGGTGTGGTAAGATAACAAATGTTCTTATGCTATGTATGTTTGAGTGTTGTTATTAAATTTGATTCCCATGTTGAATTCCATGATTATATTACTTGTTATTTACATGTGAACTTACTAAGCATTTATGCTTACTCCCTCCTTTTCATTCATTATAGTTTTGGACAAGCCGGCTCAGGAATCGGGATAGGTCGAAGGCTCGTTCACACTATCTGAAGAACTTTTTGGTAACATGGCTTGTATAACTTAAATATGGCATGTATAGCAATATACTCATTTTGTTTAATTAATCTTATGGTATGGCTTTTGCTTGATGAGGAAATTTTTGGTAGTGGTTAGACCTTGAAATAGCCTATTGTGATCATATTTGATGTTGAGTATGTTTAATGTGCTATCTAGTCTATGAAAAACCATAGAAAGTTGAATCTTATTATAAAACAGAACATTGTAGCAGAAATGACGTAAATTTGAAAAATCACTAAAAATAGTAGAAACTGAATTAGGGGATGAATTAAATATGAAATTGAAGCTTATTCTGCGTACTTTCATATGGAAGAAGCAAAATAGGTAAACGAGTTATATGTTGTGAGATATTTGAGTTTTAGTAAAATAGGGCCAGAGCGATTTCTAGATCCCCTGTTCCAAATTTGGAAATTCACCATAAATTGTACAAAAATAATTAGGAGGTATACTGTATATGTACAGAATCCTTATTGAGTCTAGTTTTAATAGAAACAAACAGTATAGTCTTATAAATTTTTTACAGAGATAAAAGTGGTTCGTAGTAAGCAGAGGTCAGTGCAGTCGAGTTCTGAAATAGGGGTAAATTTAACTAATAAACTGTACTAATTGGCCCAACAAAAAATTCTAGAAAAAAATTAGTAGATATATATATGAGTCTAGTTTCAGGAAAAATTTACGGATTCAAATTTTGAATTTTTTAACTCGAGATATAATTTTTTTAGCGACCATGATGCAGAAGGACAGCTTATTCATAAAGTTAAAATAAATGGTCTAAAGTTGTTTAAATGATGAACTAAGTTTAGTAACACCTCGAACTCGACTCCGGTGACGGTCTCGGGTAAGAAGGCGTTACATTTGGTGGTATCAGAGCAGGTTTAGTCGGTTCTCGGACTAACGTGTTTTATGTACGGACTTCACTATACATGCCATATATATACATATTGTGATAGTGTGACGACTTCTGACCTTTTAAATGAATTTTTTATATAGTAAATGGATCCCGATCTAGCAGTGGTTGATGATGTAGAGAGTAATGCGCCAGCTCCGGCTTAAGGGGCAGCGCCGACTGAAAATCCACCTCCTACTGTTGGTCAGGGAGGCGGAGAAAGGGGTCGAGAAGCCTTTCTCCAAATGATGGGTGCATGGTACACTGAGTTCGTTCGTACGAACCCGAATGTACAACCTCCCCCACCTCCCCCAATTCTTCAACTTGTACCCCCGATGCCTCAGGGTGTGGATATGATGAAATTTCAAAGAACTCCAGACGATAAAATTCGTAAATTAGGGACTGAAGAATTCAGAGCTAATGTGGATGATGATGCCGAGAAAGCAGAGTTCTGGCTTGAGAATTCTATCTGGGTATTTGATGAATTGTCTTACACACTTGAAGAATGCTTGAGATATGCTATATCTTTGCTGAGAGATTCAGCCTATTATTGGTGGAAGACATTAGTTTCTGTGGTACCGAAAGAGAAGGTGACTTGGGAGTTCTTTCAAGAAGAATTTCGGAACAAGTACATCAGTGAAAGATTTATTGATCAGAAGCATAAGGAGTTTCTTGAATTGAAAAAAGGCAACATGACAGTTACTGAATACGAAAGGGAGTTCGTTTGGTTGAGTAAGTACGCTAGAGAATGTGTTCCTTCAGAGGCTAAAATGTGTAGACGATTTGAAGATGGACTTAATGAAGACATAAAAGTATTTGTTGGAATTCTTGAATTAAAAGAAATGGTAGTACTTGTTGATCGGGCTTGTAAGGCTGAAGAACTACTTAAAGAGAAGAAAAAGGTAGAATCTAAGACACGAAATTGGAAGAAAAGACCGATGAGCAGTGCACCCTTACAGCAACCCAGAAAATCAAGAAATATGAATCCTTGTTCCTAAGTTTCAGTTGGACAATCATATGGGAATTCTAGGAAGCAAAATGTGGGTCCTAAGTCCCAAACTACTTCGGCAGCTAGTGTAGGGAATTCGATATTTGTTAAGCCTGAGTGCCAGCAGTGTGGTAGAAATCATTTTGGTCCGTGCAGAGCAAATGAATGTTTTCAATGTGGTTCTCCGGATCATTTTATTACAGACTGCCCAGAGAAAATTGAAAAAGAAAAATTTCAGAGTGCAAAAACTAGTGGTGCAGACTCGAGAGGAAGGTATTCGAGAAAAGCTGGGAATGAAGCAAGCAGCAAGAATATAGTCAGAGATTTAGCAGGTAAACCTGAAGCAAGAGCTCCTGCTAGAACTTATGCTGTTAAAGCACTTGAAGATGCTTCCTCACCCGACGTGATTACTAGTATATTTTCTCTTTATGATGTTAATATTACTACTTTGATTGATCCTGGTTCTACTCATTCATATGTGTGCATGAAATTGGTATTTAGTATGAATATACCTGTTGAGAACACAGAATTTATGATTAAAGTGTCAAACCCGTTAGGCAAATGTGTCATAGTTGATAAAGTATGCAAGAAATGTCCTTTAATGATTCGGGGTTATTACTTTTCGGCCGACTTGATGTTGTTGCCGTTTGATGAATTTGATGTTATTTTGGGTATGGATTGGTTGACATTGCATGATGCTATAGTAAATTGCAAAGAAAAGGTCATAGAATTAAAGTGTAAAAATGGTGAAATTCTGCAGGTTGAATCAGATAAATCAGAGGCATTGTCTAATGTGATTTCTTCAATGTCGGCTCAGAGATATTTGAGAAAGGGTTATGAAGCTTATTTGGCGTATGTGATGAATACAAAAGAAATTGAAAATAAAGTTGAATCAGTGCCGATTGTGTGTGAGTTTGCGGATGTGTTTCCAGAGGAGTTGCCAGGTTTGCCACCAGTCAGAAAAGTAGAATTTGGTATAGAGTTGATACCGGGAACAGCTCCGATCTCGATTGCTCCGTACAGAATGGCACCAGCAGAGCTGAAAGAATTAAAGTTGCAGTTACAAGAGTTTATCGATAAAGGCTTTGTGAGACCGAGTTTTTCGCCTTGGGGTGCTCTTATATTGTTTGTGAAAAAGAAGGACGGTTCTATGAGATTGTGTGTTGACTATCGTCAATTAAACAAGGTGACAATCAAGAACAAGTATCCATTGCCGAGAATTGATGATTTGCTTGATCAGCTGAAAGGAGCGACATGGATTTTCAAAGATTGACTTGAGGTCTAGATACTACTAGCTGTAAGAAAAAGAGTCAGATATGCCTAAAACTGCTTTTAAAACAAGGTATGGTCATTATGAATTTTTAGTTATACCATTCGGGTTAACAAATGCTCCTGCTGTGTTTATGGATTTGATGAATTGCATATTTCGACCATACTTGGACAAATTTGTTGTAGTATTTATAAATGATATCCTGATTTATTCAAAAGATGAGACCGAGCATGCCGAGCATTTGAAAATAGTTTTGCAGACTTTGAGAGATAAGTAGTTATATGCCAAGTTTAGTAAAAGTGAATTTCGGCTTCAGGAAGTTGGATTTTTGGGTCATATTGTTTCAGGTGATGGTATACGGGTTGATCCCAATAAAATTTCTGCTATTGTTGATTGGAAACCACCGAAGAATGTAACTGAAGTTAGAAGTTTCTTAGGGTTAGCTGGCTATTATCGGTGATTTGTGAATGGATTTTCTATAATTGTTGCTCCTATGACCAGACTACTCTGAAAGGATGTTAAATTTGAGTGGACAGAAGAGTGTCAACAGAGTTTTGAGAAATTGAAAAAGTTATTGACTGAAGCACCAGTGTTGGTACAACCCGAGTCAGGTAAAGAATTTGTGGTGTATAGTGATGCTTTTCGAAATGGCTTGAGATGTGCACTTATTCAAGAAGGAAAGGTTGTGGCTTATGCTTCGAGGCAGTTAAAAACTCACGAAAGGAATTATCCGACTCATGATTTGGAACTGGCTATTATAGTGTTTGCTTTGAAGATTTGGCGGCATTATCTGTATGGTGAAAAGTGCCGAATATATACCGATCACAAAAGTCTTAAGTATTTGATGTCACAGAAAGACTTGAATTTGAGACAACGGAGATGGTTAGAATTGTTGAAAGATTACGAGCTTGTGATTGACTACCATCTAGGAAAAGCAAATGTAGTTGCCGATGCCTTGAGCAGAAAGTTGTTGTTTGCTTTGGGAGCTATGAATACTCAGTTGATTGTGTCAGATGATGGTTCGATTTTAGCAGAGTTGAGAGCAAGACCGATGTTTTTACAAGAGATTTGTGAAGTTCAGAAAAACGACAAAGAACTGCAAGCTAAAAGGAAGCAATGTGAGATTGATACAGGATCAGATTTCAGAATCGATTCTGATGGTTGCTTGATGTTTAAAAATCGGATTTGTGTACCAAAAAAAATGATGAGTTGATTCAAAAGATCTTGCATGAAGCACATAATGGTTGTTTGTTGATTCACCCAGGCAGTACGAAAATGTATAATGACTTGAAGAAAATGTATTGGTGGAATGGAATGAAAAGAGATATATCGGAGTTTGTATCGAAATGCCTAATTTGTCAACAAGTGAAAGCTAAACACCAAGTACCTTCATGGTAGAAGAGACTACATGGGAGCCTGAGGAAACTATGAGGAATCAATACCCACATCTGTTTACAGGTAAGATTTTCGAGGACGAAAATCCTTAAAGGGGGGAGAGTTGTAATATCCCGAATTAGGGCCTAATCAGAATAGTGGTTTCGTGACCACAAATCTGATGTAGAAATAATCATTTTATAATTATTTGAGGTTTATGATATGATTGCATGATTGTGTGAAAATTTCATGAAGAAATTCTATGCATAAAGTGCTTAATTTGAAATTAGGGACTAAATCGAATAAGTTGCAAAACTTGCATTCTAGAAGCTTTTAGTATGAAATTGCTTTGGAATATTAATTAGGAGGTCTTAAATAGCAATTTGACCAATTTCTAAAATTTTGGACAAAAATGGGCTTGTACATGAAAAATTACAAAGAAAGGCATTAAGGGCATTTTTGTGTAAAGGTGTTAAATTGAAATGTGTTTTATTTATATTTTTATGGTTTAAATTTTTATGAAATTATTTTGTAAAAAAATTTCGTACGAAAATTTTGACGTTTGGGCACTCAATTTAGTCAAAAGGACTAAATTGTAAAGAGTGCAAAAGTTGAGTTCTATATGTTAGAGGTCTCCAATTGCTATGAAAATTTAAATTGGAGGTCCTTAAATGGTAATTACACTATTGGTTAATTTATTGGACAACAATGGACATGAAATGGGTGAGAAAAAAGAATATTTTTAAGTTAGGGGCATTTTGGTCATTTAGTGATTAAATGAATTAAAAATCAATTTAAAAGCCAATTTTTGCTCATCTTCTTCCTCAAGGCCGAAAATAGCATGGAGAAACCATGGCTAGGGTTTTTCAAGCTTCCAAGCTCGATTGTAAGTCCGTTCCAGCCCCGTTTTTAATGATTTTTACATTTTTGAAATCCCGGTAACATGATTTCTCTATTTCTACCATTTATTTGAGATAGGGTTTGATTTCAAAAATTGACCCATGTTGAATAATTGTGTATTTTGATGTTTTATGATAGAATATGAGGTTTCGGATTATGTTAAACAACTTGTGCTACTCGATTTTAAGTAGAAACGAGTAAAACGGCTTAATCGGTAAAAATACCTATTGTTCATAAGTACATGTTATAGTGGGAATTTGAGGTTGCTGTTAGTAAATAAATGATCAGCATGTCCTAAAACATAAGAATTATGGAAAAAGTTTAATTTTCGAGCTTTGGGGCAAAAGTGTAAATATGCAAAAGTTTAGGGGTAAAATCATAATTTTTCCAAAGCTAGAGTTAAGGACTATTTTGATAAATGTGAGTATTAAATAAGCTAAATGTTTTATTTTAGATCAAGAAAGACGTGGAATCGATTTTGATCTAGGAAAAGAAAGGATTATGGACTAAATTGCAAAATTTCTTTATCTTGTACCGAGGTAAGTTCATGTGTAAATAATGTAACATAATTGCTATTTTAAGTGATTTAATGCTATTTATATGGTATGATACTTTATATTATGAATATTATGCTTTGTGAAATATTATGTATTGGTATAAAAAGTATGTGATTAAATTGATAAGTATGAGATGCAAGCAACGTCTTGGTTCCGATATTCTGAGGAGAACGACTGGGAAATGTGTGATTGAGAAAAATCCCGTTTGAACCTTGGGAATAGATTAGGATACAAGTGACATGTCACTAGGATGGTTGGGCATCCGAACTCGTTGAGTTGAGTCCGAGTTCACTTATGGATGCAAATGTCCGAACTCGTTGAGTTAAGTCCGAGTGCATGAGATGTAACTAGGCATCCGAGCTCATTGAGTTGAGTCTGAGTTCACTTATGGTTACGAACGCCCGAACTCGTTGAGTTGAGTCCGTGTTCGATTATGGGCGGGTTACATTGTAGCTTGGCTACGGATATGACATTTATGTGTATACGATTCGAGTATCCGAGTTATATTCCTATGTGTTCAACAGGTAAATTGATAAATAAGCATTGAGAGTGTCTAAGCAACTGAGGTATGTTGTGACGTATTGTGAAAGAGGAATTGAACAGGTATTGTAACGACCTGATTTTTGGGATTTTTCGGGTTTTGTGAATTTTAGTGAAATTTTAAATTTTTGGTGTTCTGAAGGTTGAAAATGTATGTACATGTGTTAGTGAGCCTTCAGAAGGCCCAAGCTTAAGTTAAAACCCGGTAAAATATTAAGTTGGATTTTCGAGTGAAAGCGGACTTGGTTAAGTGGGCCTTTAAGAACAACCGTGTAAAATATGTCTTAAAGGGAGCCTTGGTAGAGTGGCAAGGTGGCGCCACTAAGCTCCTAAAAAAGTGGCACCTAAGTGGGTATTCAAGGACAAGGGTTCAAGTTGCAAGGTAAGTGTAGTGTTCTTTTTAATTTTTAAACATGTGCCGGGCATGTGACTAACTTAAGTGAATTTTGGCAAGGGCTTCAGGGACTTGGGCCGATTGCTTTAGAGAGATTATTAGGGTTTCATCTTTTTCTATTTTCTATCTTAAGAATTAGGGCTGGCCACCATAGGTATAATCTTCTCTTTTACTATCAGAAAAGCCGAAACTTGCCTCCCTAGAAAGCTTCTAGCTGATTTCTTCTTCTTCACCTCTACCATTATTTTCTTCACTTTTCTTTTTCCTCTTTGATCTCTTCCCTAGCCGAACACCCTTCTTACTTAGATCCACTCTTTCTTTTGCTCATATCCCTCTCAAAAACACCCATAGCCGATTGTTAAAAGTGCCAGAAACCCGAAAGCTACTTCTTTTTGCCGAATCCTTCTAAGCTGAATTACCCCTGTTCCCTTCACCTGTTGTGGCCGATTACTACATCCCCTTGAGCCACACCATTTTTGACACCATCACCCAAGTCTATAGCCCAAATCGTCATCTTCTTCACTAGTTGAAAAGCCGAAATCGCCATAACCATAAGAGCTTTTGGCCGAATTCTTAGATCTCAGAGATTTGGTTTCTGTCTGCGTATAAGGGTTAGATCTACTCAGATCTGAGTTAGAATCAAGGTAAAAGCAGTGGTAAGTGGTTATCAACTCAGATCTTTAAGATATTTCATACTTTGGAAAAGCCGAAAGTCCTTAAAGTTAGGGAGGTTGTCGATTTAGTCTATTAGTGATTTAAAGTAGTATTTTGGTTCTTTTTGGGTGTTAGTTAGCAAGGAAGGTGATCAAGCAAGGAGTGGAAGGCATCGGTATCATCAGATCTAGATCTAGTGCATCTAAATCGACAGAGGTAAGTTTTCATGGCCATTAAGGGTGTGGCCAAATGTGGTAAGGGATTTTGGTTGTAGTTTTTCGTAGATCTATTGATTAATAACTTAGATAATGGATTGTAGGAACGGGCGCATAGGAAATCTCGTCAGTGGAACTGCAAAACAGGTGTGTGCTTCGAACACCTTCAATGTTCAAATCGGCAAAAGTCGAAAAGACGAAATGCCAATGTTTCGGCATTTTGAGGGCTTGTGAGCGTGCGAATGCTTTCAAGTTGGCAGGGAAATTTGGATTTGGAACCGGCACTGGTAGGAGAGTTTGCCGCGGAATTTTGGGTGCTACAGTAAGTTGGGCCTCGGTGGGCCGAATATGGGCCCAATGGGTAATTTGGGCCCATTTGGGTAAAAATAGGTTTAAAGGCAATAATATGGATTACAGGAATAAAAACTGTTAAAACAAGATAATGGATTGGAAATTAAGGCTTAAATGGGCCTAATGTGCTAAAATGGCATGGTAGAGCCCATTAGGGGTTTTAAGGCCTAAGGGCTAAAACTGATAAACTGAATTAAATGAGTTTCTGTAACAACCACTGTAGTAGTAGAGGCTGTAATTATAATAAAAACTGTAATAAGAGAACAGAATTACTGAAATACCCTCAAGATGAGAAATTACTGATTTACCCCTAAGTATAAATTACCATTATACCCCTAGGGCTAAAATCGACTGTACTGCTTAATATGACTGTTACTGCTACTGCATACCATGATATGTATCTGTTGCATGGGTTGGGTTTTATTATTGGAGGAAGTGTGAGTGGCACTGCCACGTTACTGAAAGGGGCTATGCCTCGTACTGTTTCTGAAAGGGGCTTTGCCTCGTATACTGTTTATCTGAGCAGCCGTGCTGCAACTGTGGTGTGTAGGCTGGGTGGGTTGACTTATTCCCCACATGGTGTATTAGCTAGTACGGGTGGTGTGTAGCAGTTGGTGGGTTGAGTAGTCTCCCTAATTGGGTTGCATTCATACTGTTATACTGTACTGTACTGTTCTGGGCCTATAGGCCAAACTGTTATCTGAATAGGGCTTCAGCCCGGTATCTGTTATAGGGCTTTGGCCCAGTATCTATAATCTGGATAGGGCTTCAGCCCAGTATTTGACTGAGACTGTTAGGGCTTAAGCCCAGTGGGCTCGAGCCAATTTGGGCTTTGGATGGGTTCTGCACACATTGAGTTTTCCCAAACTCACCCTTCTCTTTCCATCCTTGCAGGTGAGCCCTAGATCGTGACTTGGTTGCTGGGAGGGATTCAGAGTGGTCACGAGGACTGAGCACGGTTTAAAATCATTTTTACTACTTTATATTTCTAATTATCGGTTTCTACTTTTAAATTTGTTTATGGGTTGTAATAAGGCCACTATGACTATTTTATTTGGGGTTTTCAAATTGCTTTACTTCGATTACAAATAACACACATATTTTCAAAAAGTAAATGAACGTTTTCTTAACCAACCTGTTACTACAAAAGACTAAGCAAGATAATAAGGTTAAAATGAATCGCTTAACAAATGGAATAGAGATTAAGTTGAATAATTATTCAAACAGGAATTTCCAAAAATCAAGGATTGCTTTTCAAACTCACCATCAGACTTAGTAAATAGGGCGGCGTAGGATAGTCTAGGTGATGTAGCACATTGAACATGGCCGTAACGTCTGGGCCGGGTTCAGGGTGTTACATTTAGTGGTATCAGAGTCAAGTTGCAACAACTCGACTGTGGATCGGGTCCAAAAAGGGTTTTTAAAATTTTTAAGCTCATAAAGGGTATTTTTGGAAAATTAGATTTTCTGGAAGAATTTTTGTTTTCGAAGTGATTTTTTTTAAACTTGTCTTTTCTAAAATATGTTTAAAGAATTATTTTTTAGGTCTACAATTTTTATTTGCTTGAAATCTGGTACTTCGAGAGGTGGCACACTGAATCCCCGGCACCAAGTTGTAAGTATTTTCTGCCTTAACTTCTGTACTGTACTGGAAATAAAAATGTAGATAGTACTGAGCCTTGGATGTATACTATAGGTGAGGTAGTATTAAGGCTATAAAACTGAGACTGTATGGTAAACTAAACCCTAGGAAACTGAGACAGTAGCTAGGCTACGATCGCGCGAACACAACTCTGAAATTTTATCTGTTTATAAGATATTCTGTAATAAACAACTGAAACATTAACTGATGTCATAAAATTCGTAAATCAGATAATCGATATGAATACAAGAGCTGCTCGTGGACGAGGCCATGGACGAGGCCGAGTTAGTGCTCAAGCTGGATCGTTGTCTTCTGAGCATATACCAGCTGGAGAGGCACGACCACCGGTTGAGGATAATGGGCCGTACGATCGGGCCGCAGGGAACGACGCTCTGTCCCAGGCCACGCTGAGAGTTCATGAAAGGGTAGCTGGAGCCAATTTCGGGCCCATGAATAGGGGGTCCATTTCTAAGCGACTCCGGGCCAATGGAGCGGAAGTTTTTAGGGGCATATTTGGAGTGGCCCCGAATGTGGCTGAGTACTGGTTGGAAGCCACAGAGTGAATTATGGATGACTTGGACTGCTTAGTGGAGCAGAAGTTGAAAGGAGTGGTATCGTTGCTGAGGGACGAGGCGTATCAATGGTGGATCACCGTGAGAGAGGGTACCCCAGCTGAGAGGGTAACCTGGGAATTGTTCAAGCAGTCTTTCAAGGCGAAATATGTTGGGGATAGTTATGTGGACGCACGAAGGAAGGAATTTCTGAACCTGCCAAGGGTAGTAAGACTGTGGCTGAATATGGGGTAGAATTTCTGCGATTAAGCCGGTATGCTAGTGGCATTGTTTCCACCGTGTATGAGGGTAGTGTTCGATTTGAGGATGGCCTAAGAGATGAGCTGAGAGTTTTGATAGCGCCGTAGAGGGAGCGCGACTTTGCTGCACTGGTAGAGAAGGCTAAGATAGCCAAGGAAGTGAAGCAAGCTGAAAGGCAGAATCGCGATAGGGATCGCAACCGTTTTAAAAGAGAGTCTGGAACATCAGGAGCTGCAAACCAGAATTTTAAGAGGGCTAGAGTAGAAGAACTAGTACGAGCTGTGCCAGTGAATGTTGTTAGACCACAGGCTTATGTAGACTGTGGCAGAGTTCATTGAGGAGAATGCTAGAAATGAAGTGGAGCTTGTTTTCGTTGTGGGTCTAATGATCATCAGGTTAAGGATTGCCCACAGAAGCCAGCTCAGGCTCAAGCTGTTGATCAGAGGTTTGCTCAACCTGTGCGAGGAGGACTGCCACCGGTAAGGGGCCGTGGTCAAGGTCGAGGAGGCAATGGTAATGAACGTGGTCGTGGATCACCTGGCAGGGGTGCTGGTAATGCTGAGGCTCGTCAACCAGCCTTAGTGTATGCTGCTCGCCGCCGCGAGGAGGGTGATGCACCTGATGTTATAACTGGTACGTTCTTAATATCTCATGCACCATATATTGCTTTAATTAATGTGGGTTCGACGCATTCGTATGTTGCTTGTGAAATTTCTGGGTCGTTGGGTGTGCATTCTGAGGAGACTGTGAGTGGGGTCACAGTAGTTAGTCCTTTAGGTCACTCTGTTAAAGTAGACAAACTATTTAGGGAAGTGCCTTTAGAGACTCAGGGTTGGATCTTTACTGGAGATTTAATAGATCTACCGTTTGGAGAATTCGACTTGATTTTGGGCATGGACTGGTTAACCAAGGCAACGCTGGATTGTGCAGCCAAAAGAATGGTATTGAGAACAACCGAAGGCAAGGAGGTGATGGTTATTGGAACGATGGAACGATGCGTATATGCATCGATTATCGCCAGTTGAACAAACTGACAATAAAGAACAAGTACCCTCTATCGAGAATAAATGATTTGTTCGACCAGCTTCAAGGAGCTTTGGTGTTTTCCAAGATCGACCCTCGGTCTGGGTACCACCAGTTAAGGGTAAAGGAGGTGGATGTGCATAAGACGGCATTCAGAACTCGCTATGGTCACTATGAGTTTTTGGTTATGCCATTTGGATTGACGAATGCACCGGTAGCTTTTATGGATTTATTGAATCGAGTATTCCAGCCGTACTTGGATCGATTCGTGGTCGTCTTTATTGACGGTATATTGGTGTATTCAGAAACAGAGGAGAAGCATGACGAGCATCTTCGAATTGTTCTGCAAGTTTTGAGGGAAAAGCAGCTGTATGCGAAATTTAGCAAGTGCGAATTCTAGCTTCGAGAAGTGACTTTTCTGGGTCATGTTGTTTCTGCTGAGGGGATTAGGGTAGATCTTCGCAAAATTGAGGCAGTTCTGGATTGGAAGCCTCCTAGGACGGTGTCGGAAATTCATAGTTTTCTGGGTTTGGTAGGCTATTAGAGAAGGTTTGTTGAGGGGTTTTCTATCATCGTGGCTCTATTAACGAAATTGTTAAGGAATGGAGTAGCCTTTAATTGGACTGAGAGGCAGCAAGAAGCTTTTGACAAGCTAAAAAAGGTGTTGACTGAGGCGCCAGTGTTGATTCAGCCGGAATCTGGGAAGGACTTTATGGTTTATAGCGATGCTTCGCATGTGGGATTAGGTTGTGTGCTGATACAAGAGGATGAGGTGGTTGCTTATGCTTTGCGACAGCTTAAGCCTCACGAGGTGAATTACTCTACGCATGACTTGGAGTTGGCAGCGGTGGTGTTCGCATTGAAAATCTGGAGACACTACCTTTATGGGGAAAAGTGTATCATAGACACTGACCATAAAAGTCTCAAATATCTGTTAACTCAGAAGGAGTTGAATGTTAGGCAACGGAGATGGATAGAGTTGCTTAAGGACTATGACTGTTCGATTGAATACCACCCTGGCAGGGCTAATGTAGTGGCTGATGCACTGAGTCGAAGGACCGTTGCTGAGTTAAAGGCCATATTTGCTCGTTTGAGTTTGTATGATGATGGGAGCTTGCTAGCAGAGTTGCAAGGAAGATCGACTTGGACTGAGAGAATCAAAGAGTTACAGTTGAAGGATGATTTGTTGATTCCTCGATTTCAGCAAGTCAAGAATGGTGAGAGTGAGGATTTTAGACTGAATTCTGATGGGGTTCTTTGTTTCCGTGGGAGAATTTGCATTCCTAAGGACTTTGATTTAAGGCAGTTGATTCTGGGTGAGGCTCATGGTGGACCTTGTGCTATGCACCCTAGAGGTAATAAGTTGTATAAAGATTTGTGAGAGGTTTATTGGTGGCCTGGACTTAAGCATGAGGTGACTGAGTTCATTGGGAAATGTCTGACGTGTCAGCAAGTTAAAGTTGAGCACCAATTACCTTCTGGATTGTTGCAGCCAGTAAGGATTCCGCAGTAGAAATGGGAAAGAGTAACGATGGATTTTGTGAGTGGGTTGCCTTTGACACCTTCGAAGAAAGACTCTGTATGGGTAATCGTGGATAGGTTGACGAAGTCTACTCATTTTGTACCGGTTAGAACCGATTACTCACTGCAGAAGTTGGCCAAATTGTATGTAGCAGAAATTGTGCGTTTGCATGAGGTGCCAATTTCAATAATTTCTGATCGAGACCCTAGATTTACATCTCAATTCTGGAAGAAGTTACATGAGGCGTTAGGTACGCGATTGGACTTTAGTACTGCATTTCACCCTCAGACAGATGGTCAGTCTGAGAGGGTTATTCAAGTGTTGGAGGACATGTTGAGAGGATGTGTGATTGACTTTTGTGGTAGTTAGGAAGACTGTTTGCCATTGGCGGAATTTGCATACAACAACAGCTATCAAGCGAGTATTCAGATGGCTCCATATGAGGCACTTTATGGGTGGAGATGTCGTACTCCTACGTGTTGGACAGAGTTAGGAGAACGTAAAGTGCTTGGACCAGAATTGGTGGCAGATGTTGAAAGTAAGGTTAAACTGATTCGAGATCGGTTAAAGGAGGCGTTTGATTGGCAGAAGTCTTATGCTAACCTTAAGCGTAAGGAGATTGAGTTCACTGTTGGGGATATGGTGTTCCTAAAGGTGTCGCCGTGGAAGAAGATCTTGAGATTCGGTAGAAAAGGCAAGCTAAGTCCGCAGTTTATTGGGCCTTATAGGATTCTCAAGCGGAGTGGGCCAGTAGCATATCAGTTGGAGTTGCCACCAGAGTTGGATCATATCCATGATGTTTTTCACGTGTCTATGCTAAGACGGTATCGGTCGGACCCTTCGCATATTGTACCAGTGGAGGAGATTACAGTAAAAACCGATTTCACCTTCGAGGAAGAGCTTGTGCAAATCTTAGATCGTGAAGTCAAAGTCTTAAGGAGGAAGTCTCTTCCAGTGGTTAAGGTGTTATGGTACAACCATGGTAGAGAAGAAGCTACGTGGGAGCTAGAAGAAGCGATACGTCAACAATACCCTCAATTATTTGAATCAGGTAAATTTTGAGGCCGAAATTTCTTTAAGGGGGTAGAGTTGTAACGCCCTGATTTTCGAGATTTTTTAGGTTTTGTGAATTTTAGTGAAAAGTTAAATTTTTGGTGTTCTGAAGGTTGAAAATGTATGTACATGTGTTAGTGAGCCTTTAGAAGGTCCAAGCCTAAGTTAAAACCTGGTAAAATATTAAGTTGGATTTTCGAGTGAAAGGGGACTTGGTTAAGTAGGCCTTTAAGAACAACCGTGTAAAATATGTCACAAAGGGAGCCTTGGTAGAGTGGCAAGGTGGTGCCACTAAGATCCTAAAAAAGTGGCGCCTAAGTGGGTATTCAAGGACAAGGGTTCAAGTTGCAAGGTAAGCGTAGTGTTCTTTTTAATTTTTAAGCATGTGTCGGGCATGTGACTAACTTAAGTGAATTTTGGCAAGGGCTTCAGGGACTTGGGCCGATTGCTTTAGAGAGATTATTAGGGTTTCATCTTTTTCTATTTTCTGTCTTAAGAATTAGGGCTAGCCACCATAGGTATAATCTTCTCTTTTACTGTCAGAAAGCCGAAACTTGCCCCTCAAGAAAGCTTCTAGCCGATTTCTTCTTCTTCACCTCTACCATTATTTTCTTCACTTTTCTTTTTCCTCTTTGTTCTCTTCCCTAGCCGAACACCCTTATTACTCAGATCCACTCTTTCTTTTGCTCCCATCCCTCTCAAAAACACCCATAGCCGATTGTTCAAAGTGCTAGAATCCCGAAAGCTACTTCCTTTTGCTGAATCCTTCTAAGCCGAATTACCCCTGTTCCCTTCACCTGTTGTGGCCGATTACTACATCCCCTTGAGCCACACCATTTTCAACACCATCACCCAAGTCTATAGCCCAAATTGTCATCGTCTTCACCAGTTGAAAAGCTGAAATCGCCATAACCATAGGAGCTTTTGGCCGAATTCTTAGATCTCAGAGATTTGGTTTCTATCTACGTATAAGGGTTAGATCTACTCAGATCTAAGTTAGAATCAAGGTAAAAGCAGTGGTAAGTGGTTATCAACTCAGATCTTTAAGATATTTCATACATTGGAAAAGCTGAAAGTCCCTAAAGTTAGGAAGGTTGTCGATTTAGTCTATTAGTGATTTAAAGTAGTATTTTGGTTCTTTTTGGGTTTTAGTTAGCAAGGAAGGTGATCAAGCAAGGAGTGGAAGGCATCGGTATCATCAGATCTAGATCTAGTGCATCTAAATCGACAGAGGTAAGTTTTCATGGCCATTAAGGGTGTGGCCGAATGTGGTAAGGGATTTTGGTTGTAGTTTTTCGTAGATCTATTGATTAATCACTTAGATAATGGATTGTAGGAACGGGTGCATAGGAAATCTCGTCAGTGGAACTGCAAAACAGGTGTGTGCTTCGAACACCTTCATTGTTCAAATCGGCAAAAGCCGAAAAACTGAAATGCTGAAGTTCCGGCATTTTGAGGGCTTGTGAGCGTGCGAATGCTCTCAAGTTGGTAGGGAAATTTTGGATTTGGAACCAGCACTGGTGGGAGAGTTTGCCGCGGAATTTTGGGCACTACGGTAAGTTAGGCCTCGGTGGGCCGAATATAGGCCCAGTGGGTAATTTGGGCCCATTTGGGTAAAAATAGGTTTAAAGGCAATAATATGGATTACAGGCATCAAAACTGTTAAAACAAGATAATGGATTGGAAATTATTGGAAATTAAGGCTTAAATGGGCCTAATGGGCTAAAATGGCATGGTAGAGCCCATTAGGGGTTTTAGGGCCTAAGTGCTAAAACTGATAAACTGAATTAAATGAGTTTCTGAAACAACCACTGTAGTAGTAGAGGCTGTAATAATAATAAAAACTGTAATAAGAGAGTAGAATTACTAAAATACCCTTAGGATGAGAAAGTACTGATTTACCCCTAAGTATAAATTACCATTATACCCCTAGGGCTAAAATCGACTGTACTGCTTAATATGATTGTTACTGCTATTGCATACCATGATATGTATCTGTTGTATGGGTTGGGTTTTATTATTAGAGGAAGTGTGAGTGGCACTGTCACGTTACTGAAAGGGGCTATGCCTCGTACTGTTTCTGAAAGGGGCTTTGCCTCGTATACTATTTATCTGAGCAGCCATGCTGCAACTGTGGTGTGTGGGCTGGGTGGGTCGAGTTATTCCCCACATGGTGTATTGGCTAGTACGGGTGGTGTGTAGCGGTTGGTGGGTTGAGTAGTCTCCCCAATTGGGTTGCATTCATACTGTTATACTGTACTGTACTGTTATGGGCCTATAGGCCAAACTGTTATCTAAATAGGGTTCGGCCCAGTATCTGTTATAGGGCTTTGGCCCAGTATCTATAATCTGGATAAGGCTTCGGCCCAGTATTTGACTGAGACTGTTAGGGCTTAGGCCCAATGGGCTCGAGCCAATTTGGGCTTTGGATGGGTTCTGCATACACTGAGTTTTCCTAAACTCACCCTTCTCTTTCCATCCTTGCAGGTGAGCCCTAGATCGTGACTTGGTTGCTGGGAGGGAGTCAAAGTGGCCACGAGGATTGAGCACGGTTTAAAATCTGTTTTACTAGTTTATATTTCTAATTATCGGTTTCTACTTTTAAATTTGTTTAAGGCCACTATGACTGTTTTATTTGGGGTTTTCAAATTGCTTTACTTCGATTACAAATAACACACATATTTTTAAAAAGTAAATGAACGTTTTCTTAACCAACCTGTTACTACAAAAGACTAAGCAAGATAATAAGGTTAAAATGAATCGCTTAACAAATGGAATAGAGATTAAGTTGAATAATTATTCAAACAGGAATTTCCAAAAATCAAGCATTGCTTTTCAAACTCACCATCGGACTTAGTAAATAGGGCGGCGTAGGATAGTCTAGGTGATGTAGCACATCGAACATGGCCGTAACGTTTGGGCCGGGTTCGGGGTGTTACATTTAGTGGTATCAGAGCCAGGTTGCAACAACTCGACTGTGGATCGGGTCCAAAAAGGGTTTTCAAAATTTTTAAGCTCATAAAGGGTATTTTTGGAAAATTAGATTTTCTGGAAGAATTTTTGTTTTCGAAGTGATTTTTTTAAACTTGTCTTTTCTAAAATATGTTTAAAGAACTATATTTTAGGTCTACAATTTTTATTTGTTTGAAATCTGGTACTTCGAGAGGTGGCACACTGAATCCCCGGCACCAAGTTGTAAGTATTTTCTGCCTTAACTTCTGTACTGTACTGAAAATAAAACTTTAGATAGTACTGAGCCTTGGATGTATACTATAGGTGAGGTAGTATTAAGGCCATAAAACTGAGACTGTATGGTAAACTAAACCCTAGGAAACTGAGACAGTAGCTAGGTTACGATCGCGCGAACACAACTCTGAAATTTTATCTGTTCATAAGATATTCTGTAATAAACAACTGAAACATTAATTGATGTCATAAAATTCATAAATCAGATAATCGATATGAGTACAAAAGCTGCTCGTGGACGAGGCCGTGGACGAGGTCGAGTTAGTGCTCAAGCTGGATCGTCGTCTTCTGAGCATATACCAGCTGGAGAGGCACGACCATCGGTTGAGGATAATGGGCCGTACAATTGGGCCGCAGGGGATGACGCTCTGTCCCAGGCCATGCTGAGAGTTCTGGAAAGCATGGCTGGAGCCAATTTCGGGCTCATGAATAGGGGGTCCATTTCTAAGCGACTCCGGGCCAATGGTGCGTAAGTTTTTAGGGGCATATCTGTAGTGGCCCGAATGTGGCTGAGTACTGGTTGAAAGCCACAAAGTGAATTATGGATGACTTGGACTACTCAGTGGAGCAGAAGTTGAAAGGAGCGGTATCGTTGCTAAGGGACGAGGCGTATCAATGGTGGATCACCGTGAGAGAGGGTACCCCAGCTGAGAGGGTAACCTGGGAATTGTTCAAGCAGTCTTTCAAGGTAAAATATGCTGGGGCTAGTTATGTGGAAACACGAAGGAAGGAATTTCTTAACCTGACCCAGGGTAGTAAGACTGTTGCTGAATATGTGGCAGAATTTATTCGATTAAGCCGGTATGCTAGTGGCATTGTTTCCACCGTGTATGAGGGCAGTGTTCGGTTTGAGGATGGCCTAAGAGATAAGCTGAGAGTTTTGATAGCACCGCAGAGGGAGCGCGACTTTGCTGCACTGGTGGAGAAGACTAAGATAGCCGAGGAAGTAAAGCAAGCTGAAAGGCAGAATTGCGATAGGGATCGCAACCGTTTTAAAAGAGAGTCTGGAACATCAGGAGCTGCAAACCGGAATTTTAAGAGGGCTACAGTAGAAGAACTAGTACGAGCTATGCCAGTGAATGTTGTTAGACCACAGGCTTGTGGAGACTGTGGCAGAGTTCATCGAGGAGAATACTGGAAATGCAGTGGAGCTTGTTTTCGTTGTGGGTCTAACGATCATCAGGTTAAGGATTGCCCACAGAAGCCAGCTCAGGCTCAAGCTGTTGATCAAAGGGTTGCTCAGCCTATGCGAGGAGGACTGCCACCGGTAAGGGGCCGTGGTCAAGGTAGAGGAGGCAATGGTAATGAACGTGGTCGTGGAGCACCTGGCAGGGGTGCTGGTAATGCTGAGGCTTGTCAACCAGCCTTAGTGTATGCTGCTCGCCGCCGCGAGGAGGGTGATGCACCTGATGTTATAATTGGTACATTCTTAATATCTCATGCACCATATACTACTTTAATTGATGTGGGTTCGACGCATTTGTATGTTGCTTGTGAAATTTCTGGGTCGTTTGGTGTGCATTCTGAGGAGACTGTGAGTGGGGTCACAGTAGTTAGTCATTTAGGTCACTCTGTTAAAGTAGACAAACTATTTAGGGAAGTGCCTTTAGAGACTCAGGGTTGGATCTTTACTGGAGATTTAATGGAGCTACCTTTTGGAGAATTCGACTTTATTTTGGGCATGGACTAGTTAACCAAGCACAAGGCAACGCTGGATTGCGTAGCCAAAAGAATGGTATTGAGAACAACCGAAGGCGAGGAGGTGATGGTTATTGGTGAACGTAGGGACTATTTGTCCAATGTGGTTTCGGCCTTAAGGGCTGAAGGGTTGATGCGCAAAGGTTGTGAAGCATACTTGGCGTTCATAAGTCAAACTGAACCCGAATGGGTGACAGTGGAGACAGTGAAGACGGTTAATGAATTTCAAGATGTTTTTCCTAAGGAGCTTCCTGGATTACCTCCTAACCGAGAAGTTGAGTTTGGGATCGATCTGTTGCCTGGAATAGCTCCAGTGTCCATTGCGCCTTACAGAATGGCACCAAAGAAGCTAGTGGAATTGAAAGCCCAGATTCAATAGTTGTTAGATAAGGGCTTCATTAGACCGAGTGTGTCTCCGTGGGGAGCATCGGTACTATTCGTGAAAAAGAAGGATGGAACGATGCGTATGTGCATCGATCATCGCCAGTTGAACAAACTGACAATAAAGAACAAGTACCCTCTACCGAGGATAAACAATTTGTTCGACCAGCTTCAAGGAGCTTCGGTGTTTTCCAAGATCGACCTTTGGTCTGGGTACCACCAGTTAAGGGTAAAGGAGGTGGATGTGCATAAGACGGCATTTAGAACTCGCTATGGTCACTACGAGTTTTTGGTTATGCCATTTGGAATGACGAATGCACTGGCAGCTTTTATGGATTTAATGAATCGAGTATTCTAACCGTACTTGGATCGATTCGTGGTCGTCTTTATTGGTGATATATTGGTGTATTCGGAAACAGAGGAGAAGCATGACGAGCATCTTCGAATTGTTCTGCAAGTTTTGAGGGAAAAGCAACTGTATGCGAAATTTAGCAAGTGCGAATTCTGGCTTCGAGAAGTGACTTTTTTGGGTCATGTTGTTTCTGCTGAGGGGATTAGGGTAGATCCTCGCAAAATTGAGACAGTTCTGGATTGGAAGCCGCCTAGGACGGTGTTAAATATTCATAGTTTTCTAGGTTTGGCAGGCTATTATAGAAGGTTTGTTGAGGGGTTTTCTATCATCGCGGCTCAGTTAACGAAATTGTTAAGGAAGGGAGTAGCCTTTAATTGGACTGAGAGGCAGCAAAAAGCTTTTGACAAGCTGAAAAAGGTGTTGACTGAGGCGCCAGTGTTGATTCAGCCGGAATCTGGGAAGGACTTTACGGTTTATAGTGATGTTTCAGATGTGGGATTAGGTTGTGTACTGATGCAAGAGGGTAAGGTGGTTGCTTATGCTTCGCGGCAGCTTAACCTCACGAGGTGAATTACCCTACGCTTGATTTGGAGTTGGCAGCAGTGGTGTTCGCATTGAAAATCTGGAGACATTACCTTTATGGGGAAAAGTGTATCATATACGCTGACCATAAAAGTCTCAACTATCTGTTAACTCAAAAGGAGTTGAATCTTAGGCAACGGAGATGGATAGAGTTGCTTAAGGACTATGACTGTTCAATTGAATACCACCCTGGTAGGGCTAATGTAGTGGCTGATGCACTGAGTCGAAAGACCGTTGCTGAGTTAAAGGCCATATTTGCTCGTTTGAGTTTGTATGATGATGGGAGCTTGCTAGCAAAGTTGCAAGTAAGATCGACTTGGACTGAGAGAATCAAAGAGTTACAGTTGAAGGATGATTCGCTGATTCCTCGATTTCAGCAAGTCAAGAATGGTGAGAGTGAGGATTTTAGACTTAATTCTGATGGGGTTCTTTGTTTCCGTGGGAGAAGTTACATTCCTAAGGACTCTGATTTAAGGCAGTTGATTCTAGGTGAGGCTCATGGTGGACCTTGTGCTATGCACCCTGGATGTAATAAGTTGTATAAAGATTTGTGAGAGGTTTATTGGTGGCCTGGACTTAAGCGTGAGGTGACTGAGTTCGTTGGGAAATGTCTGACGTGTCAGCAAGTTAAAGCTGAGCACCAATTGCCTTCTGGATTGTTGCAGCCAGTGAAGATTCTGCAGTGGAAATGGGAAAAAGTAACGATGGATTTTGTGAGTGGGTTGCCTTTGACACCTTCAAAGAAAGACTCTGTATGGGTAATCGTGGATAGGTTGACGAAGTCTGCTCATTTTGTACCGGTCAGAACCAATTACTCACTGCAGAAGTTGGCCAAATTTTATGTAGCAGAAATTATGCGTTTGCATGGGGTGCCAGTTTCAATAATTTCTGATCGAGACCCTAGATTTACATCTCAATTCTGGAAGAAGTTGCATGAGGCGTTAGGTACGCAATTGGACTTTAGTACTGCATTTCACCCTTAGACAGATGGTCAGTCTGAGAGGGTTATTCAAGTGTTGGAGGACATGTTGAGAGGATGTGTGGTTGACTTCTGTGGTAATTGGGAAGACTATTTGCCATTGGCAGAATTTGCATACAACAACAGTTATCAAGCGAGTATTCAGATGGCTCCATATGAGGCACTTTATGGGCGGAGATGTCGTACTCCTACGTGTTGGATAGAGTTAGGAGAACGTAAAGTGCTTGGACCAGAATTGGTGGCAGATGCTGAAAGTAAGGTTAAACTGATTCAAGATCGGTTAAAGGAGGCGTCTGATCGGCAGAAGTCTTATGCTAACCTTAAGCGTAAGGAGATTGAGTTCGCTGTTGGGGATATGGTGTTCCTAAAGGTGTCGCCGTGGAAGAAGATCTTGAGATTCGGTAGAAAAGGCAAGCTAAGTCTGCAGTTTATTGGGCCTTATAGGATTCTCAAGCGGATTGGGCTAGTAGCATATCAGTTGGAGTTGCCACCAGAGTTGGATCGTATCCATGACGTTTTTCACGTGTCTATGCTAAGACGGTATAGGTCGGACCCTTCGCATATTGTACCAGTGGAGGAGATTGCAGTAAAAATCGATTTGACCTTCGAGGAAGAGCTTGTGCAAATCTTAGATCGTGAAGTCAAAGTCTTAAGGAGGAAGTCTGTTCCAGTGGTTAAGGTGCTATGGCGCAACCATGGTAGAGAAAAAGCTACGTGGGAGCCAAAAGAAGCGATGCGTCAACAATACCCTCAATTATTTGGATTAGGTAAATTTCGAGGCCGAAATTTCTTTAAGGGGGTAGAGTTGTAATGCCCTAATTTTTGGGATTTTTCGGGTTTTGTGAAATTTAGTGAAATTTTAAATTTTTGGTGTTCTGAAGGTTGAAAATGTATGTACATGTGTTAGTGAGCCTTTAGAAGGCCCAAGCTTAAGTTAAAACTTGGTAAAATATTAAGTTGGATTTTCAAGTGAAAGGGGACTTGGTTAAGTAGGCCTTTAAGAATAACCGTGTAAAATATGTCACAAAGGGAGTCTTGGTAGAGTGGCAAGGTGGCGCCACTAAGCTCCTAAAAAAGTGGCGCCTAAATGGGAATTCAAGGACAAGGGTTCAAGTTGCAAGGTAAGCGTAGTGTTCTTTTTAATTTTTAAGCATGTGCCGGGCATGTGACTAACTTAAGTGAATTTCGGCAAGGGCTTCAGGGACTTGGGCCGATTGCTTTAGAGAGATTATTAGGGTTTCATCTTTTTCTATTTTCTGTCTTAAGAATTAGGGCTGGCCACCATAGGTATAATCTTCTCTTTTACTGTCAGAAAGCCGAAACTTGCCTCCCGAGAAAGCTTCTAGCCGATTTCTTCTTCTTCACCTCTACCATTATTTTCTTCACTTTTCTTTTTCATCTTTGTTCTCTTCCCTAGCCGAACACCCTTATTACTCAAATCCACTCTTTCTTTTGCTCCCATCCCTCTCAAAAACACCCATAGCCGATTGTTCAAAGTGCTAGAATCCCGAAAGCTACTTCCTTTTGCCGAATCCTTCTAAGCCGAGTTACCCCTGTTCCTTTCACCTGTTGTGGCTGATTACTACATCCCCTTGAGCCACACCATTTTCGACACCATCACCCAAGTCTATAGCCCAAATCGTCATCTTCTTCACCAGTTGAAAAGCCGAAATCGCCATAACCATAGGAGCTTTTGGCCGAATTCTTAGATCTTAGAGATTTGGTTTCTATCTACGTATAAGGGTTAGATCTACTTAGATCTAAGTTAGAATCAAGGTAAAAGCAGTGGTAAGTGGTTATCAACTCAGATCTTTAAGATATTTCATACATTGGAAAAGCCGAAAGTCCCTAAAGTTAGGGAGGTTGTCGATTTAGTCTATTAGTGATTTAAAGTAGTATTTTGGTTCTTTTTGGGTTTTAGCTATAGGGCTTTGGACTAGTATCTGTAATCTGGATAGGGCTTCAGCCCAGTATTTGACTGAGACTGTTAGGGCTTAGGCCTAGTGGGCTCGAGCCAATTTGGGCTTTGGATGGGTTCTGCATACACTGAGTTTTCCCAAACTCACCCTTCTCTTTCCATCCTTACAGGTGAGCCCTAGATCGTGACTTGGTTGCTGGGAGGGATTCAGAGTGGCCACGAGGACTGAGCACGGTTTAAAATCAGTTTTACTACTTTATATTTCTAATTATCGGTTTCTACTTTTAAATTTGTTTATGGGTTGTAATAAAGCCACTATGACTGTTTTATTTGGGGTTTTCAAATTGCTTTACTTCGATTACAAATAACACACATATTTTCAAAAAGTAAATGAACGTTTTCTTAACCAACCTGTTACTACAAAAGACTAAGCAAGATAATAAGGTTAAAATGAATTGCTTAACAAATGGAATAGAGATTAAGTTGAATAATTATTCAAACAGGAATTTCCAAAAATCAAGCATTGCTTTTCAAACTTACCATCGGACTTAGTAAATAGGGCGGCGTAGGATAGTCTAGGTGATGTGGCACACCGAACATGGCCGTAACGTCTGGGCCAGGTTTGGGGTGTTACATTTAGTGGTATCAGAGCCAGGTTGCAACAACTCGACTGTGGATCGGGTCCAAAAAGGGTGTTCAAAATTTTTAAGCTCATAAAGGGTATTTTTGGAAAATTAGATTTTCTGGAAGAATTTTTGTTTTCGAAGTGATTTTTTTTTAAACTTGTCTTTTCTAAAATATGTTTAAAGAATTATTTTTTAGGTCTACAATTTTTATTTGTTTGAAATCTGGTACTTCGAGAGGTGGCACACTGAATCCCCGGTACCAAGTTGTAAGTATTTTCTGCCTTAACTTCTGTACTGTACTGAAAATAGAACTGTAGATAGTATTGAGCCTTGGATGTATACTATAGGTGAGGTAGTATTAAGGCTATAAAACTGAGACTGTATGGTAAACTAAACCCTAGGAAACTGAGACAGTAGCTAGGCTACGATCGCGCGAACACAACTCTGAAATTTTATCTGTTCATAAGATATTCTGTAATAAACAACTGAAACATTAACTGATGTCATAAAATTCGTAAATCAGATAATCGATATGAGTACAAGAGCTGCTCGTGGACGAGGCCGTGGATGAGGCCGAGTTAGTGCTCAAGCTGGATCGTCGTCTTTTGAGCATATACCAGCTGGAGAGGCACGACCACCGGTTGAGGATAATGGGCCGTACGATCGGGCCGCAAGGGACGACCCTCTTTCTCAGGCCATGCTGAGAGTTCTGGAAGAGGTGGCTGGAGTAAATTTCGGGCCCATGAATGGGGGTCCATTTCTGAGCGACTCCCGGCCAATGGAGCGAAAGTTTTTAGGGGCATATCAAGAGTGGCCCCGAATGTGGCTGAGTACTGGTTGGAAGCCACAGAGCGAATTATGGATGACTTGGACTGCTCAATGGAGCAGAAGTTGAAAGGAGCAGTATTGTTGCTGAGGGACGAGGCGTATCAATGGTGGATCACCGTGAGAGAGGGTACCCCAGCTGAGAGGGTAACCTGGGAATTGTTCAAGCAGTCTTTCAAGGCGAAATATGTTGGGGCTAGTTATGTGGACGCACGAAGGAACGAATTTCTGAACCTGACCCAGGGTAGTAAGACTGTGGCTGAATATGAGGCAGAATTTCTGCGATAAGCCGGTATGCTAGTGGCATTGTTTCCACCGTGTATGAGGGCAGTGTTCGGTTTGAGAATGGCCTAAGAGATGAGCTGAGAGTTTTGATAGCGCCGCAGAGGGAGAGCGACTTTGCTGCACTGGTGGAGAAGGCTAAGATAGCCGAGGAAGTGAAGCAAGCTAAAAGGCAGAATCGTGATAGGGATCGCAACTGTTTTAAAAGAGAGTCTGGAACATCAGGAGCTGCAAACCGGAATTTTAAGAGGGCTAAAGTAGAAGAACCAGTACGAGCTGTGCCAGTGAATGTTGTTAGACCACAGGCTTGTGGAGACTGTGGCAGAGTTCATCGAGGAGAATGCTGGAAACGTAGTGGAGCTTGTTTTCGTTGTGGGTCTAATGATCATCAGGTTAAAGATTGCCCACAGAAGCCAGCTCAGGCTCAAGCTGTTGATTAGTGGGTTGCTCAGCCTGTGCGAGGAGGACTGCCACCGGCAAGGGGCCGTGGCCAAGGTAGAGGAGGCAATGGTAATTAATGTGGTCGTGGAGCACCTGGCAGGGGTGCTGGTAATGCTGAGGCTCGTCAACCAGCCTTAGTGTATGCTGCTCGCCGCCGCGAGGAGAGTGATGCACCTGATGTTATAACTGGTACGTTCTTAATATCTCATACACCATATACTGCTTTAATTGATATGGGTTCGACGCATTCGTATGTTGCTTGTAAAATTTCTGGACCGTTGGGTGTGCATTTTGAGGAGACTGTGAGTGGGGTCACAGTAGTTAGTCCTTTAGGTCACTCTGTTAAAGTAGACAAACTATTTAGGGAAGTGCCTTTAGAGACTCAAGGTTGGATCTTTACTGGAGATTTAATGGAGCTACCTTTTGGAGAATTCGACTTGATTTTGGGCATGGACTGGTTAACCAAGCACAAGGCAACGCTGGATTACGCAGCCAAAAGAATGGTATTGAGAACAACCGAAGGCGAGGAGGTGATGGTTATTGGTGAACTAGGGACTATTTGTCCAATGTGGTTTCGGCCTTAAGGGCTGAAGGGTTGATGCGCAAAGGTTGTGAAGCATACTTGGTGTTCGTAAGTCTAACTGAACCCGAAGGGGTGACAGTGAAGACAGTTAATGAATTTCAAGATGTTTTTCCTGAGGAGCTTCCTGGATTACCTCCTAACCGAGAAGTTGAATTTGGGATCGATCTGTTGCCTGGAACAGCTCCAGTGTCCATTACGCCTTACAGAATGGCACCAAAGGAGCTAGTGGAATTGAAAACCCAGATTCAAGAGTTGTTAGATAGGGGCTTCATTAGACTGAGTGTGTCTCCGTGGGGAGCACCGATACTGTTCGTGAAAAAGAAGGATGGAACGATGCGTATGTGCATCGATTATCGCCAGTTGAACAAACTGACGATAAAGAACAAGTACCCTCTACCGAGAATAAACGATTTGTTCGACCACCTTCAAGGAGCTTCGGTGTTTTCCAAGATTGACCTTCAGTCTGGGTACCACCAGTTAAGGGTAAAGGAGGTGGATGTGCATAAGGCGGCATTCAGAACTCGCTATGGTCACTATGAGTTTTTGGTTATGCCATTTAGATTGACGAATGCACCGGCAGCTTTTATGGATTTAATGAATCGAGTATTCCAGCCGTACTTGGATCGATTCGTGGTCGTCTTTATTGATGATATATTGGTGTATTCGGAAACAGAGGAGAAGCATGACGAGCATCTTCGAATTGTTCTGCAAGTTTTTAGGGAAAAGTAGCTGTATGCGAAATTTAGCAAGTGCAAATTCTGGCTTCGAGAAGCGACTTTTCTGGGTCATGTTGTTTCTGCTGAGGGGATTAGGGTAGATTCTCGCAAAATTGAGGCAGTTCTGGATTGGAAGTCGCCTAGGACGGTGTCAGAAATTCATAGTTTTCTGGGTTTGGCAGGCTATTATAGAAGGTTTGTTGAGGGGGTTTCTATCATCGCGGCTCCGTTAACGAAATTGTTAAGGAAGGGAGTAGCCTTTAATTGGACTGAGAGGTAGCAAGAAGCTTTTGACAAGCTGAAAAAGGTGTTGACTGAGGCGCCAGTGTTGATTCAGCCAGAATCTGGGAAGGACTTTACGGTTTATAGAAATGCTTTGCATGTGGGATTAGGTTGTGTGCTGATGCAAGAGGGTAAGGTGGTTGCTTATGCTTCGCGGTAGCTTAAGCTTCACGAGGTGAATTACCCTACGCATGATTTGGAGTTGGCAGCGGTGGTGTTCGCATTGAAAATCTTGAGACATTACCTTTATGGGGAAAAGTGTATCATATACACTGACCATAAAAGTCTCAAATATCTGTTAACTCAGAAGGAGTTGAATGTTAGGCAACGGAGATGGATAGAGTTTCTTAAGGACTATGACTGTTCGATTGAATACCACCCTGGTAGGGCTAATGTAGTGGCTGATGCACTGAGTCGAAGGACTATTGCTGAGTTAAAGACCATGTTTGCTCGTTTGAGTTTGTATGATGATGGGAGCTTGCTAGCAGAGTTGCAAGTAAGATCGACTTGGACTGAGAGAATCAAAGAGTTACAGTTGAAGGATGATTAGTTGATTCCTCGATTTCAGCAAGTCAAGAATGGTGAGAGTGAGGATTTTAGACTGAATTCTGATGGGGTTCTTTGTTTCCGTGGGAGAATTTACATTCCTAAGGACTCTGATTTAAGGCAGTTGATTCTGGGTGAGGCTCATGGTGGACCTTGTGCTATGCACCTTAGAGGTAATAAGTTGTATAAAGATTTGTTAGAGGTTTATTGGTGGCCTGGGCTTAAGCGTGAGGTGACTGAGTTCGTTGGGAAATGTCTGACGTGTTAGCAAGTTAAAGCTGAGCACCAATTGCCTTCTGGATTGTTGCAGCCAGTGAAGATTCCGTAGTGGAAATGGGAAAGAGTAACGATGGATTTTGTGAGTGGGTTGCCTTTGACACCTTCGGAGAAAGACTCTGTATGGGTAATCGTGGATAGGTTGACAAAGTTTGCTCATTTTGTACCGGTCAGAACCAATTACTCACTGCAGAAGTTGGCCAAATTGTATGTAGCAGAAATTGTGCATTTGCATGGGGTGCCAGTTTCAATAATTTCTGATCGAGACCCTATATTTACATCTCAATTCTGGAAGAAGTTGCATGAGGCGTTAGGTACGCGATTGGACTATAGTACTGCATTTCACCCTCAGACAGATGGTCAGTCTGAGAGGGTTATTCAAGTGTTGGAGGACATGTTGAGAGGATGTGTGATTGACTTCTGTGGTAGTTGGGAAGACTATTTGCCATTGGCGGAATTTACATACAACAACAACTATCAAGCGAGTATTCAGATGGCTCCATATGAGGCACTTTATGGGCGGAGATATCATACTCCTACGTGTTGGACAGAGTTAGGAGAACGTAAAGTGCTTGGACCAGAATTGGTGGCAGATGCTGAAAGTAAGGTTAAACTGATTCGAGATCGGTTAAAGGAGGCGTCTGATCGGTAGAAGTCTTATGCTAACCTTAAGCGTAAGGAGATTGAGTTCGCTATTGGGGATATGATGTTCCTAAAGGTGTCGCCGTGGAAGAAGATCTTGAGATTCGGTAGAAAAGGCAAGCTAAGTCCGCAGTTTATTGGGCCTTATAGGATTCTCAAGCGGATTGGGCCAGTAGCATATCAGTTGGAGTTGCCACCAGAGTTGGATCGTATCCATGACATTTTTCACGTGTCTATGCTAAGACAGTATCGGTTGGACCCTTCGCATATTGTACCAGTGGAAGAGATTGCAGTAAAAACCGATTTAACCTTCGAGGAAGAGCCTGTGCAAATCTTAGATCGTGAAGTCAAAGTCTTAAGGAGGAAGTCTGTTCCAGTGGTTAAGGTGCTATGGCGCAACCATGGTAGAGAAGAAGCTACGTAGGAGCCAGAAGAAGCGATGCGTCAACAATACCCTCAATTATTTGGATCAGGTAAATTTCGTGGCCGAAATTTCTTTAAGGGGGTAGAGTTGTAACGCCCTGATTTTTGGGATTTTTCCAGTTTTGTGAATTTTAGTGAAATTTTAAATTTTTGGTGTTCTGAAGGTTGAAAATGAATGTACATGTGTTAGTGAGCCTTTAGAAGGCCCAAGCTTAAGTTAAAGCCTGGTAAAATATTAAGTTGGATTTTCGAGTGAAAGGGGACTTGGTTAAGTAGGCCTTTAAGAACAATCGTGTAAAATATGTCACAAAGGGAGCCTTGGTAGAGTGGCAAGGTGGTGCCACTAAGATCCTAAAAAAGTGGCGCCTAAGTGGGTATTCAAGGACAAGGGTTCAAGTTGCAAGGTAAGCGTAGTGTTCTTTTTAATTTTTAAGCATGTGTCGGGCATGTGACTAACTTAAGTGAATTTCGGCAAGGGCTTCAGGGACTTGGGCCGATTGCTTTAGAGAGATTATTAGGGTTTCATCTTTTTTTATTTTCTGTCTTAAGAATTAGGGCTAGCCACCATAGGTATAATCTTCTCTTTTACTGTTAGAAAGCCGAAACTTGCCTCCCGAGAAAGCTTCTAGCCGATTTCTTCTTCTTCACCTCTACAATTATTTTCTTCACTTTTCTTTTTCCTCTTTGATCTCTTCCCTAGCCGAACACCCTTATTACTCAGATCCACTCTTTCTTTTGCTCCCATCCCTCTCAAAAACACCCAAGCCGTTTGTTCAAAATGCTAGAATCCTGAAAGCTACTTCCTTTTGCCGAATCCTTCTAAGCCGAATTACCACTGTTCCCTTTACCTGTTGTGGCTGATTACTACATCCCCTTGATCCACACCATTTTCGACACCATCACCCAAGTCTATAGCCCAAATCGTCATCTTCTTCACTAGTTGAAAAGCCGAAATCGCCATAACCATTGGAGCTTTTGGCCGAATTCTTAGATCTCAGAGATTTGGTTTCTGTCTATGTATAAGGGTTAGATCTACTCAGATCTAAGTTAGAATCAAGGTAAAAGCAGTGGTAAGTGGTTATCAACTCAGATCTTTAAGATATTTCATACTTTGGAAAAGCCGAAAGTCCCTAAAGTTAGGGAGGTTATCGATTTAGTCTATTAGTGATTTAAAGTAGTATTTTGGTTCTTTTTGGGTTTTAGTTAGCAAGGAAGGTGATCAAGCAAGGAGTGGAAGGCATCGGTATCATCAGATCTAGATCTAGTGCATCTAAATCGACAGAGGTAAGTTTTCATGGCCATTAAGGGTGTGGCCGAATGTGGTAAGGGATTTTGGTTGTAGTTTTTCGTAGATCTATTGATTAATCACTTAGATAATGGATTGTAGGAATGGGCGCATAGGAAATCTCATCAGTGGAACTGCAAAACAGGTGTGTGCTTCGAACACCTTCATTGTTCAAATCAGCAAAAGCCGAAAAACTGAAATGCCGAAGTTCCGGCATTTTGAGGGCTTGTGAGCGTGCGAATGCTCTCAAGTTGGTAGGGAAAATTTGGATTTGGAACCAGCACTGGTGGGAGAGTTTGCCGCGGAATTTTGGGCGCTACGGTAAGTTGGGCCTCGGTGGGCCAAATATGGGCCCAATGGGCAATTTGGGCCCATTTGGGTAAAAATAGGTTTAAAGGCAATGATATGAATTACAGGCATAAAAACTATTAAAACAAGAAATGTATTGGAAATTAAGGCTTAAATGGGCCTAATGGGCTAAAATGGCATGGTAGAGCCCATTAGGGGTTTTAGGGCCTAAGGGCTAAAACTGATAAACTGAATTAAATGAGTTTCTGTAACAACCACCATAGTAGTAGAGGCTATAATAAGAATAAAAACTATAATAAGAGAACAGAATTACTGAAATACCCTTAGGATGAGAAATTATTGATTTACCCCTAAGTGTAAATTACCATTATACCCCTAAGGCTAAAATCGACTGTACTGCTTGATATGACTGTTACTGCTATTGCATACCATGATATGTATCTTGTGCATGGGTTGGGTTTTATTATTGGAGGAAGTGTGAGTGGCACTGCCACGTTACTGAAAGGGGCTATGCCTCGTACTGTTTCTAAAAGGGGCTTTGCCTCGTATACTGTTTATTTGAGCAGCCATGCTGCAACTGTGGTGTGTGGGCTGGGTGGGTCGAGTTATTCCCTACATGGTGTGTTGGCTGGTACGAGTGGTGTGTTGAGTAGTCTCCCCAATTGGGTTGCATTCATACTGTTATACTGTACTGTACTGTTATGGGACTATGGGCCAAACTGTTATCTGAATAGGGCTTCGGCCCAGTATTTGATTGAGACTGTTAGGGCTTAGGCCCAGTGGGCTCGAGCCAATTTGGGCTTTGGATGGGTTCTGCACACACTGAGTTTTCCCAAACTCACCCTTCTCTTTCCATCCTTGCAGGTGAGCCCTAGATCGTGACTTGGTTGCTGGGAGGGATTCAGAGTGGCCACGAGGACTGAGCACGGTTTAAAATCAGTTTTACTACTTTATATTTCTAATTACCGGTTTCTACTTTTAAATTTGTTTATGGGTTGTAATAAGGCCACTATGACTGTTTTATTTGGGGTTTTCAAATTGCTTTACTTCGATTACAAATAACACACATATTTTCAAAAAGTAAATGAACGTTTTCTTAACCAACCTGTTACTACAAAAGACTAAGCAAGATAATAAGGTTAAAATGAATCGCTTAACAAATGGATTAGAGATTAAGTTGAATAATTATTCAAACGGGAATTTCCAAAAATCAAGCATTGCTTTTCAAACTCACCATCGGACTTAGTAAATAGGGCGGCGTAGGATAGTCTAGGTGATGTAGCACACCGAACATGGCCATAACGTCTGGGCCGGGTTCGGGGTGTTACAGGTATGATCCTAAACTATATGTGAGAACATGGTAAGATGGTGGTGTGGTAAGATAACAAATGTTCTTATGCTATGTATGTTTGAGTATTGTTATTGAATTTGATTCCCATGTTGAATTCCATGATTATATTACTTGTTATTTACATGTGAACTTACTAAGCATTTATGCTTACTCCCTCCGTTTCATTCATTGTAGTTTTGGACAAGCCGGCTCAGGAATCGGGATAGGTCGAAGGCTCGTTCACACTATCCGAAGAACTTTTTGGTAACATGGCTTGTATAACTTAAATATGGCATGTATAGCAATATACTCATTTTGTGTAATTAATCTTATGGTATGGCTTTTGCTTGATGAGGAAATGTTTGGTAGTGGTTAGACCTTGAAATAGCCTATTGTGATCATATTTGATGTTGAGTATGTTTAATGTGCTATCTAGTCTATGAAAAACCATAGAAAGTTGAATCTTATTATAAAATAGAACATTGCAGCAGAAATGACGTAAATTTGAAAAATCACTAAAAATAGTAGAAATCGAATTAGGGGATGAATTAAATATGAAATTGAAGCTTATTGTGACTACTTTCATATGGAAGAAGCGAAATAGGTAAAGGAGTTATATGTTGTGAGATATTTGAGTTTTAGTAAAATAGGGCCAGAGTAATTTTTGGATCCCCTGTTCCAACTTTGGAAATTCACCATAAATTGTGCAAAAATAATTAGGAGGTATACTATATATGTACAGAATCCTTATTGAGCCTAGTTTTAATAGAAACAAACAGTATAGTCTTATAAATTTTTTACAGAGATAAAAGTGGTTCGTAGTAAGCAGAGGTCAGTGTAGTCGAGTTCTAAAATAGGGGTAACTTTAACTAATAAACTATACTAATTGGCCCAACCAAAAATTCTAGACAAAATTAGTAGATATATATATGAGTCTAGTTTCAGGGAAAATTTACGGATTCAAATTTTGAGTTTCGTAACTCGAGATATGATTTTTTTAGCGACCATGACGCAGAAGGACAGCTTATTCATAAAGTTAAAATAAATGGTCTAAAGTTGTTTAAATGATGAACTAAGTTTAGTAACACCTCGAACTCGACTCCGGTGACGGTCTCAGGTAAGAGGGCATTACAATACCCATATGGATTTGGGGGTCGAACTCTTAGACCTCTAAGATTCATTCTTTGCTGGTATTTAGACGCTAGATCTGCGTCAGATCTGGGTCAGAAACGGGATTGGAATCGTTCTGGTTAAGAGAACCTTTCGTAAGTGCTTGAAATCTCTGATTCTATTCTTTATTTCAGGGTTTAGGGAAAAGCTGAAACCCCTATAAAGGGTGACTATTGATTGGGGGCTAAAGGCTCTATAAGATCTTAATATTCAGTTGTTGTGTGTTAAGGTGGATTAAGATGATCAAATGAGGAATATTGGAGGCTTGGATCTTTGGAACGAATAGATCTAGATCTAGTCACTGTTCTCGGCAGAAGGTAAGTATTCAAGTGAGTTATGGGTGATTGCCGAATGTATATGGATTAAGATAATGATAGTTTCGATTAGATGTTAGATTAGCAGTATAGTTTCAACCGATTGTAGGATACCGTGGGAGATCTCGTTAGCGTTCATCGCAAAACAGGTGTGTAAATGAACACCCTCTTGTAGTCTAAATCGGCAAAAGTCGAAAAGTCAAAATACCGAAATTCAGGCATTTCGTGGCCTTGCGAGCATGCGAGCACTCGTCAGTCAGTTAGAAGCGGCAAGATCTGTAATCGCAATCGGTAAAGTTGGTAAGTGCGTGATTTCGTGCACCTCGGTAATTTAGGCCTCGAGGGGTTGAATTTGGGCCCAATGGGCTTACGGGCCCATTTAGGTGAAACCTAGTGGTAAGTGGGTTCTGGTAATTTTTATGTTAAGATTGTTAAAACCACTGTAAAATTTGGGGCTTAGTGGGCCAAAATAGTTAACTGACACTGTAGGGCCCATTAGGGGTTTTAGGGCCCAATAACTAAAAACTACTAAAATGGGTTAAATAGATTACTGGGATGAAAGTTAGAATATTAATGACTTAATTATGTATAAAACCCTAAAAACTGGTATAATTATTGAAATACCCCTTAAGGGTGTGAAATTACTGTTTTACCCCTAGGTGCAAAATGACAGTTATACCCTTAGGGTTAAATTTGACTGAAATGCATGCTTTACTGTTTCTGTTCACTGTATGCCATGACATGATTATTTGTTGCATGGACTGGGTTTATTCATTGAGGAAGTGTAAGAGGCTTTGCCTCGTACTGATTATTGAAAGAGGCTATGCCTCATACTGTTTACTGAAAGGGGCTTTGCCTCGATATACTATTAGTGGCTTGGCCACATTATCTGAGTAGCTATGCTGCGACTATGGAGTGTAGCAGCTAGGTGGGTTGAATATTTCCCCACATGGTGTGTTTATGGCTGGTACGGGTGGAGTGTAGCGGATGGACATAGGTTGGGCTTTGGGGTTTTGCATACATGCATTATTACTGATCTGTTACTGTAATAGGCCTATGGGCTACACTGTATATTGAACAGGGCTTTGGCCCAATGCACTATTATCTGAATAGGGTTTCGATCAAGTTTACCATATCTGGATAGGGCTTCGGCCCAGTTATTACTGAGACTGGATACTGCTTAGGCCCAGTGGGCTTGAGCTGATTTAGGCTCCAGATAGTCTTCTTTGCACACTGAGTTTCCAAACTCACCCCTTTTCTTCCATCCATGCAGGTGAGCCCTAGACTGGTGGACTTGGAGCTGGGAGGGATTCAGAGTGGCCACATAGACTGGACTGTTGGTTTTTTTAAGTCTTTAATTTTCGTATTTATTTTTAATCATTTTATTCTGGTTTTGGGTTGTAATAAGGTCGCTCTAATTATTTTGATTTGGGTTTTTAATTATTTATTTTTACTATACAATAATTGATTTGAATAAGGCTGCGCGAGTTTTCTTAAAATTAATCAAACGTTTTCAAAATCAGTCACACGTTTCGAACGAGTAACAAAGTTAAATCCCATAATAAGGAATACCCCTACAATTTGGTAGTGGATAGGACGTTCACAAGTAAACCAGGATTTTCTCTTAAAATTTTAATAATAGTTTTGCAAGGCTCACCCTAATCATAATAATTAGGTAACATCGTTAATTTATCGTTGATATGACATACCAGACTTAGCTGTAACGTCTGGGCTGGGTATGGGTGTTACATTTAGTGGTATCAGAGCCCGGTTGCAACAACTCGGCTGTGGAATCGGGTCTAAAAAGTTTTACAAAATTTTAAAATTAAGGCACAAGAAGGGTATTTTTGAAACGATTTTGGAAAATTCTTTAAGAAAGCCCTTTTCAAAGTTATTTTTCAAGGTCTACATGTTTTAAAGGTTTGATTTTAAAAGGTTTAAATTTTTATGGGTTTCTGAAGAAGTGGCA
This sequence comes from Gossypium stocksii, assembly GCA_020496765.1. Lineage (NCBI taxonomy): Eukaryota > Viridiplantae > Streptophyta > Magnoliopsida > Malvales > Malvaceae > Gossypium > Gossypium stocksii. The sequence continues at coordinate 47,539,486 of CM035624.1, forward strand.
CACTAAATCCCTCTGTAAGTGTTCTTTTCTTATTACTGAGACATTACTGTAGATAGAACAAAGACCCTATTATGATACTGTAGATAGGGTAGTACTGAAAACTGTAAGACTAAGACCGTAGGGAAACTAAACCCTAGAAGACTGAGACTGTAGCTAGGCTACGATTTCGCAGGAACAAACTCTAAAACTTTATCTGTGTATAAGATATTTTGTAATACTGAATTGAAACATTAAACTAATGTCATAAAATTCGTAATTAGATAAGACGTTATGAGTACGAGGGCTACTCGTGGACAAGGCCGTAGACGTGGCTAAGGCAGTGTTCAAGCTGGGTCTTCATCTTCGGAACACCTGCCAGCTAGTGAGGCACGACCACTGCCGGTAGCTGAAAATAGGCCGTATGATCAGGCCGCAGGGGATGATACCTTGTCCCAAGCAATGTTAAGGGTTCTAGAGAGGGTTGCTGGAGCTAATGTCGGGTCTGTGAATAGGGGATCCATTTCTGAGCGACTCTGGGGTAACAGAGCGGTGGTTTTAAGGGGCATATCTAGAGTAGCCCCAAATGTAGCTGAGTATTAGCTGGAAGCTACGAAACGGATCATGGACGACCTGGATTACTCGGAGGAGCAAAAGCTGAAAAGGAGCAGTGTTTCTACTATGAGACGAGGCATATCAGTGGTGAATCACTGCGAAGGAGGGTACCCCAGCTAAGCGGGTAACTTGGGAACTGTTTAAGACGGCTTTCAAGGGAAAGTATGTCGGAGCAAGCTATGTGGATGCACGTGGAAAAGAATTTTTGAACCTGACCTAAGGCAATAAGACTGTTACTGAGTATGAGGCAAAATTTCTGAGGTTGAGTCGGTATGCCAGTGGTATAGTTTCTACTGAGTACGAACGTAGTATTCGTTTTGAAGATGGCCTCAATGATGAGCTAAGGGTGCTGATAGCTCCGCAGAGGGAGAGCGATTTGCTGCACTGGTAGAGAAGGCTAAGATAGCTGAGGAGGTGAAGCAAACTGAACGATAGAACTGTGATAAGGATCGAAACCAATTTAGGAAGGATTCTGGACCATCTGGTATTGCAAACTGAAATGCCAAAAGAGCTAGAGTGGAGGACCCAGTTCGAGCAGTTTCGGTAAACACAGTTAGACCACAAGCTTGCAGGGACTGTGGTAGAGTGCATCTGGGAGAATGCTAGAAGCGTATTAGGGCATGTCTCTGATATGGGTCCAAAGAGCATAGAATCAAGGACTATCCTCGGAGACCAGCTCAGACTCAAGTTGCTGAACAGATGGTTTCTCAACCAGTACGAGGTGGACCACTACCGTCAAGGGGCCATGGACAAGGTAGAGGTGGCAATGGAAATAGTCGTGGACGTGGAGCACCTAGCAGGGGTGCTAGAAATGCTGAGGCTCGCCAGCCAGCATTGGTATATGCTGATCATCACCGAGAGAAGGGTGATGCACCTGACGTCATAATTGGTACATTTTTAATCTCTAGCATTCTATACACTGCTCTGATAGATGTGGGATCAACTCATTCGTATGTTGCATGTGACATTTTTGGGTCGTTGGGTGTGCGCTCTGAGGAAACTGTGAGTGGGGTAACTGTGATAAGTCCACTGGGTCACTCAGTTAGGGTAGAAAAACTCTTTAGGGAGGTTCCTTTAGAGATTCAATGTAGGATATTCGCTGGACACTTAATGGAGCTACCATTCGGGGAATTCGATCTTATTTTGGGGATGGACTGGCTTGCTAAGCATAAGGCGACTCTGGATTGTGTGGCCAAGAGGATGGTGTTAAGGACTACCGAGGATGAGGAGGTAATGGTTATTGAAGAGTGAAGGGACTATTTGTCTAATGTTGTGTCGGTCTTGAGGGCTAAGAAGTTGATTCGCAAGGGTTGCGATGCGTACTTGGCTTTTGTAAGTTAGACTGAGACTGAGAATTTGACTGTGGAGACAGTTAGAACTGTAAAGGAATTTCAAGGTGTCTTTTCTGATGAGCTTATTGGATTACCTCCGAACCGAGAAGTCGAGTTTGGGATTGACTTGCTGCCTGGAACGGCTCTGGTGTCCATCGTACCCTATAGGATGGCACCAAAGGAGTTAGTAGAACTGAAAGCACATATCCAAGAGTTGTTGGATCGGGGTTTCATTAGACCGAATATGTCTCCGTGGGGAGTACCACTACTGTTTGTGAAGAAGAAGGATGGGACGATGCGTAAGTGCATCGATTATCGCCAGTTGAACAAACTGACGATAAAGAACAAGTATACTTTGCCAAGAACTGACGATCTATTTGACCAGCTTAGAGGAGCTTTGGTGTTTTCCAAGGTCGATCTTCGATCTGGATACCATCAGTTGAAAGTCAAGGAGAAGGATATTCTTAATATAGTATTCAGAACTCGATATGGTCATTACGAGTTTCTGGTTATGCCATTTGGACTGATGAATGCACCTGCAGCTTTCATGAATCTGAGGAATCGAGTGTTCCAACCTTACTTGGACCGATTCGTAGTCGTCTTTATCGATGATATTCTGGTATATTTAGAAATTGAGGAGAAGCATGAGCATCTCCGTATTGTTCTACAAGTGCTGAGAGAGAAGCAACTCTATGCAAAATTCAGTAAGTGTGAATTTTGGTTGCGAGAAGTAACATTTCTGGGTCACGTTGTTTTTGCTGAGGGGATTAGGGTAGATCCTCGAAAAATTGAGGTAGTTCTGGAATGGAAGCCACCGAGGTCAGTATCGAAAATTCAGAGTTTTCTGGGTCTGGCAGGGTACTACAGAAGGTTTGTAGAGGGATTCTCTCTGATTGCTGCACCATTGACAAAACTGTTGAGGAAAGGAGTATTGTTTGTATGGACTGAGAAACAGCAAGAAGGCTTTGATAAGTTGAAAAAGGTATTGACTGAGGTGCCAGTGTTGATACAGCCAGAGTCTGGAAAGGATTTCACTGTGTATAGTGATGCGTCGCTTGTGGGATTAGGTTGTGTACTGATGCAAGAGGGTAAAGTGGTCGCTTATGCTTCACGATAGCTTAAGCCTCACGAAACGAATTACTCTATGCATGATCTAGAGTTGGCAGTGGTGATCTTCACGTTGAAAATTTGGAGACACTATCTGTATAGAGAAAAGTGTATTATATACATAGACCATAAAAGTATCAAGTATCTGTTGACTCAGAAGGAGTTGAATCTTAGGCAACGAAGATGGATAGAGTTGCTTAAGGATTACGACTGTTTGATTGAGTACCACCCAGGCAAGGCGAATGTGAAGGCTGATGCACTGAGCCGAAGTGCTATAGCAAAGTTGAGAGCGATGTTTGCTCGTTTGAGTTTATATGATGATTGAAGTCTATTAGCGGAGTTACAAGTGAGACCAACTTGGATTGAGCGGATTAAAGAGAAGCAGTTAAAGGTTGATTCGTTGGTTCCTCAGTTTCAGAAAGCTGAGAATGATGAGAATTCAGATTTTGGACTGAATACTGATGGAGTTATCTACTTTCGTGGAAGAGTTTGTATTCCGAAGGACTCTGACTTGAGGCAGTTAATTCTGAAAGATGCTCATGGTGGACCTTATGCCATGCATCCTAGAGGGAATAAGTTGTATCGAGACTTGCGAGAGATGTATTGGTGGCCTGGACTTAAGTGAGAGGTGACTGAATTTGTGGGAAAATGTCTGACATGTCAGTAAGTAAACGCTAAGCATTAACTGCCTTCTGGACTGTTACAGCCAGTAAAGATTCCATTCTGGAAGTGGGAGAGGGTTACCATGGATTTTGTGAGTGGGCTACCTTTGACACCCTCCAAGAGGGTTTCTGTATGGGTAATTATGGATAGGTTAACAAAATCTACCCATTTCATACCTGTCCGAACTGATTACCCACTTCAGAAGTTGGCCAAATTGTATGTGGTGGAGATAGTGCAACTGCATGGGGTGCTAGTTTCGATTATTTTTTATCGAGACCCTAGGTTTACGTCTCGATTCTGGAAAAAGTTACATAAGGCGTTGGGTACACGATTGGACTTCAGCCCTGCTTTTCACCCTCAGACAGATGGACAGTTGGAAAGGGTTATTCAGGTTCTAGAGGACATGTTAAGGGGTTATGTTATTGACTTTCGAGGTAGTTGGGAGGACTACTTGCCATTGGCGGAATTTGCCTATAACAACAGTTATCAGGCGAGTATTCAGATGGCTCCACATGAGGCACTTTATGGGCGAAGGTTTCGTACGCCTACGTGTTAGACAGAGTTGGGAGAACGACAGGTTCTTGGACCAGAGTTAGTGGCTGATACTGAAAATAAAGTTAAGTTGATCAGAGATCGGTTAAAGGAGGTATCTGATAGGAAAAAGTCATATGCTGATCTAAAGCGTAAGGAAATTAAGTTCTCTATTGGGGATATGGTATTTTTGAAGGTCTCGCCTTGGAAGAAGATCTTGAGGTTTGGTAAAAAGGGCAAGTTGAGTCCGCAATTTATTGGGCCTTATCGGGTTCTTAAACAGGTAGGGCCAGTAGCTTATCAATTGGAGTTATTGCCAGAGTTAGACTGTATTCAAGACGTCTTTCATGTGTCCATCCTAAGATAGTATCGATCGGATCCTTCTCATGTCGTACCAGTGGAAGAGATTGAGGAAAAGGCCGATTTGACCTTTGAAGAAGAGCCTGTGCAAATACTCGATCATGAGGTCAAAGTGTTGAGAAGGAAGTCAGTTCCATTGGTAAAAGTGCTTTGGCGTAATCATGGCAGAGAAGAGGCTACTTGGGAGCCAGAAGAGGCGGTGCATCAACAATACCCTCAACTATTTGGATTAGGTAAATTTTGATGCCGAAATTTCTTTAAGGGGGTAGAGTTGTAACGCCCTAATTTTTGGGATTTTTCGAGATTTTTGTGATTTTGGTGAAATCTTGAAATTTTGGTGCTTTGGTTATTAAATTTGTGTTTGAGTGTGTTAGTGGGCCTTTAAAAGGCCTAAGCTTAAGATAAAACCTGGCAAAAATATCAATTTTGGATTTAAAGTGAATGGGACTTGGTTAAGTGGGATTTTAAGAAAAAGTGGGGAAAATAAGACTCAAGTAAGCCCTTGGTAAAGTGGCAATGTTGCACCACTTAAGTGCCTAAAAAAGTGGCGTGTGGAGGTGTGTGCAAGGGCCAATGTTCAAGTCACAAGGTAAGCATTATGTGTGTTTTTAATTTTGTGCATGTGCCGGTCATGTGATGGAACTCAAGTAGAACTCTGCTGAGGAGAGTTTGAGTTGTCCATGAGATTAGATTAGGTAGATAAGGGAGAGAAATTATAGGAAATTTGAATGGGAGCATGTAGTGGCCGAACAAGGGATTCTTGAGGGAGCATATCAGTTTTGGCTTGTGGATTTTGGGACACAATCGGCTAGGGATTGTTAGGGTGCTAGCCGAATTCTCTTAGGGTTTCATTGGGGTCTTAATTCGGCAAATTGGGTAGGTTGATGTGCTGAATGGGTAAGGTGCCCTTAGGTTCCCTTTTTTTCTTCTTTCTTTTCCCTAAAAAACTGAAACTTAGACCCCTACCTTCTTCTTGTGCAGAATTGTCTTTAACAAAACCCTCTCCTCTCTTCTTTCATCTTTTTCTTTTCTATTCTTCTCAAACCGAAACAACGTTTCCTCCCCACTCATCTTTTCTTTTCTTTTCTTTAAAAATCGAATCTGCCATTCTCCTTCTTCTCAAGCCAGTCGACTATTACTAAAAGCTGAAATCCTGAAAAGGTTGCTTTGGCGCCGATTTCTTCTTAGCCGAACCCCTCCTTTCCTCTTCATCCCATTTAGCCGTACTTCACACTTTCAAAACCCCTAACCTCTGTCGACATCACCTTTTCAATCCATAGCTTCAAATCATCTTCTCCTCCATCTTACCAAAAGCCAAAACTACCATACCCATAAGGATTTGGGAGCCAAACTCTTAGACCTCTAAGACTCATTCTCTGCTGGTATTTAGACGCTAGATCTGCATCAGATCTGGGTCAGAAACGGGATTGCAATCGTTCTGGTTAAGAGAACCTTTGGTAAGTGCTCGAAATCTCTGATTCTATTCTTTATTTTAGGATTTGGGGAAAATTTGAAACCCCTGTAAAGGGTGACTATCGATTGGGGGCTATGTAACACCCTATACCCCTGTCCGTCGCCAAAATAGGGTAATAAGGTATTACATGACTAAATACAACTTACTAGACTTAGATTCTTCTAAAGTTCTATGACTGAATATAACACTTGCAAAAGGGGTCGGTCAGTACAACATATCTCATTTAATTAGTTTTATAAGCTTCTAGCAAATATTCCACCAAGTGGCTACTAACAATTAGGCCAAATCAAAATTTTCAATTAACAATACACTATATTTGAAACTCATTGCAATTAGTACTATTTAGAAAATCATGCCACAAACATCAAGCCATATGAACTTTATCAAAACATATATTCAAACTAAAAGACTAAGCAAGCCATTTTCGCATGGCTAGAATAATTACAACTCAAAATGTAATTCGGTTCACAAGAGGAGATTAGCCTATACATGCCATTGTTCTCAAAATTTACTATCGAAAAAAATACCAAAATAACGACGATAGTGTAGGTGATTAAGGCTTCAATCCCCGAGTCCGTAGCTTCCAAAATGAGATCTATAAAACAGAGGAAACAAAGTAAACGGAGTAAGCATTACAATGCTTAGTAAGTTTTAAGCAATATAAATAGGTAAACATATCAAGTATATAAAAAAAAAATAGCCGTTCGAAATTTCATTTCAAGTTTTCTTTGGGTATATCACCCCTTAGCTGAATATATATATACACCTTCTTATAAAACTCAGCAAGTAGCTAAGCTTTCACTCGAGAGTGAGCACATATAACAAAAGCATATTACACAATTTCACATAACTTTTAACATTGACCAATTGTACTATAACCATATTACTAGTCACATTCCTTACTCACATATACAATCGTATACTAACCTTGTGGTTTGGTCCAAACCAAGCTTGTCTATAGGATTAAGGTAGGGTACATACCTGTATGGCTTAACGCTTTAAGCACATTCATTAGTAATCATTACGACGAAGTCTTTTAGTTTTAGATTTTATTCGTATCATCATCAAGTCCTTTAGCTCAGATAAAACTCCACACAAAGCCAGCGGATCATAATCCGGATATAATCTTCACACATAGCTATCGGGCCATTGCCCTGACATAATCTACCCATATAGTCATCGGGTATTTGAGCCCGGATATAATCTCCACATATAGTCATCGGGTATTTGAGCCCGGATATAATGTCTACATATAGTCATCTGGTATTTGAGCCCGGATATAATCTCCACATATAGTCATCGGGTATTTGAGCCCGGATTCGCATCCCTGAGTCTTATACTTATTCATTCACATATTACCCGATTTCACATAGCACAGAATACATGTGCAATTCAATCAATTCATTCACATACTAACATACAACATGCCCCCTTGACTTTATGTCATAAATGTCATGCAAAACTCATACATGTATACTCCATTTACTAGACTTTCAGCTCAATAAGCGAACATACATGAGCAATACATTTCAAACCCCTATTTCAATTTCTTTCTCTATTAGCCAATCGGCTACATAACATGTCTAAGGTTTCTTTCTCATTAACCATATTATGGTAAGGACAATGGGACATCATTCATTTATCATACAAGTATATCATGGCATCTAAAATTAAATACCAAATTCAATTACTCAAAACTTACCTTCAACTTTCACGAGCAACTATGAGTTGGCTATTCGACCACTTTAGCCTTCCCTTTATCCGAACTTGTCCCTCTATGCCCTTGAGCTAAATAAAATATTTAATTTTATTAATCCTTATTCAAACATCTCAATTGATCATTTTCACTTATAATCAAATAAAATAAAAAACATGCATATACTTCTCATAGCAAACACACACACATTCGACCAATCACATATATATCACAAGTTACTACAAGCTGACTTCCTGAGTAACATTCACTAAATTATTCATAACTGGAGCTACGAAACCCCAAATGAAGTGCCATTAATTTTCCAAAAAATAGACTCATCTGTCTTCTATCCATAAAATTTTCTGAATTTTTGCTTTGGCCAAACAATACCAGAATTTTCTTAAAATTTCCCCTATTTCACTGTTTAAATAAACTAACCACTCTTCACTACGAATCGAATTTATCCTTGTATAGAATTCAAAATATGTCCTCGCCTATTTTATTCGAAACTAGACTCATTAAGGAGTCTAAGAATATAAATTTTATCTTATAACAATTTTTATACAATTTATAGTGATTTTCTAAATACAAAACAGGGGATTTTGGAGTCATTCTGACACTATCTTACACAACTTTAAAAATATCTTTATCGGCAATTCCTTTGCTTATAACGTTTCTTTTATAAGAAACTAGACTCATTAAGCTTTAATTACATAATTTATTCAGCCTCTAATTCAACTCCCACGATTTATGGTGATTTTTCCAAAACACCTTACTGCTGCTGTACCAAGCAGATTTATACAAAAATCACTCTTTAAAGTTCTTATTCACATAATTAAAACATAACATTACAAGGCATTATTTAGAGAAGTCATTGATCTTAACATATATATATATATAATTCATATTCATTTTAATCAAAGAATTTATGCACATGGCTGAATAGGTCATTCCTTTAACCAAGAAGCTCCCACAAGCACAAATTGATCAATTAGTCTAACTACCATTTCTAAAAGCATATATATTAAGGCCATTCGGCCATATATCCAAGCATGGACTTTTATTCAAATCCATCTCCCAAACTTTAACTAACATTTTATAGCATTCCATCTTATACATAACACATTCATATTACTTATCCTACTAAACAACTAATATCAAATCTTATTAGCACTACAATTCAAGAGTACTAAGTCCTTAAGACCACAAGAAACAATTGTACATGTGTATATATATATATTTACTCATGCATAACCGAACACCTTACTAGGCATTATCAAGTACACACACGGCAAATCCATTTAAAATTCTCAAAAGATATGTCCTATAATTAGCCATTCACCAAAACAAGTTCATTCAGCCATGAAAAACCCAATTTCAACATCAAAGCATAATTTTCCTTATCACATTACTAATTAACCGAAACTAGCATGCTTCACAAATTTCAAATCACAAGTAGGTTTCGGTCAAACAAATTAAGAAGCTCACCACATCCAATTTAGCCTCCATTAACCTTAAATCATCTTCATTAGACTAAATATCAAGCTAACAACCAAATTGCTAATAAAAAACAAGACAAATCATGTAATTCAAGGAACCGAATGTTCTTAAGGTTCGTTATCATCAAACAAAACCAAAAATTTCTAAATTCAACTTAACATTTCATGCACATAACACCATAAGGTTCATTAACAAGCTCTTATAAGCTCATAGCTTTAACTCAACCATCCCTAGCCTAAATTTTGACATGGCCGAATGCCTAAATCTTCAAGACTCAAGGAATTTTGTAATAGGTAGAGGGGAGAACCCCTAAACTAGCTCAAATTCAAAGAAATTTAAGGATTTCATCAAGAAAACCTACCTTCAACAATGCCCTTTCCTAGCTGAATGGTTGAGCCCTTCTCTCCCTTTTTCCTTTCTTATTTTTGACCAAAAGAAGAACAAGGAAATCACCTTGTTATTTTCACCATATTCTAATATTATTTCCTAATTTTTATGATAGAAAATTTCTAATTCATTTTATCATTATTATTATTACTAAATTACTACACACAAAATGCCAAAGAATCATCATTACCGTCCACTATCATAAAAGTGGGCAAATTGACATGCAAATCCCCTATTTCTCATGGATGCATTATTTAGTCATCACACATTGTCCATCATACTTTCAAAGTTTATAATTAAGCCCTATTTGGTGAAATTCACAATTAAAAAGCTAAATTAAAGCACCCAAGATGTCACACATGAATTTGCACATACAATAGGCATCAAAATAATTATTAAATTATTTTTATGCCTCGGTTTTGTGGTCCCGAAACCACATTCCGACTAGGGTCGTTTTAAGGCTGTCCCAACTCTCCCCCACTTAAGACATTTTCGTCCCCAAAAATCTTACCGGAAAATAAGTTTGGGTAACGTTCTTTTATCGAATCCTCAAGCTCCCAAGTAGCTTCTTCAACCCCGTGTTTGACCCACAACACTTTTACTAACAAAATCTTCTTATTCCGCAGTTCTTTAACCTCGTGTGCCAAAATACGAATTGGTTCCTCCTCATAACTCAAATCAAACCGAATCTCAATGTCAGATGGATTAATCACATGAGATGGGTCGGATCTATATCGTCGAAGCATCGAAACATGAAACATTGTAAATCTTTTCAAGTTCGGGAGGCAAAATCAATCGATATGCTACCGGTCCAATCCGTTCAGATATTTCATGTGGCCCGATGAACCTCGGACTCAATTTACCCTTACGGCCGAATCTAAGCACCTTTTTCCAAGGTGATACTTTAAGAAATACTTTATCTCCGACCTGATACTCAATATCTTTCTGCGTTAAATCCGCGTATGACTTTTGACGATCTGAAGCTGCCTTAAGGCTATCACGGATCACCTTTACTTTCTGCTCGGCATCTCTAATCAAATCAACTCCAAAGATCTTACTTTCACTAAGCTCGGTCCAAAACAATGGTGTAAGGCATTTGCTACCGTACAAAGCCTCGTAAGGTGCCATCTTATTGCTCGATTGGAAACTGTTGTTGTAAGCGAATTCAATCAAAGGCAAATACCATTCCCAAGAACCACTAAACTCAAGGACACAATATCTCAACATATCCTCGAGTATTTGAATTACTCGTTCCGACTGACCGTCCGTTTGAGGATGGAACGCGGTACTAAAATGTAGCTTAGTACCTAGAGAATCTTGTAGTTTCTTTCAAAACCGTGACGTAAATCTCGGGTCTCTATCTGATATTATAGAGATAGGCACCCCGTGCAATCTGACGATCTGAGAAACATACAATTCTGCTAACTTATCAAGTGAGTAATCCGTACGCACGGAAATAAAATGAGCTGATTTAGTTAATCAGTCTACGACAACCCAAATCGCATCCTTTTTGCTCGGTGTTAACGGTAAAATCCATCGTAATCTTATCCCATTTCCACTCGGGTATTAAAATCAGTTGCAACAAACCCGAAGGCACCTGATGTTCCGCTTTTACTTGTTGGCATATCAAACACTTTGACACAAAATTTGAGATGTCTCGTTTCATACCATGCCACCACTACTGACGTTTCAAATCGTTGTACATTTTTGTACTTCTCGGGTGAACCGACATTCGGCTATTATGAGCTTCATTTAAAATCATCGAAACTAACTCTGAACTTCTCGGGATACATACTCGGCCTCGAAACCTCAAACAACCACTTTCATCAACTTGGAACGTAGAATCCGCATTTACATCGCATTGAGCTCGCTTGGCAATTCAATCGCCATAAGCTTTCTGAGCTTCACAAACTTGTCGTAGAAACACCGGTTTCGCTTTTAATTCAGCTATCATCACACCATCATCAGATACCGATAATTACACATTCATGGCTCGTAAAGTAAACAATGATTTCCAGCTAAGAGCATCAGCAACTACATTCGTATTTCCCGGATGATAGTCAATGACAAGCTTGTAATCCTTTAGCAACTCAAGCCAACATATTTGTCTCAGATTCAAGTCTCTTTGAGTCCTCAAGTATTTGAGGCTTTTATGGTCGGAAAAGATGTGGCATTTCTCACCAAATAGGTAGTGACGCTAGATCTTCAGAGCAAACATAATAGTAGCTAATTTGAGATCGTGAGTCGTGTAGTTTTTCTCATGAGGCTTTAACTGTCTCGAAGCATATGCAACGACTCTGCCCTCTTGCATCAAAACACATCCCAAGCCATTCAAAGACGCGTCGCTATAGACCACATACTCTTTACCGGATTCAGGTTGAACTAATACTAGAGCTTCCATCAAAAGGGCTTTCAACTGGTCGAAACTCTTCTGGCACTTCTCAGACCATTCGAATCTAACATCTTTCTGTAATAGTTTCGTCAACGGAGTTGAAATCATGGAGAAGCCTTTCACAAATCGTCGGTAATACCCGGCAAGTCCCAAAAAGCTTCGGACTTCTAAGACATTTCTAGGAGGCTTCCAATCAAGTATAGCAGAAATTTTATTCGAATCAACTTGTATTCCTGAAGCGGATACAATATGTCCCAGAAAGCTGACCTCGCGTAACCAAAACTCACACTTACTGAATTTCGCATACAACTGATTATCGCGCAGAATCTGTAGCACAAGTCTTAAATGCTCGGCATGCTCAATCTCATCGCGAGAATAAACTAAAATGTCATCGATAAACACAACCACAAATCGATCTAGGTACTGCTTAAACACCCGATTCATAAGATTCATGAAAACAGTAGGGGCATTAGTCAGCCCAAACGGCATCACTAAAAATTCGTAGTGTCCGTACCTCGTTCTAAAAGCAGTCTTGGGTACGTTTGAGTCTCAAACTTGCAACTAATAATAGCCAGATTGCAAGTCAATCTTTGAAAACACTGAAGCTCCCTTTAGCTGATCAAATAAGTCGTCGATACGAGGCAACAAATACTTATTCTTTATAGTCACTTTATTCAGCTGCCGATAGTCAATACACATTCTCAAAGTCCCGTCTTTCTTTTTCACAAACAAGACTGGTGCACCCCAGGGTGAAAAGCTCGGTCTTGCGAAACCTCTATCAGTCAACTCTTACAACTGAGATTTCAACTCTTTCAACTCTATCGGAGCCATATGATACGGAGCAATTGAAATTGGAGTTGTACCCGGAACTAGCTCAATGCCGAATTCAACCTCTCTAACAGGCGGTAATCTCAGTAATTCTTCAGTAAACACGTCCGGATACTCACAAACCACGGGTACAGTCTCAAGCTTTAGTTCGGATATTTTGCTATCCAAAACATAAGCAAGATAAGCCTCGCAACCCTTTTGCATAAACTTCTGAGCCAGAACAGAAGATATTACTGCCGGTAGCCCATTTAGATCAGAGGACTCAATCCGAATTACTTTATTATTCGAACATCGCAAATCAATAGTCTTTCGCTTGCAATTCACTACCGCATCGTGCACAGTCAACCAATCCATTTCGAGAATAACGTTGAATTCATCAAATGGCAAAAGCATCAAATCGGCCAGAAAACAGGAATTCCGGATCATAAGGGGACATTTCTTACACACTCTATCAACTAAAACACAACGACCCAAGGGATTGGATACTCGAATCACAAACTCAGTGGACTCAATAGGGAGAGTCTTACTGGATGCCAAAGTTTCACATACATATGAATGAGTTGAACCGGGGTCAATCAAAGCAATCACATTAGTATCAAAGAGAGTGAAAGTACTAGTAATAACGTCTGGGGAAGAGGCATCCTCGCGTGCACGTATAGCATAAGCTCTAGCAGGAGTACGAGTCTCAGATTTGGTCGTAGCATCTCTCATTCGTCTCTAACCGCCGCTAGCATTTCTCGTATTCCTAGGTGGTCTGCCTCATGCTGCATTAGTGCTCGATTTCCCACTCTGGTTCACAATCTGCTCAGACCATCTAGGGCAATCTCTTATAAAGTGATCAGCCGACCCGCACTTATAACAGGAGTGATCATGAAATCTGTAGCTCCCCGAATGCCATTTTCCACAATACTTGCACTCGGCTCTATCTCGACGGTCGTTCCCAACACTAGCAGCAGAAGTGGCACGTGTACTCATAGAGGGTCGATCACGGTCTCGTCTAGAAAAACCTGAAGTAGCATTAGGTCTGTCCGAATCACTTCGAAATCTCTTTGAGGATTTTTTAATAGACTTCCCCGAAGATCTCTTACGAAACTCTCTGGCTCCGCTATCAGCTTTTCTCTTTTCATTTCTGAGCTCTTCGGCCTTGCAGGCTCGCTCACCAAGAACAACGAACTCTTGAATTTCCAGAATACCAACCAGTAGTTTGATGTCTTCATTTAACCTGTCCTCGAAGCGTTTGCACATAATAGCTTCGGATGATATGCACTCGCGAGCATATCGGCTGAGCCGCACAAATTCTCTCTCATACTCGGTCACTGACATTCGGCCCTGCTTAAGCTCAAAAAATTCTTTCCATTTCTGGTCGATAAATCTTTGGCTCATATACTTTTACGAAATTCAACTTGGATAAACTCCCAAGTAACTCGCTCTCTCGGCACAACAGAAACTAATGTGTTCCACCAATAGTAGGCAGAATCATGCAACAGAGATACGGCACATTTCAAGCACTCCTCGGGCGTACATGACAATTCGTTGAACACACGGATTACATTATCGAGCCAAAACTCTGCCCACTCAGCATCATCATTAACTGTAGCCTGGAACTCTTTGGCCCCGTATTTTCTAATTTTGTCGACCAGGGGTTTACTCGACCTCACATGGTCGGTCTCAGGATGAGCCACAGGGTCGGAAGTGGGTTATTCGGGGGAGGAGGTTGTGGAACAGCTGGATTAGTTCGAAGGAATTGAGTGAACCACTCACTCATCATTGCATAAAAATTCCACCTCATGTCATCATCTCGATGACTGGTATTCGGCTGAGAGTCATTCGGCGCAGTCCCTTGTACGGAAGCAGCCGCTACACTCTCGATATCCTCCGCTACAGCTCGATCGGGATCGGGATCCATAACTATACAAAAAACACATTTCGAATGTCAGAAATCACCACACTATCGTATTATCACAAAATGGCATGTATAGCTATACTCACACGCGCTACGTTAGTCCGAGAATCGACTAAACCATAACTCTGATACCAATAAAAATGTAACACCCTATACCCCTGTCTGTCGTCGAAATAGGGTAATAAAGTATTACATGACTAAATACAACTTACTAGACTTAGATTCTTCTAAAGTTCTATGACCGAATATAACACTTGCAAAAGGGGTCGGTCAGTACAACATATCTCATTTAATTTGTTTTATAAGCTTCTAGCAAATATTCCACCAAGTGGCTACTAACAATTAGGCCAAATCAAAATTTTCAATTAATAGTAAACTATATTCGAAACTCATTGCAATTGGTATTATTTAGAAAATCATGCCACAAACATCAAGCCATATGAATTTTATCAAAACATATATTCAAACTAAAAGACTAAGCAAGCCATTTTCGCATGGCTAGAATAATTACAACTCAAAATGTAATTTGGTTCACAAGAGGAGATTAGCCTATACATGCCATTGTTCTCAAAATTTACTATCGAAAAAAATACCAAAATAACGACGATAGTGTAGGTGATTAAGGCTTCAATCCCCGAGTCCGTAGCTTCCAAAATGAGATCTATAAAACAGAGGAAACATAGTAAACGGAGTAAGCATTACAATGCTTAGTAAGTTTTAAGCAATATAAATAGGTAAACATATCAAGTATATAAAAAAAAAAAAGCCGTTCGAAATTTCATTTCAAGTTTTCTTTGGGTATATCACCCCTTAGCCGAATATATATCTATATATACCTTCTTATAAAACTCAGCAAGCAGCTAAGCTTTCACTCGAGAGTGAGCACATATAACAAAAGCATATTACACAATTTCACATAACTTTTAACATTGACTAATTGTACTATAACCATATTACTAGTCACATTCCTTACTCACATATACAATCATATGCTGACCTTGTGGTTTGGTCCAAACCAAGCTTGTCTATAGGATTAAGGTAGGGTACATACCTGTATGGCTTAACGCTTTAAGCACATTCATTAGTAATCGTTACGACGAAGTCTTTTAGTTTTAGATTTTACTCGTATCATCATCGAGTCCTTTAGCTCGGATAAAACTCCACACAAAGCCAGCGGATCATAATCCGGATATAATCTTCGCACATAGCTATCGGGCCATTGCCCTGACATAATCTCCCCATATAGTCATCGGGTATTTGAGCCCGGATATAATCTCCACATATAGTCATCGGGTATTTGAGCCCGGATATAATCTCCACATCTAATCATCAGGTATTTGAGCCCGGATATAATCTCCACATATAGTCATCGAGTATTTGAGCCTGGATTCGCATCCCTGAGTCTCATACATATTCATTCACATATTACCCGATTTCACATAGCACAAAACACATGTGTAATTCAATCAATTCATTCGCATACTAACATACAACATGCCCCCTTAACTTTATATCATAAATGTCATGCAAAACTCATACATGTATACTCCATTTACTAGACTTTCAGCTCAATAAGCGAACATACATGAGCAATACATTTCAAACCCCTATTTCAATTTCTTTCTCTATTAGCCAATCGGCTACATAACATGTCTAAGGTTTCTTTCTCATTAACCATATTATGGTAAGGACAATGGGACATCATTCATTTATCATACAAGTATATCATGGCATCTAAAATTAAATACCAAATTCAATTACTCAAAACTTACCTTGAACTTTCACGAGCAACTATGAGTTGGCTATTCGACCACTTTAGCCTTCCCTTTATCCGAACTTGTCCCCCTATGCCCTTGAGCTAAATAAAATATTTAATTTTATTAATCCTTATTCAAACATCTCAATTGATCATTTTCACTTATAATCAAATAAAATAAAAAACATGCATATACTTCTCATAGCAAACACACACACATTCGGCCAATCACATATATATCACAAGTTACTACAAGCTGACTTCCTGAGTAACATTCACTAAATTATTCATAACTGGAGCTACGAAACCCCAAATGAAGTGCCGTTAATTTTCCAAAAAATAGACTCATCTGTCTTCTATCCATAAAATTTTTTGAATTTTTGGTTTGGCCAAACAATACCAGAATTTTCTTAAAGTTTCCCCTATTTCACTGTTTGAATAAACTGACCACTCTTCACTACGAATCGAATTTCTCCTTGTACAAAATTAAAAATATGTCCTCGCCTATTTTATTTGAAACTAGACTCATTAAGGAGTCTAAGAATATAAATTTTATCTTATAAAAATTTTTATACAATTTATTGTGATTTTCTAAATACAGAACAGGGGATTTCAGAGTCATTCTGACACTATCTCATACAACTTTAAAAAACTCTTTATCAGCAATTCCTTTGCTTCTAAGGTTTCTTTTATAAGAAACTAGACTCATTAAACTTTAATTACATAATTTATTCAGCCTCTAATTCAACTCCCACGATTTATGGTGATTTTTCCAAAACACGTTACAGCTTTACCAAGCAGATTTATACAAAAATCACTCTTTAAAGTTCTTATTCACATAACTAAAACATAACATGACAAGGCATCATTTAGAGAAGTCATTGATCTTAACATATATATATATAATTCATATTCATTTTAATCAAAGAATTTATGCACATGGCTGAATAGGTCATTCCTTTAACCAAGAAGCTCCCACAAGCACAAATTGATCAATTAGTCTAACTACCATTTCTAAAAGCCTACATATTAAGGCCATTCGGCCATATGTCCAAGCATGGACTTTCATTCAAATCCATCTCCCAAACTTTAACTAACATTTTATAGCATTCCATCTTATACATAACACATTCATATTACTTATCCTACTAAACAACTAATATCAAATCTTATTAGCACTATAATTCAAGAGTACTAAGTCCTTAAGACCACATGAAACAATTGTACATGTATATATATATTTACTCATGCATAACCGAACACCTTATTAGGCATTGTCAAGTACACACACGGCAAATCATTTAAAATTCTCAAAAGATATGTCCTATAATTAGCCATTCACCAAAACAAGTTCATTCGGCCATCAAAAACCCAATTTCAACATCAAAGCATAATTTTCCTTATCACATTACTAATTAACCGAAACTAGCATGCTTCACAAATTTCAAATCACAAGTAGGTTTTGGTCAAACAAATTAAGAAGCTCACCACATCCAATTTAGCCTCCATTAACCTTAAATCATCTACATTAGACTAAATATCAAGCTAACAACCAAATTGCTAATAAAAAACAAGACAAATCATGTAATTCAAGGAACCGAATGTTCTTAAGGTTCGTTATCATCAAACAAAACCAAAAATTTCTAAATTCAACTTAACATTTCATGCACATAACACCATAAGGTTCATTAACAAGCTCTTATAAGCTCATAGCTTTAACTCAACCATCCCTAGCCTAAATTTTGACATGGCCGAATGCCTAAATCTTCAAGACTCAAGGAGTTTTGTAATGGGTAGAGGGGAGAACCCCTAAACTAGCTCAAATTCAAAGAAATTTAAGGATTTCATCAAGAAAACCTACCTTCAACAATGCCCTCTCCTAGCCGAATGGTTGAGCCCTTCTCTCCCTTTTTCCTTTATTATTTTCAGCCAATAGAAGAATAAGGAAATCACCTTGTTATTTTCACCATATTCTAATATTATTTCCTAATTTTTTATGATAGAAAATTTCTAATTCATTTTATCATTATTATTATTACTAAATTACTACACACAAAATGCCAAAGAATCATCATTACCGTCCACTATCGTAAAAGTGGGGAAATTGACATGCAAATCCCCTATTTCTCATGCATGCATTATTTAGTCATCACACATTGTCCATCATACTTTCAAAGTTTATAATTAAGCCCTATTTGGTGAAATTCACAATTAAAAAGCTAAATTAAAGCACCCAAGATGTCACACATGAATTTACACATACAATAGGCATCAAAATAATTATTAAATTATTTTTATGCCTCGATTTTATGGTCCCAAAACCACATTCCGACTAGGGTCGTTTTAAGGCTGTCACAGGCTAAAGGCTCTATAAGATCTTAATATTCAATTGTTGTGTGTTAAGGTGGATGAAGGTGATCAAACGAGGAATATTGGAGGCTTGGATCTTTGGAACGACTAGATCTAGATCTAGTCACTATTCTCGGCAAAAGGTAAGTATTCAAGTGAGTTATGGGTGATTACCGAATGTATATGGATTACGATAATGATTGTTTCGATTAGATGTTAGATTAACAGCATGGTTTCAACCGATTGTAGGATACCATGGGAGATCTCGTTAGTGTTCGTCGCAAAACAGGTGTGTAAACGAACACCCTCTTGTAGTCTAAATCGGGAAAAGCCAAAAAGGTGACATGTCAAAATTCTAGCATTTCGTGGGCTTGTGAGCGTACGAGCGCTCGTGGGTCTGTTAGAAGCGGTAAGATCTGTAATCGCAATCAATAAAGTTGGTAAGTGCACGATTTCTTGCACCTCAGTAATTTGGGCCTCGAGGGGCTGAATTTAGGCCCAATAGGCTTACGCAACCATTTGGGTGAAAACTAGCGGTAAGTGGGTTCTGGTAATTCATATGTTAAGACTGTTAAAACCAATGTAAAATTTGGGGCTTAGTGGACCAAAAAAGTTAAATGACATTGTAGGGCCTATTAGGGGTTTTAGGGCCCAATAACTAAAAGCTGCTAAAATGGGTTAAATAGATTACTGGGATGAAAGTTAGACTATTAATGACTAAAATATGTATAAAACCCTAAAAACTGGTATAATTACTGAAATACCCCTTAAGGATGTGAAATTACTATTTTACCCCTAGGTGCAAAATGACCGTTATACCCCTAGGGCTAAATTTGATTGAAATGCATGCTTTACTGTTTCTATTCACTGTATGTCATGACATTATTATCTATTGCATGGGACTGGGTTTATTGATTAAGGAAGTACAAGAGGCTTTGCCTCATACTGATTATTGAAAGAGGCTTTGCCTCATACTGTTAACTGAAAGGGGCTTTGCCTCGATATACTGTTAGTGGCTTGGCCACATTATCTGAGCAGTTATGCTGCGACTGTGGAGTGTAGCAGTTGGGTAGGTTGAGTATTTCCCCACATGGTGTGTTTATGGCTGGTACGGGTGGAGTGTAGCGGATCGACATAGGTTGGGCTTTGGGGTTTTGCATACATGCATTATTACTGATCTGTTACTATAATGGGCCTATGGGCTGCACTGTATACTGAATAGGGCTTCGGCGCAATGCACTGTTATCTGAATAGGGCTTCGGCTGAGTTTACTGTATTTGGATAGGGCTTCGACCTAGTTATTACTGAGACTGGATACGGGTTACGCCTAGTGGGCTTGAGCTGATTTGGGCTCCGGATAGGCTTCTTTGCACACTGAGTTTCCAAACTCACCCCTTTTTCTTCCATCCATGCAGGTGAGCCCTAGACTGGTGGACTTAGAGATGGAAGGGATTCAGAGTGGCCACATGGATTGGATTGTTGGTTTTTATTAAGTCTTTAATTTCTGTATTTATTTTTAATCGTTTTATTCTGGTTTTGGGT
Organism: Gossypium stocksii; assembly: GCA_020496765.1. NCBI lineage: Eukaryota > Viridiplantae > Streptophyta > Magnoliopsida > Malvales > Malvaceae > Gossypium > Gossypium stocksii. The sequence continues at coordinate 47,559,896 of CM035624.1, forward strand.
TGTAATAAGGCCGCTCTAATTATTTTAATTTGCGTTTTTAATTATTTATTTTTACTACATAATAATTGATTGGAATAAGGCTGCGCGAGTTTTCTTAAAATTAATTAAATGCTTTCAAAATCAGTCACATGTTTCAAACGAGTAACAAAGTTAAATCCTATAATAAGGAATACCCATACAATTTGGTAGTGGATAGGACGTTCACAAGTAAACCAGGATTTTCTCTTAAAACTTTAGTAACAGTTTTGCAAGGCTCACCTTAATCATAGTAACTAGGTAACATGGTTAGTTCGTCGTTGATGTGACACACCAGACTTGGCCGTAATGTCTGGGCCAGGTATGGGGTGTTACAACGCACATGACTTTAAAGCCAACAAATCTATAAAATGAAGGCCGTGTTGTGACACCAGTCCTATGGTGTCGCGAAACTGAGCTACGATTAGGGATTTTAAGTATGGGTATTTTAGCCTGCACAATGACTTGTAAGAAGATTTTTGGGCTGTTTAGTAACCATAATTAGGCCATATCATAAAATCTTTAAATAGGCTTGTTTAGCCTTATTTTAGGTGCCCTGGCCAAGTGAGCCACTTAGTTAGTTGGTATTTTGAGTTTTGTTTTTAATGATTTTTATGTTTTTGAGATCGTTACAACTAGGTCCACTTAGCTCGTGCCTTCGTTTTTGAAGCTGTTAAAGATTTTGGGTGCTTTCATTGATGAATTTTTGTGGTTTTAGATGTTAAATGATGAATTTTAGGTATTAGTTGTTATTTATAAGTACCTTGTTAAGTATTTTTAATGAATTTAATGATTAGGGATTAAATTGTGAAAATAGAAAAATTCAAGGTAAATATTGTGAAAGGATGATAAAAATGGGCTGATTATGAACCTTGTAAAATTGGCTAGCATGAATTTTTAACTAAAAATGGTAAATTTGCAAGTTTCGGGTTTAGGGACTAAATTTCATAGAAGGTAAAATATAGGGATAAATTTGTAAAATGTTTATGGAAGGACTTAATTGTATTAGACATATTATTTAAGTGCTAGAATGGTACTAATTGAATAAAATTATTATTCAGATCTAGAAACAAATCAAACGGATCTAAATAGAGGAAAAGCTAAAATGTCAGATTAGTCGTTGGCCGTATTTTAGAACTATAATTGTCGAGGTAAGTTTGTAGGTACAGAATTGTACATATATATACATATAGATAATGTTATTGTTGGTTTATGAATGTATATATATATGATGCTTAATATGTAAGTTGGAAGTCAAAATATTATAATTGAATATAAGGTGAGAAAGGATTTATAATACTATTGAATATTTATGTAATATGATATATGTGATTTTAGAATGAATATGAATTGTTACAGTATGTGTATTGAGAAATATGAAAGTGCCTCTAATTCATGAAAGTTATAATTTTGTTAAAATGCATGTCTGGATATAGTAAACGGTTAGGATACAATTGGCATGCCAATAGGGTTAAAATGCGCGCTTGTATGAGATTTGCACTTCGGTGTCCCTATTTGCATGTTTATGCCCTTGTCTGTACTTTGGTGCTCTTGTTATGCATCTATGATGCCCCTAGTGTAGTGTAGCTACCCCAATATCCGAGTCAAGTTACTAGTTTATCAGGCTTAATGTGAATGGGATTTACAAAATTGTTTAATTGATAAAGGCTAATGTATAGTCAAGACATTAGTAAATGTTAAATGTTCAATGAATTACTTGTTCATATGTGAGTATCATTATATTGATGATTATTCAATTAAAGATTGATGTTTTATACACATATATGTATGATTTTGGCATGAGATTGATGTGGTTAATAGAGATGTTGATCATGTATAAGTGAATGAGTTTGATATGAGATTTTGATATAGTTTGGTATGGATAATGAGCATGAAATTGGTTGGGGATATTATGATTTGAATGATGCATGTTTTGGAGTTGAAATTGGTTTAAAATGTGGTATAATTGATGCTTCAATTTGGCATGCAGGGATGACCCAAAATTGGCATTGTAACTAAAAATTCATAGAACAATTATACATATCATGCAATAATAAAGCATTAAATACAAAATGAAGTAATGTTGCATTATTTGCCCAGAAACTTACCTCGATAACAAAATATGACTAGTTATACAATTTAGTCTGTAACTTTGTTCTTTCCTCGGTTTAGGTTTGGACTCCGCTCTTCTTGATCTATAATAGCAAATTTCACTTATTTAATCATCAAATTGTTCAAATTAGTCCATAGATCATACTTTGGAAATATTATAATTTTGCCCCTAAACTTTCACATATTTACAACTTAGTCCCTAGCCTCGTAAAATGAAATGTACTCAGTTTCTTTAACATACAAGCCTAGTCGAACCATTTTCATGCTTATAACAAGCCAAATTTTCTTTTGAAACACATTTTTACTACCCATTTTATAACTTTTACAATTTAGTCCTTTTTAGGTGTTTTCATGAAAATCACTTGGTAAAAGATGTTTATCACACATCAAACTTCCATATTCCTTCATTAAACATCAAAATACATGTACGTCACACATGGGTAAATTTTTTAACAAGAAATCTAGCTCAAAATATGGCTAGAAATAAGTAAATCGGGTTACGAGGGGGGCTAGGATGCACTTACTATTGAGCTTGAAAATGACGAAAACTCTAGCTATGGAACTCTTAGAAATTTCATCACTTTCTTGAGGAAGATGAGCACATTTTTTCTTTCTTTTTCCCTTTTTATTCATTTAATAACCAAATAACCAAAATGGCCTTTTTACTAAACTTTCAAATTTTACCCATGCATGCCCATTTTTGTCGAAAAATATAAAAATTAGGCAATTTGCTATTTAAAAACCCCTAATTAATAATCCAAAGCTATTTCATACTTAAAGCTTCTACAATCTCATATTTTGCAACTTTTGCAATTTAGTCCTAAAATTCAAATTGGACTCTTATTTACAAAATTTCTTCGTGAAACTTTCACACAATCATGCAAACATGTCATGGACCTCAAAACAATCATAAAACAAATATTTCTCTTCAGATTTGTGGTCTTGAAACCACTCTTCCGACTAGGCTCTATATCGAGATGTTACATTTTAATCACTGACATGAACATATCATATATCAATCATACATGCACATTCTATCCCTAAATCGAGCCTTTAGGGATGTAGAAATACCTTAGAAATGATTCGAGACTAAATTGAAAACATTTGCAAAGTGCAAGAAAAAGTTACAAATTTTTCAATACAGGGGTCACAAGGGCATGTCGCCAGGCCGTATGACTTGCACGGTTGAAATACACGCCCGTGTATCAAGATGTGGAACTTTGAACTAGGGACACATGGCCGTGTCCCAGCTCGTGTCCTCACCAGTGTAACTCTCTAAGTAGGGTCATGCAGTCGTGTCACACACCCGTGTGTCAGACTGTGTAACTCTCGAAATAGCCTCACACACCTGTGTGTTAGGCTGTGTAACTCACTAACTTGCATAAACAAGTACCAAAATGACTACAAAGATAGAGATAATAGTGTATGAGCTTCCAAGTTGATCTAATCAATACAACGATTCCAAGAGTCCTACAAAAATCAAACCCAACTAATAAGCACAAAGAAGCTTAGTAAGTATAATAAGCAAACTCATTTGCTATCAAATACCGAATTTCCAAAAGATGATAACCTTTATTATTCTAGCAATAAGCCTGCTAGGCACTAAGCCTGAATAACACAGGCATTAATCCTACTAGGCACAAAGCCTAAATAACGCCAGCACTAAGCCTACTAGGCACAAAGCCTGAATAACAATATAGCTCAACACTTAAACATCATTCCATAGCAGACTATAAAGATTTAAATCACTAATAAGGAATTTAATTCAACTATACATAAACATAAAACAAACTTACATGATTAGTTTGTAGCAGTCGTCAAGCATGGGAAATACTCTAAAAATTTTCCTTTTCCATGATCGTCAACACGCTCGTGATCTAAAATAATAGTATCATTCAATTAAGTACTTCCAAACTTCAATTTAATCTATAATTCAATTTTAAGTAAAATTAATATTTTTCAACCAACATTTTAACTTTTTCACAATTTAGTTCGTAAGCTTATAACTTAAAATCTAACCATTTAAAACAAAATCCATGTTAATCAAACATGTAGGGGACCTTGAAACAACCCATGTTTATCATCATTTCACACTAAAATTCTAGAATTTATACATTTAATAATTTAGTCCCTAATTTCCAAAATTCAACAAAAAACACTTGACAAAACTTGTCTTTCTCAAAAAAGATTCATAATCTACCATTAAACACCAAAATTCATTCAAGAACATTCATTTCAAACCCCTCACCCTTTAACAGTTTTACAAATTAACCCCCGAGCTAGCAAGATTAAGCTAAAACAATCTCGAAAACATAAAAATCATTAAAAAGAGGCTTGAATGCATACCATAAAATAAGAAATAGACACTAAAGCTCTCTCCCTCTTCCTATGGTGATTTTGGCATGAAAAATGTGAAAAGAAAAAGATGATAGCTTTTTTTCATCGTTTCATAACTTAATTTTTCTTTAATTACTAATTTACTAATTTAACATTTAAAAACTTCCATAATTACAATAATACATTGGCATGCACATCCACTAACCCATGCACATGGTCTAATTACCATTTAAGTCCATTCACTTTAAAGTTTCAAAGCAAATTGACCCTTTTAGCTAATAGAACTCCACTTTTAAATTTTTTTTATGATTTAGTCATTTTCACTTAATTAATCATGCAAACATCAAAATTTCTTAATGAAATTTTAATATGACCTTACTAATATCTCATAGACATTAAAATAAAAATTTACTCGTCAGATTTGTGGTCACAAAAACACTGTTTTGATTTCACTAAAAATAGGTTGTTACTACTCTCCCCCTAAAGGGATTTTCGCCCACGAAAATCTTACCAGAAAATAGATTTGGGTAATGTGATTTCCTTAATTCTTTTGTCTCCCACATTATGATTCTATAAGACTTTAACTAATGGTACCTTTTTGTTCCAGAGTTCCTTTACTTCATGTGTTAAAATCTTGATCGGTTCTTCAAAATATGACAAATCAGGTTGAATCTCTACCTCATAAGGGGTTGTTTTTTGTGAAGGATTGGATCTATATTACCTTAACATTGAAACATGAAAAACATCATGAATCTTTTCAAGCTCCAGAGGTAGAGCTAACCTATAAGTTACATGACCAACTTTTTCAACAATTTTTTACGACCCGATAAACCTTGAACTCAACTTCCCTTTTCTACCAAAACGAAGTATATATCTTTTTCCATGGAGAAACTTTTAAAAACGCATCGCCCACAACAAACGCAATATCCTTACGCTTCAAATTTGCATATGATTTTTGACGATTTGTTGTGGCTCTTAAGTTATCCCGAATTGTTCTAACTTTGTATTCAGTATCTCGAAGTAAATCAACCCTTTCAATCTTCCTTTCACTCAACTCTGACCAACATAATAGACCTCTACAGTTACACCCATATAATGCCTCATATGGTGCCATTTTTAACCACAATTGAAAGCTGTTATTATAAGCAAACTCAACTAACGACAAATATTTCTCCCAACTACCCTCAAACTTAATAATGCAACACTAGAGCATGCCTTCTAAAATCTGAATTACTCGTTCAGATTGATCGTCTATTTATGGATGAAAAGCCATTCTAAAATTCAATTTTGTACCCAACACCTCATGTAAATTACTCCAAAATCTTAAGGTAAACCTCCGATCACGATCTAAAATGATAGATAACAAAACAACATGTACTCTAACAATTTCATCAACATAGAGTTTGTCTAATTTTTCCAATGAAAAATCCATTCATACAGGTACAAAGTGTGCAGATTTCGTTAGTGAATCCACAGCAACCAAAATTGCATCTTTCTTTTCCGGTGTTAACAGTAATCTTGTGACAAAATCCATTATAGCTTGATCCCATTTCCACTCTAGAATCATGATTAGTTGTAATAACCTCGACGTGACTTAGTGCTCAGCTTTCACTTGCTGACACACTAGACATTTCGATACAAAATTAGAAATTTCTTATTTCATTCGCGGCTACTAATAAAACAATTTCAAATCAGCATACATATCTGTACTTCCTGGATGGATAAAGTACACACTACTATGAGCTTCTTTTAACAAATCTTGTTTAAGTTGCTGATCATGAAGTACATAGAATTTGTTGCAAAAGTACAAATTACCATCATCACGAATGTTAAATTTAGTATCTGACCAGTCTCAACCATCTTTTGTTTGGTTACTAACTTCGAATCAACAAGCTGTAATTCTTGTATCCTCTGTGAAAACAAAGGCTTAACTTGGAACTCAGATAAGATAGAACCATCGCACTTCATCTATAATTCTGTATTCATTACTCAAAGGGCGAAAACAGATTTATGGCTCAAAGCATCCACAACCACATTTGCTTTGCTAGGATGGTAATCAATCACAAGTTCGTAGTCTTTTAACAATTCTAACCACCTTTGCTGTTTCAAACTCAATACTTTCTGGGTCATCAAATATTTCAAGCTCTTTTGGTCAGTATACATATGTCACTTTTCACAATATAGATAATGACGCCAAATTTTTAAAGCAAACACAATCGTAACTAACTTTAAACCATGTATCAGATAATTCTTTTCATGAATTTTTAGTTGCCGAGAGGCGTACGCGATGACCTTTCCTTCCTGCATTAGAACACATCCCAAACAATTCAGAGAGGCATCTCTATAAATAACAAATTCTTTCCTCAATTCAGGTTGCATCAACACTGGAGCTTCTGTCAATAAACTATTTAATCTTTTGAAACTTTGCTGACACTTATCTAACCAAACAAAACAAATTTTTGCAACAATTTCATCATGGGTGAAGCTATAATCAAAAAATTCTTTACAAAACGACATTAGTACCCAGCTAATCTTAGAAAACTTTGTACTTTAGATACATTTCGTCAGTTTTTCTAATTCAAAATAGCTAAAATTTTGTTCAGATCTACTCTTATACCATCTTTTGAGATCACATAACTGAGGAATCTGACTTCTGTAAGCCAAAATTCACACTTACTAAATTTAGTATATAATTGGTTTTCCCATAAAGTCTGCAATACAATCTTCAGATTTTCAGAGTGTGCATATTCACTTTAAGAATAAATCAAAATGTCGTCAATAAAGACAACAATGAATCGATCAAGATGGGGCTAAAAAACTCAATTCATTAAATCCATAAATGTTGCCAGAGCATTTGTCAACCCAAACAGCATAACTAAGAACTCATAATGTCCATAGCGAGTTCTAAATGTTGTTTTTGGTACATCAACATCTTTCACTTGCAATTGATAATATCTCGATCGGAGGTCAATTTTTTAAAACACCGAAGCTCTCTTTAACTGATAAAAAGGTCATCAATACGAGGTAACGGATACTTATTCTTTATAGTCATCTTGCTCAATTTTTGATAGTCGATGCACAACCTCAACGACCCATCTTTCTTTTTAACAAATAGCACAGGTGCACCCAAGGGCGATACACTCGGTCTAATAAAACCTCTGTTTATTAGTTCTTGAAACTGTGCTAACTATGCTTTAAGTTCTTTAAGTTCAGCTGGAGCCATTCGATACGATGCAATCATGATTGAAGCAGTACAGGGCACTAATTCAATGATGAATTCAACCTCTAGCTTCAGTGTTAAACCCGGTAATTCCTCAAGAAAAACATCTAAAAATTCACAAACTAACGACATTTGATCCATTTTTTTCTCTAACACTTTGGAATCCAAAATGTAAGCCAAAAATGCATTCTAGCCTTTCTGCACTAACTTATGTGCTTTCAATGCTGAGAATATATTTGGAACACAATCCGATCCACTAGAATGAATAGAAATTTCACCATTTGAACCCTTCAACTCAACTCTTTTCTGACGACAACTTACCACAGCATCATGCATATTTATCTAATCCATACCTAAAATGACTCAAAACTTATTGAAAGGTAACAACATTAAATCGGTAGGAAAGTTGTAGCCCTAAATTTTCAATGGACATTGCTTGCAAACAAAATCAACTATAACACTATGGCCTAAGGGATTCGTGACTTTAACAACACAATCGGTTAACTCTACAGGTAAATTCTTTTCTGTAACTAACGTAGTGCATATATATGAATGCATCGAACCCCCGATCAATTAATGCATAGACACTAACAATAAAGGTAGAAAAAGTACCAGTAAAAATGTCAGGAGTCGAGGCTTCCTCTCGCGCACGAATGGCGTATGTTCTAGCAGGAGCCCTAGCTTCATATTTGGCGTCTGTCTCTTAACCCCACCCCTTTTGATCCCAGCCAAATGGCTATTTCCAGGTCTTCTACCTCGAGTAGGAGTGGTCACAGGTTTCTCATTGTGCTCTTTATTAGGCTCCTTCTGATTTGGACACTATCTTTGAAAATGGTCTGGATATCCACATACAAAACACGTCTCATCATCAACCTTGCAAACACCAAGGTGAAATCATCCATATTTCTTGCACTCTATTCTATTTGTGTTCCGCACATTGCCTATACTAGCTACTAAAAGAGCTAGAGCTTTCTTGCTACTCTTTTTCAGTTGATCCTTTCCAAAAAACCCTGACAGAGCGGAGAACTTATTACTAGATTCCTTCAATTTCTTCTGTGGAGAACTTGAGAAAGCTTTAAACCCACTATGCTCACCGAATTCACGTCTTTTTTCTTCGTTGCATCTTTTACTTTCGTATATCTTTCCATTTTCTGAGCTCGATCTAATAATACCATAAATTTACTAACCCCCATAGCTCTTACTCATATTCTGATCTCATCCTTTAGCCCATCTTCAAAACTTACATACATATCTTCTTTGGTAGGCACTATCTCAAGAGCATATATGCTAAGTTGAACGCACTGTCTCTTATATTTTGCTACTATTCTACTTCATTTCTTCAACTCAAGAAATTCTTTCTTCTTTCGTTCTAGATAACATTTGTTGATATACTTCTTTTAAAATTCAGACTTACAGAAGTCCCAGTTGATTCATTCTTTCTATACTACTACCATTAATGTAGACCACCATTAGAATGCTTCGTCCTTTAACAACGATATCGTACATCGTAAACAATCTTCAAAGGCACACAACATTTCATCGAACATCCTTTGTGTAACACCCCAAACCCAACCTGGATGTTATGGCCAAATCTAACGTGTCACATGGACTTAAAACTACGTATGTGTTCTTCGTTTAATGTGACTAAAGTGATTTTTGTAAAAACAGTGGGTTAGTGAAAAGTCAGTTTAATAAGTCTTTAAGTTATCCATTTGTTACGCTTGTGGAGTTTTGAAAACGTTCGTTAAATTTGAAAACCCACGCAGCCTATGTCTAGCAGTTTTGATATAGTGTAAATAAAATCAATAAAAAAAACCATAACGGAAAAAGAAATTAAAAGATCGGCCTTATTACAACTTAACCCGAAATTTAAAAATTAAATAATTAAAATAGACTAACAAAATAGAAACCAACTTTGCAGATGATGTGGCCACTCCGAATCTCTCGCAGCACCAAGCCCACTATGCTTGAGGATTACCTGCAGGGATGAAAATGAAGGGTGAGTTTGGTAAACTCATGTGTAACAGAACCCAACCATAGCCCAAAACAGATCGAGCCACAGAGTCAGATTTATTTGGGCCTTGGCCCAGTACAGAAATCAGAATGAAGCCTATACGCCCATAACAGATGCAGAACAGATATGTCATATATGCAGAAAGCCCAGCCCAGATCCATCCATAACACCCTCGTACCAGCCTTACACCATGTGGGGAGACTACTCGACCCACCCATCCACTACACACCACAGAATTTGTAGCGAGGCTGCCAGATATTGTGACGAAGTCACCAGATACAGATATTGTGGCGAGGCCACCAGAACAGATATATATATATGTGGCGAGGCAACCAGAACAGATATATACGTGGCGAGGCCACTAGAACGCTTCCTCCATCAAAATAACCCATCACCCATGCAACAGACATATATGTCATGGCATACATTATACAGAATCAGAATATCATGCATTTCAGATAAAGTTAACCCTAGGGGTATAAAGGTCATTTTACACCTAGGGGTATAATGGTAATTTTACATACTCAGGGGTATTTTAGTAATTTATCAGTTCTTTAAGGTTTTTATGCATCTTACAGTCACTACTATTCCATATGTCGTCACAGTAATCCATTTAAACTTAATCTAACAGTTTTGGCAATTAATCCTAAGAGCCCCCTAATGGGCCGTATGGTGTCAAGTAGAAATTCAAGCCCATTAATCCTGATTTTTCAGTTAGATTACAAATTTCAACAGTTTTGATTACTACAGTCTGCTAGAACGCCCTTAATGACTATTTTTACCCATATGGGCTCGGAAGCCATTGGGCCCATATTCAGCCCATCGAGGCCCAACTTAGAAAAACGTACGGAATTGCACACTTTGCAATTCCATCATCAACGATTCTAGATTTAATCATCAGAGGGTATTCGATTACTCACAAATCCTCGTAGAGCCGACCTTTCAGTCACTTTCGGTCACTTTTCGGTCACCTTTTTGAACATTACGGCCTTTGCCGTTCTAGTCTATAGCAAGGGTATGATACACACCTGTTAACTGGCGAAGTGTTGACGAGATCCTCGATGAAAAGCCTACAATCGATCACTAACGTGTTAGCCTAATAATCGACAACACTTAAAGCCTTAACCTCATTACCAAAATCGGCCAACATGGCCTAAGTCCCTAAAGTTCTTACCTTTCTACCGAATATGGACTAGATCTCGCTGTCTAACCTTGTTAGCTTCCAAAATCCTTAGTTGCTCCACCCCTTGATCACACTAACGCATACAAAACAAGAGAATGAGACCAACAGACCCTTAGTCCAAAACGTTAATCACCCCTAAAGGGTTTCGGCTAATACCCTAAACATATGTAACTAACGAAAATTGCTTGAGTACTTACCAAAGTACTAATCGGCCCAAGAAGAGTCCTTATGTGCCCCCTTAATCCCGTTCTACGCTAGATCCAATCGTGAAACTAAGATCAAACCCAATCCGGCTAACTAGAGATTCGGCTAACAAGTGATAAATTCGTACTTAGCCATACATAGTAATATTAATAAATAAGAAGGTTTCGCACTTAGCTTACCATTATCAATAGCTTACGGTGGTTTCGCACAAAGCCCACCTTTTTCGATAAGTTACAGTGGTTTTGCACATAGCCCACTTTTATTGATAATTTACAAATGATAATGCATTTAGCTCACCAATTTCAATTATCATCTTGTGGCTTTGCACATAGCCCACCTTTGTCGACAACTTACGGTGATAACACACTTAGCTCATCTTTATTTATAATTTACGTTGGTTTCGAACATAGCCCACCTCTAGCAATGATTTACGAAATTTTACCCATACCCTCATTTCTCACATTTTCATCCAATGACAGTACATTCAACCATATATCGTATAAGGCAATTATGAATAAAAGCATTAGTAAGATAGGTATTGTTTACATATAAACTTACCTCGGTATACAAAATGTGGTAGCTCAATCGATCTCAATCTACGAGCTTGGCCTTCCCCCGATCTATATTCGGATTTTGCACTTCTTGATCTAAATGAAAACAAATTCACCCATTTAATCACTATGTTAATTAAAACGATCCAAAATTCACAATTTGGCTAAATGACCATATGCCCCTATGCTTGGAAATCGATTTTTATCGAATTTCCTTGTTCACCAAGCCTCCCGAAATCTTTTTCACTCTTAACACAACCCCAAATTCTCATTTTTTTACACCGATATCAACTATTTTAGAACCTTTACCAAAAAAGTCTATTTTAGGTGTTTTTCGTAAACACCCCTTTCACAAAAGTTGTTTATCACACAACTATAACTCATTTTCTCCCATAAAATTCAACAAACAGCTTAAACCCTCTAATGGTAAAACCCTAAACTTTCCATCATTTTGCAAAATAGTCCTCTCATTTGATAACCCATACTTCAAGGGTCTCAAAAGTACAAAAATTATCAAAAACAACCATGAAAATCACTTACTTGGATGACGACTAAGTGGCTGAGTTTTTCAAGCTTTCAAAAGCCCTAAATTTGCTGAAAATTTCAGTAGAGGAGAAGGTGAATAGGAATAAAACCCTTTTGTTTTATTTTATTAGAAATCTAGTTAAATTAAGTCACCTAACACCACCCAAATTGACTTTTTCTATTTTCCTTGACCCTGTGGCTGGCCATGCCTTGGGTAAAGGCCTAATTTCCTTTTAAACACCCCATATTTTGATACTCAAGCTATTTAACACCAATTACTATCAAAACACAACTTTTGCCCTTTTTGTAATTTAGCCCTTTTTCATAATTAAGCCCTCAATCGCGTAAATAAATTCACCAAAATTTTGATACACCCTTATAAAAATACTACAACACATAAAATAATGCTAAAATAAATTTCAATACTCTCTGGTAAGTGATTTCAAAATCACTATTTCGATTAAGCCCAATTTCGGGCTATTACAATTCTCCCCCTTAGGGATTTTCGTCCTCGAAAATCTTACCGTTGAAGAGGTTCAGGTACTGATCTCTCATCATCTCCCCTGGTTCCCATGTGGCTTCCTCGACTCCATGTCAATGCCATAATACCTTCACTAACGCTATACTTTTTTTTCTCAATCGCTTGACCTCTCGAGCCAAAATCTTAACTGGTTCTTTACCATAGGTCATTCCGGGACTGATCTCAATCTCTGTCAGCGAAATTATGTGTGAAGGGTCAGAATTGTAACGACATAACATCGATACCTGGAAGACATCATGAATTTTCTCTAACTCCGAGGCAATCCTAATCGGTATGCTACCGGTCCAATTCTCTTGGTCACCTCATAAGGTTAATAAATCATGGACTCAATTTGCCTTTCCTATCGAATTTGAGAACTTTCTTCCATGGGGAGACTTTCAAAAACACTTTATCCTTGACTTGATACTCGATCTCTTTCCATTTCAAATCCGTGTAGGATTTTTGTATATCTGAGGCGGCTTTCAAACAATCTCGTCTTACCTTAACCTTTTCTTCAGTCTTTTTAACCAAATCGACCCTATGTATTTGATTCTCTTTAAGTTCTAACCAATACAAGGACATTCGGCACTTGCGCCCATACAAAGCCTCATAAGGCGCCATTTTTAGACTTGATTAGTAGCTATTGTTGTAGAAAAACTCGACCAGCGGTAAGTACTTTTCCCAAATGCCGTGAAATTCGAGAACACAACACCTCAACATGTCTTCAAGAATTTGAATTACTCTCTCTGACTGGCCATCGGTCTGCGGGTGAAAAGCCATACTAAAATTCAAGTTTGATCCCAATGCCTCTTGTAACTTTTTCCAAAACCGAGATGTAAATCTCGGATCTCTGTTCGAAATTATTGACAATGGCACTCTGTGTGGTCTCACAATCTTAGAAATAGACAACTCACTAGTTTTTTTATCGAGAAATCTGTACGCATTGGTAGAAAGTGAGCTGACTTCGTTAGTTTATCAACAACGACCCATACAACATCTTTCTTCTTAGGCGACAATGGTAGCTTGGAAACAAAATCCATAGTAATGTAATCCCATTTCCACTCAAGAACCAGTACCGACTGAAGTAGACCCGAAGGTACTTGGTGTTTCGCTTTCACTTGTTGACAAGCTAGGCACTTCGAGACAAACTCTGTAATGTTTCTTTTTGTAACACCCTTGACCCGGCCCGGACGTTATGGCCAAATCCGGCTATTTCACATTGAAGGGTTTATTTCCAAAACAGCTTGTTGAAAAGTTTAACTTAATTTGAAACAGGTTCAATAGAAAATTTGCTTGGTTAAAAGCTTCAGCGAGTTTGAGTAAAAGCTTAAGTTTAAGAGTTAAAAACCCGGGTGCACATGTTTTGTTATATTACGTCAAAAGCCCATGTTTTAAGGAATCGTTCAAATGTTTATGATGAATTAGAAAACATATTTAATTTTAGAAATCCGTTTGAGTTTGAGAATTCAGCAATTTTAATAAAAGTAAAACCCATTTATAAAACCATATCAGAGATACAAGGCCTTATTACATCCCAATGGAAAAAAATAAAGTAATTAAAAATAAAGTAATGTGAAACTTTTAAAAACTTCTACGTAACTTGCAATGTGGCCACCTCCGAGTCCTCTCCCATGTCGAACTGCTTACTGAGGGTTACTTGAAACATTAAATAAAAAGGGTGTGAGTTTCGAAACTTAGTGTGTACGACCCTTGGCAATCAAATCAACATGCAATTTATCACATTGGCCTAAGCCCTGTCAATATTGATGGCCTTGGGCCTCAGCCCACAATGACCTCTTATCACATCAGTATCACATGTATGCAATGCTTCCATCCTAAATCCAACCCTGCACTCCATTTCCCTTCCAACCTTACACTCCTGTGGGGATATAAATATCAACCCACCCATCCCTACACTCCAATGGTAGCACCAGTAGCGGCACTACTCAACGTTGCAGCAAGGCTGCTAATCACATAATGGGCTTAAAGCCACCAGTGGATCCACGGTTGTCAAGCGACTATGCGATCCTCACATATCTTTCTCCGTACCATTAAACCCACTCAAGTGCAACATACATCTCATTAATGCAACATACACATTTTCACATATTAGGCACCTAGGGGTATTTTAGTCATTTCACTACCCAGGGGTATTTTGGTAATTCTACCCTACAAGGGTGAATAGTTCTACCTTACAAGCCCTACAAGAGTATTTTTTGTAATTTCTTAACAGTACGGGTTTTAGTTACGAGCTTTGGCCCATCAACAAGTCCTCGTCAGCTAAGGTGAACAGACACTATGCACCAAGTAGGATTCTTAAGAAGAGGACGTTGGTCACTATGACCGCTTAAGTACCAAGCTCTCCCTAGATCCAATCCTAGACATGTATATGCCCATTGCCACACTCTAACCCTTGCGACTTGTCCACAGACATGTTTGATTAATTAATTAATTAAGTTTTATGCTGTTTAAGAATTCATCAGAACTAGGCCTAAAGTCCATGGTAATACCCTAACAAGTCTACATGCTTCCCTAAAATCACATACGACCCATCAAGCCCAATCATGTCTATATGGCCCACTAGGCCTTGTTATAAATATATGGCCCATCAAGCCCGATCATATTCAAATCATCAAACCATCCATACCAACTCACCATTTATTATCACATATCAAGATTTGTCGATTTGGGCCCACAAGTTTGATGGGCCCATTTAGCCCTGTTTGGCCCAGTTGGCTAAATAGTGGCCCAAGACCATGAGATCGCCCTCTTGGCCTCGGTAGTCATATCAGTGTTTCTGCATGAATGTTCGCATGCTCGTATGGTTGCCGGAGCCAACGTTTCAGCTTTTTGACTTTTCTGGATTTTGACTTTTGCCGACTTGTCGTATGTGAAGTGTATGTACACACCTTATTGGAAATCGGTACTCAAGATTGTTAATCCTATGAACAGCTAGCCTCCTCTAATTCCAAGATCTGCACCCACACATATACTATCAAAAATCAAGTGACTTGTATTCCACACAAGTCACCTCTGTAAGCCATGCTTACATTCAGCCACTTACTAATCCAAAATCGAGACGAGTACACTTACCACTTGCTAGTGATCCTTACCGTGCTTGCGATGTTTGAACCCTACCCTTGTTAATACAGGGTTAACGACAAGAAAGAGTTAGATAGCCTTCCGGCTTTTACCAATACGCACTAAAGGATGTTTGACTAAGTACTTACCGAATCTAGCCTTTGATCCTGCAGCCTAGATAGCTACTGAGTGAGATCCAGCTTTTACCAATCAGTTTCTCCTCCAAAAGAAAGTGTATTCGGCCAACTCTACTAAGAATGTCAAGATCTGTTTGGGGTGACTAAAGAAAGTACAATCGACTTTTGGGCAAGCAATAGATCGGCTTTTGATTTAGGGAGTGAAGATATCCACTTAAGAGCAAAATAACCGATTGAATTAAAGGAAAAAAAATGAGATATCGGCACAAAGGAAAAGAGGTTTTCAGCTTTTTCAACACAAGTGGGAAAAGAGTGATGGACAAGAGACCTTGGGAGGAGAAAATTTGGCAGAAACAATAAAGAAGAAAAGGTGGGAAAAACAGCACCTATAACTTTATTTGCTAGCACTTGGTTTGGCAAAATAAAAGAACCCCTACAAAGGGAATTTGACACCCTTAAATAACCACAAGCTGAAACCCCCTTCTCTCAAAGTCCCAATCAGCTCCAACACATCCACTCCTCAATCTCCTATTTTTTCTCTATTATCCTTACCTTAAGTTTCTCTCTTGAACACTCCCTTCTAGAGTCCACTCTAGTGCCACTACCATCCTTCGATGGTGCAGAAATAAAGTCCCCAAATCCACCACTCTAAGCCTCGAACCTTATGTCTCTTTGCCTGATAGTGACACCACCTATAGCTCCCTAAGTGGCGCTACCTTGCCACTGAGCCACAGGCCCATTTGCATCCTATTTTCCCCTTAATTTGTTTTAGAGGCCTAATACCTGAGACTAGGGTTCCACTAAGGCAAATATTAAATTTTTCCCTATGGTCTTCCTTATCCCTAAGACTTCAAATAACCCTTGTAATACCTTAAAATTAATATTCTAATAGTGCTACCTATACAAGCCAACTTCAACACACATAATTGAAAGTTTCGAGATTTGGGGTGTTACAACTCTACCCCCTAAAAGAAATTTTGGCCTCGAAATTTACCTGATTGAAACAAGTGAGGGTATTGTCGCCGCATTGCCTCCTCAGGTTCCCATGTAGCCTCCTCGGCACTATGGTTATGCCAAAGTACCTTGACCAAAGGGACAGACTACTGTTTTAGCACCTTAACATCTTGATCAACTATTTGAACTGGTTCCTCTTCAAAAGTTAGGTCAGGCCTAACGTTGATCTCCTGGACTGATACAATGTGAGAAGGGTCTGAGCAATAACACCTTAGCATTGATACATGGAACACATCGTGTATTTGACTCAGTTAAGAAGGTAATTCCAGCTGATAGGCAACTGGCCCAATTCACTTTAGCACCTGGTATCGCCCTATGAATCTAGGGCTTAACTTGCCCTTCCGTCCAAACCTTAACACCTTCTTCCAAAGGGAAACCTTGAGAAAAACCAAGTCTCTTACTACATACTCAATCTCTCTACATTTGAGGTCAGTATACGACTTCTCCCTATCCGCCATCTCTTTCAACCGATCCCGAATCAACTTTACCTTATCCTCATTGTCTGTACCAACTTCAGACCCAATACTCGCTGTTCTCCCAACTCAGTCCAATAAGTCAAAGTATGACATCTTCGCCCATACAGTGCTTCATATGGTGCCATCTCGATACTTGCCTGATAACTATTATTATATGCAAATTCAGCTAACGGCAAGTAATCCTCCCAATTGCCTCAAAACTCTATTACCCACCCTCTTAGCATATCCTCCAATGCTTGAATTACCCTCCGTAACTGACCATCAGTCTGAGGGTGAAATGCTGTACTAAAATCCAACCTTGTACCGAGTGCTTCATGCAACTTCTTCTAAAAATGAGACGTAAAACGAGGGTCTCTATCAGATATAATAGAGACCAATACCCCATGCAATCTCACAATCTCCACCACATACAACCTTGCCAACTTCTGTAGTGAGTAGTTTGTGCGGACCGATATAAAATGGGCAGACTTTGTTAACTGATCCACAATAACCCACACAGCGTCTTTCTTAGCAGGCGTTAGGGGTAACCTACTAACAAAATCCATAGTAACCCGCTCCCACTTCTAAAGTGGGATCTTAACAGGCTGGAGTAACCGTGATGGTAGCTGATGTTCCGCTTTCACCTGCTGACATACCAAACATTTGCCCACAAACTCCATAACCTCGCATTTCAACCCCGGACACTAATAGAGCTCTCATAAATCCCAATACATCTTGTTACCTTTAGGGTGCATAGCATAGGAACTAATATGCACTTTCGCAGTATAGACTTTCTGAGTTCATCGTCCCGTGGCATGCAAACTCTACTACGGAAACACAACAACCCATCACTATTTAACCGAGAATCTGTCGCTTCCCCATTCTCAACTTGCTTGAATCGAGAACCCAGAGTTTCATCCAATGGCTGTTTAACTTTAATCTACTCAACCCATAATGGCTTCACTTGTAACTCAGCTAACAAACTACCATCATCATGCAAACTCAACCGAGCAAACATCGCCCTCAAGTCCAACATACCCTTACGACTTAGCGTATCCGCCACCACATTTTCTTTACCCAAGTGATATTCGATCTTGCAATGATAATCCTTTAACAGCTCAATCCATCTGCACGGCCTCAAGTTCAACTCCTTTTAAGTTAAGAGGTACTTCAGACTCTTGTGATCCATATAGATGGTGCACTTCTCTCCATACAAGTAATGTCTCCAAATCTTAAGTGCGAATACCACTGCTGCCAACTCCAAATCGTGGGTTGGGTAATTCCCTTTGTGAGCCTTAAGCTGGCACGACGCATATGCTACCACCTTTCTTTCCTAATCAAAACACAGCCCAAGCCACGTGTGACACATCACTATAAACCGTAAGCTCCTTCCCAGTCTCCAGCTGAATCAAACCAGGGGCCTCTATTAAAACCTTCTTAAGCTTCTCAAAGCTTTCTTGCTATTTATCAGTCCACACAAACGGCATCCCCTCCCGTAGCAGCTTGGTCAGCAACAATTAGGGAGAACCCTTCAATAAACTGCCTATAGTACCCTGCCAGGCCTAGAAAAGTCTGAATTTCTGACACTATCTTAGGTAGTTTCCAATCCAACACTGCTTCCACTATCCGAGGATCAACTCTAATCCCTTCAACTGAGACCACATGTCCTAAGAAAGTGACTTCCCTTAGCTAGAATTCGCACTTGCTAAACTTAGCATATAGTTGCTTCTCCCTTAAAATCTGCAACACAATCCTTAAGTGTGCATCATGATCATCCTCCATTCTCGAGTATACTAAGATGTCATCTATGAAAACTACTACGAACTGATCTAGATAAGGTTGAAAAACTCAGTTCATAAGATCCATGAAAGCAGTAGGTGCATTCGTTAGCCCAAAAGGCATCACCAAAAACTTGTAACGTCCATAACAAGTTCTGAAAGCTGTCTTATACACGTCTGCCCCATTAACCCTCAATTGATGGTACCCTGAACGCAAGTCAATCTTCGAGAAAACTAAGGCTCCCCTAAGTTGATCGAAAAGATCATCTATCTTAGGCATATGGTACTTATTCTTAATGGTTAACTTGTTTAACTGTCGATAATCGATACACATCCTCATGGACCCATCCTTCTTCTTCACGAATAATACCGGTGCTCCCCATGGAGACACACTTGGTCTGATAAACCCATGGTCCAATAACTCCTGAATCTGGGCCTTCAACTCCACCAACTCCTTTGGTGCCATCCTATAAGGTGCGATGGACACTAGAGCCATACCAGATAACAATTCTATTCCAAACTCCACCTCTCTATTGGGAGGCAACCCAGGCAATTCCTCTAGAAAAACATCAGGGAATTCTTTTACTATTCTTAAATCCCTAACTGTAAGGCTCTTAGATTCCATATCACTAATATAGGCTAAGTAAGCTTTACAGCTCTTCCTCACCAACTTCTCTGCCCTTAAATCTGAAATACATTCGACTGGTAATCATGTCGTTCACCGATCACTACTACTTCATCATCTTCCACGGTACTTAACACCATCCGCTTCGCAGCACAATCAAGAGTTACCCAGTGCCTCATCAACCAATCCATGCCTAAGATAAGGTCGAACTCACCAAATGGAATTCCATCAAGTCCAATAAAAAAGTAACTCCTTGAACTACCAATGGTACATTCCTAAACAACTTACTAACTTTCACCGACTACCTTAAAGTACTTAACACAGTCATTTCATTTGCAATGGTTTCAAACACATCCCCTAAAGTTTCAATCCTATTGCATGCAATGTACGAATGTGTTGACCCCACATCAATAAATGCAATATAAGGTAGCTCACGAATAAGGAACATACCCGTTATCACATCTGGAGCATCTCCTTCCTCTTTGCGTCAAGAAGCATAGACTAAAGGTAGCTGCCTCACCTTTGCCTGTCCTGCACCTCTGCCAGGTGCTCTACGTCCCTGTCCTACGCTATTGCCACCTTTAGCTTGTCCACGGCCCTTTGGTGGTTGTTGACCACCTCTCTGCAGCTGAAAATTACCTCTATCATCAGCTTGCACCTGATCTGGCCTTCTCAGTCACTCTCTAATCCTATGTTCCATAGATCTGCAGCTCAAACAAGCTCCTATTCTTTTCCAACATTCGCCCGTATGCCTTTTTCCACACACAGCACAAGGCGGTGTCCCAGTATTAGTAGCAGCAACAGGGGCCCTAACTCTAACCGGCCCATTCACTCTGGCCCTCCTCGTAGGCCTCTATCCAGCCCCCAAAGCTTCCACGTTCTGTTTATTTTTGCCTTTCTCCTTTTCTCTATTGAGGCGCTTTGTGCGCTTTACTTCCTCCACTATCTTTGTTTTCTCCACTAAGGCCGCAAAGTCCTGCTCTCTCTGTGGAGCTATAAGTACCCTAAGGTTGTCTCTTAACCCATCCTTAAACTGCACGCATCTCTCATACTCCTTGCGACTATTCCTTTGGCATATTGACTAAGGTGCAGAAACTCAGCCTCATACTCTGCTACCGACTTGTCTCCTTGAGTCAGATTTAGAAACTCCTTCCTTTGGGCATCCACATAGGCCGCTCCAATGTACTCCCCCTGAAATGTCTATTTGAAGAACTCCCAAGGGATCTGCTCCAGTTGGTTACCCTCCTTGACGGTTAACCACCACTGATAAGCTTCCTTCCTAAGTAATGATATCACCCCTTTCAATTTTTATTCCGCAATGCAGTTCAGGTCATCCATTATTCTCTCCGTGACTTCCAACCAGTACTCTGCCACATTCGGGGCCACCCCAGCTACTCATTTAAAAATCTCTGCCCTATTAGCTCGAAGTCGTTTCGTAATCGACCCACGACTTCTCGTACCATTATTGGGCCCATCGACCCTTTTTAAAATCCTTAACATAGCCTGTGATACTGCATCCTCTATAGCGGCAGCCCATTTGTATGGTCCCGTTTTAGCTACTGGTGAGGCCAGAGCCTCCTCTACTCCAACGTTGGGCATATGGCCCAACACTGACGACCCAGCACTAGCACTTCCACGGCCTTTGCCGTGGCCTCTTGTACCTCTTCTAGCAGTTATCGTTGCATGCGTATTTCTGGATTCAATGAAATTAGTTCATACTTCCACTGTTTAAAGTACTCTTATGCAAGTAACAATTTAAAAGTTGTTTCTTAGCAGGCATCAGGGGTAACCCACTAACAAAATCCATACTAACCTACTCTCACTTCCCGAGTGGGATCTTAATCGGCTGAAGTAACTCTGATGGTAGCTGATATTCCGCTTTCACCTACTCACATACCAAACATTTGCCCACAAACTCCGTAACCTCACGTTTCAACCCCGGCCACCAATAAAGTTCTCGTAAATCCCGATGCATCTTGTTACCTCCGGGGTGCATAGCGTAGGAACTACTATGCGTTTCCTGCAGTATAGACTTTCTAAGTTCATGGTCTCGTGGCATGCAAACTCTACCACAGAAACACAGCAACCCATCACTATTTAACCAAAATCTATCACTTTCCCATTCTAAACTTGCTTGAATCGAGAACCCAGAGTTTCATCCAATGGCTGTTTAACTTTAATCTGCTCAACCCTTATTTCCTAGCACTTGGTTTGGCAAAACAAAAGAACCCCTACAAAGGGAATTCGACACCCTTAAATAACCATAAGTCGAAACCACCTTCTTCCAAAGTCCCAATTGGCTCTTACACATCCACTCTTCAATCTCCTATTTTTTCTCTATTATCCTTACCTCAACTTTCTCTCCTGAACACTCCCTTCCAGAGTCCACTCCAGCGCCACTACCATCATTCCATGGTGCAAAAATAAAGTCCCCAAATTCACCACTCTAAGCCTCGAACCTTGGGTCTTTTTGCCTAATAGTGACGCCACCTATAGCTCCCTAAGTGGCACTACCTTGCCACTGAGCCACAGGCCCATTTGCGTCCTATTTTCCCCTTAATTTGTTTTAGAGGCCCCATACCTGAGGCTAGGGTTCCACCAAGGCAAACATTAAAAATTTCCATATGGTCTTCCCTATCCCTAAGACTTCAAATAAGCCTTGTAATACCTTAAAATTAATATTCTAACAGTGCTACCTATACAAGCCAACTTCAACACACAGAATTTAAAGTTTCAGGATTTTGGGCGTTACGCTTTTCATCCCCGACCAACAATACATTTTCTTCAAGTCATTAAACATTTTCATGCTGCTCGGGTGAATAGACAAATGACTACTATGCACCTATCAGAAAATCCTCTGAACAAGTTCAACATCTTTACCTACATAGATTCTGTTTCGGTACATCAAGCAACTATCGGCGGCAACTCTGAAATCTAATTCATTACTCGTCTCACACTAAGTTAGTCTAGCTTGTAATTCCTTGTCATTTTTCTAAGCTTTGACGATCTCTTGTAAAAACACCGGTCTGGCTCTCATTTTGGCTAAGATCGATCCCTTATCACTAATAGTCAACTGAGTATCCATAGCCCCCAAGGCAAACAATGACTTCTGGCTCAACGCATCGACGACTACATTCGCCTTCCCAGGGTGGTAGTTAGTTACCAATTCATAGTCCTTTAGTAACTCTAGCCATCTTCGTTGCCGTAGATTCAACTTTTTTTGCGTCATCAGATACCTTAAACGTTTGTGGTCTGTGAAAACTCGGCATTTCTCACCATACAAATAGTACCTCCAAATCTTCAATGCGAACACGATGGCGGCTAACTCTAAATCGTGGGTTGGGTAATTTTTCTTGTGTGGATTTAGCTGCCTCGAGGCATAGGTTATTACCTTGCCTTCTTGCATGAGCACACATCCCAATCCATTTAATGAAACATCACTATACACCACAAGCTCTTTTCCAGATTTAGGTTGCACTAAAACTAGGGCTTTGGTCAATAAGGCCTTTAACTTCTCAAAGCTCTGTTGACACCTTTCTATCCACTGAAACTTAACATCTTTTTGAAGTAATTTCATCATCAGAGTAGCGATCATTGAAAACCCTTTCACAAATCGTCTGTAGTAACTCGCTAATCCCAAGAAGCTTCTAATCTCTATTAAGCTCTTCAACAGTTTCCACTCAACTATAGCTGAGATCTTGCTCGAGTCAACTCTGATCCCATCTCCTGACACAATGTGTCCCAAGAATCCAACCTCTCGTAGCCAAAATTCACTCTTGCTGAACTTGGCATACAACTGTTTGTCTCTCAAAGTCTGTAGTACAGTTCTCAAATGCTCTGTATGCTTATTATCGTCACTAGAATAAACGAGAATATAATCAATAAAGACAACTACACACTTGTCCTAGTAGGGTCAGAAAATGCAGTTCATCAAATCCATGGACACTGCAAGAGCATTTTCAAGCCAAAGGGTATGACGAGGAACTCATAATGGTTGTACCTCGTTCGAAAGGTGATTTTTGGTACATCTTGCTCCCTAACTTTAAGCTGGTAATACCCCAACCTCAGGTCTATCTTAGAGAGCACAGTCGCTCCATTCAATTGGTCAAACAAGTCATCAATCCTTAGTAAATGATACTTATTCTTCACTATAGCCTTGTTGAGCTGCCAGTAGTCTATACATAATCTCATTGTACCATCATTTTTCTTGACAAATAAGATCAGCGCTCCCTACGGAGAATAGCTCAGTCTAGCGAATCCCTTATCTATTAACTCTTGAAGTTAAACTTTTAGCTCCTTTAACTCTATCGTGCCATCTTATATGGAGCAATCGAGATAAGTGCTGTGACAGGGACATACTTGAAACCAAACTCTACTTCCCTCTTGGAGGTAATCCGGGCAACTCTTTCGAAAACACATTCGGGTACTCACATACCACTGGTACTGACTCAATTTTCTTTTCAGATACTTGGGTGTTCAACACAAAAGCGAGATAAGCTTCACACCCCTTTCTCAAATATCTTTCTGTAGTTAAACATGAAATTATTTCCAGCAAGTTATTAGGTCCACCTGATTCCACCTGAAGGTTATCTCCATTTTAACATCTCAATTTAATAATTTTCCTCCCACAATCCACTATCACATTATAAGTAGACAACCAATCCATACCGAGGATTACATCGAACTTAGCATAAGATTGGCTGAAAAACAGTGACCTCTAATTGTCAAAGGACAGTTCCTTCATACATGGTCGACTAACACATATTTGCCTAGCAGATTAGTCACTTTTACCATGAATTTTGTAGACTCAACTAGCATATTTATTCTAGGTACCAACCTCATGCATATGTAAGAATGGGTAGACCTCGGATCAACTAAAGAAAGAACAGATATATAATGAAAAAAAAGATACTCTTAATCATATCTAGGGATGAGCCTTCTTCGCGAATGCGAATAGTATTAGTCCTTGCCAGCTCTCGGCCCTCGGACCTCCCGGTTGAATCTCTAATCGCACCTTTGCTGCCGGCCCCACTCTCGGGGTTCTTCTGTGGTATACCCTTCGACGGTGCACTACTTGGTCGGGCATTCTGAAACCCCTCTTCCTCAGCTCTCTCACGGCAATTTTAATAAAGTGGTCCCGAGAACCACATTTGTAGTAGGCTTGACTATTCCCCCAACACTCGGCAAAATGCTGTCTACCGCATTGTGAGCACTTAGGTTTATCCGATCGAACACTGCCAACACTCGCAACTAAGGTACTCTGAGCTTTAGGTGTCATGTTTTGCTTATTTTTTGCTTCTGCCCGAGTGTCCCACCGAAGTAGTCGATCGGGTAGGGAACTCTTTTGATATTTTAGATGAGGATTGATGTGATTTCCCCATCTGTCTTTTCTTGGAGTCACGGGACTCTATATCAATCTTTCTCTTCTTTTGGCCAACTCTTCGGCCTTACACGCTCTCTCAACAAGCACCACAAACTTTCAAATCTCTAGAATCCTCACCAACAATCGGATGTCCTTATTTAGCCCGACTTCAAATCGCTTACACATGGTGGCTTCAGAAGACACAAACTCCTTAACATACTTGCTAAGCCTCATGAACTCACGCTCGTACTCGGTGACCATCATTTGACCTTTCTTCAGTTCAAGAAATTCTTTCCTCTTTTGGTCGATGAACCTCTGGCTAATGTATTTTTTTGCGAAATTCCTCTTGAAAGAAATCCCAAGTTACTCTTTCTTTCAGTATCACTAACACGAGAGTATTCCACCACTAGTAGGCTGTGTCTCACAAGAGTGACACTACGCACTTCATGCACTCTTCAGGCATGCACAATAACTCACTGAACACAGTAATGGTGTTCTCCATCCAGAACTTGGCTCACTCCAGGTCATCATCTTTATTTGCTTGGAATTCCTCAGCCCCATGCCTTCTAATTCAGTCTATTGGGGGTTTATCTCTTCTAACATTATCTGTTCCTTGAGGAGCTATTGGGGCATGGTGATAAATTGAAGGAGGTGGGGGAGGTAAAGTGTTAAGGTTCGTATGAACATACTCCGTATAGTAGGCATCCATCATCTGGAGGTAAGTTTCTCTAGCTCCTCTACCCCGACTCATTGTCTGGGCACACTCTCAACTAGCGCAGTCCCTTTAGTGGGAG
The DNA here is from genome assembly GCA_020496765.1 of Gossypium stocksii. NCBI lineage: Eukaryota > Viridiplantae > Streptophyta > Magnoliopsida > Malvales > Malvaceae > Gossypium > Gossypium stocksii. The sequence continues at coordinate 47,585,823 of CM035624.1, forward strand.
CCGGCGCATTACTTTCCATATCATCCACCATAAGCTAATCGAGATCCATTACTATATGAAAACACAATTTATAGTCATCAGGAGCTATCACATTATCGTTTTATAACTATGGCATGTATAGCTAGACTCAAACACAAGCTAGGTTAGTCTTAGAATCAACTAAACCATAGCTCTGATAACATTAAATGTAACACTCCTTACCCGTATCTGACATCGAGATAGAGTATGAGGCGTTACCTTACAATATTGCATGCAAATACTCAATCTTAACTCATGGAAATGCATCCCAATTTAAAAATTTTTAGAACAATATCCTACGAACCTTTATAAGGGCCTGCGAGGCCTAACACGTGGTTTAGAGATGATTCAGGACCATTTCGGGCACTTAAGAAAAATTCTTTAAAAACGAATAAAAACAAGGCACACGCCCGTGTGGAAGGGGCAACACGCCCGTGTGGCCTCTAAACATGGCCGTGCTGATGGTATGTATGCCTAACACGGCCAAAGAAACTAGGGACACGCCTGTGCCCCCCATCTGTGCGGATTTATTTCTAACATTGAACCTATAGGGGTTTTCACACAGCCTGGTGACACGCCCGTATGCCCAGCCCTATTCTTCACACGGCCATCACACACCCGTGTCCTGGCCCGTGTACAAGAACCATGGCATTCTGTTTCTAACGTCAGCAGAAACAACCATGGCACACGCCCGTGTGCTTAGCCCGTGTCTATCACACGACCATGTAAAGCCCATGTCGCGACCTGTGTGCAACAACCTTAGTGTTCTGTTTCTGACATAGCAATCCTGTAACGCTCTGATTTTCGGGATTTTTCAAGTTTTGTGAATTTTAGTGAAATTTTAAATTTTTGGTGTTCTGAAGGTTGAAAATGTATGTACATGTGTTAGTGAGCCTTTAGAAGGCCCAAGCTTAAGTTAAAACCCAGTAAAATATTAAGTTGGATTTTCGAGTGAAAGGGGACTTGGTTAAGTGGGCCTTTAAGAACAACCGTGTAAAATATGTCACAAAGGGAGCCTTGGTAGAGTGGCAATGTGGTGCCACTAAGTTCCTAAAAAAGTGGCGCCTAAGTGGGTATTCAAAGACAAGGGTTCGAGTTGCAAGGTAAGCGTAGTGTTCTTTTTAATTTTTAAGCATGTGCCGGGCATGTGACTAACTTAAGTGAATTTCGGCAAGGGCTTCAGGGACTTGGGTCAATTGCTTTAGAGAGATTATTAGGGTTTCATCTTTTTCTATTTTCTGTCTTAAAAATTAGGGCTAGCCACCATAGGTAAAATCTTCTATTTTACTGTTAGAAAAGCCGAAACTTGCCTCCCTAGAAAGCTTCTAGCCGATTTCTTCTTCTTCACCTCTACCATTATTTTCTTCACTTTTATTTTTTCCTCTTTGATCTCTTCCCTAGCCGAACACCCTTTTTACTCAGATCCACTCTTTCTTTTGCTCCCATCCCTCTCAAAAAACACCCATAACCGATTGTTTAAAGTGCCAGAATCCCGAAAGCTACTTCCTTTTGCCGAATCCTTCTAAGCCGAATTACCCCTGTTCCCTTCACCTATTGTGGCCGATTACTACATCCCCTTGAACCACACCATTTTCGACACCATCACCGAAGTCTATAGCCCAAATAGTCATCTTCTTCACCAGTTGAAAAGCCAAAATCGCCATAACCATAGGAGCTTTTGGCCAAATTCTTAGATCTCAGAGATTTGGTTTCTATCTGCATATAAGGGTTAAAAGCAGTGGTAAGTGGTTATCAACTCAGATCTTTAAGATATTTCATACTTTGGAAAAGCCAAAAGTCCCTAAAGTTAAGGAGGTTGTCGATTTAGTCTATTAGTGATTTAAAGTAGTATTTTGGTTCTTTTTGGATGTTAGTTAGCAAGGAAGGTGATCAAGCAAGGAGTGGAAGGCATCGGTATCATCAGATCTAGATCTAGTGCATCTAAATTGACAGAGGTAAGTTATCATGGCCATTAAGGGTGTGGCCGAATGTGGAAAGGGATTTTAGTTGTAGTTTTTCGTAGATCTATTGATTAATCACTTAGATAATGGATTGTAGGAACGAGCGCATCAGAAATCTCGTTAGTGGAACTGCAAAACAGGTGTGTGCTTCGAACACCTTCATTGTTCAAATCGGCAAAAGCCAAAAAGCCGAAATGCCGAAGTTCTGGCATTTTGAGGGCTTGTGAGCGTGCGAATGCTTTCAAGTTGGTAGGGAAAATTAGGATTTGGAACCGGCACTGGTAAGAGAGTTTGCCATGAAATTTTGGGCGCTACGGTAAGTTGGGCCTCGGTGGGCCGAATATGGGCCCATAGGCAATTTGGGCCCATTTGGGTAAAAATAGGTTTAAAGGAAATAATATGGATTGCAGGCATAAAAATTGTTAAAACAAGATAATGGATTGGAAATTAAGGCTTAAATGGGCCTAATGGGCTAAAATGGCATGGTAGAGCCCATTAGGGGTTTTAGGGCCTAAGGGCTAAAACTGATAAACTGAATTAAATGAGTTTCTGTAACAACCACTATAGTAGTAGAGGCTGTAATAATAATAAAAATTATAATAAGAGAACAGAATTACTGAAATACCCTTAGGATGAGAAATTACTGATTTACCCCTAAGTATAAATTACCATTATACCCCTAAGGCTAAAATCGACTGTACTGCTTAATATGACTGTTACTGCTACTGCATACCATGATATGTATCTGTTGCATGGGTTGGGTTTTATTGTTGGAGGAAGTGTGAGTGGCACTGCCACGTTACTTACTGAAAGGGGCTATGCCTCGTACTGTTTCTGAAATGGACTTTGCCTCGTATACTGTGTATCTGAGCAGCCATGCTGCAACTGTGGTGTGTGAACTGGGTGGGTCGAGTTATTCCCCACATGGTGTGTTGGCTGGTACGGGTGGTGTGTAGCGGTTGGTGGGTTGAGTAGTCTCCCCAATTGGGTTGCATTCATACTGTTATACTGTACTGTACTATTATGGGCCTATGGGCCAAACTATTATCTGAATAGGGCTTCGGCCCAGTATCTGTTATAGGGCTTTGGCCCAGAATCTGTAATCTGGATAGGGCTTCAGCCCAGTATTTGCCTGAGACTGGTAGGCCTAGTGGGCTCGAGCCAATTTGGGATTTGGATGGGTTCTGTACACACTGAGTTTTCCCAAACTCACCCTTCTCTTTCCATCCTTGCAGGTGAGCCCTAGATCGTGACTTGGTTGCTGGGAGGGATTCAGAGTGGCCACGAGGACTGAGCACGGTTTAAAATCAGTTTTACTACTTTATATTTCTAATTATCGGTTTCTACTTTTAAATTTGTTTATGGGTTGTAATAAGGCCACTATGACTGTTTTATTTGGGGTTTTCAAATTGCTTTACTTCGATTACAAATAACACACATATTTTCAAAAAGTAAATGAACGTTTTCTTAACCAACTTGTTACTACAAAAGACTAAGCAAGATAATAAGGTTAAAATGAATCGCTTAACAAATGGGATAGAGATTAAGTTGAAGAATTATTCAAATGGGAATTTCCAAAAATCAAGTATTACTTTTCAAACTCAACATCGGACTTAGTAAATAGGGCGGCATAGGATAGTCTAGGTGATGTAGCACACCGAACATGGCCGTAACGTCTGGGCCGGGTTCGGGGTGTTACAAATCCCACGGCCGTAGTACACGTTCATGTGCTTGGTCGTGTCCTCCACACAGTTGAGACACACGGCCATGTCTCAGCTCATGTGTTTACTACTAAACATCTAATTTTATCCATGCATAGTGCAGAGGACACACGGCCTAAGTACACGCTCGTGAGGCGAACCGTGTGTCACACACAGCCTAGACACACGCCTGTGTGGACGAAAAATAGGCTATCTACCAAGCCTCTTTGCCACCCTGAAACAAAATCAACACATTCAAACATCCCTAAGGTTTCCATACTCTACCAATAGCCATAATTTAGCATCCACACAACTTAATATGATTCATCTAAGCAACCATCATACAACTACCATAATAATTGCATCTATCACACCACTTTGTATAAACAAGAAATACCAACATTTCATTCATTGACCAAATGTAAATTTTAAGCTAATACTTTTAGCTTTATACAAAAAAGTAGTATTTCAAACTCAAGCCAACACATTTGACTCCCAAATAATATGACACTAACAAAAGAATAGAGTCCTATCCATGCCATATTTCTCAAAATGTAAGAACTAACTATACCGAGGGATCAAGTCGGTAGTGTGAGAGAGACCTCCGACGTTCGATGATCTATGAACTAGCTAGGCGACACTGTAGGAAAATGGAAAAGAGAGGGGTAAGCATAAAGCTTAGTAAGTTTATATGCAAACATTTAATATCATAACCATGCATTGAACAATTAAAAGATTGCTCAACCATACCGATACTTTCACGACATAATTTCACTTACTCATTCCACACTTTACTTAATATCCTCAACACAAGTTCACGCACAAAGCTCAACTCATCAATAAATGTGACAGCCCTATTTCGACCCAAGTCGGGAAGTGGTTTCGAGACCGCTAAACCGAATCACAAAAATGTTTGAGTATAATATTCTGTGTTTAATTTGTGGGATAAACTTATGTGTGAATTTTGAGTGTTTGAAAATGTCAAGTGAATGTGATATTGATAATAAGGACTTATGTTAGAAGAATTAAAAACCTTAGTGGCCAAATCCAAGGGATTTACTTGTGAATTTTAATAAAACAAATGGGCTTGCATGTCAAATTGACATATTTTCACCTTAGTGGCCGGCCATGCAAACTTTATGTGACTTATTTTGTATTTTAAGATATTGTTTAATAGGTGATTGGTTGTTAATATATTAGTGAAATAAAATAATAAAAAGAAAAGGTGAAAAGAACAAGGCTAATCCACTTACTTCCTTGTTCTTCATTTTGCCGTATGTGAGAGGGGGGAAAAATCAAGTATTCGGCCACCTCCATTTTTGCTTGATTAAGGTATGAATTCATATTGGTTTGCTTTGATTCTTTGAATTTAAGTTGGTAGTTAAGCCTATAGCATAGCCCATGTGTCGATTTTTGAAATGGTGGTGGATGCTACATTCGGCCATTGTTAAATTGTATAAAATCTTAAAACTTTTGAATTTCAATGATATATATAGCATAAAAGGACTTTTGAGAGATGTTTTGAGGTTAATTTTAAAGAAATTCATGAGAGTATGTTTAATTATATGAATTTGCTTTGAATGGTTCTTAGATCAATGGTGAGGCATTCGGCTATTGAGATTGTGGAGCCTTGTAAATGTTGTGATGTTTAAGGAGTAATGTATGTTGTCTATTTAGCAAGGAGAACAAAGTAGTGTTGGGTTTTTAAATTAGCATTTTGTTTTGTAAAACCTTTTATAATAGCCGAATGAAATTGGACATTAGGTCAATAAACGTTTGGCCTTGGTGTGTATCTTTTAAGGCATGGCATTGAATTTTGTAACTTTGTTGATATAGGTATTTAGGTTATGGCCGAATGGAAATTTGTATGTTAGCTAAGGAATGAAAGAATTAAGTTAAAGACTATGAAATTTGGAAGGGATTCTTAAGTATTAGCCTATGTTTGATGAATTGCCGAATGTGGAGTCGGGAATTTGCTAGGAAATTTGATATGTCACTTCTTGGTAAATTTTTCGTTATGTGACTTATTAAGTCAATGGGACATTCGGATATGTCCATTTGGGGCAAATGAATTTTTAGCTTGGATGGTTAGTTAGTGATTTATATTGGAGGAAATTAAGGAATTTAGCTACTTGCATATAGATTTAAATTATGAAGGACTTTTGTAAATAAAGCTTAGGAAATTCGGTTTGAGTATTTAATATTTAGAATTTGAATCGAAATGTTTAAGAGAACCTTAGAGAAGCATTCGGTTAGGGTGCATATGCATGGAAAATTTTATTGTAACATGTGGTCGAACTTGAACCTTGCTAAAATACTAGCTTGTATGAAAGATGGTGTGTATGCTAATATGTATCAAATAGGGGGCCATGACTTGAGCTCACTTTGTGAAATATGTTTGGCCTTTGATAGCTAATATGACTTGATTGATAAGCTGAGATAGAAGAATATGTATGTTCGATTTAATCTTAGCTAGGTATGACTTGTAATATAAAGGTATTTGGCTGAATGTATATACGTGATATAGAGGGGATAATTGTATATCTTGTTTTGATTAAGTGAGGTATATGAAGTAATATATATTCAATTTGCCCATTTAAGCTCAAGAGCAAAAAGGGACAACTTCGGATAAGGGAAAAGCAAAGGCGACAGAATAGCCGACCTGTAATCATTCAGAAAGATACGAGGTAAGTTCTTGAGTAATGGTGGTTAGCTCATAATTGTAATGAAATTATAGTACATATGTGATTGTATAAATTAAGACTTAATAATGCCATGTTCGAATGGAGTGGTGGAGAAGATAGATTGAACAAATGTGGGAAAACCGAATGGTAGTCTTTGTTTTGATATATCTTGAAGTAAATCCGTACCCTTTTGTTTATGACTAGTGATTTAGAATTTGGTAATGAGTCTTGAACATGCTGTGATTATATTTGAATGTTGGTACTGAGTTCTAAAGTGATATGATATAAATGTACATGTATGATAAATGATTTGGGATTTACATCCGAGCCTAGTCTCGAAGGGCTTTTGAGCCAGTGATACGATCCGAGCCTAGTCTCAAAGGGTTTTTGAGCCAGTGATACGATCCGAGCCTAGTCTCGAAGGGCTTTCAAGCCAGTGACATATCTGGACTTAGTTCCGAAGGGCTTTGAGCTAATGTTGAAACCGGACTTGGTTCTGATGGACATCCGTGCCGGAGTTATAAAATAAACGCTAATATAGACTTATTAAATATGTTACCTTCTGTAAGATAGTCAGGTATGTATCTTACACTTGTTCGAAAATTTTGTTACTTATAAATTACGAGTTAGGGTTTCGGTGGAAATGTTTTGATTATTGTTAAAGGCAATTCAGACGCCTCTAGCTTGACTATAATGTGTCTGTTCTTAATTAAAAGAATCCAGTTATCCGGATATGGAATGTAAGTCATAGGTATGAGTTAAATTCGATACTTGAGGAGAATGGGTTCGGTTATAAGTTGAAGTAGTCGAATACCCTGAAAAATTTCTTTGTAATTTGAGTGAAATAGATGTTATCATAGAAATTCTCCTATTCGGCTCAAGTAAGAAATAAAAACGTTTAGTTATTTCTATGTTACTTTCTTATATGATTTTTGTTACTCAAAACTTACTAAGCACGTATTTGCTTACTCCGTTGCTCTTAAATTTTCTATTTTATAGATCTCGATCGTTAGCTACGGGTCTCGGAAATCTTACTGTCGAAGCCATCTCTACTATCAAAGCCCTGTTTGGTACTAAATTAGCTAAACCTTTGTAAATGGCATGTATAGGATGCATTTTGTGTTGTGAATCGAGAACTTTATTTTGGGTGATTGTATTAAGCTCAGCCATGCGAAAATGGTTTTTTTTCAAGATGCTTTACTTACATGTAGTCTTTAAGATGTTAAAATGTATTTTGAGCTATGTGCCTTGCTTGAATGAGAACGTGTATTTCTAAATGAGGTAACTTTAAGGTTAGACATGTTATTTCTAGGCATACGTATATTTGTGTATAAGCAAATCAGATGTTTATTTCAAGTGGTAGCTAGAAATTGAAGTTGCAATTTGAACTTAAAATGCAAGTAGATTCAGTTTAAGCTTTTGATTTGCATAGTAACTTTTATCCATGAAGCTAGGTGCTATTGAAATAGAGGTTGCGCAAATGTTCTATCCTTGTTCGTTTAACTTAGTCATGAAAATTTTCGGTAATGCTTCATGACTCTGCGGTGATGTGTACGAGTCTTGGGGTGTTACATTTTAATTGGTATCAGAGCTACGGTTTAGTCGATTCTCGAACTACCATAGTAAGTATGAGTCTAGCTATGCATGCCATTTAGTGTCATATTGATAGTGAGATGACTTCTGACAGCTGAAATATGATTTTTGGTATAGAATGGATCCTGAACCCGATCGAACCGTAGCGGACGATGTGGAGAGTGTAGCGCCTGCTCCCGCGCAAGGGACAACACCGCCTGACTCTCAGCCGAATACTAGTCATCGAGATGATGACACTAGATAAGCTTTTTATACGATGATGAGTGATTGGTTCGCTCAATTCAGTAGATCAAATCTGGCTGTTCCGCAACCTCCGCCCCCGAATACCCCGCTTCCGACTTATATGACCCCTCCTGTAACCGATCCCGTGAGATCGAGTAGGCCCCCTGTTGACAAAATTAGAAAATATGGGGCTGAAGAGTTTCGAGCTAACTCTAGTGATGATGCCGAACGGGCCGAGTTTTGGCTCGACAATACCATTCGAGTGTTTGATGAACTGTCCTGCACACCTGAGGAGTGTCTGAAATGTGCGGTGTCTCTGTTACGTGACACTGCCTACTACTGGTGGAATACTCTGGTTTCTTTTGTTCCGAAAGAACGGGTCACCTGGGAGTTTTTCCAAACTGAGTTCCGTAAAAAATATATCAGTCAGAGATTCATCGATCAAAAACGGAAGGAATTTCTGAAACTCAAACAAGGTCAGATGTAAGTAGCTGAATACGAGAGAGAATTCATGCGTCTCAGCCGATATGCTCGTGAATGTGTATCCTCCGAGGCCATTATGTGTAAGCGTTTCGAGGACGGGTTAAACGAAGAAATTAGACTGCTAGTGGGAATTCTGGAAATTAAAGAATTTGTCGTTCTAGTCGAGCGAGCGTGTAAAGCCGAAGAGCTCAGAAATGAGAAACGAAAAGCTGAGGAGGGAGCTAAAGAGTTCCGAAAAAGGTCTGCGGGAAAATCTGTTCAGCAATCGTCTAAAAAGACTAGAGATGACTCGAGCCGATCTAAAATATATTGAGTTTTTCTAAACATGAACATCATCGACCTCCAGTGAGTTCGCGAGCTACTTCCATCGCCAGTGTTGGAAATGAACGTCGGGATAGATCGGATTACAGATATTGTGGTAAATGGCACACGGGGAGTTGTAGGCATCGGGATCGCTCCTGCTTCCGGTGCGGGTCTGCCGATCATTTTATTAAAGATTGTCCGAGAAATGATGAACGCATTCCTGATTCAAGTCAGAGACCTAGTGGCACGGTGGCTCGAGGTAAACCACCGCGACGAGGGGGTAATTCTAGTGGTAGTCAGAGAGGGACTAGAGACACTGCAGTTAGATCCGAGGCTCGAGCACCTGCCAGAGCGTATGCTATTCGTGCCCGTGAGGAAGCTATTTCTCCAGATGTTATTACTGGTACTTTCACACTCTTTAACACTGATGTTATTGCCCTGATTGATCCTGGTTCGACCTATTCATATGTGTGTGAAATTTTAGCCTCCAGTAAGACTCTTCCTGTTGAGTCTACTGAGTTCGTAATTCGAGTGTCGAATCCTTTAGGTCGTTGTGTTTTGGTTGATAAAGTATGCAAAAGATGTCCCCTAATAGTTCGAGATTTCTATTTTTCGGCCGACTTGATGCTTTTGCCATTCGATGAATTTGACATTATTCTCAGAATGGATTGGTTGAGCGTTCATGACGCGATAGTGAATTGCAAGCGGAAAACTATTGATTTGCGGGGTTCGAATAATGAAATAATCCGAATTGAGTTCGTCGATCTAAACGGGCTACCTGCCGTAATTACGACCATGTCAGCTCAAAGATACGTGGGAAAAGGCTATGAAGCGTATCTGGCTTATGTGTTAGACGATAAGGTATCGGAATGAGAACTTGAGACTGTACCTGTGGCTAGAGAGTATCCAGACGTGTTTCCCGAGGAATTGCCGGGTTTGCCACCTATTAGAGAGGTTGAGTTCGGTATAGAGTTGATTCCAGGTACGACGCCGATTTCGATTGCCCCGTATCGTATGGCACCTACCGAGTTAAAAGAACTAAAATCTCAGCTGCAAGAGTTGACAGACAGAGGCTTCGCGAGACCTAGTTTTTCGCCTTGGGGTGCACCGGTCTTGTTTGTGAGAAAGAAGGATGGGACTATGAGAATGTGCATCGACTATCGATAGCTGAATAAAGCCACTGTAAGGAATAAGTATCTGTTGCCCTGAATTGACGACTTGTTCGATCAGTTGAAAGGAGCTTCAGTGTTTTCGAAGATTGACTTGCGATCGGGCTATTATCAGTTGAGAGTTAGAGATTCCAACGTGCCGAAGACAGCATTTAGAACGAGATACAGACATTACGAGTTCTTAGTGATGCTGTTTGGGCTCACTAATGCCCCTGCGGTCTTCATGGATTTGATGAATCGTGTGTTTAGGCCATTTTTGGATCGTTTTGTAGTAGTGTTCATCGATGATATTTTGATTTACTCCCGTGATGAGATTGAGCATGCCGAGCATTTGGGACTTGTACTTCAGACTTTGCGGGATAACCAATTGTATGCGAAGTTCAGTAAATGCGAATTCTGGTTGCATGAGGTCGTTTCTTGGGACATATAGTGTCTGCTTCGGGTATTCGAGTTGATCCGAATAAAATTTCAGCTATACTCGACTGGAAACCCCTAAAAATGTTTCTGAGGTTCGAAGCTTTTTAGGACTCGCCGGTTATTACCGACGATTCGTCAAGCGTTTTTCAATGATTGCGACTCCATTGACAAGGCTACTGCAAAAAGATATCAAGTTTGAGTGGTCTAATAAATGTCAGCAAAGTTTTGACCAGCTGAAAACCCTTTTGACGGAAGCTCCAGTATTAGTTCAGCCAGAATCCGGCAAAGAATTTGTAGTTTTTAGCGATGCGTCTTTGAACTGTCTAGGCTACGTTTTAATGCAAGAAGGTCGGGCTGTCGCTTACGCTTCGAGGCAGCTGAAGCCCCACGAGCGAAATTATTCGACCCATGATCTTGAATTGGCCGCTATTATTTTCGCTCTAAAAATCTGGCGACACTATCTGTTTGGTGAGAAATGCCACATATTCTCCGATCACAAAAGTCTCAAGTATTTGATGACGCAAAGGGATTTAAATTTGAGACAAAGGCAGTGGCTAGAATTGCTTAAGGACTATGAGCTTGGTATTGATTATCACCCTGGAAAAGCTAACGTATTTGCAGATGCTCTTAGCCGAAAATCCCTATTTTCTTTGCGAGCTTTGAATGTGAAACTAGCGATGTCGGCATATGAGGTGTTGATTGCTGAATTGGAAGCAAGACCCGTGTTACTTCGACAGATTTGTGAAGCTCAGAAAGTCGATGACGATTTAGTTGCCAAGCGAGTTCAGTGTGATTCATTTAGAGTTTCGGGTCGATGAAAATGATTGTTTGAGATTTAAGGACCGATTGTGTGTTCTGAAAAAGTCCGAGCTAGTTTCGATGATTTTGAATGAAGCCCATAATAGTCGAATGTCAGTTCATCCGGGTAGTACGAAAATGTATAATGACTTGAAACGACAATATTGGTGGCACGGCATGAAACGAGACATCTCTAATTTTGTATCTAAGTGCCTAGTATGTCAGCAAGTGAAAGCCGAGCATTAGGTGCCGTCGGGATTACTTCAGCCGATTTTGATACCTGAGTGGAAGTGGGATCGCGTTACAATGGACTTTGTGTCGGGCTTACCGTTGACGTCGAGCAAGAAAGACTCTATTTGGGTTGTTGTTGATAGATTAACGAAATCAGCCCATTTCATCCTAGTTCGTACCTACTTTTCACTTGATAAGTTAGCGAAATTATATGTTTCTCAGATTGTACGATTGCATGGAGTGCCGACTTCTATTGTTTCTGATCGAGACCCCCGATTTACTTCGAGATTTTGGAAGAAGCTACACGTTGGGTACTAAACTCTATTTTAGTACTGCTTTTCATCCCCAGACTGACGGTCAATCTAAACGGGTTACCCAAATACTCAAGGACATGTTGAGATGTTGCATTCTAGAGTTCAGCGGATCGTGGGAGAAATACTTACCTCTGATTGAATTCGCGTATAATAATAGCTTCCAATCGAGTATTCAAATGGCACCCTATAAAGCTCTTTACGGTCGAAAATGCCATACACTTCTATTTTGGACCGAACTTAGTGAAGGTAAGATTCTCGGAGTTGATTTAGTCAGAGAAGCAGAGCAGAAAGTGGAGATAATTCGTGACAGTTTGAGAATGGCATCCGATCGTCAGAAATCGTACGCGGACCTAAAACGTAAAGACATCGAGTATCGAGTAGGTGATAAGGTGTTTTTAAAAGTTTCACCATGGAAAAAAATACTCTGTTTTGGCCGTAAAGGCAAGCTGAGCCCGAGATTCATTGGACCGTATGAGATATCAGAACGGATTGGGCCGGTTGCTTATAGATTGATTTTGCCTCCTGAACTTGAAAAGATCCACAATGTCTTCCATGTATCGATGCTCCGTTGGTATAGATCCGATCCTTCGCATACGTTAAATCCGTCAGAAGTTGAAATTCAACCTGATTTGAGTTACGAAGAAGAGCCTATCTGTATTTTAGCTCGAGAGGTTAAAGAATTGCGAAACAAAAGGGTTCCGTTAGTAAAAATATTGTGGCTCAAGCATGGGATCGAGGAAGCAACTTGGGAGCCCGAGAGTGCTATGAAAGAAAGATATCCAAATCTATTTCCGGGTAAGATTTCCGGGGATGAAAATCCCTAAAGGGGGGAGAGTTGTGACAGCCCTATTTCGACCCAAGTTGGGAAGTGGTTTCGAGACCGCTAAACCGAATCACAAAAATGTTTGAGTATAATATTCTGTGTTTAATTTGTGGGATAAACTTATGTGTGAATTTTGAGTGTTTGAAAATGTCAAGTGAATGTGATATTGATAATAAGGACTTATGTTAGAAGAATTAAAAACCTTAGTGGCCAAATCCAAGGGATTTACTTGTGAATTTTAGTAAAACAAATAGGCTTGCATGTCAAATTGACATATTTTCACCTTAGTGGCCGGCCATGCAAACTTTATGTGACTTATTTTGTATTTTAAGATATTGTTTAATAGGTGATTGGTTGTTAATATATTAGTGAAATAAAATAATAAAAAGAAAAGGTGAAAAGAACAAGGCTAATCCACTTACTTCCTTGTTCTTCATTTTGCCGTATGTGAGAGGGGGGGAAGAATCCAGTATTCGGCCACCTCCATTTTTGCTTGATTAAGGTATGAATTCATATTGGTTTGCTTTGATTCTTTGAATTTAAGTTGGTAGTTAAGCCTATAGCATAGCCCATGTGTTGATTTTTGAAATGGTGGTGGATGCTACATTCGGCCATTGTTAAATTGTATAAAATCTTAAAACTTTTGAATTTCAATGATATATATAGCATAAAAGGACTTTTGAGAGATGTTTTGAGGTTAATTTTAAAGAAATTCATGAGAGTATGTTTAATTATATGAATTTGCTTTGAATGGTTCTTAGATCAATGGTGAGGCATTCGGCTATTGAGATTGTGGAGCCTTGTAAATGCTGTGATGTTTAAGGAGTAATGTACGTTGTCTATTTAGCAAGGAGAACAAAGTAGTGTTGGGTTTTTAAATTAGCATTTTGTTTTGTAAAACCTTTTATAATAGCCGAATGAAATTGGACATTAGGTCAATAAACGTTTGGCCTTGGTGTGTATCTTTTAAGGCATGGCATTGAATTTTGTAACTTTGTTGATATAGGTATTTAGGTTATGGCCGAATGGAAATTTGTATGTTAGCTAAGGAATGAAAGAATTAAGTTAAAGACTATGAAATTTGGAAGGGATTCTTAAGTATTAGCCTATGTTTGATGAATTGCCGAATGTAGTGTCGGGAATTTGCTAGGAAATTTGATATGTCACTTCTTGGTAAATTTTTTGTTATGTGACTTATTAAGTCAATGGGACATTCGAATATGTCCATTTGGGGCAAATGAATTTTTAGCTTGGATGGTTAGTTAGTGATTTATATTGGAGGAAATTAAGGAATTTAGCTACTTGCATATAGATTTAAATTATGAAAGACTTTTGTAAATAAAGCTTAGGAAATTCGGTTTGAGTATTTAATATTTAGAATTTGAATCGAAATGTTTAAGAGAACCTTAGAGAAGCATTCGGTTAGGGTGCATATGCATGGAAAATTTTATTGTAACATGTGGTCGAACTTGAACCTTGCTAAAATACTAGCTTGTATGGAAGATGGTGTGTATGCTAATATGTATCGAATAGGGAGCCATGACTTGAGCTCACTTTGTGAAATATGTTTGGCCTTTGATAGCTAATATGACTTGATTGATAAGCTGAGATAGAAGAATATGTATGTTCGATTTAATCTTAACTAGGTATGACTTGTAATATAAAGGTATTTTGCCGAATGTATATACGTGATATAGAGGGGATAATTGTATATCTTGTTTTGATTAAGTGAGGTATATGAAGTAATATATATTCAATTTTCCCATTTAAGCTCAAGAGCAAAAAGGGACAACTTCAGATAAGGGAAAAGCAAAGGCGACGGAATAGCCGACCTGTAATCATTCAGAAAGATACGAGGTAAGTTCTTGAGTAATGGTGGTTAGCTCATAATTGTAATGAAATTATAGTACATATGTGGTTGTATAAATTAAGACTTAATAAGGCCATGTTCGAATGGAGTGGTGGAGAAGATAGATTGAACAAATGTGGGAAATCCGAATGTTAGTCTTTGTTTTGATATATCTTGAAGTAAATCCGTACCCTTTTGTTTATGACTAGTGATTTAGAATTTGGTAATGAGTCTTGAACATGCTGTGATTATATTTGAATGTTGGTGATGAGTTCCAAAGTGATATGATATAAATGTACATGTATGATAAATGATTTGGGATTTACATCCGAGCCTAGTCTTGAAGGGCTTTTGAGCCAGTGATACGATTCGAGCCAAGTCTCTAAGGGCTTTTGAGCAAGTGATACGATCTGAGCCTAGTCTCGAAGGGCTTTCAAGCCAGTGACATATCTGGACTTAGTTCCGAAGGGCTTTGAGCCAATGTTGAAACCGGACTTGGTTCCGATGGACATCCGTGCTGGCGTTATAAAATAAACGCTGATATAGACTTATTAAATATGTTACCTTCTGTAAGATAGTCAGGTATGTATCTTACACTTGTTCGGAAATTTTGTTACTTATAAATTACGAGTTAGGGTTTCGGTGGAAATGTTTTGATTATTGTTAAAGGTCATTCAAACGCCTCTAGCTTGACTATAATGTGTCTGTTCTGAATTAAAAGAATCTAGTTATCCGGATATGGAATGTAGGTCATAGGCATGAGTTAAATTCGATACTTGAGGAGAATGGGTTCGGTTATAAGTTGAAGTAGTCGAATACCCTGAAAAATTTCTTTGTAATTTGAGTGAAATAGATGTTATCATAGAAATTCTCCTATTCGGCTCAAGTAAGAAATAAAAACGTTTAGTTATTTCTATGTTACTTTCTTATATGATTTTTGTTACTCAAAACTTACTAAGCACGTAATTGCTTACTCCGTTGCTCTTAAATTTTCTGTTTTATAGATCTCGATCGTTAGCTACGGGTCTCGGAAATCTTGTTGTCGAAGCCATCTCTACTATCAAAGCCCTGTTTGGTACCAAATTAGCTAAACCTTTGTAAATGGCATGTATAGGATGCATTTTGTGTTGTGAATCAAGAACTTTATTTTGGGTGATTGTATTAAGCTCAGCCATGCGAAAATGGTTTTTTTTCAAGATGCTTTACTTACATGTAGTCTTTAAGATGTTAAAATGTATTTTGAGCTATGTGCCTTGCTTGAATGAGAACGTGTATTTCTAAATGAGGTAACTTTAAGGTTAGACATGTTATTTCTAGGCATACGTATATCTATGTATAAGTGAATCAGATGTTTATTTCAAGTGGTAGCTAGAAATTGAAGTTGCAATTTGAACTTAAAATGTAAATAGATTCGGTTTAAGCTTTTGATTTGCATAGTAACTTTTATCCATGAAGCTAGGTGCTATTGAAACAGAGATTGCGCAAATGTTCTATCCTTGTTCGTTTAACTTAGTCATGAAAATTTTCGGTAATGCTTCATGACTCTGCGGCGATGTGTACGAGTCTTGGGGTGTTACAATAAATACATTCCCTGCACTTATTGACCACTGCAACAATCATAAATTCTAATTCAACGATTCCACAATATACACATCCTTGCGATAAACCATACAAGATAAATTCGCACTTAGCCATACATAGTAAGATTAAACAATAAGGCGGTTTCACACTTAGCCCACCATTATCAATAGCTTATAGTGGTTTTGCACATAGCCCACCTTTATCGATAATTTACAAATGATAACGCACTTAACTCACCAATTTCAATTATTATCTAGTGGTTTCACACATAGCCCACCTTTGTCGACAACTTACAGTGATAACACACTTAGCTCATCTTTATTTATAATTTACAGTGGTTTCGCACATAGCCCACCTTTAGCAATGATTTACGAAATTTTACCCGTACCCTCATTTCTCACATTTTCATCCAATGACAATACATTCAATCACGTATCGTATAAGGCAATTATGAATAAAAGCATTAGTAAGATAGGTATTATTTACATATAAACTTACTTCGGTATACAAAATGTGGTAGCTCAATAATCTCAATCTACGAGCTTGGCCTTCCTCCGATCTATATTCGAATTTTGTACTTCTTGATCTAAATGATAACAAATTCACCCATTTAATCACTATATTAATTAAAACGATCCAAAATTCATAATTTGGTTAAATGACCATTTTGCCCTTAGACCTTTGGCAAAATGACCATTTTGCCCCTAGGCTTGGAAATCGATTTTTATCAAATTTCCTTGTTCACCAAGCCTACCTGAAGCTTTTTCACTCTTAAGACAACCCCAAATTCTCATTATTTCACACCAATATTAACTATTTTATAACATTAACAAAAAAGCCTATTTTAGGTGTTTTTCCTAAACACCCCTTTTCACAAAAGTTGTTTATCACACAACTATAAGTCATTTTCTTCCATAAAATTAAGCAAAAAACTTAAACACTCTAATGGTAAAATCTTAAACTTTATTTTGCAAAATAGTCCTCTCATTTGATAACCCATGCTTCAAGGGCTTCAAAAGTACAAAAATTATCAAAAACGACCATGAAAGTCACTTACTTGGATGAGGACTAAGTGGATGAGTTTTTCAAGCTTTCAAAAGCCCTAAATTTACTGAAAATTTCGGTAGAGAAGAAGGTGAATAAGAATAAAGCTTTTTTGTTTTATTTTATTAGAAATCTAGTCAAATTAAGCCACCTAACACCACCCAAATTTTGACTTTTTCTAATTTCCTTGACCCTATGGCCGGCCATGCCTTGGCTAGAGGCCTAATTTCCTTTTAAACACCCCACATTTTGATACTCAAGCTGTAATAGCCCAAATTTCAGTGATGTCAGAAATTGTGGTTCGAGACCACCAAATCTGACAAATAAACTCGTAGATTATATTATTTAATATTTACGAGCCAATTGTAGTTTTTAAAAGATTTTTGAAATAGTAAATTATGTTTTATAAAGATTTATTTGGTCAAGAAATAGAGAAAAAGAGGTATCAAGATCTCGATGTTATAAATCGAGCCATAAATATTTTTATGAATATTTACGGAGTGTTAATAAGGTAATATTAAAATTTTGTTAGAAAATTTTAACGTTTGGATGGTTAATTAAACAAAAAGGACTAAATTGAAAAAGGTGTAAAATTTGCTAGAAGGATTAAATAGCTCAATTGTCAAATGAGGAAGGACCTAAAGTGCAAATAAGCCCAAAGGAGATATTTTGGGCTGCAATAGCTAAAAAAATCAGGAAATGGGTGAAATAAGGCCAAATTGGAAAATTGCCAAAATTAGTTAAATAAAAATGGGACCAAATTGGAATATCTAGAATTCTCTACATTTCTCTTCATTTTCTTTAGCTGAAAAACAGCCATGGAAGAGGGTTCAAGCTGGTTTTCAAACTCTAGCTTCATGTAAGTTTAATTCTTGCTCTCTCCTTAAAATTTCTATGTTTTTGGACTTTTACAATTGGGTCCAACTTATTAATTCATTAGTTTTTTGATTTTATGGTTAATTTTTTAAAGTTTCTATGGATGAGTTCTGGAAGCATATGATGAATAAACCTAGAATTGAAGCTTTAATTTTGTTATATGATGATTTTATTAAGTAAAATTAATGGAAACTAGTTTTAGGACCTAATTGTGAAAGAGTTGAAATTAAGGCCTAGTGTTAAAATTCTGATTTTCAAAGGTTAGGAAGTAGTTTAAAATAATAGAGAAAAGTATTAAATGAGAAAATTATCTCAATTGAGGGGTTAATTGAGCAAGGACTGAATTGTATGAATTGTGGAATTTGGGACAAAATAGAAATCAACATGTTGCACTAAAGCAGTTTTAGACAGTAGTAGTTGTTTAAATTTGAAAAATCACCAAAAATGGTAGAAATTGAATTAGAGGTTGAATGAGAGATGGAATTAAATCTTTTTGAGTCTATTTTCATATAAAAGAAACAAAGAAAGTAAAGGAATTCTAAACATTAGGATATTTAAATTTTTGTAAGACTGGTTCAGAATAACTTCGTGATCCCCTGTTCTTATGTTAGAAATTCACTAAAAATTGTACAAAAATAATTAAGAGTTATAATTTATATTTTTATATTCCTTATTGAGTATATTTTCATTAGAAACAATCAAAAACACTATATGAAAATTGTACTATGAGATAATTGATTTTTAGTGAAGAGAGGTTAGAGTCGTCAGACTGTGTAACAGGGGAGAATTTAACTAATAAACTGTGCTAATTGGCCGTGCAAAAATACTGGAAAAAATTATATTAAGAAGTTATGTGAGTCTAGTTTCAAGGAAAATTAATGGATTTTAATTTGGAGTTCTGTAGCTCAAGATAAAAATGATTTAGTGACTATGACACAGATGGACAGCTTGATTATTCATATAAGTAAAAAGTAAAAAATTATAGATAATGTTACCTACAAGTGTGTTATTTATACTAAAGATGTGGAATGAAGTGGAGGAGGAGGAAAATGTATGAATGATTTGTATTTAAATTAATCATATGCCTGATTATAATTGATAATTTTAAAGTAGAAATGACATATTGATTTGTTTCGAATATTTATTATGGAATTATGATTACTGTTATGGTATAAAAATAGAATTTGTAAGTTTATATGGCTAAATTTTAGTGATCATTTGCTAGTCTTGTGAATTTCATGATGTGTTATTTCATATGTATTGTTGATAAAATTGTGACAATGTAAAAGCATGAAAATTTAATAAATGCACAAATTGAGTACTTTTATCTTGTGATAATCGACGAATTGATGGAAAAAGACCATGGTTGGACCATGGCAACAAGTGATAAATGGTAGCTTCGGCTACAAGTGATAAGTGGTAGCTTCAGCTACAAGTGATAAGTGGTAACTTCGGCTACAAGTGATAAGTGGTAGCTTTGGCTACAAGTGATAAGTGGTAGCTTCAACTACAATTGACAAGTGATTTTCCGTATAAGACCATAGCTGGGCTATGGCATCAGAATAAAGTGATAAGTGACTTCCATGTAAGACCATAGCTGGGCTATGACATTGGGACAAAGTGAAAAGTGATTTTTCTGTGTAAGACCATATCTGGGATATGGCATCGGAGTGATACGTGCTTCTGTGTAAGACCATATCTGGGATATGGCATCAGTGATATATGTGATCCATGTAAGACCATATCTGGGATATAGCATCGGTGTGATACGTGCTTAAGATGTAAGACCATAGCTGGGCTATGGCATTCTAATGAAAAGTGATGAATTGACGGATAAGTCCATGGTTTCACCATGGCATAGTGATAGTGAAGATGTAAGACCATAGCTCGGCTATGGCATTCTATGAAAAAGTGATGAATTGACGGATAAGTGAAAAGACCATAGCTATGCTATGGCATCAGTAATTATCAGTGAAATTCAATGCATGCTGGCGCACACCAATGAACGCGAAATCATGATTGTACTGCGCAGTAAGTGAATAAGTGAAAGACTATAGTTGGATAAGACTATGACACCAATGAAAAATGACGATTTCCAAATTGATAAAGTTTTGGTAAGTATCATTTGAATTTATGTGATAGATTTTAATTGAACACTGAAATTAGGCTCAATAAGTGATTTGTCATTTTATATTATGATTGGAACAATAGTTAGTGAATTACATGTTTGTGAATTGGTATTTAAAGTTTGGTAAGTGATATGTGATTATTATTAGTATTGATTCTGATGTATGTGTACTCTTCGATGTTGAAATGATTCAACGTATAAATCTAGCACATGAATGAGTATGAGACTAATACAAATTAGTCCAAGCATGTACATGAGCCTTACGAGTATTGAATTGATAAGGCTTGTGAATTGTTTAGTAAATTATGTGAAAGAACATGGTATGGATTAGTGAATCCTTATGAGTTACAATGTGAAATGAAAAACTGCTTTCATTATGTTATATTAAGTTATAAAATGTATAATGAATGTAAAATGTAATAGAGGTGGTTTAATTACATGTGTGGCACTTAATGTGCGAGATAATGAGTATTCAATATATTTGTATTGGTTCAATAGAAAAATATGATAATACGAGGATAAATAATAATACTGATTAATATGAGCTCGACAAGTAAGTGATATTTGATAAATTCATATATCAAGAAAGTGAAAGATTCCAATTGCATATTTATGACTGGTTACATGTATTTATCTAGAATATAAGAAAATGATAGTTATTGATATATGGAAGTAAGGGACTATGAAGTATATATAAGCATGGAATATGATTGATAAGTGAGTTCAATCACAATTATAAAATTGTGCACCTCAAGTGTACTACTCGTGTAAAGATGGTATTTCAAATGATTTAATGAATAAAACTCAAATATGAAATAGTTAAAACCCAAGACAATTTGTTATGAAAATGTATATGAGATACAGGGATATGATGGTCGTATGTTATATGAATACATAATGCGAAAAAGTATAAGAGAGAGTTAATAAGAATAGAGCCACTCGGGTAGTCCACGGCCATGTAGGTGGGCCGTGTGCCCCCTGCAGCTTAATGCATGAAAATTTTAGATACTGAAATTATAACACGGGCTGAGCACACGGGCGTGTGCCACGGTCGTGGGAAAGAAACAGGATGTGCAGGTTTTTGCACAAGGGTTGCAAACGGGCGTATCCCATCTAGCACGAGTGTGTGGCTCTGTTTAGGGTTAAAAAAATCACAAGTGCCCGAAAGTTCTCGGATCGATTTCGAGACACATCAGATGTATGGTTTGGGCCTCGTAGACTCATGATAAGGATCTTAAGAGAATGAATAAAAAGTTTAAAGATGAAAAGAAATTTGATGGCCCTAGTTCACTAGTGTAAGCATGTATAAGTCTGATAATGCCTAATACACCGTCCCGGCATTGGGCTTAGGTAATAGGTGTTACACAAGCTATTTAACACCAATTACTATCAAAACACAACTTTTGCCCTTTTTACAATTTAGCCCTTTTTCGCGATTAAGCTCTTAATCCCGTAACCGTCGCCGGAATAGGACGGGACGTTATCGGAAGGTCAGAAAATAGATCAGAATAGAACCATCATAGAATACATCAGAATTCAGAACCAAAAGTCCCTTATAAGGCTTAAGACCTCAATATGCATTAGATAGGATTCGGGACTAAACCGATCACATACAAAAGTAAAACTAAATTCAAAAAATCTTTCACATTTTTAGTCCGGGCACACGTCCATGTGGCTTGGCCGTGTGGTACACATGGCCATGCCTCCTACCCGTGGTCGAAACTGACTAACTCCCCACGGTCACCAGACACGCCCGTGTGTCTAGCCCGTGGTCAACACTGATCATATTGGCACGGCATGATCACGCGCCCGTGCCTTATGCCCGTGCATGAAACTGACCAAAATGCTACAATGCAGGGGACACACGGTTGGAGTACAAGCCCGTGTCTCCTGTCCGTGTGGCACAATATAGGCTTGGTTTAAGCCAATTTGCCACCCCTTCTTAGGGTCATTCAACAAGCGTATAAGAACAATAATTTTACCACAATTACTAACCAAATCAAACTGAAATCATACTTTATTATAGCTACCTCAACATCATTTAATCACAAGTACAAATGCATGATAAACACTTCCAAATTTCATACCATTATCAACATTATGGACACATGTAAAACTTATGATTAAAACTTACCACTTCCTTATATTAGTATGTTCCAAAATGACCAAAACAATTTAGGCCATATGATCATTACAAACTTGACCAACTTGGCATCATAAGCTATAGGCCCAAGTTAATCACCACATACCATTCCATCCAATTCACAAGCATTATAAATCATCACATTCAAGCTTAAAACACAAACAGTCTAGCATATACATGCCATAATTAAAATATTTACAAATCCAAAAGTACCAAAACAAGTTCAATAGTGTGCGACGATCCTAGACTTGTCCCGAGCCCTTGTAGCTGCGATATCTATAAAACAGTTGAAAACACAAACAGAATAAGCTACAAAGAGCTTAGTAAGTCAAATACAACAATTTAACTATTAAGTCACATAATGTACCAAACATAAGCAAATAAACCTAGCCATTTCCAAGCTAGTTCATGAAACAAACCATCATCCACTTCTCGTATATATATATGCTTCATTCCCACAATTTAACACATACTTCTCACACGACTGATCACAGAACAGAAGTCTCTATTCTCAAAAATATAGTACGATATAAGCGTACCTGAATCAGACACATAAGGTAAGCATTTATTCATTTAACAGACTATCTCTTCAATCGTTCAGAAACGTACAGAGTTCAGACAGGCCTTATACAATGCCGACATCCCGGACGTGGTCTGACATGTTATTCAAAGTCGATGCCACTGTCCTGGACAGAGTCTCACATGAAACATAAGTGATGCCAGTGTCCCAGACATGGTCTTATACATTATCTCAAATCAATGCCTTCGTCCTGGTCGAGGTCTTACATGATATCGTCTTAACATTTCTCAACCAAATACGGTTCTGAATTTCTCAATCAGGCTCTCAAGGCCGTCCAATGCAGTTTATAGTTCAAGTAATATTATCAGACAGTTAATATAACACATATTTGTATATTGACTTACCTCGTACGGAGTTAACAGATATGAGTCGACTATTCAACGATTTTGGACTTCCCTTGATCTAAGTCTGTTTTTCTTTGTTCTTGATCTAAATCAATTCAAATTCAACCATTCAATTATTTATTTCATTCAATTTAATCCATAAACACCCAATTAGGGAAATTTGCATTTTAGCCCACACATTTACACATTTTGATACTTTGGTCCCTAATTCATAAAAACATCAAATATGCACAATTTCATTTCAAAATGGCCTAGCTGAATCTTCATAGCTCTCATATAAGCCCATATAACATATTTGTTTCATAATTTAGTCCTCCCAAAGTCTCATTTTTACAAATTAGTCCATATAGCTTAATTTCACCAAAATTTCATGGTAAAATATATTTATTCACTCCTATCCATCATAATTCAATTAAATTCATCACAAAGCTTCAAAAATCAACAATAACACTATTTATCAATTTCATCAAAAACAAAAATTGAGACATGGGCATGAAATATTTCGAAGCAACAATTACAAAAACGTAGAAATTATCAAAAACCGATCAAAACTTGTACCTTAATCACTAATCCAAAGTGCCAAAATTGTGAAAGCATGAACTCTTCTTCTTTCTTCTATTTTCGGTAAAAACAAAGTGGAAATGGCCATGTTTTTGTTTCATTTATTTTAGTATAAAACATATAATATCAAATTTTCACTTTTAACCTCCATTAAACATTAATAAAAACATATGTAATAAGGTCATTTATGACCACTCATGCTTCAAATGGGTAAATTGCCACATAAGGCCATCACATTAAAAAGCCACATTCAATTGGCACTTTTCACATATGGAATGCTATCTTTGCCTTTAATGCAATTTAACCCCTTTTTATAATTTAGCACAGAAACTGTCAAAATAAACCACATAAATTTATTAGATGCTAATTCATATCGAACAGAAACGGACAAATAATATCAAAAAAATATTTTCAGACTCGGATATGTGGTCCCGAAACCACTTTCTGACGAGGGTATAAACTGGGCTGTTACATCCACTAACTCATACATATGGTCTAATTACCATTTAAGTTCATTCACTTTAAAGTTTCAAAGCCAATTGACTATTTTAGCTTATAGAACTCCACTTTTACACTTTTACAATTTATTCCTTTTCACTTAATTAATCATGCAAACATTAAAATTTCTTAGCGACATTTTAATATGACCTTACTAAAATCCTGTAGACATTAAAATAATAATAAAATAATAATTTACTCATCATATTGGTTGTCCCAAAACCACTATCCTGATTTCACTGAAAACGGGTTGTTACAATATATTTCCTATTTTTTTATTTAATCCTTTTGATGCCAAGAACATTATATAGTAGCAATTCAACTATAAAGCAAAACAATATAGTACAATATATATCATAAATTAATAAAGTAAGTCCCATATGAACTTACCTAGAAAAATTAAAAGCAATTAAGGTGTTAAGGATTAATCTGCAATTTCTCTTTGTTCTCAATTATGTTTCGTTTCGATTAGCTCAATTCTTAATCTATATAACAATTTATTTCAATTTCAAACGTCATAAAACAACCTATTGTAATAATATTTTAATTCAATTTTATTTTCAAATGTCCCCTAAAGTTTTACATCTTATTTAATTTAGTCCCTAAAACCAAAACAACTGTAACTTAAAAAATTCAACTCTAATTTTCAATCTATTTTCAATTACATCCTCTTACAACCATCTATTATCTATAATTTCATAAATTAAACATCAATTTTGAAATTTTCACACTTTAGTCCCTATGTTAAAAAATTAATAATTAAGCTTTACAAACTAGTCCTTTTTTTATTTCTAAGTTTAAAAGCTAATACAAACTAGTCCTTTTTTTATTTCTAAGTTTAAAAGCTAACTTTTTAACACAAAAACTTCAGGAATTAATCAAAGGCAACATTTTGAAACTTTAACAGTTTAACAAATTAATACATGGGTTAACTGGCTTAAGCTATAACAGCTCGAATTAGGGCCTAGTCAGAATAGTGGTTTCGAGACCACAAATCCAAAGTAAAAAAATCTATTATGATAAAGTTTTAAGGTTTACAATATGATTTAATGCATGTGTGAGAATTTTGATAAGAAATTTTATCGATAAGGTGTCCAATTAGACTAGTAGGACTAAATTACAAAAACTGCAAAATAAGTGTTCTAGAAGCATTGATTACTTAATGGAAATGAATTGGTAAATTAGAGGTCCTTATTTAGTAATTAGATCATTTTATATCATGATGGGCAAAAATGGACATGGAAGGGTATAATTTCAAAGAAAGACTTTAAGGGCAATTTGGTCATTTGGTTAATAAATTAAGAAAAAGGGAAAATAAAGTCAAAATTTTCCATCTTTCTCCTTTCTAGTGCCGAACTTAGAGAGACTCCATAGCTATGGTTTTCTTCAACTTTCAAGCTTGATAGTAAGTGCCTCCCAGCCCTATTTTTAATGCTCTTTACATTTTTTGAGTCCTCGTAGCCCAATTTACCTATTTTTACCATTATTTTAACCTAGGGTTCATGTTCAAAAATTTAACCATGTGTGATATGCATGTATTTTGATGTTTAATAGTAGAAAATAAAAGTTTGATGTGTGATAAACAACTTTTAGTATGTGATTTTTAATGAAAATACATAAGAGGACCTATTTGTTAAAGTTGTAAAACATGTGTATAAAATGTGATTTAGTGAAAAATGTGGGTTGATATGAGCATGTATGTGTATTGGCTAGGCTTGGGTAACAAATAAAATGAGTACATTTCGTTATACGAGCCTAGGGACTAAAGTGTAAATAAGTTAAACTTTAGGGGCAAAAATGTAATTTTTCCATAGTGGGATTTTTGGACAGAATTAAGTAATGTGAAAATTAAATGAGTTGAATTTGATATTATAGATCAAGAAAGATGAGGATTCAACCTTGATTGGGGAAAAGAAAAGATTTTGGACTAAATCGAATAACTTGTCATTGTGGACCGACGTAAGTTTGTATGTAAATAATGCATCATTTTATTTTACTTTAATTTCTTAATGTTGTATGAAATGTGTGAATTGCATTATGTGACATAATCGACAAGTTTCGACAAGTGATAAATGTGAACGAAAAAATCCCGGTTGAACCTTAGGAATAGAGTCGAATACAAGTGACATGTCACTAGGAACCCAAGTGTATGATTGTTTGATTAAGTGATGTTCAATTGTTGGTCTTGTACGTCTACCAGTGGCTAGGTATATGTTGCGGATACCTATCAACTTATGTGAGCAACATTGAGTAATTACATCCTAACCGTTAGCTTGTGTGAGTAGGCCCGTGACTAGCTCAAGAACGAGCGTATATGTGATAAGTGGTAGCTTCGGCTACATATATGTGGCACTTATGTACAAGTTTTCAAGTATTCAATAGTATTCCAATGTGTTCAACAGGAATAACAAAAGATGTGAAAATATGTGCAACACCCCTTACCTGTATTCGACGCTGGAATTGGGTACGAGGTATTACCAAGCAATGACACATACATCTGATCATTTTCAAGTTACAAACTTCCATTCCAATTTAAAAAATTTTATTCATAGACCAATTGTCCCTATTACGGGTGTACGAGGCCCTGAACACCAAGAGTACTTATGGACCAAACTAAAAACTTTTGGAACTTTTGAACCACTTAGAAAATTTTTATATTTTGGAGGGTTACACGCCTGTGTGGGTAGGCCGTGTGTTGACACACGCCCGTGTAGCTCAGGACATGCCTGTGTAGCTCAGGACACGCCCCTGTCCTCTACCCATGTAACTCTCTGTTTATGACGTCATCACCCATCTAGGTTCACAAGGCCAAGTCACACACCCGTGTGCTGGACCGTGTGCTCCACACGGCTGATGCACAAGGTCGTGTCTCTACCCATGTGGCCAAGAAATTGGCTATCTTCCAAGCCATTTTCTTCGCTACATGTAATGCCCCAAAAATCTCGAACCTTCATTTTTGCAATTTTGGATATGGAATGTGTGAATGATTTTCTAGTTAGGTAAATTTTTTCTTTAGTGTTGGGTAGTTTCCATGAAGCTCTAAACCTGAACTTAGAAGTAGGGAAAATTTTAGCTTAAGTACTAAAAGAACCTTGGCATTGAGTTGCATGGCTCTTAAATAAAAGGAGAAGAAATAAGACACAAGTGAGCCTGTGGTACAATGGCTAAGTAGCGCCACTTAGGGAGCTATAGGTGGCATCACTAACATGTAAGGGAATCCAAGGTTTGAGGCCTACAATGGTGTTATTTGGGACTTTATTTTTGCACTTTGGAAGGATGGTAGTGGCATTGGAGTGGACTCTAAAGGGAGTGATTAGAAGAGAAATTCGAGGAGGGGATTAAGGAGTTTATAGTGGAGAAAAAGTAAGATATGGGGATAAGGGAAGTGTTGGAGCCAAATGGGCGAGTAGGGTGGCCAATTTCAGCATAGGTAAATACTCAAGGGCTGAATTTAGTCTTTTCTAGGGTTAGCCGAATTCTAAAAAGCTCTCTGTCAAGTTTTTCTTTTTGTTCTCTGCATGATATCTAGTTGCCTAAAAGCCGAAATCTCCTTTTCTTTATTGTTGCCGAAACCTTCTCTTCACAACCATCTCTTTACTTCATCATTCTTGAACCTTAGCTGATTGGGTGTTAAACTAGATTAGTCAATTTTCTCTTCTCCTCTTGTGCTGAATATCTCCTTCCACCACATCAGACTCTAGGGCCGAATACAATTGTGGTCAAATCCCTACTGTGCTGTCACAACCTTCTTCAATATTGGCCACCTAATATTTTGTAAGGACCTTACCTTTTTTTTTGTTTTTTAAAAAAAATCAGTTTGACTATGAACCGACTTTCCATCCCCCTCATTATCATAATTGATTTTGTAGGGGTGGTATTGAATCTCTGTTCTGTAGATCTCTACCGAATCATTCCTTACGTTTTGGGATTTGGGTAAGTGTTCATCACTTTGGTTTTAGGGGTGGCCGAATGGTCACATATGATATTAGGGTGACTCTTGTTGGATGCATGTCACCTATTACTTGGGTTCTAATGGTTACTTTAGTGCAGATATAGGAGAAATCGCAATTAGTGGTTAAAGGAGAAGCTATTAGGTCTTGTCGCACACATTAAGGTTGTGGTAAGGCTTCGGTTCTTGGTAAATATTGTGGTTAAGCATGTGATTAATTCAAGGTTGGTGTTGGTTGTAGGTTCGTGGCTAAAGAGAGTGTAGCACGTCTCATTTACCAGGTGTGTACATACACCGCACACACGACAAATCGCCAAAAGCTAAAATCCCGAAAAGCCAAAATCTCGAAAAGCCGAAATCACGAAAAGTCAGAATGCCAAAAAGTTGAAAAGCTGAAAGGCTGGCGCTGACAACCACATGAGCATGCAAACACTCGTGTGGAGATACCGATACGAAAACCGGGGCCAAGGGAGTGATCTCATGGTCTCGGGCCACTTTTTGGCCAACCGGGCCAAAATAGGCTAAATGGGCACGACGGGCTAGTGGGCCCAAATCGGTAAAAATTGATATGTGCTATTAAGTGACGAGCTAGTAAAGTTGGTTGAATGGGTTGGATATGATTGGGCCTGATGGGCCGGATATTTGTGATTGGGCCTAAGGGCCAAATAGATATGATTGGGCCTGGTGGGCCATATAAACTTATGAAAGTATGTGGACTTGTTAGGGTTTTATAATGGACTTTAGGCCTAGATTCTAATGAATCCTTAAGTGCATAAAATTTAATTAATTAATCAAGCATGTCTGTGGACAAGGCATAAAGGTTAGAGTATGGCAATGGGCATATGCATGTCTAGGATTGGATCTAGGGAGAGCTTGGTACTTAAGTGGTCTTAATGACCCACCTCCTCTTCTCTGGAATCCTACCTGATGCATAGTGTCTATTCATTTTAGCCAACGAGGACTTGTTAACAGGCCAAAGTTCGTAATTAAAACCCATACTATTAAGAATTACTAAAATACCCTTGTAGGGTAGGATTACTAAAATACCCCTGTAGGGTAGGAATACTGAATGAAATGACTGAAATGCCCTCATTCTATAAAGGACTAAAATACCTCTAGATGCTTAATATGTGGAAATATGTATGTTGCATTCATGAGATGTATGTTGCACTTAGGTGGGTTTGATGGTACAGAGGAAGATATGTAAGGATCGTATAGTCGCTTGACATCCATGGATCCACCAGTGGCTTTAAGCCTATTATATGTTTAGCAGCTTTGCTGCAACGACTGGGCAGTGTCGCAACCGGTGCTACCATTGGAGTGTAAGGATGGTTGGGTTGATTTTTATATCCCCATAGGAGTGTAGGGTTGGAAGGGAAAATGGAATGCAGGGTTGAATTGGGATGGGAGCATTGCATACATGTGTTATTAATATTGATATGATATGGGCTAAGGCTCAACTGAGGCCACTAAGGGCTAAGGCCCAAAGGTCACCGATATTGATAGGGCTTAGGCCCAATATGTTAATTGCATGTTGATATGATTGTCGAGGGTCATACACAATGAGTTTTCGAAAACTCACACCCTCTTTTATTTTTTTCAGGTGACCCTCAATAAGCAGCTCGACGTAGGAGAGGACTCAAAGGTGGCCACACTGCAAGTTAATTAGGAGTTTTAATAATTTCAAATTAC
Source organism: Gossypium stocksii (assembly GCA_020496765.1). Classification (NCBI taxonomy): domain Eukaryota; kingdom Viridiplantae; phylum Streptophyta; class Magnoliopsida; order Malvales; family Malvaceae; genus Gossypium; species Gossypium stocksii. The sequence goes on from CM035624.1 coordinate 47,615,784, forward strand.
TTTATCATTAATTATTGTTTTCATTGAGATGTAATAGGGCTTATCATCTCCAGTACGAATCTAGATTGAGATTGTTTTTTTTTTATGTTTACTGTTGAATTATTGGTTTTCTTAGAAACATAAACATGTTTTCAAAGTCAACATAATTAAATTATTCTTCTTCTTAATATGGGCCTTTTCTTACAAAATCAAAGCTTTTATATAACCCACCTGACCTTTTAAAACGGGCAAAGTTTCAAATGGTTTTATCCTTAAGTATTCTTCTAGCGAAGATGATTTGAAATCAAACTAATGACTTAAACCACAAGCGGACAATAGACTTAAGTCTTTCAATGTATCGGATTGGTGGGAGTTACCCTGCTATGTGACACGACCTGATTCGGCCATAACGTCTGGGCTAGGTTTGGGGTGTTACACTACACATACTCGTACTTAAGCATAACTTTAATGACACTTTCCATGACATAACAAGGCTATCAAAACATCCATCAAATACTTAACGAATCATAGCCTACATTTTATTCAACCATGAATTACCTTTTCGCAAACTTATATCATAACAAATTTATTAGCCATATAGAATGGCAATCTACAACAATACTCCAAATATCATAGGTCACTATTCTAGACCAACTCGTGACAACATGTACACATGACTTCATTTCCTATACATGCCATAACCTTGAGTATTATAAATCATCAATACCTAAAGTGTAAGATCGATAGTGTGATAGGTACTCCGGCGGCTTCTAACCTGAGCTAACCTGAATCCAATACAACACCGAAAATAACGAGGTAAGCATTAAGGTTAGTAAATACGTATGTAACAATAATAAGCAGTTTATTTGCTTTTACTATTAACAACCCTCATGGCATGGTTTCAAAATAATACTATCATTTTGGTATGATTTTCATTATTCACCTATGTTCATTTCAAGTAGTTTATCCAAGTTACAGCCATATAATTATTTTCATCTAGAGCTACAGAGCTTTAAATTTAGATCTGCTAATTTTTCCAAAAATTAGACTCACATATCTTCTTACCATAAAATTTCTAGAATTTTTGGTTCAGCCAATCAATATAGTTTATTCATTAAAGTCTCCCATGTTTCACTATCTGATGGTTACAAACCCTCTAAGTAAAAGTTAATTATCTCATCATACAAAATTTGGATAATGTTATCACTTGTTTCTTTTGAAATTAGACTCAATAAGGAATTCAAGCACATAAATTATATCCCCTAATTATTTTTTAAAATTTTTAATGGTTTTCCAGATTTGGAATAGGGAATTTTTGAAACCATTTAGACCCTGTCTCACCAAAATTTAAATATCTCATAATATGAAATTCATTTTCTCACATAGTTTCTTTTGTGTGAAAATAGAATTAATGAGATTTGATTTCATATCTCATTCAGCATCTAATTCAATTTCCACCATTTTTGGTGATTTTTCAAAATCATGTAACTTTTGCTGTTTCAAAATGTTTTATTGACAATTTTACTCTTCCATGTTTTCCTCATAATACTTTCATTTATGCACACATAACAGCAAGCATGTTCAATACTAGCCATTCTAATGGATAATCATCATCAATATTGACAAGTATTCATAGTAGCACTTACACCATATCAACCTTACCACAATTTCAGTCACATATCGAACATGTTGCACACATTATACATGCATTTACTCAATTTGCACCACATTCTCAGCTCATAGCAAAAACATTAGTCACACATTCATATTTCCTTATTCCACATTTAATTACCACAATAGATTTCATAATTTCACTTAATCATTTCATCATTGGTACATTTCAGACTATTAATCCGTACACAACATTTTGCACCTAGCCATCCATATTAATGATGTAACGCCCCAAATTTTAGGGTCTTTAGAACTTTTGCATAATTCGATGATTGCATGTTTGGATGTTCTTTGTTTATGTTTGAGCATGCTAGGGAGCCTTTGGAAGGTTAGGGTTAAAGTCTAAACCCTTGGAGAAATTTTGATTTTTGGCTTAGGGAGGTAAGGATGTTAACTCGCGGGGTTTAAGTTTAATTATTGTTAGCTCATGTCACAATGAGCCTAGTGGTGGAGTGGCTTGTGGCGTCATTAGCAAGATGGAGCAAGGCCTGTGGCACCACAGGCAAGAGGGACTTGGGTTCAAATCCCCTTGCAAGCAAATGTACAGTTATTTTGCTGAAAGTGGACGGTAAGTGTTTTAGTCGAAGTTAAACTCTGAAGGTGGTTGTTCATCTGGTAAGAGGTAAGATTTGAATTGGTCTTTAGGTTTGAATGGATGATGGAGAGTGGTTTAAGGAGCAAATCAAGGATGGAATTAAGGGATTGAGGTGAGAAGGAGGTGAGAAGGAGCAAATCAAGGTGCAAATTCGGCTAAGGTCTTTTGCACTTAGCATTTTCAGCATTTGAATGTTTAGGAGCCTAGTTTTTCTCTTCGACTAGGGTTAGGTGTTTTAAGCCTTTTGGTGAAACTTTCCTTTAGGTAAGCCTTATCACCGAAATCCTATTCTTAATCTTGCCTTCTTTAGTTTTAGCAAAAGTTGAGTCACCAAGTGCCGAATTTCTTTACCGTTCTCAAAAGCTGAACTCTATTTCCCCTTCTTCTCATTTTTTTTAACTTTGCCGAACCTAGCTCTTATTCTCCTCTAATCGTAGCTTTGATCAACTTTTCTCCTTCATTGGCCAAATTCAACTTTAGTTCCATATCTATTCTTGAAGCTGATTACCTCTTTCTTTCACACATCTTTCGATTTTCTCTTATAATCAAAACCTTGCTTCTCTCTCTACAAGTTTCTTTCAGCCAAATCTTGTCCCCAACTCTTGATTGAAATCTCTGCATTGGCCGAACCCCTTAGTACTTCTTTTCTCTGTTATTCTTTCAATCAATTCTCCTTGGGCCAAATACATAGTTCAACACTCAGGGTAAGTGCTCCATTCTGTTCGTTCATTCTCTCATGAGTATTGATAAAAAGTCGAAACCACCCTAACTTCCTTTTGATAATCGGCTTTGATCTTTGGAAACTAATTCAAGTTTTGTTCTCTTTTCTTATGTATCATAGCTGTTCGTAGATGGTGATCGCGTAAGGGCAAAGGCGGGTTGGCAATTAATAGTAGCAAGGCAGCCTAGATTTAGTGACTAATTTCGGCAAGGTAAGTGGTGAATGAAGTTTTGTTAAGGGTCGAATATATTAAGTTTGGGTATGGATGGTTTCGAGTCAGATTGTAGATTAACATGGTGATTGGACTTTTGTAGGTTGTGCGTTTGTGGGATTAGTCAACTCTGTTCATAAACAGGTGTGTAACTACACCCTCTATAGTGTAGGTCGACAAAAGCCGAAATGTCGGGATGCTGGTATATAGAAGCCCATTAGCGTACGAATGCTATTGGGCCAATCTAAGCTCGTTAAAATGGGTTTTTAGTCCATGGAGATCATTCGGTGCGAATCTGCACACTTAGGCTATGTTGGGCTCGATTTGGCCGACACGGGCCCAATACGCCTATTGGCCCGTAGGGGTAAAATATCCTATAAGTAATTATTAAAATTTGCAATAGTAAAAATCTGGAATTTTGAGCATAAAATTAGGCGTAATAGGCCACACGGACGAGTGGGCCCTCATGCGCCGATAGGGGCTTTAGGGCCCAAAATTAGTTTGGATCTAATTAATGAATCTAGGTTGATAGGCATGATGTGGGGTCTGTTAAGAGGTTATATTTAGTGTTAAGGCATTAAAATCTGTTATTAAAGATTGGTATACCCTGAGGGGTAAAATTACCACTTTACTCCCAGCTTTGGAAATGATTATTATACCCCTTGGGGGTAAATTAATGACTATGCATGATTAATTCTGTATCTGTTATTCTGTAAGCAGGTTATAAATATTCTGTTCTGTGAATCTGTATGGGGTTGGGATAATGAATAAGGAGGAAGTTTTATTATAGTGGCTACGCCACATATTTCTGTTAGCAGTGGCCTTGCCACTCATTCTGATTCTGGTGGCTTTGCCACGATAGTCTGTTATTAGCAGCTTTGCTGTACATTGGTGTGTGGGCCGGGTGGGTTGAGTATTCCCTAAATGGTGTGTTGGTTGGGACGGGTGGTGTGATGGCTGGCTCGGGTGGGTTTTGCGTAATATATGTATATTCTGTATCTGTTATGGGCTTGGGCCCGATCTATTTTTGTTTGGGGCTTCGGCCCATTCTATTCTGATGGGGAGTTGCACACTGAGTTTTCACAAACTCACTCTTTTAATTCTTGCTTGTGCAGGTAACCCCTAGACTTAGTGGATTTGGAGCCGTGACGTACTCGAGGTGGCCACATGATTTTTACTTGTTTTCTACACCAGTTGGACTTTTGCTAGTCACATTTTTATTCTTGTTTTCCATCTTTTTGGATTAAATTATGTAATAATGCCATTACAGGGTTTTAACTTTTATTTGGGTTATTTATTTATTTATTTTGAACGGCATTGGCATGGAACTGGTTAAGTAATCAAACTGGGCCTCTAAAATTGATAACAAATGTTTTGAAAGAAAAACCACATCCTACATTATTCAAACCAACTCGGTAACTTAACTTTCATCACGATTTCAAAACTAAAGGAAAATGATTTCTAACTTGCCCAAAAAGAAGGTTTTCAAACTAAAGGAACTAGATGTAAGCAAGGCCTTAACTTTTCTAAAAGAGTTTTACGGATTTCAAAATTTAAGCCATGTGACCCTCCAGATCTGAGCGTAACATCCAGGCCGGGTTTAGGGTGTTACATTTAGTGGTATCAGAGCCCAGTTGCAACAAATTGACTGTAGATGGGTTGAAAAAATGATCGTTAAAATATACGTTTCGAAAAAGTTTTTCTCCAAAGTGTTGTTTTTACAATTGTCTTTTAAAATTGGTCAAAATATCAGAGAACTCTTTCTTTTTCTTTAGGAAGTTTTTATGATCTCTAAAATGTGGCACATCGAGTCTTCGACCCAAATCTATAAGTTTTTCTGATTCACTTTGATTTATTCTGTTCTATGTGAAATAATTAAGCCACTACTTTAGTTAGTACTGAGACTCTATAGTTAGGGCAAACTGAAACAATAGGAACTTGGAACTTGTAGTTAGACTTGAACTTACGAGAACAAGCTCTAAAAAAAATCTCTGTCTTTTACATAAAACATTTGTAATAAATATTGAAACTTTTACTAAGGCATAAAATTTCTTAAATCAAATTAAGTGATATGAGCATGAGAGCTACATGTGGACGAGCCTGTGGTAGAGGCCGAGGGAATGTGCAGGCAGAATCTTCAGAATCAGGACACATACCTGCTGAGGAGGCACCAGTGCCGCTAGTAACTAAGATTGGGTCCCATGATCGGGCAGCTGGGGATGATGCCTTATCCCAGGCAATGCTCGGCATCTTAGAGAGAGTTACTGGAGCAAGTACTGGTACAGCAAACCGTGGTCAATTTCGGAATAGCTCCGAGCTAATGGAGTGAAAATTTTCAAGGGTTTTCTTGGCGTAGCCCTGAATGTGGCCGAATATTGGTTGGAGGTCCCTGAGCAAATTATGGATGACCTGGACTATTCGGTGGAGCAGAAATTGAAGGGAGCAGTATCTTTACTGCGGGACAAGGCCTACCAATGGTGGCTCACTGTGAAAGAGGGTACAGTAGCTGACCGGATAACGTGGGACTTCTTTAAGATAGCTTTTCAGGGAAATACGTTGGGGTGAGTTATGTGGACGCTCGAAGGAAGGAATTTTTGAACCTAACTCAAGGGAATAAGTCTTGTAGCATAGTATGAGGCAGAGTTCTTGAGGTTAAGTCGATATGCGCGTGGGATTGTGGTTACGGAAGATGAGCGCAACGTGCATTTTGAAGATAGGCTAAGAGATGAGCTAAGGGTACTGATCGCCCTGAAGAGGGAGCGCGAATTTGCTGCCTTGGTTGAGAAAGCTAAACTAGCCGAGGATGTCAAGCGTTTAGAAAGGCAGAACTGGGAAAAGGAGAGAAATAGATTCAGGAGAGATGCAGGGTCGTCTGGGAGGCCTGTTAAGAGGACTAGGGTCTTGGAACCAGTTAGAACAGCTGCAGTTGATGTGGTAAGGGCTCGAGTTTGTGCTGATTGTGGAAGGTCGCATTTGGGCAAGTGTAGGAGAAGCAATGGTGCATGTTTCTGATGTGGGGCTATAGATCATCAGGTAAAAGATTGCCCTTAGAGGCCGGTTTAGGTGCAACCTACAGAAAGGAGAGTCGCTCAACCTGTGAGAGGTGGACTGCCACCTAGGGGTTACGGACAGGGCTGCAGCGGTAATGGTAACGAACAGGGTCATAGAGCACCAGGCAGGGGTGCTGGAAATGCTAAGGCTTGACAGCCAGCATTGGTCTATGCTACTTACCGACGTGAGGAGAGTGATGTACCAGATGTCATTAATGGTATGTTTTTGATTCATAGCATGCCTTATGTTGCTTTGATTGATATTGGTTCCAAAGCATTCTTATGTGACTTGTGATGTATCTGGGAAGTTGGGAATGCAATCTGAGAACACTGTGAGTAAGATATCTGTAGTTAGTCCGTTGGGTAACTCGGTTGGTGTAGATAAATTTTCTAGAGATGTACCCTTAGAGAATCAGGGTAAAGTACTCCCTATAAATCTGATGAAACTACCGTTTGGAGAATTTGATCTCATCTTGGGAATGGACTGGCTTGTTAAACACCAAGCGAACGTGGACTGTGTTGCAAAACGAATTGTATTAAAGTCTTCAGAGGGTGAGGAGGTATTCGTAATAGGGGAGCGAAGGGATTATCTGTCAAATGTTGTTTTGGCATTAAGGGCTAAAAAATTGATTCGCAAGGGATGCGAAGCGTTTTTGGCTTATCTGAGCAATTCTGAGTCTACAGGTCCTTCAGTGGGAGAAGTAAGGACTGTTAAGGAATTCATAGATGTTTTTCCTGACGAGTTGCCCGACTTTCCTCTGAATCGGGAAGTCAAATTTGGTATTGATCTACTGCTGGGAACAGCTCTTGTGTCTATCGCCTGCTATAGGATGGCGCCGAAAGAGTTAGTTGAGTTGAAAGAACAGATCCAAGAACTTCTGGATCAAGGTTTTATCTGACCAAGTGTGTCTTCATGGGGAGCACTGGTACTCTTTGTCAAGAAGAAAGATGGAACGATGCGCATGTGCATAGATTATCGTCAGTTGAACAAACTGACTATCAAGAATAAGTACCCTCTGCCAATGATTGATGATCTGTTTGATCAGCTTAAAGGTGCCTCAGTTTTCTCCAACATCGACCTTCGGTCTGGTTATCATCAATTGAGGGTTAAGGAGGCAGACATCTATAAGACAGCATTCAGGATAAGGTACAGGCACTACGAGTTTTTAGTGATGCCGTTTGGTTTGACGAATGCACCAGTGGCCTTCATGGATCTCATGAATCGAGTTTTTCAACCTTACTTGGATCAATTAGTGGTTGTCTTTATAGATGACATTCTGGTATATTCGAAGTTTGAGGAGGATCACAATGGACATCTTCGTATAGTTCTACAAATTTTGAGAGAGAAGCAACTTTACGCCAAATTCAGTAAGTGTGAATTTTGGCTTCAGGAGGTAACATTCTTGGGTCATGTAGTTTCTGCCGAGGGAATTAGAGTTGACCCCCGGAAGATAGAAACGGTATTGGAGTGGAAACTGCCAAAGATGGTGTCTGAGATTCAGAGTTTTCTTTGTTTGGTAGGGTACTAAAGAAGGTTTGTGGAAGGGTTTTCTATGATAGCAGCACCACTAACTAAGCTATTACGAAAAGGGGCACCTTTTATCTGGTCTGATAAACAGCAGGAAGGTTTTGAGAAATTAAAGAAGGTACTAATGGAAGCTCCTGTTTTCATTCAGCCGGAGTTTAGGAAGGAGTATACTGTGTACAGTGATGCGTCACATGTTCGGTTAGGTTGTGTGTTGATGCAAGAGGGAAAGGTGGTTGCGTATGCTTCACGCCAGCTTAAGCCCCATGAGGTGAACTATCCTACACATGACTTAGAGTTGGCAGTGGTAGTATTCGCGTTAAAAATTGGGAGGCACTATCTATATGGGGAAAGGTGCATTATCTATACAGACCATAAAAGCCTCAGATACCTTCTTACTCAGAAGGAGCTGAACCTTAGGCAATGAAGATGGATTGAGTTGCTTAAGGATTATGATTGCTATATTGAATACCACCCTGGGAAGACTAATGTGGTAGTTGATGCTCTGAGCTATAGAGTTGTATCTGATCTGAAAGTGTTGTTCACTCGTCTTAGCTTTTATGATGACGGAAGTCTATTGGCGGATCTTCAAGTAAGGTCGACTTGGACCGAGCAGGTCAAAGAAAAACAAATGTTGGATGAATCTCTGGTTCCTCATTTTCAGCAAGTGAATAATGGTGAGACTTCTGATTTTGGGTTGAATAGTGAAGGATTTCTGTGTTTCTGAGGGAGAATTTGTATTCCGAAGGACTCTGATCTAAGGCAGTTGATTCTGAAAGAGGCTCATGGTAGCCTTTATGCCATGCATCTTGTAGGAAACAAACTTTATCAGGACTTACGAGAACTATATTGGTGGCCTGGACTTAAGCGCAAAGTAACCGAATTTGTGAATAAGTGTCTGACGTGCTAGTAGGTGAAAGCTGAGCATCAACTACCTTCTGGGCTTCTACAACCTGTTAAAATCCCACTATGGAAGTGGGAAAGGGTAACCTTGGACTTTGTAAGTGGGTTACCGTTGATGCCTTCCAAGAAAGATTCGGCCTGGGTGATAGCTGACATGTTGACCAAATCAGCTCACTTTATACCAGTCAGAACAGATTATTCTCTTCAGAAGCTTGCTAAGTTGTATGTATCTGAGATAGTACGTCTTCACGGTGTGCTGGTATTGATTATTTCTGACAGAGACCCCAAATTTATGTCTCAATTTTGGGAGAAGTTACACGAGGCATTGGGTATGCGTTTGGATTTAGCACTGCTTTTCATCCTCGGACGGATGGTCAGTCAGAAAGGGTAATTCGGGTATTAGAACATATGCTAAGAGGTTGTGTTATTGATTTTCGAGGCAGTTGGGAAGATTACTTGTCGTTAGCTAAGTTTGCTTATAACAACAGTTACCAGACAAGTATCCAGATGGCACCATACGAGGCATTATATGATCGGAGATGTCATACGCCTACCTGCTGGAATGAGTTAGGGGAACGTCAAATGCTAGGGCCAGAGTTAGTGGTTGACACAGAGAATAAAGTTAAGCTGATTAGAGACCGGTTGAAGGAGGCTTCTGATAGGCAAAAGTTGTACGCGGATCTGAAGCGTAACGAAATTTGCCATAGGGGACATGGTGTTCTTAAAGGTTTCACCTTGGAAGAAAATCCTGAGTTTCGGAAGGAAGGGCAAGTTAAGTCCTCGTTTTATCGGCCCTTGCCGAGTTTTGGGAAGAGTGGGTCCGGTAGCTTATCAGCTTAAGTTACCTCCAGAATTGGACCGGATCTATGACGTCTTTCATGTTTCTATGTTAAGATGGTACCGTTCTAATCCCTCCTATGTCGTGTCAGTTGAATAAATTGAGGTTAAGTCTGACCTGACCTTTGATGAAGGCCGGTGCAAATTCTAGGCCGTGATGTGAAGGTGCTAAGAAGGAAGTATGCTCTGCTGGTAAAAGTACTCTGTGTAATCATGGTGTGGAAGAGGCCACGTGGGAGCCTGAGGAGACAATGAGCCAACAATACCCTCATTTATTCTGACCAGGTAAATTTCGAGGTCGAAATTTCATTAAGGGGGTAGAGTTGTAATGCCCCAAATTCTAGGGTCTTTAGAACTTTTGCATATTTCGATGATTACATGTTTGGATGTTCTTTATTTATGTTTGAGCGTGCTAGGGAGCCTTTGGAAGGTCAGGGTTAAAGTCTAAACCCTTAGAGAAATTTTGATTTTTGGTTTAGAGAGGTAGGGATGTTAGCTCGCGGGGTTTAAGTTTAATTATTGTTAGCTCATGTCACAAGGAGCCTAGTGGTGGAGTGGCTTGTGGTGTCATTAGCAAGGGGGAGCAAAGCTTATGGCATCACAGGCAAGAGGGACTTGGGTTCAAATCCCCTTGCAAGCAAATGTACAGTTATTTTGCTAGAAGTTTACGGCAAGTGGTTTAGTCAAAGTTAAACTCTGAAGGTGGTTGTTAATCTGGTAAGAGGTAAGATTTGAATTGGTCTTCAGGTTTGAATAGATGATGGAGAGTAGTTTAAGGAACAAATCAAGGAGGGAATTAAGGGATTGAGGTGTGAAGGAGGGGTTGGCCGATTGTAGGCAACTGGGGGTTGCAAATTTGGCTAAGGACTTTGGCACTTAGCATTTTCGGCATTTGAATGTTTAGGAGCCTAGTTTTTCTCTTCGACTAGGGTTAGGTGTTTTAAGCCTTTTGGTGAAACTTTCCTTTAGGTAAGCCTTATCACCAAAACCCTATTCTTAATCTTGCCTTCTTTAGTTTTACTGAAAGTTGAGTGACCAAGTGCCGAATTTCTTTGCCTTTCTCAAAAGCCGAACTCTATTTCCCCTTCTTCTCATTTTTTTGTACTTTGCCGAACCTAGTTCTTATTCTCCTCTAATTGAAGCCTTGATCAACTTTTCTCCTTCACTGGCCAAATTCAACTTTGGTTCCATATCTATTCTTGAAGTTGATTACCTCTTTCTTTCACACCTCTCTCAATTTTCTCTCATAACTGAAACCTTGCTTCTCTCCCTACAAGTTTCTTTCGGCCAAATCTTGTCCTCTACTCTTGATCGAAATCTCTGCATTGGCCGAACCTCTTAGTACTTCATTTCTCTGTTATTCTTTCAATCGATTCTCCTTGGGCCGAATACATAGTTCAACACTCAGGCTAAGCACTCTATTCTATTCGTACATTCTCTTATGAGTATTGATAAAAAGCCGAAACCACCCTAACTTCCTTTTCATATTCGGCTTTGATCTTTTGAAATCGATTCAAGTTCTCTTCTCTTTTCTTATATATCATAGCTATTCGTGGAAGGTGATCATGTGAGGGTAAAGGCAGGTTGGCGATTAATAGTAGCAAGGCAGCTTAGATTTAGTGACTAATTTCGGCAAGGTAAGTGGTGAATGAAGTTTTGTTAATGGTCGAATATATTAAGTTTGGGTATGGATGGTTTTGAGTCGGATTGTAGATTAACATGGTGATTGGACTTTTGTAGGTCGTGCGTTTGTGGGATTAGTCAACTCTATTCATAAACAGGTGTGTAATTACACCCTCTGTAGTGTAGGTTGGCAAAAGCTAAAATGTTAGAATGCTGGCATATAGAAGCCTATTAGCGTACGAATGCTATTGGGCCAATCTGAGCCCGTTAAAATGGGTTTTTAGTCCATGGAGATCATTCGGTGCGAATCTGCACACTTAGGCTATGTTGGGCTCAATTGGGCCGAAACAGGCCCAATGGACCTATGGGCCCGTAGGGGTAAAATATCTGGTAAATGATTATTAAAAGGTGAAATAGTAAAAATCTAGAATTTTGAGCATAAAATTAGGCATAATGGGCCACACGGATGAGTGGGCCCTCATGGGCCGATAGGGGCTTTAGGGCCCAAAATTAGTTTGGATCTAATTGATGAATCTAGGTTGCTAGGCATAATGTAGGGTCTGTTAAGAGGTTTTATTTAGTGCTAAGGCATTAAAATCTGTTATTAAAGATTGGTATACCGCTGAGGGGTAAAATTACCACTTTACCCCCAACTTTGGAAATGACTATTGTAGCCCTAGGGCGGTAGATTAATGACTATGCATGATTAATCTTGTATCTGTTATTCTATAAGTAGGTTATAAATATTATATTCTATGAATCTGCATGGGGTTGGGATAATGAATAAGGAGGAATTTTTGTTATAGTGCCTACACCACATATTTCTGTTAGCAGTGACCTTGCTACTCATTTTGATTCTGGTGGCTCTGCCACGATATTCTGTTATTAGTAGCTTTGCTGCACATTGGTGTGTGGGCTGGGTGGGTTGAGTATTCCCTACATGATGTGTTGGTTGGGACGGGTGGTGTGATGGCTGGCTGGGGTGGGTTTTGCATAATATATGTATATTTTGTATCTGTTATGGGCTTAGGCCCGATCTGTTTCTGTTTGGGGCTTTGGCCCATTCTGTTCTGATGGGGAGTTTCACACTGAGTTTTCGCAAACACACTCTTTTAGTTATTGCTTGTTCAGGTAACCCCTAGACTTAGTGGATTTGGAGCTGTGACAGACTCGAGGTGGCCACATGATTTTTACTTGTTTTCTGCACCAGTTGGACATTTGCTAGTCACATTTTTATTCTCGTTTTCCATCTTTTTTGTTTAAATTATGTAATATGGCCATTACGGGGTTTGAACTTTTATTTGGGTTATTTATTTATTTATTTTGAACGGCGTTGGCATGGAACCTGTTAATTAATCGAATTGGGCCTCTAAAATTGATAACAAATGTTTTGAAAGAAAAACCACGTCTTACATTGTTCAAACCAACTCGGTAACTTAACTTTCATCACGATTTCAAAACTAAAGAAAAAGGATTTCTAACTTACCCAAAAAGGAGGTTTTCAAACTAAAGGAGCTAGAGGTAAATAAGGCCTTAACTTTTCTAAAAGAGTTTTACGGATTTCGAAATTTAAGCCATGTGACCCTCTAGATTTGGGCCTAATGCTTAGGCTGGGTTTGGGGTGTTACAAATGATTTTACTATGGTGTCTCACATAGCCCACCTTTAATCACATGTACATAATGATATTGCATTTAGCTCACCAATAATCATCGTTACACGATGAAGTCGCACATAGCTTGTAACATCCGAAATAGGGCGTAAATGGAACAGTGGTTGCAAAACCAAGAATCCGAGATAGAAAAAATTATTCTGATTAATTTTTATAATTTACCGAGTGATTAGATGTATGTGTTAGAGTATCGATAGAAAATTTTATGAATTACATGTTTAATTTGCCTATTAGGGCCTATTTGAAAAAGTTGATAAATATGAGTTCTAGATATGAAAGGATTAAATTGAACAGCATAATTGAAGTAGAGTTCCTTAAATGGTAATTAGACCATTAGGTTTTCATGGACAAAAATGGACATACATAGATAAAAATAACTAAAGTTTTAATGAAGGGCATTTTAGTCATTTGGTAATTAAAAGGAATTAAAAGGGAAAAGATGGAGAAATTGTTATCATCATCTCAAGCTAGGCTGAAACTTCATATGTCTCCATAGCTAGGCTTTCTTCAACTTCTCAAGCTCATAGTAAGTGCATCCAAGCCCCATTTTTAATATTTTTTACGTTTTTGGAGTCCTAGTAACTTGATTTATCTTATTCTAGAAATAATTTAACCTAGGTTTATATTTGGAAAAATACCCATAGGTGAAATGTGTTTATTGTGATGTTTTATGGTAGAATATGAAGTTTGAAATTATGTTAAACAACTTTTGCTAAGCGATTTTAAGCGAAAACGAGTAAAATGACATAATTAGTAAAAGTACCTAATGTTCATAAGTATATGTTAGAGTGAGAATTTGATGGCCATAGAAGGAAAAAAAATGACCAGCATATCCTAAAACATAAGAACGAGGGACAAAGTTTAACTCCCTAGCTTTGGGGCAAAAGTATAAATATGCAAAATTATGGGCAAAATTATAATTTTTCCAAAGTTAGAGTCAAGGACTATTTTGATAAATGTGAGTATTAAATAAGCTAAATTTGCTATTATAGATCAAGAAGATCGAAATCTGGGGGTAGACCGGGGAAAGAAAAAAATTGAGGACTAGATAAAAATATTTGATCGTATTTTGTATCGAGGTAAATTTACGGTAAATAATTGCAATGTTTTGTTATTTATATTTAATACTGTTATTTTTTAGTATCTATATGTTTATTTTGCAAATTTACTCATTGATGACTTAAGTAAGAATTGATGGTGAAATGATACTTAAAAGTCCTGGTCGAACCTTAGGAATGTGTAGGATACAAATGTCATGACATTAGGGTTTAAGGATACCAAGTAAGACCATGCCAAGGCATGGTGTAACGCCTTGAATTTTGGGCCTAGAAGTACTGGGCCTTGGTGGCGGCTTATAATATTTTGTTGTGTATGGAAATATCACAATTGTGTGTTTGGTGTATTGGTTAAGTAATTAGGAGTGTTTGGGAGTGTTGGAGAAGTCCTCGGTTCAAACCTGGGTTATAGCAAAAATTTTGGTAAAAGTGTATAAAACACTGGATGCTTGGAAGTAGGTCTTTTAAATTACTGTGTTGAAATTATGACACAAGGAAGCATGTGGTCTAGTGGTTGTGGCATCATTAAGGATGCAGGGGAGCCTGGGTTCAAGTCTTGGCTCTTGCAATTTATTTTGGTATTTCTTTTAAATGAATATGAAAGTGAGTAGGTGGGCTTGATATTTAAATGTGTTGGATTTATGACACAAAGAGTTGGATGGCAAGGAGGCAAGTGGGGTGTTTGAGCAACAGAGAGGGCCTGGGTTTGAATCTGGTCGTATGCAGAATTTTTAAATCTTGGCTTGAGTAAACCCTTGTGAAATGATCATAGACCTTTTGAATTAATGTGCGTGTTGTGTGACATGAAAGGCGTGCTAGTCAGGTGGCAAGTAGTGTGTGGGTGCAGTTAGGGGTCTTGAGTTCGAGCTGCTGTGTACGCAAAGGACTATTTTTTTTTTTGCTACTCACGTGGGGAAGGTGGTTGAATTTGATCGAAACTCCTTGGGATGGATGTTTGAATCGGTCTTGGGGAGATATTCAATGGATTTGGTGAGTTGGGTACGATTTGGTGGAGGAAGTAGGGGAGTGAATTTATGTTTGCCGTATGTGAAATTCTTAAGTGTCAAATTTGGTCTTAGGAATTTTGAGTGCCAAATTTGTTTTCTTCTTTTCTTTCATTTTTCCAAAGTGTTCTTTTTAGTCTTTTGCTCAATCCTAGTGTGCCGAATTACTTTCTTTTTGTAGCTCTTTTTGTTTATTTTTCTTGATTTATTTTTCTTTTCCCTTTCTTCCAATCGGTCATTTCTAAACCGATTGTGTTTCTTCTCCTCTTCTACTTTCCTTTGTGCTGGAGTTTAGCCAAGTATACCTTGTGCACTTGCCGAATCTATTCTTTATTTTCTCTTTGTTTGCCGGTTGGGTTAGGAAGGCTGAATTTGAGGTTCCTTGTTCTTCAAAGCCGAACACCTTTGTCCGCATTTTCTTTTCTTCTTCTCCTTGGGCGATCAATCTCTTCTCTTTTGGGGTGACTGTAGGACTTAAGTCTTGGTAAGTGTTTTTGATCATAAGAGTTCGCTACCGAAGGGCTGTATGTACCCTTATGTTTCCAATTGTTTCCATTTTAAGCTGATCTTGTAACGCAAACTTTTAATCGAATGCGGCTAGAGGTTCGATTTCACTAAGGGGAGTGTTGGGCCAAATCTATATCTCTACCAAGTGACCACTTTCTTTGTTGGTAATTGTTGATAGTCCAATTATGTAACACCCCTTACCCGAGTCCGACGCCGGGACAGGGTACGAGGCATTACCATACTTGAACATACTTAATCTTGTGAAATCAAACCATAAAATTTCATTTCTTTTTAAAACTTCTCATTCATCATCTTAATGACCTTATCATGGGCCCTCGGGGCCCTAAACATACATCGCAGATGTTACGGAACCATCCGTGAACTTTTGAACACTTAGAAAATTTTCATCTAAAACAGGGTCACATGCCCGTATGAGGTAGGACATGCTTGTGTCCATAACTCATGTTGAATTTATTTTTAATTCAACCTACAGGGGTTTTGAAATGGCTTGGGTACATGCCCATGTCTATTACCCTGTCTTACACATGGCCTAAACATGCCCGTGTCGCAGCCCGTGTGAAAGAACTTGAGCACTATGTTTTTCTAAGATGGCCAGAGCACACGCCCGTGTGCTTAACCCGTGTTCTATACTAACTTAGCTAGATTAGATGTAGGGGACACACGGCCTTTTAACATGTCCATGGGGGCTGGCCATGTATCTCACACGGTCTAGGCACACACCCATGTGCCCAACCGTAGGGACAACATTAGGCTATTTTCCCAGCCATTATGCCACCCTGAAACATGACCAATACAACACCAATTCATACTACCATTAAATCACATTTTAAAGTACTTCATTCATGAAAAGCATCCATCATTTTACAAGAATTTAGTAAACAATATTAGGCCATATCTAAAGGCCATTACAACCTGACTCAAGCATAACAATGGCTAACACATATAGCCATTTAAGTGGCAACTAACAAAATGACCAACTTCCTATACATGCCATATATTAAAGAGGCTATTTACTATATCCAAAATAGTTTGCTTGATAGTGTGACTACGAACTCCGACTTCAAGTGATCCTGAGATAGATCAGCAAATCTACAAGAAAAGTGAATAAAAGAAGTAAGCATATAAAATGCTTAGTAAGTTGCATAAATAAAGTAGCAAATAAAGTCATGGCACTAAAGTCCCATAAAACATCATGGAATATCATAGACTTCCTTACTCATTCTCATACTTACTTAACTCCATGGTTTACAACATGCTCATAACTTACTCATTCTCATGAAACATTCAAGATCATGTCTCTCTCAAGCTCTTTGTATTGTATTTATCATAGTAATATACTTCCACATTTCTCATAACTTACTGTATACATAAACCTGCAACACTTAATATAAAACTTAGTCTCTCTCTTGAAATTTTATCGACACAAATACTTACCTTTATGACTCTTTAGAATACTGAAGGATACCCATAAATTAATCTCACAAAATGATGCCAATGCCATGTCCCAGACATGGTCTTACATGGGATCACATGTCGATGTCGATGCCATGTCCCAAACATGGTCTTATACGAGATCACACTCTGATGCCGACACCATGTCCTAGACATGGTCTTACACGGGATCACATGGAGGGTGCCAACACCATGTCCCATACATGGTCTTACAGGGGATCATTATCTCATCTTGGTATAGAAGCCATGTCCCAGACATGGTCTTATATGGGACGTCATCTCGAATGCCCATGTCATGTCCTAGACATGGTCTTATAGGGGATCAGATCTTAATGCCAATGCCATGTCCCAAACATGGTCTTACATGGGATCTCGGTTCGGTGTCGATGCCATGTCGCAGACATGGTCTTATACGAGACCTACAAAACTCATGATATGATTATGGTATCATTCGTGTCATTCAAACTTGTATAAAATTTCTCTCATCATGTTTTCATCATTTCATGGAAAGATTTTACATCACAAATCTCATGAAGTACATTACTTCAACATGTCAATACCATGATTCTTATTCATGTTTCATATAAGCTTCATACTAAGATTTCATGGAACATCAAAATTTCATAAAGCATGGTCATAATGGATTTACATGACATACAAGCTAAATTATTGCATACAACTTACGTTGAGTCCAAAATGTGGGAAATTGCTCGGTTTAGTCCTTGATTTTATTTTTACCCCGGTTTCGGTCTGGACTTCGTGTTTCTTGATCTAAAATGGAAAATTTAACTTGCTTAGTACCCACATTGTCTAAATAGCTCATACTTGACACTTGGGTGAAATTTGAAAATTTACCCCAAAAATTTTGCATATTTACAAAATAGCCCCTAGGCTGGTATTTTGAAATGTATTAATTCTCTAGGCCACCCAAGCCTAGCCGGCACCTTCTAGTGTCCATACAAGCACAGATTATTCACAAGTTCATACGTTTACTACACATTTTCATACTTTGCAATTTAGTCCCTTTTAAGGATTTCCATGCAAAATCACCTAGAGATAGGTGTTTACAACACTTTAAACCTTCATTTTCTACCACTAAACATCATTTTACTTGCATGACATGCATGAGTATATTTTTGAACCTGAACCCTAGCTCAAATCAGTGGTAGAAATAGCTTACTCATGTTGTAATGATTTCAAAAATATAAAGAAAATTAAAAAATAGGGCTTGGAGTCACTTACTTGGAGCTTGAAAATGTCAAAAACCCTAGCCATGGAGGCTTAGGAATTTTTGACACCCTTGAGGAAGATGATGGACACTTTTTGTTTTCTTTTTCCCTATTTATTTCATTTTATTACCAAATGACCAAAATGCCCTTAAGTCTTTTCTTTGATATTTTTCCCTTCCATGGGTATTTTTGTCCATCATGCTATAAATTGGTCTAATTGCCAAATAAGGACTCCTATTAATTCTTCTTATGCTATTTAATACTCAAACTTCTAGAACTTATAATTTGCATCTTTTACAAATTAGTCTTAAAGAATAATTTAGCCTCTATTTCACAAAATTTCCTTCATGAAACTTTCACAATATTATGCAAGCATGACATAACTCATAATAAATCATGGAAATAAAATTTTTCAAATTTAGATTTTGTGGTCTCGAAACCACTATTTCGATTAGGCTATATTTTGGGCAGTTACAATTCTCCCCCTTGGGGATTTTCGTCCCTGAAAATCTTACAGGTGAATAAATTGGGATATTGACTCTTCATAGTTTCTTCAAGTTCCCATCTTGCCTCTTCTATCCCATGCCTTTGCCATAAGACTTTCACTAGAATTATACTCTTATTTCTTAACTGTTTGACCTCTCTGGATAAAATCTTAACTGGTTCCTCTCCATAGGTCATGTTCGGTTGGATCTCAATCTCAGTCGGGGTAATCACATATGATGAGTTCGATCAGTAATGTTTTAGCATGGAAACATGGAATACATTGTGAATCTTTTCCAAATCGGGTGGTAAAGCTAGCCGATAGGCTACCGACCCTATCCTCTCGGTGACCTTATAAGGTCCAATAAAACATGGACTTAACTTGCCTTTCCGACCAAATCTAAGAACTTTCTTCCATGGAGAGACTTTCAAGAACACCTTTTCACCTACTCGAAACTCTATTTCTTTTCGTTTCAACTCAGCATAAGACTTTGTCCGTTGGAAGCAGCTTTTAAGCAGTCTAGGTTCACTTTCACTTTCTCTTCTGTTTCCTTGACTAGATCGACCTCGTGAATCTGATTTTCTTTAAGTTTTGTCTAATATAAGGGCATTCTGCACTTACGCATAAAGCCTCATAAGGCGTCATTTTCAAACTCGACTAGAAACTGTTTTGTATATAAATTCGACCAATGGTAGGTACCTTTCCCAACTACCTTGGAACGGAACATCTGAGCATGTCTTTGAGCACTTGTATTACTCTTTTTGACTATCCGTCGGTCTATGGATGGAAAGCAGTACTGAAATTTAGCTTTGTGCCTAATGCCTCTTGTAGCTTTCTCTAAAATCGTGACTTGAATCTCAGATCTCTATACGGAATGATCCACAATGGTACTCGTGCAATCTCACAACCTTTGAAATGTACAAGTCAGCTAACTTATCAAGTGAATAATCCATATGTACAGGTATAAAATGGGCCAAATTTGTAAGCTTATCAATCACAACCCAAATAGAGTCTTTCTTTTTTAGAGTCATTAGTAAACCTGCTACAAAGTCCATGGTGACCCGGTCCCATTTCCACTCGAGAACCATGATAGGCTGTAGTAAACTGGAGGGTACTTGGTGTTTTGCTTTTACTTGTTGACACGTTAAACATCTCAAAACATATTTGAAGATATCTCTTTTCATGTTCGACCACCAATACAAGTTCTTCAAATCGTTGTACATCTTGTTACTATTGGGGTGGACTGACATTCAGCCACTATGTGCTTAACATAAAATCCCCTTAATGAGCTCATCATCCCTTGATAGACAAAGTCGGTCTCAGAATCTTACACAACCATTTGAATCAACATGGAAGTCTGAGTCGGTACATGACTCGCATTGGGCCTTCTTGGTCTGCAACTCAGTGTCATTTAACTGAGCTTCATAGATTTCTTGAATGAACATTGGTCTAGCCTCATCTCTGTTATAACTGAATCATCATTGGTCAGTGATAATTATGTGTTCATGGCTTTCAAAACAAATATGGACTTTCGACTTAAAGCGTCTGCAACAACATTAACTTTCCCGGGATGGTAGTCGATGACCAATTCATAAACCTTTTAAAACTCGAGCCATCGTCGTTGCCTTAGATTCAAGTCTTTTTGTGTCATCAAGTATTTGAGACTCTTGCGATCTGTGAACACTCGGCATTGCTAGCCGTATAAGTGATGTCTCCATATCTTTAGTGCAAACACTATTGCGGCCAACTCTAAGTCATGAGTCAGATAATTCTTTTCATGAGGTTTCAATTATCTCGAGGCATATGCGACCACTTTACCTTCTTGCATGAGCATGCAGCCCAATCCATTTAAGGATGCATTGCTATAAATCATGAACTCTTTTCCCGGCTCGGGTTGTACTAAAATAGGAGCTTCATTTAATAATTTCTTTATCTCCTCGAAACTCTATTGGCACTTTTCGTTCCGCTCGAACTTAACATCTTTCTGCAAAAATCTTGTCATAGGAGTGGCGATCATAGAAAATCCTTTAACAAACCTCCGGTAGTAACCGGCTAAGCCCAAAAAGCTTCTAACCTTAGATACGTTCCTCAGCAGTTTCTAATCAACAATTGCTAAGATCTTACTTGGATCAACTTTGATGCCATTAGCTAAAATGATGTGGCCCAAAAATCCAACTTCCTTAAGCCAAAATCCACTCTTACTAAACTTGGCGTAAAGTTTCTTATCTCGTAAGGTTTGCAAGACTGTTCTCAAATGTTTGGCATATTCATCCTCATCTCGTGAATACACTAGGATGTCATCAACAAAGACCACAACGAACTTATCTAGGTATGGTCGAAAGATGCGGTTCATTAAATCCATAAACACTACTGGGGTATTGGTCAAACCAAATGGCTTGACAAGAAACTCGTAATGGCCATATCTCATCCGAAATGCAGTCTTCAACACATCGGACTTTTTAACTCTGAGTTGATAATACCTTGATCTCAAGTCTATCTTGGAGAACACTGTGGCTCCTCATAACTGGTCAAACAAATCATCAATCCTAGGCATAGGATACTTGTTCTTTATAGTTACCTTATTAAGTTGTCTATAGTCAATGCATAATCTCATCGAACCATCTTTCTTTTTTCATATATAAAACAGTACCACCCCACGGAGAATGACAGGGTCTAGCGAAACCTTTGTTTGTCAAATCTTGTAGCTGAGCTTTCAATTCCTTTAACTCAGTTAGGGCCATTCAATAAGGAGCCATAGAAATGGGGGTAGTACCCAGAGCCAACTCTATGTCGAACTCAACCTCTCTTACTAGAGGCAATCGAGGTAACTCTTCTGGGAACACATCTTGATACTCGCAGATTACTGGCACTGACCCTATCATTATCTCTGCCTCCCTAGTGTTCATTACGAAAGCTAGATAAGCTTCACACCATTTTCTTATACACTTTTGAACAACCAAAGAAGAAATCACTGTAGGCAAACTTTTTGACTCATCTGACTCTACTCAGAGGGTTTCTCCATTCTCACATTTCAATTTAATAAATTTTCCACTACAATTTACTATTATGTCATGTGTGGTCAACCAGTCCATAACAAGAATTACATCAAACTCATCGAAGGGTAGAAGCACGAGGTTAGCTGGAAAATAATGGTCTCTAATCATCAATGAGCAATTTCTACATGCCTTGTCTACTAGCACACACTTGCCTAAAGGATTAGAGACTGTTATTACAAACTCTGTAGACTCTACAGGTACGTTCATGCTTAAGACTAATTTTATGCAAATATACGAGTGGGTAGATCCAGGGTCTATCAAAGTAATAACAGAAGTTTCATAAAGAGAAAACGTACCCATTATAACATCAGGTGATGATGCCTCTTCACGAGCGCGAATAGCATAGGTTCTCGTTGGGGCTCTACCCTCAGGTCTCGCAGTCTACTCCTTTGAAGTGCCTTTACTACTTGGTCTCGTACCCGGGTTCCTCTAAGGTCTTCCTCTGAAGGGAGCGTTACCTGATCTTACACTCTGATCCCTATCCTTTTCAGCCATCTTCGAGCATTCTCTAATGAAGTGGTCCTGAGAGCCACACTTAAAACAAGCTCTCTCATGGGCCCGGCACTCGCCAGGATGGAATCTACCGCACTGAGGGCACTCAGGTCTGCTCGGTCGAGTATTAACCACACTTGTAACCAAGGTGGTCTGAGCCTTGGAGACTTAATACTGTTTACCCTTTCCTTTGCTTGATAACCCTATTGAAGTAGCCGATCGTGTAGAGAATTCCTTAAACTTCTTGGAGGAGGATTGAAATGTCTTACCAAATGGTCTCTTCCTCAAATCACAAGACTCTATCTCAACTTTCCCCTTTTCTTTGGCTAATTCCTCGGCCTTGCAAGCTCTATCCACAACACTGCCATTTCCTTTATATCAATAATACCAACAAACATCTTAATATCCTTGTTCAATCCATCTTCAAACCTCTTCCACATGATGGCCTTGGTGGAAATACATTCTCGGGCATATTTACTGAGCCTCACAAATTCACGTTCGTACTCTGTCACGGTCATCTGACCTTACTTCAACTCTAAAAATTCTTTACACTTTTAATCGATAAACCTCGGACTAATATATTTCTTACGGAACTCCTCTTGGAAAAACTCCCAATTAACCTTTTCTCTTGGTACCACAGACACTAGGCTGTTCCACCAATGATAAGTGGAATCTCGTAGGAGGGATACTACACACTTCATGTACTCTTTAGGGGTACGCGATAACTTATCGAATACCCTGATGGTATTCTCTAACCAAAACTCAGCTCTTTTCGGGTCATCGTCTTTAGTGGCCCAGAATTCCTCTGCCCCTTGTTTCTGGATCCTATCAACTGGGGGCTTTTCACGTCTTACTACCTCTACTATATGAGGAACTGCTGGTGTAGATTAAGGAATCAGATGGGGTGGAGCTTGGGGCTGAGTGGTCGAGTTTATTCGAACGAACTCTGTGAACAACTCATTCATCATTTGAAAGAATGCCTCCTGAGCCTCTCCCCTCTGACTTACAGAAATCGGCCTATCCTCAGTTTTGGCTAGCACTGTCCCTTCAGTGGGAGCTGGTGCATTACCCTCTACATCATCTGTTGTAGCTCGTTCGGGATCCATTCACTATAATGAAGCACATTTAGATTGTCAGGAGTTGTTACACTATCAATTCACATATATTCATAAGTATAGAATGTATAGCTATATTTGTACATGTACTAGGTTAGTCCTAGAATTGACTAAACACTAGCTCTGATACCACTAAATGTAACACCCCTTACCCGAGTCCGACACTGGGACGAGGTATGAGGCATTACCGTACTTG
Organism: Gossypium stocksii; assembly: GCA_020496765.1. NCBI lineage: Eukaryota > Viridiplantae > Streptophyta > Magnoliopsida > Malvales > Malvaceae > Gossypium > Gossypium stocksii. The sequence goes on from CM035624.1 coordinate 47,639,181, forward strand.
AACATACTTAATCTCATGAAATTAGACCATAAAATTTCTTTTCTTTTTAAAACTTCTCATTTATCATCTTAATGACCTTACCAGGGGTCCTTGGGGCCCTAAACATACATCGGAGATGTTTTGGAATCGTCTGTGAACTTTCGAACACTTAGAAAATTTTCATCTAAAATAAGATCACACGTCCGTCTGAGGTGGGATACGCCCGTGTCCATAACTCATGTTGAATTTATTTTTAATTCAACCTACAGGGGTTTTGACACTTCTTAGGTACATGCCTGTGTCTATTACCCATGTCTTACACATGGCCTAGACACGTTGGTGTCGTAGCTCGAGTGAAAGAACTTAAGCATTCTATTTTTCTAGCACGGCCAGAGCACATGCCCGTTAGCTTAGCTCGTGTTCTATACTAACTTAGCTAGACCAGATGCAGGGGACACACAGCCTTTTAACATGCCCATGAGGGCTGACCATACGTCTTACATGGCCTAGGCATATGCCCATGTGCCCAACCGTGGAGAAAACATTAGGCTATTTTCCAAGCCTTTATGCCACCCTGAAACATGACCAATACAACACCGATTCAAACTAACATTAAATAACAGTTTAAAGTACTTCATTCATGAAAAGCATCCATCATTTTACAAGAATTTAGTAAACAATATTAGGCCATATCTAAAGGCCATTACAACTTGACTCAAGCATAACAATGGCCAACACATATAGCCATTTAAGTGGCAACTAACAAAATTACCAACTTCCTATACATGCCATACATTAAAGAGGCTATTTACTATACCCAAAATTGTAACAGCCTGATTTTGACCCTAGTCAGAATGGTGTTTCGGGACCACAAATCTGAGTCAGAAAAATGTTTTAAAAATTATTTTGGTGTTATACATGTGTGAATTAATGTTTGTGAAAGTTTAATGTTATAATTTCGTTGTTTGGATGTTGAATTATTAAATAGGGGCTTAATTGCATAAAAAGAAATTTTGATGGTTGATGTGTGAGTGTCAAATTGTAGTTGTTCTTTTATTATGGAGGATTATAGATGCAATTAGGCCAATGAAATGTTGCATGGACATATTCGGCCATTAGTTAGTGGGAAGGAAATAGTTTTACAAAGGCTAATATGGTAATCTAATAACTATATTGTGTATTAACTAATAAAACATGAAAATACTTGGCATATTCATCTTGAAAAAGCCAAAACTAGTAAAAGAAAAGAAAAAGAAAAGCCAAGTAACATCCGGCCATTGTTGTAGCTTGATTCAAGGTATGTTTGAGCTTAGTTTTTGATAATGTTTACCTTTTTTGAGATCGTTGCTTCGAATACTCTAAGACCCATGCTTGAATTTTTGAATTTGATGATGTATTCGTGAATTGCCATTGTTGATAGCTTGGTAGATTTTGTGTTTAATGGTAGAAAATAAAGGATATGAGTAGATTAACAAGTTTGGCACTGAAAATTTTTCATGAAATTTAGTGGGTAAGGCTAAATTGCAAAAATATTCAATTGAAGGGATAATTTGTAAAATAAGTGAAATGTGAGGACTTATATAATCATGAGGAGTATTCGGCTAGAACTAGTTGTTTTGAATTTTTGTGTATTTAATCTTTTGTAAATGTCGGACTATAATGTAAAAGTGCGAAAAATAAGGGGCAAATTATAAATTTACTTATTAATGTGTTTTGAGGTTAAATTGAATGGAATTTTATTTGAATGAGCTTAAATTGAATTTGAATATATCAAGAGCACAAAGGATCGGGTTTGGATCGGGGGAAAGCAAAAATTGATGAATAGTCGAAATATATTGTCCGTCGATATCTGAGGTACATTTATGAGCAAATAAATGATGTTGATTTTATTTATATATAAATTATATATGTTCAATAGAAATATATAGATTTTATAAGGATAGTCGAATATGAGTATGGCTTGAGAAGTGTATATTTGATGTGAATTCAAGTGGAGGAGATTGTTGGCACTAAGTGTGCGAATGTAAATTAGTTATGATTGAGCATGGCACTGGGTGCACGAAATAATTTATCGAGTACTAAGTATGCGAAGTAAAATATTGAGCACTAAGTGTGTGATCTTATTACATTTCAAATTAAATCATAGCACTATGTGTGCGAATATATCGGGTGATCTAAGGTGATCAAATGAGTTAATTGTCAAATGCAAAAGTGGTAAGTATAATGTTTAAGTTTGGTTGATAGTGGTAAATATGAAATGCATGAAAGAATAAGAAAAAAAGAATGAATGAATGAGTTAAAAAGGAAGAAATGATATGTCATATATACATGTTATAAGGTTAGATTAATTATTTGAAATGCATATGAATATTCGGTTAGGTAAGAAAATGTAATATGAGAAGTGATGATTACTCTGTGAAAGAGTACATGTATATTCGAAGGAGTGGAAAATTATATTGGAGTGATTGATTTATATATATAGATATTGACAAGTTTGAATGCACATGTAATTATAGTAACATGCTTTGGATATATATATATATATATATATAAATCGGACTATCAATGTCTTTTACATTATTTAAATTGCTTATAACTTACTAAGCTAAGATAGCTTACTTTGGGTATGTCTACTTGTCTTTATTTTACAGATTTTTGGTGATCGTCATGTGCTCGGGGATCGTTAGTGAAGTCATCCACACTATTGTTTGTTTTGGTACTTTTATAAACTAAATTTCAAATCTATGGCATGTATAGTCTAGATTTTTTTGGTTATGTTTGAAGTAATGTATACAAAATGCCATGTGAAAATGGCTAACTTGATACATATGTTTGAACTATCTTGATTATGTTTCTAAGTGTGCTATGCTGTGTAAGGATGGAGTGAAGTTGATTGTGGTTTGATTTGGTTCAGTTATGATGTGGATATTATATTAATGTATGATAGATGTTTATTAAATGTGAAATAGATATATTTGTGGCATTTAGTGAATATTTGATAATTTGATTTAGACTTAATAAAATAGACTTGAGAAATTTTAGGTAATGAATTTGTATGATTTGGTATGCAACAATTGAGATTGATTTGAAACTTGATATATATATAAATTTGTGTGGAGCATTACTATAAGTAAAAATTTGGTACATACGAATGATCATGTGTTCAATTGTCAAGTTGGAAATATGTATATTATTATCATGCATGAGACATACTGGTTGATAGGAATTAAAAGGGTTGAATGCCGTTGGTTTAAGTGCAAAATTTTAGTCAATGAATATTGATTAGTTTATAATCGGTCATGGATATTAAAATGCATAAACTTTTGTACTTAAAGTCTTTAATTTGGGATGCAAAATCTATTAGCTTATGGATTTGGCTATAAGTGAGTTTTTATGTATATTATAGGTGTGATTAATTTTTAAATGAGCTTGTAAATAGTATGACCTAATTCGGCCTTATCTTATAAAACAAATTACATGATTTAAGTGCTTGGATAAAAATATTGTTATTTGATTGTTGGGTTCAGCTAAGGTGAAATAAATGGGTGATATATGTGATCATGTTTGCGTAAGGTTAAAGCTTTTAAATTTGACCAAATGAATACTGCATAAGGCTATTATGTGTCTTGATGGTTTACTTTAAGTAGTATAAAGCAATGATACTATGTATTTGTTATACGCATATACTATTATGTATGTATATGTATTTGGTAATTATTATTTATAAATATGATTTATTATGTGTATTCATTGCATGAATTGTATGATTAAATTTTGAGTTGTTTTGTGCATATATTTACTTTATGACATTGTTTTTCATAGTTATTATATTATATGAGTGATAGGATGTTATTGTGCTTGTTTGGTAATACCCCGTAACCCCTCCAGCGATGGATACGGGTTGGGGGTGTTACAAAAATAGTTGGCTTGATAATGTGACTATGAGCTCCAACTTCAAGTGATCCCGAGCTAGATCGACAAATCTACAAGGAAAGGGAATAAAAGAAATAAGCATATAAAATGCTTAGTAAGTTGCATAAATAAAGTAACAAATAAAGTCATGGCACTAAAGTCCCATTAAACATCATGGAATATCATGGACTTCCTTACTCATTCTCATACTTACTTAACTCCATGGTTTACAACATGCTCATAACTTACTCATTCTTACGAAACATTCAAGATCATGTCTCTCTCAAGCTCTTTGTATTGTATTTCTCATAGTAATATACTTCCACATTTCTCATAACTTACAGTATACATAAACCTGCAACACTCAACATAAAACTTAGTCTTTCTCTTGAAATTTTATCAACACAAATACTTACCTTTATGACTATTTAGAATACCGAAGGGTACCCAAAAATCAATCTCAGGAAATGATGTCAACACCATGTCCCAGACATGGTCTTACATGGGATCACAAGTCGATGTCGATGCCATGTCCCAGACATGGTCTTATACGAGGTCATGCTCTGATGCCAATGCCATGTCCCAGAGATGGTCTTACACGGGATCGCATGCAGGATGCCAATGCCATGTCCTAGACATGGTCTTACAGGGGATCCTTATCTCATCTTGGTGCCGAAGCCATGTCCCAGACATGGTTTTATATGGGAACTCATCTCAAATGCCCATGCCATGTCCTAGAGATGGTCTTATAGGGGATCACATCTTGATGCCAATGCCATGTCCCAGACATGGTCTTACATGGCATCTCAGTTCAGTGTCGATGCCATGTCCCAGACATGGTCTTATACGGGACTTACAAAACTCATGATATGATTATGGTATCCTTTGTGTCTTTCAAACTTGTATAAAATTTCTCTCATCATGTTTTCATCATTTCATGGAAAGATTTTCAAACAAACCCAGCCGCTCAAGACTAAGCTCTGCCCCCTATGATTCCTCAATCTACCCTAATAGCTCCCCAAATCGTAGTGGTAGTAAGATGAGAAAAGCCCCCAATAGATAGAATTCAAAAATAAGAGGCAGAGGAATTTTGGGCTGCAAAAGTTGATGATCCTGAAAGAGTAGAATTTTGGCTAGAGAATACCATCAAGGTATTCGATGAGTTATCTTACACGCCGGAAGAGTGCATGAAGTATGCCATATCTCTCCTGCGAGATTCTACTCATCAGTGGTGGAATACCCTTGTGTTAGTGGTACCAAGAGAGAAAGTTAATTGGGAATTCTTCCAAGAGGAGTTTTGCAAAAAGTATATCAGTCATCGATTCATTGATTAGAAGCGTAAGGAATTTCTAGAGTTGAAGCAAGGTCGGATTACCGTGACAGAGTATGAGTGTGAATTTGTGAGACTCAGTAAATATGCTCGAAAATGTGTTTCCACCGAGGCCATATGTGCAAGAGGTTTGAAGATGGATTAAATAAAGACATTAAGTTGTTTGTTGGTATACTAGAGATAAAAGAGTTCGTAATGCTCGTAGATAGAGCCTGTAAGGCCGAAAAATTGGCCAAAAAGAAGGGGAAAGCTGAGATGGAGTCTCGTGACTTGAGAAAGAGACCATTTAGTAAGTCATTCTAATCCTCCTCTAAGAGGTCAAAAGAATTCTCTACTCGGTCAACTACTTCAGTAGGGTTTTCAAGTAAGGGCAAAAGTAAACAGTATTCAACCTCCAAAACTCAAACCACCTCCGTTGCGAGTGTGGGAAACACTTAACCCGGTAGACCTGAGTGCCCCCAGTATGATAGACGCCACCTCGACGAATGCTGGGCACATGAGAGGGCTTGTTTCAAGTGTGTATCTCAAGACCACTTGATTAGAGAGTGCCCCGAGATGATTGAAAAAAGATAAAGATTAGAGTGCAAGGTCAAGCAATATTCCCCTAGAGATAGACCTCAAAGAAACCCAGGTACGAGAGAAAGTAGTAAAGGCGCACCAAAAGAATAGACTGCGAGACCAAAGTGTAAAGCCCTAGCGAGAACATATGCCATTCGAGCTTGCGAAGGGGCGTTATCACCCGATGATATAATGGGTACATTTTCTCTTCATAAAACTCCTGTATTGCTTTGATAGATCAGAGGTCTACCCACTCATATATTTGCATGAAACTAGTCTCTAGCATGAGTATACCCGTACAATCTACAGAACTTGTGATACAAGTCTCCAATCCTCTAGGCAAGAGTGTGTTAGTAGACAAAGTTTGTCGAGATTGTCTTTTGATGATTAGGGGTCATTGTATCCCTACTAATCTCATGCTCTTGCAATTTGATGAATTTGATGTGATCCTTGGTATGGATTGGCTAACAACTCATGACGTAATAGTGAATTGTAATAGAAAGTTTATTGAATTGAAATGTGAGATTGGTAATACACTTCGAGTTGAATCAGATGAATCCGAGAACTTGCCTTTAGTGATTTCTTCTATTGTTGCTCAGAAATGTATTAGAAAATGATATAAATCTTATCTTGCTTTTGTGATGAATAAGAGAGAGTTAGAGTTGAAAAGTGAGTCAGTGCCTGTGGTTTGTAAGTATCAAGATGTTTTTCCGGAAGAGTTGTTCGGGTTACATCCAGTTAGAGAGGTAGAGTTTGGCACTGAGTTGGCTCCCGACACTACACCTATTTCTATTGCTCCTTATAGAATGGCTCCAACCGAGTTAAAGGAATTGAAGGCTCAACTACAAGATTTGACAGACAAAGGTTTTGCAAGACCGAGTCATTCTCCATGGGATGCTCCCGTACTATTTGTGAAAAAGAAGGATGGCTCTATGAGGTTGTGCATAGATTATTGCAACTTAACAAAGTGACCATAAAGAACAAGTACCCTTTGCCAAGGATCGATGATTTATTCGATCAGTTGAGAGGAGCCACAACGTTCTCCAAGATAGACTTGAGATCTGGGTACTATCAGTTAAGGGCTAGGGAGTTCGATGTGTCGAATACTACATTTCAGACAAGATATGGCCATTATGAATTTCTTGTCATGCCATTCGGTTTCACAAATGCTCTTACAATCTTCATAGATTTAATGAACCGTATCTTTTGGCCATACCTAGATAAGTTCCTTGTGATTTTTATTGAAGACATCCTAATTTATTCACGTAATAAGGACGAGCATGCTTTGCATTTGAGGATAGTCTTGCAAACTCTGTGAGATAAGCAACTTTATCCCAAGTTCAGCAAAAGTGAATTTTTGCTTAAAGAAGTTGGATTTTTGGGCCACATCGTTTCAGGTGATGGCATTAGAGTTGATCCAAATAGGATCTCAGCAATTGTAGAATGTAAACTGCCGAGGAACGTATCTGAGGTCAGAAGCTTCTTGGGTTTGGCTGTTTACTTCAGATGGTTCGTTAAGGGACTTTCTACTATCACCATTCCAATGACGAGACTATTGCAAAAAGATATTAAATTCAAATGGAACAAAAAATGCCAACAAAGTTTTGAGAGGTTAAAGATGTTGTTGACTGAAGCTCCTATTTTAGTACAACCCGAACAGGGAAAGGAGTTTGTAATCTACAGTGATGCATCCTTAAATGGATTAGGCTGCGTACTCATGCAAGAAGGCAAGGTGATTGCCTATGCCTCAAGACAATTGAGGCCCCATGAAAGGAATTATCCTACCCATGACTTAGAATTGGCTGCAATAGTATTTTCACTAAAGAATTTGAGACACCATTTATATGGCGAGCAATCCCCAGTGTTCACCGACCATAAAAGTCTCAAGTACTTGATGACACAAAAAGATTTGAATCTAAGGCAACGATGATGGCTTGAGTTATTAAATGATTATGAGTTGGTTATCAACTACCACCCGAGGAAAGCAAATGTTGTTGCCGATGCTCTTAGTAAAATATTGATATTTGCCTTGAGGGCTATGAACACACTATTATCCTTAACAGAAGATGGTTCAATTTTAGTAGAAATGAGAGCCAGATCGATGTTCCTCCAAGAGATTCGAGAAGCACAATCAAGTGATAAGGAATTATAAACTAAGAAAGCTCAGTGTGAATAGAGTACTGATTTCGATTTTCATATCGATTCAAATGGGTGTGTAAAGTCTCGGGATAGAGTGTGTCCACCAAAGTATGATGAACTCATACAGAGGATTCTTCAGGAAGCACATAGTAGCTGAATGTCTATTCACCCCAGTAGTACTAAGATGTATAATGATCTAAAGAAATGGTATCGGTGGCTGAACATAAAAAGGGATATTTCCAAGTATGTAGCAGAATGCTTGATTTGTCAACAAGTAAAAGTAGAACACCAAGTACCCTCCAATCTATTACAGTCTATTATGGCTCTCGAGTGGAAGTGGGACCGTGTTACCATAGATTTCGTGACGGGTTTTTCGATGACTCCGAAAAAGAAAGACTCTATTTGGGTTGTGGTCGACAAGCTTACTAAGTCAGCCCATTTTATATCAATATGCACGGATTATTTACTAGACAAGTTGGCTGATTTGTACATTTCAGAGATTGTGCGACTACATGGAATTCCATTATCAATCATCTCGGATAGAGATTCGAGATTTATGTCATGATTTTGGAAGAAGTTACAGGAAGCTTTGGGTACAAAGCTAAACTTTAGTACTGCCTTCCACCCACAGACCAACGATCAGTTGGAAAGAGTAATACAAGTGCTTAAAGATATGCTTAAATGCTGTGTATTGGAATTTCAAGGTAGTTGGGAAAATTACCTACCATTGGTGGAATTTGCCTACAACAATAGTTTCCAATCGAGTTTGAAAATGGTGCCTTATGAGGCCTTATATAGGCGTAAATGTAGAACGCCTTCATATTGGACTGAAATTAAGGAAAACCAGATTCACGGGGTTGATCTAGTCAAGGAAACAGAGGAAAAAGTAAAAGTGATTTAAGACTATTTGAAACTTGCGTCTGATAGACAAAAGTCGTATGCTGATTTGAAACGAAAAGAAATCAAGTTCCAAGTCGGGGATAAGGTATTCTTGAAAGTTTCTCTATAGAGAAAAGTTCTAATTCTTGGCCAAAAAGGCAAATTGTAATGCCCCAAAATTAGGCCTAGAAGTTTTGGGCCTAAATAGGTCATGTGGGCCCAATGGGCTTATGGACCCCACAAGGGTGTTCATCATTGGACTTGCAGGAATTAATGGACTAGCTGTGTCATACACATGGCTATGGTTAAATTTGCCTTAGCGGGCTATATGAGCATGTGGGCCCCACTTAGACTACATAATGGGCCTTGGGCCCATGTACACTGAATTATATGTTGGAGTGATGGCTAAGAGGTTTGGGCATGTTTGGGAATGTTGGAGAAGTGCTGGGTTTAAACCTGGGCTTTAGTAAAATTTTTTGTTTTAGGTGAATAAAACCTTGGGTGCTTGGAAGTAGGCCTTATAATTAATAGAGGACAAAATATGACACAAAGAGAGCTTCTGGTCTAGTGGCAAGGTGGCGTGATGTGTAACTATAAGATCTAAGGTTTAAGTCTTGGCGTAGGCAGAGGATGGTGGAGAAAATCAAGAAAAGGATTATGGAGACGATTGGGGATAGACTTTAGGAGGAAAAAGGGGAGTTTGAGTTGTAGAATGATTGTGTTGAAATTGCTCTCTAGCTTTGAGAATTCAGCTGAGAGGCATATGTTGGGCATTTTTGTTTTTTTTTTAAGTTCATTTTGGGGAGTTTTGTTTCAGCACTTCTTAGCCATTTCGTATTGGGGGTCTTTCGGGATTTGCATAGTGTAGTTTTTTTGTGCCGAATAGGTTTTCACTTTTAGGCCTTGTTTTGTTCATTGTGCCAAATATTACCTCTCTTTCTCTGTGCTAAACTATTCTTTCTCTTTTTGCTACTCTCCACTCACCTTAACTCTTTTTCGAATTTGTCTCTTTCCCTTCTTTGTTCTTTTGGATTTCCTTAAGCCAAACCTCCCTTGTTCTTTCTTTCTCCTTATCCTCTCTGTCTCTTCTTGAACAAAATACCCTTCTTTTCCTCCTCTTTCCATACTTTGTTTCTGTTGAACCAATTTTGTTACACCTTTCTCACCATTGGTATGCTGTGGTAAATTACTTCTTGGACAAGTGGTGAGTTCCCTAGGATCTAGTTTCTGGTATCAGCTTTTGTTCATATTGTTTTATTCTTTGTTAAGGCGAGTAATCGGACTTTGGTGACTGAATCTTTTGTCCTTTCTTTTATGAATACATCTGTTGGTTTCAAAACTTTCGTAGGGCGAAGGGCTTCGTAAGTGATTCAAGACTTTTCTTTCAGCCTTCAATCGTTTGTTTGGGGGTAAGTGGGTTGCTTTGGTCGAATGTTTTTATGGTGTAGTGTTAGGGTTTTGAATCAATCCTATCTAATAAAATCTGTTGTAATACAGTTTATTAGTTAAAGTTTCCCCTGTTTCACTGTTCGTTGCTTTGACCTCTGTTCACTACGAATCACTTTTCCCTCTATATAGAATTCAAATGACTATGACGTTTGTTTCTATTAAAAGTAGATTCAATAAGGAATCTGTACATATATAGTATGACTCTTGATTAGTTTTGTACAATTTTTAGTGAATTTCTAAAGTCAGAACAAGGGATTCAAAAATCGCTCTAACCCTGTTCCACCAAAACTCAAATATCTTATAAAATACAACTCATTTACCTGTTTCATTTCTTCCATATGAAAATATACACAGTAAGCTTCAATTTCATATTTTATTCACCATCTAATTTTGTCTCTACTATTTTTATTAATTTTTCAAACTCATATTATTGCTGCTGTATGATACTATTTTATAACATCTTTCACCTTTTTATGCATTTCCATGGATTAGGTATCACCTTAAACACACATAACACCAAATATGATCATAATTAGCCATTCCAATGGCTAATCATTATCGAGCATTTCCGTATCACTAAATAGCCATATCATAAGATCGTATACACAAAATGATTATAATGATATACATGCCATATTCAAGATATACAAGCCATTGTACCAATTGGTCTTCGGATAGTGTGAGCGAGTCTTCGACCTTCCCGATTTCCAAGCTAGCTTGCCAAAAATGCAATGAGTAGAAGGAAGGGAGTAAGCATAAATGCTTAGTAAATTCACATGCAAATAACAAGTAACATAATTCATTAAATCCAACATGAAACATCAATTGCATAAATATCACAAAACCGTTCATGTTAAAAGGGTGTTTACTATCTTACCCCAACATCATCATACCAAATTCTTAACCCGAGGGTTTAAGTTCATACCTATCAAATTTTCTCATTCATCATACTTACCAACATATCACTTTCGTTTAGGTATTCTCCTTATTCACTTAAGATTCACCCGTTGAACACATCGGAATATAATTTGGATACACGAATTGCATTTACATAAGTGCTATATCTGTAGCTAGACAAAACTCAATAGCCTACGGAATTTATGTAGCTAAGCTACCATGTAACCCGCCTATAAGTGAACTCGGACTCAACTCAACGAGCTCGGGCGTCTGCATCCATAAGTGAACTCGGACTCAACTCAACGAGGTTGGAATTCAACCATCCTAGTGACATGTCACTTGTATCCTAATCTATTCCCAAGGATCGAATGGGATTTTCTTCAATCACACATCATTGTCGTCTTCCTCGGAATGTCATAACCAATACTTGATAGCATTTCATATATGTCAAGTAGCTCACATAATTCACACAGTACTAAATAATTATTCACCAAACATAATATTTCATGATAATAAGTATCATATCATATAAATAACATTAAATTACTTAAAATGACAATTATGTTATCATATTTACACATGAACTTACCTCGGTACAAAATATAGAAATTTTGCAATTTACTCCACAATCTTTTCTTTTCCTCGATCAAGGTCGATTCCAAGTCTTTCTTGATCTAAAATAACACATTTAGCTTATTTAATACTCACATTTATCAAAATAGTCCTTAACTCCAACTTTGGTAAAATTATAATTTTGCCCCTAAACTTTTGCATAGTTACACTTTTGCCCCAAAGCTCAGAAATTAAACTTTTTCCCTAATTCTTATGTTTTAAGACATGATGATAATTTATTTACCAACAGCAACACAAAATTCCCACTCTAACATGTACTTATGAACAATAGGTATTTTTACCGATTAAGCCATTTTACTCGTTTTTACTTAAAACCGAGTAGCACAAGTTGTTTAGCATAATTTAAAACCTCATATTCTATCATAAAACATCAAAATAAACACTTTTCACCTATGGGTTTTTTTCCAAATATGAACTTTAGATTAAATTATTGCTGAAATAAGCTAAATCAAGTTACCGGGACTCCGAAAACGTAAAGAACATTAAAAACGGGGCTTGGAATCACTTACTATGGAGCTTGGAAGCTTGAAACAAACCCTAGCTATGAAGAACCCTTGAAATTTCGTCCTAATAAAGAAGATGGACATATTTTGCCATCTTTATCCCTTTTTTAATCTTTTAATTACCAGATGACTAAAACACCCTTTATTAAAAACATTGGTTATTTCTACCTATGTATGTCCATTTTTGTCCAAAATTTTAGAAATTGGTCAAATTTCTATATAAGACCTTCTAATTAATATCCAAAGAAATTTCATACTAAAAGCTTCTAGAATGCAAGTTTTGCAACTTATTCAATTTAGTCCCTAATTTCAAATTAGGCACTTTATGCATAGAATTTCTTCACGAAATTTTCACACAATCATGCAATCATATCATAAACCTTAAAATAATTATAAAATAATTATTTCTAACTCGGATTTGTGGTCACAAAACCACTATTTCGGTTAGGCCCTAATTCGGGATATTACAAGAAGGTAGTTAACCGAAAGAAATGATTGACTAACAGAATATGTTGGTGGATTGTAGGTTCAGTACTGGTGGGTTTATCACTCAATTCACAATCAGGTGTGTATTCCATGCTGATCTGTCTATAGTTCGGTAAAAGCTGAAAAGTCAAGAAGCCGGAAGGTTGGGCTTTGAGGTCACATGGGAGTGCAAACGCTCGTGTGGTCAAACAGAGCCCAAGAACATGGGCATAAGATTGTAGAGGCCACGATGAGCGTGCTCATGGGCGTAGGCTATTATGGGCAGTGTGGGCCCAATGGGCTCGTGGGCCTTTTTACCCTGTTATGACCATTTAGGTTATCCGAGTCGCTTGAGGCGATTATAGACCTTCGAAGAGGTCATTATTTGTACCAAGACCCCAAATAGGTATAATAACCGTATTACCTCTATAGGACAGAATGACCGTAATACCCCTATAGGGTAGAATGACCGTAATCCCCCTATAGGGCAGAATGACCGTAATACCCCTATAGGTCAGAATGACCTTAATACCCTTATTGGGCATAATGACCGTAATACCCTTATAGGGCAGAATGACCGTAATACCCTTATAGGGCAGAATGACCGTAATACCCTTATAGGGCAGAATGACCGTAATACCCTTATAAGGCAGAATGGCCGTAATACCCTTTTAGGGCAAAATGACCATAATACCCTTATAGGGCAGAATGAACGTAATACCCTTGTAGGGAAGAATGACTGAATTACCTCTGGAGGGTAAAATGACTAAATTACCCCTAGAGGGTAAAATTACTGAATTACCCTTGAAGGGTAAAATGACTGAATTACCCCTGGAGGGTAAAATGAATGAATTACCCCTAGAGGGTAAAATGACCGTAATGCCCTTGTGGGGTGGAATGATTGTTATGCCTTTATATGATGTTTGATTGATTATGTTATGTGATAATTATGTGTTTTGCATACATGCACAACATGCTGCATGGGTTAGGTTATTGTTATAGAGGAAGTACCGATCTGATAGGGTCGCACGAGACAACTGTGGACCCACTGAAGGCTTTAAGCTGTATATTCATACTGATCTATTAGGGTTGCACGAGTCGTAGGAGACTACTACGGACACACTGAAGGCTTTAAGCCGTACATTTGTACATACCACCGATGGCTTGGTGCCACGCATATTATTGATGGCTTAGTGCTGTCCATTTTACCGATACCATGCATATTATTGATGGCTTAGTGTTGTCTCTTTTACTTATGGCTTTGTGCCACGCATATTAACGATGGCTTAGTGCTGTCCCTTTTACCGATGGTTTTGTGCCAAGCATTTTATCGATGGTTTAGTGCTGTCCATATTACCAAAAGCTCGTGTCGTTACTAAATGCTTTTTGCCGTTTTGAAGCCTTTGTGCTGCTATTGATGGCTTTATGCCACTTATCTTACTGGCAGCTATGCTGCGATTCTGATTACTGGCAGTTAAGTTGTGATTCTATTGTCTGGAAACATTGTTGCGATATTGGTTAGTGCTGCAACCGGTGCTACATTGGAAGTGTAGGGATGGGTGGGTCGATTTAATTCCCTATAGGAGTGCAGGGTTGGACGGAGGCAAGTACAAGGTTGGATGGGATAACTTGCATCATACATCATACATCATATATCATACATACTGCATTCTGATTCTGTTTCTGTTATGGGCTGAGGCCAACTGTTACTGTATTGGGTTTAGGCCCACATATGTTCTGCTTTTGATTCTGCTATTGTAATGGGCTAAGGCCCATCTGATACTGTCTGCTATAATGGGCTGAGGCCCAGATTGTTTCTGTATTCTGTATTTTTGACTTACTATTTTTATATTAGGGGATTACACACTGAGTTTTCGTAAACTCACCCAACTTTTAACTGTACAGGTAATCCCCAGCGTTAGGTGGATCAGTACTGCAGGGACTCGAGGGTGGCCACACAATTGCATCTGTTTTCACATTCGACTTTGATCAGTAATTTTAATTTGGGTTTATTTATTTTGTAACAAGGCCTCTCTCTGAATTTTTGGCTTTAGCTTGGGTTTTTAGTTACCATAATTTATATCTGCTAGAAGTAGGACGTGGTTTTCCAAAATATTAACTGTTTCAAAACATTACGTTTCTACAACAGAAATTTTTAAGCTTCTACAACGAACCATGTTTTAAAAGTAATAACGTTTTAAATTGGTTAACAAATGACTAAGAATTAAGAAATGGGCTTTCACCAACAAGATCAAGTTTTCAAAAGACACTCCAATATGACATCGCCAGATTCGGCCATAATGTCTAGGCCGGGTTTGGGGTGTTACGCAAATTACGTCCACGTTTTATCAGACCTTACGAGATTACTGAGAGGATATGACCCGTAGCTTATCTGTTAGCTTTGTTGCTTGAGTTAGAAAAGATCCATGATGTCTTTCATGTATCAATGTTGTGACGTTACTGATCGAACCCTTTACTTGTGATTACCCCGATAAGATTGAGATTCAACCAGATATGATATACTTGAGGAGCCACTTAAGCTTTTGGCTCGAGAGGTTAAACAGTTAAGAAACAATAGTATAACCCTTGTGAAAGTATTGTGGCAAAAACACGGGGTAGAGGAGGCAACATGGGAGCTTGAGGAAAATATGAGGACTCAATATCCAAATTTATTCAACTGTAAGATTTTCAGGGACAAAAATCCCTAAAGGGGAAGAATTGTAATGGCTCGAATAAGGGCCTAGTTAGAATAGTGGTTTTGAGACCACAAATCCAAAGTAGAAAAGTATATTTTATGATTATGATTAAGTATATGACATGATTTCAAGATAGTGATGAAATTTCCATGAAGGAATTTTCATGAAATAATGATTAGTTTGTCCTCTAGGACTAAATTGTAAAAGTTGCAAAATATGAGTTTCTAGAAGGTTTAAGTATGAAATAGCATAAGAAAATTTAATAAAGGTCCTTATTTAGTAGATAGACCAATTTTTAGCATGATGGACAAAAATGCCCATGGAAGGGTAAAATATCAAAGAAATGTCATAAGGGCATTTTGGTCTTTTGGTAAAGTTAAGTAATAAAAGGGAAAAAGAAAGCAAAATTGTGTCCATCTTCTTCCCTAGTGTGTCGAAATTGAAGGGTTCTCCATAGCTAGGGTTTGCTTCAGTTCAAACTTCAAGTAACTGCAATTTAGTCCCATTTTTAATTTTCCTCGTATTTTTGAAATCCTTGTAACATGATTAAGCTATTTCTACCACTAATTTGAGCTAGGGTTCACATTCAAAATTTTACCCATGCATGACATACAAGTAAATTGATGCCTAGTGGTAGAAAGTGAAAGTTTAAAGTGTAATAAACATCTTTCTCTAAGTGATTTTCATGAGAAACCCTAATAGGGACTAAATTGCAAAGGTGATAAAATGTGTAGTAGAAATGTGAATTGATGAAAAATAGGGGTTAATATGAGAACATAAAAGGCTTGGCTAGGCTTTGGTAGTCAAGAAATTAAATGCATTTCATTTTACGAGCCTAGGGACCATTTTGCAAATATGCAAAATATTAGGGGAAAAATTATAAATTTTTCCAAAGTGTAAATTATGGGCTACTTAGCCAATGTGTTCATTAAATGAGCTTAATTTATCATTTTAGATCAAGAAACACGAAGCCTGGATTGAGACCGAGGAAAAAGTAAGATAGTGGACTAAACCGAACATTTACCCTTGTCTTGGAACCGAGGTAAGTTGTATGTAATAATCTAGCCTTATATTTTATGAAGGTTCTAATGTAATGATCTTTTATGAATCCATGAAATTTCATGAGGCTTATTGTTAAGTCAATGTATGAGCTATGTATAATTTCATGAAATCTATTGAAATCAATTTTTACCAAGAAACAATGGAAACATGAAAGAAAAATTACATGCAAGTATTAAAAGATACGAAGGATACTGTAATCATGTCATGAGCATTGTAGGTCCCATGTAAGACCATGTATGGGACATGGCATCAGCATCGAACTGAGATCCCATGTAAGACCATGTCTGGGAGATGGCATTGGCATCGACATGAGGTCACGTATAAGACCATGTTTAAGACATGGCTTCAACACCAAGATGAGGTAAGGATCCCCTGTAAGACCACGTCTGGGACATGGCATGGGCATCCAAGTTGAGATGCCGTATAAGACCATATCAGGAACATGGGATCGGCATCGTTCTATGATCTCGTGTAAGACCATGTCTGGGACACAGCATTGACATCGATATGAGATCCCGTGAAAGACCATATCTAGGATATGGCTTCGGCATCAGTTTGAGGTCCATGTAAGACCATATCTAGGATGTGGCTTTGGCATCTTAGCATGAGAATGACATTACGTGTATCCTTCAATATTCTAAGCATGTTAATAGAGAATGTACCCAAGTTGATTAGCTATCGAGAGAGACTAAAGTTTCATGATGAGTGTTATAGGTACACTTGAGTAAGTCATAAGAAAAATAAGAAATTGTAAGGAATAAGAATGAGCAAAACATGTGAATGAGTAAGTCATGGGAAAGAGTAAGTCACGAGAGTAAGTAAGTCATGAGAGTGAATTTGTTATAAGAATGAGTAAGATACGAGGAGGAGTAAGAAGTTATATGAATTTCATGATGTCCTATTTGAATGATTTTCCAAGACATTTATTGCTATTTTATTTCATGCAACTTACTAAGCATTTTATACTTACTCCTTTATTTTCCATCTCCTTGTAGAGTTGTCGAATTAGCTCGGGGATCGATTAAAGTCGAAGCTCAAAGTCACACTATCAAGTCATTCATTTTAGTATAGTAAAGTTAGTCTTTTTGTTGTATGGCATGTATAGGAAGTTGATTATTTCGATAAGTGTCATTTTGTGTAGCCAAAAGTTTTTGCTATTAATATTACTCATGTGGTGTTGTAATAGCCTCGTAAATGGGCTAATGTTGATTAAGTTATGTTTTATGCAATGAGGATGAAATTCATGATATGCATGGTGGCATGTGAGTGCCTCAATTATGAATGTTTTTAATGCGTGTTATACATTGATTCGTGAGGTTGAAGTTGGTATGAGCTGGATGTGTTTTCAGGGTAGCAAACGCTTGGAAAATAGTCTATAATTGTCCACATGGATGGGCACATGGGCTTGTGCCTAGGCCGTGTATGACACACGGTCGGCCCCTATAGGCATGTTAGTAGATCGTGTGTCCCCTGCATCTTAAGTAGTTAAGTCAGAATTGGGCACGGGCTGAGCACACGGACATGTGCCTTGGCCGTGTAAACCCCTGTTGTTTATAGTGTTTAAGATAGAGTGTTCCACGGGCTATAGACACGGGCGTGTATATGCCATGTGAGGGACACGGGCCACAAACACAAGGGTGTGTCTAAGCCGTGTCCAAACCTGTAGGTTTGAAATAAGAAATAAATTCAGCACAAGCTAGGGACATGGGCGTGTGTGACTACACTGCCAGCCCACATGGGCGTGTCCCAACCCACACGGGCATGTGGCCCCGTTTCAAGCAAAATTTTTCAAAGAGCTCTAAAGTTCCCAGATTGGTTCCAAACCACTTCCGGTGTATGTCTTGGGCCTCGTAGGCTCGTAATAAGGTTATTAAGAATATGCTTGTAAAAGTTTCAAATTGGATGAAGAATTAAGGCTCGAATTCACAAGTTTGAGTAAGTTTAAGTACGGTAACGCCTCGTACCCCGTCTAGGTGTCGGACTTGGGTAAGGGGTGTTACAAAAATAATATAATTGCGTTTACAAATTATTCATCAATTTGACAAATGAACATTTATATGGGACATACGAACTTACCTCGGTCCAAAATATCAAGTTTTGTGTTTTAGTCCAAAACCTTTTTCCTTCTCCAGTCCTAAGCCTGAATCTCATCTTCCTTGATCTATAACAATACATTTAACTCATTTATTCATCATACTACTCAAATTGACCCAAATTCGCATTTTAGCAAAAATTACATTTTTGCCCCTAAACTTTGTCATATTCACACTTTTGTCCCTAGGCTCGTAAAATAATTTTTATTCAATTTCCTTGTATTTTGGACCTAGCCGAACCATTTTCATACTATGGCAGTCCCTATTTCTCATGAAATCACATACTTAGGACCAATTCATAACTTTTACAATTTAGCCTTTTTTTATACGATTTAATCGAAAATCACCTTGTAAAACTCGTTTCTCCTATCATAGACATGCATAATCTACCATTAATCATCAAAATACATAATTATTCAACATGGGTAAATTTTTGAACTCAAACCCTAGCTCAAAACAATGGTAGAAATAGCTAAACCGAGTTACCGGGATCTAAAAAATGTAAAGAACATTAAAAACGGGGCTTGGGTGCACTTACAATTGAGCTTGAAAGCTTGAAAACCCTAGCCATGGTGTCCATAGCAATGTTCGGCCCTTGCATGAAGAATATGGACACATTTTGGCCTTTTTTTCCCTTTTTTATTTCTTTTAATTACCAAATGACTAAAATTCCCTTCATTAAAACCTTTAATATTTTATCCTTCCGTTTCCATTTTTGTCCACCTTTATAAATATTGGTCTAATTATCATTTAAGGACCTCCACTTTAAAAACCCATTTCAAATAGGTACCTTAGCTTTTAGAACTCACATTTTCCACTTATCTCAATTTAGTCCTAATTATCAAATTGGACACCCAATCGATAAAATTTCTTAACGAATTTTTCACACAAGTATCCAATCACATAATAAACATCAAAAACTTAATTGCAATAAAATTTTCAACTTCAGATTTGTGGTTTTCAAAACCACTGTTCTGTTTAGGCCTTAATTTGGGCTATTACAAATTGTGTTTTGTATGAAGATGTGATACAAGTGTGTACGAGAAATTCGTAAGAACGAACGTTATAAGTGAAAATATCGTGGTAAGTTGTGCTTGATTAAGTTTAGCATATGTGAGTTCAATGGTAAATGTATCAACTCTCCTTATATGAATTTGCATAGTTAAGATGCTATTTATTTGCATATAAACTTACTAAGCTATATAGCTTACCCCTCGTTTCTTTTCTTTTGTTTTATAGTGTCACCAAGCTAGCTCGGGATCGGGACTTGTCGGGGGCTTGCATCACACTATCAGAATAGTTATTTTTGGGTATCAGATATTTGTGTTATTTTTTAAAGTATGGCATTTATAGGGACTTGGTCTTTTTGTTATATGTCATATTGGTTATCCAAATGTGTGTTTATGTTTCAGGGTGGCAATTGGCTTGGTAAATAGCCTATATAGTGTCCACACAGATAGACACACGGGCGTGTGTGTAGGCTGTGTGTGACACACAGTCAGCCCTATGGGCATGTCAATAAGTCGTGTGTCCCCTACACCTTAATTTGTAAGAAATAGAATGCTCAGTATGGAGCACGCAGGCAGAGACACAAGCATGTGTCTTGGCTGTGTGAAGGCCATGGCCTGGAACACAGGCGTGTACTAGGCCATGTAAAAGCTATTTTAGCTTTAAAATGAAAAATAATTCAACACGAGTTGAGCATAGGGGCGTGTTTCTCAACCGTGTGGATGGCAAGGCCTTGGGCATAGGTGTGTGCCAAGGGCGTGTGAAGTTTGCACCTAATTTACGAGAATTTAATTCGTCAACGGCCTAGTACACGGGCGTGTGGCTTGGCCGTGTGGTTTTATTTAGTCAATGACATCATAAACAAAGAGTTACATGGGCGTGTGTGACCACACAGCCTACCCACACGTGTGTGTCTTATATCCACATGGGCGTGTGACCCTTGTTTTGATGAAAAATGTTTTGAGTTTTCCAAAGTTTTCAGTTTAGTCCCGAACCACTCCCAAAGTACGTTTTGAGTCTTGTAGGCTCACTTAAAGGATGATGTGCATGTGTTTGAATGATTTTTAAAGATGAATGAAACTTTATGGTCCGGTTTTACATGCATATTTTGTAACACCTTATAACCCTCATCCGTCATCGGAATAGGTCATTAGGTATTATCCAACTAACACAACCTCAGGACAATCACAGAATAACATAGGAATCATTTTCATGTGACCCAATGTAAACAAAGAAATAATGCAATTCTTGACTTTAATTCAATATAACTTATGCATTTAAGCAATGACATAAGCATTATCCAATCAAGCTTTCTTTTTAGTTTATGCACAATAGTGACTTACAAAATCATACAATAAGTACATGACAAAAGAATCATTTGTCATCATTGATAATTCAATAAATATAACAACCACTGAATATGCACACATATATATATATTCCTTAGCTGAATATGTCATCTGACCAAATCATTTCACAAACATTGATTCAATTATGAGACTTTACTAATCAAAAAGAACAAGCCACCTTCGCATGGCTTTAATATTTACATAGCCAAAATATAACTTGTTTCAAAAGGAGAGTTGAGCTTATACATGCCATCTATCAAAATATAGACTATCAAAAGTACCAAACAGTGACGATAGTGTGGATGACTTGAGCTTGAATCCCCAAACCTGTAGCTTCAAAACGAGATCTATAAAACAGAGTAACAAAGACACTCGAAGTAAGCTAATTAGCTTAGTAAGTCTAAAGTAATTTAAACAGCTTAACTTAATTAAACACATTAATCATGTATTCAAAATCAAAGTATAATATCATTTGGCCGAATAGGCCTAACCACAGTTGTAGACATATATATTGACATCTCATTTACATAAGATTTGGAATCATAAAATTGCATCATCATATTCCACAAGGTCATTCATTAATTCAACTCAATAGAGTTAATTTAAGGTACCATATCATCATTTAATTTGGATGACTGAAATCACATATGCACAAAACTTATGCCTTCTAGTATATAATTTCAGAAGGGCTGAATATACACAATCTCTTATGTGTACTAATAGTAGGTCATTCGATTACTTTCAAATTCATTTAAACATGAACACTTAAAGATCTCAATGTCAACAATTATTCACTCAAATTGAGCTGTAATATAATACCATTTTCACCTTTAAAACATACCTTCTCATTTCGTAACCACATACATAATTGATATACTTCTATGAATAGTTTCTCATGAACTAAATGTTCACAAATGAACAAAATCAAAATTCAATTTGAATTATTCTCACATCAATAGGTAAGTATTACATACTTGAGTTACTTAATGTGCAACACGAGTTCAATTTGTCATCTTATCACAGGATCTCGTAGTCATATACTTTTATTAAATTCACCGGCACTTGACCTGCTAGGTATAAAACCTGAGTTTCATCACTTGCTCAAAGCCTGCTGGACTTTTTAAGTCTGAATTTACTACACCGGCATTACGCCTACTAGGCTCAAGGCCCAATATCATTTCACCGGCTTTATGCCTGCTATGCTCAAGGCCCGATATCACATTTTGATAACATATCTCTTATACAAAGGTTTCCATATTTCAAATAGACCCATAGGTATAATTTACACATTACAACACATAATCTATCAAGGTTGACATCGACACACTAGCCATGTTCGACCTATGGCATAAATTCAATATAATTTCGATACAATGAATGTATAGAATCAAACCTTCATTTGTTATATACATAATCTTAAGTATACAAAGAAATCAAGCTCAATTACTTAAGAACTTACCTCGGATATTTTCGAATAGTTATGGTTCGGCTATTCAACTACTTTAGCTTTCCCTTTATCCAAGTTTGGCTCTCTATGCTCTTAAGCTAAATTAAACAAAATTCAATTTATCGCTAATCCATTAATCATGCATCTAATTTGGTTATACTATATTTCGTTCACATCAATAAACTCAACTATTACTTAACCATACATCTAGCAGTCACATAAAAATATATCAAGTACTTATAAGTCACATTTAAACACTTCATTACACATTAAATTATTCATTTCTTTCTTTTATAAAACACAAGCATAGCCCATTCATTCATGGACACATTTCGGCACAATATAACCTTATAACTAAATCATGTATTCAACCATTAATTTAATTCACTAGTTTACATTTGGCAAACTCATTATACATCAAAAATATCACATCTTACCTTAAGTCATATTCGACATTGACCTTATAAACATCGGTTTATCCATTTCCCTATTTGACTAAAATCACAATCACTCCAATTTAACAATTACTCAAACACTTATTCAAATCCTCATCCAATTTCATATTCGGCAAACACTCATGTAAATGCTAACAATTACACCTTCATTTCTTATAGTTGGCATATTTTTCTCAAATGCTACACTAGTTAATTTTCTTCATGTATCTCAAAGCCATACATATATCAATTTAACAAGCTTCATACTCATCCAATGACCATTTAAGAATCAAAGTATCAAATATTCAAAATTTAACACATCATGAGTATGGCCGAATTTACTTTTCTTACCAAAATACTTATTATTTCACTATTAAACACATTCGGTCATTGATGATGTAATTTAACACTTACATTACTTCTATTAGCTAGCATGAGTTTTCACCATTTAACCTCTATAGCTAATTAACCATTATCAAATAAAACTACTACTCAAATCCTTAGGTAGGATGTCATTCGGCGTTCATACAACAAAAATTAACATTCAAGCCAATTATAACAAGATTTAGCTAGTTTATACACAATTACTAAGCTTCAAACTCAATTTATAACTATGCATCCTTTAAAGTATTCAACACCAATCATTCATACATACAAGCTAAGACCGAATACCATTTTAGCATTTTAACTACTCAAACATTTAATCCAATCATTATTTAAGTTCATAATAGGCAAACAACATATATATACCAACAATTTGGTACTCGGTTCTTGTATTTAGCAAGAGCTTCTCAAATTATCACTCAAATAAATT
The DNA here is from genome assembly GCA_020496765.1 of Gossypium stocksii. Taxonomy (NCBI): domain Eukaryota; kingdom Viridiplantae; phylum Streptophyta; class Magnoliopsida; order Malvales; family Malvaceae; genus Gossypium; species Gossypium stocksii. Next base: position 47,662,828 of record CM035624.1, read on the forward strand.
TCCATGCATCAACCAAGTCATACATATCAATTTAACAAGCTCAAAGCTCATCTTTCTACTATTTCCATTTTCACACATCAAAGCATCAACAATTTAACACTTAAAAACCATGGCCGATTGCATCATTTACTTCAAGCTCAAAAATTACCACATGGGCTATATCAAAGACTTAATAACCAACTCAAACTCGCAAATTTTGAAAGAAATAACATAAATTCATACCTTAATAAGACATTAGAGTAGCCAAATGCCTTGGCTTTTCTTCCTTATTTTTGTTCTTTTAGTTTCAGCAAAAATGGGGAAAGGAATGGACAAAAACTTTGTTTTTATCACCCACTTTCTTTTATTAATTTTATGCATTTCATATTATAAAACAATTTGAATTTTATAACATTATTATATATATAAAAGACATATATTATCCATCATTTAACATCATTGCCATCCACTATGCCAAAGATGGGCTATTTGACATGCAAGCCCTCCATAATGTTAACCACATACTATTCGGCCACTACCATTTTACCTATCACATTTTCAAGGTTTCTCAAACAAGTCCTCTTTCATAATTCAACATCCAAATGACAGAATCAAAGCACGAAACTTTCACATATGTAATTTCACATATAATAAACATAGAAAATAACATTTTAAAATTTTTCTGACTCAGTTTTGTAGTTTCAAAACCACTTTTTCAATTAGGGTCAAATTAGGGCTGTCACATATTTACATTTAAGTTCGGTAACGCCTCGAACCCTCTCAGCGTCAGATTTGGGTAAGGGGTGTTACATAAGCTTCTACGATCTCAAAAACGTAAAAATTACAAGAAAATGACTAATTTGCAATAACCAATTGAGAATCAAAGATTGAAACCCTTGATTATCGAAATCTATCCTCTACTTCATCTCGTTCCGGTTTGCATGAAATAAAAAGAACAAAAGTGTGCATTTTGTTCCACTAACTTAGATTTATCATATTTTATTTACTATTTTAATTAATTTTTATCACGTTTCTTTATACCATCACTAAGCCCCATCCACCTTAATTTAATTGAATAGTGGTATAATTTCCACTTTGCCCTACTTTAAATTCCAATTAAAATTTCTCTAGTGAGGACCTTTACCACTTTTACAATTTAGTCATTGTAGCTTAATTAGCTATCCAAAAGGAAAATTTTAATGGACCAAACTTTAATTAATCTTTCTACTAACTTCATAAATATTAATAATAATGTTTATAGACTCGGTTTATGGAAACGGGGTCCTAGAATCGTAATTTCCAACTCCATTGACATTAGTATCATTACACTTGTACCTTAATTTACTATCACTTAAGCAAAATTACTAGACCAACTTTAATATATTTATGTATTAGTCTCATAAATATTTAGTATTAATATCTACGAACACGATTTACAAAAATGACATTTTAGGACCATAATTTTTTACACCATTAGAAACTAGGTCGTTACACAATATTTAAAGTTTTGCTATTATCTTTGATATCGCGATACCTAGTGCTGAATATTGCAATACCCTCTTGATATAGTTTGAAAATTTTTGTTTAACCCTAATTCAAACCGAGAATGGTAATGGGCTGTCATAAGCTCGTATAACACCCGAAAATATATTTTTCTTGTATTGTTTGCTTTTAGATCTTATGTTTAAATGCTTGATGATATGAATCATATTAAATTTGATCGTAGTTTCTTCGGAAATGAATGTGACACCTTATAACATGGACCCAGCGATCAGGTCAAGTATTGAGTTTTATAGAACCCAACTCCTCATCTCCAGGATTTGATAGGAAGGAGTAGTTAATGCAAATGAAGAAGGCCAAAATCGAGAAAGTATTTCATGCACCTCTGTATACTAGTCTTTGATGGGATTTTTGAAACCTTTAGGTGGCATTTGAGAGCCACATATAACTAATCTAGTTGTTGAACTTTGTAGTCTGGTTGGAATGATGCTAATGCTTCTTATTATATCGGCATTCATTAAGCTTTATAGACTAGTTAGAATGAAACCTTTAGGTGTCATGTGAAAGCCACATATGTATGAAATTGTGCTTTAGATGTTCTCATTTAATGTGGTATCATGTGTATTAATAGTTTTTTCGATCATGCACTAAGCTTTTTAAAGCTCACACACTCTTTTCTAACCTTTGCAGATAGTTAGTGTTTTTGGTGCGGGCATTGCAGTTTCCAAGGAAGTGATCCAAGTTAGGCTTTAGTATTTAAGTAGGTGATTTTTTTATTCTTTGAACCGTGGGAATAAGGCAATGTGGTATAATTATTGGTTGATTACTATCATTATGATTTAGATGAATGCTTTGATTTTAAGCACTTAAGACTAAATGGATATTAGTTATTATACTAATGGTTTAGTCTTGGATTGTACTATGAATGTTGCTTTGGTTTGCAAGTAAGGTCATTTTGATGATTGAATACTAAGGTTTTAGATGCATGTTGAAGTGGTATGTGTTTGAACATTTTAAATGTCACGTTTTGTTGTAATCTTTGTTGATTTATAAAGAGGTATTGATAATCGGGGCCTAAGTATCAATACCTCAATGTTGAAATGAATGTACAGGAAATCAGTATCGATACCCTTCTTTTGAGTATCAGTACTCTGGGTAAAAATATAGATACCTTTTTTGTATCAATAATTTATTTTTATTCCAATATTTTATGAAGAAAGAAAATGCTATAAAGGTACCAATTTTCCCAATGGTATTGATACATATCTTTATAAATATAGATAGCTGCGATTAAGTATCGACACTATGTGATTTCTTTGGGAATCTTTCTTAGATGGTCTTATGCATGATTAACTTGATATTAATGTCGATAAACTTTTGTTAAGTCATTTTAAATGGCGCCTAAGGTGTTTAAGATTTAATACTCCCCTAAATATTTGAAAGTGATAATGGTTGCATGTATTTGAGACTGTGTGAATATTTATGAGTTTGATGTTTGATGTAGTGTCTTATTACTCGGGCTTAGTGACCGGGGCGGGTATAGGGTGTTATGAACTAAAATAAGGTTTTTCAACCTTTAAATACATATAATCAAAACTCCTCTTGTATCATTCAATTTTCAACATTAATGAATTTTCTTCTCTTCTGCCTATGTTTTTTTTTTTCCCGAAAGGGTTTCCACGTAAAATTTGTGTGTTTTGTTTTTTTTTCTTATTACTTTACGGTCTTTTTATATTGCCATTATCAATGTTCAATTTTAACAATCAGTAATGGTAATCCGTGAAAACTCACAATTGGAAATCTCATTATAAATAAAAGTTCAAAAAGTAAAGAAAAGAAATGAAGAACATAATTGTAAAAACTAAAAAATTACTTAAAACGAAAAATTGAAAAGTAACAATGCTGAATACCCAAATCTATCTACTCTGCTAAACTAAAACATAATCTAGCCCCCTCTTTCTAATGTTTTTGAGTTACATTTATAGAGTTCAAGCTCTTTGGCCTAAACATTTGATAGCACCCCTGTTTGTATACATCGAGGCTGAGAATAATGCAATTCAATATAGATATAAAGTATGGTATCTAGAAGTGAACATGTCAAATTGAAATACAGAATGATTTACAATGAAATACTGGAAGTACTCCATTGATCGTACTTAAGGAAGGTATGACAAAATCGATCTAACAATTGTAATGGACACACTAGACTAAGTCTAAATAGCAATTACTTTACTTATTATAGTACAACTAAATAGTAATTAAGAATTCGAATTTAACTACTAAGAGGACTAATGTAACACCCCAAACCCAGCCTAGACGTTAGGACCGAATCTGGTGGTGTCACATTGGAGTGTTTTTCGAAAACTTATTCTTGCTGATATAAAAACCCATTGAAGGTTTCAACCTTTATGCAAGTTTTCAAATCATCTTAGTCATTTTTTAATTATTTTAAAACATCATTACTTTTAAAACAATGTTTGTAGCGGAAGCATTTGTAATAGTATTACGAAAATGCAGTGTTTTGAAAATAGTAAATTATTTTATAAAAACCATCGTTCTACTCCTATCAGTTAAGTATCAATCTAAATAAATAAAGTCCATGATACAATAATATATGTTTAAAGGCCTTATTACAAAAATAAAAACCCAAATATCAAGTTTGTAATTCCAAAACTAATATAAACCGTTATGGATGTGTGGCCACCTTCGAGCTCTTCACAGCACCGAACCGCTTAACACTAGGGATCACCTGTATAGTTAAATAGTGGGGTGAGTTTATGAAAACTCAATGTGCAATCCCTTAATATAATTCAGTCAAACAATAAGCATGTAGTGAAAGACTGGGCCTGAGCCCATTATGGTAAACAGTATCAGGTGGGCTTTAGCCTAGTACAGATTTAGAAATAGAATATATGTGGGCTTAAGCCCAACATAGTATCCGTGTGGGCCATAGCCCAATACAGTAACAGTACAGTGCCGTAATACAACAGTGCAACCCACCCCAACCCAGCCAAGCACACCATTTCGTACCACCAACACACCATGTGGGGATTAAATCGACCCACCCAGCCAACACACCAATATCGCTACCGAGCTGCCAGTATAATATCACAGCATAGCTACCAGTACAATATCACAACATAGCTGCCAGCAACAGTATCGTAGCTGCTAGTAATAGTATATATGGCAAAACCACCATTATATGTGGCAAAGCCACTAGTACAGTATACTTCCCCCATAACAGTATCCCAACCCCATGCAGAATGTTATGTTATAATAATATAGGTGAATGCAACATGTCATGCTCAATCATAGTCACACATAACATACGTAGATCAATTCTTTTACCACTAGGGGCATAACAGTCATTTTCATCAGAATGGGTTTAGACACACTTATCGACCCATCAGAAGGTCCATAGTCATCTCGGTCGACTCGTGTACCTCAACATGCATAATAGTATGAATGGGCCCAAAACCCATTATGCGGCCCATATGGGCCCACATGCCTGTGTGGCCCACTCAGCGCAGAAGCGACCTTAGCCATGTGTGCGACACAGTTGGGTCCAATATACCACATGTTCGTGAGATTTACCCCACGAGGTTATTTCAGTCATTTTACCCTATGGGGGTATTTCGGTCATTTTACCCTATGGGGGTATTTCGGTCATTTTACCCTTTGAGGGTAATTTTGTCATTTTACAATCTTACCCTCATGCTTCGTGGGCTCAGTTCACCACACATGCGATCGCTCGCTCGTGTGGCATCAATCGCCAGTTTCCCAACTTTTCGGCTTTTGCCAATTTAGAGTCAAATCAGTGTGTGTGTGCACACCTTTCGGCTCTTTCATCGACTATCGATTACAGAGTACAGTTACACACCTTTATTTATGAAGAGCGCGAGTAATCCTTGAATACCAAAACCTATATCTAATCACAAATTTTGATTAGCCACGTCCAAATCGAATTATCAAAACTCCCATAAAAAACACTTATCTAACAAATTACCTATCACTTGTCTAGATCGATCAATCGTGGCTTGACCACCCTACTGTACCCTGGCAAAAAATCCCAAACTACTGACACTTTACACTGCTTAAATCTGGGGGCAAAGGCCACGAGTCCATTTCCAATTGGCACCCTTTCTGATCCTCCCTCAGAATGACTATCTCTTGCCACCACTAATATCTCTTTTTGTGACATGTTATCGTAAACACTTGTAAGCCTCTTCACTCCTCGAGAAGTTCTAATATCGGGAGAACACCATAACTAAGAAAGAAAGGATATGAATCGCTCATTAACATATATCTATAAAAGTAACTGATCCTTAGCTTAACACACTTATCAAAATGACGATACGTAAAACCGAATAGGATTCCAAATAAGCAGAGAATGCAATAGAGCAGACTTGGCAGCAACCTCAGAAAATGTCAGCTTAAGGAACAGAAGGGGAAAGGAAATACTTTCACGAGGGGAAAACCAATAATTGGCCAAGGGGTAGAACTTGTCAAAATCGAAACTGAAAAAGAAGGAAAAAGGATTAAAAACATTCGATCCACAACCTCTAGAGTATCAAACCAATGAAAAGTTTTAGCAAGAGAGGAAGTATTCTCAGTTTCCACAATACAGGATGAGACACTCGATAAAAGTTGAAGGAAACCAAGAGAAGAGGGAAAGGGATATTCGGCCACTGTGATGGAAAGAAAAGAAAATAGGACAAGAGGAGAAAGAGATAGCAACAATCAGTTAAGCAGGAAAAGAAACCCCCAAATAGCAAGGGGAGCAGAGATTCAGCCAATTAAGAAAAAAGATATTCAAAGGGGAGAGGCAAAGTTCGGCTTAAAGAAAGAAAATAAGAATGCCTCAAAAGTAGTGTGCCTATTTAGCCAAGGTAAGAAAATAAGGCACACTTGATCACGAGGATAAAGCAAGAAAATGCAAGAGAGAAGAGGAAAAATAAAGAATTCAGCACACAAGGAGAAGAAGCTGAAACTAGATGTCAAACACAACCAAACCCGAAATTGCACAAAGAACTAAACCCCAAAACCAAAAATGTTCACAAATCCTTCCCCTAGCTGAATTTCTCCTTCACAACAGTCCCAATTCGACACAAAGATCTCCTCCCCATGCAACTCTCCTTTTTTTCAAAATTTCCTTGATTTATTCCCTAACAACCATATTACCAACCACAAATGTCTCCTCAACTTTTTCCATGACCATTTCAAATTCTAACTTGCAGGGTTTCAATCAAACTCCACTTTTTATGCAGCAAGGAAGTAAAATAAATACTCCTTGTGCTTCATGAGATTTGAACCCAAGCTCCCTTAGAAATACTAGCATGCCACTTGCCTCTATACTAGTAGGTTCTTTATGTCATATTTCAATCACATCAGTTTAAAAGCCTTCTACTTAGATCCCAGGGATTTTATTCACTAAAAATAATTTTTTTTGCTAAAGCCCAAGTTTGAACCTAAGACTTCTCAGATACTCCCAAACATTCCTAAATCACTTAACCATTGAAGCAGACAATCAATTGTGTCATTTTCTGCTACAATTAAATACTTATGTGTCGTCTCCTAATTGTTCCTTGCTTAAGGTCCAATACTTTTAGGCCCAAATTCAAGACGTTACAACTAAATTACATAACTATGAAAACTAACAGATTAATAATCAAGAACAAAAAATAGGAGGTTGATTAATATCCCTGGGTGCAATTAACCTAAAATTAGGGATTTTTGGACTAATTAATAACTTTTGGCCTATAATTTCATCAACTAATCAACTTAGTCCACTTACCTTTTAACCTAATGGATCTAAAGTGGTCTAAATTGAATTAGTTCTAAGTAGAATAACATTTTGGTCTCGTGTACCTATATTACTACCTAAAGTCGTCACTTCTAGGGTTTCAAGTACATTGGTTTTAATGCAATTAACTTGTTTTCAAACCCTGACTCAAATTAATTACACCCAATTCAATTAACTAATCTTCCTATGGATTTAGTGAGTACCATTTTCTCAATATACTTAACCCAATTAATTTGGGAAACATCAAAATAATGAAAAATAAAGTAAGGGTTAAGAGATGCTTAGAAATCTAGCGAATTTGAAGCTTGAGATCACTTCGGTGGCAATAGAGATTTGCGAACACTCACAATTGGAAATCCCATAAAAAAACAAAAGTTAAAAAAGTAAAGAAAATAAACAAAAAACTAAAAAATTACTTCAAACGAAAAACTAAAAAATAACAATGTTAAATCCAAAAATCTATCTACTCTCCAAAACTAAAATTTAATCGAGCCCTCCTTTCTGATGTTTTAGAGTTACATTTATAAAGCTCATGGTCTATAATAGCCCAATTTACAATGATGTGGGAAAAAGTGGTTCGAGGCCACTAAATTTGGTAAATGAGCTTGTAAACTACATTATTTAATATTTACAAGCCAAATGGAATTTTTAAAAGATTTTTGAAATAGTAAATTGTATTTTATAAAGATTTATAAGGTCAAGTAATAGAGAAAATAAGGTATCGAGACCAAGGTGTTCTAAACCGAGCCGTAAATATTTTTATAAATATTATGGAGTGTCAATATGGTGGTATTAAAGTTTCGTTAGAAAATTTTAATGTTTTGGTAGTCAATTAATTAAAAAGGTCTAAATTAAAAAAGATGCAAAACTTGCTAAAGTGATTAAATAGCTTAACAATTAAATAAAGGACTAAAAGGGCAAATGGACCATTTTAAATGGCTGAGGCAGCATACTGTGAGAAAAATCAAGGATTTTTTATGGATTAAGGACAAAATTGGAAATAAAACAAAGTTTATATGGCCAAAGTTGATTTTTAGAGTTTCTAGACATTTTCTTCATCAAGTTTAGCTAGAAAACAGCCATGGAAGAGGGTTCAAGCTATTTTTTAATATTTTAGCTTCAAGTAAGTTTAATTCTTGCTTTTTCCTTGAATTTTTTATGTTTTCAGACTTTTACAATTAGGCCCAACTTACTATTTCATTAGTTTTTTATTTTGTTGAAAGTTTTGGAAGATATCATTGATAAGTTCATATGATTTTAGTTCTTTGATGATGAAATTGAGATGTTAATGGATGCTTAAAAGTGTTTTATTAAAGAATTTTTGGTAAAATCATGTTTTAGGGATTAAATTGAAAAGTGTTGAAATTATGGAAAATTCTAAAATTTCATAGAATTCATGGGTTGTTATTATTATGTATGAGAATAATTAGGCTTGAAACAAGGATTAAGTTGTAAAAATTTCATTTTTCGAGCCTAGGGACAAAATTGTCATTAAAAAGTTAAGGGTAAAATGGTAATTTTTCCAAAGATGTGAATTGAATTGAAATGAACATGAATTGATATTAAATTTACTCATATAGATCCAGATATATCAAATTCAGAGTTAGAAAGAGGAAAAGAGAATATGTCGAATTAGTATATTTTACATACATTAAAAATTATCGAGGTAAGTTTGTGTAACTAAACTGAGTATATTTTATGCTTGAAATAAATATTGCATGTTCGAAATGTGTGAATGCCTTATGTATAAATTGATCACATGTTTGACTATGCTTGAGAAATGATAATGCCCAATAAATGATAAATGATATGAATGGTATAAAGGCAATAAATGAATACATACCCGAAATTGCTTGAAAAGGGACTAAATTCTGCCTAAATACTGGAGATCGATGGATAAATGTGATTTCCCTTATAGAATGAGGTCCTGCATTTGTTGCTGACGGGATTTAGTTCGGACGAGTAATCCTTAATACTGATACAAGTCTCTCGAGCATATGTTGCAATTAGGATTTAACCAGGACTGGTAATCCCAATTGAACCCCAGTCTGGATTTACCTGGACTGGTAATCCGGATTAAGCTCTATAGAGTATTTGTCACTGAAAGGATTTAGCCTAGACTAGTTATCCTAACAAAACTCTTTGAGCATATGTTACGGAGGATTTAGCCTGGACTGGTAATCCTGCTGTATAAGATGTGGCTTGGGAGTGTGCTTTCTGATAAGTGCGAACATGAATTGATGGATTATAGATTTGTATACTTTGTGTATACTACCTAAGTATCCATCGATATTTCAATGATTCAACGGGTGAAATTCTGACTCGAGAATATCTAAATACAAAATGAAATATTACATGTATTTGCCTGAAATACCTGAAAATGATGATACATGATATATGAAAGTATAAGATGGTGATATACGAACATGGTACATATTTGATGAATGTGTTCATCAAAGACTCTAGATTTGTACACTTTGAGTGTATTTCTAGGATTTCTATTGGTATTTAATTTATTTGATGAGCAAATTCCTAACATGAAATAATCTGAACTCGAGACAAATTGTTAAGAAAATGTACTTGATTTACAGGAGTATGGTTTGTATATGTTATAAGTGTAATACCCTAAACCCGGCTTGGACGTTAGGGCCAAATTTGGCGTGTCATATTGAAGTGTTTCTCAAAAATCTTGTTTTCATTAAAAACCCTTCATACTATTTAAAACTTCTTGTCACCTGAACTTGAGTAAAACCTTTGTCGAAGTCAGTTTATTTCCTAAATTTGGTTTGCTGAAAAATAATTCCCATTTAATACCTTGTTTGTTGTGAAAGCTTAATTTAAAATAATCGATTTATGAAAATGCGACGTTTAAAAAGATATTAAGTCGTAAGACCATTTTGAAAATGCTGCAGAAACGTAAAGCTTGAAAACAAATTGTTTCCAAAAAACCCAAGTTCTACTTCTAACCAATATGGATAAAAATAACCAAGAACATAAATTAAAATCAAGAAATTAAAATAGGCCTTATTACAACCCAAAATTGAAAATCAAAGTACTTAAAAGTAAACAATTGTAAATGGAAAACAAAAGCAGTTGCGTGGCCATCTCCGAGTCCCTCGCAACACCGATCCTCCTAACACTAAAGTTTACCTGAAAAGTTTAATAAACGGGGTGAGTTTACGAAAACTCGGTGTGCAATCCCCTACCATATGAAAAGAACAGTCAATCATACAAAGAACAGTAACAATCTGGGCCCAAGCCCTACTACAGTTTCAATATCAATTGGGCCTTATCCCGTTACAGATTCGAAAACAGAGCCCCCATGGGCTTAAACCTAACACATTATCATTTGGGTCACAACCCATAGCAGAATCAATTGGGCCTAGCCAATATCAGAACATAATCAAATCAATGATGTATGATGCATGTTATCTGTTAACCCCATCCAACCCTACACTTACTGTGGGGATAAAATCAACCCACCCATCCCTGCACTCCAAATGTTAGCACCGGTTGTGGCAGTAACCAAAATCGTAGTAATACTACCTGAAATCAGAATGGCCAGTAGCCATAAATAGAATGGTTATAAACCATAAACAGGATGTCACAGAGCTATAATAATATGCATGGCACAAAGCCATCAATAGAGTGGACAACACTAAGTCATCGCTCACGGTATAATATTCGGCACAAAGCCATCATTCACGGTAACATATTCGGCATAAAGCCATCAATCACAGTAATAAATTCGGCACAAAGCCATCAATTGGCACAAAGACTTAATTAGGCTAGCACAGAGCCATAAATAGATTAAGTGGCTTAAAGCCATCGGTAAGTCCATAGTCGTCTCGGGCGACCCGTCTGACTTTACCAGATCATTACAAATATATGGCTCTAAGCCTTCGGTGGGTCCACAGTAGTCTCACGCGACCTGTACGACCCTATCAGATTAGATCCTCCTCCGTACAATATCCCAACCCATGCAACATGTATGCAGTATGTCATGCTTATAATCAGTCATACAATTCAAATTCAAATCATTTATTTCATAGTCATACAATTACAGTCAAATTACACTACAAGGGTATTTTAATAATTTTGCACCACAGGGTTATTTTGGTAATTTTGTACTATAAGGGTATTTTAGTAATTTTGCACTATAGGGGTATTTCGATAATCTTGCACTACAGGGGTATTTCGGTAATTTTGCACTACAGGGGTATTTTGGTAATTTTGCACTAGTGGGGAATTTTGGTAATTTTCCAACCTCCTAGGAGGTATACAGTCGTCTCGAACAACTGCAATAACCTAAATAGACATAACGGTCTAAATGGGCGTAAGGCCCATTACTCGACCCAAGTGGGGCCCATATACACATTTGGCCCGTTAAGCCCAAAATCGACCTTAGCCATGTCGATGATATAGCCAGGTCCAATATTTCCACATATCCATGACAAGGCCCCCTGTAGGGCCCATGAGCCTGTCGAGGCCATACAGCCTACTCCGGCCCAAAATTAGCCTAAGCCTAAAAGGTCACTCACAGTGGCCCCTACTATTGAATCGGATCCTCCACCCGTGCGTTCGCACGCTCGTGTGGCAATAGTTGCTGATCTTTCGACTATCTGGCATTTCGGCATTTTGGCTTTTCACCATTCTACGATTTATTAGTGTGAGTACACCCTTTCGGCTTTTCAGTCGATCATCAAACATAGCATACAGTTACACACCTGATCACGTAGAGTACTAAGAATTCCTGAGCGTCGGAACCTATTCAAACAAAATAATAGTTAATATCCATATCAAATGAATTAAAAGAACTTTAACCCAAACTCTTAGCCAAAGAATCGACTATGACTTGCCTTGACTAGATTGGTCAACTGCAATTTGCCTACTTAATCCAAAGTTTGATGTAGTCACCCTTCCGCATCCTAGCGGAAAGTCCCGAACCGTCGACACCCTATGCTGCTTAAACTTGGGAGAAAAGGCTACACGCTCAATCACTGTCAGCACCATTGTCATTTATTTCTTACTAGAACCCCTTTTACGCATTTTCAAACTCGACTTAGGAGAAAAAGAAACTGTAACCTTATGACAGGAGAAGAGAAGTGAAACATATTCAGCTATAGTGACACAAAGAGTGAGAAGGTATATTCAGCTTTCACAAGCTTAACAAAAAAAGACAATAATGAAAATAAAATGGAAAGACTCGGCTAAGAGAGATTAATAGAGAGAAAAATGAAAAAGAAGAGAGAAAGAAATGGGATGTATCAAACCCAAGGAGAATGGGAATCAAAGAAAAGAGAGAAAGAAGGGACTCGGCTACACTTGGCTTTCGAGAACAAAGATTGAAAAGAGAAGAAAAAGTACCCAAATCGGTACAAGAGGTAACAAAAATCAAAAGCACCAAAAGTCTGAAAATATCAGAAGAAATTGGCACTTACTCACTCTCGTATTGCTGAAATGCATCAAATGGATTGCCTTAGCCGAATTTTACACATAGAAGTTGCACAATATGGCTACAACACTCCTCTCCTCCAAATCCCTTAAAAATCTCCCCAAATCTCTCCCCTTATCCCTCATTGTCATCCTCCCTAACAACCTCCAAGATACATTCAAACTCTCCAACACTAGAGTTCAAATCCAACACCAACTCTTGCGGCCTCATGAACAAAATAAATATTCCCTTTTTCCTTGCACTGGACTCAAACACCAGTCTACTAGCAGAAGCTACACGCCACCTTGCCACTAATCAACAAGCTCTCTTTGCGTCCCATTTGTCCACAATTACTTATAAAGTCTATAGGCCAAAGTCTAGGTTCCTTCAAAAGAAAAACAAAATAAATTGCAAGAGCCAAGACATGAACCCAGACTCCTTTGCAACATTACTGATGCCACAACCATTAGCCCACATGCTTCCTTGTGTCATTTTTTAACACAATAATATAAAAGGCCTACTTCCAAGCATCTAGGGTTTAATTCACTTAAAACCAAAATTTTGCTAAAGCTCAAGTTTGATCCTAGGACTTTTCCAACACTTTTCAAACACTCCAAAATTACTTAACCACTGAAGCAGATATTCCATTTGTGCCATTTCGTAGCTCATATAAACTTTTATTCACAGTTTCCTAACCGTTCCCTTACTCAAGGCCCAATACTTCTAGACCCTAAGTCTGTGGCATTACAATAAGAATACATGATGTGGAATGGAAAGTATATGTACAGGGAAATCTATTGATTATTGAGCCCATACTTGTTTCTTGATATTTAAATGAAGTATATAACTAACAATGGTGCTGAAGATATGTGCTAAGGCTCGTGATCAAGATGATTAAATGTATCTTGTATATTTATAATTGAATATAAATGAGTGGTAAGTTAATTACCAAGTTATACGAGTTTACTAAGCATTATATGCTTACTCTATTTTATTCTTCCCCTGTTCAATAGTGATTTAGAAGCTTGTTAGACTAGAAGCTTGGCGGAGATCACTCACACTATCCATTGGCCCTTTAAGGTATAAATGGTAAATGAATTACAGTTATAATGGCATGTATAGGTTGATTAGATAATGTTGAATTATACATGCTTGAATTGTAACTAGCCATTGGCATAGCTTGAATTTGGTATGTTTTTAAGTGACATATAATTATGGTTTTAACATGATTGATATGTGTTTGAAATGGACAAATAATGAGATGTTATTTGCATAAAATGATAATTAAGGATGCCATGAAAAATGATGAATATGCCTATATGTATAAATAGTTAAATAGTAAGTTTAGTTACTTAACTATATGATATATCATACTACAAGACTTAGTTAAGGCTTGGTTAAATGTCTTAAACTAGTTCTTGAACATGTTTAAGTGTTGTCGCAGGTAAAAAACCAAATAGGTGACAACTAAGGCTTGGAAAATAGCCTTATTTTATCCACACGAGTAGACACATGGGCATGCACCTTAACTGTGTATGACATACGACCTAGTACATGGGCATGTGTTCTGGTTGTGTGTCCCTTGCATGTCAAATTTTAGAAACAGAATGCTTAGAAATTGGCGCACGGACTGAGACACGAGCGTGTGTCTTAGTCGTGTGAAGAACATTGCCTAATACACAGGCGTGTGACTTGGTCGTGTAACCCTACACCTAAATAAATTAGAATTGAGTGAGTTATAAAGGTTAGGGACTCGGGCATGTGTCCTACTCAGGTATCACACAGCCTAAGACATAGGCGTGTCATTTGGTCGTGTGAGCCACATGGCTTAACCACACGGGCGTGTTTGCCCTATATTTAAGAAAATTTTGAAATTGCACGAAAAATTTCTTAAGTTTCTAGATTAGTCCCGATTTGTTTCAAACGCATATTTTGGGCCTCGAGGGGTCTCATAAGGGACTATATGATTAATACTGTTATGAAGATTGTGTGAACACTGTATTTTGATATGATATGTTTGTTATCTATTCTGAAATTTTTGATAATGCTCTGTAACCTTGTTCCGGCGACAGATTCAGGTTACGGGTGTTACCTTTAGTGGTATCAGAGCTATAGTTTAGTTAGTTCTCAGATTGAATGTAGCACATGAGAAGACTAGAAATACATGCCAATATATAACCGGTGATAGTGTGATATCTCCTAACTTTGATAAGATTTGTTTTATTAATAGACATATATGCTTCCAACCGAGCTAGTTCTAATAATGATGAACGTGATAGTCAAGTATCTGGTAGAAAAAGGGGTTGGTTATAATAAGAAGAGACTCATAAAGGTATGAAATAAATGATTGAAATGAACATGTTGACGATAAAATTCATGTTATACATATATATATATATATATATGAAAGTCAAAATTTGAGGCTTTATGACCTCCGCCCCTCACTACAGTCTCATACAGTGAAATTCACAGGATTTATATTGATTAAGTTTATAAGTGTGAAATTGAAGAGTTCAGTGGCCAAATGATTAACAGTGCAGTTAGAGCTGAGAATGGGTTAGTAAATAAAGACAAATTTAACAGATATATCAGATACTTTTCTAAAGATTATTCAAGATATGCACTGTTATTGATACGGAAGAAGTTAATCATGAATAATTAATTCATTCGGTTGTGGAATATACAGGCTGGATTAACTGGAAATTTCTTCTGAATTAGTTTCTTTAGTAAACTGAATATTATGGAATAATTGATGATTTTAGTAGTCAGTGGAATAGTGATGAAATGGAAAAGATATGTAAACGCAACTATTATAATTGTATATCTTACAGTAATCCTTTCTGGGTATTTTACATGTTTTGTTATTTGCAGATGTATATGTAAATGTTCATTTTTAGATGTGATTTTTATTACATAGTAAGGTTGGCTAGTCATGATATTAGACGAAATTATTGAAAGCTTGATTAATTCATAAGTGGTATTGTTCTATCCTTCTCTAGTTTTTAAATCAAATTATGTTTGAAAGAAGATTTGATGGTAAGATTCGTACGTCACTATTTCCTACCTTTATTGGTTAAAGATTGAATTGTAAATGTGGTTTATCTGTGAAAGATATTCATTGGCTGGAGGTAATTACATTTATTACTATTATACATCCTTACTCAAACATGGGACTTCAATAATATGGATTTCAGTTTATAAAATGTGTATTATTGCATTGGGTGTTATTGGAACTATTCTCGATTTTTCTCTTCTATTGGAAGAGTACTATTGATGTTGAAATATTATTCCATCTATATGGTTGAAATGTCACCCCTATTATAGTACTATGGTTTCAATTAGTAAGATGACTGTGACTTCAGAAAATTCAAAAGCTTCTGTGTTGACAATTGATATGCTATATTGATAACATGGGTAAGAAATTTTGGATCAGCTTGAATTGGGTAAGAAATTTGTGAATTTTAATGTTGCACCATTGAATGAGTTAAACCGTGTTTTGATGCAGTAATGCAAAGTAATAGTCTATACTTTCTGATGGTCAAAGGTCATATGAAAAAAATTATTTGATATATGATTTAGAAGTTGTAACCATTGTATTTGTACTGATGATTGGTAACATTATTGGTTAGTGGAAAATGTTAAATATTTACTGATTATAAAAGTTTAAATCATCTGATATCAGAAGAAGGATTTGAATATAAGACAACATAGATAGTTAGAGCTATTGAAAGACTATAATTGACAATTGACTTTTATTTAGGGAAAAGCAAGTAAAATTTGCCGATACTCTAAATAGAAAATTTGTGTGTATAACAAGCAATGAATACATGATTAATATTGTTTGATGATAGCTCAATTCTTTAGTGAAGCTTAAAGCTAAACCAATGTTTCTACAAAAGATTTGTGAAGCTCAGAAAAAGTTATAATGAGTTACAAGTTAAATGAGTACAGTGTGAATTAATTTTTGATCCAAAATTCAGAATAGATTTGATAATTGTCTGTTATTCAAAGGCACAGCTTGGGTACTAAAAGATTTAGAGGTTGTACAGAAAATTTTGCATGAAGTTTATAATAGTAACATGTTTGTCATCCGAGGAAAGTAAAAATTTTACAAAGATTGGAAAAAGATGTACTGGTGTCTGGAATAAAATGTGATATTTTTGAAACCGTATTTAAATGTTTGATATAACAATAAGCTAAAGTTGAATATCCAGTACTGATACCTTTGGGATTGATATAGTCAGTAACAATACCGAAATGAAAATGGGATAAGTTACTGTGAATTTCATATCGAAATTACCTCTGTCTCTAAAGAAAAAAAGAAAGATACTAGTTGGGTATTTATTGATCATTTGATGAAGTCTACACATGTTATCCTAGTATGAATGATTTTTTTCCCTAATAAATGTTCTGAATTATCTATTTCGGAGATTATTAGATTACATGATATGCTAGTTTATATTATTTTTGTTTGAGATTCACGGTTCATATTCCTATTATGGAACAAGTTATAAGAAGCTCTAGGTACATGATTGCATTTTAGTAATGTATTTCATTTTCAGGTGAATGATCAATCTGAATGTGTGATTTAGACTCTTGAAGATATGTTTCGGTGTTGTATATTAGAATTTGAAGGTAATTAGAAAAGAAATAATTGTTGTTAGTTGAATTCATATATGACAACAGTATTCAGTCAAGTACTAAGATGGCACATACGAGATTTTAAATGATTAGGAATACAAAACTTTATAGTGTTGGATTAAGATTAGTAAGAAAAAGAATACATGAAGCTAATCGGATCTGTGAAATTGAAGAAAAGGGTGAAAGTGATCTAAGATAGTTTAAAGAAAGTTTTTGATTGTCAGAAATTTTGTGCGAATCCTAAATAAAGAGAAATAGAGTTCTGAGTTAGCAATAAAATGTTTTTGAAAATTTCATTATAAAAGAAAGTCCTCTAGTTTGGTTGTAAAGGAAAATTAAGTCCACTGGTTATCAGCTCATATGAGATCATTAAACGAATTGGACTTGTTATACACAGATTGGGATTATTATCAAAACTTGATAGAATCTATAAATGTTATTATACATGACTGTATTGATTAGATTTGTCATATGTTATTTTTTTTCTAATAGACATTAGAATTCAACTTGACATGACTCACAGTGAGGGACTGATTGAAATTATGGCATGAGAAGTGGAAGAAATTATGAGAAAGCAATATCTAAATCTCTTTACTGGTAAACTTTTGGAGGACGAACATTTGTAAAGGGGGGAGAGTTGTAATAGCCCAATTTATAGTGATGTGGGAAAAAGTGGTTCAAGGCCACTAAATTCGGTAAATGAGCTCGTAAATTACATTATTTAATATTTACGAGTCAAATGTAATTTTTAAAAGATTTTTGAAATAGTAAATTGTGTTTTATAAAGATTTATTAGGTCAAGTAATAGAGAAAAAGAGGTATCGAGACCTCGGTGTTATAAAACGAGCCATAAATATTTTTATAAATATTTACAAAGTGTCAATATGGTATTAACGTTTTGTCTAAAAATTTTAACGTTTCGGTAATCAATTAATTAAAAAGGACTAAATTGAAAAAGATGCAAAACTTGCTAAAGTGATTAAATAGCTTAACAATTAAATAAAGGACTAAAAGGGCAAATGCACCATTTTAAATGGCTGAGGTGGCATACCATGGAAAAAATCAATGATTTTTTATGGATTAAGGACAAAATTGGAAATAAAACAAAGTTTATATGGCCAAAGTTGCTTTTAAGAGTTTCTAGACATTTTCTTCTTCAACTTCAGCTGAAAAATAGCCATGGAAGAGGGTTCAAGCTGTTTTTTAATATTTTAGCTTTAAGTAAGTTTAATTCCTGCTTTTCCCTTGAAGTTTTTATGTTTTTGGACTTTTACAATTAGGTCCAACTTACTATTTCATTAGCTTTTTATTTTGTTGAAAGTTTTAGAATATACCATTGATAAGTTCATATGATTTCAGTTATTTGATGATGAAATTGAGATGTTAATGGATGTTTAAAGTATTTTATTAAAGAATTTTGGGTAAAATCATATTTTAAGGATTAAATTGAAAAGTGTTGAAATTATGGAAAATTCTGAAATTTCATAGAATTCATGGGTTGTTATTATTATGTATGAGAATAATTAGGCTTGAAATAAGGATTAAATTGTAAGAATTTCATTTTCTGAGCCTAGCGACAAAATTGTCATTTATTAAAAACTTAGGGGCAAAATGGTAATTTTTCCAAAGATGTGAATTGAATTGAAATGAACATGAATTAATATTAAATTTACTTATATAGATCCAGATAAATCAAATTCAGAGTTAGAACAAGGAAAAGAGAAACTATCAGATTAGTAGATTTTACATACACGAACAATTATCGAAGTAAGTTCTTGTAATTAAATTGAGTATACTTTATGCTTGAAATAAATATTGTATGTGTGAATTGTGTAAATGTCTTATGTACAAATTGATCACATGTTCGACTTGATAAATGATAATGCCCAAAAAATGATAAATGATATGAATGGTATAAATGCAAGAAATGAATACATACCTGGAATTGCTTGAAAAGGGATTAAATTCCGCCTAAATACTGGATATCGATGGATAAAGTTGATTTCCCTTATAGAATGAGGTCCTGCATTTATTGCTGACAGGATTTAGCTCGAACGAGTAATCCTACTGACCTCATTTCTGAAAGGATTTAGCCTGGATGGGTAATCCTGATACAAATCTCTGAAAGGATTTAGCTTGGATTGGTAATCCTGATTCAAGTCTATAGAGTATTTGTCACTGAAAGGATTTAGCTTGGATTGGTAATCTTGACAAAACTCTTTGAGCATATGTTACAGAGGATTTAGCCTGGACTAGTAATCTTGCTGTATAAGATGTGGCTTGGGAGTGTGCTTTCTGATAAGTGCGAACACGAATTGATGGATTATAGATTTGTATACTTTGCGAATACTACCTTAGTATCCATCAATATTAATATGATTCAACAGGTAAAATTTTGACTCGAGAAAATATGAATACAAAATGAAATATTACATGTTTCTGCCTAAAATACCTGAAAATGATGATACATGATATATGAAAGTATAAGATGGTGATATACGAACGTGGTACATGTTTGATGAATGTATTCATAAAAGACTCTAGATTAGTACACTTTGAGTGTATTTCTCAGATTTCTATTGATATTTTAATTTACTTGATGAGCAAATTCCTGACATGAATGAATCTGAACTCGAGGAAAATTGTTATGATAATGTACTTGAATTACAATTGTATGGTTTGTATACGTTATAAGAATACATGATGTGGAATGGAAAGTATATGTACAGGGAAATCTAATGATTATTGAACCCATACTTTTTCTTGATACTTAAATGAAGTATATAACTAACAATGGTGTTGAGGATATGTGTTAGGGCTCGTGATCAAGATAATTAAATGTGTCTTGTATATTTATAATTGAATATAAATGAGTGCTGAGTTTATAACCAAGTTATACGAGTTTATTAAGCATTATATGCTTACTCTGTTTTATTCTTCCCCTATTCAATAGTGATTTGGAAGCTCATTGGACGGGAAGCTTGGCAAAGATCACTCACATTATCCATCGCCCCTTTGTGGTATAAATGGTAGATGAATTACGGTTATAATTGTAAGACCCCTATCCTGTAACTGTTGCTAGAATAGGTAGGGGCGTTACCAGAATATTCAGAACAGATCAGAACAAAATATTCAGATATCATAACAAAATTCAAACATAAAATCCCTTTTTGAAAGTCTACTAGACCTTAAACATACATTTAGATAGGGTCGGGACTAAACCGAATACATTCGTAAACTTCGAAACACATAAAAAATTTTCTCATTTTTGGAGGTCACACGCCCGTGTGACTAGTCTGTGTGTCCCACACGAGACTCAGGCACGCCCGTGCACCTAAGCCGTGCCAAAACAGAGTAGGCTTACTGACTTTTTGCCATGGCCATGAGACATCCTCGTGTGTCTTGGCTGTGTGGGTTTTATGGCCGATACTGGAAAATCAACACGGCCTTAAGGCACGCCCGTGCGCCCTACCGTGTGGCACAATGCAGGCTTGGTTTAAGCCATACATTACACCCAATAAGGGTCAAACCTACAAGCCAAATTCATGTCACAATAATGCCACAATTTCAACTCAATTCAATGCCTTAAAACATACCTCAACATGATCAAACCATTCATATACACATTCATATTCAAATCTCATAGAAATATGTCTTTATCGCTAACAAAGTTCATGCCCAAACACATAGTACATATCTATTTCATACCACATCCAAATCTTACCATTTCTTCACCTTGACATGATTCAAGATGACCAAAGCAAATTAGATCATAAGACCATCATAATCTTACATAATTTGGCATCACAAACCATTTACCAAAGCCAAAACAAACATACCATTTGCCATCCAATTCACATGGCATTACAAATCAACATATTCAAGCTTTATACATAAACACTTTAGCCTATACATACCATATTTAAACTTTGTACATTCAAAAGGTACCAAAATTAAGCTCGAGTAGTGTGGTGAATATCCTTGACTATCCTCGAGCCTTCAGTAGCTATGATATCAGTAAAACAGTTAAAGAAATAAATAGAGTAAGGTACAATGAGCTTAGTAAGCCAAATCCAAGCATATGCAATTCTTGAACAAAATGTGATAACCATTTCGTATAATTGACTTACAAATCAGATTTACTCATTTGTAATAGAATTCTATTTCACATTAGTATATCTTTCGTACTCGGAAATTCAATATAGGACAGACGTATCTGAGTTAGACATATAAAGTATGCATATTTCCTTTCTCGAAATTTCTATTTTTATCTTTCAGAAATGTTACAGAGATCATAAAGGCCTTATACAATGCCAACGTCCCCAACATGGTCTTACATGTCGTTCAATACCGATGAAACTATCCCAGGTAGGGTCTTACACAAAACATTTACGATGCCAGTGTCCCAGAAATGGTCTTACATGCAATTCTCTAATCAATGCCTACGTCCCAGACGAGGTCTTACATGATATCATTTTACCATTTCTCATTCAAAATTGACTCAAAATACTAATTTAGGCCCTCATGGCCATCCAAAAATAATTTATAAAGCAAGAAATTTATAACAGACATCAATATGATGCATATTTGTATTTTTACTTACCTCGTACAGATTTAAACAGATTTGAGCCGACTACTCAATGATTTTGGACTTCCCTAGATCTAAGTCCATTTTCCTTGGTTCTTGATCTAAATCAATCCAAATTCAACCATTCAATTATTCATTTCATTTAGTTTAATCCATGAATACAAATTTAGGGCATGTTACATTTTAGCCCTCACTTTTACACATTTTCACAATTTAGTCCATTTTTCCCAAAATCACAAATATAACAAATTCACTAGGACCATGGCTTGACCGATTGGTCATGGCTTTCATATAATCCCAATTAACACTTTTATTTCATAATTTAATCCTTTTAAAATCTCATTTTCACAAATTACCCCATATAGTTCAAATTTATCAGAATCTCATGGCAAAACATGTTTATTCAATATCTATTTATCATAATTCATCGAAAAACATCACAAAGCTTCAATTTTTCATCAATGGCATTTCATGAAATCTTCAACAGAAACAGAAATTTAGACATGGGCATGGAAGATTTCGAAGAACAATTACAAAAATGTAGAAATGATCAAAAACCAAGTTCAAAACATACCTTAATCACTAATCCAAAGTGTCGAAACCTTGGAAGCTTTATTTCCTTTCTTTTTCTTTCAAATTTCGGCACCCATGCACGAATAATGGCCAATTTTCATGTTTTGTTTCATTAAAACCTAATAATAAAACATTTACCATTTTATCCCTTAATTAAACCATATAAAAACATATGTTTTAAGGTCATTTGTGACTATTTAAACCTTCAATGGTTTAATTGCCACATAAGGCCATAATCATTAAAAGCCATTTCAATTTAACGCTTAAACATATAGTATACCAATTTTATCACATATACAATTTAATCCTTTTTCATAATTAAGCACAGAGACAAACAAATTCAATCATAGAAATTTCACAGATGCAGATTCATATACCACAGACACAGAAAATAATACCAGAACATTTTTCAGACTTGGATATGTGGTTTCGAAACCACTATTCTGACTAGAGTCCAAATCGGGCTGTTTCAATTCTCCCCCCTTAGGGATTTTCGTCCCCGAAAATCTTACCGTTAAACATATTTGGATATTGCTGTCTCATTGCACTTTCAAGCTCCCAGGTAGCCTCTTCCAATCCGTGACGATGCCACAATACTTTTACCAGTAAAATTTTCTTGTTTCTCAATTCTTTCATTTCTCGAGCTAAGATACAGATCGGTTCTTAATTATAAGACATATCAGACTTTAATTCAATCTCAGAAGGGAATATGACATGAGATGGATCAGATCTATAACGTCAAAGCATCGACACATGAAATAGATTATGTATCTTTTCTAGCTCAGATGGCAACATCAGTCTATAAGCAACCGGTCCAACTCGTTCAATAATCTCATACGGCCCTACGAAACTCGAACTCTATTTGCCCTTTTTGCCAGACCGAAATAGTTTCTTCCACGGAGACACTTTTAGAAATACTTTGTCACCAACTTCAAATTCAATATCTTTCCGTTTCAGATCCGCATGACTTCTGACGATCACAAGCTGCCTCCAGACTATCTCGGATCACTTTCACTATTTGTTTTGTTTCTTTTATTAGATCAATCCCATAAATCTTATTTTCATTAAGCTCAGATCGGTATAACGAAGTTCTACATTTCCTACCATACAAGGCTTCATACGGGGCCATTTTTATGCTTGACTGAAAACTATTATTGTACACAAATTCAATCAAAGGTAAATATTGTTCCCACATACCTTTAAACTCCAGAATACAACATCTAAGCATGTCCTTGAGTATCTAAATGATCCGCTCAGACTAGCCATCTGTCTGCGGGTGAAAAGTAATATTGAAGTGTAATTTGGTACCTAAAGCTTCTTGCAACTTTTTCTAGAATCTTAAAGTAAACCTTGGATCTCTATCAGATACAATAGTCAGTGGTACTCCGTGCAATCTCAGAATATCAAAAATGTAAAGCTCAGCTAACTTTTCAAGTGAGTATTCAGATCGTACTGGAATAAAATGAGTAGAATTCATCAATCCATCAACGACAACCCAAATTGAATCTTTCTTTTTTGGTGATAGCGGTAAACTAGAAACAAAATCCATAGTCACTCGATCCCATTTCCATTTAGGAATCATAATCGGTTTTAATAAACCAGAAGGCACCTGATGTTCAGCCTTTACTTGCTGACAAACTGAACATTTTAAAACAAAGTTGGAAATATCTCTTTTCATTCTCGGCCACCAGTATAACCGTTTTAAATCATTATACATTTTTGTGCTACCCGAATGTACAGAGAATTTACTACTATGTGCTTCACTTAAAATCGTCTGAATCAATTCAGAATTTCTCAAAATGCAAATTCTGTTTCTGAATCTCAAACAATCATCTACATCAGTCCAAAACTCAGAATCAGAATCACACTAAGCTCGTTTCACTAGCAATTCATTATCTACTTTCTGAGCATCAATGATTTGTTGCAGAAGCAAAGGTTTTACTTTTAATTTAGTCGACACGGATTCATCAACAAAAGAATCAACATTAGAATTTAAAGCACATAATGCAGATAGTGATTTTTGGCTTAAAGCATCAGCTATCACATTTGCTTTACCCGGATGATAATCAATAAAAAGTTCATAATCTTTTAACAGTTCCAACCATCTTTGCTACCGTAGATTCAAATCTTTCTGAGTCATCAGATATTTTAGATTTTTGTGATTTGAAAATATGTGACATTTCTCACCGAACAGATAATGACGCTAAATTTTCAATGCAAAAACAATGGCAGCTAACTCAAGATTATGTGTCAGATAGTTTTTCTCGTGTGGCTTTAATTGTCTAGAGGCATATGCTATAACCTTTCCTTCTTGCATTAAAATGCAACCTAGTCCATTCAACGAAGCATCATTGTATATAACAAATTCTTTTCCCATTTCAGGTTGTGCAAGTACAACAGCTTTAGTTAACACAGGTTTCAACCGATCAAAACTATTCTGACATTTATCAGACAATTCAAACTTTACATCTTTTTGTAGCAGTCTTGTCATCAGAGTTGCAATTACCGACTAACCCTTTACAAAGCGACGGCAATAACCAGTAAGTCCTAGAAAACTACGAACTTCGAAAATATTTCTCGGAGGTTTCCAATCCAAAATAGCTGAGATTTTGCTCAGATCAACCCAGATACCTGATGCAGATACAATGTGGCCCAGAAAACTAACTTCATGTAACTAGAATTCACATTTACTGAATTTTGCGTACAATTGCTTATCACGTAGTGTCTTAAGTAAAATTCTTAAATGTTCAGCATGATCACTTTCATTCCTCGAGTAGATCTATATATCATTAATGAAGACAACAACAAATTGATCTAAATACGGTCTGAAAATTTTGTTCATCAGATCCATAAACATAGCAGGGGCATTCGTTAATCCAAAAGGCATAACTAAAAATTCATAGTGTCCGTACCTCATTCGGAAAGCTGTTTTTAGAATATCAGAATCTTTTACTCGCAACTGATAATAACCCGATCTTAGATCTATTTTCAAAAATACAGAAGCACCTTTTAGTTGATCAAACAAATCATCAATTCAGGGTAAAGGGTATTTATTCTTTACAATTACTTTGTTGAGCTGACGGTAATCAATACACATTCTCATTATGCCATCTTTCGTTTTCACGAACAGAATAGGAGCACCCCACGATGAGAAACTTGGTCTAGTGATATTCACAATATGAAGTAATAAAATTTATAATAATGATCACACTAGAAACTAACTATTATCACGATTTTAAAGCAAGCGCACCTATCGAACAGTAGTATAGCTTAGTGGCAATACCAAGATATTGTACCTAATGGAACCAAAAGTACTAGTACTAACTTTCTTTCTATTATTTAACCTAGAAATAAAAGGGGTTTTTATGAAACTAAACTAAATCTAAAACTAAACTATGAATGCACAAAAAGTAAATTGGGGAAAACCCTTAGGGAAAACTGATTGAATCGGGCAATACTCAACAGAGAATCCACCTAGACTTCACTTGTTATCAACTCTTGAACTAGACGATTTATTCATTTGACTTAATCCATAGAAATCCCTAACTTATGTTAATATCTCTCTCGAGACTAAAAACAACTAACCCTAGGTTGATTAATTAAAATCTCTTTCTAATTAAAACCCCTAGTGTCGCATTAACTTGATCTATGGATTCCCTTATTAGGTTTAACCCTAATCTGGCAGATTTTCGTCATCCTATCTCTAGGATTGCGATCAACTCCACTTAGTTGTGTTAGATCTACTCCTATGCAAGGACTTTTGCTCATCTACATAAGCACATTTGACTTAAATCAATATCCCAGAAATATTAATCTAAGAATTAAAAACACAATTAAGAACAAATCAAATATTCATCATATAATTCAAGAAAAAATAATAACAAGATCTGTCTTAGGCTTCATCCCTCTAAAGTATTTGGGGGTTTAGTTCATGATTATAAAAGAAAACATCTTAAAAGAAATAAGATAACAAAACATAAAGAACCCAAAAACCCCTAAAGGAATTTGAAGGGAGATCTTCAGTCTTGATGAAGAATTCAGCTTCTGAGATGGATCAATCGGCTTCCCTTGGAATAATTCCCTGCTTCTACTCTTTGTGTTGACAGGAATAAGCACTTTCTTGAGGCAAGAAAAGTACTCTTTTGGGGAGAGAAAAAGTGTCCCTTAGTAGTTGCCCCCTAAGGTCTTTATATAGAGCTTTGGAGTGTCTTTCTTAGCCCCTAAGTAGCCTTTTCCAAGTGAAATTTAACTTTCTTAAGACAAAGACATGCCCGTGTGCCACGCCTGTGTGGATCGAGGCCTAGGCCGTGGTCGAGCCTGTTGATAGTGGCACGGCCGTGTGGCCTGGCCGTGCTCATCGGGGTTAGGCCGTGTTCGAGCTCCAGATGGCACAGCCATGTGGTACGGCTGTGTGGCGAATCTCTGGGCCATGTTAATTATTGAATTAGGCCTAAATTCCCCATTTTTGGCCTGTTTCTTGCTCTTTTCTCTTCCTTAAGCTCACCTAGGTATAACACATGAAATAGAAGGATTAAGAGCACCAATTTCCATAAATTCAATGATAATTCATCCCAAAATTAGGCTAAGAATGAGGTAAAAACATGTATAATTTATCGTTTATCAAATACCCCTACATTTAAGCCTTTGCTTGTCCTCAAGCAAAATCTCAACTCACAATTGAGAATCATTCTTTTCACTTTACAATCCTTATCAATAATGTTTCAAACTAATCCACAAGTAATCATACAATGAAAATTCAATCAAAAGAACATTAAAGATTCAATCATTCTAAGTTGAGAATTTTATCATAGAAATATAGGTTTTCTCCCTTCTCCTAAGTAATTACCTCTTAATTAAAATTAACAAGATTTGACATCCTCACTAAAGATTCACTCTATCCACTCAAAGTGTTTAGGGTTCAAGAATTAAGTACTCTTTAGTCAACCTGAAAAGTTATTACCATAGGCTTGCAAGGAAATCAAATCTCCACCACTATTGATATGTCACGTCGATCAAAAGGTCTTTTAATAGTTGTAATGGGGCTTTGGTTTAGGGGAGTTGTCACAAGCTAAAAAAGAGGGTTAGAATCGAGATTGAATCGAGAAATCATCTGGCTAGAAAAATCTCTATCATTGGAACATATTCCTAGAGTTAAGCCTTATGATGGCATCGTTCTGGATTCGGAAGCTTGTAGAAATATGCAAAAACTATTGAACTATTACGAATTACAACTGATTTAACTGTATATACACATTTTTTTTAAGAACAAATCAAATCAATTATAATAAATTGAATATTTACAACTTTATAACCTGGAAAAGAGAATAAAGCTAGACAATAATTCAACTTAAATCTCGACAAAAATAGGGATCAAAATAATTGAATGAAATTCAACAAAATAGGTTATGGGTTAATATTAGAGGTAAGTCAAAGAAATGGGTTGTTAGGCTCAACGGGGTTTACTAGGGGTTACTTTATGGAGGTAGGCTTTTGTGGAGTAAGTGGGTTAAATCCTAGGTGCCTTTATCATTTTGGTATATCAAATCAATGATGTGGTCTCTACATGTATGATTGAAGCAAGTTCTAGAATAACAAATCAGTATTGACTCACTCAAAGCAACAATAAAAGTGACCACGAAAGAATATACACTCAAAAGGCTCAAAAGTCTCACCAGAATTATGACTTTTGATGTCAATCCTGTGAATTTCAAATCTCAAGATAACACTTAAAATTAGGGAAAATAACTGAGAAAAAATTTACAATCTCAAAATTTTCAACTTATCATGCTTGATTCCCTAGTGTTTTAAAGTTTGAATAATCAAGGTATAAACACCTATGTCTTAATTCTCAACATATCAATAAAAATCATAAATCAATCAGAATTAATTCCTAATAGGAGATTGAAGATAATGCAAAGAGTGAAAGTGAGAATTTGAAATTTTGAGAACAATGCAACATGTTAGTTTTAAAAATTTTCAGGGGTTTCAAAGAGAATACAATGACTGAAAGTAAGTTTTCCCCCTACACTTAAGATGTACATTGCCCTCAATGTACAAAGATACATTAGTAGCAATAGAAGCATAAGATCATAAGATAGGGAAAGGCATGAAACTCCCTGAATTTTGGATGAATTTGTAAGACGGATATTGGAATTGGAAAAGCCGACAGTTGTGGCAGGGTTTTCCCGTTAGATTTTAGATTTGAGCTATAGAGCTCCTTTGAAACTGCAAAAGCATTTATCAGTTTATAGGAATTTGGATTAATAGATTATGTTTGTTAAGGGATAGCCGATATGAAAAAATTAAAATAAAGAAGGAAAATAAATTCAGTTATAAAAATACTAAAATTCAAATAATGAAAAAGATAGGATGAAATAAAATAAAAGGAAAATAAAAGAGAAGAAAAGAGGATTAGGAAATTCTAATCCTCAAATAGTTCGTGCAGTGGGGGCGATGTGGACTTGTGGAGGTGCTGGCATATCTGCTAAAGAGTAGCGTTGATATAATCTAAGCGTTGGAAGCACTGCTGCTCGAATCGTGTGAGGCGCTCAGATATGTCAACGTGTGAAGCTGAAGCATTAATTGGGCGGCGAGGGGGTGGTGGCTCAGCTGGGGCCTCCTCCGGTGGTGGTGGGACATCATCAGTAATGTCCTCAGGATCTTCCAGCTCTACGTCTCGGAGTAGGTGGTATTATAGAGGATTGGTCCCACTTGGCGCTAGATCATCCTCATATGTAGCATAGATTGGATGCCCTGAGGGGACATCCGGCTGGTAAAACTGTAGGAGGATGTCTGGGCCGTGGTGTTGAGTAGGCCAAAGTAGTGGGCCAATCTGTGATGTATGGACCCATAGATATCACACCTCTTCGATGCCTCTCGGTCTGATGCTAGATGGCATAAGCGATGAAGTAGGCAAGGTCGATGGTATGTACGTTTGCCATGCTCCATAGGAAATAGGCATGTAGGTGTTGACGACACTGTCAATGTATGTGCGAGGAGGGCATGCAGGTACCTCAGAGATGGGGCGAGGTTGGTCACTTTTGAGCGACTAGGGTCGTATATGGGCTGCTCAGGGACGATGGCGCGCCAGTAGTTAAGAGGAGAGACGTGGATATGGCGATGGACCGTAGGAAAGTCTTCGTCAACTATGAACTCATTTGTGTAGAGCCCTAGTGCGATACCAAATTCGGGAACGCTCAACTGGCGTACCAATCCACCGAGGCAGAATTGAATGGTGCCTGAGTCATCGTGGTTTGTCATCACTACCTATAGATTAAAGGTAGAGTAGAACTCTAATGTTAGCTCAAGGTATGTGGGCTCAATGATGTTGAAGAATTGCTCCCAAGGGTCGATGGAGAGTAGGGCTCGAACAGCATCAGCAAGTTGGACTTGCTCTAGAGCAGCCCAGTCGATGCAGCGTCTGGTTCCCAGAGGGTGGGCTCGTAAAATTTGAAACAACTCCTCTTGGGAGTTCTGTGAGGACTGGATGAATGGATGGCGAGTTTCAGCTGTGGGTCTGGAGGATGAACCATCAGGCCCCTTCCTTTTCTTTGAAGTAGAGGCGGTAGCTCTCTTACCGCGTGACGATAACATAATTCCTAAAAGCAAAAAGGAAAATGAGATGCATTAGTGCTAAAAATTTAAACTAAATTAACAAGACAATATGAATATTAATAAATTCTCATGCTTAAACCAGAAACAAAACAAAACATATTTAAGAGTAGTATTGAAATGGTGATTCACTATCCTAAGTGATATATTCTACTCATCCTAACCATGGTATCAAATTAAGGAGGCATGTGTATCAATTTATACTAAGTGAATACTACTCTAGATAAGAAAAAATGGCAAGCAAAGGAGAGTCTAAATGGCATCATGAAATTCTCTATAGTATTCTCGATTGTTCATGCTAAGTCAATGAATTTCATGCCCAAAAAAATAATGCAAAAACGAAATAAAACATTTTATTAACAGAAATATAGATAAAAACATTAGAAATTAAAAAGGAAAATGAGAAAATGAAACCGAATAGGTGACTAAAGGGGTGGAGCACGATCGTGGAATGGGCGGCACGGTAGTGGAGGAGATTTGGAGGCTAACGGCGATGCTAGGGAGGGTTGTTGTGGGTTTTAGGTGGGAGGGTTTTTGTGGGTTTTGGGTGGAAGGGTTTTAGGGTTTTAATGGAGAAAAAGGTGAATAGTGGCTTGTTTATATAGGTTTTTGGGTCACACGGGCATGTCCCACGCCCGTGTGGCTCGGGTTTTGGCCGTATGGTTTAAAAATTAGGGATTTTGGTGTGCCTGGCTCGAGACACATGCCCGTGTTGCGAGGGTGTGTTAAGGCACACAGTCATGTCGCACGGCCGTGTCCTTCGATGTTCACTTCTCCCACGGTCGTGTATGGGGTCACACACCCGTGTCTGATTTGACAGGCTCGACCACGGCTTGGGGACAGGGGTGTGTCGCACGGCCATGCTAGAATTGACAGTGTTGGCCACGGCCACATCGCATGGCCGTGGCACTTTGTCGAAGCCCATGCTTGGATTGGTAGGATTGGCCACGGCCACATCGTACAGCCGTGGCGATTTTGTTGAAGCCTGTGTCTTAAGAAAAATTTTGCCCTACTTCTACATGGCCAAATTGCACGACAGTGTCTCTGCTATAGTGCTGACATGGCATTAGGCACTCTCGTGGGCATGGCCGTGTGGCTCAAAAATCCTGTGTTCAAAAGGGTTAGTTGATGTATTAGAAAGT
Organism: Gossypium stocksii; assembly: GCA_020496765.1. Taxonomy (NCBI): domain Eukaryota; kingdom Viridiplantae; phylum Streptophyta; class Magnoliopsida; order Malvales; family Malvaceae; genus Gossypium; species Gossypium stocksii. The sequence goes on from CM035624.1 coordinate 47,694,099, forward strand.
TGAAATAAAAGGATTTACTAAGTTAGTGCACGGGTTGCCTCCCGAGAAGCACTTATTTAGAGTCTAAGCTCAACTCTGCTTGTATGTATCACGACGAGAGTTCGTGGAGCTGAAGCTCCTCCCTATTATTCTTGAAATTCTCACCTCTATAATGTTTAAGCCGATGGTCGTTTATCTTGAAAGTGCCGTGGTTTGGATGAGTTACCTCGACTGTGCCATATGGAAACACAGTTCGAATAGTGAATGGGCCTGACCATCTTGATTTAAGTTTTCCAGGGAATAGTTTAAGCCTTGAGTTGTATAGCAAGACAAGATCACCGGTTTTGAACTGCTTAGGTTGTCTCAAACGGTTGTCATGGCGTTGCTTTGTGGCTTCCTTATATAATCGTCAGTTTTCGTAGGCATTGCAGCACCATTTATCTAGCTCATTTAGTTGCATTAGACGTTTCTCACCTGCAAGCTTAAAATAAAGATTTAAAAATTTAATAGCCCAAAATGCTTTATGTTCGAGTTCAAATGGCAGATGACAACTTTTTCCGTAAACAAGTCTATAAGGAGATGTACCTATGGGAGTTTTGAATGCAGTTCTATAGGCCCATAAAGCATCGTCTACTTTTCTTGACCAATCTTTCCTATTTGTTTCTACCGTTTTTTCTAGAATGCGTTTTAATTCTCTATTTGTTACTTCTACTTGTCCACTAGTTTGTGGATGATAAGGTGTAGCTATTTTATGGTGTACTCCATATCTTTTTAAAACTTTATCAAATTGAGTATTGCAAAAATGAGTACCCCTATCACTAATAATTATCCTAGGTGTTCCAAATCAAGAGAAAAGTTTTTTAAGAAAATGTACTACTATTCTAGCGTCATTAGTAGGTAAGGCTTGGGCTTCCACCCATTTTGACATGTAATCTACTGCTACTAGTATGTACTTATTCCCAAATGAAGTAGGGAAAGGACCCATGAAATCAACACCCCATATGTAGTTTTGAGGCATTTCATTATGCAGAGATATATTACCTGTCCTTTGACATTTATCACAAGAGGTCACATACCTGTTGGCATCTTTGAAAAGGGTGGGCCAGTAAAAACCTGATTCGAGTACTTTGTGAGCAGTTCTAGCTCCATTGTGGTGTCCTCCTACTGGTCCCGAATGGCAGTGATCTAAAATTTTATATGCTTCTGTCTCAGTAACGCATCTTTCGATGACTTGATCTGTACAAATACGAAAAAGGAAAGGATGTTCCCAAAAGTAGTTTTTCACATCAGCGAAGAACCGCTTCTTTTGCTGATGGGTCAACCATTTTGGGATTATGTTAGCTACTAAATAATTTGCAAACCAAGGAACTGTATCTTCTGTTATGGTTAGGAGTTGTTCTTCAGGAAACAAGTCGTTTATTTTATCAAGGTCCCCGGGGTATGGATTTTCCAATCTTGAAAGGTGATCTGCTGCCAAATTTTCAGCTACTTTCTTGTCTTTTATCTCTAATTCGAATTCTTGTAACAATAGAATCCATCTTATTAATCAAGGTTTTGTATCAGTTTTAGTTAAAAGATAACGAAGAGCAGAATGATCAGTATAAACGATGACTTTCGACAGTGTTAAATATGATCTGAATTTATCAAATGCAAAAATAACGGCTAGCAATTCTTTTTCTGTAGTAGTGTAATTTGCTTGTGCGGCTGTCAGAGTTTTTCTAGCATAATAAATCGGTTGAAAGTGCTTGCCTTTTCGTTGTCCCAGAACTACACCTACTGCAAAATCAATCGCATCACACATTAGTTCAAAAGGTAGATTCCAATTAGGTGAAATCATAATCAGGGCATTGACTAACTTTTCCTTGAGAGTGTTAAAAGATTCTAAACATTCCCGGTCAAAATTGAAAAGCACATCTTTTTCTAGTAATTTTGTTAAAGGCTTATCTATTTTAGAAAAGTCTTTAATAAATCTACGATAAAAACCAGCGTGTCCTAAAAAGCTTCTTATAGCCTTAACTGAATTAAGGGGAGGTAATTTTTCAATGGTTTCATTTTTTGCTTTATCTACCTCTATCCCTTTACTAGAAATTTTGTCCTAGTACAATACCTTCTTGAACCATAAAGTGACATTTTTCCCAATTCAGCACTAGATTTGTCTCTTCACATCTTATCAGAACACGTTTTAAATTATTAAGACAGAGTTGAAAAGAATTACCGAAAACCGAAAAATCATCCATAAATACCTCCATGATGTCTTCCACAAGTTTGTCAAATATAGCTATCATGCATCGCTGAAAAGTAGCAGGAGCATTACATAATCCAAAAGGCATTCTACGATAAGCAAACGTGTCGTATGGACATGTAAATGTTGTCTTTTCTTGATCTTTTGGAGCTATCGGGATTTGGAAGTAACCAGAGAAGCCATCCAAGAAGCAGTAATACATATGTCCTGACAATCTTTCCAACATCTGATCGATAAAGGGTAAGGGAAAGTGGTCTTTTCGAGTTGCATCATTCAGCTTCCTATAATCAATACAAACTCTCCATCCGGTGACTGTTATTGTAGGTATTGACTTCTTTTTGTTATTAGACACCACAGTCATGCCTCCCTTTTTAGGGACAACCTGCACAGGACTTACCCAAGAACTGTCAGAAATAGGATAAATAATGCCTGCATCTAGAAGTTTAATTACCTCAGCTTTTACGACTTCCTTCATGTTGGGATTCAGTCATCTCTGAGCTTGCACCGATGGCGTATATTCATCTTCCATTAAAATTTTGTGGGTGCAAAACGAAGGGCTAATTCCTTTAATATCAGAAATCTTCCAAGCTATAGTCTTTTTTTGTTCCCTTAATACTTGAAGTAATTATTCTTTTCTTTTCAGCGCTCAATTCTGATGATGTAACACCCCTCGCCCGTATCCAACACCGGAACAGGGTTTGAGGTGCTACCTGACTTAAACACAGCCAATCATATAAAACCGGGCCGTAAAAATTTTGATCAATTTTGAAACTTTTCACTTTACACACATACTATCCCTTAAATAGGCTTACGAAACCTAAAATATACATTCGAGATGGTTTGGGACCAAACCGGGGACTCTCAAGCACTTAAGAAGCTATCTTTAAAATTTGCTAACAAGCACGTCACACACCCGTATGGATAATTACAAGGCTATTTTCCAAGCCAATTGTCACCTTATGATGTATGCACACCTACTTATCCAATAACACACAACTTTGCATAAATGGGCTCTTAAACATTTACAACCATGCTATGAACCACATCACAAAAGATAATAACATACAAGCATAAGAATAATCACATAAGTCCATAACATTATTAGTCGACATAGGGCAATTTACAAGAATACATACTACCTTAACCACAAGCCAATGCCTTTGGCTAAAACATAATATTATGTACTCAGCATTACAAACATATACATGCCATAGACTCGGACGCACTTGGATTTACTTACGCCGATACCGTAAACTTGACAGTGTTATAATATCTCTGATGGCGCCCCAACCCGAGCTAACCTGGCAACCTAGGGAATATGGGAAAGAAAGAGGGAGTAAGCTTTACACTTAGTAAGTTCATATGAAAACAATAAGCAACTCATTAGCATGTTTTATCAATGTTTACAACATAATCACAAGTTCACTACAAGCTATCTTCTTGAGCAATAGTCACTAAATTATTTATATCTGGAGCTACAAAACTCCAAATAAAGTTCCATTAATTTTCCTTGAAACTAGCATCATTTACCTTTCTACCATAAAATTTCAAGAATTTTTGGCTTTTCCAATTAATACAGTTTATTCCTCAAAATTACCCCTGATTCACAGTCTGACAGTTCTAACCTTCTGTACTAAAGTTCAATTATCTCATAGCTCAGAACTCGGATAATGTTCTTGTCTATTTCTATTGAAAATAGACTCATTAAGGATTCTAATAATATAAATTACAACTCATGAATATTTTTGTACAATTTATAATGAGTTTCTCAAAACAAAACAGGGGATTTCAGAGTCATTCTAACTCTATCTCACCCAACTTCAAATATCTCATTATAGGAAATTCTTTTGCTTTCATGGTTTCTTTTATGTGAAACTAGATTCATTAGGCTTTAATTCCATATTTTATTCAGTCTATAACTCATCTCTCACTATTTTTAGTGTATTTTCAAAGTTACACCACTGCTATAACCCAAAGTTGTCCAGGCTAAATTTACTCATTTACAGTGATTGCTTAGTAAATCAATACCAAATCATTTCATTCATCATGGTAAGAACACATAGCTATGCTACATAAGCATAGACCGATAATTTCAATGTCATCAAGAATCAAAGACTTATTCCAAATCATGTTGTTCTCACAATATTCACCAAATACTCTATATATACATCATAGATTGTCACATATCATTAATCAATTAGCTTACTCTTTATGTACGACCCACATACCAATCATAAATATACTTACCAGTAACATTCTCAGTATACCATACCATTTTCAGTTCGCCTATACAATCACTTCATCACAATACAGTCAATTTAATCTCATTGAGAAATTTCAGAATATGAACTGATATACAGAGGTTAGCACATAGTGCCGTACAGACATGTCAGAGCCATAAAGTGGTTAAAGCTACTAACAGTAGAGTAGCTGAAACTACAATCAGTACATAAATACATTATACATACCTGGACCACTTAATTTATTGAATGAATTCAAATGTCGTATTAGCATAAAGCCTCATAGTCTTAGACTTTATCATTTCACCGGCACAAAGCCTGATAGGTAATAACCTAAATTTGTCACCAGCACAAAGCCTGCTAGACTTTTAAGTTTGATATTCATTCACCAGCTTTACACCTGCTAGGCTTGAAGCTCGATAATAATCACCAGCTTAAAGCTTGCTAGGCCAAAGGCCCGAATAATACAGTACTGTAGTCAATCCACAAAGTTTTGAACATATCAAATCATATACTTCCAGTTTCCACATAGCACAAACACATTAACAAAAGTTTAGCATCAATCGATCATAAGCACATAATATACACATTATTTAATTTCATAACTTGCCAACCGGCCTTAACATATAGCAAAGTATAAGCTTACGCTCAACCGAATACTCAAGTTCCATTTAGTATGTATATTTTCTTATGCCATAAATGGCAAAAAGTTATACCCTATATTCATCTATTCATAACTTAATTTCATGAGGTACAGCTTGCTTGATCACATTCGGATACATAACCATCATTCAAACACATTTTATATACTTTAATTGCATAATAAAACATATACGTACTTTATTACGAGCTAACAAAATTTTAGCTCATGTTTAACCTTTCCATGTATATTAACTCACGTAATAACACATCGATCCAAAGTCTCGTAATAATGTTCGGCATATTGCTCGCTAAGTACCAATTTGATTCGAATACAACGGCATAATGCCTGCTAGGCTTAAAGCCCGAAACTCACCACCGGCACAAGGCCTGCTAGGTTCGTAGCCCGAAAATGATCATCAGCTTGAAACTTGCTAGGCTAATTGCCCGAATGTCACATTACGAGAACCAACACACTCATCATTTCATACCTTCTTAATTTTCATTTCACACTTGTATATATATTTATATATATTCATAGCCGAATATATATATATACACAAAGGTTCCCATCCTTCGAATAAATCACATACAGTATAGTTCACTCTTCATAATTGATCTTTAAACACATCATATCATCACATCCATTTCAAATTTGATCTACTAGTCACATTCAGCTTATAGCCTTAAATCAATACTCATTCGGCACATTGACCGTATAAAATTAGCGTTATCTTTGCTATATTCATTTAACTCTTAAGCATACAAATAATCAAACTTAAACACTTAAGAACTTACCTCGATTATCATCGAACAACTACAGATCAGCTATTCAACTATTTTTGCCTTTCCCCTATCCAAATTTGGCTTTCTTGGCATCTTGAGCTAAATTAAACAAATTTTAACTTGTTACGGCTTAATTATTCATACTATTGGCCGAATGTAGCAAGAAAATTAATTAGGCCTTAGTAGCCACACTTAACTAATTTTTTAACATAATCTAAACAATGAGGAATTTCCTTTCAAATCACACATACCACAAATTTGTACTTAATATCATTTCAGTACACAAACATTACTCAATTCATTGCTTAGGTTCATATTAGGCAACACTTCTAACCACTTAAACATTATAGCACAAAGTCATTTTTCAATCCAAACAAAGATAATCTCATATTAACAATTCGCAAACGGTAAATTTCATTATATTCATTTCAATTCACTAACAAATCAAACCTTGTATTACTTTAAGCTCATTCGGCCATTATAAGTAAACTTTTAACATCTATTCACTCATAATATTATATAATTCAAACATGGCCGAATACATGCTTTGCCATGAACTCAACAATTCATACACTTACAACTCATTCCTTTTATTTAACATTTAACTCCATTAATTCAGGGCTCAATTTAACATTTAAGCATAATTACTAATATTTAACCTCATTTCACAACTTAGAACAAGTTGTCGAATGCAACTATACCCATTAGTTCAAATACTTAAAACATGGGTTAACTAAACAAGGTGTTTATCAATTCAATAAACAACAATTTACACAAGCTATTAATTAAAATTCACATTCGGCAATATGTTAAATTCCATTTATCAACTAACAACACCTTATAACATTTAGCTCATGGTGTCTCAAATTACAACCTAGCCGAATGTTATTTATTCCTTAAAGTCTTATATATATATCAATTTTGCTAGCTCACCACTCATCCTTCATCCATTTCATTTTAAAACATCAAAGCTTCAACCATTTCTTACATTTCTTCCATGACCGAATGCTTAAATTAACCACAAACTCAAAAATAATTTCATGGGCTACGTTAAGAATTCAACAATCAACTTAATTTCACAAAATTTAAAAAAAATAACTTGAAAGCATACCTTAATTGGACCCCTAATTAACCGAATGCCTTTTGTTCTTTTTATTTCTTTCATAACTGGCCATGCCAAGAAGAAATGAACAAAATGGCTTTCTCCTTCTTTTATCTTTTATGTTTACGGCAAAAATAAGGAGGAGAATATGACAAAAACTTTGTTTTTGTCACCCCCCAATTATAATAGTATAACATATCACCTATTTTCAAATATTTAATTTGAAACATCATTATAACATTGCATGTCTTAACAATCACCTACAACCATTACCGTGCACTAACTCAAAGAATGGTTTATTTGCCATTTAACACCCCATGCTAAAGAAACATGACATTTAAGCCTTTACATAGAAGCATACATATAATTTATTCGATGCAATTTAGCCCTTTCTTAGCAATTAAGCACCCAAACCTCAAAATTAAATTATGAAACTTTCACGTATATAAATTAACATATAATAATCATAGAAAATAATATTAAGAAATTTTTTTGACTCGGTTTCGTGGTCTTGAAACCACTTTTCCGATTAGGGCCAAAATAGGGCTGTCATAGATGCGATAATTACTGGTAATGTAGACCTTTCTCCCAAAAATGCAATATTCCAAATGGTCAGGTAACTGTTTTAATTCCAATTTAGGAGGTTCATCAATCGAGGGTTTTTGTCTCAGTTCATCTTTTAACTTAATACCCTCATAACTTATGTGCCTTGTGATAGGTTCATGAGAGTTCAACTTCTTTATTACTTCTTTTACTTCAGTGGTGGCTTCATCTTCCTCCCCACGTTGAACAAGACACAGTTCCAACGTGTCTTCAAGAGAGATTTCCTGAAAACTGTCTTGAATAGCATAATCAATAGCATCAATGAAATAACATGAATCATCTTGTTCTTTAGAAAATCGCATAGCATCGTAAATTTAAAAAACAATTTCCTCTTCACCAACCCTAAGCACTAGTTTACCATCCCCTACGTCGATAACAGCTCTAGCAGTAGCTAAGAATGGGCATCCCAAAATTAAACGTACCTCAATATCCTCATCCATGTCAAGCACAACAAAATCAATAGGGAATATGAATTTATCTACTTTTACTAATACATCTTCAATGATTCCCCTAGGATATTTAACAGATTTATCAGCTAATTGAAAACTCATCCTAGTGGGTTTTGGTTCCCCTAGACCTAGTTGCTTAAACATTGTGTAGGGCATTAGGTTAATACTAGCACCTAGATCAGCTACGGCTTTCTTTAACTTTGTCAGATATGGTATTGGTGGTTTATATTCTTTAAGTGCTAGTGGAGTGTTTTCTTTGGGTTCCTTTTCCTCAACCTTATTTTTTTGGATTCTTGAACAGGTTTCTTTTCTAGTTCAGCTAGTACTTTTCCATCCCTTAGAGTAATTACTTTTACATGTTCTCTAGGATTTGGCTCAGTATTACTCGGCAAAGTACATTGTGGTCTATTAGATATCATCTTTGCAAGTTGACCAATTTGATTCTCAAGCCCTTGAATGGATGCTTGCTGGTTCTTCAGTGCCGTTTCAGTGTTTTGGAAACGAGTTTCTGATGCGGCCATAAATTTTGTGAACATCTCCTTAAGGTTCAGCCTTTTCTCCTGTTCTGGAGGTGGCAGTTTAAATCCTAGAGGAGGTGGTTGTCTTTGTTTTCCTTGTCCTCCCCATGAAAAATAGGGGTGGTTCTGCCAACCTGCATTGTAAGTGTTACTATAAGGGTTATTTTGAGTTCTAGAATTATTACCCATATAGTTGGCTTGCTCAGTTTCCATGCTGTGTCCATAGGAGGAGTAATTTAGATTGCACATGTTTCTCAGAATTGCGTCACACTACGTTACTGGGTGTGCCTGCGTAAAACCAACAAAATTATCAATCTTTTTATTTAAAAGTTATACTCGATTAGAAAGCATAATGACTGCATCAATGTTTAAAACTCCTGCAGCTTTTGTCGGCTTTGTCCTCATGACTTGCCATTGATAGTTATTTAGTGACATTTCTTCTATAAACTCAGAGGCTGCTTCGGGTGTTTTATTGTTGATGCTTCCTCCGGTGGCTGTATCGATCATTTGTCTTGTTAATAGATTCAAACAGTTGTGAAAGGTATAAACTTGTAACTACAAAGGCAACCCATGGTGGGGGCACCTTCTCAAGAGTTCTTTGTATCTCTCCCAGGCATTATAAAGTGTCTCTAAATCCATATGCACAAAAGAAGAGATATCATTCCTCAAATTAGCTATTTTAGCTGGAGGAAAATACTTAAGTAAAAAATTTTTGGTCATTTGTTCCCATGTAGTGATTGTGTGACAGTCGTAATTCGATCCTAGTCGGGAAATGGTTTCGTAACCATTAGACCGAGTCTCAACATTTATTAAATGCTAAACTTCCATGTCGAATTTGTGATGAACGATTTGTGTGAAAAATTGATCTAGTTTTTGGAGCTATTTGAATGTGTGATTTCTTAGTATGAACTTATATGTGAAGTAGTGAAAGTGTATGTGTCATATTTGTAAGAGGGACTAATTTGATACATGGCATAAATGTTTGTATTTGCATGTCAAATTAGCAATTCATGTGTTATAGTGGCCGACCATACTCAATTACTCCCACTAAGATCATGTTTTTATTATTAAAAATTTTAGATAGTTATTATAATGGATAAATAAAATAAAGAAAGGGAGTGAAAAAAAAAAAGAAAAGAAAAGAGTCCTTTGTTTTGTTCTTCATTTGCCGTGAGGAAGAAAGAAAATAAAGTGAGAGCTCCCAAAGTTTTCGGCAATGGAGGGGCTTGAATTCTAAGGTAAGTAAATGGTTCTTTTTAAATTGATTATGAAACTTAGTTGTAAATGACATATAGTTCATAACCCATGGCTTTAAGTTGTAGCTTAAATGTGCATGGTGCATTCGGTAACTTATGAGGATTTTAGAAACTTTGTAAAAACTTGTAAAGTATGATTATTTGAGTAATGGAGTCTTGAATAAATGGAATCTTGAGTGCTATGGGTGAAAGGAGCGGTGGTTGTAAGAAAAAAAAAAATTTTGGGTTTTGGTAAAGCTATGCATTCGGTCTTGTTAAGGTAATTGGATAAATTGTTTTCTTTAAAATGCAATGGTATGGAGGATAAGAGTAACTAAGCTAGCTAAATTAATGATTTTGTGGATTTTTGGTGAGAATTAGGAATCGGTTTTGATGCTCATGTTATTATATTTTTTTTATTTGCCGACGATGACTTTGCATAGGCAATTGAATAACTAACAATTGAGTTTGATTTTAATTGAAATCATTGTTTTAAATTGTTGTATGTGTCAATATGCAAATTGATAAATTGGACTTGCCATATAGAAATCAGTTTTTATTTCTTTTGTGGATAAGTGCCGAATGGTGGTGATTGAGTGTTAAAAAGAAATGTTATTGAGTGCCGAAACAAATAGGAAAATTCTGGATTTTGTAGCATGTTAGTTTCGGCCTTGATGGTAAGATATGAAGATTAAAATTAATGTTATGTATCTCACATTTTGGATGAGGGAAGCCTAATTCGGTTATGCACATTTACATTTATAAATGTTTAGTCTATGGGTGTACCTTGGGAGTAGTTATAATGAATTTGGCTATGTCATGAGAAGGTACAAATTATATTTGGCCAAGACTCTGTAATATGCTTTTGTTAATAGCATAATGTTTAATTAAATTTTAATGCCCATGCTTTCGGATGAGGTGGTTGTTAATAAATATGATAGGGGAATAAGTCAAGGCCGAAAGAGGAGTTGATTAAGCATGAATAGATTTTTTTTTAGTATTTGATCATGTATGTAATGGTGTATGCGGCATTATTGATAAATTATGTAAATTTTGTTTGGTATGCAAATTTGACATAAGTTTTAATTATAAATTCTAGTCACGGCTTAATTGTTCTTTTAAAATGCATATATGTTTAATTCATATTGAAATTATAGGTGATTTTCTAATTTGATTATTATGGAAATAATAGTAAGGAAGAAATTAAATAAACTTGCTTGTTTTTATCTAAGCTCAAGAGTATAAAGGATCGAAGTCGGATAAGGGAAAAGATAAAGTGATAGAGTAGTCGGTCAGCAACCGTCCAGAGATACCGAGGTAAGTTTTGAGTGTATTTTTTTTATCAACCGAATATGATGTGATTAGCTTATGCATGTGAAATTATCATAGCAAATTTCATAGGACCGAATGGGAATGGAATTGAAAGTCATAAGTATTTTGACAAATTGATCATGGAAAAATGCTACATGTGGATATTTTTTTTTACTATGTCGAATGTATGAAATGATTTGTAAGATGATATGTTTGGTACAACACATGTGAGTGTGAACAAATGTTCCGGGAATTTAATTATGATATATTCAGGTCTTAGTACCTAGCAGGCCTTGTGCCGGTGATATATTCAGGTCTTAGTACCTAGCAGGCTTTGTGCCGGTGATATATTCAGGTCTTAGTACCTAGCAGGCTTTGTGCCGGTGATATATTCAGGTTTTAGTACCTAGCAGGCTTTGTGCCGGTGATAGTATCAGGCCCGTGTGCCTAGCAGGCTTAGCGCCAGTGATTTGAGTACATGTGAGACTATGTGAAATTATGATGAAATTTTTGTAAAGCGCGAATATTATATTAAAAGGGGTCAGGTATGTACTTTGTACTTATATGAAAAAAATTTTAAATTGATATGTGCCTGAGGTATAAAATCTGTTGGCTTGTGAATAAAAGTTTTGTCTGTGCATAATATGGCCCAAATGTGAAATTCGATGGTATTTCTCTTCTGGTATTGTTACAGTATACATATATTCGGCTATAAAAGATGTCTTTAGGATAATGGAAATTTAGAGGTAGTAAACGGTAAGAAATCAATTGAAGCTAATTGTTGATACATCCTACTTTCGTTTATACTTGTAATTAGTAGTGTATTCGGCCAAGTGGAATGATTTTTAAGTTGAGCCTTATTATGTGACATATTATGTGTTTGAAGCATAAATTGCTTTGTTACTCAAAACTTACTAAGCTCGTTGAAGCTTACTCTGTCTATGTTTATGTCTCTTTGTGTTCAGATCTGTTTCGAAGCTGCAGTTCGAGGGATTTAAGTCCAAGTCACTCTCACTATCGTCAATAGATTTTCCACTTTGGTACTTTTGAAGGTTTAAACTTAACTTTCCAAACAATGGCATGTATAGACTCAAGTTCTCTATTTTGATTTTTCATCCCATTTTGATGTGTATATCCAAATAGCCATGCAAAAATGGCTTAACAAATTTGCCCTTTTAAAAGATGATGGATGAAGTGTTATGGTTGATTTTGGATAAGTATAGAAGAATTATGCATATAGTTAAAAGTGTGGAGTGTATATGTATATTTAGAGGTATAATTGAGATAAGTGTTAATAGTATGAATTGAGGAGTTGATTCTTGTTAATGTTAGAAATGGTTAAGTGTAAGTAAATTAAAAACTTATTTGTCTATAAACAAACTTGTATTTTCGGTTGACACTAAGATAAAGTCTCGGCTAAATTGTATGTGATTTTCTTATATACGAAATGATGAATTTTTGGTTAAGGTTAATTTTTTTAACTCAGTTTATATTAATTACATATGGGCTAGAAATACTTGAAACCTTAGGCTTTTTGTTTTTGGATTAATACGTGTTTGTTTTGTAACGCCTCTAAATCCTCCGTCGACGGGTAAGGGTTTTGGGGTGTTACAGATTGAGCCTCGTGATAGGGAATTTAACCATTGTTTAGCTTTATTCCTCAAGGAAAACTGGAATAGCCTAAGACGAATGGCATCATCAGAAATGCCATTGATTTTAAAAGTATCACAAAATTCCAAGAAATTGGCTAAGTGTGAGTTGGGATCCTCATCTTGTAACCTATCAAACTGAACAAATTGCTGAATCATCTTAATAGTGTTAGGTTTTAATTCAAAATTATTTGCAGCGATAGTAGGTCTAATAACACTAGATTGAGTACCAGCCAAATTAGGTTTAGCATAATTATACATAGTATGAGGAGCATCATTTTGGTTCACCGGTTTTGCGGCTATCGCGGGAGGTGGTAGATTGTCTTGATTTGCTTCCATCTCTTCAGTAGGTTTAGGTTCTTGTTCCTATTCTGGATACTGTAGGCTTCGTCTGATCTCTCTAAGATTTTTGCGAACTGTAGCTTCTAAATCTTCGTCAAATAGTAATGGTCCTCTTGGGTTTCTTCTAGTCATAAACTAGAATACCTAGAAGAGAAAAGGAAAATAAAATTAAAATAAATGATTAAATAAAACAAATAAAAATGAAAGTAGGAAATAAATAAAAATAGTAATGGCTAAAGTAATAAAAATCGAGTGTTCTTAATATCTTAGTTCCGTGACAACGGCGCAAAAAAACTTGATATTCGCAATATGACGTAATAAAATTTATAATAATGATCACACCAGAAACTAACTATTATCACGATTTTAAGGCAAACACACCTATCGAATAGTCGTATAGCTTAGTGGCAAGACTGAGATACCGTACCCAAGGGAACCAAAAGTACTAGTACTAACTTTCTTTCTATTATTTAACCTAGAAATAAAAGGGGTTTTTATGAAACTAAACTAATTTTAAAACTAAACTATGAATGCACAAAAAGTAAATTGGGGAAAGCTCTTAGGGAAAATTGATTGAATCGGGCAATACTCAACGAAGAATCCACCTAGACTTCACTTGGTATTAACTCTTGAACTAGACGATTTATTTACTTGACTTGATCCATAGAAATCCATAACTTATGTTAATATCTCTCTTGAGACTAAAAACAACTAACCGTAGGTTGATTAATTGAAACCTCTTTCTAATTAAAACCCCTAGTGTCGTATTAACTTGATCTATGGATTCCCTTATTAGGTTTGACCCTAATCTAGTAGATTTCGGCGTCCTATCTCTAGGATTGCGAACAACTCCGCTTAGTTGTGTTGGATCTACTCCTATGCAGGGACTTTTGCTCCCTACATAAGCACATTCGACTTAAATCAATATCCCGAAAATATCAATCTAAGAATTAAAAACACAATTAAGAACAAATCAAATATTCATCATATAATTCAAGAGAAAATAATAACAAGATCTGTCTTAGGCTTCATCCCCCTCAAGTATTTGGGGGGTTTAGTTCATGATTATAAAAGAAAACATCTCAAAAGAAATAAGATAACAAAACATAAAGAACCCAAAAACCCCTGAAGGAATTTGAAGGGAGATCTTCAGTCTTGATGGAGAATTCAGCTTCTGAGATGGATCAATCGGGTTCCCTTGGAATAATTCCCTGCTTATACTCTTTGTATTGACAGGAAATAAGCACTTTCTTCGGGGAAGAAAAGCACTCTTTTGGGGAGAGAAAAAGTGTCCCTTAGTAGTTTCCCCCTAAGGTCTTTATATAGAGCTTTCGAGTGTCTTTCTTAGCCCCTAAGTAGCCTTTTCCGAGTGAAATTTAACTTCCTCACGACAGGGACACGCCCATGTGCCACACCTGTGTGGATCGAGGCCCAGGCCGTGGTCGGGCCTATTGATTATGGCACGGCCATGTGGTCTGGCCGTGCTCATCGGGGTTAGGCCGTGTTTGAGCTCAAGATGGCACGGTTGTGTGGCACGGCCATGTGGTGAATCTCCGGACCGTGTTAATTATTGAATTGGGCCTAAATTGCCCCTTTTTTGGCCCGTTTCTTGCTCTTTTCTGTTCCTTCAGGTCACCTAGGTATAAGACATGAAATAGAAGGATTAAGAGCACCAATTTCCACAAATTAAATGATAATTCATCTCGAAATTAGGCTAAGCATGAGGTAAAAATATGTATAATTTATTGTTTATCATCTAGCAAAGCCTCGATCAGTCAATTCTTATAACTGAGTCTTTAATTCCCCATTCTGTACAGAGCTATTGAAATCGTAGTAGTTCCCAGAACCAGTTTAATCCTAAACTCAGCTTCTCGAATTGGAGGCAAACCCGGAAGTTCTTTAGGAAAGACATCAGAGAATTCACATACAACAGACACTGATTTAATCTTTTTATCAGACACTTTGAGTCAATCACGTAAGAAAAGTAGGCTTCACAACCTTTTCTTACATATTTCTAAGCTTTTAATGCAAATATCACAGCTGATAAACCATTCAATTCACTAGACTCAATTCTAATGATTTCACCACTCTTGCATTTCAAGTCAATAACTTTTCGTTTGCAAGTTACAACAACATCATGCAGAGTTAACTAGTCCATACCCAGAATTATATCAAATTCATCAAACGGCAATAGCATCAAATCAGCAAGGAAACAGATATTTAGAATCATTAATGGACAATTCTTGCAAATCTTATCTACCAGAACACTTTTGCCTAAGGGATTTGATACTCTAATAGTAATTTTAGTAGACTCTACAGACAAAGTCTTACTATATGCTAAATTCACACTGATATAAGAATGCATTGATCCAGGATCTATCAAAGTAATCATAGAGGTATTAAAAAGAGTAAAAATACCAGTAATCACATTAGGACACGAAGCTTCTTCACGTGCCTGGATTGCATAGGCTCTAGTAGGCGCTCGAGCTTCAGATCATGTAGTCGTATTTTTAGTAACTCTTTGACCAACACTAGCATTTCCCGTGTTTCTAGAAGTTCTACCTCTAGCAGAAGTATTACCTGATCACGAATTTTGCACTATTTCTTGCTCAATAGATTCAGGACAGTCTCTAACAAAATGATCCAGAGATCCACATCGAAAACAAGCTCGATCTTTCAACCTACAACTTCCCAGATGTCTCTTGCCACAATGTACATATTCAGGTCTCTCAGATCTCATATTCTCGATACTAGCTAAAGATGTAGCAGGAGTTTTAAAACTTGAACGCGATATGTCACGATCTCTGCCAGAATGTCCCATAATAATCTTTGAACGGTTGGAATCGTCTTAAAACTTCTTTGACACAGACTAAAATGATCTACCCGAAGATCTCTTTCGAACCTTTCTTGCTTCAGAATCAACTTTCTTCTTTTCTTTATTAAGTTCTTTGGCTTTACAAGCCCTTTCAACTAACACGACAAACTCGTTCAGATCGAGAATCCTGACCAGAAGTTTAATAGCTTCTTTCAAGCCCTCAACAAATCTTTTACACATAATGGCCTCTGAAGCTACAGATTCCCGTGCATAAAGACTCAATCTTATGAATTTTCGTTCGTATTTCGTAATAGTTTTACTACCTTGTTTCAATTCAAGAAACTTTTTACGTTTCTGATCAATGAAACGCTGACTGATATACTTTCTAAATTCGGTCTGAAAGTAATCCCAGGTGATACGTTCACTTGGAACTACAGATGTCAGTGTTTTCCACCAATGGTATGCAGAGTCTCGTAACAATAAAACCGCACACTTAACACTTTTCTCCGAAGTACATGACAGTTCATCAAAAACTCGGATTGTGTTTTCCAACCAAAATTCAGCCCTCTCGGCATCATCATCAGTAGTAACTCGAAACTCTTTGGCCCTATACTTTCTAATCTTGTCTATTGGAGGCTTATTCAGACGAATCGGGTTAGTCACAGATGGTACTACCGAAGGTTGTTGAGGAACAGTCAAGGGTAGAGGCTGAACAGCCAGATTTGTTTGGACATACTGAGTGAACCGTTCATTCATCATTTGGAAGAAAGCTTACTTAGCTTCTCCCTCATTACCACTTGAAACAGTTCTAGAATCAGATGGCGATGTCCCTTGGGTAGGGGTAGGCACATTACTTTCAACATAGTCAGCTATGGCTCTTTCGAGATCCATTACTATATGTAAAACATATTTCATTCGTTAGGATTCATCACGCTATCAAAATTCAGATATATGGCATGTATAGCTAGATTCAAACAAGCTACATTAGTCCTAGAATTGACTAAACCGTAGCTCTGATACCAACCAAATGTAACACCCTTATCCCGTAACCGTCGCTGGAATAGGTAGGGGCGTTACGAGAATATTCACAACAGATCAGAACAAAATATTCAAAGATCATAACAAAATTCAAACATAAAGTCCCTTTTTGAAAGTCCACTAGACCTCAAACATACATTTAGACAGGGTCGGGACTAAACCGAATACATTCGTAAACTTTGAAACACATAAAAAATTTTCTAATTTTTGGAGGTCACACGCCCGTGTGACTAGTCTGTGTGTCCCACACGAGACTCAGGCACGCCCGTGCACCCAAGCCGTGCCAAAACAGAGTAGGCTTACTCAGTTTTTGCCATGGCTAGGAGACATCCCCGTGTGTCTTGGCTGTGTGGGTTTATGGTCGATACTGGAAAATCAACACGGCCTTAAGGCACACCCGTGCGCCCTAACCGTGTGGCACAATGCAGCTTGGTTTAAGCCATACATTACACCCAATAAGGGTCAAACCTACAAGCCAAATTCATGTCACGATAATGCCACAATTTCAACTCAATTCAATGCCTTAAAACATACCTAAACATGATCAAACCATTCATATAAACATTCATATTCAAATCTTATACAAATATGACTTTATCACTAACAAAGTTCATGACCAAACACATAGTACATATCTATTTCATACCACATCCAAATCTTACCATTTCTTCACCTTGACATGATTCAAGATGACCAAAGCAAATTAGATCATAAGACCATCATAATCTTACATCATTTGGCATCACAAACCATATACCAAAGCCAAACACAAACATACCATTTGCCATCCAATTCATATGGCATTACAAATCAACATATTCAAGCTTTATACATAAACACTCTAGCCTATACATGCCATACTTAAACTTTGTACATTCAAAAGGTACCAAAATTAAGCTCGATAGTGTGGTGAAGATCCTTGACTATCTTCGAGCCCTCAGTAGCTACGATATCAGTAAAACAGTTAAAGAAATAAACAGAGTAAGGTACAATGAGCTTAGTAAGCCAAATACAAGTGTAACACCCCAAAGCCAGCCTGGACGTTACGGCCAAGTCTGATATGTCACATTGAAGTGTTTTTTGAAAACCGTGTTTTCATTGAAACCTTTCTTAATGTTTAGAAACTCTTACCGTTAAACTTGTATAAAACCTTAGCTTGTCTTTTTCCAAAACGTGATTCATTGAAATAATCATCCCTTTGCAAACATCGTTAAAACCTTTGTAAAATTTTTATGAAAGCTTATAAACCCTTGTAGTTTGCAAAAACATGTTATTAAAAAAAATAGATCAAATATCGAAATGCCAGATTTGTAACCTTTATAAAACATGTTATCTTGAAAACGGTTTAAGTATCAAATAATTTTAACCTTTTTCATTAAGACTTAAAGTGAATGGAAGCTGGGCACCAGGTAGGATTCCAGAAAAGAGGAGGTAAGTCGAATAGACTGCTTAAGTACCAAGCTCTTCTTGGATCCACTCCTAGACATGCACACTACCATTGCCACACTTTAACTATTTGAAATATTTATCTACAAGATCATTTAAAATTGCGGAAGCTTTGCTTGGTTATCGTGTTATTTTAAAAACAAGTAACTTTTATAAAAACACGCCTTAGAGGTATCTGAATTCAAAACGATTTAAACGACATCATAATTTAGCTAAAAAACAAGTTAATTAAGTAAAGAATTAATAACCCGAAATAGAAATAATTAAAGAGGCCTTTTACAACCCAAAACCAAGAATAAATAATTAAGATTAAATTAAAATAATTAACTTAATTAAAAACCATCAGTCCAGTCCGTGTGGCCACTCTGAATCCCTCCTAGGTCCAAGTCCATCAACTAAGGCTCACCTGCAAGGTTAAAGAAAGGGGGTGAGTTTGGAAACTTAGTGTGCAACAAAGCCCTTTCCAGGCCGAAGCCCTAATTCAGTCTTAACATATACGGGCCAAAGCCTTTTCATTTAACAGTTACTGGGCCGAAGCCTTTCATAAATCATATCACTAGGCCCAAGCCTTTCTGTAAACGGTATGGCCCATAGGCCCATTTCAATGTCGCATCTGTCAAACCATGCATGTATGCAAAAGCCCATTTGGGGAGACTACTCAACCCACCATCCGCTACTCTCCACCCGTACCAGCCAACACACCATGTGGGGATGCTACTCAACCCACCCCACCGCTACTCTCCACTGGCAGCATAGCTACTTTATCATATAACTGGAGGCCTAGCCTCTTTTAATAACTGGGGCAAAGCCCTTTTTGGTAAACTGGGGCAAAAGCCCTTTCCGGTATACTAGGGCAAAAGCCCTTTTCACTTCCTCCATTCATATAAATCCCCACCCATGCATAAAATGAACATATCATGGCATATTGAATACGTATCATGGCATATCATGTGCATATCATGTCATATTATGTAAAATAACAATATCACAATCATCGTATTCATAATAAAACCGTAGGGGTATAATAGTCATTTTCACCTAGGGGTAAAATAGTCATTTTTAAGCTATAAGGGTAATTACATAATTTTAACACTTATTAGGGTTTTTCATACTTATTCATCAATTCCAAGTGTTTAAATAGAAATTTTAGCCTATTTTAGTAAAACCGAGTTATTGGGCCCAAAACCCTTAATGGGCCCTACCTGGCCAACTTAGTCGTCTAATCCCACCTAATCCAAATTCTACAAGTATCTACTAATCTAAACTGTTTTAAGCCCATAGTCTATTAAGAACATTCATTACTCATTTCTACCCATATGGGCCCATAAGCCCATTGGGCCAAATTCATCCCATTGAGGCCCAACTTACCAACGTGTACAAAATCGCGTCCTTACCTGTTCTATCGATCCAACCATCATTCTTACTATATGTGTCGTATCTATAGCCAATCGCAAAACCACAAGTTCTCGAAATGCCGAAATTTCGGTATTTCAGTTCCTCAGCAAATATCAATTTTAAGCAACTACTAGGGTTTGTTACACGCCTGATTACGAAGAACGATGACGAGATCCCCACACACCAAGCCTACAATCGATCATTAATAAATTAGTCTAATAATTGACTATACCAACTCACTATACGCTTTACCCTATTCGGCCATAGCCAAAAACCATCCTTAGTATTACCTTTGTCGACTGCCAACCACTAGAGTCGGATGCTCCCCAAGTGACACTCCGCAATACTCCTTGACTGATCGCCCTTATGCCTCACTAAACATATGTGAACCAAAGAATGAGACTTTAGGAGCCATAAGCCCCTAACGTTAACTACCCAAAAGGTTTCGGCTTTTCCTTCAATTATAAATTAATGAGTGAACAAGGTTTGTACACCTACCACAACGTTATTCTGCCAAAGAAGTGCTCCTTGATGACAATCTAATCCCAATCCACAATAGCTCCAATCACGAACACGAGAATAGCCACGCTTACATCCCATAGTTAGCTTTTGAAACCCCACTAGTCATGAAGGTTTGGCTAAAAGAAAATATAGGAGGTTCGACTTCTAGAGGATTTGGCTTATGGACTTTTGAGAAGGATTGATGAAGAAAAGAGGAAGAAATTAAAAATAATAGAAGAGAGGAGATAAAAGAAAATCAAGAAAAAGGAAGGAAAGAAGGGTGTTCGGTTACTATGGATGAAGAGAAGAAAAGATGAACAAAAAAAGGAAGAGAATTCATTGAAGGCAAGAATTAAAAGAACAAATTCCTTTAATTAAGCCTCCCATCCATTTTAAATTCCCTTAATTGCTCCTTGAATTTTGCCATTATTGAATTTAAATTCAAAACAGATTTGATTTGCTTTCAATCCCTTAATTTTAGCTAAATAAAACAAAAACAAAAGTTTGAATGGGATTCAAACTTTTCCACCGTTTGATAGCAGCCCCACCGCTTGAATCTGCTTCTTAAAAGCTCACTCCCGCATGGCTCGCTGCTACGGTCCTCCAGCCCAGCACGTCCCCTCTCGCGCGCACAGCAAAAAGGAGCATCCTCTCGCGTGAGCCCAAGCTCAAACCTGGGACCTCCAGGTTGCCCAGCACGCTGCTGGCCACTAGGACGCGCATTCCTCCTTGATATAATAGCATTACGTTTAAATTTAAACCTTACCTGCTGCAGTTCCTGCTTCTTTAAAAAGAAATCAAAATTTCGCCAGCGCTTGGATTCGAACTCGCGCCCCCTCGGTCCTTCTAACGCGCTGCTGCCACTGAGCCCAAGGCGCCCCCTGTGTTAGTCTCTGCTCGCAACTTCACTTAAACCTTTTCTAGCCGCAACCTTGCTTACTAAATAAAAATAAAACCACCTGTGCGCATGTTGGGAGTCGAACCTCTGCTCCCTTCCTACTGCTTAACACGCCTAACCACTAGGCCAATCTCCTCCTTATGTCCTGTTTTAACCCAACTATTTAATAGCCCTTATGCCCAGATTCCTCTATTAAGAAAAAAAATTAAAACAATTTCTTTTTATTATTATAATTTTAGTAGAGTTTAAACACCAAATATTATACATATATTTTTAAATAAAACAAGTAATAATAATATCAATAATAATAAATATATTTTTATCTAATAAAAATTTCAAATATTAATACCGTAAATAATAATAATATTTTTTTCAAATACAGTAAAAATTTTATCTCATAATAATAATTATAATTTCCATAAATTAGTAAAAATAAATACAGTAAAAATGTTTAATTATTTAATTCAAACATTAAATTAACAACAATAATTATCTAATAATTATAAAAAATAATAAGTTATCATTTTCATAGAAATTTAAAAACATCAATAGATACTGTAAGAATTTAAAATATTAGTAATAATAAATTTAGTAAGAATTTTCTAATAGTAATTCAAAATAAATTTTTCTTGAACGATAATATTTAAAACTTCTCAATTACTCAGGTTTCCATTTATTCAACCCAAACTTCAAAACCCAATTCTTCTAGACCCAAATTCAGGGTGTTACAACAAGCATATAAAGTATGCACATTTCCTTTCTCGGAATTTCTCTTTTTATCATAAAGGCCTTATACAATGCCAACGTCCCCGACGTGGTCTTACATGTCATTCAATACCGATGCCACTGTCCCAGACAGGGTCTTATACGAAACATTTACGATGCCAGTGTCCCAGACACGGTCTTACATGCAATTCTCCAATCAATGCCTATGTCCCGGACGAGGTCTTACATGATATCATTTTACCATTTCTCATTCAGAATTGACTCGGAATACTAATTCAGGCTTTCATGGCCATCCAAAAATAGTTTATAAAGCAAGAAATTTATAACAGACATCAATATGATGCATATTTGTATTTCGACTTGCCTTGTACGGATTTAAACAGATTCAAGCAGACTACTCAATGATTTTGGACTTCCCTCGATCTAAGTTCATTTTTCTTGGTTCTTGATCTAAATCAATCCAAATTCAACCATTTAATTATTCATTTCATTCAATTCAATCCATGAACACAAATTTAAGGCATGTTACATTTTAGCCCTCACTTTTACAAATTTTCACAATTTAGTCCATTTTTCCCAAAATCACAAATATAACAAATTCACTAGGACTATGGCTTGACCGATTGGTCATGGCTTTCATATAAGCCCAATTAACACTTTTATTTCATAATTTAATCCTCCCAAAATCTCATTTTCACAAATTAGCCCATATAGCTCAAATTCATCAAAATCTCATGGCAAAACATGTTTATTCAATATCTATCTATCATAATTCATCCAAAAACATCACAAAGCTTTAATTTTTCATCAATGGCATTTCATGAAATCTTTAACAGAAATAGAAATCCAGACATGGGCATGGAAGATTTCCAAGCAACGATTACAAAAACGTAGAAATTATCAAAAATCAAGTTCAAAACATACCTTAATCATTAATCCAAAGTGCCAAAACCTAGGAAGCTTTATTTCCTTTCTTTTTCTTTCAAATTTCGGCACCCATGCATGAATAATGGCCACTTTTCATGTTTTGTTTCATTAAAACATAATAATAAAACATTTACCATTTTATCCCTTAATTAAACCATATAAAAACATATGTTTTAAGGTCATTTATAACTATTTAAACCTTCAATGGTTTAATTGCCACATAAGGCCATAATCATTAAAAGCCATTTCAATTGAACACTTAAACATATATCATACCAATTTTATCACATATACAATTTAATCCTTTTTCACAATTAAGCACAGAGACAAACAAATTAAATCGCAGAAATTTCACAAATGCAGATTCATATACCACAGACACAAAAAATAATATCAGAACATTTTTCAAACTTGGATATGTGGTTTCGAAACCACTATTCCGAATAGGGTCCAAATCGGGTTGTTACAATAATGGCATGTATAGGTTGATTAGCCAATGTTGACTTATAAATGTTTGAATTCTAATAAGCCATTGGCATGGCTTGTATTTGGTATGTTTTTAAGTTACATGTAATTATGGTTTTAACATGATTGCTATGTTTTTGAAATGAACAAATAATGAGATGTTATTGGCATAAAATGATAATTAAGGATGGGATGAAAATGCTAAATATGCTTATATGTATAAATGGTTGAATAGTAAGTTTAGTTACTTAACTATATGACATATCATATACAAGACTTAGTTAAGGCTTGGTTAAATGTCTTGAACTAGTTCTTGAACATGTTTAAGTGTTGGTGCAGGTAAAAGACCAAATGGGTGACAATTAAGGCTTGGAAAATAGCCTTATTTTGTCTACATGGTAGACACACAAGCGTGTATCTTGACCGTGTGTGAGATGCGGCCTAGTACATGGGCGTGTGTTCTAGCCGTGTGTCCCCTGCATCTTGAATTTGAGAAACAAAATACTTAGAAATTGGCACATGGTCAGAGACATGAGCATTTGTCTTAGACGTGTGAAGAACATGGCCTAGCAAACAGGCATGTGAATTGGCCATGTGACCCAGCACCTAAATAAATTACAAGTGAGTGAGTTATAGGGGTTAGGGACTTGATCATGTGTCTTACTCAAGTATCACACGGCCTAAGACATAGGTGTGTCATTTGGCTGTGTAAGCCACACGGCCTAACCACACGGGCGTGTATGCCCTGTACTTAAGAATATTTTGAAATTTCATGAAAAATTTCCTGAGTTTCTGGATTAGTCGCAATTTGTTTCAAATGCGTATTTTGGGCCTCGAGGGGTCTCATAAGGGCCTATATGATTAATACTATTATGAATACTGTGTGAACAGTGTATTTTAATATGATATGTTTGTTATCTGTTCTAAAATTTTCGACTTTGTAACCCTATCCTGGCGACGGATCTAGGTTAGGGGTTTTACATGGCCATTCACCTGATTGAGTTAATTCAACCCTTAATTACAAGTTAATTTTGATTGTACAGATGAAAACACCCTTGCAGATTTTAGGTTTGTCGAATGTCAATGTCGTGACATTTTAGGTCTAGTGTCGCAACTTTGGAAATACTTTGATCAAGTCTTTAGAGAGGGGTTGAGTGTCATGACTTTGCTTCCTCAATGTCACAACTTTGCTACACTCTAGGATCAACTTCCGTCTTTGGCTATTATCTCACATGTTGCGATTTCCAATGTTGAATGTTGTGACTCCAAGGTCCAATGTTGTGATTTCTTGCTTCCAATGTCTCAACTTTCGCCATATTTTATGTGCCTTACTAATGTTGGTTAAAAAATTTTCTAAGGGTTAGAACATTTTCAATGTAACGAATTTATTGTCTTAATGTTGCAAAATTTGATCTAGTCCACAAACTCTTTGACTTTATTTAGTTCAAGTTGTTTCCTATACACTTCATGAACTCGTTAGAACTTCCTTAGGCTTGAGTTGGCCTAATTGGCGAAGAAACATCATAAAAAGACTTATTAATTCAATTAAAGATAACTACTAGATAATTCCTAAAACTAATAAAAATAATATAAAAGTGCTTGATTACAAACTCCTTAAGTAACAAAAAGAACCTAATTTGCAATATCAAATTATGGCAGATCACCTAGCATGGACCATATAATGTTTTTCGAAGCCTACATACATATGAAGGTCTATATTGCCCTTGTACCTAAAAACCAAAAGGTTTCACCATATATACCTTCCTAGCAAGGTCTCTATTCATGAATGTATTATTGATGTAAATTTGTTTGATCTACAGTTGATGAGTAAAAGTAAGAGGGAATATTACATTGATAGTGTTAAACTTAATTACTAAGTTATAGATCTCCTAGAAATCATTGCAATGCTACTATCGAAACTACCTTTGATTTTTAACAACTACTTATACCTCACCAACATACTTTTCATTGAGCAAAAGGCACTAAGGACCAAGTCCAGTTTTGAAGTACGACCTTGTACTTATCATGTGCAACAACCTTTTGATGTTCACTTCGTAGTACAAGATACACATTACTTGGTTTCATAAACTATGTAACACTCCTTACCTATCACGATGTCTAGTATAATAGGAGACGCTATCGAAACACAAGCATAAAAAAATATAAAGAGTATTTAACAAATTAAACTTTAAAAAAATTAATAAAATCTTAGCATTAATAAATAATCATTTTGAAATCTGAAAAAATGTCTTATAATCATTTAGAAACTTTACGTGGGTGACTATAGGTGTTTAGGATCAAATACGAGTTTTGGGAAGCTCAAAACAACCAAAATAGTGTATAGAAACCTATCCAATGGTATAGATTTGATATTTATACCCTATGTATCTATACCTCTGAATAGAGACTATAGCTTTTGGCTCTATCAAGCATGTTTCAATACATGCAAGTGTAGATTCCAGAACTTGAGTCTCTTACAAAAAAAAATTGCTCACTGACTACCAAGTTTCAATAATTTTAAACATGGTCTCAAAACCTTGCTTTAAGGGACCAAAAATACACTTCAAAATCATTCCAAAACACCTCTAAATCAAGTAAGCACATAGCATATTCAAAGGGTTCATTTCAAACCATGCAAATTCAAGCTCAACATGTAACATCGTAAAAATCAAGGCTTACAGAATTAGGTTTGGGAGTCGAGAGAAAGTGGTCATGCCCTAATTTTTGAGATTATCTATGCATTTTAAAGAATAAAATGAGTTATTGGTTTGTTGGATAAGTGTTAGTGAAATGTTTATTGAAACCTAGTATGTGACATGTCTTTTTTAAAAAAAAATAAATATTGTAAAATTATTTCAAGAATGAGGAAAAACTCTAATGGTTTAAAGAAATATGAGAAAGCATGGAAAATAAATGAGGTCCCAAGTTCAAATCCTTTCCCTTGCGAAATAATTAAATTTTGCAAAATCCCTTATTTTTTTAAATGTGTGCGTCATCCATACCCTTGAACCCTGAGTATAAATACAACTTTTTATTGTGTTTTTCAGTCTTTAATTCAATTTTTCCCTACCCTAGCCGTTCACCCTCTTCCTCTCCTCTTTTCTCTTCAATTTTCTTTCTTTCTCCCATTGTTGTCGTCGCCTACACCTCTCATTTTACCATCACTTTCTTCTTCTTTTTCCATCAAGATTGTGCATCATATCCTTTACTCTATTGTTTTCATTTATCCTCATCTAAATCAGCTCCAAATATAAAATCTTGAACCCCAATATCGATCCCAAACATTGCCAAGAAAGTGACATTGTTGTTTCTCTCAACTAGTTTGGGTAAGATCTCTGTTCTCTTCAATTTCTTTATTAATCTTGTAAATTAAAACCAAAATTTCTAAATTTAGAATTTGGGGTATTTTAAATGATTTCAAAGGTATTTTTCCAGATTTTAATGAGATCTTAAACCATTTTATAATTCAACCCCAATTTTGGCCACCATGAGTGGTGGTGTGTGAGCCTATGTGCAAGAAAGGGGGTTGTTTGGTTTCTTGGGTCTTACCAATATTTTTTCAGAATTAAATTGTGTTCTGGAACCCTTCTAATTAGCCTTTAATGATATGTTAATTAGGGAGAGACGTTATTGATCAATTAGCCCATTGGATCCCATAAATCGTGAAGCGTAAGTGCAATTAAGGATAACTAATTTGTTATTTCAACATAGTTGTTGGGTAAAGGTTATGGATTGATTAAATGAGGTATTTTAATCAATAATAGCTATGGATTTTCGAATATATTATTGAATTAAGTGCTGACCCAAACACCCCAAATCATCCGTAAAGGAGATGAACGATTATACATACGGTTCGCATCGATACTGTGTAAGGAATCTAACTAGTTTTGATTCATAAAATAGTTATAATTTCAATGATTGTTCTAAAATCATAAGTGGGTGTTTTGGGGGCTGGTTGAATTTTAAATTGATTGAATATATAATAAATTTTTGTTTAGGTTCGTTTAAGGAATTATTAAGGAAAATTGGAAGATTCGCTAATGTGGTATGAGAAAGAGAAAAATAAGGTATGGGTCCTAAACTCATAAAATTGTTTGGAAATATTAAATATCATGTTATATGTGATAAATTAACTTGATAATTAGATTAGCTTAATAGCCATATTATTGATTTTTTGAGTGGCCAAACCACGTATGTTTCAAGCTTTAAAAGGATTGACATGTTGGCAAAATTGCTAGTTTGATAGTATGAATGTTTGATTGAGTTTGTAATTGCATATTTGAGTTATAAGATATGAGAATGTTTGACTGAATGATATAATGTGTTGAGATATTAAGCTTATATATCATTTAAATGCATGAGATATATTGTATATTGTGTACTAAAAATGGTGCTATTTGTGCATAATGAAAATCTATAAAGTATATGAAATTGAATGATATTGATTGATACAACCACAATGGTAATTTGAAAGATTGGAACACTGTTTCCATTTACTGAAAGTATGTGATTATTGAGGAGATGCTGAGCATATCAAATGAATGTGAAAAGTATTGAGATATGATTATGTATGAGATTGTGTGACATATTGCATATGCATTAGGTTGGGATTTTGTGGTTGACATAAATCAAAATAACTTGGGTCAGCACTTAATTCAATAATACATGGGAGCAAGGTAAATGCTCATCATTATGACAAATCAATAAAACAACTAAGTTTCTAAAATGACTTGAAAAATAGTTTTTCTGCTGGATTAGTTTAACATTGAGTTTTTACAAAGAAGGGTGACAAGCTAACACTTTTTTTTCTTAAACAACACTATCAATAATAAAATGAGTCTTAAGTAGATTATCTAATAAATGAACTCTTTTAAACTAACTCAAAGCGCAAATATGATTTTTCTCTAAAATGAGTTCATTTAAAGTCTTCAAACATAACGAAAGTTAGCTTAGTTATTTCGGTGGCTCATGTAGCATTCTCAATCTAGCCATAACATCTAGGCCAAGTTAGGGAGTTTACACAAAACATGTCCCAACTTGCCTATGCTCAGAAATCAACAATGTGAATCTTGGAAAATAATTTAAAACTTCATGACCACATCCAAAAAGAATCAAACATCAATCTAAACTATAGCTCCAAATAAAAAGAGTGATATGCAAGTATTCATGCATAACAAGGTATTCATAAATCAACTAAAGGTCAAGCTAACAAAAATAAATATCCAAACACAATTATTAAATGCATCCTCCAACAAGTCCTTTGGTAGCGTGAATTAAAATATATGCATACAACACAAGTGCTCCTCTAAGTACATGCCATTAGGAACCTCAAAATACATGTAAGTTACATTCTTACTCTGGTAGCCTCATAATGGTGGTGTAGTGATTTGGTTGATAAGTGAGCTTTACAAAATCCAATCAAGACCCACACATAAGGAAACAATGGTGTGAAAGCATAATTGCTTAATAAGCTCTGATGGAAAGTACCACACTTACCTTGCTCCCAAAAGCTACCCAATGCTGCTATTAGAAACATTTATAAAAAATGAAAATGTCATAATGAACATCACAAAACAAAACTTATATATCAATAAGACCATATTCATGCATTCATATATATTCTCAAATCACTTTAGATCAAATCAAAATATAGTTTAATTATCTAAGATGGGTCTAATCAAATAAGTGTAATAGTTAACCATAAATCAAAATTAGCTTATTCACATATTGATTTCCCACAATTTATCAACTTAGTCATTTCTCAATAGTTTTATAGCATTAACACTTAGTAACCTTAATAAAACAAGACTTAGACACACAGGAAGTCTACAACTAACCAAGAATATCGCATTAGTAGTTCACCGAACCAAATTACACTATAGATTTCATAAGAGAATGAGTCCAATGGTCCACACAAAAGTTCGCAACCATGGAGTAATAAAACAGAGTTCCAACTTCCCACAACCTCATACATAGATACGTAACTGAACCTAGTTTGCAAATGTATCCTAACATTTCTACCAAGTTTACTAGGGCAAAATTAACTCATTATAAGTCCTTTAAACATAGTTCATAGACACAATTTTGTCATTAGTGAGTCACATCATTAAGGTTTCACATCACATTTCCCTTTAACCACACATATCTTT
Organism: Gossypium stocksii; assembly: GCA_020496765.1. Classification (NCBI taxonomy): domain Eukaryota; kingdom Viridiplantae; phylum Streptophyta; class Magnoliopsida; order Malvales; family Malvaceae; genus Gossypium; species Gossypium stocksii. Next base: position 47,723,554 of record CM035624.1, read on the forward strand.
AATTCTCACATCTCAAGTCTAATACAAGCCATATTCACACTCATAAATAACATTTTAGTTTCTAGCACACATATATGTATAGTTTCTCACCTCATGAACATATAGGCTTTTCATAAAAGACATCACATTGTCATAGTAAGTTTATCTTAACATTTCTACCAAGTTTACTAGGGCAAAATCAACTCATTATAAGTCCTTTAAACATAGTTCATTACACACAATTTTGTCATTAGTGAGTCACATCATTAAGGTTTCACATCACATTTCCCTTTAAGCACACATATGTTTAATTCTCACATCTTAAGTCTAATACAAGCCATATTCACACACATAAATAACATTTTAGTTTCCAGCACCCATATATGTATAGTTTCCCGCATCATGAACATATAGGCTTTTCATAAAGGACATCACATTGTCATAGTAAGTTTATCCTAGCATTTCTACCAAGTTTACTAGGGCAAAATTAACTCATTATAAGTCCTTCAAACACAGTTCATTACACACAATTTTATCATTAGTGAGTCACATCATTAAGGTTTTACACCACACTTCCCTTTAAGCACACATATGTTCAATTCTCACATCGAAAGTCTAATACAAGCCATATTCACACACATGACACCCCTAACCTATATCCGTCACTGGACTAGGGTTAAAATGCATTACCAGACATTTCATAACATATTATAAACATATCACATAAATAGCTTACACATCATCAAATCACATTCAATCATTTTCACAATGTCACTTAAATAGGTCTACGGGACCTTAAACATGCTTTGGAGAAGGTTCAGAACTAAACCGATCTCGTATAAAATTTTTTAAAACTTAACAATTTTTCTAAGTTACAGAGGTTACACGCCCGTGTGAACAGGCCGTGTGCCTCAAATAGCATCAGGCATGCCCGTGTGTCTAAGCTGTGGAAAAACACGGCATACATATTGACTTATCAACATGGCCACAAGACACAACCATGTGCCAAACTGTGTGAAAATTAGGGATGTTACTGACTAGCTCACACGGTCAGTCACACACCCGTGTGTCCAGCACGTTTGGCTATTCGAAATGGCCTCACACGCTCGTGTTTGGGCTGTGTGCTCAGCCATGTCAAACCTATAGGGTATATTGACTTGGCCACAGAGCTTGCCACATGCCCGTGTGCGAGGCTGTATGGAGCGCCTAGGCTTAATTTGATTTGGCCTTCGAGCAACACGACAGAGAAACACGCCTGTGTCCCTACCCGTGTGGGTAAAAATAGGCCATTTACAAGGCCAACATTCCACCCAAAAAGGGTCATCCCTACAAGCATCAAAACAAGCCTCAATTGACACAGCAATTCAACCAACTTATCACCAATTCATGCACATTTTATACCAAAACATCATCATTCATTTTCCAAATATAATTACCAACTTATGGCATACCAAAATCATGGTTCAAATCATATTCATTAAACATATGAAAAATCAAACAATTTCACATCTATTCAACTAACAAATCATCCAATATAGTCATATAAATTTCATATCTCAATTCCATATCTGTAATACCCCTTACCTGTATCTGACGCCAGGATAGGGTACGAGGCGTTACCTTATTAAAACAAATGCAACCATTCAAACTTTAGCCAACAAAATGTGTCCCAATTTAAAACTTTTTCAAACATTATCCTACGGTCTTTCATATGGGCCTATGATGCCTAAAACATGATTTGGAAATAATCCGAGACCATTTCAGGTACTTGAGAAAATTTCACTAAAAACTACTAAAAACAGGGCATATACCTATGTGGAAGGGCAACACGCCCGTGTGGCCTTTGGACATGGTCGTGCTGATGGCTCGTGTGCTTCACACGGCCTAAGCACCTAGGGACACACCCGTGCCCCTCATCTGTGTGGGTTGATTTACTAACATTGAACCTATAAGTGTTTTCACACGGCCTGGCACAAACCCGTGTGCTCAGCCCGTGTCCTTCACATGGCCATGACACGCCCGTGTTGTAGCCTGTGTGTAAAAACCTTAACGTTCTGTTTCTGATGTCAATAATCACACGGCCATGACACACGCCCATGTGCTAGGCCGTGTCCTTCACACATCCATGTGTCCAGCACGTTTGGCTATTCAAAATGGCCTCACATGCCCGTGTTTGGGCTGTGTGCTCAGCCATGTCAAACCTGTAGGGTATATTGACTTGGCCACAGGGCTTGCCATATGCCCGTGTGCGAGGCTGTATGGAGCGCCCAGGCTTAATTTAATTTGGCCTTCGAGCAACACGACAGAGAAACATGCCTGTGTCCCTACCCGTGTGGGTAAAAATAGGCCATTTACAAGGCCAACATTCCACCCAAAAAGGGTCATCCCTGCAAGCATCAAAACAAGCCTCAATTGACACAACAATTCAACCAAATTATCACCAATTCATGCACATTTTATACCAAAACATCATCATTCATTTTCCAAATATAATTACCAACTTATGGCATACCAAAATCATGGTTCAAATCATATTCATTAAACAAATGAAATATCAAACAATTTCACATCTATTCAACTAACAAATCATCCAATATAATCATATAAATTTCATATCTCAATTCCATATCTGTAATACCCCTTACCTGTATCTGACGCCAGGATAGGGTACGAGGCATTACCTTATTAAAACAAATGCAACCATTCAAACTTTAGCCAACAAAATGTGTCCCAATTTAAAACTTTTTCAAACATCGTCCTACAGTCCTTCATATGGGCCTACGATGCCTAAAACATGATTTGCAAACAATCCGAGACCATTTCGGGTACTTGAGAAAATTTAACTAAAAACTACTAAAAACAGGGCACATACCCGTGTGGAAGGGCAACACGCCCGTGTGGCCTTTGGACATGGTCGTGCTGATGGCCCGTGTGCTTCACATGGCTTAAGCACCTACGGACACACCCGTGCCCCTCATCTGTGTGGGTTTATCTGCTAACATCAAAACCTATAGGTGTTTTCACACAGCCTGGCACAAGCCCGTGTGCTCAGCCTATGTCCTTTACATGGCCATGACACGCCCGTGTTGTAGCCCGTGTGTAAAAACCTTAACGTTCTGTTTCTAATGTCAGCAATCACACGGTCATGGCACACGCCCATGTCCTAGGCCGTGTCCTCCACACACCTATGTGTCCAGCATGTTTGGCTATTCGAAATGGCCTCACACGCCCGTGTTTGGGCTGTGTGCTCAACCGTGTCAAACCTGTAGGGTATATTGACTTGGCCACAGGGCTTGCCACATGCCCGTGTGCGAGGCTATATGGAGCGCCTAGGCTTAATTTGATTTGGCCTTCGAGCAACACGACAGAGAAACACGCCTGTGTCCCTACCCGTGTGGGTAAAAATAGGCCATTTACAAGGCCAACATTCCACCCAAAAAGGGTCATCCCTACAAGCATCAAAACAAGCCTCAATTGACACAGAAATTCAACCAACTTATCACCAATTCATGCACATTTTATACCAAAACATCATCATTCATTTTCCAAATATAATTACCAACTTATGGCATACCAAAATCATGGTTCAAATCATATTCATTAAACATATGAAAAATCAAACAATTTCAAATCTATTCAACTAACAAATCATCCAATATAATTATATAAATTTCATATCTCAATTCCATATCTGTAATACCCCTTACCTGTATCTGACGCTAGGATAGGGTACGAGGCGTTACCTTATTAAAACAAATGCAACCATTCAAACTTTAGCCAACAAAATGTGTCCCAATTTAAAAATTTTTCAAACATCATCCTACGGTCCTTCATATGGGCTTATGATGCCTAAAACATGATTTGGAAACAATCCGAGACCATTTCGGGTACTTGAGAAAATTTCACTAAAAACTACTAAAAATAGGGCACATACCCGTGTGGAAGGGCAACACGCCCGTGTGGCCTTTGGACATGGTCGTGCTGATGGCCCGTGTGCTTCACACGGCCTAAGCACCTAGGGACACGCCCGTGCCCCTCATCTGTATGGGTTTATTTACTAACATCGAACCTATAGGTGTTTTCACACGGCCTGGCAGAAACTCGTGTGCTCAGCCCGTGTCCTTCACATGGCCATGACACGCCCGTGTTGTAGCCCGTGTGTAAAAACCTTAACATTCTGTTTCTGATGTCAGCAATCACACGGCCATGGCACACGCCCATGTGATAGGCCATGTCCTTCACACAGTTGAGATACGCGGCCGTGTCTCAGCCCATGTGTTTGCTACTAGGCATTTAATTCTACCAATTCAAGGTGAAGGGGACACATGGCCTAACCACACCCTCGTGGGGCTGACCGTGTGTCACACACGGCCTAGACACACGCCCGTATGTCTACCCGTGTGGACAAAATAAGGCTATCTACCAAGTCTTTTTGCTACCCTAAAACAAAGTCAAACACATACAAAACATAACAAGTCTCAAATCTCAACCAATGGCCATAATTTGGCATACCAACATTTTCACGTAAAACCAATCCAATTAAGTATGCATGTTATAAATGCCTCGTTTGCATTTATTAGCCATTATCAAATATTAGCCAATATCTTTGGCTTTATACAAAACGATGTATTTCAAATTCAAGCCAACACATTTGGCTCCAAAATAATATAATACTTAACAAAAGAATATAATCCATTACATGCCATATTCCAAAGATTTCAGCTAACTATACCAAGTGCTTCAATGGATAGTGTGAGCGGTAACTCTGACGTTCTTTGATCCTCGAGCTATATAGGTGACACTATAAGAAAATGGAAAGGAGAGGGGTAAGTATAAAGCTTAGTAAGTTATAAGTAAATAAATAACAACAATTTACTAAGGCATGAAATACTTCAATACATCACAATTCATGCATGACACAAAGAATGGCCACAACCATCACTTACTCGATTCCATCCTTTACTAATCATGCAACATTCTAATGAGCTCACATTTTATACAATTTATTTAGGTACCTGCACCACTCACAAAAATCATCATAATATCTCTCAAGCTTACCACTAATTGAAATTTCCCGTTGAACTATTTAGAATACGAAAGGATATTCAGTGAGCCTCTAACGTAAGGTATCGAGCCGATGCCATGTCCCGAACATGGTCTTATATTAGCTCATATATCAAGTCGATGCCATGTTCCAGACACGGTCTTACACTGACTCTCAATGTATCCTAGTTGATGCCATGTCCCAGACATGGTCTTACATTGGCTCTCCTCTATCCGTGCCGATGCCATGTCCTAGACAAGTTTTTACACTGACACACCTCCAAGTTGATGCCATGTCCCAGACATGGTATTTCACTAGCTTGCCTAACAAGGTCGATGCCATGTCCCAGACATGGTCTTACACTAGTCGTATCCGTGTTGATGCCATGTCCCAGACATGGTCCAGAGTTAGTAGCAAACACCGAGGATAAGGTAAAGCTGATACGGGATCGGTTGAAAGAGGCGGCAGATAGGAAAAAGTCGTATGCTAACCTCAAACAGAGAGAGATTGAGTATACGGTGGGGGACTTGGTTTTTCTCAAGGTTTCCCCTTAGAAGAAGGTGTTAAGGTTTGGTCAGAAGGGCAAGTTAAGCCCTAGATTCATTGGGCCATACCGGGTGTTCAAGCGTGTTGGGCTAGTTGCCTATCAGCTGCAATTGCCTTTTGAACTGAGTCAAATACACGATGTGTTCCATGTATCAATACTAAGGCATTATCACTCAGACCCTTCTCACATCATGTCAGTTGAGGAGATCGAGGTTAGACCAAACTTAACTTTCGAAGAGGAGCCAGTTCAAATAATTGATCAAGATGTTAAGGCGCTGAGAAGGAAGTTTGTCCTTTTGGTCAAGGTGTTTTGGCGTAACCATACTACCGAGGAGGATACATGGGAACCTGAGGAGGCAATGCGATGACAATACCCTCATTTGTTTCAATTAGGTAAATTTCGAAGTCGAAATTTTTTTAAGGGGTAGAGTTGTAACGCCCCAAAATCTCGAAACTTTAAATTCTAGGCACTGAAGTTGGCATGTATAAATAACACTTAGAATATTAATTTTAAGGTATTACAAGGTTTATTTTAAGTCTTAGGGATAGGGAAGACCATGGGTAAAATTTTAATTTTTGCCTTAGTGGAACCCTAGTCTCAGGTATTAGGCATCTTAAACAAATTAAGGGGAAAATAGGATACAATTGGACCTGTGGCTAAGTGGCAAGGTGGCACCCCTTGGGGAGCTATAAGGTGGCATTACTATCAGGAAAAGAGGTCCAAGGTTTGAGGCTTAAGAATGGTGAATTTAGGGACTTTATTTTTTCACATGGAAGGAAGGTAGTGGCGCTAGAGTGGACTTTGGAAGGGACTGTTCTGGAGAGAAATTTAAGGTAAGGATAAGGAAGAGAAACTAGGAGATTGAGAAAGGGAGGTGTTGGTGCTGAATGGGACTTTAGGTGAAGCTAGGTTTGGCTTGTGGTTTTTTTAAGGGGGTGCTGAATGCTCTGGAGGGGTTGTTTTGCTTTGCCAAATTCATTCCATTGCCGAATTCTCTTCTCTCTCTCATTCTATTACCGAATAACTCACCATCTTTTTGCCAAATTTCCATTAGTATTGTGTTCTTCTTTCTGTAAAAAGTTGAATACCATTCTTAACCTCTTGAATGCCGAAATAACCACATCTAATTGTCGATTTCTCTTTGTTTTCCTCCATCACAAATCGGTCTCTGTTATCTACCACCCATAATCAAGATTTAAATGTCGATCTCACTCAGTAGCTATCTAGGCCGTAAGATAAGAGGCTAGTTTCGGTAAAGTACTTAGTCAACCATCCTTTAGTGTGTTTTGGTAAAAGCCGGAGGGCTATCTAACTTGTTCTTGTCGTTAACCCTGTATTAACAAGGGTAGGGTTCAAGGATCGCAAGCGTGGTAAAGATCTCTAGCAAGTGGTAAGAGTACTCATTCTCAATTTTGGATTAGTAAGTGGCCGAATTAAGTATGGCTTATAGGGGTGACTCATGTGGAATATAAGTCACTTGATTTTTTATAGTATATGTGTTGATGCAGATCTAGGGGATATTCGTGAGTAGTAGCTAAGGAAGGGCTATTAGGACTGGTGGCACATGGTAAGGTTATGGTAAGGCTTCAGTTTTTGGTAAATGTTGTGGTTAAGTGTGGGATTGATTTGAGGTTGGTGTTGGTTGTAGGTTCAAGGCTAAGGATAGTGTAGCACGTCTCATTTACCAGGTGTGTACATACACTACACACACGACAAATCGGTAGAAGTTGAAATCCTGAAAAGCTGAAAGGTTGGCCCCGGCAACCACACGAGTGTGTGAATATTCGTGTGAGAATACCGATATGATTACTAGAGCCAAGAGAGTGATCTCATGGTCTCGGGCCATTATTTGGCCCACCGGACCAAACAAGGCTAAATGGGTCTGCCAAGCTCGTGGGCCCAAATCGGTGAAAGTTGGTACGTGAAATTGAATGACGGATTGATAGGGATGATTGTATGATTTGATTATGATCGAGCCTAATGGGCTACATAACCATGATTGGGCTTAATGGGCTCTATGGACATGATTGGGCTTAGTGGGCCTTATGGGATTTTAGGAATGCATGCTAGGGTTTTAATGAACTCTAGGCCTAGTTCTAATGAATTCTTAATTAGATAAAACATAATTAAATAATCAAACATATCTGTAGACAAGTTGCTAGGGTAGAGTGTGGCAATAGACATATGCATGTCTATGATTGGATCTAGAGAGAGCTTGGTACTTGAGCGGTCCTAGTGACCCACCTCCGCTTCTCTAGAATCCTACCTGGTGCATAGTGTCTGTTCACTTTAGCCGCGAGGACTTGTTGATCAGCCAAAGTTCATAACTAAAACCTGAAATGTAATAAATTACAAAAATGCCCTTGTAGGGTAGAATTACGAAAATGCCCTACGAGAATGCCCCTATAGGGTAGAATCACAGAAATGCCAATGTAGGATAGAATTACGAAAATACCCCTATAGGGTAGATTTATGAAAATACCCCTAGGTAGTGAAATGACTAAAATACCCCTAGGTGCTTAATGTGTGAAAATGTGTATGTTGCATTCATGAGATGTATGTTGCACTTGGGTGGGTTTGATGATACGGAGGAAGATATGTGAGGATCGCATAGTCGCTTGACGATCGTGGATCCACCGGTGGCTTTAAGCCCATTATATGATTAGCAGCCTTGCTGCAACGTTTGAGAAGTGCCGCTGTTGGTGCTACCTTTGGAGTGTAGGGATGGGTGAGTTGATATTTATATCCCCACAGGAGTGTAGGGTTGAAAGGGAAATGGAGTGCAGGGTTGGATTTGGGATGGGAACATTGCATTCATGTGCAACTGATGTGATATGAGGTCATTGTGGGCTAAGGCCCAAGACCACCGATATTCATAGAGCTTAGGCCTAATGTGATAATTGCATGTTGATTTGATTGCCAAGGGTCGTACACACTGAGTTTTGAAACTCACACCCTTTTATTTAATGTTTCAGGTGACCCTCAGTAGACGGCTCGACATGGGAGAGGACTCGGGGGTGGCCACACTGCAAGCTACTTAGGAGTTTTAAAATAGTATCGAATTACTTTATTTAAATTACTTTATTTTTAATGGAATGTAATAAGGCCTTGTATCTTCGAATTGACTTTACAATTGGGTTTTATTTTGTTACAACTGTCGAATTATCAAACTTAAAAAAATGTTTAAAGATAAACATGGTTATCTAAATAACTTTACCATATGGACATTTTCTTAAAACATGGGCTTTCATCGTAACTTAACAAGTTTCAAGGATTTTGGGTTTCTAAATCTTAACCAAACAAATTTCTACTGAACATAAATTTAACTAAACAAAGTCATTTTGGAGTAATCCCTTTAATGTGACATCACCAGATTCGGCTATAATATTTGGGCCGGGTCTAGGGTGTTACACGGGCATGTCATGAGGCCGTGTGTGCAAGTTAGAATGTATGCCCTATTTTTCCACGACTTAGACACATGGGCCTATCTAGTGGCTGTGTGAGGCACACGGCCTGACCACATGGGTGTGCGACCTCTACAGTTTTGAAAAATGTTTAAGTTTTGAAAAATTTTTTAAGTGTTCGGTCTAGTCCCGACCTTCTTCTAATGCATGTTTAAGGTATCATAGACCTTCAATATGGACTCTTTGATAATGTATGATTTTTTTGTGACATGGTTGAATGTGAAATGTCTATAAAAGTTCTAAATTGTCTGGTAATGCTTCTAACCCTAGTCCAGCGACAGATACGGGTTAAGGGTGTTACATTTGGTTGGTATCAGAGCTATGGTTTAGTCGATTCTAGGACTACCCTAGCGTATATGAGTCTAGCTATACAGGCTATATATTTGAAATGTGATAGTGTGATGAATCCTGACCTCTAAAATGTGTTTTTCATATAGTAATTGATCCCGAACGAGCTGTAGTTGATGATGTTGAAAGTAACACATAGCTCCCACTCAAAGGGCAATACCTTCTGATTCACAAAATGTATCTAGTAGCCATGAGGGAGTGAGTGGTTTATAGAATATGTTTGTACTAATCTAGCTGCTTAACAACCTCTGCCCCCGCCTAATCCCCCTCAGGCATCTGTTGTGCCTCCGATAATGAATCTGATTTTGTCGAATATGCCTCCTATGGATAAAATCCAAAAATATGGAGCTGAAGAGTTCAGGGCTATGAGTGATGATGATGCTAAGAGAGCTGAGTTTTGGGTCGAGAATACCATTCGAGTGTTTGATGAAATGTTATATACCCCTAAGGAAGGTGTGAAATCTGCGGGTTCTTTACTCAGAGATTCATCTTATCAATGGTGGAAGACTCTGACCTCTATTGTTCTGAAAGAACGAATAATCTGGGATTTCTTTCAATTTATGTTCTGTAAGAATTACATCAGTTAGAGATTCATCAATCAAAAAAGGAAAGAGTTTCTGGATCTTAAATAGGGTTGTATGTTTGTTATAGAATACGAGCGAGAGTTTGTTCAATTGAGTCAATATGCTCAAGAATGTGTCTCTACTAAAGCAACTTTTTGTAAAAGATTCGAGGATGGTTTGAATGAAGATATCCATCTGTTAGTTGGCATTCTTAATATTAAAGAGTTTGTTGTACTTGTTGATTGGGCATGTAAAATCGAAGAACTCGGAAAGGAGAAAAGAAAAGCTGATTTTGAAGCCAGAGAAGTGAGAAAGAAATCTGCAAGCAAATCATTTCAGTTTACGCCAAACCAATTGTGAGATAAATTTAGCCGTGCAAAGGCTAATGTGGGACATTCGAGCAGAGATAGAGGCATATCGCACTTGAGTTTCAAAGCTCCTGCTACTTTTGTTGCTAGTGTTGGAAATGTCTGACTTGAACGACCTGAATGTAAGCATTGTGGTAAAAGACATCTGGGGAGTTGTAGACTGAATGACTGAGCTTGTTTCAAATGTGGATCTATGGATCACTTTATCTGAGATTGTCCCGAGTCTGCTAAACTAGAGATTGCACAAAATTTGAGACCGAGTATTACACAGAATCTGAGATCGAGTAATACTTCAGCTAGAGGTAGACCTCCCAGAAATTGGGGGAATGTAAGTGGTATCCAGAGAGCTACGAAAGATACTGCTGTTCAATTTGAGGCTAGAGCTCCAGTTAGGGCATATGCTATTCGAGCTAGAGAGGAAGCTTCATCTGCAGATGTGGTAACAGGTACTTTTACTCTATACGATACTTCTGTGATTGCATGAATAGATCCAGGGTCTACTTATTGGTACATATGCATGAACTTAGTACACAGTAAGACTTTGCCTATAGAGTCTACTGAATTCGTAATAAGAGTATTGAACCCCTTAGGGCTTTGGCCCAGTATCTGACTGAGACTGGTTAGGGCTTAAGCCAGTGGGCTCGAGCCAATTTGGGCTTTGGATGGGTTTTGCACACACTGAGCTTTCCCAGACTTACCCTTTTCTTTCCATCCTTGTAGGTGAGCCCTAGATTGTGACTTGGTTGCTGGGAGGGATTTAGAGTGGCCACGAGGAATGAACACTGTTTAAAATTGGTTTATTACTTTAATTACTTTTATTACTGGTTTATTTTATTTTGGATTGTAATAAGGCCGCTATAACTGTTTTTGTTTGGGGGTTTTTAAATTTCTTTAAGTATGCATGTTTTTATTCAACTGAAAAAGGCACACATTTATCCGAAACTAAACAAACATTTTCATAATCAATCTAGCAAGACAAATGACCAAGTAAGATAATATTATTAAAAGTAAATTAATGTAAGCATGAAATGAAGAATAAGTCGATTAATCACTTAAACGGGAATTTCCAAAATCAAAGCAATGCTTTTCAAAACACACCAACATACTTAGTAATTAGGAAACGTAAATCAGTCTAGGTGATGTAGCACACCGGACTTGGCCGTAACGTCTAGGCCGGGTTTGGGGTGTTACATTTAGTGGTATCAGAGCCCAGTTGCAACAACTCGGCTATGGATCGGGTCCAAAAAGAGTTTTCAAAATTTTTTTAAGCTCATAAAGGGTATTTTTGGAAAAATCAAATTTTTTGGAAGAATTTTTGTTTTCGAATTGATATTTTTCAAAATGGTCTTTTCTAAAATATGTTTACAGAATTGTTTTTTCAAAATATCTAAAATTTTATGAATTTTTTGGAATCTGGTACTTCAAGAGGTGGCACACTAAATCCTCGGTACCAAGTTGTAAGTATTTCCTGCCTTAAATTCTGTACTGCAGTGAAAATAAAACTGTAGATGGCACTGAGCCTTAGATATAATACTATAGGTGAGGTAGTATTAAGGCTATAAAACTGAGACTGTAGGGTAAACTAAACCCTAGGAAACTGAGACAGTAGTTAGACTACGATTATGCGAGAACAACTCTAAAACTTTATCTGTTCATAAGATGCTCTATAATAAACAACTGAAACATTACACTAATGTCATAAAATTCGTAATCAGATAAGATGACATGAGTACAAAAGCTGCTCGTGGATGAGGCCGTGGACGAGGCCGAGTTAGTGCTCAAGCTGGATCTTCATCTTCTGAGCATATGCCAGCTAGAGAGGCACGACCACCGATTGAGGATAATGGGCCGTACGATCGAGCTGTAGGGGACGACGCTCTGTCTCAGGCCATGCTGAGAGTTCTAGAAAGGGTGGCCGGAGCCAATGTCGGGCCCATGAATAGGGCGTCCATTTCTGAGCGACTCTGGGCTAATGGAGCGGAAGTTTTTAGGGGCATATCTAGAGTGGCCCCGAATGTCGTTGAGTACTGGCTGGAAGCCACGGAGCGAATTATGGATGACTTGGACTGCTAAGTGGAGCAGAAGTTAAAACGATCAGTATCGTTGCTGAGGGATGAGGTGTATCAATGGTGGATCACCGTGAGAGAGGGTACCCCAGCTGAGAGGGTAACCTGGGAATTGTTCAAGCAGTCTTTCAAGGCAAAATATGTTGGGGCTAGTTATGTGGACGCACGAAGGAAGGAATTTCTGAACCTGACCTAGGGTAGTAAGACTGTGGCTGAATATGAGGCAGAATTTTTGTGATTAAGCCGGTATGCTAGTGGCATTGCTCCACCGAGTATGAGCGCAGTGTTCAGTTTGTGGATGGCCTCAGAGATGAGTTGAGAGTATTGATAGCATCGTAGAGGGAGCGCGACTTTGCTACACTGGTGGAGATGGCTAACATAGCCGAGGAAGTGAAGCAAGCTGAAAGGCAGAATCGCGATAGGGATCGCAATTGTTTTATGAGAGATTCTGGAACATTAGGAGCTGCAAACCAGAATTTTAAGAGGGCTAGAGTAGAAGAACCAGTTCAAGCTGTGCCAGTGAATGTTGTTAGACCACAAGCTTGTGGGGACTGTGGTAGAATGCATCGAGGTGAATGTTGGAAATGCATTGGAGCCTGTTTCCGCTATGGGTCCGAAGAGCATCAGGTTAAGAACTACCCACAGAAGCCAGCTGAGGCTCAAGCCGCTGATCAGAGGGTTGCTCAGCCTATGCGAGGAGGGTTGCCACCGCCGAGGGGCTGTGGCCAAGGTAGAGGAGGAAATGGTAATAGACGTGGTCGTGGAGCACATGGAAGAGGTGCTGGTAATGCTGAGGCTCGTCAGCTAGCCTTGGTGTATGCTTCTCATCGTCGCGATGAGGGTGATGCGCCTGATGTTATAACTGGTACGTTCTTAATATCTAGTTTACCTTATACTGCTTTGATTGATGTGGGTTCGACGCATTCATATGTGGCTTGTGGGATTTCTAGATTATTGGGTGTGCATTCTAAGGAGACTGTGAGTGGGGTAACAGTAGTTAGTCCTTTAGGTCACTCTGTTAAAATAGACAAACTCTTTAGGGAAGTACCTTTAGAGACTCAAGGTAGTATCTTTACTGGAGATTTAATGGAGCTACCTTTTGGAGAATTCGATTTGATTTTGGGCATGGACTGGTTAACTAAGCACAAAGCGACGTTGGACTGTGCGGCCAAAAGGATGGTGTTGAGAACGGTCGAAGGCGATGAAGTTATGGTTATTGGTGAGCGTAGGGACTATTTGTCCAATATGGTTTCGGCCTTAAGGGCTGAAAAGCTGATGCGTAAGGGATGTGAAGCATACTTGGTGGTTGTAAGTCAAACTGAACCCGAAGGGGTGACAGTGGAGATAGTGAGGACTGTTAATGAATTTTAAAATGTATTTCCTGAGGAACTTCCTGGATTACCTCCTAACCGAGAAGTTGAATTTGGGATCGATCTGTTACCTGGAATAGCTCCAGTGTCCATTGCGCCCTATAGAATGGCACCAAAGGAGCTAGTGGAATTGAAAGCCCAGACTGAAGAGTTGTTAGATAGGGGCTTCATTAAACCGAGCGTGTCTCCGTGGGGAGTACCGGTACTATTCGTGAAAAAGAAGGATGGAATGATGCGTATGTGCATTGATTATCGCCAGTTGAACAAGCTGATGATAAAGAATAAGTATCCTCTGCCGAGAATCGACGATCTGTTCGACCAGCTTAAAGGAGCTTCTATGTTTTCTAAGATCGACCTTCGATCTGGATATCATCAGTTAAGGGTAAAGGAGGTGGATGTGCATAAGACGGCATTCAAAACTCGTTATGGTCACTACGAGTTTTTGGTTATGCCATTTGGATTGACGAATGCACCGGTGGCTTTTATGGATTTAATGAATTGAGTATTCCAGCTGTAATTGGATCAATTCGTGGTCTCCTTTATTGACGATATATTGGTGTATTCAGACACAGAAGAGAAGCATGATGGGCATCTTCGAATTGTTCTGCAGATTCTAAGAGAAAAGCAATTGTATGTGAAATTTAGTAAGTGTGAATTCTGGCTTCGAGACGTGACTTTTCTGGAGCATGTTGTTTCTGCTGAGGGGATTAGGGTAGATCCTCGCAAGATTGAGGCAATTTTGGATTGGAAGCCGCCAAGGATGGTGTTCAAAATTCGTAGTTTTTTGGGTTTGGCAGGCTATTATAGAAGGTTTGTTGAGGGGTTCTCTATCATCGCGGCTCCGTTAACGAAATTGTTAAGGAAGGGAGTGGCCTTTATTTGGACTGAGAGGTAGCAAGAAGCTTTTGACAAGATGAAAAGGGTGTTGACTGAGGCGCCAGTGTTGATTCAGCCAGAATCTGGAAAGGACTTTACGGTTTATAGTGATGCTTCGCATGTGGGATTAGGTTGTGTGCTGATGCAAGAGGGTAAGGTGGTTGCTTATGCTTCGCAGCAGCTTAAGCCTCACGAGGCGAATTACCCTACGCATGATTCGAGTTGGCAGCGGTGGTATTTGCATTGAAAATCTGGAGACACTACCTTTATGGGGAAAAGTGTATTATATACACTGACCATAAAAGTCTCAAATATCTATTAACTCAGAAGGAGTTGAATCTTAGGCAACGGAGATGGATAGAGTTGCTTAAGGATTATGACTGTTCGATTGAATACCACCCTGGCAAGGCTAATGTAGTGGCTGATGCACTGAGTCGAATGACCGTTGCTGAGTTAAAGGCCATGTTTGCTCGTTTGAGTTTGTATGATGATGGAAGCTTGCTAGCAGAGTTGCAAGTAAGACCGACTTAGACTGAGAGAATTAAAGAGTTACAGTTGAAGGATGATTCGTTGATTCCTCGATTTTAGCAAGTCAAGGATGGTGAGAGTGAGGACTTTGGACTGAATTCTGATGGGGTTCTATGCTTTCGAGGAAGAGTTTGTATTCCTAAGGATATTGAGTTGAGGTAGTTGTTATTGAGCGAGGCTCATGGTGGATCCTATGCCATACACCCTGGAGGTAATAAGTTGTATAGAGATTTGCGAGAGGTTTATTGGTGGCCTGGACTTAAGTGAGAGGTGACTGAGTTCTTTGGGAAATGCCTGACGTGTCAGCAAGTTAAAGCTGAGCACCAATTGCCTTCTAGATTGTTGCAGCCAGTAAAGACTCCACAGTGGAAATGGGAAAGGGTAATGATGGATTTTGTGAGTGGGTTGCCTTTGACACCTTCAAAGAAAGACTCTGTTTGGGTAATCATGGATAGATTGACGAAGTCTGCTCATTTTATACCGGTTAGAACCAATTACTCACTTCAAAAGTTGGCCAAGCTGTATGTAGCAGAGATAGTGCATTTCCATGGGGTGCCAATTTTGATAATTTCTGATCGAGATCCTAGATTTACATCTCGATTCTAGAAGAAGTTGCATGAGGCGTTAGGTACGCGATTGGACTTCAGTACTGCATTTCACCCTCAGACAGATGGTCAGTCTGAGAGGGTCATTCAAGTGTTGGAAGACATGTTAAGAGGATGTGTTATCGACTTTCGTGGTAGTTGGGAAGATTATTTACCGTTGGCGGAATTTGCATACAACAACAGTTATCAAGCAAGTATTCAGATGGCTCCATATGAGGCACTTTATGGGCGAAGATGTCGTACTCCTACTTGTTCGGCAGAGCTGGGAGAGCGCCAAGTTCTTGGACAAGAGTTAGTGGTAGATACAGAGAGCAAGGTTAAACTGATTCGTGATCGGTTAAAGGAAGCATCTAATAGGCAAAAGTCATATGCTGATCTTAAGTGTAAGGAAATTGAGTTTGCTGTTGGAGATAGAGTATTCCTTAAGGTTTCACCGTGGAAGAAGATCTTGAGGTTTGGTAAAAAGGGCAAATTAAGTCCGCAGTTTATTGGGCCTTATAAGATTATCAAGCGGATTGGGCCAGTAGCATATCAGTTGGAGTTGCCGCCAGAGTTGGATCGTATCCATGACGTTTTTCACGTGTCTATGCTAAGATGGTATCAGTTGGACCCTTTGCATATTGTACCAGTAGAGGAGATTGTAGTAAATACCAATTTGACCTTCGAGGAGGAGCCTGTGCAAATCTTAGATCGTGAAGTCAAAGTCTTAAGGACGAAGTTTGTTCCATTGGTTAAGGTGCTATGGCGCAACCATGGTAGAGAAGAAGCTACATGGGAGCCAGAAGAAGCGTTACGTCAACAATACGCTCAATTATTTGGATCAGGTAAATTTTGAGGTCGAAATTTCTTTAAGGTGGTAGAGTTGTAACGCCCTAATTTTTGGGATTTTTTGGGTTTTGTGAATTTTAGTGAAGTTTTAAAATTTTGATGTTCTGAAGGTTGAAAATGTATGTAAATATGTTAGTGGGCCTTTAGAAGGCCCAACCTTAAGTTAAAACCCAGTACAATATTAAGTTGGATTTTCAAGTGAAATGGAACTTGGTTAAGTGGGCCTTTAAGAAAAACCGTGTAAAATATGTCACAAAGGGAGCCTTGGTAGAGTGGCAAGGTGGCGCCACTAAGCTCCTAAAAAAGTAGCGCCTAAGTGGGTATTCAAGGACAAGGGTTCAAGTTGTAAGGTAGGCGTAGTGTTCTTTTTAATTTTTAGACATTTGCCGGGCATGTGACCAACTTAAGTGAGAATTCGGCAAGGGCTTGGGGCGATTGTTCAAGTGTGTTATTAGGGTTACATCTTTTTCTATTTTCTGTCATGACAATTAGGGTTAGCCACCTTAGGAGTTATCTTTCTCTTTTTAGTCAAAAAGCCGAAACTTGCCTCTCTAAGAGCATCTAGCCGATTTCTTCATCTTCTTCTCCTCTACCATTGTTTTTCCTCTTTTCTTTTCACCCTGTTGATCTTCTCCTTAGCCAAACATCCTTTCTACTCAGACCTACTCTTTCTTTCGATTTCATCCCTTCATAAAGAACCATAGCCGATTGTTAAAACTGTCGAAATCCTAAAATAAAACTCACCTTTGTGCCAAATTCCCTAAGCCAAGATTCCTCGACATTCTTTCGTTCTTTTGGCCAAATCTAACTCCTTCTAAACTCTAAATCCCTATCGATAAGACCTATACTAAACTCCGCATAACGAATCATCTTCTTCCTTACCATTCTCAAAGCCGAAATCAGCATTAGTTTAGGGAGATAGCTGAAAATTTTAGATCTCAGAGATAAGGGTTCTACTAACGTTTAAGGGTCAGATTTACATCAGATCTGCATAGGAATCGAAGAGAAATCGTTGGTAAGTGCTTAACACCTTAGATCTGTACATTACTTCATGTTATGGAAATGCCGAAGTCCCTAGAGGCTTAGGGAGGCTGTCGTTTGGGCTCTAAGACTCTAAGGGGGTTATAATAATTGATTTCTTTGGTGTTAGTGTGACTTGGAGACTGCTGACAAGGGTTGAATTATCGGTACAACCAGATCTAGGCATTAAGGAGATCAAAGACGACAAGGTAAGTGTTCTTGGCCATTAAGGGTGATGGCCGAGTATGTAAGTGGGATTTTGTGAAGTTTCGATTTAGATTTAAGTATTAGTATGATCTGATCTATTTAGGTGATCGTGTAGGAATAAGCACGTGGAGGATTTCATCGATAAAACTACAAATCAGGTGTGTGTCCCGAACACCATTCATTGCTTAAATCGGCAAAAGCCGAAATGCCGAAATGCCAAAGCTCTGGCATTTCGAAGGCTTGTGAGCATACAAACGATCTCAAGTCGGTAGGTAAACATTGGAATTCGATTCGGCACTGGTAAGTGAGTTGACAGTGAAATTTTTGGCGCTGCGGTAAGTTGGGCCTCGGTGGGCCGAATATGGGCCCAGCGGGCTTTTGGGCCCATCTAGAGTAAAATTAGGTTTCAGGGTAATAATGTGGACTATAACCGTAAAAACTACTAAGAGGAGTAATGGATTAAAGATTATGGCTTAAATGGGCTTAACGGGCTAATTGACATGGTAGGGCCCATAGGGGATTTTAGGGCCTAAAGGCTAAAATTGATAAACTGAATTAAGTGAGTTTCTGTAACAACCACTGAAATAGTAGAGGCTGTAATAGTAAGAAAAACTGTAATAAGAGAGTAGAATTACTGAAATACCCTTAGGGTGAGAAATTACTGATTTACCCCTAGGTGGAAAATTACCATTATACCCCTAGGGCTAGAATTGACTGTACTGTTTGACATGACTATTTCTGTTACTGCATATCATGATGTATGTATCACTGATGCATGGGTTAGGTTTATATTGGAGGAAGTGTAAGTGGCACTGCCACGTTACTGAAAGGGGCTTTGCCTCGTATACTGTTTATCTGAGCAGCTATGCTGCGACTGTGGTGTGTTGGCTGGGTGGGTCGAGTTATTCCCCACATGGTGTGTTGGTTGGAATGGGTGGTGTGTACTGGATGGGTGGGTCGAGTAGTCTCCCCGCGTTCTTTGGGTTGCATACATACTATTTTACTGTACTGTACTGTTTTGGGCCTTAGGGCCATACTGTTATCTGAATAGGGCTTTGGCCCAGTATCTATTATCTGAATAGGGCTTGGCCCAGTAATTGTAATCTGAATAGGGCTTCGGCCCAGTATCTGACTGAGACTGGTTAGGGCTTAAGCCAGTGGGCTCGAGCCAATTTGGGCTTTGGATGGGTTTTGCACACACTGAGTTTTCCCAAACTCACCCTTTTCTTTCCATCCTTGCAGGTGAGCCCTAGATCGTGACTTGGTTGCTGGGAGGGATTCAGAGTGGCCACGAGGAATGAACACTGTTTAAAATTGGTTTATTACTTTAATTACTTTTATTACTGGTTTATTTTATTTTGGATTGTAATAAGGCCGCTATAACTGTTTTTGTTTGGGGGTTTTTAAATTTCTTTAAGTATGCATGTTTTTATTCAACTACAAATGACACACCTTTATCCAAAACTAAACAAACGTTTTCATAATCAATCTGGCAAGACAAATGACTAAGTAAGATAATATTATTAAAAGTAAATTGATGTAAGCATGAAATTAAGAATAAGTCGATTAATCACTTAAATGGGAATTTCCAAAATCAAAGCAGTGCTTTTCAAAACACACCAACATACTTAGTACTTAGGAAGCGTAAATCAGTCTAGGTGATGTAGCACACCGAACTTGGGCGTAACGTCTAGGCCGGGTTTGGGGTGTTACATAATAGGTATATTATAGATAGAAAAGGTACCTATAATCATGTCGGGAGACAAAGCTTCTTCACGGGCACAAATGGCATAGGTCCTCGCAGGCTCTCTACCCTCTAACCTAGCTATAGAATCTCTAGGGGCACCTCTTTTACTACCCCACTACCCGGGTTCTTCTGTGGTCTACCCTTCGAAAGAGTATTACTCACTCTCACCTCTTGCTTTTTATTACCCACATCCATCTCAGGACAATCCCAGATGAAATGATCAAGTGAACTGCACCGAAAACAACCTCTTTCATTTCCTCGACACTCGCTGAAGTGTTGTCTACTGCACTATGAGCACTTAGGCCTATCTAGTCGAGCACTACCAACACTCGTAACAGAGGTAGTCTAAGCTTTGGGTGTCGTATGCTGCTTATTCTTGCTTTTGCTTAAATATCCCACCGAAACATTGGATCGGGTGGTAAACTCTCTAGACGTCTTGGATGAGGATTAATGTGATTTCCCCATATGTATTTTCTTTGAGTCCCGATACTCCATATCAGTTTTTCTCTTCTTCTATGCCAACTCTTCAGCCTTGCACGCTCTCTCAATGAGTACTACAAACTCTCAAATCTCTAGAATACCCACCAACAATCGGATGTCCTCATTTAAGCCGTCTTCAAATCACTTACACATGGTGGCTTCAGAAGACACACACTTCCTAGCGTACTTGCTGAGCCTTACAAACTCACGCTCGTACTCGGTAACTGTCATTTGACCTTACTTTAATTTAAGGAACTCCTTTCTCTCTGGCTAATATACTTTTCCGAAACTCTTCGTGAAAGGACTCCTAATTTACTCTTTCTCTTGGTACCATTGACACGAGAGTACTCCATCATTGGTAAGTTCAATTCAGTAGGAGTGACACTACACACTTTACGCACTCCTCCGATGTGCACGACAGCTCATCAAATACTCAGATGGTATTTTCCACCCAAAACTTGGCTCTCTACGGATCATCATCAATGTTTTCCCTAAATTCCTCAGCCCCACATTTTCTAATTCGGTCTACTGGAGGTTTTTCTCTCCCACCCATTTCTGCTCCTAGAGGAGTTACTGAGGCATGCTAATAAATCGAAGGAGGTGGGGGAGGTGGAGTGTTCAGATTTGTACGAACATACTCTGTATACCAAGCATCAATCATTTAGAGGTAGGCTTCTTTAGCCCCTTCGCCTTGACTCATCGTCACAGGCCCAGTCTCAACTAGCCCGGTCCTTTCAGTGGGAGCCAACACGTTACTTTCCATATCATCTGCCATAGCTCCTTCACGATCCAATTACTATATGAAAAATATAATTTATAATCGTCAGGAGTTGTCACACTATCATATTACAATTATGGCATGTATAG
The DNA here is from genome assembly GCA_020496765.1 of Gossypium stocksii. NCBI lineage: Eukaryota > Viridiplantae > Streptophyta > Magnoliopsida > Malvales > Malvaceae > Gossypium > Gossypium stocksii. The sequence goes on from CM035624.1 coordinate 47,744,461, forward strand.
CTAGACTCGTACATGTAACACCCCAGACCTGGCCTAGAAGTTAGGCCCGAATTTGGTGTGTCACATTGAAGTGTTTTTCGAAAACCTTATTTTATTGAAAACCCTTTTTATTATTTAAAAACTTAAATCTCAGTTTGCATTCGCTACTTTCAAAACATGGTCTATTTATAGTAATTTACTTTTAAAACCTTAATTACTATCATAAGTGAGTACCAAGTAAGTTTGAGAAAGCTGTAAAAATTAGTAGTTTGTAGGAACTCTTGATTTGAAAACAGTTAACGTTTTTGAGAAATTGAGTTCTACTTAGAGCAGATAATAAACAAAAACCGAACTTAACATTTCGAAATTATAAAAGGCCTTATTACAAAAAATAAAACCCCAGAATGAAATTAAATGCTAAATAAAAGCCAAATCAAAGAAAACAGGAGCAGTAGTGTGGCCACCTTCGAGTCCCTCGTAGCTCCGACCCGTTAAAGGCTAGAAATTACCTGAAAGGTTAAAAACGGGGTGAGTTTATAAAAACTCAATCTGTAATCCCCACTACAAATACGAACAGTCAGTCATGTAAAAGAATTAAAAAGTTTACCCTACCACAGTTCCAGTATCAATTGGGCCCTAGCCCACTATAACAGACTGCACTAGATGGGCCTTAGCCCATTACAAAATCAGAAACATTATCAGAACTAGAATCAAAATGAGAATCAAAATCAGAATCAAAATCAGAATCAGAGTCAGTATCAGTATCAGAATTAGAATCAGAATCAGTATCAATTAACAGAATCGGAATCAAAATCAAAATGTGAATGCAATCCCAACCCAGTCTAGCCATCACACCACCCGTACCAACCAACACACCATGTGGGGAATAACTCAACCCACTCAGCCCACACACCAATGGGCAGCAAAGCTGCCAATAACAGAATATCGTGGCAGAGCCACCAGAATCAGAAAACGTGGAAAAGCCATTTAATAGAATCAGAAACATTATCAGAACTAGAATCAAAATGAGAATCAAAATCAGAATCAAAATCAGAATCAAAATCAGAATCAGAGTCAGTATCAGTATCAGAATTAGAATCAGAATCAGTATCAATTAACAGAATCAGAATCAAAATCAAAATGTGAATGCAATCCCAACCCAGTCTAGCCATCACACCACCCGTACCAACTAACACACCATGTGGGGAATAACTCAACCCACTCAGCCCACACACCAATGGGCAGCAAAGCTGCCAATAACAGAATATCGTGGTAGAGCCACCAGAATCAGAAAACGTGGAAAAGCCACTTAACAGAATACATGGCACAAAGCTATCGCTAACGTGTCTATAATCAGCACAAAGCCTGTGATATTGGCACAAAGCACATTATAATGGCACGAAGCCCAAAATATCGATACGAAGCCCACAATAACGGTACACAGCCTTGGGTAATGGCACAAGCCCATAATAACAGCACGAAGCCCACAATATCGATACAAAGCCCACAATAACGGCATACAGCCTTTGGTAACATGATCGGCACTCAACCATCGGTCGGTCCACAGTCGTCTCGGGTGACCCGTACGACCTTATCAAATCAGTACGAATATACGGCTCTTAAGCCTTTGATGGATCCACAGTCGTCAAGCAACCATGCGATCCTAACAGATCAGATCTTCCTCCAAACAAAATCCCAACCCATGCAACATGTCATGTATGCAGAATGTCATGCCCATATTTTAATCAAACAATCATAGTCAAGTCATTCAAATCACCAACATATATTCACAATCAAATCCGTCAAACACACAGTTCAAGTCAGTCACTTGCCCACATGGGCAAAATGGTAATTTTACCCTACAAGGGTAACTCGGTAATTCTACCCTACATGGGTATTTCAGTAATTCTACCCTAAAGGGCTATTTCAGTAATTTCGCCAATCAAGGGTAAAACGATAATTTTACAAATTAGGGTAAAACGGTAATTTTACAAATCAAGGGTAAAACGATAATTTTAAAATCAGGGGTAAAACGGTAATTTTACAAATTAGAGGTAAAATGGTAATTTTGCAAATCAAGGGTAAAACGGTAATTTTACAAATTAGGGGTATTATAGTAGTTCTACCCTATAAGGGTATTTTAGTAATTTTGTAAACTAAGGGTATTTTAGTAATTTTGTAAATCAAGGGTATTTCAGTAATTTGTAAATCAAGGGTAGTTCAGTAATTTCGTAAGCTAAAGCATTCTAAATGGAGATAACAATGCGAATGGGCCTAGGGCCCATTCTCAGCTCAAATAGGCCCACACGTTCGTATGGCCCTTTTACCCTAAATCTAGCCACATATATGAGATTCACCTAGTCTAGTCCAATATTTACTATACAATCAAGCAACTTATCCAAATGGGCCTGTAAGCCCATTGGGCCCACATGGCCCTTTTCAGTCCATCGCGGCCCGAAGCAGCTATCCTACAGCTAGAGTAGTGAGAAATACACACATAATAGGAGACTGGAGTTCATTCGCGCTCCGAGCACTTTTAGCCTACGCCCAACCCAAACGAGCCGGGCATAAAGCAAAAGGGATTAGCCAAGAAAGGTACCTATACTCTCCTCATGGTTCTCCTTATTTAAAGCCAGCTTCGCATCCACTCTTATGTTAGCTTCCCAATGTGGGATCCCTCCATCATCAGAGTTTAAATTCAACACCAACTCTTGCCGCCCCCTGTTGGCAAAATAAAAGCTCTTTGATTGCCATAAGTTTCGAACCCTGGACCTCCTTGCCAACTCTATAATGCCACCTTCTTGCCTCTTATGTGGCATTACTTTGCCACTAGACCACAAGGCTTTTTGTGGCACAAATTCTCCAACAATATTCTTAAGGCCTACCTACTACACCCATGGTTTAATTCACCTTAAACCAAAATTTTTGCTAGAGTCTAGGTTTGAACCCAAGACTTCTCCAACACTTCTCAACACACTTAACCACTGAAACAAGCCTTCATTAACGGAATTTACATGCACAACAAAATATTATAAGCTGCTTTCAATTGCTTCCATGCTCAAGGCCCAAAACATCTAGGACCAAATTCAGGGTGTTACAACTCTACCTCCCTTAAAGAAATTTCGTCCACGAAATTTCCATCTAACAAGATAGTCGTGTAACATCTACCCCGTTATGCTACCGCTGCGCATTCTGGTCTACTATCACAATCACACTTCACCTAGAACTTGAAACACCTCATACATACAACACTTAATCACTGAAGCAGACACATATTTATCACACATATATACAATTTCTATATCCAACATCACATCCACATAAAATAAATACCAAATTTAAATTCAAACCAATATATAAAGAATCTACAGTACTTCAATTTCTAAACAGATAAAAGTATTCAGAAGACTTACGGATTCAGCACCGGAGACTCGGTGTGCCAAACTTTTTAAGATAAATACCTCAAAAGTACCACATGTTTAAAAATAATTTTCTAAAATTCAAACTTTGGAAACCCAATCCACATACGAGTTGTTGCAACTTGGCTCTGATACCATTAAATGTAACACCCCAAATCCAGCCTAGAAGTTAGCCCCGAATCAGGTGTGTCACATTGAAGTGTTTTTTGAAAACCTTATTTTATTGAAAACCCTTCTTATTATTTAAAAACTTAAATCTCAGTTTGCGTTCGCTACTTTCAAAACATGGTTTATTTAAAAGTAATCTACTTTTAAAACCTTACTTAATGTCATAAGTGAGTACCAAGTAAGTTTGCGAAAGTTATAAAAATTAGTAGTTTGTAGGAACGTGTTGATTTGAAAACAGTTAACGTTTTGGGGAAATCGAGTTCTACTTAGAGCAAATAATAAACAAAAACTGAAGTTAATATTTAGAAATTATAAAAGGCCTTATTACAAAAAATAAAATCCCAGAATGAAATTAAATGGTAAATAAAAGCCAAATAAAAGAAAACAGGAGCAGTAGTGTGGCCACCTCCGAGTCTCTCGTATCTCCGATCCGTTAAAGGCTAGAAATTACCTGAAAGGGTAATAAACGGGGTGAGTTTACGAAAACTCATTCTGTAATCCTCCACTACAAATATGAACAGTCAGTCATGTAAAAGAATTAAAAAGTTTACCCTACCACAGTTCCAGTATCAATTGGGCCTTAGCCCACTATAACAGACTGCACCAGATGGGCCTTAGCCCATTACAGAATCAGAAACATTATCAGAACTAGAATCAAAATGAGAATCAGAATCAGAGTCAGTGTCAATATCATAATTAAAATCGGAATCAGAACCAGAATCAGAATTAGAATCAGTATCAATTAACAGAATCAGAATCAGAATCAGAATGTGAATGCAATACTAACCCAGTCCAGCCATCACACCATCCGTACTAACCAACACACCACGTGGGCAATAACTCGACCAACCTAGCCCATACACCAATGGGCAACAAAGCTGCCAATAACAGAATATCGTGGCAGAGCCACCAGAATTAGATAACGTGGCAAAGCCACTTAACAAAATACGTGGCACAAAGCCATCGGTACGTGTCTATAATCAGAACAAAGCCTATGATATTGGCACCAAGCCTTCGGTAATGGCACAAAGCCCATTATAACGGCACGAAGCCCACAATATCGATACGAAGCCCACAATAATGGCACACAGCCATCGGTAATGGCACAAACCCATAATAACGGCACGAAGCCTACAATATCGATACGAAGCCCACAATAACGGCACACAGCCTTTGGTAACATAATCGGCACTCAGCCATCGATCGGTCCATAGTCGTCTCAGGCCCTTATCAAATCAGTATGAATATATGGCTCTTAAGCCTTTGGTGGATCCACAGTCGTCAAGCAACCATGCGATCCTAACAGATTAGATCTTCCTCTATACAAAATCCCAACCCATGCAATATGTCATGTATGAAGAATGTCATGCACATATTTGAATCAAACAATCACAGTCAAGTCATTCATATCACCAACATATATTCACAATCAAATCCGTCAAACACAAAGTCCAAGTCAGTCACTTGCCCATAAGGGCAAAACAGTCATTTCACACCCTAGGGGCAAAATGGTAATTTTACCCCATAGGGGTAACTCAGTAATTCTACCCTACAGGGGTATTTCCGTAATTCTACCCTAAAGGGGTATTTCGGTAATTTCGCCAATCAAGGGTAAAACGATAATTTTACAAATCAGGGGTAAAACAGTAATTTTACAAATCAAGGGTAAAATGGTAATTTTACAAATCAGGGGAAAAACGATAATTTTACAAATTAGGGGTAAAACAATAATTTTGTAAATCAGGGGTAAAACGATAATTTTACAAATCAAGGGTATTACAATAGTTCTACCCTATAAGGGTATTTTAGAAATTTTGTAAACCAAGGGTATTTTAGTAATTTTGTAAATCAAGGGTATTTCAGTAATTTATAAATCAAGGGTATTTCAGTAATTTGGTAAACTAAAGCATCCAAAACAGAGATAACAATGTGAATGGGCCTAGGGCCCATCCTCGGCCCAAATAGGGCCACATGTTCGTGTGGCCCTTTTAGCCCAAATCTAGCCACAGATATGAGATTCACCTAGTCTAGTCTACTATTTACTACATAATCAAGCAACTTATCCAAGTGGGCCTGTAAGCCCATTGGGCCCACATGGCCCTTTTCGGTCTATCGCGACCCGAAGTAGCCGTCCTACCGCTAGAGTAGTGAGAAATACACACCTGATAGGAGACTGGAGTTCATCCGCGCTCCAAGCACTTTTAGCCGACGCCCAACCCAAACGAGCCCGCCATAAAGCGAAAGGGATCAGCCAAGAAAAATACCTTTACTCTCCTCATGGTTCTTCCTCTTTAAAGCCAGCTTCGCATCCACTCTTATGTTAGCTTCCCGATGTGGGATCCCCCATCATCAGAGTTTAAATTCAACACCAACTCTTGCTACCCCCTGTTAGCAAAATAAAAGCTCTTTAATTGCCATGAGTTTCGAACCCTGGACCTCCTTGCCAACTCTATGACGCCACCTTCCTGCCTCTTATGTGGCGCTACTTTGCCACTAGACCACAAGGCTTTTTGTGGCACAATTTCTCCAATAATATTCTTAAGGCCTACCTACTACACCCAGGGTTTAATTCACCTTAAACCAAAATTTTTGCTAGAGTCCAGGTTTGAACCCAGGACTTCTCCAACACTTCTCAGCACTCTTAACCACTGAAACAAGCCTTCATTAATGGAATTTACATGCACAACAAAATATTATAAGCTGCTTTCAACCGCTCCCATGCTCAAGGCCCAAAACTTCTAGGCCCAAATTCAGGGTGTTACAACTCTACCTCCCTTAAAGAAATTTCATCCCCGAAATTTCCATCTAACAAGATAGTCGTGTAACATCTACCCCACTATGCTACCGATGTGCACTCTAATCCTACTATCACTATCACACATCAACTAGAACTTGAAACATCTCATACATACAACACTTAATCACTGAAGCAGACACATATTTATCACACATATATATAATTTTTATATCCAACATCACATCCACATAAAAAAAATACCAAAATTAAATTCAAACCAATATCTAAAGAATCTACAGTACTTCAATTTCTAAACAAAAGTATTTAGAAGACTTACGAATTTGGCGCCGGAGACTCGGTGTGCCATACTTTAATGAGAAAGACCTCAAAAATACCACATGTTTGAAAATAATTTTCAAAAATTCAAACTTTGAAAACCCAATCCATAGCTGAGTTGTTGCAACTTGGCTCTGATACCATTAAATGTAACACCCCAAACCCGACTTAAAAGTTAGGCTCGAATCTGGTGTGTCACATTGAAGTATTTTTCGAAAACCTTAATTTATTAAAAACCCTTCTTATTATTTAAAAACTTAAATCTCAGTTTGTGTTCGCTACTTTCAAAACATGGTTCATTTAAAAGTAACTTACTTTGAAAACTTTACTTATTGTCATAAGTGAGTACCAAGTAAGTTTACGAAAGCTGTAAAAATTAGTAGTTTGTAGGAACGTGTTGATTTGAAAACAATTAACGTTTTTGGGAAATCGAGTTCTACTTAGAGCAAATAATAAACAAAAATCGAACATAAAATTTAGAAATTATAAAAGGCCTTATTACAAAAAATAAAATCCCAAAATGAAATTAAATGGTAAATAAAAGCCAAATAAAAGAAAACAGGAGCAGTAGTGTGGCCATCTCTGAGTCCCTCGTAGCTCCGATCTGTCAAAGGCTAGAAATTACCTGAAAGGTTAATAAATGGGTGAGTTTACGGAAACTCAGTCTGTAATCCCCCACTACAAATACGAACAGTTAGTCATGTGAAAGAATTAAAAAGTTTACCCTACCACAGCTCCAGTAACAATTGGGCCTTAGCCCACTATAACAGACTACACCAGATGGGCCTTAGCCCATTACAGAATTAGAAACATTATCAGAACTAGAATCAAAATGAGAATCAGAATCAGAATTAAAATCAAAATCAGAGTCAGTATCAGAATCAGAATCAGAATCAGAATCAGAATCAGAATCAGAATCGGAATCAGTATCAATTAACAGAATAAGAATAAAAATCAGAATGTGAATGCAATCCCAACCCAGTCCAGCCATCACACTACTCGTACCAACCAACACACCATGTGGGGAATAACTCAACCCACCCAGCCCACACACCAATGGGCAGCAAAGCTGCCAATAACAAAATATCGTGGCAGAGCCACCAGAATCAGATAACATGGCAAAGCCACTTAACAGAATACGTGGCACAAAGCCATCGGTAACGTGTCTATAATCAGCATAAAGCCTATAATATTGGCAGAAAGCCTTCAGTAATGGCACAAAGCCCATTATAACCACACCAAGCCCGCAATATCGATACGAAGCCCACAATAACGACACACAGCCTTCGGTAATGGCACAAGCCCATAATAACGGCACGAAGCCCACAATATCGATACGAAGCCCATAATAACGGCACACAGCCTTCGGTAACATGAACGGCACTCAGCTATCGATCAGTCCATAATCGTCTCGGGCGACCCGTGTGACCTTATCAAATCAGTACGAATATATGGCTCTTAAGCCTTTGGTGGATCCACAGTCGTCAAGCAACCATACGATCCTAACAGATCAGATCTTCCTCCACACAAAATCCCAACCCATGCAACATGTCATGTATGCAGAATGTCATGCCCATATTTGAAACAAACAATCACAGTCAAGTCATTCATATCACCAACATATATTCGCAATCAAATCCGTCAAACACACAGTCCAGGTCAGTCACTTGCCCACAAGGGCAAAATAGTCATTTCACACCCTAGGGGCAAAATGGTAATTTTACCCCATAGGGGTAACTCGGTAATTCTACCTTACAAGGGTATTTTAGTAATTCTTCCCTAAAGGGGTATTTCGGTAATTTTACCAATCAAGGGTAAAATGATAATTTTACAAATCAGGGGTAAAATGGTTATTTTGCAAATCAAGGGTAAAACGGTAATTTTACAAATTCGGGGTAAAACGGTAATTTTGCAAATCAGGGGTAAAATCATAATTTTGCAAATCAGGGGTATTACAGTAGTTCTACCCTATAAGGGTATTTTAGTAATTTTGTAAACTAAGGGTATTTTAGTAATTTTGTAAATCAAGGGTATTTCAGTAATTTGTAAATCAAGGGTATTTCAATAATTTGGTAAACTAAAGCATTGTAAATAGAGATACCAATGCGAATGGGCCTAGGGTCCATTCTCGGCCCAAATAGGCCCACACGTTCTTGTGGCCTTTTTAGCCCAAATCTAGCCACAGATATGAGATTCAACTAGTCTAGTCCAATATTTACTTCACAATTAACCAACTTATCCAATTGGGCCTGTAAGCCTATTGGGCCCACATAGCCCTTTTCGGTCCATCGCGGCCCAAAGTAGCCGTCCTACCGCTAGAGTAGTGAGAAATACACACCTGATAGGAGACTGGAGTTCATCCGCGCTCTAAGCACTTTTAGCCGACGCCCAACCCAAACGAGCCTGCCATAAAGCGAAAGGGATCAGCCAAGAAAGGTACCTTTACTCTCCTCATGGTTCTCCTTATTTAAAGCCAGCTTCGTATACACTCTTATGTAAGCTACCCGATGTGGGATCCCCCTATCATCAGAGTTTAAATTCAACACAAACTCTTGCCGCCCCCTGTTAGCAAAATAAAAGCTCTTTGATTGCCATAAGTTTTGAACCCTGGACCTCCTTACCAACTCTATGACGCCACCTTCCTGCCTCTTATGTGGCGCTACTTTGCCACTAGGCCACAAGGCTTTTTGTGGCACAATTTCTCCAACAATATTCTTAAGGCCTACCCACTACAACTAGGGTTTAATTCACCTTAAGCCAAAATTTTTGCTAGAGTCCAGGTTTGAACCCAGGACTTCTCCAACACTTCTCAGCATACTTAAACACTGAAACAAGCCTTCATTAACGGAATTTACATGCACAACAAAATATTATAAGCTACTTTCAACCGCTCCCATGCTCAAGGCCCAAAACTTCTAGGCCCAAATTCAGGGTGTTGCAGTACACAAGCTATGTTAGTCCTAGAATCTACTAAACATACCTCTGATACCACTAAATGTAACACCCTTACCCATATCCGACGTCGAGATAGGGTACTAGGCGTTACCTTACTAAAACGCATGCAACCATTCCAACTTAAGCCAACGAAATGCATCCCAATTTAAAACTTTTTCAAACATCATCCTATAGTCCTTCATATGGGCCTACGAGGCATAAAACTTGATTTGGAAACAATATGGGACCATTTCGGGTACTTGAGAAAATTTCACTAAAAATTACTAAAAATAGGGCACATGCCCATGTGGAAGGGTAACATGCCCGTGTGGCCTCTAGACATGGCCATGCTAATGGCCTGTGCAGCCTAATTAGGGCCTAATCAAAAAAGTGGTTTCGGAACCACTAAACTGAGTCAGAAAATTTCTAAAATATTATTGTTCATGTTTTTATTTTGTGTTTGATTATATGTGAAAATTTGGTGGTTTAATTTTGTTATTTGGACGTCAATTTAGCAAATAATGCTTAATTGCATTAAAGTAAAAATTAGATAGAAAAATGTGAATATGCCGAATTGTGGTTGTTCTTAAAGTTTGGAGGGTTTATAAAGCAATTAAACCATGCATAGTTTGCATGGACAAAATCGATCATGTGAAAATGGTTAAGAAATAAGTATAATGAGGTTAAAATGGTACTTTAATTATAAATGGTCATGCATGTAATAGTAAAACTTAAACTTTGTTGCCATTCATTCTTACTTTGCCAATTTCATAAAGAAAATAAGAGAAAAAGAGCTAAAGCATTCGGCCAAGGTCCTTGTACGTATCAAAGGTATGTTCATGTGGATTTTTGACAAATTGTTTTTGAATTTGAGTGGATTGTCAAGTGTTTAACATGACCCATGTTTTAATTCTTGAATTTGTGATGATTGATGCATTCGGCTATGGTTTTGGTGTGTTAAAATTGTTGATAAATTGGTGTTGTGTGTTGGGGGATGGTTATATGAGAGTATGAATTAGTTTAATTTTACTTTGAGTGGTTAAATTGAGAAATAACATTCGGCAATTATGGAAGTGAGATAATTGTGCTTAATTGTTGAATTTTGTTTAACTAAAATTTGTTAGTATGTGATTAAATGCTAGCCAAATGTGTTTTAAGGTGAATTGGGAAGTGAAAGACGAGTAAATTCTTTAAATTGGTAAGTATGGCTTGATCTACATGTGGAAAGTTATTAGTGTGATAAATTGAGAGTTTTGCTAAATAATAGGACCGAATGTTTAATTGTTAGTATAAAAATAGATATGTGATTTCTTATTAAGGACTTGGATGGAATGTATGACGTTTTTGGGGCGTTTGAGGTTATAGAATGCAAATTGAGCTAGGAGTTTAGTAATTTTTATAAGTTAGGCCCAAATGAAAACTTGATGTTCGGGTATAGTGAATGAATTGAGGAACTCCATGTTAGATGAGGGAGCTAATGCTTAAACACTAAATTAACTCACATTAGTAGTTGAATGTGTTTAATGTTCAGACAAGTTTAATTGAGTCCTAGAGCTTTGTGCATTCGGTCATGGTATGTATGTGCATTTTTTTAAGTGTCCTATTGTTGTGCATTGGAAATGATTATAAGTTGATCTTGAAGCTTGGTAATTCGTTAAAGAATAGGTCAATTGATGTCTCTTGAATTAACTGATTAAGGTTTATAATGTGTATGATTGATTGATGAATTATATTGCCGAATGTGATTTATTGCGGGTAATGGGTTGAATTGTTAACATAAGGAGGTTAAAGATGATCTATAATGAATATAGATTTATACTATGATTTATGTGTGTTAGTTAAAAATGACTTGAGATATAGTGAATGATGGGGCTATGATTTAATTGGTGAATTACCGAATGTTACTTAGAAAATAATAAGTGAGAATTTTTGTGATTTGAAGGTAATGGCCGATTGTAATCAATGATAAGTAGGCATTAATAAGAGTTAGCTAAATGTGGCTAATAAAGCCTAATTAGTTTCATTGTTGTATTCGACCAAGGGTATGAATAATGGGTAATGACAAGTTAAAATTTCTTGAATATAGCTCAAGAGCAAAGAGAGCCAATTTTGGATAGGGGAAAGGCGAAGATAGTTGAATAGCCGATCCGTAGTTGTTCGACGACAATCGAGGTAAGTTCTTAAGTATTCAAGCTCGATTTGTTTGCATGTTTAAGATTAAATAAGCATGATAAGTGATTATTAGACCTTTATATGTTCAACTTGCCAAGAATGTATCAAACTTAGGCTATAAAGCTGAATATGAAATGAGTTGTATATATATGTTGTGGCCTATTGACTTTTATGAAATGAAGTTAAAGTGTGTGATATGTGCATATATTTGAATTAAGGGAAATAACTTAAATTATGTGTGTGTTATGTGAAATCCAATAGCATATGTATTGATATATATATGAAATTTGGTGATTTGATTAGCATACGATAATATCGGGCTTTGAGCCTAGCAGGCTATAATGCCAGTGAGATAATATCGGGCTTCGACCCTAGCAGGCTATAATGCCAGTGAGATAATATCAGGCTTCGAGCCTAGTAGGCTATAATGCTGGTGAGATAATATCAGGCTTCGAGCCTAGCAGGCGAAATGCCGGTGATGAATTCAGATTTAGAACCTAGAAGGTTAATTGCCAGTGATTTGATAAAAGTCTATGATTTTGAGACTTCAAGATAAAACGACAATTTAAATTGTTCAATACCTGAAGTTGGCCAGGTATTTATCCTGTACTTATATTTGAGTTTGATGTGGATTGAACCATAAGTGTGAAATGTGATGTATATATATATTTAAGTGAATAAGCATTAAGATCACCTATATGGTTATGGTACATTTGGCCAATGTGTGAAATTATGTGAAGATATTGATTTACCTATGATTTATGAGTTCGAATTCAAATGAAAGTAATATGTTAAATGTGCATCATGTATTTATGTATATTCGACCAAATGGCAATATACCTAGAAGATGGTCACTTGCGAATTTGATTTATTAGTTTTAATTGGGTTCAAATATCTGCATTGCTTAAGACTTACTAAGCAAATTAGCTTACTTTAAGTGTCTCTGTTATTCTATTTTATAGATCTCGTTTTGAAGCTACGAGCTAGGGGATTCAAGTTCAAGCCATCCATACTATCGTCACTGTTTGGTACTTTTGATTACTTCTTTTGAAGAATGGCATGTATAGGCTTAACTCTTTATTTTGACACAAGTAATATTTTGATTATGTATGTATAAGAGCCATGCGAAAATGGCTTATTCATTTTGATAAATGTAGTTCCATGGTTTCGTGAAATGAAGTGTTTGATTTAATTATGTTTAGCATTATCGGTTGGTGCATGTATGCATTTCATGCATGAAATAGTTTCAAAATTAATAAGTTGTTACATTTGCATTAAGTGAATAAATCCCTTGAACATTATTACATCTATAAGTTGAGAAAAGGTTTGTTAATGATTACAAGATGAATTTTAAATTGCCTAAGTTTATTTGTATTCGGCTTTTCCTTTAGAACAAGAAAAAAAATGCACATGTTGTGTTAGACCATTAGAGGATAATTCACGACTGCATGTGGTGATTTCGAATATGATTTAAGAGTTTAAAATTTCTTTGATATGCATGATTACTTAGTGAATAAACAAATTATGTTGGTTGACTACAATTGAATGGTTAAAGTTGTGGTTGTTGAGTAACACCTTATAACCCTATTCCAGCGACGGAAGAAGGTCTTAGGGTGTTACATGGCCCGTGTGGTTCACACGGCCTAAGCACCTAGGGACACACTCGTGCCCTCGTCTGTGTAGGTTTATTTACTAACATCGAACCTACAGGGGTTTTCACACGACTTGGCATATGCCCGTGTGCTCAGCCCGTGTCCCTCACACGGCCATGACACATCCGTGTTGTAGCCCGTGTGCAAAAACCTTAACATTCTATTTTTGACGTCAGCAATCACACGGTCGTGGTACACGCCCATGTGCTAGGCCGTGTCCTTCATACGATTGAGACACACGGTCGTGTCTCAGCCCGTGTGTTTACTATTAGGCATTTAATTCTACCAATTCTAGGTGCAGGGGCCACACAGCCTAACCACATGCCCGTAGGGCTAACTGTGTGTCACACACGCCCGTGTATCTACCCGTGTGGACAAAATAAGGCTATCTACCAAACCATTTTGCCACCCTGAAACAAAGTCAAAGACATACAAAACATAACCAATCTCAAATCTCAACCAATGGCCATAATTTGGCACACCAACATTTTCACGTAAAACCAATCCAATTAAGTATGTATGTTATATAAGCCTCATTTGCATTTATCAACCATTATCAAATATTAGCCAATATCTTTGGCTTTATACAAAATGAAGTATTTCAAATTCAAGCCAACACATTTGGCTCCAAAATAATATGACACTTAACAAAAGAATATAATCCTATACATGCCATATTCAAAATATTTAAGCTAACTATACAAAGTGTTTCAATGGATAGTGTCAGCGATGACTCCGACGTTCTTTACTCCTCGAGCTATATAGGCGGCACTATAAGAAAATAGAAAGGAGAGGAGTAAGCATAAAGCATAGTAAGTTATAAGTAAATAAATAACAACAATTTATTAAGCCATGACGTACTTTAAATACATCACAATTCATGCATGATACAAAGAATGGCCACAACCATAACTTACTCAATTCCATCTTTAACTAATCATGCAACATACTAATGATCTCATTTTTCATACAATTGATTTAGATGCCTGCACCACTTACAAAAATCATCATAATATCTCTCAAGCTTATCATTAACTGAAATTTCTCGTTGAACTATTCAGAATACGAATAGATATTCGGTGAGCCTTCAACATAGGGTATCGAGCTGATGCCATGTCCCGAACATAGTCTTACACTATCTCACATATCAAGTCGACGCCATGTCCCAGACATGGTGTTACATTGACTCCCAATGTATCGAGGTCGATGCCATGTCCCAGACATGGTCTTACACTAGCTCTCCTCTATCCGTGCTGGTGCCATGTCCGAGACATGGTCTTACACTAACACACCTCCAAGTCGATGCCATGTCCTATACATGGTCTTACACTAGCTTCCTTGACGAGGCCGATGCCATGTCCCATACATGGTCTTACACTAGCACTCATATCAATGCTGATGCCATGTCCCAGACATGGTCTTACACTGGCTAACACATATCCGTGTCGATGCCATGTACCTGACATGGTCTTACAGTAACACGTAACGAGGCTGATGCCATGTCCCAAACATGGTCTTAGACTAGCTCTTGTATCAACCCTAGTATCATGGCATGAATATCCAGTCTATTCTTAATGTTCAACTGGGTTCTTTGCATAGTTTCTCATCAATTTATTACTAAAAATCATCATTTAAAATTTCTTGCACAATGAATATTATCATGCATAACTCATAATTGCAATTAATCATTTTATGCCAAGACAATGATTTCATGCATAATTATAGTAACGGTGTATTATTTACCTATAACACCTCGGTATACAAAATGGAAATGACTACTTGATTTAGTTGATTTGCTTGGCCTTCCTCCAATCTAGGTTTAGATTTTGTAATTTGTGATCTATATGAATAAAAATTCACTAATTTCATCAGCAATTTAATCTAAACAAATCAAAAATCATAATTTGGCAAAATGACCATTATGCCCCTAGACTTTGACAAAATGACCATTTTACCCCTAGGCTCGGAAATTGATTTTTATCAAATTTCCTTATTAACCAAGCCTAACCGAATTCTTTTCACTCTTAAGGCAGACCAAGATTCCATTATTTCACACACTTACTCTTTATTTTACAGCTTCTATAACTAAGTCATATCTAAGTGTTTCCATGCAAACTCTTTCACAAAAGTTGTTTATTAGCCAACTAAGATTCATTTTCTTCCACAAAAATCCAGCAAACAATATAGACACTCTCATGGTAGAACCCTAGACTTTCAACCATTTTGCAAAATGGTCTCCTCATTAGAAAGCCCATGCTCCAAAGGTCTCAAAAATGTAAAAATATTCAAGAAAGACCATGAGAATCACTTAATAGAGAGAAAACTAAGTGGCTGCAAATTTTGAGCTTCCAAACCCCAAAAATAGCTAAAAATTTTGGTAGAAGGGATGAAGAAATGAAAAAAACGATGTCTAGTTTCTCAGGCTATTATTTAATTACCAAATAAAGTCACCTAACTTTGACTTTTCTTCTTTTCTTGCCTCATATCCCCCCTTGGACGGCCATGCTACATAAAATGGGCCTATTTTCTCATTAAAGACCCCCTATTTTAGTTCCATGACCAATTAACACCATTTGCTAATAAAATCAAACTTTGGCCCTTTATGCGATTTATTCTTTTTTTTGCAATTAAGCCTTCAATCGCGTAAATTAATTCACCAAAATTTTCATGCACTCTTAAAAAATACTATAACACATAAAATAATGCTAAAATAATATTCTCCAACCTCAGGTAAGTGATTTCGAAATCACTATTCTAACTAAGCCCAATTTCGGGCTGTTACAATATCAATCTTACCATAATATACGTATCATCACAAGCTTACCAAATGCCAAATCACCAAACTCACAACTTTAACATTTAGCATAAATGAACATACACCAAAACTCATACACAAACTCATATCATATACTTAATCCACGTCCATTATTGCCATTCGTTAGAAGCTAACTGACACGACTATTTTCATAATTCAAAACATACAATATCATTACTAGCCTGTACATGCCATATACTATATATACAAACCTCAAAAGTATCAAAATAGCGATTGATAGTGTGACGACATTTCTTGACGATCCCCGATCTCGTGCTAGCTTCGATTATGTAAAAAATAGTAGAAAAACACACGAAGTAAGCTTTCAAAAAGCTTAGTAAGACATATACAAATAAAATCATATGAACATTCATAATGTCAATGCACCAAAGCTAAATATAGCTTGTAACTAACAAATATACTACATTTTCACATGAAATTCATATCAATACTTTCCAAGTTCAAACTCACCTTTCCTTATTGATTTTCATATACATTTTCATATGTACCTGAATCGATTACACAATCACATATTCATTCACTTCTCGACATTGCCCGTTGAACAGTTTGAAATTGATAAGGATACTCGAATAGCTCGTAAAGCTCATACAATGCCATATCCCAAATATGGTCTTACATGTTATCAAATATCGATGACACTGTCCCAGACAGGGTCTTACATGAAATCATATACGATGCCCATGTCCTAGACATGGTCTTACACGTAATCTCAGATTGATGCTAATGTTCTAGACATAGTCTTACACGATATCACATCTCAAAATCCTAATGTCATGACACTCATATCTTATACTATTCCTATAGTTCGTACGGGGCTTTTAGACATCTCAATTCTGTCGGTACTTTTTCATTTCCGAACATTCAAAATTCTTAAAATTTCAATAACAATTAATCATATATAATTCACATGAAACACATTTATTTACATATAAACTTACCTTGTATAGAAATGAATGGATCAAAGTGACTATTCAATAACTTTCGACTTCCCCCGATCTATATCCAATTTCTTTCGTTCTTGATTTATATAAATACAAATTTAACATATTCAATCACACATTCATTCAATTTAGTCCGCAAACACAAATTTGGGCATTTTTATTCTTTAGCCCTTAAAATTCCACATGTCTACAATTTAGTTCCTATTTCATAAATACACAAAATTCAAAAAATTCAATAAGATCCATGCTTGGCCAAATTACCCTTATGCCCTTAGTAGCCCATATCTTTCATTTATTTCACACTACAACCCCTAAATTTACACATTTTTCAATTTAATCATTATTTGACATTTTTGTTAAAAAATCACTTTACAAAACATTAAAATCTATCAACAATTATTCATTTTCGATCATCAACATTCAAAAACATCAAGCTATCATCAATGGAACTTCATGAAATCATCAATAATCTCAAAAATTAGGACATGGGCTAGCTAGAATAAGAAGCAATGATCACAAAAACGTATAAATCATCAAAAACTGAGCTCAAAGCACTTACCAATCAAGCTTGCAAGTACCGAACCCTAAAAATCAATCCATGGCTTTCTTCTACATCAATATTCGGCCAAGAAAGATGAAATGAAGCTTGATTTTGGTTTTGTTTTAATTTAATAAACCTTAATAACCAAATTACCTTTTTAACCTTAATTAAAACTATTTAAAAACATTCATTTAAGCCCATTTATGTCAAATCCCACTATCAATGGTCTAATATCAACATAAGGAACTCTGGTTTAATAAACCATTGCAAATAAATAGTCTTAACTTATACAATGCTACTTTTACATTTTACACGATTTAGTCCTTTTTCTCAAATTGAGCTATTAAACGATAAAATAACTCACGAAAATTTCACACATATATATTCACATGCTAATAACACCAAAAATAATATTAAGATAACTTTACAACCTCAAATTTGTGGTTCTGAAACTACTGTTCTGACTAGGCTCTAAATCAGGCTGTTAAAACTCTCCCCCTTAGGGATTTTCGTCCCCAAAAATCTTACCAGTGAATAGGTTTAGGTATTGCTCCATCATAGCATCCTCAGGCTCCCACGTAGCTTCTTCAACCACATACTGATGCCATAAAAATTCTTCAAACACGTAGCTTCTTCAACCACATAACTTCTTCATAAGTCATATCATACTGAATTTCTATCTCGGACAGGGAAATCACATGCGACAGATTGGATCGATATCGTCGAAGCATCAATACGTGAAATACATTATGAATCTTTTCTAACTCAAGTGGCAAAGATAATCTATGAGCAACAGGCCCAATTCACTCGATAATTTCATACGGGCCAATGAATCTCAGACTTTACTTGCCTTTTCTACCGAATTGTAATATTTTCTTCCACAGGGACACTTTCAAAAACACTTTATCCCTGATCTGAAACTCAATATCTTTTCATTTCAAGTCCGCATATGATTTTTGACGATTTGATGCTGCTTTCAAACCATCACGAATCACTTTCGCTTTCTGCTCAGTCTCTTTCATCAAATCTACCCCGTGAATCTTATTCTCACTAAGCTCTGTCCAATACAAAGGTGTTCATCATTTGCGACCATATAAAGCTTACTATGGTGAAATTTTAATACTCATTGAAAACTATTATTATACGCGAATTCAATCAATGACAAATATTATTCCCGTGTACCTTCAAACTCAAGAATGCAGCATCTCAACATATCCCTGAATATCTGAATGACTCGCTCAGATTGACCATCCATTTGTGGGTGAAAAGCAGTATTGAAATATAATTTTGTACCTAATGCCTCTTGCAGTTTCTTCCAAAACCATGAAGTAAATCTTAGATCTCTATTAGAAATAATAGATAGTGGCACCCTGTGCAATCTCACGATATCAGAAATGTATAACTCAGCTAACTTATCAAGCTAGTAGTCATATCGTATCGAAATGAAATGAGCTGTCTTCGTCAGTCTATCAACCACAACCCAAATCGCATCTTTCTTTCTTGGAGATAGGGGCAAACCCAAAACAAAGTCCATAATTGTAGCAGCCCGAATTAGGGCTAAACAGAATTGTGGATTCGAAACCATGGATCTGAAGTCTAAAATATTTTTTCGATTGAGTTTTGATATTTATTGGGTGCTTGAATAATTATGTGAAATTTTGGTGTATGAATTTTGTTGTTTGCATGTCCAATTTGGTAGGTTGGACTAAATTACAATAGGTGAAAAATATGGGTTTTAATCCATCAAGGTATTTGATTGAATTGGGTTTTTAAATTAGGGGTCTTTATATGATAATTAGACCATTTTAACTTAGTTTGAACAAAAAATGCCCAAGGAAGGATGGAAAATCAAAGGTTTTTAATGAAGGGCATTTTGGTCATTTGTTAATCAAAGAAATAAAAAAGTGAAAATAAGTAAAAAATGGTGTCCATCTTCTCCCCCTTGTGCCAAATTTGAAGAGTCACGATAGCTAGAGTTTTGAAAACTTCTCAAGCTCATAGTAAGTCATTTCTAGCCTTACTTTTAATGTTCTTCGTATTTTTGAAATCCTCGTAACTTGCTCTAGCTATTTCTACCACTATTTCAAGCTAGAGTTGATATTTAAAATTTTACCCATGGATGACATAGATGTATGCTAATTTTTGGTGGTGGAATATGAAAGTTTAAAGTGTATTGAACAACTTTTACTAGGTGATTTTTGATGAAAACTTCATAAAGGACTTATTTGTAAAAGATGAAATGTGGTGTGTATAAGTTGTAGAATAGTGCAAATTGTGGGCTGCTATAAGAGGGAAAGTGGTTTGGCTAGGCTTGAAATACAAGAAAATTGAATAAAAATCATAAACCCATCCTAGAGACTAAACTGTAAAATTGAGAAAGTTAGGGGTCAAATTGTAAAATTTGCTATAGGAAGATTTTGGGCTATTTTGAATAATGTGATTATTAAATGAGCTAAATGTGTCATTATAGATCTAGAAGATCGAGGAATCGACCTTGACTGAGGCAAGGGCAAGGTTTCGGACTAAATTGCAAACTATCTCATTTTGCTATCAAGGTAAGTTTATATGTAAGTAATATATCGGTTTTAATTTCATAATAATAAGTTAATGTATGTTATGGATAATGTTGGATGATTTTTGTAATTTTGAGAATTATGGAAATTCGGAGTTCCCAATTGAACCTTCGAAAAATGAATGATATGGATAAAGTGTAGCTAGGTCACATGTGTGGTTCCGAGGGTAGGACACCATGTATACAAGAGAGCTATGAGACATTATGTGGTAGCTAGGTCAAATGTGTAATACGGTGTGTATATCATGTGTACAAGAGAGCTACGAGATAATAATTTCATAAGTAGCTAGGTCACATACGTAATACTGGGTGTATACTATGCGAGAGCTACATGTTTAAAATAGGTAGGTCATATGTATGTTGCCGAGGGTACATCATGTAGACACAAGAGCTATATTATATGTAGCTAGGTCGCATGTATGATTCTAAGTGTTGGACACCATGTAGACACGAGAGCTACGGGATTTAATGGCTAGGTCACATGGATGATATTGAGAGTTCACCATGTGTACACGAGAGCCGAATTATGTGTTGGTGGAGCTATGTGCTGAAACCACCGAGTATTGGATGTTATTCCGAAGGGTTCAACGAGAAAGTTTACTAAAAGAGGTTTGTGTGGTTATGTGGTGTGTAAGTGCATGTGTATTTATGAGCCGATGAATATGTGGGCAAGTGTATATGTGTGCAAGGGTGCATGTAAACTTAAGTATATGTAAATAATGTGCTTGGTATGTATGTAATATTGGTAAGGTTAGGTGGGTAAGTTGATATGTGATAATATAATTTTTGGACATTCAGAGAGTTGGTATGGTGTTGATTATTTGCATATAGACTTACTAAGCTTTTTAAAGTTTACTCCTTTCTCTTTTTCCTTGTTTTATAGAGTAGTAAAGCCAGCTTGGAGATTGGGAAGCGTCGAAGGATCACCCATACTATCACAATGTTTTTTTGGTATTGTAATATGAATTCTTGTAAACTATGGCATGTATAGGGACTTAGTGGTGTTGTAAGTGTCAAGTTGGTTTGACTACTATGTGGGCATTTGTCTCTTGATAAGTTATTTTGTAATTAAGGCCATGTGATACGACCAATGATGATATTGGTTTATATATATATCTCTATGAGGTAATTCATGAGATGCTTGGTGTATTTGTGTGTGGATGAATTAGTATATGTTGTTAAACTATCAAATGTGGTCATTTAGATGCCTAAAAATGTGTATGGTGTGTGGTGATAAAAATAGTATAAGTTTGTATGTGTTTTGGGGCAAAAGATGGCTTGGAAAATAGCCTAATTTAGGGCCACACGGCTAGCCACCACAGCCATGTGTGTAGGGCGTGTGAAACTTGCATGAAATTTTCAGAGAAGAAGGACATCACACGGTCTGGTCACACGGGCGTGTTCTGTGGCCGTGTGATCAAATTTGCATACTGATGTCATCAATAGAATACTCCAGTTTTACACACGGTGTGACCACATAGACATGTCAAGGCCGTATGAAGTAATTGGGCGAATGACACAGGCGTGTGCTCAGCTATGTGAAAACCCCTGTAGGTTCAAAATGGAAATAAATTTTCCAATAATTTAACATGGGTAGGGGATACGAGCATGTGTGACCACACGACCTGCCCACACGGGCGTGTCCCTATCTCATACGGGCGTGTGCCCTATTTTTGACCAAATTTTCCAAAATTTTGCTAAGTTCTCTATTTGGTTTCGGACCACTCCCAAATGGTGTTTTGGGCCCCATAGGCCCATTTTGAGGATTGTATGATAGATTATAAAAAAATTTAAATTGGAACGAAATTTTATGGCCCAACTTTGTATGATTGGATAAATTATTTTTCGGTACTGCCTCGTACTCAGTTCTGGCGTCGAACTAGGGTAAGGGTGTTACATTTAGTGGTATCAGAGCTATGGTTTAGTCGATTATCAGACTACCGTAGTATTGTGTGTGAGTCTAGCTATACATGCCATAAATATATTGTGATAATGTGGTAACTTTCTAAAAGGTGTTTTGTTTTTTATATAGTAATGGATCCCAAACGAGCTACAACTGATGATGCTACTAGTAATACGCTTGCTCCCACGTAAGGGATTGCGTCTGTAGAAAGTAGAAATGAGACATTGAGTCAAGAAGACGAGGCTCGGGATGCCTTTCTCCGAATGATGAATGTCTGGTACACTAATTTTATTAGAGCGAATCCTAATGCTCAACCTCCTCCCCCGCCTATACCGCAACCGGTCCCTATAGCCCCATAGGGTATTGATATGGTAAGGGTGACTAAGCCTCCGGTAGATAAAATCCGTAAATAAGGGGCTGAAAAGTTTAGAGCTAATATTGATAATAATCCAGAGAGGGCAGAGTTTTGACTCGAGAATTCCATACGGGTATTTGATGAACTATCTTGCACACCTAAGGGGAGTTTAAAATGTGCTCTATCTTTGCTGAAAGACTCAATCTATCATTGGTGGAAAAAATTGATATCTGTGGTCTCGAGGGAAAGAGTGACATGGGATTTCTTTGTGGAAGAGTTTTGAAGGAAATATATAAGTCAAAAGATTTGTTGATCAAAAATGGAAGGAGTTCCTTGAGTTGAAGCAAGGTAAGATAACAGTAGCTGAGTATGAACGTGAGTTCGTTAGGCTCAGTAAATATACATAAAAGTGTGTCTCTACTGAAGCAATGATGTGCAGAAGATTTGAAGACAGACTTAATGAAGATATCAAAGTGCTGGTGGGAATTTTAAAATTAAAAGAATTCGTGGTGTTGGTTGATAGAGCGTGTAAAGCGGAGGAGTTAAATAAAGAAATGAGAAAAGCTACTATTGAAGCTCGAGATGCCAAGAAGAGGCCGGTAAGTAAGTCCTTTCAATCTCAATCAAAGAGGTCCAAAGAAAAAAATCCTCAAATGACAGCTTCAGCTGAGTATTGACATCAAGATCGGGATAAAACATATTCAGGTTCTAAAGCCCAGGCTACTTTGATGGACAGTATAGGTAACATGAGATTTGATAGACCTAAGTGTCAGAATTTTGGTAGATGGCGTACAGGTGAATGTTGGGGAACTAACTGGGCTTGTTTCAAGTGTGGTTCCCTAGATCATTTTGTTAAAGATTTGCCTAAGAAAGTGGGAGATGAGAAATTTCAAAGTGTTAGACCGAGTAACACTACTAGTAAGGGTAGACCACTAAGGAATGTCAGAGGTAGAGCCAATAGTAAAGGCACAGTGAAAGATATAACTGCGAGATCTGAGGCAAGAACACCTGCTAGAGCTTATGCTATGCGAGCTCGTGAGGAGGCATCATCTCCTTAAGTGATTACCAGTACATTCTCACTTTATGATACTGATGTTACTGCATTAATAGATCCATGCTCCACTCATACTTATATTTGTATGAAATTGGTGCATAGTAAGAAATTGCCCATAGAGTTAACTGAATTTGTGATTAAAGTGTCGAACCTATTAGGTAAATTTGTGCTGGTAGATAAGGTTTACAGGAATTGTCCTTTGATGATTCAAGGTTATTGTTTTCCGGCTAATTTGATGTTGTTTCCATTCGATGAATTTAATGTTATTTTGGGCATGGATTGGTTAACATTACATGATGTCAAGGTAAATTATAGATGGAAAACTCTTGAGCTAAAATTTGAAAGTGGTGAAATTTTTTAGGTTGGAACAGATGAGTCAAGTACGATGCCGGTGGTGATTTCTTGTATGTATGCTTGGAAATGCATGAGGAAAGGGTGTGAAGCTTATCTAGCATATGTGCTAAATACTGAGGTGTTAGAATTTAAGCTTGAATCTGTGCCAGTAGTTTGTGAAGTTCTAGGTGTGTTTCCAGAGGAGTTACCTGGGTTACCCCCTGTCAGAGAGATTGAGTTTGCCATTGACTTGTTACCCGGGGCTGCACCTACTTCCATTGCTCCATACAGAATGGCTCCGACTGAATTGAAAGAGTTGAAGGCTCAGTTGCAAAAGTTGACAGACAAAGGATTTGTGAGACCGAGTTTTTCTCCCTCGGGTGCTCCTGTATTGTTTGTAAAGAATGACGGATCAATGAGGCTTTGTATCGATTATAGGCAACTTAATAAGGTGACTATCAAGAACAAGTATCCATTGCTGAGAATTGATGATTTGTTTGACCAATTAAAAGGAGCAACGGTGTTCTCTAAGATTGATTTGAGATTCAGTTATTACCAACTGAGGGTTAAGGAATCTGATGTGCCAAAAACTGCCTTTAGAACGATGTATAGACATTATGAATTTCTTATCATGCCTTCCAGTTTAACTAAACACTGGCTATGTTTATGGACTTGATGAATCGAATTTTTCGGCAGTATTTGGATAAATTTGTAGTAGTATTAATAGATGACATATTGATCTATTCCTGGGATGAGTTAGAACATGCCGAGCATTTGAGAAAGGTGTTACAAATTCTGAGAAGAGAAAAGTTGTTTGCTAAATGTAGCAAGAGTGAGTTTTGGCTCCATAAAGTTGCATTCTTGGGACATATAGTTTCGGGTGATGGTATTCGGGTTGACCTGAACAAAATTTCAACGATTGTTGATTGGAAGCTGCCAAAAAATGTGACTGAAATTAGAAGCTTTCTGGGTCTAGCTAGATATTATCGATGCTTTGTTGAGGGTTTCTCTATAATTGCTTCTCCTATGACTAAGCTGCTTCGAAAGAATGTTACTTTTGAGTGGACTAAAAATTGTCAACAAAGTTTTGATAAGTTGAAAGCTAAATTGACTGAGGCACTAGTATTAGTGCAACCCAAATTGGGTTAAGAATTTGTGATCTATAGTGATGCGTCACTAAATGGCCTTGGATGCTTATTGATGCAAGAAGGTAAGTTGGTGGCTTATGCTTTGAGACAACTAAAGCCGCATAAGAAGAACTACCCGAGACACGATTTGGAGTTGGCTGCCATTGTTTTCGCTTGAAGATTTGGTGTCATTATTTGTATGGTGAGAAATGTCAGATTTTTACCGATCATAAAAGTTTGAAATACTTGATGAATCAAAAGGAATTGAATTTGAGACAACGGAGGTGGCTTGAGTTATTAAAGGATTACAAACTAGTGATTGAGTATCATCCAAGAAAGGCAAATGTGGTTGCAGATGCTTTGAGCATAAAATCCTTGTATGCTTTGAAAGCTATGAGCACGAGCTTGACATTGTTCAATGATGATGTTATATTAGTTGAGTTGAGGGCTAAACTATTGTTTCTTCGGCAGATTTGTGAAGCTCAAAGGAATGATAGTGAACTACAAGCTAAGAGGGTTCAGTGTGAAACAAGTGGTAACTCTGATTTTCGAGTAAATTTGGATGACTGCTTGATGTTTCATGATAGAATTTGTGTACCGAGAGATAATGAGTTGATTTGAAAAATCATACATGAGGCACATAGTGGTTGTTTATCCATACATCTTGGTAATACTAAGATGTATAATGACTTGAAGAAACTGTATTGGTGGCCGGGCAAGAAAAAGGACATTTTAGAGTTTGTGACAAGGTGTATAATTTTTTAGTAAGTGAAGGCTAAGCATTAGGTACCTTCGGGTTTACTTCAACCCGTAATGGTCACTGAGTGGAAGTGGGACAAGATTACGATGGACTTTATGAAAGGTTTGCCTCTGACTCCTAAAAAGAAGGATGTTGTGTGGGTTATTGTTGACAAATTGACAAAATTGGCTTATTTCGTATTGGTACATGTTGATTACTCACTTGATAAATTGGTTAAATTATACATTGCTGAAATTGTGAGATTACATGGAATACCTATATCTATTATATCAGATAGAGATTAGAGGTTCACCTCGAGATTTTGGAAGAACTTGTAAGAGGCGTTAGGTACGAAATTGAGTTTTAGTATTGCATTCCATCCACAGACCGATGGACAATTCGAGAGGGCAATTCAAGTTCTTGAAGATTTCAGTGTTATGTTTAAGAATTTGAGGGTAGTTGGGAAAAGTATCTACCTTTGGTAGAATTCGCCTACATACCAGTTATCAGACAAGTATACAGATGGCACCGTATGAGGTATTGTATGGCCAAAAGTGCCGAACTCCATTATATTAGACTGAGTTGAGTGAGAAACAGATACATGGTGTTGATCTGGTTAGGTTGACTGAGGGAAAGGTGAAGATAATTCGAGATTGTTTAAAGGCTGCTTTCGATCGGTAAAAGTCTTTTCTTATTTAAAAAGAAAGCAGATTGAATTTTAGGTTCGTGATAAAGTATTTTTGTAGGTGTCACTGTGGAAGAAAATACTAAGATTTGGCCAGAAGGGCAAATTAAATTCACGTTTCATTGGGCCATATGAGGTTACCGAAAGAATAGGGCCAATGGCATACCAGCTAGCTTTACCACTAGGATTTGAAAATATAAATAATGTGTTTCATGTGTCAATGTTACGATAGTATCGTTCGAATCCCTCGCATGTGATTCCTCTTATGGAGATTAAGATTTGGCCAGACATGATATACGAAGAGAAGCTAATTAAGATTTTGGCTCGAGAGGCTAAACAGTTAAGAAACAAAAGTATAGCTTTGGTGAAAGTATTGTGGCAAAAGCATGGTGTGGAAGAGGCTACGTGGCAACCGGAGGAAGCTATGAGGAAATAGTACCTAAACCTATTTACTAGTAACAGTTTAGGGGACGAAAATCCCTAAAGGGGATAGAGTTGTAACAACCTGAATTAGGGGCTAAATGGAATAGTGGTTTCAAAACCATGAATCCAAAGTCTAAAATATTTTTTCAATTGAGTTTTGATGTTTATTGGGTGCTTGAATAATTATGTGAAATTTTGGTGTATGAATTTTATTGTTTGCATGTCCAATTTGGTAGGTTGGACTAAATTGCAATAGGTGAAAAATAAGGGTTTTAATCCATCAAGGTATTTGATTGAATTGGGTTTTCAATTAGGGGTCCTTGTATGGTAATTAGACCATTTTAACTGAGTTTGGACAAAAATGCCCAAGGAAGGATGGAAAATCAAAGGTTTTTAATGAAGGGCATTTTGGTCATTAGTTATGTAACACCCCTAACCCGGCCTAGACGTTAGGGCCGAATCCAGCGATGTCACATTGAAGTGTGAAGCGTAAAAATTGTTGTCATTGAAATCCTCAAAAGCAATCAATCAATTTTTTATTAAACGGTGACTCCAAAACGGGTCGTTCATTTCTAAAACCCGCGTTATTGCAGAGTTATTCACTTTTAAAACATGATATCGTTTGAGAAGCTCAATCTTTATTTAGCCTCTTTGTGTGATCTAAAAGATGATTTTAAATCTTGCGTCACTATCAAAAGTACTTTCTTTAAAACGTTATTAATTTCAAAATCTCTTTTCTTACGGAAGATTTTCTTTTTAAAACATTTACACACTTGCACGTATTTTGAAAAACATAGAATTTGTTTTTGAAAACCTCGTTTACAACATCTACTAGTAGTTATAAAGTAGAGTAATAAAAACCCTAAATTAAAAATAAAATCCAAAAGAGGCCGTAATTACAAAATAATAACCCAAATTTAATTGCTTATAAATCAAAAGCTGAAAATGGAGCAAATGCGGTTGTGTGGCCACCGTCGAGTCCCTCACAACACCGATCCGACTACAATTGGAGATTACCTGTATAGTTAAACAAAAGGGTGAGTTTACGAAAATGCAGTGTGTAATCCCCTATCAAATAGTCAATCATACAGTATGCAGTAATAGTCTGGGCCTGAGCCCACTACAGTATCAGTTGGGCCTTAGCCCATAACAGTATGAGTAATCAGAATGCATGATGCACATAATCCCAACCAACCCCGCATACCATCTCCTGTCCAACCCTGCACTCCTGTGGGGCTATAAATCAACCCACCCATCCCTACACTCCAATGTTAGCACCGTTTGTGGCACTAACCAATATTCTAGTAAAGCTGCCAGTAATACTAGTGGCTTAAAGCCATCAGTAGGTCCATAGTCGTCTTGTGCGACTCATGCGACCTTCCCAGTCCACAGTCGTCTTATGCGACCCGTGCGACCTTATCAGTACAATACAATTCCTCCAAATATCATAACTCATCCCTATGCAATATGTCATGACATAATATCATACGTGTATGCAAAATGTCATGCTCAATCATAGTCGTACATATCATAGAACAAATCAGTCATAATCTCATAGCGGTTTGACAGTCATTTCACTTTATAGGGGTATAACAGTCATTTTACCTTACAGGGGTATTACATTCGTTTTACCCTATGGGGGTATTTCGGTCATTTTACCCTGTGGGGGTACTTCGGTCATTTTACCCTATGGGGGTATCTCAATAATTTTACCCTATGGGGGTATTTCAGTCAATTTATCTCATAAGTCAAAATAGTGCAAGTGGGCCTAATGCCTATTATGCGGCCCATATGGGCCCACACGCCTGTGTGGCCCACTAAGCCCAAAAATGACTTAGGCCATGTGAATGACACAGCTAGGTCCAATATCCTCCACACATCCATATGGCTTACCCGTGTTGGGCCCACGAGCCCATTGGGCCCACACGGCCCATTTCTGCACAAGGTGGCCCAAAATGGCCTAAGCCAATGAGATCACTCATGGTGGCCTTTCCGGTCAAATGCCCATGTTTCGTGGGCTTAACTTACCACACGAGCAATCGGACACCCATGTGGCATCAAACGTCGCATTTTTTGGCTTTTCGGCTTTTGTCGATTTATGGTTAAGACAATGTGAATACACATCTATTTGCAGAAAAGCAAATGGTCCTCGAGAACTCCAACCCTAAATCAACCACAATACACAATCAGTCACTTAACAACAGGATTTAGACAATCCCTTCCAATACCTCTATCCAAAATATGATAGATTACTTGCCTTAATTGAACGATTAAGGATCACTCACGTAGCCGTCTCAATAGCTTGATTACAACTCGCAAAGATTCCCTGCATTCCAACCAAACTTGTTATCTAGTACCATACGTGCATGTAATTTGAACCAAGTATAAAACACTTACCAAAAGCGTAACATAAGAATAAAGGAAAGATACAATCAGCCCACCCCTAAACAATAAACTTAGGCACGCGATACATCGAAGAACAGGTAGCACAATCATGCCCACTTAGCCCGATTGATCAAATGACAAAGCCGAAAGCAAAAGAACATGAGGAGGAGAAATGATGTAATCGGATAATACTTGAGTAAAGAAGTGAAGATGTAACGCCCTGATTTTTGGGTTTTTGTGTGATTTTTGTGAATTTGGTAAAAATTTAAATTTTGGTATTTGGCTATGAATTCATGTTTGGAGTGTGTAAATGGGTCTATGGAAGGTCCATGTGTTGGTTAAAACCGGGTTGAATTTTTAAGTTTTGGACTTAAAGAAGAAGGGGCTTGAGTTGGAGGTCTTATAAGAAAATGTGGGTAAAATGTGTCACAAGTGAGCTCTTGGTAAAGTGGCAGGGTGGAGCCACTAAGCTCCTATAAAAGTGGCATGTGGAGGAGTGTACAAGGACCAAGGTTCAAGTTGCAAGGTAAGCAAATGAGGATATTTATTTTTATGTGCAGGAAGGGTGAGTGTTGGAACCCAAGTGGACTTTGTTCGAGGAGTTTGAATTCGGCATGAGCATGTATCAAGGAGTGTAAGGGGGAGGATAATTAGGAGGGATTTTAGGAGATTCGAATAGGTGATAGCCAGCCAAGGGACTTGTGTAGTGCAAATTCGGCATTTGAGCTAAGTTAGGCATATTTCTGCATTTTATTTTTGTACTGATTAGCCATAACCAAAAAGTCCTCTCCTCTTCTTTCATTCCCTTCTCCTATACTCTCTTATTCTCTCATTCTCTTCCTCTTTAATCTCTAGAAAAGCCAAACCTACTTCCCTCTTTTTCTCTCTTTAACCAAATACTCTAAACAAAGCCAACATCCCGAAGGTTTCAAGAAGTGCCGATCTCTTTTAATGGTACACCTTTGTTCTTTTCTTCTTTTAAGCCGAATCTTACTCTCTCAAAAGCCTCTACTCTCTATCATCAACACCCCTTCAGTCTATAAACGCTTTCTTCTTCTTTGATCCAAAAGCTGAAAATACAACACTTTTGGGGACTTAGTAGCCGAGTCTTAAGTCTTTGGGATTCGTTTTCTACTGATACTTTATGGGCAAGTTCTGTGTCGGATTTGAGACAGTATGAGTTGGAATCGTTAGTAAGAGAACAGTTGGTAAGTGTTCGAAACCTTGGTTCAATTCATTGTTATAGGAGTTCAGAAAAGTCGAAACCCCTAAATCTTTAGGGAGGTTGTCATTTTAGGCTTAGGGCCTTATTGGCCTCTTTCATTCGATTTTATGGTCTTATGTAGAGAAACAGGCGATTTTTAAAGGAGCATTGAAGGCTTGGAATATTGGTGTGGCTAGTCTGGGATCTAAACAATTAGATTCGGCTAAGGTAAGGGAGATATGGATTGCTTGTATGGTAGCCGATTATGGCAATAGTTTGGTAAGTAGACTTCATCGATTCATAGTTAATAACCTAGTAATTAACTGTAGGTTCATTGCGTGGGAGATCTCGTGGTGGTAGTCGCAAATTAGGTGTGTAACGAACCCTCTTTTGTAGCTTAACTTGATATATGCCGAAAAGCTTAAATACCGAAATTCTGGCATTTTGAGGACTCATGTGTATGCGATTGCTCATAGGTTAGTTAGATACGCTAAGTTTGACGATCGGGATCGTTAGAACAAGTGAGGGCACGATTTCGTGCATCACGGTAAGTTGGGCCTCGAGGGGCTGGAATCGGGCCCAATAGGCTTTCAACAAGCTGGAGGAAGTGTAATTGGCAATGCCACAGATACCGAAAAGGGGCTTTGCCCTAGTTACCGAAAGAGGCTAGGCCTCATGTTATCTGATAAAGCAGCTATGCTGCCAGTGGAGAGTATTGGTTGGGTGGATTGAGTTATTCCCCACATGGAGAGCTTGGTTGGTACGGGTGGAGAGTAGCGATTGGGTGGGTTGATATTTTCCCCACATATAGATATGGGTTTGCATACATGCTTTGGGATTTACATGTATTGTTGAAATAGGCCAGTGGGCCATACCGTTTATAGAATAAGACTTCGACCCAGTGAGTTTATATATGAAAAAGGGCTAAGGCCCAGTAACTGATATATGAAAAGGCTTCGGCCCAGTGATAGATGAGATCGAATCAGGGCTTAGGCCTAGTATGCTTGTGTTGATGTGGGCTCTGAAAGGGCTTTATTGCACACTGAGTTTCCAAACTCACCCCTTTCTTTAACCTTGCAGGTGAGCCTTGATTTGGAGACTTGGAGACGGAGGGGATTCAGAGTGGCCATGTAAATCGCATTCGAACGGTTTCCTTAAATGTTTGATTTTTCCAATAATTTCTGCTTAAATTATTTTTATTTGGTTTTTGGGTTGTAATATGGTCGCTATTAATTATTTTCTTAAATTATTTTTCTTTGATATGATATTATATTGGAATAGACTTAGGTCCTGGTTTAAAAAAAATGATACTCGTTTTCAAAATAATGAAACGTCTACAACAAACTCGTTTATAAAATTGATAAAATCCTCAAATGAATTTTAAACTTAACTTGTTTTTTGGACTATCGCTAAGTTAAAGTGTGGCAACGGTTGTGTGCATGTCTAGGACTGGATCCAATAAGAGCTTGGTACTTAAGCAGCCTACTTGGCTCGCCTCCTCTATTCCGAAATCCTACCTGGTGCACAACTTCCATTCACTTTAATTCTTAACTAAGATATTCTTAAGAACGCTACGACGGACTTCGAATAAGACATAATTTTCTTGTAACCTTCCAATGTGACTCGTCAAATCCGGTTGTAACGTTTAGGCCAAGTTTGGGGTGTTACATTTAGTAGTATCAGAGCCAGGTTGCAACAACTTGGCTGTGGATTTACAACGATTTTAAAATCTATAAGGCCCCGAATAGGTATTTTGAAATCAATTTTGGAAATATTTTTAAAACACATCTTCCTTTCTACTTCAAAAGATTTCACTCTAAAAGTTTTATTAAATTGGGTTTTGAAAACTAGTTTTGAAGGAACGACACACTGAATTCCCGGCACCAAGTCTGTAAGTGTACGTTTCTTACACTATATTATACTGAAAAGATGCTATAGATAGAACTGAGACTCTATTATGATACTTTAGATAGGGAAGAACTACAAACAGTAGGATTGAGACTGTAGTTAGGCTACGATGATGTGAAAACAAACTCTGAACTACTATGCTTTCTTTCATAAGACATCTAGTAATAAAAAACTGAAATAGTAAAGTAATGTCATAAAATTCGTAATCAGAAAGTTCGATATGAGTACGAGGGGAACTCGTAGACGAGGCCGCGGACGTGGTCGCGGAAAGGTGCAAGCTAAGT
This sequence comes from Gossypium stocksii, assembly GCA_020496765.1. Classification (NCBI taxonomy): domain Eukaryota; kingdom Viridiplantae; phylum Streptophyta; class Magnoliopsida; order Malvales; family Malvaceae; genus Gossypium; species Gossypium stocksii. The sequence continues at coordinate 47,777,148 of CM035624.1, forward strand.
CTTGTCCTCATGGCATAGGCCAGCAGAGGAGGCATCAGTGCCACAAGGAACTGAGACAGGGTCGTATGGCCGGGCTGCAGGGGACGATGCTCTGTCCCAAGCAATGCTAAGGGTCTTAGAAAGGGTTACTGGAGCTAGTACAAGGACAGTGAATAGGGGATCCATCTCCGAATGACTCCGGGCTAACGGAGCAGAGGTCTTTAAGGGCGTATCTGGAGTAGCCCCAAACGTGGCTGAATATTGGCTGGAGGCAACAAAATGGATCATGGATGACCTAGATTGCTCAGTGGAGCAAAAGCTAAAAGAAGCAGTGTCTCTGCTGCGAGATGAGGCATACCAGTGGTGGATTACCGTAAGGGAGAGTACCCCAACTGAGCGGGTAACCTGGGAACTGTTTAAGACTGCTTATAAAGGGAGGTATGTTGGAGCTAGTTATGTAGATGCTCGTCGAAAGGAATTTCTGAACCTGACCCAGGGTAACAAGACTGTCGCTGAATACGGGGCAGAATTTCTGAGGTTGAGCCGATATGCTAGTGGGATAGTTGCGACAGAATATGAGCACAGTGTTTGATTTGAGGATGGCCTCCGGGATGAGCTTAGAGTGCTGATAGCTCCACAGAGGGAGCGTGATTTTGCTGCGTTGGTAGAGAAGGCCAAGATAGCCGAGGAGGTAAAACGAGTTGAGCGACAGAATCGTGAAAAGGATCGAACCAGATTCAAGAGGGATTTTGGACCCTCGGGTGTTGCAAATAGAAACGTCAAAAGGGCTAGAGTGGAGGAACCAGTTCGAACAGTTCTGGTGAATATCGTTAGACCGCAAGTTTGTAGGGACTGTGGCAGAGTACATTTGGGAGAGTGCTAGAAGCGAACCGGGGCATGTTTCTGATGTGGGTCTAAGGAACATAAGTTCAGAGAGTGTCATCGGAGAGCAGCTCAGGATCAAGTTGCTGATCAAAGGGTTGTCCAACCAGTGCGAGGTAGACTGCAGCCACCCAGAGGCTGTGGGCAGGGTAGAGGTGGAAATGGTAATGGACGGGGACGTGGAGCACCTAGCAGAGGTGCTGGAAATGCTGAAGCAAGACAGCCGGCGTTGGTATATGCTGCACGACGTCGTGAGGAGGGTGATGCTCCTGATGTTATAACTGGTACATTTTTCATTCATAGCACGCGTTACACTACTTTGATTGATGTTGGTTTCACTCATTCATATATTGCCTGTATGTATTTGGGGCATTGGGTGTGCTTCCTCAAGAGACTGTGAGTGGGTAACAGTGATAAATCCACTGGGTCACTCGGTTAAGGTAGATAAACTCTTCGGGGAGGTGCCTTTAGAGACACAAGGTAGGACATTTGTTGGAGATGTGATAGGGCTACCATTTAGAGAGTTTGATCTTATCTTGAGAATGGACTAGTTAACTAAGCATAGGGCAACATTGGATTGTGCTGCTAAGAGAATGGTACTGAGGACTATCGAGGATGAGGAGGTAATGGTCATAGGGGAGTGAAGGAATTACTTGTCTAATATTGTTTCAGCCTTAAAGGCTGAGAAGCTAATTCGAAAAGGTTACGCAGCGTATTTGGCTTGGGTGAGTCAAGCTGAACCCGAAAAGGTGACTGTGGAGATGGTCAGGACCATTAAGGAGTTTTAGGATGTCTTTCCTAGGGAGCTTCCTGGATTACCTCCGAATCGAGAAGTCGAGTTTGGAATCGATCTGTTACCTGGAACGGCTCCAGTGTCCATCGCACCTTACAGGATGGCACCAAAGGAGTTAGTGGAATTGAAAGCTTAGATTCAGGAACTGTTGGATAGAGGATTTATTAGACCGAGTGTTTCTCCGTGGGGAGCATCAGTGCTGTTCGTAAAGAAGAAAGATGGGACCATGCGAATGTGTATCGATTATCGGCAGTTGAACAAACTGACGATAAAGAACAAGTATCCTTTGCCAAGAATCGACGATCTGTGCAACCAGCTTAGAGGAGCTTCAATATTTTCCAAGATCGACTTCGGTCAGGATATCACCAGTTAAGAGTCAAGGAAGTGGATATTCATAAGACAGCATTCAGAACTCGATATGGTCATTACAAGTTTTTGGTTATGCCCTTTGGTTTGATGAATGCACCTACAGCATTTATGGATCTGATGAATCGAGTATTTTAGCCATACTTGGATCAATTCGTGGTCGTTTTTATCGACGATAGTTTGGTATACTCGGAAACTGAAGAGAAGCATGATGAGCATCTTCGTATTGTTCTGCAAGTGCTAAGGGAAAAGCAACTCTACGCAAAGTTCAGTAAGTGTGAATTTTGGTTGCGAGAAGTAACTTTCTTGGGGTATGTTGTTTCTACTGAGGGGATTAAGGTGGACTCTCGAAAGATAGAGGCAATTCTGGAATGGAAGCCACTGAGGTTAGTGACAGAAATCTGAAGTTTTTCAGGTCTAGCAGGGTACTACAGAAGATTTGTAGAAGGATTTTCGATGTTGGCGGCGCCATTGACGAAGCTCATAAGGAAAGGAGCACCATTTGTTTGGACGAAAAAGCAGCAGGAGGCTTTTGAGAAGTTAAAGAAAGTTCTAACTGAGGCACCAGTGTTGATTCAGCCAGAGTCTGGTAAAGATTTCACAGTGTATAGTGATGCATCGCATGTAGGTTTGGGCTGTGTGTTGATGTAGGAGGGTAAGGTGGTCGCTCACGCATCGTGGCAGCTTAAGCCTTATGAGGTTAGCTATCCTACTCATGACTTAAAGTTGTCAGCAGTGATCTTTGCACTTAAGATCTGGAGGCACTATTTGTATGGAGAAAAGTGCATCATCTATACAGATCATAAAAGTCTCAAATATTTACTGACTCAGAAGGAACTAAATCTTAGGCAACGGAGATGATTAGAGTTGCTAAAGGATTATGACTATTCGATCGAGTACCACCCAGGCAAGGCAAACGTAGTGGCTGATGCGCTGAGTCAAAGGGCAGTGGCTGAGTTGAAAGCGATGTTTGCTCATTTGAGTTTATACAACGATGGAAGCTTGTTAGCAAAGTTACAAGTGAGACCGACTTGGACTGAGCAGATTAAAGAAAGGTAGTTACTGGATGGGTCGTTGATTCCTCGATTTCAACAAGCTGAGAGTGAGGAAAATTTAGATTTTGGGTTGAATAAGGATGGGGTTCTCTGTTTTCGAGGAAGAATTTGCATTCCGAAAGACTCTGACTTGAGGCGGTTGATTTTAAGAGAAGCTCATGGTGGACCTTGTGCCATGCACCCTGGAGGAAATAAGCTGTATCGAGACTTACGAGAATTGTATTGGTGGCCCGGACTTAAGAGAGAAGTGACTGACTTTGTGGGAAAATGCCTAACTTGCCAGCAAGTGAAATCTGAGCATCAATTGCCTTCCGGGCTGTTGCAGCCAGTGAAGATACCACCTTGGAAGTGGGAGAGGGTAACATGGATTTTGTAAGTGGATTACATTTGACACCTTCCAAGAAAGACTCAGTTTGGGTGATTGTTGATAGGTTGACAAAATCTGCCCATTTCGTACCTATTCGAATCGATTACTCACTTCAAAAGTTGGCCAAGTTGTATGTGGCAGAGATAGTACGTTTACATGGGGTGCCAGTATCAATAATTTCTGATCGAGACCCGAGGTTTACATCTCACTTTTGGGAGAAGTTGCATGAAGCGTTGGGAACGCGGTTGGATTTTAGCATTACTTTTCACCCTCAGATGGATGGACAGTCAGAAAGGGTTATTCAGATTTTGGAAGACATGCTGAGGGGTTGTGTTATTGACTTTCAAGGAGGTTGGGAGGATTACTTGCCATTTGTAGAATTTGCATATAATAATAGTTACCAAGCGAGTATCCAGATGGCTCTGTATGAGGCACTGTATGGGCAAAGGTGTCGTTCACCTAGTTGTTGGACAGAGTTGGGGGAATGACAAGTGCTTGGACCAGAGTTAGTGGTAGATACTGAAGATAAAGTTAGGGTGATCAGAGATCGGTTGAAGGAGGCAACAGATAGACAAAAGTCCTATGCGGATCTTAAGCGTAAAGATATTGAGTATACAGTAAGGGATATGGTCTTTTTGAAGGTTTCGTCCTGGAAAAAGATATTGAGGTTTTGTAACACCCCAAACCCGGCCTGGACGTGATGGCTAGATCTGGTGTGTCACATGGTCCTACATCTAAGTTTATGACCTTTTTGCTTGTTGTGGCTTAAGTGAGATTTTCATTAAAACAGCAAGTTTGTGAAAAGTCATTTTGTTAAGCCTTTAGGTTATCCATATTTTGAACTTGTTGAGTTTGGAAAACATTTTTAGGAGTTTGAAAAACCTGCGCAGCCTATAGCTAGCAGTTTCGATAAAGTATGAATTAAATCTTTAAAGAAAATAAAACCAATAAAGAAATTTAAATCGCGGCCTTATTAAAATTAAACCTAAAAATAATAGCAAATTAAGATACTTAAAGTAAAACGGAAAAAAAAAAACTGAACTTGCAGATGTTGTGGCCATTCCGAATCTCTCACAGCTCCAAGCCCACTATGGTTGAGGGTTACCTGCAGAGATGAAATTAAAGGGGTGAGTTTGATAACTCAGTGTGCAACATAATCTCAACCATAGGCCAAAACAGATCAAGCCTCAGAATCAGATTAATTGGGCCTTGGCCCATTTCAGAAATCAGGTTAAGCCCAAAGGCCCATAACAGATACAGATCAGATATAATATGCAAATAGAAAACCCAACCCAGGTCCATCCATAACACCCCCGTACCAGCCTTACACCATGTGGGGAGACTACTCGACCCACCCAACCGCTACACACCACAGAAATTTGCAGCGAGGCTGCCAGATATTGTGACGAGGTCACTAGATACAGATATTGTGGCGAAGCCACCAGAACAGATATATAATATGTGGCGAGGACACCAGATTGCAGCGAGGCTGCCAGATATGTTGTGGCGAGGCCACCAGATTGCAACGAGGCTGCCAAAACGCTTCCTCCATCATAAACCCAAACCCCATGCAACAGGCATACATGTTATGACATATAACATACAGAATCTCATGCATCAGATATATACATATATTATGAGATATGACATGCAGAAACAGGTATAAAGGTCATTTTACACTTAGGGTTAAAATGGTAATTTCAATAGTTAGGGTTATTTTAGTCATTTTACCGATTCTCAGGGATTTTATTAGTCCATATGTGACTTCAGAAGTTCATTTTAACCTTAGTTTCCAATTTTGCCCTTTTTAGCCCCAAAAACCCCTAATGGCCTTACTAAATCCACTATCATCTTAAGCCCGTTAAATCAAAATTTTAATGTTCAGCTTGTTAATTTTAACCGGTTTATTCTCACATACTGCCAGAATGCTTTTAATGACAATTTTACTGATATGGGCTCGGAAACCCATTGGGCCCACCTTTGGCCCATTCAAGCCCAACTTACTGAAATGCTCAGAATCGCACCTTCTACAGTTCTGTCACCATCGAATCTAAAGTTGACCCTAATAGCGTAAATGATTACACAGAGATTTCACAAGACCGAGTTTCCGGTCACTTTCGATCATTTGTCGGTCACTTTTGGTCATTACGGCCGTTGCCGTCCTAATCTATAGCGGGAGTATGTTACACACCTATTAACTGTCGAAGCGTTGAGGAAACCCACGTAGAGAGAGCCTACAATTGAACACTAACTTTTTAGTCTAATATTCGATAACCAAAGAGTCATAAATCCTTACCAAAGTCGGCCAACATGGCCTAAGTCCCTAAAAGCCTTTACCTTTCTATCGATTATGGACTAGATGTCCAATTGCTAGCCTTCAAGATCCTTCGATGCACGATCCTCTCCTTGACTACACTATCGCACCTTCCAACAAAAGAAAGAGGCCAAAGAGCCTTTTTAATTTCAAAATGACAATACCCCTAGGGGGTTCGGCTTCCTGACTTAAATCCTGAAAACTAACGAAATAATGACTCAAGGTACTTACCGATCTAACCGCGATCCACCAGATATTTGGGTTATGAAGTGAAAGAAGAAGAGAGGGAGAGAAGAGTGATTCGGCAAATAGAAGGGATGAAGGGATAGGGGTTCAGCTAATTGAAGGATTTGTAAGAAAAGAGGTAATCGGTTTTGGCAAAAGGGGTAATCGGCCACAGTGAGTTTTAGCTTCTTTTTTTGAAGTTGTCGATAGAGGTTTAGAGAAGAGAAACAAGGGAGAATGGATTCGGTTAGGGAAGGGGATAATGATTGTGCAATCAGTTTGAGGTGGAAGAAGAAAAGAAGTAGAATGAACGAAGGGAAAATAGAGGAGTAGATTCGGTCAAGAAAAGAAATCGGCAATGAGACTCTAGGGAGATGATAGGTTTCGGCTTGAGGTTAGAAGAGAAGAAAAGAATGACCTTGAATGTGTACAAAAGAAAGAAAAGCCTAAAAATGCTATACCCCCAAACGGCACAAGGACTCCAAAACCCCTAAAGAAATCGGCACACTAACCTTGACTTGCCAAAAATTCTATGCATTGACTTGCTTGCCGATTTGCACCATAGAGAGTCCTTTGGCCGTCCACTTCATTCAAATTTGAAATATCCTTGATTTGCTCCTCAACCTCCTCCTTCATTAACTCATATGACCATTTCAAACTCCTCCAACCAGAGTTTAACTTGAAATCTACCACTTACCTCTTCTATTCATAAAAATAAGACACCTTAATACATACCTGAGACTTGAACCCTTGACCTCCACACTCTTTTAGGCGCCACTTTTGTAGCTCCTAAGTGGCGTCATATTGCCACTCCACCACAGGCTAGCTTGTGTCTCATTTCACACACATTAACTTATAACACCTACTTTCCAAGGCCCCCTATCTCCTAAGTCAAAAATACAAAATTTTGCCGAGTTTTTAACCAATGCTTGGGCCTTCCATAGGCCCATTAACACTCCCCAAACATGCATTACACACCTAAATACCAGAGTTCAAACATTTTATCAGATGAACAACAATCCAAGAGAAACCTAAAAATTAGGGCGTTACAACTCTACCCTCCTTAAAGAAATTTCGTCCTCGAAATTTACCTGATCCAAACAAATGGGGGGTATTGTTGGTGCATTGCCTCCTCTAGTTCCCAAGTAGCTTCCTCTCTGCCATGATTACGCCAAAGTACCTTTACTAATGGAACCAACTTCCTCTTTAGAAGCTTCACGTCTCGATCTAGAATCTACACAGGCTCTTACTCAAAAGTCAAATCAGGCTGTACTTCCACTTCTGCAACTGGTAGGATATGAGTAGGGTCAGAACGATATCGTCTTAACATGGATACGTGAAACACATCATGAATCCTGTTTAGCTCCGGAGGTAATTCCAACTGATAAGCCACTAGACCTACTCGCTTAAGAACTCGATAAGGCCCAATGAACCGCGGACTTAGCTTGCCTTTCTTACCAAATCTTAGTATCTTCTTCCAAGACGAAACCTTCAGAAAAACCATGTCACCCACTGAATAATCAATCTCCTTACGCCTCAGATCTGCATAAGACTTTTGTCGGTCAGATGCCTCTTTTAACCGATCCCTTATCACCTTGACCTTCTCTTCAGTCTCTGCTACCAACTCAGGTCCAAGAACTTGCCGCTCGCCTAACTCAGTCCAACAACTAGGTGAGTGACACTTACGACCATACAATGCTTCATAAGGTGCCATACGAATGCTAGCCTGGTAACTGTTATTATACGCAAACTCTACCAACGGTAGATAATCCTCTCAACTGCCTCGAAAGTCAATAACACATCCCCTCAACATGTCTTCTAGAGTCTGAATAACCCTTTCTGATTGACCATCGGTCTGAGGATGGAAAGCCGTGCTAATGTTCAGTCGTGTTCCCAGCGTCTCATGCAACTTTTGCCAGAACCGAGATGTAAACCTAGGATCTCGATCAGAAATGATAGACACTGGCACCCCATGCAGTCGTACAATCTCTGCTACATATAATTTGGCTAACTTCTGAAGTGAATAATCAGTACGTACAGGGATGAAATGAGCAGATTTAGTCAACCTATCCACAATCACCCAAATCGAGTCCTTCTTCGACGACGTCAAGGGCAACCCACTTACAAAATCCATGGTCACCATCTCCCACTTCCAAAGTGGTACTTTCACTGGTTGCAGAAGTCGAGAAGGTAACTAGTGTTTAGCTTTCACTTGCTGGCAGGTGAGACATTTTCCGACAAATTCCGTTACCTCACGCTTCAACCCAGGCCACCAATACAACTCCTTTAGGTCATGATACATCTTATTACCTCCAGGATACATAGCACACAGTCCTTTATGAGCTTCATTTAGAATTGCTTGCCTCAAATTAGAATCCTTCGGGATGCAAACTCTACCTCGGAAACATAGAACTCCTTCACTGTTAAGTCCAAACTCAGAAGTATTCCCATCCTTAATCTGCTGAAATCGAGAAACCAGAGACTCATCCCTCAACTGTTTTTCCTTAATCTCATCCACCCAGGTTGGCCTTACTTGCAGTTCTGCTAACAGACTACTGTCATCGTACAGACTCAAACGAGCAAACATCGCTCTCAGATCAGATACAGTTCTACGACTTAGGGCATCAGCCACCACATTAGCTTTACCTGGATGATACTCAATCGCACAATCATAATCCTTAAGCAACTCTATCCATCTCCGTTGCCTAAGATTCAGCTCCTTCTGAGTTAGCAAGTACTCAAGACATTATGATCAGTGTATATGATACATCTCTCTCCATACAGATAATGTCTCCAAATCTTAAGTGCAAAGATTACTGCTGCCAACTCCAGATCATGGGTAGGATAGCTTACTTCATGAGGTTTAAGCCGCCACGATGCATATGCAACCACTTTACCTTCTTGCATCAGCACACAGCCCAACCCAACATGTGATGCGTCACTGTACACGGTAAAATCTTTTCCAGACTCTGGTTGAATCAGTATAGGTGCCTCAGTCAGAACCTTCTTTAGTTTCTCAAAAGCTTCCTGTTGCTGCTCGGTCTAAATAAATGGTACTCCTTTCCTTATGAGTTTTGTTAATGGCGCTACCATCACAGAAAATCCTTCCACAAATCTTCTATAATACCCAGCTAGACCCAGAAAACTTCAAATTTCTGCCACTGACCTCGGTGGTTTCCATTCCAAGATTGCTTCAATCTTTCGAGGGTCCACCTTAATCCCCTCTACAGAAACAACATGCCCCAAGAAAGTTACCTCCCTCAACCAGAACTCATAGTTACTGAATTTTGCATAAAGCTCCTTTTCCCTTAACACTTACAGCACCATACGGAGATGCTCATCATGCTTCTCCTCAGATTTAGAATAAACCAAAATATCGTCGATAAATACGATTACAAAACGATCCAAGTATGGCTGAAACACTCGATTCATCAGATCCATAAATGCTGCAAGTGCATTGGTCAGCCCAAATGGCATCACCTAGAACTCGCAGTGCCCATATCAAGTTCTGAATGCTGTCTTGTGAATATCCACCTCTTTCACCCTTAACTGATGGTATCCAGATCGAAGGTCGATTTTAGAAAATACTGAAGCTCCTCTAAGCTGGTCAAACAAGTCATCGATTCTTGGCAACGGGTACTTATTCTTAATTGTCAATTTGTTCAACTGCCGATAATCGATGCACATTCGCATTGACCCATCTTTCTTCTTGACGAACAATACTGGTGCTCCCCACGGAGACACACTTGGCCTAATAAAGCCTCTATCCAACAGTTCTTGAATTTGAGCTTTCAGCTCCACCAACTCCCTCGGTGCCATCCTATAGGGTGCAATGGACACCGGTGCCGTACCAGGCAACAAGTCGATCCCAAATTCAATCTCTCGATTCGGAGGCAATCCTGGAAGCTCTTCAGGAAACACATCTTGAAAATCGCTAACAGTTCTAACTTTGTCCACAGTCAGTTCCTCAGTTTCTGCTTGACTTATGAATGCCAAATAAGCCTCACATCCTTTTCGGATTCACTTCTCAGCTCTTAAAGCCGACACCACATTAGACAGTTAATCTCTACGCTCACCTATCACCATAACCTCCTCATCCGCTGCGGTCTTTAACCTCATTCACTTTGCAGCACAATCCAGAGTAACCCTATGCTTAACAAGCCAATCCATTCCCAAGATAAGATCAAATTCTCTGAAAGGTAGCTCCATTAAGTCTCCAGAAAAGATTTTTCCTTGAGTTTCTATAGGCACGTCTCTATACAGTTTGTCTACCCTAACCGAATGACCCAATGGACTTAGTACAGATACCCCACTCACTGTCTCCTCAGAACGCACACCCAGCAACCTAGATATAGCACATGCAACATAAGAATGGGTAGATCCAACATCTATCAATGCAGTGTATGGCATACTAGAAATCAAAAACGTACCGGTTATGACGTTAGGAGCATCACCCTCCTCTCGACGACGAGCTGCATACACCAACGCTGGCTGACAAGCCTCAGCAAAACTCGCACCCCTACCAGGTGCTCCTCGTCCCCGACCATTACCATTTCTACCTCTACCTTGTCCACAACCTCTCGGAGCTGGTAGTCCACCCTTCACTGGTTGAGCAACCCTCTAATCCATAACTTGTCCCTGATTTGGTTCTTCGGGACAGTCTTTAACCCCATGCTCCATCGATCCACATCAAAAACAAGCTCCAGAACATTTCTGACACTCGCCCATATGTACCTTACCACAACTCCTACAACCCTGCGGTCGAACAGTGTTAATGGGTACTGCTCGCACCAGCTCTGCCACTCTTGCCCTCTTAACATTCCTGTTGGCCCCACCTGATGGTCCAGAATCCCTTCGGAATCGGTTCTTATCCTTTTCGCGGTTCTGCCTTTCTGTCCGTTTCACCTCTTCAGCTATCTTAGCTTTCTCTACCAAAGCAGCAAAGTTACGCTCCCTCTGAGGAGCAATCAGCACCCTCAATTCATCCCTCAGGCCATCCTCAAAGCGCACGCTACGCTCATATTCAGTAGCAACTATCCCGGAAGCATATCGGCTCAGCCTCAGAAATTCAGCCTCGTACTTAGATACTGTCTTACCTCCCTGAACCAAATTCAAGAATTCTTTCCGGTGGGCGTCCACATAGCTAGCCCCAACATATTTCCCTTTAAAGGCTGTCTTAAATAGCTCCCAAGTTACCTCACCAGCTGAAGTTCCATCTCTCACTGTGAGCCACCACTGATAGGCTTCATCTCTAAGCAACGATACGGCTCCCTTCAGCTTCTGCTCCACAGAATAGTCCAGATCGTCCATGATTCGCTCTGTGGCCTCCAACCAATACTCGGCCACATTTGGGGCTACACCTGACACACCCCTAAAGAACTCTGCTCCATTAGCCCAGAGTCGCTTAGATATAGAACCCTGAAATCCATTACCAGTACTAGCCCCAGCAACCTTTTCCAGAACCTGAAGCATTGCTTGCGATAGGGCATCATCCCCTACACCTCGATCATGAGACTCCACATCTGTTGCCGATGGTACCGGTACATCAGCTGCTGGCGCATGCCCCGAAGATGAAGATTCAGCTCGTACACTACCTCGGCCACGTCCACGGCCCTACCACGAGCTGCTCGCGTACTCATTTCGTATTATCTGTTTTAGAAGTTTTATGAATCAGATTAATATTCCAGTGTTTATTACAGATGTCTTATGAATAAGTAGAATTTCAGAGTCCATTTCCTTTCGCGAAAACCTAGCTACAGTCTCAGTATACTTATCAGAGTTTCTATAGTTTCAGTAATATCCTAACTAAAGTATCACAATAGAGTCTTAGTCAGACATATAATCAGAATTGCAGAATTATTCAGAAAAGTTCAGAAAACTTACAGGCTTGGGCCAGAGATTCGGTGTGCCACTCTTTCGAAATATTACTAAGGAAAACTTAATTTATTGTTTGAAAATAAATCATTTATGCACGAAAGGAGTTCATCAAAACAAGTTCCAATTAATTTTGAAAATACTTGTTAAAAACATGATCTTTCGGACATCTTTGTTTTGACTGTTTGAAAACTTCCATTTTTAGACCCGATCCACAGCCGAGTTGTTGCAACCGAGCTCTGATACCACTAAATGTAACTCCCCAAACCCAACCTGGACGTGATGGCTAGATCTGGTGTGTCACATGGTCCTACATCTAAGTTTATGACCTTTTTGCTTGTTGTGGCTTAAGTGAGATTTTCATTAAAACAGTAAGTTTGTGAAAAGTCATTTTGTTAAGCCTTTAGGTTATCCATATTTTGAACTTGTTGAGTTTGGAAAACATTTTTAGGAGTTTGAAAAACTCGCGCAGCCTATAGCTAGCAGTTTCGATAAAGTATGAATTAAATCTTTAAAGAAAATAAAACCAATAAAGAAATTTAAATAGCGGCCTTATTACAATTAAACCTAAAAATAATAGCAAATTAAGATACTTAAAGTAAAAGGAAAAAAAAATCGAACTTGCAGATGTTGTGGCCACTCCGAATCTCTCACAGCTCCAAGCCCACTATGGTTGAGGGTTACCTGCAAAAATGAAATTAAAGGGGTGAGTTTGATAACTCAGTGTGCAACATAATCTTAACCATAGGCCAAAATAGATCAAGCCTCAGAATCAGATTAATTGGGCCTTGGCCCATTTCAGAAATCAGGTTAAGCCCAAAGGCCCATAACAGATACAGATCAGATATAATATGCAAATAGAAAACCCAACCCAGGTCCATCCATAACACCCCCGCACCAGCCTTACACCATGGGGGGAGACTACTCAAGCCACCCAACCGCTACACACCACAGAAATTTGCAGCGAGGCTGCCAGATATTGTAACGAGGTCACCAGATATAGATATTGCGGCAAAGCCACCAGAACAGATATATAATATGTGGCGAGGCCACCAGATTGCAGCGAGGCTGCCAGAACACTTCCTCTATCATAAACCCAAACCCCATGCAACAGGCATACATGTTATGACATATAACATACAGAATCTCATGCATCAGATATATACATATATTATGAGATATGACATGCAGAAATAGGTATAAAGGCTATTTTACACTTAGGGGTAAAATGGTAATTTCCATACTTAGGGGTATTTTAGTCATTTTACCGATTCTCAGGGATTTTATGAATATCAAGTGTCTATTAGTCCATATGTGACTTCAGAAGTTCATTTTAACCTTAGTTTCCAATTTTTCCCTTTTTAGCCCAAAAAACCCCTAATGGCCTTACTAAATCCACTATTGTCTTAAGCCCGTTAAATCCAAATTTTAATGTTCAGCTTGTTAATTTTAACCGGTTTATTCTGACATACCGCAAGAATGCTTTTACTGACAATTTTACTGATATGGGCTCGGAAACCCATTGGGCCCACCTTTGGCCCATTTAAGCCCAACTTACCAAAATGCTCAGCATCGCACCTTCTACAGTTCTGTCACCATCGAATCTAAAGTTGACCCTAACAGCGTAAACGATTACACAGAGATTTCATAAGACCGAGTTTCCTGTCACTTTCGGTCATTTGTCGGTCACTTTTGGTCATTACAGCCGTTGCCGTCCTAGTCTATAGCGGGAGTATGTTACACACCTGTTAACTGTCGAAGCGTTGTCGAAACCCACGTAGAGAGAGCCTACAATTGAACACTAACTTTTTAGTCTAATATTCGATAACCAAGGAGTCATAAATCCTTACCAAAGTCAGCCAACATGGCCTAAGTCCCTAAAAGCCTTTACTTTTCTGTCGATTATGGACTAGATGTCCAATTGCTTCCTTCGATGCACGATCCTCTCCTTGACTACACTATCGCACCTTCCAAAAAAAGAAAGAGGCCAAAGAGCCTTTTTAATTTCAAAATGACAATACCCCTAAGGGGTTCGGCTTCTTGACTTAAATCCTGAAAACTAACGAAATAATAACTCAAGGTACTTACCGATCTAACCACAATCCACCAGATATTCGGGTTATGAAGTGAAAGAAGAAGAGAGGGAGAGAAGAGTGATTCGGTAAATAGAAGGGATGACGGGATAGGGGTTCGGCTAATTGAAGGATTTGTAAGAAAAGAGGCAATCAGTTTTGGCAAAAGGGGTAATCGGCCACAGTGAGTTTTGGCTTTTTTTTTGAAGTTGTCGACAGAGGTTTAGAGAAGAGAAACAAGGGAGAATGGATTCGGTTAGGGAAGGGGATAATGATTGTGCAATCGGTTTGAGGTGGAAGTAGAATGAAGGAAGGGAAAATAGAGGAGTAGATTCGGTTAAGAAAAGAAATCGGTAATGAGACTCTAGGGAGATGATAGGTTTCGGCTTGAGGTTAGAAGAGAAGAAAAGAATGACCTTGAATGTGTACAAAAGAAAGAAAAGCCTAAAAATGCTATACCCCCAAACGGCACAAGGACTCCAAAACCCCTAAAGAAATCGGCACACTAACCTTGAATTGCCGAAAATTCTATGCATTGACTTGCTTGCCGATTTGCACCATAGAGAGTCCTTTGGCCGGCCATTTCATTCAAATTTGAAATATCCTTGATTTGCTCATCAACCTCCTCCTTGATTAATTCATATGACCATTTCAAACTCCTCCAACCAGAGTTTAACTTGAAGTCCACCACTTACCTCTTCTATTCATAAAAATAAGACACCTTAATACATACCTGAGACTTGAACCCTTGACCTCCACACTCTTTTAGGCGCCACTTTTGTAGCTCCTAAGTGGCGTCATATTGCCACTCCACCACTGGCTAGCTTGTGTCTCATTTCACACACATTAACTTATAACACCTACTTTCCAAGGCCCCCTATCTCCTAAGCCAAAAATACAAAATTTTACCGAGTTTTTAACCAATGCCTGGGCCTTCCATAGGCCCATTAACACTCCCAAAACATGCATTACACACCTAAATACCAGAGTTCAAACATCTTATCAGATGAACAACAATCCAAGAGAAACCCGAAAATTAGGACGTTACAGGTTTGGTAAGAAGGGCAAGTTGAGTCCGCAGTTTATCGGGCCTTATCGGATTCTTAAGCAAATAGGGCTGGTGGCTTATCAGCTAGAGCTACCACTAGAACTGGATCGTATCCATGATTTTTTTCATGTATCCATGCTGAGGCGTTATCGTTCTGACCCTACTCATATCGTGTTAGTTGCAGAAATTGAGGTACAGACAGATTTGACCTTCAAGGAGGAACCTGTGTAGATACTTGATCGTGACGTCAAGGTGTTAAGAAGGAATTCCATTAGTAAAAG
The DNA here is from genome assembly GCA_020496765.1 of Gossypium stocksii. Lineage (NCBI taxonomy): Eukaryota > Viridiplantae > Streptophyta > Magnoliopsida > Malvales > Malvaceae > Gossypium > Gossypium stocksii. The sequence goes on from CM035624.1 coordinate 47,792,404, forward strand.
TGTTTTGGAGGGAGGAGTCGATGCGGCAACAATACCCTTACCTATTTGAATCAGGTAAATTTCGAGGCCAAAATTTCCTTAAGGGAGTAGAGTTGTAACGCACTACTTTTTGGGTTTGTGTGATTTTTGTGAATTTGGTAAAAATTTAAATTTTGGTATTTGGCTGTGCAATTCATGTTTGGAGTGTGTAAATGGGTCTATGGAAGGCCCATGTGTTGGTTAAAACCTAGTTGAATTTTTAATTTTTACACTTAAAGAAGAAGGGGCTTGAGTTAGAGGTCTTATAAGAAAATATGGGTAAAATGTGTCACAAGTGAGCTCTTGGTAAAGTGGCAGGGTAGAGCCACTAAGCTCCTATAAAAGTAGCATGTGGAGGAGTGTACAAGGGCTAAGGTTCAAGTTGCAAGGTAAGCAAATGAGGATATTTATTTTTATGTGCAGGAAGGGTGAGTGTTGGAACCCAAGTGGACTCTGTTGGAGGAGTTTGAATTCGGCATGAGCATGTATCAAGGAGTGATAAGGGGGAGGATAATTAGGAGGGATTTTAGGAGATTAGAATAGGTGATGGCCGGCCGAGGGACTTGTGTAGTGCAAATTTGGCATTTGAGCTAAGTCAGGCATATTTCGGCATTTTATTTTTGTTCCGATTAGCCATAACCAAAAATTCCTCTCTTCTTCTTTCATTCTTGTAACGCCCTAATTTTCGGGTTTTTCTTAGATTGATCCCTATCTGATAAAATGTTTAAATGTTAGTATTTGGGTGTGTAATGCATGTTTGGGGTGTGTTAATGGGCCTATGGAAGGCCCATGTGTTGGTTAAAGACTCGGCAAAATTTTGTGTTTTGACTTAGGAGATAGGGGACCATTGAAAGTAAGGGTCTTAAGAAATTATGTGCGAAATATAGCACAAATGAATCAGTGGCAAGGTGGCAAGGGGGACGCCACTAGGCTCCTTAAAAGGTGGCGCCTAAAGGAGCTTAGAGGTCAGGGGTTCAAGCGCCAGAGGTGGCAAAGGTAGTGTTTTATTTTTTAAGCTTGAGCAGGTAAAAGGTTGAAGCCGAATTGAACTCTGCTTGGGGAGTGTTTGAATCGGTCATGAGAGGATATTGAGGAGTAAATCAAGGAGTTTTGAATTTCAAAGAAGGTGGCCAATTCTGGGTCTTTGCAAGTGCAATTCGACTAGGGGACTTTGTATTTGCATTTTCGGTAATAGGTGCTAGAGAGTGCCAAATGCTCCTTTTGTTCTTTGATAATTTAGTGCCGATTTCCTTAAGTGTGGAAGCTCTCCTTTTCTGTCAATCACGCTTAGCCTATTAGGTATTTTTGTTGTCACTTCATTCTTCTCATTAAACCTTGAAGCCGAACCCTATTTCCCCTTGTGGCCGAACCTTCAGTCGACTAAAGCACTTCCTTTATTGTTTCTTTTTTATTCTCATTTATTTGTTTTCTTCTTCTCTTCTTCTCGAATCATAAACTGACCCCCCTTACCACCATTCTTCTACTAGCTGAATTCAATCTTCTCTCCCTCTCTTCTCTGAATCTTTGCCGACAACTGTGAGTAGGGCCAAAACTCTTGGTGACCGATTACCCTTCTTCCAAAGCCAGCTGCCTTTTCTTCTTTCAAAACACCTAATAGCCGAACCCCATTCTTCTATCTCTTCTAATTGCCATTTCACCCCACCTATTTCATTGATTAAAACCACTTGAACACCATATCACTTTCTAAAGCCGGAAGTACCTCCTTTCTAATCATTCAAAACCGAATATCTCTAGAGATATCCTTGTGGTGTTAGCATTAGACCTGCGGCGGATTTAGATTAGACCAAGGATAGTGGAACGTGGGAGCGATACTTTTCAAGTGGTGGTATTGGTAAGTGATTTAATCACTATGAATCTCGTTTATTAAATATCTTAAAGGAAGACCGAAATCTATAGGTCCTTGGAGGACATGACGACATTTCTTGTAGGATTCTAATGCTATGGGTTGTTTCTTTTGTGCATGGAATAGCAAGGAGAGGTTACCAAGCGAGGAGTTGTGAAGGATAGTGTGATTGGACATCGAGATTTAGTCTTTAATCGACAAAGGGGTTTTCATTCGTGGGTTCTCCAACGGTTTCGATAGTAACAGGTGTGTAACTAATCTCAATTCCTAGACTGATGTGGCAAAAGCCGAAATGGCCATAAAAGTGACCGGCAACTCGTTGGAACTGACCGAAAAATACATTCTGTGATATTGGAGAGTAATCGTTACCCCATTGGGGTTAACCATGTATTTGGTGGCGAAGGAATTGCAAAAGGTGCAATTCTGATTGTGTTGGTAAGTTGGGCCTCGATGGGCCAAGGTGGGCCCAATGGGCTTCCGAGCCCAATTCAGAAAAACGGGCATAAAAGACTTTCTGGTAACGTGAATAATCAAAACATGGTTAAAATGGTAAAGTAGGCCTAAAAATTAGACGTAATGGACTTGTGACGACATTGGACTTAGTAAAACCCATTAGGGGTTTTAGGCTAAAAAGGGTAAAATTGGAATTGTGACTTAAATGGACTTTCGAGGTTATACGAGGACTGTTAAATTATTGGACTTGCACAAAATCTCTGAAAATATGAAAAAGGACTAAAATACCCTTAAATATGGAAAATTACCAAAATACCCCTAAGTGTAAAAAGACTATTATACCCCTAGGGTCAATTCTGTATGAAATGTATTATTTTATGTATATGCATGAGTAATCTTTATTATGAATATATCTGATGCATGAGATGCTATATGTTGCATGCTAGTATGATTACATCTGTTGCATGGGGTATGGGTTTATGACGAAGGAAGCGTTTTGGCAGCCTCGCTGCAATCTGGTGACTTTGTCACATTGTTATCTGGCAGCCTCGCTGCAATCTGGTGACTTTGTCACATTATTATCTGGCAGCCTCGCTGCAATCTGGTGGCCTCGCCACAATGTCTGATCTGGTGACCTCGTCACAATATCTGGCAGCCTCGCTGCAAATTATATCTGGCAGCCTCGCTGCAAATATCTGTGGTGTGTAGCGGTTGGGTGGGTCGAGTAGTCTCCCCACATGGTGTAAGGCTGGTACGGGGGTGTTATGGATGGATCTGGGTTGGGTTTTCTGTTTGCATATTATATCTGATCTGTATCTGTTATGGGCCTATGGGCTAACCTGATTTCTGTAATGGGCCAAGGCCCAACTAATCTGATTCTGAGGCTTGATCTGTTTTGGCCTATGGTTGAGATAATGTTGCATACTGAGTTGTCAAACTCACCCCCTTTTTATTTAATCTCTGCAGGTAACCCTCAACCATAGTGGGCTTGGAGCTGCGAGAGATTCAGAGTGGCCACAGCATCTGCAAAAAAACTGGTTTTCATTTTGATTAAGTATTTTAGTATTATCTTATTTTTGGGTTTTATTTTGTAATAAGGCCGCTATCTAAGTTTTTATTTGGTTTAATTTTCTTTGATGATTAAATTACGTTTTATGGAATCGCTAGTTTAGGCTGCGCTGGTTTCAAAATCTAAAGAACGTTTTCAAAACTCAACGGGTGTATAATATGGATAACTTAAAGGATTAACAAGCTGGTTTTAACAAACTTACTCTTTGATTCAAACCTCACTTAAGACACAACAAGACTAAAAGGGTCGTAAACTTAGGATTAGGATCGTGTGACACACCAGATCTGGTCGTAACGCCTAAGCCGGGTTTGGGATGTTACATTTAGTGGTATCAGAGCTAAGTTGCAACAACTCGGCTGTGGATTGGGTCTAAAAATGGAAGTTTTCAAACAATCAAAGCAAAGAATTTCGAAAGGTCATGTTTTCAACAATTGTTTTCAAAATTTATTGGAACCTGTTTAGATGAACTTCGTTTGTATATGAATAATTTATTTTCAAAGAATAAATCAGGTTTTTCTAAGTAATCTTTCTAAAAGCATGGCACACCGAATCTCCGGCCCAAGCCTGTAAGTTTTCTAAACTTTTCTGATGTTTCTGAAAATTCTGATTATATGCCTGACTAAAGACTCTATTATGATACTTTAGCTAGGGTAGTACTAAAACTATAGAGACTCTGATAGGTGGACTGAGATTGTAGCTAGGCTACCGTGGAAGAAGATAACCTCTGAAATGCTACTTATTCATAAGACATCTGTAATAAACACTGAAATATTAATCTGACTCATAAAACTTCTAAAACAGAAAATACGAAATGAGTACGCGAGCAGCTCGTGGTAAGGGCCGTGGACGTGGCCGAGGTAGTGCACGAGCTGAGACTTCATCTTTTGGTCATGCACCAGCAGCTGATATGCTGATACCACCGGCAACAGAGGTGGAATCTCATGATAGGGGTGTAGGGGACGATGCCCTATCACAAGCGATGCTTCGGGTTTTGGAAAGGGTTGCTGGAGTAAGTACCGGTAATGGATTTCGGGGATCCATTTCTGAGCGACTCCGAGCTAATGGGGCAGAGTTCTTTAGGGGTGTGTCTGGTGTAGCCCCAAACGTGGCTGAATATTGGCTGGAGGCCACAGAGCGAATCATGGACGATCTGGATTGCTCTATGGAGCAGAAGCTGAAAGGAGCCATGTCGTTGCTTAGAGATGAAGCTGATCAATGGTGGCTCACAGTAAGAGATGGAACTTCAGATGGTGAGATAACATGGGAGCTGTTTAAGAAAGCCTTTAAAGGAAAATATGTTGGGGCTAGCTATGTGGATGCCCGTAGGAAGGAGTTCTTAAATTTGGTTCAGGGAAGTAGGACAGTATCTGAGTACGAGGCTGAATTTCTGAGGCTGAGCCGATATGCTTCTGGGATAGTTGCTACTGAATATGAGCGTAGCGTGCATTTCGAAGATGGTCTGAGAGATGAACTAAGGGTACTGATTGCTCTGCAGAGAGAGCGCAACTTTGCTGCTTTGGTTGAGAAAGCTAAGATAGTTGAGGAAGTAAAGCGTACCGAGAGGCAGAATCGCAAAAAGGATAGAAACCGCTTCCGGAGGGATTCTGGACCATCAGGAGGGGCTAATAAGAATGTTAAGAGAGCAAGAGTGGCAGAACCAGTGCGAGCGGTGCCAACGAATGCTGTCAGACCGCAGGGTTGTAGGAGTTGTGGTAAGATACATATGGGCGAGTGTCAGAAACGTTCTGGAGCCTGTTTTCGATGTGGGTCGATGGAGCATAGGATTAAGGACTGTCCCGAAGAACCGGATCAAGGACAGGTTATGGCTCAAAGGGTTGCTCAACCAGTGAGGGGTGGACCACCAGCTCCGAGGGGTCGTGGACAAGGTAGAGGCGGAAATGGTAATGGTCGAGGATGAGGAGCACCTGGCAGGGGTGCTGGTTTCACTGAGGCTCGTCAGCCAGCGCTAGTTTATGCAGCTCGTCGCCAAGAGGAGGGTGATGCTCCTGACATCATAACTGGTATGTTTTTAATTTCTAGTATGCCATACACTGCGTTGATAGATGTTGGATCTACCCATTCTTATGTTGCATGTGCCATGTCTGGGTCGCTGGGAGTGCGTTCTGAGGAGACAGTGAGTGGGGTATCTATATTAAGTCCTTTGGGTCACTCGGTTAGGGTAGACAAACTGTATAGAGACGTGCCTATAGAGACTCAAGGAAAAATCTTTTCTGGAGACTTGTTGGAGCTACCTTCGGAGAATTTGATCTCATCTTGGGAATGGATTGGCTTGTAAAGTATAGGGCTACTTTGGATTGTGCTGCAAAACGAATGAGGCTAAAGACTGCAGAGGATGAGGAAGTTTTGGTGATAGGTGAACGTAGAGATTATTTGTCCAATGTGGTGTCAGCATTAAGAGCTGAAAAGTGGATTCGTAAAGGATGTGTAGCTTATTTGGCATTCGTGGGTCAGGTCGAAACTGAGGAACTAACTGTGGATCAAGTTAGAACTGTTAAAGATTTTCAAGATGTTTTTCCAGAGGAGCTTCCCGGTTTACCTCCGAATTGAGAGGTCGAGTTTGGGATTGATTTGTTGCCTAGTACGGCACCAGTGTCTATTGCACCGTATAGGATGGCACCAAAAGAGTTGGTGGAGTTGAAAGCCCAGATTCAAGAACTGTTGGATAGAGGTTTCATTAGGCCAAGTGTGTCTCCGTGGGGAGCACCAGTGCTGTTCGTAAAGAAGAAAGATGGGTCAATGCGAATGTGCATCGATTATCGGCAGTTGAACAAGCTGACGATTAAGAATAAGTACCCGTTGCCAAGAATCGATGATCTATTTGACCAGCTTAGAGGAGCTTCAGTATTCTCTAAGATTGACCTTCGATCTGGGTACCATCAATTAAGGGTGAAAGAGGTGCATATACACAAGACAGCATTCAGAACTCGCTATGGTCACTATGAATTCTTGGTTATGCCATTTGGGCTGACCAATGCACCTGCAGCATTTATGGATCTGATGAATCGAGTGTTCCAGCCATACTTGGATCGATTCGTGGTCATTTTTATCGACGATATTCTGGTTTATTCTGAATCCGAGGAGGAACATGATGAGCATCTCCGTATTGTGCTGCAAGTGTTAAAGGAAAATGAGCTTTATGCGAAATTTAGTAAGTGTGAGTTCTGGTTAAGAGAAGTAACCTTCTTGGGTCATGTTGTATCTGCTGAGGGGATTAAGGTAGACCCTCGAAAGATTGAAGCAATTCTGGAATGGAAACCACCGAGGTCAGTGGCAGAAATTCGAAGTTTTCTGGGTTTAGCCGGATACTATAGAAGGTTTGTAGAAGGATTTTCTGTGATGGCAGCGCCATTGACAAAACTCGTAAGGAATGGAGTGCCATATATTTGGACCGAGCAGCAGCAAGAAGCTTTTGAAAAACTAAAGAAGGTTCTGACCGAGGCACCTGTACTGATTCAACCAGAGTCTGAAAAAGATTTTACCGTGTTCAGTGATGCATCGCATGTTGGGTTGGGCTGCGTGTTGATGCAAGAGGGTAAAGTGGTTGCTTATGCATCGCGACAGCTTAAACCTCATGAAGTGAACTATCCTACCCATGATCTGGAGTTGGCAGCAGTAATCTTCGCACTTAAAATCTGGCGACATTATCCGTATGGAGAGAGGTGTATTATATACACAGACCATAAGACTCTTAAGTACCTGTTGACTCAGAAGGAGCTGAATCTTAGGCAACGGAGATGGATCGAGTTGCTTAAGGATTATGATTGTGCGATTGAGTATCATCCAGGCAAAGCTAATGTGGTGGCTGATGCCCTAAGTCGTAGAACTGTATCTGATCTGAGAGCTATGTTTGCTCGTTTGAGTCTGTATGATGATGGTAGTCTGTTAGCAGAATTGCAAGTAAGACCGACCTGGGTGGATGAGATTAAGAAGAAGCAGTCGAAGGATGAGTCGCTGGTTTCTCGATTTCAGCAGGTTAAGAATGGGAGTACTTCTGAGTTTGGATTTAACAGTTAGGGTGTTCTATGTTTTCGCAGTAGAATCTGTGTTCCGAAGGATTTTCAGTTGAGGCAAGCAATTCTAAATGAAGCTCATAAAGGGTTATGTGCTATGCACCCTGGAGGTAATAAGATGTATCATGACTTAAAGGAGTTGTATTGGTGGCCTGGACTGAAGCGAGAAGTAACAGAATTTGTGGGGAAATGTCTGACTTATCAGCAAGTGGAAGCTGAGCATCAGTTACCTTCTGGACTTCTGCAACCAGTGAAGGTACCACTCTGGAAGTGGGAAAGGGTGACTATGGATTTTGTGAGTGGGTTGCCTTTGACGCCGTCAAAGAAGGACTCGATTTGGGTGATCGTGGATAAGTTGACTAAATCTGCTCATTTCATCCCTGTACGTACTGATTATTCGCTTCAAAAGCTAGCCAAGTTGTATGTGGCAGAGATTGTGCGACTGCATGGGGTGCCAGTGTCTATCATTTCTGATCGAGATCCTAGATTCACATCTCGGTTCTGGCAAAAGTTGCATGAGGCATTGGGAACGCGACTGAATTTTAGCACAGCCTTCCATCCCCAGACTGATGGTCAGTCAGAAAGGGTTATTCAGATTCTGGAAGATATTTTAAGGGGTTGTGTTATCGACTTTCGAGGCAGTTGGGAGGATTATCTACCGTTGGCAGAGTTTGCATATAATAACAGTTATCAGGCTAGTATCCGTATGGCACCTTATGAGGCACTGTATGGGCGTAAGTGTCGTTCACCTAGTTGTTGGACCGAATTGGGCGAGCGGCAAGTTCTTGGACCTGAGTTGGTAGCAGAGACTGAAGAGAAGGTCAAGGTGATAAGGGACCGTTTAAAAGAGGCATCGGATCGACAGAAGTCTTATGCGGATTTGAAACGTAAGGAGATTGAGTATTCAGTAGGTGACATGGTCTTTCTAAAGGTATCACCTTGGAAGAAGATACTAAGATTTGGTAAGAAAGGCAAGCTGAGTCCGAGGTTTATTGGGCCTTATCGGGTTCTTAAGCAAGTGGTCCGGTGGCGTATCAGTTAGAATTACCGCCAGAGTTAAATAGAATTCATGATGTGTTTCACGTATCCATGCTGAGGCAATATCGTTCTGACCCTACCCATATTCTACCATTTGCAGAAGTGGAGGTACAGCCTGACTTGACCTTCGAAGAAGAGCCTGTGCAGATTCTGGATCGAGACGTGAAGGTTCTAAGAAGAAAATCAGTTCCATTGGTAAAGGTACTTTGGCGTAATTATGGTAGAGAGGTAGCTACTTGGGAACCAGAGGAGGCAATGCGTCAGCAATATCCTCATTTGTTTGGTCCAGGTAAATTTCGAGGACGAAATTTCTTTAAGAAGGGTAGAGTTGTAACGCCCTAATTTTCGGGTTTTTCTTAGATTGATCCCTATCTGATAAAATGTTTAAATGTTAGTATTTGGGTGTGTAATGCATGTTTGGGGTGTGTTAATAGGCCTATGGAAGGCCCATGTGTTGGTTAAAGGCTCGGCAAAATTTTGTGTTTTGACTTAGGAGATAGGGGACCATTGAAAGTAAGGGTCTTAAGAAATTATGTGCGAAATATAGCACAAATGAATCAGTGGCAAGGTGGCAAGGGGGACGCCACTAGGCTCCTTAAAAGGTGGCGCCTAAAGGAGCTTAGAGGTCAGGGGTTCAAGCGCCAGAGGTGGCAAAGGTAGTGTTTTATTTTTTAAGCTTGAGCAGGTAAGAGGTTGAAGCCGAATTGAACTCTGCTTGGGGAGTGTTTGAATCGGTCATGAGAGGATATTGAGGAGTAAATCAAGGAGCTTTGAATTTCAAAGAAGGTGGCCGATTCTGGGTCTTTGCAAGTGCAATTCGGCTAGGGGACTTTGTATTTGCATTTTCGGTAATAGGTGCTAGAGAGTGCCGAATGCTCCTTTTGTTCTTTGATAATTTAGTGCCGATTTCCTTAAGTGTGGAAGCTCTCCTTTTCTGTCAATCAAGCTTAGCCTATTAGGTATTTTTGTTGTCACTTCATTCTTCTCATTAAACCTTGAAGCCGAACCCTATTTCCCCTTGTGGCCGAACCTTCAGTCGACTAAAGCACTTCTTTTATTGTTTCTTTTCTATTCTCATTTATTTGTTTTCTTCTTCTCTTCTTCTCGAATCATAAACTGACCCCCCTTACCACCATTCTTCTACTAGCCGAATTCAATCTTCTCTCCCTCTCTTCTCTGAATCTTTGCCGACAACTGTGAGTAAGGCCAAAACTCTTGGTGACCGATTACCCTTCTTCCAAAGCCGACTGCCTTTTCTTCTTTCAAAACACCTAATAGCCGAACCCCATTCTTCTATCTCTTCTAATTGCCATTTCACCCCACCTATTTCGTTGATTAAAACCACTTGAACACCATATCACTTTCTAAAAGCCGGAAGCACCTCCTTTCTAATCATTCAAAACCGAATATGTCTAGAGATATCCTTGTGGTGTTAGCATTAGACCTGCGGCGGATTTAGATTAGACCAGGGATAGTGGAACGTGGGAGCGATACTTTTCAAGTGGTGGTATTGGTAAGTGATTTAATCACTATGAATCTCGTTTATTAAATATCTTAAAGGAATACCGAAATCTATAGGTCCTTGGAGGACATGACGACATTTCTTGTAGGATTCTAATGCTATGGGTTGTTTCTTTTGTGCATGGAATAGCAAGGAGAGGCTACCAAGCGAGGAGTTGTGAAGGATAGTGTGATTGGACATCGAGATTTAGTCTTTAATCGACAAAGGGGTTTTCATTCGTGGGTTCTCCAATGGTTTCGACAGTAACAGGTGTGTAACTAATCTCAATTCCTAGACTGATGTGGCAAAAGCCGAAATGGCCATAAAAGTGACCGGCAACTCGTTGAAAGTGACCGAAAAATACATTCTGTAATATTGGAGAGTAATCGTTACCCCATTGGGGTTAACCATGTATTTGGTGGCGAAGGAATTGCAAAAGGTGCAATTTTGATTGTGTTGGTAAGTTGGGCCTCGATGGGCCAAGGTGGGCCCAATGGGCTTCCGAGCCCAATTCGAAAAAACGGGCATAAAAGACTTTCTGGTAACGTGAATAATCAAAACATGGTTAAAATGGTAAAGTAGGCCTAAAAATTAGACGTAATGGACTTGCGACGACATTGGACTTAGTAAAACCCATTAGGGGTTTTAGGCTAAAAAGGGTAAAATTGGAATTGTGACTTAAATGGACTTTCGAGGTTATATGAGGACTGTTAAATTATTGGACTTGCACAAAATCTCTGAAAATATGAAAAAGGACTAAAATACCCTTAAATATGGAAAATTACCAAAATACCCCTAAGTGTAAAAAGACTATTATACCCCTAGGGTTAATTCTGTATAAAATGTATTATTTTATGTATATGCATGAGTAATCTTTATTATGAATATATCTGATGCATGAGATGCTATATGTTGCATGCTAGTATGATTACATCTGTTGCATGGGGTATGGGTTTATGACGGAGGAAGCGTTCTGGCAGCCTCGCTGCAATCTGGTGACTTTGTCACATTGTTATCTGGCAGCCTCGCTGCAATCTGGTGACTTTGTCACATTATTATCTGGCAGCCTCGCTGCAATCTGGTGGCCTCGCCACAATGTCTGATCTGGTGACCTCATCACAATATCTGGCAGCCTCGCTGTAAATTATATCTGGCAGCCTCGCTGCAAATATCTGTGGTGTGTAGCGGTTGGGTGGGTCGAGTAGTCTCCCCACATGGTGTAAGGCTGGTACGGGGGTGTTATGGATGGATCTGGGTTGGGTTTTCTGTTTGCATATTATATCTGATCTGTATCTGTTATGGGCCTATGGGCTAACCTGATTTTTGTAATGGGCCAAGGCCCAACTAATCTGATTCTGAGGCTTGATCTGTTTTGGCCTATGGTTGAGATAATGTTGCACACTGAGTTGTCAAACTCACCCCCTTTTTATTTAATCTCTGCAGGTAACCCTCAACCATAGTGGGCTTGGAGCTGCGAGAGATTCGGAGTGGCCACAGCATCTGCAAAAAAACTGGTTTTCATTTTGATTAAGTATTTTAGTATTATCTTATTTTTGGGTTTTATTTTGTAATAAGGCCGCTATCTAAGTTTTTATTTGGTTTAATTTTCTTTGATGATTAAATTACGTTTTATGGAATCGCTAGTTTAGGCTACGCTGGTTTCAAAATCTAAAGAACGTTTTCAAAACTCAACGGGTGTATAATATGGATAACTTAAAGGATTAACAAGCTGGTTTTAACAAACTTACTCTTTGATTCAAACCTCACTTAAGACACAACAAGACTAAAAGGGTCGTAAACTTAGGATTAGGATCGTGTGACACACCAGATCTGGTCGTAACGCCTAGGCCGGGTTTGGGATGTTACAATTCTCTTCACCCATACTCTCTTCTACTCTCATTCTCTTCCTCTTTAATCTCTAGAAAAGCGGAACATACTTCCCTCTTTTTCTCTTTTTAGCCGAATACTCTAAACAAAGCCAAAATCCCGAAGGTTTTAAGAAGTGCCGATCTCTTTTAATGGTACACCTTTATTCTTTTCTTCTTTTAAGTTGAATCTTACTCTCTCAAAAGCCTCTACTCTCAATCTTCAAGACCCTTTCAGTCCATAAACGCTTTCTTCTTCTTTGATCCAAAAGCCCAAAACACAACACTTTTGGAGACTTAGTAGCCGAGTCCTAAGTCTCTGGGATTCGTTTTCTGCTGATACTTTGTGGGCAAGTTCCGTGTCGGATTTAAGACAGTACGAGTTGGAATCATTAGTAAGAGAACGGTTGGTAACTGTTTGAAACCTTGGTTCAATTCATTGTTATAGGAGTTAAGAAAAGTCGAAACCCCTAAATCTTTGGGGAGGTTGTCGTTTTAGGCTTAGGGCCTTATTGGCCTCTTTCATTCGGTTTTATGGTCTTATGTAGAGAAACAGGCGATTTTTAAAGGAGCATCGAAGGCTTGGAATATTGGTGTGGCTAGTCTGGGATCTAAACAATCAGATTTGGCTAAGGTAAGGGAGATATGGATTGCTTGTATGGTAGCCGATTATGGCAATAGTCTTGTAAGTAGACTTCATCGATTCGTAGTTAATAACCTAGTAATTAACTGTAGGTTCATTGCGAGGGAGATCTCGTGGTGGTAGTCGCAAATCGGATGTGTAACGAACCCTCTTTAGTAGCTTAACTTGATATATGCCGAAAAGCCGAAATGCCAAAATTTCAGCATTTCGAGGACTCGCGAGTATGCAATTGCTCATAGGTTAGTTAGATACGCTAATTTCAATGATTGGGATCGTTAGAACAGGTAAGGGCACAATTTCATGCATCACGGTAAGTTGGGCCTCGAGGGGCTGGAATCAGGCCCAATGGGCTTTCGGGCCCATTTGGGTAAATTTGGTAGAAAATGGAATCTGGATAAATTGCACATTAAGACAGTTAATACCGTTATGGAATATAGGCTAAATGGGCCTAGATGACTAAATCGGCTAAGTAGGGCCTATTAGGGGTTTTTGGGCCCAATAACACGGTTTTGCTAAAATGGGCTAGAATCGCTGTTTAAACACTTGGAATTGTTGATAATTGATAATGAGCATGAAAACCCTAATAGTTGATAAAATTACTAGGTTACCTTTAAATGGCAAAGATTACTATTTTACCCCTAGGTGAAAATGACTATTATACCCTAGGGTTTTATTTTTGAAATGTATGTGATACTATTATCGTACATGATATGCCATGATATGTTCATTTTATGCATGGGTTGGGTTATATTGATGGATGAAGTGTAAGTGGCAATGCCACAGATACTAAAAAGGGCCTTTGCCCTAGTTACCGAAAGAGGCTATGCCTCATGTTATATGATAAAGCAATTATGCTGCCAGTGGAGAGTATTGGTTGGGTGGGTCGAGTTATTCCCCACATGGAGAGCTTGGTTTGTACGGGTTGAGAGTAACGGTTGGGTGGGTTGATAGTTTCCCCACATATGGATATGGGTTTGCATACATGCTTTGGGATTTCCATGTATTGTTGAAATGGGCCAGTGGGCCATACCATTTACAGAATAAGGCTTCAGCCTAGTGAGTTTATATATGAAAAAGGGCTAAGGCCCAATAACTGATATATGAAAAGGCTTCGGCCCAGTGACAGATGAGATCGAATCAAGGCTTAGGCCTAGTATGCTTGTGTTGATGTGGGCGCTGAAAAGGCTTTGTTGCACACTGAGTTTCCAAACTCACCCCTTTCTTTAACCTTGCAGGTGAGCCTTGATTTGGAGACTTGGAGCCGGAGGGGATTCAGAATGGCCATGTAGATCGCATTTGAACATTTTCCTTAAATGTTTAATATTTCTAATAATTTCTGCTTAAATTATTTTTATTCCGTTTTTGGGTTGTAATAAGGCCGCTATTAATTATTTTCTTAAATTATTTTTCGTTGATATGATATTATATTGGAATAGAATTAGGTCGTGGTTTAAAAAAAATGATAGTCGTTTTCAAAATAATAAAACGTCTACAACAAACCCATTTATAAAATTTATAAAATCGTCAAATGAATTCTAAACTTAACTTTTTTTTCGAACTATCGCTAAGTTAAAGTGTGGCAACGGTTGTGTGCATGTCTAGGACTGGATCCAATAAGAGCTTGGTACTTAAGCAGCCTACTTGGCTCACCTCCTCTATTCCGGAATCCTACCTGGTGTACAGCTTCCATTCACTTTAATTCTTAACTAAGATATTCTTAAGAACGCTACGACAGACTTTAAATAAGACATAGTTTTCTTGTAACCTTCCAATGTGACTCGTCAAATCCGGTCGTAATATTTAGGCTGGGTTTGGGGTGTTACAGAAGAGTAATGAATCGGCCATGATAAAACTGATTCAGAGGGAAGACGAAGGAAGCAATCGGTCAAAGAATGAAGAACTAAATGCTGAAAAGAAAAGAAATGGAAGCGAGGTGAAATATGCGGCCTAAAAGAAACAAGGTGCAACGAGAGGTAAGTGCTATAACCAAAAGACTTAAGAAGAAAGGAGAAAGGTATTCGGCCTAGCAAGTCAAATGGAAAGGAAGAAACATGCCGAGAAGTAAAAGAGAGAAAGAGAGATATGTTTGGTTAAAGCAAAAAGGGAGGCACACAAATAGAAGAGTAGCGATAAGAAAAAAATTAAAAATTGGCAGTCATAAGAACTACAAGGTAAGCCAAGTCGAAAACCGAGCACAAAAAGTATCAACCAAAATAAAAACCCCCAACACCAATCGGCTTCCAAAAGTAAGAAAACATTTGCCAAAAACTAAAAATAATCCTACCAAGATTGAAATTTTGAGGAGTAGAAGTCCACCTACAGCACTACTCTCCCCTATTTCAACTTCCATAAATTTCTCCTAAAATCCCTCCACAATATTCAAATCAATCACTACTCACCTCCCAACCTTCCCTTGATTTTCTCCACATATTCCTCCATGACCTATTCAAACTCCATCAGTAGTGTTTCAGTGAACTTCTTCTTCTCTTATGGCAAAGAGGAAAGTAAATGCTCCTATGTGCAACACTACCACTCGAACCTAAAACCCCAAGGACTCTTCCACACGCCACTTACCATTAATACCAGCAGGCTCTTTGTGTCATGCTTTCACCATATTTATTTATAAGCCTATTGGCCCAAAGCTAGGGGTTTACTCAATAAAAACAAAATTTTTGTAAATGCCCTTACTTGAACCCAGTACTTCTCAGGCACTCTCTAGGACACTTAACCATTGAAGCAAGCATGCACTTGTGTCACTTTCTTGCACAACTAAATATTTATGTGTAGCCTGTTAATCATTAGTTTGCTCTAGGCCCAATACTTCTAGGCCCAAATTCAGGGCATTACAACTTAATAAAAGAAATACAAAGGGAAAATAAGTCAAAAATGGTGTCCATCTTCTCCCCCTTGTGCCGAATTTGAAGAGTCACAATAGTTAGGGTTTTGACAACTTCTCAAGCTCACAGTAAGTGATTTCTAGCCCCATTTTTATTGTTCTTCGTATTTTTGAAATCCTCGTAACTTGCTCTAGCTATTTCTACCACTATTTCAAGCTAGGGTTGATGTTTAAAATTTTACCCATGGACGACATAGATGTATTTTAATGTTTGGTGGTGGAATATGAAAGTTTAAAGCATAGTGAACAACTTTTACTAGGTGATTTTTGATGAAAACTTCATAAAGGATTTATTTGTACAAGATGAAATATGGTATGCATAAGTTGTGGAATATTTGAAATTGTGGGATGCTACAAGAGGAAAAGTGGTTTGGCTAGGCTTGAAATACAAGAAAATTGAATAAAAACCATAAACTGAGCCTAGGGACTGAAGTGTAAAATTGAGAAAGCTAGGGGTCAAATTGCAAAATTTGCTATCGGAAGATTTTGGGCTGTTTTGAATAACATGATTATTAAATGAGTTAAATTTGTCATTATTGTAACACCCCGTTATCGAGTCCGACGCTAGGACGGGGTGCGAGGCGTTACTGTACTTAGACATACTTAATCTCGTGAAACCAGGCCATAAAATTTCCTTCCTTTTTACAACTTCTCATTCAACATCTTAATAATCTTATCGTGGACCCTCATGGCCCTAAACATGAACCAGAGATGTTCCGGAATCGATCTGTGAACTTTCAAACACTTAGAAAATTTTCATCTAAACTGGGGTCACACGCCCTTGTGGATATAAGACACGCTAGTGTCATAGCCCCATGGAGCCATTAGAAG
Organism: Gossypium stocksii; assembly: GCA_020496765.1. Lineage (NCBI taxonomy): Eukaryota > Viridiplantae > Streptophyta > Magnoliopsida > Malvales > Malvaceae > Gossypium > Gossypium stocksii. Next base: position 47,808,613 of record CM035624.1, read on the forward strand.
CATTCTATTTTTCTTCTAAGGCCACACTACACACCTGTGCGGTGGTGTGCCATTCCCACAGCCAGGACACACGACCGTGCCACCAACCCTTGTGGTAATTTATTTGGTTTTATTTTCAAAAATGAAAGGTGCAGGGGACACATGACCTACTCACATGCCTGTGGGTTGGCCGTGTGTAGGCACACGCCTGTGTGCCCAACCGTGTGGACAACAACAATAGACTATTTTCCAAGCCTTTTTGCTACCCTAAAACAATGCCAAAAACCACACCAATCCATACATATCATCTCATACTTTAAAGTGCATCATACAAAAGAAACATTTACCATTACATATAATTTAAGTAGAAAATATTAGGCCATATCCAAAGGCCATTACACTTTGACTCAAGCACAATAATGACCAACACATATAGTTAATTATAGTGGAAACTAACAAAATGATCAACTTCCTATACATGCCATACAATAAAGAAGTTTCTTACTATAGCAAAATAGATGGCTTGGTAGTGTGACTACAAATTCCGACTTCGAGTGATCCTTGAGCTAATTCGGTAAACATACATGGAAAGGGAAATGAAATAGAGTAAGCATATAAAATGCTTAGTAAGTTGCATGAATAATAAAGCCATAGTTCAAGGATTATATGCTTAAATATGCAAAGGAAAGGATATCATGTACTTCTTTACTTGTTTGCATTACTACTCATTCTCTAGCTTATAACATACTTATATCTTACTTACTCTTATACTTTGCTCATTCTCATATCTTACTCATATTTATTTTGTAGCATTTCTCATAGCAATGTACTTTTGAATACTCAGACTTTCTTATTATGAACCTGCAACATTCAATATAAAGCTTTAGCCTTTCTCTTGAATTTATCAACTCGGATACATTTCAACAAATGTTCTCTTTTAGAATACCGAAGGATACCCATAATTCAAGCCTCATAGAATGATGCCAATCCCATGTCCCAGACATGGTCTTATATGGGATCTCAAATTGAAACCGAAGCCATATCCCAGATATGGTCTTATACTGGTCTTATATCGATGTCAATGCCATGTCCCAGTCATGGTCTTATATGAGATCGTACTCTTATGCCAATGCCATGCCCCAGACATGGTCTTACACTAGCTCACATGTCAAGTCGATGCCATGTCCTAGACATGGTCTTACACTGACTCTCATATATCAAGGCTGAAGCCATGTCCCAAACATGGTCTTATACGGGATCTACAATACTCATGACATGATTATAGTATCATTCGTATCATTTAGTCTTGGATGTAATTTCTCTTTCATTTTTTTCATAATTTCTAGATAAAAATTCATATCAATATTTTCATAGAACATCATTAAATGAATTTATAAAGTAAGTAAGCTAAATTATTACATACAACTTACCTCGAGTCCAAAATGTTGGAAATTGCTTGATTTAGTCCTCGATTTTATTCTTTCCCCGATTTCGGTCCGGGCTTTGTGGTTCTTAATCTAAAATGGAAATTTTAAATTTCTTAGTACCCACATTTTCTAATTAATTCATAATTGACACTTGGGGAAAATTTTCAATTTTACCCTTAAACTTTTGCATATTTTCAAAATAGTCCCTAGGCTCGTAAAATGAAATGTATCCATCCTCTTGGTTACCCAAGCCTAGCCGACACTTGCTAGTGTCCATGCAAGCCCACATTGTTCACCATTTCATACTTTTATTACACATTTTCATACTTTGCAATTTAGTCCATTTTAGGGATTTTCATTCAAAATCACTTAGAAAAAGAGGTTTACTACACCTTAATCCTTCATTTTCTACCACTAGACATCATTTTACTTGCATGTCATGCATGGGTATATTTTTTAATATAAACCCTAGCTTAAATTAGTGGTAGAAATAGCTAGATTAAGCTACAAGGATTTCAAAAACACGAAGAGCATGAAAAACAAGGCTTAAAGACACTTACTTGGAGCTTGAAAATGAAAGAAACCCTAGCTATGGAGACCCTTAAATTTTTGACGTAAGGAGGAAGAAGATGGACACAGTTTTGGCTTATTTTCCCTTTTTATTACTTAACCAAATGACCAAAATGCCCTTAGGTCCATTTCTTTGATATTTTTCCCTTCCATGGGCATTTTTGTCCACCATGCTAAAAATTGGTCTAATTCCAAATAAGGACTCCCAATAGTTCCTCTTATGCTATTTAATACTCAAACCTTCTGGAAACTCATAATTAGCATCTTTTGCAATTTAGTCCTAAAAGACAAATTATTCACTATTTCATGAAATTTCCTTCATGGAATTTTCTCAATATCATGCAAGCATGCCATAAGCTCAATAAAAATCATGGAATGAAATTTTCTACTTCAGATTTGTGGTCTCAAAACCACTATTACAACTAGGCCTATTTCGGGCTGTTATAGTTATAGATCGAGAAGATCGAGGAATCAACCTTGATTGAGGTAAGGGCAAGGTTTCGGACTAAATTGTAAACTATCACATTTTGTTTACAAGGTAAGTTTATATGTAAGTAATAGATCGATTTTAATTTCATAATAATAATTTAATGTATGTTATGGATAATGTTGGATGATTTTTATAATTTTGAGAATAATGGAAATTTGGAGTTCCCGATTGAACCATCAGAAAATGAATGATGTGTGATAAACGATAAATTATACATATTTTTACCTCATGTTTAGCCTATATTTTGGATGAATTATCATTAAATTCGTGAGAATTGGTGCTCTTAACCCTTCTATTTCATGTTGTATACTCAGAAGAGCATAGGGAAGAGACAAGAACGAAAAACGGGCTGAAAACGGAGAAAATGGGCCAAAGTGTAAAAACGACATGGCCCAAAGATTCACTACACAGCTGTGGCACACGGCTGTGCCACATAAGGTCCAACACGGCCCAGCCCCGACAAGCACAGCCAGACCACACGGCCGTGCCACCCTCAATAGTCCCGCACACGACCTGCTGTCGATCCACACGGGCGTGGCACACGGGCGTGTCCCTGTCGTGAGGAAGTGCAAACTCGGGTTTGAATACTTAGAGGCTAAGAAAGGCATCCCAAAGCTCTATATAAAGACCCTAGGAGGCAACTCTAAGGGTGTACTCTTTCTCCCAGAAAGGAGCACCTTATTTCTGCCAACACAGAGAGTAGAAGCAAGGATTACTCCAAGGGAAGCCAATTCATTCATTCCAGAAGCTGTTCTCCACATCAAGACAAAGGATCTCCTTCAATCCTTCAGGGGTTTTTTGGGTTCTTTATGTTTTGTTATTTTATTTCTTCTAAGATGTTTTCTTTATTAATTATGAACTAAATCCCCCCAAATACTTGAGGGGAATGAAACCTAAGACAGAACTTGTTATTAATTTATCTTGAGTTATATGATAAATACTTGAATTGTTCTTAATTATGTGTTCTTAATTCTTGTTTTAATAATCCTAGGTATTAATTCAAGTATTGATGTGCTTAGGCAGAGGAGCAAAAGTCCCTATTTAAGAGTAGATCTAGCATAATTAAGCAGAGTTGCATGCAACCCTAGACATAGGGTGACATAAATTTGCTGGATTAGGGTCAAACCTAATAAGGGAATCCATAAATCAAGTTAATGCAACACTAGGGGTTTTAACTAAAAAGAGATTTTAGTTAATCAACTAGGATTAGTTGTTCTTATCCTCGACGGAGGTATTAACATAATTTAGAGATTTCTATGGATCAAGTCAAGTGAATAAATCGTCTAGCTCAAGAGTTAATGACAAGTGAAGTCTAGGTGGATTCTCCCTTGAGTATTGTCCAAATCAATCAGCTTTTCCTAAGAGTTTTTCCCCAATTTACTTTTTGTGCATTCATAGTTAATTTTAGAATTAAACACCCCTTTTATTTTTAGGTTAGATAATAGAAAGGAAGTTAGTACTAGTACTTTTGGTTCCCTTGGATAAGATATCTTGGTATTGCCACTAAGCTACACTACTGTTCGATAGGTGCGCTTGCCTTAAAATCGTGATATTAGCTAGTTTTGGTGTGATCGATTGTTTATAAATTTTATTACTTCATATTACGCATATCAAGTTTTTGGCGCCGTTGTCGGGGAACTAAAATATTACGAATGCTCGATTTCTATTACTTTAGCCATTACATATTTTTATTTATTTTTTGCTTTTATTTTTATTTTTTATTTTTATTTTAATTTTTTTTTGCTTTTTCCTCTAGGTATCTCTAGTTTATGACTAGAAGAAACCCAGGAGGACCACTACTTTTCGACGAAGATTTAGAAGCTACAGTTTGCAGAACTCGTAGAGAGATTAGACGAAGCCTACATTATCCAGAACAAGGACAAGAACAAGAACCTGAACCTACCGAAGAGATGGAAGCAAATCAAAACAATCTACCACCTCCAGCGTTAGCCGCGGAACCAGAAAACCAAAATGATGCTCCTCGTACTATGTATGATTATGCTAAACCTCGTACTATGTACGATATCTCTTTTTTTGTGCAGATGGATTTAGAAACACTTTATGATGCTTGGGAGAGATACAAGGATCTTTTGAGAATGTGCCCTCACCATGGGTTGCCTTTGTGGTTACAAGTCCAAACCTTTCACAACGGTTTGAATCCTTCAACAAGACAGATGATTGATGTAGCTGCAGGAGGAACAATCAATAACAAAACACTAGAAACAGCTTATGAATTTATTGAAGAGATGTCACTGAATAACTATTAATGGCAAGTAATGAGGATAAAGCTGACAAAAGCTGCAGGAGTTTATAATATTGATGCTGTCACTATGCTTACTAATCAGGTAGAACTTTTAAATAAAAATTTTGATAATTTTGTTGGTTCTACGCAGGCACAATCAGTGATGCAGTGTGACACAACTCAAGGAAGTATGTTCACTCCAGACCACTCATCTTTCGGCCATGGCGTGGAAACTGAACAAGCTAATTATATGGGTAACAATTACAGATCTCAAAATAATCCTTATAGTAACACTTATAATGTAGGTTGGCGGAACCACCCCAATTTTTCATGGGAAGGACAAGGGAATCAAAGACAACAACCCCCTCCGGGATTTCAGCAGCTACCACCACAACAGGAGAAAAAGCCAAATCTTGAAGAGATGTTCACCAAATTCATGGCCATGTTAGAAACCCATTTTCAAAACACTGAGACGGCACTGAAAAACCAGCAAGCATCAATTCAAGGCTTGAGAATCAGATTGGTCAACTTGCCAAGTTAATTTCAGAAAGACCACAAGGTGGACTACCAAGTAACACTGAGCCAAACCCTAGAGAACATGTCAAAGCAATTACCCTTATAGATGGGAAAGTACTGGCTGAACCAGAAAATAAGCCTGTTCTAGAATCTCCAAAAGACAAGGTAGAGGAAGAGAAACCCAAGGAGAGCACTCCACCAACACTTAAAGAATACAAACTGCTTATTCCATATCTAGTAAAATTAAAGAAAGACCACACAGATGCCCAATTTGGTAAGTTTCTCGAACTTTTTAAACAATTACATATTAACTTACCTTTTGTTGAAGCAATTTCACAGATGCCGAAGTACGCAAAGTTTCTTAAAGAACTTCTCACAAATAAAAGGAAGTTGGAAGAACTAGCCACAGTGGAGCTCAACGAGGAATGCTCAGTTATCCTCCAAAATAAATTACCAGTAAAACTGAAAGATCAAGGGAGTTTTACTATTCCTTGTTTAATTGGTAGTTTAATTATTGATAAAGCCTTAGCTGATTTAGGTGCTAGCATTAATCTCATGCCTTACAAAATGTTCAAGCAACTAGGTCTAGGGGAACCAAAACCCACTAGGATGAGTATCCAATTAGCTGATAGATCTTTTAAATATCCTAGGGGAATTATTGAGAATGTGTTAGTTAAAGTAGATAAATTTATATTCCTAGTCAATTTCGTTGTACTTGATATGGATGAGGATATTGAGGTGCCTTTAATTTTGGGATGTCCATTCTTAGGTACTACTAGAGCCGTCATTGATGTAGGGGATGGTAAATTAGTACTTAGAGTTAGAGAAGAAGAAGTCATTTTTAAAATTTACGATGCCATGAGATTTTCTAGAGAACAGGATGATTCCTGTTATTTTATTGAGGTTATTTATTATTTTGTTCAAGATAATTTTCAGGAAATTTCTCTCGCACACATGTTGGAACTGTGTCTTGGTCAATGTGGGGGGAAGATGAAGCCACCACTGAAGTTGAAGAAGTAAGGAAAGAGTTAGATTCTAATGAATTTATCACGAGACACATAAGTTATGAAAGTATAAAGATGAATGATGAATTGAGACAGAAACCTTCAATTGCTAAACCCCCTAAATTAGAGTTAAAACAACTACCAGACCATTTAGAATATGCATTTTTTAGGGGAGGATTCAACATTACCAGTGATTATCGCATCAGATTTGAGCACTGTAGAAAAAGAGGAACTACTTCAAGTGTTAAGAGAACACAAATAGGCTATCACCTGGAAAATTTCAGATATTAAGGGAATTAATCCTTCTTTTTGCACTCACAAAATTTTAATGGAAGACGAATATAAGCCGTCGATGGAAGCTCAAATATGATTGAATCCCAACATGAAGGAAGTTGTAAAAGCCTAGGTAATTAAACTTCTAGATATAGGAATTATTTATCCTATTTCTAACAGTTCTTGGGTAAGTCCTGTGCAGGTTGTTCCTAAAAAGGGAGGCATAACCGTGGTGTCTAATGACAAAAAGGAATAAATACCTACAAGAACAGTCACTGGATGGAGAGTTTGCATTGATTATAGAAAGCTGAATAACGTAACTCGAAAAGATCATTTTCCCTTACCTTTTATTGATCAGATGTTGGAAAGATTATCAGGCCACATGTATTACTGTTTCCTAGATGGCCTATCTGGTTATTTCCAAATCCTGATAGCTCCAGAAGATCAGGAGAAAACGATATTCACATGTCCATATGGTATGTTTGCTTATTGTAGAATGCCTTTCAGTTTATGTAACGCTCCTGCTACTTTTCAGCGATGCATGCTAGCTATCTTCAATGAACTTGTGGAAGACATCATAGAGGTATTTATGGATGATTTCTCAGTTTTCGGTAATTCTTTCCAACTTTGTCTTGATAATTTAAAACGTGTTTTGATTAGATGTGAAGAGATAAATCTAGTATTAAATTAGGAAAAATGCCACTTTATGGTTCAAGAAAGTATTGTACTAGGGCATAAAATTTCTAGTAAAGGGATAGAGGTAGACAAAGCAAAAATTGAAACCATTGAAAAATTACCTCCCCTAGTTCGGTTAAGGCCATAAGAAGCTTTTTAGGACATGCCGGTTTTTATCGCAAATTCATTAAGGATTTTCCTAAAATAGCTAAGCCATTAACAAAACTATTAGAAAAATATGTGCTGTTCAGCTTTGACCAAGAATGTTTAGAATCTTTTAACATCCTCAAGGAAAAGTTAGTCAAAGCCCCAATTATGATTTCACCTGATTGGAATTTACCTTTTGAACTAATGTGCGATGCGAGTGATTTTGCAATAGGTGCAGTTTTGGGACAATGAAGAGATAAGCACTTTCAACCAATCTACTATGCTAGTAGAACTTTGACAGTCGCTCAAGCAAATTATACTACCACAGAAAAAGAACTATTAGCTGTTATCTTTACATTTGATAAATTCAGATCTTATCTGATATTATCAAAAGTCATCGTTTACACTGACCATTCTGCTCTTCGTTACCTTTTAACTAAAACTGATGCAAAACCTCGATTGATAAGATGGATTTTACTGTTACAAGAATTTGACTTAGAGATAAAGGATAAGAAAGGAGCTGAAAACTTGGCAGCAGATCACCTCTCAAGATTAGAAAATCCACACCCCATGTACCTCAAGAAAATTAATGATTTGTTTCCTGAAGAACAACTCTTAGCCTTAGCAGACAAAGCAGTTCCATGGTTTGTTGATCTTGCAAATTATTTAGCAACTAACATAACCCCACAAGGGTTGACCCATCAGTAAAAGAAGTGATTCTTCGCTGATGTGAAAAGCTACTTTTGGGAAGATCCTTTTCTTTTCTGTATTTGTGCAGACCAGGTTATTCGAAGATGCGTTGCTAAGACAGAAGCATATCAAATTTTAGATCACTGCCATTCAGGACCCATAGGAGGATGCCACAATGGAGCCAGAATCGCCTATAAGTTACTCGAATTAGGTTTTTACTAGCCTACACTTTTCAGAGATGCCAACAGGTATCTGACCTCTTGTGATAAATGCCAGAGAACAGGTAATATTTCTCAACACAATGAAATGCCTCAAAACTATATACTCTCATGTGAAATATTTGATGTATGGGGTATTGATTTCATGGGTCCATTCCCTACTTCATTTGGGAATAAGTACATACTAGTAGCAGTAGATTATATGTCAAAATGGGTGGAAGCCCAAGCCTTACCTGCTAATGATGCTAAAATGGTAGTACGATTTTTGAAAAAGCTCTTTGCTCGATTTGGAACACCTAGGATAATCATTAGTGATAGGGGAACTCACTTTTGCAATGCTCAATTTGAAAAAATTTTAAAGAGATATGGAGTACACCATAGAACAGCTACCCCTTATCATCCACAAACCAGTGGTCAAGTCGAAGTAACAAATAGAGAATTAAAACGCATCTTAGAGAAAACAATAGAAACAAATAGAAAACATTGGTCAATAAAAGTAGAGGATGCTTTATGGGCTTATAGAACTGTATTTAAAACACCCATAGGTACATCTCCTTATAAACTTATCTACGGAAAAAGCTGTCATCTGCCATTTGAACTTGAACATAAAGCATTTTGGGCTATTAAATTTTTAAATCTTGATTTTAAGCTTACAGGTGAAAAAAGACTAATGCAGTTAAATGAGCTAGATGAATGGCGTTGCAATGCCTACGAGAGCTCATGACTATATAAGGAAGCCATGAAGCGATGCCATGACAAACAACTGAGACAACCTAAGCAGTTCAAAATCGGTGATCTTGTCTTACTCTACAACTCAAGGCTGAAACTATTTCCTGGAAAACTCAAGTCAAGGTGGTCAGGTCCATTCACTGTTCAAACTGTCTTTTCATACGGCACAGTTGAGGTAACTCACCCAAACCACGGTACGTTCGAGGTAAACAGCCATTGGCTTAAAAACTATAGAGGTGAGAATTTTAAAGTAAATAGGGAGGAGCTTCAGCTCTATGAGATCCCTTCGTGATACACCCAGATAGAGTCGAGCTTAGACTCTAAATAATCACTTCTCGGGAGGCAACCTGAGCACTAACTTAGTAACTTTTCTTTTATTTTGATTTTAGTCGTTTTATACATCAACTAACTCTTTTAATTGCAAAATTTTGAGGACCACACTGCCATGCCCACGGGCGTGTCCAAGGCCGTGTGGACACTATGAGCAGAGACACGATCGTGCACCCTGGCCGTGTACAAGCAGGGTAAAATTTTTCCTAAAACACGAGCTACGATAAATTGCCACGGCCTTGTGATGTGGTCGTGGCCAACATATCAAACCTCACATGGGTTTCGACAACACCCCACGCCCGTGTCCCCAAACCGTAGCCATCACTGTCAATTGAAACACGGGCTGAAATAAAAATTACACGGCCGTTGCGACCTAACACGGGCACGTGACACGCCCTTGCCCTAAGACGGTGGTCGACATTATCAAATCCAACACGAGCGTGTGACCTATTACACGACCGTGTGCGAAGCGAACACCTTAGGCCACGGCTGCGCGACATGGCCATGTGCATCAACACGCCCTCGACACACGGGCATGTGCTTCAAACCAGGCATGCTAAAACCCCTAAATCTTGAACAACACGGGCAAAACTCGAGCCACACGGTGTGTGCCTCGCCCGTGTGACCCAAAATCTATAAAAAAAAGGGCCAGTATTCATCATCTTCTTCCATTTTAAACCCTAAATCCTCCTACCCAAACCCTACCCCAACATTCCCTAGCGCTGCCGCTGATGTCTATAGTGCTCCCACGACTGTGCCGCCTCACCCACGATCATGCTCCGCCGTATACCTCTCCCATTCGGTATTTTCTCATTTTACTCTCTAATTTTTACTAATTTATTCTATTTTTCTTATAAAATGTTATTATATTTAGGATTAGAACTATTTTAAGTAGGGGATTGAATAAACATGAATACTCTAGAATGATATCAAGCACTCCATGATTTCATGCCACTTAGAGTTCCATTTGATTGCCACTTTTCCTATTTAATTCCCATGCATTTAGTATAAATACATACCCATGTTCCTTACTTTTGATATCATATTAGAATGGATAATTTATATTATTTAGGTTAGTCCCCATCTTATTTCAAAATGTTTTTAGGCACATTGTCATTTTAATCTACATATTTATTATTTTATTCGATTTAATTCCAAATTTTTTAGGACTAATGTTTATTATTTTGTTTTTTGGCATTATGTCATCGACATCACGCGGAAAGAAAGCTATCATCCCACCTTCAAAGAAACGCAAGGGATCTAGTGGTTCATCTTCACGACTCATTACTAAGAACCGCCATCCTTTCCTCTATTTTTCGAAAGCCTGCCAGGAGGAACGATATCAAATATTCCGGGCTCGCCCTCTAACCACTGGTCGATGCATAGATTGGGCCACCCTCGAGCAAGTACACCTAGTAGATGAGGTTCGGGCCTTATTAATGATCGATCCATGGGAACAGTTCTTTCAGATTGTGGAATCCACATACTTGGAACACACTTTCAAGTTCTATTCCATGTTCCTCCTCCAGACTGTGATGAACAGATACGATGATTCTAGGACAACACAGTTCCGCTTAAGAGGTCTCGTACGATAGCTCAGTGTCCCAAAATTTGACATAGCTCTCGGTCTATACACCGAACAATTTATGAAAGAGGAAGACCTTTCCAAGCTTCACCGCCACATCCATTTATCACCATCTAGGTGTCGGGAAGCCCTAGTCCCTGCGTCATTGACATATGACCCTAGTCGCTCTAAAGCGACTAACCTCGTCACACCTCTGAGGTACATGCATTCCCTTCTCGCACATACACTGACAGACAGGTGCGAGAGCATAGGGGTCATCAACTCCCACGACGCCTACTTCCTATGGTGCATGGTGAATACACACATCATTGACTTAGCCTACTTCATCACCCATGTAATCCAGCATCAGACAGAGAGGCACCGTAAGGGTGTCATTTCCATGGGCCCATACATCACGAGATTAGGCCGCTACTTCGGCCTATTCAACACCGCAACTCAGACATCCTCGTACACTTTAGTGGGCCAGATATCCTCACAGGGCATCCAGAGCATGCTTTACATGAGGATGATCCAGCGTCGCCGTGGGACTAATCCTCCATAGTACCAGCTACTTAGAGATGCCGAGAAGGAGGACCCCGAGGATATTCCTGATGATGTCCCACCACCGGAGGAGGATGCACCTATCGAGCCACCCCCCTCGCCGCCCAGTTCATGCGGTAGCTTCATACACTGACATATCTAAGCGCCTATCTCGATTTGAGCAGCAATGCTTCTAGCACTTTGATCATATCGATGCGACACTACAGCAGATATGCGAGTACCTCCACATCACTTCACCACTGCCACCGCGTGATCCATTGGAGGATTAGAGACTTCTATTCCTCTTATCTTTATTTTTATCTTAATTTTTATTATTGATCTTTATTTTCACTTTCTCTTGAATTTCATGTTTTCTTATAATATTTAGATTTATAGAATATTTTAGTTTAACTTTTATTTTTATTTTTCACATCAGTTATTCCCTAACGAGAAAACTATGATCCACTAAAATATCTAAACATTGATAAAGGCCTTCACAGTTTCACAGGGCTTTACAGCTCAAATCCAAATTCTAAAGGGAACCTTGCCACAACCTCACCGAGTTGACATCTCCAAAGCCTACACTCACAACATGAAAGCTGTGGACAAACAAACGCTACCACCACTAGAGCCTCTGCCTCCGCACCTTCTTTTGTCTCTGACATTCTATAGGCACTACCACCTCACTAATCCATCCAAAGCAGGGAGTTTCATGCCTTTCCTTATCTTGTGATCTTGTGCTTTTATTGCTACTAATGTTTCTTTGTACATTGAGGGCAATGTACATCTTAAGTGTAGGGGGAACGTACTTTTAGTCATTACATTCTCTTTGAAATCACTGAAATTTTTTTCCTAACTTGTTGCATTGTTCTCAAAAATTTTCAATCTCCTATTAGGAATTAATTCTGATTGATTTATAATTTTTTCGACATATTGAGAATTAAGACTTAGGTGCTTGTACTTTGATTATTCAAACTTTAAAACATTAGGGATCAAGCATGATAAGTTGAAATTTTTGAGAATTTATTTTTTTTCATAAGTTATTTTCCCTAATTTTAGGTGTTATCTTGAGATTTGAAATTCGCAGGATTGACATCAAAAGCCATTATTCTGGTGAGATTTTGAGCCTTTTTGAGCATACATCCTTTCGTGCTCACTTTTATTGTTGCTTTGAGTGAGTCAATACTGATTTGTTATTCTAGAACTTGCTTCGATTATACATGTCAAGACTACATCATTGATTTGATATACTGATATGATAAAGGCACTTAGGATTTAACCCACTTACTCCATAAAAGCCTACCTTCATAAATTAACCCCTAGTAAACCCCATTGAGCCTAACAACCTATTCTTTGACTTACCTCTAATATTAACCCATAACCCATTTTTTTTGAATTCCATTCAATTACTTTGAACCCTATTTTGGTCAAAATTTGAGTTGAATTGTTATCTAGCTTTATTCTCTTTTTCAGATTGTAAAATTTGTAAATAAATTGTACTTGAATTGTTCTTAAAAAAAGTGTAAATATACAATTAATCCAGTTGTAATAGTTTAAATTTCATTTTTCATATTTCTGTTTTAAGGCTACCAAGGCAGAAACGATGTTATCATAAGAACTAGCTCTAGAAATATGTTCCAGTGATAAAGATTTTTCTAGCTAGATAATTTTTCAGTTCAATCTCGATTCTAACCTTCTTTTTCAGCTTGTGACAACACCGCTAACCAAAGCCCCATTACAACCGTTGAAAGACCTTTTGATCGATGTATCATATCAAACTATAGTGGTGGAGATTTGATTTTCTTGCAAGCCTATGGTAATAACTTTTCAGGTTGACTAGAGAGTGCTTAATTCTTGAACCCTAAACATTTTGAGTGGATAGAGTGAATCCTTAGTGAGGATGTCAATTCTTGTTGATTTTGATTTGAGAGTTAATTACTTAGGAGAAAGGAGAAAACTTATGTTTCAATGATAAAATTCTCAACTTAGAATGATTGAATCTTTAATGTTCTTTTGATTGAATCTTCATTGTATGATTACTTTTGAATTAGTTTGAAACATTATTGATAAGAATTGTGAATCGAGAAGAATAATTCTTAATTGTGAATTGATATTTTACTTTAGGACAAGCAAAGGCTTAAGTGTGGGGGTATTTGATAAATGATAAATTATACATATTTTTACCTCATGTTTAGCCTATATTTTGGATGAATTATCATTAAATTCGTGAGAATTGGTGCTCCTAATACTTCTATTTCATGTTGTCTACTCAGAAGAGCATAGGGGAGAGAAAAGAACCAAAAACGAGCTAAAAACAGAGAAAATGGGCCAAAGTGTAAAAACGACATGGCCCAAGGATTCACCACACGGCCATGGCACCCGGCCGTGCCACATAAGGTCCAACACAGCCCAGCCCCGACAAGCACGGCCAAACCACATGGCCGTCCCACCCTCAACAGGCCCGCACATGGCCTGTTGTCGATCCACAAGGGCATGGCACACTGGCGTGTCCCTGTTGTGAGGAAGTGCAATTTCACTCAGATTTGGATACCTAGAGGCTAAGAAAGGCATCCCAAAGCTCTATATAAAGACCCTAGGAGGCAACTCTAAGGGTGTACTCTTTCTCCCACAAAGGAGCGCCTTATTTCTACCAACACAGAGAGTGGAAGCAAGGATTACTCCAAGGGAAGCTGTTTGATTCATCCCAGAAGCTGTTTACCGCATCAAGACAAAGGATCTCCCTTCAATCCTTTAGGGGTTTTTTGGGTTCTTTATGTTTTGTTATTTTATTTCTTCTGAGATGTTTTATTTATTAGTTATGAACTAAATCCCCCAAATACTTGAGGGGGATGAAACCTAAGACAGGACTTGTTATTAATTTATCTTGAGTTATATGATAAATACTTGAATTGTTCTTAATTATGCGTTCTTAATTCTTGTTTTAATAATCCTAGGTATTAATTCAAGTATTGATATGCTTAGGCAGAGGAGAAAAAGTCCTTGTTTAAGAGTAGATCTAGCATAATTAAGCGGAGTTGCATGCAACCCTAGACATAGGGCGACATAAATATGCTGGATTAGGGTCAAACCTAATAAGGGAATCCATAAATCGAGTTAATGCAACACTAGGGGTTTTAACTATAAAGAGATTTCAGTTAATCAACCTAGGATTAGTTGTTCTTATCCTCGACGGAGGTATTAACATAATTTAGGGATTTCTACGGATCAAGTCAAGTGAATAAATCATCTAACTCAAGAGTTAATGACAAGTGAAGTCTAGGTGGATTCTCCCTTGAGTATTGTCCAAATCAATTAGCTTTTCCTAAGAGTTTTTCCCTAATTTACTTTTTGTGCATTCATAGTTAGTTTTGGAATTAGTTTCATAAACACCCCTTTTATCTTTAGGTTAGATAATAGAAAGGAAGTTAGTACTAGTACCTTTGGTTCCCTTGGGTATGATATCTCAATCCTGCCACTAAGCTATACTACTATTCGATAAGTGTGCTTGCCTTAAAATTGTGATATGAGTTAGTTTTGGTGTGATCGATTATTTATAAATTTTATTACTTCATATCACGCATATGAATATGGATAATGTGTAGCCAGGTTACATGTGTGGTTCCGAGGGTAGGACACCATGTGTACAAGAGAGTTACAAGACATTATATGGTAGCTTGGTCACATGTGTAATACGGTGTGTATACCATGTGTACAAGAGAGCTATGAGATAAGAATTTCATAAGTAGCTAGGTCACATATGTAATACTGGGCGTATACCATGTGTACCCGAAAGCTACAGATTTAAAATAGCTAGGTCACATGTATGTTACCGAGCGTACATCATGTAGACATAAGAGCTATGTTATATGTAGTTAGGTCACATGTGTGATTACGAGTGTTGGAAACCATGTAGACACGAGAGCTATAGGATTTCATGGCTAGGTCACATAGGTGATATTGATAGTTCACCAAGTGTACACGAGAGCCAGATTATGTGTTGGTTGAGCTATGTGTTGAAACCACCGAGTATCGGATGTTATTCCAAAGGGTTCAACGGGAAAGTTTACTAAAAGGGATTTGTGTAGTTATGTGGTGTGTAAGTGCAGGTGTATTTATGAGCCGATGAATATGTGGGCAAGTGTATATATGTGCAAGGGTGCATGTGAACTTAAGTATATGTAAAAAATGTGCTTGGTATGTATGTAATATTGGTAAGGTTAGGTGGGTAAGTTGATATATGATAATATAATTTTTGGACATTAAGAGAGTTGGTATGATGTTAATTATTTGCATATAGACTTACTAAGCTTTTTAAAGCTTACTCCTTTCTCTTTTTCCTTGTTTTATAGAATAGTCAAGCCAGATCAGAGACCAAGAAGTGTCGGAGGATCACCCACACTATCCCCAACGTTCGTTTGGTATTGTAATATGAATTCTTTTGAACTATGGCATGTATAGGGACTTTGAGGTGTTGTAAGTGTACTATCATGTGGGCATTTGTCTCTTGATAAGTTATTTTGTAATTAAGGCCATGTGATATGGCCAATGATGATATTGGTTTATATAGATATCTCAATGAGGTAATTCATAAGATGCTTGGTGTGTTTGTGTGTAGATGAATTAGTATATGTTGTTAAACTATCAAATATGGTCATTTAGATGCCTAAAAATGTGTATGGTGTGTGGTAATAAAAATAGTATAAGTTTGTATGTGTTTTGGGGCAAATGATGGCTTGGAAAATAGCCTAACTTAGGGCCACACGGCCAACCACCATGGCCATGTGTGTAGGGCGTGTGGAACTTGCATGAAATTTTCGGAGAATAAGAACGTCACACGACTTGGTCACACAGGCGTGTTCTGTGGCCATGTGATCAACTTTGCATGCTGACGTCATAAATAAAATACTTCAGTTTTGCACACGGGGTGACCACACAGGCGTGTTGAGGCCGTGTAAAGGACACGGGCCAAGTACACAGGTGTGTGCTCAGTAGTGTGAAAACCCCTGTAGGTTCAAAATGAAAATAAATTATCCAATAATTCCACACGGGTAGGGGACACAGGCGTGTGTGACCACACGGCCTGCCCACACGGGCGTGTCCCTGTTTCACACAAGCGTGTGCCCTGTTTTTGATCAAATTTTCCAAAATTTTTTTAATTTCTTGGTTTGGTTCTGGACCACTCCTAAATGGTGTTTTGGGCCCCGTAGGCCCATTTTAAGGATTGTATGATATATTATGTTTTTTTTTAAATTGGAACAAAATTTTATGGCCCGACTTTGTATGATTGGCTATGTTATCGTCTGATAATGCCTCATACTCAGTTTTGGTCTCAAACTCGGTTAAGGGTTGTTACAATAGTCACTTTATCTCATTTCCATTTGGGAATCATTATCGGCTGTAATAAAGCAGATGGTACATGATGTTCAGCTTTGACTTGCTAACAAATCAAACATTTCGAAACAAAATCTGAGGTGTCTCGTTTCATACCAAGCCACCAGTAAAGCTATTTTAGATCATTATACATTTTCATACTTCCCAGATGAATGATAAGCGACTGTTATGCGCTTCATTCAAAATCATCTGAATCAACTCTGAAGTTCTCAAAACACAAATTTGATCTCAGAATCAAAAAAATTTATCGATATCAACCCGAAATTTAGAATTAGGATTCGAATAACATTGAGCTCTTTTCATTAACATTTTATTGTTAATTTTCTGGGCATCACATATCTGTTGTAAAAACAACAATCTCACTTTCAACTCCGCTATAATCGAAACATCATCGGCTAAAGCCAACTGAACATTCATCGCACATAGAGCAAACAAAGATTTCTGGCTCAAAGCATCAACAACGACATTTGCTTTTCCTAGATGATAACCAATCACTAGCTTGTAATCTTTTAACAATTCTAACCATCTTCTCTATCGCAAATTTAAATATTTTTGAGTTATCAGATATTTCAAACTCTTGTGATCTAAATAAACAAGACATTTTTCACCAAATAGATAGTAGAGCCAAGTCTTTAATGTAAACACAATAGCTTCTAACTCTAAATCATGTGTCAAGTAATTCTTCTCATGCGGCTTCAATTGTCTCAAGGCATAAGCTATGACTTTGCCTTCTTGCATTAAAACGCGGTCCAAACCATTTAATGAAGTATCACTATAAATCACGAACTCTTTACCCGATTTTGGCTATACTAACACTGAAGCCTCAGTCAATAGGGCTTTCAATTTATCAAAGCTTTTCTTACTCTTTCTAGACCATTCAAACTTTACATCTTTCTGAGGTAATCTCATCAACGAAGTCACAATCATCGAAAAGCCTTTTACAAACTGTCTGCGATAACTGGTAAGTCTCAGAAAACTGCGGACTTCAGACACATTTCTCAGAGGCTTTCGATCTAGAATTGCTAAAATTTGCTTAGACCCTTTCGAATACTAGATGCTGACACAATATGCCCTAGAAAACCAACTTCACGTAACCAAAATTCATATTTACTAAACTTTGCAAATAACTACTTGTCGCGTAAAGTTTGTAACCCAATTTTCAAGTGTTTGGCATACTCAGTTTCATCATGCGAATAAATCAATATATGAATACCAAAATAAATTGATCTAAGTACGGCCTAAAGATACAATACATTAAGTCCATAAAAATAGCAGGATCATTCGTTAGTCTGAAAGGCATTACAAAAAAACTCATAATGTCCGTACTGTGTTTTGAATGCAGTTTTTGGTATGTCTGAGTCTTTAACTCGCAACTGATAGTATCCCTATCTCAAGTCTATCTTTGAAAATGCAGCAGCGCCTTTCAACTTATCAGATAGATCATCTAGGCAGAGGATACTTATTCTTGATCGTCACTTTGTTTAACTATCGACAGTCAAAGCATATTCTCATCGTGCCATCTTTCTTTTTCACAAACAGTACAGGAGCACCCTAAGGTGAGAAACTCAGTCGTGCAAAACCTCTGTCTGTCAACTCTTGCAATTGAGACTTCAATTTTTTTAATTTTGTTGGAGCCATTCTATACAGAGCTATCGATATAAGGGTCGTTCTTGGCACTAACTTAATGCCAAACTCAACCTTTCAGATCGGTGGTAATCCCGGTAATTCTTCAAGAAACACGCCTGGATACTCACAAACAATAAACACTGATTCAATCTTCTTTTCTGTTACTTTCGTATCGATCACATTAGCAAAATAAGATTCACAACCTTTTTTCCCATAATTCAAAGCTTTCATTGATGAAATCACAGCCGGTAACCCATTCAAGTCATTAGATTCAATCCAGATTATCTTATCATTCTGACATCTCAAATCAATAGTCTTCCATTTGCAGTTCACAATAGCATCATGCAATGTTAGCCAATCCATACCCAGAATTATATCGATTTCACCAAAGGGTAATAACATCAGATCAGCTGAAAAATAGATATCTTGAAACATCAACAGACAGTTTTGCACACTTTGTCAACCAAAACAAACTTGCCTAAGGGGTTCGATACTCTAATCACAAATTTAGTAGACTCTACAGGAAAAAGTCTTACTGGATACTAAGTTCATGCATATACATTTGGAGATGAAACTTCTTTGTGAGTGCGAATAGCATCGGCTCTGGCAGGTGACCTTGCCTCAGATTTCACAGTTGTATTTTTACTTGCTTTATGGCTACCACTCACATTTCCAGTATTTCTAGGTGGTCTGCCTCTAACTATGGTATTACTTGGCCTAGGATTTTGCATAATCTCTTACTCAACTGACTCAAGACAATCACGGATGAAATGATCCAAATATCTACATTTAAAACAAGCTCGATCATTTAGCCTACAATTATCAAGATGTCTTTTACCACAATGTCTGCACTCAAGTCGATCAGACTCACACTCGCAACACTAGCTATCGAAGTGGCTAGAGCTTTAAAGCTCAAATATGGCTTTACACGATCTCTACTTGAATGACCCACATTAGCATTCGAACTGCTATAATCATTGTAATGGACTGAATTAGGGCCTGAACGGAATGGTGGTTTTGAGACCACGAATCTGATATAGAAAAATTTATTCTGATTAAGTTTAAGGTCTATTGTGTGATTGAATGCATGAATGAAAATTTAGTAAATAAATTTTACCGATAAGGTGCCTGATTGAGTAATAAGACTAAATTGCAAGAAATTCAAAATACGTGTTCTAGAAGCATTTAGTGTGAAATTGAAACGAAACCTTAAATTAGAGGCCATTATTTAGCAATTAGACCATTTTTGGGTATTATGGACAAAAATACCCTTGGAAGGAAAAATTTGCAAAGAAGCCCATAGGGGCATTTTGGTCATTTGGTTATTAAAAGAAATAAAAAGGGAAAATATGGCCAAAAAGTGTCTATCTTTCTCCTACCTTGGCCGAAACTTAGAAGGGACTCCATAGCTAGGGTTTTTCATCTTTTCAAGCTCCAAGTAAGTGATTCCTAGCCCTGTTTTTCATGTTCTTCGTATTTTTGAGATCATCATATCTTGACCTAGCTTTCTATACCAATATTTTAAGCTAGGGTTCATGTTTAAAAATTTAACCATATCTGACATGGAAGCATTTTGATGTTTTTTGGTAGAAAATGAAAGCTTGAAGTGTAGTACACAACTTTTGCTAGATGATTTTTCATGAAAATACATTTAGGGACTGAAATGTAAAAGTTGTAAAATATGTGCATAAATTGTGAAACATTGAAAATTGTTGGCTGCTATAGAAGATAAATATGTTTTGCTAGGCTTGGGAATGTAGAAAAATTGATACATTTCATTTTATGAGCCTATGGACTAAATTGTAAAAATTAACAAAGTTAGGGGTAAAATGGTAAAATTTACCATAGGATAATTTTGTAACTAGTCGAGTAATGTATGTATTAAATGAGTTAAATTTGGTGTTATAGATCAAGAACGATGTGAAAACGACCTTGACCGAGGAAAATGCAAGGTGTCAGACCAAATCGAAAAAAATTAGCATATTTGTACCGAGGTAAGTCCTATATGTAAATAATGAGTTATTTTTAATCGTTATGTTTAATTAGATTAATTATTTTGAAATTCTAAAATGTTATATCAAAATATTGATTATAAAATGTGATAAACCGATAAGTAAGAAAAGCCTTGGTGGAACCTTAGGAATCCTTAGGATACGAGTGACATGTCACTATGAAACCATCGACTGTTATAGATTATTTATATGATTCGGATGCTGGTCTAGTTTGACTACCAGTGGCTAGGTAAGCCTGCATTTGTTGCGGATACCTATCAGCTTATGTGAGCAGCACTGAGTAGACTCGACTATACCGTCAGCTTGTGTGAGCAGACCTGGTAATAGCTCATTATTGAGCCTTATGTGATAAGTGGTAGATTTGGCTACATATTAGTGGTAACTTCGGCTACATTATGTGTGTGGCACTTGTGCCTTATTTCTGTGTATCCTTTAGTGTTCCACGTGGTTCATCGGGCTATCCAAATTAGTATAACACAATATGAATGCATGCGAAAAGATTTAAGCGTATGTTTAAGATTGTGTATGTGCAGGTTATATGCAAACTATTATGTGTGCTAAGTGCTTAACGTATGTATTGAATAATGTGGTAAGATCACATGAGTAAGTGATAATTCTTAAACTTAATTATATGATTCGAAAGCTTATTTTCCATTATCTGTGTACATTTAGTTTAAATGCTCATTTCTTTTACATATAGACTTACTAAGCTTTATAGATTACCCCTTCGTCTTTCCCTTCCCTTATAAGTTCGTCAAGCTAATCTGAGGCTCAGTGATCAACGGGATTCCATCAACACTATCAACAATCTCTTTTGGTACTTTGATTACAAACTTTGATAGTTATGGCATGTATAGGTGCTCTATTGTTTTGGTTATGTTTCATAACTCTTTTGGGTCCAATTGTTGGTAGTGGTATTTTGATACTTAGCCATGAGAAATGAGCCATGAATGGTTAAGTCTTATTTTGTCAAAATATTGTAATTTACTAATATGGAAGCTTGTATAGTATGAGTAAAATGCGTATGGATGTGTATGCTTGTGTATGGTTGGTAAAATGTATTGTGTGGATACCAAAGTGTGGTTGTTTAAATATGTTCTTGTGTTATATTATGTATTGGCAATATTGGTTTGTGTTGGTTTGTGTTTTAGGGTGGCAATTGGCTTGGAAAATAGCCTATTATTGTTCACACGGGTAGACATACGGGTGTGTGTGACACACGGCCAGCCCATGGGCATGTTGATAGGTCGTGTGTCCCCTGAACATAAAATTATAAGAATTAAATGTTTTTGTAGTAAACACACAGCTGGCGACACGGTCGTGTGTCCCGGTCATGTGTCCCGAACATGTATAGACATGACCTAGCCCACGGGTGTGTGGCTTGACCGTGTGACGAAGTTTCTGCGATGACGCCATAAACAGAATGCCCCAGTTTTTCACACAGGGTAAGGACACGGGCATGTTGAGGCCGTGTGAAGGACACAGGCCAGAGACACGGGCATGTGCTCGGCCGTATGAAAACCCCTGTAGGTTCGAAATGAAAATTAATTCCACATTGGCTAGGGACATGGGGGTGTGTGACGACACAGCCTGCCCACACGGGCGTGTGCCCTGTTTTAAGTAGAATTTTTCTAAGTGAGTGAAATGTTCCGGTTTGGTTCCAAATCGTACCTAATGAGCCTCTTGGACCTCATAAGCCCATTATAAGACTGTTTTGAATAAGATTGAAAATTTTTTAAATTTCCATGGAATTTGTGAGTCGGGATTGAGTGAGGGGTGTTAAAATCATCTCATAATTTCTTTGATGTCGACTGAAATGACTTACTCGATGATCTTTTCTTGCATCTCTAGCTTCTGATTCAGCTTTTCTTTTCTCTTTCCCGAGTTCTTCAACTTTACACTCTCGATCAACAAGTACAAAAAATTCTTTGATTTCCAGAATCTTGACTAACAAACGGATGTCTTCATTCAAGCCATCTTCAAATCTTTTATACATAATTGCTTCAGTTGAGAAACATTCTCGTGCAT
Source organism: Gossypium stocksii (assembly GCA_020496765.1). Taxonomy (NCBI): domain Eukaryota; kingdom Viridiplantae; phylum Streptophyta; class Magnoliopsida; order Malvales; family Malvaceae; genus Gossypium; species Gossypium stocksii. The sequence continues at coordinate 47,831,064 of CM035624.1, forward strand.
ACTAGCTTAATCTCATAAATTTTTGTTCATACTCCGTAATAGACATACGACCTTATTTTAGCTCAGGAAACTCTTTGCGTTTCTAATCTATAAATCTCTGACTGATATATTTCTTTTGGAACTCAATTTGGAAGAAATCCCAGGTGACTTGTTCTCTTGGAACCACATATATCAATGTTTTCCACCATTGATACGCCGTATCTTTCAAAAGAGAAATAGCACATTTAAGACATTCATTAGGAGTACACGACATTTCATCAAACACTCAAATCATATTATCGAGCTAGAACTCAGCTCTCTCAGCATCATCAACCACAGTGGCTCTGAACTCTTCAGCCCCATATTTTATAATTTTATCAACAGGTGGCTTATTCAATCAGATCGGATCTATTACTTGTGGCATGATAGGGATTTGTGAAGGATTAGGCGGGGGTGGAGGTTGTTGAGTAGCCAGATTCGTTCGAACGAATTCTGTGAACCATTCATTCATCATTTGGAAAAATGGCTTGCTTTGCCTCTCCCTCATGGTCACTAGAAATTGGCCGAGAATCAGCCGGCGTTGTCCCTTGAGTGGGAGCGGGTGCACTACTTTCCACATTGTCAACTACGGCTCGTTCGAGATCCATTTATTATACGAAAACACATTTTAGCTATCAGGAATCATCACACTATCGCAATTCATATATATGGCATGTATAACTAGACTCTTACTCGTTACATTCCTAGAATTGACTAAACCTGGCTCTGATACCAATCAAATGTAACACTCCTAACCCGTATCTATCGTCGGACTAGGGTTAAAAGGCATTACCAGACATTTCATAATATATTACAAACATATCACATAAATAGCTTACACATCATCAATTTACATTCAATCATATTCACAGTGTCACTTAAATAGGTCTATGAGACCTTAAACACGCTTTGGAGAAGGTTCGAGACTAAACCGATCTTGTTTAAAATTTTTTGAAACTTAGCAATTTTTCTAAGTTACAGAGGTCATACGCCTGTGTGTCTAGGCCGTGGCAAAATAGGGCATACATACTTACTTATCCACATAGCCACAAGGCACGCCCGTGTGCCAAGCCTTGTGAAAATTAGGGAGGTTACTGACTTGCTCACACAGTTAGTTACACGCCCCGTGTGTCCACCCCGTGTGGCTATTCGAAATGGCCTCACACGCCCGTGTCTGGGTCGTGTGCTTGGTCGTATCAAACCTGTAGTGTATACTGACTTGGCCACATGGCCTACCACGCACCTGTGTGTGAGGCCGTGTGGAGCACCCAGGCTCAATTCGAATTGGCCTTCGAGCAACACGATAGAGACGCACGCCCCTATCCCTACCCGTGTGGGAAAAAATAAGTCATTTATAAGGCCAACATGCCACCCAAAAAGGGTCATCCCTACAAGCATCAAAACAAGCCTTAATTGACACAACAATTTAGCCAAATTATCACCAATTCATGCACATTTTATACTAAAACATCATCATTCATTTTCCAAATACATTTATCAACTTATGGCATACCAAAATCATGGTTCAAATCATATTCACTAAACATATGAACAATCAAACAATTTCACATCTATTCAACTAACAAATCATCCACTATAATCATACAAATTTCACATCTTAATTCCATATCAAACTTACCATAATATACATATAATCACAAGCTTACCAAATGCCAAATTACAAAACTTACAACTTCAACATTTAGCATAAATGAACATATACCAAAACTCATACACAAACTCATATCATATACTTAATCCACATCCATTATTGCCATTCTTTACAAGCCAACTCACATGTCTATTTTCATAATTCAAAACATACAATATCATTACTAGCCTATACATGCCATATATCATATATACAAACTTCAAAAGTACCAAAATAGCAATTGATAGTGTGACGACGTTTCCTGATGATCCCCAAGCTCGTCCTAGCTTTGATTATCTAAAAAATAGTAGAAAAACACACAAAGTAAGCTTTCAAAAAGCTTAGTAAGCCATATAAAAATAAAATCATATGAGCATTCATAATGTCAATGCACCAAAGCTAAATATAGCTTGTAACTAACACATATACTACCTTTTCACATGAAATTCATATCAATACTTTCCAATTTCAAACTCACATTTCCCTATTGATTTTCATATACATTTCAACGTACCTGAATCGATTACTCAATCACATATTCATTCACTTCTCGACATTGCCCGTTGAACCGTTTGGAATTGATAAGGATACTTGGATAGCTCGTAAAGCTCGTAAAATGCCATATCCCAGATATGGTCTACATGTTATCAAATATCGATGCCACTGTCCCAGACAGGGTCTTACACGAATTCATATACGATGCCAATGTCCCAAACATGGTCTTATATGTAATCTCAGATCGATGCCAATGTCCTAAACATGGTCTTACACGATATCAAATCTTGAAATTCTAATGTCTAGACACTCGTATCCTATACTATTCCTATAGTTCGTACGGGGCTTCCGGACATCTCAACCTTGTTGATACTTTTTCATTTCCAAACATTCAGCATTCTTAACATTTCAATAACAATTAATCATATATAATTCACATGAAACACATTTATTTTCATAAGAACTTACCTCGTATGGAAACGAATGGATCGGAGCGACTATTCAATAATTTTGGACTTCTCCCGATCTAAATCTGATTTCTTTCATTCTTGATCTATATAAATAAAAATTTAACTTATTCAATCACACATTCATTCAATTCAATCCACAAACACAAATTCTGGCATTTTTAACTTTAGCCCCTAAAATTCCATATTTTTACAATTTAGTCCCTATTTCATAAATACACAAAATTCACAAAATTTAATAAGACCCATGCTTAGCCGAATTACCCTTACACCCTTAGCAGCCCATATCTTTCATTTATTTCACATTACAACCCTTAAATTTACACATTTCTCAATTTAATCCTTGTTTGACATTTTTGTTAAAAAATCACTTTACAAAACATTAAAATCTATCAAAAATTATTCATTTTCCATCATCAACATTTAAAAACATCAAGCTATCATCAATGGCACTTCATGAAATCATCACCAATCTCAAAAATTAGGACATGGGCTAGCTAGAACACGAAGCAACGATCACAAAAATGTAAAAATCATTAAAAACTGAGCTCAAAACACTTACCAATCAAGCTTGCAAGTGCTGAACCCTAAAACTCAATCCATGGCTTTCTTCTAAATCAATATTCGGCCAAGATAGATGAAATTAAGCTTCATTTTGGTTTTGTTTAATAAACCTTAATAACCATATTACCATTTTAACCTTAATTAAAACTATTTAAAAACATTCATTTAATGCCCATTTATGTCAAATTCCACTATCAATGGTCTAATATCAACATAAGGACCTCTGGTTTAATAAACCATAGCAAATAAACACTCTTAACTTATAACATGCTACTTTTTCATTTTATGCGATTTAGTCATTTTTCTCAAATTGAGATATTAAACGATAAAATTAGCTTATGAAATTTTCACACATATATATTCACATGCTAATAACACCAAAAACAATATTAAAATAAATTTACGACCTCAGATTTGTGGTTCTGAAACCACTGTTTTGACTAGGCTCTAAACTAGGCGTTATAGTTTCTTACCTCATGAACATATAGGCTTTTCATGAAGGACATCACATTGTCATAGTAAGTTTAACCTCATAGATTTTTCAATTCACATCATTCAAAAAAATACTTATGTTTACACACGAAGCATATAACATCACTCATTTTCACATAGAGAAATTTCATTTCCTCAAAGATCAACTAATCATTTCACTGACTCATTTCATAACATCATATTTCAAAGACATATCAATGCATATTTTCTTTAATTAGTCATGCCATGCTCTTATTCAAGTTTATAGCAAATTTTTTAATTTATAACTACCAAATTAATGTATATTATTGGAGTTAAAGAAAGTATATCTGGTAAGTTCTCTTAAAAGACAACAAAATAAGGAAGAGCTCCTATTCACCATTTCAATCCATGATTTTCTCTTTGCCCTTGCTTGGAGAACCTTTATCAAGCTCTTTCTCTTTCTCTAACATTAATCACATGTATAACACCCCACACTCAATACATCTAGTTGGTACTGTTCATTTTTGGCTACTAACTTATTTCTATTGATACATCAGACCTTTAAAGTTTGCCAAGACACATCTAAAGTTAGCTCATGATACAATTGACCTTTAAAGTCACCTAGATTAAATTAAAACATTGCCAATTCATTTACAAAGCTTATGGGACTCTAAATACATGTTCAAAAAAACATACATACCTATTTAAACACATTCAAACACATGGATACTATCATGATCGCAACATCTTCAAATTCATACATTGAGTTCCCTTACTTGGTATCCAACTAACACTTGAAATATAACATAAACATTGTAAAAGATCATTCATACTATCACATACATGCCATGAAATAAGTATAAACATACTTAGATTATTATTCATTAGCATTATAAATACCAAATCATCTAAATGGACATCAAAACTATGTTTCACACTAGGTACATGCTGACTCAACTTAACATTCAACATACGATTCAAACCTTTTTGAGCTCAGAATTGAATTCTGGATGTTAGGAACCTTCTCAAATACATGAGGCCTAATCAATGCATGTGAACGAAATAAACAAATCTACACTCCAAACAAAGGAGCTCAATGTGCTAACATAATTTAAAAACAATGTATACTAAAATTAAGCATATGAATTTGATAAAAATCATATATAATACAAGTGTATGTACGTACCATTATCTTATATTCTTTACAAAATGCTTTCATACAAAATCCATATTCGAGTTAAGTCACGTATAATATCATCTCAATATATTTTTAAAACTTGTATTTCATTAACCTACTATTTTATATCATTCAATCATCCAATCACACTATTAAATAAAATTTATTAGATTCATGTATTTACCATAGCCTCTCATTATATCATAGCATGAACACAATCATATACGTGATCACAACAATTCCACAACTCACAATATCACTACATATCAAGTCATATGTAAAACTTACCTCTCATGAGACAAAACCCCAATTATCACCTTACTCATATTTATACTCATCTAAGACCTTCACCTTTCCCTTATCATGGGATGTTTCGATGTAGCCTTTAGCCACGTACGATAAATTTGATTACAAAAATGATATTAGTTTCACTAAAAGCACATAGAAACACATTTATAATTCATGAAATACAATTTATTCATTTTAGTCCCTTAAAACTCTCATAATCAAAAGGTCATATATTTCAATATTCTTTATCGAATCAAAATTTGGCTTCATATTCATTAACTAATGACCTCATACTTTTAACCTATAACATAAATTTTCAATAGACTTAATTCTATTTAATTTGGTCCCTAGTTTTATAAAATTAGCCATATAACTAAACTCAAATTCCAACTTAATGCACCATTTTCCACTATGAAAAAATGATATTCATCTTATTTCTCCCACTATATAATCTATTTACTTAAAATTAACATGATAATTTAAACTTACTAAAATCATTTCAACAGATATGGTTTGACATAACTTTATTTAGTGGTAAAGGATAGTCATGATTAATTATTGCCGCCAACCATGTTTTAATCATGGTATAATATCCAATTGGTCCTTAGTGAAATTACTACTTAAGCCATTTTACAACTACTAAACTAAATCTCAATAACATTAACACTTTTGCAATTTTTTCGTTATACTATAATTAACTACTTTATCAATTTAATTACTCGTCAATTCAATATTATAATTTCATACTAAATAAATGAATCCCTCATTTAATAATTTCACTAACTTGATTTATGAAATCTAATTTCAAAATTGAATTTTTTGACACCAACTAAAAGCGGATCGTTACATGATAAATACACATTAATATCACATTTTAAATTGCCACATTAATGGCTCAACAACCAAATGAGAATATAAAAGTAAAATAAAAATGATGTGAAGATGGAATCCATGACCTCTTGCCTTTCTCAACATTTTCTCTCACTAACAACCTTTCTCACTCAACCGTGCAAAACCATAGCTTGTGGGTGATAAACTTGATGAAGGGAAAGCTTAAAAGAGATTCTTTTAAGGTGGTTTCTAAGGGAATAGAAGAATGGTGGTGAAAATTTGAGTGAAAATTAAAGGAAAATCACAAAGGTAAGAAGATAATTTTTCTCTCTTTCAACAAGGGTGGCCAGCCAAGCTAGAAGAAACAGGGGTTCTTTCCCTTTTTGGAACTTTTTGGTATTTTAAAATTTAAAGAAAATTCAAACGATCAAACAATCGAAGTTTGTATAGAAAAAATTTATTCTTAATGTTAAAATAAAATCTAATGGTTGAAATTTCATCTCATCACCACATACAATCATAAATTCAAATATCTTAGTAAATGCATATATAAAATGTTAAAAAATACATTTATATAGAAAATTTACCATTTTATCTCTCACATCAAAATATTGTCAATTAAGTTCAAAACTCTTAAAAGAAACCAACATGCTAACCTGTGACTCCAAAATACCCAAATTCAACAAGTATGCCATTTTCACTATTATATTTGAGCCAAGTAGCCTAAGTTTGTATGCATCTTATACCCTAGCCCTAACTATTTGCATATATGTTCACCAGTTTTGGGTAATTACCAACTAGATCGTTAACATCCAATCAACATCTCATCTTATGATTCCTTAGTGTTTTTAATAATTTATTTTTTTACCTAGATTAAATAATAATTAAAATCAAATATTTAAGTAGTTAATAGCCTAAACAATGTTTTATCATATTTCAATCGTTAAAGCATTCTGTCAAGCACTAAGTACATATATCTAAGCAATAAAAGAGAAGAGTTAAGAAATGTTGATAAATTCCAAAGAATCAATGAGAAAAACTTGAGATCTCTCATGTTATTTCTTTTTCCAAAAAAAAAATATCTAGTCTCAAAGTCATCAAAAGAATAGAAAATTCTAGAAATAAAATGTCAATTTTAAATAAATCTACTCTTAATTACAAGATTTGATAAAAAAAGCTAAGAAAACTCTAAAGTGAAAATGAATAACCATGTGATGCTCTTTAGAATCTAAAAAATCTAAAATGTTAAAAATAATCTCTTTCTAAAGAAAATATATTAGTATTTATAATGGATGTTCCTTGAAACGGTGAAATGACCAGAATGACCCTTTTAAATTGTTAAAATAACCAAAATTCATATAGAATTGTTGATTGATAGAAGTAATGTACATAAAATTGATATATTTTAAGGTTTCAAAAAAATGTTCATTATTCTCTTGATAACTATTGGTTGGATCTACTGCCTTGAGTGTAGTATATTCATTTGTAAACTTGTAATTTTTTCGAATAGATTAATTAATAAAATAAATTCATTGATTACAATTAATATACTTTGTATTATTATCCTCAAATTGTTTTTGCATGCAAAACAAAATGGAAGTAAATGTTGCTCATGGGTTATCTAATATTTAACTAATACTAAGCAGTATTACATGGTCGGATTGTAATACGAAAAGACAACTTTTATTAGTAGATGAACCTAAACATGTCCTTAATCTAATAGGAAACAAGAAAACTGATTCAAAGACTAATATGTTGTCTATCAAGTCTAATTAGAGAAATGTCTTTTCTTGGGCATCAGAGTGGATGAGTCCTAGAAGATTAAGACATAGATGTGACTGACTGGACTGACAGTACATTGAATAAGACACAAGCGGAATAGATCCTAAATTCGTTTCTGGATTTATTCACTTGTGACATTCATAGTGTGGCATGCGTTAACCTTGAATGGATGACAGACTATGTATGCGTGACTCGTACACTCTGATGTAAGTAAAAGCTTGAGTTTGAATATATAAGAAACCAAAACCTAGTGTGTTAGGTGTATGACTTCTACAGTATACAGCGTAATTCACAACCATGGAATTCATAGCCGAGACATGGGTAAATGATATCCTCTCATTGGCATTACATGGCTGATGAAAAGTAAACATTATCATGGGTCTTTTGTGTTTGTGATGAATGACCCAATTACTATTTGATAATAATTGACGTTTCATGAAGGAAAATGTAATGGTTAGCATGAGATAAAATAGGATCATATTGGGAAAATATATATTATCCCAAAGAGATGAAGGATATCCTATGAGGGTGACACACATATGACAAGGTCATCGATGAGCACTAAGTAGTTGCTTTCGTAATGGTATGTTGTTAGGGAGAGCGCAATCACGATACTATAGTGGAATGACTTCATGACTAAATGGGTTTATAATTATTAGGAGAAAAGCCAAAACTTAATTATAAATCATTTGAACCCTAATTACATATGTTCAATCGATTCCTTGGCTAGCTTATTAAAACCAGAAATGATTTGTGGGTTTGAATAGAAATGAACAGAATGAATAGGAAAAGAAAAATGGAAAACATTTAGGAAAGATAGTGGTTTTTTTTGAAATGGAAAAATGGAATCATTTGGAAATGAATGTAGGTTTCAAAAAATGAAAATGGAAATGATCCACTTGAAATTCTATATGGATTACTTAAAAAGATTGGAAGAATGAGTTTATGTTTTTGAGCTTTTTCGGAAGCCAAAAATGAAAATAAATCATTCGGTCATACTGAACATGTTGAGTTGTGAGCTATTGAACATATTTTCTCAAATTTTACCAGGGATAAAATCATCAAAAATGTTACTAAGGTAAAACAGGGATGAGAAAGTTGTGAATATAAAATATTAAAGTTTATTTTTGGAAATAGAAAAACCAAATCGGGTTGGATCACATTACAAAGTACTGGGTCAAAAGGGTCAAGAAGTGCTAGTAATTGGACCTAATGTGAGAGAGGCCTAAAACCCCTCATATAACATGAAGGAACAGCAACCCTAGTAGGTAACCCTAGTAAGAATACTAGGGTATGTCTTCCACCCCACTCCTACTCTAAGTAGGAACGTATTTTTTTCTATTTGAAATAAACCACTACAACTCAACAGGGGTTCTACCTTCTCTTCATATAAATAGATGACACCGGTAGAGTTATTAACACAACTTTAAGAGATTGTTACTTTGTTGAAAAATAAAGAGAATTTATTCTCAAGAAATAAATATATTTTTCCAAAATAACAATTCTACCAGAATCTATTAAGAATAGAGAATTTTCATTTTCAATCCAAATAAAAGAAAGAAAGCTTTTTTGTAGTTTTGAGTTTCAATTCAATTGGTTCGAGCCCACACTCAAAACAATTTGTGTCATCAGAATAGAGGAGAAGATAATTTGGTTGAAAGCCAAAAACAACGAATGTCCACTAAGCTGAAAGTATAATATCAAATTTGTTAGGGTTTATTGATATAAATATCACAAACCAAGTTGGTTATCAAAATTTTAATTTTTCATTGTATAAGAAAACCAATTTCAAGCCAGAATTTTTCCAACACTATTAGCATATAGTATTGTTGTTAAGTTATAGTACAACAAAATAAATATATGAAGAAGTATTCTAATGATTTAATCGCAAAAGAATTAAAAACTAAAGTGACTAGTTAACTACTCAATTCATTGAGTAACTAAATTAAGTAATTGTTGAGTCTAGTAACTAATCACTAATCTAACACTTAAATAGATAAATTAGGAGGTTTGATGAGAATGGTAAAATAACAATATACATAAACTAATTGAAAGTAGTGGTTGAGATCACTTTTAGTTAATGACATTTCAAAACTTAAGTTATATTCTAAATAATCTCAACATAATAACTTGGATGAGCCTCTAGACAATATGGTTATTGTTATAATTGTCACTATGTATGTCACTAACTTCACCTTCACCGGATCTTCAATAGCCTAAGTTGGTATATATATTATAAACTAGCCCCAACTGTTAGTATATTTCTTCATCAGGTTTGGGTAACTATTGATTAGGCCTCTAACATGTAGCCTATACTCCACCACTAGGATGAAACACCCGTTGCCCTCTCTTTAGAACTTTTACTAACCCATCTCTCACCTAGATTACCTAGTAATATCGAATTAAGTAATTAAATCAATTATTAACCTTGTAACCTCTCCAACCCGACCCAAATGCCATGACTGAAGGCCACATTTGCCACCAAAGTAGCCAAGTAAAACTGTTCAGTTGAAAACCTCTATTTTTTGTCAAGTTTTTAAAAAAAAATATCGTTATTGCCTTGATTTTGTTAAAAAAAAGTTAGATTATTAGGTTGACTATACTTGGAGTCTTTTTTTATATTTTTTATGTTTGAGAAAATTGTAGTGGATTTGTAACATTGATTTGCCTTTTCAAACTTGTTTTTTTTATTACGCAATGGAATATTGGTAAAAACATCAATTTCATTTTGAGCCAAAGTTTCATTCGATTTAAATCATTTATTAGATATGTTTAGTTTTTAATCAAAATATCATGCATGCAAAATCTAAATAAAAAAATGAACTCATGCCATATTTCAAAATTGACTTATTACAGTCCTAAATCAAAACTATATTTAAAGTGAATGTACTTTATTTAAAAAAATTCGATGTCCAAGTTGAGTACTTCATATGCCATGTCCGATCCTAGGCTCAAGGATTACCTAGAAGGATTAAACTATGGGGTGAGCTTTAAAAAGCTCAATTTGAGTCTAACATAAAAAGAAATAATTTTGCATTTCTTCAAACAATTACAGTTGGCACACAACCAACAATATCAATGTACATAATAGATCATGGCAGTTTAGTAAACAGTGTATATGCATGGGCATGTCCAAATGTAAAACAGTTCAAAGGTCCAACCCATTCATCCACTACACACCATGAGTTAAACTCATCATTCAAACAAGAAATTCAATAAGAGTCAAAGCTTGTTGTGGATAAACCACCAGTAGCAATATGCAATTGAACTGCTAATAAATTGCAGACAAGCTACTAGTAACTTGCACATAAACCACCGGTACTCCACAAAACTCCAACATGCAGATATATTACTAAAACAAAAATACAGATGAACCATTGGTACTCCATAGAACTCCTCCATCAAACCCAAAACCCATGTAATGTAGTAAGTATGTCATGTAAACAGTGGAGCATATCACTATAACATTATCGGTTTCAATACTGTGGCATGCTTAGCATGCATTAAGTAAAATAGTATCAGTGACATGGTGTGAAATTTAGTAAAATAGTATCAGTGACATGTTGTGCATGCATTCAGTGAGAACAATAACATTTAGTGGCATGCGTACATGCAATCATTATATAATAAGCCGTTGGCATGCTATACATACATTTAGTATATAATACAGTAGACATGTCTATATGTAGTCGGTAATTAGCAACAGTTATCATGTTTAGCAATACAAGTCACAAACTAACATGCATTTAGCTAACTAATAAAATAGATCACACAATCGTTTACCTCACTTATAGGCCTTATAACATTCGACCATTTACCAATGGGTCACTTTGTAACACCCCTCACCCAGAACCGTCGCCAGATACGAGTACGAGGTGTTACGGAACAAACACTCGCTTGATCATTTGATTCCAAAACATAATTTTCGTGTAAAATTTAAAACTCTTTCATTAATACATATAACTTTCACATTATAGGCCTACGAGGCCCAAATGATATATTGGGTACTATCTGGAACCAAACCGGAACTTTTCGAACATTTATGAAAATTTGACTCAAAATAGTGTCACACACTCGTGTGACATAGGACACGCCCGTGTAAGAAGGCCGTATCCTTCACACGGTTGAGACACACGGCTGTGTCTCTGCCCGTGTGACTGATCACTTAGGCTATTTCCTAAGCCCTTAGTGTACTCTTAACTCTTCACACTCGTATACTATACATAAACATATATCATACCTTTAACTACTCCTATCTTGACCATCAAACACATGAAATATACCTAACCTCATTAAACATTTTCCACAATACATGCATAAGAATAGGCTTATAAATCCATAAACATTAAGGACCACATTTCATGACCTTATACAAATTAATGACATAAGCCAATACATTTGGCTAATTCACAAGAATTCAACTATTAATAAATAAATCTTAATACATGCCACTCACTCAGAAGCAAATAGGAATGGTTATTACTCCATCTTGACAAATTGATAGTGTGGTGCTGCCTCCGACGATCTCCACCCCGAGCGAACCTGACAACACTAAAGAAATGGAATAGGGGGTGTAAGCTATAAGGCTTAGCAAGTCAGCATATAATAATGAGCAACTTAATAGAAAACATGTTTCCATTCCTTAGGGAGTATCCTTAAGAAAGTAAAGGTATTATTTACATAATTTCACTTTTTACTCATGTTTAGCTTGTGATGTTTCCTGAGTCATAGTCACTAAATTAATTATATCTTAAGCTACAGAACTCGAAAATAAGTTCCATCAATTTTACCTGAAACTAGACTCATATATCTTCTTGCCATAAAATTTTTAGAATTTTTGGTTGGGCCAATTAGTACAGTTTATTCATTAAAGTTTCCCCTGTTTTGCTATTTGACAGTTCTGACCTTTCTTTGTTAAAAGTCAATTATCTCACTGTACAGAACTCAAATTAGGTTCTCGTTTTTTTTTTTTTTTTGAAATTAGTCTCACTAAGGAATTCAGAAATATCAATTACACACCATAAACATTTTTTATAAAATTTCTAGTGATTTTCCAAAGTTGGAATAGGGGATCTCATAATCCACCTAACCTTGCCTCACAACAATTCATATATCTTACAAATTGAGAATCATTTGCTTACTCTACTTCTTTCATGTGAAAATAGACTCATTGGGCTTCGATTTCATATTTAATTCAATTCCTAATTCAATTTCCACTATTTATGGTGAATTTTCAAATTCACTACACTACTGCTGTCCAAGTCTGTTTTATTTCATTTTCACTCTTTCAAGCTTTCATTGATATTGCATTAACGGTAACACTTACCTCCTATCGATCTTACCTAAATTCGATCATATAATGAGCATATTGCTCTTAACTTATACACATACGTACCTGCACTTATTCATAAGATTTCACTTTCACACTTACACATATAAATGCATCATAGCAAGGAATATATTGTTTCATCATCCACATGGTCATAATTTCTTTCTATTTCACTTAATCATATAATTTTGCTACCCGTTGAACCATGCAGAATTCTAAAGGATACTCGAAAAGATGCACAAAAGTACCACCCATATATTGTAGCCGAAGCTACCACTGATATGTAGCCGAAGCTACCATGTAACCCAGCCATAAGCGAACTCGGACTCAACTCAACGAGCTCAGATGCCTAGTTACATCTCACGAACTCGGACTTAACTCAACGAGTTCAGAACTCAACTATCCTAGTGACATGTCACTTGTATCCTAATCTATTCCCAAGGTTCAAACGGGATTTTCTTCCATCACACATCTTTGTCATCTTCCTCGGAATGTCGGAACAAATACTTGGTAGCATTTCATATTTATCAAGTAGCTCAAATAATTTGCATATTACTATCTAATAATTCACAAAGCATAATATTTCATGGTAATAAACATAATATCATATAAATAACATTAAATTACTTAAAATGACAATTATGTTACCACATTTACACATAAACTTACCTCGAATGCAAAAATGGCTAACTTTTCCGACTTAGCCCACAACCTCGTTCTAGGTCCGAATATCGTGTTTTCCTGATCTAACATATCAAATAACACTCATTTAATGATCACCTTATTCAAATGATTCCAAAAATCACACTTTTACATTTTTCCAATTTTACCCCTAAAGTTTGTCAAAATTACAATTTTGCCCCTAGTCTCGTAGATAAACTTTTATTCAATTCTTTGCATTTTAGGCCTAACCGAATCATTTCATGCATATAGCAGGCCACAATTCTCATTAAAATACACACTCGTGACCAATTTTATAACTTTTTCAATTTAGTCCTTTCGGAAACTTTCGTCGAAAATCACTCGGTAAAAACCATTTCCCTAACCTTAAACATGCATAATCTACCATAATCCATCAAAATACACAATTATTTAGCATGGGGCATTTTTTAAACATGAACCCTAGCTCAAAATAATGGTAGAAATAGGTAGATTATAATGCAATAATTTCAAAAATACGAAAAACATTAAAAACGGGGCTAGGAATCACTTACTAGTGAGCTTGGAAAGCTTGAAACCCTAGCCATGGCTTCTCCCATGAAACATTGGGCCATAGCAAGAAGAATGAGCAGATTTTTTTCTTTTATTTTGTCTTTTACTCAATTAAAACACTAAATGACTAAAATACCCTTAAGGCTTTTCTTTCAATTTTGTCCTATTCATGCCCATTTTTGTCCATCAAATTATCCAATGGTCTAATTCCCTTTTAAGGACCTTCAATTTAAAACTTCATAACAATTAGACACTTCTAACATATGGAACTCAACTTTTGCACTATTTACAATTTAGTCCTTTTTATCAAATTGAGTGCCCAAACGTCGAAATTTTCAAACGAAATTTTCACGAAATTTTTCCGTGAAATCGTAGATCATAAAAATTATAATAAAAATAATATTTTTCTCGTCAGATTTGTGGCCTTGAAACCACTGTTCCAACTAGGCCCTAGTTCGGGATGTTAAACACTTAATGCTTTTGGCCATCTCACAAAAACTTACCCTAACTAGCCATTTCATGGATGGCACAATGTTATTCGGCCAGGCATCAAATTTACACACGGCATTCAGCTAACATTTAAGCAATCATAAAACTATAAATAATCACCAAAACACACCTAAGTTAGGACCCACACCTTAATTACACAAATCTACAACAGTAATGCAAATCCACAGCTTTCACATTTTAGATCTCAATAGATAAGGACCAGATCTATACACAATATGAACAAAATACAATTAAAAACCAGCTTTTAACACCCCCTAAAGGCTTCGACCAAAACAAGGGTTAATAATGGCCACTCAGATTTGATTCTCGGGACCACTACTTACTCTATTTTGGATAAATGAGATATGCAGAATACCTTTTGATGTTACTAATTATCCAAAATGTTCAGCTTTGGTCCTTCAACAAAACATTAGCGCAAAATTAGTATGTAGTATTCGACTAAAGCAAAGTGAAAGGTAACAAAAAACTAGCCTAAATTTGATTAAAATCGGAATGATTGTAATCTAGAGTCTCTTTTGTTCTATGCACTTTGAATTTAAACTCACTCAAATTTGTTTCCCGGAAATGCAATACTTGCAGAAACCTAACTTACCAATTCCAGTGTCTTTGAGAAGACCATTATTTCACAAGACTACCATACCTTTCTCACTCATATGACCCAGTCGTATGTGCCAAAGTTTGGTTGAATCGAAATTGGTAGAGAAAGGGTCACATCATGTCATTTGACATAGTGGCTATTTTGGCTTTTCCTCGGTAATCGCAACTGCACCAGTAATTGTTGACCCTTGCAAAATGTATAGGATGCCCTTTTTCTATCCTCTCATCATAATAAGAGCCCTACAAGAAACTTTTAAGTCATTTGACTTAATGACTATCCTGCAACTGTTAGAATCCAAAATTCCAAATGAGATAAGATTTTTTCTTTAAATTAAGAACATACCTAACATTTGACAATGTCCAAATAATTTCATCGTGCATCATAATTTGTACTATTCTGATTTTGGATATTTTACATTGAGAGTCATTCCTCATCAACACAACTCTACCTTCAACTGAATTTTATGTGGAGAGCCAATCCCTATTGGGACACATCTGATAGGAGCACCCTAAACCTAAGATCCATCTGAAAGTAAGATGAGAGCTTTTTCTTGTTGACACCAACAAGAAATCATCACCTCTATCATTGGCTACACTAGCATTAGCAACTTTGGCTTTCTACTTATCTTTCTCGTCGTTTTTGGCATCCCTTTCAATTTTATTTTGAAGTTTCCAACATTTTGCCTTAATGTGGCCCATTTTTTAAAATAGCCACAATATTTTTCACGATATTTAGATTTGGAGCTTGCTTTAGACCTATTTTGTAACAGCCTATTTTTTAGTGAAATCGAAATAGTGGCTTTGGGACCACAAATCTGAAGTCAAAAAATTTATTTTATTATTATTTATGGTCTACCACATGATAGTATTACCGTATAAAAATTTCATTAGAAATTTTACAGTTTACATGTTACATTTGTTAAAAAGGACTAAATTGCATAAAGTGCAAAAGTTGAGTTCTAATAGTTAAAGGTATTAAATAGCTATAGAACTTTAAAGTGGAGATCCTTACATGGTAATTATCCCATTAATGAGACAGTGGATGATAATGGTTTGGCAATATTGAAATTTGAATGAATTTTAAAGGTTAATTTTGCAAATAAGTAATTAATGTTAATAATAAATAAAACCAAATTAAAACATCATTTTGTATCATCTTTCCCAACCGAATATCAACCAAAATAAAGCCATTTTGGGAGCTGGGTTTCAGCTAGCTCATTTTCTTCAAGTAGGTATGAATTTTTTACTCGTTTTTAATGATTTTTATGTTTTCGGGATCGTTGTAGCTTAATCTAACTAGCCCAGGAACTAATTTATGAAACTATTTGTAGCACTCCAAAACCGGCCTAGAGGTTATGGTTGAATCTAGCGATGTCATATGGAATGGGATTTGAAGACGAGATTGTCGAGTTGTTAGCTTTTATTTAATTTGAAGAAACAAGTACTAGTTGATTTGCTTTAAAATTTGTCTCTTGGCAAAAGCTTTTGTAACCAATTATTTTAGGAAAAACCGTTTCTACTTACAAAAACCTTAGTTTTTAGAAAAAATGCGTCTTTTTGAGTTGCAGTTTTAAAAAATCCATAAAAACAGTATAATGTCCCAAATTTGAAGCCAACCAGTCCATAGTCCAAAAGTTACATCAAAAACCCCAAATAAGTAATAAATTCTAGAAATTAACAAAAAATAGTCTAAAATTTACGTTTGGCCAACGTTGAGTCCTCCGCTGCACTGACCAGTCAAGTCTAGGGATTACCTGTGCAGATTAAATAGAAAAAGGGTGAGTTTTCGTAAACTCAGTGTGTAATCCCCACAGGAAACATGCATACAGATATTCAATAGAATTCAGTTAGATATAGTCTGGGGCTTAGGCCCATCATAGAATTAGTTTGGGCCTTAGCCCTTTCAGATACATCTCAGAAATACATTAGGGCCTTGGCCCATATCAGATATAGAATGCAGATACAATAAATCAGAATCCTACCCACCAACTTCTACACACCATCTCCGTCCAACCCTACAGACCATATGGGGATTAAATCAACCCACCCATTCCAACACACCATGTTGTACCAAAATACGGCACATAATCAAAAAGTTGCAGCTAAGCTACCAGATAACATGCTTAATAGCATTTCAGACACTTCCTGCAAATATCATCAACCCACCCCGATGCAATGCAACATACAAAATATGTCATGCCATTATGGAATTAATAGTACATACATTCAAATATCATAAGTCATGCTTGGTATGGAAATCAAACAGATAGATCACATATATAGGGGTCTAAATAAAGCTTACCAACCCTACAGTAGGTCCACAATCGACTTGGGCGACCCGTGCAACCTTACAGAAGTTTTCAAAACAAAGGTCTTAGATGCCCATGTGGCCTGCCCGTGTGGGGCCACACGCTTGTGTGGCCCACTCGGCCCAAATTGCCCTTGGCCGCGTGATCCATTTTTAATGTAACACATGCTAGCTAAATATTCATATATGTTTTCACTATTTACTTATATGTTCCTTTAAAGCTGTCTACTTGAGTCATTGTTACTAAATTATTTATATCTTAACCTACAGAATTCCAAATTAAGATCCGCTTGATGTTTTTGAAACTAGACTCAAATACCTTTCTACTATAAAATTTTTAAAATTTATAGTTTATCAGATAAGTATAGTAAAATCTTCAAATTTATCCAAATTCTGCTATTTGACAGCTTCAACCTTTCCATACTAAAAATTATTTATCTTTTCGTACGAAATTTGGATAATGTTTCTATTTGTTTCTCTTAAAAATAGACTCATTAAGGATTTAAACATATAAATTTAAACCTCTATTTATTTTTTTACAATTTTTGATGATTTTCCAAAGTCAGAATAGGGGAACCCAAAACCATTCTGACCTTGTCTCACAAAATTCATTATATCTCATAATTTACAATTCCATTTCTTACACTGTTTCTTTCGTGAAAAACTAGACTCAATAACCTCTTAACTCAATTTCCACTATTTTTGATGATTTTTCAAAGTTAGACTACTGCTGCTGTCCAAAATAGTTTTAGTGCAAAATGTTGATTTCCAAGTTTATAACACCTTATTTCCTTTCTCTACACTTTTTCTCATCATTTTCTCTTATTTCCCTTATTTCTTGACAGTAAGCAATTTTGACTTTTCACTGAATCCCATTTTTTGCATTTTGGGTACACACCTAGTTTCGATTTGACATGTAGACACACTGAAGACACTCAGAACCTATAATTGACATTCCCAAACACAAAGTCAGATCTTAAACGAGTTTTTAAAATGCGAATATGAATGACCATAGCGTTAATCAAGCGACCAATGCTTACCCCAGCACCCTTATTGATTTCAATTACATGGTGACACAAGGAAGACTTTGTTCTTATCAATTATCTGCTGTCCAAAACAAAAAATCACAACCTTCAGTCGGTAATTGAATACCAAAACTACAATTACTTAAGCCATTTACCAAATAGAGGAAAATGTAGCGATCAAACAGAATCCTAAACAAGGAGACACGTCTTGGTCAAAATGATAAAAGGAAGAAAAAGGGATTTGCTAACACAAAAAGAAAGAAAACCGGCAGAGGGGAATTCGGCAGAGAGAATGCAAGGGAAAACGTGCAGATTTCTTTTGGAAAAAAAGAAAAGACTGACAGAATATCTGATAACTGCCTTTAATCCCTTATTCTTCTCCTAAAAATCATCCATCACACTCCACTATCCCTCAAACTCCCCAAAAATCATCCACCACATTCCCTCAACAACTGAATTCAAACTTCACTCAAACACTTCAATATTTTACTTCCCTTCAAAAGCCCACACGGTACAGATAACAAAAAATAACTCATTTGCATGCACAGGGATTTAAATTCAAGACCACCAGCATATTAGTACTCTACCTAACCACCAGACCAGCAGGCCCATTCTGTTATATTCTTACAAATAAAGAAATACAAGCCTACTAAACAAGCGTGAGGCTTTATCAGAAAAATTCCAAAATTTCACCAAAGGCATGGCTTGAACTTGGGACCTCATGCACGCACGCAGAATATTTAACCACTGAAGCAGACAGATATTTGTGTCATATTTTTACAATAACAAAAATATACATTTTTAGGGCGTTACACTATGAAACTGTTAGGGTTTACCATTGATGAACATGCTTGAGTTTTGAAGTTTGATGATAGTTGTTGTTAGATAAAAAACTTTTGTAAAGGAATTTTTAGTAAAATTGTTAAATAGGGGCTAAATTGCAAAGAAACTAAAAGTACAGGGGAAAATGGTAATTTGTCAAAACTATGTTTTAAATTAAATTGAATGGGAAAAATATTAAATTTCATTAAATTTATCCGTATAGATCAAGACAGACCTTGTATAGAGTCAGATCGATGCAAAGAGAAAATCTCAGATTAATCGCCTACGTATCTACATATACTCGTCGAGGTAAGTTCGTGTAATTAAATTGAGTATTTATTTGTTTTAATTGAATTATATGTTTGTGATTTGTATAATTGCCATGTATAAATACCGATTACATCTCTAATGATGTACGATGATTATCGAGGCCCATTTGAACCTTACGAATTCATAGGATACAAATGATATGTCATTAGAGTTGCCGATTTGGTTGTGGTCCTGCATGTATTGTGGACACACCACAGCTCGTATGAGCTTACCGATTTTAGCTCATGAGAGCTTACCAATTTCTAGCTCATGAGAGCGTATCGATTCATAGCTCGTATGAGAATATATGTATAAGAATTGACAGATTATAGTTTAGCACACTATGTGTGAGCTATCCTGCACATCTAACGATATTTTAAATGGCTCAACAGACAATGTTCAGATATGATATGACATGAGTTCGATACAAACTATTACATGTATAGATATGAATTACATGGAAAATGATATTACATAGTATATGGGTATATGAAATGGATGATATATTTATATGCAATTTGATTAATTGTTGAGCTCATCCATGACTTGGTTTATATATGTTTTTACATGACTTGAGTGTTTTCATAGTATACTACCTATAGTAGTTTCAAAATATACTATCTATATCAGTCTCAGTTTGAACACATATCACGGTTTCAGAATACTTATAGGATTGGCGCTGGAGACTCGGTGTACCACATATTCACTAAAAACATTTCAAATCATTTAGAAATCAGTTCTTTAAAAATTGAATTTTAAAAACTCATAATCCACAGCTAAGTTTTACAACCTGGCTCTAATACCACTAAATGTAACACCTCAAACCCGACCCAGATGTTATGGTCGAATCTGGCAATGCCAATGATAGTGTGTTTGAAAACTAAGTTTTTACAATAAAAACATTTCCTTGTTATTAGTTCCAAAATAAGTCATTTTACTTATTTAAAACATTTACTTTAAACTATTTCTCATTGCAAAAGCTTTCAAATCAACAGAGTTTAAGTAATCGTGAGTTTAGAAAATACTTTCATTTTTTGAAAACTGAATTTCCCAAGACCTAAGCCCTTTTCAGTATCAGTAGTAGTTTGGGACTTAGCCCATTCAGTACAGTATTAATATGCATTAGGGCCCTAGCCCATTCAGTACAGTATTAATATGCATTAGGGCCCTACACTCCATGTGGGGATTAAATCAACCCACACATCCCTACACTCTAGGTAGTACCAAATGCAGCACAAAACAGTAATTTGCAGCTGAGTAGCTAGTCTATTAGGCATAAAAGCCTTTCAGTGCACTTCTTCCAAATAATATCAACCCCACCCTATGCAATGCAACATACATAACATGTCATGCTAACACATGGTTATCAGTACATATAAGCAATTCAGTATACATGCATATTATTAACATGCTCAATATATATACCAGTCATTCAGTCAGTTCACACAATTAGAGGTATAAGTAATGCTTACCGACCCAACAGTAGGTTCACATTTGGCTTGGGCAACCCGTGCAACCTTAGCAATAAATTCAGTGAAAATGGGCTCACATGCCCATGTGGCCTATCGTGTGGCCAGCACGGCCCAAATTGGCCTTGGCCGTGTGGATTACACGGCCTGGCCCAAATTTCCATACACCCGTCTAGACTACTCGTGTGGACCCACATGCCCATATGGCCCACACAGCCCAATTCAGTCTAACCTGTGTGTTACACATAGCTTGCTTAGCCATCACATGGTTATGTCCTTCACGCACAACCTGGCCTCGTTGACCATACGATCGTGTTAGGGCACACGGCCTACCACACGGGCAACCACACACCCATGTGGTGTCGATAGTGAAATGTCTGGCTTTCGCTGAAACCTCATTTTTTGCATAATTGAGTACACCCAAAACCTAAAAATCGATATTTCAATACCCAAATTCAGTGTTAAAATGAAACTTAAGCGAAACCAAATCGAGGCATTAGACCCAAAACTCCCAACAACCTTACCTTCAATTGACAAACAAGGATTCCAAGTCCTTAGAACACCAATAAACGATATTTAGCACTTCAATAAACCCCTAAACACCAAACAAACACTTCTTAACCTTTGTACAAAACATAGTTAAAGTTTAACCAAAAGCTAAACTTATTGAACGAATGAAGAGGACGCTGTGTAGGGAGGAAGTAAAAATAAAACCAGAAAGAGGAAAAACCAAGAAAAATTCGGCAGCAAGATGGGCAGGAAATCGACAGCAAAATTGAGAGAAAAGGGGAAAAAGAGAAACCCAATTTTTTTAAGCAGGAAGATAAAATATAATCTAGATAATTCGACCTAACTTCACACTAACCCCTCAAACTCAAACGCTCAATATTTTACTTCCCTCCCAACTCCGATACGGCACCAATAACAAAAGTATTGCTCATGCACAGATTCGAATACAAGACCTCACCAAAGACAAACACTCCCCTTATCCACCAGACCAGTAGACCCAATCTATTAATTATTTATCAACTTTTACTTAAAAGCTTACTAACCAGATATAGGGCTTTATTCATAAAAATACAAAAATCTGCCCAATTATAGCTTGAACCTGGGACCTCACACACACACCCAAAACACTTAACAACTGAAGCAGACAGACAATTGTGTTATACATACACAAAATCAAAAATTAAAAATTTTGGGGCGTTACAATTTTACCCCCTAAAAGAAAATTTTGTCCTTAAAATTTACCTAATTAGAATAGATGAGGATACTGCTAACCCATCGTATTCTCAAGCTCCCACGTGGCCTCTTCAGTGCTATGATTACATGCCATAGAACTTTATCTAGTGGAATAGAGTTCTTTCTCAGAACCTTTACATCACGATCCAGAATCTGAACCGGCTTCTCCTTAAAGGTCAAGTCTGGCCTAACCTTAATCCCCTCAACAGGGACAATATGAGTAAGATTAGAGCGGTAGTGCCTCAACATAGAGTGGAATACATCATGAATGAAATCCAACTCCGAAAGTAGTTCCAACTGATAAGCAACTGGCCCCACTCGTTTTAGAATTCAGTATGACCCAATAAACCTACGGCTTAGCTTGCCCTTGCGATTGAACCTCAAAATCCTCTTTCATGGTGAAAACCTAAGGAACACAAATCTCCTTTAGAATACTCAATATCCTTTCTCTTCAATTCTGAGTAGGACTTTTGCCTATCCGAAGCTTCTTTCAGATGATCCCGAATCAGTCTAACCTTATTCTCTATCTCAAAAACCAACTCTGGACCCAGAACACATCGCTCACCCAACTTAGTCCAACATAAAGGAGTACGACACTTACGGCCATATAGAGCCTCGTAAGGTGCTATCTAAATGCTAGACTGGTAGCTATTATTACAGGTAAACTCCGTAAATGGCAAATACTCCTCCCAACTACCTTGGAAATCAATAACACAGCTCCTCAACATATTCTCTAGTATCTAAAACACCCCCTCAGATTGACCATCAGTTTGAGGATGGAACGCAGTACTAAAGTCCAGCCTCGAACCTAGAGCCTCATGTAACTGTCTCCAAAACTGAGACATAAAGCGAGGATCCCTATCTGAAATGATCGAAATTGGTATCCCATGCAGTCTCACTATCTCCAAAATATAAAGCTTTGCCAGATTCTACAGAGAATAATCAGTGTGAACCGATATAAAGTGGGCTAACTTGGTCAATCGATCCACGATGACCCATACTAAATCCTTCTTAGTGGGTGTTAAGGGCAACCCACTAATGAAGTCCATGGTTACATGCTCCTATTTCCATAGAGGAATCTTAACCGGCTGCAGCAAACCTGAAGATAATTGATACCCTACCTTAACCTGTTGGCAAGTCAGACATCTAGCTACAAAATTAGTAACCTCCCTTTTCAGTCCTAGCCACTAATATAACTCACAGAGGTCTCAGTACATCTTATTTCAGCCAGGATGCATAACATAAGTGCTACTATACACCTCTCTCAATATGGACTGTCTCAAATCAGTGTCACTCGACACGCATATCCGTCTACGGAAACACAACACATCCTCAGAGTTCAACCCAAAATCTGTAGTATTACGACTCTCAATCTGTCTGAACCGAGGACCCAAAGACTCGCCCTCCAATTACTTACCCTTAATCTGTTCAATCTATGTCAGTTTAATCTAAAGCTCAACTAACAGACTACCATCATCAAATAAGCTGAAGTGAGCAAACATTGCCCTCAAATTAGTCATAGCTCTATGGCTCAATACATCGGCCACCACATTGGCCTTGCTAAGATGGTACTCAATAGTGCAGTTGTAGTTCTTAAGTAGGTCGATCCATCTACGCTGCCTAAGATTTATCTCCTTCTAAGTGAGGAGATACTTGAGGCTCTTATGATCAATGTAGATGATACAGTTCTCACCATATAGATAATGCCTACATATTTTTAGTGCAAATACCATGGTAGCCAACTCCAAATACTGTGTCGGATAGTTTGCCTCATGTGTCTTAAGCTGACGAGACACATAAGTTACCACTTTACCATCATATATCAACACACATCCCAAACCGACATGTGATGCATCACTATAAACTGTGAACTCCTTTCCAGGTTTAGGCTGTATTAGAACAAGAATCTCAATCAGTACAGTCTTGAGCTTCTCGAAGCTTTCTTACTACGCATCGATCCATTCAAACGGTATACCCTTCCGTAGTAGCTTAGTTAAGGGTGCTGCAATCAATGAAAATCCTTCCACAAATCGTCGATAATAACCCGCCAATCCCAGAAAACTACGGATCCTAGACACATTCCTAAGTTGCTTCCAATCCAACACAGTCTCAATCTTTCAAAGGTCAACTTGAATCCCTTTAGTAGAAACCACATGATTCAAAAATGTTACTTCACGTAACCAGAACTCGCACTTGCTAAACTTAGCATAGAGTTATTTTTCCCTTAAAATCTGAAGAACAACTCTGACGTGCTCGTCATGCTCATCCTCAGTCCTCGAGCAAACCAATAAGTCATCAATGAACACCACCACAAACTGATCCAGATAAGGCTAAAATACTTGGTTCATCAAATCCATGGAAGTTGCTGGTGCATTAGTCAGCCCAAATGGAATCATTAGGAACTCGTAGTGACTATAACAAGTCCTAAACGTCATCTTATGTACGTAAGCCTCGCAAATCAGATTTCAATCTTATGAAGCTCCTTGAAATTGGTCAAACAAGTCATCTATCCTCAATAGTGAGTACTTCTTCTTAATGGTCAACTTATTTAGATACCGGTAGTTGATATACATCTGCATGGATTCATCCTTCTTCTTTACAAACAATACCAGTGCTCCCCACAAAGATACACTAGGACAAATGAACCCACGATCCAATAACTCTTGAATTTGAGCCTTAAGCTCCACAAGCTCCTTTAGTGCCATTTGATAGGGAGCGATAGACACCGGAGCTGTACCAAGAAGGAGCTCAATCCCAAACTCCACTTCTCGATTCATAGGTAAACCCGGTAGCTTCTTAGGAAACACGTCCTAAAAATCCTTTACCATTCTGATGTCCTTAACTGTCGAGTCTCCAGAATCAGAAACACTTACATAGGCCAAGAATGCCTCACACCCCTTACAAACCAACTTCTCCCCACCAGTGCAAAGATCACATTAGATAAGTAATTACAGCATTCTCATATCATGGCTACGTCATTATCCTCGTCATTTCTTAATATGACCCTCATAGTCGCACAGTCCAAGCTGACACGGTGCTTGACCAACTAATCCATCCCTAGAATCAGATCAATCTTTGCTAATGGAAGCTCCATTAGATCAGCCAGAAAGATTGCCCCTTGAACCTCTAAAAGGATGTCTTTAAACAACTTGTTAACCCATGTACACTATCCTAATGGACTTAATACAGTCACCTTGATAGAACTATTCGTACTCAAAATCCTTAAATTTCTAGATAAAATACTAGCTACATAGGAATGTGTGGAACCTATGTCTATCAATACAAAGTAAGGTACATCAAAAATTAAGAACATACTCGTGATGACATCTGGAGCATTTCTATCCTCTCAGCGACGTACATCATATACAAGAGCAAGCTGCCTCACCTCAGCCAGGCCAGCACCTCTGCCCGGTGCTTTTTGTCCACAGCTCATACCATTACCACCCCTAGCCTGTCTATAGCCTCTCGATGGCTACTAAACTACCCTCTATGGTTGTGCAGTACCAATACCCGGAGCCTACATCTGGTCAGCCCTCAGCGGACACTCATTGATACGATAATCCAAAGACTCACATCTTAAACACGCCCTAGTCTCCCCCAACACTCGCCCTGATGGCATCTACCACAATCAACACATGGTTGTAATCTAGTAGTAGCAATAGGGGACCCTGCTCTAACCGGCCCATCAGCTCTTGTTATAGCCCAGTTTAAAACCTAGTCAGAATAGTAATTTTAGGACCACATATCTGAGTCCAAAAAATATTTTAATATTATTTTCCATGCCTAAAATATGTGAATTAGCATGTGTGAAAGTTTCGTATGAAAATTTTATCGTTTGTGTGCCTAATTTGTTAAAAGGACTAAATCGTAGAAAATGCAAAAGTGGCCTTCTATGCAATTAAGGGCTGAATTGATCTGTCATTGTAAAAGAGAGGTCCCTATGTGGTTATTTTACCATTAAATGCATTAAATGACAAACTTGGTCATATGTTAGTGGATTTTTAAATGACATTAAAAAGGTTAATTTTGTAAATGAATTAATAATGTTTATTAATTAAAAAAAGTATGAAAAAGGCCATATTATTTCTCCATTGTTGAAAACATAAAAAATAAAAAGAAAAATAAAAAGGGTTTTAGCATTCATACAACACTTAGCTTGATTAAAGGTTCGTTTTTTATCCGTTTTTTATGATTTTTATGTTTTTGTGATTGTTGCTTAGTGTTCTATTTAGCCCATACTTCAATTTGAGGAATTTATGAAGATTATGAAATATGCAATTGATGAAATTGAAAGTTTTGTGATGATTTTAGATGAAAAATGAAAGATATGTATTAGATAAATATGTTTTGTATTTGAATTTTTGATGAAATTGAGTATTTGGGCTAAATTGTGAAAAACAAAAATTGGGAGTATTAAAATGTGAAATTAGTGAATTATATGGGCCTATATAGATAAGAGGAAAATTTGGCTAGGCACTTGTGTAAAGAAATTTTGCATATTTTGTGATTTTGTGTAATAGGGACTAAAATGTCAAAATGTGCAAATGTGAGGGCTAATTTGTAAAATGCCCTAATTATGTGTTTTTGGATTGAATTGAATGATTTGTTGAATAAAAGGGTAAATTTGAATGTGCTTAGATCAAGAACCAAAGAAAATGGAATTAAAACTGAGAAAGTAGAAAGTAGTTGATTAGCCGCTTTCATTCGTACGAATCCGAACAAGGTAAGTCGAAATACAAATAAATATGTTAAATTGAATTATAATTGCTATTATGATGATTTAATTGTGTTGAATGGCTTTGAGAGCTGAATATGTGAAATCTGAGATAAATTCTATGTGACAAAGTCCGAAAAACCCGTCTGAACCTTAGGAATAGCTAGGATACATATGTCATGACATAAGTTTTTTATATCTGATTACTGTAAGACCACATCTGGGACATTGGCATCGATACGAGATTTACGTGTAAGACTATGTCTAGGACATTGGCATCGTATTTGATTTCATGTAAGACCCTGTCTGGGACAGTGGCATCGATATTTGATTAGATGTAAGACCATGTCTAGGACGTCAGCATTGTATAAGCTTTATGAGCATTCTGAGTATCCTATTTGATTCTGAATGGTTCAACGGGTATTCTGTGAAAATGAATGAGTATTTGAATGCGCATCTGAATTTTGATACATATGAAGGTATATGAAATTTGGGAAATTAGAGGTATGTATGTATAAGATCATTTGATATATGAGCCACATGAATATGATATGTGAATTTGACTAAGTGAATTTGATCAATTGAGTTATAAGAGAAATATGACTTGTGATTATGTTCTGCCATGAATCATATGTTTAAAATGGTTTATAATTGTTCTTTGTGATAGATTTATCTGTATATGGCTTACAAAGCTCTTTGTAGCTTACTTTGTACGTGTTTTCATTGTTTTATAGATATTGAAGCTAAAGGAAGCTCTGATATCGTCGAGGATCATCACCATACTATTAAATTTTGTTTTGGTACATTTTGGAAGAGTAAATGTTAAATTATGGCATGTATAGTCTAGATATTTTAAGGTATGATTTTGATGTGTATATATATCTTGCCATGTGATATGGCTTGATTATGGATGTGTTTATGCTTGAATTTGGTATGTGACAAATGGTGCAAATTGGTATATTTAAAGTGCATATATGGCCTAATGTGGAATGCTCATTTCGGTATGAATTATATGGTAATTTTGGTAAGCATTGATATGAGATGAATGATGTATATAATGAGTTATATTTCATAATTTTTGGTATGAAATTTACTAATGATTTGGCTTGAATTAGTATGCTTATAAAGCATGATTTAGAATGAGGATTTTATGGCATGAATTGTGTGCATTTTGGCTGTGAATTGGCTAAGAAATGATGTTATAAAATGTATTGGTTTGGCTTGTAGGGATGACCCAAAAAGGGTTGCAAAGTTGGCTTTTCGAATGGCAAATTTTTGTCCACATGAGCGTGTGTCTCGGCCGTGTGTGACACACTGTCATAGTACACGGCCGTGTGTCCCTTAGGGCACCCTTTCGAATTAAGTCAGTATACCCTACAGGATTGATACAACCTAAACACACGAGCGTGTCTAGTAGCCGTGGGTGGCACACGGGCCGGCATACGGGCGTGTGGTCAGCCGTGTGACCCAAGTCAGTAGCCTCCCTAATTTCACACGGCTTGGCACACAGGCGCATCCTCGGCCGTGTGGTACAAGTCAATATGTATGCCTTATTTTACCACGACTTAGACACACGGACGTGTCTAAAGCCGTGTGAGGCACACGGCCTGACTACACGGGCATGTGACCTCTGTAGCTTTGAAAAATGTTTAAGTTTCAAAAATTTTTGAATAGTTCGATTTAGTCCCGACCTGCTTCTAATGCGTGGTTAAACTCTCGTAGACCTTTATAAAGGACTCTTTGATGATGTATGATTATGATATGATGTTGATGATTGTAAATTGTCCGTAAATGTTCTGAATTGTCTGGTAATACTCCTAACCTTAATCTGATGTACGGGTTAGGGGTGTTACATTTGGTTGGTATCAGAGCTATGGTGTAGTCAATTCTAGGACTACCATAGCATATGTGAGTATAGCTATACATGTCATATGTCTGAAATATGATAGCGTGATAAATCCTAACATCTGAAATGTGTTTTCATATAGTAATGGATCCTGGACGAGCTGTAGCTGACGATGTTGAAAGTAATGCACCAGCTCCCGCATAAGGGGTAGTGCCTTCCAATTCGAGAAATGTGACTAGTAGTCACGAGGGAGAAGCAAAACAAGCTTTCTTCCAGATGATGAGTGAGTGGTTTACGGAGTTCGTTCGTATGAATCCAGCTGCTAAACAACCTCCGCCACCGTCTAATCCCCCTTAGACTTCTGTTGTACCTCTGGTTGTAAGTCTGATTTTGTTAAATAAGACTCCTATAGATAAAATCTGAAACTATGGGGCCGAAGAGTTCAGGGCCACAACTGATGATGATACAGAAAGAGCTGAGTTTTGGCTCGAGAATACTATTCAGGTTTTCGATGAAATGTCGTGTACTCCCGACGAATGTGTGAAATGTGTCGTATCTTTGTTGAGAGATTCATCCTATCAGTGGTGGAAAACTCTGACTTTTATTGTCTCGAAAGAAATAATAATTTGGAATTTCTTTCAAACTGAATTTTGTAAGAAGTATATTAGTCAAAGATTCATCGACTAAAAAATAAACGAATTTCTAGAGCTTAAACAGGGCCATATGTCTGTTACAGAATAGGAGCGAGAATTTGTTCGTCTGAGCCAATATACGCGTGAATGTGTATCAACTGAAGAAATAATGTGCAAAAGATTCGAAAATTGTCTGAATGAAGATATCCGTTTGCTAGTTGGTATTCTTGAGATCAAAGAGTTTGTCGTGCTTGTTGATCGAGCATGTACAGCTGAAGAACTCAGCAAAGATAAAAGAAAAGCCGATTCTGAAGCTAGAAAAGTGATAAAGAGATTCGTAAGTAAATCGTTTCAATCTGCGTCAAAGAAATTCATAGATGACCAAAGCCGTTCAAAGGCAAATGTGGGACATTCGAGTAGAGATCGAGCTAGCTCGCACTCGAACTTCAAAGCTCATGGTACTTCTGTTGCTAGTGTTAGGAATGTTCGATCTGAACAACCTGAACGTAAGCTTGTTTTAGATACGGATCTATAGATCACTTTATAAGAGACTGTCCTGAGTCTGTTGAGCAAGAGATTGTTTAGAGTCTAAGATCGAGCAACACCTCAGCTAGAGGTAGACCTCCCAGAAATATGGGAAATGTGAGTGGTAGTCAAAGAGCTATGAAAGATACTACAGTTTGATTTGAGGCTAGAGCACCTGTCAGAGCCTATGTTATTCGAGCTCGAGAGGAAGTTTTGTCTCTAGATGTCATAACTGGTACTTTTACTCTTTACGACACTTCTGTGATTGCATTGATAGATCTTGGATCTACACACTCTTATATATGCATGAATTTAGTACATAATAAGACTTTGCCTATAAAGTCTATTGAATTCATAATTAGAGTACCGGAGCCCTTAGGAAAAAGTGTCCTAGTTGACAAAGTCTGCAAACTGTTAATGTTTCGAGATATATGTTTTCTGGATTATCTGTGCTGTTACCCTTTGATGAATTTGATATAATTCTGGGTATGGACTGGTTAACTTTGCATGATGTTGTTGTGAATTGCAAACAGGAAACTATCGATTTGAGATGCAAGAATAGTGAATAGTTCAAATTAAATCTAGTGACTTAAATGGGTTCCCTGCTTTGATATTTGTAATGAAAGTTATAAAATATGTGAAAAAGGGATGTGAAGCCTACTTAGCTTATGTGATTGATTCAAAAGTATCTGAAAAGAAAATTGAATCAGTGCCCGTTGTGTGTGAGTTCCCTGATGTGTTTCCTAAAGAACTTCTAGGATTACCTCCAATCTGAGAAGTTGAATTTCGCAATAAATTGATACCGGGAACTACTTTAATTTTAATAGCTCCGTATAGAATAGCTCTGACTGAATTGAAAGAATTAAAGTCTCAGTTGCAAGAATTGGCCAATAGATGATTCGCTAGACCGAGTTACTCACCTTGGGGTGCTCCGGTTCTATTTGTGAAAAAAGAAAGATGGTACAATGAGAATGAATGTGTATTGATTATCGTCAGTTGAACAAGGTGACTATAAAGAATAAATATCCTCTGCCCAGAATTGATGATTTGTTCGAGCAGTTGAAAGGTGCTACTGTGTTTTTGAAAATAGATTTGAGATCGGGTTATTACCAGTTAAGAGTAAAAGATTCAGACATTCTGAAAACAGCTTTTCGAACGAGGTATGAACACTATGAGTTTTTAGTTATGCCTTTCAGACTAACGAATGCTCCTACAGTCTTTATGGATTTTATGAATAGAATTTTCAGACCGTATTTAGATCAATTTTTTGTTGTGTTCATTGACGACATTTTGATTTATTCGCAGAATGAAAATGAACATGCCGAGCATTTGAGACTTGTGCTTCAGACTTTGCGTGATAAGCAATTATTCACAAAATTTAATAAATGTAAATTTTGGTTACGCAAAGTTGGTTTTCTGGGTCACATTGTGTCAGCATCCGATATCCGTGTTGATCTGAGTAAAATCTCAGCCATTCTAGATTAGAAACCTTCGAGGAATGTTTTTGAAGTTTACAGTTTTTTGGGACTTGCTAGGTATTATCATCGATTCTTAAAAGGCTTTTCTATGATTGCAACTCTGTTGATGAGATTGCTACAAAAAGATGTGAAGTTTCAATGGTCCAATAAATGTCAAAACAGTTTTGATCAGCTGAAAGTTATGTTAGCTGAAGCTCTGGTACTTGTACAACCAGAACGGGTAAAGAATTTGTCATATACAGTGATGTTTCGCTAAATGGACTCAGTTATATATTGATGCAGTAAGGCAAAGTCATAGCTTATGCCTCTAGACAGCTAAAGTCGCATGAAAAGAATTATCTGAATCACGACCTTGAGTTAGCTGCTATTGTTTTTGCTTTGAAAATATGGCATCACTATTTCTTCGGTGAGAAATGTCACGTGTTTTTAGATCATAAAAGTCTGAAATATTTGATGACTCAGAAAGATTTGAATCTACGAAAGAGAAAATGGTTAGAACTGTTAAAAGATTACAAACTTGTCACTGATTATCATCCAGGTAAAGCGAATGTTGTTGCTGATGCTTTAAGTCGAAAATCACTATTTGCATTGCGAGCATTAAATGCTCAATTGTCTATGTCTAACGATGGTTTGGTTTTAGCTGAATTGAAAGCGAGACCTTTGTTTTTACAACAGATTATTGATGCCCAAAAAGTGGATAATGAATAGTTAGCAAAGCGAGCTCAGTGTGATTTTGATTCTAAATCCGAATTCTGAGTTGATGTTAATGATTGTTTGAGATTTCGAGATCAGATTTGTGTTCTGAGAAATTCAGAATTGATTCAGATGATTTTGAGTGAAGCTCATAGTGGTAAATTATCCGTACATCCGAGAAGCACAAAAATGTATAACAACTTGAAATAGTTGTATTCATGCCCGGGAATGAAAAGAGATATCTCTGACTTCGTTTTGAAATGCTTGATATGTTAACAAGTCAAAACTTAACATCAACTACCATCTGGTTTGCCAAAACCAATTATGATTCTCGAGTGGAAATGGGATTGTGTGACTATGGATTTTGTTTCGGGTTGGCCCCTATCTCCGAGAAAGAAAGATGCAATCTGGGTTGTAGTTGATCGACTGATGAGAACGACTCACTTTATTCCAGTACGATCTGATTACTCACTTGAAAAGTTAGCTGAGCTTTATATTTCTGATATTGTAAGATTTCACGAAGTGCCATTGTCTATTATGTTAGATAAAGATCTGAGATTCACTTCACAATTCTGGAAGAAGTTGCAAGAGGCTTTAGGTACAAAATTACATTTCAGTACTACTTTTCACCTGCAAACGAATGGTCAATCCAAGCAGATCATTCAGATACTTGAGGATATATTAAGATGTTGCATTCTTGAGTTTGAAGGTACGTGGGAACAGTATTTGCTGTTGATTGAATTTGCATATAATAACAATTTTCAATCGAGCATCAAAATGGCACCGTACGAAGCCTTATACGGTAAAAAATGTCGTACTCCGTTATATTGGTATTAGCTCAGTGAAAACAAGATACACGGGGTTGATTTGATAAAAGAGACTAAAGAGAAAGTGAAAGTAATTTGAGATAGTTTGAAAGAAGCTTCTGATCGTTAGAAATCGTATCTAAAAAGAAAAGATATTGAGTTTGAGATTGGTGACAAAGTGTTCTTAAAAGTTTCACCGTGGAAGAAACTATTCAGATTCGGTAAAAAGGGAAAATTAAGTCCGAGGTTCATCGGACCAAATGAGATCATCGAGCGAGTCCAGCTAGTTGCTTATAGATTACTTTTGCCACCTGAACTAGAAAAGATTCACAGTGTATTTCACGTATCAATGCTTTGACGGTATAGATCAGATCCTTCTCATGTGATTAATCCGTCTGAAAAGGGAATTCAGTCTAATATGACTTATGAAAAAGAACCGATCCGTATTTTAGCTCGAGAAGTGAAAGAATTACAAAATAAGAAAATTCCGCTAGTAAAAGTATTGTGGCATCAACACAGCAAGAAGAAGCTACGTGGGAGCCCAAAGATGCTATGAGACAACAACATCCGAATTTGTTTAACAGTAAGATTTTCGGGGATGAAAATCCCTAAGGAGGGAGAGTTGTAACAGCACAGTAACAGCACGGTTTAAACCTTAGTCAGAATAGTGGTTTCGGGACCACAAATCCGAGTTCAAAAAATAGATTTCTATTATTTTCCTTGCCTAAAATATGTTAATTAGCATGTGTGAAAGTTTTGTATGAAAATTTGATCGTTTGTCTGCCTAATTTGCAAAAAGGACTAAATCGCAGAAAATGCAAAAGTGGCCTTCTATGTAATTAAGGGCCGAATTGATGTATCTTTGTAAAAGATAGGTCCTTATGCGGCTATTTTACCATTAAATGCATTAAATGACAAAGTTGGTCACATGTTAGTGGATTTTTAAATGGCATTAAAAAGTTAATTTTGTAAATGAATTAATAATGTTTATTAATTAAAACAAAAGTATGAAAAAGGCCATATTATTTTTCCATTCCTAAAAATACAAAACAAAAGAAAAATAAAAGGGTTTTAGCACACGGCCAACATTAGCTTGATTAAAGGTTCGTTTTTTATCTGTTTTTGATGACTTTTATGTTCTTGTAATTTTTGCTTAGTGTTCTATTTAGCCCATGCTTCAATTTGATGAATTGATGAAGATTATGAAATGTGCCATTGGTGAAATTGAAAGTTCTGTGATGATTTCAGATGAACAATGAAAGATATGTGTTAGATGAATATGTTTTGTATTTGAATTTTTGATGAAATTGAGTATTTGGGCTAAATTGTGAAAAATAAAAATTGGGAGGATTAAAATGTGAAATTAGTGAATTATATAGGCTTATATAGATAAGAGGAAAATTCGGCTAGGCACATGTATAAAGAAATTTTGCATTTTTTTTTATTTTGTGTATTAGGGACTAAAATGTAAAAATGTACAAATGTGAGGGCTAATTTATAAAATACCCTAATTATGTGTTTTTGGATTGAATTGAATGATTTGTTGAATAAAAGGGTTAAATTTGAATGTGTTTAGATCAGGAACCAAAGAAAACGAAATTAGAATGGGGAAAGTCGAAAGTAGTTGATTAGCCACTTTCATCTGTACGAATCTAAACGAGGTAAGTCGATATACAAATAAATATGTTAAATTGAATTATAATTGCTATTATGATGATTAAATTGCGTTGAATGGTTATGAGAGTCGAATATGTGAAATCTAAGATAAATTCTGAGTAAGAGACAAAGTCCGAAAAGCCCTGTCTGAAACTTAGGAATAGCTAGGATACATATGTCATGACATAGGTTTCCAATATGTGATTACGTGTAAGACCACATTTGGGACGTTGGCATCAATACGATATTTGCGTGTAAGACCATGTTTAGGACATCGGCATCGTATTTGATTTCATGTAAGACCTTGTCTGGGACAATGATATTGATAGTTGATTACATGTAATACCATGTCTGGGACGTCAGCATTGTATAAGCTTTATGAGCATTCCGAGTATCCTATTTGATTCCAAATGGTTCAATGGGCATTCTGAGAAAATGAATGAGTATTTGAATGCGCATCTGAATTTTGATACGTATGAATGTATATGAAATTTGTGAAATTAAAAGTATGTATGTATAAGATCATTTGATATATGAGCCACATGAATATAATATGTGAATTTGAAGTGCATTTGATCAATTGAGTTATAAGAGAAATATGACTTGTGATTATGTTATGCCATGAATCATATGTTTAAAATGGTTTATAATTGTTCTTTTTTACCTCAATTCACAATCCTCTCTGTGGCCTCAATCCAGTACTTAGCCACATTAGTGGCAACTCCAGTGACACCCCTAAAGAGCTCAGCTCCATTGGACTGAAGTTGTTCCATAATCGACCCTCAGCCCTCAGATCCAGTATTAGGCCCAGCGACCCTCTCCAATATCCTTAGCATAGCTGGAGACAGTGTGTCGTCCCCAGCCATACGATCACGAGACCCAGTCTCAGTAGTCGGTGATACTAGCATCTCCCTCGTGTCTAAATGTGGTATGTTACCAGATGACGAGGACTCAGCTCGAGCCCCACTACGGCCTCTACCTCGGCTTATAGTACCCCGTCCACAAATATCTCTTATGCTCATATCTAAACAAATTTATCTGTATTAGAAATTTTATGTATCGGTTACAGTTCAATATTCATTAACAGATGTTTTACGTAGAACAGTATCAGTAATTCAGAGTTTGTTTTCGAATATTGCAGTCTCCAGTAGTTTATTATAGTTTCAATTTTACTACAGTTTCAGTTTACACTAACTTGAGTGTTTTCTCAGTATACTACCTATAGTAGTTCCAGAATATACTATCTATATCAGTCTCAGTTTGAACACATATCACAATTTCAGAATACTTACAGGATCGGCGCTGGAGACTCAGTGTACCACATATTCAGTAAGAACATTTAAAATCATTTAGAAATCAGTTCTTTAAAAAATAAATTTTAAAAACCCATAATCCACAGCCGAGTTTTACAACCTGGCTCTAATACCACTAAATGTAACACCCCAAACCTGGCCTAGACGTTATGGCCGAATCTGACAATGCCACATGATAGTGTGTTTGAAAACTAAGTTTTTACAATAAAAACATTTCCTTGTTATTAGTTCCAAATAAGTCGTGTTACTTATTTAAAACATTTACTTTAAACCATTTCTCGTTGCGGAAGCTTTCAAATCAAAACAGTTTAAGTAATCGTGAGTTTAGAAAATACTTTCGTTTTTTGAAAACCAAATTTCCCATGACCAATAGTTCTAAATCCATAAAATAATTAAATAAACAAAAGCCCAAATTTTAGCAAAAGTCCATAAAATTCCACCAATTACATCAATTTAAACCAATAACAAAACCATAATCAAAAGTAATAAATTAAAATCATGAACTCTAGAAACCATGGTCACCGTCGAGTCCTCCGCTGTACCGAACCGTCTACGTTTGGGGATTACCTATGCACATTAAACAGAGAATGGGTGAGTTTACGTAAACACAGTACATAATCCCATAGAAAGCCAACAAACAGTAAACATAGTGCACAGTCAAAATAGTATGGGCCTAAGCCCTTTTCAATATTAGTAGTAGTTTGGGCCTTAGCCCATTCAGTACAGTATCAAGTATGCATTAGGGCCTTAGCCTATCACAGTATCAATATTAGTCATACAATATTTAGTAGCAAAGTCCTAACCAACCAGCCTCTACACACCATCTCCGTCCAACCCTACACTCTATGTGGGGTTGAAATCAACCCACCCATCCCTACACTCCAAGTAGTACCACATGCTATACAAAACATTAATTTGCAGCTGAGCAACCAGTATATTAGGCATAAGAGCTTTTCAATGCACTTCTTCCAAATGATATCAACCCCACCCCATGCAAAGCAATATACATAACATGTCATGCTAACTCATGATTACTAGTACATATAAACAGTTCAGTATACATGCATATTATTAACATGCTCAATATATATCTCACTTGTTCAGTTAGTTCACACAATTAGAGGTCTAAGTAATGCTTACTGCCCCTACAGTAGGTTCACAGTCGACTTGGCCGACCCATGCAACCTTAGCAATCAATTCAATGAAAATGGGCTCACACGCCCATGTGGCCTGCCCGTGTGAGCCCACACACCCCTGTGGCCCACACACTCGTGTGGCCCACATAGCCCAAATTGGCCATCCACATGGCCCGTCCCAAAATTCCACATGCCTGTGTGGACTACCCGTGTTGACCCACATGCCCGTGTGGCTTACACGACCCAATTCAGTCTAGCTCGTGTGTCGCACACGGCCTGCCTGGCCATCACACAGTCATGTCCTTCACACACGACTTGGCCTCGTAGATCACATGGCCATGTTAGGGCACACGGCCTACCACAGAGGCGACCACACGCCCGTGTGGAGTCGACAGTGAAGTTTTTAGCTTTCACCAAAACCTCTTTTTCTGTGTAATTAGGTGCACACCTGGTTTCAATGGATGCTAAATCGATCCCCGAGCACTCCAGAACCTAAAAATTGATATTTCAATACCCAAATTTAGTGTTAAAATAAAACTTAAGCGAAATCAAATTTAGGTATTAGACCCAAAACTCCCAACAACCTTACTTTCAATTGATCAACAAGGATTCCAAGTCTTTAGAATGCTGATGCATGATATTCAGCCCTTCAATAAAACCTTAAACACCAAACGAACCTTTCTTAACCATTTTCCAAAACATAGTTGAAGTTTAACCAAAAACTAAACTTACCGAACAAACGAAGAGGACGTTGTGCAGGGAGGAAGTAAAAAAAAAAACCAGAAAAGGGAAAACCAAGTAAAATTCGACAGCAAGATAGGCGAGAAATCGGCAGCAAATTAGGAGAAAAGGGGAAAAAGAGAAACCCAATTTTTTTTAGAAGGAAGATAAAAAATAATCTAGATAATTCCTTCTAACTTCACACTAACCCCTCAAACTCAAACACTCAGTATTTTACTTCCCTTTCAACTCCTATACGGCACCAATAACAAAAATATTGCTAATGCATAGATTCAAACAAAAGACCTCCCACAGACAAACGCTCCCCTTATCCACTAGACCAGCAGAGCCATTCTGTTAATTGTTTATCAACTTTTACTTAAAAGCTTACTAACCAGAGATAGGGCTTTATTCACAAAAATACAAAAATCTATCGAAGTCATGGCTTGAACTTAAGACCTCACACACACACCTAGAACACTTAACCACTGAAGCAGACAAACAATTGTGTCATACATACACAAAATCAAAAATTAAAAATTTTAGGGCGTTACAGAATAAATGGTAAGTTAAATTCTATGTTATACGAACTTACTAAGCTTAAATGCTTACTCTGTGTATTTTTTGTGTTTTATAGTGAATCGGAAGCTCGTTCGAGTTGGAAGCATGTCGGAGCTATATCACACTACCCATTGGCTCACTCGGTACTTTCGGTTGGTTTAAGTTTGGTTATAATGGCATGTATATGTTATTTTGGCTAAGTTGGCCTATATGTTTTGTTGATAATTTAGCCATTTGTTTGGCTAGTGTTTTAGCACTTTGATGATTATATAAGTCTAATATATGGTATGTAAATATTTGTTCTTTAATGGTTGATGAATAGTTTGGTATGGTTGAATTATGGAAGATGATAATTGTGGTATGAATATGCATATTGAATATGTGCTTTGTGATAGGATGTAATTATGGTAAATTGGTGTTTTGGTGGAAATGGTTTATATGGTCATTTGATGCTAGTTTTAGGATGAAGTTTTGGTACTAAATGGTATGTATTGTTAAATGATCTACATGGTAAGATTTTTGTTTAAATATGCATATATGTTAGTTGAACTATTGGTTATATTGAACACATGGTTAGTCATGTTTATAAATTGTCATTTGAGGTGCCAAAGGGCATATTGGTTGTATGTGATCATACCATTTGTTTAAGGCTAGAAAATGCATGGTTTTGGTACCTTTTTATGGCTTGCTTATATGCATAATGTTGGGTGTAGGTTTATGCCAATTTGGGTGAGAAAAATGGCTTGTAAAATGACCTATTTTCATCCACACAAGTAGAGACATGAGCATGTGTCTCAGCCATGTGTGACACACGGCCAGGTGACATAAACGTGTGTCCCCTGTAGTTTTCAAAGGGTTGCAAGTCAAGCTATTACATGGCCTAGCACATGGGCCTGTGAGGTTACTTTGAAGGGTACACGGCTTAGCACACGGTCGTATGGCTTGGCCGTGTAACCAAGTTAGAAAGTTATAAGGGCACGAACTCGAGATGGGACATAGCCGTGTGTCCCCATTTCAAATGCCCACACAGCCTAAGACATGGGCGTGTCTCTTAGCTGTGTGACCCTTGTAGTTTTGAAAAATTTCAATATTTTCCAAAAAATTCTCAAGTTTCTGATTTAGTTCCAACTTGTTTCTAATGCGTATTTAGGGCCTCGATGCCTCGTATAAAGGATAAAATAGATGTTTTGAATTGGTTTTGATATGAATATTGTCATGTTATGAAATGTTTGAAATTTATGTCTGTTTGATTTGTGATTTTCGGTAATGCTCCGTAACCCTATACTGGCGACAGATTTGGGTTAGGGTGTTACATGTTTCGATCTGTCTTTATTGTTTGTTGTCTACCTCTTGCAACTAGAATTGAGGCTTGCCTATCTAATTTTTTTTGTTTAATCCTAACTCGTTGTCGAGTTTATCCTTGCTCAGAAGATTTCCCTTCACATCCTTGAATGATAGGCGATCTCTCCCATAAATTAGAGTTTCCCTAAAAGTTTTATAAGAAAAGGGCAAACAGCATAACAACAACATACCTTGATCCTCGTCACTAATATCTGCTTCAAGATTCTTTAAGTCATTAAAAAGGGTAACAAACTCACTAATATGAGCTCTGATGGACTCACATTTGGCCATTCTAAACATGTAGAGATATTGTTTTAATACTAACCTGTTGGCTAGAGATTTCATCGTATATAAGGCTTCTAGTTTCTTCCATAACACAGATGTTGTTTTCTCCATCAAAACCTCTTTTAACACATTATTCATAAGGCATAATTAAATGTGGATAGGGCATTCTCATTGAGCTCTTCCTATTCTGATCGATCTATATATGTGGGCTTTTTCCCTATTACAACATTTTTTTAGACGGTTCTGAATCAATATTGTCATCATCAAAACTTTGCACAAATTGAAATTTGCAATTTTTTCAAACTTTTTAATATCAAACCTTGATGTTGCCTCTCTGAATGAGTTGACTGTAGAAATCGAACTAGCTCAGATACCAATTTATAGGGGATAAACTTGATTAAATAACGAACAAAGTAAAGAAAATTACTAGGTAATTTTGTTTTATTTTTGCTTCTATTCAAGATTATTTTATTATTTTTATTTTTGCAAAATAATTAGGTGCCATTGTCGACACACTTGGACTCTATTGTCAACACAGTCCGTACTATTCTACTGTCACTTCTGACTCAACAAGAATGAGGACATATCAGGAAATTTAGGTCCCATCGTTTGATCAAATGTCACTTAGCCTTCTAATCTATCTAAGCAGGTGCAATTCTCATTGGATGTAATTATTCCTACTAGCTTTATTTCCCTTCAGAAAATCATGTCTTTCCATCTTCTTCTTTCACTCACTATAAACCCCTTTTCACTTTGCCGACTGTGAAACACCCAAGAAGCAATTTTTATTCACTTTATCTTCCTCAATTTCGTACCTTTACACCTTTAAACCATCTTCACTCCACAAAACAAGAAAAATATGGCAAGAACGAAAAGATCAGTCAAGAAAGCCACCATGCCTATTGAAGAACACTCATCCTCTGTAATTATAGTTCATGAGTTGGAATCCTCCATGCCAATGGAGAAGAAGCAACCGATGATCCAGGGTAGAGCCAGAACCTGAGGAGCAACCTAAGGACCGTGGAAAGCATAAAGGAAAGAAGAGAAAGCACTCCAAAAACAAAAAGCCCAAGGAGGAGAAAAAGAAGAGGAAGAAGAAACACCGTACAGTAACATTGATGGCCGAGGAAAATTGAGTTAGTTTATTTTAAGTTTTAGCTGTAGTATTCATGCATTGCATGTAGCTGTAATTTTCATTTTGTTAGTGAACATTGTCGTTGCATTGTTATTGTCATCGCATGTTAATCTTAGTGCATTGGGGAAAATACGAACTTTATGTTTGGGGAATGCATATGAGGATTGAAAATACACTCGCATTTTAATTTTTTTTTAAATTTTTAATGAAGCATGGAAGGTTTATTTCTGGTTAATGCAAATGTGTTAAAAATATGTTTTTTCTATTACATCCGATGCTTAATTCTTGAATCATGTGAACTATCAATGAATGAGTTGGATAAATTCGACTGAATGTTATACCTTTAATTCTTTGATGAATGATTTAGGCTACATTAGTAATGGATGACTAGTAGCATTCCTTGAATTTTGAATAAACCTACCTTTTACAGCTACTTATATGTATATATGGTTATGAATAAGTAAGACTCCAAAGTGGGTGTATTGTGAAATGTTAAAAAGGAAACACTCCAATGAAAGTATTAGAGAAATAAATATAGCCAAAGGATGTCACTCCATGAGTGTGTGTTGGCACAATTATGTACTTCCTGGGGTTTTGTTTCACTCCATCGTTACTTCTCAAGAACAAGGGCATAGTAATTCAATGACATCCCTTATTCATAAAAAAAAAATACAATAAATGTTGTATTGGAAGATAAAATTTAAAATTTGAAGCATGATGATAGTTTTGGTGAAGATGTAATCTTAGTCATTCATACTTATATATTGTTGATACAATATTCTCTCATCTAAATGTGAATCATTCATTGGGATTTTAGGTGACTCAAGTTGATAGAATGATCATTTACCTTAGTGAATCTTGTGTAGCCTTGCCAGTTTCTATTTTACCTAAGGATAAGTAAAAACTCATGTTTGGGGGTGTGATAGTACTAGAAAGAACATATGTTTTCTCCCTACTTAATGGTTAATTTGTTTCCATTTAGTTAGCACATATTTCAGTATTTTCAGTTTAGTAAATTTACATTTTATAACTCAGTGGATCTTAGCTTATCTACCCTTAATTTTGTCATATTTTGGTACTGATGCTGCCGCACCTGACAGCTGTTCGGATAGGAATAAAAATACGTGAGTTGTCCAGTCTGGTACAACTAACTTGTACGTACAGAGGCAGCATGATTCTGATGAAAGGACACATGGTCTATTTGGAAAAAAATATAAATATTCACATAAAAAGAAAAAAAAAAGGGAGTTTTTTTGGATTATCATCTTTTTCAACCTATCTTTTGAAGCTTTTGGTTGTGGCGGCGTAAGTCTCCAATTGGTGAACCAATGTGAAAAGGATTCAAACCAGCTCTTGACAAGGAGCTCTGAGTGCGACACAAAGAGAAATAGATAGAGTCAAGTTGGGTTGTCTAGGAATAGTATTCTCCACTTGTTTATTTTATTTTTCTTTTCTAAATGCTAGTGATTACCTTCTATTTCATGTTAGTACGGAAGTACACATGATTTCTAGGTTAAATGTTATTTTTTTCAATCTTGCTTCTACTGTTTAATCTTTGGGTTGAAAGTTTTTTACGATGGAAGTATTATTGTAGTCCTTGGCACTGAAAAGTGCAGTGACATTTCAAGCAACAAGCATGAAAAAGGAAGTTGCTTAAGGATTAGAGGAATTTAATCAACTTGTTCTTAATAGTGTTCTATTGCCATCATTGGAAGGTGTGGCTAATGTGCATGTTTAAGTCTTTTATTAATTATAGAAGTTAAGATTAGTAAGATATTCATGGCAATTTAATGCATCAACAACCACCTATCCTATTATACCTTGTGAGCACTTAGCATTCTGTTGAATATTCACGTTAGGGATCCCAGTTTATTATTATCATATTTTATCTTGTTGTTTTCAAGTTATTGCTTCGACACCTACTCTCACAATTTATCTCGATTCCATCCATTTATTGCACTGAAATTGATAAATAAGAGACAACCATCCTCGTAGGATCGATATCCGACAGACTCATATCTGTCTACTATACATGCATCGACAGTGTACACTTACACATTATTACTGTGACGTTAAATAGTCAATTACCCATCCAACCCTATTTTCTATTTTACACACACTGACCTCGCTAATTTTTCTAACTATACAATTTATTCCATAAGCCTTAAATACTAATTTCTCAATTCTAACTAATTAGCACCTATATTCAATGAACATTAGCTAATCAATAAACCACTAATCCACTACCGTTCCTATTACCAAAATCTGTTCGATTTGATTTTCTAGAATGGCTTGGTTTAAGAAATTTGACCCAAAATCAAACTTCTAAAAATCAAGGCTTTACAATCATATCTTGAGGATTGGATCAAATCAAATTAGATCAGATCAAGCAATTAGATCCCATTTTATAAAGAGATTAGGTCGTACAACATTAAAGGATGATATTCATTTATTTTCTAATTATCTTGGACATTATTAGGATATAACCTTAGCCATTTTAGCTACTGGGTTATCGTGGAATTGGTTGTAATTGATCTAGCATGTCAGTAAGTCTTGAAAGCTTATATATTGGGAAGGCTTTTAATGTGATTTTATCACATTTTTTAGCACTTTCTATTTATTAAGGAAATAGTATTTGAGAGTGTAAAAAAGTTTTTTAATTGATTTATAGCTTAAGTTCTCAAAGGGAAGAACTTGGAGGTGAGTAATCTAGATCTTTAGAAACAAAGTGAGGTTGTTATACAGAAATGTAATAGGACTTAAATCACTTGTTGTATTGGGATTAAAGATAGTGGATTTTCTCATTGAGTTATGCTCAATAGATGTAGGGAAATCAAACTACATAAACAATTTGTTGGGTTCTTGTTTTAAGTTGTGTTATTATAGTTTGCCACCTTCAATGGCCACTACAACTAGCATTTACTTTGCAATCATCAATTGTAGGTTCCAACAGTACTTCAACACACGTGCACATACAAACACAAGGAAAATACAATCTACACTAAGCATTTAAAGTAAACAAAAGGGTTAGAATTGAGCATTAAGTCTATAGGCTAAGATAAT
This sequence comes from Gossypium stocksii, assembly GCA_020496765.1. Lineage (NCBI taxonomy): Eukaryota > Viridiplantae > Streptophyta > Magnoliopsida > Malvales > Malvaceae > Gossypium > Gossypium stocksii. Next base: position 47,875,517 of record CM035624.1, read on the forward strand.
ATATATATATAAACTTTAAGCACATAGGTGGAATATTAAGAAAAAGGTCTAAAAAGCTCTGAATCAAGTTACTAAAAAAAATCATGCAAGGGTGAACTCAAAAGGTTCAAATGATCCAAAGAAATTGTCTAGATCTTGTATTATATTGCAATTGGAACTATTCAATATATTTAAAAGTAGAAATTTAGGGATTCTAGAACTATTGCAAAAGAGATCCAAAAAATCGATTACCAAGGACAAAAGAATTTTGAGAATAAGAATTGCATTGGAAGCATTTATTCAAATGATTTAGAGAAATTGCCTAGGTCTTTCATTATCTTACCATTGGAACTATTCATTATGTTCAAAGTACTAATGGATTTAGATCCATGACAATTCAAAGAATTAGTTACTCGAAAACGGAGGAACATTGAGAAAAAAAAATTGCATTGGAAGCATTTATCAAAACAAAGTGAACGGAGAAGGTGATAGAAGAGGTTATCCGTAAGACTGATAAACTAAAAAGCCGTTAATTTGTTTGTTACCTTTTACTGCTTACTCGATTATGTTGTATCATCCTCATGTTTTGAGATTCATTCTTTGCTCATATTTTGATTAGCTCTTAGCTAGCTGCGTAACTTTGAATCTTTGGTGTTGGTTTATTTTTATTTTTAGCTTCAGCGTCATTTAGTGTAATGTTGAATTCCAATGTTGGGTTATAACGAGCTTTTAGTTTTATATTTTTAAAAGGAAGTATAATAATTTATTTATCGTTCAATTAAAAAAAAATAATTTTAGTCTTTTATTTAATTGTTTCTCTCTTTTAGTTTTAAAATTTATTTTATTTGTTAAATTACTTAAAAATAGATTAAAAAATTAATATTTTTTAACTTTGTTGATGTCACGTCGATAATTAATTATTTTTTATAATTTAAAAATTTTAAAAATTAAAAAATTAAAATTTATTTTAAAAAGTATAAAATATTTAAAAAAGTATTTTTAATATTTTAAATTTTAAAAAAATTAATTATTTGCTTATGTGATATACACTTGGACTTCTACATGGATGTTATGTCAGCAGAGTTAACATATATTATGTTTTTCATTTATTTTAGATGATTTGACAAATAATGTTAATTTTAACGAAAAATTAAATAAATTATCAAAATAATTTTTTTATAAAATTAAAAAGTCAAATAAATTATTATATTTTTGAAACATCTTTATAGTAACACAATATAAATTAACCAAAAGATATAGCAGTAAATATAACACGGAATATATTGATTTGAATTTTATACGGTAAGAATAACTTGGGATGAGATGAAAAATTATATAAAGGGTATCTTAAATTTTATATAACATAATTTATTAGGGAGTTAATTGAATGATTATGGTTTTCATTATAAATTAATCATTAAACATTAAAATATTTTAATTACATCTTTAAATTATCGAAGTTATATTAATAATATCATTTTATTATTAAAATTGTTAATTCAACTATTAAATAAAAAATTTAAATGAAAATTATTAATTTTAAATCGCATAATTTAAAATGAAACTTTTAAAGAAAAGCAAAACATGATTTTTAAATGTTAAAACTAAAAATAATATAAACCCAAAAAAAGAAAGTAAACAAATTACGCTATTCTAATTTTTTTCATTTAACAATAATTAATGATTTCAATAATGGAATGAATTGATTAATATAACATCGAGAATTTGAGGGATGTAATTAGAATCTTTTAATACTTAGGAACCAGTTTAGAATAAGAATTATAATTTGGATTACCTAATGCAATTAACTCTTTATTAGCATGTGTTTGGATTTGAGTGTGATTATTTTATTGCGCATTTATGGTATATTTGAAAGCTACAATAATTAGTGATTCTTACTAAGTTGAGTGTTATCGAAGTTTCCCATTACACTTTTCAATTTTTAGGGGAAAGTTAGAATTGAACTAATTGCGTGGATACTTATAAATAATTACAATCAAATCTAATTATCCTATGTCTTTTCAAACTTGTACATTGTTTAAGTTTAATAAATTATTTTTTATGATGATAATAGTAACTTAATTTTAATATATATTTTAAAGTATATGTTATTTTGTTAATCCTGTTTAAATAATTTGATAAATTTATTGACCAAAGCTAATTTATTATATATTTTTGTGTACTACTAATTAACTAAATTACATAGTATTTAGGGATAATGTAATATTTAGTACGTATATTTTTATAAAATGTCCAATGTGATATTTGAACGTATCAATATGTATATTATTTGGTAAATGTACTTTCATAAAATGTTCACGTGGTACTTATATTTGAAAATGTTCAATATGGTACTTGAGCTGTCAATATGTGTATTATTATGGTACTTAGAATTAATCATGCCAAACCAACCAATAAAAATTTGATTCGCGAATTTCATTTTCTTAATCATCAATTTCACAAGAATAATATAAAATTATCTGAAAACTTAAATAAAACAAAAAAATTAAATTAAACTAAAAAAATACCTAAACCGAAACAGCATAAATTTAACTTCTGAAAAAACATCAATTTCATTGCTTCAAATTTTTCTCAGAGGAGATTTGAAGAGCAAAGAAGTAATAGGTTTGGGCCTGCAATTTTTAACTAAAAAAAGATTCAAAATTTTTAAAGCCGTAAATTTTCTACTTTTTTGAAATTTATACAAGCTAAACTTTCTCAAAATTTATATCTATTTCTTGACTTATTGAGCTTGAATGTAGGTTGAATAACTTGATTTTCACTACCATAATATCTCTAAATTTTGCTTTTAAAATGTTTAGCTTCATTTTAAGCTAAAAAGGTAAAGTTTTTGAAAGAAAATTTGAAAAAAAAAAAATCAAAATTAAAATTCTACAATTAAGGTTTCATGTGTTGAAACCTAGATTTCAAATGAGAAGCTTTTCGAAGAAGATGCATTTATTATTTACTTTAACGGAAAACATGATGTTTTTATATGTGGTTTAGGTTCTTGCATTTACTTTTTTTTTTTTATTAATTATATGTGGTTTAGGTTCAATTATTTAGTTTTTAAATTTGATTTAATTTAATTTTTTTATTTAATCTTTCACATAATGATATATTAAGCATGTGATATTGATGATTTGAAAAAAAAATTCCACATGTTGATTTTTAGTTGGATGGTTTAGCATTCACTAACGTAGTTAACTCCAAGTACCATATAATTATATACAAATTGATATTTTAGGCACCACATTGGAAATTTTCAAAGTACAGGTACTGTATTGGACATTTTACGTAAATATATGTACTAAATAATACACAAACTGATAATTTAAGTACCACATTGGACATTTTCAAAATATATGTACCACAATGAACATTTTATAAAAGTAGAAGTGCCAAATTTAACATTATCCCTAGTATTTATTATAAATTATTTATACTAAATTTAATTTAATTATATTTGTTATTGATTATTTGTACTTGGTCAAGGGCCAATCAATGATAACAATAAATATATGTCTAATGTTAGAGAGAGAATGACCAAAAATATGAAATTCTAAAGTAATTAGATAAAATTGCATGGAATGTTTATTTTTCTTGTTAATTTTATTAGTAATCATATTGTCGAATATTTTCTTGAACTAACGTATTATATACAATAATTTGATTTTAGGTTTTATTACTTGTTTAGAGAATATTTTTTCTGAGGTAATATTCATAATTTTTATAATAATTGTTTTTTTAGAATTAAAAATTATGTTGTGTATAATTACAATTTATACTATTGTTTGACATAAGAAATTATAATGTAATTGCACTCTATTTATCACTAAAACACGTCTAGAGAATTAGACACTGTTGTTCAAACACACTCTAATTGTTACACGTTATATAAAAATAAAAGGGATAAATATTAAAACTATACATGAACTTTGATTTAATGTGTAATGTTATAGACGAATTTTGATTTTGTGCGCTTTTATGCATGAAATTTTGATTTGATTCAATTTTCACAAATCAATAACAATATTATCGAATTAACACAATTTTACATTGATATATTGCATACACAAACAATTATATTAGTTCAATAAGAAAGTAAATGTGTGTAATTATTTTTTTAAATATGTACAATTGAATTAAAATCAAATTTTCACATATACATATAAACCAAAATTCAAGTTTCATTTATATAATTACATCAAATCAAAATTCATATACCAAAATGAAACAAAATTTATGTATAAAATTGATTTTTATTCTAAAATAAAATAGACATTTAAATACAATTATGAGAAATAATATAAAAACTGTAGACAGATATGGAAATTAAATTACTATAGAGCTGCCGGTATTCCAAGAGAAAGTGAGAGACGGTTACCTAAACAAGTCGCGTTGGAATCAAAGAGTAATCGTTAGACTGATCAAATTAATTGCAGAAAAAAATCTATTCATTCAAGCCTTCATTTTTTTCTTGAATGGATGAGTGGGTCCAATGCAATCCAAAGCCCTAATTTCCCACATTGACCTTGTATCAAACCGCGTCTTCAACAGGAAACTCTGTGTTGGTCACCTAGGATATTTTGTTTTTTTCCTTTTACCACCAAATATAAGCATTCAGAAAAGAAGAAAACAAGTTTACGAGCTTGTCATCCGTTGATTGGTTTTGTTTACAGAAGAGATTTTTAAATTCCTTTGGATCTCATACATTGATCTTAACATGCACATATCTGTTGGAAATCCTTTTCAGTTGTGCAGCTGCTTGGAAGCTTACTTCCTTCAAGATTTTCAGTGTTGTAGTTCGTTAATAGTAATCCCAGCACTTGTATAAATACCCTTAGCTGTATTACACTCGAAACAATCAATATTGCATTTATGGAAGGAAGGAATAGCAGCAGTGCTCGGGGCGGCTTACCTTCAAGCTATAGAGGCGTTCGTAAGAGGAAATGGGGTAAATGGGTGTCCGAAATTCGCGAGCCCGGAAAAAAGACAAGAATCTGGTTGGGAAGCTTCGAGACACCTGAAATGGCAGCCTCAGCTTATGATGTCGCGGCGTTACAATTTCGGGGTGGCGAGGCACGTCTTAACTTCCCTGACTTGGTGAGCTGTCTTCCCAAGCCAGCCAGTTCCAATGCTGAAGATATCCGAAAGGCAGCCCACGAGGCAGCCTCGTGGGTCAGGACTAATGCGGTTGTACCCGACACTGGAGGCTCCAGCAGCAACACCGGTCCGGTCACGGTGAGGCTGTCGCAGAGCCAAATTCAGGCTATCAATGAGTCCCCTATGGACTCTCCCAAGATGTGGATGCAAATGTCGGAGGCATTGATGATGGATGAAGCAATGATGTTTTGCAATGAGAATAAGGAGAATGAGTGGGAAGATATGCAAGTTGATTCTCTTTGGGATACTTAGGTAGGTAATAGTATACTACTAGCAAATACGTATACACACATACATATATATAGTTATACAGCAAGAATAATTGCTTCTCTTTTTTTTTTTTTTTTTAAACCAACATTGATACTTGCTACACATTTTGCAAAAGTGGGTTCAGCGTGTATGGAAAAATACGAGTGGTGGTTTATGATTAGTACATCAGAATTAGAGCAGACAGGTGAGAGTTGAGAGGATAAATGGTTTTATTTGATGGAATAGCCTGTTGTTCTTAGCGGCGGGGTCCCATTTAATGGCGAACACGATTGGATGGATCTTTCATCCTCCAGTGCCTATAATTTATCTTCTTCAATCTATCGAAGGACCATCATCTCACGTATTGGCTGCTTTTTTAAATGATAGTATGTATATATATATATATATATATATATGATTGTGTTTAATATTATTAAGATCTTTGGATTATGATCACAATATATTTTGGGATATTTGTATTTTCTATTTCCGGTGGGGACTTTTACTTTTTATTTATAGGAAATGGCCACATCTTTTCTGCATTTTTATACCGGGGTGTGACCCTGTTTTGTTAATTTTAATATTTAATGTATTATAGGTGTGTAAATTTTATGTACTATCAATAAATAATAACATAATATATCGTCATTAATTAAATAGAAATATAGAAGACTTGTAAATAAATACCATTACTTTTGTTTAAACATAATTAAATATTAATTATAACCATTGTAAATAAATATTAATAACTCTTAAATTTAAGATTTTGGGTTTAAAAGTTTAGGATCTAAGATCTCGGGTTTAGGTATTTAACATTTATTTATAATTAATTATATTTAATTAAAAGTTATCAATATTTATTTATAAGTCTACTATTTTTTTAATGAAGAAGTGTTATATTATTATTCACCGATGATGCATGAGACTTATGTAACGACAGTGCATCAAATACTCTCCCTATATGTAATCTATAGCAAAATTTTTATTTAAAAATGGTATATTTGTCTTGTTAGAATAGTTTTTTGAGTTACATATGGTATTAAATGTTTAATTTCTTCAATTAACGTTTCATTTATAATTAATATATTGATACCATACAGCAATAATGGTCATTGTCCAAAAATTTCGCAGCTTTTAATTTCTTAAAAAACATTTAATTCATTAAAAAATTATTTTTAAAAAAATTCCTAAAAAAATTAATTCACTATTTTAATTTACATTGTTATTTAAATATTATTTATTGTACATATCTACATCAATTTTATTTAATATTTCTCTAACAACAAAATGATATATTTGCACTTAATAAATAAATATTTTAAATATATATAAATATATACATTTAAAAAAATTTCACACCCACTTATGTGTACCTAGTAAAAATATTAACTAAAATGATTATATATTTATAAAATACTTTTAAGCATAATTATGACTAATATTTTTAAAAAATATAGACTTTTAATATAAAATATTATTTTGTCTTAAAACGTTATTAAACTTATATATTTATGTAATTGTGTCAATTAGTAATGTCATTAAATTATATCGTAACCTCCCCGACCTGGCTTAGATGTTAGACTCGAATTCGGGAGATTACATTGGCAACCGAAATGGTCCAGTAAACTATCAAAGTGTTAAAAATAGTCATATTTAAACATTTTCTTATATTAGAAGAAAACTTAGCCTATTTTCCAAAATACTAATGAGTTTAACAAAACCGATTTAAGTAAAATGTATTCCTTGTAATCGTGACTACTTTTGAAAACTTAGTTAATTTTTAATTTATTCATTACTCAAAATTTATTTATAATCTAGAAGCACAAAAGTGATATCCAACTTAGTTTTAATTAAATAAAATCAGAATAGTTTTATGCTAAATTAATTCTAAATCCATGTTTCGTTATCTTAAATTCATATTAAATACCATACATGCTAAATGAACCCAAAATAGAAGTCTTATGCCATAAATCAAATAAAGCGATATAGTTCCTATATTATTAGAAATTTCAAGTAGAAAATCTAAAATACTTCTTAGTAAAACATAATTCGAGCTGAGCCATCTGTATGCCGAGTCTACGTCCTAATCTGGTGGATAATCTATAAAGATGGAAATAATGGGGCAGAGAGCTTAAGAAACTCAGTGTGGCTTCAATCACAAGAAGACCAGTGCAAATAGTAGACAAATCATACAAAATATCAACTTATAGAGTAAATCACAACTGATTCACAATACAAAATATCAATAATTCAGATCAACTCATCAACATAATATCTTAGTTTTCCATAGCCTTGTAAATGTCTTATGAATGCAATGCAATTTCAATTTATCAGAAAATGTTCCAACCCCACCACTACACACCACAGTAAAAGTTTCCCAGAATCCCTCTACCTTTACACCACGTTATGGATAGACCACTGATTGTCACAAATGACTTCTAATGATGAAAATATTGTTGGATGAACCATTTGTCGGTGCAGATAAAAGCTACTAATATGTTGTGGATGAACCACTGGTTAAACAAATAAACTGCCAACTAAAAATATTGGTGGATGAACCTTTCATTTGGGCAGATAAAAATACAATGTGGATAAACCACTAGTCGAGCATATTACTGCCAACTACAATACGTTGTGGATAAACCACTAATCGAGCAGATAAACTGCTGGCTACTTCCTCTATTCAAATTGTCCCACCCTATGCAATGCAATATGACATGCTATAATAGATTAGTATGGTACCATTAACATGCTTATAACAAGTGTATACAGTAGCAATTATCATGTTTATAATAGATCATAACAGTAGCAATAAACTTGCTTATTATGTATTTGGTTTAACATTAGCAGTATGCATGTATGTCATGCAATCAGTATCACGGTGGTATGGAAAACATTATCAATTCATTAGGATTACAGTGATAGTAAACATGTAATATTTTCATATCATGTATATACAATAATAATTCAATCAATCAAATATAGATTTCAACATTATTCATATTACTAGGGACTCAAATGAATGAAACAAACCACTAAAAATAGTTCGGAGACTATTCAGGGACTAAACTGAATAAATCATAAATTTCTGGGTAAAATTGTAAAGCAAGGTTCACACGGCCATGTGGCCAGGCTGTGTAACAGATTATGGTCGTGTAGAAGATGGAAAAATTAACCTAAAGGGGGAGACACAACTGTGCGGAAGGTTCTTGGCCGTGTTGTAACACCCCTAACCCGTATCCGTCGCCGGAATAGAGTTAAGAGGCATTACTAAACTTATAACATAATTCAACATTCATTTCACATTCATTATCATTCATAAGCATATATCAATCACATTGTCCCTTAAACAAGCCTACGAGACTCTAAACATGCTTTAAAAGTGGTTCGAGACTAAACCGATAACTTAAAACAACTTTGGGAAACTTAAAAAATTTTGCCTAAAATAGGGGAGACACACCCGTGTAAACAGGCCGTGTGTCTCACACGGCTACCAGACACGCCCATGTCATAGGCCGTATGGACATTCGAAATGGAACCACATGGCCGTGTCCTACCCCGTATAACTCTCTTACTTAAGTCACACGGCTGACCACACGTCCGTCTGTCTAGCCTGTATGCCTATTCGAAATGGCCACACACGCCCGTGTGCTAGGCCGTGCTAAACCAGTAAGGTATACTGACTTATGCCACACGGCCAGTCACACGCTCGTGTGTGAGACTGTGTGGAGCATACTGACTTGATTTCAAATACAACATTAGGGAACACATGGCCATGTACTATGACCAGGTGTCACACACGACTGAGACACATACGCGTGTCTCTGCCCGTTTGGACAAAAATAGGCTATGTACAAAGCTATTTTGCTACCTCAATTGTGCACACCAACACAAGCTCAATTTGCTCCATTTCAAATACACAATAGGCAGCCAAATATCATCAACCAATGCATAAATAATACCATATATATTTCAACCATTTCAATACCATTTACCTATTCAAAACATATACCAAACTAACATGCCTTACTAACCATAAATCATATACATCACATATTTCATACCTAAACCATATAACCAACCAAAATGGTATCCAAATACCCAAAACATAAACGAGCATTTCCAAACCACAACCAAAAACAACTATTTGAGCAACATAACTCAATGTAACCACATTACTAAGCACATGAAATAAGCCAACTTATATGGCTATATACACATCAAAACTTATATCATTAACAAGCCATTTCAAATGGCCTAAAACATATCCATCAAACATACCAAAATAACTATAGCCTATACATGCCAGATACCATATATATACGATTTCAAAAGTACTAAAATAGATGTCCGATAGTGTGATGAAGTCTCTGACGATCCCCAGATTTGAGCTACCTTCGAAACACTATAAACCTTGAAGAAAAAAAATAAAGTAAGCTTTACGGGTTAGTAAGCTTGTATGATAATAAACATAACATATTACTGAACACAAATCAGCAAAAGTAACATAGCAAGCATTAATCATATTGATACATAAACCTTTCTCATTTCATCACATGATTGAACATGAATTCAACAAGTTACTTCCATTCGTTACCTGTATAGGTTCTATGTGTACCTATGCCATTTAAACCCGTCTTACTTTCGTTTACGCCTTGATTATGCCCGTAGAACCATTCAGAATCACTAAATGATAGTCGGGAAACACATTGCACACTAAGTGCCTTATATATAGCTGAAGCTATCTCATATCACATATATGTTCGCTCTCGAGCGAACAATGGGCCTACTCACACAAGCTGTCAATCAAGACGTAGCTACATGGTATTGCTCATACAAGTTGTCACGAACCGCACATATGCCGGAACCCAGCCACTCGTAGGATGTACAACACTAGCACCCAGATCACATCATCTCAATAAATCCCTATGTCGTGATATTTGTATCCTAAACTATTCCTAAGGTTCGTACGGGGCTTTCATCCATCATATCTCTGTCAATCATGTTCGTAACTCATTTCCAACCAACTTCGCAATTCAATTCAATAATAACAATGCATTTATAACACAATTTAACAATATTTATAAGCATACGAACTTACCTTATGTACAGAAATGATGATACGGGTCGACTATTCAATCACTTTACTTTTCCCCTGATCTAAGTCCGAATTCCTCTTTTCTTAATCTATATGTAATCAAAATTAGCTTGTTTATTCCTATATTTATTCAATTTAATCCAAGATACACATTTGAGTTATTTTACACATTAGCCCCTAAACTTTCACATTTTTACAATTTAGTCCTTATTACACAAAATTACAAATTCATACAATTTCTTTTAAACCCATGCTTAGCCATATTCTCTATAGGTATCTAGCAGCCCATATGTTTCAACTTTTCACACATTAAACTACACATTTATTATTTTTCACAATGTAATCCCTAATTTGCATTTTTACTCAAAATCACTTTACAAAACTTAATAATCTAACAAAAAGTTCCCTATTTCATCAACAAGCATTAAAACACAACAACATTCATCAATGGAAACTTTTAAAATATTTAACAGTTCTGCAAAAGAGTCACTGGGCTAGCTAGAACTAGTTGCAATAATCACAAAAATATAGAAATCATCAAAAACCGATCAAAAACGGAATTACAATTTGTTCATGCAAGAGCTGAACCTTTGAAGCTTGTTAAGGGCTTTTTCTTCTTTTAATTTCAGTGAAAGAGATGATAAAAAAATGAACATAAAATTGTTTTGTTTTATTTTATTAACCTTACTTCTTGATTTACCATTTTAACCTTTGTTATAAACATTTAAAATTACTTGAAACATGTCCTTTAATGTCCACTCACCTTTCAAATAGTCTATTTACCATTTAAGGACCTTTAATTGAAAATTTCATAGCTATTAAGCATTTTAAACTATTAGAACACAACTTTTACTTATTATGCAATTTAGTTTTTTTTATCGAATTAAGCATTCAAACGATAAAATTATTTCACAAAACTTTCACACAATCATGTTTTCATTCTGTAAACATTTACGATAATAATAAAATAATTTTCTGACATCAAATTTGTGGTCCCGAAACCACTGTTCTGATTTAGCTAAAAACAGGTTGTTACACGTATGGTTCACAAACTAGACTAGGGTTTTAAAAAGCATATGGCTATGTAGGGACCCGTGTGGTCCACCCGTATGGCCCTATTCCTAGATATGGTTTGTCCCGATTCTCTTGTAAAATAATACACACCTTTCATCGAGAGACCAATCGACATTCCTCATGCCTTATTTTGATTCAATTCACCTAAATCGGGTCCTTCAAACGACATTAATATTGAGTTAATGATTTATTCCAAGATTTATAAAGATTATCGAAAGTAATGGCAAGAATCATAAAAGATTGATTAGATTGAACGAAGGATTAACTTCGTATAGAAGTATTACAAAAATTCAAGATCTAATCTTTGAAATAAGATATACTTAACTATTCTTCCCAAGAATAGGGATGCTATCCCATTTTCAGTGGTGTTGGAAACAGTGGTTTCGGAACAAAAAATTTGACGAGTAACTCTGTATTAATAATTATTTAATCCATAAGTCAACTATAATTTTATATTGAATTTTGACTTGGTAAATTTTAGCTAATTGAATAAATAGTTAAGTATAAGTGGTTGTCCCGAAAGTCAAGTAGTTTCAGAAAATAAAGTATCTGGACCTTGGTTCTATAAACCAAACTTGTAAATATTTTTGTTAAATATTTACAGAGTTACCATATAGGTATGTGAAGGCTCGGTTTGAAATTTTTATTGTCTAATTAGTTAATTAAAGAAAAATGACTGATTTGTAAAAGATGTAAAACTTAATTGCTACTAAATTTTAATGATTAAATGGCTTAATTAACATAAGTAGGAGGATTTATATAGAAAAATACCATTTTTAATTGGTATGGACGGTCTAACGTTAGAAACAAGTTAAAATGTATGTTTTATTAAAAAGTAACATGGTAATTAATCAATTATAAGCTTAAGTAAACTAAAAGAATAATTATCATCATCTTCTTTATCATATTTACATTGAATATTGAAAGGAAGACCATGGGAGAGTGTTGAAGGTTTAGCCATTTGAAAATTTCTTACATTTAAGTCCATTTTAGATTAGCTTTTTAGTAAATTTTATATATTTGAGGTCATTATAGCTTAATCTAGTTAGCTTAATGGCTAATTTGTAAAATTGTTAAATATTTTGAAACTTGCCATTGTTGAATATTAGGTGTTCTTGAGGATTAAATGATCCCTGACCTGGTTGCCAAGCGCAAATATCAGGATGCCACACCATCGTCTCATGTCATACGCAATAAGTAAAAGCTCATTCTAAATGATATGTCTTCCATTTTAGTATTCGTATAGGTTTTAAATCAATCATACTCTTTAATTATCACCCTTACACACTAAACATACATCGAATAGTCTTACAATAATTCAACATGCGTAATGTAACAGCCCAATTTCAATAAGATTAGAATAATGGTCTCGAGACCCCAAACTTGATCCGAAAATTTAAATTATTTTTATTTTATTACATGGTCTATATTATGCTAGGAGTGTCATGTGAAAATTTTGATAAGAAAATTTTACCAATTTCATGTTTAATTACGAGAAGGACCAAATCGCATAAAATGCGAAACTGGGACTCTAGTAACTAGAGTGATTAAATAGCTATGAAATTAAAAACTAGAGGTCCTTATAAGGTAATTAGACCATTAAGAAACTATGTAGATATTTTAAGGTGACTCATCCATGGAGATTTAGAAAAAGGGCAAGGACTAAATTGGAAATAGGAAAAATTAATTAATTAAAAAGATGATAAAAGAAATATCATCTTATTTTCATCATCTTCAACCTAAAATACATGGAAACCCTAGGAGAGAGAAAGGAAACTTTCAAGGCTTGATTGGGTAAGTTTCCTTGTCCCGTTTTTAGTAATTTTGATATTTTTGAAACCAGGATAGCTTAATCTATCTATTTGGGGGACTAATTTGTAAAGTTATCAAAGCATGAAAAATGGGTCATGGATGTATATGTTGAAAATTAGAAATTTATGGTAGAAAATAAAAGGTTGTTGATAGATAAACAACTTTTACAAAGTGATTTTTGATGAAAACTTGATTTAGGGACTAAAATGCAAAGTTGTTAAAATTGATGAAAATTCTAAAATTTATAGAAAATATGTTCTGTAAATTCTACCTTGAAATTTTGGTTAGGCTTGGAATAGGGAGTAAATTGCACAAATTTCATTTTTCGAGCTTAGGGACGAAATCAAAATTAATGGAAAAGTTTGAGGCAAAATGATAATTTTTCCTAGGACGTAAATTGAGTCCAAATGAATGTGAAAAATGTGAAATTGATGATTAATGCTATTTATATATATATTTGGATAATCCAAATTTGAGGTTAGATCGAGGGAAAGAGAAGGTTTCGAATTAGTAGATTTAATACATGAATAAGTGTCGAGGTAAGTTCGTGTAACTTAATCGGACATGTAAATATGTTAAGTTGAATGTTGTGTTTGTATGGAATATGAATTACATTGATGTACATTATTGAATGTTATATGAGAAATCTTAATACATGTTTGGAAATGGTATAAAAAAAAAGGATTAAGTCCCTATTGAGTATTGAATTCATACATGTGCTTTCTCGAAATGATTGAGGTTCCGCATTCGTTGCAGACAAGATTTAGCTTGGACGAGTAATCTTATTTACCTCATTATAGAAAGGATTTAGCTCGGATGGGTTGTAACACCCCTTACCCGTGTTCAACGCCGGGATAGGGCACGAGGCATTACCGTACTTATCACACGAATAATCATACATTCCAAGTCATAAATATGTGTCCAAATTAAAACCATTCACATTCGATCATATTGTCTCTAATATGAGGCTACGAGGCTCAAAACATACTTTGGAAGCGGTTCAGGACTAAACTAAGAACTTTTGGAAATTTTACAAACTTATAAAAATTTTTCCCTAAACAGGGGTCACACGCCCGTGCAGATATAGGACACGCCCGTATGGGTAGGCCATGTGGTCACACACGCCCGTGTCCATACCTCGTGTAACTCTTTGCTTATGACATATTAGCTAGATAAAACCACACGGCCAAGCCACACGTCCGTGTGCTAGGCCGTGTGATGAATTAAATTCTCGCAAAATAGGTACAGACTTTGCACGCCCTTGGCACACGCCCGTGTCCAAGGTCGTGCCATCCACACAGTCGAGACACATGCCCGTGTCTTCGCCCGTGTGCTCCATACTGGGCATTCTGTTTCTGAAAAATTAAGGTGTAGGGGACACACAGCCTGTTCATACACCCATGGGGCTGACTGTGTGTCACACACGACCTAGACACATGCCCATGTGTCTACCCGTGTGGACAATGTATAGGCTATTTACCAAGCCAATTGCCACCCTGAAACTCATAAACATTTATACCAATTTAAAGACACAAATCATAGTATACTTAAGCAACCAAACATCCATAATTATCAACTCAAATCATGCAAGTGCCATATCCATGCAATGCATCACCATATGATTATACTTATAATCAACATTAGCCAATTTCAAATGGCCTTATACAAAATAATCACTTAACTAATGTAATAGCCCGATACAGGGCCTAAACAGAATAGTGGTTATGAAACCACAAATTTGAGGTCAAAATATTTATTCCGATTGAGTTTTAAAATTTATTTTGTGTTTGGAATATTTTGTGAAATTTTCGTTACAAAATTTTATTGTTTGTGTGTCCAATTTGATAAATTGGACTAAATTGCAAAAGTAGTAAAATGTGCATTTTAGAAGGTAAAGGTGTTTAATTTAAATGTGTTTTATTAATATTTTTATGGTTTAAATTTGTATGAAATTATTTTGTACAAATTTTGTACGAAAATTTCGACGTTTGGGCATTCAATTTAGTCAAAAGGACTAAATTATAAAAAGTGTAAAAGTTGAGTTCTACATGTTAGAGGTGTCCAATTGTTATGAAATTTTAAATTGGAGGTCCTTAAATGGTAATTAGACCATTGGTTAATTTATTGAACAAAAATATACATGAAATGGGTGAAAAATAATATTTTTAAGTTAAGGGTATTTTGGTCATTTAGTGATTAAATGAATTAAAAATCAAATTAAAAGCCAATTTTTGCTTATCTTCTTCCTTAAGGCCGAATATAGCATGGAGAAACCATGGCTAGGGTTTTTCAAGCTTCCAAGCTTGATTATCAAGAAAGACATGGAATCGACTCGACTCGGGGAAAAGAAAAAGTTGTGGACTAGATTGCAAATTTATCATCCTTTGCATTGAGGTAAGTTGATATGTAAATAATACATTTTTATTTTTTATGTTTCAATATTTTGTTATATTATGCAAGACGAAGTTAGATATTGGATGGTTGTTTGATAAAAATTACAAAATTATAATGAAAATGATTGAATTGGTAAATTGTATATTTTCTGATTGAATTCATGGAATAGAAAAGATACAAATGATTTGTGGTGGGAACACATGTGTAGTACTATGTGTAGGCCACTATGTGTAAGAGATGAAATTGGTCACATGTGTAGTACTAAGTGCAGGCTACTGTGTGCACCATTGACTTCCGCCACAAATGTGGTACTACGTGCAGGCCACCGAACATTTGTTACTGTTTCATTTCGTTGTGTTCAATGGAAAAATGTTGTGCTAAGTGGATATACCATGGTTATACGTGTAACGTGGTTCTAAATGGATATGCCACGGTTATACATGTTGATTTATTAACGTGGTGCTAAGTAGATATGCCACGGTTATACATATAACATGGTGCTAAGTGGATATGCCACGGTTATACATGTTGATTCGAAAAGTGGCGCTAAGTACGTATGCCACGAATACATATGTTAGCCCAATAGTGTGGTGCTATGTACGTATACCACGAAGTTGGGCATCAATTACAGAAGGTGGAGTTATGCGCTAAAACCACCAAATATTGTTACATTCCGAAATGTTCAACGGGAGAAACAAGTTTGTTAAAGGGAAATTTATGTGAAAAATGTGGAAATAAATACCAGGATATGAATATATGGGTTTTGAACCATGAGTTAGATAACCAATTGAACTTTGATAAGATAAATATGGAAAAATGTTATTTTGCAAGTTGATGATAAGGAATTTTAGTGAAAGAGGTAAAATTTTGGAATAAAACAGTTTGTATAACAATAGTGAGGTGACTTTGAAAAATTACCAAAAATGGTAGGAATTGAATTTAAGGTTGAATGAGATATGAAATTAAAGATTATTGAGTCTATTTTCATATAAAAGAAACAGGGCGAGCAAACGGATTCTGTATTTTGAGATATTTAAATTTTTGTGGGACTTGTTCAGAATGACTTCGTGATCCCTGTTCTGATTTAGAAA
This sequence comes from Gossypium stocksii, assembly GCA_020496765.1. Classification (NCBI taxonomy): domain Eukaryota; kingdom Viridiplantae; phylum Streptophyta; class Magnoliopsida; order Malvales; family Malvaceae; genus Gossypium; species Gossypium stocksii. The sequence goes on from CM035624.1 coordinate 47,892,380, forward strand.
AATCATAAAAAATTGTACAAAAATAATTATGGAGCATAATTTATATGGTTAGACTCCTTAATGTGTATAATTTCAAAAGAACCTCATTTGAATTCTGTAGCAAAATATAATTAAATTTTAGTGAAGAGTGATCAGAACTGCTGAACTGCGAAATAGGCGAGACTTCAATTAATAAACTGTACTAATTGGTCAAACAAAAAATTCTAAAATTTTTATGGTAAGAAGATATATGAGTCTAGTTTCTGGGAAATTTAATAGATCTTAATTTGGAGTTTCGTAGCTCTGGATAAAAATAATTTAGTGACTGTTACTCAAGTAAACAACTTGAAAAGGGCTTAAGTAAATGGTGGGACTATGTGTATTTGTAATTGTACTATTATGAGAACATGTAACACCCCAAACCCAGCCCAGACGCTACGGCCAAATCTGGTGTGTCACATCACCTACAACTAACCTCGTTACCTAGTTACTAAGATTAGGGTGAGCTTTGTAAACCGATATTGAGGGTTTAAGAGAAATTCCCAGTTATTAGAGAACGTCCTAGACATTACCAAATATTAAGAGAATAATATTAAAACTTAACTCCGTTACTTGGTTGGAATGTGTGATGAGATTTGCAAACATTTGATTAATTTTTTGAAAAACTCGCGGAACTATATTCAAAAAAATAATTAAAGTAACGTAGGAATAAGAAATTTAAAAACCCAAAATAAAAATAGAAATAATAAGAGCGGCCTTATTACAAACCCAAACTAAGAATAAAAAGATTAAATAAAATAGTGAAATAATCAACTTAAAACCAGAAAAGCCGTCTTCGTGGCCACTCTAAATCCCTCCCAGCTCCAAGTCCGTCAAACTAGGGCTCGCTTGCATGGATGGAGAGAAAGGGGTAAGTTTGGAAACTCAGTGTGTAAGGAAAGCCCATCCAGAGCCCAAATCAGCTCATGCCCACTGGGCCGAAGCCCTATCCAGTCTCAGTAATACTGGGCCGAAGCCCTATCCAGATTCAGTATACTGGGCCTTAGCCCGTTTCAGATAACAGTATGGCCCATAGGCCCATTACAGTAACAGATCAATGAATATGCAAGTACGCAAGCCCAAACCTAGCCTATGTCCATCCGCTACACTCCACCCGTACCAGCCCTACACACCATGTGGGGAATAACTCAACCCACCCAGCTCTACACTCCACAGTTGCAGCGTAGCTACTCAAATAACAGTAAAATGAGGCAAAGCCTCCAGTACGTGGTCAAGCCACTTTCAATACTTCCTCCATCAATATTCCAGTCCCATACAACAGATATTCATGACATGGCATGCAGTAATAGTAACAGTAAAACATGCTTTTAGGTCAAACTTAGCCCTAGAGGTATAATGGTCATTTTGCACCTAGGGGTAATTTAGTAATTTCTACCCATAAGGGGTATTTCAGTAATTATGCCAATTTCTAGGGTTTCATGCACGTTTTAATCAGAAACAGTCTAACTTTTATCTCAGTAATTTATTTAGTCCATTTTAGCAGATTACGGTTGTTGGGCCCTAAAACCCCCTAATGGGCCCTATAGTGAATTTAGCTAGTTTAGCCCATTAAATCCAAATTTTATGATCAGTCTACCAGTTTTAGCAGTTTTGGACCTACAGTCTATTTGTACGCATTTATAACCTATTTTTACCTCTATGGGCCTGTAAACCCATTGGGCCCAATTTTAGCCCATCGTAGCCCAAATTTACCGAAGCGCTCGAGATTGCACACTAAACTAGTTTACCACATGCGATTACGGATCCAACGATTTCTAACCGTTTTGTGAGCATTCGCACACTCACAAGCCCACGAAATGCTTGAATTTTGACATTTTAGCTTTTCGGCTTTTGCCGATTTAGACTACAGAAGGGTGTTCGATACATACCTGATTCGCGATGACTGCTAACTAGATCTCCCACGATATCCTACAATCGATTACCACAACTCTTAGATTACAAATCCACAATAACCAATCCCAATATCCACTTACATATTCGGCCATCAACACCTAGGCCCTTGAGATCTTACCTTTGCTGAAACTACTAACTAGATCTAGATCTAGTCGTTCCACTTGTCCAAGCCTCGATCTGCAGCCTCTAGATTAAACTAATCACCAAAATAAATCAAGTGTTAATAACCTTTAGAGCTCTAAGCCCCGATCGACAGCCTCCCTAGGATTCTAGGGACTTCGGCTTTTCTAAAACTCGAAGTAACATATAGATCTGAGATGTCGAGTACTTACCACCGTTTTCCCTTCTAATTCTACTTAGATCTGATGCAGATCTAGCCCCTAAACACTAGCAGAAATTGACTCCTAGAGATCTAAAGATTCGGCTATATGCTCCTAAAGATATGGCGTTTTCGGCTTTTTGACCGTGAAGAAGAAGATGATTTGGTGTTGCAGTTTAGAAGTAGTGTTGCCGATAGGGGTTAGGGGTTTAGAGAATGTGGCAATCGGTCACAAGGGATGAAAGGATCTGAAGGATTTTGGCTTGGAGAAATCGGCACCAAAAGCAATGTTTTGGGATTTCGGCTTTTATGGCAATCGGCTATGGTGGCTTTGAAAAGAATGGGATTAAAAGGGAGGATGAGTTGGGTGGTAGGGATGTTTCGGATAGAGAAGAAAATAAAAAGGAAAAGAAAAGAAAAGAATGGGAAAGGAGAAGAGAAAAGAGAAATAGGCACAAAGGAGGTTTGTCTTACGTTTTTGGTCACTTTTTGTGAAACTAAGAAGAGAATAGAACTTTAGGTGGCTAACCCTAATTCACCAAGATAGAAAAAGAAATAAAACTAACCCTAATGACCACTTAACCAATCGGCCCAACCTCCCTAAGGCCCTAGCCGATTCCTACTTAAGTCTACGCATATGCTCGGCATATGCCCAAAAATAAAAGTATCGTAGCTTACCTTGTGACTTGAACTCAGGCCCTCAACCCTAGTCCACACGCCACTTTTTTAGGAGTTTAGTGGCGCCACCTTGCCACTTTGCCAAGGCCTTCTTTGTGCCATAATTCACGAAGTTTTTCTTAAAGGCCCACTTAACCAAGTCTTCTTTCACTTTAGAAACCAAGATTGATTTTTCTGTCGGGTTTTAACTTAGGCTTGGGCCTTCTAAAGGCCCACTAACACATCCACACACAATTTCAATATCCCGAACACCAAAATTTCAAAACTTCACCAAAAATCACAAAAACCTCAAAAATCCCGAAAATTAGGGCGTTACAAAACATGTTATGAAGTTTTATAAAAGCTTGTAATAAATTTATTATTATTTACATATTTACTTACTAAGCTATAATGGTTACTCCATTCCCTTCCTTTTTCTTATAGAATTTTAAATGCTAGCTCGACTAGGAGGTTGCCGGAGATAATATCACACTATCAGGCTGAGGTTAGTATTAAAAGATTCCAAAATATTTATAAGTTTATGGCATGTATAAGGACTTGAATATATGTATATATGTTATTGCGTTGGCCTAGAATGTTGACTTAAATTAATGGAATTTTTATTATTGTATAAGACCATATTATATGACTAAAAGTAGCTATGTTATGAGTCATAATGATACAATACATGAACGAGTATGCTTGCATGTTAGTAAATGAATTAATGTTTATATGATAAGAATGTGATTAGATTCTAAATTGAAAGAAATTTTATAGCTGGTTTTGTGTATTTGTAAGTGTAAAAAAATCCAGTGATGCCTCGTACCCTGTTTCGGCATTGAACACGGGTAAGAGGTGTTACAACTAATATGAGCCAACAGCATTCGCCCAATCACTATGACACATATACAAAATGACCAAGTCCCTTTACATGCTATACTTTCAAAATATCAAAATCACAAATACCCCAAAATAAAGCCTTGATAGTGTAGTGCGAACTCCGATGATTCCCGATCCTCGAGCTAGCTTGGTGACACTATAAAAAAATTGAAGGAAAAGAGGGGTAAGCTATATAGCTTAGTAAGTTTATATGCAAATAATAAACATCTTAATCGTGCAAATTAACATGCAATTCTTAGAGCGAAAGATAAATTACCCATTATTAAATCCACATAGCAATAAATTACTCAATCACAGCCTTACCAGAAATTTATCACTTATAGCATTCATACTTTGAATTTCCCGTACACACCTGTAACATATTATCACACAACCATATATTTTCACATCTTTGTAATTCCTGTTGAACACTTGGAGTATTAACGGATACTCGAAAAGCTTGCACATACGTGCTACATATATGTAGCCAAAGCTACCTCTTATCACATTTCACATATATGCTCGTTCTCGAGCTAGTCACGGGTCTTCTTGTAACAGCCCGAATTAGGGCCTAAACGGAATAGTGGTTTCGAAAACCCAAAACCTGAGGTAGAAAAATTTATTGCGATTAAGTTTTAAAGTTTATAGGGGTGATAGAATAATCATGTGAAATTTTTGTTAAGAAATTTTATCGCTTGGGTGTTTAATTTGGCATTTAGGATTAAATTGTCAAAGGTGAAAAATGTGTGTTCTAATTTATAAAGGTACTTGATTGGAATGGGTTTTTAAAGTGGAGGTCCTTAAATGGCAACTAGGCCATTATAACTTTTTTGGACAAAAATACCCTTGGATGGACAAAATACCAAAGGTTTTAATGAAGGGCATTTTGGTCATTTGGTAATTAAAAGGAATAAAATGTGAAAATAGGCCAAAAACATGTTCATCTTCTTCATGCGTTGGCTGAAACTCTCCATGGACACCATGGCTAGGGTTTTCAAGCTTCTAAGCTCAATAGTAAGTGCACCGGTTTTAATGTTCTTTACATTTTTAAGATCCTAATAACTCGGTTTAGCTATTTCTACCATTATTTTGAGCTAGGGTTTATGTTTAAAAATTTACCCATTTTGAATTATTGTGTGTTTTGATAATTAATGGTAGATTATGCATGTCTAAGATGAGAGAAATGAGTTTTACTAGGTAGTTTTTGGTGAAAACGTCCAAAAAGGGCTAAATCGTAAAAGTGATAAAATGTAAAATAAAGTGTATTTTAGTGAGAATTGTAGATTGCTATAGTTATGAAAATGGTTCAGCTAGGCCTAATTGCATGAAAATTGAATAAAAATCATTTTACGAGCCTAGGGGTAAAAGTGTAATTTTGATAAAGTTTAGGTGCAAAAATGTAAATTTTGCTAAAATGTAAAATTTGGTTAATTTGAACTGAATATTGAATAAATGGGTTGGATGTGTTGATACAGATTGAGAAAAACAAGATTCAAGCTTAGAACGGGAGATGGAAAAAGGATTCGAACTAAAGTGCAATAATTCGAGATTTCTGACCGAGGTAAGTTTGCATGTAAATAATCATTTGTGTTATAATGCTTTAATGCATATTATGAAATGTAATTGTATAACATTTATGTTTGGTGAAATGTGGAAGGTGAAATTCATGATTGAACCTTCAGAATTGAAAGATACGAATGACATGTAGCTAGGTCACATGTGTGGTTCCAAGATAGGACACCATGTGTATAAGAGAGCTACCAGATACTACATGGTAGCTAGGTCACATGTGTAAGATGGTGTGTATACGATGTGTATAAGAGAGCTATGAGATAATAATTTCATATGCAGCTAGGTCACATGTGTAATACTGGGTGTATACCTTGTGTACACGAGAGCTACGGATTAAAGATAGCTAGGTCACATGCATGGTACCGAGGATACATCATGTAGACACGAGAGCTATGTTATATGTAGCTAGGTCGCATGTGTGGTTCCAAGTGTTGGACACCATGTAGACACGAGAGCTACGGAATTTAATGGCGTGATATCAAGTGTTCACCATGTGTACACGAGTGCCAGATCATGTGAGGGGTGGTGCTATGTGCGGAAACCACCAGGTATTTATTCTTATTGGTGGAATGTGTGTAAAACCACCATGTATCTGTTAACATTCCAAAGTGTTCAACAAGAAAGTTATTAAGGGAAATTCATGTAAAAGTGTTGTGACAAGTGCAAGGATACGAATAGGAATAATGTGAGCAATGTGCTTGATATGTGATTAAACTTGTGGTAAGGTTGATATGGTGTCAGTGCTAACATGAATACTTGTAAATATTGATAATGATTATCCATTGGAATGACTAGTATTGAACATCCTTGGTGTTATGTGGGAAAACATGGGAGAGTAAAATTTTCAATAAAATAGTTGGAAACAGCAGCAGTTATATGATTTTGAAAAATCACCAAAAATGGTGGAAATTGAATTAGATTCTGAATGAGATGTGAAATTAAAGCTCATTGAGACTATTTTTATACAAAAGAAATAATGTGAGAAAATGAATTTCATATTATGAGATATTTAAGTTATAGTGAGACAGGGTCAGGATGATTTTAGAAATCCCATATTCCAAATTTGAAAAATCATTAAAAATTGTACAAAAATAATTGTGGGATATGACTTAGATGATTGAATTCCTTAATGAGTCTAATTTCAAAATAAACAAAAAAAAACATATTTTGAATTTTGTATGATGAGATAATAAATTTTTAGTGAAGAGGGGTCGTAACAGTCAGATAGCAAGACAGGGGAGACTTTAATGAATAAATTGTACCTATTGGCTGAACCAAAAATTCTGGAAATTTTATGGTAAAAAGATATGTGAGTATAGCTTTAGGAAAAATTAGTAAATCTAAATTTGGAGTTTAGTAGCTCTAGATAAAAATAATTTAGTGATTGTGGCACGAATAAATAGCTTAGGGTGAACATGAGTAAAAACTGGAAACTATGTGCAATTATCACCATATTGTTTTGAGAATACATTGGGAGGTTTTATTGAAGCGTGTTAATGAATTATTTACTATTTACATACATACTTACTAAGCTATAATGCTTACTCCCTTTCCTTTCCTTTTTCTTATAGTGTTTCAGATGCTAGCTCGAGTTGGAGGTCGCCGGAGACTCAATCACGCTATCAACTTAAGATCGATATTAAAAGATTTTCAAGTATTTATAAGTCTATGGCATGTATAGGGACTTGAATATATGTGTATATGTTATTGTGTTGCCTATAATGTTGGCCTAAGTTAATGGAAATTTATTGTTGTGTAAGGCCATTTGATATGGCTAATAAAAGCTATGTTATAAGTCATAATGATGCAATACAGGAATGAGTATGTTTGCATGTAGGTGAATGAATTAGTATATGATAAGGATGTGATGAATGTATTATGTGAATGGTTATATAAGTGTCTGTTGGATGGGTAAGAATAAGGGTGGAGTGTAAGTTGTATGTGGTTAATGGCAAGGTAAGGGTGATGTGGTACATTAGACTTATGTCATTTGATTAATGAGTTTATGCCTTAATAGTGGTTACTTGGATACCTAAATATGTCATGTTGTGTATTGATGAAATTGGCCTAAGTGTATAAATGACTTTGAATGGCAAAAAGGCTTGATAAATAGCCTCAATTGCATCCACATGGCCTAAACACGGGCGTGTACCTTGGCCGTGTGACCTTAAATGTGTGCTGACGTTATAAACAGAGAGTTACACGGATGGAGGACACGAGCGTGTCCTGAGCCGCATGAGCGTGTGTCACAACACGGGCGTGTAACCCTCCAAAACAAGGAAATTTTCTAAGTGACTCAAAAGTATTAAAAAGCTTTCAGTTTAGTCCCAAATGGTTTCCAAAGCATATTTTGGGCCTCGTATGCCTATTTTAGGGACTTAATGATATAGTTTGAAAAGTTTTAAATTGGAGCGAATTATTATGGCTTGATAATGTACGATTGGTTGTGTTATTGTCCGGTAATGCGTCGTATCTTATTTCGGTATTGAACACGGGTAAGGGGTGTTACACTTCTAACACAAGCTGACGGTCAGGACATAGCTACTCAGTGCTGCTTACACAAGTTGACAGGTATCCACAACATATGCAGGAGTACCTAGCCATTGGTAGACGTACAAGACCAACACCTGAAATCACATAATCACATAACCACACATAGGTTCCTAGTGACATGTCACTCGTATCCTATTTTATTCTTAAGGTTCAACCGAGATTTCTCACTCACTGTAACATTGTTGAATACTTTAACGATTATATCTGAAGGGTCAGTTACACAATTCATGCAATATTAAAGCATATAAACATAAATTATCGATGTATTATTTACATACAAACTTACCTTGGTACAAAAATAGCAAATATTGCAATTTTGTCCACAACCTTGTTCTTTCCTCAGTCTAGGTTAGATACTTGTCTTTCTTGATCTATAATAACAAATTTAGCTCATTTAATTATCACACTATTCAATTTGGCCCAAAAATAATATTAAGGTAAAATTACAATTTTGCCCCTATCTTTTCACTTATTTACATTTTAGTTCCTAGGCTCGTAAAATGAAATGTATTCATTTTTCTCAAAACCCAAGCCTAGAAAATCTTATACACACTTATAGCAACCCATATTTTTTATTTATTCACATATTTCCCCACACACTTTACAACTTTTGTAAAAAGGTCATTTTTAACATTTTTCTCAAAAATCACCTAGTAAATGTCATTTATCTAACCCCAAACTCTCATTTTTAACCATTAGACATCAAAATACATGCATGTCACACATGGGTAAATTTTTAAACATGAACCCTACTTCAAAATAATGGTAGAAATAGGTAAATCGGGTGGTAACGACTTCAAGAACGTAAAGAGCATTAAAAACGGGCTAGGATGCACTTACTATCAAGCTTGGAAGTTGAAGAAATCCTAGCTATGGCTTTCCTTCTAAAATTTGGCTATGGCATGGAGAAGATGGACAAATTATTACTTTATTTTCCCTTTTTATTATTTTATTAACCAAATGACCAAAATGTCCTTTTAGCCTTTCTTTGAAAATTTACCCCTCCATGTCCATTTTTGTCCATCATGATACTAAATAAGGACCTCTAATTTACAAATTCATTTCAATTAAGCACCCAAAGCTTCTAGGACAATATTTTGCACTTTTTACAATTTAGTCCTAATAGCCAAATTGGACACTTTAGCGATAAAATTTATTAGCGAAATTTTCACACAAGCATTCAATCATTCTATAAACCTTAAAACTTTATCACAATAAATTTTTCTACATTGGATTTGTGCTCCCAAAACCATTTTTCGGTCTTGGCCCTAAATCGAGCTGTTACACGAGTAATCCTCATATAAAACCTCTCGAGTATACATAACGATTAGGGTTTAGCCTAGACTAGTAACCCTAGTTGAACTTTTCTGAGCATACGACATATAAAGGATTTAGCTTGGAATAGTAATCCTATTATACGATGTGTGGCTCGAGAGTGTTACCTTGATTAAGTGCCCTAATGGGTACCCTTGAAAAAGGAATTGACAATTTATTGAATTGTACACCTTGAGTGTACCACTTGAGCATTCCTTATAATTTCAATGATTCAACGGACATAACTCTTGATATGCCATGAGAAAATGAGATGAAGTGATAATGATTTGAAAAAGTAATGCATGATGAGCTCGTCTAGGTTTGCTTGATTGATATGGGGATCTTGATGACTAACATGTTTGATTGATTGCATGTGTTTAGGAAATTTTGCTAATGGATGGATAATATGTTATTGTATGCTTAGATTTAATACACGAGATTAGTAAGTTTAGTTTTGCGCTATACGAACTTACTAAGCATGTAATGCTTACTTTGTTTTATTTCCCCTATTTTATAGTGCTCGGAAGCTCGCGAAGGTTGGAAGATTGTTGGAGCATTGTCACACTATCAATTAGCTTATTTTGGGTATATATATATATATATATATATAGATAGATAGATAGATGAATTCTTTTGGTATAATGGCATGTATAGGACAACTTAACCATTAGTGGCTTGGTAATTATGTTTGTAACCTAGCCATTGGAATAGCTAGAAATAGTTTTTTGGTATACTTGCAATGTCATGCTATGGTAGCTAATTATATGTCAAGTTGATTAATATGATACATTCACATGTTATATGCTAAGTATATGAGATCAAATGTTGTTAATGCATAAGTTAAATGAAAGTAAGTTATGAACACAGATGCATTTATTAGTATGCCTTGATGAATGACGAAATTTGCTTAATTTGAATGCTTGAAATTGTTGGTATTGGATGTGTGTATTACGTGTAGGACTTGGGTGTAATTTTGGGTGAGAAATGAAGCTAGAAATGGCTTTATTTTGTCTATACGAGTAGACACATAGGCGTGTGTCTAGGTTATGTATGACACACAGTCTGTAACAAGGGCGTGTAGCCTGGTCGTGTGTCCCCTGCATCAAAAAATATGTAAACAAAATACTCAAAATTGAGCACACGGGAAAAGACACGGGTGTGTGTCTCAACCGTGTAAGGTACATGGCCTAGAACGCGAGTGTGTTCTTTGGTCGTGTAAATCCTGCACCTATTTTTCAAAATTCAAATTAACCACGCGGCCTAGTACACCAGCGTGTAGCTTGGCCATGTGACATCAATTTGTTTATTAGTTGCAAGTCAGAGAATTACACGGGTTTAGGACACGTGTAACACCCCTTACCCAGGTTTATTGCTTTACCCGAGTACGCGGCATTACCAAACAATATCACCATTCATCATACACATCAAAACACCAATTCTCAATCCAATTTAAAACTTATTCATAAAATATCATATGACCCTTAAAATGGGCTATGAGGTCTAAAACAGGGTTTGAGATGATCCGAGACCGAACTAAGAACATAGAAAATTTTTGAAAAATTTGGCCTACTATAGGGCACACGTCCGTGTGAGACCGGGGAGCGCCCGTGTGGGCAAGCTGTGCGGTCACACACGTCCGTGCTCCCTACTTGTGTTAAATTTTTGGAAAATTAGTTTCAGTTTGAACCTACAGGGGTTTTCACACGGCCGAGCACATGCCCGTGTCCTTGGCTCGTGTCCTACCACACGGCCTCAACACGTCCGTGTGGCTCTTCGTGTTAAAAACCTAGGACATTCTGGTTATTACGTCAGCATGCCAATTTGGTCACACAGCCACGGGACACGCCCGTGTGACCAGGCCGTGTGACATTCTTAAGCTTCGAAAATTACAAGTAAGGTTCACATGCCCAACGCACATGGCCATGGGGTTTGGCCGTGTGGTCTTAAGTTAGGCTATTTTCCAAGCCATACTTTGCCCCAAAACACATGCAATCACTCCCACTTTCAACACCACATATCAAAACATCTTTAAACATCAAAATGACTCCATTTACCCATCCATCACCCTATTCAATTTAAACACACCCAATATTAAGTATTCCATGAATTTCCTCATAAAGATAGGTAGCAAAATATCATCATCAATGGCTAAATCACTTAGCCTAGGTTTCAGAATAACTTACCCCAAGACATATACCACAATATAGCCAAACCAACTTACACCTATAAAACGACTATGTCCCTACACATGCCATAGTTTAGGAGTTTGTTCCATTATACCAAAAGATAATGTCGATAGCGAGGGTGATCCTTCGACTCAATCGATCCTGAGCTGGCTTGGCCAAATCTATAAAACAAGGAAAAAAAAAGAAAAGAGTAAGTCTCAAAAGCTTAGTAAGCCTTTATGCAAATAAATAACATTATAACTTGTTTCCATTCAAGCACTTAATTCATAGTAAAACTTGAATTATCATCAATCTCACTTACTCATTTAATCTTACCAATCCTTCCCATACACCACACGAAATTTTGCTTATCCATGCGTGTACTCATATCATATAACAATTCTCACCCATACATACATTTGCTTACATTCCTGCATCTATACATCACATGCCACACAAGACATGTTTTAGCAATATTTCCATATTAACACTTTGGTTTATCGACCAATACTTGATGGTTTCAGCACAGAGCTCCACCTTAACAAATCGATTCATTTTAGTCACGGTAACAACACTTAGCTCCACGCTTCTAAAACAATATGTTATATTTTATTGTAGAAACAACACATAACTCTACAATGTTAATGCGGTATGTTTTATTCATGGCTACAGCACAAAGCTCCATGATGTTTTGCTACTTGCAATTATAAGTGGTTAAAGCACATAGCTCCACTCTTTCATGCAATTATCCATATCCAATAAATTGTCATCATAAATTTCCCTATTCAATCCCACCATGCTTCCACAATTCATAAATGGTATCATACAACTATTTAATGTTCAATTTCATCCCACATGATGTGTAAAATATTTTAACATAATTAAATCAAGTTTATTTGCATATAAACTTACCTCGATTACAAAATAAGTCAGTTTTGCGATTTAGCCTGAAACCTTGCCTTTGCCACGGTCAAGGGTGATTCCTCGTTCTTCTTGATCTATAACATCACATTCAACTCATTTAATACACATACTGTTCGCTTTAGTCCAATATCATCCTAGAACAATATTTACCATTTTACCCCTAACTTTGTCAATTTTTACAGCTAAGTCCCTAGGCTCATAAATTGAAATGCATCGATTCCTTTGATTACCCAAGCCTAGCCGAATGTCTATAGCACCCAAAATAGCCCACATTCCTCATCAATTCATACTTTTACCCCTCAATTTCTCAACTTTTCAATTTGATCCTTTTTAGGGACTTCCATGAAAAATCACCTAGAAATCATAGTTCATTACACCTTAAACCCTCATATTCCACCATTAGACATCAAAATACTTGCATGTCATAAATGGGTAAATTTTTAAGCATCAACCTTAAACTCAAAATAAGGGTAGAAATAGCTAGAGCAAGCTGTAAGGATTCAAAAAATACAAAGAACATTAAAAACGGGGCTTGAATGTACCTTAAACCAAGCTTAAAAGTGACCAAAACCCTAGCTATGGTTGGCTTCTAAATTTTGACACCAAGGAGGAAGATGGACACTAATTTTGACTTCTTTTTCCCTTTTTATTTCTTTAAAATTTTTCCCTTCCATTGGTATTTTTGTCCAAACAAGGTTAAAATGGTTTAATTACCACATAAGGACCTCTAATTTAAAAACCTAATTCAATCAAGTACCTTCATGAAATAAAACTCATAATTTTCAACTATTGCAAATTAGTCCAACTTACCAAATTGGACGTATAACCAATAAAATTCACTCACCAAAATTCCACCTATTTATCCAAACACCCAATAAATATCAAAACTAAATAGGAATAAATTTTTAAACCCTGAATTCATGGTTTCGAAACCACTTTTCTGTTTAGCCCCTAATTCAGGCTATTACAACAATCACCCTTAAGAGATTTTCGTCCCCGAAAATCTTACTGGTAAATAGGTTTGGGAACAGTTTCCTCATAGCTTCTTTTGGTTCCCACGTAACCTCTTCCACACCATTCTTTTACCATAACACTTTCACCAAAGCTATACTCTTGTTTCTTAATTGTTTAACCTCTTGAGCCAAAACCTTAATCAGCTCTTCTTCATAAGTAATATCTGGCTGAATCTTAACATCTGTAGGTGAAATCACATGAGAAGGATGAGAACGATACCGTCGTAACATTGACACGTGAAACACATTATGCATCTTTTCTAATTCTGATAGTAATGCTAAACGGTATGCCACTGCCTATTCTTTCCGTAACCTCAGATGATGTAACACCCCAAACCCGGTCTAGACGTTACGGCCAAGTCTGGTATGTCACATTGAAGTGTTTTTCAAAAACCATGTTTCAATGAAACCCTTCTTGTTTAAAACTTATTGCCAACCAAAACTTGTGTTTGTTTATTTTCAAAATATGGTCAACTAAAAGTTAATCCCTTTTTAAAAACATTATTACCTTTAAAACCTTCTTTGTTGTGAAAGCTTAATTTAATTAGTTGTGGAAGACGTAGTGTTCGAAAACAGTTAACATTTTGGAAAAACGACGATTCACCTCTAGTAGATATAATTCAAAGTAAATAAAAACCTTAAAACGAAATCCAGAGATTATAAAAGGCCTTATTACAAACCAGACCCAAAAAAAAGTACTTGAGAGTAAATAATCAAAATAGAAAGCATAAGCAGTGTGTGTGGCCTTCTCTGAGTCCCTCGCAGCTCCGATCCATCTAAGGTTGGGGATTACCTGAAAGGTTAATAAACGGGGTGAGTTTAGGAAAACTTAATGTGTAATCCCCTTACTACAAATACGAACAGTCAGTCATGTAAAAGAATTTAAAAGTTTGCCCTACCATAGTTTCAGTATCAATTGGGCCTTAGCCCATTATAAGAGGCAGTACCAGATGGGCCTTAACCCATTACAAAATCAGAGACATTATCTGAACCAGTATCAGTATCAGAATCAATTAACAGAATCAGAATCAGAATCAATTAACAGAATGAGAATCACTTAACAGAATCAGAATCACTTAACAGAATCAGAATCAGAATCACTTAACAAAATCAGAATCAGAATCAATTAACAAAATCAGAATCAATTAACAGAATCAGAATCAGAATGTGAATGCAATCCCATAACATGTGGGGAGACTACTCAACCCACCCAACTGCTACACACCACCCGTACCAACCAACACACCATGTGGGGAATAACTCAACCCACCCAGCCCACACACCATAATCGTAGCATCGCTGCTCAGATAAATAGTTTAATGAGGCAAAGCCCCTTTTCAGTAAACAGTGCGAGGCATAGCCTCTTTCAGTAATCGTGGCAATGCCACTTGCACTTCCTCCATCAATAATTCCCAAATCCCATGCAACATGTCATGCCCATATTTGAATCAAACAATCACAGTCAAGTCATTCATATCACCAACATATATTCACAATCAAATCCGTCAAACACATAGCCCAAGTCAGTCACTTGCCCACAAGGGCAAAACTGTCATTTAACATCCGATGGGCAAAATGGTAATTCTACCTTATAGGAGAATTTCGGTAATCCTACCCTACAGGGGTATTTTAGTAATTCTACCCTAAAGGGGTATTTCGGTAATTTCACAAATCAATGGTAAAACGGGAATTTTACAAATCAGGGATAAAATGGTAATTTTACAAATCATGGGTAAAACGGTAATTCAATAAATTAGGGGTAAAATAGTAATTTTACAAATCAGGTAATTTTACAAATCAGGGGTAAAATGGTAATTTTACAAATCAGGGGTAAAATAATACTTTTACAAATCAGGGGTATGTCAGTCATTTTACAAATCAAGGGTACTTATGTAATTGTACAAATCAAGGGTAATTCGATAATTTTATAAATCGGGGTATTTCTATAATTTTGCAAATCGAGGGTAATTCGGTAATTTTGTAAACCAAGGTATTTCAGTAATTTTGTAAACCAAGGGTATTTCAGTAACTTTGTAAACCAAAGCATTTCTAAACAGAGATAACAATGCGAATGGGCCTAAGGCCCATCTCGGCCCAAATGGGCCCGCAGGCCCATTGGGCCCACATGGCCCTTTCAACCCATCGCAGCCTGAAGTAGCTGTCCTACCGCTAGAGTGGTGAGAAATACACACTTGATAGGCATCTGAAGCTAATCCACCCTCTGAACGCTGCTATGCCCAGAAGCCAACAATAATCGCACCCTTGACTCCCCGGGGTGTCGATCAACTACAGTCACCATCATTATGACCCAACGGCATACAGATCAACGAATGATCCAATGCCTAACCCAAACGAACACGCTTTAACGTGAAAGGGGGTAAGCTAAGAAAGGCATGCCTACTCTCCTCATGGTTTGCTCTATTTAAAGCCAGCTTCTCACGTATTCTCATGTTAGCTTCCTGATGTGGGATTCTCCATCAATCCTCCAAAATTAAAGTATTAGCAAAATAATCAACCTTTGCGTGCAAAGGGATTCGAACCATAGTCCTCTCATTAACCATGTCACGCCACTATCATTGGGACACGAGCTCCTTTGTGTCATAAGTTCAACGCATTTATCTTTAAAGCCCGCCTACTCGCTTCCAGATTTATTTAAAAGAAAAACCAAAATAAATTGCAAGAGCCAAGACTTGAACATTGGACCCCTTGCTTCCTTTATGGCATCACTTCCTTGTCCCCTAAGTGGTGCCAGTTTGCCACTACACCACACTCCTTTTTGTGTCATGCTTTTACCAAAAATATTCTTAAAGCCTACCCACTAACGCCAAGGCTCCCATAAGAGAAAACCATAAATTTTTGCTAAGGCCCAGGTTTGAACTTAGGACTTCTCCAACACTCCCAAACCTCTTAGCCATCACACTAACATGCCATTTAGTGAATATGGGCCTGGGGCCCATTACGCAACCCAAGTGGGGCCCACGTGCTCGCATAGCCTACCAAGCCAGATTTGCCTATAGCCACATGTACGATACAGCCGGACCACTAATTCTCGTAAGTCCAAAGACAATGACTCGTGTGGGCCCATAAGCCCATTGGGCCCACACGGCCCATTCTTTCAGGCCCAATTTTGGGGCGTTACATATGATCCAATGAAACGCAGACTTAACTTGCCTTTTCGGCCAAATCTCAATATTTTCTTCCATGGTGACACTTTTAGAAATACTTTATCACCAATCTGGAATTCAATCTCTTTTCCTTTCAAATCAGCATAAGACTTTTGCCGATCGGAAGTTGCATTTAAACAATCCCAAATGATCTTTACCTTTTCCTCTGTCTCTTTAACTAGATCAACACCATGAATTTGTTTCTCACTCAACTCTGTCCAATACAATGGGGTTCAGCACTTTTGGCCATACAATGCCTCATAAGGCACCATCCGTATACTCGACTGATAACTGTTGTTGTAGGAAAATTCCACCAAAGGCAAATACTTTTCTCAACTGCCTTCAAACTCTAGCACAC
Organism: Gossypium stocksii; assembly: GCA_020496765.1. Taxonomy (NCBI): domain Eukaryota; kingdom Viridiplantae; phylum Streptophyta; class Magnoliopsida; order Malvales; family Malvaceae; genus Gossypium; species Gossypium stocksii. The sequence goes on from CM035624.1 coordinate 47,909,230, forward strand.
AACATCGAAGCATAACTTCAAGAACTTGAATCACCCTCTTGGATTGGCCATCCATCTGTGGGTGAAATGCGGTACTAAAATTTAACTTCGTACCTAGTGCCTCTTGCAACTTTTCCAAAATCTCGAAGTGAATCTCGGATCCCTATCCGAGATAATAGACATAGGTACTCCATGTAATCTCACAATTTTAGCAACATATAATTTGGCTAATTTATCAAGAGAATAGTCCACACGTACCAGTATGAAATGGGCTGACTTCGTCAATCTGGCCACAAGAACCCACACCACATCTTTCTTTTTCGGTGTCAAAGGCAGCCCGATCACAAAATCCATGGTAATCCTATCCTACTTCCATTCGGGAACCATCACCGGTTGAAGCAAACCTGAAGGTACCTGATGCTCTGCCTTTACCTGTTGGCAGATCAGACACTTTGTCACAAATTCTGAAATGTCCTTCTTCATGCCTGGCCACCAATACAATTTCTTCAAGTCATTATACATTTTTGTACTACCAGGATGTACAGATAGACAACCGCTATGTGCCTCAAGAAAAATTTCTCGAATCAACGCCTCATCCTTAGGAACACAAATCCTATCATGAAATATCAAGCAACCATTAGAACCAACTCAAAAATAAGGATTACCATTCGTCTCACACATCCGTCATCATTCTTTTGAGCTTCACCAATCCGCTGAAGAAACAATGGCTTAGCCCTCAACTCGGCTAATAGGGAACCATCATCCAACAAGGTCATACTCATGCCCATAGCTCTCAAAGCAAATAAAGACTTTTTGCTCAAAGCATCGACAACCACATTTGCCTTTCCAGGATGATACTTAATTACTAGCTCATAGTCCTTTAGCAATTCAAGCCATCTTCTTTGTCTCAAGTTTAATTCCTTTTGGCTCATAAAGTATTTTAAACTTTTATGTCAGTAAAAATCTGACATTTCTCACCATACAAATAATGGCGCCAAATATTCAAAGCAAAGAGGATAGTAGCCAATTCTAAATCATGTGTCGGATAGTTCCTTTCATGTGGTTTTAACTGCCTCGAGGCATAGGCCACCACCTTGCCCTCTTGCATAAGTACACATCTAAGTCCATTTAGTGACGAATCACTATAAATCACAAACTCCTTTCCCAACTCGGGTTGCACTAACACTGGTGCCTGAGTCAACTTAGCTTTTAACTGATCAAAACTTTGTTGACATCTTTCGGTCCACTCAAATTTTACATCCTTTTGAAGCAACTTGGTCATAGGAGAAGCAATCGTAGAAAAAATCTCGAAAAATCATCGGTAATAACTAGTTAAGCCCAAAAAACTTCTAACCTCGATTACATTCTTTGGTGACTTCCAATTAACAATTGCTGAAATCTTGCTTTTATCAACCTGAATACCATCAATCGAGACTACGTGTACCAAAAACCCAACTTCATGTAGCTAATACTCACTCTTGCTAAAATTAGCAAATAACTTTTCTTTTCTCAAAGTTTGCAATACCGTCCTCAAATGCTCAGCATGTTCCGACTCATCCCAAGAATAAATCAATATGTCATCTATGAACACCACTACAAACTTGTCCAAGTATTGCCGAAAAATCCATTTATCAAATCCATAAACATGGCTGGTGCATTAGTTAATCCAAAAGGCATAACAAGAAATTCATAATGGCTGTACCTCATTCTAAAAGCAGTCTTCGGCACGTCAGGCTCTTTAACCCCCAACTGGTAATAGCTAGATCTTAAGTCAATCTTAGAGAACACCATTACTCCTTTTAATTGGTTAAATAAATCACCAATTCTCGGTAATGGATACTTGTTCTTAATAGTCACCTTATTGAGCTGCCTATAATTAATACGAAGCCTCATCGACCCATTTTTCTTCTTTACGAACAATACCGGTGCACCCTAAGGAGAGAAACTCAGCCTCACAAATCCTTTTTCTGTCAATTCTTGCAACTGAGCCTTTAACTCTCTCAATTCTGTCGGTTTCATCCTATATGGAGTAATGGAAATAGCTGCAGTCCCAAGTAATAAATCAATGGCGAACTCAATTTCTCTAACGGGAGGTCACCGAGGTAACTTTTTTGGAAACACGTTTGGAAACATGTTTGGAAGCTTAAAAACTACAGGCACAGATTCAAGTTTCAAATCGGACACCTCAGTATTCAACATATAAGCTAAATAAGCCTCACACCCTTTTCCAATTTATTTTCGAGTAGGCATACAAGAAATTACCACTGACATTTTAATCAACTCATCTGTTCCAACCTACAGAATTTCACCACTATCACATTTTAGCTCAAGAATTTTCTATCTACATTTCACCTTAACATCATGTAGTGTCAACCAATCCATGCCCAAGATAATGTCGAACTCATCAAACAGCAACAACATCAAATTAGTTGGAAAACAGTAACCTTGAATCATTAAGGACAATCCTTGCAAACCTTATCTACTAGCACAAATTTTCCTAATGGGTCCGACACCTTAATAACAATCTCAGTCAACTCAACAGGCAATGTCATGCTATGCACCAATTTTTCACAAATATAAGAATGAGTGGAGCCTGGGTCTATCAATGCAATAACATCAATATTATAGAGTGAGAACGTACCGGTAATCATGTTAGGAGATGATGCCTCTTCACGGGCTCGCATAGCATAAGCTTGACCCGATGTTCTCGTCTCAGATTTCACTATTCCATCTTTCACTGCACCTTTACCACTAGTTCCACCTCCGACATTCCTTATCAGTCAACCCCAGCTAGTAGCATTACTCGGTCGAGCATTCTGAAATTTCTCATCTTCAATTTTCTCAAGGCAATCCTTAATAAAATGTTCTTTGGAACCACATCTATAACATCCTTGATTACTTCCCCAACACTTACCAAAATGTTGCCTGCCACAATTTCGGCACTCGGGCTTGTTTGATCTCATATTGCCCACACTCGCCATTGAAGTAGCTTGGGCCTTAGAACCTGAATACGATTTACCTTATCTCTATGGGAGTGATCAGTTGAAGCTGTCTTTCGAGGGTTCATTTCTTTAGATCTCTTCAACTGAGATTGAAACGACTTGCTTATTGGTCTTTTTCGGGCATCTCGAGCTTCCATAACTACTTTCCTCTTCTCTTTATTTAATTCCTCCACCTTACAAGCTCTATCTACCAACACCACAAATTCCTTTAATTCTAAAATTCCCACAAGCACTTTGATATCCTCATTCAGCTCGTCCTCAAATCGTCTACACAACATCGCTTTAGTAGAAACACATTCTTGTGCATATTTGTTAAGTTTGACAAACTCGCGTTCATACTCAGCTACCGTCATCTTACCTTATTTCAACTCGAGGAACTCTTTCCGTTTCTAATCAATAAATCGCTGACTAATATATTTCTTTTGGAACTCTTACAATAAAAAGTCTTATGTCACCACTTCCCTGGGAACCACAACTATCAAAGTCTTCCACCATCGGTAAGTTGAGTCTTTCAACAAAGATACAGCATATTTTAAACACTTCTCCGATGTACAAGATAGCTCCTCAAATATTCTGATGGAATTCTCAAGCCAGAACTCCGCCCTCTCTAGATTATCCCCAACATTAGCTCTAAATTCTTCGGCTCCTTATTTACAGATTTTATCTACCGGAGGTTTTGTCAACCTTACGGGAACCGGTTGTGGTATAGGCCGTTGAGCATTAGGGTTTGCTCTAACAAAGTCAGTGTACTAATCATTCATCATTGGGAGAAAGGCATTCTGAGCCTTGTCTCATTGACTCATAGTCTCATTTCTACTTTCTACCAGCACAATCTTTTGCGCGGGAGCCGGCGCATTACTAGCAGCGTCATCAGCCGCAGCTCGTTCAGGATCCATTACTATATAAAACCAAAAAATAGTTTAAAAAAGTCAGGAGTCACCACACTATCATAATATCTATGGCATGTATAGCTAGATCCATCCACCACACTACAGCAGTCTGAGAACTGACTAAATCTGGCTCTGATACCACTAAATGTAACACCTCTTGCCCAGGTTGATCGCTTTACCCGAGCACGAGGCATTACCAAACAATATCACCATTCATCATACACATCAAAACACCAATTCTTAATCCAATTTAAAACTTATTCATAAAATATCATACGACCCTTAAAATGGGCTTACGAGGTCAAAATACGGTTTGAGAGTGATTCGAGATCGAATCGAGAACTTAGAAAATTTTTAGAAAATTTGGCCTAGTACAGGGTACACGCCCGTGTGAGATAGAGGCACGCTTGTGTGGGCAAGCCGTGTGGTCACACACATCTATGTTCCTTACTCGTGTTAAACTTTTAGAAAATTATTTTCATTTCGAACCTACAGGGGTTTTTACACGGCCGAGCATACGCCTGTGTCCTTGGCCCGTGTCATACCACATGGCCTCAACACGCCCGTGTGGCTCATCGTGTAAAAAACCTCGGACATTTTGTTTATGACGTCAGCATGTTAATTTGGTCACACAGCCACGAGACACGCCCGTGTGACCAGGACGTGTGACGTACTTAAGCTCCAAAAATTACAAGTAAGGTTCACACGCCCAACACAGATGGCTGTGTGCACTTAATTCATAGTACAACTTGAATTATCATCAATCTCACTTAATCATTTAATCTTACCAATCCTTCCCATACACTACATGAAATTTTGCTTATCCATGCATACTCTCATAAACCCTTGCTTTCATATAACAAATTTCACCCATACATACATTTGCTTATATTCCTACATCTATACATCACATGCCACGTAAGACATCTTTTAGCAATATTTCCACATTAACACTTTGGTTTATTGACCAGTACTTGGTGGTTTCATCACAGAGCTCCACCTTAACAAATCGATTCACTTTAGTCATGGTAACAGCACTTAGCTCCATGCTTGTAAAACAATATGTTATATTTTATTGCAGTAACAGCACATAGCTCTACGATGTCAATATGGTATGTTTTATTCATAGCCACAGCGCAAAGCTTCATGATATTTTGCTACTTGCAATTATAAGTGGTTACAGCACATAGCTCCACTCTTTCATGCAATTATCCATATCCAATAAATTGTCATCATAAATTTCCCTATTCAAACCCACTATGCTTCCACAATTCATAAATGGTATCATACAACTATTTAATGTTCAATTTCATCCCACATGATATGTAAAATATTCTAACATAATTAAATCAAGTTTATTTGCATATAAACTTACCTCGATTACAAAATAAGTCAGTTTAGCGATTTAGTCTGAAACCTTGCCTTTGCCTCGGTCAATGGGTGATTCCTCGTTCTTCTTAATCTATAAGATCACATTCAACTCGTTTAATACACCATTGTTCGCTTTAGTCCAATATCATCCTACAACAACTTTTACCATTTTACCCTTAACTTTGTCAATTTTTACAACTAAGTCCCTAGGCTCGTAAATTGAAATGCATCAATTCCTTTGATTACCCAAGCCTAGCCAAATGTCTATAGCAACCAAAACAACTAACATTTTTCATCAATTTATACTTTTACCCCTCAATTTCTCAACTTTGCAATTTGATCCTTTTTAGGGACTTTCATGAAAAATCACCTAGAAATCATAGTTCACTGCACCTCAAACCCTCATATTCCACCCTAAAACATCAAAATACTTGCATGTCATAAATGGGTAAATTTTTAAGCATCAACCCTAACTCAAAATAAGGGTAGAAATAGGTAGAGCAAGCTACAAGGATTCTAAAAATACGAAGAACATTAAAAATAGGGCTTGAATGTACCTTAAACCAAGCTTGAAAGTGACCAAAACCCTAGCTATGGTTGGCTTCTAAATTTCGACACCAAGGAGGAAGATGGACACCAATTTTGACTTCTTTTTCCCTTTTTATTTTTTTAATTATCCAAATGACCAAAATGCTCCTCACGCCATTCTTTAAAATTTTTCCCTTCCATGGGTATTTTTGTCCAAACAAGGTTAAAATGGTTTAATTACCATATAAGGACCTCTAATTTAAAAACCTAATTCAATCAAGTACCTTCATGAAATAAAACCCATATTTTTCAACTATTGTAAATTAGTCCAACTTACCAAATTGGACGTATAACCAATAAAATTCACTCACCAAAATTCCACCTATTTATCCAAACACCCAATAAATATCAAAACTAAATAGGAATAAAATTTTAAACCCTGAATTCATGGTTTTGAAATCACTTTTCCGTTTAGCCCCTAATTCAGGCTGTTACAACACGGGCGTGTGACTCCACACGACCTGACCACACAGGCGTGTGACTCCAAAAAGCAAGTAAAATTTTAGGATTTTGCGCAACATTCCCAGAGATCTCGATTTGGTCCCGGATCGATTTTAACGCATGTGTTGGGCCTCGAAGGCCCTACTAAGGGATGTTATGGCTAATCTTAGCAAATGAATAGTGTCTGACTTGATTTATTAAAAAGTGTCTTGTAAACTCTAGTAATGCCTCAAAGCTCTATTTCGATGATGGATACGGGTTCAGGGTGTTACATTTACTTGTATCAGAGTTATGATTTAGTCAATTCTCGAATTTGACGAAGCAAACATGAGTTTAGCTATACATGCCGTCATATAAACCATGATAGTGTGATGACTCCTAATTATTTTAAATGTGATTTTTATATAGTAATGTCCTCCAATTGAGCTAGAGCTAAATTTAAGGAAGCTAAGAGCAATGCTTCACTTTTAGTTTAAAGAGTTGCTTCTACATCCAATAGTGAAAGGCCAGTGTCTAAGAGCCAATGAGAGGAGGCAAAATAGGCCTTCTTCCAATTAATGAATGAGTGGTTTACCAAGTATTTAAGAACAAACCCTGCTGTACCATGACCTTCCCCACCTGATCCTCAATTGGTTTCTGAGGTAACACAGGGTGTTGAACCTGTTAGAATTGGTAAGCCTCCGATAGATAAAATCCGTAAGCATGGGGCAGAAGAATTTCAAGCTACCGCAGATGATGATATGGAAAAGGGTTAAGTTTTGGCTAGAAAATACTATCTAGGTTTTTGATGACTTATCCTATACACCTATCAAATGTCTAAAATGTGCAGTATCTCTACTGAAAGATACAACTTATCATTGGTGGAATACCATAACGTCAGTTGTGCCAAGAGAGAGCATTAATGCGAATTCTTACAAACTGAATTCAGAATGAAAAATGTGAGTCGGAGATTCAAGGATCAGAAAAAGAAAAAAATTTTAGGACTCAAGCAGGGAAACATGATTGTATCTGAATATAAATGGGAATTTGTTCGATTGAGCAAATATACCAGATAATGGGTTCTAACTAAGGCCAAAATGTGTAAATGCTTTGAAGAGGGTTTAAATGAAGACATTAAATTATTGATCGAAATTTTTAAGATAAGGGAATTTGTTATGTTAACCGATCAAGCACAAAAAATTGAGGAATTGAGTAAGGAAAAGAAAGAAGCTAAAAGAGAGGCTCGGGTTTCTGGAAAAAGAATTATGAATAAGTCACAATAATTTGCTTCAAAGAAATTAAAGAAGTAGTATGATTGTGTGACCACTCCTACGGAATATTCTATAAGAGAGCGAGGCTCTCAACGTTCTAACTCGAGGTTTGCATCTCCATCTGTGACCAACGTAGGTAGTGTGGGAAATCCCAAATCAAAATGTAAACACTGTAACAAATTTCATCATGGAGAATGCCTGTCTAAGAGTGGAGCTTGCTTTGGGTGTGGTTCGCTTGACCATTTTCTCAGAGATTGTCCAAGAAGGGGTGAAAAAGAGGTAGAACCAGCTCCAAAACCTAGTAATCCTGCCTTGAGAGCCAGACCACCCTATCATCTTGACAATGTTAGTGGTAGCCGAGGTACTACCAGAGATACAACAGTTGGATCTGAGGCATGAGCACCTGCGAGGGCATATGCTATTCGTGCTAGAGAAGAAGCCTCAGCACTAGATGTCATTACTGGTACATTTTCTCTACTTGATACTATATTACTGCTTCAATTGATCCTGGTTCCATACATTCATATATATGCACAAACTTAGTGACGTTAAGAATTTGTCTATTGTATTCACTAAATTTGTGGTTAAAGTTTCAAACCCCTTGGGTCAATTTATTACCGTGAATAAGGTCTGTAATAACTGTCCTTTAATGGTATAGGGTCATTACTTTCCGACTGGTTTGATTGCCATTTAATGAATTTGACGTGATTTTGGGAATGGATTGGTTAACCCAATATGATGCAGTGGTGAATTATAGATAGAAATATATTGTATTGAAATGTTAGAGTGGTGAGTTACTTCGTGTTGAATTTGATAAGCTAGACGGATTACCTAATGTGATTTCAACAATAGTAGTACAAAAATGTATTAGAAAGGGTTATGATCCTTACCTTGCATATGTGTTGGATACTAAAGTATCTGAGTTGAAGATACAGTCAGTGTCGGCTGTATGTGAATTTCCTGATGTGTTCCCTAAAGAATTACTTGGTTTACTTCTGGATAGAGAAGTGGGATTCTCTATAGATCTTGTACCAGGAACGACATCGATATCCATAGCACCTTACCGAATGGCTCCTACAGAATTAAATGAGTTGAAAGTACAGTTGCAAGATTTGATTGACAGAGGTTTTGCTCTACCTAGTTTCTCACCTTAGGTGCGTTGGTTTTGTTTGTTAAGAAGAAAGATGGATCATAGAGGCTGTGCATTATTTACAGACAGCTCAACAAAGTTACTATAAATAATTTACAGACAGCTCAACAAAGTTACAATAAATAACAAGTACCCATTACTTCGTATTGATGTCTTGTTTGATCAGTTAAAATGTGCTACTATGTTTTCAAAGATTGATCTCTATTTTGGTTATTATCAACTACGGGTAAAGGATTCAGATGTACCAAAAATAGCCTGTAGAAACAGTGTAACACCCCAAACCCGGCCCAGACGTTATGGCCAAATCTGGTGTGTCACATGGATGATGAATTACACCTCATTCTTTATTTAATATGATTAGGGTGACTTAGCAAAATCATTATTTAAGAGTTGTGAGAAAAATAGGTTATTTAATCTATGAAAGTCCTATCCACTACCAGTTGGAGTTTATTTCTTTTTAAAGATCTTATCTTGTCATTAGGTGATCCATTTGTTGCGTATGATATATTTTGAAAATGTTGATTTATTTTGGAATAAAAACCCTCGCAGCCTAACTCTATCAATTTAGAAAAGTAATAATTAAATAAATAAAAATAAAAATAATTAATTAGCGGCCTTATTACAGATTAAAACCTAAATAACTAAGTAATATTGAAATAAATAATTTTAAGAAAAATAAAACCGAATGCAATTTACATGGCCACTCCGAATCCCTCCAGCTCCAAGTCCTCTAAGGTTGGGGCTCACCTGCATGGATGAGAAGAAAGAGGGTGACTTTGAGAAACTCAGTGTGTAAGCTAACCCAACTAGAGTCAGGATCAGTACAAGCTTAACTGGGCCAAAGCCCTGTTCAGGAAACAGTGTTAACTGGGCCTTAGCCCTATTCAGAAAATAGTAATTATTGGGCCTTAGCCCTATTCAGAAAACAATGTGGGCCTTAGGCCCATTACAATAACAGAACAATATTTATGCATGAATGTAAAGCCCAGCCCAATCCAGCCCTACACACCACCCGTACCAACCCTACAAACCATGTGGGGAAAAACTCAACCCAGCCAGCCCTACACACGACAGTCGCAGCTTAGCTGCGTAATCAGATAACGTGGCAAGCCACTAAACAGTAAAACGAGGCAAGGCCTCTAACAGTATACGTGGTATTGCCACTTAGCACTTCCTCCATCAAAATCCAATCCCATGCAACAGTGTATATCATGACATGGCATACAGTGAACAGATATAATTTAGCATGCAAACCAATCAACTTAGCCCTAGGGGTAGAATGGTCTTTTTGCACCTAGGGGTAAAACAGTAATTTTCCACCCTTAAGGGGGTATTTTAGTAAATTTGCCAATTTTTAGGGTTTCATGCTCATTACAGTTTGTTAACAGTGCTAACGTCACCCAAGTAACTTATTTAGCCCATTTTAGTAATATAGAGTCATCGGCCCTAAAACCCCTAATGGGCCCAACACAGTTTACTAGCTACTACGACCCACTAAGCCCAAATTTTACATCCATTTTAGTAGAATTATCACTCAAATTATTAGAATACACTTACCGCTCGTTTTCACCTATATGGGTCTGTAAACGCATTCGTCCCAAATTCGACCTTCCGAGGCTCAAAACTACCAACGTGCACGAATGCGCGCACACATCATTCTTACTGTTTGTGATTACTGATTTTACCAATTCAAACCGACCCACGAGCGCTCGTACGCTCGCAAGCCCTAAAATGCCACAATTTTAGCATTTCAACTTTTTAGCTTTTACCGATCTAGTCTACTAGAGGGTGTCGATTACAAACCTGTTTTTGCGATATACTATGACGAGATCCGCACCGAATTAACCTACAATCATTTGTAAAAACACTGTTAACTAAAACCCAATGGAAACAATGAAATCAACATCTACCCTATTCAGCCAACTCCATCTGAAACCTTTAATCACTTACCTCTACTGATTCTTCAACTAGATCTAGATCTAGTTTGCTCTAATGGTCCTAGCTTTCAATACTCCTCGATTGATAGCCTTTACTCCACACTAGCACATAAGAAACCAAAAAAGAAGACTAATGTAAGTCATAGCCAAAATCAACAGTTGTCCTAAGGAATTAGGGGTTTTCGACTTTTCTATAACCACTAGAATAATAGAGAAATGATTCGAATACTTACCACAGACTTTGCTAGATCGCTTTTGGTGATTGTTAGATGCTAATTCCACCCTTCTAATCTTAGATCTACCCTATTCTTAACCAAATCCCAAGATTAGATCAAAGAGGTTAAACGAACTACAGAGAGAAAAGCAAAGGGGTTTCAATTGAGAAAAGGTCTCTTGAAGAATTAAAGCTTTGGTTTTTGGAAGAGAAGAGGATGAGAGAAAAGAGAAGAGGTTGGGAAGAGATTTTAGTTTGCTTCCATATAACAATGAGAAGATTTGGTTAAGGGAGGAATGGGCTAGGTGTGTCAATGATTTGGGTTTCGACATTTTGGAACAATTGGGTAGAAGGCTTTGAGGATGGATACTTCAATTGGTGGAGAAAAGAAGAAAGAAGAAGAGAATAAAGAAGGGATGGATTCGGCTTGAGAGAAAATAGAAGAGGAAAGAAAAGAAAAGGAATGAAAAGTAAAGTAGAGGGTTTGGTTCTGGACAAATCGGCACAAGTGGTTTGTACATGCAGTTTCGGCTTCTAGAACAAAGAGAGGGGAAGAGAAAAGAAGAAAGAACCCTTGGGACTTACCTTGTCGGCACTCACCTACCAAATATGCCGAACTAAAACCCCAAGAAGAACCCAAAAAAACATTCTGCTTGCCCCCTTAACTCCCCCTTGCCGATTATGCCAAAACTGATGGGCCAAAACCGAAAATGCTCCCCCAAGAGCCCCACATTTGGCCATCACCTACCTCCCTTTCAAATTTCCTAAATTTTCTCCCTTTATCCTTCCGTGACTCAATCCTATGAGCACTTCAAACTCTTCCTATCAGAGTTTCACTTCGAGTCCACCACATGCCTTGCACATGCATTAAAAATAAAACATCACATTGCTTACCATGGACTTGAACCTTAGCTCCTGCACAACTTCCACACACCCCCCTGTGTTCTAAGTGGCGTTACCTTGCCACCTTACCACAGGCCATCTTAAGTCTTAAATTACCAATATTTTTTTAAAAGCTCACTTACTCAAGGTCCTTTCTCTTTAAGTCTAAAATTTTAAAATTTCTACCGGGTTTTAACTTTAGCCTAAGCCTTCTAAAGGCCCACTAACATACTCAAAGCATGAATTAACACATCCAAACAAGGAAAAATTAAATTCAAGCACAATCTTAAAAATCCCGAAAATTAGGGCGTTACAACTCTACCCCTTTATAGAAATTTCGGCCTCGAAATTTACCTGGTCCAAACAGGAGAGGGTATTGTTGACGTATCGCCTCTTCTGGCTCCCACGTAGCTTCTTCTCTACCATGATGGCACCAAAGTACTTTTACCAAAGGAACTGACTTCTTTTTTAATACTTTGACATCTCGGTCTAGAATTTGCACAGGTTCTTCTTCAAAAGTCAAGTCAGTTTTTACCTCAATCTTTTCTACCGGTATGACATGAGAAGGATCAGGTCGATACCATCTTAGCATGGAGACATGAAAAATGTCATTAATTCGGTCCAACTCTGGTGGTAATTCCAGTTGGTAAGCTACCGGACCTACCCGTTTAAGAACTCGATAAGGCCCGATAAACCGCGGACTCAACTTGCCCTTCTTACCAAACCTTAATATCGTCTTCCAAGGCAAGACCTTTAAGAAGACCATATCCCCTATTGAGTACTAAATTTCCTTACGCTTTAGGTCGGCATAAGATTTCTGTCTATTCGATGCTTCCTTTAACCGATCCCTGATTAGCTTAACCTTGTCTTCAGTATCTACCACCAAATCTGGCCCAAGAACTTGACGTTCTCCCAATTCCGTCCAACAAGTAGGTGTACGACACCTACGCCCATACAATGCCTCATACAGAGCCATTCAAATACTCGCTTGATAGCTATTGTTGTAAGCAAACTCTGCAAAGGCAAGTAATCCTCCAACTACCTCGGAAGTCAATAACACAACCCTTCAACATGTCCTCCAGAACTTGAATTACCCTTTTCGATTGTCTATCCGTCTGGGGATAAAAAGCAGTGCTGAAATCCAACCACGTACCCAATGCCTCATGCAACTTTTCCAGAATCGAGATGTAAACCTAGGATCTCGATCAGAAATAATCGAAATTGGCACTCCATGAAGTCGCACTATCTCTGCCACATACAACTTTGCTAATTTCTGAAGTGAGTAGTCAGTTCAGACAGGTATGAAATGAGTAGATTTAGTTAACCTATCCACAATCACCCAAACTGAGTCTTTCTTGGTAGGCGTCAAGGGTAGCCCACTCACAAAGTCCATGGTTACCCTCTCCCACTTCCAAAGTGGAATCTTCACCGGTTGCAGAAGTCCAGAAGGCAGTTGATGCTCAGCCTTCACCTGCTGGCATGTCAGACACTTCCCTATGAACTTCGTCACTTCACGCTTGAGTCCAGGCCACCAGTATAACTCTCGTAAGTATCGATACAACTTATTCCCTCCAGAATGCATGGCACAAGGTCTGCCATGAGCCTCTCTCAAAATTGATTGCCTCAAACCAGAGTCTTTTGGAATACAAACTCTTCCTCGGAAGCACAAAACTCCCTCATTGTTCAATCCAAAAATTGAGGTCTCATTATTCTCAACTTTTGTTTGAATCGAGGAACTAGTGACTCATCCTCTAACTACTTTTCTTTAATCTGCTTAATCTAGGTTGGTCTCACTTGCAATTCTGCTAACAAGCTACCATCGTCATATAGACTCAGACGAGCAAACATTGCTCTCAATTCAGTTACAGCTCTCCTACTCAGTACATCAACCACCACATTTTCTTTGCCTAGGTGATAATCAATAGAACAGTTGTAATCCTTGAGCAACTCTATCCATCTTTGTTGCCCAGGTTCAACTGCTTCTGAGTCAACAAATACTTGAGACTCTTATTGTCCGTGTATATAATACATTTTTCTCTATACAAGTAGTGTCTTTAAATCTTTAATGCAAAAATAACCGCTGCCAACTCCAAATCATCCGTAGGGTAGTTCGCTTTGTAAGGCTTAAGCTGTCGCGAAGCATAAGCGACCACCTTACCCTCTTGCATCATACACAGCCCAAACCAACATGCGACGCATCACTGTACACAGTGAAATCCTTCCCAGACTCCGAGTGAATCAATACTGGCGCCTCAGTTAGAACCTTCTTCAACCTATCGAAAGCCTCGTGCTGTTTCTCAGTCCATACAAACGACACTCTTTTCCTCAGAAGTTTCATTAATGGTGCAGCAATCAAAGAGAACCCTTCCATAAACCTTCTGTAGTACCTTGCTAAGCCCAGAAAACTCTGAATTTTCGATACAAATCTCGACGACTTCCACTCCAAAATTGCCTCAATTTTCTGAGGATCTACCGTAATCCCTTCAGTAAAAACAACGTGACCTAGAAACATCACTTCTCGCAACCAAAATTCACACTTGCTGAATTTTGCATAGAATTGCTTCTCTCTCAATACTTGCAGAACAATACGGAGATGCTCATCATGCTTCTCCTCAGTTTTCGAATACACTAAAATATCGTCTATGAAGACGACTACGAATCGATCCAAGTAAGGTTGGAATACTGGATTCATCAAATCCATGAAAGCTGCAGGTGCATTCGTCAATCCAAATGGCATCACTAGAAACTCGTAATGACCATATCAAGTTCTGAATGCTGTCTTATGAATATCCACCTCTTTGACCCTTAACTTATGATATCCAGATCAAAGATCAATCTCGAAAAATACTGAAGCTCCTCTTAGCTGGTCAAATAGGTCATCGATCCTTGGTAGAGGGTACTTGTTCTTAATCGTCAGTTTGTTCAACTGGCGATAATCAATGCACATACGTATCGTCCCATCCTTCTTCTTCACGAACAGTACCGATGCTCCCCACGGAGACACACTTGGTCTAATAAAACCTCTGTCCAACACCTCTTGGATTTATGCTTTCAACTCCACTAGCTCCTTTGGTGCCATCCTGTAAGGTGTGATGGACACTGGAGCCGTTCCAGGCAATAAGTCGATTCCAACGACTTCGCGATTTGGAGGCAACCCAGGAAGCTCCTCAGAAAAGACATCTTGAAATTCGTTGACAGTTCTAAACTTTCTTACGGTCAAACCCTTAGCCCCTGTCTGACTCACATATACCAAATACACCTCGTAACCCTTGCGAATCAACTTCTCAGCTCTCAAAGCCGAAACAACATTGGACAAATAATCCCTTCGCTCCCCTATAACCATCACCTCCTCATCTTCCACGGTCTTTAACACCATCCATTTAGCTGCACAATCCAGAGTTACCCTATGCTTAGCAAGCCAGTCCATTCCCAAGATGAGATCGAACTCTCCAAACGGTAGCTCCATTAAATCAGCAAGGAAAATTCTACCTTGAGTCTCTAAAGGCACATCTCTAAAGAGTTTGTCTACCCTAATCGAGTGACCCAGTGGACTTATCATAGTTGCCCCACTCATAGTTTCCTCAGAGTGCACACCCAATGACCCAGATATATCACATGCAACATACAAATGGGTAGAACCAATATCTATCAAGGCAGTGTATGGCATGCTAGAAATAAAAAAGTACCAGTTATGACGTCAGGTGCGTCACCCTCCTCTCGGCGACGAGCAGCATACACTAACGTTGGCTGACGAGCCTTAGTATTCCCAGCACCCCTGCCTAGTGCTCCACGTCTACGACCATTTCTGTTGCTGTCCCTACATTGACCATAGCCTCTCGGCGGTTGTGGTCCACCTCGCACTGGTTGAGCAACCCTCTGTTCAGCCGCTTGCGTCTGAGCTGGCATCTAAGGACAGTCATTAACTCTATGCTCCTTGGATCCACACCGGAAACATGCCCCAATACGCTTCCAACACTCTCCCAGATACACTTTACCACAATCCCCGCAAGCCTGTGGTCTAACCACATTCACTAAAACTGCTCGAACCGGTTCGTCCACTCTAGCCCTTTTCACATTTCTTCCTACAGCACCCGAGGATCTAGAATCCCTCCTAAATCGATTTTGATCCTTCTCACGGTTCTGCTGCTCCATGCATTTCACCTCCTCGGCTATCTTAGCCTTTTCCACTAAAGCAGTAAAGTCACGCTCCCTCTATGAGCTATCAGTACCCTAAGCTCATCCCTGAGGCCATCCTAATCGTACGCTACGTTTATACTCTATAGCGACTATTCCACTGGCATACCGACTTAACCTTAAGAACTCTGCCTCGTACTCTACAACAGACTTATTACCCTGGGTCAGGTTTAGAAATTCCTTCCTTTGGGCGTCCACATAACTCGCCCCGATGTACTTCCATTTGAAGGCCATCTTCAATAGCTCCCAAGTTACTTGCTCAGCCGGGTTACTATCCCTCACAGTGATCCACCACTGATAAGCCTCATCTCGCAGCAGAGATACTACTCCGTTTAGTTTCTGCTCCACTGAGCAATTCAAATCATCCATGATATGCCCCTAAAAATCTCTGCTTCGTTAGCTCAGAGTCACTCAGAAATAGACCCTTGATTCACAGTCTCCGTACTTGCTCCAGCGACCCTTTCCAAAACCCTTCACATTGCCTCGGACAAAGCGTCATCCTCTACAGCCTGATCATATGACCCGGTCTCAGTCACTGGCGGCACCCGTGCCTCCTCAGTTGGCATATATCCTAAAGATAAAGACCCAGCTTGTACACTACCTTGGCCACGTCTATGGCCTCGTCCATGAGCTGCCCTCATATTCATAACATATTATATGATTACAAATTTTATGAATTAGTACAGTATTTCAGTGTTTATTACAAATGTCTTATGTACAGATAATATTTCAGAGTTTATTTTCGCAGAATCGTAGCCTAGCTACAGTTTCAATCTTCTAGGGTTTTCAGTTTTTCCTACTGTCTCAGTCTCTACAGTTTCAGTATTACCCTAACTACAGAATCTTAGTAGGGTCTTAGTACTATCTACAGTAATATAACAGTATTTCAGTATAGTACAGTATAGTAAAGATACTTACAGACTTGGTGCCAGAGATTCAGTGTGCCAGTCTTCAAAAACCAGATTTTTATAAGAATAACCAGAAGAAAACCTTTACTATAAATATCTTGAAGGAAATCAATTTGAAAAGGGTTTTTCCTAAGAATTTTCAAAACCATTTTCTTGAAAATAAATTTTTTGGGCCTTTGTTTAAATTTTATGAAAACTTTTGGACCCGATCCACAACCAAGTTATTGCAACCGGGCTGTGATACCACTAAATGTCACACCCCAAACCCGGCCCAAACGTTATGGCCAAATTTGATGTGTCACATGGATGATGAATTACACCTCATTCTTTATTTAATATGATTAGGGTGACTTAGCAAAATCATTCTTTAAGAGTTGTGAGAAAAATAGGTTATTTAATTTATGAAAGTCCTATCCACTACCAGTTGGAGTTTATTTCTTTTAAAGATCTTATCTTGTCATTAGGTGATCCATTTGTTGCGTATGATATATTTTGAAAACATTGATTTAATTTGGAATAAAAACCCACGCAGCCTAACTCTATCAATTTAGACGACTAATAATTAAATAAATAAAAATCCAAATAAAAATAAAAATAATTAATAAGCGGCCTTATTATATATTAAAACCCAAATAATTAAGTAATACTAAAATAAATAATTTTAAGAAAGATAAAATCGAATGCAGATTACGTGGCCATTCTGAATCCCTCCATCTCCAAGTCCTCTAATGTTGGGGCTTACCTGCATGAATGAGAAGAAATGGGCTAAGTTTGAGAAACTCAGTGTGTAAGCTAACCCAACTAGAGTCCATATCAGTACAAGCTTAACTGGACCTTAGCCCTATTTAGGAAATTGTGTTAACTGGGCCTTAGCCCTATTTAGAAAACAGTAATTACTGGGCCTTAGCCCTATTCAGAAAACAGTGTAGGCCTTAGGCCCATTACAGTAACAGAACAGTATTTATGCATGAATGCAAAGCCCAGCCCAATCCAACCCTACACACCACCCGTACCAGCCCTACACACCATGTGGGGAATAACTCAACCCAGCCAGCCCTAGACACCACAGTCGCAGCTTAGATGCTTAATCAGATAACGCGGCCAAGCCACTAAATAGTAAAATGAGGCAAGGCCTCTAACAGTATACGTGGCATTGCCACTTAGCACATCCTCCGTCAAAATCCAATCCCATGCAATAGTGTATATCATGACATGGCATACAGTGAACAAATATAATTTAGCATGCAAATCAATCAACTTAGCCCTAGGGGTAGAATGGTCTTTTTGCACTTAGGGGTAAAACAATAATTTTCCACCCTTAAGGGGTATTTTAGTAAATTTGCCAATTTTTAGGGTTTCACGCTCATTGCAGTTTGTTAATAGTCCTAACATCACCTAAGTAACTTATTTAGCCCATTTAGTAATACAGAGTCATCGGCCCTAAAACCCCTAATGGGCCCAACACAGTCTACTAGCTACTATGGCCCACTAAGCCCAAATTTTACATCCGTTTTAATAAAATTATCACTCAGATTATCAGAATACACTTACCGCTCGTTTTCACCCATACGGGTCTGTAAACCCATTGTTCCCAAATTCGGCCCTCCAAGGCCCAAAACTACCAAAGTGCATGAAGTCGCCCACGCATCATTCTTACCATTAGCGATTATTGATTTTATCGATTCAAATCAACCCACAAGCGCTCATACGCTCGCAAGCCCTCGAAATGCCAGAATTTCGACATTTTAACTTTTTGGCTTTTGCCGATCTAATCTACTAGAGGGTGTCGATTACACACTTGTTTTTGCGATATACTATGACGAGATCCACATTGAGTTAACCTACAATCATTTGTAAAAACACTGTTAACTAAAACCTAATGGAAACAATGAAATCAGCATCTACCCTATTCGGCCAACTCCATCTCAAACCTTTAATCACTTACCTCTGTTGATTCTTCAACTAGATCTAGATCTAGTTTCCTCCAATGGTCCTAGCCTTCAATACTCATTGATTGATAGCCTCTACTCCACACTAGCACATAAGAAATTGAAAGAGAAGACTAGTGTAAGTCATAGCCAAAATCGATAGTTGCCTTAAGGAATTAGGGGTTTTCGGCTTTTCTATAACCACTAGAATATGAGAGAAAGGATTCGAATACTTACCACAGTCTTTGCTAGATCGCTTTTGGTGATTGTTAGATGCTAATTCCACCCTTCTAGATCTACCCTCTTCTTAACCAAATCCCAAGATTAGATCAAAGAGGTTGAACAAACTATAGAGAGAAAAGCAAAGGGGTTTCGATTAAGAAGAGGTCTCTTGAAGAATTAAAGCTTCAATTTTTGGAAGAGAAGAGGATGTGAGAAAAGAGAAGAGGTTGGGAAGAGATTTTGGTTTGCTTTCAAATAACAATGAGAAGATTTGGTCAAGGGAGGAATCAGCTAGGTGTGTCAATGATTTGGGTTTCGGCTTTTTGGAATAATCGGCTAGAAGGCTTTGAGGATGGATACTTCAATTGGTGGAGAAAAGAAGAAAGAAAAAGAGAAGAAAGAAGGGATGGATTCGGCTTGAGAGGAAATAGAAGTGGAAAGAAAAGAAAAGGAAATAAAAGTAAAAGAGAGGGTTTGGTTCTGGACAAATCGGAAAGTAAAAGAGAGGGTTTGGTTCTGGACAAATCGGCACAAGTGGTTTGTGTATGTGGTTTCGGCTTTTAGAACAAAGAGAGGGGAAGAGAAAAGAAAAAAGAACCCTAGGGACTTACCTTGTCGGCACTCACCTACCAAATATGCCGAACTAAAACCCCAAGAAGAACCCAAAAAAATTCTGCTAGCCCCCTTAACTTCCTCTTGCCGGTTACGCCAAAACCGAAAATGCTCCCCCAAGAGCCCCACATTCAGCCATCACCTACCTCCATTTCAAATTTCCTAAATTTTCTCCCCTTATCCTTCCTTGACTGAATCCTATGAGCACCTCAAACTCTTCCCATCAGAGTGTCACTTGGAGTCCACCACATGCCTTGTATATGCATTAAAAATAAAACATCACATTGCTTACCATGAGACTTGAACCTTAGCTCCTGTACAACTTCCACACGCCCCCTTGTGTTCTAACCGGCATTGCCTTGCCACCTTACCACAGGCCATCTTGATCCTTAAATTACCAATATTTTTTTAAAAGCCCACTTAGTCAAGGCCCCTTCTCTTTAAGTCTAAAATTTTAAAATTTCTACCGGGTTTTAACTTAAGCCTAAGCCTTCTAAAGGCCCACTAACATACTCAAAGCATGAATTAACACATCCTAACAAGCAAAAATGAAATTCAAGCACAGTCTCAAAAATCCCAAAAATTAGGGCGTTACAACCAGATACAAACACTATGAGTTTCTAGTAATGCCATTTGGCTTGACAAATGCACCTGCAGTGTTTATGGACCTGATGAATAGAATTTTTAGACCATATTTAGATAGGTTTGTGGTGGTATTGATAGATGATATTTTGGTTTACTCTTAAGATGAAAATTAACATGCTGAGCATATAGTATCTACTGAAGGTGTCAAGGTAGACCCAAATAAAATTTTAGCCATTGTTAACTGGAAGCCACCAAGGAATGTGTCTGAGGTCTGAAGTTTTTTTGGGGCTAGCTAGTAATTATCAGTGGTTTGTAAAAGGTTTTTCAATGATAGCTTCTCCAATGACCCGATTATTATAAAAAAAGAAATTTGAATGGACTAATAAATGCCAACAGAGTTTTGATAGATTAAAAGCTTTATTGACAAAGCTCTAATGTTAGTTTAGCCAAAATCAGGTAAAGAATTTACAATTTATGGTGATGCGTCATTGAATGGGTTAGGTTGTGTTTTGATGCAAAAAGGTAAGGTAGTGGCCTATGTTTCTAGACAGCTAAAACCACATAGAAAAAGCTGCTTGACACATGATCTTGAATTGGTAGCCATTGTGTTTGCATTGAAAATTTGGCGACATTACTTGTTTGTTGAAAAATGTCACATATTCACTGATCATAAAAGTTTGAAGTATTTGATGTCATAGAAAGACTTAAATTTGAGGCAACGCAGATGGCTAGAGTTATTGAAAGATTATGATCTTGTCATTGATTACCATCCAGGAAAAGCCAATGTAGTAGCAGATGCTCTAAGCAGAAAACCCCTGTATGCTTTGCGAGCCATGAATACTCGATTGTCATTATCTGATGATGGTTTAATTATAGCTGAGTTGAAAGATAGACGAACATTTTTGCAGTAGATTTTTGGAGCTCAAAAAGATGATGATAAGCTACAAGCAAAATGAATACAGATGGAATTGATTCCTAGCACAGAATTTCAAATCAGGGCTGATGGTTGTTTGTTATTTAGAGGCAGAGTATGTGCACCGAAAGGTTTAGAACTAGTACAGAAGATTTTGAATGAAGCTTATAATGGGAACATGTCTATACATCCTGGTAGTAATAAAATGTACAATGATCTGAAAAAGATGTACTAGTAGCCAGGAATCAAATGAGATATTTCTGAGTTTGTGTCTAAATGTTTAATAAGTTAGCAAGTAAAAGCTGAACATCAGATGCGTTTTGGACTTTTACAAGCAGTTACGATACCAGAATGGAAATGAGAAAGAATTACTATGGACTTTGTATCGAGGTTACCCCTATCTCTAAAGAAGAAAGATGTCATTCGGGTAGCTGTTGATCAATTTACAAAGTTAGCCCACTTTATTCCAGTACGTATGGATTTTTCTTTGAATAGATTAGCTGAATTATATGTTTTTGAGATTGTTAGATTGCATGGAGTGGTTGTCTCCATCATTTTAAATAGAGATCCTTAGTTTACATCTCAATTTTGGAGCAAGTTGCAAGAAGCTTTGGGTACATAACTATATTTCGTTACTGTATTTCATCCCCAGACAGATGGTCAATCTTAAAGGGTAATACAGATCTTGGAAGACATGCTTCGATGTTGTATACTTGAGTTTGAAGGTAATTGGGAAAAGTATTTGCCATTGGTTAAATTTACTTAAAATAATAGTTATCAATCCAGTATTAAAATGGCACCGTGTGAAGCTTTGTATGGTCACAAATATGGAACTCCATTGTATTGGACAGAACTCAGTGAGAAAAAGTTGCACAGAGTTACCTAGTCCGTGAAACTGAGGAAAAGGTGAAAGTAATTCAGGACAGTTTGAAAGCGACCTCTGATTGACAAAAGTCATATGTTGATCTTAAACAGAAGGAAATAGAGTTTTAGGTCAGTGATAAGGTATTCTTGAAAGTATCACCTTGGAATAAAGTTCTTCAGTTTGGTCACAAAGGAAAACTGAGTCCACGGTTCATTGGGCTATATGAGATTTCAGAGAGAATTGGATTGGTAGCATATCGATTGATTTTACCACCAGAACTTGATCAGATTCACAATGTTTTTCATGTGTCTATGATACGATAGTATCGATCCGATCCCTAACATGTTATCTCTCCGACAGAGGTAGAGATTCAGCCTGATATGACATATAGTGAAGAACTGATTAAAATCTTAGCTCGGGAAATAAAAGAGTTGAGAAATAAAAAGGTAGCACTAGTGGAATTTTTTGGCAACGACACGGTATAGAGGAGGCTACCTATGAACTAGAGGATACCATGAGAAAGTAATATGCAAACCTTTTTACCGGTAAGATTTTTGAGGACGAAAATCCTTAAGGGGGAGAGTTGTAACAGCCCAATTTTAGTAAGATCGAAATAGTGGGTTCAGGACCCCACATCCGATCCAAAAATTTAAATTATTTTTATTTTATTACATGGTCAGTATTATGCTAGGAGTCATGTGAAAATTTTGATAAGAAAATCTTATCGATTTCGTGTTTAATTACGAGAAGGACCAAATTGCATAAAATACGAAAATGGGACTCTAGGAACTAGAGTGATTAAATAGCTATGAAATTCAAAGCTAGAGGTCCTTATAAGGTAATTAAAGCATTAAGAAACTATGTAGATATTTTAAGGTGACTTATCCATGGAGAAAAAGGGCAAGGACTAAATTGGAAATAGGAAAAATTAATTAATTAAAAAGATGATAAAATAAATATCATCTTATTTTCATCATCTTCAACCTAAAATACATGGAAACCTTATGAGAGAGAAAATAAACTTTCAAGGCTTTATTGGGTAAGTTTTCTTGTCCCGTTTTTAGTAATTTTGATATTTTTAAAACCGGGATAGCTTAATCTATCTATTTAGGGGACTAATTTGTAAAGTTATCAAAGTATGGAAAATGGGTCATGGATGTGTATGCTGAAAATTAAAAATTTATGGTAGAAAATGAAAGGTTGTTGATAGATAAACAACTTTTACAAAATGATTTTTGATAAAAACTTGATATAATGATAAAATGCAAAGTTGTTAAAATTGATGAAAAATTCTGAAATTTATAGAAAATATGTGCTGTAAATTCTACCTTGAAATTCCAGTTAGGCTTGGAATATGGAGTAAATTGGACCAGTTTCATTTTTCGAACCTAGGGACGAAATCAGAATTAATGGAAAAGTTTGGGGCAAAATGGTAATTTTGCCTAGAAAATAAATTGTGTAACGCACGAAATTTGGGCCCAGAAGTATTGGGCCTTGAGCTTGGGATCAGTTAGAAGGCGGCCTAAATTTCTTTTTTAGAAATGTGCTTATAAATATAACAATGGCATGTTTGGTGTGTTGTTTGAGTGATTTGGAATGTTTGGTAGAAGTCCTGGGTTCAAACTAGGGCATTAGCGAAATTTTTAGTTTTTCCTTTAGTAGGACCTTGGCATTTGATTGAAGGCTTTAAGAATTAAATGTGGGGAAAAGTGACACAAGGAAGCATGTGGTCTAGTGGTAATGAGGCGTTAGGAGTGTATAGGTGGTCTGGGGTTCAAGCCCTGACGTTTGCAAGGTTTTTATTTTAGGCTCTTAAGTGAACTGGGGCATTAGCTTATAAGACTCACAATTATTTGTGCTTGTTGTGTGTCACAAGAAGCTTGTTTGGTCTAGTGATGGTGGCATGTTTGAGCAATAGAGAGGACTAGGGTTTGAATCCTACTGCAGGTAATGGATTTTTATTTTGCATCATTGGACGGCTAGAGGTTGAGTTGGGTTCAAATTCTGGAAGGTTGTTGTGGACTTGGTAAAAGGAGGAGTTTGAATTAGTCTTGGGTGTTTGAATTAAATTTGAATTGGAGTTGGAGTAAATCAAGGAGAAAAATTGGTGGAGATAATGGTGGAGATATTGATGGAGTTGAGGTGTGAAGGGAGTTGTGACCGAATTAAGAGAATTTGATTAGCAAATTCGGCTAGGGGAGCATTTTGGTGCATTTTCAGCTTGTGTGAGTAGGTAGGTTTCGTTTCCCTCTTCTGTCATTTCAGGATTTTGTGTTTTTGGGTTCTTTTCTCATTAGTGCCGATATAGTAAGTGATCATTTGCGTTTTCTTTTTGTTCATTTAGCCAAATCAAATAGTGCTTCTCTCTTCTAAAAAGCCGAAATTGGTATTTCTTCTTCTCAATTCTAGTCCATCATTTGGCCAAACTCTACTTTTCCTCTTCTTCCTCTCTTTTTCTCTTTTGGTTCTTTTCTTATAACTGAACCAGTGTTCTTCATCTCTTACAACTGTAAACGCCAACCTTTGTTCCCTCTTCAACTATTCTTCTTCTACTTTTAATACTCCTTCTACTAGTGGTCGAACCGAATCTCTTTCTTGTACTCTTAATCTTTCTTGGCCGATTCCTTGTTGGGTTTCTCTTGGCCAAATATTGTATTCCTGTCATATTATTTGTGTCTTTGATTCAGCCACTCTTCGTCACCCTTTCTTTTTGGACATCAGTTTCGGTAAGTATTTTTTGTGGAGGATTAGTTTTGTACTTGGATAACTGTTAAGTGAATGGTTCGTTTTGTTGTAGGCATTGATCAATGGGTAGGGAATCGCTCTTGATCAGCAGTGAGGCACTAGTATCTGGTAGTTCTAACAAGGTGAGTGTTTGTGGTTTGGTAAAGAAGTTTTCTGATAAAAATATGCTTTAATCTTGTGTGTGTTGGTTATAGGTTTTTGTCTTCCAGATTGTTCGCACTCTTCGTTGTTGCAATCAAGTGTGTATCCGTACCTTATAAACAGAAGTAGGCGTAAAAGTCATAAACATGTGTGTATTTGTATGCTATTTTGATGGTCGGCTGAAAAGCCAAAAGTGTGTATTTCGTACAATTTTGATTGTAGATTGATATAGTGCTAAAAAGCCGAAAATATGGCATATGAGGCCACATGGGTGTGCAATCGAACGTGTGGTGTGCTGAGCCTACGAAACTGGGTGTACAACGAATGAGGCCACCATGAGTGATCTTGTGAACTTGGGTCGTATGAGTCACGTTGGGCCCATTGGGCTCGTGAGCCCATATGGGTGAATCTCACTGTAAGGTGGAAAGGTTGGACTGGCCATGTCACACACGTGGCTTAAAATGTTTATAGGCCTCGATAGGCCAAAATGGGCCGTGTGGGCCCAATGGGCCTGTGGGGCCCACACGGATTAAATTGTATGTTATAAGGCTAATGTTGGTTCAGACCGTGTAGTTAGTATAGTTGAGTCTATTTTGGGCTAAAAGGGTCGTGTGTGCCCAATGGGCTTGTGGGCCCACACAGATAAAATGTATGGATAGGATAAGGGATTAATTTGGGCTGTGTGTTTGCATAACCGTAGTTGTTTCTAAGTTAAATGGGCCACACGACAGTGTGGGCCCACTTGGGCCGAGTAATGGGCTTTAGGCCCAATTACCCCGTTTTGCTTATTTAGGTTATAAAAGTCACTTGAGGTAATGATGGACCTTCGATTGGGTTGTTAAGACCCCATTTTACAAAATTATAGAAATACCCCCGGTTTACAAAATTACAAAAATACCATCGGTAGAGTAAAATGATCGTTTTGCCCTAAGGTATAAAATGACTATTTTGCCCTCGTGGATAAATGACTGACTTGGGCTATGACTGATTTAACTGTGAATGTATGATTGTGTTTTAATTAACCTGACTGCGATTGTATGACTGATTTTGAGCATGTCATTCTGCATAATGCATGGGTTGGGATGTTGTTTATGGAAGAAGTTCTGTTATGATAGGGTCGCACAAGTCGCGCGAGATGACTGTGGACCCAGCTCTGTTCTGATAGGATCGTACAGGTCGAACAAGACGATTGTGGATCCAGTATTGATGGCTTAAAGTCACTTGTTCTGATTATGGCTCTGTGCCAACCTAATTGTGGCTCTGTGCTGCCTTGATTATGGCTTTGTGCCAATTGTACTTACCTACAGCTATGTGCCAATCGCATTTATTGATGACAATGTATCTATCACATTTACCCATGGCTGTGTGCTAGTTATATTACCTTAATTTTTGGCTATGTGCCTAACATAATGCATTTATCGATGGCTTTGTGCCATTCTACTTACGGCTTTCTGTTATTTGGTAGCATTGCTGCGATATTTACAGCTTCTAGCTGTTCTGTCTACGGCACTAAGCCGTTCTATTGACTTAGTGCCGCAACCGGTGCTAAGCTTGGTGTGTTGGCTGTGTGGGTCGATTTATTCCCCACAAATATGTAGGGTTGGTACGGGTGGTGTGTTAGCTGGATTGGGGTGGGATGCATATTCATACTATTGCATATCTACTTTTGAGGGCTGTCTTTGGATTGGGCTTAGGCCACTTGTTCTGTTATTGTTTTGGGCAGGGCCCAATTGATTCTGTTGTGGGCTGTGACTTAAATGATATTGTAGTGGGCTTAGCCCACGCATGCTCTGTACTGGACTGTTCTGTTTCTGTTAAAGGGCTTTGGCCCAGACTGTTCTTATTTTGTTCACTGACTGTTACTTTAGTAAGGGGACTACACACTGAGTTTTCATAAACTCACCCTGTTTATTAATTTTTTAGGTAATCCCCAGCCTTAGATGGATCAAAGCTGCGAGGAACTCAGATAAGGCCACACACTGCTTAAGTTTTCTGTTTTGATTATTTACATTCGAGTGTTTAGATTTGGGTTTTAATAAGGCCTTTTAAATTTTTGGATTTTAAATTTGGAAATTTTATTTGTTGTTTTTTTAATCTAGAAGTAGAACACGGTTTTCCAAACAACTATCATTTTTCAAAATATCACGTTTCTGCAACTGTTTTTAGATAAACTTCTGCAATAATTAAGGTTTTAAAGGCAGTAGCATTTTAAAAAAATAACTTTTAATAAACCACATTTTTTATAAGCAAATGGAATCCGAGGTTTTTAAATGGTAAAAAGTTTTTAAATTGTAAGAAGGGTTTTCAAAGAGAACATGGTTTTCGAAAAACACTTCAATGTGACAGGTCAGATTCAGGCTTAACTTTAAGGCCAGATTTGGGGTGTTACAAATTGAGTTCGAATGAATGTGAAAAATGTGAAATTGATGATTAATGCTATTTATATAGATCTAGACAACCCAAATTTGAGGTTAGATTGAGGGAGAGAAAAGGTTTCGAATTAGTAGATTTAATACACGAGCAAGTGTCGAGGTAAGTTCACGTAACTTTATCAGACATGTAAATATGTTAAATTGAATGTTGTGTTTGTATGGAATGTGAATTACATTGATGTACATTATTGAATGTTATATGAGAAATCTTAATACATGCTTGGAAATGGTAAAAAAAAAAGGTTAAGTCCCAATTGAGTATTGAATTCCGATGAATACATGTGATTTCCCGAAATGATTAGGTTCTGCATTTGTTACAGACAGGATTTAGCTCGGACAAGTAATCCTATTGACCTCATTATAGAAAGGATTTAGCCCGAATGGGTAATCCTAATACAAAACCTCTCGAGTATACATAATGATTAGGGTTTAGCCTGGACTGGTAACCCTAGTTAAGCTTTTCTGAGCATACAGTATATAAAGGATTTAGCCTGGACTGGTAATCCTATTATACGATGTATGGCTCGAGAGTGTTACCTTGATTAATTGCCCTAATGGGTACCTTTGAAAAAGAAATTGATGGTTTATTGAATTGTACACCTTGAGTGTACCACTTGAGCATTCCTCATAATTTCAATGATTCAATCGACATAACTCTTTATATGTCATGAGCAAATGACATGAAGTGATAATGATTTGAAAAAGTATTGCATGATGAGCTGGTCTAGGTTTACTTGATTGATATGGAGATCTTGATGACTAACATGTTTGATTGATTGCATGTGTTTAAGAAATTTTACTAATGGATGGATAATATGTTATTGTATGCTTAGATTTAATACACAAGATTGGTAAGTTTAGTTTTCTATTATACGAACTTACTAAGCATGTACTGCTTACTCTGTTTTATTTTCCCCTGTTTTATAGTGCTTGGAAGCTCATGAAGGTTGGAAGATTATTGGAGCATCGTCACACTATCAACTAGCTTATTTTGGGTATATATATAGATGAATCCTTTTGGTATAATGGCATGTATAGGACAACTTAACCATTAGTGGCTTGGTAATGATGTTTGTAACCTAGCCATTGGAATGGCTAAAAATAGTTGTTTTGGTATACTTGCAATGTCATCCTATGGTAGATAATTATATGTCAACTTGATTAATATGATACATTCACATGTGATATGCTAAGTATATGAGATCAAATGTGGTTAATGTATAAGTTAAATCAAGGTAAGTTATGAACACACATACATGTATTAGTATGCCTTGATGAATGATGGAATTTGCTTAATTTGAATGCTTGAAATGGTTGGTATTGGATGTGTGTATTAAGTGCAGGACTTGGGTGTGATTTTGGGTGAGAAATGAAGCTAGAAATGGCTTTATCTTGTCCACATGAGTAGACATGCAGGCGTGTGTCTAAGCCGTGTGTGACACAAGGTCTGTAAAAAGGGTATGTAGCCTGGCCGGGTGTCCCCTGTATCTAAAAACTCGTAAACAGAATGCTCAAAATTGAGTACACCGGCAGAGACACGTGCATGTGTCTCAGCCGTGTAAGGCACGCAGCCTAGAACACGGGCGTGTCCTATGGCTGTATGAATCCTACACCTATTTTTCAAAATTCGAATTAACCATATGGCCTAGCACACGGGCATGTGACTTGGCCGTGTGACATCAATTTGTTCATGAATTGCAAGTCAGAAAGTTACATGGGTTCAGGACACGAGCATGTGACTCCACACGGCCTGACCACAAGGGCATATCCCTTACCACACGGGCGTGTGACTTGGCCGCATGACATCAATCAGTTCATGAATTGCAAGACAGAGAGTTACACGGGTTCGGGACACGGGCGTGTGACTCCACACGGCTTAACCACACGGGCGTGTCGCTTACCACACAGTCGTGTGACTCCTAATAGCGAATAAAATTTTGGGAAAAAAATTCCCAAAGATCTCGATTTGCTCTCGAATCAATTTTAATGCATGTTGTAACACTCTAAACCCAGCCCAGATGTTACGGCCAAGTCTATTGTGTCAAATGGAAGTGTTATTCGAAAACCATGTTTTCAAAGAAACCCTTCTTGAAGAAACTTGTTGCAAACTAAAACTTGTGTTTGTTTATTTTCAAAATATGGTCAACTAAAAGTTAATCCCTTTTAAAAATATTGTTACCTTTAAAACCTTCTTTGTTGCGAAAGCTTAATTTAGTTAGTTGCGGAAGACGTAGTGTTCGAAAACAGTTAACATTTTGAAAAACCGCGATTCACCTCTAGCAGATATAAATCAAAGTAACTAAAAACCTTAAAATAATAATCCAGAAATTATAAAAGGCCTTATTACAAATCAAACCCAAAGTAAAGTACTTGAGAGTAAATAATCAAAATAGAAAGCATAAGCAGTGTGTGGCTTTCTCCGTGTCCCTCGCAGCTCCGATCCATCAAGGCTGGGGATTACCTGAAAGGTTAATAAATGGGGTGAGTTTACGAAAACTCAGTGTGTAATCCCCTACTGCAAATACGAACAGTCAGTCATGTAAAAGAATTAAAAAGTTTACCCTACCACAGTTCCAGTATCAATTGGGCCTTAGCCCATTATAATAGATTGCACCAGATGGGCCTTAGCCCATTACAGAATCAGAAAACATTATCAGAACTAGAATTAAAATAAGAATCAAAATCAGAGTCAGAATCAGAGTCAGTATCAGAATCAGAATCGGAATCAGAATTAGTGTCAGTATCAATTAACAAAATCAGAATCAGAATGTGAATGATGCATGATGAATGTAAAGCCCAATATATGTGGGGAGACTACTCGACCCACCCAACTGCTACACACCTCTCGTACCAACCAACACATCATGTGGGGAATAACTCGACCCACCCAACCTACACACCACAGTTGCAGCATTGCTGCTAGTAACAGTATTTGTGGCCAAGCCACCAGAACAGTAAAACGAGGCAAAGCCCCTTTTCAGTAAACAATACGAGGCAAAGCCTCTTTCAGCATACGTGGCATTGCCACTTAACAGAATACGTGGCACAAAGCCTTCGGTAATGGCACAAAGCCTTCGATAATGGCACAAAGCCTTCGGTAATAGTACAAAACCCACAATAACGGCACACAGCCTAAAATATCAGTATCGCAGCAAAGCTGCCAGTAATAATAATGCAGCATAGCTGCCGAAAACAGTAAATGTGGCAAAGCCACTAGTATCAGTAATTGTGGCATAGCCACAAGTAACAGTGAATGTGACATAGTCACCAGTACAGTACTTCTTCCGGACAAAATCCCAACCCATGCAACATGTCGTGTATGCAGGATATCATGCTCATATTTAAATCAAACAATCACAGTCAAGTCATTCATATCACCAACATATATTCACAATCAAATTTGTCAAACACACAGTCCAATTCAGTTAGTTGCCCACAAGGGCAAAAAAGTCATTTAACACCCTAGGGGCAAAATGGTAATTCTACCCTACAGGGGTATCTCGGCAATTCTACCCTATAGGGGTATTTCGGTAATTCTACCCTACAGGGGTATTTCGATAATTCTACCCTACAGGGGTATTTCGGTAATTCTACCCTACAGGGGTATTTCGGTAATTCTACCCCGCAGGGGTATTTCAGTAATTCTACCCTACAGGGGTATTTTAGTAATTTCGCAAATCAAGGGTAAAATGATAATTTTACAAATCAGGAGTAAAACGACAATTTAACAAATTAAGGGTAAAACGATAATTTTACAAATCAGGGGTAAAACGATAATTTTACAAATTAGGGGTAAAACGATAATTTTACAAATTAGGGGTAATACGGTAATTTTGTAGATTAGAGGTAAAACAGTAATTTTACAAATTAGGGGTAAAGCAGTAATTTTACAAATTGAGGGTATTTTTGTAATTTCACAAATCGGGGGTATTTCTGTAATTTTACAAATCGAGGGTATTTCAGTAAATTTGTAAATCGAGGGTAAAACAGTAATTCTATAAATCGGGGGTACTTTGGTAATTTTACAAGTCGAGGGTATTTCAGTAATTTGGTAAACTAAAGTATTCTAAACAGAGATAACAATGAGAATGGGCTTAGAGCCCATTCTAGGCCCAAATGGACCCACACGCTCGTGTGGCCCTTGTAGCCCAAATCTAGCCACAGATAGGAGATTCACCTAGTCTAGTCCAATATTTACTACACAATCAAACAACTTATCCAATTGGGCCTGTAGGCCAATTGGGCCCATATGGCCCCTTTCGGCCCATCGCGGCCCGAAATAGCCGTCTTACAGCTAGAGTAGTTAGAAATACACACCTGATAGGAGACTGGAGTTCATCCGCACTTCGAGCACTTTTAGCCGACGCCCAACCCAAACGAGCCCGCCATAAAGCAAAAGGGATCAGCCAAGAAAGGTACCTTTACTCCCCTCATGGTTCTCTCTATTTAAAGCCAGCTTTGCATCCACTCCTCTGTTAGCTTCCCGATGTGGGATCCCCCCATCATCAGAGTTTAAATTCAACACCAACTCTTGTCATCCCAACATAACAAAATATATAAATATTTGCTTGCAAGGGGATTTGAACCCAAGTCCCCCTTGCTCATGACGCCACACTCCTTGCTCCCCCTTGCTAATGATGCCACAACCACTCCACCACTAGGCTCCTTGTGTCAAATTTCAACCAAAAATATTCTTAAGGCTACCTACTTACACCTAGGGTTTAATTTACCTAAAACCAAAATTTTTGTTAGAGTCCAGGCTTGAACCTAGGACTTCTCCAACACTTCTTAGGGCCCTCAATCATTGAAACAAGCCTTTATTTATGAAATTTCATGCACAACAAAATATTATAAGCCGCCTTCAACCGATCCCATGCTCAAAGCCCAAAACTTCTAGGCCCAAATTCAGGGTGTTACACATGTGTTTGGCCTCAAGGGCCCTACTAAGGGATTTTATCACTAATCTCAGGAAATGAAAAGTGTCTGATTCAAATTATTGAAAAGTGTCTTGTAAACTCTAGTAATGCCTCGAAACTCTATTCCGATGATGGATACGGGTTAAGGGTGTTACATGTAAGGTCCATTTAGTAAAATCTCAAAAATGACTATATAGGTATCGATACTAGAACATAGGTATTGATAGTTTTGACACACGGTATCATTACCATATGGAAGATCGGTACCAAATCAGCATTCTATTTCTTGTCCAAAAATAAAAACATGGAAATATCGGTACAATTGAAAAAGTATCGATAAAATTACCCTGAGTATCGTTACTCATGATAGGGTATTGATAACAATTTATGATTTTGACTTCCTGCACAATTCAAAATCATAGAAGAATCATTTTTACAACATGAATATCGATACCTTTGCTTCAAACCAAAAAAAATATTACATACATAAGCATAAAAATCATTCTAACTTGTACCAATTCATCAAGCTATCATATCATCATCAAATAAACATCAAAACAGCCATAGTAATAGTATCAAACATTGGAACTAAGTCTAAGCAATAATCAATGTAATACAAAATGAATGTCATAAACTTAGGAACAAATATTCTATAGAAGCATACAAAACATCATGGCAAATATTAGTAAAAGTCTACCACATTTCCTTATTCCCAAAATGAAAATAAATAACAATAACATCTACAACATAACAAAAAAGGACTTTCTTGGATCACACATTGGAACCACACTGTAACACCCCTGACCCGGCCCAGACGTTATGGCCATGTCCGGTGTGCCACATCACCTAGACTATGCTACGCCGTCCTATGTACTAAGTCTGATGTTCGAGATTTTTGAAAAGTAATATTTGTTTTTCTTGAAATTCCCAATTTGATTACTATTCGACCTAATCTCTATCTCATTTGTGAATCGTTTCATTTTAGTCTTATCATCATTCTTAGTTTTTAGTAAAGTCAGGTTGTTTAAGAAAATATTGATTTAATTTTCAAAAACAGTGTATGTTCAAGTTTGAAATAAAACCGTAAAGAAATCCCAAATAACAGTTATAGCGGCCTTATTACAACCCATATCAAAGTAAAAACCAATATGAAATATTTTAAGTTAAACCAAGAAAGTTCAGTCCTCGTGGCCACTCTGAATCCCTCCCAGCGTCCAAGTCACAATCTAGGGCTCACCTGCAAGGATGGAAAGAGAGGGGTGAGTTTGGGAAAACTCAGTGTGTGCCGAACCCATCCAAAGCCCAAATTGGCTCAAGCCCACTGGGCCTAAACCCTAACCAGTCTCAGTCAGATACTGGGCCAAAGCCCTATTCAGATAGCAGTAAGCTGGGCCAAGGCCCTATAACAGATACTGGGCTGAAGCCCTATTCAGATAACAGATTGGCCCATAGGTCCATAACAGTACAGTACAGTAATGCAGTATAAATGCAAACCCAATTGGGGAGACTACTCAACCCACCAACCGCTACACACCACTCGTACCAAACAACATACCATGTGGGGAATAACTCGACCCACCCAGCCCACACACCACAGTCGCAGCATGGCTGCTCAGATAAACAGTATACGAGGCAAAGCCCCTTTCAGAAACAGTACGAGGCATAGCCCCTTTTCAGTAACGTGGCTGTGCCACTCACACTTCCTCCATTATCAAAACCCAACCCATGCAATAGATATATATCATGGCATGCAATAACAGTAACAGTTATGTCAAACAGTACAGTCAATTTTAGCCCTAGGGGTATAACGGTAATTTCCTACATAGGGGCAAATCAGTAATTTCTTACCCCAAGGGTATTTCAGTAATTTTACTCCCATGTTACAGATGTTATGCTTATTACAGTATTTATTAATCACACAGCTATACAGAAGTTCAGTTACCTCAGTTTTTCAGTTTTAGCATTAAGGCGCTAAAACCCCTAATGAGCCCTATTACGCCGATTGGCCCATTAGGCCCATTTAGTCCCGATTTCACATTCGGTTATCTTGTTTTAACTGTTTTCACATCTACAGTCCATAATATTACCTTTAAATCCAGTTTAACTCACATGGGCCCAAATCGCCCATTGGGCCCATATTTGGCCCACCGAGGCCCAACTTACCAAAATGCCCAAAATTTAGCGGTCAACACGTCTAACAGTGCCGATTCCAAAACTAACCTTCTCCTTCCAACTTGAGAGCATTCGCATGCCCGCAAGCTCTCGAAATACCGAAACTTCGGCATTTCGGCTTTTCGGCTTTTACCGATTTGTGCATGGAAAGGTGTTCGAAACACACACCTGTTTTGCAGTTTCTCCTACGAGATCTCCTATGCGTTAATCCCTACAATCCAATACTTAACTGATTAGACCATATCAACACTTAATCTGAATCGAAAACTTACCCAAAACCTTACTTACACATTCGGCCAACACCCTTAATGGCCTTAATGTTCTTACCTTGACGATTTAGATCCCTTTAGATCTAGATCTGATGTTCCCAAGTCTTCAACCCCTTGCTTGATCACCTTTTCATCCAACTAACACACAAAAGAACAAAGAAAACGGCCTTTTATTTACCAAAAATCCAAAACGACACAACCATTAACTTTAGGGACTTTCGGCTTTTCCAAACATGAAATATCGAACAGATCTGAATGATTAAACACTTACCAACGATTTCTCTTCAGTTCCTATGCAGATCTGATGTAAATCTGACCCTTAAATGTCAGTAGAAACCTTATCTCTGAGATTTGTAATTTCGGCTATCTCCCTACAACTATGGTGATTTCGGCTTTTTAATAAGAGAAGAAGATGGCATTTTGGCTGTAGCTTTTGGGTGATGGTGTCGACAATGGTGTGATTAAAGGGAGTGTAGTAATCGGCCACAATAGGTGAAAGAAACAGAGGTGATTCGGCTTACAAGAAATCGGCAAGAAAAGAAGCAGTTTTCGGGATTTCTGGCACTTTGAGCAATCGGTTATGGTTGATTTTAAGAAGAATGGAAGCAAAAGAAAGAGTGGATCTATGCAAGATAGGTATTCGGCTAGGGAAGAGATCAAAGGGAAGAAGAAAAATGAAAAAAAACAATGGTGGAGATGGGGAAGGAGAAATCGGCTATGAACTTTCCAAGGAGGCAACTCTTGGCTTTTCTGACAGTAGAAGAGAGGAAAAACCCTAAGGTGGCTAACCCTAATTGTCATGACAACAAAAAGAAAATAATATAACCCTAGCATTCCCTCTAAAGCAATCGGCCCAAGTCCTTAAAACCCCTTGCCGAAATTCACCTAAGTTAGGCTCATGCTTGAAAATTAAAAAGAACTCCACGCATACCTTGCAACTCGAACCCTTGTCCTTGATCATTCATTTAGGCGCCACTTTTTTAAAAGCTTAGTGGCACCACCTTGCCACTCAACCAAGGCTCCCTTTGTGATATCTTTTACACGGTTTTTCTTAAAAGCCCACTTAACCAAGTCCCCTTTCACTTGAAAATCCAACTTAATATTTTACCGGGTTTTGACTTAAGCTTGGACCTTCTATAGACCCATTAACACATGTACATACATTATCAACCTTTAGAACACCAAAATTTTAAAAAATTTCACTAAAATTCACAAAACCCGAAAAATCCCGAAAATCAGGGCGTTACAACTCTACCCTCCTTAAAGAAATTTCGGCCTCGAAATTTACCTGATCCAAAGAACTGAGGGTATTGTTGACGCATAGTCTCCTCTGGCTCCCAAGTAGCTTCTTCTCTACCATGATTACGCCATAGCACCTTTACCAAAGGAACAGACTTCCTCCTTAAGACTTTGACATCACGATCTAAGATCTCCACAGGTTCCTCCTCGAAAGTCAAATCGGCATTTACTGTAATCTCCTCCACTGGTACAATATGCGATGGGTCCGACCGATACCGTCTCAGCATAGACACGTGAAAAACGTCATGGATACGATCCAACTCTGGTGGCAACTCCAATTGATAGGCTACTGGCCCAATCCGCTTAAGAATCCGATAAGGCCCAATAAACCGCGGACTTAGCTTGCCCTTTTTACCAAATCTCAAGATCTTCTTCCACGGCGACACCTTTAGGAACGCCATATCCCCAACAGCGAACTCAATCTCCTTACGCTTAAGGTCAGCATATGACTTCTGCCGATCAGACGCCTTCTTTAACCGATCTCGAATCAGCTTAACTTTACTTTCGGTATCTGCTACCAACTCTGGTCCAAGAACTCTACGTTCTCCCAATTCTGTCCAACAAGTAGGAGTGCGACATCTCCGTCCATAAAGTGCCTCATATGGAGCCATCTGAATACTTGCTTGATAACTGTTGTTGTATGCAAATTCTGCCAACGGTAAATAATCTTCCCAACTACCACGAAAATCAATGATACATCCTCTTAACATGTCTTCCAACACTTGAATGACCCTTTCAGACTGACCATCTGTCTGAGGGTGAAATGCAGTACTGAAGTCCAATCGCGTACCTAACGCCTCATGCAACTTCTTCCAGAATCGAGATGTAAATCTAGGATCTCGATCAGAAATTATCGAAACTGGCACCCCATGCAAACGCACTATCTCTGCTACATACAGCTTGGCCAACTTCTGAAGTGAGTAATCAGTTCTAACTGGTACAAAATGAGCAGACTTCGTCAATCTATCCACAACTACCCAAACAGAGTCCTTCTTTGAAGGTGTCAAAGGCAAGCCCCTCACAAAATCCATCGTTACTCTTTCCCATTTCCACTGCGGAATCTTTACTGGCTGCAACAATCCAGAC
Organism: Gossypium stocksii; assembly: GCA_020496765.1. Lineage (NCBI taxonomy): Eukaryota > Viridiplantae > Streptophyta > Magnoliopsida > Malvales > Malvaceae > Gossypium > Gossypium stocksii. Next base: position 47,946,221 of record CM035624.1, read on the forward strand.
GGCAGTTGGTGCTCAGCTTTAACTTGCTGGCACATCAAACATTTCCCAACGAAATCAGTCACCTCTCGCTTAAGTCCAGGCCACCAGTACCCTTCTCGCAAATCCCTATACAACTTATTACCTCCAGGGTGCATAGCATAGGCTCCACCATGAGCCTCACTCAATATCAACTTCCTCAAGTCAGAATCCTTAGGAACACAGACTTTTCCTCGAAAGCATAGGACTCCATCAGAATTCAGTCCAAAATCCTCACTCTTACCCTCCTTGACTTGTTGAAATCGAGGAGTCAACGAGTCATCCTTCCACTGCAATTCTTTAATCCTCTCGGTCCAAGTCGGTCTCACTTGCAGTTCGGCTAACAAACTCCCATCATCATACAAACTTAAACGAGCGAACATCGCCTTTAACTCAGTAACAGTCCTTCGGCTCAGTGCATCAGCCACAACATTAGCCTTGCCAGGGTGATACTCAATCGAACAGTCATAGTCCTTAAGCAACTCTATCCATCTCCGTTGCCTAAGGTTCAACTCCTTCTGAGTTAACAGATATTTGAGACTTTTGTGGTCAGTGTATATAATACACTTTTCCCCATAAAGGTAGTGTCTCCAGATTTTCAATGCAAATACCACCGCTGCCAACTCCAAATCATGCGTAGGGTAATTCACCTCGTGAGGCTTAAGCTGTCGCAAAGCATAGGCAACCACCTTACCCTCTTGCATCAGTACACAACCTAATCCCACATGCGAAGCATCGCTATAAACCGTAAAGTCCTTCCCAGATTCCGGCTGAATCAGTACTGGCGCCTCAGTCAACACCTTTTTCAGCTTCTCAAATGCTTCTTGCTGTTTCTCAGTCCATACAAATGCTACTCCCTTCCTTAACAATTTCGTCAGTGGTGCCGCAATTAACGAAAATCCCTCAACAAATCTTCTATAATAGCCTGCCAAACCCAGAAAACTACGAATTTCTGTCACCGTCCTTGGCGGCTTCCAATCCAGAACTGCCTCAATCTTGCGAGGATCTACCCTAATTCCCTTAGCAGAAACAACATGACCCAGAAAAGTCACTTCTCGAAGCCAGAATTCGCACTTACTAAATTTCGCATACAATTGCTTTTCTCTTAGAGTCCGCAGAACGATTCGAAGATGCTCATCATGCTTCTTCTCTGTTTCCGAATACACCAATATATCGTCAATAAAGACGACCACAAAACGATCCAAGTACGGCTGAAATACTCGGTTCATTAAATCCATAAAAGCTGCTGGTGCATTCGTCAATCCAAAGGGCATAACCAAGAACTCGTAGTGACCATAACGAGTTCTGAATGCTGTCTTATGCACATCCACCTCTTTTACCCTTAACTGATGATACCCAGATCGAAGGTCGATCTTGGAAAACACTGAAGCTCCTTTAAGCTGGTCAAATAGATCGTCGATTCTTGGCAGAGGATACTTATTCTTTATCGTCAGTTTGTTCAACTGGCGATAATCGATACACATACGCATCGTACCGTCCTTCTTTTTCACAAACAGCACCGGTGCTCCCCACGGAGACACACTCGATCTAATGAAGCCCCTATCTAACAACTCTTGAATCTGGGCTTTCAATTCCACTAGCTCCTTTGGTGCCATTCTGTAAGGCGCGATGGACACTGGAGCTGTTCCAGGCAACAGATCAATCCCAAATTCCACTTCTCGGTTAGGAGGTAGTCCAGGTAGCTCCTCAGGAAATACATCTTGAAATTCATTAACAGTCCTCACTGTCTCCACGGTCACCCCTTCGGGTTCAGTTTGACTTACAAACGCTAAGTATGCTTCACAACCTTTGCGCATCAACCTTTCAGCCCTTAAGGCAGAAACCACATTGGACAAATAGTCCCTTCGTTCACCAATAACCATCACCTCCTCACCTTCGGTTGTTCTTAATACCATTCTTTTGGCCGCGCAATCCAACGTTGCCTTGTGCTTGGTTAACCAGTCCATGCCCAGAATCAAGTCAAATTCTCCAAAAGGTAACTCCATCAAGTCTCCTAGAAAGATCCTACCTTGAGTCACTAAAGGCACATCTCTAAAGAGTTTATCTACCCTAACAGAGTGACCTAAAGGACTAATCACAGTTACCCCACTCACAGTCTCCTCAGAATGCACACCCAATGACCTAGAAATTTCACAAGGAACATACGAATGAGTCGAACCCACATCAATTAAAGCAGTATATGGTGTATGATCTATTAAGAACGTACCAGTTATAACATCAGGTGCATCACCCTCCTCGCGGCGGCGAGCAGCATACACTAAGGCTGGCTGACGAGCCTCAGCATTTCCAGCACCCCTGCCAGGTGCTCCACGACCACGTCCGTTACCATTGCCTCCTCTACCCCGACCACGGCCCCTTGGCGGTGGCAGTTCCCCACGCGCAGGCTGAGCAACTCTCTGATCAACAGCTTGAGCCTGAGCTGGCTTCTGTGGGCAGTCCTTAACCTGATGGTCCTTAGACCCACAACGAAAACAAGCTCCACTGCGTTTCCAGCATTCTCCTCGATGAACTCTGCCACAGTCTCCACAAGCCTGTGGTCTAACAACATTCACTAGCATAGCTCGCACTGGTTCTTCTACTCTAGCCCTCTTAAAATTCCGGTTTGCAGCTCCCGATACTCCAGAGTCTCTTTTAAAACGGTTGCGATCCCTATCACGATTCCGCCTTTCAGCTTGCTTCACTTCCTCGGCTATCTTAGCCTTCTCCACCAGTGCAGCAAAGTCGCGCTCCCTCTGCGGCGCTATCAATACTCTCAGCTCATCTCTGAGGCCATCCTCGAACCGAACACTACGCTCATACTCGGTGGAAACAATGCCACTAGCATACCGGCTTAATCGCAGAAATTCTGCCTCATATTCAGCCACAGTCTTACTACCCTGGGTCAGGTTCAGAAATTCCTTCCTTCGTGCATCCACATAACTAGCCCCAACATATTTCGCCTTGAAAAACTGCTTGAACAATTCCCAAGTTACCCTCTCAGCTGGGGTACCCTCTCTTACGGTGATCCACCATTGATATGCCTCGTCCCTCAGCAACGATACCGCTCCTTTCAGCTTCTGCTCCACTGAGCAGTCCAAGTCGTCCATAATTCGCTCTGTGGCTTCCAACCAGTACTCAGCCACATTTGGGGCCACTCCAGATATGCCCCTAAAAATTTCTGTTCCATTGGCCCAGAGTCGCTCAGAAATGGACCCCCTATTCACCAGCCCAACATTAGCTCCGGCCACCCTTTCCAGAACTCTCAGCATGGCCTGGGACAGAGCGTCGTCCCCTGCGGCCCGATCGTACGGCCCATTTTCCTCAACCGGTGGTTGTGCCTCTCCTGCTAGCCTATGCTCAGAAGACGACGATCCAGCTTGAGCACTAACTCGGCCTCGTCCACGGCCTCGTCCACGAGTAGCCCTTGTACTCATATCGATTATCTGATTTACAAAGTTTTATGACATTAGCTCAATGTTTCAGTTTTTATTACGGAGTATCTTATGAATAGGTAGAATTTCAGAGTTGTTCTCGTGCAACGTAATCTAATTACTGTCTCAGTTTCCTAGGGTTTAGTTTACCCTACCGTCTTAGTGCTACAGCCTTAATACTACCTCATCCATAGTATTCTATCTAAGGCTCAGTGCTATCTACAGTTTTATTATCAGTACAGTATAGAAGTTAAGGCAGAAAATACTTACAACTTGGTGCCGGGGATTCAGTGTGCCACCTCTTGAAGCACTAGATTTCAATAAAATCTTAGACCTAAAAATAATTTTTTAAACATATTTTAGAAAAGACAAGTTAAAAGAAATCACTTCGAAAACAAAAATTCTTTCAGAAAATCTGATTTTCCAAAAATACCTTTTATGAGCTTAAAAATTTTGAAAACCCCTTTTTGGACCCGATCCACAGCCGAGTTGTTGCAACTTAGCTCTGATACCACTAAATGTAACACCCCTGACCCGGCCCAGACGTTATGGCCATGTCCGGTGTGCCACATCACCTAGACTATGCTACGCCGTCCTATGTACTAAGTCTGATGTTCGAGATTTTTGAAAAGTAATATTTGTTTTTCTTGAAATTCCCAATTTGATTACTATTCGACCTAATCTCTATCTCATTTGTGAATCGTTTCATTTTAGTCTTATCATCATTCTTAGTTTTTAGTAAAGTCAGGTTGTTTAAGAAAATATTGATTTAATTTTCAAAAACAGTGTATGTTCAAGTTTGAAATAAAACCGTAAAGAAATCCCAAATAACAGTTATAGCGGCCTTATTACAACCCATATCAAAGTAAAAACCAATATGAAATATTTTAAGTTAAACCAAGAAAGTTCAGTCCTCGTGGCCACTCTGAATCCCTCCCAGCGTCCAAGTCACAATCTAGGGCTCACCTGCAAGGATGGAAAGAGAGGGGTGAGTTTGGGAAAACTCAGTGTGTGCCGAACCCATCCAAAGCCCAAATTGGCTCAAGCCCACTGGGCCTAAACCCTAACCAGTCTCAGTCAGATACTGGGCCAAAGCCCTATTCAGATAGCAGTAAGCTGGGCCAAGGCCCTATAACAGATACTGGGCTGAAGCCCTATTCAGATAACAGATTGGCCCATAGGCTCATAACAGTACAGTACAGTAATGCAGTATAAATGCAAACCCAATTGGGGAGACTACTCAACCCACCAACCGCTACACACCACCCGTACCAACCAACACACCATGTGGGGAATAACTCGACCCACCCAGCCCACACACCACAGTCGCAGCATGGCTGCTCAGATAAACAGTATACGAGGCAAAGCCCCTTTCAGAAACAGTACGAGGCATAGCCCCTTTTCAGTAACGTGGCTGTGCCACTCACACTTCCTCTATTATCAAAACCCAACCCATGCAATAGATATATATCATGGCATGCAATAACAGTAACAGTTATGTCAAACAGTACAGTCAATTATAGCCCTAGGGGTATAACGGTAATTTCCTACCTAGGGGCAAATCAGTAATTTCTTACCCCAAAGGTATTTCAGTAATTTTACTCCCATGTTACAGATGTTATGCTTATTACAGTATTTATTAATCACACAGCTATACAGAAGTTCAGTTACCTCAGTTTTTCAGTTTTAGCATTAAGGCCCTAAAACCCCTAATGAGCCCTATTACGCCGATTGGCCCATTAGGCCCATTTAGTCCCGATTTCACATTCGGTTATCTTATTTTAACTGTTTTCACATCTACAGTCCATAATATTACCTTTAAATCCAGTTTAACTCACATGGGCCCAAATCGCCCATTGGGCCCATATTTGGCCCACCGAGGCCCAACTTACCAAAATGCCCAAAATTTAGCGGTCAACACGTCTAACAGTGCCGATTCTAAAACTAACCTTCTCCTTCCAACTTGAGAGCATTCGCATGCCTGCAAGCTCTCGAAATACCGAAACTTTGGCATTTCGGCTTTTCGGCTTTTACCGATTTGTGCATGGAAAGGTGTTCGAAACACACACCTGTTTTGCAGTTTCTCCTACGAGATCTCCTATGCGTTAATCCCTACAATCCAATACTTAACTGATTAGACCATATCAACACTTAATCTGAATCGAAAACTTACCCAAAACCTTACTTACACATTCGGCCAACACCCTTAATGGCCTTAATGTTCTTACCTTGACGATTTAGATCCCTTTAGATCTAGATCTGATGTTCCCAAGTCTTCAACCCCTTGCTTGATCACCTTTTCATCCAACTAACACACAAAAGAACAAAGAAAACGGCCTTTTATTTACCAAAAATCCAAAACGACACAACCATTAACTTTAGGGACTTTCTGCTTTTCCAAACATGAAATATCGAACAGATTTGAATGATTAAACACTTACCAACGATTTCTCTTCAGTTCTTATGCAGATCTGATGTAAATCTGACCCTTAAACGTCAGTAGAAACCTTATCTCTGAGATTTGTAATTTCGGCTATCTCCCTACAACTATGGTGATTTCGGCTTTTTAATAAGAGAAGAAGATGGCGTTTTGGCTGTAGCTTTTGGGTGATGGTGTCGACAATGGTGTGATTAAAGGGAGTGTAGTAATCGGCCACAATAGGTGAAAGAAACAGAGGTGATTCGGCTTACAAGAAATCGGCAAGAAAGGAAGTAGTTTTCGGGATTTCTGGCACTTTGAGCAATCGGTTATGGTTGATTTTAAGAAGAATGGAAGCAAAAGAAAGAGTGGATCTATGCAAGATAGGTATTCGGCTAGGGAAGAGATCAAAGGGAAGAAGAAAAATGAAAAAAAACAATGGTGGAGATGGGGAAGGAGAAATCGGCTATGAACTTTCCAGGGAGGCAACTCTTGGCTTTTCTGACAGTAGAAGAGAGGAAAAACCCTAAGGTGGCTAACCCTAATTGTCATGACAACAAAAAGAAAATAATATAACCCTAGCATTCCCTCTAAAGCAATCGGCCCAAGTCCTTAAAACCCCTTGCCGAAATTCACCTAAGTTAGGCTCATGCTTGAAAATTAAAAAGAACTCCACGCATACCTTGCAACTCGAACCCTTGTCCTTGATCATTCATTTAGGCGCCACTTTTTTAGGAGCTTAGTGGCACCACCTTGCCACTCAACCAAGGCTCCCTTTGTGACATCTTTTACATGGTTTTTCTTAAAAGCCCACTTAACCAAGTCCCCTTTCACTTGAAAATCCAACTTAATATTTTACCGGGTTTTGACTTAAGCTTGGACCTTGTATAGACCCATTAACACATGTACATACATTATCAACCTTTAGAACACCAAAATTTTAAAAAAATTTCACTAAAATTCACAAAACCCAAAAAATCCCGAAAATCAGGGCGTTACACACACTACTTACACTGACACTTAACTAATTTGCAATGGTTTAAAAAGAGTGGGTGAGCTTAACAAGCTTAGTGAATGCTCAAAATAACCACTATGTAAACAAGTCATTATGGAACAGTGAAATATGCTTATATCATATCCATAACATCTCTAACTCTAATATCATATTGAAGTAAAAATGTGAGAAATAACCTTTTGAAATTTTGTCAATACATATGCAGTAGGGAGTGATCCCTTCTTGTATCTCAAGTCTTTTTTCTATTTGTCAATGGGATTCTACATTTTATATAGTGGGTTGACTTTCATTATGGGTTTTTTTTTTGTTTGATGTCAATACATCAACACAACTGTCGGACTGTTGTTCATTGAAAGAAAAGAAAAAAGAAAAGTTCTCGATGACACTCGGGTATAAACCAAAACCTGTACGTTCTGCATGATAGAGATAGATTGAAACTCTATTTTTTAGTTGAAAGGCAGCCAACGCAATCACAGCCTTTGTTTGAAACAAGTTTAGGAGATACAAATATAAATAATAGTAATCAGGGTATTGATATGTATATTGGTGCTTGTCTGGTCTGTGATGTTCAGATCATTTTACTAAAAGCTGCAGCTATCAATAGTTAATTGAAAAATAAATTGGCAGGAAATGATGTTGGTGCAAGCATTCCTCATAATCGTGTTGGCCAGATCTTGCACAGTGTGGTTCTTGGGACCTTTAACATTGGAGATCAAAGTGAAGGCATTATTTCAGCCCTTACTAGGGTGAGTATTTTCTTTTTCAAAATTTTGGAGCATTTTAGTTTAGATCAAGTGTGTTTCATTCGTTAACTGACATGTGAAATCAATAATATTCTTTATTACTTAACTTATAAGTTATTGGGGCTATTTTAAATTCTTTTGGAGTTAGAAGCCAACCTTCTGCTACTAATATCACTAGGTAGTCTTCAACCTCTATGAGTAATGCTTAATTTCAACATTTGACATTAGGTGGCTTAGAAATGGCATGATTGCATTTCACTCGGTGCATTTTCCCCCTCTCCACCAATGGCAATATGGCGTTCTTCGAATGCAATAGTGACAAGACAACTTTGTCAGAAGATTTTATATGAAGGAGACATAAAAGTTGAGAAAGAATTGCAAAAGTTATTAGTCTCTAAGAATCATGAACTCAAAGAGAATGAGACAAATGCAAGAGCAGTCATTCAATCTAGTAAGTTATTTATATAATCAATAATTTTAAAAGCTTTATGTTTTTCTTACATAAGTGATAACTGTCTTATTTTTTAATTCAGAAAACATGAAGAGGTCAATAATTGAAGAATTATCAGCAATGATTATAATTTTGTAAAACAGGGTGAAAGTAAAACTTTTCCAATCTTATATCCATCACTTGTTAAGTCCAAAGGGATATTTAATTTTAGACTTAAAAGTCACATTGAGAAAAGAAAACCAAAAGCATCCCAAATGCACAAGTCAGTAAGTAATTTGATTATAAATTTACACTTTGTGGTAATTGTAACACCCCTTACCCGTGTTCAGTGTCGGAACAGGGTACGACACATTACCCAAACACAGACACATGCACATGTACTAAATCAAGTCATAGACTTTCATTTAAATTAAAACTATTCATATTTCACCTTAAAGTCCCTTAAATGGGTCTATGAAGTTCAAAACATACTTTTTACACAACCATTCTTATGCCACATTTATCATATCAACATCATGCAATAATTCATCCACACACTTATGCAAGCATGCTCATTCATGAATTGCATCATTTTAACTTATAACGTAACCAATAATAACTACATAAAATGACCTTATACAACAAAACCTTCAAATAGCATAAGCCAATAATTTAGGCCAACTCATAATAACATATAAACAATTAATCAATTCCCTATACATGCCATAGACTTATAAATACTTGAAAACCTTTTTATATCGACCAATGGATTGATAGTGTGTTGAGTCTCCGACGACCTCCAACTCGAGCTAGCATCTATGACACTATACAAAAAAAGAAAGGAAGTGGGTAAGCATTATAGCTTAGTAAGTAAGTATGCAAATAATAAGCAATTTATTAACATGCTTTTATAAATCTTCACAATATGTCCTCAAAATATTATAATCATAATTGCACACAATTCCACTTTTACTCATGTTCATCTCAAGCTATTTACTCGAGTCATAGTCACTAAATTATTTATATCTTGAGCTACAGAACTCCAAATTTAGATCCACTAATTTTTTCTGAGACTACACTCACATATCTTATTACCATAAAATTTTAAGAAATTTTGGTTTAGCCAATAATTACAATTTATTCATTAAAGTTACCCCTGTTTAGTTGTCCAACAGTTCTGACCCCTCTTCACTAAAAATAAATTATCTCCTTATACAGGATTCAAATGATGTTCTTGTTTGTTTGTTTTGAAAATAGGCTCATTAAATATTTTAAACATATAAATCATAACTCATAATTATCTTTTTACAATTTTTAATGATTTTTCGAAGTCAGAATAGGGGATTCTAAAATCATTTTGACCCTATCTCACTAAAACTAAAATATATCATAATATGAAATTATTTTGCTTACTATGTTTCTTTTATGTGAAAATAGACTCAATAAGCTTTAATTTCATATCTCATTCAACCTCTAATTAAATTTTCATCATTTTTGGTGATTTTTCAAAATCACACAACTGCTGCTGTCCAAAACTACTTTATTGCAAATTTCACTCTTTCATGAAACATCATAACAATATGCTCAACATTCAATAACAAAATTCAATTTGCTTGCATGATGCAAGAATTTATCACTTCACTTACTCCTTTGCAGCCTTACTACATTTTGATCTCATACCGAGCACATTGCTCATCGGTGTACACATACAAATACCTACACTTAACCATCATATGATTACATTCATTTTCACTTAGTTATTTTCCCGTTGAACTCATCGGAATATTAATAGATACACGGTGGTTCCATACATAGCACCACCCTTATGATCAATGCTATCTGGTACACATAGTAGCCTGCACTTAGTGCTACACATATGACCAATATTTTCAGGTACACATAGTAGCCTGCTCTTAGTAATACACATGTGACCAATACCATCCGATACACATAGGAGCCTGCACATAGCATTACACACGTGACCATAACTATTTTATATTCATAGTAGCCTACACATAGTACTACATATGATTTCTCATGACATGTCCTTCGTAACCTTTTCTATTCCGAAAGTTCATCCAGTAATTTCTCACTTATTCTCACTTTGTCAATTTCATCCATAGTCAATCACAATTCACCATTTTACATCAAATAGTCATTCAATATCCAACCAGATCTCATATAATATTATACATCGTTTTTATTTATGTTATAATATGACAAAATATTATAACATAAATAAAAACGATGTATTATTTACATACAAACTTACCTCGACCCGAAAATGACAAACGAACATATTCGACATTTTGTTTATTTTCTCCCGTTCTAAGTCCAAATCTTGTTTTTCTCAATCTATAAGAACACATTTAACTCATTTATTCAATATACAACTCAAATTAACCCAAATTCATATTTTGGCAAAAATTATATTTTTACCCCTAAAATTTGTCATATTTAACATTTTGCCCCTAGGCTTGTAAAATAAGTTTTGCTCAACTTCTTTGCATTTTAGGCCTAGGCGAGCCATTTTCATAACTATAGCAGTCCTTTTAGGGATTTTCACCAAAAAATAACTTAGTAAAAATCATTTCTCTAACCATGAACATGCATTTTCTACCTTTAAACAAAAAAATACACACATATTCATCATGGGTCAAAACCCTGGACTTTAATCATATCTCAAATTAGTGGTAAAAATAGATAGATCTTGTTACAAGGATTTCAAAAATGTAAAAATCATTAAAAACGGGGCTAGAATGGACTTACAATCGAGCCTGAAAGCTTAAAAAACCCTAACAATGTCTTCTCCATGCAAGTTTCAGCCATGGGGTAGAAGATGAGCAAAACTTGGCTTTTAATTTGATTTTTAATTCATTTAATCACTAAATGACCAAAATGCCCCTAACTTAAAATTATTCTATTTCACCCATTTCATGTCTATTTTTGTCCAATAAATTAACCAATAATCTAATTGCCATTTAAGGACCTCCAATTTAAAAGCTCATAGAAATTGGACACCTCTAACATAGAGAACTCAACTTTTGCACTTTTTACAATTTAGTCCTTTTGACTAAATTGAGTGCCCAAATGTCAAACTTTTTGAACGAAATTTTCACTGAAGAATTTCGTAAAACTTTAGACCATAAAAATATGATAAAAATAAATTTTTCCCTCATCAGATTTGTAGTTTCGAAACCACTGTTTCGACTAGGCCCAAAATCGGGCTGTTACAGTAATTTTATTTTTTAATTATATTTATTTTAATAAACATTACATTTTATATAGGAAAAAGAAAACAATCAGAAAACAAAGAATTCTTAGATGTACCCATTGGCTCCACTTTAAGTTATAATAATTTTGTAAGTATAAAATTAATTAGTCATATATGGAAACACAAAAATTTAAACACTTTTGCATGCCCTTTTTAACTTAAATTCGTGAAAATTCGATTAAATTCTTGTCGAAAAATAATTAATTATTACAAAATAATTAAATTGTACTTAAATTATGAACATGATGAATTTTAATTAATTTTATAATTATTTTTGATTAATTTTGACTATTTTTTTGACAGATTTGAACAAAGGGTGAAAAATGGCTCGGCAGACACGGCTAGAACCACAAAATCGAGAAGCAGTTTGAAGTATCAAGGTGAATTAATTTCTAGCCTAAGACGGTCCAAATCCAAATATGAGTATTAATTCATAATATAATTAATTTTAATTTATACCCAATTTAATTTGGGCTAAATAAATTATTATTAATTAATTATGGAAAAAGTGGTCTAGTTGAACCGAACCGATTGAACCGAATTGGCCAAGAATTGGGCAGCCCAAAACCGTCCATATGTTGACCCAAACTAGCTTATTAGCTGATTAATGAAGCTTGCAAAAAGGCCTTTGAAGACTTGTCAAAGTTGCATTCAACCCCCTCCACAGTTGGTGGCTTTATGGATTTGCCCCAAGCCATATTTAGCAAAGTTGAAGCCATCAACTTTGCCACATGGGTGGCCGGCCAAGGGGTGGCTTTTGGGCTACTATTTTTAGCAAATTTCAGTTGCCACATTCAGCTATAAAACCCCCCTTGGCTGATCATTCAATCATTAATTCATTCATTCACATCTTTTCTCTCTTCTCTCCATTTGCTCTCTTCTTTCCATTCCAAAAATTCCTTGGCTCTCTTGTCGATTTCCCCTCTTGGAAAAGGGGTGTTCTTCATCCATTTTGGAGTAGAAACTGAGTTTTCATAGCAACCTTGGTTGACAAGGACAATGGAGAACGAAGAATGGAGCAACCATTCAAGTCACGGAGAAACACCAGATTTGATTCTTGTTCCCTATCTTTTCAATTTTTTATGTTGTTGAAATGGTTAATTTAATCAATTTATCTTAAATTTAATTCATGTTAGGTTGATTGCATTCCAGCTACTTCAATTGTTAAAATTATGTTTATGTTGCTATAGGCCTCGGTAAGATGCTTGATTAAGTAAAATCATGACTAAGTTATTCTTGCATTACAATTGTTAGATAACTAATGAATTAATTATTTAAATGGATTGAAGTTGTAATTAATGGACACAATACTAATCAATGCATGTTTATTCTTCTAAGGTAGCTGAAGGTTAAATTAGCATTGTATCTAGTAATACATTTGCCTTGCATAACTTGCAAAGATTATTGTGATTAAACTGTTTCAAGGTAGGGATACTTTGTTATCTCACATAGTCTTTTATTTGTCTATTAAGATTTATTTAATCAACTTGACATAGGGATATGTCAAGGAGATGAATGGGTTTTGGTATGTAAGTAATGTTCATAAGTTAGCAAATTACCGAGTTGCCGTGAATTTATCCGTAACAACATAGACATGAGTTTAACTATTCTAAGTTAAAGAATTGTAATTAATCTAACACAATTATCTCATCTTGATTAAAATCGTATTTTGAAATTGTGCATTAGAACTTTTCGTTTTATTTTAATTAGTTTACTTAGTTTAAAATTTTAGTTTTTAATCACCCTCTTCAAACAAAATACTTTTTCCCACCAAATTGTTTTAAATAGCATTCATAAATAATTCTTTTCACAGTCCCTATGGGTACGGTAACTTGACATTTACTTGTCACTTTATTACTTGTTTCAATTGTGTACACTTGCACATTTTCCTCGTTCCAAGTTTTTGTCGTCATTGCCGGGGAATTTCTAAAAAAAGTCATTATTTGTGAATTTGTTTTTACATTTTGGTTTAATTTTATATTTAAATTTTAACTTGATTAATTTTTTTGTGATTATTTCAGGTGTTTATGTGTATTGATCGAATTATTGACTTACTTCTTGTAGACCCTGAGATTGAATGAACTTTTCGACAGTGTAGAAGACAAGCAAATCAGAGAAGGACTGATGAGATGAACTTTGAAAATATGAATCAAGGAAATGGAGCAAACCTTGTTCAAAATCCTATCCTTATTGCTAATGATAGGGATAGAGCCTTTCAAGCCAACCATGATGAATTTCTATCCCTTGAAACCCAACTTTGAGACTATATGTCCTAATTTTATTTGGACCCTTGCAATATTTAGCCATCACTTTTCTCTTAATTATCTTTAAATTGTCCAAAACACTAGACTCAGTACTATTCAGAATATTCTTTGAAAATAAGTTTTGGGGAGTTGAAAAGGGGTATCAAATGCTCAAAAATTGTAGTACATGAAGCAAGTGCTCGTGCTATTAAAAAAAAGAGCAAAAGGAGAGCACATTTACTTGAAAGAAAATAGATGTACAAAATAGCATGTGAAAGTTAAGGTGGTGTATCGAAGGTAAAAATTCCAAAGGTTCGATTGATGCTGAGTCTAGGGTTTTAAGCCGAAATTTATCTATCTTTTACCTACCTTTAGCCTAGCCACGTTACAACCTTACTAAAGACCTATTGATTCAAGTTTCTATGCTACCTAAATTAGTGGAGAGAAATTGCTATGATCAACATATGAAGACATAAGTTAAACTTAATGATTGTAGCTTAGTTTTGAATAAAGGGATAAAAATAAAATTGTAAAGGTTAACATGTCTTTATTAAGGAAGCATTTAGTCCAAATTTTGCTATTATAATAGTTGTTGAGATTAATTTGAACGATATGTATACTTGGGTAGCATAACTATCAAATTTCTTGTTTTTGAGCATAAGTATACTAAATTCATAATTTTTGGAAAAATATTATTCTGAAGGAGTTTTTTAAAGGTGTTTCTGTGAAATTATTTTCAATTTTGTGCATTACTCAAGACGAGCAATGAATTAAGTTTGGGGGTGTGGAAACACGAAAATTAACACACTTTTACATGCCCTTTTTAACTTAAATTCATGGAAATTCGATTAAATTCTTGGCGAAAAATAATTAATTATTATAAAAGAATTAAATTGTACTTAAATTATGAACATGATTAACTTTAATTAATTTTATAAGTATTTTTGATTAATTTTGACTATTTTTCAATAGATTTGCACAAAGGGTGAAAAATGGCTCAGCAGACACTGCTAGAAGCACAAAATTGAGAAGCAATTTGAAGTATAAAGGTAAATTAATTTCCAGCCTAATATGGTCCAAATATGTGTATTAAGTCATAATATAATTAGTTTTAGTTTATAGCCAATTTAATTTGGGCTAATGTAACACCCCAAACCCAGCCTGGACGTTATGGCCAAATTTGGCGTGTCACATGAACTTTCGACTAAGTATGCGTTCCTTGGTTAAAGTGATCTTTATAAAAACAATGGCTTTAGCAAAAAGTCGATTAATTAAGTCCTTAAGTTATTCATTTGTTACGTTTGTTGTGTTTTGAAAACATCCATTATATTTGATTAAAAACCCGCGCGGCCTATACTAGCAGTTTCGATAAAATATCAATAAAACCAGTAAATGAAAACCATAAAAGAAATTTAAAGAGCGGCCTTATTACAACTTAAAACCCAAATAGTAAAACCAAATAATTAAAATAATTAACTGAAATGAAAACCGAATTTGCAGCTAATGTGGCCACTCCGAATCCCTCACAGCTCCAAGCCTACTATGGTTGGGGATCACCTGCAGAGATGAAACATAAAAGGGTGAGTTTGATAAACTCAGTGTGTAACATAATCCCAACCATAACCCATAACAGACCAAGCCTCAAAATCAGATTTAATTGATCCTTAGCTCAGCACAGAAATCAGAATGAAGCCCATATGCCAATAACAGATACAAAACAGATATGCAGAAAGCCCAACCCAGATCCATCCATAACACCCCCGTACCAGCCTTACACCATGTGGGGAGACTACTTGACCCACCCATCTGCTACACACCATAGAATTTGTAGCGAGACTGCCAGATATTGTGACAAAGTCACCAGATATAGATATTGTGGCGAAGCCACCAGAACAGATATATGTGGCGAGGCCACCAGAACAGATATATGTGGCGAGGCCACCAGAATGCTTCCTCCATCAATATAACCCATAACCCATGCAACAGAAATATATGTCATGGCATACATCAAACATAATCAGAATATCATGCATCTCAGATAAGATTAACCCTAGGGATACATTGGTCATTTGTGTCTGGGGTATAATTGTAATTTTCCATGCTTAGGGGTATTTTAGTCATTTTAACGATTTTCAGAGATTTTATGTATACCAAATTGTCTATTTGTCCATATGTTGTTACAGAAGTCCATTTTAACTTAGTTTCCAGTTTTGCCCTTCTAGGCCCAAAAACCCCTAATGGGCCATACGGTGTCCACTAATACCTTAAGCCCGTTTAATCCAGTTTTACGTTCAGATTACAAATTTTAACCGTATTAGTTCCTACAGTTGTCAGATCGCCTTTAATGACAATGTTTACCTATATGGGCCCAGAAGCCCATTGGGCCCACACTTGGCCCATCGAGGCCCAACTTACCAAAACGCACCGAATTGCACCCTTCGCAATTCAATCAGCAACGATTCTAGATCTAACTATCAGGGAGTAATCGGTTACTCACAGATTCTCACGGGGCTAACCTTTCGGTCATTTTCGGTCACTTTTCGGTTATTACAGCCTTTGCCATTCTAGTCTATAGAAAGGGTATGATACACACTTGTTATTTGCCGATACATTGTCAAGATCCTCGCACGAAAAAGCCTACAATCGGTCACTAATACATTAGTCCAAGAATCGATAACACTCTAAGTCCCTAAAAATCTTACCTTTCTGCCGAATATAGACTAGATCTTAATGTCCAACCGTGTTAGCCTTCAAAATCCTTCGTTGTGCAACCCCTTGGTCCCACTAGCACAAACAAAACAAGAGAAAGAGGCCATCAAGCCCTTAGTCACAAACGTTAGCCTTCCCTTAAGGAGTTTCAGCTTCTTGCCTTAGAACATGATTAACTTAACAAGAGAGGGTCTCGAAATACTTACCAATCTAACCCTAGTCTATAGAAGTTCCACTAGCAACCACAAGAAGAGAAGAGTATTGAAAGGTTTCGGTCTCTGAAGAAAAGAATAAGATTTGTACACAAAAAGGTTTGACTAACAAGTTGTAGAGGGTTTAATGAAGAAAAAGAAGAAAAGGAGGAGAAGAGTGATGATGGTGAAATAGGTCCGGCTATGGGGTTATGGGAGATATCGACAAAATAAGAGAAAGAAGAGAAGTATGAGGCTAATGAGAAATCGGCAAGGTGCAAATGGAAGTTTCGGTAGACAAGAGCACTTGGTTCTAATGGCTTTCGATCAAAAGAAGAGTCGGCAATGGAAGGTTGTCCTAGGCTTTGCGGTTATTTCCATAAAAAGACTAAGATGAAGAAGAAGAGATACGGTTGACAGAAGAAGATGGAAGAAAGAAAAGAGAAGAAGTGGGCAATCGGTTGATAGAAGAAAATGGCACAAGGAAGTGTTTTTGGGAGACCTATATTCGGCTACTAACAAAAATGGAAGGAATCAAAGAACCCTAAGCACTTTACCCTATTTCGACCACTCACAAGGCCACCCAAGCAAAACCAAAAAAATACCCAAAATGAATTCGGAAACACTCGTTTTTGCCAAAATTGCAAAACTCCAACCCCTTAGCCAATTGCTCCCCCTTAAAGACCTTTGGCCGGCCAACTCTTGCTCCTCAAGAGTCCACCATTTGGCCAACTCTAACCTCCCTGATCAGCTCCTACTTTTGCTCCCCTTATCACTCCTCAACTTACTCCTTAGACACATTCAAACTCTTTCTGATAGAGTTCTACCTGAAGACTAACACTTAGCTTTCCTGCTTATAAAAATAAAACACCTTAATTACTTACCTTGTGACTTGAACCCTGGACCTCCAAACCCTCCTAGGCACCACTTTTATAGCTCCTTAGTGGCATCATTTAACCACCTTACCAGGGGCTTCTTTGTGCTCCATTCTGCTAACTTTAAATTTAAAAGCCCACTTCTTCAAGACCTCCTTCCCTTAAATGCTAAAATTTCTTAAATTCGCCGGGTTTCCACCTAAGCTTGAGCCTTATAGGGGCCCGCTATCATACTAAAATATAGTTTTTACAATCAAAACACAAATTTTAAGAATTAGCCAAAAGTCACAAAAATCCCGAAAATCAGGGCGTTACAACTCTACCCTCCTTAAAGAAATTTCGTCTTCGAAATTTACCTGATCCAAATAATTGAGGGTATTGCTGACGCATCGCCTCCTCTGGTTCCCAAGTAGCTTCCTCTCTGCCATGATTATGCCACAGTACCTTTACTAAAAGAACTGATTTCCTTCTTAGAACCTTCACATCTCGATCCAGAATCTGCACGGGCACCTCATCGAACGTCAAATCAGGTTGTATCTCAATCTCTGCAACCGGCACGACATGAGTAGGGTCAGAACGATACCGCCTTAACATGGATATGTGAAACACATCATGAATCCTATCTAGCTCCAGAGGTAATTCCAATTGATAAGCCACTGGACCTACTTGCTTAAGAACCTGATAAGGCCCAATGAACCGCAGACTCAACTTGCCTTTCTATCTAAATCTTAATATCTTCTTCCAAGGTGAAACCTTCAAAAAGACCATGTTACCCACTGAGTACTCAATCTCCTTATGCTTTAAATTTGCGTAAGACTTCTGCCGATCAGATGCTTCTTTTAACCGATCTCTAATCATTTTGACCTTCTCTTCAGTCTCTGCTACCAACTCAGGTCCAAAAACTTGCCGCTCACCCAATTCGATCCAACAACTAGGTGTACGTCACTTACGTCCATACAGCGCTTCATAAGGTGTCATATGAATACTAGCCTGATAGCTGTTATTGTACGCGAATTTTGCCAATGGTAGAAAATCCTACCAACTGCCTCGGAAGTCAATTATGCATCCCCTCAACATGTCTTCCAGAATCTGAATAACCCTTTCCGACTGACCATCAATCTGAGGATGAAAAGCTGTGCTAAAGTTCAACCGCATTCCCAACGCTTCATGCAACTTTTGCCAAAACCTAGATGTGAATCTAGGATCTCGATCAGAAATAATCGACACTGGCACTTCGTGTAGTCGTACAATTTCTGCCACATATAATTTGGCTAACTTGTGAAGTGAATAATCATTGCGAACAGGCGCAAAATAAGCAGATTTGGTCAACCTATCCACAATCACCCAAATTGAGTCCTTCTTTGTCGGTGTCAAGGGTAATCCACTCACAAAATCCATGGTTACCCTTTCCCACTTCCAAAGTGGTACTTTTACTGGCTGCAAAAGTCCGGAAGGTAACTGATGTTCAGCTTTCACTTGTTGGCAAGTTAGACATTTTCCCACAAATTCTTTTACCTCTCGCTTCAGTCCAGGCCACCAATATAATTCCTTTAGATCGCGATACATCTTATTCCTTCCAGCATGCATAGCACACAGTCCTCCGTGAGCTTCTTTCAGAATTGCCTGCCTCAAATCAGAGTCCTTCAGAATACAAACTCTACCTCGGAAACACAGAAAACACAGAATTCCCTCACTGTTCAGTCCAAACTCAGAAGTATCCCCATCTTTAACCTGCTGGAATCGAGAAACCAGGGACTCATCCTTTGACTGCTTTTCCTTAATCTCATCAACCCAGGTTGGCCTTACTTGCAGTTCTGCTAATAGACTACCATCGTCATACAGACTCAAACAAGCAAACATTGCTCTCAGATCAGATACAGTTCTACGACTTAGGGCATCAGTCACCATATTAGCTTTGCCTGGGTGATACTAAATCGCACAATCATAATCTTTAAGCAACTCTACCCATCTCCGTTGCCTAAGGTTCAGCTCCTTCTGAGACAGTAAGTACTTAAGACTCTCATGGTCTGTGTATATGATACACTTTTCCCTGTACAAGTAATGTCTCCAAATCTTGAGTGCAAAGATTACTGCTGCCAACTCTAAATCATGGGTAGGATAGTTTACTTCATGAGGCTTAAGCCATCGCGATGCATAAGCAACCACTTTACCCTCTTGCATCAACACACAGCCCAACCCAACATGTGATGCGTCACTGTATACGGTAAAATCTTTTCCAGATTCTGGCTGAATCAGTACAGGTGGCTCAGTTAGAACTTTCTTCAGCTTCTCAAAAGTTTCTTGCTGCTTCTCGGTCCAAACAAACGGTACCCCTTTCCTTATGAGCTTTGTCAGTGTGCTACCACTACAGAAAATCCTTCCACAAACCTCCTATAGTACCCAACCAAACCCAGAAAACTCCGAATTTTTGATACTGACCTCGGTGGTTTCCATTCTAGAATCACTTCAATCTTTCGAGGGTCCACCTTAATCCCCTCAGCAGAGATAACATGCCCCAAGAAAGTTACCTCCCTCAACCAAAACTCACATTTACTAAATTTTGTATAAAGCTCTTTCTCCCTCAGCACTTGCAACACAATATGGAGATGCTCGTCATGCTTCTCCTCAGTTTCAGAATAAACCAGAATATCGTCAATAAAAATGACCACGAATCGATCCAAGTTTGGCTAGAACACTCGATTCATCAGATCCATAAATGCTGCAGGTGCGTTCGTCAGCCCAAATGGCGTGAACAAAAACTCATAATGACCATACCGAGTTCTGAACGCTGTCTTGTGAATATCCACCTCCTTAACTCTTAACTGATGGTACCCAGATCGAAGGTCAATCTTGGAAAATACTGAAGCTCCCTTAACCTGGTAAAATAAATCATTGATTCTTGGCAGTGGATACTTATTCTTAATCGTCAGTTTGTTCAACTACCGATAATTGATGCACATCCGCATTGATCCATCTTTTTTCTTTACGAACAACACTGGTGCTCCCCACGGAGACACACTTGGTCTAATAAAGCCTCTATCTAACAACTCCTGAATTTGGGCTTTCAGCTCCACCAACTCTTTCGGTGCCATCCTGTAAGGTGCAATGGACACTGGTGCCGTTCCAGGCAGCAAGTCGATTCCAAACTCAACCTCTCGGTTCGGAGGCAAACCTAGAAGCTCCTCTGGAAAAACATCTTGAAAATCCTTAATGGTTCTAACCTTATCCACTATCAGATCCTCAGTTCCCTATTGACTTACAAATGCCAAATAAGCCTCACATCCCTTTCGAATCCACTTCTCGGTTCTCAATGCTGACACCACATTGGACAGATAATCCCTTCGCTCACCTATCACCATAACCTCCTCATCCTCTGCAGTCTTCAACATCATTCGCTTGGTAACACAATCCAGAATAGCCCTATGCTTAACAAGCCAATCCATACCTAAGATGAGATTGAACTCTCCGAAAGGTAGCTCCATTAGATCTCTAGAGAAAACTTTTCCTTGAGTTTCTAAAGGCACGTCTCTATACAGTTTGTCTTCCCTAACCGAGTGACCCAAAGGACTTATTACAGATACCCCACTCACGGTCTCCTCAGAACACACACCCAGCGACCTAGATATAGCACACACAATATATGAATGGGTAGATCCAACATCTATCAATGCGGTGTATGGCATACTAGAAATCAGAAACGTACCAGTTATGACGTTAGGTGCATCACCCTCCTCTTGGCGACGAGCTGCATACACCAACACTGGCTGACGAGCCTCAACAAATCTAGCACCCCTGCTAGGCGCTCCTCGTCCTCGACCATTACCATTACCACCTCTACCTTGTCCACGTCCTCTCGGAGCCTGTGGTCCACCCCTCACTGGTTGAGCGACCCTTTGATCTATAACTTGAACCTAATCTGGTTCCTGGGGACAATCCTTAACCCTATGCTCCATAGATCCACATCAGAAACAAGCTCTAGAACATTTTCGACACTCACCCATATGTATCTTACCACAACTCTTACAACCTTGTAGTCTAACAGCATTCATCGGTACTGCTCGAACTGGCTCTACCACCCTTGCTCTCTTAACATTCCTGTTAACCTCGCTTGAAGGTCTTAAATCTCTCCGAAAACGGTTTCGATCCTTCTCACGATTCTGTCTTTCTGTGCGCTTCAGTTCCTTAACTATCTTAGCTTTCTCCACTAAAGAAGCGAAGTTACGCTCCCTCTGTAGAGCAATTAGCACCCTAAGCTCATCTCTTAAACCATCCTCGAAGCGTACGCTACGTTTGTACTCTGTAGAGACTATCCCAGAAGCATACCGGCTCAGCCTCAGAAACTCAGCCTCGTACTCAGCCACTGTCTTACTCCCTTGTACCAAGTTCAGAAATTCTTTCCTGTGGGCGTCCACATAGCTAGCCCGAAAATACTTTCCTTTGAAGGCTGTCTTAAACAGCTCCCATGTCACCCTATCAGCTGGAGTTCATATCTCTCACCGTAAGCCACCACTGGTAAGCCTCATCTCTAAGTAACAATATGGTAGCTTCTGCTCCACAGAGCAGTCCGGATCATCCATAATCCACTCTGTGGCCTCTAACCAGTACTCAGCCACATTCAGAGCTACACCAGATACACCCCTAAAGATCTTCGCTCCGTTAGCCCTGAGCCGCTCAGAAATAGATCCTCGAATTCCATTCCTCGTACTTGCCCCAGCAACCCTCTCCAAAACTTGAAGCATTGCGTGAGATAGGGTGTCATCCCTGGCACCTCGATCATGAGATTCCACTTCCATTGCCAGTGGAACCAGTGCATCAGCTGCTGGCACATGTCCTGCAGATGAAGATTCAACTCACACACTACCTCGGCCACGTCCACGGCCTCTTCCATGAGCTGCTCGCGTACTCATTTCGTATTATCTGTTTAGAAATTTTATGAATCAGTTTATTATTTCAGTGTTTATTACAGATGTCTTATGAATAGGCAGTAATTCAGAGTTTGTTTTCTTTCGCGATAACCTAGCTACAGTCTCAGTCTACTTATCAGAGTTTCTATAGTTCTAGTACTACCCTAACTAAAGTATCATGATAGGGTTTTGAACAGGCTATAATCAGAATTTCAGAAACAATCAGAAAAGTTCAGAAACTTACAAACTTGGCCGGAGATTCGGTTTCAATCCTTGAAAATTATTTATTTATGGAAGGAAAATATCAAAACAACCTTAAAACAATTTCGAACACAAGTTCTTAAAAATGATTTTTCAAAAAATATTTATTCTCATTACTTTAAAAATTCCCATTTTTAGACCCGTTCCACAGCCGAGTGTTGCAACCTGACTCTGATACCACTAAATGTAACACCCTAAACTTGGCCAGGACGTTATGGCCAAATCTGGTGTGTCACATGAACTTTCGACTAAGTATGCGTTCTTTGGTTAAAGTGATCTTTATAAAAACAATGGCATTAGCGAAAAGTTGGTTAATTAAGTCCTTAAGTTATCCGTTTGTTACGTTTGTTGTGTTTTGAAAACATCCATTATATTTGATTAAAAACCCGTACGGCCTATACTAGCAGTTTCGATAAAATATCAATAAAAGCAGTAATGAAAACCATAAAAGAAATTTAAAGAGCGGCCTTATTACAGCTTAAAACCCAAATAGTAAAACCAACTAATTAAAATAACTAACTAAAATGAAAACCGAATTTGCAGCTGATATGGCCATTCCGAATCTCTCACAGCTCCAAGCCTATTATGGTTGGGGATTACCTGCAGAGATGAAACATAAAAGGGTGAGTTTGATAAACTCAGTGTGTAACATAATCCCAACCATAACCTATAATAGACCAAGCCTCAGAATCAGATTTAATTCATCCTTAGCTCAACATAGAAATCAGAATGAAGCCTATAGGCCCATAACAAATATAGAATAAATATGCAGAAAGCCTAACCCAGATCCATCCATAACACCCCCGTACCAGCCTTACACCATGTGGGGAGACTACTCGACCCACTCATCCGCTACACACCACAGAATTTGCAGCGAGGATGCCAGATATTGTGACAAAGTCACTAGATACAGATATTGTGGCGAAGCCACCAGAACAGATATATGTGGCGAGGCCACCTGAACAGATATATATGGCGAGGCCACCAGAACAGATATATGTGGAGAGGCCACCAAAACGCTTCCTCCATCAATATAACCCATAACCCATGCAAAAGAAATATATCTCATGGCGTACATCAAACATAATCAGAATATCATGCATCTCAGATAAGATTAACCCTAGGGGTACATTGGTCATTTGTGCCTAGGGTTATAATGGTAATTTTCCATGCTTAGGGGTATTTTAGTCATTTTAACGATTTTTAGAGATTTTATGTATACCAAATTGACTATTTTTCCATATGTTGTTACAGAAGTCCCTTTTAACTTAGTTTCTAGTTTTGCCCTTCTAGGCCTAAAAACCCCTAATGGGCCCTACGGTGTCCACTAATACCTTAAGCCCGTTTAATCCTATTTTACGTTCAGATTACAAATTTTAATCGTATTAGTTCCTACAGTTGTCAGATCACCTTTAATGACAATGTTTACCTATATGGGCCCAGAAGCCCATTGGGCCTACACTTGGCCTATCGAGGCCCAACTTACCAAAACGCATGGAATTGCACCTTTTGCAATTCCCTCAGCAACAATTCTCATATAGAAAGGGTATGATACACACCTGTTATCTGCCGATACGTTGTCAAGATCCTCGCATGAAAAAGTCTACAATCGATCACTAATACATTACTCCAATAATCGATAACACTAAAGCCTTAACCTCTTTACCACAATCGGCCAACATAGCCTAAGTCCCTAAAAATCTTACCTTTCTGTCGAATATAGACTAGATCTCAATGTCCAACCGTGTTAGCCTTCAAAATCTTTCGTTGTGCAACCCCTTGGTACCACTAGCACAAACAAAACAAGAGAAAGAGGCCATCAAGCCCTTAGTCACAAACGTTAGCCTTCCCCTAAGGAGTTTCGACTTCTTGCCTTAGAACATGATTAACTTAACAAGAGAGGGTCTCGAAATACTTACCAATCTAACCCCAGTCTATGGAAGTTCCACTAGCAACCACAAGAAGAGAAGAGTATTGAAAGGTTTCGGTCTCTGAAGAAAAGAATAAGATTTGTACACAAGAGGGTTCGGCTAACAAGTTGTAGAGGGCTTAATGAAGAAAAAGAAGAAAAGGAGGAGAAAAGTCACGATGGTGAAATAGGTTCGGCTATGGGGTTATAGGAGATATCGACAAAAGAAGAGAAAGAAGAGAAGTATGAGGCTAATGAGAAATTGGCAAGGTGCAAATAGAAGTTTTGGTTGACAAGAGCACCTGGTTCCAATGGCTTTCAGTCAAAAGAAGAGTCGGCAATAGAAGGTTGTCCTAGGCTTTGCGGTTATTTCAATAAAAAGAATAAGATGAAGAAGAAGAGATACAATTGACAGAAGAAGAAGATGGAAGAAAGAAAAGAGGAGTAGTGGGCAATCGGTTGACAGAAGAAAACGACACAAGGAAGTGTTTTTGGGATACCTATATTCGGCTACTAACAAAAATGGAAGGAATCAAAGAACCCTAAGCACTTTACCCTATTTCGACCACTCACAAGGCCACCCAAGAAAAACTGAAAAAATGCCCAAAATGAATTCAGCAACACTTATTTTTGTCAAAATTGCAAAACTCCAACCCCTTAGCCGATTGCTTCCCCCTAAAGACCCTTGGCCGGCCAACTCTTGCTCCTCAAGAGTCCACCATTTGGCCAAATCTAACCTCCCTGATCAGCTCCTAATTTTGCTCCCTTTATCACTCCTCAACTTACTCCTTAGGCACATTCAAACTCTTCCTGACAGAGTTCTACCTGAAGACCAACACTTAGCTTTCCTGCTCATAAAAATAAAACACCTTAATTACTTACCTTGTAACTTGAACCCTGGACCTCCAAACCCTCCTAGGCGCCACTTTTATAGCTCCTTAGTGGCATCATTTAACCACCTTACCAGGGGCTTCTTTGTGCTCCATTCTGCTAACTTTAAATTTAAAAGCCCACTTCTTTAGGACCTCCTTCCTTTAAACACTAAAATTTCTTAAATCCACCGGGTTTCCACCTAAGCTTGGGCCTTCTAGGGGCCCACTATCATACTAAAATATAGTCTATACAATCAAAACACAAAATTTAAGAATTAGGCAAAAGTCACAAAAATCTAAAAATCAGGGCATTACAGCTAAATAAATTATTACTAATTAATTATGGAAAAAGTGGTCCAGTTGAATCGAACTAGTTGAACCAAACCGGCCAAGAATTGGTCAACCCAAAATCGTCCTGACCCAAATCAGCTTATTAGTTGATTAACTAAGCTTGCAAAGAGGCCCTTGAAGACTTGTCAAAGTTGCATTCAACCCTCTCCACAATTGGTGGCTTTATGGATTTGCCCCAAGCCATATTTAGCAAAGTTGAAGCCATCAACTTTGCCACATGGGTGGCCAGCCAAGGGGTGGCTCTTTGGCTACTATTTTTAGTGAATTTCAGCTACCACATTTAGTTATAAAAGCCCCCATTAGCGGATCATTCAATCATCAATTCATTCATTCACATCTTTTTTTTTTCTCTCCATTTGCTCTCTTCTTTCCATTTAAAAAATTCCTTTGCTCTCTTGCCAATTTCCCCTCCTGGAAAAGGGGTGTTCTTAAGCCATTTTGGAGCAGCAACTGAGTGTTTATAGTAGCCTTGGTCAACGAGGACAACAGAGAACGAAGAACAGAGCAACCATTCAAGCTACGGAGAAACACCGAATTTTATTCGTGTTCCCTATCTTTTCAATTTTTGTTGTTGTTATGATGAACATTTTTATGAATATTTATGTTGTTTAAATGGTTAATTTAATCAATTTAGCTTGAATTTAATTCGTGTTAGGTTGATTGCATTCTGGCTACTAAAATTGTTAAAATTGTGTTTATGTTGTTATAGGCCTCGGTAAGATGCTTGATTAAGTAAAATCATGACTAAGTTATTTTTGCATTACAATTGTTAGATAACTAATGAATTAATTATTTAAATGGATTGAAATTGTAATTAATAGACACAGTACTTAATCAGTGCATGTTTATTCTTCTAAGGTAGTTAAAGGTTAAATTAGCATTGTATCTAGCGATACATTTGCCTTGTATAACTTGCAAAGATTATTGTGATTAAATCGTTTCAAGGTAGGGATTCTTTGTTACCTCACGTAGTCTTTTATTTGTCTATTAAGATTTGTTTAATCAACTTGACATAAGGATATGTCAAGGAGATGAATGGGTTTTGGTAAGTTAGTATGTTCATAAGTTAGCAAATTACTAAGTTGCCATGAATTTATTTGTAGCAACATAGACATGAGTTTAACAATTCTAAGTTAAAAAATTGTAATTAATCTAACACAATTATTTCATCTTGATTAAAATCGTATTTTGAAATCGTGCATAAGAACTTTTCGTTTTATTTAATTAGTTTACTTAGTTTAAAATTTTAGTTTTTAATCACCTTTTTCAAACAAAATATTTTTTCCCACCAAAGTGTTTTAAATAGCATTCATAGAGAATTTTTTCACAGTCTCTATATGTAACAGCCCTATTCTGACCCTAGTCGGGAAGTGGTTTTGGGACCGCTAAACCGAGTCGTAGAAATATTTGAATATAATATTTAATGTCTAAAATATGTGATCATGCATGTGTGACATTTGAATGCTTTGATTTTTGCCAATTTGAATGTGTTTCTAAATAAAAAGGACTTATGTGAAAAGATTTAAATATATGTGTGGCTAAATTCAAGAGATTTATAAAATAATGAAGTAAAATAAAAGGGTTTGCATGTCAAATAGCCACTTTTAAACGTTAGTGGCCGGCCATGCTTTTGTTTTAATGATTGTGTTTGTATTTTATAATATTAAATAATCCTTAGTGGAATGTTATCATATTATGGATATTAATTAATAAAGAAATGGGTGAAAAGAACAAAGTTCTTTTATTTGTTCTTCATGGCCGATTATGTTAAGGAAAAATGGGGAAGAAGGACATTGAGTTTCGGCATTTTGATTTCTTTCATTAGGTAAGCTTCTTTGAAAATTTTGAATCGATGTTTGATTTGTTGTAATGGTTATGTGGTTATCTATTCAACCCATGGATTAATTTTTGTTTTTTTATTTGACATATATATGTGTTTCGGTCATGAGAGTGATGGTGGAAAGGATTGTGATTTTCATTGATGCTTTTGTTAGGTAATGAAATTAGTTGTTGTTTGAGCTAGTTAAATGTTTTTTTTATGAGGATTATGGATAATTAGAATCGGTTTGTGTGTGTTTAAGCTCTTTCCCATAGTTGCCTAGTTTAATTTAAGATTATTGGTCAAATAATTAGATGTTAAATTATGGAAGTATGATGCTAAGGGGCTGTTTTGAGTATTAGTAAATTGGTGAAGTGTTCGGTTGTTGTAAAGTGTGGATTCATCTTTGGTGGTAAGATGAGCATTCGGTTTTGATCATGGAAGCATAGGGAGCTTGTTAAAAGTTCAATTTTATAAAAGTTAAATGTGTGTGTGTGCTTGTGCTAGTGTCAAATGTGCCTTGGGTGATTTAGCATTAAGTTTAGTGTTATATGAATTGAGTTTTACGATTTTAGAAATTCAATGATATTCGGCCAATTTGAATAATTCATGGCACCTCAAGCAAATTAGTTTTAGATGTTATTAAATACGGAAGATTATTTAAGCATAATACCAAATGTGATTTTAGTTAATGATTCGGTTATGAGTGCTGATTTTGTTTTATAATTAGCCGAATGTGTATATGTATGCTATGAGGTAGTTTAGTTTAAAGAAAATTAAGGTGCTCGTAAGGTGATTGCCGTGGATAGTTTAAGTAATGAAATTTAATTTCTATTATGTAAAGTGATGACATTGCCGTTTGTAAATTGAGTAGTTAAAATTGTTGATTGAGCATCAAGAGCTTAAGGGGACAAACTCGAATCGAGGAAAAATGAAGGTAGTCGTGTAGTCAATATAGCTGTACGATAACTTTTGAGGTAAGCTCTTAAACGATTAAGTTGAATTTATGTGTTTAAAGATTAAATGAATATAGAATAAAGTTTCAGTATATGTGATATATAAATATATATTTTTGAATGATTAATAATGTTCATAATATGAGCCGAAAATGGCTAACTTACTTGATTGAATTGTGCATGGAAATGAGGTATATGCTAAAAGAGTTTTAGAGAATGATATATGATCTCTGTGTTTCGGTTAAGTAATGGTAAATAGAATAAGTATAAATTTAGTGAGGACTATGTGTGATAGCCAAATGTCTTATGAACTAATATGTGTGAATGGTATTTTGAATACATGAGATAAGATGGAATAACCGAAAGCATCATGAGTTAAGTCGTGAATAAAATACTATGAATTTCTTGTAAATACCGAATAGTGATTACTTTTGGCTATGAAATTTATGCTTTAAATTCTTGGATGTATTTGAAATCAATATAAGGAAATGGTATTTTAATAAATTATGTGATGAAATTACCGAATGAATTATGAGATGAATTGTGGATTAATGTTACAAAGCAAGCGAAACTACTAATGTGATTAGGAAA
This sequence comes from Gossypium stocksii, assembly GCA_020496765.1. Classification (NCBI taxonomy): domain Eukaryota; kingdom Viridiplantae; phylum Streptophyta; class Magnoliopsida; order Malvales; family Malvaceae; genus Gossypium; species Gossypium stocksii. Next base: position 47,975,229 of record CM035624.1, read on the forward strand.
TTGAAGAAGAGTAAATTGTAATAAATCTGCTTGGGGCAGCAGCAATAGCGTGATTTTAGAAAATCACCATAAATTGTTTGAGTTGAGTTAGAGGTAGAATAAATTATGTAATTAAAGCTTGATGAGTCTAGTTTCTTATAAAAGAAACCTTGTAAGTAAAGAAATTGCCGATAATGAGATTTTTAAAGTTGTGTGAGACAGAGTCAGAATGACTCCAAAATCCCCTGTTCTATTTTTAGAAAATCATTACAAATTGTAAAAAAATTGTATATTTACGATTATGGTCTATTTATATCTATTTATATCTATTATCACGAACAGTATTGGGCATAAGCCCTTTTTCAGTATCAGTGACAATTTGGGCCTTAGCCCATCTCAGTACAATGTCAAAAATGCAGTAGGGCCTTAGCCCATCACAGTATCAATAGCAGTAATAGTTATGCAGTAGCAAAATCCTACCCAACTAGCTTTTACACACCATCTCCATCTAACCCTACACACCATGTAGGGATTAAATCAACCCATCCATCTCTACACACCATGCTATTCCAAAATGCGGCACATAATCAGAAATTTGCAGCAAAGCTGTTAAATAACAGCCTTAATAGCTGTAACACCCCAAACCCGACCTAGACGTTATGACCGAATCTGGTGATGCCATATTGAAGTGCTTTTCGGAAAGTGTGATGTTGATGAAAACCCTAGTTTCTATTTAATCACTTTCTGTTACTCAATGATGGGTCTAAAAACATGTCGTTCATTTCTAAAACATGAATCATCAAAAAGTTACTCCCTTTAAAAAATGTTACTAATTCCCAAAACATCATTTACTGTGGAAGCTTTTAAACCGATTGCGTATTTGAGGTAATTTTGATAAAACATTTATCTTTTGAAAACTTACATCTTTTCCTACTGCTAACAGTTATAAACCAAAACAACAATTAAATCCCAAATTAAAAATATAAATTCAAAGGCCATTATTACAATAAAATACCCAAAAATTAAGTTGTAATCATAAAAGACTAAATCGGATTAGCTGGGTCGTGTGGTCACCACAGGGTCCTCCGTTGCACCGACTCTCCTATGTTTGGGGATTACCTGTACAGTTAAAACAGATGGGTGAGTTTACGAAAACTTAGTGTGTAATCCCATACTAGCAAACAGACAAAAACAAACACAGTCTGGGCCTAAGACCTTCTCAGTATCAGTGACCATCTCAGTTTGGGCTTTAGCCCATCTTAGTATAGAACAGTCATGTTGGAAACACAAAAATTTATATACTTTTTCATGCCCTTTTTGACTTAAAATCATGCTATTCTGGTTAAATTCTTGTCAAAAAATAATTAAATATTATAAAATAATTAAATTGTGTTAAAAATATGAACATTATGAACATTAATTAATTTTATAGTTAATTTTGATTAAATTTGGTTATTTTTGACAGAATTGCACAAAGGGCGAAAAATGGCCCAGCGGACACTGCGAGAAGAACAAAACCGAGAAGCAATTTGGAGTATGGAGGTAAACTAATTTCTAGCCCAAGACGGTCCAAAAATGTGTATTTATTCATAATTAAATTAATTTTAATTTATTCCCTATTTAATTTGGGTTAAATAAATTAATTTCAATTACTTATGGAGAAAGGGTCTAGCTGAACCGCAGTGGTCGAACTGTATGGAGTGAACCGAACCAGCCACTAATTGGGATGACCAGAACCGTCCATAGGCTGACCAAAATCAGAAATTTAGCTGATTAAATATGTTTGCAAAAAGGCCCTTGAAGAACCTCCAATTTGCATTCAAACACCACCTTTATTTATGGCTTTGTAGATTTGCCCCATGCCTAAAATAGCAAAGTTGAATTTCTCAACTTTGCCATGTGTGTTGCCGGCCATAGGGGGGCTCTTTGGCTGCTGGAATTTTCTATTTTTAACAGCCACAATCAGCTATAAAAGCCACCCCTTGCTGATCATTTCAATCATCCCTCAATCCCACAACATTATCTCATTCTCTCTTCCTTTCTTTCAACTTTTCTCTCCATTTCCCATCCCATTTTCCTATAGTCTTGTGCCAATTTCTCCTCTTGGAAAAGAGGTATTTTCCCAACCATTTTGGGCAGAAAGCAGGTGTTCATCGAAGCCTTGACCGGCAAGGACAACGGAGATGAAGAACAGAGCAATCAGTCAAGCCACGAATAAACACCGGATTTGCCTTCTTGTTCCCTATCTTTTTAATTTCTGTTGTTTTTATGATGAACATGTCTATGGATATTATTGTTGTTGAAATGGTTATTTTAATCAATTTAGCTTGAATTTAATTCGTGTTGGGTTGATTATATTTTGCCTACTTGAATTATTAAAATAGTGTTTATACTGTTATAGGCCCCGGTAAAAATGCTTGATTAAGTAAAATCATGCCTAAGTTATTCTTGCATTAAATTTATTAGATAACTAATGAATTAATTGTTTAAACAGATCGAAATTACAGTTAATGGACACAGTACTTAATCAGTGCATGTTTAATTCTTCTAAGGTAGCTGAAAATTAAATTAGCATTGTATTTGGCAATACAAATGACTTGCATAACTTGCAAGGTTGTTGTGATTAAATTGTTTCAAGGTATGGCTACTTTGTTACTTCACATAATCTTTTATATGTTTATTAAATTGAGTTAATTGTTTGAATTGACATGGGAACATGCAAGAGGTTAGTTGAATTTAATAAGTATGTATGAGCAATAGTTAGCAATTTTTCCAAGTTGCCATGAATTTATTCGTAACAGCATAAGCATGAATTTAATAATTCTAAGTTAAAAAGATGTAATTAATCCAACACAATTATATCATCTTGATTAAATCATAATTGAAATCGTGCATTAGAATTTTATTTTATTTTATTATTTTACTTAGTTTTTAATTAGTTTTAATTCATCTTCCAAAACCAAATTATTTTTACCTCACCAAAGTGTTTTAATTACATTCATAAATAATTCTTTTACAGTCCTTGTGGGCACGATAACTCGACATTTACTTGTCACTTTATTACTTGATATGACTGTGTACACTTGCACATTTCTGCCATTCCACATGTGCTTGGGCCTTGGCCCATTACAATAACATTACTCAGTGCAGTAACAGATTAAACAGTATAAAGATCCTACCCATCTAGCCTCTACACTCCATCTCTGTCCAACCCTACACTCTATGTGGGGATATAATCAACCCACTCATCCCTACACTCTAGAGAGTACCAAATGCGACACTATACAGTAATATGCAGCTGGGCTGCCAGTAATTTAGGCTCGAAGCCTTTCAGTACACTTCCCCTAATCAATATAAAACCCACCCCATGCAATGCATTATGCAATCATGCCATGCCAGGTTAGGATATCATACATGTATTCAGTATAGTTAACATAGCATGCTAAAGTATAGTCATACATGTAACGCCCCAAAAATCCCGAACCTTCATTTTTGCATTTTTGGATGTGTGAATGATTTTCTAGTCAGGTTTATTTTTCTTTAGTGTTGGAAAGATTCCATGAAGTTCTCAACCTGAACTTGAAAGTAGGAAAAATTTTAGTTTAAGCATCAAAGGAACCCTGACATTGAATGGTATGGCTTTTAAATAAAGGGGGTAGAATAAGGATACAAGCGAGCTTGGGGTGTAGTGGCAGAGTAGCACCACTTAGGGAGCTATAGGCGGCATCAGTAGCAAGTAAGGGGATCCTAGGTTCGAGGCCTAGAGTGGTGTTATTTGAGACTTTATTTTTGCACTTTGGAAGGATAGTAGTGGCATTGGAGTGGGCTCTGAAGGGAGTGATCAGAAGAGAAATTCAAGGAAGGGATTAAGGAGCTTATCATGGAGAAAATTTAGGAGATCGGGATAGGAGAGGTGTTGGAGCCGAATTGGCAATTAGGGGTAGGCAATTTCGGCTATAGTAGTGTAAAAGCTGAATTCCCTTGTTATTTTTCAGCATTTGCTCCTCTTGAGTTCGGTTTTCTCTGTACACCTAGGTAAAGTGTCGATTTCTTCTTTCATTTTTGTTTTTCTGTGCCGATTTCACCATTATTTTCCCTCTTGCCAGATTTTCCCTTTCCATACTGCTTTTGTTGAGACTTTCTCCTCTCAACTCTCTTTGTTACATCATTTATTTCATTGTTCTTTAGCTATAGCTGTTTGGGGGCTAAATCACTTAGCCGATTCTTTTCTTCCCCTTCTGCAACGTTAGACTATTCTTGAGATCTCTGCCAAATCATTTCTTACTTTTTGGGTTTTGGGTAAGTGTTCTTCACTTCGATTTTAGGAGTTGGCCGAATAGTCATAAAGTTTATAGGGGTGACTCGTGTTGGATGCAAGTCACCTACTACTTAGGTTTTAATGGTTATGTTGGTGTAGATCTAGGAGTATTTGCAGTTAGAGATTAAAGCAAAAGCTATTAGGACTTGTCGCATAGGGTAAGGCTATGGTAAGATTCGGTTCTTGGTAAATATTATGGATAAGCATGTGATTAATTGAAGGTTGGTGTTGGTTGTAGGTTCGTAGCTAAGGAAAGTGTAGCACGTTCTACTACCAGGTGTGTACATACACCGCACACATGACAAATCGGCAAAAGTTGAAATCACAAAATGCCAGAATGCCAAAAAGCTGAAAAGCCGAAAGGCTGGCACCGGCAACCACACAAGCGTGCGAGCACTCGTGTAGAGATACCGATACGAAAACCCAGGCCAAGGGAGTGATCTCATGGTCTCGGGCCACTTTTTGGTCAACCGGGCTAGAATAGGCCAAATGGGTCCGACGGGCTCGTGGGCCCAAATCGGCAAAAATTGATAAGTGATATTAAGTGACGAGCTGGTATAGTTTGTTGAATTGTTTGGAATGGATTAGGCCTAATGGGCCATATGAATGAGATTGGGCCTGATGGGCCGTATGATTGTGATTGGGCCTAATGGGCCATGTACATGTGATTGTGCCTGATGGGCTATATGAATGCATGAAAGCATGTAGACTTGCTAGGGTTTTATAATGGACTTTTGAGCCTAGTATTAATAAATTCTTAAGCAAGCATAAAACTTAATTAATTTCTCAAGTGCGTTTGAAGACAAGTCATAAGGGTAGAGTGTGGCAATAGGCATATGTATGTCTAGGATTGGATCTAGGGAGGGCTTGGTACTTAAGCGGTCTTAATGGCCCACCTCCTCTTCTTTGGAATCCTACTCGGTGCATAGTGTCTGTTCACTTTAGCCAACGAGGACTTGTTAACGGGCGAACTGTTAAGAAATTACTGAAATACCTCTATAGGGTAGAATTACTGAAATACCCCTGTAGGGTAGAATTACTGAAATACCCTTGTGTGTTATAAGTATGACTTATGTATACTGTATGCTATATGTTGCACTCATGTGTTATGATGTTGCATGTGGGTGGGAGTAATATTGGAGGAAGTGTTATAAGAGCATCGCATAGTCGTTTGATGATCGTAGGTCCAACGAAGGCTTTTAAGCCCAATATATGACCAGCAAATTTGTTGTAATGTTAGGTAGTACTGCAACTGGCACTACCCTTGGAGTGTATCGGATGCGTGGGTTGATATAATTATCCCCATAGGATGTGTTTCGATTGGACGGAGATGATGTGTATCGGTTGGATGTGTTGGGCATTGCACCATTATATTACTGTATACATGATTGCCTTAGATTTTGTGCTATTATTGTATTGGGCTCAAGCCCAAGATAACTTGAGTTGCATGACATATATATATTGTTGCTGAGGGTTGTACACACTGAGTTTTGAAACTCACTCCCTCTTTTATTTTTCCCAGGTGCACCTCAGTAGGCGGTTCAGCGGATGGAGGGACTCAGGGGTAGCCAACTAGCAAGGTGATTTAGATATGTTTTTCTTATGAATTTCTAGTATTTCAATTATTTTAGTCTAGATTATAATAAGGCCTTTTCTCTAGTTATTATTATTACTCATTATGATGCTTTAAGATTGGAACATGGATTTATTCGTTTTAAACACATTTTAAGTTTTTTTTTTGGAACCACTTATTTTTTTTAGAATTAAGGTTCCGCAGTTAAAGAAAATTTCCAAAGTCATTTTTAACATGAAATAAAAAAAAAAGACTTTTGAATATACCTTCTTATAAAAGAAAATACAAACTGGGTTTTACTTGAAATTTCTTTAGAAGGGTTTTTCAATGAAAACAAGGTTTTCGATAAAACACTTCAATGTGACACGCTGGATTCGGCCATAACGTCCGGGTCGAGTTTGGGGTGTTACAATACATGCACATACATATATATATCACATAGGGACATAGCAGCCATTCAGTCAATTAGGGGTCTAGGCAAGCTTACAGACCCAACAGTAGGTCCACAGTCGTCTCGGGCGACCCATGCAACCTTAGCAGTCAATTAGTGAATGTAACAGCCTAGTTTGGACCCTAGTCGGAACAAGTTGTCTCGGGACCACTTAATCGAGTTAAAATATTTATTTTATTATTTAATGAGTTTTACAGTATGATAGAATTACTATGTGAAAATTTTGTAAAAAAAATTTTTGATTAAATGGTTAATTCGGTAAAAAGGACTAAATTGCGTAACGCGTAACATATGAGTTTTATTAATTAAATGACTCAATTAGCTTTAGAATTAATAGTGGGAGTCCTCGTATGGTAAGTATACCATGAGTTATATGGATGGACGGTTAAGCACACGAAATAGTGGATTTTAAATGTTTTGTATTATGGTTAATTTGGTAATTAGTATATTAAATTATTATTAACTAAAAACAAAGCCATATTATGTATTATTCACCATCTTCTACCTATTTGAGAAAGAAAGAAAAGCTATTTCATTAGGTTTCATTCGGCATAGCTATTTAAGCTCAATTAAGGTATGGTTTTTTTATCCATTTTTAATGATTTCTATGTTTTTGAGCTCATTGCAGCTCGATATAGCTAGCCCGTACCTCAATTTCTAAAATTATTGATGATTTTGAAATATGCCATTATTGAATACATGTATTGTCGAAAGCTATTTTTAAGGTTGTTGGAAAAACGGGGTCGACTATAAAAAAACGCAAATGAGAGTCGCCACCAATCCTTTTAGGTGTGATTGGATCACTTTATAAAACGTTTTATTTAAAACATTGATTTTGGTCCATGAAAATTCAAGAAAATGAGTTCGGGAGTCAATTACGTACGAGGAAGGATTAGCACCCTCGTAACGCCCAAAATTGGTACCAATTGAGTAATTTTTTGTCCTAATGTTGAAACTTTGAAAAGATTTAAAAGTATGGTCCTTTTTAAAATCTGAGCAATTTGAGTTAAAATCCAAGATTCTTTTTGTCTCGAAAGAATATAAACACATCACATCCAGCACGTTAGGACACAATGTTTCTAAATTCTTGTAACTAAAACCATCTCGTAATTTACAAAATTTACGTAAAAGGATATTTTAAGTATTTAGACAAACGGGAAATCACAACCTAGCACGTTAGGGTACTATTTCCCGAATTTCTGAACACAAAAACATTGCCTTATTTTGAAAATACTTTTGGATTAAATGAAATTAAAAAAAAAAAACAGTGATGCAAGTAGAAATATGACATTAATATATGGCAAGATATAACTACTAAACAATATAAATTACAATATATATACACACTAACATTTCATGCAAATTTCAACATTTAGAACAACACAAAATAATAGATTGGAAAAAAACAACAACTATGTTTTAAAAAAATAAACAGCCCCATAAAAGAGATAATTAAAAAAAGTGAATTATAACATTTTCAAAAAAGAGAAAGATATGAAAAACTTAAAAAAAAAAAAAAAAAGGGAGTAAAATGTTAATGGAAAATACATGAGGTATTTAAAACAATAAATGGATATTGTGGTAAAAAAAATATTTAAGAAAGGTTAATACATATATATATATATATATACATAAAGAGTTAATACGTCTTTTAAAAGAATGATTTATAACATATAATATACATATATTTATAAAACAAAACTTTATATTTGTAATAATTCACTTTAAAATATAGTACTATATATAAAAAAATAAAATAATACATAATATTTAATAATAATACTAATTTTAAAACCATATATAATATTTAATAATACAAATTTAAAAATAATAGATGGTAATAATATACAAATTTTAAAAAAATACTTATAATATAATAAATAATATATGGAAATAATAATATAACAAAGTACATATAATAAAAATAATTTTGTATATAATAAATAATAGATGAAAATAACCGTATAAAATAATGTGTACATAAAAAATATCTTTTTAATATATAAAGTATTGAAATAAATAAATAATAGTATCAAAAGTCCTAGGCTAAGTAAAAATAAAATATAAAAAGGATTAAATTTAAATTTAGTAAAATTTCTAGAAATTTGTAAAAAAAAAACTAAATTCGGGACCTAATTGGAATGCGCTTTAAAAGGGAGGGACTCATTGGGAAATAGACCCTGATCCCAAAACAACGTCGTTCCAATTCTTGCCTTAAAATGGCTCAAGGGACTTAATTAAAACACAGGCCATAATTTCGGGTCAAATTTAAAATAATAAAAGATGTAATTTAAACGAAATTACAAAATACGAAAATAAGGAAGGACCTATAGGGCAATTAGACCTTTTGACAAAAACACGCGGATCCTCCCCGGGTAATCGGGTCAACGCGCTGGTCATGCTTCTAAACGACGTCGTTTTATGCCTATTGAGTTAAGCAAAACGATGTCGTCTCTTGAGCGTTATAAAACCAAAAAAAAGCCTAAAAAATTCATTTTAGAACCATTCGTAAAAAAAACAAAAACAAAACTGAGAGTGCTCTCCCCTCCTTGGCCTGAGCTCCGGTGACGGTCACCGGCGGTCAGAAGGTCAAAAGCCTTCTCTTTTCCAGGCGAATCATAGGTAATCTCTTACTCTTTATTTTTATTTATATTTTCGTAATAAAAATATAAAAAAAACTCTTCTTTTGGGGTTTTTGTAACTGTTATAAAAAAATGCGTAAAGTAAAGCAAATATTTAAATAAAATAAATAAATAACCACCTCTGCTTAAAGAAAACTGTTTCTTTGTATATATTTTGGCTTAGTATCCGTAGCTTTACACCGTTCTAACCTGGGCCTTTTTATAGCCACTGTAATATTACAAGTTTGGTTAAAAACGAATCTTTTGATTTCTTGCCATACTTTTTGTTTCCTTGCTATTGTTTCCTTTCCTTTTTTTTTGCATGCGAATGCGAAAATCCCGGCAGTGGCAATGGAGGCTGCGCATGGAGCTTGCGTCGCGAAGAGAGGGCTAAGGTTCCTAACCCTAGCTGAAAAAATTAAGTTTTGAGCCTCTTGGGCCTTTGGTTTTTTTTAAATTTGGGCTACCAGGTCTGGCATGGTCCTGGGGTAATTGGGCAGTGGTTGTAAGTGGGGTCTGGGTAGTGTTTGGTTACTGGGCTAGTTTAGGCTAAGGATGTATTTGGGTATTTGGGCTTAAGCTATTGGGTTAGTCTGTTTGTTTTTGGGCCACGGGTATTTGTAATTTTGGACTTTATTTTGGGTTGTAAAAAGACTATTTAAAAATGGACATTTTATTCCTTATTATTTTTGTGTTATTTTGGACTATGTATAGGCTTCCAACGGGCCGGGTAAAATTGGGTGCGTACAGTTGCCCCTCTTTGCTCATTGCCGTGTAAGGGGAATAGAACAAAGACTATAAAAGGACCAATTTTGCCCAGGCTTGCCGAGTCTTGAGTTCTTGGTCCTCATCTTTGTCCAAGGTATTCTATAAGCTTCAATCTATTTCCAGGAAGGTAATATCTGCTATCTTCGATTTGCTCCCCGCCAATATAGGGATTGCCAAATCTGCTGTATTCGATCTGCTCCCCGCCCATACAGGGATTGCCTAATCTGCTATCTTCAACCTACTCCCCGCCCATACAGAGATGCCAAATCTGCTATCTGCGATCTGCTCTCTGCCCATACAAGGATGCCAAATCTATTATCTTCGATCTGCTCCCCGCCCATACAGGCATGCCAAATCTGCTTTCTTCAATCTGCTCCCTGCCCATATAGGGATGCCAAATCTGCAATCTTCAATCTGCTCCCCACCCATATAGGGATGCCAAATCTGCAATCTTCGATCTGCTCCCTACCCATACAGAGATGCCAAATCTGCAATCTTCGATCTACTCCCCACCCATACAGAGATGCCAAATCTGCAATCTTCGATCTCCTCCTCACCCATACAGGGATGCCAAATCTACTATCTTCGATCTGCTCCTCGTCCATACAGGGACGCAAAATCTGCTATCTTCGATCTGCTCCCCGCCCATACAGGGATGCCAAATCTGCAATCTTCGATCTGCTCCTCGCCCATACAGGGATGCCAAATCTGCTATCTTCGATCTGCTCCCTGCCTATACAGGGATGTCAAATCTGTTATCTTTGATCTGCTCCCCGCCCATACAGGGATGCCAAATCTGCAATCTTCGATCTGCTCCCCGCCCATATAGGGATGCCCAATCTGCAATCTTCGATCTACATTGTTCCCTAGAGGGCACAACATGTAGAATTTGTATATGCCTATGCTTAATGATTAGAATGCTATGATCGAAATGAGTCAAATGCTCCTAATTAAACACATTATGATGCAAGAATGTTATGAGAATGATCCCTATTTCAGGTGCCATCACTCATTCGTTTATCGAGGTTTTAACTTCGTTCTTCCCAAAGTATCAACCATCACATGCTTTGAATCCTCTCCATTAATTTGGTCCGTCATACCACTTCCTGAATGTTATGGCCCACTGGAGATGTTTGTGAAATAATCTTTTCTTAGAATTGATGTTGCTCAACCCTTTAATTTGCCCTATCACCATTTGGACAAAAGAGGTAATCTCAATTTTCTCAAGTACCTCCAACCCTTACTTGTGGGAATTCCTAAACAATTGTCCTGTTTCAGTTTCTTGTATTATTCAGAAATTCCCAGAGTAATATGCAAAACTTGTTTTGTGAAAATATTATTAGTTCAATCAATCATTAATTCAATGCAACACACTTTATAAATAATGGCAGCAAACAAATTAATCTCTGAGGATAATTAGAGTTTGAACAAATTATCAAAAATGCAAAGGAGATTAATGTAGGAATATATCTTTGAGAAGAAAAAGAATCCAAAGATAATAAATAAAACAGAAACCAGATGCCCCAGATATCGTAGCTTGGGCTTCTATATACGAACTCCATGAAGATTGCTTTAAGCTTAACATGTGTTTTAGAAGATCCAAAGTACTTTGTTGATGCCCCGGCATGTAACATACTTCACTTCTTGTTGATTCAGGTATAGCAAGATCACCGTATGCCTTTCAAAATTTGAGCCACCCTTTCGGGGTTTTCAACTCAAAACCCCTTTGGTCTCAAGGCGCCCTTTACGGGTTTTCACCTTGGCCTCTCCTCTTTTTTTTTTTAAGTCTCAAAGCGCCCTTTGCGGGTTTTTCTTTAGCTTCTTCTCCTTCTCAGGCAAAGTATTTTTTGACTGCATCTGAATTTACAGGATTAGGTAAACTTTTTCCACCATTTCGGCCAAAATCAGTACACCACCGGAGAAAGCTTTCTTTACCACATATGGCCCTTCCCAATTCGGAATCCATTTTCCTCTGAAATCCTTCTATATGGGAAGGATCTTTTTTAGTACAAGGTCCCCTTCATGAAATTCTCTTGGACGAACTTTTTCATCATAAGCTTGCATCATTCGCTTCTAATACATCTGACCATGACGAATAGCCTTTAGCCTCTTTTCTTCAATCAAGTTCAATTGGTCATACCGCGATTGAACCCACTCTGCTTCATCTAGTTTTACTTCTGACAAAATCCGAAGAGAAGGTATTTCTACTTCAATGGGTAAAATTGCCTCCATCCCATAGACCAACGAGAAGAGAGTTACCCCAGTAGAGGTTCTGACAGACGTTCAATAGGCAAAGAGCACAAATGGCAACTTCTCATACCAATCTCTATAAGTTTCAGTCATTTTCCCCACTATCTTCTTGATATTTTTATTTGCTGCTTCCACTGCCCCATTCATTTTTGGGCTATATGGAGATGAGTTATGATGTTTAATATTAAACTGACTACAGACTTTTGCATTGTGCTATTGTTCAAGTTCAGTGCGTTATCCGATATGATTCTCTCAGGCATCCCATACCAGCAAATGATCTCTTTTTTCAAGAACCGACTGACTGCTGACTTAGTAACACTTGCGTACGAAGCAGTTTCCACCCATTTCATGAAGTATTCAATAACCACAAAGATAAAATGATGCCCATTCGAAGATTTTGGTGAGATCGGCCCAATGACATCCATGCCCCACATAGAAAAAGGCTATGGAGATGTCATAACATGCAAAATGAATCTTATCACCATAGATTTGGCATTTATGGCATCTTTTGACATAGTTGATGCAATCTCCTTCCATAGTAGACCAATAATATCCAAATCTCATGATTTGTCTAGCCATCGTGAAACCATTAGCGTGTGTCCCACAAACACCTTCATGCACCTCTTTCGAAATTTTCCTGGCTTCCACAGCGTCAACACATCTCAAAAGCACTTGATCTTTCCTTCTCTTGTACAGGATATCCCCATCCAGAACTTAATCACAGGCTAACCTCCTCAATGTTCTCTTGTCATTCTTAGTTGCCTGTTTAGGGTACTCACAATTTCTCACATATTGTAATATATCCTGATACTAAGGGTGGTCATCCTTTTCCTCTCTTTCGATGTTACAACAATGATCTGAAACCTTAAAAATACTCATCTGAATGGGTCTCACATCCTCTTCCTTGTTCAGTTTTATCATAGAAGCCAGAGTTGCCAAAGCATCTGCCATCTGATTTTCATCCCGTGGGAGATAATTGAAAGTAATGTCGTCAAACTCCTCAAGTAGCCCCAAAACTACCCTTCGATAATTAATCAATTTGGGATCTCTTGTCTCCCATTCTCCCTTAAGCTGGTAAATCACTAATGCGGAATCTCCATATACTTCCAGTGTTCTAATTTTGCACTCTATGGCTGCGCGAATTCCTATGATGCATGCTTCATACTCGGCCATATTCTTGGTACAATCAAAATCCAATTTGCACGTGAAAGGATAATGATCTCTATTTAGGGATACCAAGACTACCCCAATTCCATTCCCTACAACATTTGACGCTCCATCAAAGTTCAACTTCCACGGATACTCTTCAGTAGTTGCCACATACATTAGCTCTTCATTGGGAAAGTCAAAGCTCAATGGTTCATAATCTTCTAGAGCTCTGCTAGCCAGAAATTCTACTATTGCACTTCCTTTTATAGCCTTTTGACTCATATAGACTATATCAAACTCAAAAAGCAATATCTGCCACCTTGCCATTCTTCCATTTAAAGCAGTTGACTCCATCATGTACTTTAATGGGTCAAGTTTTGAAATTAGCCAAGTTGTATGATATAGCATGTATTGTCTCAATCTTTTAGTTGTCCAAATCAAGGCACTACACAACTTCTCAATGGGTGAATATCTCATTTCACACTCAGTAAATTTCTTACTGAGGTAATATATCGCCTTTTCCTTTCTTCCTGACTCGTCATGTTGACATAGCACACATCCCATAAAATTACTGAACACTGATAAGTACAATATTAACGGTCTATCTGGACTGGGTGGGGATAGTATTAGAGCTTTTGACAAATATTGCTTGACTTTATCAAAAGCATTCTAGCATTCTTCATCCCAAGTACCTTGGTTGTGTTTCTTAAGGAGGCGAAATATGGGATCACATTTCTCAGACAGTTGTGAAATAAACCGAGCAATGTAATTTAACCTTCTCAGAAAACCTCGAACCTCTTTCTGAGTATGCGGTGGAGGCAATTCTTGTATGGCTCTGATCTTGTATAAGTCAACCTCTATTTCTTTTTCACTGACTATAAAACCCAATAGTTTTCACGATCTGGCTCCAAAAGTACACTTTGCTGGATTGAGCTTCAACTGAAATTTCCTCAATCTCAAGAACAATTTCTTCAGGACTTCAATGTGTTCCTTCTCTGTTCGAGATTTGGCAATCATATCGTCAACGTACACTTTAATTTCTTTGTGCATCATATCGTGGAATAAGGTTACCATAGCTCTTTGGTATGTTGCCCCTGTATTCTTTAACCAAAATGGCATTACATTATAACAGAAGGTACCCCACAATGTTATGAAAGTGGTTTTATCCATGTTTTCAAGATGCATCTTTATTTGATTGTACCCTGAGAAGCCATCCATAAAAGAAAACAACGAATAGCCTGTCGTATTGTCCACCAAAGTATCAATGTGCGGTAGAGGAAAATTATCCTTTGGACTAGCTTTATTCAAATCTCTATAATCAACACACATTCATACCTTCCCATCTTTCTTAGGAACAGGTACAATGTTAGCTACCCATTCTGAGTACTTGACCTCTTGCAGGAATCCAGCATCAAACTGCTTCTTGACTTCATCCTTTATTTTCAACATTATATCAGGCCTCATCCTTTGAAGCTTTTGCTAGACTGGCTTGCAATTTTCCCTTATGGGAAGGTAGTGTACTACAATGTCAGTATTCAACCCTAGCATATCTTGATACGACCAGGCAAAGACATCTCTAAATTCCCGCAATAACTCAATAAGATCTCGCCTTGTTTCCTTGGTTATGTGCGTTCCAATTTTCACTTCTTTCCCTTCCTCTAAGGTTACATTTTCTACTGCCTCTTTCTCATGGGGTAAAATTTACTTCTCTTCTTTCTTTACCATTCTTAACAGATCTAGAAATATGTCACAATCCCTGTCATCTTCAAAATCCTGAGGTTCCTCTAAACACATGTCTTGCTCAAAAGAAAATTCAGGATTCATAGTATCATTACTCATGTCATTGATATTTAGGGACCTGTAGGGGCACGAAAGAATATACAAAGAACGAATGAATTTAAGAATGGCTATTCACATGTTATGAATGAAATGAGAAATTTGAAAGGCATTAAAAAGTCAAAAAAATATTTATTGGTATAAAAGAATGAAAGAATATTTGCTCGAATTGATAAAGATGTGTTTTATTGAAACAAAAATGTTTGAACATGAGCCTATTTCACGAATGAAATCGTATCACTCCTAGGCTATAAAGTAACAAGAGTGTTCTGAGAATTACTCTGTAAAATTCCTAAAGACTACAGGAAGTTCTTCTGCAGTCCAATTGTTTAAGGAGCTTCCTAATTTATAAGGACGGATGCCTTCAAGGTTTCTTTGTTCAGCCTCCTCTTCATGTATGGCATTAACATGATGACTTTCATTTCTAAGCAACTCCCTCTCCGGGTGAATTATCCCTCTGGATATAAAAGTCTGGGATATGTGAGGGAACGTCATCAATTCTCACTCAACTTCTCTTCCATTTAACCGTGCCCTCCTTCTCTCTTGCCGTTTCTCTATTTCATTCCTCCTTTGTTTATGATCTGGCCTGAAACCCAAGCCAAAATGATCTCTTTTCTCCTTCAGTTCTGGAACTTGAATTCTTCCTTGGAGATATCTTCCCAATCCATTTCCTGGCAAGGCTCCTCTCCCTACCATCATCTGTAAACCTATTCTCGGGGTTCTGGACATTTTGGGCACTGATACCTCATTCCCCTTCAAAATGAATGTTGCGTTGATGAATTCTAACGAGCAAAAAGAGCATTCAATGGCCTCCTCATTTGCCTCCACATAGGGCACGTTACTAGTAAAAGTTGCTATGAAGTCCTCCTCTGCATTTATAGTAATCAACCGTCCTTCTGTTACTAATTTCAATTTTTGGTGCAAAGACGAGGGCACTACTCCCGCCGAATGTATCCAAGGCCTCCCCAACAAACAATTATAGGAGGGCTTGATGTCCATCACTAGGAAATCGACTTCATATGTGTTCGGTCCAATCAGCAATGGTATGTCAATCCTTCCCATCACTTTCCTCTCCGTGCTATCAAATGCTCTCACTATGTTATGGCATGTTTTCATGTGAGAACTATCTATTGGTAGCCTATTCAATGTGGAAAACCGTAGGACATTCAGAGTCGATCCATTATCAATTAGCACACTGGGCAGTGTATATCCTTTGAAACGAGTGGTGATATGCAAAGCCTTGGTTGATCCTATACCCCCAGGTGGAATCTCATCATTATTGAAATAGATGAAATTGTCAGCGCTTATGTTACTAACCAGACGATCTAACTTGTTGACGGATATGTCGTTAGTAACATAGGTTTCATTGAGCACTTTCATTAATGCCTCACGATGCACTTCTGAACTTAGAAGCAATGCCAATACTGATATACGAGCCGGTTGTTTGCGCAACTGCTCTACCACACTGTATTCACTATGCTTCAAAAATTTTAGAAACTCTTTTGCCTCTTCTTCCTTCACAGGTTCATTAACAAGTGCTTCGGCCCCTTCCTCTCGTTCAACTACTGAAGACTTTGCTTTCACGGGTTTAGTTCTAACATTCACCGTATCATAACGCCTTCCACTGCGTGTGTAAGATCCTTCGCCTTGGACCTCCTTGGAAGTACTAGCTATATTTTCCCCTTCAGGCATCGCCACGTTGCAATCATAATTCCATGGTACCCTTTTGTTATCCTTGTAGGGAAAGGAAACAGGTTTCCGAATGATGACTTTTGGCACTGCTTGTGTCCCAACTTCATTATCTTTTGGTCGAGAAATAATGATCCTTGGATAGTTGGCCCTTTGACTTGTCAGCTCTTCTTCTAACGCACATATATATCCTCCATCTGAGCCCTCTTCATAAAATTCCAGCTTATTGTTATCCATGAGGCTTTGTTCCAAGGCCCTAAACTCGACACATTCCTAAATTTCATGCCCCTCTTTTTTATGGAACTCACAGTAGTCTCCTACTTCTTTACATCCTCCTTTAGAAATTAGCATTCCTCTTTCCGTCATTTCTCTCTAAACTTCCTTTAACGGGGTCCTTACTTCAGCAATGTCTTTCTTGATCCTTCTTACGACATTCTCCCCAATTGCATTTACTCCCTTATCCCCATGGTTAGGTAAAGGGTTTTCAATACTAGGGGTATCATCAAATTTCACGATCCCCATCTTAATGAGCCTTTCTACGATTTTCTTAAAGCCAGTACAATTTTCAATCGAATGCCCCTATATTCCAGCATGGTATTCACATTTAGCATTTGCATCATACCATTTGGGATATGGGGGTTGTAATGGTTTTAAGTAAAAGGGAGCTACTACGTGTGCATCAAATAGGCTCTGATAAAGTTCCCTATACGTCACCGGAATGGGTGTGAATTGGATCCTTTCAGAGTTCTGTCTTATACTAGATTCTTGCCTTTGTGAACCTTGCTGCCCAACAGTAGCTACTTTCGGTTGACTAACCGTAATTGACTTCAAATTATAGCTACTTGCATTGTTCACCTTATTATCCTTTCTCCTTAGGGCTGATCTCTTCGTAGTTTCCCCTTCTATCTTACCACCTCTTATGGTGTCTTCAATCATTTCTCCCGCCATAACTATGTCTGCAAAACTTTTGGTGGTACTCCCTATCATATGAGTAACGAAAGGGGCCTTCAAAGTATTTATGAAGAGCATTGTAGTCTCCTTTTCTAGGAGAGGTGGCTAAACTTGCATGGCAATCTCCCTCCATCTTTGTTCGTATTGCCTGAAGCTTTCGTTAGACTTTTTCTTCATATTCTGTAGAGTGATTCTATTCGGTGTCATGTCCGTCACATGACTATACTGATTTATGAAAGCTTGCGCTAGGTCTCTCCAAGAACCAATCCTAGCACGGCTCAATTAATTGTACCATCTGGATGCTCACACCAAACTATCTTGGAAGCAGTGTATCAGCAGTAGATCATTATTTACATATCCTGTCATGCATCTACAAAACATGGTAATGTGGGCCTCAGGGCAGCTAGTCTCATTATACTTCTCAAACCCAGGCATCTTGAACTTATGGGGAAGTACCAAATTCGGGACCAAGCTCAAATCATTAGCATCAATTCCTTGATGATTATCAGCACTTTCCAAAGCCTTGAACTTTTCCTCTAACCACCTACAACGGTCCTCTAACTGCCTTGAAGATTCGATTGACATTTTTTCCCTCTCAGCTATGTCGAGATCAGGGATGATAGGGTTGGCCTAGTTTTCCCCTGGATTAGAACCCGATCCAGCCTGAAAGTTCGTGGGCGCTTCATTATTAACTTGCGCCTGTTAAGGTCTTATTGTAACAGACGTCCTTCGAGCATGTGCCTCAGTTTGCGCTTGCACATGAGGTGGGGTAAAACCCGGAGGATAATCCTCATAATTCTCACCAGTGATAGCCATGGGGCCCTTCCCTTTATCCATTGCCCCTGTCAACAGTTGGGCCATTTGAGCCATTATATTCTTCTGTGCTTCCATCATTTGCTTTCTCATTTCTCGTTGCATTTTTGCCAATTGTTCTTGCAATTGGTCTTGCATGTCCTTTTGAAGCTGTTCAAATCTTTGATCCATACTCTTAGTTTGGGCGCTTGTACCGTAGCGGTGTGTAGTTTCCAGATTTTTCCTCACTTCTGTAATAACTTCAATTAATTAGGGTCTTTTTTATGGATTTAGATGCATATGATGTGATGTATTGCAAATGCATGAATGCAAAAAGGATATCGATTCTGATTCAGTTTCATTTAGAAAACTTTATTTAGAAAATAAAAATCTTTACACAAAACGGATTACAAATACGCTTTCGCCCTTAGGCCTAAAGCTATAACCCTATTAAATAACGAAGCTAACTCTCGACCCTTATTTGACTCTAACTCATACTTTAAACTTAACATATCAGCCTGCACTGCCAAACCTTGCAAATGATCAGCTACTTTTCGAATCTGAAGTATGGCCTCACCCATGAGGTAATCCCTATCTCTAACCTGATCCTGTGAATGGTGGAGCTCTCCCTTCCAATGTCCTCTTGCCTCAAGCTGCTTGATCCGGAGTTCATAGTTTTGCAATGCCAACTCTAACCCTTGAATCTTGTCCTTCATTTTCTCGATCTTGTTCAGACTTGCCCTTAACTCGGCTATAGAATTACGACTTTGAAGGTGATGAAAAGACTGTCCAAGTTCAGCCACTTTCGTCCTTAATCCTTGTTTCTCCTTCTGACTTTCTGCCAAACTCTTTTCTAGGGCCTGGTTCTGTGCCTGCATTTCTTGAAACTTCCTTTCCCAATAATCAGCTTTGGCTTTTTCTTCTTGAACCTCTTGTTGCCATTGCTCTGAAGTCTTCCCCAATCAAGCTCTCTTTACCGACAGCTGTATCTTTTTATATTCTATCTTCAAGTCATCACGATCTTCCTCAATATTTCTCTTCTCTTTTCTTACCTTTTCGACTTCAAGTTTCTGAACATCCATGTCTAAACTTACATACATTTCCTCTTCCTTGAGCTTCTCTATCCTCTTTCCAAGCTCCAAACTCTTTCTTTCGAACTCCTACTTTATGATTTCTATCCCTGTTGGAACCACTCGTAAGTACTCCTCCATCGATCGAGCACCCTCCGAACTTGACCTAGGGATACCATATTCGGCCAACATTGCCTCAGTCCCTAAAGTTCTTACCTTTCTGTCGAAATATGGACTAGATCTAGATGTCTGATCATGTTAGCCTTCAAAGCCCTTTGCTATACGACCCATTGTCCACACTAGCGCATACAAAACCAAAAGAAAGAGGCCAACTAGCCCTTAGTCCAAACGTTAGCCACCCTTGATTGATAGGGATTTTGGCTTTTATGTTAAAACATAGGTAACTAACGAAAGTTGTTCGAATACTTATCAATGCGTTATTCCATCCAAAAAGGGTCTTTAAGTGACCCCCAATCCTGATCTACACTAGATCCAACCGTGACCACGAGATCCAATCACAATTTGGCTAACTAGAGGTTCGGCTATAGAAAAAGTCAGCAAGGAGTACTCAAGGTTTCAGGATTTGGTTCTAAAGGTTTCGGCAAAAAGAGGAGTCGGCAATGGAAGGTTTTTTCTTAGACTTTGTGGTTAACAAAGTGAGAGGGAACAAGATGAAGAAGAAAGGGGTACGGATGAAAGAAGAAGAAGATGAGAGGAAAGAAGAGAGAAAATGCGAAGTGAGTATTCGGTTTGGCAAAGAAAACGGCACAGGGAGATATGGAGGCTTGTGTTTTCGACTTCTAGCAAAATGGAAGGAAAAGAGAGAAACCCTAAGCACAAAACCTCATTTCGAAAAACCAAAGGAAGACTAAATTGAATCCCAGAAGGAAAAGCTACCAAGAAACGGCACAAAACTTCCCTAATGCTGAAATTACTACTCCAGAGACCTAGCCGAAATTGCCTAGACTAGAGACCATTGGCCGGCCAACCCTTGCTCCTCAAGAGTCCAACATTCGGCCAACACCAAGCTCCCTGATCAGCTCCTAGATTTCCTCCCTTATCACTCCCTTACCCAATCTCCTGAATAGCTCAAACTCTTCCTAATAGAGTTCCACCTATGTTCCAACACCTACATTTCCTGTTCCCAAAAAATAAATAAATACCCTAATTAACTTACCTTGCAACTTGAACCTTGGCTCCCCCTAAACACCCACACACCACTTTAATAGCACCCTAGTGGTGTTACCTTGCCACTCTACCACAGGTTACCTTGTGATTTATTTTGCCCACTTTTTCCTTAAAAGCCCACTTCACCAGGACCCCATTCTCTTTAAAACTAAAATTTATTAAATCCGCTGGGTTTCAACCTAAGCCTGGGCCTTCTAAAGGCCCACTGAGTACTCAATTTTCTTACGCTTTAAATTAGCATAAGACTTCTGTCTATTAGATGCTTCCTTTAACCGATCTCTAATTACCCTAACCTTCTCTTTAGTCTCCGCTACCAACTCAGGTCCAAGAACCTGCCGTTCTCCCAATTGAGTCCAACAACTAAGTGTACGACACCTACGTCCATACAACGCTTCATATGGTGCCATTTGAATTCTAGCCTAATAGCTATTGTTGTAAGCAAACTCTACCAACGGTAAGTAGTCCTCCCAACTACCTCGGAAGTCAATAACACATCCTCTCAACATGTCTTCCAAAATTTGAATAACCCTTTTCGACTGCCCATCAGTTTGAGGATGAAAAGCCGTGCTAAAGTTTAGTCGCGTACCCAATGCCTCATGCAACTTTTACCAGGACCGAGATGTGAATTTAAGATCCCGATCAGAAATAATCGAAACTAGCACTCCATAGAGTCATACAATCTCTGCCACATACAACTTAGCTAACTTCTGAAGTGAGTAATCAGTGCGGACAGGTATGAAATGAGCAGATTTGGTCAACCTATCCATAATTACCCAAATCGGGTCCTTCTTCGTCAGTGTCAATGGTAGTCCACTCACACAGTCCATGGTTACCCTTTCCCACTCCCAAAGTGGTATCTTCACTAGCTGTAAAAGCCCGAAAGGTAGTTGATGTTTAGCTTTCCCTTGCTGGCAAGTTAGACATTTTCCCACAAACTTCGTTACTTTTCGTTTAAGTCTAGGCCACCAATACGATTCTCGCAAGTCGCGATACAATTTATTCCCTCCAGGATCCATAGTACAAAGTCCTCCATGAGCTTCTTTCAATATTGACTACCTGAAGTCAGAGTCCTTCAGAATACAAACTCTACCTCGAAAACATAGAACTCCCTCGCTGTTCAATCCAAACTTAGAAGTTTCCCTATTTTTAACCTGCTGGATTCGAGATACTAGAGACTCATCCTTTAACTGCTTTTCCTTAATCTCATCAACTCAGGTGGGCCTTACTTGCAATTCCGCCAACAGACTGCCATCGTCATACAGACTTAGACGAGCAAATATCGCTCTCAGATCAGATACAACTCTATGACTTAGGGCATCAGCCACTACATTAGCTTTGCCTAGGTGATACTCAATCAAACAGTCATAATCCTTAAGCAACTCTATCCATCTTCGTTGCCTAAGATTCAGCTCCTTCTGAGTTAGCAAGTACTTAAGACTCTTATGATCCGTGTATATGATACACCTTTCTTCGTACAAATAGTGTATCCAACTCTTAAGTGCAAAGATTACTACTGCCAATTCCAGATCATGAGTAGGATAGTTTACTTCATGAGGCTTAAGCTGTCGTGATGCATAAGCAACCACCTTACCCTCTTGCATCAACACACAGCCTAAACCCACATGTGATGCGTCACTGTACACGGTAAAATCCTTTCCAGACTCCGGCTGAATCAATATAGGTGCCTCGGTCAGAACTTCCTTCAACTTCTCAAATGCTTCTTGCTGCTTCTCGATCCAAACAAATGGTGTTCCCTTCCATAGAAGCTTCATTAATGGTGCTGCCATTATAGAAAATCCTTCCACAAACCTTCTATAGTACCCTACCAAACCCAAAAAACTCCGTATTTTCGGTACCAACCTCGGTGGCTTCCATTCCAGAATTGCTTCAATCTTTCGAGGGTCCACCTTGATCCCCCCAGCAGAGACAACATGACCTAAGAAGATTACCTCCCTCAACCAGAATTCACATTTACTAAATTTCGTATAAAGCTCCTTCTCCCTCAGCACTTGCAGCAAAATACGGAGATGCTCATCATGCTTCTCCTCAGTTTCAGAATATACCAGAATATCATCGATAAAAATGATTACGAATCGATCTAAGCATGGCTGGAATACTCGATTCATCAGATCCATAAATGCTGCAGGTGCGTTCGTTAGCCCAAATGGCATAACCAATAACTCATAGTGACCATACCGAGTTCTGAACGCCATTTTGTGAATATCCACCTCCTTAACCCTTAGTTGATGATATCCAAATTGAAGGTCAATCTTGGAAATACTGAAGCTCCCTTAAGCTGGTTAGACAGATCATCGATTCTTGGCAGAGGGTACTTATTCTTAATCGTTAGTTTGTTTAACTACTGATAGTTGATGCACATCCAAAACGTTCCATTCTTCTTCTTCACGAATAGCACTGGTGCTCCCCACAGAGACACACTCGGCCTCATAAAGCCTCTATCCAACAACTCCTGAATCTGTGCTTTCAGCTCCACTAACTCCTTCGGTGCCATCTTGTACGGTGCGAAGGACACCGATGCCGTTCTAGGCAACAAGTCGATTCCAAACTCGAACTTCTCGGTTCGGAGGCAAACCCGGAAGCTCCTCTGGAAAAACATCTTGGAATTACTTAATGGTTCTAGCCTTATCCACCGTCAGACCCTCAATCTCTGACTGACTTAGAAATGCCAAGTAAGCCTCACAACCCTTACAAATCCACTTCTCAGCTCTTAATGCCGACACTACATTGGACAGATAATCCCTTCGCTCTCCTATCACCATAACCTCCTCATCCTCTGCGGCCTTTAACATCATTCGCTTGGCAACATAATCCAGAGTAGCCCTATGCTTAACGAGCCAATCCATTCCCAGAATGAGATCAAATTCCCCAAACGGTAGCTCCATCTAGTCTCCAAAGAAAATCTTACCTTGAGTTTTTAAAGGCACGTCTCTATACAGATATGAAGGCTTGTGTTTTCGGCTTCTAGCAAAATGGAAGGAAAAGAGAGAAACCTTAAGCACAATACCTCATTTCGGTAAACCAAAGGAAGACTAAACTGAATCCCAAAAGGAAAAGCTACCAAGAAACGGCACAAAACTTCCCTAATACCGAAATTACTACTCCAGAGACCTAGCTGAAATTGCCTAGTCTAGAGACCCTTGGCAGGTAAACTCTTGCTCCTCAAGAGTCCAACATTCGGCCAATGCCAAGCTCCCTGATCAGCTCCTAAATTTCCTCCCTTATCACTCCCTTACCCAATCTCCTGAACAGCTTAAACTCTTCCTAACAGAGTTCCACCTATGTTCCAACACCTACCTTTCCTGTTCACAAAAAAAAAAAAAAAATACCCTAATTAACTTACCTTGCGACTTGAACCTTGGGCCCCCTAAACATGCACATGCCACTTTAATAGCACCCTAGTGGCGTTACCTTGCCACTGTACCATAGGTTACCTTGTGATATATTTTGCCCACTTTTTCCTTAAAAGCCCACTTCACCAGGACCCCCTTCTCTTTAAAACTAAAATTTATTAAATCCGCTGGGTTTCAACCTAAGCCTAGGCCTTCTAGAGGCCCACTAACGTACTAGAACATAATTTATACAATCAGAACACAGAAATTCAGGGGTTAACCAAAAATCACAGAAATCCCGAAAAGTCTCAAAAACTAGGGCGTTACAACTCTACCCTCCTTAAAGAAATTTTGTCCTCGAAATTTTACCTGATCCAAACAATTGAGGGTATTGATGGTGCATTGCCTCTTCTGGCTCCTAAGTAGCTTCCTCCCTGCCATGATTACACCAAAGCACCTTTACTAAAGGAACCGACTTCCTTCTCAGAACCTTAACATCTCGATCCAGTATCTGTACAAGCTCTTCCTCGAAAGTCAAATCAGGCTGTACTTTAATCTCTATAGCCGGCACGACATGAGTAGGGTCAGAACGATATCGCCTTAACATGGAGATGTGAAAAACATCGTGAATCCTGTCTAACTCTGGAGGTAATTCCAACTAATACGCCACTGGACCTACTCGCTTAAGAACCCGATAAGGCCCATTGAACCGTGGACTCAACTTGTCCTTCTTTCTAACTCTTAATATTTTCTTCCAAGGTGAAACCTTCAAGAAGACCATATCACCCACCGAGTACTCAATTTTCTTACGCTTTAAAGCAGCATAAGGCTTCTACTTATCAGATGCTTCCTTTAACTGATCTCTAATTACCCTAACCTTATCTTCAGTCTCCGCTACCAACTAAGGTCCAAGAACTTGCCGTTCTCCCAATTGAGTCCAACAACTAGGTGTACGACACCTACGTCCATACAATGCTTCATATGGTGCCATTTGAATACTAGCCTGATAGCTGTTGTTGTAAGCAAACTCTGCCAACGATAAGTAGTCCTCTCAACTACCTCGGAAGTCAATAACACCTCCTCTCAACATGTCTTCCAAAATCTGAATAACCCTTTCCGATTGCCCATCAGTTTGAGGATGAAAAGCAGTGCTAAAGTTCAACCGCATACGAACGCCTCATACAACTTTTACCAAAACCGAGATGTGAATTTAGGATCCCGATTAGAAATAATCGAAACTGGCACTCCATGGAGTCACACAATCTCTGCCACATACAACCTAGCTAACTTCTGAAGTGAGTAATCAGTGCGTAAAGGTATGAAATGAGCAGATTTGGTCAATCTATCCACAGTTACCCAAATCGAGTCCTTCTTCGTTGGTGTCAAGGGTAGTCCACTCACAAAGTCTATGGTTACCCTTTCCCACTTCCAAAGTGGTATCTTCACTAGCTGTAAAAGTCTGGAAGGTAGTTGATGTTCAGCTTTCACTTGCTGGCAAGTCAGACATTTTCCCACAAACTCTATTACTTCTCGTTTAAGTCCAGGCCACCAATACAATTCTCGCAAGTCACGATACAATTTATTCCCTCCAGGATGCATAGTACAAAGTCCTCCATGAGCTTCTTTCAATATTGACTGCCTCAAGTCAGAGTCCTTCGGAATACAAATTCTACCTAAAAAACATAAAACTCCCTCCTGTTTAATCCAAACTCAGAAGTTTCCCCATTTTTAACCTGTTGGATTCGAGATACTAGAGACTCATCGTTTAACTACTTTTCCTTAATCTCATCAACCTAGGTTGGCCTTACTTGCAATTCTGCTAATAGACTGCCATCGTCATACAGACTCAGACGAGCAAACATTACTCTCAGATCAGATACAGCTCTATGACTTAGGGCATCAGCCACTACATTAGCTTTGCCTGGGTGATACTCAATCGAACAATCATAATCTTTAAGCAACTCTATCCATCTTCGTTGCCTAAGATTTAGCTCCTTCTGAGTTAGCAAGTACTTAAGACTCTTATGATCCGTGTATATGATACACCTTTCTCTGTACAAGTAGTGTCTCCAAATCTTAAGTGCAAAGATTACTACTGCCAATTCAAGATCATGAGTAGGATAATTCACTTTGTGAGGCTTAAGCTGTCGCGATGCATAAGCAACCACCTTACCCTCTTGCATCAACACACAGCCCAAACCCATATGTGATACGTCACTGTACACGGTAAAATCCTTTCCAGACTCCGGCTGAATCAATACAGGTGCCTCGGTCAGAACTTCCTTCAACTTCTCAAATGCTTCTTACTGCTTTTCGGTCCAAACAAATGGTGTTCCCTTTATTATCAGCTTCATTAATAGTGCTGCCATTATAGAAAATCCTTCCACAAACCTTCTATAATACCTTACCAAACCCAGAAAACTTCGTATTTCCGATACCAACCTCGGTGGCTTCCATTCCAGAATCGCATCAATCTTTCGAGGGTCCACCTTGATCCCTTCAGCAGAGACAACATGACCTAAGAAGATTACCTCCCTCAACCAGAATTCACATTACTAAATTTTGCATAAAGCTCATTCTCCCTCAGCAGTTGTAGTATAATACGGAGATGCTCATCATGCTTCTCCTCATTTCAGAATATACCAGAATATCGTCGATAAAAGCGACTACGAATCGATCCAAGTGTGGCTAGAATACTCAATTCATCAGATCCATAAATGCTGCAGGTGCGTTCGTCAGCCCAAATGGCATAACCAATAACTCATAATGACCATACTGAGTTCTGAACGCCGTTTTGTGAATATTCACCTCCTTAACCCTTAGTTGATGATATCCAGATCGAATTCAATCTTGGAAAATAATGAAGCTCCCTTAAACTGGTCAAACAGATCGTCGATTCTTGGCAGAGGGTACTTATTCTTAATCGTCAGTTTGTTCAACTGCCGATAGTCGATGCACATCCGCAACGTTCCATCCTTTTTCACGAACAGCACTGGTGCTCCCCACGAAGACACACTCGGCTTAATAAAGCCTCTATCCAACAACTCCTGAATTTATGCTTTCAGCTCCACTAAATCCTTCGGTGCCATCCTGTATGGTGCGATGGACACCGGTGCCGTTCTAGGCAACAAGTTGATTCCAAACTCGACTTCTCGGTTCGGAAGCAAACCTAGAAGCTTCTCTAGAAAAACATCTTGGAATTCCTTAACGGTTCTAACCTTATCCACCGTCAAGCCCTCAGTCTCCGACTGACTTGCAAATGCCAAGTAAGCCTCACAGCCCTTACGAATCCACTTCTCGGCTCTCAATGCCGACACTACGTTGGACAGATAATCCCTTCGCTCTCCTATCACCATAACCTCCTCATCCTCTGCGGTCTTTAACATCATTCGCTTGGCAGCATAATCCAGAGTAGCCCTATGCTTAACGAGCCAATCCATTCCTAGAATAAGATCGAATTCCCCAAACGGTAGCTCCACCAAGCCTCCAAAGAAAATTTTACCTTGAGTTTCTAAAGGCACGTCTCTATACAGTTTGTCTACCCTAACCGAGTGACCCAAAGAACTTAGTACAGATCCCTTCTCACAATCTCCTCAGAGCGCATACCCAGCAACCCAGATATGGCACATGCAACTTATGAATGGGTAGACCCAATGTCTATCAAAGCAGTGTACGACATACTAGAAATTAAGAACGTACCAGTTATGAAGTCAGGTGCATCACTCTCCTTTCGACGATGAGCTGCATAAACCAACGCTGGTTAACGAGCTTCAGCATTTCCGGCACCTCTGCCAGGTGCCCCTCATCCTCAACCATTTCCATTTCCGCCTCTACCTTCTCCATATCCTCTCAGTGGCTGTGGTCCACCTCTCACTGGTTGGGCAACTCTCTGGTCTATAATTTGAACCTGATCTGGTTCCTGAGGGCAGTCCTTAATTTTATGCTCCATAGATTCGCATCGGAAACATGTACCAGAACATCTCTAACACTCACCCAGATGTATCTTACCACAACTCCCACAAACTCGCGGACTAACAACATTCATTGGAACTGCTCGAACTGGCTCTTCCACTCTAGCTCTTTTAACATTCCTATTGGCACCACCCTAAGGTTTTGAATCTTTTCGAAAATAGTTTTGATCCTTCTCAGAATTCTGTCATTTGGTACGCTTTACCTCATTAGCTATCTTAGCTTTCTCCACCAAAGTAGCAAAATTATGCTCCCTCTACGGAGCAATCAACACCCTAAGCTCATCTCTAAGACCATCCTCGAAGCGCACGCTACGTTCATACTCTATAGTGACTATGCCAACAGCATATCAGTTCAGCCTCAGAAACTCAGCCTCGTACTCAGCAACTGTTTTACCCATTTGAACTAGATTCAGAAATTCCTTCCTGCGGGTGTCCACATAGCTCGCTCCAACATATTTTCCCTTGAAGGCCGTTTTAAATAGCTCCCAAGTCACTCTATCCGCTGGGGTTCCATCTCTCACAGTGAGCCACCACTGATACGCCTCATATCGTAGCAACGATATAGCTCCTTTCAGCTTCTACTCCACGGTATAGTCCAAATCATCCATAACTCGCTCCATAGCCTCTAACCAGTATTCAGCCATATTTGGGGCTACACCAGATACTCCCCTAAAGATCTCAGCTCTATTAGCCCAAAGTCGCTTAGAAATAGATCCTCAAATTTTGTTTCCGGTACTTGCCCTGGCAACCCTTTCCAAAACTCAGAGCGTCACTTGGGATAGAGCGTCATCCGTGGCACCTCGATCATAAGACTCTACTTTCGTTACCGGTGGTACCGGTGCATCTACCGCCAGCATATGCCCTGAAAACGAACATCTAGCCTGTGCACTACCTCGGCCACGCCCATGGCCTATTCCACGAGCTGCTCTTGTACTCATTTCGTATTATCTGATTACAAGTTTTATGCATCAGTTAAATATTTTAGTGGTTATTACGGATGTTTTATGAACAGACAGTAATTCAGAGTTTGTTTTCTTTTTCGTGAAATCGTAGCCTAGCTACAATCTCAGTCTACCTATCAGAATTCCTACAGTTTCAGTATCACCCTAACTAGAGTATCATAATAGGGTTTTAGTACAGACATATAACAGAATTTTAGAAACAATCAGAAAAATTCAAAAAACTTACACACTTGGGCCGGAGATTCGGTGTGCCACCCTCTTAGAAACCAAATTTAGAAACCGAATTCAATCGTTGAAATCATTCATTTGTAGAAAGAAAATCTTGAAAATAATTTTGAAAATAAAGCGATTTTCGAAAATCTTTATTTAACCTTTACTTTTAAAATTTCGCTTTTAGACCCGTTCCACAGCCGAGTTGTTGTAACCTGGCTCTGATACCACTAAATGTAACACCCCAAACCTGGCCTGTACGTTATGGCCAAATTTGATGTGTCAAATGGATATACGACTGTCTGTGTTCTTTGTTTATGGTGACTAAAGTGATCTTGCAAAATAGTTGTTTAATGAAAAATCGGTTTATTACGTCTTCAGGTTATCCACTTGTTACGTTCGTTGTGTTTTGAAATAGTTTTTTAAATTTGATAAAAACCCCACGTAGCCTATAACTAGCAGTTTCAATCGAATGTAAGTATAACCAATAAGTAAAAATTAAAAACTATTAAGAGCGGCCTTATTACAACTTAAAACCCAAAATAATAAAATAGAATAATTGAAAAACTAAAAAAAATGTACGATAAAAACCAAACTTGTAGAATATGTGGCCACTCCGAATCCCTCACAGCTCTAAGTCCACTATGGTTGGGGATTACCTGCATGGATAAAAAAATAAAGGGTGAGTTTGGAAAACTCAGTGTGTAAAATAACCCAACCATAGTCCAAATCATATCAAGCCTCAGAGTCAAATTTATTTGGGCCTTAGCCTGGTACAGAATTCAGGATGAAGCCCATAGGCCCATGACAGAAACAAAATAGACGTATCATGCATGCAGAACACCCAACCCATATCCATCCATATACACCCCCGTACCAACCTTACACCATGTGGGGAGACTACTCAATCCACCCATCCGCTACACACCACAGAATTTGCAGCAAAGCTGCCAGATCAGATAATGTGACAGAGTCACCAGATATAGGTATTGTGGCAAAGCCACCGAACAAATATTTGTGGCATAGCCACCAGAAACAGATATTTGTGGCAGAGCCACCAGAACGCTTCCTCTATCAATATAACCCATATCCCATGCAACAGATATATATGTCATGGCATACAACATACAGAATCAGAATATCAAGCAATTTAGTAAAAATTTACCCTAGCGGTATAACGGTCATTTTGCACCTAGGGGTATAATGGTAATTTTCATAGTTAAGGGTATTGTAGTGAACTTACTATCTTAGGGTTTTCATGCATATTACAGCTATTAATCGTTTTAACAGAAACATTTACTGAGCGTTTTTTACCACATTGGGCCCGTTGGCCAATTTACCTAATTTCGGCCCATTAAGCCCAAATATACCTAAGTGTACAAAATTTCGCACTCTGCAATCGTACCGCTTGATATTACCAAGTTTAGCAACAGTCTATCTCACGAGCGCTCGCACGCTCATAAGTTCTCAAAATGCCAGCTTTTTGGCTTTTCGGCTTTTGCCGATCTAGTCTATGAGTGGGTGTCGTTTACACACCTGATTTGGAATGGTACGTTGGCGAGATCCACACGCGAGTTGCCTACAAACGAGTTACTGATACATTAGACTTCATATCAAAACAAACTACGTACTAATCTCCCTACCATATTCGGCCAACATTGCCTCAGTCCCTAAAGTTCTTACCTTTCTGCCGAAATATGGACTAGATCTAGATGTCCGACTGTGTTAGCCTTTAAAGACCTTTGCTGCATGACCCCTTGTCCACACTAGCGCATACAAAACCAAAAGAAAGAGGCCAACTAGCTCTTAGTCCAAACATTAGCCACCCTTGATTGATAGGGATTTCGGCTTTTATCTTAAAACATTGGTAACTAACGAAAGTTGTTTGAATACTTACCAATGCGTTATTCCGTCCAAGAAGAGTCCTTAAGTGACCCCCTAATCCTGATCTATACTAGGTCCAACCATGAACATGAGATCCAATCACAATCCGGCTAACTAGAGGTTTGGCTATAGAAAAAGTCGGCAATGAGTACTCAAGGTTTTGGGATTTGGTTCTAAAGGTTTCGGTAAAAAGAGGAGTCGGCAATAGAAGGTTTTGTCTTAAACTTTGTGGTTAACAAAGTGAGAGGGAACAGGATGAAGAAGAAAGGGATACAGATGAAAGAAGAAGAAGATGAGAGGAAAGAAGAGAGAAAGTCAGAAGTGAGTATTTGGTTTGGCAAAGAAAACGGCACAGGGAGATATAGAGGCTTGTGTTTTCAGCTTCTAGCAAAATGGAAGGAAAAGAGAGAAACCCTAAGCACAATTCCTCATTTCAGCAAACCAAAGGCAGACTAAACCGAACCCCAAAAGGAAAAACTACTAAGAAACGGCACAAAACTTCCCTAGTGCTGAAATTACTACTCCAGAGACCTAGCCGAAATTGCCTAGACTAGAGACCCTTGGCCGGCCAACTCTTCCTCCTCAAGAGTTCAACATTCAGCCAACACTAAGCTCCCTGATCAGGTCCTAAATTTCCTCCCTTATCACTCCCTTACCCAATCTCCTGAACAGCTCAAACTCTTCCTAACAGAGTTCCACCTATGTTCCAACACCTACCTTTCCTATTCACAAAAAAAATACCCTAATTAACTTACCTTGCGACTTGAACCTTGGCTCCCCCTAAACATCCACACGCCACTTTAATAGCACCCTAGTGGCGTTACCTTGCCACTCTACCACAAGTTACCTTGTGATTTATTTTGCCCACTTTTTCCTTAAAAGCCCACTTCACCAGGACCCCCTTCTATTTAAAACTAAAATTTATTAAATCTATCAGGTTTCAACATAAGCTTGGGCCTTCTAGAGGCCCACTAACGTACTAGAACATAATTTATACAATCAAAACACAAAAATTCAAGGGTTAACCAAAAATCACAGAAGTCTCGAAAAGTCCCGAAAACCAAGGTGTTACATAATTTATCATATACTAAAACTCAATTAACTCTAATATACATTTACTTAACCCAAAAGTACTTCATTACTTCCAAACATAAGACCGAATATATTATGGCATTCCATCATCATGTAATATTAATATAATCAAATACAAAGCCATTTAACATATCTACCATTACATACTCACAATTTGGCCGATTATCCACCATTTCTTATAACATATAATTTTTGTATCAATTTAATCATATAATTCAATGACGGCAACATATTCATAGAGCCGATAATTTTAGTAAATTATTCATTATGTATACAATTACCATCAATTAAAAATAATTTCAGTAGCTAATGATTCAATTTTTAACCATACGAACTTACCTCGTGTATCCGTTGACTATTCGTCTACTTTTTGATTTTCCTTGATCAAAATCTTGAATTCATTTGTCTTGATCTATTTTAACCAAATTTAACTCAATTATTCACTAACATAATTAATTAAATACATATACAAGTATTTTGGCCATTTTGTAAAATAGCCCTTGTACTTTCATATCTTAACAATTTAATCCTTAATGCATAATTATGCAAAAATACACAAAACCCCATTATACATGTATTTAGCCAACTTTTCTATAATATTTAAACAGCCCATATTTTTATTTTATTGACATTTCTAACCACAAAAATTTTATCTTTTTCAATTTAATCCTAAATACTCAATTTTGTCAAAAATCACTTTATAAAACTTGTATATCTATAAACAACCATCAATAATTTATCAAGAAACATCAAAATACATCAGTATTCAACAATGGCACATTTTAAAAACATCACCAATTTCAGAAATTAGGGCATGGGCTTTGTAGATTACTAAGCAACAATATCAAAAACGTAAAAATTATCGAAAACAAATAAAAAATACATACCTAATTGTTGCTTAGACCATTGCCAAATGTTTGAATGTCAAAATCCTTATTTTCTCTTCACTTTTGGCAAATGAGGAATTATGGAAACATTCATGTATTGGTTTTATTAATTAAAGCATTAAAAAATTAAAATTACTTAATTACCCATTTATTAAATAACCAAATATTACTTTAAAAGTGTCCATAAATGTCCACTATGATCACTAATGGTTTAATATCAATTCAAGGCCTTCAAATAATAAAGACATAATCGTTTAAGCCATTTATACAATAGAACTCATATTTATTGCTTTACGCGATTTAGTCCTTTTTACCAAAGTAACTATTTAGTCGATAATATTTCTTTATGAAACTTTCACAACGAAATACTATCATGTTGTAAACATCAATAAAATAATAAAATAATTATTTTGACTCAGTTAAGTGGTCCCGAAACCATCTGTTCTGATCAGACTCGAAATTGGGTTGTTACACGAGTCACGGTGGATTTTGTATCAGGTTTACCATTGACATTGAGCAAGAAGGATGCAATCTGGGTTATTGTCGATAGATTGACAAAATTCGCTCACTTCATTCCAGTCCATACAAATTTCTTGCTCAATAAACTTACGGAATTGTATATTTCTTAGATTGTGCGATTGCACGAAGTACCTATTTCTATTGTTTTGGATAGGGATCTGAGATTTACATCACGGTTTTGGAAGAAGCTGCAAGATGTGCCAGGTACTAAACTGCATTTTAGCACTGCTTTCCATCCCCAAACGGATGGTCAATCCGAGTGAGTCATTTAGATATTTGAGGATATGTTGAGATGTTGCATCCTTGAGTTTAGAGGTTCGTGGGATCGATACTTGCCTTTGCTTGAATTTGCGTATAACAATAGCTTTCAATCGAGTATCAAAATGGCACCCTACGAGGCTTTGTACGGTCGTAAATGTTGTACACCCCTGTATTGGAATGAGCTCAATGAAAACAAGATTCACGGGGTTGATTTAGTTAAAGAGACTGAACAAAAGATGAAAGTGATTCGCAAAAGTTTGAAAGTAGCACTGGATCGTCATAAATCATATGCAGATTTGAAACGTAAAGATATAGAGTTTTAGATTAGAGATAAAGTGTTTCTGAAAGTTTCACCGTGGAAGAAATTACTCAGATTCGATCGTAAAGGCAAGTTAAGTCTGAGATTTATTGGGCCGTATGAGATTATTGAACATATCGGACCTGTTGCATATAGATTGTTGTTACCACCTAAACTAGAAAGATCCATAATGTTTTTCACGTTTCGATGCTTCGATGATACAGATCTGACTCTGCTCATGTGATTAGTCTGACTGAAATCGAGATCTAGTCCAATTTGAGTTATGAGGAAGAACCGATTCGTATTCTAGCTCACGAAGTAAAAGAGTTACAAAATAAGAAAATCTCGTTAGTAAAGGTGCTTTGGCACAAGCATGGGATCGAGGAGGCAACTTAAGAGCTTGAAGATTTGATGAAAGAATGTTATCCCAACCCCTTTACAGGTAAGATTTTTGGGGACGAAAATCCCTAAGGGGGAGAGTTGTGATAGTCTGATTTAGGCCCTAATTGGAATGGTGGTTTTGGGACCATGAATCCGAGTCAATGGAAAGTTTAAATATTATTTTTTGTGTTTTGAATGTGTGTACTTATGTGTGCTAAAGTTTCGTGATAAAATTTCGAGGTTTGAGTGCTTGATTACCAAGAAGGGATTAAATTGCATCAATTGATTTATATGCATTCTATCATGAAAATATTAAATTTCCATGTCTTGTTAGTGTTGGGGTTTTAAATGGAAAATATGCCATTAATAAAATGCATGGACTGTAAGGGATAGAAATTTTAAAGTTTTGTTATGTTATGATTAAGGTCAAATGAGTAAATTAATAAATAAACTATTATAACAAAACAAAGCCATGCAAATGGTCCATCCTTGTTGAACCGAATATTGGAGAAAACAAAGAAGAAATATACCTTGAGCATTTCAGCATTATTACAAGCAAAATCAAGGTAAAATTTCATATTAGTTTTTATAAATTTAGATGAATTTGAAATCCTTGTTTGATTGTTTATAATACCCATTTGGTAATTTTTTAGATGGTTGAGAAATTAATATTTGGCCATTAATGGAAGTTGATGAATTTTGTGTTAGATGTTAGAAATTAAAATATAAGTGTTAGACAAATATCTTTTATGCTGTGATTTTATATGATTTTGAGCTTACATAGAGCTAATTTGTAAATATAGTGATTTGAGGGGCTAAATCTCAAAATAAATGATATAGGAGGACTTATATGAGAGAGGGGCATATTCGGCCTAAGCATAGCTTGAGTAAATTCATATTGATTTGTATTTTATGAATTTTGGACCAATTTGTTAAAGAGTATTTTGTAAGGGGCGATAGTGTAAATTACATATTTATGTGATTTTTGAGTGAAAATAAGTTTGTTAATTGATTAAATAAATTCAACTTGTTTTTAAATTATCTCAAGAACAAAAGAGATCGGATTTGGACCGGGGAAAGACAAAGTTATTTGAGTAGTCAATTTTATCGTGCGCTAATAACTAAGACCGTTGAATCTAGCTACGAACTCGGGGATCGTCAGCATCTCGTCACACTCTCTACTGTCTTGGTATTTTTTTTTATGTTTTAAACTTGACTTATGGCATGTATAGGATGGACAATGTTTAAGTGTTATATTTTGTAAATGACTTTAAAGGCCATGCAAAAATGGCTTGTATTGTTGTTAAGTGTGAGATATGTTTTGTGGTAAGAAGAATAAGCTTGGAATGTGTTTAATTAGTTTGGTTAATATGTTTATTTATGAATACGTGACTAGCATGATAGATGCAATATGTAATTATATATATGAGTAGTATCTGAAATGTGCTTCATGAAATGATTAAGGAGATTCGGCTAATGCATATTTTTTATTATGATGGTAATTTTGATTAAGGTATATTGGTTATTCATGCGCTTATGCATATTTTTGTGATGATGTATTATTTTGTTTAATATAAACTCACATTATAAATGTGCATATTCATATGTATAAGTGGTTAATTGTCGATTATGATAGTTTTATATAATAAATATTGGATTTATTTATTTAATGAAATTTATATAATGGTTTATTTTGTGAACTTAGTATGCGCATATAGTCATAGAAATTTTACGAGTTGGATATTTCTGAAATTGAATTTAATGATTAGTTATACATATTGGTTATATGATTTGGAATTATTTGCATGTGATTATTCGACTTTGTGATATTACGATTTAATTTGGTTTAAGGGATGTGAACTAAAGAACTTGTGAAACTATGAAAGTAGAGGAATTTTCGGTAATGCCTCGTAACCCTTCTGGCGACGGATACGGGTTAGGGGTGTTATATTAATTTAGTAATTTGGTAATAAAAAGAAAATTTAATAACAAAAGATGAACCAAATATTGTCATCTTCATCTTTTTCTTTTTTTTCAACCCTAAAATAGCCATCGGAGAAGATAAGCATTTGGTCAAGCTTAAGGTTGTTGCATGGTGAGTTTTCAAGCTCTATTTTTAATAATTTTTATGTTTTTGAGTCTATTATAGCTTAATCTAGCTAGCTCGAGAATTAATTTCTAAAACTATTAAAGGTTGAGGGTTATTCCATGAAAGCTCTTGAATGGTTTTTGATGTTAAATGATAGATTATAAAGATTTGTTGAGAAATAAACAAGTTTTATACAGTGATTTTTTATGAAATTTACATTTAAGGATTGGTTTGCAAAAATAGTAAAAATTCATGTTAAAATGTTGATATATTTGGGTTGGTTTAAGTCCCTAAAGAATGTGGTTAGCCTATAAGAGGGATTAAAATTCTTAGATTTCAAATTACAAGCTTAAGGACTAAATTTTCAAAAGTTAAAATGTTAGGGGCAAAATAGTAATTTTTATAAATATGAAATGTGGATTAAATTGAATACTATAAGTATTAAATGGATTGAAATTGTTTATTTAGATCAAGATAAACCATGTACGAACCTAGATTGAGGCAAAGTAAAAGCATTGAATTAGCTCAGTTTAACTTCTACACCCCTAGCTATTAAGGTAAGTTCGTATGAATAGTTATCGTATTAATGCTATTTAAATTGTATGTTATTATGTTATCTATAATGTGAGTTGAATGATGTATAAAAAAATTAATGTCTTGATGGTTATCGAGTCTCGGTTGAACCTTAGGAATTCGTAGGATACAAATGACATGCCATTAGGGATTTCATGTTTCGGGTGTTGGTCTTAAATGTCCTACCAATGGCTGAGGTATTGTATTTGTTGCAGATTCTTCACATCTTGTGTGAGTAGGATCGTATAACTTACATTCTGACACGCAACTCATGTGAGCAAGCCCATTTCACTTTTCGTTTGAGTAATGATGTAAAGGAAAGGTTACAGTTATGCAAATGCACACTTCGTGTGAGCTTTCTCGAGTATCTAATGAAATTCTTAATGGTTCAATGGATATGAAAAAGAAACGAGATGGTAAGTGTTCAAATGGAATATATCATGAACTTACGAAATGGAATTGTGATCTAAATGACGTGAATACATGTGTAAATCACTTGTTTATGGATGAATTCATTTGAACCATGTACAAAAGTACTAACTTGTGAATTTGATGATGTTGTATAGGCATTATGCCAAGCTTATGGTTCTAGTTGGTATTACACTTATGCTATATACATTATGTAAATGAAATGGTAAGTTGTGTTTAAGTTTATACGAGCTTACTAAGTATTAATTGCTTACATAGTTTCTTTCCTATGTTTTATAGATTATTGGAAGTTCGATTTGGTTGGAAGCTCGTCGGAGATCTGTCACACTATCCAGCAAATATATTAGTAGTTTTTGAATGTTTTGGCCAAGGTTATAATGGCATATATAGGTTGAATTTTAATGGCATTTTTATTAATGTTTAGTTGGTGTTTAGCTTGTATAAGTTGTGGAAGTTAACTTGGTTGATACCAATTGATGCCATGTTACCTTGTGTCATTTTGGTTATCATATGATACATGTTTTGAATGACTCCTATGGTATATTTGTAATGGTATGATAGTAGTCAAGTATGTGGCATGATTTGGTAAGTTTTGAACTAGAATTTGATGATTGAAATGTGGTAAAATTGACATGTTTAGGTAAGTGTTGTTGAATGCATTTGAGGTGCATTTGAATTGCATATTGGTTAGTTGATAAGGATTTCTTGAAATGGCAAATATATGTATGATTAGGTGAGGTTTTGGTGCTTTGAAAGTGTGCATATTTGACTTAAAGGTACATGCATGAAATGGATTTGGAATGGCTTGATTATGGGTAAAATTTGGGTCCACACGGTCTAAGACATGGGCGTGTGACTCAGCCGTGTGAGACACACGGTCTTGCAACATGGCTGTATGTAATCTGGTGAATTCCTTAGGTTTCAAGTCAGTGAGTTACACAGTCTAACACGTGGCCTGGCACACAAGTGTGTGGGGCAACTTAAAGAGTTACACGGCCTGACACACGGGCATGTGACATGGCCGTGTGACCCTACATAGAGAGTTACATGGGTGTGGACACGAGCTAGGACATGGCAGTGTGTCCCTAGTTTGAAGGTTACATGGCCTGAGACATGGGCGTATGTCTTACTCGTGTAAGGCACACGGCCGTGTGACCCCTATTTCCAAATATTTGTGACTTTTTCCTAGAGATTCCAAATGATTTCAATTTGGTCCCTAATTGTTTCTAAGGTATTTCTAGGGTCTCGAGGGCTCGATTTAGGGATGGAATGTATGTATATGATTGGTTTATGATATGTTTATGTTATTGAATGAAATTAAGTTTGAATGTTCCGATTGTACGATAATGCTCTGTAACCCTAATTTGGCGAGGGATATGGGTTAGGGGTGTTATTCAATAATCCAACAAGAATCAAAATTTAAACCTAAATTGCACAAAATGACAAGTTTAAAAATTTTAGAGTTTACCTTAAAAAATGTTGGAATAGGCAAAATCTCCAAGCAATGTTGAACAAATCTTGAAGAAATTTTGAGAGTGTTTAAAAATCAAGATTGACGGAAAATTAGTAAATTTGTAGAAACTTTAGGGAAGAAATTTGTAGTTTTCGAATAAGTTGAGAAAAATAGGTTTTTGGCAAAAATGATTTTGAAATCACTGTATAGGTGCCCTTAAACACCCGGAGGTATCAATATTTTCTCTCAAGTATCGATATTTTTATAAAAGTATTAATATTTATTAATCGATATCGATACCAAATTGCAGTTCTATTTTGCAAGTGCAGTAAAATTGCAAAAACGAAATTTTTAGGTCCTAAGGGATTCTAAGGGTCCTAAAATGACTCTAATATCATTCCTAATGGTTTCTAATGCATGAAAATGCATAATGTAAGCATGATGCATATGATTCATGAAAAAGAAAAAAAAAACTAAGTTAACAAAATTTAGTCCATTCTAGCAAGCTTAAGAGCATCAAAAGAGTAAGTCATGCTAGACTAATGAGGTCAAAATAGAAAAATTATCCATATGAAAACTCCCCCTAAATTTTGCATACAAGGGCCATATAAATCATGCATATATACTTTTGCAATCAATTTTAAGTCATAAAATTGTTCTAAAACAACAAATTTAAGGCAAGGTAATAATACCCAATTCTCCTCTAAGTGTTCAAAATATTTGTTTGTCTAAAGGTTTTGTAAAAATATTTGCTAATTGATTTAAGGTGTCTACATATTCTAGAACTATTTCTCCTTTTTGGACATGATATCTAATGAAATGATGTCTAATCTCAATATGCTTAGTTCTAGAATGTTGGATGAGATTTTTAGTGAGACAAAAAGCACTAGTATTGTCACACTTGATAGGAATGGTATCTACACCAACTCCATAGTCAAGAAGTTGTTTCATCCATAAAACTTGAGCACAACTACCAACAAAAATATATTCTGCTTTGGTGGTGGACAAGGCAACGCTATTTTGTTCCTTTGAAAACCATGATACAAACAATTTACTTAGGAATTGACAAGTACCAGAGGTGCTTTTCCTATTTAGTTTGCAATCTCTAAAATCTGCACCCGAGAATGCATGCAAGCTAAAGATACCGAGGGCCTAAATTAGGAGTGTTTCTTAGGTATCTAAAGATTCTCTTAAAGGCTTGTAAATGTAATTCCTTAGGAGAAGATTGATATCTAGCACATAAGCATACATTAAACATAATGTTGAGTCTACTTGCAATAAGAAAAAGAAAAAGGCCAATCATTGAACTATACAATTTCAAATCTACACATTTACCTTCCTCATATTTGTCAAGATTTGTAGAAGGGCTCATTAGTGTAGCTTGTGATTTGAGATTGTCCGTCCCAAACTTCTTGAGCATTTCTCTTATGTACTTAGCTTGATTGATAAAGATGTCATCATTCATTTGCTTATTTGGCGTCCCAAGAAGAAGTTTAGTTCTCCCATCATGCTCATCTCAAATTCACCTTACGTTAACTTAGAAAATTCTTGACAAAGAAAATCATTAGCAAAACCAAAAAATAATATCATCAACATAAAATTAAACTATTAATAAATACTTGTCTTTTCTTTTAATAAAAAATGTTGTATTAACCTTCCATTTACTAAATCCTTTTTTAATAAAAAAATTTGATAAACTTTCAAACCAAGCTCAAAGAACTTGTTTCAAACCATATAAAGCTTTTGAAAGTTTTAAAACATGGTTTGGGTATTTTAAACCATTAAAACTAAGTGGTTGTTCAACATACACTTCTTTATTTATAAAACAATTTAGAAAAGCACTTTTTACATCCATTTATATAATTTAAAATCATTAAAGTATGAAAAAGCTAAAAGCATCCTAATGGCTTCCATTTTAGCTATGGAAGCATATGTTTCATCATAGTCTATTTCTTCCTCTTGATTATAACCTTGAGCAACTAGCCTAGCCTTGTTCCTGACTATATTTCCACTCTTATCTAGGTTATTCCTAAAAGCCACTTAGTACCTATAGTTAGGGGTGTTCATAACAGAGTACCCATAATTTCGAGTACCTAAAATTCAGGTACCTAGATTTTCAAGTATTAAAAATGTCAACTCTTGACCTGGCCCTTGAATATCGGGTACCCAGAATTTTAGGTACCCGTAATAATTAGGTACCTGTATTTTTCAGTCACAGGGTACCCAGATTAAATTTGTGCAATTCTTTTACAAATCTTACAATTTATAGTGATTCAAAATGACAAGTTCAAAAATCCAAAGCAGATAATAGCATAATCCAAATATAAAGTTTAGAAATCCAAACATAAAGTTTATAAATCCAAATTACATAACCCAAAGATAGAACTTCAAAAAAAAATACAACTAAAGATAAAACATATATTCATGTACTCATCAATCATCATGGCATGGTGTGATGTCTGAAACTTCTTTTGTCTCATCAATGATAATGGTTGGTTGCTCCAAAGTCAAATCTTGTATCTCTACCAAAAAACCATTTCAAATATGCAAGGACATTGTATGTTTAGAAATATAAAGATTTAAATATCTAAACAATATAAATAAATATTACAAAATAAAAATAATAAATTTGAAATTGAAAACTAACCTTCTTCCATATTCTCCAATGCTAGTAATCTCTCCTCTATTATAATGGGGTCATGAAAAGCACGAATCCAATCTTGAGTACAAATAAGAGCTTCCACCAACCTAGGAGTCAAATAAGTGCAGAAGGAATCAATAACACATCCTCTCGTGCTAAAAGTGAACTCTGAAGTAATGGTAAAAACTAGAATTGCAAGTATATCTCGTGCAATTTTCATAAGAATAGGATAACTGTTGTTTGTGCAGACTACGAAACCAAGATATTGAAACTATCATCATTATCACAAACACATTTATCCCTCAAATATCTATCTAGCTTAGTTGTTGTTTCTGAAGTATCAATTAAATCAGTCTTATCACATATCCCTTCCTCAAATTTTTCCTTTTAACCTCCTTATTTCTCTCTCACCATCATGGCCACCAGAAATTGAATTAAAAGAGCATGATCCCATTTGTGTTGATGAAAAATGTGAAGAAGCATAAAAATCAAACAATGATGTCAAAGTATTTTTAATTCGTTAACACAAGACATAATAGTTTTTAGGATCATAAGAACAATGAACAATCCAATCAACATATCTTAACTTATGCCTAGGATCAAGAACCAAAGCAATGAACATCAACACATTCA
Source organism: Gossypium stocksii (assembly GCA_020496765.1). Classification (NCBI taxonomy): domain Eukaryota; kingdom Viridiplantae; phylum Streptophyta; class Magnoliopsida; order Malvales; family Malvaceae; genus Gossypium; species Gossypium stocksii. Next base: position 48,017,497 of record CM035624.1, read on the forward strand.
CATTCTTAACATTTGCCCAATACTTATCAAATTTCAACTTCATTTGGCATGCCATACTATTAAGCCCATCATTCAAGTCATCAACATAGCGATTAATTGTATACCAAATATAATATATTTCTTCCAAAAAGGTATTACCAGTCACATACCTTGATATAGAGAAGCTCAATGTAGTCTCATAAAAGATTTCAAGAAAAGGTAAGAAACAAGCAAATTTGTCCCAATCCTCATCATTAGGAGCACCACCAACTTACCTAAGCTCTTTTCTGTAAGTAATATACTCAGTTGTCATTTTTCTGAATGCCTTCCTAAACACGAAAGAACTTTTAAGCATGGAATAGGTGGAATTCCACCTTGTTTCAATGTCCAAGAAAATAAGACCTTTACATTTTATAATCTCCTCTTCAACACAATATTTAAAATTTTGAAGCCTTGCAGGGGAAGACCTCACAAATTTCACAGCAGCATGGAGTCTCATAATAGAAACATCAACATCTTTCAGCCCAACTTTAACAACCAAATTTAAAATATGGGTAACACATCTCATATGCAAAAATCCAACATTAAACACAGTTCCATCCCATAAGTTAACAATTTGCTTCAAATACTTGATCACTAGATCACTAGAACTAGCATTATCAATTGTTATAGTCAAGATCTGATAATCTATAAATTATACATATTTCTATCCCACATTTTGGCACATTTTTGGATGAATTATCATTAAATTGGTGGAATTTGATGCTCCTAAACCTTTAATTTTATGTTTTATACTTAAGAGAGCATAGGGGAGTGAAAAGAACAATAAATGGGCCGAAAACAGAGAAAATGGGCCAAGGTGTGAAATCAACACGGCCTGGAGTTCAGCACACGGGTAGATTACGCAGTCGTGCCACATTAATAGGATTGAGCACGGCCCAACATCAGCTCACACGGGCGTGGCACACGGGCGTGTCCCTGTTGTGATGAAGTTCAATTTCACACGAAAAAGGCTACTTAGGGGCTAAGAAAGACATTCAAAACTCTATATAAAGACCCTAAGAGGCCACCACAAGAGTGTACAATCCTCCCGCCAAGACGGAGAGCTAAAGGCAGGGAATTACTCGAAGGAAAGCTGATAAATCCATCTCAAAAGCCAGGATCTACATCAAGACAGAAGATCTCCCTTCAATCCTTTCAAGAGTTTTGGGTTTTCTTATGTTTTGTTATTTTCTTTATTCTGAGATGTTTCTTTTTATAAACATGAACTAAACCCCCAAATATCCAAGGGGATGAAACCTAAGATGAATCTTGTTATTGTTATCTGAACTATATGATAAATATTCGATTTGTTCTTAATTGTGTTTTTAATTCTTTAATTGATATTTCTGGGATATTAATTTAAGTCGAATGTGCTTAGACAAAGGAGCAAAAGTCCCTGTTTAAGAGTAGATCTAACACAATTAAGCGGAGTTGATCGTAATCCTAGACATAGGACAACAAAAATCTGCTAGATTAGAGTCAAATCTAATATAGGGATCCATAGATCGAGTTAAAGTAAGACTAGGGGTTTTAATTAGAAAGAGATTTCAATTAATCAACTTAGGATTAGTTATTCTTACTCTCAACGGAGATATTAACATAATTTAGGGATCTCTACGGATCAAGTCGAATGAAGAAATCATCTAGTTCAGAGTTAGATAACAACTAAAGTCTAAGTGGATTCTTCCTTAGGTATTGTCTTTAACATTCAGTTTTCTCAAAGTAATTTCCCCAATTTACTCTTTGTCGTGTCTTTAGTTTAATTTAGAATAGTTTACAACCAAATCTCCTTTTTATTTTTAGGTTATATAATAGGAAAAAACTCATTACTAGTACTTTTAGTTCCTTGGATTCGATATTTCGGTCTTGCCACTAGCTATACTACTGTTCGATAGGTGCGCTTGCCTTTTATTGTGATAATAGTTAGTTCCTAGGTACGATCAATTTTATTACTTTATCACAATCACGAGATCAAGTTTTTGGCGTCATTGCCTGGGAATTGAAATATTAGGAACACTCTATTACTATTACTTTAGCTAGCACTACTTTTAATTATTTTTAGTTTTTTTTTATATTAGGTTTTATTTACTAAATTTTTCTTTCTTCTTTTCACTTATAGGTATCTCTAGTTTATGACTAGAAGAAACCAGTCAGGACCTTTGCTTTTTGACAATGACTTAGAAGCCACAGTTCGTAGTAGTCGCAGAGAGATAAGAAGAAGCCTACAATACCCAGAACAAGGACAAGAAGAAGAACCCGAACCTATTGAAGAGATGGAGGCAAATCAAGATAATCAGCTACCTCTTGTAGTAGTCGCAAATCCTGTAGAGCAAAATACTGTTCCTCGTACTATGTATGATTATGCTAAACCTAATTTGGCTGGTACTGAATCTAGTATTGTTAGGCCTACTATTGCTGCAAATAATTTTGAACTGAAACCTAACACTATTCAGATGATACAACAGTTTGTTCAGTTTGATGTTTTGCAGGATGGAGATCCTAACGCTCATTTAGACAATTTTTTGGAGTTATACAACACATTTAAAATAAATTGTGTTTCTGATGATGCCATTTGTCTTTGACTATTCCCATTTTCTTTGAGGAATAAAGCTAAACAGTGGTTAAATTCTTTACCATGAGGGTCTATCACTACATGGGAACAACTGACCAAAAATTTTTTACTCAAATATTTTCCGCCGGCTAAAAGGGCTAAATTGAGGAATGATATCTCTTCTTTTGTGCAGATGGATTTAGAAACACTTTACGATGCTTGGGAGAGATACAAGGAATTATTGAGAAGGTGCCCTCACCATGGGTTACCTCTATGGTTACAAGTTCAAACTTTTCACAAGGGTTTGAACCCCTCAACGAGACAAATAATCGATGCAGCCGCCAATGGAACAATCAATAACAAAACACCAGAAGCAGCTTACGAGTTTATAGAGGAGATGTCACTGAACAACTATCAGTGGCAAGTCATGAGAACAAAGCCACAAAAAGCTGCAGGGGTTTTTAATGTTGATGCGGTCACCATGCTTTCTAATCAGGTAGAACTCTTAAATAAAAAGATTGACGATTTAGTTGGTTCTACGCAGGTACACCCAGTGATGTAGTGTGACATGAACAATTCTGAGTACCCCACCTATGGATATGGCATGGAAAACGAGCACACAAACTATATGGGTAATAATCCTAGATCTCAAAATAACCTTTATCATAACACTTACAATGCAGGTTGGAGGAATCACCCCAATTTCTCATGGGGAGGACAAGGTAACCAAGGAAATCAGAGACCACCACCTCCTCTAGGATTTTAGCAACCACCTTACCAAAAAGAGAAAAAGCTGAACCTTAAGGAGATGCTCACGAAATTTATCTCCGTGTCAAAAACCCATTTCCAGAACACCGAGACAGCACTCAAGAACCAGCAAGCATCCATCCAAGGACTCGAGACTCAAATAGGCCAGCTCACTAAGCTAATCTCTGAAAGACCAAAAGGTGGTTTACCAAGCAACACCGAGACTAACCCTAAGGAGCAACTCCACGCCATCGACACAATTGATGAAAAAGGGTTTGCCAAAACCACAATAGAGCAAAGTAAGGAGACTATGGTAAGTAGAGGTAAGGATGAGGTAAGTCACAAAGAACTAGTTGTCAAAGAATATAAGCCTCGTGTCCCATATCCTAATGCAATGAGGAAAGACCGCACAGAGGAGTAATTCTGTAAATTCCTTAAACTCTTAAAGAAATTACATATTAACTTACCATTTATTAAAGCTCTTTCGCAGATGCCAAACACTGTTAAGTTTTTAAGAGAGCTTTTGACAAATAAACGAAAGCTAGATGAGTCATCTCATGTGGAACTGAATACAGTATGCTCAGCCATTTTGCAGAATAAGCTACCCAACAAACTAAAAGATCCAGGGAGTTTTACAATTCCTTGTTTACTTGGTAGCTTAGATGTTAAAAATGCTTTAGCTGATTTAGGAGCACGTATTAATGTAATGTCTTATAAATTGTTTAAACAACTAGGTCTTGGGAAACCTAAACAAACTAAGATGAGCATCCAATTAGCTGATAAAACCATTAGATTTTATAGGGGTATAATTGAAGATGTGCTTGTCAAAATTGATAAATTTATATTCCCAGTCGACTTTGTTGTTCTAGACATAGACGAGGATAGCAGTGTACCCCTAATCTTAGGGCGACCCTTTTTAGCAACTGCTAGAACCATAATTAATGTAGGCACAGGCGAGCTCACACTTCACGTAGGTGATGACAAAATTACTTTGTAGGCTCGTAACTCTAATAAGACTATTGATGTTAAAGATACTATTACGAGTCCTGGTAATAAAAATGATCTCACCGTCCAACCATCTTTACAGGATACTCTTCACATATGTACGGTCAAACAATAAATGAGTCTATCCAAGGGGACCACCCATGAAAAACGAATGCTACAGATTGAAGAACTGAATGAGTGGCTAAACTACCGCAAAAAGAAACCCAAAATATGCCATATTGAACCAGAGCATCACCATGTTGACCTTAAGGTAAAAATGAATCAATTAAAGGTAGGGGATAAGGTATACTTAGAGGAGGAAGATCCTTGAATTTCGAATTCAAAAGTTCATACAGGTGACACCCCTCCTTTCACGATAATGAAAATTTTCCCCTATGGTACAGTCGAGATAACACATAAGACATTTGGCACTTTCAAGGTAAATTATACTCGATTCAAACCTTACTTTGATAGTGAGACTAATAGCAAGAGAGAGGAGTTCGAACTCCTCAAACCACTGTGGCCATTCAAGCCTGAAAGAAGTCGAGCTTAGACTATAAACAAGCACTTCTCAAGAGGCAACCCGAGCACTAACGTAGTAAAATTCTTTTATCCAAGTTTTCAAACTCTAATCCACCAACTAACCTCCTGAATGTAGGTTTTTCAAACCACACGGCCATGCCCACAGGCGTACCTAAGGTCGTGGGGACACCATGGGCAAAGACACGATCGTGCGATACGGCCGTACACAAACAGGAAAAAAATTTTCCCAACACACGAGCTGCGACAATTAGCCACGACCGTGCGAGGTGGCCGTGGCCAATCCTGACAAATCGACAAGGGCTGGGACAATTAGCCACAATCGTGCAAGGTGGCTGTGGCCAAACCTAACAAATTGACACGGGCGTGCGACACGCCCGTGTCCCAAGAACGTGGTCGATCCTATTAATTTAACACCGGCATACGCCACGCCTGTGCCCCAACCCCGTGGTTGAACCTGCCAACTCATACACGTGCGTGTGATCCCATACACGGGTGTGGGAGAAGCTAACATTGACGGACATGGCCGTGTCACACGGCCGTGTGCCCTAACACGCCCAAAGAACACAGGCGTGTGCCACAACTCAGGCACGCCAAAACTTTTGAAATTCAAACCACACGGGCTAAAAACGATTCACACGAGCGTGTGACACGCCTGTGTGCCCCAATTGTTATAAAAACACTCCACTATTCATCATCTTCTCCACTCAAAACCCTAAATCCTCTCCCACCACAACCCATTCCAACCATTCCTAGTGCCATTGTCGACTTAAGCCACCCCACCACGTCCGTGCAAGCACCACCACGATCGTGCTCTGCTCTAAATCTCATATTTTTGGTTCCCCATTCTCCCCTTTCTCTTAATTTTTAATCTCATTTAATTACTTATCTATTCATGATTTCATTTCTTTGATATGATTCGTATACATTTTGCATGATAAATTTAGGAAACTTATTATGCCATTTAGAATGATCCTTTGGCTGCCACTTCTAACTATCTTGAGAAATTTGATTCTTAGTATAAATTGATACCCATATCTCCATTATTGATTCTATGCTTAGGTTAAAATTTATCTTTGAACTTATCTCTTGCATGAAGTCTTTAGTAATCTTAGTTAGTTTAATTTGCCAATTAGTTTAGGAACTTATGAGTCCTCATATTTCTATCTTTTTATTCTCATTTGCTCATTTTATTTTTAGGAATCATGTCATCATCACGAGGGAAGAAAGCCGATGTCCCTACCTCTAAAAAAACGTGTGACAGCCCAAATTTGACCCTAGTCGGACTATGGTTTTGGAACCACGAAACCAAGTCAGAAAAGTATTTGAATGCTATATCCTGTGCTTAGTATACTTGAATTTGCATATATGATAAAATAATATGAGAATTGGATTAATGGTATATTTATTTGATTGAAATGGACTTGGTTGAGAAACTTAGAAAATAAGGTAGTTAAATGTTGCATTAGCCGAATGTAATGTCTTGAATTATGGGGTGTTGCATGGCAAATAAACCCTTTTAATTTTGATATACGGTAGTGGTAGTAAATGATATCATTATATGCATTTTATATTATAAAATCATTAAAGTTAAAATGCTTGTTAATAAAATAAACTATAATAAAATAGGTGAGTGGAGATAAAAACTATGTTTTTATGTTTATATTTTATCTTTGCTGAAACCACATATAAAAAAAAGAGAAGAAGCCAAGGTTTTCGGCTTTAGCTTTTAATCCATTGAAGGTATGTTTTCTTGAAATTTTTCTTGGTAAATATGGGAATTAAAGATGTTGATAGGTCCTTAGCATAGTCCATGTACAAAATTTTGGGATTTTGTTTAGTTAACCATTCAGCCATTGATGTAAATGAGAGTTTGGATGAGATTTTGATGTTTTGGTTGGGATATGGTTGTATTTATATTGAGCTTGTAAAATTTGGTTAATGGTGTCTTATAATGAGCATGTACATTTGGTTGGGAGTTCAATCATGAAGATTTGGTGTGTTATGCTAAATTCGAAGGTAAAAGGTTGAATGAATGCATTTTTGTTCGGAGAATTATGCATTCGGCTAGGAGCCCATGTTTCCTTAAATGACATTTTTGATGTTTTAATATTATGATGTTTTAGAAGATGACTGTTTAAGTTTTAATAATTATTTTTTTATGTTTGCCAAGTGATAATCGACTAAGTAGTTAAAGTGTATTTAGATATTTCTTTCTTGTTTAAGTAACCGAATGTGGAATTGTTTTAGGAAATAGTTTAGCTTAATATGAATTTAGATATTTGGAAAAAAATAAATAAAAAAATGAATTGCCGTGACTAGTATAAGTTATGAAATCAAAATTTTGCCATGTATGTGATGTTAGTTAATGATTCGGGCATTGGTAATATTGCAATGTGAATAAAAAGTGTGATTGCTGTACATTTTATAAATTAGAAAAAAATTTACCATTTATAAGTACATGGATGCTATTGCCGAATACACTTATTGAATAGCCAAATTTATTGAATTTTCAAGCTCAAGAGCATAAGGGGGCAAACTCAGATCGAGGAAAAACGAAGGTAGTCGAGTAGTCGATATAACCGTATGATAATTGTTGAGGTAAGTTCTTAAGTATTAAGTTCGATTATATATACGATTATAGTTTAAATAAATCTATAAATGGGGAAAGATGAGTTTATGTGACTAGCTTGTATAAATGACATATGAAATTTTAAAGAACAAGAGTAAATAGAATGGGTATTATTTTTTAGAAATGGCTAAATGTGATAGTCGAATGTATTTGGCATCAATATATGGAAATGGTATTTCAATAAATTATGTGATGAAATTACCGAAGGTATTATGAGATGAATTGTGATTTAAATGTTATAAAGTGAGTGAAACTACTAATGTGATTGGGAAATTGAGGAAGGGAAATTGAGATCTTAGTAAGTTTTGAGTATTTATGTCTGTGATATGATTGAGTATGACATGCTAAGTACATATTAAAAGAATCATGACTTTATTGTATTTAATTGTGTATAGCTGAATGGCTATTATGAATTATAGATAAGTTATGTATATATGTGATTTTACTAATGGCTACTATGAAATGAAGATGTAATTGAATTGGTATCTATATATATGTGATATGGCCGAATGGCTCTTATGAAATGAAAAGAACTATATTGACATGCGAATAAGTTCGAATGAAGTAATACCTCATTAATGTGTTTCTGTTGAGGGGAAACCGAAAGTATATGAATAGATGTGTATAAAAGTTTGTGAATTGACTATGGTAATATATCCAGGCTTAAAGTCCACCAGGCTTCGTGTTGGTGATATATCCGGGCTTAAAGTCCCGCAGGCTTCGTGCTGGTAATATATTCGAGCTTAAAGTCCCGCAGGCTTCATGCTGGTAATATATCCGGGCTTAAAGTCCCGCAGGCTTCGTGCTGGTAATATATCCGGGCTTAAAGTCTCGCAAGCTTGGCGCTGGTGATATATCCAGGTTTAAAGTCCCGCAGGCTTTGTGCTGGTGATATATCCGGGCTTCAAGTCCTGCAGGCTTCATGCTAGTGATTTATCCGGGCTTAAAGTCCCGCAGGCTTCGTGCCGGTGATTGAATTCGGGTTTTATACCTAGCAGGTCAAGTGCCGATGATTTTAATAAAAGTATATGACTTCGAGATCCTGTGTTAAGATGACAAATTGAACTCGTATTAAACAATAAGTGGCTCAGGTATGTGATACTTACCTTTTGATGTAAGAATGACTTAGAATGGATTTTGATTATATTCAATTGTGAACATTGAGTCATGTGAAACAATTCTTAGAAGTATACCAATTAGGTATGTGGTTACGAAATGAGAAGGTATGATTTAAAGGTAGAAATACTTATTGATATTGAGATCTTGAAGTGTTCATGTTTATATAAATTTGGAAGTAATTAAATGACCTACTATTAGTGCACATGAGTGATTATATATATATATATCCAGCCCTTGCGAAATTATATGCTAGAAGGCATAAGTTCTATGCATATGTGTTTTCAGTCATTGAAATTAAATGATGATATAGTACCTTAAATTAACTCTATTGAGTTGAATTAATGAATGATTTTGTGGTATATGTTGATGCGATTGTATGACACCAAATCTTAAGTAAATGAGATGTCAATATATATATATAAGTGAACGAGTATTAAGATCCTCTATTTGATTATGACACATTCGGCCAATGTGTGGAATTATGTGTAGATATTGATTTTCCTATCAAATATGAATTTGAGGTTAATTGAAATTGTATGCTAAGTGGGCATTGTGTGCTTGTGAATATTCGGCCATTTTGGACATTATCATGAAAGTATATGTGGTAGCAATGTAATGTGATTATTGAAACTATAGTTCGTTATGGAGCTCTAGACTGACTTCATTGAATAGAAGAAATGAATGATAATTGGAATTGGATGAAAACATTTTGTGATATTAAACTCAAGGCCAAAGAAATGTCAATTAAACTATTTGCAATTTATTGGTAGGCTTATTCGGCCAAATGAGATTTCACTTAAATATTGTATGTGAGATAAATGTACTTAATTCAGTATAGTTATTTGTTTTACTTAAGACTTACTAAGCTTATGAAAGCTTACTTTGAACGTTATGTTTTTCTGTTTTATAGATCGGTGACTCTTACTACCTGTTCGGGGATCGTCAGCATTTCGTCACACTATCTACTATTGTGTTAACCACATGATTTGGACTTAGCTTATGGCATGTATAGGATAGACTATAAGTAGGATGATATGTTGACTATTGTATATAAGCCATGCAAATATGGCATCTTTTGGATGTTTACCTTTATAAGTTTAAATTCGATGTTTGTTTGTGTATAGCATTTTTATAAATAAATGATCTTTTATTCAAGAAAAGTTCAAAATTTTACTGTTCTGATCTGTTTTCCTAATTTCTGGTAACACCTCGTCCTATTCCGGTGACGGTTACAGGATAGGGGTGTTACATTTTATTGGTATCAGAGCTACAATTTAGTTGATTCTGGGACTAACGTAGTGCGTGAGAGTCTAGCTATACATGCCATAATATAATAATATGATAGCGTGATGACATTTGGTAGTTAGAATGTGTTTTTCGTATAGTAATGAATCCCGATCCCAATCGAGCCGTAGCAAATGATGTTAAGAGCGTAGCGCCTGCTCCCTCTACAGGGGACAGTGCCGATTGACTCTCAGCCGAATTCGAATAATCAAAATGATAAGATGAAATAAGCCTTTTATGCTATGATGAATGAATGCTTTTCTAAATTTGTGAGAAATAATCCGGCTACACAACCTCCTCCACCTCTGAATAATCCCCTTTCGATACCTGTTGTGCCTCCTGTGACAGATCCGTTGAGATTGAGTAAACCTCTGGTTGATAAAATTAGAAAACACGGAGCCGAAGCATTGGGTAAAAGATAGAGAAAAGTTAATTATGAGACTAGAGATTCCTGCAAACTATCAACGAGTAAAACCTATCAGTCACCTTTAAAAAGGTTCAAAGAAAATAACAACCGATCTAAAGCTGATGCGGATTATTTGAGACGAGATCAAGACCGACCTTCTGTAAAGTCTCAAGTTGCATCAGTTACTATTATGAGTAATATTTGACCACAAAGAATTGAATGTAAGCACTATGGTAAATGGCATTCAGGGAGCTGTAGATTGCTTGACCGCTCCTGTTTTAAATGCAGATCAGCTGATCATTTCATCAGAGATTGTCCGAGATTAGTGGAGCAGAATACTAATTCGAGCCGGAGGCCTAGTAATACTACGACGCGAGGTAGACCACCTAGGTAAACGGGTAATGTTAGTGGTAGTCAGAGAGGGACTAAAGACACGGCTATTCAATCTGAGGCTCGTACACCTGCCAGAGCCTATGCCATCCGTATTAGTGAAGAGGCTACTTCTCAAGATGTTATTACCGATATTTTTACTCTTTTCGATACTGATGGTACTACTTTGATTGATTCTAGTTCAACTCATTCATATGTGTATGAAAATGTGGCATCCAGTAAGACTCTACCTGTTGAGTCTACTGAGCTTGTAATTCGGGTGTCAAACCCTTTGGGCCGGTGTGTGTTAGTAGATAAAGTGTGCAAGAAGTGTCCCCTGATGATTCGAGATTCTTGTTTTCCAGCCGATTTAATGCTTTTACCGTTTGACGAGTTTGATATCATTCTCGGGATGGATTGGTTAACTGTGCACGATGCTGTAGTAAATTGCAAGCGACAGACAATTGATTTGCGATGTTCCAGGGATATGATAAATTGAGTTGAGTCTACTGATCTGAACAGGTTACCAGTAGTGATATCTTCGATATGGGCACATAAATATGTGAAAAAGGGCTGTAAAACTTACCTTGCATATATACTAAATAATAAATTAGCAGAAAGAACACTTGAGATTTGTGCTATAGATTCTGCGTGATAAGTAACTGTATGCGAAGTTCAATAAATGTAAGTTCTGGTTTCGTGGGGTTAGCTTTTGGGACTTGCGGGATACTATAGACATTTTGTGAAAGATTCTCGATGATAGTGAGATCGTTAACAAGATTACTATAGAAAGATGTCAAATTCGAGTGGTCCGAAAAATGTCAGAAAAGTATGATCAATTGAAAGTTCTTTTGACGGAAGCTCCAGTGTTATTTCAGCCAGAATTGGGTAAAGAATTTATGGTTTTTAGTGATGCCTCTTTGACCGATTTAGGCTGTGTTTCGATGCGAGAGGATAGAGCTGTTGAGTATGCCTCGAGACAGTTATAGCCTCACGAGAGAAACTATTCAACTTATAACCTCGAATTAGTTGTTATTGTTTTTGCTCTGAAAACTTGGTGTCACTATTTGTTTGAAGAAAAATGTCATGTTTATTTCAATCATGGAACTCTCAAATACTTGATGATTTAGAAGAACTTGAAATTTAGACAACGCCGGTAGCATTACTGAAAAATTTCGAGCTTGTCTTTGATCATTATCTGGGAAAAGTTAATGTGGTTGCTGATGTTCTTAACCAAATATTATTGTTTGCCTTGCGAGCGATAAATGTGCATTTCTCCATGTCCGTAGATGATGCGTTAATTGGGGAAACTAAAAGTAAGATTGATGTAGATACAATAGATCCAGAAATCCTAGAAAGTGATAATGATTTAGTCACCAAACGAACTAAATGTGTTTCGAAAGAGGATTCAGAGTTTCTGATTGATGATAATTGTTTGAAATTTAAAAATCGACTGTGTGTTCCGTGAAAAGTTTGAGAGTAGCATCAGACTATCAGAAATCATACGCAGAATTAAACCGAAAAACTATAGAGTATCAAATTAGGGATAAAGTGTTTCTAAAAGTTTCACCGTGAAAAAAAAAAGGGTGCTCAGATTCAGCCATAAAGGCAAATTGAGTCTAAGGTTTATCGGACCGTACGAAATTTCAGAACAGATTGGACCGGTTGCTTATAGATTGATTCGGCCACTTGAGCTGGAAAAGATTCATGATGTTTACCATGTTTCGATGTTCCGTCGATATAGATCCGATCCCTCTCATGAAATTAATTCGTCAGAGATTGAAATTCAGTCCGATTTGAGCTATGAGGAAGAACCGGTTAGTATTCTGGCTCACGAGGTGAAAGAGTTGAGGAATAAGAAAATTTCATTGGTTAAAGTCCTGTGGTTCAAACACGGAGTTGAAGAAGTGACTTGGGAGCTTGAGAACGCAATGAGAGAACGATACCCTAACCTATTCACTAGTAAGATTTTCAGGGACGAAAATCCCTAAGGGGGGAGAGTTGTGACAGCTCAAATTTGACCCTAGTCGGACTGTGGTTTCGGAACCATGGAACTGAGTCAGAAAAGTATATGAATGCTATATCCTGTGCTTAGTATACTTGAATTTGCATATATGATAAAATAATATGAGAATTGGATTAATGGTATATTAATTTGATTGAAATGGACTTGGTTAAGAAACTTAGAAAATAAGGTAGTTAAATGTTGCATTGGCCGAATGTAATGTCTTAAATTAGGGGGTGTTGCATGGCAAATAAACTCTTTTCATTTTGATATACGGTAGTGGTAGTAAATGATATCATTATATGCATTTTATATTATAAAATCATTAAAGTTAAAATGCTTGTTAATAAAATAAACTATAATAAAATAGGTGAGTGGAGATAAAAACTATGTTTTTATCTTTATATTTTATCTTTGCCAAAACCACATAAAAAAAAAAAGAGAAGAAGCCAAGGTTTTCGGCTTTAGCTTTTAATCCATTGAAGGTATGTTTTCTTGAAATTTTTCTTGGTAAATATGGGAATTGAAGATGTTGATAAGTCCTTAGCATAGCCCATGTACAAAATTTTGGGATTTTGTTTAGTTAACCATTCGGCCATTGATGTAAATGAGAGTTTGGATGAGATTTTGATGTTTTGGTTGGGATATGGTTGTATTTATATTGAGCTTGTAAAATTTGGTTAATGGTGTCTTATAATGAGCATGTACATTCGGTTGGGAGTTCAATCATGAAGATTTGGTGTGTTATGTTAAATGCCAAGGTAAAAGGTTGAATGAATGCATTTTTGTTTGGAGAATTATGCATTCGGCTAGAAGCCCATGTTTTCTTAAATGACATTTTTGATGTTTTAATATTATGATGTTATAGAAGATGAATGTTTAAGTTCTAATAATTATTTTTTTATGTTTGCCAAGTGATAATCGGCTAAGTAGTTAAAGTGTATTTAGATATTTCTTTCTTGTTTAAGTAACCGAATGTGGAATTGTTTTAGGAAATAGTTTAGCTTAATATGAATTTAGATATTTGGAAAAAAATAAATAAAAAAATGAATTGCCGTGACTAGTATAAGTTATGAAATCAAAATTTTGCCATGTATGTGATGTTAGTTAATGATTCGGGTATTGGAAATATTGTAATATGAATAAAAAGTGTGATTGCTGTACATTTTATAAATTAGAAAAAATTTACCATTTATAAGTACATGGATGCTATTGCCGAATACACTTATTGAATAGCCAAATTTATTGAATTTTCAAGCTCAAGAGCATAAGGGGGCAAACTTGGATCAAGGAAAAACGAAGGTAGTCGAGTAGTCGATATAGCCCTACGATAACTGTTGAGGTAAGTTCTTAAGTATTAAGTTTGATTATATGATTATAGTTTAAATAAATCTATAAATGGGGAAAGATGAGTTTATGTGACTAGCTTGTATAAATGACATATGAAATTTTAAAGAACATGTGACAGCCTTAAATTGACCCTAGTCGAAATGTGGTTTTGGGACCACAAAACCGGGTCATAAGAATAATTTAATATTTATTTTTATGCCTATTATATATGTCAATTCATGTGTGTGATATCTTTGGTGATTTAATTTAGTCTTATAATAGTGAATTGCACTTAAAAGGGCTTAATTGTGAACTTTGAAAATATGCTAGGTTAATGTGTGATGGTCAAATAATTGCATGTTGTAAAAACATGGCCTTGCATGTCTAAATTCCCCTTTTTTATCTATAGTGGCCGGCCAACCAACCTAATGATGATGTTTGGGTTGTTTTTATTTTGTATTTTAGTGAATATATAGGCATATTATGTGAATAAAATAAAAGTGAATTATTATATTATGAAAATTTGGAGGAAAAACCAATGTTAGGCCATTTCTTCTTCTTCTTGCCGTGAGTTGAGAAAGAAAATAGAAACTTATGGAGCTTAGGGCATTCGGCTAGTTAAGACTTCAAATAAGGTAAGGTTCATGTATTTTCTTTGGATTTTTGTGAAATTTGGTTGGTTTTGAAGCTCACAACAAGACCCATGTATTAGTATTTGTGATTTAAATCCATGACCCATTCGGTCATGGTTTCATATATTGAATTCATAAAGTGTTGATGATGCTTGATGATAAGTGATTAGGGATGTTTATAAATTAATTAAATTTGGTCATGAGTAACATATATGGGCAATTAGCATTCGGTTAATGTGTTTGAGTAAAGATTGTAATTGGGATTTATGATTTTGGAAATCCTCGATTTGAAATTGATGAAGGAATGCTTGGAGTTTAGATTAAGGTTGAAAAATTGTATGAAATTGATTTTGTGTGTTAATTTGAAGTTCTTGTTGCTTGGTTCGGCCAAATTGTCTCAAGACATTCGGCTATGTTAAGGTTTGGGGGAGTGAATTGTTTTCTTTGTGTTTTATTAAACATAGAAGAATAAGTGAAGCCCGAATGTGGTTTTTAAGTATTAGAAATTTTGTTGGAATTTTGTTAAATTATTTAAGTGATAGCCGAATGTAGCTATATTAAAGTAAATGAAGACGTTAAATGCATTATGTGTTTATGCATCCATTCGGTTAAATTGATGATATTAAGTTGATTGGTAAATTTGAAATTGCTATTAAGGAATAAGTATGTGTGAGATTAATAAAATGTTTTGTAAATGGGTTATGGACATTCGGTTAAGGGAGAGTATTTGTAATTAAAGGTTTATGAGCTTAAATTGAACAATTGTTGTTTTGAGTGAGATAATTTGCAAAGGAGAGTATTCGGCCACGGTAAAATGCATGAGGATGTAATGTTTGATGTTCCAATTGATATAATTATGTTTTGAAGGTTGGTTATATTATTTTGATCTAGGCCAAATGAGTTGATTGAATTAGGTACACTTTAATTGAAAGACAAAAGGGTGACCTTAGTAAAGTCCTTATTCGGCCATGTTATTTAGATGATTGGGATGCTTTGATTTAATTCATGATAGCATTTGGCATTGGGTCTTAGGAGGATTTGCCATAATGGACTAAATGTTTAATTATTAGTATATGCATGTACAAAAGTCTAATATACTTAATTGATAAGTATGAGATAAGGATTTGAATGACATGTATGTGTTTCTAAGGTATTTATGAGTATATATGTATATATGCGCTTAAAATGTGATTGATAGCCGAATGTTGGGAACTTGGTAAAGTGAATGTCTTAGTATAGAATAATTATACATGTGTTTCATGGTATTCAGCCAACATGAGATATGGATAAAATTGTGTTGTAGACAGTATAAGAGAGTGTTTAAAGGTTATTGTGATATATATGTATTTGGCCAAATGTATGTATGTGCCAAGGGAAGTATATGTGTTTCTTATTTTTTAAAATGAAAGTGTAATAACCAAATGAGATGTACGAATAAGGTTTAACAATAGTTAAATTTTTCAATTTAGCTCACGAGCTCAAGAAACCAAATCCGGATAGGGGAAAGCTAAACTAATCGAGTAGAAGATCTATAGTCGTTCAACGACCGTCAAGGTAAGTTCTTGAGGTTTAAATTAAAATGCTTATGAACCTCTATAATATGAGCATAGAATGATAATTTCCGAATGTAAATTGATTAAGTAGCGTATGTGATTGATAAAGTTACGATATGTTACATGCATATTTAAGTGAAAATATGTGTGGAAGTGTGATATAAAGTATGAAGGTGGGATTTGATAGTATAAGCCGAATGTGGCATAAATAATTCAATAAGAATTTTGAATGTGGAATGAGACCGAATGTATTATGAGAGGGATTATGGTTTAATGCTATAAAGTGAGTGGAAATTCTAATATGATTGGGAAATTGAAAAAGGAAATTGAGACTTTAGTAAATTTAAGTGTTTAAACATAAGTATTAGTGAAAGTAACATGCTATATCTTGATAATTAAATGTCTCGTATTATATATGTGTATTATTGAATAATACGTGCATATGGAGTAAAATATATATAGTTGACATGAGTAAAGTATCAAACGGTGAGTGTGATGTGGAAATGCCATAATGGTTGTGCTTTATTTGTCAAATGGCTAAGATGGAAAGAAATGTATAAGATATGTATATGTAGGGTGGCCAAAATGGCTAATGTTGAATATGTGTATGTTATATATATGTGTGTGTACTTAGTGAGGTCAAATGACTAACGAGAATGTTGAATGGCCTAATGGTTATTATAAAATGAAACAAATTATGTGTTATATGAGTAAGCGAGAATAAAAGTATCATCCTAATTAAAATGTTTGTGTTATGTGAATATTAAAAGTACATGAAATAATACGTGGATAACTTTGTGGATTGACTATCGTACGATATTACTCGGGTCTATAATCGAGTAAATCTCGTGCTGGTATTATATCCGGGTTTAAAGTCCCGCAGGCTTAATGCTGGTGAATTAAGTAAGATTATGATTTTGAATGTTCGCAGTAAACTACCATCAAGTAAGTACTATACATTTAAGATGTTCAGGTACGTATTAGCTCCTCATTTGTAAATTTACCTCAAAGTGAATAATTAGCATCAAAGAAAAATGTATATGTGATTGATGATTATATTGCGAAAATGAGGATGACCTAATCGGTCTTGGTATGTTTGTATAATGTAGTATGTGCTAAGTTTTCATGTATCTACTCGTGTACATTCGACCAACGATTCTGTGAATTATTAGTATTAAAGAACGATACATATGTGGGAATGATTATTATATCTTCAAATAAAGGAATAATCTATTCGGTCAATAGTTGTCAGTATAAGAAAGTATTTGATTTAAATTTATCGTATGAGCTTTAAGTAAAAAAAAAGTATGTGCTGAAATATCTATATGTAATTGTGCATATTCGGCCAAAAAGGCCTTATGAATTGAGAATGAATTGTATTCGGCTAGATGTGCAAATACAAGGTAAGGATTGTATTCTGTCAACTTACGTATATGTGATAAGGTTTATGTTTGGCTCTTTGCGTACCTATACTGTAATTCAATACTTGCCATGTTGAAATACTCAAAAGTTTTGATGTGATTATGAACTAAGGAATTAAGTTTTTATATACATATATATATATATATATGTTCATGTATGTGCATGAAACGAGTACATTTGAGCAAGTGATTATGATTATTGAAAGAGTTATACGTTATGCTAAATGAGTAGTGACTCTATGAATCTATTCATGATATATTATGATATGACTATGTGCTTCCAATTATGGAAACTAAATGCGGTAAAAGTATTATGTTTTAGTTTGATTGATTGAATTAGAAGTAGCAATGAAGGTTTTAGATGCGGAAGAATATATGATCTCAATTTGGATGAAATAGTTAAATTATATGCGTGTGCATGAGGTTTGAACTATTGGACCAGACGATGAAATCTCTTGATATTGTTAAATGTGATTTGTACAAGGTTTAAAACGATAAGTCCTAGTAATGATCAACAATTAAAGATGTTCAGTACATTAAGTTAGCCAGGTATGTATCATGGACTCATATATGATTTTAATTTGACTGAATCAAAAGCATATAAAGTAATGCATATGCGAATATTCGACCATCTTGGTTATTATTGTGAAAGTATATATGTGCTAGCTAGGTGGTGCGTTTATTGAAATTATAGTTCGATATGAAGCTTAGATTAACTGCATCGAATAGAAGAAATGGATGACCAATGATATTGAATGAAAACATTTTATGACATTAAACTCAAGGCCAAAGAAATGTAAATTAATTTATGTGAAATTTTGGTTAGGTATATTCGGTCAAATGGGATCTTACTTAGATTTAAGTACATGAGATAATCGTATTTGATTCAGCAAAGTTATTGTTTTGCTTAAGACTTACTAAGCTTATGAAAGCTTACTCTGTTTGTTTTGTGTTTTTATTTTATAGATTGTGGACTCTAACTACCAGCTCCGGGATCGTCAGCGCTTCGTCACACTATCTGCTATTACGGTAATCATGTGATTAGACTTAACTTATGGCATGTATAGGATAGATGCTAAGCAAAAATGATATTATGAATTTTGTGTATAAGTCACGCGAATGTTGCATCTTATGGAACTTACTTGTGTAAGTCTTAAATTCGAACTTTGTTTGCGTATAATAATTAGTAAATTAATGATCTTATTGAAGAAAATGTTCAAAATTTTTTTGTCCTGATCCGATTCCTAGTTTCCGGTAACGCCTCTTCCTATTCCGGCGATGGTTACGAGATAGGGGTGTTACAAAACAAGAGTAAATAGAATGGGTATTATTTTTTAGAAATGGCTAAATGTGATAGTCGAATGTATTTGGCATCAATATATGGAAATGGTATTTCAATAAATTATGTGATGAAATTACCGAAGGTATTATGAGATGAATTGTGATTTAAATGTTATATAGTGAGTGAAACTACTAATGTGATTGGGAAATTGAGGAAGGGAAATTGAGATCTTAGTAAGTTTTGAGTATTTAAGTCTGTGATATGATTGAGTATGACATGCTAAGTACATATTAAAAGAATCATGACTTTATTGTATTTAATTTTATATAGCCGAATGGCTATTATGAATTATAGATAAGTTATGTATATATGTGATTTTACTAATGGCTACTATGAAATGAAGATGTAATTGAAGTGGTATCTATATATATATATATGTGATATGGCCAAATGGCTCTTATGAAATGAAAATAACTATATTTACATACAAATAAGTTCAAATGAAGTAATACCTCATTAATGTGTTTCTGTTGAGGGGAAACTGAAAGTATATGAATAGATGTGTATAAAACTTTATGAATTGACTATGGTAATATATCCAGGCTTAAAGTCCCGCAAGCTTCGTGCTGGTGATATATCCGGGCTTAAAGTCCCGTAGGCTTCGTGCTGGTAATATATCCGGGCTTAAAGTCCTGCAGGCTTTGCGCTGGTGATATATCTAGGCTTAAAGTCCCGCAGGCTCCGTGTTGGTGATATATCCGGGCTTAACTTCCCACAGGCTTCGTGCTGGTGATATATCCGGGCTTAAAGTCCCACAGGCTTCGTGCTGGTGATATATCCGGGCTTAAAGTCCCGTAGGCTTCGTGCCGGTGATTGAATTCGGGTTTTATACCTAGCAGGCCAAGTGCCGGTGATTTTAATAAAAGTATATGACTATGAGATCCTGCGTTAAGATGACAAATTGAACTCGTATTAAACAATAAGTGACTCAGGTATGTGATACTTACCTTTTGATGTAAGAATGACTCAGAATGGATTTTGATTATATCCAATTATGAACATTGAGTCATGTGAAACTATTCTTAGAAGTATACCAATTAGGTATGTGGTTACGAAATGAGAAGGTATGATTTAAAGGTAGAAATACTTATTGATATTGAGATCTTGAAGTGTTCATGTTTATATAAATTTGGAAGTAATTAAATGACCTACTATTAGTGCACATGAGTGATTATATATATATATCCAGCCCTTGCGAAATTATATGCTAGAAGGCATAAGTTCTATGCATATGTGTTTTCAGTCATTGAAATTAAATGATGATATAGTACCTTAAATTAACTCTATTGAGTTGAATTAATGAATGATTTTGTGGTATATGTTGATGCTATTGTATGACACCAAATCTTAAGTAAATGAGATGTCAATATATATATATAAGTGAACGAGTATTAAGATCCTCTATTTGATTATGACACATTCGGCCAATGTGTGAAATTATGTGTAGATATTGATTTTCCTATGAAATATGAATTTGAGGTTAATTGAAATTGTATGCTAAGTGGGCATTGTGTGCTTGTGAATATTCGGCCATTTTGGACACTATCATGGAAGTATATGTGGTAGCAATGTGATGTGATTATTGAAATTATAGTTCATTATGGAGCTCTAGACTGACTTCATTGAATAGAAGAAATGAATGATAATTGGTATTCGATGAAAACATTTTGTGATATCAAACTCAAGGCCAAAGAAATGTCGATTAAACTATGTACAATTTATTGGTAGGCTTATTCAGCTAAATGAGATTTCACTTAGATATTGTATGTGAGATAAATGTACTTAATTCAGTATAGTTATTTGTTTTACTTAAGACTTACTAAGCTTATGAAAGCTTACTTTGAACGTTATGTTTCTCTGTTTTATAGATCGGTGACTCTTACTACCCGCTCGGGGATCGTCAGCATTTCGTCACGCTATCTACTATTGTGGTAACCACATGATTTGGACTTAGCTTATGGCATGTATAGGATAGACTATAAGTAGGATGATATGTTGACTATTGTATATAAGCCATGCGAATATGGCATCTTTTGGAAGTTTACCTTTATAAGTTTAAATTCGATCTTTGTTTGTGTATAGCATTTTTATAAATAAATGATCTTTTATTCAAGAAATTGTTCAAAATTTTACTGCTCTGATCTCTTTTCTTAATTTTCGGTAATGCCTCGTCCTATTCCGGCGACAGTTACGAGATAGGGGTGTTACAAAATGAAAGGGGTCTGGTGGTTCCTCTTCTAGAGCCACAAATGAAATTAGACGCCCCTTCCTCTAGTTTCCGCAAAGTTCCTAAGAGGAACTATTTCAAATTCTAAGGGTGAGACCCCTCAGAGTAGGAAGGTGTATCGATTGGGCCGCATTAGAACGAGTCTAATTGGCAGACGCAGTACGAGCCCTGTTGACGACAGACCCATGGGACCAATTCTTCCAGATTGTCGAGCCCACTTACCTCGAGCTTACCTTAGAGTTATGCTCCACATTCCACCTCCAAATAGTCATGGCCCAATATGACGATCCAGGGACAATCCAATTCTGCCTCAGAGGCCTTGTTCAACAGCTTAGTGTACCAGAGTTTGATACAGCACTGGGTCTATACAAGGAGCATACATTGATGGGCAGACGAGAAAGCACCGGTGTCGTCAACACCCACGACGCCTACTTCTTGTGGAGCATGTCGCACGCTTACGTGCTCAACCTTGCCTACTTCATTGCCTACACCATTCAGCACCAAACCGAGCGGCATCGAAGGAGTGTGATCTCGATAGGCCCATATGTGACCTGCCTGGCCCGCTACTTCGGCCTTATCAACATAAAGGCTCAGTCATCCTCCTACACTCTCATCAGCCAGATGTCCCTACAGGGCATCCAAAGTATGCTTCATATGAGGATGATCGGGCGTCGACGTGGGATCGTCCCTCCCCAATACCGATTATCTCAGTCCATCGCGTAGGAGGACCCAGAGGACATTCCTAATGATGTCCCTCCATCCCACGAGGAGCCACCGACCACTCGCCGTCCAGTTCATGCGGTAGCTTTAGATTCTGTCACTTTTGAGCAATTCGCACAATTCCAACAACAGTGTTTTCAGCTCCTTGATCACATTGATGCTACTTTATCTCAGTTTTGCCAGCATCTCTATCTCACACTGCCGCCCCTACCTCATGAACCATCTGAAGATTAGGACTCACGAGTCCTCTTATCTTCTTCTTTATTTTCCTTTATTTTCCTTTTTCCTTTTATTTCATTTCAATCTTATTATTTTCATTATTTGAATTTTAGTATTTTAAGAGCTTAGTTTATTTCATTTCAAACAGTTCCTATTGGCTATTTCCTAACGAGTATATTGTGCTAATCTAAATTCCCTAACAATTTATTAGTGCTATCGCAGTTTCAAAAGAGCTTTACAGCTCAAATCCATCTTTAATGGGGAAACACTGCCACAACTACCGGTTCCTACACGACCACACTCTAGCCACCACGACACCGATCATCATATTCTTGTGGCACAGAAATTATGGATCAACACCCTTTCCTACAAATCTTCACACCTCCAACTCAAAGAATTCATCCAATATTCAGGGAGTTTCACTTCTCTCCCTATCTTATGATTTTTTGTTTCTATTGTCACTAACTTTATCTTTGTACATTGAGGGCAATGTATATCTTAAGTGTGGGGGAGTTCACTTTCATTCTTTGCATTATCCTTGAACCCCTAAAAATTTTTTGCCACTAAATTTTTGCATTGTTCTCAAATCCCTGAATCTTGGCCTTAACAAATAGAAAGAATTCTGATTGATTTATGATTTTTATTGATATGTTGAGAATTAAGACATAGGTACTTATGCTTTGATTATTCAAACTTTAAGATATTAGAGAATCAAGCATGATAAGTTGAAATTTTTGAGAATTAAATTTTTCTAGGTTGTTTTCCCAAATTTTAAGTGTTATCTTGAAATTTGAAATTCGCAAGATTAACATTAAAAGCTATAATTCTGGTGAGATTTTTGAGCTTTTTGAGCATACCTCCTTCAGTGCTTAATTTTATTGTTGTTTTGAGTGAGTCAATATTGATCTGTTATTCTAGAACTTGCTTCGATTATACATGTTGAGACCACATCATTGGTTTTATATACCGAAATGATAAAGGCACCTAGGTTTTAACCCACTTACTCTATAAAAGCCTACCTTCAAAATTAACCCCTAGTGAACCCCATTGAGCCTAACAAACCATTCATTGACTTACATTCAATATTAACCTATAACGCTTTTTTTTTTTTGAATTCCCTTCAACTATTTTGATCCCTATTTTTGTCGAGATCTAAATTGAATAATTATCTAGCTATGTTCTCCTTTCAGCTTGTAAAGTTTATAAATATTCGATTTGTTCTTAAAAAAAAACATATGTATATTTCAATTTTAATTCAATGTTTTGCATATTTCTATGTAATTGTTGAGCTCCTATTCTTAAACGATGTCTTCCAAAAGAAAAAGGCTTTATTCTAGGAATATGTTTCAGTGATAGAGATTTTTCTAGTTAGATGATTTTTCAATTCGATCTCGATTCTATCCCTCTTTTTCATCTTGTGACTACACCCCTAACCAAGGCCACTTACAACCCTTGAAAGACCTTTTGATCGATGTATCATGTCAATACATAGTGGTGGAGATTTGATTTTCTTGCAAGCCTATGGCAATAACTTTTCATATTGACTAATGAGTGCTTAATTTCTGAACCCTAAACACTTCAAGTGGATAGAGTGAATCTTTAGTGAGGATGTCAACTCTTGTTAATTTTGAGTTCAAGGTAATTACTTAGAAGAAGGGAAGAAACATATATTTCTGTGATAAAATTCTCAACTTGGATTGTTTGAGACTTTAATTTTCTTGTGGTTGAATTTTCAATGTATGATTACTTATGGATTAGTTTGAAACATTATTGATAAGGATTATAAGTTGAGAAGAATGATTTTTAATTGTAAGTTGAGTTTTTGCTTGAGGACAAGCAAAGGCTTAAGTGTGGGGGTATTTGATAAACTGTAAATTATACATATTTTTATCCCACATTTTGGCACATTTATGGATGAATTATCATTGAATTGTGGATTTGATGCTCCTAAACCTTTAATTTAATGTTTTATACTTAGGAGAGCATAGGGGAGTGAAAAGAACAAGAAACGAGCTGAAAACCGAGAAAATGGGCCAAGGTGTAAAATCAACACGGCCTGGAGTTTAGCACACGGGCATATCACACGGCCGTGCCACATTAACAGGATTGAGCACGGCCCAACATTGACTCACACGGGCATGGCACACGGGCATGTCCTTGTTGTGATTAAGTTCAATTTTACGGGGAAAAGGCTATTTAGGGGCTAAGAAAGACATTCAAAACTCCATATAAATACCCTAAGAGGCAACCACAAGAGTGTGCAGTCTTCCCGCCAAGACGGAGAGCTAAAGGCAGGGAATTACTCGAAGGAAAGCTGATTGATCCATATCAGAAGCCAGGATCTACGTCAAGACAGAGGATCTCCCTTCAATCCTTTTAGGAGTTTTGGGTTTTCTTATGTTTTGTTATTTTCTTTATTCTGAGATGTTTCTTTTTATAAACATGATCTAAACCCCCAAATATCTAAGGGGGATGAAACCTAAGATGAATCTTGTTGTTGTTTTTTTTATTGAAGGGAAAAAAGACCCAAAGGTCAAACATCATCTTATTGCATCATTAATAATATTGTTATGGATATCCAACGGATACTCCATTTCGAAATACAAATCAGCCCTATTTTTAATGGCTAAATTACTAAGCTCATCAGCTACAATATTGCTTTTGCGTCCAATCCAATTGATTTTGATCGAGCTAAAAGAATTAAAAACAATACATTCTTGGTTGATACGCTGGCCCAAAATGGTAATATCTTCCATCCGTTTATTTATAGCATTGACCAGTCTAACATTATCAGATTCCAAAATTAGACGGGCCATATTTAACTGAGTAGCCAACTTGAGCCCTTCGGTAAAAGCTTCCAGCTCTACCCAAGTCACCTCCATTGACTTTTCAGCAAATTTGTAGCAACCCCCAAGGACAAAACCGTCCTGGTCCCTCGCTATTGCATCGAAACCACTACACCCATGCAACACAGCAGCATCCACGTTTATTTTTACAAAGCCCGCTGGAGGTTTTTCCCATCCCTTATTAGTCGTCTTCGAAGTTAATACCGGAGGCCTGGTGATATTAAAAATTCAAAAATCTCGGCTCAACGTTTGTGCCCTTTCCCAGATCGTCACCACAGCTTCCATTTTACCTTTGAAAACCATGCTGTTACGATCATTCCAACTGTTCCAAAGGAGGTTTTACCTCTATCTGTTGTAATTTCAACGGCCTTCTCCTATTTCCTTTTGTTTTTTGCACTTGTTGGAGTCTTCATCACTATTTTAGCCTTTTCAGGTTCCTTAGACAATTCAGCTGAGGAAGATATCTTCTTTAAGTCATCATCATTTTCCCCAATTGTCGACATATTCTGAAAAAAATACTTTTGTTAATTATGATTCGTAGAACAAATAAAGTACACATGAGCTTTGGTTTAGTTTATTTATATTTACATGCTTTCTTCGTTATATAGAAGAAAATTAGCCCTAACATCATTGGTTAAACACATGCAAAAAGTGATAACATAAAGAAAAAGTCAAAATGCCAACATATACAATGAAAGGTGAAAGCAACAAAACCACGATAATAATACTCTTAGCTGAAATTTTCAACTATTAACATAAACAAGTAAGTTGAAAATTAGATAATTCAACTACCATAACTCAATTACTTATTCTCACAGAGTTGGTGGAAAAAGTGGACTAAATAAGAACCAAGAGAACAATTAAGATGATAATTACAGTTAAAACAACTAATTAAGAAATGAGTTTTTCATCAGATACAGTATCGTCAAAACAATTTAAATTACAGTCAACAACTAACATAAAAAAGGAACTTGATTTATGAACAAAAACTATCCATAACGCATAGGCAAGAACAAAGTACATTCAGAAAAAAGAAGTATAAAGTCATCTTATATGATTAAACAGATTGCAAAATACAATCGTTGAAAGTCTAATTGTCTAATACTAGAAAAAGTTAATAGCAATTCATTCGCCTCCTCATTCCTATAGGGTCACAACATGAGGTATAAAATGGAAACAATCAAGCAATAGTTTAGAATCTTTAAACATAATAATAGTAAATATGAAGCTTTAGCATTTACGTAATTTATAATTTTCTGTCACCCAAAAGATTTGAAAAGCACCATAGTGAAATAGAAAACAAAAGCTCAAACTGACTGACTAGTATGCCAAAGAAAAAACAAAGAAAAAACAAACAAAAATAGAACAAAGCAAAGAATTTTGAGAAGAGATAGAGAGAGACGGGTAGACTGAAATATTGAATAGTAGTGCTTGCCTAAGCTTTGAGACGGCGACAAACGGCAATGGTGAGAGCAGTCAGACAACGAGTGCCAGGTGATCACAAATGGTCAGTCGATCAGTGGGAGTGGGGTTGACAGAGATGATTTACATGGGAGAATTGAACGAGTGGGATAGTGATTTAGTAACTAGGGTAAAAAATTGGGAATTAGCTTAAGTTTTAACTAAAAAATATAAATAATTTAAAAATTAAAAATACAAATAAACATAGGTAACCGAGTCAAGTACCTACGAAATTTAGAAATTACAGCCTAGGCCCAACCTGTGTACCTGTAAAAAATAGTGGGTAGGGTACCCGGCCCAAAAATATTTTTAAAAAATAAAAAAATACTTGTTTTTTATCGGGTCAACAGGTTTTGAATTCCCCTACCTATAATAGATTTTTCTCTAGATCTTTCAACTAAGGTCCATACTTTACTTCTCCCAAATTGATTTAACTCTTATTGTATAACCAATATCCAATATTCATCATTTAATGTTTCTTTGATATTTTAAAACTCAATTCATGAGATAAATAGTCTCTTCAGGTATCTATTTTGAAAGGATGTCTTTATCTTGAGAACTTTTGAGTCCTTTGGGGACCCATATACTTTTAATAAGTTTTCCTTTGTAAAAAATTTGGGGACCTATATTTTTATAGAAATTAAAATTGGTTTTGACAAAGTTTGTTTTGAGCTTTTTCCTCTAAAAAATCTTTTTGGTAAAACTTTGTTAGAGTGAGCTTTTTCACTCTTAAGCAACTCAAGTCACTTTTGATGATCATTATGAACTTTAGAAAGAAAATTACGCAAGTCAAAATTCTTATTCCAAAATCATTTATACTAACTTGCATATCATTTATTTTACTTTCAAGTTCATGCTTGACTTTGGAGAGTGAATTATTTTCATCTTTTAGTTTTGAAATACTTTCTCCATATTTTGAAACCATTAATTCAACTTCAAACCCAACTCATCATAGGCATCTTGTAATTCCTCAAAACAATAACAAGTTGAATTGGATGAGTTAGAAGTTACCTTAGAGTCGTCGATGGCCATAAGGCAAGGGTTGGCTACTTCTATATCTTCATTGTCGAATGAATCTTCATCACTCCAAGTATGAACATGAGCCTTGAGCTTTTGTTTGCTTGGCCCTCTTTCCTTCTATTGAGGATAATCAAACTTGATGTGTCCCAGCTTCTTACATTCATAGAATATGATAAGGTCCTTCTCTTGGGTAGATTCAATCTTGAGTCCTTCCTTCTTTAGACTAGGTTTTCCCATAGGATTTGAGCTCATGATAATGATGGTGAATCTATTAGATATAGCTTTGATGTCCTCATTGAGCTTTATCAAAAACGTCTCGTAATTGAGAGTGAAAATTCCAACCTTTGATATCTTGACTTGATTGGTACCATCATGAATGACCTCTGATTTGTCCCAAAATTCCTTGGCATTAGTACATAATGATACCCTACTATACTTTTCTGAACCAAGTGTACAAAAAAGAGCGTGCATGGCCTTAGCATTGAGTTGTATGCTTCTCCTATCTTCCTCGTTCCATTCCTTCTTACTCTTTGGAACTAAGATCTCTCATTCTTCCTTTTGAGGTATGGATGGGCCATCCATGATGATGTCCTATACGACAAGATCATTGGGTTGTATGAAAAATGTCATTCTAGTCTTCCAATATGAATAAATTGCACCATTGAAGAAAGGAGGTTTATTAATAAATTAAGGCTCGCTAACCATATTTGAGCTGAAAGAAGACATCATCTTGTGTGGTGTAACACCTCTAACCTGTATTCATCGTCAAAATAGGGTTACGGAGCATTACAATACCAACAGAACATTAAAACATACATTTCATACATTCATCTAAACATGATATAAATTATTCATTCACATACATATCGTCCCTAAATTGAGCCTTCGAGGCCCTAAAAATACATTGAAAAAAATTCAGGACTAAATTGGAAACAATTGGAAAGTATAAGAAGAAGTTAGAGTATCTTTTACTAAAGTTTCTTACAGTTCCCAGGTGGCCTCTTTTACACCGTGACGTACCAAAAAACTTTTACTAAAGCTATGCTTTCATTTCTCAATTCTTTAACTTCCCGAGCTAGAATTCTGATTGGTTCTTCACTGTACATCATATCTGACTAAATCTTAACATCAACAAGTGAAATCACATGTGAAGGATCTGATTGATACCGTCATAACATTGATACATAAAAGACATTAACAATCTTTTCTAATTCTAATACTAAAGCCAATCTGTAAGCTACTGGTCTAATCCTCTCACTTATTTCGTACAGCCCAATAAACTGTAGACTAAGATTTCTTTTCCGGCCAAATCGAAGAACTTTCTTCCAAGGCGATTCTTTCAAAAATACTCTGTCATTGATTTAAAACTCAATATCTTTCTTTTTAAATCTGCGTAAGATTTCTGTCTATCCGAAGCTGCTTTCAAACTGTTTTGTATCACTTTGACCTTTTCTTCAGTTTCCCATATCAAATCAATGCCAAATAAAATTGTCTCTATCAACTCAGTCTAGTATAACGGAGTTCAACACCATACAAAGCTTCGTGCGATGACATTTTAATATTTGTGTGCTAACTATTACTATAAGCAAATTCAACCAATAGTACAAATCTGTCCCAGTTACCTTCGTACTCTAAAACACAACATCGAAGCATATCTTAGAGTATCTGAATTGCTCGAGCTGTAACATCTCGAATTAGGGCCTAGTTAGAATAGTAGTTTCGAGACCACAAATATGAAGTAGAAATATTTATTTTATGATTATTTTGAGGTCCATGACATGTTTGTATGATTGTGTGAAAGTTTCATGAAGAAATTTTGTGAATAAGTGCCTAATTTAACTTTTAGGACTAAATTGCAAAAGTTGTAAAATATGGGGTTCTACCAAGTGATTTTTCATGAAAACACCTGAAAATGACTAATTTGTAAAAGTTACAAAATAATGAGTAAACATGTGTTTTAATGGAAATGGTGGGCTGTTATAGTTATGAAAGTGGTTCGGCTAGGCTTGAGTAGTAAAGAAAATAAGTCCAGGTAATTTTATGAGCCTAGGGACTAATTTGTAAATATGTGAAAGTTTAAGGAAAAAATTGTAATTTTGCCAAAGTGTGATTTATGGACCGATTTGAACAATGTGATGATTAAATAAGTGAAATTTGCTATTATAGAGCAAGAAGAATGGAGTCTGAACCTAAACTGAGGAAAGAACAAAGTTGCAGACTAAATTGAATAATTAGTCATATTTTGTTACCGTGGTAATTTTGCAGGTAAATAATGCAACATTACTTCACTTTGTATTTAATGATTTAATTTTTGCATGGTACGTATAATTGTTTTATGAATTTTGGTTTACAATGACTCGATGATGACGTAACGAGGTTTAAAGTTTCGAAATCCCGGTTAAACCTTAGAAATAAATAGGACATAAATGTCATGACATTGGGGTTATGTGCGATCCCATGTAAGACCATGTCTGGGACATGGCATTGGCATCGAAGTGTGATCCCATGTAAGACCATGTCTGGGACATGGCATTGGCATCGAAGTGTGATCCCATGTAAGACCATGTCTGGGACATGGCATTGGCATCGATATGTGATCCCATGTAAGACCATGTCTGGGACATGACATTGGCGTCAATATGAAATCCCGTATAAGACCATATCTGGGATGTGGCATCAGCATCGATATGTGATCCCATGTAAGACCATGTAACGCCCTAATTTTTGAGCTTTTTCGGTATTTTTGTGATTTTGGTGTGAACTTGAAATTGTGTGGTTTGGTTATGAAATTTATGTTTTCAGTGTGTTAGTGGGCCTTTAGAAGGCCCAAGCCTAAGTTAAACCCAATAGAATTTTAAAACTTTTGGATTTAAAGAGAAGGGGTCTTGGTTATGTGGGCTTTTAAGAATAAGTGGGTGAATTAAGACACAAGTGAGCCCTTGGTAAAGTAGCAATGTGGCGCCACTTAGAGCCTAAGAAAGTGGCGTGTGGATGTATGCAAGGGCCAAGGTTCTAGTCACAAGGTAAGTGGTATGGTATTTTATTTATTTTATGCATGTGCCAGTCATGTGATGGATATCAAGTGGAACTCTGTTGAAGAGAGTTTAAGATGCTCAGGAGATTAGATCAGGTAGGATAAGGGAGAGAAATTTTAGGATTTTTGAATGGAAGTTGGTGGTGGCCGATTGTAGGAGTCTTGGAGGAGTAAAATTGGCACTTGGGAGTTGAGTAAGCATTTTTGGTAAAAGATGCTTTAGGGTGCCGCTTGTCTTGAGTGGCTTTTTGGGATAGTTCTGACTTCTTTTCTTTTTTTTGCCGAATTGGTGTAGTACCTTTTAGGGTTTCTTTACTCTTGTTTTTTTTTCTTCTCTCTTGGTTCTAAAAATCCGAAAATGCAACCTTTGTTTCTATTTTGTGCCGATTTGACCATAACCAAATATCTCCTCTCTTCTTTCATCTCTTTACTTTCTTCTACTTTCTCTAAACTGATTTCACTTCATCACCCTTCTTCTAGACCAACCAACTCTTTACTTCCCTTCTTCCGTCTCTAGCCCACTAGTCAACCACCACCAAAAGCTGAAACTAAGGTGGTTGTCGTTTTCTCCCTTGACCGAGACCCTACTTTTCTCTCTAGTCCAACCTCTTCCAAAGCCGAACCCAACACCATAACCCTTGTTGACATCTTCTTTTTCCATTACAAAACTTTTATCTTTTCTCCTTCATCATACCAAAAGCTGAAATCTTCACATTCATAAGTGATTCCGGAATTGAACTCCTAGATCTCTTAGACTCACTTTTTGCTCATGTTTAGAGGCTAGATCTGAGATAGAAAAGGGTTGGAAGCAGTCTTTTCTGGTATATCTTCAGTAAGTGCTCAAATTCTTTCTTTCCATTCGCAATTTCGGGATTTAAGGAAAAGCCAAAAATCCCTATGTAGGGTGACTGTCGATTGGGGCTAAAAGCTCTGTAGATCTTATCATTCGGTTTGTTATGTGCTAGGGTGGATTAAGGTTATCAAACGAGGAGTGTTGGAGGCTTGGATCATTGGAACGACTAGATCTAAATCTAGTCATTGTTTTCGGCAAAGGTAAGTGGTTTAGGGCCTTAAAGGTTGTCGGCCGAATATGGTAAGCATTGTTACGTTAGTTATCATTGATTCTTAAGTCTAATATGTTAGTAACCAATTGTAGGATACACGTGGGAGATCTCGTTAACGTCCATCGCAAATCAGGTGTGTAAAAGAACACCCTCTAGTAGACTAAATCGGTAAAAGCTGAAAAGCTAAAATTCTTAAATTTTAGCGTTTCGTGGGCTTGCGGGTGCACGAGTGCTTGTAGGTCGGTTGGAAACGGTAAGATCTGTAATCGCAACCAGTAAAGTTGGTGAGTGCGCGATTTCGTGCACCTTGGTAAATTTGGGCCTCGATGGGCTGAATATGGGTCCAATGGGCTTACGGGCACATTTGGGTGAAAACTAGCGGTAAGTGGGTTCTGGTGATTCGTATGTTAAGACTGTTAAAACCATTGTAAAATTTGGGGCTTAGTGGGCCAAAGTAGCTAATTGACACTGTAGGGCCCATTAGGAGTTTTAGAGCCCGATAGCTCTAAAGATGGTAAATGGGCTAGACAAACTGCTAGGATGAAAATTGGACTGTTGATACCTAAAATAGGCATAAAACCCTAAAAACTGGTATAATTACTAAAATACCCATGAAGGGTGGAAAATTACTATTTTACCCCTAGGTGCAAAATGACCATTATAACCTTAGGGCTAAATTTGACTGAAATGCATGCTTTACTTATCTGTTCACTGTATGCCATGACATATTTTACTATTGCATGGGATTGGGCTTGTGATGGAGGAAGTGCTAAGTGGCATTGCCACGTTTTCTGAAAGAGGCTTTGCCTCGTTTTACTGTTAGGGGCTTTGCCTCGTATTACTGTTAGTGGCTTAGCCACATTATCTGAGTAGCTATGCTGGGACTATGGTGTGTAGGGCTGGGTGCATTGAGTTATTCCCCACATGGTGTGTAGGGCTGGTACGGGAGGTGTGTAGGGCTGGACATGGGCTGGGCTTTGCATACATGCATTATTCTGTTCTGTTACTGTAATGGGCCTATGGGCCGCACTGTTGATCTGAATAGGGCTAAAGCCCAGTTAAACTATATCTGAATAGGGCTAAGGCCATGTAACTAATTACTGAAAAGGGCTTTGGCCCAGTTATTACTGAGACTGGATAGGGCCTAGGCCTAGTGAGCTTTTGGGCTCTGGATGGGCTTTCTTTGCACATTGAGTTTCCAAAATTAATCAATGTTTTCAAAACAAAGCACTCGTAACAAATAGATAACAAGTCAATGAACTAGATCTGATAACAAGATGAATTTTAAACTAGTAGTGGATAGGACAAACACAAATTAAACCTGGATTTTCTTCCCACACTACAAGTACGATTTTGTAAAACTCACCCTAATCCTAATAAGTAAGGAACATGGTCATTCCGATGATGATGTGATGCACCAAACTTGGCCGTAACGTCTGGGCCAGGTTTGGGATGTTACATTTAGTGGTATTAGAGCCAGGTTGCAACAACTCGGCTATGGAGCTGGTCCAAAAAGTTTTCGAAAAATTTTAACTCAAGGCCCAAGAAGGGTATTTTTGAAATCGGTTTTGGAAAAATTTTAAGAAAACCCATTTGAAACTCATTTTCTTTAAGGAATACACGTTTTAAGGTTTTATTCTAAAAAGGCTAAGTTTTCTAGGCTTTCTGAAATCTAGTATCCGAAGGAGTGGCACACTGAATCCCCGGCACCAAGTCTGTAACTGTTCTTCTTTTATACTGTACTATACTAAAATGTTACCGTAGATAGAACTTAGACCCTACTATGATACTGTAAATAGGGTAGTACTAAAAATTGTAAAACTGAGACTGTAGGGAAACTAAACCCTAGAAGACTAAGACTGTAGCTAGGTTACGATTTCATGAAAACAAACTCTGAAACTCTATCCATACATAAGACATTTTATTATAAACAACTGAAATATTAAACTAATGCCATAAAATTCGTAAGCAGATAAATCGTTATGAGTATGAGGGTAACTCGTGGACGAGGCCGTGGACGTGGCCGAGGTAGTGTACAAGCTGGGTCTTCGTCTTTAGGACATATGCCAACTGAGGAGGCATGAGCATTGCTAGTGACTGAGACTAGATCGTATGATCGAGCTGCAAGGCACAACGCTCTATTCCAAGCAATGTTAAGGGTTTTAGAAAGGGTCACTGGGGTGAGCACTGAAACTGTGAATAGGGGATCCATTTCTGAGCGACTCCGGGCTGACGGAGCGGAGGTCTTCAGGGGCATATCTGGAGTATCCCCAAATGTGGCTGAGTACTGGCTGGAAGCCACGAAATGGATCATGGACGACCTGGATTGCTCGATAGAGCAAAAGTTGAAAGGAGAGGTGTCTTTGCTGCGAGACGAGGCGTATTAGTGGTGGATCACTATGAAGGAGAGTACCCCAGTTGAGCGGGTAAACTGGGAACTATTTAGGATGACTTTTAAGGGAAAGTACGTCGAAGTAAGCTCTGTGGATGCTCGTAGGAAGGAATTTTTAAATCTAACCTAGGGCAACAAATCTTTGCTAAATATAAGGCGGAGTTTCTGAGATTGAGCCTGTATGCTAGCGGTATAGTTGCTATTGAGTACGAGCGTAGCATTCATTTTGAGGATGGCCTCAGGGATGAGCTTAAGGTGCTGATAGCTCCGCAGAGGGAGCGTGACTTTGCTGTGTTGGTGGAGAAGGCTAAGATAGCCGAAGAGGTGAAGTGAACTAAACAGTAGAATCGTAAGAAGGATGGAAACCAATTTAGGAGGGATTCTAGACCCTCTAGAGCTACAAACAAGAATGCCAAGAGAGCTAGAGTAGATGAACCGGTCCGAGCAATCCCAGTGAATACAGTTAGACCGTAGGCTTGTGGGGACTGTGGTGGAGTAAATCTGGGAGAATGCTGGATGCATATTGGGGCTTACTTTCGATGTGGGTCCAAAGAGCACAGACTTAAGGATTGTCCACAAAGGCCAGCTTAGACTCAAGTTGCCGAACAGAAGGTTGCTCAACCAGTACAAGGTGGACCACAACTGCCGAGAGGCCATGGTCAAGGTAGGGGTGGCAATAGAAGTAGTCGTGGACGTGGAGCACCTGGCAGAGGTGCTAGAAATGCAGAGGTTCGTCAGCCAGCATTGGTGCATGTTGCACGTCATCGAGAGGAGGGTGACGCACCTGACGTTATCATTGGTACGTTTTTTATCTCTAGCATGCCATACACTGCTTTGATAGATGTGGGTTCTACTCATTTGTATGTTGCATGTGATATATCTTGGTCGTTGGGTGTGCACTCTGAGGAAAATGTGAGTGGGGTAACTGTGATAAGTCCACTGGGTCACTCGGTTAGGGTAGATAAACACTTTAGAGAGGTGCCTTTAGAAACTCAAGGTAGCATTTTCTCTGGAGACTTAATGGAATTACCGTTCAGGGAGTTCGATCTTATCTTGGGGATGGACTGGCTTAGTAAGCATAAGGTGACTCTGGATTGTATGGCTAAGAGGATGGTGTTAATGACTATAGAGAATGAGGAGGTGATGGTTATAGGGGAGCGAAGGGACTACTTGTCCAATGTTGTTTCGGCCTTAAGGGCGGAAAAGCTGATTCGCAAGGGTTGCAAGGCGTCCTAGTCATTTGTGAGTTAGACGGAGACCGATGGTTTGACTGTCGAAAAGGTTAGAACTATTAAGGAGTTTCAAGATGTCTTTCCTGAGGAGCTTCTTGGATTACCTCTGAATCGAGAAGTCGAGTTTGGAATCAACTTTCTGCCTGGAACGACTCCAATGTCCATCGCACCCTATAGGATGGCACCGAAGGAGTTAGTGGAACTGAAAGCACAAATCGAAGAGTTGTTGGATAGAGGTTTTATTAGACCGAGTGTGTCTCCATGGGGAGCACAAGTGCTGTTCGTGAAAAAGAAGGATGGGATGATGCGTGTGTGCATCGATTATCACCAGTTGAACAAACTAACGATAAAGAACAAGTACCTTCTGCCAAGGATTGACGATCTATTTGACAAGCTTGGAGGAGCTTCGGTATTTTCCAAGATTGATCTTCAGTCTGGATACCATCAGTTAAGGGTCAAGGAGGTGGGTATTCATAAGACAGCATTCAAAACTCGGTATGGTCATTACGAGTTTCTGGTTATGCTGTTTGGACTGACGAATGCACCTACGGCTTTCATGGATCTGATGAATCGAGTATTCCAACCATATTTGGATTGATTAGTAGTCGTCTTTATCGATGATATTTTGGTGTATTCAGAAACTGATGAAAAGCATGATGAGCATCTCCGTGCTATTTTGCAAGTGTTGAGAGAGAAGCAACTCTATGCAAAATTTAGAAAGTGTGAATTTTGGTTGCGAGAAGTGACATTTCTGGGTCATGTTGTCTCTGTTGAGGGGATTAGGGTGGATCCTCGAAAAATTAAGGCAGTTCTGGATTGGAAGCTGCCGAGGTCGATATCAGAAATTTGGAGTTTTCTGGGTTTAGCAGGGTACTACAGAAGATTTGTAGAAGGATTCTCTCTAATTGCTGCACCGTTAACGAAACTGCTGAAGAAGGGAGTATCTTTTGTATGGACTGAGAAACAGTAAGAAGCTTTTGATAAGTTGAAGAAGGTATTGACTGAGGCGCCAGTGTTGATTCAACCAGAGTCTGGGAAGGATTTCACTGTGTAGTAGAGATGCGTCACATGTGGGGTTAGGCTGTGTACTGATGCAAGAGGGCAAGGTGGTCGCTTATGCTTCACGACAACTTAAACCTCACGAAGCGAATTACCCTACACATGATCTGGAGTTGGTAGCAGTAATCTTTGCGTTAAAGATCTGGAGACATTATCTGTATGGAGAAAAGTGTATTATATACACAAACCATAAGAGTCTCAAGTATTTGTTGATTCGGAAGGAGTTGAGTCTTAGGCAACGAAGATGGATAGAGTTGCTTAAGGATTACAACTGTTCGATTGAGTATCACCCAAGCAAGGCAAATGTGGTGGCGGATGCATTGAGTCGAAGGGCTACAGCTGAGTTGAGAGCAATGTCTGCTCGTCTGAGTCTATATGATGATAGGAGTTTGTTAAAAGAGTTGCAAGTGATACCAACTTAGACTGAGTAGATTAGAGAGAAACAGTTAGAGGATGACTCGTTAGTTCCTCGATTTCAGCAAGCTGAGAATGAGGAGAATTCTGATTTTAGACTGAATAGTGATGGAGTTCTCTACTTTTGAGAAAGAGTTTGTATTCTGAAAGACTCGGGTTGAGGCAGTCAATTCTGAAAGAGGCTTATAGTGGACCTTGCGCCATGCATCCTGGAGGGAATAAGTTGTATCGAGACTTGCGAGATTCGTACTAGTAGCTTGGACTTAAGCTAAAGGTGATCGAATTTGTGGGAAAATGTCTGACATGCCAGCAAGTAAAGGCTAAGCATCAACTACCTTCTGGACTTCTACAGCCAGTGAAGATTCCACTTTGGAAGTGGGAGAGGGTAACCATGGATTTTGTAAGCGGGCTACCTTTGACACCGTCTAAGAAAGACTCTGTATGGGTAATTGTGGATAGGTTAACGAAATCTATCCATTTCATACTTGTCTGAACCGATTACTCACTTCAGAAGTTGGCCAAGTTGTATGTGACAGAGATAGTATGACTGCATGGGGTACCACTTTCGGTAATTTCTGATCGGGATCCTAGGTTTACATCTCGATTCTGGCAGAAGTTGCATGAGGCATTAGGTATGCGATTAGATTTCAGCACTGCTTTCCACCCTCAGACAGATGGACAGTCGGAGAGGGTTTTTCAGATTCTAAAGGACATGTTGAGGGGTTGTGTTATCGACTTCTGAGGTAGTTAGGAGGATTACTTCCCATTGGCGGAGTTTGCTTATAACAACAGCTATCAGTCAAGTATCCAGATGGCTCCATATGAGGCATTTTATGGACGAAGGTGTCGTACACCTACATGTTGGATGGAGTTGGGAGAACGACAGGCTCTTGGGCCAGAGTTGGTGGTAGATATTAAGAATAAGGTTAAGTTGATCAGAGATCGGTTGAAGGAAGCATCTGATAGACAGAAATCTTATGCTGATCTAAAGCATAAAGAAATTGAGTTCTCAGTAGGGGATATGGTCTTCTTGAAGGTCTCGCCTTAGAAGAAGATATTGAGGTTTGGCAAGAAGGGCAAGTTGAGTCCACGATTTATAGGGCCTTATTGGGTTCTTAAACAGGTAGGGCCAGTAGCTTATCAGTTGGAGTTACTGTCGGAGTTGCACCGTATTCATGACGTCTTTCATGTGTCCATGCTAAGACGGTATCGATTGGATCCTTCGCATGTCGTACCAGTGGAGGGGATTGAGGTAAAGACTGACTTGACTTTTGAAGAGGAGCCTGTGCAAATACTAGATCAAGAGCTCAAAGTGCTACGGAAGAAGTCAATTCCTTTGGTAAAGGTACTTTGGTGCAATCATGGCAGAGAAGATGCTACTTGGGAGCTCGAAGAGGCGATGCGCCAACAATACCCTCACCTATTTGGATCAGGTAAATTTTGAGGCCGAAATTTCTTTAAGGGGGTAGAGTTGTAACGCCCTAAATTTTGAAATTTTTCGGGGTTGTTGTTATTTTGGTGTGAACTTGAAATTGTGTGGTTTGGTTATGAAATTTATGTTTTAATTGTGTTAGTAGGCCTTTAGAAGGCCCAAGCCTAAGTTAAACTCGATAGAATTTTAAAATTTTTGGATTTAAAGAGAAGGGGTCCTGGTTATGTGGGCTTTTAAGAATAAGTGGGTGAATTACGACACAAGCGAGCCCTTGGTAAAGTGGCAATGTGGTGCCACTTAGAGCCTAAGAAAGTGGCGTGTGGATGTGTGCAAGGGCCAAGGTTCTAGTCATAAGGTAAGCAGTATGGTATTTTATTTATTTTATGCATGTGCCAGTCATGTGATGGATATCAAGTGGAACTATGTTGAAGAGAGTTTGAGATGCTCAGGAGATTAGATCAGGTAGGACAAGGGAGAGAAATTTTAGGATTTTTTAAATGGAAGTTGGTGGTGGCCGATTGTAGGAGTCTTGGAGGAGCAAAATTGGCACTTGGGAGTTGAGAGAGCATTTTCAGCAAAAGAAGCTTTAGGGTGCCGATTGTCTTGAGTGGCCTTTTGGGATAGTTCTGACTTCTTTTCTTTTTTTTCCGAATTGGTGTAGTGCCTTTTATGGTTTCTTTGCTCTTGTTTTGTTCTTCTTCCTTGGTTCCAAAAAGTCGAAAACGCAACCATTGTTTCTCTTTTGTGCCGATTTGACCATAATCGACTTTCTCCTTTCTTCTTTCCTCTCTTTTCTTTCTTCTTCTTTCCCTAAACTGATTTCACTTCATGCGCCAAAAACTTGATATGCGTGATATGAAGTAATAAAATTTATGATAATGATCGTACCAAAAACTAACTATTCTCACGACTTTAAGGCAAGCGCACCTATCGAACAGTAGTATAGTTTAGCGGCAAGACCTAGATATCGTACCCAAGGGAACCAAAAGTACTAGCACTAACTTTCTTTCTATTATTTAACCTAAAAATAAAAGGGGTTTTTATGAAACTAAACTAATTCTAAAACTAAACTATGAATGCACAAAAAAGTAAATTGGGGGAAAAACTCTTTTAGGAAAAACTGATTGATTTGGGCAATACTCAAGGGAGAATCCACCTAGACTTCACTTGTTATCAATTCTTGAGCTAGACGATTTATTCACTTGACTTGATCCGTAGAGATCCCTAACTTATGTTTATATCTCCGTCGAGGATAAGAATAACTAATCATAGGTTGATTAACTGCAATATCTTTCTAGTTAAAACCCCTAGTCTTGCATTAACTCGATCTATGGATCCCCTTATTAGGTTTGACCCCAATCCGGCAGATTTATGTCACCCTATGTCTAGGGTTGCATGCAACTCCGCTTAATTATGCTAGATCTACTATTAAACAGAGAATTTTGCTCCTCTGAATAAGCACATCAATACTTGAATTAATACCTAGGATTATTAAAACAAGAATTAAGAACACATAATTAAGAATAATTCAAGAATTATCATATAACTCAAGATAAAACAATAACAAGATTCGTATTACGTTTCATCCCCCTCAAGTATTTGGGGGATTTAGTTTATAGTTAATAAAGAAAACATCTCAAAAGAATAAAGATAACAAAACATAAAGAACCCAAAAACCCCTGAAGGATTAAAGGGAGATCCTCTGTCTTGATGTAGAAGTCAGCTTCTGGGATGAATCAATCGGCTTCCCTTGGAGTAATCCCTTACTTCCACTCTCTGTGTGAGCAGAAATAAAGCACCTTTTTGAGGAGAGAAAAGCACACCTTTGTAGTTGCCCCCTAGGGTCTTTATATAGAACTTTGGAATGCCTTTCTTAGCCTCTAAGCGTCCTTTTCTGAGTGAAATTGCACTTCCTCAAGACAGGGACACGCCCGTGTGCCACGCCCGTGTGGATGACAAGAGGCCGTGTGTGAAATCGTTGATGGTGGCACAGCCGTGTCAACTAGCCGTGCTTGTCGGGGTTGGGCCGTGTTGGACTTTATGTGGCACGGCCGTGGGACATGGGCGTATGGTGAATCCTTGGGCCGTGTTGTTTTTACACTTTGGCCCATTTTCTCCATTTTCGGCCCGTTTTTTGTTCTTTTCTATTTCCTATGCTCTCTTAAGTATAAAACATGAAATAGAAGGATTAAGAGCACCAATTTCCACAAATTCAATGATAATTCATCCAAAAATTAAGCTAAGCATGAGGTAAAAATATGTATAATTTATCGTTTATCAAATACCCCCATACTTAAGCCTTTGCTTGTCCTTAAGCAAAATCTCAACTCACAATTAAGAATCATTCTTCTCAATTTACAATCTTTATCAATAATGTTTCAAACTAATCCATAAGTAATCATATAATGACAATTCAATCAGAAGAACACTAATGATTCAATCACTCTAAGTTGAGAATTTTATCATTGAAACACAGGTTTTCTCCCTTCTCCTAAGTAATCATCTCTTAGTCAAAATCAACAAGAATTGACATCCTCACTAAGGATTCACTCTATCCACTCAAAGTGTTTAGGGTTCAAGAATTAAGTACTCTCTAGTCAACCTGAAGAGTTATTACCATAGGCTTGCAAGAAAATCAAATCTCCACCACTATAGATTGATATGATACATCGATCAAAAGGTCTTTCAATGGTTGTAACGGGGCTTTGGTTAGGGGTGTTGTCAGAAGCTGAAGAAGAAGGTTAGAGTCAAGATTGAACTGAAAAATTATCTAGCTAGAAAAATCTCTATCACTGGAACATATTTCTAGAGCTAATCTTTATGATGACATCATTCTAGCCTTGGTAGCCTTAAAATAGAAATATGCAAAAATGTTAAATTATGAATTACAACTGTATCATTTTTTTAAGAACAATTCAAGTACAATTCATTTATAAACTTTACAATATAGAAAAGAGAATAAAGCTAGATAATAATTCAACTCAACTCTCGACAAAAATAGGGATCAAAGTAATTGAATGGAATTCAACAAAAAAAGGGGTTATGGGTTAATATCAGAGGTAAGTCAAAGAATGGGTTGTTAGGCTCAATAGGGTTCACTAGGGGTTAATTTGTGGAGGTAGGCTTTTATGGAGTAAGTGGGTTAAATCCTAGGTGCCTTTATCATCTCAGTGTATCAAATCAAATGATGTGGTCTCGACATGTATAATCGAAGTAAGTTCTAGAATAATAAATCAGTATTGACTCACTCAAAACAATAATAAAGGTGAGTATGAAAGAATGTATGCTCAAAAGGCTCAAAAATCTCACCAGAATTATGGCTTTTGATGTCAATCCTGCGAATTTCAAATCTCAAGATAATACTTAAAATTAGGAAAAATAACTTATGAAAAAAATTAGATTCTCAAAATTTTCAACTTATCATTCTTGATTCCCTAATGCTTTAAAGTTTGAATAATCAAGGTACAAGTGCCTATGTCTTAATTCTCAACATATCAATAAAAATCATAAGTAAAAAAGAATTAATTCCTAACAAGAGATTGAAGATAATGCAAAGAGTGAAAGTGAGAATTCAAAATTTTGAGAACAATGCAAAATGTTAGTTGTAAAAATTTTTAGGGATTTCAAAGAAAATGCAATGATTCAAAGTAAGTTCCCCCCACACTTAAGATGTACATTGCCCTCAATGTACAAAGATACATTAGTAGCAATAGAAGCATAAGATCATAAGATAGGGAAAGGCATGAAACTTCCTGAATTTTGGATGAATTTGTGAGACAGAGATTCGAATTGGAAGAGCCAGCAATTGTGGCAGGGTGTCCTATTCTGTGGAGCTCCTTTGAAACTGCAAAAGCATTCATCAGTTATGGGAAATTTGGATTAACATAATATGTTTGTTAAGGGATAGCCGATATGAAATAATTAATAATAAAGAAAGAAAACAAATTAAGTTCTACCAATACTAAAATTCAAATAATGAAAAAGATAAGGTGAACTAAAAATAAAAGTAAAAGTAAAAAGGAAAATAAAAGAGAAGAAAGGAGAAGGTAAAAATAGAGATCAAAGTAAAAATATAAATTAGGATAAAAATAAAGATAAGAGGAATATAAATCTCTAATCCTCAAATGGTCCGTGAGTTGGGGAAGGTGGTGCGATATGAAGATGCTGACAAATCTACGCTAAAGTGGCATCAATGTGATCAAATCTTTGAAAACATTGTTGCTCGAATCATGTGAAGCGCTCAGCTAAGTCAGTGGGAGAAGCTGCCAC
Organism: Gossypium stocksii; assembly: GCA_020496765.1. Taxonomy (NCBI): domain Eukaryota; kingdom Viridiplantae; phylum Streptophyta; class Magnoliopsida; order Malvales; family Malvaceae; genus Gossypium; species Gossypium stocksii. The sequence goes on from CM035624.1 coordinate 48,059,821, forward strand.
ATGAACTGGTCAGCGAGGTGGTGGTGGCTCAACTGGGCTCTCCTCTGGTGGTGGTTGTGGGACATCATCAGTAATATCCTCTGAATCCTAGGCCCCTTGGATGAGTCGGTGTTGTAGGGGGTTGGCCCCTGGTCTGCGCTGGATCATCCTCATGTGGGGCATAGTTTGGATGCCTTGAGGGGACATCTGGCCGATCAGTGTATATGAGGATATTTGGGCCGCGGTATTAAGTAGCCCGAAGTGGCGGGCCAAGCGTGTGATGTATGGGCCCATGGATATCACTCCCCTACGATGCCTTTCCGTTTGATGCTAGATGGCATGGGCGATGAAGAAGGCTAGGTCGATGGTGTGGGCGTTCGCCATGCTCCATAGGAAGTATGCATCATGTGTGTTGACGACACCGGTGCTCTCACGTCTGCCCGTCAAAGTATGTGCAAGGAAGGCGTGAAGGTACCTTGTGACAGCCCTAATTTGACCCTGGTCGGGAAGTGGTCTCGGGACCACAAAACCGAGTCACGAAAATAATTTAATGCTATATTCCATGTCTATTATTAGTAAGAATGCATGAAAATAATTTTCATGATTTAATTTTATTATTTGAATGTGGAATTATGGAAAAAGGACTTATGTGATAAAAGTTAAAAGTGTGCTAAGAAGAATAAGGATGACCAAATAATGCATGAGTTGAAAATAGAAGACTTTGCATGTCAAATTGCCCAATTTGAAATAAGTGGCCGGCCATGATATTGTTTTGTAAGAAAAATATATGCATTTTTTATATTAGAAAAACAAAAAAGAAATGGTTTTATATTATTAAACATATTATAATAAAGAATAAAAGGTGAAAAGAACAAGGTTGTTCTTTTATGTTCATCTTTAGCCGAAACTTAGGGAAAGAAAAAGAAAATAAACTCCAAGGCATTCGGCACCTTCTCATGAATTTAAGGTATGAATTGAATGTTGTTTCTACTAATTCTGTGATATTAGATTGATTTTGAAGCTTTAAACATTGCCCATGTGTAAATTTTTAGTTTGGTAATGATTCATGCTTTTGGCCATTAGAGAAGAGTTATGAAATGGTGGTTGTTTTATGCTTTAAATTTGTAATGGAGGAAGGTTGAGGCATAAGTAGATTAATTGTGCATATAGGAAAGTGATATGAAACTTTGGAAATTGGTTAAGTGATAGAGAATGCTCACATTGCCGAATGGGAATTTAAAATCTTAATGTGTTGTGATTTAGTTCTAATTGATTATAAGAGTTTTGAAATAAAGCCTAATAATGTAAATGTTGCTTTGTATGGCGAAATTAACCAAGAAAAGCATACGGTTATGGTTACATTGTACAAAGATCAAAAGTTGGATGTATAAGGATATATGTGTATGGGATAAGGGTCACATTCGGCCATGAATTTATATAAATAAATCATGTTAAGTGTTTTGAATTTGAACTTGTGAGTATGGATTATAATTGAGGTATATTTTTATAAGTACTTATAAATATATATGTGTGCGTACCATTTGATAAGTATTATGATCATGGAGTTTATGAAATCTCAATGAATGGTAAAATTAGTAATCGATTATGTGGTTATAAACATAATCTTTAAATGTTCGATGCTTTGAGTTCTAAATTAATATGTGGATGGTTTTAGGATGATATTTGGTGGTAGTATACTTTCTAAGAAGAAATAGAATGTGAAGTTGGATTTAATTAGGCCAATGCCGAATGCACCTAATTTTTAAAGCATAATAGTTAAAATACATTTTAATGCAGAAGGAATTGAATTGTTTTTATTTGGTTAATTTAAGCTCAAGATCATAAGGATCAAAGTTCGGCCAAAGGGAAAGCAAAGGTGGTTGAGTAGCCGATCGGAGTTGTTCATCTAACACAAGGTAAGTCTTGAAGTAATTAAGACTATGGTTAGTACATTACAAATTCAAATAAATAATTGTAGGATACTAATTTACTATGTTAGATGTATGTGTGCATGTATGATATGTGTATGATGGGGAGTATAAAAGAATTCTTTAGAGCCGATTGAATAGTTTTAGTGTACTATCATTCTTGAAATGGCACTATGTGTGCGGACATTTCTATATACGATATGGCACTATGTGTGCGTATGTTTATGAGCTTGAAATGGCACTATGTGTGTGGACATTTCTAAGCATGAAATGGCACTATGTGTGTGTACGCTTATAAACTTGAAATGGCACTATGTGTGCATACATTTCTATATACGATATGGCACTATGTGTACGTATGTTTATGAGCTTGAAATGGCACTGTGTGTGCGGACATTTCTAAGCACGAAATGGCACTATGTGTGCGTACGCTTATAAACTTGAAATAGCACTATGTGTGCTGACATTCCTATATACGATATGGCACTATGTGTGCGTACGTTTATAAGCTTGAAATGGCACTATGTGTGCGTACATTTCTAAGCCGAGATAGCACTATGTGTGAGTGAATGTGGAAAATAAAATAGCCATATGTCTGAGTAAATTGTAAGAGAGGTAAGGGTGCATCGTGTGCAAAGGAATTTAAGTTTGATATATGCGGTTTGAGTAGTATAAATTAAGGTTATTTTAAAATGAACAGGTGAGATATGGAAATGTGGAAAAGTATCATGTTAGTAGAGAAATGTGTAATATGTATGGTTTGATGATTATGTTTAAAGACGATTAATGATATTGAGTATGCTAGCTTTATGGGAAGTAAAATTTATAAGAAGAGTACAAGTATATGTATTACTTTGGAATGTTAGACTTAACATTTACTATTATCGGTTCCAAATTCTTTTATAGGATGATTTATTATATTATTGCTTATGACTTACTGAGTTAATAGCTCATTTCATGTGTTTATTTAATTTGATTAGATTAAAATCTGTTGGAAGCTTGGGAGCCGTTCCTTTTGAAGTCATCGCACCTATCTCCAAAACTTTTGGTATCTTTGTAAAAGCTTTATGTTTAACACTATGGCATGTATAGATTACATTTTGGAATGATGGTTATTTTGATAGCAATGTATATAGGGCCATGCGAATGTGGCCTAAATTCTATGTTAGAGAATGGTTATGCTTATCCATACACTTTTGGTTGTGACAATGAATTTATAAAATATATGGTAGTTCTTTTCGATGATGCTTATGTATATATATATTATGCTTACATGATCGGTTACCTAAGAAACATTGGTATGTTGTTTTAACCATGAATTAAGATCTTCTAGCTATGAAATGAATGCGTTTGTAGTTTGGGTAAAACAAGTTTTACGTGTTCACTTATGTACATTCAGGTTTTTTTTTTATAGGTAGTTTGCCATATGAATAGTGATTTATTATTTTAAAAAAAAAACATAAAAGAAAAATGTATTTTCAAATTTCAACCTTTGGATTGTTTGAAATGATTTCGAGTTAGTTCTGTAATACCTTGTAGCCCTGCTAGTGACGGTCTCGGGTTAAAGGTGTTACATACCTCAAGGACGGGCAAGGGCGGTCACTTGGTGCGACTAAGGTCATATATAAAATGCCCTGCCAACAGTTGACTGGTGTGATATGGATGCGACGGGGAAGTGTGTGAAAATCCTCGTCGGCTATGAACTCATTTGTGTAGAGTCCTAGTGCGATTCTAAATTCGGGGACGCTCAGCTGACGCACCGATCCACCTAGGCAGAATTTAATAGTACCTGGATCATCATGGTTTGTCATTACCACCTGTAGATGAAATGTAGAGCAAAATTCTAAGGTTAGTTCAAGATAGGTGGGCTCGATGATGTTGAAAAATTGTCCCCACGGATCAATGGACAATAGGGCCCAAATGGCATCAGCGAGTTGGACTCGCTCTAGGGTGGCCAAGTCGATGCATCTGCCAGCTCCTAAAGGGCAGGCTCGGAGGATCTGAAATAACTCCTCTTAGGAGTGTTGTGAAAATGTGATGAATGGGTGTCGACTTTCGGCTGTAGGTCTCGATGAGGATGAACCACCTGGCCCTTTGCGTTTCTTTGAAGTAGGGGCGGCAGTTCTCTTATTGCGTGACGACGACATAGTGCCTAAGAACAAAATGATATACCTTAGTCCTAAAAAAATTCAATTAAATTACAAAGACTAATAGTAATAAGTATTTATGCTCAAATGTTAATATAAACAAAATATTTTGAAATGAGATGTGGATTTCACTAACCTAAATAATATAATTTATTCACCCTAACACTATATCAAACTTAAAAGGCATAGGTATGAATTTATACTAGATGAATGTTAGTTTAAATAGGAAAAAGTGGCAAGCAAATGTGAGTCTAGATGGCATGGTATCATGAAATTTTCTATGATATTCTAGATGGTTCATTCTAAATCTATGAATTTCATTCCCTAAAACTAGTGCAAAAATGAAATAATACATATTATGAACATAAAAATAGATAAAAGCATTAAAAACTAAAGAGGAAATTAAGAAAATAGAACCAAATGGGTGATTAATGAGGTCTTTGCACGGGCGTGGTACTGGTGGCACGGTCGAGGAGGAGTTTTGGAGTCTGGCGACTGCACTGAGGAGGTTTGGGTGGGTTTTGGGTGGGAGGATTTAGGGTTTTAAGTGAAGGAAGATGATGAATAGTGGCCCCTTTATATACATTTTGGGTCACACGGGCATGGCACAAGCCCATGTGGCTCGGGTTTTGCCCGTGTGATTCGAAAATTGGTGATTTTGGCGCACATGGTTGTGGCACACGCCCGTGTACCTAAGGGGTGTTGAGGCACACGGCCGTGTCGCACAGGCGTGTCTTACAATGTTCGCTTCTCCCACGGTCGTGTAGTAGGTCACATGCCCGTGTCTAAATTGACAGTGTCGACCACAGTCTTAGGGCACGGGCGTGTCGCACGCCCATGTTTGGATCACACGGCCTTATCGCACGGCCGTGTTGTCTAGTTTAAGCCCGTGTTTCAATTAACAGTGTTGGCCACGACCACGTCACATGGCCGTGGCACTTTGTCGTAGCCCGTGTCTCTGGAAAATTTTTACCCTGTTTAAACACGGCCAAATTGCACGGCCATGTCTATGCTCATAATGTCCACACGGCCTTAGGCACACCTGTGGGCATGGTCGTGTGGTCCAAAAATCCTACATTCAAAAGAGTTAGTCAATGTATTAAGAGACTGAAATAAAAAGTTACTAAGTTAGTGCTCGGGTTGCCTCCCGAGAAGCGCTTATTTAGAGTCTAAGCTCAACTCTACCTGGATGTATGACGAAGGGAGTTCGTGGAGCTGAAGCTCCTCCCTATTATCTTTGAAATTCTCACCTCTGTAATGTTTAACCCGATGGCCGTTTATCTTGAAAGTGCCGTGGTTTGGATGAGTTACCTGGACTGCGCCGTATGGAAAGACAGTTTGAACATTGAATGGACCTGACCACCTTGATTTAAGTTTTCCAGGAAATAGCTTAAGCCTTGAGTTGTAAAGTAAGATGAGATCATCAGTTTTGAACTGTTTAGGTTGTTTTAGCTGATTGTCATAGCGTTGCTTTGTGGCTTCCTTTTATAATCGTGAGTTTTCATAAATATTGCAGCGCCATTCATCTAGCTCGTTTAGTTGCATTAGTCGTTTCTCACCTACAAGCTTAAAATTAAGATTTAAAAATTTAATAGCCTAAAATGCTTTATGTTCGAGTTCAAATGGCAGATGATAACGTTTTCCGTAGACAAGTCTATAAGGAGATGTTCCTATGGGTGTTTTGAATGTAGTTCTATGGGCCCATAAAGCATCATCTACTTTTCTTGACTAATCTTTCCTACTTGTTTCTACTGTTTTCTCTAGGATGCATTTTAACTCTCTATTTGTCACTTCGACTTGGCCACTGGTTTGTGGATGATAAGGGGTAGCTATCCTGTGGTGCACTCCATATCTCTTTAAAACTTTTTCAAATTGAGCATTGCAAAAATGATTACCCCTACCACTAATAATTATCCTAGGTATTCCAAATCAAGAGAAAAGTTTTTTTAGAAAGCTTACTACCATTCTAGCATCATTAGTAGGTAAGGCTTGGGCTTTCACCCATTTTGACATGTAATCTACTGCTACTAAGATGTACTTATTTCCAAATGAAGTAGGGAATGGACCCATGAAATCAATGCCCCATACATCAAATATCTCACATGCAAGTACATAGTTTTCAGGCATTTCATTATGTTGAGAGATGTTACCTGTTCTCTGGCATTTATCACAAGAGGTCACATACCTGTTGGCATATCTGAAAAGGGTAGGCCAGTAAAAACCTGATTCGAGTACCTTGTGAGCAGTTCTAGCTCCACTGTGGTGTCCTCCTGTTGGTCCCGATTGGCAGTGATCTAAAATTTGGTATGCTTCTGTTTCAGTAACGCATCTTCGGATAACCTGATATGCACAAATATGAAAAAGAAAACGATCTTCCCAAAAGTAGTTTTTCACATCAGCGAAGAATCACTTCTTTTGCTAATGGGTCAACCCTTTTGGGGTTATGTTAGCTGCTAAATAATTTCCAAAATCGACAAACCAAGGAACTGTTGCGTCTACTATGGCAAGGAGTTGTTCTTCGGGAAACAAGTCATTTATTTTATCAAGGTACCTGGGATATGGATTTTCTAATCTTGAAAGGTGACCTGCTGCCAGATTTTCGGCTCCTTTCTTGTCTTTTATTTCTAAGTCGAATTCCTGTAACAATAGAATCCATCTTATCAATCACGATTTTGCATCAGTTTTAGTTAGAAGATAACGAAGAGCAGAATGATCAGTATAAACAATGACTTTTGACAATATTAAATAAGATCTGAATTTATTAAATGCAAAAATAACAGCTAGCAGTTCTTTTTCTGTGGTTGTATAATTTGCTTGTGCGGCTGTTAGAGTTCTGCTAGCATAATAGATCAATTGAAAGTGCTTGTCTCTTTGCTGTCCCAAAACTACACCTACTGCAAAATCACTTGCATCGCACATTAGTTCAAAAGGTAGATTCCAATTAGGTGAAATCATAATCGGGGCATTAACTAACTTTTCCTTGAGAGTGTTAAAAGATTCTAAACATTCTTGGTCAAAGTTGAAAAGCACATCTTTTTCTAGTAATTTCATCAAAGGCTTAGCTATTTTAGAAAAATCTTTAATGAATCTGCGATAAAAACCAGCATTCCTAAAAAGCTTCTTATAGCCTTAACCGAATTAGGGGGAGGTAATTTTTCAATAGTTTCAATTTTTGCATTGTCTACCTCTATCCCTTTACTAGAAATTTTATGTCCTAGGACAATACCTTCTTGAACTATAAAGTGACTTTTTTCCCAATCAGTACTAAATTCATCTCTTCACATCTTATCAGAATGTGTTTTAAATTATTAAGACAAAGTTGGAAGGAATTACCAAAAACTGAAAAATCATCCATAAATACCTCTATGATGTCTTCCACGAATTCGTCAAAGATAGCTAGCATGCATCGCTGAACAGTAGCAGGAGCATTACATAATCCAAAAGGTATTCTAGGATAAGCAAACGTACCATATGGACATGTGAATGTCATTTTATCCTGATCTTCTAGAGTTATCGGGATTTGAAAGTAACCCGAGAGGCCATCTAGGAAACAATAATACTTATGACCTGATAATCTCTCCAACATCTGATCGATAAAAGGTAAGGGAAAATGATCTTTTCGAGTTGCGTCATTTAGCTTTCTATAATCAATACAAGCTCTTCATCCAGTGACTGTTCTTGTAGGTATTGACTCCTTTTTGTCATTGGACACCACGGTCATGCCTCCCTTTTTAGGAACAACCTCCATAGGACTTACCCAAGAGCTGTCAGAAATAGGATAAATAATGCCTGCATCTAGAAGTTTAATTACCTTGGCTTTTACGACTTCGTTCATGTTAGGATTCAATCGTCGTCGAGCTTGCACCGACGGCTTGTATTCATCTTCCATTAAAATTTTGTGGGTGCAAAAAGAAGGACTAATTCCTTTAATGTCAGAAATCTTCCAAGCTATTACCTTCTTGTATTCCCTTAATACTTGAAGTAGTTCCCCTTTCTTTTCAGAGCTTAAAGCTGATGCGATAATTACTGGTAATGTAGAATCATCTCTTAAAAATGCATACTCTAAGTGGGCAGGCAACTGTTTTAATTCCAATTTAAGAGGTTCATCAATCGAAGGTTTTTGTCTCAGTTCATCATTCATCTTAATACTTTCATAACTTATGTGCCCTGTGACAAGTTCATTAGAGTTTAACTCCTTCATTACTTCTCTAACTTCAGTGGTGGCTTCATCTTCCCCCCACCTTGAACAAGACACAGTTCTAATGTGTCTGCGAGAGAAATTTCTTGAAATTTATCTTGAACAAAATAATCAATAACATCAATAAAATAACATGAGTCATCTTGTTCTCTAGAAAATCTCATAGCATCATAGATTTTAAAAATGACTTCTTCTTCACCAACTCTAAGCACTAATTTACCATCCCCTACATCGATAACGGCTCTAGCAATAGCTAAAAATGGGCGGCCCAAGATTAAAGGCACCTCAATATCCTCATCCATATCAAGCACAACAAAATCAACAAGGAATATAAATTTATCTACCTTTACCAGCACATCTTCAATGATTCCTCTAGGATATTTAATAGATCTATCAGCTAATTGAATACTCATCCTAGTGGGTTTTCATTCCTCTAGATCTAGTTGCTTGAACATTTTGTAGGGCATTAGGTTAATACTAGCATCTAGATCAGCTAAGGCTTTATCAATGATTAAACTACCAACTAAGCAAGGAATAGTAAAACTCCCTGGGTCTTTCAGCTTGACTGGCAATTTATTTTGGAGAATAGCTGAACATTCCTTGTTAAGTTCCACTGTGGCTAGTTCTTCCAACTTCCTTTTATTTGTGAGAAGCTCTTTTAAAATTTTTGCATACTTCGGCATCTGTGAAATTGCTTCAACAAAAGGTAAGTTAATATGTAACTATTTAAAAAGTTCAAGAAATTTATTGAATTGAGCATCTGTGCGGTCTTTCTTCAACTTTGCCGGATATGGTATGGGTGGTTTATATTCCTTAAGTGTTGGTGAAGTATTTTCCTTGGGTTCTTCTTCCTCTACCTTGTCTTTTGTGGATTTTTGAACAGGCTTCTTTTCTGATTCAGCCAGTACTTTCCCATCTCTTAGAGTAATTAGTTTGACATGTTCTCTAGGATTTGGCTCAGTGTTGCTTGGTATTCCACCTTGTGGTCTTTCTAAAATTAATTTGGCAAGTTGACAAATTTGATTTTCAAGCCCTTGAATGGATGCTTGCTGGTTCTTTAGTGCCGTTTCAGTATTTTAGAAACGGGTTTTTGATACGGCTATAAATTTGGCAAACATCTCTTCAAGGTTCGACTTTTTCTCTTGTTGTGGTGGTTGCTACTGAAATCCCAGATGAGGCGATTGTCTTTGATTTCCTTGTCCTCCCCATGAAAAATTGGAATGATTCTGCCAACTTGCATTGTAAGTATTACTATAAGGGTTAGTTTGAGGTTTAGAATTGTTACCCATATAGTTGGCTTGTAAGTTTCCATGCCATGTCCATAAGGGGAGTAGTTTGGATTGAAAATATTTCCTTGAGTTGTGTCACACTGCATCACTAGGTGTGCCTGCGTAGAACCAACAAATTATCAAACTTTTTATTTAAAAGTTCTACCTGATTATTAAGCATGGTGACAGCATCAATATTAAAAACTCCTGCAGATTTGTCGGCTTTGTCCTCGTGACTTGCCACTGATAATTGTTCAGTGACATCTCTTCTATAAATTCATAAGCTGCTTCTAGTGTTTTGTTGTTGATTGTTCATCTGGCAGTTGCATTGATCATTTGCCTTGTTAATGGATTCAAACCATTGTGAAAGGTTTGAAATTGTAACCACAAAGGTAACCCGTGGTGAGGGCACCTTCTCAACAGATCTTTTTATCTCTCCTAAGCATCATAAAGCGTCTCTAAATCCATCTGTACAAAAGAAGAGATATCGTTTCGTAATTTAGCTATTTTAGCTGGAGGAAAATATTTGAGTAGGAACTTTTCAGTCATCTGTTCCCATGTAGTGATTAAGCCTCATGGTAAAGAATTCAACCATTGCTTAGCTTTATTCCTTAGGGAAAAAGGAAATAATCGGAGGCGAATGGCATCGTCAGAAATGCTATTGATTTTAAAAGTATCACAAAGTTCCAAAAAATTGGCTAAATGTGAGCTGGGATCCTCATCCTGTAAACCATCAAACTGCACAAATTACTGAATAATCTGAATAGTGTTAGGCTTTAGTTCAAAATTATTTGCAGCAATAGCAGGTCTAATAATACTAGATTGAGTACAAGCCAAATTCGGTTTAGCATAATCATACATAGTGCGAGGAGCTTCATCTTGGTTTACTGGTTGCGCAGCTATCGCGGGAGGTGGTTGATTATCTTGATTTGCTTCCATCTCTTCCGTAGGTTCAGGTTCTTATTCTTGACCTTGTTCTGAATAATGAAGGCTTCGTCTAATTTCTCTACGAGTTCTACGAACTGTGGCTTCTAAATCTTCGTAAAAAAGTAGTAGTCCTTTTGGGTTTCTTCTAGTCATAAACTACAGATACCTAGGAAGGAAAAGGCAATGAAAATTAAAAGAAATAAAAATAATAAAAATTGAAAATAAATAAATAAATATAATAATGACCAAAGTAATAGAAATCGAGTTTTCTTAATATTTTAGCTCCCTAGCGACGGCGCCAAAAACTTGATATGCGTGATATGAAGTAATAAAATTTATAATAATGATCATAGAAAAACCTAACTATTATCACGACTTTAAGGCACGCGCACTTATCGAACAGTAGTATAGTTTAGCAGCAAGATCGAGATATCGTACCCAAGGGAACCAAAAGTACTAGTACTAACTTTCTTTCTATTATTTAACCTAAAAATAAAAGGGGTTTTTATGAAACTAAACTAATTCTAAAACTAAACTATGAATGCACAAAAAAGTAAATTGGGGGAAAAACTCTTTTAGGAAAAACTGATTGATTTGGGCAATACTCAATAGAGAATCCACCTGGACTTCACTTGTTATCAATTCTAGAGCTAGACGATTTATTCACTTGACTTGATCCGTAGAGATCCCTAACTTATCCTCCGTCTAGGATAAAATAAACTAATCCTAGGTTGATTACCTGAAATCTCTTTCTAGTTAAAACCCCTAGTCTTGCATTAACTCGATCTATGGATCCCCTTATTAGGGTTGACCCTAATCCGGTAGATTTATGTCGCCCTATGTCTAGGGTTGCATGTAACTCCGCTTAATTATGCTAGATCTACTCTTAAACAGGGACTTTTGCTCCTCTGAATAAGCACATCAATACTTGAATGAATACCTAGGATTATTAAAACAAGAACTAAGAACACATAATTAAGAACAATTCAAGTATTTATCATATAACTCAAGATAAAATAATAACAAGATTCGTCTTAGGTTTCATCCCTCTCAAGTATTTAGGGGATTTAGTTCATAGTTAATAAAGAAAACATCTCAGAAGAATAAAGATAAAAAAACATAAAGAACCCAAAAACCCCTGAAGGATTGAAGGGAGATCCTCTGTCTTGATGTAGAATTCGGCTTCTAGGATGAATCAATCGGCTTCCTTCAGAGTAATCCCTTGCTTCCACTCTCTGTGTTGGCATAAATAAAGCACCTTTTTGAGGAGAGAAAAACACACCTTTGTAGTTGCCCCCTAGGGTCTTTATATAGAGCTTTGGAATGCCTTTCTTAGCCTCTAAGTGTCCTTTTCTGAGTGAAATTGCACTTCCTCATGACAGGGACACGCCCGTGTGCCACGCCCGTCTGGATCGACAAGAGTCTGTATGTGAAACTATTGATGGTGGCATGGCCGTGTCACTTGGCCGTACTTGTCGAGGTTGGGCCGTGTTGGACTTTATGTGGCACGGCCGTGGGACACGATCGTGTGGTGAATCCTTGGGCCGTGTTGTTTTTACACTTTGGCCCATTTTCTCCGTTTTTGACCCGTTTTTCATTCTTTTCTCTTTCTTGTGCTCTCCTAAGCATAAAACATGAAATAGAAGGATTAAGAGCACCAATTTCCACAAATTCAATGATAATTTATCTAGAAATTAAGCTAAGCATAAGGTAAAAATATGTATAATTTATCGAATTTATCGATTATCACACTTCTTCTTGACAGAACCAACTCTTTACTTCCCTTCTTCCTTCTCTAGCCTACTAATCAACTACCACCAAAAGCCGAAACTAAGGTGGTTGTCGTTTTCTCCCTTGACCAAGACCCTACTTTTCTCTTCAGTCCAACCTTTTCCAAAGCCGAACCCAACACCATAACCCTTGTCGACATCTTCTTTTTCCATTACAAAACTTCTATCTTTTCTCCTTCATCATACCAAAAGCCGAAATCTTCACATTCATAAGTGATTCAGGAATTGAACTCCTAGATCTCTTAGACTCACTTTCTACTCATGTTTAGAGGCTAGATCTGTGTCAGATCTGAGATAGAAAAGGGTTGGAAGCATTCTTGTCTGGTAGATCTTCGTAAGTGCTCAAATTCTTTCTTTCCATTCGCTATTTCGAGATTTAAGGAAAAGCCGAAAACCCTTATGTAAGGTGACTGTCGATTGGGGCTAAAGGCTCTATAGATCTTATCATTCAGTTTGTTATGTGCTAGGGTGGATTAAGGTTATCAAACGAGGAGTGTTGGAGGCTTGCATCATTGGAACGTTTAGATCTAGACCTAGTCACTGTTTTCGGCAAAGGTAAGTCGTTTAGGGCCTTAAAGGTTGTCGATCGAATATGATAAGCATAGTTACGTTAGTTGTCATTGATTCTTAAGTCTAATATGTTAGTAACTGATTGTAGGATACACGTGGGAGATCTCGTTAATGTCCATTGCAAATCAGGTGTGTAAATGAACGCCCTCTAATAGACTAAATCAGCAAAAGTCGAAAAGCCGAAATGCCGAAATTTTAACATTTCGTAGGCTTGCGGGTGCACGAGCGCTCGTGGGTCGATTGGAAATGGTAAGATTTGTAATCACAATCGGTAAAGTTGGTAAGTGCATGATTTTGTGCTCCTTGATAAATTTGGGCCTCGATGGGCTAAATATGGGCCCAATGGGCTTACAGGCCCATTTGGGTGAAAACTAGCGGTAAGTGGGTTCTGGTGATTCGTATGTTAAGACTATTAAAACCACTGTAAAATTTGGGGCTTAGTGGGCCAAAGTAGCTAATTGACACTGTAGGGCCCATTAGGGGTTTTAGGGCCCGATAGCTCTAAAGATGGTAAATGGGCCAGACAAATTGTTAGGATGAAAATTGGACTGTTGATACCTGAAATAGGCGTAAAACCCTAAAAAGTGGTAAAATTACTGAAATACCCATGAAGGGTGGAAAATTACTGTTTTACCCCTAGGTGCAAAATGACCATTATACCCCTAAGGCTAAATTTGACTGAAATGCATGCTTTACTTTATCTGTTCACTGTATGCCATGACATATTTTACTGTTGCATGGGACTGGGTTTATGATGGAGGAAGTGCTAAGTGGCATTGCCACATTTACTGAAAGGGGCTTTGCCTCGTTTTACTGTTAGGGGCTTTGCCTCGTATTACTGTTAGTGGCTTGGGCACGTTATCTGAGCAGCTATGCTGCGACTGTGGTGTGTAGGGCTGGGTGGGTTCAGTTATTCCCCACATGGTGTGTAGGGCTAGACATGGGCTAGGCTTTGCATACATGCATTATTCTGTTCTGTTATTGTCATGGGCCTATGGGCCGCACTGTTTATGTGAATAGGGCTAAGGCCCATTTAAATTGTATCTGAATAGGGCTAAGGCCCAGTAACTAATTACTGAATAAGGCTTCGGCCCAGTTATTACTGAGACTGGATAGGGCTTAGGCCCAGTGAGCTTGAGCTATTTTAGGCTATGGATGGGTTTTCTTTGCACACTGAGTTTCCAAACTCACCCCTTCCTTTCATCCATACAGGTGAGCCCTAGCTAGTGGACTTGGAGCTGGAGGGATTCAAATTGGCCACGTGGACTGCGTTTGATGGTTTTAATTAAGTCTTTTTACTTTCATATTTATTTTTAAATTATCTTTCATTATGGTTTTGGTTTGTAATAAGGCCGCTTTAAGTATTTTAATTTGGGTTTTTAGTTCGTTAATTATAATTTTATTCAAATAAGTAGACTAAGGCTACGCGAGTTTTTCTTACAATTAATCAATGTTTTCAAAACAAAGCACTCGTAACAAACATATAACAAGTCAATGAACTAGATCTGATAATAAGATGAATTTTAAACTTGTAGTGGATAGGACAAACAAAAATTAAACCTGGATTTTCTTCCTACGCTACAAGTACGGTTTTGCAAAACTCACCGTAATCATAATAACTAATGAACATGGTTATTCCGACATTGATGTGACACACCAGACCTGGCCGCAACGTCTGGGCCGGGTTTGGGGTGTTACAGACCATGCCTGGGACATGGCATTGGCATCCTACCATGTATATGAGATTTCCTGAGTACCCTTTAATATTCCAAGTGGTCAACAGGTAATCCAAAGAGTATGCCAAAGAAAAGACAATGTATGTTCATGTTGAAAGGGTATAGGTATGAACACGAAGTTGATAACTATTGAGTTTATGAATCAATGAGATCTCGGTAAGAGGTGAATGAATAAATCATAATTATGAGTTTTATGGTATACTACAAAATTGACATGAGTAAAGATGCATCAATAATATTTAATGACATTTGTGATCAGTTATAAGTTTGTTATGTGTATGATATTGTATGATTAATGTTGTTATTTATTTTGTAACACCCCTAACCCGTATCCGTCGCCAAAGTGGGGTTACGAGGCATTACCAGACAAAGCACACCAACCGAACAATCATAAATATACATCTGTTCAAACTCTTTAACCAACCATATTTTAAATCATAACTACTATACATTTATTACGAGTCATATCATATCATACAATGAACATATTTGTAGTCACATAGTTCATAAACAAAAATATCAAAAATATCATTTTATCTTATAATTTAATATTCATGATAACTATTGAAATATTACATCTATGAATTACATAAAACAAATAAGTCAAATAAGTATATCACTACTATGGATTTATCATATACTTAAACAACCAATTTAATTATGAACACTTCACGACTATTTGCAATTAATTCAAACATCTCATTATTATGCAAATGTTCAAACCATTAATCAAATTCACAAATATAAATATTTATTCAAGTCACAAAGTAATGCAATATTATTATCAATCCAAAGATCTGAATAATCATTTTTATTTCTTGCCGCCATTTGGGCCAAAACTAACGGTCATTAATAAACCATGACATATAATTAATGCTTTGCCGATTAAAACATACCAAAATTAATGCATATATTCATTCACCAACCTATATGAACACAAATATAAATCCAAATCGTGAACAGCTGACCATTGTCATCCTTATCTATTTCACCACATAACCAATTATCAAACGCACATAATATTTCCCATTGCCCAAACCGATTTACCTATGAACATATTTACTTACAGGCCAATCTAAAATAGCTATGACAAATATCAAGCACTTATAATCATACATAATTCAAACATACTATACCTTCCATTAATGCACACATGTCAAACTCACTTCTATTACACATCATGACCGAACTTACTTAGCAAAAACTACCCAAAATACATAGCAACGCTTAACCAAAACACAACCAACATGTCTCATATATAAATAAATATACACCATGGCCAATTCATCAAGCAAAAATTTCCATCATATGATCAAAGCATGCATCGAACCTAACATTATAAACAAGCCATTTTCACATAGCTTAGATTTATACATACTCCAAATTCAACTTATTAACTAGACTATACATGCCAT
Source organism: Gossypium stocksii (assembly GCA_020496765.1). Classification (NCBI taxonomy): domain Eukaryota; kingdom Viridiplantae; phylum Streptophyta; class Magnoliopsida; order Malvales; family Malvaceae; genus Gossypium; species Gossypium stocksii. The sequence goes on from CM035624.1 coordinate 48,075,779, forward strand.
AAGTTCAAATTCAAACTTGTTTAAAAGTACCAAAAATAGTCGATAGCGTGATAAGCTCCTCTGACAACTCCTGGATTCGTAACTTGAATTCAAAATCTATAAAATAGAGTACATGTGAAAACACGGAGTAAACTATCATAGCTTAGTAAGTCATAAGCAAATAAATCATTCAAAGACATAATCCATACATTTAAACTATACCAAATTATATTATCATATTCAAATTAACTTCAATCTTATGATTTAACATTTAGCTTATACTTTCACATATAACTTATTTATGGCCGCATATATATTTTTATATTACCAAAGCATCTTTTGGTTTCAAAACTCAATCATTAAATAACCACGTACATGTATACACATAAACATATTCTCATGAATTAAAATATAATTTCTTATGCATAAGCATAGCAATGACTGAATGAACACTCATATATATATATATGGATACATTAACAAACTATTATTCAATGGCTAATCGAAAACATCTTTATCGTATCAATTACACATTCACTTACATGCATACACCCATAAGTCAAAGTATAACAATGACACATATATATTTACAAGTATGTATATTCACTTTTATACAAGTATACACATAATTCACATTTTAGTTTCATATGCATATATCACTTGACCGAATACTTAACCAATCATTTTAACATCTTATAATTCACCTCCAATGTAAACTATCGTAAACACATATATTCAATGAAATTATGTACTAAATTCCAACATCCGTAGAACATTGTCTCAATTTGTAATCATATGAATTACAAAGCCGGATACATTAAATTAATACGCACATGCTTATAACACATCTCAACTATGCACAATTTGATCATTGATCAACCCAATACACACCTATCTCACATTTGTAAAATTCACTACTCAATATTGAGTACCAAATCACATTCGTACATACCTTCATTGCCTAACATTTAAGATCCAAATATTATCACATATATACATACCTATGTGGCCGAATATATATATATATAAGGTCATTTAACTCAATTTCACTTGAACAATTTTCCACCTCAACTTGAAATCTTGTAAACACAAGCTTGAAAATAAATCACCGGCATAAAGCCTGCTAGGCATAAGCCTGAATCATACACCGGCACAAGGCCTGCTAGACCCAAGGTTTGATATTTGTTCACCGGCACTAAGCCTGCTAGACCCGAGGTCTGATATTTGTTCATCGGCACTAAGCTTGCTAGGCACAATGCCCGATCAAAGTCACCAGCACAAAGCTTGCTGGGCATAAGCACAAAAATCATAATTATAAAGTCATTTCATAACGGTTCATTCATCTAATTATCCACATATTCCATGTAATCTATACAAACTTTCAAAGGTTCCAACACATTCGAATATAACTCAACCACATTAATTTAATAACAAATCACATTCGACTACTATGCTAAATAACTAATAAAATTCAAATTATCATAGTAAAACATTTTACATTCGAAATAAACGATGTTTAATTGCTTAAAGACTTACCTCGGGTGATGTAAAATGGAACGGGGACAAGTAGTCGACAACTTTCGTTTTTCCCCCAATCTAAATCTGATTTCTTTGATTTTTGATCTAAACATATTCAAATTAAGCTCATTCAAACATATTTTCATTCAATTTAGTCCAAAAACCCATAAATGGGCAATTTACCATTTTACCCCTAACATTTACAATTTTTACAATTTAGTTCCAAATGCACAAAACACAAAATTATGCAAAATTAATCACATCTATGGTAAGCCAAATACTCGTAGTATCCAATTAAGCCCATATTTTTCATCAATTTCACAATTTAGTCCCTCCACATTTTTATTTTTGCAATTAAGTCCCAATTACTCAAAATCATCAAAAATTCCTTTACTTAATATGTTAACCCATTCCATATCTTTCATAATTCATCATCAAACAATAAAAATCACAAGCTCTCATCAATGGCATAACCCAAAATATTTATCAAAAACAAAAATTAAAGCTTTGGTTTTGTAGTACTTAAAGCAACGATCTCAAAAACGTAAAAATTATCAAAAACTGAGCTAGATACATACCTTAATCAAGATTAACCATGGCCGAAACCTAAGCTCCCTTTTCTTTCTTTTTTTTTATTTTCATATTCGGTCAAAATAAAAGTATGAAACATGGCTTCTTTAATTATGATATAATATATCATATATAAGTTATTAATTAGTTTACCAATTTAACCTTTTAAAATTAATTAAGAAACCACATATATCATGCCCATTATCGTCCACCTATAAACCAATGGTATAATTGCATTATAAATGCGTCCTTTTATAAAGACACATTCATTTTGGCCCTTTTATAATTAACCACCAAATTTTCATTTTACGCGATTAAATCCTTTTATTTAATTGGACATCTAAACGACAAAATTAAATCACGAAAATTTCAGAGATATAAATTCACACATAATAAACACAGAAAATAATAATTTTTAATTTAATTTAATTTTTTTAAAATATTTTTCTGACTCAGATTTGGGGTCCCGAAACCACCATTCTGATTAAGGTCTAAATCGGGTTGTTACAACTCTCCCCCCTTTAGGGATTTTCGTCCCCGAAAATATTACCAGTAAATAGGTTCAGAGGACATTCTCTCACCGCATCCTCTAACTCTCACATTTTTTCTTCAACTCTATGTTTACACCACAATACCTTAACTAACAAAATTTTCTTATTTTGTAACTTTTTCATCTCGCAAGTCAAAATACAAATCGGTTCTTCCTCATACGTCATATCAGAATTAATCTCAATCCTAGATAGACTAATCATGTGCGAAGGATCTGATCGATATCTGAGAAACATATAACTCAGTAAGCTTTTTAAGCTAATAATCTGTATGAACTGGAACAACATGAGCTGATTTAGTTGATCTATTCGCGATAATCTAGACTGCATCTTTCTTATTTGAGGTCAACGGAAATCCAGATACAAAATCCATCGTGACTTTGTCTCATTTTCACTCGGGTATTATAATATCGACTGAAACAACCCAGAAGATACCTTATGCGCAACTTTTACTTCTTGACAACTAAACATTTCAAAACAAAGCAGAAGATATCCCATTTCATACCATACTACAATTAAAACTGTTTCAAATCATTGCACATCTTCGCACTATTTGGATGAACAAATAACCGACTGCTGTAAGTTGTACTCAAAATCAGTTGAATTAACCTTGAGTTTCTTGGGATACATATTCAATTCTGAACCTCAGACAACCTTGAACATTAATCTAAAACTCTGAATCATCATTCAAATCATAAAGGAAGCTTCAATAACTAATTTTAATTTTACCATCACATTTCTCAAATAGAATTGTTCCGATAAACATGATTCTGTATCGAATTCTCAAGAGTACAAATTTCTTCTTCCAGAATATTCCTCAAATCACACATATACATTTAACTTTCCAGTGAATAGATTCAAACACATATAACCCACTCTTCTTTTAAATCAAATAATTCAGATCAAACTAAACCACTAGATCTGTCCTTTCAAAGAAATTATTCCTTCCTGCTCAAAGAATAACTCAACATATCAATATACAAAAGCCACAGTCATCAAATAGAAATCATAATACCATAATGTGACTGACGTCTTGCCCAAAATATTAGATAATATCCCGGTCGTTATCAAAGTATTTGAACCCAAAAAAAAAAACTAGATATGATTTGGACAACAACCAATACAGAAACATAACTTTTATAACTCTAATAATAATGATGCAGTGCTTCTCTAGTTTTCAGAACAAAAATTTTAATTATAACAGATATAGCCATTTCTGTCAGATAGAAATCTCTTACAGATAATCACATGGAATCATAAGAAGACTGGAATAGCGAAATTTTAATATCTGAAGCTATACAGTATATCAAAAAATTTCAACCCATATAGAATAATATTAACTCTGATGATATCCTAGAGAATGTCTAGAAAGAACAATGTCACTCATAAATATTGGAATCCACAATAATAGAAGCGATATAATCTTTGCATATGCTCCACATAACCATATCCAGTAGAAACATAATACTAACATTATGCAAATTTCATTGTCGATTTTAATATCCACCCATGAATAAATACTAAAGAAAGACAGAGCAATGTCGAACATAACCCAAACAGACCAACGGTGTTTTCATCTACGATAAGAATTCCTTCCAAAATTAAACAGTCACAGATACCTCTGAGAATAAATGTATACATAGAATGCCCAAAAGAATTCGTAATAACTGCCCGACTATAATCACTACGTTCAACAATCAATACAATTCAAACATTATCCCTTTACAAACAGAAATTAATTTAGAAAAGTATTCAACTAATATTTTCCTTAGATAACATACCTGATTAGGTCATTTGATTAGGGATAACTTCTTCTTCTGTAACAATAATTTTGTACAACCTAAAAAGTTTTCAAAACTATCCAATGTCTCCTTTAATATCGTCTTCATTTACAGATTCATTCATGTTTCTGACCACCTTATTAATCTTCCATGTCTGGACTTCTATAACTCTACACTCTTGAGCTTATTTAACCCAAATCTTATAGAATTTACAGTAACATTTCTCTAATAAAGGGGGTGAGGGTAATAAAGCCTCAAATTTATCTTATACAAAAATACATATAACACATACTTTCACAAATAGTCAATTCATTAATAACTTCACATTATCCAATCATTTAATAAACATTTTTTTCACTTTTGTTTTTAGCACTTAATTCTTATACTAACTCAAATCACTAATCCACAATCAAAACATTTCAAGAAGCAATCATAACTCAAATATCACAATCTATATGCTCATATAATTATAACATGTGTCAACAGCAATATATCATACTCTTTGATCCATACCTTTATAAGTTTCAACTCATCATCAACACACTTCTATTCAAATATTTGAGTACACATTCCGTGCTATCAAAATTAGCTCAGTTGAAAAACTTATCTTTCTCAATAAAATAATTTTTGTCAGAGTCAAGAGATATCACACTATCGTAGGTTAAATATGGCATGTATAGCTAGACTCACATACGCTATGTAGTCCTAGAACTGACCAAACCATAGATCTGATACCAATAAAATGTAACACCTCTAACCCATATCCGTAGCTGGAGTGGGGTTACGAGGCATTACCAGACAAAGCACACCAACTGACCAATCATAAATATACATCTGTTCAAACTCTTTAACCAACCATATTTTAAATCATAACTACTATACATTTATTACGAGTCATATCATATCATACAATGAACATATTTGCAGTCACATAGTTCATAAACAAAAATATCAAAAATATCATTTTATCTTAAAATTTAATACTCATGATAACTATTGAAATATTACATCTACGAATTATTTAAAACAAATAAGTCAAATAAGTATATCAGTACTATGGATTTATCATATACTTAAACAACCAATTTTATAATGAACACTTCACGACTATTTGCAATTAATTCAAACATCTCATTATTACGCAAAAGTTCAAACCATTAATCAAATTCACAAATATAAATATTTATTCAAGTCACAAAGTAATGCAATATTATTATCAACCCAAAGATTCGAATAATCATTTTTATTTCTTGCCGCCATTTGGGCCAAAACTAACAGTCATTAATAAACCATGACATACAATTAATGCTTTGCTGATTAAAACATACCAAAATTAATTCATATATTCATTCACCAAGCCAAAAGAAAATAATGCATTATAACAACTTTTAAACCAACCTATATGAACACAAATATAAATCCCAATCATGAATAGCTTACCATTGTCATCCTTATCTATTTCACCACATAATCGATTATCAAACGCACATAATATTTCCCATTGCCCAAACCGATTTACCTATGAACATATTTATTTACAGGCTAATCTAAAATAGCTATGACAAATATCAAGCACTTATAATTAAGCATAATTCAAACATATTATACCTCCCATTAATGCACACATGTCAAACACACTTCTATTACACATTATGACCGAACTTACTTAGCAAAAACTACCCAAAATACATAGCAATGCTTAAGCAAAACACAACCAACATGTCTCATATATAAATAAATATACACCATGGCCAATTCATCAAGCAAATATTTCCATCATATGATCAAAGCATGAATCGAACCTAACATTATAAACAAGCCATTTTCACATAGCTTAGATTTATACATACCCCAAATTCAACATATTAACTAAACTATACATGCCATAAGTTCAAATTCAAACTTGTTTAAAAGTACTGAAAATAGTCAATAGCGTGATAAGCTCCTCTGACGACTCCTGGATTCGTAACTTGAATTCAAAGTCTATAAAACAGAGAACATATGAAAACACGGAGTAAGCTATCATGGCTTAGTAAGTCATAAGCAAGTAAATCATTCAAAGACATAATCCATACATTTAAACTATATCAAATTATATTATTAGATTCAAATTAACTTCAATCTTATGATTTAACATTTATCTTATACTTTCACATATAACTTACTTATGGCTGCATATATATTTTTATATTATCAAAGCATCTTTTGGTTTCAAAACTCAATCATTAAATAACCATGTACATGTATACACATAAACATATTCTCATGAATTAAAATATAATTTCTTATGCATAAGCATAGCAATGGCCGAATGAACACTCATATATATATATATATGGATACATTAACAAATTATTATTCAATGGCTAATCGAAAACATCTTTATCATGTCAATTTCACATTCACTTACATGCATATACCCATAAGTCAAAGTATAACAATGACACATATATATTTACAAGTATGTATATTCACTTTTATACAAGTATACACATAATTCACATTTTAGTTTCATATGCATATATCACTTGGCCGAATATTTAACCAATCATTTTAACATCTTATAATTCACCTCTAATGTAAACTATCGTAAACACATATATTCAATCAAATTATATACTAAATTCCAGCATCCTTAGAACATTGTCTCAATTTGTAATCATATGAATTACAAAGCCGAATACATTAAATTAATACACACATGCTTATGACACATCTCAACTATGCACAATTTGATCATTGATCAACCCAATACAAACCTATCTCACATTTGTAAAATTCACTACTCAATATTGATTACCAAATCACATTCGTACATACCTTCATAGCCTAACATTCAAGATCCAAATATTAGCACATATATACATACCTATGTGGTTGAATATATATATACAAGGTCATTTAACTCAATTTCACTTGAACAATTTTCCACCTCAACTTGGAATCTTATAAACACAAGCTTACAAATAAATCACCGGCATAAAGCCTGCTAGGCATAAGCCTGAATCATACATCGGCACAAGGCCTGCTAGACCCAAGGTCTGATATTTGTTCATCGGCACTAAGCCTGCTAGACCCGAGGTCTGATATTTATTCATTGGCACTAAGCCTACTAGGCACAAAGCCCGATCAAAGTCACCAGCACAAAGTTTGCTGGGCATAAGCCCGAAAATCATAATTATAAAGTCATTTCATAACGGTTCATTCATCTAATTATCCACATATTCCATGTAATCTAAACAAACTTTCAAAGGTTCCAACACATTCGAATATAACTCAACCACATTAATTTAATAACAAATCACATTCGACTACTATGCTAAATAACTAATAAAATTCAAATTATCATAGTAAAACATTTTAAGTTCGAAATAAACGATGTTTAATTGCTTAAAGACTTACCTCGGATGATATAAAACGGAACGGGATGACTAGTCAACAACTTTCGTTTTTCCCTCGATCTAAATCCAATTTCTTTGATTTTTGATCTAAACATATTCAAATTAAGCTCATTCAAACATATTTTTATTCAATTTAGTCCAAAATCACATAAATGGGCAATTTACCATTTTAACCCTGACATTTACAATTTTTACAATTTAGTTCCCAATGCACAAAACACAAGATTATGCAAAATTAATCACATCTATGGTAAGCCGAATACTCCTAGTATCCAATTAAGCCCATATTTTTCATCAATTTCACAATTTAGTCCTTCCACATTTTTATTTTAGCAATTAAGTCCTAATTACTCAAAATCATCAAAAATTCCTTTACTTAATATGTTAACACATTCCATATCTTTCATAATTCATCATTAAACAATAAAAATCACAAGCTCCCATCAATGGCATAACCCAAAATATTTATCAAAATAAAAATTTAAAGCTTCGATTTTGTAGTACTCAAAGCAACGATCTCAAAAATGTAAAAATTATCAAAAACCGAGCTAGATACATACCTTAATCAAGATTAACCATGGCCGAAACCTAATTTTCCTTTTCTTTCTTTTTTTAATTTTAATTTTCGGTCAAAATAAAAGTATGAAACATGGCTTCTTTAATTATGATATAATATATCATATATAAGTTATTAATTAGTTTACCAATTTAACCTTTTAAAATTAATTAAGAAACCACATATATCATGCCCATTACCGTCCACCTATAAACCAATGGTATAATTGCATTATAAATGCCTCCTTTTATAAAGACACATTCATTTTGGCCCTTTTATAATTAACCACCAAATTTTCATTTTACGCGATTAAATCCTTTTATTTAATTGGACATCTAAACGACAAAATTAAATCACGAAAATTTCAGAGATATAAATTCACACATAATAAACACAGAAAATAATAATTTTTAATTTAATTTAATTTTTTAACATTTTTTTAAATATTTTTCTGACTCGGATTCGTGGTCCCAAAACCACTATTCCGATTGGGGTCTAAATCGGGCTGTTACTTATTTACATGCAAACTTACTAAGCTTTATGCTTACTCCCCTTTCTTTTCCATTTTCTTATAGTATCGCCAAGGTAGCTCGGGGATCGAAGGACGTCGAAGGCCTAGTCATACTATCGCTATCAATCGGAAATTTGTGTATGGCTAATTTTAACACATTTGAGTATGGCATGTATATGGACTTGGTCTTTTTGTTATATGTCATATTGATTAGCCAAATGTGTTGGCTTCTGATGATACTTAATTCATGTTGTATAAGGCCAATTGATATTGGCTAATGTTGATTGCAAGTATTATGGCATGTAGATGTATTTCATGGACGTGGTAATTTGCATGGTTTGAGTTGTTAAGTATGCGATTGGTTAAGTATGCTAGAAATGTAGTGAGAATGATGTGATGATGTCTTAGTTGTGGACATGTTGGTTGCTTAAATATGCCATGAATTATACCAATGCTTTTGTGCTTGTGTGTTTATGTTTCATGGTGGCAATTGACTTGGTAAATAGCCTATATATTGTCCACACGGGCATGTGTCTAGGCCGTGTGTGATACACGGTCAGCCCCATGGGTGTGCGAATAGGCCGTGTGTCCCCTACACCTTAATTTGTAAGAAACAGAATGCCTAGTATAAAGCTCACGGGCAGAGACATGGGCGTGTGTCTTGGCTGTGTGAAGGCCACGGCCTGGAACACGGGCGTGTACTAGGCCGTGTGAAAACTATTTTAGCTTCGAAATGAAAAATAATTCAACATGGGCTGAGCACATGGTCGTGTTTCTCAACCTTGTGGATGGCACGGCCTTGGGCACGATTGTGCCAAGGGCATGTGAAGTCTGCACCTAATTTACGAGAATTTAATTCGTCACATGGACTAGCACACGGGCATGTGGCTTGGCCATGTGGTTTCATTTAGTGGATGACGTCATAAACAGAAACTTACACTGGGTGTAAACACGGACGTGTGTAACCACACGGCCTACCCACACGGGCGTGTCCTATATCCATACGGGCTTGTGACCCCTATTTTAATGAAAATTTTCTAAGTTTTCCAAAGTTTCCAGTTTAGTCCCGAACCACTCCCAAAGTACATTTTGAGTCTCATAGGCTCACTTGGGGGACAATGTGCATGTGTTTGAATGATTTTCAAAGATGAATGAAATTTTATGGCTCGATTTTGCTTGGATATTTACATTTAAGTCTAATAATGCCTCGAACCCTGTCCCGGCGTCGAATACGGGTAAGGGGTGTTACATTTAGTGGTATCAGAGCTACGGTTTAGTCAATTCTCAGACTACGTAGCATGTGTAAAAGTCTAGTTATACATGCCATACATATATTATAATAGTGTGACGAGTGTTGATGATTTTTAAATATGTTTTTCTATAGTAAATGGATCTCGGCCGAGTAGTGGCAGATGAAGTAGAAAGAAACGCGCCTGCTCCTACTGAATGGATAGTGCCGCCTGAGAGTAAACCTATGACTATGAGTTAGAGAGGAGGAGAATGAGCTAGAGAAGCCTTTCACCAAACAATAAATGCATGGTATACAGAGTTCGTTCGAACAAAATTGAATGCTCAACCCCTCCACCCCCACCTATTCCTCACCCTAACCCTATAGCACCCCAAGGGATGGACTTCATGAGATTAAATAGACCTCCATTAATAAGATCCGAAAATAAGGAGTCGAGGAATTCTGAGCTAATAAAGATGATTATCCGTAAAGAGCAGAATTTTGGCTCGAAAATACCATCAAGGTATTTGATGAGCTGTCTTGCACACCTAAGGAATGCATGAAATGTGTGGTATCACTCTTAAGAGATTTGGCTTACCAATGGTGGAACACCCTTGCGTCAGTTGTTTCGAGGGAGAGGGTAACTTGGAAATTTTTCCAATAAGAGTTCCGTAAGAAGTATATTAGTCAGAGATTTATCGATCAGAAGAGAAAGGAATTTCTTGAATTAAAGCAAGGCCGAATGACTGTGACTGGGTACGAGCGTGAGTTTGTGAGGCTTAACAAGTACACTTAGGAATGTGTATCTACTGAAGCCATTATGTGTAAAAGATTTGACGATGGGTTAAATGAGGACATCCGATTGTTTATTAACATTCTTGAACTGAAGGAATTTGTTGTGCCAGTAGAGAGAGCTTGTAAGGTCAAGGAATTGGCGAAAGAGAAAAGAAATACTGGGTTTGAGTCTCGAGACTCAAAGAAGAGACAGATGGGTAAATCGTTTCATTCACCATCTAAGAAATTGAAAGATTTTAAGACCCGATCGAGTGCTTTAGTAGGGTTTTTAAACAGAAACTAAGGGAAACAATATTCTTCAGTTGGGTTTTTAAATAGAAACTAGGGGAAATAGTATTCAAATCATAAGGCTCAGACCACTTCAATAGCGAGTGTGGGTAATGCTCGACCTAGTCTACCTGAGTGTCCGTAATATGGTAGATGTCACCCCGGAGAGTACCGAGCAAATGATGGAACTTGTTTCAAGTGTGGTTCTCAAGATCATTTTATTAGAGAGTGCCTTGAGATAGTTGAAAAGGAGAAATTTTAGAGTGCAAGATCTGGTAATACTGCACTCAGAGGGAGACCACAGAGAAATCTGGGAAGTGGAACAAGTAGTAAAATGCACCTAGAGACCCAGCTGTGAGACCCGATGGTAGAGCTCCTACAAGAACATATGCCATTCGCACTCGCGAAGAGGCTTCATCTCCCGAAGTGATTACGGGTACTTTTTCTCTCTATGATATTTCTATTGTTGCTTTGATTGATTCGGGACCTACCCATTCGTATGCTTGTATGAAATTGGTATCTAGTATGAATATGCCTGTTGAGTCTACAGAATTTGTGATAAAAGTGTCAAACCCTCCAGCCAAGTATGTGTTAGTTGACAAAGTATGTAAAAATTGCCCTTTGATGATTAGAGGTCACTATTTTCTGGCTAATCTCATGCTATTGTCGTTTGATGATTTGATGTAATTCTTGGTATGGATTGGTTAACTACTCATGATATGATAGTAAATTGTGGGAGAAAATTTATTGAAATGAAATGTGAAAATGGAGATATTCTTCGGGTTGTACTACGTGAATCCGATAATTTGCCTATAGTGATTTTGTAACACCCTATACCCGTGCTCAATACCGGAACAGGATACGAGTATTACCAAAATAACATACATGCAATCATATCAAATCGAGAAATAAAATGATTATCTAAATTAAAACCCGTCAATTATTCACTCATCTTTTAAACCTTAAATTCACATATATCTTAAATTTGTAATTTAACTAATATTAAATTATATCAATTACATAATACAAGTGATATACGTAATATTAGAAATCAACTTTTCAAGTAATATTACTAAAATTTAAAATGAAATACTCAAGTCTTCTATACATGCCATATATCCAGAATATGTTCACAAAATACCAAAAGGAAGGATGGATAATGTTGGTGAGCCTTCGACAATCATTTACTTAAGTTTAGTACAAGCTATCCATTCAAGTCCTAGTCACTAAATTATTTTTATTTAGAGCTACAGAGATCCAAATTAAGATCTGATAATTTTCCCAGAAACTAGACTCGTATGTCTTGTTACCATAAAAATTTCAAAATTTTTGGTTGGCCAATTAATACAGTTTATTCATTAAATCTTCCCCTATTTAGCTACTTGATAATCCTGATCACTCTTCACTAATATTTCAATTTCTCTTTATACAGAATTCGAAAGATGTTCATGTTTATTTTTACTAAAAATAGACTCAATAAGGAATCCACCCATATAAATTATGTTCCATGACTATTTTTTTTACAATTTTTAATGATTTTTACAAATCAGAATAGGGGATCACGAAATCAATCTGAATTAGTATTACAAAAATATGAATATTTCAAAATACAGAATTCTTTTGCTTTCTTTGTTTCTTTTATATGAAAATAGACTAAATAAGATTTAATTCCATATCTCATTCAACCTATAATTCAATTTCTATTTCTACCATTTTTAGTGATTTTTCAAAGTTACCTAACTGCTGCTGCCAAAAACTATTATATTTTAAGTTTCACTTTTTCATAAATTTCCTTGTATCAATTTTTCATAGTAACACTTAACTATCTCAAACTTACCAAAGTTTGATTATTTATCGAGCACATTGCTCACAACACATATATTCATATCCCTATACTTAACACTATATTTTCATATGAATTTGCAATTAATAGGTTTTCCTGTTGAACACATCAGAATAGTAACAGATATTCGGTGGCCTGCACATAGTACCACCCTTGTAGCCGAAGCTAATTAGTGCACATAGTAGCCTGCATTTCGTACTACACATGTGACCAAAACCATTTCCTACACATAGTGGCCTGCACTTAGTACCACACATGTGATCAAAATAATCGAGTACGCATAGTAGCTTGCACATAGTACTACACATGCGACCCAACCATTTGTACACGTAGTAGCCTGCACTTAGTACTACACACGTGACCTAAACCATCTTGAACACATAGTAGCCTACACATAGTACTACACATGTGTTCTCACAACGGATCATTCATATATTTTCTATTTCGAAGGTTCAACCGGAAAATTCTTCACTTTTCAACATTTTACCAATTCATCCATACTTAATTTCAATTCATAATTTACCTCAAGTGAGCATTCAATATGCAACCACGACTCATTTAATAGCAAAATATTATAACATAAGTAAAAACGATATATTATTTACATACAGACTTACCTCAGTGCAAAATATAGAAATTTTACAATTTAGTTCACAATCTTTTCCTTCCTCCAATCAAGGTCGATTCCACGTCTTTCTTGATTATGGAGCTTGAAAGCTTGAAACAAACCCTAGCTACGGAGAACCCTTGAAATTTCGTCCTAATGAAGTAGATGGACTGTAATATCCCAAATTAGGGCCTAACCAGAATAGTGATTTTTGTGACAAAAAATTTGAGATAGAAATAATTATTTTATAACTATTTTGAGGTTTATGATATGATTTCATGATTGTGTGAAAATTTCGTGAAGAAATTCTATGCATAAAGTGCTTAATTTGAAATTAGGGACTAAATCGAATAAGTTGCAAAACTTGCATTCTAGAAGCTTTTAGTATGAAATTGCTTTGGAATATTAATTAGGAGGTCTTAAATAGAATTTGACCAATTTCTAAAATTTTGGACAAAATTAGGCTTGTACATGAAAATTTTCAAAGAAAGGCATTAAGGGTATTTTGGTCATTTGGTAATTAAAAGATTAAAAAAGGGAAAAAGATGGCAAAATATGTCCATCTTCTTCATTAGCACGAAATTTCAAGGGTTCTCCATAGCTAGGGTTTGTTTCAAGCTTCCAAGCTCCATAGTAAGTGATTCCAAGCCCCGTTTTTAATGTTCTTTACGTTTTCGGAGTCCTGGTAACTTGATTTAGCTTATGCTAGCAATAATTCAACCTAGGGTTCATATTTGGAAAAATAACAATAGGTGAAATTTGTTTATTTTGGTGTTTTATGATAGAATATGAGGTTTTAAATTATGTTAGGCAACTTGTGCTACTCGGTTTTAAGTGAAAATGAGTAAAACAGCTTAATCGGTAAAAATACCTATTGTTCATAAGTACATGTTATAGTGGGAATTTGAGTTGATGTTAGTAAATAAATGATCAACATGTCCTAAAACATAAGAATTTGGGATAAAGTTTGATTTCCGAGCTTTGGGGCAAAAGTGTAAATATGTAAAAGTTTAGGGGCAAATTCATAATTTTGACAAAGTTAGGGCCAAGGACCGTTTTGATAAATGTGAGTATTAAATAAGCTAAATGTGTTATTTTAGATCAAGAGAAACGAGATTCGAGTCGTGATTGAGGGAAAAATAAAGTTTACGAGGAATAGGCTCGATTCCTAACATTTTGTACCGAGGTAAGTTCATGTGTAAATAAGGTAACATAATTGTTATTTTAAATGATTTAATGTTATTTATATGATATGATACTTTTTACCATGAAATATCATGCTTTGTGAATTATTATTTAGTAATATACAAATTATGTGAGCTACTTGATAAATATGAAATGTTACCAAATATCGGTTCCGACATTTCGAGGAAGACGACCAAGAGGTACGATTGAATAGAATCCTGTTTGAACCTTGGGAATAGATTAGGATACAAGTGACATGTCACTAGGATGATTGAGTTCCGAACTCGTTGAGTTGAGTCCGAGTTCGTGAGATGTAACTAGGCATCCGAGCTCGTTGAGTTGAGTCCGAGTTCACTTATGGGCGGGTTACAGGGTAGCTTGGCTACGTAAATTCCGTAGGCTATTGAGTTGTCTAGCTACAGATATGACACTTATGTATGTGAAATCCGTGTATCCGAGTTATATTCCGATGAGTTCAACGGGTAGATTTTTAAATGAACAATGAGAACGCCTAAACGAAAGAGGTATGTTGGAAAGTATGGTAAAAGAGGAAGTTGGACAAGTATGAGCTTAAATCTCGAGTTGAGAACTTGGTAAGACAAGAATGTGGTAAAATAGCAAGTATTATTGTGTCATGAATGTTTTAATGAGATTATGTAATTGGTGGTTATGTTGATTTGCATAGTTATGTTACTTGTTATTTACATGTGAATTTACTAAGCATTTATGCTTACTCCCTCCTTTTCATTCATTGTAGTTTTGACAAGCCAGCTTGGAAATCGAGAAGGGTTGAAGGAACGTTCACACTATCCGGGACAAATTGGTATAATGGCTTGTATTTTGAATATGGCATATATAGCATTATAATCATTTTGTGCAAATGATCTTATGACATGGTGATGGCATGGCAAGGAAATGGTTGGAAATGATTAGCCATTGGAATGGCCAATCTAGATTACATTTGGTGTCATGTATGTTTAATGTGTTACTTAGTCCACGAAAAGCCATAGAAAGATGAATTTTGTTATAAAACAGAATTTTGTAGCAATAATGACGTGAGTTTGAAAAATCACTAAAAATAATAGAGACATGATTAGGTGGTGAATAAAATATGAAATTTAATCTTATTGTGTCTATTTTCATATGAAAGAAACGAAACAGGTAAAAGAGTTATATTTTATGATATATTTGGGTTTTGGTGGAACAGGGTTTGAGCGATTTCTGAATCCCCTGTTCTAAATTTAGAAATTCGTTAAAAAGTGTAAAATAATAATTAGGAGTCATAATATATATTTATAGATTCCTTATTGAGTATAGTTTTAGAAGAAATAAACGGCATAGTCATTTGAATTTTGTACAAGGAGAAAAATTATTCGTAGTGAACAGAGGTTAGAGCAGTCAAACACTGAAATAGGAGAAACTTTAACTAATAAACTATACTAATAGGCCCATCCAAAACTTCTAGAAAAATATTAGTAGATAGTTATATGAATCTAGTTTTAAAGAAAATTGACAGATCTTAATTTCAAGTTTTTTAACTCGAGATATGATTTTTTTAGCGATTGTGATGTAGATGGACAGCTTATTACAAATGCTGAAATAAATGGTTTAAATTCGTTTAAGTGATAAATTAAGTTTAGTAACACCTCAAGCTCGACTCCAGCGACGGTCTTGGGTAAGAGGGCATTACATGGACATATGTTGCAATATTTTTCCCTTTTTTAATATTTTAATTACCAAATGACTAAAATACCTTTCAATAAAAATTTTGGTTATTTCTACCTATGTATGTCCATTTTTGTCCATGAAAACCTAATGGTATAATTCCATTTAAGGACCTCTACTTCAATTATGCTCTTCAATTAATCCTTTAACATCTAGAACTCATATTTATCAACTTTTGCAATTAAGTCCTAATAGGCAAATTAGACATGCAATTCATGAAATTTTCTATCGATATTCTAACACATGCATCTAATCACTCGATAAATTATAAAAATTAATCATAATAATTGTTTTCTACTTCAAATTTGTGGTTTCGAAACCACTATTCCGTTTAGGCCCTAAATCAGGCAGTCACAACTCTCCCCCCTTAGAGATATTCGTCCTCGAAAATCTTACGGTGAAAAAGGTTTGGGTAATATTTTCTCATAGCTTCTTCTAATTCCCATGTTGCCTCTTCTACTCCATGTTTTTGCCACAATACTTTTACTAACTTTATCTTTTTATTTCTGAGTTCCTTGGTCTCCTGTGCCAAAATCTTAACTGGTTCTTCACTGTAACTCATATTTGGCTGAATTTCCACTTCTGTAGGAGAAATAACATGTGAAGGATCTGATCGATACCGTCGTAGCATAGATACATGAGAAACATTATGAATTCTATCGAGTTATGGCGATAAAACCAATCAATAAGCAACCAGTCCAATTCTTTCTATGATTTCATATGGTCCGATGAATCTTGGACTCAATTTGCCTTTACGACTAAATCAGAGAACTTTCTTCCACGGCGATACTTTTAAAAATACTTTATCCCCAGCCTGAAATTCAATCTCTTTCCGTTTAAGATCGGCGTATGATTTTTGACGATCAGAAGTAGCTTTCAAACTGTCCCGAATTATCTTTACTTTTTCTTCTGTTCTCGGATCAAATCAACCCCATGTATTTTCTTTTTACTAAGCTCTGTCCAATATAACAGTGTTCTGCATTTTCTACCATATAAAGCTTTATACGAAGCCATTTTAATACTAGACTGACAGCTATTATTATAAGCAAATTCGATCAAAGGTAGATACCTCTCCCAATTAACTTCAAACTCTAATATACAACATCATAGCATATCTTCCAATACCTAAATTACCCACTCAGTTTGGCCATCAGTTTGTGGATGAAATGGATTGCTAAAATACAACTGGGTACCCAAGGCTTCTTGCAATTTGTTCCAGAAACGAGATGTAAATCGGGGATCTCTATCTAATATGATGGAAACAGGCACTCTATGTAGCCTGACAATCTCAAATATATACAACTCAGCCAATTTATCTATAGAATAATCCATACGTACTGGAATAAAGTGTGCTGACTTTGTTAACAAGTCAACAATCACCCAAATGGCATCTTTCTTCCTTAGAGACAATGGTAACCCAGATACAAAATCCATAGTAATTCTTTTCCATTTCCATTACGTTATAGTGATTGGCTGAAGTAACCCCAAAGGTACCTGATGGTCAGCTTTAACCTGCTGACATATCAAACACTTTGATACAAATTCAGAAATATCACATTTCATACTTGGCCACCAATACATCTTTTTCAGATCAATTTATTACTCCCCAGATGTACAGACATAGTACCGCTGTGGGCCTCATGTAGAATCTTTTGTATGAGCTCTGATTTCGAGGTACACATATCCTACTTCTGAATAACAAACAACTATTGGTCCCTACTTGAAATTCAGAATCAGTACTTGACTTGCATTGTGCCCATTTAGTTTGTAACATTTCATCATTTTTTTTTAGCCTCACAAATCTGTTGTATAAACATTGGTCTAGCTCTCATTTTAACTATAACTGAATCATCATCAGACAAGGATAATTGGGCATTCATAGCTCGCAAAGTAAATAAAGATTTTAGGCTCAAAGCATCAGTTACAACATTAGCCTTACCCGGATGGTAATCAATAATCAAATCATAATCCTTTATTAGTTCGAGCCACTTGCGCTGTCTTAAATTCAAATATGTCTGTGTCATCAAATATTTTAGGCTTTTATGATCAGCATAAATATGACCTTTTTCACCATACAAGTACTGCCGCCATATATTCAACGTAAACACAATAGCAACTAATTTGAGATCATGTATCGAGTAATTTCTTTCATGTGGTTTAAGTTGTCTTGAAGCATAGGCTATTACTTTACCTTCTTGCATCAAGACACAACCTAAACCATTTAATGATGCATCACTATAAATAATAAATTCCTTACCCAGTTCAAGCTATACTAGTACAGGTGCTTTTGTCAACAATTCTTTCAATCGATCAAAACTCTTCTGGCATTCCTCAGTCCACTCGAATTTAACATCTTTCTGTAGTAAACGGGTCATTGGAGAAGCTATCATAGAGAACCCTTGAACAAATCTTCGATAATAACCAGCTAAACCCAAGAAACTTCTAACTTCAAATACATTCTTCGGTGGACTCTAATTTATAATAGTTGAGATTTTACTTGGATCTACTCTAATGCCATCAACGGATACAATATGTCCAAGAAAACCCACTTCTCGAAGCTAAAATTCACATTTACTGAATTTAGCATATAATTGTTTCTCTCGCAGAATTTGCAACACAACTCTCAAATGTTCTGCATGTTCCTTTTCATCCCGAGAATAAACTAGAATATCATCAATGAATACTACCACAAATCTGTCTAAGTATGGTTTGAATATCTAGTTCATCAAATCCATAAATACTACAGGTGCATTAGTTAACCCAAACGGCAAAACCAGAAACTCATAATGCCCGTATCTGGTTCTAAAGGTTGTCTTTGGCACATCTAACTCCTTTACCCGTAATTGATAGTAACCTGATCGGAGATCAATCTTTGAGAATACTGTGGCACCTTTCAACATATCAAATAAGTCATCAATTCGGGGCAACGGGTACTTATTCTTAATAATTACCTTATTGAGCTACCGATAATTGATGCACAATCTCAAGGACCCGTCTTTCTTTTTCACGAACAGAACCAGAACACCCCAAGGTGAATAACTTGGTCGAACCAAACCCCTATCCATAAGTTCCTGTAACTGTGTCTTTAATTTCTTTAATTCTGTACAAGGCAAATTGATATTGGCTAATGTTGATTACAAGTATTATGGCATGTTGATGTATTTTATAGATGTTGTAATTTGCATGGTTTGAGTTGTTGAGTATGTCATTGGTTAAGTATGCTAGAAATGTAGTGAGAATGATGTGATGATTCCTTAGTTGTGGACATGTTGGTTGCTTAAATATGTCATGAATTATGCCAATAATTTGGTGCTTGTGTGTTTATGTTTCAGGGTAGCAATTGGCTTGGTAAATAGCCTATATATCACCCACACGAGTAGACACATGGGCATGTGTCTAGGTCCTATGTGAAACACAGTCAGCCCCATAGGCGTGTGAATAGGCCGTCTATAACACCCCTGACCCGTATCTGTCGCCGAACTAGGGTTAAAGGCAATACCAGACCGATCTGAACTTTTACAAACATAATACAATCGTTCACCACAAAACATAATCACACATAATCATATAGTCCCTTATGAAGATCTTTGAGACATTTAACATGCATTTGAAGAAGGTCGGGACTAAATCGATCACTTAGAAATTTTTTTTAAAACTTAACATTTTTCATTTCTACATAGGTCACACACCCGTGTGACGAGGCCGTGTGCGTCACATGGCTACCGCACACACCCATGTGTCGAAGTCGTGGCAAAATAGGGCATACATACTGACTTATTCACACTGCCACGAGACACACCCGTGTGCTCGGTCGTGTGAAAATTAAAGAAGCTATTGACTTGCACATACTGCCACAAGGCACGCCTGTGTGCTTAGCCCGTGTGACATCCTAACCAATTCGGCCAAGCTACAGGGATCACATGGTTTGAAACACATGCCCATGTGCTTTGGCCGTGTTGCACAAAATGGGCTTGGTTTAAGCCACATTATCGCATCCAATTGCCAATTACCTATAATAAAACTTATATACCATTCAAAATGCAACAATGATCAACCATTTCAGCCAATTTCCAAACCAAAACATAGCTCAATTCATTATCATCCAATTCATACTCATCATCCAAACTAAATCATATTAAAATCTCAAACACAATAGCATACCAATGTACACTCACCTTCACCTATTAGCATCATATTTAGTCACTTATTAAACTTGCCAAAATCAGAACAAATTTCATACCAAAATAACCATTACTCGAGGCCATACTTACATCACATATAACTCACCGAAACAAGCATATTTATAACTATTTGTTAGCCACATCTCGTGGCATAACTTATAAACATTTCAAAACATAACCTAAAGACATCTAGCCTATACATGCCATAATTCAACATATTCACTTACAAAATATACCAAGCAAAGATTGATAGTGTGGTGATGATCCTTGATGATCCTCGAGCTTTCGGTAGCTTCGATATCTAAAAAAATAGAGTAAATAAACAGAAAGTAAGCTACAAAGAGCTTAGTAAGCCATATACAAATAAATCCATAACAAAGTGCAATTTTTAACCATTAGAACCATATGATCTATGACATATCACAAGCACAAATTTTAATACACATTGATCTCAACTAATCAAATTCATTTACTCAATTTCACATATCATATTCATATAGCTCACATATCAAATGATCATATACATACATACCTATTATTCTCCAAATTTCTTATACATTCATACGTACCGGAATTCAGATGTGCATTTATATTGTCTTTCACTTTCTTAGAGTGCCCGTTGAACTAATCAAAATTAACCAGGATATGTGGATAGTTTAGAAAACTTATACAATGCTGACGTCCTAAACGTGGTCTTACATGTAATTGGATATCGATGCCACTATCCCAAACAGGGTCTTACTCAAATCAATACGATGCCAATATCCCAGATATGGTCTTACACCTTAATCTCATATCGATGCCAACGTCCCTGACGTGGTCTTACACGAAAACACATATCGGATCCTATGTCATGACATATGTATTGTAACTATTCCAAAGGTTCGGACGAGGCTTTTCGGACTTGATCACATGCTCGTAATTTATTTCAGATTTCACATATTCAACTCTCATAGCCATATAATACAATTCCATTAACATAATAGCAAAAATAATTCGATTTCACGCATTTATTTGTATACAGACTTGCCTCGTATGGATGTGAATGAACAAAAACGGCTATTCAACGATTTTTTACTTTCCCTAATCCAATTCTGTTTTCTTTAGTTCTTGATCTATATAAATTCAAATTAAGCTCTTTTATTCTATAACTCATTCAATTTAATCCAAAAACATATAATTAGTGCATTTTACAAATTAGCCCTCACATTTGCACATTTTAACAATTTAGTCCCTAATTCATAAAATCATCAAATTCACAAAATCCCATTACACATATACTTAGCTGAATTCTTACCATGCTAATACAAACTCTCACATTTCATTTATTTCATAAATTAGTCCTCCAAATTTTCCTATTTCACAATTTAGCTCAAAAAGTAACGCCCTAATTTTTGGGATTTTTCAGGATTTTTGTGATTTTGGAGAAATCTTGAAATTTCGATGATTTGGTTATTAAATTTGTGCTTAAATGTGTTAGTGGGCCTTTAGAAGGCCCAAGCCTAAGATAAAACCGGGCAAAAATATCAACTTTGGATTTTTAAGTGAAGGGACTTGGTTAAATGGGCTTTTAAGAAAAAGTGGGGAAAATAAGACTCAAGTAAGCCCTTGGTAAAGTGGCAAGGTGGAGCCACTTAGATGCCTAAAAAAGTGGCGTGTGGACTGAGTGCTAAGGCCAAGGTTCTAGTTGCATGGTAAGCAGTCTGATGTTTTTATTTTTGTGCATGGGCTAGGCATCTGATGGAACTCAAGTAAAACTCTACTGAAGAGAGTTTGAGTTGTCCATGAGATTAGACTGGTTAGATTAGGGGGAGAAATAATAGGAAATTTGAATGGGAGCATGTGGTGGCCGAACAAGGGATTCTTGAGGGAGCATATCAGTTTTGGCTTAAGGATTTTGGGCACAATCAGCTAGGGATTGTGTAGGGTGCTAGCCGAATTCTCTTAGGGTTTTCTTGAAGTCCTAATTCGGCAATTTGGGTAACGTGGCCTTAGGTTCTTTTTCTTTCTCTTTCTTTTCTCTAGAAACTAAAACCTAGGTCATTGCTTATTCATTGTGCCATTTTGTCCATACCAAACTGTCTTCTCTTCTTTCATTCCCTTTCTCTCCTAGTTCTTTAAAGCCGAATTTATCAATCTTTTCCTCTCCTTTTCTTTTCTTATATTCTTCTCCATCTTCTTTGCTTTGCCAATCATAAAACCTCTCCTATTCAACCTCCATGGCCGAATACTCATAAATGCCGAAATCCTGAAAGACATTAGTTTTGAGCCAATTTCTCCTTGACTGAAAACCCTTACTCTTTTCTTCCCTTTTAGCCGAATTTCATACCTTCAAAACCCCCCACCTTTATCGACATCACCACTTCAAATCCATAACTTCAAACCATCTTCTTCTTCATCACATCAAAAGCCGAAATCACCATATTCATAGGGATTTAGGAGCCGAACTTTTAGATCTATAGATTCATTCTCTGCCTGTGTTTAGAGGCTACATCTACGTCAGATCTGAGTTAGAAACGGGATTAGAATCATTCTGGAGTATTAAACCTTTGGTAAGTTATCAGAATCTCCTGTTCATACTTTATTCCAGGATTTAAGAAAAGTCGAAACCTCTATGTGTATAAGAGGCTGTCGATTGGGGTTGAGGCTCTGTTGGTCTTATTATTTGAATTATTTTGTGCTAGTACAGACTAAGGGTTGCTGATCGAAGGCTTGGATCGTTGGAGCGACTGGTAGATTTAGATCTAGTAAACAGATCGACAAGGGTAAGTGGTTAAGAACACCATATTATGGCCGAATGTTGTAAGGAGTTTTAATATCGATCATTGTTGGTCTGTAATCTAAAGACTGTAGTGGCCGATTGTAGGTTATCGTCGAAGATCTCGGTAGTGATTGTCGTAAAACAGGTGTGTATCGAACACACTCTTGTAGTTTAAATCGGCAAAAGTCGAAAAGCTAAAATGCTAAAATTTTGGCATTTCGTGGGCTTGCAAGCGTGCAAGCGCTTACGGGTCGGTTGGAAGCAATAGATCTATAACCGAAATCGGTAAGATTGGTGAGTGCACGGTTTCGTGCACTTCGGTAAGTTTGGGCCTCGATGGCCTAAATTTGGGCCCAATGGGCTTACGGGCCCATATGGGTAAAAATAGGTGATAAGTGTGTTCTGATATACTGTAGGTCTAAAACTATTAAAACTGGTAATCCGATCATAAAATTTAGGCTAAATGGGCTTAAGTAGCTATTTGACATGTAGGGCCCATTAGGGGTTTTATGGCCCAATAACTAATAACTGCTAAAATGGGCTAAATTAACTACTGAGATGAAAGTTGGACTATTAGGGATTGAAATATGCATAAAACCCTACAAACTGGTATAATTACTGAAATACCCCTTGAGGGTGAGAAATTACTATTTTACCCCTAAGTGCAAAATAACCATTATACCCCTAGGGTTAAATTTGACTGAAATACATGTTTTATTGTTTCTGTTCACTGTATTCCATGACATGGTTATTTGTTGCATGGGGCTGGGTATATTGATGGAGGAAGTGCAAGTGGCATTGCCACGATTTCTGGAAGAGGCTTTGCCTCATACTGATTACTGAAAGAGGCTTTGCCTCGTACTGTTTACTAAAAGGGGCTTTGCCTCGTTATACTGTTAGTGGCTTGGCCACATTATCTGAGCAGCTATGCTGCAACTGTGGAGTGTAGCGGCTGGGTGGGTCGAGTTGTTTCCCCACATGGTGTGTAGGGCTGGTACGGGTGGAGTGTAGCGGTTGGACTTAGGATGGGCTATGGGCTTTGCATACATGCGTGATATCTGTTCTATTACTGAAATGGGCCTATGGGCCGTACTGTTACTAAAAAAGGGCTGAGGCCTAGTTGTACTGATATTGAAAAGGGCTAAGGCCCAGTTGCACTGTTTACTAAATAGGGCTTCATCCCAGATATTACTTAGTCTTGATAGGGCTTAGGCCCAGTGGGCTTGAGTTGATTTGGGCTCTGGATGGGCTTCTTTACACACTGAGTTTCCAAACTCACCCCTTTTTCTTCCATCCATGTTGGTGAGCCCTAGATTGGTGGACTTGGAGCTGGAGGAATTCGGAGTGGCCACTCAGACTACATTTCAGGGTAATTAAGTTATTCAATTTATTTTATTATTTACTTTAATTATTTTTATTCTGTTTTTTTTTTTTGGGTTTGTAATAAGGCCACTCTAATTATTTTAATTTGTGTTTTAAATTATTTATTTTTACTTTATATTACAAATTGATTTAAATGATTTAAACAAGGCTGCGCGGGTTTTCTCAAAATCAATCAATGTTTTCAAAACAAAGCCCTCGTAACAAATGAATAACAAATCAACAAACAAGATAAATGTTAAACGGTTAGTGGATAGGACAATCTCAAACTAAACCTCGATTTTCTTCCCAACTTACAAGTATGGTTTTACAAAACTCACCCTAATCATAGTAACTAGGAAACATGGTCAGTTCGTCATTAATGTGACACAACCGGACTTGACCGTAATGTCTGGGCCAGGTTTGAAGTGTTACATAAAAGCTCAAATTCATCAAAAAAAATCATGGCAAAACATATTAATCTCACAACAAATTTCCATAATTCATCAAATAACACATCAAACCTCATAAAATCAACAATGGCATTTCATGAAATCTTCAACAATAATAGAAATTGAGACATGGGCTTTGTAGTTCACTAAGCAACGATCACAGAAACGTAAAAATTATCAAAAATAGATCAAAATTCATACCTTAATTATCCAATACACTAGTCGAACCGTAGGAAGACTTTGTTCTTTTCTTTTTCTTTGATTTTCAGCAAAACAAGTGAATTATTAACACATTTTCACATCATTTTGTTTTACTTCATGTTTAAAGATGAATTACCAATCTCTCATTCATTAATTAATACATGAAACATATATCATAATGTCATAATAGTCCACCATCATAAGAATTAGGTTATTCACCCATTAAGGCCATTAAAAACAAAAGCCAATTCAGTTTAACACATTAAACATATAGCATACTAATTTTAACACTTAGGCAATTTAATCCTTTTTCATAATTAAGTACAAAAATAGAAAAATTAATTCACACAAAATTTCATAAACATCAATTTGTATAACACAGACACAGAAAATAATATTAAAATATTTTTCTAACTCAGATATGTGGTTTCGAAACCACTATTCCGACTAGGGTCTAAACCTGATTGTTACAACTCTCCCCCTTAAGGATTTTTTGTCCCCGAAAATCTTACCGTTAAACAGATTCGGATGTTTTTGTTTCATCACATCTTCAGCTCCCACGTAGCCTCTTCTAGATCGTGACAATGCATAATACCTTGACTAACGAAATCTTTTTATTTCGTATTTCTTTCACTTTATGAGCTAAAATGTGGATCGGTTCTTCTTCATAAGTCATATTGGGCTGTATTTCTATCTCAGATAGACTAACCACATGGGATGGATCAAATTTATACTGTGTAAGCATCGATACGTGAAATACATTGTGAATCTTTTCAAGCTCGGATGGTAGAAGTAATCTATAAGCAACCGGCCTAACTTTCTTAATGATTTCATACTATTCAATGAACCTCGGACTCAATTTGCCCTTTATACTGAATCGAAGCACTTTCTTCCAAGCAGAAACGTTCAAAAAGACTTTTTCACTAATCTCAAATTTGATATCTTTGCGTTTCAAGTCTGCGTATGATTTTTGACGATCAGAAGCTGCTTTCAGACTGTCTTGAATCATTTTCCCTTTCTGCTCAGTCTCTTTAATCAAATCAACCCCATGTATTTTGTTTTCACTACGTTCAGACAAAAATAATGGAGTACGACATTTTTACCATACAAGGCTTCATACTGTGCCATTTTAATACTCGATTGGAAACTATTATTATAAGCGAATTCAATCAATGGCAAATACTGTTCCCACGTACCTTCAAACTCAAGAATGTAACATCTCAACATATCCTCGATTATCTAAATGATTCACTCTTGTAATTTCTTCTAGAATTGCAAAGTGACTCTCGGATCTCGATCTGACACAATAGAGAATAGCACCCCGTGCAATCTCATAATATCAAAAATATAAAGTTCAGCTAACTTTTCAAGTGTATAATCAGATCGTATCGGAATAAAATGAGCTGATTTCATTAGTCTATCAACTACAACCCAGATTGAATCTTTTTTTCTCAGCGATAGGGGCAAACCAGAAACAAAATCCATTGTTACTCGATCCCATTTCCACTCCGTTATCATGATTGGTTGTAATAAACTGGAAGGCACCTGATGTTCAGCTTTCATTTGTTGACATACTAAGCATTTCAACACAAAATCAGAGATGTCTCTTTTCATTCCTGGCCACCAGTAGTGTTGTTTCAAGTCATTATACATTTTTTTGCTTCCCGGATGTATAAAGAATTTACGACTGTGAGTTTCACCAAAAATCATCTGAATCAACTCAATTTCTCTGAACGCAAATTCGATCTCAAAATCTCAAACAATCATTAACATCAACACAAAATTCAGAATCTAAATCACAATTACACTGAGTTTACTTGGCTAACAATTCATTATCCACTTTCTGAGCATCAATAATCTGTTGCAAAAATAAAGGTTCCCCTTTAATTCAGCTAATATCGAACCATCAACGAACAAATCTAAACTAACATTCATAGCACATAATGCGGATAGTGATTTTTGACTCAAGGCATCAGCTACAACATTTGCTTTACCCAGATGATAATTAATGACAAGTGCATAATTTTTCTATAGTTCTCACCATCTTCTCTGTCGCAGATTCAAATCCTTTTGAGTCATCAGGTATTTCAGGCTTTTATGATCAGAAAACACGTGGCATTTCTCATAGAACAGATAGTGGCACCAAATCTTTAAAGCAAACTCGAGGTCGTGTGTTGGATAATTCTTCTCATGAGGCTTTAACTGTCTAGAGGCATATGCTATAACCTTGCCTTCTTGCGTTAAAACAGAACCGTGTCCACTTAGCGAAGCATCACTATAAATCACATATTCTTTACCTGATTCAGGTTGTATAAGTACCGGAGCTTCCGTTAACATAGCTTTCACTTGATCAAAACTGTGTTGACATTTATCTGACCATTCAAATTTCACGTCTTTTTGTAGCAATCTCATTCAAATTTTCGTTAACACAGTAGGAGCATTCGTTGTCCAAAAGGCATAACTAAGAATTCATAGTGTCTATACCTCGTTCGGAAAGCTGTTTTCGAAATATCTGCATCTTTCACTCTCAATTGATAATAACCCGATCTCAGATCTATTTTGGAAAACACTGAGGCACTTTTCAATTGATTGAACAAATCATCGATTCTGGGCAGAGGATATTTATTCTTTATGGTCACCTTGTTCAGCTGACAATAATCAATACACATTCTCAATGTGCCGTATTTCTTTTTCACAAATAGAACCAGAGTACCCCAAGGTGAGAAACTCGGTCTCGCAAATCCTCAATTAGTCAATTCTTACAACTGAGACTTTAATTCTTTCAATTTAGTTAGAGCCATTCTATACGGAGCTATCAAAATCAGAGTAGTTCCTGGTATCAATTTAATGCGAAATTCAACTTCTTGAATTGGAGGTAGTCCCGAAGTTCCTTAGGAATCACATTAGGAAACTCGTAGACGACAAGCACTGATTCAACTTTCTTTCTAGACATTTTTGAATCAATCACATAGGCAAAGTAAGCTTCATAACCCTTATTCACATATTTTAGAGCTTTTATTGCAAATATCATAGCAGGCAACCCACTTAGATCACTCGCCTCAATTCGAACTATGTCACTATTCTTGCATCTTAAATCAATAGTTTTTTGTTTGCAATTCACAATAGCATCATGTAAAGTTAACCAGTCCATACCCAGAATTATATCAAATTCATCAAAGGGTAAAAGCATTAGATCAGCCGAAAAACACACATCTCGAAACATCAACGGGCAATTCTTACAAACTTTGTCAACTAGAACGCTTTTGCCTAAGGGGTTCGATACTTTAATTACGAATTCAGTAGACTCTACAGGTAAAGTCTTACTGTGCATTAAATTCATACATATATACGAGTGAGTAGATCCTGGATCTATTAATGCAATTACAAAAGTATCATATAGAGTAAAAATACTCATTATCACATCTGGAGACGAGGTTTCCTCCTGAGCTAAGATAGCATAGGCCTTGGCTAGTGCTCTGGCCTCAGACCGAATAGTAGTGTCTCTCATAGCTCTCTGACTACCACTCACATTTCTCATATTCTTGGGGGGTCTACCTCTTGCTGAAGTATTACTCGATTTTGGGTTCTGCGCAATTTCTAGTTCTGCAGACTTAGGACAATCTCGGATGAAATGATCCATAGATCAAAATCTAAAACAAGCTCGATCATTCAATCCACAATTTCCTAGATGTCCTTTACCACAATGCTTGCATTCAGGCCGTTCGAATCGAAAATTTCCAATGCTAGTAACAAAAGTAGTAGGAGTTTTGAAACTCAAGTGTGATCTGGCTCTATCCCTACTCAAATGTCCCACATTAGACTTTGAATGGCTATAATCATCTTGGAATCTCTTTGACACAGACTGAAATGATTTGCTTGCAGATCTTTTTCTCATTTCTTGGGCTTCAAAATCAGCTTTTCTTTTCTCCTTACTAAGTTCTTCAGCTTTACATGCTCGATCAACAAGTATAACAAACTCTTTAATCTCGAGAATACCAACTAACAGTCGAATATCTTTATTTAAACCATCTTCAAATCTCTTGCAAAATGTTGCTTCAGTCAAGACACATTCTTGAGCATATCGGCTTAATCACACAAATTCTCTCTCATATTCTGTAACAGGCATATGGACTTGTTTAAGTTCTAGAAACTCTTTCCTTTTTTGATCGATGAATCTCTAACTGATGTATTTCTTACAAAATTTAGATTGAAAGAAATCCAACGTTATTCATTCCCTCGGAACAATGAAAGTCAGCCTTTTCCCCCACTGATAAGCTAAGTCTCTAAGGAAAGAAACTGCACATTTCACACACTTATCAGGAGAACACGACATTTCATCAAAAACCAGATTGGTATTCTCGAGCCAAAACTCGGCTCTCTCAGCATCATCATCACTTGTAGCCCTGAATTTTTTGGCTCTATATTTTCTAATTTTATCCACAGGAGGCTTATTCAATAGAATCTGATTCATTATTGAAAGTAAAATAAATGTCTGAGGGGGAATAGGTGGGGAAGAGGTTGTTGAGCAGCCGGATTAGTATGAACATATTCTGTAAACCACTCACTCATCAATTGGAAGAAGTCTTGTTTTGTCTCTCCTCTGTGGCTACTAGATAGGTTTCACAAATCAGAAGACACTGCCCCTTGTGCAGAAGCTGGTGCATTACTTTCAAGATTATCAGCTACCACTCGTTCGGGATCTATTACTATATGAAAAACACATTTCAGATATCAAGATTCATCACACTATCATATTTTCAGATATATAGCATGTATAGCTAGACTCACATCTGCTATGGTAGTCCTAGAATCGACTAAACCATAGCTCTGATACCAACCAAATGTCACACCCCTAACCTGTACCCATCGGCGGACTAGGGTTAAAGGCATTATCGGACCGATCTGAACTTTTACAAACATAATACAATCATTCATCGCAAAACATAATCTCACATAATCATATAGTCCCTTATGAAGATCTTTGAGACATTTAACATGCATTAGAAGAAGGTCGGGACTAAATCGATCACTTAGAAAACTTTTCCAAAACTTAACATTTTTTATTTCTGCGGCATGTGACCAGGCCGCGTGCCTCACATGGCTACCAGACATGCCCATGTGTCTAGGCTGTGGCAAAACAGGGCATACATACTGACTTATTCACATGGCCATGAGACACGCCCGTGTGCTTGGCCGTGTGGCACAAAATGTGCTTGGTTTAAGCCACATTATCCTATCCAATTGCAAAATACCTACAATACAACGTATATACCATTCAAAATGCAATAATGATCAACCATTTTAGCCAATTTCCAAACCAAAACATAGCTCAATTTATTATCATCCAATTCATACTCATCATCCAAACTAAATCATATCAAAATCTCAACACAATAGCATACCAATGTACACTTACCTTCACCTATTAGCATCATATTCAGTCACTTATTAAACTTACCAAAATCAAAACAATTTTCATACCAAAATGACCATTACTCAAGGCCATACTTACATCACATATAACTTACCAAAATAAGCATATTTATAACTATTTGTTAGCCATATTTCATGGCATAACTTATAAACATTTCAAAACATAACCTAAAGACATCTAGCCTATACATGCCATAATTCAACATATTCACTTACAAAATATACCAAACAAAGATTGATAGTGTGGTGATGGTCCTTGACAATCCCTGAGCTTTCGATAGCTTCGATATCTAAAAAACAGAGTAAATAAACAGAAAGTAAGCTACAAAGAACTTAGTAAGCCATATACAAATAAACCCATAACACAGTATAATTTTTAACCATTAGAACCATATGATCTATGACATATCATAAGCACAAAATATAATTCGCATTGATCTCAACTAATCAAATTCATTTACTCAATTTCACATATCATATTCATATAGCTCACATATGAAATGATCATAAACATACATACCTCTTATTCTCCAAATTTCTTATACATTCATACATACTGGAGTTCATATGCACTTTCGTATTCTCTTTCACTTTCTCAGAGTGCCCGTTGAACCAATCAAAATTAATTAAGATATGTGGATAGTTCAGAAAATAAATGTAACACCCCAAACCCGGCCCAGACGTTATGACCAAGTCTGGTGTGTCACATCAACAGCGAGCTAACCATGTTCCTTAGTCATTACGATTAGAGTGAGTTTTGCAAAACTGTTATTATATTTTGGGAAGAATTCCAAGCTTAGTTTGTGTTTGTCCTATCCACTACCAGTTCAAAATTCATCTTGTTATCAGATCTTGTTGATTGACTTGTTATCCGTTTGTTACGAGTGCTTGTTTTGAAAACATTGATTAATTTTAAGAAAACTGGTGCAGCCTTAGTCTACTTATTTAAATAGAATTATAAATAAAAAGTTAAAAACCCAAATTAAAATACTTAAAGCGACCTTAATACAAACCTAAAACCATAATGCAAAGTAATTTAAAATAACTATGAAAGTAAAAAGACTTATTTAAAACCATTAAGTGCAGCCACATGGCCACTCTGAATCCCTTCAACTCTAAGTCCACTAGCTTAGGGCTTACCTGCATGGATGAAAAGAAGGGGTGAGTTTGGAAACTCAGTGTGTAAAGAAAGCCCATCTAGAGCCCAAAACAGCTCAAGCTTACTGGGCCTAAGCCCTATCCAGTCTCAGTAATAACTGAGCCGAAGCTCTATTCAGTAATCAGTTACTAGGCCTTATCCCTATTCAGATACAGTTCAACTGGGCCTTAGCCCTATTTAGTAAGCAGTGCGGCCCATAGGCCCATTACAGTAACAGATCAGAAATAATGCATGTATGCAAAGCCTAACCCATGGCCAGCTCTACACACTACCCATACCAGCCCTACACACCAGAGTCGCAGTGTAGCTGCTAAGATAACGTGGCCAAGCCACTATAGTAATACTAGGCACAACCCCTTTCAGTAAAACGAGGCAAAGCCCCTTTCAATAAACGTGGCAATGCCACTTAGCACTTCCTCCATCAACAAATTCAGTCCCATGTAATAGTAAAATATGTCATGGCATACAGTGAATAGATATAGTAAAGCATGCATTTCAGTCAAATTTAGCCCTAGGGGTATAATGGTCATTTTGCACCTAGGTGTAAAGTAATAATTTTCCACCTTTAAGGGGCATTTTAGTAATTATACTAGTTTTTAGGGTTGCATGCTTACTATAGTGATTAACAGTCCAATTTTCACCTAAGTAGGTTATCCAGTCCATTTACCAACTTTAAAGCTATCAGGCCCTAAAACCCTTAACGGGCCCTACAGTGTCAACTAGCTATTTTGGCCCACTAAGCCCGAGTTCTATGGCCGGTTTAACAGTTTTAGCATACAGATCGCCAGAACCCACTTATCGCCAGTTTTCACCCAAATGGGCCCGTAAGCCCATTAGGCCCAAATTCAGCCCATCGAAGCCCAAATTTGTCGAGGTGCATGAACTCGCGCACATATCCATCTTACCAATTGCGACAACTGACCTTACTAGTCTTAATCGACCCACGAGTGCTCGCACGCTTGCAAGCCCATGAAATGCCAAAATTTTGGCATTTCAGCTTTTCGACTTTTACCGATTTAGTCTACTAGAGGGTGTTCGTTTACACACCTGATTTACGACAGACGTAGACAAAATCTCCCACGCGATTGTCCTACATTCATTTCAATCCACATGTCACTATAGATCTAATTGAATAATTGGCACCAAACCAACATACCTATTCGGCCAACACCAACTAGGGCCCTTAGCCACTTACCTTTGCCAAAAATAGTGACTAGATCTAGATCTAGTCGTTCCAATGATCCAAGCCTCCTACGCTCCTTGCTAGATCGCCCCTTTCGAAACAAATACACATAAAACTGATTAGAAGGACTAGCATAACTCTTTACCAAAGTCGACAGCCTCCCTAAAGCGTTCAGGGATTTCCAGCTTTCCTTAAATCCAAAGATAACGCAAGAAGTTCCAATTACTTACCACAATAATGGATCCACCAGATCTAAAGGTTTAATTCTCGATTTACTATGAATATGAAGGGTTCGACTCCTTACACAAATGACACTAGGAGATAATATGTGCTTCGAGATTTCAGCTTTTGGAGTAGTCGGCCAAGAAGAAATCGGCTACTAGATTTAATGTTTCAGGTTTGAGAGGAGATCACTAGAGACAAGGGTAAGATTCAATTTTGGAAAGGATAGCAGAAGATGAAGTTTTGATCGAACAGATAATCAACAATGGTGGATTCGGTCAAAGGGAAACGACAACAACACTTGGTTTCGGTTTCGGCTCTTGTGAAAGTCAATTACTAGGCTTTGAGGAGTGACTAATTGATGAAGATGGAAGGAGAAGAGAATGGGAAGGAGAGATGGATTTGGCTTGAGAAGAAACTAGAGAAGAAAGGAAGAAAAGAAAAGAAGAGAGTTGGGTCTTGGACAATTCGGCACTAGGAGAAAAATAGAGAACTAGGTTTCGATTTTTAGGAAAAAGAAGGAGGAAGAAAAGGACCCTAAGGCACTATACCCTTTTTATCTACAAGAGACAACCTCTCATTGCCAAATCCCGAAAGCTTATTCCCTACAATTGTCGGCACCTACCACCCTAATTGCGGAATTTGCTATACTAACCCCTCCTAGACAAATATGCAACTTCAAAGTCCCTTGGCCGGCCAACTCTTGCTTCCATTCAAAAATACTAAAATCTCTCTCCCTTACCCTGCCTAATTCAATCCCATGAGCCTCTGAAACTATTTCCAACAGAGTTCTACTTGTAGTCCATCACATGACTAGCACATGCAACAAAAATAAAATACCCTACTGCTTACCTTGTGACTTGAACCTTGGCCCTTGCACTCATCCACACGCCACTTTTTCAGGAACTAAGTGGCGCTACATTGCCACTTTTCCAAGGGCTCACTTGTGTCTTAATTTACTCAGTTTCTCTTAAAAGCCCACCTACTCAAGTCCCCTTCTCTTTAAATCCGAAATTTGATATTTCTATCGGGTTTTAACTTAGGCTTGGGCCTTCCAAAGGCCGACTAACACAATTATAACATAAATTTCATAAACAAGCAACAAAATTTCATGATTTCACCAAGATCGCAAAAAATCTAAAAAATCTTGAAAATTAGGGCGTTACACCTTATACAATCCCGACATCCTAGACGTGGTCTTACCTGTAATCGGATATCGAGGCCACCGTCCTAGATAGGGTCTTACTCGAATCAATACGATGCCAATGTCCCAGACATGGTCTTACACGTTAATCTCATATCAATGCCAACGTCCCTGACGTGGTCTTACACGAAAACACATATCGAGTCCTATGTCATGACATATGTATCCTAACTATTCCTAAGGTTCGGACAGGGCTTTTTGGACTTGATCACATGCTCGTAATTTATTTTAGATTTCACATATTCAGCTCTCATAGCCATATAATACAATTCAATCAACATAATAGCAAATATAATTCAATTTCACGCATTTATTAGTATATAGACTTACCTTGTACGGATGTGAACGAACAAAAATGGCTATTCAACGATTTTTGACTTTCCCCGATCCAATTTCATTTTCTTTAGTTCATAATCTATATAAATTCAAAGTAAGCTCTTTTATTCACTAATCTTTTATTCACTAACTCATTCAATTTAATCCAAAAACATATAATTAGGGCATTTTACAAATTAACCCTCACATTTACAAATTTCAACAATTTAGTCCCTAATTCATAAAATCATCAAATTCACAAAATCCCATTACACATATACTTAGTTGAATTCTTACCATGCTAATACAAACTCTCACATTTCATTTATTTCATAAATTAGTCCTCCAAAATTTCCTATTTCACAATTTAGCTCAAAAGCTCAAATTCATCAAAAAAATCATGGCAAAAGATATTAATCTCACAACAAACTTCTATAATTCATCAATTAACACATCAAAGCTCATAAAATCAACAATGGCATTTCATGAAATATTCAACAAAAATAGAAATTGAGACATGGGCTTTGTAGTTCACTAAGCAACGATCACAGAAACGTAAAAATTATAAAAAATAGATCAAAGTTCATACCTTAATTATCCAATACACTACCCGAACCCTAGGAAGACTTTGTTCTTTCATTTTTCTTTGATTTTCGGCTAAACAGGTGGATTATTAACACATTTTCACATTATTTTGTTTTATTTCATGTTTAAACATGAATTACCAATCTATCCTTCATTAATTGATACATGAAACATATATAATAAAGTCATAATAGTCCACCATCATAACCAATTAAGGCCATTAAAAACAAAAGCCAATTCAATTTAACATATTAAACATATAGCATACTAATTTTAACACTTATACAATTTAATCCTTTTTCATAATTAAGTACAGAAACAGACAAATTAATTCACACAAAATTTCATAAACATCAATTTGTATAACACATACACAAAAAATAATATTAAAATGTTTTTCTAACTCAGATATGTGGTTTCAAAACTACTATTCTGACTAGGGTTTAAACCTGGCTATTACACCATGTGTCCTCTCCACCTTAATTTGTAAGAAATAGAATGCTCAGTATGGAACACACGGGCATAGACACGGGTGTATGTCTCAGCCGTATGAAGGCCACGGCCTGGAACATGGGTGTGTACTAGGCTGTGTGAACACTATTTTAGCTTTGAAATGAAAAATAATTCAACATGGGCTGAGCATACAGGCGTGTTTCTCAGCCGTGTGAACGACACGGCCTTGGGCACGGACGTGTGCTAAGGACGTGTGAAGTCTGCACCTAATTTATGAGAATTTAATTCGTCACACGGCTTACCACACGGGCTTGTGGCTAGGCCATGTGGTTTTATTTAGTTGATGATGTCATAAACAGAGAGTTACACGGTGTGTGGACACGAGCATGTGTGACCACATGGCCTACCCACACGGGTGTGTCCTATACCACACGGGTGTGTGACCCCTATTTTGATGAAAAATTTTCTAAGTTTTCCAAAGTTTTCGGTTTAGAGCCAAATCACTCGCAAAAGATGTTTTGAGTCTTGTAGGCTCACTTGAGGGACAATGTGCATGTGTTTGAATGATTTTCACAAATGAATGAAATTTTATGGCCCGGTTTTGCATGGATGTTTATGTTTAAGTCTAGTATCGCCTCAAACCCTGTCCCGACGTCTGATATGGGTAAGGGGTGTTACACGAGCGGACTGACCATTGGACTAAGGATGAAATGTTGTACTAAAATGTAGTCGAGTACATAGAACTTAGTGTAACTTACTCCAAAATTGAGACATAATCCGTGGATCCTTGTTAGAAATAATAGAAACTGGCATACCGTGCAATCTAATAATCTCTGCAACATACAACTCTGCCAATCTCTCGAGTGAAAAATCTGTATGCACTGGACTGAAATGCCCGAACTTCATCAAACGATCTACAATGACCCACAAAAAATCTTTCTTTCTCAGAGATAGACGCAACCTTAATACGAAATCCATTGTGACACGCTCCCAGTTCCAATTTGGAATCATAACTAGTTGCAATAAACCAAAAAGGTACCTGATGCTCGACTTTAACTTACTAACAAGCCAAACATTTCGATACATAATTTGAAATCTCTCGTTTCATACCTAGCCACTAATACAACTATTTCAAATCGTCGTACATTTTATTGCTACCAAGATGAATCGACAAGATACTACTTTGAGCTTCTTGTAAATTTTTTTGAATGAGATCAGAATTTCTCAGAACACAAATTCTACCTTTGACGTACAAACTATCATCGAAACCAACATGAAAATCTTAACTGGTTTTCGTCTCAATCTTTTCTTGTTTAGTTATGAAAACCTCCTCACCTTTTTTAGCTTCTCAGACCAGTTGTAGAAAGTCGATTTAGCTTTTAATTCTACCAAAATTGAACCATCATCAATCAACATCAATCATGTGTTCAATGCTTGTAAGGGAAATAAGGATTTTCTGCTGAATGCATAAGCAACAACATTAGACTTTCTCGAATGATAGTCAATGACCAAGTTGTAATCTTTCAATAACATGAGCCATCTGCGCTGTCTGAAATTCAAATCTTTTTGGACATCAAATACTTCATGCTTTTATGATCTGTGAAGATATGACATTTTTTTCGATACAAATGGTGTTGCCAAATCTTCAAAGCAAACACAATAGTTTCAAGCTTTAAATCATGAGTCAGATAATTTTTTCCGTGTGGTTTCAACTGTCTAAAAGAATACACTATAGCTTTTCCTTCTTGCATCAAAACACAGCCTAAACCATTTAATGAAGCATCACAGTAAATCAAAAATTCTTTATCAGACTCTAGCTGAACTAACACGGGTGCCTCGGTTAACAAAGCTTTCAACCAATTAAAATTTTGTTGACATTTCTCTAACCATTTGAATTTAACATCTTTTTGCAACAATCTTGTAAACGGCTTAGCAATCATTGAGAATCCCTTGATGAATCTTTTATAGTATCTGGCAAAACCTAGAAAACTTTTGACTTTAGATACATTACTCGGAAGTTTTTAATCTACCACAGCAAAAATTTTGTTCGGATCAACTCTAATACCATTTGCCCATACCACATGTCCCAAAAATTTGACATGTCAAAGCTAGAACTCACATTTTCTAAACTTAGTGAACAATTATTTTTTGCGTAAGAATTGCAAACCAACTTTCAAATGTTGGGCATGCTCTGTCTCATCCCGTGAATGGATCAAAATATCATTAATGAACACAACCAAAAATCTGTCTAAATACGGTCTGAATATAGTAGGTGCATAAATATAACAGGTGTATTAATCAAACCAAATGGCATCAGAAGAAACTCATAATGTTCATACATAGTTTTGAACATGATTTTCGGCACATCTGAGTCTTTAACCTATAACTAATAATAACCAAAATGAAGATTGATCTTTAAGAATACAGTCGCACCTTTCAACTGATCAAATAGATAATCAATACATGGCATGGATACTTATTCTTGATCATATCTTTGTCGAGCTAGTGATAATCGATACATAGTCGCATTAACCCATCCATTTTCTTAACAAATAACATAGGAACACCCCAAGGAGAAAAGCTGGACCGAGCAAAGCCCCTATCTGTCAACTCCTACAAGTGAGCTTTCAACTTTTTCAATTCTTTAGGTTCCATTCTATGCGGAGCTATCGATATCAGAGTTGTCCCCAACATTAATTCAATAGCAAACTCAACCTCCCATGGTAACTCTTCTAGAAACAAATTTGTATACTCACATATAACTAGAACTGATTCTAGCTTCAATTCTGAAATTTCGGAATCAAATATATATGCAAGATATGCTTTACAACCTTTTTTAACATATTTCTATGCCGAAATAGCCGAAATAACATTCGATGCACTATCTAGTCCGTCTGATTCAATTTGAAGCTTTTCACTATTCTAACATTTTAACACAATATGCTTTCATCTATAGTTCACAATAGCATCATGTAGAGTTAACCAGATACCCAGAAACACATCAAACTCATCAAAGGGTAGTAACATCAAATTAGCTAAAAAGTTTCAACCCCGGATCATCAAATGATAGTTTTTATAGACTTTATCAACTAACACATACTAACCTAGGGGGTTTGTTACTTTAACCACAAACTCCGTAGGCTCAAAAGGTAACTCCTTATCTAACACTAAAGTCATGCATATCAATCAAAGCATTAACATTAGCACCAAAGATAGAAAATGCATCAGTGATAACATTAGGTGCTGAAGCATCCTTTTGAGCATGAATCACGTAAGCTCTAGCCGGTGCTCGTGCCTCAGATCTCACAATAAAGTCTTTCATCCCACTATGGCTATTACTCGTATTTCCAGTGTTTCGAAGTGGTCTCCCTCTTGTAGCTGTATTACTCGGTCGAGTAGTCTGAACCTTTTCCTTATTTGACCATTCTGGGTAATCTCTGAGGTAATGTTCATACGAACCACATTTGAAACATGATTCGTCTTTCAATCTACATTCACCAAAGTGTCATCTATTACATTGCTGACATTTGGGTTTGTTGTTTCTGACACTGCCCATACTCATTACAGACGTAGCCTGAGTTTCAAGCTTGAATGTTCTTTTCCTCTATCTCTCTCGGAATAACCCACTGAAGCTGACGAATGACCATGATATTCTTTCAACTTCTTCGACGATGATGAATATGACTTTCCCATAGGCCATTTTCTCGAGTCTTGAGCCTCAGAATTGGCTTTTCTTTTTGCTTTCCTAAGTTTTTCAGCCTTGTGCGCTCTGTCAACCAAAACTATAAATTCTTTCAGCTTAAGGATCCCAACTAACAACTTTATATCTTTCTTTAATCCGTCTTCAAACCAAGTGCACATAGCGACCTCTGTCAGACTATATTCTTAAGTATACTAACTAAGTCAAACAAATTCTCTCTCATATTTAGATATTGTCATTCGACCTTGTTTCAACTTAAGAAACTCTTTATGTTTCTTATTGAGAAATCTCTGACTCACATATTTCTTTCAGAATTCATTCTGAAAGAATTCCCAGTTTACTCAATCTCTCTGTACAACCACAACTAAGGTGTTCCACCACTGATTAGTCGAATCTTTCAATAATGAACAACACATTTCAAGCATTCTATAGGAGTACGTGATAATTCATCAAAAACTCTGAATGTGTTTTCTAACCATAACTCAGCTCTATTTGGATCATCTTCAGCTGTACCTTAGAACTCTTCAGCCCCATACTTAAAGATTTTATTAACTAGAGGCTTGCTTGCTCATATTGGTTCCAAACCCTGAGAAACTACGGAGACTGGTTGGGGTACAGGTCGGGGTAGAGGTAGTCAAGCCATTAGGTTCATTCGTACGAACTCGGAGAACCATTTAGTCATCATCTGGAAGAAGGCTTCCTTAGCCTCACCTCTCTGGCCCTCAAATACGGGCCTACTACTACTTGACGCTGCTTCATGAATGGAAGTTTGCGTGTTACTTTCAACTTCATCAGAATCAGCTCAGTTGGATGACATCTTATTTATATGAAAACATATTTCAAATCAAGTCAGTAGTTATCACACTATCTGAGGTTATATAATGGCATATATTCCTAGACTCATACATGTTAGTTTAGTCTGAGAACTGACTAAACCATAACTTTGATACCATTAAATGTAACACCCCTAACTCATATCCGTCGTCGAGATAAGGTTATGGAGCATTACCATACCAATAGAACATTAAAACATACATTTCATACATTGATCTAAACATGATATAAATCATTCATTCACATAAATCGATCCCTCGAGGCCTTAAAA
This sequence comes from Gossypium stocksii, assembly GCA_020496765.1. NCBI lineage: Eukaryota > Viridiplantae > Streptophyta > Magnoliopsida > Malvales > Malvaceae > Gossypium > Gossypium stocksii. The sequence goes on from CM035624.1 coordinate 48,116,606, forward strand.
ATACATTGAAAATAATTTGGGACCAAATTGGAAACAATTGAAAAGTATAAGAAGTTAGAAAATTTTGACTGCAAGGGTTACACGGCTGTGTGCCTCACACAACTTAGAGACATGCCTGTGTCTCAGGCCACGTAACAATCAAAATACGGACACACGTCTGTGTCCCAGCCTGTGTCGTCACTTGTAACACCCCAAACCCGGCCTAGATGCTATGTCTGCATCCAGCGTGTCACATTGAAGTGATTTTGCGAAAACCTTTTTTTCATTGAAAACCCTTCTTAAGAAAAAGTTAAGTAAAATACTTATTTGTATTTCTTTTCAAAAAAAGGTGTATTTAAAAGCTATTTCTTGTTACAAAATACTAATTACTTGGAAAATATTTACTGCGGAAGCTTAATTTAAAAAACAAACAATAAATTTTAGATAATCTTGAAAAGTGGATGAAGCAACTAAATCCATGCTCTTTTCTAAGTATAAAACATAATAACAATAATAAAATAAAACCCAGAGATAAGGCCTTAGTGTAACACCCCAAACCTAGCCTAGAAGTTTGGCCCGAGTCCGGCATGTCACATTGAAGTATTTTTTTGAAAACCTTGTTTTCATTTGAAATCCCTTCTTATTAATTTAAAACTTAAATTTTAGTTTGCGTTCGTTACTTCCAAAACATGGTTCATTGAAAAGTAATTTACTTTTAAAACTTTAATTACTATCATAAGTGAAAACCAAGTAAGTTTGTAGAAGCTTTATAAAATTTCGTAGCTTGTAGAAACATGTTGATTTGAAAATAGTTAACGTTTTTGGGAAAATCGGGTTCTACTTAGAGCAGATAATAAACGTAATAAACAAAAAACCTAACTTTAAAATCAGGAAATTATAAAGGCTTTATTACAAACCAAACCCAAAATTTAAGTACTTGAGAGTAAATAGTCCAAAACAAAAATCATAAGTAGTGTGCAGCTGTAACACCCCTCGCCGGTATTCAACACCGGAACAGGGTTCAGGTGCTACCGGACTTAAACTCAACCAATCATGTAAAATCAGGCCATAAAATTTCTTTCAAAATAATTATGCTACAAACCACATCACAAGAGATAATAACATACAAGCATAAGAATAATTATATAGGTCCATAACCTTATTAGCCAACATTGGCCAATTTATAAGAATACATACTACCTTAACCACAAGCCAATGCCTTTGGCTAAATCATAATATTACTTACTCATCTTTACAACCCTATACATGCCATAGACTCGGAAACATTTGGATTTACTTTCGCTGATATCGTAAACTTGCCAGTGTGATAATATCTCTGACGGCCCCCAACCCGAGCTAACTTGACAACCTATGGATTATGGGAAAGAAAGGGGGAGTAAGCTTTACGCTTAGTAAGTTCATAAGAAAACAATAAACAACTTATTAACAAGTTTACCCAATTTTACAACATAATCACAAATTCACTACAAGCTGTCTTCCTAAGTAACAGTCACTAAATTATTTATATCTGGAGCTACGAAACTCCAAATCAAGTTCTGTAAATTGTTCCTGAAACTAGACTCATGTACCTTTCTACCATAAAAGTTCTAGAATTTTTTACTTGGTCAATTGATACAGTTTATTCCTCAAAATTACCCCTGATTCACTGTCAGATAGTTCCGACCCTTTTGTTCTAAAGTTTAATTATCTCATAGTTCAGGACTCGGATAATGTTCTCGTCTATTTCTCTTGAAACTAGACTCATTAAGGATTCTAAGCATATAAATTTCATATCATGGATATTTTTGTACAATTTACAACAATTTTCTAAAAACAAAATTTTCTGACCCCTTCTCACCCAACTTCAAATATCTCATTTTAGGTATTTCTTTTGCTTTCACGGTTTCCTTTATAAGAAACTAGATTCATTAGGATTTAATTACATATTTTATTCAGCCTATATCTCATCTCCCACTATTTATAGTGTATTTTAAAAGTTACACCACTACTGTAACCCAAAGTTGTCCAAGCTAAATTTACTCATTTGCAGTTATTGCTTACTAAATCAATACCATTAAATCCATTTCAATGTCATATCATTTCTTCAAATCTCGAAGTCACATAATCACAACATCTACATGCCTCAATGTAATTCTTTGATTCGACTTAATATGGCTAATTCAAAGCACCACATTCACATATGATTTCAATATTCATAGTCACATATAACACATACTTTCATATATTAAATTTCACAATGGCCAAATATAGATACACAAAATCACATTCAATATTCTAGGTATATTGCCATTTGGCCGAATATACACAAACACATAATGCACATTTAACATATTACTTTCACTTGAATTTGAACTAATATAACATAGGTAAATCAATATCTTCACATAACTTCACACATTGGCCGAATGTATCATTATCATATAGATAACCCTAATACTTATTCACATATATACATCATATTACACACTTGTGATTCAATCCAAATCAAACTCAATTATAAGTACAAGCTACATACCTGACCAACTTAAGGTATTGAACGATTTCAACTGTCGTTTTATCGCGAAGTCTCAAAATCTTAAACTTTTATCAAATCATCGGCAATTAGCCTACTAGATTCTAAACCCGAATTCATCACCGGCACGAAGCCTGCTAGACTTTCAGTCTAAACTCATTCACCAGCATTTCGCCTGCTAGGCTCGAAGCCCGATATCATCTCACCGACATTATAGTCTGCTAGGCCCGAAGCCCGATATCATCTCACCGGCATTATAGCCTGCTAGGCTCGAAGCTCGATATCATCTCACCGGCATTATAGCCTGCTAAGCTCGAAGCCCAATATCATCTCACCGACATTATAGCCTGCTAGGCTCAAAGCCCAATATCATCTTACTGGCATTATAGCCTGCTAGGCTCGAAGCCCGATATCATCTCATCAGCATTATAGCCTGCTAGGTTTATAACCTGAATCACATCACTGGCATATTGCCTGCTAGGTTTATAACCTGGATCACATCACTGGCATATTGCCTTGAATCATTTCGCACACTTAGTGCCCCAACAACCGATCTCGCACACATAGTGCTCGGTTAAAGAATTCGCACACACAGTGCCTCTATTCATTCGCACACATAGTACTCGTATTCATTCGCACACATAGTGCTCATTTCCACTTTTTATTACCCATCAAAATGACTTAACCAAGTCTATAAAACATCATATGTATATAACATTATCAATGCATACTACCATCTGGTCGAATTTATGAAATTTCATGTAAACACCTATAACAGGTCATCTAATTAACTTCGAATTCATGTAGTTATGCACATTTTAATATTTCAATTTACAACTCAAATTCACCCAAAATGAACTAGAATAAAATACCATTTCTCATACATTTGATTCACATCAATCATCAAATTCATTTAATTCTTATGTACATAATTAGGTTATACTTACCTGAATAATATAATTTATGGAACGAATCCACATATCGTATTAGCACATAATCTTATAGTACCATACTTTTAATAGTTCACCAGTTTAACGCTTGCTAGGCCAAGGCCTGAATGTCAGATTACAATAACCAAACACTTATCATTTCGTACCTTATTAATCTGCATTTCACATTTGTATATATATTTATATATATACATAGCCGAATGTATAATTATACACATAGGTTCCCATCCTTCTAATACATCACATACAGTATAGTTCACTCTTCAAAATTTATCTTTAAACACATCGTATCATTACGTCCATTTCAAATTAGATCTACTAGTCACATTCGACTTATAGCCTTAAATCAATACTCATTCAGCATATTGATTATATAAGATTAATAGTATCTTTGGTATATTCATTAAATTCATAAGCATACAAAAGAATTAAACTTAATCACTTAATAACTTACCTTGGATTTTATCGAATAACTACGGATTGACTAATCGACTAGTTTCGCTTTCCCTTTATCCAAAATTGGCTCATTATGCTCTTGAGCTTGAATTAAACAAATTTAACTTATTGTTAATCAACTAGTCAAGCATTGTATCATGAGTATATTCATCTTTCACACATATTGAACATAGTAATAATCATGCACATTATAATCAAAGTGTAATTAATCCCATACACAAAATTATCCGACACTTTATTTCCATCTACTTATATACACGTATCACATAAGACCCTTTTCATACTTTCTATCACTTAAATAAACAACAAATTCCTCAATTAATTTTTTAAGTCCACGTCCAGCATCTATATCCACATAAACACATTAGCCGATTACTATAATTCATCTAATTCAAACTTTCAATAAGCTCACTTTGCAAACAATCACTCATTTCATTCACCAAAATGTCATTTGGCAATTATTCAAACAAAGATTGTCATTTTTCACCTAAATCACAGATACATATCATGCTAGCACATAACACCATGACCAAATGCTCTCATCTTTTATTTATTCATTCAATTAAACCATTCCTTGGCCAAATATCACATTCGACCATGGAATAAGCTAATTTAACAAATAAACACATACTTCCAACAATTAACAAGAATTTTTACAACTTAACACCAATACCTAAATAACATTTTAAACACTTATTCAATTCATTAACTAGCTATTAGTAAAATTTCATTTACACATTCGACATTTTGCTTCAATTTCTCAATTTTACTCATAATGACCGAACATCATTATTCATTAAAGCCATATATATATTTCTATCAAAATTAACAGCTCCACAACTCATACACAACCATTTCTACTTCAAAACACTAAAACACTACCCATTTTTATAATTGTCCTCTATAGCCGAATGTCCTCTTAATTGTTTGAATCACACAAAGCACCATTTTCACACTTTCAAACATCTCAAATGACACATAATTAATCGATTCTTCCACTAAGAGATCATTCAGCCAACATATTAGCATAGGTTAATACTTAGGCATTATTTTCTAATTTATTTTAACAAAACCTTATAAAAGACTACATTAGCTGAATGCAAAAATTCATTCAAACCATAAAAACCAAGTTTTACTAGTTCAATGATCATCTTACATCTAATATCAAAGTAAAACACCAAAACATTCAAGAATCCGTTCCTTTCATTCATGGCCGATTGTACAACTTGGTACAAAAATCAAAATTTCCTCATGGGCTAAGTGAAGGACTAAGCAACTAGCTCAATTTCACAAAAAATTAAGGAAAAACACATGAAAACATACTTTAATTTATCCCCAACCATGCCCAAACCACTTGACTACTTCTCTTTTTCTTTTACTCAATGTTTCGGCAAAAATGAAATAAAGGATGGATGAAACTTTGTTTTTATCACCCATTTCCTATTATAAATTTCACTATTTCACAATATAAAACCATTAAATTTTTATAATGCTTATATTTTAATATATAACTTCACCACCCTAAATAAAATATACAAACAAAATGGTTTCATGCATGAGTTGGTCGGCCATAATTTCTAATATGGTCAATTTGACATGTAAGTACCTCATATTAATAAACCATACAATACTTGGCCACTACAAATTTACCTATCACATTTTCAAGGTTTCTCGACCAAGTCCTTTTTAACTAATTCCACATCCAATTGACACAATCAAAACACGATATTTTCACACATGAAATTTTATAGATAATAAACATAGAATATAGTATTTAATTATTTTTGTGACTCGATTTTGTGGTCCCAAAACCACTTTCTGACTAGGGTCAAATTAAGCCTGTCACAGCAGCCTTCTCTGAGTCCCTCGTAGCTTCGATCCATCTAAGGCTGGGAAATACTTGAGAGGTTAATAAACGGGGTGAGTTTACAAAAACTCAGTGTGTTATCCCTTTATTAGAGTAACAGTCAGTAAACAGAAACAGAAATAGAATCAATCTAGGTTGGAGCCCTTTAACAGAATAAGGTGGGCCTAAGCCCTATTACAGTTCCAGTATCAATTAGGCCTTAGCCCACTATAGTAGACAGTACCAGATGGGCCTTAGCCCATTACAGAATCAGAAACATTATCAGACTTAGAATCAAAATCAAAATCAGAATTAGAATCAGGTAACAGAATCAGAATCAGTATCAGTACAGTTAACAGAATCAGAATCAGAATTAGTATCAATTAACAGAATCAGAATCAGAATCAGAATGTGAATGCAATCCCAACCCAATCCAGCCATCACACTACCCGTACCAGCCCATCACACCATGTGGGGAATAACTCAACCACCCAACCCAACAACCATTATGCAGCAAAGCTACTAATAACAGAATATTGAGGTAGAGCCACCAAAATCAGATAATGTGGCAAGGCCACTTAATAGAATACGTGGCACAAAGCCATCGATAACGGGTCTATAATCAGTACAAAGCCTGTGATTTTGGCACAAAGCCTTCGGTAATGGCACAAAGCCCACAGTAACGGCACGAAGCCCACAATATCGATACGAAGCCCACAATAATGGCACACAGCATTCGGTAACATGATTGGTAGTCAACCATCGATCGGTCCACATTCATCTCGAGCGACCCATGCGACCTTATCAAATCAATACGAATATATGGCTCTTAAGCCTTCGATGGATCCACAGTCGTCAAGCAACCATGAGATCCTAACAGATCAGATCTTCCTCCGTACAAAATCCCAACCCATGCAACATGTCATGTATGCAGAATGACCATGTTCAGTATCAGTCATTTAAACACATATTAAAACATATCAATCAAACAACTACTGTCACGTCAATCAAATCACTGTCATACGAACACAATCAATTCAATCAAATACATCAACCAAGTCAGTCACTTGCCCACAAGGGCAAAACAGTCATTTTACACCCTAGGGGCAAAATGGTCATTTTACGCTATAGGGGTATTTCAGAAATTCTTCCCTACAGGGGTATTTCGGTAATTCTACCCTACATGGGTATTTTGGTAATTCTACCCTACAGGGGTATTTCAGTAATTCTACCCTACATGGTTATTTTAATAATTCTACCCTACAGGGGTATTTCAGTAATTCTACCCTACAGGGGTATTTCAGTAATTTCACTAATTAGAGGCATTTCGGTAATTTTGTAAATCAAGGCATTTTAGTAATTTTACAATTCGGGGGCATTTTGGTAATTTTATAAATCGAGGGTCTTTCGATAATTTTCACAAGTCGGGGGTATTTCAGTAATTTCAAAAGTCAGAGGTATTTCGGTAATTTCATAAATCAGGGGTATTTCTATAATTTCATGAACTGGTGGTATTTCTGTAATTTTGTAAACCAGGGGTATTTCAGTAATTTCACAAATTAAGGGTATTTCGGTAATTTTACAAACTAGGGGTATTTTGGTAATTTTCCAACCCATGGGTATTTCTGTAATTTTGCAAACTAGGGGTATTTTGGTAATTTTCCAACCGAGGGTATTTCAGTAATTTTGTAAACCAAGGGTATTTCAGTAATTTTGTAAATCAAGGGTATTTCAATAATTTTGTAAATCGAGGGTAAAACGGTAATTCTGTAAATCGGGGGTACTTTGGTAATTTTACAAATCGAGGGTATTTCAATAATTTGGTAAACTAAAGTATTATAAACAGAGATAACAATGCGAATGGGCCTAAAGCCCATTCTCGGCCCAAATAGGCCCACACGCTTGTGTGGCCCTTTTAGCCCAAATCTAGCCATAGATATCAGATTCACCTAGTCTAGTCCAATATTTGCTACACAATCAAACAACTTATCCAATTGGGCCCGTAGGCCCATTGGGCCTACATGGCCCCTTTCGGCCCATCGCGGCCCAAAGTAGCCGTCCTACAGCTAGAGTAGTGAGAAATACACACCTGATAGGAGACTGGAGTTAATCTGCGCTCCGAGCACTCTTAGCCAATGCCCAACCCAAACGAGCACGCCATAAAGCGAAAGGGATCAGCCAAGAATAAGTACCCTTACTCTTCTCATAGTTCTCTCTACTTAAAGCCAGCTTCTCATCCACTCTTATGTTAGCTTCCCGATGTGGGATCCCTCCATCATCAGAGTTTAAATCCAACACCAACTCTTGCCGCCCCTTGTTAGCAAAATAAATGCTCTTTGTTTGCCATGAGTTTAGAACCCTAGACCACCTTGCCAACTCTATGACGCCACCTTCGTGCCTCTTATGTGGCGCTCCTTTGCCACTAGACCACAAGGCATTTTGTGACACAATTTCACCAACAATATTCTTAAGGCCTACCTACTACACCCAGGGTTTAATTCACCTAAAACCAAAATTTTTGTTAGAGTCCAGGTTTGAATCTAGGACTTCTCCAATGCTTCTCAAAACACTTCTCAACACACTTAACCACTGAAACAAGCCTTCATTAACAAAATTTACATGCACAATAAAATATTATAAGCTGTCTTCAACCGCTCCCATTCTCAAGGCCCAAAACTTCTAGGCCCAAATTCAGGGTGTTACAACTCTACCTCCCTTAAAGAAATTTCGTCCCCAAAATTTCCATCTAACAAGATAGTCAAGTAACATCTACCCCACTACGCTACCGCTGGGCACTCTGATCCTACTATCACTATCACACTTTAACTGGAACTTGAAACATCTCATACATACAAAACTTAATCACTGAAGTAGACACATATTTACCACACATATATATAATTTCTATATCCAAACATCACGTCCACATAGAATAAATACCAAATTTAAATTCAAACTAATATCTAAAGAATCCACGGTATTTTAATTTTTAAACAGACAAAAGTATTCAGAAGACTTACGAATTCGGCGCCGGAGACTCGGTGTGCCACACTTTTTAAGAGAAATACCTCAAAAATACCACATGTTTGAAAATAATTTTCTGAAATTCAAACTTTGAAAACCCAATCCACAGCCGAGTTGTTACAACTTGGCTCTGATACCACGAAATGTAACACCCCAAACCCGGCCTAAAAGTTAGGCCCGAGTTCGGCGTGTCATATTGAAGTGTTTTTTTGAAAAACTTGTTTTCATTTGAAAACCCTTCTTATTAATTTAAAAATTAAATTTCAGTTTGCGTTTGTTACTTCCAAAACATGGTTCATTGAAAAGTAATTTACTTTTAAAACTTTAATTACTGTCATAAGTGAAAACCAAGTAAGTTTGCAGAAGCTTTATAAAATTTCGTAGCTTGTGGAAACATGTTCATTTGAAAACAATTAACGTTTTTGGGAAAATCAGGTTCTATTTAGAGTAGATAATAAACGTAATAAACAAAAACCTAACTTTAAAATCTGGAAATTATAAAGGCTTTATTACAAACCAAACCCAAAAATTAAGTACTTGAGAGTAAATACTCCAAAACAGAAATCATAAGTAGTGTGTAGCCTTCTCCAAGTCCCTCGTAGCTCTGATCTGTCTAAGGCTGGGAAATACCCGTGAGGTTAATAAACGGGGTGAGTTTACAAAAACTCAGTGTGTAATCCCCTTATTAGAGTAACAGTCAGTAAACAGAAACAGAAATAGGATCAATCTAGGCTGGAGCCCTTTAATAGAATCAGGTGGGCCTAAGCCCTCCTACAGTTCCAGTATCAATTGGGCCTTAGCCCACTGCAGCAGACAATACCAGATGGGCCTTAGCCCATTACAGAATTAGAAATATTATCAGACTTAGAATCAAAATCAAAATTAGAATTAGACTCATGTAACAGAATTAGAATCAGAATCAGTATCAGTACAGTTAACAGAATCAGAATAAGAATTAGTATTAATTAACAGAATTAGAATTAGAATCAGAATCAGAATGTGAATGCAATCCCAACCCAATCCAGGCATCACACCACCCGTACCAGCCCATCACACCATGTGGGGAATAACTCAACCCACCCAACCCACACACCAATATGCAGCAAAGCTGCTAATAACAGAATATTGTGGCAGAGCCACCAGAATCAGATAACGTGGCAAAGCCACTTAATAGAATACGTGGCACGAAGCCATCGATAATGGGTTTATAGTCAGCACAAAGCCTATGATATTGGCACAAAGCCTTCGGTAATGACACAAAGCCTACAATATCGATACGAAGCCTACAATAACGGCACACAGCCTTTGGTAACATGATCGGCAGTCAGCCATTGATCGCTCCACATTCATCTCAGGCGACCCGTGCGACCTTATCAAATTAGTACGAATATATGGCTCTTAAGCCTTCTATGGATCCACAGTCATCAAGCAACCATACGATCCTAACAGATCAGATCTTCCTCCGTACAAAATCCCAACCCATGCAACATGTCATGTATGCAGAATGACCATGTTCAGTATCAGTCATTTAAACACATTAAAACATATCAATCAAACAACCACGGTCATGTCAATCAAATCACTGGCATACGAACACAGTCCATTCAATCAAATACATCAACCAAGTCAGTCACTTGCCCACAAGGGCAAAACGGTCATTTTACCTCTTAGGGGCAAAACGGTCATTTTACCTACAGGGGTATTTCAGTAAGTCTACCCTACAGGGGTATTTCAGTAATTCTACCATACAGGGGTAGTTTAGTAATTTCACTAATTAGGGGCATTTCGATAATTTCGTAAATCAGGGCATTTCGGTAATTTTACAAATTGGGGCCATTTTGGTAATTTTATAAATCGAGGGTATTTCGGTAATTTTCACAAGTTGGGGGTATTTCGATAATTTCACAAATTAGGGGTATTTCGATAATTTTAAAAGTTAGGAGTATTTTAGTAATTTCAAAAGTCAGGGGTATTTCGATAATTTCACAATTCAGGGGTATTTCTGTAATTTTGCAAACCAGGGGTATTTCAGTCATTTTACAAATTAAAGGTATTTCGGTAATTTTACAAACTAGGGGTATTTTAGTAATTTTCCAACCCAGGGGTATTTCTGTAATTTTACAAACTAGGGGTATTTTGGTAATTTTCCAAATAAAGGGTATTTCAGTAATTTTTAAACCAAGGGTATTTTAGTAATTTTGCAAATCAAGGGTATTTCAATAATTTTGTAAATCGAGGGTAAAACGGTAATTCTATAAATCGGAGGTACTTTGGTAATTTTACAAGTCGAGGGTATTTTAGTAATTTGGTAAACTAAAGTATTCTCTCAGCCCAAATGGGCCCAAAGCCCATTCTCAGCCCAAATGGGCCCACACGCTCGTGTGGCCCTTTTAACCCAAATCTAGCCACAGATATGAGATTCACCTAGTCTAGTCCAATATTTACTACACAATCAAACAACTTATCCAATTGGACCCGTAGGCCCATTGGGCCCACATGGCCCCTTTCGGCCCATCGCGGCCAGAAGTAGCCGTCCTACAGCTAGAGTAGTGAGAAATACACACCTGATAGGAGACTGGAGTTAATCTGCGCTCCGAGCACTCTTAGCCGACACCCAACCCAAACGAGCACGCCATAAAGCGAAAGGGATCAGCCAAGAAAAGGTACCCTTACTCTCCTCATGGTTCTCTCTATTTAAAGCTAGCTTCTCATCCACTCTTATATTAGCTTCCCAGTGTGGGATCCCTCCATCATCAGAGTTTAAATCCAACACCAACTCTTGCCGCCCCGTGTTAGCAAAATAAATGCTCTTTGTTTGCCATGAGTTTAGACCACAAGGCTTTTTGTGACACAATTTCACCAACAATATTCTTAAGGCCTACCTACTACACCCAGGGTTTAATTCACATAAAACTAAAATTTTTGCTAGAGTCCAGGTTTGAACCCAGGACTTCTCCAACACTTCTCAGAACACTTTTTAGCATACTTAACCACTGAAACAAGCCTTCATTAATGAAATTTACATGTACAACAAAATATTATAAGCTGTCTTCAACCGCTCCCATGCTCAAGGCCCAAAACTTCTAGCCAGTTACAACTCTACCTCCCTTAAAGAAATTTCGTCCCCGAAATTTCCATCTAACAAGATAGTCGTGTAACATCTACCCCACTACGCTACCACTGCGTACTCTGATCCTATTATCACTATCACACTTCAACTGGAACTTGAAACATCTCATACATACAACACTTAATCATTGAAGCAGACACATATTTACCACACATATATACAATTTCTATATCTAAACATCGCATCCACATAGAATAAATACCAAATTTAAATTCAAACCAATATCTAAAGAATCCACAGTATTTCAATTTCTAAACAGACAAAAGTATTCAGAAGACTTACGGATTCGGCGGCGGAGACTCGGTGTGCCACACATTTTAAGAGAAATACCTCAAAAATACCATATGTTTGAAAATAATTTTATGAAATTCAAACTTTGAAAACCCAATCCACAGTCGAGTTGTTGCAACTTGGCTCTGATACCACTAAATGTAACACCCCAAACTAGGCCTAGAAGTTAGGCCCGAGTTCGACGTGTCACATTGAAGTGTTTTTTTGAAAACCTTGTTTTCATTTGAAAACCCTTCTTATTAATTTAAAACTTAAATTTCAGTTTGCGTTTGTTACTTCCAAAACATGGTTCATTAAAAAGTATATTACTTTTAAAACTTTAATTATTGTCATAAGTGAAAACCAAGTAAGTTTGTACAAGCTTTATAAGATTTCGTAGCTTACGGAAACATGTTGATTAGAAAACAGTTAACGTTTTTTAGGAAAATTGGGTTCTACTTAGAGCAGATAATAAACATAATAAACAAAAACCTAACTTTAAAATCTGGAAATTATAAAGGCTTTATTACAAACCAAACTCAAAAATTAAGTACTTGAAAGTAAATAGTCCAAATAAAAAATCATAAGTAGTGTGCAGCCTTCTCCGAGTCCCTCGCAGCTCCAATCCGTCTAAGGTTGGGAAATACCTGAGAGGTTAATAAACGGGGTGAGTTTACGAAAACTCAGTGTGTAATCCCCTTATTAGAGTAACAGTCAGTAAATAGAAACAGAAATGGAACCAATCTGGGCTGGAGCCCTTTAACAGAATCAGGTGGGCCTAAGCCCTACTACAGTTCCAGTATCAATTGGGCCTTAGCCCACTAAAGCAGATAGTACCAGATGGGCCTTAGCCCATTATAGAATCAGAAACATTATCAGACTTAGAATCAAAATCAAAATCAGAATTAGAATCAGGTAACAGAATCAGAATCAGAATCAGTATCAGTACAGTTAACAGAATCAGAATCAGAATTAGTATCAATTAACAGAAACAGAATCAGAATCAGAATGTGAATGCAATCCCAACCCAATCCAGCCATCACACTACCCGTACCAGCCCATCACACCATGTAGGGAATAACTCAACCCACCCAACCCATACATCAATATGCAGCAAAGCTGCTAATAACAGAATATTGTGGCAAAGCAACTTAATAGAATACGTGGCACGAAGCCATCGATAATAGGTCTATAATCAGCACAAAGCCTGTGATATTGGCACAAAGCCTTCGGTAATGGCACGAAGCCCACAATAACGGCACTAGGATTACCGCTCCTCTGCCGTCACCTTTGTCATCGACAAATAGGTATTTGATTCGAACTTAAAATACGTTGTTCGTTTGTTTATTAGTTTTGTAAATTTTTTCTATTCAGCTTTCTTTGACTGAGCGCTAACCTTCCTGATTTAGGTTTGTAATCATTGTGAGAGAGGGGAGAACCCCATATTCTAGTGTACTCTTGATGTGGTTAAGGGTGGGGGTAGTTCTGGTGGCAAAACAACATTTTTGGGGTTGGTTTGGGGTGGTTTTCTGGCTGCCCTGATGGCCTCATAAGTGTGTGTCGAGGCACACGACCGTGTGGAATTGGGAACTAGGATTTTTGAGCTATTTTGAGTGCCACAAGGCATGGCCACATAGGCTGGCCACCCGAGCATGTGGCCGATTTGGGGATTTTGTCGAATCCTACACGGCCGTGTCCCTTGGCCATACGGCCGTGTGATTGATTTAGGTAATTAGAGTTCCTTCCCACACGGGCATGTACTTTGGGACATACGGCTGTGTGACTGACTTGGGGCCTAGGGATTTCGTATGAGCATGTGTTATAGGACACACGGCCGTGTTTGATGGCCACGTGGGTGTGTGACACCTTCACACGGTCGTGTTTGCCCTGCACTTGAATTTAGAGAAATTAGACAGTGACCTACACAGCTTGTTCGCACGACCGTACCCCTACACCATACGAGTGTGTGCCTCTATCACACGGCCATGTGCTACCCCTTTACACGGGCGTTGGGATCCTCACACGGCCAGAGCACACGGGGTGTGTGGCCCTAACTCGCCAAATTCTGGTTTTGGGTCTAATCAAATGCTTGTGTGAGTCTATCTGCTCCAACCCCTCAACTAAGTTTACTAAGGATGAATACGACCCTATTCTAACTTTGATTTATGTACTACTTGCAATTGGTTGTATGAAATGATAGGAACTGAAACTAAGTGCATAAGTGCGTACGTTTCTGAAACTGATTGACTGTTTCTGAATGACTATTTTTGAGTGACTATTTCTAAATGATTGCTTCTGAATGACTGTCTGGAATTGTGTTTTGAATTGTTGCATCTTTATTCATACATTTGCATACATCCATTTGCATAAACCATTTTGGGTTGGGATTTTCAAGAGAAGAAAGACTGATTTGATTTGGCAATTCAACTAGATGGATGATCGTCATTGCTGGGCAACCCAGGATGACATCATCTAGACAGTATAGCGGTTTACCACATTGCACTGTACCGCATGTACATTAGCTTTACTACGTACTACTATCTATTCTGGTAGTTCATACTATATGTCTGTACCACGGTAATTTGCATTGCACCATACAACTTATACGCTAGCATTGTTGCGTAATTCGAGACTGGTAGTTAATCTGCACACTGTAAGCCACAATACCTAGAGGGATTAGGGCAGTCCCAATACCCTGAGGGTCATGGACAATACTGATAATCATCATTGCCAGGCAACCCGGGATGATATATCTGATGATCTGTATAGAAAGGCTCTTAAGCCTGATATACTGGCAGCTCAACTGCAAATTTCTATTTAATACCGCAATCGTTGCTAATTGTAAATGTAGGGATGGGTGGGTTGATTAAATCCCTACAGTAAGTTCAGGGTTGGACGAAGTGGTGTGTTGGCTTGATGGGTGGGTCATTTCATAACTCATTTGCACTCATATTCATTTGACTGAATGTGATACTGTGACAAAATGTGGCTATATTGTCTGACTGCAATATCAGATTGACTGTTCGACTGAAATATTTGAATGTCTGATTGACTGAAATGTCTGATTGTATAATTTGATTGAAAGGCTCTCGTTCTTAAGAGAACCATGTAGGCTTGACTGTGACTGTCTGGTTAGATAATTAATGTGATAGGCTAAGGCCCAACTGATATCGATTCTATAAAGGGCTTCGGCCCAGTCTGTAACATTTGAAAACTTCTGCTACTATGTCTGATTGAGCCATTTGACTGTAAAGTTACATATGGGGTAAGTTGATTATGGGCTGTCATCTGACAGTAAGGTTTCCTATGCGTATATCTACCGGTTTTGTAGAGTTCAGTATGTTGGTTCTACTTCGCAACTGATCTTGATTTGATTCCAATCCTTTATGTTTCTATTTTGTTTCCGTAGTTTTGCTGGTTTGATCTCACATTAAGCTCGAATAGCTCACCACCTCTTCTGTTTTCTCTTTCAGGTATAGGTTTGGATTCTGGATATTGGACATAGTGCGCAGAAGTCTCGAACAGGCTCATAAACCATGGATTCTTAATTTTATTTTTTTCCATTGATATTTGATTATTAGATAAAATGGTGAACTGTAAGGTTTTTATGATGCTGTGGAACAGTTTCTACTTTCTGTTTAATTCATATATCTTAAACGGGTTTACACTGAGTTTTATTGTTAACTGTTAACTGGTTAGTTATTAAACATTTTTAAATGATTTCGATTCACTGGGATAAAATGTTTTGTAAACTTTTCCTTCGATCACTTCGATGATCAATGTAGCATTCCCGATTCGGCCTAGACTCCTAGGCTGAGTTTGGGGTGTTACAACCATTGAATGGATATTATATGTTTAATTCATGCTATTGATTTAGTAAGTATATTTATACTTTTATAAAGCAAGAACTAGAAAGAAATAGAATAAGTAAACAAAAGGCTAAAGTTGTTTATTAAACCTAGAAAGATCTACTAATTTTGTGCTTTTAAATGTAAGTTTTCATGAAACTTACTATCCTACCTTATTTGATACGTATGATTGTGTTTATTTCATGTTAATTTCATCTATGGTTAAACTCATGCTAAGATTATAATAGAGACATATTTGGATAGAAAAAAGAAATGAATTGGGATGAGTTGTGATAAGTTGAATGATGTTATGTCTATTTCATTGTAGATAAAAGAATAGCAAAAGATATTTAAATGCATCACTAAATTGCATGTGTGATTCATGCATGGCTACAATAAATGAATTTTGGAAATTTAAATGTGATGGTTACAACTTATGAAAACTTAGTAGAAAGGCTAGGATATAGCTGGCATGCCAATAAGATCATATGCAAATTTATGTACAGGCTTGTTAACGATGTGAAGATTATGATATGCCATCTAGGATCTTATTTTGGATCATCGAGTATTCATTATCTCTTCGAAGACCTTGGTGTGGTTGAGGGATGTATTTGTATATGCATATGCAGTTGTTGCCTATGGGCTTTGCACTCAAGTGCTTCCCATATGTCCGAGTCCATTTTTACTAAGATTGCATTGGGTAAATTGTTAAATTGAATCTTCAAATCGACCACTGGAAAATGAAGTTGATTTGCTATGCTTTAAAAGTATGTAACTATAATCATAATGGTATGGATGAGTAGCTTAGTGCATGAAATTTAGAGTATGGCGATCTTACAAGAATTGGTACAATTATTATGATGCTTGGGTTGTAGTTATGATGATTGACATATGAATACATATGTTTCCCATGCTCACCATGATTGTAATGTTATGTGCCTTGTATAGTTAGACTTGTACTTAGTTTAATTGTTAGTTAACATGCTCACCTATGACCAAAGTTAAGTATAGTAAATTCCATTGGACTTACTAAGCGTTGAATGCTTACCTATCGTTGTTTCTTTATGTGTAGATTCCTAATCATCGAAAATATCAAAGTCGGTTCCGTGTGGAAACCACACTATCAACAAGACAAAAATAGTACGTTTATTTTGGTACTTGTCATTGTGACATGTATATAGGGAGACTCTCTTATGTAGTGGTCAATCTTTAGTAATAAATGTTAAGGTTAATTTTGTAAGATAATGTTGGAAATGCCTAGTTTATAATCATATGTTTAATCCATCTAAATCCTTTTCATTTCAAAAGCCTCATGAGTCTCATGTGCATAAGTTTACTTAATAGGGTGATGAGTTGAATTAGTATTGAAGTTGAAATATAAAATTAGGTGTGTCGAAACCATTTTTTGAAGACTGTCGACTTTTATTTAAAAACGAAAAATGGGAGTCACCACCAATCTTTTTTATGAGGTGTGATCGGATCACCTCGTAATATGATCATTTTAATAAACAGTTTTGATTTACTGAAACAACGATTTTTGGTCTACGAAATTCAAAAAAAAAAGGGGTTCGGGAGTCAGTTACGTACAAGGAAGGATTAACACCCTCGTAACACCCAAAATTGGTACCTAATTAATTTATTAATGTCTTAGTGTCGAAAGTTGAAAAATTCGAGGAAATTTTAAAAGATACGATCCTTTTGTTAAAAATTATGAACACGAAAATGACTTTATTTTTGAATTAATCGACAAAAAGGATCATGTCCCGTAAGTTTGGACACAATGCCTTAAAATCCCAAAACAAGAAATATCACTAAAATATTCATTTTTTTACAAAGATTCAATTACCTCAGTTTTTAAAAAGAAAATCATATCCCGTAAGTTAGAACATGATTTTCCTTAATTCCCGAGAATATTTTAATTAAAATCTCATGCTTTAGAAAAAGGAATGTTCGGTTATTTGGATTTAATGAGAAAGTTAAAACCCCGTAAGTTAGGGTACGACTTTTCGAATTTCCAATTGCTTAACATTACCTTGTTTAAAAATTTCCTTTTTGAATAATAACAAAGATAGTATTTAAACTGATATGTATTTATTTTATTTGGTATAATATAAAAATAGATAAACATTTAAATATAGCATATGGTATAATGATAACGCAATAATATAAAACTACTAAATGAGGTAAAATATGAGAATAATGAATAACAAATAAATAAATAAAGAAATACTACAGTAATAATATAATAATAATCATATTATAGGAATAGTAACTCAAAATAAATGAAACAGTTTAAAATAAATGGACATGGCATAGAAAAGTCAAGAATAAAAGAAATATTAAAATAAATAAAACAAAAATAATAATGACACTAATAATAAAATATGCCAACAAAAGAACATGTAAAATAAGTATGTAAATATATGTATATATATTAATGGTAATGGAATACTAGTTATAAATAAGATAATACTAATAACAATAACAACAAAAGGAAAAATAAAATGAATATATGATAAAAAATAAAAACGATTTTAAAATTTAAGAAAACAAGAAGTTATAAGTAAATACATAAATAAATAAAATAAGAAATATAAAAAAATTGAAGTAATTAAGGATCGAATTGAAATCGAAATGAAATTCGGGGTACCAACTGTAAATAATAATAAAAAAAGGGCTATCAAGGACCAAAATAAAACGTGCTTAAACTATCGATATGCATCCCTTCTCTAGGAGGCTAGTGAGCTGAGGACTAATTTGAAACGCGCAACAAATTCTGTGGTCCAATATAAAAAATTAAAAAGAAAAAAGGACTAAATCAGAACGGCTCAAAAAACCAGATGTATTAGGGGGATAAATATCCCAAAAGGAAAAAACACGCGGATCCCCCTAGAGCTAGTTGGGTCACTCGTTGATAGGCCTTAAACGGCGTAATTTTGGCGCCTGTGTCCCTTGGTTCAAAACGGCGTCGTTTTGCTTTGGTTATTTAAGACAACTTTTTTTTTTATTTTTTATTTTTCACTATTCTTCTTCAAAAACAAAAAAAAAAAAAGCGCTTTCTCAAACTCTCTCAACTCCCCCAGAGCTCCAGCCATGGCTCCGGCCGTCGCACTGGCCACTGCTCACCGGCGACTGTCTCGCCGTCTGCGATGGCTGAAAAAAGCCAAAAAGTCCTATTTTGCTATTTCGACCCTCCGAAACCAAGATTCGAGCCCAAAATTTCCAAAATCCTTATAAAAATGACCCAAAAGTTAAAAACCTTTCGGTTTCTGACTAGTTTTCATCAGAAGTGGCTACCTCGATCGTTCACGGTGATGGAACGTGGAGGTTTGTTTTCTCGAAAGCTTTCTTTTTTTGTTTTTTTATTAACAAAATAAATCTATGTAAAAATAAAAGAAAGAAAAAAGTCACCTTTGGAGAATTCTAATATGTTTTTTTATTGATATTCTTGTGTCTAGAAAATACAATGATGTGTTTGTGGCTTTTATAGCCAACAAACATAATATTTTGTTAGAAAAATTTCTGCTTTTTTTTTCTATTGTTTCTTCTGTTTTTTCTCTTGTCTTGCTTGCAAGTACGGAGGCCAGCTATGTACGGAGGTGTTGATGTGGATGTATGGAGGTTGACGTGGAGGAGGCAGCGGTAGCTTATGCTATCTCTAGGGTTTTCTTTTTTGAAACTTTAAGGTTGTAGGCTTTAGAATTTGGGTTGGGGATTGGGCTTGTAATTTATTGTGTTGTACTTGTGATTTAGACTGTTAGTTATTTTGGACTTTTATTTATGTTTATTTTTCTGTTCTTGGGCTCGGGCCAAAATTGCCCTATTACAACTGCCCATCTTTACTCGTTGTCGTGTAACGAGAATGGAGCAAAGACTTTTAAGAAGGACCAATTTTGCCCGGCCTCACCGAATCTTGACTTCTTGGTGCTCATCTTTTTCAAGTAGCCTCGTTCCAACCCACTGCAACTTTAGGAGTATAAGAATTGTCGGTTCAATCGGCTCCACTGCAACTTTATGGAAATAAGACCTGTAGCTTTGGTAGTTTTAATCCGACCTACTACGACTCTAGAGGTATAAGATTTTTTACTTATAGCTTTAATCTGCCCCACTGCAACTTTAGGGAAATGAGATTTGCTATCTTCAATCTACTCCACTGCAGCTTTAGGGAGATAAGGTTTATAGCTTTAATCTGCTCTACTGCAACTTCAGAGAGATAAGATTTGCTATCTTCAGTCTGCTCCACTGCAACTTCAGGGAGATAATACTTGTCACTTTAATCTGTTCCGCTACTACTTCAGAGAGATAAGATTCGTGACTTTTATCTACTCCACTGCAACTTTAGGGAGATAAGATTCGCCAGTTTCAATCTGCTCCACTGCAGCTTCAAGAGGTTGAGATTCGTAACTTGAACCTGCTCTACTGTAACTTCAGGGAGATAAGGTTTGTGGCTTTAATCTACTTCACTGCAACTTCAGGGAGATAAGATTCACCATAATAACTTCAATTCGTCCCACTGCAACTTCAGGGGTATAGGATTTGTAACTTGTAGCTTAAATCTGTTCCACTGCAACTTCAGGGAAATAAGATCCGCTATCTTCAACCTGCTCCGCTGCAACTTTAGGAAGATAAGATCCGCCATAATTTGTAGCTTTAATCTGTTCCACTGCAACGTCAAAGAGATAAGATTCACTGTCTTCAGTCTGCTCCTACTACAACTTCAGGGAGATAAGACTTGTAACTTCATTGATCTATTACACCATTCTCTGGGTAACATGACCTGTAAAATTCATTTCATGGGCCTATCTTTACATCAAATGATTAGGATGTCATGATCAAGATGAATCAATGCTCTTAATTGGATATGTATGAATGATATTTACATGAATGTAGAATGTCATTTTGCGAGAATGATCCCTTTCTAATGATTAGGTTGTCATTGCTTGTTGTTCATCAAGGTTCTATCACTGACACAATATCCTATCTTCTTATTCAGCTGATATCTTTGATAGAAAATCTGAAGAAATAGTCACAATTTAGACTCTTCTTTCTCAAATATTTCCAACCCTTAGGTTTTATGAGTTCTAAATAATAGTCCTGTTTCAAGTTCTTGTACTATTTAGAAGCTTCCAGAGTAATATGCAAAACTCCTTTTGTGAAAGTATTATTAGTCCATTAATCATTATTTCAATGCAAAATGCTTAAAAGATATCATAATGATGGAAAAACCTGAAATTTATCAGGAACAAAATTTGAGAAGAATGGATTTATCAAAGAAAGAAAACATTATTGGAATACAAAATAGGTGAGAGGAAACAATAGGTGCCCCAGATATCGCAGCCTGAGCTTCTCTGTACAAACTTCTTGAGGACTATTTTGAGCTAAACATGTGTTTAGGAGATCTAAAGTATTTTGTTGATGCCCTAAGATGTAACGTTTCTCCTCCTTGTTAATTCTGAGAGGACAAGACTACAACATGCCCCATCTTCGATCAAAATTTGAGCCCTTTGTGGGTTTTTGCCTTGGCCTCTCCTTTTTCTTTTCTTTTTTTAGGTCTCAAAGCGCCCTTTGAGGGTTTTCGCATTGGCCTCTTCCCCTTTTTTAGGCGAAGTACTTCTTGACTGAATATGAATTTACAGGATAGGGCAAGGTTTTACTATCCATCTCTATCAAAATTAGCTCTCCTCCAGAAAAGGCCTTCTTTACCACATAAGGTCCTTCTCAATTTGGCAACCATTTCCCTTTAAAACCATTTGTATGGGAAGGATCTTTTTCAATACTAGGTCCCCCTCATAGAATTCTCTAGGACGAACCTTTTTGTCATAAGCTCGCATCATTAGTTTTTGGTACATCTGACCATGACGGATAGCCCTTAGCCTCTTTTCTTCAATCAAGTTCAACTGATCATATCAAGACTGGATCCATTCTACTTCATCTAACTTTAGTTCTGACAAAAGTCATAGGGAAGGAATCTTGACTTCAATAGGCAAAATGCCTCCATTCCGTAGACCAAAGAGAAAGGCATTGCCCTGGTGAAGGTTCTAACAGATGTTCGATAAGCATAGAGGGCAAATGGTAACTTCTCATGCCAATCTTTATAAGTCTCAGTCATTTTCCCCACGATCTTCTTAATGTTTTTATTGGCTACCTCCACTGCACCATTCATTTTTGAGTGGTATGGTGATGAGTTGTGGTGTCTGATCTTTAATTGACTACAGACCTCAGCTATTGTGCTGTTGTTCAAATTCAACGCATTATCAGATACGATCCTTTCTGGCATCCTATACCGACATACGATCCCCTTCTTCAACAACTTGCTAACTGCCGACTTTGTGACATTGGCATATGAAGCGGCTTTTACCCACTTGGTAAAGTAATCGATGACCACAAAGATTAATCGATGCCCATTGGATGCTTTTGGCAATATTGACCTCATAACATCCATGCTCCACATAGAGAAAGGCCATGGAGAAGTCATAACATGAAGAGGTAAAGAAGGTACATGAATTTTGTCTCCATAAATTTGGCACTTATGATATCTCTTGGCGTAATTAATACAATTCCCTTCTATGGTGGACCAATAATACTCGAATCTCATAATTTTCCTAGCCATTGTAAAGCCATTAGCATGTGTTCTACAAACACCCTCATGGACTTCTTTCAAAATTTTCTTAGCCTCGATAGCATCCACACATCTTAATAGCACCTGATGCTTTCTTCTTTGTACAGGATTTCCCTATCTAAGACATAGTCACTGGCCAGTCTTCTCAACGTCCTTTTTATCATTCTCAATTGCTTGGTTAGGCTATTCACAGTTTTTCACATATCGCAGTATATCGTGGTACCATGGATGATCATTCTTTTCTTCTTCTTCGATGTTGTAACAATGAGCTGGAGTTCATTAATACTCATCTGGATAGGTTTTACGTCCTCTTGTTTGTTTACTTTGATCATGGAAGCTAGAGTAGCCAATGCGTCAGCCATCTGGTTTTCATCTCGCGAGAGGTAGTAAAAAGTGATGTCATCAAACTCTTCAATTAACTCTAGAACTATCTTTTGATAATTGATCAATTTGGGATCTCTTGTCTCCCATTTGCCTTTGAGCTGATAAGTCGCTAGTGTAGAATCTCCATATACCTCTAGCACTTTGATTTTATGTTCTATAGTTGCACGAATACCTATGATGCACGCTTCGTATTTTTCATATTATTCATACAATCAAAATCCAACTTACTAGTAAAGGGATAATGATCTCCGTTTGGGGATACCAAGACTACCTCGATTCTATTACCCAAGGATGGCCTTCTTGAGAATCTTCTTCAATAGTTGCAACATACATTAGATCTTTGTTTGGGAGATCGAAGTTCAAGGGCTCGTAATCTTCCAGAGCTCTACTGGCCAAAAAATCTACTATCGCATTCCCTTTTACAGCTTTTTAATTCACATAAATTATATCAAATTTAGAAAACAGAATTTGCCATCAAGCTATCCTTCCATTCAAAGCTATTGACTCCATCATATACTTCAGAGGGTCTAGTTTCGAGATAAGCCAAGTGGTGTGACACAACATGTACTGTCTTAGCCTTCGGGTTGCCTAGATTAAGGCGCAACACAATTTCTCAATTGGTGAGTACCTTGTCTCACATTCAATGAACTTTTTACTGAGGTAGTATATTGCTCTTTCTTTCCTTCTTGACTCATCATGTTGGCCGAGCACGCATCCCATAGAATACTCAAATACTGCCAAGTACAATATTAGTGGCTTATCCAGGTTCAGTGGCATTAACATCGAGGCATTGGACAAGTAATGTTTGACCTTGTTAAAAGTCTTTTGGCAATCCTCATCCCATACACCTGGATTGTGTTTCTTAAGGAGACAGAATATGGGGTCACATTTCTCAGTTAGCTATAAAATGAAACGGGCGATGTAATTTAGTCTTCCTAGGAAACCTCAAACTTCTTTTTGAGTATGCGGTGGAGGTAGCTCTTGTATGGTCTTGACTTTGTCTGGGTCAATTTGAATCCCTTTTTCACTGACTGCAAATCCTAGTAGCTTTCTGGGCCTAGCTCCAAAGGTACACTTTGCTAGATTGAGCTTTAGTTGGAATTTTCTCATCCTTAAGAACAATTTCCTCAAGATTTGAACGTGCTCCTTCCCTGTTCGAGACTTTGCGATCATATCATCGACGTAAACTTTGATTTTTTTGTGCGTCATATCATGGAACAGGGTTACCATGGCTCTTTGGTACGTTGCTCCCGTATTTTTCAGTCCAAATGGCATCACCTTATAGCAAAATGTTCCCCACATGGCTATGAATGTGCTCTTCTCTATGTCTTCATGATGCATCTTAATCTGGTTGTATCCAGAGAAACCATCCATGAAGGAGAACAATGAGTGACCTGTCGTGTTGTCCACTAAGGTGTCGATATAAGGTAGTGGGAAATTATCTTTCAGGCTGGCTTTATTCAAATCCCTACAGTCTACATACATTCATACCTTTCCATCTTTTTTAGGGATGGGGATGATATTGGCTACTCATTCTGAGTATTTAACCACTTTTAAGAATCCAGCATCAAATTGCTTATTGACCTTTTCTTTTATTTTTAGTAAAACATTGGGTCTCATCCTTCGGAGCTTTTGTTGAACTGGCTTACACTCTTCCTTTATGGGGAGTCGGTGTACCACGATATCTGTACTTAACTTAGGCATGTCTTGTTATGACCATGCGATGACATCCTTAAATTCTTGGAGTAGCTTAATAAGGTCTCGCTTTGTCTCTGTAGTGATAAAAGCTCCAATCTTCACCTCTTTTCTCTCTCCTAAACTCACAATTTCTACTGACACTTTGTGAGGTAGGATTTGTTTCTCATCTTGTTCTACCATCCTCAACAAATCAAGAGATAGGTCACAGTATCTATCATCTTCAAAATCCTGAAAATCCTCCATACACATATCTTGCTCAAAAGGAGACTCTGAGTCACTAGCAGCATCGCTCATATCATTGATATCTGGAGACCTGTTATAGGGATGAAGGAAGATCCAAAGAATAAAAGAATCCAAGAATAATTATTTGTATGGCATGATTATGAATGAAATGAAAAGAATAAAAGAATATTTGCTTAACATGATGGTAAAGATGCATTTTATTGAAATAAAGATTTTGGACATAAGCCTATTTCACAAAAAGGTTTCTTATTACTCCTAGGCTCAGAGCAATAAATGTGTTTTGAACATTACTTTGAATTAGCTCTAAAAATTACAAGAATCTCTTCTGCAGTCTAATTGTTCAAAACACTTCCAAGTAGATAAGGGCAAATGCTCGACAAATTCTCTTCTCCAGTTCCTTCTTCGGATATGGTATTTTTGTTTAGGTTTCCCAACATTTCTTCTGTGGTTTCCTTTCTTAGCATCCATCGCTCAAGGTGAATAGTTCCTCATGACACAAAAGTTTTGGATATGTGGGGGAATGTCATTGGTTCCCATTTGATCACCTCCCCGCTCAAACGTGCTCTCTCCTCTCTTGTTTCTTTTCTAGCTCCTTCTTTCTTTGTCTTGCGTCTGGTTTAAATCATAAGCCAAAGCGGTCTCGTTTGTCTTTTAGCAACAGTGCTTCAACCCCTCCTTGGAGGTATCTCTTGAGTCCTTTTCTCGATAAGGCTCATTTCCCAACTGTCAGTTGTAAGCCTATTCTTGTGGTCTTGGATATCTTAGGCATTGGGATCTTGTTCCCTTCAATAATGAATGTTGACTTGACAAATTCCAACGATCGAAAAGAACATTCTATCACCTCATCGTCTGCCCCTATGTAAGGTGCGCCACTAGTAACGGATGCAATAATGTCTTCTTCTGCGTTTATCATTACCAGTCTACCCTCAGTTACCAACTTTAACTTTTGGTGTAATAATGAAGACACTGCCGCCCACTGAGTGAATCTAAGGCCTCCCCAACAAGTAATTGTAAGAAGGCTTGATGTCCATCACCACGAAGTCTACCTCGTACGTGTTTGGGCCAATCAAAAAAGGTATTTCAATCCTTCCCATTACTCCTCTTTTGGTGCCATTGAATGCCCTTACTATATTTTGGCATGTCTTCATATGAGAGCTATCCACAGGCAACCTCTTCAATGTGGATAAGGGTAAGATATTTAGGGCCGATCCATTATCAATTAACACCCCTGGCAACGTATATCCCTTGCAGCGGATGGTGATGTGCAGAGCCTTAGTCAATCCCATGCCCTCTGGCGGTATTTCATCATCATTAAAAAAGATGAAATTATCAAGGCTTATGTTACTAAATAGATGGTCTAGCTTGTTGACGGAGATATCATTAGCGACATAAATTTCATTTAATTCTTTCATCAATACGTTACGATGTACCTCTGAGCTTAAGAGTAAAGCTAGCACTGATATACAAGCTGGTTGTTTATGCAGTTATTCTACAACACTATACTCGATGTGCTTTAAGAATTTCAAGATTTCCTTAGCCTCTTTTTTAGTTACCAGCTCGTTAACGAGCAACTCAAGTCTAGCCATCTTTTCTTTCTCTTGTTCAACCGCCAGGGCCTTTTCTTTTACAAGCTCCGTTCTTGCATTCGCTGAATCATAGTGCCTCTCACTACGCGTCTAGAAACCCACATATTGATCTTCCCTTGAAACGCCAACCAAGTTTTCCTCTCCCGAGATCGTCATATTGCCGTCGTAATTCCAAGGAACCCTCTTACTATCTTTATAGGGAAAGATTGCAGGTTTCTGGATTATGACCTTTGGTGTCATTTGTACTTCAACTTCATTACTTCTTGGTCATGAAATAATAACCACCGAGTAGTTGACCTTCTGGACCTTCACCGTCGATCCTTCCTCCAACGTTTATATATTTCCTTCTTCTGGACCTTGGACATCATTATAAAATTCAATTTCTTTATTATCCATTAGATTTTGCACTAGGGCTCTCAACTCGATGCATTCTTGGGTCTTATGCCCCTCCTAAGCATGAAACTCATAGCAGTTCCTCATCCTTTCAGATTTCTCCTCTAAATCCTACTTGATTAATCCTCCTTCTACCATCTTTTACCAAACTCAACTTAGCGAGGCTTTTACTTCTGCCACATCAAATTTGGTTTTCTTACCCCCACCTTCAATTATCTAATTTACCCCTTGGTCAGGATGACTGGGTAACAGATTTGTAGCCACATTTGTTCCTGATGGGTCTTCGAACTTTACAATTCCCATTTTAATGAACCTCTCAATGCAATTTTCAATTGAATGTTCGGTGATTCCTGCACGATATTTGCATTGAGCATTTGCATCGTACCATTTGGGACATGGAGGTTGCATAGGTTTCAATTAGAAGGGGGATACTACATGTGCATCAAACAGGCTTTGATATAACTCCCTATACGTCATTAGTATGGGTTTTAACTGGAGCCTTTCTGTATTTGTCCTTATGTTAGATTCTTGCCTTGGGGGCCCTGAAGGCTAGTAGTCACTGTTTTTGGCTGGCCTATAGTGATTGGTTTTGAGTAACCATTGTTTTACATGTTTGCGTTATTCACCTCATTCTTCCTTTTCTTTGGGGCTGATCTTTTAGTGCTTTCCTCGCATCTATCTTACTACTCCTTACTGTATTTTCAATCATTTCACAGACATTACTATATTCGAGAAGCTGTTAGTAGTGTTTCCCAACATATGATTGATGAATGGGGCTTTTAAAGTGTTGATGAAAAGCATTGTGATTTCTTTTTCTAAAAGAGGTGGCTGGACTTGTGTGGTAACTTCCCTCCACCTTTGAGCATATTGCCTGAAGCTTTCGTTTCGCTTTTTCTCCATATTCTGCAATGTGATTCTATCAGGTGCCATATCTATCACGTGGCTATATTGTTTCATGAAGGCCTATGCTAGGTCCTTCCACGAATTAATTTGGGCACGACTTAGCTGATTATGCCATTTGGCCGCAGTCCCAGTTAGGCTGTCTTGGAAGCAATGAATCAACAAGTGATCATTATTGACATATCCTCCATCCTCCAACAGAACATTGTAATGTGAGCTCCGGAACAACTAGGCCCATTATATTTCTCAAACTCTAGAGTTTTAAACTTCAGCGGGAGCACCAGATCTGGGACCAAGCTTTGTTCTTTAGCATTAGTTCCACAGTGGTAATCAGCACTTTCTAACGCCTTCAATTTCTCTTCTAGCCAATTGCATCGGTCTTCAAGTTACTTTGGGTGCTCCACTCTCGTCTTTTCCATTTCTACTATATCATCAAGATATGGGAGAATGGGTTTTTCTGGATTATCTCCTAGGTTGGAACCTGAATCCATCGGGAAGTTTATTGGTGCCGAGGTACCGGTCTGATATTAGGGTCTGATGTTAACGGACACCCTTTGTGGATATGCGTTTGGTTGTGCTTGGGTATTTTTTGGGGTAAAGCTTGGAGGATAAGCAGTGTCCTCATTATTGTCCCTGGAATTGACCATAGGGCTCTTTCCTTTTTCTAGTTCTCTAATCAGCAACTAGGTTAATTGGTTCATCATATTCTTTTGGGATTCTAGCATCTAATCCCTCATGTCTTGTTGAATTTTGGCCAATTGTTCTTGCTTTTGTATTTATAGCTGATCTTGTATTTCTCTTTGAATCTATTCTAGCCTTTCCAATCTTTGGTCCATTACTTTAGTTTTGGCACGAGTACCATAACGATGCTTAGTTGGTAGACTTTTGTTGGTTTCCAGATTAACTAAAAGAATTTTAATTAATTAGGGTCCTTTTGTGAAATTTAATGCATATGATGCAATGTAATGCAAATGCATGGGATGAATGCAAAAAAGGCATCGACACTGATTCAATTCCATTTAGAATAACTTTATTAGAAAACAAAATTCTTTACATAGAATGGATTACATATATCGCTTTGTCCTAATGCTCAAAGCTTTGACTTTCTTAAAAAGCCAAGCTAGCTCTCGATCGCGGTTCGATTCTAATTCATATTTCACACTTAGCACGCCAGCCTAAACTGCTAGGGTTTGTAAATGATCGGTCACCTCTCGTATCTGAGCCACAACTTCACCCATAATATGATCTTTGTCTCTAACTTGACCCTGTGAGTGGTGAATTTGCTCTTTCCAATGCTCATTATTTGCTTCAAGGATTTCAATTGAAGTTTGCAGTTTTGTAATTCAGTTTTGAGTTCTTCTATCTTCCTTTTCAACTCTTTGACCTTGCTTAATCTTGTATTTAGCTCAATTGCAGAATTTTGACTACGATACTGATGAAGTAACTTTTCTAGTTCTGCCATCCTAGCCTTTAATTCAATTTTTTCATTTCGCCTTTCTGAAAAACTCTTTTCTAGGGCCTCTTTTCAAACCTAAGCATCTTGGAATTTTCTCTCCCATCAATCGGCTTTAATCTTCTCTTCTTGGATCTCTTGTCGCCATTGCTCTGATGTTTTCCCCAATCCGACAATTCTTATTGATAAACGTAACTTTTTATAATCCGTCTTCAAGCTATCCAAATCTTCTTCAGCCTTATTCTTTCCCATTCTCAATTTCTCAGCCTCCATCTTCTGAACATCAACATCTAATCTGAAATTCATTTTTTCCTCCTTCAATTGTTCTATCCTCTTTCCTAGCTCCGCATTACTCTTTTCGAAATCCTGCTTTATGATCTCTAGCTCGAATAGAACCACTTGCAAGTATTCTTCCATCGATTGAGCGCCTTATTGACTTGGCCCGGGGATGTTGTCATTGATTCTTCTCCTCCACCACCCATTATATTCGGGGGTCGTCATCCAACCTACAGCAAATCTTTTCGTCTGGCAGGTCTGGTTCAAAGCGTTAAACATTTCTCAGACCTTTTTTCTTATAGTTATCACCCTTATATGAAAACTCACACTGAGCTAGCCCCTATGTTGTTGGTATGAACTGTCTCGATTTGTACTGCCTTAATACTAGTAGAGGAGCATATCTGACAACTCCCCAAATCCCAAGTAAAGGGACCCAGTCAAAGTTCCCACACCTGTATAGAATCTCATCGGGAACCATCCAAGGGTCTCTCCACTCGACGTCCTCGTCTTGGAGATTTTAGAGGATTGCTATCCATTTTTCCTATGAAATGTCATCCCACCTCGATGTAGCCGCTATTTCTTTTAAGGGAGAGTAGTTTTCAGAGAATACCCGATAAGCAACTTTGTCTACTTTTCATAAATGGCTGTGGAACCAAGCTAGCAATAGTTGTGCACATCAGATGAATCTTCCTTCACCCGCCCTCCAGCATGTATTCAAAGATCTAAATGTTTCGGTTAAAATTGTAGGAACAGGCATGACCCTCTTATCAAGTTGATCAAACAAATTAGAAATCGCCTCATCTATGTGCCCTAGCGCTTTAGGGAATATAATCAACCCGTAAATGCTCAAAGTAAAAAATCAACCCTTTTCTTCATATCTGGGTGTGCCAAAATTAGATCTCGCAAACTTTTCCAAGGAATACATTTGCTGTCTCCTTTTTTTTTATCCGAGCCATGACCCATTGCTTACTCATTCCCGTGATGTTCATTAACTTCTTTACAAAAGTAGGGACATTAACGGCTCTATAATAGGCCTTGTTAGCTTGAATCTTCAGACAACGAAGTAAGGTTGTATACTGCTCTACAGTAGGCACCAAATCCACCTTCCCAAAGGTAAAACAGTTGTAGGTAGGATTCCAAAATTGAGCCGCTCAAAACAAGTGCTTGTCCACCTTGATGTTCAGTAGGTAGGGCAGATCACCATAATTACAGTAAAATAGCTGCTTGATTTCATCGTCCCATTGGACCCATATCTCTTTCAATTCCTGGAGATCGTCTTGTGTCACACTGATGCGGGTGAAATCCTATAATTCCGATGTGTACCCCTCTGCCAAACTATCACCTTTCTCTTACTGCGTTTTCTCCGACCATATTCGGACAGCTGCATTATCTTCCACTTTATCAAGAAATTCGTTCTCTATGGTAAGCTCTCTATATAGTATTCAAACGTGGATCAACACCCTTTTTTATGATGAAAATGACATGCAATCACAATCAAAGCAAAACAAAACCAGTCAGTACATTTTATACAAAACTAAAAAAAATTTAAAGTAAGTAGGAAATAATAAACAAAGCACCTATTTAGGTTACCACTAAGGGTTTGGCACAGTTCTACCTAGGATGGGCTTTGAGGGCTCATTATATGATGTTCAGTTCTAAGGTAAGGTTACCTGAACCGGTAGATTCCTCAATCCTCACCCATTATAGCCTCATACAGACTGAGTTCAGTTTAGGGGAATACATTTCCCTATGCCTATACGGAGATGAAAATCTCACGAAGAAATAGGTACAGATGTATCTTGAAAGCGTTCCACTATCCTATACGGAGGTGAAAATCTCACGAAGGAATAGTTCTCACTCCCACTTAAAAGGTACAATTGATTGATTATGAAATGAAATATGCGAAAACATCCAAACACTTGAACCAATAAAGCAAACATATTATAACAGACACCACCAAAATGAAAGATGAAATGCAATGAAAGGACCGTAATTTTAAATCGAATTATCAATTTTAGAACACTAAGACAAGAATTAATCAAATAGTGGCCTGACTCTCTTGTAATCCCCAGTGGAGGCGCCAACCTGTCGAAACCATTTTTTAAAGACTGTTGATTTTTATTTAAAAATAAAAAAATGGGAGTCACCACCAATTTTTTATAAGGTGTGATCGGATCACCTCATAATTTGATCGTTTTAATAAATGATTTTGATTTACTAAAACAACAATTTTTGGTCTACAAAATTCAAAAAAATGGCTTCGGGAGTCGGTTTCGTACAAGGAAGGATTAGCACCCTCGTAACGCCCAAAATTGGTACCTAATTGATTAATTAATGTCTTAGTGTCGAAAGTTGAAAAATTCGAATAAATTTTAAAAGATACGATCCTTTTGTTAAAACATTCTTAACACAAAAACAAATTTATTTTTTAGTTAATCGAGAAAAAAAGATGGCAACCCGTAAGTTAGGACACAATGCCTTAAAATCCCGAAACAAGAAACATCACTAAAATTTTCATTATTTTACAAAGATTCAATTACCTCAATTTTTAGAAAGAAATCATATTTCGTTGGTTAGAACACGATTTTTCTTAATTCTTGAGAATATTTTAATTAAAATCTCATGCTTTAAAAGAAGGAATGTTCGGTTATTTGGATTTAATGAGAAAGTCGAAACCCCGTAAGTTAAGGTATGACTTTTTGAATTTCCAAATGCGGAACATTGCCTTGCTTACAACTTTCCTTTTTGAATAATAACAAAGATAGTATTTAAAACGATATGTATTTATTTTATTTGGTATAATATAAAAATGGATAAACATTTGAATATAACATATGGTATAATAATGATGCAATAATATAAAACTACTAAATGAGGTGAAATATGAGAATAATGAATAGAAAATAAATAAATAAAGAAATACTACAGATATAACATAATAATAATCATTGTAACACTACAAACCCAGCCTGGACGTTATGGCTGAATTTGGCAATGTCACATGGTAGTGTGTTTGAAATCCGTAACTTGGTTGAATAAATCGTAACTTTGCTTAAAACATTTTCCGTTTAAAATTCGTCATTATCTTATATTAATTCTAAAATCGTGACTCTTATTCAATTGTTAGTTTTCAAGACTTTATACGTTGCGGAAGCTTTGTAAAACAATCTGTGTCCTTGTGGGTATTTTGCTAGAACACAATTATTTCTTTTAAAAACCTATATTTTACCTATCTCTAGCAAATGTAAAATATAAAACAATATAAAATCCAAATTTTAAGCAAAAATCCATAGAGGCCTTTATTACAGTAAAATACCCCAAATAAAACTTTAAAAACCTAACTAAATATGAAACAGTGTAAAAAGGGGTCGTGTGGCCACCATTGTGTCCTCCACCGCTCCAATCTGCCTAACTCTAGGGATTACCTGTACAGATAAAACAGAAGGGTGAGTTTACGAAACTCAATGTGTACTCCCCATATAAACAAGCAGACAAAATGCAATCACAGTCTTGGCCTAAGCCCATTTCAATAACAGTTTAAGTTTCAGTTAAGGACTTAACCCACTACAATATAGAAGCAGTCATGCATTTGTGCTTTGGCCCATTAGAGTATCAATATTCAGTACAGTAACAGATATACAGTATTAAATCCTACCCAACCAGCCTCTACACTCTAACTCCATCCAACCCTACAATTCATGTGGGGATATAATCAACCCACCCATCCCTGCACTCCAAAAAGTACCAAATGTGACACTAGACAGTAGTTTGCAGCTGAGCTGCCAGTAATTTAGGCTCGAGGCCATTTAGTACACTTCCTCTGAACAAAAGAACCCCAAACCCAATGTAATACAATATACAAATATAGTAGTGAAAATAGTGAAAATGGGCCCACAAGCCCATAATGTTTGCCCGTGTGGCCCAAACAGCCCAAAATGGCACTGGCCATGTGGTTCACACGGCCTGGCCTAATAATCCCACACGCCCATATGGTTCACCCATGTGGCCCATACAGCCCAATTCGTTCGACCCGTGTATTACACACGACCAACCACACGGGCGGCCATACACTTGTGTGGCGTCAACAGCCTCACTTTTCAACTTTTCATTGATTCCCGTTTACAGTGTTATGGTTACACACCTGATTTCAATTTGCCGTGAAACATTATCGAGTACTCTAAAACCTTCGAAAATGAGCAACCCCTAACTATGGATCCGAACAAGATAGATCACCACTTCCACAATTAGTCGTTGACAATTCTAAAAAACCCAATATTAACAACAATTCATATTTTCATAACCAAGAGAATAGAAAAGTTTTCCCCTAATTCACAAAGCATAGCCACCTTACCTACTAAAAAAAGTAACAGTAGAACCGCACCACTCCAACGCTAACTGAATCACTCCAACCCTTAACCATCATCAATGAACAACCAACCGATTTACTAAGAATCCAAAAATCACATTACACCACAATTATGAAACTTGCCAACAACGTAAGAACCAAAATAGAGGTGACAAGTTGTGGCAACGTAAAAGGGACTGTGAAAGGAATGGATTAAAAGGGGAAACCAAAGCAGAGAGAAGAGAAGATTTCCAACAAGCAGTTGGCAGTACCAAACAAAAATATCGAAACCATTGTCTCAGAAAGTAACCAAGGAAGAATCAATAGAAGACAAAATCGATACTTACCAACCACGTACGAAGACACGCGACACCCAAAGAGGAAATAATCTTGATTACCAAAAAAAGCAAAAGAAGGGAAGAAAATATGGAGATTCAGTAGAGAGGGAACAAAATAACGTTGAAGAATTTGGGGAACTAGATAGTGGGTGCTGAAATTGGAAAAAGAAAAGAAGTGATCAGATTTTTTGGTAAACCCCCTTAATCCCTTAACTTTCTCCCCATATCCCTAACTTTCCTCCTAACACTGTCCATCACACTCCCACTAACCCTTAAACTCCTCCAAAACTATCCACCACAATCTCCTCAACAACCAAATTCAACCCTCATTCAAACGCTATAGTATTTCGGCTAAACCAAAATTCCTACACGGCACAGTCAACAAAATAATCCCTTGTTTACACAAAGACTCGAACTCCAGACCTGCAGCTTATTTACATTTTACTTAACCACTAGACCAGCAAGCCCATTCTGACATATTTTACCGACATTTCTTTAGAAGCCTATTGATTAGAAATAGGGTTTAATCATTTAAAAACAAAAATTTGCCCAAGCTAAGGCTTGAACTTGGGACCTCTTTGACACTTCCCAGAACACTTAACCACTGATGCAGACATATATATATGTCACAAACATACGAAAATAAATATATAAGGAATTTTTAGGGTGTTACGATCATACTATAGGAATAGTAACTCAAAATAAATGAAATAGTTTAAAATAAATGGACATGGCATAGAAAAGCCAAGAATAAAAGAAATATTAAAATAAATAAAACAAAAATAATAATGACACTAATAATAATATATGCCAACAAAAGCACATGTAAAATAAGTATGTAAATATATGTAATATAAATTAATGGTTTTGGAATACTAGTAATAAATAAGATAATACTAATAACAATAATGGCAAAAAGAAAAATAAAAAGAATATATGATAAAAAATAAAATGATTTTAATTTAAGAAAACAAGAAGTTATAAGTAAATACATAAATAAATAAAATAAGCAATATAAAAAAAAATTTGAAGTTGAGTAACTAAGGATTGAATTGAAATCGAAATGTTCAGGGTATCAATTGTAAATAATAATAAAAAGGGCTAACAAGGACCAAATAAAACGCGCTTAAACTATCGAGGACTAAATGGGAAATAACCCAATAACCTGGACACACGTCATAACCCAATAACCTGGACACGCGTCCCTTTTCCAGGAGATCAGAACGGTTAAAAAAAGCAGAAGACTAGGGGGATAAATATCCCAAAAGGCAAAAACATGTGGATCCCCCTAGAGCGGGTAGGAATACGCACTGATAGGCCTTAAACGGCATCGTTTTGGCTCCTGTGTCCCCTAGTTCAAGACGGCGTCATTTTGCTTTGGTTATTTAAGACAAATTTTTTTAAAAAAAATTTTATTTTTCACCCTTCTTCTCCAAAAAAAAAAAAAAACCTTTCTCAAACTCCCTCAACTCCCCCAGAGCTCCAGCCATGGCTCCCGCCATCGGCAGCTGCACCGACCACTGGTCACCGGCAACAGCGCTATCGTCTACGGTGGCCAAAAAAACCCAAAAAGCCCTATTTTGCTATTTCGACCCTCCAAAACCTAGATTCGGGCCCAAAATTTCTGAAATCCTTATAAAAATGACCTAAAAGTTAAAAACCTTTCAGTTTTTGGCTACTTTTCATCAGAAGTGGCTACCTCGGTCGTTCACGGTGATGGAACGTGGAGGTTTATTTTCTCGAAACCTTTCTTTTTTGTTTTTTTTCTATTTACAAAATAAATATATATAAAAATAAAAGAAAGAAAACAAAGTCACCTTTGGAGAATTCTAACTTGTTTTTGATTGATATTCGTGTGTCCAAAAAATACAATGATATGTTTGTGGCTTTTATAGTTGAAAAACACAATATTTTGTTACAAAAATTTCTTCTTTTTTACTATTGTTTATTCTATTTTTTCTCTTTCTTGTCTTGCTTGCAGATGGAGGCCAGCTGTGTACGGAGATGCTGACGTAGAGTATGGAGGTTGACTGTAGGAGGCAGCGGCTCCAGAAGGGTGCGGCGACGGCAACTTATGCTAGCCCTAGGGTTTTCTATTTTTAAAACTTTAAGGTTGTGGGCTTTAAATTTTGGTTAGGGATTGGGCTTGTAATTTATTAGGTTGTACTTGTGATTTGGACTGTTAATTATTTTGGACTTTTATTTATGTTTATTTTTCTGCTCTTGGGCCTGGGCCAAAATTGGCCTTTTATAAGGTGATTATGGATTAAAATGGTGATGAAGATGTCTTTCTTTGGGGCTTTAAAATCAGTTTCATTTTTCAACTTGGGTAATTTGAATCGAATGGGTATAATTTGGGAGAGTCTACCCTCAAAGTTGTGACACAATCTTATTGATGTCGCGACATCAACCTTCAATGTCGTGATGTCCCCTTTTTGAAAGTCTGTTCTCAAAGTCACGACATTAGCCTTCAACGTCGTCGCTGTTGGATATGGTACCTTGCGTGTAGTATTTTTGTCTAAGTACACTTGTAATTTTTTCGAACAAATTGATTAATAAAACAAATTCATTGATTACATTAATATACTTTGTATGATTTTCTTCAAATGGTTTTTGCATGCAAAGCAAACTAGAAGCAAATGTTGCTTATTGGTTGTCTAATGTTTGAACTAATACTAAGCGATATTACATGGTCGGATTGTAATACGGAAAGAAAACTTATATTAGAAGACAAACCTAAACATGTCCTAAGTCTTATCGAAAATGAGCAAACCAATTGAAAGACTAATATGTCATTTATTAAGTTTAATTGGGGAGATGATTTGTCTTAGGCATCAGAGTGGACGACTCCTAGAAGATAGAGATATAGATGTGATTGACTGGACTGGCAATACATCAGACTGGACCCAAGCAGAATAGATCCTAAATTTGTTTATGGATTTATTCTCTTGTCACATTCATAGTGTGACATACCTAAATGCTGAGTGGATGGCAAACTATGCATGGGTGACTCGTACACTTTGATGTAAGTAAATGCTTTAGTTTGAATAAGTAAGGAATCAAAAGCTGGTGTGTTGGGTGTAGGACTTTTGTAGTACGTAGCATCATTCACAATAATGGAATTCATATCCCGAGACATAAGTAAATGATATCCTCTCATTGGCATTACATGGTTGATGAAAAGTAAATGTGGCCATGGGTTGTTCGTATTTGTGAGGAATGACTTGATTACTATTTAATAGTAATTGACTTTTTTTAAAGGAAGATATTGTAACACCTAGTTCTCAATTAACCAGAAATTGGAAATAATTGAAGGACTAAATCGAAAGAGACTGCAAGTTGGTGGCCTCTATTGAGAGAAACGAGAAAGCTAGAAACTAAGCTAGACATGGTTGAGAACCAAACCTAGTTCGGTAAGAATGGAACCAGCCGAATTGTAAATACACGATTCTCATAAGGTTGGTAATAGAGGACGAAGAACTATAAATAGTTGGGAAATGGCTTCCCAGGGATGATTTTCTTCCTGATTCTGTTTCCTTTTCTCTCTTGTTCATCTTCTTTTTCAAATACTTTGAAGAATAGTAGGACATGAAAGTTTATGCATGGAGCAGACTATATGAGGATGGAGATGGAAAAGTAGGGAAACCAGCAAGCTAGTAAGGTTCTTAGCCTTCTGTGTATGCAAGAATCAACAAATAAAGTTATGAACCTTCAGAACCATTTTAAGGGTTTTAGATGCTTATGAAATTTTAAGCTTTTAAGATGAAATACAAATTTAACCAGTAGATTTTTTGTTGTAATGCTTAGGTGATAGGAGAATGGAAGCTCTAGCATTTAAGGAAGCTAAGTTGTGGAAACGATGAAGCTTTAGGTGAGTTCTAGACTCCAAACCTACTATATGATTTATGTTGTCTAAGTATGACATGTTGCATAAATATGAAATATGATGATATGTGCAGGCATTGCATGACTTTACTAAAAACCTCAACGAGATAGATGAAGTTAGATGGGAAATAGGGAGTGATCCTATTAGATATTGCCTCGGGTGAAGCTCCAGACCTTATAGAGTGAACATTGTAGTGCTCTAGCATTAAGGTTTGGTGGTGTAAAAGAGGTAATGGAAGGTGGATTCGGGAAATAAAATTTATGGAAAGGTATTTATTGCGATGGTGATATCAATTGTCTTTCAGGGCAACACCGTGACGACAATATATGGAGTAATACCATATATGAAAGACGCTATGGCAGTTTTAGTATTGAGGTATGTAGCTTAATACCATGGATGAAAGATGTCATGGTAGCATGGTAAAAGGTAAAAGGTATAAGGTATATAGTATAAGGCCATAGATGAAAGATGCTATGGCAGCTAGGTATAATGAGTAAGATCATGGATGAAAGACTCCATGAAATCATATGGTAGTACACCAAGATGGCAGATTGGTTTAAGACCATAGATAAAAGACTCCAGGAACCCATAGAATAGATAGTTTTTTGGGACAATAAACACATAATATATAGTCCATGTAACATCTCTTACCTGTGTCTGATGCTAGGAAAGGGTATGAGGCATTACTAAACTTCAACATAACCAATCATACAAAACCGAGTCATAAAACTTCATCCAAATTAAAACTTTTCATGTTTCATCATAAAGTCCCTAATATGGGCATACGAGGCCCAATACATACTTTAAAAGTCGTTCAGGACCAAACGGATAACTTTTAAAAACTTTGAAAAATTTCTTGAATAATAGGGGCACATGCCCTGAGCATATGGTCGTGTGGCCAGCCATGTGGATGAAAGCTAGGCTACTTACCAAGCCTTTTTTCCATCCAAAACATTTACACACTTATACTGTGACAGCCCTAATCCGACCCTAGTAGGAAAGTGGTTTCGTAACCATTGAACCGAGCTATTATATTAATTAATTTCTAAAATTCCATATCAATTCGATGTGAAAATCTTTGTGTATGAAATTGATTTATATTTTGGTACCGTTGAATGCATGATCTTTGTTATGGACTTGTGTGTAAGCTAGTAAAAACTTGGGTGATAATTTAATAGGAGGCAAAAAGGGGTGCCATGCATAATATGTGGTCTTGCATGTCAATTTCCCCATAAAAAATTTTAGTGGTCGACCAAGGTGATTTATTTTCACTATCATATGCATATTATATTTGGAAATAAAAACAAAAGATTAAAATAATGTTATGGTAAGGAAAGAAAAGAGAAATCTCTCCATTTTCTCTTCTTTGCCGTGAATTGGGTGAAATAAGGGAGGAAGAAGAAAGTGATATTCGGCCATGGTAGCATCAAGTTGAGGTGAGTTATACATCATTTTTGCTTAAAAATTTATGAAATCTAGTTTGTAGATAGGCATGGGACATAGCCCATGTATTGATTTTTGGTTTTGTTACATATATATCTATATCCCATTCGGCCTTAGGAACTAAATACTAGAAGCTTTGAAGCTTTCAAGCTTTTGGATGATAAATTGCTTTATAGAGCCCTTGAGAGTTGTTCCAAGGTTAATCTTACTTGAATCCATGAAAACATGCTCAAATTATGCAAATGATACCTTGTGCGGTTATTAAATAAAAATGGGAGAGGCATTCGGCTATGTCCATTTTCGCATGAAAGAGTTTGGCTTTGAATTAAGCTTCTTTTTAAAAATTGAAATAGTGAATGAGCTTGAAATCTTGAATTTGTGATTTATAATTTATTTTGAGGTATTTGTTGAATTAGCTGAATGGGAGTTTGATGAGAAACCTTGATTCATGGCATTTTAATTTGTATACCTTAACTATTAAGGTTGCTAGATCTTTTGTTAAAATAATTGATGGATCACTTTGTAAAAGTATTTGGCTATGTAGCAAAGCCTTTCATTATGGGAGTTGATTTATATATTAAATTCTTAGATGTGAATTTTAAGTATGCTCGAAAATAGTTTAATGGTAATGTCCATGCTTCGGGTTGTAATACCCAAGTATATATATATATGAGTTAAGTGCGAATGTGAAGTACTAGTTGATAGTAACTTGTGATGCGAAATAATGAAATTTATGCTATGTTTATTTAGTATGTGCCGAGTGAGATTTATTATAGATTAAAGAAGTTAAGCTAATTAAAATGTCATATTTAGCTCTTGATTCTTTTGGTCAAGGGGAGGGACAATTAAATTTTGATTAGTTTCAAATTGTTTATTCTAAGCTCAAGAGCAAAGAGGATCGAAATCGGATAAAGGAAAGGAGAAAGTAGTGGAGTAGCCGAACCACAACCGTTTGAATATATCAAGGTAAGTTTTGAGTGTACTTCCTTTGTATATACCTGAATATGATAGGATACTTTTAAGTTGAAAGTATTATAACTAGTTCATTTCACTTGGATCAAAATACAAATATGGAATATGATGATATGAATTGAGTAGCCGAATGTGTACTGAAATTTAGGAAAAGTGTGATTAGCTTGCACATGAGAAACTTATATAGTAAATTCTGTAACACCGAATGGGTATAGAATTGAATGTCGTATGTATTTGGCAATTTGCTGGTGGAAAGAGGTTATATGCGGATGCCTTATTTATGCTAAATTTTTATTATGATTGTAAAGACGATATGTTTGGTACATCCTATGCAAATGTGAATAGATATTGCCTGGGAATTTAATTTTATAATTTCTGGCCCTAGTGCCTAGCAGGCTTTGTGCCGGTGATAATTTCAGGCCCTAGTGCCTAGCAGGCTTTGTGCCGGTAATAATTTCAAGCCCTAGTGCCTAGCAGGCTTTGTGCCGGTGATAATTTCAGGCCCTAGTGCCTAGCAGGCTTTGTGCCGGTGATAATTTCAGGCCTGTGTGCCTAGCAGGCTTTGTGCTGGTGATAATTTCAGGCCCGTGTGCCTAGCAAGCTTAACGCCGGTGGTTTGAGTACGTGTGAGACTGTAATAAAACCCTTGTAAAGTATGAACATTGTATTAAAAGGGTCAGGTATATACCTTATACCTATGTACAGGAATTAAATTGAGATGTGCCTTAAGTATTAAATTTGTTGGCTTTATGAACGAATGCTTTGTCTATGCATAGTATGGTATATACATGTGACATAGTGAAGTTTTGTGATAATGGTAGATAAGGAAACGTGCTAGAAATAAAGTTAAATTTTCTCTCTTGTGTGAAGATGCATTTGGCCTAATAAGTGGACCTTTTTGGAAATTGAGTTTTGTTCTATGATGTAGTAGGTGATTTAAGAATTGAATTATTTTAGATTACTCA
Source organism: Gossypium stocksii (assembly GCA_020496765.1). Taxonomy (NCBI): domain Eukaryota; kingdom Viridiplantae; phylum Streptophyta; class Magnoliopsida; order Malvales; family Malvaceae; genus Gossypium; species Gossypium stocksii. The sequence continues at coordinate 48,158,143 of CM035624.1, forward strand.
TAACTTACTAAGCTCTTTGAAGCTTACTCTGTTCATATGTTCCCTTCTGCTTTTTAGATTGCGTTTGAAGCTACGATTCAACGGGAGTCAAGTCCAAGTCACCCTCACTATCGTCAAGAGATTTCTTTTTGGTACTCTCGAAGGTTTAAAACTTCCTTTTGCAAACAATGGCATGTATAGACTCAAATTTTCTACTTTGACTTTTCAATCCACTTGATGTATATATATATATCCGAATAGCCATGTGAAAATGGCTTTTCAAGATGCTTTATATTTATATGTGAATTAAAGCTTAGTAATGGTGAATGTGAATGAATGAGAAAACTATGACCAAATGATTAATGATGTTGAAGTAGTATGCGTTTGATATTTATTATTTGGGAAAGCATGTATGGCTTGAATGAGAACAAGAAAATGGAATGCTAAAATTTTTGAGATTGAATATGACCATTTGGTATGTGCATATGTTTGAATGGAGCTTAATCCAAAAATTAGTCATGTTGGAATTGGTAATATGGAATTAAAAGCATGAGTAGAGTTGGTTTGAGCCTTGACTTGCATAAGTGGTTTTTATTCATGAAAGCATGTAATGTTCACTCAATGACATTCGGCACTACTAGTTTTAAGGTTTGGTTTGATAGCATTATAGGTTGCACTTTGTTCGAGCATGATTATTCGGCTAATACAAATTTCTAGTTGTATTCAATGTATTGAAGAATGATTGTAGGTAAATGAATTGCCTTAAGTATTGGTATGTCTAGATGTCACGAACATATTTGTATAATCGGCCTAATTATGATTTGCTGAAAATGGCTAAGCTTGGTTATTTTTTTTACCATAAAGAGATGTGGTGGTGTATGATCTTTGGATCAGTTCAGAATGTCGTGTAAAGCCTCTTCAACCTCCGGCGACGGGTACGGGTTTAGGGGTGTTACATATACCAAATTTATCAACATAGAACATGGCATTATCATAAACATATAACTTAACCAATAATAGCCAACATCAATGGCCTTATACAAAATGAAATGTCAAATAACATAGGCCAACATTTTAGGCCAAATCAATTATGACACATAACAAAATAACCAAGTCCTCTATACATGCCATAATTCAAAATATTTTTTTCAAAATACCAAAAGAGTGTTGATAGTGTGGATGGATCTTTGACGATCTCCGTACCTCGAGCTAGCTTGGTGACACTATAAGACAATGGAAAGAAAGGGGGTAAGCATATAGCTTAGTAAGTTAATATGTAAATAATAAAAAATTTATTAATATGCTTTTATCAATCTTCACAATATGTTCTCAAAATAATACAATCATAATTGCACATAGTTCCAATATTTACTCAAGTTCATATCTAGCTATCTACTCGAGTCATAGTCACTAAATTATTTATATCTTGACTTACGGAACTCCAAATTAAGATCCACAAATTTTCCTTGAAACTAGACTCACATCTCTTCTTACCATAAAATTTTCAGAATTTTTAATTTAGCCAATAAGTACAGTTTATTCTTTAAAATTTCCTTTGTTCTGTTGTCTAACAATTTCGACCTTTCTGCACTTAAAATTAATTATCTTCTCATAAAAAATTTGGATGATCTTCTTGTTAGTTTCTCTTGAAAATAGGCTCATTAAAGATTTTAAAAAAATAAATTCTAATCCATAATTATTTTTGTACAATTTTTAATAATTTTCCAAAGTCTGAAATCATTTTGAACCTGTCTCACTAAAATTCAAATATCTCATAATATGAAATTCTTTTGCTTACACCGTTTCTTTTAAATGAAAATAGACTCAATAAGCTTTTATTTCATATCCTATTCAACCTCTAACTCAGTTTCCACTATTTTTTGTGATTTTTCAAAGTCACACAACTATTGCTGTCCAAAACTATTTTATTTCTAAATTTCACTCCTTCATGTTTTCTTTATAGTAACTTTCATTGTAACACTTACTCCATATCAACCTTACCAGAGTTCGATCATATATCAAGCACATTGCTCATAAGTTTACATACACATACTTGCACTTATTCATCGCATAGTCATATTCATTTACACTTAGTCATTTCCCGTTGAACACATCAGAATAATAACGGATACCCGATGGCCTGCACATAGTACCACCCTTGTAGCCAAAGCTACCTTCTTCACAAAGTGGCCTTCACATAGTACCACACTTGTGACCAAAGCTACCTTTCCTCACAAAATGGCCTTCACATAGTACCACACTTGTGATCAAGCTATCTCTTCTCAAAGTGTCCTTCACATAGTACCACACTTGAGTCACTAGTCAATTTCATAGAACATAATAAAATATGATTACATAAGTAAAAATGATGCATTATTTGCATGCAAACTTACCTAATGTTCAATCGGGAAATTTCTCACTTTTCGACACTTGTCAATTTCATTCAATTTCAGCCACATTTCATGAAACATAATAAAATATGATAACATAAGTAAAAACGATGCATTATTTACATACAAACTTACCTCGATACAAAATATGACGAATTTGCAATTTTGTCCACAACCTTTTCTTTTCCCCGATCAAGGTGTAACACCTTAAATCTGGGCCTAGAAGTATTGGGCCTTGAGTAAAGGAGCAGTTAGGAGACTGCACATAAGTTTTTAATTGTACAAGAAACTGACACAATTGACTGTCTGCTTTAGTGGCTAAGTGATTTAGGAGTGTTTGAGAGTGTTTGGAGAGTCTTGGGTTCAAATCTAGGCTTTAGCAAAATTTTTGGTTTTCTTTTAAATGAACCTGGACATTAGCATGTAGACCTTATAATTAATTATGGTTAAAATATGACACTGGAGAGGTTGCTGGTCTATTGGTAAGTGGCGTGTAGAGTGTTCATGGGGTCTGAGGTTTAAGTCTTGGCATATGCAGAATTTTAGTTTTACTTATTTAAGTGAACTCTGCTTTGCATGGTAGGCTTTTATGCGAATAAAATAGGGCACAAAAGGAGCCTATGGTTGAGTGGTAGGTGGCGTGTCAGTGTTTCCAAGGGGGCTTGTGTTTGAGTCATACCTTGCTTAAAGAGGTATTTATTTTGCTATTCCTACCATGTGAGAAGCAGAAATCGACTGAAACTCTGTAGGTTGGAATTTGAATAAGTCATGGAGGAAGTTGAGGATAAAATTAGGGAGAAAAATATGGAGAGATAATACAAGAAAATCAGGGAGGGGTGAGGGTGGAGGGATGTTAGTGCCGAATTGGACTTTAGCTACTCAGAAATTCAGCTAGGAGGTTTTTAGGTGCTTTTCTCTCCTCGTTTTGATTTTTAGTAAGTTTTGCCACTTTGGGAGGTCAGTTGTGCTAGGGGAAATTTGGTTAGTTTTCCTGTTCGTGTTCGTCCTTTTCTTATTAGCTCGTTGGTCTATCGACCTGGTTTCTTTTCTTTTCTACCCTTCTAGTAGACGTGCTTGTTTCTTTTCGGCTGAATATTATGTTCTCTTCACCCTCTTAATTATTTTTTTATCTAGGCCAATGCATCCTGTTTTTCTCCCCTCTTCAGTTATTTTGGTTTTGCCGCAAAAATCTTTCCTTTTTGCCACATATCGATTAACCCTTAGCAATCTCTCCCTTTTTCTTCTTTGTCGATTCTCACCTCCTCTTTCTATTTTCGTATTTATCCTTTCAACTTTTTTCAAGTGCCTTTTCTCATATTGCTAAAACCAAATCTTCTCCTTCTCTCCCTCAATCTAGTTACACTAGGCTGGCCGATTACTTTTCTTTGTTGTTTTGTTTTAGCTTTTTAAAAGTTTCTGACAAGTCGGTAAGTGCCGAATCACCTTTCTTTTGTATACATTTTCAGACTAATTCTCTTTCACGTATTTTGGTGCGCTTTTGATGGAAATAGAGGTTTTCGATTTTATGTTGCTTAAAGAGATATCAGTGGTGGCAGGAGATAGTCATTCTGAGGGAGGAGCAGAAAGGGTGCCAATTGGAAATGGACACGTGGCCCCTGCCCCTAGATTTAAGCAGCATAAATTGTTGGCAGTTTGTGATTTCCCACCAAGGTACAGTAGGTCGGTCAAGCCACAATCGATCGATATAGACAAGTGATAGGTAATTTGTTAGTGTTTTTTTATGGGAGTTTGATAATTTAGTTTGGATGTGGCTAATCAAAGTTTGTGATCGGATATAGGTTTTGGTACTCAAGGATTATTCACGCTCTTCGTAAATAAAGGTGTGTAACAGTACCCTATAATTGATAGTCAGTGAAAAGCTGAAAAGTGTGTATGTACACACTGATTTGACTATAAATCGGCAAAAGCAAAAAAGCTGGGAAACTGGCGATTGATGCCACACGAGCGTGCGATCGCATGTGTGGTGAACCAAGCCCACAAAACATAGGCGTAAGACTGTAGAATGATTTAATTACCCTCAAAGGGTAAAATGATCAAATTACCCTCGAAGGGTAAAATGACTTACCCTCGAAGGGTAAAATGACCGAATTACCCTCGAAGGGTAAAATGACCGAATTACCTCGAAGGGTAAAATGACCGAATTACCCTCGAAGGGTAAAATGACCGAATTACCCTCGAATGGTAAAATGACTGAATTACTCTTGAAGGGTAAAATGACCAAATTACCCTCGAAGGGTAAAATGACCAAAATACCCTCGTAGGTTAAAATGATCGAAATACCCTCTTAGGGTAAAATGACCGACATACCCTCATAGGGTAGAATGACTATAGTACCCCTGTAGGGTAAAATGACAGAAATGCCACCGTAGGGTAAATCTCATGGACATGTGGGAATATTCGACCCGACTATGTCGCACATATGGCTAAGGTCGTTTCTACGCTTAGTGGGCCACACGGGCATATGGGCCCACATGGGTCGTATAATGGGCTTTGGGCCCATTCACACTGTTATGCATGTTGAGGTACACGAGTCGCCCGAGACGACTGTGCACCTTCTGATGGGTCGGTAAGTGTGTCTAGACCCATTCTGATAAAAATGACCGTTATGCCCCTAGAGGTAGATTGACTGATGTATTTGTGATATAAACATGATTGTTACTGAGCATGACATTCTATATACACGTATCATTTATGACATGACATACTGCATGGGATTGGGATACTGGTATGGAGGTAGTATTGTACTAGTGGCTTTGCCACATATATTGTACTGGCAGCTCGGGTACGATATTGGTGTGTTGGCTGGGTGGGTCAATTTTATCCCCACAAGGTGTGTTGGTGGTACGAAGTGGTGTGTTGGCTAGATTAGGGTGGGTTACACTAATGCATTTCTTCACTGTACTGTTACTATATTGGGCTAAGGCCCACATTGATACTATACTGGGCTAAGGCCTACACTGTACTGTTTCTGAATAGGGCTCAGGCCCAGACTGTTACTGCATTCTGATTATTTGACTGATTGTATATTAGGGGATTACACACTGAGTTTTCGTAAACTCACCCTACTATTTAACTGTACAAGTAATCCCCAACATTAGGCAAATCGGTGCTACGATGGACTCGAAAGTGGCCACACGACTGCATCTACTTTATACTTGATTTTTTTTTACTATTAATTTTTGATTTGGGTATTTATTTTTGTAAAAAGGCCACTTAAATTTTTAACTGTTATCTTGGGCTTTTACTTTAATTCGTATCTGATAGTAGTAGGACGCATTTTTTCAAATAAGTAATGCTTTTTAGAACATTACGCTTTCGTAATGTACTTTAAAAGCTTTTGCAACAAACTTGGTTTTAAAGTGTAACAACAATAAATTTTGATTAACAAATTTTTCTTTAAGGTCAAAACAAGGTTTTAATACATAACGGGCTTTTTAATAAAGTATGTTTTGGAAATGAACGACTTATTTTGGAACCACCTTTTGATAACGACTTGATTAACTGATTTAAGTGTTTTCAACGACAACAAGTTTTACGTACACACTTCAATGTGACACTGCCAGATTCGGCCATAACATTTAGGCCAGGTTTGGGGTGTTACACAAGGTCAATTACTCACCTTTCGTGATCTATAATAACACATTTAACTCATTTAATGCTCACATAATTGAATTTAGTCCAAAAATCACACTATGGTAAAATTACATTTTTTACTAAATCATATTTTTTACTATGGTAAAATAAGCACTTATTTTTCTCAAATCCTAAGCCTAGCCAATTCATATTCCCTCTTATAGCAGCCCATATTTTTTACTAAATCATATTTTCTGCACATAATTTTACAACTTTTACAAATAGGTCCTTTTATGCAATTTCATCAAAAATCACTTCGTAAAAGTTGTTTATCACACCCCTAAACTTTCATATTCTTTCATAAAACATCAAAGCACATGCATGTCATCCATGGGTAAATTTTTAAACACAAACCCTAGCTCAAAATAATGGTAGAAATAGTTAAATCGAGCTACGATGATCTCAAAAATGTAAAGAACATTAAAAATAAGGCTAAAACGGACTTACAATCGAGCTTGAATGCTTGAAAAACCCTAGCTATGTCTTCCTCATGTGAAATTCAGCCAAGGGGTTAAACATGAGAAAAAATTGGCTTTTAATTTTGTTTTTTTAATTCATTTAATCACCAAATTACTAAAATGCCCTTAATTTAAAAATATTCTATTTCACCTATTTCATGTCCTTTTTTGTCCAAAAAATTAACCAATGGTCTAACAACCTTTTAAGGACCTCCAATTTAAAATTTCATAGCAATTAGTGAAACACCCCAAACTCGGCCCAGACGTTACGGCCAAGTCTGGTGTGTCACATCAACGTAGGATTAAACATATATTCTTTAGTCGTTACGGTTAGGGTGAGTTTTACAAAGCCGTTATTAAAGTTTAAAGATAAAATCCAGGTTTAGTTGTGATCATCCTATCCACTACCAAATTTTAGGGGTCTTCTATTATAAGATCTTGAATTAACTTTTGTAATTCGGTTGATACGTGTGATTTATTTTGAAAACATTGATTAATGTTAAGAGAACTCGCGCAGCCTTAGTCTACCCATTTAAACCAATTATAAATAAAGAATTAAAAACACAAAATTTAAAATACTTAAAGGGGCCTTATTACAACCTAAACCATAATGAAAAGTAATTTAAAATAAATGCAAAAATAAAAAGACTTAATTAAAACCGACATGCGCAGTCCACGTGGCCACTCTGAATCCCTCCAGCTGCCAAGTCCTCTAGCTTAAGGCTCACCTACACAGATGAAAGGAAGGGGTGAGTTTGGAAACTCAGTATGTAAAGAAAGTCGAACTAGAGCCCAAATCAGCTCCAACTCACTGGGCCTAAGCCCTATCCAGTCTCAGTGATAACTGGGATGAAACCCTATTCAAATACAGTTAACTGGGCCTTAGCCCTATTCAGATATCAGTGCGGCCCACAGGCCCATAACAGTAACATAATAGAATAATGCATGTATACAAAGCCCATCCCATGTCCAGCCCTAAACACCACCCGTACCAGCCCTACACACCATGTGGGGAATAAGTCAACCCACCCAGCCCTACACACCACAGTCACAGCATAGCTGCTCAGATAACGTGGCCAAGCCACTAACAGTAATACGAGGCAAAGCCCCTTTCAGTAACCGTGGCGAAGCCACTTTCAGTAAACTTGGCAAAGCCACTTAACACTTCCTCCATTAATAAACCTAGTCCCATGCAACAGTTTAAACATGTCATGGCATACAGTGAGCAGAAACAGTAAAACATGTATTTCAGTCAAATTTAGCCCTGGGGGTATAACAGTCATTTTGCACCTAGGGGTAAATAGTAATTTTCCACCCATAAGGGGTATTTCATAATTATACTAGTTTTTAGGGTTTTATGCATATTCCAGTTATTAACAGTCTAATTTTCATCCTAACACTATATCTAGCCCATTTTTCAACCTTAGAGCTATCGGCCCTAAAACCTCTAATGGGCCCTACATTGTCGATTAGCTATTCTGGCCCATTTAGCCCAAATTTTATCAATATCTTAACAGTTTTAACCTACAGTATATCGAAATACGCTTACCACTAGTTTTCACCCTAATGGGCCCGTAAGCCCATTGCGCCCATATTTAGCCCGTCGGGGCACAAATTTACCGAGGTGTATGAAATCATGCACTCACCAACTTTACCAATTTCGGTTACAGAATCTTACTGCTTCCAACCGACCCACGAGTGCTCGCAAGCTCGCAAGCCCACGAAATGTTGGAATTTGGTTTTTATGAATATCCGACTAACAAGGTTGAGCAAGTGAGGTTTTATGGTTGGTGATGTAAAGAAGGTGGAGAAGAGGATGAGAAAAGAAAAGAAGAGGAGAAAGAATGACAGATTCAGCTTTAGAAGAAACTAAAAGAGAAAGGAGATGAAAGAAAAGAGAAGAAGGTTTGGTTATAGGCAATACAGCACAATGAGAAAGTAGGCATCTAAGTTTCAGTTTTTAGGAAAAAGAAGGAGGAAGAAAAGGTAACAAAGGGCACTATACCTATTCGGCCACAAGACAGCCCCTAAGTGCCAATCTTGAAAGCTTAATCCCCTACACAAGTTGGCACACACCACCTCAATTGCTGAAAGTGCCACCCCTAAAGCCCTAGCCGAATACCATAACCACATGACTAAATCGGCAATACTTCCCTAAGAGCCCCTTATTCGGCCACCACATGTTCCCATTCAAAAATTCCTAGATTTTCTCCACCTTATCCTTTCTGACTCAATCCCATGAGCATTTCAAACCCTTCCATCAGAGTTTCACTTAACATCCATCACATGACTGGCACATGCATAAAAATTAAAAACACACACTACTTACCTTGTGACTTGAACTCTGGCCCTTGCACCCATCCACACACCACTTTTTTAGGAACTAAGTAGGGCCACATTGCCACTTTACCAAGGGCTCTCTTGTGTCTTAATTCCCTCATTTTTCTTAAAAGCCCACATAACCAAGTCCCTTTCTCTTAAAGTCCAAAATCCAAAACTTCTACTAGGTTTTAACTGAGGCTTGGGCCTTCTAAAGGCCCACTAACATACTTAGAACATAAATTTCATAACCAAACAACAAATTTTTATGATTTCACCAAAATTGCAAAAATCTCGAAAAATTCTGAAAATCAGGGCATTACAATTAGACACCTCTAGTTTCTAGAACTCAAGTTTTGCACTTATTATAATTTAGTCCTTTTGACTAAACTTGTGACAACCCGAATTAGGGGCTAGTCGGAATAGTGGTTTCGTAACCACAAATCCGAAGTAAAATTTTTAATTATGTGAAATTTAGATGATATATGCTTGATTAAAAATTAGAGTTAAAATACTGATTGAGAATTTTACTGTATTGATGCTTAATTTCCTGATAAGGACTAAATTGAGAAAAGTACAAAATGTGCCACATGAAATAGGAAGCTTTTATGTAGTAATAAGACTAATAGTGAGTGTTATGGACAATTATGGGCATGTATGGGAAAATATCTTAGTAATAGATGGAAGGGAATTTTTGTCAAAAGGGAGTAAAAGACAAAATAGATGAAATAAAACATCATCTTCTCCATGGAACACCCCAAGTTCAGCCGAAAATCCCAAACTCCATAGCCACGGGTTTCAAAATTTTTCAAGCTTCTATGTAAGTGCAATTTGGTCCCTTTTTCAATTATTTTTGCATTTTTGGACTCCTTGAAGCTTGTATTTCATTATTCTACCATTTTTTTGAAGAAAAATTGAGGTATAAAAATTTACCCATTTGTGGAATGAGTGTCTTTGGCTCACTAATGGTAGATAATGGAAGTTTTAAATGCTATATGCATGTTTTAATGGATGAAATTGAATGAAAGTTCATAAAGAGGGACTAATTTGTAGAGATTACAAATTGTTCCTAAATGTGTGGAATAATGAATATTTGAGTGTTATACTTGTAAAAATGGGCTTTATAAGCCTATGGAATAAAGAAAATGAAATTTTGATGTCTAAGGGACTAATTAGTAATTATTGCAAAGTTGAGGGGTAAAATTAGAAATTTGCCTCAAATGTGAATTGTGACCGTATTGAAATAGATAATTGATATCTGTGCTATATGTGTTAATTTAGATCAAGAACGGTCTAAAAGAGCCCGTGATCGGGGAAAAGAGAAAGCCCTCGACTAATTTCGAAAATTAGTCCTTTTTGGCAATCCAGGTAAGTTATATGTAATTCTAGCGAATTCGATTAGTTCTGTTAGAATATTTTCTTATATGATGATACATGGATAATTGCTCTGTGAGGTGACTAAATGTATGGAAAATAGTATTGACTGTAAATTTCGATTGATCATTGTATGTGCTTCTGAAACTACTGATTTATGCATTATCTGTAAATCCTGATTGAGCAAGTAGGAATAGACATAGATATAGGTGACATGTCACTTGAGGCCTACTGTTTCGACACCTGTCAGCTTGTGTGAGTAGGCCCGTGGTTAACTTTTGTACTGTTACTGATTGTAGCTTCGGCTACCGTAATGATTATAGCTTCGGCTACCGCACTAATTGTAGCTTCGGCAACCCTACTGTTAGTAGCTTTGGCTACTTCATGGCTTCGCCATGTTTGTATGGCACTTATGTGCTAACCTCTGTATATCTGTTCATATTCTGAAATCTGCTTAATGGGAATTAGATTAACTGTATTACGATGAAGTGATTGTACAGGTGAGCTAAAATGGTACGGTGTACTAAGAATGTTATTGATAATCATGTTCATGGTTGGCATGTGGAATGAGCACAAAGAGTAAGCCAATTGTATAATGATATGTGATAGTATCTGTGATGCTAATTTAATGATATATTAAATTGTTTCATTGCTATGAATTTCATATAACTTACAAAGCTATTGTAGCTTACCCTCCCTTTTTCCATCCTCTGTAGATATTGAGCTTGTTAGATAAGGATCGTAAAGTTGGAGCCACGCAACACACTATCAAGCTTCTTTTAGTATATTTCATATTTTCAAGTGTAACTTACAGCATGTATAGAACAATTGGTGGTTGTAATTGGCTATTTTGGTATGCCTAAGTTACATTACTCATATGATATTTTGTAAGTAGTGTTATAAATGAAGTCCTTTTGAGTAAAATTTCTCTTAAATTGGTTCGTTTTGATTTAGCATGTGCTTGAATGTGTTTTAGGGAGGACAAGGCTTGGTATATAGCCTGACATGGCCTGCACGGCAGGGCACATGGGCATGTGCCATGACCGTGTGGGATTTGGCAAAATGCTTCACGGGTACATGGCACGGGCGTGCCTAGACCGTGGACGACACTCGGTCTGATCCTATAGGTGTGCCCCTAGATCGTGCCTCCCTTACACCTTGAATTAAATTTTAGTGAACCACACGGGTGGGAGACACGGCTGTGTGTCTAAACCGTGTGGGGTACACGGCCTCCAAACGGTCGTGTGGAGTGACTGTGGCATAATGGATAGTTTTGTCCACGGTTGCCGAGCATGGGCGTGTAAAGACCACACGGTCTATCAACACGGCCGTGCCCATAGTCACACGGGCAAGTGACAGTGTTTTAAAAGTGAAAATTTTCTGAGAGTCCGATATATTAGGATTCGAATCCTGACCATTTGTAATGTCCGTAATGTATTTGAAAACCTTTGATAATTTGATAAAGGTAATTCTGAGTTGAAGTGCATGCAAATCTGTAACTATCCTCAAATAAATTCTGTAAGGTTTATTCTAAATCTGGTAATGCTCATTACCCGACTCCAGTGACGGTTCCAAGTAAGGGGTGTTACAAAACTGAGAGCCCAAACGTCAAAATTTTTGAACGAAATTTTCACGAAATCATTCTGTAAAACTACAGATCATTAAAATATAAGAATATTAAAATTTTCCTCATCAGATTTGTGGCCTCGAAACTACTATTCTGACTAGTCCCAAAATCGGGCTGTTACAGTCTACTAGGACAATAAACACATAATAGAGATAGTCCGCTGGGACAGTAAACACAAAACAAAGATAATATGTTGGGACAGTAAACACATAGTAGATAGTCCGTTGGGATAGTAAACACGGAATAGTGATAGTCTGCTAGGAAAGTAAACACAGAGATAGTCTGTCAGGATGGTAAACACAGGGTAAGTCTGCCAAGACAAGGGAAACAAGGTAAGAAAGGTGTAAGACCATAGCTTGACTATCGCAACCCTTAAAGTCCATCAGGACCACAAGCGTGGGGTACATTACCAGTACACCAAGTAAGATAAACCACATAGGTGGAAGAAGACTTAAAAGAAAGCGTAAGTTAGGCAAGCAGAACAGGAGGAATCTGCCAAAAATAATAAAAGCGATAAGGTTAGTTGTGAAAGCTAACATGGCATGGGCAAGGACCCTACAAAAATTAGAGGAAGATAAGTTGTCCGACAGCTGGCCTAACTATGGAAAAGTATTCAAGGATTGCAAGCAAATATTTGTCATGTAGAGCCATCAGGGGTAGCTCAAAGAAGTTGTATGCGATAGGTAAATCTCATGGAAGGGATGAAATTTTCACTCTCAGAATAAAGATTCTGCCATGGGGATAGAATCTCTGTGAAGACGATTCTTCTTTGAGGAAAGTCTAATATGGGTACATCACTACAATGTTAGCCCATAGAAAGGAAACAAGCAAGTGGGATGGCAAGCTCGTATAGTTGTAGGGACGATAACCTATTGGTTCGGCGAGTCAGATTAATCTTCATTTATAGGACATGTAACACCCATATTTCTAATAACTCGAAATTAAAGACAATTAAAGGATAAAACTGGAAGAGATCACCAGTGAATAGCCTATTTTAGAAGAAATGGGAAAGATAGAAACCGAATTGGACATGGTTGAGAACCAATTCTAGTTTGGTTAAGATAGAACCAGTCGATTCCTTAGTGGGGACATAATAATTAGCAACGGATGGTTCTCATGAGTTTGGTGATAGTGCGGGAAGGGTTATAAATAGCAAGGAAATGGCTCTCAAGGATGATTTTATTCTCAATTTTGTTACAATTTCTCTCATTCTTAACCTTCTTCAGTGGCTTAAAGGAGTAGCAATGGAATGTTCTGCTTGGAGTAGACTTATGAGGGTTAGGCTAGAAAAAGTAAGAAAATCAGCAAACGAGTAAGGTTCTTAACCCTTTTGTGTATGTAGGATAAATTTATAGACATCAGAACTATTTTAAGTGTTATGCATGTTATTAAAGTTTAAGCTTTTAAAATGAAATGCAAGTTTAACATATAGGGTTTTGGTTGCATGCTACCACTTGGAGGATGGAAGCCATGGTGCTTAAGAGAAGGAATAAGCTAGGGGAAATGATAAGGATTCAGGTGAGTTCCTAAGACTCCAAACCTACTATTAGGTTTAATATTGTTTAAGAATGTCATGTTTGCATAGGCATTAAATATGATGATATGAACATTCAATTCATGTCTGTGGGAAACCTTAAGGGGATAATGAAGTTTAGGAAGGGAAATGGAGAGAAAACCCATTAGTTACTGACTCGAGCAAAGCTCCAGACCTTGCGAAGGGAACACTACGGTGTTTTAGCATCAAGGTTATGTAATACCCCAGATTTTGGGCCTAGAAGTACTGGGCCTTGGTGACAGCTTATAATATTTTATTGTGTAAAGAAATATCGCAATTATGTGTTTGGCATGTTTGCTAAGTGTTTGAGTGCGTGTGGGGGGTTCTTAGGAAGCTTGAGGTCAAGTTTGACCCTTGGCAAAATTTGTAATTTTTGCCTAAGTGAATCTGGATGTTGGCATGTAGGGTTATAATTAAATGTTATTGTTTCATGACACAAGGGTACCTGTGGTGGAGTGGCTTGTGGTGACATAAGCAAGGGGGAGATCTAGAGTTCAAATCCCATTGTAAGCAAGGTGCATTTATTTTGCTGCATGTGATTGGAAAGAGGTGGAGTTAAATTCAAAAACTCCAAGTTGGTTGGAGACTTGGTAAAGGGTGGAATTGGTCTTGGTTGTTGGAATTTAAATTTTAATGGCTGTTGGAGATAATCAAGGGTGGTTGGTGAGCATGATGGGGAGATTTTCGTGGGATTGGGGAGGATTTGGGAATTGGCCAAATTTGAGATCTTTTAGGGGGTGTTTGATTAGGCAAATTTTGGCTAATGGTCCACTTGGAATGCATTTTCAGTCTTGGGTGAGTGTTGAAGCCGTTTTTCTCCTCTGATTGTTGGGATTTTCTTCTTTTTAGGCATTTTCATTCAACTTTGTTTTTGACCATTTAGGTATCTCTTTCCAAGAACCCATATTTGCAATTTATTTTCTTCCAATCTTAGTCCATCATTAGGCCGAACTTCATCAATCTTCTCCTCCCTTTCTTTTATTTTGTTTTCTTTTGGTCATCTTCTCTGGCGGAATCTCGTTGTTCTCCTCTTAGACTTTTTAATCAAATTTTTACATCTCCTTCTCTTGGTTCATTTTTCTTTCACCCTTTCTAAGCCAATTGCCGAATCTTATCTCTCTTTAGCATCCCATTTTCTTCTTCTTCACACAAATTTCTTAAGGCCAAACCTATCATCTCTACCCTATTTCTCTTTTGACTGATTCAACTCTTTTTTTTCTACTCTCATTCTGCTGATTTTTTTCCACTCTCATTGCCTTTTGTCATAACCATATTGTAATATCCCGAATTAGGGCCTAATCAGAATAGTGAATTCGTGACCACAAATCCGAGATAGAAATAATTATTTTATAATTATTTTGAGGTTTATGATATGATTGCATGATTGTGTGAAAATTTCGTGAAGAAATTCTATGCGTAAAGTGCTTAATTTAAAATTAGGGACTAAATCAAATAAGTTGTAAAACTTGCATTCTAGAAGTTTCTAGTATGAAATTGCTTTGAAATATTAATTAGGAGGTCTTAAATAGTAATTTGGCCAATTTTAAGTTCATGGACAAAATTTGGACATGGATGGAATTTTTGAAAGTTTAGTAAGGAGGGGCATTTTGGTCATTTGGATATTAACATGAAATAAAAAGGGAAAAATAACACAAAATTGATCATCTTCTTCATTACCACGAAATTTCAAGGGTTCTCCATAGCTAGGGTTTTTTTCAAGCTTCCAAGCTCCATAATCAAGAAAGACGTGGAATCAACCTTGATCGAGGAAAAGAAAAGATTGTGGACTAAATTGCAAAATTGCTATATTTTGTACCGAGGTAAGTTCATGTGTAAGTAATGTAACATAATTGCTATTTTAAGTGGTTTAATGCTATTTATATGATATGATACTTGTTATTATGAATATTATGCTTTGTGAAATATTATGTATTGGTATGAAAAGTATGTGATTAAATTGATAAGTATGAGATGCAAGCAACGTATTGGTTCCGATAGTCCGAGGAGAACGACTGGGAAATGTGTGATTGAGGAAAATCTCGTTTGAACCTTGGGAATAGATTAGGATACAAGTGACATGTCACTAGGATGGTTGGGCATCCGAACTCGTTGAGTTGAGTACGAGTTCACTTATGGATGCGAATGTCCGGACTCGTTGAGTTGAGTCTGAGTTCGTGAGATGTAACTAGGCATTCGAACTCGTTGAGTTGAGTCCGAGTTCACTTATGGATGTGAACACCTGACCTCGTTGAGTTGAGTCCGAGTTCGCTTATGGGCGGGTTACATGGTCGCTTGATTACATATGTGGCACTTATGTGCAAATTATCCATGTATCCGAGTTATATTCTAATGTGTTCAACGGGTAAAATTTTAGCAAAATGGAAGAATGCTTGAGATGCAAATGATATTTTGGTAAGTGTCGTGAAATGCACACTTTGGACAGGTATGTTCTTAACCCTCAGGTTCAAACTTGATACACGATGGCTAGAAATGTGGAATATGTCTTGGTGATAACATGCTAATGTTGTTTGGTATAATTACTTTATTATGTTACTTGTTTTTTGCATATGGACTTACTAAGCATTTATGCTTACTCCCTATTTTCCATTCATTGTAGTGTTGGATAAGCCGGCTCAGGAATCGGGATAGGTCGAAGGCTCGATCACACTATCCGAAGGAGTTTTTGGTAAAATGGCTTGTATAACTTAAGTATGGCATGTATAGCAATGTTCTTATTTTGTGTAAATAATCTTATGATATGGTTGTGGTTTAGTTAAGAAAATTCTTGGTCATTGGAATGGCTAGCCTAGATAATGTTGGATGCTATGTGAGACTAATATGTTCTGTAGTTCATGAAAATTCATAAAAAGATGAAATTTGCCATAAAACAGAACATTACAGTAACAATGACGTGAGTTTGAAAAATCACTAAAAATAGTAGAAACCAAATTAGGTGATGAATTAAATATAGAATTAAAGCTTATTGTGTCTACTTTCATATGGAAGAAGCGAAACAGGTAAAGAAGTTATATGTGATGAGATATTTGAGTTTTAGTGAGACAGTGCCAGAGCGATTTCTGGATCCCCTATTCCAAATTTGGGAATTCACCATAAATTGTACAAAAATAATTAGGAGGTATGCTTTATATATTAAAAATGCTTATTGATTCTATTTTTAAGAGAAACAAATGGATAGTCATATAAATTTTGTAGAGAGAGAAAAGTGGTTCGTAGTAAGCAGAGGTCAGTGCAGTCGAGTCCCAAAACAGGGGTAATTTAACTAATAAACTATACTAATTGGGCTAACCAAAAATTCTAGAAAAAAATTAGTATATAGATATATGAGTCTAGTTTCAAGGAAAATTTATGGATCTTGATTTGAAGTTTCGTAACTTGAGATATGATTTTTTTTGTAACCGTAACGCAAGTAAACAGTATGCTGTGAATATAGAATTAAATGTTTCAAAGTTCTTAAAATGGAAAATTATGTTCAGTAACACCTCAAGCTTGACTCCGGCGATGGTCTCGGGCGTGGGGGCATTACATTTAGTGGTATCAGAGCAGGTTTAGTCTATTCTCAGATTAACGTGTTGTATGTACAGGTTTTGCTATACATGCCATATATACATATTGTGATAGAGTGACGACTTCTGACCTTTTAAATGATTTTTTTATAGTAAATGGATTCCGATCTAGCTGTGGCTGATGATGTAGAGAGTAATGCGCCAGCTCCGGCTGAAGGGGTAGTGCCGACTGAAAATCCACCTCCTACTGTTGGTCAGGGAGAAGGAGAAAGGGGTCGGGAAGCCTTTCTCCAAATGATGAGTGCATGGTACACTGAGTTCGTTTGTATGAACCCAAATGTACAACCTCCCTCACCTCCCCCAATTCCTCAACCTATACCCCTGATGCCTCTGGGTGTGGATATGATGAAATTCCAAAGAACTCCTGTTGATAAAATCCGTAAGCTAGGGGCTGAAGAATTCAGAGCTAATGTAGATGATGATGCCGAGACAGCAGAGTTCTAGCTTGAGAATTCTATCCGGGTATTTGATGAACTGTCTTTTAAACCTGAAGAATGCTTGAAATGTGTTATATCTTTGTTGAGGGATTCAGCCTACAATTGGTGTAAGACATTGATTTCGGTGGTATCGAAAGAGAGAGTAACCTGGGAATTCTTTCAAGAAGAGTTTCGGAAGAAATACGTCAGTGAAAGATTTATTGACTAGAAACGTAAAGAGTTTCTTGAGCTAAAGCAAGGTAATATGACAGTCACTGAATACGAAAGAGAGTTCGTCAGATTGAGCAAGTATGCCAGAATATGTTCCTACGAGGCCAAAATGTGTAGGCAATTTGAAGATGGGTTGAATGAAGACATTAACGTATTTGTTGGGATTCTTGAATTAAAAGAAATGGTGGTACTTGTCGATCGAGCTTGCAAGGCTGAAGAACTACTTAAAGAGAAGAAAAAAGTAGAATCTGAGACACGAAATTGGAAGAAAAGACCGATGGGCGGTGCACCCTCACAGCAACCCGGAAAACTAAGAAATATGAATCCTCGTTCCAAAGTTTCATTTGGACAGCCATATGGGAATTTTAAGAAGCAAAATGTGGGTCCTAAGTCCCAGACTACTTCGGCAGCTAGTGTAGGGAACTCGAGATTTGTTAAGCCTGAGTGCCAGCGGTGTAGCAGAAATCATTTTGGTTCGTGCAGAGCAAATGAATGTTTTGATGTGGTTCTCCGGATCATTTTATTAGAGACTGTCCAGAGAGGATTGAAAAAGAAAAATTTCAGAGTACAAAAGAAAGTGGTGCGGATTCGAGGGGAAGGTATCCAAGAAAAGCTGGGAGTGAAGCAAGCAGCAAGAATGTAGCCAGAGATGCAGCAGTTAAATCTGAAGGAAGGGCTTCGGGTAGAACTTATGCTATTAAAGCGCGTGAAGATGCTTCCTCACCCGATGTGATCACCAGTATATTTTCTCTCTATGATGTTAATGTTACTGCTTTAATTGATCCTGGTTCTACTCATTCATATGTGTGCATAAAATTGGTTTCTAGCATGAATATACCTGTTGAGAATATAGAATTTATGATTAAAATGTCAAACCCGTTAAGCAAATGTGTTATAGTTGATAAAGTATGCAAGAAATGTCCTTTAATGATTCAGGGTTATTACTTTCTGGCTGACTTGATGTTGTTACCGTTTGATGAATTTGATGTTATTTTGGGCATGGATTGGTTGACATTGCATGATGCTATAGTAAGTTGTAAACAGAAAGTTATTGAATTAAAGTGTGAAAATGGCGAAACTCTGTGGGTTGAATCAGATAAATCAGAGGCATTGTCTAGTGTGATTTCTTCAATGTCGGCCCAGAGATATTTGAGAAAGGGTTATGAAGCTTATTTAGCATATGAGTTGAATACAAAAGAAATTGAAAAGAAAGTAGAATCAGTGTCGATTGTATGTGAATTCGCGGATGTATTTCCAGAAGAATTACCGGATTTGCCTCCAGTCAGGGAAGTAGAATTTGGTATAGAGTTGATGCCGGGAACAGCTCCGATCTCGATTGCTCCATATAGAATGGCACCAACAGAATTGAAGGAATTAAAGTCGCAGTTGCAAGAGTTGACAGACAAAGGCTTCGTGAGACCGATTTTTTTCACCTTGGGGTGCTCCTGTATTGTTTGTAAAAACGAAGGATGGTTTAATGAGACTATGTGTTAACTATTGGCAGCTGAACAAAGTGACAATCAAGAACAAGTATCCATTGCCGAGAATTGATGATTTTTTTGATCAGCCGAAAGGAGCGATGTGGTTTTCAAAGATTGGCTTGAGATCTGGGTACTACCAGCTGCGGGTAAAAGAGTCAGATGTGCCTAAAACTACTTTTAGAACAAGGTATGGTCATTATGAATTTTTAGTTATGCCGTTTGAGTTGACAAATGCTCCTGCTGTGTTTATGGATTTGATGAATCGCATATTTCAACCATACTTGGACAAGTTTGTTGTGGTATTTATAGATGATATTTTAATCTATTCAAAAGATGAGACCGAGCATGCTGAGCATTTGAAAATAGTTTTGCAGACTTTAAGAGATAAGCAGTTATATGCCAAGTTTAGTAAAAGTGAATTTTGGCTTCGGGAAGTTGGATTTTTGGGTCATATTGTTTCAGGTGATGGTATACGGGTTGATCCCAGTAAAATTTCAGCTATTATTGATTGGAAACCACCGAAGAATGTAATCGAAGTTAGAAGTTTCTTGGGGCTAGCTGGATATTATCGACAGTTTGTGAATGGATTTTCTATAATTGCTGCTCCTATGACTAGATTACTCCGCAAGGATGTTAAATTTGAGTGGATGGAAGAATGTCAACAGAGTTTTGAAGAATTGAAAAAGTTATTAATAGAGGCACCAGTGTTAGTACAACCTGAGTCAAGTAAAGAATTTGTGGTGTATAATGATGCTTCTCGAAATGGTTTGGGATGTGTGCTTATGCAAGAAGGAAAGGTTGTGGCTTATGCTTCGTGGTAGTTAAAACCTCACGAGAGGAATTATCCAACTCATGATTTGGAATTGGCTGCGGTGGTGTTTGCTTTGAAGATTTGGCGACATTATCTATATGGAGAAAAGTGTCGAGTATATATCGACCACAAAAGTCTTAAATATTTGATGTCACAAAAAGACTTGAACTTGAGACAGCGAAGATGGTTGGAGTTATTGAAAGATTACGAGCTTGTGATTAACTACCATCCAGGAAGAGCAAATGTAGTTGCTGATGCTTTGAGCAAAAAGTTGTTGTTTGCTTTGAGAGCTATGAACACTCAGTTGGAAATGTCAGATGATGGTTCAATTCTAGCCGAATTGAAAGCAAGACCGATGTTTTTACAAGAGATTTGTGATGCTCAGAAAAGCGATGAAGACTTGCAAGCCAAAAGAAAGCGATGTGAGGTTGATACAGAGTCAGATTTTAGAATTGGTTCTGATGGGTGTTTGATGTTTAAAGATCGGATTTGTGTACCAAAGAACGAGGAATTAATTCAAAAGATCCTGCAAGAAGCACATAGTGGTTGTCTCTCGATTCATCCGGGCAGTACGAAAATGTATAATGACTTGAAGAAAATGTATTGGTGGAATGGAATGAAAAGGGATATATCGGAGTTTGTGTCCAAATGCTTAATTTGTCAACAGGTGAAAGCTGAACACCAAGTGCCTTCGGGATTACTTCAGCCTGTTATGGTTCCTGAATTGAAATGGGATCAGATTACTATGGGTTTTGTCTCAGGGTTGCCATTAACTCCAGGAAAGAAAGATGCCATCTAGGTAATAGTTGACAGATTAACTAAGTCGGCTCATTTTATTCCAGTAAATACAGATTATTCTCTTAACAAGTTGGCTGAACTGTATGTCAAAGAAATTGTTAGACTACACGGAATACCATTGTCGATCATTTCGGATAGAGATCCGAGGTTTACCTCGCGGTTTTGGCAAAATTTGCAAGATGCATTAGGTACAAAGTTAAATTTCAGTACTGCTTTTCATCCACAAACTAATGGGCAATCAGAGAGAGTAATTCAGATTCTTGAAGACATGCTCAGATGTTGTGTATTAGAATTTCAAGGAAGTTGGGAAAGATATCTACCGTTGGTGGAATTTGCTTACAATAACAGTTATCAGACGAGCTTGAAGATGGCACCTTATGAAGCATTGTATGGTTGTAAGTGTCAAACGCCTTTGTATTGGACTGAACTCAAGGAAAATCGGATCTATGGAGTTGATCTAATAAAAGAAACCGAAGAAAAAGTGAAGGTAATTTGAGATTGTTTGAAAGCTGCTTCAGATACATAGAAATCTTATGCAGATTTGAAACGAAAAGAAATTGAGTTTCAACTCAGTGATAAAGTATTTTAAAGGTGTCTCCGTGGAAGAAAGTTCTTAGATTTGGACGGAAGGGCAACTTAAGTCCACATTTTATTGGGCCGTATGAAATAATTGAAAGAGTTGGACCAGTAGCTTATTGGTTAGAATTGCCATCTGAATTGAAGAAGATTCATGATGTGTTCCATGTGTCTATGTTACGTCGGTATTGTGCGGACCCTTCACATGTGGTTTCACCGACAGAAATTGAACTACAACCAAACATGACCTATGAAGAAGAACCGATAAAGATTTTAGCTCGAGAAGTTAAACAACTAAGGAATAAAAGTATTGCTCTTGTGAATTGCAAAACTTGCATTCTAGAAGTTTCTAGTATGAAATTGCTTTGAAATATTAATTAGGAGGTCTTAAATAGTAATTTGGCCAATTTTAAGTTCATGGACAAAATTTGGACATGGATGGAATTTTTGAAAGTTTAGTAAGGAGGGGCATTTTGGTCATTTGGATATTAACATGAAATAAAAAGGGAAAAATAACACAAAATTGATCATCTTCTTCATTACCACGAAATTTCAAGGGTTCTCCATAGCTAGGGTTTGTTTCAAGCTTCCAAGCTCCATAATCAAGAAAGACGTGGAATCAACCTTGATCGAGGAAAAGAAAAGATTGTGGACTAAATTGCAAAATTGCTATATTTTGTACCGAGGTAAGTTCATGTGTAAGTAATGTAACATAATTGCTATTTTAAGTGGTTTAATGCTATTTATATGATATGATACTTGTTATTATGAATATTATACTTTGTGAAATATTATGTATTGGTATGAAAAGTATGTGATTAAATTGATAAGTATGAGATGCAAGCAACGTATTGGTTCCGATATTCCAAGGAGAACGACTGGGAAATGTGTGATTGAGGAAAATCCCGTTTGAACCTTGGGAATAGATTAGGATACAATTGACATGTCACTAGGATGGTTGGGCATCCGAACTCGTTGAGTTGAGTCCGAGTTCACTTATGGATGCAAATGTCCGAACTCGTTGACTTGAATCCGAGTTCGTGAGATGTAACTAGGCATCCAAACTCGTTGAGTTGAATCCGAGTTCACTTATGGATGCGAACGCCCGAGCTCGTTGAGTTGAGTCTGAGTTCGCTTATGGGCGGGTTACATGGTCGCTTGATTACATATGTGGCACTTATGTGCAAATTATCCATGTATCCGAGTTATATTCCGATGTGTTCAACGGGTAAAATTTTAGCGAAATGGAAGAATGATTGAGATGCAAATGATATTTTGGTAAGTGTCGCGAAATGCACACTTTGGACAGGTATTAACCCTCGGGTTGAAACTAATATGTCTTGGTGATAACATGCTAATGTTGTTTGGTATAGTTGCTTTGTTATGTTACTTGTTTTTTGCATATGGACTTACTAAGCATTTATGCTTACTCCCTCTTTTCCATTCATTGTAGTGTTGGATAAGCCGGCTCAGGAATCGGGATAAGTCGAAGGCTCGATCACACTATCCGAAGGAGTTTTTGGTAAAATGTTTTTATTTTGTGTAAATAATCTTATGATATGGTTGTGGTTTGGTTAAGAAAATGCTTGGTCACTGGAATGGCTAGCCTAGATAATGTTGGATGCTATGTGAGACTAATATGTTCTATAGTTCATGAAAATTCATAAAAAGATGAAATTTGCCATAAAACAGAACATTACAGTAACAATGACGTGAGTTTGAAAAATCACTAAAAATAGTAGAAACCGAATTAGGTGATGAATTAAATGTGTAATTAAATTTTATTGTGTCTACTTTCATATGAAAGAAGACAAATAGGTAAAGGAGTTATATGTGATGAGATATTTGAGTTTTAGTGAGACAGGGCCAGAGAGATTTCTGGATCCCCTATTCCAAATTTGGGAATTCACCATAAATTGTACAAAAATAATTAGGAGGTATGCTTTATATGTTCAAAATCCTTATTGAGTCTATTTTTAATAGAAACAAATGGAATAGTCATATAAAGTTTGTAGAGATAGAAAAGTGGTTCGTAGTAAGCAGAGGTCAGTGCAATCGAGTCCTGAAACAGGGGTAACTTTAACTAATAAACTGTACTAATTGGGCTGACCAAAAATTCTAGAAAAAAATTAGTATATAGATATATGAGTCTATTTTTAGGGAAAATTTATGGATCTTGATTTCAAATTTCGTAACTTGAGATATGATTTTTTTTGTAACCATAATGCAGGTAAACAGTATGCTGTGAATGTAGAATTAAATGTTTCAAAGTTCTTAAAATGGAAAATTATGTTCAGTAACACCTCAAGCTCGACTCCGGCGATGGTCTCGGGCTTGGGGGTGTTACACATATACTCTTTTCCCTTCTCTTTCTCCTAATTCTTTTTGGTTGAATTCTACCAGCCTTCATTTAGCATCACTTTAACTACTCTGTTATTTGGTAAAGCTGGATACAACCCCTCTTCTTGATCGGTGTAAGGTAAACTTTTGGGTTCTCGTGTAAGGTTGGGCCAAATTCTTATTTTCTCCTTATGCTAATAAGTGTTTATCTAGACTTAGATTGTTACTCCAAGTTCTTTTTCTTGCAAATATCGTTAATGGATTCTTCGTTATTGCAGTTTTTCATCAAGGGGGAACATAGCTAGTCTTCGATTAACTTTTGTGGCGTGCTAACTACACTTGTTGTTTAAGGCAAGTGTTAAGACTTTCTTATTTTAGATTAAGTATTGTAAGTAAGTGTGTTCTATTATTGGGTTTCTAACAGAAAACTTTAATTAGTGTAGGTTGGTGATCAAGGGTGGTCTTACGTTTTGATAAAGGTGTGTAATCGTGTCCCCAACTTTGTTACTATCAAGAGCCGATAAAGGTGTGTAACCACACCCTATTGTAGTGTAGATTGGTAAAAGCTGAAATGCCGAAATGCCGAATGTCGGCATTAGACGCCTTATGAGCATGCGAATGCACATGGGGCGAACCGAGCCCACAAATCATGGGTAATAGACTGTAGAAGCCTTCATGTGCATTTTCGTGCACATGAGCCGTCATTGGCCTTGATGGGTCGAAATGGGCCTAACAGGCCTGTGGGCTCGCACGGGCCGAATACTCAGTAAGTGATCATTGATAGATTGGAATATGAGGCTCACAGTGTCGTTTAAGAATCTGGGCTGATTGGGCCACACGAGCGTGTAGGCCCACTTGAGCCCAATATGGGTTTTGGGCCCATTTAAACCATTATGTCTATTAGGTTACCTAGGTCGCTTGAGGCGATGATGGACCTTCTGTTTGGTCGTTAAGACCTCATATTGTAAAATTACCGAAATACCCTTGGTGGGTAAAATTACCGTTTTATTCGTCACTGATAAAATGACCGTTACATACCTAGTGGTTATTCGACAAATGTATGTATGATTGTTATATGTTGATACCAAGCATGACAGCCTGCATTCACATATATTGCTATGACATGTCATCCTGCATGGGGTTGGGTTATTATTAATGAAGGAAGTGTACGGCTTATAGTCGTTCTGTTCAAGGCTTATAGCCTTTCTGCTTATGGCTTCTACCCATTCTGATATTTCACAGCATTGTTGCGATACTTACGGCTTTTAGCTGTTCTGTCTACTCTGTTGACTTAGTGCCGCAATCGGTGCTAAGCTTGGTGTATTGGCTAGGTGGGTCGATTTAATCCCCACATGGTGTGCTGGTTAGTACGGGCGGTGTATTGGTTGGATTGGGTTGGATTTTTGTTTGCATATCTACATCTGATACTGATTTTGTATTGGGCTTAGGTCCACCTGATTCTGTGATGGGCTAAGGCCCACCTGACACTATTTACTATGTTGGGCTTAGGCCCAATCTGATACTGTGTTCTATATGTCTGATTGCTTGATTGTAGGGGATTATACACTGAATTTACGTAAACTCACCCTTCTGGCTATCCGTGCAAGTAATCCCCAACGTTAGGCGGTTCAGTGTTGTAAGGAGCTCGATGGTGGCCCACACTTCTGCACTGGTTTTATGCTAGCTAGTTTTTAAGTATTTTATTTGGAATTCTATTTTGTAATAAGGCCTCATTAACTTTTGGATTTTAATTTAGGATTTTACGGTTTTAAGTTTTATACCTACTAGATTTAGGACGTGGTTTTCCAAAACAATAATTGTTTTCAAAATTGACACGCTTCCGCAACACTTTCAAAATGGTTTCACGACTCAATACTTGAACATTACATTTTTGAAATTCACCAATTTAAAATTATGCTTCCGTAACAAATAGGATTTTAAAAGTAATAACGTCTTAAAAAGGGAATAAACTTTTTAATAAACCATATTTTGGAATTGATTAAATGCAAACTAAGTTTTTACTCAAGTTTTTAAATAAGAAGGATTTTCAATGATAACAAGGTTTTCGACAACCACTTCCATGTGACATGCCAAATTTGAGCCTAACTTCTAGGCCAGGTTTGGGGTGTTACATTTAGTGGTATCAAAGCCAGTGTTGCAAAACTCGACTGTGGTATGGGTTTTCAAAATTTGGATTTTAAAAAGTTTTTTTCAAATATGTGATATGTTTTGAGGTACTTTTCTGAAAAATGTGGCACACCGAGTCTCCGGTGCCGAATATGTAAGTTTTTGTATGCTTTTGTCTGTTTAAAATTGAAATGTAGTAGCTGGAAATATTGAGACTACTATAGGTATGTAACACCCCGAACCCGGCCCAGACGTTACGGCCAAGTCTGGTGTGTCACATCACCTTACCTAGTTACTAAGATTAAGGTGAGCTTTGAAAACCGATATGTAAAGTTATAAGAGAAATTACCGCTTTTAATTGGTTCATTAAGAGATTCACTTTTATTATCCAACTTTGGTATACGATTGAGTTGTGTGATTGACTTTGAAAATGTTGTTTAAGTTTGAAAACTCGTGTAGCCGTATTCAAAACAATTTAAGCAATGTATGAATAAGTTGTAAAAATAAAAACCCCCAAAACAAAAATAATTAGAGCGTCATTATTACAAACCCCAAATTAAAAATAAAAATGACTAAAATAAATAGTAAAATAATTAACTTACTAAAACCAATAGTCCAGTCCATGTGGCCACTCTGAATCCCTCTCAGCTCCAAGTCCACCAATCTAGGGCTCACCTACATGGATGGAAAATAAGGGGTGAGTTTGGAAAC
Source organism: Gossypium stocksii (assembly GCA_020496765.1). NCBI lineage: Eukaryota > Viridiplantae > Streptophyta > Magnoliopsida > Malvales > Malvaceae > Gossypium > Gossypium stocksii. The sequence goes on from CM035624.1 coordinate 48,184,574, forward strand.
TCAGTGTGTAAAGAGGCCTATCTGAAGCCCAAAACAGCTCAAGCCCACGGGGCCTAAGCTCTAACCAGTCTCAGTATTAACTGGGCCGAAGCCCTATTCAATGCTCAGTTACTGGGCCGAAGCCCTATTCAGATATAGTAATACGGGCCGAAGCCCTATCAGGAAACAGTTCGGCCCATAGGCCCAATACAGAAATAGAACAGATATTAAGCATGTATGCAACCTAAAAACCCATCCTAAGTCCAACCGCTACTAATTTTTTTGGCACTCTCATTGCCTTTTGTCATCACCATATGCTCTTTTCCCTTCTCTTTCTCTTAATTCTTTTTGGTCGAATTCTACCAACCTTCATTTACCATCACTTTAATTATTCTGTTATTTGGTAAAGTGAGATACAACCCCTCTTCTTGATCGGTGTAAGGTAAACTTTTGGGTTCCAGTGTAAGGTTGGGTCGAGTGCTTGTTTTCTCCTTATACTAATAGGAGTGTTTATCTAGACTTGGGTTGTTACTCCAAGTTCCTTTTATTGCAAATATCGTTAATGGATTCTTTGTTATTGCAGTTTTTCATCAAGGGGGAACATAGCTAATCTTCGATTAACTTTTGTGGCGTGCTAACCACACTTGTTGTTTAAGCCAACTGTTAAGACTTTCTTATTTTAGATTAAGTATTGTAAGTAAGTGTGTTCTATTATCAGGTTTCTAATGAAACACTTTGATTAGTGTAGGTTGGTGATCAAGTGTGGTCTTACGTTTTTCATAAAGGTGTGTAATCGTATCCCCAACTTCGTTACTGTCAAGAGCTGATAAAGGTGTGTAACCACACCCTACTGTAGTGTAGATTGGTAAAAACTGAAAAGCTAAAATGCTGAACGTCAGTATTCGAGGCCTTACAAGTGTGCGAACGTACGTGTGGTGAACTGAGCCCACAAATCGTGGGTAATAGACTATAGAAGCCATCATGTACATTTTCATGCACTTGGGCCGTCATGGGCCTCGATGGGCAATCATGGACCTCAATGGGCTTGTGGGCCTGCACGGGTCGAATACTCAGTAAGTGATCGTTGATAGATTGGAATATGAGGCTGTAGTGCCGTATGAGAATCTGGGCTGATTGGGCCACACGAGTGTGTGGGCCCACTTGGGCCCAATATGGGTTTTGGGCCCATTTACACTATTTTGTCTGTTAGGTTACCTAAGTCACTCGAGATGACGATGGACCTTCTGTTTGGTTGTTAAGACCTTGGATTGTAAAATTACCAAAATTCCCCTAGTAGGTAAAATTACCGCTTTATCCCTGACTGACGAAATGACCATTACATCCCTAGTGGTAATTCGATGGATGTATGTATGATTGTTATATGTTGATACCGAGCATGACATCATGCATTCACGTATATTGCTATGAAATCTCATCTTGCATGGGGTTGGGTTATTATTGACGGAGGAAGTGTACGGCTTATAGCCGTTCTGTTCAAGGCTTATAGCCTTTCTGCTTATGGCTTCTAGCGATTCTGATATTTCGCAGCATTGTTGCAATACTTACTACTTTTATCTATTCTGTCTATGGCTTTGAGTCGTTCTGTTGACTTAGTGCCGCAACTGGTGCTAAGATTGGTGTGTTGGCTATGTGAGTCGATTTGATCCCCACATGGCATGTTGGTTGGTATGGGCGGTGTATTGGTTGGTTTGGGTTGGATTTCTATTTGCATATCTGCATCTGATACTGATTCTGTATTGGGCTTAGGTCCACCTCATTATGTGATAAGCTAAGGCCCACCTGACACTATTTATTATGTTAGGCTTAGGCCCAATCTGATACTGTGTTCGGTATGTCTGATTGCTTGATTGTAAGGGATTACACACTGAGTTTATGTAAACTCACCCTTCTGGCTATCCGTGCAAGTAATCCCCAGCGTTAGGCGGTTCGGTGTTGTAAGGAGCTCGATGGTGGCCCACACTTCTTCACTGGTTTTATACTAGCTGGTTTTTAAGTATTTTATTTGGAATTCTATTTTGTGATAAGGCCTCATTATCTTTTGGATTTTAATTCAGGAATTTATGGTTTTAAGTTTTATACCGCTAGCTTTAGGACGCGGTTTTCCAAAACAATAATTGTTTTCAAAATTAACACACTTCCACAACACTTTCAAAATGGTTTCACGACTCAATACTTGAACATCGCATTTTTGAAATTCACCAATTTAAAATTATGCTTTCACAACGATTAAGATTTTAAAAGTAATAATGTCTTAAAAAGGGAATAAACTTTTTAATAAACCACGTTTTGGAATTGATCAAATGCAAACTAAGTTTTTACTCAAGTTTTTAAATACGAAGGATTTTTAATGATAACAAGGTTTTCGAAAAATACTTCCATGTGACATGCCAAATTCGGGCCTAATTTCTAGGCTAGGTTTGGGGTGTTACAGGTTAGGTGATATAAATGAGGTAATGGGAGGAGGATTCGAGAAATAAAATTATGGAATTCTATTTATTTCGACGGTGGTATCAACTTGTCCTTCGGGGTGACACCATGGCAATGGTATTTGGCATAAGACCATAGATAAAAGAAGCAATGACAATCTAGTATGAGGTACATAGTGTAAGACCATGGATGAAAGATGTCATGATAGCATGGTGCACGGTAAAATGGTAATGGCATAAGTCTATGGATGAAAGATGTCGTGGTAGCAAGGTAAATGGAATAACGTATGTGGTGTAAGACCATAGATTAAATATGCAATGACAACCAAGTATGATGAGTAAGACCGTAGGTGAAAGACTCCATGGCATCATAAGATAGTATGCTAGGATAGTGGATAGGTGTAAGACCATGGATGAAAGACTCCATGGCATCCATAGATATATATTCGTTGAGATAGTAACACGAGGTAACTCTGTTGAGACAGTAAACATGGGTAAGTCCAATAGGACAAGGGAATGAGGAAAAAGGGTATAAGACTATAGTTTAAAAAGTATGCCAGGACCCCAAGTGAGTAATATACAGCCAATGCACCAACTACAAGAAACCACAAAGGTGGAGGAAGAGTTAAAAGAAAGTGCAACTAGTGGCAAGCGGATCATAAAGTGTCTGCCAAAATGTGAATGCGATAAAGGTAGAAGTGAAAGCCAACAAAAGGAAATGAATAAGGGAATTTATCCAATGATCACAAGGAAGGGTCCAAAATGAAGAGCCACTAAGGGCTACTCAATACTCGATACGTAAATCTCGTGGAAGAGATGGGAGTCTCACCCTCAAAATATGGATACTTTCCAGGGGACAGCATGTTTGCCAAGACTATTCCTCCTTAAAGAAAGTCTAGTGTGGGTATACCACATAAAGGATAGATTTGAAGGGAGGAAATTAGCAAGTGAGATGATAGGCTTGCAAATTCATATGAGCCGTAACCTATTGCTCCAACAAGATAGATCGACCTTCACGTACGAGACAAGTGATGCAACAGCCCGAATTTGGGCTTAGTCAGAAAAGTGACTTCGAAATCACTAATCCGAGGTTGGAGAAATTATTTTTTTATAATTATATTATTATAGGTGTTAAAGCATAATTATATAGGTGCATGAAAATTTTGGTGAATTAATTTTAGCGATTGTTAGCTTAATTGCGAAGAAGTACTAAATCGCATAAAGGGAAAAAATTTTATTTTGCTAGCTAATTGTGTTAAATAGCTAGAGATCTTTTTTAGGGCCTTTAATGATAAAATACACCCATTTTATAAGGGTGGTTGGCCATAGGGACAAGAAATTTAGAAAGTCAAAATTTTAGGTGGAGTTGGTGACCTATTTTGACTAAAAATGAAAATTAAAACAAAAAGAAATAGGCTTCATCTTTCTATCTTCTTCTTCACCGAAAATACTCAGAAAAATAAGGGTTTTGAGAATTAAAAATTTCAACCAAGCTATCCTCTTCCAAGTAAGTGACTCCCATGGCCTTTCTTGAAATTTTTTGTACTTTTGGGACCTTTGTAGCATGAGCTATCTATTGAAGGGATTTTTTTTGCAAAATGGTTGAGGGTTTAGAGATTCACCATGAGAGCATATATGTTGTTGCTGGAATTTTATGAAAGAAAATGAATTATTGTTGTTAAATAAACAACTTTTGTGAAAGAGTTTGCATAAAAACACTTGGATTGGACCTAGTTGTGAAAGTTGTTAAATTGTGTAGTAAATGCATGAAATAATGGGAATTGTGGGCTGCCATAAGAGTAAAAAGAGTTCGGTTAGGCTGTTAATAAGGAAATTTGATAAAGAATCAATTTCCGAGCCTAAGGGTAAAATGGTCATTTTATAAAAGTCTAGGGGCAAAATGGTCACCTTGCTAAATTATGAATTTTGAGTTGTTTAGATGAAATAAAGTGATTAAATTATTGAAATTTTGTTATTTTAAATCAAGAAGTGCAAAACCTGAACCTTGACCGAGGGAAATTCAAGCTAACGGATTGAACCAAATTATCCGTCTACATTTTGTATATGAAGAAAGTTGTAGGTAAATAATACAACTTTATTATAATTATTCATGAAATCATTGATTGATTAAAATTGACTCATCGTGTCTATGATTTATGCATGAGAACATTTATTGAGCATGAATTGTTAAATGATGATTTTTAGTAATAAAATGATGAGAGTACATGTGACAAAGCCCGATGGAATTGTGGAAATAGATTGGATATTCATTGCCTTGATACTAGGGTTATATGAGAGCTAGTGTAAGACCATGTCTGGGAAATGGCATCGACCTTGTTACGTGTTAGTGTAAGACCATGTCTGGGACATGGCATCAACATGGATATGTGCTAGCCAGTGTAAGACCATGTGTGATAAATGGCATCGGTGTTGATACGAGTGCTAGTGTAAGACCATGTCTAGGACATGGCATCGGCCTCGACATGCAAGTCAGTGTAAGACCATGTCTGGGACATGGCATCGGCGGATAGATGAGAACAAGTGTAAGATCATGTCTGGGACATGGCATCGGCCTTGATACTTGCGAGTCAGTGTAAGACCATGTCTAGGATATGGCGCTGACTTGACATGTGAGCCAGTTTAAGACCATGTCTGGGACATGGCATCGGCTTGATACCCTATGTTTGAGGTTTATTGAATATCCTTCCAAATTCTAAATAATTCAAAGGGAAAATTTAAGTTTGTACCTAGATCGAAAGATATTATGATGACCTTGTAAGTGGTGCAGGTACTTATATGAAATGCATGATATGTGAGCTTGATATTATGTTGCTTGATTAGTAAAGATGAAAATGAGTAAGTGATGCCTATAGTCATTTTTTCATATCATGCAAAACTTGTGATGTGTTGAAAGCATCTTGTATCATGGTAAATTGTTATTATTTATTTACTTGCAACTTACTAAGTTATGTGCTTACTCGCTCACCTTTCCATTTTCTTATAGTGTTGCCTATCTAGCTCGTGGATAATTAGACGTCAGAGACTTCGTTCACACTATCAACAAAGCATTTGGTATAGTTAGTTTCTAGCATTTTGAGAAATGGCATGTATAGGGACTAGTCATTACTATGTGTCATTTTATTTTGGAGCCAAATGTATTGGCTTGTTTTAGAACTTGATACATTTTGTATAATGCCATGAATGATGGCTAATATTGGAAGTTGATATATGAAAATGTTGATGTTATTCATGAATGTGCACTATACTTAGTTGAGTATATAGGACGTCAAATTGTGGCTATTTGGGTATTTATTTGTACCATGTTAAGTATTGGGATGTTTGGTAAATGTTTAATGTTTTTTCAAGGTGGCAAAAGGCTTGGTAGATAGCCTTATATTGTCCATATAGGTAGACACATGGGCATGTGTCTAGGTCGTGTGTGACACACGGTCTGTAACACCCCAAACCTAGCCTAGACGTTATGGCCAAATCTGGTGTGTCACATCACCTAAACTAATCCACGTTACCTAGTTACTAAGTTTGGTGGTGAGGTTTGCAAAACAATATCTATGGTTAAGGAGAAATTCCAGATTTATTTGACGATCATACTAATCTCTACCAGTTATTAAAACATTTACTTATTTATCATTACCTTGGTTGGATGATTGAGGTGTTAGATTGGTTTTGAAAACATTAGTATAAGTTTTGGAAAAACGTGCGTTGTTGTAGTTAGAGTAAAACATGCATAAGTAAAAAGAGATAAAAACCCCAAATACGAATAGTTAAAGCGGTCTTATTACAAACCCAAAATGAAAATAAAACGAGTAAGTAAAAATAATGAAATAACTTAAGTGAGTTTAAAACCAAAACTCGGTCTCTGTGGCCACTCTGAATCCCTCCCAACTCCAAGTCCACGAACTAGGGCTCACCTGTAAGGACGAAAAGAAAAGGGTGAGTTTGGAAAACTCTGTGTGTGTAGAAGCCCATCCAAAGCCCAAGTTAGCTCAAGCCCACTGGGCCTAAGCCCTATTCAGTCTCAGTCGGTCACTGGGCTGAAGCCCTATTCAGTTTCAGTAATCTGTGCCGAAGCCCTATTCATATAGCAGTATGGCCCATAGGCCCAAATAGAATAGTACAGATAAACAGTATGCATGCAAGCCCATATCATGTGGAGAGACTACTCAACCCACCCAACCGCTAGACACCACCCGTACCAGCCAACACACCATGTGGGCAATAACTCGACCCACCCAGCCCACACACCACAGTCGCAGCATGGCTGCTCAGATAATCAGTATAACGAGGCAAAGCCCCTTTTCAGTAATACGAGGCATAGCCCCTTTTAGTAAACGTGGCAGTGCCACTCACACTTCCTCCATTATTAACCCAACCCATGAAACAGATATGTATAGTATGGCACACAGTAACAGTAACAGTAACAGTGAAGTCATGCATTTCAGACATATCTAGCCCTAGGGGTATAACGGTCATTTTACACCTAGGAGTAAAACGGTAATTTCTCACCCTAAAAGGGTATTTCAGTACTTATTTCATAATTTAAGAGTTTTGTGCATGTTACAGTTTCTACTAATCTCTATTTTCATCTCTACAGTCTATGTAACAGATTTTAACAATTTCAGTCACTAGGCCCCAAAACACCTAATGGGCCCTACATTGTCTATTGGTCACTTAAGCCCATTCAGTCTAGTTTTAGTATTTAGTTACCAGCTTTAGCAGTTTTAACCCTACAGTCTTCAAAATACACTTAAAGCCTATTTTTACCCAAATGGGCGCGAAAGCCCATTGGGCCCACATTCGGCCCACTGAGGCCCAACTCACCGAAGTACATGAAATTATGCACTCGACTCACCTACCAGTAGCAATTTCAGATCCATCATACTCCTTGAGAGTGTTCACACGCTCACAAGCCCACGAAATGCCAGATCTTCGGCATTTCAGCTTTTCAGCTTTTACCGATTTGAACCATGAAAGGGTGTTCAATGCACACACCTGTTTGCGCTTCCACCGGCGAAGACTCCTAAGCGATACCTCCTACAATCCATTACTTAACCGATTAAACCACAGATCTACAGTAGAAAATCCCTTACCATAATCGGCGAAGGTCCCTAATGGCCATGAAATCTTACCTTTGTCAACTTAGATGCACTAGATCTAGTTCTAGTTGTATCGATGCCTTCAACTCCTCGTTGGCTCTCCTCTTCTGCTAACTAACACGTATAAGAACCAAAATACAACACTGGGTTATCCATAGACTATGTCGACAGCCTTCCTAAGTACAAGGGATTTTGGCTTTTCCCTAACTTTTAAAAAAACCAACATATTCAGTGTTTGATCACTTACTGTTGACTCTACTTGATGAATACTCTTCCACGCCCTCTCTAAACTAGATCTATAATAGATCTATCCCCAAACGTTAACAAAAAATGGCTCTAAGACGTTTGGCTTTTAGATTTCTACTTAGATGCTATTGTCGACACCACAGAGGATTAGGGGCAGTGAATTGATAGTAAAAGAAATAAAGGATGAGGGATTCAGCTTGTTAGAGAATTCAAGAGAAGAAAAAGATGATTTTGGAAAAAAGGGGTAGTCAACAATGGGGAGTTTCGGCATCTAGAAGTTGTCGACAGAGGTTGAAGAAAAGAGAAAAGGGGATAGATTGATTCGGCTTAGAAGGGCTTGCAATAGGATGAAATCAACTTGAAGAGAGAATGGTAGGATGGGATCGGTTCAAGGTGCAAGAAGACTAAAAAGGGAAAAGAAGAATGGGAGAAGAAGAAAAGAAAAAAGATGTGAGTTCGGCTAGAAGGTGCAATCAGCAATAGGGTTTTAGGGTAGTAGGGTTCGTCTATTAGGTAAGAAAAGAAAAAAAGATTGTGGCAAAAGAATGATAAAAAGACAGACCTAAAGCTTTATACTCAATCGGTAGAAAAAGAGAACTCACTGACCTAGAGAAATCAGCACACTAACACCCAAATGCCGAAAATGCTATGCTCAAAGCTGGATGCCAAAATTGCACTATACAAAGTCCCTTGGCCGGCCACTACTTCTTCAAATTCGAATATCCTAAAATCTCTCCTTGTTCCACTCTCATGAGCAATTCAAACTCTCCAAGCTAGAGTTCCACTTGAGTGCCAACACTTGCCCACACTTGCACATAAAAATAAAAGTACTTTGAACTTACCTTGACTTGAACCCTGGACCTCTAACTCCCTCCTAGGAGCCACTTTTTTAGGAGCTTAGTGGCACCACCTTGCCACTTTGCCAAGGCTCCTTTTGTGACAAACTTTACCAAGTTTTTCTTAAGAGCCCTCTTGACCAAGTTCTTTCCTTCACTTAAAAACATACTTTGCTATTTTTATTGGGTTTTAACCTGAATTTGGGCCCCCTAAAGGCTCACTAACATACTTAAACAAAAATTTCGCAACCTCAACAAAGAAAATTCACAATTTTTGCAAGATCGTAATAAACCTAAAAAATCCCGAAATTCAGGGCGTTACACGGTCTGCCCTATGGGCGTAAGGTTAGGTCGTGTGTCCCTTACACCTTGGATTGGTAGAATTAAATACCTAGTATTAAACACATAAGCTGAGACATGACCGTGTGTCTCAACCATGTGGAGGACACAGCCTAGCACACGGGTATGTGCCATAGCCATGTCACCCCTAGGAGTTGCTAACGCCAGAAATAGAATACTAAGGTTTTCACACATGGGTTGCGACACGGGTGTGTCATGGTTGTATAAGGGACACAGGCCATGAACACGAGTGTGTGTCAAGCCATGTGAAAGCCCCTGTAGATTCATTGTTAGGGAATAAATCCACACAGACGAGGGGTACAGGCATGTCCCTAGGTGCTTAGCCCATGTGTACCACATGGGCCTTCAGCACAGCCATGTCTAGAGGCCATATGGGCGTGTTGCCCTTCCACATGGGCGTGTGCCCTATTTTTTTAGTAGTTTTTGATAAAAATACTCAAAAGGGTCTCAAATTGTTTCCAAATCATGTTTTGGGCTTCGTGGGTCCATATTAAGGACCGTAAGATGATGTTTGAAAATGTTTTAAATTGGAACGAAGTTTTATGAATTGAAAGTGTGTGTTTGCTTGCGTTAGTAAGGTAATGCCTCGTACCCTAATCCGACATCGGATACAGGTAAGGGGTGTTACAAGTAAGCTTCCAAGTAAAAGATGAAATAAGAATGGGTTCGCGAGAGCGGTGAGGTCTATAGAAAGTCAACAGAACACGAAAATGACAAGTCCTTTGGGACTAGTGTAAGGTAAGAGGGAGTCCAGTAAGGACCGGTCCAACCAGAGAAGTTTTCTATAGAAGGTATGATCTAAGGATCCTTGGAAGAAAAGTAAAAAAAAAAAAAAACTACCATAAAGGTATTTCAATACCATGTGTGTATGAAAAAAAGAGATAAAAGAATAGGATAGGCTTCGATGATGTGGCGAGGTACCTAGATTACGGTTACATAGAGAGTCCAGCCAAAGGATGGTCTTATGGCAAGCTTAGTAGCTTAAAAGATCGGGTGGAGTCCGCCGCCTGATAAAGAAATACCCACTTTAAGTGAGCAAGGACTGTTTATATTATAGTGTTTATGTAACACCCCAAACCCGGCCCAGACGTTATGGCCAGATCTGGTGTGTCACATGGATGATGAATTACACCACTTTCTTTAATTAATACGCTTAGGGTGACTTTTGCAAAACCATTGTTAAGAGTTTGGAATGAAAACAAGTCATTTAATTTGTGAAAGTCCTATCCACTACCACTTAGAGTTTATTTCTTTAGAAGATCTTATTTTTTGGTGAGTTATCCATTTGTTGCGTGTGATATATTTTAAAAATGTTGATTATTTTGGAATAAAAACCCCGCGTAGCCTAATTCTATCCATTTTAAACGAGCAATAATTTAATATTGAAAAACCAACACAAAAATGAAAATAACCAATGAGAGGCCTTATTACAAATTTAAAACCCAAATAACGAGATAATACTGAGATGAATAAATTTAAGAAAAATATAACCGAAGGTAGTTCACGTGGCAACTCCGAATCCCTCCAGCTCTAAGTCAACTAAGTTTAGGGCTCACCTACATAGATGAAAGGAAAGGGGGTGAGTTTGGAAAACTCAGTGTGTAAGCTAAACCCAACCAGAGCCCAAATCAGTTGAAGCTTTACTGGGCCTAAGCCCTATCCAGATACAGTATTAACTGGGCCTTAGCCCTATTCAGTAAGTAGAGATTAACTGGGCCTTAGCCCTATTCAGTAATCAGTGTAGCCCTTAGGCCCATTACAGTAACATAACAGTATTTATGCATGTATGCAAAGCCCAGCCCAATCCAGCCCTACACACCACCCATACCAACCCTACACACCATGTGGGGAATAACTCAACCCACCCAGCCCTACACACCACAGTCGCAGCTTAGCTGCTTAATCAGATAACGTGGCCAAGCCACTAAACAGTAAAACGAGGGAAAGCCCCTAACAGTAAACTTGGCATTGCCACTTAGCACTTCCTCCATCAAACCCAATCCCATGCAACAGTGTATATTATGTCATGGCATACGATGAACAAATAAAATTTAGCATGCATTTCAGTCAATTTAACCCTAGGGGTATAATAGTCTTTTTGCACCTAGGGGTAAAATAGTAATTTTCCACCCTTAAGGGGTATTTCAGTAAAATTTACCAGTTTTTAGGGTTTCATGCTCATTACAGTTTGTTAACAGTCTTAATGGCATCTAGATAACTTATTTAGCCCATTTTATTATTACAGAGTCATCGGCCCTAAAACCCCTAATCGGCCCTACAGTGTCCACTAGCTATTTCGGCGCACTAGGCCCATATTTTACGCCGGTTTTAGCAGAATTAAAAGTCCAACTACCAAATTAAACTTACAGTTCATTTTCACCCATACGGGCCCGTAAGCCCATTGGGCCCAAATTCGACTCTTCGAGGACCATAATCACCAATGCGCACGAAAACGCGGACATAGTACTCTTACCGTTTGTGATTATCAATTTTACCGTTTTAACCGACCCACAAGTGTTTGCACGCTCGCAAGCCCTTGAAATGCCAAAATTTTGGCATTTCAGCTTTTCAACTTTTGCCGATCTAGTCTACTAGTGGGTGTCATTTACACACCTGATTTGCGATATACTATGACAAATTTCCCCACTCGATCAACCTACAACGGTCCACTATGACATTAGCCTATAATCCAACGTTATTAACCGAAATCATTAACATACAAACACCACCATATTCGGCCATCCTTACCAAAAGCCGATATCCACTTACCTTAACTAAGATCTACCACTAGATCTAGATCTAGCTCGCTTCCACGTCCTTAGCCTTCACTGCTCCTTACTTAGATCACCCCTTTTGCGAACTAATACACATAAGAACCAAATAAAAAGACTAATAAAAACCCTTAGCCACAATCGATAGCCACCCTAAGGACTTGGGGGTTTTTCGGCTTTTCTTGAGCCACTAGGTAATGAATGAAAAGGGGTTTTGAAAACTTACCAACTATCTACTTGCCAAAGAAACATCCTCGATCTAGCCTAACCCATATCTAGGATAGATCTAATCAGAACATAAGAAGAAAAAGAAGAGATCTAAGTGTTTGGCTCACTAAGTATGTCGACAAAGGAGAAGGCTTTCCAATTCTGAGATTTTAGATAATCGGCCAAAGAGAAAATATTTGCAAAGCAAGTGAGAGGGTTTAGCTAGAAGGAATGCAAGAGTAAACAAGAATCAAGAAGAGAAGAACAAGAGATCCAGCCAGGAAGAAATCGGCAATACTAGCTTCAGGTTTCGGCTTTTATGGTATGACTAAAAGGCTTGAGAATGGGGTTACTTTAATCGATGGGGGAGAGATGAAGAAGAAGAGAAGAGAAAGAAGAGGAGAGAAAGAGGATGACAGATTCGGCTTGAAGAAAAGAAAAGAGATGATGGTTGCATTTTTGGCTTTATGGAACTAAAGAGAAGAGAATAGAAAAAAAGCAGAGAACCCCAAGAGATTCAACACTTATTCGACAAGAAAGGTTTGCCAAATCCCAGATACCAGCTACTAAGAAATTCGACACTCACAGCTACACCGAAAATGCCGAAATTAAACCCCAATAGGATCAAGTTACAATCGGCTAGCACCCCTAACACCTTTTGCCGATTATGCCAAGCCAAAAACCAAACCACAAATGCCTCCTCAAGTGTCCCATGTTCGGCCAATACTTGCTCCTCATTCAAATTCCCTAGATTTGCTCCAAGATAATCTCTTCTTATCTCTCTTCACCAAATTCCATGAGTATCTCAACCTCTTCCTTCAGTATTTGACTTCAAGTCCACCACTTACCTTGTATAGGAATAAAAATAAAACACCATATTGCTTACCACGAGACTTGAACCTTAGCTCTTGCATAGCTTCCACACGCCACTCCCTTGTTCCTAAGTGGCATTACATTGCCACCCTACCATAGGTCATCTTGTGTCTTATTTTGTCAACATTTTCTTAAAAGCCCACTTAATCAGAGCCCCTTCTCCATTAAGTCCATGATTTTAAAATTCTACCGAGTTTTAACTTAAGCTTGGGCCTTCTAAAGGCCCACTACCACACCCAAACATAATTTAACATATCCCGATGAGCAAAATTTTAAGCTCACGCAAAATCACAAAAATCCCGAAAATTAGGGCGTTACAGTTTATCCTTGTGTGATAGGATCATTTATGATCAATATAGGGACCCACTAAGTTCATTTGAACTTACTGTAGTTTGTATGATGTTCGCAGGACTCGTAAGGATGATCGAGGACTCAATGAGGGATCAAGCCAGATGAAGTAGAGATCAGGGCTTGCTATTGGATAGATTCATGCACATAGAAATGGGGTACTATTAGAAGCACAGTCTCAGATATTATTTCAGCTGTAACACTCCTAACCCTTATCCGTCACCGAAGTGGGGGTTACGAGGCATTACCAGACAAAACACATTATACAAACAATCATAGATATACACATGTTTAAATTCTTTAATCAAGTTTACATTAACATATATATATAACTAATTTAAACATTTACAATCATATCATAAGTCATTTCAAATGTACAACCAATCACAAAGTTTATAAACATTAATACTGCATACACCAATTACACATAGCATGAGCACTTGTCAAATATAATGCAAATAATCCAATTAAAGATTGCATACAAAAAACTTATAAAGCATATATATTCAAATACATAACATCTTTACTCTACTCCATTCGGCATTTGAATATTACTACATGTGAAATCCAATTAATCATTTAAAACATAAACAAGTCCACTATTCATATAGACATAACTGAATGAATCATAAGTAATGATGTATTTTCGTAATATGCTTTAGCATTAATGTACAAAGCTCAAATTTATTTGGTAAATTATTCAAAGCATTAGCCGATTATAACTATGCTTAGTACACATGCCTTGTTACAATGTCCACTTAGTTTACTAAATCAAATAATGCACATAAATCCATGCCTAAAGCCAAACCTATAATTAATGAAGTATAATGCATTTCACCTATTTAAATAACCAAATAACTATAATAAGTCAAATAACACTATCACATGAAACATATGTTCAAATCAATCAATTAGATACATTCAAATTATCCATCTCCAACCGAACATGAATACACCATATTATCACTTTTAACTCAACTTCCAAGACAATTTATACATCTTAAATTAACACAATATTAAACCGCAATCAAAACCCTTCCAACAACCAATTCATTATCCTAGCTGAAATTACAAAGTATAACACAACCATTGTAACACCCTAACCCATATTCGTCGCCAAACGGGTTACAAAGTATTACCAGATGAAACACCTTTTTTTTTTGTTCATAATCAAAAGTGCTGCATAAACCATATTCCACCTAACATGTATAACCATCATTTAATCGAATTACAAAACTAACTTCACATAATAAATAAGCCATTTTCGCATGGCTTATATATGTACAAATCAAAATGAATTATATCGAAACTAGCCTATACATGCCACATAACCAAAACACAAAACATTTATTTAAGAAAAATGAAAACTGAATAGTGTGAAGATGTCTCCCCGACTTCCAACCCGAGCAATTCCTCTGAAGCCCTATAGATAGAGGAAAAACACACAGAATAAGCTTTGAAAGCTTAGTAAGCCTTAAGCATATAAACATTTCAATGATTATGGTAATTTCATATCACTAAATCGAATTTAAAAAATAATCTCAATCACATATACATTAATTGTACTCTTAAGTTCATATAACCTCATTAAATAGCTTCACTTATTTAATTTATAAATAACATATGACTATGATTTTAAATTCGTATAACAACCCTCAACTCAATCATATAAACCAAACTTGCACAAATCCATTACATAATCAACCAAAGCATGTCATATTTTCCATGTTCAATTCATGGAACCACAAGGTCACATATCAAACACATATAACATATATTCATCTGTGTATGTTTCTTTCATTCATGGTAACTTGTTTCATATATCATCATTCGATACATAACCACCATCCACTTCTAAGGTTCATATACAGTTCTCATATACAAAAAAAATCATATATTTACGAACACAGTTACCATATCACATTTCACGTATAATTTATTTGATTGTAATCACCTATCATTAATCACGTCTTATTTTCACATGGACCTTATAACATTTGATGAAGTTATATTAATGTTTACAACATAATCACAAATTCACTACAAGCTGTCTTCCTAAGCATCAGTCACTAAATTATTTAGAACTGGGGCTACAAAACTCCAAATCAAGTGCCGTTAATTTTCCCTGAAAATAGACTCATATATCCTCTATCCATAAAATTTTCAGAATTTTAGATTCATCCAATCAATACCAGATTTTTCTTGAAGTTTCCCCCGTTTCACTATTTGACTAATCTGACCACTATTCACTATGAATCAAATATCTCATTGTACAGAATTCAAAATATGTTCTTGTTTATTTAATTTGAAACTAGACTCATTAAGGAGTCTAAGAATATAAATTTTATCTTATAACCATTATTGTACAATTTATAATGATTTTCTAAAAACAGAACAGGGGATCTCAAAGTAATTTTGACTCTGTCCCACGCCACTTCAAATATCTCATTATCAGAAACTCTTTTGCTTACATGGTTTCTTTTATAAGAAACTAGACTCATTAAGCTTTAATTACATAATTTATTCAGCCTCTAACTCAACTCTCACAATTTATGGTGATTTTCTAAATTTCACATCACTGCTGCTATCCTAAGCAGATTTATTACAAATTTAATCTTTCACACATTCCTTGCATTCATATTATTTAAACATGTATATCACCAATCAATTTCATAAAACTTTTCACCATGACCGAATACACACATTCACATATGACATTTTCACACATGCTTCTCATTTCACATTTATGATTCAATTCCAATCAATCTAACATATAAAAGTATATAACACATACATGGCCAACTTAATGTATTGCACGAATTCAATTGCCGATTTAACACATGGTCTCCTGAATGATTTAATTTATGGAATGAATCCACATATCATATTAGCACATAGCCTTATAGCACCACACTTTTAATAGTTCACCGGCAATTTGCCTGCTAGGTAATAACCTGATTTCATCACCGGTAATAAGCCTGCTAGACCTTTAAGTCTGATATCATTTCACCGGCATTATGCCTGCTAGGCTCGAAGGCCCAAATAGTATCTCACCGGCATCATAGCCTACTAGACTCAAAGGCCCGAATAGTATCTCACTGGCATCATAGCCTGCTAGGCTCAAAGGCCCGAATAGTATCTTACGATATTCAAATCAACAAGTTTTATATAACACAATTATATCAATTAGATACTAACATCATTCGAATAAATATACAATCATACATCTCGATCACTTTTCTTTCATTTCATCTTTCACACTTATAATTCAATAGTTATGCATATCATCCCACTCACATTCATTTCACACTTATCATTTGATCATAAAAGCATATCACAAACTTACCTCCATGTTATAATTTCCATTCGGCCATATAAGTTCAATTGTCATAGCATTTTTTTATATATATCATGCTTACCATTTGATTATGTACACATATCGACTAATCATTACATGGAATATCTAATTCACGTAATAAATCAAATTATAATCAAATGTTATTTACGTTTGACTACTTAAAACTTACCTTGGATATTTTCGAACAGTCTCGAATCGACTATTCAACTACTTTCTCCTTTCCCTTGTTCAACCTTGGTTCTCTATGCTCTTGAGCTAATTCAAACAATTTTAACTTATTAAAGTCCTATCATGCTCACTTATGGCCGAATATGACAAGAAATTTAATAGGTCATATAGCTGCTTTTAGCTCAAATACAAAATGGTCATATCAATTAAGTAGCTTACCTTAACACGTTAATCAATAGCTATTAATCATTCCATTCAAGCTTTCAAACATCTCAAATTTACAAGCAAAATTCGGTTCTTCAATTAGGGGGTCATTCAGAAATCAAACAACCAAGGGTTATCAATTAAGCATTATTTTTCTAACATTTAGCAAAATCTACTTACTTTAACACAATAGCCAATTGTCATTTTTTTTTTCATTTTAAAGCATTAAAACACCCTCCATTAGCAAAATCAACCATGACCGAATATCATATGTCTATTGAATTCATCATTAACTCAATTATCAAGCTTTAATTCAACTTCTAACCATCTCACATTTAAATTCATCCAACAAATATTCTTCATTCAAATAAGCCATAGCCGAATGGTTCCTATCACCATTAAACCACACAAAAATGCATAAAAATTTCCATAATTACTTACAACTTAAGTTCACATGGATTTTTAACATCCTAATATCCATCAAATTTTCGTTCTCCAATTTCTATCATCAACTTACAAATTTTTTTATAAATTCTTATCCATGACTGAATGTATAATTAACCAAGATCTTAGAAATTAATTTATGGGTTAAGCAAAGGACTTAACAACTAGCTTAAATCCACAAAATTTTTACAAAAAAAAAAAATGCATAAAGACATACCTTAATCAAGCCACATTCATGGCTGAATATCCCATGCTCTCTTCCATTCTTTTACTTAATAGTTTCGGCAAGGTGAGAAGAAAACATCCTAGAACTTTGTTTTTATCACCCATGTGTTCATTATAATATATTTTCTTATTATAAAACTTTTATATTTTATATCACTAATATATAATACTTATAATTTCATTCACCTAACCCTAATGCCGTCCACTAAAACAAAGAAGGGTTTATTTGCCATACAAGTACCTTATAATTATAAACCATAACATTTGGCCACTTTTAAAATTGCTTAACAAGATTTCAAAGTTTAACAATCAACCTATTTTTAATAATTCCACATCCTATTGACAAAAATCAAGACACGAAATATTCACACATGCAATTTCACATATAATAAACATGGAATATAACATTTAATTATTTTTGTGACTTGGTTTTTGTGGTTCCAAAACCACTTTCCGACTAGGGTCAAATTAGGGCTGTCACAACCATGTCCTATTTGTATATCAAATAACCGCATACATGTAAAAGTGATATAATTAACTTCTTACCTATTTCATCTAAAAAATTATGTGACCATAATACAATACATTAACATTCCATGATTTGAAATTAATCTATCCATACCCGAAACCACAATGTAAAGCATATCTCAATTATAATTTGTACTCATATTTTGTACCTTATTACCTATCACGTTATGCTATATCCAAAATATACCATCACACATCAAATACATGACATATCCAAATCATCAAAACCACAAAACATGTCAAGCATAGTTCACACTTATAACTATACTTTGGCCAATTCATCAAAATATATGTAACCATCATTTAATCAAAGCACAAAACTAACTTAAACATAATAAACAAGCCATTTTTGCATGGCTTATATATATACATACCCAAATTCAGACATATTAACTAGCTTATACATGCCGTAGGTTTGAATTCAAACTTCAAAAGTACCGATAAATAGACGATAGTGTGAACGACTTCGCTGATGATCCCTGAGCCCGTAACAAAACTCCAAAATCTATAAAACAGAGAACAAACACATACACACAGAGTAAGCTATCACATCTTAGTAAGTCATAAGCAAATAAAAGAATCAATGACATTATTAACTCAATTTAACCAAACCAATTCACGCTTTCAGAATCACATATAATCTCAAACTTGCAAAATCATATACAACATATACATTCATTTAACAACTTTAACTTAGCCGAAATACACATATATCCATTATCAAAGTTATCATTTACTTTCAAGGTTAAAATATCATCATATAACCAAATAATTATATACACCTTCATATATGTATACACATGTTTCACACTTTAATATCACATGTTTATATCATTTGGCCGAATATAGATTTGCATTCAATACTCTAATAACCAACTTTATAACATGATTCATATCATCACTTTAAATACCAAAACTTACCTTGGTTTCAATACATTAGCTAACACATACCTGAACCTTTTAATGCGATTTCGCATTCAGTCCTTACTTAACATTAGCCGTTGAAACATTCAGAATTAAAAAGGATACGCGAATAGTCGAAAAACTCGTACAATGCCAACGTCCT
Organism: Gossypium stocksii; assembly: GCA_020496765.1. Taxonomy (NCBI): domain Eukaryota; kingdom Viridiplantae; phylum Streptophyta; class Magnoliopsida; order Malvales; family Malvaceae; genus Gossypium; species Gossypium stocksii. The sequence continues at coordinate 48,203,748 of CM035624.1, forward strand.
AGATGTGGTCTTACATATAATCACTTATCGATGCCACTGTCCTAGACAGGGTCTTACTCGTAAACACATATCAGAGTCACTTATCGATGACATATATCCTATCTATTCCTAAGGTTCATACAAGGCTTACAGATGCTGTATCTCGGTCAAATTGAACTCGTAAACATTTCTCCCAATCATAATACCTTTTAACGAACACTTTTATAATCTCATAAATTCACTTCAACATTACAAATTCATATATAATCAAAATTAATGAAATGAAATTACTTATAAACTTACCTTAGACAACGATGATCGGAACGGAACGACTATTCAATAACTTTGGTTTTCCCCTAATCTAAATCTGATTTCTTTGGTTCTTGATCTAAACATTTTCAAATTAAGCTCATTCAAACACCATTTCATTCAATTTAATCCAAAAAGATAAATGGGAAAATTACCATTTTACCCCTGTCATTTTACACTTTTTACAATTTAGTCCAAATTACATAAAACAAAAAATTTACAAAATCTCAATACATCATGCTTAGGCCGAATGTTCATCTTATTCATATAAGTCCCTACATTTCATTTATTTCACAATTTAGTCCCTCAATTTATCATTTTTGCAATTAAGCCCTAATTACTCAAATTCATCAAAAATTCCAATACGAAACAAGGTTTGAAGTATTTACTCACATAGTAAGAATTGAACTTAAGACAACGCCAGTGGCTTGAACCACTCAAGGATTATGATCTGATCATTAACTATCATCCAGCAAAAGCCAATGTCATGGTTGATACTTTGAGGCAAAAGTCTTGATTTAATTTGAAGGTGATGAATGCACATTTGAATTTAGAGAGCGATGGCCCTATTTTAAGATAATTGAGAATTAAACTTGTGTTTCTCCAAAGGATCTTAGAGTTGTAAGAGTGCGATGATAAGCTTGAAGAAAAATATGTATTAGTTGAAAATGGGCAAACCAATGAGTTTAAAGTAAGCAAACATAGGAGTTTATACTTTTGGAGTAGGTTGTATTTTCTGAATGTTGCAACTTTAAAGCGAGACATTCTTCAAGAGGCTTACCATAGCTCTTATGCGATGCATCTAGGTAGCAATAAAGTGTATAATGATTTGGATCATTGTTTTAGTGGTCAAGCAGGAAAAAGGATCTAACTGAATATGTGACCCAAGTGTCTATTGTGTCAACAAGTAAAAGTTAAACATCAAGTTCCCTCAGGACTATTACAACCTCTAGTGATTCCTAAATGGAAATGAGAGTGAGGCACTACGGATTTTGTGACTAGGTTGTCATTATCACTATAACGCCTTGATTATGGGCCTAGTAGGATTGGGCCCTTGTGCATGGAAGCCGCTAGGAGGCTGCACAGAAAAGTATTATGTGTACAAGAAGTTTCACAAATTGGTTGCTTGCATTAATGGCTAAGTGATTTAGGGATAGTTGGAAGTGTTGGAGAAGTCTTGGGTTCAAAACTAGGCTTTAGTAATTTTTTTTTGTTTTAAGTGAATTAAACCCTTGATACTTGATAATAGGCCTTTTAAATAATTTTAGTTAAAGTATGACACAAAAGCCTAGTGGTTTAGTGGTAAGAGGCGTGTGGTGTGTGCTAGTGGTCTGAGGTTCAAATCCCTACTTGTGCAGATGGAGTTTATTTTTATTGGTGGCCATGGGAAGAAGTTGTGTTTGATCGAAACACCAAGGGTTTGAACAAATTTGAATGGGGTTGTTGTTAGCCGAATTTGGGGAGTGAAAATGGGGATTTTCGATTGTTGAGGTTTGTGAACATGAGGGACTTTGGGAGAAGATTAAGGGAGTTGAGGGGGTGATAGTAGTTGGCTGAAAATGGGATTCCCCATTATGCAAATTCAGTCATAAGCTTTTTAGGTGTCAAAATTGTGTGTTTGTTTATTGCTCTCCTTTTCGAAAGATTTACTTTCGGGTTCATTTTTTTGCCTTTTTTGGGTTGAAGGTGAATTGACCATTTGGATACTTTATTTCACTTCTCCAAACCCTAGACAAATACCTTTCTTTCTTCATCTGTACTCCATTGGTTTTCTTCAAGTGCCTTTCTTACATTGCTAAAACCAAACATTGTTTGCTCTTTCCTCATCTCCTTCTGTCAGCTCTATAATTATTGGTTGCTTCTCTTTTCTCTGTCCAATCAGTTGGGTTATCATCTCTCTTTAACTAGTATTTTAGCCGAATACTTCTGCACCCTCTACTCTTTCATCTTTGCTTTTGTAATCGGGTTATTGTGGATTCACTGACAAATTGGTAAGTGCCCTTAGTTTTCTTGTGTCGGTTCTCTTCTTCATTTTATGAACTTCTTTTAATATCTCCTATTCTCTTCCGATTGCTGCTAGAGGTTCGCTTGTACCACTTTGTCCCTATCACTTTGTGTTCTTTCGGCTTTCCTGGTGTGTGCAGACCGGCTGTCTTTTTCTCTGTAGTGATCCTACATTTTTAGGTAGGTCTCTGTTGGTTTTTGTTCATTGGCTTTCACTTACTTTCCCTTACTACTGTGTTAATCCTGAAGCTAACACCTCCATTTACTTTCGATTTATTAAAAGTGTTTGGTGAATCATATTCAGTAGTTTAAGTGAGTTAAACCACTTTTGTTCATTCAAGGCAAGTACCTAATGTTTTTGGGATTAGGAATTAAAGAGGAAGATGTTTTACATAATTGCCAATCGGCTAATGTAATGTTTTGAATGGATATAAGTTTGTGGTTGTGGACTTCGACGCGACTAGTAATCAATTGTGTAACTTTGTGCTTTCTAGATGATCAGCTGAAAAGTAGAAAGTGTGTATTCATACTGTCCTAATTGTAGATCGGTAGAAGCCAAAATGTCAGAATGGGCCGAATAGGCCCGATGGGCCCGTAGGCTTGCTTGTGTAAATCTATCTGCTAGGTGGGAAATGGTTGGGCTTGTCATGTCGCATACATGGCATAGGCCATTTTGGGCCACATTGGGCCTGACTAGGCCGTGTGGGCCCAGTGGGCTTATAGGCCCACACAAATAAAATGTATGTTATATGGTAAGTTTTAGACTGGGCTATGTCATTCGTATAGCCTGGTTAGTTTTGGGCTAAATGGGCCACACGAGCGTGTGGGCCCACTTAAGCCGAGTAATGGGCCTTAGGCCCATTTATATCATTATGTCAATTTAGGTTATTTAAGTTGCTCGAGTCGACTGTAGACCTTCCAAGAGGTCAATTGTCTGTACCGAGACTCTAGAGGGTAAAATGACCAAAGTACCCTTGAAGGGTAAAATGACTATTTTGCCCCCCGAGGGTAAATGACTGACTTGTGGTATGATGTGACTAATTTGACTGTGAATGTATGAATATGATTTGAATGACTTGACTATTATTGTAAGACCACTTAAGGCATGACTATACGGAGGAAGATCTATTCTATAAAGGTCGCACGGGTCACGCGAGACGACTATGGACCTAGTCATATGGGTCACTCGAGATGATTGTGGACGAATACTGGTATGGTCGCACGGGTCACCGGAGACGACTGTGGACCTACCGATGGCGTTCAGCCACTTAATCTGATTACGGCTTTGTGCCAACCTAATTAAGGCTTTGTGCCGATTGATGGCTTTGTGCCAAATATATTACTGTGATTGATGGTTTTGTGCCAATTGTATTACCGTGATGGATAGGCTTTTTGCCGGTTATACTACAGTTTTTGATGGCTTTGTACCAATTATAGTACCGTTATTGATAGGCTTTGTGCCAGTACCCATGGCTTTGAGCCAATCTGTTTACTAGCAGGTTGGCTGCGATTCTGGTTAGTGCTACAACTAGTGCTAACATTGGAAGTGTAGGGATGGGTGGGTGATTTATTCCTCACAGTAAGTGTAGGGTTGGATGGAGGCAAGTGCAGGGTTGGATGGGTTAACACATATAGCATGCATCATGCATTGATCACACATGGTTCTGTTTTGATATGGGCTAGGCTCAATTGACTCTGTTATGGGCTGTGACCTAAGTGATAATGTTTTGGGCTTTGGCCCACATATATTTTGAACTGAACTGTTCAGTTATTGTATTAGGGCTCAAGCCAGACTATTTCTAAATTTTGTTGTCCTGACTGACTGTTTTTATGTTTTGGGAATTTCACACTGAGTTTCCATAAACTCACCCCGTTTATTAACTTTTTAGGTAATTCCCAGCGTTAGGAGGATCGGTGCTGCGAGGGACTCACAGATGGCCATATAACTGCTTTTGCTTTCTTTTACATTTATTTACTTTTATGCACTTTGATTTTGATTTGGGTTGTAATAAGCCCTTTCTTAATTTCTAGATTTTAATTTGGGATTTATGATTTAGTTTGAATGACATCTGTTAGAAGTAGAACACAGTTTTCCAAAAATAATCTAGTTTCAAAACACTACATTTTCGCAACATTTTCGAAATGGTTTCGAGACTCAATAACGGTTCTTTAAACATCACATTTTTGTAAGTCGACTCTTTTAAATTAAGCTTCCGCAACAAACAATGTTTTGGAAATAGAAATAAGAACGTTTCAATAAAAGAATAACTTTGCATTCAATCACGTTTTGAAAATAAACTAACGTTGGTCTTACACCTGTTTTGAATGGCTAGAAGTTTTAAGTAGTAAGAAGGGTTTACAATGAGAACATGGTTTTCGAAAAACACTTCGACGTGATACGCCAAATTCAGCCATAACATCTAGGCCAGGTTTGGGGTGTTACAATCACCTAAAAAGAAAGATTCAATTTGGGTAATTGTTGACAAATTAATGAAATCTGCTCATTTTATTCTAGTAATAGATGATTACTCATTGGGAAAACTAGTCGAATTGTATTTTTTCATCTTATGAGATTACATGGACTGTCATTGTCCTTCATTTCATATCGGCACCCAAAGTTTACCTCTAGATTTTGAGGTAAGTTTCATAAATCATTAGGCACTAAATTGAATTTCAACACAGCATTCCAACTTCAAAATGATGGTCAATCGGAACGAGCAATTCAAATACTTGAACATATGCTGTGAACTATGTGATTGAATTCAAAGGAAGTTAGGAAAGATTCCTACCGGTAGTTGAATTTTCATATAATAACAACTGTCAATTGAGTATTAGAATGGACCTTATAAAGCTTTGTATGGTTGTAGATGTTAAGTTAGATGGAATTAAGTGAAAGTAAAATGATTGGAATTGATTTAGTTCAAAAAAAATTGAAAATAAAGTCAAGATTATTCAAGATCATTTAAAAGCTGCCTCACATAGACAAAAATCTTATGTCGACCTAAAAAGAAGAGAACTTGAGTTTAAGATAGGTGATGAAGTATTTTTAAAAGTCTCACCTTGGAAAAAGATTCTACATTTCGGTAGAAAAGGGAAACTTAGTCTAAGATTTATTGAAGTTTAGGAAGTTCTTGAAAGAATTAGACTCGTTGCTTATCGTTTAGTGCTACCACAGGAATTAGATAAAAGTCATAATATTTTCCATTTTCAATGCTAAGAAGATATTAATTTGATCCCTTTCGCGTCTTATCCCTTGAAGGAATTGTGCTACAATATCATTTGACCTAATGAAGAACCAATTAAAATTTTAGCTCAAGATGTGAAAGAATTGAGAAAAAGAGCGTGTTTGATTGCTAAAAATCTTATGCCACAAGAACAGAATGGAAAAGGGTACATGGGATCTAGAAGAGACAATGAGATATCAATATCTTCACCTATTTTCAAGTAAATTTCGAGGACGAAATTTCCTGAGGAAGAATTGTAATGACCTAATTATCAGTGTTATAAAAAAATACTGTTTCAAAACCCTATTTCTATAAATCGAGTTTGTTTATATGTATCAATGAAGATAGGATGAATATATTGAGGTTCGGTTAAATAATATTATCAAGAAAATATTTAATTAAAGCTTAGGGACTAAATATATGCATTTACATGCCATACCGGAGGCAACACGTTTAACATATCATATTCTCGCTACTCCTCCCATCTCAATCACACTTCGACAATCTTCCATTACACCGTATAATAATTTATACATCCAATTCATACACAAGCACTTAGCCAATTCTACTGTTTAATACACGACATATATTACGCCAAGGATTTTCATCTATACCACATGGTTAAACTTAGAACCAGTAATGCGTTTTCAAATCAACACACAACATTAACGGCCTATAAATGTGTTATCATTTATAGAAAAAATATCACACCAAAAAATAAATATAATTAAATTGGCAATGTTTGCTGTAATATCCTGAATTAGGGCCTAGACGGAATAGTGGTTTTGAGACCACAAATCCAAAGTATAAATATTTGTTTTATGATTATCTTGAGGTCCATGACATGTTTGCGTGATTGTGTGAAAGTTTCATGAAGAAAATTTGTGAATAAGTGCCCAATTTAACTTTTAGGACTAAATTGCAAAAGTTGTAAAATATGAGATTCTAGAAGCTTTGGGGTACTTAATTGAAATGCATGTGTAATTTAGAGGTCCTTATTTAGTAACTAGCCCATTTTATATCATAATAGACAAAAATGGGCATGGAAGAGAAAAATATCAAGGAAGGGTCTTAAAGGCATTTTAGTCATTTAGTTAATAAATTAATAAAAAGGGAAAAAGAAAGCAAAAATGTGCTCATCTTCTCCAAGTGGCTGCCGAAATTTCTAAGCCCTCCATAGCTTCAACTTCCAAGCTTCATAGTAAGTACATCCTAGCCCCGTTTTTAATGCTCTTTACATTTTTGAAACCCTCGTAACCTGATTTACCTATTTCTAGCCATGTTTTGAGCTAGGGTTCATGTTCAAAAATTTACCATGTTTGACATGCATGTATTTTTATGTTTAATGAAGGAATATGAGAGTTTGATGTGTGATAAACATGTTTTACTAAGTGATTTTTCATGAAAACACTTAAAAATGACCTATTTGTAAAAGTTACAAAATGAGTAGTAAACATGTGTTTTAATGGAAATGGTGGGCTCTTATGGTTATGAAAGTGGTTAGGCTAGGCTTGAGTAGCAAAGAAAATAAGTCCATTTCATTTTACGAGCCTAGGGACTAATTTCTAAATATGTGAAAGTTTAGGGGCAAAATTATAATTTTCCAAAATATGCAACATTATGTTATTATGTGTTTAATGCTTTAATTTTTGTATGATATGTATATTTTTTTATGAATTTTGGTTTACAATGACTCGATGACGACGTAACAAGGTTTAAAGTTTCAAAATCCCTATTGAACCTTAGGAATAGATAGGATACAAATGTCATGACATTAGTGTGATGTGTGATCGCATGTAAGACCATGTCTAGGACATAGCATTGGTATCGATATGAGATCCCATGTAAGACCATGTCTGGGACATGGCATTGGCATCGATATGTAATCCCATGTAAGACCATGTCTGGGATATAGCATTGGCATCAGTATTAGATCTCATATAAGACCATATCTGGAATCGACATCAACATGTGATCCCATGTAAGACTATGTCTGGGATATGGCATTGGCATGCTACAATGTACATGAGGTTTCCCGAGTATCCTTTAGTATCCCAAGTGGTTCAACTAGTAATCCAAAGAGTTTGCCAAAGAAAAAACAAGGTATGTTCATGTTGAAAGGGTACAGGTATGTACACGAAGCTCATAACTATTGAGTTTATGAATTGATGAGATCTCGGTAAGAAGTGAATAAAGGAATCATGAGTTTTATGGTACATTATGTAAAGAACATGATCTAAGATATATTCATGATAATTGATGACATTGTATCAAGTTATATTTATGTTATGCATATGATATTGCATGATTAGTGTTGTTAATTATTTACATGCAAACTTACTAAGCTTTTTACTTACTCCCCTTTCTTTTCCATTTTTCTTATAGTATTGCCAAGCTAGCTCAGAGATCGAAGGGCGTCAGAGACTCGACCACACTATCAATTGGAAATTTGGGTATAGCTAGCTTTAACACATTTAAGTATGACATGTATAGAGACTTGGTCTTTTTGTTATATGTCATATTGGTTAGCCAAATGTGTTGCCTTTTGATGATACTTAATTCATTTTGTATAAGGCCAATTGATATTGGCTAATGTTGATTACAAGTATTATGACATGTTCATGCATTTCATGGATGTGGTAATTTGCATTATTTGTGTTGTTGAGTATGTGGTTAGTTAAGTACGCTAAAAGTGTAGTGTGAATGATGCGATGATGTCTTAGTTGTGGACATGTTGGTTACTTAAATATGCCATAAATTATACCAATGCTTTGGTGCTTGTGTGTTTATGTTTCAGTGTGGCAATTGGCTTGGTAAATAGCCTATATATTGTCCACACGAGTAGACACACGGGCATGTGTCTAGGCCGTGTATGACACACGGTCAGCCCCATGGGCATGTGAATAGGACGTGTGTCCCTTGCACCTTAATTTGTAAGAAACAAAGTGCCCAGTATGGAGCACACGGGCAAAGACATGGGCGTATGTCTCAACCGGGCAAGCGCATGTGCCAAGGGCATCTAAAGTCTGCAACTAATTTACGAGAATTTAATTCGTCACACAGCCTAGCACACGGGCATGTGGCTTGGCCATGTGGTTTCATTTAGTTGATGACGTCATAAACAGAGAGTTATACGTGGTATGGACATGGGCATGTGTGACCACACTGCCTATCCACAAGAGTATATCCACATAGGTGTGTGACCCCTATTTTGATGAAAAATTTTCTACGTTTTCTAAAGTTTCCAATTTAGTCCCGAACCACTTTCAAAATACATTTTGAGTCTCATAGGCTTACTTAAGAATGATGTGCTTGTGTTTGAATGATTTTAAAGATAAATGAAATTTTATGGCCTAGTTTTGCATGGATGTTTACGTTTAAGTCCAGTAACGCCTCGACCCCTGTCCTAGCGTCGGATACGGGTAAGGGGTGTTACATTTGCAATTGTACAGGTCAAATTGTTATATAATATTATGTTACAACAGAACACCAATAAGTATTCCAAGGATCGTACCAAAGGGATTGCAAATTGGAGAAGTTATTATTAAATTAATTATAAAAATAATTAATAATATTGTAATGCCCCAGATTTTAGGCTTGCAAGAAATGGGCTTTGTGTGTCGAAGAAATTGGATTTTGGTTGTGCGGGAAAAATTTCATAAATTGTGTGTATAGTTTAGTGGATATGTGTTTAAGGAGGAGTTAGGAGTGCCGGAGAAGCCCTGGGTTCAACCGAGGGCCCTAGCAAAAATATTAATTTTTGGCTTCCTTAGGAAGACTTAAGCGTTAGACCTTATAAATATTGTTGATTGAAATCTGACACAAGGAAACACTTGGTCTAGTGGCAAAAGGCGCTAGTAGCAAATAGGTGGTCTAGGCTTCAAATCCTGGCCATGGCAAAATTTTTATTACGCATAAGTTAGCATGGAAGCTAGCGTTTGAACCTTATAATTATTTGGGATTGATTTATGACACAAGAGAGCTGGTGGTTTATTGGTAAGAGGCGCGTATTATAGCTAAGAGGTTAGAGGTTCGAGTTTGGTTAGTAGCAAATATTTTTAGATTTCTTCAAATAACCTGGTTGCTAGTTGGTAGGCCTTAAAAGTAGTTGAGGATGGAATATGTCACAAGAAGGGTTGCGATGCAGTGGCAAGTGGCGTGTGTATTGTGAGGCCGGGAGTTTGAGGAACGATGCTACAGGTATGAATGTTTATTTTACGCTTTGATTGGGCAGGTGGTTGGCTTGGACCAAAACTCTTTGGGGATAAGAGTAGAGAATTTTGGATGAGGGTCAGTATGGATATGAAGGAGATAGAGTTGGAGAAATTGAAGGGAATTCAAATTGGTGAGTAGTTTGAGTCGAATAGGAAAGAACGGAATGCAATTCGGGCAAGAGTTTTTAGGTGCCCAAAGGGCAAGAAAAAGGTGTTGGCTATTCTTGGTGCTTTAGTCGCATAGTCTTAGGGAAATTTCTTCCATTCTCTTATCGATCTCTCCCCATTCTCTTTGCTTGTAACCGAATATTTTTACACTCTATTGTCGAATCCCTTATTGTGCTGTCATTAGTTTCTTTTCCTTCGAAATACCAAGACCAAAATCTCTTGTTCTTTACTTCTTCTGTAACACCCCAAACCCGGCCTGGACGTTATGGCTAGATCTGGTGTGTCACATGGACCTACATCCAAGTTTATGACCTTTTTGCTTGTTGTGGCTTAAGGGAGATTTTCATTAAAATAACAAGTTTGTGAAAAGTCATTTTGTTAAGCCTTTAGGTTATCCATATTTTGAACTTGTTGAGTTTTGAAAACCTTTTTAGGAGTTTGAAAAAAACCCGCGCAGCCTATAACTAGCAGTTTCGATAAAATATGAATTAAATCATTAAAGAAAATAAAACCAATAAAGAAATTTAAATAGCAGCCTTATTACAATTAAAACCCAAAATGGAATAATAAAATACTTAAAATGAAAAGAAAACCAAATTCGCAGATGCTGTGGCCACTCCGAATCTCTCACAGCTCCAAGCCCACTATGGTTGAGGGTTACCTGCAGAGATGAAATTAAGGGGTGAGTTTGACAACTCAGTGTGTAACACAATCTCAACCATAGGCCAAAACAGATCAAGCCTCAGATTCATATTTAATTGGGCCTTGACCCATTACAGAAATCAGGTTAAGCCCATAGGCCCACAACAGATATAGATCAGATATAATATGCAAACAGAAAGCCCAACCCAGATCCATCCATAACACCCCCGTACCAGCCTTACACCATGTGGGGAGACTACTCGACCCACCCAACCGCTACACACCACAGAAATTTGCAGTGAGGCTGCCAGATATTGTGACGAGGTCACCAGATACAGATATTGTGGCGAAGCCACCAGAACAGATATATGTGGCAAGGCCACCAGAACAGATATATATGTGGCGAGGCCACTAGATTGCAGCGAGGCTGCCAGAACACTTCCTCCATAATAAAAGCCCATAACCCCATGCAACAGATGTAACCTACTATAGCATCCAACATATAACATCTCAAGCATCAGATATATTCAGATTAAGTGATAAATCATGCAGATACATAAAATTATACATTCGTACAGATTTGGCTCTAGGGGTATAAAGGTCATTTTGCACCTAGGGGTAAAATGGTAATTTTCTATACTTAGGGGTATTTTAGTCATTTTACCAATTTCCAGGGATTTATGCATGTCCAAGTAATTATTAGTCCATTAGTGATTACGGAAGTCCTTTTAACCTTAGTTTCCAATTTTACCCTTTTTAGCCCAAAACCCCTAATGGGCCTTACTAAGTCTATTAACGTCTTAAGCCCGTTAAATCCAATTTTAACCTTCAGATTGTTAATTTTTAACCGCTTTGTTCACAACATACCGCCAGGATGCCCTTAATGGCAATTTTACCGATTTGGGCTTGAAAGCCCATTGGGCCCATATTTGGCCCATCAAAGCCCAACTTACCAAAACGTTCGGAATTGCACCCCTTTGCAATCCTATCTCCATCAATTCTATGTTTAGCCACACGGAGTAAATGGTTACTCACAGATCTTCCAAATACCGATTTTTCGGTCACTTTCGGTCAGTTTCCGGTCACTTTTCAGTTATTACGGCCTTTGCCGTTCTAGTCTAAAGTGGAGATGTGATACACACCTGTTAACTGTCGAAGCGTTGACGAAACCCACGTAGAGAGAGCCTACAATTGAACACTAACTTTTAGTCTAATATTCGATAACCAAAGAGTCATAAATCCTTACCAAAATTGGCCAACATGGCTTAAATCCCCTAAAGTCCCTACCTTCAGTCGAATATGGACTAGATCCCGCTGTCCACTTGCGTTAGCCTTCAAACTCCTTTGCTGCACGTCTCTTGCCTACACTAGCGAAAAAGAACAAAAGAAAAGGCCACACGACCCTTAGACTAAATCGTTAGCCTCCCCTAAAAGAGGTTTCAGCTTATACTTTAAAACGTGATCAACTAACAAAGAAAAGTTCTCGAATACTTACCGATCTAGCCCCAATCCACAATAGCCCCACTTGCTACAAAGAGGAGAGAAGGGTGTTGAAAAGTGTTTAAACACAAGAGGGTTCGGTTATGGTGTTATGGAAGATGTCGACAATAGAAAGGAAGGAAAAGAAGAGATGTATAAGTCCAAGGACCAATCGGCAACGAAAGTGAGATGGAGAAGAAAGCTTAAGTTCACAGGGAGAAGATAGATTCAGCTAGTAGGAGAATGATGGTATGGAGTCGACTTATGTGTGAGAAGAGGAGATAAGAGAAATGAATAAGAGAAAGGGAAAGAAGAATAGTTCTTTGACAAATGAGGATTCGGCAAAAGAAGGATAGTAGGGTTCGGCTACTAAGTTAGAAAACAAGGACAAAATGGCAAAAACAAGTATTATGATATGCAAAATGAGCAAAAGAAGGGAGTTTACTTCGCCTAGGAAATTCGGCACAAAATTCAAAAGAACCAAAGGTAAATTCGGCACAACTAGCACCTATTTGCCGAAAATACACTACCCAGAACCCCTAGGCCGGCCACTACTCTTCAAAATTCAAAAACACCTAAAAATTCTCCCCAACAAGCTCCCCTTATCACTCCACAAAATCCTCTCTTGACCGATTCAAACTTCTCTCTAAGCAGAGTCTTACTCAAAGTCTACCACTCACCACTCCTACCCATAAAAATAAAACACCTTAATACATACCTGTGACTTGAACCCTTGACCTCCACACTCTTTTAGGCGCCACTTTTGTAGCTCCTAAGTGGCGTCACATTGCCACTCCACCACTAGCCAGCTTATGTCCCATTTCACACACATTTTCTTATAACACCTACTTTCCAAGTCCCCCTATCTCCTAAGTCAAAAATACAAAATTTTACCCAAGTCTTAAACAACACATGGGCCTTCCATAGGCCCATTAATACTCTCCAAACAAGCATTACACAACCAAATACCAAAATTCAAACATTTTATCAGATGAACAACAATCTAAGAGAAACCCGAAAATTAGGGCGTTACAACTCTACCCTCCTTAAAGAAATTTCGTCCTCAAAATTTACCTTATCAAAACAAGTGGGGATATTGCTGACGCATTGCCTCCTCTGGTTCCCAAGTAGCTTCCTCTCTGCCATGATTACGCCAAAGTACCTTTACCAATGTAATCGATTTTCTCCTTAGAACCTTCACATCTCGATCTAGAATCTGCACAGGCTCCTCCTCGAAAGTTAAATCAGGCTGTACTTCCACTTCTGCAATTGGTACGATATGAGTAGGGTCAGAACGATATCGTCTTAACATGGATACGTGAAACACATCATGAATCCTATCCAACTTCGGAGGTAATTCCAACTGATACGCTACCGGACCTACTCACTTAAGAACCCGATAAGGCCCAATAAACCGTGGACTTAGCTTGCCTTTCTTACCAAGTCTTAATATCTTCTTCTAAGGCGAAACCTTCAGAAAGACCATGTCACCCACTGAATACTCAATCTCCTTACGCTTCAAATCTGCGTAAGACTTCTGCCGATCAGATGCCTCTTTTAACCGATCCCTAATCACCTTGACCTTCTCTTCAGTCTCTGCTACCAATTCAGGTCCAAGAACTTGCCGCTCGCCCAATTCGGTCCAACAACTAGGTGAACAACACTTACGCCCATACAGTGCCTCATAAGGTGCCATACGGATGCTAGCCTGATAACTGTTATTATACACAAACTCTACTAACGGTAGATAATCCTCCCAACTGCCTCGAAAGTCGATAACACACCCCCTCAACATATCCTCCAGAATCTGAATAACCCTTTCTGACTGACCATCAGTCTGAGGATGAAAAGCCGTGCTAAAGTTCAGTCACGTTCCCAATGCCTCATGCAACTTTTGCCAGTACCGAGATGTAAATCTAGGATCTCGATCTGAAATGATAGACACTGGCACCCCATGCAGTTGTACAATCTCTGCTACATATAATTTGGCTAACTTCTAAAGTGAATAATCAGTACGCACGGGGAGGAAATGAGTAGATTTAGTCAACCTATCCACAATCACCCAAATCGAGTCCTTCTTCGACGGCGTCAAGGGCAACCCACTTACAAAATCCATGTTCACCATTTCCCACTTCCAAAGTGGTACTTTCACTGGTTGTAGAAGTCTAAAAGGTAACTGATGCTCAGCTTTCACCTACTGATAAGTCAGACATTTCCCCACAAATTCTGTTACCTCTCACTTCAGTCCAGGCCACCAATATAGTTCCTTTAAGTCATGATACATCTTATTACCTCCAGGATGCATAGCACACAGTCCTCTATGGGCCTCAGTTATAATTGCTTGTCTCAAATCAGAGTCCTTAGGAATATAAACTCTACCTCGGAAACATAGAACTCCTTCATTGTTAAGTCAAAACTCAGAAGTATTCCCATCCTTAATCTGCTGAAATCGAGAACCCAGAGAGTCATCCCTCAACTGCTTTTCCTTAATCTCATCCACCCAGGTTGGCCTTACTTGCAGTTCTGCTAACAGACTACCGTCATCATACAGACTCAAACGAGCAAACGTCGCTCTCAGATCAGATGTTGTGACAGCCTTAAAATGACCCTAGACGGAATGTGGTTTTGGGACCACAAAACCGAGGCATAAAATATTTTTAATATTCATTTTGATGCCTATTGTATGTGTAAATTCATGTGTGATATTTTGGGTGCTTTAATTTAGTTTTATAATTGTGAATTGCACCTAAAAGGGCTTAATTGTGAACTTTGAAAATGAGCTAGGTAATTATGTGATGACTAGTAAGTGCATACAATAGAATTAATGTCCTTGCATGTCAAATTCCCTCTTTTTTCTCATGATGGCCGGCCAACCTACTAACATGATGAAATTTTGTTTGTTTTTGCTTTGTAACTTAGTGATATATATATATATATTATATGTGTTAAAATAAAAGGGAAATAATAATGAATTAGATTTAAATTAATTTGTTGTCATAAAATAGAAATAATAAAGAATAAACAAAATTAGAAACGGGTGTAAAAACAAAAAAAAAGGCTTCATATCTCTTTGTTCATAGCCGAAACTAAAGAAAACTTTGAGAAGGTGAGCTTTGGGCAATCGGTCACTTGAGAGGCAAAAATTCAAGGTAAATCTTTGATATTTTGTGTTGAATTTGGAAATGTGAGCTCCTTGTCTTGTTTTCCCTTAAACCCAAGTTAAATTTTGATTTTTGGTAGAGATATGAGCATACGGTCTTGTTCAAATTGGTGAGAAATGGTTGTTGTTTCATGCATTTAGAAGTAATGGTGGTTAAGAGAAATGGAACTAAACAAATGCACTTATATGTGGAGTAATTTGCTGGAGAGGATTCGGCTTGCATGCTTGGGTTGTATGATTTCTAAATGTTGCTTTTAATTTGAATTGTGAGTAAAGAGTGGTGTATAGAGATGTTGATTCGGTTGGATAATTGATTCTATTTGAGTATGAACAAAGTAGGTGTGGTTGATGGCTCATATGAGCTTGAAAAGTTGGCCAATGTTGTTTAAAGTCATGAACTAGGGCATAAGTGTTTTCGGCCAACTAGGATAAATTGTAGAAATTTTCTTAGCATTAGTAGCATGTGCTTAATTGGTGAATTGAACTTTGAGTAAATGAAATTTTGTGTTTGGGGCTTAGTGGAGTATTCAGCCATATGAGCTAGGATGGGTAAATTGTGCTTTCTTTAATGCTTGTGTTAAATAATGAAATTTGGGTGTTGTTTGAGCTAGTTTAGGGGTCCTCCCCCTTGCCCATTATGGAATTCTTTGAGCTTGAAGAATGTAGGCGTTCGGCTATGTCAAATTAGGCTAAGGAATTGTTAAATTGAAGTCATGAACTTACTAAAGCTTGCCAATGAACCTTATGGTGTTATATGATGGAATTATGTGTTACGTATAAAAATTGAAATGCTATAAAATGTTAGTTGTTTAGTAGGGTAAGTTATATGGGGTGTTATGTATGATATGGATTTGAATAAAGTCCATGCTGGACATATGGCCGAATGGCCTTAGTGAGTATGCATTAGAAATGGTAATTAAACCAATTGATCAATTTATGGTTGTGGGAGCTTCTTGGTTAAAGAAATGACCTATTCGGCCATGTGCATAAAATCTTTGATGTTTGTGTTGATAATTGGTGTCTTAAGAGTGGTATAATGATTAAAATGAATATGAAATATGTACATTGTGTTAAGAGCAATGACTACTCTAAATGGTGCCTTAGGAAATGCTATGTTTTAAGTATGTGCATAAGAACATTAAAGAGTGGATTTTGTATAAAAATCTGCTTGGTACAGCAGCAGTAACGTGTTTTGGAAAAAATCACCATAAATTGTGCGAGTTGAATTAGAGGCTGAATAAATTGTGTAATTGAAGCTTAATGAGTCTAGTTTCTTATAAAAGAAACCTTGCAAGCAAAGGAATTCCCGATAAAAAGATTTTTGGAGTAGAGTGAGACAGTGTCAGATTGACTTCGAAGTCCCCTGCTCTGTTTCTGGAAAATCATTATAAATTGTATAAAAATTGTTATGAGACAAAATTTATATGCTTAGACTCCTTAATGAGTCTAGTTTCGAATGGAATAGGTGAGGCCATATTTGGAATTCTGTACAAGGAGAAATTTGGTTCGAAGTATAGAGTGGTCAGTTTAATCAAACAGTGAATTAGGGGAACTTTAAGAAAATTCTGGTATTGATTGACCAAACCAAAAATTATGAAAATTTTATGGAATAAAGATAAATGAGTCTCTTTTCATGCAAAATTTACGGCACTACCTTTGGAGTTTTGTACCTCCAGTTATGAGTAAATTATTGAATGCTGCTCAGAAAATCAGCTTGTTGAGACTTATGATATGTATGTGAAATGATCGAATGTGTGTATGTGTTTGCAATGAGAAGAATAGGCATGTATTATTTGACTATAAGTGAAAATGATCCATTGAGATGCTTGAATAAGGATTAATAAAAAAATTAAATGTTTTATTTAGCTCAAGAGCATAGAGGGACGAGTTCGGATAAAGGGAAGGCCAAAGTGGTCGAATAGCCAACTCGTAAATTATCGGGAAAGTTCAAGGTAAGTTTTGAGTAATCGAATTTGATATTTAAGTTAAAATGCCATGATATACATGCTGATATTAAATGATGTCCCATTGAGAAAGAAACCTTAGTCATGTTTGTTATATGACCGAATGGCTCATAGAGAAAAGGGCCGAAATGGAGCTTTGAAATGCATTTGCTTATGTATGTTTGATCTTTGGGCCGAAAGTTAGAAAAGAAGTGTATATGTGTATAAGTTTGAATTATATGTATATTTATGATATAAAGTCGAGAAGCATGTTAAATGTTGGTATGCACATGAATTGATTGAATTGCAAGTGAAATCTTGCTATGTGAAATTTGGCTACATGCAAATATGTCTGTGTATGAGAATTTATAATGTGAATCCGGGATTAATTCCCGCTGACTATATGTGGAGACTATGTCCGGGTTAAGACCCGAAGGCTATAGGCAGAGATGATGTCCGGGTTAAAAACCCGAAGGCTATATGCGGAGATTGCGTCCGGGGTAGAGACCCGATGGCTATGTATAGAGTTTATCCGAGCTAAAGGTCTCGATGATGATGAGAATAAAGCCTAAGACTAATTATCTTCAAGGTAACGATCGCTAATGAATTACGCTGAAAGTGCTAAGCTATACAGGTATGTACCCTTGTCTTATATGCAAGCTGGATTTTGGACCGAATACTAAGGTCATTATGTGATTTCATATGTGTTCATGAAACGAGATTATTAATATGGTCAAAATACAATTGGTCAATGCGAAATGTTATGTGAAATTATGCGACATGTCTATGTTTACATGAGCTTACTATAAGGGAAAGTTATCTACTTTCGTATATGATGAGAATGTGTATGTTCGGTTAAAGGGTGACTTACCCAAATAGGTGAGGGAAACAAATATATGATCAACCATGTTAGAATTTAATGCTTATCTGTGACATTGCTTAAAACTTACTAAGCATTATAATGCTTACTCTGTTTCCCTTGTTTCCTCTGTTTTATAGATCTCATTTTGGAAGTTACGGACTCGGGGATTGAAGCCTTAATCACCTACACTATCGCTGTTATTTTGGTACATTTGATGGTTATTTTTGGGTCAATGGCATGTATAGGCTAATCTCCTTTTGTCGATTCAAACTACATTTTGAGCTGTAATTATTTTAGCCATGCGAAAATGGCTTGCTTAGTCTTCGAGTTGAATATATGTGTGGATGATATTTGTATGGTTTAAGGTTGTGGTATGTTATTTAGTCAGTAACCAATATGTGATGAATTTCTAATATGATGTTCTGTCTTTGAAAGGTTTGATTCGGCCTAGTTGTTAGTAGCCACATAGTAGAAGTATACTAGCGTGCTATGCTTATGAAACATTTTCTTTAGGAGATATGACGTACTGACCGAACTTTTTGGCAGTGTTACATTCGGTTAAAGAACTAAATGAATCTATGTCTAGTGCGTAACTAAGAACCTCGGTAGGCTGTATCTAGTTAGGTAATGCCTTAATACCCTATTTCGGCGACGGACGGGGGTGTAGGGTGTTACAGATATAGTTCTACGACTTAGGGCATCAGCCACCACATTAGCTTTACCTGGATGATACTCAACTGCACAGTCATAATCCTTAAGCAACTCTACCCATCTCCGTTGCCTAAGGTTCAGCTTCTTCTGAGTTAGCAAGTACTTAAGGCTTTTATGATCTGTGTATATAATACACCTTTCTCCGTACAGATAATGTCTCCAAATCTTAAGTGCAAAGATTACTGCTGCTAGCTCCAGATCATGGGTAGGATAGTTTACTTCGTGAGGTTTAAGCTGTCACGATGCATAAGCAACCACTTTACCCTCTTGCATCAACACACAGCCCAACCCAACATGTGATGCGTCACTGTACACGGTAAAATCTTTTCCAAACTCTGGCTGTATCAGTACAGGTGCCTCGGTTAGAACCTTCTTCAGTTTCTCAAAAGCTTCCTGCTGCTGCTCGATCCAAATAAATGGTACTCCTTTCCTTATGAGTTTTGTCAACGGCGCTGCCATCACTAAAAATCCTTCTACAAACCTTCTATAGTACCTAGCTAAACCCAGAAAACTTCGAATTTCCACCACTGATCTCGGTGGTTTCCATTCCAGAATTGCTTCAATCTTTCGAGGGTCCACCTTAATCCCTTCAGCAGAAACAACATGCCCCAAGAAAGTTACCTCCCTCAACCAGAACTCACACTTACTAAATTTCGCATAAAGCTCATTTTCCCTTAACACTTGCAGCACCACACGGAGATGCTCATCATGCTTCTCCTCAGATTCAGAATAGACCAAAATATCGTCAATAAAGATGACTACAAAACGATCCAAGTATGGCTGGAATACTCGATTCATCAGGTCCATAAATGCTGCAGGTGCATTGGTCAGCCCAAATGGCATAACCAAGAACTCATAGTGCCCATATCGAGTTCTGAATGCCGTCTTGTGAATATCCACCTCTTTTACCCTTAACTAATGATATCCAGATCGAAGGTCGATTTTTGAAAATACTAAAGCTCCTCTAAGCTGGTCAAATAAGTCATCAATTCTTTGCAACGGGTACTTATTCTTAATCGTCAGTTTGTTCAACTACCGGTAGTCGATGCACATTCGCATAGACCCATCTTTCTTCTTCACGAACAACACTGGTGCTCCCCACGGAGACACACTTGGCCTAATAAAGCCTCTATCCAACAGTTCTTGAATTTGAGCTTTTAGCTCAACCAACTCCTTCGGTGCCATCCTATAAGGTGTAATAGACACCGGTGCCGTACCAGGCATAAAATCGATCCCAAACTCAACCTCTCGATTTGGAGGTAATCCTGGAAGCTATTCAGGAAACACATCTTGAAAATCGCTAACAGTTCTAACTTTGCCCACAGTCAGTTCCTCAGTTTCTGCTTGACTTATGAATGCCAAATAAGCCTCACATCCTTTTCAAATCCATTTCTCGGCTCTTAATGCCGACACCACATTGGACAGATAATCTCTACGTTCACCTATCACCAAAATTTCCTTATCCTCTG
The DNA here is from genome assembly GCA_020496765.1 of Gossypium stocksii. Taxonomy (NCBI): domain Eukaryota; kingdom Viridiplantae; phylum Streptophyta; class Magnoliopsida; order Malvales; family Malvaceae; genus Gossypium; species Gossypium stocksii. The sequence goes on from CM035624.1 coordinate 48,223,912, forward strand.
CAGTCTTTAACCTCATTCGCTTCACAGCACAATCCAAAGTAGCCCTATGCTTAACAAGCCAATCCATTCCCAAGATAAGATCAAATTCTACGAAAGGTAGCTCCATCAAGTCTCCAGAAAAGATTTTTCCTTGAGTCTCTATAGGCACGTCTCTATACAGTTTGTCTACCCTAACTGAGTGACCCAAAGGACTTAGTACAGATACCCCACTCACTGTCTCTTCAGAACGCACACCCAGTGACCCAGATATAGCACATGCAACATAAGAATGGGTAGATCCAACATCTATCAACGCAGTGTAAGGCATACTAGAAATAAAAAACATACCGGTTATGACGTCAGGAGCATCACCCTCCTCTTGACGACGAGCTGTATACACCAACGCTGGCTGACGAGCCTCAGCAAAACCAGCATCCCTGCCAGGTGCTCCTCGTCCTCGACTATTACCATTTCTACCTCTACCTTGTCCACGACCTCTTGGAGCTGGTAGTCCACCCCTCACTGGTTGAGCAACCCTCTGATCCATAACTTGTCGCTGATCTGGTTCTTCGGGACAGTTCTTAACCCTATGCTCCATTGATCCACATCGAAAACAAGCTCCAGAATGTTTCCAACACTCGCCCATATGTACCTTACCACAACTCCTACAACCCTACGATCGAACAGTGTTCATGGGTACTGCTCGCACTGGCTCCGCCACTCTTGCCCTCTTAACATTCCTGTTGGCCCCACCTGATGGTCCAGAATCCCTCCAAAACCGGTTCCTATCCTTTTCGCGATTCTGCCTTTCTGTCCGTTTCACCTCTTCAGCTATCTTAGCTTTCTCTACCAAAGCAGCAAAGTTACGCTCCCTCTGAGGAGCAATCAGCACCCTCAATTCATCCCTCAGACCATCCTCGAAGCGCACGCTATGCTTATATTCAGTAGCAACTATCCCAGAAGCATATCGGCTCAGCCTCAGAAATTCAGCCTCGTACTCAGATACTGTCCTACCTCCCTGAACCAAATTCAAGAATTCTTTCCGGCGGGCGTCCACATAGCTAGCCCCAACATATTTCCCTTTAAAGGCTGTCTTAAACAGCTCCCAAGTTACCTCACCAGCTGAAGTTCCATCTCTCACTGTGAGCCACCACTGATAGGCTTCATCTCTAAGCAACGATACTGCTCCCTTCAGCTTCTGCTCCACGGAGCAGTCCAAATCATCCATGATTTGCTCTGTGGCCTCCAACCAATACTCGGCCACATTTGGGGCTACACCAGACACGCCCTTAAAGAACTCTGCTCCATTAGCCTGGAGTCGTTCAGAGATAGATCCCCGAAATCCATTACCGGTACTTGCCCCAGCAACCCTTTCTAGAACTCATAGTATTGCTTGCGATAGGGTGTCATCCCCTACACCCCGATCATGCGACTCCACCTCCGTTGCTGGTGGTATCGATACATCAGCTACTGGCGCATGACCCGAAGATGAAGATTCAGCTCGTGCACTACTTCGGCCACGTCCACGGCCCTTACCACGAGCTGCTCGCCTACTCATTTCGTATTATCTGTTTTAGAAATATTATGAGTCAGATTAATATTCCAGTGTTTATTACAGATGTCTTATGAATAAGTAGAATTTCAGAGTTTGTTTTCTTTCGCGGATGCCTAGCTACAATCTAAGTCTACTTATCAAAGTTTCTATAGTTTCAGTAATATCCTAATTTAAGTATCATAACAAAGTCTTAGTCAGGCATATAATCAGAATTGCAGAATTATTCAGAAAAGTTCAGAAAACTTACAGGCTTGGGTCGGAGATTCGGTGTGCCACTCTTTTGAAAGATTATAAAGGAAAACTTAATTTATTGCTTGAAAATAAATCATTTATGCATGAAAAGAGTTCATCAAAACAAGTTCCAATTAATTTTGAAAACACTTGTTAAAAACATGATCTTTGAAAAATCTTTGCTCTTATTATTTGAAAACTTCCATTTTTAGACCCGATCAACAGCCGAGTTATTGCAACCTGGCTCTGATACCACTAAATGTAACACCCCAAACCCGGCCTGGATGTTATGGCTAGATCTGGTGTGTCACATGGACCTACATCTAAGTTTATGACCTTTTTGCTTGTTGTGGCTTAAGGGAGATTTTCATTAAAACAGCAAGTTTGTGAAAAGTCATTTTGTTAAGCCTTTAGGTTATCCATATTTTGAACTTGTTGAGTTTTGAAAACCTTTTTAGGAGTTTGAAAAAAACCCGCGTAGCCTATAACTAGCAGTTTCGATAAAATATGAATTAAATCATTAAAGAAAATAAAACCAATAAAGAAATTTAAATAGCAGCCTTATTACAATTAAAACCCAAAATGGAATAATAAAATACTAAAAATGAAAAGAAAACCGAATTTGCTGATGCTGTGGCCACTCCGAATCTCTCACAGCTCCAAGCCCACTATGGTTGAGGGTTACCTGCAGAGATGAAATTAAGGGGTGAGTTTGACAACTCAATGTGTAACATAATCTCAACCATAGGCCAAAACAGATCAAGCCTCAGATTCATATTTAATTGGGCCTTAGCCCATTACAGAAATCAGGTTAAGCCCATAGGCCCACAACAGATACAGATCAGATATAATATGGAAACAGAAAGCCTAGCCCAGATCCCTCCATAACACCCTCGTACCAGCCTTACACCATGTGGGGAGACTACTCGACCCACCCAACCGCTACACACCACAGAAATTTACAGCGAGGCTACCAGATATTGTGACGAGGTCACCAGATATAGATATTGTGGCGAAGCCACCAGAACAGATATATGTGGCAAGGCTACCAGAACAGATATATATGTGGCGAGGCCACTAGATTGCAGCGAGGCTGCCAGAACACTTCCTCCATCATAAAAGCCCATAACCCCATGCAACAGATGTAACCTACTATAGCATCCAACATATAACATCTCAAGCATCAGATATATTCAGATTAAGTGATAAATCATACAGATACATAAAATTATACATTCGTACAGAATTGGCTCTAGGGGTATAAAGGTCATTTTGCACCTAGGGGTAAAATGGTAATTTTCTATACTTAGGGGTATTTTAGTCATTTTACCGATTTCCAGGGATTTATTCATGTCCAAGTAATTATTAGTGATTACGAAAGTCCTTTTAACCTTAGTCTCCAATTTTACCCTTTTTAGCCCAAAACCCCTAATGGGCCTTACTAAGTCTATTAACGTCTTAAGCCCGTTAAATCCAATTTTAACCTTCAGATTGTTAATTTTAACCGCTTTGTTCACAACATACCGCCAGGATGCCCTTAATGGCAATTTTACCGATTTGGGCTTGAAAGCCCATTGGGCCCATATTTGGCCCATCAAAGCCCAACTTACCAAAATGTTCGGAATTGCACCCCTTTGCAATCCTATCTCCATCAATTCTATGTTTAGCCACACGGAGTAAACGGTTACTCACAGATCTTCCAAATACCAATTTTTTGGTCACTTTCGGTCAGTTTCCGGTCACTTTTCAGTTATTACGGCCTTTGCCGTTCTAGTCTAAAGTGGAGATGTGATACACACCTGTTAACTGTCGAAGCGTTGATGAAACCCACGTAGAGAGAGCCTACAATTGAACACTAACTTTTAGTCTAATATTCGATAACCAAAGAGTCATAAATCCTTACCAAAATCGGCCAACATGGCCTCAGTCCCCTAAAGTCCCTACCTTCAGCCGAATATGGACTAAATCCCGCTGTCCACTTGCGTTAGCCTTCAAACTCCTTTGCTGCACGTCTCTTGCCCACACTAGTGAAAAAGAACAAAAGAAAAGGCCACACGACCCTTAGACTAAATCGTTAGCCTCCCCTAAAAGAGGTTTCAGCTTATACTTTAAAACGTGATCAACTAACGAAGAAAAGTTCTCGAATACTTACTGATCTAGCCCCAATCCACAATAGCCCCACTTGCTACAAAGAGGAGAGAAGGGTGTTGAAAAGTGTTTAAACACAAGAGGGTTCGGCTATGGTGTTATGGAAGATGTCGACAATAGAAAGGAAGGAAAAGAAGAGAAGTATAAGCCCAAGGAGAAATCGGCAACGAAAGTGAGATGGAGAAGAAAGCTTAAGTTCATAGGGAGAAGATAGATTCAGCTAGTGGGAGAATGATGGTATGGAGTCGGCTTATGTGTGAGAAGAGGAGATAAGAGAAATGAGTAAGAGAAAGGGAAAGAAGAATAGTTCTTTGACAAATGAGGATTCGGCAAAAGAAGGATAGTAGGGTTCGGCTACTAAGTTAGAAAACAAGGACGAAATGGCAAAAACAAGTATTATGATATGCAAAATGAGCAAAAGAAGGGAGTTTACTTCACCTAGGAAATTCGGCACAAAATTCAAAAGAACCAAAGGTAAATTCGGCACAACTAGCACCTATTTGCCGAAAATACACTACCCAGAACCCCTAGGCCGGCCACTACTCTTCAAAATTCAAAAACACCTAAAAATTCTCCCCAACAAGCTCCCCTTATCACTCCACAAAATCCTCTCTTGACCGATTCAAACTTCTCTCTAAGCAGAGTCTTACTCAAAGTCTACCACTCACCACTCCTACCCATAAAAATAAAATACCTTAATGCATACCTGTGACTTGAACCCTTGACCTCCACACTCTTTTAGGCGCCACTTTTGTAGCTCCTAAGTGGCGTCACATTGCCACTCCACCACTGGCCAGCTTATGTCCCATTTCACACACATTTTCTTATAACACCTACTTTCCAAGGCCCCCTATCTCCTAAGTCAAAAATACAAAATTTTACCCAAGTCTTAAACAACACTTGGGCCTTCCATAGGCCCATTAATACTCCCCAAACAAGCATTACACAACCAAATACCAAAGTTCAAACATTTTATCAGATGAACAACAATCTAAGAGAAACCCGAAAATTAGGGCGTTACATCTTCTTTTCTCTTTCTATTGTTAGTAGGCTATTGATCTTTTTCTACCCACTCACTTTGATTCTTTTTTTGCTCTTTAAAGCCGAACCCTCTATTCTCCTCTTCTCGTGTTGCTTTTGTTTTTCCTTGTCTTAGAAGATAATATAATTTTAGATGGGAAAAGGGGATACTAGTGGTAAAAAGATGGTGAATGTGACGACAGGGTTTAAGCATGTAATCACTACTCCTAAGTTTAAGCAATGTAAGGTGTCAATGGTTCAAGATTTTTCACCTGGATGCGGAAGGGGGCTGCGTCAAACTTAAGACTACATAGGCAAATCACAGTTGATCAATCTAGTCAAGGTTCTGGCGGTTATGAGTACTTAGTACTCTATGTAGTCAGGTGTGTACTATAACACCCCTATCCCGTAACCGTCGTCGGAATAGGACGAGGCGTTACCGAAAATTAGGAAAATAGATCAAAACAGTAAAATTTTGAATATTTTCTTCAATAAAAATCATTTATTTATAAAAATGCTATACACAAACAAAGATCGAATTTAAACTTATAAAGGTAAACTTCTAAAAGATGCCATATTCGCATGGTTTATATACAATAGTCAACATATCATCCTACTTATAGTCTATCCTATACATGCCGTAAGCTAAGTCCAAATCATGTGGTTACCACAATAGTAGATAGTGTGACAAAATGCTGACGATCCCCGAGCGGGTAGTAAGAGTCACCGATCTATAAAACAGAGAAACATAACGTTCAAAGTAAGCTTTCATAAGCTTAGTAAGTCTTAAGTAAAACAAATAACTATATTGAATTAAGTACATTTATCTCACATACAATATCTAAGTGAAATCTCATTTGGCCAAATAAGCCTACCAATAAATTGCACATAGTTTAATTGACATTTCTTTGGCCTTGAGCTTGATATCACAAAATGTTTTCATCCAATACCAATTATCATTCATTTCTTCTATTCAATGAAGTCAATCTAGAGCTCTATAACGAACTATAATTTCAATAACCACATCACATCGCTACCACATATACTTTCATGATAATGTCCAAAATGGCCGAATATTCACAAGCACACAATGCCCACTTAGCATACAATTTCAATTAACCTCAAATTCATATCTCATAGGAAAATCAATATCTACACATAATTTCACACATTGGTCAAATGTGTCATAATCAAATAGAGGATCTTAATACTCGTTCACTTATATATATATATATATATATGTTGACATCTCATTTATTAAGATTTGGTGTCATACAATCGCATCATCATATACCACAAAATCATTCATTAATTCAACTCAATAGAGTTAATTTAAGGTACTATATCATCATTTAATTTCAATGACTGAAAACACATATGCATAGAACTTATGCCTTCTAGCATATAATTTTGCAAGGGCTGGATATATATATATATATAATCACTAATGTGCACTAAGAGTAGGTCATTTAATTACTTCCAAATTTATATAAACATGAACACTTCAAGATCTCAATATCAATAAGTATTCGCTTAATTTGAGCTGTGATACAATACCATTTCTACCTTTAAATCATACCTTCTCATTTCATAACCGCATACCTAATTGGTATACTTCTAAGAATAGTTTCACATGACTCAATGTTCACAATTGAATATAATCAAAATCCATTCTGAGTCATTCTTACATCAAAAGGTAAGTATCACATACCTGAGTCACTTATTGTTTAATACGAGTTCAATTTGTCATCTTAACGCAGGATCTCGTAGTCATATACTTTTATTAAAATCACCGGCACTTGGCCTGGTAGGTATAAAACCCAAATTCAATCACCGGCATGAAGCCTACGGGACTTTAAGCCCGGATATATCACCAGCACGAAGCCTGCGGGACTTTAAGCCCGGATATATTACCAGCACGAAGCCTGCGGGACTTTAAGCCCAGATATATCACCAGCAGGAAGCCTGCGGGACTTTAAGCCTGGATATATCACCAGCGCAAAGGTTGCGGGACTTTAAGCCCGGATATATTACCAGCACGAAGCCTACGAGACTTTAAGCCCGGATATATTACCAGCACGAAGCCTGCGGGACTTTAAGCCCGGATATATTACCAGCACGAAGCCTGCGAGACTTTAAGCCCGGATATATCACCAGCACGAAGCCTGCGGGACTTTAAGCCCGGATATATTACCATAGTCAATTCATAAAGTTTTATACACATCTATTCATATACTTTCGGTTTCCCCTCAACAGAAACACATTAATGTGAGGTATTACTTCATTCGAACTTATTCACATGTCAATATAGTTATTTTCATTTCATAAGAACCATTCGGCCATATCACATATATATATAGATACCACTTCAATTACATCTTCATTTCATAGTAGCCATTAGTAAAATCACATATATACATAACTTATCTATAATTCATAATAGCCATTTGGCTATATACAATTAAATACAATAAAGTCATGATTCTTTTAATATGTACTTAGCATGTCATACTCAATCATATCACAGACTTAAATACTCAAAACTTACTAAGATCTCAATTTCCCTTCCTCAATTTCCCAATCACTTTAGTAGTTTCACTCACTTTATAACATTTAAATCACAATTCATCTTATACTACCTTCAGTAATTTCATCACATAATTTATTGAAATTCCATTTCCATATATTGATTCCAAATACATTCGGCTATCACATTTAGCCATTTCTAAAAGATAATACCCATTCTATTTACTCTTATTCTTTAAAATTTCATATGTCATTTATACAAGCTAGTCACATAAACTCATCTTTCCCCATTTATAGATTTATTTAAACTATAATCGTATATATAATCGAACTTAATACTTAAGAACTTACCTCAACAATTATCGTACGGCTATATCAACTACTCAACTACCTTCGTTTTTCTAGATCCGAGCTTGCCCCCTTATGCTCTTGAGCTTGAAAATTCAATAAATTTGGCTATTTAATAAGTGTATTCGGCAATAGCATCCATGTACTTATAAATGGTAAATTTTTTCTAATTTATAAAATGTACAGCAATCACACTTTTTATTCACATTACAATATTACCAATACCCGAATCATTAACTAACATCACATACATGGCAAAATTTTGATTTCATAACTTATACTAGTCACGGTAATTCATTTTTTTATTTATTTTTTTCCAAATATCTAAATTCATATTAAGCTAAACTATTTCCTAAAACAATTCCACATTTGGTTACTTAAACAAGAAAGAAATATCTAAATACACTTTAACTACTTAGCCGATTATCACTTGGCAAACATAAAAAAATAATTATTAGAACTTAAACATTCATCTTCTATAACATCATAATATTAAAACATCAAAAATGTCGTTTAAGGAAACATGGGCTCCTAACCGAATGCATAATTCTCCAAACAAAAATGCATTCATTCAACCTTTTACCTTCGCATTTAGCATAACACACCAAATCTTCATGATTTAACTCCCAACCGAATGTACATGCTCATTATAAGACACCATTAACCAAATTTTACAAGCTCAATATAAATACAACCATATCCCAACCAAAACTTCAAAATCTCATCCAAACTCTCATCTACATCAATGGCCAAATGGTTAACTAAACAAAATCCCAAAATTTTGTACATGGGCTATGCTGATGACCTATCAACATCTTCAATTCCCATATTTACTAAGAAAAATTTCAAGAAAACATACCTTGAATGGATTAAAAGCTAAAGCTGAAATCCTTGGCTTCTTCTCTTTTTTTTTTATGTGGTTTCGGCAAAGATAAAATATAAACATAAAAACATAGTTTTTATCTCCACTCACCTATTTTATTATAGTTTATTTTATTAACAAGCATTTTAACTTTAATGATTTTATAATATAAAATGCATATAATGATATCATTTACTACCACTACCGTATATAAAAATGAAAAGGGTTTATTTGCCATGCAACACCCCATAATTCAGGACATTACATTTGGCCAATGCAACATTTAACTACCTTATTTTCTAAGTTTCTCAACCAAGTCCCTTTCAATCAAATAAATATACCATTAATCCAATTCACATATTATTTTATCATATATGCAAATTCAAGCATACTAAGCACAGGATATAGCATTCATATACTTTTCTGACTCGGTTCCGTGGTTTTGAAACCACAGTCCGACTAGGGTCAAAATTGGGCTGTCACAACTCTCCCCCTTAGGGATTTTCGTCCTCAAAAATCTTACTAGTGAATAGCTTAGGGTATCGTTCTCTCATTGCGTTCTCAAGCTCCCAAGTCACTTCTTCAACTCCGTGTCTGAACCACAGGACTTTAACCAACGAAATTTTCTTATTCCTTAACTCTTTCACCTCGTGAGCCAGAATACTAACCGATTCTTCCTCATATCTCAAATCGAACTGAATTTCAATCTCTGACGAATTAATTTTATGAGAGGGATCAGATCTGTATCGGCGGAGCATCGAAACATGGTAAACATCATGAATCTTTTCCAGCTCGGGTGGCCGAATCAATCTATAAGCAACCAGTCCAATCCGTTCTGAAATTTCATACGGTCTGATAAACCTCGAACTCAATTTGCCTTTATGGCTGAATCTGAGCACCCTTTTTTTTTCACGGTGAAACTTTTAGAAACACTTTATCCCTAATTTGATACTCTATAGTTTTTCGTTTCAATTCTACATATGATTTCTGACGATCTGTGACAGCCCTATTTCCGACCCTAGTCGGGAAGTGGTTTCGTAACCACTAAACCGAATCCTAATAAATAAAGAAAATAAAAATATTTATTAAACACGATATCACACGTTTAATTTTTGTGCTAAAACTTTATGTGTGAAATTGAAAGGTTTGAATTTGATTTGATATGTGTGATTTTTGAATTAAAGGACTAAATTGATAAGTATCTTGATGTTGTGGCTACATTGCAAGAGGGAGGATTTTATAAGCTTGCAAAATTAAAGGCTTTGCATGTCAATTTGGCCTTTTTGTTTTAATGGCCGACCATGCATGATGGTGGGTTAGTAAACTTCATCATTTTATGTGTTAATAAATAAATATTATGAAATATGGTTAAATTAAAATTAGATAATAAATGAAATAATAATGAAAAGGGTGAAAAAAACAAGAAAGCTCATTTTGTTCTTCTCACCGTGAATTGAAGAAAGAAAAGGGAGGAAAGAAACATTCTTGAAATCGGTCTTGGCTAAGGAAAATATTAAGGTAAGATTGGTTGATTTCTTTGGTAGATTTAGGTGTTTTCTTTGTGTTAGCTAATATTCTACCGTGCCCATAGGTTACACTTAGTTGAACTTGAAGAAAAATCCATTCGGTCATGAAACTTTACATGTGTTAAATGTTTGATTTTGTGTGGTATGTTTAATGGTGATTGTACTTGTAAATGCCGTATGAAATTTGCATAGAAAACCATCATGTTTATGAATGAGCATTCGGTTGAGCTTGTATTAACCTTGTCAAATTTTCCTAGTGAGGGTTAAGGTGAGTGTGTCGGTTAGGAACTTTGAGAATTCATTAAGGGGCTATTCTGTTAATACCGTGAGTGGATGTGTCCCAAAGTGGTATATGAGTTAAGTTGTTAAATTGTAAGAAAGAACTTGTGTGAAGTATGCCCTCTAGCATTCGGCCAATGTGTTTTATCAAGAGAAGAAAAAAAAAAATCCTTAGTCACCCTTATTAATTATCAAATTAAAATGTTTTGATTTGATACATTACAGCTTTCGGCAATGGGGTGTAGTATGTTAATAAAATGTTTATTCATGAACGAATTGAAGTGTATGTATATTAGATTTATAGATGTTTTTCTTTTATTTTGTGACTAATGGTATTTTTTTTTAATTGGGCCGAATGTGTGAAATTGTTAAGTATGTATTTCTTGTGTTATGTAAGAGAATTTAATTAAATGAGGTTTAATGTAAATTAAATTGTTTAAATATTAAGCTCAAGAGCCTAAAAGGATAGCATCGGACAAGGGAAAAACCAAGATTTCGGAATAGTCGGACCGTACCTACTCAGAAAAAACACGAGGTAAGATTTAAGTAATGAAATTCGCTCTATTATTCGATTAAGCATGATGACTATGTCTAGTTACTTAGATTTGGTATTTGTTATGGCAAGTTTCGTGGAAAAAAAAAATGGCAATAGAGCCTATAGTTCGGTAGAAATAAAGTTTACATGCATCAACTTGAAATGGGATTTTCTTTTGTACCGAAGGGCAAGATAATTAGTGGATATGTTGTGCTATGTATTAAAGAATTTCATATACATGTGAATGTTAAATTGAAAACAAATGTGTGAAAGATATGTTGAATGATCCGTTTATATAAGGCTATAGTGAAATACCCGGGCTATGTCCCGAAGGGCCTTCGTGCCAGTGAAATATCCGGGCTACGTCCCGAAGAGCCTTTGAGCTAGTGATATATCCGGATTATCTTCGAAGGGCACTTATGCCATAGTAATGTCCGGGTCCAGCCCGAAGAGCCTTTAGGCTAGAGCATATTTGGTTTAATCCCAAATGTAATAACGCTAAAATGGGTGCTATGTTATAATCATCACGAATGAAGGTATTTATTTCCTCAAGTAAATCAGGTACGTACCCATACTAGATATGGAATGGAATTCATTTAGTTCTTTGCCACAAATTGAGTTCGGATGTTCTAATTATTGTTTGAAGTTACGTCAAGGAAAGACATACATAGGAGGTGTGAACCTCAAACTTTAAAGTGTGGTACTAGATTGAATCATTTAACTTTACATACATTAGATTTGTGGTGAGGATACAAGCATACACGAGGACATGGGTAAAACATGGTTAGCCTTGAATATTAATGTATGTTTCGGCCAAGGGAAAGATGTTAATGACTATGATATGAACTCCAATTTTGAGAAATAATTAGGTTATGTATGCAAGATGATTGTCCACTTTAGCTAATAAAGGTTCGATCGATTTGAAAAGTTCTTGGTATAAATGTATAAATGTCTAGTTTTTAGATGTTTTTAAGCTCTTAAACTTACTAAGCAAATAAATGCTTACACTGTTGCTTTATACTTTTCTGTTTTATAGATTTTGTTCGTTGGCTACGGTCTCGGGAACCTCTCATTCGAAGTCATCTCTACTATCAAGACCGGTTCGGTACCTAATAAATTAAACTCTCGTAAATGGCATGTATAGGAAGTACCTCTTGATTGCCGAATTAAGAATTTTGATTTTTGAATATGTATATATATATACATGATAGCCATGCGCAAATGGCTTACTCATCCTCTAGTTATGAATATTTTGCTGAATGAAATGTTATAAGTTTTAAACGATGGAAATGTTTAAAAGGACTTAACACCAATTACCTTGCCAATAAGAAAATTTGGTTAGATGTTTCTTTAGTAATTACTCTCTTTCGAACTTTGTGAAATGAGAGTAAGGGTTGAATGGTACGAATTGTGTTATCTATAAATGTTCAAATTGGATGAATGAGTGTGGCCGGTGATTGTGAGTTGTTAGGTAATGTCACTTAACCCTCCTGCGATGGGAACGGGTTTAGGGGCGTTACAACTTTATTGGTATCAGAGCTACGGTTTAGTCGATTCTCGGACTACCGTAGTAAGTGTGAGTCTAAATATACATGCCATGTAGTGTCAATTTGATAGTGAGATGACTTCTAATATCTGAAATGTGATTCTTGGTATAGAATGGATCCCGAACCTGACCGAACCGTAGCGGACGATGTAGAGAGTGTAGCTCCTGCTCCCGCACAAGGGACAGCGCCACCAGACTCTCAGCCAAATGTCGGTCATCGAGATGATGATATAAGACCAGCTTTTTATGCAATGATGAGTGACTGGTTCGCTCAATTTGCTAGATCAAATCCGGCTGTTCCGCAACCTCACCCCCGAATGCTCCGTTTCCGATCTTCATAACCCCTCCTGTGACCGATCCTGTGAGATCGAGTAGACCCCCTGTTGACAAAATTAGAAAATATGGGGCTAAAGAGTTCCGGGCTACCCCCAGTGACGATGCCGAGCGGGCCGAGTTTTGGCTCGACAATACCATCCGAGTGTTCGATGAACTGTCCTGCACACCCGAGGAGTGTCTTAAATGTGCGGTGTCTCTATTACGTGACGCTGCTTACTACTGGTGGAATACTCTGATTTCTGTTGTCCCGAAGGAACGGGTCAATTGGGAATTCTTCCAAACCGAATTCCGTAAGAAGTACATCAGCCAGAGATTCATCGATCAAAAACGTAAAGAATTCCTAGAACTCAAACAAGGTCAGATGTCAGTGGCCGACTATGAGAGAGAGTTTGTACGCCTCAGCCGCTATGCTCATGAATGTGTATCCTCTGAAGCCATCATGTGTAAGCGTTTTGAAGATGGATTAAATGAAGATATCAGATTGTTGGTGGGGATTCTGGAGATTAAGGAGTTTGTCGTGCTAGTCGAGCGGGCTTGTAAAGCTGAAGAACTCAGTAGTGAGAAAAGAAAGGCCGAAGGTGGAGATAGGGAGTTTCGTAAGAGGTCCGCGGGGAAATCTGTTCAACAAGCGTCCAAGAAGACTAGAGATGACATGGGCCGATCTAAAAATACATCGAGTTTTTCTAGATCTGAACGTACTCGACCTCCTGCGAGTTCGCAGGCCACTTCTATTGCCAGTGTCGGAAATGAACGTCGGGTTAGACTGGATTGCAACTATTGTGGTAAATGGCATCCGGGGAGTTGTAGGCATCGTGACCGCTCCTGTTTCCGATGTGGTTCTGCCGACCATTTTATTAAAGATTGTCCGAGAAATGATGAACGCACTCTTGATTCGACTCAGAGACCTAGTGGCGCAGTTTCACGGGGTAGACCACCGCGGCGAGGTGGAAATATTAGCGGCAGTCAGAGAGGGACTAGAGACACTGCGGTTAGATCCGAGGCTCGTGCACCTGCCAGAGCGTACGCTATCCGTGCCCGCGAGGAAGCTTCTTCTCCGGATGTTATTACTGGTACTTTCACCCTTTTTAACACTGATGTTATTGCTCTGATTGATCCTGGTTCAACCCATTCTTATGTATGTGAAACTTTAGCCTCCAGTAAGACTCTTCCTGTTGAGTCTACTGAATTTGTAATTCGAGTGTCGAACCCTTTGGGCCGTTGTGTTCTAGTTGATAAAGTATGCAAGAAATGTCCGTTAATGGTTCGAGATTTTTGTTTTCCGGCTGACTTGATGCTTCTACCATTCGACGAATTTGACATTATTCTCGGAATGGACTGGTTGACCGTTCATGATGCGATAGTGAATTGCAAGCTAAAGACTATCGATTTACGATGTTCAAATAATGAAATAATCCGAATTGAGTCCATTGATCTAAGTGGGCAGCCTGCCGTAACTTCGACCATGTCAGCTCAGAAATACGTGAGAAAAGGTTACGAAGCGTATTTGGCTTATGTGTTAGATAACCAAGTTTCTGACCGAGAACTTGAGACGGTGCCCGTAGTCTGCGAGTTTTCGGATGTGTTCCCCGAAGAATTACCGGGATTGCCGCCTGTAAGAGAAGTCGAGTTCAGTATAGAGTTGATTCCTGGTATGACACCGATTTCGATTGCTCCGTATCGTATGGCACCTACCGAGCTAAAGGAATTGAAATCTCAGTTGCAAGAGTTGACAGACAGAGGCTTTGCACGACCTAGTTTTTCGCCTTGGGGTGCACCGGTTTTGTTCGTGAAAAAGAAAGATGGGACCATGAGAATGTGCATCGATTATCGACAACTGAATAAAGCCACGGTAAAGAATAAATATCCGTTGCCCCGGATTGATGACTTGTTCGATCAGTTGAGAGGAGCCTCAGTATTTTCGAAGATTGACTTACGATCCGGCTATTATCAGTTGAGAGTTAGAGATTTGGACATACCGAAGACAGCATTCAGAACGAGATACGGTCACTATGAGTTTTTAGTGATGCCGTTTGGACTCACCAATGCCCCCGCAGTATTCATGGATTTAATGAATCGGGTATTTAGGCCGTTTTTGGACCGTTTCGTAGTAGTGTTCATTGACGATATTTTGATCTATTCTCGTGATGAGTCAGAGCATACCGAGCATTTGAGCCTGGTACTTCAGACTTTGAGGGATAACCAATTGTATGCGAAGTTTAGTAAGTGCGAATTTTGGTTGCATGAAGTCGGTTTCTTGGGCCATATAGTATCTGCTTCGGGTATTCGAGTGGATCCGAACAAAATTTCAGCTATCCTGGACTGGAAACCTCCTAAAAACACTACCGAAGTTCGAAGCTTTTTAGGACTTGCTAGTTATTACCGACGTTTCGTCAAGGGTTTTTCGATGATTGCGACTCCATTGACGAGACTGCTGCAGAAGGATGTCAAGTTTGAGTGGTCGGATAAATGTCAGAAAAGCTTCGACCAGCTGAAAACCCTTTTGACGGAAGCGCCTGTGTTGGTTCAGCCAGAAACGGGTAAAGAATTTGTAGTTTATAGTGACGCGTCTTTGAACGGTTTGGGCTGCGTGTTGATGCAAGAAGGCCGGGTTATTGCTTATGCTTCGAGACAGTTGAAGCCGCACGAACGAAATTATCCGACTTATGACCTTGAACTAGCCGCTATTGTTTTTGCTTTGAAGATTTGGCGACACTATCTGTACGGTGAAAAATGTCACATCTTCTCCGATCATAAAAGTCTCAAGTATCTGATGTCTCAAAAAGATTTGAATTTGAGACAAAGGCGGTGGCTGGAATTGCTAAAAGACTATGAGCTCATTATCGATTATCACCCGGGGAAAGCTAACGTAGTCGCAGATGCCCTTAGCCGAAAATCCTTATTTTCCTTGCGAGCTATGAACGTGAAGCTGACGATGTCACGAGATGGTGTGTTGATTGCCGAATTGGTAGCAAGACCTATGCTACTTTAACAGATTAGTGAGGCTCAGAAAGCCGACGATGATTTAGTTGCCAAACGAGTTCAGTGTGAGTCAACTGTGGATTCCGCATTTCGGGTCGACGAAAATGATTGTTTGAGATTTAAAGACCGAGTGTGTGTGCCGAAAAAGTCAGAGTTAGTTTCGATGATTTTAAACGAAGCACATAGTAGCCGCATGTCGGTCCATCCGGGTAGTACGAAAATGTATAACGACTTGAAGCATCAGTATTGGTGGCACGGCATGAAACGAGACATCTCTGATTTTGTATCTAAATGTTTAGTATGTCAGCAAGTAAAAGCTGAACATCAAGTGCCGTCGGGGTTACTTCAACCGATTTTGATACCCGAGTGGAAATGGGATCGCGTTACGATGGACTTTGTGTCGGGTTTGCCGTTGACTCCGAGCAAGAAGAACTCTATATGGGTTGTTGTTGATCGATTAACGAAATCAGCCCATTTCATTCCTGTTCGCACTGACTTTTCGCTTGATAAGTTAGCAGAATTATACGTCTCTCAGATTGTGCGATTGCATGGGGTGCCGACTTCTATTGTTTCTGATCGAGACCCTCGGTTTACTTCTAGATTTTGGAGGAAGCTGCATGAAACTCTGGGTACTAAGCTCCATTTCAGCACCGCTTTTCATCCGCAAACGGATGGTCAATCTGAACGGGTTATTCAGATACTCGAGGACATGTTGAGATGTTACATCCTCGAGTTTAGCAGCTCGTGGGAGAAATATTTACCTTTGGTTGAATTCGCGTATAATAACAGCTTTCAGACAAGTATTCAGATGGCACCTTACGAAGCTCTTTACGGTCGTAAATGCCGTACTCCTCTGTTCTGGACCAAGCTTAGTGAGAATAAGATTCTCGGAGTTGATTTAGTTAGAGCAGCAGAACAAAAAGTAAAGTTAATTCGTGACAATTTGAGAATAGCCTCCGATCGTCAGAAATCGTACGCGGATTTAAAGCGTAAAGACATCGAGTACCAAGTTGGTGATAAGGTGTTTCTGAAAGTTTCGCCGTGGAAAAAGATACTCCGCTTTGGTCGAAAAGGCAAGTTGAGTCCAAGATTCATTGGACCATATGAAGTTTCAGAACGTATTGGGCCGGTTGCTTATCGACTAACTCTGCCCCCTGAACTTGAAAAGATCCACAACGTCTTCATGTATCGATGCTCCGTCGCTATAGATCCGACCCGTCGCATGTGATTAGTCCGTCAGAAATTTAAATTCAATCTGATTTGAGCTATGAGGAAGAACCGATTCGTATTTTGGCCCGCGAAATAAAGGAATTACGAAACAAGAAGGTCCCCTTAGTAAAAGTTCTATGGCTCAAGCATGGGATCGAAGAAGCGACTTGGGAACCTGAGAACCTTATGAAGGAAAGATACCCAAACCTGTTTACCGGTAAGATTTTCGAGGACGAAAATTTTCTTAAAGGGGGGGAGTTGTGACAGCCCTATTTCCGACCCTAGTCGGGAAGTGGTTTCGTAACCACTAAACCGAATCCTAATAAATAAAGAAAATAAAAATATTTATTAAACACGGTATCACACGTTTAATTTTTGTGCTAAAACTTTATGTGTGAAATTGAAAGGTTTGAATTTGATTTGATATGTGTGATTTTCGAATTAAATGACTAAATTGATAAGTATCTTGATGTTGTGGCTACATTGCAAGAGGGAGGATTTTATAAGCTTGCAAAACTAAAGGCTTTGCATGTCAATTTGGCCTTTTTGTTTTAATGGCCGACCATGCATGATGGTGGGTTAGTAAACTTCATCATTTTATGTGTTAATAAATAAATATTATGAAATATGGTTAAATTAAAATTAGATAATAAATGAAATAATAATGAAAAGGGTGAAAAAAACAAGAAAGCTCATTTTGTTCTTCTTACTGTGAATTGAAGAAAGAAAAGGGAGGAAAGAAACATTCTTGAAATCGGTCTTGGCTAAGGAAAATATTAAGGTAAGATTGGTTGATTTCTTTGGTAGATTTAGGTGTTTTCTTTGTGTTAGCTAATATTCTACCGTGCCCATAGGTTACACTTAGTTGAACTTGAAGAAAAATCCATTCGGTCATGAAACTTTACATGTGTTAAATGTTTGATTTTGTGTGGTATGTTTAATGGTGATTGTACTTGTAAATGCCGTATGAAATTTGCATAGAAAACCATCATGTTTATGAATGAGCATTCGGTTGAGCTTGTATTAACCTTGTCAAATTTTCTTAGTGAGGGTTAAGGTGAGTGTGTCGGTTAGGAACTTTGAGAATTCATTAAGGGGCTATTCTGTTAATGCCGTGAGTGGATGTGTCCCAAAGTGGTATATGAGTTAAGTTGTTAAATTGTAAGAAAGAACTTGTGTGAAGTATGCCCTCTAGCATTCGGCCAATGTGTTTTATCAAGAGAAGAAAAAAAAAATCCTTAGTCACCCTTATTAATTATCAAATTAAAATGTTTTGATTTGATACATTACAGCTTTCGGCAATGGGGTGTAGTATGTTAATAAAATGTTTATTCATGAACGAATTGAAGTGTATGTATATTAGATTTATAGATGTTTTTCTTTTATTTTGTGACTAATGGTGTTTTTTTTTTAATTGGGCCGAATGTGTGAAATTGTTAAGTATGTATTTCTTGTGTTATGTAAGAGAATTTAATTAAATGAGGTTTAATGTAAATTAAATTGCTTAAATATTAAGCTCAAGAGCCTAAAAGGATAGCATCGGACAAGGGAAAAACCAAGATTTCGGAATAGTCGGACCGTACCTACTCAGAAAAAACACGAGGTAAGATTTAAGTAATGAAATTCGCTCTATTATTCGATTAAGCATGATGACTATGTCTAGTTACTTAGATTTGGTATTTGTTATGGCAAGTTTCGTGGAAAAAAAAAATGGCAATAGAGCCTATAGTTCGGTAGAAATAAAGTTTACATGCATCAACTTGAAATGGGAATTTCTTTTGTACCGAAGGGCAAGATAATTAGTGGATATGTTGTGCTATGTATTAAAGAATTTCATATACATGTGAATGTTAAATTGAAAACAAATGTGTGAAAGATATGTTGAATGATCCGTTTATATAAGGCTATGGTGAAATACCCGGGCTATGTCCCGAAGGGCGTTCGTGCCAGTGAAATATCCGGGCTACGTCCCGAAGAGCCTTTGAGCTAGTGATATATCCGGATTATCTTCGAAGGGCACTTATGCCATAGTAATGTTCGGGTCCAGCCCGAAGAGCCTTTAGGCTAGAGCATATTTGGTTTAATCCCAAATGTAATAACGCTAAAATGGGTGCTATGTTATAATCATCACGAATGAAGGTATTTATTTCCTCAAGTAAATCAGGTACGTACCCATACTAGATATGGAATGGAATTCATTTAGTTCTTTGCCACAAATTGAGTTCGGATGTTCTAATTATTGTTTGAAGTTACGTCAAGGAAAGACATACATAGGAGGTGTGAACCTCAAACTTTAAAGTGTGGTACTAGATTGAATCATTTAACTTTACATACATTAGATTTGTGGTGAGGATACAAGCATACATGAGGACATGGGTAAAACATGGTTAGCCTTGAATATTAATGTATGTTTCGGCCAAGGGAAAGATGTTAATGACTATGATATGAACTCCAATTTTGAGAAATAATTAGGTTATGTATGCAAGATGATTGTCCGATTTAGCTAATAAAGGTTCGATCGATTTGAAAAGTTCTTGGTATAAATGTATAAATGTCTAGTTTTTAGATGTTTTTAAGCTCTTAAACTTACTAAGCAAATAAATGCTTACACTGTTGCTTTATACTTTTCTGTTTTATAGATTTTGTTCGTTGGCTACGGTCTCGGGAACCTCTCATTCGAAGTCATCTCTACTATCAAGACTGGTTCGGTACCTAATAAATTAAACTCTCGTAAATGGCGTGTATAGGAAGTACCTCTTGATTGCCGAATTAAGAATTTTGATTTTTGAATATGTATATATATATACATGATAGCCATGCGCAAATGGCTTACTCATCCTTTAGTTATGAATATTTTGCTGAATGAAATGTTATAAGTTTTAAACGATGGAAATGTTTAAAAGGACTTAACACCAATTACCTTGCCAATAAGAAAATTTGGTTAGATGTTTCTTTAGTAATTGCTCTCTTTCGAACTTTGTGAAATGAGAGTAAGGGTTGAATGGTACGAATTGTGTTATCTATAAATGTTCAAATTGGATGAATGAGTGTGGCCGGTGATTGTGAGTTGTCAGGTAATGTCACTTAACCCTCCTGCGATGGGAACGGGTTTAGGGGCGTTACACGATCTGATGCTATTCTCAAACTTTTCATGGAACACACAGTCGATTTTTGAATTTCAAACAATCATCATCAATCAGAAACTCTAAATCCTCTTTCAAAACACATTTAGTTCGTTTAGTGACTAAATCATTATCACTTTCTAGGATTCCCAGATCTGTTGTATCTACATCGATCTTACTTTTAGTTTCTCCGATTAACGCATCATCTATGGACATGGAGAAATGCACATTTATCACTCGCAAGGCAAACAATAATGTTTGGTTAAGAACATCAGCAACCACATTAACTTTTCCCAGATAATAATCAAAGACAAGCTCGAAATCTTTTAGTAATGCTACTGGCATTGTCTAAATTTCAAGTTCTTCTGAATCATCAAGTTCTTGAAATTTTTCTTGGTAAATATGGGAATTGAAGATGTTGATAGGTCCTTAAAATAGCCCATGTAAAAAATTTTTGGATTTTGTTTAGTTAACCATTCGACCATTGATGTAAATGAGAGTTTGGATGAGATTTTGATGTTTTGGTTGGGATATGGTTGTATTTATATTGAGCTTGTAAAATTTGGTTAATGGTGTCTTATAATGAGCATGTACATTTGGTTGGGAGTTAAATCATGAAGATTTGGTGTGTTATGCTAAATGCGAAGGTAAAAGGTTGAATGAATGCATTTTTGTTTGGAGAATTATGCATTCGGCTAGGAGCCCATGTTACATTAAATGAAATTTTTGATGTTTTAATATTATGATGTTATAGAAGATGAATGTTTAAGTTCTAATAATTCTTTTTTTATGTTTGCCAAGTGATAATCGGCTAAGTAGTTAAAGTGTATTTAGATATTTCTTTCTTGTTTAAGTAACCGAATGTGGAATTGTTTTAGGAAATAGTTTAGCTTAATATGAATTTAGATATTTGGAAAAAAATAAACAAAAAAATGAATTACCGTGACTAGTATAAGTTATGAAATCAAAATTTTTCCATGTATGTGATGTTAGTTAATGATTCGGGTATTGGTAATATTGTAATGTGAATAAAAAGTGTGATTGCTGTACATTTTATAAATTAGAAAAAATTTACCATTTATAAGTACATGGATGCTATTGCCGAATACACTTATTGAATAGCCAAATTTATTGAATTTTCAAGCTCAAGAGCATAAGGGGGCAAACTCGGATCGAGGAAAAATGAAGGTAGTTGAGTCGTCGATATAGCCGTACGATAACTGTTGAGGTAAGTTCTTAAGTATTAAGTTCGATTATATATACGATTATAGTTTAAATAAATCTATAAATGGGGAAAGATGAGTTTATGTGACTAGCTTGTATAAATGACATATGAAATTTTAAAGAACAAGAGTAAATAGAATGGGTATTATTTTTTAGAAATGGCTAAATGTGAGAACCGAATGTATTTGGAATCAACATATGGAATTGGTATTTCAATAAATTATGTGATGAAATTACCGAATGTATTATGAGATGGATTGTGATTTAAATGTTATAAAGTGAGTGAAACTACTAATGTGATTAGGAAATTGAGATCTTAGTAAGTTTTAAGTATTTAAGTCTGTGATATGATTGAGTATGATATGCTCAGTACATATTAAAAGAATCATGACTTTATTGTATTTAATTGTATATAGCCGAATGGCTATTATGAATTATAGATAAGTTATGTATATATGTGATTTTACTATGATGCTAATGACTTACTTCGAAGTCAACTCACAAATTAAGTAGGTGTTACGTACCTAACCATCTTAAAACATTAAGCATATTGTTGGAATCGTTGCACCAAAATCGTATATTTTCAGCACAACTACTTGCGGAACTCTAGCCTCAATTTAGTTTAATTCTTGCCTTAAGTCTACGGGACTTAACTCGGAAATGGTTCCAGCACATAGCCTGCGAGTCTTAGCTCGATTATAAATCCAACATAAAGCTTGCGGGTCTTAACCCGGTTATAAATCCAGCATAAAGCATGCGGGTCTTAACCCGGTTATAAATCCAGCATAAAGCCTGCGGGTCTTAACCCAGTTATAAATCTAGAATAAAGCCTGCGGGTCTTAACTCGGTTATAAATCCAGCATAAAGCCTGCGGGTCTTAACCTGGTTATAAATCACCAAGTTTCATGCCTATTTATCCACATGCCAATATATTTCACAAGTTTATACTTCATAATCCCCAAAGGGCCGAAACACATATGCATTATATCAAAGTTTTTATCACTCGAAATAAGTACACCATTGATGCAAGGCTTAAGATTCAGATCCCATACCTCTTTTACATTTGGCAATAACACATAATAGTAATAATATCTCATATATCAACCGTACAACATAGTACATGGAATCATTTAACATGTCATAATTCTATATATATATATATATTCAACTTGTACACTTAAGAACTTACCTGAATGCCTTCGAACATTTACGGATATGCTATTCAACCAACTTTGATTTCCCCTTATCTGAATTTTGCCCTCTTTGCTCTTGAGCTAAGATGAATAGATTAAATCTCATTACTACTTAATCGACACTATTTTCATTCATATAATTTTACTAAATTCAAAGTTCATATCAACAATAAGGTTCTTGATTTAAAACAAGGGAAATTCTTCATTCACTATCTAAAACTACATCCGTAAATCATGTATATCAAAATTTGACATATATTCGACAATGTCAACCCCAACTATCTCAATTTACTCACACACATAATTCATCAATTAAAAGGAGTCATTCGGCTATCATTGTTTTAGTTCTAAAAATAAGGAATTTAAATTTTCGCTTAACTATAATCCTATCCTTACAAAACCTCAAAACATCAATTCAACTTACACAAAGAAAAACATGGCTGAACGCACATTCCTCACTAACCAACCATTATTCCATATTTTACTATGTTAGCCAATTATCAACTAAACATAAAAGTCACAATTACCAAATTATTACAAGCTCAAACCTCTCTTATCTATCATTTCTAATTTAAACATCAAAACATTTCAAGATCCACTACATTATACTCAAGGCCGAATATAAAAAGGGTTATTGAATTTCACTTTTAACTAACCATCAAGCTTCAATTTAAAAAAAAATTTAAAACATATCACACATATAAGGCATGTGTATACTCATCACCTCTTTTTAAGTTACAATCGGCAATTGCTCACACAAATACAAAAATATTTAGCATTCAACTTTATTCCCCAAATTCCCAATGCCGAATATCTTACCAAAGAACATCAAAATTGTCTTTAAACCACACATAAATCAAAATTAACAATTTCACAACTCCTATTTCCACCATTTCAAAATCAAAACACTAAAGCACTACTCAACTTAATTCAATCATCCATGTCCGAACACTTGATTAACCAAAACTAAAAATTCAGCATGGGCTATGTAAGAAACTTAGCAACCACTCAAATTTTACAAGAATTTAAAAGAATTAACAAGAAAATCTGACCTTAATACAAGCTAGAAGATGATCGAATGCTTTAGCTTCTTATCATTATTTGTTCTTTAAGAATAGGCAAATGGAAAAGCAAAATGAGCTAACTTTATTTTTTCCACCCACTTATCTTTATTTTAATCATTTTCATAATATAACATGAGTTATGTTTCTCTTTAAAATAATAATTAAAGATTATAATATAACTTAAAATAATTCCCACTACCGTGTATATAAAGAAATTGTTTAATAGCCATGGAAATACCATACATTTCAATCGTCAACATTCGGCCACTATGACATTTGACCACTTTATTTTCTAAATTTCACAATAAAGTCCAATTCAATGAAATAAACATACCAATAATCAAGTTCTCATATTAATTTATCACACATGCTAATTTACGTATTTTAAACACAATATATGGCATTCATATAATTTCCTGACTCGGTCTTGTGGTCCCGAAACCACTTCCCGACTAGGTCAAATTAGGGCTGTCATAACTCTCCCCCCTTTATGAATTTTCGTCCCCGAAAATCTTACCAGAAAATAAGTTAGGGTATTGATCTTTCATAGATTCCTCGAGCTCCAAAGTCGCCTCTTCGATTCCGTGTTTGAGCCACAACACTTTCACCAACGAGATCTTTTTATTTCGTAACTCTTTCACCTCGCGAGCCAGGATATGAATCGGTTCTTCCTCGTAGCTCAGATCAGACTGCATTTCAACCTCTGACGGGTTAATTACATGAGAGGGGTCGGATCTATAACGACGGAGCATCGAAACATGAAAAACGTTGTGAATCCTTTCAAGTTCAAGGGGTAGAATTAGCCTATAAGCAACCGGCCCAATTTGTTCTGAAATCTCATACGGTCCGATAAATCTTGGATTCAATTTGCCTTTACGACCGAATCTGAGCACTTTCTTCCACGGTGAAACCTTTAGAGAGACTTTTTCTCCAATCTGAAACTCTATATATTTACGCTTCAAATCTACATATGATTTCTAACGATCTGATGCTACTTTCAGACTATCACGGATTACTTTTACTTTTTGCTCAGCTTCTTTAATTAAATCAATGCCGTATAACTTATTCTCACTGAGCTTGGTCCAGAACAAAGGTGTACGGCATTTACGACCGTATAAGGCCTCGTAAGGTGCCATCTTAATACTCATCTGCAGCTGTTATTATAGGCAAATTCAATCAACAGTAAGTATTTCTTCCATGAACCACTAAACTCGAGAACGCAGTATCTCAACATATCCTCGAGTATCTGAATCACTCGCTCGGACTGACCGTCTGTCTGGGGATGATAAGTGGTGCTGAAATGAAGTTTAGTACCCAATGCTTCATGCAATTTCTTCCATAATCGCGAGGTAAATCTGGGATCTCTATCTGAAACGATAGCAGTAGGTACTCCGTGCAATCACACAATCTGAGAGACATACAATTCCGCTAGTTTATCGAGCCAAAAGTCCGTACGAACGGGAATGAAATGAGCTGACTTTGTTAATCTATCAACAATAACCCATATGGAATCTTTCTTGCTCGGCGTCAGTGGTAAACCAGACACAAAGTCCATCGTAACTTGATCCCACTTCCACTCAGGAATTAGGATCGGCTGAAGTAATCCCGAAGGCACCTGATGCTCCACTTTTACTTGCTAGCATATCAAACACTTAGACACAAAATTGAAGATATCTCTCTTCATACCTTGCCACCAATACTGCCGTTTCAAGTCATTGTACATTTTTGTGCTACCCGGGTGAGCAGACATTCGGCTATTATGGGCCTCATTCAAAATCATCGAAACCAGCTCTGAATTTCTCGGAATACACACTCGATCCCTGAACCTCAAATAATCATTATCATCGATTCAAAACTCTGAATTCACACTCGAATCACACTGAGCTTACTTGATAATCAAATCATCGTCGACTTTTTTAGCTTCACAAATTTGCCCGATTAACACTGGTTTTGCTTTTAATTCGGCTATCAACACATCATTGTCAACAAAGACAATTGTACGTTCATTGCTCGCAAGGAAAATAAGGACTTTCGGCTAAGAGCATCTGCAACTACATTAGCTTTTCCCGAATGATAGTCGATAACAAGCTCGTAGTCTTTAAGTAATTCCAACCACCATCTTTGCCTCAGATTTAAATCTCTTTGAGTCATTACATATTTGAGGCTCTTATGATCGGAAAAGACAGGGCATTTCTCCCCGAACAGATAGTGACACGAAATCTTTAGAGCGAAAATGATAGCAGCTAGCTCAAGATCATGAGTCGGATAGTTCCGCTCGTGAGGTTTTAACTGTCTCGAGGCATATGCAACAACTCGGCCCTCTTGCATCAAAACGCAACCAAGACCGTTCAAAGATGCATCACTATAAAAAACCACGAACTCTTTGCCAGACTTTGGCTGAACTAACACTGGAGTTTCCGTCAAAAGAGTTTTCAGCTGGTCGAAACTTTTTTGACATTTTTCAGACCACTCGAACTTGACGTCTTTTTGCAGCAGTTTTGTCAGTGGTGTCGCAATCATTGAGAACCCCTTTACGAATCATCGATAGTACCTAGCAAGTCCCAAGAAGCTCCGAACTTCTGAAACGTTTCTAGGAGGTTTCCAGTCGAGAATAGCTGAAATTTTGTTCAGATCGACTCAAATACCTGAAGCAGACACTATATGTCCCAAAAAGCTGACCTCGCGCAACCAGAATTCACATTTACTGAATTTCGTGAACAATTGATTATTACGTAGAGTCTGAAGCACAAGTTTCAAATGCTCGGCATGCTCGATCTCATCGCAGGAATAAATCAAAATGTCATCAATGAACACCACTACAAATCGATCCAGATACTGTCTAAACACCCGATTCATCAAGTTAATGAAAACCGCAGAGGCATTTGTGAGCCCAAATGGCATTACGAAGAACTCGTAATGTCCGTATCTCATTCTGAAAGCAGTCTTTGGCACGTCAGAATCTCTAACTCTCAACTGATAATAACCGGATCGTAGATCAATCTTTGAAAATGCTGAAGCTCCTTTCAACTGATCAACTAAATCGTCGATTCGGGGCAACAGATATTTATTCTTTACAGTTGCTTTGTTCAGCTGTCTATAGTCGATACACATTCTCATAGTCCTATCTTTCTTTTTCACGAACAAGACTGGTGTGTCCCAGGGTGAGAAACTCGACCGCGCAAAACCTCTGTCTGTCAATTCTTGCAGCTGAGATTTCAATTCTTTTAACTCGGCAGGGGCCATATGGTACGGGGCAATCGAAATCGGAGTCATACCCGGAACCAACTCTATACCGAACTCAACCTCTCTAACAGGTGGCAATCCTGGCAATTCCTCAGGAAATACATCCGAATATTCACAAACCACAGGTACAGTTTCAAGCTCTCGTTCGGATACCTTGCTGTCTAGCACATATGCTAAATACGATTCACAGCCCTTTCTCATGTATTTTTGAGCTGACATGGAAGTTATTATTGCAGGTAGCCCGTTTAAATCAGTGGAGTCAATCTGAATTATCTCATTATTCGAACATCGTAAATCGATAGTCTTTCGCTTGCAATTCACTACAGCGTTATGCACGGTCAACCAATCCATTCCGAGAATAATGTCAAATTCATCGAAAGGTAAAAGCATCAAGTCGGCCGGGAAGCAGAAATCTCGAATCATTAGGGGACATTTCTTGCACACTTTATCAACTGAGACACAACGACCCAAAGGATTTGACACTCGAATCACAAACTCAATAGACTCAACCGGAAGAGTCTTACTGGATGCTAAAGTTTCACACACATATGAATAGGTTGAACCAGGATCAATCAGAGTGATAACATCAGTATTAAAGGAAGTAAAAGTACCGTTAATAACATTCAGAGAAGAAGCCTTCTCCCGAGCACGAATAGCGTACGCTCTGGCAGGTGCACGAGCTTCAGATCTGACTGCGGTGTCTCAGGTCCATCTCTGACTGCTGTTAGTATTTCCCCACGTCTTGGTGGTCTACCTCGTGATGCCTGCCACTAGGTCTCAGACTCGTGCTGTCAAAGTTCTGCTAGCATAATAGATCGGCTGGAAGTGTTTGTTCCTTCGCTGTCCCAAAACTGTACCTACTGCAAAATCATTTGCATCGCACATTAGTTCAAAAGGTAGATTCCAATCAGGTGAAATCATAATCGGGGCGTTAACTAACTTTTCCTTAAGGTTGTTGAAAGATTCTAGACATCCTTGGTCAAAGTTGAAGGGTACTTCTTTTTCTAGTAATTTTGTTAAAGCTTAGCTATTTTAGAAAAGTCTTTAATGAATCTTCGATAAAAACCGGCGTGTCCTAAAAAGCTTCTTATAGCCTTAACTGAATTAGGAGGAGGTAGTTTTTCAATAGTTTCAATTTTTGCTTTATCTACCTCTATCCCTTTACTAGAAATTTTATGACCTAAAACAATACCCTCTTAAACCATAAAGTGGCATTTTTCCTAGTTTAGCACTAAATTTGTTTCTTCACATCTGATCAAAACACGTTCTAGATTATTAAGACAAAATTGGAAAGAATTACCGAAAACTAAGAAATCATCCATAAATACCTCCATGATGTCTTCCACAAATTCATTGAAGATAGTTAGCATGCATAGCTGAAAAGTAGTAGGAGCGTTACATAAACCAAAAGGCATTCTGCGATAAGCAAACGTACCGTATAGGCATGCGAACATTGTTTTCTCCTGATCTTCCGGAGCTATCAGGATCTGGAAGTAACCAGAGAGGCCATCTAGGAAACAATAATACATATGACCTAATAATCTTTCCAACATCTGATCAATAAAAGGCAATGGGAAATAATCTTTCCGAGTGGCGTCATTCAGCTTCCTATAATCAATGCAAACTCTCCATTCTGTGACTGTTCTTGTAGGTATTAACTCTTCCTTGTCATTAGACACCACGGTCAATCCACATTTCTTAGGAACAACCTGCACAGAGCTTACCCAAGAACTGTCAGAAATAGGATTAGATAATACCTGCATCTAGAAGTTTAATTACCTCGACTTTTACAACTTCTTTCATGTTGGGATTCAATCGTCTCTGGGCTTGCACTGATGCTTTGAATTCGTCCCCCATTAAAATTTTGTGGGTGCAGAAAGAAGGATTAATTCCCTTGATATCTGAAACTTTCCAAGCTATAGCACGTTTGTGTTCTCTTAACACATGGAGTAGTTCCTCTTTCTCTGCAAGGCTTAAATCGGATGCGATAATGACTGGTAAAGTTGATTCTTCCCCTAAAAAGGCATATTCTAAATGATCTGGTAGTTGTTTTAGCTCTAATTTAGGGGGTTCAATAATGGAAGGTTTCTGTCTAAATTCATCACTCATCTTTAAATTTTCATAACTTATGTGCCTAGTGATGATTTCATTAGAATCCAACTCTTTCCTTACTTCGTTAATTTCGGGGGTGGTTTCATCTTTCCCCTCACCTTGAATAAGACACAGTTCTAACGTGTCTGTGAGAGAAAGCTCCTGGAGATTATCTTGAACAAAATAGTGAATAATATCAACAAAATAACACGAATCATCTTATTCTTTAGAGAATCTCATGGCATCATAAATTTTAAAGACAACTTCTTCCTCGCC
Source organism: Gossypium stocksii (assembly GCA_020496765.1). Lineage (NCBI taxonomy): Eukaryota > Viridiplantae > Streptophyta > Magnoliopsida > Malvales > Malvaceae > Gossypium > Gossypium stocksii. Next base: position 48,253,204 of record CM035624.1, read on the forward strand.
AACTCTAAGCACTAATTTGCCATCCCCTACATTAATAACAGCTCTAGCAGTGGCTAAAAATGGTCGTCCCAAAATTAAAGGTACTTCAATATCCTCATCCATGTCAAGCACAATAAAATCAACAGGGAATATAAATTTATCTACCTTTACTAGCACATCTTCAATGATTCCCCTAGGATATTTAACAGATCTATCGGCTAATTGAATACTCATCCTAGTGGGTTTGGGTTCCCCGAGATCTAGTTGTTTGAACATTTTGTAAGGCATGAGATTAATGGTAGCACCTAAATTAGCTAAAGCTTTATTAATAAGTAAACTACCAATCAGACAAGGGATAGTAAAACTCCCTGGATCTTTCAATTTTGCTAGCAGTTTATTTTGGAGAATAGCTGAGCATTTCTCGTTGAGTTCTACTGTGGCCAATTCTTCTAACTTCCTTTTATTTGTCAAAAGTTCTTTAAGGGACTTCGCATACTTCGGCATCTGTGAAATTGCTTCAACAAAAGGTAAGTTAATGTGTAATTGTTTAAAAAGTTCAAGGAACTTACCGAATTGAGCATCTGAATGGTCTTTCTTCAATTTTGCCGGATATGGGATATGTGGTTTGTATTCCTTGAGTGTCGGTGGAGTGTTATCCTCGGGTTCCGCTGCCTTTTCTTCTGAAAGTTCTGGGATAGTCTTCTTTTCTGGTTCGGTTAGGACATTTCCATCTCTTAAAGTAATCACTTTGACATGTTCTCTGGGATTTGGCTCAGTGTTACTCGGTAATCCTCCTTGTGGTCTTTCTGAAATTAATTTTGCAAGTTGACCAATTTGGTTTTCAAGCCTTTGAATTGATGCTTGCTGATCATTTAGTGCCATTTCAGTGCTTTGGAAACGGGTTTCTGATGCGGCCATGAATTTGGTAAACATCTCTTCAAGATTCAGCTTCTTCTCATGTTGCGGTGGTGGTTGCTGAAATCCTGGAGGAGGTTGTTGTCTTTGATTTCCTTGTCCTCCCTATGAAAAATTTGGGTGATTTCTCCAACCTGCATTATAAGTATTACTATAAGGGTTATTTTGAGATCTAGAATTGTTACCCATATAGTTGGCTTGTTCAGTTTCCATGCTGTGTCCATAAGATGCGAAATTTGGATTAAACGTGTTTCCTTAAGTCGCATCGCATTGCATCACTGGTTGTGCCTGCGTAGAACTAACAAAATTATCAAACTTTTTTTTTTAAGTTCTACTTGGTTAGTAAGCATGGTGACAGCATCAATATTATAAACTCCTGCAGCTTTTGTTGGCTTTGTCCTCATGACTTGCCACTGATAATTATTCAATGACATCTCTTTAATAAATTCATAAGCTGCTTCAGGTGTTTTATTATTAATCGTCCCTCCTGCGGCTGCATCGATCATTTGTCTAGTTGACGGGTTTAAACCGTTGTGGAAGGTTTGAACTTGTAGCCACAAAGGTAGACCATGATGAGGGCACCTTCTCAAAAGATCTTTGTATCTCTCCCATGCATCGTATAGTGTTTCTAAATCCATCTACACAAAAGAAGAAATATCGTTTCGTAATTTGGCTGTTTTAGCTGGAGGAAAATATTCGAGTAAAAATTTTTCGGTCATCTGCTCCCATGTGGTAATTGAGCCTCGTGGTAAAGAATTTAACCACTGTTTGGCTTTATTTCTCAAAGAGAATGGAAATAGCCTCAATCGAATGGCATCATCAGAAACGCCATTTATTTTGAAGGTATCACAAAGTTCCAAAAAATTGGCTTTGTGTGAGTTTGGATCTTCGTCCTGTAAACCATCAAACTGAACCAATTGCTGTATCATCTGAATAGTGTTGGGCTTTACTCAAAATTATTAGCAGTAATAGTAGGTCTAAGAATGCTAGTTTGGGTACCAGCCAAACTAGGTTTAGCATAATCATACATAGTGCGAGGAGCTTCTTCTTGATTTGCTTGCAACGCGACTATTGCGGGAGGTGGTGGAATGTTTTGATTTGCTTCCATCTCTTCTGTAGGTTCTAGCTCTTGTTCAGGTTCTTGTTCTGGATAATGTAAATTGCGTCTAATTTCTCTACGATTTCTGCGAACTGTTGCTTCTAGATCGTCGTCAAAAAGTAGTGGTCCTGTTGGGTTGTTTCTAGTCATAAACTAAAAATACCTAAAAAGAGAAAGCAAAGAAAGCTCAAAAATTTTAAAGAAAATAAAAAATAAAAATAAAAATAAAAATAAATAAAAACTGAAAATAAAAATAAAAGAAAAATAAATAAATATATATATTGATGGTTAAAGTAATAGAAATCGAGCTTTCGTAATATTTTAGTTCCCCGGCAACAGCGCCAAAAACTTGATATCGCGCGATATGAAGTAATAAAATTTATAAAGAACTTGATCACACCAAAACCAACTAATATCACGATGTTGAGGCAAGCGCACCTGTCGAACAGTATTATAGCTTAGTGGCAAGACCGAGTTATCGTACCCAAGGGAACCAAAAGTACTAGTACTTACTTCTTTTCTATTATCTAGCCTAAAAATAAAAGAGGGTTGTTTAAACTAATTTTAAAACTAACTAAGAAAGTGTAAAGAGTAAATTGGGAAAACTTTTAGGGAAAAGCTGATTGATATGGACAATACTCAGGGGAGAATCCACCTAGACTTCACTTGTTATTATTTTCTTGAACTATATGATTTCTTTACTTGACTTGATCCGTAGAGATCCCTAACTTATGTTAAACCCTCCGTCGAGGCGTAGAGCAACTAGGCCTAAGTTGTTAATTAAAGTTCCTTTATTAATTAACTCCCTAGGTTGCATTAATTCGATCTATGGTTCCCTATATTAGGTTTGACCCTAATCTGGCAGATTTATGTCGCCCTATGTCTAGGGTTGCATGCAACTCCGCTTAATTATGGTAGATCTACTCTTATCACAGGGACTTTTGCTCCTCTGCTCTAAGCACATCTAATTCTTGAATTAATACCTAGGATTATTAAATCAAGAATGAAGAACGCATAATTAAGAACAATTCAAGTATTTATCAAATAAATCAAGAATAAATAACAAGATCTGTCATAGGTTTCATCCCCCTCAAGTATTTGAGGGGTCTAGTTCATAATAAAGAAGGAAAACATCTCAAAAGATATAAAATAACAAAACATAAAAGAAACCAAAAACCCCTGAAGGAATTTAGGGAGATCCTCTATGTTGCTGCAGAATTCCGGCTTCTGAGATGAATTAATCGGCTTTCTCCCTTGGAGTAATCCCTTGCTTCTACCCTCAGTGCGGCAGAAAAATGAGAAGAAAGATATCTAAAAACACCTCCCCATGCTTCTACCTCATGAGGTCTTTATATAGAGAGCTTATGGGGAGCCTTTCTTAGCCTCTAAGCATCCCAATTCGAGTGAAACTCCCCTTCCTCACGACTAGAACACGCCCATGTGCCACGCCCGTGTGACTTCGACAGAGGCCGTGTGCTTTTATCGGTGGAGGCACGGCCGTGTGACCTGGCCGTGCTTGTCGGGGGCTTGACCGTGTGATCTTCATGTGGCACGGCCGTGTGGCATTTCTTTGCCCGTGTTGTTCGCACATTTTGGCCCATTTTTCATTGTTTTTGGTCTGTTTTCCGTTCTTTCTTCTTCCCTATGCTCTCCTGAGTATAAGATATAAAAAGGAAGGATTAAGAGCACCAATTCTCACAAAATTGATAAGAATCCATCCAAAATATAGGCTAAACATGAGGTAAAAATATGTATAATTTAGCGTTTATCATTGGTGTACTTCTAAGAATAGTTTCACATGACTCAATGTTCACAATTGAATATAATCAAAATCCATTCCGAGGCATTCTTACATCAAAAGGTAAGTATCACATACCTGAGTCACTTATTGTTTAATACGAGTTCAATTTGTCATTTTAACGCAGGATCTCGTAGTCATATACTTTTATTAAAATCACCGGCACTTGGCCTGCTAGGTATAAAACCTAAATTCAATCACCGGCATGAAGCCTGCGGGACTTTAAGCCCGGATATATCACCAGCACAAAGCCTGCAGGGCTTTAAGCCCGGATATATCACCAGCACGAAGCCTGCGGGACTTTAAGCCCGGATATATCACCAGCACAAAGCCTGCGGGACTTTAAGCCCGGATATATTACCAGCATGAAGCCTGCGGGACTTTAAGCCTGGATATATTACCAGCACGAAGCCTGTGGGACTTTAAGCCCGGATATATTACTAACACGAAGCCTGCGGGACTTTAAGCCCGGATATATCACCAGCACGAAGCCCGCGGGACTTTAAGCCCGGATATATTACCATAGTCAATTCACAAAGTTTTATACACATATATTCATATACTTTCGATTTCCCCTCAACAGAAACACATTAATGAGGTATTACTTCATTCGAACTTATTCGCATGTCAATATAGTTATTTTCATTTCATAAGAGCCATTCGGCCATATCACATATATATATAGATACCACTTCAATTACATCTTCATTTCATAGTAGCCATTAGTAAAATCACATATATACATAACTTATCTATAATTCACAATAGCCATTCGGCTATATACAATTAAATACAATAAAGTCATGATTCTTTTAATATGTACTTAGCATGTCATACTCAATCATATCACAGACTTAAATACTCAAAACTTACTAATATCTCAATTTCTCTTCCTCAATTTCCCAATCACATTAGTAGTTTCACTCACTTTATAACATTTAAATCACAATTCATCTCATAATACCTTCGGTAATTTCATCACATAATTTATTGAAATACCATTTCCATATATTGATTCCAAATACATTTGGCTATCACATTTAGCCATTTCTAAAAAATAATACCCATTCTATTTACTCTTGTTCTTTAAAATTTCATATGTCATTTATACAAGCTAGTCACATAAACTCATCTTTCCCCATTTATAGATTTATTTAAACTATAATCGTATATATAATCGAACTTAATACTTAAGAACTTACCTCAACAGTTATCGTCCGGCTATATCGACTACTCGACTACCTTCATTTTTCCTCGATCCGAGTTTGCCCCCTTATGCTCTTGAGCTTTAAAATTCAATAAATTTGGCTATTCAATAAGTGTATTCAGCAATAGCATCCATGTACTTATAAATAGTAAATTTTTTCTAATTTATAAAATGTATAGCAATCACACTTTTTATTCACATTACAATATTACCAATACCCGAATCATTAACTAACATCACATACATGGCAAAATTTTGATTTCATAACTTATACTAGTCACGGCAATTCAATTTTTTATTTATTTTTTTCCAAATATCTAAATTCATATTAAGCTAAACTATTTCCTAAAACAATTCCACATTCGGTTACTTAAACAAGAAAGAAATATCTAAATACACTTTAACTACTTAGCCGATTATCACTTGGCAAACATAAAAAAAATAATTATTAGAACTTAAACATTCATCTTCTATAACATCATAATATTAAAACATCAAAAATGTCATTTAAGGAAACATGGGCTCCTAGCCGAATGCATAATTCTCCAAACAAAAATGCATTCATTCAACCTTTTACCTTCGCATTTAGCATAACACACCAAATCTTCATGATTTAACTCCCAACCGAATGTACATGCTCATTATAAGACACCATTAACCAAACTTTACAAGCTCAATATAAATACAACCATATCCCAACCAAAACTTCAAAATCTCATCCAAACTCTCATCTACATCAATGGCCGAATGGTTAACTAAACAAAATCCCAAAATTTTGTACATGGGCTATGCTAATGACCTATCAACATCTTCAATTCCCATATTTACCAAGAAAAATTTCAAGAAAACATACCTTGAATGGATTAAAAGCTAAAGCCGAAATCCTCGGCTTCTTCTCTTTTTTTTTTATGTGGTTTCGGCAAAGATAAAATATAAACATAAAAACATAGTTTTTATCTCCACTCACCTATTTTATTAGAGTTTATTTTATTAACAAGCATTTTAACTTTAATCATTTTATAATATAAAATGCATATAATGATATCATTTACTACCACTACCGTATATCAAAATAAAAAGGGTTTATTTGCCATGCAACACCCCATAATTCAAGACATTACATTCGCCAATGCAACATTTAACTACCTTATTTTCTAAGTTTCTCAACCAAGTCCATTTCAATTAAATAAATATACCATTAATCCAATTCTCATATTATTTTATCATATATGCAAATTCAAGTATACTAAGCACAGGATATAGCATTCATATACTTTTCTGACTCACTTCCGTGGCTCCGAAACCACAGTCTGACTAGGGTCAAATTTGGGCTGTCACATGTACTTTTACCCTATGATTGATAATCGATAGAAAAGCCGCAAGTGTGTACACACACCGCACACACGATAGATCGGTAAATCCCAAAAAGCTGAAATGCTGAAAAGCTGAAAAGCCAAAAGTTTGGCTACGGTAACCACACGAGTGCGCGAACACTCGTGAGGGGATATCGATACAATGACAGAGGCCCCGCGAGCCAACTCGCAGACTTGGGCCACTTTTTGGCCAACCGGGCCGAAATGGGCCAAATAGGCCCGATAGGCCCGTGGGCTCGACATGAGTAGAGTTGATGGATTAGTATGAAATGTCGAGCCGATCGTGTTGACCACATGGCCTATGGCAGATTTGGGCTTAATGGGCCATATAAGAGCGTGGGACCCATTTGGGATATGTATTTGGCTTTTTGGGCCCTAGTGTATTTGTAATTGCTAAATATGACATAAATGTGCTGATTGAATTATGACTTACAAATGGGCTGCAGTTGTGGATTTAGGCCCATAATGAAAAATGGCTAATATGCCCCTAAGGGCAAAATGACTAAAATGCCCTTACATGTTTTAACAGTGATTTTGCATGCCATATCGATATATTATGTTGCATTCATGCTTGCATATGGGATAGATTTATATTGGAGGAAGGATCGCATAGTCTGTAACACCCTGAAATTGGGCCTAGAAGTATTGGGCCTTGGGCCTAGGTACGGGTCTCAAATAGTTCGAAATAAAATTTTTGATGTGTTCAATTCTGTTATGGAAGGTTATTATTAATGGGTTAATGTGGTATTTTAGTGAACTGCGAAGGATTCATAGTGTGGGGAAAAGTCTTGGGCTAATTTCTGGGATTCCGGGATTTTTGTGATATTTGGTGTAATGTTGAAATTTTGATATATGGATGTGTAATTCGTGTTTGGATTGTGTTATTGGCCCTATGGAAGGCCCAAGTGTTGGTTAGAAACCCGGGGAATTCTTGGATTTTTGGACTTAAGGAATAGAGGACTTGGAAAAGAGGAGTTGTAAGGAATTATGTGTGTAATAAGACACAAAAAAGGAATGTGGTGTAGTGGCAAACTAGCGCCACTTAGGGGACAAGGAAGCAAGGGGTCCAAGGTTCAAGTCTTGGCTCTTGCAATTTATTTTGGTTTTTCTTTTAAATAAATCTGGAAGCAAGTAGGTGAGCTTTAAAGTTAAATGTGTTGGACTTATGACACAAAGGAGCTTGTGTCCGAGTGGTGATGGCATGACGGGGTTACTGAGAGGACTTTGGTTCGAATCCTGTTGCACGCAAAGGTTGATTATTTTGCTAATGCTTTAATTTTGGGGGGATTGATGGAGAATCCCATATCGGAAAGCTAACATGAGAGCAGGTGAGGAGCTAGCTTTAAATAGAGCAAACCAGGAGGAGAGTAGGCACAGCCTTCTTGGCTGATCCCTTTCGCTTTATGGCGTGCCCGTTTGGGTTGGGCATCGGCTAAGAGTGTTTGGAGCGCGGCTTAACTTCAGTCTCCTATCAGGTGTGTATTTCTCACTACTCAAGCGGTAGGACGGCTACTTCGGGCTGCGATGGGCCGAAGGGGCCATGTGGGCCCAATGGGCCTACGGGGCCATTTGGACAAGTTGTTTAATTGTATAGTAAATATTGGACTAGACTAGGTGAATCGCATATCTGTAGCTAAATTTGGGCTAAAAGGGCCACACGAGCGTGTGGGCCCATTTGGGCCGAGAATGGGCCCTAGGCCTATTTGCATTGTTATTTCTGTTTAGAATGCTTTAGTTTACTAAATTACTGAAATACCCTCGACTTGTAAAATTACCATTTTACCCATGATTTGTAAAATTACTATTTTACCCCTGATTTGTAAAATTACCATTTTACCCCTGATTTGTAAAATTACTATTTTACCCCTGATTTGTAAAATTACCATTTTACCCCTGGTTTGTAAAATTACCATTTTACCCCTGATTTGTAAAATTACCATTTTACCCATGATTTGTAAAATTATCGTTTTACCCCTGATCTGTAAAATTACTGTTTTACCCTTAATTTGTGAAATTACTGAAATACCCCTTTAGGGTAGAATTACTGAAATATCCCTGTAGGGTAGAATTACCGAGATACCCCCGTGGGGTAAAATTACCATTTTGCCCCTAGGTGTTAAATGACTGCTTTGCCCTTCGTGGGTAAATGACTAACTTGTGTGATGATTGGGCTAGTTTGACCGTGGATATAAGTTGGTGATATGAATGACTTGACTGTGATCTATTCTTATTTTTGGGATTTGGAAAAGTTGGAATCCCTAAGTGTTTAGGGAGGCTGTCGAAATAGTGCCTAAGGCTTTAAGGGGCTGTTACCAATTATTTTACTCTGTGCTTGTAAGGGTTAAAGGCTGCTGACTAAGGGCTTGGATCAGTGGAGCGTTCGGATCTAGATTTGGATATCAACTTCAACAAAGGTAAGGATTTCGGGCCTTGTTCATGGATGCCCGAATATGGTAAGAGTATGTTAAATTTAGTTATCATTGATTCGTGGTCTAATGTTTTAGTAATCGAATATAGGATTGAGTTGGAGCAGATATCATCATCGTTCGTCGTAATCAGGTGTGTATCGAACCCTTCTTTAGTCTAATTCGGCAAAGGCCAAGTAATCGAAAAGTTGGTATTATGTGGGCTTGTGAGTGTGCAAATTCTCACAAGATGATTGGAAATCTTGAGATCTGTAACCGTAAGTGGTAAGTTAGTTGAGTGTGCAATTTCGCGCACCTCGATAAGTTGGGTCTCGATGGGCCGAACATGGGCTCACGGGCTTTCGGGCCCATATAGGTAAAAATAGGAAATAAATATGTTCTATTAGACTGTAGTATCAGAACTGCTAAAACTGGTAGCTAGATAGGAAATTTGGGCTGAATGGGCTTAATTTGCTAAATAGACACTGTAGGGCCCATTAGGAGTTTTAGGGCCTAGTGACTGAAATTGTTAAAATCTGTTAAATTGACTGCTAAGATGGAACTAAAGCTTATATGTGACTGTAACATGCATAAAACTCGTAATATTGGAACAAGTACTAAAATACCCCTAAGTATAGAAAATTACTATTTTACCCCTAAGTGTAAAATGACCTTTATACCCCTAGGGTAAATTCTGTATGAAATGTATAATTTTCTATTTCTACATGTCATATCTCATAACATATGTATATATCTGATGCATGTGATTCTGTATGTTATATGTCATAGCATGTATGCCTGCTGCATGGGGTTTGGGTTTATGATGGAGGAAGCGTTCTGGCAGCCTCGCTACAATCTGGTGGCCTCGCCACATATATATCTGTTCTGGCAGCCTCGCTGCAATCTGGTGGCATCGCCACGTATATATCTGTTCTGGTGGCCTCGCCACATATACATCTGCTCTGGTGGCCTCGCCACAATATCTATATCTGGTGACCTCGTCACAATATCTGGCAGCCTCGCTGCAAATTTCTATGGTGTGTAGCGGTTGGGTGGGTCGAGTAGTCTCCCCACATGGTGTAAGGCTAGTACGGGGGTGTTATGGATGGATCTGGGTTGGGTTTTCTGTTTGCATATCATATCTGATCTGTATCTGTAATGGGCCTATGGGCCGTACTGTTATCTGAAAAGGGCTAAGGCCCAGTTTACTGTTATTTGAATAGGGTTTCAGCCCAGTATTTGACTGTGATAGGATAGGGCTTAGGCCCAATGGGCTTGAGTTGACTTGGGCTTTGGATGGGCTTCTGTACACACTGAGTTTTCCAAACTCACCCCTTTTTCCTTCCATCCTTGCAGGTGAGCCTTAGATTGGTGGACTTGGAGCTGGGAGGGATTCAGAGTGGCCACATGGACTGGACTATTGGATTTCTAATTAAGTTACCTATTTGAATTTAGATTTAATTATTTATTTCTGGTTTTGGGTTGTAAAAAGGGCCTCTTTAATTACTTTTATTTTGGTTTTTTTTCTTTACTTATTTAAACTGTTTTAGCTTACGTAGGATATTATTTAAATCGAGTTGAAAATAAATGATTTTAAGACGCGGTTTTTTTAAAAGTTACTTGTTTTCAAAATAACACGATAACCAAGCAAAGCTTCCGCAATTTTAAATGATCTTGTAGATAAATATTTCAAATAGTTAAAATGTGGCAATGGTAGTGTGCATGTCTAGGAGTGAATCCAAGAAGAGCTTGGTACTTAAGCAGTCTATTCGACTCACCTCCTCTTTTCTGGAATCCTACCTGGTGCCCAGCTTCCATTCACTTTAAGTCTTAACGAAAAAGGTCAAATTTATTTGATACTTAAACCGTTTTCAAAATTAACATGATTTTGCAAACTACAAGGGTTTATAAGCTTTCATAAAACTTTTACAAAGGTTTTAACGATGTTTGCAAAGGGAGGATTATTTCAATAAATCACGTTTTGGAAAAAGACAAGCTAAGTTTAACGGTAAGAGTTTTTAAAACTTCAAGGGTTTTCAATGAAAGCACGGTTTTCGAAAAACACTTTAATGTGACACACCAAACTTGGCAGTAACGTCTGGGCCGGGTTTGGGGTGTTACATTTAGTGGTATCAGAGCCAAGATGTAACAAGTCGGCTGTGGAACGGGTCTAAAAATAGAAGTTTTTAGAGAGTAAAACAAAGATTTCTGAAAGTCGCTTTAAGAATTTTTTGTCGAAATTGTTTATAAGATTTTCTTTCTACAAATAAATAATTTAAAAAAAATTTGGGAAATTTTAAGTTAAGCCCAAAGAATGGTATTTTTGGAAAAATCAGATTTTTGGAAAATTCTGTTTAAAAGAGAATTGTTTCAAACTTGTTTTCTCTAAAATTAACATGTTTTGAGAAGTTGATTTTAAAAGGCTTGAATCTTTCTGAGTTTTTCTAGAATCTGATAAATTGAGATGTGGCACACTGAATCCCGGGACCAAGTCTGTAAGTATTTCTGCTTTATATTTTGTAATGTACTGAACTGTACTGTAAATAGACTTGAGACTTTTCTATGATACTTAGATAGAGTAATACTGAAAAATTGTAGAGACAGAAACTGTAGAGAAACTAAAAGATTGAGACTGTAGCTAGGATATGATCTTGAATAAAATAAAAGCTTTAAAATACTATCTCTGCATAAGACATAAGAATAATAAAATTTTGAGAACTCTGTAGGTATTTGATATGTGTACTGGTAATGTAGAGTATTGATATGGATTTTGAGGGTAAGCAAAGTCTGCCAACTTCGGGTACCGTTAACTCAGAGATTGGTACTGAGGCACTGGTCGAGCTAGTATGGAAAGTGGTAGAAGAGGTTTTGGATACAAAAAATTAAGGAAATTAGGGAAATGCTTCAAGCAGGGTGCTTAGAGTGTAAGAAGAGGAAGGATCCTAGTTCGTAAAGGACAGAGTCTCGCTCAGTGAAACATGCTAGGGCACGACTAAGATTGACGGTTTGCAACAACTGCAACAGACGTCATCTAGGTGAATGCGATAGGGAGAAAAGAGCGTGTTTTTTTTGTGGGTCCCTCGAACATCGAGCTCTTGATTGCAAAGCTTATTCTAGTTAGGAATGTGTGATGTTTGGTTACGAATTGCGTGCGCTAGTGTTAATGTTTATTAGATGTTCTGGGTCGTACTAAAATTATTTGGATCAGAGTGCGCAGCAGAAGAATAGTGGTTGGACTTGAGTAATACGGTTAGTTGATAGTTTAAAATTTCGAGGACGAAATTTCTTTAAGGAGGGTAGAGTTGTAACACCCTGAATTTGGGCCTAGAAGTATTGGGCCTTGGGCCTAGGTGCGGGTGTAAGATAGTTCGAAATAAAATTTTTGATGTGTTGAATTCTGTTATGGAAGGTTATTATTAATGGGTTAATGTGGTATTTTAGTGAACTGCGAAGGATTCATAGTGTGGGGAAAAGTCTTGGGCTAATTTCTTGGATTCCGGGATTTTTGTGATATTTGGTGTAATGTTGAAATTTTAATTTATGGATGTGTAATTCGTGTTTGGATTGTGTTATTGGGCCTATGGAAGGCCCAAGTGTTGGTTAGAAACCCGAGGAATTCTTGGATTTTTGGACTTAAGGAATAGAGGACTTGGAAAAGAGGAGTTGTAAGGAATTATGTGTGTAATAAGACACAAAAAAGGAATGTGGTGTAGTGGCAAAGTAGCGCCACTTAGGGGACAAGGAAGCAAGGGGTCCAAGGTTCAAGTCTTGGCTCTTGCAATTTATTTTGGTTTTTCTTTTAAATAAATCTGGAAGCAAGTAGGTGAGCTTTAAAGTTAAATGTGTTGGACTTATGACACAAAGGAGCTTGTGTCCGAGTGGTGATGGCATGACGGGGTTACTGAGAGGACTTTGGTTCGAATCCCGTTGCACGCAAAGGTTGATTATTTTGCTAATGCTTTAATTTTGGGGGGATTGATGGAGAATCCCACATCGGAAAGCTAACATGAGAGCAGGTGAGGAGCTAGCTTTAAATAGAGCAAACCAGGAGGAGAGTAGGCACAGCCTTCTTGGCTGATCCCTTTCGCTTTATGGCGTGCCCGTTTGGGTTGGGCATCGACTAAGAGTGTTTGGAGCGCGGCTTAACTTCAGTCTCCTATCAGGTGTGTATTTCTCACTACTCTAGCGGTAGGACGGCTACTTCGGGCTGCGATGGGCCGAAGGGGCCATGTGGGCCCAATGGGCCTACGGGGCTATTTGGACAAGTTGTTTAATTGTATAGTAAATATTGGACTAGACTAGGTGAATCGCATATCTGTAGCTAAATTTGGGCTAAAAGGGCCACACGAGCGTGTGGGCCCATTTGGGCCGAGAATGGGCCCTAGGCCTATTTGCATTGTTATTTCCGTTTAGAATGCTTTAGTTTACTAAATTACTGAAATACCCTCGACTTATAAAATTACCATTTTACCCATGATTTGTAAAATTACTATTTTACCCCTGATTTATAAAATTACCATTTTACCCCTAATTTGTAAAATTACTATTTTACCCCTGATTTGTAAAATTACCATTTTACCCCTGGTTTGTAAAATTACCATTTTACCCCTGATTTGTAAAATTACCATTTTACCCATGATTTGTAAAATTATCGTTTTACCCCTGATCTGTAAAATTACTGTTTTACCCTTGATTTGTGAAATTACTGAAATACCCCTTTAGGGTAGAATTACTGAAATATCCGTGTAGGGTAAAATTACCGAGATATCCCTATGGGGTAAAATTACCATTTTGCCCCTAGGTGTTAAATGACTGTTTTGCCCTTCGTGGGTAAATGACTAACTTGTGTGATAATTGGGCTAGTTTTACCGTGGATATAAGTTGGCGATATGAATGACTTGACTGTGATCTATTCTTATTTTTGGGATTTGGAAAAATTGGAATCCCTATGTGTTTAGGGAGGCTGTCGAAATAGTGCCTAAGGCTTTAAGGGGCTGTTACCATTTATTTTACTCTGTGCTTGTAAGGGTTAAAGGCTGCTGACTAAGGGCTTGGATTAGTGGAGCGTTCGGATCTAGATTTGGATATCAACTTCAGCAAAGGTAAGGATTTAGGGCCTTGTTCATGGATGCCAGAATATGGTAAGAGTATGTTAAATTTAGTTATCATTGATTCGTGGTCTAATGTTTTAGTAATCGAATATAGGATTGAGTTGGAGCAGATATCATCATCGTTCGTCGTAATCAGGTGTGTATCGAACCCTTCTTTAGTCTAATTCGGCAAAGGCCAAGTAACCGAAAAGTTGGTATTATGTGGGCTTGTGAGTGTGCGAATGCTCACAAGATGATTGAAAATCCTGAGATCTGTAACCGTAAGTGGTAAGTTAGTTGAGTGTGCAATTTCGCGCACCTCGGTAAGTTGGGTCTCGATGGGCCGAACATGGGCTCACGGGCTTTCGGGCCCATATAGGTAAAAATAGGAAATAAATATGTTCTATTAGACTGTAGTATCAGATCTGCTAAAACTGGTAGCTAGATAGGAAATTTGGGCTGAATGGGCTTAATTTGCTAAATAGACACTGTAGGGCCCATTAGGAGTTTTAGGGCCTAGTGACTGAAATTGTTAAAATCTGTTAAATTGACTGCTAAGATGGAACTAAAGCTTATATGTGACTGTAACATGCATAAAACTCGTAATATTGGAACAAGTACTAAAATACCCCTAAGTATAGAAAATTACTATTTTACCCCTAAGTGTAAAATGACCTTTATACCCCTAGGGTAAATTCTGTATGAAATGTATGATTTTCTATTTCTACATGTCATATCTCATAACATATGTATATATCTGATGCATGTGATTCTGTATGTTATATGTCATAGCATGTATGCCTGCTGCATGGGGTTTGGGTTTATGATGGAGGAAGCGTTCTGGCAGCCTCGCTGCAATCTGGTGGCCTCGCCACATATATATCTGTTTTGGCAGCCTCGCTGTAATCTGGTGTCATCGCCACGTATATATCTGTTCTGGTGGCCTCGCCACATATACATCTGTTCTGGTGGCCTCGCCACAATATCTGTATCTGGTGACCTCGTCACAATATCTGGCAGCCTCGCTGCAAATTTCTGTGGTGTGTAGCGGTTGGGTGGGTCGAGTAGTCTCCCCACATGGTGTAAGGCTAGTACGGGGGTGTTATGGATGGATCTGGGTTGGGTTTTCTGTTTGCATATCATATCTGATCTGTATCTGTAATGGGCCTATGGGCCGTACTGTTATCTGAAAAGGGCTAAGGCCCAGTTTACTGTTATTTGAATAGGGTTTCGGCCCAGTATTTGACTGTGATGGGATAGGGCTTAGGCCCAATGGGCTTGAGTTGACTTCGGCTTTGGATGGGCTTCTGTACACACTGAGTTTTCCAAACTCACCCCCTTTTCCTTCCATCCTTGCAGGTGAACCTTAGATTGGTGGACTTGGAGCTGGGAGGGATTCAGAGTGGCTACATGGACTGGACTATTGGATTTCTAATTAAGTTACCTATTTGAATTTAGATTTAATTATTTATTTCTGGTTTTGGGTTGTAAAAAGGGCCTCTTTAATTACTTTTATTTTGGTTTTTTTTTTCTTTACTTATTTAAACTGTTTTAGCTTACGTAGGATATTATTTAAATCGAGTTGAAAATAAATGATTTTAAGACGCGGTTTTTTTAAAAGTTACTTGTTTTCAAAATAACACGATAACCAAGCAAAGCTTCCGCAATTTTAAATGATCTTGTAGATAAATATTTCAAATAGTTAAAGTGTGGCAATGGTAGTGTGCATGTCTAGGAGTGGATCCAAGAAGAGCTTGGTACTTAAGCAGTCTATTCGACTCACCTCCTCTTTTCTGGAATCCTACCTGGTGCCCAGCTTCCATTCACTTTAAGTCTTAACGAAAAAGGTCAAATTTTTTTGATACTTAAACCGTTTTCAAAATTAACATGATTTTGCAAACTACAAGGGTTTATAAGCTTTCATAAAACTTTTACAAAGGTTTTAACGATGTTTGCAAAGGGAGGATTATTTCAATAAATCACGTTTTGGAAAAAGACAAGCTAAGTTTAACGGTAAGAGTTTTTAAAACTTCAAGGGTTTTCAATGAAAGCACGGTTTTCAAAAAACACTTCAATGTGACACACCAGACTTGGCCGTAACGTCTGGGCCGGGTTTGGGGTGTTACATAGTCGCTTGACGACCGTGGATCCACCGATGGCGTTTAAGCCCAGTATATGATTGGCAGCATTACTGCAATATTGAGTAGTGCCGCAACCGGTGTTACAACGGGAGTGTAGGGGTGGGTGGGTTGATATATATATCCCCACAGGAGTGTAGGGCTGGACAGAAGATGGAGTGCACGGTTGGTATGGGCATTTATTCATTGCATACATTGATTTCGATATTTGAGATGGGCTTAGGCCTAGTAAATGTGCTATGTATTAATTGATATGGCCTTAGGCCCAACTGTAACACCCCTATCCCATAACCGTCGCCCGAATAGGTAAGGGGCATTACCAGACTTGTAACATAGTTTGGAACAATAAAATTTTAACTTTTATCAAACATCATCTCAATTCAATAATACCAAGCATTCATATTCATAGCATGCTTAAAACGAGCATATTTTTAATTATACAATGGGGACTAATTTAATAACATATAAAAGATATAGGAAAACTTACGAAATAGGGTCACACGGTCAAGTCACACGCTCGTGGGCTCTGACCGTGTGGCTCAAAACAAGCTTGGTTTAAGCCATTTTCACAGCTCTTATGTCATGAACCTACAAGCATCATTTGCATAACATGTTTAAGTATATATATCATCTATACCAAAATGCCAATTAACAAAACTATCACAAGATGAATACATCATATAATACTTCTATATCAAATCAACCATTTTCATTCAAGCCATATCACATAGCTTGATCAAAATACAACAGATCATATCTCATTCATATACACAAGTGAGCATAAAATTCAACTTGGTAACTAGCCTATACATGCCATATTACCCCATATCAAAGAGTTCAGAAATACCAATTACCCCCTAGATAGTGTGATGAAATCTTCGATGACTTCCAACCTGAGCGAGCATTTGAATCACTGTAAAATATAGAGAATAAACAGAGTAAGCTAATAAGCTTAGTAAGTTCGTATAATTAACAGCACTATATAAAAGATTTAACAATTAGCTTGTCATTTTAAGCAATTTGATTGCTTTTGAACCAGTCTTATTTAATTCAATATTTATTTCCTTAATAGTCATGTAACTCATTTGTAATTTATCACATCTATCACGTATCACATAAATTTATCAATGTCACTTACTTGTCGAGTATTACACATATACTTGTACTAATTCATATCCTCATTTCTATTTTCACATCGTCATCTTTTAAGTCAAATCAATGAAACTAACATTGAATACTCAGTATCTTGCTCATTAAGAACCATATACTTGTTAGCCATCTATACTTGTAACATATAAATATTACCTATTCATATTTCATCAAAACATCATGAGTAAAAACAATAAGCACTTAAATTCACATAATATTCATATCAATTTATTTCCATTCAAATGACCTCTAAAACATTCATATAACCATAACAGAATTACACCCATATAACATCAATTCATCAGTAAGAGCAATAGTTCATCCATTCACAAGGAAGGAACCAAACTTATAATGTCTATTTAATATCTAATTCATCTCTCATTTCATTTATACATGTAACAGCCCGATTTGGACCCTAATCGGAACGGTGGTTTCGGGACCACGAATCTTAGACAAAAAAATATTTTAAAATTATTTTCTGTGTTTATTTTGTGTGACTTTTTATCTGTAAAATTTTCGTGATTTAATTTTGTCGTTTAGGTATCCGATTAAATAAAAAGACTCAATCGCATAAAATAAAAATCTAGTGGTTTTTCTAAAAAGGGCTAAATTGTACTTAGCTTTTTAAATGGAAGCCTTAAAGTTGCAATTAGCCCATTTCTAAGTGAAGTGGATGGTAATGGCCATTATATAATGGTTACTTAATGTGTTAAATAAGGTTAAAAATGGAAAACATGAAATAATAATAAGTTAGTATATATTATATATTATACGTTAACTTTAGTCATTTTTATTTCTTCATCACAAAGCTGAATATAACCTAAAGAAAAAAAGAAAGAACAAGGGCTAGGTTCAGCCATCTTTCTCATCCTGATTCGAGATCAAAAACCAAAGAAATCAGATTTGGATCGGGGAAAAAACGAAAATCATCGACTAGCTGCTTAATTATGTTTTGTACTGTCCGAGGTAAGTTTATAAGCAAATAGACGTGTTTAATTGTATTTAAATGTAAATATTATATGCTGTTATGAAATGTGTGATCATATATAAGTTTTGGCCGAATATGATTAAGCTTGGCCACGACATCTCTGAATTGGTTTTGACCAAGTTACGATGTCCGAAAGTCCCATATGAACCTTAGGAATAGTTAGGATACGTATGTCATGACATAGGAATCCAATATGTGTGTGTGAGTAAGACCATGGCATCGATTTGTGGTTCCGATATGTGTTTATGAGTAAGACCCTGTCTGGGATAGTGGCATCCTTTGAGGTTACATGTAAGACCACATCTGGGACGTTGGCTTTGTATGATTTATGTGATTATCCGAGTGTCCTATCTAATTCCGAATGGTTCATCAGGCAAAGGTAAATCTTGATCAAATGTGCAAAATGGGCTAAAAGGCCAGGTATGATTTAGCTTGCTAGCTATCGATAATAAGGTATGTATGTGACTTGAAAGTTGATAAATTATATGTGATGTAAGGTTAAATATATACATGAATTAAATAAGTGTATTCGGCTCTGAACAAGTGGTAAGTGTATTATGGAATTAAATTTTGGGTTATGCATATATAAGAAATCATATATAATCGGTCTTATAATAGGTATACGTATATGATATTACATTACAGTTCTTGGACTTATATAATTGGATAAGTGTATGTTGATCATATTATGATCTTTTGGCTTTTGAAAATTGACCAATGGTTTTATGATTTTAACCTGTGAATATTCGGCTAAGGTAATAGATATATGCGTTTGGTATACTATTATTGAAAATATAAGTTGAGAGTAAGCTTGTTGATGATATTGAAATTTGGCTAAATTAAATTGATTATATTATCGATTTGTTTATTTGCTTATGACTTACTAAGCTTTAATAGCTTACTTTGTGTTTCCAACATTACCTATTTTATAGATTTTGAATCCAAGTTACGAGCGCGGAAATCGTCGGAGAAGCTTATCACACTATCGATCGTCTTCTGTATTTTATAATCTATTTTTTTGGAATTATGGCATGTATAGGCTGGATTATATTTTGAATGTGCTGAAAGTTGGTTGTATATATATAAGCCATGTGAAAATGGCTTAAATTTAATGTTCAGTTCTAGCTATATATGTGTGTTGATGGTTTAATGTTTATTTTGTTTAAGGCATCTAGTAATATAGAATAATAGAAGTTGGTAGTCACTTGTTGCATATCCGTGGGCGATTAGAAATTATGTGTGAGAGATGCGGCAATGCCTAATATAGAAGTTGGTAGTCACTTGTTTAAAGCATCTAGTAATATAACATCTATAACATTTTTTTTTATTTCAAGTACCAATTCATACCATATCTCATTTACTCATATAGTTCTTGTACTATATAATATATTTAATCATATAACTCTTGTAACATGAAATTTCTATAATACAAATCCATTTCATTTACAAGCACATTTCATATAACATATATTTTGTAATCATATAATCATGTATTAGGAAACTTGTATTCAAATACTTGTAACATATAATTTTTGTATCAATTAATCATATAATTCGGTGGCAGCAACATATTCATAGAACCGATAATTCTAATAAATTATTCATTACGCATACATATATATATATTCAATTTAAATAATTACACATATCTAACAGTTCGATTTTTAGCTATACGAACTTACCTTGTAATCCGTCGACTATTCGTCTACTTTCCGTTTTCCTCGATCTAATTCTGATAATTGTTTCTCTTGATCTATATTAATTCAAATTCAACCATTTAATCACCAACACATTCAATTTAATCCATAAACATGTAATTTGACCTATTTATAAAATAACCCTTATACTATCACATTTTAACACTTTAGTCCATAATACATAAATATGCAAAATACACAAAATTTTCATATACCCATTCATAACCGAATTTTCTATAGCATCAAAACAGCCCATATTTTTATTTTATTCACATTTTTAGCCACAAAAATTCTATCTTTTTCAATTTAATCCCAAGTACTCAATTTTGTCAAAAATCACTTTATAAAACTTGTATATCTATAAACAACCATCAAAAATTTATCAAGAAACATCAAAATACATAAGTATTCAACAATGGCACATTCTAAAAACATCACCAATTTTAGAAATTAGGGCATGGGCTTTGTAGATTACTAAACAACGATCTTAAAAACGTAAAAATTATCAAAAACTGAGTTCAATACATACCTTAATCAAGCATCAATATAGCCAAACCTTAAAAATGTGAAGAAGAATTCTTTTCTTTCTTATAATCGGCCATGCATGAAGAAAATAAAGACATTTTTCTTTTTTCTTTTTTACTAATATAACATATATTAACCAATTTACAAATTTAACCTTATTAATAAAACATAAAGCCATGCAAATTTAAGCCCACTACCGTCCATTCAAAAAGGCAATGGTATAATTGCCATGCAAGGACTCCCACTAAGACAACCAATGTCATTTAAGCCATTTATGCAATAGAACTCATAATTATCGCTTTACGTGATTTAGTCCTTTTTATCGAATTAACTATTTAATCGATAAAATTTCTTTATGAAACTTTTATACCGTAATACTATCATGCTGAAAATACTAATAAAATAATAAAATAAATATTTTAACTCGGTGGTCCCGAAACCACTCGTTCCAATCAGGCTCAAAATTGGGTTGTTACACCAACCAAGGCCAATGTGGGCTAAGGCCCAATTACCATTGTTAATGCTGATGAGCCAAAGCCCTAATCTGATATGACTTATTTTGTTGACGGATGAGGGTTGTACACATTGAGTTTTTGTAAACTCACCCCCTCTTTTTAATTTTTACAGGTGATCCTCAATAAGCGGTTTGACGTTTGGGAAGGACTCACAGGTGGCCAGACTGCGAGTAGTTTTATATTTTAGTAATTTCTTTTTAATTGTTTTTGTTCTTTATTTCATTTATTGGGTTGTAATAAGGCTTTATCTCCTGTTTCATTTTGGTTGGATTTTTATTATCACTTTGCTCAACTTTTTAGTTAAACCTATTTTCTGAATGCGAAACCAAGGTAATATTTTTACGCAAACTCAACTTAAGAAGCAAACGTTTTAAAATAAGAGCTTTCGCTGTAATTAAACAAGAAACTTAACAAAAGTTTGCGAATTCGGGATTTCAAAGTAACATACCCAAGGTTTTATTAAGATCGCCGATTCACATGGTTTTTAAATAAGAAACTTACTGGATTGTAATATGTCAAATAGAAAAATACTTTAGAGTTTTCCAATGACTTTAACTTAAATGACTACCCTTCTATGTGACACCGTCGAATTCGGCCATAACGTTCGGGCCGAGTTTGGGGTGTTACAAATATAATCTAATCAAGAATTAGTAGTCTGAATCCAAATCAAAATATTTATTAAACTAATTAAATTAAAAAACCTAAATTAACCTAATGGAATTTCTTAGTCCTATTGTCAACAATATGAGCCTCCATTAAATTCGTAATTAATAAACAAAAGATTAACTAATTTCAAAATTCGGGTTTTAATATGAACTAGTTCTTAATTAACTAGTATTACCTCTTACCTCTACTAAATTTTAATTGGAAGATACTAGTTTATCTCCTGACCTCACTTTCTCCACCGAGATAAATTATGATTTACTCAATAATTTGTCTCCCAACCTCATTTAACCTTTGATTACTTCCTAAGGTTGTCAAGCCTAGGGTTTAAGACATAATTTATACCAGCTAAGTCTATGATGAACCTTTATTCTTTTTTCAATTAATCGAATTAATGAATTAATTAGTTCCAATAAATGAATCATGTAAGATATGAATAAAGCACAATAATCGATTATAATATTTCTACAACGATTAATTGGCCAGATCAATGAAATATAAGTAAAAGAAGAGAAGTGATAAGATAAGATAAGATAATTCTCATGAATATATATTGAAGTGCGGATCTAAAGCAATCTCTGTTCGTGATTGTCTTCACATCAGAATAAAAAAGTTCCAACTAAGCGAACATAAAACGAAAAGAAAATTGAATAGTAAAATTGTGTTTGATGGATGGATAGATATCCTAGTTTGTGTGCATAAGCCTATTATTTATAAAATATGTGCATGTTATTTCTGATATGCCACCAATACTTTGGGTGCAAGTAAGACATAAAATCTACGAGAATCTGCCAAAATATGGTTGCTGACATCATCATTACTTGTAACCCACGTTTAGGCTATGACTCAACATAAGCTTCTATAGCTCAACATAGGTTGTTATGGCTCAACACAGGGTACGTGTCGCGCTATAGAAGTCATTTTATGACTTGGGATGATTTTGTCATGCTTTCACTGCTTGGGAAGCTTGTGCAACACTCGTCACAGGTTCCTACATCAATTGAACTTAAAATTAAGCCACTTGCACACTTAAATACACAAATTAAACCTACCTAAGGCCTATGTCGGCCTAATAGGTCATCAACACTCATAAATGTGTTAGCTACCAACTACTGAGAATTTAATAATTAATATTAAAATGCCTAGAAAACAAGCTCCTTAAGTGTGAAATATACCAAAATAACTACTACGTTTGACGTTAGGTCAAATATTCCCCACTTAAGTTTTTTCTTGGCTTCAAGAAAACTAAACAAAAAAAAAATAAAAACCAAAAAAAATATATCTAGCATGATAAACAATTGACTCACAATTTCTAAAATTAGACGGGTTAGTTCACTAAATTACAAAGCAAACAAATAAAAGAATGTTAAGTATAGGTTTCCAACAAAATAGATATATAAATATACAATTGTGTTCAAATGAATATAAGTGGTAAAAACATCAATCTTTGGTACAATTTCATCCACATAGATTACTACCTAAGTCACATAGGACTTTTTGGCTTGTAACATTCTGCAGCTTATGTTGGTTTGGAATTCAAAGATTAGGCTCAACAAAATGGTTAAGCACAAAAGTAGTTTGGCACATTATATTATCCTCGATACTCCCCCAATTTCGAATAACCTCACCACCTTATATCCACTTCCCTCACCTTCCTTATTTCTCCATTTACTAAGGCCTAGTATTGTATTCATGAGTACAATCATCCAAGCTCGTATTTTTTTGAACAAATATGAGCTTACTTTTTTCCAACTCACTTTATTTTTATTTTTTTCTTCAACATTTTCTCAATTGGCATTTTGCCTTATTTTGCTACAACATCAAGAAATCTTATACTTATTATACCATACAATTCATTAGTTCACTTTTCTTTTTTCTTTTTGAAACCACCATGATTTATCTACCTAATACCTTAATATCAATGGTCAAACGTCTAAATCTATGCAAGGACTAGGAAAGTAAAGAATCAAATAGATTATTCTTTAGGCTTAAGGTTTCATTCACAGTTCATCAAGAAAATGGATTTAGACTTCAAAATAGGTATTAGGAAATATATACAGGATAGCTTTTTTGCTCAAAAAATTATTTATCCAACAATGTCTTAGGTCATCCATAGGTAATTAAATACATGGATTAAATCAACCAAGTCTATAAATTTCTACAACCTATAATTCAAGTTAACATGCATGCTATTTATATACCTATTTATCATGTGGTATACTTAACATCTTAAATCTATTCACAGTGTAATGAATTGAATTAAGTAGTCTAAAATTAGAAAATTTAGAATCAATTATTATCAAACTAAATGTATAGTTTATTCACAAAATCTTATTCACATGCTCCTAACCAATCACTTGTATTTCTACAAGCTCAAGCACGTAGAAAATATGTAAGAAAAATTTTAAAAATTACTAAAAACTAGAAAAAAAATAACAAAAAAATATTAAAAATTTTCCTAAAGCAGCCCCACACTCTATTCAGCACATTGTCCCTAATGTGCAATAAAAATATAAAGGAAAGAGGTTACCTGATTGCCATGATTCGTGCAACTCAATTGGTGGGGCAACTCTTCCTTTCGATTTTGCTCGCAATTGTAGTGTCGTAAAGTTGTGGAGTCCTACAAGGAAAAAGTAAAACACACAAATATATATAAAATACCATATCCTAACTAATTAAAAACGAAAGCAAAAATTAAAAATCAGCCTTAATAAAATAAATTACAAAGTCCAAGTATAAAATAAAAATGTTTAGAACTAGTAGGAATCAGGTTCAGACTCCTCCATCATTAGTGTTTTGCTCCCCTTGCGCCACACTGATGCTTTAGTAGCCCACCTTCTCAAAGTCTTGGTCGGGCCATGATGGCTCGAGTCACGGATCACCACGCCTTTCGTTAATAAGCAATATGGTCAAAATACTCACTCATAATCTGGTGGCCAAAAAAACTAGAAAATAAAACCTCAAGTAGTTGCCAAAAAATTCATTCCTCAATTGATGTGGACTATAAATCTATAATAAAAGATGAGAACTAGAAAATTATGAAGAGATGAGGACAAGAGAACTTGCTTATGGGAATCAGATGTAGGGAATGTGAAAACTTGAAGCTAGATCTTAGGGAAGAGGTACGACAGCTAAAACAGGGTGTTTTTGAATGTTTGAGATGAGTGTTTTCATGACTAAAATCGGTGGGATTAAACATATATTCAATAGGATTTAAGAATGAAATGGCCCAATTTTGGCTAAAAAACATAGGCATGTCGTGCCATAGCTTGTGCATGGCATGACACAACGTTGCCTCTAGCCCTTTAGAATGTGTCAAAGTCCTCAATTCATCCATTTTTGTCCCCTCTTAGCTTTTCCTTGTCACATTGTGTCCAGAAACCTATTTTCTCCTGATTCTAACATGTAATTAAAAATCCAAATCATAAAATATAACTAACAATAAAAACAATAAAAAAAATAAAATTTAAAATCAAACAAACTTTAAAAGCAAAGTCCTTTTTTTTTTTTTTTTTGGAGTCAGGATGATCCGTATCACCCCCGAAGAAGAACTTCCAACTAGTCCTCAACACTTTGATCTATCATTTATTCCATTGTCAATAAATCTAAACTAGAACTTTCGATCGATTTCAACAATTTGGCCTTATCTTCGACCGACACAACATCTACATTATGAGCCACTTGGTGCCAAATTTGAGCCAACCTTAAATTGTTTATCAGGGTATTATTGGCTCGAGCTTCCTCCCCTCTATGTCACGAAAAGCTTTGGTTTCTTGAGCTTTATCTTCATCATCAAACGAGAATGAGATAAACTTGTCTACTTTTTCAGCTGGCACCTCCTCAATTATGGCCAAAAAGTGTATCTGCTCGTCTACACCTTCATTCAAAAATGGTTGAAGCTCCTCTACCTCTAACTTTACTGCTATAGCTACTACTACATCTATGTTAATTGGACCGGAGATGTAACAGCCCGATTTAGGGCCAAGTCGAAACAGTGGTTTCGGGACCACGAATCTGAAGTAGAAAAATTCATTGTGATAAATTTTTAAGGTCTATAGTATGATTGAATGCATGTGTAAAAATTTTGTTAAGAAATTTTATCGATAGTGGGTTCAATTTGATTAATAGGACTAAATTGCAAAAAGTGCAAAATATGTGTTCTAGAAGCTTTGGGTGTCTATTTGTTATGATTTTTAAATTGGAAGTCCTTACTTAGTAATTAGACCATTATATCTCATGGTGGACAAAAATGGACATGGAAGGGTAAAATTTCAAAGTTAGGCATTAAGGGCATTAGTTAGGCATTAAGGGCATTTTGGTCATTTAGCTAATAAAGACAAAATAAAACAAATAAAAGTCTTCATCTTAATCCAATTTAGTCCCCATAGCCAAATTTGGAGAGGAAGCCATAGCTAGGGTTTGGCCAAGCTTTCCAAGCTCAATTGTAAGTCCGTTCTAGTCCCGTTTTTTATTATTTTTACGTTTTTAAAATCCTCATAACCTAATCTATCCTTTTCAAGGACTAATTTGAAGTATTAGCAACTTTTAAAATTTTACCCATGTTATACATGCATGTATTTTATGTCTAATGGTAGAATATGAATGTTAGTTGTGTGATAAACAACTTTCGCTAGGTGATTTTCGGTAAAAATATCAAAAAGGAGTTATTCGCAAAAGTTGTAAAATATGTATAGAAATATGTGAGTAAATGAAAAATATGGGCTGATATGTATATGTATAAGGTTCAGCTAGGCTTGGGTTTTGAGAAAAATGAATACATTTCATTTTACGAGCTTGGGGACTAAGGTGTAAATGAGTGAAAAGTTAGGGGCAAAAATGTAATTTTTGCTATAGTGTGATTTTTGGACCGAATTGGGTAATGTGATAATTAAATCAGTCAAATTTGGTATTATAGATCAAGAAAGACGAGGAATCGACCTTGATTGGGGAAAAGAAAAGTTTTTGGACTAAATCAAATAATTTGTCATTTTGGATCGAGGTAAGTTTGTATGTAAATAATGTATTGTTATATTATGTTTTTGAATACTTTAACATGAGTATGCTTTTTGAATAACTATTTGAATATGTATACCGACCAAGCTTCGACAAGTGAAAAAGATCCTAATTGAACCTTAGGAATCGAATAGGATACAAGTGACATGTCACTAGGAAACCAAGTGTTTAAATGATAAGTGATAAGTGGCAGCTTCGGCTACAAATGATAAGTGGTAGCTTCAGCTACAAATGACAAGTGGTAGCTTCGACTACAAGTGGTAAGTGGTAGCTTCTGCTACAAATAAGTGTGGCACTTATGTGCAAGACTTCTGATATCTTTTAGAATTCCAAGTGGTTCAACGGGTGATTCAGCGAAATAACGAAGTGTGAATGCAAGTGATTATGTAAGGGTGGCACAGTTACGTATTTGAAACTACTAAAAGATGAGTTTGTTATATGATGACTATTGGTAAGGTTGTGAATGAGTAAGTTGTGATCGTAAGGTTTTGGTAGTACCCATGAAATTGTTATAATTTCAATTGTGTGTTAAATGTGTGTTTATAATGCTGATTATTTGCATATAAACTTACTAAGCTATTTAGCTTACGCCTCTCTTTTTCACTTGTTTTATAGTATCACCAAGCTAACTCGAATTGGAAGAACGTCAGAGGATTGTCTCACACTATCAAATTATCTTTTTGTATATGTAGTTATTGGCATTTTGAGTTATGGCATGTATAGGGGACTTGGTTATTTTTTTATATGTGTCATATTTAATAGGGCCAAGAATGTTGGCTTATTTTGATGAATCATTTTGTATAAGGCCATTAAAAGTTGGCCAATATTGATACTTGGTGTATGCATATGATGATGTTATTCATGATTGAGGTAGTTTGGATGTTTAAGTTGCTAAGTATGTGAGTTATATGCATGATGGATGTGGTATGCCAATGATGAGTGGATGACTTGATTTTGGGATGTTTGATAGCTTACTCATGTTATGTTATGTGCCTTTGAAGTGGTGTAAGTGTGCTTGTGTTTCAGGATGGCAAATGGCTTGGTAAATAGCCTTATATTTGTCCACATGGGCCGTGTGTGACACACGGGCATATGTCTAGGCCATGTGTGACACACAACCTACACAATGGGCATGTAGTCTGGCTGTGTGTCCCTTGTACCCTAGTTTTGCAAAACAGAATGTCCAATAGTAAACACACGGGTAGAGACACGGCCATGTGTCTCAGGCATGTGAAGCACACGGGCTCGGGACATAGGTGTGTGTCCAGGGTATATGAAGTCTACACCTATTTTTTCCAAAAATTAAATTTGCCACACAGGCGTGTGACTTGGCCGTGTGACTCCTTTTGGTGAATGACTTCATAAACAGAGTTACACGGGTTGAGGACACGGGCGTGTTTGACCACACGACCTACCCACACAGGCGTGTCGTAAACCACACAGACGTGTGACTCTGCAAAACATTATATATTCCTAAGGTTACAAATATCTCGGTTTAGTCCCGAACCACTCTCAATGTATGTTTTGAGCCTAGTAGGCCTATAATAGGGACAATATGGTTACGTATGAAAAGTTTTAAGTTTGAATGGAAATTTATGACTCAGATTGGTATGATTGTTTGTGTTTAAGTAAGGTAACACCTCGTACCCTGTTCCAGCAACGGATACGGGTAAGGGGTGTTACAGGAGACATCTTCAATTATATTCAATTCATTCTTATCTCCAATGCCAAACTCTTGTTGACTTTCAATATTTAATTCCAAATGGTCGCCGGCAATACATTGGTCCTCTGGATCGAAATTGGGGACATCATGTACAACCTCTTCAATGGAGTCTCTATTTCTATTTGCTTTCGAATTATTTCATCTAACTATCCACCCATTTTTGAATTTCTTCTAAGTTGGCTTGGAATTCAAGATCAGGGAGAAAGGACTTATATAAATCAGACTCATACGGGAGTTTGGATGAACAATCATAGTTTCCAAGCCTGTAATCATAACTTTGCTAATTTGTTGAGACTTTTTGTGTCCAACTTGGCCTTTGTTTGCTCTGATGTTGCTCAGGCAAGCACCTATATACACATCATCCATTATTAAATCCAATTCTTGCTGAACTGAGTAGTCAAGCATCTCATTTCTCCATCATAACTCCATTGATTCGTCAGATTGCCATCCCACTAAGATGTATCCTCGTTCGGCTTACGTGGGAGTTCATTCAAACACTCAGGCTGCTCGTCTTTGTAATCACAACTCCGTTGGTTTGTCGAAGCTCTGTACAAGCAACTCGATTTGGATAGTTTGTATACAGGCTTATAAAAATAAAAATTCCTGATTAATTTTTTCATCAAAAAGGTAAGTAAAAATATTAAAAATAAAAATATTTAATCAACTACAACAATTCAAAATAAAAAATAATTATGTAAATGATTAGAATACTATCTAACTCATTTGACTTTCGATTAATATTATTTTATAGTAATCAATCTAATAAAAATTTCATCGTTGCAATCCCCGGCAATGGCGGCAACAACTTGAACGCTATAAACGTGTTAACGTTTATAGTAAAAATATCACACTAAAAATATATATAATTAAATTAGCGGTGTCCGCAAGCATACGGGTCAAATTGTAATATAGTATTGTGTAACAACTAAACACCGGTAAGTATTCTGATGATCGTACCCAAGGGATTGCATATTGGAGAAATTATTATTAAATTAATTAAAAATAATAATTACTAATCTAATCAAGTCACAAATTAGTAGTGTGAATCCAAATCAAAATATTAATTAAACTAATTAAATTAATAAACCTAAATTAACCTAATGGAATTTCCTATTCCTAGTTTCAACAATGCTAACCTCTAGCCTATGGTCTATTAAATCTCTAATTAATAAATAGAAGATTAACTAATTTTAGAACTTGGGTTTTAATATGAATTAGCTATTAATTAACTAGTATTACCTCTCAACCTCTATTAATTAATTAATCAGCAGATACTCGCTTATCTCTCGACCTCACTTTCTCCACTAAGATAAATTATGGTTTACTCAACAAATTGTCTCCCAACCTCATTTAACCTTTGATTATTTCCTAGGGTTATCAAGCCTCGGGTTTAAGAACACATAATTTATACCAACTTATTCTATGATGAACCCTTATCTTTTGCCAATTAATCGACTTAATGAACTAATTAGTTCAATAAACAAATGTTGCACAATATGAATAAAGTGCAATAATCTATTCTAATATTTATACAATGATTAATTGGCTAGATCAATGAAATATAAATAAAAGAAGAGAAGAGATAAGAGAATTCTCATGAATATATGTTGAAGCGTGGATCCAAAGCAATCTCTTCTCACAATTGTCTTCACATCGAAATAGAAAAGTTTTGACTAAGTGAACATAAACATAAAATAAAATAAAACTAAATTAGTAAAATTATGTTGGATGGATGGATGGATGGATGGATGGATACCCTATTTTGTGTACAGAAGTCTCTTATTTATAAGCTAAAACATGTGCACTTTATGTCCGATATGCCCCAGATACTTTAGTGCAAGTAACAAATAAAATCTATGAGAATCTGCCAAAAGAAGGTTGATGACATCATCATTGCTTGTGACTCACGTCCAGGATATGGCTCAACATAGGTTGCTATGGCTCAACATAGGGACTACTATTACTCAACATAGGCTATTATGGCTCAACACAAGGTGCATGTCGCGCCATAAACTTTTGATGTCAAACCATAACAGTCATTTTATGACTTTGGACATTTTTTTGTGCTTTCACGGATCGAAAAGTTTGTGTAACAATCATCCCAAGTTCCTACGTCAATTGGGCCTAAAATTAAACCTTCTGCACACTTAAATACAAAAATTAAACCTACCTAAGGCCCGTGTCGGCTTAATAGGTAATCAACACTCAAAAATGTCTCAAAAACACTTATTTTTATTCACTTTTACTAATTAGCTACAAACTAGTGAATATTCAATAATTAATATTAAAATGCCTAGAAAACATGCAACACCCCTAACCCATATCCGTCGCCGGAGTGGGTTACAAGGCATTATAGACAATACTCTATAATTATACGATCATGATCTAATCAGTTCAAATTTCTTAAATTAAACAAATGTAATTTCATAAAATCAAAATAATTAATTATTTTCAAAAACACAACATTCACAGTCATATATTTTCCAAACCATTATATCAACTATAAAGCTCACATCAATTATGCCATATACAAATATCATTATGAAATGACTCATCCCATTTGTATTATATCAATATACATAATCATAATAATAATATTAATATATCATCTCTCCCAAATGGCATATGTGCATATCAACTACTTTCTAAATGAATTAATCAATTCATATTTTATGAATTATAAAAGTACACATATTTCAAATGCATATTAATAATATCATACATTTTTGACACATGATATAAATATAAAATCATATAACTAACTTTAACCAAATTCAAAGAACATAAAATGGTACATTTCCAAAGTTCCTACTTTTATGCACATGTACCAAATATACCATTCATTAGGTCATTTTATAAGGTTTTGACCGATTATAAGCATGCTTAGTTCACATGTCATATAATGAATTCAAACTTTCATTCATTAGCCAATTATGCAATCATACATACCAATGATCATTCAATACAACATAGTTCAAACATGTACAACTTTGATCTATAATGACCCACTCTAACATCAATTCCTCAATATACCACAACTAAATACTCAAACTACAATCCTAAAAACTACCAAACTCATTTCATCTCTAAATCATATTACTCGTTAACCACACTTAAAAAAAATCTTATAACTAATTCATCCATCCAAGCATTATAACATTAGTTCACTACTTATAAGACTTTAGCTTATTTATCAAAATATTAAGTCATTTTCGCATGACTTACTATATACAACTCAATCAAAAGAAAGATTCAAATGATCTTTTAGCTTATACATGCCATAAGTTTTAAACTCAACTTTAAATAGTACCATAAGATAGATGATAGGTGAATGACTTCAACGATGATCCCAAGCTTGTACCAACTACCAAAATCTATAAAACAAGGACAAGTGAACACACACAGAGTAAGTTATTTTAGCTTAGTAATTTTTAAGCAATTTAGACATTAAATTGACTCGCTACCTCAATCTAAGAAACTAAATTCAATTTAACTAAATCATGTTGCTAAATCTCATAATCTTGATTTACCAATTCAAGTACATTTTATTCATCAAAAATGATTATTCAACTAGATTAATACTTATTTACTCACTCCCAAAATATCTCTTTACCATCAATCATAAGACCAAATATATTTTAGCATGGAAACATCATAAATCATCAATATATTCAACATCAAGCTATTATCATTTCTACTCTTACAATTTCCTTCAATTGGCCAAATCTCCTGGAGAATTTTCTTATAACAAATCTTAATAATATATGCACTTTCACATACCATATCATCTAATTTCAAACACATATATCTATCTAACTTTTCATTTTCACAACAATTAGCCACATACATTTAAACTCAATTTTATTCACCACATAGGTTCAAAACTTACCATACATAAATTTGAGCACATAAGTAATGCTTACTTCACACGAAACTCTAAGCATGTTCTCATCTGACTATCCGTAATTACTCGATAAAATCGCACACTCAGTGTTTATAGTCATTTAATGTTATGTATATCAACCGCACACTTAGTGCTCGATAATTAAGCTCACACACATAGTACTTTCTAATCTATCTCGCACACTCAGTGCAAATTACATAATCGAACAATTATTACTCGCACACTTAGTGCCAAAATTCAAGAACTCAATACATCTTATTTTCTTTTATTCATTCGGCAATTGCATTACAACATATTTATATCTCATATAAACACATATAAACTATAGTTATTCAATTCAGCCACAACTAATTTGCTTAACAACTTACCTCGGATATCGACAGACAAAAATTTTTTTCAGCTATTCAATGATTTTCGCTTTTCCCCGATCCACGTCCAATCTTTTCAGTTCTTGATCTACACAAATTTCAAATTGAAATCATTCAAATAGAATTCTATTCACTTTAGTCCAAAAACACATAATTGAGTAATTTACCAATTAACCCCTAACATTTTGCACTTCTACAAATTTATCCAATTTTCACAAAACACAGAATATACAAAAATTTCATATACCATGCTAGGGCTGAAAGTTCACTAGGCTTATACAAGTCCCTACATTTTATAAATTTCATAATTTAGTCCCTAAATTTAATTTTTTTTGTAATTTAGCCCAAATTACTCAAATTCATGAAAAATCTCCAATACAAAACTTGTTAATCTACTCATATCCTTTATTTTCTACCATCAAACACAAAATCTACTAAGCTATCAAGAATAACAATTCATGAATACATCATCAAATTCAAAAATTCTAGCATGGGTCTTAGAGTATTCGAAGCAACGATCTCAAAAACATAAAAATTATCATAAACCAAGCTAGATTCTTACCTCAATCAAGCTAACAAAGAGCCGAATATGCTAAAGCTTCTCTTTTTTCCTTTCTTTTTGTTTTCGATGATAAAAACAACCATTATGAGCACATTTTCTTATTTTATGTTTTATTAATCATATAATATTTCATAAGTTACTAAACTACCCTTATTAATGAAATACAAAACCGTTATAATACAAGGTTAATGCCGTCCACTACTTAACTAAATGGCAAAATTGCATCTTGACCACTTTTAAATATAAAGACATCTACAATTCAAACATTACATAATCAACCACAAAGTTCTCATTTTATGCGATTTAACCCTTTTTATCAAATCAGGTATCCAAACGACAAAATTTTAAAATGAAATTTTTCACTCAAGCCAATTCACACATTCAGAACATAGAAAATAATATTTAATTATTTTCTAACTCGGATTCGTGGTCCAGAAACTACTATTCTAATTAGGGTCAAAATCGGGCTGTTACAAAACAAGCTCCTTCAGTATGGAAATATACCAAAATTGTTAAGACTGTCGGTACGTACCGTGGCGCAACGGAAAAAAATTTTTGGCAATCCACAACCATGGATCCATGTACGAGGAATGAAACAGTTTGAGATAAGGTTGAAGATATACCTTCTTAACTG
The DNA here is from genome assembly GCA_020496765.1 of Gossypium stocksii. Lineage (NCBI taxonomy): Eukaryota > Viridiplantae > Streptophyta > Magnoliopsida > Malvales > Malvaceae > Gossypium > Gossypium stocksii. The sequence continues at coordinate 48,286,949 of CM035624.1, forward strand.
AAAACGATTAGATGATGTTGTTGATTTGATGTCGATTCCAAGCCACAACATTAAGTACATTATATTCTTTCCAAAAAGAATTATAATATATGAAAAGTATTAAAAAAATGTTATATTCTTTCCAAAAAGAATTATAACTACCATGTTTCAATGTTTGATCGAAATCATAATAATAATTTCGATAAACTATATTCTATTAAAAATTTATATGAATCAAATTAATATATTAATTTTAAATTTGTTATCTATTTGTATACACCAAGCCTATACATTTAATTCATTTAATATTTAACTGTCAAATTAAATTAATTCCATAATTAATTTAACTCATGTGACAGCTAAACACAATACCCAATGTGTTTTGATTTTGTTCATTTTAACCATAGGGCGTGACCCTATAGGTTCTTGTAACGTTAGTAATAACACTAGAATATTTCTAATAATGCAAGCAATGAGTGGCATCTAGCAATGCATCATTGCTACCTAAGTTACAAGAAGTCATAATTCAACATAAGCTTTCTGTGATAATCTTTTCATGTATTATATCCTTTTATCCTTAATATCTAGATTAGACACAAATCATGGAATAGTCACACTTGTATAGTCCAATCTCATATTTCTTGATTTTCTAAGTAGACTATAATAAACAAATAAGTGATATCTCATATAAACTTATTCAAGCATGACCATGCATTTCTATTCTCACTCCATCAAGAGGCCTAAGATATTGCTCCCATTATGTAAGAGGGATAAATCCTATCTTGATCAACCATATCCCACTACATGGATTATGGTATATCCAACATCAGTCTCTATAGTACAATCTATTACGGTAGATATTTGATTGTATCAAAATATACGACTCACGATGTTGGGATAATGATGATCTCAAGTCTAAGGATCATATACATTGTTATCACTTTGGTAATATTGTGACTATTACATAATAATCCAAGAAACATTCTCATAGCGGGTCAGTCCAATATGTTGTTCTCTAACACATACTTCTGTATTGATTTTGACATACCTATGTCAATGACAACTTTTTGTCATCAATCAACTACACATTAGTCTCAATGCATTATTGTTGTTCAAGCCCACAATAATACTTGACTAAAGACCTTTTTAAAAATAATCATATTTTCTTAGGACTTTATTACAATTCAATTTATTATATACATAGAAAAAAATTGAAATAATAATGGAAATGTCTTATATTAATAAACAAGTTAAAATAAATATGTAATTACAATCATCTCATGATTGGTCTTTGGGCATACTATAACAATAATAACTACTACATTCGCTGTAATAGACCAATTTTGGGTCTAGTCGAAACAGTCATTTTGGGACCACAAATCTGACGCTAATAAATTTATTTTTAATATATTTTTTATGGTCTACAGTTTTATGGAATGATTTCTTGAAAATTTCGTTCGAAAATTTTGACGTTTGGGCACTCAATTTAGTTAAAAGGACTAAATTGTAAAAAGTGCAAAATGTGAGTTCTATAGGTTAGACGTGTCTAATTGTTATGAAATTTTAAATTGGAGGTCCTTAAATGGTAATTAGGCCATTGGTTAAGTTTGTGGACAAAAATGGACATGGCTAGATATGTTGCTAAAGTTTTTCATTAAGGGCATTTTGGTCATTTGGTAATTAAATGAATTAAAAAGTCAAATTAAAAGCCAATTTTTGTCCATCATCTTCCCCATGACCAAAATTCTCAAGGTGAAACCATGGCTAGGGTTTTCAAGCTTCCAAGCTCAATTGTAAGTCCATTTTAGCCTCATTTTTAATGATTTTTACGTTTTTGATATTCTTGTAACCTAATCTAGCTTTTCCAATGATTAATTTGAAGTGTTATCAAAGTTTAAAATTTTATCCATGTTATACATGCATGTATTTTGATGTCTAATGGTAGAAAATGAATGTTAGTTGTACGATAAATGACTTTTGCTAAGTGATTTTCGGTGAAAATGTCAAAATGGATCTATTTGTAAAAGTTGTAAAATATGTGCATAAAATGTGAATAAATGAAATATGTGAGCTGCCATAAGCATGTATAAGGTTCTGCTACGCTTGGGTATCGAAGAAATTGAGTACATTTCATTTTACGAGCCTAGGGACTAAACTGTAAAAATGTGAAACTTTAAGGGCAAAAATATAATTTTTTTCCATAATGTGATTTTGGACTATTTTGAATAGTCTAATGATTAAATAAGTTAAATGTGATGTTATAGATCGAGAAAAACAAGGTTCGAAATTAGAACGGGGGGAAAAACGAGTATTAGATGGTTAGCTCTTTTCCGCCATTTTTATGCCAAGGTAAGTGCGTATGTTAATAAATGTTATTGAATTGTGTTAATCGTGGATTATTATTATATATAAAATTGAATAGTGGAATTCAAATTAAATGTTCGAAACGAGTAAAAAAAAGTAGGATCAAACACAGTTGTTTCACAGCGAAAGATGAATTGACGGAAAAGACCATGGTTGGACCATGGCAATATGTGATTTCGTATAAGACCATGGCTGGGATATGGCATCGATATGTGATTCTGTGTAAGACCATATTTGAGATATGGCATTGGTATGCGATAAGTGATTCTGTGTAAGACCATATTTGGGATATGGCATCGACATGTGATATGTGATTATGTGTAAGACCATGTCTGGGACATGGCGTCAGTATGAGATTTCATGTAAGACCATAGCTGGGCTATGGCATCGATACATGATTACATGTAAGACCATATCTAGGATATCGCATTGTACTATAAACACGTGATTTTCTAAGTATCTTTAGTGATTTCGAATGATTTAACAGTAAAGTCGAGATGAGAATGTAAGTACGATTGAATTAAGTAAAACAGGTATGTACAAAACATATGTGAGAATCGAATAAAGGTAAATTGGTGAGATTATAGTGTATCATGTATATGTTACGAGAAAGATTTATGTATAAGTATGTTTCATGCCATAATGTGTTTATTTGGCTATATTGAAATATGGATTGAATGATATATGATACGTGAATTATAGTTGTTTTAATTATAAGTAAGTATGGCACAATGTGTATAAAGTACTATTGTTGGTGATAATTTACATGATTTATCTTAGCTAAAGTAAATGTGATGGATATTGAATTGAATGAAGTTATATTGATTTTCAATTGTGTATATATGTAACAAATTGATACAAAGGTGTTTGATACATACGAACATAAAAATGAATAGACTTGTGAATCTTTTTGTTAATTATGTGATGGGATTATAGTTTAAGGGTGAAATTAAATGATTTTCCATCATAGTAATGAAAATGCTTAATAGGAGTTTGTTCAATAAATTGTATTTATTTTCATATGAACCAACTAAGCTTTATAGCTTACCTTGTGTTATTTTCCCCATGTTTATAGGATTTCGAAGACTTGCTTGGGTTGGAAGTTGTTGGAGACCTCATCAAACTATCCAGCTGTCGTATCGGTACTTAAAGTTTGAGAATTTGGTCATATGGCATGTATAGGCTAGTTGAATATGAAGTATATATTATGCCTTGTGATTTGAGTGTGTTTGACAAGTGAAATATGGTAAATATTGAGTATAGTGGTGGTCATATTGAAATGGCCTATAATGTGATAATGTATGGATGTTTTGGTTACTTAAGTATATTGTGGCTTGTGACTTTGAAATGGTGTAAGTGTATGTGTGAACAAGGGTGGCAAAGGGCTTGGAAAATAGCCTTTATTTTGTCCACACGGGTAGACACACAGGCGTGTGTCACACACGGCCAACCCCACGGGCATGTGTTTAGGTCGTGTGTCTCCTGCACCTAAATTTTTGAGAAACAGAATACCCAGTATGGAGCACACGAGCAGAGACATGGGTGTGTGTCTAATCAGTGTGTACAGCATGGCCTTGGACACGAGCGTGTGCTCAGGCCGTGTGAAGTCTGCACCTATTTTGTGAGAATTTGATTCGTCACACGGCCTAGCACACGGGCGTGTGGCTTGGTCGTGTGGTTTCATTTTGCCGATGATGTCATAAACAGAGAGTTACACGGGGTATGGACACGAGCGTGTGTAACCACACGGCCTTCCCACACAGGCCTGTCCTATATCCACATAGGCATGTGACGCCTGTTTAAGGCAAAATTTTTATAAGTTTGTAAAATTTTTGGAAGTTCTCAGTTTAGTCCCGAACCGCTTCCAAAGTATGTTTTGGGCCTCGTAAGCTCATTTTAGGGATGATATGAATGAATGTGAAAAGTTTTAAATTTGGATGGAAATTTATGGCCCGGATTTGTACAATTTCTTGTGTTTAAGTCTTGTAATGTCTCGTATCATGTTCCGATATAGAACACGGGTAAGGGGTGTTACATTTGGTGTCAGGTCAAGCATGCATCACGATAGATTATCATTCAACCGTAGAATATTTCATTATTTGTAGAACAGAAGTTAACATACCTAGCATACGATACTGAAAAAGTAAACACCCATTTAAGACATGAGTTCTGGAACTCACCTGAAAGTTGACATCAAATCCATCTACTGAGTCTTTCCCTTGCTACTCGAGCCTCCTTAGTCAACAAAACATAACAACCATTTCAGAATTCGAATGTACATAATTCATCATCATAAGAACCTTAATTTGTTTGCTTGTGGAAGCCGTTTAAATGATTATATACAACCTTACATCTAACAAAGCAGAATCAATGGATAATTAAAATCCTAAACTTCTTCCCTTATCTTAAATTCATTAATATACAGAGGTTGAAAAGCTTACCAACTTGATAAATTCTCAGTTACTTATGCATAAACTTTAGTCTCTTCCTCCCATGCATAACACCTCTTAATCTTTATCTCTTCCAGAACAAACCAGAGAAAATATGAAGGAAGAATAGAAAATTGAAAGAACCGCACCAAAGAATAACGTCTCTCCCTTAAATAATACTCATGTAATTCTTTCATCGATATCCATTCAACAGTCAAGTGTAGATATCCCTACTCATCATGTCTCCCACTAAGAGATTTCTAGTTCAACAGTAACATAACTAAATATTGGAATCTAATCTTTTATTATTCAGTCCATCAATTGCTCTTATTTCCACTAGAGCCCACCCAAAAAGGAAGCTTTTCAATTTAATAACCAAAGTCACTATAACAACTTAAGATTTAACTTTTCGAGCGTGACAAAAATGCATAGGATGATACAAAATTTGTGGTTTATATATATAGGTAAGTATGTTAAAGAGCTAAATGGTTGACCGCCTCCGAACATACCAAAGTCTAGAGTAGAAATCTTGCACAAAATATATAAAAAGGTAGTTTGCACAAGTATACAGGTCAGGTTGTAATATAGTTACAACGGAGTAGGTGAGTACTCCGAGGATCATACCCAAAAGGGGCGAGCACTAAGTTAACCCTAACCTAAGCACAAATAGATCTAATTAATACTTTAGATAGATTATATTACGATGAAAGATAAATATTGGTTTTTAGGATTTTTAATAATAATAGTAAAAAGAAAAGAAATAAATCAATAATGAGAAATCAAATAGTAGAACCTATCAAATCTAAGCATCGGTGATTAGCTCCCTTCGGTAATCATAACCAACTATTGCTTCAGGCTTTCTTGTTCAATCAACTAGTCAATACACTAGCAGGATCTTTTGATCATCCACTAGAATAACAAGTCAACAAAAACTACTTATCTCTCGACCTCATAGTCCTGACCGATTCGGGGTTTAGGTGCTCACGGATAGGCCATACCAATACACTCTAGGTCTTCTGTTGCGACATCAAAGGCAGTATGTTTTTCTTCAATGAATCTTTAGGAGTGTGTCGCAACACCAAAGGCAGTCTTAAAATTCTTCTATTATGCTCCCTATGTTGCACCATCCAACTCTCTATGTTGCAACTCAACAACCAATATTGAGTTAGCACACCTTATAATGGTCTTCTGCACACTCACAAAGCATATTAGCTCACCCTTAGGCCTCATTCGACCTCTAAGGTCAATAAAAGATTCAATTTACATATTTTATTGAATGTAAATAGAATTATGAAAACTTAACTAAAACTGAACCAAAGTACTTGTATTCAAGCTCTGAAAATATGAAAACTTGTAACACCTCTTACCCTTATCCATTTCGGAACACGGTATGAGGCATTATCGGACTTAAACACAAACATACGTACAATTTTGAGCCATAAATTTCCATCCAAATTTAAAACTTTTCACAATCTTTCACATCATCCCTAAAATGAGCCTACGAAGCCCAAAATATACATTGGAAGTAGTTCGGGACTAAACCGAGAACTTCCAAAAATTTTACAAACTTATAAATTTTTTTCCCTAAACAAGGGTCACACACCCGTGTGGATATGGGACACTCCCGTATGGGTAGGCCGTGTGGTCACACATGCCCGTATCGATACCCCGTGTAACTCTTTATTTATGATGTCATCAGCCAAATGAAACCACACGGCCAAGCCACACACCCATGTGCTAGGCCGTTTGACGAAATAAATTCTCACAAAATAAGTACAGACTTCACACGCCCTTGGCACACGCCCGTGTCCAAGGCCATGCCGTCTACAAGCTGAGAGACACACCCATGTCTCTGCCTGTGTACTCTATACTGGACATTCTATTACTAAAAATTAGGTTGCAATGGGCACAAGGCCTGTTCACACGCCCATGAAGCTGACCGTGTGTCACACACGGCCTAGACACATGCCCGTGTGTCTACCCATGTGGACAAAAATAATGCTATTTTCCAAGCCATTTGCCACCCTAAAACTCAATAACACTTACACCAATTTCAAACACATATAGCATAACAAAATTTAGCAATCTATCATCCTCAACTAAGATGTAAACGTAACATTTACGTGTCACAACCATCAAGCAACACATCACAAACTCATCTGCCCTAACATGCAACAACCATATTCATGAAAGACAACATCATTTTATCATCAATGAGACCCACATTAGCCAACTTTTTATGGCCTTATACAAAATGAACATTTATCAAAAATAAGCCAACATATTTGGCCAAATCAAATATGACACATGACAAAATGACCAAGCACTTGTACATGCTATAAAATTAAGAGGTTTGTATTCACTTTTACCCCATGATGATTGCTTGATAGTGTGATAACATCTTCGGTGATCTCTAACTCGAGCTAGCATACAACCCTATTAGATATGGGAAAGGAAGGGGAGTAAGCTACAAAGCTTAGTAAGTTCGTATGTAAATAATAAGCAACAATAGTCATACATTTGTCATACAACATGTAACACCCCAAACTCATCCTAGATGTTAGGTCCGAGTCCGGCATGTCACATTAAAGAGTTTTTAGAAAACTGTGTTTTCATTGAAAACCCTTTTTGAAAAGTTTTAAATAAATCACCTTTCTGTCTTTCTTTGGTTAATCAGATTATGAAAAGTAGTTTACTTTGAAAAACAACATAATCGATGCGGAAGCTTATTTAAAATCCTCGTTTGTTGTGAGAACGTGGTTTTTGGAAAACAGATATCTTTTTGTAAAACGCGCTCTAGAGCTAACAGATTTAAACATACAGATAAATAATCTCAAAACTTAAGAAAAATAAAATAACAACCTTATTACAAACCCAAAAATAATATCATAATTAAAATAAATAGAAACCAGAAACAATATAAAAGCAGAGTGTGGCCGCATCCAAGTCTACATAGCACCAAATCACCTATGCCTCGACATTACCTGTACAGTTAAAAATAATTGGGTGAGTATACGAATACTCAGTGTGCAATTTCGTCAATAACAATAAAACAGAATCAAAATGGGCTAAAGCCCATAATAGTAGCATGTCACAATCAGTAGGCCTAAACCCATTATAGCACAGTATAACATGCAATCAGAATCCTTCCCAACCATCTGCTACACTCCATCTCTGTCCAACCCATCACACCATGTGGGGATATTGATAACGACTCGCGATATTAAGTAATAAAATTTATAAAACTAATCACACCAAAACTAACTAATATCACGATGTTAAAGGCAAGCGCACCTATCGAACAGTAGTATAGTTTAGTGGCAAGACCGAGTTATCGTACCTAAGGGAACTAAAAGTACTAATACTTACTTCCTTTCTATTATCTAGCCTAAAAATAAAAGAGGTTTGGTTGAAACTAATTCTAAAACTAACTAAAACTGCACAAAAAGTAAATTGGGTAAAACTTTAGGGAAAAGCTGATTGATATAGGCAATACTTAAGGGAGAATGCACCTAGATTTCACTTGTTATTGGTTCTTGAGCTAGACGATTTATTCACTTGACTTGATCCATAGAGATCCCTAATTTATGCTAAACCCTCCGTCGAGGCGAAGAGCAACTAGGCCTAGGTTGTTAATTAAAGTTCCTTTATTAATTAACACCCTAGGTTGCATTAATTCGATCTATGGTTCCCCATATTAGGTTTGACCCTAATTCGGCAGATTTATGTCGCCTTATGTCTAGGGTTGCATGCAACTCCGCTTAATTATGGTAGATATACTCTTATCACATGGACTTTTGCTCCTCTACTTTAAGCACATCCACTTCTTGAATTAATACCTAGGCTTATTAACACAAGAATTAAGCACACATAATTAAGAACAACTCAAGTATTTATCATATAACTCAAGAATAAATAATAACAAGATTCGTCTTAGGTTTCATCCCCCTCAAGTATTTGAGGGGTTTAGTTCATAATAAAGAAAGAAAACATCTCAGAAGAATTAAGATAACAAAACATAAAGAACCCGAAAACCCCTGAAGGAATTTAAAGAGATCCTGTGTCTTGATGTAGAATTCTGGCTTCTGGGATGAATCAATCGGCTTCCCTTGGAGTAATCCCTTGCTTTCACTCTTTGTATTGGCAGAAATATGGCGCTTTTTCCTGAGAGAAAAGAGTATATCTTTAGAGTTGCCTCTTGGGGTCTTTATATAGAGTTTAGAATGGCTTTCTTAGCCCCTAAGTATCCAAATCCGAGTGAAATTCCTCTTCCTCACGACTAGAACACGCCCGTGTGCCACGACAAGAGGCTGTGTGAGAGTCTGTCAATGGAGGCATGGCCGTATGGCCTGGCCGTACTTGTCGGGGGCTGGACCATGTGATCTTCGTGTGGCACGACCGTGTGCCACGACCGTGTACCACGACCGTGTGATGATCCTTAGGCCGTGTCAATTACACATTTTGGCCTATTTTCTCCGTTTTTGGTCCATTTTTCATTCTTTTCTCTTTCCTATGCTCTCCTAAGTGTAAGATATGAAAAAGAAAGATTAAGAGCACCAATTCTCACTAATTTGATAATAATTCATCCAAAATAAAGGCTAAACATGGGGTAAAAATATGTATAATTTATCATTTATCAAATACCCCCACACTTAAGCCTTTGCTTGTCCTCAAGCAAAATCTCAATCTCTAATTAAGAATCATTCATCTCAACTTACAATCTTTATCAATAATGTTTCAAACTAATTCACAAGTAGTCATACAATGAAAATTCAATCAGAAGAACATTAAAGATTCAATCACTCTAAGTTGAGAATTTTATCATTGGAACATAAGTTTCTTCCTTTCTTCTAAGTAATCATCTCTCAATTGCAATCAACAGGTTTTGACATCCTCACTAAGGGTACACTCTATCCACTCAAAGTGTTTAGGGTTCAAGAATTAAGCACTCTCTAATCAATCTGAAAAATTATTACCATAGGCTTGCAAGAAAATCAAATCTCCACCACTAAAGATTGATACCACACATCGATCAAAAGGTTAGAATCGAGATTGAATTGAAAAATCATCTAGCTAGAGAAATCTCTATCACTGGAACATATTCCTAGAGCTAAGCCTTATGATGACATCGTTCTAGATTTGGAAGCTTGTAGAAATATGCAAAAACTATTGAACTATTACAGATTACAACTGAATTAACTGTATATACACTTTTTTTTTTTTGTTTTTTTAGAACAATTCAAGTACAATACTTTGAATATTGACAAACTTTACAACTGAAAAAAAAAGCTAGATAATAATTTTAACTTAAATCTCGACAAAAATAGGGATCAAATTAATTGAATGGAATTTTACAAAAATGGGTTATGGGTTAATATTAGAGGTAAGTCAAAAAATGGGTTGTTGGGCTCAATAGAGTTTACTAGGGTTTAATTTATGGAGGTAGGCTTTTTATGGAGTAAATGGGTTAAACCTAGGTGCCTTTGTCATTTCGGTGTATCAAATCAATGATGTGGTATTGACATGTATAATCGAAGCAAGTTCTAGAAATACAAATCAGTATTGACTCACTCAAAGCAATAATAAAAGTGAGCACAAAAGAATTTATGCTCAAAAGGCTCAAAAATCTCACCAAAATTATGGCTTTTGATGTCAATCCTGTGAATTTCAAATCTCAATATAATACTTAAAATTAGGGAAAATAACCTAGAAAAATTTTAAATTCTCAAAAATTTTAACTTATCATGTTTGATTCCCTAGTGTTTTAAAGTTTGAATAATCAAAGCATAAGCACCTATGTCTTAATTCTTAACACATCAATAAAAATTATAAATCAATCAGAATTAATTCCTAACAAGACATTTGAAGATAATGCAGAGAATTTGAAATTTGAGAGCAATTTTCAGGGATTTCAAAGATAATATACAGAATGAAAGTGAGCTTCCCCCCACACTTAAGATGTACATTGCCCTCAATGTACAAAGACAACATTAATAGCAATAGAAGCACAAGATCATAAGTTAGGGAGAGAAGTAAAACTCCCTGAATATTGGATGGAACCTTTGAATTGTGAAAGTTGTCTTGGAGGAAGGAATACTTGAAGTTCATGGTTTTGAAACTGCGATAGCACTTAAGGGATTTTAGGTATTTCAGGATTAGAATAATTACTCGTTAGGAAATAACCGTTATAAAATAATTGAAATAACATAAACTAGTTATGAGAATACTAAAATTCAAATAAAGAAAAAGATAAAATAAAATAAAATGGAAAAACAAAAATCTCAAGGATTTTGGCGCGCCTGACTCGAGACACACGCCCGTGTTGCGAAGGCATGTTGAGGCACACGGCCGTGTCGCATGGCCGTGTCCTTCGATGTTCGCTTCTCCCACAATTGTGTATGGGGTCACACGCCCATGTTGGAATTGACAGTGTTGGCCACGGCTATATCGCACGGCCGTGGCTATTTATCGTAGCCCGTGCCTTAGGGAAAATTTTACCCTGCTTGTACACGGCCAAGTTGCACGACCGTGTCTCTGCTCAAAGTGTACACACGGCCTGAGGCATGCCCGTGGGCATGGCCGTATGGCTCGCAAAATCCTACATTCAAAGGGTTAGTTGATGTGTTTAGAAAGCTGAAATAAAATAATTTACTAAGTCAGTGCTCGGGTTGCCTCCTAAGAAGCGCTTGCTTATAGTCTAAGCTCGACTTTTCTCAAGTTTGTTCTGTCACGGCGGCTTGAAGAGTTGATACTCTTCTATCCTGTTTAAAATTTTATTATCAACGTAAAATTTGAGTCGAGTGTGGTTTACCTTAAAAGTGCCGAGTGACTGATGTTTTACCTCTACTGTACCATAGGGGAAGATTTTCATGACCGTGAAGTAAGGTGTATCACTTTTATGCTCTTTTGAATTAAAGATTCGAGGATCGTCTTCCAGTAAGATTACCTTATCCCCTACCTTGAGTTGATTCGTTTGTACCTGAGGGTCGTCTTGGTGATGCTCTGGGTTGGTGTGGCATGTTTTGGGCTTTTCGTGATAGTTTAGCCGCTCATCTAGTTCCTCAATCTGAAGCATTCGCTTTCCAGGTGCGTCTCCCTTGGATGGATTTGTCTGTGATTGAGTTGCCTTTATGTGGAGTGTATCCTGCACAGAAGGTTGGATGGTGAGATTATTCTTTTTACAAGGACTCGTGACTATATTATTATCAACAGTCTTATTCGAATTTCGAGCTTGTAAAGTAACTTTGTCATCACCTACACGTAGTGTAAGTTCACCTACTCCTAAATCAATTATTGTTCTAGCAGTTGCTAAAAAGGGTCGCCCTAGAATTAAGGGTACATTGCTATCCTCATCGATGTCTAAAACAACAAAGTCAACTGCGAATATAAATTTATCAATTTTGACAAGCACATCTTCAATTATTCCCTTAGGAGACCTAATAGTTTTATCAGCCAGTTGAATGCTCATCTTAGTTTGCTTAGGTTTTCCAAGACCTAGTTGTTTAAACAGCTTATAAGGCATGACATTTATACTAGCCCCTAAATCAGCTAAAGCATTTTTGGTGTCTAGGCTACCAAATAAACAAGGAATAGTAAAACTCCCTGGATCTTTTAGTTTGGTTGGCAGCTTATTTGGGAGAATAGTTTAGCATTCCTCGTTGAGTTCCACTGTGGACAGTTCTTCCAACTTTCTTTTATTTGTGAGAAGTTCCTCTAAAAATTTTGCATACTTCAACATCTGCAAAATTGCTTCAACAAATGGTAAGTTGATATGTAGTTTCTTTAAGAGTTTAAGAAACTTACCGAATTGCTCATCTGTGCGGTCTTTCTTTAGCGCGGTTGGGTATGGGATACGAGGTTTAAATTCTTTGGTAATTTTATCTTTGTAACTTACCTCATTCTTTCCTTTACTTACCATAGGCTCCTTGCATGGCTCTGGGTTGGTTTTGGTTAACCCCTCATTATCTATTGTATCGACGGCATTAAATTGCTCTTTGGGGTTAGTCTCAGTATTGCTTGATAACCCACCTTGCAGTCTTTTAGAGATTAGCTTGGCAAGCTGGCCTATTTGAGTTTCAAGTCCTTGAATAGATGCTTGCTGGTTCCTTAGTGCCGTTTTGGTATTTTGGAAATGAGTTTCTGACATGGCCATAAATTTGGTGAACATCTCTTCCAAGTTCGACTTTTTCTCCTGTTGTGGTGGTGGCTGCAGAAATCCTGGAGGAGGCAGTTGTCTTTGATTTCCTTGTCCTTCCCATGAAAAATTGGGGTGACTCCGCCAACCTGCATTATAAGTATTACTATAAGGGTTATTTTGAGGTCTAGAATTGTTACCCATATAGTTGGCTTGCTCAGCTTCCATGCCATGTCTATAAGAGGAGTAATCTGGATTGAACATATTTCCCTGGTTTGCGTCACACTGCATTACTGGATGTGCCTGCGTAGAACTAACAAAATTATCAAACTTTTTATTTAAAAGTTCTACTTGGTTAGTAAGCATGGTGACAGCATCAATATTATAAACTCCTGCAACTTTTGTTGGCTTTGTCCTCATGACTTGCCACTGATAGTTATTCAGTGACATCTCTTCTATAAACTCATAAGCTGCTTCTGGTGTTTTATTGTTGATTGTTCCTCCGGTGGCTGCATCGATCATCTGCCTTGTTGATGGATTCAAACCCCTGTGAAAGGTTTGAACTTGTAACCACAAAGGCAACCCATGGTGAGGGCACCTTCTCAAAATATCTTTGTATCTCTCCCAGGCATCGTAAAGTGTCTCTAGATCCATCTACACAAAAAAAGAGATATCGTTTCGCAATTTAGCTGTTTTAGCTAGAGGAAAATATTTAAGTAAAAATTTTTCGGTTATCTGTTCCATGTGGTGATTGAGCCTCGTGCAAAAGAGTTTAACCACTATTTGGATTTGTTTCTCTAAGAGAATGGAAATAGCCTTAGACGAATGGCATCATCAGAAACGCCATTTATTTTAAAGGTATCGCAAAGTTCCAAAAAATTGGCTATGTGTGAATTTGGATCTTCATCCTGTAAACCATCAAACTGCACCAATTGTTGTATCATCTAAATAGTGTTAGGCTTTAATTCAAAATTATTAGCAGCAATAGTAGGCCTAACAATGCTAGATTCAGTGCCTGCTAAATTAGGTCTAGCATAATCATACATAGTACGCGGAGCAGGATTTTGCTCAACAAGATTTGCGGCTACTACAGGAAGTAGCTGATTATCCTGATTTGCTTCCATCTCTTTAGTAGGTTCTGGCCTTTGTTCTTGTCCTTGTTCTGGATAATGTAGGCTTTGTCTGATCTCTACAAGTTCTGCGAACTGTCACTTCTAAATCTTCGTCAAAAAGCAATGGTCCTGCTGGGTTGTTTCTAGTCATAAACTAGAAATACCTAGAAGAAAAAAACCAAAGAAAAATAGAATAAAATAAAAATAAATAATAAAATAAAAAATAAAAGAAAAATAAAAATAAACATAAATAAAAACTGAAAATATAGTAATGGCTCAAGTAATAGAAATCGAGTTTTCTTAATATTTCGGTTCCCCGGTAACGGTGCCAAAAACTTGATAACGACTCGCGATATTAAGTAGTAAAATTTATAAAACTGATCACACCAAAACTAACTAATATCACGATGTTAAAGGCAAGCGCACCTATCGAACAGTAGTATAGTTTAGTGGCAAGACCGAGTTATCGTACCCAAGGGAACTAAAAGTACTAATACTTACTTCCTTTCTATTATCTAGCCTAAAAATAAAAGAGGTTTGGTTGAAACTAATTCTAAAACTAACTAAAACTGTACAAAAAGTAAATTGGGGAAAACTTTAGGGAAAAGCTGATTGATATAAGCAATACTTAAAGGGGAATCCACCTAGACTTCACTTGTTATTGGTTCTTGAGCTAGACGATTTATTCACTTGACTTGATCCGTAGAGATCCCTAATTTATGCTAAACCCTCAGTCGAGGCGAAGAGCAACTAAGCCTAGGTTGTTAACTAAAGTTCCTTTATTAATTAACACCCTAGGTTGCATTAATTCGATCTATGGTTCCCCATATTAGGTTTGACCCTAATCCGGTAGATTTATGTCGCCCTATGTCTAGGGTTGCATGCAACTCCGCTTAATTATGGTAGATATACTCTTATCACATGGACTTTTGCTCCTCTGCTTTAAGCACATCCGCTTCTTGAATTAATACCTAGGCTTATTAACACAAGAATTAAGCACACATAATTAAGAACAACTCAAGTATTTATCATATAACTCAAGAATAAATAATAACAAGATTCGTCTTAGGTTTCATCCCCCTTAAGTATTTGAGGGGTTTAGTTCATAATAAAGAAAGAAAACATCTCAGAAGAATTAAGATAACAAAACATAAAGAACCCGAAAACCCCTGAAGAAATTTAGGGAGATCCTCTGTCTTGATGTAGAATTCTGGCTTCTGGGATGATTCAATCTGTGACGGCCCTAAATTGACCCTAGTCGGAATGTGGTTTTGAGACCACAAAACTGAGTCAAAAAATTTTTTGAATAATCGTTTATATGTCTATTATATATGTTAATCCATGCTTGAAATTTTGAAGTTTTAATGAGGTTATTTAATGTGAATTTTCCTAAGTAGGGCTTAATTATGAAACTTGGAAAGTATGCTAGGTAAATGAATGAAGACTAAATTATAGCATAGATTAAAGACATGCCTTTGCATGTCAAATTACCCTTTTTAAGTTGAGTTGCTAACCAAGATAATAATGATCTCCACTAAATGAATTTTTTTACATTATTAAAATGGGTAGTGGTTAAAATTAAGTAATAAAAAAAAAGTGTGTTCATCTTATTTTGATTCTTTGGCCGAAAGTTGGAGGGGAAAGACAAAGGGGGGAGACTTGGTTCGGTCACCATTTTGTGCTCTAATTTAAGGTAAATGCGATGAAATTTCTTTGATTTAGTATTATGTAATAGATAGGTGAGTGATTGAACTAACCCATGGAAGAAATTTCTATATTGAAGGTGTTTGAGCATTCAGAAAAGTTGAAATGGGAGGGAAAATGGTTGTTGTTTCATTTTATTTTATATAGAAATAGAGATGATTTGAAGCTCTCTACGTGATTCATGTACGAATTCATATTTTTGATACATTAAGTATTCGGTTAGGAGCTTAAAGTACTAAGTGGTTTATATGAACATGTGTAATCGGTTAAGGTAGATGGATAAATGAATTAGGAGTATAAATGTATTCGGTAACTTAAATTGAATGTGGAAATTTAGTTAAGTGTGGCTAATGTATGTTAATATTCGACTAACATGGTTAGATGAATGTGCTTGCTGAATTTGGATTTAAAGTTGTATGAATGATTTGATTAATACATTAGAAATTATTTGGATATAATAGATGGGCATTAAGATATTGAACTCATGAAATTAAGAATGTGTGTTTCTTTGGTGTTGAATATATTGAAAACTTACAACTTATAATTTGAGTTTGATAGAGTTATACGAGTATGGTCTAATAATAAATCTAAATTTTATTATGTATGTGATGGCTTTGTCGATTGAAAAATTGAGTAGTTAAATTGTTGATTTGAGCTCAAGAGCTTGAGGGGACAAACTCGGATCGGGGGGAAAACTAAGGTAGTCAAATGGTCGATAAAGTCGTACGATATCATTCGAGGTAAGTACTTAAGTATAAG
The DNA here is from genome assembly GCA_020496765.1 of Gossypium stocksii. NCBI lineage: Eukaryota > Viridiplantae > Streptophyta > Magnoliopsida > Malvales > Malvaceae > Gossypium > Gossypium stocksii. Next base: position 48,303,430 of record CM035624.1, read on the forward strand.
TTTGACTATTTATGTGATTTTAGGAATGATGTGATTATGTGACTAATATATTTATAAATGACATATGAAATTCTAAAGAACAAGAGTAAATAGAATGTGTATTCATCCTAGAAATGGCTAACTGTAATAGTTGGAGGTACTTGGAATTTTTATGATTACACGGAAATGGTGTCTCAATAAATTATGTAACGAAATTATTGAAGGCATTGTGAGATGATTTGTGAATTAATGTTATGAGGTGAGTGAAACTATTAATGTGTTTGGGAATTGGAAGAAAGGAATTGATATCTTAATAGGTTTCAGTTAAGTTAATTGAGGAGTCTTGTTTATATATGTGAACGATATTCAGGCTAAAAGCCTAGCATCTGAGTGCCGTTGAAATATATATATATATATATTCGGGTTGTTACCCAGTAGGCGGAGTGCCGTTGAAATAAACTCAGGTTAATTCCTAGCCAGCTTCGAATTGTTGAAATGAGCACTAATGAATTATTTCGGCCATGAGATTCCTTGTTATACCTATAGGGTAATGTTTAAATGATTATATGAAGGTCTACTATGTTAAGTTGTCACAACTAACTATGAAATTGCCAGGTATGGAATATCTTCGAATATTTTGTATAGATGAGTTAAAGTCAGGATTGATTCTTTATTTTATACCTTTATAGTGATTATAATAATCTTTTGAATGATTTATTTGATGTTATAAAAATAGTGATGAATTAAAAAGCTAGGCTCCTATGTGCACATATACATTCATGTATATGTATAGGAGGAATAAATTTTTGAACTAGTGCATTAATCAATGGTTGAATACTTGATTTAGAGAAGGTGATAAAAGAATTAAGTTGAAATATATTTAAAGTTACATTTTGCCGAAATGTATCCATGAATGCATGAGTTGTGCTCAAGTTGTTTAAATGAAAGAAATGGTTAAAGTAAGGTGTAAAGGAATGTCCAAATGTGACTTGCACAGTATAAATTTTGAATATGTTAGGTGAGAATAATGTGTATAAGTAAGTTTTTAGTGATTAAACATATGATAAACAAATAATCTTTATTTCTTTTATTATATGTGTGTACAATGCAGCATGTTTTGGTGAATGAAATTGATAATGATGTGTTAATTAGTCAATAAAATTATCACGATGTGAAATGAAATGTTATTATGTCTAAGGCCGAACGGTATTACTTGACATGTATAAGAAATGTATATGTACTATGATAGAATGATGTTGAGTTATATATATATATATATATACACACACACATAGATTAATGGCATGGAAATTCGAAAATAAGTATCCAAACATTAGAGAAAAACTAAAATTCGATCTATAAGTGTATTCAGGCAAATGTAGCCTAACAGACATGGTACTGGAAAGCGTCAAGCCGATACTTAGTGAATACTATGCCGAGTGATTAACTCGAGACTTCAAACTCATGTGACCTTACCTATATTAATACAAGCGCAAAAGCTAAGTATGGCTATAATTTCGTTAACTCGTAATAAGGTACGTATGTAATTCTTTTACCATGAGCTTTTGACGTACGATAAAATGTGATTGAATTATAATTGCATATTTGAATGTGATTATGCATAGTGTATTTCATGGAATTTGATTTCAAATTGACGTATATATCAATATGAGGTAACTTTCGGTTAAATATGGAATAAGAGAATATACTTGTGAATGTATTAAGGTATTTGGTCAAATGTAAATTTAATGCGACATTGTATACATGTGAGCAAATGTGGCATGATATGGGAAATTGTTTTGAAAAGTGTATATCATGTCGAAAGAGAGGTCGTTTATTGTGAAGATCAAGAAATTGTAGTGATGTGTTTGACCTTGAATATTTAGCTTAAATGGGATATGCTTGACGAAGTGTTTATAATGGTTTATTTTGATTCATAAAGATTTTTATGATTAGAAATGAGATTGACTAAATACTTAAGACTTACTAAGCTATTTAGCTTACTTCGAGTGTCTTTGTTTTTATTCTATTTTATAGATCTCATTTGAAAGCTTCAAGCTCGGGGATTCAAGTCGAAGTCATCTGCTATCTAAACTAAACTTTGGTACCTTTAAAGGTTTTACATTTTATTAATGGCATATATAGGCTTAACTCCTTTAATAATCAGTTATGTTTTGAATATGTATATTAGCCATGCGAAAATAGCTTATTCAATTTGACAAATAGAGTCCCCTGATTTTGTTAATGATGTTTGGATTCAACTATGGTTGACATATTTCGTTATGAGTATATTATATACATAGAAGTAATGTTTATTTACATAATGATTTTATGTACGGTGATATAGCCTACCTAGACGCTTATATGCAATAGTTTATAAGATAGGTTAAGTAGTAACAAACGAAATAAGCTTGCATGTTTATTTAATGCCAAATGTTGAGCTATGAGTTGAATAATGCTATAGAATAGGTTCAGCTAATTGATGATGATTTGAGATTGCTTGTAATGATTCTATATAAAGCCTAAAGGTTTTAAATCTCTACTTTATATGTGTACCTCATAATGCCCGATAGTAGTATTTAGATGAGTAATACTGTGTAACCCTAATCCAGCGACGGATAAAGGTTATAGGGTGTTACACAATCGGCTTCCCTTGGAGTAATCCCTTGCTTTCACTCTTTGTGTTGGCAGAAATATGGCACTCTTTTCTGAGAGAAAAGAGTATATCTTTAGAGTTGCCTCTTAGGGTCTTTATATAGAGTTTAGAATGGCTTTCTTAGCCCCTAAGTATCCAAATCTGAGTGAAATTCCTCTTCCTCACGACTAGAACACACCCGTGTGCCACGACAATAGGCCGTGTGAGAGTCTGTCGATGGAGGCACGGTCGTGTGGCCTGGCCGTGCTTGTCGAGGGCTAGACCATGTGATCTTCGTGTAGCACGGCCGTGGCGATGATCCTTGGGCCATGTCAATTACACATTTTTGCCCATTTTCTCCATTTTTGGTCCATTTTCCGTTCTTTTCTCTTCCCTATGCTCTCCTGAGTGTAAGATATGAAAAAGAAAGATTAAGAGCACCAATTCTAATTAATTTGATAATAATTCATCCAAAATAAACGCTAAACGTAGGGTAAAAATATGTATAATTTATCATTTATCATATATAATATCAACCCACCCAGCCCTACACTCCACAATATAGTACCGATGCGGCACTAAGTTAACAAGATGGCTTATAGCCATAACAGGATGGCACAGGCCATAAGCAGGAAGGCCATGGGCCTTAGACAGGATGGCAATAAGCCATAACACTTCCTCCATCAATATAACCCAAACCCATGCAGGATGACATGTCATAAAATCATACGTGAATGCAGAATGTCATGTAATGTCATAATACGGATATACACATACATACATACATATATCAGAGCATGCATAATCATTCATACCTCATATACGGTCAAACCGGACAGTTTTCCCACAAGGGTAATTTTGGTCAAATTACCCTTAAAGGCATTTCAGTCATTTGTCAGAGTGGTCCTTCGTATATGAAGGCTCATCACTAAGCCCATCGTCGTCTAGTGACACATGTGGTCATAACAGTACAGAAACTCATCTATGAGCCAAAGCTCATGAAACCGGCCCATGTGGGCCCACATAGTCATGTGGCCTACCAAGCCCAAATTTGGCCTAAACCAAGTGCATTTAATAATCGAATTAACAACACACATCTATTTACAAATTAACATATACGCGGGCCCACAGGCCCATTGCGCCCACTCGACCCGTTTCGGCCCAACTCTCGAAATCTCTCATGAATGTTGTTTTTCAATATAGGGCCTCAATCACTCATATGAGCATGCGCACGCCCATATGATCAATTTTATAAAAGTATGGTAACACACCTGTGAGATAGTGACTATCTGCTTCCGGAATCCAAGCACCTAAAGTTACCACAATCTTATTGTTAGACAATTTTATGGGTAAACCAAAATCACCATATGATTAACATGAAGATCAAGCCACCATCTCTTACCCACAAAAGAAACGATCCCTTGCAACAGTTGAGAGTTTAGCCAACCACTTTTTAGTAAAATCGTGTTCCTATTCACAGAAGATCAATTTTCAGCGTTACGAGATCACTACATAATTAAAATCAATGGTCACAAAACGTTCAGTTAAACCACTTGACCTCTTTCTAAATACTTACCGAAATTCAAATGCTACTATTCGATCAACATACCACAGACCTTAGATTCGGGCTACATAGAGGAAAAACGAGAAGTCAGAGAGAATGCGTAATACGCCTTGAATCTTGATACCCCAAGAACGACATCAAAACAAAAGAGCAAAAGTCAGTACCTAGGGACTAAACATACGATTTTCATTAAAGAAATAACTAGAAGGAAAGAACAACCCTCAAATCGAAAGATTACCTTCCAATAAAAATCGGTAGGAAAAATCAAATGGATAAAATATGTTCAGCAAGAGCAAATAAATATTCCCAGCTAAGTATCAAAATCAATGTATAGAGAGAGAGATAGAAAATAAAAGGAATCGGCTAACAAGGGGTGAATGTAATTTTAAAGAGAATTAATCAAATGGTTTAGAGAACAACAAAATGAAAAAGAGACAAAAAGTAAAGAAAATATGGTTCGGTTAGTGAAGGAATAGAGAAGGGACTAGAGGTTGGTGCAGTAACCTATAGCCATGGATGCATTTGGTTTTTGTCAAGTCAAAGAAAAGAGAATGAACAAAGGTATAATCGGCATTCCAAAATTCAAGAGAAAAGAGTGAAAGGGAAAAAGCAAACTTTTCTATCGGCAAGAAACAAAATGGAAACAAAATGATCTCCAATCCCTCCCCCCGATTGTAAAAACAAGCTAGCCTAAGCACTTCAATTTTGGAAACATAATCGCCTCTGACCGAAGGAATCAACAAGTCTCATATTCAGCCAATTCTTACCTCAAACAAGCCCTTAAATTCTCGCATGAAATCAGCTAGCAAATCATTCAAAATTTCCATAAAAAATAAAGGATTAAAATAGCCTTCCACTGCTTGGCTTTTTACTCCACCGACAGCAGTCCACTGCCTAAATCTAGCCTCGTGCAGCAAAAATAAAATAGCAACAATTAACATTCAGATTGCTCAAACCTGTACCATCCCCACACACCACTTTCACGCACACGTCCAGCCACTGCACCGCTTCAACTTTCATGTCAAAAATCTCATGCAACAAATTATAAACCTTCCTTCCTGTGTGCCATGTTCCCTTTAAAAAAATAACAATTTATTCCTTATGCCGACTCGATCCTACTCCTTTCCAAATACCCAGAACGTCATTCGCCACTTCATCCACCACTCCCTTGTGTCACAAATCACCCTCAACTAAATATAAATATTAAATGCCAGCTTTCATGCCCCTATGCGAAAATTAAAAGAATTTATCTTATAGCCAGGATTCGAACCATGGACCACCTGCAAGCTACTAGCACCCCAAGCCACCGGACCACCTGTTTCTTTATGTCCAACTTTAACCAAAAATTATTTAAAAGCCTTTCTTTGTGATGCCAATGCCCCTTAATGATACAAACTAAAATTTTTCTTAAAGCCCCTTTTTGATTCTAGAACTTCCCGGACATCCCCAAACGCTCCAAATTAGTTAATTAATAATCCAAACATGAAATTACGAATTATTTTTTCTTGACTACAAAAATTTGAATTTCTCCGATACACGAAGCCCAATTCTCCTAAGCCCAAAATTCGGGATGTTACACAACAATCATAACATAACACAACATAAACGTCATTAAATCTTCATAGGCTTACTCAATCATAAACTTATCGAAATTTATCACTTAGCATTCACATTTAGGAGTATCATGTACACACCTGAATCATATCTTGACACTAACATATATTTTCACATTTTTGTTATTTACCCATTGAACACATTGGAATATTAACGAATACACAGAAGGTTTGCACATGCGTGCCACATATATGTAGCCAAAGCCACCTCTCCTCACATTTGACATATATGCTCGTTCTCAAGCTAGTCACAGGTCTGTTCACACAAGCTGACAGTCGGGACGTAGTTACTCAGTGCTACTCACACAAGCTGACAGGTATCTGCAACATATGCAGGACTACCTAGCCACTGGTAAACATACAAGACCAGCACCTGGACATCACATAATCACATAATCGCATACATAGGTTTCTTGTAACGCCCTAATTTTCGGGAATTTTTGGGATTTTTTCGATTTTGGTGTGAGCTTAAAATTTTGTTGTTGGTTATGTAATTTATGCTTTGAGTGTGTTAGTGGGCCTTTAGAAGGCCCACGCCTAAATTAAAACCCAGGAGAATAATCAAATTTTGGACTTAAAGAGAATGGGGCTTGAGTAGGTGGGCTTTTAAGAAAAAGTGGGTAATTTAAGACACAAATGAGTCAGTGGTAGAGTGGCAGTGTAACGTCGCTTAGAGGACATGGGTGGCATGTGGCAGCTGTGCCAAGGGCCAAGGTTCAAGTCTCATGGTAAGCAATGTGGTATTTTATTTTTACTGCATGTGTAAGGCATATGATGGACTTCAAGCGAAACTCTGTTGGGAAGAGTTTGAGATGCTCATGAGATTGAGTCAATGAGGGATAAGGGGAGAAATTTTAGGAATTTTGAATAGGGGAGTGTGTTGGCCAATTAGAGGGGTGAAGATGCACATTCGGCCAGGGCTTTTAGGAGGTTATGTTTTCGGCAATTAGAGATGGGAAGTGCCGACACCTTGAGGGGCTAGTTTTCAAGTTTGGGCTAGATTGCTCTCTTTTGTGCTGATAGGTATAGAACTCTTAGGGCTTTTTGCTCTTTCTTTTGCTTTTCTCCCATTGATCTAGAAGCTGAAACCGCAAGCATCCATCTTTTGTGCTGAATTGCCTTGAACCAAACTCTCTTCTCTTCTTTCTTTTATTCTCAAAACCAAATTCACTTCTTCTTTCATCACCCTTTTCTTCTCTTCTTCTTTATCTCTTCCCCGCCGTTTAAAACAACCCCATTCTCAAATCTAGTAGTCGACTACCACCAAAAGCTAAAACCAAAGTTGTTGTTGTCGTTTTCTCCCTTGACCGAACCCTATTCTTTCTTCAATCCACTTGGCCGAATCTCACAACTCCCATAACCCTTGTCGACATCTTCTCCTTTCCATTACAACTTCTATCTTTCTCTTCTTCATTATACTAGAAGCCGAAACATTCACATTCATAGTGATTCAGGAATTGAACCTCTAGATCTCTTAGATATATTCGCTACTTGTACTTTGGGTTAGATCTACAATAGATCTGGAATAAGAAGGTACTTGGGAATGATTTTGGGCAATTAAATCTTTGGTAAGTTATCAAAACCCCTTTTCATTCGTTACCTTTGGATTTAACAAAAAGCCGAAAACCCCTAAGTTCATGGGATGGCTGTCGATTAGGGCTTTAATGGTTGTACCAATCAGTTTGTTATATGTTAGGGTGGATTGAAGGCTATTGATTGAGGAGTATGGAAGGCTAAGACCGTCGGAGAAACTAGATTTAGATCTAGCCATTGATTTCGGCAAAGGTAAGTATTTTAGGGCTTAAAGTGATGTTGGCCGAATATGGTAAGTAGTGTTACATGGGTTATCATCGATTATAGTCTAATATCTTGGTGGTCAATTGTAGGATAATCGCATGGGAGATCTCGTCAACGTATATCACAAATCAGGTGTGTAAATGAACACCTACTAGTAGGCTAAATCAGCAAAAACCGAAAAGCTGAAATGCCAAAATTCTGGCATTTCGAGGGCTTGCGAGCGTGCGAACCCTTGTGGGTCAGTTGACTCGGTAAAATCAGTTATCACAAACGGTAAGGTGGTTGCGTGCGCGATTTCACGCATGTTGGTGAATTTGGGCCACTACTAAAACAAATGTAAAATTTGGGCTTTGTGGGCCAAAATAGTTAATAGACACCGTAGGGCCCATTAGGGATTTGAGGGCCCAATAACTCTAAGCTGCTAAAATGGGCTGGACTAGCTACTTAGATGAAAATTGGACTGTTAACAACTGTAATAAGCATGAAACCTTATAAAAATGATATATTTACTGAAATACCCCTTGAGGGTGGAAAATTACTATTTTATCCCTAGGTACAAAATGACCATTGTACCCCTAGGGATAAATCTGATTGAAATGCATGCTAAATTAATCTGTTCACTGTATGCCATGACATGTTATACTGTTGCATGGGGATCGGGTTTATTTGATGGAGGAAGTGCTAAGTGGCAATGCCACGTTTACTGAAAGGGGCTTTACCTCTTTTTAATGTTAGTGGCTTGGCCACGTTATCTAATTAAGTAGCTATGCTGCGACTGTGGTGTGTAAGGCTGGGTGGGTTGAGTTATTCCCCACATGGTGTGTAGGGCTGGTACGAGTGGTGTGTAGGGCTGGATTTGGGCTAGGCTTTTGCATACATGCATAATATCTTTTCTGTTACTGTAATGGGCCTAAGGGCCGCACAGATTACTAAATAGGGCTAAGGCACAGTTAATATTGTATACTGAATAGGGCTAAGGCCCAGTTAATACTGAAACTGGATAGGGCTTAGGCCCAGTAAGCTTGAACTGATTTGGACTTTGGTTGGGTTTACTTTACACATTGAGTTTCCAAACTCACCCCTTCCCTTTCATCTATACAGGTGAGCCCTAAGCTAGTGGACTTAGAGTTGGAGGGATTCGGAGTGGCCATGTAGACTGCATTTGGTTAATTTATTTTAAGTTTTTCTATTTTCAGTATTTTCTTTAAATTATTTCCTTTTTGCTTTTGTTGTTATAAGGCCGCTTTTAAGTATTTTATTTTGGTTTTCAATTCTTTTATTATAACATGCTTAAAATGGATAGACTTAGGCTGCGCGGGTTTTTATAAAATTAAACAACGATTTCAAAAGTATACACACGTATCGAATGGATAACGTAAAGGCAAACCAGGCTACTGAAATAAAATAAACTGTAAACCGGTAGTGGATAGGACTTTTGCCAACATAAAACCCTGGTTTTCTTTCCAAACTTTCAACTACAGTTTTGCAAACTCACCTTAATCGTAGTAACTAAAGAATATGATCAATCCATCGTTGATGTGACACACCAGACTTGGCTGTAACGTCTGGGCTGAGTTTGGACTATTACATTTAGTGGTATCAGAGCCCGATTGCAACAACTTGGCTTGGATCGGTCCAAAAGTTTTAGAAATTTTAATCAAGACCCAAGAAGGGTATTTTGGAATCGATTTTGGGAAAATTTTAAAAACCCTTTTCAAATTTATTTTTCAAGATATACTCAAAGTTCTATTTTAAAACAAAGTTTAAGTTTTACTAAAAATTTATCTAAAATTGGGCTTTCTGAAATCTGATTTCTGAAGAGTGGCACACTGAATCCCCAGCACCAAGTCTGTAAGTATTTCTTTTTCTATACTGTACTATACTGAAATATGACTGTAGATAGTACTGAAACTCTACTATGATACTGTAGTTAGAGCTATACTGAAACTATAGAGACTGAGACAGTAGGGAAACTAAACCCTAGAAGACTGAGACTGTAGCTAGGCTACGGTTTCGCGAAAACAAACTCTGAAACATTATCTATGCATAAGACATTTGTAATAAACACTGAATACTAAACTAATTTCATAAAATTTGTAATCAGATAAGTCGATATGAGTACGAGGGAAGCTCGTGGATGGGGCCGTGGACGTGGCTGAGGTAGTGTACAAGCTGGGTCTTCATCTTCGAGACATATGCCAGCTGAGGGGGCACGACCGTCGCCAGTAGCTACGAATGGGCCGTATGATCAGGCTGCAAGGGACGACGCTTTGTACCAGGCAATGTTAAGGGTTCTAGAGAGGGTTCTTGGAGCTAGTACTGGGACTGTGAATAGGGGATCCATTTCTAAGCGACTCAAGGCTAACGGAGCGGAGGTCTTCAGGGGCATATCTAGAGTAGCCCAAATGTGGCCGAATACTGGCTGGAGGCCACGGAGCGAATCATGGACAACCTGGATTGCTCAGTGGAGCAAAAGCTGAAAGGAGCGATGTCTCTACTGCGAGATGAGGCGTATCAGTGGTGGATCACTATGAGGGATAGTACCCCAGCTGAGCATGTAACCTGGGAACTATTTAAGACGGCTTTCAAGGGAAAGTACGTCGGGGCAAGCTACGTGGACGCCCGAAGGAAGGAATTTCTGAACCTGACCCAGGGTAACAAGTCTGTTGCTGAATATGAGACGCAGTTTTTAAGGTTGAGTCGGTATGCCAGCGGGATAGTTGCTACTGAGTATGAACGTAGCGTTCGATTTGAGGATGGCCTTAATGATGAGCTTAAGGTGCTAATAGCTCCGTAGAGGGAGCGTGACTTTGCTGGATTCATGGAAAAGGCTAAGATAACTGAGGAAGTGAAGTGAACGGAACAGCAAAACTGTGAGAAGGACCAAAATCGATTCAGGAGGGATTCTATTCCTAAGGTTCAACTGGGATTTTTCCTCACTTACCACTTATCGAACTTTATCAAATACATTCGTTACATCACTTACACAATTCATACAATATATAAGCATATAAACATAAATTAATGATGCATTATTTACATACAAACTTACCTCAATACCAAAAATGGTGAAAAAGGACTTAACCGTCGAATATTCATTTTTCCCTCATTCTAGTTTCGAACCTCGTTTTCCTTGATCTATAATATCACATTTAGCTTATTTATTAGTCACATTATTCAATGTGACCCAAAAATCATATTATTACAAAATTACATTTTTACCCCTAAAGTTTGATTTATTTACACTTTGCCCCTAAGGTCGAAAATGAAAGTTATTCAACTTCCTCAATTCCCAGGCCTAGTCGAACCTCTTTTATACTTATAGCATCCCACATTTTCATTAAATCACACTTTTATGACATATTTTATAACTTTTACAAATTAGTCCTTTTAGGCATTTTCATCAAAAATCACTTAGTAAAAGTCATTTCTCCAACCATAAACATGTATTTTCTACCATTAAACACAAAAATACACACATATTAATTATGGGTCAAAACCCTAAACTTTAACCACATCTCAAATTAGTGGTAGAAATAGTAGATATTGTTACGAGGATTTCAAAAACATAAAAATCATTAAAAACGGGGCTAAAACGGATTACAATTGAGATTGGAAGCTTGAAAAACCTCTACCATGGTTTCCCTTGTGAAATTCAGCCATGGGGGAGAAAGATGAGCAAAAATTGGCTTTTAATTTTGTTTATTTAATCATTTAATCACTAAATGACCAAAATGCCCCTAACTTAAAAATATTCTATTTCACCTATTTCATGTCCATTTTTTGTCCAATAATTTAATCAATGGTCCAATTACAATATAAGGACCTCCAATTTAAAATTTCATAGCAATTAGACACCTCTATCTTCTAGAACTCAAGTTTTGCACTTTTTACAATTTAGTCCTTTTGACAAAATTGAGTGCCCAAACGTCAAAATTTTCGAATGAGATTTTCAAGAAATCATTTCGTGAAATTGTAGATCATAAAAATATAACAAAACTAAATTTTTCCTCGTCGGATTTGTGGTCCAGAAACCACTGTTTCGACTAGGCCCAAAATCGGGTTGTTACAAAACTAGTTTAATTTGCTACATTGAATTAAGGCAAATCAAACTCCCCCAAACTTAAGTCATTGATTGTCCTCAAGCAAAGCAAACAACAATAGTAAAAGAAAAGATGACCTTTGAAAAAGTATGGTACAATTATTAGCATCGAAGCACATGAATAAGCATTTCATATTCACACATAACCTCGGCATGATATATAGCTGACTTACCACCTTTGATATCGAACACCTAAGTCCAACATATTACAAAGCATATAAGCATTAAGAGTCTCAAATGTAGGGATTCATCAATAAATTATACAAGTAATTTGATTATCCTAGCAAAATACAAACAGTCGTAAATACAATTATTTAGTATGATGTCAAATTGTAAATAAGTCTACCTAGGTCACATAAGGCTTTTCGGCTTATAACATACTGAGGCTTGGGATTAGTATGGAGTTCATGAATAGTAAGCATCAAATAATCTCAAGCATGAAAATTGTTTGGCACATCATATTGTCCCATATTCTCCCCCTTAGTGACCATTTTCCGTTCACCACCTTATTTTCCTTCTCTCACATTCCTTCTTTCTCTTTATAGGAAATCTCAGCACCATATGGTAACTACAGCTAGCTCATGATTTTTGCATACCAATGAACGAGTTTTTCTATTTTTATGACTTTGTCACTTTTCCTTCTTTTTACGGTACCTTACTGATAAATGCCAAAAGTAACATGTTTTAATCAAGTTCTATATGCAATTTTGGATGATTATTCGACGTAAAATGGTGAATTCTATGCTCCTAACCCTTTAAAATCATGTTTTGATATGTAGGAGAGCATTTGGGAGCCAAAGGAGTAAAAAAGAGTGAAAACTAGAAAATTAGAGCAAGGTACAAGGCCCACACGGGCTGGACACATGCCGTCTAAGCCACATGAGCTGCCACACGATCGTGTGAGCCACACGGGCAAGTGCCAAATCATGTTAATTTTGCAATATAAACTCTGGAAACGTAAAAAATGTAATTTTAAGGTTTTTTGAGCAATCTAAGACCTATATATGATAAAGATAAAAAGAGAGGAAAAAGTCGTCAGAGAAGATTAAAGAAAACAACTCGAAAAACACCATTCGAGCCGACTCTGGAGTAGATTTCCTTCAAGATTGAAGATCTCCTTTTGATTTATTTGAAGTTTATTATTAGTTTCTTTATTTCTTGTGGTTATACTATCTTTGGGATGTCTTTATTTGCGATTATGAACTAACTTTCTAAATGGCTAGGGGAGATGAACCCTATGATGAATTCTATCTTTTGATTTATATTTTACACAATAAATACTTGGATCTTATTCTCAATTATGTGCACTTAATTCTTGGTTTAATATTTCTAGATTATTAATCTATGTTTGTTGTGCTTAATTCAGAGGAGGAATATACTATGTTTAAGAGTATATCTAGCATAATTGAGTGGAGTTGCATGCAATCCTAGAAATAGAGCGACATAAATCTACCAAATTAGGGTCAAATCTAATACAGGGATCCATAGATCAAGTTAATACGACAATCGAGGTATTAATTAGAAAGAAATTTCAATTAATCAAGCTAGAGTCAGTTGCTCTTACTCTCAAAAGAGATATTAGCATAATTTAGGGATTCCTACAAATCAAGATATTAAGTGAAAGAAATTATTTAACTCATATTGATAATGATAGATTAAATCTAGGTGGATTCTTTCCTGGGTATTGTTTCACTTCTTTGTTGTTAATAGTTTGTTTCCCTAATTTGTTCCCCTGATTTGTTCTTTTGTCGTGTTCTTTAGTTAATTAATTTAGTTAATTTTAGTTTTAATCAACCACTTTATTTTTCGGTTAAATAATAGAAAGTTAGTAATTATGAGTACTTTTAGTCTTCGTGGGAATGATATTTGTGCTCACTGCAGCTATACTATTAATTGATAGCTGCACCTGCCTTTGTCAAATTTTTAGTTGGTTTCATGGACATCAAGTTTTTGGTGCCGTTGTCAAGGACTGAAATATTAGGAAAACCTTATTTCTATTAATTTAGTCATTTTTATTTTAATATTTTTATTTTTATTTTTATTTTTTATTTTTTATTTTTTTTCTAGAAGGTTCTTTTGGTTTATAATTAGAGGAAACTTGTCAGATCCATTACTTTTTGACAGTGAGATTAAAAAGACTACTCGCAGAAATCATAAAGAAGTTAGGGAAGCAAGGCAAAATCAACAAAATTTAGTAAACAATCGGGAGGAAAAGGATATCACTATGGAGATGGGTGGTACTCAAAATAATCAACTACTTCCTACACGTCTTGCCCCTCGGACTATGTATGATTATGCTAAGCCCAGTAAGATGAGTATTCAATTAGCGGATAGATCAATTAAATATCCTAGCGGTATTATTGGGGATGTACTTGTGAAAGTCGATAAATTTATATTCCCTGTTGATTTTGTTGTATTGGACATGGATGAGGATATTGAGGTACCTATGATATTAGGTCGACCCTTTTTAGCCACTGGTAGAACTGTTATTGATGTGGGTAGTGGTGAACTTGTGCTTCATATAGGTGATGAAAAAATTACTCTTCAAGCACATGATTTTGTGAGAGTCCCTAGTAAGTGAGATGATACTAATTGTTCCATTAATGTTAGTAATCATGTGGCTCAACGTTCTTTGCAGGAAATCCCTCATGAAAATATGTTGGAGTCCTATTTTACTCAAAGTGATAGAACTCGAGGGACAAGTGAAGAGCGAATGGTGCAGCTCAACGACATAGATGAACGGTGACTGAAGATTAATAAGAAACTAAGAAAACACAAGGAAGAAACAAAGCGATGCTATGATGTGCATGTGAAGAGAATGAACCAATTCAAAGTTGGGGACAAAGTGCCGTTAAAAAAATTGGATCCATGAATTTTTCCTTCAGAGTTTAAGTCAAGAGGGTTCAATCCATTTGTGGTAAAAACCATTTTTTCATACGGTACTATTGATGTAACTCATTCTAAATTTGGCACGTTCAAGGTAAACAGTACTCGTCTCAAACCTTATTTTGGTGGTAAATTTGATAACAAGAGAGAAGAGTTTCGACTCCAAGATCCATCTTAACATGAGCTTAAAAAGGGAAGTTGAGCTTACACTCTAAATAAGCGCTTTTCAAAAGGTAACCCAAGTGTTTTTAAGTTAAAAAACTTAATAAGGGTCACACGGCCTAGGGTGATAGACACAGCCTCGAGACACAACCATGTGGATACTAGAGCTAATTTTTTTTTCAATTTTAATTTGCACCACATGCGCATAGAGAGTTACAAAGGCTGGAGACATAGCCGTGTGGGACACATAGCCTGTCACACAAGCATGGGATAAGCGAAGGGTAATCACATACGGGCGTGTCCTAGGCCATTTGAAAATTTGGCCTAATTTTTATTAATTTTTCAAATGACACACGGCCTGAAAGGACGTACACGGGCACGAGACACGGTTGTGTGGCCCAACACGAGCTTATACACGACCTATCTGTTTGGGCCCTTATGTCACTCGCCTAGCAAGGTATTTTGGCCTTCTTGATACTCCGGAGCAGACATCCTCATTTACGTTAGTTGGAAAAATGATCCCGCAGAGATTATTGATTATGAGTCACATGAGGATGATCGAGTGACAGCATGGAGTGGGTCCATGTCGATACATATTATCCCATTCCGACCCTCAAGATGATCATGAGGGATTTCCAAATGATGATCCTCCGCCCTAGGTGGACCTACCTCGTTCTCTGCCTCCGAGTCACCCTACCACTACTTCTGTTGTTACACTCAAGGACCTCTCTGAGTGGTTTGACCGATTTGAGTAGCGATGCTTTGAACAGTTCGGTAGCATCGACGCGTATTTGTATCAGACTCGGCAACACCTTTATATCTCTCATTCTAATTATACGCTGAATGATCTCGACGCCTCTCATTATGACGATGACTAATCTGCTTTGTTTTTCTACTGTATTTATTTTTATTTCAGTTGTACTTTTATTTTTGTTTTGTTTTTGGTTCTTTTTGTTAGTTGTTTTATTTTTATTTGTGCAACTGCTCTTTTTTTTAATTATGCTTTTATTTTTAATTATTTTGATGGTTGTTTCTATTCGAGTGTGTACTCTCTTTATCTTTATATTTATTTTTGTTTCTCTTCTTATTAGTTTCTTGGAAACATGCACTACATTTAGATTTTCCCCAAATTTTAGCTTTCACTAGTCTGGCTATTTCATCCATATTCAAGGCATTTTCAATTCTTTCCCTCTCTTTGGATATTGTGATTATTATGTTTATATATGTTTTTACATTGAGGACAATATACATATTAAGTGTGGGGAGGTTGTTTATATATTTGTGATAAAATCCCTAAATTATTTGTTGTGCTTAAGTAATTTTCTCATACCCTCCATTAGAGTGATTTTTTTTTCTATTTGGAATTTTTATTGATGTTCATTTGGATTTACTTGTGGATATTTGTGCATTGATTAATTTATACTTTAAGTCATGAGAGAGTCAAGCATGATAAGTTATTTTTCATAAATAAATATTCTAGGTTGTCTCCCTAAATTGAAGTATTATCCTGATATTTTAATTTTGCAAGTTTGACATCAAAACCTTAATTTTTTATGAGCCTTTGAGCCTGTGGAGCATATATTTATTCGTGTTCATTTTATTTTTGGTTAAGAGTATGTCAACTTGATTTGTTACTCTAGAACTTTCTTCGACTATGCATGTCAAGACCACATTATTGGGTTTGATATACTGAGATGATAAAGGCATTTAGGATTTAACCCCCTTAACCTATAAAAAGCATACCTATTGAATTAACACTTAGTTATCCCTGTTGATCCTAACACATTTTTTTAACTCGTTAATTTAACCCATACCCTATATGTATGTTCTAACATTATCGTTTTTATTGACTCTCTTTTTTTTTTGAGATTTGATTTGGTTAGTTGCCTAACTATGCTTCATGTTTTTGAATTGTAGAATTTTAATTTCTATTCTCCAAAAAGAACATAAAAAAGAAAAGAAATATGATTGAGCATGAATAGTTCCTTTCTTATTGTGTTGAAAAGCTCATTTTTATTATTTCTTTTTTGTTGATGTTTATTATTTAATTCAGCATTTTTTTTCGAGTTTGGCAATTTATTAACTTGCTTCTCGATTGTAACCAACTTTTCTGGCATTTTCCATACCCTTAACCTAATCCCTATTACAACCTTTTAAAGACCTCTTGATCGGTGTGTTATCTTATTTTTTAGTGTTGGAGATTTGATTTTCAAGCAAACGTATGATAATGACATTTTTCATTTGACTGCTAACTGCATATTTTATGAACCTTAACCACTTTGACTGCTTGAGTGAATCTTAGTGAGGATGTCAATTCTTGTTCATGTTAAATTTAAAGTAATTATTTAGATAAGGGAGATACCTATGTTTTAGTTCTTTAAAAAAATTTAGGCTTGGATTGCTTAACCACTTTTAAACTAACCTATAATCAACATACTAGATCGATCCTTCCTATCACTCTATTTTTACAAAACCACTATAATGTATCTACTTAACCCTCAATATCTATAGCTAGACGTCTATAATCATCAAGAAGTGTTTTCTGGCTCAAAAGAGGTACTGAGGATGAAGGAACAAGGGTTAACTTTTTGGCTCTGAGTGTATACCAAACAATGACTTAGGCCATCCCTAGGTTTCTCAATATTCACAAATTTAGTCAACCAAACAATCACAGAGTCAATCTATCATTATGCTAGCGTGCTTGTTTCCTTGTATTCTCTACATCATTTGGTACATTCAATTTCCTGATACCTATTTATAGTCTAATATATAGAACTTAATAGTCTAATAATCAAAAATTTAAAATCACCTATCATTATGCCAAATTTACCGTAAATACAATCAACCTATTTACATGCTCCTAACCAAACACTTGTATTTCTACAAGCTCAAGCACACAATCAAAAAGAAAAATCAAAGAAAAAATGTGTAAATAAAAAAAAAAATCTATGTTATCGCCCCACACTTTAGATAACACATTGTCCTCAATGTGTAGTTCTGAAAAAAAATATAAAGAAAGAAGTTACTCGATTGATAGTGGTGTTTCTGTAGACTATTGGTGGTTGTAATTTTCTTTGATTGTTAAAAGTTCGTACTATTTACGTTTCTGCTATGTGGGGATTTTGTAAAAAAAATCATAAATATATAAATTAAATTCTAGCAGTTTATCAAATATGACTAATTACAATATCTTAAAAATTAAATTAACTTTTCTAATAGAATTTGAACCTAAAAAAAGCCTACAAAATGTATTATTACCTTAATGTATTATTCATCTTCCTCTTAGAGTCCTCTTTTTCTCCTCTCCTCCTTTTTTCTCTGTAATATATTATGTACTGCTTATAGACATCATCTTCTAGTAGTTTCTTTAAGGGATTCATCTCTTTATACAGCAACTCCATAGGCACTCCTTTTTTTTACATAACTTTGTGATCAGGTGGGGAAAGAATGTTCCTTTTAACCTAATTTCATGCACATTCAATCATGTTTCGATATATCTATGTACCAATGCATACTTGCTTCTTTTGCAAGATGGCATAAAATAGAATAGCCTGGACCTGGCTAATATCAGAAAGGTCAGCTATAGAACAAATCCTTGAACACACAAATTTCATAGATTTTTTACTTTTGGAGTCATCAGTGCTTGGTTGAATGTCTCAGGTATTGTTGTTCATGTTTGATATGTCCAAACTTATTTTCCCTCTATTAAAAATCATAAAATCTCCTCCATGTCTATGTTCTTAAATTCTCTGAGATCTGTTTTGTACAAGTAATCACGATAATAGTATGGAGCATCATAAAACTGATAAATACTTCTTTTAGTTACTAGGACATTAACTACTCTCACTTTAATGGAGGTTCGCATCTCATAGAATGATCTTGTCACTTCCCTTTCTTTCAATGCAAGATAAAATTCTTGCACCACGAGTATTACTGTTGCTTCTTCAGGTGGTAAATAGAAATTAGCCCATTCACTTTCTATTGCAATCTCCCACATGCCTTTATAATTTCTCATTAACGAATCAAATCCTTTCTATTAGATTAATGTGCAAGGCTATAGTTCTTGTAGATATTCGTCAATATGGTTTTCTTGGAATTCAACAGAATTCATGGTATTATATCAAAATTCTTTTCAAACCTGAATGAGCTAAAGTGGTTCTTCTTGATATTGTCACGCTCTTAAACAGTGGCAAAGGAATCTTTTTTTCTCCACAATGCTTTTTAGGTAATGAGAAGAGTGATGTGACCTATTTATCTTGTAACGCCCTGATTTTCGGGACTTTTAGGGATTTATGTGATTTTTGGGTAATCCTTGAATTTCTGTGTTCTGACTGTATAAATTATGTTCTAGTACGTTAGTGGGCCTCTAGAAGGCCCAAGCTTAGGTTGAAACTCGACAGATTTAATAGACTTTAGTTTTAAAGAAAATGGGGTCCTAGTGGAGTGGGCTTTTAAGATTAAGTGAGCAAAAAGGGATCACAAGAGAGCCCCTCGAAAAGTGGCTAAATGACGCCACTAGGGTGCTATTAAAGTGGCGTGTGGATGTTAGGGGGGAGCCAAGGTTCAAGTCACAAGGTAAACAAAGAGTGGAATTATTTTTTTTTTTTGAACAGGAGAGTTAAGTGTTGGACTTTGGGTAAAACTCTGTCAGGAAGAGTTTGAATTGTTCAAGGGAGTGAGTAAAGGAGAGATAAGGGGAGGAAATCAAGGAGTCTGAGTAGGAAGCTAGAGTTGGTCGTATAGGGGACTCTATAAGTGCAATTTCAGCTAGGTCTCTTGGTGTTGGTAATTTCGGCTATTGGATTAGTGTATGCCGAATTATTTTGTGCATTTTCGGGATTTGTTTGAGTTATTCTCTTCTTTTGCTGAAACAGAGTAGAGTACCTTAGGTTTTTCTTTTCTCTTTTCTGGATGCTAAAAGCTGAAACCTACACTACATTTGTGTCGATTTGAGTAAGCAAAAACTATCATATTCTCTTTACTTTCAAAATCGAATTCTCCTCTCCTCTCCTCTTCTTCTTATCATCCATTCTCTCCTCCTTGGTTCTCTTCTAAACCACACACTTGCTGCCATTTTCTACTCTTGGCCGAACTACCTTTTCTTTTTGTTGTTTCCATACCACTCTTCCCTCTTTTCTCTAAAGCTTAATCTATCATCACTTTCTTGCTAAAGCTGAAAACTCTCATACCTTGTGGTGTTCAAAGTCAAATCTTAGATCAAACCTGCCTCGCTTTGTGTTCGTGGATGGAGCTATTATAGATTGGGATTAGATCGTTATCTAGGAACTCTTCTTGGGCAGAATAATATTTTGGTAAGTGTACAAACCTTGTTCATTCATTAATCCATAATTTAAGGAAAAGCTGAAACCTCTTTGGGCAGTTAACGTTATGGACTAAAGGCTCCTAAAGTCTCATTCTTTTGGTTCGTATGTGTTTAGTGAGCCATAAGGGCAAGCAGTCAAGACGTGGAGAGCATCTAGTTCTAGTGGTTGGAAATCGACAAGGTAAGTGTTAGGAATTGTTTTGGTCTATGGCCGAATATGGTAAAGTGTATAGTGGGTTAGTATAGTTGATTATTAGACTAATTTATCTATGATCGATTGTAGGCTTTACGTGCGAGGAGTTTCGTCAACACTTCGTTACAAGCAGGTGTGTAACCGACACCCACTCGTAGACTAGGTCGGCAAAAGCCGAAAAGCTGGCATTTTGGAGAACTTGCGAGCGTGCGAGCACTCGTGAGATAGACTGTGGGTTAACTTGGTAATCTCAAGCGGTAAGGTTGCAGAGTGCGAAATTCTGAGCACTTCAATATATTTGGGCTTAATGGGCCGAAATCGGGTTGTGGGCCAACGGGCCCAATTTGGTAAAAACGCTCGGTAAGTGGTTCTGTTGAAACATTAATGGCTGGAGTATGCATGGAAACCCTAAAAACAGATAAAACTACTAAAATACCCCTAAGTATGAAAACTTACCATTATACCCCAAGGTGGAAAATGACCGTTATACCCCTAGGGTTAATTCTGTATGAAATGCATGATATTAGGCTTCTGTATGTTATATGTCATGATATATATATCTGATGCATGGGATATGGGTTATATTGATGGAGGAAGCGTTCTGGTGGCTCTGCCATAAATATCTGTTTATGGTGGCTATGCCACAAATATCTGTTCTGGTGGCTCTGCCACAATATCTGTATCTGGTGACTCTGTCACATTAGCTGTTCTTGCAACTCTGCTACAAATTCTATGGTGTGTAGTAGATGGGTGGGTCGAGTAGTCTCCCCACATGGTGTAAGGTTGGTACGGGGGTGTATATGGATGGATATGGGTTGGGTATTCTGCATGCATGATATATTTATTATGTATCTGTTATAGGCCTATGGGCTTCATTCTGAATTCTGTATCGGGCTAAAGCCCAAATAAATCTGACCTTGAGGCTTGATCTGATTTGGGACTATGGTTGGGTTATTTTACACACTGAGTTTTCCAAACTCATCCCCTTATTTTCATCCATGCAGGTAACCCCCAACCATAGTGGACTTGGAGCTGTGAGGGATTCGGAGTGGCCACACATCCTGCAAGTTTGGTTTTCATCGCACGTTTTTTTCAATATTTCAATTATTCTATTTTATTATTTTAGGTTTTAAGTTGTAATAAGGCCGCTCTTAATAGTTTTTTATTTTTACTTATTGGATATATTTACACTCGATTGAAACTTCTAGTTATAGGCTGTATGGGTTTTTGAATCAAATTTAAAGAACGATTTCAAAACACAATGAACATAACAAATGGATAACCTGTAAAAGTAACAAACCGGTTTTTCATTAAATTACTATTTTACAAAGATCACTTCAGTCACCATAAACCAAGTACACATACAGTCGTAAATACATGTGACACGTCAAATTTGGCCATAACGTACAGGCTAGGTTTGGTGTGTTACATATATTTTAGGAAGATATCAATACACTTTGAGAATTATAATTGTATTAGAAAAGGTATTTCTAACTATTAGAAGGTTAAAGAGTTCTAATTTTACTGAAATTTCATTACTGAGATGTTAGAGGTTAGTTTAAATTTGAACAACAGATTATGTAGGTGAGTCATGACATCCTTCATGGGTGTCACGACATCGAAGATAGTTTACATGTTCCAAATTTTGTGTTATGTCGCGACATGAAGTGTTAAGGTTGTGACACTAAGGCCAGTTTCTGCTATGCTCCTTTCTTGCATTGGTGTCTTTTGTGTCACTTGTTTCATTTGTTTCCCTTTTTTTTTCAATTGGTCCTCATTTCTATCTTGGCTCCATAAAGTTTTGCATTGTAAGAGTATCAATGACTTCATTTGTTGTCCCCACAAAGTAATGTTGGACTCTCCACCCATTTACAAGAAAAAGTTGACCCTCCTTTCCGATAAGTTCTATTGCCCTATGAGGTGTCACCTGGTTTATAGTATATGGACCAATCCATCTTCATTTTAGCTTACCAGGGAATAATTTCAATCTTTGTATTAAATAATAGCACTTTTTGTCCAGGTAGGAACTCTCGTTTCTTGATCTTTGCATCATGCTGAAGTCTACTCCTTTTTTTGTATAATTTAGTGTTTTCATATGCCATGAAATAGAATTATTATAATTCTTGTAATTGGTATAATCTTTCTTTCTTTCTTTCTTTCTTTACTAACTCTAGATCTAAGTTCAACTCCTTAATTTCTCAATATGCTTTATTTTCTAATTCAATCGGTAAATGGTAATTTTTCTGTAAGAGACATACCTAATAGAGTTTTGTATGCTATTCTATTAGCCCATAATGCATCATCTAATCTTATTGTCTAATCTTTCCTACTTTGATTTATCGTGTTTTCTAAAATTCCTTTAATTTCTCTGCTGGACACCTCTACTTAGCCATTAGCCTATGCATGATATGTTGTTGTCATTTAATGTCTCAAACTTAAAGTGGCTTCAAGCTGTTTACTACAAAAATGTGATCCTTCATCACTTACCAACGCGCAAGGAGTCCCAAATCTAGGAAAACTGTTCTTTCATAAAACTCTCACTGCTACTTTAGTATCATTGGTATGTAATGCTACAACTTCCACCCATTTAGAGACATTCCCTATGAGCCGTTTTACGACCTTACTTTTTCGGAGGGTCGGCGGGACATGGGAGCCTCAGCTCATGCATCGGTTTACCGAAATTACCTCTGCTATCCCACTTCCTTAAGACTAAAGCACTAATGCTACAACTCCTACTATAAAGCAAGCCATAAAGCGAAGGAGAATGACACAGTCTTCTAAGAGTTCTGTGGCATCTAAGACTTCCTTACTTTTTACTTTACCGAGGAAGAGAAGAGAATGCCATTTGAAGGGAAGATGGAGAAGAAGTATATAAGATCTACAACCTATTCTCAACCACTAGTAGGATGTGTTGGTTCCCATAAGAACTTGGGAAGGGTCCCATAAAGTCAATTCCCCAAACATCAAATACCTCTACTTCGAGAATCTTGGTTTGCGGCATTTCACCTCTTTCCGATATAATCACAGTTCCTTGGCATCTATCACACCCTTGTATGATTTCATAAGCATTTTTGTTCATGGTTGGCCAATAGAATCTTAACTACAATACTTTTTTGAGCTATTCTTTTTTTGCCAAATTCTCCCCCACATGGGGATGTATGACATCTTTGCAGAATATTGCTTATTTCCCCCTCTGCTACAAATTTTTGTACCACTTGATCTGCACATTGGTGGAATATATACGGATATTCCAAAATATAATTTTTCAATTCGGGCATGATCCTTTTCTTTTGTTGTCATGATACTTGTGGTGAAAAAATGCCCTTAGTGATATAGTTCCCATAATCTACATACCATTGAGTGTTGTTATTTCTGAACCTTGTCTTATGGATGTCTACTCAAAACAATTGTTTGTCAATGAAAGTTTTTTTTTATTTTTTCAGAATCCGGCTGCTCCGAGTCATTTTCTATTCTGGATAAATGGTCTGCGATTTGATTTTTCGTGCCTTTCCTGTCCATTATTCATAAATCAAACTCTCGAAGCAATAATGCCCAGCCCATTAGTCTAGCTATGTAAATATAAAACTCTATTTGCCATCAAATACGAGCAAAATTTTTCACAAGCAAACACAAGAGCAAGAATTTCCTTTTCGGTTGTAGTGTAATTGCATTGTGTCGAATTGAGTGTCTTGCATATGTAATGAATAGCTCCAAATAAGTTGTTTCTCTTTTGTCCCACCACTACCCCTATAGCATCATAACTAGCACCGCACATTATAATTAAAGGTTTTAACCAGTTAGGAGTAATAACTATAGGTGCAAAAACTAGTTTTTCTTTCATTACCTCAAAAGCTTTGATGCATTCCTAGTCAAATATAAACAGTGTCTCTTTTTGCAGAAGTTGATTCAATGATTTAGAGATGTGAGCGAAATCTTTTATGAATCACCTGTAGAATCCAGCATTGCCTAGAAAGTTTCTCACTCCCCGAACTATTGTAAGGCTCGAGATTTTCTTAATAACCTCAATCTTAGCTTTGTCCACTTCCTAACCTTTCTTTGATATTTGATATCCTAGAACCAATCCTTTCTTGACCACAAAGTGACTTTTTCCCAGTTAAGCACTAGATTGGTTTCTACACATCTTTGTCAGACTTTTTCAAGATTCTTCAAGAATTTTCGAAAGAAATCTCTGTAAACTGCAAAATCATCCATAAACACGTCCAAGCCTTCCTCTAACATACCAGCCAAAATAGCAGTCATGCATCTCATAAATCTTGTTGGGGCATTGCAAAGTCCAAACGGCATTCGTCTGAAAACATAGGTGCCAAAAGGACATGTGAAGGTGGTTTTTTCTTCGTCATTCGGATGTATTGGGATTTGATGATATCCCAAGTATCCGTCAAGGAAACAGTAATAATCCTTTCCTACCAATCTATCAAGCATTTGATCAATAAAAGGAAGTGGAAAATGATCTTTTTCTTTGTTTCATCATTTAATTTTTTATAGTCAATACATACTCTCCAACCAGTGATTGCCCTTATTGCTGTTAACTCATTCTTATCATTTTCAACCTGTAACACCCCTATCCCATAACCGTCGCCTGGATAGGTAAGGGGCATTACCGGACTTATAACTCAACTCAAAAACGGTAATTCATTTAAACTTTATCAAATATCAACTAATTTTAGATATCATTCAGTCACACTCATAACATGTCTAATTAAAGCATATAAAACTTAAAACATGTAATCAAGACTAAATCAATAACATTTAAAAGCTTTAGGAGAATTCAAAAAATTTCACAAGTAAGGGTCACACGGCCATATGCCTCACATGGTCACTGTAACACCCCTAACCCGTATCCATCGCCGAATTAGAGTTATAAGGTATTACCTATCATATTACAATTCATACCATTATGCATTATATAATATAGCTCGACCCTAATATCATATCAGTGGGTATAATCATTTCATATCTCAACACCAAAAATTTTATCATTTATCACATAGGATAAATAAAATATATCTCAAAGTACATCAGCATAACTTATACATATACCAGACATATGACTCATCGATATATTTATTGTTGAGTATTGAACATATTATTAAATGAGCCATGCACATGCATAAGTTATGTATTAATGGAAAAAAATTTCATTATTAACTCTTTATTCCTACATGCAGCACCATACTGTAATTTATATGTGATTCATGTTTTGGTACATTAATAAAATTTAATGAATCCATTGAATCATATATATATATATATATATACATGCATAAATAAAAACTCCTAGCATTCTCGAATAGAGCTTATTAGCAAATCATACTTGAGGCTAAGTAAATAACTAATATATATAAGGGATGTAACATGTTACATAAAGGGGAAGCTCATTACAACATTTTTAAAACTAAACCAGTATTGGACAATTAACAACTCATGAATAAGCTCATAATATAATTAATTGAAACTTACTTCACAGTTTAGCAAACAACTACATTTACAATTTAAATTCAATATAACATAGCCGAATATACCTTAAGGTTTAATACTAATGCGCATTCACCCTAGGCACCAAAGCCACACTTTATTAATTAATTTCATACCAAGTAAATGACAAAAAAAACAATCATGGAATATTTTTCCTTATTTAATGCCATGCAAAACCAAGTTATATATTTAATTCACACACCTATCCAAAGTTTCCATTACCGAATTAACAAACCAATTTCATAAATCTTTATTACTAAAAACATATTACATTAAAACAAAATATAATAAACAAGATCCACATGCATACTTTATCTTGGTATAATACACATCCATGCTAATCACCTTCATACCACATCCAAGATTTATAATTACATTCAATACTCAAAACGCATAACATAATTACTTCCAACCCATGGCATATAGCAAAATAATTGAAACGAGCTCAAACCATAGTCTAGCCAAACCAAACGCAAGCCTAACACTTAAGCCATTGTCGCATGGCTAAATTATACACAACCCAAAAATCTAATTTTTCAAAATAAAATCTAGCTTATACATGCCGTTGTTTAAGTTCAACTATTTAAATACCAAAACAGCAGATAATATGATAGACTTTGCTGACGATCCCCAAACTTGTAATTTAAATCCAAAATCTATAAAATAGAAACAAATATACACACAGTAAGCTATTATAGCTTAGCAAGCCATAAGCAAATAAACAATCTAATAATATAACTATGTCATAATAAATTTAGCCGAATTATACTAATATGAGTATGCTTAGTCTCAACTTACCAAATTCATTCATGATATTTCATTTTTATACAAAATGCTCACATTGGCCAAAGTTTGTATAACCAATATAAGTAACCCCCATTTTATTTACAAAGCCAAGATATCTTTAATCATTCGAATACAAATATACTCATAATTACTACTCAAGCATCATAATATGTCATCACGTACACAATAAACAAATGGTTGAATACACTTAGTTACATCAATAAGCATATCACATATCATTTCAAAGACCAACACAGTACATATATATATATATATATATATATTTCCTTATCAAATTCGTTTACTATCATATGATTACATGTCCCGTATTTATTTAATAAGTCATTTATATCAACCACTAATTACTTACTTACCTTACTTTGACTTGGTAACAAATTAATCCATACCTGTACATAGCTCGTTTTACATATTCAAACAGAGTTTAACATTGCCCGATGAACCATTCGGAATCAGATAGGACTCTTGGATAATATCATAAATCATACAACGCCAACGTCCCAGACGTGGTCTTACATGTAGCCACATACTGATGCCACTGTCCCAGACAGGGTCTTGCTCGTAAACACATATCGGAACCACACATCGATGCCATGGTCTTACTTGCACACGTATATCAAAATTCCTATGTCATGACATATATATCCTAACTATTCCTAAGGTTCATACGGGGCTTTCAGATGTCGTATCTCGGTCAAATCGAACTCGAAAGTGTAGTAGTCAAATTTAATCATTTTCGGCCATAGCAAATTAAAATTCTACATTTCATAACAGTATATAAATATAACATTTAATTTCCAAATAAACACATCTATTTGCTTATAAACTTACCTAGGACGATACAAAACGGAATCGGGTAGCTAGTCAACGACTTTTGTTTTTCCCCGATCCAAGTCTGATTTCTTTAGTTCTTGATCTAAACATATTCAAATTCAGCTCATTCAAACGTATTTTCATTCAATTTAGTCCAAAAACACACAAATGGGCAAATTACCATTTTACCCCTGACATTTACATTTTTTTACAATTTAGTCCCTATGGCACAAAACACAAAATGTGGAAAATTTGACAACACCAATGTTAGCTGAATGTTCCTAACATCCATACAAGTCCATATATTTTATCAATTTCACATTTTAGTCCCTCAAAATTTTTATTTTTGCAATTAAGTCCTAATTACTCAAAATTATCAAAAATTCCTTTACAAAATATGTTAATCTAAAACATATATTTCATTTTACATCATCAAACAACAAAAATCACAAGCTATGAACAATGGCACAACTCAAAATATTCATCAAAATCAAAAATTCAAGCATAGGTTTTGTAGTACTCGAAGCAACTATCTCAAAATGGTAAAAATTATCAAAAATCGACGAGAAAACAAACCTTAATTGAACTTCCAAATAGGCCGAACCGTGGCTTATTCTTTCTTCTTTTCTTTTAACTTATATTCGGCAATGAAGAGCAACTAAAACAAATGTGTAAAGTTTATTTTATGTTTATATTATATATATTATAATAATTGAATTACTTTTATAACCTTATTAATTTAATATAAAAATCACATAATATAAGTCTTAACTGTCCCACTAATATAATTATGGGTTATCTACAACATAAATCCTTCACCTTTAAAAGCCACTAACAATTCGGCCCTTTATATATTAATCTACCAAATTTTCAATTTACGCGATTAAGTCCTTTTATTTAATCGGACACTTAAACGATAAAATTAAATCACGAAAATTTCATATATATAAATTCATACAAAATAAACATAGAAAATAATTTTTTAAAATATTTTTCTGACTCGGATTCGTATTCCGAAACCACCGTTCTGATTAGGGTCTAATTCGGGTTGTTACAGTCACCAGACATGCC
The DNA here is from genome assembly GCA_020496765.1 of Gossypium stocksii. Lineage (NCBI taxonomy): Eukaryota > Viridiplantae > Streptophyta > Magnoliopsida > Malvales > Malvaceae > Gossypium > Gossypium stocksii. The sequence goes on from CM035624.1 coordinate 48,331,868, forward strand.
CATGTGTCCAGGCTGTGTGAAAACAGGGCATACCTACTGACTTGACCACACGATCACCAGACACACCCGTGTGTCCAGCCGTGTGTCATATGACTTGGCCACACGGTCACCAAACACGCCCGTGTATCTAGCCCATGTGCCATACTGACTAATTTAATTAGGGTGCAGGGTCACACAGTTGAGACACATGCCCATGCGCTCAAGCCGTGTGGCATGAAATAGGCTTGGTTTAAGCCACTTTTCACACCCAATTTGCCATGTACCTACAAGCATCAATTTCCCGAACATTTATATGCATCATAGGCAACCCAATCAGCCAATTCAAGACATAATTTGAACCGATTTCATAATCAACCAAAATAATATCTTTCATAACACAAACATATACCAATTTCCATGTATCCACTTCATACCAAATACAAAACTTGCCAAAATAACAAGTAAGCAATTATCATTCATACCAAAATGCCAATTATCAAATTTACCACAAAATAGGTATATCATATAATGCTTCTTTACCAAGCCAACCATTTCTAACTCAAGCTATATCACATAGCTTGATCAATTATGAAAATTCACATCACATTCATATAATTAAATAACTCTATAATTCAACTTATAAACTAGCCTATACATGCCATACTTACATCCTTTACACAAGTTTCAAAAGTACCAAAAGCTTGCTTGGATAGTGTGATAGCAATCTTTGACTTTGTCTGAAATCGAGCTAGCTTTCGAAATCTATAAAACACAGGAAAAATAAACAGAGTATGTAACACCCCAAACCCGGCCCAAACATTATGGCCAAATCTGGTGTGTCACATGGGTGCTGAATTACACCTCATTCTTTAATTAATACGTTTACCGAAAATCATTTTTAAGAGTTGTAAAAAAAAAACAGGTTATTTAGTGAAAGTCCTATCCCCAATCAATTAGTGTTTTTTTTCTTTAAGAGGTCTTATCTTGTTATTAGGTGATCAAGTTGTAGCGTACGATGTGTTTTGAAAACCTCGATTAATTTTACATGAAAACCCGCGCAACCTTAGTCTATTCATTGTAAGCAAATTATAATTAAATCCAACATAAAAAATAATAATAAATGAGCGGCCTTATTACAACTTAAGAACCCAAAATGGAAGTAAATTAAGAAAATACTGAAATAAATAATTTTAAGAAAACTTTAACCGAATGAGTTCACATGGCCACTCCGAATCCCTCCAGCTCCAAGTCCTCTAAGGTTGGGGCTCACCTGCATATATTAAAAGGAAGGGGTGAGTTTGTGAAAACTCAATGTGTAAGCTAAACCAAACCAGAGTCCAGATCAGTACAAGCTTAACTGGGCCTAAGCTCTATCTAGATTCAGTACCAACTGGCCTTAGCCCTATTCAGATTCAATGTCAATTGGGCCTTAGCCCTATTCAAAAATTAGTGTGGCCCTTAGGCCCATTACAGTAACAGAATAGTATTATATGCATGTATGCAAAGCCCAGCCCAATCCAGCCCTACATACCACCCGTACCAGCCCTCCACACCATGTGGGGAATAACTCAACCCACCCAGCCCTACACACCACAGTCGCAGTTTAGCTGCTTAATCAGATAACATGGCCAAGCCACTAAATAGTAAAACGAGGCAAAGGCCCTTATAGTAAACGTGGCTTGCCACTTAGCACTTCCTCCATCAAAACCCAATCCCATGCAACAGTGTATGTTATGACATGGCATACAGTGAACAGATATAATTTTTAGCATGCAATTAAGCCAACTTAACCCTAAGGGTAAAATGGTCTTTTAGCACCTAGGGGTAAAATAATAATTTTCCACCCTTAAGGGGTATTTTAGTCAATTTACCAGTTTTTAGGGTTTCATGCTCATTACAATTTGTTAACAGTCCTAATGGCATTCAGATAACGGTGTCCACTAGCTATTACGGCCCACTAAGCCCAAATTTTAACATCTGTTTTAGTAGTTTTAACACTCAGATTATCAAGATACACTTACAGCTCATTTTCACCCATATGGGCTCGTAAGCCCATTGGGCCCAAATTCAGCCCTTCGAGACCAAAAACCACCAACATGCATGAAATTGCACACACATCAGTCTTGCCATTTGCGACTATAGATTTTACTGATTTAATCTGACCCACGAGCATTCACACGCTCGCAAGCCCTCGAAATGCTAAAATTTTGGTATTTCAGCTTTTGTCGATCTAGTATTCTAGTGGGTGTCGTTTACACACTTGTTTGCGTACTATGTCCAAATCTGCATCGAATTAATCCTACAATCAATTGTAAACACATTGTTAACTACAAATCAACGGAATCAATGAAACTAACAACTCCCACATTCGGCCAACACCATCTAAGTCCCTTAGTCCCTTACCTTTGTCGAAACTGATAACTAGATCTAGATCTAGATTGTCCCAGGGTCCTAGCCTCCAACGCTCCTTGTTAGATCACCTACTATCCATACTAAGACATAAAGAACTGAAAAAAGAAACTAATAAAGCCCTTAGTCCAAAACGATAGCCACCCTAAATAGTTAGGGGTTTTCAGCTTTCCTTGAATCACAAGATAAAGAATGAAAAGGGTTTCGAATACTTGCCAAAGATCTACTTGCCAGAGAAACGTCCCAAAATACCTTCCTATTCCAGATCTGGTATAGATTTAATCAAAACACGAAAAGAGAATGGATCCAAGAGATCTAAAGGCTCAGTTCCCGAATCACTATGGATATGGAGATTTCAGCTTTTTTATGAAGGAGAAGAAGATGATTAGAAATTTATAGGATGGAAAGGAGATGTCGACAGAGATTAGGATGGTTGTGAGGTTTGGCTTTTGAAGAAGTTGGGTTGAAGAAAAGAATGGAGATTCGGTCAATGGAGAAATTGGCCACACTAGTTTCGGTTTCGGCTTTTATGGTAATTGACTAGAAGGTTTTAAGAAAAGGGGTTATCTTGACGAAGAGAAGAAGAAGAAAAGAGAAGAGAGTGGAGAGAATACTTGATTTAGCTTTTAGAAGAAAAAGTGAAGAAGTAGGAGGAGTTTGGTTTTCCTGCACAAATCGACACAAAGAAAGAATATATGGATCTTGTTTTCTACTTTTAGATCATAAGAGAGGAAGGAAAAGAGAACAAAGATGAAACTCCCTTAAGACTAACCTAATCGGCACTCAAACCTGACCCAAAACAAATCTCAAAAAAGAACCAAAGAGGGCATTCGGCACACTAAAGCTACACTTGCCAAAAATGCAAACTCAACACCCAAATGCCGAATTTGCTTTTCCAAGACCCCTACAATCGGCCACCACCTGTTCCCATTCAAAATTCCTAGATTTTCTCCCTTTATCCCTTCTTGACTCAATCCCACGAGCACTTCAAACTCTTCCCAACAGAGTTTCACTTGGTGTCCACCACATGCCTTGCACATGTATTAAAAATAAAACATCATACTGCTTACCATGAGACTTGAACCTCAGCTCTTGCACAGCTTCCACATGCCTTCCTTGTCTCCTAAGTGGCGTTACATTGCCACCCTACCACTGGTCATCTTGTGTCATAAATTACCAATATTTTCTTAAAAGCCCACTTAATCAGAGCCCCTTCTCCCTTAGGTCAAAAATTTTAAAATTCTATCAGGTTTTAACTTAAGCTTGGGCATTGTAAAGGTCCACTAACACACTCAAAACATAAATTAACACATCCAGTCAAGCAAAAATTAAGTTTACACAAAATCCTAAAAATCCCAAAAATTATGGCGTTACAGAGTAAGCTTTAAAAGCTTAGTAAGCCCGTATAATATAGAATTAAACTTACCAAAGTATTAATAAGAATTTAAAGCAATAAAAACCAAGTCATTTGCTCACATTGCCTATTCACATTATTCAACCACATGTTAGTCACTTATCAACCACATATTCATCCATTCAAAGGATGAAACCAAGCATATAACATTCATGTAACATTCCAATACTTGTATCCTATCACACATACCAACTCTCATTTACAAGATTCATATATATCGTGTAACCTTTCATACTTCATTTAACATACCATCTTATAGCACATATACTCATGTACCCTATAATTCATGTAAACCATGTAAATTACATACATTCTTGTATCATACAATCCATGTAACTAGTAATTCATATAACATATAATTCATATACATCGTATATTTCTTGTAACATGTATTTCTTGTATTTCATATCGCTATAATGCCCGTTGAACCTTTGGAAACATCGAGGGATACTCAGGTGATATGCACTAAGTGTATAAATTAGTAATCTGTCAATTCATCATCATATATGCTCCTTTGAGCCATGTACGGTATGCTCCTCCTGAGCCAAAAATGGTAAGCTCTAACGAGCTAACGGTAAGCTCTATAGAGCTGAAACGATAAGCCCAAAGGCCAAACGGTAAGCCCAAATGCTAAACAGTAAGCTCATACGAGCTATGGTGAGTCCGCAACGAATGCAGGAGCTTGAAAAAATGATAACCTTAGTGACATGTTGGAAACACAAAAATTTATATATTTTTTCATGCCCTTTTTGACTTAAAATCATGCTATTCCGGTTAAATTCTTGTCGAAAAATAATTAAATATTATAAAATAATTAATTGTGTTAAAAATATGAGCATTATTAATTTTAATTAATTTTATAGTTAATTTTAATTAAATTTGGTTATTTTTGACAGAATTGCATAAAGGGCGAAAAATGGCCCGTCGAACACTGCGAGAAGAACAAACCGAGAAGCAATTTGAAGTATCGAGGCCAATTAATTTCCAGCCTAAAATGATCCAAAAATCTGTTTTTATACATAATTTAATTAATTTTAATTTATTCCCCATTTAATTTGGGCTAAGTAAATTATTTTTAATTAATTATGGAGAAAGAGTCCAGTTGAACCGCACTAGTTGAACCGTATGGAGTGAACCGAACCAGCCTTTAATTGGCTTGACCAGAACCGACCATAGGCTGACCCAAATCAGCATTTTATCTGAATAAATATGCTTGTAAAAAGGCCCTTGAAAGACCTCCAAATTGCATTCAAACCCCACCTTAAATTATGGCTTTGTAGATTTGCCCCGTGCCTCAAATAGCAAAGTTGAATTTCTCAACTTTGCCATGTGTGTGGCCGGCCATAGGGGGGCTCTTTGGCTACTGGAATTTGATATTTTTAGCAGCCACAATCAGCTATAATCGCCACCCCTTGCTGATCGTTTTATTAATCCCTCAACATCCCTCAACATCCATCATTCTTTCATTTATTCCTTTCCTCTCCACTCTCTTTTCTCTCCATTTTCCATTCTATTTTCCTATAGTTCTTGTGTCAATTTCTCCTCTTGGAAAAGAGGTATTTACTCAGCCATTTTGAGTAGCAAGCAAGTGTTCATAGAAGCTTTAATCGGCGAGGGCAACGGAGACGAAGAACGGAGCAATCAGTCAAGCCACGGAGAAACACCCTTGTTCCTTATCTTTTTAATTTCTATTGTTTTTATGATGAACATATCTATGAATATTCATGTTTTTGAAATGGTTATTTTATTCAATTTAGCTTGAATTCAATTCGTGTTGGGTTGATTGCATTTTGTCCTCTTAATTTATTAAATTTATGTTTATGCTGTTATAGGCCTCAGTAAAATGCTTGATTAAGTAAAATCATGCTTAGGTTATCTGGCGTTATAATTGTTTAGATAACTAAAGAGTTAATTGTTTAAGCAAATTGAAATTGCCGTTAATGGACATAGTACTTAATCAGTGCATGTTTAATTCTTCTAAGGTAGCTGAAGATTAAATTAGCATTGTATTTGGCGATACATATGCCTTGCATAACTTGCAAGATTATTGTGATTAAACTATTTCAAGATAATAGAGTCTTGTTACCTCACATAGTCTTTTATATGCTTATTAAGTTAAATCAATCGGTTGAATCGACATAGAGATGTGCAAGAGATTACTTAATTCAATAAGTATGTATATACAATAGCGTGTTTACCTTTATAAATCTGTTTAATCGGTCCAATTGGCATAGGGATATGTTCCAAGAGATGAATGGATTTTTAATTAGTAAATATGTTCATAATTTAGCAAATTACCGGGTTGCCGTGAATTTATTCTTAACCATATAGCATAAGTTTAATAATTCTAACTCAAAGACGTGTAATTGCCCCAACACAATTATATCAACTAGATTAACTCTTAATTGAAATCGCGCATTAGAATTTTATTTTCTTTTATTATTTTACTCAATTTTTAATTAGTTTTAATTCATCTTCCAAAACCAAATTATTTTTACCTCACCAAAGTGTTTTAATTATGTTCATAAATAATTCTTTTACAGTCCCTGTGGGTACGATAACTCGACATTTACTTGTCACTGTATTACTTGTTGCGATTGTGTACACTTGCACATTTTCGTCGTTCCAAGTTTTTGGCGCCGTTGCCGAAGACTGTTTTTTTAAAAGCCCATTATTTGTGAATTTGCTAGTTTTACATTTTGCTTTAATTTTTTGGTTTTTTTTTTTTTTTACTTAATTGATTTTTCTGTGATTATTTCAGGTGTTTATGAGTATTGACCAGATTATTGACTTACTCCCTGTAGACCCTGAGATAGAACGAACCTTTCGACAGTGAAGAAGATAAGCGAATCAGAGAAGGACTAAAGGAATGAATTTTGAGAACGTGAATCAAGGATACGGAGCAAACCCTGCTCAAAATCCTATCCTTATTACTGATGATAGGGATAGAGCCCTAAGACAATATGCCGTGCCAGTACTTAATGACCTTAATCCAGGCATTAGGAGACCCGAAATCGAAGCACAACAATTCGAGCTAAAGCCAGTTATGTTCCAGATGCTTCAGACTGTAGGCCAATTTAGTGGAATGCCTACTGAAGATCCTCATCTTCATTTAAGACTATTTATGGAGGTGAGCGATTGTTTCAAGTTAGCCGGAGTACCCGAAGATGCATTACGATTGAAATTATTCCCATATTCGCTAAGGGACAGAGCACGAGCTTGGTTAAACTCATTGCCACCGAGCTCGATTTCTACATGCCAAGAGTTAGCAGAGATATTTCTTGTAAAGTATTTTCCGCCTAGCAAGATTGCTGAGCTGAGAAACGAGAATACTGCCTTCTAACAAATGGATGATGAGTCCGTGTATGAAGCATGGGAAAGATTCAAAGAGTTATTACGAAAATGCCCTCATCACGGAATCCCGCATTGCATCCAACTTGAGACATTTTACAATGGTCTCAGCGCTCACAGGAGGATGGTAGCGGATGCCTCTGCTAACAGTGCTATCTGTCTAAGTCTTACAATAAGGCTTATGAGATTACCGAGAGGATTGCCAGCGACAATTATCAATGGCCAACCAATCGAGCAGCGTCAGGAAGACGAGTCGCTGGAATACATGAAGTAGATGCTCTCACTTCACTCGCATCTCAGGTATCATCAATATCTTCGATGTTAAAGAATCTTACCACTAATGGGTCTAATAGTCTTATAGCTCGGCCACCTAATCACTTTGAGAATATAGCCTGTGTCTATTGTGTGGAAGGACATGTGTTTGAAGAATGTCCATCAAACTCAGAATCCATGTACTACATAGGTAATCAGAATCAGAACCGACGGAGGCAAGGACCGCAATCTAACTTCTACAACCCATCGTGGCAAAATCACTCGAATTTTTCCTGGGGAAACCAATGTGCTGGAACCAGTAACACTTAAGCCCAACCAAGATCGACCCAGCCACCTAGTTTCCCCCAGCAAGTTCAAAAACCAGCTCAAGCTGAATCATCCAATAGCTTAGATAATTTATTGAAGGCATACATGGAAAAAAATGACACCACTCTAAGGAATTTGGAGAATCAAGTGGGCCAGCTTGCGACTGAACTTAGGAATCATCCACAATGTGCTCTACCTAGTGATACAGAGAATTCGAGAAATCTGGGTAAGGAACATTGTAAAGCGCTAACATTGAGGAGTGGAAAGACAGTAGTGCCCAACATCATTGAAGCTGAAAAGGAGCATGCTGAAGCTCAAGACCCAAAGGAAGTTCAACCGAATGTTGAAATTCCAGTTTCACCAGAACTAGAAACTGTAAAACCTAACGAGGTAACTTCTGAACCAGCTAATTCTGATCCAACTTCGTTAGAAACAAAATTACCGTAAAAGACAATCAACCAGTACCAGTTCCAGTCAAGAAACCACCACCACCCTACCCTCAAAGACTTCAGAAGCAGAAACAGGAGGTCTAATTCAAGAAGTTCTTGAATGTACTCAAGCAACTTCACATCAACATCCCATTGGTGGAAGCACTTGAGCAAATGCTGAATTACGTCAAATTCATGAAGGATATCCTGTCCAAAAAACGAAGACTTGGAGAATTTGAGACGATAGCTCTGACGAAGGAATGCAGTGCATATCTCCAAGACAAATTACCCCTGAAGTTGAAGGATCCAGGATGTTTTCCCATACCGTGCAATATTGGAGCAACATATTATGGTAAGGCATTATGTGACTTAGGTGCAAGTATCAACTTGATGCCTGTGTCAATATTTAGGAAATTGGGGATAGGTGAAGTTAGACCTACTACGATTCCACTTCAACTAGCAGATCGATCCTTAGCTCATCCAGAAGGAAAAATTGAGGATGTATTGGTACATGTAGATAAGTTTATCTTTCCTGCTGATTTTGTAATTTTAGATTTCGAAGCAGACAAAGAAGTGCCAATTATCTTGGGGAGATCGTTCTTAGCAACCGGAAGGACACTTATTGATGTGCAGAAGGGCGAACTTACTATACGTGTTCAGGACGATCAAGTAACATTTAATGTTTTTAAGTCTATGCGATTTCCTGACACAATTGATGATTGTTCTGCAGTATCCGACTTAGAGGATTTAATAGTAGAGAAGGAACTCAACTATGTTGAGGATCCGTTGGAACAAATTTTAACATCAGACCCTCCGAATAATGAAGAGGAGGATGAAGACTTAGATATGTTAGAAGCTAATCAAAAGGGATTTAATCCGCAATCCCGATTTGAATCTTTGGAATTGGAGAAGAGAGATTACTCACAGCGAAAAGCGTCAATCGAGGAGCCACCTAAATTAGAACTCAAGGTATTACCTTCTCATTTAAAATATGTTTATTTAGGTAACGCCTCTACTCTACTTGTGATTGTTTCAGCAAAATTAACTTCTAAACAAGAGGAAAAACTTATAATAGTTTTGAAACAATTTAAGAAGGCTATCAGATGGACCATAGCTGATATTCGGGGTATTAGTCCATTTGTATGCATGCACAAGATCATCCTGGAAGATGGTGAAAAAGGGATGATCGATGGATAATGAAGGCTGAACCCCATCATGAAGGACGTGGTGAAAAAAGAGATTATCAAATGGCTAGATGCAGGTATCATTTACCCCATCTCAGACAGTTCATGGGTAAGTCTGATCTAGTGCGTGCCAAAGAAAGGAGGTATCATAGTCATAGAGAATGAGAACAACGAGTTGATACCAACTAGAACAGTTACGGCATGGAGAATCTGCATCGATTATCGGAAGCTGAACCAGGCAACTAGGAAAGATCACTTTCCTTTTCCGTTCTTGGACCAGACGCTGGATAGACTCGCGCGGTGAGATTACTACTATTTTCACGATGGATACTCGGGGTACAACCAGATTACGGTAGCACTGAAAGATCAACACAAGACCATATTCACCTGCCCGTACGGTACATTTGCATTTAAACGCATGCCATTTGGTTTATGTAATGTACCTGCTACATTTCAAAGATGTATGATGTCTATTTTCACTAACATGGTTGAGAAATTTTTGGAAGTTTTCATGGACAACTTTTCAGTATTTGGAGATACATATGATGATTGCTTAGCCAATCTAGCTAAGGTACTAAGGCGATGCGAAGAAACAAACCTTGTACTTAACTGGAAAAAGTGCCATTTCCTGGTACGAGAAGGAATTGTTCTAGGGCATTGAGTAACAAGACATGGGATCGAGGTAGACAGAGCAAAGGTAGACGTTATTGAGAAACTCCCACCTCCAACATCTGTAAAGGGTGTTAAGAGCTTTTTGGGCCACGCCGGCTTCTATCGAAGGTTTATTAAGGACTTCTCTAAAATTGTTAAACCTTTGTGCAAATTGTTGGAGAAGGACACGACATTCAAATTCAATGATGAATGCTTAAGAGCTTTCAAGGATATGAAGAGTCGATTAGTCACGGCACCCATAATCGTCACAGCAGACTGGGACTTGCCATTTGAACTGATGTGTGACGCAAGTGACTTCGCAATTGGAGCTGTCATGGGCCAGCGAAGGAACAAAGTTTTTCATCCCATCTACTATGCAAGCTAGACTCTTACAAGAGCTCAATTAAACCATACGGTAACAGAAAAAGAGTTACTTCCTATCGTGTTTGCTTTTGACAAGTTTCGATTTTACCTTGTAGGTACCAAAGTGACTGTCTATACAGACCACTCGGCAATCAAGTGCTTACTTGCCAAGAAAGATGCTAAGCCGAGGTTGATCTGATGGGTACTTCTACTTCAAGAGTTCGATTTGGAAATTCAAGATCATAAAGGAGTAGAAAACCAAGTAGCAAATCGCTTGTCCAGATTGGAGCCACAAGAAGGAAATACTCCACTTATACTGATTCATGAGACCATTCCAGATGAGCATATACTTGAGGTAAATCATGTCCATAATACCCCTTGGTTTGCTGATATTGCTAACTTTTTAGCTTGTGGCTTGGTGCCAATTGATAAGACGTATCAACAAAGGAAAAAGTTTCTTCACGATGTGAAGTACTATTTCTGGGAAGTGCCATATGTGTTTAAAAAGTGTGCTGATCAGATGATCAAGAGATGTATGGCAGAAGAAGAAATACCGAAGATTTTATACCACTATCACTCAGCTCCGAGTGGGGGACATTTCGGAGGTACTCGTACTGCGGCCAAAGTATTGCAAGCCAGATTCTTTTAGCCAACACTATTCAAGGATGCATATGCATACGTAAAAAACTGTGACCAATGTCAAAGGGTCAGAAATGTCACCAAAAGAAATGAGATGCCTCAAACAAACATCATTGAGGTCGAATTGTTCGATGTTTGGCTATTGATTTTCTTGGGCCTTTCCCTCCGTCTTTTGGTCACAGGTATATATTGGTAGCAGTAGAATATGTGTCCAAATGGATCGAGGCTAAAGCTTATCCGAAAAAAGATGTGAAGGTTGTAATGAAGTTCTTGCAGGAGCACATGTTTACAAGGTTTGGAACCCCAAGAGCTATCATTAGTGATGAAGGGTCCCACTTTGTAAACAAGTGGTTAAAATGGTTGCTAGATAAACACGGGGTGAAACACAAGGTTGCAACAGCTTACCATCTGTAGACAAATGGGCAAGCTGAACTGGTAAATAAGGAGATCAAAGGCATACTTGAGAAGGTAGTATGCCCAAATAGATGAGACTGGTCCAAAAGACTGGATGATGCTTTATGGGCTTACAGAACAGCATACAAGACACCTTTAGAGATGTCACCCTATAGGCTGGTCTTTGGGAAAGCCTATCATCTACCCCTGGAGTTAGAGCACAAAGCTTACTAAGCTCTTCAACAGCTTAATTTGGATCCTAAGCTTGTGAAAGAAAAACGAATGTTCCAGCTCAACGAGTTAAAAGAATTCCGAATGTCCTCATATGAAAATGCCCAACTACTAAAAGAAATACTCAAGAAATGGCATGACAACCACATCCGAGTTCGAGAATTTGAAGCAGGTCAACAAGTATTGTTGTTCAACTCTAGATTGAAGTTCTTTCCAGGTAAGCTAAAATCACATTGGTCCGGTCCATTTATGATTCACCGAGTCTATCCATACGGAGTTGTTGAACTCCAAGGTAAGGGAGGTAATTTCCGAGTTAATGCTCAGCGTTTGAAACATTATTAGGGGGATAAAATCGAACGGGATAACAGCTCGTTCATTTTATCAGATATTTAATATTTCGTGTTTTGTTTAATAAATAATTTAGGGTCTATTTTTCGGGTTTAGTATGTTTGAATATATTCTGTCTAGGAGGTTGGAACTTAAGCGGGACCGTTTTGTGACCCCTCTAATCTTTCCTGGGAATTTATTTAACATAATTCCCCCAAGAAATTATTCCCTAATCAACAAAATAATTTTGTTTTTCAAATAAAAGGGTCAATTTTGATCCAATTTTTAATTTGCAACTCAATTTTTAATTTTCATTAAGTCTAGAGACTTAATTGAATTATTTTTAAAATTTGATTGCTCTTTTTGTAATTAATAAAAACTAGGTGCCTTTCTTTGTAAATATTTTCAAAAAGCATCTAGAATAAATTTTTTTTAACTATTATTAATAATTTGATCAACTTTAATATATAATTATTTATAATTTATATATTAATTTTTATCAACTTAGATTAGAATTAGGATTAATTTAATTTCAATTTTTATTTTATGTTTATCTTAATAATTTAATAGCAATTGATAATTTTGTATGCTTATATTTAATTATTAATTGTTGTTAATCTTGAGTAGGATTAGAATTAAACTCTTATTTTTAATTATTAAATTAGACTAAGAGTTCTATTTTAAGTCCTATTATTCATGCTATAAATACCACCTTATTTCTCCCATCCATGCATGACCTAAAAATCCTAAAACACCAAACCACTTAGTGCCGCAAGCCCCTAGCCACAGCAGTCGGCCAAGCACACCTCTACAGCCGCAAGCATCCTGCTCCTGTGCTTACTCGCATGCCCCACGCCAAGCCTTGCTGCTCCTGCCCAAGCCACAACACACACAAGCACCAGCGCCTAGCTCTCACGCGTACTCCAGGCTTACTCGATGAAGTCCCGCATGCTACCTGCTCTGCGTGCCCACATTCGGCCTACTGCTAGGCGCCCGTGTTGCTGCTTGTTCCCTAGCCCTTGTGCGGCACACCCATACACCAAGCCTTAAACCAAAATTCTTCAACCCTCCTCCTTTTAATTTATCATCTATTCTTCATTATTTTAAGAGTTTTTATATTTTTGCAAAAAGGTCAATCATGCCTCGCAAGAGAACTCATGCCTCCGCCCAAATTAACAAAACACAAAGCAAGTTCCACTGTGGAGAAGCCAAATTGAGGTACGAAAATATTTTCAAAAATCAACAGATGCATCCTAAAAAAGGCTTCAAATTGAAGGAAAGCAACTATAGAGACTTTATGACACATATTCGTCAAGTTGCTAAAGCCCTCAATTGGGAATTGTTCTGTGAAAAGAGACCTAATGTGGACGAAGAACTAGTTCGTAAGTTTTATGCCAACCTAACCTCAAGCGAGTTAACTAAAGTCCCAGTTCAAGGAATCAAGGTACCCATTAACTCAAATGCTATTAATGAATTCTTTGAATTACCTAATTTTGAAAGCGATGAATATTCTTATTTGATGAGCAACATCGAGCCTAAGAAATTGCAAGAGATTCTCGAGGAACTTACAGTTCTAGGGTCTAAGTGGTCTGTGTCAAAACAAGGAATCCACACTTGTCGAAGAGAATATTTGACACCACTCGCGAAGGTATGGTTCTATTTTATCTGTTTCCGCCTTATGCCTAGTTCGTATGGGACTACAATCTCATTAGAGTGAATGGTCCTATTATATTCAATTCTAACTGGGAAGACCATTGATGTGGGCAAAATCATACTAAGAGAAAAACGGAATTATGCTATTAGACATTCTGGCCCAGCTTATTTTCCCTTTACAATAACTATTCTGTGCTTAAAAGCTGAAATTCTTGCAAATGTAAAGAAAACAGGGTACAGTCAAGCCACAATCACCGATTGGGACCTCTACCGAATAGCTGGAGATTCTATTCTACAATAGCAAGATGAGGATCCTGAAGAAGAAAAAGATGATCCCATAGAGAATGAGTCAGTACAAAAAGCTGAAATCCCTGATGAAGCAGAATCAATGGAACAAGAAGTTGAACCTGATTTCAAAACTTCGATATTTGGAGCTCCACCACCTAGTTCAGATGTTCGAGATGAACTATCAAAGCTAATGGACTTAATGCAACACATCCAATGGCAGCAACAAGCCTACTGGAGATACTCAAAATTAAGGGATGACTCAATGAGGAGTGCCCTTAAGAAAATTTACAATGACCCATTTATCTTTGTGCCTAAATTTTCAGATTTCATATTTGAGCCATGGACTCCATTCTCAAAAAAGGAGCGAAGCGATTCACGAAAAGCCAATAATGATGGAGCAAAAGATGAGTCCAATTTGGAAGGATCTGCAAATAAATAAAAGGGGGGGATCTTGACTTTATTTTATTTTTGTTTTTAGGTTAAGTTAGGATTAGGATTAATTACGAATTTTTACTTCTGCACAATAAAACACAAGAAGGAAATCCTGAATAAATATGGACAAGTCATAAAGTATAAAGTGTGGCAATAGATATATACATGTCTAGGATTGGATTTAGAAAAAGCGTGGTACTTAAGCAGTTACATTAACTCACCTCCTCTTTTCTGAATTCCTACCTGGTGTATAGTATCTATTCACTTTAAACAATGAGGACATTGTTCATTTTAAGTTGGGGGGACCGAAATTTGAAATTATTTCCATCCAGAATAAAATTTTTCTTTTAATTATGATTAGGATATATTTCTGTTCAATCAATTTGAATTTTGTTAAGTATGCTAAACTTGAGTATGAATAAAGTTCTAATTTTTTCAATAAATTATTATATAGCTTAATGATGACATGAATGTATTTTTAATAAAGCATGCAACTTCATACCACAAAATTTTTACCTTTTTAGGAAAGTTAGGTATGCATGAAAGTTTAAGTCTTTAGAATTAACTTAGTAGTTTCTTGAGGCGAAATCCTAGGAAGCATGGAACATTGAAAATGATTTAGGCAGCTATTGTTTGGACCGTTTGATCCTTTCAAGCCCACCATGGTAAATTTTATCCTTTGAAACCCAACTTTGAGACTATATGGCCTAATTTTATTTTGGAACCTATACAAATTTAGCCCATCACGTTTCTCTTAATTATCTTTAAATTGTCCCAAACACTAGACTCAATACTATTCAAGAATATTGTTTGAAAATAAGTTTGGATGAGTTGAAAAGAAATATCAAATGCTCAAAAATTGTATGTAGAAAGCAAGTGCTCAAAAAAAAAAGAGCACATATATTTGAAAAAGAGCATGTGAAAGTTGGTGGTTGATGGTAAAAATTTCAGAAGGTTCAATTTACACTAAGTCTAGGGTTTTTAGCCGAATTTTATCTATCTTTTTACCTACCCCTAAGCCCAGCCACGTTCAACCTTATTAAAGACCTATTGATTCGAAGTTCCAAAGTTACCTACATTAGTGAAGAGAAATTGCTTTGTTCAACATATGAAGACATAAGTTAAGCTTAATGATTAAATTGGTAGGAATTAGCATGTCTTTATTAAGAAACATTTAGTCTAATTTTGCTATTGTAATAATTGTTGAGATTAATTTGAATAATATGAACACTTGAATAGCATAGTGATCAAATTTCTTATTTTTGAGCATGAGTATATCAAATTCATAATTTTGAGAAAAATGTTGTTCTGAAGAAGGTTTTCAAAAGTGTTTCTGAGAAATTTTTTTCAAAATTTGTGCATTACTCGGGACAAGCAATGAATTAAGTTTGGGGGTGTGCAAACACAAAAATTTATATACTTTTTCATGCCCTTTTTTGACTTAAAATCATGCTATTCTGGTTAAATTCTTGTCGAAAAATAATTAAATATTATAAAATAATTAAATTGTGTTAAAAATATGAACATTATGAATTTTAATTAATTTTATAGTTAATTTTAATTAAATTTGGTTATTTTTGACAGAATTGCATAAATGGCGAAAAATGGCCCGGCGGACACTACGAGAAGAACAAACCGAGAAGCAATTTGAAGTATCGAGGCCAATTAATTTCCTACCTAAAACGATCCAGAAATGTGTTTTTATTCATAATTTAATTAATTTTAACTTATTCCCCATTTAATTTGGGCTAAATAAATTATTTTTAATTGATTATGGAGAAAGGGTCCAGTTGAACTGCACTGGTCGAACCGTATGGAGTGAACTGAACCAGCCACTAATTGGGCTGACCAGAACTTACCATAGGCTGACCCAAATCAGCATTTTAGCTGATTAAATATTCTTGCAAAAAGGCCCTTGAAAGACCTCCAAATTGCATTCAAGCCCCACCTTAAATTGTGGCTTTGTAGATTTGCCCCATGCCTCAAATAGCAAAGTTGAATTTCTCAACTTTGCCATGTGTGTGGCCGGTCATAGGGGGGCTCTTTGGCTACTGGAATTTGATATTTTTAGCAGCCACAATCAGCTATAATAGCCACCCCTTGCTGATCATTTTATTCATCCCTCGACATCCCTCAACATCCATCATTCTTTCATTCATTCCTCTCCTCTCCACTCTCTTTTCTCTCTATTTTCCATTCTATTTTCCTATAGTTCTTGTGCCAATTTCTCCTCTTGGAAAAGAGGTATTTTCTCAGCCATTTTGAGCATCAAGCAAGTGTTCATAGAAGCTTTAATCGGTGAGGGCAACGGAGACGAGGAACGGAGCAACCAGTCAAGCCACGGAGAAACACCCTTGTTCCTTATCTTTTTAATTTATGTTGTTTTTATGATGAACATATCTATGAATATTCTTGTTTTTGAAATGGTTATTTTAATCAATTTATCTTGAATTCAATTCGTGTTGGGTTGATTGCATTTCGTCCTCTTAATTTATTAAATTTATGTTTATGATGTTATAGGCCTCAGTAAAATGCTTGATTAAGTAAAATCATGCATAGGTTATCTGGCATTATAATTGTTTAGATAACTAAAGAGCTAATTGTTTAAACGGATTGAAATTGCAGTTAATGGACATAGTACTTAATCAGTGCCTGTTTAATTCTTCTAAGGTAGCTGAAGATTAAATTAGCATTGTATTTGGCGATACATATGCCTTGCATAACTTGCAAGATTATTGTGATTAAACTGTTTCAAGATAATAGAGTCTTTTTACCTCACATAGTCTTTTATATGCTTATTAAGTTAAATTAATCGGTTGAATTAACATAAGGATATGTGGGAGATTATTTAATTCAATAAGTATATATATGCAATATCATGTTTACCTTTATAAATCTGTTTAATCGGTCCAATTGGCATAGGGATATGTTCCAAGATGAATGGATTTTTAATTAGTAAATATGTTCATAAGTTAGCAAATTACTGGGTTGCCGTGAATTTATTCGTAATAGTATAACATAAGTTTAATAATTCTAAGTCAAAGAAGTGTAATTGCCCCAACACAATTATATCATCTTGATTAAATCTTAATTGAAATCGTGCATTAGAATTTTATTTTCTTTTATTATTTTACTTAGTTTTTAATTAGTTTTAATTCATCTTCCAAAACCAAATTATTTTTATCTCACCAAAGTGTTTTAATTACATTCATAAATAATTCTTTTACAGTCCCTATGGGTATGATAACTCGACATTTACTTGTCACTGTATTACTTGTTGCGATTGTGTACACTTGCACATTTCCGTTGTTCCACATGTCACTTATATCCTACGACTTTCTATGGTTCAAACGGGACTCGATACTTAATCAGAGCATGTAACCACTAGGCATATAGATCCATTAATTCATATATACATTCATATAGTATGCAATTCAATCATTTCAATTATAAACATAAACTCGATTCTAATTATACGAACTTACCTCGTAATAGCTCGTATACTCGTCGTTTGCCCGTCAATCTTTTGTTTCCCCCAATCAAGTTCCGGTATTTGTTTATCTTGATCTATAAGAATTAAAATTAACCCATTTATTCACCAAATCATTCAATTTAATCCATATACATGTATTTTGGCTTTTTTACAAAATAGCCCTTAAATTTTCACATTTTGACACTTTAGTCCCTAATTCACAAATACACAAAATACACAAAATTCATTTATACCAATACATAGCCGAATGTTCATATATAGCATACAAGCCCATATTTTCACTTATTTCACATTTCTAACCACAAAATTTCTATCTTTTTCAATTTAATCCTTTTTCGATATTTTTGTCAAAAATCACTTTATAAAACTTGTATATCTATTAACAACCATCCATAATCTAACATAAAACTTCAAAATACACATATATTCAATAATGCAATATTTCAAAATCTTTAAAATTTTCAAAAATTGAGGTACGGGCTAGCTATACCGAGCTGTAATAAGCTCAAAAACATAGAAATCATTAAAAATGGATCAAAAATCGTCCCTTAATTGTGAATTAAAGCTTGACCGAATGTGAGCTCTAAAAATGGTGTTTTCCTTGCTCAAAATCGGTGAAGATGGATGAATAAAAGGCTAATTTGGCTTTTGTTTTATTTAACAAATAATAATTTGGCATTTTACTAAATTAGCCTTAATAAAACCATATAAAAAAATCATGTAAATTATGGACATAATTGTCCACTAACACCATAAATGGAATATTATCAACATAAGGCTTCCACTGTTAATTCTAAAGTCAATTGAGTCATTTAACTTATAGAACTCATATTTTTCACTTTACGCGATTTAGTCTTGTTTACCAAATTAACTATTCAAACTATAAAATTTCTTTACGAAATTTTCACACGGTAATTCTATCGTACTATAAACAATATTAAAATAATAAAATAAATATTTTGACTCGATCAAGTGGTCCCAAAACCACCTGTTTCGATCTAACTCAAAATGGGCTGTTACACAACCACCATTAAATCTTCTTTCTTTGGAACAGATTATGTGGGACTAACCCATTCACTATCGGAGATAGCATAAACAATACCTATGTCTAACCATTTGATCAATTCTTTCTTCACCACCTCCTTTATAGCCGGATTAAGCTGGCGTTTTGCATCTACTACAAGTTTTTTCCTTCTTCTAATCTAATCTTATGTTGACACGGCGCAGGGTTAACTTCCTTAATATCAGTAATTTTCCATCTTAATGCTTATTTTTGTGTGTTTTTAAAACACTTAGTAAAGCCTTTTCCTATTCTAAACTTAGCTCGGTACTTATAATCACAGGTAATGTATTTTGCTCCCCCAAATATATGTATTTTAAATGTTTCGGTAAAGGTTTTAACTCTATCTCAAGGGGTTTGATAATGGAAGGCGCCATTTTTGTTCCATTAAGAATAATTCGTTCTAGTTGTCCCCTACTCTAACACCACTAATTGAGTTGAAGAGCTATCTGGACGTTTTCCTGATCAGTATCATCCCATTTCTCTTCCTCTAATTCATATTCATGTTCAGCTAATTTCGCCGTAATCGAATCCAGTTTATTACACTTTTGCTCTTTTGTTTTAGATTTTTCCAGTTCACTAACTTCTAATTCTCGATGTATTCCCTAGGTAAATTCATTTTCATTGAATTTTTCTAGAATTTCCATGACCTCCTTTCCTATTTTCTTCCAAATGCCTCCCCTAGTCATGATATCAAACTTTCATATGTTTTGAGTATCCAATCTATCATAGGAATGTTGGATTTGAACCACAAAATTTATGCCTCCACCCAATATTCACCAAAAAGTTATTTTAAATCTCTCCCAAGCTTGCCCTAATGTTTCAACAATGTATTGTTTGAATTGAAGTCATTTTTTATAAATGCTAAGTACCTGGGTCATAGGCAAGACCCGACGAAGGAATAACTACACAAAACTAGTCCATGTAATAATAATATCGGTTGGGAGTGCATCTAACCAAGCTTTCATTTTCCCGTCAAACGCAAAAGGGATTAATAATCATTTGATAGTGTCTGGCGAAAGTCCAATGCAAGCGATAATGCTGCATATATATTCAACTCATCGTAGGAAGTCTATGGAGTCCTCTATCTTAGGATCTTCAAATTTGACATTTTTAAAAATCCACGTAAGGAAGGATTTAACACAAAATGTGGACTATGAATAATGGGACGAGTAATATTAGATTGCAACCAGTCTATATCAAAAAATATTCCTAGTGCTTGCATCATACTTCCTATGATTACTTATTAGCAAACAAGTGTTGTTCCTCACAAGTTGTATTCTGTATCTACCAGAAGAACTTAAGCCATGAGTTCTCTTGGTCATGTAAATGTCTTCCTAAATTCTGGAGTCAAAAAGAAATAAAGACATGTTAGAAACTTGGAATTTAAATTTCATATCTATAATGCATCAATTTCCTAATTATTCTACTAGGATAACAAAAGTTAAAATTAAACTAGTGATTTCGCCTCCCCGATAATAACGCCAACAACTTGACCACCTCCTAACGTACCAACGTCCAGAGTAGAAATCTTGCAACAAATATATAAAAAGGCAGTTTCTACAAGTTTACAAGTCAAGTTGTAATATAGTTACAACGAAGTAGGTGAGTACTCCAAGGATAGTACCCAAAAGAGGCGAGCACTAAGTTAACTCTAACCTAAGCACAAATAGATCTAATGAATACTTTAGATAGATTATATTACGATGTAATATAAATAAAGGTTTTTGGGATTTTTTATAATAATAGTAAAAAGAAAATAATTAAATAAATAAATAACAAGAAATCAAATAGCAGAATCTGTCAAATCTGACCATGCGTGATTAGCTGACTTCGGTATTCATAATCAACTGTCACTTTAGGCTTTCTTGTTCAATCAACTAGTTGATACCCTAGAAGGATCTTCTAATCTTCCACTACAATAACGAGTCGACAAGAACTACTTATCTCTCAACCTCATAATCCAAACCGATTCGGGGTTAAGGTGTTCATGGATAGGCCATACCAATTTTAGGTTAATTCCAACCTAAATGACTTCCTATGGTCGTCAAGCCTAGGGTGTAAGTCTTTCTTGTCCCAAATAGTTGATCCGCTAAGAGAACCTTACAAAACAATTGATTAATCATACCTCCACTCGCTAATTCCCCACAAGAGGACTGGTTCCTCATGGATCTCATAAACAACATAAACTTGATATATAAAATAGACATGAATAATAATTCAAAAATATAAAGTTTAGAAGAAGCCTAATTTGCATTGAATAGAATGTTGAATCCTCACAGTTTGATCAAGTTTATAAATCTAATCTCTCCACAAAAGCGAAGAACAAAACTAAAGTAAACCATAAGTCTAAGAAAAGAGAGACTAAAAATTAAAACTATGAAGAAAATTAAACAATACCAAAAGTTGTCCATAACATGTGTTAAATGAGTCTATTTATAGACTTAGAGTGGTCATCATCCTTAACCCTAGGTTAGTTTTCGTTCCCATGTTTAATATTTGATTGTGCAAACCAAAACGCCCCTAACTCGTAATTATTTCCCGTACAGTGGTGATGTCATGACACCCCAAGTCTTGTGTCACGACATTAAAGGCAGTAAGCTTTTCTTCAAGGAATCTTCAAGGATGTGTCACGACATCCTCAAGCTATGTTGCGACACCAGAGGCAGTCTTGAATTTCTTCTATCCTGTTCCCTTTGTTATGACATCTAACTCTCTGTGTTGCAACACAGTGATCAGTATTGAGTTAGCATACCTTCTAATGTCTCCTGCAAACTTACAAAGCATATTAGCTCACCTTTAGGCCTCATTCGACCCATAAGGTCAATAAAATACTCAAATTACACATTTTATTGAATGTAAATAGAATTATGAAAACTTAACTAAAACTTAACCAAACTATTTGTATTCAAGCTCCTAAAATGCAAAAACTAATTTAATCTACTACATCGAATTATGGTAGATCAATGGTTAACATTATGAAATTTATTGTATGTGTTTGAATAAAACAATGTAATTGATGTAGAGTATATGTTAAGATGTGTTAAACACTTAGGAATAAATATTGGATTGTGGCATTTTTCTTGATGGAATGAATGGAAGAGTTACCTTGTATACCTGGCTGAATTAATTAGATACCAAATTGGACCATTTGGAAGAAAAGGTCACGTTGCAACATGATACCTTTGTTGTCGCGACAAAACCAAGTCAGCAAGTTGTGACGCGACGAGGAACCCCTGAAGTTGCAACGTTAACCCGATCTTTTGTAAATTTTACAATTTGATCCTAATTTGACCTCTGGTTAGTATGAGAGCTTTCGTAAGTTCGTATAAGACCTAGAAATGATGGAAAATCATATTGAAATTTAATGATAATGTTAATAGGATATATAAAAGGATAAATTGAATTGTAGTTGCTCCGATAACGGATGTGACATCCCATAGCTTGAATCTAGCAATCGAGTCGGGTATAGAGTGTTAAAATAGGGGAGTCTTGTAATGCAATAAGAATTTTGATAAGACATCTGGTACTATTATGGGGTCGAACATAGTGATATTTTGAGAAAATTGGAAAGCGAGTCAAATAAAGATTTTTTTTATGAAAAAAATGATATTAAAATGGAAATCCATGTAAAGAATTGTAGATGTGAAAATATGGCAAAAAAGACCAAATTGTAAATTCTAAAATGTTGGAGGACTAAAATACATATTTACCCAAAAAGAGAAATATGAATTATTATTGATTATTTGGCATCAAAATAAATTGGAATATGTATTGTTCTTATGAAAATTACTTTTGGGCCAAAGTGGAAAAGATTTGAAAGTACAAAGGCTAAATTACAAATTTAAAAAGATTTTGGACATTTCTCAAGTATTTGTATTGGAAATGTTATCTTGATGAGATAATTTGATATTTGGAATAAATATGAGTCATTGGATGTGATTAAATGTGTGATGGATTGTTGACCACAAATTGAGTTTGACTTTGATTTAGATATTTTTAAAGGGTATTATTAAATGAATAAAAGAAAGGGAAAAAAAAAGGAGAAACTCCCCCTCCCAATTCATCCATGGCCCTCCATGGGAAAGGAGAAAATTTTCTCTCCTCTCATATTTTCTCTTTTTCTCCAAATCTTTCAAAAATCCAACACCCTAACCTTGAGTTTTTTGGTAAAATCACCTTCTAAACTCATCTCCACCATTAATCTCTCCATTTTAAGCTAGATTTTGGATAGGTCTTGAGAGATAATGTTAAAGCTAGAGAGACAAAATCTCAATAAAGAAAATAATGGTGATTTCTATTTCTTGTATCTTGATATTTGATATTAGTTGCTATGTTAAAGATTTAAAGGTTAGGTGCTAATATTTTGTTATATGTGGTATGTCACGTATGCTTTATAATTGGAGTTTGCAAATTTTGTTATATGTGGTATGTGGTGTATGCTTTATAAATGGAGTTTTAGCTTTGCAAATGATGTGACACTGACCCATTTTTGAAAAATTACTATGAAAATATTATGGAAAACACAATATGAAAATAAAATATGTTTACGCCCTAAATTAACATTTGTAATTACGTGTATATGAAATGCACCTAGCGTGCCTATATGTATGATTAGATAAGGAATTGTCTAAATATACTTTGAATCTGTCTCTGAATGAATAATAATTATGTTGATGAACTTAATTGATGTATGATACCTATGGTTATAATGTGCCCTAGTAAACCTAATGAAATGGTTAGGATACGATTGGCATGCCAATAGGGATTATATGCGCATTTGACCTATAAGATGTGATGTAATTTGAGCTCTTTTGTTGCATTCAAGCCTTGACTATATGCACTCTATGTTGGCTTCAGGCTTAGCACTTACGTGCTCTCTAGTTCTGTAACACATAACACTCGTCCCATCCTTTGATACAGTGGAAGGTGCCACCAGAGCAAAAACCAAAAGAAAATGTTGAAATGGTTAATATTTAAAATTTTTAATATCAATCAAATAATTTTTATGAATGGATTAAAATCAATTTAAAAGATTTAAAAATAAGTTGAAACCATTTAGAAACAATTCACAAGTAAAAACAAGTTGAAACCATTTAAAAACAATTCACGAGTTATTAAAGGTCTCTAAGATCCAAATTAGGCTTCAACGAGCTAAAAATATCCAAAACAGTGCAAGGGCATTGCCTAGAGGCTTGGTATCAATACCTAAGCCCTTAAGTTCTGATACCTTGGCCTACGTATCAATACTTGATGATAGGTATCGACACATGGGCCTATTTACTATAGTTTTTTAGCTACTGTCAAGTTAGGGTCTATTACCTAAATAAGGGTATCAAAACCTAGACTCTTGGAACCAAATGAAATCATCCAATGAAATTAAGTTAGTATCATAAGATCAAGAACACATAGATGTAAAACAAACTTTGTCTTGAAGTTGAGTTTGTAACTGTTTTAAAGTTGAGTTTGTAACCCACACCTGATTCGGATGTTGTATCCAAATATATAATGCCACATTACATTGCCGAAGCAACTCAGACTAACTCAATACATTTCCACTAAAGTTAATACGTAATTATTACTCATATCAATTCAATAATCAATCATAACAATATACATACATTAATAATGTCAAAGATCTTAATTAACAAGTCACAAGATTACATGGGGTTGAATTCGGAGTTAGGACTCAAATCCAAACTCAATATTCAATATTGAACATGTCTCGAGACAAAAAGACTATGTCTAGAGATAGATCTCCCTTTGATTAGCATTTTTTTTCTTCAATAATGGTATGTCTTGAGACATTGGGGTACAAGTCTCAAGACTAGGTCATTCATGTCTTGAGATTGGTTTCGAGACGCACTTCTCCTGTTTCCTAATTTAGCTTCGAAGTACCTTGTCTCGAGACAACAACCACATTGCCTCGAGACTTTATCCATTTTGTCTAGAGACTAACTTTGTTAGTCTCGAGACAATCCATTTTGTCTCGAGATTGACTTTGTTAGTCTTGAGACTCAATCTAGTAAAATGTACCAAATGGTAAAATATATTCCTAAGATCTCAAAACATATTCTTACTATATTGAGACTTTAAGGTAAAATGGCCTAAATTAAATGTTTCACTTGCATCCAAATCTTAATAAAACTTGCCTAACTTACCTAAATTTTAAACCAAACTCAAATACAACAATTTCACACTTGAAAACGTATTTAAACACCTCTCAAAATAGTCTTCAATGCTTCACCACCTAGCAAAGTAAATTTCATAAACAAACACATATGCTCATACGTAATATTCAACTAATCAGACATTGAAATTCATCTCATAAAACATTATGTCCTAAAATTACCATAACAAACCAAACACATGTCCAATCATAAGACTCGGCCTAGGTACATGTCATTAGTTATAAATTTATATACAAAATGAGTATAAACTTGATGTGAGCTGAGCTACCGACCTTGGATGCTTATGACTTCAATCTAGTAAAAACCTACACGAGACCTACATATAGAAACAAACATAATGGTACACCAAATATTGAATACTTAGTGGTGCTAACATAATTTTAAATCAAAACATATAGCAATAAGTAAACGAGCATACAAATAATATATATGCACATATATCTTTAAGAGTGATTCAACATTAGACGTATCACATACAAGCAAGGGTCTTCTTTTTTACATTGCTGTTTGGTATTTGATCTCGCTTTCCATGGCTAAGGCCATTGGACCTCTCTAAGACAAAAGCAAGCAACCTATTGGCTCGTTTGAAATTGGATGAGGAATCACCCCGACTGCTGGGGCTCATTGATTCAGCTTCAATCATTCACTGGAAAGATTGTTCTTCCCGAATGGTGAGACCGATTCAGGAGAAAGCTGTTGCCAAGCAATTCCAACTGTAAGCCACCAGTGTCGACCGACCATGTTTGATGCACTAACGTCTTTACAACCGAAGAGTCTCACGTTATTGAAGGCTAATGCGCTCATGAAGATAATCAATCACTGCCATCTATCGCTCTTACTAATGAAGTTAGTTTCTCGAAATTATTAATCCCACAGCTGGATCATCTTTTATCTAAAAATGAAATAACATGCTTAATGAATAAGTACACTATAAAAAGGAAGATTACTAACTTCGTTGCATATTTAAACTTTTGCATTTTACTCTACTGATGCTCCAGCTCCAGGGTTATGGGAGAAGAGGGAAAATAATAAGAAAATAAAAATTCTCGCCGAAATGAGGAAATTAAAAAAATTAAAAAAAAATTATTGTTAACGACCACATCATATTGCCATTACACTGGTGGCTCACTGACCGTAACATAACAAATCCATAGCATTGGAGACCATATACTAATTTTTAAAACTTCGGTGAACAAATCATAATTTTAAGCAAACATAAATTACTAAACTTTTAGTTTAACTATATGAAAAAATAATGAGTTGCAGTATGATAAAATCCCACAGTAATTGCAGATGAACTTACTACAAATTTCTCAGTAAATTCAAGAATTTATAGAAGTAGAAGTTAGTGACCAACAAGATTCTTTGATCTATATATTACATGCACTTTCTGCACTATAAGAAACTTGTACATTTGTACCCACCACCTAAATTCACTAAACTATATAACTTGGGAGCAAATCTCTGCATTTCCTTTTATGTACACAGAAAGCAAAAGGCAGTATTATCTTCATGTCTACTGCAGCATATCAACATCTCTGATGAAATACTTATAAAATTCTCCAAACGGTACCTCTTTCCAATAATTCTTGAAAACCCAACCCATGTAGAAAAGGCAGCTTCGCCGGAAGATGAACGAATAGCAACAGCAAAAGTAACGTATGACGAAGGAGTAGTGCATCACTTCTTGACTAGATCAGCTAGCATTTGGTTCTAGTGTACAGCAAGAAAAGTAATCTGTTGCCATTCAAGGCTTCTTCATAAATTTCTTAGCTTTCCTTGAGAAGTTTTTCACCATATCTCTGTCAGAGAATGTCAATAGAAGTTCTTCATCAATAGTCTCTCTTTCATCAGACCAGCCCATGGATGCATTCTCATCTTTCAAGCTGCCTTCAATAGACTCCCCCAGGAAGTTGGGATCTTCTGGTATATCTCGATACAAATGTTTCAAAATGAACAGGGCAGTATCATAATCCCTCCAATAGTTTCTGTTAAACAAAAGGTTTACAAATCAAAATTGGAACAAAAAATACAAGTTTATTCTTGAAAGCTGAGGCAACATCAAACATAGGATTAAAGCTATTCCACCCCTCACAAGTATTCTTGCTGTAGAACATTCGAACACAATGATGGTATGAAATTTTGCACATTTTTTTGGGGCCTTATCTCGAGGTTCCGAAACCCCAAATTTTCTATCTTTTACCCTACGCATGATATATTAATGCTTTTTCCTTTTCATTTCTTAATAGACAAACCATTTTGATAGTAACGTCTACAACAAGCATTTATGATTGCCAACTCAAAATTTAAGATGCCTCATGCGATTACAACATAAAACAAATATAGGTTTTTCAGTTTTAAAGTTTAATGTGGCCTTGTATTCAAGTTTGGCCTCTCCACCGATTCTCCTATGTTTCTAAATTCAGATGCTTGGCATCAAATTTTAAAATAGTACTAAATTCTCCATGATTAATGATCAGGATTAATATGTTGTTTGTTGATCCTAATTTGTTTGTCCCCATGGCAAGATTTTTTTTTTTACTTTTTAGTATTGGCTCGTGGGGTGTCAAAAGATTTAGGATTTAGGCATAAAAACCAATTCCTAAATTTTAGGGTAAGTTTTGGTTGCTCTTTGTTTTTTATTTCTGTTTTCATGAAATCTGGTTAGTTCTGGGTTTGATAGGGGTTAGCTTGTTGAGTGTTTTACGTAATTTGTTGTTCCTAGAATCAATGAATTATTGATTCCGATTTAAAAATTCTCAAATAGTATCAAAGCACAACCCTTGAGACTTGGGTGGAAAATTTACTAGATGTACCATGACTAGAGCCAACCGAGTCTTGGCAACGTTAGGGGTGATGTGGACAACACTAAAACCATCTCCTCCACACCTTTTCAATATTGATGATGCCAGTATGAATTCTTCTCTTCAATTAACCATTCACAAATTGAACGGAAAGAATTATTACCTAGAGTGGAAGCAACATGAAACTAGTAACGACGGGAAACAAAGATTTGATCTTTGACAGCTAAAGTGAAGAAATTGGCAACAACTAATCCAACTTCAAAAGCATGAAGGCCAACTAACAAAGGCAAATGTCAAAGATTGTTTACAGAACTTACATCTCTTTCTCACACTAGACAAGATATTGGTTTCTCGTGTGCTATGGAGTTCAATTTATGAACAATTCAATCCTGGAACATAAATGTAGAACTTTGGATTGTATGATATTTAAAGATGAGACCATGCAAGGGCAAGTATTTCAAAAAGAACTCAGGCAAAGATATTCAAATCTTCATGAGTTCAATAACTATTTGCAGGTTAGCAAAAAAAAAGAAATCATCTGTGGCATAGTAGTGAAAATGGCACAGGAGATTTGTTCCGATATGGCCAGCCATGCAACAGCTCGCAAAAATGGCAAAAAGTCCAAATGCGATTCACTTGGCAGATTGTTATTTGACGAACTGTCTTGCGGACTGACATTATGCTGACAGTCCATATGATACAAGCCTGGCGGACTGTCCAAGTGAGAACAAATTTGCAGACACATGAAGCTGCGATCTGTATGGCGGATTGAAGAAATGCGGAGTATATCAATGGAATGTGCCTGCAGAATGTATCCGCAGTTAGAATGAAGTTGTTTTGGTGCACGCTACCTGTGATGAGTGCGTGTTTGTTTTAGGTAAAACCAATCTTACTTGGTGGATTTTTTTATGTGTTCAGGTAATGATTGACATGTTTGGTTAATTTTGTGTACAAGAAATGTATTTCAAGTTTCAAGATTGTATTAGTGGGATTTGTTGAGTTCCCTTGAAAAGAAACTCATATATATTGTAAAGTTTGAAGAAAATAAAACATTGAGAGCAGACTCATTATACTGCTAATTCTCTGTTTTGCTTTCTTTCTTTTTTCTTAACACCAACAAGATTTCAGAAGGAATGTGGCTGATAAGGATAGTAAACTTTTTATTGGTTAGCCTATGAAGATGTTTTGGAACATTTAGGCTATTATAAGCATCAGATTAGAACCTTATTCATTATGATAGATCGAAGGATGTGGAAGTAGATTGTCATTTCATAAGAGATATTCTACAATAGATAATAATGCATGCCAACATGACTGTAAATAAAATACGTTCAAACCAAAGCTCTCTCTCAAAATAAGTTTTAAAGACTTGAGAACAACCCATATCTACAACCTAGATTGAAGAGAAGTGTGGAAATTCTTCATTCAATTTAGCTATAAATTTGTGGTGATTATTGGCATTATTATTCTTATTAATAAGGAAACACTTGGGTAGCCTATTACCAGCTTTGTATGACCAATATCTACAACCCTGCTTGATAGGGAGTGTAAAAGTTCTCCATTCAACTATTGGCTATAAATACGTTGTTAGTTTTGGTAGTTCTATTTTTCTTGTTAATAAAAAATTTTGGGTAGCCTATTAGCAAGCTACATATGAGTTGAAAGTTAGTATATCTTGGAGCTGATCAAATTCATCAAGTGACATAGCGTTAATGACAACATACGTATAACTCCTAAAATATAGTGACACAAGATTATGCTTAAGAGATCCTTATGCATCAAAGTCATGTTCGTAAAAACTTCCATGGTTGAAGTATTATCAAGACAAGGCATCAACATGTTTATAAAGATTAATACATTTTAAGCCTTCTGACTTACAGAAGTAATTAACCATCTCATAGGTTGAATTATTCAAGTACTTAGACTTAAGTGCTTGTTTAGTGAAACTGCAGAAAATAGATTCCTTGAATGTAAGAATTTCATTAACTGATTTACAAATCTTTGATTTATTGATTTATTTCTAGTAATTAGGAATTAGATTTCAGGCAGATTTTAGAAGATTTTATTAATTATTGATCATGTAAACATTTTGTTTCCATAATTAGTCTAGGCTGAAAACTTACGTACCATCCTTAACTCATAAAAAATAAGAGTTTTACATTTTCAGCTTTTCTTAAATGGTATCAGAGCCTATATCTGATATTCTATGATTCAGCTTTCATCATTGAATTCTTTGTTTCAGCTTTTATTGTTAAACCCTTTGTTTCTCTTTCAGCTTTAATCACTAAATTTGTCTTTTTCGTCCAAAATAGATCAACATTTTATTTGTTTCTCTTCCATTACCTATTTCTTTATGATGTCTGAAATTTCCTCAAGTTGCAGTAGAGTTACCAAAACCAACCCAACCCAATTGCCTTACAATAAAAACCTTATTCCTATCCAAACAATCACCATTAGTCTCAATGAGGGAAATTTCACACGATCTCAGTTGCCATAAGTATATTAGGGTTGACCAGTGAAACTCCAACCCCCGAGAAGATAGATCTGACATATGTTATTTAGGATACAAAGAATTCCATGTCGTGACTTGGTTGGTAAACTTAATGAATGAAGAAATAAGTGCAGATTACATGTATTATTCCACAGCAAAGGAACTCAAGGAAAATGTGACTTTGATCTCGACAACTGTTCCCAAATTTATAATATACAACAAAAGATTGAAGAGGCCTGGCGAGGAGAACGTAGCGTGACCACGCTTTCTAATGTTCCTAAGGATCTTTGGGATGATTCAGATTTAGTGAACGGTTTGGAGAGACCAAAATGACTATAATTATTGTTGGAGAATTCATGGATTCTTTAGCTGTAAATATGGTGGCGCTGTAAATCTCCTATTATTTAGCTATAATTGTTCTAGATTTTTAAGGATAGACAGATTAGTAGGCATAGACTGAGTTGTAAGAATAAGCTGATTTTTTTTTATAGGAGTTTGATTTCTTTCCTAGAATAACTATTGCATCTTGTATAAATGCAGACACATGGCTATCATATGAAATAAAACACAGTAAAGAGTTCTTCATGGAATTCGAGCTAGGTATTCCAAAAAACTTCTCTTCGTTCATTAACAGTCTTTCATTACTAACACCTTAGCCTAAGAAAACTTATCAACCTCATTATTGAAACCTTAGTCCAAATATACTGTCTTCATTGTTGAATACAACCCTGAAAGTGGTTGATATCTGACATAATTCCTCAACCCTCTCGAACATAGTTAATCAAATAAGGAATTACAAAATTCAAATCCCACTTATCATCCCCATGGGAAGCCTCCTCCTGCAGGTTGAGACAAGGGAGAACAGAGGCAACAAGAGGTTCTTTTTCACCAATGCTAAACATTCAAACCAAACTGAACTTGGAACTCCTTAAAGAAGAGACTAAGAGGTCACATAATCTACTTAACTCTCTTGACAAAGCCAGTACATCATGTGTATTAACTCAAACAAGCAAGTTCTCTAATTAATGTGCTCTAATGACCAACACTATTAACAAAAGCTCTTGGGTCATAGACACCAGACTGTTGATTACATGATGATTTCCAATAATTTATTTGTCAATTCTACTCTTTGTCCTAGTAACAAAAAGTTTGAAATTGTAGATGGATCTCTAATCAGTTTTGCAAGCCAAGGAATTGTGGATTTATTTCCCTTCTCTAAAAAACGTGTTACATGTTCCTGAGTTATCTATAAACCTTATGTTTGTTCGAAAAGCAATCCAAGATCTCAATTGCTCAATGACTTTCTATCCTACTCACTGTGTAATTTTTATGATTTAGCTACGGAGAGTATGATTGAACATGCTAAAGGAAAGGATGTATACCATATCTTACAGGCTAAGAGTAGCAAAGATAATCTATCCTCCTATTAATCTAAACACACAACTTCAAACAAAGAAATCTGGCTA
Source organism: Gossypium stocksii (assembly GCA_020496765.1). Taxonomy (NCBI): domain Eukaryota; kingdom Viridiplantae; phylum Streptophyta; class Magnoliopsida; order Malvales; family Malvaceae; genus Gossypium; species Gossypium stocksii. The sequence continues at coordinate 48,363,694 of CM035624.1, forward strand.
CACCATTACCACCAAGGACATCCTCCATTTTCTTTGTTGAAGAAATTATTTCCTTTTCTATTCAAAACTATTGACATAGATGGTTTACATTTTGATGTTTGTGAGTTGGCTAAACATCATCGTGTTTTGTTTCAACAATAGATCATCTTTACCTTTCTCATCAATCCCCTCAGATATATGGGGATCATCAAGGGTTTCTAATGTGACAAGGGCGGTTTTTTACATTTGTTAAATAATGCATATGGGTAATGTGGGTTTTCTCTTTAAAAACGAATCTGAGCCAAGTGACACATTTACCTTCTCTTTTCAATCGATCAAAAACCAATTCGGAGCGAGCATTGAAAATCTGACTGATAACACAAGGTATTATTTATCACATTTCTCTAAAAGGGAAAGGATTATTCATTACTCACGTGTAGATACTCCTTAGCAAAATGGCATTGCTAAATGCAAAAATTGACATTTACAAGAAGTAACGAGAGCTCCCTTTCTTCAAATAAATGTCACTACAACCAAATGGGGATAAGTTTCGGCAGCAGCCCATTTGATAAATAAGATGCCTCCAAAAGTTCCTAATTTCAAGAGACCTATGGAAATACTTCAATCCCATTTTCGTAACACTTATATAACAACCAAACTTCCTCCAAAAATTTTAAGGTGTTTTAGGCTTGCTCATATTCACAACAAAGGGAAACTTGACCCATGAGCCCTAAAGTGCATTTTTGTAGGCACTTCTTCCACAAAGAAGTATAAATGTCTTCACCTCTGCTCACAGAATTTTTTGTATCTATGGATGAAACTGCTAAAACTTAAAACCAAAGGAATGGCAACGGAAAAATGAAAAAATTTTCACTGTTGTTGATGATTCAATGAGAAAAAATACATAGGTATTTATATACACAAAATTGAAAGAAGGAAATTAAATCCCTAAACATAAACTAATTGAAGAAACTAAATTCTTAGAAATCAGCTATACACTATCAATTATCACAATTATTAGTTGTCAATAAGTCAACACTCCCCCTCAAATTGGTGCATAGTTATCACACGTCTGATTTCCAGACCACAATATGGTATATCTGATTGCTAAGACCATTGGTGAAGACCAATTACCTGCTTCTCAGATGTGAAAAGAAATAAGCTCAAGAACCGGTAGTTAACCTTTCTTTGATGAAGTGATGATCAATCTCAATGTGTTTGGTTCAATAATGTTGCACTGGCTTTTGGGTTATGCTGATGACAACCTTGTTGTTACAATACAAAGATAATCCGTCTTCTTTTGACAATTTTATTTCTTCCAATACTTTTCCTAACCACAAAAGCTCACAGACTCCCCGAGTGATAGACCTATATTTTGCTTTTGCACTTGATCGAGCAACTACACTTCTTGCTTCAAAGTGACTAGGTTCCCTCCCACAAATATGCAACATCTAGAGGTAGATCTCCTATCATCCAGAGATCCAACCCAACTTGCATCTATCAAGGCCTCTATCAGGAGGTGACCATGCTTGGAGAAAAAAGATATTCCTCAGGCAGATTTTAGATAGCATAAAATGTGAAAAACATCCTTAATGCTTGAGTCTAAAAATAATGACACCATAGCACCGAAGTCTGGTGAGTCACCTTGGGAAGCTATGGCTAGTTATGCTGAGCATTTGTTGTCAAAACCTTCTATAAAGGATAAGCCAGTCACTTTGACCCTGAGATCACCAAGGCTGTTTGCACTGAAATTCAAAAGGCTGGTAACCTAGGTTTGAGCGTAGAAGATGTATATAGTCTTGTCAGAATGCCAGGAGAAAAGGCACCTGAAATTATCATTGATACACTCCAAGCATTCAGAAGAATAACAGAAAGTTTACTAAGGTGCTGATAACCTTGACGAAGAAATCTATGCAATAAAATTGCATGGGACTACAAAGTTAGGAGAAGGAAAACATGGAAACCAAAATAATGCTTTAATTTTTATCTGTGGAACAGCTTGCCAAACCATTGGTATGAACCAAAACAATTACATGAACAAGAGACTGCAAAGAGCTGATCTAGAAATTTATGATTAAGTACGTTTTCTCATTGAAGTCAAGTTTTCCAAGCTAGAAAGAATAATGAAAGAGCTTGTGTTTTTATTATAACATTTTATTATTTCAGTTTTATTTTATAATATTTATTTTAAGTAATATATATTATAGACGGCTAGTGCTATTAGCTATGTTAACAGGACTCAGGCAACAGTTGACTGACATGGATAAGACTCCTAGTGTCAGACACGGTAATTCTCGAAATTTCGGACACAGGGACAATGTCCACATGTTGGACACGGACACTTGGACACTTTCCAAATGTTGGGTACGGCAGTAGGACAGGGCGTCTCACATTTAAAAAGTATAATTCTTCTTTTTGGCGTCTCATAACCTAATTTATGAGATGATCCAGCCTTTGCTTTTTTCTGGAAAGGTGCTTTTTTGTTTTTTTATGCCTTAGCTTTTGGCCCATTGTGAATTTATAAAATCATGGGCTGGTCAGGAGTCTGGACCAGCATTAAAAATTTTATAAAAAATCCCTAACTAAAAAACCCCTAGAAACTTAAAGTGAAAAGTCGCAACATTTCTCTTCTTCTCTATGCCTATCAGATTTTTTAACTTAAAGTGAAAAGTCGCAACATTTCTCTTCTTCTCTATGCCTATCAGATTTTTTTTCTTTTCCTCAACCAGCAATTTCTTTGTTAAAAGTCATCCACAGTCGCCACCGTTGCCTCCACCGTGTATCCTCCTTCTACTTTCTTTTTCCTTTCCTCCAGGTTTTTTCTTCTCAGTTCTCCCACCGCCACGTCCATCGATTTTCACAGGATCCAATCCACGTCCAGTGTTGGAATCCGTGTCGGATCGTGTCAACACCAGTACTGCACCCCTAACTGCCGGAGGTTATTAGTTATCTTTAGGGTTTAAACCTAGGGCTAGAGTAAAACTTTATTTGTAAAGAAAGCCTAGTAACTGAACTTGCAAGAAGAAAGCCTATATAAATAAGTTGTAGCCTTTACAGTCATATTATGATTCTTATTATTTTTCTTTGAATTAATATATAGAAACTACAGGTTTTTTTAAACCCTAAGTTTTCTAGAGTTTCATCTTCTCTCTTACTACTTTGTTTAGCCCCTAATTCTTTTATTGCTGCTCACTTAGCACCTAAATCATATCATTATTTCTACAATTTCCTTTCCTTTTTCAAACTTTGTAAACTTGGATAAATAAGCTAAACTTTGAGTTGAATATGCACAACTTTTCTTCTCCATTTCGATTTCCATTACACACATGTATATGTATATATATATGTATATAGATTCAAGAATCTTACGTATGTGACCCAATAGCTTGTAGATATGGATGTTCAAAAGTTTTATCCTGTAGAAAAACAAAACGACTAGTAAGGAGAAATTAGCTCCAGCAATCATAACTAAGAACACAAACTAAAATCCTTATGTTACAATAAGAGGAAAAAGACAACTAAACTCCGTCCACTATTTCTTTGATCACACAAACTCTGAAAATTATATCATTGGAAGTTGGCATAACCCCATACACTCTAACATTGGTTTCAAAGATTCCTTGAAATTTGATACTTCCTCATCCAACTCAAATACCTCATTAGTATTGCTCAATCAGGTATATGACTAAATAAGTAGAACTATAATTACTAATAGAAGAAGCCAAGAGAGACCATAAGTTAGAGCATCATAATGCTTCAATCTCCAAATCTAAATACATACCATCATATTTATTGGCCTCCCATAGGTTGGAGGCAGGTGTCTACAAGAGTAACATTCAGTGCTAGATTTAGATACCAATGGTACAAACCAGTAAAACCCTACACATCAGAGTAGTGACAACTGACAACACAAAACTAAAGAACCAATAACTGCCAGCAGTGAAGTGTATTAACCAAAGTTCATGTGCAGTCTCATTTTCACAGGCATACATCACAGTAGTGACAACTGACAAAACAAAACTAAAGAATCAATAACTGCTAGCAGTAAAGTGTATTAACCAAAGTTCATGTGCAGTCTCATTTTCACAGGCATACACCAATGCATGCATGCAGACACACAGAGAGACTAAAGGGAAATTAAAATAAAATCAGATAACATCAGACAGTATAGTTACACACCTGAAGTACATGATCTATCCGTCCTTCGCTGCCAGTTAACCTCTCAATCATTAGAGAACCATATGACGTCTCTTCTTTTTCTTCTACATTCTCTTCTCCTATTGTCATAAAAATAAATAAATGAAAGGTAGAAGAGTATAAATGAAATATAGTAGTAACATACATTAGGTCAAAACTATTTTTGTTAGTGCACCGGCAACAAGTGCACCAATTAATGCTACTTGTACACATAAAAGAGAAACTGAAATGATACATGATACAAAAAGTCTAAACTACCTTCTAGGTTGTCAGTGTCTCTTGATTGGCAAGCTGTGAGCACTTTTGCCTGTTCAAAGCAATTCTAGAAGTTACCAAATCAGAACTAATGATATAATTTAGTTATGACCCTAAGCCACATTTCAATTGAGACTCAAGTTTCACAATACATTATAATTGTATAATCAAAAACTAACGCAACAATTCAGCATTTTGTGTATTATGGAATATTTAGGCAACTAAGAACTCCAATGAAACCATTATGATCATGTATCTTTGTAGAGATTGGAACTTAAACATGACCAGATACCAAGTATTAAACATGTAAATTAGACTCTTGATTATAGGTTACTAATTAAATGATACATGTATTTCATGTTATATATGGATAATAATTTGATAATGCTTTCAAGGTTCAAATATTCATTAACTATTAATTAAAAATTCAGAATATATTTCTACAACATTAACAGCCAATGCTTTTGACACTGAATGCACCAACCAGGGATAAAAGCTTCATCATAACCTCATAAGGTTCAGCACTAAACTGTCAACACATGCATTTCTTCTAGCTTGGGAGAAAAGAAAAAGAGAGAAAGAAAGAGAAAAAAACAGACTGTTTTAAGTAGAATTAGCCCAAAACAAAATTAAACCTCTGCTAACTATTACTGTTATATCATTCCAAAAGAAACAAACAATAAGTGAATGAGAATGACTTGTACTCAAACTTGCACTCAGAAGAAACAAATTGGATTTTGACCATTACTCCTATACATGAACACATGTATGAATCCACACTTAGACCAAATCCGGAACAGAGAAAATTTTGAGAAGTTCATTGCCATAGAAGTCAAAGCAATGGAACCAAATAAAGCTTGCATATATAACAAAAAGATATTAACTTGGGGAAGTTTAATTGGACTCACCCTTACAGTACTGAAATGATCCATTACTACATGAGAACGAGCAGCTAAACGTTCAGTAAATTCCTAAACAATAAAGACAAGCATATCAAAAGCTAAACATGGGTAGGGTACATGGTGAAAGAGAGCAAAGGGTTAAACCAAAAAGGGTGAATACAAGAAAGAAAGAAAAACATAATTAGCATATATCAAAGGCCTTACTTGAAACCCAATATGCAGCCTTTTTCCACCTTTATGATAAGGGATAATGACAGGACGTTTAGTGATGTATTCTTTACAAACAAGTGGTTCTACTCTGCATAAATTCAAAAATGCTCTGTAAAGTTTTAAGGACAGATGACGATCACAAACTAAGATGAAAAATTGAAACATGTCCAGAAAGAAAGAGAGATGGCAAAGGGAATACAAATTTTTAGTTGATTTTGTTTTTCTTTTTCTTTAGGACGCTGCCGGGTTGTGGACACACAAAGATAGATACGCACATGATATCAACAAATCAAACTCAGAGCTACAGTGAGTCCATTCCTCACCCCACCCAAGACCCCTCTCCTAAAAACAACTGGAGAAAAGATCATACACTTGTCTACACCCAACTATAGCTTCACAATTCTGCCAGTTTAGATAAGCCAAACCAAAGAAGCTCATGCCCAGCCACAAATGAACCATCTCACTTAAGATCTGATATTCCCTGCACCAATGATGAATAAAACAGTTCATGGTTAACACCAACCTATATGCTACAGGATCAAATGGATGGAAAATGTTGAACATTTGACGACAAGCTGGCATCTCTTCAGATATGTTCTCCTCATCCCAATAATCTTGCCCTTTGCCTGCAACACAGAGAAAAATAGTTAGCAGTTCAAGCATGATATAAAGTACAAAGAGAACTGTTGTTACAGGGCTGGAAATCAGGAAAACTAAGGTGAGAAACATAATGCTAGAACTTGAAGATTCAACTTAAACAGAAGATATGAGGGAAGCAAAAAGTAAGAGAGAAATATAGTAGCTAATAGCACCTTATATAAGATGATAAAAATTGTGGCACACTGAAAACTGTATTAATTTAAGTAGAGCAATTAAAAACATAACTAGGGCATAGCCATTTAAAAGATTAAGTGAAATGATCAACAAAAATAAAGTGAGATTATTTATCAGAAGAACCAGGCACAGCATAATAAATAGCAATATTTGAAATAAAGTGAAATCATTCATTAGAATCGTGATAACTTTATGTGACTTCATAAAAAATACGATAATTATCTTCCAGCAGCCAATGGTATCCAACTTTTATTAAAAGTAATAATGAATAGAACACAAAAACTTTACAAAGTAGAAAAAGGAAAATTGCAAGTATGCTTAAAGGATTTAAATGTGCCAATAATTTACACATAAAAGGCTTCCAAATTTTATCATTACCAAGTCCAATACGGATATTGCGAAGGGCAAGGAACACTCCCAAAGGTGATCCCACTGCAAAGAATGTGTCAACCTGATATTATAAAATTTGAACTGAATAAGTCACAAGTTCCATAAAATGCTAAAGTAGCCACTTTTTCTTCTTATGGGAAGGATTACCTTGGTTGTATGTTCCTATGTATCTTTCAATTCTACTAAAATAACATTAGTATATCTTAAAGAGAAGCTACTCTATCACAAGAAAACCAAAAATAAAAAAATAAAACATTTTATGAAAGAAAAACAATTATATTCTTTTAATCATACCTTGAATTCAAGCTTTGTGTATCTAATATAGGGGGTATAACTCTTTGTTGCATCATCTAGCTTCAGTGGCAGCTTTTGATCAAACTTCTGCAACATAGGTGGTTTTTGCATAAGCATCTCCTTTTTTTCTGTTATATAAGACATCAAAACTTGTGTAAGATGTCCTCCATAAGAATGAACCAAATGATAATATCAAGAATAGAGATTTCCATGCACTAAAAACGAGGGGGGGATCCTTCAATCGGCATACCACCTATATCCTCAGAGTTATTTGATTCCAGCTCTGCAATTTTTGCTTTTAGGGAATTGATCTGAAGCAGGGGAAACGTTCATTTAACACATTGAAATCCAAGGAAGCAAAAGAAAAACACCTATTGGTGGTCGCATGTGCCTAAAAAGCAGTATCCATAAAAACAAGATACCCTTCCTGAATGCATAAGTATGTGTATGTTCCTATATACACAAATTGAAATTCTTACCTCCTCTTTAAGCATTTTGATTGTTTTATCCCTATCTCTGGCTTCTTCATTCTCTTCCTCAGTAGCTTTCTCCAAACAACCGTCTGAGACAACAAACTCTACTTCTGTAGTTTCCCCAGACCCACTCTCCTCCAGCCAAGGGGCTCCACTAAAATCATTAAGTGATTGATGCACGTCCTCCTTGCAACTTTTCTGCATAGGGTCCTCAGCTGCTACATCAAATTTAGTAGACACTGAGGATTTATCTTCAACATGTCCTTCTATTACTGATGGATTTGGAAGTAGAATTTCTTCACCAAGGCAATCGACTATGTCCTTTGTCATCATAGTTGAGTCATTTTTCTCTAGATTAGCCAAAGAACTGCATTTAAAAGACTGGTCAATCATATCAGGAGAACATTCTAGATCTTTTGAGTCTTTCTCATACAGACACTGCATTGGAAAAAGGGAGGAGAGATTTTCTTGATGGCATAGGATGTCGTACGAGAGGACACTTCCCAAAGAATGTCCATATATTGAAACCTAAACAGAATTGATGCCATAATTAAAAAGCATTGAGTGGAAACAATGTCAAAACAGTTATATAACTTAATGAAAGACAATGCATACTCATTAAACTAGACACATACCTTTCCATCATAACCAGGATTCCGTTTAAGAAACTTTAAATACAGCCTATTTAATTGGTTTGAAACCTGCAGGACAAGAATTACATATTGATTTGGTTTCAAAATTAAATCCTTTTCAGAATGTGGCAACCTTATTTCATTAAAGGGGTCCACCAAAGTTGCATGAAGTTAAGACATTCAAACATAAAACAAGCCTTAAAAATCATAAATGTAAGGCGCTTAAAACTTTTATGCATCTTTACACAAAAATATGCCATAGAAACCATTAGTGTATCATTGGTAACGCAATACCTATTAACTTCCAGGAAACTAATGCACTTTCACACCCTAATATGTAAGAGCCCCCCAACCATCCGCCCTGCACATAAATAATTTGTGCTAAAATGTATATCCTATAATTAATATTTATTGTTAGCCTGAACCTATACCAGCTCCCCTTGTTCCTCATATATGAATACTAAACCAAATAATTTCCTGAAAATGTAGAGTAGACTTCTTACATTTTGATGCATAAAGCCTCCTCCACCTCTCTTCATAGATCATTGATTATATGCTAAACAAGGAAATTTTACAATCTATTCCTTTTCCCACATCCAAGATGACCAACCAACAATCTTTGCACTTTTTCTCATCCAAAAAGCCTTGAACTATTTTGACACACAAGAAACATCAAATCACAAGAATTTTCTTATAACCACTATTAATTTGGATATTATTTTTATTATATTGCAAAAACTATTACCATCTACACATTAATAGAAGATGATTCATTTGAGATATGCAAATCCAAATATGATAGAGAATTATTAAGGAAATGAGATCATTGATGACCTAGAATAGAGCCATATAGCACAATCCACGGTAACTCACATAACTAAGCCATCTAACTTGAAAATGCTGCAGCTAACTATGTGTTTTTAGCTCCCCACTTGAAAACCATACAAGTTCATACAAAAGTTTTCATTACATCAGAACTACCTTTGATATCAAAGGCCTCAATGGTGTTAGATAATCATCAACTACCACTATAAATGCAACAAATATAACCAGATCATTACCTTCATACTAACATCACTCACCACCACAAAAAATTTATTAAATGCCAACTCCCAAAGCATCATCAAGAAAATAGGTTTACGCAGTTGAAGTACATTCCTCGGCATTATTCACAAATAAAAACCACTTAAAATACGAAATTGAAATTCATATTGAAGTGTGGAAATCAACGGATGTTGACTAGTGTTTGGTAGAAATCAATGGAGTAAATAGTAATTATGTTGATTGAGGTTCGGCAAAGATGTTTTAATAATATTTTATTGACTACTAGTTGGTAAAGATGATTTAGGAGTAACTATTGCAATTTGTAATAATGCTCATTATTAGTGCCTAATATCATGCTTTGTGATAGTTTCCTATTCTAGGATTTTAGCATGCGTAAATATAGGCTACTAAAACAAACAAAAAGTAAGGAAAAGAAAAAAGATTTTTCTCTAAAAAATTCTCTTCTCAACAAACTCATTTTCTTCCAAAACTTCTTTCTCAACATGGTATCAAAGCAAGTTCTAAATCATCCAATAGAAGAATGCATAAACAAAACCTCCTAAATCAACCATTGCAGGCAATAGAGAAAACTAAATTTCATCTTTTAAGTTGATTAGAACAAGTTCAGTTATTATCTCCAAGGATATACCCTTTGATTAGTACTATTTGTGTCCAACCTTGATTGGAATATGCTATCTATAAGCTAGATTACTAGAGACAACAATTGTGTTGCTAAATTTCTTCCAAGCATGTGCCTTTATTATTTAGAACTAGTGAATATGTGCAATCATGTTGTGGCACTACTGATTAGGTCATTCGAATTCCAAATATCTAGAAAACCTTTTCCCTCATTCAACAAAAACTCAAAAAAAAATTATTGTGAGGTTTATCAATTATCCGAACATGTTTGAGTACCTATCAAAATCAACCATACCATCCATTCATCCCTTGTTAATAATTCATAGAGATATTTGGGGCCAACATCTCTAATCAACAATATTTCCAAGCCCACATGGTTTGTGTCATTTATAAATCATGAGTCAAATTTTTCAATTTTTCAATTTTTCAACAATATTTCAAACCCAAATTTCGAGTCAAACTATAAGAGTTCAAGATAGATAATAGAAGGAAATACTTTTAACTCAATCCTTGGAGCTTATCCCATGGAGCAAGGAATAACATCAAAGCTTGTGTAGACACTAAACAAGACACGTAGTTGTCAAAAGGAAAAATCAACAAATTTTGAGGTTGCTAGATCATAATGCTCTCAACGCATGTGCCATAGCACTTTTTGGGGGGGGGGGGGGGGAGTTGTACTTAAAGCAACTTGATAAACAAAATGCCTTCTCGAGTATGGAAGTTCAAAACACCATGTCGAGAACTCCTTGCTTCATATCCACACACTCAAATTATCTCCACCATTCCTATCAAAGTCTTTGCATGCACAACATTTGTTCACATCAACCAACAACAACGAAGCAAGTTGGCTTAGAAATCCATGAAATTCTTATTCTAGGATATTCTCTAAATCAAAAAGGCTAGAAGTGTCATTCCCAAAAAATTAAGAAAATTCTACAACTCCATGGATGTCATTCTTTAAAAATCAGCCATACTATGCAAAAACTAATATTCAAAGGAAGAATCCTATTCACAAGGGAATATTAGTTTTGGGATGGCATAATTAAGATTTATCAACCTACTCATGAGTCTATCACCAAAACACAAGCCCAAGCCTTCAAACGACCAAGCCTAAACCTTATATCCTCAAGTATGAATCATCTCAGCTTGAGCTTTACCAACTCTAGAGAATATGGAAACTCAAACAAGTAAACTCTTACAAAACCAAATCCTTCTGTCATGGTAAAAGATCTTCATCAACTTACAGCCTTATGAAAAGGTTTAAAGTCTTGTACTCAACATCCTAATCATAATTTCCTCTTATAGAAAGTTGTCCCTTAGTTTTAGAGCATTTGTCTTTGCTCTAACCAATGAGTAGATTCCAAACAACATTCAAAAAACCCTTTTGCAACCTAAGTGGAAAAAAAATGCTTTTTTGGAAGGAATCCAAGCTCTAGGAAAGAACACATCATAAATCATTGACTTGCCTAAAGGAAAAAAATCTTATTGGCTGGAAATTGATCTTCTCAATCAAACACAATGCTGAAGGTAGCATTAACATGGACAAAGCTCATCTCACATTGCAAAGGAGTTAACTCATACCATGGGATGAGACTTCTATTTGAGCAGCCAAGCTAAATTTGGCAAAGTACCATTGCCTTTGGAGGCAAATTTAAACTTGTCTCTTCACCAAGTAGATGTTCAAAATGCCTTCTTAAATGAAAACTTAGGAGGAAGTCTAAGCGAAAATTCCCTTAGGATTTGAAACCCAAGGGAATATTGGCAAGGTTTGCAAGCTCCACAAGTCACTATATGCTCTCAAAGGATGTCTATTGGTATTTGGTAGAATATTTTTGGAGCAACTATATTGATTAAGATTTAGTGAAGACTTTTAGTAATAAGTTATTAACTAGTGGTTGGTAGAGATAATTTAGGAGTAATTATTGCATTCTATAATAATACTCATTATTAGGGCCTAAAATCATGCTTTGTTATAGTTTTCTGTTTTAGGATTCTATCATGTATTAATAGAGGCTATTGTAATTAACAGAAAGTATGGAAAAGAATAAATTATTTTTTCTCCAAAAATTTCTTTCTCAACACTCTTTTTCCCTTATAATTTCTCTTTCTTGACATGAAGGCAAGATGTGGTACCTTTTCCCTTGTAAGACTTGAATTCCTAACTCACCCACTAACACCGATGAAAACATAGAGGAAAAAAGAACAAAAGAGAGGTAATTAAAAAGTAGTTTCTCGTTAAGGTGCAATTTTTTTCCCGTGCAAGGGAATTGGTAGTCTTTTCTTTTGAAGTGTATTCAATGTGGCAAAAATCCTAATACATATGAAGGGAAACAACAAGTAACTCATTCTTATGTTATTTTACTATTTTATTAGATCTTTATGTAATTTACTCAACTAAGTTGTTAGCATTTAACTTATAACCAAACCAATTTGCTAAGCTATATATGTTAGATCTATGCACACCCCACTCTAAGGGTGAAACAATAAATAATATGAAGATAAAAGTTCAAAAAGAAAATATATATATTGACGTCTAAACATGAAAGAAAAAATGAGAGAAGTGAAAGTAGAGTTATTTATAAGTGAGAAAAAATACATCAACCAGATGAGTTTTACTTTCCAATTTTTATTTTAATAAAAAGAGTATTCCAAAAGGACATGGTGTCACTTGACTTGTGACATAAAACTCAGTCAGGAACATTATTACCAGTATAGATATAGAACATTCTAAGCAAAGAAGCAGATAATATTGTTGAAAAGCAGAACAAAATTACAAATTTCATAATAGCATTTAAGAAATATTTAGTTCTTAATAAAACGAACTAATCTCATTTGGATATTACAATGTTAGAAATGTCAATAAAGTAACTTTTTTGAGGAGAGAAAATTACATTCATGTACTTGCTTTTTGAGAAAGGGGGATGCAGCTCAAAATCTTTTTCCTATAGTTGTTCAGATTAAAGCAAATCCTTTGTTTTCAAGAAACATATATATGAAAAACAGAAATTCCTTTTTACTAGTTCAGGTGCAAGATAATTAAGGATGCAAGACTAGATATCTAAGGGGAAAGCCCTTCAAGGGTGCAAGAGCTAATTCCCTATTAGAATCTTCATTAATCATAGCAAAGCCAAAATGCTATAGTTTATTACTTGAGCTAAAGTATTTTTGAAAATGAGTTGAATCTCAAATTGCTGAAATTGTTTGAAAACTTCTTCTAAAATTCATCCATTATTTAGAGCTATATGTGATGATATCCAGAGCACAAACTAAAAAAAAAAAACCTTCTTGAATAATCATGCAGACTTAAAAATGAAAGAAAGAATAAAATGTATAATAGCAAACACAATACCGAGTCAATAATGCTCTGACAGTAAATAGGACTCATGTAGTATAACACATCATGAGCAGTAGCGCTCAGCATAACTCGCAAACCCCGCACACCATCTAGGGTGATTTTGTCAACTGCAGCTTCCCCACTGAGCTTCAAGCCTTTTCTCCACTGAAACACAAAAGCCAGGTGAGGTACCACATAAAAGAACATAAAATAAAAGGAAGAAATGAAATTTTCATTTAAGTACAAAGGAAAAGAGAAGGAGTAAGAACAGACTTTAAGTCAAGCACCCTTTCACTAAAAATTAATGCTATTTCACAAAATCCATTAGAAAGGGTTGCAGTTCAGCATGCTCAAAGGAGAGTAATGCCTTGTGCAAACTAAATAGCTAATGCGGCCAGGATGACAAACAAAGTATTTCTCTTAAAGTGCCCATCATTATGGCTGTTGCATTTGATTTTAAAAAATAAAAGTGGGTGGCACATGTGCACCTTGTAGGTTGGCATTTGAGATTTCTTTAATACCAATAAAAAATTTACAAGTCATGGTATTTCACCTTCATCTATCATAAATGATGAAACCTTTGGTCAGAACAAACAAAAGCATACTAAAAATTAATGACGGTAAATCGAAAATGTCAAAAGCAATCCTAACCAAATTACTCTGACAGAAAGGTCCTTCAAATTTGCATTTCATCATCATTTCTCCAAATTCATTAAGCAAATAAAAAAATTCTTCAAATGTTTCAACATGAAAAATTCAACATTCCACTATACTATTTTGATACTCTTTTTAGTATTGTCCATGCACTCAACCAACTAAAATTTAAGTTCCAAACCAGAGAAGTTTTTCATAATTGTAATGAAACAGTGAACTAGAACAACAATTTCGTAGCCAAAAAGTATTCATCAGGTTATGAATGTATACACGCTAAAACAGCAGTGCATCACAAATTCATTTTTCAGATTCATCATTCTAATATTTCATTATTTTGGTTTCTGTAGTTTGAGGTAAAAACAGATGATGTTTCATTCAGCAATAGCATTCATATTGTTTCACTAAGTAACAGAATTAATAAATGAAAGAAATCAACTAAGAAATACAGGATATTAAGAAAGAAACCAGAGAATATATCAGATTTAACTCCTAAAATTACTTCTATTGTCTTATAATATCTCCTAATAGCCTATTTTCCCACACTCCCCCACAAATGGTGAATAGATATTCTCCATTCCCAGCTTGGATGTGAACTCAAAATCCAAGCTACTTAATCCGTTTGCAAGAATATCAACAACTAGGCCTTGAGCAGACATAAAAGAAGTACAAATCAAACCACATTCCAGTTTCTCCTTGGCTTTGTAACCCATGGCTAACATAACTCTCACAAGCCACCCAAACCATGTCGGTGGTGATTGCTTAGGCCACAAAATGCCTTTTCAGGCTTACACATAATATGGGTAGCCACCTTCTTTTCATACCGTGGAGGAATTTGCATATAAATTTCCTACTCAAGTTTTCATGCAAAAAAGGATTCTTAACATCAAATCGCTTCAATTTCCAACTGAAATACTTGGTTAAGTGTAGGATTGACAGGCTGATTAGAAGAAGGATGGATTCTAGGGATTTGATCTTTTTTCTATTTCCTAGCTTCCAAAACATGTATAAATACTTGGTTTCCAAGGTGGAATGATTATACAAACAATTCTTCCATATCTCTTTTGTATATAAATATGAATCCAGAAAATGCCAATCAATGTTATCAAGGGTGCTAGGTGCCCTGCAGGCGCTAAGACCTCTTATATAGCCTGAGGCCCAAGGTGCAAAAAAAGCACTCGCCCAAGTAAAATAAGGGATGTAAATATGTGCAAATAATAATATATAATAACTAATAAGATAATTTTTAATATAATTAATTTTATAAATTCAAATTATTAAATCTCAAATAAAACCTGATATGTAATTAAAAATTGACAACACTAAATTTCCTTCACTTCCATAATCCTTTTTTGTCGAAATTCACTTCCATAATCTCTTGAATTGTTGTCCTTGCAATAAAATTTGGGCCACTTCCATTGTATTTGCTTGGCTAGGTTTTCATCTATTTATCATTTAATATACAAACCACTCCTAGTGTCACAAATTTGAGCTTCTGCCTTCCCAAGTGTCTAATTTCAGTTTTCAAACATGCAAGGTGGCCGACACCAGCTTCCATGACAGAGACAGATTACAAAAGTAATGAAAATAATTACAAGAAATTTTTGAAAACCAAAAACAGCATGATTTCTCCCCGTTTTTAAACAACAGAAATATGCTTTAGGAGAGGGAGAAAATAAATAAAAGAAGAACCAAGAAAAAAGGGATTTGATTGTAAATTTTAACCTAACAAAAGCAGTGCTTGGGTTTATAATAATGGAAATGAAGAAAAAAAAAATATGGTATTTAACTTTCAAAATGAGAAAAGATAAATAATAAAAAGAGGAGGAAATTGCAAAATTAATTAAAGCCAGCTTTTTTGACGCCTAGGACTGGAGCACAAGGCGCAACAAGGCACTCGCCTGTTTGAAGATGCCTCACCTAGGAGGCTCTGAAGCGTTTTTATGTTTGTCACTGTGCCTGAGCACCAAGGCATGTGCCCTGACATCAGTGATGCCAATATAGGACTTTGCCAAACAAGGTCCCTTATAATTTGTATGAAAGGGATACTATAATATTTAAAGGGAATCAGGTTGTCACATTATATTAAATAGTCAACTAATTCAATCAAGCTAAGCAGTCCTATCCATTCAAATTACACAAATCATCATTCAATAATACAGCTAGCAAGCAGCATAATAAAAATGATAAGAGAGAGAATTTGATAATAATGACAATTAATTTTACCTGACATGGGATGAAAAGGACTCTCTGTTTGCGTCGTTGATGTGAAGTCAGGTGTCGCTCAGCAAGGCTTGCTGTGATATGGCGAAAGTTGCCAACATCATCAACCAAATTAGATTTCTCCAACCTCTGACCAATACCATGGACCATAAAGACCAAGTGTTGAACAGGAACCTAGATCAAATTTAAACAGTCTTATTCTAAACTTCATTAAACAGAACAAGATCTGATATGTGCCCCACATGTACACTATTTGTAGTAAAACCAGAATAGAGGAAGAGAAAAGTAATCAGGTTACAGTCCTAACAAGATGCACAGGTAGAAGTTTAGGATTAAATTGAAAACAATTTGAAATTGTACACAAGCAACAAATCTACAATATGTTTTCATGTAAAATATCCATGACATCAAAGGTTTGCCAGCACAAAATTAAGCATATAGTGAAAAAGAAAATATTCCTCTATATTCTAGGCAATTGCTAATATCAAACCATGTAACTACTCATCAACTTAAAAAGTGTGCATTACATTAACAATTGGAAAATTTCAAAGTAGACCACAATAAACAAAAATAAATAAATAAAAGCGTAATTGGATAATATACACACTACCAAAATTCTAAGTACAATAATAAAATCCTAAATGATAGAACAAGTTTATCCGTGGTAGTTTGAACAAACTTTAGAAAAAAGATTGTTATTTTATTTTAATTAGAATACAGATTTTTATAGGTAGAACTAAGTACAAATAAGGAATCAATCCCTAAAAATCAGTAATTTCCTAAGAATTAGAGATTAGTATTTGATCCTACTATACAAGGTAATTCCTAGGACTAAGGCAAGTATCCTATCCTTAATCTTAGGGATTCTAACACTCCCCCTCAAGCTGGAGTGTAGATATTTATCAAACCCAGCTTGCTGATGAGTTCCTCAAACATGCTCCTATTCAAGCTTTTAGTTAGCATGTCTGCAACTTGTTGCCTGGTAGGTAGGTAGGTGATGCACACATCTCCTGAGTCAATTTTTTCCTTGATGAAGTGGCGATCTATTTCTACATGCTTGGTACGATCGTGGTGAACGGGGTTATGAGCTATGCTGACAGTTGCTTGATTGTCACAATACATCTTTATAGGTCTAGTGTAGAGCACTTTTAGTTCTCCCATTAGTCGTTGTATCCAGATTCCTTCACAAATGCCATGAGATAATGCTCGATACTTTGCCTCTGCGCTACTGCGTGCTACAACAGGCTGTTTTTTACTTCTCCATGTCACAAGATTGCCCCACACATAGCTACAATAACCACTTGTAGAACGTCTGTCATTGACAGACCCTGCCCAGTCTGCATCAGTGTAAATTTCCACATTTCGGCTGGCAGTTTTCTTGAAGTGTAGGCCTTTACCACGGGTCCCCTTTAGATACCTTAAAATTCTATAAGCAGCATCCAAGTGCTTTTCTCTTGGGGCATGCATATATTGGCTGATAACGCTCACACCAAAGGCTATGTCTGGACGAGTGTGAGATAGGTAGATGAGTTTTCCTACCAGTCGTTGATATCTCCCCCTGTCGACTTCTTCTCCATCTTTATCAGTTCCCAATTTAAGATTGAATTCCATGGGAGTTTCGGCTGGTTTACACCCCAACATCCCAACTTCAGATAATAGATCAAGGATATACTTTCTTTGGGAGATGGAAATCCCTGCTTTAGACCTTGCTACTTCCATTCCAAGGAAGTACTTAAGGTTCCCTAAGTCCTTAAGTTCGAATTCAGTACTAAGAAATTTCTTTAGACTTTCAATTTCGCTTGAATCATCCCCAGTTAATATTATATCATCCACATAAACAATAAGGATGCAACATTTCCCACCTTTCGAATGCTTGTAAAACATGGTATGATCTGCCTGTCCTTGGGTGTAGCTCCTACTAATCATAGCCTTGGCAAATCGGTTAAACCACGCCCTTGGAGACTGTTTTAGCCCATATAAGGACTTCTTCAACTTGCATACTCGGCCCTTGCTTTCTTCAAACCCGGGTGGGAAATCCATGTACACTTCCTCATTTAACTCTCCATTGAGGAATGCATTTTTTACATCCAATTAAGTCAAAGACCAATCCATGTTGACAGCTAGGGATAGAAGAACTCGAATGGTGTTTAGTTTGGCAACCGGTGCGAACGTCTCGTCGTAGTCAAGGCCATAGGTTTGCGTGAAACCCTTAGCAACGAGCCGAGCTTTGTATCGATCAATGCTGCCATCAGGTTTAAACTTTGTGGTGAAGATCCATTTGCATCCTACAGTCTTCTTCCCACTAGGCAGATCCGAGACTTCCCAAGTTTCATTTGCCTTGAGAGCCCTCATTTCTTCCATCACAGCTTTCCTCCACTCAGTAGATTCAAGAGCCTCTTCTATATTTTTTGGTGTTTCTACAGAATCAACATTAGATACAAAAGCTCTATAAGACTTAGATAAGTTTCCATAGGACACAAACCGGGAAATAGGGTGTTGAGTGCAGCTTCTTGTGCCTTTTCGAACAGCAATTGGAAGGTGTATGGATGGCGATAGAGGTGAAACTTCTGTTTCGGAACAGTCCTCGGTTGAGGATGAACTTGGCACTGCTGTTTCAGCTTCAGGAGGACGCTGTCGTCGAGAATAAACCCATAGTTCTGGAGCCTGTTCTTGCTGCCTTTTTGGATCAGGTGGCTGCTGCTCATTGATCATGCCTATTTCTTGCTGCACAGAGGAACCACTGTCTAAATTTGGAACTACAATGATACCCTGATTTGTAGGCTTGGTAATGGTGGTAGGATCAGGAGGTATAATGAGGAGGGTGTTAAGATTCTCATCTTCATTGAAAATCTCCCCCTGAAGATGAGTTGTTGTAAAATATGGTTCATTCTCAAAAAAGGTGACATCCCGAGAGATAAACAGTCGACGTAAGGTAGGTGAATAACACTTATAGCCTTTTTGCGTTGGAGAATAGCCAATGAAAGCACAAGGATGGGCTCGAGGATCAAGTTTGGATTGATTCGGTTGGTGATTATGAACAAAAGCTTTGCAACCAAAAATTTTGGGTGGAAGATTGGGAAGTCGAAATAAAGGAAAAGCCTTTTGAAGGACATTTATAGGTGTTTGGAAATTTAGAACCTTTGATGGTAGTCGGTTTATGAGATAGCAGGCTGTTAGGACTGCTTCTCCCCACAGGTATTTTGGGACCCTCATGGTGAACATTAGTGCACGAGCCACATCAAGGAGATGACGATTTTTTCTCTCGGAAATCCCGTTTTGTTGAGGGGTGTCAGGACAAGAACTTTGGTGTATGATGCCTTGTTCAGCAAGATAAGGACTTAGGACAGAATTAAAATATTCTCTCCCATTGTCAGTACGGAGAGTATGTATGGTAGAGTTAAATTGGGTTCGAATCATTGAATGAAAGTTTTGGAAAATTTTAGGTGTTTCTGATTTTTCTTTGAGAAGGTAAATCCAACAAACCCTAGTGTGGTCATCAATGAAAGTTATGAACCACCTAGCCCCTGTAATATTTTTCACTCGGCTAGCTCCCCATAAGTCACTATGAATTAAAGAGAATGGTTGGGATTGGTTATAGGGTTTCAATGGGTATGGTACACGGGTGTGTTTGGATATTTGGCAGATTTCACATTTCAAGGAATCAACACTTCTATTTCGAAATAGCAGTGGAAGGTGTTTCTTCAAGTACAAGAAGTTTGGATGTCCTAGTCTACGGTGCCATAACATGATGTTATCTTCCTTCGAACTAGATAAAGCCAACCCTTCTTGTCCACTGTCTTTATTCCAAATATAGAGACCATCATCAACTTTAGCAGTGCCAATCATCCTCCCCGATTTCTGTTCCTGTACCACACAACCAGTTGCAGAAAATTCAACAAGCACACTTTCATCCTTAGTTAGTTTACTGATTGAAAGTAAATTGCATGATAAGTTTGGAACATGTAACACTTCATCAAGAGAAAAATTCTTTGTTACTTGTATTTTTCCAACACCAGCCACAGGTGAGTAAGAGCCATCAGCAATGCGGATTCGGGATTGATTATGACAGGGTGTATAGGTTTGAAACAAGGTAGAGTTACCTGTCATGTGATCGGAGGCACCCGAATTGAGTATCCAAAAAGATTGCTTGTTGTGTTCAAAATTACTGTTGAGGGCAATACCTTGAGTGGCAATGGTTCCATGAGTAGGGGTAGTGCCTAGTATCTTATGGAGAGCCTCAAGTTGATTTTTGGTTAGGCGAACATTAAGAGTTTCTTCTGCAGCCTTATTGTCCTTCTGATTTTTTCCCCGATAGCCATGTAGTTTGATAGTGTCACTCATGGGAAGGAATAAATCAAGAGACAAGAGAGATTGAAGAGGGGACGTTTGGAATGAGAGATTAGAGAAGTCAGGATCAAAAAAAAAATTCCAAAGGCTCGGATACCATGAACAAACTTTAGAAAAAAGATTGTTATTTTATTTTAATTAGAATACAGATTTTTATAGGTAGAACTAAGTACAAATAAGGAATCAATCCCTAAAAATCAGTAATTTCCTAAGAATTAGAGATTAGTATTTGATCCTACTATACAAGGTAATTCCTAGGACTAAGGCAAGTATCCTATCCTTAATCTTAGGGATTCTAACATAGTTTTTAGTCCAAGTCAGTCCCCAAACAATGCATACTTTGGTATAGTACAACCAGCAACAAATTCATTTAAAGAAAAGCTGGGAACCATAAGATTTGCAACAAGCAACATTTTATTTCAGTAAAGTAATTAAGACATAAAAAACCAGGCAAATATTAATGAGAAGCTTTAAATATGGGATGTCATGTTAGTAGAGAAGACTTGACTAGCCACATGGTGTTGCTGTTGATTGCTAATATAGTAATAAAAAGCAACAAAAAGTACGATGCCATGACTTTTTTAAATGAAATAATATTTCAATGCAGCAATTTTTCCCCAAAGCCAAATTTATAGTTTTTAAGAAATATTATGAAATTCCTTTTATTTACAAAGTTCGGAAAGCATTAAGGAAAAACTAATATACATCTTACAGAATCATGTTAGGAAAACACACAGACATTATGCAAGAAGCAAAATGCTCTAAAGCATACCTGAGAACAATAATCGTCCATCTGTTCCTCTTTTCTTTGACGTAATTCATCCTACATAAAATAAAATAAAAAACAAAAAAATAAAATAAAATAAAAACATGTGTTAAAATGTCAAACGTTGTTCCAAGTTCAGGTGCCCACTCAAGAAATTTGAATATTAGCATATCTATCATTAAAGCATAGAATGTTTTGTGCCGTTAAAGCATAAGAGAAAACCTGGGTTGGTTTGGGGGATTGAGAAGCAGAGTAACCACGTCTTAACTTGATTCCATTTCGACTGAAACTAATAACACCAGAAAAACCAGAAGCATCAACATTGAGCCATGCCTCCCAAGTATCATCTTCTCCAGTAAAAAGTGCATGAAGTCCCTGCATTCATTGTTAGACCTGATAATTTAGGCATTACATAATACGATTTAAGTGAATATATTGTCCCTTTCCAGAAAACTAAAAGCATACTGGGGTAGAGCCTTGCAAATCAACTCTAGCTGCAAAAAGTCCCGATGGTTGAAATTTTCTTCGATGCCAAACCTGTTAACAAGTCTACCTTCATCAGCTATTACAACCATATAAAAATGTATATGTTAAAAAAACAGATGCATATTTATGCCCAACTTGAACTCAAAGGAAAGAGAGAAATCAAGAATGAACAATTTAAAACAACCACAGAATTAAAAAAAAAAAAAAACACAAAATTGCAGTGGAAATAATTGGAAAACCATCACATAGCCCTCAAATTCTAGGGGTTTAAGAAGCAACATGATGTCAGCATTTGAGCAAAAGTTCTAGGAGTTATAATACAATAGACAATGCAATCAAAGTAAATCAAAATTTATTGGGAGAAAATATGATCTTATAACATCAAAATTGCAGTAAACCTGGCTGCGATATGCGATCTCTAATTGTTCAGCTACATCTTCACGGAGTGGAAGCCAATCCATGCCCCCTTTTCGAGCAAACCAGTGACCTCTTAGGACACGTCGAGTTTCTCCATTCCAGTATACAGGGAAACAGTGTCTCTTAACTAAATCCACCTGCACTATTTACATCATACCAGTTATAAAAGAACAATACCTGATTTGAGCAAATAAAACCTAGTGCTTGATAGTGACCAGAAAATTATTTTAAAATTCTCAATTGTATGAATATGTCCTAGGTCATGAACAAAATAAATAATGCGACAACATGAACCAGAGGATGAGACAAATTCTTGTCATCATGCCAATTATAATAAAAGAATATGGAATGGTAACCTGAAAGGCATAGCATCAGATACAAACAACATGCCAAATGCAAGAAAAAACATACAGAAATACATCAAAGAAAGCAATTAGCTGAAACATATCAAAGACGGAGATAGCTTGAAACTGGCAATAAAATGGATTAAAACACGATATGCAAATTCATGAATGCATGACACTGCCACCTCTATCCAACAGGGATGAAGCCAAAAAATTGCTTTTTTTTGGGGGCGGGGGCGATGTGCAATTTTATCATTATACTAACATGTAATTTCATAAAAAAATTAAGGGACTAACAGGAAAATCTACCATTTTTGGGGGGGCCAAGGCCCCTGCCTGCCCCCCTCTGTCTTCGTTCCTGCTATCCAGTTACCTAATTTCAAATACAGTTAATGTATTGTTGAACAGTCACAAGAATTGATAACTGTACTGTGTACTCATTCAACAAACCACATAAACACATACAAAAAGCAAGCATGGCCATAGACCCTAATAAATACCATAAAAATAAAAAAAGACACACGTGAAAAGGAAAATAAGGAGGTTCATCATCCACTGATATTATTACCAAAAATAGGCTTAAAACTAAACAAGAGAGAAGAGATAAGGACAAAGATGTAAAAATGACAACAAATTAACACAAGAAAAGTAGTATGAAATATGAATCCCAAACTTCAATTTACCATAATTGTGTTCAATACTAAGCACAAGACAAAGCTTGATAGTAACCAACCAATAAACAAGCAATAAAGTCAAATGCCTTCAAAGAATAATGAATGAAGCCTAGATTCTCAAGTGTTAAGAACCCCAACTAAATCCATTTGCTTGTAGGAAAAGGCGCATTGATCATCGAAGAGCCAATACTTAATAGAAGCAGGTAGCACCACTTGATACTCCCTCTCACATCTAGCTCAACAAGGGACTAAACATGGACAACCTCAATGATGGTCATGAACCTCACATGCAGTTGGGCACAAGCAAGTGCAATAGAACAAATCTAATATCCTGTTAGGCATCCAACCAATACCAATTGGCAGTTTGTGGAAAGGCCAAACTTGAACATAAGACCACAAGAAACCCAACACTTAATAGATGTGGGATAACACCACTTAACATTAAAAAATCGTTTAAATTCTGAAATAAAAAGATGACTTGGTTATTAGAAAAACTGATGGCTACGGAAAAAGAACTTCATCTGGTTAGATAAAAGAGGCATTAAAGGAAATGAGATCTTCCGCCCAAGGTATCTGATATGGACGCTTTTATTGCAATAAGAGTTTTAGTTTTATTTATTTTCTTTATTATATCAGGTTTTATTAAGAGTTTTAGTTTTACTTATTTTCTATTTTCTCTATTATATTAGGTTTTATTTCCCTCATAAACTCTAAGTTAGGAATTTTATTAGGACTCTTTCCTTTGTTATTAACAGTCTATAAAAGGCTGTCAATATGAAATAAAGAGAGAAGCAATTATTCTATCAAAAAGAAAGGTTATTTTGGAGGGGGTTTAGGCAAGGACAAATCTGTCTCTTTGAGTAACCATAGGTTGAAGTAAGAATTCTCACTCGTCTAGACCTGTGCCTAGATCCTACGCCAAGGCGCATAACAAGTTGGAATCGGAGCCTTCTGTCATGGGTGACGAAGAGACTTTGGCAGCCAAACTGGATGCTTTCATGGCACAAATGGCTACAAGGCAACAAACTTTAGAGGAGCAGATAGCGGTGTTATCTCTTTTGGTCCAAAAGACAGCGAAAGGGTATACAGAGGAAAATAGTGAGGAGCAGGGCAGCAGCGAAGGCAGAAAAAGGAATTTAGACTCACAACAAGGTGGGTGCATGGTGCCACAATACTCTAAGATGGAATTTCCCACTTATGACGATGTTGGAGATCCTTTAGGGTGGCAGAAAAGATGCGAAAATTTTTTTGGCAATCAACGGACTAACGAAGAAAACAAAGTAGGCTTAGCTTCATTCCATCTCTTAGGAAAGGCACAATTGTGGTTTGATCAAATGGAAGAAGAGGAGGCAAATCTTGATTGGGGGCGCTTCAAAGAGTGCTGTCATGTAAGGTTTATGCCACCTATGACTAATAACCCCTCGGGGGAACTTGCCAACTTGAGACAAACTAGGATTGTAGAGGAATATCAAAGCCAATTTCAAATTACTATTGGCTAGGACTACTGATCTTAAACCTCAACAACAAGTAAACTTCTTTACTGCCGGGTTGGTAGAGGAAATTCGAATTGATATTGAGATGCAACAACCGGAAAACCTTGGAGTTGCAATGAATATGGCTCAAACATTGGAACGTAAACAAAATGTCTCTTCCAAATTGTTGTCTCAAGCCATCTTGAACTGGCCAACTTCCCAAAACAATGGCAGCAATTCAATCATTCCAACAACTAAGAGCATTGCAAAAGGAAGGGGACAAACAACGGAGCCAACAGGGAACAATGGCAAAATAGGTTCTTCTGCACCATTTATTAAGAGATTGACACGGGCAGAAATGGAGAAAAGAAGGGTTAAGGGGCTGTGTTATAATTGTGACGAGTCCTGTTCCATGGGACACAAATGTAAAAGGTTATTTTGGATAGAAGTATCAGATGTTGAAGGCAAGCAAGATGACAATGAGGTAGATGATTTTGGATAAGTTCTGAAGCTTATTCTGAATTTGAGCTTGAGGACAAGCTCAACTCTGAGAAGGGGAGTAATGATATGGACGCTTTTATTGCAATAAGAGTTTTAGTTTTATTTATTTTCTTTATTATATCAGGTTTTATTAAGAGTTTTAATTTTACTTATTTATTTTTTCTATTATATTAGGTTTTTATTTCCTTTGTAAACTCCAAGTTAGGAATTGTATTAAGACTTTTTCCTTTATTATTAAAAGTCTATAAAAGGCTTCCAATATGAAATAAAGAGATAAGCAATTATTCTATCAAAAAGAAACCTATTTTGGAGGGGCTTTAGTCAACGACAAATCTGCCTCTTTGAGTAACCATAGGTCAAAGCAAGAATTCTCACTCGTCTAGACCTGTGACTAGATCCTACGCCAAGCGCATAACAGTATCACATACAAAAACCTAAGTAGTTGGGACAGGGGGAAACTAGAGTAAGAACAAGATACCTCATAGAGCCCTCCCTTTACAGGGACACCAACCCTCTCTTCTTCAAATGTATATAGTTGGGCTGATTGAGAACCCTTTGAAGAAGATAAATCCTCTGCCATGTCCAACTTCTTGCCAAAACTACTCGATCCTCTTGGACCTTCACTGCATTCAGCATACTCTTTCCACCAAATAGACAGCAACTCTTCTTCTCTCTGTCAAATCATAAACAAAGAACTAGATGAACAAAGAATAGTCACAACCTAATTTATAAAAGGTCCCTTTCACAAAAGATACAATAAGAAGACAATTCTAAAACAATAACAATTTCTCAGGGACTCACTAGATGTATCAGGAAAAAGAAAAGGGAGGATATGATAGGATAAAGATTACTTCTATATCTGGTTGATATAAGACCAATAGCAGGAACAGACACAAACATGATGCCATCATTATACATTTGGGACTAGTTGTTGAACAAGAAGATAGGAGAAAAGAAAGTGGAGATGTTGCCTTTTTCCATTTTGAAAGTTGACATTCCAATTCTTCATCCTACCAGATTTTTTAAATCCCATCCTTTTAGATTGCCTAAGCCAGTTGATGGGACAAGTAATTCTTAGAAAAAAATTATGTAATCCTATTACTTAATAGTGCCAATATCATAAACAATAAGAAAGTATTCTCTGATTCAGTATTAAACCTAACTAACCTACTCTAGCATTTAGGTGAATAAGGAGCTATAGCCCTATTAAATTCCATAAAAAGTTCAAGTGTCAAAAAGAGGTCTAGCCCCAAGATTAATATAAAACAGCAGCTTAATCTGCAAAATAAATATAGTTCGAAAAGAGGACCTGCAAGAAAGATGCCTCTATTGCAAGAGAATCCCTCATCCCAAAACGAAAATAGTCACTCTTTCCCACTATCTCAGTTCGAGGAAATGAGGCCGCTAACTCTGAAAGGGGAAAAAAAAAAGTCATCAAAAATTAAATCTAACTCCCCATTCCTCAAAGGAAAAAAAAAAAAAAGGTTATCCTACACCCAGCAGGGTGGGGGGTCGGGGTGGAGAAGAGTTCTAAATAAATGTTATAAATTTATACCACCAACTCCAGAAAATAAACCTTCTCTTAATTAATTTTGAAAAATAATACCAAGCATGGCTGCAGAAGCACAGAAAAATAAGTATATATAACCCAAAAAGAAGAGTACCTACTTCAGAAGGAAATCAAGAGCAAATGTCTTATCTCTTTGCATGGAAAAGCTACATAACATTAAACTATGAATCCTAACAACCAGAAGCCAACCACAACCTTTTGTCTCCTCTTTCCCATGCCCTTATTAAGAACACCTATTACATCTGTTCCACCTAGTATGTTTTCTTGTCTACTAATGACTTCAAAAAATTATAGCAAGAGGTGAGTTCTTTGCATTCTAGTGGCAAGAGGCAAACAGATATCTCGACAAACAATGTTCAGAGAAGGCGTTGCAACCAACTTCTCCAACATGCCTAGTTCTTTCCAGTTAGTAAGCTTGATTCTCTCTTGGGAATTCATGTTACTATTATTTAAATAAGAATTATAAATGGATAAGAAATTAAATTCCAATTCCTGAATGAACTATTACTTCCTTGTTAACTGCATCCAAGTGCCATCCTTGTCAAAAAGTTGATAAACCTAAGTAGTCCAAAGAGAAACTGAAAGACAATAAGACCAACAGAATGCACATTTATTGCCCCTTCATATCGTGCACAAAGCTAACATATAAAGCATCCGTTCCACTCCATCAGCTTGCCTAGCCTGCATAGCAAATTTGTCTCAACTGGTGGCCCTCAATTATCTTCTAACTTGGTACTCCATGGATTCCCGTGATCAACCACAATTCATTAAATGCACATGCATTTACTATGAACAAAAAATCTCTTTAAATGTTTCAAATGCATTAGAATTTGTAGCTTACTTTAAATGTTATCTGCAAATGGAAGCTAAAATTGCAACCTAAAACTAGACTTTGAAATTCAGCAGAAACTAACCATTTTCAGCCAAAGGAACATCGGAAAAGTACCAGCGGACATCACCCCCATCTGAAGGACTCCTTGTCTGCGCAAGATACATCTGACGACCCTTACAATGCTCTATCACATCCTCCAATCTCGCAATGTTAGACGGCGTGTTCTTCAACAAATCCGGTGATGCTTCGTCAATTCCATTTGCCCCCATAACCGAGGGGTTTGCTAACGAATCCGCCATCTAAAATCAAAACTAATCAGAATACCTGCACTGTGTGGAGCAGGGTGAAACCCTTAATTTTTTATTAATAAATTGAGATCTAGAAGAAAGTAACTTAGATGAAGACCAAAATTTAGGAGGTGGAAACTGAAGATATGATCAAGTACCGCCAAAGAAAACGTCAAAATATTTATGGAAATTGATGCATAAGATTCTGAATTCTCTTCGCAGCAGCTGCCTCTCTATGTGATGCTTCTTGCTGCTGCTTCTGAAATTTCAAGATAGATTGTAAGGAGTAATTCTTTCTTTGCTCCTATCAGAATTGCAGTAATAAACTGCAAGGCAAAATATGAAGACAAGGAACCATATTTTACAAGAATAATAATATATTAAGTAGAGAAATTATTTTCCAAGAGAGAAGCTCTAAGTCCAATTCTAATTCTAAAGAATGGTCCAGAAAACTTTGCAAGAATGATTAGATAGGCAGAGGCAACAGGCCGAGCGATGACGATGATTCATTACTGTGGACAGAGGCAGAGCATCGAAAGAGAAGACTAGCTTGATTGCCTAACGTTGTTGGGCTATAATTTCTAATTCAGCCCATTGGCTTTCCATTTCGGACCGCACTTCTTACAGCGAGTTTAACATTCAGATTGAAAAGTGTAGTCGCTCTAAAAAACAAAAGTAAATACGTATTTAAATTATATTTAATTTATTAATATTTTAAAACATATATAAATTTAAATTATAATAAAATTTATTAAGTAATTAATATTATGGTATATATAAACTAAATAGTATGACATATGAAATATATAAACTTAAAATATAATAAAAATTATTTTTTTACCCGTATAATTTACAGGTTGATTGCATTTATAAATTAAAATGTATTAATTTATTTAATATTTTTAAAAAATTTTATTAATAATGTGTGTTAGCAATAATCTTAATTACTTAAATTATTATTATGCTTTAATATTTTCAATAGTATATTTACTAGTTTAAAAACCAAGTAAATATGTATATTAATTTTAATTATAAATTTACAAGTATTTTAATATGCATTTTAAAAATATGTTTTTCAATAATACTTTTAAATTTTTAATTTTTAAAGTTTTTTTCTTTTTTTTCATTTTCAAAAGTACTTTATATTAGTTTGAAACATTATTTAATTTGTAATTTAATATGTTTATAAATAATGTTAATTTATAAATTTTAATAATATTTTCAAATTCTTTGTAAATTATGTTTTAATTTTTTTTATGATTTTCATAACATATTTAACTAAATTCAACAAAAAATTTTAAAAAAAACTTAAATTTTAAGAAAATATTACATTTTGAATTTCTTAACAGATTAAATAAAACGGCAATTATTTTAATAAAAATAAAAAAATCTAGAATTTATTATTATACATATTAATTTCAAAGTTTGATGAAAAAAAAAAGGCATAATTTAATATTAATTATAATTTTAAGTAGTTAAGTTTAAATATTGTGTTTTAAAAGTTGAAATATTTTATTTAAATTTTTTGTATATATTGTTTTAAGAAAATAAAATTTTACTTTATTAAAGTAAGGAATAATAGGAAATAGAATATTCAAATTTGGTGCCAATTTGGGTTAATATGTTTCTAAATTATTTTGAATACATATTATTTCCAAAAAAGAATAAAATATGATATTGAAAGAATAAGAGAAAATAGAAGATACAAAATTGTTGTTTAATGGGGCTGGATATACAAAATATAAAATAAAATCATGTTTTAGTATTAATGGGTTGAATATGTAATTTTATAAAAACATTTGTTTACATGGATTTAAACTATAATATGTGTCAGGTATTTCAAATTTACAATTTAAGAATATTAGATAAAAAAAATTGTAAATTTTGGGTTCAACATTCTTTAAAAAAAAATGGTATATAATGTTTTTGGTTTCATAAAAAGATATTTATAATTCTTGATTCTGCAAGGGAATTGGATTGTTAAAATTATGTTCCATTACTTTAATATTATGTTTTATTATTCAGGTATAAAATGGATTAATGATGTGTAAACGTCATCGATGAATGGCATGTATCCATGAAGTTTAGGTTATATAAAAAATATGTAGAATATATAGGTATCACCATCACTAATTATTTGTTATCTAACACTTGTTATATTTAAAACTTAAAATAGTTAAAGCTTTTTTTAATTATTTATTTTTAAGGTATGTTCAACATTGTTCCAACCAAAACTAAAAAGGCATTATCTGTAACAGCTCATTTTTAGTGAAATCAGAATAGTGGTTTCGGGACCACAAATTCGAGTCCGAAAGAAAATTTATTTTAATATTATTTCATGCTCTACATTATGATTGAAATGTCGTATGAAAATTTCGTAAAGAAATTTTATCGGTTACATGTCTAATTAAATAGAAAGGACCAAATTGCATAAAATGCAAAAGTTGAGTTCTAGTAGCTATAGGTATCAAATAGCTATGGAATTCAAAATTAGAGGTCCTTATATGGCAAATAGACCATTAAGAGGAGTTAGTAGATAAGTATGATTAGTCATCAATGGAAAATTAAATAAAGAAAAATGATTAAATTGGAAAGTAAAAGATAAAAAGATGAAAAATAATAAAATAAACTAAAATATCATCATTTTCATCATCTTTCCCAAATAAAAGACATGGAAACCCTAGTTTGGAGAGCTTGAAGTTAGCAAACTATTTTGGCTTAATTAGGTATGTATTCTTGTCCCGTTTTTAATAATTTTTATATTTCCGATATCGTAATAGCTTAATCTAGCTATCTCAGGGATTAATTTGTAAAGTTATCAAAGTACCAGGGTTTTTCCATGGATGAATATAGTTGAATTATGATGTTTTATGATAGAAATTGAGAAACAGAATGCTCAAAATTATCCACACGACCTAGCACACGAGTGTGTGGCTTGACCGTGTGACCCTTGCACCTATTTAATTACAAGTCAGTATGCTCACACGGCCTAACACACGGGCGTGTGGCTTGGCCGTCTGACCTAAGTTAGAGAGCACCCTATTTTAGACACAAGCTGGGATACGGCCGTGTGCACCTATTTCGAATGTCCATATGCTTGAGACACGGGCATGTTTCTTGACTTTGTGAGCCACACGGCCTGGGCCTACGGACGTGTGTCTCTTGCACCTTAAAAATTTTTGATATTTTGCGAAAAATTTCTGAGTTCTTGGTTTAGTCCCGACTTGTTTCTATTACATAATTTGGGCCCTTGGGGCTCGTAAAAGGGACGTTATGATTGTATATAATTGTTTTCTAATATGAATGTTAAATGATATGAAAATATCTTTAATTGGTCTGTATATTCTCGTAATGCTCTATAACCCTGATTCGGTGACAGACATGGGTTAGGGGTGTTACATTATCAATGATATGTCTCCTTGAAATAAAAGTCTCTTATGCTTCATCAATACATCTATCAAGCACCTTCCAGAATTTATAAACCACGACTTTGGATATCATCTTCTAAATCACATTGCATAAGCTAATCGACCAAAACTGCGTCATATCACTCGGCTCACTTATTTTCGGGTTAAGAATAATATTGGTTCGATTAATTACTCCTATTCAGTACGTCTAAACAATACTAACTCACCTCCCCTCCTACAATATGCCAATATTTTTGAAAATATAGCGCAAGATAACCATCCATACCTAATGCTTTTAACAGTGTCATATTCTTTACTGATTTACAACCTCCTCGAGCCGAAATTTTGTCATAAGCTCATTATTCATATTATTCTGTATACAAATATGAACTCCAGATAAAACGT
The DNA here is from genome assembly GCA_020496765.1 of Gossypium stocksii. NCBI lineage: Eukaryota > Viridiplantae > Streptophyta > Magnoliopsida > Malvales > Malvaceae > Gossypium > Gossypium stocksii. Next base: position 48,395,259 of record CM035624.1, read on the forward strand.
TATCACAATTTGTTACCTGCGAAGCAGTGAACAGATCTTTAAAATAATTGGTCGCTACATTTGCTATATCTTCCCCCCTTTCCACTTATTCTCCATTCGGACTTCTCAACCTCTTTACCATGTTTTTCTTCTTCTGCTGGCTTGTAAAATTATCAAAATAAGACGTATTCTTGTCACCAAAATAGAGCAAATTTGCCCTTGCCCGTTGCTCCCAAAACAACTATTCTTTATCGGCTTCCATATTCAGTGCCAACTTAACCTCTTCCAATTCTACTAAGTTTTCTTCGATTGGTTTAGCCGAATTTAAATTTGACAAATATATATTCAACAAGGTTGACATCCACCTTCTACCAACATAGATCCGTCCCATTTCATTCTTCAAAACTGCCCCTAGCTTTTCTAACTTCATAGGAATTTTACTAGAGTTCTCCTCCCAAAAGTTTTTCACTTGTTGTTTAAAACTCTCCTCAATTATCCAATTTGCATTTAATCTAAATCGCCCCTTATCTCAGGTCGGTCTATCTCTCCTATTATCCCTCAAGTCAATTAGAAGCAGACAGTGATCGAAAAAGATATGTGGTAGATACTTCACATAATATCCAGAAAATAACTCCCACCAAGCCAAATTAGCCACTCCCTGTCAAGTCTTTCTCTAACGTTATTTTCTGATAATCTCCCTTTTTCTTACGTGAACCATTACCCCGAAAATTCTAAATCACTAAGCTTACATTCCTTTACATTTCCTGAAACTTCGTCATGTTCCTTTTCTTTACTTTGTAACCTACCTCCTTTTTTTCTCAAAAGAAAACATAATTTCATTAAAACCACCCATTACCGCCATGACATACTCTGATCTCTCTCTAATCTCCTCAACGGATCCTATGAATCCCCTCTTCTGCGTTCCTTGGGTGACCTATAGAAGCCCGTTAACCTCCAAAATGACAATCCACTCCCCTCATGTATCTCTACATCAATGTGACTAGAAGAAAAACTCCTCAAATGAACCACACAATCACTTCTCCATCCTAGCAAAAATTCCTCTCTCAACCCATACACTCCTACATCTATACCATTAACATGTCCACATTTCCTTCAAACTTGCTCAATTCTCATTGCACTCAAATTTGTCTTTATTAGAAACAAAATCCAAGGTTGTACATGTCTCAACTTCTTCTTGAGACTATTAACCACTCGTGGATGCCCTAACCCACGAATGTTCCAACTTAGGGCTTCTATTGCCTTTGGTTGGCCTGCTTTCCAGCAACCATATCAATAGAGCCAGAACCATGTAATTTACCTTTTTGCATTCATTGCCTCTTCTTCCCATCTACCTGTTCAATTTGGTTGTCATCTAAATTAGAGCCCATATCTATTTGCCCCATATTTACCTAACTAGTCACAACTCTTTTCGCATTCCACCTATTCTAATATGTGTTAGAAGTTTGGATATCACTTAACTCCTTCCATCCATACTCCCGTCTACATCCATACTTAGTAAAAAACCACTTGCCTTTCTAACACCTGAAAAGTCCTCCCAAAGCCACCTACCACTCACCACAGCCTCCCTTCTCGCTGGTGCTCTAGATGAAGCACCCCAACGAAACTCCACTTCTTGAACCCCAATTATCATCCTCACTAGACAGAATCTTTCACCATGCCCTAACTTTCCACACAGAAAATAGAATAACGTTAATCTCTCATACTGAAAGTAGGCATACCCCTCCTGATTCTAATCCAAGTACAACTATTTCTTTCGCTTCTAGGGAATTCTCATACCTATTTTAACCCAAATTCGTATATCTGTAACACCCCTTACCCGTATCCAACGCCGGGACAGGGTACGAGGTATTACCTTACTTAAACACATATAACATACAATTCTAAGTTGTAAAAGTTCATTCAAATTTAAAACTTTTCAACTTTATCACAAAGTCCCTAATATGAACCTACGAAGCCTAAAACGTAATTTAGTTACAATTCGGGATTGAACCGAGCACTATTGTAAACATTAGAAAATTCTATTAAAAATAGGGCAAACACCCGTTTGGAAAGGTGACACATCCGTGTAATCTTATAACATGGCCATGTTGAAGGCCCGTGTAGCTTACACGCTCTAAGCATTTAGGGACATGCCCGTACTCCGTGCCCATATGAATTTATTTCCTAACATCGAACCTACAGTGGTTTTCACACGACTTGGCACATGCCCGTGTCCATGGCTTGTGTCCCCCACACGGGCCATGACACGCCCGTGTCTCAGCCCGTACGCAAAAACCTTGGTATTCTATTTCTGACGTCATCAACTCTTAAGGGTCATACAGCCAAGGCACACGCCCGTATGCTAGGCCGTGTGGTGATTTTAAATTCCACATGCAAGGTGCAGACTTCACACGGCCTGGGCACATGCCCATGTCCTATGGCTATGTCTTCTACACGGTTGAGATACACGGCCGTGTCTCAGCCCGTGTAGTTACTACTGGGCATTCTGACTTGGCCAACTTAAGGTGCAGGGGACACACAGCCGAACCACATACCCATAGGGTGGACTGTGTGTCACAAACGGCCTAGACACACTCTCGTGTGGATAACATAAGGCTATTTACCAAGCCTTATTGCCGCCCTTACTTGCACCAACCTAAACCTTATCAAGAAAAACCAATTCACACACAATCACATGACTAATTTAACAACACATCAAGGCCATTGCACTTCATGCACAAGCAACACTAATCACATACTTAAACAACCCAATCATGCACTTTTCCATTCATGTATGAACACACCACATGTTTCACCATACCAAATTTGCACATTCATGAAAGACCTTCTCATATGCATATATCAATATTTCAAAATTAGTCATCATTCATAGCCTTATACAAAATGACTAGTTTCATATCAAGCCAACACATTTGGCCAAATTTAATAATGACATAAAAATACAAAAAGACTAAGTCTCTATACATGCCATTACTCAAATAATAAAATTAGCTATACCAAGTGCTTCTATTGATAGTGTGATCAATGGCTCCGACATCCATTAATCCGAAAGCTAATTAGGTGACACTATAAAAAAAATAAAGAGAAAAGGGGGTAAGTATAAAGCTTAGTAAGTTGCATGTAAATAATTAACAACAGATTTACCATGTAATAACATGCTCACAACATATCATAATTTGCACATAATACATAAATGGTTATAAGCACAACTTACTCATTTTCATCCCTTCCTAATCACATAACATAAATTGAGCACACATTTCGTGAATCATATAGGTACCTGAACCACTCATAACATGGTCATAACCACTTCACTTTAACAAAAACTGTAAACTTCTCGTTGAACCATTTAGAATATTAAAGGATATTCGATGAGCCTTAAACATAAGGTAACACGCTGATGCTATGTCCCAGACATGGTCTTACACTGGCTCACACATCAAGTCGATACCATGTCCCAAACATGGCCTTACACTGACTCTCACACATCGAGGCCGATGCCATGTTTCAGACATGGTCTTACATTGGCTCTCATCTAGCGATGTCGATGCCATGTTCCAAACATGGTCTTACACTGGCTCTCGTAACACCCTAACGTCACGGTATGAATATTCGATCTATTCCTAAGGTTCACCTGGATTTTCCCACATCAATCTCATCATGCATATTCATAATCCACATTTAAATATTTTATGCTATATCAATTAATCAATGCCAAATAACAATATAATTACATTATTTACACACAACTTACCTCGGTATGCAAAATATGGTCAACTGATTCAATTTAATCCAATAACTTGGGTTTTCCCTAGTCTAGGTCTGAATCCCATTTTTGTTGATCTATAGTGATAAATTAATCATCACATAACCAATACATTCCATAACTCATACTTTGGCAAGATGACCATTTTGCCCTTAGACTTTTACAAAATTATAATTTTACCCCTAAGCTGGTAAATCAATTTTCATCAAATTTCCTCACTAACCAAAACTAGCCCAATTATTTTTATACTTATGGCAGCCCATAATTTCAATTATTTCACACAATTACTAACTATTTTACTTCAAAAAGGTCCAACCTAGATGTTTTCATGAAAATCCTTTCACATAAGTTGTTTATATATCAACCAAGATTCATTTTCTTTCATAATATTTCAGCAAACAACACAAATGCTTTCATCGAAAAACCCTAAACTTTAAACCTTATTGCAAAATAGTCCTTCCATTAGCTAGATTAAGCTATAAGGGTCCCAAAAGTACAAAAATTATCAAGAAAGGCTATGCAAATCACTTACTTGCAAGAATGAAGAGTGGCTGAAATTTTGAGCTTCTAAAACCCTTAAAATGGCTGATATTTTTGGTGGTATGGACAAGAAGATGAAAAAGATGACAACCCCTTTCTTTTTATGTAATTTTATTACATATTAAGCCACCTAATACCACCAAATTTTGACTTTTTTATTTTCTTTGTCTCTATGATCGGCCATCAGCTTGATATAGGCCTATTTACTCACCAAGGACCTCTAATTTAAGGTTTTTTAGTTATATGACACTTTTAACTAGTAGAACATAAATTTCGCCTTTTATGCGATTTAGTCCTTTTTCAAAATTAAGCAAGTAATCGCTAAAATTAATTCACCAAAATTTTCATGCACTAATGTAATCATGCTATAATACATAAAATAATATAAAAATAATTTCTCCAACCTCGGATTTATGGCTCCAAAATCATTGTTCCGACTAAGCCCAAAATTTGGCTGTTACAATTCTCCCCTTTAGGGATTTTCTTCCCCGAAAATCTTACTGGTGAAAAGGTTCAGATATTGATCTCTCATAGTATCGTCGGTTTCTCATGTGGCTTCTTCGACTCTATGTCTATGCCATAATACTTTCACAAGTGATATACTTTTGTTCATCAATTTCTTGACCTCCTGATCCAAAATCTTAACTGGTTCTTCACCATAGGTCATATTTGGTCTAATTTCAACCTCTGCTAGTGTAATCACGTGCGAAGGGTTAGAGTGGTAATGACGCAACATGGACACATGAAATACATTATGGATCTTCTCTAATTCGATATGCCACCTGTTTAACTTTCCCAATCACCTCATAAGGTCTAATAAATCGTGGACTTAATTTGCCTTTCCTACCGAATCGGAGGACTTTCTTCCATGGGGATACTTTCAATAATACCTTATCACCGACTTGAAACTCAATCTTTTTTCATTTCAAATCTGCATAGGATTTCTGTCTATCTAAAGCGGTCTTCAAATAATCATGAATCACATTTACTTTCTCTTCGGTCTTTTTAACTAAGTCAACCTCGTGATTCTGATTTTCTCTAAGTTTAGTCCAATACAAGGGTGTTCGGCACTTACGTCCATACAAAGCCTCATAAGGCGTCATTTTCAAACTCGACTAATAACTATTGTTGTAGGCAAACTTTACCAGCGGTAAGTACTTTTCCCAACTGCCTTGAAACTTGAGAACACAACACCGCAACATATCTTCAAGAATCTGAATTATTCTCTCTGACTGACCATTGGTTTGCGGATAGAAAGTAGTGTTAAAATTCAGTTTTGTTCCCAATGCTTCTTGCAACTTTCTCTAAAATCGGGATGTGAATCTCATATCTCTATCCGAAATGATCGATAAAGGTACCCCGTGAAGTCTCACAATTTCAGAAACATACAATTCGACTAATTTCTCAAGTGGATAATCGGTAAGCACCGGTATAAAATGAACCGACTTAGTCTATCAACCACAACCCATACAGTATCTTTCTTCTTTGGTGTCAACTGTAATCCAGATACAAAATCCATAGTAATACGGTCCCATTTCCACTCGAGAACCATCACGGGCTGAAGTAAACTCGAAGGTACTTGGTGTTTGGCTTTCACTTGTTGACAAATTAAACACTTAGAGACAAACTCTGAGATGTCTCTTTTCATTCCTAACCACCAATACACTTTCTTCAAGTCATTGTACATTTTCACACTACCTAGATGGATAGACAAGCAACTACTATGTGCCTCTTGCAAAATCTTCTGAACAAGTTCATCATATTTAGGTACACAGACTCTACCTCAGAACATCAAACAACTGTCAGTACCAATCCGAAACTCTGATTCATTACTCATCTCGCACTGAGTCATCTTGGCTTGCAACTATTTATCACTTTTCTAAGCTTCACAAATCTCTGGTAAAAACATCAGTCTAGCTCTCAACATTGCTAGAATCACACCATCATCAGTTACAGATAACTGATTATTTGTATACCTCAAGGCGAATAATGACTTCCTACTCAATGCATCGGCAACCATATTAGCCTTTCCAGGGTGATAGTCAATTATCAACTCATAATCCTTTATCAACTCTAACCATCTCCATTGTCGTAGGTTTAACTCTTTTTGAGTCATCAAATACTTTAGACTTTTATGAGCAGTTAACACCTGATATTTCTTGCCATACATATAATGTCTCCATATTTTCAATGCGAACACGATGGTGGCCAGCTCTAAATCGTGTATCAAATAGTTTTTCTCATGTGGCTTCAGCTATCTCGAGGCATATGCTATTACCTTGCCTTCTTGCATGAGCACGTACCCTAATCCATTCAAGGATGCATCGTTATACACCACAAATTCTTACCCCGGTTCGAGTTGCACTTAAATTGGAGCTTCAGTCAACAATGTTTTTAGTTTCTCAAAACTTTGTTGGCACTTCTCTATCCATTCGAACTTGACATCTTTCTATAGCAACCTCGACATCGGAATACCAATCATGAAGAATCTTTTAACAAACCGTTTATAGTATCCGGCTAAGCCTAAAAAGCTTCTAATCTCTGACACATTCCTCGGCAGTTTCCACTCAACAATAGCCGATATCTTACTCGGGTCAATTCTAATTCCATCACATGAAATGATGTGGCCTAAGAATTTGACTTCTCAAAGCCAAAATTCACTTTTGCTAAACTTAGTATACAACTGTTTATCTCTTAAAGTCTGCAAGACAGTCCTCAAATGCTCTGCATGCTCACTTTCATCACGAGAAGAAATTAATATATCATCAATAAAAACAATTACAAACTTATCCAAATACGATCAGAAGAGGTTCATTAAGCCAATAAATACCGCAGGGGCATTCGTTAAGCCAAAGGGCATGGCAAGGAACTCATAATGGCTATACCTTGTCCGAAATACAGTTTTTGGCACATCTTGCTCCTTGACTCTCAACTGGTAATAACTGGAACTTAGGTCTATCTTAGAAAACATGGTAGCTCCCTTCAATTGATCAAACAAGTCATTGATCATCGGCAAATGATACTTGTTCTTAACTGTAACCTTATTGAGCTACCGGTAGTCTATACACAATCTCATCGAACTATCTTTTTTCTTCACAAATAGTACTGGAGCACCCCACAGGGAATAGCTCGATCTAGCAAAACCCTTGTCCGTTAACTCTGTAACTGCATTTTCAACTCCTTTAACTCCGTCAGAGCCATCCTATACGGGGCAATTAAGATAGGTGCCGTACTAGGGACTAACTCGATGCTGAATTCAACTTCCCTAGTCGGAGGCAATTCGGGCAACTCTTCCGAAAACACATCCAGGTACTCACATACCACTGGCACTAACTTAATATTTAATTCAAACACTTAAGTATTCAACACAAAAGCGACATAAGCTTCGTACCATTTTCTCATACATTTCCTCGCAGTCATAGACGATATCACTACAGGCACGCTATCCAGTTCACCTAATTCAACCCGAAGAACATTCCCACATTTCAGTTCAATGAATTTCCTTCTATAATTTACTACTACATCATGTGCAATCAACCAATCCATATCGAGGATTACGTCAAATTCATCAAATGGCAATAACATAAGGTTAGCCGGAAAACAATGACCTCTAATTGTCAAGACAATTTCTACATACTTGGTCAACTAGCACATGCTTGCCTAAAGGGTTTGACACTTTTACCACAAATTCTATAGACTCAACATACATATTCATACTAAACATCAATTTCATACAAACATAAGAATGCGTAGATCCCGAATCAATCAAAGCAACAACAGGTAAATCATAGATAGAAAAGGTACCCGTAATCACATCAGGAGATGAAGCCTCTTCGCAGGCACGAATAGCGTAAGTTCTCGCAGACGCTCTGCCCTCGGACCTCATGGCTGAATCTCTAGGCACACCTCTGCGGCTAGCCCCACTTCTCAAGTTTTTTTGTAGTCTACCCCTCGAGGGAGCATTACTTACTCTCACATCTTGCTTTTTGTCTTTCTCATCTATCTCAGGACAATTTCAAATGAAATGGTCTAGCGAACCACACTCAAAACAGCATCTATCATTTCCTCGGCACTCAACGAAATGTCGTCTACCACACTATGAACACGTTGGTCTATTCGATCAAGCACTACCAACACTCGCGATAGTAGTGGTTTGAGCTTTAGACATCGTGTACTGCTTATTCTATTTTTCTGCTCGAGAACCCCACTGAAGCATTCAATCGGGTAGTAAACTCTCTCGATCTTTTGGATGAGGACTGATGTGATTTTTCCAACTATCTTTTCCTTGATCACGAGACTCAATGTCAGCTCTTCTCTTCTCTTTGGCCAATTCTTCGGCCTTACACGCTCTCTCAACGAGTACCACAAAATTCTCTTAACTCTAAAATGCCAACCAATAATCAGATGTCTTCGTTCAACCGTCTTCAAACCTCTTACACATGATGGCTTCTATAGATATACACTCCCGCGCATATTTACTGAGCCTCATAAACTCATGCTCATACTCTGTCACCGTCATACGGTCTTGCTTCAATGCAAGAAATTATTTCCTTTTCTGGTCTATAAATCTTTAACTGATATACTTTTTACGAAATTCTTCCTGAAAGAACTCCCAAGTTATCCTCTCTCTCGGTACAGTCGACACGAGAGTATTCCACCATTGATAGGTCGAGTCTCGTAGGAGTGACACCACACACTTCATGCACTCCTCTAGTATGCACTATAACTCATCAAATACTCTAATGGTATTTTCTAACCAGAACTCTGCTATCTCTGGATCATCATCAATATTCGCTCGAAATTTCTCGACCCCTTACTTTCGAATTCTGTCTACTGAAGGTTTCTCTCTTCTAACCATTTCTACTCATTGGGGAGCTACAAGGGCATGTTGAGGGATTGGAGGAGGTGGGAGAGGTGGAGCGTTCGGATTCGCACGAACAAACTCTAAATACCAAGCGTTCATCATATGGAGGAAGGCTTCTTTAGCCCCTCCACTCTGAACATCCTAATGTCATGGCATGAATATCCGATCTATTCCTAAGGTTCACCCGGATTTTACCACATCAATCTCATCATGTATATTCATAATCCACATTCAAACATTTTATGCTATATCAATTAATCAATGCCAAATAACAATATAGTTGCATTATTTACACACAACTTACCTTGGTATACAAAATATGGTTGACTGATTTGATTTAATCCAAAAACTTAGTTTTTCCCCGATCTAGGTCCGGATCCCATTTTTCTTAATCTATAATGATAAAATTTACTAATTTAGTCATCACATTAACCAATACATCCCATAACTCATACTTTGGCAAGATGACCATTTTGCCCCTGGACCTTCATAAAATTACATGACCATTTTGCCCCTAGACTTTCATAAAATTACAATTTTACCCCTAGGCTCGTAAATCGATTTTCATCAAATTTCCTCACTAACCAAACCTAGCCCAATTCTTTTTATACTTATGGCAGCCCTCAATTTTAATTATTTCACACAATTACTAACTATTTTACAACTTCTTCAAAAAGGTCCAACCTAGGTGTTTTCATGAAAATCCTTTCACATAAGTTATTTATTTATCAACCAAGATTCATTTTTTTTCATAATATTTCAGCAAAAAACACAAATACTTTCATGGCAAAACCCTAAAATTTCAACCTTATTGCAAAATAGTCCCTTCATTAGCTAGATTAAGTTATAAGGGTCCCAAAAGTATAAAATTATCAAGAAATGCCATCTAAATCACTTACTTGCAAGGGTGAAGAGTGGCTAAAATTTTGAGCTTCTAAAACCCTTAAAATGGCTGATATTTTCGGTGGTATGGACAAGAAGATGAAAAAGATGACAACCCCTTTCTTTTTATTTAATTTTATTACATATTAAGCCACCTAATACCACCAAATTTTGACTTTTTGATTTTCTTTGTCTCTATGATCGGCTATCAGCTTGATATATGCCTATTTACTCACCAAGGACCTCTACTTAAGGTTCTCTAGTTATATGACACTTTTAACTAGTAGAATACAAATTTTGCCTTTTATGCGATTTAGTCCTTTTTCAAAATTAAGTAAGTAATCACTAAAATTAATTAACCTAAATTTTCATGCATTCATGTAATCATGCTATAACACATAAAATAATGTTAAAATAAATTTTTAACCTCAAATTTGTGGCTCCAAAACCACTGTTCTGACTAAGCCCAAAATCGAGCTGTTATAATATCCCTCTTAATTCCCCTGGTTATCAACAAGGTATCATTAACAAATTGACCGATGAATTTCCCAAACTAACGTGCCAAACCCTTTAAAATCACTCCTATTAGGAGATTATGAATTTGTACCCAAAAATTCGTGTAAACCAGTGGTACTTACAATGGATCTTCCCTTGGCCCCATTAGATGGAATATAATAAGATGCCTATTAAACGACCAAGGTATGTCATCTATCACCCTCTTTATATCAACTTCATAATATAATTTGAACATAACCCTCTTTTCCCCAATATCAGTGATCGAAACTCCTCCTAATGTATACCATAAATAAACCAAAGTCCTTCTCATAGAAGGAAAATGAACCACACTATCCATCAAGACTCTTTTAGTCCTCCTCTACCACTTCCGAATCCACCTGAAATTGTATCAGCACCTCATCATCATCCATAAGATTCAAATTAGCTAACTCTTCCTCCATAACCGCCAATCTTCCTTAATACATGCATGGATGGGGTGAAAATTATTAAATTCCATTCATTGAAGCCGCCAATTCTCAAGTTTGAGAAATCATCAAACTTGCGATGACTTTTTGGATGAGATCCAGGAATTTCTTGGTTAATATGTCTTCATGGCGTTCTAAGATCTATCTCTTACCTTTGAAATGCACTTTGAATCACTCAATTTGAAGTATAAGAGCTCAAGTTATGATTGTTTTAGTGCAGACTGCGTGAGCAAAATTTTTGGATGGGATTATGACAAGAATTACAAGTTTCAGGCTTTTAATTCGAGTTTAAATCATATTGGGTTCAAGTTTTAGGCTTAATTTTTATTATATATGAGCCCAATATTGTATTTATCAACTCTTATTATTTTATTATTCTGAAATTTTAGTTATTATTAAGTATTTCAAATTATTTAGTAGTTTTATGTTAACAAGAAAGTTTAGTTTAAAACCACTTTTTATTTAGATTAATTAGAGTTCTAGTATACTTATGAGATTTATTTAGCTAGCCTATATAAAGGCTTCTTGTAACACCCTAACTCGAATCCGTTGCCAGAATAGGATTACGGAGCATTACTAGAGTTTATAGAACAAATAGACAAAAATTTCAAACATTTCATATCATATAGCATTCATGTCAAAAACCAATTAAAATCATACATATTGTCACTTACACGAGCCCTCGAGGCTCAAATTAGGCATTAGAAACAAATTGAGATTATATCAAAAACTCAGAGAATTTTTTAGAAAATATTAATTTTTTTTCAAAGGTGTTAGGGACACACGCCCGTGTGGCTAGACTGTGTGTCTCACATGGTCAAAAGACATGTCTCACGCGGTCAAAAGACACGCCCGTGTCTCAGGTCATGTGGGCATTCAAAATAGAGACACATGGCCATGCCTCAGCCCGTGTCCAAAATTATGAGCTTTATGACTTGGGTCACAAGGCCAAACCACACGCCCGTGTGCCAGGCCGTGCGAATATATTGACTTGTACTCTTTAAAAGACACAGGGGACACATGCCCGTGTGGTTGCCCATGTGGACAGAAATAGGCTATTTTATAAGCCATTTTTCTCAACCAACAAGGCATATACCTATAGTTATCATCATACATACAAACAAGCCATATTATGGCATCCAAAACAAGAAAAAATCAAGCCTTAAATATATAATATCTTAACATACAACCAATATTCCTTTGGGCGCCTCAAATGATAGATTATAACATGTGTGTTCATGTATTCAATATATTCATATGTACAACTAATGTATATGCACAATTGTACCCAATGTTTACCAAGCTAATTTGCATAATTTCAAACCAAGTCACTTACCTACCAAAACATACCATCTGGTGCCAAAATGTATTTTAAATACTAATATATTTAAATATATTTATACCTGATATATTAAGGTACTGATTCCTGATCAATTCATCAGATCCCAAAATACATGTATACAAATGCACTTTTAGCTAACATTTTTTCTTTTACCATACAATCATAAACCAAATCACCCATCAATCATATAAGGCAAATATGCACTAAACAAAAATGTGTCTAAACATAAGCCAAATAAGTGACTAATTTTAACAAAACACATATAGGCCAACATTAACCAGAATAGCTATACATGCCATTATAACAAAAATCAAAACATTCGAAAGTACCAATAGAATCGATGGATAGTGTGATATATCTCCGACAAGCTTCCAACCTAATTGAGCTTCCGATAATCTAAAAAGTAAAGGAAAACAACTACGTAAGCAATGAATGCTTAGTAAGCTCGTATAAACTTTAATCATATCAATTCATTTCAAATATGAAATTTATACATATCAAGAATAATCCAATATTGACACTACAATACCCGTGAAGTTATATTCAATAACTCACAAGGTGAATAAATCTACAGCATCACTTATACATATTTTTCTTAGCATAGTAAGATTTTAAACAATTTTAACTCTTCCAAATTTCTTTATTTTCATTTGCATTTTTATTACTTTTCACACTCATTTCCTATGCATAACACACCAGTCATAAACATATCATTCAACCATAGCCACAAGCTAGTGCATTTAAACATAGCTTTTTTTGAATTAATCACATGATAAGTCATTTTATAAGAAATTGCAGAACTTAAACCTTACCACTCTTTCATGAACATTAGCATATTTTCGCCTGAGTTCTTACCATTTCAGTGCATCATATAAATAACATATTACCATTCAACCAAGCTTGGCACTTGCCTAAGCATCAACAACAACATTGATTAGTGTACTTGCACATATTTCAATAAATTCAACATTGATAAATTTATTTTCTCGACATGTCACACTTGAGTTTATTACTCGTCTCAATTTACATAATTTCCTTGATTCATCATATCAAAAATATTCATATATGTACATGTCATGATACATATCATTCTTTTACCGTTTCTTCATAAACATATATCATCATTTCATTATATCAATATATCATATACCACCATTTCCATGTATTTCGTATAAATATCAAGAAACATGTATGAGCTCAATAATAATCAAATTTACATGTACATATACTTTCCACATTACGTGTCCAGATAACATGTACAAATCATATCAATATATTTCAAATTTATTTTCATAATAATTCGTCTCGAATTCAGATTATCTCATACCAGAAATTTGCTCGTTGAATCGTTCATTATTCGATGGATACACGGGTAGTACACACGAAGTGTACAATTTTGTAAACCATCAATTCATATATAGGTATGCCATACGAGCATGTAATTGGGAAGCTCTTCCGAGCCATATAACAAGAAGCTCATGTAAGCTATGTAACGGGAAGCTCCAGAGAGCCATTAACAGGAAGTTCAAGTGAGCTAATATCGGGAAGCTCCAAAGAGCCATTAACGGGAAGCTCATAAGAGTCATTTATTGGGAAGCTCCGAAGAGCCAAATATTGGAAAGCTCTGAAGAGCAGTAAATGGGAAGCTCAAAAGAGAGTCATTAATCGGGAAACTCGCAAGAACCATTTAACGGGAAACTCGTAAGAGCCAAATATCAGGATGCCCATGAGATCTAATAATGGGATGCTCTTTTAAGCTGTGGTGTGTCTGCAACACATGCAGGACTACAACCAATTCAGGAACCCTGTATCCATCGAATTTCATTTATTCATACGAAACTTAATATTTGTCAGATATGTGATTGACTTTCATACATGACCATTACACAATTCACATATATAACATTCAATTCAAACATATAAATATACAATTTAATTACACAAACTTACCTGGCTAAATTGCAGCAATACTAAAGTTTAGGGGCATTTTGGAAATTTTTCATTTTTCTCGATTTTTCACCCGATATCGATCTAAATTAATAATTTCATTCAATATATTAATTTAGGCGTTAAAACCATTCATTTCATGCAATTTAGTTATTTTGACATTTTACAAAATTACCCCTAAAGTTTAACTTTTATTCAGTTTAGTCCCTAAACTCAAAACATGCAAATTAACCATTTTAATACAAATCCAAGCTAGCCAAATGTTCACGGCATTTATTACAGTCCATTTTTGTAATAATTTCACAACAAACCCTTGTGTTTTTACTATTTCAACAATTTAGTCCCTAATCGGGAAATTCATCAAAATTACTTAACAAAATACTTTTAAATATCAACCAATATCTCAAATTCATCATTTAACATCTAAAATCATATAGATTCATCAATGGAAACGTTCAAAATCTTTAACAGTTTCAAAATCGAAACTACAGGTTAGCTAGACCTAGTTGTAACGATCTCAAAAACATAAAAATTATTGAAAATGAGGCTAAATTGAACTTCCCTGCAGTAAAGATATGAAAATTAGCTTAAATCTCTCACTCCATGTCAGTTTAAGCAGAAGGTAGAAGATGAATTGCATAGAAACATTAAAATTCAATTTGTTTGTTTTAATTTTAAACAATTTACCATTTTGCCATTAAGTCCTTTTATTTTATTATTTTTCATGCTTATGCCGCCTCATCATTTTATTTTAGGTATATTTGCTTCTTAAGTCCTTCCTTTTTTATTAATCAAGCCATTTAATCTCTTAAATATTATAATTAGCAAGTGTTACACCTTTTTCAATTTAGTCATTTTTAATTAATTAACTATCGAAATGTTAAAATTTTTCAGTGAAACTTTAATACCACCTTAGTGACACTCTGTAAATATTTATAAAAATATTTACGGCTTGGTTTATAGAAATGAGGTCCTGATATGTCATTTTTCAAAGCCACTTGAATTAGGGATTTATCAGTCAAATCTAATAATTCATTATAAGACATAAATTATTAATTCAAAGATATTTTTAAAACCATATTTGACTCGTAAATATTAAATAATAAAATTTACGAGCTTACTCGCCAGATTTGGTGGTCTTGAACCACTATTTTCGACACTACTAAAAAAAGAGTTGTTACACTTCTCCATTGTTCATTAAGGAGACAAATTTGTTTTCATTAATAAATTTTTCAACCCTGAGAGTTTGCTTCTTGTGCAAGATTTCTTTCTTGTGATTTTTAGAAGTAGTTTTCTTCTTGATTTTCTTCAAGGAGTCATGAGAGTTCATTCTTCAGCCTTCAATTTGCCAATGATTATTTTTTTGAGAGTTGATTAGAGTTATTAATTGAGTTTGTTGGGATTTATATCTCAAATGGTTCAGTTGAACATTTATCATTCTATCCATCATATCCATTGGTTTATCGTTCCACCTTCCACTTTACTTTAATCTATATTTTCACTGTTTAGTTATTATTTTGAATATTTATCCTTTATTTTTCGTATTTCTTTTGTTATTTTCCAAATTTATTTGGTTTTTTCCTTTCAATTCACATCCGAATCTTTCCTTCTTAAGTTAAACAACTTGAATTCGATCCTTCTTCCGCTTCAATTCCTTATCATCCCTAAGCTCAGACAAGCCAAAACCCTAGCGAAAAACCAAAAGAAACACGCTCTATGAGCAGACAAAGAAACAAGCTATTTTAGCAGACAAAAAAACTATAATCCTCTACTTCCTTATGGTAACCCATTGTTAATATTGTAATACATGAAATATAAAATTTAAACACTTTTAAATGATTAATATAAATTATTTTTAAATTTTTATGTGAATATATAAATCATATTTATCTTTTACAGTTAACATAATTAGAGGCAAATTTATACTTTGCCACCTAAACTGACAAGTTTGGTTTGAAAAGCACTTTTAGAATTCAACGATAAACAAAGTCTTAATATTTTGTTTCTGAGTTTTTTCTTCATTTTTTCCATTAAAAAAACTCATAAAATAGAGAACATGGAGACAACATAATTAATCCCAAAGGGTTAAAACCAAGCAAAGAATCCAGGCTGCAAGATTAAACACCAACATCCATGTTCACTATAGCAAAACAACCCTTCTATTGCCTTTTTTTAAGCTTTTTGTAGCATTTAACGTCACTACAACGATAGCAACAGATAAAAAAAACACCAAAAAAATGCTAGTTGCAAAAGATAGTGGTGTTTCACTAAAAATGTCGCTATAGATATAGAACATTTAGTGGTGTTTCTGAAGACATGCCGCTAAAGGTTAGACCTTTTGGTGTTTTTCCTTTGTTAATGTCGTAAAATGTAAGACTTTTAGTGGCATTTTGGAGGAACCCGTTGCAAAAAGATTTACATTTATTGGCATTCCGCAAGGAAAACACTAATAAATTTCCAAATTTTGCTTTATTTAAAGATTTTTGTTGTATTTTTACACTCTATAATAAATTACAATACAAATCAATCCTTTATAATTGGGTAAACTACACTAGTAGTCACCTAACTATTAGTAAATTTCTTTTTTGGTCACCCAACTATTCAAAATTTTCTTTTTTCGGTCACTTGTTAAATCACCAATAGAAAGATAATTTGACAGCTTTCAAAATTAGTATAATAAAAACCTTTAATCCTGGGGATTTAATTGCTAGGCTCTAGTGTCATGGGATGTGGAATAGAACTCGTGATTAATGTGCACAAAATCGCCCAACAAGGTCAACCAATTAAATTGGGCTAAGTTAACCCACTTGGACTAGCCCGATTTGTGGAACACGGGGGGAAACTCATTTACTTGAAGCCTTGGTTACCTAGTGAAACACTTTAGTGATTTAGAGTTATCAAGGTAAATATTGTAAACCTAGGGGGATAAAATTGTATAGTGTTTAAATCCCTTAGGACTCTCATCTTGTAGATAGATATTAATCTTAGTTGTAGATTACGTCTGTTCACTTGTTACTTGAGTGTTGCTTCTGCTAAGTTTCGATGCCTTAGGAAATTTCTTTGAGAATTCTCACCTTTTCGAAACTTAGGTTGACTTAAGTAGATTTAAAATAAAAATTTCACCTATGTAGTTTGCCAGATTAAAATCTTAGCCTTGTAACACTAGGCCTGGGTTGATTTGCAAATTCATTAAAAGCATGCATGCAAATCTCTAACTTAATTTTGAACTATGATTCAAATTGATATTGAATTTGTTGTGGTTATTGTTATATAATCTTAAAATGATTCAAAAGCTTCGAAATTGTCCTAAACTTAATATAATAAGTTTTTATATAAAAAATATGATATATTCATAGATTTATATTTGATACATTGAAAATATATAATTTTACACCTTAAAATCAACCAAAATGGTGTATCGGAAGGAAAAAGTAAACCAAAATAATGACTCAACAACAAAAGCTTCTTTTTATAAAAGAAAAAATCAACTTGACTTTTTCTCAATGATATACCATTATCAGATTCATTGATATTGTGTAAACAATGTATATACGATCAAAATATCAAACAAAAGCTTCTTTTTATAAAAGAAAAAATCAACTTGACTTTTTCTCAATGATATACCATTATCAGATTCATTGATATTGTGTAAACAATGTATATACGATCAAAATATCAAACATTTGAAATTAACTTTTGGAATACGATCATCAATATTTTACAATGAGTAGTTCAAATTTGAAATACACTCACTTTTTTACAGGTTCCATATCAAATAGATCCCATATTAAATTAATACTGGATCCATACCTTAATTTTGAACAGAACTAATAGGACCAGTTAGTTAATTTTAATCATTATATATAACATAAAGTAGGGCGAACCTTTATGATCTGACAAGAAAAACCAAAAAAGAAGGTTCAATCCATTGTACCGATGGTACGAACTCTCCAACCTTTTCAAGTTCCAAGTATGATCAATCCAAGTAGGTTATTGGGTTGCCTTCTCAACTCTATTACTTAAAGTAATTGAACAAGTGATTTGCCAAGATCATGTTGACACCTCAAAATCTAGAACCAAAAAAGTAACCGAAATTTTTTAGCTATTTAACCTGCAATTCTGTTTCTAATTGGTTGACATTCAAAGCAAAATAAGAATTAAGATGTGTGACAATAATAATGTTTATGAAATGTATAAAACAAGAATTGATGCTCTAAATATGTCGGTTTCTAAAGCCAATTGAGATTGTCACATACAAGAAGTCGAGTTCTTTGACAGAAAATACTATTACCTACAAACTTGTACACTTTTTAGTCTAATCTCAAATTCATTGTCCTCTCAAAAGGTTACATGATAAGAAATAATCAATTATTAAATTCAAGTTCCAACATGCCTCATGTGCAAACCCAATAAACAAGCTTGTACTTGAATCTAATGTACAAAAAATGTGCAAGCTAGAAAGTGTCAAGACATTCCAATGGGCACCAAAACATTGACTAAAAATCCAAATGTACAACAGTTTCCATGATTCAAACTCTGAAACTATGATATCATGTAAGTTATATGATCGGTTATCCCAAAAACATAGTCGGGTGATCAACTATATTTAAGCTCCAATATGATATATCATGGTTTTTTTTACTAGCCTAATATCAGCCTTTTTTCTCAACAATTGCCCATCCGCACCACGGAGCCAGCACATATTTAGCAGACTTTGTCATACCAGGAACTTGTCTACAACAAAATTTATAGTTTACCTATACTAGGTATGCTTGGATTTCTTTTTCTTTTTGGAAGGCTGTTTGGCAGCAGGGGCAGCAATATATTCTTCAGCATTGATATTTTGCAAAGATTTTTGCTTTCCGAATTCCTTGGCCTTTTGCTGCAGTGAAATCCAAGGTGGGGCTGCTTAGAACTACGCCCAATTGTAACAAGTATCTTTGAAAAGAAAGAAATCTTATAAAATTACCTTCAAGTACTTAGCAAGGGCAGCAACATCTTCCTCCTTGTTCTCTGACTGGTTAGAATCTTGCTTCACGGGTTCCTGCAACCGGTAAATTATATTACTGCTGAAACAAATAAATAATTGATAAAAATGGTTGGACTTTGTGATTCTATGTGTGAGCCACTATAGGTTTCAAAATCGAACCTTGGGAGGAACAAATGCTTCTTCTCTTTTTCTTTTGTTTTCAGCTGTTTTCTGTGCCTGCTTCTCTTGCTTCTCTTCCCACTTCTTCGCTAATTTCTTTTTCTCACTCAAGAAGTATTCTCCAGATTCCAGTTCTTGATCAATCTGGACAATACCATGTACCAATGTAAGTTTGGTTTCCATAAATATCCACAACAACAACAATAACAACAATAATAATAACAAGGATGACGATGACGACAACAATGACGATTTATGCTGCTCCAGGTCATTATTTCTCTTGAAGTACCCATGTCCAGAACCCATATTAGACACATTGGGACCTGGGTATAAGGATATACTACTCCAAATACAAGGAAAACTTATAAAAAAGTTAAACATAACCACATACACCTACGCAACATTCGACACTCACACCCAAGTTTAGGTAACATAGCTTACTCACACTGCAGACATACAGTGGCTATTCAGTATCTCAGTTTAAAG
This sequence comes from Gossypium stocksii, assembly GCA_020496765.1. Lineage (NCBI taxonomy): Eukaryota > Viridiplantae > Streptophyta > Magnoliopsida > Malvales > Malvaceae > Gossypium > Gossypium stocksii. Next base: position 48,415,215 of record CM035624.1, read on the forward strand.
GAAAAAGACAATCTGCGGGTTGGAAGCTTCAAATATCTATATGCACCCAAGAGAAAGAATAGCTTACTTCCCTTTTTTTTTTGGGGGGGGGGGGGGCATTCATTAGCTTACATTTCCTTTTCTTTTTAGAATGGAAGAGCACAGGAAAAACAACTTAGACATGTAATGGATACTAAAAGCAAAGAACCAACCCCTCATTATTGACTCCAAAATTCACCCCCCAGATAGAATAATTTTTCAGTTACTATGTACACTAGCTTACGCGCGCCTACATAAATTTTACTAAATTTTATCATCCCAAAAAAGATACAGATAAGATTTAATCCAAACCCAAAGTTCCTACAAAATTTCTTTTGGAATTCTCCCTACTTGCCTATAACAGAAACCCCTTCTAAAGTTAAAGAATGCAAATGTCTCACCAGCCACCAGATCATTTGGCTCAAAAATTAAGATTTTGCACTCTAGTTCTTAGAGCAAATATGTTCAGCTAAGCCAAACAAGATTATACTAAATAAAACTACAACTGCCTATCTAAAACAAACACAAGCTAAAAATAAAACCTTAAACCAGAGAACATTGTGCAGGAAAACAACATTACTAAATAAAAAAGGAAACATCTCATTCTAGTCTAATGAGGGAGACAAAAAGAAATCATGTTACCATAAAAAACCCTAAGAGACAATCAGCTATCTTACCTTACTAGGTTGCTGAGGAGGAGGGAATGGTGTATATGGTTTCTTCTCTTTACTCTTAACCTTCTTCGTTTGAACATTTTTCCTGGAAGCATTATTAGATGGTTAAATGGATATCTAACAGAACAAAGCATGAAAATAAGTTAAAACATGCAAATGAAGAGAATAGATATTTTACTTCTTGAATGTTGGAAGAAACCTATCCCAGTTTTCATCTTTGAGAGCTGGATCCTTCTCAAGCTCTTTCTTCATCATGAGAATCTGGATGATGAAAAGGAAGGGAAAAGGAAGACATGGTAAGACAGGAAAAAAATAGGAGATAGGAACTGCTACTGAATATTTATACAATATCAAAACACATCTTACTGGCATAAATTAAAGCAACGCTAGTAAAACCAAAATTGCAAAGTCAAGTTTTTGGTACCTTGATATGGTATACTGGATGCATTTTATTTTCTATGCAGTCCTCCACAATCCTCCTGACTTGTTTCAAACCTTTAAATGAACCCATAGCAGCAACAGTGTTTCCCTATTCCATCATGTGGAAAGCAACAAAAGATTTTCCGTTTGTGGTTCTCCATTTCAACATAGAGCAAAAAATACAGTTCAACAACCAAAAACGAACAAGGGTGAGCAATTACCTGAACAAGAATGTAGCAGCTTGTCAATATTTCAAGTGCCTGCATCCAGTAATGAAGGTGATTATTTTAAAGTAAAAGTATTTCCTCATGCCTCAACATAGCCTTATAAGGGGATTATTTTAGAATCATGTTAAGACATCAATCATACACACCTTCAAAGTTGAAGAATTTGGCCCCACAAGGCGCTGCCTTCTTTTAACAAATCGTTCCTGTAAAAACAAATATTTAGAAAACTTTGTGAAAATTTTTAGATGCAACAATGTAATATCTTGCCATCTATCAAAATGAAAAATAAATTTAGTAAGTTACACAGAAAAACAAAAAATAAAAAAACCAAAAGCTGTCCAAACTCAAATATAAAAACTAAAAAGGATACAATTCAAATAACTCGCCTTCTCAGCATGCTGTACAAACGACTAGTTAACACTTAACATTAACATATAAGCAGATATAAATGTTCCACTTTGAACATGCTATAGCATCTTCATAAGCAAGCTATAGACTGAATGAGAAATAGAGGTTCAGCATGCATAGTAGTAAAGCCTAAGGAATATAATAAGCAGTTTCAGCTTTCTGTATGCTGCTTACAAACAATTCACAGTAGCTGCATCGAAGATAACCTAATCAATCCTATGTAGTGCACAAGTGACAGAAGGCATATATATGTACTTAATCAATAGGTGAAACAAAGATGAATAGAAAAATCACAAAAAGTTTCAGATCATAGGATCCAGATTGGAAGGCAACATAAAACAAAGAACCCTAATTTGCATCGCCCAGACAGACATCAAAAGATAGATGCAAAACAGAAAGATCTTACATTAAGTTTAATTAAGATATATAGAACGTGTCAAACTAAAATAGTATTACAGACTAGATATTTGTCCATAATTAGCTTCAAGAAGAAACATTAAGGAACTCAGATTTTATAATCCGAGTTTTATGGGGCATCATGTGGTCGAAAAATCTTCTTACTGGTGCAATGCATCATAGTTGACCCTACATAATGCTAAAAGAGTGTATGCTGAAAGAATTAAAGTTCAAGTGATCCAGCGATATAAGATCCATTGATCAACCAAGGCTCAACTACAAGTGAAAGAAATAATCAAAGCTCGACACAGATTTCAGCTACCTACTAAAGCATCTGCTTGTATACCAATAACGACCATTATACCAGATTCACAAAAGTAAAATGGGCAAAATTTTAATCAAATAAATAAAGGAAATTCTGAAACACATACCTTATTGCGAACCAAGTTTCCAATTTTTATGATGTCACACTGCATCTCATCATCAAGTATTTTGATGGCCTAAAATTAAAAGAAAAAGTAAGAACTATACTCAAACAACCTCCATACATTTGGTTTAAAGGACTGATCAAAAGCTATTTCAAGTAAAATGGTCAAGAAAATCTCATGGGAAATAAACAAACATTTAACTAGTTTGTGATTGACAAAAAGTGCAAGCATAGTTGACAAGTCTACCTGAGGGGCAGGAACACTTCTCGATAGAAGCTTGATGAGATCCCTGGCCTTAATAATAATATATGGATCCCTAGTTTTTCTTGTTGTTGAAACCGTCATAGACCCTTCAACCTGATCACCAATTAAAGGCATCAGATGATAAAGAACCATATGTGAATATTATAGCAATAATAGTAGAGTGCCAGTAATCAATATAAAAGATTGGAGAACAAGGGGAAGAAAACTTTTGCAGTAGAGTGTTTACTAAGTATTTTAAGCAAAATGATCCTTCAACCTTTGAAGAAGGCAATCTGATAAATATGGGATTATATCTAATTATGACAAAGACAGAAGTTGATCCAACGCTCTGACAGCTTTCTTAAGCTATTTCTTAAGAAGACTACGTATGGAAAAAAAAGGCAAAAATGAAGTGAAATAGTAATCCTTCTTCTTGAATGGGACAAGATGGAGGGAAAAATGTATGCTCTAAACATTTAAAAGCCAAATTTACAAATTATTATCATATTAATATATGAAAATTACACTTTGTTTTTTATTTCAATTTTTGCATATCTTTTGATAGATACAAAAGAGTCGAAGACATTAGCTAAATTATGTCTTTCCTTTCTTTCGACTACTCAAGCATACATGATGACTGGTAATATCCCTCTGCTTTGTTTCTAGTAACAATTTTAGAACATCTAAACAATGAATCAGTAAGCCCAAAGAAACAGTTACAATCTAGAGGCTTGCAGAAAACAAACTGCTCAAACTTCAACCAACCCAAAATCTAGAATACAAAAAGACCACTGAGTTAAGCCATTAAAACACTTGACAGAATTTGAAACTTACCAAGTTCAGCTCAGCAGCAATACCATATTCTTTCAAAGCAGATTTAACCTTCGGCCAAGCTTCTTGCAAGTATTTTTCTTAAAACAAGACGACAGAAAAGATACCAAACATAAGTAAATTTTTAACATGTAATCAAATTAGAAAAAAAAATTGTAGAGGAAATTAATTAATTACCTCGGTAACGAGGGAAGATAGTGGAAAAAGAGCTGACTTCCAGTAACCCATCGGGGTTCCAAGAGGGGTCAAACTTTTCAATCTTCCAACGGTCTATGTTTGGGTCTTCGTCCCATGGCTTTGGCTTATCGTGTTTCCCTTTATGCTTCTTTTTCTGTTCCAGATTTACTTTTTCTGCATTCTCTACCTCCATTTTAATTTTCAAAAACCCTGTAATTGCGTTAAATAAAGAAACAAAAGTTACTTCTGTTCGTCGCAGCCTTCGTTATCCGGACTCGGCAACTTGTGGTGCAGTAGCCGTGTCGACACGATACACACTGGATACGGGTCAGATCGGGCAAAAACCAGCGGACACGGCAATGGGTGAGAACTGAGATGAGAAGAGAAGAAAAAGAAAAGAAAACTGATTTGCAGAGACGAGAGAGAGAAGAGAGGAACGACGGTAGGAGGCAGATGATTATGGAAGACAAAGGAGGGACTTTTTCAAGAACAAAAATTAGGGTGTAATAAATGCCGTACCCTATATCTAAGATGTACCATTAAGTACCCGCTTTTTATAATTAAAATTTTAGTTATTATTTTTTTTTTATTTTTAGGAATTTAATTTTAAATTTAATATAATTAAAATTATTTTATTAAATTTAAGTTTGATTTTTTAATTATATGATTATGGAGTAATCATTTTTTTATTTTAAAATATTACGTCAATAAATTTAACTAAAAATTTAACCGTATAAAAAATTAGACCTCAACTTTAAATTTTAAAAAATTAAGACACTAAATTATTGAAAATAAAAATATATGCATTTAATTTCAAATTTGTGAAAAGTAATATATTTTAACCTATTAATATTTACAGAGATAGTATTAAAGGAGAGAGAACAATATATATGTTTAAATGTGCTCAAAATTAATATAATTTTTTAAAATTTAAAATTTAATATCTAAGTTTTAATTTTAAGATATTGAATTTCTATATTTTTTATTTAAAATATTGGTCTGTCCATTGAAATGTTGATGTGATTGTCATAACATACTAGACGAGGACCTAATAAGCTAGATTTGAGGATTTAAAGCTAAAGTCATCACTAATCAATTCAAACTATATTGGTTAGTCACCTATCGCTTAAAGTTTCAAGATTAAATCTAAGATAAATCTAAAGAAAAAAATTTAAAAACTACTGCTCAATTTCATCACTAAAAAATTAAGTTATATCACCCTTAAAATATCAATTCAAGGATAATGTTGCATAGTTTGGCATCTAGGGTTTCCAATTTAAAAATTCTTAATATATGCTCCAAGTATGGGTTAAATTAAAGAAATATGCTATTTTTTTAATATTTAAGTATGTCGTTTTTTATATTAATCGAAGTATATTGTTTTTGAAGAGAGAAAGTGAAAATGCGTCTTATAATGTGCACTTTTAGTTATATTAGCTGAAAACGCATCCAGTTTTCACTAAAAATTGGTTAAATATTAGTACTTTTGTCTTTGAGTCCCAAGTTTGATTCATCTCGTACTCACATTTATATTTTTTATTTCATGTTGTTTTAAGCTTTTTATATATTTAATTAATGTTTTTAACACATTAATTTTTTTAGTTAGATAGTTAAATAATTGTAATTTCATCTTTGAGTCTCAAGTTCAATTTCTCTTATAAACATTTTAATATGTATTTTTTATTTCATGCTGTTTCAAATTTTTTTAATTAATGTTTATAATTAATAAATATATTATTTTTAAGTTCTTTTAATTTTAATTAATAACTCTTTTATTTATAAAATAAAATAATAAATATGTAATTATTTTTAAAAAAATCAACTAATTCTTTAGATATATTTCTCTTTATATATAATTTTTATGTCAAATATTTATTTTATCCACCTATATTGTGGTTATGGTGATGTCTAATATTATAAAATCAAATAATTATTTCAAATATAATTATTTTTTCATCTACATTGTGGATATAATATTTCAAATATCATTATGTTTATATTAAAAAATACATGAAATCAAGAATAAAACAACATGAAATAAAAAAAATACATATTAAAATGCTTATAAGAGAAATTAAACCTAAGACTCAAGAATGAAATCACAATTATCTAACCATTTAACCAAAAGGGTTAATATGTTAAAAATATTAATTAAAAATATATAAAGCTTAAAATAACATTAAATAAAAAATACAAATGTAAGTAGGAGGGGAATTGAGCCCAAAACTCAAAGACAAAAACACTAACAATTAACCATCTGACCAAAGAAACTAAGCTATCAATTTTTAGTAAAAACGTGTTCTGTAGTATACATTTTCACTTTCTCTCTCCAAAACAGTGTATCATAATAAATATAAAAAAGCGACATACTTATTTAAATATTAAAAAAATAACATGTTTCTTTAATTTAATTGCAATTATGTCTAACCTCGAATACTAAAAGAAAGTTAAATCTAAAATTTAAAAAAATTAACATCTAATATTAAAAGGAGTTTTATTTATAAAATTAACATCTAAAATTGAAAGTCTAAAATTTGACTCGAAACTTAAGACTTAAAAGAAAGTAACACTAAGTATTTTTTTTTGAAAAAACAAATCTAAGAATCTAATATTTGGAATCCAAAGCAAAATGTAAAATTATCGAAACCTAAAATCTAAAAATTATTGATATCTAAATTCTAAGTAAAAACCTATATCTAAACCAAAGTGGAATTAAATCTATTAAAACTTAAAAATTTTAAATATAAAGTAAATCTAATTAAACCTACTAATTCTACAATTCTAGATTCTAAGCAAATTTTAAAACTTGAACTTCTAAATCTAAAGGATAAACTATCAAAATAGTCACTTTGTTTGAAATGTTACATTTTAATAATTTATATTATCGTGTTGTAACATTTTAATCACTGAGTCTTTAATGGTGTAGCGGTAAACTGACGCAGCACGTTAAATCATCATTTCAAACAAAAATTTTAGGTTAATTTATACAATCGATTCCCAGATTTTTTTCATTTTGAGCAATTTAATTTTTTCTTTTATTTTTTAATTTTCCTTTTTTTTTTCATTCTCTTCTGCTTCTCCTTTTGTTTTCCTCGCTTATTCATTTCTTTTAATGTAGTTTTTCTATGCAAGTGAGGCAACCTTGTGGATTAGTTTTAACAAATAAAAAATATAGAAAAACTACATTAAAAGAAATGAAGAAGGGAGGAAAACAGAGGGAGAAGCAAAAGAGAATAAAAAAAGAAAAGTTAAAATAACATATAAAAATTAAATTAAATTGCCCAAAATGAAAAAAATATAGGGATTAATTATATAATTTAATCTAAATTTTTTGTTTGAAATGATGATTTAACGTGCCATGTTAGCTTACTATTACACCATTAACGACTCAATGACTAAAATATTACAACACGATAATGTGACTAAAACGTAACATTTTAAATATAAGTCACTAAAATATAACTTAAGACAAACAAAAATGACTATTTTGACAATTTACCCAAATCTAAAAATCTGAAATCTAATCCAGAAAGTCTGCCATCTAATTTAAACTTCAAAGTCTAAGCTAAAAATCTAAATTTAATTTAAAATTAAAAAACTTACTTGAGCTAAAAATAACTAGAACCTAATTGAAATTTAAAACATAAAATCTAAATTTTATTAAACTTGAAATTAATCTAAAATACCTAAACAAAACTGGACAAATGGAAAGCCACTTAAATTCTAAACATAGATCTCACTAATAACAAAATACCAAGAAATAGAATGCAAAAACTATAAACTCAACAAAGCTAGAAAGAAAAGAACATAAGAAATCACCCACAAGAAACCAAATTAATAGATCAAATATCACCACCATTTAACAAAAATGAAGAGGACACAATGAATAATGCAAGCAAAAAATATGGGAGAACTTCCGGCGAAAGGGCTTGAAAAAACTCAAAAACATGGGGGACTAGGAAGGAATTTGCCCATTCTTCTAGTTATTTAAACTCAAAACCCAAACGATTTTTCATTTTTTATGAAAACCATTTTTTTTCTCTTCTTTCTTCACTACTTATCTTTGCTCTTCTCCATTTCTTTTTAGTCAGTTTCTTCCAGGGAAATCCTAGCAGTGTCCGATTTTCGATGGCAAAACACCGTACGTGTGGCCAAAAATTTAAAACGTTTTTAAAAATTTTATTTTTCTATTTCACAAAAAAAACAAAAACAACTAAAAAAAATTCTTTTTTCTTTCATTTCAATCTTTTAAATATGGGAAACCCAAATTTCATGAACCAAGATTCTCACTGTTAGAATCGTAAAAGTATGATTTAATATAAACTTATAATTGTAAAACATAATCTATCATGTCAAATTATCAAGAACAAAACTAGATGCAGAAGCCTACTTGAATTCATCGGTTTCTTGAATTTTACGGATCTTGAGATTTTGATCTTCCAAATTAACACATAAGAAATTCAGAGAATATTTGCTCTCTCTTTCCTAAAGATGGTATATTAGAAAAGTTATATTGTGTGTAATTTAGACCATAACCCTAATATATAACTTTTACACATTAACCCTAATTTCTAATCAACTCACCATTAATAAGAAATTAGTTACTAAAGTATCTATACATATTTGACCCATACTTTATTTAATAATTAAAACCCAATAAACATTAACCAAATTAGATCACTTTTAATTTGGGCTAGCTTATTATAATAGTAAATAATAACATGTAGTTACCCTTATTATATATGTGATGTCCATATTTTCCAACAATCTCCCACTTGAACCACATATATTAATTGCTCTATAATTACATGTCATTATATAACGTTATGAGCTCAAAACTTTACTATGATATCCAAAAAAGTTATTTCGAACAATCTTGTCCATTAATTATGTTAACATAGAACCAATGCGACTTTCGTTACATATATCATACTTAAATCCATCCCTGATCGCGTATATTAACACAACCAAATAATATAGATCAAGTATGGATGTGTTGCATGAAAATTACTTCTAATATTATTTAAACATGTCTATTTCCAATTGGTCCTCCTTAACCTCAATGAGATCGAACTTACCAAAATTAGAGTGTGAATAAACCAAATAAACTTTATTTCTATAGAAAATAAACTTAATATTCGTAAACTGAAATAATTGAAAATGTGTCTATAACATAAAAGCATTTTAAAGTGCAAAACTCCTACTGAAACCAAATATCCTCAAATGACATTACACCTATATGAGCATTGTGCTCATGAAAAACCTTGGGTGTAGTCCCTTAGTAAACGGGTTCGCAATCATGGAGTTTGTCCCAATATGATTTATAGGCACCTAACCACTTTGAACTTTTACTTTAACAACTAGAAACTTAAAGTCTATTTACTTTGACTTTGATGTGCTCCTGTTGTTATTAGAATAAAGGGTTGCCAATTATTGTCACATTTTACACCTAGTGACAAAATATTGCATCAATATTGCATCAAAATCAGAGTTTGTATACTTGATGATCTCTAACTTATTAGACCTTTGATATGTGAGCATCAAATCTTTTGTTCACTAAAGATACCTCATAACCCTCTTGGCTACTATCCAATGGTCCATACTAGGGTTGTTTAAATATCTGCTTAACATCCCAACAATGTATGCAATGTCCGGACACATACATACTTGAGCATACATTAGACTCCTCGCTTTTATGACTAGGGAATCTTATGTATTTCCTTAATCTCAAAATCATTCTTGGGGTATTGGTTGAGACTTAACTTATTATTGATAAGTAGTATGTCATTAACATATAAAACCTAAATATAGAACCTTACTCCCGCTGAACTTGTGGTTTATACAATTATCGACCAAATTCATTTCTAAACCAAATAAGATAATCATTTGGTAAAATTTGTAATACTATTGATGAGAAGTCTACTTAAGCCCATAGATAGAGTTCTTTAATTTGCAAATCATTAAATTTGTATGATCAGATACAAAGTTTTCTAGTTGCACCATATAAATGTATAATCAATGCTACCATTGAGAAACCATTAACTTTACATTCATCTGATGTAGTTTAAGGTCAAAATATTCCACTAAAGTTATTATAACCCTTCCTCTAGTGGACCTTTTTAATGACATTCGTTCTTGAGGTTGTTGAGTTTGTTCTTCTGGAACAACTACCTCATCTTGAATAGGGAGTTGTTCAACATTGTCTCATTGAGGTTCTGGATTCACTTCTTGATCAATGATAGGTATGAGGACTTGAACATCATAAAAAGTAATAGCAAGAATTGAGTTAGAATCCAATTCCTCCTCAAAAACAATGTCTCTAAGCTTATTTCTGCATCCAAACTCAACATCATTAAAAAAAGGTTGCAGTTCCTGTCTCAAAAATATTCTTAATTGTGGGATCATAAAACTCATTGCCTCTAGATCATTCAGAATAACCAATAAAATAGTTGCTCACTATTTTGGAGTCCAATTTATTTTCATGTGGCCTATAAGGTCTTGCTTCAACTAGACATCCCTAAATGTGAAAGTGGTTTAGGCTAGAATTTTGACCTGCCCAAAGCCCATAAGGTGTCTTTGCAATTGTTTTAGTGTGTATTCTATTTAGAATGTAAGCTGTTATCTTTAGAGGCATTGGCCAAATGAGCACTTTTAGATTTATTATGTTTCAAACTTTTTCCTTTTAGAGACAATAAGAAATGAGCTCATTTAGAGTCTATTTCTCTTTTTGACAGTTGTAACTAATTTTAAATTGGTTAAACTATGGACGAAGCAATACCAAAACCATAAGACCAAACAATTCCTCAGAAAGCTCGATCTTAAGTGTGTAACAACCCAAATTAGGGCCTAAACGGAATAGTGGTTTCAGAACCACAAATCTGAAGTAGAAAAATTTATTGCGATAAAGTTTTAAGGTTTATAATGTGATTGAATGCATGTATGAAAATATCGTAAAGAAATTTTAACGATAGAGTGTCCAATTTGAATATTAGGACTAAATTGCAAAGGTTGCAAAATAGATGTTCTAGAAACTTTTAGTGCTTAATTGAAATACATTTTTAAATTGGAAGTCCTTATTTAATAACTAGACCATTAAATGTCATGATGGACAAAAATGGACATGGAAGGGTAAAATTTTAAAGAAAGGCTTTAAGGGCATTTTGGTCATTTGGTTAATAAAAGAATAAAAAAGGAAAATAAGTAAAAAATTGTGTCCATCTTCTTCCACCTTGGATGAAATTCTCAAGCTCTCCATGGCTAGGGTTTCTTCAAGTTTCAAGCTTGATAGTAACTGCATCCCAGTCCCATTTTTAATGCTCTTTATATTTTTGAAGTCATTATCGCCCGATTTACCTATTTCTACCACTAATTTGAGCTAGGGTTCATGTGTAAAAATTTACCCATGTATGACATGCATGTATTTTGATGTCTAATGGTAGAAAATGAATGTTAGTTCTGCATTAAACGACTTTTACTAAGTGATTTTCGGTGAAAATGTCCATAAGGACGTATTTGTAAAAGTTGTAAAATTGGTGGTAAAAATCTAAATTGAAAGAAAATGTGAGCTATTATAAGCATAAGATAGGTTTGGATAGGCTTGGGTTTTGAGAAAAATGAATACATTTCATTTTACAAGCTTAGGGACTAAATTGTAAATAAGTGAAAAGTTAGGGGCAAAAATGTAAAATTGCCTTAATATGAATTTTGGGTCAGATTGAATAATGTGAGTAATAAAGAGCTAAATGTGTTATTATAGAGCAAGAAAGACGTGGGATCGACATTGATCGGGGGAAAGAAAAGGTCGTGGACTAAATCGTAAAATTTGCCATTTTTGTACCGAGGTAAGTTTGTATGTAAATAATACATCATTAAATTTATGCTATATGTTGTTATATTGTTTGAATTGTGCAAATGACTCATTCAATGTATTTGACTAAGCTTCGATAAGTGTTAAGTGAGAAATTCAAGTTGAACCTTAAGAATAAAATAGGATATGAGTGACATGTCACTAGGACCTTAAGTGTGATTATGTGATTATGTGACGTCCGGGTGTTGGTCTTATAGGACTACCAGTGGCTAGGTAATCCTGCATATGTTGTGAATACCTGTCAGCTTGTGTAAGCAGCACTGAGTAGCTACGTCCCGACCGTCAACTTGTGTGAGCAGACCCGTGACTAGCTCGAGAACGAGCATATACGTGAAATGTGATAAGTGATAGCTTTAGCTACATATATGTAGCACTAATGTACAAGTTTTCCGAGTATTCGTTAGTAATCGAATGTGTTCAACAGGAATAACAAAAGATATGAAAAATATATGTGTGTTTGTATGATGATGTGGTACAGGTGTGCACGAGAAATTTGTAAGTATGAACGTTATAAGTGGTGATATTGTGGTAAGTTGTGCTTGGGTAAGCTTAACATATATGAGCTCGATGGTGTAAATGTATTAACTCTCCTTATGTGAATTTTCATGGTTAATATGCTATTTTTTTGCATATAAACTTACTAAGCTAGTTAGCTTACCCCTCATTTCTTTTCCTTTATCTTATAGTGTCGCCAAGCTAGCTCAGGATCAGGACTTGTCAGAGGCTTGCATCACACTATCAGAATTGTTATTTTGGGTATTTGACATTAGTGATCTTTTTGTAAGTATGGCATGTATAGGAACTTGGTTATTTTACTGTATGTCATATTTGGTTTGGCCAAAATGTTGGCCTAAGTTAGATGAAAGTCCATTTTGTATATGGCCATTTGAAATTGGAAATGGTGGGTTATTGGTATAATCAATGCAAGATGTCTTTCATGAATAAGTTGATAATTGTGTAATGTCCACGCATGGGAATTATGATATGTGAATGATGAGTGAATGCTTTGATTGTGAAAGTTGGTTGTTCAAATGTGTTATGATAAGAGTTGTTGAATGGGCATGTATGCTATTGTGTTTCAGGATGGCAAATGGCTTGGAAGATAGCCTATATTTTGTCCATACGGGTAGGCACACGGGCATGTGTCTAGGCCTTGTGTGACATACGGTCAGCCTAATGGGCGTGTTGACAAGCCGTGTGTCCTCTGCACCCTAATTAGGCAAAATAGAATACCCAGTAGTAAACACATGGGTAGAGACACGGTCATGTGTCTCAGCCGTGTGAAGGACACAGCCTTAGGACATGGGCGTGTGCCCAGGTCGTGTAAAGTCTATACATTAATTGTGAGAAATAAATTCGCCACACAGCCTAGCACACGGGTGTGTGACTTGGCCGTGTGACCCTCAATTGTTGATGACGTCATAAACAGAGGGTTATAAGGTTGAGGACACGGGAGTATCCCAAGCCACACGGGCTTGTGTGACCACACAGCTTACCCACACGGGCGTGTAACTCTCCAAATATGAAAATTTTCTAAGTTTTTATGAAATTTTCTAGAGTTCTCGGTTTAGTCCCGAAACATTTTTATAGCGTGTTTTGGGCCTAGTAGGCCCTTAATAGGGACTTTATGAATATGTTTGAAAAGTTTTAAATTTTGACGCAAATTTTATGACTTAGTGTGGTACGTTTATGTGTGTTTAAGTCCAGTAATACCTTGAACCCTGTCCCAGCATTGGATGCGGGCAAGGGGTGTTACAAAGTGCCTTAAGTCTTGAAGCAACATGGAACATCTCCATAATGTTCTCGCTCGCGTTTCCTTGACCCTTATACTTCATAAACATCAAATAAGTCAAAAGTGATGTCATCTCAACCTTATCGTTTTCAGTAAAACATTTCTCAATTTCATCAAGGAAACCATTGGCTTTAGTGATCTCTTCAGATTCTGTGCCCTTAAATGCTTCTGAAATGTTGTACTTCAAGATCGTTAGACTCATGCTATTTGAACGATCCCACCTCTCAAAATCTCTTTTAGCATCAGTGGTGCTTTCTGTAGTGAGAGGTGTAGGTTGTTCTTCCCTTAGTGCAAGGTCTATGTGTAACACCCCTAACCCACATTTGTCAGCGGAATAGGGTTTCGGAGCATTACCTATCAAATAGACATAATTTCAAAACATTTCATATCATATATTATTTAATCCAAAATCAATCAAACTTATACATATTGTCACTTATTCGAGCCCTTAAGGCCCAAAATACGTAATAGAAACAAGTCGAGAGTAATTCGAAAACTTTGAGAATTTCTCGTGAAATATTAAAACTTTTCAAAGCTGCAGGGTTCATACGGCCGTGTGGTCAGGCTTTGTGACTCACATGATCAGGAGACACGCCCGTGTCTCAGGTTGTGTAACTTTCTGACTTGGGTCACACGACCTAGCCACAAGCCCGTGTGCTAAACCGTGTGCCCTTTCGAAATGGTCTCGCACTCCCGTGTGCTAGCCGCGTGTCTTACACGGCCCATTCACACGCCTGTGTGTCTGGCCGTGTGGACTTAAAATGTACCTTAAATAATAAGTTTACCATTCTCTGCAAGCTTGGACAGTAAGCAACTCAAAAATCATTCATTTAACCATTTTAAAACACTATCAAACATATCCAAAACATATCAAAACAATCATCTTAGGTCTCTGACTGATGTACCCTCATTAGTACCACAATTATATCATCAAAATTAGGGGTGTTCAATCGGTTAACCGACCCGAAACACTATTAACCAAATTAACCGACCTTTCAAAAATTTTAACCGTTAACCGAACCGAAAGTTTTTCAAAAAATTAACCAAACTGAAATTTTTTTGGTTAATTCGGTCGGTTAGCTGAATTAACCAAAAATTATATATTTTTTATGTTTAGTTAAAATAAGTATAAAATTAACCGAATTACCCAATTTACCTGAATTAACCGAATTACCCATTTTACCCGAATTAACCGAATTAACCGAATTATTTTTGTTTTTATTTTTATTCATTAAATTATTTGTAATTTTTATTATTGGGTTAGGTAATTGGGTTGGGTAATTGGGTTAGGTAATTAATTTTAGTTTGATTGGGTTTATGTTGGATTGGGTTTGAGTGAATAGTGGGCTATTTATATATTATAATTTTATTTATTAATTTTTCGGTTAACAGATTGGTTTCGAACCGAATTAACCGTTAACCGAAAACTCAAAAAATTATTAACCGACCCCGACCGAAAAAATTCGATTAATCGAATTCGGTTGGTTAACCGAATTTTTTTGGTTTTACCCGAATTTTGCACACCCCTAATCAAAATATCATTCAAATTCAAATTATAAACATACCTAATTTAATTCATTTTACTTAGCTTATGAGCACTTAAACACCAAATTAACATGCCAAAATAAAATTTCAAACACAAACACATGTATATATATACCAAACCAATATTAACCTTATTTATATTCAGTCCACAAAATAACTATTAATTAGACACTGTAGGTATATGCTGACACATTTCAAAAGGATAAACATCACCACGTTTGAGTTCGGGACCGTTGTTGATGCTGAATCGGCGATCAAAATTATTACCTAACCTGCGCACAGAAAACAAAACTGTACATTGAGTAAAAACTCAGTGGTATTTTTATAATCCAAATATCATAAGATATGAAGTCACAAATATCACATTTCATTATACAAGTGCATTATACTTTCCATATTCATTTCACGAGTATATAACTCATATATTCCATTTATTTGCAACATGTTTCACATTCTATTTTCAATTTACTATTTCACTTCCATTTCTCATACCATACTATTTCAATATCAATCATAAAGCTTTATTATTCATTTACCCCTATTGATACGACTCGGACTCGGACGGATACACGGATCCAAACAAAACACACCAGTTTGGCACCCAGTGCTTTATTGGATAATTCAAAGTAATAATTTGACACCCAGTGCCTCTCGGCTAAACCGAAGTAAATTAGCACCCAGTGCCTCATCGAATTAATCCGAAGTACTAATTTGACACCCAGTGTCTCATCGACTTGAAGTCAAAGAAATCTCTGAACTCTTCCAATCTCATGGCATGCCATCTATATCTGACTCAGCCCGATACAATTAATAGAGTTTCAATTCACTTTTCAAATACAACCAATATTCAATTCAATTCAAATAATCAATATATATTCAGTATATATATATATATACCAATTCAATCAATATAACTTCAATAAATACATCACATACTAAATCAATCTATTTCAATTGCAAAACACAATAATTCTCACATCAACACTTACCATATACATTAAATTGAATTATAACAATTAACAACTAAATTCAGATTATAGAAATACAAACCAGAAATTCCAAGCTATTCCTCGTCAACTTTATCTTTCCCCTTTTTAGTCGAGGGTTCCGGTACGACGTTAACTACAGAATTAAATAATTAAAAATCATCAATACAACACAATTCAATTTCATATTGAATATTTCAATTTTTACTCAAATATTGCCTAAATTTCAATTTAGTCCCTAAACTGAGACTAACTTTATTTCTTCATATTTAATTCCATATTTTCATGCAATTTCCACTTTAAACTAGATTTAACTCTCTATTTTCACATAAATTCCTAAATTTCAAAATTTTCACAATTTAGTCCCTATTACACAAAATTTACAATTTATTCTACAATTCAATCCTTTTTCATATATAACTTAAAAATCTATCAATTTAATCCCTAATACGAAAATTATTCAACATAGACAACACTTAAAACTCAATAATTTCTAAATTTTTTGACATGGGTCGGGTAGTTTTAATACGGAGATTTCAGAAACATAAAAATTATAAGAAAAAGAATTAAATTAACTAACCAATTGAGCTTTGAATAATTTAAAACCCTAGTTTTGTGTCTTTCTCTTTCTTTTTCCTTTCTGTTTCGTTGGCTTTTTCTATTTCTTTTTCTTTATCTTTTTCTTATTTATTTATTTATTCTTTATTTATTTGTTTTATTATAACATGATATGATATGATATGATATGATATGATATGATATAATATAATATACTCAAACATTAAGTAAATATATTATAATATATATTTTAACTTTAAATTTTATATTAATCTTCATCTTATGCCACCTTATTTTAAGCAATGGTATAATTGCTTCTTTAGTCCCTTTAATTTTTCTTTAGTCTATAATTCAACTTTCACCATATATGCAATTTAGTCATTATACTTAATTACTCTTAATTCATGTAAATTCACCTAACCAAAACCTAATTAACTACATAACTAACTTCGTAAATATTTCTAATAAATATTTACGAGTCTAATTTACGAAAACAGTCTCAGAAATATATTTTTCAACACTCGTGACTCTCTAGTCGTTACAATTCTCCCCCTTAATAAATTTCATCCTCGAAATTTACTTGAATAGAGGTAGGGGTACTGAGATCTCATTGTCTCTTCCGATTTCCAAGGCGCTTCCTCAACACTATGACTACACTACAATACTTTCACTAACGGAATTCGCTTATTACGCAACTTTTTCACTTCTCGTGCCAAAATTTCAACTGGTTCTTCTTCGTACGACAAATCAGGTTGAATTTTAATATCCTCTATCGACATAACATGAGATGGGTCCGATTGATATCTTCTAAGCATTGAAACAAGATAAACATCATGAATTTTCTGCAATTCCGTAGGTAAAGCTAAATGATAAGTAATTGGTCCTAATTTTTCCATGATCTCATATGGTCCAATAAAACAAGGACTCAGTTTCCCTTTTCGGCCAAATCTCAAAATTTTCTTCCAAGACAAAACTTTAAGAAATACTTTATCGCCAATAGATATATCTCGATGTTTTAAATTTGTATATGATTTCTGTCTGTCAAAAGCTGTCTTCAATCTATCTTGAATTTTCTTAACAATGTCTTAACATTAAGAGCTTTGTGTGTAAAATTGTGTTGAGAATGTTGGATAAGTTGTGGGAAGGGTAAGTGAATCTATGTTTGGAAGTATCGGTATGGTTGATGCTACTGATGATTGTATATTGCCAACAGATAAGTTATGTGTAAATTTGTATATGGTTTTGGTATTAAATGTTTACATATAGACTTACTAAGCTTTATGCTTACTCCTCTCTTTTCCATTCTCCTTCAGTGTTTCCTAGCTAGCTCGTGGATCACCGGACGTCTGAGGCCTATCTCACACTATTGGCATAATCACTCGGTATAGTTAGATTTAAGTATTTTTGAGAAATGGCATGTATAAGAACTAGACTTAGTAATGGTCATTTATTTTGGGAGCCAAATGTGTTAGCTTGACTTTGAATTACTTCATTTTGTACGAGGCCAAAAGTATTGGCTAATGAATATCATTGGTTAATGAATGAAATGTGGATGTTCATGTTTTTGCAAAATGGTTGGATGATTGAAATTGTTATAATAGTTGTATGATGATTGTTTAGATGAATCTTATTACGTTGCAATGATGCTAATTATGGCTGTTGGCTGAGTATTGGAGTCCTAGTATATTTGGACATATGTTGGTCTTGTTTCAGGGTGGCAAAAAGACTTGGTAGATAGCCTATTTTTGTCTATATGAGTAGACACACGAGCGTGTGTTTAGGCCGTGTATGATACACGGTCTGCCCCACGGGCGTGTACTTAGACCGTGTGTCTCCTGCACCTTGCATGAGAAGAATTAAATGCTTAGTAGTAAATACACGGGCTGAGACACGACTGTGTGTCTCAACCGTGTGGAGGGCTGTGAATGCAAACTTTAGAAACAAAATACTCAGGTTCTTGCACACAGACTACGACACGGGCGTGTCATGGCCGTGTGACAGACACGGGCTATGCACACGGGTATGTACCACAGCCGTGTGTCTGCTGACATCATAAATAGAATGTCAAGGTTGTTACATACAAGCCGTGACACGGGCGTGTCATGACCGTGTGAGGGACACAGGCTGGCCACACGGGCGTGTGCCAGGCTGTGTGAAAACGCCTGTAAGTTCAAAGTTAGAAAATAAATTCGTTCAGTCGAGGGGCACGGGCGTGTCCCTAGGTTGCTTAGGCCGTGTGAGGTACACGGCCATTAGCACGGCCATACCCTGAGGCCACATGGGTGTGTTGCCCTTCCACATGGGCGTGTGTCCTGTTTTTAATAGTAATTCTTGGAAGTTTTCTAAGTGCCTAAAACGATTTCGGGTTGCTTCCAAAGAGTGTTTTAGGCCTCGTAAATCCATATGAAGGATCGAAGAGCCATGTTTGAAAAAGTTTTAATTGGGATGTATTTCGGTGGCTTAAGATTGATTAAATTGCATGTGTTTTTGTAAGGTAATGCCTTGTACCCCTTTCCAGCGTTGGATATGGGTAAGGGGTGTTACATTTAGCAGTATCAGAGCTATGGTTTAGTCAATTCTAGGACTTACCTAGCTTGTGTGCGAGTCTAGTTATACATGCCATGGTAATATGATAGTGTTACAACTTCTGACGACTATGAATTATGTTTTCATATAGTAATGGATCCCGATCAGCCTATGGCAGATGATGTAGAAAGTAATGCATCGGCTTCCACTGAAGGGATCGCGCCAGTAGAAACTGGGCCCGTGATGATGAGTCAGGACGGAAGGGCAAGAGAGGCTACTTTCAAATGATGGACGCTTGGTATGCGGAGTATGTTCATGTGAACCCGGACACTCTTCCTCCCCCACCTCCTCCAATTTATCACCATGCCTGATAGCTCCTCAAGGGGCAGATTTGAGTAGGAGAGAAAAACCTCCGATAGACAAACTGAAGAAGCATGGAGCGGAGGGATTCCGGGCGAATAAGGATGATGACCTAGAGAGAGCTGAGTTTTGGTTAGAGAACACCATTAGAGTGTTCGATGAGCTATTGTGCACACCCGATGAGTGCATAAAATGCATAGTGTCACTTTTGCGAGATTCAGTCTACTAGTGGTGGAAGACCCTCGTGTCAGTAGTACCGAGAGAGGGTGACTTGGAATTTCTTTCTAGACAAATTTCACATGAAGTATATCAGTCAGAGGTTTATCAACTAGGAGAGAAAAGAGTTTCTCGAATTAAAACAAGGTCGACTGACGGTTACCGAGTATGAGAGCGAGTTCGTGAGACTCAATAAATATGCATGCGAATGTGTGTCTTCTGAAGCCACCATGTGTAAGCGATTGAAAGATGGGCTAAATAAGGACATCCAATTGTTGGTGGGGATTCTAAAGATTCGAAAGTTCGTGGTGCTCGTCAAAAGAGCGTGTAAGGCCGAAGAGTTGGCTAAAGAGAAGAGAAAGGCAGCTATGAAGTCCAGTGACTCCAAGAAAAGATAATAGGAAAATCACATCAGTCCTCTTCTGAAAGATCAAGAGAGTTCCCTACACGATTGACTGCTTCAGTGGGATAAACACGCAAAAGCAAGAATAAGCATCACACAGCGTCTAAAGCTCAAACTACCTCCATTGTTAGTGTTGGCAGTGCCCGATCGAATAAACCTAAATGTTTACAATGTGGTAGACAGCATTTTGCAAAGTGCTGGGGAAATAGTCAGGCCTGCTATAAGTGTGGTTCTCGGGACCACTTCATTAAAGACTGCTATGAGAGAGCGGAGAAAGAGGGGTTTCAAAAATCCCGACCGAGTAGTGCACCGTCGAGGGACAGGCCACAGAAGAATCTGGGGAGTGGGGCCGGTAGTAAGAGTATGCCTAGAGATCTGACTGTGAGAACTGAGGGCAGAGCACCGGCAAGGACCTCTGCCATTCGTGCTCGTGAGGAAGCCTCATCCCTAGATGTAATTACGGGTACTTTCTTTATTCACAATATATCTGTTCTTGCTTTAGTTGATCTAGGTCTACCCATTCTTATATATGCATGAGGTTGGTACCCAGAATAAATGTGCTAGTTGAGTCTACAGAATTCGTGGTAAAATTGACTAATCTACTAGGCAAACACGTATTAGTTGATCAAATATGTAGAAACTGTCCTTTGACAATTAAAGGTCACTATTTTTCGGCCAATCTTATGTTATTATTGTTTGGTGAGTTTGATGTAATCTTCGTTATGTATTGGTTGTCGACTTATAATGTGATAGTGGATTGTGGGAGGAAAATTATTAAATTGAGATGTGAAAATGGAGATGACCTTCGGGTAGAATTAGGGGGACTTAATAACCTGCCGAAAGTAGTTTCGTGTTTGACTGTAGAAAGATATTTGAGAAAGAGGTGTGAAGCATATCTCGCTTTTGAGTTGAACATCCAAATATTTGAGAAGAAAGTTGATTCGGTGCCAGTGGTATGCGAGTACCCGGATGTGTTCCCTGAAGAGTTGCCCGGATTACCGCCAGAGAGAAAAGTAGAGTTTAGGATCGAGTTGGTCCCTAGTACGACCCTTATCTTGATTGCTCTATATAGGATGGCACCAAAGGAGTTAAAGGAACTAAAAGTTCAACTACAAGAACCAACAAATAAGGGATTCGCTAGACCGATCTATTCTTCGTGGGGAGCGCCGGTCTTATTTGTCAAGAAAAAGGATAGTTCGATGAGATTGTGTATAGACTACCGATAGCTCAACAAGGCTACGGTGAAGAATAAGTATCCTTTGCCAATGATCGATGACTTATTTGATCAGTTGAAAGGAGTGTCTGTGTTCTCCAAGATTGACCTTAGGTCAGGGTACTATCAGTTAAGAGTCAAAGAACAAGATGTGCTAAAAACCGCCTTTCAGATGAGGTACGACCATTATGAGTTCCTCGTCATGCCTTTTGGCTTGACAAATGCTTTTGCGGTATTCATGGATTTGATGAACCGGATTTTTCGACCCTACTTGGATAAGTTCGTAGTTTTCTTTATCGATGATATTCTCGTTTATTCTCATGACAAGAGGGGGCATGCGGAGCATTTAAGAACCGTATTGTAGACCTTGAGAGATAAACAGTTATATGCCAAGTTCAGTAAAGTGAATTTTGGCTATGCGAGGTTAGATTCTTGGGACACATTGTGTCGGGAGATGGGATCAGAGTTGACTCGAGTAAGATCTCGGCTATAGTTTAGTAGAAGCCGCTAAGGAGCGTATCGGAGATTAGAAGCTTTTTGGGATTAGCGGGTTGCTATAGATGATTTGTGAAAGGGTTTTCAATGGTCGCTACTCCAATGACGAGGTTGCTTCAAAAGGATGTTAAATTTGAGTGGACCGACAAGTACCAACAAAGTTTTGAAAGATTAAAGGCTTTATTGACTGAAGCCCTGGTTTTAGTACAACCCGAACTAGGAAAAGAGTTTGTAGTGTATAACGACACTTCCTTAAATGGATTAGGGTGCGTGTTAATGCAAGAGGGCAAAGTAATTGCATATTCTTTGAGACAGTTAAAGCCACATAAGAAGAACTACCTTACTTATAACTTAGAGTTTGCCGCCATCGTTTTTAGGCTAAAGATTTGGAGACATTATTTGTATGGAGAGATATGCCGAATTTTCACGGACCAAAAAAGTCTGAAGTATTTGATGACTCAAAAGGAGTTGAACTTGTGGCAATGGAGATGGTTGGAACTGATAAAGGATTATGAATTGATAATCGACTATCACCTAGGAAAGGTGAATGTAGTCACAGATGCATTGAGTAGGAAATCTTTGTTTGCCTTAAGAACTATGGATGCTCGATTGTCTATGATCGATGATAGTTCGATTTTGGCTGAGTTGAGGGCCAGACCAATATTTTTGCAAGAGATCATCGAAGTTCAGAAAAGTAGCAAGGAATTACAAGCTAAGACAGCCCAGTGTGAGATGGGAAATGGATCAGACTTCAAAGTTGGTACCAACAGTTGTTTGATGTATCGAGATCGAATCTGTGTACCTAAGGATACTGAGCTTATTCAGAGGATTTTACAGGAGGCACATAGTAGTCTTTTATCGATTCACTTGAGTAGCATGAAAATGTATAACGACTTGAAGAAAATGTACTGGTGGTCAGGAATGAAAAGAGACATTTCAGAGTTCGTCTCTAAGTGCCTAATTTGTTGGCAAGGAAAAGTGGAACACTAAGTACCTTCGGGTTTGCTGTAGCCCGTAATGGTTCTCAAGTGGAAGTGGCACTGAGTTACTATGGATTTCGTGTCGAGACTGGCTTTGACGCCAAAGAAGAAAGATTCAGGGTGGGTTGTTGTGGATAGGCTAATAAAGTCGGCTCACTTTATACCAGTTTGCATGGATTACTCAATTGAGAAATTAGCCGATTTATATGCCGTCGAGATAGTGAGACTGTAACACCTCTAACCTGTATCCGTCGCCAGACTAGAGTTAAAGGCATTACCGAACCAATCTAAACTTTTACATACATCATACAATCATTCATCACAAAACATAATCAAACATACTCATATAATCCCTTATGAAGATCTTTGAGACCTTAAACATGAAAAGGAAGAAGGTTAGGATTAAACCGAACACTTAGAAAATTTTTCAAAACTTTAATATTTTTTTATACCGTAGAAGTCACACGCTCGTGTGACTAGGCTGTGTGCCTCACACGGCTACCAGACACGCCCATGTATCTAGGCCGTGGCAAAACAGGGCATACATACTAACTTATTTACACAGCTACGAGACACGCCCGTATGCTCGGCCGTGTGAAAATTAGGGAGGTTACTGACCTGCACACACGGCCACAAGGCACGCACGTGTGTCTAACCTGTGTGACATCCTGACCAATTCGGCTAAGGTATAGGGATCACACGGTTGAGACACACGTCTGTGTGCTTTAGTTGTGTGGTACAAAATAGGCTTGGTTTAAGCCACATTTTCCCATCCAATTGCTAAGTACCTACAATACAACTTGTATGACATTCAAATTGCAACAATAATCAACCATTTCAGCCAACTACCAACCATAACATAGCTCAATTCATCATCATCCAATTCATACTCATTATCCAAAATAAATTATAATAAAGTCTAAAATACAATAGCCTATCAATATACACTTACCTTAACCTAATGACATCATATTCAATCACTTATAAAACTTACCAAAATCAAAACATATTCCATACCAAAATGACCATTACTCAAGGCCATACTTGCATTACATAAACTTACCACAACAAGCATATTCTTAACCATTTGTTAGCCACATCACATGGCATAATTAAAATATATTTCAAAACATAACCTAAAGACATCTAGCCTATGCATGCCATAATTCAACATATTCACTTACAAAATATACCAAATAAAGATTGATAGTGTGGTGATGATCCTTGATGATCCCTGAGCTTTCGATAGCTTCAATAACTATAAAACAGAGTAAATAAACACAAAGTAAGCTACAAAGAGCTTAGTAAACCATATACAAATAAAATCATAACAAAGTAAACTTTTTAACATTAGAACCATATGATCTATGGCATATCATAAGCAAAAATTATAATTCACATTGATCTCAACTAATCAAATTCATTTACTCAATTTCACATATCATATTCATATAGCTAACATATTAAATGATCATATATATACATACAGACCTCTTATTCTCCAAATTTCTTATACATTCATATGTATTGGAGTTCAGATGTGCATTCGTATTCTCCTTCACTTTCTCAGAATACCCGTTGAACCAATCAGAATTAACTAGGATACATGGATAGTTCAGAAAACTCATACAATGCTGACATCCCAGATGTGGTCTTACATGGAATCAGATATCGATGCCACTGTCCCAGACAGGGTCTTACTCGAATCAATACGATGCCAATGTCCTAGACATGGTCTTACACGTTAATCTCATATCGATGCCAATGTCCCAGACGTGGTCTTATACGAAAACACATATCGGATACTATGTCATGACATATGTATCCTAACTATTCTTAAGATTCGGACGGGGCTTTTCAGACTTGATCACATGCTCGTAATTCACTTCGGATTTCACATATTCAGCTTTCATAGCCATATGATACAATTCAATCAACATAATAGCAATTATAATTCAATTTAATGCATTTATTTGTATATCGACTGACCTCGTACGGATGTGAACAGACAAAAACGGCTATTCAACGATTTTTGACTTTCCCCGATCCAATTCCGTTTTCTTTAGTTCTTGATCTATATAAATTCAAATTAAGCTTTTTTATTCACTAAATCATTCAATTTAATCCAAAAACACATAATTAGGGCATTTTATAATTTAGCCCTCACATTTACACATTTCCTAATTCACAAAATCATCAAATTCACCAAATTTCACCACATTTAAGCAGAGCCGAATTTCAATGATAATCAATTAAGCCCATATAACACATTTATTTCACAAATTAGTCCTTCAAAATATTATTTTCACAATTTAGCTCAAATATCTCAATTTCATCAACAATTCTTAGATAATACACGTCAATCTATCACATATCTTTTATTTTTCATCAAATATCATCACAAAGCTCAAATTATCAACAACGGAACATTCCAAAATCTTTATCAAAATCAGAAATTAAGGTATGAGCTTTGGATAACACGAAGCAACCATCACAAAAACGTAGAAATTATTAAAAACCGACATAAATACATACCTTAATCAAGTAATTTGCTAGCCAAAACCTTGGGAGCCTTCTTTCTTTTCTTTTTCTATGATTTTTGACAATTGGAACATAAAAATGACCATATTTGTGCTTTTTTTTTATTAAGCCAACATTAATAAATCATTTACTAAAATAACCTTCATCTTATAATACATAAAACACTTATATTATGGTCATTTATGACCATTCAAAATTTCAATGGTTTAATTGCAATATAAGGCCATTAATAACAAAAGCCATTCCAATTAAACACATTAAATATATAGCATACTAATTTTACCTTTTATGCACTTTAATCCGTTTTCAAATTAAACACTCAAATAGACAAATTAAATCACAGAAATTTCACAGAAGTTAATTTAGATAACACGGACATAGAAAATAATATTAAAATATTTTTAAGACTCGAATATGTGGTCCCGAAACCACTATTTTGACTAGGGTCTAAATCGGGTTGTTACAGCTCTCCCCCTTAGAGATTTTCATCCCCAAAAATCTTACCGTTAAACAGATTCGAATGTTGTTTTTTCATCACATCTTCAGTCTCCTATGTAGCCTCTTCTAGATCGTGACGATGCCATAATACCTTGACTAATGAAATCTTTTTATTTAGTAGTTCTTTCACTTCACGAGCTAAAATGCGGGTCAGTTCTTCATCATAAGTCATATCGGGCTGAATTTCAATCTCAGACAGATTAATCACATGAGATGGATCAGATCTGTATTGTCGAAGTATAGATACGTGAAATACATTATGAATATTTTCTAGCTCAGGTGGCAGAAGTAATTGGTAAGCAACCGGCCCAACTCTTTCAATGATTTCATACGGTCCGATGAACCTCGGACTCAATTTACCCTTTTATCGAAATGAAACACTTTCTTCCACGGAGAAACTTTCAAAAAGACTTTGTTGCCAATCTCAAATTCGATATCTTTGTGTTTCAAATCAGCGTATGATTTCTGACAATCAGAAGCTACTTTCAGGCTATCTCAGATTATTTTCACTTTCTGTTCAGTCTCTTTAATCAAATCAATTCCGTATATCTTATTTTCACTGAGCTTAGACCAATATAACAGTGTACGACATTTTCTACCATACAAGGCTTCATACGGTGCCATTTTAATACTCGATTAAAAACTATTATTATATGCAAATTCAATCAATGGCAAATACTGTTCCCACGTACCTTCAAACTCAAGAATACAACATCTCAACATATCCTCGAGTATCTGAATGATTCGCTTGGATTGACCATCCGTTTACGGGTGAAAAGTAGTGCTAAAATGTAATTTCTTCCAGAATCGCAAAGTGAATCTCGGATCTCGATCTGACACAATAGACAAGGCACCCTGTGCAATCTCACAATATCAGAAATATAAAACTCAACTAACTTTTCAAGTGGGTAACCAGATGTATCAGAATAAAGTGAGCAGATTTCGTCAAATGATCAACTACGACCCAGATTGCAACTTTTTTTCTCGGACTTAGGGGTAAACTAGAAACAAAATCCATCGTCACCTTATCCTATTTACACTCTGGTATCATGATTGGTTGTAATAAATCAGAGGGCATCTGATTTTTAGCTTTGACTTGTTGACATACTAAGCATTTCAAAACAAAATTAGAGATGTCTCTTTTCATTCCTAGCCACCAGTATAGTTGTTTCAAGTTATTATACATTTTTGTACTACCCGGATGTACAGAGAATTTACTACTAAGCGCTTTACCCAAAATCATCTGATTCAGCTTGAAATTTCTTTGAATGCAAATTTGATCTCGAAATCTCAAACAATCATTAACATCAACACAAAATTCAGAATTTGAATCAGTATTACACTGAGTTGGCTTGGCTAACAATTTATTATCCACTTTCTAAGCATCAATAATCTGTTGCAAAAACAAAGGTTTTGCCTTTAATTCAGCTAATACCAAACCGTTGACAGATAGATCTAAACCAGCATTCATAGTATGCAATGTAGATAGTGATTTTTGACTCAAAGCATCAGCTATAACATTCGCTTTACCCGGATGATAATCAATGACAAGTTCATAATCTTTTGATAGTTTCAACATCTTCTCTATCACAGATTCAAGTCCTTTTAAGTCATCAAATATTTCAGGCTTTTATGATAAAAAAACACGTGACATTTCTCACTGAACAAATAGTGACGCCAAATTTTCAAAGCAAAAACAATAGCAGCTAACTCAAGGTCGTGTGTCAGATAATTCTTCTCATGAGGCTTTAACTGTCTAGAGGCATATGCTATAACCTTGCCTTCTTGCATCAAAATGCAACCGAGTCTATTTAGCAAAGCATCACTATAAATCACATATTCTTTACCCGATTCAGGCTGTACAAGTACCAGAGCTTCAGTTAACATAGCTTTCAACTGATCAAAGCTGTTCTGACATTTATCAGACCTTTCAAATTTCATGTCTTTTTGTAGCAATCTTCTCAACGAAGTTGCAATTCACAATAGCATCATGCAAAGTTAACCAGTCCATACCCAGAATTGTATCAAATTCATCAAAGAGTAAAAGCATTCGATTAGTTGGAAAACACACATAGCAAAACATCAACGGGCAGTTCTTACAAACTTTGTCAACTAGAATGCTTTTGCCTAAGGGGTTCTATACTCTAATTACGAATTCAGTAGACTTTACAAGGAAGGTCTTATTGTGTACTAAATTTATACATATATACGAATGAGTAGATCCTGGATCTATTAATGCAATCACAGAAGTATCGTACAGAGTGAAAGTACCCGTTATCATATCTGGAGGCGAAGCTTCCTCCCGAGCTCGGATAGCATAGGCCCTAGCTGGTGCTCTGGACTTAGATTGAACAGCAGTGTCTCTCATAGCTCTCTGACTACCACTCACATTTTTCATATTCCTGGGGGGTCTTCCTCTTGCTGAAGTATTACTCGATTTTGGATTCTGTGCAATCTTTGGTTCCGCAGACTCAAAACAATCTCGAATAAAATGTTCCATAGATCTATGATATGCTTGCAATATTAAGTAATAAAATTTATAAAAACTGATCACACCAAAACTAACTAATATCACGATTTTAAAGGGAAGCGCACCTATCGAACAGGAGTATAGTTTAGCGGCAAGACCGAGTTATCGTATCCAATGGAACCAAAAGTACTAATACTTACTTCCTTTCTATTATCTAGCCTAAAAATAAAGAGGATTGGTTGAAACTAATTCTAAAACTAATTAAAAGTGCACAAAAAGTAAATTGGGGAAAACTTTAGGGAAAAGCTGATTGATATGAGCAATACTTAAGGGAGAATCCACCTAGACTTCACTTGTTATTAACTTCTTGAACTAGATGATTTCTTTACTTGACTTGATCCGTCGAGATCCCTAACTTATGTTAATACCTCTTTCGAGGATAAGAACAACTAATCCTAAGTGGTTAATTAAAGTTTTCTTATTAATTAACACCTTTAGGCTGCATTAATTCGACCTATGGATCCCCCTATTAGGTTTGACCCTAATCTGGCAGATTTATGTCACCCTATGTCTAGGGTTACGTGCAACTCCGCTTAATTATGGTAGATCTACTCTTAAAACAGGGACTTTTGCTCCTCTACCTAAGCACATCAAGTTCTTGAAGTAATACCTAGGATTATTAAATCAAGAATGAAGAACACATAATTAAGAACAATGCAAGTATTTATCAAATAATTCAAGAATAAATAATAACAAGATCTGTCTTAGGTTTCATCCCCCTTAAGTATTTGAGGGGTTTAGTTCATAATAAAGAAAGAAAACATCTCAGAAGAATTAAGATAGCAAAACATAAAGAACTCAAAAACTTTTGAAGGAATTTAGGGAGATCCTCTGTCTTGATGTAGAACTCTGGCTTCTGGGACGAATCAATCGGCCTCCCTTGGAGCAATCCCTTGCTTTCACTCATTGTGTTGGCAGAATTATGTCGCTTTTTCTTGAGAGAAAAGAGTCTCTTTAGAGTTGCCTCCTGGGGTCTTTATATAGAGTTTAAAATGGCTTTCTTAGCCCCTAAGTATCCAAATCCGAGTGAAATTCCTCTTCCTCACGACAGGGACACGCCCATGTACCACGCCCGTGTGTCACGACAAGAGGCTGTGTGAGAGTCTGTCGATGGAGGCACGGCCGTGTGGCCTGGCCGTGCTTGTCGGGGGCTGGACCATATGGTCTTCGTGTGGCACGGTCGTGTGCCACGGCCGTGTGGTGACTCTTTGGGCCGTGTCATTTTTCCATTTTTGCCCATTTTCCTCGTTTTTGGTCCATTTTCCATTCTTTTCTCTTCCCTATGCTCTCCTGAGTATAAGATATGAAAAAGAAAGATTAAGAGCACCAATTCTCCCAAAATTAATGATAATCCACCCAGAAATTAAGCTAAACATGGGGTAAAAATATGTATAATTTATCGTTTATCAATCCACATCTGAAACAAGCTCGATCATTCAATTTACAACTTCTTGGATGTCTTTTACCATAATGCTTGCATCCAGGCCATTTGAATCTAACATTTCCAGCACTAGCAACAGAAGTAGTAGGAGTTTTGAAACTCGAGTGCGATCTGGCTCTATCCCTACTCGAATGTTCCATATTGGACTTTGAACGGCTACAATTATCTCAGAATTTCTTTGACACAAACTGAAATAATTTGCTTGCAGTTCTTTTTCTCACTTCACTAGCTTCAGAATTAGCTTTTCTTTTCTCCTTACTAAGTTCTTCAGCTTTACATGCTCGATCAACAAGTACAACAAACTCTTTAATCTCGAGAATACCAACTAACAGTCGAATATCTTAATTTAAACCATCTTCAAATCTCTTGCACAAAGTTACTTCAGTCGAGACACACTCTTGAGCGTATCTGCTCAATCGAACAAATTCTCTCTCATATTCTGTAACAGACATACGACTTTGTTTAAGTTCCAGAAACTCTTTCCTTTTTTGATCGATGAATCTCTGACTGATGTATTTCTTACGAAATTCAAATTAAAAGAAATCCCATGTTATCCATTCTTTCGGAACAATAGAAGTCAGAGTTTTCCACCACTGATAAGCTGAGTCTCTAAGCAATAAAACCGCACATTTCACACACTCATCAGGAGTACATGACATTTCATCAAAAACCCGAATGGTATTCTCGAGCCAAAACTCGACTCTCTCAGCATCATTATCACTTATAGCCTTGAACTCTTCGACTCCATATTTTCTAATTTTACCCACAAGAGGCTTATTTAACAGAATCAGATTCATTACTAGAGGTACAATAGATGTCTGAGGGGGAATAGGTGGGGTGGATGTTGTTGAGCAGTTGGATTAGTACGAACATATTCTATAAACCACTCACTCATCAATTAAAAGAAGGCTTGTTTTGCCTCTCTCTCGTGGCTACTAGATAGGTTTCGCAAATCAGAGAGCGCTACCCCTTGTGCGGGAGCTGGTGCATTACTTTTAACATTATCAGCTACCGCTCGTTTGGGATCTATTACTATATGAAAAACACATTTTAGATATCAGAATTCATCACACTATCATATTTTCAGATATATGACATGTATAGCTAGACTCACATACGCTATGGTAATCCTAGAATTGACTAAACCATAGCTTTGATACCAACCAAATATAACACCCCTAACCTATATCCGTCGTTGGACTAGGGTTAAAGGCATTACCAGACCAATCTAAACTTTTACAGACATTATACAATCATTGATCACAAAACATAATCAAACATACTCATATAATCCCTAATAAAGATCTTTGAGACCTTAAACATGCAATAGAAGAAGGTCAGGATTAAACCAAACACTTAGAAAATTTTTCAAAAATTTAACATTTTTCTATATTGTAGAGGTCACACGCTCGTGTGACTAGGCCGTGTGCCTCACACGGCTACTAGACATGTAACGCCCTAATTTTTGAGATTTTTGAGATTGTGCTTGAATTTAATTTTTACTTGTCTGGATGTGTTAATTCATGCTCTGAGTATGTTAGTGGGCCTTTAGAAGGCTTAGACTTAAGTTAAAACCTGGTAGAAATTTTAAAATTTTAGACTTAAAGAGAATGGGCCTTGACTAAGTGGGCTTTTAAAAAAATATTGGTAATTTAAGACTCAAGATGGCCTGTGGTAAGGTGGCAAGGTAACGCCACTTAGAACACAAGGGGGCATGTGGAAGTTGTGCAGGAGCTAAGGTTCAAGTCTCATGGTAAGCAATATGATGTTTTATTTTTAATGCATGTGCAAGGCATGTGGTGGACTCCAAGTGAAACTCTGATGGGAAGAGTTTGAGGTGCTTATGGGATTGAGTCAAGGAAGGATAAGGGGAGAAAATTTAGGAAATTTGAAAGGGATGTAGGTGATGGCCGAATGTGGGGCTCTTGGGGGAGCATTTTCAGTTTTGGCCTATCGGTTTTGGCATAATCGGCAAGGGGGAGTTAAGGGGGCTAGCCGAATGTTTTTTGGGTTCTTCTTGGGGTTTTAGTTCGGCATATTTGGTAGGTAAGTGCCGACTAGGTAAGTCCCTAGGGTTCTTTCTTCTTTTCTCTTCCCCTCTTTTTGTTCTAGAAGCCGAAACCACATGCACAAAGCGCTTGTGCCAATTTGTCTAGAACCAAACCCTCTCTTTTACTTTTTTTTCCTTTTCTTTTCTTTCCTCTTGTATTTTCTCTCAAGCCGAATCCATCCCTTCTTTCTTCTTTTCTTCTTTCTTCTTTTCTCCACCAATTAAAGTATCCATCCTCAAAGCCTTCTAGCCGATTGTTCCAAAAGGCCGAAACCTAAATCATTGACACACTTAGCTGATTCCTCCCTTGACCAAATCTTCTCGTTGTTATTTGGAAGCCAACCGAAATCTTTTTCCAACCTCTTCTCTTTTCTCTCATCCTTTTCTCTTCCAAAAATCGAAGCTTTAAATCTTCAAAAGACCTCTTTTCAATCGAAACCTTTTTGCTTTTCTCTCTGTAGTTCGTTCAACCTCTTTATCTAATCTTAGGATTTGGTTAAGAAGAGGGTAGATCTGAGATTAGAAGGGTGGAATTAGCATCTAGCAATCACCAAAAGTGATCTAGCAAAGACTGTGGTAAGTATTCAAATCCTTTCTCTCGTATTCTAGTGGTTATAAAAAAGCTTAAAACCCTTAATTCCTTAGGGCAACTGTCAATTTTGGCTATGACTTACATTAGTGTTCTCTTTTGGTTTCTTATGTGCTAGTGTGGAGTAGAGGCTATGAATCGAGGAGTATTGAAGGCTAGGACCATTGGAGTAAACTAGATTTATATCTAGTTGAAGAATCGGCAGAGGTAAGTGATTAAGGGTTTGAGATGGAGTTGGTCGAATAGGGTAGATGTTGATTTCATTATTTCCATTGGGTTTTAGTTAACAGTGTGTTTACAAACGATTGTAGGTTAATTCGGTGCGGATCTCATCATAGTATATCGCAAAAATAGGTATGTAATCGACACCCACTAGTAGATTAGATCAGCAAAAGCCGAAAAGCCAAAATGCCAGAATTTTGGCATTTCGAGGGCTTACGAGCGTGTGAGCGATCGTGGGTCAGTTTGAATCGGTAAAATCAGTAATCACAAATGGTAAGAATAGTGTGTGCGCATTTTCATGCACGTTGGTGGTTTTGGGCCTCGGAGAGCCAAATTTGGGCCCAGTAGGCTTACGGGCCCATATGGGTGAAAACGAGCAGTAAGTGTATTCTAAAAACCTGAGGGACAAATCTGCTAAAATGGACATAAAATTTGGGGCCTAGTGGGCAGTAATAGTTAGTGGACACCGTAGGGCCCATTAGGGGTTTGAGGGCCGATGACTCTGAATCAATAAAATGGGCTAAATAAGTTATTTAGATGACATTGAAACTGTTAACAACTATAATGAGCATGGAATCCTAAAAACTGGCAAATTTACTGAAATACCCCTTAAGGGTGGAAAATTACTGTTTTACTCCTAAGTGCAAAAAGACCATTTTACCGCTAGGGTTAAGTTGATTGATTTGCATGTTAAGATATGTTTGTCCACTGTATGCCAGTCATAATATACTGTTGCATGGGATTGGGTTTTGATG
Organism: Gossypium stocksii; assembly: GCA_020496765.1. NCBI lineage: Eukaryota > Viridiplantae > Streptophyta > Magnoliopsida > Malvales > Malvaceae > Gossypium > Gossypium stocksii. The sequence continues at coordinate 48,448,604 of CM035624.1, forward strand.
GAGGAAGTGCTAAGTGGCAATGCCACGTTTACTGTTAGAGGCTTTGCCTCGTTTTACTGTTTAGTGGCTTGGCCACGTTTTCTGATTAAGCAGCTAAGCTGCGACTGTAGTGTGTAGGGCTGGGTGGGTTGAGTTATTCCCCACATGGTATGTAGGGCTGGTACGGGTAGTGTGTAGGGCTGGATTGGGCTGGGCTTTGCATTCATGTATAAATACTGTTCTGTCACTATAATGGGCCTAAGGCCCACACTATTTTCTGAATAGGGCTAAGGCCCAGTAATTACTATTTTTTGAATAGGGCTAAGGCCCAGTTAACACTATTTCCTGAACAGGGCTTCGACCCAGCTAAGCTTGTACTGATCTGGACTCTGGTTGGGTTAGCTTACACACTGAGTTTCTCAAACTCACCCCCTTTCTTTTCATCTATGCAGGTGAGCCCTAACCTTAGAGGACTTGGAGCTGGAGGGATTCGGAGTGGCCACGTAAACTGCATTCGGTTTTATTTTTCTGAAAATGATTTATTTCATTATTACTTAATTATTTGCGTTTTAATCTGTAATAAGGCCGCTCATTAATTATTTTTATTTTTATTTAGATTTTTATTTATTTAGTATTACTCGTCTAAATTGATAGAGTTAGGCTGCATGGGTTTTTATTCCAAAATAAATCAACATTTTCAAAATATATCATAGCAACAAATGGATCACCTAATGACAAGATAAGATCTTTAAAAGAAATAAACTCCAACTAGTAGTGGATAGGACTTTCATAAATTAAATAACCTGTTTTCTCACAACTCTTAAAGAATGATTTTGCTAAGCCACCCTAATCATATTAAATAAAGAATGAGGTGTAATTCATCGTCCATGTGATACACCAGATTTGGCCATAACGTCGGGCCGGGTTTGGGGTGTTACAAGACACGCCCATGTGTCTAGGCCGTGGCAAAACAGGGCATACGTACTGGCTTGTTCACACGGCCAGAGACACACCCATGTGCTCGGCCGTGTGAAAATTAAGAAGGCTACTGACTTGCACACATAGCCACAAGGCACGCCCGTGTGCCTAGCCAGTGTGACATCCTGACCAATTTAGCCAAGGTACAAGGATCACACGGTTGAGATGCATGCCCGTGTGCTTTTGCTGTGTGGCACAAAATGGGCTTTGTTTAAGCCACGTTTTCCCATCCAATTGCCAAGTACCTACAATACAACTTGTATACCATTCAAGATACAACAATGATCAACCATTTCAGTCAATTACCAAACCAAAACATAGCTCAATTCATTATCATCCAATTCATACTCATCATCCAACCAAATCATACCAAAATCTCAAACACAATAGCATATCAATGTACACTTAACTTCACCTATTAGCATCATATTCAATCACTTATTAAACTTGCCAAAATCAAAACATTTTTCATACTAAAATAACCATTACTCAAGGCCATACTTGCATCACATATAACTTACCACAACAAGCATATTCTTAACCATTTGTTAGCCACATCACATGGCATAATCAAAATATATTTCAAAACATAACCTAAAGGCATCTAGCCTATGCATGCCATAATTCAACATATTCACTTACAAAATATACCAAATAAAGATTGATAGTGTGGTGATGATCCTTGACGATCCCCGAGCTTTCGGTAGCTTCGATAACTATAAAACAGAGTAAAAAAACACAAAGTAAGCTAGAAAGAGCTTAGTAAGCCATATACAAAAAAATCCATAACAAAGTAAAATTTTTAACCATTAGAACCATATGATCTATGGCATATCATAAGCACAAATTATAATTCACATTGATCTCAACTAATCAAATTCATTTACTCAATTTCACATATCATATTTGTATAGCTAACATATCAAATGATCATATACATACATACATACCTCTTATTCTCCAAATTTCATATACATTCATATGTACCAGAGTTTAGATGTGCATTCGTATTCTCCTTCACTTTCTCAGAGTGCCTGTTGAACCAATTGGAATTAACTAGGATACGTGGATAGTTCAGAAAACTCATAGAATGCTGACGCTCCAGACGTGGTCTTACATGTAATCAAATATCGATGCCACTATCCCAGACAGGGTCTTATTCGAATCAATACAATGCCAATGTCCCAGACATGGTCTTACACGTTAATCTCATATCGATGCCAACGTCCCAGATGTGGTCTTACACGAAAACAAACATCGGATACTATGTCATGACATATGTATCCTAACTATTCCTAAGATTCGGACGGGGCTTTTCGGACTTGATCACATGCTCGTAATTTACTTTGGATTTCACATATTCAACTCTCATAGCCATATGATACAATTCAATCAACAAAATAGCAATTATAATTCAATTTAATGCATTTATTTGTATATCGACTTACCTCGTACGGATGTGAACAGACAAAAACGACTATTCAACAATTTTTGACTTTCCCCGATCCAATTCCGTTTTCTTTAGTTCTTGATCTATATAAATTCAAATTAAGTTCTTTTATTCACTAAATCATTCAATTTAATCCAAAAACACATAATTAGGGAATTTTATAATTTAGCCCTCACATTTACACATTTTGACAATTTAGTCCCTAATTCACAAAATCATCAAATTCACCAAATTTCACCACATTTAAGCAGAGCCGAATTTCAATGATAATCAATTAAGCCCACATAACACATTTATTTCACAAATTAGTCCTTCAAAATATTATTTTCACAATTTAGCTCAAATATCTCAATTTCATAAAAAATTCAAAGATAATACATGTTAATCTATCACATATCTTTTATTTTTCATCAAATATCATCGCAAAGCTCAAATTATCTCCAATGGCACATTCCAAAATCTTTATCAAAATTAGAAATTGAGGTACGAGCTTTGGATAACACGAAGCAACGATCACAAAAACGTAGAAATTACCAAAAACTAACATAAATACATACCTTAATCAAGTAATTTGCTAGCCGAAACCTAGTGAGCCTTCTTTCTTTTCTTTTTCTATGATTTTCGACAATTGGAACATAAAAATGACAATATTTTGCTTTTGTTTTATTAAGCCAACATTAATAAATCATTTACTAAAATAACCTTCATTTTATAATACATAAAACACTTATATTATGGTCATTTATGAGCACTCAAAATTTCAATGGTTTAATTGCTATATAAGGCCATTAATAACAAAAGCCATTCCAATTAAACACTTTAAACATATAGCATACTAATTTTACCTTTTATGAACTTTAATCCTTTTTCAAATTAAACACTCAAACAGACAAATTAAAACACAGAAATTTCGCAGAAGTTAATTCACATAACACAGACATAGAAAATAATATTAAAATATTTTTAAGACTCAGATATATGGTCCCGAAACTACTATTCCGACTAGGGTCTTGTAATACCCCTAACCCGTATCCATCGCCGGACTAGGGTTAAAGGCATTATTAAACATAATCATTCATCACTAAACATAATCAAACATAATCATATAGTCCCTTATTAAGATCTTTGAGACCTTAAACAAGCATTAGAAGAAGGTCGGGACTAAACTGAACACTTAGAAAATTTTTCAAAACGTTAACATTTTTCATTACTGCATAGGTCACACGCCCGTGTGACCAGGCCGTGTGCCTCACACGGCTACCAGACACGCCCATGTGTCTAGGCCGTGGCAAAACAGGGCATACATACTAACTTGTTCACACAGCCACGAGACACGCCCGTTTGTTCGGCCGTGTGAAACTTAAGGAGGTTACTGACCTGCACACACGGCCACAAGGCACGCCCGTGTGTCTAACCTGTGTGACATCCTGACCAATTCGGCTAATGTATAGGGATCATACGGTTGAGACACACGCCCGTGTGCTTTAGTTGTGTGGTACAAAATAGGCTTGGTTTAAGCCACATTTTCCCATCCAATTGCTAAGTACCTACAATACAACTTGTATGACATTCAAATTGCAACAATAATCAACCATTTTAGCCAACTACCAACCATAACATAGCTCAATTCATCATCATCCAATTTATACTCATTATCCAAAATAAATTATAATAAAGTCTAAAATACAATAGCTTATCAATATACACTTACCTTAACCTAATGACATCATATTCAATCACTTATAAAACTTACCAAATGAAAACATATTCCATACCAAAATGACCATTACTCAAGGCCATACTTGCATTACATAAACTTACCACAACAAACATATTCATAACCATTTGTTAGCCACATCACATGGCATAACTAAAATATATTTCAAAACATAACCTAAAGACATCTAGCCTATACTTGCCATATTTTAACATATTCATTTACAAAATATACCAAATAAAGATTGATAGTGTGGTGATGATCCTTGACGATCCCCAAGCTTTCGGTAGCTTCGATATCTATAAAACAGAGAAAATAAACACAAAGTATGCTACAAAGAGCTTAGTAAGCCATAAACAAATAAATCTATAACAAGGTACAATTTTAATCATTAGAACCATATGATTTATGGCATATCATAAGCACAAATTATAATTCACATTGATCTCAACTAATCAAATTCATTTACTCAATTTTGTATATCATATTCATATAGCTAATATCAAATGATCATATACGTACATACCTCTTATTCTCTAAATTTCATATACAATTATACGTACCAGAGTTCAGATGTGTATTCGTATTCTCCTTCACTTTCTTAGAATGCCTGTTGAACCAATCGAAATTAACTAGGATACATGGATAGCTCAGAAAACACATACAATGACAACATCCTATATGTGGTCTTACATGAAATCAGATATCGATTCCATTGTCCCAGATAGGGTCTTACTTGAATCAATACGATGCTAATGTCCCAAACATGGTCTTACACATTAATCTCATTTCGAGGCCAAAGTCCAAGACGTGGTCTTACGCGAAAAACACATATCGGATACTATGTCATGACATATGTATCGTAACTATTCCTAAGGTTCAGAAGGGGCTTTTCGGACTTACTTACATGCTCGTAATTTTGTTCAGATTTCACATATTCAGTTCTCATAATCATATAATACAATTAAATCAACTTAATAGAAATTATAATTCAATTTAATGCATTTATTTGTATATCAACTTACCTCGTACTGATTCAGACGATTACGAACGGCTAATCAACGACTTTCGACTTTCCTCGATCTAATTCCGTTTTCTTTAGTTCTTGATCTATATAAATTCAAATTAACTATTTTATTAACTAACCCATTCAATTTAATCCAAAAAATATAATTACGGCATTTTACAATTTAGCCCTCACATTTGCACATTTTAACAATTTAGTCCCTAATTCATAAAATCATCAAATTCACAAAAACCCACTGCACATATACTTAGCCGAATTCGTACCATGCTAATACAAGCTCTCACATCTAATTTATTTCATAAATTAGTCCTCTAAAATTTCATATTTCACAATTTAGTCTAATATCTTATAATCATAAAAAATTCATGGCAAAACATATTAATTTCACAACAAGCTTCCATAATTCATCCATTAACACTTCAAAGCTCTTAAAATCAACAATGGCATCTCATGAAATCTTTAACAGAAACAGAAATTATGACATGGGCATTGTAGAACACTAAGCAACGATCATAGAAACATATAAATTATAAAAAATGGACCAAAACACATTCCTTAATCAAGCGAACTTATGGCTGAACCCTAGCTAACCTTTTTTTTTTTCTTTTGATTTTCAGCAAAGATGGACACAAATGACCATTAATTCATGTTTTTGCTTTATTTTAATTCATAATAGTAAACTATTTACCAAAATGTCCATGATTAATAACAAATAAAACATATCATATTAAGCCATTATTGTCAACTACTAAATCAAATGGTTTAAATAACCATTTAAGGCCCTCATGTTTAAAAACCACACTCAATTCAGCACATAATCAAATAATTAGCCAATTTTACTTTTTATGCAATTTAGTCCTTTTTACAAATTAAGCACTCAAACGGATAAATTTTCATACGAAACTTTCACACAAGCTAATTCACATAAAATAAGCACAGAAAATAATATTAAAATATTTTTCAGACTCGAATATGTGGTCCCGAAACCACTATTTCAACTAGGGTCCAAACCGGGCTGTTACAGGTCTAAACCGGGCTGTTATAGAGACTACATGGAGCACATATATCGATAATTTCAGACAAAGATTTGAGATTTACATCTCGATTTCAGAAAAAGTTACAAGAAGCATTGGGGACAAAGTTAAATGTTAGCACAACTTTTCGCCCGTAGACAGATGGCCAGTCATAAAGAGTCATTCAGATACTTGAGGATATGTTACGGTGTTGTGTTCTAGAGTTTCAAGGTAGTTGGGAAAAGTGCTTGCTGTTGGTAGAATTCGCCTACAACAATAGCTATCAATCGAGTCTTTAGATGGCGCCTTATAAGGCCTTGTGTGGGTGCAAGTGTCGAACGCTCTTGTATTGGTCAAAGCTTAAAGAGAATCAGATACACGGGGTTGACTTGGTCAAAGAGACTGAAGAGAAGGTTAGGGTGATTCGAGAATGCTTGAAAGCCACCTCAGATAGACAGAAATCTTACGTGAATTTTAAAATAACAGAAATTAAGTTTCAAGTCAGGGATAAGGTGTTCTTAAAAGTTTCCCCATAGAAGAAAATCCTTCGGTTCGGAAGGTAAGGCAAGTTGAGTCCACGATTTATTGGACCTTACGAGGTGACCGAGAGAATTAGACCCGTAGCTTACCGGTTAGCCTTGCCACCTGAGCTAGAAAGGATTCACTATGTCTTCCATGTATCCATGTTACGCTGATACCGCTCTGACCCTTCACACGTAATTGTGCCGATTGAGGTTGAGATTTAGTTGGATATGACCTATGGTGAAGAGCTGGTTAAGATTTTGGCTCGAGAGATTAAGCAATTGAGAAACAAGAGTATAACGTTAGTGAAGGTGTTATGGCATCAACATGGAATCGATGAAGCCACATGGGAACCACAGGAGACGATGAGAGATCATTACCCGAACCTCTTCAATGGTAAGATTTTCGGGGACGAAAATACCTGAGGGGGAGAATTGTAACAGCTCAAAATTGGGCTAAGTCAGAATAGTGATTTCAAAATCACTTCCCGAGGTTTAAGAAAATTAATTTTAGTGTTAATTTATGTGTTGTAAAATTTTGTTAAGTATTTGTGAAAATTTTGGTGACTTAATTTACGCTATTGAAGGCTTAATTGCGAAAAAGAACTAAATCGCATAAAAGATAAAAGTTGCAAATTGCTAGTAACTTGAATTAAATGGCTAAAGAACTAAAATGCTGGGGTTTTATAGGGCAAATAAGCCCGTTAAAAGTGTATGATCGGTCATAGGAGAGTTAGAGAAGAAAAGTCAAATTTTTGATGGGGTTAGGTGACCTATTTGTCTAGTTTTGGATTAAAAATATTAAGCCTTCATTTTTTTTTCATCTTTTTCATCTCTCCACCGAAAATTCATCCATTTTTGGGGGTTTTTGAAGCTTAAATTTTCAGCAACTTCAAGCACTCATAAGCACTCATAAGTAAGTGATTTCTAAGGCTTTTTAAAAAAATATTTTTGCACTTTTGAGATCCTTGTAGCATGAGCTACCTTTTGAGGGGTGTATTTTGCAAAATGGTACAAAGTTTAGGATGTTGCCATGAGTGAATAAGTATTATTTGCTGAGCTTTTATGAAAGAAAATGGGTTGTAGTTGTGTAATGAACAACTTTTGTACAGGAGTTTGCATGAAAAAGTATAGAATGGACTACTTTGTGAAAGTGACAAATTAGGTGGTAATTGTGAGAAATAATGAGAATTTGGTGTTTTCATAAGAGTGGAAAAGATTCAGTTGAGCTAGGTGAATAAGGAAATTCGATAAAAATTGATTTCTGAGCCTAGGGGCAAAATGGTCATTTTGCCAAGAAACTAGAGGCAAAATGGTCATTTTGCCAAGAAACTAGAGGCAAAATGGTCATTTTGCCAAAGTATGAATGTTGGATTGCTTTAATTAATATAGTAATTAAATGCGTGCATTTGTGTACATATAGATCAAGAAGAGTGTGGAGTTAACCTTGACCAAGGCAAGGGCAAGGTTTCAGATTAAATTTTGCATTTTCCGTATTTTGTATACCGAGGTAAGTTTACATGTGAACGATACCTCTTTTATTAGTGGTTTTTGCTCATAAATGACTTACATGATATGTGTTTAAATGTTATGGACATTGAATAAAATCATGAGAATTGAGAGCAGGGGTGAATTTCCATAAAATATTAATAAAGGTGGCGCTAAGTGTGATACCACTGTAACTTATTTTGAAGGTGGGCTATGTGTGAAACCACTGGTTAATAGTTGAAATTAGCAAGCTAAGTGCAAACTATCTAATTGGCGATTAATATCTATGGGCTAGGTGCGATACCATCGAGAATATATAAGGATGGGGCTAAGTGCGATACCACTGTAACTTATTATAAAGGTGGGCTATGTGCGAAACCACCGTAAATTATTGATGATGATGGGCTAAGTGCGGAACCATCCTATCATTGTTAATGCTATTATGGATGACTACATACGGATCTATCTTGCATGGATATGTGTATTGTGAAATCACTCAAATGAAATTTATATGTGATATGGTGATAAATAAGTGCAGGGAATGTATGTGCTAACATTAAGAGCTTTGTGCGTAAAATTGTGTTGAGAATGTTGGATAAGTTGTGGGAAGAGTAAGTGAATCTATGTTTGGAAGTATCAGTATGGTTGATGCTACTGATAATTGTCTAATACATGGTTTTAGTATTAAATGTTTGCATATAGACTTACTAAGTTTTATGCTTACTCCTCTCTTTTCCATTCTCCTTCAGTGCCGCCTAGCTAGCTCGTGGATCACCAAATGTCAGAGACCTATCTCACACTATCAGCATAATCACTCGGTATAGTTAGATTTAAGTATTTTTAAGAAATGGCATGTATAGGAACTAGACTTAGTAATGGTCATTTATTTTGGGAGCCAAATGTGTTGGCTTGAATTTAATTACTTCATTTTGTATGAAGCCAAAAGTATTGGCTAATGAATATCATTGGTTAATGGATGAAATGTGGATGTTCATGTTTTTGCAAAATGGTTGGATGATTGAAATTGTTATAATAGTTGTATAATGACTGTTTAGATGAATCTTATTAAGTTACAAGGATGCCAAATTATGGCTGTTGGCTGAGTATTGGAGTCCTAGTATATTTGGACATGTGTTGGTCATGTTTTCGGGTGGCAAAAAGGCTTGGTAGATAGCCTATTTTTGTTCACACGGGTAGACACATGGGCGTGTATCTAGGCTGTGTATGACACACGGTCCGCCCCACGGGTGTGTACTTAGATCGTGTGTCCCCTGCACCTTGCATGAGAAGAATTAAATGCTTAGTAGTAAACACATGGGCTAAGACACGGCTGAGTGTCTCAACCGTGTAGAGGGACGGCCAAGCACACGGGCATGTGTTATGGCTGTGTGAATGTTGACGTCAGAAACAAAATACCCAGGTTCTTACACACAGGCTACGACACGGGCGTGTCATGGCCGTGTGACAGACACGGGCTATGCACACGGGCGTGTGCCACGGCTGTGTGTCTGCTAACGTCATAAACAGAATGTCAAGGTTTTTGCACACGGGCCGCGACATGGGTGTGTCATGGCCGTGTGAGGGACACAGCCTAGGCACACGGGCATGTGCTAGGCTGTGTGAAAACCCCTATAAGTTCGAAGTTAGAAAATAAATTCGCACGGCTGAGGGGCACGAGTGTGTCCCTAGGCTGCTTAGGCCGTGTGAGGTACACAGGCCATTAGCACTGCCATACCCTGAGGCCACACGGGCGTGTTGCCCGTCCACATAGGCGTGTGCCCTATTTTTAGTGGTATTTCTTGAAGTTTTCTAAGTACCCGAAACAGTTATAGGTTGCTTCCAAAGAGTGTTTTAGGCCTAGTAGGCCCATATGAAGGACCGAAGAGCCATGTTTGAAAAAGTTTTAATTGGGATGTATTTCGGTGGCTTAAGATTGATTAAATTGCATGTGTTTTTGTAAGGTAATGCCTCGTACCCCTTTCCGGCGTCGAATATGGGTAAGGGGTGTTACAGAACATATCTTCCAAAATCTAAATAACACGCTCAGATTGTCCATCAGTTTGTGGGTGAAAAGCTGTACTAAAATTAAGTCGCGTGCCTAGAGATTCATGCAATTGTTTCCAAAATCTCGAAGTAAATCGCAGATCCCGATTAGAAATTATTAACATAGGAACACCATGCAATCTCACAATTTATTGAATATAAACTTCATCAAGCTTTTGAAGTTACCAATCAATCCTGACTGCAATGAAATGAGCCGATTTTGTAAGTCGATCAACAATAACCCAAATAGCATTTTTCTTACTTGCAGATAAAGGTAACCCCATTACAAAATCCATCGTGATACAATCCCATTTCCATTCAGGAAAAGTAATAGGCTAAAGTAATCTGGTAGGAACCTGATGTTCTGCCTTAACTCACTGACAAGTTAAACATTTAGCCACATACTCAACCATATCTCTTTTCATTCCATGCCACTAATAAGATTTTCACAGATCACGATACATTTTCGTTCCTTTAGGATGCAAAGAAAAAGGACTATTATAAGATTCACAAAGTATCGACTCTTTCAATTCAAAAATATCTAGAACACAGATTTGGCTATGAAATCTCAAGCAACCACAATCATCAATGCTGAAAATTTCTAATGTACCATTCTGAACCATTTCTTTTTTCTACAGCAACTTGTCATCTTCTAACTGCACTAACTTAATCTGATCAAAAACCACTGGTTTGATTTTTAATTTAGCCAATAAGCTTCCATCATTATTGATACCGAGCTGAGCAAACATTACTCGTAATTCAATCGCTGTTTTTTTTACTCAATGCATTAGCTACAATGTTAGCTTTACTAAGGTGATAATCAATAACACGATAAAAATATTTCAGAAGCTTTATCCAACTATGTTGTCTCAAATTTAACTCCTTTTGAGATAGAAGGTATTTGAGACTTTTGTGATCAGTATGAATAAAACACTTTTTGTCGTACAAGTAGTGTCTCTAGATCTTTAAGGCAAAAACCACAGTAGCTAAATCTAAATTGTGTGTTAGATAATTACGTTCATGCGTTTTCAACTGACAAGATGCATAAGCAATCACTTTCCCGTCTTGTATCAAAACACAACCAAGACCACTCAATGAAGCATCACTGTAAATAACAAAATCCTTTCCCGATTCTAGTAAAGTCAAAACTAGTGCTTCAGTCAACATCTGCTTCAATTTCTCAAGACTTCCTTGACATTAATCATCCCAGAAAAATTGAACATTCTTATGAAACAACTTTGTGATAGCAAGGCTATCTTCAAAAATCCATTTACAAATATTCGGTAATAATCAGCTAGTCCAAGAAAACTACGAACCTCTGACACATTCCTCCGTGTTTTCCACTAAACAATTGCCTCTATCTTTTTCGGATCAACTCTAATTCCATCTGTTGAGATAACATGGCCCAAAAATGCAACCTTTGATAACCAAAATTCACAGTTACTAACCTTCTCGTATAATTATTTTTCTCGTAACACTTGCAAAATAGTTTTGAGGTGTTGCTCATGCTCGGATTCAGATTTTAAAAACTAAATACAGTTGGAAAATTCGATTCATGAGATCCATAAATGCTGTTGGAGCATTCATCAATCCAAAAGGCATCACTAAAAATTCATAATGACCATACCGAGTACGAAATGTCGTTTTCGGTATATCACTTTTTTTCACTTTCAACTGATAGTAACCCGATCTCAAATCAATCTTTGAAATGACAAAAGCTCATTTTAGTTGATCAAATAAGTCATCAATATAGGTAAAGGATATCGATTCTTAACCATCAACTTATTCAATTGTTGATAATTAATACAAAGCTGCATCAAACCATTTTTCTTTTTGACAAAAAGCACTGGAGCTCCCCAAGGCGATACACTAGGGCATATAAAACCACGATCTAATAAGTCTTGCAATTGTACTTTTAATTCTTCAACTCCGTAGGTGACATATGATAGAGGGCATTGACACCGGAGCCGTACTAGGAAACACTTCAATTGCAAACTCAACTTCCCAATCTGGTGGTTATCCCGGTAATTCCTCAAGAAACACATTAGGGAATTCACAAATAGTTCAATTTTTATTGCATTGGCTATTAACAGAATTTGAATTGATGGCATAGGCTAAAAAAGCTTCACGACCTTGATTAAGAAGTTTATTAGCTCGAATTGCTGAAATAATACGAGTTGAACCACTTGTTCGAATACCATTCACCTTAATCTTATCACCGTTTTTATTTTGAACAACGAGCTTCTTTTTACAACAATCCAGAATCACCCCTGTAACACCCCTTACCCAAATCTAACACCGGAATAGGGTACGACGCATTACCTTACTAAAACACAAGCAAACACACATTTCCGATTCATAAGACTTCGTTCCAATTTAAAACTTTTTCAAACATCGTCTTACAATTCTTAATATAGACCCACGAGACCCAAAACATGGTTTGGAAACAATTCGGGACCATTTCGAGTACTTAAGAAAATTTCATCAAAAAATACTAAAAAAATAGGGCACACGCCCGTGTAGAAGGGCCACAAGCCTGTGTGGCCTCTAGACATGGCCGTGCTAAAGGCCCGTGTGGTACACACGACCTAAACACCTAGGGATATGCCCGTGCCCCACGTCTGTGTGGATTTATTCTCTAACATCGAACTTACAAGGGTTTTCACACGGCTTGACACATGCTCTTGTTCATGGCCTGTGTCCTTCACATGGCCATGACACTCCCGTGTCGCTTACATGGCCATGACACGCCCGTGTCGCAGCCATGTGTGAAAACCTTAGTATTCTATTTCTAGCGTCAGTAACTCCTAAGGGTCACATGGCCGTGGCACACGCCCGTGTGCTAGGCTGTGTCCTCCACACGGTTAAGATACACGGCCGTGTCTCAACCCATGTGTTTAATACTGGGCATTTAATTTTACCAATCTAAGGTGCAGGGGACACATGGCCTAACCTCATGCCCGTAGGGCAGACCATGTGTCACACACGGCCTAGACACATGCCCGTGTGTCTACTCGTGTGGACAATATAAGGCTATTTACCAAGCCTATTGCCAACATGAAACAACATCAACCATATATCAATTCACCATTATCCAGCCAAGGGCCAATATTAGGCATTTACACACATTCACATACCCAAATCAACCAAACATTTACTCAACTATCCTAATACTCTTGTTCATCCATACCACTTGCATTTTCATTAAAAACAACAATAATTACACTTAAATATCATAGGCAAATATTAGCCAATACCTTTGGCCTTATACAAAATGAGGTATTTCCAAACTCAAATCAACACATTTGTCCCAAAATAATGAAAATTAACAAAATTAAATCCTATAGATGCCATATTCAAAAGAATAAAACTAACTATACCAAGTGCTTCTATGGATAGTGTGAGCGATGCCTCCAACGTTCGTTGATCCTCGAGCTATTTAGGCGGCACTATAAGAAAAAAGGAAAGAGAGGGAGTAATAAGTAAATAAATAACAACAATTTACTATGTTATGACATGCTTTCCATACTTTACAAGGTGTGCATGATACAAAAAATAGCGACAACATAACTTACTTGTTTTTAGCCTTTACTAGTCATATAACATACTAGTGAGCTCACATTTTATACATTTCCTTTAGGTACCTGCACCACTTACAAAATCATCATAATATCTCTCGAACTTAAGACTAACTTTAAATTTCCCGTTGAACTATTTAGAATACGAAAGGATATTCAATGAGTCCCCAATATAGGGTATCGAGCCGATGCCATGTCCCAGACATGGTCTTACACTGACTCTTAATGTATCGAGGCCGATGCCATGTCCTAGACATGGTCGTACACTGGCTTTCCTCTATTGTTGCCGATGCCATGTCCTAGACATGGTCTTACACTGACACATCTCCAAGCCGATGCCATGTCCCAGACATGGTCTTACACTAGCTTGCTTGTCGAGGCCAATGCCATGTCCTAGACATGGTCTTACACTAGCTCTCGTATCAACGCTGATGCCATGTCCCAGACATGGTCTTACACTGGCCAGCACATATCCGTGTCGATGCCATGTCCCAGACATGGTCTTATACTAACACGTAACGAGGCCGATGCCATGTCCCAAACATGGTATTACACTAGTACTTGTATCGACCCTAGTATCACGGCATGAATATCTAGTCTATTCTTAAGGTTCAACTGGGTTCTATCACATAGGTTCTCATCATTTCATTACTACAAATCATAATTTATCAATTCAAGCTCAGTAAATATTCTCATACATAGCTTATATTTACAATTAATCATTTTATACCAAAACAATGATTTCATGCATAATTATAGTAAAGTTGTATTATTTACCTACAATTTACCTCAGTACACAAAATGTGAATAACTGCTTGGTTTAGTCTATTTGCTTGGCCTTCCCCCGGTCTAGGTTTGGATTTTGTAATTCTTGATCTATAACAATAAAAATTCATTGATCTAATCACTACTTTAGTCTAAACAATCTAAAATTCATAATCTGGAAAAATGACCATTTTGCCCTTAGACATTTTGCAAAATGACCATTTTACCCCTAGGCTCGGAAATTGACTTTTATCGAATTTCCTTATTAACTAAGCCTAACCAAACTTTTTTCGCTCTTATGACAACCCCCAATTTCCATTGTTTCATGCTATTACCACACTATTATCAACTTTACAACTAAGCATAATTTAGGTGTTTTCCATAAACACCCTTTCACAAAAGTTGTTTATTTAACAACCTACATTCATTTTCCTTCATAAAATTTTAGCAAAAAACTTAAACACTCTCATGGTAAAACCTTAAGCTTTCCACCATTTTGCAAAATTGTAACAACCCTTACTCGTATCTGATGTCGGAATAGGGTACGAAGCGTTACCTCACTAAAACGCGGGAAATTTTTCAATCTTAAACAATTGAAACACGTCCCAACTTAAAAATTTTTCAAATGTTTCCCTACAGTCCTTTGTATGGGCCTATGATGCCTTAAACATGATCTTGAAACAATCTAGAACCATTTCAGGCACTTAGAAAACTTTCAAGAAATTCCACTAAAAATAGGGCACACTCTCGTGTGGAAGGGCAACACGCTCGTGTGGCCTCAAGACATGGCCGTGCTAATGGCCTGTGTGTCTCACACGGCCTAAAAAATCTAGGGACACGCCCGTGCCCTTCATCCATGCAGATTTATTTTCTAACATTGAACCTACAAGGGTTCTCACACGCCCTCACACGGCCATGACACGCCCGTGTTGCAGCCTGTGTGTAAAAACCTGGGTATTCTGTTTCTAACGTCAGCAGATACATGGCCGTGGCAGATGCCCGTATGCTACAACCTATGTATTCTATTTCTGATGTTAGCAAACACACGGCCGTGACATACGCCCGTGTCTTAGCTGTGACACACGCTCGTGTCTCGGCCGTATCCCTCACATGGTTAAGACACACAGCCGTGTCTCATGTCCGTGTGGAACACTGATGATCATATAATTCTATCATGCAAGGTGCAGGGGACACATGGCTTAGTCACACGCCGGTGGGCTGGCCGTGTGTCATATACGGTCTAGGCACACACCCGTGTGGACAAAAAAAGGTTATTTACCAAGCCTCTTTTCCACCTTGAAACAAGACCAATTGCAACCTAACACTTTCATATCAGGATTCCACATTGATATGCATCTACATGACCACAACTATGCCTTTATCCATCAACCACAATTCACATCATGTGCGTGCACAATTACTCTAAACAACCATCCACAAAATTCCATGAACTCATTCTCATTTCATTAAAAAAATAATGACTATAACAATTTTGGCAAATTCTAATGGCCATTTACAAAATGAACTTTGTAAATAAATGGCCTACACAATTGGCTAACTAGAGTATTTTACACAAAAATGACCAAACAACTTATACATGCCATTACTCAAAAACACAAAATATAACTATACCGAGAGCTTCAGTTGATAGTGTGCATAATGCCTCTGACGTCCTTGGATCTTTGAACATAATGCCTCTGACGTCCTTGGATCTTTGAATTTACTTAGGCGGCTCTATAAGAAAATGGAAAGGAGAGGGGCAAGTAAGAAGCTTAGTAAGTTACATGCAAATAAATAACAACAATATTACCATTGTTAGTCATATTCTTAACACATCATGACTCATGTATGATACAAAGAATAACCATAACAGCACTTACTCGTTTCCAACCTTTACTAATCATATAACATAATAGTAAGCTCACAATTCATACAATTCATTTAGGTACCTGCAACACTTGTAAAATTTATCATAACATCTCTCAAACTTAACATTTACTAAGATTTCCCGTTGAACTATTTAGGATACGAAGGGACATTCAATGGGCCTCCAACGTAGAGTATCAATCCGATGCCATGTCCTAGACATGGTCTTACACTAACTCACATATCAAGTCGAAGCCATGTCCCAGACATGGTCTTACACTGACTCTCAATGTATCGAGGCCGATGCCGTGTCCCAAACATGTCTTACACTAGCCCTCATCTATCAGTGTCGATGACGTGTCCCAGACAGGTCTTACACTGACACGCAACAAGCTAACGCCATGTCCCAGACAGGTCTTACACTAGCTTGTACATCTCGAGGCTGATGCATGTCCCAGACATGTCTTACACTGGCTCTCGTAATGTGGCTGATGCATGTCCCAGACATGTCTTACACTAACACACACACATTACCCAATGTCATGGCATGAATATCTAATTCTATCCCAAATGTTCAACCGAGCTCTATTATACATGTTCTCATAAATTCATGACTACAAGTCATTATTCAACAATTCATGCTTGAATAACATTCTCGTACATAACTCAATTCATAAAACATTATTTTACGACCAACAATGTTTTCATTCATGAAATTTAGTAATGCCGTATTATTTACCTACAACTTACCTCGATATACAAAATGAAGATGACGATTTGTTTTAATAGATTTGCTTAGCTTCCCCCGGTCTAGGTTCGAATTTGGTAAATCTTGATCTATAACAATAAAAATTTACTAATTTAATCACCAATTAAAACTAAGCAATCCAAAATTCACAATTTGGCAAAATGACCATTTTATCCCTAGGCTCGAAAATTGATTTTTATCGAATTTCCTTAATAACCAAGCCCAACCAAACTCTTTTCACTCTTATGGTAACCCAAAATTCCTATTATTTCATGCATTTACCACACAACTTACTCACTTTACACGTAAGCCTTTTTTAGGTATTTTTTATGGACACTTCTTTACGAAAGTTATTTATCAAGCAACCTATATTCATTTTCCTTCTTAAAATTCCAGAAAGTGTCATTCATACAATCATGTCCAAATTTTAAACTTCCATCTAAAACACAAAATAGGCCTCTCATATTGTAGCTCATGGTACAAGAGTCTAAAAAATACAAAAATTTTGAGAAAAGACCTTAAAATCACTTACCTTTGAGGGCTAAAGGTTGCTACAAATTTTTAAAGCTTTCAAACCCTTTTGGAAGCTAGTATTTCGGTGGAGAAGAAGAAAAAATGATGATGCATGAAGGCTAGGCTATTAGGCCATATTTTAATCAAAATAAACACCTAAACTCCACCTAACTTTGACTTTTCTTTGTCCTTAACATCCCTCATGGCCGTCCACCTTTAGTGAGAAGGGCTATTTGCCCTATAAAATCCCCAAAATTTGATTCTCAAACTATTTAACACCTTTAACTAATAAAATACAACTTTTGGCCTTTATGCGATTTAGTCCTTTTTCGTGATTAAGCCCTCAATCGCGTAAATTAATTCACCAAAATTTTCATGCATACTTATAAAATTACTATAACACCTAATTTAATGCTAAAATAATTTTTCTCAAACCTCGAGAAGTGATTTCAAAATCACTATTTTGACTAAGCCCAATTTTGGGCTGTTACAAAAATAGTCTCCTCAATAGCTAGCTTATGCTACAAGGGTCCCAAGCAAAAATTATCAAGAAGGGCCATGAGAATCACTTACTTTGAAGGGAACTAAGTTGCTGAAATTTTGAAGCTTTCAAACCCTTATTTTTGCTGATATTTTCAGCAAGGAAGAAGAAGGAATGAAGAAAAATCAAGGCTAGGCAAATTTTAGGCATTGTTTTATCAATTTAGTCACCAAAACCACCTAATCTTTGACTTTTCTTTTCTTTTTGTCTCCCTTGGCCAGCCACACCTATAAAATGGGCGTATTTGCTCATTAAAGGCTCTCAATTTAGATTCTCTAGTTATTTAATACAACTTGCTAGTAAATCACCACTTTTGCCCTTTATGTGTTTAGTCCTTTTTCGAAATGAAGCCTTCAGTCGCGTAAATTTATTCGCCAAAATTTTTCATGCACTCATAATATCAGTTATAAATTATAAAATAATACTAAAATAATTTCTCCAACCTCGGTTTAGTTATTCTTAAATCACTATTTTGACTAAGCCCAAATTCGGGTTGTTACAACCCCGTATTCCGTAAGCCAATCCATTCCCAAAATCATATCAAAATCACCAAACAACATTATCAATAAATCAACAGGGAAGATCATATTCTGTATCATTAAAGGACATCTCCTACACACTTAATCCATTAACACAGATTGTCCCAATAGACTAAACACCACTATTGATACTCTAGACGTCTCAGATTTTAAACTTCCCGACTCAACCAATTTAGTATTAACGTATGAATGTGAAGATCCTGGATCTATCAAAGCATAAATAGGTTTTGAATGTAATAAAAATATACCTTTCACAATATTATTAGCTCACCATCCTCGCGAGTCTGCACAACATAGGCTCGAGCTGGCATTCTGGCCTCTAATTGTTGAGTGCATCATTTCCCTTTCTAGCACCACCTCTCGAAAATGAACCACTTCGACTCGACCCGCGACCTCTAAAAGCAGACATAAACCTCTCAAAAGTAACAGGTGTAGCATTCTCATTTTCCAAATAATCCATAACAAAATGTTCTGTAGATCTATAGTGAAAATAGCCTCTAGTTAATTTCCAACATTCACTACGGTGCTTTTCCCCACAGTATTCACAATTTGGAATTTTAGTATCCCAAGATAGACCTCGCACACTACTCGTAGACACAGTCAGTTGTCTATCACGATTTCTATTAGTTCTATCTGACTTAAAGTTTGATCTCCAGCTACCAGGAAATTCTTTTGATCTCTTTTTATCAAAACCAGAACTTGTTCCACCATTCTTGCCTATTCTACCAAATTTGCAAACTCAGTAATTCTGTGCAAAACCAACTGTAGTCACAACTCATCATGTAGACTATACAAAAATAGCTTGCAACTGTCAATTTCAGTCAGCACAAAGTCAATAGCATACCTACTCAGGCACAAAAATTCTCGTTCATAATCGACCACAAACATTTCACCTTGTTTCAGCTTCAAGAACTCTTGTTTTCTGTCTTCAATATAAAATTCAACTACATATTTCTTTTGAAATTCTTTTTAGAAAAATTACCAATTTACCTGATTTGTGGGTACATGACGTGTCACTGACTGCCACCAGGTATAAGCTTCTCTTTGCATTAGAGAAACAATACAGATTAAACTTTCTCGTAGGTTGCATTGAAGTTGTTGCAAAATTTGTTTAGTAGATTCAATCCAAATTTCAGCTGCAGAAGGATCAACTCCTTTCAATCCTAAGAATTCTATTGCATTATATTTACACAATTCTTTTATCGGAGCTCGACGAACAATAGGTACAGATGTCGTAGCAGATGTAGTTCTCGCCACTCGCAAAATAGCATCAGCAATAGCTCTAAGTAACTGTGAATCCTCTTTTTCCCTAATATTACCTTGTTCAACATTAGATTGTTGAGTACTAACTGGATTAACACTCGGGGTTGCCGATTCGATTTCATTTACTTCATTGGAAACATCATCTCTGATATTCATCTCTTGATCAACATCATCATTATAATCATCTGACATTTTCAACTATAAAACAAAAACAAATATATATCTGTATCCAAATCCCGACTGAATTCGACTCAATTATGGCATGTACCTCTAAACTCAATTTCGAGCTCGGTTTAGTCCGAGAATCGACTAAACCTGCAAAGTTCTGATACTAAATGTAACACCTCTAACCCACATCCATCGTCGAAATAGGGTTTTGGAGCATTACCGATCAAATAGACATAATTTCAAAACATTTCATATCATATATTATTTAAGTCAAAATTAAACAAACTTATACATATTGTCCCTTATTCAAGCCCTCGAGGCCCAAAATACGCGATAGAAACAAGTCAGGACTAATTAAGAAACTCAGAGAATTTTTCGCGAAATATTAAAAATTTTTAAAGCTGTAGGGTTCATACGGCCGTGTGGTCAAGCCTTGTGACTCACACGATTAGGAGACATGCCCGTGTCTCTGGTTGAGTAACTCTCTAACTTGGGTCACACGGCCAAGCCACACGCCCGTGTGCTAGACCGTGTGCCCTTTCGAAATGGCCTCGAACGCCCATGTGCTAGCTGTGTGTCTCACACGACCCATTCACACACCCATGTGTCTGGCCGTGTGGACTCAAAATGTACCTTAAATAATAAGTTTACCATTCCCTGCAAGCTTGGATAATAAGCAACTCAAAAATCATTCATTTAACCAATTCAAAACACGATCAAACACATCTAAAACATATCAAAACAATCAACCTAGGTCTCTAACCAATGTACCCTCATTGGTACCACAATTATATCGTCAAAATATCATTCAAGTCCAAATTATAAACATACCTAATTTAATTCATTTTACTTAGCTTATGAGCACTTAAACCCTAAATTAACATGCCAAAATAAAATTTCAAACACAAACACATGTATATATATACCAAACCAATATTAACCTTATTTAAATTCAATCCACAAGATAACTATTAATTAGACACCGTAGGTACATGCCGACACATTTCAAAAGGATAAACATCACCACGTTTGAGTTCGGGACTGTTGTTGGATGCTAAATCGGCGATTAAAATTAGTACCTAACCTGTGCACAGAAAACAAAACCGTACCTGAGTAAAAACTCAATGGTACTTCTATAATCCAAATATCAAAAGATATGAAATCACAAATATAAAATCTAAATATTACAATAACCATATCACATTTCATTATACAAGTGCATTATCTTTTCCATATTCATTTCATGAGTATATAACTCATATATTCCATTTATTTCCAACATATTTCACATTCTATTTTCAATTCACTATTTCACTTTCATTTCTCATACCATACTATTTCAATATTAATCATAAAGCTCTATTATTCATTTACTCCTATTAAAATGACTCGGACTCGGACGGATACACGGATCCAACTAAAACACACCAGTTTGGCACCCAGTGCCTCATCGGATAATTTAAAGTAATAATTTGACACCTAGTGTCTCATCGACTCGAAGTTGAAGAAATCCCTGAATTCTTCCAATCCTATGGCATGTCATCTATATCTGACTGAGCCTGATAGAGTTAACAGGATTTCAATTTACTTTTCAAATACAACCAATATTCAATTCAATTCAAATAATTAATATATGTTCAGTATATATATACCAATTCAATCAATATAAATTCAATAAATTCATCACATACTAAATTAACCTATTTCAATTGCAAAACACAATAATTCTCACATCAACACTTACCATATACATGAAATTGAATTATAACAATTAACAACTAAATTCGGATTATAGAAATACAAACTAGAAATTCCGAGCTATTCCTCGTCGACTTTATCTTTCCCCTTTTTAGTCGAGGGTTCCGGTACGAAATTAGCTATGGAATTAAACAATTAAAAATCATCAATACAACACGATTCAATTTTATTTTGAATATTTTAATTTTTACTCAAATATTGCCTAAATTTCAATTTAGTCCCTAAACTGAGACTAACTTTATTTCTTCACATTTAATTCTATATTTTCATGCAATTTCCACTTTAAACTAAATTTAACTCCCTATTTTCATATAAATTCCTAAATTTCAAAATTTTCACAATTTAGTCCCTATTACACAAAATTTACAATTTATTCTACAATTCAATCATTTTTCATTTCTAACTTAAAAGTCTATCAATTTAATCCCTAATACAAAAATTATTCAACATAGACAACACTTATAACTCAATAATTTCTAAAATTTTTGACATGGGTCGGGTAGTATTTAATACTGGGATTCTACAAACATAAAATTTACAAGAAAAAAGATTAAATTAACTAACCAATTGAGCTTTGAACAATTTGAAACCCTAGTTTTGTGCCTTTCTCCTTCTTTCCTTTTTCTTTCTGTTTCATTGGCTTTGTTGTTTTTCTATTTCTATTTCTTTATCTTTTTCTTATTTATTCATTCTTTATTTATTTGTTTTAATATAATATAATATAATATAATATAATATAATATAATATAATATAATATAATATACTTAAACATTAAGTAAATCTATTATAATATATATTTTAACTTGTAAATTTTATATTAATTTTCACCTTATGCCACCTCATTTTAAGACAATAGCATAATTATTTATAATTCAACTTTCACTCTATATGTAATTTAGTCCTTATATCTTTACTCTTAATTCATGCAAATTCATCTAACCAAAACCTAATAAACTACACAACTAACTTCGTACATATTTCTAATAAATATTTATGAGTCTAATTTACGAAAATGGAGTCTAGAAAAAATATTTTTCTACACCCGTGACTATCGGGTCGTTACATTGTGTCCATCCAAGCACTATAGGTGCCTTTTCCATTCCTTGAAATTAGTCTCATTAAGCATGGGTATATAATTTATATTAGCAGATATTGTGGTAGCAGAAGATGAACTAGATGAATATAGAGCAAAATAGATAAAAACAAGCTCACATGGACATTCATAAGTAAACAATAAATTCAAAATAGTAGCTCCCATCTCAAGATACCAAACACTACATTAATATCAAGTCTTTGAACAATAATATTAACAATAAGCAATACTCTTGTTGTCGCAATCAAACATTGACAATAAATCATGTCAAACAATGAATCAATCTTTGGACTAACTTATTACTTACATAAAGCACCTTATAATTGTTACACATTTATCACCACAGATGTCCTTGAAATTCTGCTAAATATTAACTTACCTTTAGGTCAATTAATAAATGCATGAATCACAAAAACATATAATTATCTTGATATTTTAAATAAACTAATCTATGTAAAAGACGTCACTTTGGTAGCATTTTGTTTCAATTAATCTATTTAAAATATTAGACATCCTTAATTAAATCCCAAAGCAAAATCTAAATTTATTTGTTTCAAAATATTTCAAATTTAAACTAAAATAATTTGAATAAAGGTAAATCTCATCTCAAGATATCGGACACTCCATTAATATTTCATTTTTGCACAAAAATATTAACTTGTATGTGATATCTTAATGTAGTAATCAAACATTGACAATAAAGAACAAGTCGAAAAATAAATATTCATCTGGGCCAATTTATTACTCACATGTAAAACTGAATAATTGCCACATGTTTATTACCTCAGTTGCACATGTAATATTATGAATCTTCCTTTAGGTTTATCAATATTAATGTAGCTTAAGTTACATGCATACAATCTTTTATATTTTAAAACAAAATAAACTCAATAACAAAAAGTCACTTTGATAACTTATTATTTCAATTAAGTTATTTTAAAAAATATATAAAAATATCAATATTCAAATTTAAAAATTTCCATAACAGTTAAAGGTCAAAATTAAATTTTTTTTCTCACGCTATAGTTTCCCAAATAACCCAAAATAAGGTTGTCTTTTTGTTGCAACAAAAAAAAAATTCAAAAACATTAATCTTTGACTTATTTTTTTTTCCAAAACCATATACGTCAAAACCAAACAAAAAAATAATATAGTGATTCAAACCCAAAGCCAAATACAAGTACATGTACTCATAATTTTGGCATAGACAAAACACCAAAGCAGTTTACGCATATACGTATATTCTAAATCAAATATAAAACCTTACGTTACATATACCATGTAAATAAAAAATTGTATTTATGATTAAATAGAGATTCACATGAATACTTGAAAAATATTTTCAAGCCAATGAATTTCAAAAATAAAATCATAATAGTTGGCATATTCCATAATTCATACAATAAACAATATCAGAACAATTTAACCAAATATCTGAAACCACAAGATGCCAAAACCTAATATTATAGAACCAAACTTAAAACCAAATTCTTTAAATATATATTATGGTTCACATCAATTTGCATCAAAACAATACCCATCAAACCAATTCGATAAAAGTTTATAAACGTACTGTTAAAATCAATCTCAATTCATGCAAAATAAAATCATGCATTATTCCCTTAAATTCATTGATATGTATATGCATATAATAAAAACTATTACAAATTTACTTTGTGTCTACGTATAACTCAGAAACTTAGCATATGATCATACAATAACAAGATCAATTCCATTTTCATAATTAACTTAGCATAGGTCCCGTAACATACTCTAATATTTCAACTTTTATTCTTTTGGTGTAAAATTATGCGAAATTGTTTCCTTAAGCCTAAACGTGGGGGTTTATTTAAGGATTGTGAAGTAAGGAACAAAGCACTCAAAATTAATTAAGTCGAAAACTTGTTAACCTACCATGAATCCAAGGATAAGCTGACAATAGAAGTATTAGAACAAGTAGATGCTTAAAGAACCCCACCAAAAAAAAAAAAAACTAATATTAAAAAAATCATTATAAAGTGCCAACAAAAATTAAAAAAACAATTTTTTTTGGATTCTTGAAAATCAAAGTTGAATCCATCCATTCGAAAAACACCAAAATTAAAAATTAAAAAACCAAACCCTAAAGTTTTAACATAAGTACAAAAGATTTAATGTGTATGATAAAAAACACTGAATTCAAATATCAAATCCATAAAATCTAAAGAAAAAATCAATCCAAAAAATAGAAAAATTAATTATTTCTCAATGATTTGACATGACGAGGCTCTGATATCACTTGTTAGAACCGTAAAAACAAGATCTAATATAAACTTAAAATTGTAAAAAAGACCTATCATGTCAAATCGTTAAAAGCAAATCAAGAACAAAACTAGATGCGAAAGCATACCTGAATTCATCGATTTCTTAAATTCTACAGACCTTTGAGTTCTGATCTTCTAAATTAGAACACAAGAAATTTAAATAATATTTGCTTTCTCTTTCCTAAAGATGGGATATTAGAAAAGTTATATTGTGTGTAATGTGGGAACCATAACTCTAATATATAACTTTTGCACACTAACCTAATTTCTAATCAACTCATCATTAATTAGAAATTAGTTACTAGAGTATTTACACATATATGAGCTATACTTTATTTAATAATTAGAGCTCGATAAACCTTAACCCAATTAGATCACTTTTAATTTGCACTAACCAATTATGATAGTAAATAATAATATGTAATTACCTTTATTATATATGTGATATTCATATTTTCTAACACTCACATCTAGGCTTTCGACTAATGATGCTATTTACCAAACCAAATTTTGAAAGGAAGAACAAAAAAGCAAAGGAAAAGAGTGGAAAGAAACTAGGAAAGAAATTTTTAAAACATTCTTTTTTTTAGTTTTTGGTATTTTAAGGAAACAAGAGAATTAGGTTGCCTGATGGCTAAGGACTATCGATCTAATGAAGTCATTTCATTGGAGCCTCTATAACGCCCCAAATTTTTTGATAAAAAAAGTGGTATTATTTTAGAAACCGTCACAGTGAGTTTTTTAGAAAATTCGAAATTAAGTTCTATAAAGAGAATTTTAAAAGGAATTATAAGGATTTATTATTTGAAACAAATGAAGTAAATTTTAGAACTGAAAATGTGATGAAAGGATTAAAGCACAAAATTTAAAAAGTTTGAAGACGAAAAGTGTAATTTGACTAAAATGTGAAAAGTGAGTTAGTATTGATTAATAGGCATAAGAATAACTTGACAAATGTATTAGTATGATGAGAATTACAATTAGGACTAAATCAAAAAGATTTAGAAGTATAAGAACTAAATTAAAAAAATTTCATTTTTGTCAAAAAAGGGTCAAAGTGTAATTTTCACCATTTGTGTGTTTATATTAAATGATATATTTGAATTATGATTTTTGAATTGGACAAGTGCTTATTGTTGTGGAGAAATTGTACAAAGAGATAAAATGGGGTAAAATGATAATTTTGTCATACAAGAGTATTTTGATAATTTCTCAAGTATTTTATGATGAAAATATTATTTTGATAAGACAATTGATATTTGAGATTATTATGGACCTTTGGATGTGAACATGACAGTGAGATGAATTGCACGCCATTCAAAGTTTTATTTGGGTTTAACTAACATTGACCTTAGATATTTGGGTGTTTTTAGTTGAAAAGAAAATATGAAAGCTCAGCCTTTGTTTTCCTTGTGTAGCTAGCCAGCCATGGAGGACGAGAGAAAAACTTTCTTTTCCTTCCGTCATCATTTTTCTTCAAATTTCATCAAAACTCATAATCCAAACCTTGATTTTTTGTTGAAATCAATTAGAAAATCCTTTCAAAAGCTCGAATCCTCTTTAAAATTATCATTTTCAACTAGGGTTAATATTATTCTTGAAAGAGAAAGTTAAAGCTAGAGAAAGAAAACTCAAAAAGTGGTAAGTAATGTAATTTTCTACCACCTCAAACATGATATTTGAGTTTAGATATTATGAGAAAATTTGGAAAGATTTTGTATTAATATTTTGGTATATTTTTGATGTATGGAACATGATGGTATGTTGAGAATGGAACCCCCAAGCTAAGTTGTTGATGGATTCAAGTTAGGGAGGCATGGTTTTCCATTTTTGAACATCCAAAGGTAAGTATCCTTGAATAACTTTACTTTTTCCTAAACTAATATGCATAGGAAAATGGTTAGAAATATATAATAAATGTGAAATTGGATAATAAAGATTATTTATAATTTCAATCACCTAAATGTGTTAGAATAATTGGTTGTGAAGCATTGAAGTATAAATCAACCTTAGTTATAAAGGTAAGTGTTGATTATTATTAAGTTGTTAATTGCCATGGGATGGATAGTGAAAATTATTTAGTTTGTATGATTATATATAAGAAAGTTGTTAATTAATGAAGGTAAAATGTTAATATGTTTCCATGGCTAAATATGTAAAAATATTGGAAAGTTGTCGATAGAATCGATATATTATTAAAAAGTGTATTAAAGGTGCTGAAAAAGTTATAGTTACGAAATTTGGAAGTTTGGTTAAATTGAGGTCATAACGACCTTTCTCAGATATTGCTAGGAAAATATTGTTAATAAATGAATTTATTACTCTTGGTCAATTGATTTGCCATAAATATTGATATGTCAAATTGAGCTCTTTAGACACTTAAAGAGCTTGTTCTCAAGTGTTTAATGACTCTCTTTAGTACTTTTGTTAAGTATTAGATTTTATATTAGAAGTTAGTTTTATTGCATTTTTCATACATTGAAGTGTTTTTCGAAAACTGATTTCATTGAAAACCATTCTACATTAAACCTTTTTGTGATATTAACAAAAAATTTGTTGATTATATTAGAATGTTAATATACTTCAAAACATTGTTTGATGCGGAAGCGTTTATGAATCAAAATAAACAAAATCCCAAATTAAAAGTTAAAACTTAAAGAGGCCTTATTACATAAACAAATACCCAATTGAAATTACGTGCAAATTTAAAAGAAAATAAGAAATCATGTGCAATTGTGTGGCCACCTTTGAGTCCTTCGTAGCACCGATCCGCCTAAGACTGGGGATTACCTGTGCAGATAAACATAAGGGTGAGTTTACGAAAATTTAATGTGTATCCCTTATCAAACAAATAGTCAAACATGCGGTATGCAACTACAGTTTGGGCTTGAGCCCGTTACAGTAACAGTTCAGTTTCAGTTAGGGCCTAAGCCCGTTACAGTATTAGTAACAGTACTGATATGCAATTAGAAATCCTACCCAATCTAGCCTCTACACTCCACTTCGTCCAGCCCTACACTTCATGTGGGGATAAAATTGACCCACCCATCCCTACACTCCAATGTTAGCACCGGTTGTGGTACTAAACAGTATCGTAGAAAAGCTGCCAATAATATGATTTGTATAAAGCCATCAGTAGGTCCACAGTCGTCTTGGGCGACCCGTGCAACCTTACCAATACATTATACTTCCGCCAAATATAGTAATCCCATCCCCATGCAATATGTCATACATCGTGTCATAATATCATGCATGGATGCAGTATATATATAAATATAAATCGTGGCATGCTCAAAAACAGTCATACATAACAAGTGGGTATACAATCATTTTAACTTATAGGGTATAATAGTTATTTTACCTCTTAGGGGTATAACAGTCATTTCTATCAGTTTGGGGTCCAGATATACTTACTGACCCGTCAATAGGTCCACAGTTGTCTCGGGCGACCCGTGCAACCTTAATAGTCAAATAGTAAAAATGGGCCCAAGGCCCATTATGTGGGCCTATGTGGCCCACAAAGCTTAGAAATGACCTTGGCTATGTGAACGACACAGCCAAGTCCAATATCTTCCACACATCCGTGTGGTTTACCCGTGTGGGGCCTACAAGCTTATTGGGCCCACACAGCCCATTTCGACCTAAAATGGCCCAAAACGGCCTAAGCCCATGAAATCACTCATGGTGGCCTCTATGATCCAATACCCACGTTTTATACGTTCGAATTACCACATGAGCGAGCGCACGCTCATGTAGCGTCTATTGTCATATTTTTCTAGCTTTTGCCGAATTACGATTAGAACAGTGTTTACACACCCGTTTATGAAAACGTACGAATAGCCTACGAGCACCAAACCTACATTCAACCAAGGTATTCTATTAGTCGCTTGATAATAGGGTTAATCACCCTCTTTCTACCACTTAACTCAAAATAACATTTGATACTTGCCTTGATTGAAAGAGTGTGGTTTAGCCTTCTTAAATTGTTTGACGAAGGCTGATTACACCTTCTTTATCGAATAGTTGTATTATCAACGAAATCCAGTAATGATAATCATATAAACAAATGACTTGAATCGATACATACTGGCTCATTGAAAACTCAAAACCAGAGATAGGGGAAAAACAGGGCAATCAGCCAACGCCCTAATATACAAGTCATGCACCAAGTTCGATATGGGAAAAAAAAGAACCAAGTTACCTTTAATCGAGTGGGAGAGAAAGGCTTCGAACGCTACCGTAACACTTATAAACCCCTTCACTTCTCGAAAAGTTTGACTTACCAGAAAACAGTTGCTAAACCGAAACACAAATGAAGAGAGTGAGGGATGAAGAAGGAGAGAATCGATAAAACCAAAGCTAGAATCGAAAGAGTTTGAGAAAGAGAGGAGAAGTGGTAATACGACCAAGGTAAAGAATGAAAAAGTAAGGAAATTGTTTAGTCCCAAAAGAGAAGAGAGAAAAGTAGAAAGAGCATTTAGCTAATGAGAGAAAAAAATATCGATAAACAGGAGATTGAAGGAAAATGCAAAAACTGAAGGCAACCAAAACTGAAAGGTACCTAAAGACCCTAGTAAAATTTGGTACAAAGTCAAGAAAAACGACTAAGAATATTGGCAAAAACCCAAAATAGAGAGAAACCGAAACCCAAAAATTGCACAGCCACTAGAACTCACCCTCAATGCCGAATTCTTGAGTGCCTAGAGTTCGCATTCATCACTAACTCTTCCTCTAATTCAAATTCTTTATTTTTCCTCTTATAATCTCTCCACAACAACCCCAAACTGACCCTTATCCAAATCCTCCTTTCTTTTCCTAAATTTCAGCTACACATTCCCTACACCCCTCAAACACTCCAACCATCCAAACCTCAGAGTTCTACTGCCATACAACCTATCATACGGCCACTTGCAAACTTAAAACACACCTTGCACACAGCAGGACTTGAACTCTAAGCCCTTAGCCATAGTAACACACCACTAACCTCTAGACTAGCAGGCTTTTTATGACATGTTTTACCAACAATAATTTAAAAGCCTATTAACTATAGATAAGGGTTCAATCAAGTAAGAAACAAAATTTTTGTACAAGTCAAGGATTGAACTCAAGACTTCTCATACACTTCCCAGGGTACTCAACCACTGAAGTAGACATGCATTTGTGTCACTTTCTTGCACCACTAAACATTTATGTACAGCCTCCTACCTGTTCCCATGCTCAAGACCTAATACTTCTAGGCCCAAAATTCGGGACGTTACACTTTTTATAACCAAAATGGAAAAATCATGCCATTTAAAGTTTAAAGGTTTAATTGAGCCTATGCAGGGAAGTGGTTGAGGGGAAAATGTGAAAAAGGACCACCACTGGGGCCAAGGTTGCAACACCATAGTCTCTATGTCATGACACCAATGCCTCCATCACCACTCGAGGAGTTAGACTTCGCCAAATCACAATCCAAGTGGCATGTAGATTTGCCATAATATGATATGATGAATTAAGTTTTTTTAACACTTAAAGTGCTTGTAATTTAGCATTTTTATGTTTTATTTTATGATTTTAAATAGTTGTTAAATTTTTAGCGTAGTAGTTAGTTTGTGTACTTTAAGTGTGTTTTGTGACAAAAATAATAAAATCTCGCATTTTAGGGTCTAAAAACTAATTTTAGATTGTGCAAGAGGTGATTGAACGTTTCTCACCGTCTTCGCAAACCACGAGAGAAACCAACTTTAAAACAATAATAAATCAAATACTAAGTGTGATGTCTACAAGTGTGACAAGTCAATTGTAATATAATTGTACAACAGGGTATGAGTACTATAAAGATCGAACCCACATGAGTCGGCGATTGAACCAATTCTAGCTACAAGAATGCATAATAAAGAGTCTACCCATGTAATCACTAATATGACAAACCATAAAGTCAAGAGTAATTATACTAATTTACAAGCTAGCTACAAAGGACTAAATTGTAAAGTGTGTAAAATTACAGAATTAACAAGGAAATAATAAATGGTGGTTGATTGGTTTTGATGTGGTTTACCAATCCTCGAATTAAGGATCTAAATTGCTTATACTCATAAAATGATTCTATTTTACGTCTCGATCTCAATTTTTCTAAATTAGACAAGTTAATTTGGTTTATCTCTCGATTTCACAAGCTAACTGGGACTAACGAATAGATGTTCAACAAGATTACCTCTCGATCTCACTTGCCTAGATTTTCCCTTAGGGGCATCAATCCTAAGTTTTTAGGTTTATTGAATTTAGTCAAGTTTATTGCAATTTTGTCCCTTACTTAAGATTTAACTTGCCCATATCTCCATCAACCAACCCCATTTAGGGTTTAGTTACCATACTAAAACCTAATCTAACAAACATGAAAGAAGAAAATGTAACACCCTTTACCCAACCCGATCAACATGTCCAAGTACCGGGTGCTACACAAACCCGAATGACTTAACTTAATTTCTGTTTCTAGTTTAATTATATACTTAAACAAATTGTATTGTGAAAACTCTAACTAAAATTTCAACTCGTATTCAACTGGTAATAAAACTTCAAGATTTTGATTCCATTGATCGTTTATAGATTTTTGTGTAGAGACTCGATAATGTATATAGACAACTTAAACCTTGATGTAGAGCCTCTACGAGTGCCCCTCCATACACATGCATAGTTGTTGTATTTCACTTAGCTCTTAGCGAAGTCTGGCTTGGTCCTATTGATTTTTGAATATTTAACTAACCTGCATTTATGCAGAAATTTTATAGGTTTAGAGGAACTTAATGAGATCCGCATATAGAATTTAAGAAAAATATGAGACATCTAGCTCAGAATTAATCTCCCTGATAATCGCTTTCATTATTTTTGGCGAGTGACGCTTGACGACTACCCAAGTAATTACTACATTTACGGTCTGTACCAGGTTTTAATGTCCTCATTGTCTTAGAGTACTAGTGCTCACTAAACAACACCATAGCCTTTGCTCTATTGGTCTATTTCCCCATGAGGCTTTTTAGGACATGCAGTACCTAACTTTGGTAGATCAACAAAATCTTTGGGATTCTTCATTGCTATGTCTGACCTCCACTTTCCATTATCCTCTAATGTGTACCATACTAAACTTGACCCGATAAATCGGATCCGAATCTTAGGCATTATCAGTCTCATACAATTTAAAACTTAGTTCTACTTATACAAATTTTAATTAAATACAATAGATCAACTTTGAAATATCTTTAATAAAATACGTAAGTATAAACCATGAAGAAATGTTACTAACAAACATTGAGAAATTAGTTACAACTATGACCAATTTTAGGCCTTAGCCTAATATAGCTATCCTGCGAAAAATATCAACTCAAACTTGGTCTTACCATCAAGCTCTCTCTGTATGCGTAATAGCCTAATATGTCACTTTTTCAGCATAGCCCTGGTGTTGTCCCTCTAGGAGAAGACCCTTAAAACCCACTTGTAAAGTAACACACATAGATAAGTTCAAAAGAACTTAGTGAGACAAACACCATTTACCTGAATCAAAAGAACTTAGTGAGACAAACACCATTTACCTGAATCAAACTTGTACGCCGCATTTAATGTTTCAAGAACCATCTTGCTGCTCTTATTCTTCTCCGAGTCTCTAACTTACTCTGAGACCATTTCCTTCTCTTCAATGCCTTTGCAACCTTACTTACTTTCTCCGTTTAGTAAGCCATAACATCTTCAAACTTCAAGAAGAGACCCATACACAAGTGATCGTTGTTTCCTTTCGAGCATATCATGTTTATATTTATTTTTAGAATACATTCTCATTACCTAGATATATTTCCTAAAATTTCCATATCAATACAAATCTTAATCATATTGAGTACCTTACCATAATACTCATAAATACAATTCGTACTTATTGATTTCACTGTGTGCATTAGGAATAATAAGAAATACATTTATCACTCAGTATAGAGTCCACCACAAAGAGCGTTCTTCATGGTTTATTCTTGGAAGCCTTTCTAGAACACTCCATAAGAGTAACCCATTCTATGTATGCTATGAAAACTCTCTATAGGATTCACCATAGAGGTTATTCCTCAGTAGCCCGCCGTAAGGTCATATCCTTTATTATTTCTCGTGAAGGCTCTAAGTTTTGAATCTACCTTTCATATTATTCTTGCCTTATTCGTTAAGAATTCCATTCCTTTAGAATATATCATCGAAAAAATTTCTTTCTTTTATGGTTCGCCATTGAGGCGTTTCCTTCAGAAGGTTACCACAAGGGCCATTCTTTGGAGTGCACCGCAAAGAAGTTCTTTACAATATTTCCATGTAGGTTTCCATCTCTTAGATTCCCACAAAGACTTCTATTTTTCTAGCGTGTTTATGCTAGTGATTCACTTAGACACACATTCGATGAGGTTTGTCCCTCGTCCCTTTGGGTCGCACAAAAAACCCCATTAGGTAATGAGCTTCCGTTGGTTCTTCCCATATGATGCCATAGCCCACCAGCTATGGTCTTACACGATATGGTGCCATGACCACAGACTTTTCTTTTAGATATCGTAATTAAAGTCTCTATGGACCTTGTTTAGACTCCATCATGGTGAACAGACATAGACTGACATAACAGACCTTTCATGCACTTGCATCAAACTTAACGTACATCGTAGACATTCTCTTATAGTCATACTTTCAACTCTAGATTTCTCATTAAATACTCTATACTTGCTAGATTTATACAAACTATACATGCAAATCTTGTCCAACATTCATATATCACCATATTCATCATACCATCTCTTTTAGTTTTTATATCACAAATTATACGATCTTCCGCAAAAGTATATAAAATAAACTATTGGAAAATGTACCCATATTATAGTAAACATGTAATTGTTTTCTATTTATTTGAATAATGAATAAATAAATAAAGTTAATTTCACATTTCACTATTATGTCTTTTGTATTTATGTATTTTATATTTTGTATGCATAGTAAAATTGTGACAAGCACATATTAGCTCATTGATTGTCTAAAGTTCAAATTGAAGATTATTGGCATTGTAGAGAATGTTTACATTGCGAGAAAGATAACTTATTTCAATAGATAATCTAAACGAGTCCATAATCCAGTAAAAGAATTAAAGTGAGCATTTGATTCAAATACTGAGAAGGATTATTATGTCATCTACAATTGCAATTGGGAAGATGACTAGTCTTAGCTATCGGAGCAATTGACTCCATGAGTAGAGACATAAATGTATTAATTGGTAGAATGATATATTGGACAGGACCCAAGATGAATTAATTTTGAATCTGTTTGTGAATTAATTCACTTGTGACATTCATGGTGTGATTTATCTAAATCCTGAGTTACTCACTGACCATGCGTATGCAACTCATGTACTATGATATAAGTGGAGGCTTATGCTTTGAAGAGATGGAGCCTATAGCCGGTATGTTAGGTACATCACTTGTGTATGGCATGTGTAACGCTCTGAATAATTTTTTTCTATTTCTGTAAATATTTGACAAAAATGTGTATTTATTTCAATGGTTAAGTGTTTTGGGTGTGTGTGGGAGGTCTTGGGTTCAAGTCTCACCTTTGCCAAATTTTTTTATTTTAAATCTAAGCCTTACCCTTGTTGAGTGAGCTTATATAAAATTGTCTGTTAATCTATATTAGAATAAGCCTGTTGGTTCAAGTGGCAAGGGAGTAGGTGTGTTGAAGGTCCTATGTTCGAACCCCTGCATGAGCGTGGGTATTAATTTTGCTCGGTTGCCTGTTAGAGTTTCAGTGGAGTTAAAATTCCGAGGGAGGAGATTAAGGGATTTGGGATATCTATTATTTTTATTTTTATCTTTTTATTTTTCAAATTTTCTCTCCTGTAAAGAAAATCAATTCAGAATTTCTTCTGTTTTCCCTTCTCTAATGTTTTTTTCCTCCATATCTACAACTATTTGTTTTGGTTTTCTTTCATTTCAGCTCGTGAACCCGTTGTTTAAAATTATCGGATTCTCCTTTTGGTATGCTGGAAATTGTGAAATGAGGAATTACATTTCAGCAGTTTAGTACACGTTAAAGGTGTTTTCACATCGGTGGTCTTGGAAGGCTCGGGATAGTTTTCGCATAAAATTAATTCTAGGTGTGTACCCAAAATGCAAAAAGTGAGGCATCGACAAAAGCCAAAAAACTGTTCTATCGACACCACACGGGCGTGTTGTCACCCTTGTGGTTGGCTATATGGTCGACGAAGGCATGGCTATGCGCAAGACATAGGTGTGTGGTGGCGTGAGTGTGGCCGTCTGAGCCACACGGGCTAGGCCAAGTTGGGCATTTGTACCCACACAGGCATGTAGGCCTATAATTCTGGAAATTTCTCTAGGGTCACATGGGTCATTTCGATCGATTGTGGGCTATCGTAGGGTCGATAAGGGCTAACCAAACCCTAATTTATGTGATTTGATATTCTAATAGTATGCTCGGAGTAGGATACTACCATGCATGACTATCCATTTTGCTATCTATAAATTTGATATCTGTATATAAGCATGTTGAGCATGTCTAATCTGTTATTTCTATATCTGTTTCTGTATATGATTTTGGGTGGGATTTGTATATGAAGAGGAAGTATTCTGTACGGCGATCATCGCCTTATTTTGGCAGCTTGGCTACAAATTATCTGACACGTGTCGTAATTGCACGATATGGTAGGTAGGGATGGGTGGGTGTTTTAAACTACACATGGTGTGTTGGGATGGTCAGAGATGGTGTGTTAAGGATGGGTGTAGGATTCTACATATCTGATTCTGTTTACTATTTCTGAAATGGGCACGAGCCCGAATCTGTATCTGATTGATTATGAGATTGTTGTATGCTTGCATGCTTAATTTTGTTGGGTTACACACTGAGTTTACGAAAACTCACATACATATGTCTATTCTGTTTAGGTAATCCACAGACTTAGATGGATCAATGCGGCAGAGACTCAGTGGTGACCACTCGACCGTAAACTGTTAAAACTTGATTATTTATGGTTTTATTTAAGATTTTGGTTTTCAATTGAGAGTTTGTAATTTTTGGGACTCTCTGGACTGTTTGGATTTTTAACTGTTAGTTTTGGTTTCGTTTGTTTAATAATTTGCATGCTTCAACAAAATGTTTTTCTTTTAAAACAACGGTTTTACGCGGACAAGGGTTTTTGTAAAAACACATCTGCATTTTCAAAATATAACAGTTTTAAGGCTTCCGCTGTAATAAGTTTTTGGCAAATGAACGAATTAAATGGTGTTTTAAGTAAAATTGTTAATGTATGTGAATTATGAAATGTGAATGATTTGACGAAACAACTCCGTTTTCAAAACCCATTCTTTGTGACATCACCAGATTTGGCCATAACCTCTAGGCCGGGTTTAGGGTGCTACAGCATGACTGTACTAGCAAAAGTGAAATTCGTTGCTCAATTAAAGAGTTAATGATATCCTCTCATTGGCATTGTGTGGATTGATAAATATGGAACTTGGCCACGGGTTGCTTGTTCTTGAACGAGCAATTTATTATAGTCATTTGTTGACAGTGATCATATTAATCATTAAGAAGACACAATGGTGACAATAAGATAAAATAGGATTGTATTAAGTGAACGAATTTAACTCAAAGGAATCAATGATATAATATGAGGGTAACACAAACATGACGAGGTTATTGGACAAAGAAGTTGTATGAATTGCTTTTGTAAAGAGTATACAATAAAGAGTTTTCAATCATGGTACTTCTTGTGGACTAACTCCATGATTAAGTAATTGCGAATTATCGGAATGATGCTTTTGGACATAATTGCAATCATTAGAGCCTAATTGTATATGTCTGATTGGTCCCTCTACTAGCTCAACAGAAGCTCAATCGGACTACCTCTGAATCAGAAGAAAATTCTACGACTTTGGGAATATTGTAATTGAGTTAATTTATTTGATGTGGAATTAAATTAGGTGGTTGTATGAATTTTTCAACTAGAGAATTTGATTAAAAAATATTCTTGAAAAATTAATTTGGAAAATCAAAGTGATTTTTGGAAAAATTAATTTTGACCAAGTAAAATTAAATGAATCAAATCAATTAAAATTAATATGGTGTTTTTGGAAGTTAAGTTTCAAGTCAGACAATTGGCCTAATGAGTAATTGAACTTGAAAATTGGACTTGAGATCGTAAATTGGGCCCAGGAGCCCAAAACCAAGATCAAAACCCAAAAACTAGTCGAATTGGGCTCGGTATGTGAAATTGGGCCTACGGTCCAACCAATGGCTAGACTGAACTGGCAGAACTAAACTAGTTCGGGGTGCCATAAGGGTGTCGCACTTGCATCACCGGACATGGTAGTGCCAGGGGCTGCAATGGTGGCGTCCTGGTGGCAAATGGCGGTTGGTCGTCGATGGTTGAGTAATGGAAGAGTTACACTTCTACTGGGACTCTACCAGAGAATTTGATTTCAGATTAATTATTCTAAAAATAATATTATTTTAATAATTCAATATTAAATTAAATTTAATACTTAACTTAATAGTAATTCATTCGGATCTATCAAATATCCCTTATTTTTATCATCATTTTAAACACAAGAAATCCCCAAACAGAGCCTTATATCATCCTTCTTACGAATATACCAAGTTAACAAATTTACTATTTCACAACATAATATGGAGGGTCAAAAATATTACCTTGATATGGAGCATTCATAGGTAAAGATCTAGATCTACAACTTTGCTTAAGTGAAAGAAGAAAATTATCAAGGTTCATTTAGATCTAGACAAAAAGACTTCTTAAAGAAGGAAGAAGAAAAACTCCCTTTTTTTTTTTCAATTCTGGTTATCTAGATATACAACCTTTGTCCCTATGGGAACTTGACACGTGTCATAATATTGTTCAATTAGCTATACAAGTGGGTTAAAGATGTAGAGAAATGTGCATGAAAGCCCAACATATATATTGTAATTTTATCGTTCGTTTCTAACCTCTTTGTTAGAACGTAACCAACACATTCACTAACCAAACTTGATGTACCATACTCTTCAGCAATAACTCGATTACCTAAAATTCCATAATACATTACCAAGCTCATTTCCTTAACACTTTATCCTTTCTAAAACAATCCCTCGTAATAATCCAACGCCTGCTACACACCCATTTTTACACACCAAGAGCATCTATTGGGCGGATAGCACTATGCCACTCAGAGTACTACTCGGTTTACCCACCAATTTCAGAACTTGCCAAAATTGGGTGTTACAACTCTCCTTCCCTTAACAAAAATTATGTCATCGAAATTTCTAACTTGAAAAATTACACTTGTATACCTAGCGATTGATCTTCTTGCCAGGCGTGTACCAAGAGTTAGGTTGTAACATCCCGAAATAGGGCCTAATCGGAATAGTGGTTTCGTAACCACAAATCCGAGATAGAAATAATTATTTTATAAATATTTTGAAGTTTATATTATGATTGCATGATAGTGTGAAAATTTCGTGAAGAAATTCTACGCGTAAAGTGCTTAACTTGGAGTTAGGGACTAAATCGAATAAATTGCAAAACTTGCATTCTAGAAGTTTTTATTATGAAATTGCTTTGGAATATTAATTAGGAGGGTTTAAATAGTAATTTGACCAATTTCTTAGCTCATGGACAAAATAGGACATGGGTGGAATTTTTGAAAGTTTAGTAAGGAGGGGCATTTTGGTCATTTGGTTATTAACATGAATAAAAAGGGAAAAGATGACAAAAAAATCATCATCTTCTTCATTACCACGAAATTTCAAGGGTTCTCCATAGCTAGGGTTTGTTTCAAGCTTCCAAGCTCCATAGTAAGTGATTCCAAGCCCTGTTTTTAATGATTTTTACGTTTTTGAGATCCCGGTAGCTCGATAAAGCTTATGTTAGCAATATTTTAAGTTAGGGTTCATATTTGGAAAAATACCCATAGGTGAAATTTGTGTATTTTGATGTTTTATGATAGAATATGAGGTTTTAAATTATGTTAGACAACTTGAGCTACTCGGTTTTAGGTAAAAACGAGTAAAAGGGCTTAATTGGTAAAAATACCTATTGTACACAAGTGTATGTTATAGTAGGAATTTGAAGATGATATTGGTAAATAAATGATCAGCATGTCTTAAAATACAAGAATTTGTGATAAGTTTTGATTTCCGAGCCTTGGGGCAAAAGTGTAAATATGCAAAAGTTTAGGGGCAAAAATGTAATTTTGCCAAAATTTGAAAAAGGGCTGTTTTGATAAATGTGAGTATTAAATAAGCTAAATTTTCTATTATAGATCAAGAAGAGCGAAATTCAAGAGTAGATCGGGGAAAAGAAAAAGTAAAGGACTAAATTGTAAAGTTTAGTCACAATTTGTATCGAGGTAAGTTTACGGTAAATAAATGCAATATTTCATTGTTTTACATTGATGTTGTTAATTTCCAGCATTTATATATTTACTTTATGAAGATATTCAAAGTCGAAACGAAGAAGAGAAGACAGAGAGAAAGTATCAGAAAGCCCCGTTTGAACCTTAGGAATGTTAGGGGATTTGGGTTAACAGACAGGACAGTATTGCGCCATGTAAGCCCATATCGTGTATATGGCCTTGGAGACAGGACAGTATTGCGCCATGTAAGCCCATATCGTGTATATGGCCTTGGAGACAGGACAGTATTGAGCCATGTAAGTCCATATCGTATATATGGCTTTGGAGACAGGAATATTTCATGTAAGACCATGTCAAGGACATGGCATTGGCAGTATTTTATCAGACAGGAATAACCTGAGTATCCTTAGTATTCCGAGTGGTTCAACGGGTCATTGTACAAGTTAAATTCAGTGAACTATCAGGAAAGGGAAGTTAGATTATGTTTATGAATAACGAAAGGTCAGGTAAGAAAGAAGGTAGTAAGTGAGAAGTAAAGAAAGTTTATGATGCTAGACGATATTATGTATAATTGCTCAATATGTTAAATGTTGCAATTTATTTGCTTGTAAGCTTACTAAGCCTAGTGCTTACCCCTTTATTTTCTTTCTTATTATAGTTCTTGCCAAGCTTACTCGGGGATCGAAGGAAACGTCGGAGTTCAGATCACACTATCAAAGGAATCATTTTGGTATAACTAGACGTTTCATTTTGTGTATGGCATGTATAGGGACTTAGTCTTTTATGGAATGATATGTTCAATATATGGTGTATAAATGCTTGGAAGTGAGTAGCTAATGAAATGGCTAACCATGCATGTGTTTAATGGTATGTGTGCTTAAATGGTAACTATCACATGAAAACTATGAAAAGTATAAAAGTAGCTTAAAAACAGATGCAAACAGCAGCAGTGATGTGAATTTGAAAAATCACTAAAAATAGTAGGAATGGAATTAAAAGTTGAATAAGGTATGAAATTAAAACTTAATGGGTCTATTTTTATGCGGAAGAAACAGAGTAGGAAAAAGAGTTGTATATTATGAGAAATTTTCAGTTGAGTGAGACTGACTCTGTGATCCCCTGTTCTGAATTCAAAAATTCACTATAAATTGCACATAAATAATTAGGTATTATAGTTTATATTCCTAGATTCCTTATTGAGTCTAGTTTCTAATGAAACAGATAGCATGCCTGTTTGAATTTTGTACAGGGAGAAAATTAGTTCGTAGTGAACAGAGGTCAGAGCAGTTGAGCAGTGTAATAGGGGAGACTTTAACTAATAAACTGTACTAATTGGCCAAGCCAAAAATTCTAGAAAAAAATTAGTAAATATCCATATGAGTCTAGTTTCATGGAAAATTTACGGATCTTGATTTCGAGTTTCGTAACTCGAGATATGAATTTTTGAGCGACCATGATGCAGAAAACAGTTTATTCCGAAAATGAAAATAGATTTTGTAAAGTTGTTTAAATGATAAATTATGTTCGGTAACACCTCAGGCTCGACTCCAGCGATGGTCTCGGGCGTGGGAGTGCTACATTTATTGGTATCAGAGCAGGTTTAGTCGGTTCTCGGAACAGTTAATGTGAGTAGAAGTCTAGCTATACATGCCATACTTGCATTTTGATAGTGTGACGACTCCTGACGATTTTTAAATATTTTGTTTTATAGTAATGGATCCCGAACGAGTTGGTGATGATGATGTGGAAAGTAATGCACTTGCTTCCGCGGAAGGAGCAGCGCCATCTGGAAATAGGCCAGTAACAGTTGATCAGGGAGGAGTAACTCGAGAAGTTCTCTTCCAAGCTCTGAATGATTGGTTTGCCGAGTTCGTTCGTACGAATCCGGCAGTTAGACCTCCACCCCCTCATGATTCTCAGGCAACCCATGTAGCTCAAGCTCCCCTAGCCACAGGTACAGTGATAAGAGAAAAGCCACCAGTCGATAAAATCAGGAAATATGGGGCAGAAGAGTTCCGAGCAACAAAAGATGATGATGCAGAAAGAGCAGAGTTTTGGATAGAAAATACCATCAGAGTTTTCGATGAATTATCCTGTACACCTGAGGAATGTATGAAATGTGTAGTATCACTCCTTAGAGACTCAGCCTACCACTGGTGGAAGACATTAGTATCAGTTGTACCGAAAGAAAGGGTTACTTGGGATTTCTTTCAGGAGGAATTCCGTAAAAAGTACATCAGCCAGAGGTTTATTGATCAGAAGAGAAAAGAGTTCTTAGAGTTGAAACAAGGTAATATGACAGTGACTGATTACGAGCGTGAATTCGTCAGGCTTAGTAAATATGCCCGAGAATGTGTATCTACAGAGGCTATTATGTGTAAAAGGTTTGAGGATGGGTTAAATGATGATATCCGACTATCATGGGGGTTCTGGAAATAAAAGAGTTTGTTGTTTTAGTTGACCGAGCCTGTAAAGCAGAGGAGTTGTTAAAAAGAAAAGGTAAAACTAAAACAGAAACGCGAGACACGAAGAAAAGACAGATGAGCAGATCATTTCAGGCTACATCTAAGAGGCCCAAAGAGTTTTCTACCAGATCTAGCTTTTCGGCAGGGCAATCTAGTCAGAATAGAGGTAGTAGATTTAAAGATTTGAAAGCTCAGACTACTTCGACCGCAAGTGTAGGTAATGTTAGATCAGGGAGATCAGGATGTCCACGGTGTGGTAGACTTCATTATGGTCCTTGTCGAGCAGGTGAAAATGTTTGTTAT
The DNA here is from genome assembly GCA_020496765.1 of Gossypium stocksii. Taxonomy (NCBI): domain Eukaryota; kingdom Viridiplantae; phylum Streptophyta; class Magnoliopsida; order Malvales; family Malvaceae; genus Gossypium; species Gossypium stocksii. The sequence continues at coordinate 48,491,132 of CM035624.1, forward strand.
AAGTGTGGTGCTTCGGATCATTTTGTGCGAGATTGTCCAGAGGTGACTCAACGAGAAGTACCACAGAGTGCTAGATCCGGAAATGTTCCTACTAGAGGCAGATCACCGAGGCAACCGGGAGTAGTAGCAAGTAACAGAGGTACCTCTAGAGATTCGGCTGTGAGACCAGATGCTAGAGCTCCTGCAAGGACTTATGCTATTCGTGCTCGTGAAGAGGCATCCTCCCCCGATGTGATTACGGGTACATTTTCTCTACATGATATTAATGTTGTTGCTTTGATTGATCCGGGTTCGACCCATTCTTATGTTTGTATGAAATTGACGCCTAAAATGAGTATGCCTATAGAATTCACAGAATTTGTGATTAAAGTATCAAATCCACTAGGCAAGTGTGTATTGGTAGATAAAGTATGTAGAAATTGTCCCTTAATGATTAGAGGTCACTGTTTTCCGGCCGATCTCATGTTATTGCCGTTTGATGAGTTTGATGTTATTTTGGGCATGGATTGGTTGACGGCACATGATGTGGTAGTGAATTGTGGAAGGAAATTCATTGAGTTAAAATGTGAAAGTGGTGAGATTCTTCGGGTTAATTCAGATGAGTCAGATAGTTCATTTGCTATGATTTCTGTTATGACAGCCCAAAAATATTTGAGAAAGGGGTGTGAGGCTTATCTTGCTTTTGTATTGAATACTAAAGATTCAGAATTGAAAGTTGAATCAGTGCCCGTAGTGTGCGAGTATCCAGATGTATTTCCGGAAGAATTACCAGGTTTGCCTCCTGTTAGAGAAGTTGAGTTTGGTATTGAGCTGATTCCAGGTACCACACCTATTTCCATTACTCCTTATAGAATGGCTTCGTCGGAATTGAAAGAATTGAAAGCTCAGTTGCAGGAATTAACTGATAAAGGTTTTGTAAGACCCAGTAGTTCACCATGGGGTGCACCAGTGCTATTTGTGAAAAAGAAAGATGGTTCGATGAGATTATGCATAGATTATCGACAGCTTAACAATGTAACTATCAAGAACAAATATCCATTGCCCAGAATTGATGATTTGTTTGATCAGTTGAAGGGAGCCACTGTGTTTTCCAAGATCGATCTGAGATCCGGATATTATCAGATGCGAGTTAAGGAGTCAGATGTTCCGAAAACTGCATTCCGAACTAGGTATGGTCATTATGAGTTTCTTGTGATGCCCTTTGGCTTAACCAATGCCCCTGCTGTTTTTATGGACTTAATGAACCGAACATTTAGACCATATTTGGACAAGTTTGTAGTTGTGTTCATTGATGATATCTTGATTTATTCTCCTGATGAAATTGAGCATGAAAAACATTTGAGAACAGTTCTACAAATTTTGAGAGATAATCAGTTGTATGCTAAGTTCAGTAAAAGTGAGTTTTGGCTCCGAGAAGTTGGATTTCTTGGACATATTGTTTCAGGTGAAGGTATTAGAGTTGATCCGAGCAAAATGTCAGCCATTGTCGATTGGAAGCCTCCCAAGAATGTTTCGGAAGTCAGAAGTTTTCTTGGTTTAGCTGGTTATTACAGACGGTTTGTGGAGGGATTTTCTATGATAGCTACCCCGTTAACGAGACTGCTACGGAAGGATGTTAAGTTTGAATGGACTGAGAAGTGTCAGCAGAGTTTTGACAAGTTAAAGGCATTGTTGACTAAAGCTCCTATCTTAGTACAGCCAGAACCGAGTAAAGAATTTGTAATTTATAGTGATGCATCTTTGAGTGGGCTCGGTTGTGTACTCATGCAGGAAGGAAAGGTAATTGCTTATGCCTCTAGACAACTAAAGCCACATGAGAAAAATTATCCGACACATGATTTAGAGTTAGCTGCTATTGTATTTGCATTGAAGATTTGGAGACATTATTTGTATGGTGAAAGGTGCCGGATATTCACCGATCATAAAAGTTTGAAATACTTAATGACTCAAAAAGATTTGAACCTGAGGCAAAGAAGATGGCTAGAGTTGATTAAAGATTATGAGCTAGTGATTGATTATCACCCGGGTAAGGCAAATGTAGTTGCTGATGCTTTAAGTAGAAAACTCTTATTTACATTGCGAGCTTTTAATACTAATTTAGCCATGTCGGATGATGGTTCTATTTTAGCTGAATTGAAAGCTAAACCGGTATTTCTTGAAGAAATTTGTGAAGCTCAAAAAGATGACAATGAGTTACAAGCTAAAAGAGTTCAATGTGAGTCAGACATAGAATCAGATTTCCGGATTAGTTCGGATGGTTGTTTGATGTTTAGAGACAGAATATGTGTACCAAAGAATGATGAGCTTATTCGGAAGATTTTACAGGAAGCACATAGCAATTCCTTGTCTATTCACCCAGGTAGCACAAAGATGTATAATGATTTGAAGGAATTGTACTGGTGGGCAGGAATGAAAAGAGATATTTCAGAGTTTGTTTCCAGATGCTTGATTTGTCAACAGGTAAAGGCCGAACATCAGGTACCCTCGGGTTTATTGCAGCCTGCACTAGTTCCAGAATGGAAATGGGACAGAGTTACTATGGATTTTGTGACGGGATTGCCATTAACACCGAAAAAGAAGGATGCAGTTTGGGTTGTAATTGATAAGCTAACTAAGTCGGCTCATTTTATCCCAGTTCGTATGGATTATTCACTTGACAGGTTGGCTGAGTTGTACATTTCAGAGATAGTCAGACTACATGGAGTACCATTATCAATCATTTCAGATAGAGATCCGAGATTTACTTCACGATTCTGGAAAAAGTTGCAAAAAGCTTTGGGCACAAAGTTAAGTTTCAGTATGGCTTTTCATCCTCAGACCGACGGTCAGTCAGAGAGAGTTATTCAGGTACTTGAAGATATGCTTAGATGTTGTGTATTGGAATTTCAAGGCAGTTGGGAAAAATACTTACCATTGGTAGAGTTTGCCTATAATAATAGTTACCAGTCGAGTTTGAAGATGGCACCCTATGAAGCTTTGTATGGACGCAAATGTTGTACGCCTTTATACTGGACAGAGCTTAAAGAAAGCCAGATTTACGGGGTTGATCTAGTTAAAGAAACAGAAGAAAAAGTGAAAGTTATCAGAGATTGTTTGAAGGCAGCTTCAGATAGGCAGAAGTCATATGCAGATTTAAAAAGAAAAGAGATTGAATATCAGGTTGGCGACAAGGTATTCTTGAAGGTATCCCCGTGGAAGAAAGTTCTCAGATTTGGCAGGAAAGGTAAGTTAAGTCCTCGTTTTATTGGACCGTTTGAAGTGATTGAGAGAATTGGGCCATTAGCATACCGATTAGCTTTGCCGACTGAGTTAGAGAAGATTCATGATGTGTTCCATGTGTCAATGTTACGACGTTATCGGTCAGATCCATCGCATGTGATTTCTCCGACAGAGGTTGAGATTCAACCAGATATGACTTATGATGAGGAACCAATAAAAATTCTAGCTCGAGAGGTAAAGCAATTAAGGAATAAAAGTGTTGCTCTTGTGAAAGTTTTATGGAATAGACATGGGGTGGATGAGGCTACATGGGAACCCGAAGAGGCCATGCGAAAACAGTACCCAAATCTCTTTACAGGTAAGATTTTCGGGGACGAAAATCCCTAAAGGGGGGAGAAATGTAACATCCCGAAATAGGGCCTAATCGGAATAGTGGTTTCGTAACCACAAATCCGAGATAGAAATAATTATTTTATAAATATTTTGAAGTTTATATTATGATTGCATGATAGTGTGAAAATTTCGTGAAGAAATTCTACGCGTAAAGTGCTTAACTTGGAGTTAGGGACTAAATCGAATAAATTGCAAAACTTGCATTCTAGAAGTTTTTATTATGAAATTGCTTTGGAATATTAATTAGGAGGGTTTAAATAGTAATTTGACCAATTTCTTAGCTCATGGACAAAATAGGACATGGGTGGAATTTTTGAAAGTTTAGTAAGGAGGGGCATTTTGGTCATTTGGTTATTAACATGAATAAAAAGGGAAAAGATGACAAAAAAATCATCATCTTCTTCATTACCATGAAATTTCAAGGGTTCTCCATAGCTAGGGTTTGTTTCAAGCTTCCAAGCTCCATAGTAAGTGATTCCAAGCCCTGTTTTTAATGATTTTTACGTTTTTGAGATCCCGGTAGCTCGATAAAGCTTATGTTAGCAATATTTTAAGTTAGGGTTCATATTTGGAAAAATACTCATAGGTGAAATTTGTGTATTTTGATGTTTTATGATAGAATATGAGGTTTTAAATTATGTTAGACAACTTGAGCTACTCGGTTTTAGGTAAAAACGAGTAAAAAGGCTTAATTGGTAAAAATACCTATTGTACATAAGTGTATGTTATAGTAGGAATTTGAAGATGATATTGGTAAATAAATGATCAGTATGTCTTAAAATACAAGAATTTGTGATAAGTTTTGATTTCCGAGCCTTGGGGCAAAAGTGTAAATATGCAAAAGTTTAGGGGCAAAAATGTAATTTTGCCAAAATTTGAAAAAGGGCTGTTTTGATAAATGTGAGTATTAAATAAGCTAAATTTGCTATTATAGATCAAGAAGAACGGAATTCAAGAGTAGATCGGGGAAAAGAAAAAGTAAAGGACTAAATTGTAAAGTTTAGTCACAATTTGTATCGAGGTAAGTTTACGGTAAATAAATGCAATATTTCATTGTTTTACATTGATGTTGTTAATTTCCAGCATTTATATATTTACTTTATGAAGATATTCAAAGTCGAAACGAAGAAGAGAAGACAGAGAGAAAGTATCAGAAAGCCCCGTTTGAACCTTAGGAATGTTAGGGGATTTGGGTTAACAGACAGGACAGTATTGCGCCATGTAAGCCCATATCGTGTATATGGCCTTGGAGACAGGACAGTATTGCGCCATGTAAGCCCATATCGTGTATATGGCCTTGGAGACAGGACAGTATTGAGCCATGTAAGTCCATATCGTATATATGGCTTTGGAGACAGGAATATTTCATGTAAGACCATGTCAAGGACATGGCATTGGCAGTATTTTATCAGACAGGAATAACCTGAGTATCCTTAGTATTCCGAGTGGTTCAATGGGTCATTGTACAAGTTAAATTCAGTGAACTATCAGGAAAGGGAAGTTAGATTATGTTTATGAATAACGAAAGGTCAGGTAAGAAAGAAGGTAGTAAGTGAGAAGTAAAGAAAGTTTATGATGCTAGACGATATTATGTATAATTGCTCAATATGTTAAATGTCGCAATTTATTTGCTTGTAAGCTTACTAAGCCTAGTGCTTACCCCTTTATTTTCTTTCTTATTATAGTTCTTGCCAAGCTTACTCGGGGATCGAAGGAAACGTCGGAGTTCAGATCACACTATCAAAGGAATCATTTTGGTATAACTAGACGTTTCATTTTGTGTATGGCATGTATAGGGACTTAGTCTTTTATGGAATGATATGTTCAATATATGGTGTATAAATGCTTGGAAGTGAGTAGCTAATGAAATGGCTAACCATGCATGTGTTTAATGGTATGTGTGCTTAAATGGTAACTATCACATGAAAACTATTGAAAGTATAAAAGTAGCTTGAAAACAGATGCAAACAGCAGCAGTGATGTGAATTTGAAAAATCACTAAAAATAGTAGGAATGGAATTAAAAGGTGAATAAGGTATGAAATTAAAACTTAATGGGTCTATTTTCATGCGGAAGAAACAGAGTAGGAAAAAGAGTTGTATATTATGAGAAATTTTCAGTTGAGTGAGACTGACTCTGTGATCCCCTGTTCTGAATTCAAAAATTCACTATAAATTGCACATAAATAATTAGGTATTATAGTTTATATGCCTAGATTCCTTATTGAGTCTAGTTTCTAATGAAACAGATGGCATGCCTGTTTGAATTTTGTACAGGGAGAAAATTAGTTCGTAGTGAACAGAGGTCAGAGCAGTTGAGCAGTGTAACAGGGGAGACTTTAACTAATAAACTGTACTAATTGGCCAAGCCAAAAATTCTAGAAAAAAATTAGTAAATAGCCATATGAGTCTAGTTTCAGGGAAAATTTACGGACCTTGATTTCGAGTTTCGTAACTCGAGATATGAATTTTTGAGCGACCATGATGCAGAAAACAGTTTATTCCGAAAATGAAAATAGATTTTGTAAAGTTGTTTAAATGATAAATTATGTTCGGTAACACCTCAGGCTCGACTCCGGCGATGGTCTCGGGCGTGGGGGTGCTACATAGGTTCTTTCGAATTTTAACCGTTAGTACAAATTTTATAAATGTTACTTTTACTCTACTATGACAAATGTCAATTTTACTGTAACGACCCGATAGTCATGGGTGTTGGAAAGTGTATTTCCAAGACTCTGTTTTCATAAATTAGACTCGTAAATATTTATTAAAAATATTTACGAAGCTAGTTGAGTAGTTAATTAGGTTTTGGTTAGGTGAATTTGCATGAATTAAGAGTAATTAGGTAAAAGGACTAAATTGTATAAAGGGTGAAAGTTGAATTATAGATTAAAGAGACAATTATGCCACTTTCTTTAGTTGAGGCAGCATAAGTATGAAAATATCAGAAGATTTTAAGTTAAAATATATATTATAATATATTTACTTAAGAAGTAAGTATATATTATATTATATTATATTATATTATTTTATATTATATTATAATTAAAACAAATAAATAAAGAAAAGATAAAAGAAAAAGAATAAAGTAGAAACGAAACAGAAGGAAAAGGAGAAAGAAAAAGGAAAGAAAGAAGGAGAATGGAGAAACTAGGGTTTCAAAGTTCCAAGTTCAATTGGTTAGTCAATTTAGTCATTTTTTCTTGTAATTTTTATGTTTTTGGAATCCTAGTGTTAAATACTACCCGACCCATGTCAAAATTTTAGAAATTATTGAGTTTTTAAGTGTTGTTTATGATGAATAATTTTAGTATTAGGGATTAAATTGATAAATTTTTAAGTTAGAAATGAAAAAGGATTGAATTGTAGAATAAATTGTAAGTTTTGTGTAATAGGGACTAAATTCTGAAAATTTTGAAATTTAGGAATTTATGTGAAAATAGGGAGTTGAATTTAGTTTAAAGTGGAATTTGCATGAAAATAGAAGATTAATTGTGAAGAAATAAAGTTAGTCTAAGTTTAGGGACTAAATTGAAAATTAGGCAATATTTGAGTAAAAATTGAAATATTCAATATGAAATTGAATTGTGTTGAATTGATGATTTTTAATTGTTTTAATTCTATAGCTAACGTTGTACCAGAATCTTCGACTAGAAATAGGAAAGATAAAGTCGACGAGAAATAGCACGGAATTTCTAATTTGTATTTCTATAATCCGAATTTAGTTGTTAATTGTTATAATTTAATTTAATGTATATGGTAAATGTTAAAGTGAGAATTATTTTGTTTTGCAATTGAAATGGATTGAATTAGTATGTGATGAATTTGTTGAAATTATATTGATTGAATTGGTATATATTTATATATTGAATATATATTGATTATTTGAATTGAATTGGATATTGATTATATTTGAAATGTGAATTGAAACCCTATTAACTATACCGGGCTGAGTTAGATATAGATGGCATATGATAGGATTGGAAGAGTTCAGGGATTACTTCAACTTCGAGTCGATGAGACACTGGTGTCAAAATTATTACTTCGAATTAATTCGATGAGGCACTAGGTGTCAATTTACTTCGATTTAGCCGATGAGACACTAGGTGTCAATTTACTACTTCGAATTACCGATGAGGCACTGGGTGCCAAACTGGAGTGTTTTGGTTGGAACCGTGTATCTGTCTAAGTTCAAGTTGTGTTAATAGGGGTAAATGAATAATAAAATTTTATGATTGATATTGAAATAGTATGGTATGAAAAATGCATTGTGAATCAGATTGTGAAAAGCTAATTATATAGTAAGTATGAGAATTGTGATGTTGTGAAACATATGAATTGTGATACGCTATCATGTATGAATTCAAAGAGAATTGGCATATGGTAGTTGTGATGATTTTTAAATATTAATATATGTCTATATTTAAATTATACATTGGTAATATATTGTCTCTATTTATTTGGATTATGAAATACCACTGAGTCTTTACTCAGTGTACGGTTATGTTTTTCATGCGCAGGTTAAGTGTAACAACCAATTTTTAGTGAAATCAGAACAATGGGTTCGGGACCACAAATCTGAGTAAAAAAAAATTTATTTTAATATTATTGCATGATTTATATTATGATAGGAATGTTATATGAAAATACTGATAATAAAATTTTACTGATTATGTGTTAAATTATGGAAAGGACCAAATTGCATAAAATGCAAAAGTTGAGTTCTAGTAGCTATAAGTACCAAATAACTATCGAATTCTAAACTTGAGGTCCTTATATGGTAATTAGACAATTAAAGAATAGATATTTTGATGAATCATCTATGGAAAAATTAGAAACGGCTAAGGACTAAATTGGAAATGAGAAAATTTAATGGATGATAAATAATTAATAAGAAATAATATCATTTTATATCATATTCATCCCCAAAAATTTCTTGGAAACCCTAGGGGAGAGAAAGGAAACTTTCTTGGCTTAATTAGGTATGTTTTCTTGTCCAGTTTTTAGAAATTTTTATATTTTTGAGATTAGAATAGCTTAATCTATCTATTTGAGGATTTATTTGAAAAGTTATCAAAATGAAAAAGTTTTTCCATGGATGAATATGTTGAAAATTTGAAATTTATGGTAGAAAATGAAAGGTTGTTGATAGATAAACAACTTTTATAAAGTGAACTTTCATGAAATTGCGATTTAGGGACTAAATTGTAAAAATGTAAAATTCACAAAAAATTTCTAATTTTTATGAAATATATGTGCTGTAAATGCTATATGAAAATTTCGATTAGGCTTGGAATAAGGATTAAATTGCATGAATTTCATTTTTTGAGCCTAGGGATGAAATTGGAATTTATGAAAAATATAGGGGTAGAATGGTAAATTTGCCTAGGATGTAAATTGAATTTAATTGAGTATGAAATGGACTAAATTGATGTTAAATTCATCTATATAGATCCGGAAAGATCAAATAGAGAGATCGATCGAGGAAAAAAAAAGTGCCGGATTAGTAGATTTTCATATACAAACAAGTGTGGAGGTAAGTTCGTGTAACTTAATTTTACATGATAATGTGTTTTAATTTAATATTGTATTTGGATTGAATATGTTATGTGTTTATGTGGATTATATGAATGTTATTAATGTATGAAATAATTATAATCTCGAAACAAGTCCAAAAAGTGTTAAATTCCTATTAAATACTGAATTTCGATGGATAGGTGATTGCCTATATTGAAAGTGGTTGTGCATATGTTGCAGACAGGATTTAGCTTGGACGAGTAATCCTGATATAGCCCTCTCTAGTATCCTGTTACATGGTTCCTGTGAGCATCCTAATTGGTAGTGATTTAGCATGTGTTGCGCATTACTGTAGCTCTGTGTGAGCATCCTATTACATGACTCGATCGGTTGTGATCCAACATATAATGTGGACACAAACGCAGCTCTATGTGAGCATTCTAAAATAAGATCTTATGGGCTTCCTGACGTGGCTCGCTTGAACTCCTTGTTACCTTATCCAGTGCTTCCTGAAAATAACTCTTGAGAGTTACCTATTAAGCTCTATGTGCTCCCTGTTTAAAACTCTTATGAGTTTACCGATTAGCCCGAATAAGTGTCCTATTACATGACTCATCTGAGTATCATGACATATGGCTCGAGAGTGTGCTCCCTGATTAAGTGCCTTAATGGGTACCCTTGATTATGAGTTAACGGTTTATAGTTTTGTACACCTTGTGTGTACTACCTGAGTATCACAAAATTTCAATGATTCAACGAATAAATTTCTGAAATGAGAAACTATGAGATTAAAAGAATTATATCTTGAATGTTCCCAAAATACCTGGAAGTTTGTAACATGATGAGCTCATCTATGCTTACTTGATTTATATGTAAATTAAGTGACTAACTTGTTTAAATTGAGTGTATGTGATTAGGTAAATTTGCCAATATGTTGGAAAGCGTGTTATTGATATGGTTATTTAAATAAATAATATTGGTAAGTTTTGTAACACCCCAAACTCGGCCTAGACATTATGGCCGAATCTGGAGATGTCACATGATAGGGTGTTTGAAAACTAAGTTGTTACCATAAAAACGTTTCCATTTAATTACTTTTATACATCTCTTATAAATTCCAAGATCGCTACTTGTTTAATCGATTGTTTTAAAACACAACTCATTATGGAATCTTTAGAAACCATTTATTTTAAGAATAACTGAGATAATTAAGTAAAACCGTTCATTTTAGGAAAACCCCTTTGTTTTAGTGAAAATCATTTGTTCGTTGAGTTTTTGCAGTTATAATATCCATAAGAACAAATAAAATCAAAACAAAGGAAAAAAGTCGAAAAGTCCCAAAATTACATTCGAATACCTCAAATAAAATGATAATAAACCATGGAATAGAATAAAATACGTGTGGCCATTGTTGAGACCTCCGCCGCACCGAACTGTCAAGTCTGGGGATTACCTATACACATTACACAGAAAGGGTGAGTTTACGTAAACTCAGTGTGTAATCCCCACAGAAACATACAGTCAGTTAGTAGTAAATAGTCTAATGTAGTCTAGGGCCCATGCCCATTGCAGTTTCAGTAACAGTTTGGGCCTTAGCCCATTTCAGTTACAGTATAAGATATGCATGAGGGCCTTAGCCCATCACAGTAACAGTCATGCAAACAGTAATCATTAAACAGAGTCCTACCCACCAGCCTCTACACACTATCTCTGTCCATCCCTACACTTTATGTGGGGTTTAAAACACCCACCCATCCCTACACTCCAAGTAGTACCAAATACGACACTTAATCAGTAAATTTGCAGCTGAGCTACCAGATAATAGGCTGAAGAGCCTTTCAATACACTTCCTCCAAATATCATCATCCTAACCCAATGCAATTCAAACATACAGTATATCATGCTTATGCAACTATCATTCATACGTATACATATATATATATCAGTAAGAAGCATAAATTATCATGCTTAATACATGCATTTCATACAGTCAGATCACACATTTTAGGGTTTAGGTCACACTTATCGACCCTACAATAGGTTCACAGTCGACATGGGCGAACCGTGCAACCCTAGGAATCATTTCAGTTAAATGGGCTCACACACCCATGTGGCCTGCTCGTGTGGCCCACATGGCCCAATTTGGCCTTGTCAACATGGCTTGGCCCAGAATCCCACATGCCTATGTGGCATACCTATGAGGACTCACACGCCTGTGTGGCCCACACGGCCTAAATAAGTCTAGCCCGTGTGTTACACCCGGCCTACCTGGCCATCACACTGCCGTGTCTTGCGCACATGGCCTGGCCTCATAGATCACACGTCCGTGTCTAGCACACGGCCTACCACATGGGCGACCACACGCTCGTGTGGCATCGATAGTGGGACTTTTAACTTTCAACAAAACCTCGTTTTCTGTGTTTTCGGGTACACACCTATCTTTGATTGTTGCTAAAATGATCCCCAAGCACTCTAGAACCTATAATTGACCAATACACACTGCATTAATTGTTTTTAACGCGAACTCAAATCGAACTTAATCGAGGTTTTCACCCAAAAAAGGACCAAACCTTACCTTCAACCGATGAATAAAAATTCCCACACAACTATGACTTCGACCAGTGATTACGAGCCCTTGAATCCTCCCTTAATCGGCATAAACGAAACACATTAGAGGAAAGTTATCAAACAGAAACAAGCCACCTAATTAAGACTTACCGAAGAACTAGATAGCCGGAATTGGGAGGCAAGATTTCGTCAGAACTTTAATGCAGAGAAAGCAGAGGAAAAGAGAAGGAGAAATTAACAAAAAGGGAAAAACGACATGGAGAAGAGAGGAAGGGTGGCAAAAGGGTGATTATTTTTAGAAACAACAAATGAACTGAATATTCTGATAAGCCTCTATCATTCTCCAAATCTGTCCCCACTAATCCCACTCAAACTCTACTACCCAGAGTCCCACCACAGCACAACTCTTAGCTGAATTATTGAGGAAAAAAACTACCTACGCTTGAGTAGGGGTTCGAACACAGGACCTCCCTCATATTAACACTTCACTTAACCACTAGACCAGCAAGCCCATTCTGATATGTTTTTACAAACAACCAAATAAAAGCCTACTGAACAAGAGATAGGGCTTATTCATAAAAATACCAAACTTTGCCCAAGTCAAGGCTTGAACTTGGGACCTCACACACACACCCAGAACACTTAACCACTGAAGCAAACAAATAGTAGTGTCACACAATCACCAAAAACAAAATTAAAATTTTGGGGGCGTTACAACTCTACCTCCCTAAAAGAAAATTTCATCCTCGAAATTTACCTGATCAGAACAAATGAGGATACTGCTGAAGCATCACATCCTCAGGCTCCCACGTGGCCTCCTGAGTGATATGATTCCACCATAGCACCTTCACTAGATGGATAGACTTCTTCTACAGAACCTTAACATTACGATCTAGAATATGAACCGGCTCCTCCTCAAAGGTCAAGTCTGGCCTCACCTCAATCTCCTCTACAAGGACAATATGAGTAGGATCAGAGTGGTAGTGCCTTAGCATAGAGACGTGGAACACGTCGTGAATATGATCCAACTCTAGAGGTAGCCCCAATAGATAAGCAATTGTTGCTACTCGCTTCAGAATACGGTAAGGTCCAATAAACCTAGGTGTAACACCCTATCCCGTAACCGTCGCTGGAATAGGTAAGGGGTATTACCGGACTTGTAACATATACCGGAGCAGTAAAATTTTAAACTTTTTAATCAAGAACCATCGCGTATCATCTATCATTAGAGCATGCTTCAATTTATCATAAAATGATGCATATAACTATTGGAAATCTAATTGGAAACATGCTAAAAGATAGGAGATCATTTGCAAAATTTCAAAGTTAGGGACACACGGCCGTGCCCCTTGCTCGTGTTCTTCACACACGGCCGTGTCCCTCTAGACACGCCCAAACCTTTCAGCCCGTGTTCGAATCTGACTTATCCCACACGGCTGTCCAACACGCCCATGGGGTTAGGCCGTGTGTCGCCCACGGCCTAGGCACGCCCGTGCCCTTACCCCGTGGTCGAAACTGTCAAATATCACACAGTTACCTGACACACCCTGTACAAAACAGAGCAGGCCGTGTGACTATACTGCCAAATTTCACACGGCTACAAATTACCAGACACGCCCGTGTGTCTAGGCCGTGTACCAAAACTGACCAAAACATCAAGGTGCAGGGAATACACGGTCGAAACACACGCTCGTGTTCCCTGGCCATGTGGCACAAATATAGGCTTGGTTTAAGCCAATTTGCCACCTAATATGGGTCATTTCTACTAGCCATTAACTAACAACATTTCATGCCATTCTACCAACCTAAAACATACCAATTCAAGCACAAAATGGACCCAAAATCATCTCAATTCATTCACAAATCAAGCACACCAACTCAAAGGCCTAAATGACCAATTCCATGCACTCATCCACACAATATATACATATCAATTATGCAAGCTTATAACCTAATCAAAATCCCATATCTTTCCATAAGCACATATAGCTAAAGGACAACTCAAGTACTTGATTATATTCATATATGACCCAAGCCACATCTCATAGCTTGATCATTTACCAAAATATATCATGTTCACTAAAGTACTAGCCTATACATGCCATGACCAAACGTTTGGAAAATATTCAAAAGTACCGAAGCTTTATCGATAGTGTGATAGCGATCCAACTCGTCCGATATCTGAGCTAGCTTCCGAATCTAGAAGACAGTGAGAGAAATAAACGGAGTAAGCTTCTAAAGCTTAGTAAGTCCATATAACATGAAATGAAACTTACCATTTCATTGAGGTATCCATAAGTAAGGCCATTACAAACATATGATCTTATAGCCTATTGCACAAGCTCACACTCATTAGTTCATGTAGTTTCATAACATATCACATATATAAAAGCTTATCAAAAACTTCATTTCATGTAACATATACAAATCTTGTAAATTATATGACATGTATTTCATATACTTCATTATCTCATTTTTAGCACATAACTCTTATAACATGTACTTTATACCATTCATGTATTCACATAACATCTTTCTCATATATTCAAATATCAATTAACCTTTCCTGTAACATGTATCGGTATTGCCCGTTGAACCTATAAGAACATCAAAAGATACTCGGGTGATACACACATAGTGTATATACATATAACCTGTAATCCGTCAATGCGTCATATATGCTCTTTCGAGCTTATACGGTAAGCCCGGAGGCTGAACATATAATCCCGAAGGATAATCGGTAAGCCCGTAGGCTGAACATGTAATCCCGAAGGATAAACCTGTAGCTCATAAGCACGTGGTGAGTCCGCAACAAATGCAGGAGCTCGAACCACCCTGTAGCCCTAGTGACATGTCACTCGTATCCTAATGACTTCTACGGTTCTAACGGGGCTCGGTATTCAATTTATCACTTGTAACAATTTAACATTTCTATTTCAATCTCATATATATTCGTTCCATTAGGCTATTTAATCATCTAGCATTTCATATTTTCAAATAACAATATGTATGAACATATATATACACATTAAATTCGTTATATGAACTTACCTCGTAATCCCGTATCTACTCGTCTATTTTCCTTTTTCCCCGATCAAGTTCCGGGATTCGATCGTCTTTATCTAAATTAATGCAAAATTCAGCTATTTACTAACTCACATTTTCAATTCAATCCAAAACATATATTTTAACATATTTGCAAATTAGCCCTCATAATTTCAACTACTTTGCAATTTAGTCCTCTCATCACAAAAATGACAATTTACACAATCAATCCCCCAATTCACTATAGCCGAATATTCAAGGGACTTATACAAGCATATATCTTTCAATTAATCACAAATTTAACCTAAAAAATTCTACCTTTTTACAAATAAATCCTTAAACTCATTTTCAACAAAAATCACTTTAAAATTCTTGTATTTTCTCACATAATAATCAATAATTCATCAAAATCCATCAAAATAACATGAATGCATCAATGGCATTTTTCAAAGACATGTTCAAAATCAGAAATTGAGGCATGGGTCAGTTAGTATACGAAACAACGATCTCAAAAACGTAAAAATCACTCAAAATCGAGACAAAACCATACCTTAATTTGTAAAAAAAAACTAGCCGAATGGAAGAAAGCTTTAAACCCTTTTCTTTGTTTGTATAATCGGTGTAAGGGAAGAAATTTTTAAAGCCATTTTCATGTTTTAATTAAACATATAACATATAATAATTAAAAGACAATTTAGCCCATTATAAAATAATTAGAAAACGTTATAAAATATGGACATAATGGTCCATTACCAACCACTCCAAATAAAAATGGCATAATTTCCATGCAAGTACCTCTTTTTATAAAGCCATGCTCAAATAAGCCATTTATAAAATAGAACTCTAATTTATCGCTTTACGCGATTTAATCCTTTTTATCAAATTAACCAGTCAAACGATAAAATTTCTAAATCAAACTTTCACCCCGTGATTCTATCATGCTGTAAAACATATTCAAGAAATAAAAATAATAATTCGACTCTGTTAAGTGGTCCCGAAACCACCCGTTCCGACTAGGGTCTAAAGTGGGCTGTTACACTAGGGCTCAACTTGCCCTTACGACTAAACCTCAGAATCTTCTTCCATGGAAAGACCTTGAGAAATATGAAGTCCCCTATAGAATACTCAATCTCCTGTCTCTTCAAATCCACATAAGATTTCTTCCTGTCAGAAGCTGCTTTCAGACGATCCCGAATCAGTCTAACCTTATCCTCTGTCTCGGAAACCAACTCGAGACCCAGAACACGTCGTTCACCCAACTCAGTCCAACATAAGGGAGTGCGATGCTTACGACCATACAGGGCCCTGTAAGGTGCCATCTGAATGCTAGACTAGAAGTTGTTATTATAAGCAAACTCCGTTAGTGGCAGGTAATCTTCCCAACTACCTCAGAAATCAATAACACAACTCCTCAACATATCTTCCAGTATCTAAATTACCCTCTTAGATTGACCATCGGTCTGAGGATGGAACACAATACTGAAGTTTAACCTTGAACCTAGAGCCTCATGTAACTTTTTCCAGAACTGAGACGTGAAACGAGGATCCCCATTAGAAATAATCAAAACTAGTACCCCATACAGTCTCACTATCTCAAAAATATAAAGCTTCACTAGCTTCTGTAGAGAATAATCTCTCCTAACTGATATGAAGTGTGCAGACTTGGTCAACTGATCCACGATGACCCATACTAAATCCTTTTTAGTGGGTGTTAAAGGCAACCTACTAACGAAGTCCATAGTCACTCGCTCCTATTTTCATAAAAGAATCTTAACCGGCTGTAGCAAACCTGAAGGTAACTGATGCTCAACCTTAATTTAATGGTATGTCAGACATCTCGCCACAAAAACAGTAACCTCTTGTTTCAATCCTGGCCACCAGTACAACTCGCGGAGATCTCGGTACATCTTATTCCCACCAGGATGCATAGCGTAAGGGCTACTATGCGCCTCACTCAATGGATTGTCTCAAATCAGTATCATCCGGCACACATATTCGGCCTCGAAAACATAACACACCCTCAGAGTTCACCCCAAAATTCATAGTGCTACCAATCTCAATCTGTCGAAATCGAAGACCCAAAGACTTATCCTCCAACTGTTTATCCCTAACCCACTCGACCAAGTAGGTTTAACCTGAAGCTCAGCTAACAGACTACCATCATCAAATAAGCTAAGGCGAGTAGGCATCGCCCTCAGATCAGTCATAGCTCTACGGCTCAGTACAACGGCCACCATATTGGCCTTTCTAGGATGGTACTCAATAGTACAGTCGTAATCTTTAAGCAGCTCAATCCATTTACGCTGCCTAAGATTTAACTCCTTTTGAGTAAGAAGGTACCTGAGGCTTTTGTGATCGTTGTATATGATACACTTCTCACCGTACAGATAGTGTCTCCAGATTTTTAGAGCGAACACTACGGTGGCTAATTAGAAATCGTGCGTTGAATATTTGCCTCGTGTGTCTTAAGCTGACGAGACGCATATACTACTACCCTACTGTTGGAACGCCGGTGCCTCCAAGGCGTAGCGAAAAAATAGAATAATAAAATATTCTGGAGATCCAAACCACGGATCCATGTGTAAGGAATGAATCGAGGTGACAAAAGGTTTCGAAATTACTGAAACTTCAATCTGAGTAGACAGCGATGCCTAGGCAACGAGAATCCTGTAGCACTATCGAACCAAGCCGCAACCTTTACCGATGTCAGCCTCTATGTAGTCCACCCAATTGACAATGAACGGTAATATCCCAGAAAACTATTTTTCAGAGATTATATTGCTTTGACGGCTGCTAGACCTTTCAACATAGTTTCGGGATTGCCTATATATTAACTCTTTAGGGTTTTTACCCTTGCCATATATAACTCCGTATTAATTGGTATATCTTTATAACGAATATTAATTCATTAAAATTAATCCGAACATAATAGTCATCATTAAAATAAATATAATAATGTTTAACCAAAAATTATAATTACATTAATTATAATAAAGATTTCGATAAACTATATTTATTTAAATTTATATATGAACCAAATTCATATATTAGAAAAATTATGTTCTGATTATGTGTACAACATCCTTGTACATATAGTATGTTCAACAGTTTGATTGCCTAATTACATTAATTCTATAATTAATTTAATTCATATGACAACCAGACATAATACCAACTATGGTTTACTTCGTTCATTTCAATCGTAGGGTCTGACCCTATAGGTTCTTGTAACGTTAGCAGTAATATTAGAATGATTTTAATATTACAAACAATGAGTGGCATCTAGCAATGCATCATTGCTACCTAAGTTACAAGAAGTCATGATTCGACATAACGTTTTGTGATTAACCTTTCATGCATTAATCCTTAAGTCCTATATCTTTGGAATGGACACAAGTCATGGAATAGTCACACTTGCATAGTCCATCCCATGTTTCTTGATACCTTGAGTAGACTATGATATACAAATAAGTATGACATCTCATATCAACTTATTTGAGCATGGCCATGCATTTCTAGTCTCACTCAATCAAGTGGCCTGAGATATTACTCCTATTATGTAGGAGGGACTTATCCTATATTGATCAACCATATCCCTCTACATAGATTGTGGTATATCCAACATCAGTCTTTATAGAACAACCAATTACGGTGTTCGTTTGACTATATCAAAATATACAACTCACGATGTTGGGATGATGATGATCTCAAGTATAAGGATCATATACATATTAATTACTATGAGTAATATTGTGACAATTACATAATAATCCAAGAAACATACTCATAGCGGGTCAGTCCAATATGTTGTTCTCTAACACACACATTCATGCATTGATTCTGACACTCCATATCAATGACAACTCTTTATCATCAATCAACTACATGTTAGTCTTAATGCATTATTATTATCCTAGCCAACAATAATACTTGACTAATGATCTTTTAAGAATAATCATATTATTCTCAAGACATTATTATAAAACAGTTTATTTATACACACAGAAATGAAACTAAAATAATAATGGTAAAGCCTTATATTAATAAACATGATAAATCAAGTATGTCATTACAACCATCTTGTGATTGATCTTTGGGCATACTCTTACACTTACCATCCTACATCAACACACATCCCAAACCGACATGTGACGCATCGCTATAAACTGTGAACTTCTTTCCAGGTTCAGGCTGTAGTAGCACAAGAGCCTGAGTCAGAACAGTCTTAAGCTTGTCGAAGCTCTCTTGTTGCGCATCAGTCCAGTCAAATAGTACACCCTTACGTAGCAGCTTAGTTAATGGTGCTGCAATCAGTGAGAAACCTTCTACAAACCGCTAATAATAACCCGCCAGTCCCAGAAAACTGCAGATTTTAGACACGTTCCTAGGCTACTTCCACTCCAACACAACCTAAATCTTTCGAAGATTGACTCGAATCCCCTTAGCAGAAACCACAAAACCTAGAGATGTTACCTTACGTAACCAAAACTCGCACTTGCAGAACTTAGCATAGATCTGTTTTTCCTTCAAAGTCTGAAGAACAACTCTAAGGTACTCGTTATACTCATCCTCAGTCCTCGAATAAACCAGTATGTCATCGATGAACACCACTACAAACCGATTTAGATAGGGCTAAAACACTTAGTTCATCAAATCCATAAAAGCTACTGGTGCATTAATCAGTCCAAATGGCATCACTAAGAACTCGTAGTGACCATAACGAGTCTTAAATGCCGTCTTATGTACATCAGCTTCCTTAACCCTCAATTGATGATAACCAGATTGGAGGTCAATCTTGGAGAATATCAAAGCTCCTCAAAACTGGTCAAACAAGTCATCAATCCTCGGAAGTGGGTACTTTTTCTTAATAGTGAACTTATTAAGTTGTCGGTAGTCAATGCACATCCTCATGGATCTATCCTTCTTCTTAATAAATAATACCAGTGCTCCCTACGGAGACACACTAGAGCGGATGAAGCCACGATCCAATAACTCCCGAATCTGAGCCTTAAGCTTTGTAAGCTCCTTTGGTGCCATTCGATAAGGAGCGATAAACACCCCGCTGTACTAAGAAGAAGCTCAATCCCGAACTCCACTTTACGGTTCAGAGGTAAACCTGGCTGTTCCTTAGGAAAAATGTCTGAAAAATCCCATACAGTCCTGATGTCCTTAACACTGGAGTCCCTAGAAGCAGAAACACTTATATAGGCCAAGAATGCCTCACATCCCTTACGAATCAGTTTCTCAGCCACTAGTGCAGAAATCACATTAGACAGGTAGTTTCGACGTTCTCTAATCACGACTACCTCATCATCCTCCTTAGTTCTTAAGATGACACTTTTAGTCGCATAATCCAAGCTAACATGGTGCTTGACCAACTAGTCCACCCCTAAAATTAGGTCGAACACCCCAAACGGAAGCTCCATTAAGTCGGCCAAAAAGATCACCCATTAAACCTCTAGCAATACATCTCTGAATAACTTATTAACCCTTACAGACTGCCCCAACGGACTCAATACAGTAACCTCACTCGTAGTACTCTCAACCAAAATCCTCAATTTTCTAAATATGTTGCTGGCAATGTATGAGTGAGTAGACCCTATGTTTATCAAAGTAAAATACTGTAACGCCCCTAACCCCAATTCGTCACCGGAATAGAGTTACGGAGCATTACCGGAGTTATCGATTTATTTATCAGATATTTTACTTCATTTAACATTCATATTTGAAACCAATTAAAATTAAACATATTGTCCCTTAAACGTGTTGATTTTTATCGACATGTTTTTCTTAAATTTTTTTAATTGTCTCAACATATTTAATTTTCTTGTATCAACATATTAACGATAATCACATATTTACATGTCATGATAAATATCATTCTCTTGCCATTTCTTCATAAACATAAATCAGATAATTTATTGTATCAATATTTCATGTATTTAAAAATACAATTCAAGTTATACCAACTTACCTCGTTCTTTATTCATGTTTATAATTTCAATAATCTTATATCTTTTCTTTTCCACGTTCTAGTCTCTTATTTGAGTCATCCGAATCTTTATAAATAAAGATGTTTATCATTTTCATTTATTTCATGTTCTAATACATTCAACTAATGCCCTAAACAAAATTTACCATTTTACCTCTAAACTTTTAATTAATGACGATTTCATCCTTAGGCTCAGAAAATAAAATTCTTGCAATTTAATCTTTATTTCCTGCCGTTATTCTCATATATCTTGATAACAACCAATGAATTCTACAAAATATCAAAATTTTCAATAATTTTAACACATTTTCAATTTAATCTTTAAAACATGTTTTTTTTTCCCCGACCTTAAACTAAGTTAATAATTTCATTCAATTTTACAATTTTAAAATAATAAAATAATCCATTTCATGCAAATTAGTCATTTCTAACATTTTTACAAAATTACCCATAAAGTTTTACTTTTATTCAATTTAGTCATTGAGCTTAAAATATGCAAATTAGACATGCTAGCTGAATTTTCGTACATATTTTCCTCCTCCTCCTCTCCATTTTACATCCTTAATAATTTCACTATTTACTTATATGTATATTCAAAACTGTCCATTTGAGTCATGGTCACTAAATTATTTATATCTTGAGCTACAGAACTCGAAATTAAGATCCGTAAATTTTCCTTGAAACTAGACGCACATATATTCTTACCATAAAATTTTCAGAATTTTTGGTTCAGCCAATTAATACAGTTTATTCATGAAATTCTCCCCTGTTTCACCATTTGACAGTTCTGACCACTCTTTGCTAAAATTCAATTATCACTTTGTACATAATTCAAATGATGTTCTTATTTATTTCTTATAAAAATAGACTTACTAAGGAATCTAACCATATAAATTTTGTCCCATAATTGTTTTTTTACAATTTTTAATGATTTTCCAAATTCAAAACAGAGTATCTCGAAATTATTCTGAACCAGTCCAACAAAAATTCAAATATCTCTTAATTCACTAATCTATTGCTTACACCGTTTCTCCTATAAGAAACTAGACTCATTAAGCTTTAATTTTATATCTTATTCATTCTCTAATTCGATTCATAAAATTTTTGGTGATTTTTCAAAGTTAGGCTTTGGTTGCTGTCCAAAAACTGTTTTCTTATAGCTTATTTTGCAATTAAATCCTAACTAAGTTTTTTTACTTTTCTTATTCAATTCACACTCTATTTCTATTCAAATTTTAGCCACACTCAAGTTTAACTATTGAATTTTCATCATATTTTTCAAATTTCGAATTTTCTTCAATTTAGTCCCTACAACATAAAACTTATGAATTACTTTACAATTCAATCCTTATTTCATTTCTAACTTGAATTCCTATCAATCTAACCCCTAATTCATCTTTTTATTCAACATGAACAATATTTAGAAATCTAATAACTTTCAAGATATTCACTTAATTTCATCAAAACCTTGTCCCAAAGCTTCCAAAACATCAAAATTAAGTAAAAAGGGCTAAATTAACTTACCTATTAAAACTTCAAGCTTCAAACCTTCAATTTTCCCTTTCCATCTTTCTTTTCTCTTTTTCTTCCTTTCTTTTCCCTGCTCTCTGTTTCGTCTCCTTCTATTCTCCTCTTTTTTTCTTTTTCTTTTTATATATATATACATGTATTCATACTTAAATAGTAAGTATTATTTATTTATTCATGTGTATATTATTAATACATTTGTATCCATTTATAACCATACATTTGTCTTTATTTAATTTATTCATCATATAATAAATACATTAATTATTTACTTAAATAATAAGTAAATACATACATATTTTACAAATGTATGTACAATATTTATTACACATGTATTTTATTTTTGCCATGCACTTGTCTTTCTTTTAATTTATTGATCATAGAAATATCTTGTAATATAATCATAATAAATTAATTAAATATCATTTATTACTAATAAATATATATTTTTATAATTAAAATCTAAGTAAAAATCTTAGATTTTTACTTTATATGCCGCCTCACTTATGCTAAATGGCATAATTCCCATTTTGGTCCTTTTTATTTTCTTTTAATCCATAATTAAACTTTCACACTTTATTCAATTTAATCCTTTTATCCAATTATCCTTAATTAAGCTAAATTCACTTAATTAAACTCTAATTAACCACTCAATTAACTTTTTAAATATTGTTGATAAATATTTACGGATCTGTTTTTCAGTAACGGAGACTCGAAAATATACTTTTCTGATAACCATAAAATTCGGGTTATTACAAATACGGTATGTCATAAATAAGAAATGTACTTGTAATGACATTCGGAGCATCTCTGTTCTCTCAACGACGTGCAGCATAAACAAGGCCAGGCTGCCTTGCCTCAGTTTGTCCAGCACCTCTGCCCAGTTCTTTCTGACCACGTCCCATATTGTTACCATCCCTAACCTGACCACAACCTCTCCGTGGCTGCTGAACTACCCTCTGTTGCTGTATAGTACCAGTACTCGGAGCTTGCATCTAATCGGCCCTTAATGGACACTCCCTAATGTGACGCTCCATTGACCCACACCTCAAACACGCTGTAGTCCTCTTCCAACACTCGCCCTGATGGCGTCTACCATAATCTACACATGGCTACAGTCTAGTAACAATAGCAAGGGGTCCAGCACTAACTGGCTCATTAGATCTGGCCTTTTTCTTAGGCCTCTGTGCAGAACCTAAGGGCTCCGAATTGTTCTTGTTCTTACCCCTCTCTATCTCTATTTTGGCACTCAGCATGCTTAACATCCTCGGCGATCTTCGCCTTCTCGACCAGAACAGAAAAATCTCGCTCCCTTTACAAAGTTATCAGAACCCTCAAATTATCTTTGAGGCTGTCCTCAAAGTGGGTACACCTCTCATATACCGATGCCACCATACCTCGAACATAACGGCTCCATCTCAAGAATTCAATTTCATACTCAGCCACTGACCGATCTCCTTGTGTAAGGTTTAGAAACTCCCTCCTACAGGCATCCATGTAACTCGCCCCTACATATTTCCCTTGGAAGGCAGTCTTAAAGAACTCCCAAGTCAGTCGTTCATGCTGAATGCCCTCTTTAACGACAACCACCACTGGTATGCCTCATCATGAAGCAGTGAGACTACACCATTTTATTTCTGTTTAGGGGTGCAATCCAAATCATCCATAATCCTCTTCGTGGCCTCAATCCAGTACTTGGCCGCACTAGGGGCGACTTTAGAGACACCCCTAAATAACTCAGCTCTAATGGACCGA
Organism: Gossypium stocksii; assembly: GCA_020496765.1. Taxonomy (NCBI): domain Eukaryota; kingdom Viridiplantae; phylum Streptophyta; class Magnoliopsida; order Malvales; family Malvaceae; genus Gossypium; species Gossypium stocksii. Next base: position 48,515,147 of record CM035624.1, read on the forward strand.
AGTCATTCCATAATCGACCCTCAGCCCCCAGATCCAGTATTGGGCCAGTGACCCTCTCCAGTATCCTTAGCATAGCCTAAGACAATGCGTTGTCCCCAACTATGCGATATTGAGACCCAGTCTTAGTAGTCGACGACACAGGTGTCTCACTTGTGTCTAAATTCAGCATGCTGCTAGAAGAAGAAGACTCAGCTGAGCCCCTCCACGGCCTCTACCTTGGCCTCTAGTACCTTGTTTACAGATACCTCATGCACTTATATCTAATAGGATTTATCTGTATTAAGAATTTTATGAATCAGTTACAGTTTAATATTTATTAATAGATGTTTTCTGTAAATAGTTTCAGTAATTCAGAGTTTGTTTTTGTGCGTCGCAATCTCTATCAGTTTTACTATAGTTTCAGTATACACTAACTAGAGTGTTTTCACAGTGTACTACCTACAGTAGTTTCAAAATATACTATCTATAGTATTTTCAGTTTAAACATATCATAGTTTCAGAATACTTACAGGATTAGCGTCGGAGACTCGATGTACCATATACTCAATCAAATCATTTCAATCTTTTGAGAATTAATCTTTTTAAAACCAAATTTTAATACCTAAAATCTACAGGCGAGTTTTGTAACTTGGCTTTGATACTACTAAATGTAACACCCCAAACTCGGTCTAGACGTTATGGTCGAATCTGGCAATGTCACATGATAGGTTGTTTGAAAACTAAGTTGTTACCATAAAAACGTTTCCGTTTAATTACTTTTATACATCTCTTATAAATTCCAAAATCACTACTTGTTTAATCGATTGTTTTAAAACACAACTTGTTGCAGAAGCTTTAGAAACCATTTGTTTTGAGAATAAATGAGATAATTAAGTAAAACCATTCCTTTTAGAAAAACCCCTTTATTTTAGTGAAAATCATTTGTTCGTTGAGTTTTCGCAGTTATAAAATCCATAAGAACAAATAAAATCAAAACAAAGGAAAAAAGTTGAAAAGCCCTAAAATTACATCAAAATACCTCAAATAAAATGCTAATAAAAATAATAAACCATGGAACAGAATAAAATACGTGTAGCCACTGTTGAGTCCTCCGTCGCACCAAACTGTAAAGTCTGGGAATTACCTCTACACATTAAACAGAAGGGCTGAGTTTATGTAAACTCAGTATGTAATCCCCATAGAAACATGCATATAGTCAATTAGCAGTAAACAGTTAAATGCAGTTTAGGGCCCAAACCCATTACAGTTTTAGTAGCAATTTGGGCCTTAGCCCATTCAGTTACAATATTAGATATGTATTAGGGCCTTAGCCCATCACAGTAACAGTCATGTAAAAAGTAATCAGTAAACAGAGTCCTACCCACCAGCCTCTACACACCATTTTCGTCCATCCCTACACTCCATGTGGGGTTTAAAACACCCACACATCCTTACATTCCAAGTAGTACTGAATGCAACACTTAATCAGTAAATTTGCAGTCGAGCTACCAAATAATAGGCTTAAGAGCCTTTCAATACACTTCCAACAAATATCATCATTCCAACCCAATGCATTGTAAACATACAGTATATCATGCTTATGCAACTATCATTCATACATGTACATATATATATATATATATATATATATCAGTAACAAGCATAAATTATCATGCTCAATACATGTATTTCATACAGTTAGATCACACATTTTGGGGTCTAGGTAATGCTTACCGATTGTACAGTAGGTTCATAGTCGAATTGGGCGACCCGTACAACCCTAGGAATCATTTCAGTTAAATGGGCTCTCACGCCTATGTGGCCTGCCCGTGTGAGCCCACACGGCCTAATTTGGCCTTGTCCAAATGGCCTGGCCTAGAATCTCACACGCCCGTGTGGACTAACCATGTTGATCACACGCCCGACTAGCGTCGACAGTGGGGTTTTCGGCTTTCGGCAAAACCCCGTTTTCTATATTTTTGGGTACACACTTGGTTTCGATTGATGCTAAAACGATCCCCAAGCATACCAGAACCTATAATTGACCAATACACACTACATTAATTGTTTTTAATGTGAACTTAAATCAAACTCGAATCGAGGTTTTCACTCAAAAAGCGACCAAACCTTAGCTTTGATCGATGAACAAAAATTCCCACACAACTAAGACTTCGACTAGTGATTACGAGCCTTTGAATCCTCCTCTAATTGACATAAATGAAATACATTAGAGGAAAGTTACTAAACGGAAACAAACCACCTAACTAAGACTTACCAAAAACTAGGTAACCGGAATTAGGAGGAAAGATTCCGTCAGAACTTTAATGCAGAGAAACCAAAGGAAATGAGGAGGAGAAATTAATAAAAAGGGAAAAATAACATGTAGAAGAGAGGAAGGGCGAAAAAAGGGTGATTATTTTTAGAAACAGCAAATAAACTGAATATTTTGATAACCCCCTATCATCCTCCAAATCTTTCCCCACTAATCCCACTCAAACTCCACTACTCAGAGTCCCAACATGGTACAACTCTTAGCTGAATTATTGAGCAAAAATACTACCTATGCTCGTGCAAGGATTCGAACACAGGACTTCCCTCATATTAACACTCCACTTAACCACCAAACCAGCAGGCCCATTCTGATATGTTTTAACAAACAACCAAAGAAAAGCCCACTGAACGAAAGATAGGGCTTATTCATAAAAATAAAAAAAATTGCCTAAGTCAAAGCTTGAACTTGGGACCTCACACACACACCCAGAACACTTAACCACTAAAGCAGACAGATATTTGTGTCACACAATCACAAAAACAAAATTAAAATTTTAGGGGCGTTATAAGTTTAATTCTTGTTATACGAACTTACTATGTATTAAATGTTTATTAGGTTTTCTTTTTCTCTGTTTTATAGTGATCGAAAGCTCGAAAAGGTTGGAAACCAGCGGGAGCATCATCACACTATCCAATAGCTTATTTTGGTATAAAAAGTAAATTTTTTTTATATAATGGCATGTATAGGTTAACTTGGCCAATTTTGGCATGTAAATAGATGTTTGTAACTTAACCATTGGGATGGCTAATAATGGTGTGTTTAGGTATATTATTATAAGGTTATATATATCATGTCGAACTTATATATGTGTGGTTTGGTTAATTTGAATTAGGGTAAAATATAAGACATTATAAGAAGGTAAGTTTGTTAAAATGATTGTGATATTATTTCATACATATTAATGATGTTTACTTGATTTATATGACTTGAATTGGTTAGAAAATGTATGCAAATGTTATTATAGGTTGAAGGTTAAATTTGGGTTAGAAATAAGGCTTAGAAATTGTAACAGCCCGAAATTGGGCTTAGTTAGAATAGTGATTTCAAAATCACTTCTTGAGGTTTGAGAAAATTATGTTAGCATTGTTTTATGTATTGTAGTATTTTTGCAAGAGCGCATAAAAATTTTGGTGAATTTATTTACGCGATTGAAGGCTTAATCGCGAAAAAAGACTAAAACACATAAAGGAAATTACTAGTAAATTGAGTTAAATAGCGAGAGAGTTAAAAATTTAAGGGTTTTGAAAGGGCACAAAGACCCCTTTTTATTAGCGTGGTCGGCCATGACAAGAGAAGAGAGGAAAAGTCAAAGTTTGTGTGCATTAGGTGGGACATTTGGCAATTTAATAATAGCCTATTAGCTTAGTTTCCATCTTCTTCATTTCTTCTTAGAAGCAAAAATTTTTAGCAACTTCAAGCTCTCATCAGTAAGTGATTTTGATAATTTTTATTGGTAATTTTTGTGCTTTTGAGACCCTTATAGCTTGGACTATCTATTGAGGGGTATATTTTGCATTTTGGTTGAGAGTTTTAAATTTTTCTATGAATGTATCAGTGATGTTAGTGGAATTTTTGGGAAGAAAATGAGTTATTGTTGTTAAATAAACAACTTGTGTGAAAGAGTTTGCATGAGAACACATAGAATGGGGCTTAGTTGCAAAGTTAATAAATGGTGAAATAAAATGTACGAAATAGTAGGAATGCTGGGTTGCCAAGAGTGGAAAGAGAGCTTGGTTGGGCTTGGTTAATAAGGAAATTTGATGAAAATCAATTTCCGAGCTTAGGGACAAAATGGTCATTTTGCCAAATTGTAAATTTTGGATTTCTTAGATTTAATTAGTAATTAAATTTGTGAATTTTTATTGTTATATATCAAGAGTTGCCAAATTCAATTCTAGACCGGGGGAAAGCCAAGTAAATTGATTGAATCGATTAGCCACCTTCATTTTTGTATACCGAGGTAAGTTGTAGGTAAATAATGCAACATTTCTAACATTTATGCGTGAACTTATTGTACTGGCATAAATTGATAACTTGTTTCTATGAGATGCTTATAAGAGTTCTATTTGAGCATAAAAGGTTGAACGATGATGTTTAGTTACGAATTGATGAAAACTTGTGTAATAAAGCCTGGTTGAATAGTTAGAATAGAATTGGATATTCATGTCATAAAAATTGAATGATGTGTGTTCGCTAGTGTAAGACATGTCTGGGACATGCATCAGCCACATTACGAGAGCCAGTATAAGACATGTCTAGGACATGCATCGGCTTTGAGACGAGAGCTAGTGTAAGACATGTCTGAGACATGCATTAACCTCGAGATATACAAGATAGTGTAAGACCTATCTGGGACATGGCATCGACTTGATATGCGAGCTAGTGTAAGACCATGTTTGGGACATGGCATCGGCTCAATACCCTACGTTGGAGGCTTAATGAATATCCTTTCTTATTCTAAATAGTTCAATGGGAAAATTCAGAGTTAATATTTAGTTGTGAGATATTGTGATGATCTCTGTAAGTGGTGCAGGTACTTAGTGTAATGCATGAAATGTGAGCTCACTAGCATGTTGTATGATTAGTAAAGGATGGAATCGAGTAAGTTATGTTGTGACTATTCTTGGTAATATGTATGATTTGAGATGAAATGAAAGTTGTCATGACTTGGTAAATTGTTGATATTTATTTACTTATGGCTTACTAAGCTTTATGCTTACCCTTCTCCTTTCCATTTTCTTATAGTGCCGCCTAAGTAAATTCGAGGATCCAAGGACGTCGAAGGCATCGTATACACTATCAACTGAAACACTTGGTATAGTTATGTTTTGTGTTTTAAGTAATGGCATGTATAGGTTGTATGGTCATTTTGTGTAAGATACTCTAGTTAGCCAATTATGTTGGCCATTTGTCTTATGAAGTTCATTTTGTAAATGGCCTTTGGAATTGGCCTAAAACTATCCAATTTGCTTAGTGATATGAGAATAATTTACATGGAAATTGAGCAATTTTGCTAGTAGTTTATGCATGCATATTGAACATGAATTGGTTAATGTTTGGGCACCTATTTAGGGGAATTTAGATGAGTATTGATGTTATGATATGATGTATGAAGATTGGGTTATGCTTGTAGTTGTTTAGGGTGGTTAAGGGCTTGGTAAATAGCCCTATATCGCCCACACGGATAGACACACGGGAGGTGTCTAGGCTGTGTGAGACACATGGGCTACACACGGGGGTGTGGCTCGATCGTGTGTCCCCTACACCTTGCATGGATTGAATTAAATGCCCAGTAGTAAACACACGGGCTGAGACACGGTCGTGTGTCTCAACTGTGTGGGGGACACGGCAAAGCACACTGGCATGTGCTATGGCCGTGTGATTGCTGACGTCAAAAATAGAATACCTAGGTTTTTAGCACACAGGGCCGCAACACAGGCATGTCATGGCTGTGTGATAGACACAGGCTAAGCATACAGGTGTGTGCCACAACCGTGTGTTTACTAACGTCAGAAGCAGAACATCAAGGTTTTTACACACGGGCCGCGACATGGGCGTGTCATGGCCGTGTGAGGGACACGGGCTGGGTACACGGGCGTGTACCAAGCCATTTGAAAACCTCTGTAGGTTAAATGTTAGAAATTAAATCCACACGGACGAGGGGCATGGGCGTATCCCTAGATTACTTAGGTCGTGTGAGGTACACGGGCTATTAGCACGGCCATGTTTGAGGCCACATGGGCGTATTTCCCTTCTACACGGGTGTGTGCCCTATTTTTAGTGAAATTTCTTGAAAGATTTTTGAGGGCTCAAAATGGTCCCGAATTGTTTCAAAACCATGTTTTAGGCCTCGTAGGCCCATATGAAGGACCGAAGAGTCATGTTTGAAAAAGTTTTAATTTGGGACGTACTCCAGCGGTTTGAGAATGAATAGTTACATATGTTTTAGTTAGGTAATGCCTCGTACCCTATTCTGGCATCGGATACGGGTAATGAGTGTTACAAAAATAACTTTATTTTGTCCACACGGGTAGACAAACGGGCATGTATCTTGACCATTTGTGACACACGGCTTGGCACATGGGCATATGGTTTGGCTGTGTGTCCCCTAAATGTTAAAATTGAAAAACAGAATGCTTGGAAATGAGAACACGGGTAGAGACACAAGTGTGTGTCTCAGCCGTATGAAACACATAGCCTAGAACACGGGCGTGTGTTTTGGCTGTGTGAAACCTACACCTAAATTTCAAAAATTAAATTATCCACACGGCCTAGCACTCGGGTATGTGGCTTGGCCGTGTGACCCATGCACTTAATTAAATTGCAAGTTAGAGAGTTACACGGGTTAGGAATAGGGGCGTATACCCTACCTTATATGCCACACGGCCTGAGACATGGGCGTGTCATCTGGCTATATGAGCCACACGGCATGACCACATGGACGTGTGATCCCTGCACCTAGAAAAAATTTTAAAATTTCGTGAAAAATTCTTTGAGTCCTCGATTTAGTCTCGACTCATTCTAATGTATGATTTGGGCCTCGAGGGCCCTAAAAAGGGACTTTATGATAAATTTCTGACATGAATGGTAAAATAATATAAAATGCCTGTATTTATGTAACGCCCTAAATTTTTAGCTTGGATGAAATGGGCTTCACGTATCAGAGGAATTGGAATTTAGTTGTGCAAGTGAATAGTAAAAAAACACGCCTACTTTAGTGGTTAAGGGTCCTGAGAGGTATTGGAAAAGTCCAGGGTTCAAACTTGGGCTCTAACAAAAATTTTGGTTTTAAGTGAATAAAACCCTGGATACTTGGAAGTAGGCCTTTTAAATTATTGTGATAAAATATGACACAAGAAAGTATGTGGTCTAGTGGTAAGATGGCTTTAGGAGTATGCATGTGGTTTGAGGTTCAAGTCTTGGCATGTGCATAATTTTATTTGTTTTATTATAAAAGTAGACTTGGGCATGTAGGCGTTATAAAATTGTGAGGACGAGTTATGGCATAAGGAGCCTGTTGGCTTGATGGTAAATGGCGTGTGGAGCATGTGAGAAGGGAAGGGTTCGAATCCCATTGCCAAAAATGGACAGCTATTTTGCTACGTGAGGGCGGTAAGTGGTTGTGTTGGATTCAAACTCTGCAGAGGTGGTTGTGGACTTGGTAAAAGAGGAGAGAATGGAGGAGTGATATTAGGAGTGGATCATGGGGAGATAGGGGAGGAAGTTGTGGAGGATTTGAAGGAGTTTAAGTATGGGTAGGCTAGAGTCGAATTTGGGGAGTCTAGTTACTCAAAATTTCGGCGAAAGGTTCCTGTGGTTAGTTTTATTTTGTTTTTTTTGGTACATGCTTCATTTAGTTCTTTTTTTATTTGTTTCTAGCCGAATGACCTTTGTTTGCTAATGTCATAATTTGAACTTTTTATTAATTTTAGGTAAGTCAAGCGCTTCTTTTAATATTTCGGGTCTTTTCTCTTCTATTGTTTTCTATCGAAAGGTGTCAATTGCCGAACCTCTGATTATTTTTCTCGTTACCATATTCCATTTTCTTTTCAAGCTGTGTTGAACTTCTAATCTCCTCTCAATACTATATTTTTTTACTTCTTGGCCAAAGGCTCCCTATTTTCACCTCATTTCCGATTACGACCTCTTCTATCTTGATTGAGCAATAATCGAATATTCCTTCTCCCTCCATCTCCATTCTTTCATCTTCTCTAAATGCTCCATTTCCTAGCGTTAAGTCAAACACCTGCTATTCCTTCTCATTCTTATTTCGGAATCTTGCGACGGTGGTTTCTTTTGTAAGCCGATTGTTATGCTTTCTCTCTTTCTATTCTTCTTTGGGGTTTCTTGGTATTGGGTCATTTATCGATTACTTCTGTGCGTGTGGTTGGTTCGGCTTCACAAGAATCCTGACAATCAATAAGTACTCGTAAGATCTTTCTTTTGCTATTTGGTCATACTGTATGTGTTCAATCTGTTATTAAACTCTTTTTAGGGGTAGGCTCAAGCCATGGGTATAAACAACTTTGTTTAACTGTAAATGTTTGTAGTGCAATTATACCTCTAGGAGTAGGGAATCGCTCTTGATCAGCATTGGGGCGTTGGTATTTGTTAGTTCTAACAAGGTGAGTGTTTGTGGTTTAGTAACGATATTTATGGGTTAAGAATATGCGTTAATCTTGTGTTGTGTTAGTTATAGGTTTTTGTGATCCAGATTATTCGCGCGCTTCGTTGTTGCAATCAGTGTGTACTTTTATGCAGTACTCGATGATCGGTTAAAAACCGAAAGTATATGTTGTTTACACTACTATGACTGTTGATCGACAGAAGCTGAAAAGCCGTAACTTCAGCATTTGATGCCACACAAGCGTGCGATCCCACCTGTAGTGAATCGAGCCCACGAACGTGGGTGTACGAAGAATGAGGCCACCGCGAGTGATCTCGTGGGCTTGGGCCGTATAGGCCATGTTGGGCCCAATGGGCCCGTGAGCTCATATGGGTGAATCTAATTGTCAGGTGGAAAGGTTGGATTGGCCATGTCGCGCACGTGGCTTAGGATGTTTCTGGGCCTTGATGGGCCGGAATGGGCCATGTGGGCCCAATTGGTTTGTGGACCCCACACAGATAAAATTCATGTTAGGTGGTAAAAATATGGACGAGGCTATGTAGTATGTTTAGTCGTGACTAGTTCTGGGCTAATTAGGCCGCAGCAGCGTGTGGGACTATTTGGGATGTGTAATGGGCCTTGGGCCTACTCCCATTGTAACACCCCGAACCCGGCCCAGACGTTATGGCCATGTCCGGTGTGCTACATCACCTAGACTATCCTACGCCGCCCTATTTACTAAGTTCGATGATGAGTTTTGAAAAGCAATGCTTGATTTTTTTGGAAATTCCCGTTTTAATAACTATTCAACTTAATCTCTAATTCATTTGTTAAGCGGTTCACTTTAACCTTATTATCTTACTTTATCTCTTGTATTAACAGGTTGGTTAAGAAAACATTTGTTTAATTTTCGAAAACAATGTGTAATTGTGAATGAAATAAAATAGTTGAAAGTCCCAAATAAAAACAGATATAGTGGCCTTATTACAACCCATAACAAAATAAAACCAATAGTAAAAGTAATTAAATTAATAAACCAATTATAATACGAGTTCAGTCTTTGTGGCCACTCTGAATCCCTCCCAGCAACCAAGTCACGATCTAGGGCTCACCTGCAAGGATGGAAAGAGAAGGGTGAGTTTGGGAAAACTCAGTGTGTGCAGAACCCATCCAAAGCCCACATCGGCTCGAGCCCACTGGGCCTGAGCCCTAACCAGTCTCAGTCAGATACTGGGCTGAAGCCCTATTCAGATTACAGATACTGGGCCAAAGCCCTATAACAGATACTGGGCCGAAGCCCTATTCAGATAACAGTTTGGCCCATAGGCCCATAATAGTACAGTACAGTATAACAGTATGAATGCAACCCAATTGGGGAGACTACTCAACCCACCAACGGCTACACACCACCCGTACCAGCCAACACACCATGTGGGGAATAACTCGACCCACCCAGCCCACACACTGCAGTCGCAGCATGGCTGCTCAGATAAACAGTATACGAGGCAAAGCCCCTTTCAGTAACAGTACGAGGCATAGCCCCTTTTAGTAACGTGGCAGTGCCACTCACACTTCCTCCATTATAAAACCCAACCCATGCAGCAGATACATATCATAGTATGCAGTAACAGTAACAGTCATATCAAGCAGTACAGTCGATTTTAGCCCTAGGGGTATAATGGTAATTTTATACTTAGGGGTAAATCAGTAATTTCTTACCCTAAGGGTATTTCAGTAATTTTGTTCTCTTATTACAGTTATTATTATTATTACAGCCTCTACTATTACAGTGGTTATTACAGAAACTCATTTAATTCAGTTTATTAGTTTTAGCACTTAGGCCCTAAAGCCCCTAATGGGCTCTACCATGCCATTTTAGCCCATTAGGCCAATTTAAGCCTTAATTTCCAATCCATTATCTTGTTTTAACAGTTTTTACGCCTACAATCCATATTATTGCCTTTAAACCTATTTTTACCCAACTGGGCCCAAATTGCCTATTGGGCCCATATTCGACCCACCGAGGCCCAACTTACCGTAGCGCCCAAAATTTCGCGGTCAGCCCGCCTGACAGTGCCGATTCCAAAACCAACCTTCTCCTACCAACTTGAGAGCGTTCGCACGCTCACAAGCTCTCGAAATGCCGAAATTTCGGCATTTCGGCATTTCGGCTTTTCGGCTTTTGCCGATTTGAGCATTGAAGGGTGTTCGAAACACACACCTGTTTTGCAGTTCCACTGACGAGATCTCCTATGCAACAGTTCTTACAACCCAATATCTACTCGATTAATCAATAGATCTACAAAAAACCAAAGCCACAATCCCTTACCACATTCGGCCACACCCTTAATGGCCATGGAAACTTACCTCTGACGATTTAGGTGCACTAGATCTAGATCTGGTGATACCGATGCCTTCAACTCCTCGCTTGATCACCTTCCTCGCTAACTATCACTCAAAAAGAATAAAAATACCACTTTGAATTTCTAAAAGTCCAAATCGACAATCCCCCTAACTTTAGGGACTTTCGGCTTTTCCAAAACATGAAATAATGTACAGATCTGAGGTATTAAGCACTTACCAACGATTTTTCTTCGATTCCTGTGCAGATCTGATGTAAATCTAACCCTTAAACGTTAGTAGAACCCTTATCTCTGAGATTTGCAAATTCGGCTATCTCCCTAAAACTATGGTGATTTCGGCTTTTCAACTAGAGAAGAAGATGGCGATTTGGGCTATGAGTTTGAATGATGGTGTCGACAATGATGTGGCTCAAGGGGATGTAGTAATCGGCCACAACAGGTGAAAGGAACAGGGGTAATTTGGCTTAGAAAGATTCGGCAAAAGAAAGAAGTTTTTGGGATTTCTAGCACTTTGAGCAATCGGCTATGGTTGATTTTGAGAGGGATGATAGCAAAAGAAAGAGTGGATCTGAGTAAGGAGGGTATTCGGCTAGGGAAGAGATCAAAGAGGAAAAAGAAAAGTGAAAAAAAATAATGGTAGAGGTGAAGAAGAAGAAATCGGCTAGAAGCTTTCTAGGGAGGCAAGTTTCGGCTTTTCTGACAGTAAAAGAGAAGATTAATTCCTAAGGTGGCTAACCCTAATTCTTATGACAGAAATTAGAAAAAGATATAACCCTAATAATCTCTCTAAAGCAATCGGCCCAAGTCCCTAAAAGCCCTTGCCGAAATTCACTTAAGTTAGGCACATGCCCGGCACATGCTTAAAAATTAAAAAGAACACTACGCTTACCCTGTAACTCGAACCCTTGTCCTTGAATACCCACTTAGGCGCCACTTTTTTAGGAGCTTAGTGGCGCCACCTTGCCACTCTACCAAGGCTCCCTTTGTGACATATTTTACACGGTTTTTCTTAAAGGCCCACTTAACCAAGTCCCCTTTCACTTGAAAATCCAACTTAATATTTTACCGGGTTTTAACTTAAGCTTGGGCCTTCTAAAGGCCCACTAACACATGTACATACATTTTCAACCTTCAGAACACCAAAATTTTAAAATTTCACTAAAATTCACAAAACCCAAAAAATCCCGAAAATCAGGGCGTTACAACTCTACCCCCTTAAAGAAATTTCGGCCTCGAAATTTACCTGATCCAAATAACTGAGGGTATTGTTGACGCATAGTCTCCTCTGGCTCCCAAGTAGCTTCTTCTCTACCATGATTACGCCATAGCACCTTTACCAATGGAACAAACTTCCTCCTTAAGACTTTGACTTCACGATCTAAGATCTCCACAGGTTCCTCCTCAAAAGTCAAATCGGTATTTACTGCAATCTCTTCTACTGGTACAATATGCAAAGGGTCCGACCGATACCGTCTTAGCATAGACACGTGAAAAACGTCATGGATACGATCCAACTCTGGTGGCCACTCCAACTGATATGCTACTGGCCCAATCCGCTTGAGAATCCTATAAGGCCCAATAAACCGCAGACTTAGCTTGCCCTTTTTACCAAATCTCAAGATCTTCTTCCACGGCGACACCTTTAGGAACACCATATCCCTAACAGCGAACTCAATCTCCTTACGCTTAAGGTTAGCATAAGACTTCTGCCGATCAGACGCCTACTTTAACCGATCTCGAATTAGCTTAACCTTACTTTCAGTATCTGCCACTAACTCTGGTCCAAGCACTTGGCGCTCTCCCAACTCTGTCCAACAAGTAGGAGTACGACATCTTCGCCCATAAAGTGCCTCATATAGAGCCATCTGAATACTTGCTTGATAACTGTTGTTGTATGCAAATTCCGCCAACTGTAGATAATCTTCACAACTACCACGAAAGTCAATCACATATCCTCTCAACATGTCCTCCAACACTTGAATAACCCTCTCAGACTGACCATCTGTCTGAGGGTGAAATGCAGTACTAAAGTCCAATCGCGTACCTAATGCCTCATACAACTTCTTCCAGAATCGAGATGTAAATCTAGGGTCTCGGTCAGAAATTATCGAAACTGGCACCCCATGCAGACGCACAATTTTCGCTACATACAATTTGGCCAACTTCTGCAGTGAGTAATCGGTTCTAACCGGTACGAAATGAGCAGACTTCGTCAACCTATCCATGACTACCCAAACAGAGTCTTTCTTCGAAGGTGTCAAAGGCAACCCACTCACAAAATCCATCGTTACTCTTTCCCATTTCTACTGCGGAATCTTCACTGGCTGCAACAATCCAGACGGCAGTTGGTGCTCAGCTTTAACTTGCTGACACGTCAAACATTTCCCAACGAACTCAGTCACCTCTCGCTTAAGTCTAGGCCACCAATAAACCTCTCGCAAGTCTTTGTACAACTTATTACCTCCAGGGTGCATAGCACAAGGTCCACCATGAGCCTCACCCAAAATCAACTACCTTAAATTAGAGTTCTTAGGAACGCAAATTCTCCCACGGAAACAAAGAACCCCATCAGAATTCAGTCTAAAATCCTCATTCTCACCATTCTTGACTTGCTGAAATTGAGGAATCAACGAATCATCCTTCAACTGTAACTCTTTGATGCTCTCAGTCCAAGTTGGTCTTACTTGCAACTCTGCTAGCAAGCTCCTATCATCATACAAACTCAAACGAGCAAACATGGCCTTTAACTCAGCAACAGTCCTTCGACTCAGTGCATCAGCCACTACGTTAGCCTTGCCAGGATGGTATTCAATCGAACAGTCATAGTCCTTAAGCAACTCTATCCATCTCCGTTGCCTAAGATTCAACTCCTTTTGAGTTAACAGATATTTGAGACTTTTATGGTCAGTGTATATAATACACTTTTCCCCATAAAGGTAGTGTCTCCAGATTTTCAATGCAAATACCACAGCTGCCAACTCCAAATCATGCGTAGGGTAATTCGCCTCGTGAGGCTTAAGCTGTCGCGAAGCATAAGCAACCACCTTACCCTCTTGCATCAGTACACAACCTAATCCCACATGCGAAGCATCGCTATAAACCGTAAAGTCCTTCCCAGATTCCGGCTGAATCAACACTGGCGCCTCAGTCAACACCTTTTTCAGGTTGTCAAAAGCTTCTTGCTGCCTCTCAGTCCAATTAAAGGCTACTCCCTTCCTTAACAATTTGGTTAATGGAGCCGCGATGATAGAGAACCCCTCAACAAACCTTCTATAATAGCCTGCCAGACCCAGAAAACTACGAATTTCTGACACCGTCCTAGGCAGCTTCCAATCCAGAACTGCCTCAATCTTGCGAGGATCTACCCTAATTCCCTTAGCAAAAACAACATGACCCAGAAAAGTCACTTCTCGAAGCCAGAATTTGCACTTACTAAATTTCGCATACAATTGCTTTTCTCTTAGAGTCTGCAGAACGATTCGAAGATGCTCATCATGCTTCTCCTCTGTTTTCGAATACACCAATATATCGTCAATAAAGACGACCACGAAACGATCCAAGTACGGCTGAAATACTTGGTTCATTAAATCCATAAAAGCTGCTGGTGCATTCGTCAATCCAAAGGGCATAACCAAGAACTCGTAGTGACCATAACGAGTTCTGAATGCTGTTTTATGCACATCCACCTCCTTCACCCTTAACTGATGGTATCCAGATTGAAGGTCAATCTTGGAAAACACTGATGCTCCTTTAAGCTGGTCAAACAGATCGTCGATTCTTGGTAGAGGATACTTATTCTTTATTGTCAGTTTGTTCAACTAGCGATAATCGATACAAATACGCATCGTTCCATCCTTCTTTTTCACAAACAGCACCGGTGCTCCCCATGGAGACACACTCGGTCTAATGAAGCCCCTATCTAACAACTCTTAAATCTGGGCTTTCAATTCCACTAGCTCCTTTGGTGCCATTCTGTAAGGCGCAATGGACACTGGAGCTGTTCCAGGCAACAGATCGATCCCAAATTCCACTTCTCGGTTAGGAGGTAATCCAGGTAGCTCCTCAGGAAATACATCTTGAAATTTATTAACAGTCCTCACTGTCTCCACTGTCACCCCTTCGGGTTTAGTTTGACTTACGAACGCTAAGTATGCTTCACAACCTTTGCACATCAACCTTTCAGCCCTTAAGGCAGAAACCACATTGGACAAATAGTCTCTACGTTCACCAATAACCATCACCTCCTCGCCTTTGGTTGTTCTCAATACTATTCTTTTGGCTACGCAATCCAGCGTTGCCTTGTACTTGGTTAACCAGTCCATGCCCAGAATCAAGTCGAATTCTCCAAAAGGTAACTCCATCAAGTCTCCCAGAAAGATCCTACCTTGAGTCTCTAAAGGCACATCTCTAAAGAGTTTATCTACCCTAACAGAGTGACCTAAAGGACTAATCACAGTTATCCCACTCACAGTTTCCTCAGAATGCACACCTAACGACCCAGAAATTTCACAAGCAACATATGAATGCGTCGAACCTACATCAATTAAAGCAGTATATGGTGTATGATATATTAAGAACGTACCAGTTATAACATCAGGTGCATCACCCTCCTCACGGCGGCGAGCAGCATACACTAAGGCTGGCTGACAAGCCTTAGTATTACCAGTACCCCTGCCAGGTGCTCCACGACCATGTCCATTACCATTGCCTCCTCTACCTTGACCACGGCCCCTTGGCGGTGGCAGTCCTCCTCACGCAGGCTGAGCAACCCTCTGATCAACAGCTTGAGCCTGAGCTGGCTTCTGTGGGCAGTCCTTAACCTGATGATCCTTAGACCTACAATGAAAACAAGCTCCACTGCGTTTCCAGCATTCTCCTCGATGAACTCTGCCATAGTCTCCACAAGCCTGTGGTCTAACAACATTCATTGGCATAGCTCGCACTGGTTCTTCTACTCTAGCCCTCTTAAAATTCTAGTTTGTAGCTCCTGATGTTCCAGAATCTCTTTTAAAACGGTTACGATCCCTATCGCGATTCCGCCTTTCAACTTGCTTCACTTCCTTGGCTATCTTAGCCTTCTCCACCAGTGCAGCAAAGTCGCGCTCCCTCTGCGGTGCTATCAATACTCTCAGCTCATCTCTGAGGCCATCCTCGAACCGAACACTACACTCATACTCGGTGGAAACAATGCCACTAGCATACCGGCTTAATCGCAGAAATTCTGCCTCATATTCAGCCACAGTCTTACTACCCTGGGTCAGGTTCAGAAATTCCTTCCTTCGTGCATCCACATAACTAGCCCCAACATATTTCACCTTGAAAGACTGCTTGAACAATTCCCAGGTTACCCTCTCAGCTGGGGTACCCTCTCTCACGGTGATCCACCATTGATACGCCTCGTCCCTCAGCAACGATACCGCTCCTTTCAGCTTCTGCTCCACTGAGAAGTCTAAGTCATCCATAATTCGCTCTGTGGCTTCCAACCAGTACTCAGCCACATTCGGGGCCACTCTAGATATGCCCCTAAAAACTTCCGCTCCATTGGCCCGGAGTCGCTCAGAAATGGACCCCCTATTCACAGGCCCAACATTAGCTCTGGCCACCCTTTCCAGAACTCTCAGCATGGCCTAGGACAAAGCGTCGTCCCCTGCGGCCCGATCGTACGGCCCATTATCCTCAACCGGTGGTCGTGCCTCTCCAGCTGGCATATGCTCAGAAGACGACAATCCAGCTTGAGTACTAACTCGGCCTCATCCACGGCCTCGTCCACGAGCAGCTCTTGTACTCATATCGATTATCTAATTTATGAATTTTATGACATCAGTTAATGTTTCAGTTGTTTATTACAGAATATCTTATGAACAGATAAAATTTTAGAGTTGTATTCACGCGATCGTAGCCTAGCTACTGTCTCAGTTTCCTAGGGTTTAGTTTACCCTAGAGTCTCAGTTTTATAGCCTTAATACTACCTCACCTATAGTATCACATCCAAGGCTCAGTACTATCTACAGTTTTATTTTCAGTATAGTACAGAGGTTAAGGCAAAAAATACTTACAACTTGGTGCCGGGGATTCAGTGTGCCACTTTTCGATTTATCAGATCAAATAGTTTGAGGCCTCTTTAAAAAAAAATCAATGTTTCAAACAACTTGTTTTAAAAACTACAATTTGAAAGGAAAAAAAACCTTTTTAAAACCAAAAATTTTCTGAAAATCTGATTTTCCAAAAATACCCTTCTAGACTCTACAAATTTGAAAACCCTTTTTGGACCCGATCCACAGCCGAGTTGTTGCAATCGGGCTCTGATACCACTAAATGTAACACCCCGAACCCGGCCCAGACGTTATGGCCATGTCCGGTGTGCTACATCACCTAGACTATCCTACGCCGCCCTATTTACTAAGTTCGATGGTGAGTTTTGAAAAGCAATGCTTGATTTTTTTAGAAATTCCCGTTTTAATAACTATTCAACTTAATCTCTAATTCATTTGTTAAGCGGTTCACTTTAACCTTATTATCTTACTTTGTCTCTTGTATTAACAGGTTGGTTAAGAAAACATTTGTTTCATTTTCGAAAACAATGTGTAATTGTGGATGAAATAAAATAGTTGAAAGTCCCAAATAAAAACAGATATAGTGGCCTTATTACAACCCATAACAAAATAAAACCAATAGTAAAAGTAATTAAATTAATAAACCAATTATAATACGAGTTCAGTCTTCGTGGCCACTCTGAATCCCTCCTAGCAACCAAGTCACGATCTAGGGCTCACCTGCAAGGATGGAAAGAGAAGGTGAGTTTGGGAAAACTCAGTGTGTGCAGAACCCATCCAAAGCCCACATCGGCTCGAGCCCACTAGGCCTGAGCCCTAACCAGTCTCAGTCAGATACTGGGTCGAAACCCAATTCAGATTACAGATACTGGGCCAAAGCCCTATAACAGATACTAGGTCGAAGCCCTATTCAGATAACAGTTTGGCCCATAGGCCCATAATAGTACAGTACAGTATAACAGTATGAATGCAACCCAATTGGGGAGACTACTCAACCCACCAACGGCTACACACCACCCGTACCAGCCAACACACTATGTGAGGAATAACTCGACCCACCCAGCCCACACACCACAGTCGCAGCATGGCTGCTAGATAAACAGTATACGAGGCAAAGCCCCTTTCAGTAACAGTATGAGGCATAGCCCCTTTCAGTAACGTGGCAGTGCTACTCACACTTTCTCCATTATAAAACCCAACCCATGCAGCAGATACATATCATGGTATGCAGTAACAGTAACAGTCATATCAAGCAGTACAGTCGATTTTAGCCCTAGGGGTATAATGGTAATTTTATACTTAGGGGTAAATCAGTAATTTTTTACCCTAAGGGTATTTCAGTAATTTTGTTCTCTTATTACAGTTTTTATTATTATTACAGCCTCTACTATTACAGTGGTTATTACAGAAACTCATTTAATTCAGTTTATCAGTTTTAGCACTTAGGCCCTAAAGCCCCTAATGGGCTCTACCATGCCATTTTAGCCCATTAGGCCCATTTAAGCCTTAATTTCCAATCCATTATCTTGTTTTAACAGTTTTTACACCTACAATCCATATTATTGCCTTTAAACCTATTTTTACCCAACTGGGCCCAAATTGCCCATTGGGCCCATATTCGGCCCACCGAGGCCCAACTTACCGTAGCGCCCAAAATTTCGCGGTCAGCCCGCCTGATAGTGCCGATTCCAAAACCAACTTTCTCCTACCAACTTGAGAGCGTTCGCACGCTCACAAGCTCTCGAAATGCCGAAATTTCAGCATTTTCGCTTTTCGACTTTTGTCGATTTGAGCATTGAAGGGTGTTCGAAACACATACCTGTTTTGTAGTTCCACTGACGAGATCTCCTATGCGACAATTCCTACAACCCAATATCTACTCGATTAATCAATAGATCTACGAAAAACCAAAGCCACAATCCCTTACCACTTTTGGCCACACCCTTAATGGCTATGAAAACTTACCTCTGACGATTTAGGTGCACTAGATCTAGATCTGGTGATACCGATGCCTTCAACTCCTCGCTTGATCACCTTCCTCGCTAACTATCACTCAAAAAGAATAAAAATACCACTTTGAATTTCTAAAAGTCCAAATCGACAATCCCCCTAACTTTAGGGACTTTTGGCTTTTCCAAAACATGAAATAATGTACAGATCTGAGGTATTAAGCACTTACCACTGATTTCTCTTCGATTCCTATGCAGATCTGATGTAAATCTGACCCTTAAATGTTAGTAGAACCCTTATCTCTGAGATTTGCAAATTCGGCTATCTCCCTAAAACTATGGTGATTTCGGCTTTTCAACTAGAGAAGAAGATGGTGATTTGGGCTATGAGTTTGAGTGATGGTGTCGACAATGATGTGGCTCAAGGAGATGTAGTAATCGGCCACAACAGGTGAAAGGAACAGGGGTAATTTGGCTTAGAAAGATTCGGCAAAAGAAAGCAGTTTTCGAGATTTTTGGCACTTTAAGCAATCGGCTATGGTTGATTTTGAGAGGGATGAAAGCAAAAGAAAGAGTGGATCTGAGTAAGGAGGGTATTCGACTAGGGAAGAGATCAAAGAGGAAAAAGAAAAGTGAAAAAAATAATGGTAGAGGTGAAGAAGAAGAAATCGGCTAGAAGCTTTCTAGGGAGGCAAGTTTTGGCTTTTCTGACAGTAAAAGAGAAGATTAATTCCTAAGGTGGCTAACCCTAATTCTTATGACAGAAATTAGAAAAAGATATAACCCTAATAATCTCTCTAAAGCAATCGGCCCAAGTCCCTAAAAGTTCTTATCGAAATTCACTTAAGTTAGGCACATGCCCGGCACATGCTTAAAAATTAAAAAGAACACTACGCTTACCCTGTAACTCGAACCCTTGTCCTTGAATACCCACTTAGGCGCCACTTTTTTAGGAGCTTAGTGGTGCCACCTTGCCACTTTACCAAGGCTCCCTTTGTGACATATTTTACACGGTTTTTCTTAAAGGCCCACTTAACCAAGTCCCCTTTCACTTGAAAATCCAACTTAATATTTTACCGGGTTTTAACTTAAGCTTGGGCCTTCTAAAGGCCCAATAATACATGTACATACATTTTCAACCTTCAGAACACCAAAATTTTAAAATTTCACTAAAATTCACAAAACCCGAAAAATCTCGAAAATCAGGGTGTTACACCCATCGTTAGGACCATTAGGGTTACTTAAGTCACTAGAGGCGACTGTAAATCTTCTGATTGGCTGATAAATGTATTTAGGCCCAAATTGCACAAAATTATAGAAATACCGCTGTAGTGCAAAATTACCAAAATACCCCTGTAGTCTAAAATTACTGAAATACCCTTGTAGTGTAATTTGACTGTAATTGTATGATTATGAAAAAAATGATTTGAATGTGATTGTATGACCGATTATAGGCATGACATACTGCATACATGTTGCATGGGTTGGGATATTGTACGGAGGAAGATCTGATCTGATAGGGTCGCACGGGTTGCGCGAGATGACTGTGGAAGCATGGAAGGCTTGGAGCCGAATATTTGTATTGATCTGGTAAAGTCACACAGGTCGCTCGAGACGACTGTGGATTTACTGATGACTTTAAGCCACTTAATCTGTTTATGGCTCTGTGCCAACCTAATTAAGGCTTTATGCCGATTGATCGCTTTGTGCCGAATATGTTACCGTGATTGAAGGCTTTATGCTGATTATGTTTCTGTGATTGAGGGCTTTGTGCCTATTTTATTCCGTGATGAATGGCTTTATGCCGATTATAGACTCGTTATCAATGGCTTTGTGCCACGCATACTACTATGGCTCTGTGCCTTTCTACTTATGGCTGTTAGCCATTTTGTTAGTTGGCAGCATTGCTACGATACTTATGGCCTTTAGCCGTTTTGTCTATGGCTTTGAGCCATTTCTGTTAACTTAGTGCTGTAACTGGTGCTAAGCTTGGTGTGTTGGATAGGTGGGTTGATTATATCCCCACAGACTGTGCAGGGTTAGACGGAGGCAAGTGTAGGGTTGGATGGGGTTAACACATAACATGTATCATACATCATTCATTTGATTCTGTTCTAATATAAGCTAGGCCCAATTTATTCTGGTATGGGTTGTGACCCAAATGATACCGTTCTAGACTTAGGCCAGATTGTTATTGCAATTTGCTCTGATTGACTATTTTTATATAGTAGGGGATTACACACTGAGTTTTCGTAAACTCACCCGTATATTAACTTTTCAGGTAATCCCCAGTGTTAGGAAGATCAGTGCTGCGAGGGACTCAGAGATGGCCACACACTTGCTTTTGTTTTCATTTACGCTTATTTACTTTTAGGCACTTGATTTTGATTTGGGTTGTAACAAGGCCTCTCGTATTTTATTTTTAATTTTGGGATTTTAATTTGCTTTGATATACAACTTCTAGATGTAGGAGAAAAACGTGTTTTCAAAAGATAACGGTTTCTAAATCACTACGTTTCTGCAACATTTTCGAAATGATTTCAGGACTTAACTTCTAAACATCACGTTTTCGTAAATTAACTCTTTTTAATTAAGATTCCTCAACAACCAATATTTCCAAAAGGAATAACTTTCCAATGAACCTCATTTTCAAAATAAATTAACGTAAACTGTGTTTTTTACACAAGTTTTAAATGGCAAGAAGTTTTTAAAGAGAAAGAAGGGTTTTCAATGAAAACATAGTTTTCGAAAAACACTTCAATATGACTCACCAGATTTGGCCCTAACGTCTAGGCTGGGTTTGAGGTGTTACAATTTATTTCAAAATTTTTTGCAGTGCTCCATAACCCTGTTTCGGCGATCGATACGGGTTAGGGGTGTTACATTAGGTACTAATCATGATCGTTAATTCAGCATCCAACATCGGGCCCGAACTCAAACGTGGTGATGTTATTTCTTTTGAAATGTGTCAGCATGTACCTAGGGTATCTATTAAATATTTATTTTGTGGATTGATTATAAATAAAGTTATAAGTTAATATTGGTTTGGTATATATAAACATGAGTTTGTGTTTGAAGTTTTATTATGGCATGTTAAATTGGTGTTAAAATGTTCTTAAGCTAAGTGAAATGAATTAAATTAGGCATGTTTATAATTTTGATTTGAATGATATTTAGATTATATGATTTGATGATGTAATTATTTTACCTATAAGGGTACATTGGTTAGGTACCTAGGATGATTGTTTTGACATGTTTTAGAAGTATTTAATCATGCTTTGAATTGGTTAAATGAATGAATTTTGAGTTGCTTATTGTTCAAGCTTGCAGGGTTGGTAAACTTGTTATTTAAGGTACATTTTGAATCCACATGGCTAGACACACAGCGTGTGAATGGGCTGTGTGAGACACATGGCTACCACATGGGCGTGTGATTTGGTTGTGTGTCTGCTGCTTCTTAAAAATTTAAAACATAATGCTCAGGTAGTTTCACATGGCCTGGCACACGGGCATGTGGGTTGGCCATGTGATACAAGTCAGAGAGTTACACGGGTACTAACGTGGGCTGGAACATGGCCGTGTAAGCCACACGGCCTGACCACACGAGCGTGTGTACCCTGCACCTAGGTTAAAAATTTGAAATTTTGCCAAAAGCTCTCTAAGTACCTGATTTAGTCCCAACTTCTTTCTAATGCATATTTTAGGCCTCGAGGGCTCATATAAGGGACTATATGAATAACTTCTTATATGGATGTTGAATAATACGAATTGTCTGTATATTCTGGTAATGCTCCGTAACCTTGTTTCGGCAACGGATATGGGTTAGAGGTGTTACATTTACATTGGAGAACGGTTACCATGAATTAAACTTCTTGAACATGTTTGTTTCTGTATAAAAGAAATACTCAACACCTCTTTCAAACACTTAGTTGAATCAATTGGATAGAACCCTAATTTCTTTTTCTATTTAATACTTTTGCAATTTTCATCTTTCGTTCATGATTTTCCTTAAAGGTAACTCTTTTCTTCTTTTTGCTTTCATCTTGTAACCTTTAAACCCCAAATATATGAAGAACCACCAAGAGGGAGGGGTCGTGACCAGACCATCGAACAGTTGCTCTTGAAACTTTACCTCGCGTAGAGATCGAGATTGTAATTGCACCACAACTCGAGAGGAAATGAATCGTTACCTAAGAGCTCGGTATCCCCAAAACCCAAAATTTTGCGTATGATTTCCAACTTTCCAATCGATCTCGCCCCAGTAACAATTCCCTGGGCTACATCTTACCACTCATTCTATTAGAAGCTGGGTTCTATTTGCTTCTGTACCCATATTTTTTGTTGCACTCCATAGTTACGAGATTGCACCGGGTCAGTTATTGGTGATATCCTGGTGGACATTAGTGGTATTTTTCATTGATTGTTGCATACACAATGAACGTCCACTATTGCGCGCCTTCCAGAGATTTTACCAACTCAAGATACAGAGGATCAAAGCTTCTGTTAGTAATGGTCACTTTAGTGTATGATCTAGTTATGAGCCTCTCATCAATAACAAGATCTCCAATATTCATCTAAGAAATGACAAATACATTAGTGTTGTGAGCAAACTCAGTTTTGGTTTTTGTTTTCCAACCAAATGGTCCCTTCCCCGAGAAAGTGTCTGCAACTTTAGCCAACCAGAGGATGCCTACATGGTTGAAAAGTAATACAAAGGTTGAAAAGGGATCGCGTACTTGATTTAGTGGAGTTGGTTTCAGTAAGAAATCTATTCCAACACTATTTGAAAATCTTGAGTCAAAATGGTTACGGTCAAACCTTTTCAACTACTCAAAGAATTGATCCTTCCGTGTCTTTTACCCTCAAAGCTTGGCCATATGGCTCAGACAGTGAACTGATGTACATTTTGTATATCGGTGAGCCTCCATCATATTTTTATCGCATCTGTAATCTACGCCTAAGAAATTGGGTGATTATTTCTTCAGATCAAACTAATTCATCTGTTGTTGGTGCAGGATCCTTGTGGCAATCCCATCGTCAAGACATGGATATTTCCTCATTTTTCTCAAGAGAACTAGTGGCAAAGAAAAGACTAC
Source organism: Gossypium stocksii (assembly GCA_020496765.1). Classification (NCBI taxonomy): domain Eukaryota; kingdom Viridiplantae; phylum Streptophyta; class Magnoliopsida; order Malvales; family Malvaceae; genus Gossypium; species Gossypium stocksii. The sequence continues at coordinate 48,539,025 of CM035624.1, forward strand.
TGCTACATTGCCATGTAAAATAATAGCAAAGGACACCAAGAGAAGGTCCAGATCAAATATGGGTACTCATGAATCTGGAAGCAGTGAATGCTCACCCTTAGTGAGGCATAAACCAAACAAGAAACCAGTTGCAACTATTATTTACTCTTTCTCAATGCCAGTTCCTATTGAAATTCCTTCAGTGCCTGAAGGCTTCACCTCTCATACAAGCTCTCCCAGACATATTTCGGATCCCTCATCATTAGAAAATCCCTCAGAGACAAACCCTCCTATTCAATCACCTATCATTCATTCTTTAGCACATGTAGCAACCCTTACAGATTCAGGTAGTAAGTTCCCTTAGCGGGGCCTTATAGAATCAGTTTCCGCTCTCATGCCTCTCAGTTCTATTTTTTAGCAACAACTAAGCTTGATGCCTCAATAGTTAAAAGAATCATTCTTTTCTTACCTTGCATCTCATCCCTTAGAGGATCTTCTATCTCTTGTAGCTTAAGTCTCTGAGATCTTGTCTTTTGAACATGGTTTTTGAGGCAAGGCTCTCAAAGATGCTAGTAGGCACTACAAAAGTAGAATAGCAGATTTGGAGAAATCTATGGAATCTAACGAAAACGCTTCGGTTGAACTCCCTAAAAAATACCAGAACTCAAGCAATTTGATTGCAAGTATGAGTGTGTTCAAACAGAGAATAATCAGCTAAAAGACGAGATCAGCCACTTGAAGGATGAAAAATCTATCTTTGAGGAGTGGTCTAAAGTTCAAGAGGAAATGTGGAAACACAAAAATATATAGACTTTTCAGCACCTTTTGAGCTTTAATTCATGCAGTTTCGTAGTAAATTTTGTCTAAATTCACAATTTAATTATAAAATAATTAATTTCACTTAAATTATTAATATATTGAATTATAATTATTTTTATAATAAATTTTCATAAATTTGCTTTATTTTCGATAATTTTTCACAAAAAATGAAAATTGGTTCTGCAAATACCTTGAAAGCTTGAACCGTTAGGGAATTTTTGCATCAAGTGAATCAAGAGCAAGGTTGAATATTTTTCCAGCCAAGGATGGTCAGAATGACGACTATTTTATATACTTTATATTTAATTTTTATCAAAATTAAATTAGGTTAAAAATTAATATAAGCCTAAAGGAGAAAGTGACCCAGTGTGTTAAGCGTTGAAGACTGATCCAACAAGCAAATTGGTAGCCCAAAACTGTCCCAATAAGTTGATCTGATAAGCTTATTTAGCTGATTTAATTAATTCCAAAATAGCCCTCAAATTGTCCTTAAACTCCATTCACACCCCTCCACTTTTTGGGCATTTGAAAAATTGCCTCAAGGTAAATTTAGAAAAGTTTGAATTATTCAAACTTGGTCCTTTTGTGGCCAGCCAAGGGAGAGTGCATGGCTGCTAATTAATAATTAGTAGCCACTCCAACCTATAAATAACCCATTTGCTACTTCATTCAACACACCATTTATTTCCCACACATCTCTCTTTTTCACTTGTTTTTCTCTCTTCCATTCCCTTCCTTATTTTCCTATTTCCCTTGCTAATTTCCCTCTTGAAAAAAGGCTTCTTTCACCTTGGAATAGCAGTATTCAATTATTCGTAGAGGTCAGTTCAACAGAACGAGTGGAGAAGAAGAAGAGCGCACTAGTCTAGCTTCAGAGAAACACTAGATTTGCTTCCTAGTTCCCTTCTCTATAATTTTCTTATTTATGTTGTGATTATGAATATGAATGATTGTTGTGTTCTTGTTCTTATTCTAATTAAAATGACTTAAATTTAATTCATGTTGGATTGGTTTCATTCTTTCCACTTAAATTATTAACATCATGTTTGTGTTGTTAAAAGACTTGGTAAGTAGTTCAATTAAATCAACACTACATGAAAATAGGGATTTAGCGGCATTTTTAGTGGCATTTGGAGAAAAAATGCCCAAATATTATACATTAGCGGCGTTTGGAAGAAAACACCCCAAAAACTGAGTAATAGCAGTGTTTTCTGATCCTTAAGAAAGCTGGATTCGGTCCTCATAGGTTCTTTTGGCGCGTCATATGGAAACTCAAGATGCTGCCAAAAATTAAAGTTTTTAGCTGGAGGATAGGCCAAAATATCCTCCCAACCTTCGACAATATTGCCCGTTTACGACAGGATTTCAACAATTTATGCCCGAGGTGCAATAGAAGAGAAGAGACACTGATCCACGCAATGAAAAACTGCCCGAAGGCTCGTGAGATTCTTGCAGCTGGGGGTTTAAATAACAGGCTGCTTGAAGGAGACCACAAAAATTGTATTGACTGGCTTGAGGACGTGTTTAGAGAGCTCGACAGTAAAGCAACAGCAGATTTTTTAACACTCCTATGGAATAATTGGAATGACAGAAATAACATGGTGTTCAAAGGAACTATGGACGACGCGACAAGGATTTGGGAAAGGGCACAATCTTTGAGCAGTGATTTTAGAATTTTTAATCTGTCCAAACCCTCGGTTTTTAACTCGTCTCACGGCAATAAAGGCTGGGAAAAACCTCAAGTGGGTGACATTAAAGTAAACGTGGATGCTGCTGTGTTGAATGGATGTAGCGGCTTTGGTGCAATAGCAAGGGACCAGGATGGATTCGTCATTGGGGGTGGTTATAAATTTGCTGAAAAGTCTATGGAGGTAATTTGGGCTGAACTGGAAGCGTTTAGAGAAGGGCTGAAGTTGGCAGCGCGGTTAAACATGAATAATCTAATTGTGGAATCTGACAGTGCCAGGCTGGTAAATGCGATTAATAAAAGGGCGCAAGACATAACCATTTTGGGCCAGCGCATCAAAAGGGAGTGTATTGTTTTTAATTCTTTTATTTCAGTCCAAATTAATTGGATTAGACGCAGCAGCAACATTGTAGCAGATGAGCTTTGTAATTTAGCCATTAAAAATAAGGCTGATTTGTATTTTGACATGGATTATCCGTTAGAGATCCATGATTTTATTTTGAAAGATGCAATAAACTGAGTTTGACCCTCGGGTTTTTTATTAAAAAAAGCAGTGTTTTTGGTACAAACACCGCTAAAAATTGAGTAATACCGGCGTTTTTGATAAAAATGCCGCAAAAACATTTTACTTTAGCTTAAACGTCATCGTTTTAAGTTGCGTCTCTAGTGGCATTAGCGGCGCTTTTTGAAAAACACCACTAAAAGTAATTAGCGGTGTTTTTCAAAAAGCGCCGCAAAAAGTCCAAAAAATTAAAACGATGTCGTTTTCTTTTGCGATTTACTGGCATTATGTTTACCAAAACGGTGTCATTTTTGTTTCAACCATTTTATCCTCAATACAACCCGAAACCCCTTAATTTTTCCCCAAATTAAAATTTCTCATAAACCCTAAATTTTCCCCAAATTTTTTTGTCTCCCTTTCTCTTTTGGTTCCACTGGTTTTTGAAGCTCCTTGTCGATTCATAAACCCACTTTGCACTTCACAGCATCAGCAAGGAGAAGACGAGAGAGGACTCTCTATTGTTGTCAGGTGATATTTATACTTCAATGTTAATGTTAATGAGAGAAATAGGTTTTTTTTAGATTATAAGTCTTTATCTCTATTAGAAATGGTGTGAGTTATATATGTAATATATTGATTACATAAGTGTCAGTCTTAGTATAATGCAATAGACAGAGGTTGTAAGAGGTAGTTTGTGCTTAATGAAAACTGCTGCTATCCTTTTTTGTCTGTATTTAAAACATGGGGAAAGTTTGAACTAATTTCTTTTGGGAGTTGCTGGTATCTTGCATGTGAAGCAAATCTCGGACCATATTTTTAGGTCAAGTTTCATTGTCTCCAGTATGCATGGTTACAAAGTTCGAATTGGAATATTTTGTGAGTTGCAGAGTTTCTTAGTCTCTTCCATGCCATGTAAACTTTGAATTATATTCTTAGGTTGAGGTGCTTAGTCTCTTATTTGTGTAGAAAAAGATTTACATAGTTGTTCCAGCTATGTATATGAAGATTGTGCAAAGTTTAGAGAAAATGTCATGGAAATTTCATCTCATGCAATCCAATTGCTTATGAATATACACGCATAAGGTAAAAAAATTGAGAGTCGGCTAGGTTTTATTAGTTTGGAGACTACAAAAGGTTTTATTTAATCAGAATCTTGTTTGTGTGTGCATATATTCGTCATTATTATGAAAAAGATATTACCTGTAATTTTGTTTTTTCATAAATTTACATGGGTTAAAGAATGTTCTTGAGAAAATATTTGAACATTATGTATGATTTATAACTACATGTCAGTAGCTTGGGTTTAATTCTGTCTGCTTGCCATAATTGAATCCTCATTCTTGTTAAAGTGCTATTTGATATTATAAGTTCTTGAGAAAAAAATGTGGTAATAATTATATTTGAGATGTACTTTTTGAACTAAAATTATAATTTAAAAATAAGATCTACTTTCTATAATAATAAAAAAAAACTGAGATGCTATTTAGCAGTCTTACTATCACATTTGATATTCAAAAAAGATTAGCATTTACCAGTTACTAGTTACTCATTGAAACTGTCAAAATTGTAGTCTTTTATGTAAAAGATGCTATTGCTTTGGGCCATTCAGTTTGAGTATGGATCATGCATTTTAGAATCATTTTCTCTTGGGTAATCTAAGGTCTCTCATTAGAGAACAGGGGGATAGTAAAATCCCAACTTATTGTCTAGTTAAAATACATTTCAGTATGAAACATATTCTAGAAAACTCATAAATTACATTCACAATTAACATTAAAAACAAATAGGGACCAGTTCATATTGTTCATTTAAATCATGACTATGATAAACATTCAACCAATAATTGTCTATCTATTTGTCTATATTATTAAGTAATATAACCAAATTCAAGTTAGCAATTGTCTTTTATCTTAGTTTCATCTTTGCATGGTTAGGTGTTTGATTACAATATTATTAACTAATTTAAAAAACAATATTAATTAGTTGAAAATATTTGTTTTCTTTTTTTTTTTTGTCTAATTATGCTTTTTAAACTTTCCATTATTAACTTCAATTATTGTTGTTCATGCATGAATTTGAGTGAATGGATGGAGATTTTTATACAGGAGCAAAAACAAAGCAATTTCTATAAATACAAATAAAAGGGACCATTGGCTTTAAATAATGTGTATACTCATAGATGTGTGTGTTTCTTAATTCCAGACAAACAATTATATAAAGTGAATATGCGCATGAATGAATTCTATGAAAAGTAAATTTAATTTCCCATATAAATTAATATATTTTTTATACATGTTTTCTTTTTTGTTGTTTATATGTATATATATTGATAGGACAAATAAGATTACTGTTGTGATTTGAATTCTAATATTTTCCCATATAAGCTAGTTGATTCACTCAAGTTAATTTCCATTAAAATTAAAATTAGAGAACTTAAGTATTTGATGAACCATGATGTAATTTGTATTCTTTATTTGCTTTTTTTAACCCACATTTAAATCTAAGCAAAAAGTTCAACCTCTTTTTTTATTCCAGTAAGTTAAAGTGTATTGACTGATTTATTTGCCTCTTTATTGTCTTCACTTGTGTTTTTTTATCATGATTAGAAAGGAAAAAGGGTTTAATCTTGATCAGTTTGCTCTCTTTACTCATTGTTGCTTTATTCTCCTTTTTAAAAATAAATTGTATTAATCCGTTTGAGTTGAGGTTATCATTCATCCTCTAATTGATTGTTCATCTCCTCATTTTCTTAACATAGTTCTTTTGCTTTGAAGGTTATTGAACACAAGCCATACGATCACAAGGCTCATGTTTTTAGTTTTGGAATCGTATTATGGGAGTTGTTAACGGGAAAGGTATTTCTTAGTCACTATCTTTTGTTTAATATGTTCAGGTTACATATACATGAAGATGTCTCATGGTTTGTTTTTGTTTGCATTTGCAGCTTCCATACGAGTGCTTAACCCCATTACAAGCTGTTGTTGGAGTGGTTCAAAAGGTATGCCTACTGTTGGATGATTATTTTGACAGTGCTTTGACAAATAGTAATCACTCTATTTATTCATATTGATTCTAGAATCTATGTTCTACAATTTCAAAGCACACTAACCCCAAGCTGGCTGAACTGCTTGAGAGATGCTGGCAACAAGATCATGCACTAAGACATGATTTTTCTAAAATTATAGAGATTTTACAGCAAATTGCCAAGGAGGTTTGTTTTCATTCTCTCCATTCACTTGGCAATCGAACAACTTAATATTTTAGAATTTGATTTGGTTTGTTTGTTGGTGAATTCAGCTTAAGCTTATTAAAACTCCCTAAGTTATACCAAATTCCATTCAGTACAATGTTTAATTGGGGTTAACTGAAGTAGACAACTATCACTTAATTGTTGGATAAATTGTTGACCATGCTAACTAAGTTTTCTAATGAACACATTAATACATTCAACGTCATCATTAGAGACTTGGTTTGCACCAAGGTACTCGAAATCCCTAGCTGATCTGGTATACAAGAGCAGTACTCCCTCATTCATATAATTTTTGTTCATTATGTCTTCGTAGGTACAGTTGCTCCCTCATATAAGCCCTTTGGAAATGGAAAGAACCTTCTTCATCCAACTGTTCGTTCTATTGAGCGTTAGTGCAGAAAAGTCCTTTTTTAATGCCTATGCAATTTTGTCATGGATTATCTACAGTTCACCCCCTACATAATGATTTACTAAATCATAATAAATTCTAATGATATTTGCATTTAGGTGTATTCATCTGGTAGTAATCAATCTGCTTAATTTTCTTATTCGTGGAAAAGAATTGGTATGCTCTTTTGCTGAAAGTTTGGGATCTAGTAAGAATATTTATTTGCTTATTACAATGTAGATGTGACAGTTCTTAGTTATCTATGACGTATGGTAAAGATATTGATTATAGTATGATTACTTATATTCATTTTCAACTCAGTTCAAGTGTTGATGGACAATCATTTATCTGAAAGAACTTTGTTCATTCTACATCAATCTCTGATTGGTTAATGGGTTTTCAACTACAAGATATTTATAATCACTTTGAGATCAAACTAGTTGATTTTTAGGTCACGTACATTGTTCTTGTTAGATATTCTATTTTATACTGAATTCTGATAATAGCAACTTATGTGAGCAGCTGAAGTTGGTGAAGACTAATTATCCTCACACTATCTCAATTGTGAAAAAGTTTTGTTCCTGTATTACTTTTACATCTTACATTATTCCTGATGAATCAGGACTGAAACAATTAGAGGTAATTATATTGAATCTTTTAGATTTATATTTATCTAGTACTAAGAAAAATTAGACTGAATCTTTTAGATTGAATATTTTGTACTGTTATGGGTTTTAATAAATTAGACTGAAAAATTTGGTAGATCATAGAGTGGTAAATTAGAATCAGATTTTAGTCTTACCATTTGGTTTACCTGAAATTGATTCTCAGTTGTAGGAATGATTCCATGAGCTATTATGATTTCAGGGCTATATTTCATCCTAGATTCCCCTAGATGGCGGGTACGATCACTTTCTTAGCACTTTGAATGTGACAGTCCGACTTTGACCCTATTCGGAACGGTGGTTTCAGGACCATGAATCTGAGTCAGAAAAGTATTTTTATATTAATTTCTGTGTTTAACTTGCGTGAATTTGCATGTGTGAAAATTTTATGTTCGAATTTTGTCGTTTAGATGTCGATTTGATAAAAAGGACTTAATTGTGAAAACATGAAAATTGATGGTTTAATTTATAACGGCTAAATTGTCTATATTATTATAATTTGAAGTATTTATGTTGATATTAGATCAACATTAAATTGACTGGATGGTTTTAGCCATCACTTATAAAGCTTACAAATTATATTATAATGGTTATAATAGTCATTTAAGTGTTAATATATGGTTTAATAAAATAAAACAAAATAACTACGCATGTTATTCATCTTTTTGGCCGATTCATAAAAGAAAACAAACGGGAAAAGCTCTTGAACATTCGGCACTTTGGAAGCTTAATTCAAGGTTAGATTTTTGTTCGGTTTTTGATAATTTTTATGTTTTTATGATCGTTGCTACGAAATTATCAAAGCCCATATTTCAATTTTTGAATTTGATGATGTATTCATAAATTGCCATTGTTGAGAGCTTGGTGAATTTGGTGTTTGATGAAGTTAAATGAAAGTTATGTGTTAGATTAATAACTTTTGTATAGGAATTTTCCATGAATTTAAATAATTAGGGCTAAATTTCCAAAAATAATAAATTGAGGGAGTAAAATGTAAAATAAAGGAAATACATGGACTTGTATGAATAAAAGAAAGATTAGGCTTAAATATTTTGTTGTTAAATTTTGTGTATTTTGTGATTTATGAAAATTGGACTAAATTATAAAAGTGTGAAATAGTAGGGGTAAAATTGCAATTCGCCCATTTATGTGTTCTTGGATTAAATTGAATGAAATTGTGTTTAAACGAGCTTAATTTGAAATTTTATAGATCAAGAACAAAAGAAATCGGACTTGGATCGGGGAAAAACAAAAATAATCGAATAGTCAGTAAACATCGTTCGTCGATTTCCGAGGTAAGTCTATAAGTAATTAAACATCTTAATTTTGAATAAAAATTTGTTCGATATGCTAATTGGGAATGTATAGATTATTCTTGGTGATAGCCGAATGTGGTTTTCCTTAGAAATGGTGTATTTGAGTTTAATTCGACTAAGTTACGATATTGAAAGGTTTGTATGGAAATATGTAGCAAATGAACTTCTTTTATATGAATTAAATAAGTGATGATTTTATATTAGTGATATTCAGGCTTCGAGCCTAGCAAGCCTTGTGCGGTGGATTAAATCGGGCTTTACGCTTAGCAGGCTTATTGCCGGTGTATATAAAAATCAAGCTTTGAGCCTAGCAGGCTTTATGCCGGTGTGAATTCAGGCTTAAACCTAGCAGGCTTATTGCCAGTGGATTACTAAAAGTTTAAGCTTATGAGATTTTGTGCTGATGTGGTAAATGAATTCATTAAATGAATTAAGATGCTTAGGTACGTGATTGTTAGTTATCTATTTGAAAATGAAATGAATTTATTTCTTGATGTGCAATGAGAAAGAATATGTGAACTTGTTGTAGTATATATGCTAATGTGAGGAATATATCTATTCAGCCTTATAGGTATTCATGGAAGAAATGTTAAAGTTGAGTGATGAAATTATGTCTATATTGTACTTGTGAATTCAATTGTATAAGTCAAGTTGGCTATGAAATTGAAGAGGTAATGCTAATGTAATTATGTATATTTGGCCAATGTGAAGTTGCTTATTGAAAGTATATGTTTTATTTGTATGGGATTGAAATCTTGAGGGTATACGTGAATGAAATGCATAAGTGGAATTAGTTATTTGAAATTATTAAGTAAATTTGATATTATTATTATGCATTAAATGTTTAATTTGCTTAAGGCTTACTAAGCTAAATTAGCTTACTTTGTATATATTTATATAATTGTTTTATAGATTTTGGAGGTCGTTACATGCTCGGGGATCGTCGGTGAAGTCACCCATACTATCGTTTGATTATCGGTACTTTAGAAGTTGAAGTTAAAAACTTATGGCATGTAGAAGCTAAACTATCATGTGGATATGTTTGATTTTGGATTGTCTATATAAGCCATGCGAAAATGGCTTGTACATTTTGCTAAGTGATGTTTCATGAAGTGGATAAATGGTGTGATTGATGTATATATATATATTTATATATACATGATATGTTTATTTGGCTTTGATTTTTAATTATGAGTTAAATATGCTTGAGTTGGTTGAATCAAAGTGTATGATTGTTTGATTTAATTAAGGGTCATGAATATTAGATATGGGTATATTTGAAATGATTATTCTATTTGGTCTTGAAGTGTATTGAATTAGGTATAAGATTAAAGTTATGTTATAATGATTTAAGTGGGTTAATGTGAACATTAGTATAAATAATTATTTGGATAGTGGTAATGTTGATAGGAATTTGACTAAACCATGTTTTGTATACATGGAATTTGTTTAATTATTGTTTTATGCTTGAGATGTATTTTTAGTTAGTATAAATCATGTGATGTGTATTATAAAAGCAAAGCATATCAAACATTTATGCATTCGGTCAAATCCTTTTTAAATGACCATATGAATAGTGTATTAAGTAACATGAAACCATGATTATTTGGATGAAAAATCAGTATATGCACATAGAAGTTGCATTTTAAGAAACTGTCCATTTGAGTTTCTTTGAGACTTGTTTTAGTTGCTAATAAACTTATTAGTAAAGCTTATGATTAATATATCAGGTAATCATAGGTAGTAACATATTATGCCATTTTTAATTTGATTGAGGTTATATATGTTTATTTTGAGTTGAATGCATACGCTAAAAATTCAGCATGGTTACATTTGATTAAGCTTGTAAAATGACTAAAGGAATAGTGAATTTGTGATTTGGTAAAATAGAAGACATTATAAGTCTAGGTAATGATGTTTTGGTTGTAGTGATATTTGTTTAGTGCCGAAATTGATTATGGGATAAATAGTGATTGTGCTTTGATGTGGAAATTAAATGATTGAAGATATTAAGAGATTTTAACTTAACTTAGTATTTTGCTTAATGATTTATGGACTTGATGCATACTATGATTATGTTATTAATTAAACTTAGTATGTGGTTAGTATATGCTATGTAATTCAAAATCTTATATTTAATATTTAACTGTAAATGTGCGGATGTGATCTACGTGATTATGTAATGGTGGGAATATTATGTTTGGTTCGAAAATACCTCGTAACCCATTCCGGCGACAGATACAGGTTATGGGTGTTATATTTTTATTGGTATCAGAGCTGTGGTTTATTCGGTTTTAGGACTAATGTAGCGTATGTGAGTTTAGCTATACATGCCATATTTTATATTATGATAGTGTTGTGACTCCTGACAATTGAAAATGTGTTTTCGTATAGTAAATGGATCCCGGTCGAGCCGTAGCTGACGATGTTGAGAGTATAGTGCCTGCTCCCGCGCAAAGGACAATGCCGGTTGACTCTCGACCGACCTCGAGTAGCCATGAAGGGGAGGCTAAACAAGCCTTCTACCAAATGATGAATGATTGGTTTACTCAATATATCTGAATTAATCCGGCTGTTCAACAACCTTCACCCCTGAATAATCCATCTCCGATACATGTGGTACCTCCGATGATTGATCTGATGAGATTAAATAAGCCTCTTATTGATAAAATTAGAAAATACGGGGATTAAGAATTTAGGGCCGCAGTTGATGATGATGCTGAGCGGGCTGAATTCTGGCTCGATAATACTATCCGTGTATTTGAAGAACTATCATGTACACCTGACGAGTGTTTAAAATGTGCCATATCTTTGTTACGCGATTTTGCCTATCATTGGTGGAACACTTTGGTTTTGGTTGTGTCGAAAGAGCGGGTCACCTGGGAATTCTTTCAGATTGAGTTTCGTAAGAAATATATTAGTCAGAGATTCATTGATAAAAAACGTAAAGAATTTCTTGAGCATAAATAGGGTCGGATGACTATCACTGAATTTGAGCGAGAATTTGTGAGACTTAGCAGATATGCTCAAGAGTGTGTATCTACAACACCGGCTAACCCCAAACCATCGCTGGAACTGGGTTACAAGGCATTACCACACTTATACACTAGTAAACGAATAAAATCGAGACATAAATTTGAGTTTCAATCTAAAACCTTCTAATGTCCATCAAATAGTCCTTAATATGGGCCTACGGGGCCCAAAATAAGTTTAGGAAGTAATTTGGGGCTAAACTGAGAACTTTGGAAACTTTTCTTTGAAAACAGGGGCACATGCCCATGTGGTCTGCCCATGGGGCTCCCATGGCCGTAGGGCTAGGCCGTGGGCAGATCTGACTTGCTACACACGGCCATGGAACTAGCCCGTGGGCAAGCCTGACTTTCCCACACGGCCTGGGCACACGCCCATGTGTCTTGGCCGTGTGAAAACATGATTTTTCACTATTTTTAAGCTACTTTCATCCACTAAACATACCCAATTCATGCCCAAATCATTGACTTATAAATCTTAATCAAATACCATTCATTTCATTTTCAAACTTAACAAAAATTCATTCATTCTTTCCATAAACTTCTTAAGGTTTATAAACCATATTTACACTCAAAACATAAGCAATTACAAGTGGCTAAACCAAACCCAGTACATGCCTCATTTTTAAAAGATAGATCCATCACCACAATTTGAGCTAAAGTCGGGATTGATTCATATGATTGACTGAACTTCAACTTTACCTAACCTGCGCACGGGAAACAACCGTACACTGAGTATTGGAAATAGTCAGTGGTATTATCATAATTCAAACTATAGCTAGAATCAAATATCATGAACATATATAGATAATTACAAGTCATACATATAATTTCATACTAGGTTATCATATTTTAATAGCATCATTCCTAATATTTGAATCAATATCTTATCAATAAAAATTCCAATAATTCATGAAACTTTGGTTCATCTCTCAACCACATATAGTTATAATTATTCAATTCACATTTCAAATATAAATACTTCATGAACCTTTGATTCATGCTTTCAATCTCATAGCACAACTTCATTTCTCATTTCATTTCATAATGTCCATTTCATTGTTCATTCAATGATGCAAATAATCAAATTCAATTGATTTTCTCTTTTCTCTTAATTACCCCTATTAACACTCCGGACTTTAACGGATACTCGGGTTCCAACCCAAACACACCAATACGGCACATTGTGCAGAAACGGTACATAGTACCTGATCATTATACGACACATATAGTGCCTGGAATGACACACTAGGTGCCTGAATATGACACACGAGGTGCCTGAATACGACACATAAAGTGCCTGATTGGCAAAGCCGATAAATCCGATATTCTTCTGAACCCTATGGCATGCCAACTATATCCACTAAGCCCGACTAGTTAATAGGGTATCGGATTTCTTTCTCTTTTTCAATTATACACAAATTGCTTCCAATCCACATAGTCATACATCTTTACTTTGATACACATTTAATTCACAAATCATATAAATGTACATATTCATCAATCATATCCAATCACATTCAAATCAAATATCAATACTTATCCCAATTTCAATTTCATGCATATATAAATATGATAGAATTTAACACATAATAATAAATAACATGAATTATGATAATACAAATTGGTATTTCTCTCGAGCTACTCCTCCATCACTTTTTCCTTTCCGTTCGTATTTGTCGTCTCGGTTTCCTTGTTTGCAATTTAAGTTTGAAACTCAAAACCCTAAATTCCCCTTTCTTCTTTTCTTTCCTTCTTTTTCTTTTAAATTTCATTTTTCTTTGTTCTATCTTTCTTCTTTTTCTTTTTGTTTTATTTCTATTTCATTTACTTTATTTACTTAATTTATTAATATTATAAAATATCTAATTAATAACTAATTATATACATACATTTGTATACATTCATGTTATTACACATGTAATTTATCATTACCATACACTTGTCATTATCACAACTAATTAATAAAATATAATATTACATAATTATAAATAATAAACAAACAAACAATAAATAAATAAATATCTTTTACTTAATTATTAAGTAAATATATCTAATATTATACATTTGTACCAATAATTTAAAAAAACACATGTATTCATTCTCTAACATACACATGTCACTAATTTGGTTTAATTACTAATCTAATCCTTTAACCTTTCTCTATTCTATAATTAAACTTTTATGCTCTATTCAATTTAGTCCTTTCTACTAATTATTTCTAATTAAACTAAATTCACTTAATCAAAATCTAATTCAACTCATAATTATCTTCGTAAATATTTTTAATAAATATTTACGGACTCGTTTTCCTAAGACGGAGGCCCTAAGACTCGTATTTCTAGTGCCCATGAAATTTGGGTCGTTACAGTATGGATCGAAGCTATAATGTGTAAAAGATTCGAAGACGGGTCGAATGAAGATATAAAATTACTGGTTGGCATACTTGAAATCAAAGAGTTCGTGGTACTTGTTGAGTGAGCTTGCAAAGCCGAAGAGCTTGGGAAAGAGAAAAGAAAAGCTGATGTTGAAGCCAGAGATTTCCGTAAAAGATCTTCGGGTAAACCTTTTCAGTCTACATCGAAGAAGTTTTGAGATGATTCTGGTCGATCTAAGACTAGTGCGGGCTTTTCTAGACGAGATCGAGACCGACCCCTTATGAGTTCGCGAGCCACTTCGGTCGCTAGTGTTGGCAACGTTCGGCAGAATAGGGTCGAGTGCAAGCATTGTGGTAAAAGGCATTCCGAAGATTGTAGAGTGCATGATTGGTCTTGTTTTAAATGTGGATCGATGGATCATTTTATCTGAGATTGCCCGATGTTAGCCGAGCAAAATATTGTTTAGAGTGCGAAACTGAATAATATGTCGATACAAGGTAGACCACCTAGGCATTCAGGTAATGTAAGTGGTAGTCAGAGAAGGACGAAAGATACAACAGTCCGATCTGAGGCTCGTGCACCTTCCAGAGCATATGCTATATGAGCTTGCGAGGAAGCTTCTTCCTTAGATGTTATTACCAGTACTTTCACTCTTTATGATACTAGTTTTATTGCATTGATTGATCTTGGTTCGACTCATTCATATGTGTGTGAGACATTAGTATCCAGTAAGACTCTATCTGTTGAGTCTACTGAGTTTGTGATTCGAGTATCAAACCCTCTAGGCTAGTGTGTTCTGGTTGACAAAGTGTGTAAAAACTGCCCATTGATGATTCGAGATTCATGTTTTCCAACCGATTTGATGTTGTTACCTTTCGAAGAGTTCGATATAATTCTGGGTATAGATTGGCTGACTATGCATGATGCCGTTGTTAATTGTAAAAGAAAGACCATTGATTTGAGATGTCAGAATAATGAGATTATTCAGATTGAATTTAATGATCTGAGTGGTTTACCAGCAGTAATATCCTCGACGTTAGCTCAGAAGTATATGAGAAAAGGTTATGAAGCTTACTTTTCTTATGTGCTTGATAGTAAAGTGACTGAAAAGAAGATTGAATCTGTACCAGTTGTGTGCAAGTATCCGGATGTGTTTTCTGAAGAATTGTCGGGTTTGTCACCTATTCGAGAGGTAGAGTTTGGTATTGAGTTAGTACCGGGGATGACTTCGATTTCAATAACTTCGTACTGGATGTCACCTATTGAATTAAAAGAGTTTAAAGCACAGTTGCAAGAGTTGACTGATAGAGGTTTTGCACGACCGAGTTTTTCTCCTTGGGGTGTGCCAGTTCTATTTGTGAAAAAGAAAGACGGAACTATGAGAATGTGCATTGACTATCGATAGCTTAATAAAGTGACTATAAAGAATAAATATTCGTTGCCTCGGATTGACAACCTGTTTGATAAGTTAAAAGGGGCTTCAGTGTTTTTGGAAATAGATTTGAGATCAGGCTATTATCAGTTGTGAGTTCGAGATTTCGATTTACCTAAAACTACTTTTCAAATGAGATACGGACATTATGAGTTCCTAGTTATGCCGTTCGGACTCACTAACACACCTGCTGCTTTTATGGATTTGATGAATCAAAATTTTAGACAGTATTTAGATCAATTTGTGGTTGTGGTAATAGATGACATTTTGATCTATTCGCATGATGAAACCAAGCATGCTGAGCATTTAAGACTTGTGTTGCTGATTTTGCGAGATAAGCAGTTGTACACAAATTTAGTAAATGTGAGTTCTAGTTATGTGAAGTCAGTTTTCTGGGGTATGTAGTATTAGCAACGGGTATTCGGGTCGATCCGAGTAAGATTTTGGCTATTCTTGACTGGAACCCATTGAAAAATGTTTCTGAAGTTCGAAGCTTTTTAGGACTTGCTGGTTATTATAGACGGTTTGTGAAAGGGTTTTCAATGATTGCAACACCAATGTCAAAGCTGTTACAAATAGACGTTAAGTTCGAGTGGTCAGAAAAGTGCCAGAAAAGCTTTGATCAGTTGAAAGCCCTTTTGACTGAAACTCCAGTGTTAGTTCAGCCTGAATCGGGTAAAGAATTTGTTATTTATAGCAATGCATCTTTAAATGGTTTGGGTTGTGTTTTGATGCAGGAAGGCAAGGTTGTAGCTTATGCCTTGAGACAGTTGAAGCCGTATGAAAAGAACTATCCGACGCACGATCTTGAATTGGGTACTATTGTGTTTGCTTTGAAAATATGGCGTCACTATCTGCTTGGAGAGAAATGTCATGTCTATTTCGATCACAAAAGCCTAAAATCTTTGATGACTCAGAAAGATCTGAATTTGAGACAGCGACGGTGGTTAGAATTGCTTAAAGATTACGAGCTTGTGATTGATTATCATCCGGGGAAAGCTAATGTTGTTGCAGATACCTTGAGTCGTAAATCACTGTTTGCTTTGCGTGCAATGAACACATATATAGCTATGTCTAATGATGGTGCAATTATAGCTGAGTTAAAAGCAAAATCGTAATTTATTCAGCAAATTTGTGAAGCTCAAAAAATCGATAATGATTTAATTGCAAAACGAGCTCAATGTAAATTGAATACCGATTCAGAGTTCTTAGTTGATGCTAAGGATTGTTTAAGATTCAGAAACCGATTATGTGTCCTAAAAAATTCAGAGTTGATACAGATGATACTGAATGAAGCTCATAATAGTCGGTTATCTGTTCACCCGGGTAGCATGAAAATGTATAATAATTTGAAACAGCACTATTGGTGGCACGGTATGAAACGAGAGATTTCTGACTTTGTTTCAAAGTGTATCATATGTCAGCAAGTAAAAGCTGAGCATTAGGTACCTTCTGGATTACTTCAGCTGATTATGATACCAGAGTGGAAATGGGATCGAGTCACGATGGATTTTGTATCCGGTTTACCATTGACATTGAGCAAGAAAGATGCAATCTGGGTTATAGTCGATAGCTTGACAAAATCAGCTCACTTTATTCCGGTTCGTATTGATTATTCACTTGATAAACTTGCTGAGTTGTATGTTTCTTAGATCATGAGACTACACGAAGTACCTATTTCTATTGTTTCGGATAGAGATCCGAGGTTTACATCGCGGTTTTGGAAGAAAGTGCAAGATGCACTGGGTACTAAGGTGCATTTTAGTACTGCTTTCCATCCCCAGACAGATGGTCAGTCTGAACGGATCATTCAGATACTTGAGGATATGTTGAGATGTTGCATTCTTGAGTTTAAAGGTACGTGGGATCGTTACTTACCTCTAATTGAATTTGCATACAATAATCACTACACCAAAATAGACTTTTAGCGGCATTTTTAGTGGCGTTTTAGTAAAAAAACACCGTAAGTATTATACATTAGATGCGTTTGGAAGAAAACGCCGCAAAAAATTGAGCAATAGCGGCATTTTTGGACTAAAACGACACTAAAAAGGAACAATAGCGGCGTTTTCTACCTAAACGTCGCTAAAGATCTGAGCATTAGCGACGCTTTTGCAAAAACGCTGCTATAGATCTGAGCATTAGCGGCGCTTCTACAAAAACGCCGCTATAGGTCAGAGCATTAGCGGCGCTTTTGCAAAAATGCCGCTATAGATCTAAGCTTTCACGGCGCTTTTTCAAAAACGCCGCTATAGGTCTAAGCATTAGTGTAACGCCCTGATTTTCGGGATTTTTTGGGTTTTGTGAATTTTAGTGAAGTTTTAAAATTTTGGTGTTCTAAAGGTTGAAAATGTGTGTAAATGTGTTAGTGGGCCTTTAGAAGGCCCAAGCTTAAGTTAAAACCCGATAAAATATTAAGTTGGATTTTTAAGTGAAAGGGAACGTGGTTAAGTGGGCATTTAAGAAAAACTGGTTAAAACATGACACAAAGAGAGCTTTGGCAAAGTGGCAAGGTGGCGCCACTAAGTTCCTAAAAAAGTGGCGCCTAAGTGGGTATTCAAGGACAAGGGTTCGAGTTGTAAGGTAAGCGTAGTGTTCTTTTTAATTTTTAGACATGTGCCAGGCATGTGACCAACTTAAGTGAAGTTTCGGCAAGGACTTTAGGGGCTTGGGCCGATTGTGCAAGTGTGTTTCTAGGGTTACATCTTTTTCTTTTTCTGTCATGACAATTAGGGTTAGCCACCTTAAGTCTTATTCTTCTCTTTTCTGTCAAAAAAAGCCGAAACTTGCCTCCCTATGATCATCTAGCCGATTTCTTCATCTTCTTCTCCTCTACCATCGTTTTTCCTCTTTTCTTTTCACTCTGTTGATCTTCTCCTTAGCCGAACATCCTTCCTACTCAAATCTACTCTTTCTTTTGATCCTATCCCACTCAAAAACACCCATAGCCGATTGTTCAAAGTGCCAGAATCCCGAAAACTACCTTTTGTTGCCGATTTCTTTTAAGCCGAATTGCCCCTATTCTCTTCATCAGTGGTGGTCGATTACTGCATCCCCTAAATCCCTACCATTGTCGACACCATCACCCTAATTTATAGCCCAAAACGTCACCCTTTTTCATCAGTCGAAAAGCCAAAATCGCCATTCCTATAGGAGCTTTTGGCCGAATTCCTAGATCTCAAAGATTCGGTTTCTGTCTACGTATAAGGGTTAGATCTACTTCAGATCTGAGTTAGAATCAAGGTAAAAGCAGTGGTAAGTGGTTATCAACTCAGATCCTTAAGATATTTCATACTTTGGAAAAGCCGAAAGTCCCTAAAGTTAGGGAGGTTGTCGATTTAGTCTATTAGTGATTTAAAGTTGTGTTTTGGTTCTTTTGAGTGATAGTTAGTGAAGGAGGCGAGCAAGTGAAGCAGTGAAGGCATCGGTATCATCAGATCTAGATCTAATGCATCTAACTCGTCAGAGGTAAGTTTTCATGGCCATTGAGGGTATGGCCGAATGTGGTAAGAGATTGTGGCTTTGGTTTTCGTAGATCTATTGATTAATTCGATTAGAAATTGGGTTGTAGGAGCTATCGCATAGGAGATCTCGTCAGTGGAACTGCAAAACAGGTGTGTGCCTCGAACACTTTCATTGTTCAAATCAGCAAAAGTCGAAATACTGAAGTTCCAGCATTTCGAGGGCTTGTGAGCCTGTGAACGCTCTCAAGTTGGTACGTAAATGTTGGATTTGGAACCGACACTGGTAGGAGAGTTGGCCGCAGAATTTTAGGCACTTTGGTATGTTGGGCCTCGGTGGGCCGAATAGGGCCCAATGGGCTTTTGGGCCCATTTGGGGTAAAAATGGGTTTAAAGGTAACAATATGGACTATAGTCGTAAAAACTATTAAAACGAGTAATGGATTAAAGATTAAGACTTAAATAGGCCTAATGGACTAATTGGCATGGTAGGGCCTATTAGGCGTTTTAGGGCCTAAGGGCTAAACTGATAAGCTGGAGTTAATGAGTTTCTATAACGATCACTGAAATAGTAGAGGCTGTAATAGTAATAAAAACTGTAATAAGAGAGTAGAATTACTGAAATACCCTTAGGGTGAGAAATTACTAACTTACCCCTAGGTGGAAAATTACCATTATACCCCTAGGGCTAGAATCAACTGTACTGTTTGACATGACTGTTTCTGTTACTGCATATCATGATGTATGTATGTCTGATGCATGGGTTGGGTTTATATTGGAGGAAGTGTGAGTGGCACTGCCACGTTACTGAAAAGGGCTATGCCTCGTACTGTTGCTGAAAGGGGCTTTGCCTCATATACTGTTTATCTGAGTAGCTATGCTCAACTGTGATGTGTTGGCTGGGTGGGTCGAGTTATTCCCCACATGGTGTGTTGGTTGGTAAGGGTGGTGTGTAGCGGATGGGTGGGTCGAGTAGTCTCCCCACATTATTTGGGTTGCATACATACTGTTTTACTGTATTGTACTGTTCTGGGCCTAAGGGCCATACTGTTATCTGAATAGGGCTTCGGCCCAGTATCTGTTATCTGAGTAGGGCTTTAGCCCAGTATCTGTAATCTGAATAGGGCTTCGGCCCAGTATCTGACTGAGACTGGTTACGGCTTAGGCCAGTGGGCTCAAGCCAATTTGGGCTTTGGAGGGGTTTTGCACACACTGAGTTTCCCCAAACTCACCCTTTTCTTTTCCATCCTTGCAGGTGAGCCCTTGATCGTGACTTGGTTCCTGGAAGGGATTCAAAGTGGCCACGAGGACTGAGCACGGTTTTAAAATTAGTTTTACTACTTTATATTTTTAATTATCGGTTTTTTTTTTTACTTTTAAATTTGCTATGGGTTGTAATAAGGCCACTATAACTGTTTTATTTGGGGTTTTTAATTGCTTTACTTCAATTACAAATAACACATATGTTTTCGAAAATTAAATGAACGTTTTCTTAACCAACCTGTTACTTCAAAAGGCTAAGTAAGATAATAAAGTTAAAATGAATCGTCTAACAAATGAAATGGTGATTAAATCGAATAACTATTAAACCAGGAATTTCCAAACCAAGCGTTGCTTTTCAAAACTCAACAACGGACTTAGTGAATAGGTGGCGTAGGTGATGTAGCACACCAAACATGGCCATAACGTCTGGGCCGAGTATGGGGTGTTACATTTAGCAGCGCTTTCGCAAAAACGCCGCTATAGATCTGAGCATTAAAAATATATTATTTTAGGGTTTATGGCTTAGTGTCTATGGTTTAGAGTTTTAGGGTTTAGGTTATAATGTTTATTATTTTGGGTTAAGGGTTTATGTTTTATAGTTTGTGGTTTAGGGTTTATGATTTTATAGTTTAGGGTTTAGGGTTTAGGGTTTAGGATTTTGGATTTATGGTTTAAGGATACTGTTTGAAAACTGAAAAACATTTAGAATTTACTGAGGTTCATGCCATTTTGTACTACACCCATATACTTAATATAAGAATATAAAATATATGTTTTGTATTACACTAACATTGGCCACATGAATTCCCAAAAATTTGGTCTCGGATTCTGGTTTAAGGTTTGCGGTTTAGAGTTTAGGGTTTGTGTTTTATGGTCTAAGATTTATGGTTTGTGGTTTGTGGTGTATGGTTTGGGGTTTTGAGTTTGAGGTTTGGTGTTTGTCATTTAGGGTATAGTATTAGGGTTTAGGGTTTATGATTTAGGGTTTAATCTTGGATTTTTTAGAATATAAATCAAAATAAGATAAATATAAATTATTATTTTAAAAAATATATATATCAAAATGGGTTAAATCCCAAAAGCATACATGAACAATGGTTTAGTGTGCAATTGTATACATGAGCTTTAATTTGATCCAGATCTTGTAAAATTTAACACAATTATTCATATAATTAACATCATTTTTTATTATCATTATGTTTAATAAATACAAAATAATGTAATAAGTATGATATAACATGTTTTAATACAATTGTTATAATATGTTTAATAAATACTAAAATTACATACTCACATAATTCTATTTTATAATTAGTCACATCTTTTCGTTTAGTTATAGTTTATATTGTTAATGCATCGATTTTAAATATTTATTAATAAATACAAAATAATGTAATAAGTATGATATAACATGTTTAAATAGAATTGTTATAATATGTTTAATACATGTATATTTTGTATTTGTGCTTAAAATTTAAATTACAGTTTTAACTTGAATAGAGTGGGGATTAAAGCTCTTGTTAAATACTCATTTGGCACGGATTCTATCTTTAAAAGTTTGTGTAAAAAAAATTAACGCATATAATATAATTATACTAATTTCTAATATCACATGCATTACATTTGATTTTATAATTAATTGTTTTTTAAATAATGTATTTTTAATTACTATTGTTATTTTTTAATTAGTTATTTGAATGGTTGAATATAATTAAAATATATTAACTTATTCAAAAATTCAAATATAATTATAAATTTTAAAATAATAATTAAAGCATTTGTACCATATCGAATTTACAATATAATTTTACAATAATATTCTGAATAATAATTAATAAACATAATTAAAATATAACAATTATTTTGATAATCAAATATAATGTTAATAAAGAATTAAAAACTTAAAATTTTAATATTTAATATTTTAGTTAAAAAATTCAATACTCAAAATATAATAAAAATAAAAATTCAATAAAATCATAATCTCAGCAAAAAAAAAATTGAAAGAAAAACATAGAAAAATATAGGTTAAAAATAAAAAAAAATTATGCAATATGGCATTTTTGTAAAAAAAACGCCACAAAAATGGGCCTATAGTGGCGTTTTTAGCAAAAACGCCACAAAAAATAAGCTATAGTGGCGTTTTATTAAGAAACGCCGCAAAATTTCAGACACAAAACGCTGCTGTTTTTTCTTTGCTAAAGAACTAAGTTCACTAAGTTTCCCAAACCCTAAATTTCATAAGTCCCCAAAATTTTCCCTAATCGATTTCCCAAAATCCCCAAACTCAGATTTCCCCCATTACTTTTTATCCTCCCATCCCCTCTTCCCTTTAATAAGAGGCTTATTTTCTGATAATTCTTTGCTTTGTTCATATTTTCCCTTCAAAATTCAGAGGTATTTTTTGAATTTTATTTTGAATTTCTGTGTGTTGTTTTTAAAGTTCGTTTGATTTTTATTCATTTTGTGTGTTTAGATCTTGCAGATCTGATTTTCAAAAAGCAAAAATTAAAGGCAAATATAAAGAGATTTCGAAGAAAAACAAGAAAAGATGGCAGAGGAACATAGATGCCAAGCGCCGGAAGGTCACCGTCTTTGTGTTAATAAATGTGGTTTCTTAGGAAGTCCGGCGACGATGAATCTTTGTTCTAAATGTTACAGAGATTTCCGTCTTAAAGAACAACAACAAGCTTCTTCGGCTAAATCATCTATCTCTACCTCTCCTTCATCTTCATCAACGGCTGTCGAATCTGTTTCTCAGGTACCTCTCCTAACTCTCCCTGAAGTCAAAGGAGTCCCACCGGTTGTTTCGGCTAAATCACCCTAATATTGTAAAGTTAAAGGAGGTTGTCAAGGAAAACAATGAACTATTCTTCATTTTTGAGTACATGGTAAGGATGCTTTTCCAACTTCACATTATTATTCAGTGGAAGCATGAGTTTGTGAAATTTTTTCTTCTGCTTAAATAGTTCACATTAATATATTTTAGTATTACTATAAATGAGTTAAAAGTGGTATCTACAACTGAACCAGGGCTATCTTCTGCTTAAATATGTCTTTTTTAGTTACAATCCTGCTCCTTTTTATTGCTTCTGATAGTTCTATTGTTGTGATTATTTTAATGCACTTAAGCCTGACTTAACAGGATTTGGCTTGTTGCAGTATTGAAAGAACATAAACCTTTCTTAAAGTAGTCGTAGAATAATCTTTGAAAAACTTAAGAATATTTAAACCGTATGAATTGTGCACTTTAATGAATAAGGAATTGGTTTAGTTTGATGCTTGTAGTAACTACTTGTTGTAAAAACTTTGACAATTCTATCCCATGAATTATGCAGATTATAGTCTGAAGGTTAAGGTACAGTTGAAAATTTGCTATTATAGTTTAGAAAAAATAAATGATATGTAAAAGAAGCTGATCCTTTCAGCTGTAAATGATTATTTGTGTGTGTATATATATTATTCTCTTCTATAAGTTCATTATGTTTTTTTTTATTATGCTACTTTTGCTTACCGAATCTAGTCTTTTGTTTTGACTTGCTTTGCTCCATGGGAGCTTAATTTGAGAAACTTGATAAAAAGGATATTTGGGGTATACTTTTAACGGCCTTATCTGGTTGTCTTCCAGTTCCTTATTCTTATAAACAACTGTGGGCTGTGGCCAAAGTGAGAATTTTTTTTTGAGTGTTGATAAGAAAAGAAAGAAGGATAAAAAATTAATTCACTTGCGAGCAATCATCAGTTAATGAGAAGTTGGGAAGTGTTAACTTATGTGTGTTTGGTATAGGGCCATGTTATATCATAAAGCCTTTTGATACTTATAGATAATAAGAGTATATTTCTAATGAAATGTTATATAAAATATTAAAAATAAATCATTTATTTTATAAATGTTTCTGTTTTTCTTCAAATTTTGAAATAAATCGAATAGATTACTATGTTATATAAAATATAAGTATATTTTTATTTTTTCATGGAACAAAATTAACATTTCATTTTATACGGTTTTCAACTTTTTATACACAATTTTTTAAATTATATAATTTGGATTAATTTATTTAAATATTATTATAAATATAATAATTATTTAAATATTATTTAATTAAACCAATCACGGAAATAGAGTTTATTCCCTCTACTCATTTAGATACACTATAGCTTGGTACAAAATTTTCCTGCTTATGCAAATATCTTCATATGTCAACTTGAAAAAGCTATATATATATATATATATGATTATATTCCCACTTGTTCAGTTCCTTTCCAATCACTGATGAACTTTGTGATACTTTGGCAGGTATGACCAAGGTGCTTATTAGAGCCTATTTTTGAGGTTTGAAATCCTTGAGATTGACATTTATATCTCTATGTTCTGCACTTCCAAGTTTCGGCTTATTTCATTTAATTTAATATGTAATTACATATTTTATTCATTTTTTATGAATATTTATTAAATATTATATTATTGTTTTTATATAAGATTGTTTTTTTAATTATTTAATTGAATAAATGTATAAGTTTGAGCTTAAAACTGTTGTTAGTTTTGAGTTATAATTTGTTCTAAAGTTAGATTTCAAATCATTAGATTTATAATTAGCGCTTATTAGATTTCAAATATTATTTTCATTTTCTCATATATATGTATTTGGTGATGCATTTATTGCAGACAATTGAGATTCTTTTCAGCAAAAGGATATTCTTAGATATGGAGGTTAGTTCCAGAGGATGAACAATGGATAAATGAGCACTCAGTCGACAATCCAGAGGAAATTGCTTCAATGGTGGATATGTGATACCGTATGTGCTCTGAATCTGAATTCAGGTGTGAGTTCCAGATATTTTCTATACAAAAAAGTATTAGAGTGCCTTATGTTTGTATGTTAGTTAAGTAAATTACAGATAGAACATGCAGTACGATCAACTAATTAGTTGATCAAAAACTACACCCAATTTTGTAATTGTCTACTTGCATATACTTAATAATAATCTCGTGTCAACTAGTTATTCTATTTTTTTATTTAATTGTTTTGTTTTCAACATTTTATTATTATTATTTGAGTTGAAAGAATATTCAATAATCAATTTTAATATTTCACATGGGAATGAATATTCAAATCTTATATTTTCAATGGTTATGATTTAAGTTCTTATTTCATTTAAGTAATTTCATTATAATATCTTATTTTATTGATATCTTTATATTTAATCTAATTCTTACTATTTATTTTAGTTTTGTTCTAAATTTTTATTTTTATTTTAATATTTAAGATAATTTGAGTTCCAACTTTTGGATTTTAATTGTGTTTATAATTTATTATTTTCAAATTTAAATTTAAATTCATTAATTTTTATATTTAGTTTTAAAGTTAAAATTTTAATTTTTTTTTATTTTTCATGACCTTTAGCGGCATTTATGGGAAAAGCGGTGCTAAAAGTCTATACCTTTAGCGGCGTTATGGGAAAAGCGCCGCTAAAAGTCTATACCTTTAGCGGCGTTTATGGGAAAAATGCTGCTAAAAGTCTATGCCTTTAGCAGCGTTGGCGAGAAAAACGCCGCTAAAAGTATATACCTTTAGCGGCGTTTGCAGGAAAAATGCCGCTAAAAGTCTATACCGTTAGCGGCATTTGAAATGCCGCTAATGGTCTATACCTTTAGCGGCGTTTGCGGGAGAAATGCCGCTAAAAGTCTATACCTTTAGTGGCGTTTGTGGAAGAAACGCCGCTAAAAGTCTATACCTTTAGCGGCCTTTTTTTCAAATAAACGCTGCGAAATTTTGCGATGTACTTTTAGCAGCATTTTTTGTGGCGCTTTCTAATAGTATTAGCGGCGCTTATAAACGCCGCTATAGGAAAAAAAGGGCACTAAAAGTCAGTTTTGCTGTAGTGAATAGCTTTCAATCGAGTATCAAAATGACACCTTACGAAGCTTTGTACGGTCATAAATGTCCTACACCATTGTATTGGTCTGAGCTCAGTGAAAACAAAATATACGGAGTTGATTTGATTAAAGAGACTGAACAGAAAGAAAAAGTGATCCGTGAAAGTTTGAAAGCAGCGTCAGATCGTCAGAAATCATATGATGACTTGAAACGGAAAGATATAGAATTTCATATTGGAGACAAAGTGTTTTTAAAAGTCTCGTCATGGAAGAAAATACTCCGATTTGGTTGCAAAGGCAAATTGAGTCCGAGATTTATTAGGCCGTATGAGATTATTGAGCGAATTGGGCCGGTTCCATACAGATTGTTAGTGGCACCTGAATTAGAAAAGATCCATAATGTATTTCATGTTTCGATGCTTCGACGGTACAGATCCGACCCCTCACATGTGATTAGTCCATCAGAAATTGAGATTTAGTCTGATTTGAGATATGAGGAAGAACTGATCCGTATTCTAGCTGACGAAGTTAAAGAATTGCGAAATAAGAAAATTTCGTTAGTGAAAGTGCTGTGGCAAAAGCACAGGGTCGAGGAAGCAACCTGGGAGCTAGAGGATTCGATGAAAGAATGTTATCCCAACCTTTTCACCGGTAAGATTTTCTGGGACGAAAATACCTAAGGGGGAGAGTTATGACAGTCTGAATTTGACCCTATTCAGAACAGTAGTTTCGGGACCACGAATCTGAGTCAAAAAAAATTTTTTATATTAATTTTTGTGTTTAATTTGTGTGAATTTTGCATTTGTGAAAATTTTGTGTTTGAATTTCATCGTTTAGATGTCGATTTGATAAAAAAAAGGACTTAATGGCGAAAACATGAAAATTGATGGTTTAATTTAAAATGACTGAATTGTATATGTTCTTATATTTGAAGTATTTATGTTGATATTATATCAACATTAAATTGACTGGACGGTTTTAGCCATCACTTATAAAGCTTACAAATTATATTATAATGGTTATAATAGTCATTTAAGTGTTAATATATGGTTTAATAAAATAAAACAAAATAACTATGTATGTTATTCATCTTTTTTGCCGATTCATAAAAGAAAAACAAAAGGGAAAAGCTCTTGAACATTCGGCACTTTGGAAGCTTAATTCAAGGTTAGATTTTTGTTCGGTTTTTGATAATTTTAATGTTTTTATGATCGTTGCTACGAAATGTTCAAAGCCCATATTTCAATTTTTGAATTTGATGATGTATTCATAAATTGCCATTGTTGAGAGCTTGGTGAATTTGGTGTTTGATGAAGTTAGATGAAAGTTATGTGTTAGATTAATAAGTTTTGTATAGGAATTTTTCATGAATTTAAATAATTAGGGCTAAATTTGCCAAAATAATAAATTGAGGGACTAAAATGTGAAATAAAGGAAATACATGGACTTGTATGAATACAAGAAAGATTTGGCTTAAATATGTTGTTAAATTTTGTGTATTTTGTGATTTATGAAAATTGGACTAAATTATAAAAGTGTGAAATAGTAGGGTTAAAATGGTAATTTTCCCATGTATGTGTTCTTGGATTAAATCGAATGAAATTGTGTTTGAATAAGCTTAATTTGAAATTTTATAGATCAAGAACAAAAGAAATCGGACTTGGATTGGGGAAAAACAAAAATAATCGAATAGTCGGTAAACATCGTTCGTTGATATCCGAGGTAAGTCTATAAGCAATTAAACATCTTAATTTTGAATAAAAATTTGTTCGATATGCTAATTGGGAATGTATAGATTATTGTTGGTGATAGGCGAATGTGGTTTTGCTTGGAAATGGTGTATTTGAGTTTAATTCGACTAAGTTATGATATTGAAAGGTTCGTATGGAAATATGTAGCAAATGAACTTCTTTTATATGAGTTAAATAAGTGATGATTTTATATTAGTGATATTCGGGCTTCGAGCCTAGCAAGCCTTGTGCGGTGGATTAAATTGGGCTTTATGCCTAGCAGGATTATTGCAAGCGTATATAAAAATCAAGTTTTGAGCCTAGCAGGCTTTATGCCGGTGTGAATTCAGGTTTATACCTAGCAGGCTTATTGCCGGTGGATTACTAAAAGTTTAAGCTTATGAGACTTTGTGCTGATGTGGTAAATGAATTCATTAAATGAATTAAGATGCTCAGGTACGTGATTGTTAGTTATCTATTTGAAAATGAAATGAATTTATTTCTTGATTTGCAATGAGAAAGAATATGTGAACTTGTTGTAGTATATATGCTAATGTGAGGAATATATATATATTCGGCCTTATAGGTATTCATGGAAGAAATGTTAAAGTTGAGTGATGACATTATGTCTATATTGTACTTGTGAATTCAATTGTATAAGTCAAGTTGGTTATGAAATTGAAGAGGTAATGGTAATGTAATTACGTATATTTAGCCAAGGTGAAGTTTCTTATTGAAAGTATATGTTTTATTTGTATGGGATTGAAATCTTGAGGGTATAGTGAATGAAATGCATAAGTGGAATTAGTTATTTGAAATTATTAAGTAAATGAGATATTATTATTATGCATTAAATGTTTAATTTGCTTAAGGCTTACTAAGCTAAATTAGCTTACTTTGTGTATGTTTCTATAATTGTTTCATAGATTTTGGGGGTTGTTACGTGCTCGGGGATCGTCGGTGAAGTTATCCATACTATCGTTTGATTATCGGTACTTTAGAAGTTAAACTTAAAAACTTATGGCATGTATAAGCTAAACTATCTTGTGGATATGTTTGATTTTGGATTGTATATATAAGCCATGAGAAAATGGCTTGTACATTTTGCTAAGTGATGTTTCATGAAGTGGATAAATGGTGTGATTGATGTATATATATATGCATGATATGTTTATTCAGCTTTGATTTTTAATTATGAGTTACATATACTTGAGTTGGTTATATAAAAGTGTATGATTGTATGATTTAATTAAGGGTCATGAATATTAGACACGGGTATATTTGAAATGATTCTTCTATTTGGTCTTGAAGTGTATTGAATTAGGTATAAGATTAAAGTTATGTTATAATGATTTAAGTGGGTTAATGTGAACATTAGTATAAGTGATTATTTGGATAGTGGAAATGTTGATAGGAATTCGGCTAAACCATGTTTTGTATACATGGGCTTTGTTTAATTATTGTTTTATGCTTGAGATGTATTTTTGGTTAGTATAAATCATGTGATGTGTATTATAAGAGCAAAGCATATCAAACATTTATGCATTCAGTCAAATCCTTTTTAAATGACCGTATGAATAGGATATTAAGTAACATGAAACCATGATTATTTGGATGAAAAATCAGTACATGCGCATAGAAGTTGCATTTTAAGAAATTGTCCATTTGAGTTTCTTTAAGATTTGTTTTAGTTGCTAATAAACTTATTAGTAAAGCTTATGATTAATATATCAGGTAATCATAGGGAGTAACATATTATGCCATTTTTTATTTGATTGAGGTTATATATGTTTATTTTGAGTTGAATGCATAGGCTAAAAATTCAGCATGGTTGCATTTGATTTAGCTTGTAAAATGACTAAAGGAATAGTGAATTTGAGATTTGGTAAAATAGAAGACATTATAAGTCTAGGTAATTATGTTTTGGTTGTAGTGATATTTTTCTAGTTCCGAAATTGATTATGGGATAAATAGTGCATGTGCTTTGATGTGGAAATTAAATTATTGAAGATATTAAGAGATTTTAACTTAACTTAGTATTTTGCTTAATGATTTATGGACTTGATGCATACTATGATTATGTTATTAATTAAATTTAGTATATGGTTAGTATATGCTATGTAATTGAAGATCTTATATTTAATATTGAATTATAAATGTGCGGATGTGATCTACGTGATTATGTAATGGTGGGAATATTATGTTTTGTTCGGTAATACCTCATAACCCATTCCGGCGATGGATACGGGTTATGGATGTTACATTGAATGCTTAAAAAGCACTTCCTATTTAGATATATTATTATTGGGAAAGACATATAATATTTAGTTGGGGTCAAATCTCTATATTTATGTTCATACATGGTATCTAAGCAAAATAGCTTATATATGTTAAAACCTTACTTTACCAAAAGGGTTACTTACAGTGCTAGAAGGGTTAGCCCTGTATGTTGATCCTAATTTTAAAACATTGGCTGCCTCATATCCTTACTTTGCTAAAAGGCTTCTTACTGATCCTAATCCATATTTGAGAGATGCTCTCATAGAGTTGCTTTTCAAGGATGGCAGGTTCAGGCATGTATTTCCTAACCAACTTATTTATGCATCATATTTTCTTTGTGCATTTGAGTTCCTGAAATCTAGCTACTTGGAATCTGTTAGATATATGTATATGTCTGACACGAGTATGTTTAGTTTTATAAACTTCTTTTTCATACATACGGAAGGTCCTTAGAGTATTATATCATTATACCCATGTCGAAATATGTATTGGACACGAGATCAGATTAGGGTACTTGAAAAGTGAAGAGTCTATAAACAACATAGCTTGAAATACCTATAATTTTTGTTTGTGAAAGGTGGAATAGACCAGAAGGCCTTCTTATTGAAGGAAGAAATGACCGAGATTTCTCTACAAAAGATGCATTACAACCTATTTTAAATCTACTTTTGGGACTAGATGATGAAGAACTTAGATATTTAACAATTAAAGAGGCAGTTCATGTTATTGAAGCCATTGTTTTAGGCTCAGTCACTGATACATAAGTTTCAAATATTTTAGTTTTAGAAGAAAGTATGTACTATAGTCATTAGATTGGGTTTTCAAAGATGATTATGTTAACATTTTGATCAAACATTATGAACAGTTCTCTTGTTAATGTTATTGAACTCAAAAATAATTTAAAATGTGTCCATTGTTAGGTCATTAAAATTTTGTATAATTTTGTATCATTTAGATTTGCTGTTTTTGGTTAGATTTCATGCTATATTTGCTGTATTTGGTTGGATTTCATGCAGGAAGGGTTGGATATTGGTGAAAAATGTATATTGCAAATCTGCCAAAGTTAGCGGCGTTTGTAGAAAAAGTGCCGCTAAAGATCATGACTTTTAGCAGCGCTTTCGCTACAAATGCCGCTAAATATTTTGACTTTTAGCGGCGCTTTTACCACAAATACCGCTAAAAGTCATGATCTTTAGTGGCGCTTTTATCAAAAACGCCGCTAAAAGTCGTGATCTTTAGCATCATTTTTTCAAACAAATGCTACAAATTTTAGCGGCGTTGTCTATAGTGGCGTTTTTTGCGGCGCTTGTAAAAATGCCTCAAATAGTTTTAGCGGCGCTTGCTAAAAAAGCACCGCTAAAAGTCTGTTTTCATGTAGTGCAAATCATGCTTATGTTATACGTGCATTATGAAATGTAAGGTAATGAATGAATTAATTATTAAACATATTGAAATTGTAATTAATTGAAAAAGTATTTAATTGGTGCATTTTTAATCTTTTAATGTAGTTGAGGGTTAAATTAGCGACAGTATTAAACGATACATTAGCCTTGCATAACTTACAAGATTATTTTGATTAAACTGTTTCAATATATAAATATATTGTTACCTCACTTAATCTTATATGTGCTTATGAAGATTGATTAATTATTTGAATTGACATTGAGAAATGTTCAAGAGATTGGTTAATTGAGTAAGTATGTATGTGTAGTAGTTAACAAATTATCAAGTTACTGTGAAAATATTCGTAACAACATGAACATAGGTTTAGTAATTCTAAGTTAAGGAATGTAATTGATCTAACACAATTATGTCATACTGATTAGAACTCATCATTTTGAAATTGTGCATTGGAATTTTTACTTTTCATTTTTTTTACTTAGTTAATTTTTAGTTTTTAAATCACTTCTTCAAGACAAAATATTTTTCCCATCACCAAAGTGTGTAACACCTCGATTTTGGGGTTAGAAGTTTTGAGTGTTTGTGGTTAGGATTAGTGAGTAGGTGGCATTATTAAGGGCTAGTTTGGCAATGCTTTTGAAAAGTGCTTTTGAAAAGTGCTGTGAAAAACTGCTTTTGAGAAGTGTTTTTGAAAAGTTTAGTTTAAATTTGAGTGTTTCGCATTGCTGTCAAAAAGTGCTTTTGAGAAATAAAATGTTCATTTTAGACATGTTATTATCAAGTAACAAATATGCATTTAAATAATATTTAAATTAGTTAATATTATTATATTTTAGTAAGAATATAAAAAAAATATTATAACTTCTTGTTAATATTTGAATATATAAAATATAAATTTCAAATATTTTTAAGCAATAAATATTAATTATTTATAAAATTTAATTAGAATATATAAACTATATTTTAAATATTTAAATATAACTATTAAATATTTGTAATTAGTATTTTAAAAAATATTTTTTTATTTTTAATTAATGATTTTAATACATTTGTAATTAAGTACCAAGAAAAAAAAAGAGAAAGTACTATGTTATTGAAGGGGTGAAAAAGTAATTAAGCACTAAAAGTGCTTTTGGGAGAGGAAAAGCTAAAAATTTTAGCTTGTCTTTTTCAGAAGTGCTTTTCTGAAAAGCTAAAAATTTCAGCCAAAAGCAGCTTGTTCTGCACAGCTTTTCTTCTAGAAGTACTTTTGGAGCCAGAAGTACTTTTGAAAAGCAATGCAGAACTGGCCCTAAGTTTAGTTGTGTGTTTAAGTAACAGAATGGGCCTACTGGTCTGGTGGATGGTTGTATGTTAGTATACCTTAAGGTTTTGGGTTCGAGTCATTGGGTGCGCATTTTCTGGAGAGTTTTTTTTTAATATTTTTGTTTTAGTTGATAATTATAAGTATTTAATTTTATTTTATTTTACTATTATTATTTGTTTTTGTTTTTTGACGTTCCTTTTCTTTTTCCTTCTTTTTGTTCTCTATTGATTTTTCTTTTTTGGGGGAATGATTTTGATTGCTTTTGAAAGTGGTTATGTGGGGATTCTGGATCTTCGTTTCTCCATCGTCACCGATTGCGAATCAGGTGTGGGATTCGAATCCTGACTCTTATTCTTTTTGCTTTTTGCAAACGTTTATTTTGGCTTTTCGTAAGAGTGCGTTTACTCTTTGGTTTAGGATTTTTGAACGCTGAAAGTGAGTGTAATACTCTATTTTCTGATATATTATTGAGATTGTGAAGGCTGGAGACAGTTTTGGTAGCTAAAACGATAATTTTGATGCTATTTAAGGGTGGTTCCATGACCACTCTGCTGGCCACACGGGTTTGTGTCAACTCACACAGCCGTGTGAATTTAGGTGTTAGGGTTTCAGGCCAATTTGGGAGCCACATGGCCTGGACACATGGACATGTGGCCAACTTGGGCATTTTTATCGTTTCTCAGACGGTCGTGTCCCCTGAGTACACGGGTGTGTGGGTTTCGGAATTAGGGATTTGTGATTTGGTGTCACTCGGCCTGGCCACACGGTCGTATGACTGATTTGGGGATTTAGGGATTCCACACAGGCGTGTGTTTTTTGGGACACACGGTCATGTCTGGTAGGCACACTTGCGTGTGAGACTCTCACACAGTCGTGTCCGTCCTACACTCTTTTTAGCAATTGGACAGTGAGTTACACGGCCTATTCACAAGACTGTGTCCCTTGTCTACACGGGCGTGTGCCTCTGCCACACGGCTCTGTGCTACCATCCGCACAAGCGTTTTGACCTTCACACGGCCTAGGTTATTCCATAAGGCCAAAGCACACGGGTGTGTGGTCCTAGCTAGTTAAATTTGGATTTGTGTTGTATGTAAAGCTTGTTTGTGTTCCTATGCATTCCAACTCTTAGTGAGGTATTAGCAAGGGTGATTGGGACTTTGATATGGCCTAGATTAAGGTGTTCGTATAGATATACCCCTATTTATGCTATTGTTGTTGGTTACCCGGCAATCGATATTGAATCCAAATAAGTGAAAGCACGCAAGTCTATCTCAACTGATTGGTTTGTGAGTGCTTGTTTGTTGTGTGTTTTCTGTGATTGCTCTAGAATTCGATAACTAATTGACTAGATGTGAGTGTTTGTCTCTGAATGACTATTTGGAATCGATATTCTGATTTTGTACATTCGACTGCATACATACATATGCATAAAGTATTTTGGGTGGGATTTTGAAGAGAAGGGAGACTGAATTTGAACTGAACTGGCAGTTTTATTGCAATTTGTCTGTACTGCAGATTACCACACTGCACCATACAGTGCATACATCAGCCTTGTTGCGTATTATCACTATCTGATCTGGTAGTTCATATTGCATGTCTGTACGATGATTTACCGTATAGCACTGTACAGCTCATACATCAGCTCTGTTGCGTAATATATGGTTTGGCAGTTTAACTGCTTATTGTTAGCCACAATATCCAGAGGGTCGTGGGCAGTCCCAATACCTTGAGGGTCGTGGACTAACCTGATAGCCATCATTGCCAGGTAACCCGGGATGACAGCATATGGTGTGTAGGATTGGATGGGTTTTTCGAGGTCCTATATGGTGTGATTGGTTGGATGAGCTTAATAGCTATTATATAGTGTGATCGGGGGATGAAGAGGTGTGTCGGCTGGATGGGTGGGTTTTACAACTTAACTTCATTCATATGCATCTGATTGTTTTGTTTGAATGTGTGAACTTTGTAAACTCTAGTTGTTCTGACAGACTGAATAATACTTGTGACTGACTGTGATTTGATACATACAAATCGTTAGTATTAGTCAGGATGTCTTTTCTGAGTTTATCATCTGGTTTGAATAACTCTATAAGTACGTTTTGCTTTTGAACTGCTATCCGGCTTTCGGTTTCTGATTTTGTAGTTAGCTGGTTTTGATCTCACATTGAGCTCGTGTAGCTCACCTCCTTTTGTTTCCCTTTCAGGTGCTTCTCTGGATTCTGATGCTGGACTCGGTATGCGAAGGTCTTAAACGGTCATGGTTTCAAAAGATTATTTCGACTCTACTTTTTAAATTATATACTGATTATACTGTTTTGAGCTGTAAGGTTTTATACGACTGTGGTACAATTTTCATTTTAAATTTTTGTTCGTACATTTATTTGGGTTATTTATCAAACTTAACTATAACTTTACTGAATGGATTTCAAATGATTAAATGCGTTTGGTTCGTAAGGTGATGAATGGTTTTGGAAATGGAATTAAGGTCGACTTGTTTTGTAAAATTTTATCACGATCACTTCGGTGATCAATGTAGCGTCCTGGATTCGATCTAAATTTCTAAGCTGGGTTTAGGGTGTTACAAAGTGTTTGATTTACATTTCATAAATATTTTTCTTTCACAGTCCCTATGGGTAGATAACTCGACGCTTACTTATCACTTTATTACTTGATAACGATTGTGTACACTTGCACATTTCCGTTGTTTCAAAAGGCATAAAGTAAAGTTAGAGAGGCTGCACCAATCTCACGGGGAAACCTTCAAGAAGTATCAAGAAGATCCTCAAAAGAACCTTGTCTAGGCTCTGCCAAAGTGGAAATCAAACTTGATCCTGAACGCCCAAGTGGTCCTTAGTTGTAATGACCCAAAATTCTCGGGTATCAAAAATTTGTATTGTCAGGTCTCCATTTTAGTAAAACTGATTCGTAAATATTTATTAAAAATATTTATGAAGTTAGTTATATAGTTAATTAGAGTTTAGTTAGGTGAATTTGACTTAATTAGGAGTAATTGTGAAAAGGGACTAAATGCAATAGGGGTAAAAGTTTAATTATAGATTAAAGAAAATAAAAAAGGACTAAATAGGCAATTATGCCAATTGAAAAATTTGAGGCAGTTTATGTAGGAAAAATCTGAAATATTTAAGTTTAAAATATATTTTTATTATTTTACTTAATAAATAAGTTATATTATGTTATATAAATTATATTATTCTTATTATTATTATTATTATTATTATTATTATTATTATTATTATAAAACAAAACAAATGAAAAAGAAATAGAAAGATAAAACGAAACAGAGAAGAATAAGGGAGAAAGAAAAAGAAAAAGAAATTTAGGGTTTTCAAAGGTTCTAAGCTCAATTGGTAAGTCAATTTAAGTCCTTTTCTTGTAATTTTTGAGTTATTATAATCCTAGAGTAAAATACTATTGGATTTATGTTGAACATTTGAAAGTTATTAGATTTTTAGACATAGTTTATGTTAAGTAGATTGATGAATTAGATATTGAATTGCTGGAAATTCAAATTAGAATTGGGAAAATGATTAAATTGTGAAATAAGTTGTAAGTCTGATGTAATAAGGACTAAATTGTAAGAAATTTGAAATTAGGTTTATTAGTGAAAATTTGAGAGTTAAGTTAAGTTATAAGTAGAAATTAAGTGAAAATAAGGTATAGATTGTGATAGAAACAGAAATAATTTTAGTTAGGGATTAAATTGAAATGGAGGTAAAAGTTGAATAGAAAATTTAAAGTAATTGATGCAATAAGTAATTGAAAATGATGAAATTGTGAAATAAGTTATAAGTTTGAGGTAATAAGGACTAAATTGTAAGAAATTTGAAATTAGGCTTTATTAGTGAAAATTTGAGAGTTAAGTTAAGTTATAAGTAGAAATTAAGTGAAAATAAGGTATAGATTGTGATAGAAATAGAAATAATTTTAGTTAGGGATTAAATTGAAATGGAGGCAAAAGTTGAATAGAAAATTTAAAGTAATTAATGTAATAAGTAATTGAAAAATGATTAAATTGTGAAATAAGTTATAAGTTTGATGTAATAAGGACTAAATTGTAAGAAATTTGAAATTATGGTGAACATTTGAGAGTTAAGTTAAGTTATAAGTAGAAATTAAGTGAAAATAAGGTATAGATTGTGATAGAAATAGAAATAATTTTAGTTAGGGATTAAATTGAAATGGAGGCAAAAGTTGAATAGAAAATTTAAAGTAGTTGATGTAATAAGTAATTGAAAATGATTAAATTGTGAAATAAGTTATAATTTTGATGTAATAAGGACTAAATCATAAGAAATTTGAAATTAGGGTTTATTAGTGAAAATTTGAGACTTAAGTTAAGTTATAAGTAGAAATTAAGTGAAAATAAGGTATAGATTGTGATAGAAATAGAAATAAATTTAGTTAGGGATTAAATTGAAATGGAGACAAAAGTTGAATAGAAATTTTAAAGTAATTGATGTGAATTAGTAATTATATTGATATTGTAAATTATTTTAAATTTTCGTAACTAATATCGTACCAAAAACATCAGCCAAAAAGAGAAAGGAGAACGTGGACGAGGAGTAAATCGAGAATTACGGTTTGTATTATTATAATTTGAATTTATTTATTATCAATTGTGAATTTTGATTAATATGTATGGTAAGTAAAATTGAGGTGAGTATTGATATTGAATTGAATGAAAATATATTGAGTTATGAATATGTACGAGTATTTGGATTGAATATTGATTGGAAAGTGAGAAATGATTTGAATTGAAAATACGAGAAATTGTGATTGAAATGAAATTTATATGAATATTGAGTGAAATTGATATGTGTTTTAAATTCCCTATTAACTAGTCGAGCTAAGTCAGATATAGTTGGCATACCATAGGATTGAAAGTGTTTAGGGATACTTCGACCTCGAGTTGATGAGACACTGGGTGTCATTGTGTTACTTCGGATAGATTCGATGAGGTACATGGTACCAACTTACTTCGGCTTAGTCGATGAGACACTGGGTGTCAACTATTGCTTTGAACTATCCGATGAGGCACTAGGTGCCATTCTGGTGTATTTGGTTGTATCTGTGTATCCATCGAAGTCTGAGTCTTTTTAATAGGGGTAATAAATGAATGCCAAATAGAATGAAATTGAAAGATTTTGTCTATGAAATGAAATGAGAATTGAATTTGATAAATAAGAATAAAATGAACGAAGTAAAGGCTTATGGAAAGTTTGATGAATTAAAGAGATGATATATGAAATTAAGTTGATGAATAACTATTTACATAGCCATTATTGAGAAATGAATGTTAGAGTATGAATTGAAGTTTTATGAATAAATGTTATATGGTTAAATGTGTATGACTTATTATCTTACTTTAACAATTTGAATTATAGTAATACCATTGGGTATAAATATACTTAGCATACGGTTGTTTCTGTGCGCAGGTAGTTGAAGTCAAATATTCCAGTCCAGCATCCAGAATAGATCCCAATCTCAGAAAACTTTGGTGAAGTATATTTCTTTTTGGTAAAGGTGGCATGTACCTAGGTTATGTATAGGTATTTTGTATTTGGTTGTAAAAAGGATATCATATAATACTTAAATTAGTTATATGGAATGTTAAGGTATTGAAATGGTAAAACTAGGTATAGAACTTAAATTAAATAAATGAAGTTTTCTAAATTCATTCGAATGGTTTAATCAAATATTTATGATTATAAATTAAGCAAATGGTTAGGATGATGTTTTTGATATGGTTTAAGAATGATTGAATATAATTTGTATTGGTTGGGATATTGGTGTCAAATTGATTGCAATTTGAAATTGTAGGGTTGGCAAACTTGTTATAAAAGGCTCATATAGAGTCCACACGGCCTAGCACACGGGCGTGTGATCAGACCGTGTGAGACACATGGCTAGCACATAGGCATGTGGATTGGTCGTGTGTCCTTTATACCTTAAAATTTTAAAACAGAATGCCTAGGTTTAGACACACGGGCAGAGACACGGGCCTGTGTTTCAACCGTGTAAGGCACACGACCTAGCACACGGGCGTGTGACTTGGCTGTGTGACTTCAATTTCTTCTTAGGTTAAAATTCAGAGAGTTACACGAGCGTGTCCTAGATCTACATGGGCGTGTGGGCCCTGCACTTAGGAAAAACTTTAGAATTTCACAAAAAATTTCCAGAGTACTCGAATTGGTGCCGAATCATTTTCTAACACATATTTAGGGCCTCGATGGTCCATTAAAGGGACATTATGAACATTTTATAATGTGTATGTTATTTGTTTGTATAATGTTTTTAAATGATCAAAAATGTCTGGTAATGCTCTGTAACCCTGTTCCAGCGACGGATTAGGGTTAGGGGGTGTTACACTGGTCATATTGACCTTAGCATGGTAGACTTCGATTATCTGAATGTATCTCTGCAGAGTCGTTCAGGTTTGACGTTTACAATCTTAAGGGTGAATACTGGAAGACTTTTAAAAGAGAGTGGAAAGAATTAGTTGTTTTTTCCACCCCCACTACACCCATAGTTGAAGATAATGAATTGGACTTAGAAGGCATGGAGAAAAACCCTAAAGGTCATCCCCAACCAAATGAGGTCTCTATTGAACCCGCCAACCAGCACACAAAATGAGGAAATTAAAATTTTCTTTTGTCTTACCTTGTATTTTTCTTTTATTGACTTCCATTTTAGTACAACATCCTTATTATTAATGGAGTGATCTTTTACCTTTCCTTGGTTCATTTGTTCATCATTATCTCTTTTTCATCAAGACATTACAGATGTATTAATCTCATGGTAAGAAAAGTCTATCATAACTGAGGAATGATAATAATTAAGAAGTAAGTCTTTGCATAAAAGTTAAAGGGGCTTCTAATGATAATAAAAGTTATATGAATGATTTTAAATGGTATCTCTATGTCTTATAAGCAGTGATTACTAAGTTTTCATGCTGGTTGTTTGCCATCTAGAGACCAAGCTATTGTTTGTGGATGTCAGGTGAGTCCCTAAGCTGACTCTCATATGTAAGGTAGTATTTGCAATGTTTTCATAGATAATGGTCAGACTATGAATGCTAAATGAGTTGTACATGTATAGTTTGTGAGGAATCTGATAGTATAAGTATGAGACAATGTGAAATGAAATGTATGTTAATTTCTATATGGTGTTAAAGCATGAAAGATCTATTAAGTACGTTTGTATTTGTCTCCCAGAGTCATCTAAAGAAGTCTGTCAGGACTTTAAACACAATTCTTCAAAAGGAGAAGTTCATGGTACCATATGGTGTAAGACTATAGCTAGTGGGCTATAATGTCATATGGAAAGACCATATTAAGACCATGATTGGTGGATTATCGAATCATATGGAAAAAACTAAAGGAAGATTATTACCTAATGGAGTTCTTTGCATGACCCAAGACGATGAGGGGCAAACCTCATGTAATGTGAGTCTAGATTTGTATTAAATTGAAGCCTTTGTGGCAACTTATGAAATGGAAGCCTTCGTGGCGATCTATGGAAAAGAACGCCTTCGTGGTGTATTCTACAGGAAGGTCATTGTAGTAACCATTTGAAAGAAACATATTTGTGGAAAACCCTAAAAGAGAGGAATGTTAAGTATGATAAACCCTAAAGAAAGATATGTATGGTTGACTTTGAAGAATGATAACTATGACAAAATCTGAATGAACAATATGTGTGGCTAGCTCTGAAGGACTAGTAGGTATGGTAAACTATGAAAGAATTGTAACAACCCGGTTTAGACCCTAGTCAGAATAGTGGTTTTGGGACGACATATTCGAGTTTGAAAAATATTTTAATATTATTTTTCGTGCTTAAAGTATGTGAATTAATATTTGTGAAATTTTCGTGATTTAATTTTTCCATTTGTGTGTCGAATTATGAAAAAGGGCTAAATCGCATAAAATGCAAAATTGGTCTTCTATTTCATCAGGTGTCGAATTGATAGTGGCTTTTAAGTATGATGGTCTTAAAGGGTACTTAAACCATTGAATGCTGTAAATGACATAGATGGACATTAGTGGATGATTTATTAAAGTTATAAAGCATGGATAAAAAGGTAATTGTTTTATTAATGAATTTATAACAAAACAAATGTATGAAAATCATCATATTCATCTTGTTTTTGCCGAAAATAAAAGAAACAATAAGGGATTTAAAGCTTTTGATATTCGGCCACTTTGAAGATAAATTAAGGTGTGGATTTTGATTAGTTTTTGATGATTTTTATGTTTTTGAGATTGTTGCTTAGTGTTTTAACAAGCCCATGCTTCAATTTTAGAATTTGATGATGATTTTGAGTTAGGCCATTGATGAAATTAGAAGCTTTGTGATGAATGTTGGTGAAAAATGAAAGATATGTGTGAGATTAATATGTTTTGTCTTTGAATTTTTGATGAATTTGAGTAATTTGGGCTAAATTGTGAAAATGAAATTTAGGAGGACAAAATCATGAAATAAGTGAATTGTATGGACTCATATAGTGTAGGGGAATATTCGGCTAAGCTTTGATAAAATGAAATTTTGCATATTTGTGATTTTGTGAATTAGGGACTAAATTGTTAAAATATGAAATTGTAGGGGGTAAAGTGTAAAATGCCTTAATTATATGCTTTTGGATTGAATTGAATCATTTGTTGATTAAAAGAGTTAAATTTAAATTTATATAGATCAAGAACCAAAGAAAACAGACTTAGATCGGGGAAAATCGAAAGTTGTTGATTAGCCGATCGTTATCGTTTGAATCCGTACGAGGTAAGTCTATATACAAATAAATGTATTAATTGAATTATTATTTTATATATATATGATTTAATTCTATCAAATTGCTATGAGAGCCGAGTATGTGGAATCCGAAATAAGTTCTGAGCATATAATCAAGTCCGAAAACTCTCGTCCAAACCTTAGGAATAGCTAGGATACATATGTTATGACATAGGATCCGATATGTGATTTCGTGTAGGACCACGTCTGGGACGTTGACATCAATTCGTAATTTACGTGTAAGAAAACGTCTGGGACATTGGCATCATATTTGATTTCGTGTAAGACCCTGTCTAGGACTGTGACATCGATATTGATTACATGTAAGACCATGTTTGGGACGTTGGCATTGTATGAACTTTCTGATATTTTTGAGTATCCTATTTGATCCTAAATGGTTCAACGGGCAATTTCGAGATATGTATGACTCTGTTAAAATATGTCTAAATCAGGTACGTCGTGATATGTATGATATTTGATTTTGAAAGGTAAGTAATTGTATCAACCACTATATGTGACATATGAATGAGTGTATACATGTGAAATAAGGTATAGGTGAGATTGAATTTGAAATATGTGTTAAATGTGGACATATGAGTATGCGATAACTCATGATATGTTTAAGTGAAGTGTATATGATATTTACGCTATTAAGTTGAATCATATGTTACTTATGAGTTGAATTTATTTTAGTAAGCTCTTTGTAGCTTACTTTGTGTGTGCTTACTTTGTTTTATAGATATCGAAGCTACTAAAGCTCGAGGATCGTTGAGGATCATCATCACACTATCTAAACTTGATTTGGTACTCAAATGTTAAGTTATAGCATGTATAAGCTAGATAGGTTTGAATATGCTTTGTAATGTACATATGTTAAGCCATGTGATATGGTTAACAAATGGTTGTGATTATGTTTGTTTTTGTTATGGTT
Organism: Gossypium stocksii; assembly: GCA_020496765.1. NCBI lineage: Eukaryota > Viridiplantae > Streptophyta > Magnoliopsida > Malvales > Malvaceae > Gossypium > Gossypium stocksii. Next base: position 48,581,525 of record CM035624.1, read on the forward strand.
TATGTGATGCAAAAATTTGGTAAGTTCTATAGTGCAAATATGGCCTAAAATGAAATGGTCATTTTGATATGAAAATATCTTGAATTTGGTAAGTTTTGATATGGGATGGAATATGGTAGTGAATGAGTTATGTTTCATAAGTTTTGGCATAGAATTAACTTATGTTTTGGCATGAATTAGTATGGTTATAAAGAATGTTTTAGAATGAAGATTTGTGGTATGAACTGAGTGAATTTTGGTTATGAAATTGGCTGGAAATTGTTGGTATAAATGTATTGGTTTTGGCTTGTAGAAATGACCCAAAATGGGTGGCAAAGTTGGCTTTTCGAATGGCTTATTTTTGTCCACACGGTCAGAGACACGGTCGTGTGTCTCAGCCGTGTGTGACACATAGTCATAGTACACGGCCGTATGTCCCCTGGGGTTCCCTATCGATTTAAGTCAGTATACCCTACAAGATTGACACGACTTAGACACACGGGCGTGTCTAGTGGCCGTGGGTGTCACATAGGCTAGTCACATGGGCGTGTGACCAGCCATGTTCACAAGTCAATAACTCTCTTAATCTTCACACGGCCAAGCACACGGGCGTGTCTTGTGGCCGTGTGAGCAAGTCAGTATGTATGCCCTGTTTTTCCTTGGCCTAGACACATGGGCGTGTCTGGTAGCCGTGTGAGGCACGCGACCTTACCACATTGGCGTGTGACCTCTGCAGCTTTGAAAAATGTTTAAGTTTTGAAAAAATTTCTAAGTGTTCGATGTAGTCCCAACTTCTTCTAGTGCATGTTTAAGGTCTCAGAGACCTTCATAAGAGACTTAATAATGATGTTTGTTATTAATATGATGTTAATGATAGAGAATTATCTGTAAAAGTACTGTTTTGTTCGATAATGCCTTTAACCCTAGTTTAGCGATGGATACGGGTTAGGGGTGTTACAAAAATAGTACGTATGGTGAACCTCTGAAGGTATAAGTATGTATGGTGAACTCTGAGAGAAATTGTTTCATAAGAAATGTCGTGACGTATCCTGCATAGTCTTAAGATATGTACAGAGAAGATGGAATGCGCCAGGGAATGTAGTGAATTCATAGTATGAACCAAGTAAACTAGAAGAACAACTCGATCAACGTTATTCTGTAGGTAAGGGTTCCAGAATGGGAACAAGTAAGGAATCATGAAAAGGCCGTGTGAAGAATGTAAGTAATGTACTAAAGATGCTAAGGGTTAGGAATAGTCACAAATCAAGGTATGGCACCTATGGTGTGAAAAAGATAGGTACTCGCAATAGTAAAGTTAAAGAATGAAGAATAATAAGATGATACTGAAATTACCAGATGCATTGTACTCAGATGATATAGGTAAATGGAGTTCATCTAACTAAGTTCTCATGAACTTACTTAAGTGTTTTATGTCGCAGGTAACTTGATTAGGGCTTGTGCCAGGAGGGACGATGCCAGGACTATGCCAAAAGAGTGGCGAAGTGAGCTATTATGCATACTGAGAGGACTTGGGCAAGCGTGGTCGAGTCTATTGTAATAAATAGAAATAATGTACTTGTGTTAAGAGATTCGATCATAAGTCTTAATAACTGAAACCCTTCGTACAATAATTGTAGTTGCTTGTTATATACTCATTTGTAATTTTTATTTAAAAACTATCTAAACTAAGTTGTAAACTTCGAAGATTTGTATGGACAGTTTGAGTGTGAGTCTGTAATAGAGATGTAACACTTGAAATCTGAATTCGATGAATCAGATCGGGTTGAGAGCGCTATAAAATTTTTACAACAAAGTAGGTCTCGTGAACTATTTCCTAGTGATTAGATACTCCAAACACATTTTACAAAGTTCCTCATATATCCAAAAGTTATTAAGGGTTCGCAGATACCATTTTGCCAAATGTTAGGGTTCACACTTTGTACAATCCACAACCCTATTACTTCGTAGTAATTATGGCGAACTTTGCATAGTTTTTTAGGTTTGAATATTCCATGTTATTGCTTATGGTGAATAAAATATTTAGAGTTTAGTTACTCAATTATGAACTTGAAAATTATGGAAACATTAATCAAACTTGGACCAAATTTATATACTTAAAAATTCAGATGTATTTATAAAGCATTATTAGCTTGTAAATAAATACATAAAGTAAAACATAGAAAAACATAAAAATAACTAAGCTTTAAAACAATCGATGAAGCCAAAAAAATTGTTTCTCTAAGCCCAAATAGAATTTCCATATTGTCTTTAATCCAAAGTTCGTTCGTACTACTTTTACAACATGTATACTTTGCTTGGATCATTCACCTCATTGTTGCGCACCTTGCAATCTAGCTATCTAGAGTGAATGGAAATAAATGAGTGAGTTCTTGTGAACTCAGTGAATATATAGGAAATAATAACCACATAGCATACACAAAACATAAGTTAAATAAAAGCTTTGGCAAAGTTATAGAACTTGCGAACACAGTTTTGCCATACTTACGTGAAGTCTGCAAATACCTACTATCAGATAGCTTAAAAAAAGTAAAACAGTTATTTTAGAAAAAATAAACTTATTTTCCTGTTGGATAAGCAAATATCCTTATAACACCTCAAAATGACTCAATTAGTCTAACATGTCCCATAAATGTATCATAAAGCTAAACATTGTCCAACACGCCAACATGTCCCACTGAATGGAACTTAGCTCGACATTCCCTTATCTCTCCAACCTATCCTAAGGCCTCTCGCTTGAACACAAAACATAAAGGTGAGTGATCATAATCCTATGGCATGCCATATATCCAACAGTTTTAGAAAAACATATTCATCAAAACATGTACTTAAATATAGAGCTCGCATATCACTGTTCATAAAAACACATATACAATCACAAATGGAGTTTAAAAAAGACTTACTCTTGAAACTTAGGTTAAAACCCTCAGCTCCCAGTTAACCTTATGGTTCACACACACGAGTGGTGATCCTTGAACACTCACCAATTTACTGAAAACGTTTAGACAAGTTTTACTTTTCCCTTGTCTTTGCTTGTAGACGGTTCTGTCAAGTTCGCAATTTAACAAATATACACAATTCACTAACAGACAAAGCATATAGAAACTTGTACATAAACACAACTGACCTTAAGTTTGCACATGTTGGTCTTTTGGCAAACTTGATCCCCTTTGTTGTGAATTCTTCTAAACACAATACAGGAACAAAGTCTTACATTAGATCCTAGGAGCTAAGTTCTGGGTTCTTAGAACTTGACAAAAGAACAATCAACAAAGAATTTGAGAGAGTTTTGTTGTTTAACAGAATATGAAATTTCTAATGGAAAGGGCTTAAATTTACAGGCACTTAATGTTTTGGTGTTCTTAGGATACCCTAGTCACAGTAGAAGTAGGAAATAGTTACATGCATGAATAGCATTGTGAAGAGAAAAGTAAGTTGACTTTCTAATTTTGGTAAAATTACCCATTGACCACACTTACTTTTGACTTTTGGCCCAAAACAAAGGTAACAACTTGCTAGACCCTCTGGCGATCCCTGTTTTGCCAAACCTGTTGGCGATCCCTGCTACGCCAAATTCGCTGGCGATTATAGTTTGTTGAATCTATAACACCCCATACCTGAGTTTATCGCCTTACCCGAGTGCGAGGCATTACCAAAAAATATCACCATCATTCATATATAATCAGACCCTAAACTCTCAATCCAATTTAAGACTTATTCATAAAATACCATACGACCCTTAAGGTGAGCCTACGAGGCCCAAAACATAGTTGGGGAATGGTCTGAGACCAAACTGAGATATTAGAAAAATTTTGGAAAATTTGACCTAATTCAAGGCACACGCCCGTTTGAAACAGGGGCACGCTCGTGTGGACAGGCCGTGTGGTCACACACGCCCGTGTCTCCTACCCGTGTTGAATTATTAGAAAATTATTTTTCATTTCGAACCTACAAGGGTTTTCACACGGCTGACACATGCCCCTGTCCTTGGCCTGTGTCCTTCACACGGCCTCGACACGCCCGTATGGCTTCCCCGTGTGAAAAATTGGGACATTTTGTTTATGATGTCAGCATGCCATTTTGGTCACACGGCCACGGGACACACCCGTGTGACGTCCTGAAACTCCGAAAATCCCAAGCAAGGTTCACACACCCTATACACATGGCCGTGGGGGCTAGCCGTGTGGCCCTAAGTTAGGCTATTTTCCAAGCCATACTTTGCCCCAAAACACATGCTATCACTACTACTTTTAACACCACATAACAAACACATCTTTAGTCATCCAAATGACTCTATTTGCCCATCTACCACCCAATTTAGCTTAAACACACACAAACGTACCAAGTATTTCATGAATTTCCTCATAATAATAGATAAACAAAATGTTATTCATCCATGGCTAGATCACTTAGCCTTTGATTTCAGAATGACTTATCCCATAACAATTACCATAACATAACCAAACCAACTTAACACCAACAACCTCACTAAGTCCCTATGCATGCCATAGTCTAAGAATTTGTTTCACTATACCAAAAGATAATGTAGATAGTACGGGTGATCTTCTGACTCGAACCGATCCCGAGCTGGCTTGACTAAATCTATAAAACAAGGAAAAAGAGAAAAGGGTAAGCTTTAAAAGCTTAGTAAGTCTATATGTAAATAATTAACATTAAGATAACATTTAGCCACACCAAGGATATCTCTCATATACCAACTTACCACCCAAAACTTACCAACTTTCTATACAATTCATACACATTATTTTCACTTATTTAAGTCCACATGCACCCTCACAACCACATGCATTTTTCCATAATTTCACTTGCCCAAAGAATACATCTACACACACATATCAAACTACTACACCAAACCTCTTTAGTGAGCATTCCCGTTAAACTTTTCGGATTAACGTTTGATACTCGATGGATTTTCCGCTCATGATTCCACCAACACATAAGCTCGGCTCTTGAGTACACATGGTAAAGATCACTTTATCACCCATGTGACCTGGCCATTTAATTCCATAATTCTCATTTGCATATGTTGAAGGTCATTTTATCACCCATGTGACTTAGCTACATAAGACATTGCTCTCATGTACACATGGTGAAGTTCACTTTAACACCCATGTGACATAGCCATTAAGTCCCAAAATCCTCGTTTGCACATAGTGAAGGTCACTTTATCACACATTTGGCTTAGCCATTGAGCTCTATAGCCCTCGAGTCTATATGGTGAAGATCACTTTATCACACATGTGACCAACTCATATTTTATCCGTATCGCCCGTTATTCCGAAGGTTCAACCGGGAATTCTCATTTCCAGCACATCCAACATCATAGAAGATTTTCAATATCAACATTTCATAATATTCATTAGAATTATTAATGTACAAATAAAACGGACACATTATTTATATAAAAACTTACCTCGACAACAAAAAGCGGTATTTTGCAAGTTAATTCGAGACTTGCCCTTGCCCCGGTCAAGGTTGATTCCTCAATCTTCCCAATCTATAATGACACATTTAACTCATTTAATACACACATTACTCAATTTAGTTCAAAATCATCCTATGAAAATTTTTACCATTTTACCCCTAACTTTGTTAATTTTTACAACTAAGTCCCTAGGCTCGTAAATTGAAATGTATTAATTTCTCCAGTTACCCAGGCCTAGTCGAATATCCATGGCACCCAAAACAACCCAGATTTCTCATAAATTCATACTTTTACCCTTCAATTTATTAACTTTGCAATTTGGTCCTTTTTAGGGACTTTCATGAAAAATCACCTAGTAATCATAGTTTACCACACCTTAAACCTTCATATTCCACCATTAGATATCAAAATACTTACATGTCATACATGGGTAAAATTTTAAACATCAACCCTAGCTTAAAATAATGGTAAAATTGGCTAGAGCAAGCTACGAGGATTTCAAAAATACGAAGAAAATTAAAAACAGGGCTCGATTGCACTTACTATGAGCTTGAGAAGTTGTCAAAACCCTAGCTATGGTTTCCCACCATGTTTGGCCAAGGAGAAGAGATTATGGACACATTTTAGCCTTATTTTTCCCTTTTTATTCTTTTATTAACCAAATGACCAAAATGCCATTCATTAAAAACCTTTAGTATTCCACCATTCCTTGGGCATTTTTGTCCAAACCATGTTAAAATGGTTTAATTACCATATAATGACCTCTAATTTCAAAACCTAATTCAATCAAATACTTTATGAAATAAAACCCATATTTTTCACCTATTGCAATTTAGTCCAACATACCAAATTGAACATGTAACCAATAAAATTCACACACCAAAATTTCACATATTTATCCAAACACATAATAAACATAAAAAATAAATCAGAATAATATTTTAAACCTTGGATTCATGGTTTCGAAACCACTTTTCTGTTTAGCCCCTAATTCGGGCTGTTACAGAATCTATTGGCAAACACCAGCTCGCCAAACTTATTGGCGATCACAATTTGCCAGGCTCAAATTTCTAGGCCCTGTTTTGAGATGGTACAAGGGGTGTTACAAACCTCACAATTGTGCCTTCATAACATAATGTAGTTCAAATAAAAAATGAAATGAAATTGGACCTCACAACTACGCCTTTACAACAAAATGTAACATAAATGAATAATGAAATTGGACCTCATAATTAGCCTTCTAAAACAAAGTGTAACATAAATAAAAATGAAACCAAACCTCACAACCAAGCTACTTAAATAGAATGAAACATAAATGAAAATGAAATGAAATTGGACCTTAAAACTAGACCTCTAAAATAAAATGCAACCTAAATGAAAATGAAATCGAACCTCACAATTAGGCCTCTAAAACATAATGCAACATAAATAAAATGAAATTGGACTCATAACCAGGCCTCTAAAATAGGATGCAACATAAGTGAAAATGAAATGAAACTAGACTTCACAACTAGGCCTCCAAAACAAAATGTGATTAAAATAAAAAAAGAAATAAAATTGGACATCCAAACTAAGCCTCCAATCATCAAAAGGAATACAATCACACCAAATATGAATCATCACAATCATGCAAAACTTTGAGAACTTTATGCATCTTCATATCATGCAAATGTTTCATGTTTTTCATTTTTTTTTTTAATTTTTCAAGAAATCTTCGAACTATGATTTTCATCTTTTCCAATTAAAAATGAACGATCACATTTTCACCATTGTGTAAAAACCTTGAAGGGAATATAAATAGTAAGACATAATAGGTGGCATTGTTCTAAGAACTGTTATAGTGAATTTTTGAGAAAATTCGATAATGAGACAATAAATAGAATTTATTTAAAAAAAAAAGAGGTTATGAGGATCTATTGTTGGAAATCAATAAAGTAAATTTTGAATGAGAAAATGTGGAAAGAGGACTAAATTTGCAAATTTAAAAAAAGTTAATAATGATAATGTAATTTGATCAAATTAAGGAAAATGAAAAAATTAAGAAAGATTGTGGAACATAAGGATGTTTTAGATTGAATATTAAGTTGATGGAAGTCACTTTAGGGACTAAATTAGAAATTTTGAAAAGTATAGGGGCTTAAAGTGTAAATTTCCCAACTATGAATAAATGAGCTAAAAAGAATTAATTGTAACGACCCAGTTTCCATCATTGTTAGAAAACCTGGTTCAAGGCTAAATGCTTTAAACCTGGTTCGAGAAATTAGCAAGTTGAATATAAGATTAATAAATAAAGTCGAATATTAATTAAATAGACTAAGTTGTTTTACTAACAATATAAGAACTAAATTATAAGGTGAGTATGATGAGACTTTTTTATTGAAGCTTTGTGCATGTCTTTTATGAGCAATTTTCTTTGTCCTTAAAAAAATTAATCCATAATTAATAGACTTAGTGGGCAAGCATGATCAAGGCCATTGATTTTCATTATCTTTTGTGTGAAGGCGTAATTAGCCATTGATTTTATTGTTTATTATTAAATAAATAAGGTTAATTATATGAGACAGGTTTAGTGGAGAGCGAAAATTCATTTTCTCATCTTCTACATCCTGCTATTGTAATACACTAAATTTTTTCCGAACACATGGCACTATTCCTGTAATGTATATAATGAATTAATGAGAAAATTTTAAAAATGTGTTGGATAAGGTAATTTTATGAAATCAAATTTAATAATTAAGATGGAAAAATTTTGAAAAGAATTTAGAAGTGAAAATGTGACAAAAGGATTAAATTATAAATTTTGAAATGTTTAGGGATTAAATTATAATTTTTATATTTTCATAGAAAGAAAAAAATTCTCACCTCTCAAGGACTTATATTAAAGATTTATTATGAATTATGATATTGAATTGATTTATGTATCGAGTTTTAAGAAGAAACTGTTAAAACGAGGAATATGATAATTGTAATCTGAAAATTATATTTAAATATGATATTTAACATTCAAAATTATTTTAAACCGTGGAAACCCGTAATAAAGAAATAGGCTTCAAATAAACAATTTTAAACTCAAGTTGTTGGATGTGGGCCCAAAGCTGACATGTTATATTTTTGTAGCCCCCCAATCAACCCCATCTTCTCTTCTTTTCTCTCCAATACCAGTCATTTCGGTCCTTCAAATTAAAAATTAAATTCAGAGTTAAAAATTATGATTTTTAAAAATTTAATTGTTCAATCAATAATCAGAAAAAAATTATGTATATTTATATTTTATAATAAAAAATGTAAAATAATTAATTGAATTTCCTTTTGTTACATTGATAAATATCTATATTTTTTAATTTTATAAGTCAATTAAGAGATTTTGATGTGTTCTATTTATTTTTAATTATTTTTTAATATTAAATTCACAATAAGCAATATGTATCACTAAATGATTTAGCATCAAATCATTTACCAAATTTATTAAAAATTAAAGTTATGCTAGTCAGAGTGAAAATTTATTTTTTATAAATATTAAATTATTTATATAAGTTTATTTTATATTATATTTTTAAAATTTGTATTTTCTATTATTTATATAATTTTATTATATATTATTTGTATAATTTTATTGCATTTTTCGTTATCAATATAATGACGAGTGACCAAAACAAAAATGAATTCAAATGTTAGTGCCTAAATTAAAAATTAAAAAAAAAAAGAAACATGAGTACACTTGAGTGACCATTTGTATAATTTAATTGATAAAAAAAATTTGAGTGACACCCTATTTTAGAATGAAATGGAATGTATATATATGTTTAGTTTTGGCCAGGCAAAACAATTTCCATAACCAACGTTTTTTTTTTATAAAAAAAAAATTGTACGAAGAATTTGACACATTTGATAAGATATTTCATAAATATGGAACTTTATGTCTCATATTTGTCATAAAATAATTGGCATTAGCATGCGTTGATGGTTGAAGACTGAAGGTAAGAGCAGGGGAGGAAGGGACCCACTAGTCTGCACCTACCATGTAATTATCAAATATTGAGTTTTTTGCTTGTTTGCTTCAATGGAAATTAATGTGATCCATTCCATTTATATCCATAGCAAGCAATAATTATTGTAAAATATTCTTTCTTTTGTCTTAAATCAGGCTCAGAAATGAATTCCATTGGCCGCTGTAAAAAGTTGAGAAGGTGCTTTGTGCTAAAAAGGCCATGGTGGTAGGCCAGGCCAGGCCAGCGTAGCAAACAAGCCTATGTCTGAAATCAAATGTTAAACAGAATTTGGTCACTTTTTCCACTTTTATTTCTAATTGAAAAAGTGATGATTACTACGATGATGATAGCTTCAAACTGGCCTTGTTTAAAGCTGTGTTGGGGGGTACTTAAATTAGCTTCAAAGCTAAGGCAAATCAATTAAAGGAAGTAGTGAAAAGAAAGGGTAGGCCATTCCAATGGCCACATTGCTCACTGCCTCGTTTCTCGTTTGTTGCTGCAGCGCACCTACTCCATCATCTCAATCTCATATATGTTCGCATAAGGACAACAGGCTGAAAATTGTCCATGCTTGTTATTCCTGTTTCAACATGACTGTGGACCTTCAAACTCTGCACTGAAAACCACTAGCCAATTAGCCATTGCCGACCCAAAGTTTCAGCCATGACACCCTTTTCATTGCTCTTATTCCTGCTTTTCTTTGCTGCAAATATTGCCTTCCTTTCTGCTGTTACAGACCCTCACGATGGTGATTACTATATCCTTGCTCTTCATTTCTTGATTTGGTTTTACTTTGTGTCTTCAAGCTGTTTGATATATAATATACATGCACTGTTTTATAAAATGTATAGATTCTGCTTTCCAGTTTCATTGAATGTTCTTTTCTGTGATAGCATCAGAAAATTTTATTGTTAATTTCCAATGGACATCTAAGCGAAATATTTGAAACCATCATTTATTAAGTGTTTCTGTATGGTTGTTGGGAATGTAATCAAAGTGGTGCTTTTGCAGCTGCTGCTCTCCAATCTTTGAAAGATTCATGGCAAAATACACCTCCAAGCTGGGACAAGTCAGATGATCCTTGTGGAGCACCATGGGAAGGAATCACATGCAACAGCTCAAGGGTGACTGCACTGTGAGTGGATGGTCATATTTTGTTCGCTTCTAGTGCTCATTACCATATACTCATGTGATCTCATTCTCAGGGGATTATCAACCATGGGTCTTAAAGGGAAACTAAGTGGGGACATTGGGGGCCTAACTGAATTGAGATCCTTGTGAGTTTTCTTTGAACCCACCATTGAATTTACAACTGAACTACATTGTTCCATGAGCAATTCTCACTCAAATCTACTACCTTCTCACTTTTAACATAATTTTACTGTAGGGACCTGTCATTTAATCGGGATCTCACCGGTTCTCTGTCGCCACGACTGGGGGATTTGGAAAAGCTGAATATCCTGTAAGAATGCTACTTTACTGATTTGAAGAATCCAAGTTTCAACTGCAACTATCTTGTTGTTACATTTTCTTTGTATTCTGTTTTTCAGAATTCTAGCTGGATGTGGTTTCACTGGTAATATTCCAGAAGAACTTGGAAATCTTGCAGAGCTATCCTTCTTGTAAGAATTGCCATAGTATTTATATAGAATATATCAGTGGCATTGGAAATTCTAAACCTTCATGCATTTTCATATGCAGGGCCCTGAATTCAAACAATTTCACTGGTAAAATTCCTCCCTCGTTGGGAAAGCTCTCTAAACTGTATTGGCTGGATCTTGCTGACAATCAGCTGGTGGGAGCTATCCCAGTTTCAACACCCACCTCCCCTGGATTGGACCTCCTTTTAAAGGCTAAACATTTGTAAGTTACTTTTCCAGCTTACCTTCACTTTAGTGTGGTTAATGTTAAGACCATTGAGTATTTTATGAAGTAAGAGCTTCCTTTTTTTTTTTTTTGTAAACTTGCAGCCATTTCAATAAAAATAAGCTTTCGGGTACCATTCCCCCAAAACTTTTCAGCTCTGAGATGGTACTAATACACATGTAAGTTGATATCCATCCATCCATCCATCCATCAATATGGTTTGTTTGGCAGCACAGCACTCCTCCTAATGGTTCCTAGTGTTCCAATGACAGACTATTTGATGGAAACCAATTAACTGGGAACATCCCATCCACATTAGGACATGTTCAGACTCTTGAAGTTCTGTGAGTAAAAGATAACACCTAAACTTGATTTTGTTTCCTTTGCGGCACTACTTGGCTCTGTTAGTTTTCCTTTCTTAACACCAACTGCAATGTATCCTATCCACAACAGTCGACTGGATCGAAATGCTTTGTGGGGAGACGTCCCTTCAAATCTCAACAACCTTACAAACATCAATGAATTGTGAGTATTTAATTTTACCTTTTCAGTTTGATTATACTGCGGTTAATGAACATATTTCCTGATGCAAATTTTGCTTCCTTTCAGGAATTTAGCACACAATAATCTTACAGGCCCTTTACCAGACTTAACCTCAATGAATACCCTCAATTATGTGTAAGTCTAATGATAGGAGTTCCAATCCTTCAGGTTGACGGTCTATGTTGTTTCCATAGTAATGAATCCTCAAACCTGATCTATCTGATTTTACAGGGATCTTAGTAATAATTCATTTGACCCAACAGAAGCTCCAGTTTGGTTCTCAACCTTATCGTCGCTCACCACTCTGTGCGTAATTTAGTCACCAAAAACTATTCCAAGTCTTCCTTTTTTCAACTGTTTATGAAAATTCACTGCAAATTTTTATAATGTGCAGTGTTATTGAACATGGATCGCTACAAGGGCCTGTACCAGAAAAGCTTTTCAGCTTCCCACAGATACAGCAAGTGTGAGTATTGACTCAAACCCAGAGTTCCCATTTCACAAATCTTTAATGTTTAAGAAAAAGAGAAGGTGCATGACTAAGTGCAGGTTATCTTGATCCTTTGACAGGAAACTACGAAACAATGCCTTCAATGGCACATTGAACCTGGGTGATAGTGTTGGCACTCAACTTCAACTTGTTGATTTGCAGAACAACCAGATTTCCTCCATAATTCTAGGATCTGGATATTCAAATACTTTAATGTAAGACATTTCATGGGAGTTAATTTTCATCAGCTAGAATGATAACCATACTTAATTTGTTTAGTATGTTATTTGTTGATTCAGACTTGTAGGCAATCCTGTGTGCACAACTGCTATCTCGAATACTAATTTCTGTCAGATCCAGCAACAAAATACAAAACCCTATTCCACCAGCCTAGCTAATTGTGGAAGTAAATCATGTCCCATTGATCAGAAGCTGAGCCCTCAAAGCTGTGAATGTGCCTATCCATTTGAAGGAACATTGTATTTCAGAGGACCCATGTTCAGGGAACTGTCAAATGTGAATATGTTCCACTCATTAGAAATGAGCCTTTGGGTCAAATTAGGCCTAACACCTGGTTCAGTTTTTCTTCAGAATCCCTTCTTCAATGTCGATGACTATCTTCAGATTCAGCTGGCACTCTTTCCATCCAGCGGAGAATACTTCAATAGATCTGAAGTTCTGAGAATTGGATTTGATTTGAGTAATCAAACCTACAAGCCTCCTCCAGAGTTTGGACCATACTATTTCATTGCTTCTCCTTATCCTTTCCCAGGTAACTTTTAACTTTACTATCAAGACTATATAACTTTGATCTTTACTGTATAAGCAACAGATTGACAAATCAAATATAAAATATGCTTCAGCCTCACATGGAACTTCTGTTAGCAAAGGAGTAATTATTGCTGTAGCAACTGGGGCAGCCATTTTGGTTCTAGGCCTCGTTGGAGTTGGAATATATGCTGTTCGGCAAAAGAATCGTGCAGAAAAAGCTATCGGATTGAGTAACCCATTTGGTAAGTAACACTCGGAATCACTGTGTTTCCTATTTTAACAGCTTGGTGTAGGTAGGAACGGGCTTTTATTACTGTGGAATTGTTACTTGTGTATTGATCTTCTATATCTTCCAGCATCCTGGGCACCAAGCGGCAAAGACAGTGGGGGTGCACCACAGTTGAAAGGAGCAAGGTGGTTTTCCTATGATGAACTTAAGAAGTGCACCAATAATTTTTCTGAAAGCAATGAACTAGGATATGGAGGGTATGGGAAGGTAAATATCCAAGTTTACTAGAGGGATTGTATAAATTACTGTTTGCAACTGCTGAGATAGCCTTTATGTCCTATGCAGGTATACAAAGGAACGCTCTCTGATGGACAATCTGTGGCAATTAAAAGAGCTCAGCATGGATCAATGCAGGGTGGGCTTGAATTCAAGACTGAAATTGAATTACTTTCCAGAGTTCATCACAAAAACCTTGTCGGTCTTGTTGGGTTTTGTTTTGATCAAGGAGAGCAAATGCTGGTTTATGAATTTATGGCCAATGGAACACTTCGAGAGAGCCTGTCTGGTAAGTTTAAGTTATGCACAAGGCCTTACATAAGCTCTTTTGATATCTGACATGGAATCATGTGTTGTAGGGAGATCTGGCATTTATCTTGACTGGAAAAGGAGACTCCGGATAGCTCTTGGCTCAGCTAGAGGTCTAGCTTACCTAAATGAGCTTGCAAATCCTCCCATTATCCACAGAGATATTAAGTCCACCAACATTTTGTTGGACGAAAATTTAACCGCAAAGGTTGCGGACTTTGGCTTGTCGAAATTGGTATCAGACAGTTCGAAGGGCCATGTTTCAACCCAAGTTAAAGGCACATTGGTGAGTGCCTTTTAACATGCTTCTATTATATATATAAGTGCTTCACCCTCGATAGCATGATATGATCTGATAATGAAACATGCAGAGATTCCAAAAATGTTTGAATTTTATTTGTTTCATTGTAGGGTTATTTAGATCCTGAATATTACATGACCCAGCAATTAACCGAGAAGAGTGATGTTTATAGCTTTGGAGTGGTAATGCTTGAACTCATAACAGCTAAGCAACCAATCGAGAAAGGTAAGTACGTAGTGCGGGAGGTGCGAAGCGTGATGGATACGAAGGACGACGAGCATTACGGATTGAGGGAGTTAATGGATCCAAGCATAAGAAGCTCGGGAAATCAACTAGGATTTGGGAAATTCTTGGAGTTGGCAATGCAATGTGTTGAAGATTCAGCTACAGATCGTCCAACAATGAGCGACGTGGTAAAGGCCATTGAAACCATTCTGCAAAACGATGGGATGAATACAAACTCCACTACTTCTGCCTCATCCTCTGCCACTGATTTCGGAGTTGCAAAAGGTTCTCTTAGGCATCCTTATGCCGATGCTTTACCTAAGAAAGAGGTCAATGTCAGTGATAGTGATGCTTTCGACTACAGTGGTGGATACACACTTTCTGCAAAAGTTGAACCCAAATAGATCACCCAATTTCCTCCACCATCTTCTTCAATTCTTTTTTTTTTTTTTTTTCTCTAGGAATCTTCCCAAGTTCTTTTTTTCCTTCTAGATCACCATCTCCTTTATATATATACATATGAAAGGGAGTTAGTATTACATATATATATATAGGTTATATATATACACACAAGCAAGGAAGACTTAATTTAGTGAAAGGTATGACTGCAATTTCATGAGTGATCCTGTTTACTGCTAGATATGTAACAGTACCATCTTTCATTTTTGTATGAAACTTTTTTTTTGGGGGATAAACCAAGTATTTCTAACATTAGTGTTGTATGTTTTTTATCATCACTTAAAATAGTAGTACCCTCTAATTTTTAAAAATTAACAAAATTATCTTTTTTAATTCTTTAATTTTATTATTTATTTAATCTTAAGTTAATAGATATTCAATTTACATTATACTAATCTATGTTAAGATTATTAGCAAGGTTGGCTATGCCTTTTGGTCTCCATGTTATCCACCAAGCTCCACAAAGTTTGAATCAGTATTTCTTTGCTGATATTATGGAGTCTCAGTACCAAGGATGTGCTCTAGCGGTGTTTAGGCCATGTGCCTACTTTTCTATAGCCAAAATAAAATAAAATAAAATCTTAAAGATTAATAAAATTTAAATATATATTTTTATTCATTTATATACATTTAAAATTGATTAAACATCTCTATTTAGTATGTTACTTCTATTAAATTTTTTAAATTTAAATGAATTAAATATTTAAAAGTAAAGTTCATTAATTTAATTAAAATAAAAACAGTTAACTTTCAATTAAGTCGTTAAATTCTAAAATTTTTAAATTGATTTTCTTAAAATAAAAATTGTTAAAAAGATTCTAGTCATTACATAAGTTATTTATATAAATGGTATAAAAAACGGTGAGAAAAAAATTGATAAAAAAACATAATCATCTTTAGTATAAAATTATCATTAAACATTTAGGGTAAATTACATAGTTTATCACTTAAGTATTAATATTTTTCTATTTTGATTACTCAATTTCAAAATTTTTTACTTCTTCATCAATGTTGTTAACATTGAATTTTCTTCTAACTCCATTAAATTATTAGTGGTATATTGACTTGACATTTTTTTTCCATTAATATAATAATAAATTTAAACTTCAGCTTTTACACATTTTGTTAATTTTGATTATAATTCTAAAAAAATTAAAAAAACAAAAATTTTAAAATATTTTAAAAAAATATAAAATATATAAATTTTTTTAGATTTTTTTAAAAATACATAAAAATTTTAAAATATTAAAAAAATTCATATAAGCTTATAAAACCTTCCCTTTTCCTAAATAAGTATGTTGTGAGACTTTTGTTCATTGCTTACCCTATTTATGTAAAAATAGTTGTTTCTTTTATTATAGTAATTGGATTAAATTATTCGTTCTACTATTAAATGGATTAATTCAATTAATGTACTATTAAAATCGAGTAAGGTGCCGATTGAGCCTTAGCTCGACTGGCATGGGTATTATTACCAATGCAAGATGATGTAGGTTTGAGTGTGCTAAACTACATTATCCTCCTACTTATGGGTTAGGAAAGGTTTATGGGTAGTTCTAAGTATTGTATCAAAAAGAACAAATATAAACATAACCTATAATAAGATTGTTTAAAAAAGAAATTGAATAAGATCAAATTTTAACATAATTAAATTACTATTTAAAAATGACATGAATTTTTTTTAATATGTTGTTCAACTTTAAACAAATAATTAATCCATTATTTACTCCTAAAAATTGGCCCAAGTATCACCTTGGTATATAATTTTTTTTTATCAGTTTATTACTTAAAATTTCAAATCGTTAACACTTCACCCCAAATGTTAACAAGGTTATGAAAAAAAAGGCATGGTGCACTCCCAACGTGCAACGTCATATAATGTCTTTTTGTTAAATAAATTAAAAAAAAAATAGGAAAAACTTTTTAAAAAGCAAACAAATCTCAAAAACCTAAAAAAAATTCTAAAAATTTAAAAATATTTTTCTTTTTTAAAACTACGTAAAACACAAGAAAGAGCTAAAATTAAAAAAAAAATAAAAATATAAAAAAATAAAAATAAAAAATTTCTAAAAATTTTAAAAATATACTTTTTTTTTTTGTGAAAAACTACCTAAACTAAATGTACTTAACTATACTTTAACTACTTATTTATCCTAAATATTCTCCTAAAGAATAATCAGAATCTTCATTAAGTCTTCTGGGAGGATCTCACTTATGAGTATCATTGTATTGTTTTGCCCAACACACTGAAATTTTAGTGATTTCCCTTGAACTATATGATAATCCTTGGAAAACAAATAAATTCTTATTTTTCCATAAACGCCATGCTATCAAACCAAAGAGAGATACCTAAGGAATTGAGAAACCTGAATCCCACTCATGATAACCCAAATTTGACTTAACCCAGTTTAGGAGATTTTCTGAAAAAAATTGTGGTTGGCAATTTATACATACAAGATTTAACCAAACATCTTTAGTGGTAGACGGACAATCCTTAAGACATGCAATATATCTTCTTACACCACCTTTTTAAAAACTCATAAAATACAAAAAGTTATTAAAAAAAATCTCAAAAAAAATTAAAAACTAGAAAATATAAAAAATTTCCAGAAATTAAAAAAATGCATACATTTCTTTTTTTTTTTAAATACAAGAAGCAAAATTTAAAAATATAAAAAAATATAAAAAAACACAAAATAATGCAAATATATAAGTATCTATAGTAATTTTGAACAACCTTGTGATTTTTTTCCAGACAGTCTTTAATGAATTTTTTTATATTCAGTTGAATGAACTTAGAGTTGTCATGATCATTATTGACTGCATATTGGATACTAAAGCAAGTCTTCTAGATACTACTCTCAATAAATTTGCCTAATTTTTATGTTTATAAAACAAAACTACGATGGATAAATTGTGAATTTTAGAAAATAGCAACAAACCAAAATAAATAGCCAAACATATGGAATTGTTCATTGAAAAATGTGCAAAATGTAGTTAATTAGAGTCTCAATAGTACATGGACTATTGGGGATTGACCTGATTAAGTAACGAATAAGTAAAAATAATGAAAGAAATTAAGAATATGAACACACAAATTTAATGTGGAAAACTCCCTCTAAAGAGGATAAAAAATCGCAGATAAAGATAATTTTACTATAATGACAAAAGAATGAAGAATACAAAAGATGAAGATAAAAACTAAACTCCGAAACCCGAAAACAAAGAACCCTCAAAATGTAAACACAAAATTCTCCAAAAGTGTTATGAGTTCTAATCTTTAATGGGTGTATTTTCTAAAGTTGTAAAATAGCCTATTTATAGGCTAAATTTGTAGGTCAAATAATAATAAAATAATCTAGACTAATCAGAGTTCGACTGTGTAACACCCTTATCCTTATCTGATGCTGGGACAGGGTTCGAGGCGTTACCGGACTTAAACGGAATCATCCATGCAAAACCGAGCCATAAAATTTCATTCATCTTTAAAAATCATTCAAACACATGCACATCGTCCCTTAAGTGAGCCTACGAGACTCAAGACGTACTTTGGGAGTGCTTCGGGACTAAACCGGAACCTTTGGAAAACTTAGAAAATTTTTATCAAAACATGGGTCACACGCCTGTGTGGATATAGGACACGCCCGTGTGGGTAGGCTGTGTGGTCACACACGCTCATGTCCATACCCGTGTAACTCTCTGTTTATGACATCATCAACTAAATGAAACCACACAGCCAAGCCACACGCCTGTGTGTTAGGCCGTGTGACAAATTAAATTCTCGCAAATTAGGTGCAGACTTCACACGCCCTTGGCACATGCTCGTGCCTAAGGCCGTGCCGTCCACACGGCTGAGAAACACGCCCGTGTGCCCAGCCCGTGCTGAATTATTTTTCTTTTCAAAGCTAAAATAGTTTTCACACGGCCTAGTACATGCCAATGTTCCAGGCCGTGCCCTTTACACGGCTAAGACACACATCCATGTCTCTACCCGTGTGCTCCATACTGGGCATTCTGTTTCTTACAAAATTAAGGTGCAGGGGACACACGGCCTGTTCACACGCCCATGAGGATGACCTTGTGTCACACACGGCCTAGACACACGCCTGTGTATCTACCCGTGTGGACAATATATAGGCTATTTACCAAGCCGATTGCCACCCTAAAACATAAACACACAAGCACCCAAGGCATTGGTATAATTCATGGCATATTTAAGCAACCAACATGTCCACAGCTAAGGCATCATCACATCATTCTCACTACATTTCTAGCATACTTAACCAATCACATACTCAACAACTCAAACCATGCAAATTACCACATCCATGAAATGAATCAACATGTCATAATACTTGCAATCAACATTTTCCAATATCAATTGACCTTATACAAAATGAATTAAGTATCATCAAAAGCCAACACATTTGGCTAACCAATAAGACATATAACAAAAAGACTAAGTTCCTATACATGCCATACTCAAATGTGTTAAAACTAGCTATACCCAAATTTCCAATTAATAGTGTGATCAAGTCTCCGACGTCTTTCGATCCCCGAGCTAGCTTGGCGATACTATAAGAAAAATGGAAAAGAAAGAGGAGTAAGCATAAATCTTAGTAAGTTTGCATATAAATATTAACAACACTAATCATGCAATATCATACGCATAACATAAATATAACTTGATACAATGTCATCAATTATCATGAATACATCTTAGATCATGTTCTTTACATAATGTACCATAAAACTCATGATTTCTTCATTCACTTCTTATTGAGGCCCTATCGATGCATAACTCAAGAATTATGAGTTTTGCGTACATTCTTGTACCCTTTCAACATGTTCATACATTGTCATTGCATTGACATACTCTTGAATTACCCGTTGAACCACATGGAATACTAAGGATACTCAGGAAATCTCGTACACATGTTAAGATGCCAATGCCATATCCCAGATATGGTTTTACATGGATCACAATTGATGCCGATGCCATATCCCAGATACGGTCTTATACGGGATCTCATATCGAAGCCATGTCCCAGACATGGTCTTACACGAAATCTTATAACGATGCCAATGCCATGTCCTAGACATGGTCTTACATGGGATCACACATAACCCTAATGTCATGACATTTGTATCCTATCTATTCTTAAGGTTCAACCAGGATTTCAAAACTTTAAACCTCGTTACATCTTCATCGAGTCATTGTAAACCAAAATTCATAAAACAATTATACATATCATACAAAAATTAAAGCATTAAATACAAAGTCAAGTAATGTTGCATTATTTACCCACAAACTTATCTCGGTAACAAAATATGACTAGTTGTTCGATTTAGTCCGCAACTTTGTTCTTTCCTCGGTTTAGGTTCGGACTCTATTCTTTTTTATCTATAATAACAAATTTCACTTATTTAATCATCACATTGTTCAAATCAGTCCATAAATCACTTATTTAATCATCACATTGTTCAAATCAGTCCATAAATCATACTTTGATAAAATTACAATTTTACCCCTAAACTTTCACATATTTACAAATTAGTCCCTATGCTCGTAAAATGAAATGGACTCATTTTCTTTGCTACTCAAGCCTAGCTGAACCACTTTCATAATAATAACAGCCCACCATTTCCATTAAAATACATATTTACTACTTATTTTGTAACTTTTACAAATTAGTCCTTTTTAGGTGTTTTCATGAAAAATCACTTAGTAAAAGATATTTATCATACATCAAACTTTCATATTCCTTCATTAAACATCAAAATACATGTATGTCACACATGGGTAAATTTTTGAACATGAACCTTAGCTCAAAATATGGCTAGAAATAGGTAAATCGGGTTACGAGGGTTTCAAAAATGTAAAAAGCATTAAAAACGGGGCTAGAATGTACTTACTATGAAGCTTGGAAGTTGAAAAACCCTAGCTATGGAGGGCTTAGAAATTTCAGCAGCCACTTGAAGAAGATGAACACATTTTTTCTTTCTTTTTCCCTTTTTATTAATTTATTAACTAAATGACTAAAATGCCCTTAAGGCCTTTCCTTGAGATTTTTCCTTTCCATGCCCATTTTTTTCCATCATGACATAAAATGGTCTATTTACTAAATAAGGACCTCTAAATTACACATGCATTTCAATTAAGTACCCTAAAGCTTCTAGAATCTCATATTTTACAACTTTTGCAATTTAGTCCTAAAAGTTAAATTGGGAACTTATTCACAAAATTTCTTTACAAAACTTTCACACAATCATGAAAACATGTCATGGACCTCAAAATAATCATAAAACAAATATTTCTACTTTAAATTTGTGGTCTCAAAACCATTATTCTCACTAGGCCCTAATTCGGGATGTTATATACTGAAATAAATAAACAAAGTTTAACTGGGAGATTATCATTCAAATTTGATTGAAATACATGGCATACTCAAAAAATCTCCACATTGACTCGTATTTCCATAACGCCATC
This sequence comes from Gossypium stocksii, assembly GCA_020496765.1. Classification (NCBI taxonomy): domain Eukaryota; kingdom Viridiplantae; phylum Streptophyta; class Magnoliopsida; order Malvales; family Malvaceae; genus Gossypium; species Gossypium stocksii. The sequence goes on from CM035624.1 coordinate 48,602,916, forward strand.
TTTGCTAAAGCCCCCCACGGGTCTATCTTGAACTATGCTGAAAATTAACTAAGTTGAATCGGTGCTTAGAAGCTGGAAGACTTCTAGACTTCAACTTGTGTACTACCAAATCAAAACTAACCCGGATCTTATTTTCACGAACACAATGCCCTAACTTTTCAAAACCTACATCCAAAAGAGAACCTCTCTTCAATGAAACAGTTATACATTTTTCCCTCTTATGACAAAGTCGCATCCATTCCAAACGAGTTGACTTCAACTCTGTAACTGATAAGGGATGTCCAATTTCACTAGCCATTGTAGAACATTTCAAAATATAAAGGCTACCGGTCCTTTTACTTTTTAACAAAATAAGAGCCCTACGGGACACCTTAATGCCACTCGAATCAATGTTGATTTTGCAACCTTTCGAGTCTAAAATACTTGAAGAGATGAGATTCTTTCATAAATCAGGTACATACCTGACATTTGAGGGTGTCCTAATCGTCCCATCATGCATCCTAATTTTAACAGTACCAATACTAATTACCTTACTGGATGAATCGTTTCTCATGCACACAACTCCACCTTCAACCAAATTGTATGTGGAGAATCATTCTTTGTTAGGACACATATGGAGAAACATCCTGAATCTAGGATCCACTTAGATGTAAATTTAGAGCTATCGCTCATTGACATTAACAAGAAATCATCATCACTTTTAATAGCCAAAGTAGCACTAGCTACATCTTCCTTGTTACTCTTAGTAGCCCTTTTATTTCGTAATTTTTAACAATATGCTTTGACATGACCTAACTTATTACAATAGCGATACATTTTGTTGTGCTTCTTTGGTGCTACCAAAACGGAAGCTTGCCTATCTGCCTTGCTATCCGAACTAAGTTCACTGTTGAGTTTATTTTTACTTAACAAATGACCCATCCTCGAACTAGAGTTTGTCTTTGGCATAAATCAGGGTCTCCCTAAAGACTTTTATGAAGAGGGTAAATAGCACAATAATAGCATAGCATGATTTTTATCGTCAATCTTAACCTCAACATTCTTTAAATCATTCAAAAGAGTAATAAATTGACTAATGTGATCTCTAAGAAACTCACATTCGTTCATAAGAAAACCAAATAAATGTTGTTTCAACATTAAACAGTTAGCTAGAGACTTAGTCACATAAAGAGTTTCTAACCTTTTTCACAAGGCAGATAAGGTTTTCTCCATCAATACCTCTTGCAATACCTTATTCGCGAGACACAACTAGATTACAGATAAGGCCTTTTCATCAAGCTCTTCCTATTCTGTTTGATTTAAATTCTCAGTTTTTTTCCCGGTAATGACTTTTTTCAGGTCGGTCTTAACTATAATTGCCATCATTCAAACTTGCAACGGACTGAAATTTGTGATACCGTCGAACTTCTCAATGTCAAACTTTGTTGCTGTTATCTCTAAATGGGCTAATCTACGAAAATTGAACTGATGCCACTTGTTGGGAATCGACTCGATTAAGCAACGAACAAGTAAAAGTAGTAGAAGAAATTGAAAATTTAAACACACAAATTTAATGTGGAAAGACCCCTCCAAAAAGGATAAAAAACTACGGGTAAAATAATATTACTATAATAGCAAAAGAATAAAGAGTACAAAAGATGGAGATAAAAACTAAGCCTTGAAACCTGAAAACAAAGAACCTTCAAAATATAAGCACAAAATTCTCCAAAAGTGTTTTGAGTTCTAATCTTTAATAAGTGTATTTTCTAAGGTTGTAAAAAAGCCTATTTATAGGCTAAATTCGTAGGTCAAAAAATAATAAAATAATCTAGACTAATTAAAATTCGATTGAAATAAATAAACAAAGTTTAACTAAAAAATTATTTTTCAAATTTGACTGAAATACGTGGTATACTCAACATGGACAATAGCAATGGTCCAATTTAATGCATTGTGACAAGACATTATGAATAAACTAAAAAATTCTAAATAAAAAGAAGAAGAAGATATTTTTTGCTTTCCTTTTATCAAAAGAAATTTAAATATAGAGAGAAGTGATTTTATTTTCAAAGCATTAAAAAATAAAACGAGAAATTGAAGCTTCCATCTTAAAACATGGTAAAATTTCCAGATCTTTGTTAAGATTTTTTCCCTAAATTTTGCGCTTTTTTTTTTAAACTTCCTTTCCTAATTTTTTTAATTTTAATTTGCAAAATGAAAAGGAAAAAATAGAAAAAAGATTGGATGTATTGTAAATATTTTATTATTATAAAGTGATGTAATTTAAGATAAAAAATTAGATGTAATTTATGACTCTAGTACCTATTAAGAATATAATTTTATATTACTTATACTTCTTATAATTATAAATATAAACTTTAGAGTATTATTTTAAATATCATATTAATAAATAAAATATATACTTTTCTCTCTTTTTTTAATATATATTATTCTGTTTACTTCCTTTATTCTTTATTTTATAACATATTACTTACACAATTGTGAAAACATTAAATAACAAGAATTGTATGTATCGAATGGCGAAGCATCTCAATTTTATGTGGAAATATTACTAAAATGTGTTTCATACAACTTTTAATTAGTAGAAATATGTGACTTAATTTAATTAAGTTGGTATCTGACACGAAATTTAATAAAATATTTAATATTAGTAATGATATAATTGATGGGTGTAATATTATATGCATAATAAAATTAAAATATAAATATTATGGTAAACTTAATATTTTAATAAAGTAAATATCATATGTTCAAATCTCACCAAATGTAAATTTTTATTGGCTTTTTTTTTTTTAAAAAAATAAAAAAAAAGACTAAAGTATCCTTGAATACTCTAACTATTTTTGATTACGAAAGGTTATTTTCATAATTTCTTTAACTGAATTAATACCTGATTGACTCATGATACCAACTCAGTCATGGACTTAAATAATAGTATAGATATACAATCAATCAACGTAATATCATTTGTACAATATATTTAAAATGTAAATATTATATTAAAATAAATGTTTTAGTTTAGTGGTAAAATTAATATTTTATCGAAGTAAATATCATGTGTTTAAATCTCACTACATTTAAATTTTTATTAATTTTTAAAAAGTAAATGACTAAAATACCCTCAGATAATATAACTTATGCTAATTATTATAGGGTGTTTTTGTAATTCTTTAAACAAGTAGGTGTCTAGTTGACTCATGATATCAACTCAATTATAGATTTAAATAATAGTATAGATACAATTGATGGAGGTATTAATGTATGAATTATACAATTAGAATGTAAATAATATGCTAAATCAAGGATTTAAATAATATGTTTATTGGCAAAATTAATATTTTGTAAAGAACATCAATTCAAATATCACCAGATGGAAAATTTAAAATAAAAAGAGACATTTTGTAACATTCAATAATATAATTTATTTTAATTATGGAAGGACATTTTGTAATTTTTCTAACTGGCCCGATTAATACAATTGATGGAGGTATTAACATATGCACAATACAATTAAAATGTAAATAATATATTAAAATAAAGTTTTAGTTTAGTGCTAATATTAATATTTTATTGAAGCAAATAGCATGGGTTCAAATCCTATGATATGTAATTTTTTTATTGGCTTTAAACAAGAGAGGCTAAAACACACTTGAATAATATAACTTATTGTTAGACAAAGCACATTAGCGAAAAAAATAAATTAATTATAAGTAAACACATGAAATAAAATATAAATAGAATGATTTATAATTAATTTATCAAATACAAAATCAAATAAAACCATAATAAACAATTGAAATAAAGAAGAATCAAGATTTTACGAAACGCTGAGGCCTGTGAAACATAGTTTCTTTAAGACAGACTCAGTCGCTCCTACAGTACTTGGAGTAACGTTGGTCCAATGTCTCCCAAGAAACAACAACAACAGTGATCAAAGTAGCAGCACCTCTACAACGATCAATAAACGAACAATGCCTTTTTCTATCACTGAAATATTTGAAAATACGAAGGAGGAAAAGGAAGATTTTTTAGAGTAACAGAGTTTCGACAAGAAAAATTATCAGAGAGTACATGTGTATAAAAACCTTTCAAAATTCATAGCCTTTTAAAGGCATGGAGAGTGTTGGAATTTTGGACCTCCACCCCTTTGCGTGTGAGACAATATTACAAGCTTAGTCATTCAATTATTTTATAAGAGAATTCTCATATATAAACACATCTCACACTTGGTATCTAACCAATGTGGGATCTAAGCCTTTACTTTTCCTTAACAATATTTTCAAGTAACTTACTTTGAGCATCAATTTCTCATTCATCACTCAACCATTTTGAGCATATGGTACATTGTTGTAAATGTCTCATGGAGTAGAATATAAAACCATAATTTTATGATTCAACTCTCCACCTTTACTTATTGAGAATATGCCTCAAAGTTCCCATAAAAAGCAATTTTTCCAACACTTATTTTAATTACGGAAAAATATTTTTTTAATTTTCTAAACCGAGTTGGTGCTCAGATGACTCGTGACACCAACTCGGTTAGGGCTTAAATAATTGTATATATAAAACATTTGAAGATAAAACTTTGATTGTGTGGTAAAATTAGAATTTTATCAACACAAATAGAATGAGTTTAAATCCTACAACATGCAAATATTTTATTGACTTTTTAAAAATATATATATAAAGAATAAAGTGCCCTAGAATAATATAACTTATTTTTAGTAAGAAATAACATTTTTGTAATTTTCCTAATTGAGTTGATGCTTAGTTAACTCATGACACAAACTTAGTTAGGGGTTTAAATAATCTATTCTATTATTTAAGCCCCTGACTAGGTTTCACGAGTCAACCGAACACCTACTCGGTTAGAGAAATTACAAAAATATCATTTCATATTTTAAAAAAAAGTTATATTATTTAAGGGTAATTCAGTTTTTTTATTTATAAAAGAAAAATAAAAAATGTATATTCTTGGATTTAAACCCACACCAATTGTATTGGTAAAATTTTAAACTTACCACTCAACCAAAGCTCTAATTTAAACTTTTTATACATTTTAATTTTATTATGCACACTTAATTAACCCTATACCTTACTATTATTTAAGTCTTGATTGATTTGGTGTTTCAAGTTAACAAGTCATCAACTCGGTTAGAAAAATTACAAAAACATTCTTTCGTATTTTGAAAAAGTTATGTTATTTAAACGTAGTTTAGTTTTTTATTAATAAATGAACAATAAATATGTATTGTGAGATTTAAATTCACACCAATTACCTTGATACTATAACACCCCAATTTACATAGGGTTAGAATTAATAAAATTACTAAGAAATAAGTTTGGTTTTGATGGTTAAGAGCTTAGTATATTGCCTAAAGAACCAAGGGCTAAGCTCCACTCTTCCTATTTTCTTCTTTTTTTTTTTCACCAACAAAGAACCAAGGCCAACTAAGTTTTATAATAAATGTGGTAGAAATAAGTTAAGATTGGGTAGTGACCCAAATGGTAATGTAACGGTCGGTTTTCAGTGAAACCGGAATAGTGATTTTGGGACCACAAATATAAGGTCAAAAAATTTATTTTAATATTATTTTAATGTTTATAGCATGTTAGTAATCTAGTATAAAAATTTCGTAAAGAAATTTTATCGTTTGCGTGTTCAATTTGATAAAAAGGACTAAATTGTGTAAAGTGCGAAAGTTGTGTTCTATTAGCTAAAAGTATCAAATGACTATAGAACTTTAATGTAAGGGTCCTTATTATTGAATTGAGTGGACATTTATGGAAATTTTATCAAGTGTTTTAATGATAATACTTAAGGTTAATATAGTAAATTATTAAATAACTTAAGTAAAATAATGAATAACATAAAAATATCATCATTTTCTCTTCATCACCATTGAATTTAGCAAGGAAGAAGCCATGGTTAGGGCTTGAAGGTTTCCGTCACTTTTGTAGCTAGCATGTAAGTGATTTTTGATATGTTTTTAATGATTTTTATGTTTTTGGAGTCGTTGTAGCTTAATTTAGCTAGCCCAAGGACTAATTTGTGAAATTGTTAAAGTATTAGGGTTTTACCATTGATGAATGTGTATGTGTTTTGATGTTTGATGGTAGAAAATGAATGAACATTGTTAAATAAACAAGTTTTGTAAAGTGATTTTGGTTGAAAATGTTAAATAGGGATTAAATTGAGAAAAGTGAAAATTATGTGGTGTAATGTGTGAATTAATGAAATATGTGGGCTGCTATAAGCTTGTATAATGTTCGGCTAGCATGGGTTGAAGTTGAATTGCATAAATTTGGATTTTTATGAGCTAGAAACTAAATTGTAAAGAAGTCAAAAGTATAGGGGCAAAATAGTAATTTTTCCATAACACGAATTTTGGGTTAAATCGAATATAATGATGATTAAATGAGTTAAATTGGATTATATAGATCAAGAAAAACAGCATATGGAATTAGATTGGGAAAAAGATAAAGTTTTGGACTGAATAATCGTTTTCCTTCGTATGAGTTCGAGGTAAGTTCGTATATTAATGTGCATTAAGTTATATGTGTCTTAAATGCTTTATTATTATAATTGTGATGATACGATGCCACAGAAATGCTCAAAGAGATACCGGTGACGTATGAAATCCCGGTTGAACCTTAGGAATAGATAGGATATAAATGACATGTCATTAGGGGTTACCGTGTTTTGGGTGCTGGTCCCGTTTGTTCTACCGGTGGCTAAGATTTCGGTATGTGTTGCAGTTACTCATCAGCTTGCGTGAGTAGCACTGTGTAACTACGTCTTGACCGTCAGCTTGTGTGAGCAGACCTAGTGATGGCTCGAGAGTGAGCATCTATATGAGATATAAGATAAAGATGGTTTCGACCATGTATTGACACTTAATGTGTGAGATACCCGAGTATCTAATATTATTCCAAATGGTTCAACGAGCACAGTGATGTTATAAGAGTGTATGAGTTCAATATGAACTAATACAGGTATGTACGTGAATCATGTGAGAATTGAAACTATGAGATTTGTGAATTCATGTCTAACCTTGTGATTGAATATGTGATAAGCTTATGGATCAAATTGAGTTACATTATGCTATGTTTAATTACTTAAATTGTGATTAAATGGTAAGCTGAGTTTTAAGTTATACGAACTTACTAAGCTTAATTGCTTACTTTGTTTATTTTCCGTGTTTTATAGTGATTCAGAATCTCGCTTGAATTAGAAGTTCTCAGAGATCTCATCACACTATCCAACGGCTGGTTTTGATACTTATGAACAATGTATTTTGGTTATATGGCATGTATAGGTCATTTGGCTAATGAAAGCTGATATGTTTTGTTATAAATTAGCCATTTAATGTGGCTTAATTTGGTATATGTTGGTATGTATATATATATGTGTGGCTAGCCTCATCTTGTATGATTATGATTGCCATGTGAATGCTTTGATTGTGCATTGGTAGTTGAGTACCATATTGATGACATTGAGATATGGCATAAAGGTTAAGTTTTAGGCATACAAGTGTATATATGCATTTGACCATGTAGATAGGTGTTGGAAGTATATTTGGTATGCTTTAAAGTGGTCAAATGAATGTGCTTATGAATATCATGTTGTATGTGTGGATATTGCATGTTATAGACTTGGTATTGGTTGGTTTTGAATGCTTATTTATGCCATGGTTGTATGTGCATTATACAGCTTAGGTTGGTACTTATTTGAGTGAGAAATGTGGCTTAGAAAATATCGTGTTTTCGTCCACAAAAGTAGAGACATGGGCGTGTGTCTCAGCCGTGTGTGACACACGACCCTGTGGCATGGCCATGTGTCCCTATTACCTCTTTAGAAAACAAGTCAGTGAGTTACACGGGTTGGTCACACGAGTGTGTGCTTGGCCGTGTGACCTAAGTCAGTGAGTTACACGGGTTAGGACATGGCAATGTGATCCTATTTTAAATGCCCACACGGCCTGGGACACGAGTGTGTCCCTTGACCATGTGAGATACACGGCCTGGCCACATGGGTGTGTGCCCCCTGCACATTGAAAAATTTCAAAGTTTTCTCCAAAATTTCTTGAGTTCACAATTTAGTCCCGAATTATTTTTAATGCTTGTTTTGGGCCTCGATGGCTCGTGTTAGAGACTATATGATTGAATTTGAATGACTTTTATTTGGATATGAGAAATGAACATGAAATATATGATTGTTTAAGTGATAAGTCTGATAATACTTCGTAACTCTATTTCGGCGACAGATACAGGTTAGGGGTGTTACAGGTAAGGCCTTGCATTCCCTCTCACTTATTAGGTTTAAGCCATACTAAACTCATTCCCTTTTTTTTTTTCATTTTCAATAAGAAAGAGTACCTTACGATTCAACCCCTCAAATTTCTAAAACCCTATGTATTCAATAACTTTTCCTAATTGTACATTGCTTTTAATGTGTCTTAATAATTGTTGCATTGGTTTTATTGTAAATGAACTTACACTGAACATAAAAGCTCACCCCCTTAAATTTTTATCCTTATAGATAACTCATCAGGTTAGGACGTGGGCACGGCATCTGGAAGGTCTCAGCATAATCTAATTTTTTTTCCAATTTGCTAAGGCTTTATCTTTTGATTTATTTTATTATTCGCAGACTATAATATTTTATCTCAAACTATGTCATGAGGCTTAAGACTTAGGTTTTTCTTTTATTCTACATGACATTTTATTTGAATTCTTAAGATATTATGTTTTGATTATTAATTAGTATGCATGAACATCAGTTTTTTTAAATACATAAGAAAATACCATCTTTTCTGCTACTAGATGATAATTAAAACGTTGAGGAATTATAAATCGACATTTGAATTGAGTTTTCTACTAAATTAATTAAATATTTTAAAATAACTTTTTTCAAAAACTCCGATAATCCTGTGAGGCGATTTCAGTGGCTGATGTAGTCTCTCAAATTCGGGTCTAACGTCTAGGCTGGGTTGGGGATGTTACATATAAAACCTTGAATTTACCACTCAACCAAAGCTCTATTTTGATCCTTTTTATACATTTTAATTTTATTATGCACACTTTCTTACCTCTATCAATTGTATATATTTACTTCTATTTAAGCCTCTAACTTAATTGGTGTCATGAGATAGCAGGGTACCAACTCAGGTAAGGAAATTACTTTAATGTCCTTTTGTATCTATACTTCTATTTAAGCCCCTAATTGAATTCGTATTCCAAGTCAATCGGGCATCAACTTGATTAGGAAAATTGTCCTTTTGAATTTAGAATAAGTTATATTGTTCGAGGGTATTTTAGTCTTTTTCTAAAAGAACCCACAAAAATTACATGCGGTTGGATTTGAACCCATGCTATTTAGCATCAATAAATTATCAACTTCACAACAAAACTAAAAATTTATTTTAATATAATATTTACATTTTAATTGTATTATGCATACTTTATTACCTACATCAATTATATGCATTGATAAATGATAATGTTGTTGATTGAGTTGGTGTCATAAGTCAACTCGACACTAACTTAAGATTGATGACAACACCATTGCCTGTAGCATTTTTAATATAATGTATTTACGTATTTAAATTTTATTTTACTTACAATTTAATCTATTTTTATTCATGTTAACATCGTACATATTTCATGTTTTATTATTAGAGTTAATATTTGGTACACTGATAGTGTACTTTTTTTATTCCACAAGCGGCTTTAAAAAATTGACATGTGTATCTTTTTTTTAAATATTTTATTATACTCCTTTAGAACACTTGGCAACCCCCTAACACTGCTTGTACAGTCTAAAATCTCCATTGGTAGTATATCAAATAATTTTTCTTATTATTAATTAATTTCAAACATATATTTCATTATTTATTGTAATGTTATTTTTAAACTAACATTTGTTCTCTAAGTATGTAGTTTCTACATGCATATGTGTATGTGATAGATATCTAGTAGTATAAATTAATGTAAAAAAGGTTAAAATATGCCACAAGTCCTTGTACTTTTCAAGAAATCTGAATTTAGTCCTTGTACTTACATTTCACGGAATTTAGTCACTCTACTTTTCAAGTTTCAAAATTCAGGTTCAATTATTAACATTGTTATTTTTTTGTTAAATTCATTGCCGTGACATTTTTCAAAAAAAATTATTCACTTGGTAGCCATGTAATTAAAAAATGACTTCATAATTAACTTGAATTAACAAAAAAGAAAGTTAACAATGTTAACGGTTGGACTTGAATTTTAGAATCTGAGAAGTAGAAGTACTAAATTCCATGAAATAAAAGTATAGAGATTAAATTCCTAATTTTTGAAATTTATAGGGACTTATGACATATTTTAACTTGTTTTGCATACTGAAACCTACTTATTTCTGAACTCAAATTGTAACCTATTAATAGAATGTTGCTCTTTGTAAAAAAAAAAAAAAAACTTACATTCTTCAATTTTCTCAAATTTAAAAATCACAACATATTTAAGTTTTATAGAATTGTTTACAAGTATAACCAATTAAAAAATAACAAAATTACATTAAACCCAAGCAGATTAAAGAAAGAAAATGATATACTTATTTATTGTTTGGATAATTAAAATTTATGAAGTAAAAAGAAAGAAATTGTAATATCTCTTGTTTGTTTAAATTATGAAAAGGAAAGAAAATGTATTAGTTTTTACATAATTTTCCAAATTTAAACTTTACATAAATAATATATAATAACATATTTAAAATAAATTAAAAATTGTAGAAAATATCAACATTCTACATAAAATCATAATTAAAGTGATAACTAGATCTGATCATGGGCCAGACTAACGAAACAAAATTTTAGTCCCGTTTTCTAGGCTCGAGGCGGACCTGAAAAATGAGCTTAAAATTCTGCCTAAGTCCAGTCCAGATTAAAAATGCTAAATCTAAATCCAACTTGGGCCGCCCATATTAATTTTTTAGATTATTTTTATATAAAAACAAATTTAAAAAATATAATACATCAAATACGCTAAAACATTAAAATAAATGTTTTCCAACAAATTGAAAATACATTAAAAAAAGGCTATACTTAAATAATACTAAGATAGTTACAACTTAGCAAGTAAATGTGTCTAAAATAGTAGCAAAATTACAATAAAACAAGAGTTATGCAATATTCAAACAATAACAATAAAATAGTAATAATATAATAACGAAATGGTAACAAAACAACATAACAACAACAAAACAACAGAGAAAAAAGTTTAGGCTTATTCAAGTTGGGCTAAAAAAATCCTACCCGAGACTAGCCTGTTTAGAAAACGGGCATTTTTTTCGTTTGAACCCATCTTTCGAGCCTATATTTTTACCAAAACCCTCTTAACTTTTTGAGTGAATTTTCAGGCCTAGGTGGATGGCTTGACCCATGATAAAGTCTAACATTAACCTATAATATATTGAGATATTATTATTTAAACCAATTTTATTTGATCACATTACAAAAAAAAAAAAAACAAATTAACCAAATTAGAAATTAATGGCTCCTAATAATCTAACAAAAAAATAAAATAAGGTTGTTAAATATTTTAAAAAATAAAGAGATAATAATATAAAAATATAATCTAATGATACAGTAAAAATATTGAGATCTAATAATTTGAAATATAAATAAAAGAAATTTAAAAATTTTATGAATATTTTATTGTTAAGTAGATTTTCATCAAAATCAAGATAAGTTTGATGTACTTTAAAACTCTAATAGTTATTAGAATTAGAATTTTATTTCTTTATACTTTTTATGCCTATAAATATAAACTTTGGAGAAATATTGTAAACATTCTATTGATAAAAAAAGATTACTTATCTTTGTTGTTTATATAAAATGGATTTCTTTTAGAAAGTTAAAACCACAAGAGAAAGATTCAAATAGCCAACCTGCAATAACCCTCATTGCTTTTTACCACTCAGTTACTACGAGAATATTTTATGTCTAGATTAATTTTAATTTTAATTTATTTAATGATTAATTATAATTGATTTAATTAACTTGTTTTATTTCTATTTTTAAAAGATGGTGAAAGATTCTCAATTTTGATTTTAGTTTTTAATCTTAAATTTATCGAGTAAATTTTAGATTAGTAACTAACTTTGACCTTTTGCTTTTAAATTAAGATATGATTATTATTTATTTGTTTTAAATTTGATCTAATTATTAATCTGGATTATTAAATACTAATAGGTTGATAAGGTTTGTTAATCAACCTTTGTAATATATTATTTTCAAATGATTTTGTAATGTCTTAATATTTGAAAAAGAATATATTTCAAAACCATCAGTTTTGGTAGAAATATATTAATATAATGTTGTTTTATATTTGAATATATGAATTATCTGTTTAAATATAAATTGATTACCTATTATAACTTTTTGTAATATTGATCCTCTTTAAATAAAGAATATATTGGGACGTTTAGAAGTCCACCCTACTAGATTGTGACTGCAAGCATTAAAAAAAGGATATAATCATGAATGTGATATGAAAAATCATCGGTCACATGTCGTGTGCTCAAATATTTTGTTTCTATTAGTATTTTTTAAGAAAAGAAAATATATGTGTTGCTAACAATGTAACAATGAATACTAATCTTACAGATAGAAAGTATATTAATATCTAAAATAACAAAATTTGTAATGGATCAATATTAACGCATTAGTTTTAAAATATATTCACTGTAGTGGATATCATATTGAGATTGTAAATGAGGAAAAAACTATATTTAGTATGAATCACTCTTGTTATAAATATCTACCTCTTCTGACAAAGAAAGATTGAGTTATTGAGTTATATTTATCATTGTTGTTATTAAATTGAATTAATTGTGATTATCTTTGTGAAATTCCTTTGTTACCCATTGCCATGAAGGGTAGAAGGCATAATATTTGATTCTGAAAGATCCACTTGAATTTTGAAATAATTTTAAAAGAAAAATATGAGCATCGAAATATAATAATTTTATTTAAAGCTCATTATGATTGGATGCATCTGAAGTTTCAAGTTTTAAAACTATGAGTGAGTATGACTCTACAGTATTTACAATAATGCTTCATTTGTTTGACTGAAAATGGCTTCCGGAAAATAGTTTCTAGAAAATGATTTACTTTTCTGGGAAAACTAATATGTTCTGGTGTTTGGATGAATATGTGTAAAATATTTTCTATTTTTTTGGTAGATTTTTTAAAGTATTTCATAAAAGTTATTTTCAATGAAACAAAGGTATATTTGAGATTTTCTATCTTTTCATGATTTAATTGAGTTTATTCTATATCTATAAATATATATTTTACATTGTTTTTGTATATATTGCAATGATTTATTTATAAATAAATACATCAAATAAAATATATAATAATACTCAATTATTAAGCTAGAATATTAATAGTCATAAATTGAAAAAAAACCAAAACAAATAGATGATTCCTGATTGTGTTATTAAAAAAAAGATTGAATAATAATAAATTATCTTCCAAACCACATTTAGTAATACATAACATTAAATTAATAATATTATCCAAGTGCATAATTAGTAGTACACCACATGATGACTACAATATTGTCCAAGTGCATATTTAGTACTACATCACATTAAAACATCAATATCTTTAACCTTGGGAAAATTTTTGAAGCCAAGTTTTTCTATGCTTTGTACTTTTAGCCAAGAAAACTTTGGCCTCAGATTCACGACCCGCAAGATAATCAAACATACTACAAAGGAAGTCATCATCAAATCCTTCCACCATCGACATCACTTCTCCGTAAAGATGTGGTGTCTTATCCTCAGTAAATTGTTCCAATGCATGAGCAATCTCACCAAGTTGTTCACCCACAAATTGAATTTGTTCATCAACGACACTTTCTTGAGTATTTTTCCTTTTACGTTTAGATGTGCCAAATGAAGATGTTTTTGTTCTTACCTCCTTATCATATTCATTGTTGTAGTTTACAAGTATTGAATCTTGGTTGCCATAATCCAAGTCTATGTTAGCAAATGTTCTAGCAAAACTCCCTGTTTCCATATCTTTTCCAACAACCAAAGTCATTTCATTATAATGATCAACGCTTTTGTTCAAAATGATTCATACTTCTCGTGCGCAACAACTCGATTAATAGAAACTGCTTTGAAAGTCTTATAAGACTTATTTCCTTTCTAGGCCTCCTCTTCAAAAATTTCGAGAAATAAATGTTCCATTAGTTTTGTCCACTTAAATTGCTTTATTGTCCATTCTACATTAATAATTTACATTATCAATAATTTCAATATTTAACAAGCTTAAAACATAATAATTTCAATATCAGTATCCAACTAGCATTAAAAAAAATAACAATTTTAATATTAAAACATACCTAACATAGGAAAGTTAATCCTAAGCCTTAAACCCACCTCATGTTTCTAGCCATATAATCATTCGACATAGTTTGTGCAATTTCCTCTCTCTTAGTAGACCATTCTCTTGCTTATTCTCTTTCTTCTCGATCCATAAGAGTTGGTATTATCAAATTAGAGTTAGGCTCCTCATATAATTCTTGATTGAGTAAATAATTAGGATCAACTCCCATTATATGATTATGAATGATACAACAAGCCAACACTATATCTACTTGTGTTTGGAAATTCCAAAATGGTTCAGCATTTAACACACAAAATTGTTTCTTCAGAGTGCCTAGAACAAGCTCAACAGTAATTCGCAATGATGAATGACAAAGATTAAGTAGTTCCTTTGCATTTTGGCCCCTTGTAATGACCAGAAAGTTAATGGCGTTAGAAACGATGGTTTCGGAACCCCGTTCTCTAATGATCGAGTTTGTAAATATTAATTAATATTTACAAATAAATTATAATATTATATTAAATTTTGGTTTGATGAATTTATTAATTGGATAGTTAGTTAAGGTACAAGTATTTTGACCCTAAAGTCAGTGTTGTTAGAATATGTGGTATCATGACCTCATTTCCGTAAACCAAGCCCGTAAATATATTTATTAAATATTTATGAAGTTATATTATAAGTAAATTGAATTTTCAATAGGTAATTGTGTTGAATTAGTGATTAATTATGGTACAAAGACTAAATTATAAAAATGATAAAAGTCTAGTTACTATATATTATTATTAATTAGAAATGGATTAAGGACTAAAATGGTAATTATACCACCTTAGTACAATAGTGGACGATAAAATAATGATTAGGCAAAAAATTATAAAAATTATAAAAATTATAAAATAAAATAAAATAAAATAATATAATATAATATAATATAATATAATATAATATAATATAATATAATATAATATAATATTTAGATTAATATATGTATATATGTTAGAAATCAGTGGTGTAACCTCTCAAACCCAGCCTAGATGTTATAGCTAGATTGAGAATGCTACATTAGCCACCGAAATGACTAAACTAACTTACGTTAATTTTGAAGACTTTAAATAAACTCATTTTATAGAAAATCATAATTGTACTTTGAGTTATCTTAAAAGCATTCATTCATTATGTCGTGTATGCTTAGAATTCATTTTATTGTTTACAGTGTTGTTTTAGAAAAACTGTTTGCTTATCGCCCTTCTTTAAAAAAAACTCGAAGTTAAACAAATGGAGAGGAAAAAACCATTTTTCAAGTCATTTTGGAAAATTAGTTGCCTTATTGATTTTTTTTCAAAAACAGTTCCTTTGCAATGTAGTGGAAACTAGGGAACAATATCAAATTTTACTCAAGCCCGATATCATGCAGTATCCGGTTATTATGCTTGAGTAATCCATGCATGCAAAAAATCCCCAAAAGAAAAGTTACCAAGCCACAGACTAGAAATAATTAAAAATTACAAGCCAAAACCAATAAAGACTTAATAATACTTAATTAAAAAATAATAATCTGAGGTCCAAGGTGATTCTTCGAATGCCGAGTCCGATCTTGATTTTGAGGTTTACCTGAAAAGTTAAACACTATTGGGGGTGAGCTTATGAAAAGCTCAATGTGAGTCAAATAATTATTTAAACGGGCAAAAACATCAAATACAATGAAACATATTAGCATCAACAGAAGAAAACAGAATCATCATAGGAATTTCATGTCATTACATGGCCATTATCAAATTGATGTCAAACGGTGTATGAGCATAGGTTATAACTCATTCGAGTAACAATCATTAATTTCAATACCATTCAATACAACAAAATACAATACGTAGCATAAATCAATAACATTTAAATATGTCGTGCACATGATGCAATGCAAAAAGGTTCCTACCCATACCATCCACTACACACCATGAGTTCCCCAGAACCTATCTGCCAAACTCTAAAACATTATGCGCATAGCTCGATGTGGTAAAACCACCGAATAATCAATAATGCAGAAAATTTGCCGAATATCAAATAATATGATACAATCGCCAATAACATATAATATGCGATAAAATCTCCAATCCCCTCGACATTCCAAGTGCAGTGCACTGACTACAAATAATACGGACTTAAAATGCTGCCGGTACTCTACGAACTCCTCCGTCAACCACAAAATCCCAACCCAATGCATATAAAATATGTCACACAATCTTATACATAATCATATCTCAATACTTTTTACATTCATTTGACATGCTCAGCATGTCCTCAATAATCACATACTTTCAGTAAATGGAAACAATGTTCCAATATTTCAAATTACCATTGTGTTGGTACCAATCAATATCATTCAATTTCACATACTTTACGGATTTTGTAATGCCCAAAAAATCCTTAATATTTATTTTTGTATGTTTGTGACACAAATGTGTATCTGCTTCAGTGGTTAAGTGTTTTGGGAGTGTCTGAGGAGTCTTGGGTTCAAACCTTAGCTTAGGTAAAATTTTTGTTTTTTTTAATTGGATAGCCCCTATCTCTAGTTAGTAGGCTTATGTATAAATGGTGGTAAAATATGTCAGAATGGGCCTACTGGTCTGGTGGTTAAGTGGAGTGTTGGTGTGATGGAGGTCCTATGTTCGAGTCTCTGTGCAATCAAAGGGGATTTATTTTTACTACTTGGCCGTGGAAGAGTTGTAGTTGACCGAAATTCTGAGTGTTTAAGGAGTGTGGCAGCTGTATGGTCGATTTTTAGGAGGATATTGTGGGTGGTTTCGGTTGTTAAGGAATTTAGATAGTGGAGTGGTTGGAGAAGATTGTGGAGAAGTTTTAGGGATATGTTTAGTGTTGGTGTCAAATTTGACTTCCTCTTTGCTCTCTCAAAATTTTCGGCTGGGGTTTGGTTTTCTCTTCATTTTGGCTTCTGTCAATTGTTTCCATTCTTGAAGGCCGAATATTGTTAATGGTTCCTACTAGTTTCTTTCTTTTTTGTTTTTTTTCTTCTTTTCTGACTTTGCTCTTCCCTACGGCAATCGTTTCCTCCCCTATTGTTTATCGATTTTCTCTTCTTCTTCTACCCCACTAGCAAACATTCTCTTCTTTCTTTCTTTGGCCGAACCTTCTTCCTCCTTTCATTTTTCCTTTTCATTTCTTTTGGCCGATTCTTTCTTTCTCTTGTGCTCAACTCCTAATTCTGTTGGTTCGGTAAGTTTCGGTAAGTGCTAACTCTTACTTTTCTTTTTGGAGTATCGTTTAAGAGGGGTTTTGTTAAGCGGACTGGTGATCTTTGATTGGTGTACAAAATGTGCGAAACCCTATTGGTGCATGTGAAGGAACGTTTGTGAGTTTAGTATTTGGGTTTGTTTATGCGTTTCGATTTAGCGTAGCTTTAAATGACTAAGTGGCGTTATTTTGGCTAAATGCAAGCTCTAGGGTGCTTATGGTTCTTGATTTAACGGTATTAGCGAAGGGCCTTCTCCTCGGCGATAAGTCAAGCTAATACTGTTAACGATTGTTGAAACTATTGAATTAGACTGCTAAACCAGTTTGAATGATCTTTGATAGGTATTCAAGCTTAGGGAGTGTTTCGACATCAAAAAAGTTACAGGTGTGTAAACACGACTCTGTAAATAAAAATCGATGAAAAGCTAGAAAAATGTGAATGTCTACGCCACATGGGCGTGTGGCTGCCCATGTGGTAGGCTATGTGACCAAACATGGGCATGTGATCGACGAGGCTGACAATGTGTGGTTCATAGGCCGGGCCGAATTGGGCCGTGTGGGCACCCTAGTATGGGGCCACATACAGGTGAACTACACAAGTGTGTAAGAATATTGGGTAAGCCGTAAGATTCACATGGCCAAGGCCATTTTGGGCCATGTGGGCCCACTTGAGTTTACAACATGGGCCTGTAGGCCCATTTTCACTATTTGGGTGCTATGGTTGCATGGGTCGCTCGAGTCGACTATGGACCTGTTGTAGGGTCGGTAAGCTTTACCTAGATATCTAACTAATTGTATGAAATTAGAATATGTATGACTGTATATTGAGCATGATATTTATACTGTTCTGATTATATGCATGTTTCCATGAGATGGCATGTCACGGTTGTATGATGCATTGCATGGGGTTGGGATAATATGATTGGAGGAAGTGTATTGTACTGGAAGCTCTGTTGTAAATCACTGATGGCTCTAAGCCTATTATACTGGCAACTCTACTACAAATACTGTTTAGTGCCGCAACCGGTGCTAATTTGTAAGTGTAGAGATGGGTCGGTGATTTAATCCCTACATGAGTGCAGGGTTGGACAAGAAATGGTGTATAGTGGATGGTTAGTAGGACTTGCATACTGTACACCGTATTTTTGCATACTGATATTGTGATTGGCTAAAGGCCTACTGTTACTGCCACTGTTACTGTATTGTAATGGGCTACGACCTTACTGCATACTGATTTTGTGATGGGCTAAGGCCCTACTGCTACTGTCACTGGTACTACTACTGTAATGGGCCAAGGCCCAATTAATTACTGTTACTAAGAAGGGCTTAGGCCCAGACTGTTATTCGCTTACATACTGTCTGTTTGGTTACATGGGGATTACATACTGAGTTTTCGTAAACTCACCCCTTTTGTTTTACTATATAGGTAATCCTCAGACATAGGCAGATTGGTGCGACGGAGGACCTAGCAGTGGCCACATGACCATTTACAGTTCCATATTTAATTATGATTTTAAGTATTATTTGGGGTATTTTTCTGTAACATGGTTATGAATTTTTACTTTAACTTGGGTTTTATTTTTCGTAGTTATGATTTATAATTGTTAGTGGTAGGAAATGCTAGTTTTCAAAAGAGACAAACATTTTAAATATCGCAAACCATTTTAGAAGCTTCTACAAAGTATAACATTTTGGTATTGAATAGCGAAATGTACTTATATAACGTTTTGAAAAAGGATAATGTTTTGGAAACAAATGACATGACTTTGAAATGACACAAGGAAATGAAAAGTTGTTAAACGGAGAAATGGTTTTTAGCAACGACTTAGTTTTTGAAAGCATTTCCATTTGACATTGCCAGATTCAGCCATAACATTTAGGACGGGTTTGGGGTGTTACATTTAGTGGTATTAGAGCCAGGTTGCAAAACTCGGATGTGGATTTGGGTTTTAAAGTTAAAATTTCTAAAGTACTACTTTCAAAGGATTTGAAATGTTTTGAAATGTTTTACCGAATGTGTGGTACACCGAGTCTCCGGCGCTGATCCTGTAAGTTCTCTGTCACTATTATGGGTTTTGACTGAAATGTTATAGAAAGTAAACACTGAGACTATTATGGATAGCATGCTGTACTAAAAATATTTTAGTAGTGTACACTGAGACTATAGTAAAACTTTAGTGAGACTGTGATATATGAAAATGAACTCTGAATTACTGATACTATTTTCTATAAAATACCTGTTAATAAACACTGGAACTGTAAATTGATGCATAAAGCTGTTAATACAGATAAAACACAATTCGACAATAAGCACCAGAGTACTCGTAGATAAGGCATAAGAGGCCGTGGTAGAGGCCATAGAGGTGCTTGAGCTAGGTCATCGTCATCTGGCCACATATCTAATTTAGAAACTAGAGAGAAGTCGACTTCACTTGTGACTGAGACTAGGTCTCATGATCAAGCAGTTGGGGATGACGCACTGTCCCAAGCCATGTTACAGATTCTAGAGAGGGTCACTGGGTCCAATACTGGTACTGGGGGCCGAGGGTCAGTTACGGAATGACTCTAGTTTAATGGAGCTGAGATTTTTAAGGGTATTACTAGAGTTGCCCCTAACGTGGCTGAGTATTGGATTGAGGCCAGAAAAAAGATTATGGACGATTTGGATTGCACCCCAAGCAAAAACTAAAGGGTGCAGTGTCACTACTGAGAGATGAGGCTTACCAATAGTGGCTTACGGTTAAGGAGGGTGCTCAGCCTGAACAACTATCCTGGGAATTTTTCTAGACTGCCATTCAGAGAAAGTATGTGGGTGCCAGTTATGTGGATGCCCAGAGGAAAGAGTATCTAAACTTGACCTAGGGGGATAGATCAGTGGCGGAGTATGAGGCCGAGTTCTTACGACTGACCCGCTATGTGCGAGGTATGGTGGGGACTGAGTACAATCGATGTGTTCGCTTCGAGGATGGTCTCAAGGATAATTTGAGTGTAACAGCCTTAATTATGGCCTAGTAAGAATAGTAGTTTTGGCACCATAAATCCAAAGTAGAAATATATATTTCATGATTTTTTTAAGTTTATGACATGATTGCATGATAGTGAGAAAATTCCATGAAGGAATTTCTATAAGATAGTGATTAATTTGTCCTTTAGGACTAAATTGAAAAAGTTGTAAAATATGAGTTTCTAGAAGTTTTAAGGATGAATTAACATTAGAAAAATTATTAGAAGTCCTTATTGAGCAATTAGAACATTTATTAGCATGATAGACAAAAATGCCCAAGGAAGGAAAATTTTCTAAAGGATGGGTATAAGGGCATCTTGGTCATTTGGATAATTAATGAAATAAAAAGGGAAAAATAAGTAAAAAATGTGCTCATATTCTCCATGCTTGTGCTAAAATTTTAAAGAACTCCATAGTTAGGGTTTTGACATTTTTAAGCTCACTAGTAAGTGCAATTTAGCCCCGTTTTTAATTCTCTTTGTATTTTTGAAATCCTCGTAGCTTAATTTAGCTATTTCTACCACTAATTTGAGCTAGGGTTTATGTTCAAAAATATACCCATGCATGACATGCATATATTTTGATACCTAGTGATAGAATATGAAAGTTTAAAGTGTAGTAAACATATTTTTACTAGGTGATTTTTCATGAAAATCCCTAATAGGGACCAAATTGTAAAGCTAGTAAAATATGTAGTAAAAGTGAAAATTTTTGAAAAATAGGGGCTGTTATGACCACGTAAAAGGTTCGGCTAGGATTGGGTAATCACGAAAATAAGTGCATTTCATTTTACGAGCCTAGGGACCATTTTACAAATATGTAAAAGTTTAGGAGAAAAATTAAAAATTTTTACAAAGTTTAAATTATGGGCTAATTAGTCAATGTGAATACTAAATAAGTGAAAATTTTCATTTTAGATCAAGAAACACGAAGCCCGAACCGAAACTGGGGAAAAAGCAAGGTGGTAGAGTTAGATCGAATATTCATCCATATTTTGGATCTGAGGTAAGTTGTATGCAATAAATTAGTGTTATGCATTTTGGAAATTATTGAGATGATTTTCTATGAATTTATGTTATTTCTATGAAATTTATTGATATGATTTTTACAAAGAAATGAGAAAGTGATAGTTGAGAAATCCCGGTTAAATTTTAAGGAATACAATGGATACCATAGTCATAAAATGAGAATTTGTAGGTCCCGTATAAGACCATGTCTAGGACACGACATCAGCATCGGCATTGAATGGAGATCTCATGTAAGACCACGTACGGGACATGGCATTAGCATCAGCATGTGGTCCCGTATAAGACCACGTTTGGGACATGACGTTGGCACCGAGACAAGATTTAGATCCCCTGTAAGACCATGTCTCGGACGTGGCATTGGCATCTAAGAGTGATCCCGTATAAGACCATGTTTGGAACATGGCATCGGCATCAGTTTACAATCCCATGTAAGACCATATTTGGCATTGACATGTGATTCCCATGTAAGACCATATCTGGGATATGGCATTGGCAGCATACAATGAGAGTGACTTTCAAGTATCTTCCAGTATTCTAAGTAATTTAACGAGAAAAGTATTCAAGTTGATGAATTTAACAAGAAAGACTAAAGTTTTGTGATGAGTGATACAGGTGCACATGATAAGTCACGAGAAAAATGAAAACGTAATGATATGAGTATGGCGGTGAGAAAAGCATGAGTAAGCCATAAAAATGTGTAAAGAAATCATGTGATATGCATGATACATTATTTGGATGATTATTTCATGATTTATGTTGCTATTTATTTCATGCAACTTACTAAGCAATTATGCTTACTCCCTTTCTTTTCCCTTTTCCTTGTAGTCTTGCCAAGCTAGCTCGGGGATCATTAATAGTCGAAGCTCGAAGTCACATTATCAAGCCTTTCATTTTGGTATAGTAAAGTCCAATTATTTTATGTGTGGCATGTATAGGAGCTTGGTCATTTTGATATTTGTCATTTTGGGTAGCCATATGTGTTGGTTATTGATGTTACTTAAGTCAATTTGTAATGGCATTTAAAAATGGGCTAATATTGATTAAGTTTAATTATACAAAGTGAATGTCAATTAAGCTAGCATGAGACTGC
The DNA here is from genome assembly GCA_020496765.1 of Gossypium stocksii. Classification (NCBI taxonomy): domain Eukaryota; kingdom Viridiplantae; phylum Streptophyta; class Magnoliopsida; order Malvales; family Malvaceae; genus Gossypium; species Gossypium stocksii. The sequence goes on from CM035624.1 coordinate 48,625,662, forward strand.
ATAACTAAGTAGGAAAAATGAGTGATGATGAATGCATGCTTATTGTTGTATTTTGTGGCATGTGAATGCCTTAAGTGTTGGGTATTAGATGTTTATAAATGTCATGTTATGTGTTATTGAAGTTGGTGTTGTGTTTGATTAAGTTTCAGGGTGGCAAAGGGTTTGGAACACGGGTAGGCACACAGACGTGTGTTTAGGCTATGTGTGACACACGGTTAGCCCCACGAGCGTGTTGATAGACCGTGTGTCCCCTGCACTTAATTTATACAAAATAAAGTACCCAGTAATTTTCACACGGGCAGAGACACGGCCGTATGTCTCAACTGTGTGGAGGGCACGGCCTAGGACACAGGCCTATGGCTTGGCCGTGTAACCTAAATTGCATGTTGGCGTCATAAACAAAATGTCCAGGTTTTCACACATAGGCTAAGGCACGGGCGTGTTGAGGCCATGTGAAGGACACGGGCCAAGGACAAGTGCATGTGCTAGGCCATGTGAAAACTCCTGTAGGTTCGAAATAAAAAATAAATTCGACACAGGCTAGTGATATGGGCATGTGTGACCACACGGCCTGCCCAGACGGGCGCGTCCCACTTCACATGGGCGTGTGGCCTTGTTTTGAGCAAAAATTTTCTAAGTGCCCGAAAGTTTTTGGTTTGGTTCCGAACCATTCTCGATGTATGTTTCGGGCTCCGTAGGCCCATAATAAGGATTTTAAGAGAATGTATGAAAGGTTTTTAAATGGAAACAAAATTTTATGGTTCGACTTTACACGTTCGAGTAAGTTAAGTATAGTAATGCCTCGTACCTCGTCTCGACGTTGGACATGGGTAATGAGTGTTACATTTAATGGTATCAAAGCTAGTGTTTAGTCGATTATAGGACTAACCTAGCAGATGCACAAGTCTAGCTCTACATGCTATACATATATATATACGTGATATGATAGTGTGACGAATCTTGACGATTTAAATGTGTTTTCTGATAGTAAATGGATCTCGATATAGCTAAGGTAGACGATGTAGAAAGCATTGCAACAACTCCTATTGAAGGGACAGTGCCAGCTAGAATAAAAAATAGGCCAACTGCTGTAAGCCACGAAGGAGAGGCCTAGGAGGCTTTCTTCCAAATGATGAACGAGTGGTTCACAGAGTTAGTTCTAACGAACCTGGCCGCTCAACAACAAGCTCCACCCCAAAAAATCCTCTACCTACCCCGGTAGCTCCCCAAATTGTAGAGGTAGTAAGATAGAATCTAAAAACAAAGGGTAGAAGAGTTCATGACTACTAAAGATGATGATCCAAAAAGTGCAAAATTTTGGCTAGAGAATACCATCAGTGTATTTGATTAATTATGTTGCACACCTGAAAAGTGCATGAAGTGTGTTGTATCCCTCCTACGAGATTCTGCCTATCAGTAGTGGAACACCCTTGTGCCAGTGGTATCAAGGGAAAGAGTTAATTGGGAATTTTTTCAAGAGGAATTTCGTAAGAAGTACATCAGTCCAAGGTTTATTGATAAGAATGCAAGGAATTTCTAGAATTGAAGCAAGGTCAGATGACCGTAATAGAATACAAGTGTGAATTTGTGAGACTCAACAAAAACGCTCGAGAATGCATATCCACTGAGGCTATTATGTGCAAAAGGTTTAAAGATGGTTTAAATGAGGATGTCCGAATGTTTGTTGGTATTCTAGAGTTAAAGGAGTTTGTAGTGTGATACTCGTGATATTAAGTAATAAAATTTATAAAAACTGATCACACCAAAAACTAACTAATATAACGATTTTAAAGGCAAGCGCACCTATCGAACATTAGTATAGTTTAGCGGTAAGACCGAGTTATCGTACCCAAGGGAACCAAAAGTACTAATACTTACTTCTTTTCTATTATCTAGCCTAAAAATCAAACAGGGTTGTTTGAAACTAATTCTAAAACTAGCTAAAGTTGCACAAAAAGTAAAGTGGGGAAAGACTCTTTGGGAAAACTGATTGATATAAGCAATACTTAAGGGAGAATCCACCTAGACTTCATTTGTTATTAACTTCTCGAACTAGATGATTTCTTCACTTGACTTGATCTGTAAAGATCCCTAACCTATGTTAATACCTCCGTCGAGGATAAGAACAACTAATCCTAGGTGGTTAACAAAAGTTTCATTATTAATTAACACCCCTAGGTTGCATTAATTCGATCTATGGATCCCCCTATTAGGTTTGACCCTAATTCGGTAGATTTATGTCGCACTATGTCTAGGGTTGCATGCAACTCCGCTTAATTATGGTAGATCTACTCTTAAAACAGGGACTTTTGCTCCTCTGCCTAAGCACATCGGTTTCTTGAAGTAATACCTAGGATTATTAAATCAAGAATGAAGAGCACATAATTAAGAACAACTCAAGTATTTATTTTATAATTCAAGAATAAATAATAATAAGATCTATCTTAGGTTCCATCCCCCTCAAGTATTTGAGGAGTTTAGTTCATAATAAAGAAAGAAAACATCTCAGAAGATATAAAATAACAAAACATAAAAGAACCAAAAAAACCCCTGAAGGAATTTAGGGAGATCCTCTGTCTTGATGTAGAATTCCTGACTTCTGGGATGAATCAATCGGCTTCCCTTGGAGTAATTCCTTACTTTCACTCCTTGTGTTGGCAGAAAGATGGCGCTCCTTTTGGGAGAAAAGAGTTATTCCCTTAGCGGGAAATAAGCACACCCTTGAAGTTGCCTCCTAGGGTCTTTATATAGAGTTTAGAATGACTTTCTTAGCCCCTAACTATCCTTTTTCGAGTAGAATTAAACTTTCTCGCGATAGGGACATGCCCGTGGGCTACGCCTGTGTGGATTGACAAGAGGCCGTGTGTGGGCCTATTGATGGTGGCACGGCCGTGTGGTCTGGTCGTGCTTGTCGGGGCTGGGCCGTGTTGTACGTTGTGTGGCACGACCGTGTGGTGACTATTTGGGCCGTGTCGTTTTCATATTTTGGCCTATTTTTCTCGTTTTTAGTCCGTTTTCCATTCTTTTCTCTTCCCTATGCTCTCCTGAGTATAAGATATGAAAAAGAAAGATTAAGAGCACCAATTCTCACAAAATTGATAATAATTCATCCAAAATATAGGCTAGACATGAGGTAAAAATATGTATAATTTACCGTTTATCAAATACCCTCACACTTAAGCCTTTACTTGTCCTCAAGCAAAATCTCAATCCCTAATAAATAATCATTCTTCTCAACTTACAATCGTTATCAATAATGTTTCAAACTAATCCATAGGTAATCATACAATGATAATTCAATCAAAAGAATATTAAGGACTCAATCACTTTAAGTTGAGAATTTTATCATTGAAACATAAGTTTTCTCCCTTCTTCTAAGTAATTATCTCTCCATCTTAATTAACAGGAGTTGACATCCTTACTAAAGATTCACTCTATCCACTCAAAGTGTTTAGGGTTCAAGAATTAAGCACTCTCTAGTCAACCTGAAAAGCTATTACCATAGGCTTGCAAGAAAATCACATCTCCACCACTATAGATTGACATGACACATCGATCAAAAAGTCTTGTAATGGTTGTAATGGGGCTTGGTTAAGGGTGTTGTCACAAGCTGCAAAAGAGGGTTAGAATCGAGATTAAATTGAAAAATATCTAGCTAGAAATATCTCTATCACTGGAACATATTCCTAGAGCTAAGCTTTATGATGACATCGTTCTGGATTTGGAAGCTTGTAGAAATATGCAAAAACTATTGAACTATTACAGATTACAACTGAATTAACTGTATATACACATTTTTTTGTTTTTTTTGTTTTTTTTAAGAATAATTCAAATACAATACTTTGAATATTGACAAACTTTACAACTGAAAAAGATAACAAAGCTAGATAATAATTTAACTCAAATCTCGACAAAAATACGAATCAAAATAATTGAATGGAATTCAACAAAAATGGGTTATGGGTTAATATTAGAGGTAAGTCAAAGAATGGGTTGTTAGGCTCAATGGGGTTTACTATGGGTTAATTTATAGAGGTAGGCTTTTTATGGAGTAAGTGGGTTAAACCTAGGTGCCTTTATCATTTCGGTGTATCAAATCAATGATGTGGTCTTGACATGTATAATCGAAGAAAGTTCTAGAATAACAAATCAATATTGACTCACTCAAAGCAATAATAAAAGTGAGCACGAAAGAATGTACGCTCAAAAGGCTCAAAAATCTCACCAGAATTATGGCTTTTGATGTCAATCCTGTGAATTTCAAATCTCAAGATAACACTTAAAATTAGGGAAAATAACCTAGAAAAAATTTAAATTCTAAAAAATTTCAACTTATCATGTTTGATTCCCTAGTGTTTTAAAGTTTGAATAATCAAAGCATAAGCACCTATGTCTTAATTCTCAACACATCAATAAAAATCATAAATCAATCAGAATTAATTCCTAACAAGAGATTTGAAGATAATGTAGAGAATTTGAAATTTGAGAGTAATTTTTAGGGACTTCAAAGATAATATAAAGAATGAAAGTGAGTTTCCCCCCCACACTTAAGATGTACATTGCCCTCAATATATAAAGATAACATTAATAGCAATAGAAGCACAAGATCATAAGTTAGGGAGAGAAGTAAAACTCCCTGAATATTGGATGGAACCCTTGAATTGTGAAAGTTGTCTTAGAGGAAGGAATACTTGAAGTTCATGGTTTTGAAACTGCGATAGCACTTAAGGGATTTTAGGTATTTCAGGATTAGAACAATTACTCGTTAGGAAATAACCAATATAAAATAACTGAAATAACATAAACTAGTTCTGAGAATACTAAAATTCAAATAAAGAAAAAGATAAAATAAAATAAAATGGAAAAATAAAAAATCCCAGGGATTTTGGCGCGCCTAGCTCGAGACACACGCCCGTGTTACAAGGGCATGTTGAGGCACACGACCGTGTCGCACGGCCGTGTCCTTCGATGTTCGCTTCTCCCACGATTGTGTATGGGGTCACACACCCATGTTGGAATTGATAGTGTTGGCCACGACCATATCGCACGGCCGTGGCTATTTATCGTATCCCGTGCCTTAGGGAAAATTTTACCCTGCTTGTTCACGGCCAAGTTGCACGATCGTGTCTCTGCTCAAAGTGTACACATGGCTTGAGGCACACCCGTGGGCGTGGCCGTGTGGTCCTAAATTTCTGCATTAAAATGGGTTAGTTGATGCATAAAAATACTAAAATCAAAAATAAAAGAAAAGTTACTAAGTTAGTGCTCGGGTTGCCTCCCGAGAAGCGCTTGTTTATAGTCTAAGCTCGACTTTTCTCAAGTTTATTCGGTCACAGCGGCTTGAAGAGTTGATACTCTTTTATCCTATTTAAAATTTTATTATCAACGTAAAGTTTGAGTCGAGTGTGGTTTACCTTGAAAGTGCCGAGTGACTCATGTTTTATCTCTACTGTACCGTATGGAAAAATTTTCATTACTGTGAAGCAGGGTATGTCACTTGTATGTTCTTTTAAATTCAGGATTCGAGGATCATCTTCCCTTAATATTACCTTATCTCCTACCTTGATTTGATTCGTTTGCATGTGAGGGTCGTCTTGGTGATGCTCTGGGTTGGTTTGGCATACTTTGGGCTTTTCATGATAGTTCAGCCACTCATCTAGTTCCTCGATCTGAAGTATTCGCTTTTCAGGTGCATCTCCCTTGGATGGACTTGTCTGTGATTGAGTTCCCTTTATGTGGAGTGTATCCTGCACAGAAGGTTGGGTGGTGAGTTTAGTGTTTTTACAAGGACTCGTGACTATATTATTATCAATAGTCTTAATCAAGTTTCGAGCTTGTAAAGTAACTTTGTCATCACCTACACGTAGTGTAAGTTCACCTGTTCCTAAATCAATTATTATTCCGGCATTTGCTAAAAAGGGTTACCCTAGAATTAAGGGTACATTGCTATCCTCATCAATGTCTAAAACAACAAAGTCAACTGGGAATATAAATTTATCAATTTTGACAAGCACATCTTCAATTATTCCCTTAGAAGACCTAATAGTTTTATCAGCCAGTTGAATGCTCATCTTAGTTTGCTTAGGTTTTCCAAGACCTAGTTGTTTAAACAGTTTATAAGGCATGACATTTATACTAGCCCCTAAATCAGCTAAAGCATTTTTGGTGTCTAGGCTACCAAATAAACAAGGAATAGTAAAACTCCCTAGATCTTTCAATTTGGTTGGCTGTTTATTTTGGAGAATAGCTAAGCATTCATCGTTGAGTTCCACTGTGGATAGTTCTTCCAACTTCCTTTTATTTGTGAGAAGTTCTTTTAAAAATTTTGTGTACTTCGGCTTCTGCATAATTACTTCAACAAATGGTAAGTTGATATGTAATTTCTTTAAGAGTTCAAGAAACTTACCGAATTGCTCATTCGTACGGTCCTTCTTTAGCGCATTTGGGTATGGGATATGAGGTTTATATTCTTTGACAATTTCATCTGTAGAACTTACCTCATCCTTTCCTTTACTTACCACAGGCTCATTGTGGCTTTGGGTTGGTTTTGGTTAACCCCCTATCATCTATAGTATCCATGGCATTGAGTTGCTCCTTAGGGTTAGTCTCAGTGTTGCTTGGTAACCCACCTTGCGGTCTTTCAGAGTTAGCTTGGTGAGCTGGCCTATTTGAGTTTCAAGTCCTTGAATGGATGCCTCCTGGTTCCTCAGTGCCGTTTCGGTGTTTTGAAAATGGGTTTCTGATACGGCTATAAATTTTGTGAACATCTCTTTAAGGTTTGGCTTTTTCTCTTGTTATGGAAGTGGCTGTTAAAATCCCGGAGGAGGTGGTTGTCTTTGACTTCCTTGTCATCCCCATGAAAAATTGGGGTGGTTCTGCCAACCTGTATTGTAAGTATTACTATGAGGGTTATTTTGAGGTTTAGAATTGTTACCCATATAGTTAGCTTGCTCAGGTCCCATGCCATGTCCATAAGAAGAGTAATCTAAATTGAACATATTTCCTTGGTTTGCGTCATACTGCATCACTGGGTGTGCCTGCGTAGAACCAACAAAATTATCAAACTTTTTATTTAAAAGTTCTACCTGATTAGTAAGCATGGTGATAGCATCAATATTATAAACTCTTGCGGCTTTTGTCGGCTTTGTCCTCATGACTTGCCATTGATAGTTATTCAGTGACTTCTCTTCAATAAATTCATAAGCTGCTTTGGGTGTTTTATTGTTGATTGTTCCTCCTGCGGCTGCATCGATCATTTGCCTTGTTAAAGGATTCAAACCGTTGTGAAAGGTTTGAACTTGGAGCCACAAAGGTAATCCATCATGAGGGCACCTTCTCAAAAGATCTTTGTATCTCTCTCAGGCATCGTAAAGTGTTTCTAAATCCATCTGCATAAAAGAAGAGATATCCTTTCGTAATTTAGCTGTTTTAGCTGGAGAAAAATATTTAAGTAAAATTTTTTCGGTTATCTGTTCCCATGATGTGATTGAGCCTCGTGGTAAAGAATTTAACCACTGTTTGGCTTTATTTCTCAAAGAGAATGGGAATAGCCTTAGACGAATGGCATAATCAGAAACGCCTTTAATTTTAAAAGTATCACAAAATTCCAAAAAATTGGCTATGTGTGAATTTGGATCTTCATCCTGTAAACCATCAAACTGCACAAATTGCTGAATCATATGAATAGTGTTAGGTTTTAATTCAAAATTATTAGCAGCAATGGCAGGTCTAATAATGCTAGTTTGAGTACCAGCCAAACTAGGTTTAGCATAATCATACATAGTGCGAGGAGCTTCATCTTGTTCTGCGGGTAGTGCTGGAGGTGGTTGAATGTTTTGATTTACTTCCATCTCTTCTGTAAGTTCTGGCTCTTGTTCTTGATCTTGTTCTAGATAATGTAGGCTTCGCCTGATCTCTCTGCGAGTTCTGCAAACTGTCGCTTCTAAATCTTCGTCAAAAAGTAATGGCCCTGCCGGGTTGTTTCTAGTCATAAACTAGAAATACCTAGAAGGAAAAATCAAAGAAAATTAAAATAAAATAAAAATAAAAATAAATAAAAACTGAAAATAAATAAATAAAGTAATGGCTAAAGTAATAGAAATCGAGTTTTCGTAATATTTTAGTTCCCCAGCAACGGCGCCAAAAACTGGATACTCGCGATATTAAGTAATAAAATTTATAAAAACTGATCACACCAAAAACTAACTAATATCACGATTTTAAAGGCAAACGCACCTATCGAACAGTAGTATAGTTTAGTGGTAAGAAAATACTTACTTCTTTTCTATTATCTAGCCTAAAAATCAAAGAGGGTTGTTTGAAACTAATTCTAAAACTAGCTAAAAGTGCACAAAAAGTAAAGTGGGGAAAGACTCTTTGGGAAAACTGATTGATATAAGCAATACTCAAGGGAGAATCCACCTAGACTTCACTTGTTATTAACTTCTTGAACTAGATGATTTCTTCACTTGACTTGATCTGTAGAGATCCCTAACCTATGTTAATACCTCCGTCGAGGATAAGAACAACTAATCCTAGGTGGTTAACTAAAGTTTCTTTATTAATTAACACCCCTAGGTTGCATTAATTCGATCTATGGATCCCCATATTAGGTTTGACCCTAATTCGACAGATTTATGTCACCTTATGTCTAGGGTTGCATGCAACTCAGCTTAATTATGGTAGATCTACTCTTAAAACAGGGACTTTTGCTCCTCTTCCTAAGCACATCGGTTTCTTGAAGTAATACCTAGGATTATTAAATCAAGAATGAAGAGCACATAATTAAGAACAACTCAAGTATTTATCATATAATTCAAGAATAAATAATAATAAGATCTATCTTAGGTTCCATCCCCCTCAAGTATTTGAGGGGTTTAGTTCATAATAAAGAAAGAAAACATCTCAGAAGATATAAAATAACAAAACATAAAAGAATCAAAAAAACCCTGAAGGAATTTAGGGAGATCCTCTGTCTTGATGTAGAATTCCTGACTTCTGGGATGAATCAATCGGCTTCCCTTAGAGTAATTCCTTACTTTCACTCCTTGTGTTGACAGAAAGATGGCGCTCCTTTTGGGAGAAAAGAGTTATTCCCTTAGCGGGAAATAAGCACACCCTTGAAGTTGCCTCCTAGGGTCTTTATATAGAGTTTAGAATGACTTTCTTAGCCCCTAACTATCCTTTTTCGAGTAGAATTAAACTTTCTCGCGATAGGGACATGCCCGTGGGCTATGTGTTGGCCTATTGATGGTGGCACGGCCGTGTGGTCTGGTCGTGCTTGTTGGGGCTAGGCCGTGTTGTACGTTGTGTGGCACGACCGTGTGGTGACTATTTGGGCCGTGTCGTTTTCGTATTTTGGCCTATTTTTCTCGTTTTTGGTCCGTTTTCCATTTTTTTCTCTTCCCTATGCTCTTCTGAGTATAAGATATGAAAAAGAAAGATTAAGAGCACCAATTCTCACAAAATTGATAATAATTCATCCAAAATATAAGCTAAACATGAGGTAAAAATATGTATAATTTATCGTTTATCATAGTGCTCGTGGATAGCAAGGCTAAGGAATTGGCCAAAGAGAAAAGGAAAGCTTAGATGGAGTCCTGTGACTCAAGAAAGAGACAGTTGGGCAAGTCATTCCAATCCTCCTCCAAGAAATCAAAAGAATTTACTACTCGATCAGCTACTTCAGTGGGGTTTTCAAGCAAAGGCAAAGGCAAATAGTATTTAGTCTCCAAAGCTTAGACTACCTCAGTTGCGAGTGTGGGTAATTCTTGACCCAGTAGGCCTGAATGTCCCTAATGTGGTAGACGCCACCTCGGTGAATGTCGAGCACATGAGTGGGCTTGTTTCAAGTGTGGTTCTCAAGACCACTTCATTAGAGAATGTCCCGAGATGATTGAAAAAGATAGAGATCAGAGTGCAAGATCGGGTAATGCTCCCTCTAGTGGTAGACCCCAGAGAAACTTGGTATGGGAGTGAGGAATAAAGGCACACTGAAAGAGCAAACTGTGAGACCCAATGGTAGAGCGCCAACAAGGACGTACGCCATTCGCGCTCGCGAAGAGGCATCATCACCCAATGTAATTACGAGTACATTTTCTCTCCATGAAACTTCTATTATTGCTTTGATTGATCCGGGATCTACTAACTCATATGTTTGCATGAAACTAGTTTCTAGCATGAGTATACCCGTAGAGTCTACAGAATTTGTGATAAAAGTATCCAATCCCCTAGGCAAATGTGTGTTAGTAGACCAAGTATGCAGAGATTGTCCTTTGCTGATTAGGGGTCATTGTTTCCCAGCTAACCTCATGCTTTTTCCATTCGATGAATTTGATGTAATCCTTGGTATGGATGGTTAACCACTCATGATGTAATAGTGAATTGTGGTAGAAAATTTATTGAACTAAAATGTGAGAATGGTGATACACTTTAAGTTGAATCAAATGAATTTGAGAGTTTGCCTACAGTGATTTCTTCCATGGTCGCTCAGAAATGTATAAGAAAAGGGTATGAGGCTTACATTGCTTTTGTGATGACTACAAAAGAGTCGGAGTTGAAAATTGAGTCAGTACCAGTAGTTTGTGAGTATCAAGATGTATTCCCAGAAGAGTTGCTCAGATTGCTTCTGGTTGGAGAGGTAGAGTTTGGTATAGAGTTGGCTCCCGGTACTACACCTATTTTAATTGCTCATTACAGAATGGCTCCGACCGAGTGAAAAGAATTGAAAGCTTAGCTACAAGAATTGACAGATAAAGGTTTTGGAAGACTAAGTCATTCTCCGTGGGGTCTTCCCGTATTATTTGTGAAAAAGAAAGATGGTTCTATGAGGTTATGCATTGATTATTGGCAACTTAACAAGGTGACCATAAAGAACAAGTATCCTTTGCCAAGAATCGATGATTTATTTGACCAGTTGAAAGGAGCCACAATGTTCTCTAAGATAGATTTGAGATCCGAATATTATCAGTTAAGAGTTAAAGAGTCTGATGTGCCGAAGACTGCATTTTGAGCGAGGTATGGCCATTATGAATTTCTTGTTATGTCGTTCGGTTTAACTAATGCTCTTACAGTGATGCATCCTTAAATGGATTGGGCTGTGCAAAAAGGCAAGGTGATTGCATATGCCTTAAGACAATTGAAGCCCCATGAAAAGAATTATCCGACTCATGACTTTGAGTTGGCCACAATAGTGTTTGCATTAAAGATTTGGAGGCGCCATTTATACGGAAAGCAATGCCGAGTGTTCACCAATCACAAGAGTCTTAAGTACTTGATGACACAAAAAGATTTGAACTTATGGCAACGGAGATGGCTTGAGTTATTAAAGGACTATGAGTTGGTTATTGACTACCTCCGGGGAAAGCGAATGTTGTTGCCAATGCTCTAAGTCAGAAATCGCTATTTTCCTTGAAGGCTATGAACACATGGTTGTCTTTAACTGATGATGGTTTAGTTTTAGTAGAAATGAGAGCTAGATCAATGTTTGTTCAAGAGATTTGTGAAGCACAATCAAGTGACAGAGAATTGGAAGCCAAGAAAGCTCTGTGCGAATCAGGTACCGATCCAAATTTTCAGATCAATTTAGACGGTTGTGTAAAGTTCTGAGGTCGAATTTGTATAGCAAAGGATGATGATGTTATTCAAAGAATTCTACATGAGGCACATAGAGTCGTATGTCCATTCACCTCTGTAGTACCAAGATGTACAACGATTTGAAGAAATGGTATTGGTGGCCGAACATGAAAAGAGATATCTCCGAGTATTTAACGAAGTGCTTGATTTATCAACAAGTAAAAGCAGAATACCAAGTACCTTTCAATTTATTATAGCCTATCATGGTTCTCGAGTAGAAATAGGACCGTATTACCAAGGATTTTGTGACGGGTTTGCTGATGATACCGAAAAAGAAAGATGCTATTTGGGTTGTGGTCAACAAGCTTACAAAGTCAGCCCATTTTATACCAGTGCATACAGATTATTCGCTTGACAAGTTAGCTGACTTTTATATTTCAGAGATTGTGAGACTATACGGAGTACCATTATTGATTATTCCGGATAGAGATATGATATTCACATCATGATTTTGGAAGAAGTTACAAGAAGCTATAGGTATAAAGCTAAACTTTGGTACCGCTTTCCATCCACAAACCGACGGTTAGTCGGAGAGAGTAATACAGGTACTTTAGGAGATGCTCAGATGTTGTGTGTTGGAACTCCAAGGTAGTTGGGAAAAGTACCTACCTTTGGTCGAATTTGCCTACAACAATAGTTTCCAGTCGAGTTTGAAAATGGAGCCTTATGAGGCATTATATGGGCGTAAGTGCCAAACGCCTTTGTATTGGACAGAACTCAAGGAAAATCAGATTCATGGGGATGATTTAGTTAAGGAAAGAGAGCAGAAATTAAAAGTGATTCAAGACTATATGAAAGCTGCTTTTGATAGATAAAAGTCATATGCATATTTGAAGCGGAAAGAGATCGAGTTCCAAGTTGGGGATAAAGTATTTTTGAAAGTTCTTTATGGAGAAAAGTTCTTAGATTTGGCCGAAAGGGTAAATTAAGTCTGCGTTTTATCGGACCATACGAGATCATCAAAAGGATAGGACCGGTAGCTTATCGGCTAGCTTTGTCATCTGAGTTAGAAAAGATTCATGATGTATTCCATGTGTCCATGTTGCGACACTACTGATCGGACCCTTCACATGTGATTACCCCGACAAAGATTGAGATTCAACCAGACTTGACTTATGGTGAAAAACCGGTTAAGATTCTGGCTCGAGAAGTCAAACAGTTAAGAAACAAAAGTATAGCCCATGTGAAAGTATTGTGGTAAAGATATGGGGTAGAAGAGGCAACATGGGAGCTTGAGGAAACCATGAGAAACCAATATCCAAACCTTTTTACCAGTAAGATTTTCGGGGACGAAAATCTCTAAGAGGGAGAATTATAACAGCCCGAATTATGGCTTAGTCGAAATAGTGGTTTTGAGACCACAAATCCAAAGTAGAAATATATATTTCATGATTATTTTTAAGTTTATGACATGATTGCATGGTAGTGAGAAAATTTCATGAAGGAATTTCTATGAAATAGTAATTAATTTGTCTTTTAGGACTAAATTGAAAAAGTTACAAAATATGAGTTTCTAGAAGTTTTAAGGATGAATTGGCATTAGAAAAATTATTAGAAGTCCTTATTTAGCAATTAGACCATTTATTAGATGATGGACAAAAATGCCCAAGGAAGGAAAATTTTCTAAAGAAAAGGGTATAAGGGCATTTTGGTCCTTTGGATAATTAATGAAATAAAAAGGGAAAAATAAGTCAAAAATGTGCTCATCTTCTCCATGCTTGTGCTAAAATTTCAAGGGACTCCATAGCTAGGGTTTTGACATTTTCAAGCTCACTAGTAAGGGCAATTTAGCCCCGTTTTTAATTCTCTTCGTATTTTTGAAATCCTCGTAGCTTAATTTAGCTATTTCTACCACTAATTTGAGCTAGGGTTTATGTTCAAAAATATACCCATGCATGACATGCATGTATTTTGATGTCTAGTGGTAGAATATGAAAGTTTAAAGTGTAGTAAACATATTTTACTAGGTGATTTTTCATGAAAATCCCTAATAGGGATCAAATCGTAAATCTAGTAAAATGTGTAGTAAAAGTGAAAATTTATGACAAATAGGGGCTGTTATGAGCACATGAAAGGTTCGGCTAGGTTTGGGTAATCACGAAAATAAGTGCATTTCATTTTACGAGCCTAGGGACCATTTTGCAAATACACAAAAGTTTAGGGGCAAAATTATAAATTTTGTCAAAGTATATATTATGGGCTAATTAGCCTATGTGAATACTAAATAAGTGAAATTTGTCATTTTAGGTCAAGAAACACAAAGCCCGGACCGAGACTGTGGAAAAAGCAAGGTGGTGGATTAAGTCGAATATTCACCCATATTTTGGATCCGATGTAAGTTGTATGCAATAAATTAGCGTTATGCATTTTGAAAATTATAAAGACGATTTTCTATGAATTTATGTTATTTCTATGAAATTTATTGATATGATTTTTACAAGGAAATGAGAAAGTAATAGTTGAGAAATCCCAGTTAAATTTGAAGGAATACGAGGGATACCGTAGTCATAACATGAGAATTTGTAGGTCCCGTGTAAGACCATGTCTGGGACACGATATCGACACCGAATTGAGATCTCATGTAAGACCATGTCCGGGACATGGCATTGGCATCGACATATGGTACCGTATAAGACGATGTCTGGGACATGGCATCGGTACCGAGACGAGATTTAGATCCCCTATAAGACCATGTCTGGGACATGGCGTTGGCATCTAACAGTGATCTCGTATAAGACCATGTTTGGGACATGGCATCGGCATTAGTTTACGATCCCACGTAAGACCATATCTGGGATATGGCTTCAACATCGACATGTGATTCCCATGTAAGACCATATCTGGGATATGGCATTGGCATCATACAATGAGAGTGACTTTTAGGTATCTTTCGGTATTCTAAGTAAATTAACAGAAGAAGTATTCAAGTTGATGAATTTAGCAAGAAAGATTAATGTTTTGTGATGAGTGATACAGGTACACATGAATAAGTCACGAGAAAAATGAAAACGTAATGATATGAGTATGACGGTGAGAAAAGCATGAGTAAGCCATGAAAATGTGTAAAGAAATTATGTGATATACATGATACATTATTTGGATGATTATTTCATGATTTATGTTGCTATTTATTTCATGCAACTTACTAAGCAATTATGCTTACTCCCTTTTTTTTCCCTTTTCCTTTTAGTCTTGCCAAGCTAGCTCGGGGATCGTTAACAATCGAAGCTTGAAGTCACACTATCAAGCCTTTCATTTTGGTATAGTAAAGTCTAATTATTTTATGTGTGGCATGTATAGGAGCTTGGTCATTTTGATATTTGTCATTTTGGGCAGCCATATGTGTTGGCTATTGATGTTACTTAAGTCAATTTGTAATGGCCTTTGGAAATGGGCTAGTATTGATTAAGTTTAATTATACAAAGTGAATGTCATGTTATACGTTATTTAAGTTGGCCTTGCGTTTGATTAAGTTTCAAGGTGGCAAAAGGCTTGGAAAATAGCCTATACTTGTCCACACAGGTAGGCACACGGATGTGTGTCTAGGTCATGTATGACACACAGTTAGCCCCACGGGCGTGTTGATAGGACGTGTGTCCCGTGCACCTAATTTATGCAAAACAGAATACCCAGTAATTTTCACACGGGTAGAGACACAGCCGTGTGTCTTAACCGTGTAGAGGGCATGGCCTAGCACATGGCCGTTTGGCTTGGCTGTGTGACCTAAATTGCATGGTGACGTTATAAAGAGAATGTCCAGGTTTTCACACACTGGCTAAGGCACGGACGTGTCGAGGCCGTGTGAAGGACACGGGCCAGGGACACGAGCGTGTGCTAGGTCGTCTGAATACCCTTGTAGGTTCAAAATGAAAACTAAATTCAACACAGACTAGGGACATAGAGGTGTGTGACCACACGGCCTGCTCACACGGGCTTGTCCCACTTGACACGGGCATATGGCCCTGTTTTGAGCAAAAAATTTTTCACTGCCCAAAAGTCTTTGGTTTGGTTCCGAACCACTTCCGATGTATGTTTTGGGCCTGTAGGCCCATGATAAGGATTTTAAGAGAATGTACGAAAGGTTTTTAAATAGAAACAAAATTTTATGGTTCGACTTTACACGTTCGAGTAAGTTAAGTATGGTAATGCCTCGTACCCTGTCCCAACGTCAGACACGGGTTAAGTGTGTTTCACTGAGGGTTCTAATAGCTCTACAGAGGTAGTGAGATTTTTCTGCACTAGTTGATAAGGTGAAGATTGCCAAAGAGGTTTGGCATTCTGAGCTCTAGAACCGTGAGAAGGAGATAGGTAAGAACAAGAAGGATTCAGAGCCCTTCAGTTTTGTTCAGAAGCCTAAGAAAAAGGTCAGAGTTTATGAGAGTTTATAGGCCGGTCAGAGTTGGGGCCCCTGCTGTTGCTAGTAGACAACGACCATGTATTGACTATGGTAGACGCCATTAGGGCGAGTGTTGGAAAAGAACTAGGGTGTGTTTGAGGTGCGGTTCATTGGAGCACCATATCGGAAAGTGTCTACGGAGGCCCGATTAGATACAAGCTCTAGGTTTGGGTACTACACAGCCGTTGAGGTTTGACATCGAAAACGTTACAGGTGTGGAAACACGACTTTGTAAATAAAAATCAGTAAAAAGCCGAAAAATATGAATGTTGCCGCCACAGGGGCGTGTGATCACTCATGTGGTAGGCCGTGTGATGAAACATGGGCATAGGATCGATGAGGCTGGCCATGTGTAATTCATAGGTCAGGTCGAACTGGGCCGTGTGGGCCACACGGGCGTGCGGGCCCCACACTGGTGAACCACATGGGTGTGTAGGAATATTGGGCCAGGCCATGTGATTCACATGGCCAAGGCCATTTTGGGTCGTGTGGTCCCACCTGGGCATGCAACATGGGCCTGTGGGCCCATTTTCACTGTTTGACTGCTATGGTTGCACAAGTCGCCTGAGTCGACTATGGACCTACTGTAGTGTTGGTAAGCTTTACCTCGATCCCTAACTGACTGTATGACATTAGAATATGTATGAATGTATACTAAGCATGATATTTATACTATTCTAGTTGTATGTATGTTTCCATGAGATGGCATGTCATGGTTGTATGATGCATTGCATGGGGTAGGGATAATATGATTGGAGGAAGTGTATTGTACTGGCAGCTTTGCTGCAAATCACTGATGGCTCTAAAGCCTATTATACTGGCAGCTCTATTGCAAATACTGTTTAGTGCCACAACCGGTGCTAATTTGTAAGTGTAGGGATGGGTGGGTGATTTAATCCCCACAAGAGTGTAGGGTTGGAAATGAGATGTTGTATAGTGGATGGTTGGGTAGGACTTGCATATTGTACACTGCATTTCTGCATACTGATATTGTGATGGGCTAAGCCCTATTATTACTGCCACTGTTACTTTACTGTAATGGGCTATAGCCTTACTGCATACTGATTCTGTGATGGGCTAAGGCCCTACTGCTACTGTCACTGATACTACTACTATAATGGGCCAAGGCCCAACTAATTATTGTTACTGAGAAGGGCTTAGGCCCAGATTATTCTTTGCTTACATATTGTCTGTTTGGTCACATGGAGATTACACACTGAGTTTTCGTAAACTCACCCTTTTTGTTTTACTGTATAGGTAATCTCCAGACATAGGCAGATCGGTGCGACAGAGGACTTAGCGGTGGCCACACGACCATTTATAGTTTCGTATTTAATTATGATTTGAAGTATTATTTGGGGTATTTTTTTGTAGCATGGCATTTATGGATTTTTACTTTAACTTGGGTTTTATTTTTCATTGTTATGATTTATAACTGTTAGTGGTAGGAAATGATGATTTTCAAAAGAGACAAATGTTTTAAATATCGCAAATTATTTTAGAAGCTTTCGCAAAGTATAACGTTTTGGTATCGGATAATGAAATGTAATTAGATAATGTTTTGAAAAAGGATAATGTTTTGGAAACAAATGACATGACTTTGAAAGAACACAAGGTAATGAAAAGTTGTTAAATGGAAAAATGGTTTTTAGTAACGACTTAGTTTTGGAAAGCACTTCCATCTGACATCGCCAGATTCGGCCATAATGCCTAGGCCGAGTTTAGGCTGTTATAGATTTTCATTGTGCATAAATAGTACCCTTTTCTGTACCCAATATAAAAAATATCTCATGCGTTTAAATCATACATAAGCTTACTATCTCAACACATTATATCATTCAGTCAAACATTCTCATATCTCCTAACTCAAATATGCAATTACAAACTCAATCAAACATCTATACTATCAAACTAGCAATTTTGCCAACATATGAATCTTTTAAGGCTCAAAACATACCTGGTTTGAGCACTGAAAAAATCAATAATTTGGCTATTAAGACAATCCAACTAGCAGGATAGTTTTTCAACTATAACATGATATTTAACATTTTCAAACAATTTTTTGAGTTTAGAACCCACATCTTATTTTTTGCTTCATCGCAACACACTAGTGAATCTTCTAATTTTCCTTAATAATTCCTTAAACGAACCTCAACCAAAATTCAGTATGAATTCAATAAATTTACCATTAAACCAGCCCCTAAACACTCACTTATGATTTCAAACCAACCATTGAAATTATAACTATTTTATGAAGCCAAACTAGTTAAATTCCTTACACTGTATCAATGCAAACCATACGTACAATCGTTCTTCACCTTTACAGATGGTTTGGGGCATTTGGGTTTAAACCTAATTCAATAATATAATGGAAAATAAGTAGCTAATTAATGATTAAATTCCTTATTTAATCAATTCATAACCTTTACCCAACAATTATGTCGAAATGACAGACTAGTTACCCTTAATTGCACTTACGTTTCACGATTTGTGGGATCCGAATGGCCAATCGGTCAAGAATATTTTTCCCTAATTGATATCAGTTTAAAATTTGATTAGGAGGGTTCAAGAAATCAAATTAATTCTGGAAAAATATAGGCAAGAACCAAGAAACAAAACAGCCCCCTTCCTTGCACATAGGTGCACGCACCACCACCCATGGTGGCCAAAATTGGGGTTGAATTTTAAAACGGTTTGAGATATCATTAAATTCTAGAAAAATACCTTTGAAATAATTTTAAATACACCAAATTCCAGATCTGGAAATTTAGGTTTTTAATGGGTAAGATTAATTAAGAAATTGAAGAAAGAAGAGACCTTACCCAAGCTAGTCGAGATAAACGAAAATGACACTTTCTTGGCAATGTTCAGGATCGTTCTTGGAGTTCAAGATATCAGATTTGGGGCTGATTTTAATGAGGAAAAATAATAGCAATATGGTGGAGAATATGTTAACAAATCTTGTTGCAAAAAAAAGAAGAAGAAAGAGATGGTAAAACTAGGTGTAGATGATGACAACAATGAGTGAAAGAAAGAAAATTGAAGAGAAAAGAGGACAGAAAGAGGGTGAACGAATAGGGTAGGTAAAATTTGAATTAAAGGCTGAAAAATGCAATAAAGTTATATTTATACTTAGGCTTCAAGGGTATGGATGGCACATGTATTAAAGAAACAAGGGATTTTGCAAAATTTAATTATTTCGCAAAGGAAGGGTTTCAAACTTGGGGCCTCATTTAATTTCCATGCTTTCTCATATTTCTTTTAACCATTAGGCTTCTTTCTTATTCTTGAAATAATTTTGCAATATTTATTTTAAAAACAAGGCATGATGTATACTACGGTTTAAGGTAAAATTTGCAAAATAATAAAAATAGGGAGAGAGATGGATTTGAACTTAGATTTCAAGGAATGTTTTACTAACACTTGACCAACAAACCAATACCTCATTTTTTTCCTAGAAATGCATAGATAATTTAAAAAAATTAAGGCATGACCACTCTTTCTCGATCCCCAAACCTGATTCTACTAACCCCCAATTTTTAGGATGTTATAGGTAGGGAGAGAGAAAATACACCATCTTCCCTGTCGAAACATTAGATAAAATAAAAAGAGAAACTTGGATGCAATTGAAAGAGGGTTCCATGCTTCTTATAAAAAAATAGTTAGTGTAATTTAGTCATTTTTTATTTATAATTTTTATGTTTTGAAATCGTGGCAGTTTAATTTTGATAATACATGTTTTAATTTGGTAAATTTTTAAAGTTTATAAATATTTTCATTGTTGAATCTTGAAGCTTTTGGTGTTAAGTGGTTAGATTTGAAGCCTAGATATGGAAAAATGACTAGTTTGTAAAGTGAAAGTTGTTAGTTTGAACATAGAGACTAAAGTGTAAATATTTTGAAATTGGTATCAAATTTCTGTAATTATGGATAGTAGTGGTCTGTAGCAGGATGAAATTGAGATTGGTTTCAAAATCAATGCTCGAATTTGAAAGTTATAACTATTTCAATTTTAGGGACTAAATTGAATAAAATGAAAAATTTTAAAGAGCATTCAAAAAATAAAATTAAGCTAATTCATGTTTTTAATAAGATGAAAGAAGAGGGTTGAAATTGATAAATTGAATTGAATAATTGTATAGATTGAGAATTGGACCAAATCAAAATTAATAGAGGAAAGAGAAAAAATTGTTGGTTAGTCCTTAGGGAATTGACCGCTTACTTTTTTTTTTTTCCAGGTAACTTCATAAGGTATGATTGTACTTCATTTTCTGTATATTCGAATTATGAATTTGGGTATGTTTGATAGTAAATTAAATTGTTTGCAATTACTAAATCATAAGGAAATGTTCAATTAATTGATAAATTGAATATGATGAACTGCAATTTGAGATAATTAATGAATTGATAACTATTTATGATTCATCGGATCGTATTGGTGTGAATTTAATATATTATCAAGTTAGAGGATATTGAATAGAACTGAAAATAGTGTAATTCCATAAATTAAGGAACTGACCTTAAATTTGACTGAAATAGGATATGCTATTTGATAAACTGATGATTTGATAAAATAAGTTGAATTGATTCGATTTGTATCGTTTGATAGTGATAAGGATCGAATTGAATATATGTGAAAATATTATATATTATTATAAGTGTGAAATTAAATCATTATTTTTATGAAATATGCTATCATATTTGAGAATTTATGATTGGTTGATGAAACTATGAAACAAAATTAAGAAACCGTTACCCTATTAATTATTCAGGCAGAGTTGAATATAGTTGGCATGCCATAGGATAGGAAGAGTTCAGGGTTATTGTGACTACGAGTTGAGGAGTGCTGCGCACACCTATATGTCAGTTATATTGACCGATGTTAAAACACCCCAAACCCAACCTAGACTATAAGGCCCCAAAATTTTAATTTTTGTTGTTGTGAAAATGTGACAAAAAATTTGTCTGCTTCAGTGGTTAAGTGTTATGGGTGTGTGTGAGAGGTCCCAAGTTCGAGCCTTGTCTTGGGAAAATTTTGGTATTTTTATGAATAAGCCCTATCTTTGGTCAATAGGCTTTAAAGTAAAAGTTTGTAAGTAATTAACAGAATAGGCCTATTAGTTGTGTGAGAGTGGGTGACGTTTTGGCTCTAAGTTTCGGCTAGGGGTTTGAGTTGTAATGAAAAGCTGAGTCGTGGGTGGTTGAGATAATGTGGGTACTGGGATTGGGTGAATCAGTTTCCCCAAAATACTCACTGTAGTTGATGCCATTCTCTCTCTCGCTCCTCTGCCTCTTCATTTTTTCCAGTTTTGTTTCTCTCTATAGCCAAAATTTTGCATCTCTTTCCTCCCTCTCTTCTTTGATTTTTCTTTGGTTCATATCTTTTTGGTGCAAATTGGATTGCGCGTGTGTGGTAAGTGATATCTCGTTTGGAATCATTCTTAGATGCTATTATCACTTTCGTGGGCTAATTTTCGGGTTTTGACAGTAGCAAAACATGAGGATTAAGCTCTCTTTGTACTATTTCGTAAACAAATTGATTTGAAGTGTTGGGGTAAATTTCAATCGTTCAAGGGTTGAGTAATCCATTTTATGTTGGTTTTAATTCGTCGATTAAGTGATTAATTGAGTGTTTTTTTTTGTCCAATATAGGTTCTGGAAGGCTCGGGGTTCGTCTTAGCTACAATCAAAACTAGGTGTGTACCCAAAATGTAGAAAATGAGGTTTCGACGAAAGTTGAAAACCCCACTATCGACACTACATGAGCGTGTGGTCACCCGTGTGGTAGGCCAGGTGCTAGGACACAGGCGTGTGATCGACGAGGCTAGGCCATGTGCAAAGGACACAGCCGTGTGATGGCCAGGTAGGCTATGTGTGAGATACGGGCTAGACTGTTTTGGGCCGTGTGGGCCACACAGGCGTGTGAGAATCTTGGCCAGGCCGTGTGATCCACATGGTCAAGGCCAGGCTGTGTAACGTGGATTTAAGGACATTTATTTTTTTGGGTTTTTACTTGATTTACTTCACGTATTGATAAACTACTAGACATAGGAAGTTTGGTTTTCAGAAAGAAAATATTTTTTTCAAAACACAAGGATTACTTAAGACGATTTTCAAAGCTTCCACAACGAGTTACATTTTAGACAATCGATTAAATGAGTAAAACGATTTTGTAACTAGTAAGAGATAGAGGAGAGTAATAAAGCGGAAATGGTTTTATTGCAATGACATAATTTTTCAACACCCTATCATGTGACATCGCCAGATACGGCCATAATGTCTAGACCGAGTTTTGGATGTTACATTTAGTGGTATCAGAGTCAGTTTGCAAAACTCAGCTATGGATTATGGGTTTTAAAACTTGTTTTTTAAAATATTAATTTTTAATGATTTGAGATGTTTTTCCTGAGTATGTGGTACACTGAGTCATCGGCACCGATCCTGTAAGTATTTTGAAACTGATAGATGTTTAAACTGAAAATATTATAGATAGTGTGCTTTGAAACTACTATAGGATGTACGCTGTGAAAACACTCTAGTTAGTGTATATTGAAACTGTAGTAAATTGATAGAGACCGCGACATATGAAAACAAATCGTGAATTACTGAGACTGTTACATAAAACATCTGCTAATAATTATTAAACTATAGCTGATTCATAAAACTTTTAATACAGATAAATTTGATTAGATATGAGCACACGAGGTATCCGCAGACGAGGTACTAGAGGTCGAGGTAAAGGCTGTAAGGGACCTCGAGATGAGTCCTCATCATTTGGCAGTATACCTAATCTAGACATGAGTGCGATGCCAATATCGCCTGTTACTGAGACTAGGTCTCAAGACCTCATGGCTGGGGACGACACATTGTCCCAGGCTATGCTAAGGATTTTGGAGTGGGTGGCTAGAGGCCGAGGGTCGGTTACAAAATGACTCCTGCCCAATGGAGCTGAGCTCTTTAGGGGTGTCACTAGAGTTGCCCCTAATGTGGTTGAGTACTGGATTGATTCCATGGAGAGGATCATGGATGATCTAGATTTCACCCTCGAGCAGAAATTAAAAGGTACAATCTCATTATTACGGGATGAGGCTTATCAGTGGTGGTTGACTGTTAAGGAGGGCACTCAGCCTGAACGTCTGACCTGAGAGCTCTTTAAGACCACCTTCCCAGGGAAATATGTGGGAGCCAGTTATGTGGACGCCCGTAGGAGGGAGTTCCTGAATCTTACTCAAGGGGATCGATCAGTGGCTGAGTATGAGGCTAAATTCCTAAGATTGAGCCGCTATGCTGAAGGTATGGTGGCATCGGAGTATGAGAGGTTTGTCCGCTTTGAAGAAGGCCTCAGAGATAATTTGAGGGTTCTGATAGCTCCACAAAGGGAGCGAGATTTTTCTATTCTGGTAAAAAAAGCGAAGATTGCCGAGGAGTTTAAGCGTGCTGAGCGCCAAAACAGAGATCGAGAGAGGGGTAAGAACAAGAGGGATTTGGAGCCCTCAAGTTCTATACAGAGGCCTAAGAAAAAGGCCAGATCTAATGGGCCAATTAGAGCTGGGCCCCTTACTATTGCTATTGGACTGCAGCCATGTGTAGATTGTGGTAGACGCCATCAGGGAGAGTGTTGGAAGGAGACTGGGGCGTGCCTAAGATATGGGTCTTTGGATCACCGTATTAAGGAGTGTCCGCTGAAGGCCGATCAGATGCAAGCTCAGGGTACTGGTACTGCATAGCCGTAGAGGATAGCACAGCACCCATCGAGAGGCCGTGGTCAGGCTAGAGGTGGTAATGGTATGGGCCGTGGGCAGAGAGCACTGGATAGAGGTGCTGGATAGAATGAGGCAAGGCAGTCGACTCTAGTATATGCTGCACCTTGCCGAGAGGATGGAGTTGCTCCAGACGTCATCACGGGTACGTTTCTTATCTATGATGTGCCATATATTGCATTGATAGATATAGGATCCATTCACTCCTATATAACCTATACTATGTCCAAAAATTTGGGAATTCTAGCTGAGAGCACTACGAGTGAGGTTACTGAACTGAGTCCGTTGGGGCAGTCCGTTCGAGTTAATAAACTATTTAGAGACGTTCCTTTAGAGGTTCAAGGGGCAATCTTTCTGGCTAATCTGATGGAGCTTCCATTTGGGGAGTTCGATTGAATTTTTGGAATGAACTGGTTGGTCAAACACCGTGTCAGCTTGGACTATGCAACTAAGAGGGTTGTATTGAGAGCTGAGGAGGAGAATGAGGTACTCATGATAGGAGAACGTCAAAATTATTTATCTAATGTGATTTCTGCACTGTTGGCTAAGAAGTTGGTTCGTAAGGGATGTGAGGCATTCTTGGCCTATGTAAGTGTTTCTGATTCTGAGGACTCTATAGTTAAGGACATCAGAACGATAAAGGATTTTTGTGGATGCTTTTCCTAAGGAGTTACTGGGTTTACCCACGAATCGCGAAGTGGAGTTTGGGATTGAGCTCCTTTTTGGTATAGCTTTGGTGTCCATCGCCCCCTATCGAATGGCACCGAAGGAGCTTGCGGAGCTTAAGGCATAGACTTAGGAGTTATTGGATCGTGGGTTCATCTGCCCTAGTGTGTCTCTGTGGGGAGCATCGGTACTGTTTGTAAAGAAGAAGGTTGGAACCCTGTTGATGTGTATTAACTACCGACAACTGAATAAGTTGACCATTAAGAATAAGTACCCACTATTGAGGATAGATGATCTATTTGACCAGTTTTAAGGAGCTTCGGTATTCTCTAAGATTGACCTTCGGTCTGTGTATCACTAGTTGAGGGTTAAGGAGGTTGACGTACATATGACGGCATTTAGGACTCGTTATGGTCATTATGAGTTCCTAGTGATGCCATCTGGACTGACTAATGCACCTGCAGCTTCTATGGATTTGATAAACCGAGTATTTTAGCCTTATCTAGATCAGTTTGTGGTGGTATTCATTGATGACATACTAGTTTACTTGAGGTCAGAGGATGAGCATGATGAGCACCTTAGAGTTGTGCTTTAGACTTTGAAGGAAAAACAGCTCGATGCTAAGTTTAGCAAGTGCAAGTTCTAGTTACGTGAGGTGACATTTCAGGGTCATGAGGTTTTTACTAAAGGGATTTGAGTTGATCCTCAAAAGATTGAGGCTGTGTTGGAGTGGAAGCAACCTAGGAACGTGCCTGAGATCCGCAGTTCTCTAGGATTGGTAAGTTATTATGAGCAGTTTGTTGAAGGATTCTCACTGATCGCAGCACCCTTAACTAAGCTACTACGTAAGGGTGTACCATTTGACTGGACTAATGTGCAACAAGAGAGCTTTGAGAAGCTTAAGACTATACTGACTGAGGCTCTTATTTTGATACAACTAAAACCTGGAAAAGAGTTCACAGTTTATAGTGATGCGTCACATGTCGGTTTGAGTTGTGTGTTGATGTAGGATGGTAAGGTGGTAGCATATGCATCTCGTCAGCTTAAGACACATGAGGTGAATTATCCGACACATGACTTGGAGTTAGCCGCCATGGTATTTGCATTGAAAATGTGGAGGCATTATTTGTATGGTGAGAAGTGTATCATCTACACTAATTACAAGAGCCTCAAGTATCTCCTTACTCAGAAGGAGCTGAATCTTAGGCAACGTAGATAGATTGAGTTGCTTAAGGACTACGACTGCACCATTAAGGACCACACTGGCAAGGCCAATGTGGTGGCTGATGCACTGAGCCACAGAGCTATGACCGATCTAAGGGCGATGTTTGCTCGCCTCAGTTTATTTGATGATGGTAGTTTGTTAGCCGAGCTTCAAGTTAAGTCGACTTGGATTGGGCATATTAAGGGCAAGTAGTTAGAGGACGAGTCTTTGGGTCTAAGGTTTCGATAGAGTAAGAGTGGTAGCACTAAGAATTTTGGACTGAATAGTGATGGGGTACTCTATTTTCGTGGGAGAATCTGCGTTCCAAATGATACTGATTTGAGACAATCTATACTAAGAGAGGCACATAGTAGCCCTTATACTATGCATCCTGGCAGAAATAAGATGTATTGAGACTTTCGTGAGTTATATTGGTGGCCAGGATTGAAACGGGAGGTTACTAATTGTGTGGTTAGATGTCTGACTTACCAGCAGGTTAAGACTGAGTATCAGTTACCTTCAGGTTTGTTACAGCTAGTTACGATTCCTCTATGGAAATTGGAGCGAGTGACTATGGACTTCCTTAGTGGGTTGCCCTGTAACACCCCAAACCTGGCCCAGACGTTACAACCAAGTTTGGTGTGTCACATTGAAGTATTTTTCGAAAACCATGTTTTCATTGAAAACCTTTCTTAATGTTTAGGAACTTTTACCGTCAAACTTGTATAAAACCTTAGCTTGTGTTTGTTTATTTTTCCAAAACGTGATTTATTATAATAATCATTCCTTTCTCAAACATTGTTAACAACTTTGAAAAATTTTATGGAAAATTGTGAAAGCTTGAAAACCTTTGTAGCTTGCAGAAACATGTTATTTTTAAAATAGTTTAAGTATCGGAAAATCAGATATTCTTTGTTATGGCTTAAAGTGAATGGGTACTATGCACCAGGTAGGAATCAAGAGAAGAGGAGGTGAGTCAATTAGACTGCTTAAGTACCAAGCTCTTCCATGATCCAATCCTAGACATGCACTCACCCATTGTGACACTTTAACCTTATGACTTGTCCACGAACAACAAATAAGGTTTAAGTCTATTTAAAATATTTATTTATGAAAATGTTTACGTTGCAGAAGATTTGCTATGTTATCGTGATATTTTGAAAACAAGTAACTTTTATAAAAATGTGCCTTAGAGCTAACCGATTTCAAAACGATTTAAACAATATCCTACTTAAACTAAAAATAATTGAAATAATTAAAAACCCAAAATAAAAATAATAAGAGCGGCCTTATTACAAACCCAAATTGAAAATAAAGCCATTGAGATGGGTAATAAAATAAATAATTTATTAAAACCAGAAAATGCAGTCTTCGTGGCCACTCTGAATCCCTCCCAGCTCCAAGTCCACAAACTAGGGCTCACCTGCAAGGATGGAAGAGAAAGGGGTGAGTTTGGAAAACTCAGTGTGTGCAGAAAGCCCATCCAAAGCCTAAGTCAGCTCAAGCCCACTGGGCCTAAGCCCTATCCAGTCTCAATGTCAACTGGGCCGAAGCCCTATTCACATACAATAAACTGGGCCTTAGCCCTTTTTAGATAGCAGTACTGCCCATAGGCCCATAACAATAATAGTACAGATAACATGCATGAATGCAAAGCCCATCATATGTAGGGAGACTACTCAACCCATCCAACCACTACACATCACACGTACCAACCTAACACACTATGTGGGGAGGCTACTCGACCCACCCAGCTGCTACACTCTACAGTCGCAGCATCGCTGCTCAGATAATGTGGCCACTAACAGTAATACAAGGCAAGGCCTCTTTCAGTAAACAGTATGGGCAAAGCCCTTTACAGTAATCAGTACGAGGCAGAGCCTCTTTCAGTGAACAGTACGAGGCAGAGCCTCTTTCAGTAAACAGTACGAGGCAAAGCCTCTTTCAGTAATCGTGGCAATGCCACTTGCACTTCCTCCATCAATAATCCCCAAATCCCATGCAACAGATAATCATGATATGGCATACAGTAAACAGAACCCGTAAATCATGCATTCAGTCAAATTTAGCCCTAGGGGCATAACAGTCATTTTGTACCTAGGGGTAAAACTGTAATTTCTCACCTATGAGGGTATTTCAGTAATTATTCCACTTTTTAGGGTTTTATGCACTTACAGTCACTAATAATCCAATTTTCGTCTCAGCAGTCTATTTAACTTGTTTTAACAGTTTTTAGTTACTGGGCCCTAAAACCCCCTAATGGGCCCTACCGTGTCCCTTAGCTACTTAAGCCCATTTAGTCCAAGTTTCATAATCAGTTTACTAGTTTTAGTAGTTTCGATCCTACAGTCTAACAGAACATACTTATTGCCTATTTTTTTACCCATATGGTCCTGTAAGCCTATTGGGCCTACATTCGGCCCATCGAGGCCCAACTTACTGACGTGCACGAAATTGCAAACTCATTCATCTTACCAATTCTGATTATAGAACATTAACATTTCCAATCAACCCACGAGCACTCGCATGCTCGCAAGCCCACGAAATGTCAGAATTTCAGCATTTCAGATTTTCGGCTTTTGTTGAATTGAACCACAAGAGGGGATTTCGATACACACACCTGTTTTGCGAT
This sequence comes from Gossypium stocksii, assembly GCA_020496765.1. NCBI lineage: Eukaryota > Viridiplantae > Streptophyta > Magnoliopsida > Malvales > Malvaceae > Gossypium > Gossypium stocksii. Next base: position 48,653,954 of record CM035624.1, read on the forward strand.
ATTCCCCGATGAGATCACCCATGCGATTATCCTACATTCGGTCACTATAATAATCAGATTACAAAGCCATATTAACCAACGTAACACTTACTTATCATATTCGGCCATACTTAATCAGTATTACCCACTTACCTTCGTCGACCTTTAACTACTAGATCTAGATCTAAATATAGATTGCTTCCACGACTTTAGCCTTTATTGCTCCTTGCCAATTTCCCTTCTTGTGACTAAAACACAAAAAACCACACAAAGCAAAACTAGCATTACTCTTTAACAAATTCGACAGCCACCCTATGCATATAGGGCTTTTCAGCTTTTCTTAAATCCTGAAATACTAATAAGAAGAGAACCTGAACACTTGCTGAAAGGTTGCTAAACCAAGATACTTCCAAACTCGTTTCTATGCCGACTTGTACAATGATATGGAGATATCGGCTTTTGGTGGTAATCAACTAGTCAAAGTTAAATAGGAAGATTTTTATGATTGAGGACGTAAGGAAGATGGAGAAAAGAAGAGAAGATAGAAGGAATAGAGTGTATAGATTCAGCTAAAGAAAGGAAATCAGCAAAGTAAGTTAAGGTGTAAGGTTTCGGCTTTTAAGGAAAATCAGTTACCAATGTTTTTTGAAGAGAAACAAAAGGGAAAATAATTTTAAGAGTATAAGAAGATGAACAAAAATAAAAAGGACGAAGGTTGATGATGGAATGATAGGAGAATTTTAACAAAAAGATAACAATTACTAAAAACTCTTTCGGCATTTAAATGCCCAGGGCTGACTTGGTACCCATAAATTCCCTTTTCGGCATAATAATTTGAATACAATTAAAATTTTTTTCCATCAGCTGCTGCCCTTTTTATCCTATTTTAAATTCATCCTTATCTCACAATTTACTCCTTGATTTCAGCTCGTAGTAGAGTTTGAATTTCAGTCAAACTCCTTGCACCGAACAGCAGCACTCCACACTACTTTAGCCACTCCATCCTACTACTAAGAGGAGTTCCAATCGTGTACAACTCTTCTCCACGCGTGCACAGCAAAAAGGATGGTCTTTCGTGAGCACAATAGCTCGAAATCGGGTCCTCCAGACACACACCCACACTGCTGGCCACTGGGACATGCTTTCGCTTTCAATAATATACCGACACACTTAATTATAAGCCATACCCGCTGAAGCCTCTGCTATTTGAAAAAAATAAAACCAAAATCCCGCTAGCGCCTGGACTCAAACTCACGCCCGCTCAGACCCCTCTAGCACGCTGCAGCCACTACGCCACAGGCGCTCCTTGTGGCATAATCTCGTTGCAGCTTCTTTTAAGCCTTATTTCATCACAACCCACTTACTAAAAAAAAATATAAACGTTTTGCGCGCGCTGTGCCTTGAACCTAGGCACCTCCCACATCCTCCTAGCGTGCTTAGCTACTAGGCCAGGCACTTCCTTTGTGTATAAACTCAGCCCAAATTATATATAAGTCCTATTGCCCAGATTCTCCTAAAGAAGCAAAATGAAGAATTTTTCTGCTACAGTCTTGAATCGAACCCAAGACTTTTCCCGCACTATAAATCATTCATAATTTATTTATACACCAAATTTAAACACCAAATTAATAACAATAATATTATAATTTTTTAATAAAAATAAAAATAATTACAATTTTATCTAATAATAATTATAATTTTCATAAAAATTTAAAACATCAGTAATAATAACAGTAATATTTTATCAATAATAATAATTTTTTTCTTTTTTTTAAAACACTAATATTTAAAACTTCTCAATTATTCAGGTTTTCTTTTATCCGAACCCAGACTCAAGGCTAAATTCTTCTAGGCCCAAATTCAGGATGTTACATGCCCCTAACATCCACTAAGAAGGATTCAGTATGGGTCATCGTGGATCGATTGACCAAGTCCGCCCACTTCATATCGATTTGTATTGATTATTCTCTGCAGAAGTTGGCGAAGCTTTATATTGTTGAGATAGTGAGATTTCATGGAGTACCAGTTTCGATCATCTCTGATAGGGATCCTCGCTTCACGTCTCAGTTTTGGAGAAAGTTAGATGAGGCTTTGGGTTCAAGGTTAGACTTCAATACTACGCTCCATCCTCAGACCAATGGTGAATCGGAGAGGGTGATTCAGATACTGGAGGATATGTTAAAAGCTGTGTTATTGATTTCTGAGGCAATTGGAAGGATTATCTGCCACTGGCAGAGTTTGCCTATAATAATAGCTTCCAGTCTAGCATCCAGATGGCACATTACGAGGCTCTGTATGGTCGTAAGTGTCGCACTCCTTTAAGTTGGACTGAGTTGGGTGAGCGACGTGTTCTGAGTCCTGATTTGGTTTCTGAGACAGAGGATAAAGTTAGACTGATTTGGGATTGTTTAAAAGTAGCTTCTGACATGCAGAAATCTTATGTGGATCTGAAGAGGCGTGAGATTGAGTATTTTGTGGGGGACTTCGTATTTTCAAGGTCTCGCCAAGGAAGAAGGTTATGAGATTTGGTTGTAAGAGAAAGTTGAGCCTTAGGTTTATTAGACCTTATCGTATTCTAAAGCAAGTGGGACCGGTTGTTTATTAGTTGGAGCTACCTTCGGAATGACGTGTTCCACGTCTCTATGTTAAGGCGCTACCGCTTTGATCTTACTCATATTGTCCCTGTTCAGGAGATTGAGGTTAGGCCAGACTTGACCTTTAAGGAGGAGCCGGTTCAGATCCTTGATCCCGATGTAAATGTTTTGAGGAGGAAGTCTATTCCACTAGGGAAGGTGTTGTGGCGTAATCATAGCACTAAGGAGGCGACGTAGGAGCTTGAGGTGCAATGCGTTAGTAGTATCCCCATCTGTTCTGATCAGGTAAATTTCAAGGACGAAAATTTCTTTTAGGGGGTAGAATTGTAATGCCTCAAAATTTTAATTTTGTTGTTGTGAAAATGTGACAAAAAAATTGTCTGCTTCAGTGGTTAAGTGGTCAATAGGCTTTTAAGTAAAAGCCTGTAAATAATTAACAGAATGGGCTTGCTGGTCTGGTGGTTAAGTGGTGTGTTGTTATGCTGGAGGTCTTGTGTTTGAATCCCTGCGTGAGCGTGGGTGACGTTTTTGCTCTAAGTTTCGACTAGGAGTTTGAGTTGTAGTGAAAAGCTGAGTAGTGGGTGGTTGAGATAATATGGGTTGTGGGATTGGGTGAATCAATTTCCCCAAAATACTCCCTATAGTTGATGCCATTCTCTCTCTCCCTCCTCTGTCTCTTCATTTTTTTTTCAATTTTGTTTCTCTCCATAGCTGAAATTCTGCATCTCTTTCCTCCCCTTCTTCTTTGATTTCTTCTTTAGTTCGTATCTTTTTAGTGCAAATTGGACTGCTCGTGTGTGGTAAGTGATATCTTATTGGAATCATTCTTAGATGCTATGATCACTTTCGTTGGCTAATTTTCGGGTTTTGGCAGCAGCAAATCGTGAGGATTAAGCTCTCTTTGTACTGTTTCATAAACAAAGCGATTTAAGTGTTGGGGTAAGTTTTAATCGTTCAAGGGTTGAGTAATCCATTTTGGGTTGGTTTTAATTCTTCGATTAAGTGATTAATTGAGTGTTATTTTTTGTCCAATATAGGTTCTAGAGTGCTCGGGGTTCGTCTTAACTACAGTCAAAACTAGGTGTGTACCTAAAAATGTAGAAAATAGTGTTTCGACGAAAGCTGAAAACCCCACTATCGACGCCACATGGGCGTGTGGTCGCCCATGTGGTAGGCTGGGTGCTAGGACACGAGTGTGTGATCGATGAGGCCAGGCTGTGCGTGAAGGACACTATCGTGTGATGGCCAAGTAGGTCGTGTGCGAGACACAAGCTAGACTATTTTGGGCCGTGTGGGCCATACGGGCGTGTGGGCCCACACGTGTAGTCACATGAGCGTGTGGGATTCTGGGACAGGCCATGTGATCCATATGGGCAAGGCTAAATTGGGCCGTGTGGGCCCACACGGGCAGGCCACATGGGTATGTGAGCCCATTTTTACTGAAATGATTTTTTAAGGTTGCACGGGTCGCCCAAGTCGACGGCGAACCTTCTGTAGGGTCGGTAAGCACTACTTAGACCCTTGACTGTGGGAAATTGATTATGTGAATTATGTATTAAGCATGTTATATATAAAGCATGTATACTGAACTGTATGTATATCTGATAGAGCTATGATAGCATGACATTTCATTGTATGTTGCATTGCATTGGGTTGGGTTGGTATAATTTGGGGGAAGTACTCTAAAAGGCTCTTAAGCCTAATATGGCAGCTCAACTACAAATTACTATTTTGTGTCGCATTCGGTACTACTCGGAGTGTAGGGATGGGTGGATGATTTAATCCCCACATGGAGTGTAGGGTTGGACGGAGATGGTGTGTAGAGGCTGGTTGGGTAGCAATTTGCCACTGAATATTGTATGACTGATACTAATACTGTGATGGCCTAAGGCCCTACTGCATATTTGATACTGTACTGAGATGGACTAAGGCCCAACTGATACTGATACGGTAAGGGGCTTAGGCCCAAGACTGTTTGACTGTGCACTGTGATTGCTGTTGTTTATTTTCTGACGGGTTACACACTGAGTTTACGAAAACTCACCCCCTTTTTGGTTTACTGTGCATAGGTAATCCCTAGACTTAGACAGGTCAGTGTAGTGGAGGACTCGGCGGTGACTACAGGCTTTGGACTATTTTGATTTACAATTTATGATTCATGGTTTTAATTTTTATGGGTTAAATTTTTGATGTATTGTGGATTTAAGGACTTTTTTTTGTTTTGGTTTTTACTTGCTTTACTTCACGAATTTATACCTGCTAGATGTAGGAAATTTAGTTTTTAGAAAGCAAATGTTTTTTTTTTCAAAACACAGAGTTTACTTAAGACAGTTTTCAAAGCTTCTGCAACGAGTTACGTTTTAGGCAATCGATTAAATGAGTAAAACGATTTTGTAACCAATAGGAGATAAAGGAGAGTAATAAAGCGGAAATGGTTTTATCGCAGCAACATAGTTTTTCAGCACCCTATCACGTGACATCACTAGATATGGCCATAATGTCCAGGCTGGGTTTCGGGTGTTACATAGACATTACGGTCGGATTATGAGGGTTACATTCTTACGTAAAAATATTCATGTTTAACATTTGTAAAAAAATCTTGATTTTAACCTCAGAAAAATAAAGTGATCAAATTTACTAAAAACATGAACAATCATATGATCGTGTGAAAACACCTTGTTACACCAATTTTATCAAAATAATCACATATACTTGACTAATTGAGTTGTAAAAAATTATGTTAAATTTCAAAGATTTTGCAGCGAAATAAAACATTTTAGAATTTTGTCTTTTAACACCATAGTATATTATTGGTTACACCATCTTGATTAAGATTTCGTTTATGAATAAAGCATTTGCAAAATAAATACCAAAAACCAATAGCAATGTCCCAAACATAAATTAAAGTCCAAATGGTCTGAAAAGTACATGGAAGTCTATAACATACTAAACCAATAAAGTGAAAACCGAGCTCCAGACTCACTGTCCAATCCTAAGCCTGAGGATCACCTAAAATGAGAGAAAATAGATGAGTGAGCTAAAAGCCCAGTGTGTAACTTGGTTGACAACAGAGTCGTATGTTCAAAATTTTTCATATCATATAGCATGTCGAAATCATATTGTTTAACATATTAGAGTCGTATCATATAACATATCGGAGTATATCATACAACATATTAGACATATCCTACCCCCACCTACTACACACCATCTCTACTCAACCAGTAACATCAATTAGGATTTTAAGAGTGCATCTAACCAATCACACTGATATGTAACAGTATGGCACTCATAAGTATGCAGCTAAGTTGCCCGACAGAAATCATGGTTTAATCGCCATAAGTGTAGTAAAATTGCCGTATTACAGTTCCTCCATCATAACAAAACCTACCCCAAATGCATAGGCATAATCATAATCATAACATCATAATCTCATAAATTCTTATATCATAACTCGTATGGCATGCATACCTAATCATATATATATATACATTCGTTTGTTTTTGAAACATAGCATAACATATAGTTTATACAAAACAAAACTTACCTGAAATATTTCTAAGCTTACCCATGCATATATATGCTGAAACTTATGCTTTTTGGGGCCCACATAATACCCACGAACCAAATTTTAGAGTCCCTTAATCGGACATTAAAACTGGCCAAAAAGGCCCACACGACCTAATAAGCTTACCTGTGAGGTCCACATGGCCTACCTGTATAGGCCATGTAATCACACACTAAAAGCTCGATGAAGCAAATTGAAAATGCCAAGAGGGGGTAAATTAGCCTTTAAAATTTTGGTGAAAGCAAAGGCAAGAAAGAAATAAAGAACACAAAGAATTTAGAGTGGTTCGACACCAATTGCCTACTCTACTACCTTAGCTTTCCACCACTAAGGATTTTTCCCAAATTCACTAATTTGTTCAACCTTTGATGACAAGCTTTAACCTTAGAACTCCTTAAGATTTCTACCCCAAATCTTAAGTTTCAAAACCTCTCAAAGAGACACAAATGAGGTAACAAAGAAACAATCCTTACAAGGTAAATTTGTTTTCAAATTGAAGCACAAATATAATGAAATACACTTGAGCAAAAATAATAGAGATATTAAGTATATGTAAGAAGAATATGAAAATTTAAGCTCTAAAATTGTTTAATTGATGATATTTGCTTGAAGTACTTTTATTGGACGTTGTAGGACTTCAAACGTAACACTCGAAACCCGGCCTAAACGTTATGGCCGACTCTGGAAATGTCACATGGAATGGAATTTGAAATCGAAGTTGTCAGCTAAAATTGTTTCAATTTCTTAACTTTTATTTATCCCGGTAAAACGCGTCCTAATTGTTTTGTCTTAAAACGTGTCTTTTTAACAGAAGCTTTAGAAATCTGCTGTTTAAAGAAAATCGTTAATGTTTAGGAAAGCTTTAGCTTTAGGAAAACCGTTGAATTTGAGTAAACCGTTTATTTTGGAGAAAACTTAGGTTTATTGAAAACTGAGTTTTACCATGTCTAGCAGCTGTAAATCCATAAAATTGATATAAAATCCAGAATAAAAACAAACAGTCCAAAAGTCCCAAATTACATAAAAATTAACCAAATAAAAATTAAAACCATAAATGAAGATAAAATAGTTTAACAACCGAGTGGCCACCGCTGTGTCCTCCGCCGCACCGATCCGTCTAAGTCTGGGGATTACTTGTATAGTTTAAACAAAAAAGGGTGAGTTTACGTAAACTCAGTATGTAATCCCTATAGAAAACATGCATACAGTCAAATAACAATTATCAATTAAATGTAGTCTGGGGCCTAAGCCCATCACAGATTTAGATACAATTTAGGCCTTAGCCCATTTAGATACAATGATACATACAACAACAGAAATCAGTATCCTATCCACCAGCCTCTGCACACCATCTCCAACCATCCTTACACACCATGTAGGGTTTAAAACACCCACCCAGCCCTACACACCAAGTCGTACCGAATGGGCACATAGCAGTATTATGTTGCTGAGCTGCCAGATAATAGGCATGAAGCCTTTAAATACACTTCCTCCAATAATCAATCATCCCACCCCAATTTAGATGCAAATAATATACTTAGTGCAGACATACAGTATAACATGCTCATATGCCAATACTCAATTATCAATTAGTCCTACAGAACAGTATTTAAAACATGCGTATAATTATCATGCTTAAAACATACATCAATCAGTCAGATCATACAATTTGGGGTTTAAGTAGCTCTTACCAATGCTGCGGTGGGTTCACAGTCGACTTGGGCGACCCGTGCAACCTTAGGAAACATTTTAGTTAAATGGGCCCTTAGACCCATTTGGCTTGCCCGTGTAGGCCCACACGCCCGTGTGGCCCACATGGCCTAATTTGGCCTTGGCCATGTAGATCACACGGCCTGGCCCAGAAGCCCATACACGCGTGTGGCCTACACACCCTAATTGGTCTAGCCAGTGTCTCCCACACGGCGATACCAGGCCATTACACAACCGTGTTTTCCGTGCATGACCTGGCCTCGTCAAACACACAGTCATGTCCTAGCACACGGCCTACAACATGGACGACCACACGCTCGTGTGGCATCGACAGTTCAATTTTTTAGCTTTTCAGCGAACCTCGTTTTCTGCATTTTGGGTACACACCTAGTTTCGATTGATGCTAAAATGATCACTGAGCACTCCAGAACCTAAAATTGACTAACAATTCATCAATTTAGTCATGTAAATGGATTCTTAAATGAATACACAAAGAGGCGACCAATTCCTTAACCAACGAAAACATTACCTTAACTTAAACAACGGGAGTTTCGCGCACTTAGCGTGACAAATCCAAATCCTCAGCCTCTTGAATTCCTCTTAGCACCAACTGAAACTCTTAGCATAACAATACAACAAACCCAAAAGTAAAATTTATAAAAAACAACACTTTCCTTACCAACTACTGGCAAAACTGAAAATCATAGCAGGAAGAAGGAGACAGAAAAGGATGGCGACAGAAAGATGAGTTGACAATAAGAAAAGTTTGGAAAGCAAAAAAAAATTGATGTCGAATGCAACACCCCAAACCTGGCCCAGACGTTACGGCCAAGTCTGGTGTGTCACATCACCTAAAACTAACCAAGTTGCCTAGTTACTAAGTTTAGGGTGAGCTTTGTAAAAATGGTATTTAAGATTCTAGGAGAAATTCCATGTTTATTTGATGAATGTCCTAGTCACTGCCAGTTATTAAAAGACTTACTTTTCATCTTTAACGTGGTTAACCGATTGAGTCATGTGATTGATTTTGAAAACGTTGGATTAAGTTTGAAAACTCGCATAGTCGTATCCAAAATATTTTAAGCGATGTATGAATAAGATGTAAAAAAAACCCCAAAACAAAATAATTAGAGCGGCCTTATTACAAACCCAAAATTAAGGATAAAAATGAGTAATTAAAATAATGAAATAAATAAATAAACTTCAAACCAGAAACACAATATTCGTGGCCACTCTGAATCCCTCCCAGCTCCAAGTCCACGATCTAGGGCTCACCTGCAAGGGTGGAAGGAAAGGAGTGAGTTTGGAGAACTCAGTGTGTGCAGAAAGCCCATTCAAAGCCCAAGTTAGCTCAAGCCCACTAGGCCTAAGCCCTATCCAGTCTCAGTAATAATTGGGTCGTAGCCTTATTCAGTGCTCAGTTACTGGGCCGAAGCCCTATTCAATTACAGTAATCTGGGCCAAAGCCCTATCCAGATATCAGTACGACCTATAGGCCCAATACAGAAACAGAACAGATAATAAGCATAAACGCAAGCCTATCATATGTGGGGAGACTACTCAACCCACCCAACCGCTACACACCCCCCGTACCAACCCAGCACACCATGTGAGGAATAGCTCGACCCACCCAGTCTACACACCACAGTCGCAGCATGACTGCTCAAATATCGTGGCTAAGCCACTAACAGTATAATGAGGCAAAGCCCCTTTTCAATAATACGAGGCATAGCCCCTTTCAGTAAACGTGGCAATGCCACTCACACTTCCTCCATCAATAACCCAATCCCATGCAACAGATAGACATGATATGGCATACAGTAAACAGAAACAGTCAGTCATGCATTTAAGACAAGTTTAGCACTAGGAGCATGACAGTCAATTTACACCTAGGGGTAAAACGATAATTTCTCACCCTTAAGGGATATTTCAATAATTATTCCAATTTTATGAGTTTTATGCATGTCTTAGTCACTAATAATCCCATTTTCATCTCAGCAGTCTATTTAACTCGTTTTAACAGTTTCTAGTTATTGGGCCCTAAAACCCCTAATGGGCCCTATAGTGTCTATTAGCTACTTAAGCCCATTTAGTCAAAGTTTCATGATCAGCTTACCAGTTTTAGTAGTTTCGATCCTACAGTCTATCAGAACACCTTTAATGCCTATTTTCACCCATATGGCTCGTAAGCTCATTGGGCCCACATTCAGCCCATCGAGGCCCAACTTACCGAAGTGCACGAAGTTGCGCACCCAACTAACGTACCACTGGCGATTACAGATCCATCGAATTCCAACTGACTTATGAGCATTCGCACATTCACAAACCCACGAAATGCCAGAACTTCAGCATTTCGGCTTTTCGGCTTGTACTGATTCGAACTATGAAAGGGTGTTCGATACACACACCTATTTGCAATTCCACCAGCGTGATCATCTATGCGATATCTCCTACAATCCATCACTTAATCAATTAATACTACGAATCCATAAAAACAGTTGTAGGAATTCTCTTACCATATTTGGCCAATACCCCTAATGGCCATGAAATCTTACCTTTGTCGACTTAACTCCACTAAATCTAGATTTGGTTGTACCAATGTCCTCAATTTCCAATACACCTTGCTTGCTCACCTCCTTCGCCAAGTCGAAGTCACTCTTAAGCCAAGTCGATAGCCTCCCTAAAGGGTTAGGAGGTGTTCGGCTTTTCCAAAATTCCAAGAAAGACTGAATAAGGGTTTCGATAACTTACCAAAAGATATACTTGCCTAAGTACGCTTCCAACCACCTTTCTATCTCAGATCTATTGTCGATCTACTCCTAAACGCAAGTAGAGAATAGATCACTAAGTTTCGGCTTTTGAATCTATACTTAAGTACTCTTGTCGACTTAGCAAAAGAATAGGTGAAGTGAATCGATAGAAAAAGAGATGGAGGATTAGGGATTCGGCTTTTTGAAGGATTGAAGAGAAAGAAGGGATGGTTTTAGTAGAAAAAGTAATCGGCAATGATGTGGTTTCGGCTTTCTAATGGCTGTCGATAGAAGCTTAAAAGAAAAGGGGAGAGAATTAGGTTGATTCGGCCTAGGAGGAAAGTAATGAGATGGAATCAGTTTAAGGTTGCAAGAAAACAAAGCAGAGAAAGAATGGAAGAAAAAGAATGGAAGCAAGAAGGGAAGGAAGAGTAGATTCGGCTAGATAGAGAAATCGGCAAGAGGGGCTTTTGGGGTAGGTTTCGGCTTTTAGGGACAGAAAAGAGGAGAAAAGAATGAGGCAAGGGAACCTTAGCCTTACTATACCTAATTCGACAGAAAAAAAAAGAAAGGTTCACTTACCTAAAGAAATCGGCACAACAGCTCAATTGCCAAATTTGCATCACACAGAGTCCCTTGGCCAGCCATTGTTTCTCAAATTCAAACATTCCTAAAATCTCTCCTTGATCTACTCTCCTGAGTAATTCAAACTCTCTACAGCAGAGTTTCACTTGAGTGCCAACACTTGACCAATACATGCACACACAAAAATAAAAGTACGATAAGCTTACCTTGTGACTTGAACCTTGGCCCTTGAATATCTACCCACATGCCACTTTTTTAGGAGCTTAGTGGCGCCACCTTGCCACTTTTCCAAGAGCTTCCTTGTGACATATTCTACTAAGTTTTTCTTAAAAGCCCACTTAACCAAGTTCCCCCTTCACTTAAAATCCATACTTTGATAATTTTACCGGGTTCTAACTTAAGTTTGGGCCTCCTAAAGGCCCACTAATATACTTAAACACAAATTTAACAATCACAACACTAAAAATTCATGATTCCACCAAAATCACAATAAACCCAAAAAAGTGCCGAAAATTAGGGCGTTACATTGAAAATAGAGGGAAAAACATTAAAGGGAGAAGAAGGTTTTTGGGAAAACTTAAAGACTGACAAAAAATCTCTCAATTCTCTCCACTACCCCACTAACAAACCACCCTTAGTATTTTAGTTTTAATCGAACTCCTCCACACGACACAAGCCTAGAGCGAAAAAAATATTTCTCTTGCTTATGTAGAGATTCAAACACATGACCTCCTACATACCAACACTCAGCTTAACCACCAAACCAGTAGGCCTATTATGATTTGTACTTACAACCAAACAAATAAAAGCCTATTGACTAGAGTTAGGGTTTGATTCTAAAAATATAAAAAATGTACCCAAGGTAAGGCTTGAACTTGGGACCTCACACACACACCCAGAACACTTAACCACTGAAGTAGACAAATATTTGTGTCAAAATTTTACAGAAACACAAACAAAAATTTGAGGCATTACAATTCTGCCCCCTTAAAGAAAATTTTGGCCTTGAAATTTACCTGATCAGAATAAATGAGGATACTACTGACGCATCGAATCCTCAAGTTTCCACGTGGCCTACTCAGTGCTATGGTTACACCACAGAACCTTTACCAGTAGAACGAACCTTTTTCGAAGAACTTTTACATAACAATCCAGAATCTGAATCGGCTCCTCCTCAAAGGTCATGTCTGGCCTAACCTCAATCTCCTCAATAAGAATAATATGAGTAGGATCAAAGCGGTAGTGCCTCAACATCGAGACGTGGAACGCGTCATGAATATGACCCAACTCTGGAAGTAGCTCAAACTGATAAGCAATCTATCCCATTCGCTTCAGAATTTGATAAGGCCTAACAAACCGAGGGCTCAACTTGCCCTTACGACTGAACCTCAGAACCTTCTTCCATGGCAAGACCTTGAGAAAAATGAAGTCCCCTATAGAATACTTAATCTCACACCTCTTCAGATCTGTGTAGGATTTTTGCCTATCAGAAGCCATTTTTAGTGAATCTTGAATCAGTTTGACTTTATCCTCAATTTCAGCAACCAACTTAGGACCCAAAACCCGTCGTTCACCCAACTCAGTCCAACATAAGGGAATGCGACACTTATGACCATACAAAGCCTCGTAAGGTACTATTTGGATGCTAGACTGAAAACTGTTATTATAGATGAACTCCGCTAGCAGCAGATAATCCTCCCAACTACCTCAGAAATCAATCGCACAACTTTGTAACATATCTTCCAGTATCTGAATCACCCTCTCAGATTGACTATCAGTCTGAGGATGAAACACAGTACTAATGTCTAATCTCGAACCCAGAGCCTCAGTAACTTCTTTGAGAACCGAGACGTAAAGCGAGGATCCCTATAAAAACTGATCTAAACCAGTACCCCATGCAGTCTCACTATTTCAGAAATGTAGAGCTTCGCTAGCTTTTACAGTCAATAGTTAGTTCTAACTGGTATGAAGTGTGTAGACTTGGTCAATCGATCCACGATGACCCAAATAGAATCCTTCTTGGTGGGTGTTAGAAGCAACCCACTAATGAAGTCTATCGTTACTTTGTTCCCATTTCCATAGTAGAATCTTAATTGGCTGTAGTAAACCTGAAGGTAACTGATGCTCAGCCTTAACCTGTTAACAAGTCAGACAACAAGCCACGAAATTAGTAACCTCATGCTTCAACCCTGGCCACCAATATAACTTACCAAAGGTTTTGGTACATCTTATTCCCATTGGGATGCATAGCATAAGGGCTACTATGCGCCTCCCTCAAAATTGACTGCCTTAGATTAGTATCATTCGAAACATAGATCTACCCACGGAAATAGAGTACTCCATCACTATTCAGTCCAAAATCTGTAGTGCTGCCACTCTCAACCTGATGGAATCAAAGACATAAAGATTCATCCCCTAACTGTTTATCCCTAATCTGTTCAATCCAAGTCAGTTTGACTTGTAGTTCAGCCAACAAACTCCCATCATAAAAAAGACTAGGGCAAGCAAACATTGCCCTCAGATCGGTCATTGCCCTACGGCTTAATGCATCGGCCACCACATTGGCCTTGCCTGGATGGTACTCGATGGTACAGTCATAATCTTTAAGTAGCTCAACCCATCTACGCTGCCTAAAATTCAACTCCTTCTGAGTAAGGAGGTACTTAAGGCTTTTGTGATTAGTATAGATGATACACTTCTCACCATACAGATAGTGCCTCTAGATTTTCAGTCAAAAACCACGGCGGCAAACTTCAAATCATGCGTCGGATATTTTGCCTTGTGTGTCATAAGTTGACGAGATGCACAAGCCACAACTTTACCATCCTATATCAACATACATCCCAAACTGACATGTGAAACATTATATAAACTGTGAACTCTTTTTCATGTTCAGGCTGTATCAAAACAGGAGCCACAGTCAGTATAGTCTTGAGCTTCTCAAAGCTCGTTTGCTGTGCATCAGTCCAGGCAAAAGGTACTCCCTTACACAAAAGCTTAGTCAATGGAGCTATGATCAAGGAGAATCCTTCTACAAAACGTCGATAATAACCTACAAAACCTAGAAAGCTGCAGATCTTAGACACATTCTTAGGATGCTTCCAATCCAGTATAGCCTCAATCTTTTGAGGATCGACACGGATCCTTTCTACAAAAGCCACGTGTCCCAAAAATGTTACCTTTCGTAACTAAAATTTGCACTTGCTAAATTTAGCATAGAAATAGTTTTCCCTCAAAGTCTGGAGAACCACCCTAAGGTGCTTTTCATGCTCATCCTCAGTCTTAGAATAAACCAATATGTCATTGATGAATACCACTTCAAACTGAATCAAATAGGGTTGAAACATTTGGTTCATCATGTCCATAAACGTTGTCGGCACATTAGTCAGTCCAAAAGGCATAACTAGGAACTCATAGTGTCCATATCGAGTCCTAAATGTCGTTTTATGCACATCAGCTTCCTTAACCCTCAACTGATGATACCCAGAACGTAGATCAATCTTGGAAAACATAGAAACCTCTCGGAACTGGTCAAACAAATCATCAATCCTTGGTAGTGGATACTTGTTCTTAATAGTCAACTTGTAGTTGCCGATAGTCAGTACACATCCTCATGGATCCACCCTTCTTCTTAGCAAACAACACAGGTGCTCCCCATAGAGATACACTGGGACGAATGAACCCACAATACAACAACTCTTGAATCTGAGCCTTAAGCTATATAAGCTCCTTCAATGCCATTTGGTAGGGAGCGATGGACACAGGAGCTGTACCAAAAAGAAGCTCAATCCCAAACTTCACTACCCGATTCAGAGGTAAACTCGGTAGCTCCTCAGAAAAGAAGTCTGGAAAATCCCTTACAATTCTGATGTCCTTAACAGTAGAGTCCCTAAAAGCAGAAACACTAACATAGGCCAAGAATGCCTCACATCCCTTACGAACCAGTTTCCCAGCCACCAGTGCAGAGATCACGTTAGCCAAATAATTTTGTCATTCCCCAATCACAACCACCTCATTATCCTCCTCGATTCTCAAGACGACCCTCTTAGTCGCACAGTCTAGACTGACACTATGCTTAACCAGCTAATCCATCCCCAATATCATATCGAACTCCCCGAACGGAAGCTCCATTAAGTCAGCCTGAAAGATCGCCCCTTGAACCTCTAACTGAACATCTTTGTATACTTTACTAACCCGAACAGATTGCCCCAACGGACTCAGTACAGTAACCTCACTCGTAATGCTCTCAACTGAAATCCCCAAGTTTTCAGACACAGTGCTAGGTATATAAGAATGTGTGGAACCTACGTCTATTAATGCAAGATAAGGTTCATCACAAATAAGGAACGTACCCGTGATGACGTCTGATGCATCTCTGTCCTCTCGGTAATGAGAAGCATATATAAGAGCAGGCTACCTCGCCTCAGTCTGTCCAACACCTCTGCTCGATGCTCTCTGTCCAGGGCCCATACCGTTACCACCACTAGCCTGACCACGGCCCCTCGGTGGCTGCTAAACTACCCTCTATGGCTGTGCAGTACCAGAACCCAAAGCTTGCACTTGATCGGCCCTCAGCGGACACTCCCTAATGCAATGCTCTAATGACTCACACCTCAAGCATCCCCCAATCTAATGGCGTCTACCACAATCTCCACATGGCTACAGTCCAGTAGAAATGTAACATCTCGATTTTGGGCCTAGTTGAAATAGTGGTTTCGAGGCTACAAATCTGACAAGGAAAATATTATTTTTGTTATATTTTTATGATCTACGATTTCACAGAAAGATTCCGTGAAAATTTCGTGAATAAACTACGATAATGAGATAATCGATTTTTAGTGAAGAGAGGTTAGGTCTGTTGGACTACGAAATAGGGGAACCTTTAATGAATAAACTATACTAATTGGCCAAACCAAAAATTCTGGAAAAATTATGGTAAGAAGATATATGAGTATAGTTTCAGGAAAAATTTACGGATTTAAATTTTGAGTTTCGTTACTCGAGTTCTAATTAATTTAGTGATTGTTATGCAGGTGGACAGTTTTATTATGAATAGTGAAATAAATTGTTTTGATTTGTGTAAGTAATCAGAAAAATTTTAATGTTCCCAGTTTGGTCTTGAACCATTTCAATTGCATGTTTTAGGGCATCGAGGGCCCTTTTTAGGGATATATTGGATGAATGTGAGTGAATTAATTTTAAAAGTAAATTTTTATGCCCCAAATTAGTAAGATAAGTCTAGTAACGCCTCGCGCTTGACTTCGGCGACGGTCCCAGGTAAGGGGTGTTACAAGAAATAACAGGGGGCCTAGCTTTAACTGGCCCATTAGATCTAACCTTTTTCTTAGGCCTCTGTACCGAACTCGAGGGCTCTGAATCCTTCTTGTTCTTACCCCTTTCACGATCTCTGTTTTGGCACTCAGCGCACTCTATGGAGCTATCAGTATCCTCATATTATCTCTAAGGCCATCCTCAAAGTGGACACACCTTTCATACTCAAATGCCACCATACCTTGCGCATAATGGCTCAGTCTTAGGAATTCGACCTCAAACTCAGCCACTGATTGGTCTCCCTGAGTAAGGTTCAGAAACTCACGCCTATGAGCATCGATATAGGTGGCTCCCACATACTTGCTCTGAAATGTAGTCTTAAAGTAGTCCCAAGTGAAATGTTCGGGCTGAGTGCCCTCCTTAATTATTAGCCACCACTAATAGGCCTCATTACGAAGCAGGGAGACTGTACCCTTCAATTTCTGCTCAGGGTTATAGTCTAAATCATCCATTACCCTCTCAGTAGCCTCTATCCAGAACTCGGCCACATTAACGGTGACTTCATTGACACCCCTAAAAAGCTTAGCTCCATTGGAACAGATTCGTTCCGTACCGACCCTCGGCCTCCAGATCCAGTGTTGGGCTCAGCGACCCTCTCCAAAACCCTTAGCATAGCCTAGGACAATGCGTCATCCCCAGCCATGTGATCTTGTGATCTTGAGACCCAGGCTCAGTAGTTGGTGACATAGGTGTCTATCTAGTGTCTAAATTCGGCATGCTGCCCGAAAAAGAAGACTCGGCATGAGGCCCCCTACAGCCTTTACTAGGTCTCGAGTACCACGTCCATGGATACCTTGTGCGCTCATTGTCTAATATGGTTTATCTATATTAAACAATTTTATGAATCAGTTACAGTTTCAGTGTTTATTAGCAAATGTTTTATGCAAACAATTTCAGAAGTTCAGAGTTTGTTTTCATAAGTCGCAGTCGCTATTAGTTTTATTACAGTCTTAGAGTGCACTAACTAATGTGTTTTTAGTAGTATCTATCTATAGTATTAAATCAGTTCATTAGAATTCAGAAAACTTATAGGATCGGGGCCGGAGACTTGATGTACCTTATACTCAATCAAATCATTTCAAATCATTTGAAGATCAGTTCTTTAAAAACCAAGTTTTGAACATAAAATCCCCAGCTGAGTCTGACGATGTCACATGAAATGGAATTTGAAATCGAAGTTGTCAGGCTAAAACTATTTCAATTTATTAACTTTTATTTATCTCGGTAAAATGCTTCCTAATTGTTCTGTTTTAAAACATGTCTTTTTAACGGAAGCTTTGGAAATCTGCTATTTAAAGAAAATCGTTTATGTTTAGGAAAGCTTTAGTTTTAGGAAAATCATTTATATGTGGTCTACACGGCCCAATTGGTCTAGCCTGTGTCTCGCACGTGGCCACACCAGGCCATCACACATTTAGGTCGTGTGCGCACGGCCTACCACACCGATGACCACATGCCCGTGTGGTGTTGATAGTTCAGCTTTTTGGCTTTTCACTTAACCCTATTTTCTATGTTTTGAGTACACACTTATTTTGATTAATGCTAAAATGATCACCGATCACTCCAGAACCTAAAATTGACCAATAATTCATCGATTTTGTCGTTTAAAGCAATTCTTAAATGAATACACAAAGAGGTGACCAATTCCTTAACCAACGAAAATGTTACCTTCGCTTAAACAACTGGAGTTGCTCACACTTAGCGTGACAAATCCAGATCATCGGCCTCTTAAATTCCTCCTAGCACCAACCGAAACTCTTAGCATAACAATACACCAAACCCAAAAGCAAAATTTACAGAAAACAATGCTTCCATTACCAACTACTAGCAAAACTGAAAATCGTAGCAGGAAGAGACAGCGAAAAGATGAGTTGATAGCAAGAAAAGTTTGGAAAGCCAAAAAATTGATGTTGAAAACAGAGGGAAAAACGTTAGAGGGACAAGAAGGTTTTTAGGAAAACTCAAAGACTGATAGAAAATCCCTCAATTCTCTCCACTACCCCACTAACAAACCACCTCTTAGTATTTTAGTTTTCATCGAACTCCTCTATATGACACACGCCTAGAGTGAAAAAAATATTTCCATTGCTCGCGTAGAGATTCGAACACATGACCTCCTACACACCAACACTTAGCTTAACCACTAAACCAGCAGGCCCACTCTGATGTGTACTTACAACTAATAAAAGCCTTTGACCAGAGCTAAGGCTTCATTCTAAAATATATTAAAAATTTACCCAAGGTAAGGCTTGAATTTGGGACCTCACACATACACCCAGAACACTTAACCACTGAAGTAGACAGATATTTGTGTCAAAATTTTACAGAAACACAAACAAAAATTTGGAGTGTTACATTAAAATATGGTATTTATACCCCCAATACATTTTCTGCCGTTGAGGATGTTGGAGAAGTAAATATGGTCGTTGGGGATGTAAAACCAGAGCATTTATTTCACCTACAACTTTGAGTATCGATACCTTTAAAAAGGGTATCGATATTTTTTGTCTTAAATGCTAATTCAGTGACTATTGGAATGAAAAAATTGATACTTCAAAATATTTTATCGATACTTCTTGAAAGAGGTATCGATACTGGACCAATACCTTGTAGGGTTTTTGAGAAACATAATACATCGTTTTTAAGTAAGATATCAATTATTTTTAAAAAAATATCGATACCGAGATCATGGTATCGATAATTTTCAGGTTTTTGACAAAATGCCTTTTTGGTCTCATTTTTACTAAGGGTACTGATTATTTTCAAAAATTATCGATACCGAGCAAAATGGTATTGATACTTTTTGGCCTGGAGCAATTCTAAATTGTTTGAAAATCATTTTGATGTGTTAAAATGATTTTAACTTAAGTGGGATCATTTTGACTTGGTTAAAAATAATTTCACTTGATTTTAAAATTGTTTCAAAATTTTCTAAAAGTTTATTGTAAGTATTAACAATTTTATTTCTTAGAATTCAAATTTAAAATTATTTTGTCAAATTCAAGTTATATTCAAAAACACTTTTAATTTCTTATATTAAAATCTTTATCAAATAAAGCTTAATTGAACACACACGGCCTACCACACGGCTGTGTGGTTCACACGGTTTGCCACATGGCCGTGTGACACTTGGTAGTTTCAAAAATAGCCCATGTTTTGTAATTTTTTCAAGTTTCGGGTTAGTTTCATACACCTGACAATATTTCTGATTAGCCACGCAGCTGAGAACTCAAGAATCCCATAATCAATTCATCAAATTAAATTGATTAACCATCAAATTACCATCCAAATCACAGTCCTTAATTAAAATTTCAGTCTCTAAAGTGAAGTTTGAGTACTTAACACTCAGAAACAGCGGGCAAAACGAGAATTACTCTACTGGTAGGACACAATTCTCACACCCTTTGCCTAACAAAATCACGAAAACACTATGTAAAAAAAAAAGACTAAACACCAACAGCTCCAAAAATAAATCCAATCTAAAATAATAGAAAAAACATTTAATGAACTTACACCAAACTTTGAACCACGGTCAAAAGACAAAGCTCGCACACTAACACATGAAACAAATGGAACAACAACAAAAAAATTAATAGCTAAGAAAGAATTTCTAAAGTGAGAAAGGAAAGGAGAAAAAGAGAACAGAGAGAAACCAAAAGAAAGAAAAGAAAAGAAAAGAAAAGAAAAGAAAAGAAATGTGGGGGAAATGGGTGGATGGTTGGGAGTGGGAGCAAACTTAGGGGTATGATTTTTTTTTTAAAATTCAAAATAAGATAAAAATTAAATGTTATATTCTATCAAAATCCCATCAGCTTTATTAGAATTTGAAGACAACCCAATTTCTAACACATGACAAGAAACAAAAATAATTCCTATGTTGCATATACAAATATTCGAACACAAAACCCAATGTTATGTAACACACCTTACTCATATTTGACGTTCGAAATTGGGTACGAGGCATTATCAGACTTAACATGCTTAATATAACACCCCTTACCTAAGTCCGACGCCGGAATGGGGTACGAGGCATTACCGTACTTAATCCTGCTTAAACATATAAACTCGGGCTATAAAATTTTAGTCCCATTTAAAACTTTTCATTTATTCTCTTAATATCCTTATCATGGGCCTACGGGGCCCAAAACATACATCAGGAGTGGTTCGGAACCAATCTGAGAACTTTCAGGCACTTAGAAAATTTTTTCTTGAGACAGGGCCACACGCCTGTGTGGGATGGGACACGCCCGTGTGGGCAGGCTGTGTGGTCAAACACGCCCATGTCCCTGCCCCGTGTCAAATTTATTTTTCTTTTAAACCAACATTGTTTTTCACACGGTCTCGACACACTCTCGTATCTTCAGCCCGTGTCCCTCACACAGCCTAGACACGCCTGTATCATCAAACCGTGCTATAATCTAACTTTACTCAAAGACTAAATTGGAATTCATATGGCCAAAGCACACACTCGTGTGCTTTACCTATGCGCAACACTGACTTAACTAATTCAGATGCAAGGGACACACGGTCTATCAACATGCTCATGGGGGATGACCGTGTGTCACAGATATGGTCTTACACGGGTATCTCAAGTCGATGCAAAAGCCATATCCCAGATATGGTCTTACACGGAATCTCGTATCGATGTCGATGCCATGTCCCAGACATGGTCTTACACGAGATCGTAAATTGATGCCATTGCCATGTCCCAGACATAGTCTTATACGGGATCTCTCTTTTAGATGCCAACGGCATGTCCCAGACATGGTCTTACAAGGGACCTAAGTCCCACCTCGGTGCCAATACCATGTCCCAGACATGGTCTTATACGGGACCTCATGTCGATGCCAATGCCATGTCCCAAACATGATCTTATATGGGATCTCATCTCGATGCCAATGCCATGTTCCAGACATGGTCTTACATGAGATCTCAATTCAGTGCCGAAGCCATGTCCAAGACATGGTCTTACTTGGGGCCTACATAACCGATGTCATGACTTCGATACCCTTCGTATTCTTTAACATTTTAATTGGAATTTCTCTACTATAATTTATCCTTTCTTAATGAAAATCATATTAAACATTATTCATGGAAATTCACATAATTTCATGAAATATTATCATCATAATTTACATAATGCTTAATGCTAATTTATTCCAAACAACTTACCTCGAATCCAAAATGCGAGTGGATGCTCGGTTTAATCCACTACCTTCCTTTTTTCCCAGTTTTGGTCCAAGCTTTGTGTTTCTTAATCTAAATGAAAAATTAAACTTATTTAATATTCACATTGGCTAAATAGCCCATAATTAACATGTTGGCAAAATTTATAATTTTGCCCCTAAACTTTTACATATTTGCAAATTAGTCCCTAGGCTTGTATAATGAAATGTAGTTATTTTCATGGTTACCGAAGCCTAGCCGAACTTTATTAATGCTTATAACAACCCCTATTTCTTAACAATTCACACTTTTACTACACATTTTACTAACTTTACAATTTGGTCCCTATTAGGGATTTTCATGAAAAATCACTTAGAAAAATATGTTTACTACACTTTAAACTTTCATATTCTACCACTAGGCATCAAAATACTTGCATGTCATGCATGGGTATATTTTTTAATATAATCCCTAGCTCAAATTAGTGGTAGAAATAACTAGATTAAGCTACGATGATTTAAAAAATACGAAGAAAATTAAAAATTGGGCTAAATTGCACTTACTTGGAGCTTGAAAATGAAAAAAATCCTAGCTATGGAGAACCCTTAATTTTCGGCACACAAGGAAAAGGATGGACACTATTTTTGATTTATTTTTCCCTTTTTATTTCATTAATTAACCAAATGACCAAAATGCCCTTAAGCCCTTTTTTGGAAAATTTTCCTTCCATAGACATTTCTGTCCATCACGTTAATAAATGGTATAATTGATAAATAAGGACTCCAAATAAATTTTCTAATGCTAATTCATCCTTAAAGCTTTTAAAAACTCAATTTTGCAACTTTTGCAATTTAGTCCTAAAGGACAATTTAACCACTATTTCATAAAAATTCTTTCATGAAAGTTTCTCACTATCATGCATTCATGTCAATAACTTAATAATAATCATAAAATATATTTTTTTCTACTTCAGATTTGTGGTCTCGAAACCACTAATTTGACTAGGCCCTAATTCAGGCTGTTACACTTAATCATACAAAATCGAGCCATAAATTTTCATACCAACTTAAAACTTTTCATTTGTATTCATAACGTCCCTATTATGGGCCAACGAGACTTAAAACATACATATAGAGTGGTTCGAGACTAAACCAGAAAGCTTTCGAACACTTAGAAAAATTTTACTCAAAACAGGGCCACACATCCGTGTGGAAAGGAACACGCCTGTGTGGGCAGGCCGTGTGGTCACACACACCCATGTCCCTAGTCCATGCGGATTTTATTTTTCATTTTGAACCATAGGGGTTTTCACATGGCTTGGAACACGCCCATGTCTATGGCCCGTGTCCCTCACACGGTCATGACACGCCTGTGTCTTAGCCCATATGTGAAAACCTTGACATTCTATTTATGACATCAGCAAACATTTAGGGTCACACAGTCAAGTCACACGCCCATGTGCTAGGCCGTGTGGCGAATTTAATTCTTGCAATTAATGTGCAGACTTCACACGGCCTAGGCACACACCCATGTCCTAAGGTCGTGTCCTTCACACAACTGAGACACATTGCCATGTCTCTGCCCGTGTGTTTACTACTGGGCAATCTATTTTGCTAAATTTGGATGCAGGAGACACACGACCTATCAACACGCCCATGGGGGTAACCGTGTGTCACACACTGCCTAGATGCATGCCCGTGTGTCTACCCATGTGGACAAATATAAGGCTATTTACCAAGTCAATTGCCACCCTGAAAAGCAACCACACTTATACCATTTCCAACAACACATAGCATGATGATAATACACCTCTAATATCCACAATTAAGACATCCACACCTCAATTTCATACTACGTTCATCATGCATATACTTCACACATTACTCATTCAATTGCGCAACCTTGCACTTTCATGAATTTCATCATCATTGAAAAAATATAACTTAACCAGTATTGGCCAATTCTAATGGCCATTTACAAAATTAAATAAGTAACATCACTAGCCAACACATTGGCTAACCAATATGACATATAACAAAATGACCAAGTTCCTATACATGTCATACCTAAAATAATCAAACTTTACTATACCCAAAAGAATGGCTTGATAGTGTGAATCGAGCTCCGACATCCTTCGATCCCCGAGCTAGCTTGGCGATACTACAAGAAAAGGAGAAAAAGAGGGAGTAAGCATAAAGCTTAGTAAGTTTGCATGTAATAGATAACAACATAAAAATCTTGGAATAACATCCACATATTTCATTATGAATTAACACATAATTTTCAAGTGAACATTGACACGGCTTACTCATGCTCATTCTTACTGACCACATATCACATACTAGACTCATTTCTCGTGAGTTTCGCATATGTACCTGTATCACTCCATCACATAACTTTAGCCCCTTTTCATCTTTAACATAAACTTTAATTCTTTTCCTCGTTGAACCACTTGGAATATCGAAAGATCCTCGAAAAATGTCATACACGTGGTAAGATGCTAATGCCATATCCCAGATGTGGTCTTACATAGGACCACATGTCGATGTCGATGCCATATCCCAGATATAGTCTTATATGGGATCTCATATCAATGTCGATGCCATATCCCAGATATAGTCTTACACAAGATCGTATATCGATGCCATGTCCCAAACATGGTCCTACATGATTTCATACCAAAGCCAGGTCCCAGACATGTTCTTACACGGAATCATTATTCGATGCCGATGCTATATCCTAGATATAGTCTTACACAAGATCTCAAATCGGAGCCGATGCCATATCCCAGATATGGTCTTATACGGGACCTTAATAATCTAATGTCGTGACAAGGGTATCCTTTCTATTCCTAAGGTTCAACTAGGACTTTGATATAGCATAATGTCATCTTTACTTCATCGATACCTCATTAACCAATTTCATAAAAAGAATATACATTTCATGCAATATCAAGCATTTAAATACAAAATAACATAATGTTAATTTATTACACACAAACTTACCAATGACAAATTTCACTTAATTAATTATCACATTGACTAAAACAGCCCATTAATCATACTTTGGCAAAATTATAATTTTGCCACTAAACTTTCATATATTTACAAAATGGTCCCTAGGCTCGTGTGATAAAATGTACTCATTTTCTTGGTTACCCAAGCCTAGCCGAACCCATCTTAAGCTTATGATATCTCACATTTTCCTTCAAATCAGATTTTTACTATACATTTTATCACTTTTACAAATAGGTCCTTTTTAGGTTTTTCCACAAAAAATCACTTAGAGAAAGATGTTCATCACACATCAAAATTCCATATTCCTCCATTAAACATCAAAATACATGCATGTCATACATGGGTAAGTTTTTAAACATGAACCCTAGCTTAAAATAAGGGTAAAAATAGCTAGATAATGCTTCAAGGATATCAAAAATGTAAAGAGCATTAAAAACGAGGCTATGATGCACTTACTTTGAGCTTGAAAATGAACAAAACCCTAGCTATGTCTTCTCTTCAATTTTCAGCACTTGGGGAAGAAGATGGACATAATTTTGACTTGATTTTTCCCTTTTTATTAATTTATTAACTAAATGACCAAAATGCCCTTAAGGCCCTTCCTTGAGATTTTTCCCTTCCATGTCTATTTTTGTCTATCATGAGATATAATGGTCTAACTACTAAATAAGGACCTCTAATAAAATTTCTAATGCTATTTCATACTTAAAACTTCTAGAATATCATATTTTGTAATTTTTGCCATTTGGTCCTAAAAGACAAATTGATCACTTAATCATAAAATTTATTCCTGAAATTTTCACACAACCATGATATCATATCATAGGCCTTAAAACAATCATAAAAACTCTGTTTTTACTTTGGATTTGTGGTCTCACAACCACTATTTTGACTAGACCTTAAATCGTGTTGTTAAAATAACACCTTACCACTGAACCAACAAGTTTATTTTCTCATAACTTGCCTAGAAATAAGATTCAAGCCAAATAATCAAGGATAGGAATAGGACAAAAAATTAACAAATATTCAAAGGAAAGGCTC
The DNA here is from genome assembly GCA_020496765.1 of Gossypium stocksii. Lineage (NCBI taxonomy): Eukaryota > Viridiplantae > Streptophyta > Magnoliopsida > Malvales > Malvaceae > Gossypium > Gossypium stocksii. The sequence continues at coordinate 48,679,695 of CM035624.1, forward strand.
GAACCCAAAACCTCACGCATATAATCACAACACTCAACCATTGAATCAAGTTAACATTCCATACTTAATAAATTTCGGGGTGTTACATCTCTCCCCTTAAAGAAATTTCGCCCTCAAAATTTACCTGACTCAGAAAGATAGGGATACTATTGACGAATCGAGTCCTCAAGCTCCCATGTTGCTTCCTTTAAACCATGATTCCTCTACTATACCTTCACTAATAGAATGATCTTCTTTCTCAAGATTTTAACCTTACGATCTAGTATCTATATTGACCCCTCATCAAAAGGCAAGTTCGGCCTTAACCCAATTTCCTCCACTAGAACAACATGAGAAGGATCAAAATGATAATGCCTCAACACAGAGACATGAAAGAAGTAATGAATTCGATCCAACTCTGGAGGTAACTCCAACTAATAAGTAATTGGCTCAACAAGCCATAAAACCCGAAACGACCCAATGAATGAGGGCTTAACTTGCCCTTACGACCAAATCTAATAACCTTCTTCTAAGAAGATATCTTAGGGAGAACACGGTCCCCCACCTCGAACTCAATATCTCATCTCTTAAGGTCCATAGAAGATTTCTGTCTATCAGAAGTGGCCTTAAGTAGATATCAAATTATACAAGCCTTATCCTTAGTCTTTGCCACTAACTCAAGACCCAAAACCTTCCTCTTGCCAAACTCAGTCCAACAAAGTGGAGTGCACACTTTTGATCATAAAAAACCACACAAGGTGCCATCTGAATGCTAGATTGAAAACTATTATTGTAAGCGAATTTAACTAGCGGTAAAAACTCCTTCCAACTACCTCAGAAATCAATAACACAACTTCGAAGCAGATACTCCAAAATTTGAATTACCCTATTGGACTGAACATCAGTCTACGGATGAAATACTGTACTGAAATCTAGTTGAGTTGTGACAGCCCTATTTTGGTCCTAATTGGAAAAGTGGTTTCGGGACCATGAAACCGAGTCAGAAAAATTTTTAAATATTAGTTTTTGTGGTTATTATATGTGAATTTTCATACGTGAAAGTTTCGTGTTTTAATTTTGTCATTTGGATGTTGAATTATTAAATAAGGACTCAATTGCATAAAAGAAAAAAATGATAAATGTGTGAGAGCCGAATTGTGGTTGTTCTTTTATGTTGGAGGGTTTAAGATACATTTTATTGTTATTTTATTCATGCAACTTACTAAGCATTTTGTATGCGTACTCTTTCTTTTCCCCTCTTCCATGTAGATTTACCGTACTAGCCCAGGGATCATTAAAGTCAGAGCTCGAAGTCACATTATCAAGACATTCGTTTTGGTATAGTATAGTTAGTTATTTTGATGTATGGCATGTATAGGAAGTTTGATCATTTTGTTAAGTGTCATTTTGTGTAGTCAAGTAGTGTTGTAACGGCCTTTGAAAATGGCCTAATATTGTCTAACTCATACTTTATACAACAAAGATGAAATTTATGAATGCGAAATCTTGCATGTTTAAGTATAGTAAAGTGTTGAGAATGATATGTATGTTGGCATTGGGATACCTTAATTAGGAGTATGTAGAGAATATGTTATACCTTGTTATGTGTTACGAAATTGGCTTGTGTTTGGTCATGTTTTAGGGTAGCTTAAGGCTTGGAAGATAGCCTATTAATGTCCACACGGTTGGGCACATGGGAATGTGCCTAGGCCGTGTGTGACATACGGTCAGCCTCAAAGGCGTGTTAATAGGCCGTGAGTCCCTTGCATCCAATTTAGTTAAGTCAGTATAGAACATGGGCTAAGCACACGGGCATGTGCCTTGGCTGTGTGCACCTCTGATGATTATAGTGTTTAAGTCAGAATGCTCCACAAGATAATGACACGGGCGTGTCTAGGCCGTGTGAGGGACATGGGCCATAGACACGGGCGTGTGTCCAAGCCGTGTCACAGCCCCTGCAGGTTGAAAATAAAAATAAATTAGACACGGGCTAGGAACATGGGCATGTGAGACCACACGGCCTGCCCATACGGGCGTGTTCCATTCCACACGGGCGTGTGGCCCTATTTTAGGTAAAAATTTTCTAAGTGCCCAGAAGTTTTCGGATCAGTTCTGGAACATACCCGATATATGTTTTAGGCCTCGTAAGCCAATGATAAGGTTATTAAGAGAATGAATGATAATATTTTAAAAGAAAAGAAATTTTATAGCCCGAGTTTACACATTTAAGCATGATTAAGTATGGTAATGCCTCGACCTCGTTTTGACATCGGACTCAGGTAAGGAGTGTTATAGAAATTAGTATTAGAATGGTTTATCATCCTCAAACTGATGGTTAGTTTGAAAGGGTAATTCAAGTGTTGGAGGATATGTTGGGTAGCTGTGTGATTGAGTTTAGTGGTAGTTAGGAGCGATATTTTTCATTGGCAGAGTTCACTTACAAAAATAGTTATCAAGCGAGTATTTGTATGGCACCGTTTGAGGCATTGTATGGTAGGAAGTGTAGAACTCTTTTGTGTTGGACAGAATTAGATGAGAGGCGAGTTGCTGGAACGAATTTGGTTCGTGAGATTGAAGAGAAAGTGAAGTTGATTTGCCATCATTTGTAAACAGTGTCTAATAGGTAGAAATCTTATTTGAATTTGGAAGAAGGGGTAAATTGAGTCCAAGGCATATTGGACCTCACGAAGTTGTCGAGAAGATTGGTTCGATAGCTTATCATCTCAAGTTGTCACTAGAACTCAAGCAAATTCATGATATTTTCCATTTGTTTATGTTATAGAAGTATCTTTCAAATCCGTTGCATATAATGCCAATTGAAGAAATTGAAGTTCAAGATGATGTTACTTATGAGGAAGAACTAGTTTAAATTGTAGCTCGTGAAGAGAATGTTTTGCGTAATAAGAGAGTTCTGTCAGTTAAGGTTTTGTGGTGCAACCACAAGACATAAGAGGCTACTTCGTAAGCTGAACAGGCAATGAGACTAGTAAGTGATAAAAGTAACATTTTTTAATCCCGTTCTTAATGCATTTTTGGATGATTATTCATGTTAATTGGTGAATTTTATTCTCCTAATCCTTTGAATTCATGTTTCTATACTTAGGTGAGCATTTGGGAGCGAAAGGAGCAAAAAACAAGCGAAAATCAGACAGAATAGTTTCCAGGAGCTACACGGGCTGGACATACGGCCATGTGAGCCACACCGGGTGGACACATAGCCATGTGCTAGACTGTGTTGATTTCGCAAGTCGCATCCAAAACACATAGAAAAAATACAATTTTTAGGCTTTCTGGGAATTGTAAAGTCCATAAATACCAAATAGAAGAAGAGATATGGGGGCTATCAGAGAATATTGAAGAAAACAACTCGAAGAACACCATTAGAGCCAACTTTGAAGTAGATTTCCATCAAGATTGAATACCTTATTTTAATTTCTTTTGACGTTTTTATGAGTTTCTTTATTTCTTGTGGTTATTCTGACTTTGAGATGTTTTTATTCAGAATTATGAACTAATTCCTAGATACCAAGGGAAAATGAACCCTATGATAAATTCTATTATTTGATTTCTGTTTTACATGATAAATACTTGATTATTATTCTCAGTTATGTGTTCTTATCTCTTGTTTTAATATTTCTGAGATATTAATTCATGCTTAATGTAATTAAATCAAAGGAGGAAAAGTCCATGTTTAAGAGTAGATCTAGCATAATTGAGTGGAGGGCATGCGGTCCTAGAAATAGGACGACATAAATCTACTGGATTAGAGTCAAATCTATAGAGGAATCCATAGATCGAGTTAATGCAGCGATAGGGGTTTTAATTAGAAAGATATTTCAATTAATTAACATAGAGTCAGTTTTTCTTACTCTCGAAAGAGATATTAACATAATTTAAGGATTTCTATGGATCAAGATGTAACACCCTTAACCTGTATCCGTCGCCGAAATTGGGTACGAGGCATTACTAAACTTATAGACACAATCGATCAATTTTCGAGTTTTGATTTCCATTTAAAAATTAAAGCTTTTCATTTAAAGTCATTTTGTCCCTATTACGGGCCTACGAGGCCCAAAACTGACTTTATGAATGGTTTGGGACTAAACTGGGTTCTTTGGAATACTTATAAAAATTTTCAAAAAAATAGGGTCACACACCCATGTGACTTAGGACACGCCCGTGTGGGCAAGCCGTGTGGTCACACGCGCCCGTGTCCCAGCTCATGTTAAAAATATCGAGCATTCTATTTATGACATCAGCATACCATTAAGGGCACACGTCCATGTCACACGCCCGTGTGCTAGGCCGTGTGCTAGGCCGTGTCCTCCACACGGCTGAGACACACGGCTGTGTCTCTGCCCGTGTGGCCAACACTTAGGCTATTTTCCAAGCCCTTTTTTGTTGCTCTTAACTCTTCACACCCATATACAATTCATAGACACATATCATACCCTTAATTATTCCTATCTTAACTATCAAACATATGTAATATACCTAACTACATCAAAGCATTTCCACATTTATAAGCATAAATTAGGCTTACAAACCCATAATTGTTACAAGCCACATCTCATGGCTATATACAATGAAGCAACATAAGCTAATACATTTGGCCAATTCACTATAATACATACTACCAATAACTAGATCTCTATACATGCCACTCACTTGTAAGCAAATAACAATTGTCATTACTCCAACTTGACAAATTGATAGTGTGATGCTGCCTTCGACGATCTCCAACCCCGAGCCAACCTGACAACACTAAGAGAAATGGAAAGAAGGGTGTAAGCTTTATAGCTTAGTAAGTTGGCTTATAATAATAAGCAATTTAATTAACAAGATATTTTCATTCCTCAATGGGTATTCTTAAGAAAATAGAATCATTATTAACACGATTTCACTTTTTACTCATGTTCAGCTTAAGCTATTTTCCTAAGTCATAATTGCTAAATTAATTATATCTTAAACTAAAGAACTCAAAATAAAGTTTGGTAAATTTTCCCTGAAACTAGACTCATATACCTTCTTTTCATAAAATTTTCAAAATTTTTCGTTTAGCCAATTAGTACAGTTTATTCATTAAATTTTCCACTATTTTCCTATTCAATAGTTTTGCCTCCTCTTCACTAAAAATCAATTTTCTTATTATACAAAATTCAGATGACCTTCTTGTTTGTTTCTCATGAAAGTAGACTTACCAAGGATTTTAATAATAAAAATTACACACCATAAACATTTTTATACAATTTTTAGTGATTTTCTAAATTCGGAACAGGGTATCCTAAAATCCATCTGAACCTGTCTCACAACAATACAGATATCTCATGGCATGAGATTCTTTTGCTTACTCTACTTCTTTTATGTGAAAATAGACTCAATGAGATTTAATTCATATCTAATTTAAATTCTAATTCAATTTACACGAACTTTGGTGATTTTTCAAAAGCACACAACTGCTGCTGTCGAAAACTATTTTACTTATAAGTTTCACTTTCTCATGCTTTCTTTATAGCAGCTATAATTTTAGCACTTACCTCTTATAAACTTACCAAATTTCAATCGTATAAAGACCATAATGTTATGACCAAATTTGACATGTTACATTACAGTGCTTTTTCGAAAACTTGATCTTGTTGATAAAAGCCCGTTTGAATGTTATAGCCTCTTGTTGGTTCTTAAATCCTTTTAGTCATTTGTTAACCATTTAAAAACATTATTACTTAAAAAAAACTTTGTGTTGATGCGGAAGCATTTCAACAGTGTTGCAGAAACGTGTTGTTTTGGAAACAGTTATCATTTTTTTAAAAAACCCATGTCCTATGTCTAACAGATACAAAATTATGATAAATAAAAAACCAAATTAAAACTAGAAATTTAAAGAGAGGCCTTATTACAAAAATAAAACCCAAAACGTAACTAAAAGTATAAATAAAACCAAATGTAATTTAACTGCAGTCGTGTGGCCACTTCCGAGCTCCTTGCTGCACCGATCCACCTAACACTAGGGATTACCTACACAATAAAAAACGGGGTGAGTTTACGAAAACTCAGTGTGTAATCCCTTAATATGGAACAGTCAATCAGACAAACAGAATACAGAAGCAGTCTGGCCCTGAGCCCATTATATCATACAGTAATAGATGGGCCTTAGCCCATTATAGTAGCAGAATGAGAAGCAGAGCATTTGTGGGCCTAAGCCCAATACAATATCAGTTCAAAACAAATAATGCAACAGTGTAGCCCACCTCAATCCAGCCAACACACCATTTCGTACCACCAACACACCATGTGGGGATAAACTCGACCCACCCAACCGGCACACCAATATCGCAACAAGGCTGCCAGATAACAAAATCGCAACATAACTGCCAGTAAAATAAGTGGCTTACAGCCATCAATAGTGGCACAGAGCCTTCAAAACGGCATAAAACCTTTAGTAACAACATGAGATTTCGGTAATATGAACGGCACTAAGCCATCAATAATATGCGTGGCACAAAACCATCAGTAAAGTGGATGGCACTAAGCCATCAATAATATACGTGGCACAAAGCCCTTAGTAGAAGGGATAGCACTAAGCCATCGATAATATGCATGGCACCAAGCCATCAATAAATGAACGACACTAAGCCATCGATAGTATGAACGGCACAAAGCCATCGGTCAGTCCACAGTTGTCTCGTGCAACCTGTGTGACCTTAACAGATCAGTACGAATATACAGCTTTAAGCCTTCAGTGGGTCCATAGTCATCTCGTGCAACCCGTGCGACCCTATCAGTCTACAGTCATCTCGTGCAACCTGTTCGACCTTATCAGATCAGTACTTCCTCCATAACAATATCGCAACCCATGCAGTATGTCGGGTATGTATGCAAAACACAAAAATATCGTACAACATGCTCAATCAATCAAACATCATATAAGGGTATAACAGTCATTTTACCCTACAGGGGTGTTACGATCATTCTACCCTACAAGGGTACTACGGTCACTTTACCCTACAAGGGTATTACAGTCATTTTACTCTACAGGAGTATTATGTTCATTTTCCTTTACAGGGGTATTACTTTCATTTTACCCTACAGGGGTATTACGGTCATTTTACTCTACAGGGGTATTACGGTTATTTTACCCTCTAGGGGTAATTCGGTCATTTTACCTTCTATGGGTAATTCGGTCATTTCCATTAGAATGGGTCTAAACCCACCTATTGACCCAACAGAAGGTCGATAATCATCTCGTGCACCCGAAACAGTCATAACAGTGCAATTGCGCCCAAGGCCCAATATGCAGCCCAAGCGGGCCCACACGCTCGTGTGGCCCATCTAGCCCAAAATCAACCACGGCCAAGCATATAACAAGCCCAGTCCAAAATTTACCACACGTCGTGAGATTTACCCGTGTGGGCCCCACACGCCGATTGGGCTCGGCCCGATGTGGGCTATTATAGCCTTAATCGTCGTACACCCATATTTCATGGTCTCGGTGAATTACATGTGCGTTTGCATGCCCACATGGTCTCAAAGCCCAATCTTTCAGCTTTTCAATTTTTTGACTTTTACCGATTTATAGTTTAAACGGTGTTAGAACAGACCTTTCGACCTTTCAACCGATTGTCAGATACAGGGTAGTGCTATACACACCTGTTTGCGAAGTTGGGTGAACAATTCATAAGCGCCAAAGCCTACATTTAATCAAGGTACTCAATAAAGTCATTTGGCAATAGGGCCTCAACCTTTCTTATTACGGACCCAACTTATCACTTCTACTTACCTTGATTGACTGGGGGCGACTTAGTCCTCTAAGTTTGTTAACCAGGGTTGATTACATGCCTTGCCGAAAATATGTATTACACATACTGATCTTATTAACCAAGATTAATCAAATACGTGGCCTAAATCCAAAAACAAGGTAGCGTTCTACCTTAATTGAATAATGGAAGAGAGGGTTTTGATGGCTTGAGAACCCTTACACTTCTCACTTCTCGGGAAATCCTAGAACTCTAACAAACACCTATCATGGGGAAGAAGTCATAATTCGACAATCAAAGAACATTAAGAGAAGAAGTATTTAGCTTTTAGAAAAAGTAGAAGAAACGAATTTGAACACATATTGCATTAATAGAGAAACAACAGAGAGAACTTATACGTACCTATCGATTCCTCAGAACCCTTGCAAGACAGAAACAATAGCAACAGCAAAGCACAAAAACAAACGGCCAAAGATCAAATAATAGAGAAATATCGAGGAAAATAGAGTAAAGAAAGAGAAAAAAATAATCAGCTAGAGGAGGAACTGATAAGAAATTGCAGTGAGTCAGTTTACCAAATAAGAGAGGCCAAGAGGAAAAGAAGAAAAGAACGTATAGAGAAGAAAGAAGAGAGAGGTTCGGCCAAAAGGAAAAATCAATTGAATTGAGATGAATAAGATATTCGGCCAACACTTGTAAGAACAGAGAGGAGACAAGAGCAGAAGAATGATTTCGACAAAGGTTGAACAGAAGGAATAGAACCGAGGAGAGAGAGTAAATTGGTAGAAATCAAAACCAAAAGAAAAGAGAGAGACTTAAAGAAAAAGGATAGCACAAAGTTTTCGACAACACCAAGAAAGACCCTAAACACAAATTCCGTACAAACCTATACCACAATCTGCTTTCAAGGCTACCAAAATCCAAAACCAAACAAAGAAATGGGGGAATAACACCCTTAGCTGAATTCCTAAACTCCCTACTCCCCAATTCGGCACAACACCACCACACACTTCCACTCTTTGATTTTCTCCCCTATCACCTCCTAAAAATCCTCCTTGATTTACTCCTCATATCACTCCATAATCAAATTCAATTCAAACACTCGTGACCACTTCAACCTTAGAGTCTCAGTCCAACTCCACCTCCTACACAATCCAGGCAGCAAAATAAATATTTCTTTGCTCAAGGCATGCCTCGAACACAAGCCCCTTTGGAACCACTGAATGCCACTCACCACTCAACCATAGGCTCTTTTTGTGTCTTATATTATTCGAAAAAATTTAAAAGCCTATAAGCCAAAGTTAGAGTTCACTTAAATAAGTAAAACAAAAATTTTGCATGCGCCAAGACTTGAACTTCAGACCTTACAGTTACACATCACGCCACCTTGCCACTAGACTACAAGCTCTCTTTGTGTCATATTTTTAACCATAATAATTAATAAAGCCCACATGCTAAAGGCAAGGTGTACTTAAGAGGAAAAACTAAATTTTTCCTAGAGCCTAGATTTGATCCCAGGACTTCTCCAACACTTCACAAAACCCTTAACCATTGAAGTAGACATTTACTTGTGTCATTTTCTTACACAATTAAATACTTATGTGTTGTCTCCTAACTGTTCCCCTTGCTCAAGGCCCAATACTTCTAGGCCTAAATTCAGGGCGTTCCACATAAAATTTCATAATCACACTACACATATAAAAGCATCATAGCATGAAACACATTTATACATTAATTCATTTTGCTTTCTATTACACTTTATCATACCATTTCATTACCTATTGAACCATGCAAAATTCTAAAGGATACTCAGAAAAATGCACAAAAGTGCCATACACATATATTGAAGCTGAAGCTACCACTGATATGTAGCCGAAGCTACCACAAAAATGTGGCCGAAGCTACCACTGAAATGTAGCCGAAGCTACCACTGATATGTTCACTATCGAGCAATTCACAGGCCTGCTCATACAAGCTGATGGTCAAGTTGAAGCTACTCAGTGCTGCTCACACAAGCTGACAGGTATCTGCAACAAATGCAGGATTACCTAGCCACTAGTAGTCGAACTAAACCAGTACCTGGAATCACATATACAATCGATCACTTACAATGGGTTCCTAGCGACATGTCACTCGTATCCTATATGATTCCTAAAGTTCAATCGGGACTTTACACACTTGTCGCAATTTGTCAATATACACTTAATCACATATCTTATGATGGTAACTAACTCACAATTCCACATAATAACTATAGTCATGAAAAGCACTTTGAATACAAGATTTCAATTCAATTCCTTGTATCATAACATACCTTTATATCATTTAATGTACATAACACCATAACCATTTAATTCAACATATTCGAATCAACATACTAATCTAAGTTTCAAACATAAACTGCAACATCATTGCATTATTATTATCACACCAACTTACCTTGAATACAAAAACGACTAATTTTTTCGACTTAGCTCAAAATCTCATTCTCCCCCAATCTAAGCCCGAATTTCATCTTTTCTTGATCTACCATATCAAATAATACTCATTTAACATTCACATTACTAAAATTAGTCTAAAAATCACTTTTTGAATTTTATATTTTTGCCCCTAAAGTTTGTCAAAAAATACACTTTTGCCCCTAGGCTCGTAAATAAATTTTTATTCAATTTTCTTATATTTTGGACTTAACCGAACCATTTTCATAACTACGGCAGTCCACAATTCCCATTACTTCACACACTTATTACCAATTTTATAACTTTTACAATTTAGTCCTTTCGAACGTTTTTGCCGAAAATCACTTAGTAAAAATCGTTTCTCTAACCATAAACATGTATAATATGCCATAATTCTTGAAAATGCACAATTATTCAACATGGGTCAATTTTTAAACATAAACCCTAGCTCAAAAGAATGGTAGAAATGGCTAAAGCAAGTTACGAGGATTCTAAAAATACGAAGAACATTAAAAATGGGGCTCGAAATCACTTATTATTGGGCTTGAAAAGCTTAAAAAACCTAGACTTGGAGAAGATGAAAGGTTCGGCCAAGGAAGAAGATGGACAAAGGTTTTTGGCTTTTATTTTGTGTTTTAGTTCATTTAGTGGCCAAATGACCAAAATGCCCTTCACTTTAAAACTTTGATATTTTACCCTTCCATGTCCATTTTGTCAAAATTTTAGTCAAATTGCTATTTAAGGACCTTTAATTAATATTCCAATTTAATTCCATGCTAAATGCTTCTAGAACTCAACTTTTACAACTTATTCAATTTAGTCCCTAAAATCAAATTGAACACTTTTCACGTAAAATTTCTTCACGAAATTTTCACACAAGCATATAAATATATCATAGACCTTATAACAATCATAAAATAATTATTTCTACTTCGGATTTGTGGTATCAAAACCACTATTCTGACTAGGCCCTAATTCGGGTTGTTACACAAGATATCAAGTGAATAAATCATTTAATTCAGATTTATAAGAATAGGTAAAGTCTAGGTGATTTTTTCCTTAGCATTATCTCTCTTATTGGTTATTATTCAATTATTTTCCTAATTTATTCTCAGTTGAATTCTTAGTTATATTAATTTAGTAATTTTAGTTTAAAAATAAGCACTCCAATTTGTCAGCCAAATAATAAGAAAACAATAATTACTAGTACTTTTAGTCCTCGTGGATAGGATATGATATCTCTACTCACCATAGCTATACTATTTATTGATAGGCGCACTTGCATTTGTCATATTTTTAGTTAGTCACTTGAAAACACATAAGAGATAATAATATGCTTATTTGTTTAGTTCAAGTAATTTCAAGGATGAAATTCTTTCTAGAGGGGGAGAATTGTAACACCTCAAAATAGGGCCTAGGAGTTTTATGCATATTTTAAGAATTTTAGACTTAGAGTATTTGGAATTTTACGACATAGTGTGTTGGTAATGTTTTCAACTACAGTCTTTTGAAAATCAAATCAATTTTTGAAAATGAGTTTTGAAGGCCTTTAATTTAAAAAAAAAGGACTGATTTGTAATAGCGTCAAAATTGTGAGCATTTATGTTGTAGTTTTACCAATTTTTAAAAACCAACTTAAAAACTCCATTCTCAAATTTTTTTTCTTGATAGGTTTTTCCCCAACACAAAGCTTTGTCGTCCGTTACTCTTCCTTGCTCTTCCAATTGATTTTTGATTCCCACACATTATTACTTTGATTTCCATCATAACCCAAGTATTAAACATCCATAATCTTCAAGAAAACATCCTAAAGTACCATTAATTTCTTCATCTTCTTCACTTATAGGTTTTTCAGATTTGCATCAAAAACTCATTTATTTTTCCATCAAAGGTCACCATTCACTTTCTTATTAGCTTTTAATGTTATTAGGCTTTTGAAACTAAATTTTTAGCTGTTAAATCGCACGTTTTGATTAGAAGTTGAAAATAGAGTCGTTACTGGTGAATTTTAGATTTTGAGTAAAAATGTGATTTCCAAGTGTTAATCAATATGTTTTGACCTAAGTAAGAGGTTTCTAAACATTTTTTGAAGTTTCGTTAAAGAATCATTGAGTTTTAATGAATTTTCAAAAAATAGCCATAAAACATGTCGAAAAACTCGAAGCCATGAATTGAGTTGTTCTGTGTAGTTTAGAGGTTGGAAACTAGTCGTAGTAAAAATTATAAGATCAATGGAATTGATTTTAGGAAAAAATAGTGAGCATAGACCAATATATCCAAATTTAAAAGTTTGCTATGTTTAAAGGTTTCGGTTATGTGGAAACATAACTTAGGCTTACGTTTTTTATTGCTTCTGTTTAAGTTCTTAGCTGATTTTTGAATATATTGTTTTGTGAATTGTTTGTTGTGTTGAAGTTCTGGATTTGCTAAGACTATCTACAAGCTAGGAAATGCTAGTTTAAGCTTTTGGCATTTCGATGAAAGCATAGTGGTGAGTGTTTAAATTAACTGCTTGTGGACACTATTCAACACGTTATTTGGGAATTTAGTTGTAGCCTAAACCCCTACTTTAAAATTTGAATGTAAGCTTTCTTGTACCTATGTTTATCTTGTGAGATATGTTCTTTTGTTACTGTGGAATTGTGAATTGAAATGAGATGTTATATATGTGTTATTTATTCATAATTAATGTTGTGAAAGGGTATATGTGTAAGCATGTCGTACATGCTAAGTGACAGTGATAATATTGTGCAAATGATACAAATGTGCAGTGAAAGTAATAAAAAATCAGTAAGTAATATGTGTGTTTAAATACAAATATTTTGGCCTTGTGATATTTTGGACCATTGGATGTAGTTGGCATGCCATAGAATTTTGAGTACTCACCTATATATAATATGTAATTTAGGCATTGAGGCCTTAGGACATGTTTGGAGAGATAAAGGAATGTGAGCTAAGATCTATTCAATGGGACATGTTTGTTGTGTTTGAGAGTGTTAGCTTAACACTTCACTTGCAGGACATGTTTGACTCTATGAGTCAATGTGGTGTATTGGAGATCCATGTATCCAATGAGTGGTGATAGTGCCCACTTTTACGTTTCATAACTCAAGTGCCAAATTATTTTCTGTTATCTTCAAATATGAATATTTGTATTGTGATATGATTTTATGTGACATGTGACTATTTTGGAAATTGTCCATTAATGTGATTATGTGTATTGTGACATTTACATGAATATGTATGTATTGACTGTGTAAATAAACTATCGAATATGCATGTGAAGTAAAATATGTGAACTAAGTTAAGGCTACTATAATTATGCCACATATATGTTTCACTAATGCTTGATGAATTGTTTGCATGGTAGTTGTCGGGTATAGGGTGTTACATTATGTAGGTTATTAAGAGGTCCAATTTGTTCACGCACTATTTTGAGTATGTTTTACGAATGAGACCTTCTTAGGTACCAATTGTATTGAGTGGTCAAATAGTATATGGACAAGACTTTCATTTATAGTTCTCTCAAAATTTTTAGGCCATTTATTGGGACAAAGTCTAGATACAATTGACACTTGTCAAGTTCCACTAAGGGAAAATTAGATGTATATATATTGTGAGAAGGATTCATTTGGATGACTTTTATTCTTTTAAACTACTCTTTAGTTCTTTTTCTTAGAGCTTATATGTTTTCTACTCCTTTATTTAGCTGGAAGCTAAGGTTCTAGATATATGAGTGGATATTCTATCTCTTGGTAAGTTTGATAGCGCTGTATGTTAAGTTTTTTGAAGAATAAGAATATTGAGAAGTTTATGAATAATGAGTTGGAATAAGAAACATTATATGGGGGTAATTTGTAATAGAAATTTTAGTCATCTCTCTATAAATGGGTTTTAATGGTGGTTTTACGTTCTTTGAGTAGTTGTTGCTGTTGGTTTAAAAGGGATGTGAAAGTTTAGAACTCTAGTCTACAATAGGGGTGAGTATTAGGTGAGTCTCTATTTTGAATCCAGTATGTGAATTGTTCAAATATATATATATAAAGAAAAAAAATTGGGTAATGGGTAAGTTTGTGAATCTTAGTAAGATGTTGCATGTGCAATTATAATATGTATAAAATACTATCTGAATAGGAAATTGAATGATAAGTTTGCAGGTAAAGCCTAACATGGAAGAGTACGATTCAATCAGGTGTATGGATAAATTTGGGTAAGTAAATTTTGAGATAAATGTCCCTTTGTGATGTCTCTGGTAAGGCTGTTATATTGCTAACCAATCTGACATGTTAAAATATGAATGTAAGTGTAAGACCATGTGGATGAGACCTATAGAAATGTGTCATATGAAAACACTCTTGGTGATGCCTCCATTAGATTAAGACTGGACTGGCAGATCATGACATGAAAGTGTGTAAGTTCATACGGATGAGACCCATGGCATAATATGATGATGTAAACATTCATGGTGATGCCTTTGGTATTATGTAAGTCTATGAGGGCGAAACCCATGACACCTTCTGTTAAAATTCGTTGGGATAGTAAACACATGATTCTATATGTTGCCTATGTGGCATGATCTTCTAAGCCTTTATGGCAAGTGCTGTACCATCTCATTTGTGTTTTTGGTGTTGTTTGTGTGGTAAGAAATGGTTATTCGCCTTTGTGGTAAGTTCTATATATGTTATGAGGGTTCTTTACTAGATAATTCCATGATAAGATATAACATGTTTGAAGCTAATTGGGTTTGATTAGTTCTATGATGTAATCAAATGAGTTTAAAGGGAAGTTTCCCGAGTGAAAGTATGTACTATATCTTAAAAAGGGTATTCGCCATGGTAGTCTACAAGTTTAAAATAATGGGTATGTTCGCAATTATTAAAGAGATAAGTGACTGTTGATTTGAATTTGTATGCACTATGTAAGCTTGAAGTCTGAGTTATCTAGTAAATGTCATATCTCATGATTTATTCTGGAATTGAAGTTGTATTTCATCTTGGGTATTAGAAACACAAAAATTTATATACTTTTTCATACCTATTTTTACTTAAAATCATGCAGTTTCGATATAATTTTTGTTATAAAATAATTAATTTTTATAAAATAATTAAATTGTATTAAAAATTTGAACATGTTAATTTTTAGTCAATTTTACAATTATTTTTAGTGAATTTTGATTATTTTTGACATATTCGCACAAAGGGTGAAAATTGACCCGGCAAACATTGTTAGAAGAACAAAACCAAGAAGCAACTTGAAGTATCAAAGGTGAAATAATTTCCAGCGTAAGACGATCCAAATATGTGTATTAATTCATAATATAATTAATTTTAATTTATTCTCAATTTAATTTGGGCTAGATAAATTAATTTTAATTTATTATGGAAAAAGGCCTAGTTGAACCGCACCGGTTGAACCAAATTGAGCGAATTGAACTAGCCACCAAATGGGCAGCCCAAAATCGTTAAAATACTGAACAAATCAGCATTTTAGCTGATTAAATGAGCTTGAAAAAAGGCCCTCGAAAGACTTCCAAATTGCATTCAAACCCCCCATTAAATTAAGGCTTTATGAATTTGCCCCAGGATAATTTTAGCAAAGTTGAAAGCTCAACTTTACCATGTAAGATGGCCAACTATGAGGGGCTCTTTGGCTGCTAAAATTTTCTATTTTTAGCAGTAATCCTCTGTAACACCCTTTACCCGAAACTGTCGCCAGAATCGAGTAATGGGTGTTACTAGACTTACCGGAGTTCGGATTCATTTTTCAATCAAATTAATGAAATATTACTCTTCCCTAGGGTTTTCTATGGTAATACTAACCCTTCGGATGGTTAGGATTCGAATCCTATTGCATCGGAAGCTCGAAAAATTTTTCACTTTTAAAACAACGTCACACGCCTGTGTGACACAAGGCACAGCCGTGTGATAAGGCCGTGTGGCCCTCACACGCCCATGTCTAAAGGCCGTGGAACATTCTGACTTACTCGACACGGCCACAAACTATATCACACGCCCGTGGGAACAGGCCGTGTACGTTTACACGCTCGTGGGGTTGGCTCGTGGCTCGGCCACGGCCTAGGCACACCCGTGCCTCTACCCCGTGGAGTATTCTGTCAAATCCCACACGGCTGAGACACACGCCCGTGTGCCCTGCCATGCAGGCCGTGTCTGGCTATTTACCAAGCCTTAACCTCCCTGAGACATCATCACAACTATATTTCATTCATATTAACCAATTCCAATGACATACATTCGAAGACTACATTCATACCTCATTTACAAAACGAGTTACATATATTCATCCTTTTCATTCTAACCACTAAATAACATTTGTACAAAAACTAGCCAACTATACATGCCAATCTCAAATTATCAAACCATAGCACATACTCAACGGTAGCTTGATAGTGTGAGACGAGCCTCCTTGGTTCACAAATTCCAAAATGCTCTTCACTTGATAATCTAAAGGAAAAAGGAAAGAAAAGGGGAGTAAGCTACAAGTAGCTTAGTAAGACATAAGCAAATCAATAGCCAAATGCACAATAATTAACCAAGATGTTGGTTCTAACATAACAGAGGTGCAATATTGGTATACTTACTCATGCATAATCTTACCAAAATATCCAAACATAGACATTTACAATTATTTTGTATTCAACTGATTTCTAATTCTCAACCTGCACAATTACTTCACATATTCAAGTTAATTTCCCCGTTGAACCTTTAGAACAGAGATGGATATACAGAGGTTAGCACCAAAATGATTCACAGATATATGGCCGAAGCCAATCACAGAAATATGGCGTAAGCCAACAGAGTATGTAGCCGAAGCTACCAGAATATGTAGCCATAGCTACCTCAGACAGATACACAGACGTAATCCACGAGTCTGCTCACATAAGCTGACAGGTGACTGCAACACATGCTAGTACACCCAGCACCCGGGATACGGAATCAGACAGATTCAGAGCCCTCAAGTGACATGTCACACATATCCGAAAACATTCTTACAGTCCAACTAGGGTTTATCCAAATAATCACAATTACACATTTACTTAATTCAATATCATATTCACATATTTTCACATCGAAATCATCAAATAATTAACAATGATACAGATAAGCCATAATTTACTTATGACTTACCTCGATAACAAATCGACTAACTCGTGCTATTCTACTATCTTTTCCTTTCCTCGATTTTGATCACCCTCTCTTCTTTCTTGATCTAAATAAATGCATTTAACACATTTATCAATATTCTATCCAACACATTCATAAATCGAACTTGTTGGGCAAATGACCATTTTACCCCTAGTCTCGGAATTTCAATTTTACTTCATTTTCTTGCATTTTAAACTCAATTAGCTTCTTTTATCAATAAAATCATCCAAAATTCATTCACATTCATCTATTTATGAGCAACTTTTCTCTTTTCTTATTTTAGTCCCTTAGGGACATTTTTATCAAAAATCACTTGTAAAAACACGTAAATAACACATCAATAATTCAATTACTACCAAAATTCATCAAATAACAACATTTCTCTAAAATGGGTAATTTTCAAACCCTAATTTCTTTTCAAATAAATAGCAAAATCATGAAATTCAAGCTTCAAGGGACTCAAAAATACGAAAATAATTGAAAACGGGGTTGAAATACACTTATAATTTGATTGACAAAGCTCAAAACCCCTTTAGCAATGGTGGAGAGAAAATTCGGTAGAAACATGAGAAGAAGATGAACATTTTCATTTTTTTTTTCTCATCTTTTATGACAATTTTTATCAATTGGACAAAAATGCCCTTAGCCATGTTTCTTGAAAATTTCTCTAGAATTACCCTTTTGTGTCCATCCTATTAACTTATGGTATAATTGCAACATAAACACTCCTACATTCATATCACAATTCAATCAAGTCCCTATTTCATCTAATACTCATAATTTCCCCTATTTGCAATTTAGTCCATGTTTTCCAATTAATCACAAAAATAGTAAATTTCTAAACAATTTTCTCACAGAACTTAATCGATAAACCTATGCAGTATAAAATTCACAAAATTTAACTTATTCCTCTCAGATTTGTGATTACGAAACCACTGTTCCGATTAGGCCCTATTTCGGGCTGTCACAATCCTCCCCTCCTTTAGGGATTTTCGTCCCCGAAAATCTTACCAGTAAACAAATGTGGATATTGGGTCCTCATAGTCTCTTCCGTTTCCCATGTTGCCTCTTCCATTCCATGACGTTGCCATAATACCTTTACTAACTTAATCTTCTTATTCCTCAACTGTTTTACTTCTTGTGCCAGAATCTTAACTGGTTCTTCATCATATGACATATTTGATCGAATTTCAATCTCAGTAGGTGAAATTAGATGCAATGGATCTGACCGGTATCGACGAAGCATAGAGACATGAAATACATTATGAATTCTCTCCAATTCCGGAGGCAAAGATAATCGATAGGCAACGGGACCTATTCTTTCGATTACTTCATACGGACCAATATAGCGCGGACTTAATTTACCCTTACGGCCAAATCTTAAAATTTTCTTCCACTGGGAGACTTTCAAGAATACCTTATCTCCTACTTGGAACTCAATTTCTTTCCTTTTTAAATCTGCATACTACTTTTGTCGATCGGATGCTGCTTTTAAACAATCCTGTATTACCTTCACTTTGTCCTCTGTCTCTTTTATCAAATCTGTCCCATGAATATGCCTTTCATGGAGTTCAGTCCAATACAACGGAGTCCGACATTTTCGCCCATATAGAGCTTCATACGGTGCCATTTTAATGCTCGACTGATAACTATTATTATACACAAATTCAATCAAAGGCAGATATTTGTCCCAACTACCTTCAAACTCTAAAACACAACATCGCAACATATCCTCTAACACTTGAATCACTCTTTCCGATTGTCCGTCTGTCTGAGGATGAAAGGCAGTACTAAAATTTAATTTGGTACCTAATGCCTCTTGTAATTCTTCCAAAACCTTGAAGTAAAACGAGGATCTCTGTCGGAAATAATAGACACAAGCACACCATGCAGTCTAACTATTTCAGAGACATACAACTCCGCTAATTTGTCCATAGAAAAATCCATTTTCACTGGAATAAAATAAGCTAACTTAGTTAATTGATCAACTATTAGCCAAATAGCATCTTTTTTTCTCGGAGTTAAAGGCAATCCAGAAACAAAATCCATCGTAATTCTTTCCCATTTCCACTCGGGAATCATAATTGGCTACAATAATCCAGAAGGCAATTGATGTTCTGCTTTCACTCTTTGACACACTAAGCATTTTAACACATATTCAGAAATATCCCGTTTCATACCCGGCCACCAATACACTTTCTTTAAATACTGATACATTTTCACACTACCAGGGTGCATTGACCATTGACTATCATGAACTTCATGTAGAATCTTCTGAATCAGTTCAGTATTTTTCGGCACATATATCCTATCACGAAACAACAAACAACCATCGAAATTTATTCGAAAATCAGAACTATTGTCAATTTCACACTGAGTCCGCTTTGCTAACAAATCACTGTCAATTTTTTGGATTTCACAAATTTCTTGTAAAAATAATGGCTTTGCCACTAATTCGGCCATCAACAAACCCTTATCAGCCAACGACAAATTCGCATTCAAAGCCCTCAAAGCAAACAGAGATTTTCTACTTAAAGCATCCGCAACCACATTCGCTTTACCCGGATGATAGTCTATTATGAGCTCATAGTCTTTCAGTAATTCTAACCATCTCCGTTGTCTCAAATTTAACTCTTTTTGAGTCATCACATACTTCAAACTCTTATGATCGGTGTACACTCTACACTTTTCACCATACAAATAGTGTCACCAAATCTTCAAAGCAAAAACTATAGCGGCCAATTCTAAATCGTGAGTCGAATAATTCTTTTCATGTGGCTTTAGTTGTCAAGAAGCGTAAGCTATTACCTTTCCTTCTTGCATCAAAACACAACCAAGTCCATTTAAAGACGCATCACCATAGACAATAAATTCCTTTCCCGACTCCGGTTGCACTAATATTGGTGCCTTTGTTAAACACTTTTTCAACCTTTCAAAACTTTGCTGACAATCATCCGTCCATATAAATTTGGCTTCTTTCCGTAACAGTCTCGTATTCGGTGAAGCTATTATTGAAAAGCCCTCTACAAAATGACGGTAATATCTGACAAGGCCCAGAAAACTCCTGACTTCAGACACATTTTTCGGAGGCTTCCATTCTACAATTACAGAAATCTCACTCGGATCCACTCGAATACCATCTCTTGAAACTACATGTCCCAAGAATCCCACTTCATTAAGCCAAAACTCACTTTTACTAAATTTAGCATAAAGCTTCTTTTCTATCAAAATTTGCAATATTATTCTCAATTGCTTCGCGTGCTCGGTCTCGCATTTAGAGTATATCAGAATGTCATCAATAAAGACTACCACAAATTTATCTAAATAAGGTCTAAAAATCCTGTTCATCAGATCCATGAAAATGGCTGGAGCGTTAGTCAATCCAAATGGCATTACCAGAAATTCGTAGTGACCATACCGGGTTCTAAAAGCAGTATTGGACACATCAGATTCCTTAACCCTTAATTGATAATATCCAGACCTCAAATCAATTTTTGAAAACACCGAGGCATCTTTAAGCTGATCAAATAAATCGTCAATTCTAGGCAACGGGTACTTGTTTTTCACTATCACTTTATTAAGTTGACGATAATCAATACAAAGTCTCAATGTTCCATCTTTCTTTTTGACAAATAAAACCGGAGCACCTCAGGGAGAATAACTTGGCCTCACAAAACCCTTGTCAGTCAACTCTTGCAACTGTGTCTTTAACTCTTTTAACTCGGCCGGTGCCATTCTATACGGAGCAATCGATATCGGAGCAGTACCCGGAAGCAATTCAATACCAAACTCTATTTCTCTGTCCGGAGGTAATCTAGGCAATTCATCGGGAAATACATCCAGATATTCACATACTATCGGCATAGATTCAATTTCCCTTTTAGACACTTTAGTGTTCAATACATAGGCCAAATATCCATCACAACCATTTTTCAAACATTTATAAGCAGACATTGCAGAAATCATTGACGAAACACAATCTGATTTATCCGTTTCAATTCGGAGTATTTCACCATCACCACAATTCAATTCAAGGATCTTTCGTCTACAATCTATCTTAGCACCGTGCATGGTTAACCAATCCATCCCCAAAATGACATCGAATTCATCAAAAGGAAGCAACATCAAATCAACAGGGAAACAGTGACCATGAATCATTAAGGGACAGTTCTTACAAATTTGGTTTACTATCACATGTTTTCCTAACGGATTCGACACCTTAACCACGAATTCAGTGGACTCGATACACAAATTCTTGTCAGACACTATTTTCACACATATATATGAATGAGTTGATCCCGGATCAATTAACGCAAAAACAGAATCATCACAGAGAAAAAATGTACCAGTGATTACTTCAGGCGAATAAGCTTCTTCACGAGCCTTTATAGCATATGCTTTTGCTGGAGCTCTCGGTTCAAATCTTATAGTAATATCTTTCTTTTCACTTCTGCTGCTATTTCCAGATCCCACATTCTTCGATGGTCTTCCCCTGCTCACATTACTTGGTTTCACATTTTGAGATCTCTCCAACTCTTCTCTTTCGGGACAATCTTTAACGAAATGATTTTGGGACCCGCATCTAAAACAAGCTCGATTATACAAATAACATTCACCCATATGTCTCTTTCCACAATGCTGGCATTCGAGCCTATCAGATCTTACATTACCAACACTTGTTGCCGAAGTGGTTTGTCCCTTTGGTTTAAAATGTTGTTTACCATGGTCTCTCTGAGAAAAATTTACCGAAGCATTTGATCGAGAACTCATCTCTCTTGATTTCTTCGATTGTGATTGAAATGATTGGCCCATCGACCTCTTTCTAGATTCTCTAGCTTCATTCTCAGCCTTCTTTTTATCTTTGCTTAAAGCTTCGGCCTTGACAGCTCGTTCAACTAATACTACTAACTCTTTAATTTCCAAGATTCCCACAAGTAATCGAATGTCTTCGTTCAGTCCATCTTCAAATCTCTTACAAAGCATTTCTTTGGTGGTTACCAGCTCTTGGGCATACTTGCTCAATCTAACAAACTCTCTTTCATATTCGGCTACTGACATACTCCCTTGCTTCAAATCTAAAAATTCCTTCCGCTTTTGATCGATAAAGTACTGACTAATATACTTTTTACGGAATTCCCCTAGAAAGAAATCCCAGGACACTCTTTCTCTAGACACAATGGAAGTCAAGGTCTTCCACCAATAATAAGCAGAATCTTTCAGCAATGAGACAACACATTTCCAACTCTCATCGGGAGTACAAGACAATTCTTCTAACACCCTGACTGTGTTTTCTAGCCAAAATTCAGCTTTCTCTGGATCATCATCCATATTAGCTCGGAATTCTTCAGCCCCATATTTTCTGATTTTATCTACCGGAGGCTTAGATAATCTTACCACTTCTGATTGTAGAGGAACTATGGGAACGGCTTGAGGAATAGGAGGGGACGGAGGAGGTTGAGCATTCGGATTCGCCCTAATAAACTCTGTATACCAATTACTCATTCTATGGAGAAAGGCTTCCCGAGCCTCATCTCCTTGACGTTGGGCCTCGGGTCTACTCTCAACAGGCACTGTCCCTTGCGCGGGAGCAGGCGCATTACTCTGAGCATCATCAACAGTATCTCGATTGGGATCCATTTACTATAATAAAAACATTTCAAAATCATTAGGAGTCGTCACACTATCAAGTCTAAAAATTGGCATGTATAGACTGACTATTACACTGACTTCACTAATCCGAGAATCGGCTAAACCATGCTCTGATACCAATTAAAAATGTAACATCCTTTACCCGAAACCATTGCCAGAATTGAGTAATGGGTGTTACTAGACTTACCGGAGTTCGGATTCATTTTTCAATCAAATTAATGAAATATTACTCTTCCCTAGGGTTTTCTATAGTAATACTAACCCTTCGGATGGTTAGGATTCGAATCCTATTGCATCGAAAGCTCGAAAAATTTTTCACTTTTAAAACAACGTCACACGCCCGTGTGACACAAGGCACGGCCATGTGATAAGGCCATGTGGCCCTCACACGCCCATGTCTAAAGGCTGTGGAACATTCTGACTTACTCGACATGGCCACAAACTATATCACACTCCCGTGGGAACAGGCCGTGTACTTTTACACGCTCATGGGGTTGGCTCGTGGCTCGACCACGGCCTAGGCACGCCCGTGCCTCTACCCCGTGGAGTATTCTGTCAAATCCCACACGGCCGAGACACACGCCCGTGTGCCCTGCCATGCAGGCCGTGTCCGGCTATTTACCAAGCCTTAACCTTCCTGAGACATCATCACAACTATATTTCATTCATATTAACCAATTCCAATGACATACATTCGAAGACTACATTCATACCTCATTTACAAAACGAGTTACATATATTCATCCTTTTCATTCTAACCACTAAATAACATTTGTACAAACTAGCCAACTATACATGCCAATCTCAAATTATCAAACCATAGCACATACTCAATGGTACATGATAGTGTGAGACGAGCCTCCTTGGTTCACAAATTCCAAAATGCTCTTCACTTGATAATCTAAAGGAAAAAGGAAAGAAAAGGGGAGTAAGCTACAAGTAGCTTAGTAAGACATAAGCAAATCAATAGCCAAATGCACAATAATTAACCAAGATGTTGGTTCTAACATAACAGAGGTGCAATATTGGTATACTTACTCATGCATAATCTTACCAAAATAGCCAAACATAAACATTTACAATTATTTTGTATTCAACTGATTTCTAATTCTCAACCTGCACAATTACTTCACATATTCAAGTTAATTTCCCCGTTGAACCTTCAGAACAGAGACGGATATACAGAGGTTAGCACCAAAATGCTTCACAGATATATGGCCGAAGCCAATCACAGAAATATGGCGTAAGCCAATAGAGTATGTAGCCGAAGCTACCAGAATATGTAGCCGTAGCTACCTCAGATCACAGATACACAGACGTAATCCATGGGTCTGCTCACATAAGCTGACAGGTGACTGCAACACATGCTAGTACGCCCAGCACCCGGGATACGGAATCAGACAGATTCAGAGCCCTCAAGTGACATGTCACACATATCCAAAAACATTTTTACAGTCCAACTGGGGTTTATCCAAATAATCACAATTACACATTTACTTAATTCAATATCATATTCATATATTTTCACATCGAAATCATCAAATAATTAACAATGATACAGATAAGCTATAATTTACTTATGACTTACCTCGATAACAAATCGACTAACTCGTGCTATTCTACTATCTTTTCCTTTCCTCGATTTCGATCACCCTCTCTTCTTTCTTGATCTAAATAAATGCATTTAACACATTTATCAATATTATATCCAACACATTCATAAATCAGACTTGTTGGGAAAATGACCATTTTACCCCTAGTCTCGAAATTTCAATTTTACTTCATTTTCTTGCATTTTAAACTCAATTAGCTTCTTTTATCAATAAAATCATCCAAAATTCACTCACATTCATCTATTTATGAGCAACTTTTCTCTTTTCTTATTTTAGTCCCTTAGGGACGTTTTTATCAAAAACCACTTGTAAGAACACGTAAACAACACATCAATAATTCAATTACTACCAAAATTCATCAAATAACAACATTTCTCTAAAATGGGTAATTTTCAAACCCTAATTTCTTTTCAAATAAATAGCAAAATCATGAAATTCAAGCTTCAAGGGACTCAAAAATACGAAAATAATTGAAAACGGGGTTGAAATACACTTACAATTTGATTGACAAAGCTTAAAACCCCTTTAGCAATGGTGGAGAGAAAATTCGGTAGAAACATGAGAAGAAGATGAACATTTTCATTTTTTTCTCATCTTTTATGACAATTTTTATCAATTGGACAAAAATGCCCTTAGCCATGTTTCTTGAAAATTTCTCTAGAATTACCCTTTTGTGTCCATCCTATTAACTTATGGTATAATTGCAACATAAACAATCCCTACATTCATATCACAATTCAATCAAGTCCCTATTTCATCTAATACTCATAATTTCCCCTATTTGCAATTTAGTCCATGTTTTCTAATTAATCACAAAAATAGTAAATTTCTAAACAATTTTCTCACAGAACTTAATCGATAAACCTATGCAGTATAAAATTCACAAAATTTAACTTATTCCTCTCAGATTTGTGGTTACGAAACCACTGTTCTGATTAGGCCCTATTTCAGGCTGTCACATCCTCAGCTATATAAATCCCCCTTTGCTGCCCATTCAAATCATCCCTCACACTCTCATTCTCTCATTCATTTCTTTTCTCTCCATTCTCTCTTTTTCTCCAAAAAACCAAGCCTTCTTGAGCCGATTTCTCCTCTTGGAAAAGAGGTGTTTTCTCAGCCATTTTTGGCAGCAAGCGAGTGTTCATAGAAGCCTTGATCAGGGAGGACAACAGAGACGAAAATGGAGCAATCAGTCAAGCCACGGAAAAACACCAAATTTGCTTTTTGTTCCCTATCTTTTTAATTCCTGTTGTTTTTATGATGAACATATCTATGAATATTCATGTATTTGAAATGGTTATTTTAATCAATCTAGCTTGAATTTAATTCATGTTAGGTTGATTGCATTTCGTCCTCTTGATTTGTTAAATTTATGTTTATGCTGTTATAGGCCTTGGTAAAATGCTTGATTAAGTAAAATCATGCCAAGTTTTTCTGACATTATAATTGCTTAGATAACTAAAGAATTAATTATTTAAAAGAATTGAAAATTTAATTAATGGACACAATACTTAATCAGTGCATGTTTAAATCTTCTAAGGTAACTGAAGATTAAATTAGCATTGTATTTGGCGATACATATGCCTTGCATAACTTGCAAGATTATTGTGATTAAACTGTTTCAAGGTAAGGACACTTTGTTACCTCACATAGTCTTTTATATGCTTTTCAGATTGAATTAATCGTTTGAATTGGCATAGAAATATGCGAGAGATTATTTAATTTAATAAGTATGTATGTGCAATAACATGTTTACCTTTTTAAATCTGTTTAATCGGTCGAATTGGCATAAGAATATGAACAAGAGATGAATGGATTTTTAATTTGTAAATATGTTCATAAGTTAGCAAATTACCGAGTTGCCGTGAATTTATTCGTAACAAGTATAAACATAAGTTTAATAATTCTAAGTTAAGAAATGTGATTAATCCAACACAATTATATCATCTTGATTAAATCATATTTGAAATCGTGCATTAGAATTTCTTTGTTTTATTTTAATTATTTCACTTAGTTTTTAAATTTTAGTTTTTTTTAATTATCTCTTTTTAAAACCAAATATTTGTCCTTCACCAAAGTGTTTAAAATTACTTTGATAAATAATTCTTTTACAGTCCCTGTGGGTACGATAACTCGACATTTACTTGTCACTTTATTACTTGTTGCAATTGTGTACACTTGCACATTTCCATCATTCCAAGTTGTTGGAACCATTGCCAGGGACTGTTTTTAAAAGTCATTATTTGTGAATTTGTTAGTTTTACATTTTGGTTTAATTTTATATTTAATTTTTAACTTAATTAATTTTTTTGTGAATATTCCAGGTGTTTATGAGTATTGACCGAATTATCGATTTAATCCCTGTAGACCTTGAGATAGAGTGAACCTTTCGACAACGAAGAAGACAAGCGAGTCAGAGAAGGACCGAGGAGATGAACATTGAAAATATGAATAAAGGAAATGGAGCAAACCCTGCTCAAAATCCTATCCTTATTGCTGATGATAGGGATAGAGCCTTAAGACAATACGCCATGCAAATATTTAATGATCTTAATCCGAGTATTAGGAGACCCGAAATCGAGGCACAACAATTTGAGCTGAAGCCAGTCGTGGTTCAGATGCCTCAGACAGAGGGCCAATTCAGTGGAATGTCTACCAAAGACCCTCACCTACACTTGAGACTGTTCATGGAGGTGAGCGACTCTTTGAAGTTAGCCAGAGTACCCGAAGATGCATTACGATTAAAGTTGTTTCCATATTCGCTAAGGGACAGAGCTCGAGTCTAGTTGAACTCATTGCCACTGAACGTAATTTCCACATGGCAAGAGTTAGCAAAGAGATTTCTTATAAAGTATTTCCCACCTAGCAAGAATGCTAAGTTGAGGAACGAGATCACTGCCTTCCAACAAATGGATGATGAATCCTTGTATGAGGCATGGGAAAGATTTAAAGAGTTATTACAAAAGTGCCCTCATCATGGAATCTCGCATTGCATCCAACTTGAGACGTTTTACAATGGTCTAAATGCTCACACAAGGATGGTAGGAGACGCTTCTACTAATGGTGCTCACATTTCTAAGTCTTATAATGAGGCTTATGAAATTATTGAGAGGATTGCCAGTAACAATTATCAAGGGCCGACCAGTTGAGCAACGTCTGGAAGACAAGTCGCTGGAATACATGAAGTAGACGCTCTCACTTCACTCGCATCTCAGGTATCATCAATATCCTCAATGCTTAAAAATCTTACTAGTAATGGGTCTAATGTTTTGCAGCACAGCCACCTAACTAATTTGAGAATATAGCATGTGTCTATTATGGGGAAGGACATTTGTTTGAAGAATGTCCATCAAACCCAGAATCTGTATCTTACATGGGTAATCAAAACCAAAATCAAGGAAGGCAAGGGTTGCAATCCAATTTTTATAACCCATTGTGGTGAAATTACCCAAAATTTTCCTAGAGTAACCAAGGGACTAGAACCAGTAACACTTACGCCTAACCTAGACCGACCCAGCCACCTAGTTTCCCCCAACAAGTTCAGAAACTAGCTCAAGCTGAATTATCAAACAGCTTAGAGAATCTACTGAAGGCATACATGGCAAAGAATGATGCCTTAATCCAAAGCCAAGCAGCTACATTAAAGAATCTAGAAAACCAAATGGGCCAGCTTGCAACTGAACTTAGAAACTGACCACAAGGTACTTTACCTAGTGATAAGGATAATCCAAGGAATTTGGGAAAGGAGCACTGCAAAGCGTTGACATTGAGGAGCGAAAAGACAATAAAACCCAATACCATTGAAGCTGAAAAGGAGCAAGCTGATGCTCAAGACTTAGAGGAAGTTCATCTGAGTGTTAAATTCCAATTTCACCATAACCAGAATCTACAAAACGCGATAAGGTAACCTCAGAACTAGCTGATTCTGAACAACTAACAACTCCGTTAGATGCAGAATTACCACAGAAGACGAATCAATCAGTACCAATTCCAGTAAAGAAAATTCAACCACCCTACCCTCAAAGACTTTAGAAGTAAAAAGAGGAGATTCAATTCAAAAAGTTCTTAGACATACTTAAGCAACTTCATATCAACATCCCGTTGGTTGAAGCACTTGAGTAAATGCTGAATTATGTCAAGTTCATGAAGGATATCCTGTCTAAGAAATGAAGACTTGGAGAATTTGATACAGTAGCTCTGAGAAGGAATGCAGTGCATATCTTCAGAAGAAACTACCCCAAAAATTGAAGAATCCTGGATGTTTTACCATACCATGCAATATCGAAGCAACATATTGTGGTAAGGCATTATGTGACTTAGGTACGAGTATTAATTTGATGCCTATGTCAATATTTAGGAAGTTGGGGATAGGTGAAGTTAGACCAACTACAGTTACACTTCAATTAGCAAATCGATCCTTAGAGCATCCCGAAGGAAAAATTGAAGATGTTTTGGTACGTGTAGATAAATTTATCTTTACTGCTAACTTTATAATTCTAGACTTTGAAGCAGACAAATAAGTGCCAATTTTCCTAGGAAACCATTCTTAGCAACTGGAAGGACCCTTATTGATGTGCAGAAGGGTGAGCTGACTATGCGTGTTTAGGATGATCAGGTAACATTGAATATTTTTAAGTCAATGCGATTTCCTTACACAATTGATGATTGTTCTGCAGTATCTGATTTGGAGGAATTAATAGTAGAGAAGGAACTTAACTATGTTGAGGATCCATTGGAATGAATTTTGACATTAGACCCTCCAAAAATGAAGAGGAGGATGAATACTTAGCTTTGCTAAAAGCTAATCAAAACGGACTTAATCCACAATCCTATTTTGAACCTTTGGAATTAGAGAAAAGGGATTACACCCAGCCAAAAGCATCAATCGAGGAGCCACTTGAGTTAGAACTCAAGGTATTACCTTCACAGTTATAATATATTTATTTAGGTAACGCTTCTACTCTGCCTGTGATTCTTTCAGCAAAATTAACTACTGAGCAAGAAGAGAAACTTATCATAGTTTTGAAACAATTCAAGAAGGCTATCAGATGGACCATAGCCGATATTCACGGTATTAGTCCATCTGTATGCATGCACAATATCATATTAGAAGATGAAGAGAAAGGAACAATTGATGGACAACAAAGATTGAACCTTATTATGAAGGACGTAGTAAAGAAGGAAATTATCAGGTGGTATGATGCGAGTATCATTTAACCATCTCGGACAGTTCATGGGTAAGTCTAGTCCAATGCGTGCCGGAGAAAAGAGGTATCACGGTCGTTGAGAACGAGAATAATAAGTTGATACCGACCAAAACGGTTATGAGATGGAGAATTTGCATCGACTACCGGAAGCTGAATAAGGCAACTAGAAAGGATCAGTTTCCTTTGTTGTTCTTGGACTAGATGCTGGATAGACTTGCAGGGTGAGACTATTACTATTTTCTTGATGGATACTCAGGGTATAATCAGATTACAGTAGCACCAGAAGATCAGCACAAGACGATATTCACATGCCTCTACGGTACGTTTGAATTTAGACGCATTCCATTTGGTTTATGTAATGCACCTGTTACATTCCAAAGATGTATGATGTCTATTTTTACTAACACGGTTAAGAAGTATTTGGAAGTTTTTATGGATGACTTTTCAGTATTTGGAGACACTTATGATGATTGTTTAGCCAATCTAGCTAAGGTACTAAGACGATGTGAAGAAACAAACCTAGTACTCAACTGGGAAAATTGCCATTTCATGGTACAAGAAAGGATTGTTCTAGGCCATCGGATATCGAGACATGGAATCGAGGTAGACAAAGCAAAGGTAGATGTTATTGAGAAACTCCCACCTCCAACATTTGTAAAGGGTGTTAGGAGTTTTTTGGGCCATGCTGGTTTTTATCGTAGATTTATCAAAGACTTCTCCAAAATTGCAAAACCTTTGTGCAAATTATTGGAAAAGAACGTGACATTCAAGTTTGATGATGAATGTTTAAGAGCATTCAAAGATTTGAAGAATCAATTAGTTACAACACCCATCATCGTCACACCAGATTGGGATCTGCCATTCAAATTGATGTGTGATGCAAGTGACTTTGCAATTGGAGCTGTCATAGGCCAGCGAAGGAAGAAAGTTTTTCATCCCATCTACTATGCAATTCGAGCTCTAACAGGAGCACAACTGAATTATACGGTAACTGAAAAAGAGTTACTTGCTATTGTATTTGCTTTCGACAAGTTTCAATCTTATCTTGTAGGTACGAAAGTGATTGTTTATACAGACCACTTGGTAACTAAATATTTACTTGCCAAGAAAGACGCTAAGCCGAGATTTATCCAGTGGATACTCTATTTCAAGATTTCGATCTAGAAATTCAAGATCGAAAGGGAGTAGAAAACCAAGTAGCAGATCACTTGTCCAGATTGGAGCCGCAAGAGAGAAATTCTCCACTTGTACCGGTTCAACAGACCTTTCCAGATGAACACATACTGAAGGTGAATCATGTCCATAATACCCCTTGGTTTGCTGATATTGCTAACTATTTAGCTTGTGGTTTGATACCGATTAATAAAATGTATCAACAAAGGAAAAAGTTTCTTCACGATGCGAAGTACAATTTCTGGGAAGAGCCATATTTGTTTAAAAAGCGTGCAGATCAAATGATTAGGAGATGTATGGCAGAAGATGAAATACTGAAGATTTTATACCACTGTCACTCAGTTCTGAGTAGGGGACACTTCGAAGGTACTCGTACTGCGGCCAAAGTATTACAAGCCGGATTCTTTTGGCCTATACTATTCAAGGATGCATACGCTTACGTAAAGAGTTGTGATCGATGCCAGAGGGTTGGAAATGTCACCAATAGAAATGAGATGCCTTGAACAAATATCATTGAGGTAGAATTGTTTGATGTTTGGGGTATTGACTTTCTCGATCATTTCCTTCCGTCTTTTGGTCACAAGTACATATTGGTAGCTGTAGACTATGTGTCCAAATGGGTCGAGGCAAAAGCTTATCTGACAAACAATGCTAAGGTTGTGATGAAGTTCTTGCAGAAATATGTGTTCACAAGGTTTAGAACCCCACAAGCTATTATCAGCGATGAAGGGACCCATTTTATGAATAAGTGGTTAAAATGGTTGTTAGATAAACATGGAGTGAAACACAAGGTTGCTACAGCTTACCATCTGCAGATGAATGGGCAAGTTGAGCTGGTGAATAAGGAGATCAAAGGCACACTTGAGACGGTAGTTTGCTCGAATCGACGAGATTGGTCCAAAAGACTAGATGATGCTTTATGGGCTTATAGAACATCATACAAGACACCTTTAGGAATGTCACCCTATAAGTTGGTCTTCGAAAAAGCCTGTCATCTACCTTTGGAGTTAGAGCACAAAGCTTACTGGGCTCTTTGACAACTCAATTTGGATCCAAAGCTTGTTAAAGAGAAATGGATGCTCCAACTCAATGAGCTAGAGGAATTCTGAATGTTCTCATATGAAAATACCATATTGCTCAAGGAGAGACTCAAGAAATGGCATGACAAGCACATTCGAGTTCGAGAACTAAAAGTAGGGCAGCAAGCTTTGCTATTCAATTCCAGATTAAAGTTCTTTCTAGGTAAACTCAAATCATGTTGGTCTGGTCCATTTACGATTCATCGCGTTTATCCATACAGAGCTGTTGAACTCCAAGGTAAGGGAGGTAATTTTCAAGTTAATGCTCAATGTTTGAAACATTACTACGGAGAAAAGCCTGAACGGGATCAAGTCTTGTTCAGTTTATCAGATATTTAAATTTTCTTGTTTTTAATAAATTATTTAGGGTAAATTTCCAGGTTTATTATGTCTAAATAAATTCTGTTTAGGAGATTGGAACTTAAGCGGGACCGCTTGTGACCTCTCCAATCTTTCCTGAGAATTTATTTTGACATAATTTTTTGAGAAATTTTTCCCTAAATAACGAAATAAATATTTGGTTTTTTCAAATAAAAGGGTCAAATTTTGATCCAAGTTTTAATTTGCAACTCAATTTTAAATTTTCATTAAGTCTAGGGACATAATTGAATTATTTTTAAAATTTGATTGCACTTTTTATAAATAATAAAAACTAGGTACCTCTCTTTGTAAATATTTTTAAAAGGCATCTAGAAATAAATATTTTTGCTATATATTATATATTTATATTAATAATATGATAAACTGTAATATATAATTATATCTATTATAATTTATATATTAATTTTTATCAACTTAGCTTAGAATTTAGATTAATTTTATTTTATCTTAATAATTTAATAGCAATTGATTATTTTGTATGCATATATTTAATTATTAGTTGTTGTTAATTTTGAGTAGGATTAGAATTAAACTCTTATTTTAATTATTAAATTATAATAAGAGTTCTACTCTAAGTCCTATTACTCACATTATAAATTCTTCTTCCCATTCGTTCATCACCTAAACCTTCCAAACACTAAACCACCTAGCACAGAACCCTCCTAGCCAACTCCCAAGCCACAACAATTAGCCAGCACGTCCTAGCAGCCAGCATGCCTAAGTAGTCCGCGTGCATACCTGCTTCCGCGCCTATCCGCGTGCACCTGCTGCTCCTTCCTAGGCCACAACACACGTACGTCCCAGCACCCACGCGCCCACATTCGGCCTGCTGCCAAAGGCCCTGCTGCGTTTTGTTGCTGATCCAGGCTAGACCTTGCCCGTGACTAGCTCCAGGTTTGTTCAACAAAGCTCCGCGCTACCCGCTTCAGCCCCACACGCTGCTGCTTGTTGTGCCCTAGCACTTGTACGGCAAACTTCCTACACCTACACACCAAGCCCTTAAGCCAAAACCCTCCAACCCTCCTTTTAAATTATCATCTATTTCTTCATTATTATTCTTTTAAGAGTTCTTATATTTTTGCAAAAAGATGGTAAGACATTATGTTCTTATAAAATTTTAATTATTTAAAATTTCAATTTATTGAATTATTAATAATTTTTAATTAAATTTTTGAGAAAATAAATTTTTTCCATCTTATGTTCAGGTCAATTATGCCTCGCAAGAGAACTTGGGCCTCCGTGTAACGCCCTGATTTTCGGGATTTTTCGGGTTTTGTGAATTTTAGTGAAATTTTTAAAATTTTGGTGTTCTAAAGGTTGATAATGTATGTACATGTGTTAATGGGTCTATAGAAGGTCCAAGCTTAAGTCAAAACCCGGTAAAATATTAAGTTGGATTTTCAAGTGAAAGGGGACTTGGTTAAGTGGGCTTTTAAGAAAAACCGTGTAAAAGATGTCACAAAGGGAGCCTTGGTTGAGTGGCAAGATGGTGCCACTAAGCTCCTAAAAAAGTGGCGCCTAAATGAATGATCAAGGACAAGGGTTCGAGTTGCAAGGTATTCGTGGAGTTCTTTTTAATTTTCAAGCATGAGCCTAACTTGGGTGAATTTCGGCAAGGGGCTTTAAGGACTTGGGCCGATTGCTTTAGAGGGAATGCTAGGGTTATATTATTTTCTTTTTTGTTGTCATGACAATTAGGGTTAGCCACCTTAGGGTTTTTCCTCTCTTCTACTGTCAGAAAAGCCAAGAGTTGCCTCCCTGGAAAGTTCATAGCCGATTTCTCCTTCCCCATCTCCACCATTGTTTTTTTTCATTTTTCTTCTTCCCTTTGATCTCTTCCCTAGCCGAATACCTATCTTACATAGATCCACTCTTTCTTTTGCTTCCATTCTTCTTAAAATCAACCATAACCGATTGCTCAAAGTGCCAGAAATCCCGAAAACTGCTTCCTTTCTTGCCGATTTCTTGTAAGCCGAATCACCTCTGTTTCTTTCACCTATTGTGGCCGATTACTACACTCCCTTTAATCACACCATTGTCGACACCATCACCCAAAAGCTACAGCCAAAACGCCATCTTCTTCTCTTATTAAAAAGCCGAAATCACCATAGTTGTAGGGAGATAGCCGAAATTACAAATCTCAGAGATAAGGTTTCTACTGACGTTTAAGGGTCAGATTTACATCAGATCTGCATAGGAACTAAAGAGAAATCATTGGTAAGTGTTTAATCATTCAGATCTGTTCGATATTTCATGTTTGGAAAAGCCGAAAGTCCCTAAAGCTAATGGTTGTGTCGTTTTGGATTTTTGGTAAATAAAAGGCCGTTTTCTTTGTTCTTTTGTGTGTTAGTTGGATGAAAAGGTGATCAAGCAAGGGGTTGAAGGCTTTGGAACATCAGATCTAGATCTAAAGGGATCTAAATCGTCAAGGTAAGAACATTAAGGCCATTAAGGGTGTTGGCCGAATGTGTAAGTAAGGTTTTGGGTAAGTTTTCGATTCAGATTAAGTGTTGATATGGTCTAATCAGTTAAGTATTGGATTGTAGGGATTAACGCATAGGAGATCTCGTAGGAGAAACTGCAAAACAGGTGTGTGTTTCGAACACCTTTCCATGCACAAATCGGTAAAAGCCGAAAAGCTGAAATGTCGAAGTTTCGGTATTTCGAGAGCTTGCGAGCATGCAAATGCTCTCAAGTTGGAAGGAGAAGGTTAGTTTTGGAATCGGCACTGTTAGACGTGTTGACCGCTAAATTTTGGGCATTTTGGTAAGTTGGGCCTCGGTGGGCCAAATATGGGCCCAATGGGCGATTTGGGCCCATGTGAGTTAAACTGGATATAAAGGTAATATTATGGACTGTAGATGTGAAAACAGTTAAAACAAGATAACCGAATGTGAAATCGGGACTAAATGGGCCTAATGGGCCAATCGGCGTAATAGGGCTCATTAGGGGTTTTAGGGCCTTAATGCTAAAACTGAAAAACTGAGGTAACTGAACTTCTGTATAGCTGTGTGATTAATAAATACTGTAATAAGCATGAAATCTATAACATGAGAGCAAAATTACTGAAATACCCTTAGGGTAAGAAATTACTGTTTTGTCCCTAGGTAGAAAATTACCGTTATACCCCTAGGGCTAAAATTGACTATACTGTTTGACATGACTGTTACTGTTATTGCATGCCATGATATATATCTATTGCATGGGTTGGGTTTTGATAATGGAGGAAGTGTGAGTGGCACAGCCACGTTACTGAAAAGGGGCTATGCCTCGTACTGTTTCTGAAAGGGGCTTTGCCTCGTATACTGTTTATCTGAGCAGCCATGCTGCGACTGTGGTGTGTGGGCTGGGTGGGTCGAGTTATTCCCCACATGGTGTGTTGGTTGGTACGGGTGGTGTGTAGCGGTTGGTGGGTTGAGTAGTCTCCCCAATTGGGTTTGCATTTATACTGCATTACTGTACTGTACTGTTATGGGCCTATGGGCCAATCTGTTATCTGAATAGGGCTTCAGCCCAGTATCTGTTATAGGGCCTTGGCCCAGTTTACTGCTATCTGAATAGGGCTTTGGCCCAGTATCTGACTGAGACTGGTTAGGGTTTAGGCCCAGTGGGCTTGAGCCAATTTGGGCTTTGGATGGGTTCTGCACACACTGAGTTTTCCCAAACTCACCCCTCTCTTTCCATCCTTGCAGGTGAGCCCTAGATTGTGACTTGGACGCTGGGAGGGATTCAGAGTGGCCACGAGGACTGAACTTTCTTGGTTTAACTTAAATATTTCGTATTGGTTTTTACTTTGATATGGGTTGTAATAAGGCCGCTATAACTGTTATTTGGGATTTCTTTACGGTTTTATTTCAAACTTGAACATACACTGTTTTTGAAAATTAAATCAATATTTTCTTAAACAACCTGACTTTACTAAAAACTAAGAATGATGATAAGACTAAAATGAAACGATTCACAAATGAGATAGAGATTAGGTCGAATAGTAATCAAATTGGGAATTTCAAGAAAAACAAATATTACTTTTCAAAAATCTCGAACATCAGACTTAGTACGTAGGACGGCGTAGCATAGTCTAGGTGATGTGGCACACCGGACATGGCCATAACATTTGGGCCGGGTCAGGGGTGTTACACTCCGTCCAAATTGACGAAAAGCAAAACAAGTTCTACTATGAAGAAGTCAAAGTAAGATACGTAAGTATACTAAAAAACCGATAGATGCATCCAGAAAAAGGCTTCACACTGACGGAAAGCAACTACAGAGACTTTATGGCACGTATTCGTCAGGTTATTGAAGCCCTCAATTGGGAACTGTTTTGTGAGAAGAGACCAAGTGTGGATGAGGAACTAGTTTGAGAATTCTACGCGAACTTAACCTTAAGCGAGTTGACTGAAGTTCCAGTTTGTGGAATCAAGGTACCAATAACTTCAAATGCTATTAATGAGTTCTTTTAATTACCTGATTTTGAAAACGATTAATATTCTTCTTTTTTTAGCAACATTAAGTCTAAAAATTTGCAAGAAATTCTCGAGGAACTTACAGTTCCAGGTTCCAAGTGGACTGTGTCAAAGCAAGGAATTCACACGTGCCGAAGAGAATATTTCACACCACTTGCGAAGGTATGGTTCTATTTCATTTGTTTCAGCCTTATGCCTAGTTCGTATTGGACTACAATCTCATTAGAGCGAATGGTCCTATTATACTCAATTTTAACTACGAAGACTATTGATGTGGGTAAAATCATCCTAAGAGAAATGTGGAATTGTGCCTTTAGACATTCTGGGCCAGCTTACTTTTCCTTTACGATAACAATTCTATGCTTAAAAGCAAAAATTCTTGCAAACGTAAAGAAGATAGGGTATAGTCAAGGCATAATCACTGATTGGGACCTCTACCAAGTAGCTAGAGATTCTATTCTATAGCAACGAGTTGAAGAAAGTGAGGATCCCGAAGAAGCAGAAGATAACCCCATAGAGATCCCGCTAGAGTAATTAGCTGAAGTCCCTAATAAGGCAGAACTAATGGAACCAGAAGCTGAACCTGATATCGAAACCTCAATGTTTGGAGCTCTACTGCCTAGCCCAGATCTTCGAGATTAGCTGTCAAAGCTAATGGACTTAATGCATGTAACACCCTAACAAGTTAAAGGTGACAAGTAAATCTTTTAATAACTGGCAGTGACTAGGACGTTCATCAAATAAACCGGGAATTTCTCCTAGAATCTTAAATACCATTTTTACAAAGCTCACCCTAAACTTAGTAACTAAGCAACTTGGTTAGTTTTAGGTGATGTGACACACCAGACTTGGCCGTACTGTCTGGGCCGGGTTTGGGGTGTTACATTTAGTGGTATCAAAGCTCGGTTGCAACAACTCGGTTGTGGATCGAGTCCAAAAAGGTTTCTTAAAATTTTAAAATTTAAGCCCAAGAAGGGTATTTTTGGAAAATCAAAATTTTTTTCAAAAGATTTAGAAAAACCCTTTTCAAACCAGTTTTCTTCAAAATACACATGTTCTAAAGACTCGATTTTGAAAAGTTTAAATCGAGCTAAATTTTCTGAAAACTGATAACTGAAGAAGTGGCACACTGAATCCCCAACACCAAGTCCGTAAGTATTTCTACTTTATATTCTGTACTGTACTGAAACAATACTATAGATAGAACTGAGCCTTTGATATGATACTATAGATAAGGTAGTATTGAGACTACAAGACTGAGACTGTAGGGAAAACTAAACCCTAGAGGACTGAGACAGTAGCTAGACTACGATTACGCGAAAATAAACTCTGAAACTTTATCTGTACATAAAAAACTTTGTGATAATGAATTGAAACATTAAACTAATGTCATAAAATTCATAAATCAGATAAATCGATATGAGTACAAGAGCTGCTCGTGGACGAAGCCCTTGGACGTGGCCGAGGTAGTGTGCAAGCTGGATCTTCGTCTTCCGAACATATGCCAGCTGAGGAAGTGCGAGCTCCACCAGCGACAGAGACTGGATCGTATGATAGGGCTACAGGGGACGACACTCTGTCCCAAGCCATGCTAAGGGTGTTAGAGGGGGTCGCTAGGGCGAGCACTAGAACCGTGAATAGGGGGTCCATTTCTCAATGACTTCGGGCTAACGGAGCGGAGGTTTTCAGGGGCATATCTGGAGTAGCCTCAAATGTGGCTGAGTATTGCTAGAAGCCACAGAACGGATTATGAACCAAAAACTAAAGGGAGCAGTGCCTTTGGTGGAATCATGAATTTTTAGTGTTGTGATTTCCGGCAATTTTCGGGTTTATTGTGATTTTGGTGGAATCATGAATTTTTAGTGTTGTGATTGTTAAATTTGTGTTTAAGTATATTAGTGGGCCTTTAGGAGGCCCAAACTTAAGTTAGAATCCGGTAAAATTAACAAAGTATGGATTTTAAGTGAAGGGGGAACTTGGTTAAGTGGGCTTTTAAGAAAAACTTAGTAGAATGTGTCACAAGGAAGCTCTTGGCAAAGTGGCAAGGTGGCGCCACTAAGCTCCTAAAAAAGTGGCGTGTGGGTTGATATTCAAGGGCCAGGGTTCAAGTCACAAGGTAAGTTTATGGTACTTTTATTTTTGTGTGTGCATGTGTTGGTCAAGTGTTGGCACTCAAGTGAAACTCTGCTGTAGAGAGTTTGAATTACTCAGGAGAGTAGATCAGGGAGAGATTTTAGGAATGTTTGAATTTGAGAAACAATGGCTGGCCAAGGGACTCTGTATATTGCAAATTTGGCAACTGAGCTTAGGTTTGGACTTTTCGGCATTTTGAGTTGTTGTGCCAATTTCTTTAGGTAAGTGAGCCTTTCTTTTTTTTCTATCGAATTAGGTATAGTAAGGCTAAGATTCCCTTGCCTCATTCTTTTCTCCTATTTTCTGTCCCTAAAAGCCGAATCCTACCCCCAAAAGCCCCTCTTACCGATTTCTCCATCTAGCCGAATCTACTCTTCATTCTCCTCTTGTTCCATTCTTTTTCTTCCATTCTTTCTCTGCTTTGTTTTCTTGCACCCTTAAACCAATTCCATCTCATTACTCTCCTCCTAGGCCGAATCAACGTACTTCTCTCCCATTTTCTTTCAAGCTTCTGTCGACAGCTATTAGAAAGCTGAAACCACATCATTGCCGATTACCCTTTCCACCGAAACCATCCCTTCTTTCTCTTCAATCCTTCAAAAAGCCGAATCCTTAATCCTCCATCTCTTTTTTCTATCAATTCACTTCACCTATTCTTTTGCTAAGTCGACAAGAGTACTTAAGTATAGATTCAAAAGTTGAAACTTGGTGATCTATTCTCTACTTGCATTTAGGGGTAGATCGACAGTAGATCTGAGATAGGAAGGTGGTTGGAAGCGTACCTAGGCAAGTATATCTTTTCATAAGTTACCAAAACCCTTATTCAGTCTTTTTTAGAATTTTGGAAAAGCCGAACACCCCCTAACCCTTTAGGGAGGCTGTCGACTTGGCTTAAGAGTAATTTCAATGTTGTATTCGATTCTTATGTGTGTTAGTTGGTGAAGGAGGTGAGCAAGCAAGGTGTATTGGAAATCGAGGACGTTGGTACAACCAGATCTAGATCTAGTGGAGTTAAGTCGACAAAGGTAAGTTTCATGGCCATTAGGGGTATTGGCCGAATATGGTAAGAGAATTCCTACAACGGTTTTTATGGATTCGTTGTATTAATTGATTAAGTGGTGGATTGTGGGAGATATCACATAGAAGATCTCGCCGGTGGAATTGTAAACAGGTGTGTGTATCGAACACCCTTTCATAGTTCAAATCGGCAAAAGCCAAAAAGCCAAAATGCTAAAGTTCTAGCATTTCGTGGGCTGGTGAGCGTGCGAACGCTTATAATTCGGTTGGAATTTGATGGATCTATAATCGCAAGTGGTAAGTTAGTTGGGTGCACAATTTCGTGCACTTCGATAAGTTGGGCCTCGATGGGCTGAATGTGGGCCCAATGAGCTTACAAGCCCATATGGGTAAAAATAGGCATTAAAGGTGTTCTGATAGACTGTAGGATCGAAACTGCTAAAACTGGTAAACTAATCATGAAACTTGGACTAAATGGGCTTAAGTAGCTAATAGACACTGTAGGGCCCATTAGGGGTTTTATGGCCCAATAACTAGAAACTGTTAAAACGAGTTAAATAGACCGCTGAGATGAAAATGAGATTATTAGTGATTGAGACATGCATAAAACTCCTAAAATTGGAATAATTACTGAAATATCCCTTAAGGGTGAGAAATTAGCATTTTACCTCTAGGTGTAAAATGACTGTTATACCCCTAGGGCTAAATTTGTCTAAAATGCATGACTGGCTGTTTCTGTTTACTGTATGTCATATCATGTCCATCTGTTGCATGGGATTGGGTTATTGATGGAGAAAGTGTGAGTGGCATTGCCACGTTTACTGAAAGGGGCTATGCCTCATATTACTGAAAAGGGTCTTTGCCTCGTTATACTATTAGTGGCTTAGCCACGATATCTGAGCAGCCATGCTGCGACTGTGGTGTATGGGCTGGGTGGGTTGAGTTATTCCCCACATGGTGTGCTGGGCTGGTACGGGTGGTGTGTAGCGGTTGCGTGGGTTGAGTAGTTTCCCCACATGTGATGGGCTTGCATTCATGCTTACTATCTGTTCTATTTCTATATTGGGCCTATGGGCCGTACTGATATCTGGATAAGGCTTCGGCTTAGATTATTGTAACTGAATAGGGCTTCGGCCCAGTAACTGAGCACTAAATCGGGCTACGGCCCAGTTATTATTGAGACTAGATAGGGCTTAGGCCCAGTGGGCTTGAGCTGACTTGGGCTTTGGATGGGCTTTCTGCACACACTGAGTTTTCCAAACTCACTCCTTTCCTTCCATCCTTGCAGGTGAGCCCTAGGTCATGGACTTGGAGCTGGGAGGGATTCAGAGTGGCCACGAAGATTGTGTTTCTGGTTTTAAGTTATTTATTTATTTCATTATTTTAATACTCGTTTTTATCTTTAATTTTGGGTTTGTAATAAGGTCGCTCTAATTATTTTGTTTTAGACTTTTATTTTTTTACATCTTATTCATGCATCGCTTAAAATATTTTGGATACGACTATGCGAGTTTTCAAACTTAATCCAACGTTTTCAAAATCAATCACATGACTCAATCGGTTAACCAAGTTAAATGTGAAAAGTAAATCTTTTAATAACTGGCAGTGACTAGGACGTTCATCAAATAAACCGGGAATTTCTCCTAGAATCTTAAATATCATTTTTACAAAGCTCACCCTAAACTTAGTAACTAGGCAACTTGGTTAGTTTTAGGTGATGTGACACACCAGACTTGGCCGTAGCGTCTGGGCCGGGTTTGGGGTGTTACAATGCAACACATGCAATGGCAGCAACAAGCCTACTGGAGATACTCAAAAATAAGGGATGACTCGATGAGGAGTGCCCTTAGGAAAATTTACAATGACCCATTTATTTTTGTGTCTGAG
Source organism: Gossypium stocksii (assembly GCA_020496765.1). NCBI lineage: Eukaryota > Viridiplantae > Streptophyta > Magnoliopsida > Malvales > Malvaceae > Gossypium > Gossypium stocksii. Next base: position 48,721,652 of record CM035624.1, read on the forward strand.
TTTCCATATTTCATATTTGAGCCATGCAGTTCATTATCGAAGAGGGAGCAAAGCGATTCATGCAAAGGCAATAATGATGGAGCAAAAGATGAGTCAAATTCAGAAGGATCGGCGAACAAATAAAAAGGGAGGACCTCAACTTTATTTTATTTTTTTTCTTAGGTTATTTTAGGATTAGGTTAATTAAGAATTTCTATTTTTCACAATAAAACAAGAGATGGGAATCATGAATAAAATATGAAAAAGTCACAAAGTCTAAAGTGTGGCAATAGGTATATACATGTCTAGAATTGGATTTAGAGAGAGCTTGGTACTTAAGTAGTCAATTTGACTCACCTCCTCTTTTCTAAAATCCTACCTGGTGTATAGTATCTATTCACTTTAAACAATAAGGACATTGTTCACTTTAAGTAGGGGGACTGGAAATTTGAATTATTTCCACTCAGAATAAATTTTTCTTTTAATTATGATTAGGATATATCTTGTTCAATAAATTTGAAATTTTGTTAAGTGTGCTAAACTTTAGTATTAATAAAGTTCTATTATTTCAATAAATTATTATGTTAGCTTAATAATGGCATGAATGTATTTTTAATAAAGCTTGCAAATTCGTACCGTAAAATTTTTAGTTCCTTACAAAAAAATTAGGCATGCATGAAAGTTTAAGTCTTTAGAATTAACTTAGTAATTTCTTGGGGCGAAATCCTAGGAAGCATGGAATATTGAAAATGATTTAGGCAATTATTGTTTGGACCATTTGAGCCTTTCAAGCCAACCATGATAGATTTATCCTTTGAAACCCAACTTTGAGACTATATGGCCTAATTTTATTTGGACCTTTGCAATATTTAGCCATCACTTTTCTCTTAATTATCTTTAAAATTGTCCCAAACACTAGACTCAGTAGTATTCAGAATATCATTTGAAAATAAGTTTGGGGGAGTTGAAAAGAAGTATCAAATGCTCAAAAAAATTGTAGTACATGAAGCAAGTGCTTGAATGTAAAAAAAAAAAGAGCACATGTATTTGAAAAAGATGTACAAAAGAGCATGCAATAGTTAAGTTAGTTGGTGTATTGAAGGTAAAAATTTCAAAGGTTTGATTTACGCTGAGTCTAGGGTTTTTAAGCAAAAAATTATCTATCTTTTACCTACCCATAGCCTAGCCACGTTACAACCTTCATAAAGACCTATTGATTCAAGTTTCTATGCTACCTACATTAGTGGAGAGAAATTGCTAAGATCAACATATGAAGACATAAGTTAAACTTAATTATTGCAGCTTAGTCTTCAATAAGGGAATAAAAATCAAATTGGTAAGGGTTAGCATGTCTTTGTTAAAGAGCACCTAGTCTAATTTTGCTATTATAATAGTTGTTGAATGTAATTTGAACGATATGTATGCTTAAGTAGCATAATTATCAAATTTCTTATTTTTGAGCCTAAGTATATTAAATTCATAATTTTGAGAAGAAAGTTGTTCTGAGGGAGGTTTTCAAAACTGTTTTCAAGAAATTCTTCTCGAAATTTGTGCATTACTCGAGACGAGCAATGATTTAAGTTTGGGGGTGTGAAAACACAAAAATTTATATACTTTTTTATGCCTATTTCTACTTAAAATTATGCAGTTTCGATAGAATTTTTGTCATAAAATAATTAATTTTTATAAAATAATTAAATTTTATTAAAAATTTTAACATGTTAATTTTTAGTCAATTTTACAATTATTTTTAGTGAATTTTGATTATTTTTTATAGATTCACACAAAGGGCGAAAATTAACCCGGCAGACACTGTTAGAAGAACAAAACCAAGAAGCAAATTGAAGTATCAAGGCGAAATAATTTCCAGCCTAAGACAGTCCAAATTTGTGCATTAATTCATAATATAATTAATTTTAATTTATTCCCAATTTAATTTGGGCTAGATAAATTAATTTTAATTAATTATGGAAAAAGGGCCCAGTTGAACTGCACTAGTTGAACCAAATTGAGCGAATCGAACCAGCCACCAATTGGGCAGCTCAGAACAGTTCAAATGTTGACCCAAATCAACATTTTATCTGATTAAATGATCTTGCAAAAGGGCCCTCGAAAGACTTCTAAATTGCATTCAAACCCCACCTTAAATTAAGGCTTTAAGGATTTGCCCCAGGCTAATTTTAGCAAAGTTGAAAGTCTCAACTTTGCCATGTAAGATGGACGGCCATGAGGGGCCTCTTTGGCTGCTGAAATTTTCTATTTTTAGCAGCCATCCTCAGCTATATAAACCCCCCTTTTCTGCCCATTCAAATCATCCCTCACACTCTCATCCTCTCATTCACTTCTCTTCTCTCCATTCTCTCTTTTTCTCCAAAAAACCGAGCCTTCTTGTGCCAATTTCTCTTCTTGGAAAATTGGTGTTTTCTCAGCCATTTTTGGCCGCAAGCGAGTGTTCATAGAAGCCTTGATCGGCCAGGACAATGGAGACGAAAAATAGAGCAATCAGTCAAGCCACGAAGAAACACCAGATTTGCTTCTTGTTCTCTATCTTTTTAATTCCTGTTGTTTTTATGATGAACATATCTATGAATATTCATGTCTTTGAAATGGTTATTTTAATCAATCTAGCTTGAATTCAATTCGTGTTGGGTTGATTGCATTTCGTCCTTTTGATTTGTTAAATTTATGTTTATGCTGTTATAGGCTTCGATACAAAGCTTGATTAAGTAAAATCATGCCTAAGTTATTCTGGCATTATAGTTTTTTAGATAACTAAAGAATTAATTATTTAAACACATTGAAATTGTAATTAATGGACACAGTACTTAATCAGTGCATGTTTAATTCTTCTAAGGTAGCTGAAGATTAAATTAGCATTGTATTTGGCGATACATATGACTTGCATAACTTGCAAGATTATTATGATTAAACTGTTTCAAGGGAAGGACACTTTGTTACCTCACATAGTCTTTTATATGCTTATCAGGTTGAATTAATCGTTTGAATCGACATAGGAATATGCGAGAGATTATTTAATTTAATAAGTATGTATGTGCAATAACATGTTTCCCTTTTTAAATCTGTTTAATCAGTTGAATTGGCATAGGAATATGTATAAGAGATGAATGGATTTTTAAGTTGTAAATATGTTCATAAGTTAGCAAATTACTGAGTTGCCGTGAATTTATTCGTAACAAGTATAAACATAAGTTTAACAATTCTAAGTTAAGAAATGTGATTAATCCAACACAATTATATCATCTTAATTAAATCATATTTGACATCGTGCATTAGAATTTCTTTGTTTTATTTTAATTATTTCACTTAGTTTTTAAATTTTAGGTTTTTTTTAATTATCTCTTTTTAAAACCAAATATTTGTCCTTCACCAAAGTGTTTAAAATTACTTTGATAAATAATTCTTTTACAGTCCCTGTGGGTACGATAACTCGACATTTACTTGTCACTTTATTACTTGTTACAATTGTGTACACTTGCACATTTCCATCGTTCCAGGTATTCTTGTGTTTTGTAACAAAAGAGTGTGATAATTCTTCTGAATGATCTGAGAAGTTCATTATCAGTATGAGCATGTGTTGGGTTTTGAGTTAGAACATGAATTGATTGGTAGATGGATGGTATCAACTCAGTATGGAAGTCTGCCAAATGTTAGTTCAATTAGTAAGCATCCGCTAGTAAGTAATATCTGTGAATGAACATTCTGTTAAAAAGTTAAATGTTGTGTAAGAAGGAAATTTGTAGGAAATGGGCTCTGTGGAGATATTACTCTAAGAATTATCGTTGTCATTTTAAGAGGGAAAAGATAATAGAGTATTGTCTGTTAATATCTAAAGTCAGCCAAGTAATAAAGAGAAAGTTAGTATGTTAAGTAAAGTAGTTGGCATATAAATGCAAGTTAGATATTATGAAAGTGTCTGCCTAAAACAAAAATGATATGTTAAATATGGAAACTGTCATATAGGTATACATCCAACATTTGAAAATACCCGTCAAGGTATTCTGTATTAAAACTTACTAAGTACTTTTAAACTTACAAATGCTTATTTTTCTTTTAGGTAGTGATGTATGGTTTAGTTCGTCGAAAGGGACAAGCTAGGAGTGCACCTTGGGAACGGCATGTAACAGCTCATTTTTAGTGAAATTGGAACAGTGGTTTTGGGACCACAAATCTGAAGTCAAAAAATTAATTTTATTACTTTTTGATGGTCTATAGCATGATAGTATTACCGTATAAAAATTTCTTTAAGAAATTTTACCCTTTACCTGCTTAATTTTATAAAAAGGACTAAACCGTGTAAAGTGCAAAAGTTAAGTTCTGATAGATAAAGGTATTAAATAGCTATGGAACTTTAAAGTGGAGGTCCTTATATGGTAGTTAGACCATTAGTATGTTAGTGGATGATAATGTCTTGGAAATTTTGATATTTGGCTTAGTTACTAAGGTTAATTTCGGAAATTAATAAATAAAGATTGTCAAAACCATTTTTTGAAAAAATGGGGATCGACTTGGATTTTGTAAATGAAAATGGAAAAAAGGGAGTCGCCACAAATCCTTTTTGCTGAGGTGTGATCGGGTCACCTGGAAATGTAGTTGTTTAATAAACAGATTGATTTATCAAAACAACGATTTTGATCTACGAGAAAAACCAGAAAAACTGGTCCGGTAGTCGGTTACATACGAGGAAGGATTAGCACCCTCGATACGCCCAAAATTGGTACCTAGTTGATTAATTAGTGTCTTAGTGTCGAAAATACGAAAACTTGAAAGATTTTAAAATACGATCCATCTTTGTATTAAACTTAATTTAAAAATGCTTGGATAAATCGAAAAGAATGTTAAAGACCCTCTCGTCTCAAAGTAATAAAATGTCACATCTAGTAAGTTAGGACACGACATCTTGAGCCTTCGAGAAAGAGCTTGCCTTTTATTTAAAACCTATGTATTTTTTTAAAAGGATATTCGGTCATTTAGGTTAAACGAGAAAAATCGAAACCCAATAAGTTAGGGCATGACTTCTTGAATTTCTAAATATGAAATATTGCCTTTATTTAAAAGTCATTTTTGTGTCGGGTAAAGGTTAATATAACATAAATTTGTAATAAAATGAAATAATAAAGAATGAGTAAAAAAATAAAAATTTCGGTAATAGCAAACATAACAGAATAAAAATAAACACGTAATGTGAACGAGACTAATGAAAACAAAAATGAAGAAATAAAGTAAACAGACTATGTAAAAAGAAAAATAATAGGTAAAAATTCAATAATAAATAGATATATATAAAAAAATAAAAAAGGTATATATAAAAGGAAAAAAATAAAGAATAAAAAAATAAATAAGATAAAAAAACCTAATAGTACACTACTAGATAAATAAATAATACATAGAATAGTTGAAAGTTGAAAATAATAATAATAATACTAATAATAATAAATACAATAGTAATAATAATAATAGTAAATATAATAATGATAATAATAATAATAATTAAGTAGAAAATAATAACAATACATTAATAAGACAAATAGTAATATAATAATAATGGAAAATAAAAATAAGAATATAACAATAGTGATAGTACTAAAAATAATAGTACTGATAATAATAATAAATATAATAGTAATAATAATAATTTTAATAATAAAATAGCTAAAGTAACTAAGAGGAACTAAATTGAACTTAAGACAGAAGTTTCAGGGTAAATCCGAAATAAATAAAAGAGAAAAAGGACCAAATTGCATGCGCAAATAACAAGGGACAAAAAGGGAAATTATTACTCCCATCCAAAACGCGCAGCTTAGGGAGGACTAAAATGAAAACCGAAATGAATTATAAGGCACAATTAAAAAATAAAAGAAACTTAATTGCGAAATGGTAAAAAAAGGGAAGGACTAAAATAGCAATAAAACCAGTTTAAAGAAACACGCGGATCCTACTTTAATGGGTCGGGTCAAATTCGGGTCAGGTAAAACGACACCGTTTTGGCACCTCAAACTAGGGCCCAAAACGACGTTGCACGAGCCACCCTATAAATACCAAAATTTTGACCAAAAAAATCATTTTATACACTCTCTAAAAAAAAGTTTTAGTTTTTTTTTCTCTTGGTAGTAGCCCAGAATCCGGCCAGGCTCCAGCGAGCCTCTGTCGTGGCTCCGCCACGGGCGATTACCGGAGGTCAACGGAAAAGTGCCTTTTTGGCCATTTTTCCTCCCTCAGCCCGTTTTCAAGATGAAAACACCCAAAAAAATAGTGAAAATCAAGGAAGTTTTCCACTTTATGATTTGTACCTAAGGTAAGAATTTTATTTTTTTTAAAAGGAACAGCAGCGGCGTGAGGCCCTTGCTAGGGTTTCCAAAAAATGTTTGGGTCATTTAATTTTGGGCCTAGAATCGGGCCTAGGGGTTTTGGGTTGTAATTGGGCTAAGGGGTTAGTATTGGGCTATTGTTTTTTTAAGCCCGATGTAAATGGACATTGGACTAAAATTTATTTTTTGGGTTTTTATTATTGATATGGGCCCGGGAAAAAATGGTTGCCCCTCTTTACTTGTTGTCATGTAACGAGAATGGAGCAAAGACAACAAAATGGGCCAATTTTGCCCGGTCTTGTTGAATCTTGACTTTTTGTCACTTCTTTTCTTCAAGTAGCTTCATTCGAGTCCACTATATCTTCTGGGGAGTATGAATTGTCTCTTTGATATGCTCCACTACAATTTCAGGGAGAAAAGACTTGTAGCTTTAATCTGCTCTACTGCAACTTCAGAGAGATAATATTTGCTATATTCAAGATGCTCCACTACAACTCCTACTATAACTTTAGAGGTATAAGATTTGTGACTTATAGCTTTAATCCATTCCACTGCAACTTCAGGGAAATGAAATAAGCCATTTTCAACCTACTCCACTGCAACTTCAGGGAGATAAGGCTAGTGGTTTCAATCAACTTCTCTGCAACTTCAGGAAGATAAGATTTGCCATAATTCGTAGCTTCAATCTTTTCCACTATGATTCTAGGGAAATAAGATTTGCTTTCTTTAGTCTACTTCGCTGTAACTTTAGGGAGATAAAAACTGGTAATTTCACCCTACTCCACTGCAACTTCAGGGAGATAAGGCTTACTTTCTTCAGTCTGCTCCACTATAACTTCAAGGAGATAAGATTGGTGGTTTCGATCTGTTCTACTACAACTTCAGTAAGATAAGATCCACCATTTTCGATCTACTCCATTGCAACTTCAAGGAGATAAGATCTACAACTTTAATATGCTCTGTTGCTACTTCAGGGAGATAAGATTTGGATTCACCGATGTTGCTACACCGTCCTCTTGGGGACATGACCTGTAGAATCAGTTTCATGGGCCTATGCTTATGTTAATGGTTAGGATACTATGATTAGAATGAATCAAATGCTCCTAACTAGATGTGTTTTGAATGATATATCAATGCAAAAATGAGAATGATCCCCTTTTTTAATGCCTAGGTTTATCATTACTCATTGTTCATTAAGGCTTTATCACTGACATATTACACCGCCTTCTTGCTCGGCTGGTGTCTTCGACAGAAAACCTAAGGAAACAACTGCAACTGGTTTGCCCCACTGCAACTTCAAGTGGATAAAATTTGGTTTCTTCCATCCATCCTGTTGCAACTTAGAGGTATAGGATTTGTATCATCTTCAATCCATCTGACTATAATTCAGGGGTATAGAATTTGTATAATCTTCAATCCATCCCACTGCAATTTAGGGGCATAGGATTTGTAACTTGTTCAATAAACTAATCACTCTCTGGGTGACCTGACCAGATGTGTATGCAGGATACTTGCATGGATGCAGAATATCATTTTTTTTCTTTTCAAGAATGACCCTCTTTTAATGCTTAGGTTGACATTGCCTGTTATTCATCGAGATTGTATCACCGATGCAATATCTTGTCTTTTTGTTCAACCAATATTTTAGACAGAAAATTCGAAGGGATAGTTATAATTTAGACTCCTCTTTCTCAAATACTTCCAACATTTAGGTTTGGCGAGTTCTAAACAGTAGTCCTGTTTCAGGTTCCTATACTATTTAGAAGCTTCCAGAGTAATATGCGAAACTCCTTTTATGAAAGTATTATGAGTCCATTAACCGTTATTTCAATGCAAAATGCTTGAAGAAGATCATAATAATGGAAAATAATGGAATTGATTTAGAGCATAGCTCAAAATGAATAAATTATCAAAAATAGCAAAGATAAAAAGGAAATTAATTGGGAACGCATCTTGGAAAGAAAAAAGCATTCAAAGATGGAAAATTCAATATAAGTATGATAAAGAACTAGGTGCCCCAGATATCGCTGCCTGAGCACCTTTGTACAAACTTTTTGAGGACCATTTTGAGCTCAATATGTGTTTAAGGATCTGGAGTACTTTGTCGATGCCCCAAGACGTAGCATACTTCCTTATTGTTAATTCAGGTATAGCAAGACTGCCATATGCCATACTTTTGATCAAAATTTGAGCTGCCCTTTTTGGGTTTTCGACTCAAAACCCCTTTGGTCTCAAGGCGCCCTTTGTGGGTTTTCGCCTTGGCCTCTCCCTTTTATTTTTTTAGAAGCTCTCAAAGTGCCCTTTGCGGGTTTTTGCCTTGGCCTCTCCCCCTTTTAGGTAAAATACTTCTTGACCAAATCTTAATTCACTAGATTGGGTATGTTCTTGCCATCCATCTAAGTCAATATCAATGCTCCTCTAGAATAGGCCTTTTTTACTACATAAAGTCCTTTCCAGTTTGGCATCTACTTTCCTCTAAAGTCCTTTTGTATAGAAAGGATCTTTCTCAATACCAGGTCCATATCATGAGGTTCTCTTAGGTGAACCTTTTTTGTCATAAGTTCGCATCATCCATTTTTGGTACATTTAACTATGATGAATACTTTCAAACCCTTTTCTTCAGCCATATTTACTAGAGACATTCTGTTTCATCCAATTCTTGCCTCAATCAAAGCTTGGAGAAAAGGAATCTCTACTTTCATGGGCAAAACTACTTCTTTGCCCCAGTGAAGGTCCTAGCCGACGTTCGATAAGCATAGAAAGTAGATGGTAACTTCTTATACCAATATTTACAAGTCTCGGTCATCTTCCATGATTTTTCTTTTCTCTTTTTACTTTTGTTTTTCTTTTTGGCTGCCTTTACTGCATTATAATATGGCGTCTAATATTTGAACAGACTACAAACTTTTGACATTGTGCAGTTGTGCATTGTTAGACATGATCCTTTCTGACGTTCTTTGTCGGCACTTGATCATTTTTTTGAAATTTTGATGACTATCAACTTTGTAATATTGGCATATGAAGCTACTCCTACCCTCTTAGTGAAATAATCGATGACCACAACAATGAATCAATATCAACTAGGACCTTTTGACAAGATCAGTCCTAATAACATCTATGCCCCACATATAGAAAATTTGTGAAGAAATGAAGGAGGCACTTAAGTCTTGATCCCAAAATTTGGCATTTACGGCATAACTGATGCAATCCCCTTCCGTGGTGAACTAGCAATACCCGAACCTCATGATTAGCCTGGCTATCGTAAAACCATTAGCATGTGCTTTTCAAACACCCTACAGTATCCTCACGTCTTAGTATCCTGGGCATATCTTGATGCGATCATGCAAAAACATCATTAAATTCTTGGAATAACTCGATGGCGTCTCGCTTCGCCTCTATGGTGATGCAGGTTCTGATCTTTACTTCTTTCTTTTCTTCTAGGCTCACTGTCCACTGACTTTTTGTAAGGTAGGATCTATTTTCATCTTATTCTACCATCCTTAACGAATTAAGATATAGGTTACAATCTCTGTCATTTTCAAAGTCTTGAGATTCCCTTAGACACATATCTCACTCAAAAGGATACTCTGAGTTGGTAACAATGTCGCTCATGTCATTGATATCTGGGGACCTGTTGTAGGTACGAAGGCAGATTTCAAAGAATAAAGAATTTAAGAATATTATTTGTATGGTATGATCATGAATGAAGAATAAAAAAATATTTGAAAGAGAGTCCAAAGAACAAAAGAATCTATAAATGGAAAGAATAAAAGAATATTTGCTCAAAAAGATGCATTTTATTGAAATAAAGATTGACAAAAGGATTCTTATTGACTCTATGCTTAAAGCAACAAGCGTGTTCTGAATATTACTCTAAACTAGCTCTAAAAAATACAGGGATCTCTTCCACAGTCCCATTATTCAAAACATTCCCTAGTATGTAAGGGCAAATGCTTGGAACATTGTATTCCCTAGTTCCCTCTTCAGATACGTCAATCAAATCCCCCGATATTCCTTCTAGGCTTTTGACTTCTTCAAAGAATTGCAACTCTCTTACCCTCTCATTCAGTTATCGCATTTACTGCCTTATCAGAATGATTAGGTTCTGGTGAATCGTCAAACTTCACAATTCCCATTTTAATGAACCTTTCGACTAACTTTTTAAACGTAGTGCAATTTTCAATTGAATGTCTCATTATTCCCACGTAGTACTCACATTGGGCATCTGCATCATACCATTTTAGGAACGGAGGTTGCACGGGTTCCGTGTAGAATGGAGACACCACATGCGCATCAAACAAATTCTGATACAGCTCATTGTATGTCATCGGGATGGGTGTGAACTAGAGCCTTTCTACATTTGGCCTCAAGTTAGATTCCTTCTTTAAAGAACCTTGATAACTAGTGGTTACAGCCCTCGGTTGGCCTACGGTGACTGATTTGGGATGCATGCTCAGGATATTCACTTTATTTTCCTTGTTTCTCGGGGTTGATCTTTTGGCGCTTTCTCCCGTGTCTATCCTCCCATTCCTTACCACATTTTCAATCATCTCGCTGGACATTACTATATCTGAAAAGCTTATGGTAGCACTTCCCAACATATGACTAATGAATGGGGCTTTCAGATATTGATGAAAAGCATTGTGGTTTCCTTTTCTAGAAGAGGTGGCTCGACTTGTGTTGCTACCTCTCTCCATCTTTGGGCATATTGCCTGAAGCTTTCACCTTGCTTCTTTTCCATATTCTGCAAGGTAATTCTGTCGGGTGCCATGTTTGTTACATGGTTATATTGCTCTATGAAAGCCTGTGCCAAGTCTTTCCATGAATCGATTTTGGTATGGCTTAATTGGTTGTACCATTTAACTGCTGACCCAATTAGACAGTCTTAGAAGCAGTGGATTAATAACTGGTCATTACTAACGTAAGCTGTCATCCATCGACAAAACATCGTGATGTGAGCTTTAGGAAAACTAGTCCTATTTTACTTTTCAAACTCTAGAGTCTTGAATTTCAGCGAGAGTACTAGATCTAGGACCAAACTCAAATCCTTGGCATCAATCCTGCAATGGTAATCAACATTCTCCATTACCCTAAATTTTTCCCCCAACCATTTACATCGGTCTTCTAACAGTTTTGGAAGTTCAATTCTTGCCCCTTCCCTTTTTGCTATGTCATCCAAATCATGGATAACAGGATTAGTTGGGTTATCCCCTGGGTTAGAACTTGATCCAACTTGGAAGTTCGTTGGTATTAAAGCACCAGCCTGAAATTGTTGAGGCCTAATCATGATAGATAGTTTTCGCAGGTACATCTCAGGTTGTGTCTATACATGTGTTGGGGTAAAACCCGAAGGATAGTCCTCATTATCCTTCCTAGTATTGACCATGGGGCCTTTTCTTTTATCCATCACCCCAGTCAGCAGTTGGGTTATCTGAGACATCATATTTCTTTGGGCTTCCAGCATTTGATCCTTCATGTCTTACTGGATCTTGGCGAGTTGCTCTTGTACTTACATTTGTAGCTGGTTCTGCATCTCTCTTTGGAGTTGTTCGAGTCTTTCTAATCTTTGGTCCATATCCTTTGTCTTAGCGCGAGTGTCGTAATAATGCTTAGTCGATAGGCTTTTGTCGGTTCCCAGGTTAACTAAAATAATTTTACCTAATTAGGGTCCCTTTTGTGAAAATCTAATGCAAATGATGCAATGCAATGCAGATACATGGGATGAATGCAAAAAGAAAGAGAGGCGTTGATTCTGAATTCAATTCTATTAGAACAACTTTTCTAGAAAACACGTTTCTTTACATAAAACGGATATTTATACGACCTTACCCTTATATTCCAAGCGAAGACATTGATCCCTTTCTTCGTATCCAAATGTTAAGGTCAAATCTCGTGAACTTTTCAATAAATGTCTCTACTAGCTCTTTTTCGCTTGATTTAGGTTGCGACTCACTGCTCACTTATCCCCGCGATACTTGTTAGCTCCTTTAAGAAAGTCGAGATGTGACGGCTCTCAAATAATCTTTATTGGCTTGAATCCTTGGCCGAGGAAGCAAAAGTCATATATTCCTCCACGGATTATTAGCCTTCCCTCATTGTGTTTACTTGGACCATATTTGGACAGTCGTATTTTATTCCAATTTATCAAGAAAACCATTTTCCATGATAAGCTCTTCCATGTAGCAATCAAATTTGAATCAACACCTCATTTCTATGATGAGAATGCAATGTAATCAAAACAAAAGAAAACATGTTAGCACAGGAGAAATAAACAACAAAAATAGAGCACCTATCTAGGTCACCATTAGGGTTTGACGTGGCTCTACCTAGTGTTGGCTCTTAGGGCTTTCTACATGTGGTTTGATTCTAGGGTAAAGGTACCCGAACCAACAGATTCCTCGATCCTCATCCATTATAGGCTCATACAGACTGAGTTCAGTTTAGGGGAATATATTTCCCTATGGCTGCATAGAGATGAATATCTCACGAAGACATAGGTACGGATGTATCCCGGAAGCAGTCCACTAGCCTATGCGGAGGTGAAAACCTCACGAAGGCATAATTTATCACTCCCACTTAAAAGGTGTAACCAAACGGTCATGCAATGCAATGCAAGAGTACTCTACGAGACTCAAACCACAGCAAACATATGAAATGGCACAAACGAATACAATAAAAAAGGATCGTAGATTTTTAAATTAAATTTTCAATTTTTGAAAAAAGGACAGAAAATAATCAATTTACAGCCTGACTCTCTTATTGTCCCCAGTGGAGTCGCCAAGCTGCCAAAACCATTTTTTGAAAAAATGGGGGTCGACTTGGATTTTGTAAATGAAAACGGAAAAAAGGGAGTCGCCACCAATCCTTTTTGCTGAGGTGTGATCGGGTCACCTTGAAAAGTAGTTGTTTAATAAACAGATTGATTTATCAAAACAATGTTTTTGATCTACGAGAAAAACTAGAAAAATAGGTTCGAGAGTCAGTTACGTACGAGGAAGGATTAGCACCCTTGATACGCCCAAAATTGATACCTAGTTGATTAATTAGTGTCTTAGTTTCAAAAATACGAAAACTTGAAAGAGTTTAAAATATGATCCATCTTTGTATTAATGTTAATTTAAAAATGCTTGGATAACTCGAAAAGAGTGTTAAAGACCCTCTTGTCTCGAAGTAATAAAATGTCATATCCAGTAAGTTAGGACACGACATCTTAAGCATTCGAGAAAGAGCTTGCCTTTTATTTAAAACCTATGTATTTTTTTAAAAGGATATTCAGTTATTTAGATTAAACGATAAAAATCGAAACCCAATAAGTTAGGGCACGACTTCCCAAATTTCCAAATACGAAATATTGCTTTTATTTAAAAATCATTTTTGTGTCGGGTAAAGGTTAATATAACATAAATTTGTAATAAAATGAAATAATAAAGAATGAGTAAACAAATAAAAATTTTGGTATTAGCAAACATAGCAGAATAAAGATAAACGCGCAATGTGGAGGAGACTAATGAAAACAGAAATGAAGAAATAAAACAAACAGGCTATGTAAAAAGAAAAATAATAGGTAAAGATTCAATAACAAATAGATATATATATATATATATATATAAAAGGTATATATAAAAGTAAAAAAAAAAGAATAAAAAAATAAGATAAAAAACCTAATAGTACACTAATAGATAAATAAATAATACATAGAATAGTTGAAAGTCGAAAATAATAATAATACTAATAATAATAAATACAACAGTAATAATAATAATAGTAAATATAATAATGATAATAATAGTAATAATAGTTAAGTAGAAAATAATAACAATACATTAATAAGACAAATAGTAATATAATAATAATGGAAAATAAAAATAAGAATATAATAATAGTGATAGTACTAAAAATAATAGTAATGATAATAATAATAAATATAATAGTAATAATAATAATAATAATTTTAATAATAAAATAGCTAGAGTAACTAAGAGGAACTAAATTGAACTTAAGACAGAAGTTTCGGGGTAAATTCGAAATAAATAAAAGAGAAAAAGGACCAAATTACATGTGCAAATAACGAGGGACCAAAAGGGAAATTATTACTCCTATCCAAAACGCGCAGCTTAGCGGGACTAAAATGAAAACCGAAATGAATTATAAGGCACAATTAAAAAATAAACAAAACTTAATTGCGAAATGGTAAAAAAAAAAAAGGAAGGACTAAAATAACAATAAGATCAGTTTAAAGAAACACGCGGATCCTCCTTTAATAGGTCGGGTCAAATTCAGGTCAGGTAAAACGACACCGTTTTGGCACCTGAAACTAGGGCCCAAAACGACGTCGCACGAGCCACCCTATAAATACCAAAATTTTGACAAAAAAATCATTTTATACACTCTCTAAAAAAAAGTTTTAGTTTTTTTTTTTAGTAGTAGCCCAGAATCCAACCACGCTCCGGCGAGCCTCCGCCGTGGCTCTGCCGTAGGCGATTACCGGAGGTCACCGGAAAAGTGCCTTTTTGGCCATTTTTCCTCCCTCGGCTTGTTTTCAAGATGAATACACCCAAAAAAATAGTGAAAATCAAGGAAGTTTTCCACTTTCCGATTTGTACCTAAGGTAAGAAGTTTATTTTTTCAAAAAAAAAACATTGATATGTTTAGCCAATTAGAGAACGAATTTACAATATCAATATACCTTAGAGAAACTAAAAAAATTTTGATTTGCTACCTTTGAAATATTTTCAAATCTCCCACGTGATTATCCTACAATCGTTCATTATGATGTTAGCCTTTAATCCAACATTATTAACCGAAATTTATATCATACAATACCACCATATTCGGCCATACCACCAAAGCCCTTAATCACTTACCACTGCCGATTCTTCAACTAGATTTAGATCTAAAGTGCCTAACGGTCCTAGCCTCCAACGCCCCTTGGTAGATCGCCTCTTCCTCTACACTAGAATGCAGAAGAATGAAAAGAAAGAGACCAACATAAGCGTTTACTAAAACTGACAGTCACTCGAAAGAGTTAGGGGTTTTGGCTTTTACTAACAATGAAGAAGATCACTGACCTAAACGTTCGTTAACTTGCCTTGACAGAAGAAAGAATCCCAGTTCACCAACCTTACCTTAGATCTATTGTAGATCTAGACAAAACGCGAGAGAAAGGGATAAATGAATGGAAAGAATTGGAAAATTGGTGGAATTGAGAGAATGAGATTTGGTTTTGGAAGTAAAAGTAGAAGAAGAAGTAACTATGTAATAGAGGGATGAGAGACTTACTATGCGACAGAAACATGAGAGACTTGCACGTTTTGGCTCTTCAAAAGAATAGATGGAAAGGGTTCGGCTTAAAGAGAAATCAACAACAAAGGATTTCGGGTCTTTGACTTTTGAAGATTTCGGCTAAGTAGGTTCTAGGTGAGTCGACTACAATTATTGAAGAAAAGAGGAATTAGATGAAGAAGGTAGGTTTGTTTAGAAGGGTTGAACAATCGGTTTGTGGAGGAAAAAGAAGAAGAGGGTTTTCTTTTGGTAAGTACGGCTAAAGGGGGTATTTGCCACATTTTCGGCTTTTGTGAAAAGAGGGAGGAGAAGAGAAAAGAAGAAAAAAGAAACCCTAAGAACCTACCTATTTGGCACTAAAGCTTGATCAAAACAAATCCTGAAGAAGAACCAAATAGGGCATTCGGTACACTCAACTATACTTGCTGAAAAATACAAGTTCAACACCTACTAGTTGAATTTGCACCACCAAGACCCCCCACAATCGGCCAACACTTCCACCCTTTCAAAATTCCTAAAATTTCTCTCCTTATCCCTCCTAATCTAATCTCTTGCTCAACTCAAACTCTCTTCAGAGAGTTCCACTTGAGTTCCATCACATGATGTGTACATGCAACAAAAATAAAAACACACTACTCACCTTGTGACTTGAACTCTGGCCCTTGCACATGCATCCACATGCCACTTTTTTAGGAACTAAGTGGCGCCACATTGCCACTTTACCAAGGGCTCACTTGTGTCTTATTTTACTCACTTTTCTTATAAGCCCACATAACTAGGGCCCCTTCTCCTTAAAATTCAAAATTCTAAAAATCTACTAGGTTTTAACTCAAGCTTGGGCCTTCTAAAGGCCCACTAACATACTTAAAACATAAATTTCTTAATCAAACCACAAAATTTCATGCTTTTACCAAAATCGCAAAAATCCTAAAAAATCCCGAAAATTAGGGCGTTACACATGTTGTGTATTGATGCAATTATACACAAAAGTTGGTTGACTACTTGGTTACATGGACCACATGGTTGTACATAATTATACTTGTCATTTGAGGTGCCTAAGGGCAAATTGGTTGCATGTGAATATACCACAAGTTTAAAGCTTGCTCATGCTTGTTCTAGATGATTGATTATAGCTAGTGTATGTGTGCATTTTTGGGTTTAGGTCGGTGCAAAATTTGGTGAGAAATATGACTTGTAAAATAACCTATTTTCTTCCACAAGGGCAGAGAACAGGCATGTGTCCCTTGTATCTTTCAAAGTGTTGTAAGTCAGAATATTACATGGCCTAGCACACGGCCTGGCACAAGGGTGTGTGGCTTGGCTGTGTGACTGAAGTTAGTGAGTTACACGGGTAAGGACATAGGCTGGGACACGACTATGTGTCCTTATTTCTTTATTGTCCACATGGCCTAAGACATGGGTGTGTCTCTTGGTTGTGTGAGTCACACAGCTTGGCCACACGGCCGTGTGACCCCTGCAGCTTTGAAAATTTGCAATGTTTTCTAAAAAATTCTTCGAGTTTCCCATTTAGTCTTAACTTGTTTCTAACGAGTATTTAGGGCCTCGATGGCTCGTATAAGGGAAAATATGTATGATTTTGATTGGTTTTCTTATGAATATTGATAAGTTATGAAATGATTCTGTTTATGTGCATTGTAAACTTTAGTAATATTTTGTAACCTTGTTCCGGCAACAGATACGGGTTAGGGGTGTTACACGGTGAGCTGAGATACTATGCATATAGAAAATAAGATCAACTTAGGAATTGTGCATATAGTAGGATTACACTTTAAAGAGGTTGTTTTTAATGAACTTTTGTGTTGTAAAAAAGTTGTAACAAGTCTAATGTGTTTTTAAATATTTTTCATTCCTTTACTATTGAGACATTAATTAATAATAAGAAATACGTTTTAAGAAATGACACATCAATTATTTTGAAACTTTTTTACTAAGTGTAATGTGAGGCATTAATTAATAATAATAAATACATTTTAAGAAATGTGTACACATCGAGGTCCGATGTAACACCCTATACCTGGTTCGATCATCGTGCCTAAGAACAGGATGTTACACCACCGTCTCACATTGTATACAACATAAGTTGACACATTATTACTTACATACATCTTTTTGTTTCCGTTATTATTATGGAATTCATACGAATTCTAGTCATACTTACTCTAGGGTGTATCAAATGTGCTAACATAAATTGTACCATCATAAAATAAGCACCAAACAAGCGTTAGGATCACTTAGCAAAATATCCCAAAACTATTATGTATGTATCAATATTGGTAGAGTGGTGTCAATAATTCTCTCAAGTGGTATCGCTACCGCTAGGAAAATAGATACCAAATTAGTTTACTATTTCTTGTCTTAAAAACTCAACTTTAGGAAAATATTAGTACCATTGAAAAAGTATTAATAATTTTATCCTGAGTATCGATACTCATGGTAAAATATCGATACCAACTAGTGAAACTGACTTCTTGCACTTCAAAAATTACAGATGTATTGTTTTTAAAACCCAAATATCGATACCTCTGTTCCAGACCTTAGAAACACAATATATATAATCACATAGGTCATTTTGAGCTAGATGAAAACATCATGCATTGAATACCACAATTTTAGCACCAAAATGTCCTAAATATCAATCCCAACATCATATTTGAAGTCCACAATTTCCAAGTCTAACAGGCGTGCAAACAGGCAAAAATCTTAGAAAAACCAACATAACATCTACCACATTATGCTTTGTTCCCAAAACAAAAATAATCAAATAGCACCTATTAATAGCAACTGAAGTACTTGGCTTGGATCACCCTTCAAGACCACAGCGCTCACACCAGCACTACTTATCTACAATGGTAAAAAGCAGTGGGTGAGCTTAACAAGCTCAGCGAATGCTCAGAACAACCATTATGCAAACAAGTCATTATGCATCGACTAAGCAGACATGTCAAATATTCATAACATATTTAACTCTAATATTATTTTTCTTAAGTCTAATCATCTTCCATTTATACCATTACACATTTATCACACTAATCACATGATTATTTAAGCATATATCACATCATATATAAATCGCATTTAATCACATTCAGTCACATTATATGATAGTTTGGCTCTTGAGGTCATGAAACATAATGTGGACTCTATCACCACACATCAGATACATGGATCTTCAACACACCAAAATGACTCATAGGGTTGAACATGTCCCATAAATGAGGCATATAGCTAACACTTTCTAACACACCAAACACGCATATCCCGGTGAATGGAGCTTAGCTCACATTCCCTTATCTCTTGAAAACTATCCATGGGCCTCAATGCCCCAAAATCACATCACAATGCTGGGTATTCAAAGTCCTATGGCATGCCAACTATATCCAACGGTCTCATAAAATCACAAGGCCAAAATATCCATATTATTATCACATATTTACTTACTGACTTTTCGTAAATATTCACTGCATATTCACATCATTGGCACATTATAATCACTGTCACATGGTATGGAAACATATCCACATATTTACTGTCACATGGCAGGAATTACATACCCATATATTCTTTGTCACAACAATCATCAGAACCTTATGGCATATGTCATAGCATCTCATATATGTTCATACTTTTATAATTGCACAATTGCACAAACACATAGATATGACATTTAATCATAGGTGTAAGAACACTTACACTCGAAATTTAGATTAGGGTTTAGGCTACCTCTAAATTCCCAATTACACAATGATCATCTACGAGCAGCGATTCCAAAACACTCGCCAGAAATATGCTTTCACCGAAAACCTGAAAGCTCAGACAAGCTTTTCTTTACCTTTGTCTCTACTTGTTGAAGGTCCTATTGACTCCAACACTTCAAAAAGAAAAACCACACAAACATAAAATCAACAATCAATCATTAACTCACATTATATAGTAAAAAAAATAGCCTAAGCTACGTTCTCTTTTAACCGAATCGATTGACATAGAAAACTTTAAATTTGTATATCTCGGCCTACACTTAATATTTTTTTCACAAAATGAATTTTGTTCATCTAGATATTAATCTACGACTAATTCCTAACCATTAAACTACACAAAACTAGTCAACTCATGGTATCAACATTTTTTGACATACAATGGACATTATGACAAAAATTCATTAAAACTTGAGAAATCCTTAACAAAAATTCAATATAGATTTAAAAACATTCTAATCATGTTAAAACAAGTTGAAACACACTTTGAAACCATATTTAATTCCACAATCCTGAAATCCACCATTAATAACCAACTTTTCAGCTTTTATTTAAAACATATGTTTTAATGGCTAAAAATTCAATTCAAGAGACTAGATATCATTTAAAACAATTAGAAGGACGAATGGTTACCTTCGATGGAATAAAAATGAAATTTGACACAAATCCTGGAAAGCCCACTCTTGAAGAAGATGATGAAATTAGTGAGGTTTTTGGGTGTTTTTCTTGGTTTTAGTAGAGATTTATGGTTCAAAGAATGTTGGAAATCAAGAGAGATTAATATTTAGAGGTAAAAATCGATTGGGAGAGTTGGGAGACTGGAATCGACGACAAGAACAACTATGGGGAGTAAATTATCATGAAATGAATTTGGAGAATGAGAGGTTTTAGGTTGATTTTAAAATAATGGGTAAATTGCTTCATAAAAACTCTCAATTTTGACTCTTTTACAAATCAGTCCTATTTTCAAAATTAAAGGTATTTAAAACTCATTTTCAGAAATTGACTTAATTTCCTAATAGCCATAGTCGAAAACATTATCGATTACCAACCTTACGAAATTTTGAGCACATGCAAGCTAAAATTCCTAAAATACCCTCGAAACTTCTAGGCCCAATTTTGGTTTGTTACAATTCTCTCCCTATAAAAAGAGTTTTTTCCTTGAAATTAACTGAACTAAATAGATAAGGATATTGACTTCTTAATGCTTCCTCGGTTTCCCAAATAGCCTATTTCATTTTGTGGTTGAGCCACAAAACCTTAACCAACGTAACTCTATTGCTTCGCAAAACATTCTCTTCACTAGCTAAAATCTCTATCGATTTTTCTTCATAAGTGGAACCTCAATCTCTTCTACTGGCACAGTATAAGATAGATTTGAACGATACTTCTAAAGCATAGACACATAGAAAACATCATGAATTTGTTCTTGTTACTACAACAACTTAAGTCGATAAGTTATAGGTCCAATCCTCTTAACCACTTCATGTAGTCCAACATACCTACGACTCAACTTACCTTTCCTTCTGAACCTTAAAATCTTTTTCCATGAAGAAGTCTTCAAGAATACCTTATCACCAACTTGAAATTTGATGTCTCGATGTTTCAAATCTGTAAAAGATTTCTTCCTATTTGTTGCTACTTTCAACCACTCACATATCAACTTCACTTTTTCTTCAGTCTCTCAAACTAATTTAGGTCCAATGACCCTCTTTTCATCAAATTCTATCAAACACAATAGAGTCCTACACTTCCTACCATACAACGCCTCAAAAGGTGCCATGCGAATACTCGCTTGGAAACTATTGTTGTAAGAAAACTTTGCTAAAGGCAAATATCGCTCCCAACTACCACTGAACTCGAGCACATAGCTTCGCAACATATCTTCTAACACTTGAATTATGGTCTCAGATTGACCATCAGTTTACAGGCGATAAACCATACTAAAAGTAAGCTTCGACCCCAAAGCCTCTTGTAAACTCTTCTAGAACCTTGAAGTAAAACAAGGATCCCTATCGGAGAGGATAGAAATCAGAACTCCATGAAGACATACTGCCAACTTTTGCAAAGAATAATTGGTATGCATTGCCAAGAAATGTGCACTTTTCAAAAATCGATCAACTATAACCCATACTAAATCTTTCGTCAACCGAGCCAAAGGTAAACCTAAGACAAAGTCCATCGTGATTCTTTCTCACTTCGATTATGAAATCGCAATAGATTGCAAAAAAAATGAAGGAAATTCATGTTCATCTTTCACCTTTTGACACACCAAACATCGAGCCACAAAATTGGTAACATCATGCTTCAACCCAGGCCACCAATAAATATTACAGAGATCATGATACATTTTACCACTATCGAGATGCATAGTGTAAGGGCTACTATGCACCTTAATAAGGATCGCTTGTCTTAATTCCACATCTTGTGGCACACAAAACCTAATCTTTACTTCGATGTTATCCCATGCACAACATTCAACCAGAAACAAAAATTGAGATTTTTTATAATGGGCTGAATTCACATGCAAGGAATCTTTTCGACGCGTCAGCTAATGGACCTTTGCTAGATTGTACTTGTAATGATGCTATGAGAATTCTTCAGAGAATTGCTCAGAATATTGTCAATACCCTATCTCCAGAGCTACAAAAGCAAAAACTACTCTAGGAGTTATTGAATTGTACACAATAATCATCTTAAGTGCTCAAGTTTCTTCTCTCACAAACATGATTAAAAATATGCAAAGGACGAGTGGTGTTGCACCTATACAAGTTGCTTAGCAAGTTGATGTTCCTACTTTTTCTTGTGAAATTTGTGGTGACAATCATAGCTACGAAGATTGTCCACAACATGCTGAGAATGTCTGTTATATTAGTAACATTCGCAACAATTCTTATGGAAATTCTTACAACAACCCTGCACGCAACCAACTATTTTGGAGAAAGTAGAATGCTGAACAAAATGCTGCAACATTTAGATATGGAAATCTATCTACTCACGGCAATTATAATCCCAGATAAGGGAATTATAAGCAACACCAGTAGAGCTACAATCAGCACACTCAGAGGCATCTACAACAAGGCTAGACACATCCACATCAAAATCTACTGCCACCACAACACGTTTCAATACCAAATCAACATGTTCGTGTACATCGATAGTAATTTTACACTCAAGCTTCTACTTCTGACCAATTAGCAACTCTTGAGGCATTAATACAGGAGCATATTACTCTCACGGAAGCTATCGTACAAGGGAATTCATCTTCCATTCTAGCATTAGAAGCACAGTTAAGACAACTTGCATCAAATCTAAATACTCGACCACCAGGTTCATTACCTAGTGACACAAAAAATCCTAGTCCAAGAGGAAAAGAACATTGTAAGGCTATCACGCTTAGGAGTGGTAAACAAACTAGCGAACTGATTATCAACTCTACTATAGCACCTCAAGATACAGATGGAGTGATCACTGGTGAGAAGGTTGAATCTGAAGAATTTGTCGATGCATAAGACAAAGAAGTTCCACTAATTGTCAATCATCTGCCTACTATCCGACCTTCAAAATTGTCAACACAATCAAAGGTGTCGGGACAAGCAAATATATCTCTACCTTTACCTTTCCCACAAAGATTCAGGAAGAATGAGCATGATAAGCAATATCAGCTATTCTTGGACACACTGAAGCAACTGCAAATCTACATTCTTTTAGTGGACACTCTCGTACAAATTTTGAGTTATGGAAAATTTATGAAAAACCTCTTGTCCAAGAAGAAGAATCTCACAGATATTGAAACTATTGCACTCACAGAAGGCTGTAGTGTTGTTTTGAGAAACAAGTTGCCCCCTAAATTGAAAGATCCTAGGAGCTTTACCATCCCATGTTCAATTGGCAATCATTATTTCAGTAAGGCTTTATGGGACTTGGGAGTTAGCATTAACCTAATTCCACTATCTACTTTCAGAAAATTGGGAATTGCTCACATGAAATCTACTATAGTGGCATTACAACTAGCCAATCGATCATTGGCTCAACCTGAAGGGCAAATAGAGATGTCTTAGTTCGTATGGATAATTTTTCTGACTGATTTTATTATACTTGATTGTGAGGTAGACAAGAAGGTTCCCATAATCTTGGGACGACCATTTTTTACTGTCGGCTGTGTAACAACCCAATTTCAGTGGGATCAGAATAGTGGTTTTGGGACCACAAATTCGATCCAAAAATAAAATTTATTTTATTTTATTATATGGTCTGTATTAGATTAGAAATGTCATGTGAAAATTCTGATAAGAAAATTTTACTGATTTCATGTTTAATTATGAGAAGGACCAAATCACATAAAATGTGAAAGTTGAATTCTAGTAGCTATAAGGATTAAATAGCTATGAAATTCAAAACTAGAGGTCCTTGTATGGTAATTACACCATTAAGAAAGTATGTAGATATTTTAAGGTGACTCATCCATGGAAATTTAGGAAAAGGGCAAGGACTAAATTGGAAATTAAAATAATTAATTAATTAAAAGATGATAAAAAAGAAATATCATCTTATTTTGTCATCTTCAACCCCAAAATTGATGGAAACCCTAAGAGAGAGAGAAGAAACTTTCAAGGCCTAATTGGGTAAGTTTCCTTATCCCGTTTTAGTAATTTTGATATTTTTGAAACTGGGATAGCTTAATCTACCTTTTAGGGGATTAATTTGAAAAGTTATCAAAGTATGGAAAATGGGTCATGGACGTATATGCTGAAAATTAGAAATTTATGGTAGAAAATAGAAGGTTGTTGATAGGTAAACAACTTTTACAAAGTGATTTTTGATTAGGCTTTAAAATGCAAAGTTGTGAAATTTAATGAAAAATTCTGAATTTTTATGAATACATGTGCTGTAAATTTTGAACACAGGTGTTTTCTATAATGAATGAGGTTCTGCATTTGTTGTAGATGGGATTTAGCTCGGACGAGTAATCCTATTGACCTCATTATAGGAAGGATGTAGCCGGATGGGTAATCTTAATATAATACCTCTCGAGTATACATTACAATTTGGGTTTAGCCTGGACTGGTAACCCTAATTGAACTCTTCAGAGCATACGATTTATAAAGGATTTAGCCTGGACTGGTAATCCTGTTATATGATAAGTGGCTTGAGAGTGTGTTCCTTTATTTAATGCCCTAACGGGTACTCTTAAATAAGAAATTGACGGATTATTAGATCGTACACCTTGAGCGTACTACTTGAGCATCCATCGAAATTTCAATGATTCAACCGACATAAAGCTTTTGACATGGTATGAGAATTATGATATGAGATGATAATGAGTTGAAAGAGTATTGCATGATGAGCTCATCTATGTTTGCTTGTTTGATATGGAGATTTTGATGACAAACATGTTTGATTAAATGCATGTGCTTAGAAAGTTTGCTAATGGATAGAGAAACATGATATTGTATGCTTAGATTTAATTAACGGGATGGGCAAGTTTTGTTTTTCGTTATATGAACTTACTAAGTATGTAATGCTTACTCCGTTTTATTTTTCCTGTTTTATAGTGCTCTGAAGCTCGCAAAGGTTGGAAGATCATTGGAGCATCATCATACTATCAACTAACTCCTTTTGGGTATATATATGGTTTAATCCTTTTGGTATAATGGCATGTATAGGACAACTTGACCAATAATGGCTTGATAATGATGTTTGTAATCTAGCCATTGGAATAGCTAGAATTGGTTGTTTTGATACACTTGTAATGTCATGCTATGGTATCTAAAAATATGTTAAGTAGGTTATTATGTTATTCATATGTGACATGTTAAGTATATGGGATCATATGTTATTAATACCTAAGTTAATTCAAGGTAAGTTATGAACACACATTTGTATGCTATGGTATGCTATGATATATGCTTAATTTGCATGA
Organism: Gossypium stocksii; assembly: GCA_020496765.1. Classification (NCBI taxonomy): domain Eukaryota; kingdom Viridiplantae; phylum Streptophyta; class Magnoliopsida; order Malvales; family Malvaceae; genus Gossypium; species Gossypium stocksii. The sequence goes on from CM035624.1 coordinate 48,746,935, forward strand.
TATGTGCTTCAATGTGCAGGTTTTGGGTGTGATTTTGGGTGAGAAATGAAGCTAGAAATGGCTTTATTTTGTCCATACGGGCAGACACACGGGCATGTGTGTAGACAGTGTGTGGCATACGGCCGGGTACATAGGCGTGTAGTCAAGCCGTGTGTCCCCTGCACCGAAATTTTGTGAAACAGAATGCTCTAAATTGGGCATACAGGCAGGGACACGAGCGTGTGTCTCAGCCGTATGAGGCTCACGGCCTAGAACACGGGAGTGTCCCTTCGCCGTGTGAATCCTGCACCTATTTTTCAAAAATTCGAGTTAACTGCACTGCCTAGTACACGGGTGTGTGATTTGGCTGTGTGACATCAATTTGTTCATGAGTTGCAAGTCAGAGTGTTACACGGGTTTGGGACATGGGCGTGTAAACCCACACGGCCTGAACACACGGGCGTGTCCCATACCACACGGGCATGTGACTCCTAATAGTGAGAAAAATTTTGGGATTCTGTGAAAAATTCCCTAGACTCCAATTTGGTCCCGAATCAATTCTAATGTATGTTTTGGGAGAGAATTGTCAGAGAAATGATATTTGAATCGTAAAGATGTCTAAGGGAGACAGTTGTAATTGAATAGATTATGATGATCTTTCTTAAGTATTTTTATATTCACTTATCCTTAGAGATATATGTGATTGTTTATTTTTTGATGAAATTATTATCATATGAGAATGTTAGCTGATTATAATATTAGATGAAACACTATTGGTCTGGTTGGTTAATGATCAACATATCTTATTTGTCTCTCTTGGGTTTTATTCTATATGTTTGGAATAAAGGTTGATGGTAAAAATTTTATATGAGAGTATTCTTCTATTTCTACTAATTTTGGGTTTGTTTTATATATTCAAAAAATATATTATCTCTGTTACAATGGAATTCCAGAGCCAATAAGCATTGTTTTCTTCTGGATTTCTCTGAGAAATCATCAAATCTCTATTACTTCTTGTGGATTATGTTCTCAGACTTCCAATGTGATATCGTATTTTAGATTTCTTTATCTCGAGTTTTCTTATTATTCTTATTTTGTGAGTTATCAACCATGGTTTATCTTTAAAGTGTGTTTTTTGGCTCGTGATAAATTATGTCTATTATGATTATATTTGTAACACCCCAAACCCGATCCAGACGTTACGGCCAAGTCTGGTGTGCCACATCAATGCCAGCTTAATCATGTTCCATAGTAATTATGATTAAGGTGAGTTTTGGTTAAACTGTTATTAAAGTTCGAAAAGGAAATCTAGGTTTATTTGTGAACATCCTAGATCCACTACCAGTTTCAGGTACGTTTTATTATAGATCGTAATTGTCATTTCATTATCCATTTGTTACGAGTGCTTTGTTTTGAAAACATTGATTAATTTTAAGAAAAACTCGCGCAGCCTTAGTCTACTTAGTTGAATAGAATTATAATTAACGAATTAAAAACCCAAATTAAAATACTTAAAGTGGCCTTATTACAAACCCAAAACCATAATGAAAAATAATTTAAAAATAAATGTGAAAGTAAAAAGACTTAATTTAAACCATCAAGTGCAGTCCACATGGCCACTCTGAATCCCTCCAGCTCCAAGTCCACTAGCTTAGGGCTCACCTGTATGGATGAAAGGAAGGGGTGAGTTTGGAAACTCAGAGTGCAAAGAAAGCCAAACCAGAGCCCAAATCAGCTCAAGCTTACTAGGCCTAAGCCCTATCTAGTTTAGTAAATATTGGGCCGTAGCCCTATTCAATAAACAGTTAACTGGGCCTTAGCCCTATTCAATAAACAGTGCAGCCCATAGGCCCATTACAGTAACAGATCAGAAATAATGCATGTATGCAAAGCGCATCCCATTTCCAACCCTACACACCACCCTACCAGCCCTACACGCCATTTGGGGAATAACTCAACCCACCTAGCCCTACACACCACAATCGCAGCGTAGCTGCTCAGATAACGTGACCAAGCCACCAACAGTAAAATTGAGGGAAAGCCCCTTTCAGTAGTATGAGGCAAAGCCCCTTTCAATAAACCGAGGCAAAGCCCCTTTTCAGTAAACGTGGCAATGCCACTTGCACTTCCTCCATCATTAAACCCAGTCCCATGCAACAGTTTAAACATGTCATGGCATACAGTGAACAGAAACAATAAAGCATGCATTTCAGTCAAATTTAGCCCTAGGGTTACAATGGTCATTTTGCACCTAAGGGTACTACAGTAATTTTCCACCCTTTAGGGGTATTTCAGTAATTATTCCAGTTTTTAGGGTTTCATGCTTATTTCAGTTACTAGCAGTTGATTTTCCACCTAAATAGATCATCTAGCCCGTTTACCTACAGAGTCAATTAGCTAATTTGGCCCATCTAGCCCAAGTTTTACGAGCGGTTTAACAGTTTTAACCTACAGAACTCTAGAACTCACTTACCGTCAATTTTCACCCAAATGGGCTCGTAAGCCCATTGGGACCGAATTTAGGCCATCGAGGCCCAAATTTATTGAGGTGCACAAAATTGCGTACTCACTAACTTTACCAATTGCGATTACAGATCTTACCACTTCCAACCGACCCACGAGCGCTTGCACACTAGCAAGCCCACGAAAGTCTAGAATTTCGACATTTCAGCTTTTCAACTTTTGCCGATTTAGTCTACTAGAGGGTGTTTGTTTACACACCTGATTTACGATAGACGTAGATGAAATCTCCCACGCAATTGTCCTACAGTCATTTCAATCCACATGTCACTATAGATTTAATTGAATAATTGACACCAAACCAACATACCTATTCGGCAAACACCAACTAGGGCCCTAAACCACTTGCCTTTTCCGAAAATAGTGACTAGATCTAGATCTAGTTGTTCCAATGACCCAAGCCTCTTACGTTCCTTGCTAGATCGCCCCTTTCGCAACAAATACACATAAAACTAATTAGAAGGACTAGCATAACTCTTTACCATAGTTGACAACCTCCCTAAAGTATTTAGGGGTTTTTGGCTTCCCTTAAATCCAAAGATAACACATGAGAAGGAGTTTCGATTACTTACCACAATAATGGATCCACCAGATCTAAAGGTTAAATTCCCGATTTACTACGAATATGAAGGGTTCGGCTCCTTACACAAAATGACACTAGGAGATAATATGTGCTTTGAGATTTCGGCTTTTGGAGTAGTCGGCCAAGGGTAAGATTCAATTTTTAGAGAAAGATATCTGAAGAAAAAGAAGTCCTGAGCTAAAAGGTGATTGGCAATGGTGAGTATGGTTTCGGCTTTTGTGGAAGTCGACTAATGGTCTTGAGAGAAGATAGAAAAGAGGAAAGTGGGTTCAGCTTTTGTGAAAATTAAAGAGGAAGGAGATTAAATAAAAGAATGAAGGAAAGAATGAAGAGAATAGGTTCGGCTAGAAGAAGAAATTGGTAAAGAAAATGTAACACCCCAAACCCGGCCCAGACGTTATGGCCAAATCTGGTGTGTCACATCACCTACATCTAACCATGTTACCTAGTTACTAAGATTAAAGTGAGCTCTGCAAAACCATTTTTGTTCTTTTAAGAGAAATTCCCGATTTACTTAATAAATGTCCTATTTACTACTGGTCGTGAAAGGTTTATTTAAAAACGTGACTTTTGATACTCTTTAGAAAGTGCATTTGGTTTGGAAAAACGTTCGTTTATCGTGGTATTTTGAAAACAAGTAAATTCGATTTCAAAAGCAATTTAAACAATATTATTCTTAAGTTAAAACAAATTAAATATGTAAAGAATTAAAAACCCATAATAATAAATAGAGCGACCTTATTACAACCCAGAAACCAAAATAAAGATAATCTAAATAAATAATAAATGAAATAACTAAAAACCAGAAATTTAAATCTTCGTGGCCACTCTGAATCCCTCCTAGCTCCAAGTCCACCAACTAGGGCTCACTTGCATAGATGGAAAGAAAAGGGGGTGAGTTTGGAAAACTCAGTATGTATAGAAAGCCCATCCAGAGCCCAAGTCAGCTCAAGCCCACTGGGCCGAAGCTCTATCCAGTCACAGTGTTAACTGGGCCGAAGCCCTATCCAGATACAGTAAACTGGGACTTAGCCCTTTTTAGATAACAGTATGGCCAATAGGGCCATTTCAGAACAGAACAGATAATATCATGTATGCAAGCCCAACCCAGCCTAAATCCAACCGCTACACTCCACCCGTACCAGCCCTACACACCATGTGGGGAATAACTCAACCCACCCAGCACTACACTCCATAGTTGCAGCATAGCTGCTCAGATATTAGTAAGTTGAGGCAAAGCCTCCAGTACATGGTCAAGCCACTTTCAGTACTTCCTCCATCAATATCCCAGCCCCATGCAACAAACAATAACGACATGGCATGCAGTAAACAGTAACAGTAAAACATGTATTTTGGTCACACTTTGCCCTAGGGGTATAACAGTCATTTTACTCCTAGGGGTAAAATAATAATTTTCCACCAATAAGGGTTTTTCAGTAATTTTATCAGTTTCCTGGGGTTTTATACAGATTTCAGTCATTATTAACCTAATTTTCATCTTAGCAGTTTAATTAACTCATTCCAACAGTTTTTAGCCATCGGGCCCTAAAACCCCTAATGGGCCCTACAGTTTCAGTTAGCTATTTAAGCCCATTTAGTCCAGATTTTTAGATCAATATATCAGTTTAGGCAGTTTTGAACCTACAATCTATCAGTACACCTTAATTACCCGTTTTCACCCAATGGGCCTGTAAGCCTATTGGGCCCATTTACAGCCCTTGAGGCCCAATTATCGAAGTATATGAAATTCCACATGCGACTAGCTTACCACTTTACGATTTTAGATCTAATGATTTCTAAATGCCTTGTGAGCATTCACACACTCACAAGCCCACGAAATGTAGGAATTTCAGCATTCCGGCTTTTGCCGAATTGAACTATGAGAGGGTGTTAGATACACACCTGATTCGCGACGACTGCTAATAAGATCCCCCACGATATCCTATAATTGATTACCACAACTTTTAGTTTACAAGTCTGTCAATAACCAATACTAATATACCCTTACCATAATCGGCCATAGCCATTAAAGGCCCTTGAGAACTCACCTTTGTTGAAGTTAGTGACTAGCTCTAAATCTAGTTGACCCACTTGTCCAAGCCTTCGATCAAAGGCTCTAGAACACACTAATCACCAAAAGAAACTGATTAATACAACCCCTTAGGGTCATATGCCCTAATCGATAGCCTCCCTAAATTTTAGGGACTTCGGCTTTTCTAACTTGCAAAATAACTTATAGATTTGGGTTAATGAGCACTTACCACTAATTTCCCTTGTGTTTCTACTCAGATCTGATGTAGATCTATCCCCTAAATGCTAGCAGAACTCGAATCTTAGAGATCTAAAGATTTGGCTATGGGCTCCTATGGATGTTGCATTTTCGGCTTTTTGACTGGTGAAGAAGATGATGATTTAGGGTTATAATCTTGGAGTGGTGTTGTCAAAAAGTACTAGGGGTTTAAAGAAGTTGGAAATTGATCAAAAGAGATGAAAAGAATGGAGGGTTTTTGGCTTGGAGAAATCGGCACAAGAGCAAGTTTTCGACAAAAAGAAATCGGCTCAACAATGGTGTTTTTGCTCAGTATTTCGGTCAACTTGAAAAAGAAAAGAATAGAGAAGAGTGGAAGGTACAGATTTGGCTAGAGAGGAGAAGAAAAGAAAGGACGAAAAGAATAAAAGAGAGGAAAAGAAGAAGAAATCGGCATAGAGGGGTGTACCTTGCGTTTTCGGTCACTAAGTGAAACTGAGAAGAGAATAAAGTTAAGGTGGCTAACCCTAATTTGTCGTGGCAGAAAAAGAAAAGAACCTAATCCTAATATCAACTAAAAAAATCGGCCCAAGCTCCCTAAAGCCCTTACCGAAATTCATTTAAGTTATCACATGCTCGGCACATGCTTAAAAATTAAAAATAACTATACGCTTACCTTGTAACTTGAACCCTGGACCTTTAATTCCTTCCTAGGCGCCACTTTTTTAGGAACTTAGTGACGCCACCTTGCCACTTTGCCAAAGCTCTTCTTGTGTCATAGTTGACAAAGTTTTTCTTAAAAGCCCATTTAACCAAGTCTCCTATTCACTTAAAATCCAACCTTGATATTTTACCGGGTTTTAACCTAGGCTTGGGCCTTCTAAAGGCCCACTAACACCCTTAAACGCAATTCCAATATTCAGAACACCAAAATTTCAAAATTTTACCAAGGATTCACGAAACCCGTAAAATCTCGAAAATCAGGGCGTTACAAAAAACCTAAGTGTAAGGTTTCGACTTTTGAGTAGAAAAGAGGAGAAAAGAATGCACGAAAGAACCCACTACTAAACTTATTCAGCAACCAAAGTAATTAACCAAATACAAAAAACTAACTCAAGAAATCAGCACTGAACTATCCCCTAATGCCGAAACTTACCACCTCAACCCCTCATGGCCGAATGTGCCTTCCAACACTCCCATAATCGGCCAACTCTGCCTCCTTCAGAATTCCTAAAAATTCTCTCCCTTATCCTACCTGATCTAATCTGATGAGTAACTCAAACTCTCTTTAGTAGAGTTCCACTTCAATTCCATCACATGACCAGTACATGCAACAAAAATAAAATACCAGCTTGCTTACCATGCAACTTGAACCTTGGCCCTTGCACTCATCCACACGCCACTTTTTTAGGAACTAAGTGGTGCCACATTGCCACTTTACCAACGGCTCACTTGTGTCTTAATTTACTCACTTTTTCTTAAAAGCCCTCATAGCCATGACCTATTCTCTTTAAATCCCAAATTTGATAATTCTACTGAGTTTTAACCTAGGCTTGGGCCTTCTAAAGGCCCACTAACATACTTAAAACATAAATTTCTTAATCAAGCAACAAAATTTCATGATTTCACCAAGATCGCAAAACCCTGAAAAATCCCAAAAATTAGGGCGTTATAATATTTCTAGTTCGATTCTAGGAACGTGATGATTCTGGTATTTAAATTTCTCTAATTTTCATGTAAGGAACTAACATCGGCAAAGGTATAAATAATGGAAACTCAAACCCAAATCATATGATGGTTCTCTTTTTGTAGGAAAGTTTGATTAGAGTTAATACAGTCAATCAGAATATTTGTTTCATCGAATTAATACGGTTATAAGGATCTTTGACTAGCTTGTTTGGGAAACTTTAAAGGGTTGTGTGTTTGGGTTGTTTTAACAGCATAGAGAAATGAGTATTTTGATATGTTATTATTTGATAGTTGAGATTAACTCAGTTGTTTGGTCAAAGCAAACTGGTCTGTTGAAATGTAATTTGAGTTATAAGTGTGTAAAAATATCCTCAGGTATGATAATGAATTTTGTGTATTCACGAGTGTGTAGACGGACAGTCTGAATGAAGAATTGATATTCTTGAAGGCCTGATACAAAAACATATCTATCAGATTTGTTCTAATTGAATGGTGTTATTATTATGGGTTAAAGTTATTCTGATTGATAAGTTATCACAATTGTGAAAGTTTGAATGGTCGGTTATTAAGTATTGTGTTCTATTATCAAGCTTTTAACAGAACACTTTGATTAAAATAGGTTGATGTTCAAGGATGACTGTACGTTTTGCTATAAAGGTGTGTAATTGTATCCCCGACTTCATTACTGTCAAGACCCGATAAAGGTGTGTAACCACACCCTACTGTAGTGTAAATCGGCAAAGGTCAAAAAGCCAAAATGCCGAAACGTCAACATTCGAGGCCTTATGGGCTTACGAACGCTTGTGGGGTAAACCGAGCCAACAATCTATGGGCAAAAGTTCGTAGAGGCTATTGTGTACATTTCTGTGCACTTGGGCCGTCATGGGCCTTGTTGGGTCGAAATGGGCCCAATTAGCCTACGGCCCATACGGCTAAAATACTTGGTAAGTGATTATTATTAGACTGGGCTATAATGTATATGGTAATGTATGTGAAACTGATCTAGATGGGCAATACAAGAGTGTGGGCCCACTTGGGCCCAATATGGGCTTTGGGGCCAAAAGTACTATTTTGACCATATAGGTTATCCGAGTCGCTCGAAGTAACGCAAGACCCTACAGGAGGTCGTATTAGGTATCGAGATTTCCAAAAATTTTTTAGTGACCAAAATACCCCTAGGGTAAATGTAACACCCCAAACCTGGCTTAGAAGTTAGGCCCGAGTTCGGCGTGTCACATTGAAGTGTTTTTTGAAAACCTTGTTTTCATTTGAAAACCGTTCTTATTATTTTAAAATTTAAATTTTAGTTTGCGTTCGTTACTTCCAAAACATGGTTCATTGAAAAGTAAATTACATATAAAACTTTAATTACTGTCATAAGTGAAAACCAAGTAAGTTTGCAGAAGCTTTATAAAATTTCGTAGCTTGGGAAACATGTTGATTTGAAAACAGTTAACGTTTTTGGGAAAATTGGGTTCTACTTAGAGCAGATAATAAACGCAATAAACAAAAACTTAATTTTAAAATCTAGAAATAATAAAGGCTTTATTACAAACCAAACCCAAAAATTAAGTACTTGAGAGTAAATAGTCCAAAACAGAAATCATAAGCAGTGTTTAGCCTTCTTTGAGTCCCTCGCAGCTCTGATCCATCTAAGGCTGGGAAATGCCTGAGAGGTTAATAAACGGGGTGAGTTTACGAAAACTCAGTGTGTAATCCCCTTATTAGAGTAACAGTCAGTAAACAGAAACAGAAATAGAACCAATCTGGGCTAGAGCCCTTTAACAGAATTAGGTGGCCCTAAGCCCTACTACAGTTCCAGTATCAATTGCGCCTTAGCCCACTATAGCAAACAGTACCAGATGGGCCTTAGCCCATTACAGAATCAGAAACATTATCAGACTTAGAATCAAAATCAAAATCAAAATTAGAATCAGGTAACAGAATCAGAATCAGAATCAGAATCAGTATCAGTACAGTTAACAGAATCAGAATCAGAATTAGTATCAATTAACAGAACCAGAATCAGAATCAGAATTAGAATGTGAATGCAATCCCAACCCAATCCAGCCATCACACCACCCGTACCAACCCATCACACTATGTGGGGAATAACTCAACCCACCCAACCCACACACCAATATGCAGCAAAGCTACTAATAACAAAATATTGTGGCAGAGCCACTAGAATCAGATAACATGGCAAAGCCACTTAACAGAATATGTGGCACGAAGCCATCGATAACGGGTCTATAATCAGCACAAAGCCTGTGATATTGGCACAAAGCCTTCGGTAATGGCACAAAGCACACAATAACGGCACGAAACCCACAATATCGATACGAATGCCACAATAACGGTACACAGCCTTCGGTAACATGACCGGTACTCAGCCATCGATCAGTCCATAGTCGTCTCGGGTAACCCATGCGACCTTATCAAAACAGTACGAATATATGGCTCTTAAGCCTTCGGTGGATCTACAGTGGTCAAGCAACCGTGAGGTCCTAACAGATCAGATCTTCCTCCGTACAAAATCCCAACCCATGCAACATGTCATGTATGTAGAATGACCATGTTCAGTATGAGCCATTTAAACACATATTAAAGCATATCAATCACACAACCACGGACACGTCAGTCAAATCACTGTCATACGAACACAGTCAATTCAATCAAATACATCAACTAAGTCAGTCACTTGCCCACAAGGGCAAAACAGTCATTTTACACCCTAGGGGCAAAACGGTCATTTTACCCTACAGGGGTATTTTGGTACTTCTACCCTACAGGGGTATTTTGGTAATTCTATCCTACAGGGGTATTTCGGTAATTCTACCCTACAGGGGTATTTCGGTAATTCTATCCTATAGGGGTATTTCAGTAAGTCTACCCTACAAGGGTATTTCAGTAATTCTACCCTACAGGGGTATTTCAGTAATTTCACTAATTTCACTAATTAGGGGTATTTCAATAATTTTGCAAATCAGGACATTTCGGTAATTTTACAAATCGGTGGCATTTTGGTAATTTTATAAATCGAGGATATTTCGATAATTTTCACAAGTCGGGGGTATTTTGGTAATTTCACAAATTAGGTGTATTTCAAAAAATTTTGAAAGTCAGGGGTAATTCGATAATTCCAAAAGTCGGGGGTATTTCAGTAATTTTACAAATCAGGGGTATTTCTATAATTTCATGAACCGGGGTTATTTCTGTAATTTTGTAAACCAGAGGTATTTCATTAATTTCACAAATTAAGGGTATTTCAGTAATTTAACAAACTAGAGGTATTTTGGTAATTTTCTAACCCAAGGGTATTTCTGTAAATTTACAAACTAGGGGTATTTTGGTAATTTTCCAAACCAAGGGTATTTCAGTAATTTTGTAAACCAAGGGTATTTCAGTAATTTTGTAAGTCAAGGGTATTTCAATAATTTTGTAAATCGAGGGTAAAATGGTAATTCTGTAAATCGGGGGTACTTTGGTAATTTTACAAGTCAAGGGTATTTCAGTAATTTGGTAAACTAAAGTATTCTAAATAGAGATAACAATGCGAATGGGCCTAAAGCCCATTCTCAGCCCAAATGGGCCCACACGCTCGTGTGGCCCTTTTAGCCCAAATCTAGCCACAAATATAAGATTCACCTAGTCTAGTCCAATATTTACTACACAATCAAACAACTTACCCAATTAGACCCGTAGGCCCATTGGGCCCACATGGCCCCTTTCGGCCCATCGCAGCCCGAAGTAGCCGTCCTACAGCTAGAGTAGTGAGAAATACACACCTGATAGGAGATGGAGTTAATCCGTGCTCCGAGCACTCTTAGTTGACGCCCAACCCAAACGAGCACGCCATAAAACGAAAAGGATCAGCCAAGAAAGGTACCCTTACTCTCCCCATGGTTCTCTCTATTTAAAGCCAGCTTCTCATCCACTCTTATGTTAGCTTCCCGATGTGGGATCCCTCTATAATCAGAGTTTAAATCCAACACCAACTCTTGCCCCCTGTTAGCAAAATAAATGCTCTTTGTTTGCCAAGAGTTTCAAACCCTGGACCTCCTTACCAACTCTATGACGCCACCTTCATGCCTCTTGTGTGGCGCTACTTTACCACTAGACCACAAGGCTTTTTGTGACAAAATTTCACCAACAATATTCTTAAGGCCTACCTACTACACCCAGGGTTTAATTCACCTAAAACCAAAATTTTTGCTAGAGTTCAGGTTTGAAATCAGGACTTCTCCAACACTTCTCAGAACACTTCTCAGTACACTTAACCACTGAAACAAGCCTTCATTAACGAAATTTACATGCACAACAAAATATTATAAGCTGTCTTCAATCGCTCACATGCTCAAGGCCCAAAACTTCTAGGCCCAAATTCAGGGTGTTATAGTAAAATTACCATTTTACCCCTGGTTGCTTAAGTGACCATTATATCTCTAGAAATAGGTTGGTTGATGAGTATGAGCTTTGGTATGCACATATTATATGTATGAAATGACATTTTGCATGGGGTTGGGTATGATTAGGAGGAAGATCTATTTTAGTGGCTATGCCACTTAATTTTGTTATTAGTGGCTTTGCCACGTACTATAAATCTGGTGGCTTTGCCACGTGATTTGTTATTAGCAGCATGGTGCATATTGGTGTACTGGATGGGTGGGTCGAGTTATTCCCCACATGGTGTGATGGTTGGTACGGGTGGTGTGATGGTTGGGCTAGGTCGGGCTTACATACATTTACTGTTCTGATTCTGTAACGGGTTTGAGCCACACTATTCTGTATAGGGTTAAGGCCGAGACTGATCTATTTTTTACATAGGGCTTCGGCCCAATTTGATCTACATGTATGGTTACTGTGTTGGTTGGGGAGTTACAAACTGAGTTTTCGCAAACTCACCATTTATTTTAAATGTGTAGGTAACCCCCAACCTTAGACGATTTGGAGTTACGAGAGACTCGGGGTGGCTACATGTTTTCTACTTCTAGGATTTATTTTATTTTAATTCAGTTTGGGTTTTTATTTATGTAATAAGCCCATTTTGGATTTTTGGATTTAGCTTTCTTTATTTGCGCTATTCTATCATTTCAAACCGTTAGATTAGGTTATCAGGTTTTCAAAACTAATAACTATTTTCAAAAATATTCACACGTTCCACTTTAATAACAAAAACTTCAGCAAGTTTTAAGTAACGGAATAGATATCAAAGAATAGTTTTAAATAAATGATTTGGCTAGATGACATTGTCATTAAAAAAGAGTTCTAAATTTTAATTAAGTTTCAAATGTAACTTCTATGTGACACATCAGATTCAGCCATAACTCTGGGTCGAGTTTGGGGTGTTACACAATTTGTAAAACTATTAAAGATTGAGGGTTACGACATGAATGTTTTTGAATGGTTCTTGATGATTAATGGTAGATTATGAGTCCTTGTTGATTAACAAACAAGTTTTGTGAAGTGATTTTTGTTGAAATGTGTATTTAGGGATTGATTTGTAAAAATGGTAAAAGTTCATGGCAAATTTATGACATGATAGTTTCTATGGGTTGATATAAGTCCCTAGTAAATTCGGTTAGCTTGAATGGAGGACTAAAATGCTTAGATTTTAATTTATGAGCTTAAGGACTAAATTGTGAAATGTTAAAATATTAGGGGTAAAATAATAATTTTGCATAAATATGAAATGTGGACTAAATTGAATGCTAGAGGTATTAAATGAATTGAAATTGTCTATTTAGATCAAGATAGACAACATATAGATCTAGATCGGGGAAATCCTAAAGCCTCTGGTCAGTTGGACTTCATTTCTATACCCCTAGTTGTCGAGGTAAGTTCGTATGAACAGTTATCGAATTAATGTTGTTTAATTTGAATGTTACTATGTTATTTTTATTGCAAATGGATTAATGTATAAATGGATCAATGTTATGATGAATTGATAGATGTTGAATCCCATTTGAACCTTAGAATTTATAGGATATAAATGACATGTCATTAGGGATTTCATGTTCCAGGTGCTAGTCTTGAATGTCCTACTGATGGATGAGGTCCTACATTTATCGTGGATACTCCATAGCTCATGTGAGCAGCATTGTGTAGCTTACATTCTGACCCAAACCTCAAGTAAGTAGGCCCATTTCACGGCTTGTGTGAGCAATAATGTAAAGGAAAAGTTACGGTTATATGTTTAAGCACACTTCATGTGAGCTTTCCCGAGTATCTAATGATATTCTAGATGGTTCAACTGGTATGAAAAGGAAAGGAAATGGTAAGTGTTCAAATGGAATGTATCATGTACTTATGAAAAGGAAATTGTGACCTAAATGAGATGAACAAATGTATAAGCTACTTGTTATGGTTGAATTCATTTGAATCATGTGCACTAACTTGTGTATTTTGTGATGTTGTATAGGCATTATGCCCAGCTTTCCCGAGTATCTGATGATATTATAATTATGATATTTACACTATGTAAATGAAATGGTAAGTTGTGTTTATGTTATACGAACTTACTAAGCATTAAGTGCTTACGTAGTTTCTTTCCTATGTTTTATAGATTATTAGAAGCTCGACGGTTTGGAAGCTCATCAGAGATCTATCACACTATCCAGCATATATATCAGTAGTTTTTGAATGCTTTAGCCAAAGTTATAATGGCATGTATAGGTGGACTTTTAATGATATTCAGTTGAATGTTTAATGGCTGATTTGGTATGTATAAGTTATGAATATTTTCTTGGTTTGGTATATTTGATGCCTTACTAGTTTGTGTCATTGTGATTATATCACGTTGCATGTTTTTTTTATGGCTCAAATGGCATGTGTTGTAAAGGAATAGTAATGATAAAGATGTGGTATGTTTCATAAGTTTTGGAACTAGTAATTGATGAATGGTAAGTGGTAAAATATGCATGTTTAGGTAAGTCTTCATGATTGCATTTGAGGTGCCTTTGATGGCATATTGGTTAGTTGAATTAGGACTTTGAAATGGCATATATATAAGTTTGTTTAGGTATGGTTTGATACTTTGTAAGTGTGCACAAAAGGTTCAAATGTATATGCATGATTTGGTGTTGGGAATGGCTTGTTTTAGGTGAATTTTAGGTCCACACGGCCTAAGACACAGGTGTGTGACTAAGCCGTGTGTTTCCTAAAAGTTCCTTTGTATGCAAGTTAGTAAGTTACATGGCCTGGAACATGGGCATGTGGGGCAATTTCGAGAGCTACAAGGCGTGGCACAAGAGCGTGTGACACGACCGTGTGACCCTACTTAGAGGGTTACATAGGTGAGGACATGGGTTAGGACATGGTCGTGTGCTCCTAGTTCAAAGGTTACACGACTTGAGACACGGGCATGTGTCTCAGCCGTGCGACCCCTATAGTCAAATTTTTGTAACTTTTTTATTAAACTTTTAAAATGTTCTCAATTTAGTCCCGAATTGTTTCTAAGGTATTTCTAAGGCCTCGAGGGTTCGATTTAAGGACGAAATGTGCATGTATGATTGATATATGATGTGATTATGTTTGTTAATGAAATATTGTTTAAATGTTTTTTTATTGTACAGTAATTCTCTATAACCCTAATCCAGCAATGGTTATGGGTTAGGGGTACTACAGGACTCCTTTATTTTCAACTGATAATACCTAGATCTTAAGTCAATCTTCAATAACATCGTTGCACCTCAAAATTGATCAAACAAATCATAAATTCAAGGCAAAGGATACTTATTCTTAATAGTCAATGATCGTGATTTAATGAAGTAATAAAATCTGATCGTACCTGGAAACTAACTAATATCACGATAAAAGGCAAGTGCACCTATCGAATAGTAGTATAGTTAGTGGCAAGACCGGAATATCGAATCCAAGGAACTATGAGTACTAGTAATGACTTTCTTTCTATTATCTAGCCTAAAAATAAAGAGGGTTTGGTTGTAAACTAAACTAAACTAACTAAAGAAGCGACAAAGAGTAAAGTGGGAGATTGCTTTTGGGAAAGACTCATTGATTAAGGCAATACCTAAGGAAGAATCCACCTAGACTTCACTTGTTATCTAACTCTGAACCAGATGATTTCTTCATTTGATTTGATCCATAGCGATCCCTATATTATGTTAATACCTCCGTCGAGGATAAGAACAACTAATCCTAGGTTGATTAACTGAAATCTCTTTCTAGTTAAAACCCCTAGTCTTGCATTAACTCGATCTATGGCTCCTCATATTAGATTTGACTCTAATCAGATAGATTTTCGTCATTCTATCTCTAGGATTACGATCAACTCCACTTAATTGTGTTGGATCTACTCTTATGCAGGGACTTTTGCTCCTCTACATAAGCACATTCGACTTAAATCAATATCCCGGAAATATCAATTAAAGAGTTAAAAACACAATTAAGAACAAATCAAATATTTATCACACAGCTCAGATAATAATAACAAGATCTGTCTTAGGTTTCATCCCCTTAGGTATTTAGGGTTTTAGTTCATAATTATAAAAGAAAACATCTTAGAAGATATAAAATAACAAAACATAAGAAAACCTAAAACTCCTGAAAGGATTGAAGGGAGATCCTCTGTCTTGATGTAGATCCTGGCTTCTGAAATGGATCAATCGGCTTCCCTTCGAGTAATTCCCTCCTTTAACTCCCCGTCTCGGCGGGAATAAAGCACACTTTGTAGTTGCCTTCTAGGGTCTTTATATAGAGTTTTGGAATGCCTTTCTTAGCCCCTAAGTAGCCTTTTGCTAGTGAAATTGAACTTCCTCACGACAGGGACACGCCCGTATGTCATGCTCGTGTGGATCGAGGCCCAGGCCGTGCTTGAGCCTATTAAAGTGGCACGGCCGTGTGGAACGACCTTGTGGCAAACCTCCAGGCCGTGTTGATTACTGAACTAGGCCTAATTTGCCCGTTTTTGGCCTGTTCCTTGCTCTTTTCTCTTCCCTAAGCTCACCTGAGTATAAAACATGAAATTAAAGGTTTAAGAGCATCAATTTACACAAATCAATGGGTAATTCATCCAGAAATTGGGCTAAGCATGGGGTAAAAATATGTATAATTTATCACTTATCAAATACCCCCACACTTAAGTCTTTGCTTGTCCTCAAGAAAAATCTCAATTTGCAGTTAAGAATTATTCTTCTCAATTTATAATCCTTATCAATAATGTTTCAAACTAATCCATAAGTAATCATACAATGAAAATTCAACCAGAAGAACATTAAAGTTTCAAACACTCTAAGTTGAGAATTTTATCACAGAAACATAGGTTTTCTCCATTCTCCTAAGTAATTACCTTTCAATCAAAATCAACAAGATTTGACATCCTCACTAAAGATTCACTCTATCCACTCAAAGTGTTTAGGGTTCAAAAATTAAGCACTCTTTAGTCAACCTGAAAAGTTATTACCATAGGCTTGCAAGAAAATCAAATATCCACCACTATAGAATTGATATGACACATCGATCAAAAGGTCTTTCAATGGTTGTAATGGGGCTTTGGTTAGGGGTGTTGTCACAAGCTAAAAAAGAGGGTTAGAATCGAGATGGAATTGAAAAATCATCTAGCTAGAAAAATCTCTATCACTTGAACATATTTCTAGTGTAAAGCCTTTCTTTTGGATAATGTTGTCTAAGGACAGCAGCACAAAAAATTACATGGAAATATGCAAAAATATTGAATTACAACTAAAGTATACATACGTTTTTTTTAAGAACAAATCAAATAACGACAAATTTAATATTTATGGACTTTACAAATCGAACAAAAAAAAAAGAATAAAGCTAGATAATAATTCAACTCAAATCTCGACAAAAATAGGGATCAAAATAATTAGGGGGATTTCAACAATAATGGTTTTTGGTTAATTTTAAGGGTACGTCAAATGAATGGGTTGTTAGGCTCAATGGGGTTTTCTAGGGGTTAATTTATGGAGGTAGGCTTTTATGGAGTAAGTGGGTTATACCTAGGTACCTTTATCATCTCAGTATATCAAATCAATGATGTAGTCTCGACATGTATAATCGAAGCAAGTTATAGAATAACAAATCAGTATTGACTCACTCAAGCCAACAATAAAAGTGAGCACGAAAGGATGTATGCTCAAAAGGCTAAAAAATCTCACCAAATTATGGCTTTTTGATGTCAATCCTGCGAATTTCAAATCTCAAGATAACACTTAAAAAATAGAGGAAATGGCCTAGAAAAAATTTAAATTCCCAAAAATTTCAACTTATTATGCTTGATTCCCTAATATCTTAAAGTTTGAAAAATTAAAGCATAAGTACCTATGTCTTAATTCTCAACATATCAGTAAAAATCATAAGTCAATCAGAATTAATTCCTAATAGGAGATTGAGACTCATGCAGAGAGTGAAAGTGAGAATTTGAAATTTTGAGAACAATGCAAAAAGTTAGTTGTAAAAATTTTTCAGGGGTTCGAAGAGAATGCAATGACTGAAAGTAAGTTTCCCCCCACACTTAAGATGTACATTGCCCTCAATGTATAAAGATACATTAGTAGCAATAGAAGCATAAAATCATAAGATAGGGAGAGAAATGAAACTCCTTGAATTTTGGATGATTTTGTAGAGACGGATATTGGAATTGTAAGAGCCGGCAGTTGTGGCAGGGTTTTCCCATTACAGATGAATTTGAGCTGTAAAGCTCCTTTGAAACTGCGATAGCATAAATAAGTGTTTAGGGATTTAAGTTAAGCATAATTTTCTCGTTAGGGAATAGCCGATATGAAAATAAAATTGAAAACTAAACTAAAATATTCAATAAACATAAAGATCGAAATAAAGATAGAGAAAAATCTAAAGATTCTAAAGAAACATAAAGTTCAAGAGAAGGTAAAAATAAAGATCAAGAAAGCAAATAAAAAAGAAGATAAGAGGAATAGAAAGTTCTAATCTTCAGATGGTCCGCGAGGTGGGGACAGTGATCAGATGTGTAGATGTTGGCATATCTGCTGAAGAGTAGCGTCGATGTGATCGAAGCATTGAAAACACTACTGCTCAAATTGTGTGAGGCGCTCGGATATGTCAGCATATGAAGCTGCCGCATGAACTGGGCTGTGAGGGGGTGGTGGTTCAGTCGGTGTCTCCTCCTGTGGTGGGACATCATCAGTAATGTCCTTGGGGTCCTCCTGCTCGGTATCCTGAAGTAGTTGATACTGTGGAGGGTCGGTCCTGTGTCGGCGCTGTATCATCCTCATGTAGAGCATGCTTTGGATGCCCTGTGGGGACATCTGGCCAACTAGAGTGTAGGAGGATGTCTGGGCTGCGGTGCTGAGTAGGCAGAGGTAGCGGGCCAATCGCGTGATGTATGTGCCCATAGAGATTACGCCCTTACGGTGTCGCTCTGTCTGGTGCTGGATGGCATGGGCAGTGAAGTAGGCAAGATCGATCACATGTGCGTGCGCCATGCTCCATAAAAAATAGGCGTCATGGGTGTTGACAATGTCGATGCTCTCTCGTGCGTAGGTAAGCAATGAAGGTACCTCAGGGATGGGGTGAGGGCTGTCGCCTTGGAGCGACTTGGGTCGTATGTTGCTGATGCAGGGACCAGGCCTCCAACACTTAGGCGGTGAAAAGTGGATGTGGCGGTGAAGATCTAAAAGGTCCTCCTCCTCCACAAACTGCTTGGTGTCCAGGCCTAGTGCTATACCGAACTCCGGTTTACTAAGCTGACGAACGAGGCCTCCTTAAACGGAATTGGATCGTCCCTGGATCATTGTGTTGGCTCATCACTGTCTGGAGGTGGAATGTGGAGCAGAACTCGAGGGTGCGTTTGAGATAGGTGGGCTCCACAATCCTAAAAAACTAGTCCCAGGGGTTCGTTGCCAATAGGTCCCGGACCTCGTCCGCTAGGTGGACCTGCTCTAGTGTGGCCCAATCAATACATCTTCCCGCTTTGAGGGGTCTCGCTCGTAATATTTGAAAAAGCTCTTCTTGGGAGTTTTGTGGGAATTGGAGGAAGGGATGTCGAACTTCAGCGATGGGTCTAGAAGAGGAGCCACCGGGTCCCTTTCGTTTTTTTGAAGTGGGTACGGCTACTTTCTTCCCTCGTGATGACGACATTGTTCCTAAAATTAAAATGGAAAAGGTAAGCGTTCGTCCTAAATGAAAATAGATAAAGGAATATGCATAAGTTCCTATTTACACAAAATAATAGTGCTAACTAAAACTTACTAACGAGGGTTTCTAAAGAAAAAAAAACATGTTTGATTTATCCTAAGCATAGAACTTTTAGCAAAAAAGTGTTTGTTTTTGTGGGTTTTTATAATGTATTCTTGAAACTAATTGCATGAGATAGGTATAAATGGCAGCCAAAGAATAAAGTTTTTAGATTAATTATGCTAAATGAATGAGATTCCTATCAACAACAATGTAAACAATCTAAAAGAATGAACTCATGAATAGATAAATAAATAAAAACATTAAAAACTGTATGAAAAATGAGAAAGGAAAACCGAATGAGTGGTTATGGGGGTGGAGCACGGTCGTGGCGTGGTTTGCACGGGCATGGTGGTGCTGTTGAAGCCGGTGGGGGTGCTAGGGAGGTTTGGTATGGGTTTTGGGTGGAAGATTTTTTTAGGGTTTTAGTGGGGAAGAAGATGAATAGTAGGGGTTTATATAGGATTTTGGGTTGACACGCCCGTGTGACTCGGGTTTTGCCCGTGTGGTTCGAAATTTAGGGATTTTGGGGCGCTTGGTTCGAGACACATGCCCGTGTTCCTAGGGCGTTCTAGGGCACACGCCATGTCAAACGGCCGTGTCCTTTGATGTTCACTTCTCCCACGGCTGTGTAGATGGTCACACGCCCGTGTCTGAAATGTTAGGTTCGACCACGGCCTTTGGGCACAGGCGTGTCGCACGCCCGTGTTGATTTTTTAGGTTTGGCCACAACCGCATCACACGGCCGTGACTTGGTGTCGTAGCCTGTGTCTCTATTCATGATGTCACACGGTCTATGGCACGCCCATATTGGTGCCCGTGTGGGTTGAAAAACCTACATTCAGAGGGTTAGTTGATGAATTAGAGAATAAAAGAATTGAACTTAAGTCAGTGCTCGGGATGCCTCCCGAGATGCACTTATTTATAGTCTAAGCTTGAGTCTACTCGAGCTTGTACGTTCACCGTGGTTTGAAGAGTTGGAACTCTTCTAACCTATTTTTAGTTTCATTATCAAAATAAGGTTTGAGTCGGGTTTGATTTACCTTGAAAGTGCCGAGTGACTCATGATTTATCTCGACTGTACCATAGGGAAAAATTTTCATTACCATGAAGTAAGGTGTGTCACTTGTGTGTTCCTTTGAATTCAAGATTCAAGGATCGTTTTCTCCTAAGATTACCTTATCCCCTACCTGGATTCGATTCGTTTTTACCTGAGGGTCATCTTGGTGATGCTCTGGGTTGGAGTGGCATGTTTTGGGCTTGTCTTGTTGATAGTTCAGCCACTCAACTAGTTCCTCAATCTGAAGCATTCGTTTTTCATGCACGTTTCCCTTGGATGGACTTGTCTATCGTTGGGTCTCATTTATGTGGAGTATATCCTACACAGAAGGTTGGGTGGTGAGATTAGTATTTTTACAAGGACTTGTCAATATATTTTTATCAGCAACAGTCTTAATCAAGTTTCGAGCTTGCAAAGTAACTTTGTCATCACCTACACGTAATGTAAGCTCACCTGTTCCTACATCAATTATTGTTCTAGCAGTTGCTAAAAAGGGTCGCCCTAGAATTAAGGGTACATTGCTATCCTCATCAATGTCTAAAACAACAAAGTCAACTGGGAATATAAATTTATCAATTTTGACAAGCACATGTTCAATTATTCCCTTTAGAAATCTAATGATCCTATCAGCTAATTGGATACTCATCGTAGTTTGTTTAGGTTTTCCAAGACCTAGTTGTTTAAACAATTTAAATGGCATGACATTTATACTAGCCCCTAAATCAGCTAAAGCATTTTTGGCATCTAAACTACCAAGTAAACAAGGAATAGTAAAACTCCCTAGATCTTTTAGTTTGTTGGGTAGCTTATTCTGTAAAATGGTTGAGCATACTGCATTCAGCTCCACATGAGATTTCTCATCTAGCTTCTGCTTATTTGTCAAAAGCTCTCTTAAAAACTTAACAGCATTTGGCATCTGCGAAAGAGCTTCAATACACAGTAAGTTGATATGTAATTTCTTTAAGATTTTAAGAAACTTACTGAATTGCTTATCTGTGTGGTATTTCTTTAACGCATTCGGGTATGGGATACGAGGTTTCTACTCTTTTATAGTTACTTCTTTGGAACTTACCTCATCCTTACCTTTACTTGCCACAGTCTACTTACATGGCTCTGAGTTGGTTTTGGTTAACTCTTCCTCACCTATTGTATCCATGGCCTTGAGTTGCTCCTTAGGGTTAGTCTTAGTGTTGCTTGGTAATCCACCTTGCGGTCTTTCAGAAATTAGCTTAGCGAGCTGACCTATTTGAGTTTTGAGTCCTTGAATGGATGCTTGCTGATTCTTCAGTGCCGTTTTGGTGTTTTGAAAACACGTTTCTAATACGGCAATAAATTTTGTGAGCACTTCTTTAAGGTTCAGCTTTTTCTCCTGTTGGAATGGTGGTTGTTGGAATCCCAGAGGAGGTGGTGGTCTCTGATTTCCTTGGTTGCTTTGTCCTCCCCATGAGAAGTTAGGGTGATTTCTCCAACCTACATTGTACGTGTTACTATAGGGGTTATTTTGAGATCTAGAATTGTTACCCATATAGTTGGCTTGTTTGTTTTCCATGCCATATCCATAGTTGGAGTAGTTCGGATTGTAACTGTTCCCTTGAATTGCGTCGCATTGCATTACTGGGTGTGCCTGCGTAGAACTAACAAAATTATCAATCTTTTTATTTAAAATTCCCACCTGATTAGAAAGCATGGTTCCGGCTTACAAGCTAATTCACCCAAAATATACGAATATGTAGTGTAACACCTCTTACCCGTGTTCAATGCCAGAATAGGGTACGAGGCATCACTGGATTTGTACACTTACAAATACACAAAACCGGCTATAAAATTTCTTTCAATTTAGAACCTAATCACATTATTATCATATATATACATATATTGAAGTCCTTATACATGCCATAAACTTATAAATATTTTGAAATTTTTTTTATACTAACCTTAGCCTGATAGTGTGATAGTATCTCCGGCGACCTCCAACTTGAGCTAGCATCTGAAACTCTATAGGAAAAAGGAAGGGAAAGGAGTAAGCATTATGGCTTAGTAAGTGAATATGTAAATAATAATAATAATACATTATTAATGGAATTTATAAGTCCCAAAATATGCCTCCACAATTATACAATTTTAATCTCAGATGAAATTATCATTTACTTAAAATCAGTACAAGCTGTCCATTCAAGTCCTAGTCACTAAATTATTTTTATCTGGAGCTACGGAGCTCCAAATTAAGATTCGTAAATTTTCCCAAAAACTAGACTCATAAATCAATCAGATCAACAATACTTTCTTCAGAAAACAAGCAACCCCATTTACTTCTGATAATGTCTAGATACATAAAATACCCCGAAAAATTTTCATAGATTACTCAACTGTAACTATCATGTTTAAACATCTTTCTGTAATAACTGTATCATTAGTATAACTATCAATTATCAATATCGAAGCTTTAAAATTTTTGAAATTGTAACCATCATACTAGTTGAAACCATAGTACCATACTAAGATCAACGTCTCAACCTTATAAATGAAATAATACTTCAATATCAATAATACTTCCCAAACAAAAGAGAAAAGACTGAAAATAGTCCCAATAACAACCAGTCTAATAACATGATATCCACCATCTGTGATTCATATTACTAAACTTCCATATTCGAATCATGAGTTATAACAGTAAATATTTATAATTCAGAGCTTCAACCAATAGAAGTAGAAAACCACATCATATGAATCTTTTTATCAAATTTTCTCTCAAGCTTAATTGATTAGAAAACCAGAAAAGAGATAAAGCAGTACCGCTCATATTTTAATCAAACTTTAAACAATTCCATTTAACATCATGATTAGCCAACTTTTCTATAAAATAGTAACCACATTTGAAAATGAATAATTACATATATTTTTGTATATAACAAATCATGTAAAATACCTAAAAAAAATATTATTGTAAGATATATAATCATAACAGTTGCAGTCATATATCTTTTCTATTTTACCACTGTGCAACTAACCACTAAAGTCACCAATAATTCCACATTATTCAATTCACTAAAAGAACTAATTTAGAAGAAATATCCAGTAAATTATTTTTGTAGATATCATACCTGAATAAATTGATTACTCATAAATAGCTTTTTTTTCTTTTTTATTAACAGTAACATTGCTTGTTCTGAATAATCTTCAGAAAAATCATATGATATTTTAGTCATAATCATATTTACTTACTAAGTCATTTCCCCTCTCTAATCACATTATTAACTATTCCACCACTAAACTCTTTATTTCTCACTTATAACCTTATTCAATGTAAATCTGATGAACTTCGTCATATGACACTATACCGACAAGGGGGAGTGAATATTGTAAAGCCTTTAAAAATTTTGACTTTCATACATACACATTTATAATATAACATTTCATATCAACATAATATCAATATCCGACATTTGATTTATACATCTCAAATTTTCAACTCATCATGAACACACTTTCAAGTTTTTTTAGTAACACATTCATAATTATCATGTATAAGTATCTATCATTCATAATAAGCCCATCACATTTATCACTACAAAGATTCAATCTTATTGATCAATTTATAATATTCAATTGGAACAGTAGCATCTTATCCTTATTCCATCACCATTAATTAATCCATTACACACCATTAACACACATGTATATCAACTCGAACCATAAAGGTCCATCCCAATAAATCAATATATTCACTAAGTTATGCATACTTACTTATTCCCTTTTCGCATTATCGATGGTAGCTCGGTTGAAAGCATCTCTACTTAACAAAACAATTTCATTGGGGTTGGGAGATATCACACTATCACGTCCACATATGGCATGTATAGCTAGACTCTCTCACACACACTACGGTAGTCCGAGAATCATTTAAACTATAGCTCTGATACCACTAAATGTAACACCTCTTACCCATGTTCAATGTCGGAACAGGGTACGAGGCATCACTGGATTTGTACACTTACAAATACACAAAACTGGCTATAAAATTTCTTTCAATTTAGAACCTAATCACATTCTTATCATATACATACATATATTCAAGTCCTTATACATGTCATAAACTTATAAATATTTTGAAATTTTTTTATACTAACCTTAGCCTGATAGTGTGATAGTATCTCCGGCGACCTCCAACTCGAGCTAGCATTTGAAACTCTATAGGAAAAATGAAGGGAAAGGAGTAAGCATTATAGCTTAGTAAGTGAATATGTAAATAATAATAATAATAATAATAATACATTATTAATGGCATTTATAAGTCCCAAAATATGTCTCCACAATTATACAATCTTAATCTCACATGAAATTATCATTTACTTAAAATTAGTACAAGCTGTCCATTCGAGTCCCAGTCACTAAATTATTTTTATCCAGAGCTACGGAGCTCCAAATTAATATTCGTAAATTTTCCCAGAAACTAGACTCATATGTCTTCTTGCCATAAAAATTTCATAATTTTATTCATTGAAGTCTCCCTTGTTTTACGGTTCAGCAGCTCTAACCACTCTTCACTAAAATTTCAATTTCTCTTTATACAAAATTCTAAATATGTTCACATTTGTTTCCTTCGAAAATAGACTCAATAAGGAATCCAACCATTTAAATTATGTTCCTTAAATTTTTTTTTCAATTTTTAATTAGTTTTACAATTCAGAACAGGGGATCACGAAATCAATCTAAACCAGTCTTACAAAAATATAAATATCTCAAAATACAGAATTCCTTTGTTTGATCTGTTTCTTTTATACGAAAATAGATTCAATAAGATTTAATTTAATATCTCATTCCACTTCTAAATTAATTTCTACCATTTTTGGTGATTTTTTAAAGTCACTCCCCTGCTGCTGTCCAAAACTGCTATATTTCCAATTTCACCTTTTCATATATTCCCTTGTATCAATTTTTTCATAGTAACACTTAACCATATCAAACATACCAAAGTTCGATCATTTATCGAGCACATTGCTTACAACACATATATTCATGTCCTTATACTTATCACCACATTTTCATATAAATTCACAATTAATAGATTTTCCCGTTGAACACATCGGAATAGTAATAGATATTCGGTGGCCTACACATAGTACCACCCTTGTAGCTGAAGATAATTAGTGCACATAGTAGCCTGCAGTTAGTACTACGCATGTGACCAATATAATCTGATACACGTAGTAGCCTGCACATAGTACTACACACGTGATCGAAATAATCGAGTACGCATAGTAGCCTGCACATAGTACTACACATACGACCCATCCATCTGGTACACGTAGTAGCCTGCATTTAGTACTACACACGTGACCTAAACCATCTTGAACACATAGTAGCCTGCACATAGTACTACACAAGTGTTCTCACAATGGATCATTTATATCTTTTCTATTCCGAAGGTTCAACCGGGAAATTCTTCACTTTTCAACATTTTACCAATTCATCCATACTCAATTTCAATTCATAATTTACCTCAAGTGAGCATTCAATATACAACCGTAACTCATACAATAACAAAAAATTATAACATAGATAAAAACGATACATTATTTACATATAAACTTACCTCGGTGCAAAATATAGAAATTTTGCAATTTAGTCCACAATCTTTTCATTTTCCCAATCAAGGTCGATTCCACATCTTTCTTGATCTAAAATAACACATTTAGCTTATTTAATACTCACATTTATCAAAACAGTCCCTAACTTTAACTTTGGAAAATTTACAATTTTGCCCCTAAAATTTTGCATATTTACACTTTTGCCCCAAAGCTCAGAAATTAAACTTTTTCCCTAATTCTTATATTTTAGAACATGCTGATCATTTATTTACTAACGGCAACATCAAATTCTCACTCTAACATATTGTAACACCCCTTACCCGAAACCGTCACCGGAATCGAGTAATGGGCGTTACCGAACTTACCGGAGTACAGACTCATATTTTCAACAAAATCATTACAAGTTTTACCCTTATCGAGGGTTTTTTGACTCAATACAAACATCTCAAATGATTAGGATTCGAATCCTATCGCATCGGAGGCCCGAAAAATTTTTCACTTTTGAAACTACGTCACACGCCCGTGTGACACTAACACGGTCGTGTAATAAGGCCGTGTGGCCTTCACATGCCCATGTCCAGAGACTTTGGTCAAATCTGTCAAATTGGCCATGGTCACCCCACACGGTCGTTTGGGGGCTGTGTACCCCACACGGTTGAGAGACACGGCCGTGTCTCGTGCCCGTGTCGTACCCAAAATTTAAAATCAAGGTGCAAGGAAGGCACGGTCCAGGGACACACCCGTGCCATGTGCCCGTAGAGCATTCTATCAAACCCTGCACGGTCATGTCACACGGCCGTGTGCCCTACCGGGTAGACCGTGTTAAGCTATTTACCAAGCCTTTGCCTCCCTGATATTCTCTTTCACATACACAACATTCATTTCAACCAATTCGATGACACATACTCAGAATAATTTCATTTATAACATCATTTACAAAACAAGTATCACATATACACCTATTCTATTTGACTTACAAAACAATACTTATACAAAGACTAGCCACCTATGCATGCCAAACTCAAAATATCAAAACCATGTATACATACACCAAGGTAGCTTGATAGTGTGAGACGAGCCTCCTTTGATCACCAATCCCAATATGCTTTATGCTCGACAATCTAAAAGGAAGAGGAAAGGAAAGAGGAGTAAGCTATACATAGCTAAGTAAGTCATAGGTAAATCAATAGCAAATGCACAATAATTAGATAAGGCATTTAATTTCTTTATGTCATAATGCAACATCCATACACTTACTCATGCACATTCTTACCAAAATGTCCAAATATAGACATTCACACATAACATGTTCAATTCATTTTCAATTATTTAACCTGCACAAATGCTTCACATAACCAAGTTAATTCCCGTTGAACATTCAGAACAGAAACGGATATACAGAGGTTAGCACTGAAGTGCCTCACAGATATGTGGCTGAAGCCAATACAGAGGTATGGCAAAAGCCATCAGAATATGTAGTCGAAGCTACCAGAATATGTAGCCGGAGCTACCTCAGATCATAGAAATACAGACGTAATCCACGGGCCTGCTCACATAAGCTGACAGGTGACTGCAACACATGCTAGTGCCCCCAGCACCCGGGATACTGAATCAAACAGAATCAGAAGCCCTCAAGTGACATGTCACCCATATCTGGAATCATTCTTACTGTTCAAACGGGATTTACCAGAATGTTCACAAACATACAATTGCATAATTCAAAAATTCATATCCATATATTTTCACATAGAGATCATCAAATGAATAACAATAAGGTAAATATGCTATAATTTACTCATGACTTACCTCGATAACAAAATAACTAAATCCCGAATTAGTCGACTATCTTTTCTTTTCCGTGATATCGATCGCTTTCTCTTTTTTCTTGATCTAAATAAACACATTTAACACATTTTATCAATTTCTTACTCAAATTCGTTCACAATTCAGACCTTTGGCAAAATGACCGTTTTGCCGTTTTCTCGTAAACTCAATTTTATTCCATTTTCTTAACCTTTTATACTTAGCTAAGTTCTTTTCACAATAACAACCCAAGAACCACACATTTCCATATACTTATAAACAAATTTCCATTTTTCTCATTTTAATCCCTTAGGGACGTTTTTATCAAAAACTATTCGGAAAAACTCGTAATTAACACTTCAAAGACTCATTTTCTACCATTACACAACAATGCATAACTATATCACAAATGGGTATATTTTTAAACCCTAATCCCTTCTCAAATAAATGGTAAAATCATGAAATTTAAGTTTAAGGGAACTCAAAAAATGCACTTACCATTTGCTTGAAAAAGCTCAAACCCCTTGGCTATGGAGAAAGAAATTTTCGGCAGACAATGGAGAAGAAGATGAACACTTTTCATCTTTTACTCATTTTTTATTTGATTTTTTAACAATTTGGACAAAAATGCCCCTAACCATGTTACACACAAAAATTTCTAGAAATACCCTTTTGTGTCCATACCACTAACCATTGGTCTATTTACCATTTAAAGATTTCTAGTTCAAACCCCCATTTCAAATAAGCACTTACACATTATAACTCACATTTTGCAATTAATGCAATTTAGTCCAAAAATAAAATTAAGCACTAAATCAATGAATTTCTAAATGACTTTCACACAGAGCATATTTAACAAATCGGAAAACATATAATTTTCAGAATTTAACTATTTTAATTCAGATTTTGTGGTTATGAAACCACTATTCCGGTTAGACCCTATTTTGGGCTATCATATTTCTCCCCCTTAGGGATTTTCGTCCCGAAAATCTTACCAGTAAATAGATGGGGATACTGATTCCTCATAGTCTCTTCCATTTCCCATGTTGCCTCTTCTACTCCATGATGTTGCCACAATACCTTTACCAAAGTAATTTTTTTATTTCTTAATTGTTTCACTTCTCGTGCCAAAATCTTAATCGGTTCTTCATCATATGACATATCGGATCGAATTTCAATTTCAGTAGGTGAAATCACATGCGACAGATCTGACCGATATCGACGAAGCATAGAAACATGAAACACATTATGAATTCTTTCCAATTCCGGAGGTAAAGATAACCGATAGGCTACTGGACCTATTCTTTCAATTACTTCATACGGACCAATATAACGCGAACTTAATTTACCTTTTCAGCCAAATCTCAAAATTTTCTTCCACGGAGACACTTTCAAAAATACTTTATCTCCCACTTGAAACTCAATTTCTTTTCTTTTCAAATCCGCATACGACTTTTGTCCATCAGATGCAGCTTTTAGGCAATCTCAAATTATCTTTACTTTATCTTCAGTCGCTTTTACCAAATCAGTCCCATGAACATATCTCTCACGAAGTTCAGTCTAATATAACGGAGTCTGACACTTCCGTCCATACAGAGCTTCATATGGTGCCATTCTAATGCTTGACTGATAACTGTTGTTATACGCGAATTCAATCAAAGGCAGATATTTATCCCAACTACCTTCAAACTCTAAAACACAACATCTTAACATATCTTCAAGCACTTGAATCACTCTTTCTGATTGCCCGTCTGACTGAGGATGAAAGACAATACTAAAATTCAATTTAGTACCCAATGCCTCTTGTAACTTCCTCCAGAACCTTGAAGTAAAACGCGGATCTCTGTCGGAAATAATGGATACAGGTACACCATGCAATCTACCTATCTCAGAAACATATAACTCTGCTAATTTATCCAAAGAAAAGTTCATCCTCACCGGAATGAAATGAGCTGACTTAGTTAATCGGTCAACAATTACCTAAACAGAATCTTTCTTCCTTGGCGTTAAAGGCAATCCGGAAACAAAATCCATGGTAATTCTTTCCCATTTCCATTCGGGAATCATAATTGATTGGAGCAATCCCGAAGGTAACTGATGTTCTGCTTTTACTCTTTGACACACTAAACACTTTGTTACATATTCAGAAATATCTCGTTTCATGCCCGGCCACCAATACATTTTCTTTAGATCTTGATACATTTTCAAACTACCAGGATGCACTGACCAACAACTATCATGAGCTTTATGCAAAATGTTTCGGATTAGTTCAGTATTTCTCGGAACACAAACTCTGTCACAAAACAACAAACAACCACTTAAATCAATTTGAAAATCAGAACTATCATTTGTTTCACACTGAGTCTGCTTTGCTAATAAATTACTGTCTAATTTCTGAGCTTCACAAATTTCTTGTAAGAATAATAGCTTAGCCACTAACTCAGCTATCAATGAACCATCATCAGACAACGACAAATCCGTATTCAAAGCTCTCAAAGCAAACAAAGATTTTCTACTTAAGGCATCAGCAACCATATTGGCTTTACCCGGATGGTAGTCAATCACAAGTTCATAGTCTTTCAATAATTCCAACCATCTTCGCTGTCACAAATTCAAATCTTTTTGAGTCATTACATACTTTAGACTTTTGTGATCAGTATACACTCTACACCTTTCACCGTACAGATAATGTCCCCATATCTTCAATGCAAAAACTATAGCAGCTAACTCTAGATGGTGAGTCGGATAATTCCTTTCATGTGGCTTTAATTGCCGAGAGGCATAAGCTACTACTTTTCCTTCTTGCATCAAGCCACATCCAAGTCTATTCAAAGACGCATCACTGTAAACAACAAATCCTTTCCCCGACTCAGGTTGCACTAACACTTGTGCCTCAGTTAAACACTTTTTTAACTTTTCAAAACTTTGCTAACACTCATCGGTCCACACAAATTTAACTTCCTTCCGTAACAATCTCGTAATCAGAGAAGCTATTATCAAAAAACCTCTTACAAACCGACGGTAATACCCAGCTAAACCCAGAAAACTCCTGACTTTAGACACACTTTTATGAGGCTTCCATCCTATAATTGCTGAAGTTTTATTCGGATCTACTCGAATACCTTTTTCCGAAACAATATGTCCCAGAAATCCAACTTCACTGAGCCAGAACTCACTTTTACTTAACTTGGCATACAGTTTCTTCTCTCTAAAGGTCTGAAGTATAATTATCAAATGTTCAACATGCTCAGACTCACTCTGAGAATATATCAGAATATCATCGATGAAAGCCACTACAAACTTGTCCAAATAAGGCCTGAAAATCCGATTCATCAAATCCATAAAAATGGCCGGAGCGTTTGTCTGTCCAAATGGCATTACCAAAAATTTGTAGTCACCATACCGGGTTCTAAAAGCAGTCTTAGGCACATCAGACTCCTTAACCTTCAATTAATAATACCCGGATCTCAGATCAATTTTAGAAAACACTGAAGCATTCTTAAGCTGATCAAATAAGTCGTCAAATCTAGGCAACGGATACTTATTCTTCACTGTTACTCTGTTAAGTTGACGATAATCAATACAAAGTCGCAATGACCCATCTTTCTTCTTAATAAACAAAACCGGAGCACCCCACAGAGAAGAACTAGGTCTTACAAATCCCTTGTCGGTCAATTCTTGCAACTATGCTTTCAATTCCTTCAATTTAGTTGGCGCCATTCTATACAGAGTAATCGAAATTGGAGCAGTACCCGGAAGCAATTCAATGCCGAATTCTACTTCTCTATCCGGAGGCAACCCTGGCAATTCTTCTGGAAATACATCTAAATATTCACACACCACAGGCATAGATCCAATCTCTTTTTCAAACACCTTAGTGTTTAGCACATAGGCCAAATATGCCTCACAACCACTTTTCAAACATTTATAAGTAAACATTGCATAAATCACAGTCGGAACACAATCTAACTTATCTGTTTCAATTCGAAGTATCTCACCATTACCACAATTCAATTCAAGAATCTTTTGCCTACAATCTATTTTAACACCATGCAGAGTTAACCAATCCATTTCCAAAATAACATTAAACTCATCAAAAGGAAGCAACATTAAATTAACAGGGAAAAAATGACCACGAATCATCAAAGGACAGTTCTTACAAATTTTGTCTACTATCACATGTTTTCCTAACGGATTCGACACTGTGACTACAAATTCAGTGGACTCAATACACAAATTCTTATCAGACACTAGTTTCACACATATGTATGAATGAGTTGATCCTGGATCAATTAAAGCAAGAATAAAATTATCATAAAGAGAAAATGTACCAGTGATCACTTCAGGTGAAGACGTTTCCTCACGAGCCCGTATGGCATATGCTCTTGCTGGAGCTCTCACTTCGGATCTTGCAGTCGTATCTTTCTTTTCGCTTTTACTACTATTTCCAGATCCCACATTCCTTGATGGTCTTCCTCTACTCACATTACTCGGTCTCACATTCTGATATTTCTCAAACCCTTCTTTTTCAGGACAATCTTTAATGAAATGATGTTGAGATCCACATCTAAAACAAGCTCGATTATGTAGATAACATTCACCTGGATGTTTCTATCCACAGTGTTGGCATTCGAATCTATCAGATCTAACGCTACCGACACTTGTTACGGAAGTAGACTGCCCTTTCGGATTGGAGCATTGCTTACCACGATCTCTCTGAGAAAAACTTACTGAAACATTTAATCGAGAACTCATCTCTCTCGATTTCTTTGACTGAGACTGAAATGATCGACCCATTTATCTCTTTCTTGCATCTCTAGCTTCACTTTCAACCTTTCTTTTCTCTTTGCTCAATGCCTCGGCCTTAATGGCCTGTTCAACAAGCACTACTAATTCTTTTATTTCCAGAATTCCCACAAGTAGTCTGATATCCTCATTCAGTCCATCTTCAAATCTCTTACAGAGTATTTCTTCAGTAGTTACAAACTCTTGAGCATACTTACTTAATCTAACGAACTCTCTTTCATACTCAGCTACCAACATTTTCCCTTACTTTAATTTTTCTGATCAACAAACCGCTGACTGATGTACTTTTTTCAAAATTCTTCCAAAAAGAAATCCCACGAAACTCTCTATTTCGGAACCACTGATATCAAAGTCTTCTACCAGTGATAAGCAGAATCTCGTAACAATGAAGTGGCACATTTCAGACTTTCTTCTGGGGTATAAGACAATTCATCTAACACTTTCATAGTGCTCTCTAACCAAAATTTAGCTTTCTTTGGGTTATCATCCGCATTACCTCGGAATTCTTTAGCCCCATATTTTCTGATCTTATCCACCGGAGGTTTAGACAGTCTTACCACTTCTGTTCGTGGAGAGGCTATAGGAACGGCTTGAGAAACAGGAGGGGCAGAGGAGGTTGAGCATTCGGATTCGCCCGAATGAACTCTGTATACCAATTACTCATCATATGAAGAGCCTCATCTCCCTGACCCTGAGTCTCGGGTCTACTCTCAACAGGCGCTGTCCTTTGCGCGGGAGCAGGTGCATTACTCTGAGCATCATCAACAGTATCTCGATTGGGATCCATTTACTATAATAGAAAACATTTCAAAATCATTAGGAGTCGTCACACTATCAAGTCTCAGATATGGCATGTATAGATTGACTATTACACTTACTATATTAATCCAAGAATTGACTAAACCGTACTCTGATACCAATTAAAAATGTAACACCCCTTACCCAAAACCGTCACTGGAATTGAGTAATGGGCATTACTGAACTTACCAGAGTACAGACTCATATTTTCAACCAAATCATTACAAGTTTTACCCTTATCGAGGGTTTTCTGACTCAATACAGACATCTCAAATGATTAGGATTCGAATCCTATCGCATCGGAGGCCCGAAAAACTTTTCACTTTCGAAACTACGTCACACGCCTGTGTGACGCTACGCACGGCCATGTAACAAGGCCGTGTGGCCTTCACACGCCCATGTCCAGAGACCATGGTCGAATCTCTAAAATTGGCCACAGTCACCCCACACGGTCGTTTGGGGGCCATGCACCCCACACGGTTGAGACACACGGCCGTGTCACGTGCCCATGTGGTACCCAAAATTTAAAATCAAGGTGCAGGGAAGGCACGGTCCAGGGACACACCCGTGGGGTCAGACCATGTGCCACCCACGGCCTAGGCACGCCCGTGCCATGTGCCAGTGGAGCATTCTGTCAAACCCCACACGGTCATGTCACACGGCCATGTGCCCTGCCGGGTAGACCGTGTTAGGCTATTTACCAAGCCTTTGCCTCCCTGAAATTCTCTTTCACATACACAACATTCATTTTAACCAATTCGATGACATATACTCAGAATAATTTCATTTATAACATCATTTACAAAACAAGTATCACATATACACCTATTCCATTTGACTTACAAAACAATACTTATACAAAGACTAGCCACCTATACATGCCAAACTCAAAATATCAAAACCATGTATACATACACAAAGGTAGCTTGATAGTGTGAGACGAGCCTCCTTTGATCACCAATCTCAATATGCTTTATGCTCGACAATCTAAAAGGAAGAGGAAAGGAAAGAGGAGTAAGCTATACATAGCTAAGTAAGTCATAGGTAAATCAATAGCAAATGCACAATAATTAGATAAGGCATTTAATTTCTTTATGTCATAATGCAACACCCATATACTTACTCATGCACATTCTTACCAAAATGTCCAAATATAGACATTCACACATAACATGTTCAATTCATTTTCAATTGCTTAACCTGCACAAATGCTTTACATAACCAAGTTAATTCCCGTTGAACATTCAGAATAGAAACGGATATACAGAGGTTAGCACCAAAGTGCCTCACAGATATGTGGCCGAAGCCAATACAGAGGTATGGCAATAGCCATCAGAATATGTAGTCAAAGCTACCAGAATATGTAGCCGGAGCTACCTCAGATTACAGAAATACAGACGTAATCCACGGGCCTACTCACATAAGCTGACAGGTAACTGCAACACATGCTAGTGCACCCAGCACCCAGCACCCGAGATACGGAATCAGACAGAATCAAAAGCCCTCAAGTGACATGTCACCAATATCCAGAATCATTCTTACTGTTCAAACGGGATTTACCAGAATGTTCACAAACATACAATTGCATAATTCAAAAATACATATCCATATATTTTCACATAGAAATCATCAAATGAATAACAATAAGGTAAATGTGCTATAATTTACTCATGACTTACCTCGATAACAAAACGACTAAATCCCGAATTAGTCGACTATCTTTTCTTTTCCGCGATCTCAATCGCTTTCTCTCTTTTCTTGATCTAAATAAACACATTTAACACATTTTATCAATTTTTTACTCAAATTCGTTCACAATTCAAACCTTTGGCAAAATGATCATTTTGCCCTTATTCTCATAAACTCAATTTTATTCCATTTTCTTAACCTTTTATACTTAGCTAAGTTCTTTTCACACTAACAACCCAAGAACCTCACATTTCCATATACTTATAAACAAATTTCCATTTTTCTCATTTTAATCCTTTAGGGACGTTTTTATCGAAAACTATTCAGAAAAACCCGTAATTAACACTTCAAAGACTCATTTTCTACCATTACACAACAATGCATAACTATATCACAAATGGGTATATTTTTAAACCCTAATCCCTTCTCAAATAAATGGTAAAATCATGAAATTTAAGTTTAAGGGAACTTAAAAATATGAAAATAATCAAAAACGGAGCTAAAATGCACTTACAATTTGCTTGAAATAGATCAAACCCCTTGGCTATGGAGAAAGAAATTTTCGGCAGACAATGGAGAAGAAGATGAACACTTTTCATCTTTTTCTCATTTTTTATTTGATTTTTTAACAATTTGGACTAAAATGCCCCTAACCATGTTACACACAAAAATTTCTAGAAATACCCTTTTGTGTCCATACCACTAACCGTTAGTCTATTTAGCATTTAAAGATCTCTAGTTCAAACCCCTATTTCAAATAAGCACTTACACATTATAACTCACATTTTGCAATTAATGCAATTTAGTCCAAAAATAAAATGAAGCACTAAATCAATGAATTTCTAAACGACTTTCACATAGAGCATATTTAACAAATCAGAAAACATAAAATTTTCAAAATTTAACTATTTTAATTCAGATTTTGTGGTTACGAAACCACTGTTCCGGTTAGACCCTATTTTGGGCTGTCACACATATACTTATGAACATTAGGTATTTTTACCGATTATGTCGTTTTACTCGTTTTCACTTAAAACCGAGTAGCACAAGTCATTCAACGTAATTTAAAACCTCATAATCTATCATAAAAAATCAAAAAACACAATTATTCAACATGGGTCAATTTTTGAAATCAAACCCTAGCTCAAATAAATGGTAGAAATAGAGAAATCATGTTACCAAGATTTCAAAAACGTAAAAATCATTAAAAATGGGGCTAGTACAGACTTACAATCGAGCTTGGAAGCTTGAAAAACCCTAGCCATGGTTTCTCCATGCTATTTTCGGCCTTGAGGAAGAAGATGAGCAAAAATTGGCTTTTAATTTGATTTTTTAATTCATTTAATCATTAAATGACCAAAATGCCCCTAACTTAAAAAAAAAATTTTTCACCCATTTCATGTCCATTTTTGTCTAATAAATTAACCAATGGTCTAATTACCATTTAAAAACCTTCAATTTAAAATTTCATAACAATTGGACACCTCTAACATATAGAACTCAACTTTTACACTTTTTACAATTTAGTCCTTTTGACTAAATTGAGTGCC
This sequence comes from Gossypium stocksii, assembly GCA_020496765.1. NCBI lineage: Eukaryota > Viridiplantae > Streptophyta > Magnoliopsida > Malvales > Malvaceae > Gossypium > Gossypium stocksii. The sequence goes on from CM035624.1 coordinate 48,783,440, forward strand.
CAAACGTCGAAATTTTCGTATGAAATTTTTACAAAATAATTTCATAAAAATGTAAACCATAAAAATATAAATATAACCCATTTCAATTAAACACCTTTACCTTCTAGAATGCACATTTTACTACTTTTGTAATTTAGTCCAATTTATCAAATTGGACAAACAAACAATAAAATTTTGTAACGAAAATTTCACAAAACATTGCAAACACAAAATAAATTATAAAACTCAATTGGAATAAATATTTTGACCTCAAATTTTTGATTTTGTAACCACTATTCCGTTTAGGCCCTGTATTGGGCTATTACATGTAGCATTAGAATCAACAAAGGAAAACAATAGAATAGATTGCAAAATGAAAGTACATGCAATAACAGCAATCAAACCATGATCCTTAGGTTCCCTAACCGCATAAACCCGAGCTAGACCTCCAAACTTGTAATAACTCATTTTAAGTGAATTCGAAACAGTGGTTTCGGGACCACAAATCTGAGTCAGAAAGAAAATTTATTTTAATGCTATTGCATGATTTACATTATGATAGGAAAGACGTATGAAAATTTCATTGTTAAAATTTTATCGATTACATAGTTAATTGTAAAAAGGACCAAATTGCATAAAATGCAAAAGTTAAATTCTAGAAGCTAGAAGGATCAAATAGCTATGAATTCAAAATAAGAGGTCCTCTTATGGTAATTAGACCATTAAAGAAAAGTTAGTAGATATTTTTGGTGATTCATCCATGGAAAATTAGAAAAAAGAAAATGACTAAATTGGAATGTTGAAAAATTAATGGATGATAATAAATTTAAATAGAAATATCATATTATTATTATCATCTTCTTTCCCAAAAATACATGGAAACCCTAAGAAAGAGAAAGCAAGCTTTCTTGGCTTAATTGGGTAAGTAATCTTGTCCCGTTTTTAGTAATTTTTATATTTTGGAGATTGGAATAGCTTAATCTATCTATTCTGGAGATTAATTTGTAAAGATATCAAAGTATAGAAATTTTTTCATGGATGAATATGCTGGAATTTTGAAATTTATGGTAGAAAATGGAAGGTTGTTGATAGATAAACAACTTTTACAAAGAGAATTTTAATGAAAACATGATTTAGGGACTAAATTGTAAAGTTGTAAAACTCATGGAAAAATGCTAATTTTTGTGAAATTTATGGGCTATTATTGTTATATATGAAAATTAGCTAGGCTTGGAATAAGGGATAAATTGTATGAATTTAATTTTCTGAGCCTAGGGATGAAATCGTCATTAATTAAAAGTATAAGGGCAAAATGGTAATTTTTCCTAGGATGTAAATTGAATGTAAATGAGAATGAAATGGATTAAATTTATGTTAAATTCATTTATATAGATCCGAAAATATGAAATAAAGAGTTAAATCAAAGAAGATAAAAGGTATCGGATTTGTAGACTATCATATAGAACAAGTGACGAGGTAAGTCCGTGTAACTTAATTATGAATATTAATATGTTTGAATTGAATTTTGTATATGTATGAATTGTATACATGTTTAATGTATGTAATTCATCACATGTTTGATATTGCTTGATAAATGATAAGTTCCTTTTGAATAATGAAAGGCGATGGATACAGTATTTTCCTGTATTGATTATAGTCCTGCTTATGTTGTAGACAAAATATAGCTCGGATGACCTATCCTGTTAAAAGCCCTCTCGAGCATCCTGTTATATAGTTCCTACGAGCATCCTGATCGGTAGTGATTCTGCAAGTGATGCGCACTACCGAAACTCTTTGTGAGCATCCTGTTACACAATTCGATCAGTTGTGATCTAGCATTTATTGTAGACACAAACGCAGCTCTTTGTTAGGTTCTTGATACAAGTGTAACACCCCAAACTTGGCCTAAAAGTTAGGCCAAGTTTGGCGTGTCACATTGAAGGGTGAAACGTCAAAGTTGGTGTTGTTAGAAAACCTTCGTTTTTATATTACTAATATCCTATATTTCAGTTATAGCGAAAACTTTTGTAAAAGACCCGTTTGTTGTGTTATCGCGATATTTTTAAAAACAGATATCTTTTATGAAACCATGCCCTAGAGCTATCAAATTTTGAAAGAGGAATTAACAATTCCAAACTAAAACAAAACCTACGAAAAGGCCTTGTTACAGAAAATTTAACCTGAAAGAAAAAAATAAAAATAATGTGAAAATAAATATTAAAATGTAAAGCTGCTCATAATGCGCGGCCACCTCTGAGTCCTCCAATACATCGAACCACCTACTGAGGGTCAGCTAAAAAAAATTAGAAGAGGGAGTGAGTTTTCGAAAACTCAGTGTGTATGTCCTTCGAAAAACACATAACATGCAATAATCAATTTGGGCCTAAGCCCAATTCAATATCGGTGGCCTTTGGGCCTAGCCAATCATAGCCTCAGTTGGACCAAAGCCCATATCACAATAACACATGTCACATTTATCTGGGCTCGAGCCCATCTCAATAACAAAATCAATCTATGCAATGTACAATGCCCAATCCAACCCTGCACTTCGAATCTCGTCCAACCCTACACATCTGTGGGGATTTAATCGACCCACCCAGCCAGCACACCCATATCGCTGCAGAGCTGCTAATCACATAATCAGCTCAAAGCCTCTGGTGCGTCCACAGTCGTCTCGGGCGACCCGTGCAACCTCACCCGAATGGATCCACAGTCGTCTCAGGCGACCCGTGCGATCAGATCCACAGTCGTCTCGGGCGACCCGTGCGACCCTAACAGACCACCTCACTTCCTTCAAGTTCAATAATCCCGTCCCCATGCAGCATAATATCTCATGAATGCAAACATATCATAACATGGCATACATATTCAGTCATATAGCATATAGGGGCATTTCAGTCATTTTGCACTTAGGGCATTACAGTTATATCTTACCGTGGGCCCAGGTACACATTCTAGCCCATTAAAAATTCATAATTATCCGGAGAATTTTAAGTTACTATTATGAAAGTTACGAATATACTGGGCCTAAAGGCCCATTACATAGTCCAAGGTGGCCCATACATTAATATGCATATCACATAGCATGCTTACGAGAGACAGTCACATTCATAGCTTAAAACAGTTTCAAAACAGTTACTTACCCTCGAGGGCATAAGTGTAATTCTACCCTACAGGGGTATTTCAATAATTTTGTAAACTAGGGGTATTTCTGTAATTTAGTAAACTGGGGGTAAAATGATAATTTTACATATTAGGGGTAAAACCATAATTTTACAAATCAAGGGTAAAACGATAATTTTACAAATCAGGGGTAAAACGATAATTTTACAAATTAGGGGTAAAACAATAATTTTACAAATCAAGGGTAAAATGGTAATTTTACCCCTTAGGGGTATTTTGGTCACTAGCTACTTACGGAGTCTCGGTACCTAATACGACCTCCTAAAATGTCTAACGTCGCTTTGTGCGACACGAATAACCTATTTGGCTGAAACATTGTTTATAGGCCCAAATCCCATTTTGGGCCCAGGTGGGCCCACACGCTCGTGTGGCCCATTCGGTCCAAATTCACATACAGCATCACCGACCTCATAATCTAGTCTAATAATAATCACTTACCAAGTGTTTTACCTGCATGGGCCCGTAGGCCCATTGGGCCAATTTCGTCCCGTCAAGGCCCAAAGCAGCTTAAGCCCACAAGGATACTCATGATGGCCTCAACTATCACGTCAAAACTCCCACACGTGCGCTCACACGCTCGTGTGGCTGTCATCACCGTGTGAGCGGCATTCCAGCATTTACTGTTCTACAGCTAGAGTAGTGTGAAGTACACACCTTCGGTTCTATATCGACTATCAAACAAGGGGGTTAGAAGCACACACCTGATAGGAATCTGAAGTTAATCCGCGCTCTGAACACTACTATGCCTAGAAGCCAACAAATCTCACCCTTGACTCCTAAGAGGTGTATCGATCAACTTCGGTCACCACCACCATGACCTAATGCATACAAATCAACGAATGATCCAACGCCTAGCCCGACGACCACACCACCAAGTAAAAGGAATAAACCAAGAAAGGTATCTTTACTCTCCTCCTGGTTTGCCCTATTTAAAGCCAGCTTCTCACCTATTCTCATGTTAGCTTCCCGATGTGGGATTCTCCATCAATTCTCAAAACCCACTCATTAGCAAAATAATCAACCTTTGCATGCAAAAGGATCTGAACCAAAGTCCTCTCGATAGCCATGTCAAGCCACCACCACTAGGACATAAGCTCCTTTGTGTCATAAGTCCAACACATTTAACTATAAAGCCTACCTACTCGCTTCCAGATTTATTTAAAAGAGAAACCAAAATAAATTGCAAGAGCCAAGACTTGATCCTTGGACCCCTCGCTCCCTCTATGGCGTCACTTCCTTGTCTCCCATGCGTCGCCATTTCCCACTAGACCACAACTCCTTTTGTGTCATGCTTTCACCAAAAAATTCTTAAAGCCTACCCACTAACGTTAAGGCTCCCATAAGAGGAAAACATAAATTTTTGCTAAGGCCCAGGTTTGAACCCTGGACTACTCCAAAACTTTCAAACCTGTTAGCCATCACACCAACACGCCATTCAGTGTATATGGGCTCGGGTCCCATTATGCAACCCAAGTGGGGACCACATGCTCTCATGGCCCGCTAAGCCAGATTTGCCTATAGCCACGTGTACGACACAGCCAGTCCACTACTTCTGGTAAGTCTAAAGATAATGACCCATGTAGACCCACAAGCCTATTGGGCCCACACGGCCCATTCTTCTAGGCCCAATTTGGGGGCGTTACAATAAGCTCTTATGAGCTTCCTGACATGGCTCGCTTGAACTCCCTATTACGTGATCTGGTGCTCCCTTATAATAACTCTTCAAAGTTACCTATTAAGCTCTATGAGCTCCCTGATTAAAACTCTTAGGATTTTCTTGTTTAGCCCGGATAAGTGTCCTATTACATGGCTCATCTGAGCATCCTAATATGTGGCTCGAGAATGTGCTTCCTGATTAAGTGCCCTAATGGGTACCCCTGAATATGAGTAGACTGTAGCAGCCCGTTTTTAGTCAAATTGGAATAGTATTTTTCCAACCACAAATTAAGGTCTAAATAATTATTTTATTATTACTTTAATGTTTACAACATGCTAGTATGATTGTGTGAAAATTTCGTTAAGAAATTTTACTATTTGAATGCTTAATTTTATAAAAAGGACTAAATCGCGTAAAATGTAAAAGTTGTGTTCTATAAGCTAAGTGTCAAATAGCTATAGAACTTTAAAATAAAGGTCCTTATGTGGTAATTAGACCATAAATGTTTATAGTGGAATATGATGGCTTGGCATAAGTGAAAATTTTAATGTTTTAAAAGGTTATAATTATAATTTGGTAAATAATGATAAAAACAAAAAGAATAAAATATGCTATCATCTTCCTTTCATCATCATCAACCTAAAATTAGAAGGAAGAAAGCCATTGAAGTAGCTTAAAGGTTCAGCCATGTTTTAACCTAGCATGTAAGTGATTTTTGACTCGATTTTTAATGATTTCTATGTTTTTGATATCGTTACAACTAGGTCTAGCTAGCCCATGGACTGCTTGCTAAACTGTTAGAGGTTTAGGGTTTTTCCATTGATGAATATATGAGTATTTTGATATTTGATGATAGAAAATGTATGGTTGTTGTTAGATAAACAACATTTGTAAAGTGATTTTGGTAAAATTGCAAATTAGAGATTAAATTGAGAAATATGAAAATTTTGTAGTTGAAATGTGAAATAAATGAAAAATATGGGCTGATATGCTAATAGGAGAAATTCAGCTAGCATGGGTAAGGACCTAATTGTATGAATTTACATTTTTATGTGAGAAGGACTAAATCGTAACTAAGTTAAAATATTAGGGGCAAAAGTGTAATTTTTCCCAAATGTGTAATTTAAGTTTAATTGAATGGGTTAAATTTGATATTATATAGATCAATAAAAGCAAAGATCAGAATTACATCAAGAAAGGGTAAAGTTGTCGAATAGACGATTGTTTTCATCCGAGCTATATCGAGGTAAGTTCGTATAGTTAGAATTGAGTATTTAAATATATACTTAATTGAAATGTATTTATATGAACTGAGATAATTAAATTATATGATATTGAATGCCTAAATGTTGAAGTTTAAATAATACCGAGCCCTATTTGAACCTTATGAATTCGTTGGATATGAGTGGCATGTCACTAGGGTTACCGTTTGGTCAAGATTCCAGCATGTGTTACTAACTCACCACAGCTCGTATGAGCTTACCGATATTTTAGCTCATAAGAGCTTACCGTTTCCCAGCTTATTAGAGCTTACTGTTACCACAGCTCAGGAGGAGCTTACCGTTTATAGCTCAAAAGAGCATATATATATAGGAATTGACGGATTACCGATTTGTACACTTTATGTGTACCACCCGTGTATCTACCGACAATCTAAGTGGTTCAATAGGCATAGTATTATTACAAGTTAAACGAATTGATGAGAACTTGCATAATAATTTGAATGAATTACATGGAAAGGTTATTTCATGCCATATTGAGATATGAAATAGATGATAAATGTATAAGAACTTTGAATGATTGTGTAACACCCCAAAAATATAGGGTTTTTAATTTTGCATGTTTTGGCACAAATTGCATGATTGCATTAATGGCTAAGTGAATTGGGTGTGTTTGGGGGTGTTTGGGAAGCCTAGGTTCGAGTCTTATCATTTGCAAAAACTTTTATTTTTCTTAATTAAGGAAACTGGACTTCAGTGGGTTGCCTTTTAAAATATTACGTGTAATTGAGTCACAAAAAGAGTTGGATGGCAAGGAGGCAAGTGGCATGGTTAGCTTGTAAAAGTGTTTGTGTTCGAGTCGCACAGTGCTCAAAGAGGGTAATTATTTTGTTGCTCCTGTCTGGTAGGAAGCAAAAGGTGACTGAAACTCTGCTGAGGTGGTTGTGGACTAGGTCAATGGGAGGAAATCAAAGGATATGATAAGGTGGTATGGTTATAGAGGAGATTTAGATGGAGAAAATTGAGAGGAATTTGAATGTGGGAGTGGTCTAACCGAATAGGAAGTCTTGGGCATGAAAATTTGGCTAGGGGTCTTTTGGTTGTGCATTTGGCAATTTGGATAGCTTTTTTGGGATATTTATGGCTGTGCCGATTTGGTCTTTAGCACTTGGGAATCAGTTTTGGTTGTTTTTTTTTTAAATTTGGTCTTTTTGTTTTGGTTTTCTTGAGTGCCAAACTCTTTTGCTTTCTCTTACCTTACGAGTTTGTGCTCTGTGTGTGTGATTATTCGTTGGGCATTTTTTCTTTACTCTCTTCCTAAAAGCCGAACCTGGTATCTCCCTCCTTTCAATTTCAATTCACCATTAGGCTGAACCTTATCTCTTCTCTCTGGAGCAAATTCTCTTTTCATTCATCTTCTCCTCCTCTCAACATTCTTCCTTGGCCGAACATGGCTCTATTTTATTTTCTCTCTTTCTTTGTTCCCCTAATCCGATTATTATTACTTCTCCTTTTCTCTTACACTTTGGGTTGACAAATTGAATTGCATAGCCTTGCAGTTAAAGGTGTTTTGGCTGGATTCTATTGATAGTAATTATCTCTATTTCACTTCTATTGTGACGCCAACCTCTATCAATTGGCCGAATACTCAATCATTCTTCCTTTTCCATTATTCGACTTTGGGTAAGTGATCCTTGATTTATTTGGGTTCCGACTCTTACTCCTTTCATTTCTTTGTTATTTTAGCCGAATGTATTGGTTCATTGTTAGTGATTCATTGTTTGTCTTTGATCTATGTGGTTGATGGGATGGAGCATTCGAGAAGTGAAGGATCTTTCAAGTGTCGCAAGACCCTCTTTCTGGCATTTAAGTGATTGTTTGGGGGTAAGTGTTTTTGGCTGAATGTTTTTATGGTAGTTTTAAGGATTCTAAACCTTAGGTTATAACCAATCCTATTTATAGGAATCTGTGGTAATACAGATTTTCGATTAGGGCAAGTGATCAGTTTTGATCGATGGCTGCGGAGGATTAAGGATTCGCTGGTGCAGCAAAGGTGAGAATGGGTTTTTTTGGGCTAAGTGGGGAGAAGGTAGTTAACTTTAGTTGATTGGCTAACAAGATACTTTGCTGTAATGAAGGTTCGGTTCTCAAGGGTTAATCTGCTCATTTCACAAACAGGTGTGTAATCACACCCTTCTTTACCGTCAATCGGCAAAAGCTAAAAAGCCAAAACTTCGACATTCGAGGCCTCACGAGCCTGTGAATACTCGAGTGGTGAACCGAGCCCACAAAGCATGGGCAATAGGCTGTAGAGGCCACCACAAGCGTTCTCGTGAACTTGGGCCGTTATGGGCCTCGATAGGCCAAAATGGGCCGTGTGGGCCCAATGGGCTTATGGGCCCCACACCGATAAAATTCATGATAAATGATAAATAATGGATTGGGCTATGAAGTTTGCATAGCCGTGGCTGAATTTAGGCTAAACGGGCCATACGAGCGTGCGGGCCCACTTGGGCCTAGTAATGGGCTTTGGGCCCATTTACACTATTTTGACCATATAGGTTACTTGAGTTGCTCGAGGTGACGGTAGACCTTCTGTGAGGTCATTATCTATACCGAAACCTCAAAGTTAGTTAAAGGACCAAAATACCCTTAAGGGGTAAAATTACCGTTTTACCCCTGATTGACGAAATGACCGTTATACCCCTAGTGATAGGTTGATTGATGTATATAGGATATTTATATGACTAATACCGAGGGTGACATACTACATACACATAATATTTATGACATGTCATACTGCATGGGGTTGGGATATTGTTACGGAGGAAGTACTAGTGGCTCTGCCACGTTTTTACTATTCTGGTGGCTTTGCCACATATTCTGAAACTGGTGGCTATGCCACGCTTACTATTATTAGCAGCTTTGTTGTGTTACTATTACTATCAGCTTCACTGTGATATTGATGTGTTGGCTAGGTGGGTCAATATAATCCCTACATGGTGTGCTGGTTCGTGCGGGTGGTGTGTTGGTTGGATTGGGATGGGATGGGATGGGTTGCATATTTGCACTATATTGATCCTGTATTGGGCTTAGGCCCACACTGTTACTATATAGGGCTAAGGCCCAGACTATTCTGTTACTGAATAGGGCTCAGGCCTAGACTGTTTCTGCATGCACTGTTTACTATTTGACTGATAGGGGATGACACACTGAATTTTCACAAACTCACCCCTTCTTTTAACTGTAAAGGTAATCCCCAACCTTAGGCAATTTGGAGCCGCGAGGGACTCGGAGGTGGCCATACAATCGCAAATGTTTTGCTTTTTGACATTACTTATTTAAATTTTAATATTGGATTTTTGGTTATGTACTAAGGCCATTTTGGTGGATTTACTTTTTGATTGGGTTTTGATTTCTTATTTGCGACTGCTAGACTAGGAGAAACGGGTTCTGAAAATAATAACTATTTTCAAAGAAAAACACGTATTTTGAACTTTAAGGTTTTCAAGTAGAAAAGCTTCTACGATTTGATAAGTTTATGAAGCAAACGATAACAAATATGGCTAACGTTTTCAAATTGTAATAACGAAATCTTGCTGAATTTTTCTCAAGTAATAAAAACTAATGGGTTTTAATTTGAATATGGATTTTTATCAACAAGACCAACTTTGGAAAGCACTTCGATGTGACACGCCAGATTCAGTTATAACGTCTAGGCTGGGTTTGGGGTGTTACAGTTTGTAGGTTTGTTGGGGGTTTGAACCGAAATGGGAATTGTCTTGGACTCAAATTCTCGGTAGAAGAGTTATCTTATCTTTGCCACTTCTTTTCTCTCCATTTCAATTAGCCAACATTTTTTTGTGCCATTTGTTGCTTTATCATAAGCTATTAAGGACTTTTTGGGCTTTCGATTTCGTTCTTCTGCCTGCGGCTTTACTTATTTCTGCATTCCTTATTGGTTTTCTTTATTCCTCTTTTTTACTCTCTCAGTTTTCTTATTTTCTCCCATTCTCGTATTGTTCTTTCTCTATTTTTTTCTTCCTCTACTTCTTCCCCTTCATCCTCTTCTCAAATTCTTGGTCTATTGTAGCCTCTTTTCCCCAACCTTTTCTTCTCCTTTCAGCTCTGAATTTTCTCTCCTCCTTTCTTTCATTTCCTGTTCTTCTTCCCTCTCGTTACTTCCATTTGGTTTTGGGCTAAATACTCTCTCCCCTTTGCTTACCATTTTTGTTACCTTGTTTTAGGTGTTTGGCCGATTGCTATTGTGCTTTGCTGTTGGGTTGTTGTCTCGGTTTGCAAAAGTTCTTGGCGATTGGTTGGTGCACATAATCTCCTCTTTTTTTTCTCTATTCCTTACATATGTGTTCAATTGGTTATCTCTTATCTTTTTCTAAAAAATTGAATGCCATGTCTTCATGTTTTTGGTTACCATGTGATGATCCCTTCTACATGATGTAATGCTCGTTAGGGGCTAGGTATTTCAGAGGAGTGCAAAAGTTGCTTAAGCCGTCAAGTTCATTTCTTTCATTGTCCAATAAGGTCATATGTTACCTTACCTGTGGGTATAAGCCTAATATGTTACCTTACCTGTGGGTATAGGCCTAATATGTTACACTTATGAGTGACTTTATCTAATAGGATCTATTGTAATACAGATAGTGAACATAGGCGTGTGATCATACATGATCAGTGATATTAAAAGGATTAAGGGTTTTCATTCAAATAAGGTAAGGAATGTGTGTATTTTTGGGTTACGTATTGAGAAAGTGATTAACCCAATCTGACGTTGGCTAACAGAAAACTTTGATGGAGTGTAGGTTTGGTGCTCGTGGGTTAATAGCACGTTCCGCAAACAGGTGTGTAACAATACCCTGCAACTGATAATTGGCAGAAGAGTCAAAAAGTGTGTATTTCGCACTAATTTAATTGTAGATCGGCAAAAGCTGAAAAGCTGGAAGATTGGACTTTGAGGTTATATGGGCGTGCGAACGCTCGTGTGATAAAACTGAGCCTACGAACATGAGTATAAGACTGTAGAGGCCGCCATGAGCATTCTCATAGGCTTAGGCCGTTATGGGCAGAATAGGTTGTGTGGGCCTAATGGGTCGTGGGCCCCACACGAATAATGCCCATGTTATGTGGTAAAGATTGGACTAGATTATGTAGTTTGCATAGACGTGGCTAAATCTGGGCTAAATGGGCCACACGAGCGTGTGGGCCCACTTAGGCTGAATAGTGGGCTTTGGGCCCATATACACCATATACGATATGTAAGTCGCTCGAGGTGACTGCAGACCTCCTATTCGGTCGGTAAGTGTACCTATATCCCAAAATAGGTTAAATGACCAAAATACCCCTAAAGGGTAAAATGACTATTTTACCCCTCGGGGGTAAATGACTAATTTGTGCTATGAGCTGACTGTTCTTTCTAAGCATAACATGTTGCATACACGATTGTTTTATGACATGACATAATGCATGGGGTTGGGATATTGTTATGGAGGAAGTGTACTGTACTGTTAAGGTCGCACGGGTCCCACAAGACGACTGTGGACCTACGAAGGCTTAGTGCCGCTCATATTACTGATGGCTTCATGTCATGCATATTATTGATGGCTTAGTGCCACTCATATTATCGATGGCTTTGTTCCATGCATATTATCGAAGGCTTAATACTGCTCATATTACTGATGGCTTCGTGCCATGCATATTATCGATGGCTTAGTGCCGCTCATATTATCGATGGCTTTGTGCCATGCATATTACCGAAGGCTTTGTATTGTTCTTATTATCGATGGCTTTGTGTCGTGTATATTACTGATGGCTTTGTACCGTTCACATTCTATTTATGGCTCTATTCCATTCTGTTTATGATTTATAACCATTCTATTTATGGCTGTGGCCATTCTGTTTACTGGCAGCTTTGCTGTGATTCTAGTTAGTGCTGCAATTGGTGCTAACTCTATAAGTGTAGGGATGGGCGGGTGATCTACTCCCCACAATAAGTGCAGGGTTGGACAAGAGGCAAGTGCAGGGTTGGATGGGATAACATGCATCATGCATTATTCATACCGATATTGTTATGGGCTAGGCCCAACTATTACTGTAATGGGCTTAGGCCTAGATTGCTTCTGCATTCTGCATATCTGACTTTCTGATTTTTATGTAATAAGTCCTCTCTGATTTTCTAGCTTTTAATTTTGGGATTTTATCTATTATGATTTATATCTGTTAGAAGTAGAGCATGGTTTTCCAAAACATTAACTATTTTCAAAACATCACGTTTTCGCAGCACGATTTTTAAGCTTCTACAACAAACGTTGTTTTTAAAGTGCAATAACGATTGAACATGATTAACAAATTTTCGTTTACATCGTAATAAGGTTTTAATAAAAAGCAGGTTTTCAAACAAAATCATGTTTTTGAGAAACACCTCAAACGGGTTGATTTGAGGATTAACAAAGAGGCTTTAACCTTCAAATGGGTTTTTATCAACAAGACCAAGTTTTCGAAAAAGCACTGCAATGTGACACTGCTAGATTCGGCCATAACGTCTGGGCCTGGTTTGGGGTGTTACAATGGACCCACGAGCTAGGATAAAAACACAACCCAATGCCGATTTCCTCGAATCTGTAACACCACCAAAATAGGGCCAAGGAGTTTCAGGGGTATTTTAGGAATTTTTACCTTAGATTGTTCAAAATTTTGCAACATGGTTTATTGGTAATGTTTTTTACTATAGTTTTTAGAAAATTAAATCAATTTTTAAAAAGATTTTTAGAAACCTATAATTTTAGAAAAGGACTAATTTGTAAAAAGTTCTAAGGTTTGAGTCTTTATGAAGCAATTCAACCAAATTTTAAAATACAACCTAATACTTCCCCCATTTACATATAGTTCACGTTAGTTTCTTCCCCTCCCATTCTTGTTGTCGCCTATTTGTTTTCCCTTAACCTCTCCATTCAATTTTTTATTCCAAACTCTAGTCTTTTGGTTTCTACCATCCTTCAAGCTATAAACCTCCATTGAAACTAAGAAAAACACCAAAAACACCACAGATTTCTCTATTGTCAAGCTTGTAGGTTTTTCGGGTTTTCAATCAAGCACTCAATTTTTCATCAACTAAGGTAATGATTTATGTTCCTATTAGTTTTAAATGTTATTTAGTCTTTAAAACCAAGTTTTTAGTCATTAAATCGAATGTTTTAAACAAAAGCCAAAAATTGGTTCGTTTATGTTGGATTTAGGGATTTTGCATAAAACATGGTTCCAAAATGTTTTACAACTTATTTTAACATGATTAAAAGTTTTCTAGATTTACTTTTATGTTTCATTAAAGAATTTTTGAGTTCTTCTAAATTTTCCAAAAATAGCCATAAAACCTATTGAAAAAGTCGATACTATGAATTGAGTATTTTATTGTAGTTTGAAGGTTGGGAATTAATTGTAAGTGAATTATAAGATGAATGGAATTGGTATTTAGGTGAAAATATTAAGTATAGATCGAGATATTAGAATTTAAAGTTTGCTATGTTATAAGTTTCAGTTACATGGGAACATAGCTTAAGCTTATATTTTTTATTGCTTGCAGTGAGTTCTTAGCTATTTATTGAATGCATTGTTGTTTGAATTATTGTGTTAAAGCTTCGAATTCAATAGGACCTTCTACGAGTAGAGATAAAGGCAAGGAAAAGCTAGTTTGAGCTCTCAGCTTCTCGGCGAAAGCATAGTGGTGATTATTTGGGATCGCTACTCGTAGACACAAGTCATGTGTTTATTGGGAATTTAGTAGTGGTCTAAACCCTCTACTCTAAATTCCAGGTGTAAATTCTCTTGTATCTATAGTCGTTTTGTGGTTTTGTTCTTAAATGATTGTGAAATTGTGCATCTTAATGAGAAGCTCAAATATGTGATAGGATATAGTAATTGTTGTGAAAAGTGCAAATGTATACATGATATATATATGTTATATGATAGTGATAGTATTTTGTAAAATATGCTAACATGCAGTGATAGCGCACAAATAATTGGTAAGTGATATGTGATTATTTTTCGGATATTATGGCCTTGTGATCTTGAAACTATTGGATATAGTTGGCATGTCACAGGATTGTCAGTATTTACCTATATGTATTGTGATTTTAGGCATTGAGGCCCTGGGCCATGTTGGAAGGATAAGGGAATATGAGCTAAGCTCTATTCAATGGGACATGTGAGGGGAAATAAGGAGAGTGTTAGCTATATGCTACACTTTTGGGACATGTTTGACTTTATGAGTCTATGTTTAGTGTATTGGAGATCTGTGTATCCGATGAGTGATGATAGAGCTCACTTTTATGTTTCATAGCTCAAGCGCCAAATTATCTTAAAATGTAAATATGTGTAATGTGACGTATACCTAAATGAGTATGTGACCATTATGCAATTTAACATTTTATGTGACTTGTGTGAACTGTGATATATGCTTGAATGAATATATGTTTCATGATATATGTTTGCGTGGGTATGTAAACGATATGTAAAAGAACTAATAAGATAATGCATGTATAGATGTTATATGAAACTAGACGTAAGACTTTTGTCATCGTACACACATATGGTTGACTTGTGGATGCATGATGACACGTTTGCGATGTGGTTATTCTAATCATTCACTAAGCTCGTTAAGCTCACCCAATCCCTTCTTTACTCATTGCAGATTAGTTGCGTACAGGTGTGAGCGGTGTGGTTTCTGAGAGGTGATCCAAGCAAGTTTATTTGTTATTTCCTAGGTGTTCTATATTTATTTACACTTCGAGGAATAAGGCAATGTGGAAGACTTGTTATAGCCATGTTAACTTCTAGACATTTTGCTAGTTTTTTGTTCAGTTTATAAGGATTAGACATTATTGTTATGCTAGAGTTCATGAACATAAGGATGGATTGACATTACTTGCTCGAACATGATTTTTTGATATTGAAATGTTAATTAGGTCGGTGAATGATTATTTGTCAAAGTAATTGATGCATGATGTTTAGGAACTAAATTGGAATGGATTAATTGCTTATGTATGCTGCATTTTTGAGGTCTGGAGCAAAGTTATCGATAATCGGGTTTTAAAATCGATACCTCTGTGTTTTGAAATGTGCAAAGAGTCAGAATAGAGATTTGGTATTGATACCTTTTCTCGAGTATCGGTACTTGGGGTTAAAATATCAATGTTTCATGACAGGTGCCAATAATTTTTGAGACTTTGGCTTTTAATTGAGAAACAAAATGCAAGTTTGGTATCATTTTCCCAAGTGGTATCGATACCACTTAAAGAAAATATTGATACCCTAGTGTCAATATCGATACCTACATGACAGTTTTGAGATTTTGTTAAATGGACCTTATGCATGTTTAATTATTGTTATAGGCTATTTGATGTATAGTTAGCATGTAACATTAATAACTAACAAGAATAATTGACTTAAAACCTACACAAATACTAAAATGGAAGATGCTTTATTTAGATTGAACTTTTACTTTTTGTATATAACATTAGATGGTGGTGTGGCATCCCATATTCAAGCTTGGGTACTAAGCCAAGTATAAGGTGTTATAGAATCCTGATGCATTTGGAGGTTAGATTAGTATATCTAATATGAGTAAGGACTCCTGCAGAATACACAAGCATATAATCCCTAATTCTCCATAAATACTTGAGTATATGCTTAATTGTTTGCCAATGCCTTGGTCCTAGATTCGCTTGATATTGACTTACCAACCCTATTGCAAAATAGATATCTAAGTGTGTGCATAGCATACATAAGACATCCTATCGACGAAGCATAAGAAACCTTTCCCTTGTTCTCTCTTTCTTTCGTTGTCTTAGGCTAGTCCTCTAAAGAGAGTTGAAATCTCGACATGGAAGGTTGATATCCCTTCTTTCAATCGGTCATTGCATAACGCTCCAATATCTTGTCTATGTATGAAGCCTAAGACAATGTTATCACTTTGTTTTTTTTTATCACTTGGATTTGAATACCTAGAACAAAATTAGCTTCTTCCAAGTGCTTCGTGCTAAACTGTTGGGTTTACCACATGTTAACCAATGACAAGGTTCCTACATCATTCTCAATGAGTACAATATCATTGACATATAGAACGAGAAATACCACCTTTCCATCCCCTAAACATTTCTAAACACAAGGTTCATCTACATTTTGCTCAAATCCAAAAGTCTTAATCGCTTGATCGAATCTTTCATTCCATGAGTGGGATGATTGGTTAAGTCCATATATGGATATAAGCAGTTTGCAAACTTATGCTCATTTCCTTTAGCTATATGTAACACCTTTAACTCGTATCCGTTGCTGGAATAGGGTTAAGGAGCATTACTATAAAAACATAACTTAAAAATATTCATTTCCAAACATTTCACTTATCATAGCATAATATATTCATACACAAGAAAATTGTCCCTTATTCGAGCCCTTGAGGCCTTGGAAACACTTTAGAAATGATTCGGGACTAAATTGGGAAACATTGAGGAAAAAGTTAGAAAAATTCAAGTTGCAGAGGTCACACGGCTGAGACACACGCCCGTATCTCAGGCCGCGAATCATTCGAAATAAAGACACACGGCTGTGTCTCGGCCCATGTTCGTGCTTGTGTAACTCTCTAACTTGGGTCACACGGTCAAGCCACAAGCCCGCGTGCCAAGCAGTGTAACACTCGAAATGGCCTCACACGCCCATGTGCTAGGCCATGTGCTAGGCGTGGAACATTCAAAATGCAACCTTTAAAAGCTACAGGGGATAGACAGCCATGTTGCATCGCCGTGTGTCACACATGGCTGAGACACATGCCTGTGTCTTAAGCCATGTGGACAAGAAATAGGCCAAAAACAAGTCATTTCTTTCACCCAAGTCAAGCATCTACCTACAAGCCATTTACACATATAACCAAGACCTTAAATCATCCCAAAACATACATAATAAGACCAATTCAAAAGGCTATTTATTCATCCAACTAATATGCCACATAGGCACCTCAAACACAACCACCAAACATGTCTAAGCATATGCAGATTTGTCCATAAATCAACCATACACAACTACTTATTTCCATACCAAAACATAACACAATTGACCATATATCAAATCTCATCCTAACATACCAAATTGGTTATTCAAAACATACATCCACTTAACCATATCAACACCAACCATCAAGGCATCGAAGTGCCAAAAGCACACAAACCATAATACCATATATACAGGCCAAACATAACAACTAGATCATTAAGCACAAGTCCACCTATACATGCCTTGACCAAAACATCAAAATCTACCAATATTGTTGCTGGATAGTGTAATAGGTCTCTGACGAGCTTCCAAACAGATCGAGCTTTCGATAATCTATAAAACATAGGAAAGAAAACAACACAAGCATATAATGCTTAATAAGTTCATAAATCATGAACAAAGCTTACCATTTCAATGCTAAACCTTATAAATTAAACATGAATCAATCCAACATAAGCTTGGCACAAGCCTAAGCATCACCAACAACACAAGTTAGTACTTTAACACATAACTCAACAAAATCATCATATGATAAGATAAACTTCATGAACATAATACATTTGAGTTCATACTTTCCATAGTCATGAATATGCATACATTGATCATTGACAATTCATACCTTTCCATAGGTTCATACAATAGTCGATCAGAAAACTTACCGCTCCTTCCCTTTATATGCCCATTAAACCACTTAGAATAATATCATATACACGGAAAGCTCACACAAAGTGTGCTAAACATATGGTCAAAACCATTCATTTTCCTTTTCCTTTACATCATTGCTCACACGAGCCATAAATGGTCTACTCACACGAGCTAACGATCGAAATGTAGGTACATGATGCTACTCACACAAGCTGACAAGTATCCGCAACAAACTCCGAAACTCAGCCATCGGTAGGAATTCAGGACCAGCACCCGAAACATGGTAACCCTAATGATATGTCATTTGTATCCTATATATTTTTAAGGTTCAAATAGGGCTTGATAGTCATTGTAACGTCATTGGATTTTTGTCGTAACATGATATGATAAATAGCATAATAGCATATATGTAACACCCCAAACCCGGCCTAGACGTCATGGCTGAATCTGGCAGTGTCACATTGGAGTGTGAAATGAAAAAACCTCGATGATGTTGGAATCCTCAAAATTATTTAGTCAAATAGTGATTTCAAAATGGGTTGTTCATTTCCAAAACGCACGTTATTGAAGAGTTATTTAATTTTAAAACGCGATATCGGTTGAAAAGCCAAATCTTTATTTAGCCTCTTTATGTGATCTAAAAGAACAATTAAAAATCTTGTGTTATTGTTAAAAGTGCCTTTTTAAACGTTATCAATTTAAAAACTCGTTTATAGCGGAAGATCATCTTTTGAAAACAGTTACATAAACGTGGTGTCTTTGAAAACAGTTATCTTTTGAAAAACTCGTCTTTTTCCTACATCTAGCAATTTATAAAAACAGAGTAATAACACCAAATTAAAGATAAAATCCAAAAGAGGCCTTATTACAAATCAAAAACCAAAATGAGAGACTTACAAAATCCAAAACTAATAGGAAACCAGTACAGATGTGTTGCCACCATTGAGCTCCTCGCAGCACCGAATCGCCTAATGTTGGGGATTACATGTACAATTAAACAGAAGGGTGAGTTTACGAAAACTCAGTGTGTAATCCCTTAATACACTCAGTCAAACATTCAATATGCAGTAACAGACTGGGCCTAAGACCAATACTGTAACACCCCTTACCCATATCCAACGTCGAAACAGGGTATGAAGCATTACCTTTCTAAAACACATGCAATTAATCAATTTCAAACCTTCGAGAATACGTCCCAATTTTAAAATTTTTCAAACATTAATCCACGAACCTTCTTATGGGCTTAAAAGACCTAAAATTATGGATCAGGGATGATACGGAACCATTTCGTGCACTTGAGAAAGTTTCTTCAAAAACTAGCTTAAACAGGGCACACACCCGTATGGGCAACACGCCCGTATGGTCTCTAAATGCGGCTGTATTGATGGCTCGTGTACACCACACGGCCTAAACACATTAGGGACACAATCGTGCCCCTCGCCTGTACGGAATTAATTTCCAACATTCGGCCAACAGGGGTTTTCACACGACTGGGCACACGCCTGTGTGCCAAGCTGCATCCCCTCACACGGCCATGACACATACGTGTCGCAGCCCTTGTGTAACAAACTTGCCATTTTGTTTCTGACGTCGGTGGACACACAGCCGTGGGACACGCACGTGGTCTTTGCCTGTGTCTACCACACGGCTAGGACACGCCCGTGTCTCAGCCCGTGTGAAAGAACCTGGGTATTTTGTTTCTGACGTCAGCAACCACATGGCCATGCACATGCTATTGGTTGGCCGTGTGTCGCACACGGCCTAGGCACATGCTCGTGTGCCTACCCGTGTGGGAAAAAATAGGCTATTTACCAAGCCTTTTTGCCACCCTGAAACAAAACCAACACAAGTTCAAATATACCAAGTCTACTACGCTCAGCCACTAGCCATAAATTGGCATCCAAAACATTGATAAATATCATCAACTTTTGTTTGAACCCATGCAAATTTCATTAATAATAACTAGAACCATTTTAGCCAATTCCAAAGGCCATTTACAAAATGAGCTTAGTGTCATAAATGGCCAACACAATTGGCTCACTAATGTACCTTACAACAAAATGACCATTTATCCTATACATGCCATTACTCAAAACACAAAATACGACCATATCGAGTATTTTGATGGATAGTCTGTATGCTGCCTCCGACGCTCTTAGATCCTTAGATTAATTAGGCAACTCTAAAAGAAAATAGAAAGGAGAAGGGTAAGCATGAAGCTTAGTAACTTACAAGTAAATAATTAACAATATATCAATTCATGGTAAACTTGCATTTGTGCCACAATCATGCATATGCCAAAAAGAGTTACCACATAACTTACTCGATTCCATCCTCTGGGCACCTGCACCACTCGTAAAACCATCATATCATCTATTAACTTAATAATAACTAAAATTTTCCCGTAAAACTATTTAAAATATGAAAGGATATTCACTGAGCCTTTATATAGGGTAATGAGCCGATGTTATGTCCCGGACATGGCCTTACACTGACTCTCTATGTATCGAGGCCGATGTCGTGTCCCAAACAAGTCTTACACTGGCCCTCGTCTATTGGTGTCGATGCCATGTCCCAGACAGGTCTTACACTGACACGCAACAAACTGATGCCATTTCCCAAACAGGTCTTACACTAGCTTGCATATCTCGAGGCTGATGCATGTCCTAGACATGTCTTACACTAGCTCTCGTCTCAAAGTAGACGTATGTCCCAGATGTGTCTTACACTAGCTCATAAAATCTCAAGGTCGATGCATGTCTCAGACATGTCTTACACTGGCACACATGATCACCTAATTCTCGATGTGAATATCCAATTCCATTCTAAATATTCATTCGGGCTCTATTACTCGTGGCCTCAACACCT
The DNA here is from genome assembly GCA_020496765.1 of Gossypium stocksii. Classification (NCBI taxonomy): domain Eukaryota; kingdom Viridiplantae; phylum Streptophyta; class Magnoliopsida; order Malvales; family Malvaceae; genus Gossypium; species Gossypium stocksii. The sequence goes on from CM035624.1 coordinate 48,804,047, forward strand.
TATAAATACAATTCATCATTTCCACCATTCAAGCTCAATTGTCTAATGCATCCATTTCTCATATCTCAACTCAAGAATTCACAACAATTTAGTGATTCCAAGCATAAAAAATTAGAAACGTATTATTTACCTACAACTTACCTCGGTATACAAAATGAAGGGGACAATTCAGTTTACTCGTCCCCCGGTCTAGGATCAGATTTGGCAACTCTTGATCTATAATAATAACGAATTTTCCAATTTAGCCACCAATTTCATACAAAAAAACTAAAATTCAAAAATTGGTAAAATGACCATTTTGCCCCTAGATTATGGCAAATTGACCATTTTACCCCTAGGGCTGGGAATCGATTTTTATCGAATTTCCTCAACTCTCATGCCTAGACAACTCATTTTATTCCTATTACTACCCCAATTTCTCATTATTTCCAACACTTTCCTCTTTATTTAGTAACTTCTACAAATAAGTCCTTCCTAGGTGTTTTCATACAATTCCCTTCACCTAGTTGTTTATTTAACATCAATAACTCATTTTCTTCCCAGAAATTCCAGCAAACATCATTTAGGCATTCATGGAAAATTTCAACACTTTCAACCAAAATGCAAAATATGTCGATCAATAGAAAGCTTATGACATGAAGATCTGAAAAAATGTAAAAATATGCAAGAAAGGGTAAGAAAATTACTTACAAATGAGTGATTAACTAGATGAGAATTTTGAAGCTCTAAACCCCCTTTTTGAGCTGATAAAATCGGTAAAGAAGAAGAAGTGAAGAAGAAGAAATGAAGGCTAGGCTAATAGGCACTTATTTTATCAATTTAGGCTACCTAAAATACCTAACCTTTGACTTTTCTTTTCTTTTCTCCACCTTGGCCAGCCATGCTAGATCTATTGGGCTTATTTGCCCTTTTAAACCCTCAAATTTATATCCTCTAGCTAAATAACTCAAATTACTAGAAATTCTCAACTTTTGCCCCTTATGCATTTAGTCCCTTTTCGTGATTAAGCCTTCAATCGCATAAATTTACTCACCAAAATTTTCATATATAATTATAAAAATACTATAACACATAATTTAACACTAGGATAATTTTCTTAAACCTCGAGAAGTGATTTCAAAATCACTATTTCGGCTAGGCCCGATTTTGGGCCGTTACGATTACAGTAACAGTATCAGGTAGGCCTTAGCCCCATACAGATTTAGAAACAGAATACATGTAGGCCTAAGCCGAATACAGTATCAATAACAAAGCAGATATGCAAACAGAAATCTCACCCCAATCCAGCCAAACACACCACTCCGTCCTACCAGTCATACCATGTGGGGATAAAATCAACCCACCCAACCAAACACACTAAGATTAGCACCGGTTACGGCACTAATTGATATCATAGCAAAGCTGCCAGTAAACAGGATGGCTAAAAGCCATAAGCAGGATGGCTAAAAGCCATAACACTTCCTCCATCCATAATAACCCTTCCCCATGCAGGATGTCATGTCATAATATCATACGTGTATGCAACATGTCATCCTCAATCACAGTCATACATATCATAGGCAAATCAATCATGTTACCTCTAGGAGCATAACAATCATTTTCATCAGAATGGGTCTAGGCCCACTTACCTACCCATCAGAAGGTCCACAATCGCCTCAGGCGACTCGTGTAACCTTAACATACATATCAGTGTGTATGGGCCCAAGGCCCATTATGCGGCCCATATGGGCCCACAAGCCCATGTGGCCCACACAGCCTAGAAACGACCCTAGCCATGTGTGCAACACAGCTGATTCCACTATTCCCACATGTTCGTGAGATTTACCCATGTGAGGCCCACGAGACCATTGGGCCCATACGGCCCATTTCAACCCATTGTAGCCCATGATGGCCTAAACACATGAGATCGCTCATGGTGGCCTTTACAGTCTTTCACCCATGTATTGTGGGCTTAGTTCACCACACATGCGATTGTAGGCTCGCGTGGTATAAATTGCCAATTTTTTAGTTTTTCGGCTTTTACCGATCTACGGTTAGATTAGTGTGAGTACGCATTTTTTGGCTTTCCGACTATCGATTACAGGGTACTATACACAGCTATTTGTGAAAAGTGTAAACGATCCTCGAGTGCCAAAACCTACATTCACGCAAGATTTCTATTAGTCGCTTGACCGTAGGGTTAATCGCCTTCTTATTCACAATTAACCCATATTCGTATTACTACTTGCCTTGATTGAAAGAGTGCGATTTAACCCCCTTAAATCGCTAACTAAGACTGCCTTCAAGATTCTTGGCAACGATCTCCATTACAACCTAATCTTTATTCACCAAACCCTAAATATAAATAAATTGAACCAATTGGATAGCTTACCGAATTGTAGAACTAAAAGTGGTGGGTAGAAGCAATCGGTCTACACCAATATTTCCTAGCCAAAGCACGAGTGGAACAATCGCACCCTTAATAGTTATTGGCAGAGAGAAGAGTTGTCAACAGAGGCGGTAACAATAGAAATAGAGAGAAACCGAGTAAAAAGAACCGTACTGCTTTCTTAACAAACACTTACCTAATCGATACGACCACGAAGGACTATGGAGAATTCGACTTTTATCAGTGTGAGAGAGATAGAAGGGACACGTCAAGAGCACTTACCCCAAAAATGAAACAAAAAAAATGGTAGAGAGTGATGAGTAATCGGCCTAAGTAACAAAGTGAAAGAAAAGATATCGAGAAAAGGAAATAGATAGTATTTGGCCACAGTTTGCGAGAGAAAGAGGCAAGAAGAGAAGGAGAAAATTGAGAAGAAGAAAAGAGAGGAAGATCGGCAAAAGAAAAATTCTTTGAGAGAGTGAAGATAAGAGAAGCATTGTTCCGTTTTGGCACAAACAAGGGATTGAGAGAAACAAATGCCTATTCAGTTAACAGAAGGAAAAGAAGAGAAAAATGAGAGACCCCAATCCCCAAAACAAAAAGAATGTCGAGACTGCATAAGAACATTCGGCCAAGGCAAAATAAGAAAAGAGGTAAAATTTGGTCACAATAATAGAGCAAGAAAAACGCAAGAGTAAAGACAAAAGGAGAATTCAGCACACAAGGGGAATAGTTGGTAGAAGCCGAAACTAGATGTCAAACAAAACCAAACCCAAAATTGCCAAGACAACACCTCAAAACCAAAACCAAAGATCCTAAAGTTCAAATCGACTACAACACTTACCAACCTCTCCATTTCAAATTTCATTGATTCTCTCCTACCAATCACCCATTCAATCCACAATCCACTCCTTGATTTGCTCCATAAATCCCTCCTTGACCAAATCAAACTTCACTTTGCAGAGTTTCAGTCAGCCTCAACTACTCCCACAACCATGAAGCAAAATAAATCATTCTTTTTGCAATACCAAGCCTCAAACCTCAAACCCCATGTACACTCCACGCACCACTTGTAACACCCCAAACCCGGCCTAGACGTTAGGGCCGAATCTGGTGTGTCACAATGAAGTGTTTTTCAAAAACATTATTTCCATTGAAAACCCTTCATACTAGTTAAAACTTTTTGTTGCTTAATCTTGAGTAAAACCTTAGTCTAAGTCAGTTTATTTTCTAAACGTGGTTGGCTGAAAATTATTCCCATTTAAAACATTGTTTGTTACAGAAGCTTAATTTAAAATAATCGATATACGATAATGTGAAGTTTAAAAAGGTATTAAGTCGCGAGACCATTTCGAAAATGTTGCAGAAACGTAGTGATTTGGAAAAATAAATTGTTTTTGGAAAATCGAGTTCTACTTCTAACCGATAAGGATCGAAACAAACCAAAAACCCAAATTAAAGCCCAGAAATTAAAAGTGGCCTTATTACAACCCATATTGAAAATCAAAGTACTTATAAGCAAATAATCGTAAATGGAAATCCAAAGTAGTGTGTGGCAATCTCCGAGTCCCTCGCAACTTCGATCCATCTAAGGCTGAGAATTACCTAAAAAAGTTAATAAACGGGGTGAGTTTATGAAAACTCAGTGTGCAATCCCCTTACTAAGGTAACAGTCAGTAAACAATAACTAAAACAGTCTGGGCCTGAGCCCTTTAATAGAGACAGCATAGTTTAGTTCAGAGCATAAGTGGGCCCAAGCCTAATACTAATCATTTGGGTCTTAGCCTATATCAGAAACAGAGCATAACTGAATAATGCATGATGCATGCAAACCCATCCAGCTTGCACACCACTCCGTCCAACCCTGCATAGTCTGTGGGGATATAATCAACTCACCCATCCAACACACCGAGCTTAGCACCGGTTGCAGCACTAGGTCAACAGAATGGCTCAAAGCCATAAATAGAATGGTTTACAAACCATAAACAAGATGGCACGGAGCCATAATCAGGATGGCACAGAGCCATAATCATACGTGTGGCACAAAGCCATCGATAACGAGTCTATAATCGGCACAAAGCCTGTGATATCGGCACAAAGCCTTCGGTAATGGAACAAAGCCTATAACTACGGCACAAAGCCCACAATAACAACATAAAGCCCATAATAATGGCAAACAGCCTTCGGTAACATGATCGGCACTCAACCATCGATCGGTCCACAGTCGTCTCGGGTGACCCATACGACCTTATCAAATCAATATGAATGTATGGCTCTTAAGCCTTCGGTGGGTCCACAGTTGTCTCGTGTGACCCGTGCGACCCTATCAGATTAGATCTTCCTCTGTACAATATCCCAACCCATGTAATATGTTATGTATGCAGAATCTCATGCTCATAATCAGCCATACAATCACAGACAAGTCATTCATATCACAAACATATATTCACAGCCAAACTACTCTAATCATAACACAAGTTAGTCATTTACCCTCGAGGGGCAAAACAGTCATTTTACCCTCCAAGGGTATTTTGGTCATTTTACACTACAGGGGTATTTCGGTAATTTTCCAACCTCCAGGGAGGTCTACAATTGCCTCGAATGACTTTAGCAACACAAAAAATCATAACAGTATAAATAGGCCCGAGGCCCACTGTCTGCCCAAGTGGGCCCACACACTTGTGGGGCCCATCTTGCCCAGGACTCACCCTGCCCATGTAAACAATCATAGCCCAATCCAAAATTAATCACATAACACACATTTAATCCGTGTAGGCCTACAAGCCCATCGAGCCAACACGGTCAAACTCAGCCCATTGAAGCCCAGAACGGCCTATGCCATGTACGCGACATGACAAGCCTCACTATTTCCCACCTAATAGTCAGATTTACACCAACGGACCCACAGGCCTATTTGGCCAAAAGCTGGCCCAAGTCCATGAGATCGCTCATGGGGCCTCTATTGTCGCATCAGATTCCCCACATGTGCGTTCGCACCCTTGTGTGGCGACCATTGCTAAACTTTCGGCTTTTTAGCTTTCCGGCATTTGCCAAACTACTATTTATTCAATAAAATACATATTTTTGGCTTTTCAACCGATCAGTAAACATAATACTCGGTTACACACCTAATTTTGAGATCACACAAATAGAGCAAGAACACCACAACCTACAATCCAACGATTCATACTTGTCAATTTCTTAATCGAAAGGGTTCACAAGTACTTCATCTCAAACCAAAACTTACCACTCACCTTTGATGACTACAAATCTATTTATGCTATACGGATGACAACTACAACCTTTCTTACCGAGAAACCCCAACAATTGATTGAAAGTCGACAGGAAGATTTGAACACCTAAAGCTAGATGATAGAAATGGTAGGATAAAAGAACAATTGGCCCCTTGACAGAGCCTAGATGCCCAAACCGACACAAATCCAAAGCAGTGAGAAGGGAAATATTCGGCTAACATAAAGGAAATTAAACAGTAAAGGAAAATAAGAGGTTTACTACGGCTTACTCAACCCTTAAAAAACAAGAGAAGGATGTTGAGAAGAAGGAGTAACAGGTTCGACTAAGGCTAAGTAGAGGAGAAACCGATTATGGATGCAAACTGAAAAGGAGAAAAGAAAAGGAAATCATGAGAGCCTAGAAAGAAGACAGATTCGGCCAAGGTAAAGAAGTGCCAAAGGTAGGGGAAAGAAAATAGTAGCAGAGAAACAAGTTGCTAGAGAGTGTTGAGAAAGAGATGAATAAGAGAATCGGCTAACAATGAGAGAGCAAATATGGATATTCGGCCTGTAACGCCCTAAATTGGGCCTGTAAGAATGGGTCGTGTGGGCCCAATAGGCTTGTAGGCCCACACATGTCATTGTCTTTGGACTTACGCAAATTAGTTGACCGACTATGTCGTACACGTGGCTATGGACAAATCTGGCTTAGCGGGGCATGCAAGCATGTGGGCCCCACTTGGGTTGCGTAATGGGCCCCGGGCCTATATTCACTGAATGATGTGTTGGTGTGATGGCTAAAAGGTTTGGAAGTGTTGGAGAAGCCCTAGGTTCAAACCTAGGCTTTAGCAAAAATTTATGTTTTTCTCTTATGGGAGCCTTGACGTTAGTGGATAGGCTTTAAGAATATTTTTGGTGAAAGCATGACACAAAAAGGAGTGTGGTGTAGTGGCAAAGTAGCGCCACTTAGGGGACAAGGAAGCAAGGGGTCCAAGGTTCAAGTCTTGGCTCTTGCAATTTATTTTGGTTTTTCTTTTAAATAAATCTGGAAGCGAGTAGGTGGGTTTTAAAGTTAAATGTTGTGGACTTATGACACAAAAGGAGCTTGTGTCCTAGTGGTGGTGGTGTGACATGGTTATTAAGAGGACTATGGTTCAAATCCCTTTGCACGCAAAGGTTAGTTATTTTGCTAATGAGTTTATTTTGGAGGATTGACGAAGGGATCCCACATCGGGAAGCTAGCTTGCGAATAGGTGAGGAGCTGGCTTTAAATAGAGTAAACCATGAGGAGAGTAAGCATACCTTGGTTGGCATTTGGGCATAGGAGTGTTCGAAGCGCGGATTAACTTCAGATTCCTATCAGGTGTGTATTTCTCACTACTCTAGCTGTAGGACGGCTACTTCAGGCCGCGATGGGCCGAAAAGGGCCATGTGGGCCCAATTAGATAAGTTGTTTGATTGTGTAGTAAATATTGGACTAGACTAGGTGAATCGCATATTTGTGGCTAAATTTGGGCTAAAAGGGCCCAACGAGCGTGTGGGCCCATTTGGGCCGAGAATGGGCCTTAGGCCCATTCGCATTGTTATTCTGTTTAGAATACTTTAATTTACCAAATTACTAAAATACCCTCGACTTGTAAAATTACCAAAGTACCCCCGATTTACAGAATTATCGTTTTACCTCGATTTACAAAATTACTGAAATACCCTTGGTTTACAAAATTACAAAAATACCCCCAATTTGTAAAATTACCGAATTACCCTCGATTTGTAAAATTACAGAAATACCCCCGATTTGTAAAATTATCGAATTACCCTCGATTTGTAAAATTACAAAAATACCCCTGATTTGCGAAATTACAGAAATACCCTCAATTTGTAAACGTTTTACCCCTAATTTGTAAAATTACTATTTTACCCCTAATTTGTAAAATTACAGTTTTACCCCTAAATTGTAAAATTACCATTTTACCCCTAATTTGTAAAATTACCATTTTACCCCTAATTTGTAAAATTACTATTTTACCCCTAATTTGTAAAATTATCATTTTACCCTTAATTTGTAAAATTATCGTTTTACTCTTGATTTGTAAAATTACCGTTTTACCCTTAATTTGTGAAATTACTGAAATACCCCTGTAGGGTAGAATTACCGAAATACCCCTGTAGGGCAGAATTACTGAAATACCCCTGTAGGGTAGAATTAGTAAAATACCCGTGTAGGGTTGAATCACCGAAATACCCGTGTAGGGTTGAATTACCGAAATACCCCTGTAGGATAGAATTACTGAAATACCCTTATAAGGTATAATTACCGAAATACCCCTATAGGGTAGAATTACTAAAATACCCTTATAGGGAAGAATTACTGAAATGCCCCTGTAGGGTAGAATTACCGAAATACCCCTGTAGGGTGGAATTATCGAAATACCCCTGTAGGGTAGAATTACCAAGATACCCCTATGGGGTAAAATTACCATTATGCCCCTAGGGTGTTAAATGACTGTTTTGCCCTTGTAGGCAAGTGACTGACTTGGACTGTGTGTTTGACGGATTTGATTGTGAATATATGTTGGTGATATGAATGACTTGACAGTGATTGTTTGATTCAAATATGGGCATGACATTCTGCATACATGACATGTTGCATGGGTTAGAATTTTGTACGGAGGAAGATCTGATCTGTTAGGATCGCATGGTTGCTTGACGACTGTGGATCCACCGAAGGCTTAAGAGCCGTATATTCATACTGATTTGATAAGGTCACACGGGTTGCCCGAGACGACTGTGGACCGATCGATGGCTAAGTGCTGATCATGTTACCGAAGGCTGTGTGCCGTTATTATGGGCTTTGTATCGATATTATGGGCTTCATTCCGTTATTATGGGCTTTGTGCCATTACCGAAGGCTATGTGCCGTTATTGTGGGCTTCGTATCGATATTGTGGGCTTCGTGCCGTTATTATGGGCTTTATGCCATTACCGAAGGCTTTGTGCCAATATCACAGGCTTTGTGTCGATTATAGACCCGTTATCGATGGCTTGTGCCACGTATTCTGTTAAGTGGCTTTGCAACGTTATCTGATTCTGGTGGCTCTGCCATGATATCTGTATTAGCAGCTTTGCTACGTCTGTGGAGTGTAGCGGCTGGGTGAGTCGAGTTGTTTCCCCACATGGTGTGTATATGGTTGGTACGGGTGGAGTGTAGCAGTTGGATTTAGGCTGGGCTTGGGCATTGCATTCACATTCTGATTTTGATTCTGTTACCTGATTCTAATTCTGATTCTGTTAACTGATACTGATACTGATTCTAATTCTGATTCTGTTACCTGCTTCTGATTCTAATTTTGATTCTAGTTCTGACAATGTTTCTGATTTTGTAATGGGCTAAGGTCCATCTGGTACTATCTATTATAGTTGGCTAAGGCCCAATAGATATTGAAACTGTAGTTGCGCTAGGGCCCAGACTTTTAATTCTTTTATATGACTAATTGTCCCTTTTATATAGTAGGGGATTACACACTCGAGCAAGGCCACACATTGCTTATACTCTGTCTTGATTTACTTTAAGTACTTTATTCCGGTTTGGGTTGTAATAAGGCTTTTTTTTTAACTTTTTGGTTTTTACATTTGGATTTTATTTGTTGTTTTATAATTGCTAGAAGTCAAACATAGTTTTTCCAAAACAATAACTACTTTTCAAAATATCACGTTTTTGCAACTGGTTTAAATTAGGCTTCCGTAACAGTTAAGGTTTTAACAGTAATAACATTTTACAAGAGAACATCTTTTAATAAACCATGTTTTAAAAATATGCATACATAATTCAAGATTTTACACAAGTTTTAAATGGCAACAAGCTTTAATAAGAAGGATTTTCAATGGAAACAAGGTTTTAGAAAAACACTTCAATGTGACACGCCAGATTCAGGCCCAACTTCTAGGCTGGGTTTAGGGTGTTACATGGCCAGAACCAAAAGGTGAAAAAGGTTGCGAAAATGGAAAGAGTAGGAAAAGAATCAATAACTAATCATTGGATTAAAACAAAGTCAACAAATACCAAAAGAACCAACCCAACAGAAAAATGACACAGAAGCAGAAGCACAAGAAGAATTTGCAAAACCCTGAGATAAGGCTCAACTAAAATCCTACCAAATAGAAACAGCATTCACTCCCTCACACACTCAAAAACTGAATTTCCTGAGTGCTTTGCAATTCAAAAAACGTCACACCCCCTACCTCCCCTCAACCTCTATTGATTTCCTCCTAAAAATTCTCCTAATATCCACTCCTTCAAATCCCCAACAACCAACATCCAAATCCCTTGATCCTCTCCCCTTTTACCAAGTCCACAACCACTCAAATAGAGTTTTAGACCACCACAAACTCTTGCCGTCCATGTAGCAAAATAAATGCCCTTTTGCATGTAATGGTATTCAATCTCAAGTTCTCACCATACCCAATTACGCCACTTGCCACCAAGCCACAAGCCTCCTTGTGTCATAAATCATGCGCTATTCTTTATAAGCCCTATGTGCCAATGTCCAGGTTCCTTTAAAAGAAAAACAAAATAAATTGCAAGAGCCAAGACTTGAACCCATGCTCCCTTGCAACCTTAATGACGCCACAACCACTAGACCACATGCTCATCTTGTGTCATTTTTTTAACACAATAATTTAAAAGGCCTGCTTCCAAGCATCTAGGGTTTTATTCACTTAAAACCAAAATTTTTGCTAAAGCCCAGGTTTGAACCCAGGACTTCTCCAACACTTCTCAGGACCCTTAATCCACTGAAACAAACCTTCATTTACAATAATTATTGCACACATAAACTTTTACATGGACCCTCCTAGCGGTTCCCATGCACAAGGCCCATTCCTACTAGGCCCAAATTCAGGGCGTTACACCACTTACTTCTAGGCCAACAACTCTTTTCTATCATATTTTAACCAATTTAATTTAAGTAGCCTACTATCCAGAACCAAGGGCCCTATTTAGCTAAAATTAAAATTTTTGCTAAAGCCCAGGTTTGGACCCAGGACTTCTCCAACCGGACACATAACCATTAAAGCAGACATATATTTATGTCACTTTCTTACACCACTAAAAACTTATGTGCAGTCTCCTAATTGATCCCTTGCTCAAAACCTATTCCTTCTAGGCCCAAAATTTGGGGCATTACGATATAAATCAAATAACATTAAAATGCTATTTAAACATACGAACTTACCTTGAATACAAAGATGTCGAAATAGGATCACTAATATGAGATATCTTTTCCTCGATCTAGATCCGTACGAGGCTTAACTTGATCTAAATAAGCAAATTCTATCTATTGAATATACATACTATACAATTTACTCCACAATTCACACTTTTGCAAAATTATAGTTTTGCCCTGTTATTTTAACTTCTTTACAATTTAGTCCTTAAGCTCGTAAATTGAAATTTATACAATCTCATCAACATAACAAGCTAGCCAAGTTACCTAGGGCCTCATATCAACTCACACAAATCATCAATTTACCATTTTATCATGATATTTAACTATTTTCACAAATAAGTCTCTAAATGATAATTTCATCGAAAGTCACTTTACAAAAGTTGTTTATTTAACAACAACGACTCATAATCTTCCATTAAAATTTAAAAAATATACAAGTACGTTCATGGCAAAACCTAAACCTTTAACAATTTTGTGAATTAGTCCCTGGGCTAACTAGATTAAGCTACAAATACTTTAAAAACATAAAAATCATTAAAAACGGGACAAAATTATACCCACATGCAAGCAAGAATTTGATCGAACCTTTAAACCAATAGAGTTTTCTAGGTTTAATTTCAGTGAAGGAATGAACAAAAAAGATGATAGCTTTTGTTTATGTTGTTTTCACTTAACTTATTTATTAATTTACTTAATTAACCTTAGTACTTAACCTTTAAATATCACTACACTAGTGTCCATATTTGTCCACTCATAAGAATAATGGTTTAATAACCATTTAAATCCCTTAACAAATTAATTTCATAACTAATAAATAGCTTTAACTACTAGTGTAACACCCCAAACCCAGCCCAGACGCTATGGCTAAGTCTGGTGTGTCACATGGACGATGACTTACACTTCATTCTTTAATTAATATGGTTAGGGCGAGTTTGCAAAATCGTTGTTTAAGAGTTTAGAGAAACCAAGTTATTTACTTCGTGAAAGTCCTATCCACTACTAATTTAGAGTTTATTTCTTTAAAGGATCTTGTTTTGTCATTAGGTGATCCATTTGATGCGTATGATGTATTTTAAAATTGTTGATTAATTTTGGAATGAAAACCCACGCAGCCTAGTTCTATCAATTTTAAACAAGTAATAATTTAATAATTAAAACCAACATAAAGAAAAATAACCCATGAGCGGCCTTATTACAAATTTAAAAACCCAAAAGAAAATAAATTAAAGAAAAATACTGAAATAAGATATTTTGAGAAAAATCTAACCAAGTGCAGTCCACGTGGCCGCTCTGAATCCCTCTAGCTCTAAGTCCACTAAGTTTGGGGCTCACCTGCACAGATGAAAGGAAAGGGGGTGAGTTTGGAAAACTCAGTGTGTAAGCTAAACCCAACTAGAGCCCAAATCAATTCAAGCTTAACGGGGCCTAAGCCCTATCTAGATACAGTATTAACTGGGCCTTAGCCCTATTAGTAAGCAGTGATTAACTTGGCCTTAGCCCTATTCAGAAATCAGTGTAGCCTTTAGGCCCATTACAGTAACAGAACAGTAATTATGCATGTATACAAAGCCCAGCCCAATCCAGCCCTACACACCACCCGTACCAGTACTACACACCATGTGGGGAATAACTCAACCCACCCAGCCCTACACACCATAGTCGCAGCATGGCTGCTTAATCAGATAACGTGGCCAAGCCACTAACAGTAAAACGAGGCAAAGCCTCTACCAGTAAATGTGGCATTGCCACTTAGCACTTCCTCCATCAAAACCCAATCCCATGCAACAGTGTAAATCATGACATGGCATACAGTGAACAGATTTAATTTAGCATGCAAAACAATCAATCTTAACCCTGTGGGTAAAATGGTCTTTTAGCACCAGGGGTATAACAGTAATTTTCCACCCTTAGGGGTTTTAAGTAAATTTACCAATTTTTAGGGTTTCATGCTCATTACAGATGTTAACAGTCCAAGTGTCATCTAGGTAACTTATTTAGCCCATTTTGTTACTACAGAGTTATCGGGCCCTAAAACCCCTAATGGGCCCTACAGTGTCCACTAGCTATTTCGGCCCACTAAGTCCAAATTTTACGTCCATTTTAGTAGATTTATTACTTAGATTATTAGAATGCACTTACCGCTCGTTTTCACCCATATGGGCCCGTAAGCCTATTGGGCCCAAATTCGACCCTTCGAGGCCCAAAATTACCAATGCGCACGAAAACATGCACACAGCACTCTTACCATTTGTGATTACTGATTTTACCATTTTAATCGACCCACAAGCGCTCGCACACTCGCAAGCCCTCGAAATGCTGAAATTTTAGCTTTTATGCTTTTCGGCTTTTCCCGATCTAGTCTACTAGTGGGTGTCATTTACACACCTGATTTGTGATATACTACAACAAGATCTCCCACACGATTAACCTACAATCGTCCACTATGATATTAGACCATGAACCAATGATAACCAATGTAACAACTATCACCATATTCGGCCAACATCATCTAAAGCCCTTGAATACTTACCTTTTTCGAAACTATAACTAGATCTAGATCTAGATTTTCCCACGGTCCTAGCCTCCAACGCTTCTTTTTAGATCGCCTTCTATCCATACTAAACACAAAGAATCGAAAGAAAGAGGCTAATTAAGCCCTTAGTCTAAAACGACAGCCACCCTAAGTAGTTAGGGGTTTTCAGCTTTCCTTGAATCACAAGGTAAAGAATGAGAAGAGTTTCGAATACTTACCAAAGATCTACTTGCCAGAGAAACATCCCAAAATCCCTTCCTATTCCAGATCTGGTATAGATCTAATTAAAACTTAAAAGAGAACGAAACCAAGAGATCTAGAGGCTCAGTTCCCGAATCACTATGGGTAGGGAGGCTTCGGCTTTTGTGTAATGAAGGAGAAGAAGATTAGAAGTTTTTCTTGTAATGGAGAGGAGAAGATGTCGACAGAGGTTAGGATGGTGGTGAGGTTTGGCTTTTGAAGAAGTTGGGTTGAAGAAAAGAATAGAGATTCGGCCAATAGAGAAATCAGCAACACTAGCTTCGGTTTCGACTTTTATGATAATCGACTAGAAGGTTTTGAGAAAAGGGGTTATCTTAATGGAGAGGAGAAGAAGAAGAGAGAAGAGAGTGGAGAGAATACTTGATTCAACTTTTAGAAGAAAAGTAAAGAAGTAGGAGGAGTTGGCTTTCTTGCACAAATCGGCACAAAGAGAAAATGTATGGATCTTGTTTTCGGCTTTTAGACCATAAGAGAGGAGAAACGAAAGAATGAAAGAACCTAACCCCTATACCTATTCGGCAACCAAGAAAAGAGGTCAAAAGAAATCCTGAAAGAAAACACTCAAGGCAATCAGCACACACACAAAACAAAAGCTGAAATTGTTGCACTAAGCTCTCCTAGCCGAAAATGCAACTCCAAAGTCCCTTGGCCGGCCACCTCTTGCACTCATTTGAAATCCCTAAATTTTATCCTCCTTATCCTCTTTGATTCAATCCCATGAGCACCTCAAACTCTTCCCAGCAGAGTTTCACTTGGAGTCCATCACATGCCTTACACATGCATTAAAAATAAAATAGCACATTGCTTACCATAAGACTTGAACCTTGGCTCTTGCATAGCTTCCACACGCCACTCCCTTGTCCCTTATGTGGCGTTACATAGCCACCCTACCACTGGTCACCTTGTGTCTTAAATTACCAACATTTTCTAAAAAGCCCACTTAAACAAAGCCCCTTCTCTCTTAAGTCCAAGATTTTAAAAATTCTACTAGGTTTTAACTTAGGCTTGGGCCTTCTAAAGGCCCACTAACACACCCAAACATAATTTAACATAACCAGACAAACAAAATTTTAAGTTCACACAAAATCGTGAAAATCCCAAAAATTAGAGCGTTACAACTAGCACTCTATTTTTACACATTTTTCAATTTAGTCATTTTCACTTAATTAAGCATGCAAACGTTAAAATTTCTTAATGAAATTTTTATATGACCTTACTGACATACCATAGATATGAAACTAATAATAAAATAAATATTTACACATTAGATTTGAGGTCCCAAAACCACTGTTTTGCCTTTACTGAAAACGGGCTCTTACACTATTTATTTGGTGGGTTGCATCATGTAGATGCTCTATCCAAGATAGCCGTTCAAAAATGCTGTCTTGGCATCCATTTGCCAGACCTCATAATAGAGAGTCACCACAATGGATAGAAATATGCACATTGACTTGAGCATGGAAACTGAAGAAAAGGCTTCTTCATAATATATGCCTTCTTTCTGAGTATAACATTTTGCTACAAGTCTAACCTTATAAGTTTCCACTTTTCTATCCATATTTCTTTTTCTCTTGTAGATCCACTTACACCATATAGGTTTTATCCCTTTCAATAAGTCTACAAGTTCCCACACTGAGTTGGAATACATAGAGTCTAGCTCAACTTTCATAGCTATTTCCTAGAGTTTGGAATAAGCACTCTGCATCACTTTGTCATATGTGAGTGAGGCATCATCTTCCTATTCGCCAGACTTAGTGTTCAAAATACTTTTGCCAGATTGAAAAAACTCAAGCCTACGAGATACCCTCCCACTACGACAAGGCTCCTTATGTTGTTGATCGTTTGTAGGTCTATTATTAAGAGTTGTTTCTGGACCTATTTCCATAAGATTTCCTAAAAGTTCCTCGAGTACCTTTTTACTTCAAGGTTTGAATTCATTCATGTCACTTTCTTTAAGGAAAGTAGCATGAGTTGAGACTATAACAGTTTGCTCTTTCAAGTTATAAAATAAACCACCCCTTTTTTTCCCTTTGGATATCCTACAAACAAGCATAATTCTATCTAAGAGTCCATCTTCCTCGCATTTTTATCCAATACGTGGGCAGGGCATCCCTAAATCCTAAAATGATTGAGATTCAACTTCCTACCATGCCACAATTTGTATGGGGTTTTCCATGCTACCTTAGTTGGCACATCATTCAGAATATAGCAAGTCATTTGTACAACGTATCCTCAAAATGAGAATAGTAACTTTGAATAACTTAACGTTAAATGTACCATGTCTAACAACATTCAATTTTTTCCTCTCTGCCATGCCATTCTATTATGGAGTGCCCGATTTGATTAACTAGGATAAAATCCTATTCTCTATGAGGTGCCATAAGAACTTATCAGATAAAAATCTGCCAGCTCAATCAGAGCGAAGTGCCTTTATGGGTAAACCTAGTTGTTTCTCTACTATGAATGTCATAAGTGAATAAATCCATAAATGGATTTAAGATTTATTTTCTTGGGTATTTTTTGATGTATTGTTAGCTTAATCAGTTACATCTATGCCTCTATCTTCTAGGAGTCATTTGCTTTAATGCCCAAGACAAGGCATCTCACCAATTGGACTCCATAGATGACATATTAGTCTTTTAATCAGTTTGCTCATTTTTAATTAGACTATAGTCATGGTTAGTTTTGTCTACTAATAAAAGATGCCTTTCTGTACTATGATTCAACCACATAATACTGCTTAGTATTAGTTAAACATTTATGTTAAACTAAGTTTTATTATATAATATGTTTTGATATAACAAATTAAAGTGTTTATAAATAACAGTTACAATTGAAAAAATTTGGGCAAAATTGATAAAATCAAGTTAAAATGGTTGCAATTGAGTTGAACATTTTCAATCATGTTAAAATTATTTTTAAACAAGTCAGTATTACTCCAAGCCAAAAAGCATCTGTACTTTTGGCCAAGTATAGATAGTTTTCAAATTATTAATACCAAATTAACATTCTGTTTTCAATTTACAAAAAGTATCGATACCTTTTACCAAGTATCGGTAATTTTTCTTTGGCATCATTGTAAACTAATTTCAACAGTCACTGAATCAGGCGTTAAATGCTAATAGTATCGATATTCATAGAAAAGGTATCGATACCTTTTGTCACAGGTGAATTTAATGATCTGGTATTTTCATCCCTAATGACTCTATTAACTTTCAAAACAACTCCAATAGTTGGAAATGTATTAGAGGGTATAAATACCATGTTCCAAAAGTCCTACACCAAGGAGAGAGATCATCAAGCTTGAAGATTAATAAAAACAACATTAGTGCTTAATTCTTTCATATTCTTCTTGTAAACACTTGTGAGATTTCATTGTATTCATTCAGCTCAAGTGTTATTCTTTGTATTTGTGCTTAATTTGAAAACACATCAATCTTGTAAGGATTACTTTTTAGTGTCATATTTGTTATTCTCTAAGGTGTTGAGTCTTAAGGTCTGATTAGAAACCTTAAGAGAGTTGCAACCTTAAGATTTTGGGTAGAAATCTTAAGTGAGATTGTAAGGTTAAACATTGTCCTTAAAGGTTGTAAAATTAGTGAATTTGGGAAACCTTTTGTTGTGGAAAGCTAAGATAATAGAGTAGACAATGGGGTTGAACGACTATAAATTGTTGCACTCATTCTTTCACATTCTTTCGTTGCTTCCACAAATTTTCTTAAAGCTAATTCACCCCCTTACTAATTTTAAGTTGATCTTTCGGGCTAATAATTGGTATCAGAGCTAGTCTCTAAAGATGATTTAACAACCAAAAGAAGATCCTGGGAGAAGCTCAAATGATCATCAACTCATCCTACAATAATGACATATACTTTTGGGTCAATTTTCTTTAGTGAGTCTTAGTCTGTCTCCAAACATCCTTATTCCAATGGTGCTAACTATTCATATTGGAAGACTAGGATGATGTTGTTCATCCAAGCAAATAATCTTATTGTATGGGACATTATTATGGATGGTCGTTCAATTTCACCAAAACAAGAAAGAGAGCTTTTAGTTCCAAAAAGGAAAAAGGAATAGAATGAGAAAGATAGGAGAAGCATTACATTCTATTTTGTGCACTTAGTCTGGATGAGAATACTAGAGTTTCGTCTTATTCAAACGCCAAGGAGATTTGGGACAAACTTGAAGTTACCCATGAAGGAACTAGCTAAATTAAGAAGTCTAAACTTGTAATCCTTACATTTAACTATGGAACTTTCAAGATGAAGCTCGAAGAGGATATCAAGGAGATGTCTGATCGGTTTACAATCATCATAAATGGATTGAATTCTTATGGGAAGACTTGTCCAAATGAAGAGGTGGTAAGAAAGATACTTCGAAGCTTACCTACATCATGGGAAGCCAAGGTGACCACAATTAAAGAAGCAAAGAATTTAGAAATTTTGACTTTGGATGAGCTCATCTGTAACACCCCTAACTCGTAACCGTAGCTGGATTATGGTTACGAAGTATTACACTATAAACGAAACATTACAACATACATTTTCATACATTAATACTATCATAACATAAGGCATTCAATCACATATGTGTTGTCCCTCAATCAAGCCCTCGAGGCCCTAAAAACAAGGAGAGAGATCATCAAGCTTAAAGATTAATCAAAACAACCGTAGTGCTTAATTCTTTCATATTCTTCTTGTAAACACTTGTGAGCTTTCATTATATTCATTCAACTCAATTGTTATTCTTTGTATTTGTGCTTAATTGACAAACACATCAATCTTGTAAGGATTACTTCTTAGTTTGCTATTTGTTATTCTCTTTGAGAGGGTTGAGTCTTAAGGTTTGAGTAGAAACCTTAAAGGAATTGCAATCTTAAGATTTTGGGTAGAAATCTTGAGGAAGATTGTAAGGTTAAACATTGTCCTTAAAGGTTGTCAAATTAGTGAATTTAGAAAAATCTTTAGTCGTAGAAAGCTAAGGTAGTGGAGTAGGAAATTGGTCAAACCGCCATAAAATGTTGTGCTCTTTGTTACACATTCTTTCATTACTTCCACAAATTTTCTTAAGGCTAATTAACCCTCCTCTTGGTAAATTCGAGTTGATATTTCGAGCTAACAATTTAAACAACCAATGAGCAACATTTGCTTCCATTTTGCTTTGTGTGCAAAAACTATGTGAGGACTATTATACTAAGTATATTAATGTAATCAATGATTTTTTTCATTAACCAATCTGTTCGAAAAAATTACAAGTTTACAAACGAATATGCTACACTCAAGGCACTAGATCCAACATACACCTACGGCATTCATGGATCTCATGAACCGCATTTTCCAGCCTTATTTGGATCAGTTTGTTGTAGTGTTGATCATGACAAGCATCTGAGAATTGTATTACAAGTGTTGTGTGAGAAGAACCTTTTCAAGAAGCTCAATAAGTGTGAGTTCTGGTCATCTAAAGTGGTAATTTTGGGGCACACTATTTTGTCCAAGGGAATTTGGGTATTACAAGTGATTCGTAAATAGGTTTTCTAAAATAGCCATGCCTGTGGCGAAGCTTCTGCAAAAGAACGTGTCGTATGAGTGGAATAGTTAGTGTCAAGAAAGTTTCAAGAAACTGAAAGCTATGTTGATAGAAGCATTGGTATTAACTTTTTTGGATTTGATGCCTTAACTGTAATATGCAGCATCATTCAAAATAGTGGAATTCATAGCCTAAGACATGGGTAAATGATATCATCTCATTGGCAATACATGATAGATGAAAAGTAAATATGGCCACGGGTTGTTTGTCTTTGTGATAAATGACTTAATTACTATTTTATAGTAGTTGACTTTTCATGATGGAAGATGTACTAGTTACCATAAGATAAAATAGGATCATATTAGAAGAATAGATTTATCCCAAAGAGATTAAGGATATCCTATTAGGGTAACACACTTTTGACAAGGTCATTGGACAAGCACTAATCGAGTAGCTTTATAATGGTATGTAATTGGGGAGAGCTCGGTCATGATACTATAATGGAATGAATTTGTGACTAAATGAGTTTATAATTAATAGGCAAAAAGCTAGAGCTTAATTATAAATCATTTGAGCCCAAATCACATATGTCCAATTTGTCCGTCTACTAGGTCGTTGAAACTAGAAATGAATTGCATCTTAAATCAAATGAACATAAATTGATAGAAATGATAAAGTTAGAGAAATGGATAATATTTGGAAATGAATATGGTTTTCTCACTAAGTATGGAAATGACCTGAAAATTAATGTATGGTTTTTCGAATTATTGATTAATTGTTGTTTGAAAATGGAATTAAATTAATTGGTCATTGTGAATCCGTTATATGTAGAAAAATTAAATAATTTTTCTCAAAGATTCTTTTACGGGAAAGTTGAAAAATGGATATGTGCAAGTTATGTGGTCATGGAAGTTTTGACATGAAAATGTATGTGATTTGGCTATAATTGAACTAGGGTAAAATATTTGAATTGAAATGTATATACTTGTACTATATTGACTTGAATCATAAAAATACCACTGACCGTTTTCACTCAACGTACAGTTTGTTTTCTCCGTGCACATGTATAGTTGATTCTCGAGAGTGTGTGCAATAGATCCAACATCCAAGAAATGATCTCCGACTCAGCAAAGTTTGTATAATTCCATTTTTTTAAAGTATGGCATGTACCTAGGTTGAGTTGATTCTTGGTGTAATAACATGATTTTGTGTACATTTGAAGTTAGAATTTGATATATGGAAATGGACATATAGTTGCATATGCATTTGAGTGTAATGCAAGGTTTGAAATTGCATACCAAGTTGAGTTATCCGTGGCCTAATTGATTATGCACATATGTCAATTGCTTGAATGAATTGTACTAGGTAATTCACTTATAGGTTGTACGGCATTGAAGAAATGGTAGTACGACATTAGTACATTTGTGAATAAAGTGCTATGATTTGTAATTGAGTCATGAGAATTGTGTTTTTAGTTGGAAATGTGTTATGAAAATGTGTTTTGGTTGCTTTAGCAAATGCAGGCTGGTGTCAATTTGTATCATTTAGAAAAAAACAGTCATGTCGCGATGTTGAGCATGTGTCGTCGCAACTAGGCCAAGTCAATATGCCACACCGCAACGTCGAGCATTTTTCATTGCGACGAGGCAAAGTTAGTATGTTGCATTGCAACGAGGAACCCCTAAAGTCGCAACGTCAACCCATGATTTTGAAAACATTACAAATTTGTCTTAGTTCGACCTTAGGTGAGCTATAGAGCTTTCGTAGGCTCGCTTAAGACCCGAAAATGATTGTATATCATATTATATACTTTTATGACTCGTAATTAAGTGTTTAATGGTATAAATTGAATGTAATTGACTGTACTTGCTCCGACAATGAATGTGACATCTTGTAGCTTAGACCCGGTGATCAAGTCGAATATGGGGTGTTATAGTTTAGATGAAGAATTTTAAATTTTTTTAGAGTTTTAAAATGCTAGCATTTTAGAATTTATTACTTCAAAATGCTAATATTAAGAATTTTTTTTTTGTTTGGATAAATAATTTATTTAAGAAAATATTAGATCATTAGGATTTTGCAATTTAAAAATAAGAATAAAATAAGAATAATTATATTAAAATATAAAATATAAAAAATCAATATGGGCACTATTATATTTGTGAAAATTTATAAATATTGAAAATAAAATATAAAAATATATATATTATAATTAAATAAAAATGATTTTTGAAGATTAAGTTTCTTTTATATTATTAGTTCTTGTGTCACCTACGTTGCACATAATTTCATGTGTTTATTTTTTAAATTTATTAAATAATATATTTTAATACTTTTTAAAAATATATTTTTTTGAATAAAAAATATATTTTTTTAATTAAATGAGAATTGGTCTAATTTATAATAAAGTCTGTTAATTTTATAAAAAAATTGAGAGAATAAAAATAATATTTTAAAATTAATGAAAATAAAAAAAATGAGAGACAACCAATAGTAAAATATTAAGTAATTAAATTAAATGATTTTTCATTTGAATGAGTCAAAATTTCACCTACAAATAATCATTACTTTAATATTACATTGTCTCTGACATAATATGTCACAACATAATGGTAAACAATATTCATAATTATGTAAATATTATTACAATCAAGGAATAATAGAACTATTTAATATCAAATAATAAAAAACTAAAAATCTTAAATAAATGTGAAAATCATACTTTTTTCAATGATAGGAACAAAACCTATTACAAAATGGTAAAATATAATTTTTCAACTAATTTTTTTAGATTTTATTTTAAATGAAAATGTCTAGCTAATGTATATATTTATAATGCTAAATATTAGTTTTAAATGGTATATAATTGTAAAGCTAATTAAGTGAGAATTAATAAAAAAATTTACAAGTGTAATTTAATATTAATCCAAAGTCTAATTGAGTGATAATAACCTTTATATTGATAATGAAAACATTATTAGTAAAATTAATAAATTTATACATTATAGATTATATTATCAATATATCGATAATCTTTATATATATATATATATATATATATATATAATGTTAATCTGACTCATTTTATTTTTATCAATTATAAAAAATTAATTTTTGTTATAAAATAAAAGACAAGGAATAAAGAATAAAGAGAATAGGAGAGCAAAGAGAGAGCGTATTTTTATTGATCAATCAGAATCTACACAAAACTTCTCCAAAGTGTATTTATAGGCATAAGAAATATAAATGAAATAGAGATTACTTTTAATGACTATTAAAATTTAAATTACATCAAAACTTATCTTGATATTGATGGACGTCAAACAAATAAACTTGCTTTTTACAATTTTAAGAACCTTAATACAAATGAAATACTTCTTACAAATTTCTCAACCAGACATATTCTTAACAAACATGAAAGCAAACACAAACCAACTTAAAAATATACAAATAATAAACCAAAATGAAATTTATTCAACATGGATTCATTTATTATCCTCTCAATTACCCTGACAAAGAATAGATAAGTAGAGGTGCAACCGAGCCAAGCACAAATACTATTAACTCAAACTCGAGTTTAACTCGAAATTTGGAACTCAATACTCAGCTCAAGCTTGAACGAATATATGTTTTTAAGTTTGAGCTCAATTCGAAATTTAATCAAACTACTCGATCTCGATTAAGTTCATCTACTAATTTTTATACTTACGCTAGAACTTGAGCGCAAGCTGGACTCAATAGTTAAGCTTAGAGTTAATATATATTGAAATACAATAACTTAATTTAATAATATAAAAATATGAAAAATTCGATCAAACTCGTAAGCTATTTAAGTATCACTAAGCTCGAGTTCAGTTTAATAATTATTAAATTAAATTAAATTCTTTTTGAGTCAAATTTGAATACTTGCAAATATCGATGTCTCATTTCCAACCCTAAGACCGAGAAAGAGAGGTGAAAGAATATGGATAGAAGATGCTCCCATGTTCTATTTCTTGTTGGCTGTTAATATAAAACGAGACCAATGAAAAATTAGATTAAAAAATTCCTCAAATCTCTTTTTTCTTTTGTTGCTGGTTGTTTGATGCTTTTCGAAGAGAGAAAGAGGTTCTTGGCTTTTATGTGGATTTACTTGCTTTCTTGTTAAAGTGTCCGTTCATAAAAAATGATGAAATTTGGATGCAAAAAAATAATCTTTATCTTTTGCAATTGAAAGAAGAAAAGAAAAAGTCGTTACCGGGCGTGAATTGTTGCAAGAGGCCATCAAGTTTGATACAAAGATAACTCATAAACTGATAATAATATGATGGTCAAAAAATTACAAAAAAAAAAAAACTAAATTGTAAGGTACACTGGTATGTTTACTCTGATTGGTTGGGCCAATAGTAGTCAAAACTGAAGAGGTTAGAGGTGCAAGCAAAACCTTGTCCAGCCTTACAAGAGCTTCAAGGGCTGAATTGCAACTCCATTCCGAGCAGTTGGAAGGCGTCCCCATCTTCCAAGTCGGGGTTCCTGCAGCAACCAAGGTATTTTTAAGCAACAAGAAGACTGACAATGAAACTACCAAAAGGAAATAAACATGCTATTATGCATTCCAATATCACAGTTGCTATATTCAATCATATTGAATGTGTCCAGACACACTTGCCATAAGATATCAGAAACATACACATGCACCCACCCAGTCACCCAAAAAACAACAAAAAAGAAAATCTGTACACACACAAACACATATCCAAGCCTCACAGCAGCTCAGCTTAAAACTGTAACAGAAGTAGCACCTATTTTTTCAAGCATATATTTACACACGTATTTATATATATCATATATGATTAAAGAGCTATACTGTTTAATCTTTAATGGTGTGCTTAGTTGAGTGAAGAAATGAAAGGATGGAAGGAGAGTGGAAAAGTGGAAAAAGAATAATTGTGTGCTCGGTGGGAAAGAAAATAGAAGAGATGATCATTTTTCATTCTAGTGCATAAAAACCAATCATTCCAAATTGAAATGATAACAGGAGAGAAAATAAAAGAGGTG
Source organism: Gossypium stocksii (assembly GCA_020496765.1). Taxonomy (NCBI): domain Eukaryota; kingdom Viridiplantae; phylum Streptophyta; class Magnoliopsida; order Malvales; family Malvaceae; genus Gossypium; species Gossypium stocksii. The sequence continues at coordinate 48,828,230 of CM035624.1, forward strand.
TATGTTAATCAAAACTGTGCATTTTCAAAAGTTCCAGTTTCTTTCTTCTCATTTTTCAACTCAAACAAGCAATTGATGGAAAGAATTACTCTTTCAATTTTTTCATCTTTCCTACCAGGCACACCTATGGAAAGAAATTATATTTTCTATCCTTCTATTTTTCTACCACTTCAATTTCCATCTTTCTAATTTTCATTCCACTTTACCAAGCAATGCCTAAATGTTATTTACACAATCAGCTAGCCAGTATAAGAGATAGTGAGGTATAGTTCCTAAGGGATATACATAACAAATAAGCAAATGTAAAATTTGGAGAATTCTCAATGTATGCACATATTACACATAAGACAAGGCACCAAACCATTAATTAATTGAAAGATACTGTTCCCAGAAAGATGCGGATGCCTTTCTAGGAATAATTTCTTTAACTACAGGCCACCTCAGAATCAGCACAGAAGGATACAATTATATTATCATGTTTTGTTTCTAATTCAGTTCATGTAAGATAAGATTTAAGTTAATATTCACAAACCTCATCCCAGGTTCCAAAATAAAAAATCGACAAAACCATTAAAATTAAAAGAATACATTTGTCCAGATATTGTTAAGGAGAAATACGTCACCTGCCCAACTCCAGCAACTAGGAACTGTCCAGATTTCGCAAAAGCCAGGGAATTAACAAACCCCATCTGTCTCATGGAAAGGGTTTTGGTAAGTAACAAAAATGAGAAGAAAGGTTATTTGAAATAAGGACACAACCATTTGAACTCAACCTCAATAGTACTCCAAGAGAAAAGCAAAAATTATCACATAAGACTCAATAGAATTAACCAGTATTTTCACCTTTCTCAACCATATGCTACTCATTCTTGTGATGTAGGTTTAATAGAAGTGATTACTTAGCCTTAGACTACAAGCTAGAAAGGCCAAAAAGTGTCACCTCTCAGTCAACTTTTACTTGAGCTTTTTGCACTTGGTGTACATTATAGCCAGCTCGGAGGAAGTCAAACAAGATTTAATTGATGGATTAATTGTTTTAAATGTATAAATTATTATCAGATAAGTGCTAAAGTTAAATGGCTTAATCACAGATCAATTCCAGCACCATGAAGGAATGATACTATAACTAGGAATTAACAATCACTTGGAAAAGTGTGAGGGGGGTAGAAGAGGAAAGAAATGATTTTGAGTGCGCTTGATAAAAAAGAAAAGTGAGAAAGAAAATAACAAAAATAATCATTTCCCTTAGCTATTAACAAAAACAAATCATCCATATTGGAAAGATAAAATGGAAGGAAAATACAAGTGGTGTTTGAAAATTGTGTATATTTATAAGATTATCCATTATTTTCCAATTTTATGTTTTCATCTTAACTACAAAGCATATAATGATAAAACATACTTTTTTCCTTCGTTTTCAAATCATACCAAGCAATTGGTGTAAACAAAATTATTCGTTTTTGTTCACTTTTTTTTCTTACCTAGCATGCTAATGGAAATATATAAATGTTCCCTATCCTCCCACTTTTCTAATTCAATTTCTGCTGGATTGGATGGAAAGAAAATCGAAAGCTAGAAAAGGAGCAAAAAGTAGAAACGTGAAAAATATATATTTTCTTGACATTAGCATGCTTGATGGAAAAGACGGAAAATGAAAGTAATTTATTTTTTTTCCATCCACTGCCTGGTGAAGTTGAAAAATGAAAGGAAAGAAAATGAATCTTTTAGAAATTGCATTAGTTTATGCACACTTAACTAACATATCTCTCATTTTCACTCTTATCATTCCAATTTGGAATAATTTGGTTTTACACATTAGGATTGAAAAGGGTCATCTTTAATATTTTCTTTCCTACCAAGCACACCTAAAATTTATTTTCTTTCCACTTCTCTCTCTCCTCTTTCTATCCTTCTACATTTTTCACTCAAACAAGCACACCCTTAAAACTCATCTTGTATAAAGCATCTAATCAAGACATCTAAAGCAAATTCTTCCATAACTCCAATTTTTTGGATAAGAAATCAATCCTCAATGCTAAAAGCACTGAAGAAATACTAGTCGTTACTAATGTTGAGAACTTTTGAATTGACATAAAATGGACATTGTTATTCACTATATTTCTATTTTAAATTTTCATTGTAAATAAAATTTATCTAACCTACAAGATTTTAATTCCATTAAAAGACTTTCTTTTAATGGATCTATTATTTAAAGATTATTCACATGCATCTTATGTAATAACAAATACTAGTATTTCCCAAAGACATGTTTGAGTAGAGTGAAAATAAAATGAGGAAAATGTTAATTATTTCAGTGACTTCTATTAGGTATTTGCAAAAGATCCGGTCCAAATGGATAATTCAAAAGCCTAAAAGTGCAGTATAAAGCAGTAGTAAACTGTTAACCAATCTATTGAGTAGGTCTCTTTAACTTACCAATGGAACGTCATATAAAGGCTGGATGTCTTTTCTGCCAGTCTCAATGGCCCATAATCGAACACAACCATTACCAGCTCCTGATGCAGCAAGGTCACTGCCTCGACATACACTGATTGAACTAACCCATGAATATGTTGATGAAAAATTATAGCCCTCAATTTTGTGATCACCATTTTCTGCAGAGTGTAGGCATGAAACAAATTAAACGACAGTGGCTAGCAAACTGTACGGAGAAGTTAAAATTATACCTAAAACCTGGACAATTTGGCTGTTCCTTTTTAGAGTCAAAGCAATACCATACCAGCACTTTGATAAGGTAAATTAAAAGAAAATTGAAAAACAGAAAGAATCTTTTAAGGAACAAAAACACAATGAAAGAGGTATCCAGAGGTAGTGCTACTTCAGGCAAGGCTCAGCCTAAGATACTTTAAGCTTGATTCCGTCGTAAAGTTATCACATTTTTAAACAAATCAGATGTTTTGTTTTAAACTAAGTCTAATTAAAAATGATTAAAAGTTCATTCGATTTTTTTTTTTTTGGGGAGGGGTGGAGGGGGTTGCCAAACAAAATCAAACTGAACTACAAACATAAATCAAATACATAGACCAAAGCTTAAACAAAGTCCTGCACATATTCATTTAAACTATTTTAAAGTATTTAAATGATAAAAGGTGTATCTAGGGTGGCCGGGTTGGGCTTAAGACGCATGAAAAACAGGGTTAATTGAAATATTTGAGATTACCTAAACAATTATCAGGGATATTTTCACTGCCTTTTTGTTCAACATTTTGGCCAGCAGGCAGCAGAGCATGAGCATTCTTCACAACGTATACAGGTTTCTTTCTTAATACGTTCCAAAGTTGAATACTTCCATCGTCCGAGCCAGATAAGAATTCATCATTGTTAATAAAGCAGCAGCACTCCAAAGATGTTGGTGGGGGACGAAAAACCAATCGAGACTGGTCAAGAACCTAGTCAGCATAGTTCAAAAGGGATGCGTATCAGGTATGGAGAACAAAAGCAATATCCCAGTATCCACCTAGCCTACAGTTCGATGAAACAAATTCTACTAGTAGTTCAATAATATGCTCAGAATATAAGGGGTGGAAGGGTCGTAGGGCGTGCATATTAGAAGATATCCAACAATTTTGATTGTACTGGGAACACAAGTGAACTTCTATCACAAGCATTACTCCACATCACATTGTTATTTTTTCTTCCATGATTGTCTACTCAGATGATGAACTAAAACTTCTAAATCATGTTTACCTTAAACAACATCATACATCGATCACGGCCAACTGTCAATACTCGTTCTTTCCTTAGGCAATCAAGGGTCAACACTTCACTTTCATGACCACATATTGTGTCAATGTAAGCTCGGTCTTCCATGTTCCAATACTTGATTGTTCGATCAAAGGATCCAGAAAAAAGATCTGTGGTACCTTGCCTAAAACTTAAACATGACACAGGCTTTTGATGACCTGAGAATGCCTGTTGAGAACATATGAAAGGCCAAATTGAGAAAACTGTACACTTCATCATTGAAAAACAGGAATGGGTTAAGTTGCTGAGATTACATATTACTGACTAAACTAAAAACAAAAATATGTTATCTTTTTCCTTTTACTTTTGGGCTTTTTCCAAAAATAAGGTATACAATATGTCAATATCATCTAGTATATCTGCCAAGTTTGATAAATAAGGCGGAATTACCTGTAAATGCTCTCTTGTACGAATATCCCATAGATGAACATGGCGGTCTAAGCCTCCACTAGCCAAATACCGGCCATCTGAACTAACAGCCAAGGCTAATACACTTTTACTGTGCTTTTTAAGGCGACCCCTTGGATCCTTGGCCCCGTGACTTTTAAGAATATCTTCACTAGGCCATTGGTACCTTTCTGTCTTCCCACTTTCTACATTCCACTGTAAAATAGTACCGTCTTTGGACGCTGAGAAGCCCTTCAAGTCATCATCAGATAGAGCTACAGCAGTAACAGTGTGTCGATGCCTCACCATGACTCTAAATCCATCAGCAGTTTCTGGCTTTTTAAGCCTGCGTTGAGTACATTCAACAATGTAAGCAATCTCTCAATAACAAAGCAAAAGTGCTCCTACGATATTCCAAAACTAGAACAGTGAATAGACGTTTTAAACATAGAAAAAAAATTGTTTTTACCTGGAAGCAACGACTCTCTTAATCCTGCCACTCTCCTCAAGCTGTTCCTGCTGCAAAATCTTGGCCACAAGCGAATCCCTAGCCTCTTCTTCTTCCACTTCCTCGTCCCCATCCCTGCCCTCTTTCTCCTTCCTTGCTATTGCCCTCATCTTATCTAAAAGCTCCGTCGCCACTCTTTTCCGAATCTCACCAGGAGTCTCCTCAATCTCATTCTCATCCTCATCCTCACCGCCGTTTCCATCAGAAGCCCCCTGAATCTCCGCCTCCTCTTCAGAACCCCCTGACTCAATGTCATCATCCTCGTAGTCCATTTTCCGCCGCTTCTTACTCTCCGTCTCAAAAAAGGGATCATTTTTCAGCGAAAATTTCTTCCCCTTTGGGCCTCCTTTTGTGGCCGACGTCCCCCGCTTCTTCTCATTCTTGCTCTTCATAGTTAAACAATCAGAGATGAAGAAACAGCTAAATAAATGAAGTGTTTCTCCAAAATGCAAAGGAGACGAGAACCGAAGGGTTTAAGACTAGGGTTTTTCTATAAGAAAGCTGATATTATGTATTTATGTGATGTGATCTAAATACGGCTGGGGTCTCCGTTGCGATTAATAGATAAATATAAAATTATATATATAATTTTAATTTGCAATTTAATGAAATTCGATTTGATGGAATTATGTGTATTAGATAATTTTAGTTTAGTTGTATACATCTAAAGAAATAAATATGTTTATTATCAGTTGAGTCTTAACTTAATTGATATTAACATTATTATCAATACTGAAATATGTAGATTCAAGTGCGTTAAAGCGTATTTATCCTCTTATTAATATAATTGTTTTTGTTTGTAATATATGAACATAAATTAGTGTTATGTCAATAATATTTTTATATATAAAATTCCACAAATTACAAATTTAAATATAACATTGAACATTAAAACAAAGTTTATGATAATTTTGATATTTATTCCTAATTATAGTTATTTTTTATACAAAACATAGAATTACCCATAATTATGGGTGTGGAAAAAAATTTCTAAACTAAAAACTCAAAATGAATTGAACCAAAAATATTGAAATTTTTCAATTTTTCAATTTAACCGATTTTCATGTTCAGTTTAATTTGTTTATTCGATCGATTTTTGGTTTTGACATTTTAAATCTAATAACACGAATAAGTCATAATCTATGAGGCCAAAAACCTATAAGTCAATTATATACCTAAACTTAAATTCAAACCTTAAACCTAAATACCTATTAAAACTTAATACTCTTAAAAGTCTAAACCCATAAAATTTTAAATTCAACACTAATTAATATTTAAAATTCAAATTGATAATTTAAATTTTTTATGGTATTCATTTTAATTTTTATTATTTATTATAAAAAAAGCCCAAATTGATATATATTTATTAAGAACAGCTGAAGACATAAAAATTGGATGCTGCCCGTGAAAAAAAAAAATATTTTTTGAGTTCAATATAAGTATCTGATTTAATTTTTAATATTTTTTATAATGAATTTGAAATAATAATATTAAAAGTAATATGATATATTAAATTGAAGAATGGAGATAATTATGTGAAAAATATTATAAGCACCTCAATTAGAAATTTTTTTCCAACTAAAAAAAAGTTAAAAACCGAAAAATTAAATTGAACTGAACTAAACCAAATCAAAAATTTTCAATCAGATTTATTTAATTTTGGGTGGATTTGGATGGGCTGTGTAACACCCCTAACCCATATCCATTGTCGGAACAAGGTTTCGAAGTATTATCAAAACTTTTAGAACATTTTCAGATAATTCATGTAAATTACTATTTATTTTCCAAAATCATTCATAATGTCCCTTATATAGACTCTCAAGGCCCAAAACAAGTATTTGAATCGAATCAGGATTAAATCAAGAACTCAGGGAATTTTTCGCAAAATCTCAAAAATTTTCTCACTATTAAGAGTCACACGCCCGTGTGGTATGGGACATGCCCGTGTGGTCAAGCCGTGTGGATTCACATGCCCGTGTCCCTAACCCGTATAACTCTTTAACTTGCAACTCATGAGCAAATTGATGTCACACGGCCAACTCGCACTCGTATGGTATGGGACACGCCCGTGTGGTCAAGCCGTGTGGATTCACACGCCCATGTCTCTAACCCATGTAACTCTCTGACTTGCAACTCATGGACAAATTGATGTCACACAGCCAAGTCACACGTCAATGTGCTAGGCCGTGTGGTTAACTCAAATTTTCGAAAAATAAGTGTAGAATTCACATAGTCAAGACACATGCCCGTGTTCTAGGCCGTGTAGCACACATGGCTGAGACACACGCCCGTGTCTATGCCAGTTTGATCAATTCTGAGCATTCTGTTTCTCAAAATTTAAGGTGCAGGGGACACAATGCCCAACTACCGCCGTGTGTCACGCACGGTCTAGACACACGGGCGTGTGTCTGCCCGTGTGGACAAAATAAAGCCATTTCTAGCTTCATTTCTCACCCAAAATTACACTAATGACCTGCACTAAAACTCATATCCGAAAACCAACCAATCCAAGCATTGAATTCAAGCAATTTATAACATCTAACATGATATATTGTTACATGCATTCATGCTTGTAATCTTATCATTTTATAAGCATACTCATTTAACCTTTCCCAATCAATCAATAATAAACACATATATTATATCCATAAAATAAACTTAAATACATATATACATGTACCAAAACATAATCATCTCTAGCCATTCTAATGGCTAGACTACTATAATCATTTACATTTACATGCCAATATGACCAATATAACCTATACATGCCATTATAACCATAACTGATTTACCGTATTGTACCGACATGGGCTGATGGATAGTGTGAATGATCTCCGCCAAGCTTCCGATTTACTCTAAAACAGGGTAATAAAACTAAGTAAGCATAAAATGCTTAGTAAGCTCGTATAACATGGTACTTAACTTACCATTCATTCTATTTTGAGGTAACTATGTAAGGCATATTCAACCAATTTGATCTCAAGCCCTATACATATTCTCATTGCCCTTGTTAGTCATATATTCCATAATAACATCAAAACATATACGAGCTCAACAACAATCAGGTTTCCATGAACACATGTTTTCCACATCATGTATTCATTTAACATATATAAATCATCTCTTGTATTCCAGGCAGATACGTGTAATAACTCATTTCTTATTCATATTTTCTCATGTCTGGATTGTTACCCGTTGAATTTATTCAAAATATCAATGGAAATATAGGTAGTACATTTGAGGTGTACAAATCTATCCTCATAGATGAATATGTTTATCAAATAAATTTTCATGTTCATATGTCATAATTTCATTCTTCCATATTTCATAAAACATCATTTCCATGTACTTCAAGCAAATACATGTAAAAACTCATTTCTTTTCATATCAGAGTTTTACCAGTTGAATTATTGAAAATATCGATGGATATTCAGGTAGTACACCCAAAGTGTACAATTTAGGAATCTGTCAATTCATGTTTGGGGTACCCATTAGGGCACATAACCAGAAATCTCACTCTCGAGCCACATATCATACAACAGGATTACCGGGCCAGGCTAAATCCTTTTTATAACATATGCTCTAAAGAGCTTGATCTGGATTACCCGTCCGGGCTAAATCCAATCTATATCATATGCTCGAGAGGGTTTATGCAGGATTACCCGTCCGGGCTAAATCCTATCTGTAATTGGGTCAATAGGATTACTCGTCCGAGCTAAATCCCATCAGCAACAAATGCAGGACCTCATTCATTTCGGGAAATCACATATCCATCGATTTTCCATTTTATTTAACTGGGATTTAAATATTTTTCTCAAGCATTATCGGGCATGTGATTATTTCATACATCCACAACATTCGTATAATTCAAATAAACACATTCCATATTCATTTCAAGCATATAAGTAATATGCTCATCATTTATCCTTTATCATCTATCGGGCCTTATCATTTAATTTAATCATTTTTATTTATTGGGCTTGATCGGATATGTAATCATTTCACATATGTATGACATTTATACAATTTACATAAACACAATCAATGCAAGCATGTAATTAAACACAATTTAGTTACACAAACTTACCTCGATAATGTTCGTGTACGTAAAATCTACTAATCTGACATTTTCTTCTTTCTTCATTCTAGCTCCGAATTTGGTCTATTCGAATTTATACGAGTAAATTTTTGCATCAATTTCTCATATTTCATACCCATTTGGACTCAATTTATATTCTAGGCAAAATTTCCATTTTGCCCTAACTTTTCCATAAATTTCTATTTCGTCCCTAGGCTCGGAAAATAAAATTTGTGCAATTTACTCCCTATTCCAAGTCTAACCAAAATTCCATCACAAAATTTACAGCACATGTATTCATAAAAATTCAGAATTTTCGATAAAATTTCACAACTTTACATTTTAGTCCCTAAATTATGTTTTCATCAAAAAATCACTTTGTAAAAGTTGCTTATCTATCAACAATCTTTCATTTTCTACCATAAATTTTTAATTTTCAGCATATACACCCATGACCCATTTTCCATACTTTGATAACTTTACAAATTGATCCCCCAAATAGATATGATTAAGATATCTCGATTTCAAAAATATCAAAGTTACTAAAAACATGGCAAGGAAACTTACCCAATTTGGTCATGAAAGTTTCTTCTCTCTCTCCTAGGGTTTCCATGTATTTTTGGGGAAGAATATGAGAAAATAAGATGATATTTTCCTTTATCATCTTTTAATTAATGAATTTATTTCAATTTCCAATTTAGTCCTTACCCTTTTTCTAAATTTCCATGGATGAGTCACCAAAATATCTACATACTTTTCTTAATGGTTTAATTGCCAAATAAAGACCTCAAATTTTGAATTCCATAGCTATTTACTCTTTATAGCTACTAGAATTCAACTTTTGTCTTTTATGCAATTTAGTCCTTCTCGTAATTAAGAACAAAATTAGTAAAATTTTCGTATCGGAATTTTCACACGACATCACTATCATAATATGAACCATGTAATAAAATAAAAATAAATTTTATTTTCGGACCGGATTGTGGTCCTAAAACCACTATCCCGATCTCACTGAAATTGGGTTGTTTTAGGCTGGGGGTTGTGGTATAGTACGTTTAGCTTACTTTTTATCTACGCTACAGTATTGTTACAATATTTAATCTCACCGCCACTGTTTTTTTTGCATTAACTACAGGTAAACGTACCACCCATCTAAATCTACCATTTGTTCCTTAAATTGATTCAATGTATTCGAATAACATGAATACTTCAATTTATTCAAATTTTAATATAAAATATTTGAACCTACAGAATGCAACTCTACTTATAACACTTCTCCTAATTATAATTATTTAATTTAGTATAAATTTGTTGAAGCAATTTAATAGTGAGTAAACAAACATAATTAAAAAGAAATTTAGTATAATGAAGGTCCGCGAGTCCCTTGCAACTTGCAAACAATTTTTTTTTTTTTTACAATTTTCTTTTAAAAATTTAAAATAAATATAATTTTAGGTTTTAAGATTTTAGTGTTTAGGAATTAACACTTACTATTTTAAAATTTTATAAAAAAATTAATTAATTTTACCAAAATTTTCTTACATCTTAAAATATTACCTGTCCAACTACTATAGAACGAACCTTTTAATAAATTATAATAATAATAATTCAAAAAATTCATATCTTAAAAGAATTAAAAAAACTCAAAACATTTATAAAATATTTTACATATATATTAAAATAATAAATAATTGAACAAAATAACATATTATCAGAAAAGTGTAAAAAATTTAGAAGTTATATAGATTTCTAAAATTTTAAAAATGTTAATTTTTCAAGAAATATCTATCTATTGGTATTTGATTTAAAATAATAGTTTTTATGTATTATGCATGTCCATTTTACAGTCTATATCCGAGATTCATGATTTTCCTTCCCAATAATGTTACCTACAAGATACGAGTTTGCGTTCTCCTCTTAAAAATCCAATTTGAAATGATAGTTTTAATGAATATTTTGGCAAAAATAATAATTTTTGCAATTTTTTTGTTAAAAATATTAAAATATAAAAGTAATAAGATACCATTTGTGAAAAAAAAAATGTCAAATGATATTTTCTTTCATAGAACATTTTGAATTTTTTTTTTCATTATTTTGAATTTATTTAAATTTTCTGAAAATTTAAAAATTAAGAATTTTTTAAAATTTTTTAATTACATATTTTCATTTTTATATTTTATATTTTTTAACTTTTTGTTGTTATTAGATTGGTATTTATTTTGCTGTTATGGTTATTACTCGCTTTCTTATAATGTTTTACAACTTTAATATGTTTTATAAAAAATTATAATTTAAAAAGTTACATTTAAAATGAATTTAGACAAATAAATATCCAATTTTAAATAAACATAAACATCCATTTATTAATGTTAGAATTAAGTTACCTGAATCTTTATTTAAATAAAACACGGTGGTAAAATAAAATAAAAGTAAAATTCATATAGAACTATACTTCTTTTATTTATTTTAGAATAAGGTTTTTAAACCTTATTAAACTCCATCTATTTGATATTGATTAGAATAAGGTGTTTCAATCTTATTACACTCCTATTACAATATGGTTTTATAAGCCTATAAATAGACATAGTCTACTCCTCTTATAATTATTCGAATTCAACATAATGAATTATCTTCTCCTCTGCCCATGGTTTTTTCCCGACAAGGTTTCCATAAAATCTGTGTGTTCTTTAATTTTCTTTTCTTTGCGATACATTGTTATTACCGGCGTTCTATTTTTTACAAATTCATATCAGAGCTTTAGGGTTATTCATCTCAATCACGGTAATGGCGTCTTTGAAGTATGAAATGTCGCTATTGGATTGCAACACCAGATTTGTATTGTGGTAAATAAAGATGCAAGCAGTTCTTGCATAGATGGACTTAGAGGAAGCCCTGTTAGGGGTAGATAAGATGCCTTCGACATTGACAGAGGCAGAGAAGAAGCGCAAGGATCGAAAGGCGTTACACAGTTACATCTGCATTTGTGTAACGAAATTTTGCAGGCTGTGATGAAGGAGAAGACAGCCGCTGAATCATGGAAGAGGCTGGAATAAATATGTATGTCAAAAACTTCAACTAGCAAGTTGCATATGAAGCAGCGTCTTTATGCTTATCGTTTAGAGGAAGGTGCGTCTGTGCACGAACACTTAATAGTGTTTAAAGAAATTCTCTCAAACTTGGAGGCCATGGAGGTTCAGTATGATAAGGAAGATCTAGGGTTGATTCTACTTTGTTCGTTACCCTCGTCTTATTCAACCTTTAGAAACACAATTTTATATAGCCGCAAGTCTCTCATAGTTGATAAGGTTTATGATTCTTTAACCTCGAATGATAAGATGAAGCATTTTGTGGTTAAAACTGACTTTCAAGGAGAGGGTCTCATTATTCGTGGGAAACAAGATCGAAATGCTGATGATGATCATGGAAGGACACAGGAATGAAATCCTCGCGGTAAATCTAAGGTTAGATCAAAGTCTTCAAATAGAGGTAACACTTGTAACTTCTATAAGAAAAAAAAGGCATAATAATTTTGAGTGCTATAAGCTATAGAACAAGATCAAAAGGAAGGCTGCGAATCAAAAGGGAAAGAAACCAAAAAATTTCGGTGAAGCTAATGTTGTAGAAGACTACAGCGATAGTGAACTTCTAGTCGCTTCTGTCAATAATTCTAAAGTGAGCGAGGAGTGGATCTTTGATTCAGGCTGCACCTTCCACATGAGTCCCAATCGGGATTGGTTTATAACTTACGAAATAGTATCTGAAGGTGTTATTTTGATGGGAAATAATGCTTTGTGTAAAATCGCATGTGTTGGAACAATTAAAGTTAAGATGTTTGATGGAGTTGTCAGAACATTTAGTGACGTATGACATGTTCCAGAATTGGAAAGAAATTTAATTTCGTTGAGTACACTTGATTCAAAAGGGTACAAATACACAGATGAAAGTGGGGTTTTGAAGATTTCTAGAGGTTCCTTCGTTATGATGAAAGGGCAGAGAAAGACTGCCAAGTTATATGTTCTGCAGGGTTCTACTGTTACTAGTGATGCAGCTGTCACTTCCTCTTCCTTGTCAGATGATGATATTACTAAACTTTGTCATATGAGTGAGAATGGCATGATAGAATTGAGCAAAAGAGGACTTCTTGATGGGTAAGGAATTTGCAAATTGAAGTTCTGTGAGCACTACATTTTTGGGAAGCAAAAGAGAGTTTGATTTACCGGAGGAATCCATAACACAAAGGGAATATTGGAGTATATTCATTCTGATCTATAGGGGCCATCCAAAGTGCCTTTAAGAGGTGAAGCTAATTATATGCTAACTTTTATTGATGATTTTTCTAAAAAAGTTTGGGCTTTTTTCCTGAAGCAGAAAAATGATGTGTTTTTCGCATTTAAGTCTTAGAAAACTATGATTGAAAAATAGATGGGAAAACAAATAAAATACCTCTGCATAGACAATGGTTTAGAGTTCTGTTATGATGAGTTTAATAAACTGTGCAAGTCAAAAGGGATCGTGAAACACTTAACAGTTTGTCATACTCCACAGCAAAACAGTGTTACAGAATGAATGAACAAAATGATTATGAAGAAGGTTTGATGTATGTTGTCAAATGCCAACTTACCAAAGTCATTTTGGGCCAAAGTAGCTTTTACTGTATCTTTTTGATCAACTAATCTCTATCCGTTGTCATTGAGAAAAAGACTCCACAAGAGGTATGGTCTAGTAATCCTGCTGACTATTCTGATTTAAAGATCTTTGAGTGTCCTACATATGCTCATGTTGATAATAGAAAATTGAAACCGAGATCCATTACATGTATTTTTCTTGGTTATAAAGTTGGTGTAAAAAGGTATAAATTATGGTGTAACACCCCAAACCCGGCCCAGTCGTTATGACCAGATCCGGTGTGTCACATGGATAGTTAATTATGCTTCGATCTTCTTAATGCTTGTGGTGTTGGTTTTAGCAAAACTGTATTACCTTTGTTTTTAAAGACACTTGGTTTGTTTATGAAAACCCCTATCCACTATCAGTTGAGGATTACTTCCTAAAAGATCTTATTATAAAGCTGTTGCCATTAGGTTACCCATTTATCGCGTAGAGTATGTTTTGAAAATGTTTGTTAATTTAAAATAAAAGTTCGTGCTGAAGTTTTAAACAAGTAATAAATAAATAAAGTGAAAACTAAAATAAAAATAAAAAAAATACCGAGCGGCCTTATTACAGTTTAAAACCCAAATAAGAATAAAAGTTTAAAGAAATAAATTTGAAATTATAAACCAAACAGAGGATCACATGGCCACTCCGAATCCCTCGCAGCTCCAAGTCCACTAAGGTTGGGGTTCACCTGCATGGATGGAAAGAAAGGGGGTGAGTTTGTGAAAACTCAGTGTGTAAGCTAACCCAACCAGAGTCAGAGATCAGTTCAAGCTCAGAGTGGGCCTAAGCCCTATTCAGATACAGTGATAACTGGGCCTTAGCCCTATTCAGAAAATAGTGTGGGCCTTAGGTCATTACAGTAACAGATCAGTGTATTATGCATGTATACAAAGCCCAAGCCCAATCCAGCCCTACACACCACCCGTACCAGCCCTACACACCATGTGGGGAATAACTCAACCCACCCAGCCCTACACACCACAGTCGCAGCATAGCTGCTTATTCAGATATTGTGGCCAAGCCACCAGAACAGTAATACGAGGCAAAGCCACTAAGCAAAATACGTGGCATTGCCACTTTAGCACTTCCTCCGTCATAATAACCCAATCCCATGCAACAGAATATAACATGACATGGCATGCAGAGTATCAGAGATAATAGCATGCAAATCAGTCAACCTAACCCTAGGGGTAAAATGGTCTTTTAGCACTTAAGGGTACAATAGTAATTTTTCACCCTTTAGGGGTATTTCAATAAATTTCCCAGATTTTAGGGTTTCATGCTCATTACAGTCTACTAACAGACCTATCATTGTCCAAGTAACTTAGTTAGCCCATTTCATTATTACTGAGTCATCAGGCCCTAAAACCCCTAATGGGCCCGACAGAGTCCACAAGCTACTGTGGCCCACTAAGTCCAAATTTTCCACTCATTTTAGCAGATCTAATAACCAGATTACCAGAATATAATTACCGCTTGATTTCACTCATATGGGCCTGTAAGCCCATTGGGCCTAAATTCGGCCCTTCGAGGCCCAAAACCACTCAAAAGCATGAAAACGTGCACACAACAGTCTTACCGATTGCGGTACCAACTTTACCATTTCAAACTGACCCATGAGCGCTCACACGCTCGCAAGCCCTCGAAATGCTAAAATTTCGGTATTTCGACATTTCAGCTTTTGCCGATCTAGTCTACTAGAGGGTGGCAATTACACACCTGTTTGCGGTATACTCAGAAGTCCCTTTAGCGAATATCCTACAATCGTTTAAATCACACTGTTAATCCCATCATTCCATAAAACTTAACACCACACTGTCTTACCCATTCGGCAACATTCAAGTATGATTAACACCTACCTTGCCAAAATCTATCCACTAGATCTAGATTTAGATCACTTCAACTGTCTTAGCCTCCAACTGCTTCTCGTTAGATCGCCTCTTTACCACACTAGAACACATGAGAACCAAAAGAAAAAGACTAACATAGATGTTTATCCAAAAGAAAACAACACCGACAGCCACCTTAAAGAGTTAGGGGTTTTTAGCGTTTCTAGAATCACAAGGTTACGAAAGAAAGGATTCGAGCACTTACCACTAGTTTGTCTTGACAGAAAAGAGTTTCCAACCACTAGCCTAGTCCAGATCTATTGTAGATCTACTTAGCACGCAAGAAGAGGATAGATCTAAGTGATTCGGCCTTTGGAAATCCACTAGAGATAAGTTTCGGTTTTGAGAGGAAAGGTAGAAGAAGAAGAAAAGTTTATGAAAGGAGGGGAGATGGTCAACAGAGAGAAATAAGAGGTTTGAGGGTTTGGCTTTTGAAAGATTAGTACTGTAATGGCCTAAATTCAAAGTTATCGGAACAGTGGTTTCGTAACCACAAATCCGATTTAAAGAGAAATTTATTTTAATATTTTTTTTACATGAATATTGTTGTGATAGGAAAATCGTATGAAAATATTGATAGAAAAATTTTACCAAATTAGTAGTTAGTTAATAAAAAGAAATTATTGAAGAAATTAGGTAAAGACAAGTTATCGGGAGCTTGATCTCGTAAAACCGAGTCAAAAATATTTTTATAAATATTTGTGGAATGTTAGTAATATTGTATTAAAATTTTGTTAGAAAATTTTAACGTTTGGGCAGTCAATTAAATGAAAAGGACTAAATTGGAAAAGGAGTAAAAGTTGTTAGGATGATTAAATAGCTTAAGTGTTTAATTAGAAAGGATTTAAAAAGAAAATAGACCCAAAATTTATTTGGGCTGGACGGCAAGGGCATAAAATCAGCAGAAAAGTGGATGAATTAAGGGCAAAATTGGAATATTGCATTATTAACTAAATAAAACTAGGACTAATATGGAAATATCTAGATTTCTTGAGATTTCTCTTCATTCTCATCAGAAAAACGCCATAGGAGGGGTTCTTTAAGCTGGTTTTTCATACTTTTTGCACCAAGTGAGTTAATCCTTGCCTTTTTCTTGTAATTTTTGTGTTTTTAAGACTTTTACAACTAGGTCCTACTATTAAATTCATTAGTTTTTGATTTTATGGATGAAATTGAAAGTCACCATGGTTGAGTTCTGTAAGTATATGAATATTTAGCATGGAATTTAAGCTTTAATCTTATTATATGATGATTTTATGGAATAAAATGTAAAGAAAGTGAATATTTAGGACCTATTTGTAAAAGAGTATGAAATTGAAGTTGCTTCTGAAATTCTTGTTCCCAAAGGTTACAAGATAGTTTAAAATGATGGAATAAAGTATTAATTGAGAAAAATCAGCTCAATTGAGAGGTTAATTGAGTAGGGACGAAACTATCACTTATTAAAAGCTTGGGGGAAAAATGGTAATAAACCTCTTGCACTAAAACAGTTTTGGACAGCAGCAGTAGTCCAACTTTGAAAAATCACCATAAATTTTAGAAATCGAATTAGAGGGTGAACAAAATATGGAATTAAAGCTTATTGAGTCTAGTTTCTCATAGAAGAAAGAGAGTAAACAATAGAATTGTAAATCTTGAGATATAATGCATTTTGTGAGACAAGGTCAGAATGATTTCGGGTTCCCCTGTTTTGACTTTGGAAAATCACCAAAAATTGTATAAAAATAATTATGGAGTTAAATTTATATGTTTAAAATCCTTAATGAATATATTTTCAAGAGAAACAAGCGGGAACATCATCCGAGTTCCGTATGAGGAGATAATTAATTTTTAGTGAAGAAAGGTCGGAACTGTCATATAGCAGAACAGGGGTAACTTTAAAGAATAAACTGTACTAAATGGCTAAACCAAAAATTCTGAAAATTTTATGGTTAGAATATATGTGAGTCTGGTTTCAGGTAAAATTTACGGATCTTAATTTGGAGTCCCGTAGCTCAAGATGAAAATAATTTAGTGACTATGACGCAAGTAGACAGCCTTGGATGAACTATAAATGGTAGTGGAATTGTAGAAAATGGTACATATGAACATGAAATGTTAATTTGATGAATAAATTTATTTATTTAGATCCTGAAGACTCAAACACGAAGCTAGATCGGGGAAAGGAAAAAGTTTGGGATTAGTAGATTTTTGTATACAAACAAGTATCGAGGTAAGTTCGTGTAACTTGAATTATATTCTTAAATGCTTGAAATGTATGTTATTGATGTGAATATGAATTGAATATTCATTATATGAAAATTGATGAAACATTGATATATTTGATGAAAAGTGAAAGAAATCCCAGTTGAATGGAAGGAAAATTCGATGGATCTCTGAAAAGGAATTGACGGTAAAAAGGGATCTAGCCCGGACGGGTGATCCTATCTTGATATAGCCCTCCCGAAGAATATGTGGAAAATGGATTTAGCCCGGACGGGTAATCCAAATTAGGGTCTGAATTTAGCCTGGACTGGTAATTCAGATCCAAGCTCATTAGAGTAATTGTCGTTGCAGGGGATTTAGCCTGGACTGGTAATCCCGACAATACTCTATGAGTTTATATTACAGGGGATTTAGCCTGGACTGGTAATCCCGCTGTAAGGATGAGGTTCGCGGGAGTGTGCTCTCTGAAATGAAAATATGCGCACATGAATATGAATTGACGGACCCGGATTTGTACACTAAAGTGTACCCTTGAAAATCCATCGAAATTCCGAGAAATTCAACGGGATAAATATGGGAAAATAATAATGGAATGGAAATTACGGTATTGATGAGCTCATCAATCTCAATATATATTATTGATACATTGAAATTATTGTACTAACTTGAATGTTGAGTTTGTGCATGTTAAGGTAACAATACATTGAATGGATGTATGTATGTTTATTGTATTGTATCGAAAATATTAGGTAAGTATAATTCTTGTTACATGAGCTTACTAAGCACAATGTGCTTACCCTGTTTTCTTTTTCCCTGTTTGTAGTATCAAGAGCTCGGAGGTCGGATTCAGTCGGAGATACATCACACTATCAACCTCAATATTTTGGTATATCTAGAACTTTATTTTAGAAATCAATGGCATGTATAAGTTAATAAAGTAAATGTTGATGTGAAATGAATGTAAAGTTAGCCATTGGTATGGCTAACAAACCTTAGTTTGGTGTTTAATGTGATTATCTTATGAATGTGCATGAATCTTTTATAAAGATATGCTGAATTGGATTGGTTGATTTGGATTGGTATCGGTTTAAGTTTTGCAGGGAAGGCTACATATTTATAAAGGGGATATATTGAGTTTCAAAAAAAAAAAACTATTGTTCGGTAAACTTCGGTAATGCCTCGTACCCTATTTCGGTGACGAATACGGGTAGGGGGTGTTACATTTGTTGGTATCAGAGCTACGGTTTAGCCGGTTCTCAGCCGACATAGCAAATACGGTATTAGCTATACATGCCATTTAAATTATTGTTGATAGTGTGATATCTCCTGACCATTTAAATGTGTTTTTCTTATAGTAAATGTCTGCCGACCGAGCTCAATCCGAGGAAGCCGGGAGTCATGCTCCGGCCCCGGAAAGGGAACAAAGAGAAGTCGAAGCTACTAGTAGGAGAAGGTCCGAGACAAGAGACCAAAGTGAAGAGGCTAAAATGGCCCTCTATCAAATGATGAATGATTGGTGTACTCAGTATATAAGAACTAACCCTGTAGTGCAGCAAACTCAAGCTCCTCCTCCTCCTCCACCGGTTCCCGTGACTATACAGGGTACAGGTATTGAATCTACCAGGAAAGGAAAAGCTCCTGTTGATAAAATTAGAAAGTATGGGGCTGAAGAATTCCGAGCTGCAGTTGATGATGATTCTGAAAGGGCTGAGTTTTGGTTAGAGAATACTACCCGGGTTTTAGAAGAATTATCGTGCACACCAGAAGAATGTCTGAAATGTGCTATTTCACTGTTAAAAGACACGGCTTATCATTGGTGGAAGACTAAAGCTTCGGTGGTTCCAAAAGAAGAGATTACTTGGGAGTTCTTTCAGAATGAATTTAAAAAGAAATATATCAGCCAGAGATTTCTTGATCAGAAAAGAAAAGAATTTCTTGAGCTGAAACAGGGCAATAGATCGGTATCTGAGTATGAAAGAGAATTTGTTCGGTTGAGTAAATATGCTCGGGAATGGGTACAATCAGAAGCCGAAATGTGTAAACGATTTGAAGAGGGGCTAAATGAAGACATTAAGTTGTTGATCGAAATTCTTGAAATTCGTGAGTTTGCTACACTGACAGAGCGAGCTTATAAAGCAGAAGAGCTGAGTAAAGAGAAGAAACAAGCTGAAAGGGAAGCTCGAATTGCTAGTAAGAGACCGGTGAGCAAATCACAGTTTTCTACTTCAAAGAAATTGAAAAAGTATCAAGATCGTTTCACTTCAGTCACTGGACATTCAAGTAGAGAACGAGGCTCTCAACGCTCTAATCCAAGACCATCTACTCCATCAGTGACCAGTGTGGGCAGTGTCGGTACTCCTAAGCCGAGATGTCAGTACTGTAATAAAGTTCATTTTGGAGAATGCCGACTGAGAAGTGGGGCTTGTTATCGATGCGGTTCATTTGATCATTTTCTCAGAGATTGTCCAGAAAGGGGTGAAAAAGAAGCTGAACAGATATCGAAGCCGAGTAATCCAGTTTCGAGAGGCAGACCACCACGACCAGCTGGTAATGTCAGTGGTAGCCGAGGAGCTACGAAAGAATTTGCAGGCAGGTCTGAGACACGAGCACCTGCTAGGACAAATGCCATCCGTGCCAAAGAAGATGCCTCAGCACCCGATGTTATTACTGGTACATTTTCTTTGCTTGACACTAATATTACTGCATTAATTGATCCTGGTTCTACGCATTCATATATATGTATAAAGCTTGCATGTGTTAAAAATTTATCTGTTGAACCAACTGAATTTGCGGTTAAAGTCTCGAACCCCCTAGGCCAGTCTGTGTTGGTGGATAAAATTTGTAAAGATTGTCCACTAATGGTAAGAGGTTATTGTTTCTCGGCCGATTTGATGTTACTTCCTTTTGATGAGTTTGATGTGATATTGGGCATGGATTGGCTAACCCAGCATGATGCAGTAGTAAATTGTAGACAAAAATATATTTTGTTAAAATGTCAGAACGGTGAATTGCTTCGGGTTAAATCGGGTCAGACAGAGGGGTTATCTGATGTCATTTCAGTTATTACTGCTCAAAGGTATATCAAAAAGGGGTATGATGCTTTTCTTGCTTATGTATTAGACACTAAGGTATCTGAGTCGAAGATTCAGGCAGTGCCAGTGGTATGTGAATTTTCTGATGTGTTTCCAGAAGAATTACCAGGGTTCCCACCAGAAAGAGAAGTGGAATTCTCTATAGATTTGGTTCCAGGAACTACTCCAATTTTCATAGCTCCGTACCGGATGGCTCCTACAGAATTAAAAGAGTTAAAGATACAGTTACAGGAACTTGTTGATAAGGGTTTTGTTCGACCGAGTCATTCACCTTGGGGTGCCCCGGTTTTGTTTGTGAAAAAGAAAGACGGATCTTTGAGATTGTGTATTGACTACCGACAGATTAATAAAGTAACTATAAAGAATAAGTACCCGTTACCCCGGATTGATGATTTATTTGACCAGCTGAAAGGTGCTACAGTGTTTTCAAAGATTGATCTCCGATCGGGTTATTATCAGTTACGGGTAAAGGAATCAGATGTGCCAAAGACAGCTTTCAGAACTAGGTACGGGCATTATGAGTTTTTGGTTATGCCATTTGGGCTAACTAATGCACCTGCAGTATTTATGGATCTGATGAACCGGATATTCAAACCGTATTTAGACAGATTTGTGGTAGTATTCATTGATGATATTTTAGTCTATTCTCGAGATGAAAATGAACATGCAGAACATTTGAGAATAGTGTTGCAAATTTTACGTGCAAAACAACTTTATGCTAAATTCAGTAAATGTGAATTCTGGCTTCGAGAAGTGGGTTTTCTTGGACATATTGTATCTACTGAAGGCATTAGGGTAGACCCGAATAAAATCTCAGCTATTGTAAATTGGAATCCACCGAAAAATGTATCTGAAGTTAGAAGTTTCTTGGGCTTAGCTGGGTATTATCGGAGATTTGTACAGGGGTTCTCTATGATAGCTTCTCCAATGACTCGTCTACTGCAGAAAGATGTAAAGTTTGAGTGGACCGATGAATGCCAGCGGAGTTTCGACCGATTGAAAGATCTGTTAACGAAAGCACCTGTACTAGTGCAGCCTGAACCGGGTAAGGAATTTGTTATTTACAGTGATGCCTCATTAAATGGTTTAGGTTGTGTTTTGATGCAAGAAGGTAAAGTTATAGCCTATGCTTCAAGACAACTTAAACCTCATGAAAGAAATTACCCAGTACATGATCTTGAATTAGCTGCTATTGTATTTGCGTTGAAGATATGGCGGCATTACTTGTACGGTGAGAAATGTTATGTTTATACTGATCATAAAAGCTTGAAATATTTGATGACACAGAAAGATTTGAATTTAAGACAGCGCAGGTGGCTCGAACTGATAAAGGATTATGATTTGACTATTGATTACCATCCGGGTAAAGCTAATGTTGCAGCTGATGCTTTGAGCCGGAAATCTTTATTTGCTTTGCGAGCTATGAATACCCGGTTATCATTATCTGGAGATGGTTCAATTATAGCTGAAATGAAAGCTAGACCAGTGTTTCTACAGCAGATCTGTGAGGCTCAGAAAAATGATGAAAAGTTACAAGCTAAACGGGCACAATGTGGGTCGAGTACTGATTCTGAATTTCAGGTTGGGATCGATGGTTGTTTATTATTCAGAGACAGGGTATGTGTACCTCAGAATTCAGAACTCATACAGAAAATTTTACACGAGGCTCACAGCAGTACTATGTCTGTACATCCAGGGAGTAATAAAATGTATAATGATTTGAAAAAGTTGTACTGGTGGCCAGGTATGAAACGTGATATCTCTGAGTTTGTATCAAGGTGTTTGGTATGTCAGCAAGTTAAAGCTGAACATCAGGTACCTTCGGGGTTACTTCAGCCAATCACTATACCAGAATGGAAATGGGAAAGGATTACAATGGATTTTGTATCTGGATTACCATTGTCTCCGAGAAAGAAAGATGCTATTTGGGTGATCGTTGACCGGTTGACGAAGTCAGCACACTTTATTCCAGTACGTATAGATTATTCTTTAGATAAATTGGCTGAATTGTATATATCTGAGATTGTCAGGCTACATGGAGTGCCTGTCTCTATTATATCAGATAGGGATCCCCGATTTACATCTCGTTTCTGGAACAAATTGCAAGAAGCTTTAGGTACTCAATTATCTTTCAGCACTGCATTTCATCCTCAAACAGATGGCCAATCTGAACGTGTAATTCAGGTATTGGAAGATATGCTCCGATGTTGTATATTAGAATTTGAAGGTAATTGGGAGAGGTATCTACCTTTGATTGAATTTGCTTACAATAACAGTTATCAGTCCAGTATTAAAATGGCTCCGTATGAAGCTTTGTATGGTAGAAAATGTAGAACACCGTTATATTGGGCAGAGCTTAGTGAAAAGAAGATACATGGAGTTGATTTGATTCGGGAAACAGAAGAAAAAGTAAAGGTGATTCGGGATAGTCTAAAAGCAGCTTCCGATCGTCAAAAGTCATATGCTGATCTTAAACGAAAAGAGATTGAATTTCAGGTTGGTGACAAGGTATTCTTAAAAGTGTCTCCGTGGAAGAAAGTTCTCCGGTTCGGTCGAAAGGGTAAATTGAGTCCAAGATTTATCGGGCCATATGAAATCCTAGAAAGAATTGGACCGGTAGCTTATCGATTGGCATTACCACCAGAACTTGATAGAATCCATAACGTTTTTCATGTGTCTATGCTACGACGGTATCGGTCGGATCCTCCACATGTTATTTCTCCGACAGAAGTGGAGATTCAGCCAGATATGAGTTACAGTGAAGAACCAATTAAGATTTTGGCACGAGAGACAAAGGAGCTTAGAAATAAAAAGATAAATTTGGTAAAAGTATTATGGCAAAAGCACGGGATTGAGGAAGCGACATGGGAACCGGAGGAGGCAATGAGGAAACAATACCCGAACCTCTTTACTGGTAAGATTTTCGAGGACGAAAATCCTTCAAGGGGGGAGAGTTGTAATGGCCTAAATTCAAAGTTATCGGAACAGTGGTTTCGTAACCACAAATCCGATTTAAAGAGAAATTTATTTTAATATTTTTTTTTACATGAATATTGTTGTGATAGGAAAATCGTATGAAAATATTGATAGAAAAATTTTACCGAATTAGTAGTTAGTTAATAAAAAGAAATTATTGAAGAAATTAGGTAAAGACAAGTTATCGGGAGCTTGATCTCGTAAAACCGAGTCAAAAATATTTTTATAAATATTTGTGGAATGTTAGTAATATTGTATTAAAATTTTGTTAGAAAATTTTAACGTTTGGGCAGTCAATTAAATGAAAAGGACTAAATTGGAAAAGGAGTAAAAGTTGTTAGGATGATTAAATAGCTTAAGTGTTTAATTAGAAAGGATTTAAAAAGAAAATAGACCCAAAATTTATTTGGGCTGGACGGCAAGGGCATAAAATCAGCAGAAAAGTGGATGAATTAAGGGCAAAATTGGAATATTGCATTATTAACTAAATAAAACTAGGACTAATATGGAAATATCTAGATTTCTTGAGATTTCTCTTCATTCTCATCAGAAAAACGCCATAGGAGGGGTTCTTTAAGCTGGTTTTTCATACTTTTTGCACCAAGTGAGTTAATCCTTGCCTTTTTCTTGTAATTTTTGTGTTTTTAAGACTTTTACAACTAGGTCCTACTATTAAATTCATTAGTTTTTGATTTTATGGATGAAATTGAAAGTCACCATGGTTGAGTTCTGTAAGTATATGAATATTTAGCATGGAATTTAAGCTTTAATCTTATTATATGATGATTTTATGGAGTAAAATGTAAAGAAAGTGAATATTTAGGACCTATTTGTAAAAGAGTATGAAATTGAAGTTGCTTCTGAAATTCTTGTTCCCAAAGGTTACAAGATAGTTTAAAATGATGGAATAAAGTATTAATTGAGAAAAATCAGCTCAATTGAGAGGTTAATTGAGTAGGGACGAAACTATCACTTATTAAAAGCTTGGGGGAAAAATGGTAATAAACCTCTTGCACTAAAACAGTTTTGGACAGCAGCAGTAGTCCAACTTTGAAAAATCACCATAAATTTTAGAAATCGAATTAGAGGGTGAACAAAATATGGAATTAAAGCTTATTGAGTCTAGTTTCTCATAGAAGAAAGGGAGTAAACAATAGAATTGTAAATCTTGAGATATAATGCATTTTGTGAGACAAGGTCAGAATGATTTCGGGTTCCCCTGTTTTGATTTTGGAAAGTCACCAAAAATTGTATAAAAATAATTATGGAGTTAAATTTATATGTTTAAAATCCTTAATGAATATATTTTCAAGAGAAACAAGCGGGAACATCATCCGAGTTCCGTATGAGGAGATAATTAATTTTTAGTGAAGAAAGGTTGGAACTGTCATATAGCAGAACAGGGGTAATTTTAAAGAATAAACTGTACTAAATGGCTAAACCAAAAATTCTGAAAATTTTATGGTTAGAATATATGTGAGTCTAGTTTCAGGTAAAATTTACGGATCTTAATTTGGAGTCCCGTAGCTCAAGATGAAAATAATTTAGTGACTATGACGCAAGTAGACAGCCTTGGATGAACTATAAATGGTAGTGGAATTGTAGAAAATGGTACATATGAACATGAAATGTTAATTTGATGAATAAATTTATTTATTTAGATCCTGAAGACTCAAACACGAAGCTAGATCGAGGAAAGGAAAAAGTTTGGGATTAGTAGATTTTTGTATACAAACAAGTATCGAGGTAAGTTCGTGTAACTTGAATTATATTCTTAAATGCTTGAAATGTATGTTATTGATGTGAATATGAATTGAATATTCATTATATGAAAATTGATGAAACATTGATATATTTGATGAAAAGTGAAAGAAATCCCAGTTGAATGGAAGGAAAATTCGATGGATCTCTGAAAAGGAATTGACGGTAAAAAGGGATCTAGCCCGGACGGGTGATCCTATCTTGATATAGCCCTCCCGAAAAATATGTGGAAAATGGATTTAGCCCGGACGGGTAATCCAAATTAGGGTCTGAATTTAGCCTGGATTGGTAATTCAGATCCAAGCTCATTAGAGTAATTGTCGTTGCAGGGGATTTAGCCTGGACTGGTAATCCCGACAATACTCTATGAGTTTATATTACAGGGGATTTAGCCTGGACTGGTAATCCCGCTGTAAGGATGAGGTTCGCGGGAGTGTGCTCTCTGAAATGAAAATATGCGCACATGAATATGAATTGACGGACCCGGATTTGTACACTAAAGTGTACCCCTGAAAATCCATCGAAATTCCGAGAAATTCAACGGGATAAATATGGGAAAATAATAATGGAATGGAAATTACGGTATTGATGAGCTCATCAATCTCAATATATATTATTGACACATTGAAATTATTGTACTAACTTGAATGTTGAGTTTGTGCATGTTAAGGTAACAATACATTGAATGGATGTATGTATGTTTATTGTATTGTATCGAAAATATTAGGTAAGTATAATTCTTGTTACATGAGCTTACTAAGCACAATGTGCTTACCCTGTTTTCTTTTTCCCTGTTTGTAGTATCAAGAGCTCGGAGGTCGGATTCAGTCGGAGATACATCACACTATCAACCTCAATATTTTGGTATATCTAGAACTTTATTTTAGAAATCAATGGCATGTATAAGTTAATAAAGTAAATGTTGATGTGAAATGAATGTAAAGTTAGCCATTGGTATGGCTAACAAACCTTAGTTTGGTGTTTAATGTGATTATCTTATGAATGTGCATGAATCTATTATAAAGATATGCTGAATTGAATTGGTTGATTTGGATTGGTATCGGTTTAAGTTTTGCAGGGAAGGCTACATATTTATAAAGGGGATATATTGAGTTTCAAAAAAAAAAATACTATTGTTCGGTAAACTTCGGTAATGCCTCGTACCCTATTTCGGTGACGAATACGGGTAGGGGGTGTTACAAGTACTAAGGAGAAGAAGAATTTTGGCTAAAGAAGAAATCGACAAACAATTGATTTGGGTTTCGGCTTTTGCGAAATCGGTTAAGTGAGGTTCCAAATGAGTCGATTTAGGCTATGAAACAAAAAGAAAGAGGAGAAGAAGAAAGTAGTTTCAGTTTGAGGAGAAAAAAAAGAAGAAAAGAAAAGAGGTTTGGTTATTTGAACAAATCGACACCAATAGGTTTGTGTATGCATTTTTAGCTTTTAGGGCAAAGAGAGGAAGAACAAAGAATGAGTAAGGAGCCCTATACCTAATCGACAAAATAGAGTGACCAAAATTTACCAATCCCGAAGGCTCAGTAACCAAAAGAAATCGACACACACTAACCCCAAATGCTGAAAATGCAACTCCCCAAGGCCCTAGCTGAAATTGCTCCTCCAAGACCCCCACAATTGGCCAACTCTTGTCACCCTTTCAAAATTCCTAGATTTTCTCCTAGACAACCTCCCCTTATCACTCCCACCTAATTCCATGAGCACTTCAAACTTCTCCCTTCAAAATTTCACTTGAGGTCCATCACTTACCATGCACAATCATTAAAAAATAAAACAACACCTTACTTACCAAGGGATTCAAACCTTAGCTCTGCATAGCTTCCATATGCCACCTCCCTGTACTTTAAGTGGCACCAACTTGCCACTTTAACATAGGCTTTCTTGTGTCTTAATTTCCCAATTTTTACTTAAAAGCCCACCTAGTCAAAGTCCCTTCTCCTTTAAGTCTAAAATTTAATATCAGGCTTTAACTTAAACCTAGGCCTTTTAAAGGTCCACTAAACACATATAATCCACCCCAACAGCATATCAAGATATGCAAACATAAATTTAAGCAAAAATTTGAAATCCTGAAAAATTGGGGCATTACAACTTTACCCCCTGAAAGAAATTTCGGCCTCAAAATTGACCTGGTCCAAACAGGTGAGGGTATTGTTGACGAATCGCCTCTTCTAGTTCCCACGTAGCTTCTTCTCTGCCATGGTTATGCCAAAGCACTTTCACCAAAGTAACCGACTTCTTTCTTAATACCTTAACATCACGGTCCAAAATTTGCACATGTTCTTCCTCAAAAGTGAAGTCGGCTTTCACTTCAATTTCTTCTACAAGTACGACATGAGAAGGATCAGATCGATACTGCCTTAACATGGAGACATGAAAGACATCATGAATCCTATCCAACTCCGGAGGTAGTTCCAACTGATAAGTTACCGGACCCACCCGTTTAAGAACACGATAGGGCCCGATAAACCGCGGACTCAACTTGCCCTTCTTTCTAAACCTTAATATCTTCTTCCAAGGTGAGACCTTTAAGAAAACCATATCTCCCACTGAGTATTCAATTTCCTTACGCTTCAAGTCAGCATAAGATTTCTGCATATCAAATGCTTCCTTTAACTGATCCTTGATCAGCTTAACCTTGTCTTCTGTATCTGCCACCAACTCTGGCCTAAGAACCTGACGTTCTCCCAACTCCGTCCAACAAGTAGGCGTACGACACCTTCGACCATACAGCACCTCACATGGTGCCATTCGAATACTCGCCTGATAATTGTTGTTGTAAGCAAACTCTGCTAATGGCAAGTAATCTTCCCAACTACAACGAAAATCAATAACACACCCTCTCAACATGTCTTCTAGAACTTGAATCACCCTTTCTGACTTTACATCCATCTAGGGGTGAAAAGTAGTGCTGAAATCTAACCTTGTACCCAACGCCTCATGCAACTTCTGCCAGAATCGAGATGTAAACCTAGGATCCCAATCAGAGATAATCGAGACTGGCACTCCATGAAGTCGCACTAACTCCGCCACATACAACTTGGCTAACTTTTAAAGTGAGTAGTCGGTTCTGACAGGTATGAAATGAGCCGATTTAGTTAGCCTATCCACAATCACCTAAATCGAGTCTTTCTTGGTAGGCGTCCAGGGTAGCCCACTCACAAAGTCCATGGTTACCCTTTTCCACTTCCAAAGTGGAATCTTCACCGGTTGCAGAAGTCTAGAAGGCAATTGATGCTCAGCTTTCACTTGCTGGCATGTCAAACACTTACCTACAAACTCCGTTACTTCCCGCTTAAGTCCAGGCCACCAATACAACTCTCGTAAATCTCGGTACAACTTATTTCCTCCTGGATGCATAGCACAAGGACCACCATGAGCCTCTTTCAGAATTGCTTGCCTCAAGTCAGAATCCCTCGGAATACACACTCTACCTCAAAAACACATAACTCCCTCATTGTTCAATCCAAAATCAGAAGTCTCACCACTCTTAACTTGTTGGAACAGAGGAACCAGTGACTCATCATCTAACTGCTTTTCCTTAATCTGCTCTATCCAGATTAGTCTTACTTGTAATTCTGCTAACAAGCTACCATCATCATATAGATTCAGATGAGCAAACATTGCTCTCAACTCAGTTACAGCTCTTCAACTCAATGCATCAGCCAAAACATTCGCTTTGCTTGGGTGATACTCAATAGAACAGTCGTAGTCCTTAAGCAACTTAATCCATCTTCGTTGTCTAAGGTTCAACTCCTTCTAAGTCAACAAATACTTGAGACTCTTATGGTCCGTGTATATAATACACTTTTCTCCATACAAGTAGTGCCTCCAAATTTTTAACGCAAAAATCACTGCTGCCAACTCCAAATCATGTGTAGGATAGTTCGCTTCGTAAGGTTTAAGCTGTCGCGATGCATAAGCAACAACTTTACCCTCTTGCATCAGTACATAGCCCAAACCAACGTGCGATGTGTCACTATACATAGTGAAATCCTTTCCAGACTCTGGCTGAATCAATACAGGCGCCTTAGTCAAAACTTTCTTTAACTTCTCGAAAGCCTCTTACTGCTTCTCAGTCTATACGAACAGTACTCCTTTCCTCAAAGTTTTGTCAACGGTGCCGCAATCAAAGAAAACCCTTCCACAAATCTTCTGTAGTACCCTGTCAAACCCAGAAAACTTCAAATTTCTGACACAGATCTCGGTGGCTTCCATTTCAAAACCGCCTCAATCTTTTGAGGATCCACCCTAATCCCTTCAACAGAAACAACGTGACCTAAGAACGTCATTTCTCGCAACCAAAATTTACATTTAGTGAATTTTGCATACCGTTGCTTCTCCCTCAACACTTGCGGAACAATACGAAGATGCTAATCATGCTCCTCCTCAGTCTTCGAATACACCAGAATATCATCTATGAAGACGACCACAAATTGGTCTAAGTAGGGTTGGAATACCCGATTCATCAGATCCATAAAAGCCGTAGGTGTATTTTTCAATCCAAATGGCATCACCAGAAACTCGTAATGACCATACCAGCTCTGAATGCTGTCTTATAAATATCCACCTCTTTGACCCTTAACTGGTGATATCCAGATCGAAGATCGATCTTGGAAAATACCGAAGCTCCTCTTAGCTGGTCAAATAGGTCATCGATCCTTAGCAGAGGGTACTTGTTCTTAATCGTCAATTTGTTCAGCTGACGATAATCGATGCACATACGCATAATCTCATCTTTCTTTTTTACGAACAGTACCGATGCTCCCCACGGAGACACACTTGGCCTAATAAAACCTCTATCCAGCAGCTCTTGGATTTGTGCTTTCAACTCCACAACTCTTTTGGTGCCATCCTATAAGGAGTGATGGACACTAGAGCCGTTCCAAGCAACAAGTCGATTCCAAATTTGACTTCACGATTCAGAGGCAACACAAGAAGCTCATCAGGAAAGACATCTTGAAATTCTTTGACAGTTCTAACTTCTTCTACAGTTAAATTCTTAGAATCAGACTGACTCACATATGCCAAAAATGCCTCGCAACCCTTGCGAATCAGCTTCTTAGCTCTCAAAGTTGAGACAACATTGGATAAGTAGTCTCTTCGTTCCCCTATAACCATCACCTCCTCATCCTCCATATCTTTAACACCATCTGCTTAGCAGCGTAATCCAAAGCCACCCTATGCTTAGCAAGCCAATCCATTCCCAAGATGAGATTGAACTCTCTAAATGGTAGCTCCATTAAATCCGTAGAGAAAATTTTACCTTGAGTCTCTAAAGGTACATCTCTAAAAAGTTTGTCTACCCTAACCGAGTGACCTAGTGGACTTATCACAGTTACCCCACTCACAATTTCCTCAGAGTGCACACCCAACGCCCCAGATACATCACAAGCAACATATGAATGGGTAGATCCAATATCAATTAAGGCAGTGTATGGCATGCTAAAAGTCAAGAACGTACTAGTTATGACATCAAGTACGTCACCCTCCTCTCAGCGACGAGCAGTATAAACCAATGATGGCTGATAAGCCTCAGCATTTCTAGCACCCCTGCCCAGTGCTCCACGTCCACGTCTGTTCCCATTGCCGCCCCTACCTTGACCACGGCCTTTTGGTGGTTGTGATCTACCTTGCACAGGTTGAGCAACCCTTTGTTCAGCAGCTTGCGTCTGAGTCAGCCTCTGAGGACAATCCTTGACTCTATGATTTTTGGACCCACACCAGAAACATGCCTCAGTACGCTTCCAACATTCACCCAGATGCACTCTACCACAATCCCCACAAGCCTGCGGTCTAACCACATTTACCGGAACTGCTCAAACCGGCTCGTCCACTCTAGCCCATTTGACAGTTCTGTCCGCAGCACCCGAGGGTCCAAAATCCTTCCTGAATCGATTTCGGTCCTTTTCACGGTCCTGTCGCTCTGTGCGTTTCACCTTCTCAGCTATCTTAGCCTTTTCCACTAGAGCCGCAAAGTCACGCTTGTGACAGCCTTAAAACGACCCTAGTCGGAATGTGGTTTTAGGACCACAAAACCGAGGCATAAAATATATTTAATATTCATTTTGATGCCTATAATATGTGTTAATTCATGTGTGACATGTTTGGTGTGTCGATTTAGAGTTATAAATTTGAATTTTACTAAAAGGGACTTAGTAGTGAACTTTGAAAATATGCTAGACAAATGTGTAATGACTAGTTAATGCATGCATGCAAATTGAGGGAGTTGCATGTCAAATTTACTTTTTTTATGTGAGTGGATGGTAATGATGATTTTGTTTGGCATTTTGTGCTTTGTATGTTAGTAAATAATGATAAAAATAAATTTGTTTTTATTAAATAAAATTTGTTGTCATAAAATAGAAATAATATAATTAATAAATTAAGAAAAGGGTGGTAAAAACAATGTTTTGTTTATCTTTCTCCCTTCATTGCCGAAATTAACTAAGGAAGAAGAGAAATAGGGTTCAAGCTATCGGTAGGGAGAAATCTTGATCAAGGTACACTTTCTAGGTGATTTTCTTTGAATTTCATGAAATTTTGTTGGTTTTGAAGCTCTCTTCTTTGTCCATGTTTGAATTTATTGAACCTTTAGTGTGATAAGCATTCGGTCATAGATGCATGTTCTCTTTGGTGATGTTTTGAAGATTTTGTTAAGAGATTTGAGCTTTGTGAACATGGAATCTTTGTGAGATAAGCAAGATATGTTATTCGGCCATATGAGCAAGGATGGAAGAGTTGTGCTTTCCTAGATGCTTGTGTTAAATAATGAAATTTGGGTGTTGGTTGAACTAGTTTAAAATGTTTTTGGTTGTTAGATGACCCTAAAGAAAATTTGCTATCATGGTTGTGTGTGTATGTGTAGTGCCGACTGTGAATGGAGGCTTGAGGGACTCTAAGATGTTACAATTCATATGAATTGAGGATGTGAGCTCCAATTAGTAAGTTTTGTGTGGCTTAAATGGCAAAAGAGGCATTCGGTTCCTTGAATTTCATGATTTGCGTTGTTTTTGATTAGCAAATTGGTTGTTAGCATGATAATTAGTCTAATGGAAATGAGCTAAGGTAAATAGAGGCTAAATTGGATGTGGTGAGCTTCTTAAATTGTTTGACCCAAACCTACTTGTAAATTGAAATTTGTGAAGCATGTTAGTTCGGTTAATTAGTAATGTGATAAGGAAAAACTATGCTTTGATGTTGAGATTGGGGTTTTGATGAGCGAATGAACTTGTTTTGGTGAATGGCTAATTATTGAACCTATCTTTTGAGATTTTAGATGGAATTACCGAATGTGTCTCTAATAAGGAAAGGGATGTTTGATTTTGATTTATAAGTGAAGTTTAAGACCATATGCATTTAGTCCTAGCATGTGAAGTAAATCAAACCTACTTCTTTTTGTGATTGAACTTTGAATTGATGGAAGTATGTGTCATGTATAAGATGGAATGCTACAAAATGTTAGTTAAAGTATAGGAGATGGATTTGAATAATGTCCATGTTTGGACATATGGCCGAATGGCCTTAGTATGTATGCATTAGAAATGGTAATTAGACTAGTTGATAAATTCGTGCTTGCGGGAGCTTCGTGGGTAAAGGAATGACCTATTCGGCCATGGGCATAAATTCCTTGATTAAAATGAATATGAATTATGTATACATGTATGTTTAGATTAATGACTTCTCTAAATGATGCCTTGTAATGTTATGTTTTAATTATGTGAATAAGTACATTAAAGAGTGAATTTTGTATAAATCTGCTTGGTACAGCAGCAATAATGTGTTTTGGAAAAATCACCATAAATTGTGGGAGATGAATTAGAGGCTGAATTAATTGTGTAATTAAAGCTTAGTGAGTCTAGTTTCTTATAAAAGAAACCTTGCAAGCAAAGGAGTTTCTGACAAATAGATTTTTAGAGTAGAGTGGGACAGTGTCATTGACTACGAAATCCCCTGCTCTGTTTTTGGAAAAACACTATAAATTGTATAGAAATTGTTATAAGATAAAATTTATATGCCTAGACTCCTTAATGAGTCTAGATTCGAATGAAATAGGCCAGGACACATTTTGAACTCTGTACAAGGAGAAATTCGGTTCATAGTATAGAGTGGTCAGTTTAATCAAACAGTGAAATAGGGAAACTTTAAGAAAATTCTGGTATTGATTAGCCAAACCAAAAATTATGAAAATTTTATGGATGGAAGATAAATGAGTCTATTTTCATGCAAAATTAACGGCACTTCATTTGGAGTTTTGTAGCTCCAGTTATGAATAATTTATTGAATGTTGCTCAGAAAATCAGCTTGTTACGACTTGTGATATGTATGTGAAATGGCCGAATGTGTGTGTGTTGCTATGAGAAGTGTATGCATATACCATTTGATTATAAGTGAAAATGATTAATTGAGATGTTTGAATAAGGATTAATAGACTTAAATATTTTATTTAGCTCAAGAGCATAGAGGGACAAGTTCGGATAAAGGGAAGGCTAAAGTGGTCGAATAGCCAACTCATAGTTGCTCGGGAAAGTTCGAGGTAAGTTTTGGGTAATTGAATTTGGTATTTAATTTAAAATACCATGATATACATGCATGCTAGTTGAACGATGTTCTATTGAGAAAGAAACCTTATTCGTGTTTGCTATATAGCCGAATGGCTCATAGAGAAAGAAATTAAAATTTGGGATTTGAAATGTGTTGCTCATGTATATTTGCTCATTGGGCCGAAAGTCTAGAAAATAAGAGTATACATGTATAAGTTTCAATTCACATTATGATATAAAGTCAAGGAGCATGTTATATGTTTGTATGCGAATGAATGGATTGAATTACAAATGTGATTTGCTATGAGATATGTGGTTACATGTGAATAGATATACATGAAACTATGTGATGTGAATCCGGGTTAGGTCCCGAAGGCTATATGCAGAGATTATGTCCGGGATAAGACCCGAAGGCTATATGCGGAGTGTATGTCCAGGTTAAGACCCGAAGGCTATATGCGGAGATAATATCCGGGGAAGAGACCCGATGGCTATGTATAGAGTTTTACCCGAGCTAAAGATCTCGATGATGATGCGAGTAAAGCCTAAGACTAATGGTCTTCAAGGTAACAATTGCTAATGAATGTGCTTAAAGTGTTAAGTTATACAGGTATGTGCCCTTAGCTTATATGCAAGTTGGATTTTTGGACCGAATACTAAGGTCATTATGTGATTTTGTATGTGTGCATGAAATGAGACTATTAATGTGGTCAAAGTACATTTGGCCTATGTGAAATGTTATGTGAATTTTTGTGACATGTATATGTTTACGTGAGTTTACTATAAGTGAAAGCTATCCACTTTCGTATACGATGTGAATGTATATGTTTGGTTAAAGGGTGACTTACCTAAAAGAAGAGGGAAACAAAAATACGAACAACTATGCTATAATTTGATGCTTTATCTGTTATTATTGCTTAAAACTTACTAAGCATTGTAATGCTTACTCCGTTTCCCTTGTTTCCTCTGTTTTATAGATCTCATTTTTGGAAGCTACGGACTCGGGGATTGAAGCTTTAATCACCTACACTATCGCTGTCATTTTGGTACATTTGAAAGTTATTTTTGGATCGATAGCATGTATAGGCTAATTTCTTTTTGTTGAATCGAATTACATTTTGAGTTGTAATTATTCTAGCCATGCGAAAATGGCTTGCTTAGTCTTCGAGTTTGATTATATGTTTGGATGATACTCATATGATTCGATGTTGTGGCATGATATTTAGTTAGTACCCAATATGCAATGAGCGTCTAATATGGTGTTCGGTTATTGAAAATTTTGATTTAGCCAAATTGTTAGTAACCTCATGGTAGGAATTTGCTAGCATGCTTATAGAACGATTTTAATGAGATATGATGTACTAACCGAACCTATTTACAAGTGATATATTCGACTATAGAACTCAATGAATCTATGTCTAGCGTGTAACTATGAACCTCGGTAGGTTGTATTTAGATACGTAATACCTTAATACCCTATTCCGGCGATGGACAGGGGTGTAGGGTGTTACATTTTTATTGGTATCAGAGCTACGGTTTAGTCGATTCTCGGACTAACGTAGCGCGTGTGAGTATAGCCATACATGCCATCTTGTGATAATGCGATAGTGTAGTGATTTCTGACTTTTAAAATGTGTTTTTCGTATAGTAATGGATTCCGATCCCGATCGAGCCGTTGCGGAAGATATTGAGAGTGTAGCGGCGACTCCCGCGCAAGGGACCGCGCCGATCGACTCTCAGCCGAATGCCAGTCGTCGAGATGATGACATGAGGCAGAACTTCTATGCAATGATGAATGATTGGTTCACCCAATTTCTTCGAACTAATCCGGCTGTTCCACAACCTTCTCCCCCGAATAACCCACTTCCGACCCCTGTAGCTCCTCCTGACACCGACCCTGTGAGATCGAGTAAACCCCCAGTCGACAAAATTAGAAAATACGGGGCCGAAGAGTTCCGGGCTACAGTCGATGATGATGCTGAGCGGGCCGAGTTTTGGCTCGATAATGTAATCCGTGTGTTCAATGAATTGTCATGTATGCCCGAGGAGTGCTTGAAATGTGCCGTGTCTCTGCTGCGTGATTCTGCCTACTATCAGTGGAACACATTGGTTTCGGTGGTGCCGAGAGAATGAGTTACTTGGGAGTTTTTCCAAGTTGAATTCCGTAAAAAGTATATTAGCCAAAGATTAATCGATCAGAAATGGAAGGAATTCCTTGAGCTTAAACAAGGCCGAATGTCGGTGACCGAATATGAGAGAGAATTCATACGACTTAGCCGATATGCTCGCGAGTGTGTATCATCCGAAGCTATTATGTGTAAACGCTTCGAGGACGGGTTAAATGAAGACATCAAACTACTGGTTGGCATTCTAGAAATTCAAGAGTTTGTTATTCTTGTCGAGCGAGCCTGCAAGGCCGAAGAGCTTAGAAATGAAAAGAGAAAAGCTGATAGCGGAGCCAGAGAGTTCCGTAAGAGATCTTTTGGGAAGTCTACTCAAGGATCATCAAAGAAATTTCGAAGTGAATCGGACCGACCAAAGGCCACTTCGGGTTTTTCTAGACGAGACCGTGATCGACCCCCTATGAGTTCACGTGCCACTTCTACTGCTAGTGTGGGGAACGACCGTCGAGATAGAGCCGAGTGCAAGTATTATGGAAAATGGCATTCAGGGAGCTGCAGATTTCATGATCGCTCCTGTTATAAATGCGGGTCGGCTGATCACTTTATAAGAGATTGCCCCAGATGGTCCGAGCAAAATGTAAACCAGAGTGGAAAACCGAGTACTACTTCGACACGAGGTAGACCACCTAGAAATCCGGGAAATGCTAGCGGCGATCAGAGAAGGTTTAAAGATGCCACGACAAAATTCGAGGCCCAGGCTCCTACTAGGGCTTACGCTATTCGAGCACGAGAGGATGCCTCTTCGCCTGATGTTATCACCGGTACTTTCACTCTCTTTGATACTGATGTAATTGCTTTGATTGACCTCGGTTCAACTCATTTATGTGTATGTGAAACTTTGGCATCCAGTAAGACTCTTCCTATTGAGTCTACTGAGTTTGTGGTTCAAGTGTCCAATCCCTTGGGTCGTTGTGTTTTAGTTGATAGAGTGTGTAAGAAATGTCCCCTTATGATTCAGAATTCCTGTTTTCTGGCCGATTTGATGCTTTTGCCATTCGACGAATTCGACGTTATACTCGGAATGGATTGGTTGACTGTGCACGATGCGGTAGTGAATTGCAAACGAAAGACTATTGATTTACGATGTTCGACTAATGAGATAATTCGGATTGAGTCTACGGATTTAAACGGGCTACCGGCGGTAATATCTTCTATGTTGGCTCAGAAATTTATGAAAAAGGGTTGCGAGGCTTATCTTGCTTATATTTTGGATAGTAAAATATCCGAACTAAAGCTTGAGACTGTACCTATGGTTTGTGAGTATCCGGACGTATTTCGTGAAGAATTGCCGGGGTTACCGCCTGTTAGAGAGGTTGAGTTCGGCATTGAGCTAGTTCCGGGTACAACTCCGATTTCCATTGCTCCGTATCGTATGGCTCCGACAGAGTTGAAAGAGTTGAAATCTCAGTTGCAAGAGTTGACTGATAGAGGTTTCGCAAGACCGAGCTTTTCACCCTGGGGTGCACCAGTCTTGTTCGTGAAAAAGAAGGACGGGACTTTGAGAATGTGTATTGACTATCGACAGCTGAATAAGGTGACTATAAAGAATAAGTATCCGTTGCCTCGTATAGACGACTTATTCGATCAGCTAAAGGGAGCCTCAGTGTTTTCAAAAATTGACTTGCGATCCGGCTATTATCAGTTGCGAGTTCGAGACTCAGACGTGCCCAAGACTGCTTTTAGAACGAGGTACGGACACTACGAATTTTTAGTGATGCCGTTTGGGCTGACTAATGCCCTCGCTGTTTTCATGGATTTGATGAATCGAGTGTTTAAGCAGTACCTAGATCGATTTGTGGTCGTGTTTATCGATGACATTTTGGTTTATTCTCGCGATGAGATTGAGCATGCCGAACATTTAAGACTTGTGCTACAGATTTTGCGTGATAACCAGTTGTATGCGAAATTCAGCAAGTGTGAGTTCTGGTTGCGCGAGGTTGGCTTTCTGGGACATATTGTATCTGCTGCGGGTATCCGAATTGATCCGAATAAAATATCTGCTATCCTTGACTGGAAGCCTCCTAAAAATGTCTCAGAAGTTCGAAGCTTTTTGGGACTTACCGGGTACTACTGACGGTTTGTGAAAGACTTCTCAATGATCTCAACCCCGTTGACGAAGCTATTGCAGAAAGATGTTAAATTCGAATGGTCCGAGAAGTGCCAAAAGAGTTTCGACCAATTGAAAGCCCTATTGACAGAAGCTCCAGTATTGGTTCAGCCTGAATCTGCTAAAGAGTTTGTGGTTTATAGTGACGCGTCTTTGAATGGCTTGGGGTGTGTTTTGATGCAGGAGGGCAGAGTCGTTGCGTATGCTTCAAGACAGTTAAAGCCTCATGAGAAAAACTATCCGACTCACGATCTCGAATTAGCTGCTATTGTGTTTGCTCTGAAGATCTGGCGTCACTACCTTTTCGGTGAGAAATGTCATATCTTCTCCGACCATAAAAGCCTCAAATACTTGATGACGCAAAGAGACTTGAATCTGAGACAGAGACGTTGGCTTGAATTGCTAAAGGATTACGAACTTGTCATCGACTATCACCCGGGGAAAGCGAATGTAGTTGCTGATGCTCTTAGCCGGAAATCATTGCTTGCTCTACGAGCAATGAATGCGCATTTATTGGTAGCTAATGATGGTGTGATGATAACAGAATTAAAAGCGAAACCGGCGTTTCTACGACAAGTTTGTGAGGCTCAGAAAGCAGATGATGATTTAATTGCCAAGCGAGCTCAATGCGATGTAAATGCGGATCCTCAGTTTCAAGTTGACGACAATGATTGTTTGAGGTTTCGAGGCCAAGTATGTATACCGAGAAGTTCAGAGTTGGTTTGGTGATTTTAGATGAAGCTCACAATAGCCGAATGTCAGTTCATCCGGGAAGTACCAAAATGTACAATGATTTGAAACGTCAGTATTGGTGGCATGGTATGAAACGAGACATCTCAAATTTTGTGTCGAAGTGTCTGATATGCCAACAAGTAAAAGCGGAACATCAGGTGCCATCGGGTTTGTTGCAACCGATTTTGATTCCCGAGTGGAAATGGGATAAAGTCACGATGGATTTCGTATCTGGGTTACCATTGACACTGAGCAAGAAGGATGCGATTTGGGTTGTCGTAGATCGATTAACTAAATCCGCTCATTTTATACCCGTGCGTGCGGATTTCTCACTTGATAAGTTAACGGAGTTGTATGTTTCTCAGATCGTCAGATTGCACGGGGTCCCTACCTCTATTGTATCGGATAGAGACCCAAGATTTACATCGCGGTTTTGGAAGAAACTATAAGATTCTCTGGGTACTAAGCTACATTTTAGTACCGCGTTCCATCCTCAGACGGACGGTCAATCGGAGCGAGTAATTCAAATACTCGAGGATATGTTGAGATGTTGTGTCCTTGAGTTTAGTGGTTCGTGGGAACGGTATTTGCCTCTGATTGAATTCGCTTACAACAATAGTTTCCAATCGAGCATTAAGATGGCACCTTACGAGGCTTTGTACGGTCGCAAATGCCGTACACCGTTGTTTTGGACCGAGCTCAGTGAAAGTAAGATCTTTGGAGTCGATTTAATTAGAGATGCCGAGCAAAAAGTAAAAGTGATTCATGATAGTCTTAAGGCAGCTTCAGAGCGTCAAAAGTCATACGCGGATTTAAAGCGGAAGGATATCGAGTATCAAGTCGGAGATAAAGTATTCCTTAAAGTATCACCTTGGAAAAAGGTGCTCAGATTTGGCTGTAAGGGTAAATTGAGTCCGAGGTTCATCGGACTATATGAAATAGCTAAACGGATTGGACCGGTAGCATATCGATTGATTTTGCCTCCCGAACTTGAAAAGATCCACAACGTTTTTCATGTTTCGATGCTTCGTCGATATAGATCCGACCCATCACATGTAATTAACCCATTTGACATTGAGATTCGATCTGATATGAGTTATGAGGAGGAACCAATTCGTATTTTGGCACACGAGGTTAAAGAGTTGCGGAATAAGAGGATTTCGTTAGTGAAAGTGTTGTGGGTCAAACACGGTGTTGAAGAAGCTACTTGGGAGCTTGAGGATTCGATAAGAGAACGTTACCCAAACTTATTTTCCGATAAGAATTTTCGGGGACGAAAATTTCTTAAGTGGGGGAGAGTTGTGACAGCCTTAAAACGACCCTAGTCGGAATGTGGTTTCGGGACCACAAAACCGAGGCATAAAATATATTTAATATTTATTTTGATGCCTATAATATGTGTTAATTCATGTGTGACATGTCTGGTGTGTCGATTTAGAGTTATAAATTTGAATTTTACTAAAAGGGACTTAGTAGTGAACTTTAAAAATATGCTAGACAAATGTGTAATGACTAGTTAATGCATGCATGCAAATTGAGGGAGTTGCATGTCAAATTTACTTTTTTTATGTGAGTGGATGGTAATGATGATTTTGTTTGGCATTTTGTGCTTTGTATGTTAGTAAATAATGATAAAAATAAATTTGTTTTTATTAAATAAAATTTGTTGTCATAAAATAGAAATAATATAATTAATAAATTAAGAAAAGGGTGGTAAAAACAATGTTTTGTTTATCTTTCTCCCTTCATTGCCGAAATTAACTAAGGAAGAAGAGAAATAGGGTTCAAGCTATCGGTAGGGAGAAATCTTGATCAAGGTACACTTTCTAGGTGATTTTCTTTGAATTTCATGAAATTTTGTTGGTTTTGAAGCTCTCTTCTTTGTCCATGTTTGAATTTCTTGAACCTTTAGTGTGATAAGCATTCGGTCATGGATGCATGTTCTCTTTGGTGATGTTTTGAAGATTTTGTTAAGAGATTTGAGCTTTGTGAACATGGAATCTTTGTGATATAAGCAAGATATGTTATTCGGCCATATGAGCAAGGATGGAAGAGTTGTGCTTTCCTAGATGCTTGTGTTAAATAATGAAATTTGGGTGTTGGTTGAACTAGTTTAAAATGTTTTTGGTTGTTAGATGACCCTAAAGAAAATTTGCTATCATGGTTGTGTGTGTATGTGTAGTGCCGATTGTGAATGGAGGCTTGAGGGACTCTAAGATGTTACAATTCATATGAATTGAGGATGTGAGCTCCAATTAGTAAGTTTTGTGTGGGTTAAATGGCAAAAGAGGCATTCGGTTCCTCGAATTTCATGATTTGCTTTGTTTTTTTATTAGCAAATTGGTTGTTAGCATGATAATTAGTCTAATGGAAATGAGCTAAGGTAAATAGAGGCTAAATTGGATGTGGTGAGCTTCTTAAATTGTTTGACCCAAACCTACTTGTAAATTGAAATTTGTGAAGCATGTTAGTTCGGTTAATTAGTAATGTGATAAGGAAAAACTATGCTTTGATGTTGAGATTGGGGTTTTGATGAGCGAATGAACTTGTTTTGGTGAATGGCTAATTATTGAACCTATCTTTTGAGATTTTAGATGGAATTACCGAATGTGTCTCTAATAAAGAAAGGGATGTTTGATTTTGATTTATAAGTGAAGTTTAAGACCATATGCATTTAGTCCTAGCATGTGAAGTAAATCAAACCTACTTCTTTTTGTGATTGAACTTTGAATTGATGGAAGTATGTGTCATGTATAAGATGAAATGCTACAAAATGTTAGTTAAAGTATAGGAGATGGATTTGAATAATGTCCATGTTTGGACATATGGCCGAATGGCCTCAGTATGTATGCATTAGAAATGGTAATTAGACTAGTTGATAAATTCGTGCTTGCGGGAGCTTCGTGGGTA
Organism: Gossypium stocksii; assembly: GCA_020496765.1. Classification (NCBI taxonomy): domain Eukaryota; kingdom Viridiplantae; phylum Streptophyta; class Magnoliopsida; order Malvales; family Malvaceae; genus Gossypium; species Gossypium stocksii. The sequence goes on from CM035624.1 coordinate 48,870,043, forward strand.
AAGGAATGACCTATTCGGCCATGGGCATAAATTCCTTGATTAAAATGAATATGAATTATGTATACATGTATGTTTAGATTAATGACTTCTCTAAATGATGCCTTGTAATGTTATGTTTTAATTATGTGAATAAGTACATTAAAGAGTGAATTTTGTATAAATCTGCTTGGTACAGCAGCAGTAATATGTTTTGGAAAAATCACCATAAATTGTGGGAGATGAATTAGAGGCTAAATTAATTGTGTAATTAAAGCTTAATTAAAGCTTAGTGAGTCTAGTTTCTTATAAAAGAAACCTTGCAAGCAAAGGAGTTTCTGACAAATAGATTTTTAGAGTAGAGTGGGACAGTGTCAGATTGACTACGAAATCCCCTGCTCTGTTTTTGGAAAATCACTATAAATTGTATAGAAATTTTTATAAGATAAAATTTATATGCCTAGACTCCTTAATGAGTCTAGATTCGAATGAAATAGGCCAGGACACATTTTGAACTCTGTACAAGGAGAAATTCGGTTCGTAGTATAGAGTGGTCAGTTTAATCAAATAGTGAAATAGGGAAACTTTAAGAAAATTCTGGTATTGATTGGCCAAACCAAAAATTATGAAAATTTTATGGATGGAAGATAAATGAGTCTATTTTCATGAAAAATTAACGGCACTTCATTTGGGGTTTCGTAGCTCCAGTTATGAGTAATTTATTGAATGTTGCTCAGAAAATCAGCTTGTTACGACTTGTGATATGTATGTGAAATGGCCGAATGTGTGTGTGTTGCTATGAGAAGTGTATGCATATACCATTTGACTATAAGTGAAAATGATTAATTGAGATGTTTGAATAAGGATTAATAGACTTAAATATTTTATTTAGCTCAAGAGCACAGAGGGACAAGTTCGGATAAAGGGAAGGCTAAAGTGGTCGAATAGCCAACTCATAGTTGCTCAGGAAAGTTCGAGGTAAGTTTTGGGTAATTGAATTTGGTATTTAATTTAAAATACCATGATATACATGCATGCTAGTTGAACGATGTTCTATTGAGAAAGAAACCTTATTCGTGTTTGCTATATAGCCGAATGGCTCATAGAGAAAGAAATTGAAATTTGGGATTTGAAATGTGTTGCTCATGTATGTTTGCTCATTGGGCCGAAAGTCTAGAAAATAAGAGTATACATGTATAAGTTTCGATTCACATTATGATATAAAGTCAAGGAGCATGTTATATGTTTGTATGCGAATGAATGGATTGAATTACAAATGTGATTTGCTATGAGATATGTGGTTACATGTGAATAGATATACATGAAACTATGTGATGTGAATCTGGGTTAGGTCCCAAAGGCTATATGCAGAGATTATGTCCGGGATAAGACCCGAAGGCTATATGCGGAGTGTATGTCCGGGTTAAGACCCGAAGGCTATATGCGGAGATAATATCCGGGGAAGAGACCCGATGGCTATGTATAGAGTTTTACCCGAGCTAAAGATCTCGATGATGATGCGAGTAAAGCCTAAGACTAATGGTCTTCAAGGTAACAATTGCTAATGAATGCACTTAAAGTGTTAAGTTATACAGGTATGTACCCTTAGCTTATATGCAAGTTGGATTTTTGGACCGAATACTAAGGTCATTATGTGATTTTGTATGTGTGCATGAAATGAGACTATTAATGTGGTCAAAGTACATTTGGCCTATGTGAAATGTTATGTGAATTTTTGTGACATGTATATGTTTACGTGAGTTTACTATAAGTGAAAGCTATCCACTTTCGTATACGATGTGAATGTATATGTTTGGTTAAAGGGTGACTTACCTAAAAGAAGAGGGAAACAAAAATACGAACAACTATGCTATAATTTGATGCTTTATCTGTTATTATTGCTTAAAACTTACTAAGCATTGTAATGCTTACTCTGTTTCCCTTGTTTCCTCTGTTTTATAGATCTCATTTTTGGAAGCTACGGACTCGGGGATTGAAGCTTTAATCACCTACACTATCGCTGTCATTTTGGTACATTTGAAAGTTATTTTTGGATCGATGGCATGTATAGGTTAATTTCCTTTTGTTGAATCGAATTACATTTCGAATTGTAATTATTCTAGCCATGCGAAAATGGCTTGCTTAGTCTTCGAGTTTGATTATATGTTTGGATGATACTCATATGATTCGATGTTGTGGCATGATATTTAGTTAGTACCCAATATGCAATGAGCGTCTAATATGGTGTTCGGTTATTGAAAATTTTGATTTAGCCAAATTGTTAGTAACCTCATGGTAGGAATTTGCAAGCATGCTTATAGAACGATTTTAATGAGATATGATGTACTAACCGAACCTATTTACAAGTGATATATTCGACTATAGAACTCAATGAATCTATGTCTAGCGTGTAACTATGAACCTCGGTAGGTTGTATTTAGATACGTAATACCTTAATACCCTATTCCGGCGATGGACAGGGGTGTAGGGTGTTACAACGCTCCCTTTGCGGAGCAATCAGCACCCTAGCTTATCCCTGAGGCCATCCTCGAATCGTATGCTGCGTTCATATTCCGTAGCAACTATTCCACTAGTATACCGGCTTAACCTTAAGAATTCAGCCTCATACTCCACGACAGTCTTGTTACCTTGGGTTAGATTCAAAACTTTCTTTCTTCAGGCGTCCACATAGCTCGCCCCAATGTATTTCCCTTTGAAGGCCGTCTTAAACAGCTCCTAAGTCACCCGCTCAGCTGGGGTACTATCCCTTACAGTGATCCACCACTGGTAGGCCTCATCTCGCAGTAGAGATACTGCCCCTTTCAGCTCCTGCTCCACCGAGCAGTCCAAGTCGTCTGTGATCCACTCCATGGCCTCCAACCAATATTTGGCCACATTCAGGGCTACACCATATATGCCCTTAAAAATCTCCACTCTGTTAGCTCGGAGTCACTCAGAAATAGATCCTCAGTTCACAGTCCTAGTACTCGCTCCAGCAACCCTTTCTAGAACTCCCAACATCGCCTGGGACAAAGCGTCGTCCCCTGTAGCCTGATCACACAACCCAGTCTTAGTTGCCGATGGCGCTCGTGCCTCCTTCGCTGGTATATGCCCCTAAGATGAAGACCCAGCTTGCGCACTACCTCGGCTACGTCCACGGCCTCTTCCACGTGCTGCCCTCATACTTATATCGTATTATCTGATTATGGATTTTATGAATTAGCTCAATATTCCAGTATTTATTACAGATGTCTAATGAATAGATAGTATTTCAGAGTTTGTTTTCGTAGAATTGTAGCCTAGCTACAGTCTCAGTCTTTTAGAGTTTTCAGTTTTTCCTACTATCTCAGTCTCCTATAGTCTCAGTGTTACCCTAACTACAGAATCTCAGTAGGGTCTCAGTACTATCTAAAGTAATTTCTCAATGTCAAAGTACTTTAATTAAATATAGTAAAGAAAGAGTACTTACAGACTTGGTACAGAAGATTCGGTGTGCCACTTTTTAAAAACCAGATTTCAGAAAACCACGTTTTGGTGATACTAAATCCTTTGAATAAACTTTGTTTCTGACATAAAACCATAATCTCTTAGTAAAATACAAACATCTTGAAGAAAATCATTTTAAAAAGGGTTTTCTTTGAGAAAGTTTTCAAAACTGTTTTTTCAAAATACCATTGTAGGACATAATTTATATTTTAAGAAAATCCTTTAGACCCGATCCACAGCCGAGTTGTTGCAACTGGGCTCTGATACCATTAAATGTAACACCCCAAACCCGGCCCAGTCGTTATGGCCAGGTCCAGTGTGTCATATGGACAGTCAATTACGCTTCGATCTTCTTAATGCTTGTGGTGTTGGTTTTAGCAAAACTGTATTGCCTTTGTTTTTAAAGACACTTGGTTTGTTTATGAAAACCCCTATCCACTATTAGTTAAGGATTACTTCTTAAAAGATCTTATTATAAAGTTGTTGCCATTAGGTTACCCATTTATCGTGTAGAGTATGTTTTGAAAACGTTTGTTAATTTAAAATAAAAGTTCGTGCTGAAGTTTTAAACAAGTAATAAATAAATAAAGTGAAAACCAAAATAAAAATAAAAATAAATACCGAGCAGCCTTATTACATTTTAAAACCCAAATAAGAATAAAAGTTTAAAGAAATAAATTTGAAATTATAAACCAAACAGAGGATCACATGGCCACTCCGAATCTCTCGCAGCTCCAAGTCCACTAAGGTTGGGGTTCACCTGCATGAATGGAAAGAAAGGGGGTGAGTTTGTGAAAACTCAGTGTGTAAGCTAACCCAACCAGAGTCAGAGATCAGTTCAAGCTCAGACTGGGCCTAAACCCTATTCAGATACAGTTATAACTGGCCTTAGCCATATTCAGAAAACAGTGTGGGCCTTAGGCCATTACAGTAACAGATCAGTGTATTATGCATGTAAGCAAAGCCCAAACCCAATCCAGCCCTACACACCATGTGGGGAATAACTCAACCCACCCAGCCCTGCACACCATAGTCACAGCATAGCTGCTTATTCAGATATTATGGCCAAGCCACCAGAACATTAATACGAGGCAGAGCCTCTAAGCAAAATACGTGGCATTGCCACTTTAGAACTTCCTTCGTCATAATAACCCAATCCGATGAACAGAATATAACATGACATGGCATGCAGAGTATTAGATATAATAGCATGCAAATCAGTCAACCTAACCCTAGGGGTAAAATAGTCTTTTAGCACCTAGGGTTACAACAATAATTTTCCACCTTTTAGGGGTATTTCAGTAAATTTGCTAGATTTTAGGGTTTCATGCTCATTACAGTCTACTAACAGACCTATCATCGTCCAAGTAACTTAGTTAGCCCATTTCATTATTACCGAGTCATCAGGCCCTAAAACCCTTAATGGGCCCGACGGATTTCACAAGCTATTGTGGCCCGCTAAGTCCAAATTTTCCACTCGTTTTAGCAGATCTAATAACCAGATTACTAGAATATACTACCGTTCAATTTCACCCATATGGGCCCGTAAGCCCATTGGGCCCAAATTCGGCCCTTCGAGGCGCAAAACCACTCAAAAGCACGAAAACGTGCACACAACAGTCTTATCGATCGTGGTACCAACTTTACCGTTTCAAACTGATCCACGAGCGCCCACACACTCACAAGCCCTCGAAATGCCGGAATTTTGACATTTCGGCTTTTGCCGATCTAGTCTGCTAGAGGGTGTCGATCACACACCTGTTTGTGTATACTCAGAAGTCCCTTGAGCGAATATCCTACAATCATTTAAATCACACTGTTAATCCCATCATTCCATAAAACTTAACACCACACTATCTTACCCATTAGGCAACATTCAAGTATGATTAACATCTATCTTGCCGAAATCTATCCACTAGATCTAGATCTAGATCGCTTCAACTGTCTTAGCCTCCAACTACTTCTCGTTAGATCACCTCTTTACCATAATAGAACACATGAGAACCAAAAGAAAAAGACTAACATAGATGTTTATCCAAAAGAAAACAACACCGACAGCCACCTTAAAGAGTTAGGGGTTTTCGACTTTTCTAGAAACACAAGGTTACGAAAGAAATGATTCGAGCACTTACCATTATTTTATCTTGACTGAAAAGAGTCTCCAACTACTAGCCTAGTCCAGATCTATTATAGATCTAATCAGCATGCAAGAAGAGGATAAATCTAAGTGATTTGGCCTTTGGAAACCCACTAGAGAGTATGTAAGTTTCGGTTTTAAGAGGACAGGTAGAAGAAGAAGAAAAGTTTATGAAAAGAGGGGAGATGGTCGACAGAGAGAGATGAGAGGTTTGAGGGTTCGGCTTTTGAAAGATTAGTACTAAGGAGAAGAATAATTTCGACTAAAGAAGAAATCGGCAAATAATTGATTCGGGTTTCGACTTTTAGGAAATCAGCTAAGTGAGGTTCCAAATGAGTCAATTTAGGCTATGAAAAAAAAGAAAGAGGAGAAGAAAAAAGTAGTTTCAGTTTGAGGTGAAAAAAAGAAGAAAAGAAAAGAGGTTTGGTTCTTTGAACAATCGGCACCAATAGGTTTATGTATGCGTTTTTGGCTTTTAGAACAAAGGGAGGAAGAACAAAGAATGAGTAAAGAGCCCTATACCTAATCGACAGAAGAGAGTAACCGAAATTTACCAATCCCAGAGGCTCAGCAACCAAAAGAAATCGGCACACATTAACCCCAAATGCCGAAAATGCAACTCCTCAAGGCCCTAACTGAAATTGCTCCTCCAAGACCCCCACAATCGGCCAACTCTTGTCTCCCTTTTAAAATTCCTAGATTTTCTCCTAGATAACCTCTCCTTATCACTCCCACCTAATTCCATGAGCACTTCAAACTTCTTCCTTCAGAATTTCACTTAAGGTCCATCACTTACCATGTACAATCATTAAAAAATAAAACAACACCTTGCTTACCAAGGGATTCGAACCTTAGCTCATGCATAGCTTCCATAAGCCACCTCCTTGTGCTTTAAGTGGCGCCAACTTGCCACTTTAACACAGGCTTTCTTGTGTTTTAATTTCCTAATTTTTACTTAAAAGCCCACCTAGTCAAAGCCCCTTCTCCTTTAAGTCTAAAATTTAAAAATTCTATCAGGCTTTAACTTAAACCTAGGCCTTCTAAAGGTCCACTAAACACATATAATCCACCCTAATAGCATATCAAGACATTAAAACATAAATTCAAGCAAAAATTTGAAATCCCGAAAAATTAGGGCGTTGCATATGGTGTCTTGAAAATAAAAAAGTTGTGATTAACAGAGATGTTGTTTTTGATGAAACTACTATGCTACGTAACTTATATCTTAAAGACTCTTCCAGTAAAGAAAATCAAAAGTAAGTGGAGCATCAGATTAATTCAGAATCCACAACAGAGTCGACTCTTTAAGCGAGTACAAAAATTTAAAATAGAGTTGCTTCTTCACCATAATACTCTATCGCCAATAATAGAACTAGAAGAGAAATTAAACCTCCAAAGAAGTATGCCGAGGTTGATCAAGTTGCTTATGCTTTAAATGTGACTGAAGATATAGATGCAAACCAAGAGCCATCTAATTATTCTGAGGTGGTTAGCTGTGAAGACTCAGAAAAATGGATGTTTGCTATGCAAGAGGAGATGGAATCATTCCATAAAAATAAAACATGGGATCTTGTGAAACTTCCTAAAGGCAAAAATGCTGTTCGTTGTAAATGGGTGTTTAAAAAGAAAGAAGGGATTCCAGGAGTTGAAGAACCCAGATATAAAACAAGGCTTGTTGTAAAAGGTTATAGTCAAATTCCAGAAGTGAACTTTAGAGATGTGTTCTCCCTAGTTGTGAAGCATAGTTCGATTTGAGCTTTGCTTGGTATTATGGCCATGCACGATTTAGAGCTTGAGCAGTTAGATGTAAAAAATGCATTTTTGCATGGAGAACTTGAGGAGGATATTTACATGTAACAACCAGAGGGTTTTTCAGTTTAAAAAAAAGAAGACTATGTTTGCTTGCTGAAAAGTCCCTTTACGGTTTGGAACAGTCACCAAGACAGTGGTATAAGAGGTTTGATTCCTTTATGACTTCTCATGATTTCAAAAGAAGTAGCTTTGACAGTTGTGTTTACTTTAAGAAAAACAGTGATGGTTCTTTTGTGTATCTGCTCCTTTATAAGGATGATATGTTGATAGCAACAAAAGATAAATGAGAGATAAAAAAGGTCAAAGCACAACTAAGTGAAGAATTTGAGATGAAAGATTTGGGACCAGTAAAGAAGATACTTGGTATGGAGATTTTTAGAGATAGAAAAGTAAGTAAATTGTACCTAAGTCAAAAGGGGTACATTGAGAAAGTTCTTTGCAGGTTCAATATGTAAAGTGCTAAGCCTGTTAGTACTCCTTTAGCAGCCCATTTCAGACTTTCATCGGCTTTGTCTCCATAATCAAATGATGAAATTGAGTACATGTCACATGTTCCATACTCTAGTATAGTGGGATCTGTCATGTATGCTATAGTTTGTTCACGTCTAGATTTATCATATGCAGTCAGTGCAGTTAGTAGATACATGGCAAATCTCAGTAAAGAACATTGGAAAGTAGTTTAGTGGATTTTAAGATACTTACGAGGTACTACTGATGTTTGCTTACGGTTTGGAAGAACTAGAGATAGAGTAATTGGGTATGTTGATGCTGATTTTACTGGAGACCTTAATATAAGAAGATCTCTCACAGGTTTGTCTTTACAACCGGAGGCTGTGCAATCAGTTAGAAAGCCACTTTGCAAACTACAATTGCTTTGTCTACCACTGAAGCTGAGTACATGGAGATTCTGACGCTTGTAAAGAAGCCATTTGGTTGAAGGGACTCTCTTTAGTGAACTCAATGAAGACCTTCAAATTAGCACAGTATTTTGTGACAATCAGAGTGCACTCTTCCTTACAAAAGATCAAATATTTCATGAGAGAACAAAACACATTGATGTTCGATATCATTTTGTTCGTGAAATTATTGCTTGTGGTGATATTGTTGTGAGCAAAATTAGTACTCATGAAAATCCTACAGATATGATGACTAAGTCACTTCCTATAACCAAGTTTAAGCATTGCTTAGACTTGGTTGGTGTTCATTATTGAAGTTAAGCCCTTAAGGGGTTTTATGGAAGAGGTGGAGAACTTATTCGTTGAGAGTTCACGATGAAGAACTTGTTCATTGAGAATTCGTGTCAATGTGGAGATTGTTAGAATTAAGTGACTTGAATCCTTATTTCAATAAAATACAATGGTAAAATAAAATAAAAGTAAAATTCATAAAAAACTACACTTTTTTTATTTTATTTTAGAATAAGGTTTTTTAAACCTTATTAAACCTCATCTATTTGTTATTGATTAGAATAAGGTGTTTCAATCTTACTACACTCCTATTAAAATATGTTTTTACAAGTGTAACACCCCTTACCTGAGTTTGATGCCGGGACAGGGTACGAGGCATTACCGTACTTACTCTTGCTTAAACTTATAAACTCGGGCTATAAAATTTCATTTCCATTTAAGCTTTTCATTTGCTAGCTTAATAACTTTATCATGGGCCTTCGAGCCCAAAGCATACATTGGCAATGGTTCGGCACCAATCCGAGAATTTTCTGGCACTTAGAAAATATTTGCTTAAAATAGGGCCACAAGCCCGTGTGGGATAGGACACGCCCGTGTGGGCAGGTCGTGTGGTTACACACGCTCATGTCCCTAGCCCGTGTCAAATATATTTTTATTTTGAATCTATATGGTTTCTACATGGTCGACACATGCCTTCGTGACCCGTGTCCCTCACACGGTCTAGACAAGCCCGTGCTTTCAACCTGTGTGACTTTTTGACTTTTCTCAAGAAACAAATGAGTTTCACACGGCCCAAGCACACACCCGTGTGCTCTGCCCGTGCACAACACTGACTTAGCAACTTTAGATGCAGGGGATACACGGTCTATTAACACACTCATGAGGCTGACCGTGTGTCACACATCGCCTAAGCACACACTCGTGTGCCCACCCGTGTGGAAAATTATAGGCTATTCACAACACCAATTTCAATAACACATAATACGACATCTATAAACATCAAATACTCAAAACTTGAGGTATTCACATGCCACATTTACAACACTTCTCATGCATTCACTATCATTCATTCTTCCTGCTTGATTGTGCAATTTCATACTAGCACAAATGGCATTCACTTTGCATAATTAAACTTAATCAATATTAGCACAATTATAAAGGCTATTACAACATGACTTAAGTGACATCAATAGCCAACACACTTGGCTACCCTAAATGACACATACAAAAATAACAAAATTTCTGATACATGCCATACTCAAAATAACTAAACTATACTATACCAAAATGGACGGCTTGATAGTGTGACTTTAAGCTCTGACTTTCAATGATCCTCGACCTAGATTTGCAAGACTACAAAGAAGAGGGAAAAGAAAAGGAGTAAGCATAAATGCTTAGTAAGTTGCGTGAAATAAAATGGCAACTTAAATCATAGAATAAACATTCAAATGAGGCAACTTGAAATGTCATAAGAATCATTTACACCATAACATGGCTTACTCATACTCTTTCTTACTGACACGTTCATATCATTTCATATTCTTACTCATGCTTTACTCAGCATCATACCCATGTCATTTTATGTTCATTTTCTCGTAACTTAATCATATACACATGTATCACTTATCATAAAACTTTAGTCTTTCTCAATAACTTTATTAACTTGAATACTTTTCTCGTTAAATTACTTAGAATATCGAAGGATACCCAAAAGTCATTCTCAAGGTAAGATGCTAATGCCATATCCTAGATATGGTCTTACATGGGATCACATGTCGATGCCAAAGCCATATCCCAAATATGGTCTTACACAGGATCTCATATTGATGTTGATGCCATGTCTCAGACATGGCCTTACATGAGATCGTAATCTGATGCCAATGGCATGTCCCGGACATGGTCTTATACGGGATCTCTCTCTTAGATGCCCATGCCATGTCCTAGACATGGCCTTACAGGGGATCCAAGTCTCATCTCGGTGCCGACGCCATGTCCCAGACATGGTCTTATACGAGACCTCATGTCGATGCCAATGCCATGTCCCAGACATGGTCTTATATGGACCTACATTTTCTCTTGTTATGACTAAAGGAACACCGGTGCCTCCAAGGCACAGCGCAAATTTAGAATAATAAAATTTTTACAGCGATCTATACCATGGATCCATGTGTAAGGAACGAATCGGGGTGATAAAGGTTTCGAAATTACCGAAACTTCAATCTGAGTAGACAGCGACGCCAAGGCAACGAGAATCCTGAAGCACTATCGAACCAAGCCGCAACCTTTACCGATGTCGGCCTCTACGTAGTCCACCCAATTGACAACGAACGGTAATATCCCAGAAAACTATTTTCAGAGATTATATTGTTTTGACGACTGCTAGACCCTTTAACATAGTTTTGGGATTGCCTATATATTAGCTCTTTAGGGTTTTTACCCTTGCTATATATAACTCTGTATTAATTGGTATATATTCATAACGAATATTTATTGCCATATATAATCCGAATCATAATAGTCATCATTAAAATAAATATAATAACGTTTAACCGAAAATTATAATTACGTTAATTATAATAAAGATTTCGGTAAACTATATTTATTTAAATTTATATATATATGAACCAAATTCATATATTAGAAAAATTATATTCTGATTATGTGTACAACATCCTTGTACATATAGTATGTTCAATAGTTTGATTGCCCAATTAAATTAATTCTATAATTAATTTAATTCATGTGACAACCAGACACAATACCAACTATGTTTTACTCCGTTCATTTCAATCGAAGGGTGTGACCCTATAGGTTCTTGTAACATTAGCAGTAATATTAGAACTATTCTAATGTTACAAACAATGAGTGGCATCCAGCAAAGCATCATTGCTACCTAAGTTACAAGAAGTCATGATTCGACATAACCTTTTGTGATTAACTTTTAATGCATTAATCCTTAAGTCCTATATCTTTGGAATGGACACAAGTCATGGAATAGTCACACTTGCATAGTCCATCCCATGTTTCTTGATACCTTGAGTAGACTATGATATACAAATAAGTATGACATCTCATATCAACTTATTTGAGCATGGCCACGCATTTCTAGTCTCACTCAATCAAGTGGCCTGAGATATTACTCCTATTATGTAGGAGGGACTTATCCTATATTGATCAACCATATCCCTCTACATAGATTGTGGTATATCCAACATTAGTCTTAATAGAACAACTAATTACGGTGTTCATTTAACTATATCAAAATATACAACTCACGATGTTGGAATGATGATGATCTCAAGTATGAGGATTATATACATATTAATCACTATGAGTAATATTGTGACAATTACATAATAATCCAAGAAACATACTCATAGCGGGTCAGTCCAATATGTTGTTCTCTAACACACATATTCATGCATTGATTCTGATACTCCATATCAATGACAACTCTTTATCATCAATCAACTACATGTTAGTCTTAATGCATTATTATTGTCCTAGCCAACAATAATACTTGACTAAGGATCTTTTAAGAATAATCATATTATTCTTAGGACATTATTATAAAACAGTTTATTTATGCACACAGAAATGTAACTGAAATAATAATGGCAAAGCCTTATATTAATAAACATGATAAATTATGTATGTTATAATAACTATCTCGTGATTGATCTTTGGGCATACTCTTACAATCTCCCACTAGCACTAAGACCAATCACTCATATATCTAATACCAAGTGACTTAGTGTGACGATCATGCTTCTGCTGTGTCAAAGGCTTGGTCAGGGGATCAGCAATGTTATCATCTGTAGGTACTCTGCATATCTCTACATCCCCTCGATCGATAATCTCTCGAATAAGATGGTAGCGCCTAAGTATATGTTTGGATCGTTGGTGAGATCTGGGTTCTTTAGCTTGTGCGATGGCTCCATTGTTATCATATTAGAGTTCTATAGCATCTGATATGCTAGGCACAACCCCTAGTTCAGTAATGAACTTTTTGATCCAAACCACTTCTTTTGCTGCCTCACTAGCTGCAATATACTCGGCCTCTGTTGTAAAATCGGCTACTGTACTTTGCTTTGAACTCTTCCAGCTCACAGCACCACCATTAAGGCAAAACACAAAACCTGATTGCGATCGAGAATCATCCTTGTCGGTTTGGAAACTAGCATCAGTGTAACCTTTTACACTTAACTCTTCCTCACCTCCGTATATTAGGAACGTATCCTTAGTTCTTCTTAAGTACTTAAGGATATTCTTGATTGTGGTCCAGTGACTTTCACCGGGATCTACTTGGTACCTGCTCGTCATACTTAAGGCATATGAGACATCTGGACGAGTACATAACATGGCATACATGATAGATCCAATAGCAGAAGCATATGCAATTTTACTCATGCGTTCTCTCTCTTGTGGAGTTGAAGGACACATTTCCTTCGAGAGTGAAATACCATGTCTCATAGGTAGGAATCCTCTCTTAAATTCTTCCATATTGAACCTTTTCAATACTTTGTCTATGTATGTACTTTGACTTAGACCTAGTAGTCGTCTCGATCTATCTTTATAGATCTTGACTCCTAAGATGTAAGTGGCTTCGCCCAAGTCCTTCATAGAAAAACAACTTCCTAACCAAGTCTTAATAGACTGTAAGGTAGGTATGTCATTTCCCATGATAAGTATGTCATCCACATACAGTACCAAGAATGTGATTATGCTCCCACTAAATTTCTTGTAAACACATGGCTCATCTTCATTTTTGATAAAACCAAACTCTTTGATTACATCATTAAAACGAAGATTCCAACTTCAAGAAGCTTGCTTTAATCTATAAATGGATCTTTGTAACTTACATATCTTTCTAGCATCCTTTAGATTGACAAAACCTTTAGGTTGTGTCATGTACACATCCTCTTCAGGTTCCCGTTAAGGAAAGCTGTTTTGACATCCATCTGCCAGATTTCATAATCATGAAATACAGCTACAGCAAGCAAGATCCTGATGGATTTAAACATAGCTACAGGAGAAAAAGTTTCATCATAGTCCACACCATGAATTTGACAAAAACCTTTAGCGACTAATCGCCCCTTGTATGTTTGTACATTACCATCCAGGTCAGTTTTCTTTTTGAAAACCCACTTGCACCCTATAGGTTTAACTCCTTCGGGTGGGTCAACCAAAGTCCATACTTGGTTTTCATGCATGGAATCCATCTCAGATCTCATGGCCTCGAGCCATTTCTCAGAGTTTGGGCTCGCCACCACTTCTTGATAAGTCCTAGGCTCATCTTGATCTAAAAGAAGAATGTCACCATGCATTGTAATGAGAAATCCATATCTCTCAGGTGCACGGCGTTCTCTTAAAGATCTACGCGGTGGTTGTGTTTCTACAGCAGTTACTTGTTCCTCAATTTCTTGTGGAATTTGCTGTTGTTCTATCTCTGGTTCAGTGGTATCTTGTGATTCTCGAATTTCTTCAAGTTTAATCTTTCTCCCACTTCCTTTTCTAGAAAGAAATTCTCTCTCTAGGAAGACACCAGTCCGAGCAACAAACACTTTGTTCTCAGTGGGATTAAAGAAATAATATCCTTTGGTTTCTTTCGAATACCCTACAAAATTACACCTTTCAGATTTGGGTTCAAGCTTAGTAGACGTCTGACATTTAACATAAGCTTCGCAACCCCAAATTTTCATAAAAGACATACTGGGACGTTTCCCAGTCCACATCTCATATGGCGTCTTTTGAACCGATTTAGATGGAACACGATTTAGTGTGAAAGCAGCTGTTTTAAGTGCATGTCCCCAAAAGGAAGTCGGTAGATCAGCATGACTCATCATGGACCGAACCATGTCTAACAGAGTTCAATTTCTTCTCTCAGAAACTCCATTCCATTGAGGAGTACCAGGAGGAGTAAGTTGTGAGACAATCCCACATTCCTTCAAAAGATCATCAAACTCTAGGCTCAAATACTCTCCACCTCGATCAGATCGAAGTGTCTTGATAGTTTTGCCTAGTTGATTTTGTACTTCATTTTTGAATTCCTTGAACTTTTCAAGGGCCTCAGACTTATGGCGCATGAGATAAATATATCCATATCTACTGAAATCATCAGTGAAAGTAATGAAGTATTGAAATCCACCTCTGGCCTGTGTATTTATTGGTCCACATACATCTGGATGTATTAAGCCAATAAATCACTAGCTCGTTCACTTTTACCAGTAAAAGGAGATTTAGTCATTTTTCCTAATAAGTAAGATTCACATACTTCAAATTGTTCAAAAACAAATGAATCCAAGAGACCATCTTTATGGAGTTTGGATATGCGTTTCTCACTTATGTGGCCCAAACGACAATGCCAAAGGTAAGTTTGATTTGAGTCATTTATTTTAGATCTTTTAGTATTTATGTTGTAAATGGGATTCATTTGATCTAAAATATAGAGGCCATTAATCAATTGTGCCGAACCATAGAAAACATTATTGAGATAAAAGGAACAACAATTATTCTTAATTATTATCTCAAAACCAATTTTGTCTAAACAAGAAATTGAAATAATGTTTTTAGTCAAACTAGGCACAAAATAACAATCCTCTAAAATTAAACCAAGTCCACTAGGCAAAGATAAAGTATATGTTTCCACAGCTAATACAACAACTCTTGCTCCATTTCCAACTCGCAGGTCCACATCTCCTCTAGCCAAAGTCCTACTCCTTTGTAGTCCCTGTACAGAAGTACAAATATGAGAACCACAACCAGTATCTAATACCCAAGAAGTAGTAGTTGATAAATTAATATCAATAACATAAATACCTGAAGCAGACGTTCCGCTTGCTTTGGCTTTCTTGATTTCCTCAAGATAGACAGGGCAGTTTCGCTTCCAATGTCCAGTCACACCATAATGAAAACAGTTTCCTTCCTTAGATACCCCACATTTAGGTTTCAGTGTAGCCTTTCCTTTTCCAAGATTGGGCTTACCTTTGCCCTTGGGCTTTGTCGAGACTTTGGCCTTTCCCTTGCCCTTATTGTTACGGACCATCAATATGGGCTTGGGTCCAACCTTTTTCATGTTGCCTTCAACAGTTCGTAACATACTGAGCAATTGTGGTAGAGTATTGTCAATTTCATTCATATTGAAATTGAGGACAAACTGGCTGTAGCTATCTGGCAACGATTACAGAATAACATCAGTGGCCAACTGTTGGCCCAATGGAAACCCAAGCTTAGACAGGCTTTCAATATAACCAATCATCTTAAGGACATGAGGTCCTACTGGGCTTCCTTCAGCCAGCTTACATTGGAATAAGGCCTTAGAGATATCGAACCTCTCTTACCTTGCTTGCCCTTGATATAGTTCTTTCAAGTGCTCGATCATATCATAAGCAACCATATCCTCATGTTTTTTTTGAAGATCAGGATTCATAGTGGCAAGCATAAGACATCCAACGTCTAGCATATCATCGAAATGCTTCTTGTAAGCATCTTTATCAGCCCTCGAGGCATTAGCGGGTGGTTCATCAGGAAGTGATTTTTCAATGACATATAATTTCCGTTCTTGTTTGAGAACAATCCTTAAGTTACGAAACCAGTCAAGAAAGTTCAAACCATTCAATTTATCCTTCTCAAGGACCGATCGCAATAAGAGTGTATTAGTGTTTGCAGCCATAATATATCTATAATAATAAAATATACGTGTGAATAGATTTACCAAGTTTATATCAATCATTAAAAGGACTTTATTATATGATTTTTCCCACTATTTCAAAATTAATAACCCTCATATATTAATTTCGGAAAGTCTTTCTTGAAAGAATTTCTAGTGGGTCAAGGATCCATATTTCACCTCCTCTTAAGTCAGCTTTGGCTTTACTCTCAAGATTATGGTTATTTAGGTAAGCAACACTTGCTAATTACATCATATGTAACTCTTACAATTTGGTGAACAACTCTTGTTCTAATCATCTTATGATATATCCAAATTACTTGCCTCTAGGTTTCTAATCCTATTAGAGTAACCTAGTTAAGTCATTAATCAATTTTTAACCAGCGAATATCACTTGTTTATTCTTTGTGTTTAACCAAGATAAATACTAGTACTTCGCTTTGGCAAAACCTACATAGTATTGATCGAGGCCTTAACGAGGGCATAAATTGGAAGGCCATGTTGACTTAATATTTTAATAGAGGGATTTTATTAGAACGTTACATCTCACCAATTGTGGTCTACTTTAGTCCATTTAATCTTTTAATTGATCTCATCAATTAATGGGGTTTATTATTACCAAATTTGCATGCTTTAGACATCCATAGCATCTTATACATGAATAAGTAAAGCAATAAATAAATGCAATAGTTATAGCCCATAAACTATGGTGGTTCAACCCAAGCCAATGGGAGAACCAATAGGGAACCTAAAGGTGTAAGTCGTTTCACAAGCTGTCGATCCACACTAGTCGACCCATCTTCCTTCTCGTCTAATCTCCGCAGCAATTTTTACACACGACATGTAGGCCGTATTTATAAAATTACAACCTTTTCTCAAATAGGTCATCAGGCTATAACTATACATTTCAAACACCGTGCATTTCAAAAATAGTATGTACCATTCAACGTTTTGTTAAGTGACATATTAAAATATCCTTTCAACCCTTTTATGGCCCATTAAGTTTTATTTATTACAAAACACGCAGCCCCCGCGGTATGGACCAGGGGTACGGGGCAGAGCCTCGTGGTACGAACCGCATACCCCAGTCAAATGAAACCTCACGATTTGATAACTTTTATCAACAGAATCGTGTTTTCAGGATTTTAATCCTTGAGGTTTCATATCGAAACAACTCTTGTTCCACTGGCCAGTAAACTCTTACTGGAAATTGTAAAAATCACCGCTACATCATAACAGACTTGTTAATGTTTACAATAATAACATAAAACCGAATAGGCCATAACACCATGATTAACATTTAATCACTTATCGAAAGGAACAGTTATCAAATTTCGCTTAAACGATTTAAACAGGAAAAGCATAATAAAATTAAAACATGCATCTCATACAATTGCATCACCCAAGTATTTAAACCCGAGTTCGTATCACACAAGTGGCTCTGATACCACTGAAGGAACACTGGTGCCTCCAAGGCGTAGCAGAAAATTAGAATAATAAAATTTTTCTGGCGATCTATACCATGGATCCATGTGTAAGGAACGAATCGGGGTGATAAAGGTTTCGAAATTACCGAAACTTCAATCTGAGTAGACAGCGACGCCAAGGCAACGAGAATCTTGAAGCACTATCGAACTAAGCCGCAACCTTTACCGATGTCGGCCTCTACATAGTCCACCCAATTGACAACGAACGGTAATATCCCAGAAAACTATTTTCAGAGATTATATTGTTTTGACGGCTGCTAGACCCTTTAACATAGTTTCGGGATTGCCTATATATTAGCTCTTTAGGGTTTTTACCCTTGCTATATATAACTCTGTATTAATTGGTATATATTCATAACGAATATTTATTGCCATATATAATCCGAATCATAATAGTCATCATTAAAATAAATATAATAACGTTTAACCGAAAATTATAATTACGTTAATTATAATAAAGATTTCGGTAAACTATATTTATTTAAATTTATATATATATATGAACCAAATTCATATATTAGAAAAATTATATTCTGATTATGTGTACAACATCCTTGTACATATAGTATGTTCAATAGTTTGATTGCCCAATTAAATTAATTCTATAATTAATTTAATTCATGTGACAACCAGACACAATACCAACTATGTTTTACTCCGTTCATTTCAATCGAAGGGTGTGACCCTATAGGTTCTTGTAACATTAGCAGTAATATTAGAACTATTCTAATGTTACAAACAATGAGTGGCATCTAGCAATGTATCATTGCTACCTAAGTTACAAGAAGTCATGATTTGGCATAACCTTTTGTGATTAACTTTTCATGCATTAATCCTTAAGTCCTATATCTTTGGAATGGACACAAGTCATGGAATAGTCACACTTGCATAGTCCATCCCATGTTTCTTGATACATTGAGTAGACTATGATATACAAATAAGTATGACATCTCATATCAACTTATTTGAGCATAGCCATGCATTTCTAGTCTCACTCAATCAAGTGGCCTGAGATATTACTCCTATTATGCAGGAGGGACTTATCCTATATTGATCAACCATATCCCTCTACATAGATTGTGGTATATCCAACATTAGTCTTAATAGAACAACCAATTACGGTGTTCGTTTGACTATATCAAAATATACAACTCACGATGTTGGAATGATGATGATCTCAAGTATGAGAATCATATACATATTAATCACTATGAGTAATATTGTGACAATTACATAATAATCCAAGAAACATACTCATAGCGGGTCAGTCCAATATGTTATTCTCTAACACACATATTCATGCATTGGTTCTGATACTCCATATCAATGACAACTCTTTATCATCAATCAACTACATGTTAGTCTTAATGCATTATTATTGTCCTAGCCAACAATAATACTTGACTAAGGATCTTTTAAGAATAATCATATTATTCTTAGGACATTATTATAAAATAGTTTATTTATGCACACAGAAATGTAACTGAAATAATAATGGCAAAGCCTTATATTAATAAAGATGATAAATCAAGTATGTTATCACAACTATCTCGTGATTGATCTTTGGGCATACTCTTACAGTTATGACCATGGTATCCTTTGTATTCCCTAAAATTTAACCGAGATTTCTCAACTATCACTCTATCATTTCTTTATCAAATCACATCAATAAATATCATGAAAATAGCATGAATTTCATAGAATAACATCGTGATAAATTTTAATGTTTTATAATGCTAATTTATTACATACAACTTACCTCGAATCCAAAATGCATGTGGATGCTCGGTTTAATCCACAACCTTTCTTTTTCCCAAGTAACTTAATAATAACCATAAAATATATTTTTCTACTTCAAATTTGTGGTCTCGAGACCACTATTCCGACTGGGCCCTAATTCGGGCTGTTACAACAAGCCTATAAATAGACATAGTCTACTTCTCTTGTAATTATTCGAATTCGACATAGTGAATTTTCTTCTCTTCTGCACGTGGTTTTTTTTCCCAGTAGGGTTTCCACATAAAATCTGTGTGTTCTTTAATTTTTTTCTCATTTTTTTCTCTTTTCTTTGTGATACATTGTCATTGCCGACGTTCTATTTTTTACAATTAATAAATTTAAAACTTACTATATTTCAAAAAAAATTATTTTCATTTTTTAATTTAACATAAAGATATATTATCAATTGTTTTTATTGTTAACAAAGTTTTGATTTATATGTTTCATTAATCTTCAAAAAATAATGTGTCAAAATTACATAATTATCATTTATTCATTATATTTTTTATTTTAATTATTATCATATAATTATATTAATTATTAATGTCTATTTAGTTATAAATTCAAGTTTTTTAAGCTTTGAATAAGATTTATCTCAAGCTTGGGCTTGAATTTTCTCAACTTGAATCAACTCAAGCTTGAATTTTCTTGGGTTCAGATCTTTATGAACTCAAATCAACACAAGTAGTTTTTAGGCTTTGGCCTATTTTGCTTGTTGTGAGTTTAATGCTTCATGCATTGCCTATGCTTTAGCATGAAGAATTGAATATATCCTTAAATATGATATTATTTAAAAACTAAAATGAAAATTTAAGCGAGAAAAAATTAAAGTATGCGAAAAAACCTTAAAAAATATGAAGTATTATACTTTTAAAGTCATTCTAGTTGGTCCTCTTTATTGGGAACTTTGTCTCCTCTATAAATAAAGTTGACAAAACAAACTCAAGCTTAAAAGCTTGTCATGTCAATTCAAGTTTGAGAAAATTTGAGCTTGAGATAAATTCAATCTAAAATTAAGAATGACAATTTAGATTGTGAATTTGAGTATCTAGATATATCCATCTCATTTTTTCGATTTCAAATATTATGAATTCAAATAATAATCAAATTTGGATATTAAAATTGTTGTAATATCTTGAAAATTTCGATGTTAAAATTTGTGAAATTTTAGAAATTTCACCATAAGGCTTTCCAAGAATCGATATTGAACTATTAAAATAACTGGCTAAAAATAAATTTCACTAAGAAATCTCCTTTAATTTGTTAGTGTTGACATAAAATAGTTGCTAAGACTAGAAATTGCTAAATTTGCAAGTGACAAAGTCTAAGAAGATGTGACTGCGAAAGTGAGGACTTTTGTAAAAACTATTACATGCACAATGTAAACAGGGGATAACAAATTTGTTCACGTAGTTCAATTTTTCTACATTTACGAAGCCTAGCTTAGTGAGAAGAATCCACTCTCCTTAAATCAAATACAACTAGTGATCCTAATTCTAACACACCTAATGAAGAATCTTCACTCTTGTATCTCAAAGACTAGATTTCTCACCACTAAATTCTCCCATTGAGAACTTAGTTTATACAGTCAACCACACAAAGGTTTTACAATCACAAATGCACTATTGCAAATAATGTTTGTTAGTGAACATATAAATACTCTTAAAAAATTAGTATATCAACCTATACATTTCTCTTAATATAAGGCTTTCAAGACTTGCTAAGATAATGAAGATCTATCACGATTCATTCTAAATAGCAACTAAAACAATTAAATACAATATAACATTAACTGTAACACCCCGTTTTAGTAAAATCAGAACGGTGGTTTTGGTACCACAAATCCGAAGTCATAAAAATTATTTTAATATTATTATATGGTTTAAAGAATGATAGAAATATCGCATAAAAATTTTGTTAAAAAAATTTACCATTTACATGCTAAATTTGATAAAAAAGACAAAATCGCGAAAGTGCAAAAGTGAAGTTTTAATAGTTAAAGGTGATAAATAGCTATAGAACTTTAAAGTGGAGGTTCTTCTATGGTAACTAGACCATTTATGTGTTAGTGGATGATATGGCTTGGCAATTTTGTAATTATTAATGTTTTAAAAGGTTGAATAGGTAATTAAGTAAATAAAGAAGAAATTAAGTAAAATAAAAGGCAAGTATAATCTTTTCTTCCTTCTTCAACCGATTGTGAAGAGGAAAGAAAGCCATTTTTGTTGAGCAACATTTGGCCAAGCTTCCATTGTCCAATTAGGAACGATTTTTGTCCCGTTTTTAATGATTTCTATGTTTTGAGGATTGTTGTAGCTTAATCTAGCTAGCTCGGGGACTAATTTGTGAAACTGTTAAAGTATTTGAGTTTTTCCATTGATAAAAATGTTAGTGTTTTGAAGTTTAATGGTAGAAAATAAATGGCTGTTGTTAGATAAATAACTTTTGTAAAGGAATTTTTGATAAAATTATCAATTAGGGATTAAATTGAAAAATGTGATAAATTGAATGGTAAAATTGTGAATTTGTGAAAAATTTGGGCTGTTATAAGCATGTATATAATTCAACTATGATGGTTTGTAATGAAATTGTGCAAATTTCCATTTTTATGAGATAAGGACTTAATTGCAAAAAATTAAAAATATAGCGGCAAAACAGTAATTTTGCCAAAAACGTGTGTTGGACTAAATTGAATATGAATTATATTGAATTAAGTTAAATTCATTTGTATAGATCTGGTTAGACCTTGTAACATCCCAAACCTGACCAAGATGTTATGGCCGAATCTGGCAATGTCACATTTAAGTGTATTTTGGAAACCTACTATTGTTAATAAAACTCGTTTGAACTTTGCTCGTTCTCAATTCATCTTACTTTTTGGTTAACTATTTTAACATGTCCCTACTTTTAAAACATTCTTCGTTGTAGAAGCTTTTAGGGTCTAATACTAAGTGCCTATGGCTGATTATCCCACCAAGAGAGCCCTATTTTTGGCAAACAACCTCCACTTCCCAACTACTTGATCCCCTCCTCAATTCTCTCCACCAAACACTCAAATCCCATGATCCACTCCCCTAACCACTCCAAGACCAGTTCAAACTCAGTGTTTCAGTCCAACTCCACCTCCTCCACAACTTAAGCAGCAAAAAGACAGACATTGAGTGCAATAGGACTCGAACTCAAGTCCCTTAGCATTAGAAAACACGCCTCCTCCACTGGAACTCCAAGCTCTTTTGTGCAAAGTTTTGATCAAGAATAATTAAGAGGTCATCAAACCAGAGTCAGGGTTCAACTAAAAGAAGAAAAAAATTATACAAATGACAAGGCTTGAACCTAGGGTTTCTCAGAGACTCCCAACCACTCCTAAACCACTCAAGTGGTCCATTAATTGTATCAAAACACATAAAAATCAAAACATAAATTTTTGGGGCGTTACAACTCTACCCCTCTAAAAGAAATTTCGGCCTTGAAATTTACCTGGTCAAAATAAGTGAGGGTATTGTTGTCGCATCGCCTCCTCAGGTTCCCACGTGGCCTCTTCTGAACTGTGATTATGCCATAGCACTTTAACCAGTGGGACAGACTTCCTCCTTAGTACCTTAACGTCATGCTCCAGTATCTGTACTAGTTCCTCCTCGAAGGTCAGATCTGCCCTAACCTCGATCTCCTCAACTGGAACTATATGTGTGGGATCAGAGCGGTAGCACCTCAGCATGGAGACGTGAAACACATCGTGAATTTGATCCAACTCTGGAGGCAACTCCACCTGATAGGCAACCGGTCCAACATGCCTCAATACACGGCAAGGCCCAATGAACCTAAGGCTCAACTTACCTTTCCGTCCAAACCTCAGTATTTTCTTTCAAAGGGAGACCTTGAGAAATACAAAATCCCCCACTGAATACTCAATCTCTCGATGTTTAAGATCAGCATACGATTTTTGCCTATCAGATGCTTCTTTCAATCGGTCTCGGATTAATTTTACCTTATCCTCAGTATCAGAAACTAACTCTGGCCCCAGAACTCGTCGCTCGCCCAACTCAGTCCAACAAGTAGGAGTACGACACCTACGACCATATAATGCCTCGTACCGTGCCATCTAGATGCTAGACTGATAACTATTGTTGTATGCAAACTCTGCTAACGGTAAGTAGTCTTCCCAACTGCCTCGAAAATCTATCATATAGCTTCTTAGCATATCTTCTAGTATCTGTATCACCCTTTTCGACTGACCATCAGTCTGAGGATGGAACGTAGTACTGAAGTCCAACCTTGTACCTAGTGCCTCATGTAACTTCTTCTAAAACCGAGACGTAAAGTGAGGATCTCTGTCAAATATTATGGAAACTGGTACCCCATGCAGTCTTACAATTTCAACCACATATAACTTAGCCAATTTCTATATGAGTAGTCAGTACAAACCGGTATGAAATGGGTAGACTAGGTCAACCGATCCACTATAACCCATACCGAATCTTTCTTAGTAGGCGTTAGGGGCAGCCCACTAACAAAGTCCATAGTTACTCTATCCCATTTCTAGAGAGAAATCATAATAGGATGTAATAACCTAGAAGGCAGTTGATACTCAGCTTTAACTTGATGGCATGTCAGACATTTACTTACGAAATCTATAACCTTACGTTTAAGTCTTGGCCACCAGTAAAGTTCACGAAGGTCTCGGTACATCTTATTCCCGCTAGGGTGCATGGAATAGGACTATTATGCGCCTCTTGCAGAATCGACTGCCTCAAACCAGAATCCTTCGGTACACAGACTCTCTCATGGAAACACAATACCCCTTTGCTATTCAGTCCAAAATCAAAAGTTTTCCCACTTTCAATACCCTCACTTATTCTGGCCGGGTAAATTTCAAGGCTGAAATTTCTTTTAGAGGGGTAGATTTGTAATGCCCTAAAAATCTATGTTTTGATTTTTATGTGTTTTGATACAATTAATAGACCACTTGAGTAGTTTAGGAGTGGTTGGGAGTCTCTGAGAAACCCTGGGTTCAAGCCTTGTCATTTGTACAAATTTTGTTTTTCTTCTTTTAGTTAAACCCTTACTCTGGTTTGATAACCTCTTAATTATTTTTTATCAAAACTTTGCACAAAAGAGCTTGGAGTTCTAGTGGAGGAGGCGTGTTTTCTAATGCTAAGGGACTTGAGTTCGAGTCCTATTGCAAGTAATGTCTGTCTTTTTGCTGCTTAAGCTGTGTAGTAGGTAGAGTTGGACTGAAACACTGAGTTTGAACTGGTCCTGGAGTGGTTAGGGGAGTGGATCATGGAATTTGAGTGTTTGGTGAAGAGAATTGATGAGGGGATCAAGTAGTTGGGAGGTGGAGGTTGTTTGCTAAAAGTAGGGCTCTCTTGGTTGGATAATCAACCATAGGCACTTGTGCCAAATTGTGCTAGCTTTTGCGTTTTTTTCGGTAGTTTCTCTATTACTCTCTCTTTTTTTTGTTGTTGCCTATTGCGTTTCATACTTGTTTTGCAAGCCGAATTGCTTGTTGACCTTTTGGGGTGTTACCAATTATGTCTTTCTCTTTCACTTCTCTTTTCTATTCCTTTCATTGGTAATCTGAATCTTGGTCAATTATTCTCCCCCTCACTCTTCTTCCTTTTGGTTTTCTCTGGCAGCTGAATCTCTGCTTTCCTTTTCTTTCACAATCGCTGACTACTATAATCCTGTCTCCCTTTCCTCCCTCTCCTTGTGTTTTTAGTGCTTGACTCGTTTTCTCTCATAGGTCGAATATCTTCTCTCTCAGACATTTGGTTTTCGTGAGGCTGAAGGTTAAACTTTTCTCAAATCTTGTTCTGTTCTGGTGAATGATTTCTCTGGCAATCAGTAAGTGCTTTTCTTCCTTCCCCTTTTCATTTTTCTCGTTAAAGCCGAACCTCCCATCTGTTCCCTCTATAATTCTGTCGGCCTTTAGTTTTTGTTCATTTGACTGGCTTTGGCCTTCTCATTCTTTCTCAATTGTTCTATTTCAGTTCCATAGGTGTTCTTGGCAATTGGTTTTCTCATAGGGTAAAGGGGTTGCATGTGTTATTAAAGCAACCTAAATCTTTCCTCAATAGTCTTTAAGGTAAATACTTAGCTTTACCTTATGTTGGGTGAGTGCCGAATATTGTATATGTTACTATAGGTCAACATTTGTGGTTTCAGACTACATACTTAAGCAGTTCTATCTAATAAGATCTGTTTATGTGATTCAGGTAATCAATAAAAGACGGGCGATCGATTTTAGCCAATGATCTAAGTGAGATAGGTCAGATTTCACTCGATTGAGGGAGGTAATAATTGCCGATTTTGGATTAGTGTTAGGAAGTGGGTGTTAGATCTTTTGGCAGTCGCTTAACTAGATTCTCTGGTTGATTATAGGTTCGGTGCTCACAGGGCGATCTTACGTTTTCGCAGAAAGGTGTGTACACACCTTGATTTGACTGTAGAACGATAAAAGCCGAAAAGTCGGAAGAGAGGGCTTTGATGTAACACCCCAAAAATCTCAAACCTTAATCTTTTTTATTTTAGATATGGGGTGTGTGTGAATGATTTTTGAGTTAGGAAATTTTTTCTTTAGTGTTGGGTAGTTTCCATGAAGTTTTAAACCTGAACTTAGAAGTAGGAAAATTTTAGTTTAAGCACTAAAAGAACCCTGGCAGTGAGTTAAATGGCTCTTAAATAAAAGGAGAAGAAATAAGACTAAAATGAGCCTGTGGTGCAGTGGCAAAGTAGCGCCACTTAGAGAGCTATAGGTGGCGTCACTATTATAGAAGGGGATCCAAGGTTCGAGGCCTAGAGTGGTGTTGTTTGGAACTTTATTTTTACACTTTGAAGGGATGGTGGTGGCGTTGGAGTGGACTTTGTAAGGAGTGTTCAGGAGAGAAATTTAAGGAAAGGATAATAGAAAAAAATAGGAGATTAGTGTGTAGAAGAAGTGGAGCCGATTAGGACTTTGGGGGTATGCTAGTTTTGGCTTTGGGTTTATATAATGGGTGCCGAATTCCCTATGAAGGGTTTCCTTTGTCTTGCCAAATCGGTTACTATTAAAAGGGTGTTATAGGTGACATTTTCTTCATCATTCTCCTTTGTTGCTTCTGCGGAATCTTCTCCTCCCAAATTCTCTCGTTCATCATTCTTTTCTCACTTGTGTTCAATAGCCGAAAACCTTTGTTCCTTGGTGCCGATTTCTCCTTCTTTCACTTCTTGAAATTCTCTTTTGGCTCACCTTTGGTCATAGCCGATTTTTTCTTTTCTTCCCTTTTCCTTTTGTGCTGAATAGCCCTCTTTAGCATCCCAAACCTTGTGCCGAATACTCTAAGTGACCGAATCTCTGTTGTGCTGTCATTACTCCTTCGATTTTGGTTGATTAGATCTTGGAGAATTGGAATCAAGCTTGGATCTCTAGATCTCTGCTAAAAAGCTATCCATACGTTTTGGATTTTAGATCTAGGAGATATTCATGATTAGTAGCTAAGGAAGGGCTATTAGAACTTGTCGCACAGGTAAGGTTATGGTAAGGCTTCGGTTCTTGGTAAATATTGTGGTTAAGGATGTGATTAATTGAAGGTTGGTGTTGGTTGTAGGTTCGAGGCTAAGGAGAGTGTAGCACGTCTCATTTACCCGGTGTGTACATACACCGCACACAGGACAAATTGGCAAAAGTTGAAATCTCAAAAGCTAGAATGTCGAAAAGCTGAAAAGCCAAAATGCTGGCGCCGGTAACCACACGAGCATGCGAACACTCGTGTGGAGATACCGATACAACAATCAAGGCCAAGAGAGCGATCTCATGATCTTAGGCCACTGTTTGGCCAACCAGGCCTGAATGGGCTAAATGGGCCCGGCGGGTTCATGGGCCCAAATCAACAGAAATTGTTAAGTGACGAGCTGGTATAGTTGGTCGAATGGTTTAGAATGGATTGGGCCAATAGGCCGTATATTTGTGATTGGGCTTGAGGGGCCATATAAATATGATTGGGCCTGATGGGCCGTATGTGATTTTAGGAAAGCATGTAGACTTGCTAGGGTTTTATAATAGATTTTAGGCCTAGTTCTGATGAATCCTTAAGCAGCATAAAACTTAATTAATTAATCAAGCATGTCTGTGGACAAGTCGTAAGGTTAGAGTATGGCAATAGGCATATGCATGTCTAGGATTGGATCTAGGGCGAGCTTGGTACTTAAGCGGTCTTAATGACCCACATCTTATTCTCTAGAATCCTACCTGGTGCATAGTGTCTATTCACTTTAGCCAACAAAGACTTGTTGACGGGCCAAAGTTCATAATTAAAACTCGTATTGTTAATAAATTACTGAAATACCCCTACAGGGTAGAATTACTGAAATACCCCTATAGGGTAGAATTACTAAAATACCCCTATAGGGTAGAAATACCAAATGAAATGATTGAAATGCCCTCATTGTATAAAATACTAAAATACCCCTAGGTGTTCAATATGTGGAAATGTGTATGTTGCATTCATAAGATGTATGTTGCACTTGGGTGGTTTTGATGGTACGGAAGAAGATATTTGAGGATCGTATAGTCACTTGACGACCGTGGATCCACTGGTGGTTTTAAGCCCATTATATGATTAGCAGCCTTGCTGCAATGATTGAGTAGTGCCGCAACCGGTGCTACCATTGGAGTGTAGGGATGGGTGGGTTGATATTTATATCCTCACAAGAGTGTAGGGTTAGAAGGGAAAATGGAGCGCAGGGTTGGATGGGATTGGAGCATTGCATACATGTGATATTGATGTGATATAGGCTAAGGCCCAACTGAGGCCACCAAGGGCTTAAGCTCGAAGGCCACTGTATATTGTGTTATGGGCTCGGGCCCAACTGAGGTTATTGTGGTCTAAGGCCCAAGACCACCGATATTGATAGGGCTTAGGCCCATTGTGTTGATTGCATGTTGATTTGATTGTCAAGGGTTGTACACACTGGGTTTTGAAACTCACTCCCCCTTTTATGTTTTTTTTAGGAAGCCCTCAGTAGGCTGCTCGACGTAGTAGAAGACTCGGAGGTGGCCACACTGCAAGTTAATTAGAATTTTAAATAGTTTCAAAATTTTTGTATCTTTGATTATTTCTTTGTATTTGGGTTGTAATAAGCCTATCATCTCTGGTACGAATGTAAATTGAGATTTTTTTTTATGGTTGCTATTGAATTATGGGTTTTCTTAAAACATAAACATGTTTTCTAAATCAATATTATTAAATTATTATTTTCCTTAAACACGGGCTTTTCTCCCAAAATTAAAGCTTTTAACTAACTCACCTGAACTTTTAAAACAAGCAAAGGTTCAAATGGATTTTTATCATCAAACATTTTTCTAGCTTAAGTCTTCAAATGTATCGGATTGGTGTGAGTTACCCTGTTATGTGACACCACCTGATTCGGTCATAACATCTGGGCCAAGTTTGGGGTGTTACATTTGAGGCCACGTGAATGCGCGAATGCTCATGGGGTTCTCTGGGCCCAAGAAACATGGGCATGTGTCTGCAAAGGCCACCATGAACGCTCTCATGGGCTGAGGCCGTAATGGGCCACGTTAGGCCGAAAATGCCGTGTGGGCCAATGTGCTGTAGGTCCTATATGAGCAAAACTCACCAATTTGTGGGAAAAGGCTGGACTGGCCGTGGTGCTCACATGCCTTGAGTCAAATTTGGGCTTGGTGGGCCATTGAGTCGTATGGGCCCATGGGCTTGCTTAATTGGCTTTGAGGCCTATTTCCACTGTTTGTACTGTTAGGGTCGCACGGGTCATTCGTGGCGACTGTGGATTACTTAAGGGTCGATAAGTATACCTAGGCCCAAACCAATGGAAATGACCAATGTACCCTTAGGGGTAAAATGACCAAAATACCCCCATAGGTAAAACGTCTGATATGATCTGATACGATGTATGATTGATTATGTATGCCATGAGATGTAAATATATATACGTATGTTCTACACACATGCATAATTTTATGTTATAACATGCCACTGATGTATTATGCATTGCATGGGGTTGGGTTGACATGATTGGAGGAAGTGTATTGTACTGGCAGCTCTACTGCATTTCACTGTTGACTATTAGCCTGATATACTGGTAGTTCTACTGCATATTACTGATAGTGCCGCATCGGTACTACACTGTGGAGTGTAGGGATATGTGGGTCGATTATATCCCCATGTGGAGTGTAGGGTTGGTCAGAGATGGATTATAGAGGCTGGCTGGGTAAGACTTTGCCTGCATGCTATACTGTTACTGTAATGGGCTTAGGCGCCACTAATACTGATCTGTTATTGTTACAGGCTCCGGCCCAGATTGTTTCTTCATGTGACTATTACTGATTACGGGATTGCATACTGAGTTTTCGTAAACTCACCAAATTGTTCATCTGTACACCCAATCTTAGGCGGATTAGTGCTGCGAAGGACTCGGAGGTGGCCACACGACTCTTCCTGTTTTCATAGTTACTTATTTATTTCTAGTAATCTTTACACTGGGTTTTGACTGTAATATGGCCTTTCTAGATTTTAACTTTAATTCTGGGTTTTACTTAATTTAATTTCTAAAGCCTATTAGTATTAGGACACGGTTTTCTTAGAAAAATTAACTATTTTCAAAGCACCACATTTTTGTGATTTATTATGAAAGCTTCCGCAACGAAGAACATTTTAAAAGTAGGGACGTGTTAAAATGGTTAACCAAAAACTAAGAGGAATTGAGAACGAGCAAAGAGATTTTGATTTTCAAACGAGTTTTATTAACAAGAGTAGGTTTCCAAAATACACTTCAATGTGACATTGCCAGATTCAGCCATAATTTCTGGGTCGGGTTTGGGATGTTACAGACCTCGTACGGAGTTAGATTGGGGCAAAGGAAAAATATCAGATTAGTCACCTTAGTATCTACGTAAACTCATCGAGGTAAGTTCATGTAATTAAATTGTTTAATTATTTTATTGAATATGATGTATGTTATTTTTATTATCATCATATATGAGTACCGATCGCATATTAGACGACGTTCGACTACTACTGAGCCCCGTTTAAACCTTGGGAATTTGTAGGATACAAGTGACATGTCATTAGGGTTACTGATTTTAGCTCTTTTGAGCTTACTGATACTCAGCTCGTATGAGCTTACCGTTATGCAGTTCAGAGGAGCTTACCATTTACAGCTCGTATATGCATACATATACATAAATTGACGGATTATGGTTTAGTACACCTCGTGTGTACTACCTGCGTATCCAAAAATATTCTAAATGTTTCAACGGGCATAGTTCTGTTAGGTGTTTATATGAGTTAGATATGAACTAGTACAGGTATTTACATGAATTACATGGAAATGATTTATATATGATATATGGAAACATGGTATAAATGTTACATGTATATGGAATTTGAACATTTTTTGAACTCATACATGATTCTCAGTTTTTATATGAATTACATGGCTAACTTGGTTGATGAATATGTGTTAGGCTTTTGGCCAAATTGAGTTGAGACATGCTTTGGTTTACTTACCTAAATTGTGGTTAAATGGTAAGTTAAATTTTGTGTTATACGAACTTACTAAGCTTAAATGCTTACTCTGTGTTATTTTTCATGTTTTATAGTGGTTCAGAAGCTCGTTCGGGTTAGAAGCTTGTTAGAGCTTTATCACACTATCCATATGCTCTTTTAGTACATTTGGCAATCTAATTTTGGTTATAATGGCATGTTTAGGTTATTTTGGCTAATGATAGCTTATATGTTTTTAGCCATTTGAATTGGCTTGCGTTTTTGTATATTTTACTATGTATATATAAATGGCCTTATCATGTTTGATGTGTGGTTTGGTGTGGTTAATATGTGAATTGATTTATGTTTGATGAGTGAAAATTAAACAGTAGTTGAATATGCATATGAATATGTATTATAATTTGGAGTGATTTAGTTCTTGTTATGGAAAGCACATATGTAAACTGATGTTAGTTTGTGAATGGTTTGTATTGGTTTTTTTTAGTGCACAAGTTACAAGTGACTTATGTGATCATTTGATGCCAGATATCAATTATATAAATGGTACTAAATGGTATGTTTTGACTAATGATCTTTATGATAAGTTTTAGTACAAATATGCATATAAGTTAGTTAAACAATTGGTTATATTGAATGTTTAGATTTACATGTTATAAATTGTCATTTGAGGTGCCTAAAGGCATATTGGTTGTATATGATGATTTTACATGTTAAAGGCTTGATTTTGGCTTGTTTTAGGATGCCTATTTATGACTTGTGTATATACAAAATGTTGAGTATAGGTGGATACCAAATTGGGTGAGAAATGTGGCTTGTAAAATGACCTATTTTCGTCCACACGGGCAGAGACACGGGTGTGTGTCTTAGTTGTGTGTGACACACGGCCAAGTGACATGGCTGTGTGTCCCCTGTATCTTTTAAAGAGTGCAAGTCAGTATGCTTACACGGCCTAGCACACGGGTGTGTGGCTTGGCTGTGTAACCCAAGTCAGTGAGTTACACAGGTAAGGATATGGGCGGGAACACAGCCGTGTGTCCCTATTCTGAATACCTATACGGTCTAAGACACGAGTGTGTCTGTTGGCCGTGTGAGTCACATAGCCTGGCTACACAGTCGTGTGACTCATGCAGCTTTGAAAATTTTAAATGTTTCCGAATTATTTTCTGAGTTTCCAGTTTAGTCCCAATTTGTTTCTAATGCGTATTTTGGGCCTCGAGGACTCGTATAAGGGACAATATTTACGAATTTGATTGGTTTTTGACATGAATACTATATAATATGAAATTTTTGTATTTTTAGTCTGTTTGAGTTGTAATCTCTGGTAATACTCCGTAACCCTATTTTGGCGACAGATTCAGGTTAGGGGTGTTACATTAACAACCAAGGTAAAATAGATTGTTGGCAGATAAGTCTTTAAAGTTTCGATCCAATCTAACTTCCTCAATCCAAGGGATTTGATATAATCGATCCAATTTGATCCAATCTTCTAAACATGTTTCTCTAATTGAATTGATCTTTATTGATAAGCTTGAATCATTCTAGGATATCAACACAACCTAAAGATTTAGTTCAATAAATTGCTAATCTTCCAAATATAAGAAGTTGTTTTGTCACATTGGTGAAGGAAGTAGACACTTACCTTGGCACATTGTAGCAACATCAAATATTTCAACAACCTTCCCATTTGGTAATTTTTTGAACAAAACAAATTCAATGTAGGAAGCTTAAACATCAGTCAACAAATGTTCCCCCTTGGCATATTCCCTTTAATCCAATAACTTAGAACGTAAGTAAGTGATTTAACCATTAATCTTAGTTTAAATTTTGCATTAGTAATCAAATAATTGTAATTATAACTAAGCAAGTTAATGAACAATGACATAATATGCAATATATGAAAAAAAATCTATCCATTGAAAGTACTTAGTTCAATATATAATCCTTCAGAAATTAAATTAAAGTTAAAAAAATCTTCAAAAATAAATAAGAACAACAATTAGTGTGACACCCCAAACCCGACCAGGATGGACCGACCTGAATTTGAAGCGCTAGATTAGCCACCTAAGTGACTCTCCAGCTAACGACCACCCAAGATACACCCCGACGTCATAACACCTAAATCTTATCTAATTATTAGTTATTTATTAATACAGAAGCAAATTATGAGACAATTTTAAACTTTTCCTAGGTAATTTAACCAAAGGGCATTTTTGTCATTTTACCACGTATGGTAAAACTAACCTGATTTTAGGTCTAAGTGTTTACTAACCTTCTTTTAGTCAAAATCATGCAAGCTTAAAGATTTTAGCTTAATTTGAGCTCATTTACTATGTTTAATTCAAGTTTTATTATTAGAGACTAAATTGTAACAAATACAAACTATCGGAACCTATTCCAAATCATACATTATGTGTTCCTATCGAATTTTACCCATTATGAGACTAATCCTAAACCTTTACCAAGTTTCCTTATAATTTAAGGATCTAATTAGACTAATCAATTTTCGGGACTAAATTGTAACTTAAACAAACTAGAATACCAATTTAAAAAGACAAAAATTCAAACCCTAAAAACCTACACGGCTGTGTCCCCTAGACCGTTCACTAAACAACAATGTTCGCATCATGAAAAAACATTTAGACTGACCGCACACACCTGTGTGGAAATCCCACACGCCTATGTCACTTACCCACACACCCGTGTGCAACCCCTCACACGCTTGTGTGAAAACTGTTGCATTTATTTTTGTGAAAAACTCATTTTAAAACCTGATTTTGCATATTTTAATGGCCAATTAAACTTGATTTAACTACAATTAATTGACATACATATACATACACCTTCAATCGAATTTATTGACATCAATTAATCTATAATTATATAGAATTAAGTAATCAATTTCCTGCATAACAAACACTGAATAAGGTAAACAAGTGGCGTACCTTAGTCGCTAGTACACCACTCTATGGAAGTTTCATTTAAACAATCATTAGTACAAATTTCATGCCTCACACACCGTGTTATTAATCACCGTGTTATCAAGCAACAATACACCGTAAATCATTCAATAATTAAACTCAAACATGCTTCAAAATTATTATAAAACCATTCAAAATAAAATATCCAATGTCCAAAGTCCAATTACAACCAAAATTAATCTAATTCCGGGGAGTTCCACAATGCCCGATTATAGTCTCAAAAACATGTAATGAAGTCTCTACCAAGTCTAAATCTCTTGGAACTCTCTTGCTCGGCTCCTTAACTCCTTAAGCTCGACGATTATCTGTACAAATTGTGAGGGTGTGAGCTTTAAAAAGCTCAATGAATGTTAATAAAAATGACTAGTAAATCAACATCCAAATCATGCTTAAATTACATCCAATTAATCACTAATTATCAGCCATAATAATGAAACATGTCAATTAAATTTCCATATGCTTTATCTGTAATAGCCCGAATTAGGGCCTAGTCAGAATAGTAGTTTTGAAACCACAAATCTGAAGTAGAATTATATATTCATGATTATTTTTAAGTTTATGATATGATTGCATGATGTGAGAAAAATTTCATGAAGGAATTTTATGAGATAGTGGTTAAATTGCCCTTTAGGACTAAATTGCAAAAGTTGCAAAATATGAGTTTCTAGAAGTTTTAAGGATGAATTGGCATTATAAAAATTATTAGAGGTCCTTATTTAGTGAATAGGCCATTTATTACCATGATGGACAAAAATGCCCAATGAAGGAAATTTTTTTAAAGAAAGGGCATAAGGGCATTTTGGTCATTTGGATAATTAATGAAATAAAAAAGAAAAATAAGTAAAAAATATGCTCATCTTCTTCCTCTAAGTGCCAAAATTTGAAGGGTCTCCATAGCTAGGGTTTCCTTCATTTTCAAAAGTAAGTTCAATCTAGCCTCATTTTTCATGCTCTTCATAAATTTGAAATCCTCGTAACTTGATTAAGCTATTTCTACCACTAATTTGAGCTAGAGTTTATGTTCAAAAATATACCCATGCATGACATGCATGTATTTTGGTGTCTAGTGGTAGAATATGAAAGTTTAAAGTGTAGTAAACATCTTTTACTAGATGATTTTTCATGAAAAACCCTAATAGGGACCAAATTGTAAATATGATAAAATGTGTAGTAAAAGTGTAAATTGATGAGAAATGTGGGTTGTTATGAGTACATAAAAGGTTCGGCTAGGGTTGGGTAACCAAGAAAATAAGTGCATTTGACCATTTTGCAAATAAGTAAAAGTTTAGGGAAAAATTATAAATTTTGCCAAAGTATGAATTATGGGCTATTTAGCCAATATGATTATTAAATAAGCTTAATTTGTCATTATAGATAAAGAAACACGAAGCTCGGACTGAAATCGGGAAAAAAACAAGGTGGTGGATTAAACCGTACACCTTCCTATATTTTGGATTCGAGGTAAGTTCTATGTAATAAATTAGTGTTATGCATTGTGAAAATTATTGTGATGACATTCTATGAAATTATGTTATTTTCCATGAGATTTATTGATGTGATTTGATGAAGTTATCATAGAGAAATCCTGATTAAATTTTAAAAATACGAAGGATACCGAAGTCATGACATGAGATTTAGAAGGTCCTGAGTAAGACCATGTCTGGGACATGGCATCGGCACCGAATTGAGATCCCATGTAAGACATGTCTGGGACATGGCATTGGCATCGACAAGTGGTCCACTATAAGACCATGACTGGGACATTACATCTACAACGAGACGAGATTTAGATCCCCTGTAAGACCATGTCTAGGACATGGCATGGGCATCTAAATGTGATCCTGTATAAGACCATGTCTGGGACATGTCATCGGCATCAGTTTATGATCCCGTATAAGACCATGTCTGGGACATGTCATCGGCATCAGTTTATGATCTCGTGTAAGACCATGTTTGGGACATGGCATCGACATCGATACTAGATCCCGTGTAAGACCATATCTAGGATATGGCTTCGACATTGACATGTGATCCCATGTAACACCATAACTGAGATATGACATTAGCATCTTATCATGAGAATGACATTTCGAGTATCCTTCGGTATTCCAAGTAATTTAATGGGAAAAATATTTAAGTTGATGAATACATCAAGAAAAGCTAAAGTTATGTGATGAGTGATATAGGTGTACATGAGTAATTTAGGAGAAAAGAAAACGAAAGGATATGAATATGTCGGTAAGAAAGAGCATGAGTAAGTTATGTCAAAATCCATGATAAGTATGAGATAGATTATGATGTATTATTTAGATGATATTCCATGTTTTATGTTGTTATTTATTGCATGCAACTTACTAAGCATTTATGCTTACTCCCCTTTCTTTTCCCTTTCCTTGTAGTTTCGCCAAGCTAGCTCGAGAATCGAAGCAAGTCGGAGCTCGTATCACACTATCAAACTATTCTTTTGGGTAAAGTTAAGTTTGAGTCTTTTGAGTATGACATGTATAGGAAATTTGCATAGTACGTTTTGTGTCATATTGGATGGCCATTGTGTTGGCTATATTTAATACTCATTCCTTTTGTAAATGGCTAATTGAATTTGGCCAATACTAATTAAGCATGATTATTCAATGAGAATGAAATTTATGAATGAGTAACTTGCAAAGTTTGAATGTGAATGTATGAGGTTTATGCATGCTGAATGTGGCATGAGATTATAGTTTAAATGTCATATTTGAGGTTGTTTGGATGTACATTGATACCATATTATGCGTTATTGGAATTGGTATAAGTTTGATGTTATTTCAGGGTGGCAATAGGCTTGGAAAATAGCCTTATAATTATCCACATGGGTAGACACACGGGTGTGTGTTTAGGCCGTGTGAGACACACAGTCTGCCCCACGGGTGTGTAATCAGGCCAT
Organism: Gossypium stocksii; assembly: GCA_020496765.1. Lineage (NCBI taxonomy): Eukaryota > Viridiplantae > Streptophyta > Magnoliopsida > Malvales > Malvaceae > Gossypium > Gossypium stocksii. The sequence goes on from CM035624.1 coordinate 48,907,002, forward strand.
GTGTCTCATGCACCTAAATTATGCAAACAGAATGCCCAATAGTAAACACATGGGTAGAGACACGGCCCTATGTTTTAGCTGTGTGGAGGGCACGGCCTAGTACATGGGCGTGTGGCTTGGCTGTGTGCCCCTAAATGTTTGCTGACATCATAAACAGAATACCCAGGTTTTCACACACAGGTGAGGACACGGGCGTGTTATGGCCGTGTGAAGGACACAGGCCATGGACACAGGTGTGTGCCAGGCTGTGTGAAAACCCCTGTAGGTTCAAAATAAAAAATAAATTCGACATGGGCCAGGGACATGGGCGTGTGCGACCACACGACCTGCCCACACGGGCGTGTCCCATCTCACACAAGCATGTGGCCCTATTTTGAGCAAAAATTTTCTAAGTGAATGAAAAATCTAGTTTCAGTCTCGAACCATCTCCAAAGCATGTCTAAGGCCTCGTAGGCCTATAATAGGGATGATATGAGTATGAATGAAAAGTTTTAAGTTGTAATGAAATTTTATGGCCCAATTTTTATGTGAGTGTTGTTGTTGAAGTCCGGTAATGCCTCGAACCCTGTCCCGGCATCGGATATGGATTAGCGGTGTTACATTATCAATATAAAAAATCATTCATTCATAACTTACAAACATTGAAGGATATGGAAATAATTACACATAAATATATTGGCATACACTTCTCATGGCTTAATCGGGTGATCAGACATCGGATAAACGGAACTCCGAACTCCCACAAAAATCAAATACAGTCCATCGAGTTGAGCGAGCCAAAGCACACTCTCTCTTATAGCGCCTCTAGTAACCCAATGAGTAGAGACTCATGCTGAACACTCCCTTATCTACTCTAAACAAATCAGTCCACCTAGAGCCATATGCTCATAATGTCAAAAATAAAGGTGAGTACTTACAAAAATTATGGCATGCCAACTATATCCAATGGATCCACCATGCATGTTGCCAATATATTCAGTCAAACATAGCATATAAATCAATCATTATTGTGCTCAATTTAATGTGACAAAATGCTTATATGTAACATGTAACATAGCCATTTAACATCCAATTAAATCAATCATTTCATTTGTCATTTTCTAATATTCAATTATCAACTATAACACCAACATATCATGACCAAAAACTCCCGTAAACATACTTTAATCATCCTTATAATTAACCTAATTAAGTACCACAACACCACCTAAAAGCTTACTTACCATTATTCAATAAGAATTCAATTCTTGCACGTTTAATATAAATCTTGCAAAAATCAACCAGTCAACCATAATTAATCAATTAAAATAATCAATTAAGCTACTAATTAAACATAAATAAGGATCAATTTACCAAATTGCCCTTGAAAATACTCACCATACAATTTATTCTACCACAAGCAAATGATCAACCAAGCAAATTCAAGCTTCAATTTTGGTTATTTGGGTCCTCTTCAAGATTCAGAGCTTCAAGAGAGATAAAGTAGACAGTACCACCTTTCCAATACTATATTACACATGAATTTTAATTAACCATACTAATCGAAATCATCTCACAAAGTTACCTTACCGAATTTGTAACATCAATTCAAAAACTAGATTCCTCACAAAATCGATCTCTCCAGCCCTCCTAAACACTTTCAATCATCAATACTGGACCAAATACACTTGTACTAAGCATCAATTTCACCTTTAAATCAATTTCACAAAACTTCGGAAAATCGGTTCACGAAGATGATGAAATTTAGATATCTTTAAATTACCTCACAAATCATGTTTAATCTTAATAAATAAGATCAAAAACCTTATAGATCCATTTTGAGTTGGAACATCCATTGATTTGTGGATTTCCTCTCAAAATTCAAGATCCACCATTAAAGAATCATGTGTTCCTGGAAAAAGATGACATTAATAAAAATCCTCTAATTGACTTTCAAATCATGTAAAAAATGTTTCTAATCATCATAAAAATAAGTTTAGGATTGAAGATTACATTTGATTCGCTCTAAATTCATTGATTGAAAATCTTGATTCAGGAAACTTGAGAAATTTTAGAATATTTTTTGCTACTTTTGAGAATAATTTTGAGCGAATTGAGAGAGTATTTTGAGAAGGAAATTGGTTGGATTTATTTTTTGATGATAGATCTTCAGAATCATGCAAAGAAAATGAATTTTAAAACTTTCTAATCTAATGTAAAATGTGTGAAAAGTGGGCTAGATACATTAGTTTTAAAATTGAAACCACCCACCAAAAATTTAAAAATTGGAAAATTTGCCTAATGTTCATTCCAACATTTCCTTTACTTTACCATTTAATCATTTCCCTCAAAAATTCCAAATTTTAAGGTTTATTTGCCATGTAAATACTCTAAATTTTCCATTGTTTTACAATTAAATCCTATTTAATTAATATTTAAAATTTACTCAAATTACCCCTAATAAAAATTATTTTAAAATTATTTTTCAACCCAAATTGATTATTTTCACTAATAATTATTTAAAATCTTTAAAATTAATTTTTTAAAAATATATATCTATTTATATTTATATTTTATGGTTTATTGTTTAATCAATTTTAGATGAAATTAACCTCCTAAATTAAATCAAGAATTACTAAAAACCCTATAAATTCCTAGTTTCACACTCAGAACCCAAAAAATATACCCAAAACTACTAGACTCAGTTTAGGGATGTTACAATTAGGACAATAAGGATAGACATCCTAACATGAGACATCATATCCATTTTCCCTGTAAAAGCCCGTTTTTCAATGGTACAAAAAATGACGGTTTCGGAACCCTGTTTTTCAATGATTAAGTCAGTAAATATTATTTATTAATATTTACAAGTAGGTGGCATGCAAATTTTGGGTAAAACCGATTTAATAGACTAAACTGAATTAATTGGTTAATCGGTCGGTGAATTGAATTAATTCGGTTGGGGGTTAGATAATAATTTTTTGGAAGTTCGATTAACAGTTAATTCAGTTTGAAATTGGTTAATTAATCGAATTAACTAAAATTTATATTTTTTATACATTTTACATATATTAGACTTGGTTAATTTTTGGTTAATTTTTTATATGTTTTATACTTGTTTTAATAAAAAAATATAAATTTCAGTTAATCCTGTTAACTAACTGAATTAACCAAAAAAAGTTCGGTTTGGTTAATTTTATTTGAAAAAAATTTCGGTTTGGTTAACAATTAAGGATTTAAAAAGTTCGGTTAATTCGGTTAATGCTAGTTCGAGTCGGTTAACCGATTGAACACCCCTATTTACGAGTCATTTATAGTGTTATAGTGATTTTTGGTTCGATAATTTTATTGATCGGTTAGTAATTAAGGTATAATGACTAAATCATAAAAATGGTAAAAGTTAATCACTATAGATTTTTCTTAGCGAAAAAAGGTTTGAAAAGTTATTGTTAGAGGTTTTATGTGACAATTAACCACTTTTTGATTTATATGGATAGTTGGTGAATGGTTTCTAGCAAATTACATGTTAAAAAATTGATTAAAATAAAAGTTAAGGTTAAAGTTAATTAAAACATAATTTAAAGATGAAACATGTCATCATCTTCCTTATTTGCTTTTTCACTGTCCATACAAACCAAAAAGGGAGACAATAAGCCATTTTTGTAGCCAAGCATTCATCCTTTGCATGTAAGTGATTTCTAAGCCTGTTTTTTTATAAATTTTATGTTTTTGAGATCGTTGTAACTGGATTTAGCTAAATCGTAACTCTAATTTCAAAATTTCTAAAGTTTATAAAATTTTTCATTGATTAACTTTGAAGATTTTGGTGTTTTTATGTTAGCTTTCAAGCTTAGAAATGAAAAATGGACTAAACTGTAAAGTTTAAAAGCTAGTTTTACACTTAAGGACTAAACTGAATAAGTGGTAAATCTATCATGAGATTTCTATAAAAATGGATAGTAGAAAGTTATAGAAGGATTTATTTGAAAACGTATTGTTAAACGAAGCTTAAATGTGAAAGTTATAACCATTTAGGTTTCGTAGACTAAATTGAATAAAAGGTAAAACTTTAAGGAATTTCTATAAATAAAATTGAACTGTCACATGCATGAATTAAATTTTTATAAGGTAGTTTGAATTGATAAATCAAAATGAATTACCATATAGATCTAAAGTTGAACCAACTGATAGATAATAGAGGAAAAAGGAAAACTACGGATTAGTGTTTGATACCTCGTTTATTATTGCTTTTGTCTGGTAAGTTCATACAGTGTAAATACATGTATAAATGTATTCCATGTGTTTGATTGGTGAATTTATATATTATAATTGTATTTCAAATTGTATTCAAAATGGTACAAAAAGAGAAATGGACTGAATTGTAAAGAATTGTTTAGATGTATTAAATGTGCCTGGATGAACGTATGATAGGATAGGATACAAATGGTTTGGATGTATTAAATGTGCCATAGGGTTGTTTGCGTGCTTGTTTGGATTACCACTGTGGTGCCTATTGATTAGCACTGCGGTGCCTACTAGTGTGGTGTAGTTACCCACGTATTTGTACCTATTTATTATCGTTCATCGGACTAAACGATTACTGTAAAAAGGGAACTAACTAAATAATGTTATGTGTTGTAATTGGATATGTTTATATGATATTGGAATGTTACAAATGAAATGTAGTTAATTGTTATGAATGTTTGGTACTAGATTGGATTGATGTGCACAGTTTGAAATGTTTATAAATTGGTTATCTGATAAGCTTACCTTGCTATCATGAAATGTTGTTACAAGAGTATATTTATTCAGCTATTTCAATATGTTAATTGTGAATTGAGGTGAGTTTACTGTTTAAAACCTATGAACTTACTAAGCATATGAAATGCTTACTCTATCTTTTTTATTTATTTTTACAGTTGTCTTTTGCAGAATGAGACAATTAGATCACCTCGGAGCTCACACTATCCGGCGTTTGACTTGGTAGATTTTCAATTGTTCTGAACTCAATTATGCGGCATGTAAATAGGGGAATGCTTGTACATGTTTTACTTTGGTTTTTCACAATTTGAACTTAAATGGTTTTTGGCTTGAATGTTTATATAACATGTTATAAGTGTGCATGATAACAATGTGGTAAGTTACATGTGAAGTATTTGAATGGCTTAAATGTTCATGTTACTTGTTGTGTATTGGTGATAATGAGGCATATGGGATAGATGTTTAGGATCATGATTTATGATATGTTTTGACATGGTTTTGGGATGTTTTGAACGTGTTTAAAGGTTGTTAAATGCATTTTTGTAATCTACTTGATAGGTTGATTTGAAATAAACACTATGTGACCTATTTTTGAGTCACACGGGCCAGCTGCACATGGTTGTGTGACTGACACAGGCTGGTAGCACGGCCGTGTGACTACCGGAGGGAGGATGCTTTTGGAGCTATGATAACTCTTGAAAGAAGTCATATTTTAGGCATCTTCACTGAAGTATTTTCTTGTAATTAAGAAAATATGTTTTCATTTTAGACTTATTACTAGAGCATTACTGACTAAAGCTTGGATTATGTTTTAACTGTAAATTTATATTACTTTTAATGGCTGGATAAAGGTTTGTAGTCTTTGGTTGTAGGTGCAAGTAGGATAAAAGATGCAAGAAGAAGGAAAAGATGCTAAATAAACTTATGAAAATTGAACAAATTTTTAGACATAGAAGACTGCTGAGAACTGAAATATAAAATGTTCTCTAAATGGTTGGGCAATACAAAGGTGGTTATGTTTGCCGTGGCAAATTTTGCATTCACGCATTCATGCATGCTTTGCTTGAGGGCAAGCAATGACTCAGGTTTGGGGGTGTGATAACTCTTGAAAAAAGTTATATTTCATGCCCTTAGACTTAGTTAATTGCTTGTACTTAAATGTTTTTAGTTGCATTTTAGGATATTGCATTAGGATTTTTAAAACATTAGATTGAAGAGCTTGGATTGTGCTTGATTGTTATTACATGTTGCTTTTAACCGCTTGTGGGAGGGATTTGTTTGTCGATTGTTTGGAAATTATAGAGTGTAAAAAAAGGAAAAGGTTGAAGGTTTGTCATGGTAAAGTATGGACAATTTGCCAACACAAATGCCATGATAATGCAGAAAAGATGGCTAGTCAGCACTTAATGCATACCATTCTTGGCCCCACATGTACATGTACTAAATATATCTACCTAGCAAATAGATGAATGATCATGGGCTAACGAATCTACCCTAGAAGGCAAAACTTATAAAGGCCAAGTAGGGAACCCTAATGAAGGGAGTAGCCTAGAATAGACCGGCAGAGACTGGGACAACAACCTTGGATGAAATAGAAAATATCGGGTAGGGAAGAAGGAGAAAATGACCACAATCATCTTTGGCAACCACAATACATTGCATTGCCTGTGTTGAGAGTTGGATAAGCAAAAGATGTCATCTTATATTTCCTCCTTTGTTTCTTATTATGCTTCTTTTAAAGCTGACTTGTTATTGATGATGTTGGTTATCGTATTAAACTCAAACTTGATTTATTCAACCATGAGCTAAATCTCTTAGGCTCGAGATTACTTTGATGAAACCTTTATTTTTATTAATGTTTAAAGTTTAAGTTTGGTTTGTTCTATTATTTTATTCAATGGTATTTTATGTTATATGCAGGCTGTATATTGACAAATGTGCAGCAAGTTTATAAAGATAACTTGATTTCGATACAGTTAGGTTAACTGGGTAGGAGTTGGATAATTTGAGTGAGTGATTAATTAGTTATTTGTAGCAACTATTAGATATAGAGCCTTGCCTCATATGAAAGAAGGTAGGAAATATTAGTGGTAGCCGAACTCGAAGCCTATAGAGATATAATGCCTTAGGGGAGGTAACCTAAGGTCTTGCTCTCGAGAGAAGCAAACTATTGTACAAACCTATCGAGTAGTAGAATATTCACAACTTTGTTGTGGCATTAATAGTTAGTGAAAGTAGATTCATTAGTAATCCCAGCCATCCTAATCAATATTGTAGTTTTTCAAGCATTTTTTGTAGTGATTTTACCAAGACATTCTTGTTTTGTTTTGCACATTTTATACATAATCATATTCTCATTTTGCCACTGCATTCTATTTATTATTTTGCTTTAACATTAATCAAACTTAACTATAATAACTCGACCAAATTATACCTATCTAATCTTTGTGGAGACGATCTCACTCATCACTTTATAACTAGTTCAACGTGTATACTTACACAATTTGCATATTCGCTGTGCTATGAACAATGATTTATTGATGGATTCATATATTTGAAAACCTTAATAATTGTATACTTTGTAAAATACAGAACTTAGGTGTTTGATATTGAAAATGGTAAGTCCTTTACATATCATGCTAGAGCTATGCATAAATACTAAAATGCCTAGTTATGTGTTTCCAAACCAATCTTTGTATCATACTTGTTCAAGTGTCATCTTTTATTTCATGTTTAGGTTTCCTTACTTGAGGACAAGCAATGACTTAAGTGTGGCATAGTTTGATATATCGAAATTCGATGTAGCAAATTAAACTAGTTTTCATACTTAAGGAGCTTGAAGACGAACAATTTTAATATGTTTTAGTTAGTTTTTCTATCTTAGCTTTAAATTTAATAAGAAGTGTATATTGAGTCATTTGATGACCTTAGGGGCTGAAAGAGGCCTAAAGGTGGTATAACGTACTTAGTGAGTATACAGGACATCATTCAAAGACATAATAGCTCAAGGCTAGGTGCTGTGTTGCAATGCGAGAAGTCCAATGTCGCAACATAGGGAGCAAAATACAAGAATTCCAATATTGCCTTTGCTGTCACGATACAGCTAGGCGATGTCATGACACATCCCTAAAGCTGAGCCTGAAGCCAAAGTATACTACCTTTAGTGTTGCGACACAAGTACTGGTTGTCATGATACTAGCCTTGTACGGGAACAATTTATGAGCTGAAGGCATTTTGGACCACACAAGGAAAATTAACACAAAAAAAATTAGCAAACCTAGGGGTAAGGACGATGGCTAACCCTAACTCTATAAATAGGTTCATTTAACACTTGTTGAATAACAGTTTTCACAGTTTAGAATTTTCCTTATAGTTTAGCTTGCAATTTTTAGTTTCTTTTAAGTTTAGATTTATTTGCAGTTCTTTTCATTCGTGTTCATTAAGGGAATTTTATCTGTAGATCCAATCATGTTCTTTGTGGATTCTGTGTTTGAGTCAATACAACTAAGATTTCTCTATAAACTCTTATTCTTGATTTTGTGCTTAATGTTTATATTTTTCATCAAACATATATTGTTTATGGATTCCATAGCGGATAAACTATTTGGGAGAGTAAGAACTTAAACCCTAGGCCTGACAACCCTAAAAAGTCATTTAGGTGGGAATTAACCCAAAATTGGTATGGCCAATCCGAGAACAAATTAGCCCCAAACTGGTCTGGACTGTCAGGTCGAGAGATAAACAGTTCTTGTCGACTCATTAATTTAGTGGAAGATCGAGAGATCTTGCTAGGGTAACGACTTGTTGGTTGGATAGAAACCCAAAATAGGAATTAGTTATGATAACCGAAGCGAGCTAATCATCCTGCTTAGACTTGATTGAGTTTAGAAATTAGGTTCTTTGTTATTATTATTTTATACATGTTATTTATTTTCTTAGATTCATGAATAAACCTCTTCTATTTATTTTTAATCATAATATGATTTATTTAAAAGTACTAATTAGATATGTTTGCATTTAGGTTAGAATTGATTTAATACTCACCTCTATTGGGTACGATCCTTGGAGTACTCACCTACATCGTTGTAAAAATTATATTACAACCTGACTCGTATACTTGCGAACATCGCCTCAAATTCTTATCTTCAGTTGGAGTAGTCACACTCTGGACGTTAGTATGTTGGATGACGGTCAACTCCCTTCCTTGTTTGAACACTATCACGTGTGAAATGATGTGCAAATGTGCAAGTGTACATGTCGAATCAAGTGATAAAGTAGTAAGTAAGATCATCTCCACAAGGATCAATTAGGAATAATTTGGTTAAGTTATCACTATGAACTATATGAATTAGGCTATGGCAAAAATAGAATAACAAATTTGTAAAGGATAATCACACATGCAATATTAAAATCTGATAACTAACTTAAAATGTTGTGGCAATTTAACGAGACAAAGTTGAGAGAAACTACGCTATTGAATGGGAAAGTTAGAATTACTCAGATTACATCCTTATAACATAATAATACAATGGCAAGGTTTTAACTAGTCTACTGTTCAGATTCTAGCTATAGTGGTATTTCTTTTGAGATTCAAGACTTCAAGCTACCAAACCTAAGGCTTTGTATGTTTACAGGCTTCAAGGATGATACCCAATATTTTTTCTTTCTTACTCCATACAGAGCATAGCTCTATGTCTTGAGTGCTATGAATATTCTTTCGAGTACTTACTTGTATCATTCAATCACAATCCAACTCATCTAACCTATTCAGAATTAAATCAAGTTTGTGAACATACCATACATCCATCTATGTCTAGAAATTGCATGCATGCTTTCAAAATAACGCAAATCGAATGAAATAGTAGATCTAATCAAGCTAATGCCTGATCATTAATGGAAATAAAGATTCATCAAGTAATTCAAACCTGGTGAGATTAGCTCATGGGTTGGAAATTAACATCCAAAATAAAGGTATCATTCAACAACATCATTTAACAGTTAAAATTCATAGAAATTGATCAATATAATAAAGGAAAAACTTCAGAAAGCTTTTGCCAAATCAACTTCCAACTTCAGTGTTGCAATATTGTGCAAGACTCAAGGTTGAATGCTTCGCCCACTTCCTTGCATCTCTGCTATGTGCTTTAGCTGCTACTCTCTCTTCTTTTCTCTAGATTTTTCATGAGAGTTTGTTGGAGAAGAAAAACCACTCCTAAATCCTTGTGTAAAATCCCCATGTGTAGAATTCTCCTCTCTTACATCTTTTATAGGTAGGTCCCCCTCTCAGCACGCACTTTTCTCCCACTTTTTTAGGTGGATTTATTGGTACACGTCCAGCTGGCTGAGAGTGACGAGGACTGAGAATTGTGTGAGAATCTTCCTATAATTTCCATAACATTTATGCTGGCAATCTATCCAACCTTTTTTGATGACAATACGTCACTCCTTCATTTCTCTTCTTCCTTCTTACACCTGCTACAAACACAAAAAATTCCTTTTCTTCCAGCAAAAAAAGTAACATATAGTAACATTGAAAGCACAGTCAAAGCTATATAATGCAATGTTATAAAAAATCCTAAAAATACAAATATATCCACTTAAGTACAGACAATTAATCACGTTTAGAGGCCTACAATATAGCTCTTTTCAAGAGTTATCACACCCCAAACCTGAGTTTTTGCTTGTCCTCAAGCAAAATATGTATGAATGCATGTATGTATGAATGAAAGAATTTCCATAACACATAATTATCTCTTGTACAGCCAAACTGTATGAAGCATATTTCTTTTACCTCCATTTTCAACGATCTTCTATTTCTGACAATTAGCTCAAGTTTCATAAGCTTATTTAGCAAAGTAAGTGCAGAAAATATTACCCTAAAAATAAAAATTCCTAATTGCTCAAACAATTTTGACTATAGCAAGTACCTCCTAATGTACTTAGTTTATCTTTCATCTAAACTCAGTTTCTTTTTCTTTTTAAATTTGGCCTTGCATAACTCAATTACAAATATTTTTATTAGGGGATTCATCTTGTCGCGTGGTTTCTTTACTTGACAATCTCAATGGAGCATACTCTAAATTGCTAAGTATTCCATCATGTCACAATTTGAATGAAATGCACTTATGAAGTTAAAGCTTTTAACTTAGAAGATGGATGGAACAGACAACTACCTCCTTAGCTACTTAGCCTAGCACTACATTGGAATGTCCCTAAACTACTTCTTTTATTGAATTACTCTTACTTAAACTTACTTTTCTAATCAACAACATAATGAAGCAAACAAAATGTTGCTGACCTACTTGGAAATTTCAAGCATTGAAGAAACTTATGGCATTTATTTATTTATTTAAATTGAGAATTACTATTATCCTAAACTTATCCTTAAGAATTTTTAAGTTTATTAAAAGAAACCTACTATAGACTAATTGTAATTAGAATTAAGGCATTCTATTTTTAGAGATCAATTCTCAAGCAACCATTCTAAGCTAAACTCACCTAATTAAGCATGACAAATTTCTAGGTATGCCTAAGAATTAAATTCCACATCAAACATCATCAGCAAAAATATACTCATCGCAGTCTAATAGTTTTTTGGCATTTGTATGTCATGGCAAAATGAATGACAAAATGAACAAATGCTAAAATAACTATCTAATGCACAACACACCTCCAAACCTAAAAGATGCATTGTCCTTAATGCATGAACAAAAAAATGCAAAGACATATATATAAAGAAAATATAAAGACAACAGTTATAAATGCATGATAAAATGAAATGAAATTGAAAATGAAAGCTTGGCAAGAAATTAATGTTACTTCAATTTGGGAGAGTGGTTTTGTGGGTAGCATGCTTGTAACGATGCTTCTGTTTCAAGGAATTGATTGGCACCTCGCCCTCCTCATCATCTGATTTGGTGAGATCATCAATCAGCTTATTAATCTCACAATCTTGCTCTAATATTAGTGCAGTCGATGGAGGTGGGATAGGTGCAGTAGCAGGTTCAGTTGGTGTAGAAATTGGGTTTGTTTCTTCTCCTTCCTGGTTAGGCTCAATGTTCATAGATTCTGTCTTCTCTTCCTCTTTATTTGGTCCTTTTTAGTCATTCTCATTAGTGGCAGTGTGGATGGTGGTAGGTTCGGTTGTATCAGCTTCGGCTTCATCCTCTTCCCCTTCTCTACATCAAATAGCAGTTCCTTAAGAAAGTTAGGGAATGCAGGCATAGGCCTAGTAAAATTCTTCTGAAGAGACTTCTTGATAGCAACGTCCCTCTACCTTCCATAGCCCCAAAAAAGAGCCATCTTCTATTGCGCTCTATCTAAGTTTATGGCAATTCGCACTTGCTGCTTTTTAAACATACTGAACTACTTGTACAACTTCTCATGGGAATTGAGCACATGTTTCTCAAAGGCATTGTGAGAAGTCGAAGGGATTGCTAGGGCACAAATAGGAGTTGAGGATGTAGATGTAGAACCAGAGAGTGGATAACATTGCATTTCTTTCCCTAAAAACCTCATAACAATTTTCTTTGTGATAGCCCCTTTATTTGGAATAGTATCTTCATTGGCTTGAACAAAAACATTAACACGCTAACACATGGTCCTGATAAGAGACGGAAAGTTAAGGCTTCCGGCATTCTTCTAGGTACAGTGGTGGATTTCTTTGAATATAATTTTTCCTACATTTATTTTCCTTCTTGTCATAATAAAATGAAGCAGTAGTATCCTTTCTTTAGAAATGATGGAGTTGTAAGTTGAAGGGCTAAGGCGGGATTTAAGGAAATGGTACCATACTTGATATTTGGGTTTCAATGAGGTTCTTTCCATGGTGTAGCAGTCTTACCGTGGCACTATGCTTTTTTGTTCCTACAATGCAGAAGTATTGCAAAACTTAAGTTAGACCAGTTGTGGTGACTATAGCGGCAAACTGAGTGTGTTCATCTTGTTTGTCAGGCAGGGCATATAGGGCATTAATGCAGTATGGATCAAAAAGTATTGAAGTTCCCCTTACATAAATAAAAGCATTGTTGAGAGATGTCAAATGGGCATACAACTCCCTGATAACCTTTGTTAAAACATCATTAGGATGGACACAATCCATGCTTTTCAATGATGGATGATATAGACTCATCATACCCCATGAAAGGTTCATCTTTAATAATGAATCCTTTTTCAAAACAAAACGATCGCTTGGAGATATTATGGGTATATCTTTTTTCTGCTACTTGCTTAGAAAAGGTTCTTGGTGGTGCATTAGCCTATGAAGGAGGACTACATCGAGCCATTCAAAACAAGGTAGAGTAACTGTAAAAAGAAAGAGGTAAGAACTTTGTAGTTATGGAATAAACAAAGAAAATGTTGAAGAAGAAAGAAACTGATAGCAACTGTGAAAAAAGATGAATCAATTAGGGTAAAAGAAAGAGAAAAATCAAGCCAAGACGTAGGTGATAATAAGGCTAAAATTATGGCCTGACACGGTAAAAGAAAGTTTAGGCAAGAAGATAAAAAGTTTATTGGGGGTAAATAAAGTAAAAGCTGGCAAGTATTTCTAATGGGCTAACTATTAATCTACCAAGTCCAATCCTTAGTATACCTACACAGAAAAAATATAAAATTAGTTATCCTAATTAAATAAAGAAAAAGAAATAAAAAAATGAATAAAACAAAGAAACTAATGCAGAGGTGGAAACTTATGTATTTCGAAGAGCAATGAAATGTTTATCCTGAGTTATAAGGACACCCCAATAATGCTTCAACCGTTGTCCATTGATTTTGAATGTAAGTCTGGTCTTCTTATCTTTGACCTCCACAGCTCCATGAAGGTAGACATGAGCTATTTCAAAGGGTCCTAAGCAGCAAGACTTCAATTTTCCAGGAAACAATTTCAACCTGGAATTGGACAACAGCACCTATTGTCCAATTTCAAATTGCCATGGCAAAATCTTCTTATCATGCCATCGCTTTGTCCTTTCTTTGTATAGTTTGGCATTCTCATAAGCTTGCGCTTTAAATTCCTCCATCTCATTTAACTACATTAGTCTATTATTGTAACACCCTTATAACCGAGACCATCGCCGAAATCAAGTACAAAGCGTTATCGGACTTAAACGAACCTTTACAGAACTTAATTGGAAACAGATACAGAATTTCATGCAAATCGGTTCAGAATCACTCTTATTGAGGGTTTTCGGACATGATACAAACATCTCGAAAGATTAGGATTCGAATCATATTGCGTCGGCAACCTAGAAAATTTTTCACTTTTGAAACAATGTCACATGCCCGTGTGACACATAGCACGGCCATGTGATAAGACCATGTGGCCTTCACACGCCCATGCCCAGAGACCATGGTCGAAACTGTCCAATTGGCCACAGCCACCCCACACGGTCGTTTGGGAGCCGTGCACCCCACACGGTTGAGACATACGGCTGTGTCTCATGCCCATGTGGTACAATAAAATTTAAACTAAGGTGCAGGGGAGGCACGGTCCAGGGACACACCCGTGGGGTCAAACCGTGTGTTGCCCACTGCCTAGGCACGCCCGTGCCATGTGCCCGTAGAGCAATCTGCCAAATCCCACATGGTTGTAGTACACGCCCGTGTGGCCTACCAAGACGGCCGTGTTAGGCTATATACCAAGCCTTGGCCTCCCTAAAACACATTTGAACATACACAAAATTCAACTAGCCATTTCAAAATAAATTTCACTGAAAAGGACTTCATTAAACCATTAATAACAAAATATCATACGAGAAATGGAATTTAGGTATACAAAAAAAATGACTATTTACAATCACAATAGCTCTATACATGCCATTATTTACTCTCAAAATGTATTCTATACCCAAAAGAAGCTTGATAGTACGTCGCGTGGCTCTGACTTTACGATCCCAATTCAACAAGCTCAAAGTCTACAGAGGAAGGGAAAAGAAAGGGGGTAAGCTACAACAACTTAGTAAGTCATATGAAATTCATAGCAATGAATCAATTCAATATATCATTAAATTAGCACCCTAGATGATGTCACATATCATTATACAAATAGCTTACTCTTTATGCTCATTCCCCATGTCTACCATGAATATGCTTAACAATAATATTCTCAATATACCGTACCATTTTTCAGTTCACCTGTACAATCACTTCATCACAATACAGTTAATTTAATTCCCATTGAGCAATTTCGGAATATAAACAGATATACAGAGGTTAGCACATAGTGCTATACAGACATGGCAAAGCCATGAAGTAGCCAACGCTACTATCAGTAGGATAGCAAAAGCTATAATCAGTGCGGTAGCCAAGGCTACAATCAGTAACAGTATAGAAGTTAACCACAGGCCTGCTTACATAAGCTGACAGGTGTCTGTAACACATGCAAGACTACCTAGCACCCAGGTAACAATAACAGTCAGAACAGTAAGCCTTAAGTGACATGTCACCCATTTCTATGTCTATTCCTACTTGCTCAATCGGGATTCACGGACAATGCATAAATCGGTAATTTCAGAAGTACATACAATAATCAATCAGAATTTATAGTCGATACTATTTTCCATAATTTCAGTGATAACACTCGATATTCAACATCTCACCAAGCAATTGTCCATATATCATCATAGAAGCAAATATTTAAACAGGATTACTCAAGTTCGCTAGAATTACATATAACTTACCTGGGTTGTCAAAAAGGACTATTTCTCGAAATTAGTCCAGAGCTTTCTGTTTTCCCTTATCACAGGTTCTTTCAGACCGTTCTTGATCTAAATTAACACATATAACACAGATATCAATTATCTATTTGAATACAGACACAGTTCACATTTGGGTAAATTTCTAAATTTACCCCTAAACTTTTCGATAATTACTAATTAGTCCCTCAGACATCAAAATTCATTTTCTTTATTCCATGGGCTTATATAACCCATTTTCACAATTATAACACTTAAAATCCCATTATTGCACACATTTAGGAATAATTTGTAATCTCTTCAAATTAGTCCCTATGTATGCACTTTCAATCAATTTCATCCATTAAAACATATATTTATATAACACAATAATCATTCATTATCTACCATTAGGGAGCTAAACAAGCTTCTATCACAAATGGGTAGATTTCTAGACTCCAATTTTTCTTCAAATAAATGGTAGAATAATGAAATATGAGCTCCAAGGAGTCCAAAAATGCAAAAATAATTGAAAAAGGGACCAAATTGCACTTACATGGAAGCTTGAAACTTTTTTGAAACCCTTGGCCATGGAGTTAGGGATTTTCGGCTGAACATTGGGTATTTCATGGAGAAGATGATGTTTTAATTCATCAATTTTTGTCTTTTACTCACTTTTGACAAAAATGCTCTTAAGGCCCTTACTAAAATATTTTTCCATGTAAGGCTATTTTGGTCCATAACACTTATTAATGGTCTTATTACCACATAAAAGCTCCCTATTTCATGTGATAATTCAACCAAGTCCAATTATCATCTAATAAGCACATTTTGCACTTTTCTCGATTTAGTCCTTATCGAGCAATCAAACATTAATACAGTAAAATTTTCACATAATATCTTGACTCTAATATTTAATCAAACAGATATCATCAAAAATTCACATAATTAAAATTCTCTCACTTCAGATTTGTGGTTACGAAACCACTATTCCGACTAGCCCCTGATTCGGGTTGTCACAATTATTACCAGCATTAATCCAATTCATGTTCAATTTCTTAATTGCTTAAAATGTCTTATGTTCAAGTTCAACAGGCAAATGACAAGGTTTTTCATAAACAAGCTTGAAAGGCAACATTGCCAATAGTGTCTTGAAGGTAGTACGATATGCCCACAAAGCTTTATCCAATCTAGATGACCAATCTTTGAGGGTGGGATTGACTACTTTTCCCAAAATTTGCTTAATTTCTCTATTAGAGACTTCAACTTGTCCATTTATCTGAGGGTCATATGTTGTGGCAATTTTATATTTAACCCCATATCTATTCAAAGTAGTAGCAACTAATTTGTAGTCAAAATAAGAGCCTTCATCACTAATCAAATCACGATGAGTACCAAACCTGGTGAAAATATTCTTATGTAGAAATTTTAGTACCGATTTGGCATCATTCGTAGGGAGAGTGACAATTTCAACTGACTTGGAGACATAATCTACAGCTACAAGGATGTATATATTACCCCAAGATGGTGGAAATGGAGTCATAAAGTTGATTTCCCACACATCAAATAATTCAACTTCTAGAATATTTTGTAATAGCATTTCATACCTCTTTGATAAGTTTCTAGTTCGTTGGCAACTATCGCAAGCTTGACAAAATTCATGTGTATCTTTAAACATGCTTGGGCAAAAAAAGCCAGATTGTAGAAATTTTGTCTTAGTTCGAATTCCCCCAAAGTGTCCTTCATACTGTGTTAAATGATAGTTGTGTAAAATACTTTGAATCTTGTCATCCGAAACAAACCTCGAATTATTTGTTCTGCACAATGTTTGAATAAAAATGACTCATCCTAATAATATTTCTTTGTATCATGGAGAAATTTCCTTCGTCTTTGACTGTTAAGCTTAAGTGGCAGCGATCCACTTACTAAGAAATTGACCATATTGGCATACCAAGGTAATGTCGTGGCAACTAGCAGTTGCTCACCTAGAAAATCCTCCTTAATGAGTTGAATATTGCCATCTTCATTGCCTACTTCAAGTCTCGACAAGTGATCAGCCACTTGATTCTCAGTTCCCTTTGTATCTCGAATTTCAAGATCAAATTCCTGCAGCAGTAAGTTCCATCAAATTAACATTGGCTTGGCATCTTTCTTGGTCACCAAATATTTAATCACAAAATGGTTTGTATAAACTGTAACTTTGGTACCAACTAATAAAATCTGAATTTGTCAAATGCAAATACCACAGCCAATAGCTCCTTTTCAATTGTCGTGTCTACGCATATATAATGGTTCTACTTGCATAGAAAATGGCATGAAATGCTTTATCCTTCCTTTGCCCAAGCACTGCTCTTACAACAAAATCATTGGCATCGCACATAAGTTCAAAAGGTAGTGTCCAGTTCGATGCTATGACAATCGATGCTGTCACCAGTTACTTTTTTAATTCTTCAAATGCTTTCAAGTAAAGTTCATCAAAATTGAAGGTTCTATTGTGTCCTAGCAAAGCACATAAGGGGTTTGGATATCTTCAAAAAAACCTTAATAAATCTTCGATAAAATCTTACATGGCCAAGGAAACTTCAAATACCTTTAACCGTGGTAGGTGGTGACAATTTCTCAATAACCTCAATCTTTGCTTTGTCTACGGCAATCCCTTGCTGTAAAATTTTGTGACCTAGAACAATGCCTTCACAAACCATGAAATGACATTTCTCCAAATTTAGAACAAGGTTAGTTTCTTCATAGTGACAAAGAATTAGCTCCAAATTCTCCAAACATCTCTAAAAAGTATCACCAAACACAAAAAAGTTGTCCATGAAAACTTCTAAGAATTTATCCACCATATCTAAAAATATTGCCATCATGTAGTATTGAAATGTTACTGGGGCATTGCACAACTCAAATGGCATTCGTCTGAAAGCAAAGGTTCCATATGAACATGTGAAAATGGTCTTTTCTTGATTTATGAGGGATATGGCAATCTCGTTGTACCCTGAATAACCATCCAAGAAACAATGGAAGGCTTTCCCTACTAATCTATCTAACATTTGATCGATAAACAGGAAAGGAAAATGGTCCTTCCTAGTTGATTTGCTAAGCTTACGATAGTCCATGCATACTCTTCATCTTGTGACAGTATGAGTTGGGATGAATTCATAGTTGTCATTGCTAACTACGGTGACACCTCTTTTCTTTGGTACACATTGAACAAGGCTCACCCACGAACTATCGAAAATAGGGTATATTATTCCAACCTCAAGCCATTTAATAATCTCCTTCTTAACGACTTCCTTCATAATGGGGTTCAGCCTTTTCTGCTGCTCAATAAAATTGCCATGGAAATCCTCTAATAAAATCTTATATATACAGATAGTAGGACTGATTCCCTTGATATCAACAATTGTCCACCCCAGTGCTTTCTTAGATGTAACACCCCAAACCCGGCCCAGACGTTAAGACCGAATCGGGTGGTCTCACATAGTAGGGTAACTCGCACCAATTCGATACATTGAAAGACTTAAGCTAGAAAAATGTTTGGTGATAAAAATCCATTTGAACCTTTGCTGGTTTTAAAAGTTCAGGTGAGTTAGTTAAAAGCTTTAATTTTGGGAGAAAAGCCCATGTTTAAGAAAAATAATAATTTAATGATGTTGATTTAGAAAACATGTTTATGTTTTAAGAAAATCCATAATTCAATAGCAACCATAAAAAAACAATATCAATTTACATTCATACTGGAGATGATAGGCCTTATTAAACCCAAATACAAAGAAATAATCAAAGATAAGGAAATTTTGAAACTATTTAAAATTCTAATTAACTTGCAGTGTGGCCACCTCCGAGTCCTCTCCTACGTCAAGTCACCTACTAAGAGTCGCCTGTAAAAACATAAAAGAGGGAGTGAGTTTTGAAACTTAGTGTGTACAACCCTCGACAATCAAATCAACATGCAATTAACACATTGGGCCTAAGCCTTATCAATATCGGTGGTCTTGGGCCTTAGCCCACAATGACCTCAGTTGGGCCCGAGCCCATAACACAATATAAAGTGGCCTTCGGGCCTAAGCCCTTGGTGGCCTCAGTTGGGCATTAGTCCATATCACATCAATATCACATGTATGCAATGCTCCCATCCCAATCCAACCCTGCACTCCATTTTCCCTTCCAACCCTACACTTCTGTGGGGAGATAAATATGAACCCACCCATCCCTACACTCCAATGGTAGCACCGGTTGCGGCACTACTAAATCGTTGCAACAAGGCTACTAATTATATAATGGGCTTAAAGCCACTGGTGGATCCATGGTCGTCAAGCGACTATGCGATCCTCACATATCTTCCTCCGTATCATCAAACCCACCCAAGTGCATCACATGAATGCAACATACACATTTCTATATTTTTATCACCTAGGGGTATTTTAGTCCTTTATACATTGAGGGCATTTCAATCATTTCGTTCAGTATTTCTACCTTACAGGGGTATTTCAATAATTCTACCCTATAGGGGTATTTTAGTAATTTCTTAACAGTACGAGTTTTAATTACGAACTTTGGCCCGTCAACAAGTCCTCGTTGGCTAAAGTGAATAGACACTATGCACCGGTAGCATTCCAGAGAAGAGGAGGTGGGTCATTAAGACCGTTTAAGTACCAAGCTCTCCCTAGATCCAATCCTAGACATGCGTATGCCCATTGCCACACTCTAACCTTGCGACTTGTCCATAGACATGCTTGATTAATTAATTAAGTTTTATGCTACTTAAGGATTCATCAAAACTAGGCCTAAAATCCATTATAAAACCTTAGCAAGTCTACATGCTTTCCTAAAATCACATATGACCCATCAGGCCCAATCAAAAATATACGGCCCATCGGCCCAATCCATTCCAAACCATTCGACCAACTATACCAGCTCGTAACTTAATATCACTTAACAATTTATGCCGATTTGAACCCACGAGCCCGCTGGGCCTATTTAGCCTATTTTGGCCCAGTTAGCCAAACAGTGGCCCGAGACCATAAGATCACTCTCTTGGCCCTGATTTTCATATCAGTATCTCCACACGAGTGTTCACTCACTCGTGTGGTTGCCGGCGCTAGCCTTTTGGCTTTTCAGCTTTTCGGTAATCTGACTTTTCAGGATTTCTGCTTTTGCCGATTTGCCGTGTGTACGGTGTATGCACACACACCTGGTAAATAAGACGTGCTACACTCTCCTTAGCCTCGAACCTACAACCAACACCGACCTTCAATTAATCACATGCTTAACCATAATATTTACCAAGAACTGAAGCCTTACCATAACCTTACCGTGTGCGACAAGTCCTAATAGCCCTTCCATAGCTACTAATCACGAATATCTCCTAGATCTGTATCAATCTTAATCGTTAAAGACAAAATAATAGGTGACTTGTATCCAACTTAAGTCACCATTTTCCTCACTAAAGATCATTTGGCCAACTTGACCCAAAATAAAGAACACTTACCCAAAATCTGAAACGTATGGATAGTTTTTCAGCAGAGATCTGGAGATCCAAGCTTGATTCCAATTCTCCAAAATTCGATCAACCAAAACTGAAGGAGTAATGATAGCACGACAGAGATTCGGTCACTAGAGTATTCGGCACAAGGTTTGGGATTATGAAGAGGGCTATTCGACACAAAAGGAAAAGGGAAGAAAAGAAGAAATTGGCTATGACCAAAGGTGAGCCAAAAGAGAATTTCAAGAAGTGAAAGAATGAGAAATCGGCACCAAGAAACAAAGGTTTTGGGCTTTTGAACACAAGTGAGAAAAGAATGATGAATGAGAGAATTTGGGATGAGAAGATTCGGCAGTAGCAATAGAGGAGAATGATGAAGAAAACGACACCTATAACACCTTTTGATAGTACACGATTTGGCAAAACAAAGGAAACCCTTCATAGGGAATTCGACACCCCTTATATAAACCCAAAGCCGAAACTAGCCTACCCCCAAAGTTCCAATCGGCTCCACTTCTTCTACACACCAATCTCCTATTTTTCTCTATTATCCTTTCTTTAAATTTCTCTCCTGAACACTCCTTACAGAGTCTCCTCCAGTGCCACTACCATCCCTCCAAAGTGCAAAAATAAAGTCCAAATAACACCACTCTAGGCCTCGAACCTTGGATCCTCTTACATAATAGTGACGCCACCTATAGCTCCCTAAGTGGTGCTACTTTGCCACTACACCAAAGGCTCGTTTGAGTCCTATTTCTTTTCCTTTTATTTAAAAGCCATGTAACTCACTGCTAAGGTTCTTTTAGTACTTAAAATAATTTTTTTCCTACTTCTAAGTTCAGGTTTAAAGCTTCATGCAAACTACCCAACACTAAAGAAAAATTTGCCTAACTCGAAAATCATTCACACACTCCATATCTAAAATAATGAAAATAAAGGTTCGGGATTTTTGGGGTGTTACATTAGATTTCTTTAAAACTTCTAATAACTTCTTCTACTGATCATGTGTTAATTTTGTAAATATGACTACTGGAAAAGTGTTGTTGTCTCCCAAGTAGGCATACATTAAGTGTAATGGCAAAGGCTTCAACTCTAAAGTAGGAGGGTCCTTTATAGAAGGTCTAGGAGACTTAAAAAAATGATTTGGCAAATCTAAATATTCGAAACTCCTCCCTTGTCGATACTCAAATTGCTTGGTCTCCATAAGTTCACCAGTCATTTCTGCTTTAGTCAGTTCAAATGGATCTCCATCATCATTAGAATTACTATGACAAAACTTTGTACACTCTCCCTTTACTATTGATTTGAGGAATCCAAAGACGTGTCATTCTTCACTTTCATATGCACACTTCATGGCATCGAAAACATTAAAAGTTATTTGTTAGTCATTGAACCTCAATGTCAACTTACCTTTCTGTACATCAATCAGCGTTCTACCTATTACTAGAAAAGGTCCCCCAAGAATAATCGATACTTCTTTATCAGCTTCGTATTATAGAATAATAAAATTAGCTAGAGAAATAAATTTATCAACTCTTACCAACACATCTTCAATCTTACCTTCTGGATGTGCATAAAAGTGATCTGCTAGCTGCAGTGTGACTGTGGTGGGTCTTGCCTTCTCAATTCCTAGCTTCCTAAAAATAGGCATAGGCATTAAATTTATACTTGCTCCTAAATCACATAATTCCTTACCAACATAATGATTTCCAATTGAACAAGGGATAGTAAAACTCTTTAGGTTTTTCAACTTTAGAGGCAATTTGTTCATCAACATTGCTATGCACCATTTAATGAGAGCAATAGTTTCAAATTCCCCTAATTGCCACTTCTGTGATAACATATCCTTTATGAACTTAACATAATTTGGCATTTGCTCCAATGCTTCCAGCAACGGTATGTTGATATGAAGTTGCTTCAGGACATCCAAGAATTTTTTGAATTGAAAATCTTACTTAAACTTCTAGAATTGCTATGGAAAAGATGGTGATGGCCTTCATTTTTTGCCATATATTCCTTCAACGGAGCTTCCATCAATGAAGAAGATGATGCTGAACTTTGTTGAACATTTTTTCGTGGCATGGGTTGATTATATCCAAGTGGTGCACTTGTGACATTCTGTCGAACAACATTACTGGAATTTCCCAATCCTTGATTACTCCAGCTGAAGTTGGGATGTTGTTTCTACCCTAGATTATATGTATTAGGATATGGATTATTGTTTCAATTGAAATTTCCCGTGTAATATACTGTGGTTGGGTTTGATGAGGATTCATAAAAACATGATCTTGCCCACAGTAAACACATTTTAGCTCAGTTGCTTTCATTTCCTGCACTACGTTGGTCTATTCAATGTTTTAATCATATTAGCTAGGGATGATACTTGAGTTGTTAATGAGGTGATTGCATCAAGCTTTATTACTTTAGTAGCTCTTCTACCTGCCCCTACTTTTGTACTCGGATATTGATAATCATTGTTGGCTATCCTTTCCAGAATCTCATACGCCTCATTATATGATTTATCTAGCAACATGTCATTGGTAGATGCATCAACTACCATCCTTGTATATGCATTTAATCCATTGTAAAACATTTTTATCTATGTCCAATATTGGAAACCATGAATCGGGCATTTTCTAAGTAATTCTTTGAATCCCTCCCAAGCTTCATACAACGTATCATCATCATATTGCCGAAAAGATGTAATGTCATTCTTTAACTTGGTATTCATATTAGGAGGATCATATCATAGCAAAAAGCTTTGACAAAGATCATTCTAAGATGCCACTATTCCTGATGTAAAAGCATTTAACCATGCTCAGGCATGATCTCGCAATAAATAAGGAAATAACTTGAGTCTCAAGGCATCTTCAGGAACACCTTGTTGCCTGAATGAATCACAGATCTCCAAAAAGAGTCTTAAATGTAGGCGTGGATCTTTAGTGGGTAATCCACTAAACTGTCTTACTATTTGTAGCATTTGAAACATCATTGGTTTTAACTCGAAATGTTGAGCTTGAATTTGTAGCCTGATAATCCCTGGATTCAAATCATTCAAGATATGTTCTCTAATGGGTCTATCTCTATCATCTATCACATGAGGAATATCAATGTCCCTCCTATTTAGACTTAAAAGATCTTCTCTATTTGGATCATTTCCAATCCTCCCCATCTCTCTCAATTCCTTTCTTCTTCTCTTCAAGGTTCTTTCAATTTCAAGATCAAAATAATACTTTTCATTTTCGGGAATACCTCTACTCATAAACTAGCAATAGACCTGAAAAGGAATAAAAAAATAAGTTAAAACAAACAAAATTAAATTGATAATAACAAACCAAAATTCACCAATTTGCTGATCCCCAGAAACGGGGCCAAAAACTTGACGCGTATGAAATGATATGTGAATGTGCAAGTGCACACATCGAATCAAGTAATGAAATAGTAAGTAAGATCATCTCCACAAGGATCAGTTAGGAGAATTCTTCTACACACAAAGTTTTTACATGGTCTAAGCTTCGTAACTTAGGCGGTCTTCGCTGATGTAGTTTCCTGAATTGGTCTAGCTCGCCAAACCAAGGTGTGAGATAGTGGCAATCATTAGAACCTTTGCTTTCTAAAATAGTGTTGTCACAAGGTGCAAGAAGAATATCTTAGCCTTTGGGCCACTAATGCACTTTACTATAGACTGGTGAATCCATGTCCCTATGCAAACCTATTTCCTCTACAAAACAACATACAACAAAATAGCTCAAAAGAATTAACATTAGACATGTTAAGGTCAGGTGAAATTTGACTACATAAAAATTGTATCCAAATTTTAGTGATTGGGAACATAATCACTTGATTAAATGATAGTGGGTTATTAGTGTGGGGGTGACATTTCCACTCAACCCTCTTTTCTATCAGGTAATTTATTACATTGTCCATATCAACATTTCTACAAAAATTCATATTAACACTAATGAAAGTCATTCATATAATATTTATATATTTCCTTAGGAGTGACAAGCACTTGTCTACCCCTAACAGTTCCATGTGTATGGATGTCACTCCATAGTCTTGTGTTTTCTCGATATTTCAATGAAGCATAATTTCTTGGATTGCGGGATGAAATTTGATTTTTTTAGGGTTAAACAAAAATTAGCCCACCCGTGATAATCAAATAAGTTCCAAATCTCATTGCATAGAGTTAATCATGAATCAAACCCCCTTTCCTGGATGAATATTTTTCCTTAAATTTTTGGAAAATAATGTTCAACATCCCGGTATTCAAAATGATCGATGTCAAAATCCATTGTCGACTATGTGTGTTTATGTAACACCCGAGTATCTTTATTGACCTAAAATCTAAGGAAAGTTGGGATTAAATTGAAATGAGTAGTGAATGTCAGACTCCACCAAGAAATTTAGAAATTTTAGTGGTTGAATTACGATTAGTTAGATCTTAGTTATAGTTCAGTTAGAATGGAACCAGCTGGTTCCATAGTGAGACGACATGATTAAGGATGAATGGTAGACATGGTCGATGAAAATCATGCTAAAGGTATATATATAGGTGTTTGTGGAGACAAAATTTTCTCAATCCTATTTACCAATCTTTTTCTCACCGTAGTATCATCTTCTTTAGTCACTCTGAAGAAGAAAGAGGATGTAGCGGAAAGAAGCTCTACATGTTGCAACAATTGTGTGAATTGAAGTCTGGTAGTAGAGAAATTTAAGAACTGGTAATCTTCCTTACCTCTTTGTACTCGTGGATTAAAGAAAGAAACAGAGTAGCAAGTTTTAAAAGCTTCTATACAATTATGGATTTTGGGTTTGTAAAGGCTAAACACATTTAATTTAACCAATAAATGGTTTTCATGCTTAGCTGTTAGGACAAAGAAAGCTTTGGCATTGAGACAAGTTAAGCTATCGAGGATAAGGAAGCAATGTGAGTTTCTATACTCTACTATTTGGGTAATCTATGGTGTCGTGCTTCTAGATAGAAATACTTCATTGCCTGTTATATATTGTGATTGTGAATGAAAAGTGTTGAATGGGTATGCTATTTGTAACAACCCGATTAGACCCTAATCGGAATAGTGGTTTCGGGACCGCGAATTCGAGTCAAAATATATTTAAAAATTATTTACTGTGTTTATTATGTGTGAATTTATATCTGTGAAATTTTCATGATTTAATTTTGTCATTTAGGTGTCCGATTAAATAAAAGGACTTAATCGCGTAAAATGAAAATTTGATGGTTTAATGTGTAAGGACCAAATTGAATGTGTCTTTATAATTTGAAGTATTTATGTTGTAATTATGCCATTGAAAAATTGAATGGACGGTAATGGCATGCATTATTAAGTTGTTATATTAAATCATTAATGTTATATTAGTAAATGAATAATTAAATATTATTATAATAATATATGTTATAATAAAATTTATCATGCATTTGTCTTTTGCTTCTTCATCACCGAATGCCAAAATAAAAGGGAAATAAAAAGGTTTCCTCATGTTCGGCCACATAGCTAGTGGGCTTATATTATATAATTTCTTATATTATTTTATCAAGGTTAATTTGGTGAACTATTAAATTAAGTTAGCATATTATAAAATATATTATAAGCAAAGCATGAGTGCTCATATTTTTACCTTACTATTGACGAAACTAAAGAAAAGAGAAAGAAATGAAGAAAGTTAAGGTTCGGCCACCTTCCTAGCACGATTGAAGGTTCATTCTTTGTCGGTTTTCGATAATTTTTACGTTTTTGAGATCGTTGCTTCAAGTACTACAAAACTCGAGCTTTAATTTTTGATTTTGATGAATATTTTGAATGGTGCCATTGTTGAGAGTTTGTGATTTTTGTTGTTTGATGATGAATTATGAAAGGTATAGATTGGGTTAATATATATTGTAAAGGAATTTTTGATGATTTTGAGTAATTAGGACTTAATTGCAAAAATGAAAATGTGAGGGGACTAAAATGTGAAATTTATGGAAAATATGAGCTTATTTTGACACTAGGAGTATTCGGCCTTCCTTAGATATAATTAATTTTGCATAATTTTGTGTTTTGTGCAATAGGGACTAAATTGTAAAAATTATAAATGTCAGGGGTAAAATGGTAATTTTCCCATTTATGTGTTTTTGGACTAAATTGAATGAAAATATATTTGAATGAGTTTAATTTGAATATGTTTAGATCAAGAACCAAAGAAATAGGATTTGGATCGGGGAAAAATGAAAGCCGTCGACTAGTTGTCCGATTTCCGTTTTGTATCGCCCGAGGTAAGTTTATAAGCAAATAGACGTATTTAATTCCTAATAATTTCAAAGTTTATATGCTGAAATGAATGTATGAAATTATATATGTAATAGTCGAACATGATAAAAATCGACAATTATATTTATGACTTCGCTTCGACTGGGTTACAATGTCCGAATGCCCCGTATGAACCTTAGGAATAGTTAGGATACATATGTTATGACATAAGATCCCGATATATGTGTGCAAGTAAGACCATGACATCGATATGTGACTCCGATATATGTGCACGAGTAAAACCCTGTCTAGGACAGTGGCATCGATATGTGGCTACATGTAAGACCACGTCTGGGACGTTGGCATTGTATAATATGTGTGATTATCTAAGTGTCCTATCGAATTTCGAATGGCTCAACGGGCAATGGTATGTTGTGAATGAAGGTGTAAATCGAGTTAAAATGATTAGGTATGAGTTAATTAATTTCCTATTCGAAAATAAGGTGAAATGGTCATTTAACATGTGATTCAAATAATACAAGTTACTAGTTTAAACATATGTGCATTTGGTGGTATTCGGCCATTTGATGTAAATATATGTGTGATTGTTATACTTTGACTTGCGAGAATATGCATTTAAGTGTATATGTATTTGGTCTGGTAAAGATATTTGGCTTAGTAATTAAATGATAATTTGTTAATATATACATATATATATGAATATGAATATAAATGTAATTGGATATATTATGATATTTTGGCTTTGAATTTGAATGTCAATTTGTATATATATGTACATTCGGCTATGATAAATTTTATAAGAGAAAGTATATATTATATAAGAAATAGTAAGCTTGAATTTAAATGTAATTATGATAATATATTTTGGTAAAGTTTAAATGGTTGATTATGTCTTAAAGTTGTTTATTTGCTTATGACTTACTAAGCTATGATAGTTTACTCTATTTTATAGATTTTGAATTCAAGTTACGAGCTCGGGAATCGTCAGAGAAGCCTATCACACTATTGACTGTCTTCTGTAATTTATAAATTGCATTTGGAACTATGGCATGTATAGGCTGGATTACGTTTGGAAATAGTGAATTTGGGTTATGTAATCATGAGCCATGCGAAAATGGCGTATTATTTGATTAATTGGATTTTATGTTTTTATCAAAATATGGTTATGTTTGGTTGTGATTTTTGGTGGTCAGGTTATGGTTTACAAATAGATAAAATAATGATGATAATATAGGTGATAGAATGGTTAATTCACTGTATGTGATGCCAATGTAGGTGAGGATTATAAACTACCTTGTGAATTCGGCAATGATGGCCTAGTTATGTGATGAAGTATTTACTTAAATATTAATGTTAAATTTGATTGTATTTGCTATGTATTGACTGTATTATGTCATGAAAATTTGACTTTTGATATGATTAGTAAAGATCTATGTTTACCTTCAGTCTAATTAGGATTGCAGTATGAACCTATTTTTGTTTGTTAGTTCAAGTGCTATGTTCGGCTATTAATTATGAAGCATGACCTTATATTAAAGTAATTTGTTAATTAGTAAATAAGTGCTAGCTTACATTACATGCATAGACACATGTTGTGGTTATAGTGCTAGGTGTCAATTAATCAAGATTCCTATATTGCGTGTAGGATACATGGTTAATTGATGAGTGAACGTGGCATGAATAAATTGATTAAGTTAGGTAGGTGTAATTGCTCATACTCTGCCATAATATGATAGTTGGACTTTCATATACTTCACGTGCAAATATGATACTTGTACTACGTAGGTTACTTATATTTACATGTCATACATGTTCATGTTTAATTGATTTATTTTCGGTATATGCATGTGTGTGATGTACTCATCGAAGTCTTTGATGGATATGAGAGTTTAATTCTTGATAAAATTCAGCCTGATGCCATAATCTTGGGTCAGGAATATTATTTTCTATGTAGTTATATGAAACTTCGTAAAGTTCCTGTTATGAGGAAATAAAACAAAAATTAGGGCGAAACTATGGTTTAATTTTGTGTATAATTACATATGCGTAACTGGATTAAAGAATCGGAATAATCATAGAATAAACTAAAAAAATGTTTGGTTTGTTATTAAATGGCTTAAACCTGGGGACAGTGACCATGCCTAGATGGGTTTTGTTTGCATTGACCAAGTAGGTCTTCTTGGTAAAGGACATTATATGCATCTATTTTATTTTGTATTTTAAAAATGTTTGCTTATAGCATGAGATAATTTATAAGAGTTTACTCAAATTTATGAGTATGAGATTGTACGATAGTTAGCCTCGTCCAGTAATGTCTCGCAACCCCACGCCGGTGACGGATACGGGTTAGGGTGTTACACTATTAGTGCATAAACTAGTGGTAGTATATGAATGTTTTATGAACGATTGTTGTTCGTTTATGTATACTTCTCGATGTTTGAATATTTGGCATACTTTGTGTGGGTATATAATGTTGTAGTATGTGGATTGCATGTTTAAAATGGCAGAGTATGGAGGGGAGAATAATTGATGGGTTAGATGAAGTTAGGACCGGGAAAGGGTGTTTTACATGCCGCCATACGGTGTTGCTAGGTGCAAATTGTGATGTTTGAAGCTTTGTGTAATAGCTCAAATTTCAGCGATGTCGAAAATAGTGATTCGAGACCACCAAATCCGACAAATGAACTTGTAGATTATATTATTTAATATTTATGAGCCAAATTTAGCTTTTAAAAGATTTTTGAAATAGTAAATTGTGTTTTATAAAGATTTATTTGGTCAAGAAACCAAGAAAAAGAGGAATCGAGATCTCGACGTTATAAACCGAGCCATAAATGTTTTTATGAATATCTACAGAGTGTCAATAAGGTAGTATTAAAATTTCGTTAGAAAATTTTGACGTTTGGGTGGTTAATTAAATAAAAAGGACTAAATTACAAAAGTGAGAAAAGTTTTGTTGCCCAAGAGTAAATACTCAAAATTTGAGGGTCAAAGTGTAAATATAAAAAATTAAAGGACTAATAGTGCAAATACTTTAAGGGTGGAATGATCTAGAAGCTAAGGAAAATTGATGAATTAGGACCAAATTGAATAGATGAAGAATTATGAGGGACTAAATTGTAATTTTATCAAATGAAGTGATGACTCAAGAAGGGAATTTTAAAAGATTACGAAGGGAAAAATGGTCAATTGGAAGAGAGAGAAATCTAGAAAGTAATGATGATGTTGGTGATATTTTATAATTATTTAATTAGATAATTATTATTTATTTAATATTTTAATAAGATATTTTATTATTTTATTTAGTCTATATATATGTGTGTGTGTGTGTGTGTGTGTGTGTGGAAAAAAAATATACATCATCCACCATTTCTCCATGCATTAACGTGAAGAAGAGAGAAAGAAGGAAAGTTTTATTTTCTTTACAATTTGGTCATTCCATAAAAAATTTACCATTTTCACCTAGAAATCAAAAGAATTTTCATAGCTACCAAGAGAGAAAAATATTAAAGAGACTATGGAGAGTTAGAATATCAAGTTGGATTCAAGAAATAAAAGTTGGAGGAGAGAGAAAATTAAGTTAAATATTGAAATCAATGGGACAAGGTAAGTACATCAAGATTTCAATATATTTTTAAGTTTGATATTATTGAAAAAGCATGGAAATGATGTTAATGTAGAGTTTTCTTATATATAGTTCTATGTTCTTGATATGTTAATGAAGGGAAATAAGAGAAAGTGATGGAAAATATTGTAGGGAAAGGAAATAAGGGTGTTATAAACTTGGTAATTAATATCTTACACTACTAAAGTAGTTTTGGACAGTAGCAGTAGCCTAACTTTGAAAAATCACCAAAAATAGTAGAAATTGAATTATAAGTTGAGTGGGATATGGAATTAAATCTTGTTGAGTCTATTTTCATATAAAAGAAATAGAGAAAGTAAAGGAATTCTGTATTCTGAGATATTTAGATTTTTGTGAGACTAGTTCAAAATGATTTCGAGATCCCCTTTTGTGACTTGGAAAAATCATTAAACATTGTAAAAAAATAATTTTGGGACATAATTTATATGGTTAGATTTCTTAATGAGTCTATTTTTAGAAGAAACAAACGAGAACATCATTTTAATTTTTTACAAAGAGATAATTAAATTTTACCAAAGAGTGGTCAAAACTGTGGAATAGCAAAATAGGGGAGAATTTAATGAATAAACTGTACTAATTGGCTAAACTAAAAATTCTGAACATTTTATGGTAAGAATATATGTGAGTCTATTTTCAGGGAAAATTAACAGATCTTAATTTGGAGTTCTATAGCTCAAGATAAAAATAATTTAGTAACTATGACACAGATGGACAGCTTGAATATGCATATAAGTAAATAGTGAAAATTATAGTTAATGCTATTTACAAGTGTGTTATTTATATTAAGGATGTGGGATGGAGTGGAGGAGGAGGAAAAATATATGAATGACTTGTGTATAAATTGATCACATTCCCGCTTATAATCGATAAATGTTGAATCAGAAATGAGATAATATTTTATTTGGAATATTTATTATGAAATTATGATTATCGTTATAATATAAAAATCAAACTTGTGAGTTTATATGGCTAAATTTTAGTGAATATTGAAATTGGACTCAATAAGTGATTTGTCAATTTAGATTGTGATTGGTAGGAAGAGTTAGTGAATTACATGTTTATAAATTGTTACACATAATTGTCTGAAATAAGAGAAAATGATGGTAATTGATACATGGAAATATGAGACTGTGATATATAAACATGAAATATGTCTGATGAATGAGTTCATTTGTGATTATATATTTGTACATCTTGAGTGTACTTTCTGTATGAATTGGTATTTCAAATGAATTAATGAGAAAAGTTCTAATATGAAATAGTCTGAATTCGGAATGAATAGGGAAATAGAATTCCTTTAAGATTCTGCCATACGGTGTTGCTAAGTGCAACCCATGATGTGCGAAGCTTCGGGCCTTGCCCAAGGGACACTACGATGTTCGAACATCAAGTTTAAATAAGAAATAGTGTGATATCAACTAGTCCTTCTATGTGAGATGTGAAGACGACTATTAGGTTCCATAGAGCAATACCACGATAGTGGTCAGTAAGTTCTGTGGGGCGACACCGCAACTGTGATAAGGTCCTAACGGGTAACACCTCAAAAGAGGTCTAATGTATAGTGGTCAGTAAGAGTCTGCTAGGACACTAAACACCGGGTAGCCCATCAAACATTAAACACGGAATAGTCTGTCGAGACACTAAACATGAGGTAGCCCATCGGGACAATAAACACGAAGTAGTCTGCTAGGATAACAAACATGGGGTAGTCTACCAGGACACTAAATATGAGGTTGTCCGCTGGGACAATAAATACGAAGAGGTCCGCCAGGACGTAAAACATGGGGATCACAAATGGAAGGTTTGCAGATCAGTTTATCATGAGAGGAGGCAATGTTTAAAATAGAGTTCGCGGTGTGGCTCGTGCGAAAAGTCACAAGAATGAATAAGCTTGATGCATCTGAAGAACACAAATCACCGAGATAATGAAAGAATTCACCATTATGATATTGATCCTTGAATAAATTTAAAGCATGTTTCATGCATAATATGTTTGGAGTTGCTTTGGGAGCTATTTTGGACCCTCAAACACTTCCGAACCTTTTTTAAACGCTTAACATGATTTTTAGAATACTAAAAATTGATTTACCTATTTTTAATGATTTCATACAAATTTTCTAATATATGTTTTCTTAAAAAAAGACAAGTGTCTTGCTCCGTAAATGTTCAGGTGGTATTTTTCATCTATACCAATTTTTGAGGCAGGTGAATGGTGTTACATAAGATGCATGGGGTAACAAATTAATAATATATTGCCAAATATCTAATTATTTATTAAGTTATTATATTAAACTACATTATGGTACTTCCACGATACGAGTGAAAGAACAAATTTATGTAAGAAAAAGTTATATTATATATTAAGCCCTTAGATAAACTCTAATGTTTTACTCATTAATCAAGGATGTTTATCTCATACCCATAGCATGAGATCGAATTGTAAAAATCGCCGCTAATTGTGTGTGTGACACTGGTTTACTCTTAGCAGTGGTGTGTGAGTTGTACCCAAAAAAATATATTAAGCTCATGGGTACTAACATAGTCAGGTGACTAAAAAACAATTGTTTTACAAAGTAAATTATATTATTTTGAGGGTATTTTTTATTTTTTATATATTTTGTAAAACTAAAAAAAAATACATATAATGACATTTGAAGCTAAAACATTGTAATTTTTAACATTTTTATTTTATCATTTTAACTAAAATTTCATTTGATTTTTATATTATTTTTAAAAATTTATTTTTTATATACTTCTATTTAACCAAATGAAGCTTGATTAATTGAGATGGCAAAGTTAAAAATTTTAAAAATGAAGTGTAATAATTTATTTGGCTCTTCAATTTTATGAAAAGAAATTATTTTAATCTTCTATTTAAATTTTCACTCTTTTTAACTTTAAACTTACATTTTTTTGGTTAGATTATCTAAAAATGGATGAAAAATTAATGTTTGTTAACTTTGCTAATGTGATAGCTTATCTGTATGTCACGTTAACAATTAATTAATTTTTTAAAAATTAAAAATTAAAAATTAAAAATTAAAAATTAAAAATTAAAAATTAAAAATTAAAAATATTTTAATATTTTTAATTTTTATATTTTTAAAAAATTATAATTATTTTGAAAATTTTAAATTATAAAAAGTTAGTTAATTACATGACAATTCACTTGTATATCGCATCAATAAAGTTAACAAATGTTAAATTTTTATTATTTTGAGATAATTTGATAAATAATACAAGTTTAAATGTTAAAACATGCAAAAAAAAATTAAATTAATAACTAAAATTATATATATTTATTTTGTGAATTTGAAAGCCAAATAAGTGGTGATGCCTAAAAATTATATTGTTTTTAGTTTTTATTGATTTTAGATAAATATAATTTTTAAAAGGGTGAGAGAAAACATTGTTTTTTAAATATTTTTTTTAACAGAAGATCAATATTTTTTGGTTCATGTATTAATATTAATTTATGGTTATAAATAATTATAATAGCACTTGTTCCATTCGCTAGCCATTTGTTTGTACATTTCCCTTTTGATTTTGATGTATTGCTGTCCTTTTCTCTTAACCACCTCTCCGATCTCCTTCGCTTCACAGCTCTCTCATCTCCCCCATTTCTTTCCATTCAAGCGTTCTGTCATTTCTCACTCATTGAATGCTATATTGCTCTCTAACTTTGCCTTCGTCCGCCAGCTAAGTAAGATCTTTTTTCTTCTTCTTAAAACAAGATTGTTGAATTCTTTTCTTTTGGGAATCCGGGTTTGTCTTTCTTGAGATTTGGGAAACCCTTTTGTTTCATTGGCCACTGATGCGAAATGGGTTGTTATTTAGATCATAGCTTTCAGCTTGAATTTTTGAAAAAGCTGTAATTTGAGTGTTAAATATGCATAGATGTGTTGGTTTCTTTGTACTTGAATGATTTACTTTGATGTGATGTGTTGCTCTACTGTGAAACTCTTGTACTTCTCTGAGCCGAATGGGGAATATTGATTGAACTGATGGTGAAATTTTTTTAATCGTTAGTTTGGCATATACATTGGATCAATTCTATAATGGGTTTGAAGTTGTTTATAGAGAAAAGGGCTATTGAAGATCTTGAAGTTGTAAAGTTTTCATTGTTTTTGGTTGGGAGTTTGTTGAATGTTGGTGAGATAAGATGGTAAAAGGAAGATGCCTTGTTTCAAAAATTGTACTTTGAATATATTGGCATTATGAATTGATTGAGATGGTGAATAATTTTAGTAGGAGTACATCATTTAACCGAAGGGCATTGAATGCTGAAAGCCCGAGAGTTTTGAATGTTTCAAGCCCCAAAGCTTTGAATGTTCTAAGCACTAAACCTTTGTGTTTCACTAGTTCTAGAGTTTATCATAGGTTGGGCTGGGTCTCACGCTTGTTTCCTGTCCTTATTCTCATTGGGGCTTTGATTTCTTTTATTATACTACTTCATGGGGGTTATATATATGTTCTCCCTAGTCTGAGTCAAGCATTTTATGGACATGGTGTGCTAAAATTCAATGATTCAAGCAACGTTTGTGATATTTTTGATGGAAGCTGGGTTATAGATGATGATTACCCATTATACAATGCTTCAGATTGTCCATTTGCAGAACAAGGATTCAATTGCTTGGGAAATGGCCGGAAAGATAGAGATTATCTCAAATGGAGATGGAAACCAAAAAATTGTGATATTCCAAGGTTTAATGTTCACAATGTTCTGGAAATGCTCCGGAATAAAAGGATAGTTTTTGTTGGAGATTCTATGAGTAGAACGCAGTGGGAATCATTGATTTGCTTGCTCATGACCGGAGTAGAAGATAAGAAGAGTGTTTATGAATTTAATGGCAATAAGATAACAAAACGGATCAGATTTCTAGGTGTTCGGTTTACTTCCTTCAATTTTACCATTGAGTTCTTTCGCTCGGTGTTCTTGGTGCAACATGGTTGGATGCCTAGACATGCACCAAAGCGTGTTAGGTCAACCCTTAAGTTGGATAAATTGGATGATGTTAGCAATGAGTGGATTAATGCAGATGTTCTTATATTCAACACTGGACAATGGTGGGTTCCAGGGAAGCTCTTTGAAACGTAAGTTGCCTTCTGTCTGTCTATAAACTTATATCATGACACAGATTCAATTTCATGTTGACTTCTAGAGAAAGATCCTCTAATTTCTGGGTTCTCATGAATGATTTGTTAGCACTTACAAAGCACTGCTGTAATCTCTTTTGCGTTGTCATTTTCCAAATTTATATAATATGTGTAAATGATACTCTGTATTTTGGATTATTTATGTTTTTCCATTATTCAAAGTACGCATTATTGAATCTTAAGGAAAGGTTTCTTTTTTCCCTTTTCTCTGCCTTCCTTTGTCCTCCACTTTCCCTTTGTAGACCTTATAGAGGGGAAAACTAGCTGTGGCAGCAGCTTGTGGAAGGTTTCCTAGATAGTTGGCCTATATGTGTACTTTCTATCTTTTACTTTTTGTGCAGCATTTATACTATTGTCACTTTTTCCGATGGATGTCTGAATTCTGACTATGAAAGGATGCTTTAGTGGAGGAACACTTACCCTGTTGCACTTCAGAATCAGGGCTAATTATGAAACCCACAATTGTCCCTGCAAATAAGTCAATTTAGTGTTTTACTTCTAGGAGACTACCTGAATTGGGATTAGTCTACTTCAATTAATAGTATTTATCTCTTTTTTAGGTTGCAATGATTCAAGTATTTGGTACTGTATGGTTTGGCTGCAAATGAAGAGTTTGAGACTAAACTTTTATACAACAATAATTAATGAGAATATTTCATAGTTTCTACATGAATTCTTATGGTGCTTCTTTTTCAATTTGAACCTCTACAACTGTTAACTTGCAGCTTTTTCAACTTAAACTAATGCTTGAAGGGTTCAATTCATAATATTCTAAACTGAAAGAGAATACTGGTCAGACCTTACTGGCCTTTGTTGTATTGTAAATGTGTTTTTCTGATCATTTAGTATCCAATTAACATACTATGACTAACTCAAAATACATTTCCTTGATGGTTTTACATACACATGTAAGAAAATTTCCTAATTTTCTTCTTTTGCAGTGGTTGCTACTTCCAGGTTGGGAACTCAGTAAAGCTTGGAATGTCAATTCCTGCTGCATTCAAAATGGCATTAGGTACTTGGGCATCATGGGTTGAGAACACGATTGACACAAACAGAACGCTTGTCTTTTTCAGAACATTTGAGCCATCACACTGGAGGTAACCAATGATGCTATGATGCTCTTTCTTATGTCCTTTTGTTTTGCTTTCATCAAGTATAATTTTGGGGGAAGGGGGAATTGAACTCAGCCCTTTGAGCAGGAAAATGCTTGTACCAATGACTGAGTGGAATTTTCAGCTGCACCATGATGCTATTTCAAAAAGCACACTCAAAAGGAAATCCATTTAGTTGCTAAATTAAATAAGTTTTATATCCTTATTTTGGATTGTCCTGTTGTCAGTTGCATATATACATGTTCATTTTTTGAATGCCATTATGAGCTATTGTCTCCCTCTTATCCCTTTTGCATCCCACAAGCAGATATTATGTTGCTCTTTTTCAGCAAACAACCCTATGTACAATTTGAACAACTTCACAACTTGATATCTGCTTCACTGTTTCCTAATTTCGTTTTCATTCTTCATTCTTCTGATAAAAAGGCTTTAGAGTTGGGTCTATTTCATGGGTTCCTTATGCGGTCAATTATCTACGTATTGTCTATTACATTATTTGCTTATTTGGGTAATTTCCAAATGAAATGTGTTTGTCAATTTATAAACCATTACTGTTTTTTGGTTTCTGCATCAGTGAAAAATCCCGTAGGTTTTGCAATGTGACCCAGAACCCATTGTTAGAAACTGAAGGGAGGGATCGAAGCATTTTTTCAGAGACTATATTTGAGGTGATAAAGAATATGACTGTTCCTATAACCGTTCTGCAAGTAACTTCCATGTCAGCTTTCCGAAGAGATGCACATGTGGGTGGTTGGAGTGACAATCCAACGGTACCTGATTGTAGCCATTGGTGTCTTCCTGGCTTACCTGATATCTGGAATGAAATTTTCCTTTCATACCTGCTTGCCGATTATGGACTTCCTGCAGTGAATATAAGCAGTGTGAGTTCATTCTCTTTCTGATTTCACTTCTTTCCGCTTCTTTCATTTGTAATTTAGTCAGTGCTCAGTTTGATATGTATGTTCCATCCTGAACGCAAACACTTAAGAGGCTTGATGACTTGATCATAATTAATAGCTTGCTTGTGTTAATTTATTACTATGTGCTATGTTACTTGGGTTCTGGTAAGTATGAAATATGGATGTATATCTTATATGAGTGTGGTTAGATTTTTTAAGGTTTTCCATTTATTTGGAGGTCACATTGTCATATGCGTGCCTGACACACTAGCGTAGGACAAGTGTACTTCAAGAAAAATGAAGAGTCAAAGCAACATAGGCTATATGTTTTTCAAGATTTTTATTTGTTGTCCTTGCTCCTGAAAATCATTCCATCTCTACAAGCAGAGTTAGGAAGAAATGTTTTATGTTCTTAAATGGTATCCATAACATGAACAGATTCTCTCGATTGATTAGAGATGTCGAATCAGTAGCCGTCTTGGGTTTGGTTTGAATTACTTTAGGTTGGGTTATTTTGGTTCTAATGGACGTCAGTTCATATTTTGGTTCTTGTAATTTTTTATTCTAGTCATTTAGGCTTGACCCTCAATTTTTTTGGAATTGGATCATTCTTAAGTCATTGACTTTTAAAGTCAAACCAAATTGGATCTTGAATGAATTGAGTAGACAAAGTCAGATTTTATCAATAGTAAGTTGTTCCATTTTGAATGAATTGAGTAGACAAAGCCAGATTTTATCAATTGTAATTAAGTTGTTCCATTTTGAATGAATTGAGTAGACAAAGTGAGATTTTATCAGAACATAGGTAACATTGCAAATGTTGGTATATGAGCCCAAACTAGTTGATTGTATTTTTTAAGAGTAGTTTCATAAATAGGAAAAATAAAAAGAATTATAATATACAATTGTGTAAACCGAACTTAATTTATAATCATATTTTTTAATTTTTTATATTATTAAAAGGATACTTGTGATTAAGAAAGATAATCTTCAAAGGATTATATGTTTTATATTAGCTAGATAATCTTCAAAGGTTTATATGTTTTATATTAGCTAGTTTGGAGTAATTTTGGTTTGGATAATTTTCGTTTCCAGTTTATTTAGGTTTTAATTATTTTGGATTTAATTGTTTTTTAGTTGAAATCATTTAGGTTTGAGTTGATCTAACGTTAGAGTTTTTTTTTTTTTTTTTCCTGATCATATCAAATTGATTCTAATTCGGGTTTGAACAAATTAGGTGAGTTTTGGGTATTTAGATAAGCTTTGATAGTTATATGATTGATGCAGATTGGATGACCCATGATTGAACCCTCTTCTGCATGCACCTTCTTCCCCGAAACACGAAATGAACATGGATTGAAGTTTCTTGTCTCACATCAAGCAAGCAGTATGACAAAGCACCCAATTTTTATTTTTGATTTTTACAGAGAAGATGTAGAGTAACACGTATAAAGCAATTTGTGAGAGAAGCTTATATTTTTTTGGTGTTTGTTTGTTTTTCATTCATTGTTGCCTTTTCCTTAACCCTTTTTGTTCTTTTACATTTACAAGGTGAAGGTGAGAAAACAGCCAAAATTGGGTATTCGGATGTAACAAGTTTGTCCCTTTTTGTCTGTTCAGATGTCAAAATTTTGTTGATTCACACATAAAATAGATATAATCTTGCTGTTGTACTTGTCATTAGTGTCCTTTTAAGACATCCTGTTGAAGTTGAGCACATCATATATTTAAACATTTAAAATTTTTGTTTAATCCATACTCGAATGGTTTTTTACAATTCTGCTTCATTGAATTATAGTTTTGATTCAAAATGTTGATCAGAAAGTTTACAACGCAATTCCATTGCTTCAGTGGTTTTTCACTCTTCAAGTTCTTTGATTTGGACCTCCTGCTATTCCAAATTTCTACAACAAATCTCCCATCATTGGTTCATTTGTACAAAATCCAGACCATTTTGATCAGAGGAAAAAGTAACACGCCAATCATAACACCCCCAACTTTAAGAAAAAAAGAATAACGAGAATCTCCAAATAATACTCGATTTTGTCCATGCATAGCAATTAGTATTTTCGTTGTTTTAGTGTTTTTTTTTTTAAGCTATATTATACCTATTACTCGCTAAGTGAATTTTTTTTGTTATTTTATTAAAAAAAGTTATAATGTTGATTAATTATTCGAAAATTTTCATTCAAGTCATTAAACTATTCAAAAAAAATTATTCAAGTCATTCGGTTATTAATTTTTTTTTAAAGTTCTATTAGTGAGTTTCAAGAGACGATTTGATGGCTGGTGTGGGTACTGGATCCAAGTCAATTTGACGGTTAGTGTCAAAGATCGGATAAAAAAGCTGTTTGAATTTTGGCTCGCAGATTTGTGACATCTAAAATTGTTTCATAAAAAAAACTGAATTTTAGACAAGGGGAAACAGAGCTTTCAATTGGTGCATGCAGTGTAGCATCGATTTTAACAGCCTAGTGGCTTATATGAACTTTTGAATAGTTCAATAACCAAAGTGTAACTTTTTTTTGTTAAGTAATAAAAACAACATACCCATAATTTAGTGTCTAATATTACAATTTACCTTTTATTTATTGTCTATTAGTCAAGATGGGCTCTAACTAAATATGAAGTCGAATTAGGTTAAACTTTAAATGCAAGGTAAGCTCTCCCAATATTATTTTTTCATCTACAATATTCAAACTCAAGACCTTAGAGAAAATCAAACTTTTTATTATTTGATCCAACCATTTAAAAAAAAAAAGAGAAAAATAATCAATAAACAATAAATGATATTCCTAGATATATGTCGGGTTTTGGGCTGTTGGAATTCCTACTGCTTCCACAATTTCCTTCATTTCCTTCTCTCCAATAGTTATTTGAAAACCAAGCATATATATATATATATATATATATATATTAATACCAAACAAAAATTTATTTTTAATGAGTTTTAGTTATGATCAATAATAAATAAATGTTCTAAGAAAATTTAAATTAAATATTACATTTTATTTTTTATATTTTAAATTTTTAAGATATTATATATGTTATATCTCCATCCATGTTAGTGTACGTGGCAAGCCAAGAAGATGCCTGAACAATAAGCCTACCACCAGCAAGTTTAGAGGTCACCTGCAAGCTCACCATTCCGGGATGACTACTAAATAGTAAGCCTGCCACCAGTAATGAGGGAGGTCACCTGTAAGCTCACCATTCTAGGATGACTACTTGGGCAATAGATGGCCTAATCTTCATTGGGAACATAAAGTTGTCGGTCACCAAACATTACGTGGGCTCAAATGCTTTATCGCATTAGAGTTAAAATGAATGGCAGGATCTTTCCTGTCATAGTCCCATCGAAGAAATCCCCCCGCACGTTCTATAATGATGGCTAGATGGCATGTCCAACACGTTAACACCATCCTACATGAGACCCTTACTTAGAAATACCTCTAGGAACAATAAAGAATGTATCAACCTTTCAAGAATACTAAGCCTACACTCTGTTAACACTCTTTCAGCCCTCATCCTTTACATTCTCTTCTCACCACCATCAATAACCTTTAGCTCTTCACCCCTACAGGGTGAACCGACCTCCATAGCAACTACCATTCTCACCTCCATACTTATCCCTTGTTGTATACTACATCAACAATAGGTGCGGTGAGCATAGACAACATGACTTCTCAATCTCAAAATGGTACCCTAGCTGATCAAACCAACCAGATCAATAGCCTAGTTGACTAAGTTAACTCTTCTGGTTCACTCAACACTTACATGTCTATCTTAAGTATATCTACTGGCTTGAACTCTACGTAAACCCTTTTTTCTGCCTCCATTCTTGTTGGAACTTATCTGCAATACCCAAGCATCCTTCTCACCACCTTACAACAGTTAGTAAAGTCTTTGAAATACCCTTTAGCCACCAACCCTACCACTATATTGAACCAATAAGAACCGCTCTTCTAGTCACCTCAACTCCCCGATAGCTGCATTGCCTCAATTGTAACCTAACGCAACTCTTCCTAGGCCTTTTGACCATATAGTCCGTTGCTTGTAAGAAGCAGTAAAATGTTTTACAGCTGCATCCCCTCCACCAACTGCGACTTCTATTCCACTAGACTAGGGTTGTCACTAAAAGGCACCAGGTCCTCAGCCTCATGACTTAGAGACTTAGGGGAAACTAGGACATATTGAAGAGCAATTCTCTAACAAAGATGTCACTTCAAGGAACAACAACATATCTTTGACCAAAGAAACGCTCAGAATAAGTAGCTTATCGTGGAACTGAGAGCTACGCGGAAGGTCTCGAGACAGAAAAGTATTGAGCATAGGGAGGATGAAGCTTAATCCGTGCTCTATGGAAGTGATGAGTGTAACAATTTGGAAGGTCTCCGCATACATAATGCCAACCTCTCGACAACATCCTAATGCTCTAAGGGAAATAACATCATCTTCGTGGAAGAACAACTTAAGGTTTTCAATGCAAAGTTGATGCAAGAAGTAAAATAGGGAAGATCAAATGAATCTATTTGGAATATTCCAATGAACCATTTGCACCTGAAGTTCTAGAAAACCACATCTCCAACTCTTCCAAGTTTTGAAAGTTCCTATACAATAGATTGGGGGATCCAGAACACCACTTGGCCTGATATAGCAACTATATGAGTATACTAGGAGCATCTAATGGAATGAAGTACAGAGCCTTCTCCATGACCTTTTCGTAGACGACCCAATAATGGTACTATCGTCCCCTTTTTAGACGACCCAATAATGGTACTATCGTTATTTATGTTAGAAAATCTAATTTAATAAATGATTTTCTATCACAGCGAAAAATTAAAATTTTGAAAATCGAGCTGTGACCTCCTCTCGACATGTGAATGTCAAGAGTGTAAAATCATGTAAAAATATAAAGGTAAGAGTTAAGTGCAGTATGTAAAAGCCCATTTTTTTTAGTGTTGGAAATAATAGTTTTGAGACTACAATTTCGACGAGAGAGTCTGTAGATATATCTAATTAATGTTTATGAGTTAAGTATATTATAATAGTGAATCGTGATCTATTAAATTCTATTAATTGGTCAGTTAGTCAAGGTACAAGTGGTTCGTATCGAAAGTCAATGGTTCTGGGGAATGAGGTATTGCCATTGAAGGTAGTTTCTTAGTTTCTCTATTTTGTTCTTTATATTGCAACATCGGATCTCCCATGTTACGACATAGCATCCAATATTGACTCGAAATGCCTTTTAATGGTTTTCTGCACACTTACGAAGTACGTTAGCTCTTCTTTAGGACTCATTCAGCCCTTATGGTCAATAAAAGACTCAATGTGCACATTTTATTGGATGTAAAACTAAATAAACTTACTTAAAACATAAAAAAAATACTTGTATTCAAGCTCCTTAAATGTGAAAACTAGTTCAATCTGCTATCTCAAATTACGGTAGATCAGTAACCATATTTAAAAATTTTTGTTTCACCATTAATCTTCATGGTTAATTTATATTTTTCTAGATCAATGGTGGATTTTGATGTAGCTAGAAAAGGTCTGCCTAACAGAATGAGTATCTCGCGATCCTTTTCAAAGTCTAAGACTACAAAATCTTTCAAAATAATAAAGCTAAGTACCTTGACTAGCACATATTCTAATACTCCTTTTAGATGCATTGAAGATCTGTCAGTCAACTGTAGTGTAATTTGAGTGTCCTTGAGGTTCCCTAACCCAAGTTTTTCACATATAGATAAAGGCATTAAATTAATGTTGGCCCCTAAATCACATAGGGCTCTGTTGAAATGGATGCTCTTTATCTCTATGGGAATTGTAAAACTTCCCAGATCATTTAGCTTTTA
The DNA here is from genome assembly GCA_020496765.1 of Gossypium stocksii. Classification (NCBI taxonomy): domain Eukaryota; kingdom Viridiplantae; phylum Streptophyta; class Magnoliopsida; order Malvales; family Malvaceae; genus Gossypium; species Gossypium stocksii. Next base: position 48,950,841 of record CM035624.1, read on the forward strand.
GTGAACCTGTCTAGATATAATAGCACTACAGGAAGCACTCATATTAACTTGTTTACCTGCCTTAATTTTCCTATACCTAAACATGATTTCTTTTAAAAATTTAGCATACTCAAGGACTTTCTTAATTAGTTTAATCAAGGGCAAGTTAAAGTTTAATGTTTGAAACAATTCAGAAAGCTTACAAACTCATTTGCATCTCATTTTTGTCTTTCATCCAACCTTGAAGGGAATGGCACCTGTGTGATGGTAGGTTTCTTAGACGATTCTTTCTCCAGTTCAGCTGCTGGTTTAGTTATCTCCTCCGATTTTAGTTTTTTGTCAACCTCTTAGGGGTCCTCTTGAAGGTCTTTGACACTTTCTCTTATCTCTTCTTGTGTTAGAGTTTCGTAGCTACTCAAAACTTTGCCCGAAATGAGCGCCATTGCTTTCACATGCTCATTCCCTTCCTTTCAATGATTATTTTTAATATTGCTAAGGATGTCGGTGCCAATTTGTATTTTGATATCTCGTATCATACTCACCAATTGGCTCATCTAATCTTCCAGCTTAATCAATGTTTTTATCGAGTTAGTGTACTTAGACTGCACTTGTTTCACATATATTCTCATTGGCTGCATTTCCCCCTCTATCCAATCTAAGCGTTGACCACATATAATATGGTCATTTAGGTTGGTCCTTTCCCGAGGTTTCTGTAAATAATGAGGTTGATAGTTAGCATTTTTAACTTGATTATAATTATTACATCTTCTTTGATTTCTTCCGCATCTTTGGTTTGGGTGATCTCTCTATCCAGGATTGTAAGTATTCGAATAAGGGTTTCCACCCTTATTTCTAATGTAGTTCACATCATTAGTTGGATTGTTGATATAATGGAAAAATGGTTTGTCACCTCCATATATGGATAGTGCACAATTTGTGAACTCTATATGGTTGATTCTATCTATTAATTGCTAATATCTGTCATCCTCTTGGACAGCCTTTACTGTAAATGGTCTTTGGCCATATGTATATCGTTCATTTGGCCACTGGCAAGAATTCATTTCCATATTTTCTATTAATTTATATGCATCCTCATACGTTCGGTTTATTAAGGCTCATCCTGTTGCTCCATCCATTCCTGACCTTGCGTGTGCATCCAACCCATTGTAGAATGTTTATAATCCTCAGGTAGTCCATGATGTGGGCATTTCTAGATTAGTGTTTTAAAATGCTCCCAAGCTTCATGAAAACTCTATCCGTCTAGTTGCTTGAAAGTTGCAATCTCTCTTCTTAGCTGGACCGTCTTATTAAAAGGAAAGAACTTTTTTAGGAATTTTCCTACAAGTTCGTTCCATATTGTGATGAACCTTGGTGCCTACGAATCTAACCAAGAAAACACATTATCCATTAATGAGAAAGGGAACAACCAAAGACGAATAGCATTATCTGTGACCCCGTTCTATTTAAAAGTGTCACAAAGCTGAAGGATCCGATTTAAATGCTAACTCGGGTATTTCGTCATTATTCCTCAAAACTGCACATTATTCTAGGTCATCTAGACTGTGATTGGCTTGGTTTCATAGTTGTTGTTACTATTAATGGTTCTTAAGAATTATTCTTTCTAGATCTGTGACTAGCTCTATAGTTGTTCCCCTACTACGAGTTATACAATAAACCCAAATAGAGTAAAGAAGTTAGTAAAAATAAGAAAATAAAATCGTAGCTATAATTTAAAAATTTCCCAATTATTCTATTAAAATGAAAAAATTAATATCAAATTACTGACGTTACCTCATCGGCAACGGCGCCAACACCTTGATTGCGTTCGGACGTACCAATGTCCAAAGTAGAAAGTCTACACAAGATATATTAAGAAGGCGGTATCCGCAATTATACGGGTTAGGCTGTAATATAGTTACAATGAAGTAGGTGAGTACTCCGAAGATCGTACCCAAGGGAGGCAAGCACTAAGTTAAGTCTAGCCTAAGCACAAATAGATCTAATTAGTATTTTAGTTAGATTATATTACGATGAAATATAAAGAAAGGTTTTTAGGATTTTGTAATAATAATAGTAAAAATAAATAAATAAATAAATAAATAACGAGAAATCAAATAGCAAAATCTGTCAAATTTGAGCATGGGTGATTAGCTCGCTTCGGTAATCACAACCATCGTTTCAGGTTTTCTTGTTTAATCAACTAGTCGATACCCCAGCAGGATCTTCCGATCATCTACTAGAATAACAAGTCAACAAGAACTATTGATCTTTCGACCTCACAGTCCAAATTGGTTCGAGATTAAGGTGTTCACGAATAGGCCATATGAATTTTGAGTTAATTCCTACCTTAATGACTTCCTAGGGTTGTCAAGCTTATGTTTTAAGTTTTTCTTTTCTTGAACACCTAATCCGCTAAGAGAACCCTACAAAATAGTTAATTAATCATACCTCCACTCTCTGATCCCCCACAGGAGGATTAGTTCCTCATAAATCTCATAAACATTATAGACTTGATATATAAAATAGACATGAGTAACAATTCAAGAATATAAAGTTTAGAAGAAGCCTGATTTGTATTGAATACAATGTCGAATCCTCACAAAGTTTGATCAATTTAACAAATCTTATCTCTTCCACAGAAGCAAAGAACAAAACTGAAATAAATCTAAAGCCTAAGAAAAGAGAAGAGCTAAAGACTAAAACTAGGAAGAAAATTATACAATATAAAAAGTTGTCTGTAACATGTGTTAAATGAGCCTATTTATAGAATTAGAGAGGTCGTCGTCCTTAGCCCTAGGTCAATTGTTGTTCTCATGTTTAATTTTTTATTATGTGGACCAAAATGCCCTAGTTCGTAATTATTTCCCTTGTAGAGATGGTGTCTGTTGGAAAATCGGGTTTAGAAAACGCAGTGCAAAATAAATTTAGGGAAAACAAAGTTTAATTTTTTTTTCCAAAATAAGATCTTGGTTGTGATATTAAAAGTAAAAAACACTTAATTAAAATTCTACCTTTTCGATTCGTCTAGGATGAGCACTTCAACTGAGTAGTCTTCTCGACTATTCTCAAGCTCATGTCTACTGAGTGTGGGCCCGCTTCGGATAAGAAAATTTTCACAAAAATTACCAGTAGGGTAGTTTCACAATTTCTCCAAAATTTTAGGTCAAGTTGTAAATAAGAAAAATATCTCTAGAAATTTTTTTGAAATAATCTCTTTAGAGAATTTTCTCTCTACAACTTTTTTTGAATTCAAGTGTGTGAAAAATAATGACCCAAGCCTCTCTTTATATGGGGAGAGCTTACAGGGTTCAACCAATTTAATTTAATATTATATTAAATTTATAAAGATAAATATTTATCAACTAATTTATCAAGATAAATATTTTATTAATTCTTATTAAAATAATAGAAATTTATCTAAAAGATAAATATTAAATTAAATTTAATATTAAGATAATTACTTTAATATTAAATTTAAAAAATACTATTAAGATAATCATTAAATTAAATCTAATATTAAACTATTAAAATAATATTATTTTTGGAATAGTTAATCTGAAATCAGATTCTCTGGTAGAGTCCCAGTAGCAGTGTAACTTTTCCACTGCTCAACCATCGAAGACCAACCAACACCGGCCACTAGAACACTACCGCTGCAGCCATCGACATGCCATGTCCAGTGATATAGGTACAACACCCCTATGGCACCTTGAGTTGGTTCGGCTATTGCCGATTCAGTTCGGGTCAATGACGACCCGATTGGTCCGGTCTAGCAACCAATTGGACCATCGGCCTAGTTTGACCAGTTTTTAAGTCTTGGTCTCAATTTTGGGCTCCCGAGTCCAATTTATGATCTCATGTTCAATTTTCAATTTCAATTACCCATTAGGCCAATTGTTTGACTTGAAAATTAATTTAAAAAATATCATATTAATTTTAACTAATTTGATTAGTTTAATTTTACTTGATCAAAATTAATTTTTCCAAAAATCACATAGGTTTTTAAAATTAATTTTTCAAGAAAATTCTTTAATCAAATTTTCTAGTTGAACAATTTTCACGACCACCTAATTTAATTCCACATCAAATAAATCGACTCAATTAAATTATTTTCAAAGTCATAGAATTTTCTTCTTATTCAAATAGAGTCCGATCAAGCTTTTGTTGAGATAGCAAAGGGAACAATTGGACATATATAATTAGGCTCTAGTAATTGCAATTATGTCTAGAAGCATCATTCCGATAATTCACAATTACTTAATCATGGAGTTAATCCACAAGAAGTACCATGATTGAAAACTCCTTATTGTACACTCTTTACGAAAGCAATTCATCCAACTGCTTCGTCCATGTAACATCCCGAAATAGGGCCTAATCGGAATAGTGGTTTCGTAACCACAAATCCGAGATAGAAATAATTATTTTATAATTATTCTGAGGTTTATATTATGATTGCATGATAGTGTGAAGATTTCATGAAGAAATTCCATACGTAAAGTGCTTAACTTGGAATCAGGGACTAAATCGAATAAATTGCAAAACTTGCATTCTAGAAGTTTTTATTATGAAATTGTTTTGGAATACTAATTAGGAGGGTTTAAATAGCAATTTGACCCATTTCTATGTTCATGGACAAAATAGGACATGGATGGAATTTTTGAAAGTTTAAAAAGGAAGGGCATTTTGGTCATTTGGTTATTAACATGAATTAAAAAGGAAAAAGATGACAAAATTGATCATCTTCTTCATTAGTTGCTGCCGATTGTTGCTCTCCACCATAGCTAAGGGTTCTTCAACTTTCAAGCTTCATAATCAAGAAGAACGAAATTCGGGAGTAGATAGGGGAAAAGAGAAAGTAAAGGACTAAATTGTAAAGTTTAGTCACAATTTGTATTGAGTTCTTGCCAAGCCTACTCGGGGATCGAAGGAAACGTCGGAGTTCAGATCACACTATCAAAGGAGTTATTTTGGTATAACTAGACGTTTCATTTTGTGTATGGCATGTATAGGGACTTAGTCTTTTATGGAATGATATGTTCAATATATGGTGTGTAAATGCTTGGAAGTGAATAGCTAATGAAATGGCTAACCATGTATGTGTTTAATGGTATGAATGCTTGAATAATAATTACTACATGGGAACTATGAAACATGAGGAAGTAGTTTGAAAACAGATGCAAACAGCAGCAGTGACATGAATTTGAAAAATCACTAAAAATAGTAGGAATGGAATTAAAAGGTGAATAAGGTATTAAATTAAAGCTTAATGAGTCTATTTTCATGTGGAAGAAACAGAGTAGGAAAAAGAGTTGTATGTTATGAGAAATTTTCATTTGAGTGAGACTGCTCTAGATTGACTTTGTGATCCCCTATTCTGACTTCAAAAATTCACTATAAATTGCACAAAAATAATTAGGTATTATATTTTATATGCCTAGATTCCTTATTGAGTCTAGTTTCTAATGAAACAAACGGCATGCCTATTTGAATTCTGTACAGGGAAGAAATTAATTCGTAGTGAACATAGGTCAGAGCAGTTGAGCTGGGTAACAGGGGAGACTTTAACTAATAAACTGTACTAATTGGCTAAGTCAAAAATTCTAAAAAAAAATTTAGTAGAAAAATATATGAGTATAGTTTTAGGAAAAATTTACGGATCTTGATTTCGAGTTTCGGAACTCGAGATATGAATTTTTAAGTGACCTTGATGCAGGAAAATAGTTATTCCGAAAATTTAAATAAGTGGTTTAAAGCTGTTTAAAAGGTAAGATAAGTTTAGTAACACCTCATGTTCGACTCCGGCGACGGTATCGGGCGTGGGGGTGTTACATTTATTGTGTTACAGTCCAATGACCTCGTCATGTGTGTGTTACCCTCATATGATATCCTTGATTCCTTTGAGTTAAACTTGTTCACTCAATACAATCCTATTTGATCTAATTGTCACTATTGTGTCTTCTTAATGATTAATATGATCACTATTAACAAATGATTGTGATAAATTGCTCACTCAAGAATATGTAACCTATGGCCACGTTCCATATTTATCAATCCACATAATGCCAATGAGAGGATATCATTAACTCTTTTAATTGAGTTACGAATTCCACTGTTGCTAGTAAAGCCATGCCATACACAAGTTATGTACCCAACATACCGGCTATGTGCTCGATCATCTTTAAAGTATAAGCCTCCACTTATCAAAGCACATGAGTTGCATACGTATGGTCAGTAACTAACTTAGGATTTAGGTCAATCACACCATGAGCATCACAAGTGAATTAATTCACATACGGATTTATAATTAATTCATCTTGGGTCCAATCCAATGTATCATTCTACCAATGAACATATCTATGTCTCTACTCGTGGAGTCAACTACTCCGGTAGCCAAGACTGGCCTTCCCAATTGGAATTATAGATGACATAATAATCCTTCTCAGTATTTGAATCAAATGCTCACTTTGATTCTTTTACGGGATTATGAACTCATTTAGATTATCTACTTAAGTAAGTTATCTTTCTCGCAATGTAAACATTCTTACAATGCCACTTATCTTCAGTTTAAACTTATACAATCAATGAGCTAATATTTGCTTGTCACAATTTTGCTATGCATGCAAAATATGAAAGAAAAAAGATACAAAAGACATAATATTGATATGTGAAATTAACTTGATTTATTTATTCATTGTTCAAATAAATAGAAAAAAAGTTACATGTTTACTACAATATGGGCACATTTCCCAATAATTTTGCGACACACCAGGTCATGTGTTGCAACATCGAAGGCATTATGCTCATCTTCAGAGTATCTTCAGGGTGTGTTGTGACATCCTCAGGCTATGTTGCGACACCAAAAACAGTCTTCAAATTGTTCTATTCCACTCCTTATGTTGTGACATCCAAGTCTCCGTGTTGCAACATAGTGACCAGTATTGAGTTAGCACACCCTCTAATGGTCTCCTACACACTTACAAAGCATATTAGCTTACCCTTAGGCCTCAGTCAGCCCCTAAGGTTAATAAGAGACTCAATTTACACATTTTATTGAATGCAAATAAAATTATGAAAACTTAACTAAAACTTAACCAAAGTGCTTGTATTCAAGCTCCTAAAGTGTGAAAACTAGTTTAATTTGCTACACTGAATTACAGAAAATCAATTATATAAGTGGATTGCTACACTGAATTATAGAAAATCAATTATATGAGTGGATTGAAATTTGGCCTAAAAATTTTGAGTATTTGATAGTTAATTACGAAAAATGATTCAATTGTAAAAATTGTAACAGTTAATCGGTATTGGTTTTTATTTGTTAAAAGGAAAAATAGATTAAAAGTAAGTGTTTTATGTGGAAATTTAACCTTTTAAATGTTAGTTTCTAATCATGATAATCTTTAATTTAATTTTTATAATTCAAGTTTAATTAAATTAATGTTAAATTTAATAAAAGACAAGTGAAAAACATAAAATAAAGTCATCTTCTTCATGTTTTATTTTGATCTCCATAAAATAGCCATGGCTGAAAGATTTAAAGTTTTAGCCAAGCTATATTCTTGCATGTAAGTCATTTGAATGCTCGTTTTTCGTAATTTTTATGTTTTTAAGATCGTTACAACTAGGTCCAGCTAACTCGTATCTTCATTTTCAAAACTGTTAAAGATTTTTAAAGTTTCCATTGATGTTAATTGAAGTTTTTGAATGTTTATGGTAGATTTTGAATCTTAGAAATGAAATAGGACTAATTTGTTAAGTAAATTTTGTTAGTTTTGAGTATAAGGACCAAATTGTAATAATGTAAAATTTGGCATGAAATTTCTATGTTTTTATAGGGCTGTAAAATGATGAATTTTAAGTTGGATTGAAAATCAAAGCTTGAATTTGAAAGTTAATTTGAATAAATTGAATAAAATGAAAAAATTAAGGGAAATTGTGTAAAATGAGATTAAAGTGTCATAAGCATGTATTTATATGCTATAAGACTTTTGGAATTGATAATTGAACTTAATTATCATAGAGATCAAGGATTGAATAACCGGAGACTAATTGGGGAAAAAGAGAAACTTGTAGAATAATCCCTACAACTTAAGTCACTAGCTGATTATATTAAGTAATTTCATACGATGTATGTATATTCTAAATGTTTTCTATTTGAATTGCGAATATTTACATTTTTAATATATTTGAAACTATTAGCATAATGGTATAAAATGTGAGTTCGGGTTTAATTGTAAAGTTATGTATACGTGCTAATGACAATTCATGTGAAAGGCTTTATAGTTGTGATATGATTATGATATACATTCTGATCCATTGAAAATGCTATGGCAATGTTAAGATTATGAATTTTTTATAAATGCCCATTTGAACTTAGTAAACAATTAGAATACAAATGGCATGTCATTAAGGTTTATATAGTTTTAGGTGCTAGCCTTGGATGTTTTACCAATGGCTAAGGTCCTACATTTGTTGCGGATCTTTCACAGTTCATGTAAGAAGCATCGTGTAAAGTTACCATCCCGACCCACAGCTCATGTGAGCAATTTATATCCCGTGTATCTGAGATTATTTTACTATTTTTTATTGAGCTAATCTATTTAAGTAAAAGAGATAAATGTTTTTAACGGATGCACGAGACTTGAGTAAAAGATTGACTGGAATGAATATTGAAAGTGGAAATATCCAAATGGTATATGGTTGTTTTAAAAGTCATATATGATGAATAGATATGATGGATTGGAATTTGTTATCCAAAAAAATTAGAATGATGTAAATATTGTCTCTGCTCAATGGTTTTGATAGAATAGCATTGTTATGAATTGAAATTTATAATTGAAAATGTTATATGATTGAACAAATTATGTGTGTTCCAAATTGATACGTTATATGATGACTAGATAATATGATGGAAGTATATAGATAATTAATGATATTGATTTAGTGACATTGAATTGCTTTGAGGCTTACCTCTGATGATCTCACCTTATTATGTTTAAATATGGAAAATAGGAAAGTTGTATAGTAGTTAATTCGTTATATTATTAGTAAACAATGTGAGTTTACTATTTTAATTCTTATGACCTTACTAAGCATTTGTAATGCTTACTCTATTTCATTTTCTGTGTTTGTAGTTAACCTATTTCATTTTCTGTGTTTGTAGTTAACCTTTTTGTGGAACGTGTTGGTCAAATCACTCTAGAGTTCACACTATCTAGCTTCAAACTCGATAAATTTTGAATTGTACTTGAATCAGTTATGTGGCATGTGTCTAGGTTTTAATGTGAATATGAGTTTATTTAGGATTGATGGTGAAATGATCCATATATATATAATACTTGTGTTGAATGTGCATATGATTTGTATATAGGCTTGATATGTGTAATGTCATCTTGAATGATAATGATTATGATATGTGTGCCAAATGCTTGAGTTTTATCATGATATGGTATGTTTATAAGTCTTACTAAATGGTTGAGTCATTTTGAATAATCGTAAATTTCAATCGAAATGGTATAAAATGTCCAAAAGTGTAAACTTATAAAAATGTTATATGGTACGTTATAAGCTTTGAAAAATGTTGTGTTTTTGAATGGTTAAATGCCTAATTGATGAATATAGGGAATGAAATGAATATTGATGTATGATTGGTATTAAATGGAATAAATATTTGGTATTAAATGTTTAGATGAATTGAGATGTTTCACTTTATGTTGAATGTGATTGAGGTGCCTTAAGGCATATTGGTTAGAAATAGGATTTGGTTATGTCATTGGTATAATTTTGTGTACTTGGAATAGGTTTAAGAATTGGCTATTGTGTAACACCCCTTTCCCGGCCTAGACGTTATGGCCGGATTATAGGGGTCACATTGCAAAACAAAGTACCAAGGAAACAAATTTGCTTAGTAGAAGAAAAACTATCTTTATGTGAGTTGGAAGTTACACCATCTTGTTATTAGTAAATCATTTCGATCACGTTAAAATCCCAAGATAAAAAGTCCTTAACAAAATCATATCAACTCGTTTTATTGAAATCCTTGAACTTAACTTGCGGCGGCTATTACTTGAAAACTTATCGTTTAATTTTAGTTACCTTAAATAAGATTATTAACCATTTGAGCATTGGTAAAATGAGTCATCTGAGTCCTAATGATCTAAACGATCTATAAATTGTCCAAAGTTAACAACGAAAATAAAGTCCGTAATGTCTAATTAATATGAATATAATAAAACCATAAAATACTGTGTTAAGGATGTGAAACCCGAGCCTTCTAAGACACCATCCACTGCTAGATCGAAGGATTCTCTGAATCAAAACATACAGAATCATGAGCTAATAACCCAGTGAGCGATTTGGCCCATTGCCCCCTAATTCAAGCATTTAATATACATTAATCTTATAGCAAAATATCACACAATGCAATTTGTTCCAAATGTTCATATCATATCAAATCCATACAATAGTGTAACATGTTAGATCACAACTTATCAAACCATAACACACATGTCATAAAATTACCCCCATCCGCTACACACCATCTCCGCCCAACTAATCACACCACATGGGACTACAAAAGTCCATCCATCCAATCACACCAATATGTGGCGGGATACCACTTAACAATTTGTAGCTGAGCTACCTTACATAGAACGTTGCGGTCTGGTCGCTATTTGTGCAGTATAAACTGTAGTAAACACTACCTCTGTCATACATATCCCACCCTAACACATACATATCATACACATGCTTTGTACATATCGTAATCTCAAAATAGATGGCATAATCACATATAGCATATATTACATGTCATACTCATACACATAACTAACCGAATACATTTTTAAACCATTAGTTTTAAACCCAATTTAACATATTTACCATGCTTTTCAAGCTGTTCTAGTGTACTTTCGGACAAAACTTATAATTTTTTGACCCATGTGATGTCCTCGAATCCACTTCCCCTAAATAACCCTTAATGGGGCCTTGAAATTTTCCAAAAAAGCCCACATGACCCAAAAACCCAGCCCATGTGGCCCACACAGTCTACCCACACGGTCTATAAAGCCACACGGGCTACACAATCTTACACAGCCGTATACTACACGCAGCCATTATGCATGGTTTGTAGAAATCCCACACGGCCGTGTGGAAACTGGGTAGCTTCGCAATAACCACTACTTTGAGATATTTATCAAATTTTAAATAGATTTTTGGGTTGTTTTCACCCACCTGATTGTGTAAACGATCAACCACACTATCGAAGGCCCAAGAAACCTACAATCAATCATTAAACGAACTAATTACTCATCAATCATCACAAAAGCCTACTTCAAAATGGCCTCTTTTCCATACAAAATAGTTTCCAAAGAATGAGTTCAAACACTTATTTTTCACGCACAATGATTAAAATCAACCTTACACCACTGGAGGATCTTGATTCCCTACTCTTTTGCCTAGAAAGAACTAACCAATCGCACTAAGTATTAAAGAGAAAATATTTCTACAGAACAAAACTAATTGTTAAAATACCAAATAAATATGAGTAGAAATGAACAATGCAAAAAGAATACCCAACAACTTACACCAATTTATCTTCCCACAACCCACACAAATTCCATTGAGCCTCTTAACCGTAATAGCGAAGCCCTCACAAGATGAAAGTGTTGAAAACCAAAATCAAAAGCACAAAAGAAACGAAGCAATGGCAACAAGAAAACAAAATGAAAGTGTACGATAGCCAAACTAAGGATGAACCAAAAGAAGGAAATTCTAAGTGGCAAATTGTCAGCCAAAAAAAAGGAGCATGAAACCCCAAAAGAAGGGTTTTGGGTGGTTACAAAACATTTTTTAAAAATAAGGGATATTTGATTTAATTAAAATCTAATTAAATCTACTGATAATCTTAGTCTCTATCCAAATCCCCACATACTTTGAAATTTTGAAATTTAAAAAAAAACTCTAATTCTCAACAACCCCACGCAAAAGAAAAAGAACCCATAATTCACCCTCAACGGGACTCAAACACAAGAACCAACGCGAACGCCCAAGGCACTTAACCACCAAATTAAGTCAACTTATCTGACAAACAAACATATTAAAAAATATACAAATTTAGGGATATTACAACTCTCCCTTCTTAAAAAAATTTCGACCTCAAAATTTACCTGACTCGAAAAAGTGAGGGTACTATTGGCGCATCAAGTCCTCAAACTCCCAAGTGGCTCCTTAAAATCATGATTCTGCCAAAGTACCTTAACCAAAGGAATGGTCTTCCTTCTCAAAACTTCAACTTCATAGTACAATATCTAAATCGGCTCCTTCTCAAAAGATAAATCTGGTCTTAGCTCAATCTCCTCCACTAAGACCATATCGAAGGGTCAGATCGATAACGTCTCAACATAGACACATGAAAGACATCGTGAATACGATCCAACTCTAGAGGTAATTTAAGCTGATAAGCAACCAGCCCAACACACTTCAAAACCTGATACAACCTAATAAAACGAGGGCTCAACTTGCCCTTACGACCAAATCTGAGAACTTTTTTCCAATGAGACACCTTAAGAAAATAAAACCCGCAACCTCATACTCTATCTCACACCTTTTAAGATCCCCATAAGACTTTTGCCTATCAAAAGTGGCCTTAAGTCAACCCTGTATCAAATGAACTATGTCCTTGGTCTCTACCACCAATTCAGGACCCAAAACTTTCCTTTCCCCTAACTCAGTTCAACAAAGAGGAGTGCGACACTTTCTACCATATAAAGCCTCATACGGCACCATCTAAGTACTTGACTAAAAGCTATTATTATAAGAAAATTCAAACAGGTGCAAAAACTCCTCCCAACTCCCTTGAAAATCAATCACACAACTCTAAAGCATATCCTTTAAAATCTGGATTACCTTCTCCGACTGACCATCAGTCAAAGGATGGAAAGCCGTACTAAAATTTAGATGAGTACCAAATGCCTCATGTAGCTTCCACAAAAAATGTGAAGTAAAACAATGATCTAGGTCCGAAATAATGGATACCAGAACCCCATGCAATCAGACAATCTCAGAAACATACAATTTTGCTAACTTCTGCAACGAGTAGTCAATCCTTACCAAAATAAAATGAGCAGACTTGGTCAATCGATCTATAATAACCTAGACTGAATCCTTCTTAGTGGGTGTCAAAGGCAACTGACTAACAAATCCATAGTTATCTGTTCCCACTTCTACAAAGGAATTTTAATGGGTTGCAACAACCCAGAAGGAAGTTGATGCTTAGCCTTAACTTGTTGACACATCAAACAATGTGCGAACTTAGTCACTTCACCCTTCAACCCCGGCCACCAATACAAATCACGAAGATTGTGATATATCTTATTACCCCCATGATACATAGTATAAGAACTACTATGCACTTCCTACAAGATGGATTTTCTCAATTCCTCATCCTCAGGTACACATATATGACCTCAGAAATATAGAATTCTATCATCATTATATCTAAAATCTGTAGCCCTACCTTCATCCATCGACTAAACCTACTTAATCAAATACTCATCCTGAGACTACTTGCTCATAATATCACCCAACCAAGATGGCTTAACTTGAAACTTAACCAGAATCCCACTAGCGTCGAATAAATTTAGACGAGCAAACATTGCCCTCAAATCAATCATCGATCTCCTACTAAAAGTATCAGCTACCACATTGGCCTTGCCAGGATGATACTCTTATCAAACAATCATAATCTTTAAGCAACTCAATCCAACGACATTGCCTAATATTTAATTCTTTCTAGGTGATGAGATATTTTAGACTTTGGTGATCTATATAAATAATATAGCTCTCACCATACAAGTAATGCCTCCATATCTTAAGTGCAAAACATACAGTAGCAAGCTTAAGTTACCCTTGTGCTGCTTAAGTTTTTTGGACGCGTAAGCAACCACTTTACCATCTTGCATTAATACACAACCAAACTAGTATGTGATGTATCACTATACACAACAAACTCCTTCTCAGGCTCAGGCTGAATTAATACTAATTTGAGCTTCTCAAAGCTCAATTCCTACTTGCCAGCCCAAACAAATAGAGCATTCTTACATAATAATTTAGTTAAAGGTGCTGCTATTAAAGAAAACCCTTCTACAAATCTTCGATAGTACCCTGCCAAGTCGAGAAAACTCTGAACCTCAGTTACATTCCGAGGCTGCTTCCATTCCAAAATTACCTCTATCTTTTTAGGACCCACTCGAATACCATCAGCAGAAATCGCGTGCCCCAAAAAGGTAACCTCACCCAACCAGAACTCGTATTTGTTTACTTTTTCCTAATGAATATGAATAACTATACAAAGATGCCCATCATGCTCCTCTTTTGACTTAGAATAGACTAAAATATTGTCAATAAACATAACGACGAACTGATCTAGATATGATTGAAAAACCTGGTTCATGAGATCCATGAACACTGCCGGGGCATTAGTTAATCTGAATGGCATCACAAGAAACTCGTAATGACCATAACGAGTCCTAAAAGCAGTCTTGTATGCATCAGCCTCTTTAACTCTCAACTGATAATACCCAGAGTGAAGATCAATCTTTGAGAACACAGATGCCCCTTGAAACTGATCGAATAGATCCTCAATCCTCAAAAAGGGATACTTATTCTTTATCGTCAACTTGTTCAAATGACGATAATCCACACACATCCTCATCGACCCATCTTTTTTCTTAACAAAAAGCACTGGTGCACCCCATGTAGACATAATAGGCCGAATAAATCTCCTATCCAAAAGTTCTTGAAGCTATAACTTAAGTTTCTTTAACTCCTTCGGTGCTATACGGTAAAGAGCAATGGATACTAGAGCTGTTCCTGACAGAAGTTCAATCCCGAACTCAACCTCTCTATTTGGAGGCAATCTTGGCAGTTCCTCAGGAAACACGTCTAGAAAGTCTTTAACAGTGCGAATCTTTTCTATAACTGAACCCTCATTACTTGTGTCAAGCATATAAGCCAGATATGCTTCACAATCCTTACGAACTAACTTTTCAACCACTAAAGCATATATTACATTTGACAAATAATCCTAATGCTAACCCACCATCATAACTTCCAAATTGTCCTCAATGTGGAAAGTCACCCACTTAGACTCATAGTCTAATCCAACCCAATGCTCCACCAACCAATCCATATCCAGAATCAAATCAAATTCCCCAAAGGGTAGTTCCATCAAATCAATAAGGAATATAAATTCTTGAACTTCCAGTAGGTACCTCCTATACACTTTACTAACTCGTACGATTGACCTAAAGGACTAACTATAAAAAGTTCTCTACTAGTGTCCTCAGCCGCAATTCCCAAATTCCCCACAACACCACTAGATACATTAGAATGCATAGATCCACAATCAATTAAAACAAAATAATGTAATGAGTAAATAGTGAATGTACCGTCAATCAATTAGCCACATCTCTATCCTCTCGGCGCCTCGCTGTATAAACCAATGCTGGTTGTCTAGCCTCAACCTGACCTGCACCTTTACCCAGTGCTCTTTGACCACGACCACTACCATTACCACCCCGAATCGGACCACGACCCCTGATAGGTTGCTGACCAACTCTCTGAGGTGGAATCTGACCCTAAACTGGATCCCTCTCAAGCTCAACCATTAAGGGACACTTACTAAATTTGTGCCCTACTATACCGCGCCTAAAACAAGCCCCAATTCTTCTCCAACACTTGCCTAAATGACGTCTGTTACAATAACCAATTACTGAAACCTACTCAGCTCTAATAGCTAGCTCTACTTTGGTGACTGGTTTTGTTAGCAGCGATTTATCAAATCTAGGCCGCTTCGTGGGCTATTGAGAAGAACTAGAAGGACCTGAATCATTTCTTGTTCATATTCTGACTTTTCTCTTGATGCTTCCTCTAGCGTCTCCATAGTTTTAGCAGTCGGAGTCCCCACAGTCTCACTTGCATCTAACTCCGGCATACTGCCCATTGAAGTGACTCAACTTGTCTATCCTGACGGCATCCACTACACCCGTGGATACCACATCGATGGGAACCACGAGTACTCATTTTCTTATCTACAATTTTCCAAAAGTTTTATGCAATTTGTTTATGTTTCCAAACTTTTATACGTAGAGTGTTATCGTAATCTTATCAAAACTTAAAGATCACACACATTTTTACCACAATCTCTAAAGGCCATATCCTATGCTTAAAGTATCACATACCAAGTGTCCTTAATGTATAACTAAGGTTTAAAGTACTTACTTGGATCGGTGTCGGAGATTCGATTTCATTTATCCAAAAGTTCAAAAATAATTTCAACAAAATCCCAATTTAAACCATTTTTGTTTTAAAAAAATAATTTGAACCCAAAAACACACAGATGAGTTTCTTAACCTGGATCTAATACTACCAAATGTAACACCCCTTACCTGGCTTAGACGTTATGGTCAGATTATGGGGTCACATTGCAAAACAAAGTACCAAGAAAACAAATTTGCTTAGTAGAAGAAAAATTATCTTTATGTGAGTTGGAAGTTACACCATGTTGTTATTAGTAAATCATTTCGATCATGTTAAAATCCCAATTTAAAAAGTTCTTAACTAAATCATATCAACTCATTTTATTGAAAACCTTAAACTTAACTTGCGGTGGCTATTACTTGAAAACTTATCGTTTAATTTTAGTTACCATAAATAAGATTATTAACCATTTGAGTGTTGGAAAAATGAGCCATCTGAGTCATAATGATCTAAACAATCTATACATTATCCAAAATTAACAACCAAAATAAAGTTTGTAATGTCCAATTAAGACGAACATAATAAAACCATAAAATACTATTTTGAGGATGTGAAACCTGAGCCTTTCGAGATGTCACCCACTAATAGACTAAAAGGTTCCCTAAATCTATACAAAATCGTAAGCTAATAACCCAGTGAGCTATTTGGCCCATTGCTTTAATGCAAGCATTTAATATACCTTAATTTTATAGCAAAATATCATACAATGCATTTGTTCCAAATGTTCATATCATATCAAATCCATACAGTAGTGTAACATGTTAGATCACAAATTATCAAACCATAACACACATATTATAAACCTACCCCTATCTGCTACACACCATCTCCATCCAACCAATCACACCATATAGGACTACAAAAGTTCATCCATCTAATCACACCAATATGTGGCAGGATACCACTTAACAATCTGTAGCTGAGCTACCTCACATATAACATTACGGTCTGGCTGCCATATGTACAGTATAAACTGTCGTAAACACTACCTCCATCATACATATCCCACCACGACACATACATATCATACACATGCTTTATACATATCGAAATCTCAAAATAGATGCATAATCACATATAACATTTATTACATGTCATACTCATACACATAACTTACCGAATATATTTTTAAACCATTAGTCTTAAACCCAATTTAACATATTTACCATGCTTTTCAAGCTGTTCAAACGTACTTTAGGATAAAACTTATAGTTTTTTGACCCACGTGATGTCTTTGAATCTAAATATCCCTTCCCCTAAATAACCCTTAATTGGGTATTGAAATTAGCCAAAAAGGCCTAAACGATTGTGTGGCCCACACGACCCAAAAACCTAGCCCATGCAGCCCGCACGGTCTACCCACGTGATCTGTAAAGATCTATACAACCATGTGTCTCACACGGCCTAGCCACATGGGCTACACAATCTCACATGGACGCGTACTACACATGGCCACTATGTACGATTTGTAAAAATCCCACAAGGTTTCAAGCTGACATGGTCACAGAGAGTTACACAGGCTAGCCACACACCCGTGTGATCTATTGTACAATGCTTCAACTTCTTACATGTCTTAGCGACAGAACTATGTGACTCCCTACCACATAGATTTAATTAGATACATGGCTTGGCGACACGATTGTGCTACTCTTGCACACACACCCGCAGTCTATCACACAACCTGTGACCTTTAATTTCTAAAATTTTTATACGTTTCATTTAGCTTACGATTGAGTCATCAAATGTTCCCAATTTGATTTAAGGGCTTTTGTAAGTTTATTTGAGACCTTGTTTGGTTACGATTGATATGAAGCATGATTATTTATGATCTTTGCATGAAATCTTTTAAGTTTGATTGAGTTTTCAAATGTTTTATGTTTCGTTATCTATTGTGACATCTTATCACTCGAGTTTAGCAACTAGACCGGGTTAGGGTATTACATGGTGTCTACAAGTGTACAGGTCATATTGTAATATAAATGTATTACAAAGAACACTTGGTAAGTATTTCGAGGATTGTACAAAAGGGGTTACATATTGGAGAAAATTATTATTAAATCATTTACTAAAAGTAAATATTAATCTAATTAAGTCAAGAGTTAGTAGTGTTGATTCAGAATAAAATAAGGATAATAATTAAGTTAAACTAAAGGGTTCTTCTAGGTTAAGTTGTTGGATTTTCATATTCTTAGTTTTGACAATGCAAGCTCTCCAGCCTAGAATAAATTGAAACCCTAATTATTAACTAGGTCAATAATTACCCTTAATTTAATTACTTAGCACCCTTAGGTACGAACACCCTTTCAATCTCATCTTCACTAAGGATTACCACCTAAGAGACCCTCTCAGTCTTATTTAAGCATACGGATACCCTCTCGGGCTCACCGCTTGGCACAAATTTTACTCAACTGGATACCCTCTCGGGCTCACCTGTCTAGATCTTCTACTAAGGGCGTCACTTCCTAGCATAATAAGTTCTTTTAAATAAATACTTAATTTTATATGATTATTTACTTAGCCAATTAATCCGTTTAACAATTGAATCATGTGAGATATTGATGAAGCACAAGTTATTCTCATATTTATACAAACATTCGATCAATAATACCAATGCAAGAGATATAAATAAAAGAATAGGGAAAAGATAATGCTCATTAATAGATCAATGAAAGTGTAGATCCAGAACAATCTCCGCTCACAACTGTCTTAACATTGGATTAGAAATCTCTAATTAAGAAAATATAAAAATAATTAACTAAAAACTAAGAATAAAATTTGAAAGCTAAACAATAATCTCTGTTCAATCCCCCTTGAATCTGGTTATAATGTTGTTTATATAGGCTAAAATCCAAAAGGTTAAAGTACTCATTCGTTTATAATGTAATTAAGGTTTTAGGTTGGCAAAAGACCCTAATTGCCCCTAAAAATCTCAGTCGAAGCGTGCAGGGATTTTTGGCCAGCGTAGAAGTCCTGGTGCAACATTTGTCTACTGTGTTACAACATAGGAGGCATGTCGCGACATAGTAGGCAATTTCATTCCAAGCCTTGTTTTTGCTTCTGTTTTCAGTGTTGTGACATTGGTATCTTAGTGTCATGACATAGGCAGTAGTTTCGACCTGAATGTGCATCTTTAGCCCTCGATTTAACCTACATAACCACATAACCTTATTTAGATATCTAAGATGTAATAAAAACTAATAAAAAACATAAATTACTAATCAAAGTATACAAACATAAATATATATACTAAAATGATTTGATTTAACTATTAAATAAGCTAAAGTTATATGAAAAAGGGATGTTGATAATAGTGTAATTCGTGGCAGATCACTTCCCCTCACTAAACCTTTTACGTGTGTCTCAGCCATGTGTGACACACGGCCAGGTGACACGGCTGTGTGGCCCCTGTTTCTTTTAAATAGTACAAGTCAGTATATTCACACGACCTGGCACACGGGCATGTGGTTTGGCCATGTGACCCTTGCAGTTTTGAAAACATTTCAATATTTTCCTAAAAAAAATTCTTTAAGTACCCGATCTAGTCCCGACTTGTTTCTAATATGTATTTTGGGCCCCAAGGGCTTGTATAAGGGACAATAAGTATGATTTTGATTGGTTATTGACATGAATGCTATATGATATGAAATGTTACTTTTTTTTGTCTGTTTGATTTGTAAACTCCAGTAATACTCCAAAACCCTATTCCAGCGACGAATTTGGGTTAGAGGTGTTACACATGGATGTAGGGTTTGATGTGGTTAAGGTTAACATATTATTTGAATTGTAATTAAGCTATTATGGTTTTGAATTGGTAAACTAATTTTTATGATGATATTATTTTGGTATGTAAATGTTTGTGCTTTTGGTTAGACATTGTTTTGATTTAGTATCCTTAATGATGTTGAAATGTGGTATAGCTATTGTGATAGGTAGTGTATGGCGTTGGACATGTTGGACTTGTTTATGGTATGTGTTTGGAATTAAGTAATGGTAACATGGTTGTTAAATGAATAACATGTGTGTAATGGTAAGCTTTTAGGTAATGTGCTTATGGTATTTGTGTGACAATTATGGTATCAATGAGGATACATTGCTATATTAGTTGTATGAATTTGGTATGTTTTAGGTGTGTTTAAGGTGTTTTTGAATAGGTCATTTTGGTTGAAATTGGGGTGGCTTGGTGTCTAAGTAAGAATGGCTGTTTTGGCTTGAAAATAAAGCCATTTAGCTACACACGACCTGAGACACGGGTTGTCATACAGCCATGTGCCAGACACGGTCACATCACATAGTCATGTGCCAAATTGATTTTAGGTATAAGATTCATATGGCCTGCTACACGGCCGTGTATCCCAAGTCAGTATGTAGCACAGTCTAGTACATGGCCTATGACACGGTCGTGTAACCAAACATTGAATGCACACACAGTTTGGCACACAACCTGCGACACGGCCGTGTGGCCCTATTTTAAATATGCACACAAGTAGACACATGAGTTGTGACACGACCGTGTGTCCAGACTTTGAATGTTTACACGATCTGGGCTATGTCACACGGCTTAGCCACACGGCTGTGTGACCCCTGTTTCCAAATTTTCATGTTGTTCTAAAATTTTCTGTTTTGTTTCAATTTGATCCCTAGTTACTTTCAAAGTTATTTTTAGGTCCTGTAGCTCGATTTAAGGCCCATAAGTGTATTTTTGCTTTAATTATATTGAGTTATGAAATGATAACATTTGAATTGTATAATTGTTCCTATTTTGATGTTAAATGCTCCGAATTGTATCGTGATGCTTGTAACCCTAATCTAGTGACAATGATGGGTTAAGGGGTTATAGGTAGCATATAGTACTACTAGAAACAGTTATTCACGTTACAATAACTTATTCTCAACGTCACGACTAAAACAAGCAGTGAGCTACATCGCAATGACGTATTCTCAATTTCGCGACGAGATTAATTCAATGAGTTATGTTACGACCTTGAACTTTACAACTTTACAACTTGATCCTTATTTGACCTCGAGTTAGTAAAAGAGCTGTTGTAAGATCGTATATGACTTAAAAAATCATTTTATAACTGTAATGACCCAAAATTTACGGGCATTAGAAAAGTTAGTTGTCGGGTCTCTGTTTTAGTAAAACGGATTCATAAATATTTATTAAAAATATTTATGAAACCAGTTATGTGTTTAATTAGGTTTTGGTTAGGCGAATTAACTTAAAATAGGGGTAATTAGGAAAAAGGACAAAATTGTATAAAGAGTAAAAGTTTAATTATAGATTAAGAAAAACTAAAAGGACTAAAGAAGTAATTATACAATTATTATTAAATGAGGTGGTTTAACTATAAATATCAAAGATATTTATTAGTTAAAATATATTATATATATTTACTTAATATATAAGTATATAATATATTAATTAAATTAAATTATTAAATTATATTATTATATTATAAAATATATAACATAAAAACAAAACAAAAGTAAAAAAGTGAAAAGAACAAAACAACAAAATAAAAACAGAGAAGGGAGAAAAGAAGAAAAAGAAGGGAAAAATTAGGGTTTAAAGGTTCTAAGTCAAATTGGTAAGCCAATTTAATTTATTTTCTTGTAATTTTTGAGTTTTTATGATCCTAGAACAAAATACTATTGGATTTATGTTGAAATTTTGAAAGTTAGTAGGTTCTTGGATATAGTTTATGTTGAATTAATTGATAAGTTAGGGGTTTAATTGATAGAATTTCTAGTTGGAATTGGTTAAAGGATTAAATTGTAAAATAAATTGTAAGTTTTGTGTAATAGGGACTAAATTGAAAGAAAATTTGAAATTAGGGTTTTAGTATGATTTGAGTATAAATGGGTTATTGGTGTTGAATTGGTTGCGGTTTGAAATTGTAGGGTTGGCAAATTTGTTATAAAAGGCTCATATAGAGTCCATACGATCCGGCACACGAGCGTGTGACCAAACTGTGTGAGATGCACGGCCAGCTCATAGGCATGTGAACTAGGCATGTATCCCTTGCATCTTAAAAATTTGAAACAGAATGTCTAGGTTTAGGCACACGGGCAGAGACATGGCGTGTGTCTCAGTCGTGTAAGGCACATGGCCTAGCACACGGGCATGTGACTTGGCCGTGTGACCCATGCAATAAATAGAGTTACAAGTCAGAGAGTTACACGGGTAAAGAACACGGACATGTGCTGCCACACGATCTAGGACATGGGCATGTCACTTGGCCGTGTGAGCCACACGGCTTGACCACAAGGGTGTGTCATATAGTCACACGGGCGTGTCGCTTAGTCACACGGGCGTGTGAGCCCTACACATAGGAAAAATTTTGAAAATTCACGAAAAATTTTCAAAGCATTCGAAAAAGTCCCGATTTGTTTCTAGTTTATATTTTGGGCTTCGGTAGCCCATAAAAGGGACGTTATAATATAATTATAAAATGTATGCTAATTATTTGTTTAAATTTCGTACTTGTTCTGATATGTCCGGTAATGCATTGTAACCCTATTCCGGCGACAGTTTAGGGTTAAGGGGTGTTACAATAACATATTTTTATTGTGTAATACACTTATCAATATATATATATAAATTGTTAAATTATATTGTAATCGATCATAGTTGCTCCAGTATCAAATGTAGCATCCTATAGCTCGGACCCGACGATTAGGTCGGGTATGGGGTATTACATTCTACCACAATATTAGCTTTCTCCAGATGGGTAGCCAATGACAAGGTTACAATATTAAAAGAATTCCTCCTATCTTCGGTACCTCAAATTCAATTCTTCTAAGAGAGCAAGTACTTCAAACTCTTATGACCGATGAATATGTGGCACTTTTCACCATAGAGTTAGTGTCTCCTAAGCTTCAAAGAAAAAACAACCATTGCAAATTTCAAATCATGCATAAGGTAGTTCTTGTAAGGTTTGAGTTGTCGCAAAGCATACACAACCACTTTGCCATTTTACATTAGCATACATCCAAGTCCATTGTGTAAAGCACTGTTAAAAATCACAAAATCCTTTCTAGACTTAGGTTGCGTCGAAACAAGTGTCTCGGTCAAAGTTGTTTTCATTCTCTCAAAGCTTTGCTAGCACTTATCTATCCAATCAAACTTGACATTTTCCTAAAGTAGCTTAGTCAACGAAGAAGCGATCATCAGAAATCCTACAAAATAAACTTAAGCATAGTTGGATAAAAAAGAAAAACGCAATTAGTTGAATGGCCATTTTTACAACTTTTTAAAGTTGAGTGATTAAAAAATAACTTAAGCATAGTTAGATAACTTGCAATGCACTTTACCTTATACTTTATCTTTTCCAAGAAAATTTAGTTTAATTGTTTTAAAGTACTTTGATTTGGCTAGTTAATATCTTTTCTACAAAATAGTGCAATGTGGCAACGTACAAGTGGGCAAACAAAATTATACACTAAAATCGATATTTTACAAATAGAAATACCACAATAATGAATTTGATAAAGTAAAATGGCCAAACCTACCATTATCCCTTTGTTGATTTCTTGTTTCATGATATTGACTCAAGTGGAATATGTAATCAACCACAATAGTAACTAAATGTTCAATCACAGATTGAAATTTTCTTTCTCATACATATGGAATTTGTGTTTTTATAATCAAAACTATAAATTATATAAAAAAAAATCATCAATTAATTTTGATAAATTCATTGAGAAAAAAATTTATCAATTCTTAAACTTTTACGAGATTAAGCTTTTTCATGTTTAAAGGTATAAAAAGCTCTCAAACTTAAAAAAAAAAAGTAATTAAGTCTCTGCTTTTTTTTTTTTGCACTCAATTGGATACTTGAACTTTCAAAATGCATCAAAAATGCCCTCAAACTTTTCAAAAAAAGTAATTAAGCCCTTTTTTTTTGCACCAAATTGGTTATTTGAACAGTCAAAATACATCAAAAAGGCCCTTTGACCTTTGACTTTAATAGTTGACCGCTAAAATTAACTGCCCCTAATTCTTTTCAGTTAAAGTCACCCCGTGTCATAATCATGACGTGACATGTGGTAAAAAAATTATAAAAAAATAGAAACCAATAAAAGTTATAAAAAAATTTTAATAAAAATATAAAAAAATATTAAGAATTATAAAATCATAAAAAATTATAAAAAATTTATAAAATGCATCAAAAAAACCCTTTAACCATTAACTTTAACCGTTAATCGTTAAAATTAACAATACAAATTTTATTTTAGTTAAAGGCATCACGTGTCGTAACACAACGTGATATGTGGCAAAAATGATAAAAAATAAAAATCAATAAGTTATAGAAAAATTATAAAATACTTCTTTTTGTATGATAATTTTTATAATTTTTTCTATATTTCTATATATTTTATATTTTTAACGATTTTTATAAAATTTTATTTTTTTACGATTTTTATAGTTTTTTTAATTTTTAATAAAATTTAAATATATTTTTATATTTTCATTTAAATTTAATAAATTTATAACTTTTATTGACTTTTATTTTTTATCATTTTTTGTCACATGTCACACCATAGTTGTAACTTATGGTGTCTATAATTGAAAAAAAATAGGGGTAGTTAACTTTAATAGTCAACTGCTAAAATTAACAGTCAAAGGGCAAATGCATTTTAGTTGTTTAAGTACCTAATTAAATGAAAATAATAAAAATAACTTAATTATTTTTTTTGAAAAAAATAAAAATTTTTTATACCCTTAGATATTTCCTTTATAAATAAATCCTAATAAAATAAATTTAAAATGATGAAATACAAAATTTTTAATTTAATTAATTTGATTTTAATTCTAAATGATTTGAGTTTAATTAATTTTAATTATTTAATGGGTTTACTTAATTTTTAACGTATAAAAATGGCATCAACTGAATAGACCAACGCACATCCCTGTCATTTAAGCGGATAAAAATCATTCGATTGAAATCCGTTGGGCACATCGGATTCAGACAATGTTATGCTGCCCCAGCATTGTAGTAAATACAAACATCCATCATTCACCATCAAGCTTTAAAAGGCAAATAGAAGTCGGAAAAGAACCCATACAAAATACAAAGAGCCACGACATCCATACACATAGTTGTCAATCTAAATTTGACCCCAACACAACACAAATATATCACCCAACGACACTCAATCCAAGGACAACTCAAATCTCAGACCATTTGAAACAAAAACTATAGACTCCTCCGTTAAGCTCCAACTTCCTCTTCTTCCTCCTCCAGCTCGTCCTCGTACTCGTCATCTGCAGTTGCATCCTGATATTGCTGGTACTCAGCAACTAAATCATTCATGTTACTTTCAGCTTCAGTAAATTCCATCTCATCCATTCCCTCGCCGGTGTACCAGTGCAAGAAAGCTTTCCTTCTGAACATTGCTGTAAACTGCTCACTAACCCTCCTAAACATTTCCTGAATTGAGGTCGAATTTCCAATGAAAGTGGACGCCATTTTCAGACCCTTAGGTGGGATGTCACACACACTAGACTTGACATTGTTAGGGATCCACTCCACAAAGTACGACGAGTTCTTATTCTGGACATTAATCATTTGCTCATCAACCTCCTTAGTGCTCATCTTACCACGGAACATGGCACAGGCAGTTAGGTAACGGCCATGGCGTGGGTCAGCAGCACACATCATGTTTTTAGCATCCCACATCTGCTGAGTCAGTTCAGGCACAGTCAGTGCCCGGTACTGCTGTGATCCTCTGGATGTCAAGGGAGCAAATCCAACCATGAAGAAGTGTAATCGTGGGAAGGGGATAAGGTTAACGGCCAGCTTGCGGAGATCAGAGTTTAGCTGTCCAGGGAACCGCAGACAGCATGTCACACCACTCATGGTAGCAGATATGAGGTGGTTAAGATCACCAACTGAGTCAAATTAAAAGAAGACCATAAGCACAGAGACCTGAGCATGTATACGCTGGAAATTAATTCCATTAAAAGAAGCTACTCGAAATTTTAGAAGATGCAATACATGAAAATACTAGTTATTATCCCTAAGTCGTAGAAAACCAATGCTAACATTCATTCATGACACGCTTATGTTTGTAGGGACAAAAGGTGGATTTATCTCTGATTAAGAAAGTTACTTATGAGCAACCCAACTAAGACTACGTAACACATATAGGAGCCAATATGCTAGTAGAATTAATTTTTTAAAATATTTTAGTACATGAGTTAGCAATAAACGAAGGAACTTCTTTTAGAGCTAGTTTAATATTGCTTTTAAAAAGTGCTTTGCTTTTAAAAAATATTGTGGAAAAGCGTTTTTGATAAGTGCTTTTGAGAACTATTTTTGAAAAATCTGATTTAAGTTTTGAGTCTTTAGTATTAGTGTCAAAAAGTGTTTTTGATAAATAAAATGTCTATTTTAGACATGGTCTTATCAATTAACAAATATGTATTTAAATAATGTTTAAATTAGTTAATATTATTATATTTTAGTAAGAATATAAAAAATAATTTATTATAACTTATTAATATTTTAATATATGAAATATAAATTTTAAATATTTTAAGCAACAAATATTAATTATTTATAAAATTTAATTAGAATATATAAACTATATTTTAAATAATTAAATATAACCATTAAATATTTTTAATTAGATAGTAACACATTTATATTATTTTAAAAATATTTTTTTTATTTTTAATTAATAATTTTAACACATTTGTAATTAAGCACCAAGAAAAGAAAAGGGAGAGTGCTATGTTGTTGGAGGGGTAAAAAAGTAATTAAGTAATAAAAGTGCTTATGGTAGGAAAAATCTAAAAATTTTAACTTCTTTTCAAAAATTTCAACTAGAAACACTTGTTTAGCACAACTTTTCTTCTAAAAGTATTTTTTTTTTTTTAAACAATACTAAACAAGGCCTTACTTATTTTGAAAAAGACTTATTTTTTACTAAGTTTTACTCATATTTCTAGTTTCAAGTTTAAAACTAAGCTAATTA
This sequence comes from Gossypium stocksii, assembly GCA_020496765.1. Taxonomy (NCBI): domain Eukaryota; kingdom Viridiplantae; phylum Streptophyta; class Magnoliopsida; order Malvales; family Malvaceae; genus Gossypium; species Gossypium stocksii. The sequence continues at coordinate 48,978,123 of CM035624.1, forward strand.
TTCTTTATGTTACGACAAACAATTTTAATCCTTATGTAACAATTTACTTTTCCCTTGTGTTATATAACCAAACTAGGCATTAGAGCGATAGATTTGAACTTACAAGTTGGAGTGGCAAGCTTGAGAGTACGGAAGCAGATATCATATAGAGCCTCATTGTCCAACACCATACATTCATCAGCATTTTCCACAAGCTGATGAACAGAAAGGGTCGCATTGTATGGCTCAACAACTGTATCAGATACCTTGGGAGAAGGGAAGACCGAAAATGTCAACATCATGCGATCTGGATACTCCTCCCTGATCTTGGAAATAAGAAGGGTTCCCATTCCAGATCCAGTACCACCACCCAAAGAATGGCAAACTTGAAATCCTGTCACAATTGCCCATAAAGTGAGATTTGGAGGTATAGCCATTTTCTGGTGGATATGCAAGACAAAATGAAAGGTGGTGACCAAGATGAGAAATTAGGAATCGTTATCAGTGCAGGGATTAGACCATCTATTGTTAACCAAAAAAGCAACAAATAAGAAATGAGATGCTAAAGCAACAAGTAGTTCACAACAGAAAGTTAAGACCCTATGAAGGAACCAAAACACAATAAATCAAGATACATTTCCAGTCATAATAATTACAGAAAACAGAAACAAATGGGCTGAATATTGAGGACAAACTTGGAATCATATGTTGATCTACCATCGTAAGTAAACCGAGCGAAAAGAGCCTATCATGTGACGAACTAACAAAGAATAACAAGAGTACCAAGCAAGAACAACAAATTATAACCCTAGCTTCGATAACATATTAAGCATCTAACCTAAAAACAATTGGCTATAGGGAAGGTTTAACTTTAAATAATGTGGGATAACACCACTTTAACGCAATGCATCTTAAAGCTTTGATGGGAATTGCAAAAAGAAAATGGAAACTCCTACTATCCGAAGTTTGAGGAAAACATAAATCAAACAAATACTTGTTAAAAAAAAAAAAAAAGCTAAACGCAGCCACAATTCACTTCAAAGTTCAAAGAGTTCAAACAAATTTCATGCCCTCCAAGCCAATGGAAGAAATAACCCACGTTGCTTAATAAAACCTCCATGTTGTTTATAACAATTTTACTTCAAAATAGAAGTGTTCAATAGGTTAACAGACAAGAAGACATAATCCAGACTAAGGAGAAAATATATCAACACTAAAGATGAAATAAAAGACCTCCCTAAAATCCACCGAAACAGGAGAGGAAAATGAAGGAAAATCTCCTGGAAAACACCCAAAATAGCTCACTGAACCCAAGAACAAAAATAAATTATGAGATAAAAAATCGACGGGGGTGAAAGGATAAATTTAACATTAAAAAATGAAAGAAAAAACAGAGATCTCAACAAAACCTATAGGTTAAAAGTGCTTTGGGGAAAAGGAAAAAAAGGGTCAAAGCTATAGGGTTTATACCTTGCAAGCAATCACAATTCTCAGCCTCTTTCCTGACAACATCAAGAACAGAATCAATGAGTTCAGCTCCCTCCGTGTAATGACCCTTGGCCCAGTTGTTGCCAGCACCAGACTGTCCGAAGACGAAGTTATCGGGGCGAAAGATTTGTCCAAAAGGACCAGATCTGACGGAATCCATAGTGCCCGGCTCCAGATCCATGAGAACAGCGCGTGGGACATACCTTCCACCACTGGCTTCATTGTAGTAGACATTGATCCGCTCCAACTGAAGGTCGGAGTCACCGTTATATTTTCCAGTGTTGTCAACTCCATGCTCGTCGCATATGACTTCCCAGAACTTAGCCCCGATCTGGTTCCCACATTGACCACCTTGGATGTGCAAGATTTCTCTCATATTTTGTGTTCTGTGGCGTTTTACTCGGGGAAAATGGATTGCCTGCTTTGCGTTTTGTGGTGAAATGGAGGAATGGGAGTGAAGAATGGGAAATATATTGTTGTATTGGCCAATCAATGAAGTTTGCTTTTAATAGATGGAGTTGAGTTGGTTAAAAATAAACCGACAGATTTTTTTTTTTTTTTTGTTATCCACTTCCCAAAATCAATACTTCCATTTAAAGCCCTTTTTTTCCTGACATTTTTCGTAGTTGTAATGACAAAATCTTTCGCTTTTTTATGTGCGTCGGAGTGAATATAATTTAATAATTATAAAATTTTGGTAAATATAATTATTCAAGTCAGATGTTAGCCATATGAGCCGAACTAGATGTAATAATAATAATATAATTATTATATATTATTATAATTAAATCGTTCTAATTACAATAGAAAAGATAAATTTTTTCTTAATCCCTCCTATCTCATTACATAGGTTATAATGTATCCAACAATATTCTTTATAATATACTCAATTATGGATGAAGTTTAACTGTGTTAAACTATACTGTTCTTAATGGTAAAATTATGATGACATCAATTCTAATGATCATATAAACAATTATCATTAAGATAATTATCGTAACTATTACATAACAATTACTAACAAGTTCTTAGTTCAATGGTAAGACCATTATGTTATGGATATTAGAGTTTGGATTTAATTCTAAACAACATCATTTTTCTCCCCCAATTATATAAAAAAATAGGGACACCCAAGATCACTCTAAGTTTTTCTTAATTTAATCACTCTAATTATGATAATTGTTCGAACTAGTTATTGTCATTAAAAATTTCATTGATTCATTAACGAATTGCTTATGTGGCACATTAACCAATTAAATGATGATATAACACTTTTTTTTTATTTTTTTTTGTTTTTACTTTTGACTAAAGCTTGGGGACCTCTCTGTAATTATTCTAAAACACTTTTTTTTCTCCTCTATGTACCTCAAAAAATGGAAATAAGAACTCACCATTATATATATATATATATATATATTGGTTGAAGAAAAAAGTCAATTGAGTTTGAAGATTATATTTGGAACTACGTATCTTCTATTTGATTGATAATTTTAATTTTAAAATATCTTATGTGAATCAATTTTGTGGATTTTAAGTTTTCGCGATTTGAAAGAGCATATTTTTTCAATGCATTTACAGTTTGGATTCTTTGATTACATGGCTCTTTTCTATTCGGTTGCCAAGAAAACAAGGGGAAAAGGGGGAAATCAATAGATTTGTAAGGGAAAAAACCGTGTCTTTAATAATCCATTTACCTATTGTTGTCTTCTTTGATAGTGAAATCAACATTTGAGAGTTTGTTTGCAAATGCACTGAGATTAATTATTCGTTTCTCCATTTTTGAGGTACAAAGATGTAACACCCCTAACCCGTATTCGTCTCCGAAATAGGGTTACGAAACATTACCAAACTTATTACATAAACAAACATACATTTTCACATTCATTCTTCATTCCATACAAAAACCATTCAAAATCACTTATACAGTCCCTAACACGAGCCATTGAGGCCCAAAACAAGCATTAAAAATAATTCGAGACTAAATCGGGAACTCATAGAAATTTTAAGAAAATAATGAAAACTTTAAAGTACATGGGACACACGCCCGTGTAGCCAGGCCGTGTGTAGCCAGGCCGTGTGTCTCACACGGCCAAGAGACACACTTGTGTCATAGGTCGTGTTGACATTCGAAATGGGATCACATGGCCGTGTCCCAACTTATGTCCAACCTTGTGTAACTCTTTGACTTGGGTCGCACGGCCAACCACACACCCGTGTGACTAGCCCGTATAACTCATTGACTTGCTTTCATTAAAAACTACAGGAGACACACAACCGTGTCACCTGACCGTGTGTCACACATGGCTGAGACACACGTCCGTGTCTCTGCCCCATGTGGACAAAAATAAGATATGTTCCAAGTCACATTTATCACCCAAACTTGCATCAACCTAAGCACTTCAATTGTCATATAACCATAACATAAATAGGCCTTCAAATCAACCAATATAAAGCTTGAATCATGAAAAATCAATACCAACAACCACAAGGCTAATAATCATCCAATTGACCAATTAAACACATACCAACATCACTTCCAAAAGTTACTGTGACAACCTAAAATAGAGCCTAATCAGAATAGTGGTTTCGTAACCACAAATCCGAAGTATGAAATTTCGAATTGAGTAAAATTCTGATAATGTCTGATAGATAAATTGTTGTTATGAAAATATAGTTTGAAAATTTTATCGATAAAGTGCCCAATTTTATTTTTGGGACTAAATTGTATTGTTTGAAAAATATGAGATATATAGTATAAGTACCTATTTGAAATGGGGGTTTGAACTAGAGGTCTTTAAATGACAAATAGACCATTAGAAAATAGTATGGACACATATGGGCATTCTAGAAAATTTTGTGTGTGATAGTCATTAAGGGCATTTTTGTCCATTTACCTAAAAACAAAATAAAAAGATGAAAGAAAGATGAAATGTAACACCCTAAATTTGGGCCTAGAAGAATTGGGCTTTGAGTCTGGGTTAGGATAAAAGAAAACCTGAATAATTGAGAAGTTTTAAATATTATTGTTTTAAAAAAAATTGAATTAAATTATTATTAGAAAATTTTTTCTGTATTTACTATCACTGATATTTATGAAAATTATATATTATTATTACTATTATTATTGATAAAATATTTCTGTTATTATTATTAATGTTTTATTTAAAAATATGTATGATATTATTGTTGTTAATTTAGTGTGTAAATAAATTTTGAATGATTTATAGTACGGGAAAAATTTTGGGTTCAATCCAAAACTCTAGAAAAAAAATTAGTAATTTTTGCTTCATGGAGGGAATCTGGGCATAAGGCTTATAAAATAGTTAGGCAAAGGTTGGACACAAAGGAAAGTTTAGCCCAGTGGCAGGAGACGCTGGAAGCATGGAGGAGTGCCTGGGTTCAAGGCACGGTGTGTGCAAGAGGTGTGTTGTTTTTTTAAAACAAGCAGGTAGGCTTAAGACAAGGCTTAAGTATAGTTGCAACCGAGATTTGCCATAAAAATGTTTGTGGTGCAGCGGCAGCAGTACGTTAGGCACTCCCAAGGGGCACGGGTTCGAGTCCAGGCATAGGTAAGCTGTAGCTTTATTTTTTTAAAAAAATGCGAGAACGTCAGTAGGTATAGATTAAGAATAAATGGGACCATATATTAGTAAAAGCAAAGCTGCGGCGCAGTGGCCACAGCGTGCTAGGCTACTTGGAGGTCCTAGGTTCGAGCTGGGGCACGTGTAGGAGGATGTTGTTTTTGCTGGGCGCACGCGGAAAGAGCCGTACGGGACTACGGCGCTTTTTAACAGCATGCTGAAGCAGGTCAGCGGTGGATAAGGCTGCTAATCGGTGGGAGAAGTTTGGATTTAATTCAGACTTTGAATTTGGCCAAGAATTAAGGAGCAATTAAAGGAATTTAATTCTAGGAAGAATTCTTATTATTTATGCCAAAACATCACTCGGCTATGGGCATTAAAGTACTGAATTGCACTTGAATTCTAGCTGTTATTGTTTTTAGTTTTTTTGGTATAAGTCGACTTGATTGGGGGTTGCTATTTTTTTAAAATCAATTCCATTCTTTTTATTCCCTTTGATTTTCTTTCCTCTTGATTTTCTTTCCATTTTGATTTTCCCTTCAACCCGTCAATATTGATTTTTCATAGCCAAAATTCACTTCACCCTTGGCCTCTATCGACATTATCTTCTTCTTCTTACAAAAGCTGAAACCTTCATACTTTTTGAGATTCGAGAATTGAATTCCTAGAAATTTTAGATTCATTCTCCACTAGTGTCTTAAAGTTAGATCTACGATGGATTTGGGATAGGAAAGGATAGGAAACGCTCTTGACAAGTATATCGTTGGTGGTAAGTACTCAGAATCTTATTTCTATTCGTTATTCGGGATTTGAGAAAAGTCGAATAATCCCTGTGTACTTAGGGAGGCTATCGACTTGGCTAAGGCTAATCTTAATTTAGTATTCGGTTTTGATGTACGTTGGCTAGCGAAGTAGGTAATCAAGCGAAGAGCTTTGGAAATCGACAATGTGGGCGCAACTAAATTTAGATCTAGTCATCAGTTTTCGGCAAATGCAAGATTTTGAAGGCTTTAAGGGCATTGGCCGAATATGGGTAAGTGAATATTAGGATTGTTTATTGTAGATTTGCAATCTAAGAATTGTGGTAATCGATTGTAGGACATCGTGGGGGATCTCAGTAGCAGTCGTCGCGAAATAGGTGTGTATCGAACCCTTTCTGTAGTCTAATTCGGCAAAGGCCAAAGTAACCGAAAAGTAACCGAAAGTTTGACCGAAAGTTAGTATTTCGTGGGCTTGTGAGTGTACGAACTCTCACAAGACGATTGGAAATCGTTAGATCTAAAATTGTAAGTGGTAAATCAGTTGAGAGTGCAATTTCGTGCAAATCAGTAAGTTGGGCCTCGATGGGCTAAAACTGGGCCCGATGGGCTTTCGAGCCCATATGGGTAAAAATAGGCAATAAGTATGTTCTGTTAGACTGTAGGATCGAAATTGCTAAAACTGGAAAATTGGTTATGAAACTTGGATTAAATGGGCTTAATTTGCTAATAGACACCGTAGGGCCCATTAGGGGTTTTAGGGCTCGATAGCTAAAACTGTTAAACTAAGCTAAATAGACTACCGTGACGACAAATGGATTAGTAGTGACTGTATTATGCATGAAAACCCTAAAAACTGATAAAATTACTGAAATACCCTGATAGGTGGAAAATTACCGTTTTACCTCTAGGTATAAAATGACCGTTATACCCCTAGGGCTAAATTTGACAAAATGCTTGATTTACTATTTCTGTTTACTGTATGCCATGTCATAATTATCTGTTGCATGGGTTTTGGGATTATTGATGGAGGAAGTGCAAGTGGCATTGCCACGATTACTGAAAGAGGCTTTGCCTCGTACTGTTTACTGAAAGAGGCTCTGCCTCGTACTGATTACTGAAAAGGGCTTTGCCCATACTGTTTACTGGAAGAGACCTTGCCTCCTATTACTATTAGTGGCCATGATATCTGAGCAGCAATGCTACGACTGTGGTGTGTAGCGGCTAGGTGGGTCGAGTAGCTTCCCCACATGGTGTGTTGGGTTGGTACGGGCGGTGTGTAGCGGTTGGGTGGGTCGAGTAGTCTCCCCACATGTAATGGACTTTGCATTCATGCATGTTATCTGCACTGTTACTGTTGTGGGCCTATGGGCCGTACTGCTATCTGAAAAGGGCTAAGGCCTAGTTTAATGTATCTGAATAGGGCATCGGCCCAGTTATTACTGTGACTGGATAGGGTTTAGGCCCAGTGAGCTTGAGCTGATTTGGGCTCTGGATGGGCTTCTATGCACACTGAGTTTTCCAAACTCACCCCTTTTCCTTCCATCCTTGTAGGTGAGCCCTAGATTGGTGGACTTAGAGCTGGGAGGGATTCAGAGTAGCCACATAGACTGGACTGATGGTTTTTAATTAAGTTAAATATTTCAATTTAATCTTAATTATTTTTATTCTGATTTTGGGTTTGTAATATAGCCACTTTTATTATTTTTATTTTTTGGGTTTTTAATTATTTTTAATTTGTTTTTAGCTTAAGTATGGTATTGTTTAAATCGTTTTAACATTAGTTAGCTCAAAGGCATGTTTTTATAAAAGTTACTTGTTTTCAAAATATCACGATAACCAAGCAAAGCTTTCGCAACGTAAACGTTTTCATAAATGAATATCTTGAATAAACTTAAACTTAATTTGTAGATCGTGGACAAGTCATTAGCTTAAAGTGTAGCAATGGATGTGTGCATGTCTAGGATTGGATCTAGGAAGAGCTTGGTACTTAAGCAGTCTAAATGACTCACCTCCTCTTCTCTTGAATCCTACCTGGTGCGTAGTATCCATTCACTTTAAGCCATAACAAAGAAGGTCTAATTTTTTTTCGATACTTAAACTGTTTTTAAAATAACATATTTCCATGGCTACAAAGGTTTACAAGCTTTCACAATTTTCCGTAAGATTTTATAAAGTTGTTAACAATGTTTTGGAAAGGGAGATGATTATTCACGTTTTGGAAAAAAAATAAACAAACACAAAGGGTTTTATACAAGTTTAACGGTAAAAGTTTTTAAACATCAAGAAGGATTTTTAATGAAAACATGGTTTTCGAAAAACGCTTCAATGTGACACACCAGACTTGGCCGTAACGTCTAGGCTGGGTTTGGGGTGTTACATGAAAAGTCTTCATCTTCTTCCTTAGTTGCCTGTCGAAATTTCTCTCCACCATAGCTCAAGGGTTTTAAGCTTTTTCAAGTAAATTGTAAGGGCAATCTTGCGCCGTTTTTGACTATTTTCGTATTTTTGAGTTCCTCTAAGCTTAAATTTCATGATTTTACCATTTATTTGAGAAGATATTGAGTTTTAAGAATTTACCCATTCTTGAGAAATTGTGATTTGATGGGTAATGGTAGAAAATGAGTTATTGGAATGTTATTTACGAGTTTTTTCTAAGTAGTTTTCAGTGAAAACATCCCTAAGGGACTAAATTGAGAAAAGTGAAAATTTGCTCATAAGTATATGAAAATGTGTGATTCTTGGATTGTTATTATGAAAAAGATTTAGCTAAGTCTAAATGGTTAAGAAAATAGAATGAATTTGAGTTTGCGAGACTAAGGGCAAAATGGTTATTTTTGTCAAAAGTCTGAATTGTGAACGAATTTGAGTAAGGAATTGATAAAATGTATTGAATGTGTCTATTTAGATCAAGAAAGAAGAGAAAGCGATCGAGATCGCGAAAAAGAAAAAGTAGTCGACTAATTCGAGATTTAGTCGTTTTGTTATCGAGGTAAGTCATGAGTAAATTATAGCACATTTGCATCATTAATAATTATTTGATGATTTCTAAGTGAAGATATGTGAGTATGAATTGCGAATTATGAAATTGTATGATTGTGTATATTTTGATAAATCCCGTTTGAACTATAAGAATGACTCCGGATATGGGTGACATATCACTTGAGGGCTTCTGATTCTGTCTGATTCCGTATCCCGGGTGCTGGGTGTACTTGCATGTGTTACAGTCACCTGTCAGCTTATGTGAGCAGGCCCGTGGATTACGTCTATATTCCTGTGATCTAAGGTAGCTTTGGCTACATATTCTGGTAGCTTCGGCTACATATTCTGATGGCTTTTGCCATATTTCTGTACTGGCTATGGCCACATATCTGAGAGGCACTTGGTGCTAACCTTTGTATATCCGTTTTTGTTTTGAATGTTCTACGGGATTAACATCAGTATGTGAAGCAATTATACATGTTATGCAAATGAAAATGAATGAAGTATGTTAATTGTATAGATGTCTATAATTAAGCAATTTGGTAAGAATGTGCATAAGTAAGTATATGAATGGTACATTTATGCTATGTGAAAATTAAATGCCTTAGCTAATTACTGTGTACTTTGCTATTAATTTACCTATGGCTTACTAAGCTACTTGTAGCTTACTCCCCTTGTTTTCCCCTTCCTTTAGATTAACTAGCATTGAGCATATTGGGATTGGTGATCGAAGGAGGTTCGTCTCACACTATCAAGCTACCTTGGTGTATGTATACATGGTTTTGATATTTTAAGTTTGGCATGTATAGGTGTCTAGTCATTGTATAAGATTTGTTTTGTAAGCTTAATAGACTAGGTGTATATGTGATTTGTGTTTTGTAAATGGTATTATAAATGTAGTCATCTTGAGTATGTAACATTGGAATTGGTTGAAATATATGGTATGGATGTGAAATTGTGTTTTGGGGAGGTCAAAACTTGGTAAATGGCCTGACACGGCCTGCCCAGCAGGGCACACAGGCGTGTACTCAGACCGTACCTTCCCTGCACCTTAATTTTAAATTTTAGAGTACCGCACGGGTAGGAGACACGGCTGTGTGTCTCAACCGTGTGGAGTACACGGCCCCCAAACGATCATGTGGGGTGGCCGTCGCTAATTGGACAGTTTAGTCCATGGTTTTTGGACATGGGCGTGTGAAGGCTATACGGTCTTATCACACGGCCTTGCTAAGTGTCACACAGGCGTGTGACGTTGTTTCAAAACTGAAAATTTTTTTGGGTTTCCAACATGATAGGATTCGAATCCTAATCATCCGAATTGTCTGTATTGTGCTAGTAAATCCTCGATAAGGATAATTATCAAATGTTTCGATTGCAAATCGAGTCTATACTCCGGTAAGTTTGGTAACGCTCATTACTCGATTTCAGTGACTGTTTCGGGTAAGGGGTGTTACATATTTATTGGTATCAGAGCCAGGTTTAACCGATTCTCGAACTAACGTAGCGAGTATAATAGTCAGTCTATACATGCCATATTCGAAACTTGATAGTGTGACGACTCCTAATGATTTGGAAATGTTTTCTGTTATAGTAAATGGATCCCTATCGAGATACTGCTGATGATGCTCAGAGTAATGCGCCTGCTCCCGCGCATGGGATAGCGCCTATTGAGAGTAGACCCGAGACTCAGGGTCAGGGAGATGAGGCTCGGGAAGCCTTTCTCTATATGATGAGTAATTGGTATACGAAATTTATTCGGACGAATCCAAATGCTTAACCTCCTCCGTCCCCTCCTGTTTCTCAAGCCGTTCCCATAGCCTCTCCGCGAATAGAAGTGGTAAGACTATCTAAGCCTCTAGTAGATAAGATCAGAAAATATGTGGCTGAAGAATTCCGAGCTAATGTGGATGATGACCCAGAGAAAGCTGAGTTCTAGCTAGAAAATATGGCCAGGGTACTAGATGAGTTGTCTTGTACACCAGAAGAAAGTCTAAAATGTGCCACTTCATTCTTACGAGATTCTGCTTATCACTGGTGGAAGACTTTGATATCAGTGGTTCTAAAAGAGAAAGTTTCATGGGATTTCTTTTTGGAAGAATTTCGTAAAAAGTACATTAGTTAGCGGTTTATTGATCAGAAGCGAAAAGAATTTCTGGAGTTAAAGCAAGGGCAAATGTCAGTAGTTGAGTATGAAAGAGAGTTCGTTAGATTAAGTAGGTATGCTCAAGAGTTTGTAACTACTGAAGAAATACTCTGTAAGAGGTTTGAAGATGGATTGAATGAGGATATCAGATTACTTGTGGGAATTTTAGAAATTAAAGAATTAGTAGTACTTGTTGAACGGGCCATTAAGGCCGAATCATTGAGCAAAGAGAAAAGAAAAGTTGAAGATGAAGCTAGAGATGCAAGAAAGAGATCAATGGGCCGATCATTTCAGTCGTAGTCAAAGAAATCAAGAGAGATGAGTTCTCAATCAAATGTTTCAGTAAGTTTTTCTCAGAGAGATCGTGGTAAGCAACGCTCCAATCCGAAGGGTCAAACCACTTCCGTAACAAGTGTCGGTAGTGTAGATCTGATAGATTCGAATGCCAACACTGTGGAAAGAGATATCTGGGTGAATGTTATCTGCATAACCGAGCTTGTTTTAGATGTGGGTATCAAGATCATTTCATTAAAGACTGTCGTAAAAGAGAAGGGTTTGAGAAATCTCAAAATGTGAGACCGAATAATGTGAGTAGAGGAAGACCGCCAAGGAATGTGGGGTCTGGAAATAACAGTAAAAGCAAAAGGAAAGATACTACCGCAAGATTGAAACGAGAGCTCCAGCAAGAGCGTATGCTATACAGGCTCGTGAGGAAGCGTCTTCACCTGAAGTAATCACTGGTACATTTGTTCTCTATGATAATTCTGTTCTTGCTTTAATTGATCCGGGATCGACTCATTCATATATGTGTGTGAAATTAGTGTCTAATAAGAATCTATATATTGAGTCTATGAATTCATGGTTAATGTGTCAAATCTGTTAGGAAAACATGTGATAGTAGACAAAATTTGTAAGAATTGTCCTTTAATGATTCGTGGTCACTTTTCCTTGTTAATTTAATGTTACTTCCTTTTGATGAATTCGATGTTATTTTGGGTATGGATTGGTTAACTTTGCACGGTGCTAAAATAGATTGCAGACAAAAGATTCTTGAATTGAATTGTGGTAATGGTGAGATACTTCAAATTGAAACAAATAAGTCAGATTGTGTTCCGACTGTGATATCTGCAATGTTTGCTTATAAATGTTTGAAAAGGGGTTGTGAGGCATATTTGGCCTATGTGTTAAACACTAAGATGTCTGAAAAGGAGATTGAATCTGTACCTGTGGTATGTGAATATTTGGATGTATTTCCGGAAGAATTACCTGGGTTGCCTCTGGACAGTGAAATTGAATTCGGTATTGAATTGCTTCCGGGTACTGCTCCGATATCGATTACTCCGTATAGAATGGCGCCGACGGAATTGAAGGTTTTGAAAGTACAGTTGCAAGAATTGACTGACAAGGGATTTGGGAGACCTAGTTCTTCTCCGTGAGGTGCTCCGGTTTTGTTTGTTAATAAGAAAGATGGGTCGTTACGGCTTTGTATTGATTATCATCAGCTTAATAGAGTAACAGTGAAGAATAAGTATCCGTTGCCTAGAATTGATGACTTATTTGATCAGCTTAAGGATGCTTCAGTGTTTTCTAAAATCGATCTGAGATCCAGGTATTATCAATTGAAGGTTAAGGAGTCTGATGTGCCTAAGACTACTTTTAGGACCCGATATGGTCACTACGAATTTTTAGTAATGCCGTTTGGATTAACCAATGCTCCAGCCATTTTTATGGATTTGATCAATCGGATTTTCAGGCCTTATTTGGATAAATTCGTAGTGGTTTTTATCGATGACATTTTGATATATTCTCAAAGTGAGTCTGAGCATGTTGAACATTTGAGAATGATACTTCAGACCTTGAGAGAGAAGAAACTGTATGCCAAGTTCAGTAAAAGTGAGTTCTAGCTTAGTGAAATCGGGTTCTTGGGACACATTATTTCGAAAAAAGGTATCCGAGTAGATCCGAATAAGATCTCAGCAATTGTAGAATGGAAGCCTCCTAAGAATGTGTCTGAAGTCAGAAGTTTTTTGGGCTTAGCCGGGTATTACCGTCAGTTTGTAGAGGGTTTTTCGATAATAGCTTTGCCGATTACTGGACTATTACGGAAGGAAGTTAAATTTGTGTGGACTGATGAGTGTCAGCAAAGCTTTGAAAGGTTGAAAAAGTGCTTAACTGAGGCACCAGTGTTAGTGCAACCTGAGTCGGGGAAAGAATTTGTTGTTTACAGCGATGCGTCTCTGAATGGACTTGGGTGTGTTTTGATGTAAGAAGGAAAAGTAGTAGCTTATGCCTCTCGTCAATTAAAGCCACATGAAAGGAATTATCCAACTCACGATCTGGAGTTAGCTGCTATAGTTTTCGCCTTAAAGATATGGCGACATTATTTGTACGGTGAAAGGTATAGAGTGTATATCGATCACAAAAGTCTGAAGTATGTAATGACTCTAAACGATTTGAATTTGCGACAACGAAGATGGTTGGAATTATTAAAAGACTATGAACTTGTGATTGACTATCATCCGGGTAAAGCAAATGTGGTTACTGATGCCTTAAGTAGAAAATCTTTGTTTACTTTGAGAGCTTTGAATACCGGTTTGTCATTGTCTAATGATGGTTCGTTGACAGCCGAGTTAGTGGCTAAGCCGTTATTCTTACAAGAAATTTGTGAAGCTCAGAAATTAGATAGTGATTTATTAGCTAAGCGAACTCAATGTGCAACAAATGATAGTTCTGATTTCTGGATAGATTCGAGTGATTGTCTACTGTTTCGTGACAGAGTTTGTGTGCCGAGAAATACTGAACTGATTCGGAAGATTTTACATGAACCTCATGCTGGTGTGTGAAAATGTATCAAGATCTAAAGAAAGTGTATTGGTGGCCGGGCATGAAACGAGATATTTCCAAATATGTAACAAAGTGTTTAGTGTGTCAGAGAGTAAAAGCAGAACATCAGTTACCTTTGGGACTACTTCAGCCAATTATGATTTCTGAATGGAAATGGGAAATGATTACTATGGATTTTGTTTCCGGATTACCTTTAACACCAAGAAAGAAAGATTATGTTTGGGTAATTGTTGACCGATTAACTAAGTCAGCTCATTTCATACCGGTGAAGATGAATTTTTCTTTGGATAAATTAGCTGAATTATATATTTCTGAGATAGTTAGGTTGCATGGTGTGCCTGTATCCATTATTTCTGACAGAGATTTGCGTTTTACTTCGAGGTTCTGGAAGAAGTTACAAGAGGCGTTGGGTACTAAATTAAATTTTAGTACTGCCTTTCATCCTCAATCAGATGAGCAATCAGAAAGACTGATTCAAGTGCTTGAAGATATGTTGAGGTGTCGTGTTTTAGAGTTTGAAGGTAGTTGGGATAAATATTTGCCTTTCATAGAATTTGCGTATAACAACAATTATCAGTCAAGCATTAGAATGGCACCATATGAAGCTCTGTATGGACGGAAGAGTCGGACTCCATTATATTGGACTGAACTTCGTGAGAAATATATTCATGGGATTGGTCTGGTGAAAGAGACCGAAGATAAAGTAGAGATAATTCGAGATTGTTTGAAAGTTGCATCTGATTGACAAAAGTCGTATGCGGATTTGAAAAGAAAAGAAATTAAGTTTCAAGTAGGAGATAAAGTATTTTTGAAAGTGTCTCTATGGAAGAAAATTTTGAGATTTGGCCGAAAAGGTAAATTAAGTCCACATTTTATTGGTCCGTATGAAGTAATCGAAAGAATAGGTTCAGTAGCCTATCGGTTATCTTTACCTCCGGAGTTGGAAAGGATTCATAATGTGTTTCATGTCTCTATGCTTCGTCGATATTGGTCAGATCCATCGCATGTGATTTCACCTACTTAAATTGAAGTTCAATCAGATATGTCATATGATGAAGAACCGATTAAAATTTTGGCACGAGAAGTGAAACAGTTGAGAAATAAAAGAATTGCTCTGGTAAAGGTACTGTGGCAACGTTATGGAATGGAAGAAGCAATATAGGAAATGGAAGAGGCTATGAGGAATCAATATCCCTATCTGTTTACTGGTAAGATTTTTGGGACGAAAATCCCTAAGGGGGAGAAATGTGACTGCCCAAAATAGGGCCTAATCGGAATAATGGTTTCGTAACCACAACTCCGAATTATGAAATTTTGAATTGAGTAAAATTCTGATAATGTCTGATAGATAAATTGTTGTTATAAAAATATGGTTTGAAAATTTTATCGATAAAGTGCCCAATTTTATTTTTGGGACTAAATTGTATTGTTTGAAAAATATGAGATATATAGTATAAGTACCTATTTGAAATGGGGGTTTGAACTAGAGGTCTTTAAATGACAAATAGACCAATAAAAAATAGTATGGACACATATGGGCATTCTAGAAAATTTTGTGTGTGATAATCATTAAGGGCATTTTTGTCCATTTAACTAAAAAAAAATAAAAAGATGAAAGAAATATGAAAAGTCTTCATTTTCTTCCTTAGTTGCCTGCCGAAATTTCTCTCCACCATAGCTCAAGGGTTTTGAGCTTTTTCAAGCAAATTGTAAGTGCAATCTAGCGCCGTTTTTGACTATTTTCGTATTTTTGAGTTCCTCTAAGCTTAAATTTCATGATTTTACCATTTATTTGAGAAGATATTGAGTTTTAAGAATTTACCCATTCTTGAGAAATTGTGATTTGAAGGGTAATGGTAGAAAATGAGTTCTTGGAATGTTATTTACGAGTTTTTCTAAGTAGTTTTCGCTGAAAACGTCCCTAAGTGACTAAATTGAGAAAAGTGAAAATTTGCTCATAAGTATATGAAAATGTGTGATTCTTGGATTGTTATTATGAAAAAGATTTAGCTAAGTCTAAATGGTTAAGAAAATAGAATGAAATTGAGTTTACTAGACTAAGGGCAAAATGGTCTTTTTTGTCAAAAGTCCGAATTGTGAACGAATTTGAGTAAGGAATTGATAAAATGTGTTGAATGTGTCTATTTAGATCAAGAAAGAAGAGAAAGCGATCGAGATCGCGGAAAAGAAAAAGTACTCGACTAATTCGAGATTTAGTCGTTTTGTTATCGAGGTAAGTCATGAGTAAATTATAGCACATTTGCATCATTAATAATTACTTGATGATTTCTAAGTGAAGATATGTGAGTATGAATTATGAATTATGAAATTGTATGATTGTGTATATTTTGATAAATCCCGTTTGAACTATAAGAATGACTCCGGATATGGGTGACATGTCACTTGAGGGCTTCTAATTCTGTCTGATTCCGTATCCCGGGTGCTGGGTGTACTTGCATGTGTTACAGTCACCTGTCAGCTTATGTGAGTAGGCCCGTGGATTACGTCTATATTCCTGTGATCTAAGGTAGCTTCGGCTACATATTCTGGTAGCTTCGGCTACATATTCTGATGGCTTTTTCCATATTTCTGTACTGGCTATGGCCACATATCTGAGAGGCACTTGGTGCTAACCTTTGTATATCTGTTTTTGTTCTGAATGTTCTACGGGATTAACATCAGTATGTGAAGCAATTATGCAGGTTATGCAAATGAAAATGAATGGAGTATGTTAATTGTATAGATGTCTATAATTGAGCAATTTGGTAAGAATGTGCATAAGTAAGTATATGAATGGTACATTTATGCTATGTGGAAATTAAATGCCTTAGCTGATTACTGTGTACTTTGCTATTAATTTACCTATGGCTTACTAAGCTACTTGTAGCTTACTCCCCTTGTTTTCCCCTTCCTTTAGATTAACTAGCATTGAGCATATTAGGATTGGTGATCGAAGGAGGTTCGTCTCACACTATCAAGCTACCTTGCTGTATGTATACATGGTTTTGATATTTTGAGTTTGGCATGTATAGGTGTCTAGTCATTGTATAAGATTTGTTTTGTAAGCTCAATAGACTAGGTGTATATGTGATTTGTGTTTTGTAAATGGTATTATAAATGTAGTCATCTTGAGTATGTAACATTGGAATTGGTTGAAATATATGGTATGGATGTGAAATTGTGTTTTGGGGAGGTCAAAGCTTGGTAAATGGCCTGACACGGCCTGCCCAGCAGGGCACACAGGCGTGTACTCAGACCGTACCTTCCCTGCACCTTAATTTTAAATTTTAGAGTACCGCACGGGCAGGAGACACGGCCGTGTGTCTCAACCGTGTGGAGTACACGGCCCCCAAACGATCGTGTGGAGTGGCCGTGGCCAATTGGACAGTTTAGTCCATGGTCTCTGGACATGGGCGTGTGAAGGCTACACGGCTGTGCTAAGTGTCACACGGGCGTGTGACGTTTTTTCAAAAGCGAAAAATTTTTCGGGTTTCTGACGTGATAGGATTCGAATCCTAATCATCCCAATTGTCCGTATTGTGCTAATAAATCCTCGATAAGGATAATTATCAAATGTTTCGATTGCAAATTGAGTCTGTACTCTGGTAAGTTCAGTAACGCTCATTACTTGATTTTGGTGACGGTTTCAGGTAATGGGTGTTACAGATACCTAAATGATCAATGGCATATATACATCATCTTGCCTAAAACATAGCATACATATACTATTACAATCTTAACCATTTGATCCTCACCATACCAATTCACAACAAAGCATTCTCATATTAATATATCAACACATCACATAAGGCTAATTACACTTATATAAATATATCAGCACATACGCCAAAACAAGCCAATTCACATGGCTAATCACATATGAAAACATATAGGTTTTCATTAGCCAAAATGAACTATACATGCCAAATAACCAAAATACATAAAGTCCAAAAGTACTAAAACAACTGTTGGATAGTCTGATGAGATCTCCAATGACTTCCAATCCGAGTGAGCTTTCGAATCACTATAAAACACGAAAAAGTAAACAAAGTAAGCTATTAAGCTTAGTAAGCTCATATGGCTAATAAGTATAACTTACCATTCATTCACAATTTAAAGAAGCAATAGCAAACATAGGTGAGTTTCAATCAATTCAAATATTAGAACATATTCATAACCATGTTAATCACGTATGGATACACCAACTACAACTTACTTATCATACTTCTCACGAATACCTAAACTGATCCATATCATCTCTTATATCATCGTACCATTATCTTTGCCTGTTGAACCATTTGGAATAATACCAAATACTCGGGAATCTCACACACTAAGTGTCATATACGTGGTTAAACCACCTCTATCACATATCTCATATATTTGCTCACTCTCGAGCCATCATTGGGTTTGCTCACACAAGTTGACGGTAAAGACGTAGCTACACAGTATTGCTCACACAAGCTGTCGAGTAAATGCAACACATGCCGAAAAACTCAACCACTGATAGGACATACAGGACTAGCACCTATAACATACACACGGTAACCCCTAATGACATGTCATTTGTATCGTATCTATTCCTAAGGTTTAACCGGGATCCATACTTTGTCGATGCCTTGTCGAGAAATTTCGCAGCCGTATTTTCAAAATTACATAAATTTAGCATTTAAACACATGTAACATAACACTTATTAAACATACGAACTTACCTTGAATTCAAATGATGAAAAAGGATTGTTTAGTCCAAAACTTTATCTTTACCCTAATCCAAATCCGTACGTGGCTTTTCTTGATATATATAATCAAGTTTAACTATTTTAAGCATTATTCAATTCAATTCAATCCAATTTCATATTTTGGTAAAATTACCATTTTACCCCTAAGCATTTAACTTCTTTACAATTTAGTCCTTATCTCATAAAAATACAAATTCATGCAATTTAATCTACACCCATGCTAGCCGAATTTTAACTAAGTCCATAATAGCCCATATATTTCATTTATTCACACATTTACCATATAATTTTCACTTTTCTCAATTTAACCCCTAATTGACATTTTCAATAAGAATCACTTTACAAAACTTGTTTAACTATCACTAAACTTTCATTTTCATCCATCAAACATAAAAAACAACCAACACACATTCATGGAAAAACTCTAAACTTTTAACAATATTGCAAATTAGTCCCTAGGCTAGCTAGATTAAGCTACAATGACCTCAAAAACATAAAAATCATTAAAAACTGAACAAAATTTCACTCACATGCAAGCAAACAAGGATGGCCGAATATTCAAGCTTTCACGGAGGTTTCTCTCTTCAATATTCGGTAGTGGATGAACATAACAAAGATGATGACTTTGTTTTTAGTTCTTTTACTTAGTTTATTTTATTAATTTACATTTTTAACCTTAATATATAACCTTTTAATAACTTAAAAAAGTGTTCATAAATGTCCACTCACACTTTGTTTTTAGTTATTTTACTTAGTTTGTATGTAAATTTTACATTTTACTTAATTTAGTCCTTTTTTCACAAATTAAGCATACAAACGGTAAAATTTCCTAATGAAATTTTCATGCAATCATACTATTATGCTGTAGACCTCAAAATAATATTAAAATAAATATTTTAACCTCAAATTTGTGGTTTTGAAACCATTATTCTGATTTCACTAAATACGAGTTGTTACAACTCTCCCCTATAGGAATTTTCGTCCCCAAAAATCTTACTAGAAAATAGGTTTGGATATTGCTTTCTCATAGCTTCCTCGGGTTCCCACATAGCCTCTTCAATGCCGTGACGTTGCCAAAGAACCTTTACTAATGCTATGTTTTTATTTCTCAACTCTTTTATCTCTCGAGCTAAGATTTTGATCAGTTCATCGTTATAAGACATGTCCGGCTGAATCTCAACCTCTGTTAGAGAAATTATACGCGAAGGGTGTAACAGCCTGTTTTAAGGTTAAAACGAAATAGTGGTTTCGAAACCACAAATCTGAAGTAAAAATAATTATTTTATTATTTCTTTAAGGTTGACCATTGACCGTATGATTGAATGATTGTGTGAAAATTTCGTTAAGAAATTTTATCGATAGAGTGTCCAATTTGCCTAATAGGACTAAATTGCAATAGGTGCAAAATGTGTGTTCTAGAAGCTATGGGTGCATAATTGTAAAGAATTTTTAAATTGGAGGTCTTTAAAAGGTAATTAGACTATATTACTTTAAGATGGATAAAAATGGACATTATTAGTGAAATTTCAAAGTTAGGCATTAAGGGCATTTTGGTCATTTGGCAAATAAAGACAAAATAAAACAAATAAAAGATGTTAACCTTCTCAATTTCATCCCCCTTTTACTGAATTTGAAGAGTCTTTATAGCTAGGGTTTTGGACACTTTCAAGCTCAATTGTAAGTCCGTCTTTGTCCTCTTTTTAATGATTTTTATGTTTTTCAGATCCTTTGTAACCTAATCTAGCTTTTCCAAGGACTATTTTAAAGTATTAGCAAAGTTTAAAATTTTACCTATGTTAGACACGCATGTATTTTGATGTCTAATGGTAGAAAATGTATGTTAGATGTAAGATAAACGACTTTTGCTAAGTAATTTTCAGTAAAAATGTAAAAAAGGACTTATTTGTAAAAGTTGTAAAATATGTGTAGAAATATGTGAATAAATGAAAAATGTGGGTTTTTATGAGTATGAAAAAGATTTGGCTAGGCTTGGGTAATGAAGAAATTGAAAGAAATTCATTTTATGAGCTTAGGGACTAAAGTGTAAAAAGTTAAAAGTTAGGGGAAAAATATAATTTTGCCATAATATGATTTTTGGGCTGAATTGAATAATGTGATGATTAAATAAGTTAAATTTGTTATTATAGATCAAGATAAATGAGGTTCGGACTTAGATCGGGGAAAAACAAATTATTTAACGAATAGGTCCATTTCACTATTTTTGTACCGAGGTAAGTTCATATGTAAATAATGCATTGTTATATTATGTTTAAATGCTTTAATATTGCATGAATTGTGTGATTGACTCTTTCGACATATTCGACCAAGTTTCTACAAGTGAGAAATCCTGGTTGAACCTTAGGAATAGAATAGGATACAAGTGACATGTCAATAGGAATCCATGTGTATATCTATGTTTATGTGGTCCGAGTGCTAGTCTAGTACGTCCTACCAGTGGCTGGGTATTCTAGCATATGTTGCGAATATTTGACAGCTTGTGTGAGTAGCACTGTATAGCTATGTCCCGACTGACAGCTTCTATGAGCAGGCCCATGAATAGCTCGAGAGTGAGCCTATAAGTATTATGAGATATAAGGTAGCTTGGCTACAAATACGATACCTATGCGCAAGATTTTTGAGTATCCGTTAATATTTCTAGTGTTCAACGGGAATGTCAAATATGTGAAAGTATGTGGTTATGTTACTAGTTGGTACAAGTATGTACGCAAAACTCATAAGTGATAAACTCGATAGGTGACAAACTTTTGGTAAGGTTCTGATTGAGTAAGTTATGACTGTGAGGTGTTAATGACATTCATGTTAGCTCCTATTATATGAATTGCATGATAATTGTGTGGTTAAGATGCTTATTATTTGCATACAAACTTACTAAGCTATATAGCTTACTCCCCTTCTCTTTCCCTTGTTTTATAGTGTTGCCAAGCTAGATGGATCAGAGATCATCGGAGATTCGAATCACACTATCAAACTCTCATTTTGGGTATTGATGATCTTAGTATTTTTGAAAGTATGGCATGTATATGGACATGGTCATTTTGTTATATGTGTCATAATTGATTTGGCCAAATGTGTTGGCTTATAATAGTTAAATAATCATTTTGTATAAGGCCATTGAAAATGGCCAATATTGGATATAAGTATATTCATATGATGATATCTTTCATGAATGTTGTGTTAATGTCTTGGTTGTGGACATTTGGTTGTATGTATATGCTTGGATTGGTGTTATGTTATGTTGTGTAAGTGTGTGGATTAAAGGGTGGCAAAATGGCTTGGTATATAACATATATTTTGTCCACATGGATAGACATACTGGCGTGTCTCTAGGCCGTGTGTCAGTCCCACGGGCATGTGTTTAGGTTGTGTGTCCCCTGTGCCTAGTTTTGAGAAACATAATGCTTAGAATTGAGCACACTGGACTACTTCTGACTTCGAAGAAGAAAGATGCTATTTGGGACATTGTTGATAGATTGAAAAAATCGGCTCATTTCATTCCGGTGTGTACCGACTATTCACTTGATAAGCTAGCTGAATTGTACATTGCTAAAATTGTTAGATTGCATGGAGTGCGTATTTCTATTATTTTGGATAGAGATCTGAGGTTTACGTCTCGATTTTGGAAAAATTTTCAAGAGGCTTTGGGCACAAAGTTGAACTTTAGTACCGCATTTCATCCACAAACCGACGGTCAATCGGAAAGAACGATTTAGGTTCTTGAAGATATGCTTTGCTGTTGTGTTTTAAAGTTCGAAGATAGTTGGGAAAAATATCTACCTTTAGTTGAATTTGCTTATAACAACAGTTTTCAATCGAGTATAAAGATCACACAACATGAGGCTTTGTATGGCCGCAAGTGTGAAACTTCGTTATATTAGACTGAGCTCAATGAGAGACAGATTCACGGGGTTGATTTGGTTAGAGAAACTGAGTAAAAAGTAAAAGTAATTCATGATTGTTTGAAAGCAGCATCGGATAGACAGAAATCTTACGCAGATTTGAAGAGAAAGGAAATTGAATTTCAAGTTGGTGATAAGGTATTCTTGAAAGTGTCTCTGTGGAAGAAAAATCCTTAGCTTCGGTTGTAAGGGTAAGTTAAGTCTGTGCTTTATTGGTTTGTATGAGGTTACTAAAAGAATAGGGCCGGTGGCATATCGATTAGATTTACCGACAGAGTTAGAAAGAATCCAAAATGTTTTTCATGTGTCTATGATACGCCATTATAGATCAGATCCTTCGCACATAATTTTACCGATAGAGGTGGAGATTTGACCCGATATGACTTATGGTGAAAAACCAATCAAGATTTTAGCTCGGAAGGTTAAACAGTTAAGAAATAAAAGTATAGCCCTAGTGAAAGTTTTATGGCAAAGACATGGGGTTGAAGCGGCTACGTGGGAACCCGAGGAAGCTATGAGAAAACAGTACCAAACCTCTTTTCCGATAAGATTTTCGGGGACGAAAATCTTTAAAGGGGGAGAGTTGTAACAACCCATTTTAGGGTCAAAACGGAACAATGGTTTTGGAACCACAAATTTGAAGTAGAACTAATTATTTTATTATTTCTTTAAGGTTTACCGTATGATTGAATGATTGTGTGAAAATTTCGTTAAGAAATTTTATCGATAGAGTGCCTAATTTGCCTAATAGGACTAAATTGTAATAGGTGCAAAATGTGTGTTCTAGAAGCTATTGGTGCTTAATTGTAAAGAATTTTTAAATTGGAGGTCCTGAAAAGGTAATTAGACCATATTACTTTAAGATGGACAAAAAAAGACATGGTTAGGTGAAATTTCAAAGTTAGGCATTAAGGGCATTTTGGTTATTTGGCAAATAAAGACAAAATAAAACTGGTAGCTTTGGTTATTAATATGACACTCATGTGCAAGTTTTTCGAGTATCCATTAATATTCCGAGTGTTCAACGGGAATGTCAAAGATGTGAAAGTATGTGGTTATGTTACGAGTTGGTACATGTATGTACGCAAAGCTCATAAGTGATAAACTCTATAGGTGACGAACTCTCGGTAAGGTTGTGACTGAGTAAGTTATGACTTTGAGATGTTAATGACATTCATGTTATCTCCTATTATATGAATTGCATGATAAATGTGTGGTTAAGATGCTTATTATTTGCATATGAACTTACTATGCTATATAGCTTACTCCCCTTTTCTTTCCTTTGTTTTATAGTGTTGCCAAGCTAGTTTGGATCAGAGATCATTAGAGATTCGAATCACACTATCAAACTCTCATTTTGGGTATTGATGATCTTAGTATTTTTGAAAGTATGGCATGTATAAGGACTTGGTCATTTTGTTATATGCGTCATAAATGACTTGGCCAAATGTGTTGGCTTATAATGGTTAGATATTCATTTTGTATAAGGCTATTGAAAATTGCCAATATTGGTTATAAGTATATTCATATGATGATATCTTTCATGAATAATGTGTTAATGTCTTGGTTGTGGACATTTGGTTGTATGTATATGCTTGGATTGGTGTTATGTTATGTTGTGTAAGTGTGTGGATTAAAGGGTGGCAAAATGGCTTAGTATATAGCATATATTTTGTCCACACGGATAGACACACTGGTGTGTGTCTAGGCGGTGTGTCACACACGGTCAGTCCCACGAGCATGTGTTTAGGTCGTGTGTCCCTTGCACCTTAGATTTGAGAAACAAAATGCTTAGATTTGAGCACACGGATAGAGACACAGGTGTGTGTCTTAGCCGTGTTGACAGCACGACTTCGAACACGGGCATGTGCCCTGGCCATTTGAAAGTAGCACCTATTTTTGTGAAAATTTATTTTCCACATGGCCTAGCACACGGGCGTGTGACTTGGCCGTGTGATCTCAATTGGTCATGAGTTACAAGTCAGAGAGTTACACGGGGTCAGGATACGGGCGTGTGTGACCACACAGCCTGCCCACACGGGCGTGTCTTATGTCCTCACGGGCATGTGATCCCTGTTTAGTGGAAAATTTTCTAAGTTTTGTAAAATTTTTAAAGCTTTCAGTTTAGTCCTGAACCACTTCCAACATATGTTTTGGGCCTCGTAGGCTTGTATCGGGGACTTTATGATTAAATGCAAATGGTTTTATTTTGGATGCAAATTTGTGACTCAAAATTGTATGTTTGTTCTTGTGATAAGTCCAGTAATGCCTCATACCCTATTCCAACGTTGAATGCGGGTAAGGGGTGTTACATTTAGTGGTATTAGTGCTATGGTTTAGTCAATTCTTGGACTAACCTAACGGTATAAAAGTCTAGCTATATATGCCATATATAAATTGTGATAGTGTGACAACTCCTGACATTTTAAATTGTGTTTTCATGTAGTAAATGGATCCCAATCGAGCTATAGCTAATGAGGTAGAAAGTAATGCACCAGCTCTCGCTTAAAGGGCAGTGCCATCTGATAGTAGACCTGTAATGATTAGTCAGGGAGAAGGGGCTAGGGAAGGCTTCCTCCATATGATGAACGAGTGGTATACGGAGTTTGTTTGAACAAATTCGACTGCTCAACACCCTCCACCCCCTCCTTATCCCCAACTAGTTCCTGTAGCTCCTCAAGGTGTGGAAATTATAAAACTAAATAAGCTTCCAGTTGATAAGATTCGAAAGCAAGGGGCTGAAGAATTTAGAGCAAATGTAGATGATGATCCCGAGAGAGCCAAGTTCTGGCTAGAGAATACTATCAGTGTATTTTACAAGTTATCATGCAAACTTGATGAATGCTTGAAATGTGCTATATCATTATTGAGGGATGCAACATATCACTGGTGGAAGACACCAGTATCTGTGGTACCGAGAGAGAGGGTTACATGGGAATTCTTTCAAGAGGAATTCCGAAAAAAATATATTAGTTAGTAGTTCATCGATCAGAAACGTAAAGAATTCCTTGAGCTGAAATAGGGTCGAATGTCAATGATAAAGTACGAGTGAGAATTTGTAAGGCTCAGTAAGTATGCTTGAGAGTATGTTTCCTCTAAGGCTATTATGTGTAAAAGGTTCAAAGATAGGTTGAATGAGGACATCAGACTGTTAGCTGGAATATTGGAACTAAAAGAATTTGTTGTATTGGTTAAACAAGCTTGCAAAGCCGAAGAACTAAGCAAAGAGAAAAGAAAGGCCGAGAGTGAGGCTAAAGATGCAAGAAAAAGGCCGATGAGTAAGTCATTTCAATCTTAGTCAAAGAAGCCCAGAGAAATGAATTCTCATTCGAATGTTTCAGCTGAGTATTTACACAAAGACCGCGAGAAACAATATTCAGGTTCTAAAGCTCAAGCTACTTCGATGGCAAGTGTAGGTAATGTTAGGCCTAACAGACCTGAATGTTAGCAATGTGGTAGACGACATCCCAACGAGTGTAGGACGAATAACTGAGCTTGTTTTAAGTGTGGTTCTCAAGAGAATTTTATTCAAGATTGCCTTGAGAGCGATGAAGAAGAAAAATTTCAGAGTGCAAGGCCGAGTAATACTACCAATAGAGGTAGGCCACCGAGAAATACCAGGAATGGAGGTAGTAGTAAAGGTGTAACAAAGGATAAGTTGTGAGATTCGAAGCTAGAGCTTATGCCATACGTGCTCGTGAGGATATGTCGTCTCTCGATGTGATTACCGATACATTTTCTATTTATGATACTAATGTTATTACATTGATTGATCCTGGATTGACTCATTCTTATGTTTATGTGAAATTGTTATCTAGTAAGAATTTGCCTGTTGAATTTACAGAGTTTGTGATTAAAGTGTCAAACCCCTTAGGCCAATATGTGCTTGTTGATAAAGTTTGCAAGAATTGTCCTTTGATGATTTGAGGTCATTGTTTTCCGGCTACTTAATATTGTTGCTATTTGATGAATTCAATATAATTTTGGGTATGGACTGGTTGACACAGCATGATGCCAAGGTAAATTGTAGACAGAAAACTCTTGAGTTGAAATGTGAAAATAGTGAAGTTCTTTGGGTTGAAAGAGATGAATCAAGTGAATCGCCTATTGTGATTTCGTCTATATCTGCTCAGAGGTATGTAAGAAAGGGTTGTGAATCATTTCTTGTGTAGGTATTGAATATGAAAGTGTCTGAATCGAAGATTGAATTGCTACCAGTAGTTTGTGAAAATTCGGATGTGTTTCCAGAATAGTTTTTAGATTACCACCGGTCAGAGAGGTGGAGTTTGCGATTGAATTGGTACCGGAGACTACACTGATATCGATAGCTTCATATGGAATGGCTCCAACTGAGTTAAAATAATTGAAGTCTCAATTACAAGAGTTAGCAGATAAGGGTTTTGCGAGACCGAGTTTGTCACCATGGGGTGCACCGATGTTATTTGTCAAGAAGAAAGATGGATCCATGAGACTTTGTATCAATTACCGGCAGCTCAACAATGTGACTATAAAGAATAAGTATCCTTTATCGAGGATTGATGATTTGTTCGACCAGTTGAAAGGGGCAATGGTGTTTTCGCAATGGTGTTTTCGAAGATAGATTTGAGATCTAGCTACTACAGTTGAGAGTTAAAGAATTGCATGTGTTGAAAACTACATTCAGGACGAGGTATGGGCATTATGAATTTCTTGTTATGCCTTTCAGACTAACTAATGCTCCTGGCATTTTTATGTATTTGATGAATCAAATCTTCTGATTGTATTTGGATAAGTTTATGGTTGTATTTATTGATGACATTTTGATTTATTCTCGAGATGAGTCTGGACATGCCGAACATTTAAGAATTGTATTGCAGACTTTGAGAGATAAGATATTGTTTGCTAAGTTCAGTAAAGTGAGTTTTGGCTTTGAGAAGTAGGATTTTCGGGGCATATTGTCTCCACGGAAGGTATAAGGGTTGATCTGAGTAAGATTTCAGCAATAGTTGATTGGAAATTACCGAGGAATGTATTCGAGGTTAGAAGCTTTTTGGGCTTGGCTGGGTATTACGGACATGCCGAACATTTAAGAATTATATTGTAGACTTTGAGAGATAAGATATTGTTTGCTAAGTTCAGTAAAGTGAGTTTTGGCTCTGAGAAGTAGGATTTTCGAGGCATATTGTCTCCACAGAAGGTATAAGGGTTGATCTGAGTAAGATTTCAGCAATAGTTGATTGGAAATTGCCAAGGAATGTATTCGAGGTTAGAAGCTTTTTGGGCTTGGCCGGGTATTATCGATGTTTTGTCAAGGGATTCTTGATGATCGCTACACCTATGACAAGATTATTGCAGAAGGATGTTAAGTTCAAATGGTTCGAGAAATGTCAAAAGAGTTTGGAACAGTTGAAAGTGTTGTTGACTGAGGCACTGGTATTAGTACAACCTGAGTCGGGAAAGGAGTTTGTGATTTTCAGCGACGCGCCTTTAAACAGTCTTGGATGTGTGTTGATGCAAGAGGGCAAAGTGATAGCTTATGCCTCGAGATAGTTGAAGCTACAAGAGAAGAAATACCTGACGCACGATTTGGAGTTGCCTGCTATTGTGTTTGCTATAAAGATTTGGTGACACCATTTATTCAGTGAAAGCTGCCACATCTTTACCGATCACAATAGGTTAAAGTACTTGATGAATTAGAAAGATTTAAACTTGCGACAACGGAGATGGCTTGAGTTACTAAAAGATTATGAATTAGTGATAGTCAATCACTCGGGAAAGGCGAATGTAGTCGCAAATGCCTTGAGCAAAAAGTCCTTGTTTGCTTTGAGAGCTATGAACATGAAACTGACTTTGTCTAATGATGGTTCAATTTTGGCCGAGGTGAGAGCTAGACCGTTATTTCTTCAGCAAATTTGTGAAGCTCAAAAAGATGATAGTGAATTGCAAGTCAAAAGAGCTAAGTATGAATTGGGTAGTGATTTAGACTTTTGGATCAGTTCAGATGATTGTTTGATGTTCCAGGATAGAGTATGTGTACCAAAAAAGTGATGAACTTATTCAAAAAATTTTACACGAAACACACAGTGGTTGTCTATCTGTTCATCCAGGAAGTACGAAGATGTACAATGATTTGAAGAAAATGTATTAGTGGTCGGATATGAAAATAGATATTTTTGAGTTCGTATCAAGATGTTTGATTTGTGAACAAGTAAAGGCTGAACATCAAGTACCTTCGGGTTTGCTTCAGCCTGTGATGATTCTCAAGTGGAAATGAGATAGAATTACGATGGATTTCGTAACTGGACTACCTCTGACTCCAAAGAAGAAAGATGTTGTTTGGGTCATTGTTGATAGATTGACGAAATCGACTTATTTTATTCCGGTATGTTCCAACTATTCACTTGATAAGCTAGCTGAATTATACATTACTGAAATTGTTAGATTGCACGGAGTGCTTATTTCTATTATTTTGGATAGAGATCTTAGGTTTACGTCTCGATTTTAGCAAAAGTTTCAAGAGGCTTTGGGCACAAAGTTGAACTTTAGTATCGCATTTCATCCGCAATCCGACGGTCAATCAGAAAGGATGATTCAGGTTCTTGAAGATATGCTTTGCTGCTATGTTTTAAAATTTGAAGATAGTTGGGAAAAATATCTACCTTTAGTCGAATTTGTTTATAACAACAGTTTTCAGTCTAGTATAAAGATTGGCCATGAAACAGATTTGTAACAGCAGCAGTGACGTGAATGTGAAAAATCACTAAAAATTGTAGGAGTGGAACTAAATGGTGAATGAGATATAGAATTAAAGCTTGTTGAGTCTATTTTCATAGGAAAGAAACAGAACAAGAAAGGAAGCCTGTATTGTAAGATATTTAAATTCTTGTGAGACTGGTTTAGAGGGATTTCGTGATCCCCTGTTTTGATTTTAAAAATTCACTAAAAAAAATATAAAAATAATTATGATTCATAATTTATATGTATAAACTCCTTAGTGAGTCTATTTTCATTAGAGACAAGAAAAATCATAATATGAAAACTGTACTAAGAGAAAAATTATTTTTAGTAAGGAGAGGTCAGAACAGTAGGATTGTGAAACAAGGGAACTTTTAACTAATAAACTATACTAATTGGCCCGACCAAAAATTCTGGAAAAATTACGGTAAGAACATATATTAGTCTAGTTTTAGAGAAAATTTATGGATTTAAATTTTGAGTTTCTTAACTCAAGTTATAATTAATTTAGTGACCGTTGCGCAGGTGGACAGTCTTACCATGAATAGTGAAATAAATTGTTTTAAATTATGTAAGTAATCGAAAAATTTTTAATGTTCCCAGTTTGGTCCCGAACCGTTTCAATTGCACGTTTTAGGGCCTGGAGGGCCCCTTTTTAGGGATATTGGATAATGTGAATGAATTAATTTTAAAAAGAAAATTTTTATGCCTCGAATTAGTAAGGTAAGTTCAGTAACGCCTTGTGCTCGACTCCGGCAACAGTCTCGGGTAAGGGGTGTTACAGGACATACGACTACTATGCGCCTCATGTAAAATTCTCTGAATCAGCTCATCATCCTTTGGTACCCAAATTTGGCCTCAAAACTTTACACAACTATCTGAATCAATCTAAAAATTTGAATTGGTACCTGATTTGCAATAAACTTTCTTGGCTTGCCATTCTCTGTCACCTGATTGGGCTTTACAAATCTGTTGAATGAACATCGATTTAGCTCTCATTTCTACTAAAACCAAACCGTCATTGATCAAGGTCAACTGTGTATTCATAGCTCTTAAGGCAAATAATGATTTCTGACTAAGAGCATCGGCAACAACATTCACTTTCCCAGGGTGGTAATCATTAACCAACTCATAATCCTTTAGTAACTCTAGCCATCTCCGTTGCCATAACTTCAATTCTTTCTATGTCATCAAGTACTTAAGACTCTTGTGATCAGTGAACACTTGGCACTACTCGCTGTATAAATGGTGCCTCCAAATCTTTAACGCAAACACTATTGCGGCTAACTCCAAGTCATGAGTCGGATAATTGTTTTCATGGGGCTTCAATTGTCTTGAGGCATATGCAATCACCTTGTCTTCTCGCATAAGTACACAGCCCAATCCATTTAAGGATGCATCACTGTAAATCACGAACTCCTTCCTAGGTTTAGGTTGTTCTAGAACATGAGCTTCAGTCAACAATGTCTTTAATTTCTCGAAACTCTATTGGCATTTTTCTGTCCACTCAAACTTAACATCTTTTTGCAGTAACCTTGTCATTGGAGTAGAGATCATGGAAAATCCCTTGACAAACCTTCAGTAATAGCTAGCCAAACCCAAGAAGCTTCTGACCTTGGATACATTTCTCGGCGGCTTCCATTCAACAATTGTCGAGATCTTATTTGGGTCAACTCTGATGCCATCACCCGAAATGATGTGGCCCAAAAATCCAACTTCTTTAATCCAAAATTCACTCTTACTAAATTTGGCATAAAGCTACTTATCTCGTAGAGTTTGCAAAACTATCTTCAAATGCTCGGCATGTATGTCCTCATCGTGAGAATAGACCAGGATGACATCAATAAAAACTACAACAAATTTATCCAATTATGGCCAAAAGATACAGTTCATCAAATCCATGAATACCGCAGGAGCATTAGTTAAGCTGAATGGCATGACGAGATCATAATGGCCATACCTCGTCTGAAATGCAGTCTTTGACACATCTGACTCCTTAACTCTTAATTGGTAATACCTGGATCTCAAGTCAATCTTGGAAAACACTATGGCTCCTCTCAACTGGTCAAATAAATCGTCAATCCTTGGAAAAGGATACTTGTTCTTTATATTCACTTTATTAAGTTGCCGATAATCTATGGACAACCTCATAGAACAATCTTTCTTTTTCACGAATAATACGGGAGCACCTCACGAAAAATGACTTGGTCTTGCAAAACCTTTATCTGTCAATTCATGTAGCTGAGCCTTGAACTCCTTTAACTCGGTCGGAGCCATTCTGTAAGGAGTAATAGAAATAGGTGTAGTACTTGGAGCTAATTTTATATCAAATTCAAACTCTCTAACTGGAGGTAATCTGGGCAACTTTTCCAGGAATACATCTTGATACTCGCAAACTACTGGTATTGACTCAATTTTCAACTCTGACTCTTTTGTATTCAACACAAAAGTAGGGTAAGCTTCATACCTTTTTTTTACACATCTCTAAGCGACCATGGAGGAAATCACTATAGGCAACCTCTAGAACTCATCTGCTTCAACTCGAAGCATATCGCCCTTCTCACATTTCAGTTCAATAAATTTTCTACCACAATTGACTATCACATCATGAGTGGTTAACCAATCTATACCAAGGATTACATCAAATTCATCGAATCGCAAAAGCATGAGGTTAGCTGGGAAATAATAACCCCTAATCATCAAAGGGCAATCTTTACATACTTTGTCTACTAACACATATTTGCCTAGGAGATTGGATACTTTTATCACAAATTCTGTAGACTCTACAGGTATATTCATGCTAGAGTCTAGTTTCATGCAAACATTCGAGTGGGTAGATCCCGGATCAATTAAAGCAATAATAGAAATTTCATGGAGAGAAAATGTACCCGTAATTACATTGGGTGATGATGCCTCTTCGTGAGCTCGAATGACATACATCCTTGCTGGCGCTCTACCCTCGGGTCTTACAGTCTGCTCTTTCAATGCACCTTTACTACTCGTTCCCGTACCTGGGTTTCTTTGGGGTTTACCTCTAGAAGGAGCATTACTCAATCTTGCACTCTGATCTTTGTCCTTTTCGACCATCTCGAGGCACTCTCTAATAAAGTGGTCTTCAGAACCATATTTGAAGCAAGCTCATTCGTGTGCCCGACATTCACCAAGGTGGAGTCTACCACACTAGGGGCACTCAGGCCTACTGGGTCTAGTATTTCCCACACTCACAACTAAGGTAGTCTGAGCCTCGGAGAATGCATACTATTTACTTTTGCCTTTACTTGAAAACACCGCTGACGTAGCTGATCGTGTAGTAAATTCTTTTAATTTCTTGGAGGAAGATTGGAGCAACTTGCCCAACTGTCTCTTTCTTGAGTCACGAGACTCCATCTCAGCTTTCCTTTTCTCTTTGGCCAACTCCTCGGCCTTGCAAGCTCTATCCACGAGCACTACAAATCCTTTAGCTCTAGAATACCGACAAACATTCGGATGTCCTCATTTAAACCATTTTCAAACCTTTTACACATGAGGGCTTCGATGGATACACATTCTCAAGCGTATTTACTAAGTCTCACAACTCACGCTCATATTCTGTTACAGTCATCTGACCCTATTTTAATTCTAGAAACTCCTTGCACTTCTAGTCAATAAACCTTGGACTGATATACTTATTGCGAAATTCTTTTTGGAAAAATTCCCAATTAACTTTTTCCCTTGGTACCACTGACACAAGGGTGTTCCACCACTCATAAGTAGAATCTCATAAGAGAGATACGACACACTTCATGCATTTTTCAGATGTGCAAGATAATTCATCGAATACCCTGATGGTATTCTCTAGCCAAAATTTCGCTCCTTTCGAATCATCATCTTTAGTAGCTCGAAACTCTTCTGCCCCTTGTTTTTGGATTCTATCAACTAAAGGCTTTTCTCGTCTTCCTACGTCTACAATTTGGAGAGCTACCGGGGTACATTGAAGAATTTGAGGGTGTGGAGCTTGTTGTTGAGAGGCTGGGTTCGTTCGAATGAACTTTGTGAACCACTTATTCATCATTTGGAAGAAGGCTTCCCGAGCTTCACCTCTTTAACTTACAGTAGCTGGTCTATTTTCTGTTCCAGTTGGCACCATCCCTTCAGCGGGAGCTGGCACACTGCTTTCTACATTGTCTGCCTCAGCTCTTTCAGTATTTATTTACTATAAGAGAACACATTTAAACTGTCAGGAATCGTCACACTATCATATCTCATATATACATAAGTATGGCATGTATAGCTCGACTCGTGCATATGCTAGGTTAGTCTTAGAATCAACTAAACACTAGCTCTGATACCACTAAATGTAACACCCCTTACCCGAGTCCGACGCCGGGACGGGGTACGAGGCATTACCGTACTTGATCATGCTTAAATATATAAACTCGGGCTATAAAAACTCCTTACTATTTAAAAAACTTTCATACATTCTTTTAATATCCTTATCATGGGCCTGCGAGGCCCAAAACATACGTCGGGAGCAATTTGAAACCAATCTAGGAACTTTTGGGCACTTAGAAAATTTTTGCTTGAAATAGGTCCACACGCCCGTGTGAAGTGGGACACGCCCGTGTGGGCAGGCCATATGGTCGTACACTCCCATGTCCCTAGCCCATGTCAAATTTATTTTCATTTTGAACCTATAAGGGTTTTTACACGGTCGAGCACATGTTCGTGTCTATGGCCCGTGTCCCTCACACGGCCTAGACACGCCCGTGCTCTCAACCCGTGTAACTCTTTGACTTTTCTCAAAGAACAAATGAGATTTACACGACCAAAGCACATGCCCGAGTGCTCCGCCCATGAGCGACACTGACTTAGCTAACTTTAGGTGCAGGGGACACACAGTCTATCAACACGCCCATGAGGCTAACCGTGTGTCACACACGGCCTAAGCATATACCCGTGTGCCCACCCGTGTGGTCAATTATAGGCTATTTTCCAAGCCCTTTGCCACCCTGAAACTTAACCAACCATAAGATCCAATTCAATATCGTATAATATGACATTTATAAGCATAAGGTACTCAAAACTTGAGGCATTCACATGCCACCATTGCAACATTAATCATGCATTCATCAACAGTCATTCCTCCTATTTAATTGTGCAATTTCATACTAGCACAAATGGCATTCACTTTGCATAATTTAACTTAACAATTCTAGCCCTTTTTCCAAAGGCCATTACAACATAACTTGGGTAATACCAATAGCCAACACATTTGGCTACTCAAAATGACACATACCAAAATGACAAAGTTTTCTATACATGCCATACTCAAAATAGCTAAACTAAACTATACAAAAATGGAAGGCTTGATAGTGTGACTTTGAGCTTCGACTTCTAACGATCCCGAGCTAGCTTGGCAAGACTACAAGGAAAAGGAAAGAGAAATGGAGTAAGCATAATTGGTTAGTAAGTTGCATGAAATAAAATAGCAACATGAATCATGGAAATAACATTCCAATAAAACATCATGAAATGTCATATAATTTCTTAATACAACAACATGGCTTTCTCATGCTATTGCTTACCGACACATTCATAACATTTCGTATTCTTACTCATACGTTTCTCATTATCATACTCATATCGTTATGTGATCATTTTCTCGTAACTTAGTCATATACACCTGTATCACTCACTGCAAAACTTTAGTCTTTCTCGTTAAATTCATTAGCTTGAATACTCTTCCTGTTAAATTACTTAGAATACAGAAGGATACCCAATTGTCATTCCAATGATAGGATACCAATGCCATATCCCGGATATGGTCTTGCATGAGATTTCAAGTCAATGCCGAAGCCATATCCTAGAAATGGTCTTACACGAGATCCTATATCAATGTCAATGCCATGTCCCAGACATGGTCTTACATGAGATCGAAAATTGATGCCGACGCCATGTCCCAGACATGGTCTTATAGGGGATCTAGGTCTGATTTCGGTGCCGATGCCATGTCCCAGACATGGTCTTATACGAGACCACATGTTGATGCCATGCCATGTCCCAGACAAGGTCTTACACGAGACCTACAATTTCTCATGTTATGACTATGGTATCCCTCGTATTCCTTAACCTTTAACCGAGATTTCTCAACTATTACTTTGTCTTTTCTTGAATAAATTCATATTCATCAAATTCATTGAAGTAACTGAAATTCATAGAAAATATTCACAATAAATTTTCATAATGCATAAAGCTAATTTATTGCATATAGCTTACCTCGGATCCAAAATGCGAGTGAATGTTCGATTTAGTCCACCAACTTACTTTTTCCCTGGTTTCGTGTTACTTGCAAAATGGTCCTTAGGCTCGTATAATGGAATGCACTTATTTTCTTGGTTACCCAAGCCTAGCCAAACTTCATTAGTGCTCATAACAGCCCCTATTTCTTATCAATTCACACTTTTTCTACATATTTTCCTACCTTTACAAATTAGTCCCTATTAGGGATTTTCATGAAAAATCACTTAGAAAAAATATTTATTACACTTTAAACTTTCATATTCTACCACTAGGCATAAAAATACTTGATGTCATGCATGGGTATATTTTTGAACATAAACCCTAGCTCAAATTAGTGGTAGAATAGATAGATTAAGCTATGAGGATTTCAAAAATACAAATAGAATTAAAAACGGGGCTAAATTGCACTTACTTGTGAGCTTGAAAATGTCAAAACCTAGCTATGGAGAGCCCTTAAGTTTCGGCACCAAGAGGAAGAAGATGGAGAAGATTTTTGCTTTATTATCCCTTTTTATTTCATTAATAAACCAAATGACCAAAATTCCCTTGTACCCTTTCTTTAGAAAATTTTCCTTCCATGGGCATTTTTGTCCATAATGCTAAAAATTGGTCTAATTGCTAAATAAGGACCTCTAATAATTTTTCTAATGCTCTTTTATCCTTAAAACTTCTAGAAATTCATATTTTACAATTTTTGCAATTTAGTCTCAAAGGACAAATTAATCACTAATTCATAAAATTTCCTTTATAAAATTTTCTCACTAACATGCAATCATGTCATAAACTCAAAAATAATCATGAAATATATTTTTATACTTCAGATTTGTGGTCTCAAAACCACTATTCCGACTAGGCCCTAATTCGGGTTGTTATAGTGGCATTTTTCTTTGAACAAATAGTGTCCAAATTTTCAATGCGAAAACAATAGCGGAAAATTCTAAGTCGTGCGTCAGATAATTCTTTTCATGCGACTTTAACTGTCTAGAAGCATAAGCTATCACTTTGCCTTCTTGTATTAAAACACATCCCAAACCGTTTAATGATGCATCACTGGAAATCAAAAATTCTTTACCCAACTTAGGCTGAACCAATATTGGTGCTTCAGTTAATAGTGCTTTCAACTGGTTGAAACTCTGTTGACATTTCTCATACCACCCAAAATTCACATCTTTTTGCAATAAACAAGTTATTGGTGTGGCTATCATTGAAAACCCTATAACAAATCTTCAATAATAGCCAACTAATCCCAAAAAACTTCTTACTTCGGATATGTTTCTTAGCGGTTTCTAATCAATAATTGTTGAAATCTTGCTCAGATAAACTCGGATGCCTTCCGCTGCGGCAAAGTGTCCCCAAACCCTAACTTCTTGGAGCCAAAACTCACATTTACTGAATTTTGCAAACAATTGCTTATCTCTCAATGTTTTCAACACAATCCTCAAATGCGCAGCATGCTCTGACTCATCTCAGGAATAAATCAGAATGTCATCAATGAATATAATAACAAATCTGTCCAAATACAGTCTGAAGATTCTATTCATGAAGTCCATAAAGAGTGTAGGAGTGTTAGTTAACCTGAATGGCATAACAAGAAATTCATAATGTCCGTACCTAGTTCTGAATGCAGTTTTTGACACATTTGAATCTTTAACTCTTAACTGATAATAACCAGATCGCAAATCAATCTTAGAAAACACTGTTGCTCCTTTCAACTGATCAAATAAATCATCAATTCTCAGTAGAGGATACTTATTCTTAACTATAACTTTGTTGAGCTATCGATAGTCGATACACAATCTCATTGATCCATCTTTCTTTTTAACAAACAAAACTGGTACACCCCAAGGTGAGAAACTCGGTCTTGCAAAACCTCTATTTGCTAATTCTTGCAACTGAGATTTCAACTCTTTTAACTCTGTAGGAGCCTTTCTGTATAGAGCTATCGATATCGGTGATGTCCTTAGTACTAATTCAATAGCAAACTCAACTTCCCTGACAGGTGGCAACCCAGGTAACTTTTCTGGAAACACATCTGGATATTCACAAACCACTACACTATTCAATCTTTGATTTAGACACTTTTATATCCAGTACATAAGCAAGATAAGCATCACAAATCTTTCTCACATATTTCTGAGCTAGCATAGACAATATCACAATAGGCAACCCACCAGAATCATTGGATTTAATACGAAGAATTTCCTCATTCTAACATTTCAACTCAATAGTCTTTCGTCTACAGTTTACAACAGCATTATGCAGAGTCAAGCAATCCATACCCAAAATCACATAGAATTTATCAAATGGTAAAAGCATCAAATCAGCTGAAAAATAATAACCCCAAGTAATCAAAGGATAGTTCTTGCAAACTTTATCATCTAGGACATATTGACCTAAGGGGTTCGATACTTTAACCACAAATTCAGTGGACTCAATAAGTAAGCTCTTACTAGATACTAGATTTATACAGACATATGAATGAGTCGATCTAAGATAAATCAAAGCAATTACATTAGTGTCATAAAGAGAAAAAGTATCGATGATAATATCTGGTGCCGATGTATCCTCGCGAGCTTGAATAGCATAAGCTTTGACTAGTGCTCGTGCCTCAGATCTCATAGTAGAATCCTTTGTTTCACCTCTACTACCAATTCACATTTCCAGCATTTCGAGGTGGTCTCCCTCTCACAGCTGTATTACTCAGTTAAGTAGTTTAAAGTTTGTCATTCTTAGGTAACTCAGGATAATCTCGAATAAAATGCTCTTGTGAACCAAATTTGAAATAGGCTTTATTACTCATCCAACACTCTCCAAAATGTCATCTACCACACTGTGGACACTTACGTTTGTTGGCTTTTACACTACCAACACTCGATACTCAAGTGGCTTGAACTTTTAGACTTGTGTGTTGCTTCCCATGATCTCTATCTAAATACCCCTTGAAGTAGTTGAACGATTATAAGAATCCCTGGATTTCTTTGATGATGAATAATATGATTTACCTGTTAACCTCTTTCTCGAATCTCTAGCCTCAGAATTGGCTTTTCTCTTTTCTTTGCTAAGCTATTCGACTTTGTGTGCTCTATCAACTAACACAACAAACTCTTTCAGTTCAAGAATACCGACTAAAATTTTAATGTCTTTATTCAAGCCTCTTCGAATATTTACACATAATCTCTTCAGTTGGGATGCATTCCTAGGCATACTTGCTCAATCTAACGAATTATCTTTCAGATTCAGATACGGTCATATGACCCTATTTCAACTCTAAGAATTCCTTGCACTTTTGATCAAGAAACCGTTGACTTATATATTTCTTTCTAAATTTGGTCTAAAAAATTGCCAAGTAACCCGATCTCTTGGCACTACAGATATTAAAGTGCTCTAGCACTGGTATGCAACATCTTTCAAAAGAGATACGACACATTTAACATATTCCGCAAGCATACAAGACAATTCATCAAAAACCCAAATTTTATTCTCAAGCCAAAACTCGACTCTCTCAAGATTATCGTCTACTGTAGCTCTGAACTCTTTAGCCCCGTACTTTCAAATTTTATCAATAGGCAGCTTACTCGTACGCAAAGGATCCAAACCTTGAGGAACTATGGGAATCGATTGGGAAATAGGTGGGGGTGGAGGCTATTGAGTAGCCGAATTCGTTCGGACATACTCAAAGAACCACTCATTCATCATCTAGAAGAAGGCTTCCTTGGCCTCACCTCTTTGACCCTCATATACGGGTCTCGATCCAAACGGCACTACTCCGTGAATAGAGGTTGGTGCATTACTTTCTACATCATCGGAGCCAGCTTAGTTGGAATCCATTACTATAGGAAAACATGATTTAAAAGCTGTCAGGAGATATCACACTATCACAGGTTAAATATGGCATGTATAGCTAGACTCGCATACGCTACGTTAGTCCTAGAATCAACAACCTGTAGCTTTGATGCTAATAAAATGTAACACCCCTAACCCGTATTCGTCGTTGGAATAAGGTTACGGAGCATTACTGAACTTATCACATAAGCAAACATACATTTCATATTCATTCTTCATTCCATACAAAAACCGTTCAAAATCATTTATACAGTCCCTAACACGAGCCCTTGAGGCCGAAAACAAGGATTAAAAACAATTCGGGACTAAATTGGGAACTCATAAAAATTTTGAGAAAACAATGAACATTTCAAAGTACAGGGGACACATGCCCATGTAGCCAGGCCGTGTGACGCCTATGTCACAGGCCGTGTGGACAATCGAAATGGGATCACATGGTTGTATCCCAGCCTGTGTCTGACCACGTGTAACTCTCTGACTTGGGTCACACGGCCAACCATACACCCGTGTGACTAGCACGTGTAACTCACTGACTTACTTTCATTAAAATTTACAGGGGACACAGCCGTCTCACCTGACCGTTGTCATACATGGCTGAGACACAGGCCTGTGTCTCTGCCCATGTGGACAAAAATAAGCTATGTTCCAAGCCACATTTCTAACTCAAACTTGCATCAACCTAAACACTGCAATTTTGATATAACCATAACATAAATATGCCTTTAAATCAACCAATATCAAGCTTCAATCATGCAAAATCAATACCAACAACCACAAGGCTCATAATCATCCAATTGACCAATTAAACACATAATCACTTCCAAAAGTTACCTAAATGATCAGTGGCATATATACATCATCTTAACTAAAACATAACATACATATACTAATACAATCTTAACCATTTAATCCTCACCATACCAATTCACAACAAAGCATTCTCATATCAATATATCAACACATCACATAAGGCTAATTACACTTATATAAATATATCAACATATATGCCAAAACAAGCCAACTCACATGGCTAATCACATATCAAAACAAATAGGCTTTCATTAGCCAAAATGACCTATACATGCCATATAACCAAAATACATAAAGTCCAACAGTACCTAAACAACTGTTGGATAGTGTGATGAGATCTCTGATGACTTCCAATCCGAGCAAGCTTTCGAATCACTATAAAACTCAAAAAAGTAAACAGTAAGCTCGTATGGCTAATAAGTATAACTTACCATTCATTCACAATATAAAGAAGCAATAGTAAACATAGGTGAGTTTCAATCAATTCAAATATTAGTACATATTCATAACCAAGTTAATCACGTATGAATACACGAACTACAACTTACTTATCATACTTCTTACGAATACCTAAATTGATCCATATCATCTCTTATATCCTCGTACCATTATCTTTACCCGTTGAACCATTTAGAATAATATCTGATACTCGGGAATCTCGCACACTAAGTGCCATATACGTGGTTAAACCACCTCTATCACATATCTCATATAAATGCTCACTCTCGAGCCATCACTGGGTCTGTTCACATAAGCTGATGGTCAAGACGTAGCTACATGGTGCTGCTCACACAAGTTGTCGAGTAATTGCAACACATGCCAGAAAACTCAACCACCGATAGGACATACAGGACCAGCACCCATAACATACACACGGTAACCCTTAATAACATGTCATTTGTATCGTATCTATTTTTAAGGTTCAACCGAGATCCATACTTTATCAATGCCTCGTCGAGAATTTTTGTAGTGTCGTATTATCATAATTACATAAATTAAGCATTTAAACATATGTAACATAATGCTTATTAAACATACAAACTTACCTCGAATCCAAATGACGAATCATGATCATTTAGTCCAAAACTTTGTCTTTACCCCAATCCAAATCCGTACGTGTCTTTTCTTGATCTATATAATCAAGTTTAACTATTTTAAACATCATTCTATTCAATTCAATCCAATTTCATATTTTGGTAAAATTACCATTTTACCCCTAAGCATTTAACTTCTTTACAATTTAGTCCTTATCTCATAAAAATACAAATTCATGCAATTTAATCCACACCCATGCTAGTCAAATTTTCCCTAAGTCCATAGTAGCCCATATATTTCATCTATTCACACATTTACCACATAATTTTTACTTTTCTCAATTTAACCCCTAATTGACATTTTCAATGAAAATCACTTTACAAAACTTGTTTAACTATCACTAAACTTTCATTTTCATCCATCAAACATAAAAAAAAAAAACAACCAACACACGTTCATGGAAAAACTTTAAACTTTTAAAAATATTGCAAATTAGTCCTTGGGCTAGCTAGATTAAGCAACAACACCTCAAAAACAAAAAAAATGATTAAAAAGTAAACAAAATTTCACTCACATGCAAGCAAACAAGGATGGCCAAATGTTCAAGCTTCCATGTAGGTTTCTCTCTTTAATATTCAGTGGTGGATGAACATAACAAAGATGATGACTTTGTTTTTAGTTATTTTACTTAGTTTATTTTGTTAATTTACATTTTTAACCTTAATATATACCCTTTTAATAACTTAATAAAGTGACCATAAATGTCCACTCACACTATGAATGGTTTAATTACCACATAAGGAAATCCACTTTAAATTTCTATAACTATTAGACACCTTTAACTATTAGAATGTAACTTTTACATTTTATGCGATTTAGTCTTTTTTCACAAATTAAGCATACAAATAGTAAAATTTCTTAACGAAATTTTCATGCAATCATACTATCATGTTGTAGACCTAAAAATAATATTAAAATAAATATTTTAACCTTGGATTTGTGGTTCCAAAAGCACTATTCTAATTTCACTGAAAACGGGTAGTTACAAAAGATGTTGAGACAAAATGAGTCGAGAGTTGCTAAGTGGCACTTGGCAGTGCCAACTATACATTGCCACTAAGGTGGTTAAAAATTTACCTATTTGTTTTTCCAATTTAATGAATAAAATATTTGAACCTATTAATGTTATGTATTTTTAAAGATGAAATGGTCTATTTATGGAAACTAATCCTTTGCATTTGAAAATTTGGATTGGATCCGAGTGAATCAATTAAGTCCTTAGAATGTGTAGATGTGATTGAGATAGTGTTGGTGATTTTGGAAAGCATATCTTTGAGTGATTCTATTTTGATTTTCATTGATGTAATAGTTATTTTTAAGGAGTTACTCTGTATTCACTTAGATTCTATGTTAGCTAGCTGAATCCAAATATTTTCTTTTGAGGGTTATATTGTTGTGTATGATAGCTTATTGGGTGAATTATAATTTTTGTAGTATGGAACTATCTTGTAAAAGAGTGCAAACTAAATTGTAAACATTGTTGAGTGTTTATTGCCCAAGTTCTTAGAAGAGGATTTGGAGGTGAGTATTCTAGTCTTCAGGTACAAAATTGAGATCTTTATACTTGGGGAGTGATAAAGTCGAATCACTTGTATCTGTGATAAAGGATAGTGGAATTACTTATTGACCTAGGCTTGCAGACGTAGGAAAATTGAACTGTATAAACATACCTTGGTGCTATTTTCATTTTGTTGGTGTAGTTTTGCTTAGTGCCAAACTGTAGTGGCCACTACAATCTATCACTTTCATTGCACTTTTTATTTTAAGAAAAAAAAACAACTTAAGGTAGCAACAATTGGTATCTGAGTAGACACTTAACGTATCTAGTGGTGAATCCTGGTGTTGCATTTTGCTGGCCATAGAAGGTTCTTTGATTACTCGTCCCCCTATGCTTGAGAATGGAACTATCCTTACTGGTAGGTAAGGATGAAAACCTATATTAAGTCAATTGATGAGAAAACCCAACGTTCTATACTCATTGGATGAGAAGCTCCTTTTGTTGATTCTAATGTTAGAAAGGTTTCTAAGTATGAGGCTAAATGGACTATAGAAGAAGAGAGAGTTTCCAATACAAACTCAAAGGCTTTCTATGTCATATTTTGTAACATTCATATGCAATAGCTCAAACAAATTTCCAAATGTACTGTAACAAAGGAAGCTTGGGAAATTCTCTAAACTATTTATAAGGGAACTATACTATCAAGTAATCCAAGATACAAATGTTGACCACCAAATTCGAGACTTTGAGAATGCCAGACTCTGAGATAATTGATGAGTTTTATGCTAAGTTATGTGACCTATCAAATCAAGCTTTTTCTCTTTAAGAATAGTACTAAAACTCTGAATTGGTAAAGAAGGTCTTAAAGTCACTGCCAAAAAGATTATCTATCAAAGTGATTTTCATTGTATACACCAAAGATCTGGAGAACTTGAAGATTGATGATTTGATAAGATCCCTACAAACTTTTGAGCTAAACTTGGATAAGTCCAAGAAGGTTAAGTCTAAGGGAGAAAGGAGCACTACTCTCCAAGTTGTTAATAAAGTGCCAATTCCTAATTCTTTTGCTATAGAATAACTCCAAGAGTAGATTGCTCTACTTACTTAGAACTTCAAAAAGGCCTTTAAGAAGCAAGTTAGAAGCTTTAAGAAGCAAGCTAGAAGGTTTAAAAAGTTTGATACATCAAATAACACTCATAAGAACAAAAACAAATGTGTTGTTTGTAAGTCTGGTGTCCTGAGTGTAGTATATTCATTTGTAAACTTGTAATTTTTTCAAACAAATTGGTTAATAAAATAAGTTCATTGATTATATTAA
This sequence comes from Gossypium stocksii, assembly GCA_020496765.1. Taxonomy (NCBI): domain Eukaryota; kingdom Viridiplantae; phylum Streptophyta; class Magnoliopsida; order Malvales; family Malvaceae; genus Gossypium; species Gossypium stocksii. The sequence goes on from CM035624.1 coordinate 49,022,111, forward strand.
TATACTTTGTATAATTTTCCTTATATGGTCTTTGCATGCAAAGCAAAATCGAAGAAAATGTTGCTGATTGGTTGTCTAATGTTTAAACTAATATTAGGTGATATTACGTGGTCGGATCGTAATACGGAAAAATAGGTTGTATTACTAGAACTATGTCCTTAGCCTAATCAAAAATAAGCAAACTGATTGAAAAACTAGTATTTCATCTATCAAGTCTAATTGGCAAGATGATTTGTCTTAGGCATTGGAGCGAATGACTTTTAGAAAATAGAGACATATATGTGACTGACTAGACTGATAGTACCTCGAACAAGACTCAAGAAGAATAAATCTTGAATTTGTTTATGGATTTATTCACTTGTGACGTTCATAGTGTGACACACATAAATCCTGAGTAGATGACGGACAATGTAAGCGTGACTCATATACTTTGATGTAAGTAAAAGCTTGAGTTCTAATAGATAAGGGATCAAAAGTTGGTGCGTGATTGTCTATAAAAATGTTATCATTTATAGTAAAAATAGCACACCAAAAAAACATATAATTAGAACGGCGATATTCGCAAGTATACGGGTCAAATTGTAACATAGTATTGTATACAACAGAACACAAGAAGTATTCTGAGAATCGTACCCAAAGGAGGATGGAATAAATCTAATGAAAATCCTTTTACAATAAAAAGTCTAAATAGGAATAATTAAATCCTATATTACTGCAAATCATAAAAGGGATTAATAAGAGAAATTAAATAACTAAATAAGTTAACAAGAAAATAAACAAACAACTTAAATCAATAAAACCAATTAGGAGGATTAACTCGTTTCAGGGTTTGTAATTAACTTCGAATTAGGATTTAGGATGGATTAGCTATCGATTAACCAATTATTACCTCCTAGCCTTAAACTAATTAATCGATTGATTGATACTCGTTTATCTTACAAACTCACTTTCTCAACCAAGATAAACTACAATTTACTCGGTTTGACTTATCTCTTGATCTCATCTAACCTATGATTACTTCTTAAGGTTGTCAAGCCTAGGGTTTAAAAGTGTGTAATTTATACCAACTAATCCTTTCAAGAAACCCTAAATTCTCAGTTAATCACATCCCAATCCACTTGTTAATCTTTCCTAGTAGATTTAGCCACTCATGTTATTCATAATCTTAATCTCAGTTGAAATAAACATGTAAAGAACACAAATAAATTAGAAGAGAAAAGAGATTAGAATAATCCTAAGATTGATGTCGAATGAAGAACGAAATAGTAAATCTCTTGATCGGAATAACGAATAATGTCGTTTATAAAGAAGACGTAAACTAAAATACTTCAATAACAATGAGTTTATAAAAGCCAAAAGAAAACTAAATCTAATCCTACTCCTAAACTACTAGGGTCTTTGAATGCGTCCAAGACAACGTAGTTACATCAAACCCTTAAGGTATTATTTATAGGACTGTTGGCAGCCTGGATTAGGTCCTAGGTCTTCGTATAAAGTCAATTGTGCAGACAAAAATAGCCTTGATATACTTGGGAATCATGTCAACCTATGTTGCGCCATACAAGGTCTATGGTGCGACACGATAGTCAATTTATGCCTTATATGGTTTGTTTCATGCTTTAACAGATTGAGAAGCTTGTGCATCACTCTTCCCAAGTTCCTATGTGAGCTGGGCTTATAATCCATCATCCTACACACTTAATTACACATATTAGCACCAGCTAAGGCCTCTGTTGGCCTAATAGACCACAACACTCACAAAATGTGTTAAAAAGCACTTATTTTATTAATATTTAATCCTAACTACTAAATACTAAAAACATAATATAAACTACTAAATTAGATAGAAAACAAGCCTCTTAAGTGAGGAAATAACTCGAATTAACTACTACTGTAACACCCCAAACCCGGCCTAGACATTATAGCCGAATCTGGTGATATCACATGGAAGTGTTTTTTGAAAACATAATTTCATTGAAAAACCCAATTTATATTAAAACCTCTTTGTGATCTTAATGAAAATTTAGGGTATCTCATTCATTGATAAAACTCAAGTCATTTTAGTAGAATGTTGATCATATTAGATTGTTATTATACTTTAAGACAATGTTTGTTTCGAAAGCTTAAAATATGTTATGTAGACTTGGTGTTTGGAAAAGCATTTATCTTTTGGAAATCCGCATCCTACTACTATCCGATATGAATCAAAATAAATAAAATCCCAAATTAAAAATTTAAAAACTAAAAGAGGCATTATTACAAAACAAATACCCCAAATTTAAATTTCTTGTAAATAAAAAGGCAAATATGGAAGCACGTGCGGTTGTGTGGCTACCTTCGAGTTCCTCGCAGCATCGACTTGCCTAAACCTGAGGATTAACTACACTGATAAATAGATGCGTGAGTTTACGAAAACTCAGTGTGTAACCCCATACAAGCAAAAGTCAATCATGCTGTAGGCAAGTACAGTCTGGGCCTAAGCCCGCATCAGTAACAATTTAGTTTCAGTTAGGGCTTTAGCCCATTACAGTTATCGTTATAATGCAATCAAAAATCCTACCCAACCAGCCTATACACTCCACTCCGTCCAGCCCTACACTCCATGTGGGGATAAAATCAACCCACCCATCCTTACAGTACAAAAATTAGCACTGGTTGCGGCACTAAACAGTATTTGCAACAAAGCTACCAATACTGTACACTTCTTCCAATTATAATAATCCTATCCCCATGCAACATATCACACATGTATGCAACATATATAAATCATGGCATGCTCAGATATAGTCATATATAGCATAAGGGCATAATAGTCATTTTTTCTCATAGGGCATAAAAGTCGTTTTAAAAGTTTGGGGTCATGGTATACTTACCGACCCATCAGTAGGTCTACAGTCGTTACGGACGACCTGTGTAACCTTAAAAGTCAAACAGTGAAAATGGCTCAAGGCCCATTATGCCGGCTCATGTGGGCCCACATGCCCACGTGGCCCACAAAGCTCAGAAATGACCTGGGCCGTGTAAACTACACATCCTGGCCCAATATTTTTCCACACGTCTGTGTGGTTTACCCGTGTTGGGCCCACAAGCCCGTTGGGCCCCCATACGACCCATTTCGCCCCACCATGGCCCAAAATAGCCTAAGCCCATGAAATTGCTCATGGTGGCCTCTACAATCAAATGCCCATATTTTTGCGTTCAGATTACCACACGAGGGAGTGCATGCCTGTCTAACATTGACGATCGCTTATTTCAGCTTTTGTCGATTTACAATTAGAGTAGTGATTACACACCTGTTTGCGAAGCGAGCACCAAACCTACATTCAATCAAGGTATTCTATTAGTCAAATGACAATAGGGTTAACAACCTCCCTAAATACAATCCCTACTTATCTTTAATACCTGCGTTGATTGAACAAATGTGGCTTAGTCCTCTTAGACCGTTGACTAAGATTGATCACGCTCTAAGTCAAATCTCTACGTTACCATCAAAGTCTAGTAGTTACGATTGCTTAAACCCATGGGTTGAGTCAACATACCCAAATTGAACATGTAACACCCAAACCCAACCCAGACGTTATGGCCAGATCTGGTGTGTCACACGGACAATTGATTGCACTTCGATCTTTTTAATAATTGTTATGTTGACTTTAGCAAAATTGTATTACCTTTTTCTTAAATTAATTAAGAAAGTTGTTTAGTTTTAAAAACTCTATCCACTACCAATGAAGTTTACTTTTAAAAGATCTTATTGCTGAGTCATCGTTATTGGGTTACCCATTTGTCACGTAATGTATGTTTTGAAAACGTTTGTTAAGTTTGATATAAAAACCCAGCAAACTAGTCTATTGTTTTAAACAAGTAATAAGTAATAAAAGAAAACCACCAAAATAAAAATAAATACCAAGCGGCCTTATTACAATTTAAAAAAACCCAAACAAAAATAAAGCATCAAAGAAATAAATGTAGAAATCTATAAACCAACAAGCAGTTCACGTGGCCACTCCAAATCCTTCACAGCTCTAAGTCCTCTATGGCTGAAGGTTACCTGCATGGACGGAAATGAAGGGGTGAGTTTGTAAAAACTCAGTGTGTAAGCTAACCCAACCAGTATTAGAGATCAGTTCAAGCATAGACTGGGCCAAAGCCTTATTCAGATACAGTTTAAACTGGGCCTTGGCCCTATTCAGAAAACAGTGTGGCCTTGGGCCCATTACAGTAGCAAATCAGATTATAGTATTATATGCATGTATGCAAAGCCCATGCCCAATCCATCCCTACACACCACCAGTACTAGCCCTACACACCATGTGGGGAATAACTCAACCTACCCAGCCCTACACACTACAATCGCAGTAGAGCTGTTTAAACAGATATTGTAGCCAAGCCACCAGAACAGTAATATGAGGCAGAGCCTCTAAGCAGAATACGTGGCATTGCCACTTTTAGCACTTCCTCCATAATAATATCCCAACCTATGCAAATCAGTATATACATGTCATGGCATACATAATATCAGATATAGTAGCATGCAAATCAGTCAACTTTACTCTAGGGGTAAAATGGTCTTTTAGCGCCTTAGGGTAAAACAGCAATTTTCACCCTTTAGGGGTATTTCAATAATTTTGCTAGGTTTTAGGGTTTTATGCTTCTTACAGTCTACTAATAGATGTATCGTCGCCCGAACGACTCAATTAGCCCATTTCTTTAATACAGAGTCATCGAGCCCTAAAACCTCGAATGGGCCCGACGAAGCCCACAAGCTACTGTGGCCCACTAAGCCCAAATTTTACACACGTTTTAGTAGATCTAATAACCAAATTACCAAAATATACTTATCGCCTGATTTCACCCATATGGGCCCGTAAGCCCATTGGGCACAAATTCGGCCCATAGAGGCCCAAAACCACCCAAATGCATGAAAACGCGCACGAAAGTCTTACCGTTCGTGAATACCAACTTTATCAATTCAAACTAAACCACGAGCACTCACACGCTCACAAGCCCTTGAAATGCCGGCATTTCGACATTTTGGCTTTTCGACTTTTGCCGTTCTAGTCTACTAGAGGGTGTCGATTACACACCTAATTACGATTAACGTTAGACGCTCCCGTGAATGAAAATCCTACAACAATCAATCACATGTTAAACCATAACCCAATTGAAAATTATCATCACATTGACTTACACATTCAACAACTACTACCATATAACCCTCCTTTACCTTAGCCGAAATCTAGACCACAAATCTAGATCTAGATTGCTTCAACGGCCCTAGCCTCCAACTGCTCCTTGTTAGATCACCTCTTTACCATACTAGAACACATGAGAACCAAAAGAAAAGGCTAACATAAGTGTTTATCCAAGAAATCAAAACCGACAGCCACCCTAAAAAGATATGGTTTTCAGCTTTTCTTAAATCATAAAATTACGAAAGAAAGGATTTGAGTACTTACCACCGGCTTGTCTTGACAGAAGAGAGTTTCTAAACATCAGCCTGGGCGCCCAGATCTATTATAAATCTAGTCAAAACGCAAGAAGAGGAGTGATCTAAGAGATTCAGCTTCCGAAAACACTAGAAAGTATGGAGGTTTCAGCTTTTGTAGAAACAGGGAGAAGAAAAGAAGTCTATGAAAAAGAGAGGAGATGGTCAACAAAGGAAGGAGAGAATTGAGGGTTTCAGCTTTTGGAAGAATAGAGTTAAGGAGAGTAGGAGATTCAGCCAAAGAAGAAGAATCGGCTAACAAATAGTTTGGGTTTTGGCTTTTAAGAGTAATCGCTAGCAAGGCTTTGAGGGTGGTTTCTTCAATTGGTAGAGAAAAGGAGAAGAAGAAGAGAAAAGTGAAGAGAGAAGAGGAAGATACTTGGTTCGGCTTTGGAAGAAAAGTGTTGAAAAGGTTCGGCTTTGGGTAAATCGATAAAAGAGAGCTAACAACTTTGAGATTTCGGCTTTTGACACACTCAGAAAAGGAGAAAAGAAAGAACAAGAATGGAAACACCTTTGAAACTTACCTAATCGGCACTAAAGCTTGACCAAAACAAATCCCAAAAAGAACCAAAAAGGGGTATTCAGCACACTCATCACTTAATTGCCGAAAATGCATCCTCCTAAAGCCCTAGCCAAACTTATCCCTCCAAGTCTCCCACAATTGGCCAACTTCTCCCCCCTTTCAAAATTCCTTAATTTTCTCCCCTTATCACTCCTTGATTCAATCTTATGAGTATTTCGAACACTTCCCTTCAGAGTTCAACTTGAGTTCCAACACTTACCATGCATAAGTATTAAAAATAAAACACCACTTTGCTTACCAAGGGATTCGAACCTTAGCTCCTTCACACGCCACTTCCCTGTGCTTTAAGTGGCACCAACTTGCCACTTTATCATAGGCTTTCTTGTGTCTTAAATTCCCAACATTTATTTAAAAGCCCAACTAGCTTAGGTCTATTCTCCCCTAAGGCCCAAAAACAAAAATTTGCCAGACTTTAATCTTAAACTTAGACCTTCTAAAGGTTCACTAAAAACACCCAACACATCAATATAACACATCCAATCATGCAGAAATAAATTCATGCCAAAAACTCAAAAACCTAAAAAATTGGGGCGTTACAGCATACAACAATTGCAAACAGAGTTACCTTTGATCGAGTGTGAGAGAAAGGTTTTAACTGCTTCAGTATCACTTGCAACTCCTTCACTCCTCGAGAAATTCTAGGAATCAAATGAAATATCACACTATGAGATAGGAGGGAAGATTTGGCAGTATGAGAAAAAGAAGTATTCGGTTCCAAAAGTGTAAAAGAGGAGAGACTTGATACAAGTTGAAAGAGTAGAGAGAGAACAAGAAGAAGTCAAATGTACTCACTGATTTTCCAGAGAACAGTTGTCAAACCGAAAAACAAAAATGAAAAGAGTAAGGGACGAAGAAAGAGAGAATCGATCAAAACCAAGGCTAAAACTGAAAGAGTTTGAGAGAGAGGGAAAGGAGTGTATTCGGCCAACACAAAAATTGAGCAAGGGGAAAGAATAACTGTGAAGGGAGTAAAGAGAAAGAAGAAAATTGTTCAGTAGAGTACTGCTGAAGAGCAGAACCAACACGAAAAGTATCCGAATGGTAAAATGAAAAGTTTGGCTACCCAAAATAGAGAATGAAGAGAACCTGAAAGCAATGTTAGAAATTGAAAATGTGGAGAGAGCAAAAATGCAAAGTACCTGAAACTAGAATTCACCCCTAAACTGATTCTTTGAGTACCTAGAATCCCCATTCAGCACAACACTTCCTTCTCTTTATCTCCCCAAGATTTTCTCCTAAAATCTCTCAACAAAACCCTGAAATCGATCACTATCCAAATCTACCCTTTCTCCTCCTAAATTTCGGCTACACCATCCCCTACACCTTTCAAACACTCCAACCGTGCAAGCTTCAGAGTTCCACTACCATACAACATCTCACACGAAAATTTGCAAAATAAAACACACCTTGCACATAGTAAGACTCGAAAACAGTAACATGCCCTATCCCCTAGACTTGCAAGCTCTTTATGACATGTTTTACCAACATTTATTTAAGAAGCTTGCGAACTAGAGACAGGATTTAATCAAGTAAAAACAAAACTTTGTACAAGCCAAAGCTTGAACTCAGGACTTCTCCAACACTTTTTAGGACACTTAACAATTGAAGCAAACATACATTTATGCAACACAACAACAGAAATGAATGCTTATATTTTGGGGCGTTACAACTCCACCCCATAAAAGAAAATGTCGGCCTCGAAATTTACCTGATCAGAACAGATAAGGGTATTGTTGTCGCATCGCCTCCTCAGATTTCCAAGTAGCCTCCTCAGAGCTATGGTTAAGCCAAAGTACTTTAACCGGTGGAATAGACTTCTTTATCAAAACTTTCACATCATGATCTAAAATCTGAACTGGCTCCTCCTCAATAGTTAGATCCAGCCTAACCTCAATCTCTTCAATCGAGATAACATGCGTTGGATCAAAGCGGTAACGCCTCAGCATGGAGACGTGAAACACATCATGAATTTGGTCAAACTTTAAAGGTAACTCAAGTTGATAGGCAACCAGTCCCACACGCTTTAGTATGCAGTAAGGCCCAATGAGCCTAGGGCTCAGCTTGCCCTTCTGTTCAAATCTCAGTACTTTCTTCAATGGCCAGACCTTGAGAAAAACAAAGCCCGCCACAGAATACTTAATCTCCTTATGCTTCAAATCCGCATACGACTTCTTTCTATCTGATGTCGCCTTCAATCGATCCCAGATTAGTCTAACTTTATCCTTAATATTAGAAACTAATTCAGGGCCCAGAATTCGCTGCTCGCCCAACTCAGTCCAACACGAAGGAGTACGACACCTACGACCATATAATGCCTCGTAAGGTGCCATCTGTATGCTAAACTAGTAAATATTGTTATACGTAAACTCATCTAACGGTAAGTAGTCCTTCCAATTGCCCCGAAAATCTATCACACATCTCCTTAACATGTCCTCTAGTATCTGAATCACCCTTTCTGATTGACCATCTGTCTAAGGATGGAATGTAGTACTGAAGTCTAACCTTGTACCCAGTGCTTCATGTAGCTTCTTTTAAAATCGAGACGTGAAGTGAGGATCCCTATCAGATTTTATGGAAACTGGTATCCTATGCAGTCTCACTATCTCCGCCACATATAGTTTAGCTAACTTCTACAAGGAATAATCTGTACCGACTGGTATGAAATGGCCAGACTTGGTTAATCGATCCATAACGACCAATACTAAATCCTTCTTAGTAGGCCTTAGGGGCAGCCCACTAACGAACTCTGTAGTTACCCTCTCCCACTTCCAAAGTGGAATTTTAACTGGCTGAAGCAATCCTAAAGGCAACTGATGTTTAGCCTTAACCTGCTGGCAAGTCAGCCATTTACCCATGAAGTTAGTAACCTCACGCTTGAGACTTGGCCACCAATACAACTCACGAAGGTCTCAGTACATCTTATTTCCACCAGTATGCGTAGCATAAGGACTACTATGCGCCTCTTACAGTATAGATTGCCTCAAATCTGTATCCTTCGGTACACAAACTCTCTCATGGAAATAGAGTACCCCTTCGCTATTCAATCTAAAATCTGATGTGCTACCAATCTCAACCTGTTGAAATCGAGGACCCAATGACTCATCCTCTAACGGTTTACCCTTAATCTGCTCAATCTACCTCTATTTAACTTGGAACTCTGCCAACAAGCTAGCATCATAGAATAAGCTGAGACGAGCGAACATCACCCTCAGATTAGACATAGCTCTACGGCTCAGTGCATCAGCCACCACATTGGCCTTACCAAGATGATATTCAATCGAGCAGTCATAATCCTTAAGCAACTCAATCCATCTACGCTGCCTAAGATTTAACTCCTTCTGAGTGTGGAGGTACTTGAGGCTTTTGTGATAAGTGTAAATGACATATTTCTTATCGTACAAGTAATGCCTCTATATTTTTAGCGCGAAAACCACCACGACCAACTCCAAGTCATGTGTCAAATAATTCACCTTGTGAATCTTAAGCTGACAAGATGCATATGCCACCACCTTACCCTCTTGCATCAGCACACATCGCAAACTGACATGTGATGCATCGTTGTAGGCAGTGAACTCTTTCCCAAACTCTGGCATACTAAGATAAGGGCCTCAGTCAGAAGCTTTTTAAGTTTCTCAAAACTCGCTTACTGCACCTTAGTCCATTTAAATGGCATGCCCTTACGCAACAATTTGATTAGAGGTGCATCAATTAATGAAAACCCCTCAACAAATCATCTATAATACCCTGTCAATCCCAGAAAACTATGAACCTCAAATACCGTCTTAGGCAGCTTCCAATCTAGAACAGCTTCAATTTTTTGAGGATCAACCCTAATCCTTTTAGCAGATACCACATGACCCAGAAATGTTACCTCTTGTAACCAGAATTCACACTTGCTGAACTTAGCGTATAGTTGTCTCTCCTCAGAATCTGCAAAACAACTTGGAGATGTGTATTGTGTTCATCTTTAGGTTTTGAATGCATCAGAATATCATCTATAAACACCACTATGAACTGATCCAAATAGGGCCGGAACACTCGGTTCATCAAATCTATAAAGGCTACTGGTGTATTCGTTAGCCCAAACGGCATCACTAGGAACTCGTAATGACCATAATGAGTCCTAAACACTGTCTTGTAAACACCAGTTACTTTAACCCTTAGTTGATGGTACCCTGATCGGAGATCAATTTTAGAAAAATCGAAGCTCCACGAAACTAGTCAAAGAGATCATCAATCCTCGGTAGGGGGTACTTATTCTTAATAGTTAATTTATTCAGTTGCTGGTAGTCGATGCACATACGCATGGATCCATCCTTCTTTTTCACAAACAAAACTAGTGCTCCCCGCGGAGAAACATTAGGGCAAATGAACCCACGGTCTAACAATTCTTGAATCTGAGCCTTAAGCTCCACAAGCTCTTTCGGCGCCAATCTATATGGGGCAATCGACATTGGAGCTGTACCAGGCAAGAGCTCTATCCCAAATTCAGCTTTACAGTTTGGAGGTAACCCAGGTAATTCATTAGGAAAAAGGTTCAGAAAGTCTTTGACTGTTCTGATATCTTTAACAAGTGAAACTTTAGAATCAAAAACACCGATGTTGGCTGGATACGCCTTACAACCCTTACGAACCAACTTCTCTGCCCTTAGTGTAGAAATCACATTTGACAAATAATCCCAACACTCTACAATAACAACTACCTCCTCATTCTCCGCAGTTTTCAGTACCATATGTTTAGCAGCACAATCCAAGCTTGCCCGATGTTTTACCAGCCAATCCATTCCCAAAATTAAGTCAAATTCCCCAAAAGGAAGTTCCATCATATCTGCCAAAAAGGTAACTCCTTGAACCTCTAAAGACACATCTTTGAATAGTTTATTTACCCTCACTGATTGCTCTAATGGACTTAACACAATAACCTCACTCGTAGTACTCACAACCAAGATACCCAAAGTTTCAAAAACATTACAAGCTATATAGGAATGAGTAGATCCTCTATCTATCAGTGCAGTATAAGGTACATTATAGATGAAGAACATACCCGTGATAACATCTGGGGTGTCTCCACCCTCTCAACGACATACAGCATAAACCAGAGTTGGCTGCCTCGCTTCAGTATGACCAGTACCTCTGCCCGGTGCCCTCTGGCCATGGGCCATACCATTTCCACCTTTGGCCTGACCTCGACCTCTCAGTGGCTACTGAGCACCCCTCGGTGGCTGAATAATTCCCATTCTTTGAATACAAGGTAAGTTCGTATAATTAGAATTGAGCAGTTTTATATACTTGCTTGAAATGTATGTATGTGAATTGAGAAACTGAATAAATAATGATCGAATGCCTAATTGGTGAAGTTCAAAGAATGCCAAGTCTTGTTTGAACCTTAGGAATTCGTAGGATACGAGGGACATGTTACTAGGGTTACCGTTTAGTTGAGATTCCTGTATGTGTTGCGAACTCACCACATCTCATATGAGCTTGCCAATTTGCAGCTCGTAAGAGCTTACCGTTTCTCAACTCATTTAAGCTTACCGCTATTCCAGCTCTGTAACAGCTCACTTTTTGTAAAATCAAAATAGTGGTTTTGGGACCACAAATCTAAATTTAAAATATTTATTTATTATTTATTAAGGTCTACAGTATGATAGAATAATTTTATGAAAGTTTCGTAAAGAAATTTTACCATTTGGGAGTTTAATTCGGTAAAAGGGACTAAATCGCGTAAAGCGTAAAAGTGGTGTTCTATTAGCTAAAGTTGTAAAATAGCTATGGAACCTTAAAGTGAAGGTCCTTAAGTAGTAATTAGCCCATTAATTAGATAATGGATGATAGTGGTTTGTCATTATTGAAATTATAATTAAGATTTAAGATTAATTTTGTAAAATGGCTATTATTGATAAATTAAAATAAAACAAATTGTATAATCATCATCCATTATCACTTCATCATCAAAAATTCAAGGAAGAAGAAGCTAAACTAGGGTTCTTCATTCAAAATCACTAATTATGCTCATTTAGGTACGGTTTTTGTTCCATTTTGAATGATTTTTACGTTTTTGAGATCGTTGCAACTAGGTCTAGCTAGCCTAGGGACTAATTTGAGAAATTGTTAATGTATTTGAATGATGCCATTATTGAATGTTTGAATAAATATATTTTTAGTGATAGATTATGAAGGTTTAATGATAGATTGATAGCTTTTGTTAAGTGATTTTAAGTAAAATTGTCATTTAAAGATTAAATTATGAAATATGCAAATTTGATGGTTGAAAAGTGAAATAAATGAATTATATAGCTGCTATGAAGTATATAGAAATTCGGTTAAGCTTGGGTAGGATGAAATTGCATGAATTTATGATTATATGTGATAAGGACTAAATTGAAAAGAAAATGGTTTAGGGGCAAATGTGTAAAATTACTAAAATGTGAATTATGGGCTAAATTGAATAGAGTGGTTATTGAATGTGCTGAATTTGATATTATTTATATCAAGAAAAGCCAAGATCGGATCAAGATCTGGGAAAAGGCAAAATAATCAAATAGTTGGTAATTTCTATCTGAGTGTTACGAGGTCAGTTCGTATAACTAGAATCAAAATTTTAATTATTTGTAATTATTTGAAATGATTGTATATAAATTGAGTAAGTAATCTACTTGAAATTCAAATGCCTAATTGTTATAGTATGATGATTACCGAGCCCCGTTTGAACCGTAGGAATTCATAGGATACGAGTGACATGTCACTAGGGTTACCGTTTGGATGAGATCCTGCATTTGTTGCAGACTCATTACATCTCGTATGAGCTTACCGATATTTCAACTCATAAGAGCTTATTGTTTTTAGCTCGATAGAGCTTACTGTCCATGAATGTAACTCCCTTATCCCGTAATTGTCGCCAAAATAGATAAGGGCATTACTAGACTTGTAACTCAGAACGGAACAGTAAAACTTTAAATTTTTATCAAACATTAACCCATTTCAGCAAAATCAATCATATAGAAACATATCATGTTTAAAATATACATATAAAGCTTTAATCATACATCAGGGACTAATTTGATAACATATGAAAGATATGAGAAAACTTAAGACAATTTTAGGAATAGGGTCACACGGCCGTGTGCCTCACACAGCTACAAGACATGCTCATGTGTCCAAGCCGTGTGGAAACAGGGCATACATACCAACTTGTGCACACAGTCACTAGACACGCCCGTGTGTTTTAGCCGTGTGGCATCCTGACTTGGCTACATGGGTACCAGACACACCCGTGTGTCTAGCCCGTGTACAATACTGACTTAACAAGCAACAAAACATGGGTCACACAGTCGAGATACATGCCCGTGTGCTCTGGCCGTGTGACATGAAATAGGCTTGGTATAAGCGATATTCATACCCCATTTGCTCAAGAATCTACAAGCATTGTTTTGCAACAATTCATATACCAATTTAACAACCAATTCAACCAAACAAAGCACATTTATACTATAACACCCCAAATTTTGGGCCTAGAAGTATTGGGCATTGAGTTTGGGATTGGTTAGGAGGCGGCTTAAATAATTTAGATGTGTGTGAAAATTTTTAAAATTTCACGTTTAGTTTAATATTTAAGTGAATTAGGAAGGATTAGTAGTGTGGGAAAAGTCCTAGGCTCGATCCAGGGCTTTAGCAAAAAAAATTAATTTTTGCCTTAAGGAAACCCTAGTCTCAAGTATTAGGCCTCTTAAACAAATTAAGGGAAAAATAGGATGCAAGTGGGCCTGTGGCTCAGTGCCAAGGTAAAGCCACTTAGGGAGTTATAGGTGGCGTCACTATCAGTTAAAGAGGTCTAAGGTTCGAGGCTTAGGGTGGTAAATTCGGGGACTTTATTTTTGCACCATGAAAGGAAGGTAGTGGCGTTGGAGTGGACTTTGGAAGGGAGTGTTCAGGAGAGAAATTTAAGGTAAGGATAATGGAGAGAAAATAGGAGATTGAGGAGGGGAGGTGATGGTGCCGAATGGGACTTTAGGTGAAGCTAGGTTCGACTTATGGCTATTTAAGGGTGTCGAATTCCTTTGAGGGGTTCTTTGGGCTTCTCATTATTTTTCTTCTTCTCCCTAATTGTCGAATTCTCTTCTCCCTCTCATTCTATTTCTTCCATTGTCGAATAACCCACCATCTTTTTGCCGAAATTTCTATTACCATGGTAGTCTTTTTTCTCTAAAAAGCCAAATCCATTCTTAACCTCTTAAATGCCGAAATAACCACATCAAATTGTCGATTTCTCTTTGTTCTCCTCCATCACAAATAGGTTGCTATTATTTTCTCTTAATCAAGTTTTAAAAGTCAGATCTTGTTCAGTAGCTATCTAGGCCACAATATCAAAGGTTAGATTCGATAAGTGATTCGTCAAACATCATTTAGTATGTTTTGGTAAAAGTCGGAGGGCTATCTAACCCTTCTTTTCATTAACCTTTTTTTGATAAGGGTAGGGTTCATAAATCACAAGTGTAATAGGGATCTACAAGTCTTTGCCAAAAAACTATTCTTTCGTTTTAGCTTTTGGGTAAGTGTTCATGATTTTAGGGATATGTGGCCGAATGGTCTACAGTAAGTGAAAGGGTGACTTAAGTGGATACAAGTCACCTATTATTTCATCTTTAATGATTGAGATTAATGCAGATCTAAGGATATTTGAGAATAGTAGCTAAGGAGGGGCTATGAGAATAGGTGGCACGCAGTAAGGTTACGGTAAGGCTTCAGTTTTTGGTAAATATTGTGGTTAAGTATGGAATTGATTCGAGGTTGGTATTGATTGTAGGTTGAGGCTGAGGATAGTGTAGCAGGGGTCATTAACCAGGTGTGTGCATACATTACACACATGACTAATCGGCAAAAGCCGAAATCCCAAAATGTCAAAATGTCGGAATGCCAAAAAGGTGGCGCCGGCAATAACACGAGCGTACGAACACTCGTGTAGAGATACCGATATGATTGTCGAGGCCTAGAGAGCGATCTCATGGTCTCGAGCCACTATTTGGCCAATCGGGCTAGACAGGGCTAAATGGGCCTACCGAGCTTATGGGCCCAAATTGGCAAAAGTTGTTATGTGAAATTGTATGATGGATTGATATGAATGATTGTATGATTTGATTATGATCGAGCCTAATAGGTTACATAAGCATGATTGGGCTTAATGAGCTTTATGAACATGACTGGGCTTAGTGGGCCTTATGGGATTGTAGAAATACATGCTAGGGTTTTAATGGACTATAGGCCTAGTTCCGATGAATTCTCAAATTGCATAAGACTTAATTAAATAATCAAACATGTCTGTGGACAAGTTGCTAGGCTAGGGTGTGGCAATGGATGTGTGCATGTCTAGGATTGGATCTAGGAAGAGCTTGGTACTTAAACGGTCCGAGTGACCCACCTCCTCTTCTCTTGAATCCTACCTTGTGCATGATGTTCGTTCACTTTAGCCGCAAGGACTTGTTGATGGGCCAAAGTTCATAATTAAAACCCGTACTATTAGGAAAATACCAAAAATTCCCCTGTAGAGTAGAATTATGAAAATGCCCTTATGGAGTAGAAATTATGGAAATACCCCTGAAGGGTAGAATAACGAAAATACCCCTATAGGGTAGAAATATGAAAATGCCCTTGTAAGGTAGATTTACGAAAATACCCCTGGGTAGTGAAATGACTAAAATACCCCTAGGTGCTTAATGTGTGGAAAAATTTGTATGTTGCATTCATGAAATGTATGTTGCATTTGGGTGGGTTTAATGGAACGGAGGAAGATATATAAGGATCGTATAGTCACTTGACGACCGTGGATCCACTGGTGGCTTTAAGCCCATTATATGAAAAGTAGCCTTGCTGCAATGTTTGAGTAGTGCCGCTGTTGGTGCTACCTTTGAAGTGTAGGGATGAGTGGGTTGATATTTATATCCCCACAGGAGTGTAAGGTTGGAAGGGAAATGGAGTGCAGGGTTGGATTTGGGATGGGTGCATTACATTTATGTGAAACTGATGTGATTTGAGGTCAATGTGGGCTAAAGCGTACACACTGAGTTTTGAAACTCACACCCTTTAATTTAATGTTTCAGGTGACCCTCAGTAGACGGCTCGACGTGGGAGAGGACTCGAAGATGGCCACACTGCAAGGTACTTAGAAATTTTAAATAGTTTTTGAATTACTTTATTTTAATTACTTGTTTTCTTTTTTATGGGTTGTAATAAGGCCTTGTACCTCCGATTTAACTTTACAATTGGGTTTTATTTTTGTTACAACTGCCAAATTATCAAACTTAAAGAAATGTTTAAAGTTAAACGTGGTTTTCTAAATAACTTTAACACATGGACGTTTTCCTAAAACATGGGCTTTCATCATAACTTAACAAGTGTCAATGATTTTGGGTTTCTAAATCTTAAACTTAAGTTTTTAACCAAGTAAATTTCCTACTGAACATAAATTTAACTGAACAAAGTCATTTTGGAATAATCCCTTTAATGTGACATCACCAGATTCGGCCATAACGTCTGGGCCGGGTTTGGGGTGTTACATATACCAATTCATAATTAAAAAAATTTCATACCAAATTTGCATTATCAAACATGTACCAAATAAGTCACTTCCATACCTATTTCAACCTACCAATTCAATCCCAATAAAACCTATCAAATAATCACATTTAAACATCACATATAGCATGTACCACTCATCCAAAATATCATAGAAAGAGCATAACATATAATGCATTCATAGCAAGCTAACCATTTCCATTTTAAGCCATATCTCATAGCTTGAACAAGTATCCCAAACATGCCACATTCACTAACACATATATAACCATAATCATTAACTTATAAACTAGCATATACATGCCATATTTTTAATATTTACAAAGATCCAAAAGTACCAAAGGTTAACTTAGATAGTGCGATGGCAATCTCTGACTTCGTCCGAATCGAGCGAGCTTTCGAATCTATAAAAAACATGGAAAATAACCAAAGTAAGCTTTTAAAGCTTAGTAAGCCTGTATAATATAGAAACAAACTTACCAAATTTATCAACAAGCATTTAAATCAATATAAACCAACTCATATGCTCACATTGCCTATTCACATGATTCAACCACATGTTAGTAACATAGCAATCATGTATTCATCTATTCAAAAGATGTAAGAACATATAACAGCCTTGTACTTATAAATCATGTATCAGTTCATTTATTCATCAAGTGCTCATATAGATAAGATCATATAACCATGTAACCATTTATCAAACATATCACATATCTCAAATAACATAAGAAACATATATCATATAACTTGTATTTTTATACTTGTAACATATAATTCATAACATTCATGTAATTCATATATCATATACTATGTAATCATATACCTTTCGCATCAAATAATCTTATACATCTTGTGTCATTTGTAACATGTATTCACTTTGGTATAATACCTGTTGAACCTTTGAAAACATCGAGGGATACTCAGGTGATACACATACAGTGTACAATTGGTAATCTGTCAATTCATTTTGTATGCTCTTTCGAGCCATGTATAGTATGCTCCTCCTGAGCTGGTAACGGTAAGCCTGAAGGCTGAACATGTAGGCCCAAAGGCTGAATGGTAAGCCCGAAGGCTGAACATATAAGCCCAAAGGCTGAACAGTAAGCTCGAAGGGTAAACAGTAAGCCCAGAGGTTGAACGGTAAGCCCGAAGGCTGAACATGTAAGCCCAAAGGCTGAACGGTAAGCCCAAAGGCTAAACGGTAAGCCCGAAGGCTAAACATGTAAGCCTGAAGGCTAAACATGTAAGCACATGAGCTGTGGTGAGTCCAAAACAAATGAAGGAGCTCAACCAACCTGTAGCCCTAGTGACATGTCACTTGTATCTTACGACTTTCTACGGTTCAAACGGGACTCTGTAATCAAATTGAACATGTAACCAATAAGCATTTCAATTCATTACTTCCTAAATCCATTTATACCATATGAAACCCAACATATATTCAATAGGCAATTTGATTTCATAATTCATTATACATTCATATAACATTAAATATAGCAATTATAAATATAATACAAGTTCGATTCTAATTATACGAACTTACCTCGATTTAGCTCGTATGCTTGATATCTACTTGTCTACCTTTTGTTTTCCTCGATCAAGTTTCGAGATTTGCTTGTCTTGATCTATATTAATTCAAATTTAACTCAATTATTCAACAAAACATTCAATTTAGTCCAAATACATGTATTTTAGCCATTTTTCAAAATAGCCCTTGTATTTCACATTTTGTCAATTTAGTCCCTAATTCATAAGTATGCAAAATACATCAAATCTTCATATACTCATCATAGCCGAGTATTCATGTATACCTTACAAGCATATAACTTTCATTTATTCACATTTCTAACCCCCAAATTTCTATCTTTTTCAATTTAATCCCTAATTCACATTTTTATAAAAAATCACTATAAAACTTGTATATCACTAAATAACAATCAATAATCCACCATTATTCATCAAAAAAACCAAACATTCAACAATGGCATAACTCAAAAACATCATAAATTTCAAAAATTGAAGCTTGGGCATGATAGAACACAAAGCAACGATCTCAAAAACATAAAAATCATTAAAAATCAAAGCAAAACATACCTTTAATCAAGAAAATAGTGGCTGAATATCATGTAAACATATAACCCTATTTCTTTGTTGAGTTTCGGCTAAGAATGATTGAAAACCAAGGTATAATTCATTTGTTTTCTTTAAAGAAAATGACTAAATGGCCATTTACCACTTTAACCTTAATAAAACTATAATAAAATCATACAAAATATGGACATTATTGTCCACCACCGTCCATACTCAATAATAATGGGTAAATTTCACTTTAAATATTTCTTTTATAAAACCAAAATCAATTAAGCCATTTTTCGAATTTAACTTAAATGTATCGCTTTACGCGATTTAGTCTTTTTTACCGAATTAGCTATTTAAACAATACAATTTCTTTACGATTCCAACACAAAGTAATTCTATCATGCTGTAAAACTTATAAAAATAATAAAAATAATATTTTAATTGATTAAGTGGTCCCGAAACCACTCGTTTCGATTAGTCTCAAAATTTGGCTGATACAATCAGCTCAGGAGGAGCTTATCGATCATAGCTTAAAGGAGTGAATATGATAATAAAGACGGATTATCGATTAATACACTTAGTGTGTATCACCCGTGTATCTATCGATATTTTAAGAGGTTTAATAGGCATAATTCTGTTACTAGTTATACGAATGAGTTACTGGTTATACGAATGAATTCTAAGTTATATGAACGAAGATGAAATGTTACAAATATTTTACAAGTTCTATGAAATTGGTATTATATGATGTATTGAA
Organism: Gossypium stocksii; assembly: GCA_020496765.1. NCBI lineage: Eukaryota > Viridiplantae > Streptophyta > Magnoliopsida > Malvales > Malvaceae > Gossypium > Gossypium stocksii. Next base: position 49,041,590 of record CM035624.1, read on the forward strand.
GAATGAAATGTGAATGATGGTTGTTTAAATCCTTGTGAATGGATGATTATTTGCATCTATGTGACTAACATGTTGATGGATACCTGTGTATAGGCATTTAACAAGTTAATTGGATATACTATGTTACTTGTTTTAATTATGTATAAATGGTAAGTCAAATTCTATATTATACAGGCTTACTAAGCTAAAAAGCTTACTCAGTTTCTTTTTCATGTTTTATAGAGATTTGGAAGCTCTCTCGATTCGGAAGACGTCGGAGACTCGCATCACACTATCCAGTTGTCGATTGGTACTTTTGAATCTTAAGAAATGTGTAAATATGAATGTATAGGTTAGTTAAGAAGATGATGATTATGGTCACTTTAGCTTGTGAAACTTGTATATATTTTGGTATGTTTAAGCCATGAGATTTGGCTTAACTTGGCTTATTGTTTTGGTTATGTATAAGTTATTATGATACAGTATGTTTTGGTAAATTTTATGATGGAAAGAAATTGAGCAAATGGTCATTTTGGTATGTGATGTATAATTACTTTGAAAATGATTGATTGTGGATTAATGTTGGATGACCAAATGGTTCAATTATAGAACTTGTTTTATATGTGTTATATAGATATTGAAACATGTTATTTTGGTATGTATTTTAATTAGGTAAATGGTGTTGAAATGGATGAAATAGATATGGCATGATTTGAATATTGAATGATGTTGATTGGGTGCCTATTTATGTCTTAAAATGGTACCATTTGTGCTTGTGTAGGTATGCATAATTTGGGTGGCAAAATGGCTTGGTAAATAGCCTATTTTTGTCCACACGGGTAGAGACACGGGCGTGTGTCTCAGCCCTGTGTGACACACGGTCATAGTACACTATCATGTGCCCCCTGGTGTTGCAATTAAATGCAAGTTAGTATGCTCCACACGGCCTCACACATGGGCGTGTGACTGGCCGTGTGGCATATTTCAGTATACCCTACAAGATTAACACGGCCTAGCACACGACCTAGCACACGGGTGTGTGTGGCCATTTCGAATAGGCACACAGGCTAGACACATGGGCGTGTGGTTGACCATGTTTCCTAAGTTAAGGAGTTACACGGGGTTGGACACGGGCTGAGACACGGCCATGTGATCCCATTTCAAACATATGGCTTGTGACACGGGCGTGTCTGGTGGCCATGTGAGACACACGGCCAGTTTACACGAGCGTGTCTCCCCTATTTTGAGAATTTTCCTATGTTTTCTCAGATTATTCATATGAAATCAGTTTAGTCCCGAATGCTTGTTTAAAGCCTCGTAGGCTCATTTTAATTATTATGTGATTGTATATGAATAATTATTGTTGAAATTTGATAGTTGTATGAGAAATGTATGCTGTAACACCCTGAATTATAGGCCTAGAAGTATTGGGCCTTGAATTTGGGATCGGTTAGGAGGCAGCTTAAATAACTTAAATGCATTTAAAAATTTAACAATTTCATGTTTGGTTTAATGGCTAGGTGATTTAGGAAGGGTTGGTAGTGTGGGAAAAGTCATGGGCTCGATCTAGGGCCTTAGCAAAATTTTTGTTTTTCTTCTAAAGGGCCCTGGGCATTAGGTTGAGGGCTTATTAATAAATCCTGGTTAAAAATGTCACTAGGAACACGCCTGGCCTAGTGGCAAAAGGCGTTAGGAGCAGGGAGGAGCAGGGTTCAAGTCATGGCATGCACAAAAATGTTGGGTTTTTTTAAACAACCTAGAGGTCAGCGGGAAGGCTTTATAATTAAATTGTAACACCCCAAACCTGGCCTAGACATTATGGCTGAATCGAGTGATGTCACATTATAGGATAACTCATACAAATCCGATACATTGAAAAACTTAGGCTATCGCTCGTTTGTGGTTCAAATCAATGGTTATTTTCAAATCGACTTTGCTAGAAAATGTCTAGAGATATAAATCCATTTGAACCTTAGCTTGTCTTAAAATTTCAGGTGAGTTAGATAAAAGCTTTTGATTTTAGGAGGAAAAACCCATGTTTAAGAAAAATAATAAATTAATTATATTGATGTTGAAAACATGTTTAAATTTTTAAGAAAAACCAATATTTGAACCATAATCATAATAATAAAGCAATCCAATGTAAATTCGTACCGGAGATGATAGGCCTTATTACATTTCAATGAAAACAATAATTAAAGATAAAGAAAATTTGAAATTATTAAAACTCATAATTAATCTTGCAGTGTGGCCACCTCTGAGTCCTCTCCTACGTCGAGCTGCCTACTGAGGGTCACCTGAAAAAAATATAAAAGAGGGTGTAAGTTTGCGAAAACTTAGTATGTAAGACCCTCGGTAATCATATCAACATGCAATTATCACATTGGACCTAAGCCCTATCAATATCGGTGGCTTCGGGCCTCAGCCCATAATGGCCCCAGTTGGGCCCTAGCCCATAACACAATATATAATGGCCTGCGGGCTTAAGCCCGTAGTGGCCTTAGTTGGGCCTTAGCCCATATCACATCAATATCACATCTATGCAATGCTCCCATCCCAATCCAACCCTGCACTCCATTTCCCTTCCAACCCTACACTCCATTTCCCTTCCAACCCTACACTCCTGTGGGGATATAAATATCAACCCACCCATCCCTACACTCCAATGGTAGCACCGGTTGCGGCACTACTCAATCGTTGCAGCAAAGCTGCTAAACATATAATGGGCTTAAAGCCACCGGTGGATCCATGGTCATCAAGCGACTATGCGATCCTCACATATCTTCCTCCGTGCCATCAAACACACCCAAGTGCAACATACATCACATGAATGCAACATACACATTTCCACATATTAAGCACCAAGGGGTATTTTAGTCATTTATACAATGAGGGCATTTCAGTCATTTCATTCAGTATTCCTACCCTACAGGGGTATTTCAGTAATTTTACCCTACAAGGGTATTTTAGTAATTCTTAACAGTATGGGCTTTAATTACGAACTTTGGCCTGTCAACAAGTCCTCGTTGGCTAAAGTGAATGGACACTACACACCAGGTAGGATTCCAGAGAAGAGGAGGTGGGTCATTAAGACCGCTTAAGTACCAAGCTCTCCCTAGATCCAATCCTAGACATGTATATGCCCATTGCCACACTCTAACCTTACGACTTGTCCACAAATGTGCTTGATTAATTAATTAAATTTTATACGCTTAAGGATTCATTAGAATCTAGGCCTAAAAGTCCACTATAATACCCTAATAAGTCCACATACTTCCATAAATTCATACAGGCCACCAGGCCCAATCATATCTATATGGCCCATTAGGCCCAACCACAAATATACGGCCCATCAAGCCCAATCCATTCCAAACCATTCAACCAACTATACCAGCTCGTCACTTAATATCACTTATCAATTTCTGCCAATTTGGGCCTATGAGCCCGTTGGGCCCATTTAGCCCATTCTGGCCCAGTTGGTCAAAATGTGGCCTGAGACCATAAGATCGCTCTCTTGGCCCCTGTTGTCGTATCGGTTTCTCCACTCGAGTGTTAGCACACTCGTATGGTCACCGACGCCAGCCTTTTAGCTTTTCGACTTTTCAGCATTCTGGCTTTTTGGGATTTCAGATTTTGCCGATTTGTCATGTGTACGGTGTATGTACACACCTTTTTTGAGATACTACACTCAAGTCCACGAGTCACAACCCTATAACCAGTCAAAAGTCAACATTAGCCATCAATAACGACCCTAAAAACTTATTCCTAAATCACTAATCAATACCTACCTTGACCAATTCGGTTTATCCTTCGTAAGTCGTAGATTACGACAAACCCCCAACTCCTTGTGAAAGATTTGGGTTACAAATGTAATCTCTCAGTTGTTAATATTGAATAACTGTTGTTAATCGAGGATTATAGTAACGAAACTTAAACCCCATTCCAAGATCCAAAATTCGGCCTTACCAATACACCTTGGCCGACTCCCTACCTTCAATCGATCGATGGGTGAAAGATCCTATCCAATATTCCCAGCCTTGCTAACGCCACCCTATTAAAGAGTAAAGGGAATCGGTAACCTCGAAAGAGATCAAAAAGAATAGAAAGAGATCTAGTTCACTTACCAATTGTGCAATCGTTTGCCACAGGAAATCGAATCGGGATGGGTATGTTTTGAAGAAGCAAAATTTGGTTTTGCTTTCTTGATGGAGAAGAAAACCTATTCAACTAAGGCCCTAAGTGAATTCGGCAAGGGTCATGAACAATGAAGAAGTAACACATAAAAAGAAAGATTTAGGAGAGAGAAGGATGAGGAAAATCAGCTACCTAAAGACCCAAGTAGATTTGGCACCTAAAGCAATTTCGGGAAAAAGAAAGTGAAATAAATTGGCTTTTAGAAACGAAGGAAACCTAGGCATTAAAAACACACAATGCCCAAAAGTGAATTCGGCACACACCAAAAATGACTAAAATCGACTCTAATCTCCCATCATAGCCAAATTTACCTTCAACACTTGCCACTTTAGCTCAAACTCATCCACACACCTCAATACCTAAATTTTCTTGTAACACCCCAAACCCGACCCAGACGTTACGGCCAAGTCTAGTGTGTCACATCACCTATAACTAACCATGTTACCTAGCTACTAATATTAGGGTGAGTTTTGAAAACTGTGGTTAAAGTTTAAAGAGAAAATCCCGGTTAAATCGTGAACGTCCTATCCACTACCAACTTTTAGAATTATTTCCAGCTAAGACTTAACTCTAGTTACTCGTTTCATACGTGTGATTAATTTTGAAAACGTTGATTAATTTTAAGAAAACTCGCGCAACTTTATTTAAATCAATTATGGTATAATAAAAATAAATAAATAAAAACCCAAATTAAAAATAATAGAGCGGCCTTATTACAAACCCAAAATCAGAATAAAAATAATTAAAAATAACTAAAAATAAATACAGGAATAAAAGACTAAATAAAACTAACAGTCCAGTCCATGTGGCCACTCTAAATCCCTCCCAGCTCCATGTCCACCAGTCTAGGGCTCACCTACATGGATGGAAAGAAAGGGGTGAGTTTGGAAACTCAGTGTGTAAAGAAAGCCCATCCAGAGCCCAAGTCAGCTTAAGCCCACTGGGCTTGAGCCCTATCCAGTCATAGTAATATCTGGGCTGAGGCCCTATTCAGTATTCAATTAACTGGGCCTTAGCCCTATTCAGTAAACAGTACATCTGGGCTTTAGCCATTGTCAGATGACAGTACGACCCATAGGCCCATTACAGTAACAAAACAGATATCATGCATGAATGCAAAGCCCATCACATGCGGGGAGACTACTCAACCCACCCAACTGCTACACTCCAGCCGTACCAGCCCTACACACCTTGTGGGGAAACTACTCGACCCACCCAATCGCTACACTTCACAGTTGCAGCATAGCTACTCAGATAATATGGCCAAGCCACTAACAGTATAACGAGGCAAAGCCTCTTTCAGTAATACGAGGCATAGCCCTTTTTCAGTAATCCAAGGCAAAGCCTCTTTTTAGTACTTCCTCCATCAAATAATCCCAGTCCCATGCAACAGATAATCATGTCATGGCATACAGTGAACAGAAATGGTAAAACATGCATTTCAGTCAAATTTAGCCCTAGGAGGTATAAAGGTCATTTTACATTTAGGGGTAAAATTGTAATTTCTCACTCTTAAGGGGTATTTTAGTAATTATACCAATTTTTAGGGTTTTATGTATAATTCAGTCATTAATAATCCAATTTTCATCTCAGCAGTTAATTTAGCCCATTTTAACAATTTTTAGCTATTGGGCCCTAAAACCCCTAATGGGCCCTACAGTGTCTATAAGCTACTTAAGCCCATTTAGTCCAAGTTTTATGATCGGTTTACCAGTTTTAGCAGTTTTGGGCCTACAATCTACCAGAACACGTTTATCGCTTATTTTACCCATATGGGCCCATAAGCCCATTGGGCCCACATTCGGCCCATCGAGGCCCAACTTACCAAAATGCATGAAATCGCGCACTCACTAACCTTACCGATTCTGATTACAGATCTATCACTTCCAACCAACCCACGAGCACTCGCACACTCTTAAGTCCACGAAATGCCGGAGTTTCGGCATTTCAGCTTTTACCAATTTGAACTACAATAGGGTGTTCGATACACACCTGATTTGCGACGAACAACGACAAGATCTGCTCCAAAACAATCCTACATTCATTTAGATCATGTTAACATCTAAAAAGCAAATTGAATAACCACTACTACCCTAACATACGTATTCGGCCACCATAACCTTAGTCTCTTGTACACTTACCTTTGCTGCAACTATGCCTAGATCTTAGATCTAGTTGCTCCACTGGTCCTAGCCTTCAACACCCCTCAATTGATCACCGTCAGTCTACCCTAGCACATAACAACCCAAATGATAAAACCAACGGAGCCTCTAGCTCCAATCGATAATTACCCTATACAGGGGTTTTTGGCTTTTCCTTAAATCTCAAGATAATGAATGAATAAAGTGTTTCGATTACTTACCAAGAGATCTACTTGTTGAAAAATGTTTCCACACTTTTCCAATCTCAGATCCGCTATGAATCTAACTTAAACGCGAGTAGAGAATAGATCTAGAAATTAATTCCCGAACCACTAAGAATATGGAGATTTTGACTTTTCTCAATCACTTAAAAAAATGCTAAAAGAATAGAATACTTACTAAGGTTTAATCTTGGTTATCCCGAAATCACCGTGCCTTGAAAGAGAGTACCCACTTCGAGAACAACAAGAACAAAGAGAAGATATGGATGAAAGAGATGTCGACAAGGCTATGAATGTTGGGAGATTCGGCTAGAACAAGTTTGGCCAACAAAGATTTGGGTTTAGCAATATTTGGCTATCATGGAAAGAAAATCAAAAGGGAAAAATTTTAAGAATAGAGGTAGAAGATTTTGCGAAGAAAAGATGAGCAGAAATTAAGATAGAAAAACAAGAATCGATTGAAGAAAGAATAAAAATACAACCGGCTAACACTAAAATACTCCAACTAATCAAAAAGAGAATGAATCATAAAAGCCAAAATTCCCAAAGCTCTTTCGGCACTCAATCGCTATAGCCAAATAGGTGCCACCAAGAGTCCTATTTTGGCACAAAAATTCTTCCTAGAATCAAATACCATGTTTTGCTCCTTAAATTTAGCTACCATCCAATTTGATTTCCATCCAAATTCCTTCCCACCGATTAGCAGCAGTCCACCGCTTGCACCGCTTCACAATGCTGCTAGGAGAGTTTCGGTCCAGCCTGCTTACTCTCCCCCATGCATGCAGCAAAAACAAAGATCTTTCCGCCCCCAGCAGCTCGAACCCAGGACCTCCCAGCAACCACACACGCTGCTGGCCACTACGACGCGTCTTTGCTTTCAATACTATACCGTCGCAATAATTTATAAGCCATATCCACTTCAGTCACGAGTTTACTAAAAATAAAACAAAAATTCACATGCTCCTAGGTTCAAACTCACGCCCACTCGAAATCCTAGCACGCTGCTGCCACTGCGCCACAGGCACTCTTGTGGCATACTCCGTTCGTAACTTCTCTTAAGCCCTATTTAACGCAACCACATTGTTCTAAAATAAGTAAACATTCTGCAAGCGTCGTGCCTTGAACCCAGGGTTCCCTTCCTGCTTCCTAACGCGTCTAACCACTGGGCCAGGTACTTTCTTGTGCCTAATCTTAGCCCAACATAATTATAAGGCCTAATGCCCAGGTTCCCTTAAAGAAGCAAAAAAATTAATTTTTTTTGCTAGAGTCTTGGATCGAACCCAAGACTTTCCCCACACTATAAGTCCTTCCTAATTTATTGAATTACTAAACTAAACACCAATATTAATAACAATAATTTTTTTATAACAATAATTTTTAAAACTTCTAAATTATTCAGGTCGTCTTCTATCCAAACCCGGACTCAAGGCCCAATACTTCTAGGCCCAAATTCAAGGTGTTACATTTCTCCCCTTATCATGCCCATCCAAATCTCTTTATACCAGAGTTTCAAACCATCACCACCACTTGCACAGCACAAGTGTAAAATAATACTCTTAATGCCCAAGCTGATGCTTGAACCTTGGACCTCCCTGCTCCACATATGGCGTCACCCTCTACTCCCCAAAGTGGAGCCATTATGCCACTAGGCCACCAGCCCATTGCGACTTATTTCCTCTTCATTTAATTAAGAGCCATAGCTCCTGAAGTCAAGGTTCCCTAAGGCCAAAAATTAAATCTTTCCCTATGGTCTACCTTAAACCCGAGACTTCATACCAACCCTATAATACTTAAAATTTATTCCCTACTAGTTCTAGCCATGCAACCAAAGATTCATCACAAGAATAAAAAGTTTTGGGATTTTTGGGGCATTACATAAATGGGGAGGAAAAATGACGCAAATTAAGCGGCAGCTTAATGGCAAGAGACGTATAACGGAGCCAAGAGTTTGGGGGTTCGAATCTAAATGGTAGTAAATATTTTTAGAATAACCAAGTTGTGGGTTAATAGGCTTTAAAAGTAGTTAGGGATGGAATATGACACAAGGAACGCCTAGGGCGTAGTGGTGATAAGCGTGCTAGGGGATCCGAGAGGGCACAGGTTCGAACACTTGGGCAGGCGAAGTTTTGGTTTTTATTCTTAAGTAACCGTGGCTTCAGCAAGCAAGCCATATAAATAGTTGTGACTGAAATATAGCACAAGAAGAGTTGCGGTGCAGTGGTAAGCGACTTGTAGGGACTTGGAGGGCTGGAGTTCGAGCTACCCCTTGCGCATGGGTGATTAAATTTTGCTGCTCATGTGAGAAAGGTGATTAAAGTTGATTGAAACTTCTCAAGATTGAAGTTTGAATCGGTCAAAGAGTGATTCAGTCAGTGGAAATTCGGATGGGATAAGGATGAGGGCTGATTTGAATTGATGGAATTTAATTTGATGAGGTTGAGCCAAAATGGGACTTTTGGGTAGGTGAAGATTCGACTTTATGGAGTTTAGGGAGGTGCCGAATTTCCTTTGCCAGCTTTGGGTTTTTGGCTCTTTGTTCATTCGGTACCTAACATGTTTGTACATTTTTTCCATTTTTGGTATTATGCGTTTTTCTTTCTCAATTTTCGGTAAGCCAAATTCTCTTAACATTCTTCTTCCCTTTAGTTCTCTCCACTAATTTCTCAAGCCGAATGCAACCCTTTTTCCTTCTTTACACTCTTCGTTACTTTTCTTTCTAGGCTAGCTGAATATTATTCTTCTATTATTCAGATTTCAACTTTTCTTTGCACCCTTTATCAAATCTTCTTCTTTTCATCTCTCTCTAACTTATTTGTGGATTTGACGTGGGAAACTCTGGTAATCGGTAAGTGAACTAAACCATCTTCGTTTTTCTTAATCTTTTAAAAGTCCCTTTTCTCTTCTACGGTATTATGGGGCCAAATACTCTTTGTTGTAGTGATTTGATTAGGAGTGGATTCGTGAGGTCCAAGTGGGTTTGGAACAATCGTATTTTGCTTTGGCCGCAATTTAAGGTATTATGCAACGAGACGAGGGCACTTCTAATCAAATGATTTGTGAAGTGATTAAACCGTTGTTGTTAAGGTGGGTATCGATTAGTGGTTTGAGAATAGGCTCTTTAGGGTCTTTGTCAATAGAGAAACTGATAACCGCTACTTGATTGATTATAAGTTCGTGGTTTGAGGACTTGGGTGTAATTTTTCTAAAAGGCATGTACATACACTTCACACACAAAAGATCTGCAAAAGTCGAAATCTCGAAAAGCCAAAATGTAGAGAAGTTAGCGCCAACAACCACACGAGTGTGCGAACGCTCGTGTGGAGATACCGATACGATGACATAGGCCCCATGCTTGATCTCATGGTCTCGAGCCACTTTCTGGTCGATTGGGCCGAAATGGGCCAAATGGGCCCGATGGGCCAGTAGGCCTATCGCTAGTAAAATGGACAGATTAGTATGATTTAACGACCTGGTTCGGCTAATTACATGGTTTTTGGTAGATTTGGGCCAAACGGGCCATATAAGTTTATGGGACCCATTTGGGCTACGTATTGGGCCTCTAGGCCCAGCGAATCTGTAACTCTTATAATAGTGGCAAAAATGCTTCGAATAATTGTGAAAATGTTATTGGGCCAGAATGTGTATGTAGGCCCGCGATAAAATATGATCGATATGCTTAAGGGCAAAATGACTGAAATGCCCCTGTATGTTATTGTATGATTTTGTATGCCATATGTACAATTGTGATGCATTCATATGATACCATGTTGCATGTGGGATGGGTTTGCATTGGAGGAAGTGTTATGTGAGGGTCGCACGGTCGCTTGACGATTGTGGATCCAATGAAGGCTTTGAAGCCATTGCAGCTCTGCTGCAACGATGAGTAGTGCCACAACCGGTACTACAACGGGTGTGTAAGGATAGGTGGGTCGATATTTATATCCCCACAAGAGTGTAGGCTTGGAAGGGGGTGTGCAGGGTTGGATGGGAAAAATGTGCATTGCATATACATATTGATATTATTGTGATATGGGCTCAGGCCCAACCGAGGCCACTATGGGCTAAGGCCAAAGGCCACTGTATGTTGAGATATGGGCTTAGGCCCAACTGAAGCCATTATGGGCTAAGACCCAGAGGCCACTATTATTGAATTGGGCTTAGGTCCAAAATGTTATTGCATGTTATATGTTTGTCGAGGGTCATACACACTGAGTTTTCGAAAACTCACTCCTTCTTTTAATTTTACAGGTGACCCATAGTAGGAGGCTCGATGTATGAGAGGACTCAGAGGTAGGCATACTGCAAGTTGATTAATGATTTAGTAGTTTCAATTATTTTATTTTTAATTATTTTTATTGGGTTGTAATAAGGCCTTTTATCTTCGGTATGATTTTATATTTGGTTTTATTATTATAACTGCTGGATTTCTAAAATTAAACATGTTTTCTAAATCAACATAAACATTTGAATGTTTCCTTTTGCACGAACTTTTGCTGTAATTAAACAAGAAATTTAACAAGGTAAGCAAACTCGGGTTTTCAACTTACAAACTCAAAGCTTTTATTTAAACTCACCTGAACTTTTAATTAAGCAAACCTTCTAATGAATTCGTTTTAAGCTAAATTAATTTTCTAACGAAACTATTTTAAAAATAAACCCTTATTTGGACCATGAACGGATGATTATTTTCAAAGTCTTCTAACGTATTCAATTTGTGTGAGTCACCCTTCAATGTGACACCACCAGATTCAGCAATAACGTTCAGGCCAGGTTTGGGGTGTTACATATGTTTTGAATTGTGTTACAAGTCCAGTAATACCTCGTAACCCATTCCAGTGATGGATACGGGTTAGGGGTGTTACAAGCTCAGGAGGAGCTTGTCGTTTATAGCTTGAAAGACCATATATGTATAAGAATTGATGGATTACTATTTAGTACGCTTTGTGTGTATCACCTACGTATCTGATGATATTCTAAGTGGTTCAATGGGCATAGTTCTATTACAGGTTAAGTGAGTTGATAAGAACTAGCAAAAGAGTTACTTGAATTACATGGCAATGGTATTACATGTTATATTGAAGCATGAAATGGATGATATATGTCTATGAAACTTGTTTAATTGTTGTGCTCATCTATGTTATTTGGTTATTATATGTGCTTTACATGACTAACCTATTGGTGAATACATGTGTTTAGGCATTTGACAAATTGATTGGAATATATTATGTTTAATTTCCTAAATTGTAATTAAGTGGTAAGTCTAATTCTATTTTATACTAGCTTACTAAGTTATATAGCTTACTCTATTTTCTTTTCCATATTTTATAGTGATTCAGAAGGTCGCTCGGATTAGAAGTCATCGAAGATCTCATCACACTATCCAGCTATCGTTTTGGTACTTATGAACTTGTGTATTTTGGTTATATGGCATGTATAAGAGTTGTGGTCATTATGGCTTATATGTTGGTAATGTATTTAGCCAATTGATTTGGCTTATAAACGATGTATGTTTTGGTTATGAGTATAGCCATGTGATTTGGCTTATTTTGATATATTTGGTTATGTGTTTATATGTGTAAATGGCCTTTTGTTAAGTGGTCTATAATTGCTTCATAAATGCTTTGCTGTGAATTGGTAATGAAGATAGCAAATGGTTAAATTTGAAAATGTAGTAGCATGTTAAGCATTAGGTAAGATGATGCATATATGAAATTAACCATTTAGGTGATTACTGGACATGAACTTAGTATGTGTTTGAATGGTCAGCTGGGATGATTATGAGTAATATGTGGTTGGTAATGAAATGGTATGTTTTAGGCTTGATTTGGTTGATTGGAATGCCTATTTTGGTTATGGATATATACTTTTGAATTGTGTAGGTTAGCATCAAATTTAAGTGAGCAATGTGGCTTGGAAATAGCCTATTTTTGTCCACACGGGTAGAGACATGGGCATGTGTCTCAACCATGTGTGACACACGGCCAGGTGACACGACCGTGTATCCCCTGTAGTTTTTAATGAAAGCAAGTTAGTGAGTTACATGGGCTAGTCACATGGGCATGTGGTTAGCCGTGTGACACAGGTTAGAGAGTTACACAAGGTAGAACACGGTGTGGGACATGGCCATGTGATCCCATTTCGAATGTCCACACAGCTTGTGACATGGGCATGTCTTTTGGCCGTGTGATCCCATTTCAAACGGCCTGGCCATATGAGCATGTGTCCCATGTATTGTAAATTTATCAATATTTTTCTAAATTTTCATAAGTTTACAATTAAGTCTCGAATTACTTTTAATGATAGTTTTGGGCCTCGAAGGCTCGTGATAAGACTATATAGATGTGTGTGAATGAATTATGTATGAATATGAATTATGGATATGAAATGAATGATTATTTATATGATAAGTTTGATAATGCTCCGTAACCTTATTCCCGTGACAAATTTAGGTTAGGAGTGTTACATTTATTAGTATTAGAGCTACAGTTTAGTCGATTCTAAGACTAATGTAGCGTATGTGAGTCTAGTTATACATGTGATATTTAACCTGTGATAGTGTGAGATCTCCTAATAGCTTCTAAATCATGTTCTTGCATAGTAAATGGATCCCAACCTAGTTGACTCTGATGATGTAGAAAGTAATGTGCCAGCCTCCGTTTATGGAGCCACGACATTCGAATTGAGACTTGTATCTAAGGTTCGTGGAAAAGAGGCCAAGGAAGCCTTCTTCCAAATGATGAATAAATGGTTTAATGAGTTTTTCCGAACGAATCTGACTGCTCAAAAACCTCCACCCCCAACTATTTCCCAACTGATTCCCGTAGCTTCTCAAAGTCCAAAATCTATACGTGTGAGTAAGCCAAAAGTGTGGGGCTGAAGAGTTTAGAGCTACTATTGATGATGATCTTGAGAGAGTTGAGTTTTGGCTGGAGAACATAATTCTGGTTTTTGATGAACTATCCTAAACACTGACTGAATGTGTTAAATGTGTTGTATTACTTCTAAAAGATTCAACTTAACAGTGGTGGAATACCTTGATATCTGTGGTGCCGAGAGAATGAGCCATATGGGAATTCTTTCAAACTGAGTTTAGAAAGAAATACATAAGTGAACGGTTTCTTGATCAAAAGCGTAAAAAATTTCTGGAACTGAAACAGGGTCGTATGACCGTGACCGAATATGAAAGAGAATTTGTGAGACTAAGTAAATGCGCCCGAGAGTGTGTCTCCACTGAAGAAATTATATGTAAACAGTTCGAAGACGGATTGAATGAAGACATTAAGCCTTTAGTCGAGATTCTTGAGCTGAAAGAATTCGTTCTGCTAGTTGACAGAGCTTGCAAAGTCGGAGAGCTTAGTAAAGAAAAAAGAAAAGCTAAATTTGAAGTTAGAGATTCGAGAAAGAGATTTTCGAGAAAGTTTCATCAATTAACATTGAAGAAATATAAAGAACATCACAATCATCCTACTGTTTCTACGGGGCATTCTAGTCGACACAGAGATACGACACACTTTACTTATACACCTCAGACTACATCAGTAGCTAGCATGGGTAGTGTTAGAAATGCTAGACTTGAGTGCAAACATTGCAACAAGCCACATTATGGTGAGTGTCAGGTGAAGAGCAGAGCATGTTTCAGATGTGGATCTCTTGACCACTACCTTAGAGATTGCCAGAGAAGTCTATGGATGAAAAAGCTCAAATAGTGAAACCGAGTAATACAACTGTTAGAGGGAGGCCACCCAGAAACACTAGAAATATGAGTGGTAATCATGGTACTATGAGAGATTCTACTGTGAGATCGGAGGCACGGATGCCAGTTTGAGCTTATGCCATTTGTGCTCGCGAGGATGCATCATCATTAGATGTTATCTCAGTACATTTTCTCTTTATAACACTGTTGTAATTGCTTTGATAGATCCTAGATCAACTTATTCATATGTCTATATGAATCTAGTATCTAAAAAGAGTTTACCTGTTGAGTCCACTAAATTCGTGATTAAAGTATAGAACCTCTTAGGCAAGTATGTCCTAGTTGATAGAGTTTGCAAGAACTATCCTTTGATAACTCCAGGTTATTATTTTCTGGCTGATTTGATGCTTTTGCTGTTTAATGAATTCGATGTCATTTTGGGTATGGATTGGTTGACTCTACATGATGCGGTTGTGAATTGTAGATGAAAGACTATTGAATTGAAATGTCTGAATGATGAAACTCTTCGTATTGAATCTGATGATCCGAGTGGATTACCTATTATGATATCATCCATGCTAGCTCAGAAATATGTGAAAAAAGAGTTGTGATGCTTATTTTTCTTATGCGCTGGATACAAAAATGTTTGAATCAAAGATTGAACCAGTACCAGTGGTTTGTGAATATCCAGATGTGTTTTTAGAATAGTTACCTGGGTTGCCGCCAATCACAGAAGTTGAGTTCTCTATTGAATTAGTACCAGAGACATACCAATATCGATAGCTCCGTATAGTATGGCTCTTACAGAGTTGAAAGAGTTGAAAGCTTAGTTACAAGAGTTAACAGATAGAGGTTTTGCACGACCTAGTTTTTCACCCTGGGGTGCACCAGTTCTATTTGTAAAGAAGAAAGATGGATCGATGAGAATGTGTATCGATTATCAACGGCTTAATGAAGTTACGATCAAGAATAGGTATCCTCTCCCGCGAATCAATGATTTATTTTATCAGTTAAAAGGGGCAACAGTGTTTTCTAAGATTGATTTATGATCTGGTTATTATCAGTTGAGAGTTAAAGATTCTAATATATCAAAAACTACATTCAGAACTAGGTACAGACATTATGAATTTCTAGTAATGCCATTTGGATTAACTAAAGCTCCAGTAGTCTTTATGGACTTAATGAATAGAATTTTTAGGCTGTATTTAGATAGATTTGTTGTAGTATTCATTAATGACATTCTGATCTATTCTCAAGAAGAATATGAACATGCCGAGCATTTGAGAATGGTATTACAAACATTCAGAAATAAGTAACTATTTGCTAAATTCAGTAAAAGTGAGTTTTGGCTTCGAGAAGTTGGATTTTTGGTACTTATTGTTTCAACGAAAGGCATCAGAGTTGATCTGAGTAAGATATCAACAATTATTGACTAGAAACCACCAAGAAATGTATCTGAGGTCAGAAGTTTTCTGGGATTAGTTGGCTATTACCAAAGATTTGTTAAAAGATTCTCGATGATTGCTATACCGATGATGTGGTTATTATAGAAATATGTGAAATTTGAGTGGTCTGAGAAATGTCAACAAAGTTTCGACAAGTTGAAAGCACTGTTAACCGAAGCACCAGTATTAGTTCAACCTGAATCAGGTAAAGAATTTGTGATTTTTGGTGATGCATCATTGAATGGTTTGGAATGTGTTCTAATGCAAGAAGGCAAAGTGATAGCTTATGCTTCCAAACAATCAAAGCCGAACATCAAGTGCCTTCAGGACTACTACAGCCAGTGATGATACCAGAATGGAAATAGGATAGAGTTACAATGGATTTTGTATCGGGATTACCCTTATCTTCGAAGAAGAAAGATGCTATCTAGGTTATTATTGATCGTTTAACGAAATCTGTACATTTCATTCAAGTGCGTATAGACTTTTCACTTAATAGATTATCTAAATTGTACATCACTGAGATTGTCAGATTGTACGGGGTGCCAGTTCCTATTATTTCGGATAGTGATCCAAGGTTTACATCACGATTCTAGAAGAAATTGCAAGAAGCTTTGGGTACGCGGTTGCATTTTAGCACTACATTTTATCCTTAAACTGATGGTCAGTCTGAGAGAGTGATTCAGATTCTTGAAGATATGCTTCGTTGCTCTGTTTTAGAGTTTGAAGGCAACTGGGAAAAATATTTACCGATGGTTGAATTTGCTTATAATAATAGGTATTAGTCGAGTATAAAGATGGCATCGTACGAAGCATTATATGGTCACAAATGCCAAACTCCATTGTACTGGACTGAGCTTAGTGAGAAAAAGATTCATGGGCTTGATTTAATCTAAGAGACTAAAGAGAAAGTAAAAGTAATTCGTAATAGTTTGAAAGTAGCTTCAGACCGATAGAAGTCGTATACGGATTTGAAATGCAAAGACATTGAATTCCAGATCGGTGATAGGGTATTTCTGAAAGTATCACCATGGAAGAAGATTCTTCAATTCGGTCATAAAGGAAAATTGAGTTCGCGTTTTATCGGGCCGTATGAATCATTGAGAGGATAGGACCAGTGGCATATCGTCTAGCTGTACCGACAGAACTTGAAAAGATCCATAATGTGTTTCATGTATCTATGTGACGATGGTACCGATCAGATCCTTCGCTTATAATTCCACCAACAGAGATTGAGATTTAGTCTGATATGTCCAATAACGAAGAACAAGTCAAAATCTTAGCTCGAGAGATTAAAGAGTTTAGAAATAAAAGCATAGCTTTAGTGAAAGTTCTTTGGCAACATCACAGCATTGAAGAGGTTACGTGGGAACCCAAGGAAACTATGAGAAAGCAATACCCTAATCTATTTTCTAATGAGATTTTTGGGGACGAAAATCCATAAGGGGGAGAGCTATAACAACCTATTTTTAGTCAAATTAGAATAGTGATTTTATTATTATTTTAATGTTTATAGCATGGTAGTAGAGTCGTATAAAAAATTTGTTAAGGAATTTTACTATTTGAGTGTTTAATTTGATAAAAAGGACTAAATCCCATAAAATGTATTAGTTACATTCTATAAGCTAAAGGTGTCTAATAGCTATAGTACTTTAAAGTAGAGATCCTTATATGGAAAATAGCCCATTAATATGTTAGTGGATGATAGTGGATTGGCAATTTTGTTATTTTTAAAGATTTTAAAGGTTAAATTAGTAAATAGGTAATTAAAGGTTAATTAAAATAAAACTAAATGAATCATCATCTTCCATTATCTATCTCCATAAAAAATTCAAAGTGAAGAAGCCATTTTTGGAGACCTAGGTTTGGCCAAGCTTTCATTGTCCATTTAGGTATGGTTTTTGTTTAGTTTTTAATGATTTCTATGTTTTTGGAATTGTTATAGCTTGATTTAGCTAGCCCGGGGACTAATTTGCAAAACTATTAAAGTATTTGAGTTTTGCCATTGATGAATATGTGGGAGCTTTGTAGTTTAATGATAGATTGTGAATGTTTGATGAAAGTTAAACAAGTTTTGTAAAGTGATTTTTGATAAAATTGTCAATTAGGAATTAAATTGAGAAATGTGAAAATTGTGAGGTTAAATGTGTGAATAAATGAAAAATATGGGCTGATATAAACATATATGAAATTCATCTAGCATGGGTTGGTATTAAACTAAATGAATTTGCATTTTTATAGGAAAAGGACTAAATTGTAAAGTAGTCAAAGTTGAGGGGTAAAAGTGTAATTTTGCCAAAATATGAAATTGGATTAAATTGAATAGAATGATAATTAAATAAGTTAAATTTGATTATATAGATCAAGAAAAGCGAAGTTCAGAATTAGATCGGGGTAAAGACAAGGTTATCGAGTAGACGATCAAATCCGTCATTTGAATATGAGGTAAGTTTGTATAATTAGAATTGAGCAATATTATATACTTATTTGAAATGTATGTATGTGAATTGAGAAATTAAATTAATAATGATCGAATGCCTATTTGGTGAAGTTCGAAGAATACCGAGTCTTTTTTGAACCTTAGGAATTCGTAAGATACGAGTGACATGTCACTAGGGTTACCGTTTGGTTGAGATTCCTGCATGTGTTATGGACTCACCACAACTCGTATGAGCTTATTGATTTGCAGCTCGAAAGAGCTTACCATTTCTCAGTTCATTTGAGCTTCCACTATCCTAGCTCAGGAGAAGTTTACCGTTTATAGCTCGAAATAGCATTTATGTACAGGAATTGACAGATTACCATTTAGTACACTTCGTGTGTATCACCCATGTATCTGGCAGTATTCTAAGTGGTTCAACGAGGACAGTTCTGTTATAGGTTAAGTTAGTTGATAAGAACTAGCAAAAGAGTTACTTGAATTACCTGGAAATGGTATTACATGTTATATTGAAGCATGAAATGGATGATATATGTATATAAACTTATTTAGTTGTTGTGCTCATCTATGTTATATGGTTATTATATGTGCTTTACATGACTAACCTATTGGTGAATACATGTGTTTAGGCATTTAACAAATTGATTGGAATATATTATGTTTAATTACCTAAATTGTAATTAAGTGGTAAGTCTAATTCTATTTTATACGAGTTTACTAAGCTATATAGCTTACTCTGTTTTCTTTTTCATGTTTTATAGTGATTTGGAAGCTCACTCAGATTGGAAGTCATCGGAGATCTTATCACACTATCCAGCTATCATTTTGATACTTATGAACTTGTGTATTTTGGTTATATGGCACGTATAGGAGTTGTGTTCATTATTGTAACAACCCGATTTAGGGCCAAGTCGGAACTTGGTTTTGGGACCACGAATCCGAAGTAGAAAAAAAATTATTGTGATAATAGGTTTATAGTATGATCGAATGCATGTGTGAAAATATTGTTAAGAAATTTTATCGATAGAGGGCCCAATTAGACTAGTAGGACTAAATTGCAAAAAGTGCAAAATATGTGTTCTAGATGCAGTGGTTGCTTAATTGTAATGAATTTGTAAATTAGAGGTCCTTATTTAGTAATTAGACCATTATATATTATGATGGACAAAAATGGACATGGAAGGGTAAAATTTCAAAGAAAGGCTAAAAGGGCATTTTGGTCATTTGGTTAATAAAAGAATAAAAAGGGAAAATAAAGCAAAAATTTTTCCATCTTCTTCAAGCCTTAGCCGAAATTTTGGAGCTCTCCATAGCTAGGGTTTCTTCAACTTTCAAGATGATAGTAAGTGCATCCTAGCTCCGTTTTTAATGCTCTTTACATTTTTGAAGTCATTATCAGTCGATTTACCTATTTCTACCATTATTTTGAAGTAGGGTTTATGTTTAAAAATTTACCCATTTGTGTCATGCATATATTTTGATGTCTAATGGTAGAATATGAATGTTAATTGTGTGATAAATGACTTTTGCTAGGTAATTTTCGATGAAAATGTCTAAAAGGACCTAAATGCAAAAGTTGAGAAATGTGTGCAGAAATATGTGAATAAATGAAAAATGTGAGCTGCTATAAGCATGAATAAGATTCAGCTAGGCTTGGGTTTTGAGAAAAATGAATACTTTTCATTTTACGAGCCCAGGGACTAAAGTGTAAATAAGTGAAAAGTTAGGGCAACAATGTAGTTTTGTCTTAATATGATTTTTGGGGCCTAATTGAATAATGTGATAATTAAATGAGTTAAATGTATTATTATAGATCAAGAAAGACGAGGAATTAACCTTGACCGAGGGAAGGACAAGTTAGTGGACTAAATCGCAAAAATAGTCATTTGTATCGAGGTAAGTTTATGTAAACAATGCATCATTTTATTTTGTTTTTAATGCTTTAATGTTGTATAACATGTGTGTATGATGTATGTGACATAATCGACAAAGTTTTGATAAGTGACGAAAATCTCGATTGAACCTTAGGAATAGAATAGGATACGAGTGACATGTCACTAGGAACCTATGTGTGATTATGTGCTTATATGATTTTGGGTGCTGGTCTTGTACGTCTACCAGTGGCTAGGTAATCCTACATATGTTACGGATACCTGTCAGCTTGTGTGAGCAGCATTGTGTAGCTACGTCCCGACCGTTAGCTTGTGTGAGTAGACCCGTGACTAGCTCAAGAACGAGCATATATGTGAAATGTGATATGAGGTAGCTTGGCTACATATGTGACCCTTATGTGCAAACCTTCCATATATTAGTTAATATTCCGAATGTTCAACGGGAATGATAAAGATGTGAAAATATGTGTTTGTATGACGATGTGGTACAGGTGTGTACGTGAAATTGATAAGTATAAATTCTATAAATGATGATTGTATGGTAAGATTGTACTTGAGTGAATAAGCTTATGAGATTTCAATGATAGATGTATTATGTTTCATTATATGAAATTGCACGGTTATTAGGTGGTTATGGTGTTATTTATTTGCATATAAACTTACTAAGCCTTTTAGCTTACTCCTTTTATTTTCCCTTGTCTTATAGTGTCACGAAGCTAGCTCAGAACCGGGACTTGTCGGAGGCTCACATCACACTATCGAAAAATTATTTTGGGTATTTGATAATTGTGATATTTTTTGAAAGTATGGCATGTATAGGGACTTGGTCATTTTGTTAAATGTCATATTTGATTTGGCCAAAAATGTTGGGCTAAGTTAGTTGAAGGTTCATTTTATATAAGGCCATTTGAAACTGGCCAATGTTGGTTATTGGTATAATCATGTATTGATATCTTTCATGAATATGGTAGCTTACATGATTAAATTGATAATCATGTAATGTTTATGCATGGTGACTGTGGTATGTGAATGATGTGTGAATGATGAGTAGATGCCTCGTTGTGGAGGTTTGGTTGCTTAATTATGTCATGATAAGTATTGTTGAATGGGCATATGTGTTTTTTTTTTTGTGTGTGTGTGTTTTCAGGGTGGCAAATGGCTTGGTAAATACCTATATATTGTCTACAAGGGTAGACACACGGGCGTGTGTCTAGGCCGTGTGTGACACATGGTTTGCCCTATGTCGTGTTGATAGGTTGTTTGTCCCCTGCAACGTAGTTTTGGAGAAATAAAATGCTCAATATTGAACACACGGAGAGAGACACGACGGTGTGTCTCAGCCGTGTGTAGGACACGGCCACAGGACATGGGCATGTGCCCAGGCTGTGTGAAGTTTGCACCTTAAATGCAAAATTAAATTCGCCACACGGCCTAGCACACGGGCGTGTGACTTGGCCGTGTGACCTTAAACTTGATGATGTCATAAATAGAGAGTTACACAGGTGTGTCCCAAGCCACACGGGCATGTGACTCTCTAAAACATGAAAATTTTCTAAGTGTTGTAGCAATTTCGAAAGTTCTTGGTTTAGTCCCTAACCACTTCCAATGTAGGTTTAAGGCCTCACAAGCCCGTAATAGGGACATTATGAGTATATATGAAAGGTTTTGAATTGAATGAAATTTTATGGCACGATTTTGTATGATTAGTTATGTTTAAGTCTGGTAATGCCTCGTACACTGTCCCGGCGTCAGACTTAGGTAAGGGGTGTTACAATTATGGCTTATATGTTGGTAATGTATTTAGCCAATTGATTTGGCTTGTAAATGATGTATGTTTTGGTTATGAGTATAGCTATGTGATTTGACTTATTTTGATATATTTGGTTATGTGTTTATATGTGTGAATGGCCTTTTGTTAAGTGGTCTATAATTCTCCATAAATGCTTTGTTATGAATTGGTAATGAAGATAGCAAATGGTTAAATTTGAGAATGTGGTAGCATGTTAAGCATTAGGTACGATGATGCATATATGAAATTAACCATTTTGATGATTACTAGACATGAAATTAGTATGTGTTTGAATGGTCATTTGGGATGATTATGAGTAATGTGTGGTTGGTAATGAAATGGTATGTTTTAGGCTTGATTTGGTTGATTAGAATGCCTATTTTGGTTATGGATATATGTTTTTTAATTCTATAGGTTAGCATCAAATTTGGGTGAAAAATGTGGCTTGGAAAATAGTCTATTTTTATCCACACGGGCAGAGACACGGGCGTGTGTCTCAGCCATGTGTGACACACGGCCAGGTGACACAGCCGTGTGTCCCCTATAGGTTTTAATGAAAGCAAGTTAGTGAGTTACACGTGCTAGTCACACGAGCGTGTGGTTGGCCGTGTGAAATAAGTTAGAGAGTTGCACGGGGTTGAACACGGTCTCGGACACAGCCATGTGATCCCATTTCGAATGTCCACACATCTTGTAACACGGGCGTGTCTTTTAGCCGTGTGAGACACACAGGCTCGCCACATGGGCATGTGTCCCCTGTATCGAAAATTTATCAATATTTTTCTAAACTTTTCATAAGTTTACAATTAAGTATTGAATTGCTTTTAATGATAGTTTTGGGCCTCAAAGGCTCGTGATAAGGACTATATGGGTGTGTGTGAATGAATTATGTATGAATATGAATTATGTAAGTGAAATGAATGATTATTTATATGATAAGTTCGGTAATGCTCCATAATCCTATTTCGGCGACGGATACGGATTAGGGGTGTTACAGTCTGCCTTCAAAGCCTGGCCGTGTGGCTCAGACAGTGAATTGGCGCACATTTTATTGGGGCGTACTAGAGTATCCTTTTTACTTTTATCATATTTGTAGTCTTCGCCCAATGAATTGGATAATTATTTCTTTAGATCAAGCTAATTCGGCTGTTGATTGTGCAGTATATTTGTCAAGTTGCCACCTTTAAGACATGGACATCTCCTCAATTCTTAAGGGGACTTGTGGCAAAGAGAAGACCACTGCTACTCCGCCAAGAAAAATATCTATAAGGAAAAGGGCCAGATCAAACGAGGATACTTGAGAATCTGGGAGTAGTGAATGCTCTCCATTAGTGAGGCATAAGTCAAACAAGGAGTTTGCTCATCACTCACTCATCCTTGGTTCTTGGTCTTCTCGAGGTTCCTCTAGTGCCTGAAGGCTCCACCCCTCAAACAGGCTTCCTAGGCATGTTTTCTATCCCTTCTTGTTAGAGAACCCCTCGAAGACAGTCCCTCTAATTAAGACAACTGCCTTTCCTTCTTAAACACAGGGCACTACCCCTGCTGAATCAAGTAGCAACTTTCCTTGGCGCAGTTTTATAGAGTCAATACCATCTCAAACACCCCTTAGTTCCATTTTTCAATAATTAAGCTTGTTGCCTCAATAGTTAAGAAAAGCCTTCTCATTTTACCTTGCTTCCAATTCCTTAGAGGATCCTTTATCTCTCATGGCATAAATCTCAGAGATCATGTCTCTCGAACATGGTCTTTGGAGTGGGGCTCTCAGAGAGGGTAGTAAGTGTTACAACAACAAAGTAGAAGATTTAGAGAAATTTGTGAAATTTGGTGAAAATGCTTTGGTTGGGCTTCGTTGGAAGTATCACGCCTCAAGAAATTTGATCGCAAGGTTGTCTACCCATATTACAACTCTAATGCGCAAGCATGGGTATGTTCAAACCGAAAATAATTAGCTGAAGGATGAAATCAACCACTTGAAGGATGATAAATCTATCTTAGAGGAGAAACTCAAGGCTTAAGGGGAGAGTCGCCAGGAAGAGTTGGAAAGGCTACGCCAATCCTGTAACAGCCCACTTTATACCCTACTCGGAATGAGTGGTTTCCGGACCACTCAACCGAGTCAAAATATTATTTTTACTGCTTTAATATGTGTTACAGCATGATAGTTTATATGATATGCAAGTTTCGTTCGGGAATTTTACTGTTTGAATAACGAATTCGTTAAAAAGGATTAAATCGCATAAAGCAATAAATTAGAGTTCTATTTCATAAATGGCTTGTTTGGCAATGGCTTTTTAAATAGAAGGCCTTAAATGGTTATTTTATCATTTTAAAAGGTAGTGGACACTTATGTCCTTATTATTATGGTTTTATAAATGATAAAATAAAGGTTAGTTTTGGTTTTTAATTAATATATGTTATAATAGATTTAATAAAACAAAATAACACTCATTTTCATTTGCTCCTTTACCGATTCTTCATCAAAGTATTAAGGGTTTTCAAGCTTTTAACATTCGGTCACTTTAAG
Source organism: Gossypium stocksii (assembly GCA_020496765.1). Lineage (NCBI taxonomy): Eukaryota > Viridiplantae > Streptophyta > Magnoliopsida > Malvales > Malvaceae > Gossypium > Gossypium stocksii. The sequence goes on from CM035624.1 coordinate 49,065,908, forward strand.
CTCCAATTTGAGGTTCGTTTTTGTCCCGTTTTCGATAATTTTTATGTTTTTGAGATCGTTGCTTCGTATACTAGCTGACCCGTACCTCAATTTTTGAATTTGAATATGTCTTTGAAAAATGCCATTGATGAATTCATGATATTTTGATAGATTTTGGTGAATTATGGAATATTATGTGAGAATATACTAGAATTTTAAAGTAAGTTTTAATGAAAATGAGTTTTGAGGATTTGAATGCAAAAAGGTAAAATTTTTATGGTTAAAATTGTGATTAAATGAAAGATATGTACTTACAGGGACTATATGGATATTCGGCTAGGTGTATTGAGGTCCTTGATGTGCAATTTGTCATTTTGTGATAAAAGGACTAAATTCCAAAGTGTTGAAAATATAGGGGCTAAATTACAAATAGGTCAAAATATATGTTTTTGGATTGAATTGATTACGTTAGTTATTAAATAGTTGGATGTTACATTAATTTAGATAAAGACGATCGAATCTCGGAACTTGATCGGGGAAAACGAAAAATAGACGAGTAGATATCGGGATTTCGAGGTAAGTTCGTATAATAAAATTTGATTTGTATATGTCTATAAATGTTGTTAATTGAATGGGTGAATGTATGAAATATCTTTTAATGGAATTGTCCCTTTGATTGTGTATATATGAGTTGAATTGGAAATGTCTAAATGTTACAAGTGATAAGTGAATACCGAGCCCCGTTAGAACCGTAGAAGTCGTAAGGATACATGTGACATGTCACTAGGGCTACAGGGTAGTTTGAGCTCCTGCATTTGTTGTGGACTCACCACGTGCTCATGAGCTACACGTTTATCCTTCGGGATCACATGTTTAGTCTTCGGACTCACCGTTCAGCCTACAGGCTCATCGTTCATCCTCTAGGATCACATGTTCAGCCCTTGGGGCTTACTGTACAGGCTCGTAAGAGCATATATGATGTATTGACAGATTACAAGTTATATGTATATACACTGTGTGTGTATCACCCGGGTATCCTCGATGTTCTTATGGGTTCAACGGGAATACCGATATAAGTTACATGAATTGTAAGATGATATGGTTATATATATTTATATATGAGATACATGTTATATGAACTATAAGAATGATATGGTTCAAGACATATGATTTATATGTTACATGAGATACATGAAAGTGAATGCCATATATGTCATATGAGTTATGATGTTTATATGTGCTAATGGGTATAAATTACATGTTAAACTCTCGTATGAGATTGTTTATGAAGTTAGATGAACTAACATGTGTAAACTTGTGAAGTAGGCTACAAGAGCATATGATTAGAAATGGCCTTACTTTTATATGTATGGATTACTTTAATGAATTGGTAAGTTTAATTCCATGTTATACGAGCTTACTAAGCCTTAGAAGCTTACTCCGTTTATCTCTTTCACTATCTTTTAGATTCAGAAGCTAGCTCGATAATCGGATGAGTCGGAGATCGCCATCACACTATCTATCAAGCTTTGGTACTTTTGAACATTTTTGTAAATGAAATGGTCATGGCATGTATAGGTTAGTTGTTAATGAAGATGGTATATTTTGGTAAATGATCAAGCTATGAGATGTGGCTTGGGTTATACATATGTAGTTAAGTATTTTGAGATTGCTTTTTGATTTTATGTGCATATGGTAAACTATATGATCAAGATAGGTATATGAGCTGAAATGGTAAGAAATGAAATGTTGATAAATGAGTTCATTAATGTGGTTCTTTTAGCCATTGAATTATAATGCTTATTTGATACAAGATTTCATGATTATTATGGGTCCATATTAGGCTTGAACTTGTATTTTTTGGGTTGCCAATATTGGTATGAAATGTTGTGGTGATTAACTTGTAGGGAATGACCCTTTTTGGGTGACAAATTGGCTTAAATCAAGCCTATATTTGTGCCACACGGCTAGGGGACACGGGCGTGTACTTCGACCGTGTGTCCCCTGTACCTAAAATGTATTTGGACAGTCTTGCACATGGCCTAGACACACGGACGTGTCTGGTAGCCATGTGGCTTGGACAGTTTCGACCACGGCTTAGACACACGGGCGTGTCTAGTAGCCGTGTGAGGTAAGTCAGATTCGACCACGGGTTATGTGATTTGGGCGTGTTGGACAGCCACGACTGTGTGAGAGAACACGGGCTAGGGGCACGGCCGTGTGTCCCTAATTTGGAAGTTTTGCAACTATTCTCCTATCTTTTAGCATGTTTTCAATTAGATCCTCCATAGTTATATGCATCATTTTATGATCATTTGAAGCATGCTCTGATGATTGATAATACATGATGGCTAATGATTAAGAATTCAAAATTTTACTAATTCAGTCTGAGTACATGTCCGGTAATGCTCCTTTCCTATTCCAGCGACGGTTACGGGACAGGGGTGTTACAAATCCCATAGGGAAGCCTTCAGAAAATACTAAGAGGATATTCAGAGAAATCTTGTTAAGGCTCTACTAAGCCTTAGCTAGGTCCACTTGATTTTAGCAAGTTGGACTTAGATTATCTGAGTCATTCAGGTTTAACGTCTACCATCCTAAGGGTAATGAGTGGGAAGCCTTTTAAGAGGAGTGGAAACAGTCAGTCATCTTTTCCCCTCCCACCATGCCAAGAGCTGAAGATAATAAGGAAAACTTAGCAGATGTGGACTGAAACCTTGAAGGCCATCCTTAGATAGATGAAGTTCCTATTGAGCCCGTAAATCAACCCGCTAAAGTGAATGATTGAGCAGTCCTTTTTACTTTTCCTTGTACCTTTCTTTCTATTTTTCATGTTACATCTTACCCATTTCATGAATGAATCATCATTTTATCTTACCATTCTCATCTTAATGTCTTTAAACATAACTAAACAAAATCCATATGAATAAGGGTTTAACGCACCTAAAAAGCTAAGACAGGTTTGGCGTACTATGCATACAGGAAACACAAAAATATATAGAATTTTTCAACACCTTTTGAGCTCTAATTCATACAGTTTCGTAGTAATTTTTGTCAAAATTCATACTTTAATTATAAAATATTTAATTTGTACTTAAATTATTAACATGTTAAATTTTACTTATTTTTATAATAAATTTTCAAAAATTTTGTTTTTTCCGACAGTTTTGGACAAAAAGGTAAAAATTGGTTCAATAGATACCTCGAAAGGCTTGAACCATTGGGGTAATTTTCATATCAAGTGAATCAAGAGCATGGCTAAATTATTTTCTAGCCAAGGATAGACCAATAATGATTACTATACACACTTTATATTTAATTTTTATCCAACATTAATTGAGTCAAAAATTAATATGAAGTCTAAGAAGAAAATGGCCTAGTGTGCTAAGTATAAAGACTGAACCACTAAGAAACTGGGTAGCCAAAAACCGTCCCTATAGCTGATCGAATCAGCTAATTTTAGCTGATTTTCATACTTGCAAATCATCCCTTGAGCTTCCTCTAAATGCTATTCAAACCCCTCTACTTTTTGTGCCTTTCACTTTTTTACCTCAAGCAAAATATAGTAACATTTGAAACATTCAAACTTGCTCAATGCATGGCCGGCCAAGGGAGCTTGAATGACTAAAATTTATTTACTACTTTTAGCAGCCATTCCTACTTATAAATACCCCAATTCTCTTCCTCATTTCACAACCATTCATTCTAGACATCTCTCTCTTTCACTCACTTTCTCTCTTACATTCCCTTTTTGCTTTCCCATTTTCCTTTGTTTCATTCCTTTGCCAATTTCCCTCTTGAAAAATAGCTTTCATCCACCTTGGAGTAGCAGAATTCAAGTGCACGTGAAGGCCTTAGATCAGTAGAACAAGAAGAGAATGAAAGGAGCGCATTAGTCTGTTCTCTTTAATTTTCTTGTTTATATTGTGATCATGAACATGGATATTTATTGTGTTGTTGTTCTTGATTTAATTAAAATGACTTAAATTTAATTCATGCTAGATTGATTGCATTCTATCCACTTAAATTATTATAATCGTGTTTGTGTTGTTGTTAAGCCCTGATAATTTGTTCAATTAAATAAAATCATGCCTATGTTATACTTGCATTATAATTGTAAGGTAGCAAAATAATTTATTATTAATTGTATTGAAATTGTAATTAATTAACACATATTTAATTGGTGCATGTTTAATCTTTTAAGGTAGCTGAAGGTTAAATTAGCGATGGTATTAAATGGTACATTAGCCTTCCATAAATTGTAAGACTATTGTGATTAAATTGTTTCAATATAGGACTATGTTGTTACTTCATTTAATCTTATACTTGCTTATGAAAATTGATGAATTGTTTGAATTGACAAAATAATATGTTCAAGAGATTAATTGGTTTAGCAAGTTTGTATATGCATTAGTTAGAAAAATACCAAGTTGCCGTGAAATTATTCGTAATATCATGAACATGAGTTTAGTAATTTTAAGTTAAAAAATGTAATTGATCTAACATAATTATGTCATATTGATTAAAACTCATCTTTTCGAAATCGTGCATTGGAATTATTACCTTTTGTTTTTCTTACTTAGTTAATTTTTAGTTTTCAAATCACTTCTTCAAATCAACTATTGTTTTCACCACCAATTTGTTTAATTTCACATTTCATAAATATTTTAATCACAGTCCCTGTGGATATGGTAACTCAACATTTACTTGTCACTTTCTTACTTGATATGATTATGTACACTTGTAGATTTTTGTCGTCCCTGTGAAATTGTTAATTTTTCATTTGGTTTATCTTTCTGTTCAATTCTAATCTAATTATTTTTTCTGTGATTCTTTCAGGTGTTTATGAGTATTGATCAAATTATTGACTTACTCTTTGTAGACCTTAAAATTGAAAAGACTTTTCGACAACAAAGAAGATAAGTAGTTCAAAGAAGGGTCAAAGAGATGAACTTTGAAAATCATAATAAAGGAAACAGAGCAAATCATGCTCAAAATCCTATCTTTATTACTAGTAATGGGGATATAGCTCTAAGACACTATGTAGTGCCATTGTTTCATGAGCTTAATCTTGATATTAGGAGACTTGAAATTAAGGCACAATAATTCGAGCTTAAGCGAGTCATGTTCCAGATGCTTCAGACAGTAGGCCAATTTAGTGGAATGCCTATTGAAGATTGTCATGTTCACCTCAGATTGTTTATAGAGGTGAGTGATTCCTTTAAGTTAGCTGGAGTACTCAAAGATGCATTACGGTTAAAGTTTTTCCCATATTAACTAAGGGACAAATCTTGAACCTGGTTGAATTCATTGCCACTAGATTCCATTACCACATGGCAAGAGTTAGCAGAAAGATTCCTTATGAAGTATTTCCCACCTAGTAAGAATGGTAAGTTGCAGAACAAGATCACTACCTTCCAACAAATGGATGACGAGTCCTTATATAAGGTATGGGAAAAAAACTATTATGAAGATGCCCTCATCACGGAACCACTCATTGCATCCAATTAGAGACGTTCTATAACAATCTCAATGTTCAGACAAGGATGGTAGTAGACACTTCTGCTAATTGTGCAGTCTTATAACGAGGCTTATGAAATCATTGAGAGGACTACTAGCAACAATTATCAATGGCCAACCAGTTGAATAGCACCGAGAAAATGAGTCACTGGAGTACATGAAGTGGACACTCTCATTTTGCTTGCATCTCAAGTATCCTCGATATCCTCAATGCTTAAAATCTTTACTACTAATGGGTTTAATAATTTTGCATCTCAGCCACCAAATCAATTCAAAAATGTAGCTTGTGTTTATTGTGGGGAAAGGCACTTGTTTGAAGAATTTTTGTCAAACTTAGAATCTATTCACTACATAGGTAACTAGAACAAGAACTGAGGAAGGCAAGGACCGCAATCCAATTTTTATAACCCATCTTAGCGAAACAATCCTAATTTTTCTTGGAGTAACCAAGGTTTGGATCTAGTAACACTTATGCACAACTTAGATCAACCTAACCACCTGTATTTACCCAACAAGTTCAGAAATCAACTCAAGTTGAACCTTCTAAGCCTAGAGAACCGATTGAAGGCATATATGGAAAAAACTTTATTTCAATTTAAGGAATTTGGAGAATCAAGTGGGTCAACTTGCAACTAAACTCAAAAACCGACCACAAGGTGCTTTGCCTAGTGATACAGAGAATCCAAGAAATCTAGGGAAAGAGCATTGTACATCATTGACTCTGAGAAGCGGGAAGACATTAGAGCCCAACATTGTCGAAGTTTAACAAGAGCTAGTTGATGATTGAGATAAAGTGGAAGTTCAACCAAGTGTTGAAAATCCAGCTTCACCATAACTAGAATCTGCATAATATGATAAGGTAACTTCTAACCCAATCAATTTTGATAAACTAACAACTTCGTTAGATGTAGAATTGCCACAAAAGCTGAAAAAACCAGTTCAAGTTAAGAATCCTCCACCACCGTACCCTCCAAGACTTTAGAAGCAAAAATATTAAGTCCAGTTCAAGAAGTTCTTAGATATACTCAAACAACTTCATATCAGCATCCTATTAGTAGAAGCAATTGAGCAAATGCCAAAACTACATCAAATTTATGAAGGATATCCTATCCAAGAAATGAAGACTTAGAGAATTTGATATGGTAGCTTTGACGAAGGAATGCAGTGCATATCTACAAGATAAACTACCCTCAAAGATGAAGGATCCTGGATACTTTACCATACCTTGCAACATGGGAGAAACTTATTATGGTAAGGCATTATGTGATTTGGGTGCAAGCATCAACTTGATGCCCATGTCCATATTTATAAAGTTAGGGATAGGTGAAGTTAGACCTACTACGATCACGCTTCAATTAGCAGATCGATCCTTAGCACATCTAGAAGGAAAAATTGAGGATCTATTGGTATGTGTAGACAAATTTATTTTTCCTATTGGCTTTGTTATCTTAGACCTTGAAGTAAATAAAGAGGTTCCAATAATCCTCGGAAGGCCTTTCTTAGAACTGGAAGGACCGTTATTAACGTGCAGAAGGGCAAGCTCACCATGCGTGCTCAATATGATAAGGTAACGTTCAATGTTTTAAATCTATGTGATTTCCTGATGTAGTAGATGATTGTTCTACAGTATCTAAGTTGGCAGATTTAGCTGTAGAATGGGAACTCAACTCATTTGAGGACCCATTGGAACAAGTTTTGATGCCAGATGTGAAGAAAAGAGTGATGAATACTTAGCTTTACTAGAAGCTAACAACAAAAGAATTAATCTACAATCCCATTTTGAATCTTTGAAATTAGAAAGTAGATATTATGTTCAACTAAAAGCATTCATCAAGGAGCCACTTAAATTGGAACTAAAGGTACTTCCCTCACACTTAAAATATGTTTATTTAGGTAATGCTTCGACTTTGCTTGTGATTGTTTTAGCAGAGTTAACTGAAGAGCAAGAACATAAAGTTATTTTAGTGTTGAAACAATTCAAGAAGGCTATCAGATGGACCATAGTTGTTGTGTGTAAATATGTAATGCAAATGTGCAAGTGTACACATTGATTCAAGTAATATAATGATGAGTTAGTATCATCTCCACAGGGATTAGAAATTGATTACAATTGGTAAAGTATTACTCTAGATTTAACTAATGAAATAGTGAGAAAAAATAGAGTATAAGTTGATGAAAGGAATTAATGAATGGACTAATAATATCAATTATAACTAAAAGAAAGAATGACAAAGTAATCTAAATGTCATGGCAATTCACAAAGAATAAGTAGAGAGTATTTCTATTGTCGAATGATAAATGTTGGAATTACTCAGGGAATATTTTTGCAACAGAATAATGCCATGGCAAAATTTTGACTAAACTACTACCTTGAGAATTACTACTGCAGTCTACTTCTTTCTAGAGTTAGACTTTAGTTAGTATTCTTAGTCTGTGTATGTCTACAAGACTCACAAATGATAACCATAGTAATGTTCTTCACCTGTATAGATCGCAACTTCTATGTCTAGAGTGCTACGAATATTCTTTCAAGTACTTGTATGTATCAATCGATTAATAATCTGATGTATTTAATCTTTTCAAATTCAAATCCATCTAAGAACATGTCATGTAGTCAACTATGTATAGAGCTTGCATGCATGCATTCAAAATAAACATGAATAAAATGAAATAATGATTTTAATCAAAAACTTATCATGGGCATTACAGATAATTCAATATTCACCCAAATAATTCCAACCTAAAGATAATTAGCTCATGGGTTGGGCAATGAAATCCAAAATTAAATCACTCATCAACATTCTTCAAATTTTACAAATTAAAAAAATTAAAACCAAGGAAAAAATAGAACAAAGGCAGAACTGCAAGAAGTTCTTGCTGCACTCTAGCTTCTTCTTAAGATTTTACGCAAAACCCAGGGTAGATTTCTCTTCCCCATCTTTGCGTCTGTGATCTCCTCTTTCTAGATGTTACCCTATTCTTCTCCTCTGACACAAGTACTCCAGAGGATCCTGTTGCAGAGAGAGTAATCACTCTCTTTCTTTTCTTTGCTCCTCACAATCCGTGTGTGTTCCTCTCTTCTCTCTCCTCCTTTTATAGGGAAGATATGTCCCTCCCAACACACATACTTACTCTTTTTTTAGGGTGATTTAGCTGGTATTCGTATAGCTGCCTGAGAGTGACGTAGATTAACTGCGGCGTCATCGTCTTAGAATTTCCATGACATTTCTGTTGGCAATCTATCCCACCATTTGCTGTGGCAATGTTTTACCTCCTTCGTTCTCTTATCCTCTTCCTCTTTTCCTTCTTCTTGCCTCTTTCATCCTACCTGCACCTACTACCAAAGACTACCAAGCCTCTTTACAACAATTAAAAGTAACATAAATTTACAATTAAAACACAATCCAAGCTTTAGTATGTAATGCTCTAGTAATAAGTTTAAAATGCAAACATATTTTCCTAATTACAAGCAAATACTTCAGTTTAGAAGCCTGAAACACCGCTCTTTTCAAAAGTTATCACACCACCAAACCTGAATTATTGCTTGTCCCCAAGCAAATATATATGAGTATGCATGAATGCAGATCTGCATAAGTTTGCCCAAAACATTATAATTATCTAATATATCACTGGACTATTTGAAATATATTTTACACCTCCATTCTCAGCAATCTTGTATTAAAGAAATTTTGGTTCAAATTTTATAGGTTTGTTTAGCATACGAAATGAAGAAAATGTTACCTAAAAAAATTCCTAAATATTCATGCAATTCTGATTATAGCACGCATCCCTAATGTACTTAGTCTATCTTTCCACTAAAACTTCGTGTCTCTTCTCATAATTATTCTGTCATCACATACTTTAATTATATATATTTTTCTAGGGAATTCATCTTGTCACATGATTTTTGTATTTGACAACCTAAATGGAGCAAACACTGGATTGCCAGATATTGCATCATGCAACAATTCAAATGGAATTCACTCATGAAGCTAAAGCTTTTAACCAAAAAGATGGATGGAGTAAACAACTACCTCCTCAGCTACTCAGCCCTACACTACAATGGAGTGTCCCTAAATTATTATTCAATTAATTTTTCTAACCACTCTTATTTTAAACTGTTTTTTCTAATCAATAATGTAATGAAGTGGACAAAACATTTGTAACAACTCATTTTTAGTGAAATCAGAATAGTGGTTTTCAGACCATAAATCTGATGAGTAAATTATTATTTTATTGTTATTTTAATGTCTATGTTAGAGGCCCGTATAAAAATTTTGATAAGAAATTTTGACGTTTGCATGCTTAATTAAGTGAAAATGACTAATTTGTAAAAGGTGAAAAAGTAGATTTCTATTAGTATAAGGAGTCCAATAGCTACGAAACTTAAATGTGAGTGGATTTAAATAGTAATTACACCATTCTTATTGTTGGTGGACAAAGATGGACATAAATTAAGTGAAATTTAAGCTAAAAATAAAAGGTTAAAAAGGTAAATAAATAAATAAATCATAATTAAACTAAGCAAAAATTAATAAAATCCTCAACATTTGTTTCTTCCTCTAAAAATAGGTTAAGAAAACTCTATTGAAGGAGCTTGAACATTCGGCTAAGAACATCCTTTGCATGTAAGTGTATTTTGTCCCCCTTTTTAATGATTTTTATGTTTTTGATATTGTTGTAGCTTAATCTTGCTAGACCAAGGATTAAATTGAAAAACTGCTAAAGGTTTAGGGTTTTTCCATGAATATTTTGCACGATTCCAAAATTTTAATGAAAGATTATAAGTCCTTATTGTCAAATAAACAAGTTATGTAAAGGGATTTTTGATGAAACTATCAGTGAGGGACTTATTTATAAAAGTAGTAAAATTCCATGGTAAATTTGTGAAATGTGGATTTGTATGGGTTGATATAGGTCCCTAGTACATTTGACTAGCATGAAATGTGGATGAAATTTCTTAAATTACAATTTACGAGCTTAAGGACTAAATTGTAAAGAAGTTAAAATATTAGGGAAAAAGTGTAATTTTTCAAATGTAAGAATTTTGGACTGAATTGAATAGTATAAGTATTAAATGGATTGAATTTTCTTATTTAGATCAAGATAAACCTCGTACGGATCTAGATCAAGAAAAAGCTAAAGCCTCGAATTAGTTGACCTGGTTTCTACATCTTTGTCATCGATGTAAGTTCATATGATTAATTAATGTTTTAATTTTATATTGAATTATATATTCATGTATTATTTTCCATGAAATCGAATATGGAAATCCAACAATGTTTTGACAATTATTGAACCCCATTTGAACCTCAGGAACACGTAGGATACAAATGACATGTCATTAGGTTTACCTTCAATCGAGTGCTAGTCTTGAATGTCTTATTGATGGCTGAGGTCATCCATTTGTTGTAGATACTCAACAACTTATGTGAGCAACATCACGTAGCTTACATTCTAACCGTCAGCTTGTGTGAGTAGACCCATTTCACAGTTCGTGAGAGCAACGATGTAAAGGAAAAGGAAAGGAAAAGTTGTATGTTTAGCACGCTTTGTGTGAGCTTTCTCGTGTATCTGATGTTATTCTAAATGGTTCAATGGGCATGAAAAGGAAAGGAATGGTAAGTGTTAAAATGACTTATGTCATGAATCTATGAAAGGGATTGAAAATGAAGTGTTAAATGAAAGTATATGTATGTCCATGAAATTGTTGATTTCAAATCATGTTGATCATGTGCAATGACTTACCTTATGTTAATTCAAGTGAATTATGAGTTGATGCACTAACATGTGTTATGATGAGGCTTAGGCTTGTGCCAAGCTTATGGTTGGATTGTATCATGTTTAATTTTAAGGTTATGCATTGAAATGGTATGTTATGTTCATGTTTTACGAACTTACTAAGCATTTTATGCTTATGTAGTTTTCTTTCCAATGTTTTATAAATAATCAAAAGCTCAATCGGTTTGGAAGCTTGTTGGAGATCTATCTCACTATCCAGCGATTATATTGGTAGTTTTTGACGTTTCAGCCAAGGTTATAATGACATGTATAGGTGGACTTATGTTTGATGTTAGTTGAATATTGGTTAATCTACTTTTGGTAGTTTTGATGCCTTGATGATATCTATTTATATGACTAAGTTTTAATGCATGTTTCAATGGCCAATATGGTTTGTGATGGAATAGTTTTAATATGGTTAATATAGAGTAAGTTTGAAATGGTATTGGACTTGATGTGTATGTAGGAAATGTGGTAATGTTTCTATTTTTAAGTAAGATTTGATTGAATGCATTTGAGGTGCCTTGTTGGCATATTGGTTAGATGGATTTGGTCTTTTGAATTTGTCATTTTATGCATGTTTTGGTTTGTTTGTGATGCCTTGGTCATAGATGCAAATTGCTTGTAGCTACATGCTTGTAATGGTGATAGAAAGGGCTTGATTTTGGCCAATTTCATGTCCACATGGCCTGAGACACGGGCGTGTGACTCAGCCATGTGTGACACACGGCTATGCGACACGACCGTGTGTCCCTTGTAACACCCCTTACCCGAGTCTGATGCCTAGACGAGGTAAGAGGCATTACCATACTTGAACATGCTTAAATACACCAAAAGCGAGCCTCACTTTTAACTCTAATTTAAAAATTTTTCAAATGAACTCTTAATACCATTATTACGAGCCTATGAGGTCCAAAACATACACCGAAAGTGGTTTGGAACTAAACTGGGAACTTTAGAACTCTTTGAAAAATTTTACTTGAAACAGGGCCACACGCCTGTGTGAGGTGGGACATGCCTGTGTGGGCTGGCCGCGTGATCACACACGCCCATGTCCCTCACTCTTGCTGAATTTATTTCTTATTTCAAACCTACAGGTTTGGACACGGTTTAGGCACACGCCTGTGTCCCTTACATGGCCTAGACACGCCTGTGTCTATAACACGTGGAGCACTCTGACTTAAATACTATAAACATCAGGGGTTCACACAGCTAAGGCATATGCACGTGTGCTCATCTCATGTACAATTCTAATTTTCCTACTTAGGATGTAGGGGACACACGGTCCACTAACATGCCCATGGGGGCCGACTGTGTGTCACACACGGCTTAGGCACACGTCCGTGTGCCCATCCGTGTGGACAATTATAGGCTATTTTCCAAGCCTTTTTGCCACCCCGAAACACATCCAACTCATACTAGTTTCAAACTCACAATTCAAGGTATAACATACATTAAGGACATTCATCATTGAGGCACTCACATGCCATCATGCATATCATGAATTTCATTCTCATTGCATAAAATACAACTTAGACAACATTAGCCAATTTCAAAGGCCATTACAACTTGACTCAAGTGATAACAATGTACAACACATTTGGCTACTCAAAATAACACATACCAAAGTAACTAAACTTCCTATACATGCCATACAACAATAAGACTAACTTTACTATACCAAAATGAATTCTTTGATAGTGTGACTTCGAGCTCCGACTTCGAGCGATCCTCGAGCTAATTTGGAAAATCTACATGGAAAGGGAAATAAAAGAGTAAGCATAAAAATGCTTAGTTTGTTGCATGAAATAAAATAGCAGTAAATGTTATGGAAAGTCATTCAAACATGGCATCATGGGGTTTGTATAACTTCTTACTCTTTCTCGTATCTTACTCGCTCTTATAACATATTCGTTCAAGACCTACTTACTCTCGTGACTTACTCTTTCCTATGCTTTGCTCATTCTCATGCCTTATATTTTCATAATTACTCATGACTTACTCAAATGTACCTGTAACACTCATCATGAAACTTTAGTCTCTCTTGTTAGCTGAACAACTTAGATACATTCTCTATTAGCATGCTTAGAATATCAAAGGATACCTGTAGTGTCATTCTCATGGTAAGGTGCCAAAGCCATATCCCAAATATGGTCTTACATGGGACCTTAAACTGATGCTGAAGCCATATCCCAGATATGGTCTTACACGAGATCTCATATCGATGTCGATGCCATGTCCCAGATATGGCCTTACATGAGATCATAGAATGATGCCGATGCCATGTCCCAGACATAGTCTTATACAGGATCTCTCTCTTAGATACCCAAGCCATGTCCTAGACATGGTATTATAGGGGATCTATGTCTCATCTTGGTGCTGACGCCATGTTCGAGACATGGTCTTACACGGGACCTCATATGGACGCCAATGCCATGTCCCAAACATGATCTTACATGGGATCCCTGTTCAGTGCCGATGCCATGTCCCAGACATAGTCTTACACGGGACCTACAATGTTCATGACATGATTACGGTATCCTTCGTATCTTTTAATACTTGCATAAAGTTTTTCTTTCATGTTCCATCATTTCTTAGTAAAAGTTCATATCAATAACTTTCATGGAATTATACATAGCTCATACATTGGCTTAACAATAAGCCTCATGAAATTTCATAAATTCATAGAAGATCTTTACATTAAAATTTCCATAAAATGTAAGGCTAGATTATTATATACAACTTACCTCGGGTCCAAAACGAGGGCAATTGTTCAATTTAGTCCACTATCTTGCTTTTTCCCCTGTTTCGGTCTGGGCTTCATCTTTCTTGATCTAAAATGAAAAATTAAGCCAATTTAATACACACATTGGCTAAATAACACGTAATTTATACTTTGGAAAAATTAATAATTTTGCCCTAAACTTTTTCATATTTGCACAATAGTCCCTAGGCTCGTAAAATGAAATGCACTTAATTTCTTAACTACCCAAGCCTAGACGAACCTTTTATGCTCATATCAACCCCTATTTTTCATCAATTTGCACTTTTACTATACATTTTATCACCTTTGCAATTTAGTCCCTATTAGGGTTTCCCATGAAAATCACTTAAAGAAGATGTTTATTACACTTTAAACTTTCATTTTCTACACTAGGCATCAATTTACTTGCATGTCATGCATAGGTAAAATTTTGAATGTGAACCCTAGCTCAAATTAGTGGCAGAAATAGCTTAATCATGTTGCAAGGATTTCAAAAATATGAAGAAAATTAAAAACGGGACCAAATTGCACTTACTTGAAGGTTGAATATGAAAGAAACCCTAGATATGGAGAACCCCTTAAATTTACACCCTTGGAGAGAAGATGACAACATTTTTGCTTTCTTTTTCCTTTTTTATTACTTAACTTTACCAAATGACCAAAATGCCCTTATGGCCTTTCTTTGATATTTTTTCCTTCCATGGGCATTTTTTTCCATCATGCCAAAAATTGGTCTAATTGCTAAATAAGGACTCCTAATAATTTTTCAAATGGTAATTCATCCTCAAAGCTTCTAGAAACTTACTTTTGTAACTTTTGCAATTTAGTCCTTAAGGACAAATTAATCATATTTTCTCAAAATTTCCTTTATAAAATTTCATCACTATCATGCGATCACGTCATAAACTTAATAATAATAATAAAATATACTTTTCTACTTTAGATTTGTGGTCTCAAAACCACTTTCTGACTAAGCCCTAGCTCGGGTTGTTACAATTCTCCCTCTTAGGGATTTTCATCCCCAAAAATCTTACCAGTGAATATGTTGGGATATTGGTTTCTCATGTTTTCCTTAAGCTCCCATGTTGCCTCTTCTACCCCATGTCTTTGCCATAGTACTTTCACAAGGGCTATACTCTTATTCCTCAACTGTTTGACTTCCCGAGCCAAAATCTTAACCGGTTCTTCACCATAAGTCATGTCCGATTGTATCTTAATTTCCGTCGGGATAATCACATGTGAAGGGTCTGATCAGTAGTGTCATAACATAGACACGTGAAATATATCATGGATCCTTTCCAATTCAGACGGCAAAGCTAGCCGATAAGCTACCGGCCATATCCTCTTGGTGATCTCGTATGTTTCGATAAACCGCGGACTTAACTTGCCCTTTCGGCCAAATCTAAGAACTTTTCTCCACGAAGATACTCTCAAGAACACTTTATCCCCAACTTGGAACTCTATTTCCTTCCTTTTTAAATCGGAATACGACTTATGTCTATCGGAAGCGGCTTTTAAGCAGTCTCGAATTACTTTTACTTTCTCTTTTGTTTCCTTGACTAAATCAACCTTGTGAATCTGTTTCTCCTTACGCTCAGTCCAATATAAAGGCGTTCAACATTTACGCCCATACAATGCCTTATAAGGCGCCATTCTCAAGCTCGACAAGGAGAAACTGTTGTACGCAAATTCAACCAAAGGTAGGTACTTCTCCCAACTACCTTGAAATTCCAATGCACAGCATCTAAGCATACCTTCCAGCAATTGTATTACTCTTTCTGACTGACTGTCGGTCTGTGGGTGGAAAGCTGTACTAAAGTTTATCTTTGTACCCAAAGTTTTTTATAGCTTCTTCCAAAATCGTGACATGAATCTCGGATCTCTATTTAAAATGATCGATAATGGTACTCCGTGTAGTCTCACAATCTCTGAAATGTACAAGTCATCTAACTTATCAAGTGAATAATCCGTGCGTACCAGTATAAAATGGGTTGACTTCGTAAGGTTATCAATCACAACCCAAATAACATCTTTCTTTTTCAGGGTTGTCGGCAAACCCGTCATGAAATCCATAGTAACACGGTCCCATTTTCACTCGAGAACCATGATAGGCTATAATAAGCCGGAGGGTACTTGATGCTCTGCTTTTACCTATTGACAAATCAAGCATCTCGAAACATACTCGGAGATATCTTGTTCCATATTCGGTCACCAATACCATTTCTTCAAATCATTGTACATCTTGGTACTACCGAGGTGGATAGACATACAACCACTATGTGCCTCACATAAAATTCTCCTAACAAGCTCATCATCCTTTGGTACACAAAGCTGATCTCAAAACCTTATATAACAGTTTAAATCAATCCGGAAGTCTGAGTCAGTACTTAACTCACACTGAGCTTTCTTGGCTTGCAATTCTCTATCTTTTAACTGTGCTTCACAAATTTCTTGGAGGAACATCAGTTTGGCTCTCATCTCTGCTACAACCGAACCATCATCGTTTAGAGACAACTGTGTGTCCATGGCTCTTAAGGCAAATAGTGATTTTCGGCTAAGAGCATCGACTACTACATTCACCTTCCCTGGGTGGTAATCGATGACCAATTCATAATCCTTTAATAACTCAAGCCATCGTCGTTACCGTAGAATCAAATTTTTTGTGTCATCAAGTACTTGAGACTTTTGTGGTCGGTGAACACGCGGCATTGCTCGCCATATAAATAGTGCCTCAATATTTTTAGTGCAAACACTATTGCAGCCAACTCCAAATCGTGAGTCAAATAATTCTTTTCGTGAGGTTTCAACTATCTTGAGGCATAAGCAATCACCTTGCCTTCTTGCATAAGTACACAACCCAATCCGTTTAAGGATGCATCACTGTAAACTACAAACTCCTTTCTGGATTTAGGTTGCACTAGAATGGGAGCTTCAGTCAGTAGGGTCTTTAATTTCTCGAAACTTTGTTGACACTTATCAGTCCACTCAAATCTAACATCTTTTTGCAAAAGTCTCGTCATTGGAGTGGCGTTCATGGAAAATCCCTTAAACAAATCTCCAGTAATAACCAGCCAAACCTAAGAAGCTTCTAACCTCGGATACGTTCCTTGGCAGTTTCCATTCTACAATTGCCGAGATTTTATTTAGATCAACTCTAATGCCATCACTTGAAATGATGTGGCCCAAAAATCCAACTTCTTTAAGCCAAAATTTACTTTTGCTGAACTTGGCATAAAGTTGCTTATCTCGTAGAGTTTGCAGGACTATCCTCAAATGCATAGCATGCTCGTCCTTATCTCATGAATAAACTAGGATGCCATCAATAAAAACCACAACGAAGTTATCTAGGTATGGCCAAAAGATACAGTTCATTAAATCCATGAAGATCGCAGGAGTATTTGTTAAACCAAATGGCATGACTAGAAATTCATAATGGTCATACCTTGTCTGAAAAGCCATCTTAGGCACATCAGCCTCTTTAACTCTTAGCTGATAGTACTCGAACCTCAAATCTATCTTGGAGAACACTGTGGCTCCTCTCAATTGATCAAATAAATTATCGATCCTTGGCAAAGGGTACTTGTTCTTTACGGTTACTTTATTAAGTTGCCGATAATTTATGCACAACCTCATAGAGCCATCTTTCTTTTTGCACAAATAGTACAGGAGCACCCCATGGAGAATGACTTAGTCTTGCAAAACCTTTGTCTGTCAAATCTTGTAACTGAGCCTTTAATTCCCTTAACTCGGTCGGAGCCATTCTATAAGGAGCAAAATAAATAGGTGTAGTGCCCAGAGCCAATTCTATACCAAACTCTACCTCTCTAATTGGAGTTAATCTGTGCAACTCTTCCGAAAATACATCTTGATACTCACACACCACTAGCACTGATTCCATCTTCAACTCCGACTCCTTTGTATTCATTACAAAAGCAAGGTAAGTTACATACCCTTTTCTAATACACATCTGAGCAACCATAGAAGATATCATCGGAGGCAAGTTCTTGGATCCATCTGATTCAACTCAAAGAGTTTCACTATTCTCACATTTCAGTTCAATAAATTTCTTACTACAGTTCACTACCACATTATGGGTGGTTAACTAGTACATGCCAAGAATTACATCAAATTCATCAAATGGTAAAAGCATAAGATTAGTTGGGAAGTAATAACCTCTAATCATCAAAGGGCAACCTCTACATACTTTGTCTATCAACACACATCTACCTAGAGAATTGAAGACTTTTATCACAAATTTTGTAGACTTTAAGGGCATGCTCATGCTAGGAACTAATTTCATGCAAATATAAGAGTGGGTAGATCCAGGGTCTATCAAATCAATAACAGAAGTTTCATGAAGAGAAAAGTTACCCGTTATAACATCGGGTGATGACGTCTCTTCGTGAGCGCAAATGGCGTGTGTCCTCGCTGGGGCTCTACCCTCGGGTCTCACAGTCTATTCCTTTGGTGCACCTTTACTACTTGCTCCCGTACCTGGGTTTCTCTGAGGTCTACCTCTGGTGGGAAGGTTACCCAACCTTGCACTTAGATCTTTATATTTTTCAATCATCTCGGGGAGCTCTCTAATGAAATGGTCTTGAGAATCACACTTGAAGCAAGCGCTCTCATGTGCCTGGCATTCGCTGAGGTGGTGTCTACCGCATTAGGGGCACTCAGGCCTATTGGGTCGAGTATTACCCACACTCACAATTGAGGTGGTCTGAGCTTTGGAGACTGAATATTGTTTATTCTTGCCTTTACTTGAAAACCCTACTGAAGTAGCTGACCAAGTAGAGAATTCCTTTGACTTCTTTGAAGAGGATTAGAACAACTTGCTAAATGGTCTCTTTATCGAGTCACGAGACTCCATCTCCGCTTTCTTTTTCTCTTTGGCTAATTCTTTGGCCTTACAGGCTCTATCTACGAGCACTACAAACTCTTTTACCTCTAGTATACCAACAAACATCTTAATGTCTTCATTCAATTCCTCTTCAAACCTCTTGCACATGATGGCCTCGGTGGAAATACATTCTCGAGCGTACTTACAGAGTCTCACAAACTCACGCTCATACTTTGTCATGGTCATCCGACCTTGCTTCAACTCTAGAAATTCCTTACACTTCTGATCAATGAACTGATGACTGATATGCTTCTTACGAGACTCCTCTTAGAAGAATTCCCAATTAACTTTCTCCCTTGGTACAACTGACACAAGGGTATTCCACCACTGATAGGTGAAATCTCGTAAGAGAGACACAACACACTTCATGCACTCTTCCGGCGTGCAAGATAACTCGTCGAATACCCTGATGGTATTCTCTAGCATAATTTCGCCTTTTTTGGGATCATCATCTTTGGTAGCCCGAAATTCTTCTGCCCCTTGCTTCTGAATTCTATCAACAGGGGGCTTTTCTGGCCTTACTATTTTTGCTATCTGGGGAGTTACTAGGGTAGATTGAGGAAATTGAGGGGGTGGAGCTTGGTGTTGAGTGGCTGGGTTCGTTCGAACGAACTCAATGAACCACTTGTTCATCATTTAGAAGAAGGCCACCCCAGCTTCTCCCCACTAACTTACATTAGCTAGCCTATTCTTAGTTCTGGTTGGCACCGTCCCTTCAGCGGGAGTTGGTGTGTTACTTTTTGCATCATCTTCCGTAGATAGTTCAGGATCCATTTGCTATAATAAAACACATTCAGATTGTCAAGAGTCGTCACACTATCATATCATATATATACATAAGTATGGCATGTATAGCTAGACTCGTACATGTGCTAGGTTAGTCCTAAAATCGACTAAACACTAGCTCTGATACCACTAAATGTAACACCCCTTACCCGAGTCTGATGTCGGGACGAGGTACAAGGCGTTACTGTGGTTGTATGACTTATATGCTTTTAACGTGTGCTAAAATGACTGTTATTGAGCATGGCCGTTATGCATACACATGTGATGATTGAGCATGACATACACGATATTTGGTATGGGGTTGGGCTTGTTTTGGAGGAAGTTCTATTAATAGTGGCTTCGCCACGTATTCTGATTCTGGTGGCTCTACCATGTTATCTGTTAGTAGTAGCATGGCTGCGTATTGGTATGCAAGCTAGATGGGTCGAGTTATTTCCCCACATGGTGTGTTGGGTGGGTACGGGTGGTGTGACGGCTGGACTGGGCTGGGATTGCATTCACATTTTGTTCTGATTCTATTTTGGGCTTAGGCCAACCTAATTCTATTAATTGATTCTATAATGGGTTAAGGCACATCTGCTACTGTCTACCACAATGGGCTTAGGCCCATTTGTTCTGTTATTTGGGCTGGGCCCAATTGATCCTTTTGTGGGTTGTGACCCAAAATGGTTTTATGGTGAGCTTTGGCGCACGTATGCTCTGAGTTGGACTATACCGTTACTGTTATAGGGCTCTGGCCCTGACTATTTCTATTTTTGTCTTTGTTTTTGTATACTGACTGTACTCTAGTAAGGGGATTACATACTGAGTTTTCATAAACTCACCCCGTTTATTAACTATGCAGGTGAACCCTAGCTTTAAGAGGATCGGTGCTGTGAGGGACTCAAAGATGGCAACACAACTGCTTTCCTATTACATTTCGAAATTTATTTACGGTTTAAATTCTATTTTGGTTTTATAATTTTGTAATAAGGTCATTGGGATTTTAATTTGCTTTTATTTGTGTTTTTATTTATTTTAATTTATATCTGTTAGAAATAAACCACAGTTTTCCAAAGTATTAATTGTTTTTAAACATCACGTTTTCGTAAATCAGTTTCTGTAAAATTAGCTCCCGTAACTAAAAAAGATTTTACAAAGTAATTAATATTTCAATGTACCACGTTCTAAAACTAAACAAACATAATTGGGATTTTACTCAAGTTTTTCCTTAAGAAGAGTTTTTCAATGAAAACATGGTTTTCGAAAAACACTTCAATGTGACACGCCAAATTCAGGCCAAACTTCTAGGCCGGGTTTGGGGTGTTACAATTTCTAAACCATTGTGTTTGTTGTTAGAGAAAGGCACAATGTTCAATTTCAGCAAAGCATGTTTGGAAGCTTTTGAAGACTTGAAAAAAGGGTTAATCTCAGCTCCAATAATCGTTACACCTAATCGGAACTCACCTTTTGAGTTGATGTGCGATGTAAGTGATTATGTTGTTGGAGCTGTGATGTGTCAAAGAAGAAACAAAGTCTTTCACCCTATTTACTATACAAGTAGAACATTAACAGAAGCACAACTCAATTATATGGTAAACAGAAAGGAACTCTTTGCTATAGTTTTTGCTTTTGACAAATTCCACTAATATCTTATAGGTACTAAAGTTACAGTATTTACTGACCATGTGGCCATTGGATACTTACTCACAAAGAAAGATACAAAACCAAGGTTAATTCATTGGATACTTTTACTCCAAGAATTTGACCTTGAGATCCAAGACAAAAAAGGTGTCGAGAATCAAGTAGCTGATCACCTGTCAAGGTTGGAGCAAGATGAGGCAACTCAATCACATGTGCCAATCAATGAGAACTTTCCAGATGAACACTTATTCAAGGTAAATCGAATTCATGAAACACCTTGATTTGTTGATTTTGCCAATTATCTTGCATGTGGAATAATTCCTTGAGAACTGACATACCAACAAAGGAAGAAATTCCTTCATGGTAGTCGGTATTATTTTTAGTAAGATCCATTTTTATTTAAATAGAGTGCAGATAATATAATTCAAAAGTTTGTAGCCAAAAGTGAGATTGCCAAGATCTTATATCACTGCCATTCATCTCCAAGTGGGGGACACTTTGGTGGTTCACGAATTACAGCAAAGATTTTGCCAGCAGGTTTCTTTTTGCCTATATTATTTAAAGATGCCTAGGCTTATGTCAAGAACTGTGATAATTGCCAGACAATTGGAAATATATCAAGAAGGAATGAGATGCCCTTAACAAACATTTTGGAAATTGAATTATTCGACGTATGGGGTATTGACTTCCTAGGCCCGTTTCCTTCTTCGTATGGAAAAAAATACATTTTAGTTAATGTGGATTATGTGTCCAAGTGGGTTGAAGCTGAAGCATACCCTACTAATGATGCTAAGGTAGTCATGCGATTCCTACATAAGCATGTGTTTACACGATTTGGGACACCAAGAGCTATTATTAGTGATGAAGGTTCTTATTTTGTGAACAAGTGGCTTAAGTGGTTGCTTGACAAATATGATGTAAAGCATAAGATCGCTACTGCTTATCACCCCCAGTCCAATGGGCAAGTTGAAAGAGTGAACTGTGAAATCAAAGGTATCCTTGAAAAGGTAGTATGGCCTAGTAGAAAAGATTGGTCTTGGAGGCTCGATGATGCATTATGGGCCTATCAAACAGCATTAAAAACACCATTAGGAATGACTCATTATCGGTTAGTTTTTGGGAAGGCATGTCATCTGCCATTAGAGTTGGAGAATAAAGCTCACTAGGCTTTGAAGAAGTTGAATTTTGACCTTAAAAAAGTTGGTGAGAGAAGAATGTTACAATTGGATGAGTTGGAAGAGCTGAGGTTATTTTCCTATGAGAATGCCAAAATGTGCAAGGAAAGATAAAAAAGATGGCATGATAGTCATATACAACCTCGTGAGTTTAAAGAAGGTCAGAAGGTGTTGTTGTTTAATTCAAAGCTGAGGTTATTTCCTAGAAAGCTGAAATCCCAATGGAAAAGACCCTATACCATCTACCGAGTATATCCTAATGGAGCTGTTGAATTATACAACAATTATGGAGGTACATTTAAAGTTAATGGTCAATGTCTCAAACATTATTGGGATGGTGAAGTTGAGCAAGTTGAATACTCGTTCAAATTAACATACCCTTGATTTTTCATGAACTCAAGTTGCCAGAGCATCGACATCATTGCCGCACGTAGTCATTATCACTGCCGTACACTACCATTGCCGCCATACATCATTGTCACTGTTGCAATTTCTTCATTGTTGTAAGGTTTGCCGAAGTGAGTCTCGCCACTTTGCCGATTCCTTTTTTCCCTTTGTGCCAAAACTTTGCCGAATTTTCAAAAAAAGATATCATGTCTCGCAAAAGAACTAGATCATCAAAGACTACTCTTGAAAACCTAATTTTGATAGATGAATAAGTGAAAGAGAGATTTGATTAAATTTTCAAGCATCAACCCATGATGCCGGAAAAAGGGTTTAACTTGAAGAGCAAGGTTGTGATGGTTGAATCAAATCCACGACGTGTCTCATGTTTTCATACTAAGGCACTATCACTCGGATCCTTCACATATCGTGCCAGTCGAGGAGATCGAGGTTAGGCCTAATCTAACTTTCGAGGAGGAGTCGGTGCAGATAATTGATCGTGAGGTGAATGTGCTAAGTGGAAAATCTGTCCTATTAGTCAAAGTCTTTTGGCATAACCACAGTTCTGAGGAGGCCACATGAGAGCCCGAGGAGGCAATGCAACAACAATACCCCCATCTGTTTTAATCAGGTAAATTTCGAGGCTGAAATTTCTTTTAGGGGTAGAGTTGTAACACCCTGAAAATCCTGAGTTTTTTTAATTCTGTGTAACGTGGCATTAAATGCATGTTAGTAGTGTTGAGTTAGTGATTTTGGAGTGTTAGGGGGTTTCTATGTAGTTCAGGGATCAAGTTTAGGCATTTTGAAAATTTTTATTTTTTGTATTATGGGAACCCTGACTTCAAGTGCTAAGCCCTTTAAATAAATGTGTTTAAAAAGTGACACAAAAAGCCAACTGGTCTAGTGGTAAGGTGGCTCCACAAGTGAGGCAAGGAGGTGGCGTCACAGGGGTGGTAAGGAGATCTGGGGTTCGAGCGTTGGCATAGTATACTGATTGGTATTTCTTTTGCATCTTTGGGTAGCGAGTGGTTGAATTGGAATTGAACTCTGGAGGAGAGAGTTTGAATTGGTCAAGTGAGGAAATTAAGGAGTGGATTATGGAGTGATAAAGGGAGAAAACAAGGGTATTTGATTTGTGGGGAGTTGGAGCCGAAATGGACAGTTGGTAGGCACAGGTTTTGATTTTGGCCATTTGTTTTCGGGTTTTGGAGGCTAAGCACATTTTTAGTTTTGGCAATTATTGAATTTTCCTTCTTTCGTATTTGGCATTTTTAATCTTCGGGATTTCGGCATAGGATATATTCTTGCTCTCTTGGGGATCGAATTTTTTCTTTCTTCTCTTAGGCATTTCTCAGTTTTCTTTTTTATCGAACCTTGCCTCTCCTCTCAATCTTTATTTTTCTTATTGTTGAATCTTTGCACATACAATTCTTTTTCTTCTCTTTTCTCCCTCTCATAATTGCAACTGAGCACTCCTTTCTTCTCAATTCTTTTCTTTACCAAGCTAAAGCCGAGTTCTCAACACTACCCATTGTGAGCTGAATTTCCATTTTCCCCAAGTCTTCCCTTTCTTCTTCACCCTGTCAACTGACATAGTTGCAATAGTCGAATATCTCTACTCCCTCTTTGTCGAATCTATTCTCATTTCTTTCTTTTATCTCAAAGTTTCGGGCTCCTCTCTTGTTTTTGCTAAGATTGGGTGTAAGTGATTTTGTTGTTGGTATTATTCTTGCCTTTTATGCTGAATCTCTCTTCTCTTCTATTAATCTAAAGTGGATGGTACTTAGGTTCACTCGAGGTGTAGGTAAAGGACAAGGGATTAGTAGTAGTCAACTTCCTACTCCAAGTTTTCGATCAACGTAAGTAATCTTGCCTTATTTTTGGAAAGGGCCGAAAAACCTTGAGGGCTCTAGAAATTTGGATTTAACCACATGTGTTACAATCTCATAAATTAAGTATTTGTAATGCAGATCTAATCAAGGGGAGTAATCATCGCTAACAGTTGGGAAGGAGCTAACAAGCTAGATCATTTGAGGCAAGTACTTGTGTGGTTTCGGGCTTTTGTTTGGGGAAAAGAGGATAATGGTATTGATCAAGTGATTGATTGTTGATATTGAATATTGTAGGTGTTGTGCTAGGGATTCGTACCGAGTCTTCGTAAATCAAATGTGTACCCATACCACTCTAACTATAAATCAGCAAAAGCTAAAAAGCCGAAATGCCGAAATGCCAAAAAATCGAGAGAACAGTCACGGTAACCACATGAGTGCACGAACGCTCGTGTGGAAGGGTCAATACAATGACAGAGGCCCCATGAGCGAACTCATAGACTTGGGCCGCTTTAAGGCCAAATGGGCTGAAATGGCCCATGCGGGCCCAATGGTCTCGTGGGCCCTACACGGGCCAAATTCATAGATGAATGGGTAATAATGAGCCAGTCATGTCGTGAACATGGCGAAGGGCAATTTTGGGCTTCGCAGGCCACACGAATGTATGGGCCCCACTTGGGCCTCAGTATTGGGCCTTGGCCCAAATACACCATTTGATTGCTAAAAGTGACACAAGTCATGCAGAATTACTGTGGACTTGTTAATGGGCTAATACGTGTACTTAGGCCCACAATGACCAATGACCGTTATGCCCCTAGAGGGCAAAATGACTAAAATGCCCCTACATGTTATATGATTGTTATTGTATGCCACTTATGATATGTTTGCATTCATGTGATATTATGTTGCATGGGGGATGGGAATATTTATTGGAGGAAGTATATAATTGTTAGGGTCAGATGGTCACTTGACGACTATGGATTCATCGACGACTTTAAGCCTATTATGTGATTGACAGCTTTGCTATAACATTGGTTAGTGCCGCAACTAGTGCTATATTAGAGTGTAGAGATTGATGGGTCGATTTAATCCCCACAAGAGTGTAGGGTTGGATGGGATACGGAGTGTAGGGCTGGTTGGGGTATTTTTGCATACATATTCTGATTCTGATTATGGTAGGGGCTGAGGCCCAATTGAGGCTATTATGGGCTGAGGCCCACATACCATCGTTATTGTAATGGGCTTAGGCCCAAATTGATGTGATGCATGCTATATGATCGATGAGGGATGTACACACTGAGTTTTCGAAAACTCACCTCCTTTTTTTAATGTTTCAGGTAATCCTTAGTAGGCGGTTCGACGTATTGAGGGACTTGTAGGTGGCCACACTACGAAAAGTTAAAATTTAGTATTTTATTTTAATTTATTTTTTGTTACTTTAATTGCTTCCTTTTCGGGTTTTGATGTAATAAGGCCTTTCTCCATTTTTCTTTTAGTTTTGGGGATTTTGTTACATTTAGGTGATTAGCCTCTAGGTTTAAATTTCGTGTTTTAAACAGAAGGCAACAATTTACAAATCAAACGTAAGTATGTCAAAGTTTTCAAAGAAAAAGCTTTTGCATTAATCGAAACATAGGACACTAACAAAGAATATAAAATCTGAGGTTTTTAAATAACAACTTAGGGTTTTAAACGATATAAGTTTCCGCTGGTAACTGATTTAAACATAGTACTCCTCAGACGAGGCTGGTTTTGGAAAATAGAAACTTGTTTTGTGAACACTATTTTAATCCACGAATGATCAAATATTACCAAGGTTTTTATCAACAATGAATTTTATGACTCACCCTTCAATGTGACCCATCAGATTTGGCCATAACATCCGGACCAGGTTTGGGGTGTTACATTTAGTGGTATCAGAGCCCGATTGCAAAACTCGGGCTGTGAAATGGGCTTTAGTTTTGGATTTTAAAGTTGTTTACAAGTGAATTAAAACATTTTGAGGGATTTTGGTGTGTGGCACACCGAGTCTCCGACATCGAGCCAAGTAAGTTCTCTTGATATTGAAATTGTCTTAAACTGCTATACTGTAGATACTATTTGAATTACTTTAGATATGAGACAACTGAACTCTTTAGTTAAGGTAAGACTGAAAATTTAGGAGACTAAAATTGTAGAGCGCTTACGACTATGAAAACAACTCTGAACTAATACTTTCATAAAATATCTGCTTAATTATTGAAACTATGAGCTAAATTTCAATAAAATTTCATAAATCAGATAATACGCGAAGTGATAATGACCGCTAGAAGAGGTGCCAGAGGACTCGACAGAGGCTATGGAAGCACTAGGGTTGGCTCTTCAGCATCAGGCTATATGCCCATTATTAAAGCGAGGGATGTTCTGTCTTCACCGATAACAAAGACAGGATCATATGATCAGGCAATTGGGGATGACACATTGTCTCAAGTAATGCTAGGAATTCTAGAAAGGGTCGTTGGGCCCAATACTGGTATGGGGGAGCCAAGGGTCAATTTCAGAGCGGCTTTGATCAAATGGAGTAGAGATTTTCAAGGGTATCATGGGAGTGGCTCCTAATGTGGCTGAATATTGGTTGGAGGCCACTAAAAGAATAATGGATGACTTGGACTGCACTTCCGAGCAAAACCTGAACGGTGCGGTATCGTTGTTATGAGAGGAAGCCTACTACTGGTGGCTTACTGTGAAATAAGGCACTCAGCCTGACCGAATAACTTGGGAGTTCTTTAAATCTACGTTCCAAGGGAAATATGTGGGTGCAAGTTATGTGGATGCTCGGAGAAGGGAATTCTTGAATTTGACCCAGGGAGACAAATCCGTGGAGAAGTACGAGGCAGAGTTTCTGCGACTCAGTCTGTAACACCCCGTACCCATGTTCAATACTAGAACATGATACGAGTATTACTAGAACAATGTACGTATAATTATAGCAAATCAAGACATAAAATGATTATCTAAATTTAAATCCGTCAATTGATCACTCATCTTTTAAAAATTAATTTCACATATATCATAAACTTATAATGTAACTAACATTAGATCATACCGATAACAAAAATACGAGTGAAATATCTAATGTTAGAATTCAACTTTTAAAGTAATATTACTAAAATTTATAACAAAATACTCATGCCTTCTATACATGCCTTATTTCTAAAATGTGTTTACAAAATACCAAAAGGAAGGATGGATAGCGTTGGTGAGCTTCTGACAACTTTTCCCTGAATCACGAGCAAACTTGATTTCACTATAAAATAAAACAAGAAAGGAAAAGTAAGCAAAGTAAGCTAAAAGCTCAGCAAGTAATATGTAAATAATAAAGATAACAAACTAATAATGGCATTTATAGATCCCAAAATATGTATCCATAATTACACAACCTTTTTCTCATATGCATTTATCATTTATTTCAGTTCAGTACAAGCTGTCCATTCGAGTCCTAGTCACTAAATTATTTTTATCTGAAGCTACAGAACTCCAAATTAAGATCTGTAAATTTTTCTAGAAACTAGACTCATATTTCTTCTTATCATAAAAATTTCATAATTTTTTGTTGGTCCATTTAATACAGTTTATTCATTGAATCTCCCCTATTTTGCGGTTCTGCACCTCTTACCACTCTTCACTAAAATTTAATTATCTTTTGTTACTTAATTAAAATTAGGTTTTTATTTCTTTCTTCTGAAAATAGACTCAATAAGGAATCCAACCATATAAGTTATGTTCCTTAAATATTTTCTTACAATTTTAAATGATTTTTACAATTCAAAATAGGGGATTACAAAATTATTCTGAACTAGTCTTACAAAAATATAAATATCTCAAAATACAGAATTTCTTTGTTTGCTCAGCTCAATATTATTTAATTCCATATCTCATTCCACTTCTATTTTAACTTCTACCATTTTTAGTAGTTTTTCAAAGTCACACCCCTACTGTTGTTTTAGACTGTTTATCCCAAATTTCATTCCTTCACTAAAATTTCCTATTATCAACTTTCAAGATAATACTTATCCATATTCATCTTATCAAAATTCAATCACATATCTAACTCATAATTCAAAACTCATATATTCATATTCCGGTATTTATCCCACATTTTTCACGTTAAATTTCATTTAGCAAACTTGTTTCTCCCGGTGAACACTTCAGAAAGTAACAATATCCGATGGTTTTAGCACATAACTCCACCTTCTGTAATTAATGCCCAACTTAGTGGTATATGCACATAGCACCACACTATTGGGCTAAAATGTAATTGTGGCATACGCACTTAGCGCCACTTTTCAAATTAACATGTATAACCGTGGCATATCCACTTAGCACCACGTTATATGTTTAACAGTGGTATATCCACTTAGCACCACGTTAATGAATCAATATATGTAACCGTGGCATATCCACTTAGCACCACATTACATGTATCAATATGTGTAATCATGGCATATCCATTTAGCACCATGTTACACGTATAACCGTGGTATATCCACTTAGCACCACGTTTTTCCATTCCGAAGGTTCAACCGAGATTTCCTCATTTAATCTCAATTCATCAACCACAAATCCCTGTTTATGTCCATTAATTGAACAATACTAAAACTTATTTCACATGTCACAAAATAAAATATTATAATATAATAAAACAATACATTATTGACATATAAACTTACCTCGGTGCAAAATAAAGAAATTTTGCAATTTAGTACACAATCTTTTCCTTTCCCCGATCAAGGTCGATTCCACGTCTTTCTTGATCTAAAATAACACATTTAGCTTATTTAATACTCACATTTATCAAAACAGTCCTTAACTCTAACTTTGGCAAAATTACGATATTGCCCTTAAACTTTTGCATATTTACACTTTTGCCCCAAAGCTCAAAAATTAAAATTTTTCCGTAATTCTTATATTTTAGAACATGCTGATCATTTATTTGCCAATGGCAACATCAAATTCCTACTCTAACATGTACTTATGAACAATAGATATTTTTACCGATTAAGCTGTTTTACTCGTTTTCACTTAAAACCGAGTAGCACAAGTTGTTTAGCATAATTTAAAACCTCATATTTTATAATAAAACATCAAAATAAATACATTTCACCTATGGGTATTTTTCCAAATATAAACCCTAGGTTAAATTATTGCTAACATAAGCTAAATCGAGTTACGGGGACTCCAAAAATGTAAAGAACATTAAAAACGGGGCTTGGAATCACTTACTATGGAGCTTGGAAGCTTGAAACAAACCTTAGCTATGGAGAACCCTTGAAATTTCATCCTAATGAAGAAGATGGACATATTTTGCCATCTTTTTCCCTTTTTTAATCTTTTAGTTACCAAATGACTAAAATACCCTTCATTAAAAACTTTGGTTATTTCTACCTATGTCCATTTTTTTCCATGAAAACCTAATGGCATAATTGTCATTTAAGGACTCTACTTCAATTATGCTCTTCAATTAAATCCTTTAACATCTAGAACTCATATTTATCAACTTTTGCAATTAAGTCCTAATAGGCAAATTAGACATGCAATTCATGAAATTTTCTATCGATATCCAAACACATGCATCTAATCACTTGATAAATTATAAAAATTAATCAGAATAAATTTCTCTACTCTAGAATTGTGGTTTCGAAACCACTATTCTGTTTAGGCCCTAATTCGAGCTGTCACATAGTTGGTATGCTAAAGGGATAGTGCCAACAGACTACGAGCGATGTGTTCGATTTGAGCACAGCCTCAAGGATAGCTTCGAGTATTGAGAGCTCCACAGAGGGAGCGGGATTTTGCAGCACTGGTGGAGAAAGCAAAAATCGCTGAAGATGTAAAGCGCACTGAGCGCCTAAATCAGGCAAGAGAAAAGGGAAAGAATAAAAGAGATTTAGAGCCTTCCGGTGCTGTGCAGAGGTCTAAAAAAAGGGCCAAAGTGGATGGGCCAGTCAAAGTTGGGCTCCCTGTTGCTGCTACTAGGGTGCTACCTTGTGCTATTTGAGGGAAAGGTCACGTGGGTGAGTGTTGGAAGAGGATGAGAGCTTGTCTAAGTTGTGGTTCCATGGACCATCATATCAAGGAGTGTCCCAAAAGGTCGGATCATATGCAAGCCATTGGTAGGGGTAATGCACAACCGCCAAGGGGTGATCAGTAGTACCGAGGGGCCTTGGCCAGGCCAGGGACCGAAATGGTTTAGGACGTGGCTGTGGAGCACCGGGCAGAGGTGCAGGACATACTGAGGTGAGGAAGCCAGCCCTGGTCTATGCTGCTTGTCGCCGAGAGGACGGGGACACCCTAGATGTGATAACCAGTATGTTCTTTATTCATGAGGTACTTTATACTGCATTAATTGACATTGGGTCGACACATTCGTATGTTGCATTCACAATGACCGAGACCTTGGGTGATATGTTTGAGATTACTGTGAGTGAGGTCACGGTGTTGAGTCCTTTAGGGCAGTCGATAAAAGTAAGCAAGCTATTTAGGGATGTGCATTTAGTAGTACAAGGGGTCACCTTTTTAGCAGACTTGATGGAATTGCATTTTGGCAAATTCAACTTAATCTTGGGCATGGATTGGTTGGTGAAACACCGGGCAACCCTAGATTGTGCTGCAAAGCGTATGGTGCTAAAAACGTCAGAAGATAAGGAGGTGGCAGTGATTGGAGAGCGTTGAGATTATTTGTTAAATGTAATTTCTGCATTAAGGGTCGAGAGGTTGGTTCATAAAGGCTGTGAGGTGTATTTGGCCTACATTAGTGACGTAGATTCTAAGGGTCCTACTATCAAGTATTTGAGAACGGTAATGGAATTCCCTGATGTTTTTCCTAATGAGTTGCTTAGATTACCTCCCAACCGAGAAGTTGAATTTGGAATCGAGCTTCTACCTGGTACAGCTCTAGTGTCCATCGCTCCTTACAGAATGGCACCGAAGGAGCTGGTGGAACTTAAAGCTCAAATTCAGGAGTTACTGGACCAAGGGTTTATTCGATCGAGTGTATCTCCGTGGGGAGCATCGGTGTTATTTGTGAAAAGGAAGGATAGGTCCATACGAATGTGCATCGACTATCGATAGTTGAATAAGCTGAACATCAAGAACAAGTACCCTCTGCCAAGGGTAGATGACCTTTTTGATCAATTGCAAGGAGCTTCAGTTTTCTTAAAGATTGACCTTCGTTCAGGGTACCATCAATTGAGGGTTATAGAGGCAGATGTCTACGAGACTGCTTTTAGGACTTGTTATGGTCACTACGAGTTCCTTGTGATACCGTTTGGGCTAACAAATACACCAGCCGCTTTCATGGGTCTCATGAACTGAGTGTTCCAACCCTATCTGGACCGGTTCGTGGTAGTGTTTATAGATGATATCTTGGTGTATTCAAGAATCGAAGATGAACATGATGCTCACCTACGAGTGGTTTTACAGATTTTGAGGGGGAAGCAATTGTATGCCAAATTCAACAAGTGCGAATTTTGGTTGAGAGAACTCACTTTCTAGGTCATGTGGTTTCAACTGAAGGGATTAGGGTTGATCCTCAAAAAAATTGAAGCAGTGTTGGACTAGAAACTGCCTAAGATAGTGTCAAAAATTTGAAGTTTTTTGGGTTTGGCTGGGCACTATAGATGGTTTATTGAGGGTTTTTCGTTGATTGCTATACCCCTAACTAAATTGTTACGTAAAGGGGTACCATTTGTTTGGACAGATAAATAGTAGGAAAGCTTTGAGAAACTTAAAAAGGTTTTAACGGAGGCCCTTGTTTTGATTTAGCCAGAGCCTAGGAAGGAGTTTACGGTCTACAGTGATGCTTTGCATGTTGGCTTGGGCTGTGTATTGATGCAGGAGGGTAAAGTAGTTACTTATGCGTCACATCAGCTTAAGACTCACGAGGCGAATTACCCAACCCATGACTTGGAGTTGGCTGCGGTGGTATTTGCACTAAAAATATGGAGACATTACCTATATGGAGAGAAGTGTATAATTTATACGGATCACAAAAGTCTTAAATACCTCCTTACTCAGAAGGAGTTAAACCTTAGGCAACATAGATGGATTGAGCTGCAGAAGGATTATGATTGCACGATTGAGTACCACCCTAGTAAAGCGAATGTGGTAGCCGATGCATTGAGCTGTAAGGCTATGTCTAACCTGAGGGCTATGTTCGCTTGCTTGAGCTTGTTTGACGATGGTAGTCTACTGGCTAAGCTTCAAGTTAAGCCGTTTGGATTGAATAGATTAAAGAGAAACATTTGATAGATGAGATTTTGGGTCCTCGATTCCGTCAGGTTGAGAAAGGTAAAACTTCAGATTTTACATTGAACAGTGAAAGGGTTCCGTGAGAGAATTTGTGTACTGGGGGATACTAATTTAAGGTAGTCGATGCCAAGACTTAAGTGTGAGGTTACTAAGTTCATGAGCAAGTGTTTAACATGTTAGCAAGTCAAGGCGGAACATCAGTTACCTTTAGGATTACTTCAGTCAGTTAAGATTCCACTTTAGAAGTGGGAGAGGGTAACTATAGACTTTGTTAGTGGGCCGCCCCTGACGCCTACTAAGAAAGATTCGATATGGGTTATTGTGGATCGGTTAACTAAGTCTACCCATTTTATACCGGTCCAAACTGATTACTCATTATAGAAGTTGGCTAAGTTGTATATGGTCGAGATTGTAAGACTCCATGGGGTACCAGTCTCCATAATATCAGACAGAGATCCTCGTTTCACGTCTCAGTTTTGGAAGAAATTACACGAGGCACTAGGTACAAGATTGGACTTTAGTACAGCATTCCACCTTCAGACAGATGGTCAGTCAGAGAGGGTGATTCAAGTACTAGAGGATATGTTAAGGGGCTGTGTAATCGAGTTCCAAGGTAGTTGGGAGGAGTTTTTCCCGTTGGCTGAATTTACGTATAATAATAGCTATCAGTTTAGTATTGGGATGGCACCGTATGAAGCGTTATATGGTCGTAGGTGTCTGACTCCTACATGTTCGACTGAGTTGGGCGAGCGGCGAGTTTTGGGGCTAGACTTAGCAGCTATTACTGAGGATAAGTTGAAATTGATTCGAGATCGGTTGAAAGAAGCATCTGATAGGCAAAAATCATACGCCGACCTTAAACGCCGAGAGACTGAGTATGCAATGGGGAACTTTGTGTTTCTTAAGGTTTCCACATGGAATAAGGTACTAAGGTTTGGGCGGAAGGGTAAGTTAAGCCCTAGATTCATTAGGCCATATCGTGTACTAAAGTGTGTGAGATCGGTTACCTATCAGCTGGAATTACCTCTAGAGTTGAATTACATCCACAACGTGTTTCATGTTTTCATGATAAGGCATTATCGCTCGGATACTTCACATATCATGCAGGTCGAGGAGATCAAGGTTAGGCTGATCTAACTTTCGAGGAGGAGCCAGTGCAGATAATTGATCATGAGGTAAAGGTGCTAAGAAGAAAATTTGTCCCATTGGTCAAAGTCCTTTGGCGTAACCACAGTTCTGAAGAGGCCATCTGAGAGCCTGATGAGGCAATGCGAGAACAATACCCTCATCTATTTTAATCAGGTAAATTTCGAGGTAGAAATTTCTTTTAAGTGGTAGAATTGTAACACCCCAAAAATCCTGAGTTTTTTTTAATTCTATGTAATGTGGCATTAATTGCATGTTAGTACTGTTGGGTTAGTGATTTTGGAGTGTTAGGAGGTTTCTATGTAGTTCAGGGATCAGGCTTAGGCATTTGGAAAATTTTTATTTTTTCTATTATAGGAATCCTGACTTCAATTGCTAAGCCTTTTAAATAAATGTTTTTAAAAAGTGACACAAAAAGCCAAGTGGTCTAGTGGCAGGGTGGTGCCACAAGTGAGGCAATGAGGTTGCGTCACAGGGGCGGTAAGGAGATCTAGGGTTCGAGTGTTGGCATAGTATACTAATTGGTATCTCTTTTGCATCTTTGGGCATCCAGTGGTTGAGTTGGAATTGAACTCTGAAGGAGAGAGTTTGAATTGGTCAAGTGAGGAAATTAAGGAGTGGATTATGGAGTGATAAAGGGAGAAAATCAAGGGGATTTGATTAGTGGGGAGTAGGAGCCGAAATGGACAATAGGTAGGCACAGGTTCAGTTTTGGCCATTTGTTTTCGAGTTTTGGAGGCTGAGCACGTTTTTAGTTTTGGCAATTATTGAATTTTCCTTCTTTCGTATTTGGCATTTTTTTTATCTTCGGGATTTCGGCATAGGGTATATTCTTGCTCTCTTGGGGACCGAATTTTGTCTTTCTTCTCTTAGGCATTTCTCAGTTTTCTTTTTTGCCGAACCTTGCTCTACTCTCAATCTTTCTTTCTCTTATTGTTGAATCTCTACATATATAATTCCTTTTCTTCTCTTTTCTCCCTATCATAATCGCAACTAAGCACTCTTCTCTTCTCAATTCTTTTCTTTGCCAAGCTCAAGCCGAGTTCTCAACACTACCCACTGTGAGTCAAATTTCCCTTTTCCCGAACTCTTCCCTTTCTTCTTCACCCTGTCGACTGACATAGTTGCAGTAGTTGAATATCTCTACTCTCTCTTTGCTGAATCTATTCTCATTTCTTTCTTTTATCTCAAAGTTACAGGCTCTTCTCTTCTATTTGCTAAGATTGGGTGTAAGTGATTTTGTTGTTGGTATTATTCTTGCCTTTTATGGTGAATCTCTCTTCTCTTCTATTAATCTGTAGTGGATTCGCTCGAGGTGTAGGTAAAGGACAAGGGATTAGTAGTAGTCGACTTCCTACTCCAAGTTTTTGATCAAGGTAAGTAATCTTGCCTTATTTTTGGATAAGGGCCAAATAACCTTGATGGCTCTAGAAACTAATAAGTGTGTGGACTTAACCACATGTGTTACAATCTCATAAATTAAGTATTCGTAACACAGATCTAGTCAAGGGGAGTAATCATTGCTAACAGTTGGGAAGGAGCTAACAAGCTAGATCGTTTAAGGCAAGTACTAGCGTGGTTTTGGGTTTTTGTTTGGGGAAAAAAAGATAATGGTATTGATCAAGTGATTGATTGTTGATCTTGAATATTGTAGGTGTCGTGCTAGGGATTCGTACCGAGTCTTCGTAAATCAGGTGTGTACCCATACCACTCTAACTATAGATCTGCAAAAGCTGAAAAGTAGAAATGCCAAAATGCCGAAAAGCTAAGAGAATGGTCTCAGTAACCACATGAGTGAACGAACGCTCGTGTTGAAGGGTCGATACAATGATAGAGGCCCCATGAGCGAACTCATGGACTTGGGTCGCTTTAAGGCCAAATGGGCCAAAATGGCCCATGTGGGCCCAATGGGCTCGTGGGCCCTACACAGGCCAAATTCATAGATGAATGGGTAATAATGAGCCGGTCTTTTCGTGCACATGGCCAAGGGCAGTTTTGGGCTTCGTGGGCCACACGAGTGTATGGGCCCCACTTGGGCCTCGATATTGGGCCTTGGCCCAAATGCACCATTTGATTGCTAAAAGTGACACAAGTCATGCAGAATTACTGTGGACTTGTTAATGGGCCAATACATGTACTTAGGCCCACAATGACCAATGACCGTTATGCCCCTAGAAGGCAAAATGACTAAAATGCCCCTACATGTTATATGATTGTTATTGTATGCCATTTATGATATGTTTGCATTCATGTAATATTATGTTGCATGGGGGATGGGAATATTTATTGGAGGAAGTATATAATTGTTAGGGTCAGATGGTCACTTGACGACTGTGGATTCATCGACGGCTTTAAGCCTATTATGTGATTGACAGCTCTGCTGTAACATTGGTTAATGCCGCAAATGGTGCTATATTAGAGTGTAGGGATTGGTGGGTCAATTTAATCCCTACAGGAGTGCAGGGTTGGATGGGATACGGAGTGCAGGGTTGGTTGGGGTATTTTTGCATACATATTCTGATTCTGATTGTGGTAGGGGCAGAGGCCCAATTGAGGCTATTATAGGCTGAAGCCCACATACCATCGCTATTGTAATGGACTTAAGCCCAAATTGATGTGATGCATGATGTATGATTGATGAGAGATGTACACACTGAGTTTTCGAAAACTCACTCCCCTTTTTTTAATGTTTCAGGTAATCCTCAGTAGGTGGTTCGACATATTGGGGGACTTGGAGGTGGCAACACTACGAACAGTTGAAATTTAGTATTTATTTTAATTTATTTTTCATTACTTTAATTGCTTCCTTTTAGGGTTTTGATGTAATAAGGCCTTTCTCCATTTTCATTTTAGTTTTGAGGATTTTGTTACATTTAGGTGATTAGCCTGTAGGTTTAAATTTTGTGTTTTAAAAAGAAGGCAACGATTTACAAATCAAACGTAAGTATGTCAAAGTTTTCAAAGAAAAAGCTTTCGCATTAATTGAAACATAGGATACTAACAAAGAATATAAAATCTGAGGTTTTCAAATAATAACTTTGGGTTTTAAACAATATATGTTTCCACCGGTAACTGATTTAAACTATTGTACTCCTTAGATGAGGCTGGTTTTGGAAAATAGAAACTTATTTTGTGAACACTGTTTTAATCCGCGAATGATCAAACATTACCAAGGTTTTTATCAATAATAAATTTTATGACTCACCCTTCAATGTGACCTGCCAGATTCGACCATAACGTTTGAGTCGGGTTTAGGGTGTTACGTAGTTCCACCATCTCGATGGAATGGATGCTCTTGCTATATGCTATCTTGACAGAAAGATCCATTAATGTCGGGAAAATTATTCTCAAAGAAATTTATGACTGTACTAAAAAGAAGACAGGAAGTGATTACTTCCCATCGTTAATCACTTCACTTTGCTTAAGGACCCATGTTAAAACACAAGAAAATTTGAAGGGGCAATATGTTCAAGGGTGTATTACAAGTCATGATCTTGAAAGGTTAGTAGAGAAGGTGCATGAGCTGAATCAAGGTGGGCAAGAAGAGCCAACTGAGCCAGAAACTGAGAAGTCAACAAATGCAACTGAAACTGAAGCTAATTCTGTTACAGACACTGAAGAAGAAGAATCTGATACAGAACCAAACAGTCCTAAGCCAATTGAAGAATCTTTAGACCCTAAACCTAAGGTTGGGCCAGAAGAAGAAACAGTCAAGCCAAGTGTTGAGCCTGAATTTACAACTCCAATGCCGACTACTGCAAGTACTTTAAAGAAATCAAAGTTGTTTATTATGATGAATATGTGCAAATTCATGCACAAACAACAACAAACTTACTAGAAATATGCAAAAAGTAGAGATGATTTAATTCGAAATACTTTTAAGAATATATCTAACACTTTTGTTCCTGAGTTCCCAAATGCTATCTTTGAGACATGGATAAAAGAAACTGACGATACAAGTGGAGATGGAGCCTAAAAAGACAAAGGGAATGAGTTAGCAAATAAAATGGGGGATTCTTGTCTTGTTATTTAATTATTTTTAGGTCTTTAGGATTTTATTTCTTTAATGATTAGGATTTAATTTTTGCAAAATAAAACATAGCAAGCATGAATAATCACTTCTTTAGGAAGAAAAAGACTAAGTAATGTGGTAATGGGAATGAACCTGTCTAGGATTGGGTTAAGAGGAAAGGCTTGGTATTTAAGCAGTCTTACTAACTCACGTCTCTTTCTTTTCAACCCTACCTAGTGTTCAGTTTTCATTCATTACTTTGTTCTTGCAATGAGGACATTGCTTCTTTTTAAATGGGGTAAGGCAAATAAATTTGCTCGAATTTTTTTCATTTTCAAGTATGTTTTAATCATTTCTTTCATAAGTATGTTTTAATAAATGAATGTTTAGAGAAATTTTCTTTTAACAAGATAGTTTGTATGCTAGCATGAATGATGATTTATCTGGGTAATTGAATGTTATCATGAAGAATGGAATGTTGGTATGATCTTAGTCTTAGGTAATGTTTGCCATGAAAACCTAGTTTCTTTTGAGATTAGACATGTATGAAGGTTTATATCTTTAGAATTGACTTAGTGACTTTCTTGAGGCGAAATCCTAGGAGACATAAGAATCTAAAATGATATAGGCACCATTTCTTTGGAGCGTTTGAGTCTTTCAAGCCAACCTTATGCTATTAGACCCTTAGGACTATAATTTTGAGCTTACTGGCTTGTTTATTGCAATGAACCTATGTTACAAGCCATATTCCCGTCTTTTGAAGTTACCCTAATTTTATGCACCTATCTTAACTAAAGTTATCTTGGTAATCAATATTTGAGGAAAATTTCAGAAGATATATGTGCTCATGTTTAAAAAAAAACGCTCACAAACATAGAAAGAGTGAAGAAAAGTTTACTCAGTTCCTAGAAAAAAATGTATGAGCATGTGTTCAAAATAAGTTTGGGGGTGTTCCAAAGGTTCATTTAAATAAAAAGGTTAAATTTTGAGAAATCCAAGACAAATTTAAAGGTTAAGATTTTGAAACCGAAATTACCCATCTTTTAAATCCCTACCTTTAACCGAGCCCCATTACAGCCATATAAAAGACATATTGATTTGATAATTATGTCACATACATTAGTGGAGAGGAAGTACTAAGTTCAGCATATGAAGATCATAAATAAGCCTTATGATTGTTTTGCTTGATTGATGAGGAATTATGTTGAATAAAGAATATTATCTTTGGTTGTGGCATACATACATACTATGATTCATGTTGGCATATCTTGAAACTTAGTATAAAATTTTCAAAATGTTTGCATATGAGTTACTTGTTAATAAAAAAGATCTATGAACATGAATTTATTGATGCTTGATTATGGGACAAAGATTGATGCTACTTACTCTCTTAGCAAAATTTGCCTTAACAAAACCTTGTGCTGTGCATGAACATTACTCGGGACGAGCAATGATTT
The DNA here is from genome assembly GCA_020496765.1 of Gossypium stocksii. Lineage (NCBI taxonomy): Eukaryota > Viridiplantae > Streptophyta > Magnoliopsida > Malvales > Malvaceae > Gossypium > Gossypium stocksii. The sequence goes on from CM035624.1 coordinate 49,105,553, forward strand.
AAGTTTGGGTTTGTGTAAATTGGAAAATATATAGGATTTTTCCTATATAATTCATCACCTTTTTACTTAAAATTGTTGTTAAAACCAAGTAATTGTTTAATAAATCAATGAAATATGTGAAAATATGAAATTAGGACATAGAAATTATTAAAATATGATTTTATGCTTTATTATATAGTTTTCATGCATAAAATGGCTTATTTTATATTAATTTAAGCATGTTATATTTTTTAAGTTATAAAGTGGGCCATGCATGACTTAATTAAATAATAAAACATAAAGTTATATTTAATAATTTATTTATATATATTTCATTAATAAAATGGGTTGTAATTAATTAAGTAAATTAATTAATTAAAGTGGCTAAATTGCATTATTTGGTCCTCTAACTTTTTGCTATTTTTGGATAGGTTGTAGAACTTTATTTTAATTACAAAGTCATCCAAAATAAGACCAATTCAACCCATAATTTTAGCTGCACATGGATGCTAATAAATCAAGTTTTGGTTTAATTACATGAGGTCCCTGAAGATTTGAAGAAATCAGAGATTTACCTGAAGATTTACTGGTGACTGAGTCTTGATCCTAAGCTGATGTGGTACTTGAACCAATCAAAAATCAGCCACATTTCCTAAACTCATGGCCGACCACACTTGGGAGAGTTTTAAGTGGATGAACACTTCTACTTTTGGCAAACTAGCACCCTAGCCTCACATATAAATATGACCACTCTCCTCACTTCTCAAATCATCCCTCACTCATTTATCATTCTTTCATTTCTCATCTCTCTCAACTCTCTCTTCTCCCCACGCCATCCATTATCTTTGCATAACGATTTTAGCTTTAATTTAGCCTCTCAAGAGCCTTTGTTTGGCCACTTCAGAGAGCCTAAATGTAACACCTCAAACCCGGCCTAGAAGTTAGGCCGAAATGTAGTGTGTCACATTGATGTGCTATCCAAAATCTTAATTTTGTTTTTAAAACTGGTTTGGGAGTTAAAGACTATTTGTTAAAACTCAAAACTTTTAAGCAATTTGTTATCCATTTCAAAACATAATTACTTTTAAAACCTTAGCTGTTGCGGAAGCTGATTTAAGATAAATTGTGAAAACATAGTATTTTGAAAACAGTTATTGTTTTGAAATCGTGTTCTACTTTTAGCAGATATAAAAGCTCATAAATAAATATCCCAAATTAAAAGTTAAGAAAATTAAGAGATACCTTATTACATAATTTAAACCCAAATATAAATTACTTAAAAGTAAATAATCAAAACAGAAAGCATAAGCAGAATGTGGTCTTCCCCGAGTCCCTCGCAGCACCAAACCGCCTAATGCTAGGATTACGTAAAAAAGTTAATAATTGGGGTGAGTTTATAGAAACACAGTGTGTAATCCCTTTACTAAAGTAACAGTCAGTGAACAGAATCAGAAACAGACTAGGCATGAGCCTTTTAATAGAAACAGAACAGTTTAGATCAGAGCATGAGTGGGCCAAAACCCAATACAAATCATTTGGGTCTCAGCCCATAACAGAAATCAATTGGGCCTAGCCCATATCAGAATCAACTGGGCTTAGCCCATATCAAAGACACAGCATAAATGAATGATGCATGATGCATGCAAACCCATCCAACCAGCACACCACTCCGTCCAACCCTACACAGTCTGTGGGGATATAATCAACCCACCCATCCAACACACCAAGCTTAGCACTGGTTGTGGCACTAAGTCAACAGAACGGGTCAATGCCGTAAATAGAACAGCACAAAGCCATAATCAGAATGGCACAAAGCCATGATAATATGCGTGGCACAAAACCATCGATAATGGGTCCATAATCGGCATAAAGACTATGATATCGGCACAAAGCCTTCGGTAATGGCACCAAGCCCATAACTACGGCACAAAGCCCATAAGAACAATACGATGCCCACAATAACGGCATGAAGCCCATAATAATGGCACGAAGCCCATAATAATAGCACACAGCCTTCGGTAACATAATCGGCACTTAGCCATCGATCAATCCACAGTCGTCTCGGGTGACCTGTGTGACTTTATCAAATCAATACAGATAAACGAATCTAAGTCTTTGGTGGATCCACAGTCGTCTCATGCGACCCATGCGACCCTAACAGATCAGATCTTCCTCCGTACAACATCCCAACCCATGCAATATGTTATGTATGCAGAATATCATGCTCATAACCAGTCAAACAATCACAGTCACATCAATCAAATCATAGTCATTCAGTTACCATCAACTCAGCCAAGACAACACGAGTCAGTCTTTTTCCCCACGAGGGGTAAAATAGTCATTTTACACTCTAGGGCCAAGAATGTCATTTTGCCCTACAGGGGTATTTCGGTAATTTTACAAATCGAGGGCATTTTAGTAATTTTGCAAATCGAGGGTGTTTCGGTAATTTTACAAACTGGGGTATTTTAGTAATTTTACAAACATGGGGTATTTCGAAAATTTTACCCTATAGGGGTATTTCGATAATTTCACAAATCGAGGGTATTTCGATAATTTCACAAATCAGGTTATTTCGATAATTACACAAATTAGGGGTATTTCGATATTTCACAAATCAGGGGTATTTCAGTGATTTTACAAACTGGGGGTATTTCTGTACTTTTGCAAACTAGGGGTATTTCAGTAATTTTTCAAACTGGGGGTATTTTGGTAATTTTACACACCAAAGTCTTAACGGCCCAATAGAAGGTCCACTATCATCCCGAGTGACTAAAGTAACCTAAACAGCTTTAACAGTGTAAATGGCCCTAAGGCCCATTACTCGGCCCAAGTGGGCATACACACTTGTGTGGCCCATTTAGCCCAGAAACGACTCTAGCCACAGGGTCTACACAGCCTGGTCTAACATTTACCATAATATGCAAATTTATTTCGTGCGGGGCCCATAGGCCCATCGGGCCCACACGGCTTATTTCGGCCCAACGAGCAAGAACGCTCATGATGGTCTCGAACATCCTACGCCCATATTCGTGCGCTCGACCCACCACACGTGCGATCGTACACTCGTGTGGCATCATTCACTAGTAATTCGGCTTTTCAGCAATTGCCGATCTACAATCGAAATGAGTGTGATTACACACCTATCTTGTGTACTTGCAAAACCCCAAGAGCACCAACCAATAGCCATTCCAAGAATTCATTTAGCTCTTAAATCGATAACATACTCAATCATTTAATCTTCGATAACATAATCATCACTTACCACAACTAGAGATTTGAAACCTACCCCCTAGATTGTCGGCCCACAACCAATACTCGCATCTTGATGATTAACCGAAATACCAACACAAATTTGTTAGCTACCAACGATCAAATAAGTGTGGTCTAAATCCAAAGTACGATAAGGTAATATATTTAACTTAATAGAAAAAGAGAGTTTGGCTGCTCTTCCCAAAATTAGCGCTTCTTCGCACTAATGAGAAACCTGGAACCAAAGAACCCGCATCAAGGGAAAGAACCATAAATTGAGAACCTAGGAATAAAGAGGGGCATTCGGCTTAGATGATCTCAAGAACTCACTTAAGTCCTTATCGAATCGTCAGAACGCTTGAAGGTCGAAATGTTTGATCAATAGCAAAGGGAGCAAAATGAATGGAAGAAGAGAAAGAAACAGTAAAGAAAAGAAGAGGTTGACTTCGACTTACTTAAACTCAAAGAACAAGAGAGGAATGTTGAGAAAAAAGAGAGAGATAGATTTAGCTATGAGGGTAGAATCAAAAGAAAATAAAACAAGGAGGAAGAAAGGTGTAATCGGCTAGAAAGATGACTAAAAAGAGAAGGAAACAAAAATTGCATAAAAGAAAACAATATGGCACTTTAAGACGAGATTTGGCAATGTAAACAAAAGCACACACGGTCACTTACCAAATCGGCACTAACGAGAAAGACCTCAAAAGGAACACAAAAGAAGCAAAACTCGAGATGGTGGAAGAGAAAATTCGGTGCCTATACACACAAAATTGCCGAAAATGCACTCCCACTCCCCTTAGCCGAATTTGCTTACTCAAACTCCCCAATTCGGCACTTTCTCTCCAAGATTCAAATTCCCCGATTTCCTCCACCTTTACCTCCTCCAACACCCCAACAACCCTATTCAAATTCAATTCAACAACCAAGACCAATTCAAACTCCCTCTTTTACCAAGTCCACAACAACCTTCCAGAATTTGAACTCAACTCCACCTCTTGCAGCCCCCAAGTATCAAAACAAATATCATCTTGCATGCAATGAGATTCGAATCCCAGCCCCTTTCATTGATCAAACACGCCACTTGCCTCCTTGCCATCCAACTCCTTGTGACATAAAACACACACAAATAATTATAAAGCCTACCTACTGTCGTCCAACTTCCCTAAAGAGCTAAAATTAAATAACTTACAATGCCAGGGCTTGAACCCCAGACTACATGCATATTCTTAACGCCTCCTCGCCACTAGACCACATGCTCTCTTGTGTCATATTTCAACCAAACATATTTATAAGGCCTTTCAAATAACACCAAGATCCACCAATGGGAAAAACTCAAATTTTGCTAGAGCCCTGGTTTGAACCCAAGACTTCTCCAACACTCCCAACTCTTCCTAAATCACTTAGCCACGAAACTAAACTTGCAATTTATGAATTTTTTTCTTGCACAACTAAAATCCAATTTCTCTGAGACACGAAGCCCATTTCTTTTAGGCCCAAAATCTGGAACGGTACAACCCTACCCCCTTAAAGAAATTTCATCCCCAAAATTTCCAACTAACAGGGTAATCGTGTAACATCTACCCCACTACGCTACCGCTGCGCATTCTGATCCAAAATAACTTAATTACACCTCCAAAACATCCGCCTATCAGAGCAGATAGATTACAATTTCTAAATCCAAAATATCCCATTCAAACAAAGCACACAGAATAAATACAAACTCTAATTTTAGATGATCTCAAGAACTAACTTAAGTCCTTACCGAATCGTCAAAATGCTTGAAGGTCGAAACGTTTGATCGATAGCAAAGGGAGCAAAATGAATAGAAGAAGAGAAAGAAACAATAAAGGAAAGAAGAGGTTGACTTCAGCTTGCTCAAACTAAGAGAACAAGAGAGGTTTGTTGAGAAAAAGAGTGAGATAGATTCGGCTATGAGGGTAGAATCAAAAGAAAATAAAGAGAGGAGGAAGAAAGGTGTAATCGGCTAGAAAGATGACCGAAAATATAAGGCAACAAAAATTGCACAAAAGAAAACAATATGGCACTTTAAGACTTGGGTTTCGGCAATGTGAACAAAAGCACACATAGTCAATTACCAAATCGGCACTAATGAGAAAGACCTCAAAAGGAACACAAAAAAAGAAAAACTCGAGATGGTGGAAGAGAAAATTCAGTGCCTATATACACACGCAATTGTCGAAAATGCACTTCTACTCCCCTTAGCCGAATTTGCTTAATCAAACTCCCCAATTCGGCACTTTCTCTCTAAGATTCAAATTCCCCAATTTCCTCCACTTTTCCTCCTCCAACACCCTAACAACCCCATTCAAATTCAATTCAACAACCAAGACCAACTCAAACTCCCCATTTTACCAAGTCCACAACAACCTTCCAGAATTTGAACTCAACTCCACCTCTTGTTGCCCCCAAGTAGCAAAATAAAGATCATCTTGCATGCAAAGGGATTCGAACCCAAGCCCCTTTCATTGATCAAACACGCCACTTGCCTCCTTGCCATCCAACTCCTTGTGACAAAAACACACACAAATAATTATAAAGCCTACCTACTATCGTCCAGCCTCCCTAAAGAGCAAAAATTAAATAACTTACAACGCCAGGGCTTGAACCCCAGACCACCCTATATTCTTAACGCCTCCTTGCCATTAGACCACACGCTCCTTTGTGTCATATTTCAACCAAACATATTTATAAGGCCTTTCAACTAACACCAAGATCCACCAAATGAAAAAACTAAAAATTTTGCTAGAGACCTAGTTGAACCCAGGACTTTTCCAACACTCCCAACTCTTCCTAAATCACTTAGCCACTAAACTAAACATGGAATTTATGAAAATTTTCTTGCACAACTAAAATAAAATTTCTCCGACACACGAAGCCCATTTCTTCTAAGCCCAAAATTTGGGGTGTTACACATCAGAAAAGGAGCAAAGCAAAGAAATGGAGCAGCCCTCGTTGTTTAGAGTTTTTGGTGACAGCCACTTTGAAATTGGGTTTAATCTGTTCTTTTCTTTAATTCAAGAATGTCTGCTATGTGTTCATTACTCTTGTTTTCAACAATGATAGCTTAATTTTATTTAAGCTAGGATGATTATTTTTTATTAAATAATACTTTTTAATTTCATGCTTATAATGTTTATGCCTCAATCGATCATGTTTTCAATTAAAATCAAGTTTGTATTTCATTCATACGTGATTGGAATGCACCTAAATTAGCTGAGTGATCCTGACTAGACAACGGCTAATGGACGCATAATTGAATGTGCATGCTCTATTTAGATCCTAACCCGATTAAATTGTAGGTTGCATAACAACCCTGACCTAACTATGTTATCTGCATAGTTTTTAAATTTGTGTTACTAAACTGTTTAAAACTTGACACGTCCTTGTTACCTCACACGGATACTAAGAAACCCTTAGTCAATAAGGATCAATAAAATGCATATTTACCAAGTAAAGGATTGCGAAGGACCTAACATGGTTTCCAAACTCATAGAAGATCAAGTTGCCATGGAATGTTTTTCCGAATGTTATTAAGCATGTTGTTAATAAATTGATTTTAATTAAAGTAATTATCCTAGCTTCTTTATGTTATAATTGTTTCATGTTGTGCTTAATTATGCTAAAATCCATTTCATTCATATAGTTGCATACTTAGGAATATTTGCATTAGGGATCATTGCATCTAGTTCATTATATTTCATTTTAATCAATTCTTCCGAATCAAATTCTATTTTTTTCACCAAGTTGTTAACATAATTTCATAACTAATTGACTTAGCACAAATACAATCCTTGTAGAGACGATAACTCTATACTTACTTATTACTTGAATGACTGTGTACACTTGTACAAACCCCAGTGTTACAGCACATGCTCTTGTCTGTGGCCCGTGTCCCTCACACGGCCTAGACAAGCTCGTGTCTATAACTCGTGGAGCACTTTGACTTAAATACTATAAACATTAGGGGTTCACACGGCTTAGGCACACGCCCGTGTGCTCAGCTCGTGTGCAATTCTGATTTACCTACTTAGGATGTAGGGGACACACAGTCCACTAACACGCCCATGGGGGCCGACCGTGTATCACACATGGCTCAGGCACACGCCCGTGTGCCCATCCATGTTGAAAATTATAGGCTATTTTCCAAGCCTTTTTGCCGTCCTGAAACACATCTAACTCATACCAGTTTCAAACTCACAATTTAAGGTATAACATACATTAAGGACATTCATCATTGAGGCACTCACATGCCATCATGCAGATCATGAATTTCATTCTCATTGCATAAAATATAACTTAGACAATATTCACCAATTTTAAAGGCCGTTACAACTTGACTCAAGTGATAACAATAGCCAACACATTTAGCTACTCAAAATAACACATACCCAAGTAAGTAAACTTCCTATACATGCTATACAACAATAAGACTAACTTTACTATACCAAAATGAATTCCTTGATAATGTGACTTCAAGCTCTGACTTCGAGTGATCTCTAAGCTAATTCGGTAAATCTACATGGAAAGGGAAATAAAGGAGTAAGCATAAAAATGCTTAGTAAGTTGCATGAAATAAAATAGCAGTAAATGTTATGAAAAGTCATTCAAACATGGCATCATGGGGTTTATATAACTTCTTACTCTTTCTAGTATCTTACTTGTTCTTATAACATATTCATTTAAGACGTACTCACTCTCATGACTTACTCTTTCCCATGCTTTGCTCATTCTCATGCCTTACATTTTCATAATTTCTCATGACTTACTCAAATATACCTGTAACACTCATCATGAAACTTTAGTCTATCTAGTTAGCTGAACAACTTAGATACATTCTCTATTAACATGCTTAGAATATCAAAGGATACCCGTAGTGTCATTCTCATGGTAAGGTGCCAAAGCCATATCCTAGATATGGTCTTACATGGGACCTCAAACTGATGCCGAAGTCATATCCCAGATATGGTCTTACATAGGATCTCATATCGATGTTGATGCCATGTCCCAGACATGGTCTTACACAAGATCATAGAATGATGCTGATGCCATGTCCCAGACATGGTTTTACAGGGGATCTATGTCTCATCTCAGTGCCGACGCCATGTCCCAGTCATGGTCTTATACGGGACCTCATATGGACGCGAATGCCATGTCCAAGACATGGTCTTACATGGGATACCTATTTGGTGCCAATGCCATGCCCCAGACATGGTCTGAAATGGGACCTTCAATGTTCATGACATGATTACGGTATCCTTCGTATCTTTTAATACTTGCATAAAGTTTTTCTTTCATGTTCCATCATTTCTTAGTAAAAGTTCATACAAATAACTTTCATGGAATTATACATAGCTCATACATTGGCTTAACAATAAGCCTCATGAAATTTCATAAATTCATGGAAGATCTTTATATTAAAACTTCCATAAAATATAAGGCTAGTTTATTACATACAACTTACCTCGAGTCCAAAGCGAGGGCAATTGTTCAATTTAGTCCACTATCTTGCTTTTTCCCCGGTTTCGATCTGAGCTTCGTGTTTCTTGATCTAAAATGACAAATTAAGCTAATTTAATACACACGTTGGCTAAATAGCCCATAATTTATACTTTGGAAAAATTAATAATTTTGCCCCTAAACTTTTGCATATTTGCAAAATGGTCCCTAGGCTCGTAAAATGAAATGCACTTAATTTCTTAACTACCCAAGCCTAGTCGAACCTTTTATGCTCTCATATCATGTGACAGCCTTAATTTGACCCTAGTTGGGAAGTGGTTTCGGAACCACGAAATCGAGTCAGAAAAGTATTTTAAAAATATACTTTTTGTTTAATATACGTGAATTTTTGCATGTGATAGCTTGCTATTAGAATTTGATTAAAGGTATGCCTATTTTTTTATTATTGGATTTGATTGTTAAACCTTGTGAATATGTGTGGGTTATTTGAAGTGCCGATTGACATATGGTTTAGTATAGAGGGATTTACTTGTCAAATGCACCATTTTAGTTTTAGTGGCCAGCCATGATTATACTTAATTTATGTACATATGTATTTTATTAAGGATTAGTAAAATAATTATAGAGGATTTAGTTGTTAATATTTGAAATATGGTAGGTATATTTCTAAATGGTCGAATGATTGTGATTTGCAAAGGTGGAGGTGTTGCATGGTAATAAACCATTTTCTAATCTAGTATTCGGTAGTGGGAATTTTGTGAGCATATTATATGTTTATTCTAACTTCTAAAATAAAGCTTAGATTTAAGTAATATGAATATAATAAAAAAAGTGGGTGAAAAGAACAAGGTGATTCTATTTTGTTCTTCATTGCCGTGCTTAGAGAGAAAATAAGAGTTGGGGAAGAAAGCAAACATTCGGCCATGGTAGCATCAATTTAAGGTAAGCTTGCATATTATTTTGCTTAAATTTTGTGAATTTTAGTTGATAGTTAGGCTTATGGCATAGCCCATGTGTTGATTTTTGGTTTGGTTGTGAATGCCCCATTTGGCCATTGAAGAATCAATTGGAACCTTGAAGCTTTTTAGTCTTAATGTTATAAATTGCATTATGGAGTTCTTGAGAGATGTTTTGAGGTTAAATTTACATGAATTCATGAAAATATGCCTAAATTATGCAAATTTTGCTTTTTGTGGTTCTTTGACCAAAAAGGGACATTCGGCCATGTCTATTTGAACGAATGAAATTGGCTTTGAGTGATGTTTTGATTCAAGGAATGAAATAAAGGATGAGCTTGAGATTTAAATTAGATATATGTGATTTTGATGTACTTGTTGAATTAGCCGAATGGAGACTTGTTGTATAAATTTTGGTTGTTGGTATTTTAATTTTTTATTTGATTACTAAGTAGGCTTATAGGTTGTTAAATGGTAAAAAGGGACTTGAGAGTGATGTTTAGATAGCTTTCAGCCTTAGAGTGATTTATAATTGATAAAGGATGGACTTAAGACTTGTAAATGGGATTTAACCTTGTCGTTTATGTGTTAACAAGGTGGAAATGGTTTTGTTGCTTAAATAGAATGCCAAATGTGAGTTAGGTGTTAATCTATATTTGAATACTTGGCCGAATGATTTTATGCCTTATGTATGTACTTTGTAAATATAGAGACATTTGACTAAATTTATTTGAGTCTTATGTGGATGATAGTATTTATATGTATACATATACTTATGATTTCTTTGACTACTTTGAATAGGCCGATTAATGCTATTATATTTATATGCCCTCATCTTTAGCCATTTGTTAAATTGATGAGATTATTTAAATGGGTACAACCATTGTATGCTTGAGATATAATAGTTGCTATAGCTTGTTAGTTGTTGCTATATTCGATAATGAGAAAATATGAAGAGGTTGTGATAAGTAAATTTTATTCAAATTTAAGATCAAGAGCATCAAGGACAAAGGTTGGATAGGGGAAAGGAAAAATTTGTCGAATAGCCGATATGCAACTGTTTGGAGACACTTGAGGTAAGTTTTAAGTAATCAATGTAAATAACATATTAATATAACTTGATAAGTTATGTGAATTAGCTATTTCTTGAAACCTAGTGTATTAGCCGAATAGGCAAAGTTAAAATGCATATATGCTCATGTGTATGAGGTGTGACCGAATAGACAAAGGTAAAATAAATATATGTTTAGGTGTATGTGGCATGTACTATTATACATGTGATAAGACCAAAGTTGATTAATGTGATAGGTGTTTGGGTTTATATGAATATGACAAGGCCGAATGGTTTCACCAAATGAGTTGAACCATGTCATGTATAAGCATGATCGAATGTGTGCCACCCTTTATGTATGTGTTGTTTTCATGCGAGTAATAAAAGTAAAAGAATATGATACGTGATAAATTTGTGAAATTAATTATTGTACGACGTTATTCGGGTCTTAGACCTAGCAAGCTGTAAAGCTGGTGATGAGTTTCGGACATTAAGGTCCAGCAGGCTTCAAGCCAGTGATAAACTTCAGACATTAAAGTCCAGCAGGCTTGGAGCCAGTGATGAGTTTCGGACATTAAAGTCCAGCAGGCTGTGAGCCGGTGAAAAGTTTGAGTGGAACCCAGCAGGCTATTGCCAGTGAATTAACAAAAGTTCCAAATTTGAGGAATAAGCACAATGGACAATGATAGTAGTATAAATCATTAAATTGTTCAAGTACGTACAAATTATTTAGTTTTTGAGAGTTAATCTTCGTTGGTTCCTTGAGTAAGCATTGAATAATGATCATTAAATTGTGCTTGTGGATATGTATATACATTCAGTTCTTGTGAAATTATGCCTTACAAATTTCGTTTATTATTTGTGAATTTTGACCATTGAAAATGTATATGCTTAAATTGCCTAAGGATTTTTCCCCTTAAGTTGGATCCATGAATTACTTTAAAGATGAACGTTATAATTGTAGATTTGGTTATTAAACTGAAGAAATGTCAATGTAAATACGTTTGGATATATGTATTAGGCATTCGGCATACTGGTGTATCATTATGATTAAGTACATGTGAATTAAGCACTATTGAAGTTAGATTGTTTTGTTTACAAACTTACTAAGCTAATAGAAGCTTACTTCGTTTGTTCTGTTACTTTTTTTATAGATCACTGTTGCTAGATACGAGCTCGGGGATTCAAAGTCGAAGTCATCGACACTATCTAAGCTCTTTTGGTACCTTTAACGACTTATTTTGATAACGGCATGTATAAGTTTAACTCTTTTGTCATAAGTTCTGTTTAAATGTATTTATAAAACAAGCTATACGAAAATGGCTTATGTTTTGTTTAATACGAATGTTTGGCTTGATGATTAGTAAGTAATATCTCAAAATGTGATATTTTTATAATGTGGCATGGTGATGAGTTGGATTAAATAACTTTTACGGTTTAGTATCATGCATGACTTAAAGATGATGCATTCGAATTATTGATATGATTTGTTTTTGGCACTTGTTGTTAAGTTTTGAGAATTCTTCTGTTTAATTATGATTTGTGTGGTAATACCTTATACTCTATTCCGGCGATGGATAAGAGTCTAGGGTGTTACATATCAACCCTTATTTTTCATTAATTCGCACTTTTACTGTACATTTTATCACCTTTGCAATTTAGACCCTATTAGGGTTTTCCACGAAAATCACTTTGAGAAAGATGTTTATTACACTTTAAACTTTCATTTTCTACCACTAGGCATCAATTTACTTTCATATCATGCATGGGTAAAATTTTGAAAATGAACCCTAGCTCAAATTAGTGGTAGAAATAGCTTAATCATGTTGCAAGTATTTCAAAAATACGAAGAAAATTAAAAACGGGACCAAATTGCACTTATTTGAAGCTTGAAAATGAAGGAAACCCTAGCTATGGAGAACCCCTTAAATTCGGCACCCTTGGGAAGAAGATGACAACATTTTTTTCTTTCTTTTTCCCTTTTTATTACTTAACTTTACCAAATGACCAAAATGTCTTTATGGCTTTTCTTTGATATTTTTCCCTTCCATGGGCATTATTCTCCATCATGCCAAAAATTGGTCTAATTGCTAAATAAGGATGCCTAATAATTTTTCAAATGCTAATTCATCTTTAAAGCTTCTAGAAACTTAATTTTGCAACTTTTGCAATTTAGTCCTTAAGGACAAATTAATCACATTTTCTGAAAATTTCCTTCATGAAATTTCATCACTATCATGCGATCATGTCATAAACTTAATAATAATCATAAAATATACTTTTCTACTTCAGATTTATGGTCTCAAAACCACTATTCTGTATAAGCCCTAGTTCGGGATGTTACATCTCCTGTAGGTTTTAAGGCATACAAGTTAGACAATTACACGTCCTGGCACACGGGCGTGTGAGGCTATTTCAAGAGTTACACAGCCTGGCACATGGTCGTGTGGCTTGGCCGTGTGACTCAACTTCAAAAGTTACACGAGCACAGGCACGGGCTAGGACACAACCTTTTTCCCTATTTCGATTGTTACACGACCTGAGACATGAGCGTGTGTCTCAATTGTGTGTGTCACTTGGCCGTCTGACCCTTACAATTCAAATTTTCTAACTTTTTCTTGAACTTTCTTATTGAGTCCAATTTAGTCTCAAATTGTTTATAAAGTGTTTGTAAGGCCTTGAAGGCTTGATTAATGGACAATATGCATGTATATAATGGTTTATGAGATGTTTATGTTGAGGTTTGAAATGTATGTTTTAAAGTTATATTTTTGGGGTAATGCTCCGTAACATTATTCTGGCAACAGATACGGGTTAGGGGTGTTACATTTAGTGGTATCAGAGCTATAGTTTAGTCTGTTCTCAGACTGAACGTAGCATGTATGAGTCTAGAAATATATGACATTATATAACCTGTTATTGTTTGATAACTCCTAACTAGATTTGAACTATGTTTTCATATAGATATAATGCCATCCAACCGAGCCGATTCCGATGAGGCTGAAAGTAATGCACAAGTGTCTATTCATGGAGCAGCGTTAAGTGGTAGTAGGCCCGTATCTTAGGGCTGAGGAGGAGAGGCTAAGGAAGCATTCTTCCAGATGATGAATGAATGGTTTACTGAGTTCTTACTAATGAACCCTATGGCTCAACGACCTCCACCCCCAGCTATTCCTGAACTGGTTCTCATAGTTCCTCAAGGCTTGGAACCAGTACGAGTAAGCAAACCTCTAGTTGATAAAATCCATAAATATGGGGCTGAAGAGTTTAGAGGTACGTCTAAAGATAATCCGGAAAGAATAGAGTTCTGGTTGGAAAATATGATCAGAGTTTTCAATGAATTATCTTGTACAACAACAGAATGTCTGAAATGTGTTGTTTCCTTATTGAAAGATTTAGCTTATCAGCGGTGAGACACCTTGGTTTTAGTTGTGCCAAGAGAACGGGTAGATTGAGAATTCTTTCAAACTGAATTTTGAAAAAAAAATGTGAGCCAGAGATTTCTTGATAGGAAACATAAAGAATTTCTTAAGTTGAAATAGGGCCAGATGATAGTATCTGAATACGAGAGGGAAATTTTTGACTTAGCAAGTATACCCGAGAATGTATATCGATAGAGGCTGCTATGTGCACACGGTTTGAAGACTGGTTGAACGAAGATATCAAGCTATTAGTCGGGATCCTCGAATTGAAAGAATTTGTTGTTCTAGTTGACAAAGTGCACAAAGCTGAAGAATTGAGTAAAGTAAAGAGAAAAGCCGATTATAAGGCTCGTGATCTAGGAAAGAGATCAGCAGGAAAGTCGTATCAATTGCCATCAAAGAAGTCGAAAGAATATCATGGACATTTATCAGTTTCAGTGGGTTATTCAGGTAAAGATAGGGGAAATCAACATGCGAGGTTAAAACCTCAAGCTACATCTATAGTGAGCGTAGGCAGTGTTAAAAGCAACAAGCCTAAATGTTAGCAATGTGGACGACGACACTTCAGAGATTGCAAATTGAAAGACGAGACATGTTTTAAAAGTGGTTCGTATAAAGATTATTCCAGAGATTGCCTAGAAAGGTCTGACAAATTAAAGGTTTAGACTATTCGATTAAGTAACGCTGCTGTGAGAGGTAGACTGCCACGAAACATTAGAAATGTGAGAAACAATTGTAATGGGACAAAGGACTCCACTGTGAGATCCGAGGCACAAGCGTTGACTAGAGCGTATGTGATCCGTGCTCGAGAGGAAGCTTTAGTACCAGATGTTATCACTGGTACATTTTCTATCTTTGATATTGATCTTTGATTGATTCGAGCTCAACACATTTATATGTATGCATGACTTTTGTGCCAGATAAGAAATTATTTTCGAGTTTATTGAGTTTTTTATTAAAGTAATAAACCCCCGAGGTCAATATGTGTTAGTTGATAAAGTCTGTAAAAACTGTCATTTGATAATTTCGGGTTGCAACTTTCCGACTAATTTGATGTAACTACACTTTGATGAGTTTGTGACTATAGAGATGTGTTTCCAGAGGAATTACCCGAGTTACCACCGATTAGAGAGGTTGAGTTTGCAATTGAGTTAGTGCCGAGAACATCTCCGATATCAATAGCTCCTTAAAGAATGACACCGACAGAATTGAAAGAATTGAACTCACAGTTGCAAAAGTTGACAGATAGTGGTTTTGCTCACCCCAATTTTTCTCCTTTGGGTGTTCGGTGTTATTTGTTAAGAAAAAAGATGGGTCCAAGCAATTTTATCTAGACTATTGATAGCTCAACAAAGTCACGATCAAGAACAAGTATCCATTGCCATGTATTGATGATCTATTTGATCAGTTGAAAGGTGCGACGGTGTTTTCTCCTTGGGGTGCTCTAGTTATTATCAGTTGTGGGTTAAAGACTTAGATATGCCGAAAACTACATTTAGGACCAGGTACGGACATTTTGAATTTCTTGTGATATCATTTGGTTTGACTAACGTATCTGTAGTATTTATGGATTTAATAAATAGAATCTGCAAATCGTATTTAGATAGATTCGTTGTGGTATTCATTGAGAACATTCTAATTTATTCACGAGATGAGATAGATCATGCCCAGCATTTGAGAATTATTTTGCAAACTTTATGCAAAAAACAATTGTTCACTAAGTTTAGTAGATGTGAGTTTTGGTTTCGAGATGTTGGATTCTTGGGACATGTTGTATCAGTTGATGGCATTCGAGTTGATCCGAGCAAAATTTCAGTTCTGGTAGATTGGAAGCCTCCGAGAAATGTATCTGAAGTTAAAAGTTTCCTAGGTTTAGCCAGATATTATAGAAGATTCATCAAGGGATTCTTGATGATTGCTACGTCGTTAATGAGATTGTTGTAAAAAGACGTTAAGTTTGAGTGGTCAAAGAAATGTCAAGAAAGCTTCAATCAGTTGAGTGCATTGTTAACTGAGGCACTTGTGTTAGTTTAGCCAGAGTCTAGTAAAGAATTTGTGATTTATAGTGATGCTTCGTTGAACGGTTTGGGTTGTGCTCTGATGCAAAAGGGTAAAGTGATAACGTATGCTTCTAGACAGTTGAAATCGCACGAAACGTATTATCCGACACATGATTTAGAGCTTGCAACTATTTTGTTTGCTTTGAAGATTTGGCGACACCATTTGTACGAAGAAATTTTTCATATCTTCATGGATCATAAAAATCTAAAGTATTTGATATCATAAAAATATTTGAATTTGAGACAGTGCAGATGGCTCAATTTATTGAAATACTACAACTTGATCATTGATTATCATTCGAGAAAGGCTAATGTTGTTGTTGATGCTTTGAGTAAAAAGTCTGGCATTAGGTTAATGCTAGCTTCCAAGTCGCATAAAGCCTTACCTCAATAATGATTGCCAATTGAACATTGGATGGTAAAGTTCCCAGGATCTTTCAATTTAAAGGGCAACTTGTTTGAAAAAATAGCACCACAACCTTCTGTAAGTGCAATAGTTTCAATATCAGTGAGCTTTTTCTTCTTGGATAAAAGGTCTTTCATAAATTTCCCATAACTCGAAATTTGTTCCAAAGCATGGACTAAAGGAATGCTAATTTGTAGTTGCTTCAGTGTGTCCAAGAATTGTTGATACTGCTTGTCATGCTTATTCTTTCTGAATCTTTGTGGAAAGGGAAAAGGTAGGGATATATCTTGTAACACCCCTTACCCGTATCTGACACCGAGACAGGGTTTGAGGCGTTACTATGCTTGAACATACTTAAACTTCTTAAACAGGGCCATACAATCTCTTAAAATTTAAAAATTTTCAATTTCCATTTTAAAGTCCCTTATACGAGCCTACGAGGCCCTAAAATATACACTGGTAATGGTTCGAGACTAAACCGAGAACTTTTGAAAGTTTAGAGACACAATTAAAATTACCCTATTTTGGAGAGTCACACACCTGTGTGGGGCAGGCCGTGTCGTCTCACACGCCCGTGTGGCTCAAGGCACGCCTGTGTCCTCCACCCGTGTAACTCTCTGTTTATGACGTCATCAAACATTTAGGGGCACACGACCAATTCACACACTCGTGTGCTAGGCCGTGTCTTCCATACGGCTGAGACACATGGTCGTGTCTCTTCCCATGTGGCCAACACTTAGGCTATTTTTCAAGCCCTTTTGTTGCCCTTAATTATTTACACACTTGTACATTACAAAGACACAAATCTTAGTATATTTAAGCAACCAAACATCGATAATCATCAACTCAACTCATACAAGTGCCATTTCCATGCAATGCATTACCATATGATTATATATAACTACCATTGGCGAATTTTCAATAGCCTTATACAAAAGAATATCACACCATTATAAGCCAAGACTTTTGGCCAAATTTAATATGACACATAAATAAAATAACCAACTCCCTATACATGCCACAATTTCAAAATACTAAAATCATCAATACCAAAATAATGCCTTGATAGTGCGATGCTGCCTCCGACTATCTCCAACCCCGAGCCAACCTAACAACACTAAGAGGAATGGAAAGGAAGGAGTAAGCTTTATAGCTTAGTAAGTTGGCATATAATAATAAGCAACTAATTAACATGATCTATCCAATCCTCATAATGTGTTCTTAAAAAAAAGGAATCATTATTTTACATGTTTCCACTTTTTACTAATGTTCAACTTAGGCTCTCTTCCTGAGTCACGGTTGCTAAATTAATTATATCTTAAGCTACGAAAATCCAAATCAAGTTCCGTAAATTTTCTCTGAAACTAGACTCACATATCTTCTTACCATAAAATTTCCAAAATTTTTGGTTTAGCCAATAAGTATAGTTTATTCTTTAAAGTCTCCCCTATTTCGCTCTCCAGCAGATCTGACCTCTCTTCACTAAAAATTAATTATCTTACCATTCAGAATTTTGTGATTGTTTGAAGTCGAAACAAGGGATTCTGAAATCTATTTTGACCCTGTCTCATAAAACTTTAAATATCTCATAATATAAAACTCTTTTGCTTACTTTGTTTCTTTTATAAGAAAATAGACTCAATAAGATTTCATTTCACATCCCATTCATTCTCTAATTCAATTTACACTATTTTTGGTGATTTTTCACAATCACATAACTACTGATGTCCAATACTGTCTGGCAGCTAATTTCACTCTTTCATGATTTCATGGTTTAACGTCTTTTTAGACATACATATCATCAATCAAATTTATCATATTCTCATACATAATGGGAATTGACCTATAATCACATGGCCAACATAAGATCATCTTCATATGCATTACTTATTCGTTCGTATTCTTGCTAGAATTCATTCACATATCGAGCACATTTCTCATAAGTTTGAGTACATACCTGTACTGTTTCATAACACTTCATATTCACATATACTCATTCACCACCTTACCGATGGTCCATCTTGTATTTATCTCATTACAACTTTTGCCTTTTCTCGTTAAACTCATTACCTTGAATACTTTTCCCGTTAAATTACTTAGAATACAGAAGGATACCTAAAAGTCAACCTCATGATATGATGCCAATGCCTTACATGGGATCACATGTCGATGTCAATGCCATGTCCCAGACATGGTCTTACATGGGATCTCATATCGATGTCGACGCCATCTCCCAGACATGGTCTTACACGAGATCGTAAACTGATGCCGATGCCATGTCCCAGACATGGTCTTATATGAGATCATAATCTGATGCCGATGCCATGTCCCAGACATGGTCTTACACGGGATCACTCTTAGATGCCAACGCCATGTCCCAGACATGGTCTTACAGGGGATCTAAGTCTCATCTTGGTGTCGATGCCATGTCCTAGACATGGTCTTATATGGGACCTAATGTCGATGCCAATGCCATGTCCCAGACATGGTCTTACAAGGGATCTCAGTTTGATGCCGAAGCCATGTCCCAAACATGGTCTTATACGGGACCTACATATCTCATGTCATAACTACGGTACCCTTCGTATTCTTTAACATTTAATTGGGATTTCTCTTTTATTTCTTCCTCATTCTTTGTAAAAATTCACGTCAATACATTTCATGGAATTATAATGAATATCAATTCATCAGAATGTCGTAGACATATTCTAAATTATTTAGTATGCATAGCATACCATATAACTTTCTTGGAGTATTTCAATATCATTTACATATCATCATAATATTTGATCCAGCATAGTCTAATTTACATACTAATTTAGATTTCAAGCAAAATCAACAATAGTGTTGCTCTATTATTACACTAACTTACCTCGGATGCAAAAGTAGCTAATTCTCTCGACTTGGTCCATAACCTCGATCTTCCCCAATCTAAGCCCGAATCTTGTTTTCCATGATCTATAAGATCACAATTAGCTCATTTGTTAGTTACATTATTCAATGTGACCCAAAAATTACATTATGGAGAATTACGTTTTTGCCCTAAACTATCACATATTTACACTTTTTCTCCTAGGCTCGTAAAATAATTTTTATTCAATTTCCTTGTATTTTGGACCTGGCTGAACCATTTTCATAACTATGGCAGTCCAAATTTCTCATTAAATCACATACTTATGACCAATTTATAACTTTTACAATTTAGCCTCTTTTATACGATTTCTTCAAAAATCACCTAGTAAAACTCGTTTCTCTCATCATATACATGCATAATCTATCATTACTCATCAAAATACACAATTATTCAACATGGGTAAATTTTTTAAGTCAAACCCTAGCTCAAATTAAGTTTCATAAATTTTTTTTGAAACTAGAATCACATATCTTCTTACCGTAAAATTTCCATAATTTTTGGTTTAGCCAATAAGTATAGTTTATTCTTCAAAGTTTCCCCTATTTTGTTGTCCAGCAGATCTGACCTCTCTTCACTAAAAATTAATTATCTTATCATTCAAAATTTGGATAATGTTTCTATTTGTTTCTCTTGAAAATAGACTCATCAAGGATTTTAATCATATAAATTATACACCATAAAAATTTTTATACAATTTTTGGTGATTTTCTGAAGTCGGAACAGGGGATTCCAAAATCCATTCTGACCCTATCTCATAAAACTTAAACATCTCATAATATAAAACTCTTTTGCTTACTCTGTTTCTTTTATAAGAAAATAGACGCAATAAGGTTTCATTTCATATCTCTCTAATTCAGTTTACAATATTTTTGGTGATTTTTCAAATTCAGGTTACTGCTGTTGTCCAATAATGTCTGACAGCTAATTTCACTCTTTCATGATTTCATGGTTTAACTTCTTTTTAGACATACATATCATCAATCAAATTTATTACATTCTCAGGCATCATGGGAATTGACTTATGACCAAATGGTCATCATAAGACCATCTTCATATGCATTACTTATTCGTTTGTATTCTCGCTAGAATTCATTCACATACCAAGCACATTTCTCATAAGTTTGAGTACATACCTGTACTGTTTCATAACATTTCATATTCACATATACTCATTCACCACCTTACTGATGGTCCATCATGTATTTATCTTATTAAAACTTTTGCCTTTCTTGTTAAACTCATTAACTTGAATACTTTTCCCATTAAATTACTTAGAATACAGAAGGATACCTGAAAGTCAGCCTCATGATACGATGCCAATGCCATATCCCAGATATGGTCTTACATGGGATCACATGTCGATGCCAATGCCATGTCCCAGACATGGTCTTACATGGGATCTCATATCAATGTCGACGCCATATCCCAAACATGGTCTTACACAAGATCATAAATTGATGTCGATGCCATGTCCCAGACATGGTCTTGTACGGGATCATAATCTAATGTCGATGCCATGTCACAGACATGGTCTTACATGGGATCACTCTTAGATGCCAATGCCATGTCCTAGACATGATCTTAAAGAGGATCTAAGTCTCATCTCGGTGCCGATGCCATGTCCCAGACATGGTCTTATACGAGACCTCATGTCAATGTCAATGTCATGTCCCAGACATGATCTTACATGGGATCTCAGTTTGGTGCCGAAGCCATGTCCCAGACATGGTCTTATAAGGGACCTACATCTCTCATTCCATGACTACGGTACCCTACGTATTCTTTAACATTTAACTAGGATTTCTCTTTTATTTCTTCCTCATTTATATCATGTCAACACATTTCATGGAAATATCATGAATATCAATTCATCACAATGTCGTAGACATATTCTAAATTATTTCGTATGCATAGCATACCATATAACTTTCTTGGGGTATTTCAATATCATTTACATATCATCATAATATTTGATCCAGCATAGTCTAATTGACATACTAATTTAGATTTCAAGCAAAATCAACAATAGCGTTGCTCTATTATTACACCAAGTTACCTCGGACACGAAAGTAGCTAATTCTCTCGACTTGGTCCACAACCTCGATCTTCCCCGATCTAAGCTCGAATCTCATTTTCCATGATCTATAATATCTCAATTAGCTCCTTTATTAGTCACATTATTCAATATGACCCAAAATTTATATTATGGAAAAATTACATTTTTGCCCCTAAATTTTCACATATTTACACTTTTGCCACTAGGCTCATAAAATAATTTTTATTCAGTTTCCTTGTATTTTGGACCTAGCCGAACCATTTTCATAAATATTGCAGTCCACATTTCTCATTAAATCACATACTTATGACCAATTTATAACTTATACAATTTAGCCCCTTTTATACAATTTCTTCGAAAATCACCTAGTAAAACTCGTTTCTCTCATTATAGACATGCATAATCTACCATTAATCATCAAAATACACAATTATTCAACATGGGTAAATTTTTTAACTCAATCCCTAGCTCAAAATAAGGTGGAAATAGCTAAATCGAGATACCGAGATCTAAAAATGAAACGGGTATTAAAAACAGGGCTTGGGTGCACTTACTATTGAGCTTGGATGCTTGGAAAAACCCTAGCCATGGTGCCCATAGGGAGTTTCGGCCAAATGAAGAAGATGGACAACATTTTGGCTTGATTTTCCCTTTTTAATTCTTTTAATTAACAAATGACAAAAATGCCCTTCATTAAAAACCTTTGGTATTTTATCCTTCCATGTCCATTTTTGTCCTAAAGTATAATGGTCTAATTACCATTTAAGGACCCCCAATTTAAAGTTTCATAACAATTTGACACTTCTAACATGTAGAACTCAACTTTTGCACTATTTACAATTTAGTCCTTTTGACTAAATTGAGTGCCCGAATAATGAAATTTTCAAATGGAATTTTCGCAAAAACATTACGTGAAATTTTAGACCATAAAAATATAATAAAAATATATTTTTCCTCATTGGATTTGTGGTCCCGAAACCATTGTTCCAACTAGGCCCAAAATTGGGCTGTTACATATCTGCTTGCGCCGATACCTTTGATTGTGCCGATAGTTTCGAAGGTCGAATAATACGTATATGAGTTACAATTTGTGGACCTTCTTTGTCTGATGCATTGACAAATTCTTCGGATTCAACCTTCTCACTACTGATCACTACATCCGCATCTTGAGGTGTTATATTAGAGTCGATAAACTATTCGCTAGTTTGTTTACCACTCCTAAGAGTGATAACCTGACAATGTTCTTTCCCCTTCAGACTAGGATTTTTCGTGTCACTAGGTAATGAACCTGGTGGTCGAGTATTCAGATTTGAAGTAATTTTTCCTAATTGTGCCTCCAATGCTCCAATGAAAGATGAATTCCCTTAAACGATAGCTTCCGTGTGAGTAATATACTCCTACATTAACACCTCAAGAGTTTCTAAAGGGTCAAAAGTAGAAGCTTGAGTTTACAATTGCTGTCGATGGCCTTGAACTTGTTGATTTGATATTGAAGAGTCTTGTGGTTGCATTGGATTTTGGTATGGATGTGTCTGGCCTTGTTGTGGATGCATCTGAGTCTGCTAATTGTAGTTTTACTGCTGGTGATTGTAATTTCCTTGTCTGGAATTATAATTGCCCTGATTAGATGTATTCCCATATCTGAATGTCGTAACATTTTGTCCAGCATTCTGAGTTCACCAAAAAGGTTGGTTGCGTATAGAGTTGTTGTAAGAATTTCCATAAGAACTGTTGCAGATGTTACTAATATAACAGGCATTCTTTGCATGTTGTGGACAGTCTTCATAGTTGTGGTTATCACTACAAATCTCATAAGGAAAAGTAGGAACATCAACTTGCTGAGCAACTTATATAGGGAAATGCCACTCGTCCCTTCCATATTTTTAATCATGTTTATAAGAGAAGAAACTTGAGCACTTAGTGCGGTTATTGCATCCAATTTAATAACTCGTAGAGTAATTTTTGCCTGTGCAGCTTTGGAGACAGGGTATTGATAATCTTTCTGAGCAATTCTCTTAAGAATTCTCACAATATCATTATAAGTACAATCTAGCAGAGGTCCATTGGCTGATGCGTCGACAATATATCTTGTATGTGAATTTAGTCCATTATAAAAAATCTCAATTTGTATTTCTGGTTGAAAGCCGTGCATAGGACAACGTCAGAGTGAAGTTTTATAATGTTCCCATGTGGTGTGAGGATTTTCATCATCCAGCTAATGATAAGCAGTAATGTCATTTCAAAGACGAGCATTCATTATTAGTGGGTTAAATCGCAAAACAATAGTGCGTCCCAAGAAGTAATTGATCAAGTCGGCAGTCCAAAAGACCAAGTACATGCTCTTCCCTGTAAGAAATAAGGAAATAATTATGTCTTCAAGTCATCATTTGGAACACCTTGTTGACTAAAGGAAGCATAGATAAATAAAAAGGATTTAAGATGTTCTCTCGTAGCTTCATGTGGCAATCCAGCATATTGTCCATTAGAATTCAGCATTTGAAACATTACTGGCTTGAGTTTGAAATTCCCAGCTTGGATTGCTGGCCTAACAACTCCTGGTTGCAAATCATCTAAGACAGGTACTACAAAATCTCTTATAGTCCTATTTTGTATGTGACCATCTTGCGGCAACAATGGGTTATTAACATTTTGCTGTTGCAACAGGGGTATGGCAGCATTGTTCCCTGGTAGAGCCATATTTCTTGTTTCTCGAAGTCTACTTCGAATAGTCCTTTCAATTTTTGGATCAAAAACGGCAAGAAAGTCTGAATTTCTTCGGGTCATAAAACACCTAAAATGAAGTTAAAGAAATAGCAACAAAGAAAAAGAAACAGTTAGTGAACACTAAATAGTATATAAGGAAAATAAAGTGCAAAAACACACAAAAACAAAAATAAACATCAAACAAACACCATCCCTGGCAACGATGCCAAAAACTTGATCAGTTGTTTAATGTCATAGCATTAATGTGCAAGCATACACTATCGATGCAAGTATAGTAGATAGATGTGAGTCTGTCAGATATCGATCCCATAGGGATGGTAGTCTTTTGTCTATTAATGTCGGTGCAATAACTGGATAATAACAAGATAAATTGTTAGGATAGTAGTCGATGCAATAACTTTAAAAATAATAAAGTAAAATATGATGATGATAAACTGGGATCTGCAACATGAATCTTCAACAGAATACTAAATACTCACAAGGTATAAAAGTATAGGTGATAGTCAATGTAATAAAATTCAATGTGTGTCTTACTCAGTGTTACTCCTCTATTTAATCTCAGACTTAACCATGCATATTAGCCTCACCTTCCGATGATGGAAGTATGGCACTATTAAGAACAAGTGGACTAAATTCCTCTAATCCTCACTCAACTTCTATTGTAATCCTTGTTGGCTCAAACTATTACTGCACTTTCCAGTGCCAATGACTGCAATAACACTTCCGTGTTAAAAAAATTCAAGCCCCAAGATTAAAAAATAAAAGCAATATTAAATAAGATAATATTTCACCAAGAATTCATCAATATTTCCATACAACCAAAAATCAGAGAGTCATCACTAGCATTTAGAAAGAAATAAGAAAGAATCAAATGGAGAATACTATCCCTAGACAACTCAACTAAATCTCACTATTCCCTCTTGTCGCGTACTTAGGTCTACTTGTCAGGAGCTAGTCTGCATCTAGTTTTCACGTTGACTCACTTGTAAGTGGTTAAGGTGCCATGGCCGGATAAGGAAGATGATGATGATGAGCCAATACCCAAAAGAGTCATCTTTTTCTTCTCATGTCCACCTTTTTTGTCCTTCACCACAATAGAGGTGTACTTTCCCTAAAATTATTCTATCCTTGTTCGTACAAGTTACTTATACCAAACTGGACAGCTCACGTAATTTTGGTTCTTATCCAGATAGCTGTTAGGTGTGGCGATAATTCTGAACACAATCTGGAATTAACCCATGCAGTGACATTACGAATATCTGTCAGATGCGGCAAAAATTCTAGATGCAATCTAGAATTAACTCATGCAATGACATTAATGCAATAAGATAGCAAAATTAAAGATAAAATAGGCTAGGATTCACTGAGTTACAAAATGAAATTTACTAAACAAAAAAATGCTAAAATGTATGCTAAGGATAACTAAATGGGAACAATTTAACGAATAAGTAGGGGGGAAACCTATGTTCTTTCTAGTGTTATCAGACGTATCAACAACAGAAAACGTTTCTTCATGTTGTGAAGTACTATTTCTAGGAAGAGTCATATTTTTTCAAAAACTATCCAGATTAAATGATCAGGTATGCGTGGTAGAAAATGAGGTCCATGAAATTTTATATCATTGTCACACGGCTCCTAGTGGGGCACACTTTGGAGATTCATGTACTGCACCAAAGTATTGCAAGTTGCATTCTGTTGGCCAACTTTATTCAAATATGTGTATGCCTACATAAAGATTTGTGATCGATGATAGAGGGTTGGAAACATCACTAACAGAAGTGAGATGCCCCGAGAAAATATCATTGAGGTAGAATTATTCGATGTTTAGGGTATTGATTTTCTCAGTTCGTCCCTCCTTTTGGTCACAAGTATATTTTGGTAGTAGTAAACTACGTATCTAAGTGGGTTGAGGCCGAGTCATATTCGAAAAATGATAAACGCTAATTTATACATATTTTTACCTCATGTTTAGCCTATATTTTGGATGAATTATTATCAACTTAGTGAGAATTGGTGCTCTTAATCCTTATTTTTCATATCTTATACTCAGGAGAGCATAGGGAAGAGAAAAGAATAGGAAATGGACTGAAAATGAGGAAAATGGGCCAAAAATGACATAACACACGGCCCAAGGAATTACCACACGGCCGTACCACACGGCCGTGCCACATGAAGATCACACGGTCCAGCTCTCGACAAGCACGGGCAGGCTACACGGTCGTGCCAAATCACACGGCCTTTGTCGAAGTCACACGGGCGTGGCACACGGGCGTGTTCTAGTCGTGAGGAAGAGGAATTTCACTCGAATTGGGATACTTGGAGGCTAAGAAAGGCTCCCCAAAGCTCTATATAAAGACCCTAGGAGGCAACTCTTAGGGTGTGCTTATTTCCCCCAAAAGGGAAATATTCTTTGCTGCCAACATAGAGAGTGGAAGTAGGGATTACTCGCAGGGAAGCTGATTGAATCATCCCAGAAGCCGGAATTCGCAGGCAATTCTGAGATGTTTTCTTTCTTTATTATGAACTAAACCCCACAAATACTTGAGGGGGATGAAACCTAAGACAGATCTTGTTATTATTTATTCTTGAGTTATATGATAAATACTTGAGTTGTTCTTAATTATGTGTTCTTCATTCTTGATTTAATAAACCTAGGTATTACTTCAAGAATTAGATGTGCTTAGAGCAGAGGAGCAAAAGTCCCTGTGATAAGAGTAGATCTACCATAATTAAGCGGAGTTGCATGCAACCCTAGACATAGGGCGACATAAATCTGCCGGATTAGGGTCAAACCTAATATGGGGAACCATTGATCGAATTAATGCAACCTAAGAAGTTAATTGATAAAGGAACTTTAATTAACAACTTAGGCCTAGTTGCTCTTCACCTCAACGGAGGGTTTAGCATAAATTAGGGATCTCTACGGATCAAGTCAAGTGAATAAATCGTCTAGCTCAAGAACCAATACAAGTGAAGTCTAGGTGGATTCTCCCTTAAGTATTGTCCATATCAATCAGCTTTTCCCCTAAAAGTTTTCTCAATTTACTCTTTGTGTCTTCTTAGTTTAGTTTTAGAATTAGTTTAAACAAACCCCTCTTTTATTCTTAGGCTAGATAATAGAAAGAAAGTAAGTAATAGTACTTTTGGTTCCCTTGGGTACGATAAACTCGGTCTTGCCACTAAGCTATACTACTGTTCGATAGGTGCGCTTGCCTTAAAGCGTCGCGATATTAGTTAGTTTTGGTGTGATCAAGTTCTTTATAAATTTTATTACTTAGTATCGCGAACGCGGATATCAACAAATGATGCCAAGGTTGTAATGAAGTTTTACAGAAACATATGTTCATAAGGTTTGGAACTCCTAGCGCTATCATTAGTGATGAGGGGTCCCATTTAGTGAACAAATGGTTGAAATGGTTGCCCAATAGACATGGAGTGAAGCACAAGGTTGCCACAGCTTACCATCCGCAGACAAATGGGTAAGCTGAATTGGTGAACAAAGAAATAAAAGATATACTTGAGAAAGTAGTTTGTTCAAACCGGTGAGATTGATCCAAAAGACTGGATGACGCTTTATTTGCCTACAAGACAGCATACAAAACACCTTTAGTGATGTCTCCCTATTAGTTGGTTTTTGGGAAAGCCTATCATTTGCCCTTGGAGTTAGAACATAAAGCTTACTGGGCTCTCTAATAGCTCAATTTTGATCTTAAGCTTGCTACAGAGAAACAGATGCTTCAAATTAATTAGTTAGAAATTTTTGAATGTTCTCATATGAAAATGCCAAGTTATTCAATGAGGGATTAAAAGGATGGCATGACAAGCACATTCGAGTTTGAGAATGAAGCATGTCAGCAAGTTTTGTTGTTCAATTCCATATTAAGGTTCTTTTCAGGTAAGTTAAAATCACGTTGGTCCAGTCCATTCACTTTTCATCAAGTCTTCCCATATGGGGTTGTTGAACTTCATGGTAAGTGAGGTAATTTCAAAGTTAACGCTTAGCACTTGAAACATTACTGGGGAGATAAAATTGAGCGAAATAAAACCCCGTTCATTTTATCAGATACTTAAATTTTTATTTTTCTTTTTAATAAAAGACTTAGGCTATATCTTTTGGATTAGTATGTTGAAATAAATTCTGCCTAGGAGATTGGAACTTAAGTGGGATCGCTTGTGATGTAATAGCCTATTTTCTGTGAAATCGGAACAATGATTCTGGGACCACAAATCTGAGTTGGAAAGAGAATTTATTTTAATATTATTGCATGATTTGCATTATGATAGTAATGTTACATGAAAATTCTAATAAGAAAAATTTTACCGATTATGTGTTTACTTAAGGAAAGGACCAAATTGTATAAAATGTAAAAGTTAGATTCTAGTAGCTATAAGTACCAAGCAGCTATGGAATTTAAAACTTGAGGTCCTTATATGGTAATTAGACCATTAAAGAAAAGTTAGTAGATATTTTTTTTGGTGATTCATCCATGGAAATATTAGAAAAAGATAAGGACTAAATTGGAAAAGAGAATAATTAAAAGATGATAAATAAAATAAAGGTTTAATATCATCATTTTGTATCATCTTCTTCCCCAAATTTCATGGAAACCCTAGGAAAGAGAAAACAAACTTTCTTGGCTTAATTGGGTAAGTATTCTTATCATGTTTTTAGTCATTTTTATATTTTTGAGATCGGAATAGCTTAATCTATCTATTTTGGGGATTAATTTGAAAAGTTATCAAAGTATAGAAGATTTTCCATGGATGAATATGCTGAAAATTTGAAATTTATGGTAGAAAATGAAAGGTTGTTGATAGATAAACAACTTTCACAAAGTGAATTTTGATGAAATTGTGATTTAGGGACTAAATTGTAAAGTTGCAAAATCTATGGAAATTCTGATTTTTGTGAAATTAATGGACTATTATTGTTATATATGAAAATCTACTAGGCTTGGAATAAGGGATAAATTGCATGAATTTCATTTTCCGAGCCTAGGGACAAAATTGGAATTTACGAAAAGTATAGGGGCAAAATGGTAATTTTTCCTAGGGTGTAAATTGAATCTAATTGAGTGTGAATTGTATTAAATTGATGTTTATATAGATCCAAAAAACTCAAATACAAAGTTAGATCGAGGAAAAGAAAAAGTGTCAGATTAGTAGACTTTTGTATAGGAACAAGTGACGAGGTAAGTTCGTGTAACCTAATCATGTATATTTATATGTTTGAATTAATTTTTGTTTATGTGAGAATTGTATAAACAATTGATGTATGAAAATATCACATGCCTAAATTTGCTCGATAAATGAAAAGTTCCATTTGAAGAATAAAATTCGATGGATACATGATTTTTCCGTATTGATTATAACCCTGCATTTTTTGTGGATATTATAGCTCGGACGAGCATCCTGTTAGAAGCCTTCTCAAGCATCTTGTTATATAGTTCTTGCAAGCATCCTGATCGGTAGTGATTATCCATGCATTGCGCTCTATCGTAGCTCTTTGTCAACGTCCTGTTACATGATTCGATTGGTTGTGATCCTGCATATGTTGCGGACACAAACGCAGCTCTTTGTGAGAGTCTTGTTATGCGATTGGTTGTGATCTCACATATGTTGCAGACACAAACGTAGCTCTATATGAGCATCCTGTTAGTGCTTGCTTGAACTCCTTGATATATGGCTATCCAAGCTCCTGTTACATAGCTCTTTATGAGCATCCCTGATAGGCTCTTCATGAGCTTCTCGGTTAAAAACGTTCTTTGTGAACTTCCTGTTTATGGCTCTTATGAGCATTCCTGTTTAGCTTGGATAAGCATCCTGTTACATGGCTCATTTGAGCATCTTGATATATGTGGCTCGAGAATGTGCTCCCTGATTATGTGCCCTAATGGGTACCCCAGAACATGAATTGACAGATTACTGATTGTATACCTTGCATATACTACCTGAGTATCCATTGATATTTCTATAATTCAACAGAATAAATTCCTGACATGAGAAACTATGAGATTAAAATATTATATATCAAATGCTTATGAAATACCTGGAAGTTTGTAATATGATTAGCTCATCCATATTTAATTGTTGTACATGAGAAATATGTGACTAACTTACTTATTTGAGTGTTTGTGATTAGGCAATTTTTTCCAAATTGTTGGAAAGCATGTTATTGTTTTGCTTGTCTAAATGAATATAACTTGGTAAGTTTAATTCTTGTTATACAAACTTATTAAGCATTGAATGCTTATTAGGTTTTCTTTTCTCTGTTTTATAGTGCTCAGAAGCTCACAAGGGTTGGAGATTGGTCGGAGCATCTTCACATTATCCACCAGCTCGTTTTGGTATAAATAGTAAACTTATTTTAGTATAATGGCATGTATAGGTTAAATAGTTCATACGTTAAAATATTTTGGTTGTAATTAGCCATTGGAATGGCTAATGTTTAATATACTTTGATGTATCTATATAAGGGATTAACATGTTTAATATAGGTTGGAAATGGTTGATAGAAAAAGGTAAGTATTGGAAATACATGAATGCATATGATGATACATCAGGCTAGATGATAGAGTTGGCTTGGTTATAATGCTTGAATTGGTTGGTACATGACTGTAAATATTGGTGTAGGTTTTTGGCAAATTTTGGTGAGAAATAAGGCTAGGAAATGGCCTTATTTTGTCCACACGGGTAGAAACACGGGCGTGTGTCTTGGCCGTGTGTCACATGGGCATGTTGTTTGGCCGTGTGTCCCCTGCATCTTAAAATTGAGAAACAAAATGCTCAGAATTGGGCACACGAGCGTGTGTCTCAACTGTGTGAAACACATGGCATAGAACACGGACGTGTGTCTTAGCCGTGTGTAACCTGCACCTAATTTTCAAAAATTAAATTGTCCACACGGCCTAGCACACAGGCGTGTGACTTGGTCATGTGACCCATGCACTTAATTAAATTACAAGTCAAAGAGTTACACAGGTTAGGGACATAGGTGTGTGCCTTACCTTATAGGCCACACAGCTTGAGACATGGGCATGTCGTCTGGCCATGTGAGCTACACGGCATGACCACACGGGTGTGTGAACCCTGCACCTAGGAAAAATTTTGAAATTTCGCAAAAAATTCTCTAAGTCCCCTGATTTAGTTTCAACTCATTCTAATGTATGATTTAGGCCTCTAGGGCCCTAAAAAGGGACTTTATGATAAATTTCTAACATGAATGATAAAATAATATAAAACGTCTGTATTCATTCTGTAATTTCTAGTAATATTATGTAACTATATTCCGGCAACGGACACGGGTTAGGGGTGTTACATATGACCCCTCCAATCTTTCTTGGGAATTGATTTCAACATAATCTTCCTAGAAAATATTTCCTAAGGGTCATGATCCAAGTTTTAGCTTGCAGTTCAATTTTCAAATTATCTTTAAGTCTAGGGACTTAATTGAATTATTTGCAAAAATTGACTATTCTTTTTGTAAATATTGAAATTAACTGTCTTTTCCTATAAATATTTTTAAAACAGGTAAAATAAAAGTTTTTAATTTTAGTTTTCAATAAATGGGATGATAACAACTAATACATAATTATATTTAGTCGTAATCTACAATTGCCACCACCAATAGCCAACACACTAAATACTCCAACACCTAGTTGTGCACGCACCAGCATAGCCTCCTTTTGCGTGCCTTGTTGATCATGCACCAGCCCCTACTTATGCCTTGCTGACTGTGCATCCTGGCCCTTGTGCATCGCTACTTCTGCTGCTCCCTTGCACCTACTGCAACCCACATTTCATCCCTCACACATCGCTACTTCCCCTAGCACTTGTATACCCCTAGCTCACGCATACAAGTCACTCGCATGCTTGTTTCCTTTACACCACACCACCACCTTGCTGCAACCATCAAAGACATCAACCAGTCACCCTCCAACCAACCCTTAATTGACATCTTTACCTTCATATATTATTTTATTGAGTTCTTAATTTTTATACAAAGGTGGTAAGAAAATATTTCCTGAAATTTTAATTTGATTTAATTTTTGCTTTTCAATTTATTGAATTGTTAATATTTTATACTAATTAAATTTTGGGAAAATATTACTTGTTTCCATCTTATGTGATGATCAGGTTAAATTATGTCTCGCAAAAGAACTCATGCCTTTGTTCAAGTCAAAGAATCACAAAAGAAATTACACTGTGAAAAACCCAAAGCAAGGTACGACAACATTTTCAAAAATCAACAAATGCTCCCAGAAAGAGGTTTTACACTGAAAGAAAGCAACTATACTAATTTCATGGTGAGCATTCGACAAGTTGCTGAAGCTTTAAATTGCGAAGTGTTTTATGAGAAAAGACCAAGTGCAGATGAAGAGTTAGTTTGTGAATTTTATACGAATTTGACTTTAAGCGAATTAATAAAAGTCCTTGTCCGAGGAATAAAGGTAAAAATAAATTCAAGCACTATTAATAAATTCTTTAATTTACCTAATTTTGAAGACAATGAATATTCTTCCCTTATGCAAAACATTGAGACCGAAAAATTACAATAAATTATCGAGGAACTTATAGTTTCAGGATCTAAATGGACTGTGTCAAAGCACAGAACTCACACTTGTCGCAGAGAATATTTGACACTAGTAGTGAAGGTATGGTCTTATTTTGTTCGATTCAGCCTTATGCCTATTTCACATCAGACTACAATTTCAGTAGAACAAATGGTCTTGTTATACTCAATTATGACAGCAAAGATCATTGATGTGGGAAAAATTATTCTGCGAGAAATTCGAAATTGTGCCGCTAGACGTCCTAATCCATTATACTCTCCCTTTACGATAACAATTTTCTACTTAAAAAATAAAATTCTTACAAACGTAAAGAAGGCAGGCTATAGCCAAGGCACAATCACAGATTGTGACCTCTACTAAGTAGCTAGAGATTCTGTTCTCCAACAACGAGTTGAATTGAGTGAGGATCTCAAAGAAGAAGAAGAAAAAGATCCCATAGAGGTTGAACCAGTGCAATCAGTTGAAATCCCTGATAAGGTAGAACCAACTAAACCAATGATTGAACTTGACATGGCAACCTCAACATTCAGAACTCATTCGCCTCACCTAAATCTTCATGATGAGCTGTCAAAGTTGATGGATATAATGCAACATATGCAGTGGCAGCAACAAGCTTACTGAAGATACTCAAAAATACAAGATGACTCAATGAGAAATGCTTTTACGAAAATATTTCATGACTTGTTTATTTTTGTACCTAAATTTTTAGACTTTATATTTGAAACATGGACTCCAATGTTCAAAGGGAATAAAGTGATTCAAGCAAAAACAAGGACGATGGAGCAAAAGATGAGTCGGATTCTGAAGGATCTACAAATAAATTAAAATGGGGGATCTTTACTTTATTTTATTTTATTTCTTAGGATATTTAAAGTTTTTAGGATTAGGTTGTTTTAGGATTTTATTTCTCACATAATAAAATAAGAGGTGGAAATTATCAATAAAATGGAACAAATTGAAAAATAAGAAGTGTGGCAATAGATATGTACATGTCTAGGGTTGGATTTACTTAGGAAAAGCTTGGTATTTAAGTAGTCAAACTTGACTCACCTCTTTTTCCTAGAGTCCTATCTGGTGAACAGTATCTATTCCCTTCTATATTTTCATTTTCTCTATTCTTTTTAACAATGGGGACATTGTTCATCTTTAGTGGGGGACCAAAAATTGAATTTTTTTTCAGAATACATTATTCTTATAATTATGATTAAGTTATATTTTGTTCAAACTTTTTAATTTTTGTTAATTATGCTAAAATTTAATATAAATAAAGTTCTATTGTCCCGATAATTGGTATGTTAGCTAAACTATGACATAAATGTTCCTCTTAATAAAGTGTGTAAATCATACCATAAAATTTTTATTTCTTTAGGAGAGCTAGGCATGCATGAAAGTTTAAGTCTCTAGAATCAACTTGGTAGTTTCTTGAGGCAAATTCCTAGGAAGTATGAAATTTTGAAAATGACTTAAGCACACTTTTGTTTTAACCGTTTGAGCTTTTCATGCAACAGCCCGTTTTTAATGCAATCAGAATAGTGGTTTCGAGACCACAAATTTGAAGTAAAAATATTTATTTTATTATTATTTTAATGTCTACAGCATGATAGTAGAGTCATATAAAATTTCGTTAAGAAATTTTACTGTTTGCATGCTTAATTCGATAAAAAGGACTAAATCGCATAAAATGTAAAAGTTGGGTTCTAATAGCTAAAGGTGTCAAATGGCTATAGAAATTTAAAGTGGAGGTCCTTACGTGATAATTAAACCATCCATAGTGTGAGTGGACAAAGATACACATTAAATAAGTGAATTTTAAGTTAAAAACAAAGGTTAAATGTGTAATTTAGTAATTAAGGTAAATTAAATTAAAGAAAACAAACCTATGATCTTTGTTTTGTCCATCCTCCACCAAAAATTAGACTTAAAAACTCCATGGGAAGAGCTTGAAGGTTCGACCAAGACTACCTTGTGCACGTGAGTGAATTTTTATTTCGTTTTTACTGAGTTTTATGTTTTTGATGTCGTTGTAGCTTAATCTAGCTAGCCCAGGGAATAATTTGCAAAACTGTATTGAATTAGAGTTTCACCATTGATGAATTTGTATGTGTTTTGATGTTTAATGGAAGAAATGAATCTTTGTTGTGTGATAAACAAGTTTTATAAAGTGATTTTGGTTGAAAGTGACAAATAAGGATTAAATTGAAAAGTAGAAAATTATTCATGGTGAAATTGTGAAATAAATGAAATGTAGGGCTTGCTAAGGGCCTAAGTGATATTCGGCTATAATGGGTTGGTACTAAATTGCATGAATTTGTATTTTTATGAGATAGGGACTAAATTGTAAAGAAGTTAAATGTTTAAGAGCAAAATGGTAATTCTGCCATAATATAAAATTGGATTGATTTGAATAGAATGAAACTTAAAGTAGTTAAATTTGATTATATAGATACAGAAATGCTACATTTAGAATTAGATCGAGGTAAAGACAAAGTATTAGATTAACTGATCAATTGTCTCCGTACCAAATCAAGGTAAGTTTGTATGTTTAATAAGCATTAATTATATGTGTTTAAATGCTTAATTGATATAATTGTGATAATACAACACCACAAAAATTCTCGACGAGTTATCTGCAACATATGGATCCCGGTTGAACCTTAAGAATATATAGGATACAAATGACATGTCATTAGGGGTTACTGTGTTATGGGTGTTGGTCTCATACGTCCTATCAGTGGCTGAGTTTCTGGCAGCACCGTGTAGTTACGACCTGACCGACAACTTGTGTGAGCAAACCCAGTGATGGCTCGAGAGTGAGCATCTATATGAGATATGAGATAGATGTGGTTTTAACCATGTATTTGGCACTTAGTGTGCAAGATACCTGAGTATCCGATAGTATTCCAAATGGTTTAACGGGCACAGATGATAGTATGAGGTTATAAGAGTTTATATGAACCATTTCAGGTATTCATGTGAAATATGACAAGTTATTCATAGTTGATGTATTCATACATGACTAACATGGTTGTGATTACGTGTTAAGCTTTGGAATGATTAAAATTTACCTTTGTTTAATTATGCTTATCTAAACTATGGATAAATGGTAAGTAGTACTTACTAGCCATAGGAACTTACTAAGCTTAATAGTTTACTCTGTTTACTTTTTCGTGTTTTATAGGATTCTGAAGCTCGCTCAGTTTGGAAGTTATTGGAGATTGCATCGCACTATCAAACTCTCATTCTGGTACTTTTAGTCTTTATGTATTTTGGTTATATGGCATGTATAGGTTATTTGGCTAATGTAGCCTATATGTCTTATTGTGTTCTGGCCATTTGAATTGGCTTGTAAAGTGGTTATATGTTTTGTTATGTAAATATGTATGAGTAGCTTTGTGATATGTGGTGTATAGTTGCTTTATGAATGCCTTGCTTGTGAAATTGCATTATGGCACCAAATGATTGGAAATGAGATGCGTATGCATGCTAAGTTTTAGGTACAGGGTTTCATATATGTATTTATCCATATAGATAGACTTTGGAGGTATGTTTGGTATGTTTTTAATTGGCCAATTGAGATGCCTAGAAACATTATAGTTGTTGGTAATGACATTGCATGATTTAGGCTTAATTATGGATGTTTGAATGCCTATTGATGATATGGTCATATGCTATTTGAAGTGCTTAGGCTGATGCAAATTTGGGTTAGAAATATGCTTGGAACATAGTTTATTTTTGTCCACACAGGCAGAGACACGGGCGTGTGTCTCAGCCATCTGTGACGCACAGCCAAGTGGCACGGCCGTGTGTCCCCTGATACCTCTTTAGAAAGCAAGTCAGTGAGTTACACGAGCTAGTCACATGGGCATATGGTTGGCTGTGTGAACCAAGTCAGTGAGTTACACAGGGTTAGACACGAGTTGGGACACAGCCATGTGATCCCATTTCGAATGTTCACACGGCCTGGGACACGGGTATGTTTCTTGACCGTGTGAGACACACGGCCTGGCCACACGGGCATGTGTCCCCTGCACTTTGAAAATTTTCAATGTTTTCCCAAAATTTCCTTGAGTTTTCAATTTAGTGCCAAATTGTTCTTAATGCTTGTTTTGGGCCTCGAGGGCTCGTGTTAGGCACTATATGGTTGAATCTGAGTGGTTTTTGTTTGATATTGAATAATGAACATGAAATGTATGATTGATTATGTGATAAGTCCGGTAATGCTCCGTAACCCTATTTCGGCGACGTATACGGGTTAGGAGTGTTACATTTCAAGCCAACCTTAATGAATATTTATCCCTTAAAACCCAACTTTGAGACTATATGGCTTGTTTTATTTGAACCATTGCAATATTAGCCCATCTTTTCTCTCATAATTATCTCTAAATTGTCCCAAAAACTAGACTCAGTCTATCCAGAATATTCTTTGAAAATAAGT
The DNA here is from genome assembly GCA_020496765.1 of Gossypium stocksii. NCBI lineage: Eukaryota > Viridiplantae > Streptophyta > Magnoliopsida > Malvales > Malvaceae > Gossypium > Gossypium stocksii. Next base: position 49,142,859 of record CM035624.1, read on the forward strand.
CTGGGAGATTTGAAAAGAAGTATCAAATGCTCAAAAATTGTAGTACATATAGTAATATACTAAAAAAAAGAAGAAGAAGAAGAAAAAAGAAAGAGCATGTACTCAAAAGAAATAGATGTACAAAAGAGCATGCGAAAGCAAAATGAGGTGGTGTATTGAGGGTACTTATTCAAAAGGTCCGATGCAAGCTGAGTCTAAGGGTTTTTTAGCCTAAATTTATTTATCTTTCACCTACCCCTAGCCTAGCCACGTTACAACCTATTTAAAAGACCTTTCGATTCAGATTTATGTGCTACCTACATTAGTGGAGAGAAGTTGCTAAGTTCAACATAGGAAGACATATGTTAAACTTAGTAATTGTAGTTTAATCTTAAATAAGGGAATAAAAATTAATTGGCAAGAATTAGCATAACTTTATTGATAAAACATTTAGTCTATCCTTGCTAGCATGATAACAATTGTGAATAATTCGAACAATATTTATACTTGAGTTGCATAATTTCAAAATTCTTATTCTTGAGCATAATTATACTAAACTCGTAATTGTGGTGGAAATGTATTCTAAAGATATTTTTCAATTCTGATTTTAAGCAGTTTCTCTTTGCAAATTATGCAATACTCAGGACGAACAATGAATTAAGTTTGGGGTGTGGGAACACAAAAATATATAGCCCTTTTTAGCACCTTTTGAGCTCTAATTCAAGCAGTTTCGTAGTAATTTTTGTCAAAATTCATATTTTAAATATAGAATAATTAATTTACACTTAAATTATTAATATATTGAATTTTTAATTATTTTTATAAAAAAATTGCACAAATTTGGTTTATTTTCTACAGTTTTGTACAAAATGTGATAATTGGCTTAGTAGACACCTCGAAAGGCTAGAACCATTGGGGTAATTCTTGCATCGAGTGAATCAAGAGCATGGCTAAATTATTTTCTGGCCAAGGATAGTCTAATAATTATTATTATACATACTTTATATTCAATTTTTGTCCAACATTAATTGGGTCAAAAATTAATATGAAGTCTGAAGAAGAAAGTGGTCTATTGTGCTAAGTATAGAGGACTGAACCATCAAACAATTGGACAGCCCACAACTAACCCTATAGATGATCCAATCAATTGATTTTAGCTGATTTTCATACTTACAAATCAGCCCTGGAGCTTCCCCTAAATGCTATTCAAACCCCTCCACTTTTTGTGCCTTTCACTTTTTGCCTCAAGCTGAGTATAACGAAGTTTGAAACATTCAAACTTGCTCAATGCATGGCCCGCCAAGGGAGCTTGAATGGATGAAATTTATTTTCTATTTTTAGCTATCATTCTCACTTATAAATACCCCTCTTACCTTCCTCATTTCACACACCATTCAGTCCCATACATCTCTCTCTTTCACTTACTTTCTCTTCCATTCCCTTTTTGTTGTCCCATTTTGCTTTGTTTAATTCCCTTGTCAATTTCCCTATTGAAAAAGAGCTTTCATCCACCTTGGAGTAGTAGCATTAAAGTCTTTGTGAAGGCCTTGGATCAACAGAACAAGCAGAGAAGGAGAAGAGCGCACTAGTCTGGCTTTAGAGAAATATTGGATTTGCTTCCTAGTTTCCTTCTCTTTATTTTTCTTGTTTATGTTGTGATCATGAACATGGATATCTATTGTGTTTTTATTCTTAATTTAATTAAAATGACTTAAATTTAATTCGTGTTAGATTGATTGCATTTTGTCCACTTAAATTATTATAATCGTGTTCGTGTTGTTATTAGGCCTTGGTAATTTATTCAATTAAATAAAATCATGCCTATTTTATACTTGCATTATAATTATAAGGTAACAAAAGATTTAATTATTAATTTTATTAGAATTGTAATTAATTGATATAGTATTTAATTGGTGCATGTTTAATCTTCTAAGGTAGCTGAAGGTTAAATTAGCGACAGTATTAAACGATATATTAGCCTTGCATAACTTGCAAGATTATGGTGATTAAATTGTTTCAATATAGGACTATGTTGTTACTTCACTTAATCTTATACATGCTTATGAAATTTGATTAATTGTTTGAATTGACATAGTAATATGTTCAAGATATTAATTGGTTTAGTAAGTTTTTATGTGCATTAGTTAGTAAAATACCAAGCTGCCGTGAAATTGTTCGTAACAATATGAACATGAGTTTAGTAATTTTAAGTTAAAAAATGTAATCGATCTAACATAATTATGTCATATTTATGAAAACTCATCTTTTTGAAATTGTGCATTTTACTTTTTATTTTTCTTACTTAGTTAATTTTTAGTTTACAGATCACTTCTCCAAATCAACTATTGTTTTCACCACCAATTTGTTTAATTTCACATTTCATAAATATTTTCATCATAACCTCTATGGATATGATAACTTGACATTCACTTATCACTTTATTACTTGGTACAATTGTGTACACGTGCACATTTAAATCATTCCACATACAGGGCTTCCTCATCTTCATAATCCAAGAACTAACTAAATCAGCCTCTGATACCAAACTTGGAACACCTTAATCCCGATATGCTGAATCGGACCTGAATCTTGGGTGTTACCACACAAAATACAATTGTAACTTAATCCTACTTATACAAATTTCAATTGTTTGCAATTATAAAATTTTAAGCTTCGTAATAGATTTCATAAATACAAATGATAAGGGATTTAAATCAGTATACATAGAGAATTTAATTACAACTATGACAAAATTGAGGTCATGGTCTAAGGTATTTATCTGGCATTAAGGATTTTTATAATCTCAACTAGCTCAATCATGCCAACAACACTTGCTCTATATGCATAATAGCCCAATACGCCACTCCTTCGGCAAAGTCCTAGCATCGTCCCTCCAAGTGCAAACTCATAACAACTCACCTGAAACACAACACACAAAATTAAGTTTGAAAGAACTTAGTGGAACGAATACCAATTACCTAAATTATACTTGTACACCACATTAAATGATTCAGTGAATATCTTGTTGCTCTTATCCTTCAATTTGTCTATGTTGAATACTTCCTAAATTTTCATTCCTTCATACTCGCCCGATACCATACATTACACTGAGGCTTTTTCCTTATTCTCCATTAGTTCGCTACCTTACTTACATTTCTCAATCTCTTAGCCTTCACCTCTTCGTGGTTTTAGGAAGAGACACTTGCACAGGTGACAGATACTTTCTTCGAACATGCAAACCTTACGCCTTAATTTCGAATACATACTTTACTACCTCACTTTATCCGTTTTATTTCTCTATTTTAGATCAAGTTTTAGGCTTATAAAATAACTTACCATTTAATCCATAGATGCATTTGCACTCACAGATTTCACGGTTCACATTCAAGAGTGATATAGAATACGTCAATTACTTAGTGTAGAGTGTTTCACAATAGCGTCCTTTATAGTTCACTATTGAGCCCCGCAACTGTAACGCTAGGATTTGTGTAAGTTTACACAGTCTTTATCAAGTAATAAGTATAAGACTTATCATCTCCACAGGGATTGTATATGTTAATCAATATTTTGCAAAATTAATGTTTACAATTTGGTGAGAAAACACAATAATTTTGAGTGTTGGATGTAAAAATAAATGACTAGATGCAAGATGATCCCTAATGCAAACTAACCTAAGTGTGATGAATAATTAAAATGTATAAGATGGATTTAGCAACAAAATTCACAAGATTTCAACAACCATAACATGAATAAGCTAGACTAATTACATCATTTGACTTGGTTCATTCTTATCATGCTCACAATGTTCCGAAAAATATTCCATGACAACTCGATCTTTCATGAACTTTTTGAAACCAGTATTAAGTCCTTTCGAAATATTTTACTTAGAGAAACATGCATATTACCATGATCATATTTAATTAAGGGTTTCTTGATTTTATGTGAAGTAACAGTGATGGATTAGGTTTGAAACAATTTAATCACACAAATCTAAAATTTATGCAACGTAATAGAGCTCTCTCGAGTTATTGCGAACCTTTAATTTAATCAGGTTAGAGTCTAAATTAGGCATACACCTTTCAATTATTGTGTCCATTAATCATCATCTTGTTAGGATTGATCAACTAATTCTAATGCATTCAATCATATTTTAATGAATTTAATTGAAAGCATGATTGATTGAGGCACAAAACATTATGAACATAAATCAAATAAACTTGATCAAATTAATATAATCATTCTAGCTAAAAAAAATTAAGCTTTCATTGTTAATGAAAAAACATCAAAGCAAATTGCAAACATATTGAACAACAGTAAAGATTAAGGAAGAAAAAACTTTGAAGTAATCCTGGCAATCCTTCAAAAATTGATCACGGTGGCTTCTTCCGATCCTCGTAATTACTCCTTTGTAAGATGCTCCTCAGGGTGGTCAACCAAGAGAGAATTTTCTGAAAGAATTGCTAGATAAGGGAAAGTGGATGGTTTATGCGTAATAAGGAAAAGAAAGAATGAGAGATAAAGAGATTACTACATGATGAGGGATGAGAGGTGAAGGATGAATGTGGTATTTATAGTGGAGGGATGGCTAATAGGTTTACCAAAAGTAGTTTGAAATTCCCTTAGGTTTCTCTCACTATTGACTGACCATGAATTCTAGAGAGGGTTGGGTCGTAAGAACTCCCCATGGCACAATGGAAAAAAGTATTCAGGTGAGCCAAACCAAGAATCCATGCATGGGGAACGAAACGAGGTGAGAAGGGTATGAACGATTACCTTTAATCATCTAAAAATCAAAGATAATTGTTGTGAAACTGATTACGCAATTGTATGTCGTTTCCAAATTGCTACAAAAGTTTTGGCCTCTACATAATCCACCCGATGTGACAATGAACAACAAGAACTCTCTAACGGCTACTCACTCCTTTTTATTTAGGGTATATTAGGTCTTCTAAAAAATCCTATATTTCCTAATTAGGGAATAGTTGATATTTAAATAATTAATCGAATATTATAATTCTAATTACCATAATTATAATAATTTTTGATCGAAAAAATTATAATTACAATAATTATAATAATATTTGATCATAAATTATAATTACTGTAAGACCCTTAACTCGTATTCGTCGCCGGAATAGGGTTACGAAGCATTACCAGAGTTTACAGGACAAATATAGATAATTATGTCATTCACTATTCATATCCGAAGCTAATCATATTGTCCCTTGATTGGACCCTCGAGGCCTAACTTAAGCATTAGAAACAAGTCGGGACTAAATCAAAAATCTCAAAGAATTTTTCGCAAAATTTCAAAATTTTTCTTAAGTGCAAGGGTCACACACCCGTGTGGTCAAGCCGTGTGCCTCACACGACCAAGTGACATGCCCCTGTTTCAGGTCGTGTGGCATATAAGGTAGGGCACACGCCCGTGTCCCTGACCTGTGTAACTCTCTGTTTTGCCATTTAATTAAGTGCATGGGTCACACGACCAAGCCACATGCTCGTGTGCTAGGCCGTGTTGTCAATTTAATTTTCAAAAATTAGGTGCAGGTTTCACATGCCCATGTTCTAGGCCATGTGTTTCACACGACTGAGACACACGCCCGTGTCTCTGCCCGTGTGCCCAATTCTAAGCATTCTATTTCTCAATTTTAAGATGCAGTGAACACACGGCCAAACCACATGCCCATGTGCCAGGCCGTGTGTCACACACGGTCAAGACATACGCTAGTGTGTCTACCCGTGTGGACAAAATAAGGCTATTTCCTAGCCTTATTTCTCACACAAGTTTTTTCAACAACCTACACCAACACTTACAAACATATACCAACAAATTCAAGTCATATAAATCAAGCTTAATACGAGTTCTATCTAAGTTATATTAACATATTGCAATGGTTAAGCTTACCAAATTTCATTTATGTACTTAGGTAAATTTGTATCATTTATACTAATTCATTTTCTTTTACCATTTGATTCATATTTCACATACTATTTAATCACTTCAAACATATCAATCATGATATGATATTATAGTCATATACTAAAACATACCATTCTAGCCATTCTAATGGCTAATTTACAAACATCTATTTTCATATCAACATTAGCTTAATTAGCCTATACATGCCATTATATCAAAGTAAGATTTTTTTTTATACCAAAACGAGCTGAAGGATAGTGTGATGATGCTCCGATTGACTCCAACCTTTACGAGATCTCGAGCACTATAAACAGAGAAAAGAAAACCGAGGAAGCATTTCAAATGCTTAGTAAGTTTGCATAACAGGAATTTAACATACCCTACATTTATACAATCTCATCAAACATGTTAGTTATTCATTTCATATAAATATCAATAAAAAAGATTAGCTCATCAAATTCTAGGTTTCATGCATTTTATGTATTTTTCAAATATTGATTTCATTTGGATTTTCATTTATCTTCAAGTCATAATCTCACTCAATGATTCATTTGAAATCTCGATGGATACAAGGGTAGTACACATAAGTGTCCAAATTAGAAATCCGTCAATTCATATCTAGAAGTACTCATTAGAGCACTAAATCAGAAAGCTCTCTCTCAAGTACTATAACAGGAAACTCATAGAGCCATGTAATAGAAAGCATATCCTGGCATGGTAACAGAAAGTTCACAAAGAACTTATAATGGGTAGCTCAAAAGAGCACTAAACGGGAAGCTCCGAAGAGCACTTATCGGGTAGCACCATAGAGCACTTATCAGAATGCACCAGATAGCTTATAACAGAAAGTTCAAGTGAGCACTGTCGGGAAGCTTCAAAGAGCCTTTAATGGGAGGTTCACAAAGAACCTATAAACAGAACACTCATTAAAGCATGGGTGTGTCTACAACATAAGCAGATCATTACCATTCGGGATGCTCAGAAGAGCATTTAAAGGGAAGCTCGCAAAAACACTATAACAGGAAGCTTGAAAGGGCTTATATCGGGACACTCTTTCGAGCTATGGCATGTCCGCGACATATGTAGGAACATTACCATTTAGGGAAACAGAACCTGTATCTAATCAAATTTCATTCATTTAAACGAGATTTAACATTTATCAGGTATTTTTAGGTTATGTGACCAGAATTCATATACATGGCCAATTCACAATTCATATACTATTCATTCAAATCAATTCAAACATATAATTACATAGTTTTTTGGATCTATATAAATGAATTTAATCATCAATTTAATACAAAATTCACATTCAATTAGACTCAATTTACACCCTAGGCAAAATTACCATTTTGCCCCTATACTTTTCATAACTTCCAATTTCGTCCCTAGGCTCGGAAAATGAAATTCATGCAATTTATCCCTTATTCCAAGCCTAGACGATTTTCATATATAACAATATTAGTCCATAAATTTCACAAAAATTAGAATTTTTCCATGAATTTTACAACTTTACAATTTAGACCCTAAATCCCAATTTCATCAAAATTCATTTTGTAAACGTTGTTTATCTATCAACAACCTTTCATTTTCTACCATAAATTTCAAATTTTCAGCATATTCATCCATAGAAAAACTTCTATACTTTGATAGCCTTTCAAATTAATCCCCAAAATAGATAGATTAGACTATTTCGATCTCAAAAATATAAAAATTACTAAAAAGGGACAAGATTACTTACCCAATTAAGCTGAGAAAGCTTGCTTTCTATTTCCTAGGGTTTTCATGTATTTTTGGGGAAGAAGATGATATAAAATAATGATATTTCCTTTAATTATTCATTTATCATCTTTTATTAATTTAATTTCCAATTTAGTCCTTTTCTTTTCTTAAATTTCCATGGATGATTCACCATAAATTTCTACAAACTTTTTACTAATGGTCTAATTACCATATAAGGACATCAAGTTTTGAATTCCATAGCTATTTGGTCTTTCTAGCTACTAGAATTCAACTTTTGCATTTTATGCAATTTGGTCCTTTCCATAATTAAACACGTAATCGGTAAAATTTTCTTATCAGGATTTTCATATGACATTCCTATCATGATACAGACCATGCAATAATAGTAAAATAAATTTTCTTTCTGGATCGAATTTGTGGTCCCGAAACCAGTGTTCTTATTTCACTGAAAATGGGTTGTTACAATTACAATAATTATAATAAGGATTTTGGTAAATTATGCTTAGTTAAATTTTATATGAATCAAATTCATATATATTAATTCAACCATGTTCTCATTATGTATACAACATACTTGTACATATAATTCGTTTGATATTTAATTGCCCAATTAAATTAATTCTATAATCAATTTAATTCATGTGACAGCTAAAACTAATACAAACTATGTTTAGATTTTTTTCGTTTCAACCATAGGCTGTGACCTTATAGGTTCTTGTAACGTTAGCAATAATACTAGAACAATTCTAATATTATAAACAATAAGTGGGATCTAACAATGCATCATTACTACCTAAGTTACAAGTCATGATTCGACATAACCTCTCTTTGATTAGCCCTTCATGTATTAAACCCTTTTATCCTTTATATCTAGAATGGACACAAGTCATGGAATAGTCACACTTTCATAGTCCATCTAATGTTTCTTGATATCCTGAGTAGACTATGATAAACAAATAAGTATGATATTTCATATTAACTTATTCGAGCATGGTCATGCATTTCTAGTCTCACTTAATCAAGTGGCCTAAGATATAGCTCCCATTATGTAGGAGGGAAAAATCTTATATTGATCAACCATATCCCACTACATAGACTGTGGTATATCCAACATTAGCCTTTATAGAACAGCCAGTTACGATGGACGTTTGATTGTATCAAAATATACGACTCACGATGTTGGGATAATGATGATCTTAAGTCTGAGGATCGTATACATAGTAATCACTATGAGTAATGTTGTGACTATTACATAATAATCCAAGAAACATACTCATAGTGAGTTAGTCCAATATGTTGTTCTCTAACACACATACTCATATATTGATTTTGACATCCCATGTCAATGCCAACACTTTGTCATCAATAAACTACATGTTAGTCTTAATGCATTATTATTGTCCAAGCCCACAATAATACACGACTAAGGACCTTTTAAGAATAATCATAATATTTTCAGGGTATTATTATAAAAAATTTTATTTATATACACACAAAAAAAAAAAGAAATTTAAATAATAATGACAATGCCTTATATTAATAAACAAGGTAAAACAAGTATGTTATTACAATCATCTCATGATTGGTCTTTGGGCATACTCTAATAGAGGGGAGGTTGTTGGTTGTTTGATTCATGCTCAATTTCATGCATGAATCAAGCAAGGAGGTGGACGATTTCATGGGTAAAAGTTGTGTGCTGATTTTTAATTATTTTCTAAGTGCAGGGACCTCTGAATTAATCTCTCAAAAGCTTATTTTGGGCTGCTCATATACTTTTACCACACTGCCAGGTGTATCATAAGCTCCATGGCTCAGTGTCATGATACCCCCTTCTAAATATGATTTTTTTCATGTTTGGGCCATTACCGACTTCCTACACTAACTCAATTATATCATTACGTCCATATGATATGTTTGGCTAATTTGGGTTTCAAAAGGGCATAAAAATGTAAAAAAAAAAACAATTTATTAACAAAAAAAACTAAAAATCAACACAAGTAAAGAAATGACACCTAATTTTCTTGAGAATAAGCTTATTAACTGTAATGGAGAGCTTATTTTGACATTTCAAATTACGACAGATCAGGCTTATCATATTGTTTGATTTTGTTCATAAAATTGTCAATGGGGTAGATTGTTGAAGAAAATGAGTTGAGAGTTACTGAATGACACTCGACAATGCCAACTGCAAACTGCCATTGAGGTGGTTAAAAACTTACCTTATTTATTTTGTTAATTTAATGAAGAGAATCTTTTAACTTGTTAATGTGTTGAGTTTTTGAAGATGCGATGGTTCATCTATAGAAACCAATGATTGACATTTGAAGATTGGACTGGATTGGATTCAAGTGAATCAATTAACTCCTTGGTATGTGGAGATGTGATCGAGATAGTACTATTGCTTTTGGAGAGCATATCTTCAGGTGATTTTATTTTGATTGTCATTGGTGTAATAACTATTTTCAAGAAGTTACTTTGTATTCACTTAGATTCTATGTTAGCAAGACGAATTCAAATATTTGCTTTTGAGGCTTCTATAGGTTTTGTATGAGAGCTTATTGAGTGTTTTCTAATTTGTTTGGCGTGTAACTATCTTGTGAGAGAGTGCAAATTAAATTTTAAACATTCTTCAGTGTTTACTTCTCAAGTTCTAAGGGGGAGAGTTTGGAGATAAGTGTTCTACTCTTTAGGTACAAAGGTGAGATCTCTATATTTGGGGAGTAATAGAGTGTGAATCATTTGTTGTATTCATGATAAAAGATTGTGAAATTCGAGCTAGGCTCAATAGATGTTGAAAAACCAAACTGCGTAAACAAATCTTGATGTTATTTCTGTTTTATTTGCACAGTTTTTCGTAATGTCAAGTTGTGGTGGCCATTACAGTCTAGCACTTCCATTGCATTTGTTATTTTAAGCAAACAAGCAACTTAAGGTAGCAACAAGAGAGAAAAGAAAGAAAAAAAAAAGTGTTTTGGAATAATTACAAAGAGATCTTCAAGCTTTAGTCAAAAGTAAAAAAAAAAAAATACTACGTGTCGTTATTCAATTGGCTTATGTGTCACATCAGCAATTTGTTAGTTTATTAACGAAAATTTTAACGATAGTGACTAGTTGGAATTATTATCTTAATTTAGAGTGGCTAAATTGAAAAAGACATTAGAATGACCAAAATAGGACAAATCTTATTTTAGAATAGCCTTAGTTGTAGTCTACCCAAAAAAGCTATTACCAGACAATCTAATAAGCATTCTCATGGTGGGTTAATTGGTACAATGTTATGTTAACCATACCATTTGTATGACATATTATCATCAATCAATCACATTACTTTCAATGTATTATTGTTATATCTCAACCCACAATAATACACAATTGATGACAATTTAAGAATAATCATTATTTTCAAGACTTTATTATTAATCAATTTAGTTAATACATAAGAATAAAGATTGACAATGATAATATCAATGACTTTATTAATAAACAAGGTAAATAAGTATATTATCAAAATCATCTCATAATTGATCTTTACGCTCCAACAATAACAACCAAACTTGTTACAAAGTTCTAGAAGGTTTCTTGATTAACAAGAAACTCCTAAAGTAATAAATTAACTCCTAAATTGGCAAAATAAAATATCTAAAGTAAATCTCCTTTAAAATGTATTGAATTAGAGTCATACTTGATACATACTTCCTAAAAATTAATTATTAATTAATTAAATTATATATTTAACGCAACAAAAAAGATTTAAGACATCCTCTTATTTTAGTAACAAAATACATAATCAAATTAATTAATCATGTCCCTCTTGAATCATGATCTTCCAAGCACAAGTCTTCAAGATAAATTTCTTGGAAGTTCTTGGAAACAAAGTCTTACTCATAATTTTCAACTTAGACTTTGCATAAAAATCTTGGGTTGGAAGTATAAACGACCATAATATGTTTTGTAAAATCCTAAGGACAGCATACAGTCAAAGAGAAATGCCCGTCGGATATCTCAAGTAAGAATTGCTCTTTTGTTGGCTCTCTTTAGTTAAAATTTGGGCTACATTAAGAGTCTATGTTGATCTATCGACAACGGGGAGAAGACAAGGTTTTGGATGGACATTTAGATCCCGAAAATAGATGAACGATATTGGTAAGTGGAATAGGGCTAAGTCTGTTCATTGCCTTGAAACTGCGGTACTAATGTGAATTGCCGCTTTACCAACCACCTTATAATTTAATAGGTCCTGATCTTTGTTCCTAGCGCTGAATTCGTAAGGGTTAGCTTAAAATACTTGACACTTATGCTTCACTCACCAAGGATGCATGGGATCCTCGTGATGTTAAATGGATAGTAATTTGGCACCATCAAGGTCAAAAACGAGTCCAACATTTACTTTGGGTCACTGTTATTCTAACAGATAGTGATGCTTGTCCAGTTTGCGATACTACTACTGAAACTGTTCTGCAAATACTTACAGATTGCCAGGCTGCTAAAGCTTCGTGGAACAAAGTGGTGAGAAACAATGTAAGCCATAAGTTTTTCAATTCTTTCCCTAATGATTGGGTAATTTGGAATGTTCAGAACAAATTGCAGGTTCAATTTGTAGACATTGACTGGCGAAACACACTTATATAGTTCAAGTTCAAGATGCGTATGTACAGCATTGACGTACAATGAAGACAGACACACATGATCATCTTTACCATATCCCAACTTGGCAATGGGCCTCACTAACAACATTACAATGAATATTTGCTTGTTCTTTATAACAATGCCCCAACTCCCAACTATTTTACAAAATAACTGGTACCAAAAACTGAGTTCAAGTCGCGGGTTTCCCTTCCCTCTTCAGTAATTCCTGATTAAAGTTGAAGTCAAAACTACATATCATTTCCATACAAAAGCAACTGATGAAATTTTTTTATACCTGTTTGGTAGCGGCAATTGAGACTCTCTGTCTTTCCTTTTTCTCACGTTGGCACTCTCCACACCAGCTTGAGAAATCTTTCTGATATTTCCTCAGCTCACGGAAGACCGAACTGGAAGAAAATTTTGCGTACAGTTTAAATGGTTGGCCAGAAAAAGAAATGGCCCAATTCTAAAACTCATACATCCACAACACACCCAAATTACACTTCAGGGCAATCAGACCGACATGAACCCCAATTACACAACTAGGAAAAATTAGTGCATCACATGCTTTAAAACATTGAACAGCTCTAGTAATCATCCAACAGAAAGGTCAAAGTTGATAGTAACAACAAAGGAACTAAGCAATTAAGAAAGTTAAATACAAGACGACTTCATCTCATTAGACTTCCTTGACTAGTTTCAAACAATGCAGTCCAAACTATTTTGGAACAAAACCTTCACTGATGCATATTTAAGGGAATATGGAAAATAAGTTCTAGACAGCTCCAACACTAAAATTTTGTTTCCATCAACTTAGATTTGTACCAAATACATAAAATAACAACATAGATATTTCAGCCACACCATTCTCCAAGGATGAATGTGCCATCTAAATTAAATTTCCAGTCATCCACTTATTTTTTTAATAGTATTTTAACTCCAAAAACAAGTCTAGATTCTAAATTTAGTCCAACAAATACATTAATGTTCTAAATACTTTGGATTCCCTAAGAATTTTTTCGACATTGTTCTTCACATTTCAGTATAAAATACTAAATTAAGATATTTAAATGCAAAAGAATGACTAAGTTTCTTTCCAACTTGCTACATACCAACTTCAAGAAAGCCTGACATGATTAGTTATCCCTTTAGAAGATCATTATTAAACCTGTCATTTCTGTTACTAACTCGAAAATCTGAACCAATCAACCAAACCCAACCCAATTTAACCATAAAAATCAACAACCCAAATCCGTCCAACCTGAACCTGAAAATGATTCGAACCCAAAATGACTTAAACCAGAAACAACACAATCCTGAAATGACTGGAACCTGAATTGATTCAAACCTGTAATGGCCCAGCCCAAAAAACCTGGACCTCTAACCCGAATGACCCAAATGCAAAATTTACCCAAACCCAAAACAAGCCTGAACCAAAATAACTTGAAAATTCTTAAACATGAATTGACCCTATCCAAAATCAACCTGACATGCCCAATAGACAGGCCTAGTTATTATACTTTGGTGCATTCATAATAATGCGCAAGAGAAATACACCTTCTGCACCACAAAAGTAAGTTGACCCGATGACCAGATGTTGTGGCTCTTGCACCATGCCTATGGCGCCCACGATGAAGAACTGCCCGTCCTGGAACATGAGAATAATCCAAAATTTCCTATAATGCACAAAAAAAGAGAACATGTTAAGTGCTCGTTTTGTTACAATGACAATTTAACAGCAGAAAAAGTAGATGGTTTTTATCTTCTCCTCAATGAACCAATATCTGTTAACCAATTTAAATACTACGCCTACCCACGTAGTCCATAAAATTTCAAAATGAACGGGACATCACAATCATTGTTTAACCTATCCGTTATTTCATGTGTTCATTTATAAGAGGAAGGTCCAAAGAAGCATAATAGGCTATCTTGATATTCCCATGATTTCTTGCTTGAAACTTGTACAAATAACTAAATAAAGGGAGGGGAGTGGTGGCAGCGTGTCTGAGATGGTCTGGTTCTTGTTGACTTGCTACTACAGATAATTTTTTATCAAACTGAAACTAAACTTAATCCTAATGCTTTGTAGAACATGCAGTTATTATAGCTGAATAATTAAGCCAAAGAAAAGTTAAAATTCTTGTGTCTTAAAATGAACAGTAAAATGGAAAAATTAATCAGAAGGATTAGCATACATCTGACTGGGTTTCTGTATTGACATGTTTATCACACCGAACACCTCGGAAGAACAAGTCCCCACCGGAAAATTGTTTACCCAAGCAAACATTTAAGGTGACTTCTGAATCATCTACATGAAAACCTACAAGCACAGAGCTACAGAAGTTTGTGAAGCTACAACTTTAAGAAGAAGATTTTAAAGTGAAAAAGCTCAAGCAGCAAATATGTGATAATATGATGGTATAATAAACATGTAGACTAATGGAAGAAGCATCAAAACAGCCAATGCCATAATTTAATAAAGAATAAAGTTATAAGCAAGCATTACAAAGAGAAATTCAGAAAACTATAATGTGCAATCCCTTCTGAAGAATCATATTATAGAATCGAAATAATCATCAGTTTTCATCTATTGTAGCTAATGCTTTAATCTCCCAAGGTTATAAATAGCACAGCTTACATTATAAAATATAAACTTTATCATGCAGAGCCTAATAGAATGGATTTAATTGAAAATTGAACATAGAAAGAAGTTAGAACCTACCAAGCTCAACATCCCTGTTAATTCCATATTCAACAACAAAACCATGATGAGAATCCAGAGTAGATCCACCCACATCAGAAAAGAAAACTGCAGATCATTTTCCAAAAATAATTAAAAGAAAACATATTTCTAGGCTTTAACTCTCAATATGCATATATATATATATATATATAGTAGCATGCTCTTTCAATCTCATGATGGAAAATTAAATACCTTTGGATATAGGTCGGATAAAGTCCTCCATCAACTTGCCAAGCATGGTTTCCAGACCAAAGTCATCTAAAACAGCACCAAATTTGTTCATTGTGTTCGGTCGCATGATTCTGAATTTTGTCTCGTGGACCCATTTTTCAAAGTTTTCTACCTAAGCAATCAGAACCTGATAAGAAAAATATGAAAACTAAAAAACAAGGAAGTTAAAGTAGAATTTAAAAAAAGAGAAGGCAGCAATGGTATAACCTCAGATAACAACAATTCACAGAAATGGGGCTGAAGCATTTCAAATGTAAAAACTCCTTGAGTAGGTTCAGCCATTATACTTCTAAAACTTTCCTCTTTATTCTCATTAATTGCTTTGAGAAACGAGGGCGCAAAGAAGTTTGAGGCATGCATGGCATACAGTTCCCTATGTAGAGGCTGCAAAATGAGAGTAACGATAACAGGCATACATACATATATAAGGCTTATGAAGATGAAACACCAAACTACAATATATTTCAGACATAAATCAATTTTTAAAACAATACCTGATAGTGTGATATAATCTTTTGCCTGTATTCTCGCTGCTTTTGAACCTGTTAACACTCAATAAAAGAATGTTGTTAAAGCCAGCATCGCTTAATTTAAAATCTGTTCCAGGCAAATCATTGTCGATTTCCAGAGATAAAAATTTTAAAATAATTAATATATTCCCCATACTGCATTGTATTTTAAAAGTTCATCAGATCTTCAGCTTCCATAACGTAGAAACATATATATAATTTCATAACAACATAAACAAAGACGTTAAATTTTAAAGGAAAAAGTATCAGGACCTGAAACAAACATGTACCAATATGAAGCAAAAAAAAAAGGTAGTAAAAATGAGAAAGGAAGCTTACGCGAGTACGTTCGCCTTCAGGAGAGTAACGAAGAATAATATCGCGCATGTAATGGAGCTTGGAGTCACGAGAGAGGGAGAGCATCGGGGGAGGCAAGTAACGTTCCAGGGAGCTGAACAGGAGCGGACTGAACTCCAAATGCAAACCCTCGTATGTTTCCGGCTTGTGCTCCGTGTTAGGGTTCAGCCGTAACCGGTGCGTCGTCGCCATGCTCTGCAACACCGCCATGCCGTTTCCGTTATGACCACCTGTTGGTGGCGTTGGCTGTTGGTTCTCTTTCCGAGTCACTTCTAAAGACATAATTTTCCTTTTTTATATTCTTGTCCAAGATTTGGGTGAAGGCGGAATCGGCTCGTTTAACGAGCCAAACAGGAAAAACAAAAAGAAATTTTCTATCGAAACAAACAGGGAAAGAAATTCAATTCAAACACTAACCGTAGCAGCTTTTGTAAATTCAAACAAGCAGGGAAAAAATTCAATTCAAACACTTTCAAACAAATAGAAGAAAGAAAATCAATTCAAAAACTAACAGAGGTTAAAAAAAAAAACTCGTTTTCCAACCATTTCTACCAAAAAAAAAAAAAACGAAAGAACGCAAGATTGAAGAAAAGACTAACGGTGGGTATTTAAAGAAAGAAATAAAAGAAAGAGATAGAACAGATAAAAGGAAACGGCTGAAAGCCGGAATTAGCTTTTAGGAGTCTTTTAGAGTTAGGGTTTTTTGGATTTGTGATAGGCAGGCAGGCAGGCGAACTTCCGACTTCCGAGCCTGGAGTTGGAGGGTATTTCAGGTGTTTGGGCTTTGCCTTAATATTTTTCTATTTTTATGCAGTTCAATATCTAGGATGCTTCTTTCATTGTAAACTTGTGGGATAATGGCAAAATATTCCCTATATTTTAACAAAAATTTTAATGTGGTACCTGTAGTTTCAATTTTTCCAATGTGGTACTTATATATTTTTTTTCTGTTTATCAGTTAGGCAATGTGGTGTGACGGGATTAACTTTTCTTTGAAATTGACATAGGATTAACTTTTCTTTGAAATTGACATAGGATTAACAGGATTAACACATGTCAATACGACCAAAGAAAAAAGTTGAACAAAATGAAAATAGGGACTTGCATTAAATTTTCCCTTTTATTTTTAAGCTCAAAATTATTAAATAAAACATAAATAAAATAAATATATTTTTTTATAAAATTCAATCAAATTGTGACATGTTTACTTAAATTATCATAATTTAATTTCTTAAAAAAATAAATTTCAATTAAATAGTTTTCTCAACCCAATTCTAATTCCGTTAAAATAATGACGACTTTACTATAAAAGAATCTATAATAAAATATATTTAATATTTTTGTATTCAACGATTCACTATAATCAAATGATTTATTCTCATTTTCGAACTTCATTTAATTCGTAAAACATAAATTTATTTTCGGGTTGTTTTCATTTTCATTTTGAAGAAAACCATAATCATTTTCAAATGTTTCTCATTTCTCCATTTTCACCATTTCTATTCATTTATGTTCATTTGATTCAACATGCAATTCATTTTTTGTTTCAACGAGCTAGCAAAGGGACCGATTAGACATATGCAATTGGGGCTCAAATGATTTATAATTAAGTTCTAATTTTTTACCTATTAATTATAAACTCATTTAATTACAAAGTCATTCCACTATAGTATCATGACTGAGCTCTCCCTGACGACATACCATTATGAAAGCAACTCGATCAGTGCTCGTCCAATGACCTTGTCATAAGTGTGTTACCCTCATAGGGTATCCTTAATCTTTTTGAGATAATATTCGCTCTCCCGATATGATCCTATTTTATCCTATGGTAACCATTACATCTTCATGAAAAGTCAATTACTATCAAATAGTAATCAAGTCATTCATCACACAGACGAGCAACTTATTACCACGTTTACTTTTCATCAACCATGTAATGCCAATGAGAGGATATCATTTACCCATATCTCGGGCTATGAAATTCACTATTGTGAATGACGCTATATACTGCAGAAGTCGTACACCCAATGCATCAGCTTTCGATTCCTTATCTTTTCAAACTCAGGCTTTTACTTACATCAAAGTGTACAAGTCACGCATACATAGTCTATCATCCACTCAAGATTTAGGTATGTCACACTATGAATGTCACAACTAAAAAAATCTATAAACAGATTCAGGATCTAATCTTCTTGAGTCCAGTCTGATATACTGTCAGTCCAGTTAGTCACATTTATGTCTCTATCTTCTGAGAGTCATCCGCTCCGATGCCCAAGGCAAAGCATCTCAATTGGACTAGATAGATGACATATTAGTCTTTCAATCTATTTTGTAACACCTCTTACCCGTGTTCAATGCCGAAACAGGGTACAAGGCATCACTGAATTTGTACAATTACAAATACACAAAACCGGCTATAAAATTTCTTTCAATTTAGAATCTAATCACATTCTTATCATATATATACATATATTCAAGTCCTTATACATGCCATAAACTTATAAATATTTCGAAATTTTTTTTATAGATATATACATATATCTCCGGCGACCTCTAACTCGAGCTAGCATCTGAAACTCTATAAGAAAAAGAAAGGGAAAGGAGTAAGCATTATAGCTTAGTAAGTGAATATGTAAATAATAATAATACATTATTAATGGCATTTATAAGTCCTAAAATATGTCTCCACAATTATACAATCTTAATCTCACATGAAATTATCATTTACTTAAAATCAATACAAGTTGTCCATTCGAGTCCCAGTCACTAAATCATTTTTATCCGGAGCTACGGAGCTCCAAATTAAGATTAGTAAATTTTCCCAACAACTAGACTCATATGTCTTCTTACCATAAAAAATTCAGAATTTTTTGTTAGGCCAATTAATACAGTTTATTCGTTGAAGTCTCCCCTTTTTTGCTGTTCAGCAGCTCTAACCACTCTTCATTAAAATTTAATTATCTTTTGCTACCGAATTCAAATGAGGTTCTCGTTTCTTTCTTTTGAAAATAGACTCAATAAGGAATCCAACCATATAAATTATGCTCCTTAACTATTTTTGTAACGCCCTAAATTTTTAGGTTTCTCTTAGATTATTGTTCATCTAGTGAAATGTAGGAACTCTAGTATTTTGGTGTGTAATGCATGTTTGGGGAGTGTTAATGGGCCTATGGAAGGCTCAGGTGTTGGGTAAAAACTCGGCAAAATTTTGTATTTTTGACTTAGGAGATAGGGGGTCGTTGGAAGTAAGGGTCTTAAGGAATTGTGCGTAAAATATAGCACAAAACAAGTCTTGGTAAAGTGGCAAAGGAGGCGCCACTAAGCTCCTTAAAAAGTGGCACCTAAGTGAGCTTGGAGGTCCAAGGTTCAAGTCCCAGAGTGAGCATGTGTGGTGTTTAATTTTTGTGCTTGATCTGGTAAGAGTTTGAAGCAGAGTTGAACTCTGTTGAGGAGTGTTTAAATCGGTCATGAGAGGATTTTGTGGAGTGATAAGGGGAGCTTGTTAAGGAGAATTTTTGAGAGCTTTTGAATTTTGAAGAGAGGTGGCCGGCCAAGGGACTTTTGGGGGTACATTTTCGGCATTTTTGCATAGGAGAGTATTTGGCAATTAGGTGCTAATAGTGCCGATTTCTCTTAGGTTCTTTTTGTGGTCCTTTTGCGGATTTTTACTTAGCATTTAGGTCCTCTAAATTCTTCTTTTTCTTCCTTTTTTGTTCTTGTAGCCGAACCCTGTTGTACCCCATTGCCGAAACTCCTTTTGATCAAATACCTCTCCTCCTATTCTTCTCTTTAAACGTTTTCTCCTCTCCATTTATTTCTTCAAGTCGAACCACCATTGCTAGACTCTCCCATTGACCGAATTGGTTCTACCCACACTTCTCTTCTTCTTCTATTTCTTCTTTCCTTCATCAAAGCCCTCTCCAACTTATTAGCCGAACCCTCTTGTGCTTAAGACCCTATTCCCCTCTTCTAAAATCGAAACCCTTCAACACTCTTCCTTTCTCGTTGTTACAAGTGGAACGGCTGTGGTTTGGGACTTAGATTGGTAAGTATTTCGTGATCCTATCTCGTTAGTTTTTAGGTTTAAGGCAAGAAGCCGAAACTTTTTTTAGGGGAGGCTAACGTTAATGACTAAAGGCCTATTGGCCTCTTTCTCTTGGTTTCGTGTACTCTAGTGTGGACGAAGGGACGTGCAGCAAGGGGCTAGTGTAGACTAACACAAGTGGACAGTAGGATCCAGTCTATTTTCGGCAGAAGGTAGGGACTTTAAGGTCTTAGGCCATGTAGGCCGATTTTGGTAAGGGTTTATGACTCTTTGGTTATCGAATATTAGACTAAAAAGTTGGTGTTCGATTGTAGGCTTTTCATACATAGGTTTCGTCAACATTTCGACAGTTAACAGGTGTGTAACATACTTTCGCTATAGACTAGGACGGCAACGGCCGTAATGACCAAAAGTGACCGAAAATTTGGCCTTGTGAAATCTCTGTGTAATCGTTTACGCTGTTAGGTTCAACTTTAGATTCGATGGTGACAGAATTGTTGAAGGTGCGATTCTAAGCATTCCGGTAAGTTGGGCTTGAATAGGCCAAAGGTGGGCCCAATGGGCTTCCGAGCCCATATCGGTAAAATTGTCACTAAAAGCATTCTGGCAGTATGTTGAGAATAAACCGGTTAAATTAACAGTCTGAACATTAAAATTTGGTTTTAACGGGTTTAAGACGATTATGGAATTAGTAAGGCCCATTAGGGGATTTTGGGCTAAAAAGGGTAAAACTGGAAACTAAGGTTAAAAGGACTTCTGTAAACACTAATGGACTAGTAATTACTTGGATTTGCATAAAAACCCTGAAAATTGGTAAAAAGACTAAAATACCCTTAAGTATGGAAAATTACCATTTTACCCCGAGGTGCAAAATGACCTTTATACCCCTAGGGTAAATTCTGTATGAAACATATGATTTCCTGTTTCTGTATGTAATATCTCATAATACATGTGTATATCAGATGCATGCGATTCTGTATGTTATATGCCATATCATGATATCTGTTGCATGGGGTTTGGGTTTATGATGGAGGAAGCGTTCTAGCAGCCTCGCTGCAATCTGATGGCCTCGCCACATAAATATATCTAATCTGGCAGCCTCACTGCAATCTGGTGGCCTCGCCATGTATATATCTGTTCTGGTGGCCTCGCCACATATATATCTGTTATGGTGGCCTCGCCACAATATCTGTATCTGGTGACCTCGTCACAATATCTGGCAGCCTCGCTGCAAATTTCTGTGGTGTATAGCAGTTGGGTGGGTCGAGTAGTCTCCCCACATGGTGTAAGGCTGGTACGGGGGTGTTATGGTTGGATCTGGGTTGGGTTTTCTATTTGCATAATATATCTGATCTGTATCTATTATGGGCCTATGGGCTTAACCTGATTTCTGTAATGGGCCAAGGCCCAATTAACTCTGATTCTGAGGCTTGATCTGTTTTAGCCTATGGTTGAGACTAAGTTACACACTGAGTTCTAAAACTCACTCCTTCATTTCATTTCTGCAGGTAACCCTCAACCATAGTGGGCTTGGAGCTGTAAGAGATTCGGAGTGGCCACAGCATCTGCAAATTCGGTTTTCTTTTCATTTTAAGTATTTTATTATGTTTGTTTTTGGGGTTTTTAATTGTAATAAGGCCGTTATTTAAATTTCTTTATTGGTTTTGTTTTAGCAATGGTTTGATTCATATTTTATTGAAACTGCTAGTTATAGGCTGCGTGGGTTTTCAAATTCTTAAGAACGTTTTCAAAACTCAACAAGCTCAATGGTTGGATAATCTAAAGATGTATCAAAATAACTTTTCACAAACTTGCTATTTTAATATCACCTAAGTCACAACAACAAAAAGGTCGTAAACTTAGTTATAGGCTCATGTGACACACCAGATCTGGTCATAACGTCCAGGCCGAGTTTAGGGTGTTACATTTAGTGGTATCAGAACTAAGTTGCAACAACTCGGCTGTGGATCGGGTCTAAAGATGGAAGTTTTCAAAAAGTCAAAACAAAGATTTTCGAAAGATCATGTTTTTAACAAGTGTTTTCAGAATTAATTGGAACTTGTTTTGATGAACTCCTTTCGTGCATAGACGATTTATTTTCAAACAATAAATTAAGTTTCCTCTGTAATTTATCTTCTAAAGAGTGACACGCCGAATCTCCGGCCCAAGCCTGTAAGTTTTCTAAACTTTTCTAATTTATTCTGAAATTTTGATTATATGCCTGACTAAGACTCTATTATGATACTTTAGTTAGGGTATTACTGAAACTATAGAAACCCTGATAATTATACTGAGACTGTAGCTAGGTTTCGCGAAAGGAAATGAACTCTGAAATTCTACTTATTCATAAGACATCTGTAATAAACACTGAAATATTAATCTGATTCATAAAACTTCTAAAACAGATAATACGAAATGAGCACGCGAGCAACTCGTGGTAAGGGCCGTGGACGTGGCCGAGGTAGTACACGAGCTGAATCTTTATTTTCGGGTCATGCGCCAGCAGCTGATGTACCAATACCACCGGCAACGGAGGTGGAGTCGCATGATCGGGGTGTAGGGGATGACGCCCTATCGCAAGCAATGCTACGAGTTCTGGAAAGGGTTGCTGGGGCAAGTACCGGTAATGGATTCCGGGGATCTATCTCTGAACGACTCCGGGCTAATGGAGTAGAATTCTTTAGGGGCGTATCTGGTGTAGCCCCAAATGTGGCCGAGTATTGGTTGGAGGCCACAGAGCGAATCATGGATGATCTGGACTGCTCCATGGAGCAGAAGCTGAAGGGAGCTGTATCGTTGCTTAGAGATGAAGCCTATCAGTGGTGGCTCACAGTGAGAAATGGGACTTCAGCTGGTGAGGTAACTTGGGCGCTGTTTAAGACAGCCTTTAAGGGGAAATATGTTGGGGCTAGCTATGTGGACGCCCGCTGGAAAGAATTCTTGAATTTGGTTCAGGGAGGTAGGACAGTATCCGAATACGAGGCTGAGTTTCTGAGGCTGAGCCGATATGCTTCTGGGATAGTTGCTACTGAATATGAGCGTACCGTGCGCTTCGAGGATGGTCTGAGGGATGAACTGAGAGTGCTGATTACTCCACAGAAGGAGCGTAACTTTACTACTTTGGTTGAGAAAGCTAAGATAGCTGAAAAAGTAAAACGGACAGAAAGACAAAATCGCGAAAAGGATAGGAACCGCTTCCGGAGGGATTCTGGACCATCAGGTGGGGACAACAGGAATGTTAAGAGAGCAAGAGTGGCAGAACCAGTGCGAGCGGTGCCAATGAATGCTGTTAGACCACAGGGTTGTAGGAGTTGTGGTAAGATACATATGGGTGAGTGTCGGAAACGTTCTGGAGCTTGTTTTCGATATGGATCGATGGAGCATAGGGTCAAGGACTGTCCCGAAGAACCAGATCAGGGACAAGTTATGGATCAGAGGGTTGCTCAACCAGTGAGGGGTGGACTACCAGCTTCGAGAGGCCGTGGACAAGGCAGAGGTGGAAATGGTAATGGTCGAGGACGAGGAGCACCTGGTAGGGGTACTGGTTTTGCTGAGGCTCGTCAGCCAGCGTTGGTGTATGCAGCTCGTCGCCGAGAGGAGGGTGATGCTCCTGACGTCATAACCGGTATGTTTTTGATTTCTAGTATACCATACACTGCGTTGATAGATGTTGGATCCACCCATTCCTATGTTGCATGTGCTATATCTGGGTTGCTGGGTGTGCGTTCTGAGGAAACAGTGAGTGGAGTATCTGTACTAAGTCCTTTGGGTTACTCGGTTAGGGTAGACAAACTGTACAGAGATGTGCCTATAGAGACTCAAGGAAAAATCTTTTCTGGAGACTTGATGGAGCTACCTTTCGGAGAATTTGATCTTATCTTAGGAATGGATTAGCTTGTTAAGCATAGGGCTACTTTGGATTGTGCTGCGAAGCGAATGAGGTTAAAGACTGCAGAGGATGAGGAAATTTTGGTGATAGGTGAACGTAGAGATTATCTGTCCAATGTGGTGTCGGCATTAAGAGTCGAGAAATGGATTTGAAAAGGATGTGAGGCTTATTTGACATTCATAAGTCAAGCAGGAACTGAGGAGCTGACTGTGGGCAAAGTTAGAACTGCTAGCGATTTTCAAGATGTGTTTCCTGAAGAGCTTCCAGGATTACCTCCGAATCGAGAGGTTGAGTTTGGGATCGACTTGTTGCCTGGTACAGCACCGGTGTCCATTGCACCCTATAGGATGGCACCGAAGGAGTTGGTTGAGCTGAAAGCTCAAATTCAAGAACTGTTGGGTAGAGGCTTTATTAGGCCAAGTGTGTCTCCGTGGGGAGCACCAGTGTTGTTCGTGAAGAAGAAAGATGGGTCAATGCGAATGTGCATCGATTATCGGCAGTTGAACAAATTAACGATTAAGAATAAGTACCCGTTACCAAGGATCGATGACTTATTTGACCAGCTTAGAGGAGCTTTAGTATTTTCTAAAATCGACCTTCGATCTGGATTGTAACATCCCGAAATAGGGCCTAATCGGAATAGTGGTTTCGTAACCACAAATCCGAGATAGAAATAATTATTTTATAAATATTTTGAAGTTTATATTATGATTGCATGATAGTGTGAAAATTTCGTGAAGAAATTCTACGCGTAAAGTGCTTAACTTGGAGTTAGGGACTAAATCGAATAAATTGCAAAACTTGCATTCTAGAAGTTTTTATTATGAAATTGCTTTGGAATATTAATTAGGAGGGTTTAAATAGTAATTTGACCAATTTCTTAGTTCATGGACAAAATAGGACATGGGTGGAATTTTTGAAAGTTTAGTAAGGAGGGGCATTTTGGTCATTTGGTTATTAACATGAATAAAAAGGGAAAAGATGACAAAAAAATCATCATCTTCTTCATTGCCACGAAATTTCAAGGGTTCTCCATAGCTAGGGTTTGTTTCAAGCTTCCAAGCTCCATAGTAAGTGATTCCAAGCCCCGTTTTTAATGTTCTTTACGTTTTCGTAGTCCCGGTAGCTCGATAAAGCTTATGTTAGCAATATTTTAAGTTAGGGTTCATATTTGGAAAAATACCCATAGGTGAAATTTGTGTATTTTGATGTTTTATGATAGAATATGAGGTTTTAAATTATGTTAGACAACTTGAGCTACTCGGTTTTAGGTAAAAACGAGTAAAAGGGCTTAATTGGTAAAAATACCGATTGTACATAAGTGTATGTTATAGTAGAAATTTGAAGATGATGTTGGTAAATAAATGATCAGCATGTCTTAAAATACAAGAATTTGTGATAAGTTTTGATTTCCGAGCCTTGGGGCAAAAGTGTAAATATGCAAAAGTTTAGGGGCAAAAATGTAATTTTGCCAAAATTTGAAAAAGGGCTGTTTTGATAAATGTGAGTATTAAATAAGCTAAATTTGCTATTATAGATCAAGAAGAACGGAATTCAAGAGTAGATCGGGGAAAAGAAAAAGTAAAGGACTAAATTGTAAAGTTTAGTCACAATTTGTATCGAGGTAAGTTTACGGTAAATAAATGCAATATTTCATTGTTTTACATTGATATTGTCAATTTCCAGCATTCATATATTTATTTTATGGAAATATTCAAAGTCGAATTTAAAGAGAAGTGACAGAGAAGAAGCATTAGAAAGCCCCGTTTGAGCCTTAGGAATGCTAGGATATTTGGGTTAACAGACAGACAGTAATGAGCCATGTAAGTCCATATTAAACATATGGCTTTGGAGACAGGACAGTATTGCGCCATGTAAGCCCATATCGTGTATATGGCCTTGGAGACAGGACAGTATTGAGCCATGTAAGTCCATATCGTATATATGGCTTTGGAGACAGGAATATTTCATGTAAGACCATGTCAAGGACATGGCATTGGCAGTATTTTATCAGACAGGAATAACCTGAGTATCCTTAGTATTCCGAGTGGTTCAACGGGTCATTGTACAAGTTAAATTCAGTGAACTATCAGCAAAGGGAAGTTAGATTATGTTTATGAATAACGAGAGGTCAGGTAAGAAAGAAGGTAGTAAGTGAGAAGTAAAGAAAGTTTATGATGCTAGACGATATTATGTATAATTGCTCAATATGTTAAATGTTGCAATTTATTTGCTTGTAAGCTTACTAAGCCTAGTGCTTACCCCTTTATTTTCTTTCTTATTATAGTTCTTGCCAAGCTTACTCGGGGATCGAAGGAAACGTCGGAGTTCAGATCACACTATCAAAGGAATCATTTTGGTATAACTAGACGATTCATTTTGTGTATGGCATGTATAGGGACTTAGTCTTTTATGGAATGATATGTTCAATATATGGTGTATAAATGCTTGGAAGTGAATAGCTAATGAAATGGCTAACCATGCATGTGTTTAATGGTATGTATGCTTAAATGGTAACTATCACATGAAAACTATGAAAAGTATAAAAGTAGCTTGAAAACAGATGCAAACAGCAGCAGTGACGTGAATTTGAAAAATCACTAAAAATAGTAGGAATGGAATTAAAAGGTGAATAAGGTATGAAATTAAAGCTTAATGAGTCTATTTTCATGTGGAAGAAACAGAGTAGGAAAAAGAGTTGTATATTATGAGAAATTTTCAGTTGAGTGAGACTGACTCTGTGATCCCGTGTTCTGATTTCAAAAATTCACCATAAATTGCACATAAATAATTAGGTATTATAGTTTATATGCCTAGATTCCTTATTGAGTCTAGTTTCTAATGAAATAGATGGCATGCCTGTTTGAATTTTGTACAGGGAGAAAATTAGTTCGTAGTGAACATAGGTCAGAGCAGTTGAGCTGTGTAACAGGGGAGACTTTAACTAATAAACTGTACTAATTGGCCGAGCCAAAAATTCTAGAAAAAAATTAGTAAATAGCCATATGAGTCTAGTTTCAGGGAAAATTTACGGATCTTGATTTTGAGTTTCGTAACTCGAGATATGAATTTTTGAGCGACCATGATGCAGAAACAGTTTATTCCGAAAATGAAAATAGATTTTGTAAAGTTGTTTAAATGATAAATTATGTTCGGTAACACCTCAGGCTCGACTCCGGCGACGGTCTCGGGCGTGGGGGTGTTACATTTATTGGTATCAGAGCAGGTTTAGTCGGTTCTCGAAACAGTTAGTGTGAGTAAGAGTCTAGCTATACATGCCATACTTATATTTTGATAGTGTGACGGCTCCTGACGATTTTTAAATATTTTGTTTTATAGTAATGGATCCCGAACGAGCTGGTGATAATGATATGGAAAGTAATGCGCCTGCTCCTACGGAAGGGGCAGCGCCATTTGAGAATAGGCCAGTAATAGTTGATCAGGGAGGAGTGACTCGAGAAGCTCTCTTCCAAGCTTTGAATGATTGGTTTGCCGAGTTCGTTCATACGAATCCGGCAGTTAGACCTCCACCCCCTCATGATTCTCAGGCTACCCATGTAGCTCAAGCTCCCCCAGTCACAGATACAGTAATAAGAGAAAAGCCACAAGTTGATAAAATTAGAAAGTATGGGGCAGAAGAGTTTCGAGCAACAAAAGATGATGATGCAGAAAGAGCAGAATTTTGGCTAGAAAATACCATTAGAGTTTTCGATGAATTATCCTGTACACCCGAAGAATGTATGAAATGTGTAGTATCACTCCTTAGAGACTCAGCCTACCACTGGTGGAAGACATTAGTATCAGTTGTACCGAAAGAAAGGGTTACTTGGGATTTCTTTCAGGAGGAATTCCGTAAAAAGTACATCAGCCAGAGGTTTATTGACCAGAAGAGAAAAGAGTTCTTAGAGCTGAAACAAGGTAATATGACAGTGACTGATTACGAGCGTGAATTCGTCAGGCTTAGTAAATATGCCCGAGAATGTGTATCTACAGAGGCTATTATGTGTAAAAGGTTTGAGGATGGGTTAAATGATGATATCCGACTATCAGTGGGGGTTCTGGAAATAAAAGAGTTTGTTGTTTTAGTTGACCGAGCCTGTAAAGCAGAGGAGTTGTTAAAAAGAAAAGGTAAAACTGAAACAGAAACGCGAGACACGAAGAAAAGACAGATGAGCAGATCATTTCAGGCTACATCTAAGAGGCCCAAAGAGTTTTCTACCAGATCTAGCTTTTCGGCAGGGCAATCTAGTCAGAATAGAGGTAGTAGATTTAAAGATTTGAAAGCTCAGACTACTTCGACCGCAAGTGTAGGTAATGTTAGATCAGGAAGATCAGGATGTCCACGGTGTGGTAGACTTCATTATGGTCCTTGTCGAGCAGGTGAAAATGTTTGTTATAAATGTGGTGCTCCAGATCATTTTGTACGAGATTGTCCAGAGGTGACTCAACGAGAAGTAACACAGAGTGCTAGATTCGGAAATGTTCCTACTAGAGGCAGATCATCGAGGCAACCGGGAGTAGGAGCAAGTAACAGAGGCACCACTAGAGATTCGACGGTGAGACCAGATGTTAGAACCCCAGCAAGGACTTATGCTATTCGTGCTCGTGAAGAGGCATCCTCCCCCGATGTGATTACGGGTACATTTTCTCTGCATGATATTAATGTTGTTGCTTTGATTGATCCGGGTTCGACCCATTCTTATGTTTGTATGAAATTGATGCCTAAAATGAGTATACCTATAGAATTCACAGAATTTGTGATTAAAGTATCAAATCCACTAGGCAAGTGTGTATTGGTAGATAAAATATGTAGAAATTGTCCCTTAATGATTAGAGGTCACTGTTTTCCGGTCGATCTCATGTTATTGCCGTTTGATGAGTTTGATGTTATTTTGGGCATGGATTGGTTGACGGCACATGATGTGGTAGTGAATTGTGGAAGGAAATTCATTGAGCTAAAATGTGAAAATAGTGAGATTCTTCGGGTTAATTCAGATGAGTCAGATAGTTCATTTGCTATGATTTCTGTTATGACAGCCCAAAAATATTTGAGAAAGGGGTGTGAGGCTTATCTTGCTTTTGTATTGAATACTAAAGATTCAGAATTGAAAGTTGAATCAGTGCCCGTAGTGTGCGAGTATCTAGATGTATTTCCGGAAGAATTACCAGGTTTGCCTCCTGTTAGAGAAGTTGAGTTTGGTATTGAGCTGATTCCAGGTACCACACCTATTTCCATTACTCCTTATAGAATGGCTTCGTCGGAATTGAAAGAATTGAAAGCTCAGTTGCAGGAATTAACTGATAAAGGTTTTGTAAGACCCAGTAGTTCACCATGGGGTGCACCAGTGCTATTTGTGAAAAAGAAAGATGGTTCGATGAGATTAGGCATAGATTATCGACAGCTTAACAAGGTAACTATCAAGAACAAATATCCATTGCCCAGAATTGATGATTTGTTTGATCAGTTGAAGGGAGCCACTGTGTTTTCCAAGATCAATCTGAGATCCGGATATTATCAGATGCGAGTTAAGGAGTCAGATGTTCCGAAAACTGCATTCCGAACTAGGTATGGTCATTATGAGTTTCTTGTGATGCCCTTTGGCTTAACCAATGCCCCTGCTGTTTTTATGGACTTAATGAACCGAATATTTAGACCATATTTGGACAAGTTTGTAGTTGTGTTCATTGATGATATCTTGATTTATTCTCCTGATGAAATTGAACATGAAAAACATTTGAGAACAGTTCTACAAATTTTGAGAGATAATCAGTTGTATGCTAAGTTCAGTAAAAGTGAGTTTTGGCTCCGAGAAGTTGGATTCCTTGGACATATTGTTTCAGGTGAAGGTATTAGAGTTGATCCGAGCAAAATTTCAGTCATTGTCGATTGGAAGCCTCCCAGAAATGTTTCAGAAGTCAGAAGTTTTCTTGGTTTAGCTGGCTATTATAGACGATTTGTAGAGGGATTCTCTATGATAGCTACCCCGTTGACGAGATTGTTGCGGAAGGATGTTAAGTTCGAATGGACTGAAAAGTGTCAGCAAAGTTTTGATAAGTTAAAGGCATTGTTGACTGAAGCTCCCATCTTAGTACAGCCAGAACCGGGTAAAGAATTTGTGATTTACAGTGATGCATCTTTGAATGGGCTTGGTTGTGTACTTATGCAGGAAGGAAAGGTGATTGCTTATGCCTCTAGACAGTTGAAACCACATGAGAAAAATTATCCGACGCATGATTTAGAGCTAGCTGCGATTGTGTTTGCATTGAAGATTTGGAGACATTATTTGTATGGTGAATGGTGCCGAATATTCACCGATCATAAAAGTTTGAAATACTTGATGACTCAAAAAGATTTGAACCTGAGGCAAAGAAGATGGCTAGAGTTGATTAAATATTATGAGCTAGTGATTGATTATCACCCAGGTAAAGCAAATGTAGTTGCTGATGCTTTAAGTAGAAAACTTTTATTTATATTGCGAGCTTTGAATACCGATTTAGCCATGTCGGATGATGGTTCTATTTTAGCTGAATTGAGAGCTAAACCGATATTTCTTGAAGAAATTTGTGAAGCTCAGAAAGATGACAATGAGTTACAAGCTAAAAGAGTTCAATGTGAGTCAGGCATAGAATCAGATTTCCGGATTGGTTCTGATGGTTGTTTGATGTTTAGAGACAGAATATGTGTACCAAAGAATGATGAGCTTATTCGGAAGATCTTACAGGAAGCACATAGCAGTTCTTTGTCTATTCATCCGGGTAGTACAAAGATGTACAATGATTTGAAGAAATTGTACTGGTGGGCAGGAATGAAAAGAGATATTTCAGAGTTTGTTTCCAGATGCTTGATTTGTCAACAGGTAAAGGCCGAACACCAGGTACCCTCAGGATTGTTGCAACCTGTGCTAGTTCCGGAGTGGAAATGGGACAGAGTTACTATGGATTTTGTGACCGGATTGCCGTTAACGCCGAAAAAGAAAGATGCAGTTTAGGTTGTAATTGATAAGCTAACTAAGTCGGCTCATTTTATCCCAGTTTGTGTGGATTATTCACTTGACAGGTTGGCTGAGTTGTACATTTCAGAGATAGTTAGACTGCATGGAGTACCACTATCGATCATTTCAGACAGAGATCTGAGATTTACTTCACGGTTTTGGAAAAAATTACAAGAAGCTTTGGGCACAAAGTTAAGTTTCAGTACGGCTTTTCATCCTCAGACCGACGGTCAGTCAGAGAGAGTTATTTAGGTACTTGAAGATATGCTTAGATGTTGTGTATTGGAATTTCAAGGCAGTTGGGAAAAATACTTACCATTGGTAGAGTTTGCCTATAATAATAGTTACCAGTCAAGTTTGAAGATGGCACCCTATGAAGCTTTGTATGGACGCAAATGTCGTACGCCTTTCTACTGGACAGAGCTTAAAGAAAGCCAGATTTACGGGGTTGATCTAGTTAAAGAAACAGAAGAAAAAGTGAAAGTTATCAGAGATTGTTTGAAGGCAGCTTCAGATAGGCAGAAGTCATATGCAGATTTAAAAAGAAAAGAGATTGAATATCAGGTTGGCGACAAGGTATTCTTAAAGGTATCCCCGTGGAAGAAAGTTCTCAGATTTGGCAGGAAAGGTAAGCTAAGTCCTCGTTTTATTGGGCCGTTTGAAGTGATTGAGAGAATTGGGCCATTAGCATACCGATTAGCTTTGCCGACTGAATTAGAGAAAATTTATAATGTGTTTCATGTTTCAATGTTACGACGTTATCGGTCAGATCCATCGCATGTGATTTCTCCGACAGAGGTTGAGATTCAACCAGATATGACTTATGATGAGGAACCAGTAAAAATTCTAGCTCGTGAGGTAAAGCAATTAAAGAATAAAAGTATTGCTCTTGTGAAAGTCTTATGGAATAGACATGGGGTGGATGAGGCTACATGGGAACCCGAAGAGGCCATGCGAAAACAGTACCCAAATCTCTTTACAGGTAAGATTTTCGGGGACGAAAATCCCTAAAGGGGGGAGACATGTAACATCCCGAAATAGGGCCTAATCGGAATAGTGGTTTCGTAACCACAAATCCGAGATAGAAATAATTATTTTATAAATATTTTGAAGTTTATATTATGATTGCATGATAGTGTGAAAATTTCGTGAAGAAATTCTACGCGTAAAGTGCTTAACTTGGAGTTAGGGACTAAATCGAATAAATTGCAAAACTTGCATTCTAGAAGTTTTTATTATGAAATTGCTTTGGAATATTAATTAGGAGGGTTTAAATAGTAATTTGACCAATTTCTTAGTTCATGGACAAAATAGGACATGGGTGGAATTTTTGAAAGTTTAGTAAGGAGGGGCATTTTGGTCATTTGGTTATTAACATGAATAAAAAGGGAAAAGATGACAAAAAAATCATCATCTTCTTCATTGCCACGAAATTTCAAGGGTTCTCCATAGCTAGGGTTTGTTTCAAGCTTCCAAGCTCCATAGTAAGTGATTCCAAGCCCCGTTTTTAATATTCTTTACGTTTTCGTAGTCCCGGTAGCTCGATAAAGCTTATGTGAGCAATATTTTAAGTTAGGGTTCATATTTGGAAAAATACCCATAGGTGAAATTTGTGTATTTTGATGTTTTATGATAGAATATGAGGTTTTAAATTATGTTAGACAACTTGAGCTACTCGGTTTTAGGTAAAAACGAGTAAAAGGGCTTAATTGGTAAAAATACCGATTGTACATAAGTGTATGTTATAGTAGGAATTTGAAGATGATGTTGGTAAATAAATGATCAGAATGTCTTAAAATACAAGAATTTGTGATAAGTTTTGATTTCCGAGCCTTGGGGCAAAAGTGTAAATATGCAAAAGTTTAGGGGCAAAAATGTAATTTTGCCAAAATTTGAAAAAGGGCTGTTTTGATAAATGTGAGTATTAAATAAGCTAAATTTGCTATTATAGATCAAGAAGAATGGAATTCAAGAGTAGATCGGGGAAAAAAAAAGTAAAGGACTAAATTGTAAAGTTTAGTCACAATTTGTATCGAGGTAAGTTTACGGTAAATAAATGCAATATTTCATTGTTTTACATTGATATTGTCAATTTCCAGCATTCATATATTTATTTTATGGAAATATTCAAAGTCGAATTTAAAGAGAAGTGACAGAGAAGAAGCATTAGAAAGCCCCGTTTGAGCCTTAGGAATGCTAGGATATTTGGGTTAACAGACAGACAGTAATGAGCCATGTAAGTCCATATTAAACATATGGCTTTGGAGACAGGACAGTATTGCGCCATGTAAGCCCATATCGTGTATATGGCCTTGGAGACAGGACAGTATTGAGCCATGTAAGTCCATATCGTATATATGGCTTTGGAGACAGGAATATTTCATGTAAGACCATGTCAAGGACATGGCATTGGCAGTATTTTATCAGACAGGAATAACCTGAGTATCCTTAGTATTCCGAGTGGTTCAACGGGTCATTGTACAAGTTAAATTTAGTGAACTATCAGCAAAGGGAAGTTAGATTATGTTTATGAATAACGAGAGGTCAGGTAAGAAAGAAGGTAGTAAGTGAGAAGTAAAGAAAGTTTATGATGCTAGACGATATTATGTATAATTGCTCAATATGTTAAATGTTGCAATTTATTTGCTTGTAAGCTTACTAAGCCTAGTGCTTACCCCTTTATTTTCTTTCTTATTATAGTTCTTGCCAAGCTTACTCGGGGATCGAAGGAAACGTCGGAGTTCAGATCACACTATCAAAGGAATCATTTTGGTATAACTAGACGATTCATTTTGTGTATGGCATGTATAGGGACTTAGTCTTTTATGGAATGATATGTTCAATATATGGTGTATAAATGCTTGGAAGTGAATAGCTAATGAAATGGCTAACCATGCATGTGTTTAATGGTATGTATGCTTAAATGGTAACTATCACATGAAAACTATGAAAAGTATAAAAGTAGCTTGAAAACAGATGCAAACAACAGCAGTGGCGTGAATTTGAAAAATCACTAAAAATAGTAGGAATGGAATTAAAAGGTGAATAAGGTATGAAATTAAAGCTTAATGAGTCTATTTTCATGTGGAAGAAACAGAGTAGGAAAAAGAGTTGTATATTATGAGAAATTTTCAGTTGAGTGAGACTGACTCTGTGATCCCGTGTTCTGATTTCAAAAATTCACCATAAATTGCACATAAATAATTAGGTATTATAGTTTATATGCCTAGATTCCTTATTGAGTCTAGTTTCTAATGAAACAGATGGCATGCCTGTTTGAATTTTGTACAGGGAGAAAATTAGTTCGTAGTGAACATAGGTCAGAGCAGTTGAGCTGTGTAACAGGGGAGACTTTAACTAATAAACTGTACTAATTGGCCAAGCCAAAAATTCTAGAAAAAAATTAGTAAATAGCCATATGAGTCTAGTTTCAGGGAAAATTTACGGATCTTGATTTTGAGTTTCGTAACTCGAGATATGAATTTTTGAGCGACCATGATGCAGAAAACAGTTTATTCCGAAAATGAAAATAGATTTTGTAAAGTTGTTTAAATGATAAATTATGTTCGGTAACACCTCAGGCTCGACTCCGGCGACGGTCTCGGGCGTGGGAGTGTTACATGGATATAATTAGTTAAGGGTAAAAGAGGTGGATATCCACAAGACAGCATTCAGAACTCGGTATGGTCATTATGAGTTCTTGGTTATGCCATTTGGGCTGACCAATGCACCTGCAGCATTTATGGATCTGATGAATCGAGTGTTTCAGCCATACTTGGATCGTTTTGTAGTCGTATTTATCGACGATATTTTGGTCTATTCTGAATCTGAGGAGAAGCATGATGAGCATCTCCGTGTGGTGCTGCAAGTGTTAAGGGAAAAGGAGCTTTATGCGAAATTCAGTAAGTGTGAGTTCTGGTTGAGGGAGGTAACTTTCTTGGGGCATGTTGTTTCTGCTGAGGGGATTAAGGTGGACCCTCGAAAGATTGAAGCAATTTTGGAATGGAAACCACCAAAATCAGTGGCAGAAATTCGAAGTTTTCTGGGTTTAGCTGGGTACTATAGAAGGTTCATGGAAGGATTTTCTGTGATGGCAGCGCTGTTGACAAAACTCATAAGGAAAGGAGTACCATTTATTTGGACCGAGCAGCAGCAGGAAGCTTTTGAGAAACTGAAGAAGGTTCTAACCGAGGCACCTGTATTGATTCAGCCAGAGTCTGGAAAGGATTTTACCGTGTATAGTGACGCATCACATGTTGGGTTAGGCTGTGTGCTGATGCAAGAAGGTAAAGTGGTTGCATATGCATCGCAGCAGCTTAAACCTCATGAAGTGAACTATCCTACCCCTGATCTGGAGTTGGCGGCAGTAATCTTTGCCCTTAAGATTTAGAGACACTACCTGTATGGAGAAAGGTGTATTATATACACAGATCATAAGAGTCTTAAGTACCTGCTGACTCAGAAGGAGCTGAACCTTAGGCAACGGAGATGGTTAGAGTTGCTTAAGGATTATGATTGTGCGATCGAGTATCATCCAGGTAAAGCTAATGTGGTGGCTGATGCCCTAAGTCGTAGAACTGTATCTGATCTGAGAGTGATGTTTGCCCGATTGAGTCTGTATGATGACGGTAGTCTGTTAGCAGAACTGCAGGTAAGGCCAACCTGGATGGAGGAGATTAAAGAAAAGTAGTTAAGGGATGAGTCTCTGGTTTCTCGATTTCAGCAGGTTAAGGATGGGAATACTTCCGAGTTTGGACTTAACAGTGAGGGAGTTCTCTGTTTTCGAGGTAGAGTTTGCGTTCTGAGGGATTCTATTTTGAGGCAAGCAATTCTGAATGAAGCTCATAAAGGACTGTGTGCTATGCATCCTGGAGGTAATAAGATGTATCATGACTTGAAAGAGTTGTATTGGTGGCCTGGGTTGAAGCGTGAGGTAACGGAATTTGTCGAAAAATGTCTGACCTGCCAGCAAGTGAAAGCTGAACATCAGTTACCTTCTGGACTTCTGCAACCAGTGAAAGTACCACTTTGGAAGTGGGAGATGGTGACCATGGATTTTGTAAGTGGGTTGCCCTTGACGCCGTCGAGGAAGGACTCGATTTGGGTGATTGTGGATAGGTTGACTAAATCTGCTCATTTCATCCCTGTACGTACTGATTATTCGCTTCAGAAGTTAGCCAAATTATATGTAGCAGAGATTGTACGACTACATAGGGTGCCAGTGTCTATCATTTCTGATCGAGATCCTAGATTTACATCTCGGTTCTGGCAAAAGTTGTATGAGGCGTTGGGAACGCGATTGAACTTTAGCACGGCTTTTCATCCTCAGACTGATGGTCAATTAGAAAGGGTTATTCAGATTCTGGAAGACATGTTGAGGGGATGTGTTATCAACTTTCGAGGCAGTTGGAAGGATTACCTTCCGTTAGTAGAGTTTGCGTATAATAACAGTTATCAGGCTAGCATCCGTATGGCACCATATAAGGCACTGTATGGGCGTAAGTGTCGTTCTCCTAGCTGTTGGACCGAATTGGGCGAGCAGCAAGTTCTTGGACCTGAATTGGTAGCAGAGACTGAAGAGAAGGTCAAGGTGATTAGGGATCGGTTAAAAGAGGCATCTGATAGGCAGAAGTCTTACGCAGATTTGAAGCGTAAGGAGATTGAGTACTCAGTGGGTGACATGGTCTTTCTGAAGGTTTCGCCTTGGAAGAAGATACTAAGATTTGGTAGGAAAGGCAAGCTAAGTCCGCAGTTTATTGGGCCTTATCGAGTTCTTAAGCGAGTAGGTCCGGTAGCGTACCAGTTGGAATTACCTCCAGAGCTAAATAGAATCCATGATATGTTTCACGTATCCATGCTAAGACGATATCGTTCTGACCCTACCCATATTCTACCAGTTACAGAGGTGGAAGTACAGCCTGATTTGACTTTCGAGGAGAAGCCTGTGCAGATCCTGGATCGAGACGTGAAGGTTCTAAGGAGAAAATCAGTCCCATTGGTAAAGGTACTTTGGCGCAATCATGGCAAAGAGGAAGCTACTTGGGAACCAGAGGAGGCAATGCGGCAATAATATCCCCATTTGTTTGGATAAGGTAAATTTCGAGGACGAAATTTCTTTAAGGAGGGTAGAGTTTTAACGCCCTAAATTTTTGGGTTTCTCATAGATTATTGTTCATCTAGTGAAATGTAGGAACTCTAGTATTTTGGTGTGTAATACATGTTTGGGGAGTGTTAATGGGCCTATGGAAGGCCCAGGTGTTGGGTAAAAACTCGCCAAATTTTGTATTTTTGACTTAGGAGATAGGGGGTCGTTGGAAGTAAGGGTCTTAAGGAATTGTGCGTAAAATATAGCACAAAACAAGTCTTGGTAAAGTGGCAAAGGAGGGGCCACTAAGCTCCTTAAAAAGTGGCGTCTAAGTGAGCTTGGAGGTCCAAGGTTCAAGTCCCAGAGTGAGCATGTGTGGTGTTTAATTTTTGTGCTTGATTTGGTAAGAGTTTGAAGCAGAGTTGAACTCTGTTGAGGAGTGTTTGAATCGGTCATGAGAGGATTTTGTGGAGTGATAAGGGGAGCTTGTTAAGGAGAATTTTTGGGAGCTTTTGAATTTTGAAGAGAGGTGGCCGGCCAAGGGACTTTTGGGGGTACATTTTCGGCATTTTTGCATAGGAGAGTATTTGGCAATTAGGTGCTAATAGTGCCGATTTCTCTTAGGTTCTTTTTGTGGTCCTTTTGCGGATTTTTACTTAGCATTTAGGTCCTCTAAATTCTTCTTTTTCTTCCTTTTTTGTTCTTGTAGCCGAACCCTGTTGTACCCCATTGCCGAACTCCTTTTGATCAAATACCTCTCCTCCTATTCTTTTCTTTAAACGTTTTCTCCTCTCTATTTATTTCTTCAAGTCGAACCACCATTGCTAGACTCTCCCATTGACCGAATTGGTTCTACCCACACTTCTCTTCTTCTTCTACTTCTTCTTTCCTTCATCAAAGCCCTCTCTAACTTGTTAGCCGAACCCTCTTGTGCTTAAGACCCTATTCCCCTCTTCTAAAATCGAAACCTTCAACACTCTTCCTTTCTCGTTGTTACAAGTGGAACGGCTGTGGTTTGGGACTTAGATTGGTAAGTATTTCGTGATCCTATCTCGTTAGTTTTTAGGTTTAAGGCAAGAAGCCGAAACTTTTTTTAGGGGAGGCTAACGTTAGTGACTAAAGGCCTATTGGCCTCTTTCTCTTGGTTTCGTGTACTCTAGTGTGGACGAAGGGACGTGCAGCAAGGGGCTAGTGTAGACTAATGCAAGTGGACAGTAGGATCTAGTCCATTTTCGGCAGAAGGTAGGGACTTTAAGGTCTTAGGCCATGTAGGCCGATTTTGGTAAGGGTTTATGACTCTTTGGTTATCGAATATTAGACTAAAAAGTTAGTGTTCGATTGTAGGCTCTTCATACATGGGTTTCGTCAACATTTCGACAGTTAACAGGTGTGTAACATACTTTCGCTATAGACTAGGACGGCAACGGCCGTAATGACCAAAAGTGACCGAAAATTTGGCCTTGTGAAATCTCTGTGTAATCGTTTACGCTGTTAGGGTCAACTTTAGATTCGATGGTGACAGAATTGTTGAAGGTGCGATTCTGAGCATTCCGGTAAGTTGGGCTTGAATGGGCCAAAGGTGGGCCCAATGGGCTTCCGAGCCCATATCGGTAAAATTGTCACTAAAAGCATTCTGGCGGTATGTTGAGAATAAATCGGTTAAATTAACAATCTGAACATTAAAATTTGGTTTTAACGGGCTTAAGACAATTATGGAATTAGTAAGGCCCATTAGGGGATTTTGGGCTAAAAAGGGTAAAACTGGAAACTAAGGTTAAAAGGACTTCTGTAAACACTAATGGACTAGTAATTACTTGGATTTGCATAAAAACCCTAAAAATCGATAAAAAGACTAAAATACCCCTAAGTATGGAAAATTACCATTTTACCCCTAGGTGCAAAATGACCTTTTACCCCTAGGGTAAATTCTGTATGAAACATATGATTTCCTGTTTCTATATGTAATATCTCATAATACATGTGTATATCTGATGCATGCGATTCTGTATGTTATATGCCATATCATGATATCTGTTGCATGGGGTTTGGATTTATGATGGAGGAAGCGTTCTGGCAGCCTCGCTGCAATCTGGTGGCCTCGCCACATATATATATCTGATCTGGCAACCTCGCTACAATCTGGTGGGTTCGCCACGTATATATCTGTTCTGGTGGCCTCGTACATATATATCTGTTCTAGTGGCCTCGCCACAATATCTGTATCTGGTGACCTCGTCATAATACCTGGCAGCCTCGCTGCAAATTTCTGTGGTGTATAGCGATTGGGTGGGTCGAATAGTCTCCCCACATGGTGTAAGGCATGTACGGGGGTGTTATGGTTGGATCTGGGTTGGGTTTTCTGTTTGCATAATATATCTGATCTGTATCTGTTATGGGCCTATTGGCTTAACCTGATTTCTGTAATGGGCCAAGGCACAATCAACTCTGATTCTGAGGCTTGATCTGTTTTAGCCTATGGTTGAGACTAAGTTACACACTGAGTTCTCAAACTCACTCTTTCATTTCATTTCTACAGGTAACCCTCAACCATAGTGGGCTTGGAGCTGTGAGAGATTCGGAGTGGCCACAGCATCTGCAAATTCGGTTTTCTTTTCATTTTAAGTATTTTATTATGTTTGTTTTTGGGGTTTTTAATTGTAATAAGGCCGCTATTTAAATTTCTTTATTGGTTTTGTTTTAGCAATGGTTTGATTCATATTTTATCGAAACTACTAGTTATAGGCTGCGCGGGTTTTCAAATTCTTAAGAACGTTTTCAAAACTCAACAAGTTCAATGATTGGATAATCTAAAGACGTATCAAAATGACTTTTCACAAACTTGCTATTTTAATATCACCTAAGTCACAACAACAAAAAGGTCGTAAACTTAGTTATAGGCTCATGTGACACACCAGATCTAGTCATAACGTCCAGGCCGGGTTTGGGGTGTTACAATTTTTTTGCAATTTTTAATGAGTTTTACAATTTAGAATAGGAGATCACGAAATCAATCTGAACCAGTCTTACAAAACTATAAATATCTCAAAATAAAGAATTCCTCTGTTTGCTCTGTTTCTTTTATATGAAAATAGATTCAATAAGATTTAATTTCATATATCATTCCACTTCTAACTCAATTTATATCATTTTTGGTGATTTTTCAAAGTCACTCCCCTGCTGCTGTCCAAAACTACTATATTCCAATTTCACCTTTTTCATATATTCCCTTGTATCAATTTTTTTCATAGTAACACTTAACCATATCAAATGTACCAAAGTTCAATCATTTATCGAGCACATTGCTTACAACACATATATTTATGTCCTTATACTTATCACCACATTTTCATATAAATTCACAATTAATAGATTTTTCCGCTGAACACATCAGAATAGTAACAGATATTCGGTGGCCTACACATAGTACCACCCTTGTAGCCGAAGCTAATTGGTGCACATAGTAGCCTGCACTTAGTACTACACATGTGACCAATATCATCTGATACACGTAGTAGCCTGC
The DNA here is from genome assembly GCA_020496765.1 of Gossypium stocksii. Taxonomy (NCBI): domain Eukaryota; kingdom Viridiplantae; phylum Streptophyta; class Magnoliopsida; order Malvales; family Malvaceae; genus Gossypium; species Gossypium stocksii. The sequence goes on from CM035624.1 coordinate 49,183,501, forward strand.
ACATAGTACTACACACGTGATTGAAATAATTGAGTACGCATAGTAGCCTGCACATAGTACTACACATGTGACCCATCCATCTGGTACACATAGTAGCCTGCACTTAGTACTACACACGTGACCTAAACCATCTTGAACACATAGTTGCTTGCACATAGTACTACACATGTGTTCCTACAGTAGATCATTCATATCTTTCTATTCCGAAGGTTCAACCGGAAAATTCTTCACTTTTCAACATTTTACCAATTTATTCATACTCAATTTTAATTCATAATTTACCCCAATTGAGCATTTAATATGCAACCATAACTCATATAATATCAAAAGATTATAATATAGATAAAAATGATACATTATTTACATATAAACTTACCTAGGTGCAAAATATAGAAATTTTGCAATTTAGTCCACAATCTTCTCCTTTTCCCAATCAAGGTTGATTCCACATCTTTCTTGATAATCGAGCTTGGAAGCTTGAAAAACTCTAGCCATGGTTTCTCCATGCTATTTTCGGCCTTCAGGAAGAAGATGAGCAAAAATTGGCTTTTAATTTGATTTTTTAATTCATTTAATCATTAAATGACCAAAATGCCCCTAACTTAAAAAAAATTCTTTTTCACCCATTTCATGTTCATTTTTGTCCAATAAATTAACCAATGGTCTAATTACTATTTAAGGACATTCAATTTAAAATTTCATAACAATTGGATAGCTCTAACATGTAGAACTCAACTTTTGCACTTTTTACAATTTAGTCCTTTTAACTAAATTGAGTGCCCAAACGTCGAAATTTTCGTACGAAATTTTTGAAAAATAATTGCATAAAAATGTAAACCATAAAAATATAAACAGAACCCATTTCAATTAAACACCTTTACCTTCTAGAATGCACATTTTACTACTTTTGTAATTTAGTTCAATTTATCAAATTGGACAAACAAACAATAAAATTTTGTAACGAAAATTTCACAAAATATTGCAAACACAAAATAAATTATAAAACTCAATCAGAATAAATATTTTGACCTCAGATTTGTGGTTTCGTAACCCTATTCCGTTTAGGCCCTGTATCGGGCTATTACATACTTTCTCATTTCTGATTAGACTAAGGACATGTTTAGGTTCATTTACTAATATAAATTGTTTTTTCGTATTACAATTTGACCACGTAATACCGCTTAGTATTAGTTTAAACATTAGACAACCAATGAGCAACATTTGCTTCTATTTTTCTTTGTGTGCAAAAACCATATGAGGATAATTATGTAAAGTATTAATGTAATTCATGAATAATTTTATTAACGAATTTGTTACAAGTGTACATTGACGTAAATACTACACTTAGGACACCAAATCCAACAGTCACCTACTTGCCTTAATGAAGTAGATAAGTCATGTTTCACATTTTTGTTCCCTTCTATATATTTCATAAAGAACTTTCTAGCCAGTAGAGTCTTAATAAAATAAATCCTCGGGATTTGTCCTCAAATGCAATCTTTGACTACATTCATTATTCCGTCAAACACTACCATCTCCCTTATGATATTTTCTATCAATGTGGTTTGTCCTTATGTGGTTTCTTTAGTATTTAGCTATATCCACACTATTATAGTGTCATAGCTTTTCCATACCTCATATTAGGCCCTACATAGTGAAGTTAACAATGTAACTTTGTTTGACACTTATTCATACTATAGACTCGTCGTTTAGGACAAAAGCACAACCTGATGTCGATTTCCTCGAATCTCAACATGTTTCTAAGTCAGAACTAGTATATATGATAGGAATAAGATCTCCTTCAGAGTAAACAAGCATATAATCCCTCGTAATTTGTAAATACTTGAATACATTCTTAACTACTTGCCAGTGTCTTGGTCTTAGATTTGTCTGATGTCGACTTACTAGCCCCACTGCAAAATAGATATCTGGGCATGTACATAACATAGCATGCATGAGACTTCCTACTACTGAAGCACAAGGAACCTTTCTCATGTTCTCTTTGTCTTCCACTATCTTAGGACAATCCTTTAAAGAGAGATGAAATCCTGATACGGATGATTGATTTCCCTTCTTCGAATTGGTCATTGCATAATGCTCCAATATTTTATCTATTTTTTATGCCTGAGACAATGTTATCACTTTGTTCATTTGATCCTTTAGAATTCAAATGCCTAGAACAAAATTAGTTTTTCCCAAGCCCTTCATGATAAACTAGAAAGTTAACCATAGTTTAATCGATAACAATGAGTAGAAGTCATCGACATATAAAAGGAAAAGACCACATTTCCATCCCTTAAATGTTTATAAACACAAGGTTAATTTACGTTCTGCTCAAATAAAAAAGTCTTGATCGCTTAATCAAATATTTGATTCCATAAGCAGGATGCTTACTTAAGTCCATATATGGATCTAAGCAGTTTGCAAACTTTATGCTTGCTTCATTTAGCTATATATCTAATGGGTTGCATTATATAAATGCTTTCTTTAAGATAGCCATTCAAAAATTTTATCTTAACATCGCTAGATCTCGTAATCGAGAGCTGCTGCAATAGATAGCAATATGCGATTGACTTGAACATGGCAACTTGAGTATAACCTTTTGCTATAAGTCTAGCCTTATAAGTTTCTACTTTTCCATCTGCATTTCTTTTCCTCTTGTAGATCCACTTACACCCTATGGGTTTTATCCATTTCGGTAAGTCTACAAGTTCCCACATTGAGTTGGAGTCCATAGAATCCATCTCAACTTTTATCGCTATTTCCCAAAGCTTGGATGTCACACCCCAAGTCTAGCAGATCCAATATTAAAGCATGTGCTAGTGAAATTAACAAGTGAAGATTTTATTTTAGGTCATGTTGCTATTTAAAGAATACGAATGTGTAAGCATGCTATGAATTACCATCAAACGTACAATACATCTAGTTTGTCTAATTACTATGCTAGTTAGGTTTTGTAGAGTGATCTGGTTGGAAGTCAACTAAATTGACCAATCAACTCATAATTATATCGGATTCTAATTTATGTATCTTCCAAAATTTGTAGGCCACTAAGAAGGACAAATTCTAAATTTCATGATACTTGTTAGGTTCTACTACCTGGGAGTGGTTTATATATATGTGTGTGTATGAAAAGGGCTCGTGAGAAAGTTCTTTTTTTTTTTTCAAGATTTCTCTTTTATTCTTCATTTTCTTAAATTTAAATGTTATTCACTGGTTTCTCTTCGTAACACCTCAGACCCGATCGAGTAGGTTCGACCCAAATTTGGTGAGCTACATTAGCTACCGAAGTGACTCTCTGTTAACTCCAACCTAACCTCTAGCACACAACTTACAACATATAATATGCTAAGTTATAACACAACAATAGAAATAATTCAAACACAGAATGCAAAACATGTGAGCTTGTAAAATAAACAGAAGATGGGTTCACATGTTACCTAAATTGTAACACCCTATAACCCTTATCCGTCGCCGGAATAGAGTCTCAAGGTATTACCTAATGAAACACAACTTCCGATCATTCAAGGTTACACATAGAAATCATTATCAAGTGTACGAATATAAGCATAGAAATAATACAACTCATAATCTAACAGTCAACATCAAATAGACATGCAACCCTACTAAACACCTTGACTAGTCAAGCTTACTTATAAGTTAATGCATTTAAGCAATTTAGAAAGTCATATAACAAATACTTATCATTTATAGTACAATTAATAAACCACTTACCAATCTAGCATCAAATCATCTTATTTGACAAATACATATATTACTATTCATGTGATCACTTTTAAACCTTAGCCGAATACAAGTGCACTTAGACTGTTTAATTCATTAGGTGACTATTTCATAACTAAACTAAATTCTTATTTTGCAAATGTGTTTTGCATGAACTCTATTCAATGAATCAAAATTCATAATTAACCATTTTGCAATTATCTATTAACACATATATTAATCAACATTTTATGTCAAGAGCTGGATACCTAACCATAATTCCCAAAAAGCCTCACACATACAATATACATTTTAATAAGGTCCACAATATGAACAAGACTTGATCAAATATCAATCAAACATTTTCCATACCTAAAGAAAACATAATAATATTTATTATATCTTCCAATCAGCTACCACAAGCTATTTACTTTTACTCAATCACAGCAAGCAAAATTTGCATCAGAAAATATATATATCAACCACATCACTATGTCAACCATGGAACCATACTTAGCAAAATGAACAAGCCATTTTCGCATGGCTTAAATACATTTACATAACCCAAAATAAACTTGTTTCAAAAGAGAGTTAAGCCTATACATGCCATCTTTCAAAATATAGACTATTAAAAGTACCAAAACTGTGACGATAGTGTGGATGACTTTGAACTTGAATACCCGATCTCGTAGCTTTCAATCAAGATCTATAAAATGGAACAAAACACAAATATTCACAGTAAACAATTAAGCTTAGTAAGTCTTAAGTAATTAAACAACTTCATTAAATAATCATATCATTTCTTATAATCAAATAGTACCATTACATATACTTTATCACAGATAATTTATCTAAACCGAATATCCAAGGTCGAATATCTCATCACATTTATTTTAATTTCCATGTTAAACAAAACCTTTCTTATGACCGAATATGCACATTAAAAACAATCTCACATATAACTTGACATTTGCCCATATAAATACAATTTTAATATAAACTTACATTCAATCGAATACACAAGTTCCCTTTAACATGTATATTTACTCATGCCATGATTGGCCGAAAGTTATACCATATATATATATCAAGTCATAACCTAATTTCATGAAGCACAACTTACTCGATCACATTCGGATACTTACTATCATTCAAACACCTTTTAACATGCCTTAAATCTCGTGATAAAAACACGTACGTACCTTATTACAAACTAATAAAATTTTAGCTCATACTTAGCTTTTCCATTCGTTTTAACTTAGGTAATAACACATCAATCCAAGGTCTCGAGATAACAACCCGGCATATTGCTCGCTAAGTACCAAATTGATTTGAATACACCGGCACAATGCCTGCTAGGCTTAAAGCCTGAAATTCATCACCGGCACATGGCCTGCTGGACTTTGAGTCTGATTCCAATTCACCAGCATTACGCCTGCTAGGCTCGTAGCCCGAGAATGACCACCAGCTTGAAGCTTGCTAGGCTAAATGCCCGAACACAACTTATAGGTCACAAATCAAGCTCTCGCTCACATTTAAACATTTACTTTCAAATTCCCATATCATACGAACATTTAACAAGAGCTTAATATCATTCCATCATAGGACTTATCCATATATTATACAATGCCATTCGGCCTTAACACATAATAACATTTCACCTTATATTTTATATATTCTATTCGACTATATAACATATCATCTATTTTTATTCACTATCACATTTGGCCTTGTACACATATATATACAATAAAAATTACTTCTTTTCTACAGTGTACCATGTTAATAACCAATTATTACACATGTTTAATCATTCGCTTTCCCCCTATCCGAGATTGATTCCTTTTGTTCTTGAGCTTGATTAAAACAAATTCAACTTATCACTAATCCATTATTCATGCATCGTATTCGGTTATAACATATTTCATTCAAAACAAGAAATACAATTATTTACTTGACAATACATTCGGCAAACATATACATTTCAAAACCAAGTCATACACATCATTTGGCCACTTAAGTCTATCACCATTTCATTTTCAAAATTTTGTACTTTGTAAGTCGCACTCGAACACTCAATTGCACATTAATTTAACCATTTCTTTCATTTAAACGACCGGCATAATTCATTCATTCATGGACATATTCGACACTATGTATCTTTACAACTATTTCCACTCAAATATTTTGGCCACCTTCGACTTAATTCATGCATTCAACAATTAAATTAATTCACTAATCCACAATCGGTCAATTCATTATACATCAAAAATATCCACATCTTACCTTAAATCATATTCAGCATTCACCTTATAATCATAGATTCATCCATTTCTCAATTTAACTAAAACCACAATCAATTTCAACTTAATCTCCTCTATGACCGAATACATATATATATCCTTCAACCATCTCCCATTTTTAACACGTCAAAACATCATCAAATTTATACATTTCTACAATGACCGAATGCACATAGCTCTTAAACTTACCTTTAACAAAATTTATCAACTTCAAACTCAATTTTAAAGTATATAACACTTAAAACATCAAACACCGATTCTTCATGCATATGCACCATAGCCGAATACCATTTAGTACATATAGTCCTATTCACCAAAATTTAGCAAGCTCATATTCATCCTATAATCATATCTCATATTAAAATCATCAAAATACCAAAAATCTTATACTCAACTGAATGACCGAATGAGCATTTTACCATAGACTTAAAAATTGATAAATGGGTTATGAAAAGAACCTAATAACTAACTCAATTTCACAAAATTTGAAAGAAATAACATAAATTCATACCTTAATTAGACATTATAAAGGCCGGATGCTCTATTTCTTTTCTATTTCTTTTTCCTTGATGAATTCGGCAAAAACAAGAGGAATTAAACAACCATTTCATGATCACTATTTTATGTATGAGATTTTATTATTAAAGTACCAAATTAGCCTTTATAAAATCATTGCTTCTCCACTATCACATGGCCGAATATGTCCATGCAATTTATGCATGGTCTAATTGTATCTTAAACCCTTCATATTAAAAGAACATCTACAATTCGGCATTTACACATTAACCATCAAATTTTTCCTTTATGCAATTGAGTCCTTAATTAATAAATTAGCATCCAAACGACAAAATTAAAATACCAAACTTTCACTTATGTCAATTCGCATAATATAAACACAGAAAATAGTATTTTAAAAATTTTCTGACTCGATTTCGTGGTTCCAAAACTACTTTTCCGATTAGGGTCAAAATAGGGCTGTCACATAAATAGTAAGTCTTAAGTGTTCATATAAAGGAAATAAACAGTGCACTTAGAGTACATAAAATCAAATATAAAAACATAGGTGCTTAAAAAACTTATTGTTAAGGTCTACATACATCAAACAGCGTAAGTTCACATAGTAGGATACAACATGAATTCATATGACATACACAATATATGTTTGCACAAAAGCATAAGTTTGTAAGGTAACAATAGTTCGTATGCTTCTTGAGTTAGTGCCTAATCACGCAAAACTTGGTTCGTGTACAATAAGAGCTTTTCAAATAGAGAAATTATTCACACGCAAGGGTTCGCATACTATATAGAGTTCGTTATGTTGTAAGATATTCCTATATAGCGTTTCATATGTATATTGGGGTTGCTAACATACAGAGTCATAGAAATTATACTATGTAGTAAAACTGGCATGCATGCATGAAGAAATAAATAAACATAAACTTTGTTCATGCTGAGAAGAAATTTGTAACAAAGGTTTAATAGTTTGTAGAACAAAAATGAACCTAAACTCTAAAGTAGTTATTTTAATAACAGAGTCAAATTATGATCAATCTAAATGCACATAAATAAAATAAACCCCATCACCTAATTTACAGGTTCACCGATATCTATTTAGGGATGAGCCTTGCCAAGTCATCTTCTTCGCCATTGCCATTTGTGACCTACTTACTTGCAAAGTAAGAGAGAAGCAATAAGTTCATTATGAACTCAATGAATAATCAAGAATCGTCAAGTTATGCTTAAAATACAAAGTTTAAAACAAAAAGAAAACTTAGTTTGAAAATCATTTCGTGTGCTGGGTTTGTAGTGAGGATGTGAGACCCAGTCCGCAAATCTTGTTTGTCCAAAAACATGTAAGTTTAAAAAACAATTTTGCATGTACTTGCTGAAAATTGAATTTGAAAACTTAGCTTGTGCTTGTTTGAAACGAATCTTATATAGCATGCAACATGCTCACATATATGTCTTATCAGAATGGTTAAGGAACATAAAATATGTTCTCGCATTTGTTTTAACACACTTATCTTATCTTGTTTGTTGGATATGTAGATCTCCTTATAATGCCTCAGAATGACTTATAGAGTCATTATAACATGTCCCATAAAGGTAGCACGAAGCTAGGCAGTCTCCTGTATACCAACATGTCCTAATGAACGAATTATAGCTCGACATTCCCTTATCTCTCCACATGACTCAGGGCCTCAATACCCAAAATCATAGAACTTATAGGTGAGTACTCATAATCTTTTCATATACAAATATATCTAACATAAGGGCTCGCAAAGGAGCACGTACAAAAACTTATCACATAGAGCTCGTATAGGGAGCCTGCTTGAAAACACTTGTTCATATAGAGCTTGCACAAAAGCTCGTAGAAACACAATTTATAAAACCATACTATAAAAACATATTGGAAACATAGGTTCTCTTAAGAGCTCGCATAAAACTTAGTTTTTAAAACATAACTTAAAAACATATATTGAAAACAGAGTTTCAAAATTTGAAAACAGGATTTTGTAGAAAACTTATTCTTACAGCTTTAAAAAAAAAAAAGATCTTGAAAATCATAATAGTTTGCACACAAGTTACGAACCTTTAACTTTCATACTGAAAAACATTATAGTTAGCACACTTACGGCAATTCTTAACCAGTCACTAAAAATTGAGAATTCTAAACAAGCTTGGCTTTGCCTTTATCCTTGCTGGTAGATGGTCCAACTGGTTCACAACATACATAAACACACACATAGATTACTTAATTAGGCAAAACTTACAAAATTCACACATACAAGTGAACCTAGTTTTCTAAAAAATAAAACCTAACAAGATAGAGGCTTACCTTGGGTGTTACGAACTTGATTCAGAATAGAGACTTGGCGACAAAATATTTGATAAAAGAATTCTTATAGAATAAGGGTCGTATTTATAGACCTAAGTCTCCTGGAAATCTTAGTATACTCTACTTGACTTAGGAAAGTTGTTACTTGCACAAAAAGTATCCTAGATACACATATCTTTATTTCCTAATTTGAGTCTAACTCTACTTTGACTAGCGAACACCAGTTCACAACTCAACTTGCCTACCTCCAATTCACCAATCAGACTGGTGAACACCAACTTGAAAAACACAATGGTGAACCCAATTGGTAATGATTCTAGCCGACACTTTGCCATATTTTTTGGCGTATACTACAACACTGAAACATTGGCAAACACCTTTCTAATACTTTTTTGGTGGAACTCCCTAGTTCGCTGAAGTACTAGTGAGCCCCTAGTTTATCGAAACACTAGCGAACCCTCACTTGCGAGGTCAAAACTTCCAGGCCCAATCTTTGGATGTTGCAACTCTCCCCCACTTAAGATATTTTATTCTCAAAATGTTCACCTTCAAATTGTTAAAGGTATTGTTTCTTTATTGATTCTTCTATTTCCCAAGTAGCTTTGCTGGTCTTATAACTTTGCCACAACACATTGACTAAAAGAATGATTTTGCTTTGCAAGGCTTTCACTTTGCGAGCCACAATCTTCACTTGTTTCTTCTTATAAATCAAATAAGGTCGCACTTTGATAGCATCTGCTGATATTACATAGGATGGATCTCCGTGATATTTCCTTAGCATGGGTACATCATGTATTGGATCAAGTTCGTAGGGCAACTTGAGTCGATACGCTACAGGACCAATTCTCTCTACCATCTCGTAATGACCAATGAATCTTAGACTTAGCTTCCCTTTTCGTGCAAACCTTAAGACTTTCCTCCATGGCGACACCTTAAGAAACATATGCTCACACATTTAGTACTTGTAAACTGAAAAATATATAGGATTTTTCCTATATAATTCATCCCCTTTTTACTTAAATTTGTTGTTAAAACCAAGTAATTGTTAATAAATTAATGAAATATGTGAAAATATGAAATTAGGTCATAGAAATGACTAAAATATGATTTTATGATTTATTATATAGTTTTCATGCAAAAAAAAAAGGTTTATTTTATATTAATTTGAACATAATATATTTTTGAGTATAAAGTGGGCCATGCATGATTTAGTTAAAATAATAAAACATAAAGTATATTTAATGATTTATTTTGATATATTTCATTAATAAAATTTGGGTTTTAATTAATTAAGTAAATTAATTAATTAAAGTGGTTAACTGCAGTATTTGGTCCTCTAATTTATCTGCTATTTTTTGGACAGGTTGGAGAGCTTTATTTTGATTGCAAAACCGTCCAAATTAGGACCAAGTCAACCCATAATTTGGGCTGCACATGGATGCTAAAAAAAATCAATTTTTGGTTTAATTGCACAAGGCCCTTGAAGAGTTGAAGAAATTAGAGATTTACTTGAAAATTTGCTGGTGACCAAGTCTTAGTCCTAAGTTGATGTGGCACATGAATCAAGCAAAAATCAGCCACATCTTCACAAATTATGGCCAGCCACACTTGGAAGAATTTTCCATGGATGGACACTCCTATTTTTAGCAAACTAACTCCCTAGCCTCACCTATAAATAAGATCCCTCTCTTCACTTCTCAAATCATCCCTCACTCATCAATTATCTCTCATTTCTCTCTTCTCTCAACTCTCTCTTCTCCCCATGCCTATCATCATCCTTTCATAAGGTTTTGAGCTTTAAATTAACCTTTCAAAGAGCCCTTGGTTGGCCACCTCGGAGAGCTATCAGCAAAGGAGCGAAGTAAAGGATCGAAGGAGTTCTCATCATTTAGAGTCTTGGGTGACAGCTTTCTTTTCTTTAATTTAATTCAAGAATGTTTGCTATGTGTTCATTGCTCTTGTTTACAACAATGATAACTTAATTTTATTTAAGCTAGGATGATTATTTTGATTAAATAATATTTATTAGATTCATGCTTCTGATGTTTTTGCCTCAATCGATCATGTTTCCAATTAAAATCAAGTCTGTATTTCATTTATACGTGATTGAAATGCACCTGAATTAGCTGAGCGATCCTAATCAGATGACGGCTAGTGGACGCATAATTGGAATGTGCATGCTCAATTTAGATCCTAACCCGATTAAATTGTAGGTTGCATAACAACCCTAATTTGGCTCTGTTATCTGCATAGTTTTTAGATTTGTGTGATTAAATTGTTTCAAACCTAACACGTCCCTGTTACCTCACACGAATGCTAAGAAACCCTTAGTAAATAAGGATCAGTAAAACGCGTATTTACTAAGTAAAGGATTCTGAAAGTACCTAATGTGGTTTCCAAACTCATGAAAGTTCGAGTTGCCATGGAATGTTTTTCCAAATGTCATTAAGCATGTTGATAATAAATTGAGTTTAATTAAGGTAATTGTCCTAGTTTATTTATGTTATAATTGTTGCCTATTATGTTAATTTTGCTATAATCTTTTCAATCATATAGTTTGCATACTTAGGATAATTTGCATAAGGGATCATTGCATTTAATTAATTATTTTTAATTTTAACCAACACTTCTAAATTAAATTGAGTTTTATTTTATTTACCAAGTTGTTAATATAATTTCATATTTAATTGACTAAGCACTAATACAATCCCTGTGGAGACGATAACTCTATACTTACTTATTACTTGAACGACTGTGTACACTTGCACAAACCCCAGCGTTACAAGTTTTTGGCACCGTTGTCGGGGATTGTTAACTGTCGCTATAGTCATTTTTTGTGAAATTATTTATTTTCCAATTTGGTTTATTTTTAACATTACTAAATTATTCTTTTTAATTTTGTGATTTTTTTCGAGGTGTTTATGAGCATAGATCGGATTATTGATTTATTACCAGTAGACCCTGAAATTGAGTGAACTTTCAGACAAAGAAGATGTGAACGAATAGCTCAAAGACAAAACGAGATGGACCTTGGAAATCAAAATCAAGACCAAGGTATTGAAGTCAATCATGTACGAAATTCCATCATCATTGCTGATGATAGGGGTTGATGCATCAGACAATATGCTGCGCCACTTTTCAATGAGCTTAATCCAAGAATCAGAAGGCCATATATTAAGGCAACCCAATTCGAATTGAAACCAGTGATGTTTCAAATGCTACAAACGGTGGGCCAATTTAGTGGTATGCCCATGGAAGATCCACATCTCCACCTTCGATTGTTTATGGAGGTGAGTGATTCATTCAAGATAGCTGGTGTGATTGAAGATGCACTGAGGTTGAAGTTGTTTCCATACTCGTTGCAAGATCAAGCACGAGAATGGCTCAATTCATTGCCACCAAGTTCCATATCTACATGGCAAGAATTAGCAGAGAAGTTTTTCGTCAAATATTTCCCGCTTAGCAAAAAGCTAAGTTGAGGAATGAGATCACAACTTTCCAACAATTAGATGACGAGTCTTTGTACGAGGCTTAGGAGTGATTCAAGGAATTACTTTGCAAGTGTCCTCATCATGGGATTCCTCATTGTATTCAGTTGGAGACATTCTATAATGGTCTCAATGCACATACAAGATTGATGGTAGATGCTTCTGCGAATGGTGCAATTTTGTCTAGGTCTTACAATGAGGCTTAATATATCATCGAGAGAATCACAAGCAGTAACTATCAATGGCTAACAAATTGAACAGCTTTAGGAAAATGTGTAGCCGAAGTTCATGAAGTTGATGCCCTCACTTCGTTATTAGCTCAGGTATCGTCTATCTCCTCTATGTTAAAACAGTTTACCGCTAATAGTGCTAATAATTTTGCAGCTCAATTACCAAGTCCGTTTAAAGTAGTTTCTTGTGTGTATTGTGGGGAGGGTCATTCTTTTGAGAATTGTCCATTGAATCCCGAGTCAGTATACTATGTGGGGAACTAACATCAAAATTGAAGTGGGCAAGGACCCCAATCCAACTTCTACAATCCTTCATGGCGTAATCATCCCAACTTTTCTTGGAGCAACCAAGGAAATGGACCGAACAACAACTTTATACAGCATAGACCCAACCAATCTCAAGGGTTGAATTAGCAAGCTCCAAAACCACCTCAAGCTGAGTCATCAAACAGTTTGGAGAACTTGTTGAAAGCATATATGGTAAGGAATGACGCTTTGATCTAGAGTCAAGCAACGACGCTGAAAGATTTGGAAAACCAAATGGGTCAGTTAGCTACAGAACTTCGTAATAGACTATAAGGAACCTTACCGAGCGATACTGAGAATCCAAGAAATTTGGGTAAATAACATATCAAGGCAGTGGCATTGCGAAGTGGCGAGATTCTGGAACCCCAATTGATTGATGTTGAAGAGAAGCCTGTTGAGAAGAAGGAAAGTCAACCAGCTATTGAAGTTCCTACATCGAAAGAGTCAGAATCTACAAAGACTGATAAAGTAAGTCCTAGCATAATGAATTCAGATATTTTAACATCTTCTTTGGTTGGAGATTTACCTATTCAGAAGAGTTTTCCGATCTAATCATGTAACACCCTTAACCCGTATCCATCGCTGGATTAGGGTTACGAGGCATTACCGAACAAAACACATCAATAAACAATCACATTACGTACACATATCATTCACCATTACATAATTGTCATGCATAAGCACAAAGTTCCTTTATATGGTCTTCGAGACCTTAAACATTGTAACACCCCTTACCCGAGACCGTTGCCGGAGTTGAGCACGAGGCGTTACTGGACTTATCTTACTAATTTGGGGCATAAAAATTTGCTTTTTAAAATTAATTCACTTATATTCACCCAATATCCTTAAAAAGGGCCCTCGAGGCCCTAAATCATGCAATTGAAATGGTTTGGGACTAAACCGAGAACATTAAACATTTTCCGATTACTTACGCAAATCAAAACAATTCATTTTCACTTTTCATAATAAACTATCCACCTGCGTAACAGTCACTAAATTAATTATAACTCAAGTTACGAAACTTGAAATTTAAATCTGTAAATTTTCCATGAAACTAGACTCATATATCTTCTTACCATAATTTTTCCAGAATTTTGGTGTGGCCAATTAGTACAGTTTATTAGTTAAAGTTTCCCCTGTTTCGCAGCCCCATTGTTCTGACCTCTCCTTACTAAAAATCAATTATCTCTTAGTACAATCTTCATTTAGTGTTTCCACTTATTTCTAATGAAAATAGACTCCCTAAGGAATCTATAAATATAAATTATGACTCATAATTATTTTTATAAAATTTTTAGTAAATTTCTAAAATCAGAATAGGGGATCATGAAATCCCTTTGAACCAACGTCACAAGAATTTAAATATCTCACAATACATACTTCCTTTGCTTGCCTTGTTTCTTTTCTATGAAAATAGACTTAATAAGATTTAATTCTATATCTCATTCACTATTTAATTCCATTTCTACCATTTTTAGTGATTTTTCAAATTCACGTTACTACTGCTATTACAAAACTGTTTCATGGCCAACTTTTCCTCCTTCATCATCTCTTTGCATAAACTATCATTTAGACATACACAACATCAAAAGATGTTCTTACTTATCCGTTTTAATAGCTAATCATCATCAAGCATTCACATACATACTTGAATCATATCATAAAGACATACACACCAAATGGCTAAGTCCCTATACATGCCATAACTCAAAACATTTCAAGCTATAAAATACCAAGATAGCCCTTGATAGTGTGAAACGAACTCTGACGTCCTTTTGATCCCCGAATTGGCTTGACTACACTATAAAAGAGAGAAAAAAAAGGAGTAAGCTACAATGCTTAGTAAGTTTACAAATAAATAAATGACAACATTCACCAAATATAAAGATACTCATATTACATCATTAACAACAAAATCTTTATTTTACTTCTCCACTTACTCTTTAACTTTCCTATTATCATTCCTTTACCTGGACTTTCTTGTAACATAGTCTGCATATTAGCCCGATGAACCATTTGGAATACTAAGGGTATTTGTGGTTTTCCTGCCTGATAATAACCTACCAATGCCATGCTCTAGGCATGGTCTTACATGGGATGTTCCCTGTCCTGCCAAAGCCATATATTTGATATGGACTTACATGGGATGTTCCTATCCTGCCAAAGCCATATATCTGATATAGACTTACATGGGATGTTCCTCAACTGTCTCAACCTGCCAATGCCATATGTCTAATATGGACTTACATGGGATGTTCCTCAACTGTCTCAACCCAAAATACCATACATCCCTAAGGTTCAAACGGGGCTTTCTGATACTTTTTCTCTGTTATCGCATCTTTGATTCAACTTTCAATATTCTCATAAAATAAATGTATAAATGCTGGAAATTAACAACATTAATATAAAATATTGAAACATTGCATTTATTTATCGTAAACTTATCTTGGTGCAAAATACGATCAACTTGGCAACTTAATCTTCTACTTTTTCTTTCCTTGGTCTATCCCTAAATTTTATCCTTCTTGATCCATAATTAGCAAATTTAGCTTATTTAATACCCACATTTATCAAAACAGTCCTTAACTCTAACTTTGGCAAAATTACGAGTTTGCCCCTAAACTTTTACATATTTACACTTTTTCCCCAAAGCTCGAAAATTAAAATTTTTCCCTAATTCTTATGTTTTAGGACATGTTGATCATTTTCCCTTAATGGCAACATCAAATTCTCACTCTAACATGTAGTTATGAACATTAGGTATTTTTACCGATTATGTCATTTTACTAGTTTTCACTTCAAACCGAGTAGCACAAGTTGTTTAACATAATTTAAAACCTTATAATCTATCATAAAACATCAAAATAAACACATTTCACTTATGGGTATTTTTCCAAATATGAACCCTAGGTTAAATTATTGCTAGAATAAGCTAAATCAAGTTACCAGGACTCCAAAAACGTAAAGAACATTAAAAATGGGGCTTGGAATCACTTACTATGGAGCTTGGAAGCTTGAAAAAACCCTAGCTATGGAGAACCATTTGAAATTTTTCCCTAATGAAGAAGATGGACACATTTTGCCATCTTTTTCCCTTTTTAATTCATTTTAATTACGAAATGACTAAAATGCCCTTCATTAAAAACTTTAGTTATTTCTACCTATGTATGTCCATGTTTTGCCTATGAAAACCTAATGGTATAATTACCATTTAAGGACCTCTACTTCAATTATGCTCTTCAATTAAATCTTTGAACATCTAGAACTCATATTTATCGACTTTTGTGATTAAGCCCTAATAGGCAAATTAAACATGCAATTCATAAAGTTTTCTATCAATACTTTAACAGATGCATCTAATCACTCAGTAAATCATAAAATTTATCGAAATAAACTTTTATATCTCAAATTCATGGTTTCACAACCACCATTCTATTTAGGCCCTATTTCGAGATGTTACAAACATGCTTAAGGAGTGAATTGGGACTAAATCGAATACATTTGAACCTTCGATGAGGCTTTGAAAATTTTTCCTTTTTAAACAGGGCACACGCCCGTGTGGCTGGGCCGTGTGTCCCACACGACTATGCCTCACAACTTACCTTAGCCCGTGTACAACACTGACTAGGGTCACACGATTACTAGACACGCCCGTGTGTCATCCTAAATTGGCCACACGGTCATCAGACACGCCCGTGTGTCCATCCCGTGTGCCATACTTTTACAAGTAGCTACAAAATAGGGGTCACACGGTCGAGACAAACGCCCATGTGCTCAGGCCGTGTGACACAAAATAGGCCATTCAAAAAGCCAACTTTGCCACCCCAGCCAAAAATAAAACATTTTTATACCAACATTTCTCTACTAATTCAAAGCCAAAACATTCATCAATATAACCAAATCATCATCAACCATTTCATGCTCATTTTCATGCTAAACCAATCCAAATTCCCAAGCCAAATCATAACCATACTCATGTTTCATAACTCATTCATAATACATCCCATTTCATATCTAAACTTACCATATTCACAACTAAACATACCAATTTGACCATTTCACTTGGCCTTTCATGAGCATCAATATTTACCATTTCTAATCACATGTTCAATACCAAAACTAATTCATAATATCCACCATCAGCTAGCCATGTCACATGGCATGATATATTCAACTCAAAATACATATTAACTTATCCAATATCTAATTCACATAATCATCATCACTATATTTATCAAGAATCATACCTACCAAAATAAGCTACTTCCAAATTCGAGTAAGTATATTAGTATCATTATTAACATCATTACTAGCCATTTTCGCAAGGCTATTTATACACAATTTCAAAATCAAACATATCAAAAACTAGCCTATACATGCCACATAACCAAATCTTAAAGCATTTATTTATCGAAGCAGCAACCAGATAGTGTGATGAGGCCTCCATCGACTTCCAACCCAAGCAAAATCCATACCTTAATCAAGTCTCCTAAATGTCGAGTTCTAAAGCTTCAAGATGGTTTCTTTCTTTTCAATATTCGGCCATGAAAATAAAATGAACATGTATGTTGTTTTTCTTTATGTTTTATTTTATTAACCATTTATTATACATTTACCAAATTAACCTTAATAATTAAAATATGAAAACCTTATAATGCATGCCATTACCGTCCATTTATAAAATCAAGAGCCTAATTTCACTTCAAGGCCCCCATATTAAAAGAACATGGCCAATAAGCACTTTAGTAAATAACATGCTAATTTTGTATTTTACACGATTAAGTCCTTTTGTTAAATTAAGCACCCAATCAGTAAAATTTATTTACGAAATTTTCACATATATCCAATAATATGCTGTAAATACCAAAAATAATATCAAAATATTTTTTTGATCTGGATTCATGGTTTCCAAAACCACTGTTCCGACTAGGGTCTAAATCAGGCTGTTACAACTCTCCCCCTTAGGGATTTTCATCCCCGAAAATCTTACTAGAAAGAAAATCAATGATTTGCTTTCACATAGTACAATTCAAATTCACACATGGTTTTGAATTTCATATCTCTTTAATCTCACAAGTAAGATTCTGATCTTTCTTCCGCTATACAACATGTCAAGTTGAACTGTTTCGAGAATTTGAATTGCATTTCCTGATTTCCATGCAATCTCATACTCACAGATTATTGTAATTTCCTTCAGAATTATCATATAAGTTCAGATCTCAATCCAAAACAACAATGATCGATACCATAAGCAGACTTATCATCACAGAAATAGATAACTCAATTGTTTTGTTAAAAGAGAAAATCCATACGTCCCTAGAGATTTCATCAGAATGTTAACAATATTTCAAATAACTCTATCTTTTTTTAATAATAAGGATATCCGATACAGTATTCATTCACACTCTATTTCTATAATCATCAAGTCAGAAATATTACGTTTCACACTCATTCATCGATGTTATATCTCGTACTGTTTTGCATCTTGTTAATCCCATATAAACAAATAAATTACTACTGAGAGTTTCTTGTATTAGTTGTTGTATATTCGTAGAGCTTTTCAGTATACATATTCCATCTCGGAATAACAAATAATCATCGATTCCACATCTGAGGTTCTAAATCAGAAATCAATTTATGCTGAACTCCTTTTTAACTTAGAATTTGCTGACACATTTCTGTATTTCACAACTTCACTAAATAAACATTTATTTAGCTTTTAATTCAGCTAACAACTGTCCACTATTAGATAAGATCAATCACGTATTCATCTCTCAAAAAGCACACAAAAGTTTCTCATTCAAGACATCCAAAACTATAATCATTTTCCTTTGATAATATCACTTACTAATTCAAAACTTTTTGAATATTCGGACTATCTTTACTATGCCAAGTTCAGGTCTCACTCTGCAACATTAGACATTTTAAACTCTTTTCATACAGCTTTAACTATATGGAATCACAAGATATCTCTATAAATTCTTTCATCAGAACATACTTCAATCCTTTCATTGATGCAGAACTGAGAAGCATAAACTGTTTATTCTACTTAGGCTGGACCATTACTGATGTTTCGGCTATCTTCGTGCAAGAGAAAACTTGAACAATCGAACTAACTTTAATTTACCACAACATTTCTTAGATAAAATCATTTCGGTAATTACAATTCTGTTGCAATCTTCAAGAATACGAATTCTTCTTCCATACTATCCCTCAATTCACACATAAACGTTCAAAGTTTATTTCCAGTCCAGTGGATAGATTCAAACACATATAACTTAATCATATTTTCAATCAAATAATTCAACTCATACTAAATCACTGAATCAGTCTTTTCAAAGAAATCTTTTCTTCTCGTTAGAAGGATAACTTCAGACATATCACTATACAGATTGGTTATTAATCTTTTATCACTTTCATTTTTATTGTTGTCGAACCTTTCACGATAACTAGAAAAGAGTTTATAATAAAACTACCTCATATATTAATTATCAAAGCTCTGAATTATACAAAAGTCACCTTTATCAGATAGAAATCATTGGGCCTTAATGAGAAAGATGTCTCCACCCTATAAATAGATATTATCCTGGCTGTTAAGAAAGCATTTAAATACAGAAGAGAATCAAATATGGTTTATACAACAACCAATGCAGAAACACCACTTCTATAACTCCGATGACAATACCACTATATTCTCACATTTCTAGTCAGAATTATAATCATAATAGACATAGCCATTTCTGTCAATTAAATATCTCTTACAGATAATCTCATAGAATCATAAGAAAACCAAGATAGCGAAATTTCAACATTTGAAGCTACACAAAACGTTAGAAAATTATAACCCATATAAAATGATATCAATTCCGATGATATCCCAGAAAATGTCTAGATAGAACAATGTCACTCATAAATACTAAAATCCATAGAAATAGAAGCAATATAATCTTCATGTATATTCAAAGAACAATAGCCAGTAGAAACTGAATATTAACATCATACAGATTTTATCATTTATTTTCTTATCATCACAACGGAACAGAATACCAAAGAAAGATAGATCAATGTCTATCAACCCAAACAACTCAACTATGCTTTCGTCTATCAATATGTTTAACTAATGTTCTCATATGATAAGAATTTGATCTTAACATAACCAGTTATGTATACTTCTGAAAATAAATGAACTCATTACATACTCAGAAAAGATCATAGTAATTGCCTGACCATAACTACTGCACTCAGCTACTAATACAATTCAAACATTATCCCTTCACTAACAAAAATCAATTCAGAAAAGCTTCCAATTAATACTTTCTGTAGATAACATACCTGAATAGGTCCTTTGATCAGAGTTAACTTCTTCTGTAACAGTGACTTTGCATAATCTGAATAGTCTTCAAAACTATCCAATATCTCTTTTAATACTGTCTTCATTCGCTAATTCGTTTACTTTTCTGACTATATTAGTAATCTTCCGAACACGGACTTCTGTAACTCTACACTCATGAGCTTATTCAACTCAAACCTTACAGATTTCATTGTAACATTTTACTGACAAGGGGGTGAGGGTGGTAAAGCCTCAAATTTGACCTACACATAAATACACTTAACACATACTATCACAAATAGCCAGTTTATTATTGATTTCACATTCTCAAAATATTAAATAAACATTTGCTTTTACTCATTTTTGTACTTATCACCTATTTCATATGCCAACTCAAATCACTAATTCACAATCAAAGTATTGCACATAATAATCATAAGTTATATATCACAACTCATATACTCATATCATTACCACATATATCAATAACATGTTATATAACTTGTTCCATACCATTATGACTTTCAACTCATAATCAACACATTTGAGTATTTACTACTGTACTATCAGAATTAGCTCGGTTGGAAAGCATATCAGTCTCATCAAAACCATTTTCGTCAGAGTCAGGAGATATCACATTATCACAAGTTAAATGTGGCATATATAGCTAGACTCACATATGCTATGGTAGTCCTAGAACCGACTAAACCATAGCTCTGATACCAACCAAATGTAACACCCTTAACTCGTATCCATTGCCGGACTAGGGTTACAAGGCATTATCGAACAAAACACATCAATAAATAATCACATTATGTACACATATCATTCACCATCACATAATTGTCATACATAAGCATAAATCCTTTTATATGGTATTCGAGACATTAAACATGCTTAAGGAATGAGTCAGGACTACATCGAATACATTTGAAACTTTGATGAGGCTTTGAAAATTTTTCCTTTTTAAACAGGGAACATGCCCGTATGGCTGGGCCATGTGTCCCGCACGACCATGCCTCACAACTTACCTTAGCTCGTGTGCAACACTGACTAGGGTCACGCGGTTACTAGACACGCCTGTGTGTCCAGCCCGTGTGTCATCCTAAATTGGCCACATGGTCATCAGACACGCCCATGTGTCTAGCCCGTGTGCCATACTGTCCTAAGTAGCTACAAAACAGAGGTCACACAGTAGACACACGCCCTTGTGCTTAGGTCATGTGGCACGAAATAGGCCATTCGAAAAGCCAACTTTGCAACCCCTTTTTGGTCATCCCTACAAGCCAAAAATAACACATTTTTATACCAACATTTTTCAACTAATTTAAAGATCAAAACATTCATCAATATAACCAAATCATCATCAACCATTTCATACTCATTTTCATGCTAAACCAATCCAAATTCCCAAGCCAAATCATAACCATACTCATGTTTCATAACTCATTCATAATACATCCCATTTCATATCTAAACTTACCATATTCACAACTAAACATACCAATTTGACCATTTCACTTGGTCTTTCATGAGCATCAATATGTACCATTTCTAATCACATGTTCAATACCAAAACCAATTCATAATATCCACCATCAACTAGCCATGTCACATGGCATGATATATTCAACTCAAAATACATATTAACTTATCCAATATCTAATTCACATAATCATCATCACCACATATTTATCAAGAATCATACCTGCCAAAATAAGCTACTTCCAAATCTGAGTAAGTATATTAGTATCATCATTAACATCATTACTAGCCATTTTCGCAAGGCTATTTATACACAATTTCAAAATCAAACATATCAAAAACTAGCCTATACATGCCACATAACCAAATCTTAAAGCATTTATTTACCAAAGCAGCAACCAGATAGTGTGATGAGGCCTCCACCGACTTTCAACTCGAGCAAAATCCATACCTTAATCAAGTCTCCCAAGTGCCGAATTCTAAAGCTTCAAGATGGTTTCTTTCTTTTCAATATTCGGCCATGAAAATAAAATGAACATGCATGTGGTTTTTCTTTATGTTTTATTTTATTAACCATTTATTATACATTTAACAGATTAACCTTAATAATTAAAATATGAAAACCTTATAATGCATGCCATTACCGTCCATTTATAAAATCAATGGCCTAATTTCATGTTAAGGCCCCCATATTAAAAGAACATGGTAAATATGCACTTTATTAAATAGCATGCTAATTTTGTATTTTACGCGATTAAGTCCTTTTATTAAATTAAACACCCAATCAGTAAAATTTATTTACGAAATTTTCACATATATCCAATAATATGATGTAAATGCCAAAAATAATATTAAAATAATTTTTTATCTGGATTCGTGGTTTCCAAAACCACTATTTTGACTAGGGTCTAAACCGGGCTGTTACAAATCACTTCCGTATCCACAAAGATTGCAGCAACACAAGCAGAAGTAGGAGGTGAAATTCAAGAAATTTTTAGATGTTCTGAAGCAGTTACACATGAACATTCCGTTGGTGGAGGCTTTAGAACAAATGCTGAATTATGTGAAGTTTATGAAGGATATATTATCCAATAAGAGACGACTGAGAGTGTAACACCCCTCACCCGTAATCGCCACCAGACTCGGGTATGAGTCATTACCGAATAAACACTCGCACGATCATTTGATTTTGATACATAATTTCCGTGAAAAATTTAAAACTTTTTCATTCTTAATCAAAACATTCTTATTGTGGGCTTAAGAAGCCTAAGAGACGTGTTGGGTGCGATCTTGGACCGAACCAGAACCTTCGAACACTTAGAAAAAATTTTCAGTTAGAGACGTGACTCGGGACATACCCGTGTGACTCAGGACATGCCCGTATGACTCGGGACATGCCTGTGTGGGCAGGTCGTGTGGTCACATACGCCCGTGTCCCCGCCCGTGTTAAAAACACCGAGCATTCTGTTTCTGACATTAGCAAACACTTAGGGGCACACGACCAAGTCACACGCCCATGTGCTAGGCTGTGTCATCCACACGGCTGAGACACACGGCCGTGTCTCTGCCCATGTGGCCAACACTTGGGCTATTTTCCAAATTGTTCGTGTGTTCTTAACTCATCGCACTCACAAACATTGCATAAACGTATATCATACCCTTAACTACTCCTATCCTGACCATCAAACATATGAAATATACCTAACCTCATTAAATATTTTCCACAATACATGCATAACATAGACTTACATACCCATAACTATTATAAGGCACATTTCATGGCTATATACCATGAAACAATATAGATTAATACATTTGGCCAATTCACAATAATACATACTACCAATAACTAAATCTCTATACATGCCACTTACATGTAAGCAATAAGAATTGTTATTAATCCACCTTGACAAATCGATAGTGTGATGCCGCCTCTGACGATCTCCAACCCTGAGCTAACCTGACAAAACTAAAAGAAATGGAAGAAAGGGTGTAATCTTTAAAGCTTAGTAAGTTGGCATAAAACAATAAGCAAATTTAATTAACAATACATTTCTCATGATTTCGCTTCTTTCTCATGTATGGCCTAAGCTATCTTCCTGAGTCATAGTCACTAAATTAATTATATCTAGAGTTACGGAACTCCAAATTTAGATCCGCTAATTTTTCTTGAAACTAGACTCACATAACTTCTTACCATAAAATTTCCAAAACTTTTGGTTTAGCCAATTAGTACAGTTTATTCATTAAATATTCCCCTATTTTGCTATTCGACAGCTCTAACTCCTCTTCAATAACAATCAAATTTCTCATTATACAGAGTTTGGATAACCTTCCCATTTGCTTCTCTTGAAATTAGACTCATCAAGGATTCTAAGAATGTGAATTACACATCATAAAAATTTTTATACAATTTTTAGTGATTTTCCAAATTTGGGATAGGGGATTTCCGAACCCATTCAAACCCTATCTCACCAAAATTTAAATATCTTATAATAGAAAATTCATTTACTCACACCGTTCTTTTATGTGAAAATAGACTCAATGAGATTTGATTTGATATCTCAATCGGAACCTAACTCAATTTCCACTATTTATGGTGATTTTTCAAAATCACGTAACTGCTGCTGTCTAATCTGCTTTATTTTTAAGTTACAATCTTTCATGCTTTGATTGTAGTAATTTTAATGGTAGCACTTACCTCTTATCATCCTCACCAAAATTCGATCATTTATCGAGCACATTTCTCATAAGCTCATACCTACACATTTGCTTACACACCCTTACTCACATACACAATTGCTCAAATATATATACACCTGCGCTTATACATCACATAATCACACAAACATCATTTAGTAAACTTTCCCATTGAACCCTTCGGAATAACATCCAATACTAGGTGGTTTCAGCACATAGCTCCACCATCACAATAATTCAGCTCTCGTGTACACATGGTGAATGTCACTTTATCACTCATGTGACCTAGCCATTAAATCTCGTAGCTCTGGTGTACACATGGTGAAAATCACTTTATCATTCATGTGACCTAGCTACTTATAGCATAACTCTCGTGCACACATCGTGAAGGTTGCTTTATCACCCATGTGGCCTAGCTACCACATAAATCTCGTAGCTCTCATGTGCACATGGTGAAATTACTTTATCATCCATGTGACTTAGCTACATAGGACATTGCTCTCATGTACACAAGGTGAAATTCACTTTATCACCCATGTGACATAGCCATTAAGTCCCATAATCCTCATTTGCACATGGTGAAGGTCATTTTATCACACATGTGGCTTAACCATGGAGCTCTATAGCCCTCAAGTCTACATGGTGAAGATCACTTTATAACACATGCGACCAAACCATAGTTTATCTGTATCACCCGTTATTCCGAAGGTTCAACCGGGAACTCTCATTTCTAAAACATCCAACATTATACAAGATTTTCAATATCAACATTTCATACTATCCATTAGAATTATTAATGTACAAATAAAATGGACACATTACTTACATATAAACTTACAATTTCACATAATCACCATAGTCATAGAAAACACTTGTAAACACAACATTTCAATTTATTTCCCTGTCACCTATGTCACCTTGTATCATAGACATAATTTTTAAAATCAATTCACCAACATAATATACTAAACATGTAATTCAACAAAATCAATTTAATACCACAATTTAGGTTTCACATACATTACAACATTATTGCATTCTTATTATTATACCAACTTATCTCGGACGCGAAAGTGACCAATTTTCCCGACTTGGTCCATAACCTCGTTCTTCCTGGATCTAAGCCCGAATTTTGTGTTTTCCTGATCTAACATATCAAATACCACTCATTTAACAATCACATTACTTACATTAGTCTAAAAATCATATTTTGAAAATTTTACATTTTTACCCCTAAAGTTTGTCAAAATTACATTTTTTCCCTTAGGCTCGTAAATAAATTTTTATTCAATTTTCTTTTATTTTGGACTCAGTCGATCCATTTCCATAAATGGCAGACCCCAATTCCCACTAATTCGCACACTTATGACCAATTTTATAACTTTTACAATTTAGTCCTTCCGAACGTTTTTACTGAAAATCACTTGGTAAAAACCGTTTCTCTAACCATAAACATGCATAATCTACCATAATTCATCAAAATGCACAATTATTCAACATAGGTCAATTTTTGAAATCAAACCCTAGCTCAAAATAATGGTAGAAATAGGTAGATTAGGTTATGAGGATTTCAAAAACGTAAAAATCTTTAAAAAAGGGGCCTAGAACAGACTTACAATCGAGCTTGGAAGCTTGAAAAACCCTAGCCATGGTTTCTCCATTCTAGATTCGGCCTTGAGGAAGAAGATGAGCAAATTTTTTCTTGATTTTCCCTTTTTAATTCTTTTAAATTACTAAATGACCAAAATGCCCTTAAAGGCTTTTCTTTCAAATTTGTCTTATTCACGCCCATTTTTGTCCAATAATTTAACCAATGGTCTAATTACTATTTAAGGACCTTCAATTTAAAACTTCATAAAAATTAGACACTTCTAACATGTGGAACTCAACTTTTGCACTATTTACAACTTAGTCATTTTGACTAAATTGAGTGCCCAAACATCGAAATTTTTGAACGAAATTTTCACGAAATCTTTTCATGAAATTGTAGATCATAAAAATATAATAAAAATAATATTTTCCTTGTCAAATTTGTGGCCTCGAAACCATTGTTCCAATTAGGCCCTAAATCGGGATGTTATAGAGTGAGTATGAGACTGTTGCCCTGACAAAGGAGTGCAGTGTGTTCCTGGAGAACAAGCTGCCACCGAAATTAAAAGACCCAGGAAGCTTTACGATACCCTATAACATTGGTGAATCTTACTATGATAAAGCTTTGTGCGACTTAGGAGCAAGTATCAATTTAATGCCTAAGTCTATTTTCAAGATGCTAGGGATAGGTGAAGTAAGACCTACAACTATGATGCTGTAACACCCTTTACCCTAGTCCAACGTCGGGATCGGGTACGAGGCGTTATCGTACTTAGTCATGCTTAAACATGTAATTTCGAGCTATAAAATTTCTTTCCTTATTAAAACTTTTCATTCATTCTCGTAATAACCTTATCATGGGCTTACAAGGCCCAAAGCATACACCGAGTGTGTTCCGAAACCAGTCCGGGAACTTTCGGGCACTTAGAAAAATTTTGCCTAAAACAGAACCACATGCCCGTGTGAGATGGAACACGCCTGTGTGGGTAGGCCGTGTGGTCACACACGCCCATGTTCCTAGCCTGTGCTGAATTTATATTTATTTTGAACCTACAGGGGTTTTGACACGGCTTAGGCACACGCCCGTGTCTATGGCCAGTGTCCCTCACATGGCCTAGACACGCCCGTGTCATTATCCCGTGAAGGACTTTGACTTAGAACACTATAACATCTTGGGTTCACACGGCCAAGGCATATGCCCGTGTGCTTATCCCGTGTGTAATACTAACTTAACCCGCAAAACAATTTGGGTTTAACACGGCCAAAGCACACGCCCGTGTGCTCTACTTGTGCTCAGCAGTGACTTAACTAATTTGGATGTAGGGGACACACGACCTACTAACATGCCTATGGAGGTCAACCGTGTGTCACGCACGGCCTAGACACACGCCTGTGTGCCCATACATGTGGACAATTATAGGCTATTTTCCAAATCTTTTAACCACCCTGAAACAAATCCAACTCATACCAGCTTCAACTCACAATTCAAGGTATAACACACATTAAAAATATTCATCATTGAGGCACTCACATGCCCTCAGCCATATCGTGAATTTCATACTCATTACATAAAATATAACTTAGACAATATTGGCAAATTACAAAGGCCATTACAACTTGACTCAAGTGATAACAATAGCCAACATATTTGGCTACTCAAAATAACACATACCAAAGTAACTAAACTTCCTATACATGCCATACAACAAAAAGACTAACTTTACTATACCAAAATGAATTCCTTGCTAGTGTAACTTCGAGCTACAACTTTGAGTGATCCCCGAGCTAATTCAACAAATCTACATGGAAGGGAAAAATAGAGGAGCAAGCATAAAAATGCTTAGTAAGTTGCATGAAATAAAATAGCAACATAAAGCATGTAATATCATTCAAATTGAAGATCATAAATTGCCATAAACTTTCTTACTCATTTCCAAAACTTACTAAATCTCATGAATTTCTCACTTTCTTGCTGTATTACTTATTGCACGATACTTTCAAATTTCTCGTAACTTACTCAAGCACACCTGTATCACTCATCAAAAATCTTTAATTCTTTTTCAATAACTCATTAATTTGCATAGTTTTCTCATCAAACTTACTTATAATACCAAAGGATACCTGAATGTCACTCTCATGATAGGATGCTAAAGCCATATCCCAGATATGGTCTTACATGGGATCTCAGGTCGATGCCGAAGCCATATCCCGTATATGGTCTTACAAGAGATCTCATATCCATGTCGATGCCATGTCCCAGACATGGTCTTACACGAGATCATAAACTGATGCCAATGCCATGTCCCAGACATGGTCTTAAATGGGATCTCTCTTACATACCATGCCATGTCCCATACAAGGTCTTATAGGGGATCTATATCTCGTCTCGGTGCTGACGCCATATCGCAGACATGGTCTTATGTGGGACCTCATATCGATGCCAACGGCATGTCCCAGACATGGTCTTACATGGGATCGTATCTAGATGCCAATGCTATGTCCCAGACATGGTCTTACATGGGATCTCAGTTCGGTGCCGATGCCATGTCCCAGACATGGTCTTATACGACACCTACTTAACTCATGTCATGACTTCAGTATCCCTCGTATTACTTAACATTTTAACCGAGATTTCTCATATATAATTCATCTTTTCTTGATAAAAAACATGATAAATAATTCCATGGAATTCATATAATTACATAGAATATCATCATCATAAATTTAAATAATGCATAGGGCTAAATTATTACATACAACTTTACCTCGAATCCAAAACGAGGGCAATTGTTCGATTTAGTCCACTATCTTGCTTTTCCCCCAGTTTCAGTCTGGGCTTCGTGTTTCTTGATCTAAAATGAAAAATTAAGCTAATTTGATACCCAAATTGGCTAAATAACCCATAACTTACACTTTGGCAAAATTTATAATTTTCCCCTAAATTGTTGCATATTTGCAAAATGGTCCCTAGGCTCGTATAATAAAATGCACTTATTTTCTAGGTTACCCAAGCCTAGCAGAACCTTTCATGTGCTCATAGAGCCCACATTTCTCATTAATTTGTACATTTACTACACATTTTACTAACTTTGCAATTTAGTCCCTATTAGGGACTTTCATGAAAAATCACTTAGAGAAAGGTGTTTACTACACTTTAAACTTTCATATTCTACCACTAGACATCAAAATGTTTACATGTCATGCATGGGTATATTTTTGAGCATAAACCCTAGCTCAAATTAGTGGTAGAAATAGCTAGATTAAGCTACAAGGATTTCAAAAATACGAAGAGCATGAAAAATGGGGCTTAGAGTCACTTACTTGGAGCTTGAAAATGAAGGAAACCCTAGCTATGGAGTTCCTTGGAATTTCAACAAGCATGGAGAAGATGAAAACTTTTTGCTTTCTTTTTCCCTTTTTATTTCATTAATTTGCCAAATGACTAAAATGCCCTTATGGCCTTTTTTTTAAAATTTTACCCATCCATGGGCATTTTTGTCCATAGTGCCAAAAATGGGTCTAATTGCCAAATAAGGACTCCTACTAATTTTTCTAATGCTATTTCATCCATAAACCTTCTAGAAACTCAAATTTGCAACTTTTTCATTTTAGTCCTAAAGGACAATTTAATCACTAATTCATAAAATTTCCTTTATGAAATTTTCTCACTATCATGCAAGTATACCATAGACTTAATAATGATCATAAAATATACTTTTCTACTTCAGATTTGTGGTCTTGAAACCACTATTCTGACTAGACACTAATTCAGGCTGTTACAATTCTCCCCTTAGGGATTTTTGTCCTTGAAAATCTTACCAGTGAATAAGTTTGGATATTGGTTTCTCATGTTTTCCTCAAGCACCCATGTTGCCTCTTCTACCCCATGTCTTTGCCATAGTACTTTCACAAGGGCTATACTTTTATTTCTCAATTGTTTAACTTCTCGAGCCAAAATCTTAATCGTTTCTTCACCATAAGTCATTTCTGGTTGAATCTCAATCTTTGTTGAGGTAATCACATGTGAAGGGTCCGATCGGTAGTGTCGTAGCATGGAACATGGAATACATTATGAATGTTTTCCAATTCAGACAGTAAAGCTTGCCGATAAGCTACTGGTCCTATCCTCTCGGTGATCTTGTATGGTCCGATAAAACGCGGACTTAGTTTACCTTTTCGGCCAAATCTAAGAACTTTTCTCCATAGAGATACTTTCAAGAACACTTTATCCTCGACTTGGAATTTTATTTCCTTCATTTTTAAATCAGCATACGACTTTTGTCTATCGGAAGCAGTTTTTAAGCAATCTCAAATCACTTTTACTTTCTCTTTTGTTTCCTTGACTAGATCAACCCCGTAAATTTGTTTCTCTTTGGGCTCAGTCCAGTATAAAGGCATTCGACATTTATGCTCATACAATGCCTCATAAGGCGCCATTCTCAAGTTTGACTGAAAACTGTTGTTATAAATTAAACCAAAGGTAGGTACTTTTCTCAACTACCTCGAACTTCCAATACACAACATCAAGCATATCTTCAAGCACTTGTATTACTCCTTCTGACTGACCGTCGGTCTGTGGGTGGAAAGCTGTACTAAAGTTTAGCTTTGTACCCAAAGCTTCTTGTATCTTCTTCCAAAATCGTGACGTGAATCTCAGATCTCTATCAGAAATGATCGATAATGGTACTCTGTGTAGTCTCACAATCTTTGAAATATACAAGTCAGCCAACTTATCAAGTGAATAATCCATGCGTACCGGTATAAAATGGGCTAACTTTGTAAGCTTATCAATCATAACCCAAATAGCATCTTTCTTTTTTGGTGTTGTCAGCAAACCCATCACGAAGTCCATAGTAACACAGTCCCATTTCTGTTTGGGAACCATGATAGGTTGTAATAAGCTGGAGGGTACTTGATACTTGCTTTTACTTGTTGACAAATCAACTGTCTCGAAACATACTCGGAGATATCTCTTTTCATATTCGACCACCAATACCATTTCTTCAAATTGTTGCACGTCTTGGTACTACCAGGGTGAATAGACATACGACTACTATGTGCCTCATGTAAAATTCTTTGAATGAGTTCATCATCTCTTAGTACACAAAGTCGATCTCGAAACCTTAAATAACCATCCGAATCAATCTGGAAATCTGTATCGATACCCGATTCATATTAAGCTTTCCTGTAATGCCCCAAATTTTAGGGTTTTAGAATTTTTACTTAAATTGATACTTGTATGTTTGGGGTATGTTAATTTGGTGTTTTGGGTGTGCTTAGGGGGCTTTTGGAAGGCCTGGGCTAAAGCCTAAACCCTGGCCAAATTTTAATTTTTGGCTTAGGGGAGTATGGATGTTAGTTCTTAGGGCTTAAGAATTATTGATGGGGTTTTGTGACACAAAGTAGCACATGGTGGAGTGGTTAGAAGCGTCAGCAAGGGGGAGCTTGGCGTGTGGCGTTAAGTGGCAAGGGGTCAAGGGTTCGAACCCCCTTGTTGGCATGATGAATTATTTTGCAAGTTGGAATTGGCAAGTGGTGGTGTTGGAGGTAAACTCTTCAGGTTGGTGGAGAGATAATGATGACCTGATCTTGAAGGTTTGAGCTAATATCCAGAATAAAATTAAAGTAAATCATGGAGAAAATTAAGAAGTAAAATAAGGGATTGAGTTTGGGGAAAGAGTTGGCCGAATATAGGTAAGATGAGTGGGAAAATCGGCTTGGGTCCTTGGCTTTTGGCACATTTTGGCAATTGGGGTAAGTAGGTGTCGATTTCCACTCTAGGCTTTTTTAAGATTTTCTTTTTGTGCTTTGGTTGTGACCATTCGGGCATTTGGTGTGTGCGAATTCTTTTCTCAACCCTTATACTTGGTTTTTATTTTCTTTTCAAACCACTGGCGAACCGAGTTCTCTCATTTTCTCTCCTTTTTGTCATTGTCGAATTTGGTTAGTTCCTAGTCAAACCCTCATTGCTATTCGATCTCTGCTAGGCCATTCTTTTCTTCTTCTCTTCTTTCTCTCCTCTCTCATTTTCTATTTTTCTCTTTTATTGTCATACCTTGCTTCGACCGAACCTAATCACTCTTTACCCATTTCTCTCCTAGCTGAATACCACTCTATTTCATTAAACAAATCCCTAAACCGATTACCCCTTCTTCAAGTGTTCACTCCTTTTGTTGTGCCTACATAGCCGAATATCTAAATCCCCTCTCTTTCTTCTTGGTGTTTCAATTAAACCTGCAAGAGTCCTGGACTTGGATTAGTAAGTGACTACTTCTAGGTTTTATCAACTCAGTCAAGCAGATCCGTGTGTAAGTACTCTTCATCTTAGATTTCGGCTTTTGATATTAGGCCTTACTCTTAGATAATATTTCAGTATAGGGGATTAATACTCATTTAACTCTTTTCCTTGAGTTAGATCTATCAATAATCATAGGTGCTTAGATCCATCGACATTCTATTAGTACTGGGGGTGCACGTTAATCGTAAGTGAAAGTAGACAAGCGGAGCAATGGTAAGTAACCGTGGAACAAACTCTTGAGTATGGTTTCACTATGTATTGGTTAAGTTGTTAATGATTGTTGTTATGAAAATAGGTTGAGCATGTGATGATAGTGAGAATTGCAAAAACAGGTGTGCAATGGTGCCCCCTAATAGCATAGATTGGCAAAAGCTGAAAAGCCGAAATGCCGACATTTCGGGGTCTTTCGGGCTTGCAAATGCTTGTGGGCCGATCCGAACCCACAAGTCATGGGTGTTTGATTGTGAAGGCCATTGTGTGAGTTCTCGTGCACTCGGGATGTTCTGGGCCTCAATGGGCCAAAGTGGGCCCAATGGGCCTACGGGCCCATATGAGTAAGTTATTTGGTAAGTGATATATGGTACATTGGGTGTTAAGATCTGCAATATTATGCATAAGTTTGGACTGAGCAGGCCACACGAGTATGTGGGCCCACCTAGGCCCATTAGGGGTTTTTGGGCCCATAAATACTGTTTGACCAAATAGACTTCCTGAGTCGCTCGAAGCAATGTTAGACCTGCTAAAAGGTCGTGTTAGGTGATGAGACACCGAGACTTAGTAAAACTGACCAAAATACCCTTAAAGAGTAAAATTACCATTTTACCCCTGGCTATAAAATGACTGTTATACCCCTAATAATAGATTGTTTGATTTATGTATGTATCTGTTAATCTGTATGCATGCGATATGTAGTACTATTAGTCTACATGGGGTTGGGTTTGGATTCGAAGGAAGTTTTGTATAGTAGCACTGCCACGTATTCTGTTTAGTGGCTCCGCCACGTAACCTGTTCTGGTGGCTCTGCCACGATATCTAATTTTAGCAGCATGGCTGCGAATTGGTGTGTGGGTTGGGTGGGTTGAGTTATTCCCTACATGGTGTGATGGGCTGGTACGGGTGGTGTGATGGGCTGGACTAGGTTGGGTTGTGCATCTGTTTTGTTCTATATTTGTAAATGGCCCAAGGCCCACTCTATTTCTGGATAGGGCCAAGGCCTGATTGATCTGTATCTGAATAGGGCTAAGGCCCAGTCTGTTCTGTATGCCTGATCTTTGTTATTGGTTGGGGAAATTACACACTGAGTTTTCACAAACTCAACCTTTTATTTTTACAAATGCAGGTAACCCCCAACCATAGAGGATTTAGAGCTGTGAGGGACTCGGGGTGGCCACATGACTTCTGCTACTGGATTTTGTTTTTACTTTTATTTCTATCATTATTTTAGTTTCGGTATTATTTTTGTAGTAAGGCCATTATGGGTGATTTTATTTTGTTACACTGTTAGCTTGCTTTAAACCGGTAGACTAGGATACTCGGGTTTTCAAAATTTATATCGAACATTTTCAAATAACCTCGCGTATCATTTTGGATAATATGATAATAAAAGACTACAAATAGAATCTAGTTTAAACATTCCAAGTTAATAAAAATAGTATTAAATTTGATTTTGCTCAAAACCTACAACTTTTTAAACAAGATTTTTAAAACAGAAAAAGCTGTCTGTCAAAGTGTCCGATTTCGAATAAAACGTCCCTGTGACACACCAGATCTGGCCATAACGTCCGGGCTGGGTTTGGGGTGTTACATTTCTTATCTTGCAATTCTTTGTCATTGGAATGTGCTTCACAAATCTCTTGAATGAACATCGGTCTAGCTTTCATCTTTGCTAAAATCGAACCATCATTGGTTAGGGACAACTGCATGTTCATGGCTCTCAAGGCAAATAGCAATTTCTGGCTCAAAGCATCGGCCACAACATTTGCTTTACCCGGGTGGTAATCAATGACCAACTCATAGTCCTTTATTAACTTGAG
Source organism: Gossypium stocksii (assembly GCA_020496765.1). NCBI lineage: Eukaryota > Viridiplantae > Streptophyta > Magnoliopsida > Malvales > Malvaceae > Gossypium > Gossypium stocksii. Next base: position 49,217,826 of record CM035624.1, read on the forward strand.
CCATCTTCACTGCCACAAGTTCAAATCCCTTGGCGTCATCATGTAACACCCCTTACCCAAGACCGTCCCCGGAGTCGAGCACGAGGCGTTACTAGACTTATCTTACTAGTTCGAGGCATAAACAATTACTTTTAAAATTAATTCACTCACATTCATCCAATATATCCCTAAAAAGGGCCCTCATGGCCCTAGAACATGCAATTGAAATAGTTCGGGACCAAATCGTGAACATTAAAAATTTTCCGATTACTTACACAAATCAAAACAATTTATTTCACTATTCATAATAAAACTTTCCACCTGCGTAACAGTCACTAAATTAATTATAACTCGAGTTATGAAACTTGAAATTTAAATCCCTAATTTTCCATAAAACTAGACTCATATATCTTCTTACCGTAATTTTTCTAGAATTTTTGGTTCGTCCAATTAATACAGTTTATTCATTAAATGTTCCCCTATTTCGCAATCCAGCAGACCTGACCTCTCTTCACTAAAAATTGATTATCTCATTATACAGAATTTGGATAATGTTTCTATTTGTTTCTCTTATTTCTCTTGAAAATAGACTCACTAAGAAATCTATACATATAAATTATGACTCATAATTATTTTTGTACAATTTTTAATGATTTTTACAAGTCAAAACAGGGGATCACGAAATCATTCTAAACCAGTCTCACAAAAATTTAAATATCTCAGAATACAGACTTACTTTACTTGCTCTATTTCTTTCCTATGAAAATAGACTCAATAAGCTTTAATTATATATCTCATTCACTATTTAATTTCATTTCTATAGTTTTTAGTGATTTTTCAAAATCACATCACCTGCTACTGTCCCAAAACTATTCCATGGCCAACTTTTACTCTTTTCTTTGCATTAAATCTCATTTAGGCATATAACACCAAAACATGTTCTTAATTAGTCATTTTAATAGTTAATAATTATCAAGTATTCATATGCCATTATTTAGTCAATCATAATGACATACACATAAAATAGCCAAGTTCTTATACATGTCATAACTTAAAACGTTTCAAATCACAAAATACCAAGATAGCCCTTTGATAGTGTGAAACGATCTCCGACGTCCTTACGATCCCCGAGTTGGCTTGGTGATACTATAAAAAGAGAGAAAAGAAAGGGAGTAAGCATAAAGCTTAGTAAGTTTGCATGTAAATAAATAACAACATTCTAGATGAATTATCAAGATAACTGTAACCTTCAAGCTCAATATGCATAAGTCTTGAATTTTCTTACCTGCACCTTTCGAACACGGACTTATCTTACCTTTCCTTGAGTATACTCTTTAAATTTCCCATTGAACCACTTGGAATACTAAGGATACATGGGTACCTTTCCTTTTTAAACTTACCATTGCCATGTCTTGACATGGACTTACGTGGTATCCTTGTTTTATGAACTCACCATTGCCATGCCTTGGCATGGTCTTACATGGGATCTTTGCCTTATAGTAGCTTATCAATGCCATGTCTTGACATGATCTTACATGATTTCCTTACCTTGTAAAACTTACCAATGCCATGCCTTGGCATGGTCTTACTTGGTATCCTTAAACCCTAATGTCATGACATTTGTATCCTACACATTCCTAAGGTTCAACCGAAACTTTTAAGTATCAATTCACCCTCAATTCTTACTTGAGTCATCAATGAGTAAATTTGTAAAATAAATATATAGATGCTGAAAAATAATAGTATTAAATATAAATAACAAAACATTGCATTTATTTATCGCAAACTTACCTCGATACAAAATACGATCAAATATTTTGATCTAGTCCTCAACCTTTTTCTTTCCCCGATCTAACCCCGAATTTTGTTCTTCTTGATCTATAATAGCAAATTTAGCTTATTTAATACTCACATTTATCAAAACAGTCCTTGACTCTAACTTTGGAAAAATTATAATTTTGCCCCTAAACTTTTGCATATTTACAATTTTACCCCAAAGCTCGGAAATTAAACTTTATCCCTAATTCTTATGTTTTAGGACATGCTGATTATTTTTTTCCTACTATGGCCATCAAATTCTCACTCTAACATGTACTTATGAACATTAGGCATTTTTACCGATTATGTCGTTTTACTCGTTTTCGCTTAAAATCGCTTATCACAAGTTGTTTAACATAATTTCAAGCTTCATATTCTACTGTAAAACATCAAAATAGACACATTTCACCTATGAGTATTTTTCTAAATATGAACCCTAGGTTAAATTATTGTTAGAATAAGCTAAATCAAGTTACCGAGACTCTAAAAATGTAAAGAACATTAAAAACGGGGCTTGGATGCACTTACTATGAGCTTGAGAAGTTGAAGAAACCCTAGCTATGGAGTCCTCTTGAAGTTTCGGCCTAATTAAGAAGATGGGCTACATTTTGCCATCTTTTTCTCTTTTTAATCTTTTAATTACCAAATGACTAAAATGCCTTTCATTAAAACTTTAGTTATTTTTATCTATGTATGTCCATTTTTGTCCATGAAAACCTAATGGTCTAATTACCATTTAAGGACCTCTACTTCAATTATGCTCTTCAATTTAATTCTTTCCTATCTAGAACTCATATTTATCAACTTTTTCAAACAAGCCCTAATGGGCAAATTAAACATGTAATTCATAAAATTTTCTGTCGATACTCTAACACATGCATCTAATCACTTGGTAAATTATAAAAATTAATTGAAATAAATTTTTCTATATCGGATTCATGGTTTCACAACCACTGTTCCGTATAGACCTTATTTCGAGATGTTACATATCAAGTACTTAAGACTCTTGTGATCAGTGAACACTCGACACTGCTCGCTGTATAAGTGATGCCTCCAAATCTTTAACGCAAACACTATTGCGGCCAACTCCAAGTCATGAGTTGGATAATTCTTTTCATGAGGTTTCAACTGTCTTGAGGCATAAGCAATCACCTTGCCTTCATGCATAAGTACGTAGCCCAATCCATTCAATGATGCATCACTGTATATCACCAACTCTTTTCCCAGTTCGGGTTGCACTAAAATAGGAGCTTCAGCCAGTAGGGTCTTCAGTTTCTTGAAACTCCGTTGGCACTTGTTAGTCCACTCAAATTTAACATCTTTTTGCAAAAGCCTCTTCACTGGAGTAGCAATCATGGAAAATCCCTTGACAAATCTCCGGTCATAACTGGACAAACCTAAGAAACTTCTGATCTCAGATACATTTCTTGGCGGTTTCCAATCCACAATTGCCGAGATCTTATTTGGATTTACTCTGATGCCATCACCCGAAATGATGTGGCCCAAAAATCTAACTTCTTTAAGCAAAAATTCACTTTTACTGAATTTGGTGTAAAGTTGCCTATCTTGTAAAGTTTGTAAAACTGTCCTCAAGTGCTTGGCATGTTCATCCTTATCACGTGAATACACCAAGATGTCATCAATAAAGACTACAACGAATCTATCCAAGTATGGCCGAAAGATACATTTCATTAAATCCATGAATACTACAGGGGCATTGGTCAAGCCAAATGGCATGACAAGAAACTCGTAGTGACCATACCTCGTCTAAAATGCAGTCTTTGGCACATCGGATTCCTTAACTCTTAACTGGTAATACCCAGACCTCAAGTCTATCTTGGAGAACACTATGGCTCCTCCCAACTGATAGAATAAATCATCGACCCTTGCCAAAGGGTACTTGTTCTTTATAGTCACCTTGTTAAGTTACCGATAATCTATGTACAACCTCATAGCGCCATCTTTCTTTTTCACAAATAGTACGGGAGCACCCCATGGAGAATGACTCAGTCTTGCAAAACCTTTGTCTGTTAAATCTTGTAGCTGAGCCTTCAATTCCTTTAACTCAGTCGAAGCCTTTCTATAAGGAGCAATAGAAATAGGTGTGGTGCCGGGAGCCAATTCTATACCAAACTCTACCTCTCTAACTAGAGGCAATTCGGGCAACTCTTCAAGAAATACATCTTGATACTCACATACCACTGGTACTGATTCCATTTCCAACTCTGAATCCTTTGTATTCATTACAAAAGCAAGGTAAGCTTCATACCCTTTTCTAGTACACTTTTGAGCAACCATAGAACATATCACCAGAGGCAAGTTCTCGGATCCATCTGATTTAACTTGAAGAGTTTCAGCATTCTCACATTTCAGTTCAATAAATTTTCTACTACAATTCACTATTACGTCATGAGTGGTCAGCCAATCCATACCAAGGATTACATCAAATTCATCGAATGGAAAGAGCATAAGGTTAGCAGGGAAACAATGACCCCATAATCGTCAAAGGACAATCTCAACATACTTTGTCTACTAACACACTCATGCCTAGAGGATTGGAAACTTGTATCACAAATTCCGTAGATTCTATGGGTATATTCATGCTAGAGACTATATATGAATGGGTAGATCCGGGGTCTATCAAAGTAATAACAGATGTTTCATGTAGAGAAAATGTACTCGTTATAACACCGGGCGATGACGCCTCTTTGCAAGCGCGAATGGCGTATGTCCTCACTGAGGCTCTACCCTCAGGTCTCACAGTCTGTTCCTTTGGTGCGCCTTTACTACTCGCTCTCATACCTGGGTTTCTCTAAAGTCTACCTCTAGTGGGAACGTTACCTAACCTTGCACTCAGATCTTTATCTTTTTCAATCATCTCGGGGCACTCTCTAAGAAAATAGTCTTGAGAGCCACACTTGAAGCAAGCCCACTCATGTGCCCGACATTCGTCAAGGTGGCGTCTACCGCACTAGGGGCACTCAGGCCTACTGGGTCGAGTATTACCCACACTCGCAACTGAGGGGGTCTGAGCCTTGGAGACTGAATACTGTTTACTCTTGCCTTTACTCAAAAACCCTACTGAAGTAGCTGACCGAGTAGAGAATTCTTTTGACCTCTTGGAGGAGGATTGGAATGACTTATTAAATGATCTCTTTCTCGAGTCACAAGACTCTATCTCAGCTTTCCTTTTCTCTTTGACCAATTCTTCGGCTTTGCAGGCTCTATCTACGAGCACTACGAACTCCGTTATCTCTACTATACCAACAAACATCTTAATGTCTTCATTCAATCCATCTTCAAACCTCTTGCAGATGATGGCATCGGTGGAAACACATTCTCGAGCGTACTTACTGAGTCTCACAAACTTACGCTCATACTTTGTCACGGTCATCTGACCTTGCTTCAACTCTAGAAATTTCTTACGCTTCTGATTAATGAACCGAGGACTAATATACTTTTTACGAAACTCTTCTTAGAAGAATTCCCAATTAACTTTCTCCCTTGGTACCACCGACACAAGGGTATTCCACCACTAATAGGTGGATTCTTGTAGGAGAGATACGACACACTTCATGCACTCTTTTGGCGTGTAAGATAACTCATCGAATACCCTGATAGTATTCTCTAGCCAAAATTCGGCTCTTTCAGGATTATCATCTTTCGTAGCCCAAAATTCCTCTGCCCCTTGCTTTTGGATTCTATCAACCGGGGGCTTTTCTTGCCTTATTACCTCTACTATCTGAGGAGCTACTAGGGTGGATTGAGGAAATTTAGGGGGTAGAGCTTGGTGTTGAGTGGTCGGGTTTGTTCGGACGAACTCAGTGAACCACTCGTTCATCATTTAGAAGAAGGCCTCCCGGGCCTCTTCTCCTGACTTTCAGTAGTCGGCCTATTCTCGGTTCCAGTTGGCACCGTCCCTTCAGCAGGAGCTGGTGTGTTACTTTCTACATCATCTGCTGTAGCTCGTTCGAGATCCATATGCTATAATAAAACACATTCAGATTGTTAGGAGTCCTTACACTATCATATCACATATATACATAGGTATGGCATGTATAGCTAGACTCGTACATGTGCTAGGTTAGTCCTAGAATCGATTATACACTAGCTCTGATACCACTAAATGTAACACCCCTTACCCGAGTCCGACGCTGGGACGAGGTACAAGGCGTTACTGTACTTAATCATGCTTGAACATGTAATTTCAGGCTATAAAATTTCTTTCCTTATTAAAACTTTTCATTCATTCTCTTAATAACCTTATCATGGGCTTACAATGACCAAAACATACACCGAGTGTGTTCCGGAACCAGTCCGGGAACTTGGGCACTTAGAAAAATTTTGCCTAAAATAGGGCCACACGCCCGTGTGGGTAGGCCGTGTGGTCAAACACGCACATGTTCCTAGCCCGTGCTGAATTTATATTTATTTTGAACCTACAGGGGTTTTGACATGGCTTAGGCACACGCCCGTGTTTATGGCCCATGTGCCTCACATGGCCTAGACAAGCCCGTGTCATTATCTCGTGGAGGACTCTGACTTAGAACACTATAACATCTTAGGTTCACATGGCCAAGGCACACGCCTGTGTGCTTATCCCCTGTGCAATACTGACTTAACCCCAAAAACAACTTAGGTTTAACATGGCCAAAGCACACCCCTGTTGCTTTGCTAATGCTCAGCACTGACTTAACTAATTTGGATGTAGGGGACACACGGCCTACTAACATGCCTATGGAGGCCGACCGTGTGTCACACAAGGCCTAGACACACGCCTGTGTGCCCATCCATGTGGACAATTATAGGCTATTTTCCAAACCTTTTTACCACCCTGAAACACATCCAACTCATACTAGCTTCAAATCACAATTCAAGGTATAACACACATTAAAAACATTCATCATTGAGGCACTCACATGCCATCATTCATATCATGAATGTCATCATCATTGCATAAAATATAACTTAAACAATATTAGCCAATTACAAAGGCCATTACAACTTGACTCAAGTGATAACAATAGCCAACACATTTGGCTACTCAAAATAACACATACCAAAATAACTAAACTTTCTATACATGCCATACAACAAAAAGACTAAATTTTCTATACCAAAATGAATTACTTGATAGTGTAACTTCGAGCTCCAACTTCGAGTGATCCCCGAGCTAATTCGGCAAATCTACATGGAAGGGAAACATAGAGGAGTAAGCATAAAAATGCTTAGTAAGTTGCATGAAGTAAAATAGCAACATAGAGCATGTAATATCATTCAAATTGAAGATCATAAATTGCCATAAACTTTCTTACTCATTTCCAAAACTTACTAAATCTCATGAATTTCTCATTCTCATAACTTACTCGTTCTCATGGCTTACTCGTTCTCATAGCTTATAGACTCGTAACTTACTCGTGCCTTTCTTGCTGTATTACTTATAGCATTATACTTTCAAATTTCTTGTAACTTACTCTTGCACACCTGTATCACTCATCACAAATCTTTAATTTTTTTTCAATAACTCATTAATTTGCATACTTTTCTCATCAAACTTACTTATAATACCGAAGGATACCTGAATGTCACTCTCATGATAGGATGCCAAAGCCATATCTCGGATATGGTTTTACATGGGATCTCAGGTCTATCCCAAAGCCATATTCCAAATATGGTCTTACACGGGATCTCATATCGATGTTGATGCCATGTCCCAGACATGGTCATACATGAGATCATAAACTGATGCCGATGCCATGTCCCAGACATGGTCTTACACGAGATCTCTCTTAGATGCCCATGCCATGTCCCAGACAAGGTCTTATAGGAGATCTATATCTCGTCTCGGTGCCGACGCCATGTCCCAGACATGGTCTTATATGGGACCTCATATCGACGCCAACGGCATATCCCAGACATGGTATGGGATCATATCTAGATGCTAATGCCATGTCCTAGACATGGTCTTACATGGGATCTCAGCTTGGTGCCGATGCCATGTCCCAGACATGGTCTTATACGACACCTACTTAACTCATGTAATGACTTCGGCATCCATCGTATTACTTAACATTTTAACCAAGATTTCTCATCTATAATTCATCTTTTCTTAATAAAAATCATGATAAATAATTTCATGGAATTCATATAATCACATGGGATATCATCATCATAAATTTAAATAATGCATAGGGCTAAATTATTACATACAACTTACCTCGGGTCCAAAACAAGGGCAATTGTTTGATTTAGTCCACTATCTTGATTTTTCCCCAGTTTCGGTCTGGGCTTCGTGTTTCTTGATCTAAAACGACAAATTAAGCTAATTTAATACCCACATTGGCTAAATAGCCCATAATTTACACTTTGGCAAAATTTATAATTTTCCCCTAAACTTTTACATATTTGCAAAATGGTCCCTAGGCTCGTATAATGAAATGCACTTATTTTCTAGGTTACCCAAGCCTAGCCGAACCTTTCATGTGCTCATAGCAGCCCACATTTCTCATTAATTTGTACATTTACTACATATTTTACTAACTTTGCAATTTAGTCCCTATTAGGGACTTTCATGAAAAATCACCTAGAGAAAGGTGTTTACTACTTTAAACTTTCATATTCTACCACTAGACATCAAAATGTTTACATGGCATGCATGGGTATATTTTTTAGCATAAACCCTAGCTCAAATTAGTGGTGGAAATAGCTAGATTGAGCTACGAGGATTTCAAAAATACGAAGAACATGAAAAATAGGGCATGGAGTCACTTACTTGGAGCTTGAAAATGAAGGAAACCCTAGCTATGGAGTCACTTGGAATTTCGGCACAAGCATGGAGAAGATGGACACTTTTTGCTTTCTTTTTCCCTTTTTATTTCATTAATTTACTAAATGACCAAAATGCCCTTATGGTCTTTCTTTAAAATTTTACCCATCCATGGGAATTTTTGTGCATAGTGCCAAAAATTGGTCTAATTGCCAAATAAGGAATCCAACTAATTTTCATAATGTTATTTCATACTTAAACCTTCTAGAAACCCAATTGTGCAACTCTTTCAATTTAGTCCTAAAGGACAATTTAATCACTAATTCATAAATTTTTCTTCATGAAATTTTCTCACTATCATACAAGTATACCATAGACTTAATAATGATCATAAAATCTACTTTTCTACTTTAGATTTGTGGTATCGAAACCACTATTCTGACTAGGCCCTAATTCGGGCTGTTACTGATGCTTCAGCTAGCAGATCGATCTTTGGCATACCCCGAGGGAAAGATCAAGGATGTTTTGGTAAGAGTTGATAAATTTATCTTTCCTATTGATTTCATTATTCTATATTTTAAAGCAGATAATGAAGTGCCAATTATCCAAGGGAGACATTTCCTAGCCACAAGAAGAATAATAATTGATGTACAAAAAGGCGAACTCACTATGCGAGTCCAAGATGATCAGGTAACTTTCAACATTCTTAAAGCGATGAAATTTCCTGATTCGGTAGAAGAGTGTTTAGTTATGGAAGAAATAGAAACCTTGGTTTCTATGGAAAACAATTTTGAAAAAAGATCTATTGGAGACAGCCTTAGAGTTATACCCTTTGGAGGATAAAGAAGGTGAAGAAAACATGGCTTTGATGAAAGCCAATCTGAGAAGTTTTATTCAATCCACGCAATTTGAACCATTGAAGTTGGAAGTTAGAGAATTTGTGTAACCCAAGTTGTCAATCGACGAACCACTTAAACTCGAGCTAAATGTACTTCTTTCCCATTTGAAATATGTTTATTTAGGTGACTGTTCTACTTTGTTTGTTATTATTTCAACAGAATTGACAAAGGATCAAGAGGATCAACTAATTACTGTTCTAAAGAAATTTAAAAAAGCAATTGGTTGGACCATAGCTGATATTCGAGGTATAAGCCCTTCTTTTTGCATGCATAAAATCATTTTAGAAGAATGAGAGAGAGCTTGAATTGATAGGCAAAGGAGGCTTAATCTTATTATGAAGGAAGTTGTGAGAAATGAAGCGATCAAATGGTTAGATGTAGGAATCATCTATCCTATTTCAGATAGTTTGTGGGTAAGTCCGGTGTAATGTGTACCGAAGAAAGGTAGAATTATGATTGTTGAGAATGAGCGTAACGAGCTGATTCCAACAAGAACTGCTACATGTTGGAGAATTTGTGTTGACTACAGAAAGTTAAATAGAGCCACTCAGAAGGACCATTTTTCGTTGCCTTTTATGGATCAAATGTTAGATCGATTAGCAGGTAATGAATTCTATTGTTTTTATATGGTTATTCGCGATATAACCAAATAGTTGTAGCTCTAGAGGACCAATATAAAACAACCTTTACTTGTCCATATGGTACATTTGCTTTTAGGCGAATGCCTTTTGGTTTATGCAATGCATTGCAAGATTTCAACGATGCATGATGGCAATATTCACTAATATGGTTGAAAATTTTGTTGAGGTTTTCATGGATGATTTTTCTGTTTTTGGTAATACTTATGGTATTTGTTTGAGTAATTTGGCTAAGGTACTGAAGAGATGCGAAGAGACGAATCTTGTTCTTAACTTGGAGAAATGCCATTTTAAGGTTAAGGAAGGGATTGTCTTAGGGCATAAAATTTCAAAGAAAGAAATTGAAGTTGAGAAAGTAAAGGTAGATGTAATTGAAAGATTACTGACCCCAATTAATGTGAAAAAAGTTAGAAGTTTCTTAAGCCATGTCGGTTTTTACAGAAGGTTTATTAAGGATTTCTTAAAAATCTCTAAACCATTGTGTTTGTTGTTAAAGAAAGATACAGTGTTTGATTTCAACAAATCATGTTTAGAAGCTTTTGAAGACCTAAAAAGCGATTAATCTCAGCCCCAATAATTGTTACACTTGATTGGAATGCACCTTTTGAGTTGATGTGCAATGCAAGTGATTATTAATAAACTATAATATATATACATATTTTTATCCCACATGTGGCACATTTATGGATGAATTATCATTGAATTTGTGGAATTTGATGCCCTTAATCCTTTAATTTCATGTTTTATACTTAGGTAGGCGTAAGGAAGAGAAAAGAGCAAGGAACGGGCCAAAAACGGAGAAAATGGGCCAAAGTGAGAAATCAACATGGCCTAGAAATTCATCACACGGGTATGCGACACGTCCGTGCCAAATTAACAACTTGAACACGGCCTGGGTTCGATTCACATGGGCATGTCCCTGTCGTGATGGGTTTCAATTTCACGCGAAAAAAGCTACTTAGGGGCTAAGAAGGGTGTTCCAAAGTCTATATAAACACCCTAGGAGAGGACTAAAAGGACATACAGAGTAGAGAGCAAGGATCTACATCAAGACTGAAGATCTTCCTAAGACGGATCTTGTTATTGTTATCTGAACTAATTGATAAATATTTGATTTCTTCTTAATTGTGTTTTTTAATTCTTGAGTTAATACTTCAGGATATTAATTGAAGTCGAATGTGCTTATTCAGTGGAGCAAAAGTCCCTATTTAAGAGTAGATCCAACACAATTAAGCAGAGTTGATTGCAATCCTAGACATAGGACGACAAAAATCTGTCGGATTAGAGTCAAATCTAATATGGGGATCCATAGATCGAGTTAATACAACACTAAGGGTTTTAATTAGAAAGAGATTTTAATTAATCAACCTAGGGTTAGTTGTTCTTAGTCTCGGCGGAGATATTAACATAATTTAGGATCTCTACGGATCAAGTCCAATGAATAAATCATCTAGTTTAAAGTTAAATAACAAGTGAAGTCTAGGTGGATTCTTCCTTGGGTATTGCTTTTATCGATCAGTTTTCCCAAAGTATTTCCCCAATTTATTCTTTGTCGCGTCTTTAGTTTAGTTAGTTTTTAATTTAAACCAACTCTCTTTTATTTTCTAGGCTAGATAATAGAAAGGAAGTTATTACTAGTACTTTTAGTTCCTTTGGGTTCGACATTCCTATCTTTCCATAAGCTATACTACTGTCCGATAGGTGCGCTTGCCTTATTCGTGATAATAGTTAATGTCTAGGTACGATCATAAAAATATTATTACTTCATCACAATCACGATCAAGTTTTTGACATCGTTGCTAGGGAACTAAAATATTAGGAACACTCGATTTCTATTACTTTAGCTATCTTTACTTTTATTGTATTTTGTTTTTATTTTAGGTTTTATTTACTAAAATTTTCTTTTTGTTCTTCCCTGACAGGTGTCTCTAGTTTATGACTAGAAGAAACCCGTTATGACCACAATAATTTGATAACAATTTAGAAGCTACAATCCGCAGAAACCAAAGAGAAATAAGGCGAAGCTTACAGTGCATAGAAGAAGAGCAAGAGGACATAACCAATACTACTAAAGAGATGGAAACAAATCAAAATAATCAGCTACCTCCTGTGGTAGCCGCTGTCCTATGAATCAAAATCCTGCCCCTCGTACTATGTATGATTATGCTAAGCCTAATTTAGCTGGTACTGAATCTAGTATTGTTAGGCCTACTATTGCTGCAAATAATTTTGAACTGAAACCTAACACTATTCAAATGATTCAACAATTTGTTCAGTTTGATGGTTTGCAGGATGAGGATCCTAACGCACATTTAACTAACTTTTTGGAATTCTGTGGCACATTTAAAATCAATGGCATTTCTGATGATGCCATTCACCTTCGGTTATTTCCCTTTTCTTTGAGAAGTAAGGCAAAATAATGGTTAAATTCTTTACCCAAAGGGTTAATCACTACTTGGGAACAAATGACTGAAAAGTTTTTACTTAAATATTTTTCGCCGGCTAAAATGGCAGAGTTGAGGAATGATATCTCTTCTTTTGTGCAGAAGGATTTAGAGACACTCTACAATGCTTGGGAGAGATACAAGGATATATTGAGAAGGTGCCCTCACCATGGGTTACCTTTATGGCTACAGGTTCAAACTTTCCACAACAGTTTGAATCCCTCAACAAGACAGATGATTGATGCAGCTACTAGTGGAACCATAAATAACAAAACACCTGAGGAGGCTTATGAGTTTATAGAGGAGATGCCATTGAATAATTATCAGTGGCAAGTCATGAGAACAAAGCCGTAAAAAGCTGCTGGAGTTTTTAATGTCGACACAGTCAAAATGCTGTCAAATCAGGTAGAACTTTTAAATAAAAAGATTAACAGTTTAGTTGGCTCTATGCAGGTACATCCAGTGATGAGGTGCGATTCAAATGGAGGAGGAATGTACAACACAGATTATTCATCCCACGGTCCTAGCATAGAAAATGAATAAACCAACTATATGGGTAATAATTCTAGGTCTCAAAATAACCCTTATAGTAACACTTATAATACAGGTTGCTAGGCTGATCTCTGAAAGACCACAAGGTGGTTTGCCAAGTTACACAGAAACTAACCATCACTGTGTATGACGAAGAAGGGTTAGCTGAATGTAAATCTGAAGAGAGGCAAGAAAATGTGGTAAGTAATAGTAAGATTGAGGTAAGTCATGGTACACAAAAATCGGTAAGTAAGGAGTATAAACCTCGTGTCCCATAATCGAATGCGTCAAGGAAAGATCGTACAAACAAACAATTCGGTAAATTCCTTAAACTCTTAAAGAAATTACATATTAACTTACCGTTTATTAAAGCTCTTTCTGAGATGCCAAATGCAGTTAAATTTTTAAAGGAACTTCTAGCAAACAAATAGAAATTGGATGAATCGTTGCATGTAGAGTTAAATGCAGTTTGCTCAGCCATTCTGGACAACAAGCTACCCAACAAACTAAAAGATCCAGGGAGTTTTACGATTCCTTGTTTAATTGGTAGCTTAGACGTTAAGAATGCCTTGGCTTATTTAGGGGCTAGCATAAACGTAATGCCTTATAAAATGTTTAAACAACTAGGTCTCGGGAAACCCAAACAAACTAGGATGAGCATTTAATTGGCTGATAAAACCACTAGATTTCCTAGGGGTATAATTAAAGATGTACAAGTTAAAATTAATAAATTCATATACCCAGTAGATTTTGTTGTTCTAGACATGGATGAGGATAGTGATGTACCTTTAATTTTAGGATGCCCCTTTTTAGCAACCGCTAGGACTATCATTGATTTGGGCACAGGTGAACTCACACTTCATGTAGGCAATGATATGATTACTCTTCAAGCTCGTAATTCTACTAGGACTTTTTATGATAAAGACGATATTACAAGTTCTTTTAATAAGAGTAATCTCACTATCCAAACTTCTTTGCAGGATACTCTTCACGAAAATACAATTGAGCTATATTCGAGTACATGCGACAACAAGGGAGCAATCCATCAAGAACAAATGCTATAGATCGAGGAACTAGATGAATGGCTAACACAAGTTAAGCCGAGAGGAAAAGAGGAACAAAAACATCTCTATGATAAGCCTACAAATAAACCAAAACAATTTAAGATCGGGGACAAGGTATTGCTAGATGAAAAGGATCCTCTGTTTACTACCTCAAAGCTCAAAGTAGATAATACACCTCCCTTCACGGTAATGAAAACCTTCCCTTCTGGTACAGTCCAGATAACACATCCCAAATTCGGCATCTTCAAGGTAAATAATACTCGACTAAAACCTCTCTTTGATAAGATTGATAGCAGGAGAGAGGAGTTTTAACTCCTCAAACCACCGTGACCATGCGAAAAGGAAGTAAGTCGAGCTTAGACTCTAAATAAGTGCTTATCGGGAGGCAACTCTAGCATTAACATTGTTAATCTCTTTAATTTTAGTTTTTTAACTTCTACATCATTAACAGATTCCTCGAATGTAGGTTTTTTAGAACCACACGGCTAGGCACATGTGCGTGCCTAAGGCCATGGACACACCACAGGTGGAGACACGACCATGCGACACGACCGTGTGAGAACAGGGCAATTTTTTCCCAAGACACGGCTTTCTACAAATCGCCACGACCGTGCGACATGGCCGTGGGTGAACCTACTAAATTAACACAGGCGTGCAACATGCCCGTGTCCTCAGGCCATGGTTAAGGCTGAGAAATTAGCACGGGCGTTTGACACGCCCGTGCCTAAGGCCCATGGCTGAACCTATTAATTAAACATAGGCATGTGGCCTTAAACACGGGCGTGGGAGAAGCGAACAAAGTAGGACACGGCCGTGCGACACGGCCGTGTGCACTAACATGCCCAAAGAACACGGGCGTGGGTCAAGTATTAGGCGCGCCAAAATTTAAAGCCTCGAATCACACAGGCTAACTGCAAGGCACACGAGCGTGTGACACGCCTATGTAACCCTATTTCTATATAAAACCCCTCACTATTCACTCATCTTCTTCCATCAAACCCTAGCCACCAACCTCTTCCAGTAGCAGTCGCTCTCTCCTAGCGCCACCACTGCCTAAAAACTGACCACCCTTGCGCCACCATCGTCACCGCCGCTAGCCCTTACTCCGACCACCCCTTCATTAGCATTCGGTTTCTTCTTCTCGTTCCTTTTCTTGTGCTTTTAATTTTAGTTTATCTTTATTTTTTTTATTTACAATATACTTCCTATTATTACTAATCTACTTCTCATACATCTACTAACTATTTGTCATGCATTGTTGAACATTGATATTAGTCATACCTTTGTTATGATTTTTTGTTGCTTTTAAATTGCTTTTGAATGAGTTTTTGTTCAATTTTTTCTTTTTAGTTCTTGGTTTAGTATGTTAGTCTTAGGTTGATTTTGCTGAGACCAATGATCTATTTTCCTAATAGACTTTGTTTCAAGTAGGAGCTTACTTATCCAATTTGTCCGATATTCTTGATAGCCTTCAGTTCCATTGATTTTAGGAGTGAAATTTAGGAATCCTTCAACTTATGAGCAACTATTGGTACTCTATTTGCTAAATGCCTTGATCTTATCATGCAGGTACAATGTCAAACCCTCGTGGCAAGTCCAAAACTACCGTCCCAGCATTGAAGAAGCGTAAAAGAACCGGTGCTACATCTACCAGCGCATCTTCCGAAGTGCGCCACACATTCCTTCAATTTCCACAGGGTTCCCAAGAGGAACTATTTCAGATACTCAGCGCGCGACCCCTTGGCGTGGGGCAGTGCATTGATTGGGCCGCACTAGAGCAGGTCTAACTAGCTATTGCAATTTGGGCTCTGTTAACTACAGAACCATGGGACCGATTCTTTGAGATCGTCGAGCCCACATATCTTGAGCTTACTTTGGAGCTCTATTCCCCTTCCACCTATAGACGGTCATGTCCTAGTATGAGGATTTGTAACACCCCAAACTTGGCTTAGAAGTTAGGCCTGAACCTGACGTGTCACATTGAAGTGTTTTTCGAAAACCTTGTTTCATTGAAAACCATTCTTATTTAAAACTTGTTGCCATTTAAAGCTTGTGTAAAATCTCGAATTTCGTATGCATATTTTTAAAATGTGGTTTATTAAAAGACATTCTCTTGTAAAATGTTATTACCTTTAAAACCATAATTGTTACGGAAGCCTAATTTAAAACAGTTGCGAAAACGTGATATTTTGAAAAATAGTTGTTGTTTTAGAAAAATTGTATCCGACTTCTAGCAATTATAAAATAATAAATAAAATACCAAATGAATAAAGTACTTAAAAGTAAATCAAGACAGAGCATAAGCAATTTGTGGCCTTCTCCGAGTCCCTTACAGCACCGATCCTCCTAAAGCTAGGGATTACCTGGACAGTTATTAAACGGGGTGAGTTTTTATGAAAACTCTGTGTGTAATCCCCTACTATATAAAACGAACAGTCAGTCATACAAAAGAATTAAAAGTCTGGGCCCCAGCCCTACTACAGTTCCAGTATCAATCGGGCCTAAGCTCACTATAACAGACAGTACAGGATGGGCTTTAGCCCATTACAGAATCAGAAACATTATCAAAATTAGAATTAAAATCAGAAACAGAATCAGGTGGGCCTAAGCCCAAAACAGAATTAGTAACAGTATAATACAGATATGCAGAACAGACTGGGCTGAAGCCCTACACAAAACAGATCAATCTGGGCCTTAGCCCTATACAGAATAGTGTGGGCCAAGCCCATAGCAGAATCAGAACAATATGCGAATGCAATCGCAACCCGGTCCAGCCATCACACCATCCGTACCAACCCAACACACCATGTGGGGAATAACTCGACCCACCCAGCCCTACACACCAATGACGCAGCCATGCTGCTAATAACAGATAATGTGGCGAAGCCACAGGAATTAGAATATGTGGCAAAGCCACTAGCACAAAACTTCTTCTAAATCGATGTCCCAACCCAATATGTCGTGTATGCTATGCTCAATCATCACACATGTATGCAGAATGGCCATGTTCAGTATTAGTGATTTAAACACATATTTAAAACATATCAATCACACAACCATGGTCACGTCAGTCAAATCATTGTCATACAAACACAGTCAAATTTGTCAAACACACAGTCCAAGTCAGTCACTTGCCCACAACGGCAAAACAATCATTTAACACCCTAGGGGCAAAATGGTAATTTACCCTATAGGGGTATCTCAGTAATCGTACCTTTTAGGGGTATTTCGATAATTTTGCAACCCAAGGGTATGTTATAATTTCACAAACCAGGGGTGTTTCGGTAATTTTAAAATCTGGGGTATTTTTTGTAATTTTGTAAACTGAGGGTAAAACGATAATTTTACAAATCAGGGGTAAAACGGTAACTTTACAAATCAAGGGTAAAATGGTAATTTTACCAATCCTTCAGAAAGTCTACAGTCGCCTCAGGCAACTCTAGTATTCTAAATAGAGATAACGTTGTGAATGAGCTTAAGACCTGTTCTCGGCCCAAGTGGGCCCACAAGCTCGTGTGGCCCTTTAGCCCAAAACTAGCCACAGATATGAGATTCACCTAGTCTAGTCCAATATTTACTACACAATCATACAATTTTCCCAATTGGGCACACGGGCCCATTGGGCCCACATGGCCCATTTTAGCATTTCGGTATTTACCGTTCTACAGCTAGAGTAGGGTGAAGTACACACTTCATAGGTATCTAAAGTTAATCCACGCTCTGAGCGCTGCTATGTGTAGAAGCCAACAATAATCGAACCCTTGACTCCCTAGGGGGTGTGTCGATCAACTACGGTCACCACCACCATGACCCAATGGCACACAGATCAACGAATGATCCAACGCCTAACCTAAACAAACATGCCACAACGTGAAAGGGATAAGCCAATAAAGCTATGCTTACTATCCTCATGGTTTGCTCTATTTAAAGCCAGCTTCTCGCCTATTCTCATGTTAGCTTCCCGATGTGGGATTCTCCATCCATCATCCAAAACCAACTTATTAGCAAAATAACCAACCCTTGCATGCAAAGGGATTTGAACCAAGGTCCTCTTGATAGCCCTGTCAAGCCACTACCACTCAGACACAAGCTTCTTTGTGTCATAAGTCCAGCACATTTAACTTTAAATCCCACCCACTCGCTTCCAGATTTATTTAAAAGAAAAACCAAAATAAATTATAATAGTCAAGACTTGAACCTTAGACCCTTTGCTTCCCTTATGGCGTCACTTCCTTGCCACTAGACCGCATCTCCTTTTATGTCATGCTTTCACCAAAAATATTCTTAAAGTCTACCTACTAACGTCAAGGCCCCCATAAGAGAAAAAACATAAATTTTTGCTAAGGTCCAGGTTTGAACCTAGGACTTCTCCAACACTCCTCTTAGCCAACATACCAACATGCTGTTCAGCGTACATGGGCCCAGGGCCCATTATGCAACCCAAATAGGGCCTACGTACTCGTATGGCCTGCTAAGCCAGATTTGCCCACAGCCACATGTACGACAAAGTAGGCCTACTAATTCCCACAAGTCCAAAGACAACCACCCATGTGGGGTCTACAAGCCCATTGGGCCCATATGGCCCACTCTTTTAGGCCTAATTTTAGGGTGTTACACGATCCCGGAACGGTCCAACTCTGTCTTG
The DNA here is from genome assembly GCA_020496765.1 of Gossypium stocksii. Taxonomy (NCBI): domain Eukaryota; kingdom Viridiplantae; phylum Streptophyta; class Magnoliopsida; order Malvales; family Malvaceae; genus Gossypium; species Gossypium stocksii. The sequence goes on from CM035624.1 coordinate 49,236,610, forward strand.
ATGGTTTGGTACGCCAACTAAGTGTACCTGAGTTCGGTCTAGCTCTGGGCCTCTATACCGAAGAATTCATGGAGGAAGAAGACTTATTTGAGCCCTATCATCACATCTATTCTTCTCCGTCCAAATGCTGGATGGCCCTAGTCCCTGCTTCAGCCACCTACGATCCTAGTCGCTCTAAGGCGATCGCTCTCTCTCCATCATTGAGGTACCTCCACGCCATCCTCGAAACATACCTGGTTCGACCACTCAAAAAATCAATAATTTGGATAGTAAGCCAATCCAATCAGCAAGATAGTTTATCAAATATAACGTGATATTTAACATTTTCAAACAATTTTATGCGTTTAGGACCCAGACTTTATTTTTTGCTTCCTCGCAGCACACTAGCAAATCTTCTAATTTTCCTTAATAATTCCTTAAACGAACCTAAACCAAAATTCAGTATGAATTCAATTAATTTACCATTAAACCAACGCCCAAACACCCACTTATTAGTTCAAACCAATCATTGAAATTATAATTATTTTATGAATCCAAACTAGTTAGATTCCTTACACTGTATTGATGCAAACCGTATGTACAATCGTTCTTTGCCTTTATGGATGGTTTGGGGTGTTTGGGTCAGCACATAATTCAATAATGTACTGGAAAATCAGTAGTTGATTAATGATTAAATTCCTTCATTTAATCAATTCATAACCTTTATCCAACAACTATGTTGAAATAACAGACTAGTTACCCTTAATTGCACCTACGCTTCACGATTTGTGGGATTCGAATGGCCAATCAATCAAGAACGTTTTTCCCTAATTGAAATGAGTTTAAAAGTTGATTAGGAGGGTTCAGGAGCTCAAATTAATTTTGGAAATGTAACACCCCAAATTTTTGGCCTAGAAGAATTGGGCCTTAGGCTTGGGTGCGTTTAAAATTCTTGAGAGTAAGACATCAGCTTAATTTGCAAGCTAGAATTGTTGGGTTAGTGATTTTGGAATGTTAGAGGGTTTTTATGAAGTTCTGGGTTCAAGCTTGGGTATAGGAAAAATCTTGGTTTTGGCCTTGAGGGAACCCTAAGCTCAAGTGGGATAACTTATAAATAAAAGGGACTAAAATAAGACACAAAATGAGTTGTGGTCTAGTGGCAAATGGCGCCACATGGGAGACAAGGAAGTGACGCCATAGGAGAAGCAAGGGATCCAAGGTTCAAGTCTTGGCTCTTACAATTTATTTTGGTTTCTCTTAAATAAATTTGGAAGTGAGTAGGTGGGCTTTAAAGTTAAATATGTTGGACTTATGACATAAAGGAGCTTGTGTCCTAGTGGTGGTGGCGTGGCATGGCTATCGAGAGGACTTTGTTTCGAATCCCTTCGAAAGCAAAGGTTGGTTATTTTGCTAATGAGTTGGTTTTGGAGGATTGATGGAGAATCCCACATCGAGAAGCTAACATGAGAATAGGCGAGAAGCTGGCTTTAAATAGAGCAAACCATGAGGAGAGTAAGCATACCTTTCTTGGCTTATCCCTTTCGCGTTGTGGCGTGTTTGTTTGGGTTAGGCGTTGGATCATTCGTTGATCTGTATGCTATTGGGTCATGGTGGTGGTGACCGTAGCTGATCGACACACCCCTTGGGGAGTCAAGGGTGCAATTATTATTAGCTTCTGGGCATAACGGCGTTCAAAGCGCGGATTAACTTCGGATACCTATCAGGTGTGTATTTCACACTACTCTAGCTATAGAATGGGAAATGCCGAAATACCGGTCACACAGTGATGGTAGCCACACGATTGTTCGAGTGCACGTATGGGAGCTTTGACGTGATAGTTGAGACCATAATGAGTATTCTCATAGGTTTAAGCTGCTTTGGGCCACGATGGGCCGGAATGGGGGCTGTGGGCCCAATCGGTCAAATTGTATGATTGTGTAGTAAATATTGGATTGGACTATGTGAATCTCATATATGTGGCTAGATTTGGGCAAAAAAGGCCACACGAGCGTGTGGGCCCACTTGGGCCGAGAACGGGCCTTAGGCCCATTCGTAGCGTTATCTCTGTTTAGAATACTTCAGTCGCTCAAGGCGATTATAGACCTTCTAAGGGATTGACAAAATTACCAAAATATCTTTGATTTACAAAATTACAAAAATACCCCTAATTTACAAATTTACAGAAATACCCCTGGTTTACAAAATTATAAAAATACCCTTAGTTTATAAAATTACTGAAATACCCCTGATTACAAAATTATCGAGATACCCCTAATTTGTGAAAATTACCAAAATACTATTGGTTTGTGAAATTACCGAAATACCCTTATAGGGTAGAATTACTAAAATACCCAAATGACTAAAATACCCCTAATGGGTTAAAAGTTCGTTTTGCCCCTCGATATGACTCACTGGTGATACAATTTGATTGATTTAACTATGTTTGACTGAGAATGTATGACTGTGATTGGACTATTGTGACTGTGATTTGTATGATTGTTTATGGGCATGACGTTTCACATACATGACATACTGCATAGGGTTGGGATATTGTTTATGGAGGAAGTTCTGTTCTGATAGGGTCGCACGGGTCGTGCGAGATGACTGTAGGCCCAGTTCTATTCTAATAGGATCACACGGGTCGTACGAGACGACTATGGATCCAGTATTGATGGGTTAAAGCCACTTATTCCAATTATGGCTTTGTGCTAACCTAATTGTGGGTTTGTGCTACCTAGATTATGGCTTTGTGCCAATCGTACTTACTTACGGCTATGTGCTAATCGCATTTATTGATGACTATGTGTCAATTATATTTACCTAAGGCTATGTGCCTATCTTATTTACTGATGACTGTGTGTCGATCACATTTCTCCATGGTTGTGTGTTGGTTATATTACCCTAATTGATGGCTATATGCCAATCCTATTACAATTACCGATGGCTTCTTCCCAATTATGATTCTGCTACTAAAGGCTTAAAGTGGCATTTAAATTAGCAGCTCTGCTGCGATTCTGATTAGTGCTGCAACCGGTACTAACACTGTGGAGTGCAAGGATGGCGTTGGTGATTTATTCCTGGTAGGTAGTGCAGGGTTGGACGGAGTGGTGTGTTGGTTGGATGGGTTTGCATGCATCATGTATCATTCATACTAGGACTGTCACTGTGATGGGCTAGGCCTAATTGATTCTGTCATGGGCTGCGACCCAAATGTTATTGTATAGGGCTTTGGCGTACATATGCTCTGAATTGGACTGTACTAATACCGTTAAAGGGCTCATGCTCTAATTGATTCTGTTTCTATTTTTGTTTACTGACTGCTACTTTAATAGGGGATTACACACTGAGTTTTTGTAAACCCGCCCTGTTTATTAACCTTTCAGGCAATCTCCAGCTTCAGATGGATCGGAGCTGCGAGGGACTCAGAGTGGGCCACACAACTGCATATGTCTTATTCTGTTTTACTTATTTACTTAAAGCACTTTGGTTTTAATTTGGGATGTAATAAGGCCTCTATAACTTTTAGATTTTTAAATTTGGGATTTTTAGTTATTACGGTTTGTATTTGTTTTAAGTAGAACTCGATTTTCCAAAAACATTAACTGCTTTCAAATCAACACGTTTCTGCAAACTACAAACTTTTACAAGCTTCCACAACTTACTTGGTTTTCACTTATAATAACAATTTAAGGCTTTGATTTCAACCCTACAAATACACAAATTTTCAAATAAACCTAGTTTTAAACTAAAGTACTCATTTAACAAGACTGGTTTTGGAAATGGAAATCGCTTTGTAAATAATGTTGTAAACCTCGAACAATCAAATGTTTTCAAACTTTGTCAACTTAACCAGTTCTTACGATTCTCCCTTCAATATGACACGCCAGACTCAGGTCTAACTTCTAGGCTGGGTTGGGGTGTTACAGGAAAATTATAGGCAAGAACCAAGAAATAGAACATCCCCCTTTCTTGCACATAGGCGTACGCACCACCACCCTTAGTGGCCAAAATTGGGGCTGAATTTTAAAACGGTTTGAGATCTCATTAAATTCTAGAAAAATACCTTTTAAATAATCTAAAATCCCCAAAATTCTAGATCTGGAAATTTAGGTTTTTAATGGGCAAGATTAATTAAGAAATTGAAGAGAGAAGAGACTTTACCCAAGCTAGTTGAGAGTAACGGCAATGGCACTTTCTTGGCAATATTCGGGATCGATCTTGGAGTTCAAGATTTCATATTTAGGGTAGATTTTAATGAGGGAAAATGACAAAAATATGGTGGAGAATATGTTAACAAATCTTGTGGCAAAAAGAAAAAGAATAAAGATATGGTAAAACCAGGTGTAGGCGACGACAACATTGGGAGAAAGAAAGAAAACTGAAGAGAAAAGAGGAGTGGAAGAGGGTGAACGGCTTGGGTAGGTAAAATTTGAATTAAAGGTTGAAAAATAAAATAAAAATTTATATTTATACTTAGGGTTCAAGGGTATGGATGGCACACGCATTAAAAAACAAGGGATTTTGCAAAATTTAATTATTTCGCAAGGGAAGGGATTTGAACTTGGGACCTCATTTAATTTCCATGCTTTCTCATATTTCTTTTAACCATTAGGCTTCTTCCTCATTCTTGAAATAATTTTGCAATATTTATTTTAAAAACAAGGCATGTCGCACACTAGGGTTTAAGGTAAAATTTGCAAAATAATAAAAATGGTGATAGGGGAGGGATTTGAACTTAAGTTTCAAGGAACGTTTCACCAACACTTAACCAACAAACCAATACCTCATTTATTCCCAAAAAAACATAGATAATCTTAAAAATTAAGGCATGATCACTCTCTCTCGATTCCCAAACCTGATTCTACTAATCATTGATTTTTGGGATGTTATAGAAGCTGAGTCCTCGTTTTATTAGACTGTATGAGATCACTAAAAGAGTGAGACCAGTTGCATATCGGTTAGCGTTCCCTACAGAATTATAGAAAATATATGACATTTTCCATGTGTCAATGCTTAGAAGGTACCGATTGGATCCATCTCACGTTAATTCAATGGAAGATTGAAATTCAACCCGACTTGTATTATAAAGAAGAACTTGTCAAAATTTTATCTCGTGAGGTGAAAGAATTGTGTAATAAACGTGTTCTAAGGGCCGAATGAGGCCTAAAGGTAAGCTAATAAACTTTATAAGTGTGCAGGAAGCCATTAGAAGACATATTAAATAGATAGTGGTTGTTATGTCATAACATGACATGCTCAATGTTGCAACATAGGGAGCAAAATGGAGAAATTATGAAACTACCTTTGAAGTCATGACACAACATAAAGATGTCATGACATACCCCTAAAGATATCCCAAGAGGAGGATACTAACTCCTATGTCACGAAACAAGTCCTAGTGTGTTGCGACATCATCTTTGGACGGCAAATAACACGAGCCAAAGGGTGTTTTGGTCCACACAATCAAACTTAAAGCTTGGAATTGTGGGCTAACCCGAGGTTATGGACGATGACTACCTGAGATCTATAAATAGGCTCTTTTGTCACAAGTGAAAGACACCAATTACTTAGTTTAGAATTTTGCTTTTAAATTTCTATTTTGTTTTCTTTCTTCTTAGCTTTTAGGTTTATTTTCAAATTGTTCTTGTTTTATCTCGAGAGATCTGATTTGTAGGGATAATCTAACTCTATGGATTTTTTTCATCTTTAATACAAATCAGTCATTTCCTTAAACTCTACATTTCAAATCATTTATCATGTTTTCTCTTTACATCAATTCCATATTGTTTATGAAATCCATGAGGAACTAATCCTTCTATGGGGATTAGCGAGTGGAGGTATGATCTATTAACTATTTTGTAGGTTTACTCAACAAATTAGTTGTTTGAGAAGGGAAGAACTTAAAACCCTAGGCTTAATAACCTTAGGAAGTCACCAAGGTGGGAATTAACCCAAAATTGGTATGGTGGAAACACAAAAATATACACACTTTTTCATGCCCCTTTTAACTCAAATTCAAGCAATTTCGGTAAAATTCTTGTCGAAAAATATATAATTATTATAAAATAAGTATTTCGTACTTAAATTTTAACATTTTGAATTTTAATTAATTTTATAATGAATTTTGATTAATTTTCATTATTTTTGACAGATTTGCACAGAGGGTGAAAAACGGCTGAACAGACACTACTAGAAGCACAAAATCAAGAAGCAATTTTAGAGCATCAAGGAAAACTAATTTTTTAGCCTAAGAAGGTCCAAATTATGTGTATTAATTCATAATATAATTAATTTAATTTTAATCCAATTTTATTTGGGTTAAATAAATTATTGTTAATTAATTATAAAAAGGGGCCCAGTTGAGCTAAACCGAGAAAATCGATCCAACCGAGCACTGGCCAGCACAAAACCATCCCATATGCTGACCCAATCAACTTGTATGGCTGATTATTTGACTTGCAAAATGGCCCTTGAAGACTCCTTCAATTTGCATTCAAACCCATACACTATTCATGCCTTTCAAGATTTGCCCTTATCTAAAAATAGCATGTTTGAAATCTTCAAACATGCCACATGTGTGGCCACACATGAGGGGAGTGTTTGGCTGCTGATTTGGCTATTTTTAGCATTCTTCTCAATCTATAAATACCCCCTTGGCTACTCACTCCAAACACATCTCAAACCCATTCATTTCTTCGCTTCTCTTTCACTTTTCTCTCTTCATACCCTTCCATTTTTCTTTATTTTCTTCCCCTATTCCTTTGCCGATTTCACCTCTTGAAAAAGAGTCCTTCACCCACCATTTGGAATAGCACTCAACTGTTCATGGATGCCTCGGTTCAATAAGAACAAGCGGAGAAGGAAGAGCAGAGAAAACTAGTAAAGCCTCGGAGAAACACCAGATTTGATTCTTGTTCCTTATCCTTTTAATTTCATTGTTGTTGTTATGGAAATTTCTATGAATATTTGTGCTGTTGATATGTTTAATTTAAATAATATGACTTAAATTTAATTCGTGTTAGGTTGATTACATTTTGTCTACTTGAGATATTAAAATTGTGTTTGTGTTGTTATAGGCCTCGATAAGATGTTTGATTAAGTAAAACCATGACTAAGTTATTCTTGCATCACAATTGTAAGGTAACTATTGAATTAGTTATTTGAATGGATTGAAATTGTAATTAATTGATACAATACTTAATCAGTGCATGTTTAATCATCTAAGGTAGCTGAGGGTTAAATTAGCAACGGTATCTAACGATAAATTTGCCTTGCATAACTTACAAGATTATTGTGATTAAACTGTTTCAAGGTAGAAATACATTGTTACCTCACGTAATCCTTTATGTGCTTATGAGATTTAATTAATTGTTTGAATTGGCATAGAGATATGTACAAGTAATTATTTTAATTTCATAAGTATGTATGTGCATTAACACATTTGCTTATTAAAATTTGTTTAATCGGTTAAATTGACATAGAGATATAGTCAAGTGATAAATGGATTTTGGTAGGTAAGTATGTTCATAAATTAGCAAATTACCGAGTTGCCGTGAATTTATTCGTAACAACATAAACATGAGTTTAATAATTCTAAGTTAAGAAATGTAATTAATATAACACAATTATGTCATCTTGATTAAAATCATCTTTTGATATCGTACATTAGAACTTTTATTTTATTTTTATTTATTTTACTTAGTTAAAATCCTAGTTTTTAATCACCTCTTCAAATCAAAATATTTTTTTTTCACCAAAGTGTTTTTAAAATTGCATTCATAAATAATTCTTTTCATAGTCCCTGTGGGTACGATAACTCGACATTTACTTATCACTTTATTACTTGTTACGGTTGTGTACACTTTTACATTTTCCTCGTTCCAAGTTTTTGGCGCTGATGCTAGGAACTGGTTTTAAAATTCATTATTTGTGAATTTGTTAATTTTGCATTTTTGGTTTATTTTTCAGTTTAATTTTAACTTAATTAATTTCTCTACATTTGTTTCAGGTGTTTATGTGTATTGATTGAATCATCGATTTACTCCCCGTAGACCCTAAGATTGAAAGAACTTTTCTACGGCGTAGAAGACAAGCAAGTCAGAGAAGGACCGAGGAGATGAACTTTGAAAATCTGAACCAAGGAAACGAAGCAAACCCTGCTCAAAATCCTATCCTTATTGCTGATGACAGGGATAGAGTTCTAAAACAGTATGTCGTGCTAGTGTTTTATGATCTTAATCCAGGTATTAGGAGACCAGAAATTGAGGCACAATGGTTCAAACTGATGCCAGTCATGTTCCAGATGCTTCAGACAATGGGCCAATTTAGTGGAATGCCTATCGAAGATCTTCATCTTCACTTAAGACTGCTTATGGAGGTGAGAAATTCTTTCAAGTTAGCTTGAGTACCGAAGATGCACTACGATTGAACCTATTCCCATATTCGCTAAGGGACAAAGCTCGAGCCTGGTTGACTCGTTGCCACTAAATTCAATTTCCACATGGCAAGAGTTAGCAGAAGGATTCCTCATGAAGTATTTCCTGCCTAGCAAGAGTGCCAAGTTGAGGAATGAGATCATTGCTTTTCAACAAATGAATGGTGAGTCCTTGTATGAGGCATGAGAAAGGTACAAAGAATTATTACGGAAGTACCCTCATCACGGAATCCCACACTGATCCAACTTGAGACATTTTATAATAATGCTCACACGAGTATGGTAGTGGACGCTTCTACTAATAGTGCTCTCCTTTCCAAGTCTTATAATGAGGCTTATGAAATCATTGAGAGGATTGTCAGCAACAATTATCAATAGCCAACCAATCGAGTAGTGTTAGGAAAATGAGTTACTGGAATACATGAAGTGGACATTCTCACTTCACTCGTATATCAGGTATCTTCGATTTCTTCAATGCTTAAAAATTTTACCAGTAATGATTTTAGTAGTTTTGCAACACAGCCACCAAATCAAGTTAAAAATGTAGCCTGTGTCTATTGTGGGGAAGGACATCTGTTCGAAGAATGTCTATTGAACCCAGAATCTATATATTACATAGGTAACCAGAACCAAAACCGAGGAAGGCAAGGACAACAATCCAATTCTTATAACCCATCGTGGCGAAACCACCCTAATTTCTCCTGGAGTAACCAAGGGGATGGACCCAGTAACACATACGCCCAACCTAGACCGACCCAGCAACCTACTTTTACCCAACAAGTTTAGAAACAAACTCAAGTTGAACCATCCAATGGCTTAGAAAACTTTTTGAAGGCATATATAGCTAATAATGATGCCTTAATCCAAAGCCAAGTAGCTACATTGAAAAACCTGGAAACCAAATGGGCCAGCTTACAATTGAACTCAGAAATTGACCACAAGGTGCTTTACCTAATGATACGGAGAATTTGAGGAATCTAGAAAAGGAGCATTGTAAAGTGTTGACATTGAGGAGCAAAAAGACATTAGAGCCCAACATAGTTGAAGTTGAAAAGGAGCCAGCTGATGCTTAAGACTCAGAGGAAGTTCAATTGATTATTGAAATTTCAGTTTCATCAGAACCTGGATCTATAAAATCTGATAAGGTAACTTTTGAACTAGCTAATTTTGAAAAACTAACAACTTTGTTTGATGTAGAATTGCTACAGAAGACAAATCAACCAGTTCTAGTAAAGAAGCCTCCACCACCCTTCCCTCAAAGACTTCAGAAGCAAAAATATGAAATTCAATTCAAGAAGTTCCTAGACGTACTCAAGCAACTTCATATCAACATCTCATTGGTTGAAGCACTTGAACAAATGTTGAACTATTCAAATTCATGAAGGATATCCTATAAAAAAAATGAAGACTTGGAGAATTTGATACGGTAGCCCTAACAAAAGAATGCAATACATATTTACAAGACAGACTACCCCCAAAGTTAAAGGATCTTGGATGTTTTACCATATCTTGCAACATTAGGGCAGCATATTGTGGTAAGACACTATGTGATTTGGGTGCGAGTATCAACTAGATGCCCATGTCAATATTTAGGAAGTTGGAGTTAGGTGATATTAGACCAACTATGGTTATGCTTTAATTAGTAGATCGATCCTTAGCACATACAAAAGGAAAAATCAAGGACGTATTGGTACGTATAAACAATTTTATTTTTCCTGCTGACTTTGTTATTATAGACTTTGAAGTAGGCAAAGAAGTGCCAATCACCCTTAGAAGGCATTTCCTAGCAACCGGAAGGATCCTTATTGATGTGCAGAAGGGCGAGCTTACTATGCGTGCTTTTGACAACCATGTGACATTTAATGTTTTTAAGTCTATGCGATTTCCTAACACAATTGATGATTATTCTACAGTGTCTGATTTAGAGGAATTAATCAAGGAAAAGGAACTGAACTATGTTGAGGACCCATTGGAACAAATTTTGACATCAATCTTGCTTTGAATTTTTGGAGTTAAAGAATAGGGATTATGCCCAAAAAAAAGTGTTAATTGAGGAGCCACCTAAATTAGAACTGAAGGTAGTTCCCTTACATTTAAAATATGTTTATTTAGGTAACACTTCTACTTTGCCTGTAATTATTTCAGCAGAATTAACCATTGAGCAAGAAGAGAAACTCATCCTAGTATTGAAACAATTTAAGAAGGCATTAGTCTGTCTGTATGTATGTACAAAATCATCCTAGAAGATGGCAAAAAAGGGACGATTGATGGACAATGAAGACTAAACCCCATCATGAAGGGCATGGTAAAGAAAGAAATCATCAAGTGGTTAGATGCGGGTAGAATTTACCCTATCTCAGATAGTTCGTGGGTAAGTTTGGTTCGGTATGTGCGAAAGAAAGGAGGTATTACAATCATTAAAAACAAGAATAACGAGTTGATACCGACTAGAACGGTTACGGGATGGAGAATTTGCATCGATTACCAGAAGCTGAACAAGGTAACTAGGAAAGATCACTTTCTTTTGTTGTTTTTGGACCAGATGCTAGATAGACTCGCAGGGCGAGAGTATTACTACTTTTTGGATGGATACTCGGGGTATAATTAGATTACAGTAGCACTGAAAGATCAACGCAAGACAACATTAACCTACCCATATGGTACATTTGCATTTAGACGCATGCCATTTGGTTTATGTAATGCACCTGCTACATTTCAAAGATGTATGATGTTTATTTTTATTGACATGGTTGAGAAATACTTGGAAGTCTTTATGGATGATTTTTTAGTATTCAGAGATACATATGATGATTGCCTAGCCAATCTAGCCAAGGTACTAATGCGATACGAAGAAACAAACCTCGTACTCAACTGGGAAAATTGCCATTTCATGGTATGAGAAGGTATTGTTCTAGCGCATCAGATAACATCTGTAAAGAGTGTTAGGAGCTTTATGGGCCATACTGGTTTCTATCGAAGATTTATCAAGGACTTCTCCAAAATTGCTAAACCCTTATGCAAATTATTGGAGAAGGACACAACGTTCAAATTTGATGAGGAGTGCTTAAGAGCTTTTAAAGATTTGAAGAGTCGATTAGTTTCGGCACCTATAATCGTCACACCAGACTGGGATTTGCCATTTCAATGTGTGACGCAAATGACTTCACGATAGGAGCTGCCATGGGCCAGTGAAGGAACAAGGTTTTTCATCCCATCTACTACGCAAGTTAGACTTTGACAAGAGCTCAACTGAATTATATGATAACAGAGAAAAAGTTACTTGCTATTGTGTTTCCTTTTGACAAGTTTCGATCCTATCTTGTAGGTACGAAAGTGACTATCTATACGGACCATTCAACAATTAAGTATTTACTTCCCATGAAAGACACTAAGCCTACGCTGGTCTGATGGGTACTTCTACTTCAAGAGTTCGATCTAGAAATTCAAGATAAAAAATGGGTAGAAAATCAAGTAGCAGACCACTTGTCCAGATTGGAGCTACAAGAAGGGAATTATCCATTTTATACCCATTCAGGAGACATTTCTAAATGAACACATACTGAAGGTAAATCATGTCCATAATAGCCATTGGTTTGCTAATATTGCTAACTATTTAGCTTATGGTTTGATGCCAATTGATAAGACGTATCATCAAAAGAAAAAGTTTCTTCATAATGTGAAGTACTATTTCTAAGAAGAACCATACTTGTTTAAAAAGTGGGTAGATCAAATGATCAGGAGATGTGTGGCAGAAGATGAAGTACATAAGATTCTATATCATTGCCACTCAACTCCGAGTGGGGGACACTTCAGAGGTACATGTACTGCGGCGAGAGTATTGCAAGCTGGATTCTTTTGGCCAACACTATTCAAAGATGCATATGCTTACGTAAAGAGTTGTTATCAATGTCATAGGGTTGGAAAAGTCATCAACAGAAATGAGATGCCCTGGACAAACATCATTGAGGTAGAGTTCTTCAATGTTTGAGGTATTTACTTTCTTGGTCCTTTCCCTCCATCTTTTGGTCACAAGTACATATTGGTAGCAGTAGATTATATGTCTAAATGGGTTGAGGCCAAGGTATATCTGATGAATGATGCTAAGGTTGTGATGAAGTTTTTGCAGAAACATGTGTTCACAAGGTTTGGAACACCAAGAGCTATCATCAGTGATGAAGGGTCCCATTTTCTGAAAAGATAGTTGAAATGGCTACTTGACAAACACAGAGTGAAGCACAAGGTTGCCATGCTTACCATCCGCAGACGAATGGGCAAGCTGAACTGGCAAACAAAGAGATCAAAGGCATACTCGAGAAGGTAGTTTGCTCGAACCGATGAGATTGGTCCAAAAGACTAGATGATGCTTTATGGGCCTACAGGACAGCATACCTTTAGGGATGTCACCCTATAGGTTGGTCTTTGGGAAAGCCTGTCATCTGCCCTTGGAGTTAGAGCACAAAGCTTATTGGCTCTCCAATAACTTAACTTGGATCTTAAGCTTGCTAAAGAGAAACGGATGCTCCAACTTAATGAGTTAGAAGAATTCTAAATGTTCTCATACAAGAATGCCAAATTACACAAGGAAAGACTTAAGAGATGGCAAGACAAACATATCTGAGTTCGAGAATTTGAAGCAGGTCAGCAAGTCTCATTATTGAATTCTAGATTAAGGTTCTTTCCAGGCAAGTTAAAATCAAGTTGTCCGGTCCATTTACGATTCACCAAGTTTATCTATAAGGATTTTTCGAACTTCAAAGTAAGGGAGGTAATTTCAGAGTCAATGCCCAACACTTAAAGCATTACTGGGGGGATAAAATTTAATGGAATAAAATCTTGTTCATTTGATCTGTAACACCCCAAACTCGGCCCAGATGTTATGGCCAGATCTGGTGAGTCACATGGACCATTGACTAAGCTTTCATTTTCTTTTATTAAAACGTTAGATAATTTGAAGTCAAACCGTGATTAAGAACTTGTAAATAAGACTTATTTTCTATTTTAAAAGCCTTATATGTTACCAAATAAAATTCATCTTTTATTGAATCTCAATATGATGTTGTTGTCGTTAGGTTGTCCAATTGATACGTTTTGCATGATTTGAAAACATTTGTTTAAGTTTTGGAAACCCGCTTAAACTAATCTACTATTGAATAGTTACCAAGAAGAAAACCCAAAATAAATACCGAGCAGCCTTATTACAACTTGAAAAACCTAAATTAAAGAAAAAGAAAAAAACTATAAATAAAGTAAAATTCAGAAAAAGAGAGAATCACGTGGCCACCTCGAATCCCTCATAGCTCCAAGTCCTTTACGGTTGGGGATTTCCTACATGGATGAAGAAAGGAGGGTGAGTTTGTGAAAACTCAGTGTGTAAGCTAACCTAACCAGTGTCCTTATTCAGATATAGTTTAAACTGGGCCTTGGCCCTATTCAGAAATCAGTGTTGCCCTTGGGTCCATTATAGAAACAGATCAGATTATAGTAATAAATGCATGTATGCAAAGCCCAAGCCCAATCCAGCCTTACACACCACCTGTACCAGCCCTACACACCATGTGGGGAATAACTCAACCCACCCAACCCTACACACCACAGTCGCAGCAGAGCTTCTCAAACAGATATCGTGGCAAAGCCACTAGAACAGTAATACGAGGCAAAGCCTCTAAGCAGATTACGTGGCATTGCCACTTTTAGCACTTCCTCCGTAACAATAACCCAAACCCATGCAAATCAGAATATAATATGACATGGCATATAGAATATCAGAAACAGTGATCATGCAAATCAGTCAACTTTTCTTTAGGGTTAAAATTGTCTTATAGCACCTAGGGGTAAAATAGTAATTTTCACCCTTTAGGGGTATTTCGGTAATTTTTGGTAGGTTTTAGGGTTTTATGCTTATTACAGTCTACTAACAGATCTAACGTCACCCGAGCAACTTGGATAGCCCATTTCATTTATACAATGCCATTGGGTCCTAAAACCCCTATTGGGCCCAACGGAGCCCATAAGCTACTATGGTCCACTAAGTCCAAATTTCACACATATTTTAGTAGATCTAATGTCCAGTTTACCAGAAAATACTTACCGCATGATTTCACCCATATGGGCCCGTAAGCCCATGAGGCCCAAATTTGGCCCATCGAGGCCCAAACCACTCCAGTGCATGAAAATGCGCACAATAGCCTTACCATTCGTTATTACCAACTTCACAGTTTCAAACCGACCTACGAGCACTCGCACGCTTGTAAGCCCTCGAAATGCCAGTATTTTGGCATTTCGGCTTGCCGGCTTTTACCGATCTAGTCTACTAGGGGGTGTCGATTACACACCTATTTATGATTAACGTCAGACACTCCCGCGAACGAATATCTTAAAGCAATTAATCACACGTTTGGAAATTAACACCACATTGACTTACATATTCGGCAACTACTACCATATCACCATCCCTTACCTTTGCCAAAATCTAGACCACAGATCTAGATCGTCTTGATAACGTTAACCACCCTAGCTTCAATGAGATCCACCTTACGAAAACCCATAAAAATCTATTAGTTAACAAAAGAGCCCAACATCTAAACCTATAGAAAGGATCTAGACCGATTAGTAAAAATAGTTAGGGGGTTTTGGCATTTCCCTTAACCCAAAAGCAAGAGAAGATTGAAATTCTTACCCAAGAAATTGCTCGATCCGATAGATACCACAGAAGTCGCCTTCCACTAGACCAAATCCCGATCTCTAATGAATCTACCCCAAAACCTGAAGATAGAGAAGATGTCTAAGGTGTTCGGCCAAAGGGTAAATGTTTGCAAATAGATAATAAGGTTCGACTATTAGGGAGTGCAAGAGAAATAAAATAAAGAAATAGAGAAGAGAAGAATAAGAGGTTCGGCTAGAGGAGAAGAAAAGAAATGGAGAGGTTCAGCCAAGAAGAAATTGGCCCAAAGACTGAATATTTCGGGATTTCAGCTTTTGAGAAGTTGGCCAAGAGTGGTTCCAAGTGAGTCGATTTAGGCAACGAAGCAAAGAAGAAAGAGGAGAAGAAGAGAATAGATTCGGCTTGAGAAGAAAAAGAGTAGAAAAGGGTTTAGTTCTTTGAACAAATCGGCACAAGAGGGTTTGTGTATTGCGTTTTCAGCTTTTAGAATAAAGAAAGAAGGAGAGAAAAGAAGAAAAGAATGAAAGCACCCTTGAGACTTACCTAATCGGCACTTACCTACTGAAAATGCTGAAAACTAAGACCCCAAAAGAATGCAAGAAGCATTCGGCATACACACATACACCTTAACTACCAAAATATACCCCCTAAACCCCTTAGCTGAATATGCCTTCCAACCACTCCCTCAATCTGCCAACTCTTGCTCCAATTCAAAATTTCTAAATTTTCTCTTAGATAAACTCCCCTTATCACTCCTCATCCTATTTCCATGAGCAATTCAAACACCTTCCTTTAGAGTTCAGCTTGAGTTCCATCTCTTACCATGTACATGCAACAAAATAAAATGAGCATTTTGCTAACCAAGGGATTTGAACCTCAACTCTCTCACAAGCCTCCACATGCCACCTCCTTAAGCTCTAAGTGGCACTACCTTGCCACTTTACCACAGGTCTTCTTGTGTCTTAAAACCCCAATATTAATTTAAAAGTCCAACTAGCTTAGGTCCATTCTCCGCTAAGGCCAAAAATAAAAATTTTGCTAGACCTTAGGCTTAACCCTTAGCCTCCTAAAGGTCCACTAAACACTCCCAATACATCAATATCACACATCAAGCCAAGCAAAAATTAAATCCAAGCAGAAATTCAAAAACCCAAAAAATTGGGGCGTTACATGATCAGATATCTAATTTTTCTTTTTCTTTTTTAAATAAATGATTTAGGGTATTTTTTGGGGATTAGTATGTTTAAATAAATTCTGTCTAGGAGATTGGAACTTAAGCGAGACCGCTTGTGATCCTTCCAATCTTTCCTGGGAATTAATTTTAACATAATCTTCTGAGAAATTATGTCCAAAATGGAAAAATAAGTTTTTAGTCTTTCAAATCAAAGGGTCAATTTTGATCCAAGTTTTAATTGCAACTTAATTTTTGAATTTTCTTTAAGTTTACGTACTTAATTGAACTATTTTCAAATTTTGGTTGCTCTTTTTGTAAATATTAAAAATTAGATGTCTCTTTTTGTAAATATTTTCAAAAGGCATCTAGAAAAAATGTTTTTAATTTAATTTAATAAATAAGATGATAATAACTAGTATATAATTATATTTATTATAATATATAATAATTATTATCAACTTTGCATAGAATTAGGATTAGTTTAAATTTGATATATTTTATTTAGTAAGTTTTTATTTTAATAAATTAATAGCAAATAATAATTTAATATGCATTAATTAATTATTAATTGTTGTTAACTCTATTTAGAATTAGAACTTAGAATATTTTAATTATTAAGTTGTTCTGAGAATTCTAATTAAACTCCTACTCCCTTCACAATAAATTTCACCCACCTTTTCCTTTTTTTTCACTCATCGCTCTATCAATCCTAGCATCCAAAACCCACAAAGTACTAAATTACCTAGTGCTAAACTCTCTAGCTGTAACACCCCAGATTTTGGGTCTAGAAGTACTAGGCCTTGGTGGCGGCTTATAATATTTTGTTGTGTATGGTAATATCACAATTGTGTGTTTGGTCTGTTGGTTAAGTAATTAAGAGTGTTTGGGAGTGTTGGAGAAGTCTTGGGTTCAAACCAGGGCTCTAGCAAAAATTTTAGTTTTTCCCTTTGGTGGATCTTGGCATTAGTTAGAAGGCCTTATAAATATGTTTGGTTGAATTATGACACAAGGAAGCATGTGGTCTAGTGGCAAGGTGGCGTTAGGAGTATGCTTGAGGTCTGAGGTTCATGTCTTGGCTCTTGCAAGTCATTTTGTTTTCTTTTAAATGAACCTAGACTTTTGCCCATAGGCTTATATTTAGTTGTGCTTGTTTTATGACATAAGGAGCTAGTTGGTAAGGTGGCTAGTGGCGTGGACTAAGTTTCAAGGGAGCTTAAGTTCAAATCCCACTGCAAGCAATGGATAGCTATTTTGCTACTTGGGGGCGGCAAGAGGTGGAGTTGGATTCAAATACTAGAAGTTTGTTGTGGACTTGGTAAAATAGTGAGATTTGAATTGGTCTTGGTCCTGGTGGTTGTGATTTGAATTTGAAATGGGAAAGTTAGAGTGAACCAGGGAGTAACCGGTGGAGAAAATCATGGAGATTTTCAAAGGTTTGGATGTGTGGCCGAATTTAGGGTTTCATTGGAATGTGTATTCAATTTTAGGGGGAGAGTGCATTTGGGGGACTTTGTCTTTGGTGGTGCTGAATGTGGATAGGAACTTTAAGGGTCTTTGGAGGTTGCATAATGGGGAATTTGTGAGAGTTTAGGTGTCGAGTTCCCTTCTAAGTATTTCGGGTTCTTTGCTTTCATCTTTTTCCCATTCTTCTTTACATTGCCGAGCATACTAAGTGACCATTTGGGAAGCATTGTATAGTCGAACCTTTTATTCTCTTCTTATTCTTATCTTTTCATTTTACCTTTCTTTTCTTCTTTTCTTCAACCGACTGTCTGACTTTAGAAAGGGTCGATTGTTCCGATTGAGTTTCTTCATCATCTTCTTCTTTTCCTCTTCTCTGAAGCCGAATACCATAAATCCTATTTTGTTAGTTTGAAGCCATTGGGTAGTAGCCTTTGGCAGTTGGTTGAGCGTCAATTACCTTCTCTGCACATCTCCGTTTTGTCCTTCAAATAGTCCTTTTACCGATTATTATGGGGTAAGTGTTGGGGTTTTCCCTAACCTTTCATCTTTTTGGTTTTGCCTGGCTTTGGCTGTCGTTTCTATTATTTTTCCCCATACCAATTGCTTTTCTCCGATCTTCCTTCTCAAATTAATCACGCTACTTAAATGTTTGTACACTACCTCGTTAATCGTTTCTGTGGGTTGGTAAGTATTTTTGAGTAAAGTTAGAAGGGCAATGGGTTCTTATTGAAATATTGTATATCCTGTTCGGTACTAATGAAGAAGGGGATTTTGGTATAGGTTGTGGCCGAAAGTGATTGGTCTATTGTTTGAGATTTTGGGAAGTGATTGCTTCTATTTTGGTAAGGACGTTGTATTCGGTTTAGTCTTGCATTAGATCTTTTTGGTAATATGGATTAAGTTCTAATCAAGTTTGTGATTGAAATAGGTTGGGTTCTCGAGGAGTAACTGCAATCACATTAGGTGTGTATCAACTCTATTTCTGTTGATCGGCTTAGAAGCCGAGGGTGTGTGTAACCGTATACACTACTCTAATTGTTGATCGGCTAATAAGCTGAAAGTATGTATTTTGCACTAATTTGATTGTAGACTAGCAAAATGCCAGAAAGCTAAAATACCAGTAAATGATGCCACATGAGCGTACGATCGCACGTGTGGTGAACCGAGCCCACGAATATGGGTATTAGACTGCAGAGGCCATCACGAGCACTCTCGTGGTTTTGGGTTGTTTTGAGCCACGTTGGGCCGTGTGGGCCCCACACGAAATAAATTTGTATATTGTGGTAAATGTTTGACTGAGCCGTGTAGTCCACGTGGCTAAAGTTGTTTTTGGGCTAAATGGGCCGTGTGGGCCCAATGGCCTTATGGGCCCAGATGGATGAAATGTCTGTGATGTGATAAGTGACTGATTTGGGCAGCGTTGTTCACATAGTCGTATTTGTTTCTGGGCTAAATAGGCCACACGAGAGTGTCAGCCTACTTGGGCCAAGTAATGGGCCTTAGGCCCAATTACCTCGTTTTATCTATTTAGGTTACAAAAGTCGCTCGAGGCGACGATGGACCTTCGGAAGGGTCATTAAGACCCCGATTTACAAAATTATAGAATTACCCCTGATTTACAAAATTACAGAATTACCCCCAGTTTAAAAAATTATAGAATTACCTTCGGTTTACAAAATTACAAAATTACCCACGATTTACAAAATCAAAATTACCCCGGTTTACAAAATTAAAGAATTACCACTAGTTTACAAAATTACATAATTACCCCTAATTTACAAAATTACAGAATTACCCCCGATTTACAAAATTACAGAATTTTCCCTAGTTTACAAAATTACATAATTACCCTTATTTTACAAAAATACAGAATTACCCTCGATTTAGAAAATTATAGAAATACCCTCAGTTTGCAAAATTACAAAAATACCCATAATTTGTAAAATTATCGAAATGCCCTCGATTTGTAAAATTACCGAAATGCCTTTGATTTGTAAAATTATAGAAATACCCCTAATTTGTGAAATTATCGAAATACCCCTGATTTGTTAAATTATTGAGATAACCCGATTTGTGAAACTACTGAAATACCCTGGATTGCAAAATTATCGAAAAACCCTCACTTAGAAAAATTACCAAAATACCGCTGTAGGGTAGGACTACCGAAATACCTCTGTAGGGTAGAATTACCGAAATGCCTCTGTAGGGTAAAATGACCATTTTGCCCCAGAGTGTAAAATTATTGTTTTGCCCTTGTGGGCAAGCAATTGACTTGGACTAGGAGTTTTGACTGATTTGACTATGATTGTATGACTGTGTTATAACTGAATTGACAGTGGTTGTATGACTGATATGCTTTTAATATATGTTGAGATGACTGTTATCGAACATGGCCATTTTGCACACACATGTGATGATTAAGCATGACATTTTACATATACGACATACTGCATGAGGGTTGGGATTTTGTTATGGAGGAAGTTCTGTTATTAGTTGCTTTGCCACGTATTCTGATTCTGGTGGCACTGCCATGTTATCTGTTATTAGCAGCATGGCTACGTATTGGTGTGTGGGCCGGGTGGGTCGAGTTATTCCCCACATGGTGTACTAGTTGGTACGGCTGGTGTGCTAGTTGGTACGAGTGGTGTGCTGGTTGGATTGGGTTGGGATGCATATTCTCCCTGTTGCATATCTATTTATGAAATCTGTTCTGATTCTGTTTGGGCTTTGGCCCACTTGTTCTGTTATTGGCTTTAGGCTAAGCCCAAATGATTCTATTATAGGCTGTGACCCAAATGATATTGTGTAGTGGGCTTTGGCCCACGTATGTTTTGAATTGGACTGTACTGTTACTGTTAAAGGGCTCTGGTCCTGACTATTTCTGTTTCTGTGTCTGTTTATACTGACTATTGCTCTACTAAGGGGATAACACACTGAGTTTTCACAAACTCACCCCGTTTGTTAATTGTGCAGGTGATCCCTAGCTTTAGGAGGATCGGTGCTGTGAGTGACTCGAAGATGGCCATACGACTGCTTTCTTATTACATTTTGGACTTTGTTTATAGTTTTGATTCTGTTTTGGTTTTAAAATTTTGTAATAAGGCCTCTTTTAAATTTCTTAAGGTTTAATTTGGGATGTTTATTTAGGATGTTTTATAACTATTAAAAATGGAACACGATTCCAAAACGATGACTGTTTTCAAAACACTACAATTTCACAACGTTTCCGAATTGTTTCTACAACTTAACTTTTGAACATCACGTTTTTGTAAATTGTTTATTTTAAATATGCTTCCGCAACAAATAAGGTTTTCAAAGTAATTACATTTTCAAATGGATAACAAACCGCTTAGTTGTTTTGAGTTTTAACAAATAGGTTTTAACTCACAAACAAGTTTTTAACAACAATAATTATGGTTTCAAAAGATACTTCTATGTGACACGTCAGATTCGGGCCTAACTTCTAGGCCAGGTTTGGGGTTTTACACTAGCTGCAACACCAGCCAGCTCCACATGGCACCCTCAAGCCTAGCGGTAGTCCCATTCAGCCAGTAACCCATGCACGCACCCAGCAGCTCATGCTGCTACTTCCACTCGTGCTAGACTAGCTCTCATGCACCTACTTACGCGTGCCACTGCACTAGCCCTACTGCTCGGCCGACAATGCCACTTGCTACCCACACATCTGCTCACACTGTGCCTTGCTACTGGCCCAAACACCCTTGCCTATCGCACCACACCATCAAGACACCCTACAACCAGCCCTAAACCAACCTCTTTTGCTTTATACTTATCTTCTTTAAGTTCTTAACTTCAATGAAAAGGTTGTAAGAAAAATTTTTCTCCTAAATTTCAATTTTATTTAATTATTTAAAATTTAAAATTATTGAATTATTAATATTTTATACTAATTAAATTTTTGAGAAAATATTTGTTCTAACTTATGTTCAAGTTAATCATGCCTCGCAAAATAACTTATGCCTTTGCCTAAATTAAGGAATCACAAAACAAATTCAACTGTGAAGAAGCCAAAGCAAGATAGGAAAGTGCTTTTAAGAATCAACAGATGCACCCCAAAAAAGGCTTTATGCTAAATGAATGCAACTATATTGATTTCATGGTGCGCATTTGCAAGTTGTTGAAGCTCTCAATTGGGAGTTGTTTTGTGAGAAAAGACCTAGTGCAGCTGAGGAGTTAGTAAATTTTATGTGAATTTGTTCTCAAGCAAGTTGACAAAATTTTATGTTCGTAGAATCAAGGTACCAATAACCTCAAATGCTATTAATGATGTGACAGCCTGATTTAGGGCCTAAATGGAATAATGGTTTTGAAACCACAAATCTGAAGTAAAAAAATTTATTCTGATTAATTTTTATAATTTACCGAGTGATTAGATGCATGTGTAAGAGTATCGATAGAAAATTTTATAAATTACATGTCTAATTTGCCTATTAGGGCTTGTTTGAAAAAGTTGATAAATATGAGTTCTAGATAGGAAAGGATTAAATTGAAGAGCATAATTGAAGTAGAGGTCCTTAAATGGTAATTATACTAGTAGGTTTTCATGGACAAAAATAGACATGGTTAGTAAGTAAGGTATTTAAGGGCATTTTGGTAAAATGCCTTAATTAATGAATAAAGACAAAATAACATGAAAAAAAAGCTATCATCTTCTTCATTTTTTCTCTGTGACCGAATGTAGCAAGGAACACCATGTCTCGGGTTTGTTTGTCTTCCAAGCTTCATAGTAAGTCCGTTCTAGCCCCGTTTTTAATGTTCTTTACGTTTTTAGAGTCCCGGTAACTTGATTTAGCTTATTCTAGCAATAATTTAACCTAGGGTTCATATTTGGAAAAACACCCATAGGTGAAATGTGTTTATTTTGATGTTTTTTGATAGAATAAGAAGTTATAAATTATGTTAAACAACTTGTGCTACTCGGTTTTAAGTGAAAACGAGTAAAATGACATAATCTGTAAAAATACCTAATGTTCATAAGTATATGTTAGAGTGAGAATTTGATGTTTCTGTTGGTAAATAAATGATCAGCATGTTCTAAAACATAAGAATTAGGGATAAAGTTTAATTTCTGAGCCCTAGGGCAAAAGTGAAAATATGCAAAAGTTTAGGGGCAAAATTGTAATTTTATGAAAATTAGAGTTAAGGACTGTTTTGATGAATGTGAGTATTAAATAAGCTAAATGTGTTATTTTAGATCAAGAAAGACGTGGAATCAACCTTGATAGGGGAAAGGAAAAGATTGTGGACTAAATTGCAAAATTTTTATATTTTGCACCGAGGTAAGTTTGTATGTAAATAATATATTGTTTTTACTTATGTTATAATATTTTGTTATTATATGAGATGTGATTACATATTTAATGTTCACTTGAGGTAAAATATGAATTGAAATTGGGTATGGATGATTTAGTAAAATGTTGAAAAGTGAGGGATTTCCCGGTTGAACCTTCGGAATAGAAAAGATACGAATGATTTGGGGTTAGAACACATGTGTAGTACTATGTGCAGGCTACTATGTGTTCATGATGGCTTAGGTCACATGTGTAGTACTAAGCGCAGGCTATTACGTGTACCATATGGTTGGGGTCGCATGTGTAGTACTATGTGCAGGCTACTATGCGTACCCGATAACTTCGATCATATATGTGGTACTAGGTGCAAGCTACTATGTGTAAGGAATGATTTTGGTCACAAGGGTAGTAATAAGTGAAGGAAACTATGTGCACCAATTAATCTTAGCTTCAAAGGTAGTACTATGTGCAAGCCATCGAGTATTTATTATCGTTCTATTCCAAAGTGTTCAATAAGAAAGTAGCCAAGTGAAAAATGAGTGTGATTATGTAAAGATTAAGTGTAGATATATGTGTATATAAACATATGAGTAATGTGTTCGATAAATGATCGAACTTCGGTAAGTTTAATGTGGACAAGCGTTATTGGAAAATGGATATGAGAAAATTTATGAAAAAGTTGAAAACAAAAATAAAATAGTTTATGGCAGCAGCAGTGGGGTGACTTTGAAAAATCACCAAAAATAATAAATGTTGAATTGGAGGTTGAATGAGATATTTAATTAAAGCTTATTGAGTCTATTTTCATATAAAAGAAACAGGAAAAGTAAAAGAATTCTGTATTTTGAGTTATTTAAATTTTTGTAAGACTGGTTTAGATTGATTTCGTGATCCCTTGTTCTGATTTGGAAAAATCATTAAAATTTGTAAAAAACTAGTTATGGAATATAATTTATATGGTTAGAATTCTTATTAAGTCTATTTTCAGAAGAAACAAACAAGAACATCTTTTGAATTTTGTATAAAGAGAAATCATAACGTTAGTGAAGAGTGGTTAGGACTATCAATAAGCAAAATACGGGAACTTTAATGAACAAAATGTATTAATTGGCTCAACCAGAAGTTTTGAAATTTTTAGGGTAAGAATAAATATGAGTCTAGTGTCTGTGAAAATTTACGGATCTTAATTCAGAGCTCTGTAGCTCTAGATAAAAATAATTTAGTAACTTGGACTCAAATGGACAGCTTGTACTGAATTTTAGTAAATAGTAATTTCATGTGAGATTAAGGTTGTATAATTGTGGAAACATATTTTGGGATTTATAAATGCCATAAATAGTTTATTATTTTTATTATTTACATATTACTTACTAAGCTATAAGCTTACTTTGTTTCCTTTTCTTTCTTGTCTTATTTTATAGTGTAATCGAGTTTGTTCATGACTCGGAAAAGTTGTCGGAAGCTCACCAACACTATCCATCTTTCCTTTTGGTATTTTGTAAACATATTTTGGAACTATGGCATGTATAGAAGGCTTTAGTATGTTGTTGTATTTTGTAGTTATATTACTTGAAATGTTGATTTCTAATATTTGATATATCACTCATATTATGTTATCGATGTGGTTTAATATTAGATAAATTATAAGTTTATGATATATGTGAATTTAATGTCTAGAGGATGAATGAATAGTTGAAGGGTTTTAATTTAGATAATCATTTTATGTCTCGATTTATTATAATTACACGTATGTTATTCTGGTAATACATGTATCCTGTTTCGGTATTGAACACGGGTAAAGGGTGTTACAAATGAATTCTTTGAATTACCTGCTTTTGAAGACGACGAATATTCTTCCTTGATGAGCAATATTGAGTCTGAAAATCTGTAAGAAATTCTCAAGGAACTTACAATTCCAGGTTCTATGTGGACTGTGTCAAATCAAGGAATTCACACTTGTTGCAGAGAATATTTGATACCACTAGCGAATGTATGGTACTACTTCATTCAATTCAGCCTTATGCCTATTTCACATGGGACTATAATTTCATTAGAGCGAATAATCTTATTGTACTCCATTTTAACTAGAAAGACCATTGACGTGGGAAAATCATCTTGAGAGAAATGCAGAATTGTGCTACTAAATGTTCTAGCTCAACTTACTTTCCCTTTACGATAACAATTTTGTGCTTGAAAGTCAAAATTCTTACAAACATAAAGAAGATAGGTTATAGCCAGGGCACAATCACAGATTGGGACCTCTACCGAATAGCCAGAGACTCTGTTCTATAGCAATGAGTTAAGGAAAGCGAGGATCCTGAGATCGAACCGATGCAGTCAGTTGAAATCCCTGATAAGGCAAAACCAAAGGAACCAGTAACTGAACCTGATGTCACAACTTTAATGTTCAAGACTCAATCGCCTTGCCTAGATCTTCGAGATGAGCTGTCAAAGTTGATGGACATAATGCAATATATGCACTGGCAGCAACAAGCTTACTGGAGATATTCAAAAATACGGGATGGCTCAATGAGAAGCGCTCTTACAAAAATATTCAATGACCATTTATTTTTGTGCCTGAGTTTCCAGATTTCATATTTGAAACCATGGAGTCCACTGTCAAAGAGGGAGAAAAATGATTCATGCAAAAACAAAGACGATGGAGAAAAAGATGAGTCAAATTCGAAGGGATCTGCAAATAAATAAAAAGGCGGGATCTTGACTTTATTTTATTTCCATTCTTAGGTTATTTAATAGGATTAGGTTTTATTAGGAATTTTTATTTACACACAATAAAACAAGAGGTGGAAATCATAAATAAAAATGAATAAGTTGCAAAGTACAAAGTGTGGCAATAGATATATACATGTTTAGGATTGGATCTAAAGAGAGCTTGGTAAGCAGTGAAATTGACTCACCTCCTTTTTCTAAAATCCTACTTACTGTATAGGATCTATTCACTTTTAACAATGAGGACATTATTCATCTTAAGTAGGGGGACCAAAAAATTGAAATTATTTCCACTTAGAATAAAATTTTCTTTCAATTATGATTAGGTTATATTTTGTTCAAAAATTTGAAATTTTGTAAAGTATGCTAAACTACAGTATGAATAAAGTTTGATTATTTCAATAATTGTTATGTTAACTAAAATATGGCATAAATGTATTTTTAATAAAGCATGCAAATCATACCATAAAAATTTTAGTTCCTTAAGAAACTTAGGCATGCATGAAAGTTTAAGTCTCTAGAATTGACATAGTAGTTTCTTGAGGCTAAATCCTAGGAAGCATGGAATGTTGAAAATGATTTAGGCAACTTTTTTTTGGACCGTTTCAGCCTTTCAAGCCAACCTTGATGAATTTTTATCCCTTAAAACTCAAATTTAAGACTATATGGCCTAATTTTATTTGATCCCTTGCAATATTTAGCCATCACTTTTCTCTTAATTATCTTTAAATTGTCCCAAACACTAGACTCAGTACTATTCAGAATGTTCTTTGAAAATAAGTTTGGGGGAGTTGGAAAGATGTATCAAATGCTCAAAAAATTGTAGTACATACAGTAAAATGCTCGTAAAAAAAAGAGCATACGTACTAGAAAGAAAATAGATGTACAAAAGAGCATGTGAAAGCAAAGTTGTAACACTCCCAACCCGTATCTATCACCGGAACAGGGTAAGAGGCATTACTGAACTTATTACATCATTTACACATTCCTTTCACATACATTATCATACACAAACATATCTCATTCAAACATAATCATATTGTCCCTTAAACGAGCCTACAAGGCCCCAAACATGCATTAGGGGTGGTTCGGGACTAAACTAATAACTTAGGAAAAACTTTGGAAAAACATAGAAAATTTCTCAAAAGAGGGGACACACACCCATGTGAATAGGCCGTGTGTTTCACCTGGCCACCAGACACGCCCGTGTCATAGGCCGTGTGGACATTTGAAATGGGAGCACATAGCCGTGTCCCAGACTGTGTAACTCTCTAACTTAGGTCACACAGCCGACCACATGCTCGTGTGTCTAGCCCGTATGCCTATTTGAAATGGCCTCACACACCCATGTGCTATGCCGTGTGCTAGGCTGTGTCAAACCTATAGGATATACTGACTTATGCCACACGGCCAGTCACACGCCCGTGTGTAAGGCCGTGTGGTGCATACTAACTTGCATTTAATTTCAACACCAGGGGACACACGGCCGTGTACCATGACCGTGTGTCACACGCAGCTAAGACACACGCCAGTGTCTCTGCCCGTGTGGACAAAAATAGGCTATTTACCAAGCCATTTTGCCACCCAACTTGCACACACCTACAACAATTCAAATGGTACCATTTCTAGACACAAATAGGCAACCAAACAATATCATTTCATGCACAAATCATACCATTGTAATTCTATTTATTCTAATATCCAATTCAATACCATTTACCTAGCCAAAAACATACCAAACCAACATGGTTCATTAATCATAATTCACATATATTACTTAACCTATAATCAACCAATTTACCATCCAAAACCAATCTATAACAAGACATTACCAAAGCAATTATGCATCGCATATCAACATGCCATTAGCTTAAACACTCACACAACTACAACAACCAAAATAAGGCATCTCAATTGGCTATATACACAACAAAACTTATATCATTTACAAACCATACCAAACGACCAAATATATCTCCAACACACTTATCAAAAGACCATAGCCTATACATGCCATATACCATATACATATAATTTCAAAAGTACCAAATAGATGTTCGATAGTGCGTTGAAGTCTCTAACGATCCCCGGATTCGAGCTAGCTCGATTACACTATAAAACATAGGAAAAATAAAATGAAGTAAGCTTTGCAGCTTAGTAAGGTCGTATGATAATAAACTTAATTCATCAAATAAATGCAACTCAACCAATTAAGCATAATAAGCTATAACACATCAATTCACAAACCTTTCTCATGTTTAAAACATGATCACATATGAATTCATCAACTTACCTTCAATTGATACTCATATAGGTTCTGTACATACCTTTATCACTTAAATTGATCTTACTTTCATCCTCATCTTGTTTATGCTAGTTGAACCATTCAGAATCACTAAAGGATACTTGAGAATCACACATATACAGTACCAATGCCATATCTTAGATATGGTCTTACATGTAATCTTGTATCGATGCCATAGCATAGCTATAGTCTTACACGAAATCTTGTATTGATGCCATACCCAAATATGGTCTTACACGTAATCTCAATAAACTTAATGTCATGACATTTGTATCTTTTACTATTCCTCAGGTTCATACGAGACTTCCGTCTGTCGTATCTCTATCGATCATGTCTCGTAACTCATATTCAACCAGCTTCGCAATTGAATTCAATAATAATAACAAATTATAACATAATTCAACATCATTTATTAGCATATGAACTTACCTCGTGTACGGAAACGACGAAACTAGTCGATTAGTCGAGTACTTTGTTCTTGCCTCGATCTAAGTCTGAATTTTTCCTTTCTTGATCTATATGTAATCAAAATCAACTTATTTAATCTTCTACTTATTCAATTTAATCCAAAATAGGCATTTATGCACTTTTACACATTTGCCCCTAAAAGTTCACATTTTTACAATTTAGTCTTTATTTCGTAAAATCACAAATTCATGCAATTTCTTTAATACCCATGCTAGTCGAATTCTCTATAGGTCTCTAACAGCCCATATTTCTCAAAATTTCACACATTTAACCACAAATTTCACACTTTTCACAAATTAATCCCTAAATTGCATTTTTACCCAAAATTACTTTACAAAACATGTAAATCTAATAACAAGATTTCATATTTCATCATTAAACATCAAAAAACATCAACATTCATCAATGGCAGCTTTCAAAATCTTTAACAGTTTTGCAAAATAGCCCCTGGGCTAGCTAGAACTATTTACAACGATCACAAAAACATAGAAATCATTAAAAACCGAGTCAAAACACATAACTTACAAGCAATGTAAATGGCCGAACCCTAGAATGCATAAAAATGGTATCTTTCTCCTTAGAATTTCAGTAATAGCAAGGAGATGGACTAAATTATGGTGTGTTGTAGTTTTAATTAACTTAAATTAATAAATTACATTTTTACCCTTAATGAATAAACATTAAAAATTCATAATGCATGTTTATTAATGTCCACCCATCTATCAAATGGTCTAATTACCATTTAAGGACTTCCACCTTTCAATTTCATAGCCTTTTAATACTTTAAACTATAGAACATCAGTTTTGAATTTTATGAGATTTAGTCTTTTTTATCTATTTAGACATTAAAATGAAAAAATTAATTTACGAAACTTTCACACATTCATGCTTTCAAGCTCTAAACATATAAAATAATAATAAAATAATTTTTTGACCTCAGATTTATGGTTCCGAAACTACTATTTCGATTTAGCTAAAAACGGGCTATTTCAACTTTCCCCCCTTAGGGATTTTCGTCCCTAAAAATCTTACTAGTGAATAGGCTAGTGTATTGTTTTCGCATAGCTTCCTTGAGTTCCCACGTAGCTTCTTCAATCCCATGCTGATGCCAAAAGACTTTCATTAATGCTATTCTTTTATTTCTCAATTCTTTGATCTCATGAGTTAGAATTCGGATCGGTTCTTTGATATACGACATAACTGACTGAATTTCAACTTCAGTCGAAGAAATGACATGCGAAGGGTCTGATCGGTATCGTCGTAACACCGATACATAAAACACATTATGTATCTTTTCTAACTTAGATGGTAATGCTAACTGATATGGCACTGGCCCAATTTACTCAATAATCTCATACGGTCCGATAAACCGCGGACTCAACTTTTCTTTTCTGCCAAATCGAATTATCTTTTTACACGGTGAAACTTTCAAGAATACTTTATCTCTGATCTGAAACTCAATGTCTTTCCATTTCAAATCCACGTATGATTTCTGTCTATATGAAGCAGCTTTCAAACTGTCATAAATTACTTTCACTTTTTCTTTTGTTTCTCTGATCAAATCAACCCCGTGAATCTTTTTCTCACTAAGCTCGGTCCAGTACAATGGTGTTCGACATTTATGACCGTATAATGCTTCATACAATTCCATTTTAATACTTGACTGAAAGCTGTTGTTATAAGCAAATTCAATCAACGATAAATATTTCTCCCAACTACCTTCAAACTCTAAAATGCAACATCGTAACATGTCTTTGAGTATCTGAGTAATTCTCTCATATTGACCGTTAGTCTGGGGATGAAACCCTATACTAAAATGCAGCTTTGCACCCAAAGCTTCTTGCAATTTCTTCCAAAATAGCGATGTGAATCTTAGATCTCTATTTGAAACAATAGAAACAGGTACCCATGTAATCTAATAATCTCAAAAATATACAATTTGTCGAGTCTATCAAGCGAATAATCTGTACGTACAGTAATGAAATGTGTTGATTTTATCAATCTATCTACAACAACCCATATCGCATCTTTATTTTTTGGAGACAGGGGAAAACCCAACATGAAATCCATAGTCACTCTCTCCCATTTCCATTCTAGATCATGTCAGGCTGTAATAATCCCAACGGTACTTTATTTTCAACTTTGACTTGCTGACAAATTAAGCATTTCGAAACAAACTTTGAGATATCATGTTTCATGCCAGGCAGCTAATATAGCTGTTTCAAATAATTATACATTTTTGTGCTTCCCAGATGTACTGATAAAGAACCACTGTATGCTTCATTTAAAATTTTCTGAATGAGCTCAGAATTTCTCGGTACACATATTCTATTTCTAAACCTCAAACAGTTATCGTATTTGATTAGAAACTCTAAATTAGAAGTCGGCTCATATTGCACTCGTTTGATTTGCGATTCACTATCAACTTTTTGAGCTTCACAAATCTGTTGAAGAAATAATGGTATCGCTTTCAGCTCAGCTACAATCGAGCCATCATTAGACAAAGCTAACTGGTTATTCATCACACGCAAGGCAAATAATGACTTTCTGGTCAACACATTAGCAACTATGTTTGCTTTTCCCGGATGATAGTCAATTACTGATTCATAATCTTTTAGCAATTTTACCCATCTTCGCTGACGCAAATTCAAATCTTTCTGAGTCATTAAATATTTCAAACTCTTGTGATCGCTATAGATGTGGCACTTCTCACCAAACAAGAAATGATGCCAAATCTTCAATGCAAACACAATCACGACCAATTCTAAATCATGAGACAGATAATTCTTTTTATGTGGCTTCAACTATCTTGAGGCATAAGCTATTACTTTGCCTTCCTGCATCAAAACGCAATGTAAACCATTCAATGAAGCATCACTGAAAATCATGAATTCTTTACCCAACTCAGGCTAAACTAAAACTGGTGCCTCGGTCAATAGTGCTTTCAACTATTTAAAACTTTGCTGACATTTCTCTGACCACTCAAACTTTTTCATCTTTTTGAAGTAAACATGTCATCAGAGTTGAAATCATAGAGAATCATTTCACAAAATGTTGATAATAACTGGCTTGTCCCAAAAACTAAGAACTTCAGATACATTTCTCGGAGGTTTCCAATTTATAATTGTAGATATCTTACTCGGGTCAACTCAGATACCATCAGCTGGGACAATATGCCCCAGAAATCCATCCTCTCGGAGCCGAAACTCACATTTGTTAAACTTTGCAAACAATTGCTTGTCTCTCAAGATTTGCAACATGATTCTCAAGTGCTCGGTATGATTGAATTCATCTCGGGAATAGATAAGAATATCATCAATGAACACAACAACAAATCGATCTAAATATGGTCTAAAAAGCTGGGTCATCAAATGCATAAAAATTACAGGTGCATTAGTTAATTCGAAAGGCATAACAAGGAATTCATAGTGTCCGTACCTCGTTCTGAACGCAGTCTTCGGCACATCTGAGTCTTTAACTCAAAACTGGTAATAGCCCAATCTCAAAGCAATTTTCAAAAATACTGTTGCACCTTTCAGCTGATCAAATAAATCATCTATTTGAGGCAGAGGGTATTTGCTCTTAATCATCACTTTATTGAGCTGTCAATAGTCTATACATATTCTCATTGTGTCATCTTTCTTCTTTACGAATAATACTAGTGCATCCTAGGGTGAGAAACTTGGTCGTGCAAATCCTCTATCTGTTAACTCTTACAACTAAGGTTTTAATTCTTTTAACTCTGTCAGAGCCACTCTCTACGAAGCTATTGATATCAGTGAAGTTCCTGGCACTAAATCAATACCAAACTCAACCTCTTTGATCGGTAGCAAACCCGATAACTTTTCTAGAAACACATTTGGATACTCGCACACAACTGGTACTGATTCAATCTTTGATTCAGACACTTTCATATCAAGTTCGTAAGCAAGATAAGCATCGCATCCCTTTCTCACATACCTCTGAGCTAACATTGACTAAATCACCACCGACAAACTACTCAGATCATCAGATTCAATCTGGATAATTTCATTATTCTAACATTTCAACTCAATTGTCTTTCATTTACAATTTACTATCGTATCATGCTACGTCAACCAATCCATACCCAAAATTATGTTGAACTCATCAAATGGTAACAACATCACATCGGCCAGAAAACAGTAACTCTGAATCATTAACGGACAATTCTTACAAACTTTGTCAACCGACACATATTTGCCTAAGGGGTTTGTTACTTTTATCACAAACTCAGTAGACTTAACAGGAAAAGTCTTAATGGACAATAAATTCACACATATATATGAATGAGTTGATCTGGGATCTATTAATGCAATCACATTAGTGTCATAAAGAGAAAATCTACAAGTGATAACATCTGGAGATGACGCTTCTTCGCAAGCGCAAATAGTGTAAGCTTTGGCAGGTGCTCTAGCTTTGAATCTCACAGCGGAGTCCTTTGTCGCTCCTCGACTACCACTTACATTTCTAGCATTTCTACTAGGTCTCCCTCTGGTGGATGTGTTACTCGATCTTACATTCTAAGGTCGATCTTTCTCAACCATTTCGGGATAGTCTTTGATAAAGTGATCTTATGAACCACATTTAAAACAGGCCCGATCATTCATTCTGCATTCACCAATTTGTTGTTTCCTACACTATCTACATTCATGTCATTTGGTCTTGCACTATCGACACTTGCTATAGATGTAGCTGGAGCCTTTGTACTCATAAATTGCTTCCCTCGATCTCTATTAGAATGCCCCTCTGATGCATTTGAACAGCTATACACATCTCTTGATCTCTTGGATGAAGAGTGATATGGTTTATTCATTAATCTCATTATCAAATCTCTAGCTTCAGAACCAACTTTTCTCTTTTCTTTATCGAGTTCTTTATCCTTGTAAGCACGATCAATGAGTACCATGAACTCTTTCAACTCTAGGATCTCAACTAGTAATCTGATATCTTCATTCAATCCGTTTTCAAATCTTTTGCACATAATAGCTTCTGTTGAAACACATTCCCAGACATATTTATTAAGCCTCACGAGTTCTCACTCATATTCTGTAACAAACATACGACCTTGTTTCAATTCAAGAAACTATTTATGTTTTTGATCAATGAATCTCTGGCTAATGTATTTCTTTCTAAATTTGAATTGGAAGAATTCCCAGGTAACCATTTCTTTTGGTACCACTGATGTCAAAATATTCCACCACTGATACGCAGAATCTTTCAAGAGCGATACAGCACACTTAATGCATTCTTCGGGTGTACACGACAATTCATCGAATACTCGAACTATATTTTCAAGCCAAAATTTAGCTTTCTCAGGATCATCGTCAACAGTAGCCCTAAACTCTTCAACCCTATATTTTTGAATTTTATCAACTGGCGGCTTGTTCAACCGAATAGGATTAGTAACTTGAGTAGCTACGAGGATTGGTTGAGGAATTAGAGAGGGTGGAGGTTGTTAAGCAGCCAGATTCATTCAAACGAACTTCATGAACTGCTTATTCATCATTTGGAAGAAGGCTTGTTTAGCCTCTCCTACTTGACTACCCGTAATGGGCCACGATTCAAATTACAAGGCTCTGTGAACAGAGGCTAGCGCATTACTTTCAACATCGTCAGCTACAGCTCGATCAGGGATCCATTTACTATACTAAAACACATTTTAAACTGTTAGGAGACATCACATTATCGCGGGTTATATATGGCATGTATAGCTAGACTCTCATACATGCTACATTAGTCTGAGAATCGACTAAACCGTAGCTCTGATACCAATTAAAATGTAACACCCCTAACCTGTATCCATCGCCAAAATAGGGTAAAAACCATTACTAAACTTATTACATCATTTACACATTCATTTTACATACATTATCATACACAAACATATCTTATTCAAACATAATCACATTGTCCCTTAAATGAGCCTATGTAGTCCTAAACATGCATTAGGGGTGGTTTGGGACTAAATCGATACCTTAGAAAATGTAACACCCCAAACTCGGCCTAGAAGTTAGGCTCGAATCTGGTGTGTCACATTGAAGTGTTTTTCGAAAACCTTATTTTCATTGAAAACCCTTCTCATTTAAAAAGTGTTGCCATTTAGCCTTTGGGTAAAATTTCAAATTCTGTTTGTTTATTTTTAACGTGGTTTATTAAAACTATTCCCCTTTTAAAACGATATTAATTACTTTGTAAAAATCTCTTCTAGTTGCGGAAGCTTAATTTTAAATCATTGAATTACAGGAACACGTGATGTTAGGAATTGAGTAGAGATCTTTATGAAAATGTTGCGGAAACGTGTTCATTTTGAAAACTGCGTCCTCAAACTAGCAGATATAAAACTAAATACTGTAAAATCCTGAATTAAAGTCCAAAAGTTAAAGAGGCCTTATTACAAAATATAAATCTGAATAAAATATTTAAATCCAACTAACATAAAACCAAAGTCAAAGTGTGGGCCACCATCGAGCTCCTTGTAGTACCGAACCACCTAACGTTGGGGATCACTTACACAGTTAGTCAGAAGGGTGAGTTTACGTAAACTTAGTGTGTAATCCCTTATAAACCAAATAATTAGATATGCAGTAAGCAGAAACAGAATAGGCCTAAAGCCCATAACAAAAACAGTTTCAAGTGGGCTTTAGCCCAATGTAGTAACAATAGCAGGTGCAAAAATACAGACAGAAAACTAGCCCACTCCAACCAATACTCCGCTCGTACCAACCAACATACTATGTGGGGATTAAATCGACCCATCCAGCCAACACACCAAGCTTAGCACCGGTTGCGGCACTAAGTCAACAAGATGGCTTAAAGCTATAATAGGATGGCATAGGGCCAAAGACATTGCAACAGAGCTACCAAATAATAGGATGGCTAGAAGCCATAAGCAGGAAAGCCATGGGCCTTAGATAGGATGGCTATAAACTATAATATTTCCTCCATCAATGTAACCTAAACCCATACAGAATGACATATCATAATATCATACGTGAATGTAGAATGACATGCTCAATATTAATCATAACCATATATTAAAAGTCGATCAATCATACAACCATAGTCAAGTCAGTTAATACACTGTCATACAATCACAGGCAAAATAGTCAAATACATAGTCCAAGTTAGTCGCTTGCCCCCAAGGGCAAAATAGTCATTTTACCCTTTAGGGGTATCCCGGTAATTTTACACTCAAGGGTATTTCAAAAATTTTACCCTACAGGGGTGTTTTAGTAATTCTACCCTAGAAGGGTATTTCGGTAATTTCACAAACCAGGGTATTTTGGTAATTTCGCAAATCAGGGGTATTTCGGTAAATTCATAACTCAGGGGTATTTCGATAATTTTGCAAACTAGGGGTATTACGGTAATTTTACAAACCAGTGGTATTTCGATAATTTTGCAAACCAGGGGTATTTTAATAATTTTACAAACTGGGGGTATTTTGGTAATTTTGTAAACTGGGGGTATTTTGGTAATTTTGCAAACCAGGGGTATTTCAGTAATTTTATCAATCCCTCAGAAGGTCTACAGTCGCCTCGAGCGACTTAAGTATTCTAAACAGAGATAACGTTGCAAATGGGCCTAAGGCTCGTTCTCTGCCCAAGTGGGCCCACACGCTCGTGCAGCCCTTTTTGCCCAAATCTAGCCATAAATATGAGATTCACATAGTCCAATCCAATATTTACTACACAGTCATACAATTCGACCAATTGGGCCAACAGGCCCATTGGGCCCACATGGCCCATTTCGACCCATCGTGGCCCAAAGCAGCCTAAACCCACGAGAATACTCATGATGGTCTCAACTATCACGTCAAAGCTCCCACACGTGTGCTCGCACACTCGTGTGGCTACCATCGTCGTGTGACCAGCATTTCAGCATTCCAGCATTTGCCGTTCTATAGCTAGAGTAGTGAAATACACACCTGGTAGGTATCTGAAGTTAATTCGTGCTTTGAACACTGTTATGCCCAGAAGCCAACAATAACCGCACCCTTGACTCCCCAGGGGGTGTGTCGATCAACTATGGTCACCACCACCATGATACAGATCAACGAATGATCCAACGCCTAAGCCAAACGAACACGCCACAATACGAAAGGGATAAGCCAAAAAAGGTATGCTTATTCTCCTCATAGTTTGCTCTATTTAAAGCCAGCTTCTCGCCTATTCTCATGTTAGCTTCCTGATGTGGGATTCTCCATCAATCCTTCAAAACCAACTCATAAGCAAAATAACCAACCTTTGCGTGCAAAGGGATTCGAACCAAAGTCCTCTCGATAGCCATGCCATGCCACCACCACTAAGACATAAGCTCCTTTGTGTCATAAGTCCAACACATTTAAATTTAAAGCCCACCTACTCGTTTCCAGATTTATTTGAAAGAGAAGCCAAAATAAATTGTAAGAGCCAAGACTTGAACCTTGGACCCCTTGCTTCCCCTATAGCGTCACTTCCTTGTCTCCCATGTGGCGCCATTTGCCACTAAACCACAACTCTTTTTGTGTATTATTTTAGCCCATTTTATTTATATGTTATCCCACTTGAGCTCAGGGTTCCCTTAATGCCAAAACCAAGATTTGTCCTATACCCAAGCTTGAACCTAAAACTTCATAAAAACCCTCTAACATTCCAAAATCACTAACCTAGCAATTCTAACTTGCAAATGGAGTCGATGTCTTACACTCAAGAATTTTAAACGCACCCAAGCCTAAGGCCCAATTTTTCTAAGCCCAAAATTCGGAGTGTTACAACTCTACCCCCTTAAAGAAATTTCGTCCTTAAAATTTCCAACCAATAGGGTAGTCGTGTACAACTACCCCACTACGCTACCGCTGATCACTCTGATCTAAGTAACTTTAACACATACCCAAAACATCCACCTACCGTAGCAGATAGGTTACAATATCAATATCCAGAACATCAAAGTCAAACATTTCTAACCACACAGAATAAACATCAAATTTAAATACAGCCTAATATCTAAAAAAAACCACAGTATTTGTGTCTACTGCACTTAAATTTCTAAACAGACAAAAGTATCCAGAAAACTTACAGATTTGGCGTCGGAGGCTCGGTGTGCCACACTTTCAGAAAGCATTCAGTAAAGCATTCCAAATACTTCAAATCTTTTGAAACAGTTCTTTTAAAATTTTACATTTAAAAGCCCAATCCATAGCCAAGTTTTGCAACTTGGCTTTGATACACTAAATGTAATACCCCATACCGGGCCTAGAAGTTAGACCCGAGTTTGGCGTGTCATATTGAAGTGAGAATCGTAAAAACTGGTATAGTTGACAAACTTTGAAAACATTTGATTGTTTGAGGTTTACAATAGTATTTACAAAGCAATTTCCATTTCCAAAACCAGTCCTGCTAAATGAGTACTTTAGTTTAAAACGATGTTCATTTGAAAATTTGTGTATTTGTAGGGTTGAAATCAAAACCTTAAATTGTTGTTATAAGTGAAAACCAAGTAAGTTGTGGAAGCTTGTAGAAGTTTGTATTTTACGGAAACGTGTTAATTTGAAAGCAGTTAATGTTTTTAGAAAACCGAGTTTTACTTAAAACAGATATAAACCGTAATAACTAAAAATCCCAAATTTAAAAATCTAGAAGTTATAGAGGCCTTATTACAACTCAAAACCAAATTAAAGTACTCATGGATAATTTAATAGAAAACAGAAGCAGATATGTGGTCATCTTCGAGTCCCTCGCAGCACAGATCCTCCTAAGGCTGGGGATTACCTGAGAAAAATTAATAAATGGGGTGAGTTTATGAAAACTCAGTGTGTAATCTCCGTACTAGAGTAACAGCCAGTACACGGAGACAGAAACAGAAATAGACTAGGCCAAAGCCCTATAACAGAAACAGTATAGTCAGTTCAAAGCATACGTGGGCTAAACCCACTACAATACCAATTGGGTCATAGCCCATAACAGAATCAATTGGGTCTTGGCCCATAACAGAGTCATTTGGGTCACAACCCATAACAGAATCAATTAGGTCTCAGCCCATAACAGAATCATTTGGGTCTCAACCCATATTATCACAGTTGGGCCTAGCCCATATCGGTATCAATCTTATATGAATAATGCATGTTAACCCCATCTAACCCCGCACTTGCCTCCGTCTAACCCTACACTTCCTGTGGGGAATAAATCACCCACGCCATCCCTACACTTACAGTGTTAGCACCGATTATGGCACTAACTAGAATCCGCAGCAAAGCTACTAATATTAGAATATGTGGCACAGCTACCAGTACGGTTTCTTCCTCCATAACAAATACCCCAACCCCATGCAGTATGTCATGTATGCAGAATTGTCATGCCCAAAAACAATCATATAAATCATAGTAGCAACAGTCCAATCACAGTCATACATTCTCAGTCAAACATTGTCAAATCAATCAAATTGAAACACCAGTGAGTCATATACCCTCGAGGGGCAAAACGGTTTTCTTACCCATTAGGGGTATTTTAGTAATTTAGCCTTAAGGGGCATATTAGTCATTTTTCACTTAAGGTATATCAGTTATATCTTATCGTGGGCCTAGGTACACATTATGGCCCATTAACAATCATACTATTTGATCGACTGGCCCATGGGCCCATTGGGCCCACATTGCCCATTCTGGCCCATCGTGGCCCAAAGTAGCCTAAACCCACGAGAATACTAATGATGGTCTCAACTATCACGTCAAAGCTCCCACACGTGTGCTCGCACACTCATGTTGCTACCATCACCGTGTTACTGGCATTTCAGTATTCCAGCATTTGCCGTTATATAGCTAGAGTAGTGGAATACACACCTAATAGGTATCTGAAGTTAATCCGCGCTCTGAACACTGTTATTCCCAGAAGCCAACAATAATCGCACCCTTGACTCCTCAGGGGTATGTCGATCAACTACGGTTACCACCACCATGACCCAACAGCATACAGATCAACGAATGATCCAATGCCTAACCCAAACGAACATGCCACAATGCGAAAGGGATAGGCCAAGAAAGGTACGCTTACTCTCCTCATGGTTTGCTCTATTTAAAGCCAGCTTCTCACCTATTCTCATGTTAGCTTCCTGATGTGGGATTCTCCATCAACCCTTCAAAACCAACTCATAAGCAAAATAACCAAACTTTGTGTGTAAAAAGATTCGAACCAAAGTCCTCTCGATAGCCATGCCATGCCACCACCACTAGGACACAAGCTCTTTTATGTCATAAGTCCAACACATTTAACTTTAAAGCCCACCTACTCGCTTCTAGATTTATTTAAAAGAGAAACCAAAATAAATTGTAAGAGCCAAGACTTGAACCTTGGACCCTTTGCTTCCCCTATGGCATCACTTCCTTGTCTCCCATATGGCGCCAATTGCCAATAGACCACAACTCCTTTTGTGTCTTATTTTAGCCCATTTTATTTATAAGTTATCCCACTTGAGCTCAAGGTTCCCTTAAGGCCAAAACCAAGATTTTTCCTATACCCAAGCTTGAACCCAAAACTTCATAAAAACCCTCTAACATTCCAAAATCATTAACCCAACAATTCTAACTTGCAAATTGAGCTGATGTCTTACACTCAAGAATTTTAAACACATCCAAGCCCAAGGCCGAATTCTTCTAGGCCCAAAATTCGAGGTGTTACAGGAAAAACTTTGGAAAAACAGAGAAAATTTCTCAAAATAGGGGACACACGCCTATGTGAATAGGCCGTGTGTTTCATACGACCACCAGACACGCCAGTGTCATAGGCCATGTAGACATTCAAAATGGGAGCACATGGCCATGTCTCAGACTGTATCGTACCCCATGTAACTCTCTGACTTAGGTCACACGCCCAACCACACGCCTGTATGTCTAGCCGGTGTGCCTATTTGAAATGGCCTCACAATCCCGTGTTCTGTGTCATGTGCTAGGCTGTGTCAAACATGTAAGGTATACTGACTTCTGCCATACCGCCCGTCACACGCCCGTGTGTAAGGTCGTGAGGTACATACTGACATGCATTTAATTTCAACACCAGGGGACACATGGCCGTGTACCATGACCGTGAGTCACACACAGCTGAGACACAGGCCCGTGTCTTTGCCTGTGTGAACAAAAATAGGCTATTTACCAAGCCATTTTGCCACTTAACTTGCACACACCTACAACAATTCAAATGGTACCATTTCTAAACACAAATAGGCAACCAAAAAATATCATTTCATGCATAAATCATACCATTGTAATTCCATTTATTCCAATATCCAATTCAATACCATTTACCTAGCCAAAAACATATCAAACCAACATGGTTCATTAATCATAATTCACATATATTACTTAACCTATAATTAACCAATTCATCATCCAAAACCAATCCACAAGACATTACCAAAGCAATTATGCATCACATATCAACATGCCATTTGCTCAAACACTTACACAACCACAATAACCAAAATAAGCCATCTCAATTGGCTATATACATATCAAAACTTATATCATTTACGGACCATACCAAATGACCAAATGTATCCCCAACATATTTATCAAAAGACCATAGCCTATACATGCCTATACCATATATATAATTTCAAAAGTACCAAATAGATGTTCGATAGTGCGATGAAGTCTCTGACGATCCCTGGATCTAAGCTAGCTCAAAAAATAAAATGAAGTAAGCTTTTGTAGCTTAGTAAGGTCGTACGATAATAAACTTAATTCATCAAATAAATGCAACTCAACCAATTAAGCATAATAAGCTATAACACAGATCAATTCACAAACCTTTCTCATGTTTAAAACATGATCACATATGAATTCATCAACTTACCTCTAATAGATACTCGTATAGGTTCTATACATACCTTTATCATTTAAATCGATCTTACTTTCATCCTCGTCCCGTTTATGCCCGTTGAACCATTCAGAATCACTAAAGGATACTCAGGAATCACACATATACAATTCCAATGCCATATCCCAGATATGGTCTTAC
Organism: Gossypium stocksii; assembly: GCA_020496765.1. Taxonomy (NCBI): domain Eukaryota; kingdom Viridiplantae; phylum Streptophyta; class Magnoliopsida; order Malvales; family Malvaceae; genus Gossypium; species Gossypium stocksii. The sequence continues at coordinate 49,278,147 of CM035624.1, forward strand.
ATGTAATCTTGTATCAATGACATAACCCAGCTTTGATCTTACACGAAATCTCGTATCGATGCCATATCGCAGATATGGTCTTACACGTAATCTCAGTAAACCTAATGTCATGACATTTGTATTCTATACTATTCCTAAGGTTCGTACGGGACTTCTGTCTATCGTATCTCTGTCAATCATGTCTCGTAATTCATATTCAACTAGATTCGAAATTCAATTCAATAATATTAACAAATTATAACATAATTCAATAGCATTTATTAGTATACGAACTTACCTTGTATACATAAACAACGAAACTAGCCGATTAGTCGAGTACTTTGTTATTGCTTCAATCTAAGTCCGAATTCCTCCTTTCTTGATCTATATGTAATCAAAATCAACTTATGTAATCTTCTATTTATTCAATTTAATCCAAAATAGGCATTTATGCACTTTTATACATTTGCTCCTAAAGGTTCACATTTTTACAATTTAGATCTTATTACACAAAATCACAAATTCATGCAATTTCTTTAGTACCCATGCTAGCCGAATTCTCTTTAGGTCTCTAGCAGCCCATATTTCTCAAATTTTCACACATTTAACCATAAATTTAACACTTTTCACAAATTAATCCCTAAATTGCCTTTTTACTCAAAATTACTTTACAAAACATGTAAATCTAATAACAAGATTTCATATTTCATCATTAAATATCAAAACACATCAACATTCATCAATGGCAGCTTTCAAAATCTTTAACAGTTTTGCAAAATAGTCCCTAGGCTAGCTAGAACTAGTTATAACGATCACAAAAACATAAAAATCATTAAAAACTGAGTCAAAACACATACCTTACAAGCAATATAAATGGTCGAACCCTAGAATGCATAAAAATGGTTTCTTTCTCCTTATAATTTCGACAATAGCAAGAAGATGGACTAAATTATGGTTTTTTTATTTTTAATTAACTTAAATTAATAAATTACCTTTTTACCCTTAATGACAAACATTAAAAATTCATAATGCATGTCCATTAATGTCCACCCATCTATCAAATGGTCGAATTACCCTTTAAGGACTTCCACCTTTCAATTTCATAGCGTTTTAATACTTTAAACTATAGAACATCATTTTGCATTTTATGCGATTTAGTCCTTTTTATGTATTTAGACATTGAAACGATAAAATTAATTTACGAAACTTTCACACATTCATGCTTTCGTGATCTAAACACATAAAATATAATAAAATAATTTTCTGACCTTAGATTTGTGGTTTTGAAACCACTGTTCTGATTTAGCTAAAAACGGGTTGTTACAAAAATAAGTTGGTGTATTGAAGGTAATTTTTCCAAAGGTCTGATTGAAAATGAGTCTAGGGTTTTTAGCCTAAATTTATATATCTTTTACCTACCTCTAGCTAGCCACACTACCTACAACCTTTTTAAAGACCTATTGATTCAAGTTTCTATGCTACCTACATTAGTAGAGAGAAATTACTATGTTCAACATATGAAGGCATAAGTTAAACTTAAAGATTGCAACATAATCTTGAATAAGGGAATAAAATCAAATTGGTAGGAATTTAGCAAGTCTTTATTGAGAAAGCATTTAGTCTATTCTTGCTATCATAATTAGATTGAGATTAATTTGAATGATATGTATACATAAGTATCATAAATATCAAATTTCTTGTTTTTGAGCATAAGTATACTAAAATCATGATTTTGGGAAGAATGTTGTTTGAAGGAATTTTTAAAAGGGGTTTTCAAGAAATTATTTTCAAATTTTTGTAGTACTCAGGACGAGCAATGAATTTAGTTTTGGGGTGTGGAAACACGAAAATATACATACTTTTTCATGACCTTTTTAACTCAAATTCATGCAGTTTCCATAAAATTCTTGTCGAAAAATATATAATTATTTTGTACTTAAATTATTAAAATTTTTAATTTTAATTATTTTTATAATTAATTTTAATTATTTTCAACAAATTTGCATAAAGGGCAAAAAACGGCTCGGCAGACACTACTAGAAGCACAAAACCGAGAAGCAATTTTGAAGCATCAAGGCAAACTAATTTTTCAACCTAAGATGGTCCAAATTATGTTTATTAATTCATAATATAATTAATTTTAATTTTAATCAAATTTAATTTGGGTTAAATAAATTATTGTTAATTAATTATGAAAAGGGGCCCAGTTGAGCTAAACCAAGAAAATCAATCCAACCTAGCACTGGGCAGCCCAAAACTGTCCCAAATGCTAACCCAATCAGCTTTTTTGGTTGATTATTTGGTTTCCAAAATGGCCCTTGAATACTCCTTCAATTTGCATTCAAACCCGTCAACTATTCATGCCTTTCAAGATTTGCCCTACCTAAAAATATCATGTTTGAAATCTTTAAACATGCCACATGTGTGTCCGGCCATGGGGGAAGTCTTTGGCTGCTGATTTTTGCTATTTTTAGCAGCCTTCTCAACTTATAAATACCCCCTTGGTTGCTCACTTGAAATACATCTCAAACCCATTCATTTCTTCACTTCTCTCTCACTTTTCTCTCTTCATTCCCTTCCATTGTTCTTTATATTCTTCCCCTATTCCTTTGCTGATTTCACCTCTTGAAAAAGAGTCCTTCACCCACAATTTGAAGCAGCACTCAGATGTTCATGGAAGCCTTGGTTCAACAAGAACAAGAGGAGAAGGAGGAGCAGAGCAAACTAAGCAAGCCTCAGAGAAATAGCGGGTTTGATTATTGTTCCTTATCCTTTTAATTTTATTATTGTTGTTATGAAAATGTCTATGAATATTTGTGATGTTGATATGTTTAATTTAATTAATATGACTTAAATTTAATTCAAGTTAGGTTGATTGTATTTCGTCTACTTGAGTTATTAAAATTATGTTTGTGTTGTTATAGGCCTCGGTAAGATATTTGATTAAGTAAAACCATGACTAAGTTATTCTTGCATTACAATTATAAGGTAACTAATGAATTAATTACTTAAATGGATTGAAATTGTAATTAATTAACACGATACTTAATTAGTGCATGTTTAGTCATCTAAGGTAGCTGAGGGTTAAATTAGTAGTGGTATCAACGATACATTAACCTTGCATAACTTGCAATATTATTGTGATTAAACTGTTTCGAGGTAGAAATACATTGTTACCTCACGTAATATTGTATGTGCTTATGATATTGAATTAATTGTTTGAATTGGCATAGAGATATGTACAAGAGATTATTTTAATTTCATAAGTATGTATGTGCATTAACACATTTGCTTATTAAAATTTGTTTAATCGGTTTAATTGACATAGAGATATAGTCAAGAGATAAATGGATTTTGGTAGGTAAGTATGTTCATAAGTTAGCAAATTACCGAGTTACCATGAATTTATTCGTAACAACATAAACACGAGTTTAATAATTCTAAGTTAATAAATATAATTAATCTAACAAAATTATGTCATCTTGATTAAAATAATCTTTTGAAATTGTGCATTGGAACTTTTATTTTATTTTTATTTATGTTCCTTAGTTAAAATCCTAGTTTTTATTCACCTCTTCAAATCAAAACATTTTTTTCACCAAAGTGTTTTAAAATTGCATTCATAAATAATTATTTTCAAAGTCCTTGTGGGTACAATAACTCGACATTTACTTGTCATTTTATTACTTGTTGCGATTGTGTACACTTGCACATTTTCCTCGTTCCATATGGCCTATCGATGAACACCTTCACCCTAAGTCGGTTTGGACTGTGTGGTCAGAAGATAAGTAGTCCATGCCGACTCATTATTTGAGTAGAAGATCAGAAGATCTTGCTGGGATAATGACTAGTTGATTGACGAGGAACCCAAAGAGACAATTAATGGGGATTATCGAAGCGAGCTAATCGCCCATAATCAAATTTGGTTTATTCTATATTTTGATCTCTTAACTAAATTTTTATTTCCTTATGTTATTTTATTATCATAAAAATCTCAAAAATTCACATTTATTTTACTATCGTACTATAACTAAATCAAAGTACTAATTAGATCTTTTGATGTTTAGGTTAAAATTGACCTAGTACTAGCCTTCATTGGGTACAATCCTCGAAGTACTAATCCTCTACATTGTAACTATATTACAACTAAACTCATATACTTGGGAATACCGCTTTGTTGATATATCCTTCATTGTAGTATTCACACTCAAGACATTAGTACGTCTAGAGGCGGTCAATTTACAAGCTTGGAAATAAAAATAAACATAATGTAATAGCCCCAAATTAGGGCCTAGTTAGAATAGTGGTCTCGAGACCACAAATCCGAAGAAGAGTTATACATTTCATGATTATTTTTAAGTTTATGATATGGTTGTATGATAATGAAAAAATTTCATGAAGGAATTTTTATGAGATAATGATTAATTTGTCCTTTAAGACTAAATTTGCAAAAGTTGCAAAATATGAGTTTCTAGAAGATTTAAAGATGAAATAGCATTAGAAAAATTATTAGATGTTCTTATTTAGCAATTAGACCATTTTATAACATGATGGACAAAAATACCCTTGGAAGGGAAAAATTTCAAGGAATGCCATTAAGGGCATTTTGGTCATTAGGTAAATTAATGAAATAAGAAGGGAAAAAGGAGCAAAAATGTGTCCATCTTCTTCCTAAGGGTGCCAAAATTTCCAAAGCTCCATCCTAGGGTTTCTTTCATTTTCAAGCTCACTAGTAAGTCTAATTTAGCCCCGTTTTTAATTCTCTTCGTATTTTTGAAATCCTCGTCGCTTAATTTAGCTATTTCTACTGCTAATTTGAGCTAGGGTTGATGCTAAAAAATATACCCATGCATGACACGCAAGTATTTTGATGCCTAGTGGTAGAATATGCAAGTTTAAAGTGTAGTAAACATATTTTTCTAGGTGATTTTTCATGAAAAACCCTAATAGGGACCAAATTGTAAATGTGGTAAAATATGTAGTAAAAAATTCAAATTGATGAGAAATGTAGGTTGTTATGAGTGTATGAATGGCTCGGCTAGGCTTGGGTAACCAAGAAAGCAAGTGCATTTCATTTTACGAGCCTAGGGACCATTTTGCAAATATGTAAAAGTTTAGGGGCAAAATTATAAATTTTTCCAAAATGTTAATTATGGGCTATTTTAACCAATGTGATTATTAAATAAGCTTAGTTTATTATTATAGATAAAAAAACATGAAGCCCAGACCAAAATCTAGGAAAAAGCAAGGTGGTGGATTAAATCAAACATTCACCCATATTTTGGATCCGAGATAAGTTGTGTATGATAAATTAGCATTATGTATTATGAAAATAATGTTATGACATTGTATGAAATTTATGCTATCTCCATGATATTTATTGATGTGATTTTATAAAGAAATGGTAGAATGATAGTTGAGAAATCTCGGTTAAATTTTAAGGAATACGAGGGATGCCGTAGTCATGACATGAGAAATTGTAGGTCTCGTGTAAGACCATATTTGGGACATGGCACCGGTACCAAATTGAGATCCCATATAAGACCATGTCTGGGACATGGCATTGGCATCAACATGTGGTCCCGTATAAGACCATGTCTGGGATATGGCGTTGGCATTGAGATGAGATTTAAATCCTCTGTAAGACCATGTCTCGGACATGGTGTTCGCATCTAAGAGTGATCTCGTTAAGACCATGTTTGGGACATGGCACCGGTATCAGTTTAAGATCTGGTGTAAGACCATGTCTAGGACATGGCATCGACGTCGACATGAGACCCCATGTAAGACCATATCTGGGATATGGTTTTGGCATCGACTTGAGATCCCATGTAAGACCATATTTGAGATATGCCTTTGGCATCTTACCATGAGAATGACAATTCAGGTATCCTTCTATATTCTAAGTAATTTAACGAGAAAAGTATTCAAGTGGAGGAATCTAACGAGAAAGACTAAAGTTTTGTGATGAGTGATACATGTGTATACAACTATGTTACAAGAAAATGAACACATAACGATATGAGTATGATGGTGAGAAAAGCATGAGTAAGAATATAAAATGATATGAATGTGTCAGTAAGAAAGAGCATGAGTAAGCATGTTGATGTGTAAAGAATTTATATGATATTTCATGATACCTTATTTGGATGCTTATTCCATGATTTATATTGCTATTTTATTTCATGCAACTTACTAAGCAATTATGCTTACTCCCTTTCTTTTCCCTTTTTCCTTGTAGTTTTGCCAAACTAGCTCGGGGGTCGTTAAAAGTCGGAGCTTGAAGTCACACTATCAAACATCCCATTTTGGTATAGTAAAGTTAGTTATTTTGAGTATGGCATGTATAGAAAACTTGGTCATTTTGATATTTTTCATCTTGGGTAGCCAAATGTGTTGCCTATTGATATTATTTAAGTGAAGTTGTACTGGCCTTTGGAAATGGGCTAATATTGATTAAGTTTAATTATGTAAAGTGAATGTTAATGGTGCTAGCATGAAATTGCACAATTAAGCAGAAAAAATGAATATTGATGAATGCATGATTGATGTTGTATTTTGTGGCACTTGAATGCCTTAATTTTTGGGTATTAGATGTTTATAAATGTCATATTAGGTGTTATTAAAATTGGCCTTGTCTTTAAGCCGTGTGTGACATACGGTTAGCCCCACAGGCGTGTAATTAGACCGTGTGTCCCCTGCACCTAAATTATGCAAAACAGAATGCCCAGTAGTAAACGCACGGGTGGAGACACGATCGTGTGTCTCAACCGTGTAGAGGGCACGGCCTAGCACATGGGCGTGTGGCTTGACCGTGTGCCCTAAATTGCATGCTGACGTCATAAACAGAATGTCCAAGTTTTCATACATGGGCGTGTGCCAGGCCATGTGAAAACCCCTGTAGGTTCGAATTGAAAATAAATTCCGCATGGGCTAGGGACATGGGCATGTGCGACCATAAGATCTTCCCACACGAGTGTGTCCCATCCCATATGGGTGTATGGCCCTGTTTTGAACAAAAATTTTCTAAGTGTTTGAAAGTTTTCGATTAAGTCCCGAACCATTCCTGATGTATGGTTTGGGCCTCGTAGGCCCATGAGAAGGTTTTTTAGAAAATGTATGAAAAGTTTTTTAATGGAAATGAAATTTTATGGTTCAACTTTATACGTTTGAGTAAGTGAAGTAAGATAATGCCTCATACCCTATCCCGACGTCGGACACGGGTAAGAGGTGTTACACATAAGATAAACTAAGTCTTAGAAAAATCGGAGAAGTTACCAAAATAAAAAGATATCCCAAAGCCCAACAAGAATCCCACATGGCCTTTAGGTCCTGAGCTCACTTGTACTACCTTTCGAGAGTTTATGCTTCACTTGGATTACTCAGCTCATCGTGACATACCGTATGATCAAACTATCTGTAGTGTATAGAAAGGATTGTGTGAGCTCTTACGATCTCAGTGAATATATAGGAAAGAATAGCCATATAGAACGCACAAAATATAAGTTAAACAAAAACTTTGGCAAAGTTACTATTTTGCAAACTAGGTTCATCTTAGCTATGCGAAGCCTAGTTCACGATTACCTACTGTTAGTTAACTTAAAATAGAAAAACATAATATTTTGAAAAAAAAAACAATCTTATTTATATGTTCTTTTATGTTGGATAAGTGGATCTCCTTATAAATCCTCCCTTTGACTCAAAGAGTCTCAACATGTCCCATAAGTTTAGCATAAAGCTAACATTCTCAAACACACTAAAATATCCCATTGAAAGAAGCTTAACTCAACATTCCCTTATCTCTCCAAACATGTCCTAGGGCCTCTCTCCCAAAATACAAAATAGAGTACACACAATACTATGGCATGCCATTATATCCAACGATTTCAAAATTTTATAGTCATAACATATACTTAAACATAGAGCTCACCAAATAAGAAAAGCTCGTATTTCACTGTTCATAAAAACACATATATAATCACAGTCGCAGAACAAGTTTATAGAAAAGGCTCACTCTCAAAACTTAAGAGAAAACCTTAATATCCTATTTAACACTATGGTTGGCACATGCATATGGCAACCCCTGAACACTTACCAATTTGCTAAAAACTTTAAACAAGCTTCATTTTTCACTTGTCTTTGCCTATGGACGGCTTTGTTAGGTTCGCAATTCATAAACATACACAAGGTCACTAACATAAAAAACATATTAAAATTCATACATAATCACCAATGAACCCAGGTTCGCACATGCTAGTCTTTTGGCGAACCTAGTTTCCTTTATTGTAAACTTTCTTTAATTACCACTAAGTGTCTTAACCTAAAAAAGAAATGAAATCTAACTTTTAAAATCTAAGAGCAAAATTTTAGGGTTTTCGTAGAAACTTTTCAACAAGAGTATAATTGATAAACAAGTTTGAAAGAGTTTTTGTCATTCAAAAGAATATGAGATTTCTATGAAAAGAGCTTATTTTATAAGCACTAAGTGTTTTAATGTTCTTAGGATTCCTTAGTCATATTAGAAGTAGGAAAGAGTTACATGCATGAAGGGTGTTGTTGAGAGTTATGTGCACGAATGGCGATCCTTGTTCACTAGGTCTACTGGCGACCTTAGTTCGCTAGTCCCACTAGCAACCCCAACTCACTAGGCCCTAAACTCTTAGGCCCTTTTCTGGGATGTTAAAAGTTATCTAAATGTGATTGTGTCACATCTCAAAAATTGGGTTAGTAGAATAGGGTTTGTGAATCGAGAGTGGTCTCATCTTGATTTTAAGGTTATCTTTGTGCATTTGTTAATAAAAAAGTCAATTCACAAACATACACAAGTTGTAAAGCCCTGAATTTCAGGCCTAGAAGTATTAGGTCTTAATCATGGGAGCAAGTAGGAGGCTGCAGATAAATGTTTAGTGGTGCAACAAAGTGACACAAATAATTGATTGCTTGAGTGGTTAAGTGTTCTGGGAAGAGTCTGAGAAGTCTTGGCTTCAAGCCTTGACTTGTGCAAAAATTTTGTTTCTTACTTGAATTAACCCTGTCTCTAGTCAGTAGGGTTCTTAAATAAATATGGGTATTTTATGACAAAAAAAGCCTACTAGTCTAGGGGGTAAGTGGCGTGTTACCTATGCCAGAGGATTGAAGTTCGAATCCTGGTGGGGGCAGTGGAGTGTTTCATTTTGCTACAAGTATTGTGGAAGTGTCTTTCATTGATCAAAACACTGAAGTAGTTGAGGGGAATTCGAATTGAGTAGTTGAGGGAGGTGTGATTGGTTTGAGGGATTTGAGGAGGGATTTTAGGAGAAAATCATTGGAAGTTGAAGTGAGAGGTAGTGTTGTGCCAAAATTGGACTATGGGCACACATGAACACGGCTTTGGTTACTCCCTCTCCTCAAATTCTATCAATTACTTTGGAGTTCCTTTCACTTTTTGTTTTGGGTGGCCAAATATTGCTATTGACAATTCGGGATCTTTTCGTGTTGGCCTATCTTGGTTCTTACCTTTTTATTTGGAGACCGATAGTGCTAGGGAGTTTTTGCCAGTAGCTTTCGTCCTTGCTTATTCTTTTGGGTTTTCACTTCTTTCCTTAGCTGAATCCTCTTTATGCTCCTATCTCTTTTCTTTTGGGACTAAACAACTTCCTTTCTTTTGCATCCTATTAGCTTGGCTGAATATTACTTTTCTCTCCCACTCTGTCTTTCGGTTTTTGTCTCTTTGCTTCTTCTCTGCCAATTTACCTCCTCTATACTCCCTCTCACCTCCAACAGGCGTGTATTGGCCGAGCATTGACAGTTCAATCCTCTTCTTTGGTTCCTTGCCGAATCTGTTCATCTTCTTACGCTCAAATTTTGTTTCTCGCTGGTTCAGAAAGTTCTTCGGTAGGAGACGAGGGTATGGATTCAATTGTTAAATTGCATTAGAGTTCTGACTCCCTGTTATGTTAAACTTTGATTGGCAACATCGAATCACATCGAACTTGTTTTACCGGTGGATTGGTAGGCTCCATTGGTTGAAGTAGTAATGGGTAAGTAACGTTAATGATTTCGTTTAGGGATTGTCTTTGTTTGGTCGGTTCTAAGTAGGACAAACGGTGGGCATGGAATTGTTCTTTGGTTTAGGTGTGAGTTAACTCAGGAGCATATGTATTAGGAATCTTGTTAGGTGTGTAAACACTGCCCAAATCGTAAATAGGCAAAAGCTGGAAAAATTACTATTAACACTACACGGGCGTGTGCTTGCTCGTGTGGTAATCCAAACACGTAAACATGGGCGTTTGATTGAAGAGGCCATCATAAACGATTTCATGGGCTTAAACCGTATTGGGCCATGTTGGGCCGAATTAGGCCGTGTGGGGCCACATATTTGTGGGCCCCACACGGATGAACCACACGGATTTGTGAAAAATATTGGGCCAAGCTGTGTAGTTCACATGGCCAAGGTCATTTTTAGGCTTTGTGGGCCACACAGGCGTGTGGGCAAACATAGGCCCGTAATGTGGGCCATGGGCCCATTTCCACTGTTTGACTATTAAGGTTGCATGGGTCATCCTAGACGAATATGGACCTATTGTTGGGTCGGTAAGTGTCCCTGGACCCCTATTGATAAAATGACTATTTTTCCCTTATGTGGTAAAATAACTATTTTGCCCTTATGTGATAATATGACTATTTTGCTCTTATGTGGTAAAATGACTATTTTGCCCGTATGTAGTACTATTTTGCCTTTATGTTGTAAAGTGACTATTTTGCCCCTATATGGTAAGATGACTATTATGCCCCTATGTGAGGTATATATATTTATGCATGTATGACTGTATTTTAGCATGTTATTTAAAATGTAATAGATACATGTATGATTCTATGATATGACATGACATGACTGTATAATGCATTGCATGGGGATGGGTTTATACTAATCGGAGGAAGTGTACTGAAAAGCTTCGAGCCTAAATTACTGGCAGCCTAGCTGCATATTACTGTTTAGTGCTGCAACCGGTGCTAATTCTAGAGTGTAAGGATGAGTGGGTTGATTATATCCCCACATGGAGTGTAAGGTTAGACGGAGATGGAGTGTAGAGGCTGGTTGGGTAGGACTTGTATATTTTCAGTTCATTTATTACTGTTACTACATTCTCTATTGTTAATGCAATGGGCCAAGACACATACACATGACTGTTTTTGTATTGTGTTGGGCTAAAGCCCAAACTGATATCGTCACTGCTACTAAAAAGGGCTTAGGCCCAAACTGTGCTTCTTTTTTGACTGTTTGCATATATGGGATTACACACTGAGATTTCGTAAACTCACCCATCTGTTTATCTGTACAGGTAATCCCAAGCCTTAGGTGGATCGGTGCTGCGAGGGACTCAGCAGTGGCCACACTACCCGTTTAATTTGACTTAGTATTTTTATAAAAATTATGGTTTTGTTATTTGAGTATTTGATTGTAATAATGGCTTCTTTTGGATTTTTATTTTGACATGGGGTTTTATCTATTTTGATTTATAACTGCTAGTAGATGAGGTAATCGAGGTTTTCAAAACAAATCAAGAGTTTTTCAAAAATATGCGCAAGTAGGTAAACCTTTTTAAAAAGTTTCCACAATAAGACGACGTTTTGAAAATTAATCATGCTTTTGAAGTAAAAAACTCTTGATATTAATAAATGTTTTGAAAGTTAACGACCCATCTTAGAATAAAAGCATGGTAATAAAAGAATATTAATAGGAAAACAATGTTTTCTTCAATAACCACTTGTTTTACGAAAAGCACTTCAAAGTGACATCATCAGGTTCGGCCATAATGTCTAGGCCGGGTTTGGGGTGTTAAATTTAGTGGTATCAGAGCTAGGTTACAAAAATCTGCTTGGATTTGGGTTTCCTCCAAAACTTAAAATTTCTAAATGAATTGTTTTAAATGATTTGAAGTATTTTGAAATATTTTACTGAATGTGTGGTTTACCGAGTCTCCGCGCTGATCCTGTAAGTTCTCTTTGAAAACTATATTTTGATTTTGATTGAAACTGCCATAGCTAGGATTACTAAGACTATTGTAGGTAGTACACCGTACTGTAAACTCTTTAGTAGTGTATACTAAAATTGTAGAGAAATCAGTAGACACCAATAGACACTACATTGTGCAAAAATAAAACTCTACACTTTTGATAATGGCTCCATAAAATATCTGTTAAGAAACAATTGGAATTGTAAAACTAATGCATAAAACTGTTAATTCAAGATAAAGTGCAATTTGATAATAAGCACCAAAGGTACTCGTTGAAGGGGTACAAGAGGCAGTGGTAGAGGCCGTAGAAAGGCTTGAGCTGGGTCCTCGTCATATGGCATTATGCGTAATGATGAGACTAGGGAGGCACCGGTATCACCTGAGACTGAGACTAGGTCTCATGATCGTGCGGCTGAGGACGATGCTGTAACACCCCAAACCCAGCCCAGACGCTACGGCCAAGTCTAGTGTGTCACATTGAAGTGTTTTTCGAAAACCATGTTTTCATTGAAAACCCTTCTTAGTGTTTAGAAACTTCTACCGTTAAACTTGTATAAAACCTCAGCTTGTGTTTGTTTATTTTTTTCAAAACGTGGTTCATTGAAATAATCATTCCCTTTTTAAACATTGTTAACAACTTTGTAAAATTTTATGGAATTGTGAAAGCTTGTAAACCTTTGTAGTTTGCGAAAACATGTTATTTTTAAATCAGTTTAAGTATCGAAAAATCAACCTTCTTCGTTATGGCTTAAAGTGAATGGATACTATGCACCAGGTAAGATTCCAGAAAAGAGGAGGTGAGTCAATTAGACTGCTTAAGTACCAAGCTCTCCCTAGATCCAATCCTAGACATGCACACACCCATTGCCACACTTTAACCTTATGACTTGTCCACGAACAACAAATTAGGTTTAAGTCTATTTAAAATATTTATTTATGAAAATGTTTAAGTTGCGGAAGCTTTGCTCTGTTATCGTGTTATTTTGAAAACAAGTAACTTTTATAAAAGCACGCCTTAGAGCTATCCGATTTCGAAATGATTTAAACAATATCATACTTAAGCTAAAAACAAATTAAATAGAGGCTTTATTATAGATTAAAACCCAAAAGAAGATAAATTAAGAAAATGCTGAAATAAATAATTTTAAGAAAATATAACCAAAGGCAGTTCACGTGGCCACTCTGAATCCCTCCTAGCTCCAAGTCCACCAGTCTAGGACTCACCTGTATGGATGGAAGGAAAAGGGTGAGTTTGGAAACTCAGTGTGTAAAGAAAGCCCATCCAGAGTCCAAATCATCTCAAGCCCACTAGGCCTAAGCCCTATCCAGTCTCAGTAATAACCGGTCCAATGCCCTATCCAGATATAGTAAACTAGGCCTTAGCCCTTTTTAGATAATAGTATGGCCCGGAGGTCCATTACAGTATCATATTAGTAATAATGCATGTACGCAAAGCCCAAAGCCCATCCTATGTTCATCCGCTACACTCCACCCATACCAACCATAAACACTCCATGTGGGGAAACAACTCAACCCACCCAGCCGCTACGCACTACAGTCGCAGCATCGCTGCTCAGATAATGTAGCCAAGCCACTAACAGTAATATGAGGCAAAGCCTCTTTTAGTAATCAGTACGAGGCAAAGCCTCTTTCAGTAATCAGTACCTGGCAGAGCCTCTTTCAGTAAACAGTACGAGGCAAAGCCTCTTTCAGTAATCGTGGCAATGCCACTTGCACTTCTTCCATCAATAAACCTAGTCCCATGCAATAGATAATCATGTCATGGCATACAGTGAACAGAAATAATAAAACATGCATTTCAGTCAAATTTAGCCCTAGGGGTATAACAGTCATTTTGCACCTAGGGGTAAAATAGTAATTTCTCACCCTTAAGGGGTATTTCAGTAAATATTCCAGTTTTTAGGGTTTTATGCATATTTCAGTCCCTAATAGTCCAACTTACATCTCAGTAGTTAATTAAGCCCATTTTAGCAGTTTTTAGTTATTAGGCCCTAAACCCCTAATGGGCCCTACAATGTCATTTAGCTACTTAAGCCCGTTTTGTCCAAATTCGAAGTCTAGTTTAGCAAATTTATCCTACAGTATACCATAATACACTTACCACTTACTTTTACCCATATGGGCCCGTAAGCCCATTAGGCCCGAATTTAGCCCATCGAGGCCCAAACTTACTGAAGTGCACGAAATCGCGCACTCACCAACCTTAACGATTTCGGTTACAGATCTATCGTTTCCAACTGACCCACGAGCGCTCGCACGCCCGCAAGCCCACAAAATGCTAGAATTTTGGCATTTTGGCTTTTCAGCTTTTGCCGATTTGAACTACAAGAGGGTGTTTGATGCACACCTGACTTGCGTTTTTACCGGTGAGATCTCCTATGCGATTTCTCATACAATCAATCACTTAACAAATTAGATTTACGAATTAACGATAACGAATGTAATCTAGCTTACCATATTTAGCCAACATCACCTAAGGCCCTTAAGTTCTTACCTTTGCCAAAACTAGTGACTAGATCTAAATCTAGTCGTCCTAATAGCCCTAGCCTTTCACTACTCCTTGATCTTTAGTCCACACTACACATAACAAATCGATGATAACCGATGTAATTCTCACCTATCACATGCGGCCAAAATAAGGCATTATTAACGACTTACGTTACCGATCTTAACTATTAGATCTAGATCTAGATCTAGATCACTTCCACGTCCCTAGCCTTTATTTCTTCTTGCGAAATCCCCCCTTTTTTGCAAACTAGAACACATAAATCGATTAGAAAAAAAACTAGCATTACCTATCACCATAGCCGACAGCCTCCCTAAAGTATTTAGGGACTTTCAGCTTTTCTTAAATCCTAAAATAATGAATGAATAGGAGATTCCGATAACTTACCAAAGGTTTACTAGCCTCGAATTGTTTCCACACACCTTCTTACCCCAGATCTGATGCAGAGTTAACTTAAAGTACGAAAAAAGAACAGATCTAGAGGTTTAGATCCCGAATCACTATGAATATGGAGGTTCAGCTTTTGATACAATAAAAGAGAAAAAGGTAGAATTTGCAGTGGAAAAGAAGAGTTATTGACAGAGGGTAAGGATGTTGTGAGGTTTGGCTAAATGGATTGAAGAAAGAGTGGGGTTTTGGCTTTTGGTGGTAATCGACTAACAAGGTTGAATAAGAGAGGTTTTATGATTGATGATGTAAAGAAGATGGAGAAGAGAATATGAGAAAAATAAAATAAAACAAAATAACAAAAACAAAAACTGATTGAAAGAAAGAAAAACAAATCGGCTATCACCATGAAAAAAATACCCTAACCAACAAAGAAGAAAATAATCCATCAAGGCCAAAATTTTTAAGTGCAATTTGGCACTTAATGCTTATAGCCGAATGAGTCTTTAATTCGGGACAAAAGAATCCTTCCCAAAATTAAATTCCATGATTTTAGCTAATAACAAAGTTTGAATTTCATTCAAACTTCTTCCCATCGCTTAGCAGTAGCCTTATCCCCCTTTTCCACCGATCAGCCGACCCAATCTGCTGCTAGGGAGAGTTTTGGTCCAGCATAACAACTCTTTCCACGTGTGCAGCAACAAGGCAGTCTTCCAGCACGCACAGCAGCTCGAACCCAAGACCTCCAGGGACCCACACACGTTATTGGCCACTGCGACACGTCTTTGCTTTCAATATATTATGGTCGTATTTAATTATAAAGCTTACCTGCTTCAATCACGGGCTAATTAAAAATAAAACAAAAATTTCGCTTACCCAAGCTCGAACTCGCACTCGCTCGAAACCCCTAGCACGCTGTTGCCACTGTGCCACAGGCGCTCTTTATGTTAAACTCTGGTCGTAACTTCTCTTAAGCCCTATTTTAACATAACCCTGATTATTCAAAAAAATAAAACACTTTGCACGCACTGGGAATTGAACTTGGTTCCCCTTCCTGCTTCCGAGTGCGTCTAACCACTGGGCTAGGCTATCCCTTGTGTCCAATTATGACCCAACTTAATTATAAGCCCTAATGCCCATATTCCCCTAAGGAAGAAAAAAAATTTTTTTTGCTAAAGCCATAGGCCAAGCCAAGACTTTTCCCACACAACAAGTACCTCCCAATTCACTTAAATACTAACCTAAACATGAAACTAATAATAATAATTTTTTATTAACTAATTTTTTTTAA
Organism: Gossypium stocksii; assembly: GCA_020496765.1. NCBI lineage: Eukaryota > Viridiplantae > Streptophyta > Magnoliopsida > Malvales > Malvaceae > Gossypium > Gossypium stocksii. Next base: position 49,294,327 of record CM035624.1, read on the forward strand.
AACCTCAAATTTATTCAAGCCGTCTTCAATCCGAACCCAAACTCAAAACCCAATACTTCTAGGCCCAAATTCAGGGTGTTACAAATGCACAGTCCCAGTCTATTTATAGACTGTACCAAAAACATCCAAGTTAAATGTGGTAGTGTTTTGGAACTAGAGTGCGCAGCGGGAGCGTAGTGGTGTAGTCTGTGTTATGTGACTGATCTGATAGTTGGAAATTTCGGGGATGAAATTTCTTTTAGGAGGGGTGAATTGTAACACCCCAAATTTTGGGCCTAGAAGTATTAGGTCTTGAGCATAGGAGCAAGTAGGAGGCTGCACATAAATGTTTAGTGGTGCAAGAAAGTGACACTAATAATTGACTGCTTGAGTGGTTAGGTGTTCTGGGAAGAGTCTGAGAAGTCTTGTGTTCAAGCCTTGACTTGTGCAAAAATTTTGTTTCTTACTTGAGGTAACCTTATCTCTAGTCAGTAGGCTTCTTAAACAAATATGGGTATTTTATGACATAAAAAAGCCTGCTGGTCTTGGGGGTAAGTGGCGTGTTACCTATGCTAGGTGACTGAAGTTTGAATCTTGGTAGGGGCAGTGGAGTCTTTTATTTTGCTACAAGTATTGTGGAAGTGTCCTTGGTTCGCTGAAACACTGAAGTAGTTAAGGGGAATTCGAATTGAGTAGTTGAGGGAGGTGTGATCAGTTTGAGGGATTTGAGGAGGGATTTTAGGAGAAAATCATGGGAAGTTGAGGTGAGAGGTAGTGTTGTGCAAAAATTGGACTGTGGCCACACATGAATACGATTTTGGTTGCTCCCTCTCCTCATTTTCGATTTCTATCAATTGCTTTGGAGTTCTTTTCACTCTCTATTTTGGGTGGCCGAATATTTCTATTGACAATTCGGAATCTTTTCGTGTTGGCCTATCTTTGTTCTTACCTTTTTCTTTAGAGACCGATAATGCTAGGGAGTTTTTGGCAGTAGCTTTCGTCCTTCCTTTTTCTTTCGGGTTTTCACTTCTCTCCTTAGCTAAATGCTCTCTCTATTTTTCTCTCTTCTCTTTTGGGACTGAACAACTTCCTTTCTTTTGCGTCCTATTACCTTGGCTAAATATTGCTTTTCTCTCCCCCTCTGTCTTTCAGTTTTGAGCAATCCCTCTTGTCTCTTTGCTTGTTCTCTGCCGATTTACCTCCTCTATACTCATTCTCACCTTCAACAGGCATGTGTTGGCCGAGGATTGACAGTTTGTGGGCCCCACACGGGTGAACCACACGGATGTATGAGAAGTATTGGGCCAAGCTGTGTAGTTCAGCGGTAAAATCCAAATCATCCATGCTTCTTTCATTGGCCTCCATCCAATACTCGGCCACATTAGGGGTGACTTCAATGACACCGCTAAATAGCTCAACTCCTTTAGACCGTAGTCGTTTCGTAATTGACCCACAGCAACCTAGACCCAATATTGGGCCCAACGACCCTCTCAAGTATCCTTAGCATAGCCTGGGACAATGCATTTTCCCCAGTCATGCGATCACGAGACCCTGTCTTAGTAGTAGGCAACACTGGTGTCTCACTAGTGTCCAGAAGCCTAAGCATCATCAACAACAAAGTTAGTTATTAAACACATAACTTAGCAAAATCATCTCATGGTAAGATAAATTTCATGAACATAGCATACTTAAATTCATACTTTTCGTAAACATGATTATACATACTTTGATCATTAATAACCATACCCTTCCATAAGTTCTTATCTTAACCATTCAAACACTTACCGTTCCTTGCCATTTCATGCCCGTTGAATCACATAAAATAATATTAGATACACGAGAAGCTCATACAAAGTCTGCTAAACATATGGTCGAGACCATTCCTTTTCTTTTACATAGATACACACTCGAGCCATAAATGGGTTTGCTCATACAAGCTGATGGTTGAAATGTAGCTACACGATGCCGTTCACACAAGCTGACAAGTATCTACAAGAAATACCAGAACTTAGCCATCAGTAGGACATTCAGGACTAGCACCCAAAACATGGTAACCCTAATGACATGTCATTTGTATCCTATATATTCCTAAGGTTCAAACGAGGCTCGATAGTCATCATCATGTTGTTAGATTTCTATCATAACATGATATAATAAATAGCATAATATCACATAAATCAAATAACATTAAAGCATTATTTAACAAACAAACTTACCTCGAATACAAAGACAATAAAATAGAATCAACTAGTTTGAGACTTTATATTTTCCTCGATCTATATCCGTACAAGGCTTAACTTGATCTAAATAAGCAAGTTTAATTCATTTAATATTCATTCTATTCAATTTACCAAAATTCATACTTTTGCAAAATTACACTTTTCCCCCCATTATTTTACTTTCTTTACAATTTAGTCCTTAAGTACGTAATTTGAAATTCATGTAATTCCATCCACATAGCATGCTAGCGATTTACGTAGGGACTCATATCAACCCACACAAATAAGAAATTCACAATTTCACCATAACATTTTACTACTTTAACAAATAAGTCCCTAAATCATAATTTCATCAAAAATTACTTTACAAAAGTTATTTATTTACCAACAAGGCTTCATAATCTTTCATAAATTTTCAAGAATTACACAAACACATTCGTGACAAAACCCTAATCCTTTAACAACTTTTGCAAATTAGTTTTTGCTAGATTAAGCTAGAGCGACTTCAAAAACATAAAAATCATTCAAAATGGGATGAAATTTCACTCACATGCACGAAGAAGACTTGGCTAAACCTAGCAGTCTTCAATGGTGGTTTATTTATTCTTTAATTTTGGTGGGTGATAACATTTAGGAAGATGATGTTTTTATTTTTATTATTTTTACTTAACTTATTTACCAAATTACTTAATTAACCTTATAATTTAACCTTTCAATTACTTAATTCATGCCCATAAATCTCCACTCATAATAAAAATGGTCTAATAATAGAATAAATCCCTTAAAATTTTAATTTCATAGCTAATAGATACCTTTAACTATTAGAACTCTACTTTTGCACATTTTATGATTTAGTCCTTTTCACTTAATTAAGCATGCAAGCGTTAAAATTTCTTAACAATAATTTCTATGACACTACTAACATACCGTAGACATTAAAATAATAATAAAATTAATATTTCCACGTCAGACTTATGTTCTCAAAACCACTATTTTGATTTCACTAAAAAAGGGCTATTACAGTAGGGTTTGCATACATTAAAGTTTCACTTTCATATAAAGGTTCGTATACATATAAGGTTCACTTACATATAATGGTTCGTATACATATAAGAGTTGACATGCATATAAGGTTCAAAAACTTGAGTACTTCACAATAACTTTTACTAACTCAATATAGATTAATCGGTTTTGTTTAGTGCATACTTTAACTTAAGAAAATAGTCTAATAAGAATTTAAGTATTCAACATGAACTTATAAATTAGGGAAAATATCAAAAAAAGGTTTCAAATTATATTCATACTAAAAATATATTAACATATCTAATATTCGAGTATTTTAGTACATAACTTTATTAGTTCATGATATGTTGTAATTTAGTGTAGCAGATTAAACTAGTTTTCACACTTTAAAAGCTTGAAATTAAGCATTATCGTTATGATTTAATAATGTTTTAATAAGTTTTGTTAAATTTAATAAAATGTGCAAATTGAGTCCTTTATTGACCTTAGGGGTTGAATGAGGATTAAAGGTAAGAAAATGAACTTTATAAGTGTGCAGGAGACTATTAGAAGCCATATTAAACTGATACTAGCCACTATGTCCCAACACAAAATGCTCAATGTCGCAACATAGGGAGCAGAATGGAGAAATTACGAAACCGTGTAACAACTCAGTTTAGGGCCAAGTCAGAACAGTGGTTTCGGGACCATGAATCCGAAGTAGAAAAATTCATTGTGATAAAGTTTTAAGGTCTATAGTATGACTGAATGCACATGTAAAAATTTCATTAAGAAATTTTATCGATAGACGGTCCAATTTGACTAGTAGGACTAAATTGCAAAAAATGAAAAATATGTGCTCTAGAAACATTAGGTGTTTAATTGTAATGAAATGTAAAGTGGAGGTCTTTATTTTGTAATTAGACCATCATATATAATGATGGACAAAAATGGACATGGAAGGGTAAATTTTCAAAGAAAGGCTAAAATGGCATTTTGGTCATTTGGTTAATAAAAGAATAAAAATGGAAAATAAAGTCAAAATTTGGTGTCCATCTTCCTTTCATAGCCGAAATTCTCAAGCTCTCCATAGCTAGGGTTTCTTGAACTTTCAAGCTTGATAGTAAGTGCATCCTAGCCCCGTTTTTAATGCTATTTATGTTTTTAAGTCGTTATAACCCAATTTACCTATTTCTACCATTATTTTGAAGTAGGGTTCATGTTCAAAATTTTACCCATCATAGACATGCATGTATTTTGATGTCTAATGGTAGAATATGAATGTTAGTTGTATGATAAATAACTTTTGCTAGGTGATTTTCGGTGAAAACGTCAAAAAGGACCTAAACGAAAAAGTTGTAAAATGTGTGTAGAAATATGTGAATAAATGAAAAACGTGGGCTGCTATAAGCATGTGAATAAGTGAAAAGTTCGGGGCAAAAATCTAAATTTTCCATAATGTGATTTTTAGATTGAATTGAATAATGTGATTATTAAATGAGCTAAATTTGTTATTACAGATCAAGAAAGACGAGTTTCTGACCTAGATCGGGGAAAGAACAAGATTATGGACTAAATCGCAAATATTAACTATTTTTGTACCGAGGTAAGTTTATGTGTAAATAATGCATCGTTATATTATGTTTAAATGTTTAATTTTTGCTTGAATTGTATAATTGACCATGTTGATGAGTTTAATCGCATAAATGAGTTAGACGATAATTCGATAAGTGTGGAAGTCTAGTGCGGACCCTAGGAACATCATAGGGTACAAAGGTCATAACATTGAGGTTATCAAGATGTGATTCTATATAAGAACATATCTGGGATATGGCATCGATATGGTAGTATGTGTAAGACCATGTTTGAGACATGGCGTCAGTATGAAATTTCATGTAAGACCATGTTTGGGACATGGCGTCGACATGAGATTTCGTGTAAGACCATAGCTGGGCTATTGGCATTGATATTGGATTGCATGTAAGGCCATGTTTGGGATATGGCATTGTATGACCTATGTATGACTCCCAAGTATCCTTAGTGGTTCCGTGTGGTTCAACAGGTCTAGCTTATACGAGAATGAAAGTACATGCGAAGTAAGTAATACAGGTATGCACAAAGTCCATATGACATTTGGATGGAAGAATAATGATGAGTTAATATATGATGTTTAGTAATGATCTTCTAGTAAGGTTATGAATGGGTAAGAAATGACTATGAGAGTTTAGTAATGCTTACACCAAATTCCGTTATGGATTTTGTATAATAAAGTTATAAATATGATGTCTATTATTTGCATATAAACTTACTAAGCTATATAGCTTACCCCTCTTTTCCTTCCATTGTTTTATAGTGTCACCAAGCTAGCTCAGGGATCAAGAATCATCGGAGTTCATATCACACTATTAAAGCTTCATTTTGGGTATCGATTATTTTGGCATTTTGAAAGTATGGCATGTATAAGGGCTTGGTTATTTTGTATATGTGTCATAGTGAATGGGCTAATGATGTTGGCTCATATTGGTAAAGTGATTATTTTGTATAAGCCCATTTGAAATTTGCTAATGTTGATTATAAGTTTAATCATGTGATGATGCAATTCATGGATGTGGTAAGTTGCATGATTTGAGCTGTTGTGTATGTGATTGTTTGAGTAGGATAGAAATGGCTTGAGAGTGATGTGTTAATGTCTTAGTTGTGGACATTATGGTTGTTTAAGTATGTTATGCTTTGTACCTATAAATTGGTGTTTGTGTGTATGTGTTTCAAGGTAGCAAATGGCTTGGAAAATAGCCTATATACTGTCCACACGGGTAGACATATAGGCGTGTGTCTAGGCCATGTGTGACACACAGTCAGCCCCATAGGTGTGTGAATAGGCCGTGTATCTCCTGCACCTATTTTGAGAAAAATTAATTCGTCACACGGCCTAGTACACGAGCGTGTGGCTTGGTCGTGTGGTTTCATATGGTTGATGATGTCATAAACAGAGAGTTACACAGGGTATGGACACGGGTGTGTGTGACCACATGGCTTAACCACACGGGCGTTTCCTATATCCACACGGGCGTGTGACCCCTATTTAAGGCAAAAAATTTATAAGTTTGTAAAATTCGCTAAAGTTCTTGGTTTAGTCTCGAACCGCTTCCAAAGTATATTTTGGGCCTCGTAGGCTCACTTTAAGGATGATGTGAATGAATGTAAAGAGTTTTAAAATTTGGATGGAAATTTATGGCTCAAAAATGTATGTCTGTTTGTGTTTAAGTCTGGTAATGCCTCGTACCCTGTTCCAGCGTTAATACAGGTAAGGGATGTTACAATTAGTGGTATCAGAGCTATAGTTTAGTCAATTTTTGGGCTAACCTAGAGTGTGTAAGAGTCTAGCTATAATACGATACATAAATTGTGATAGTGTGACAACTCTTGACGATTTTAAAATGTGTTTTCATATAGTACATGGATCCCGATAGAGCAGTGGCAGATGATGTTGAAAGTAACGTGCCTACTCCTGCTGAAAGGATAGTGCCACTAGAGAATAGACCCGTGACCGTGAGTCAGGGAGGAGAGGCTCGAGAGGCCTCCTTACAAGTAATAAGTGAATGGTTTACTGAGTTCATTCGCATGAATCCAGCTATTCGACCTCCACCCCCTCCAAACCCTCAACCTACCCTTGTAGCTCCCCAAGTTGTGGAAATGATAAGAAGGAAAAAGCCTTCGATTGACAGAATCCGAAAGGAAGGGGCCGAAAAATTTTGAGCTAATGTAGATGATGATCCAGAAAGAGCATAATTCTGGCTTGAAATGAGTTGTTGTACACACCAGAAGAATGTATAAAGTGTGATGTATCACTCATACGAGATTCGGCTTACTAATGGTGGAATACCCTTGTGTCGGTTGTGCCAAGGGAGAAGGTAACTTGGGAATTTTTCCAGGAAAAGTTTCATAAGAAGTATATTAGCCAGAGGTTTATTGATCAAAAAGAAAGGAATTTCTTGAATTAACGCAAGGTCAAATGACTACAACTAAGTACAAGCGTGAGTTTGTGAGACTTAGCAAATCACTCGAGAATGTGTATCTATTGAGGCCATCAAGTGTAAGAAGTTTGAGGATGGGCTAAATGAGGACATTCGATTGTTGGTTGGCATCCTAGAATTTCGACCCAGACGTTATGGCCGAATCTAACGTGCTACATCATAGTGTCTATTGGAAAAACATATTTTGTGAATCATATTTGTCGTCAGATAAAAGCCCCTTGTGATTTATTGAAAAACTTTAGTGAGTTAAGCTCTTTACTATTTATCAAATTAAATTGTCAACATGCTTGCTGTATTAGATGCCATTGATATGCAAAACTGATTTAAATCGTGGAAGCTTTTAAACCTTGAAGTTTGAAACACGTGTTTAAAAAACAGTTATTTTTCTAGAAATCTCATCCTCTTCAAATTAGCAGTTTTAAGTAAATGATCAAATGCCCAATTATAAATTAAATCTCATAAATGGCTTTATTACAAAAATAAAACCCAATACGTAATTTAAAAAAATGCAAATAAAACCAGATGTAAATTAACTGCAGATGTGTGGCCACCTTCGAGTCCCTCGCAGCACCAAACTGCCTAAGGTTGGGGATTACCTGCACAGTTTAAAAGAAAAAGGGTGAGTTTATGAAAACTCAGTGTGTAAGCCCCTATCAGTCATTCGGTAAACAGGATGCAGTAACAGTCTGGGCCTGAGCCCTATTCAGAAATAGTCCAGTGTGGGCCTTAGCCCAATACAGTATCAGTACAGTGCAGTAATGTAATAGTGCAACCCACCCCAATCCAACCAACACACCATTTTGTACCACCAACACACCATGTGGGGATAAAATCGACTTACCCAGCCAGCACACCCTTATCGCAGCCGAGCTGCCAGTACAATATATGTGGTAAGGCCACCATAAACAGTATATGTGGCAAAGCCACCAGTAACGATAAATATGGCAAAGCCACCAATAGCATTATATGTGGCAAAGCCACCAGTACAGTATACTTCCTCCATATTAGTATCCTGATCTCGTGCTGTATGTCATGTCATAAATAATATATTATGCAGCATGTCATGCTCAATAACAGTCTTGTTTATATCATAAATACAGTCAATCTACCTCTAGGGGTATAATTAGTCATTTTTCCCCTTTAAGGGTATTTTGGTCATTTTTCCTATTTTGGGATCTTGGTACACGTACCAACCTCTTAGAAGTTCTATAATCACCTGGAGCTACTTCTCTAACCTAAATGGTCATAGCAGTGTAAATGGCCCGAGGCCCATTGCTCGGCCCAAGTGGGCCCACACGCTCTAAGACCCATTTAGCCCAGGTTTAGCCATGGCTATGCGAACTACAGAGCCTAGTCTGGTATTCTCCACATATTATGGATTTCCTCCATGTGGGGTCCATGAGCCTATTAGGCCCACACGGCCCATAACGGTAAAAGCCCACGAGAATGCTCATGGTGGTTTACGCCCATATATCGTGGGCTCGCCTTACCACACGCTCGCTCGCGCACTCGTGTGGCATCAATGCATAGACTTTCAGCTTTCGGGCTTTCGCCGTTTTGCAGTTAAAGCGGAGTGTTTACACACCTGTTTTGCAAAAACATGCTAACATCTACGTTTTCCGAACCTATAATCAACCAAGGTACACATATTAGCTTTACAACCAATAGGGTTAATAATCAGTTCATCTCCAAATCGACAACCATTGCTCACCTTGGTTGAGAAATACTGCTTATACCTCTACGATAGTTGGCTAGAAAAAATCACCCTTCCTTGTCAATTAATTGAAATAAAAGAGTAATCTATTAGTTACGACTGCCTAACCCAAAGGTTGATAAGCACTAGTCCAAAAGGCCCAACCCCTGGATCAGGGAACAAGTATTCGACCTCAATACAACATAACCCAATCTATCCCCAGTCGACCCAAATAATTGAGAACAGGATAACCTTAGATCGAAATAAACAGAGAGGTCCAAAAAATTTAGTACTTCTAATAAACCCCTTAGGACATCTAGGACCAAACGAACATCATATCACAAAGAGGGTGAAAGATCCCAATCCAAAACCATTAGAAGAAGCAACATTTGGCTTTTTAGAAAAAAGGGAACAACTTTGAAAATATAAAAAGAATAGAGGACAAATAACTCAGCGAATGATTAGAACCACTGCCACCGAAACTTGAACAATGAGAGAGAAAGAAAGAATCAGTTATGAAAGAGACAGAAAATGTGAAGAATGGTGAATGAAGAGGGGAAGAAAGAAAAGTATAGAGAAGAGAGAAGAGAGAAGAGAGAGGTTCGGCTAAAGCTTGGAAAAGCAGAGGGAAACAAAAGAAGAAAGATGATTTTGGCTACAAGAAGAAGAGAAACCAAGAATGTTGAAAAGGAAAAAGAAATAATGAGAAAAAGGGTCAGTTAAAATAAGGAAACAATATGTTCGTGGAAAGAACTCAAAACCGCAGCACAAAGGAACCAAATACTCGAATTGTCAATAGGCACTTTTGGCTTTAGAAACAAAAGAGCGAAATAACTTCAATGCCAAATGGTAAAAATCGAAAATGAGGAGAGGAACAGCAGCCAAAGCCGAACTCAAGTGTGATTTCAGCACAACACTCCTACACACTTCAACCTCGTTTTTCTCCCCAATCTGCTCCTAAAAATCCTCCCAACCTCTCCAAGACTAAGTCAAATTCACTAACTAGCAAATTTTGAGTCACATTCTACTTCTCACATTGCAAGAGAGCAAAATAAATATTCGTTGTGCACAAAGTGACTTGGACTCAAGCCCTCATTGTGTCCCCAACACGCCACTATCACTTAGCCTAACAAGCTCCTTTATGCCATAATTAAACGCATATTTTAAAAGGTAGCCCCTTTAAGTCTAGTTCCTCTAATTAAGAAAATCAGAATCATTTGCAGACGACAAGACCTGAACCTAGGATTTCTCAGGGACTCCCAACCACTCCTAAGTGACTCAAACAATCCATTATTCGAATAAAACCACACAAAATCAAAACATAGATTTTTAGGGCATTACAACTCTACCCCCTTAAAGAAATTCCAGCCTCGAAATTTACCTGGTCAAAAAAGGTGAGGGTATTGTTGTCGCATCAGCTCTTCAGGTTCCTAGATGGCCTCCTCTGAACCATGATTACGCCACAACAGTTTAACTAGTGGAATAGATTTCCTTCTTAGAACCTTCACATCACGATCCAATATCTGTATCGGTTCCTCCTTAAAGGTCAGATCTAGTCTAACCTCGATCTCCTCAACCGACACTATGTGTGAAGGATCAAAGCGATAACGCCTCAGCATGGAGACATGAAATACATCATGGATCCAGTCTAACTCTGGAGGCAACTCAAGTTGATAGGCGACTGGTCCCACATGCTTCAGTATACGGTAAGACCCAATAAACCTAGGGCTTAGCTTGCCCTTCCAACCAAACCTCAAAATCGTCTTCCATGGTGAGACTTTCAGAAAGACATAATCCTCCACGGAGTACTCGATCTCCTTATGTTTCAAGTGCGCATATGACTTTTGTCTGTCTGATGCTGCCTTTAAACGATCTCGAATTAACCTTACCTTGTCTTCAGTATCAGAAACAAACTCAGGACCCAAAGTTCATCGTTCACTCAACGTAGTCCAATAGGTAGGGGTACGACATCTACGACCATATAATGCCTCGTACGATGCCATCTGGATGTTGAACTGGTAACTATTGTTATACGTGAACTCTGCTAACAATAAATAGTCTTGCCAGCTGCCTTGAAAATTAATTACACAGCTTTTTAGCATGTCCTTCAGTACCTAAATCACCCTCTCTGACTGACCATCTGTTTGAGGGTGGAATGCAATACTGAAGTCCAACCTTGTACCCAGTGCCTCGTGTAACTTTTTCCAAAACTGAGACGTGAAATGAAGATCTCTGTCAGATATGATGGAAACCGATACCTCATGCAATCTTCCAATCTAGCCACATACAACTTAGCTAGCTTCTGCAACGAGTAATCTGTACGAACTAGGATAAAATAGGTAGATTTAGTCAATCAGTCCACAATAACCCATATCAAATCCTTCTTAGTAGGCATTAAGGGCAGCCCATTCACAAAGTCCCTGGTTACCCTCTCCCACTTCCAAAGTGGAATCTTAACTGGTTGTAGTAAGCCTGAAGGTAGCTGATGCTCATCCTTAACTTGCTGGCATGTCAAGCACTTGCTCACAAAATCAGTAACTTCGCGTTTCAGTCCTGGCCACCAGTATAGCTCATGAAGATCTTAATATAACTTGTTTCCACCAGAATGCATAGCATATGGACTACTATGTGCCTCTTGTAGTATAGACTGCCTTAGATCAGAATTCCTCGGTACATAGACTCTCCCACGGAAACACAGTACTCCTTCACTATTCAACCCAAAATCTGAAGTCTCCCCACTCTCAACTTGTCGAAAATGACAAACCAGTGTCTCATCCATCAACTATTTACCCATAATTTACTGAGTCCACGTCGGTCTAACTTGCAGCTCAGCCAACAAGCTACCATCATCAAACAAGCTGAGACAAGCAAACATCGCTTTTAAATTAGATGCAGCTCTACGACTCAGTGCGTCAGCTACCACGTTAGCCTTCCTAGGATGGTACTCAATTGAGCAATCATAATCCTTAAGCAACTCTATCCACCTTCGCTGCCTAAGATTCAACTCCTTCTGAGTGAGAAGGTACTTCAGGCTCTTGTGGTCAGTGTAAATAATACACTTCTCACTGTACAGGTAATGCCGCCAGATTTTTTGTACGAATACCACCGCGGCTAACTCTAAGTCATGTGTAAGGTAATTCACTTCGTGAAACTTAAGCTGACGAGATGCGTAGCCAACCACCTTACCCTCCTGCATCAACATACATCCTAAACCCACGTGTGATACATCGCTGTAGACGGTAAACTCTTTCACAGATTCTGGTTGTATCAAGATAAGGGCCTCAGTTAGAACTTTCTTTAGTTTCTCAAAACTTTCGTGCTACTTATCAGTCTAGTTAAACAGTACTCCCTTATGCAGTAACTTAGTTAGAGGTGCAGGAATCAGTGAAAACCCCTCCACAAATCATTTGTAATACCCCGCCAGACCCAAGAAACTTCAAATTTTAGACACGGCTTTAGGTGGTTTCCAATCTAGAACAACGTTAATTTTCTGAGGATCAACTCTGATTCCCTCGGTAAACACTACGTGACCCAGAAATGTCACCTCTCACTGCCAAAATTCGCACATGCTAAACTTAGCGAATAACTATTTTTCCCTTAAAATCTGCAAAATGACTCGGAGATGCGCTTCATGCTCATCTTCAGTTCTCGAATACACTAGGATGTCGTCTATAAACACTACCACGAATCGGTCCAGAGAGGGTTGGAACACTCAGTTCATGAGGTCCATGAAGGCTGCTGGTGTAGTCATTATCGCAAACAACTTTACTAAGAACTTGTAGTGACCATAACTAGTCCTAAACGCTATCTTGTAAACATCAGCCTCTTTAACTCAGTTGATGGTACCTAGAACGGAGATCTATTTTAGAGAACACTAAAGTTCCTCGTAGCTGATCAAACAGATCATCTATCCTTGACAAAGGATACTTATTCTTGACAGTCAATTTATTTAGTTGTCAATAATCGATGCACATTTGCATGGATCCATCCTTCTTCTTCACAAACAACACTGGTGCTCCCCATGGAGACATACTAGGTTGGTCTAGTAGCTCTTGAATTTGAGCCTTTAATTCCACTAGCTCCTTTGGTGCCATCCTATAAGGGGCGATGGACACTGGAGCTGTTTCAGGCAGGAGCTCAATACCAAATTTGACTTCACGGTTCGGAGGCAACCTAGGGAGCTCATCAGGGAATACATCAGGTAAATCCTTAACAGTTTTGATATCTTCGATAGAAGGACCCTCAAAATTAGATACACCAATGTAGGCTAGAAACACCTCACAACCCTTACAAACCAGTTTCTCGGCCCTTAATGTAAAGATTACATTTGATAGATAATCCCTTCGCTCCCCAATCACAACCACCTCCTCATCCTCAATAGTCTTCAATATCATACGCTTAGCAACACAATCCAAACTTGCTCGGTGTTTCACCAACCAATCCATCCCCAAGCTTAGGTTGAAATCACCAAACGATAGCTCTATCAAATCCGTTAGAAAGATAACTCCCAAAACCTCTTGGGGCACACTCCTGAACAACTTATCTACCCTTATCCTTACTGACTATTCTAGTAGACTTATCACAGTCATCTTACTAATAGTACAACAGAATGTCCAAAATCCCAGCCACAGTGCATGCAATGTATGAATACGTAGACCCAATATCAATCAGAGTAGTATAGGGTACATTATGAATTAGGGACGTACGAGTTATAACATCTGAGGTGTCTCCGTCCTCTCAGCAATGTGCAGTATATACCAAAGCTGGCTGCCTCGCCTCAGTATTACCAGCACCTCTGCCTGGTGCCCTACAACCTCATTCCATACCATCTCTACCTCCGGCCTGACCACGGCCTCTTGGTGGCTACTGGACACCTCTTACTACCTGTACATAACCCTGTCCTGTAGCTTGCACCTGAATAGGTCTCTGAGGATAATTTTTAACTTGATGCTCCATAGACCCACATCTAAAACGCGCCTTAATCTTCTTCTAGCACTCACCCAGGTGATGCCTTCACAATCTACTAAGGCTGTGATCTCGCAACAGGAAACCCAGCTTGGACTGGCCCGTCAAACCTGGCCTTCTTTTTAGGCCCACTAAAAGAACCTGAGGGCCCTGAATCCCTCTTACTTCTACCCTTATCCTCTTCACGGTTCTCGCATTCAGAGCGCTTCACGTGTTAAGTGATTTTTGCCTTTTCTACTAGGGTAGCAAAATCTCGCTCCCTCTGCGGAGCTATCAAGACTCGTAGCTCATCTCGAAGAACATTCTCGAATCGCACACAATGTTCATATTCAGTCGCCACCATCCCATGAGCATAGCGGCTAACTTGTAGGAATTCTGCCTCATATTCTGCCACTGATTTATTCCCCTGGGTCAAGCTTAGAAATTCTCTTCTCCGGGCATCCACATAACTTATGCCCATTTACTTTCCTTGAAAAGCAGCTTTAAAGAATTCCCAAGTTAATCGATCGGCCTAAGTACCCTCTCTCACGGTCAACCACCACTGATAAGCCTCGTCCCGCAATAAAAATACTCCACCTTTTAGTTTTTGCTCAGAAGTGTAGTCAAGATCGTCATTTATTCTCTCTGTGGCCTCTAACTAATATTAAGCCACATTAGGGGCTACTCTAGCAATACCCCTAAAGATTTTCGCTTCATTCGACCGGAGTCGTTTTAAAATTAACCCTTGGCCCACAGCACCTATATTGGTCCCTCCAACCCTCTCCAAAATTTGGAGCATAGCTTGGGATAGTGCATCATCTCTAGCCGTGCGATCGTATGATCCCGTCTTAGTTACAGGTGAAGCTGGTGCCTCTCTTGCCTCAACGTTAGGTATATGGCCCGATACTAAAGACCCAGCTTTAACACTTTTACGGCCTCTACCGCGACCTCTCAAACTCCTTCCACGAGTATCTCTAGTACTCATATCAATTCACGTATTATCTATTTTAGAAATCTTATGTATCAACTTTACAGTTTCAGTAATTATTAGCAGATGTTTTATGAAAGGCAGTAGTTAGGGTTATTTTTGCAAATCAAGGTCTCACCACAGTTTTTAGTTTCCTACAGTTTCAATTTACCCTAACTAGAGTATCACAGTACAGTCTCATATCTAAAAGAGTTTTAGTATTGTTTTTCAATCTAAACAGTCATCAGATATCAATAAACTTACAGATTTGGCGCTGGAGACTTGGTGTGCCACACTTGTGAACCTTCCAAAAACATCTTAAGAATAGTTTTTCATAAATTCAAAATATTTTAAAACCCATTCCATAGTCGAGTTTTGTAACCTAGCTCTGATACCACAAAATGTAACTCTAAAAACCCGGCCTAGACATTATGGTCGAATCTGACGTGCTACATCATAGTGTCTATTGGAAAAACATATTTTGTGAATCATATTTTTCATCAGATAAAATCCCCTTGTGATTTATTGAAAAACTTTAGTGAGTTAAGCTCTTTATTATTTATCCAATTAACTTGTGAAAATGCTTGTTGTATTAGATGTCATTGATATGCAAAATTGATTTAAATCATGGAAGCTTTTAAACCTTGAAGTTTGAAACGCGTGTTTGAAAAATAGTTATCTTTTTAGAAATCCCGTCCTCTTGAAATTAGCAGTTTTAAGTAAATGATCGAAAGCCCAATTACAAATTAAATCCCATAAATGGCTTTATTACAAAAATAAAACCCAATACGCAATTAAAAGAATGCAAATAAAACCAAATGTAAATTAACTGCAGATGTGTGGCCACCTCCAAGTCCCTTGCAGCACCAAACCGCCTAAGGATGGGGATTACCTACACAGTTGAAAAGAAAAGGGTGAGTTTATGAAAACTCAGTGTGTAAGCCCCTATCAGTCATTCGGTCAACAGCATGCAGTAACAGTCTAGGCCTGAGCCCTATTCAGAAACAGTCTAGTGTAGGCCTTAGCCTAATACAGTATCAGCACAGTGCAGTAATGCAACAGTGCAACCCACCCCAATCTAGCCAACACACCATTCTGTACCACCAACACACCATGTGGGGATAAAATCGACCCACCCAGCCAAACACCATTATCGCAGCCGAGCTGCCAGTACAGTATATGTGGCAAGGCTACCATAAACAGTATATGTGGCAAAGCCACCAGTACCGGTAAATGTGGCAAAGCCACTAGTAACATTATATGTGGCAAAGCCACAAGTACAATATACTTCCTCCATATCAGTATCCCAATCCCGTGCAATATGTCATGTCATAAATAATATATGTATGCAGCATGTCATGCTCAATAACAGTCTTGTTTATATCGTAAATACAGTCAATCTACCTCTAGGGGTATAAAAGTCGTTTTTCCCCTTTAAGGGTATTTTGGTCATTTTGCCTATTTTGGGATCTTAGTACACATACCAACCTCTTAAAAGGTCTATAGTCACCTAAAGTAACTTCTCTAACCTAGATGGTCATAACAGTGTCAATGGCCCGAGGCCCATTGCTCGGCCCAAGTAGGCTCACACCCTCGTGAAGCCTATTTAGCCCAGGTTTAGCCATCACTATGCGAACTACAGAGCCTAGTCTAGTATTTTCCACATATTTTGGATTTCCTCCATATGGGGCCCACAAGTCCTTGGGCTTACACGACCCATAACGGCATAAGCCCACGAGAACGGTCCATTGGGCCCATATTTTGTGGTTCTACAGTTAAAGCAGGGTGTTTACACACCTATTTTGCAAAAACTAGCTAAGATCCACGCTTTCTGAACATATAACCAACCAAGGTACACATATCAGCTTTACAACCAATAGGGTTAATAATAAGTTTATCCCAAATCGACAACCATTGGTCACCTTGGTTGAGAAATGCCGCTTATTCCTCTACGATAGTTGGCTAGAACCGATCACCCTTCCTTGTCGATTAACTGCGATAAAAGAGTAATCTATTAGTTACGACTGCCTAACCCAAGGGTTGATAAGCACTAGTCCAAACGGCCCAACCCCTGGATTAGGGAACAAGTATTCAGCCTCAATACAACAAAACCCAATCTATCCCCAGTCGACCCAAATAACTGAGAACATGATAACCTTAGATCAAAATCAACAAAGAGGTTCCTAAAACTTTAGTACTTCTAATAAGCCCTTTAGGACACCTAGGACGAAACAAACATCATATCACAAAAAGGGTTAAAGATCATAATCTGAAACCATTAGAAGAAGCAACATTCAGCTTTTTAAAAAAAGGGAATAACTTTGAAAATATAGAAAAAATAGAGGATAAATAACTCACCAAATAATTAGAACCACCTCCATCGAAACTTGAACAAGGAGAGGGAAAAGAAAGAATCAGTTATGAATGAGATCGAAAAGCTGAAGAATGGTGAATGAAGAGGTGATGAAAGAAAAGTATAGAGAAGAGAGAAGAGAGAGGTTCGGTTAAGGCTTGGAAAAGCAGAGAGAAACAAAAGAAGAAAGATGATGTCGGCTACAAGAAGAAGAGAAACTGAGAATGTTGAAAAGGAAAAAGAAAGAATGAGAAAGAGGGCCAGTTAAAATGAGGAAACAAAATAGTCGTGGAAAGAACTTAAAACCGTAGCACAAAGGAACCAAATACCCGAATTGTCAATAGGTACTTTCAGCTTTAGAAACAAAAGAGTGAAATCACTTCAATGCCAAATGGTAAAAATAAAAAATGATGAGAGAAATAGCACTCAAAGCTGAACTAAAGTGTGATTTTGGCATAGCACTCCTACACACTTCAACCTCCTTGTTTTTCTCCCCAATCTCCTCCTAAAAATACTCCCAACCTCTCCAAGACTAAGTTAAATTCACCAACCAGTAGAGTTGAGTCACATTCTACTTCTCACATGGCAAGAGAGAAAAATAAATATTCCTTGTGCACAAAGTGACTCTAACTCAAGCCCTCATTATGTCCCCAACACGCCACTACCACTTAGCCTAACAAGCTTCTTTGTGCCATAGTTAAACACAATATTTTAAAAGGCTACCCCTTAAAGTCCAGTTCCTCTAATTAAAAAAAAAATAGAATTATCTGTAGACAGTAAGACCTAAACCTAGGATTTCTCAAGGACTCCCAACCACTCCTTAGCCACTTAAACAGTCCATTAGTCGAATGAAAACATATAAAATCAAAACATAGATTTTTGGGGCATTACAGCTTTACTTGTTGAGAGAGCTTGCAAAGCCAAAGAATTGGGTAAAGTGAAAAGAAAAGTTGAAATTGAGTCTCGTGACTCAAGGAATAAACACTTGGGTAAGTCATTTCAGTCCTTATCCAAGAAGTTGAGAGAGTCCCACGAGTGCCAGATTAATGATAGAGCTTGTCTCAAGTGTGGCTCCCCAGATTATTTTATTAGAGATTGCCTCGAGAAGGCAGAAAAAGAGAAGTTTCAGAGTGTGAGATTGGGTAACACCGCTAGTAAAGGGAGACCATAGAGAAATTTAGGAAATAGAGCGAGTAGCAAGGGTGCGCCTAGAGAATCGACTATGAGATCTGAGAGTAAGGCACCTGCGAGGTCTTACACATTTCGTACTCGCAAAGAGGCTTCATCTCCTGATGTGATTATGGGTACTTTTTCCCTTTATGATACTTCTATTGTTGCTTTGATTGATCTGGGATCTACCCATTCGTATGTTTGTATGAAACTGTTGTCTAGTATGGACATGCATGTTGAATCTACAGAATTTGTGATAAAAGTGTCAAGCCCATTAGGCAAGTATGTGTTAGTTGACAAAGTATGTAAGAATTGTCCTTTGGTGATAAGAGGTCACTGTTTTCCAGCTAATCTCATGTTATTATTGTTTGATGAATGTGATATAATTCTTGGTATGGATTGGTTAACTGCTCATGATGTGATAGAAAATTGTGGAAGAAAATTTATTGAACTGAAATGTGAAAATCGAGATATTCTTCAGGTTGAGTCAGGTGAATTAGATAACTTGCCTGTAGTGATTTCTTCTATGACTGCTCAGAAATGTATAAGAAAGGGTTAGGAAGCTTATCTTGCCTTTGTACTCAATACAAAAGAGTTTGAATTGAAAATTGAATCAGTACCGATAGTATATGAGTATACGGATGTGTTTCTAAAAGAGTTGCTCGTATTGCCTCCTATTAGAGAAGTTGAATTTGGTGTTGACTTAATTCCTAATACTGCACCTATTTCAATTGCTCTGTATAGAATGGCTCTGATGGAACTAAAGGAGTTGAAAGTTCAATTACAAGATTTAACAGATAAGGGTCTCGCGAGTATTCTCCGTGGGGTACACCGATGCTATTTGTAAAAAAGAAGGATGGATCTATGAGGCTTTGCATCGACTACTGATAGCTCAATAAGGAAACCATAAAGAATAAGTATCCTTTGCCAAGGATTGACAATTTTTTTGACCAATTGAAGGGAGCCACAATGTTTTCAAAGATAGACTTGAGGTCCGGTTACTACCAGTTGAGAGTTAGGGAGCCAGATGTGCCAAAAACTGCATTTCGGATGAGGTATGGTCGTTATGATTTCCTTGTCATGCCATATGCTTTAACGAATGCTCCTGCTTTATTTATGGATTTAATAAATCGTATTTTCTAACCGTACTTGGATAAATTTGCTGTTGATTTCATTGATGATATACTGATTTATTCTCGTGATGAGACCGAGCATGCCGAGCACTTGAGAATTGTTTTGCAAACCTTGAGAGACAAACAGTTTTGTGCTAAGTTTAGTAAAAGTGAATTTTGGCTTCAAGAAGTCGTATTTTTGGGACACATTGTTTTGAGTGATGGTATTAGAGTTGACTGTTGAATGGAAACCGCTGAGGAATATGTCATAGGTTAGAAGCTTTCTAGGCTAAGCCAGTTATTATAGATGGTTTGTTAAAGGATTTTCTATGATTGCTACTCCGATGACGAGGTTGTTACAGAAAGATGTCAACTTCAAATGGACAGAAAAGTGCCAACAAAGTTTTGAGGAACTAAAGGTATTGTTGACTGAGGCTCCAGTTTTAGTACAACCTAAACCGAGAAAAGAATTTGGGGTCTATAGTGATGCATCCTTGAATGGGTTGGATTGTATACTTATGCAAGAAGGCAAGGTAATAGCTTATGCCTCAAGACAGTTGAAACCGCATGAGAGAAATTATCCGACACATGACTTGGAGTTAGCAGCCACTGTGTTTGCTTTAAAGATTTGGAGACACCATTTGTTTGGTGAGGAAAACCATATTTATACCGATCATAAGAGTTTAAAGTATTTGACGACTCAAAGGCATTTGAACTTGCGACAATGAAGATGGCTCGAGTTGTTACAAGATTATGAGCTAGTGATCAATTATCACCTGGGAAAGGTGAATGTAGTCGCCAATGCTTTAAGTAGGAAATCCTTGTTTGACTTGAGAGCTATGAACACAAGCTTGACTTTGTTTGATAATGGTTCGATTCTAGCTGAGCTGAAAGCTAAACCGGTGTTTCTTTAGCAAATTTGTAAAGCTTAGAAGAATGATAGTGATTTGCAAGCTAAAAGAGGTCAGTGTGAATTGAGTAGTGATTCAGATTTTTGGATGGATTCAAATAATTTCTTGATGTTTCAAGATAGAGTATCTATACCAAAAAATGATAAGATTATTCAAAAAATTTTACATGAGGCACATAGTGGTTGTTTGTCTGTTCATATGGGTAGTACGAAAATGTACAATGATTTGAAGAAATTGTATTGGTAGCTTGGTATGAAAAGATATATTTTTGAGTTTGTATCAAAATGTTTGATTTGCCAATAGGTAAAGGCCAAACATCAAGTGCCCTCGGGTTTACTTCAGCCAGTGATGGTACTTGAGTGGAAATGGGATATGATTATGATGGACTTCGTAACAGATTTGCCTTTGACCCAGAGGAAGAAAGATGCCATTTGGGTCGTTTTTATCTATTGACGAAATCGACTCATTTTATTCTAGTATTTACCGACTACTCGCTTGATAAGCTAGCTAAATTGTACATTACTGAGATTGTGAGATTGCACGGAGTGCCTATTTCTATTATTTCGAATAGAGATCTGAGATTTACATTGAGATTTTGGAAAAACTTGCTAGAAGCTTAGGGTACGAAATTGAATTTTAGCACATCGTTTCCTCCACAAAAGGATGGTCAATCGGAAAGAGCAATTCAGATTCTCAAAGATACGCTGTGATGTTGTGTTCTAGAGTTTGAAGGTAGTTGGGAAAAATATCTACCCTTGGTTGAGTTTGCTTACAACAACAGTTTTTAGTTGAGTATAAAGATGGCACCGTATCAAGCATTGTACGGCCGCAAATGTCATGAAGATCATAAATAAGCTTTATGATTGTTTTGCTTGATTGATGAAGAATTATGTTGAATGAAGAATATTATCTTTGGCTGTGGCATACATACATACTATGATTCATGTTGGCATATCTTGAGACTTATTATAAAATTTTCAAAATGTTTGCATATGAGTTACTTGTTAATAAAGAAGATCTGTGAACATGAATTTATTAATGCTACTTACACTCTTAGCAAAATTTGCCTTAGCAAACCTTGTACTGTGCATGAACATTACTTGGGACAAGCAATGATTTAAGTTTGGGGGTGTGTAAACTGGAAAATATATAGGATTTTTCCTATATAATTCATCACATTTTTCCTTAAAATTGTTGTTAAAACCAATTAATATTGTTTAGTAAATCAATGAAATATGTGAAAATATGAAATTAGGACATAGAAATTCTTAAAATATGATTTTATGCTTTATTATATAGTTTTCATGCATAAAATGGCTTATTTTATATTAATTTAAGCATGTTATATCTTTTAAGTTATAAAGTGGATCATGCATGACTTAATTAAATAATAAAACATAAAGTTATATTTAATAATTTATTTATATATATATTTCATTCATAAAATGGGTTGTAATTAATTAAGTAAACTAATTAATTAAGGTGGTTAAATTGCATTATTTAGTTCTTTAACTTTCTGCTATTTTTAGACAGGTTGTAGAGCTTTATTTTAATTACAAAGCCGTCCAAATTAAGACCAATTCAACCCATAATTTCAGCTGCAAATGGATGCCAGTAAATCAAGTTTTGGTTTAATTACATGACGTCTCTGAAGATTTGAAGAAATTAGAGATTTACCTGAAGATTTGTTGGTGACTGAGTCTTGATCCTAAGCTAATATGGCACTTGAATCAAGCAAAAATCAGCCACATTCCCTAAACTCATGGTCGGACTCACTTGGGAGAGTTTTAAGTGGATGAACACTTCTATTTTTGGCAAACTAACACCCTAGCCTCACCTATAAATATGACCCTTCTCCTCACTTCTCAATCATTCCTCACTCATTCATCTTTCTCTCATTTCTCATCTCTCTCAACTCTCTCTTCTCCCCATGCCATCCATTATCCTTGCATAAGGATTTTAGCTTTAATTTAGCCTCTCAAGAGCCTTTGGTCGGCCACCTCAGAGAGCCATCAGCAAAGGAGCAAAGCAAAGGAACGGAAGAGCCCTCGTTGTTTAGAGTTTTAGGTGACAACCACTTTCAAATTGGGTTTATTCTTTTCTTTTCTTTAATTCAAGAATGTTTGCTATGTGTTCATTGCTCTTGTTTTCAACAATGATAGCTTAATTTTATTTAAGCTAGGATGATTATTTTTTATTAAATAATATTTGTTAATTTCATGCTTATAATGTTTATGCCTCAATTGATCATGTTTTCAATTAAAATCAAGTCTGTATTTCATTCATACGTGATTGGAATGCACCTAAATTAGCTGAGCGATCCTGACTAGACGACGGTTAATGGATACATAATTGAAATGTGCATGCTCAATTTAGATCCTGACCCAATTAAATTGTAGGTTGCATAACAACCCTGACCCGGCTATGTTATCTGCATAGTTTCTAAATTTGTATGATTAAAACTGTTTCAAACCTGACACGTCCCTATTACCTCACACGAATACTAAGAAACCCTTAGTAAATAAGGATCAGTAAAATGCAAATTTACTAAGTAAAGGATTTCGAAAGGACCTAACATGGTTTCCAAACTCATGAAAGATCGAGTTGCCATGGAATGTTTTTTGGAATGTTATTAAGCATGTTGTTAATAAATTCATTTTAATTAAAGTAATTATCCTAGCTTATTTATGTTATAATTGTTGCATATTGTGTTTAATTTTGCTAAAATCCATTTCATTCATATAGTTGCATACCTAGGAATATTTGCATTAGGGATCATTGTATTTAGTTCATTATATTTAATTTTAATCAATTCTTCCGAATCAAATTGTGTTTCTTTTTATCAAGTTGTTAACATAATTTCATAATTAATTGACTTAGCACAAATACAATCCCTGCGAAGATGATAACTCTATACTTACTTATTACTTGAACGACTATGTACACTTGCACAAACCCTAACGTTGCAATTACAAACCTGTTCGCTAAAACGTGTGACTAGTCCACGAGCGCCAAACCCTACATTTAATTGAGATAATCCATTAATTCGTTGACAATAGAGTTAACGACCTCTTCTCAAAATTGAACCCAAAATTTTGTTAACACTTGCCTTGATTGAATAGATGTGGCTTAGCCCACTTAAACCCCTGACCATGATTGACTACAAACTCCTTGACGAATATCTGCATTATAAGTGGATTTTTATTAACCAGGATTATTTAAACACATGGCTTGTTTAAACACATGGCTTAAATCCACATATGATAACTTATAGAAACTCAAAACCCAAAAGTGGGGAAAAGAGTATTCAGCCTAAACCCAAGAATGCAAGACAAAATACTCAAGTTGAACATGCTGACTAAGAATATAGTTACCTTCGATCATGTGATGAAAGCAAGGTTCTGAACGCTTCAATACTACTTGCAAACTCCTTCACTCCTTGAGAAGTTCTAGAAACCGAAAGGAACACCACACATAAGGAAAAGGAAACGAAAATCGGCCATAAGAGAATAGAGTATTTGGCTTTTAGTAGTGTGAGAGAGAAAAAAAGAGACAAGTCAAGAGCACTTACCCCAAAACCAAAACAAAAGGGATGGAAAAGAGTGATGAGCATTTGGCCTAGGTAACAAGGTGAAAGGGAAAGATATTGAGAGGAAGAAATGGGAAGAATCGACCAAAGTATAGTAAGCAACAGAGGGAAATAATGATCTCAAGAGAATTAATAGAAAGGGACAGAAGACATTCGACCAAAGGGAAAGTAAAAGAAGTACGAACAGAAAAGAAAATCAGTAGACAGGGGATTAAAGGAAAATGCAAAACCGAAAGCAAAACAAAACTAAAAGCCCGAAGTCCCTAGTAGTATTTGGTACAGTAGCAAAAGGCAACAAAGAATGTTGACAAAACCGAAGTGGAAAGGAAAAAAACCAAAAGAGAGAAAATGCCTAACACAACTGCAAAAATCCCAAAAACAAATGCCAACAACGAAAAAAAGAAGAGAAAACACCCCAAAATCGAATCTTAGAATTCAAATTCGGTACTCCACCTTCTCTCCCCTCAACTTCAAATTCTCTTAATTTACTCTTAAAATCTCTCCTCAAATCCCTCAACTCATCACTCTTCCCACAACTACACAGTTTGAATTACACTCCACCACCACAGTGTTTCAATCAACCTCCACTACTCACACGATAAGGGGAGCAAAATAAAACACTCCTTGTGCAAAACGGGACTCAAACTCAAGACCTTTAGTAGCAGCAACATGCCACTATCCCCTAGACCAGCAGGCTTTTTATGTCATGACTTAACCATATTTGTTTAAAGAGCGTACTAACCAGAGAAAAGGTTTATTCAAGTAAGAAACAAAATTTTTGCACAAGTTAAGGCTTGAACCCAAGACTTCTCAAACTCTTCCTAGAACACCTAACCACTCAAGCAGTCGGATATTTGTGTCAAACACATACAAAATTAAAAACTTAGATTTATAAGGACACTTATCTTATTTATTTGATTCCAATCAATTTGATTTAATTTTTTAATCAAATTGATTTATTGGCTCCTTAATGGCAGATTTTTTGGAAATTTTTCCATAATTCCAACATTCTCAATGCCTATAAAAAGATAATAATTATGAAGGTTTTTACACGCTCTCGTACTCTCTCACACTGAATTTTACACACTCTCATATTCTCTCACACCGAATTTCTGTTGCTCTCAAAACTCTTCTTTTGCTCTCTATATTTTTCAAACGTTCTGGTGATAGAAAAGGTATAGTTTGTTCGTTGATCGCTACAGAGGTGCTACTGCTTTGATCATTGTGTTATTATATCCAGGGAAACATTCGAAAAATGTTTCTCCAAGTACCATAAGAGCGACTGAATCTATCTTAAGGAGTCTGTGTTAAACAGGCCTCATGTAACGCCGTAATAATTCTTTAAATTTATTTTTAATTTCATATGTTTGTAACACAAATAAATGTCTACTTCTGTGATTAAGTGTTCTAAGAAGTGTCTGAGAAGTCCCAAGTTCAACCCTTAGCTTGGGAAAAATTTTGCTTTCAATTGAATAAACCCCTATCCTTAGCCAGTAGGCTTAAGAATAAATATTGGTAAAATTTCTCAGAATAGGCTTGCTGCTCTGGTGCTTAAGTGGAGTGTAAATAAGCTAGAGGTCTGGAGTTCGAGTACTTGTGTAATGCCCCAGATTTTGGGCCTAAAAGTATTGGGCCTTGAGCTTGGGATCGGTCAGATGGCGGCTCATAAAAGTTTAATTATGCTTGAAAATATCACAATTGCATGTTTAGTGTGTTGTTTAAGTGTTTTGGGTATGTGACATTGGCATGTAGGGCTTATAAATAAATATTGTGGTTTTATGTCACAAAAAGCCTAGTGTTGGACTGGCAAATGGCGCCACATGTGGGGCTTGGAGGTGGCGTGATTTAGCATGTGAGAGAACGGAGGTTTGAATCCCCTTACAGGCGTGATGCGTTTATCTTGCTAGGTGTGGGCGGCAAGAGGTTCAGGTGGTCTCAAACTCTGGAAGGTGGTTGAAGACTTGGTAAGAGGAATTTTAATTGAAATTTAAATTCAAAGGTTGAGTAAATCAGGGAGGAAATCTAGGAGATTTTTGAGGGATTAGGTGTGGAAGAAAAGTTGGCCAAGTTTAGGGTTTTGTGAGTGCAAATTCGGCTAAGGCTTTGAAGTGTGAGAGTTCGGCATTTGTTTTGGTAGAAAGGTTAGACATTCGACAATTTTTGAGTGTGGTAAGGCTGATTTTTGCTAGATCAAAACCTTTCGGGTCAGTTTCTATCTCAATCTTCTTTCAATTTGCTTTCGTTCATTTTGCTGAAAACTCAAAACATCAAGTGCTTCTCTTCTTACGCGATAGGTCGAATCTAGCAACTCTATACCTCTTTCTCTCTTGACTTCATAATCGAAACCTACTCCCTTTTCAAAAGTCAAAATAGGTATTGGGATAGTGCACCTTTCAGCTGAACCTCTTTGGCTTCTTTTCGTATTGCCATTAGCCGAATCTTATTGAAATCAAAACTATTCCCTTTTCTTCTATTCTTTGCCTCCATATCTTCTTCTCCAACTTTCAATTCTCTTTGACCGAACACCATTCCTTTTCTCCTCTCTTCTTCTACTTTTCTCACTAGCCAAACCTGTACTTTTCTCCTTCTCATTTATTTTTTTCTCTTTTGATCATCAATTGTTATTCTCTATCTGCCCTTCTCTTATTCAGTTCTTTTCTAAGTATACCATCGTTGTTCTCCATCATTCGTAGGGTTGCTTTTCTATGGCCAAATACTCTTTTGTTTCAAGTGATCTATTTTGTGTCGCCTAAGGCTGAATCAAGGTAAGGGTACATTTTCCCTTTTGAGTTTTATTAAAGCCGAAACTTCTCTCTTATCTGTAATGTATCCACTTCTTAATCCCATCTTGGCAATGGGATGTTTGGAAGGTGCTTGATAGAATGGGAGAGCTCAGGGAAATCGAAAGCAATCAAGTCCTCTCTCGCCATTAGATAAGGTATAGGCCGATTGTGCATATATGTTTTGTAGGATGTTGTTGGTGATTATTAAGCATATCGTTAGTTCCTTTTTCTAATAAGGCTTATTGTGGTATAGCTATTTGGCAACGAATATCTCCTAATTGGCGACCTTAGGGACTTTTGTTTTAGATCGTGTTGCGAATTAGTCAAGGTAAGTGATAATGGATAGCTGGGGTTTTTGGTAATGGTTTATTAATTGAAGAGTTAACGATAGGCTATGTTTGGACTGTAGGCAGATTAAAGTAGCGGCGCACTCGATTTCGCAAAACAGGTTTGTAACCACACCCCTACTGTAATATAGATCGGCAAAAGCCGAAATGCCGAAACATCGATATTCGAGGCCTTACGAGCATGCGAATGCTTGTAGGCCAAACTGAGCCCACAAATAATGGGCAAAAGTCCGTCGAGGCTATCGTGTACATTTCCGTGCACTTGGGCCCAAAATGGGATTTGGGCCTATAAACAGTGTTTCGGCCAAATAGGTTATTCGTGTAGCTCAAAGTGACGTAAGACCTTTTAGGAGGTCATATTAGGTACCGAGACTCCATAAGTAGCTATTGACCAAAATACCCCTAAGGGGTAAAATTACCGTTTTACCCCTGATTTGAAAAATTACCATTTTACCCCTGACTCATAAAATTACCGTTTTACCCTTGACTCGTAAAATTACCGTTTTACCCCTGACTCGTAAAATTACCATTTTACCCTTGATTTGTAAGATTACCATCTTACCCCTGATTTGTAAAATTATCGTTTTACCCCCGGTTTACAAAATTATCGAAATACCCTTATAGAGTAAAATTACCGAAATACCCTTGTAGGGTAGAATTATCGAAATACCCCTGTAAGGTAAAATGACTGTTTTGCCCCTAGGGTGTAAAATGATTATTTTTCCCTTGTGGGTGAGTGACTGACTTGGTTGGTGTATTTGATTGAATTGACTGTGATCGTATGACAATATTTTGACTGATGTGGCCGTGGTTGTGTGAGTGGTATGTTTTTAACATGTGTTTAAATGACTGTTACTGAGCATGGACATTATGCATACACGTGTGATGATTGAGCATGACATACACGATACTCTGCATGGGGTTGAGCTTGATTTGGAGGAAGTTTTGTGCCCATGGCTTTGCCACGTAATCTGTTTCTAGTGGCTCTGCCACATTATTTGTTATTAGCAGCATGGCTGCGTATTGGTGTGTAGGTTGGGTGAGTCAAGTTATTCCCCACATGGTGTGTTGGGTTGGTACGGGTGGTGTGATGGTTGGACTAGGTTGGGCTTTCATGTATATACTGTTTTGTATAGGGCTTTGGCCCAGTCTATTCTGCATATCTGTACTATACTATTACTAATTCTTTTTTGGGCTTAGGCCCACTTGATTCTGATTCTGATAATGTTTTTGATTCTGTAATGGGTTAAGACCCATCTGGTACTATCTGTTATAATGGGGCTAAGGCCCAATTGATATTGGAACTGTAGTAAGGCTGGGGACAAACTTTTAATTCTTTTGTACGTCTGACTGCTATTTTTATTTAGTAAGGGATTACACCCTGAGTTTTTATAAACTCACTATATTTGTTAACTGTGCAGGTAATTCCCAACATTGTGAGGATTGGTGCTGCAAGGGACTCGGAGATAGCCACACACTGTTTACGCTTCCGGATTTGATTATTTATTTTTAGTACTTTTGATTTGGGTTGTAATAAGGCCTCTTAAAGTTTATGAATTTTTAATTCTCAGGTTTTTACTTATTTTGATTCATAACTGCTAAAGGTTGACTGCGATTTTCTAAAAATGTTAACTGTTTTAAAAAAAACACTACGTTTCCGTAAAACAACTGATTTAAGTTAAGCCTCCGCAACAATTAAGGTTTTAAAGGTAATAACATTTTACAAAAGAATGACTTTTAATAAACCACGTTTTGACAATAAGCAAAAAAAATCTGTGGTTTTAAATAGCAAGAAGTTTTAAATTTCCTTAAGAAGGGTTTTCAATGGAAACAAGGTTTTCAAAAAACACTTCAATGTGACACGCCAGATTCGGGCCTAACTTCTAGGCCGAGTATAGGGTGTTACAACTTGCGCAAACAAGGGATTATTTTTATTACTTACGCTATGTGGGTGTTGGTGTTTGACTGAAACACTGAGTGGTTGAGAAGTTGGGGTCTAGCTGAATATTTGGGAGGATTTTAGGGGGATTTTTTATTGTAGGGGAATTTGGATAAGTGGGATATTGGTTGAGAAAAATTTGGAGAGAAGAGGTTGAGTGGAGTTCAAATTAGTTGGCAGAGAGATGTGAGGAGATTTTCAAGGAGTGGATCAAGAGAAGAAAGTAGTGGTACCGAAATTGAACTCTTTCTCAAGAGAATTCGGCTACCATCTATCATTCTAAAATTTTCCAGCTAGTCTTGCATTTTCGGGTTTGAAGTTTTTCTCTCTACTTCATCTTTCGCTATTTCTACTTTGGTGTCTTGCCGTCTTTTATTTTCCACTTCTATTCTCTTCGCTTACTCCCTCTTCTTGAAATTTTAGACGTCTTCTTCTTTACTTCTCTAGCTGAATCATACTCATTTTTACCCAAAATTTCGACTAGGGTATTGGTTTCTTTCAATTGTCTGTCGATTAATCTTACTCTCATATCTTCCCTTTACTGAAATTTTTTGAGGTTTGTGTTTTGAATATACCTTTTGTTTCTTTTTAGTTTGCTTTATTTCTCATGATAACATTTCTTTTTCTTATTTTGCTGATCTTTCATTTGTATTTCCACTACTCTTGCAGTGTAGTGAACAAAGGTTTCCACTATGTTCTCCTTTGGCTAAATCTCATGGTTCCCTGTTCACGTAGTTGGTGGGTTATCATGTTTATGCATAACATAGTGTTGTTGCTTCAAATGGTTCACTAATGTTGGTTGGTGTTTAGGATCAATTCGAGGTGTGGAAGTCGTTATTTGGCGTTAAGAGGGCAAAACCTTCCGTTGTAACTGTATTTAAGGTAATATTGCCATTTGGTGCTTGGGTAATTGGTGTATGTTCTCAATTGAGTATTTGGTTAAATAAATAATTCGTGTTATTCAATCAAGTGTAGGTTTCAAAGGCTCAGAGCAGTTCTTCAATAAATAGAATCGAGGTGTGTATAAACACGACTTAGATTATAGAAATCGGCAAAAGCCGGAATAACTAAACGTCGACGCCACATGAGTGTGTCCGCGCCCATGTAGGTAAGCTATGTGACTAAACATGTATGATCGATGAGGCCACCATGAACGATTTCATGGGATAGGCCTTATTGGGCTATGTTGGGCCGAACTGTGCCGTGTGGGCCCCACAGACATGTGGGCCCCACTCAAGTAAACCACATGAGCGTGTGGAAATTATTGGGCTAGGTTGTGTGATCCACACGGCCAAGACCATTTTGAGCCATGTGGGTCATACGGGCATGTGGGCCCACATGGGCCCGCAATATGGGTTGTGGGCCCATTTTCAGTATTTGGTTTCTAAGGTTGCACGAGTTGCCTGAGACGACTGTGGACCTACTGTACGGTCGGTAAGCGTACCTAGACCCCTAATTGACTGAATGACTGTTTTGCCTGTAACACCCGAAACCCAGCCCAAACGTTACAGCCAAGTCTGGTGTGTCACATTACCTACAACTAACCATGTTACCTAGTTACTAATCTTAGGGTGAGTTTTGCAAAACCATATTTGTGATTTGAGAAGAAAATCCAGGTTTAGTTTGAGCTTGTCCTATCCACTAACCGTTTAAAACTTATCTTGTTCGTTGATTTGTTATTCATTTGTTACGAGTGCTTTGTTTTGAAAACATTGATTAATTTTAAGAAAACCCACGCAGCCTTGTTTAAATCATTTAATCAATTTGAAATATAAAGTAAAAATAAATAATTTAAAACCCAAATTAAAATAATTAGAGCGGCCTTATTACAAACCCAAAAATCAGAATAAAAAATAATTAAAGTAAATAATAAAATAAAATAAATAACTTAATTAAACCAGAAATGCAGTCTATGTGGCCCCTCCGAATCCCTCTAGCTCTAAGTTCACCAATCTAAGGCTCACCTGCATGGATGGAAGAAAAGGGGTGAGTTTGGAACTCAGTGCGTAAAAAAAGCCCATCCAGAGCCCATATCAGCTCAAGCCCACTGGGCCTATGTCTTATCCAGTCTCAGTAAATACTAGGCCGAAGCCCTATTCAGTACTCAGTTAACTGGGCCTTAGCCCTATTCAGTAAACAGTACAACTAGGCCCTGGCCCTTTTCAGATAACAGTACGGCCCATAGGCTCATTACAGTAACAGATCAATAATAATGCACGTATGCAAAGCCCAAAGTCCATCATCCTATGTCCATCCGCTACACTCCACCCGTACCAACCATAAACACTCTATGTGGGGAAACAACTCAACCTACCCAGCCGCTACATTCCACAGTCGCAGCATAGCTGCTCAGATAATATGGCCAAGCCACTAACAGTAATACGAGGCAAAGCCCCTTTCAGTAAACAGTACGAGTCAAAGCCTCTTGCAGTAATCAGTACGAGGCAGAGCCTCTTTCAGTAATCAGTACGAGGCAGAGCCTCTTTTAGTAATCGTGGCAATGCACTTGCACTTCCTCCATCAATAAACCCGGTCCCATGCAACAGATAATCATGTCATGGCATACAATGAACAGAAATAGTAAAACATGCATTTCAGTCAAATTTAGCCCTAGGGTTATAACGGTCATTTTGTACCTAGGGGTAAAATAGTAATTTCTCACCCTTAAGGGGTATTTCAGTAAATATTCCAGTTTTTAGGGTATTATGCATATTTTAGTCCCTAATAGTCCAACTTACATCTCAGTAGTTAATTAAGCCCATTTTAGCAATTTTTAGTTATTGGGCCCTAAAACCCCTAATGGGCACTGCAGTGTCATTTAGCTACTTAAGCCCGTTTTGTCCAAATTCGAAGTCTAGTTTACCAGATTTATCCTACGGTATACCAGAATACACTTACCACTTACTTTTACCCGTATGGGCCCGTAAGGCCATTGGGCCCGAATTTAGCCCATCAAGGCCCAAACTTACCGAAGTGCACGAAATCGCGCACTCACCAACCTTAACGATTTCAGTTATAGATCTATCATTTCCAACCGACCCACAAGCACTCGCACGCTCGCAAGCCCATGAAATGCCAAAATTTTGGCATTTCGGCTTTTCGGCTTTTGCCGATTTGAACTACAAGAGGGTGTTCGATACACACCTATTTTGCGACGAACTCTAACGAGATCTCCCATGGTAACCTACAATCGACACTACAGTTTTTAAATTACGAATCCATGATAACCAATGTAGAAGTCACTTACCACATTTGGCCAACATAGGCCCCAGACTACTTACATTTTTGCTGAAACTATGACTAAATCTAGATCTAGTCTCCCAAACGGTCCTGGCTTTCCAAAGCTCCTTGATCAACAGCCTTTAGACCACCTTACTCATAAAAGAACGATAACCAATAAATATTTAATCTTATTCGATAGCTACCCCCTACTTATAGGGGTTTTCGGCTTTTTTTAAATCCCGAATAATGAATAGACATGAAAGTTTTGAGTACTTACCAAAGATCCGCTAAACAAGAATGCTTCCAACCCTTCTTTAATGACAGAGATCTAATCCTTAAACGCGAGCAGAGAATGAATCTAACTATCTAAAGATTCAGCTACCAAGTCCCTATGATTAAGGTGATTTTGGTTTTTTTGGTATGATGAAGGAGAAAATATAGAAGTTTTGTGATGGTAAATGATAAAAGAAAATATCGACAAGGCTATGATGTTGGGTTCGGTTTTGGAAGAGATTGGTTTGAGGAGAAGTGCAAGGTTTCGGCCAAAGAGGAAGAACACACACAAGTTCAGTTTCAGCTTTCTATGGTAGTCGACTAGTAGACTAGAGATGAAAGAGAAGAAAAGAGGTAGGTTCGGCTTTTAGAAAAATAAAGGAGAAAGGAATGAGAGAAAGAAAGAGACTGTATGTTGTATGGGGATTACACACTGAGTTTTCGTAAACTCACCCCATTCTGTTTACTGTACAAGTAATCCCTAGATATAGAGACGGATCGGTGCGGTGGAGGACTCAGCGGTGGCCACACAACTTAACTCGTTCTATTTTAGTACTTAACTAAAACTTTAATTTTTATTTTGGGGTATTTTCTGTAATAAGGGCCTCTTTGGTTTTTATTTTAATTTGGGGTTTATTTTATTAATGCTTGATTTATAACTACTAGAGGTAGGGGTAATCGAAGTTTTCAAAATGAATCGAACATCTTATCAAAATACGCACAAGTATGCTATTTCAAAAAGCTTTTGCAATAAAATGATATTTAGAAAATATGTAACGTTTTTTTTATAGTAAATGAAGATTTGTAAATTGATTAAGTTTTAAATATGAACTTTTTGATAGAGACTCACGTTTTGAAAATGAATGACACATCTTAAAATTATCATAAGATAACACAAAGAGGTTAAATAGGAAAGGGGTTTCGAACGACGTCATACGTTACGAAAAACACATCAATGTGACATCGCCAGATTCGGCCATAGCGTCTAGGCTGGGTTTGGGGTGTTACACTTCAACGTTTAGTAAAATCTCTATTCTTCCTTTTGATTTCAAGTTTTGTTATGGTTTTGATTTTTTTTGTATTTGACAAACTAAATATAAATCATTCTATTTATATTTTATTTTATATGTCTTTATTTATATTTAATTGTTTTTTTCGCTAACATGTTTTGTCCAACAATATATGTAATAAATTTAACCAAAATTGATTAAGAGAATTTTAAACAATATCAAAGTCCAAAAACATATGGTGTCTAGAATTTAGAAAACTTATATATATAAATTGAAACCATCAAATAAACATATAAAACAACTAGTTTAATGATGACTAAGAACCAATGTAAGGTCACATATTATGATGAACTTTATGTCTTGATTAATAAAAATGATAGATAATATTATGAATCATGATTTTAAAATCTATCAATTTATAACATTAAAATTAATCTATCACCGTTCAGATATAATTACCAAGTAATTATCAAATAGCATATATTAAGAAAAATATTTTTTTATGAACAAAAATGCAGGTACATATAAGCTTGTAATGTGATAAGTGGAATTTACCTCAATTTTTTTTTTCTTCTACAAAAGTTTTGATGGCAACTTTCTTATTTAACGTTGAGCCTTGATGATTTTATCAAAAAGTAAGAAAATTCAAAATTCATCGATAGAAAACTTTTATTTCAACATAACTTATGTGATGCTAAGACACCCCAATGTCAAAAGCACCGAATCAAAATCCATACCAATATTAAATCTTTCACCATCTTTCTAAGATTATAAAAATAAAATAAATTAATCAAAACAATTATAATTGATCATGAATTAAATAAAAAATAATCAGATATGAAATATTAAATAAAAACATCATATTTACAGTAATCATATATTTGAAATGTAAATTTTAATTTGATTCATAATCAAAACTCGAACTATTCGGTTAGGATTAAATTTATAATTATTTAAAAACATAAGGATGTACAACATCAATATGATAAAAATATTTCATATTTATTAAAAATTAAACATGAGAAGTACAAAAATAGAATAAATCAATCCAATCCCGGTTATAATGTGTGCCGCATCAGGGTGGTTGACGGTTGCAAGTCGGATTCCTTCTTGGTTCAACCTCCGGTACAGGTTGTGGTCTTGGCCTCTCATCTTCTTCGCCTTCATCCGTAGTTGATTACGATCAGTAGCTCCTCGGTTTTCATCGTGCATCCTTTCGTCTAGAAATAGGAAATAATAGGTGGTTGTGAAGATGATCCACCTTGGTAGAACAATGATCCTAGAGGTGTTTCCGACACTATCGGCATAAAGGTATAACTATATTGTGTCCCAATCACTGATGGCATAATGATTAGACTCCTAGTCGATGCCTCAAACATAGATGGCCTATACATCATCATTGGCAGTGTCATTGTCGAAAATGTCAATGGTATCGACGTGTAATATGTTGGGGACAGAGGTCCAAAAACAAAACCTGGCATCGAAATAAAAGCAGAAAAATATGGTGTTGAAAGTCCCCAAACCCGTATCCGTCGCTGGAACAAGGTTACGAAGCATTACCAGATTTTATAGAACAAATACAATTAATAAGGTCATTTATTATTCATATCCGAAACTAATAATGTCATCCCTTGATTGGACCCTCGAGGCCCAATTTAAGCATTAAAAATAAGTTGGGACTAAATTAGGAACTCAGGGAATTCTTCACAAAATTTCAAAATTTTTCTTATATTCAGGGGTCACACACTCGTGTGGTCAAGCCGTGTGATGTGACATGCCCATGTATTAGGCA
Source organism: Gossypium stocksii (assembly GCA_020496765.1). NCBI lineage: Eukaryota > Viridiplantae > Streptophyta > Magnoliopsida > Malvales > Malvaceae > Gossypium > Gossypium stocksii. Next base: position 49,329,666 of record CM035624.1, read on the forward strand.
GTGTGGCATACAAGGTAGGGCACATGCCCATGTCCTTAACCCATGTAACTCTCTAACTTGCAACTTAGTTAAATGCATGGGTCACACGACCAAGTCACACACCCGTGTGCTAAGCCTTGTGGTCAATTTAAAATTTGAAAATTAGGTGTAAGTTTCACATGGCCATGATAAACACCCATATACTAGACCATGTTTTTCACATGGCTAAGACACACGCCCGTGTCTCTGCTCATGTGCCCAATTTAGAGCATTTTGTTTCTCAATTTTAGAATGTAGAGGACACATGACCAAGCCACATGCCCATGTACCAGGTCGTGTGTCACACACAGTCAAGACACACGCCCGTGTGGACAAAATAAAGTCATTTTCTAGCTTTGTTTTCTCATCCAAACTTGTCATCAACCTACACCAAAACTTACAAATATACATCAACCAATTCAAGCCCCATAACCAAGCCAATCCTATCAATTTAACATGGTATATTCACACATGTACATGTACTCGTGTTTATAATCTTACCTTTCTGATAAGATTTATATTTTAACCTAATTCAATAAAATCATACTATATGCTTATATAGTAAACAAAATATACCTTATAGCAATATACCAAACTATATTATCATTTGTCATTCCAATGGTTATCTTAAAACCATTTACATACCAACATTGGCAAAGTTAGCCTATACATGTCATTATACCAAATTAAGTTTTCTAGTTATACCAAAATAAACAAGTGGATAGTGTGATGATACTCCGACCGATCTCCAACCTTTGTGAGCTTTCGAGCACTATAAAATAGGGAAAAGAGAATCTAGTAAGCATTTAATGCTTAGTAAGTTCATATAACAGGAATTAAACTTACCAATCATGTTTATTAACATTAAGCATAAAATAACATGCTTCCCACAATTTAGCAAATTGCCTAAATGCATACACTCAATCAAACAAGTAAGTCATGTAATTCATATGTATATCAAATATGCATAGATTAGCTACTCATGCCACAACTTTCATGTATTTCATATACATATGATACATCTTTCTTTCGATCTTACAATTTCTCATGTTAGGGAAATTGTCTTTTGAATTTCTGAAATATTGATGGATACTCAGGTAGTACACTGAAGGTGTACAATTCAAAAATCTATCAATTCATTTCTAGGGGTACCCTTTTTGGGCACATAATCAGAGTATCCACTTTCAAGCCACTTATCAGAATGCTCTTATGAGCCATGTATCAAAATGCTTATTCGGGCTAAATCTCAGGAGTGCTCATTAGAGCCCCAACTCAGGAAGTTCACAAAGAACTTTTAATTAGGAAACTCTTAAGGAGCTTATTAAGATTTCTCTCACAGAGCCATGTAATAGGAGCACCAGATAGTCGTATCTCAGGGAGTTCAAGTGAGCCATATAGTATTTTCTGTAACACTCTTAACCCAGCCTAGAAGTTTAGACCCAATTCAGGAGGCTACATTGATCACCGAAATGATCGTAGAAAAATTTAAGTTTATCCCTTTAGAAAACACCCAATTAATTAAGTTACATAAAACCTCAGTTTATCAAAAATTCATTATTCAACGTATAGTAGTTAAATTCAAATCGATTAATTCCAAACATTTGTACCACAGTGCTTAAAACAGAAAATTACAATCTAAAATTGTTTACATAAAACCACAGATTTAAAGAAATACTTTAATAACTAGTTTAAGAAAAAGGTGAAGTTTCTGAAACCTCTGATTTGCCGAGTCCAGCTGCAGAAACGGAAGTGTACCTGAAAGGGAAACATAAGGGGGTGAGCTACACGAGCTCAGTGTGAGATCAAAACCCAACTATCCTCAGAATCAAAAACAGAAAACCAAAATGCACTTATGGGATCAGACGGTAAACTCGAGACAGAAGTCTTGACAGATAATAACGATTCGCACGTATCAAATCATAATCAATCACGAGTTCTATTCAGTCAAACAGATACAAACATAGTTCCAACACATAAAAAAAAAACAAATAGATGCAAATGAATGCATTTAAGTCATAAAATTCCCACCCATCTAGCCAACACACCTCTCCGTCCCCTAATCACACCACATAAGAGCTATTAAGCTCACCCAACCAATCACACCAAATAAGACCATGAAAAGTCCATCTAACCTTACACACCATATGATGTCATTCCGGGTTGACCGAAAACGATGGCCATCAGAATAGTCCACGACCCTCAGGGTATTGGGACTGCCCATGACCATCTGGGTATTGGGGCTAACAGTATCCAGTTAAACTGCCAATCCATATATTACTGTAACAGCTTTGGGTCTAGTCGGAACAGTGGTTTCAGGAGCACAAATCTAACACAGAGAAATTTATTTTAATATATTTTTATGGTCTACAATTTTATGGAATGATTTCATGAAAATTTCGTTCGAAAATTTTGACATTTAGGAACTCAATTTAGTCAAAAAAACTAAATTGTAATAAGTGCAAAAGATGAGTTCTATAGGTTAAAGGCGTCAAATTGTTATGAAATTTTAAATCGGAGATCCTTAATTGGTAATTAGACCATTGGTTAAGTTGGTGGACAAAAATGGACTAGGTTAGGTATATTTCTAAAGTTTTTCATTAAGGGTATTTTGGTTATTTGGTAATTAAATGAATTAAAAAGTCAAATTAAAAGCCAATTTTTGTCCATCTTCTTCCCTATGGCTGAAATTCTCAAGGAAGAAACCATGGCTAGGGTTTTCAAGCTTCCAAGCTTGATTGTAAGTTTGTTTTAGCCCCATTTATAATGATTTTTATGTTTTTGAAATCCTCATAACCTAATCTATCCTTTTCAAGGACTAATTTGAAGTGTTAGCAAAGTTTAAAATTTTACTCATATTAGAAAATGCATGTTAGTCGTAAGATAAACGACTTTTGCTAAGTGATTTTTGGTGAAAATGTCAAAAAGGACCTATTCGTTAAAAGGTTGTAAAATGGGTATTAAAGTGTGATTAAATGAAAAATGTGGGCTACTATAAGCTTGTATAAGGTTCAACTAGGCTTGGGTTTTGAGAAAAATGAACACATTTCATTTTACGAGCCTGGGGAATAAATTGAAAAAATGTGAAACTTTAAGGGCAAAAATGTAATTTTTGCCTTAATGTGATTTTAGGTTGTTTTGAATAGTATAATAATTAAATAAGTTAAATGTAATATTATAGCTCAAGAAAAATGAGGCTTGGAATTAGAACGACGGAAAAATAAGAATTTGACGATTAGGTCATTCTCGCCATTTTTATGCCAAGGTAAGCCTATATTGTTAAAATTTAATGTTTATTTATTATGTTGATGAATGATGTTATGAATTTATTCATATTATTGATTGGATTATGAAAATTAAATGTTCGAAACAAGTAAACGCAAGGTTGAGCACTTCCGATCAGTGACAAAAGTTGCATTGTTGTAAAAGACCATGGTTGGACCATAGCAAAATGTGATTTCGTGTAAGACCATAGCTGGGCTATGGCATCGACATGTGATTTTGTATAAGACCATATCTGAGATATGGCATCGGAAGGATATTACGTGTAGGACCATGTCTGGGACATGGCATCAATTTGAGAAATCGTGTAAGACCATAGCTGGGCTATTTGCATCGATGTGAGACTACATGTAAGACCATATCTGTGATATGGCATTATACTATCTATGTGTGATTCCGAGTATCCTCAACAATTCCGAATGGTTCAACAGACACAATGAAGACGAGAATGAAGTATGATTGAATTAAGTATTACAGGTACGTACAAAACCTATGTGAAAATTGAATGAAAGTAATTTGGTGAGTTCACATTGTATCATGTACAGGATATGAGAAATACTTCTGTATAAATTCGTTTTATGCCAAATTGAGTTTATTTGGTGATGTTGAGATATGAATTGAATGATATGAGATATAAGTTATATATGTGTAGCACATAGTGTGCAAAAGTAATGTTATTTGATGATCTTTTATATGACTCAATGGGTTAAATAAATGTGATGAATATTGGATCGAATAACGTTCATAAACATTGATTTCATGATATTGTGAACTTATGGTTTCCATGAGAAAGTTTTGTGAAAACCTTATGATTCTTGGTCTATACTTGTGATGTATGAAATACATGGTAAATTCAGTTAGCGACCGTGAAATTGATTTTCGGGCCAAATGAGTTATGATATAGCATGTGATATTTACACAAATTGTGATTTATCGAATATAAGAAAAAGGAAAGATTGACAATATTATCTACTAAAATGATTATGGAAGTATGAGAATATATGAGCTTTTAAACAATTGAAAGATGTAAGAAAAATATGCTCGAAATGTAAATTCTCATAATAAATGTGCATGACTATTATGAGGTTTGAAATGATTGGTTGCTTGTGGTAATCTATTATAAGGGAAAGATTACGGTTGTATGAGTAATGTCAAGATGTGTTAAATTATGCTTGCAAATCGATAAAGCAAACAATGTGATCAAATAATTTATAACTGTGAGTTTATAGCAAATTATATTATCTTGTGTTTATATTGTTGGTTCTAGTAATTGATTCGTAAAAGTTGCTATATGTTTGTGTAGACTTGCTAAGCTATATAGCTTACTCCCCTTTTTTTTCCATGTTTTATAGTGTTATCAAGCTAGCTCAGGTTGGAGATCATCGGAGATTCTATCACACTATCAAGCTAACAATTTGGTATCAATGTTTTCAAGCATTTTAAGTCTATGGCATGTATAGGGACTAGATTTCTTTGATATATGTGTCATTATTGATTAGCCAAGTGTGTCGGCTTATAATGGTCAAATGATTAATTTGTATTTGGCCATGAGATATGGCTTATATTGACTAATTGGGTTGTAAACCTATTTATATGTGCATGCATGAGTTAATGCCCTTGATGTTGTGGGAATGCCATGTTCAAGCCATGTTTGTGGATGTTTGATTGACAATTAATGCCATGTTAAATGCTATTGAGATGTATAAGTATCTGTGTGAAGTTGAGGGTGGCAAATGGCTTGGAAAATAGCCTTAAAGTTGTCCACACGGGTAAACATACAAGCGTCTGTCTAAGCCGTGTGTGACACACGGTTAACCCCATGGGCGTGTGAACAGGCTGTGTGTCACCTGCACCTTAATTTTGAGAAACAGAATGCCCAGTATGGAGCACATGGACAGAGACATGGGTATGTGTCTAGTTGTGTGGATGGCACGGCCTTGAACACCGGTGTGTGCCAAGGGCTTGTGAAGTCTGCACCTATTTTGCAAGAATTTAATTCATCACATGGCCTAGCACACGGGCGTGTCACTTGGCCGTGTGGTTTTATTTGGCTGATAATGTCATAAACAGAGAGTTATAAGGGGTATGGACACGACCAAGTGTGACCACACGGCCTACCCACATGGGCGTGTCCTATATCCACACTGGCATGTGACCCCTATTTAGGGCAAAATTTTATAAGTCTATAAAATTTTTAAAAGTTCTCAGTTTAGTCCCAAATCGCTTCCAAAGTATGTTTTGGGACTCGTAAGCTCATTTTAGGGACGATGTGAATGAATGTGAAAAGTTTTAAATTTGGATGGAAATTTATGGCTCGAAAATGTATGTGTATTTGTGTTTAAGCCCGATAATGCCTCGTACTCTATTCTGGCGTGAATACGGGTAAGGGGTGCTACAATTACGTAGTAAAGCTGGCGTATAAGCTGTACAGTGCCATGCGGTAAAATGCGGTACAGACGTGCAGTTGAACTGCCAAATCAGATAATGGTATGTAGCAAAGCTAACGTACATGCGGTACAGTGCGATGCGGTAAAGCACTATATCTGCAAATTGCAGCTGAGCTACCAGATCAGATAATCATACGCAACAGAGCTGACGTATATGCTATACAGTGCAGTACGGTAATCTGCTGTACAGTTCAATTGCAGTAAAACTGCCAAATCAGTTCAGAGTCAGTCTCCCTTCTCTTTAAAATCCCACCCAAAAATATTTTATACATATGTATTAGTGCAGACAGATGAACAGAAACAAATTGTAAGATTTTAGACAGTTATTCAGAGGCAGACACTCACAACTAGTCTATCAGAATCAGAGATGTGTACACTCATTACTCAGATTCAGTAACAATCACAAATTAATCTCTCAAAACCGTGCCATTGTTATACAGTCAAACAGAACTAGTTGCACATTCACACACCGATAATCGGGTTCAGAATCAGATATGTCGCGCACCCAATCACAAATAACAAAATAAACCAAAACACAGATTAGAGTCTTAACTACCCTCACTAAGCTTGGCCAAGGGTTGAAACACACAAAGCCACGATTATGATTTAATTTGACCTAGCACCAAAATCTGGCAAGATAGGGCCACACGCCCATGTATTCCGGCCTTGTGGAATTACCTAGGCCGTGTGGGGGTTCAAACGCCCATGGGGAGGGTGGCACACGGCCGTATGGTAGAGGCACACACCCGTGTGATACAGGGACACGACCGTGTTATTAGGCCGTGTAACTCAATGTCCAATTTCTCTAAGACCAAGTGTAGGGTAGACATGGCCTTGTGAGGGTCTCACACGCCTGTGTGCCCACCAAACATGGCCGTATGTTCCAAACACATGCCTATGTGGAATCCCTAAATCCCCAAATAGTCACACAGCCGTGTAACACCAAATCGCCAAGTCCCCAAGTCGGCCACAGGGCCGTGTGGCTCCCAAATTGGCCCGGAACCTTAATACCCAAATTACACGCCCGTGTGGTCGGTGGAGTGGTCACGAAACCACCCTTAAATAGCCCTCAAACTGTCATTTTAGCTGCCTAAACCCCTCACATCCTACAACTAAAACCCAAATGCAATGGATTGGCACAGTCAAGTAAAACTGAAACCATTGTTTACAATTTAAATAGAAAGAAGGTAAAGGCAAGGTTCGAATCCTACACCTGTTTTTGTGATCGAATTAGGCGACGGAGGAGCGACAATCCAAAATCCGCTGACAAATCGCTTCCAAAGCAATCCAAACAAATATCCCCTAAAAGAAAAAGCAAAAGAGAACCAAAAAAAAGAAAGCAAAGGCACGTCTAAAATATCATAAATAAAATAAAAATATACAAATAAATATTAACTAAAACAAAACAAATTAACAAAAATAATAAATTAATAAGAGACTCCCAAAAAACCATGCGCACCCAATGACTCGAACTCGGAACCCTAAGACACACTAACACTCAACTTAACCACCAGACCAGCAGGTTTATTATTGTCACAGAAACGCACAAGTAAACACATAAGTGTAACCTCCTCACTGACCCTACTCTAAAAACCCAAAACTTCTAAGCCCCAAAACTCGAGGTGTTACACTTTCTTCCAAGGTAACACCTTGAATACTTTTTCACCGACCTGAAATTCTATCTCTTTTTGTTTTAGATTGATATATGACTTTTGGTGATCTGAGGCTACTTTCAAACTGTCTTGAATCACCTTTACCTTTTCTTTAGTTTTTTGGACTAAGTTAACCTTGTGTATCTTTTTTTCACTGAGCTCTGTCCAATACAATGGTGTTCTATATTTATGACCATACAAAGCTTCATACACTGCCATTTTGATGCTGGATTGATAGCTATTATTGTAAGCACATTCAATTAAAGGCAGATACTTTTCCTAATTACCTTCAAATTCCAGCACACAACACCGAAGCATATCTTCCAAAATCTGTATAACACATTCGGATTGGCCATCAGCCTATGGGTGGAACGCAGTACTGAAATGTAATTGTGTACCCAGAGCTTCTTGCAACTTGTTCCAGAATCGGGATGTGAACCGGGGATCTCTGTCTGAAGTAATGGAGACTAGCACTCCATGTAATCTAACAATTTCAGAAGCATATAATTCAGCCAATCTATCTAAGGAAAAATTCATACGTACTGAAATAAAGTGCGCAGACTTTGTCAATTGATCAACTATTACCCGAATAGCATCTTTCTTTTTCAGAGATAGGGGTAACCCTGATACAAAATGCATGGTAATCATTTCCCATTTCCGTTCCGATATCGTGATTGGCTGTAATAATCCTGAGGGCACTTGATGTTCAGCTTTTACTTGTTGACATATTAAGCATTTGGATACAAATTTAGAAATATCATGTTTCATTTCTGACCACCAATACAATTTCTTCAAATCATTGTACATTTTATTACTACTAGGATGCATAGACATTGTACAATTGTGAGCTTCATGTAGAATTTTTTGTACCAACTCTGAATTCTTCAGTACACATACTCTGCCTTTGAACAATAAACAACCATCAGACCCAATCTGAATCTGAATCAGAATTTATCTCACATTGGACTCGTTTAACCTATATTTCAATATTACTCTTTTGAGCTTCATAGATTTGTTGCAGAAATGTCGGGTTAGCTTTTAACTTAGCTATGATTGAACCATCATCAGATAAAGTTAACTAAGTATTCATTGCTCGTAAAGCAAATAAAGACTTTCTGCTTAGAGCATCAACAACTACATTAGCTTTTCCCAGATGATAATATAAAACCAGATCATAATCTTTCAATAGTTCAAGCCATCTGCGCTGTCTCAAGTTCAAATCTTTCTGTGACATCAAATACTTCAAACTTTTATGATCATTAACGATATGACATTTTTCACCAAACAGGTAATGCTGCCAAATTTTCAATGCAAACAAAATTGCTGCCAATCCAAGATCATGTATCGAGTAATTTCTTTCATGTGTCTTTAGCTGCCTAGAAGCATAGGCTATTACTTTGCCCTCCTACATCAATATACAACCTAAACAATTCAACGATGCATCACTATAAATTACAAATTCCTTACCCAATTCATGTTGAACTAACACAGGTGCTTCTGTCAATAATGTTTCCAATCTATCAAAACTCTCAGACCATTCAAACTTTACATCTTTTTGTAATAGACAAGTCATCGGAGAAGCTATCATTGAAAACCCTTTTACAAATCACTGAAAATAACCGGCTAATCCTAGAAAACTTCTGACTTCTAACACATTCTTTAGTGGTTTCCAGTTAACAATTATTGAAATTTTATTCGGATTTACTTTGATACCTTCAGTAGAAACTATATGCCCAAGAAAACTAACTTCTCGTAGCTAAAATTCACATTTACTAAATTTGGCATATAATTGCTTCTCACGCAAAGTTTGCAATGTAGTTTTCAAAGATCAGCATGCTCATTTTCATCTCGGGAATAAACCAAAATATCATCAATAAATACCACCACAAACCTATCTAAATACGATCTAAAAATTCTGTTCATCAAATCCATAAATACCGCAGGTGTATTAATCAACCCGAATGACATCACAAGATAATCATTGTAACACCTCAAACCCAGCCTAGACGTTATGGCCAAATTTGACGTGTCACATGGACTTACGACTGAGTGTGTGTTCTTTGTTTAAGGTGACCAAAGTGATTTTTGTAAAAAAAAGTGGTTTAGCGAAAAGTCAGTTTATTAAGTCTTTAAGTTAGCCATTCGTTAAGTTTGTTTGTGTTTTGAAAATATTCATTAAATTTGATTAAAAACTCGCTCGTCCTATAACTAATAGTTTTGATAAAGTATAAATAAAACCAGTAAATAAAACCACAAAAGAGAAAGAAATTTAAAGAGCGGCCTTATTACAACTTAAAACCCAAAATAATAAAATAAGATATTTAAAATAACCTAACCAAAATGAAAATCGAATTTGCAGATGATGTGGCCACTCCGAATCTCTCACAGCTCCAAGCCCACTATGGTTGGGGATTACCTGCATGGATGATCATAAAGGGTGAGTTTGGTATACTCAGTGTGTAACATAACCCAACCATAGCCCAAAACAGATCAAGCCTCAGAGTCAGATTTATTTGGGCCCTGGCCCAGTATAGAAATCAGAATGAAGCCCATAGGCCCATAACAGATACAAAACGGATATATCATGTATGCAGAAAGCCTAACCCAGATCCATTCACATACACCCCCGTACCAACCTTACACCTTGTGGGGAGACTACTCGACCCACCTATCCGCTACACACCACAGAATTTGCAGCGAGGCTGCCAAATATTGTGACAGAGTCACCAGATACAGATATTGTGGCGAGGCCACCAGAACAGATATATAAATGTGGCGAGGCCACCAGAACAGATATATATATGTGGCGAGGCCACCAGAATAGATATATGTGGCGAGGCCACCAGAATAGATATATGTGGCGAGGCCACCAGAACGCTTCCTCCATCAATATAACCCACAACCCATGCAACAGATATACATGTCATGGCATACATCATACAGAATCAGAATATCATGCATCTCAGATAAAATTAACCCTAGGGGTATAATGGTCATTTTTGCACCTAGGGGTATAATGGTAATTTTCCATACTTACGGGTATTTTAGTAATTTATCAGTTCCTTAGGGTTTATACGCATATTACAGTCATTCCTATTCCATTTATCGTCACAGTAGTCTATTTTAACTTAGCTTAACAGTTTTGGCAATTAGGCCCGAAACCCCTAATGGGCCCTACGGTGTCTATCGGTATCTTAAGCCTATTTAATCCAAGTTTTACGATCAGATTACAGATTTTAACCGTATTATTTCCTATAGTCTGACAGAACACCTTTTAATGACTATATTACCCATATGGGCTCGGAGGCCCATTGGGCCCATATTCGGCCCGTCGAGGCCCAACTTGCCAAAACACACGGAATTTCACTCTCTGCAATCCTACCATCTACGCTTTTAGATCCAACCATCAAAGAGTAATCGCATACTCATAGATCCTCACAGTGCCAACCTTTCAGTCACTTTCGGTCACTTTTCGATCACCTTTTTGGTCATTACGGCCTTTGCCGATCTAGTCTATAGTAAGGGTATGATACACACCTGTTAACTGCCGAAACGTTGATGAGGTCCCCACACGTAAAGCCTATAATCGGCCACTAACACGTTAGTCTAAAATTGACCATACTAAAGCATTAACACAATCAGCCAACATAGTCTAAGACCCTAAAAATCTCACATTTCTACCGAATACGGACTAGATCTAGATGCTCGACCTCGTAAGCCTTCCAACCTCCTTTGCTGAATATCCTCTTGTCCACGCTATCGCACACAGAACCAAGAGAAAGAGGCCAATAGGCCCTTAGTCCAAAACGTTAGCCTCCCCTAAGGGGTTTCGGCTTCTTGCCTCAAAACATGGATAACTAAAGAATAAGGTTTGCACACTCACCAGAATGCTATCCTTCCTTAGAAGTGCTCCTAGGTAATGATCCAAACCCGATCTACAATAACTCCTTCCACGAATCCAAAGCAAGACAGGTTTGATCTAAGATTCGGCCTTGAACACCATAAGGTATGAAGGTTTCAGCTTTCAAAAGGGAAGATGACGTATTTGGCGACAAAAGGTATTCAGTTGGCTTGATTTTTTTTTAGAAAGATTGACAAAGAAAAGGAGAAAGAGAAGAGATATGAGCAAGGTAGGTTCGGCTAAGAGGAAATCGGTAATGAGAACACAAGGTTTCGATCAACAAGAGCAATCTGCTCCAAAGGTTTCGGTCAAGAGAAGAATTGGCAATGGTAAGCTTTGCTTTTGGCTTTTGTGTTTATCAAAGTGAGAACAAGATGAAGAAGGAGGAATACAGATGATAGAAGGAGAAGATGAGAGAAAGAAAAGAGAAGAAGAGGAGTAGGTATTCAGTTTGGTGAAGAAAATAGCACAGAGGTATTTGGGAGGCTTGTGTTTGGCTTCTAGCAAAAATGGAAAGAAAGAAAGGAACCTTAAACACTACACCTTACCCTATTTCGGCAAAAAAAAAGAATGAGCAACCAAAACCGAAAATGCACAAAAGCAATTTGGCAACACTCTCCCCCAATGCCAAAATTACAAGCACCCAACCTCCTAGCCGAATTTGCGCCTACAGAGTCCCCTACATGGCCAAATCTTGCTCCTCAAGAGTCCACCAATCGGCCAAAACCTTCCCCCTGATCAGCTCCTACTTTTGCTCCTCTTATCACTTATTAATTCACTCCTTAGAACCATTCAAACTCTTTCTGACAGAGTTTTATCTGAAGTCCAATACTTAACCTTTCTGTGCATAAAAATAAAACACCTTAATTAACTTACCTTGTGACTTGAACCTTGGTTTCCCCTAACTCTCACACACCATTTTAATAGCTCCTTAGTGGTGTCACTTAGCCACTCTGCCAAGGGCTCTTTTGTGATCCATTTTGTTTACTTTATTCTTAAAAGCCCTCTTCACCAGAACCCCCTTCTCTTTAAAATGTAAAATTTACCAAATCCGTCAGGTTTCCACCTAAGCTTGGGCCTTCTAGAGGCCCACTAACATACTAGAATATAATTTATACAGTCAAAACACAGGAATTTAAGAATTAACCCAAAAATCACAGAAATCCCGAAAAGTCCCAAAAATTAGGGCGTTACAACTTTACCCTCCTTAAAGAAATTTCGTCCTCGAAATTTACCTGATCCAAACAATTGAGGGTATTGCTGACGCATCGCCTCCTCTGGCTCCCAAGTAGCTTCCTCTCTGCCATGATTACGCCAAAGTACCTTTACTAACGGAATAGACTTCCCTCTTAGAACTTTCACATCTCGATCCAGAATCTGTACGGGCTCTTCCTCGAAAGTCAAATTAGGCTGTACCTCAATTTCTGCAACCAGCACGACATGAGTAGGGTCAGAACGATATCGCCTTAACATGGACACGTGAAAAACATCATGAATCCTGTCTAGCTCTGGAGGTAATTCCAACTGGTAAGCCACTGGACCTACTCGCTTAAGAACCCGATAAGGCCCAATGAACTGCGGACTCAACTTGCCCTTCTTTCCAAATTTTAATATCTTCTTCCAAGGTGAAACCTTCAAGAATACCATGTCACCCACTGAGTACTCAATCTCCTTACGCTTTAAATCCGCGTAAGACTTCTGCTGATCAGATGCTTCTTTTAACTGATCCCTAATCACCTTAACCTTTTCTTCAATTTCTGCTACCAACTCAGGTCCAAGAACTTGCCGCTCACCCAATTCGGTCCAACAACTAGGTGTACGACAGTTATGTCCATATAGCGCTTCATAAGGTGCCATACGAATACTAGCCTGATAGCTGTTATTGTATGTGAATTCTGCCAACGGTAAATAATCCTCCCAACTGCCTTGGAAGTCAATAACGCATCCCCTCAAAATATCTTCCAGAATCTGAATAACCCTTTCCCACTGACCATCAGTCTGAGGATGAAAAGCTGTGCTAAAGTTCAATCACGTTCCCAACGCCTCATGTAACTTTTTCCAGAATCGAGATGTGAATCGAGGATCTCGATCAGAAATAATCGACGCTGGCACCCAATGCAGTCGTGTAATTTCTGCCACATACAATTTGGCTAACTTTTGAAGTGAATAATCAGTGCGGACAGGTATGAAATGAGCAGATTTGGTAAACCTATCCACAATCACCCAAATCGAGTCCTTCTTTGTCGGTGTCAAGGGTAATCCACTCAAAAAGTCCATGGTCACCTTCTCCCACTTCCAAAGAGGCACTTTCACTAGCTGCAAAAGTCCGAAAGGTAATTGATGTTTAGCTTTTACTTGCTGGCAAGTCAGACATTTTCCCACAAATTACGTTACTTCTCATTTCAGTCCAGGCCACCAATACAATTCCTTTAAGTCGCAATACAGTTTATTCCCTCCAGGATGCATAGCACAAAGTCCTCCATGAGCCTCCTTCAGAATTGCCTACCTCAGGTCAGAGTCCTTCGGAATGCAAAGTCTACCTCGGAAACACAGAACTCCCTCACTGTTCAGTCCAAACTCAGAAATTTCCCCATTCTTAACCTGCTAGAATCGAGAAACTAGAGACTCATCCTTTAACTGCTTTTCCTTAATCTCATCAACCTAGGTTGGCCTTACTTGCAGTTCTGCTAACAAACTACTATCGTCATACAAACTCAAACGAGCAAACATTGCTCTCAGATCAGATACAGTTCTATAACTTAGGGCATCAGCCACCACATTAGCTTTGCCTGGGTGATACTCGATCGCACAGTCATAATCCTTAAGCAACTCTATCCATCTCCGTTGCCTAAGATTCAGCTCCTTCTGAGTCAGCAGGTACTTAAGACTCTTATGATCCGTGTATATGATACACCTTTCTCCGTACAAGTAATGTCTCCAAATCTTGAGTGCAAATATTACTGCTGCCAACTCCAGATCATGAGTAGGATAGTTTACTTCATGAGGTTTAAGCTATCGCGATGCATAAGCAACCACTCTACCCTCTTGCATCAAACACAGCCTAAACCCACATGTGACGCGTTACTATACACAGTAAAATCCTTTCCAGACTCCGGCTGAATTAGTACAGGTGCCTCAGTCAGAACTTTCTTCAACTTCTCAAAAGCTTCTTGCTGCTTCATGATCCAAACAAACGATACTCCTTTCCTTATAAGCTTTGTCAGTGGTGCTACCATTACAGAAAATCCTTCCACAAACCTTCTATAGTACCCAGCCAAACCCAGAAAACTCTGAATTTCTGACACTGACCTCGGTGGCTTCCATTCCAGAATTGCTTTAATCTTTCGAGGGTCCACCTTGATCCCTTCAGCAGAGACAACATGTCCCAAGAAAGTTACCTCCCTCAACCAGAACTCACACTTACTGAATTTCGTATAAAGCTCCTTCTCCCTCAGCACTTGCAGCACAACACGGAGATGCTCATCATGCTTCTCCTCAGTTTCAGAATATACCAGAATATTATCGATAAAGACGACCATGAATCAATCCAAGTATGGCTAGAACACTCGATTCATCAGATCCATAAATGTTGCAGGTGCGTTCATCAGCCCAAACGGCATAACCAAAAACTCATAGTGGCCATACCGAGTTCTAAACACCGTCTTGTGAATATCCTCCTCCTTAACCCTTAACTAATGATATCTAGATTGAAGGTCAATCTTGAAAAATACCGAAGCTCCCCGAAGCTGGTCAAATAAATCATCGATTCTCGGTAGAGGGTACTTATTCTTAATCGTCAGTTTGTTCAACTATCGATAGTCGATGCACATGCGCATTGATCCATCTTTCTTCTTCACGAACAACACTGGTGCTCCCCTTGGAGACACACTCGGGCTAATAAAGCCTCTATCCAACAACTCCTGAATATAAGCTTTCAGCTCCACCAACTCCTTCGGTGCCATCCTGTATAGTGTGATGGACACTGGTGTCGTTCCAGGCAATAAATCGATTCCAAACTCGACCTCTCGGTTCGGAGGCAAACCCAGAAGTTCCTTTGGAAAAGCATCTTGAAAATCCTTAACGGTTCTAACCTTATCCACTGTCAAGCCCTCAGTCTCTGACTGACTTACAAATGCTAAATAAGCCTTACAACCCTTACGAATCCACTTCTCAACTCTCAATGCTGACACCATATTAGACAGATAATCCCTTCGCTCCCCTATCACCATAACCTCCTCATCCTCTGCAGTCTTTAACATCATTCGCTTGGCAGCACAATCTAGAGTAGCCCTATGCTTAACAAGCCAATCCATCCCCAAGATGAGGTCAAATTCCCCAAATGGTAGTTCCATCAGATCTCTAGAGAAAACTTTACCTTGAGTTTCTAAAGGCACGTCTCTAAACAGTTTGTCTACCCTAACCGAGTGACCCCAAAGACTTAGTACAAATACCCCACTCACGGTCTCCTCAGAGCGCACACTTAGCGACCCAGATATGGCACATGCAACATATGAATGGGTAGATCCAACATCTATCAATATAGTGTATGGCATACAAGAAATTAGAAACATACCAGTTATGACGTCAGGTGCATCTCCCTCCTCTCGGTGATGAGCTGCATACACCAACGCTGGCTGACGAGCCTCAACATATCTAGCACCCATGTCAGGTGCTCCTCGTCCTCGACCATTACTATTACCACCTCTACCTTGTCCACGTCCTCTCGGAGGCTATGGTCCACCCCTCACTGGTTGAACGACTCTCTAATCTATAGCTTGAACCTGATCTGGTTCTTGAGGACAATTTTTAACCCTATGCTCCATAGATCTGCATCGGAAACAAGCACCAGAACATTTTCGACACTCACCCATATGTATCTTACCACAATTTCTATAACCTTGCAGTCTAACAGCATTCATCGGTACTGCTCGAACTGGCTCTACCACCCTTGCCCTCTTAACATTCCTGTTGGCACCACCTGAAGGTCCTAAATCTCTTTGAAAATAGTTTCGATCCTTTTCACGATTATGTCTTTCTGTACGCTTCACTTCTTCAGCTATCTTAGCTTTCTCCACCAAAGCGGTAAAGTCACGCTCCCTCTGCGGAGCAATCAGCGCCCTAAGCTAATCTTTTAAACCATCCTCGAAGCGCACGCTACGTTCATACTCTGTAGCAACTATCCCAAAAGCATACCAGCTCAGCCTCAGAAACTCAGCCTCGTACTCAGTCATTGTATTACTCCCTTGGACCAAGTTCAAAAATTCTTTCCTGCAGGCGTCCACATAACTAGCCCCAACATACTTTCCTTTGAAGGCTGTCTTAAATAGCTCCTAAGTCACCCTATCAGTTGAAGTTCCATCTCTCACTGTGAGCCACCACTGATAAGCCTCATCCCGAAGTAACAATATGGCTCCTTTCAGCTTCTGCTCTATAGAGCAGTCCAAATCATCCATAATACGCTCTGTGGCCTCTAACCAGTGCTCAGCCAGATTCAGAGCTACACCAAATACGCCCCTAAAGATCTTCACTCCATTAGCCTTGAGCCGCTCAGAAATAGATCCTCGAATTTTGTTTCCCGTACTTGCCACCCTTTCCAAAACTCGAAGCATCACTTGAGATAGAGCGTCATCCCCGGAACCTTGATCATGAGACTCTACCTCGGTTGTCGGTGGTACCGGTGCATCAGCTGCCGGCATATGTCCTGAAGACGAAGATCCAGCCCGTGCGCTACTTAGGCCACGTCCACGGCCTCTTCCACAAGCTACTCGCATACTCATTTTGTATTATCTGATTAGGAATTTTATGCATCAGTTAAATATTTCAGTGTTTATTACAGATTTCTTATGAATAGACAGAAATTCAGAGTTTGTTTTCTTTCGCGATAGCCTAGCTACAGTCTCAGTCTACTTATCAGAGTTTCTATAGTTTCAGTATTACCCTAACTAAAGAATCATAATAGGGTTTTAGTACAGACATGTAACAGAATTTCAGAAATAATCAGAAAAATTTAGAAAACTTACAAACTTGGGCCGGAGATTCAGTGTGCCACCTTCTAAGAAACCAATTTAAAAAAAACGAGTTCGATCTGTAAAAATCATTTATTTGTAGAAAGACAATATCGAAAAAAACCTCAAAAACAATCTCGAAAACAAGTTCTTAAAAACGATTCTTCGAAAATCTTTATTCAATGTAACTTTAAAAACTCTCGTTTTTAGACCCATTCCACAGTCGAGTTGTTGCAATCGGGCTCTGATACCACTAAATGTAACACCTCAAACCTGGCCTGAACGTTATGGCCAAATCTGATGTGAAATAACTCACCATTTTGACATTTCAACATAATAAATTTCTATTTACAATTTACCACTGCATCATGTTGGGTTAGCCAATCCATTCCCAAAGTCACATCAAATTCATCAAAGGGCAATAACATCATATTAGCCAAAAAATAATAACCCTTTTACCATCAACGAACAATATTTGCAAATTTTATCCACCATAACACATTGGCCCAGGGGGTTTGAAACTTTAACCGCAAATTTTATAGATTCAACAGACACCAAATTTGTAGATATATATGAATGTATTGAACCAAGATCAATTAAAGTAGTAATATTAGTATCAAGTAGAGAAAATGTACTAGTAATAACATCTGGTACAGAAGCATCTTCTTTACACGTATAACATACATTTTTACCAGTGCCCGTGCTTCAGATTTGACTATTGAATCTTTTATTGTACCTCGATTACCACTGACATTGCCGGGGTAACGAGGTGGTCTTCCTCTTGAGGCAGGATTACTCGGCTTTGAAGTTTGATCAGTATCCTTTTCAATCCTTTCTAGGCAACATTTGAGGAAATGATCATGTAACACCCCTTACCTAAGACTATTTCCGGAGTTAAGCATGAGGCATTACTAGACTTACCTTACCAGTTCTGGGCATCAAACTTTGCTTTTAAAATTAATTCATTCACATTCATCCAATATATCCCTAAAATGGGCCCTCGAGACCCTAAACATACAATTGGAACGGTTTGAGACCAAACCGAGAACACTTAAAATTTTTCCGATTACTTACACAAATTAAAACAATTTATTTCACTGTCCATAATAAAACTGTCCACCTGCATAATAGTAACTAAATTAACACTAACTCGAGTTAAAAAACTTAAAATTTAAATTTGTAATTTTTTCCTGAAACTAGACTTATCTATCTTATTACCTTAATTTTTCTAGAATTTTTGGTTTGGCCAATTAGTATATTTTATTAGTTAAATATTCCCCTATTTTACAGCCCAGTGGACTTGATCTCTCTTCACTAAAAATTAATTATCTCTTAGTACAATTTTCATATAGTGTTTCTGCTTCTTTCTAATGAAAATAGACTCACCAAGGAATCCATACATATAAATTATAACTCATAGTTCTTTTTTTATGATTTTTAGTGAATTTCTAAAATAAGAATAAGGGATCACAAAGTCATCCTGAACCAGTCTCGTAATAGTCTAAATATCGCAGAATATAGACTCCCTTTGTTGTCTTGTTTCCTTTCTATAAAAATAGACTCAATAAAATTTAATTCTATATCTCATTCACTATTTAATTCCATTTCCACAATTTTTAGTGATTTTTCAAATTCACATCACTATTGCTGTTCAAAACTATTTCATAGCCAACTTTTACTCCTTCATCATTTCTTTGCATAAAACTATCATTTAGGCATACATAACATCAAAACATGTACTTAATTAGCCATTTCAATAGCTAGTCATTATCAAGTATTCACATGCCATTCTTAAATCATATCTTAAGGACATACACACAAAACAGTCAAGTCCCTATACATGCCATAACTCAAAACATTTCAAACTACAAAATACCAAGATAGCCTTTGATAGTATGAGGCGAACTCCGATGTCCTTTTGGTTCCCAAATTGGCTTGGCTACACTATAAAAGAGAGAAAGGAAAAGGAGTAAGCTACAATACTTAGTAAGTTTACAAGTAAATAAATGACAACATTCACCAAGTATAAATATACTCATATTATACCATCAACTAACAAAATCTTTATTTTACTTCTCCACTTACTCTTTAACTTTACTGTTTATCATTCCTTTACCTAAACTTTCTTGTAACATAGCTTGTATATTATCCTGATGAACTGTTTGGAATGCTAAGGGTACTTGGGTTTTCCTGCCTGATAATAGTCTGCCAATGCTATGCTCTAGGCATGGTTTACATGGGATGTTCCCTGTCTTGCCAAAGCCATATATCTGATATGGACTTACATGGGATGTTCCTCTACTATCTCAACCTGCCAATGCTATATGTCTGATATGGACTTACATGAGATGTTCCATAACTGTTTCAACCCAAAATGTCATGACATTCTGTATCCCATACATTCCTAAGGTTCAAAAGCGCTTTCTGATACTTTTTCTCTATTACCTCATCTCTGATTCAACTTGGAATGTAACACCCCAAACCTGACCTAAAAGTTAAACCCGAGTCTGGCGTGTCACATTGAAGGGAGAACTGTAAAAATTGGTGTAGTTGACAAAATTTGAAAACATTTGATTGTTCGAGGTTTACAATAGCATTTACAAAGCGATTTCCATTTCCAAAACCAATCTTGCTAAATGAGTACATTAGTTTAAAATGAGGTTCATTTGAAAATTTGTGTATTTGTAGGGTTGAAATCAAAACCTTAAATTGTTATTATAAGTGAAAACCAAGTAAGTTGTGGAAGCTTGTAAAAGTTTGTAGTTTGCGGAATCGTGTTGATTTTGAAAGCAATTAATGTTTTTGGAAAACCAAGTTCTACTTAAAACAGATATAAACCGTAATAACTAAAAATCCCAAATATAAAAATCCAAAAGTTATAGAGGCCTTATTACAACCCAAATTAAAACCAAAGTGCTTTAAGTAAATGAGAAAAATAGAATAAGACATATGTAGTTGTGTGGCCCACTTCGAGTCCCTCGTAGCTCCGACCGTCTAAAGTTGGGGATTACCTAAAAGGTTAATAAACGGGGTGAGCTTATGAAAACTCAGTGTGTAATCCCCTATTGAAGTAACAGTCAGCAAACAAAAATAGAAATAGAATCAATCTAGGCCTGAGCCCTTTAATAGTATCAGTACAGTCCAATTCCGAGCATATGTGGGCCAAAGCCCTATACAATAACATTTGGGTCATAGCCCATGACAGAATCAATTGGCCTAGCCCATCACAGTGATAGTCTTAGCATGAATGATGCATGATGCATGCAAACCCATCCAACCAGTACACCACTCCGTCCAACCCTGCACTACCTGCAGGGAATAAATCACCCACGCCATCCCTACACTCCACAGTGTTAGTACCGATTGCGACACTAATCAGAATCGCAATAGAGCTGCTAATTTAAATGCGACTTTAAGCCTTCAGTAGCAGTATCATAATTGGCACAAAGCCATCAGTAACTGTAATAGGATTGGCACATAGCCATCAATTAGGGTAATATAACCGGCACATAGCCATGGGTAAATGTGATCGACACATAGTTATCGGTAAATAAGATAGGCACATAGCCTTAGGCAAATATAATCGGTACAAAGCCATGATCTCGATAGCACAGAGCCATATATTGGTTGGCACAGAGCCTTACTAAGAATAACTGGCATTAAGACCTCAATCAGTCTACAGCCATCTCGTGTGACCCGTGCGACCTTATCAAATTATTATTGGATCCACAGTCGTCTCGTGAGACCCGTGTGATCCTATTAGAACAGAACTTTCTCCATATCAATCTCAACCCATGCAGTATGTCATGTATACAGAATGTCTTACCCATAAACCATCATACAAATCACAGTTAAGTCAGTCAAATCCTAATCATACAATCACAAGATAGTCATACATTCTTAGTCAAAACATAGTCAAATCAATCAGATTTTATCACTAGTGAGTCATATTCCCTCAAGGGGCAAAACAGTCTTTTTACCCTATAGGGGTATTTCGGTAATTCTACCCTACAGGGGTATTTCAGTAATCCTATCCTATAGGGGTATTTCAGTAATCCTACCCTACAGGGGTATTTCAGTAATCCTACCCTACAGGGGTATTTCTATAATTTTATAAACTGAGGGTAGTTTGGTAATTTTGCAATCTAGGGGTGTTTTAGTAATTTTGCAAACTAAGGGTATTTCGGTAATTTTACAAACCAGGGGTATTTTGGTAATTTCACAAATTGGGGTATTTTCATAATTTCGCAAATTGGGAGTATTTTGGTAATTTTGCAAGTTGAGGGTATTTTGGTAATTTCACAAATTGAGGGTATTTTGGTAATTTTAGAAATCGAGGGTAATTCTGTAATTTTATCAACCCCTTAGAAGGTCTACAATCACCTCGAGCGACTCAAGTATTCTAAATAGAGATAACATTGTGAATGGGCCTAAGGCCTGTTCTCGGCCCCAGTGGGCCCACACGCTCGTGTGGCCATTTTAGCCCAAATCTAGCCATGGATATGAGATTCACATAGTTCAGTCCAACATTTACTACACAAACATACAATTGGTCTGATTGGGCCCACGGGCCCATTGGACCCACATGGCCGAAATAGCCTAAACCCACGAGAATACTCATGGTGGTCTCAACTACCACGTCAAAGCTTGCACACGTGTGCTCGCACACTCGTGTGGCTACCATTACCGTATGACTGGCATTTTGGCATTCCGGTATTTGCCATTCTATAGCTAAAGTAGTATGAAATACACACCTGATAGGTATCTGGAATTAATCTGCACTTTGAATGCTGTTATGCCCAGAAGCCAACAATAATCGCACCATTGACTCCCCAAAAGGTGTCGATCAACTACGGTCACCACCATCATGACCTAATGGCATACAGATCAACGAATGATCCAACTCCTAACCCAAACGAACATGCCACAACGTGAAAGGGATAAGCCAAGAAAGGTATGCTTACTCTCCTCGTGGTTTGCTTTATTTAAAGCCAGCTTCTCGCCTATTCTTATGTTAGGTTCCCGATGTGGGATTCTCCATCAATCCTCCAAAACCAACTCATTAGCAAAATAACGAACCTTTACGTGCAAAGGGATTCAAACCAAAGTCCTCTTGATAGCCATGCCACGCCACCACCATTAGGACACAAGTTCCTTTGTGTCATAAGTCCAACACATTTAACTTTAAAACCCATCTACTCGCTTCCAGATTTATTTAAAAGAGAAACCAAAATAAATTGTAAGAGCCTAGACTTGAACCTTGGACCCCTTGCTTCCCCTATGGCATCACTTCCTTGCCACTAGACCACATCTCCTTTTGTGTCTTATTTTAGCCCCTTTTATTTATAAGTTATCCCACTTGAGCTCAAGGTTCTCTTAAGGCAAAAACCAAGATTTTTCCTATACCCAAGCTTGACCCCAGAACTTCATAAAAACCCTCTAACATTCCAAAATCACTAACCCAACAATTCTAACTTGCAAATTGAACTGATGTCTTACACTCAAAAATTTTAAATGCACCCAAGCCCAAAGCCCAATTCTTCTAGGCCTAAAATTCTGGGCGTTACATGGAATATTCTCATAAAATAAATGTATTTATGCTGGAAATTAACAACATTAATATAAAATATCGAAATATTGCATTTATTTACCGTAAACTTACCTAGGAGCAAAATACGATCAACTTGACAACTTAATCTTCTATCGTTTTCTTTCCTTGGTCTATCCCCAAATTTCTTTCTTCTTGATCTATAATTAGCAAATTTAGTTTAATTAATACTCACATTTATCAAAACAGCCCTTAACTCTAACTTTGGAAAAATTACGATTTTGCCCCTAAGCTTTTGCATATTTACACTTTTGCCCGAAAGCTCGGAAATTAAACTTTTTCCCTAATTCTTATGTTTTAGGACATGCTGATCATTTTCCCTTAATGGCAACATCAAATTCTCACTCTAACATGTACTTATGAACATTAGGTATTTTTACCGATTATGTCGTTTTACTCGTTTTTACTTAAAACCGAGTACCACAAGTTGTTTAACATAATTTAAAACCTCATATTCTATCATAAAACATCAAAATAAACACATTTCACCTATGGGTATTTTTCCAAATATGAACCCTAGGTTAAATTATTGCTAGAATAAGCTAAATCAAGTTATCGAGACTCCAAAAACGTAAAGAACATTAAAAACGGGACTTGGAATCACTTACTATGGAGCTTGGAAGCTTGAAACAAACCCTAGCTATGGAGACATGAAGTTTGGGCCCTATGGAGAAGATGATAACCATTTTGCCATCTTTTGCCTTTTAATTCCTTTTAAGCACCAAATAACTAAAATGCCCTTCATTAAAACTTTGGTTATTTTTACCTATGTATGTCCATTTTTGTCCATGAAATCCTAATGGTATAATTACCATTTAAGGACCTCTACTTCAATTATGCTCTTCAGTTTAATCCTTTAACATCTAGAACTCATATTTATCAACTTTTGCAATTAAGCCCTAATAGGCAAATTAAACATGAAATTCATGAAATTTTCTATCAATATTCTAACACACGCATCTAATCATCGGTAAATTATAAAAATTAATCAGAATAAATTTTTCTATCTCAAATTCATGGTTTCGCAACCACTTTTCCGTTTAGGCCCTATTTCGAGATGTTACAGATCAAGAGAACCACATCGATAATAAGCTCCACTTCTCAAACTGTTCTCCCCAAAAATGAAATTTATTGCAATATTTACATTTGGGTTTAGGATTACCAACACTTCCAACACTAGTTACAGATGGAGATCTCGGGTTAGAATGTTGAGATCCTCGCTCTTTACCTGAATACCCCGTAAAAATGGTAGAACGATCATGATACTTTTATTAATTTCTTCGAAACAAACGGTTGTTACTTGCTCATAAATCTTTTACCAGAAACCCGAGCTTCTCTTTCAACTTGTTTCTTTTCTTTACTCAATTCTTCGACTTTGTCTGCTCAATCAGTCAAAACCACAAATTCCCTTAATTCAAGGATTCTAATTAACAGCTTAATACCTTCATTTAATCCTTCTTCAAATTGTTTATAGATATCAGCCTCGGTTGGAACCCATTCTCTGGCATACTTACTCAACTGAACAAATTCTCGCTCGTCCTCAGATACAATTATATTTCCCTGTTTGAGCTCTAAAAATTCTTTCTTTTTCTGATCCAGAAATCTCAGACTAATGTACTTCTTTCTAAATTCAGTTTGGAAGAATTCCCTTGTAATATTTTCTCTCGATACCATTGAAATTATGGTATTCCAC
Organism: Gossypium stocksii; assembly: GCA_020496765.1. Lineage (NCBI taxonomy): Eukaryota > Viridiplantae > Streptophyta > Magnoliopsida > Malvales > Malvaceae > Gossypium > Gossypium stocksii. The sequence continues at coordinate 49,354,269 of CM035624.1, forward strand.
CAATGGTAAGCTGTGTTTTTTAATAAGGAAACTGCACATTTTAAACATTCGACTGGAGTACACGATAGCTCATTTAAAACCCGAATGGTAATTTCCAACCAAAATTCAACTCTTTCTAGGTTGTCATCAGTAGTGGTTCTGAATTCCTGTACCCCATATTTTCGAATTTTATCAATCGGAGGCTTACCAGTTCTAACAGGTTTAACACCATGTGGTATCTCAGGAACAGGTTGAGGAGCATGTGGGGGAGGTTGTTGAACAGTAGGGTTCGTTCTCATATATTTAGTGAACCATTCATTCATCATTTCAAAGAAGGCTGCTTTTGCCTCCTCACCTTGGCCCTCAGATACAGGCCTCCTACTACTACTAGATACAGCTCGTTGTATGAAAGCCTAAGCAGTACACTCAGCTTCCTCATATTCAACTCTAGCTTGGTTGGAAGACATCACTATTTGAAAAACACATTTAAATGGTCAGGAGATATCACACTATCACAATTTATATAATGGCATGTATAGCTATACTCATACATACTATGTTAGCCCGAGAAACGGCCAAATCGTAGCTCTGATACCAATAAATGTAACACCCTTAATCCGTATCCATCACTATAATAGGGTTACGAAGCATTACCAGAGTTTACAAACCAAATACAATTAATTTAGGTCATTTACTACTCATATCCGAAACTAATCATGTTGTCCCTTGATTGGACCCTCGAGGCCCAATTTAAGCATTAAAAGTAAGTTGGGACTAAATTGGAAACTCAGGGAATTTTTCACAAAATTTCAAATTTTTTCTTATATACAGGGGTCACACGCCTGTGTGGTCAGGCCATGTGGTTCACACGGCCATGTGACATGCCCATGTCTTAGGCCGTGTGGCATACAAGGTAAGGCATACACCCGTGTCCCTAACCCGTGTAACTATCTAACTTGCAACTTAGTTAAACGCATGGGTCACACGGCCAAGTCACATGCCCGTGTGCTAAGACGTGTGGTCAATTTAATTTTTGAATATTAGGTACGGGTTTCACACGGCCATGACACACACCCGTGTACTAGGCCATGTTTTTCACATGGGTGAGACACACACCCGTGTCTGTAACACCTCTTTTCAATGCCAGAACATGGTACGAGGCATCACTAGATTTTTACATTTACAAATACACAAAACCAGCTATAAAATTTCTTTCAATTTAAAATCTAATCACATTCTTATCATGTATACATTAATTCATTTACTAACATGCAAGCATACTCGTTTATGTATTGTATCATTATAACTCATAACATAGCTATTATTAGTCATATCACATAGTCTTATACAACAATAAAATTTCCATTAATTTAGGCCAACATTCTAGGCCAACACAAGAACATATATACAGATATTCAAGTCCTTATACATGCCATAAACTTATAAATATTCTAGAATCTTTTAATACTAACCTCAGCCTAATAGTGTGATAGTATCTCCAGCGACCTCCAACTCGAGCTAGCATCTGAAACTCTATAAGAAAAAGGAAGCGAAGGGAGTAAGCATTATAGCTTAGTAAGTAAATATGTAAAAAATACTCAATTTATTACAAGCTTTTATAAAATTTCATAATATGTTCTCATAATGGTATAATTACAAATAAACATAGTCCCACCATTTACTTAAGCTCTTTTCAAGTTGTTTACTCGAGTAATAGTCACTAAATTATTTTTATCTAAAGCTACGGAACTCCAAATTAAGATCCATCAATTTTTCCAAAAACTAGACTCATATATCTTCTTACCATAAAAATTTTATAATTTTTAGTTTAGCCAATTAGTATAGTTTATTCATTGAAGTCTCCCATATTTCGTGGTTTAGAAGTTCTAACCACTCTTCACTTAAATTTAATTATCTTTTTCTACAAAATTCAAATGAGGTTCTCGTTTCTTTCTTCTAAAAATAGACTCATTAAGGAGTCTAACCATATAAATTATGATCCATAATTATTTTTTTTTACAATTTTTAATGATTTTTCCAATTCAAAATAGAGGATCACAAAGTCATTCTGAACCAGTCTCACAAAAATATAAATATCTCAAAATATAGAATTCCTTTGCTTGCTCTGTTTCTTTTATATGAAAATAGACTAAATAAGATTTAATTCCATATCTCATTCAACCGCAAGTTCAATTTCTACAATTTTTGGTAATTTTTCAAAGTCAACCTAGTGTTGCTATACAAACTGTTTTATTTCAATTTCAAATCTCATCTCACCCATAAATTTTCTTATATGGGTTTTCCAAATAACATTTGCCCACATCAAATTTACCGAAATTCGATCATTCATCAACTATATACACTCACTTCCACTTGGCTATTTCACAATTTCATTCATTTTCACTTAGTCACTTTGCATTGAACACAACGGAATAAAACACTAACAAATGTTCGATGGCCTATACGTAGTACCACCTTTGTGGCTGAAGTTAATTGGTACACATAGTAGCCTACACTTAGTACAACACATGTGACCAATTTCATCTCTTATACATAGTGGCCTGCACTTAGTACCACACATGTGATCGAAGTTATCGGATACGCATAGTAGCCTACACATAGTACTACACATGCGATCCCAACTATATGATACACGTAGCAGCCTACACTTACTACTACGTATGTGACTTAATCCATCTTGAACACATAGTATCCAAGACATGGTACTACACATGTGTTCCCACCACAAATCATTTGTATCTTTTCTATTCCATGAGTTCGATCGGAAAATATACAATTTACCAATTCAGTCATTTTCATTATAATTTTGTAATTTTTATCAAATAACCATCCAATATCCAACTTCATCTTGCATAATATAACAAAATATTGAAAATTAAATAATAACAATGTATTATTTACATATCAACTTACCTCAATGCAAAGGATGATAAATTTGCAATCTAGTCCACAACTTTTTCTTTTCCCTGATTCGAGTCGATTCCACGTCTTTCTTGATCTATAATAACACATTTCACTCATTTATTCTATATACAACTCAAATTAACTCAAATTTACATTTTGGAAAAATTTACATTTTTGCCCCTAAACTTTGTCAAAATTATGATTTTGCCCCTAGGCTCGTAAAATAATTTTATTCAATTTATTTGCATTTTAGGCTTAACTGAACCATTCCATAAATATACCAGCCCACAATTCTCATTAAAACTCACACTTATGACCAATTTTATAACTTTTATGATTTAGTCCTTTTGGACATTTTCATCGAAAATCACTCGGCAAAAACCATTTCTCTAGCCATAAACATGCATAATCTACCATAATTCATCAAATTTCATAATTATTCAACATGGTTCAATTTTAAAATCAAACCCTAGCTCAAATAAATGGTAGAAATAGAGAAATCATGTTACCGGGATTTCAAAAACGTAAAAATCATTAAAAACGGGGCTAAAACGGACTTACAATCGAGCTTGGAAGCTTGAAAACCCATGGTTTCTCCATGCTATATTCTTACTTGTTGAAGAAGATGAGCAAAAATTGTCTTTTAATTTGATTTTTTAATTCATTTAATCACTAAATGACCAAAATGCCCCTAACTTAAAAATATTCTTTTTCACCCATTTCATGTCCATTTTTGTCCAATAAATTAACCAATGATCTAATTACCATTTAAGGACCTCCAATTTAAAATTTCATAACAATTGGACACCTCTAACGTGTAGAACTCAAATTTTGTACTTTTTATAATTTAGTCCTTTTGACTAAATTGAGTGCCCAAACGTCGAAATTTTCGTACAAAATTTTTACAAAATAATTTCATAAAAATTTAAACCATAAAAATATAAATAAAACACATTTCAATTAAACACCTTTACCATCTAGAATGCACATTTTACTACTTTTGCAATTTAGTTCAATTTATCAAATTGGACACACAAACAATAAAACTTTGTAGCGAAAATTTCACAAAATATTGCAAACACAAAATAAATTTTAAAACTCAATCAGAATAAATATTTTAGCCTCGGATTTGTGCTTTCGTAACCACTATTCCGTTTAGGCCCTGTATCGGGCTATTATAGTGTCTCTACCCGTGTGCCCAATTTAGAGCATTCTGTTTCTCAATTTTAGGATGCAGGGGATACACGACCAAGCCACATGCCCATGTACCAGGTCGTGTGTCACACACGGTCAAGACATACACCCATGTGCCTACCCGTGTGGACAAAATAAAGTCATTTTCTAGCTTTATTTTCTCACCCAAACTTGTCATCAACCTACACCAAAACTTACAAATATATATCAACCAATTCAAGCCTCTTAACCAAGCCAATCCTATCAATCTAACATGGTATATTCACACATGTACATGTACTCATGTTTATAATCTTACCTTTTTGTGAAGATTTATATTTTAACATAATTCAATCAAATCATACTATATGCTTATATATTAAACAAAATATACCTTATAGTAATATACCAAAATATATTATCATTTGCCATTCCAATGACTATCTTACAACCATTTACATACCAACATTGGCAAAGTTAGCCTATACATGCCATTATACCAAAATAAGTTTTCTATTTATACCAAAATAAACAGGTGGATAGTGTGATGATACTCTGACCGATCTCCAACCTTTACGAACTTCCGAACACTATAAAATAGGAAAAAGTGAATCTAGTAAGCATTTAATGCTTAGTAAGTTCGTATAATAGGAATTAAACTTACCAATCATGTTTATTAACATTAAGCATAAAATAACATGCTTCCCACAATTTAGCAAATTTCCTTAATACATACACTCAATCAAACAAGTAAGTCATGTAATTCATATGTATATCAAATATGCATAGATGGGTTCATCATGCCACAACTTTCAGGCATTTCATATACATTTGATACATTTTTCTTTTGATCTTACAATTTCTCATGTCAGGGGAATTGTCCGTTGAATTTTTGAAATATCGATGGATACTTATGTAGTACACTCAAGGTGTACAATTTAGAAATTTGTTAATTCATTTCCAGGTGTACCTTTTTTGGGCACATAATCAGAGTATACACTCTCGAGCCACTTATCAGAATGCTTTTAAGAGCCATGTATCAGAATGCTCATGGCTAAATCTCAGGAGTGCTCATTAGAGCCACAACTAAGGAAGTTCACAAAGAACTTTTAATCAGGAAACTCTAGGAGCTTATTAGGATTGCTCTTAAAGAGCATGTGACAAGAGCACCGGATAGCTGTATCTTAGGAAGTTCAAGTGAGCTAATTAGGATGCTCACGAAGAGCTGCGTTTCTATTTGTAACATATGCCAAAACATAACCGATCGAATCATATTAGGACCCTTACAAAGAGCTATGGTAGTGTACAACACATGCAAGTTCACTACCAATCAAGTTGCTCGCAGGAACTATTAATAGGATGCTCGAGAGGCTATATTAGAGATTACTCGTCTAAGCTAAATCCCGTCTACAACATATGCAGGACCACATTAAATACAAGAAATCACGTATATCCATCGAATTTCTATATTCAAACGGAACTTAACCCTTTTTCTAACATTTTCGAACATATTGTCATTTCTTACTTTTAAAACATTCATATGTTTCACATAATTTATATCACAGTCAATCCAAATACAACATCAATTCAAACATTTTTAAATGTTCATTTAAGTTACACGAACTTACCTCGACACTTGTTCGTGTGTAAGTCTACTAATCTGAAACCGTCTTGTCCTCGGTCTAGCTTCGAATTTGAGTTATCCGAATCTATATAATGAATATAACATCAATTTAACACATTTCATATTCAATTGAGTTCAATTTGCATTCTAGACAAAATTACCATTTTGCCCCTAAACTTTTCATAAATTCCAATTTCGTCCCTAGGCTTGGAAAATGAAATTCTTGCAATTTAATCCTTATTCCAAGTCTAGCCAAATTCTATATATCACAATAACAACCCATGAATTTCACAAAAATCATAATTTTTCCATGGGTTTTACAACTTTTCAATTTAGTCCATAAATCATGTTTTCTCTAAAAATTCTCTTCGTAAATGTTGTTTATCTACTAACAACCTTTCATTTTCTACCATAAATTTTAATTTTTCAGCATATTCATCCATGGCACAACTTCTATACTTTGATATCTTTTCAAATTAGTCCCAAAATAGATAGATTAAACTATCTCGATCTCAAAAATATAAAAATTATTAAAAACGAGACTAGAATACTTACCCAATTAAGCTTGAGTAGTCTTCTCTCTCTCTCCTAAGGTTTCCATGCAAAATTTTGGGGAAGATGATGAAAAATAAGATGATAATATCTACTTAATTTAATTATCATCTTTTAAATTTTATTACTTTCCAATTTAGTCCTTAGCCTTTTCTAATTTTCCATGAATGAATCACCAAAAATATCTACTAACTTTTCTTTAATGGTCTAATTACCATATAAGGACCTCAAGTTTTAAATTGCATAGCTATTTGATACTTATAACTTCTACAATTCAACTTTTGCATTTTATGCAATTTGGTCCTTTCCACAATTAATCACTTAATTGATAAAATTTTCTTATCAGTATTTTCATATGACATACCTATCATAATTTAAATTATGCAATAATATTAAAATAATTTTTCTTTCTAACCCGAATATGTGGTCCGGAAACCACTGTTTTGATTTTACTGAAACTGGGTTGTTATAGGTGCAATATATGGTGCTTGTGTGAAAATGAGAGGTTAGTATACACATCAGAATAAGTCGAGTCATATTGACTAGGGGTGGTGCAGCCATCGATGTTGGTTCTTGTGTAGGTGCTGACAGTGGACCCATCTCGCCAACCCTTAGATGTCTAAGCACCCGTCCTGGCCGCCTCGTATGCGATTTTCGACCCTTTGCCTCTTCTGCTATCAGGTATGGCTTGTCATGGACCCTAAACCATGGCATGTATTCTGGATCGCAGGCTAACTCTGAAGCGAAAATGGCCTCGCTAGTAAGTAAAAACTCGTACCTATTATTAAAAAGGTTGATATATTGCGCATGGAATATAGGTCAATTCTCATCCATTCTCTCCTGCAGGTCGATATGATGCAGATCTTCGATGTCTTCTGGTGTCGGTGGAATCGATTGCCTGAACCTGAATTGTCGCAATACTCTATTCGACTCATGCATCTCCATAATAGCATACACTACCAATGACACATTCACGTGCCAGATGTTGGGATTGATCAAGAATTCAGATGAGATGCATTCTTAATTTCCAGATTGGAGTATGACGTCCATTCAAACAATATTAAAGTAATAAAATTTATAGTTATATATGTACTACTAATTTTCAAATCAACTACGTTAATATTATATAATTCAAAATTAAAAAATACATACCTCCACTTCCATTCATTGGTCTAACAGAAGTCGTATATCTCAAAGCTCATATATTAGTCTCGCGTAATTCGGCCCATGGTTCGACCTATTGAAATAATTTGCCAGCACAATAATTTAAATTTTAAATAATTTTATTATGGTAAATATATTATCTAATGAATTTTACCTTGTTACGAGTGAGAATGTATAAGGGTAGTTTGCTCGAGGACGTAAAAATGGCAATCGGTACCACACTCATGATTGCAGTAGTAGCATGCAACCACCAATTTTAATTTTTTGTGGTTCCGTTGCCCGACACATCTCCCGGTATAACATTGCCAACACGACAGACCCCTAAATGAGTTCATCTGCTTCTCTAAAGTTGACAAGTTTTAGTAGCCACCTTAAATAGACAATATTTCGCGACTTATTGGGCATTAGGACACTCCCGATGATCAGGAGGATGTACTCAAAAACATGTTATTCTTTTTGGACTTCAGTTCAATCCTCATCAAACCCACCGAAATTCTTTCTTAACCAATCCATATCTATCTAGGCCCCATAAATCATTTCAAGAACCTTCCCTAAAAGTTCCTTGCATATGTCTCTTCAACAAGCTGCGTGAACTGACCCAGTCACTACCGACCCATCCATTGATAACGAAGCTGTAACTGCACGTTATGTAGAGTGATAGTACACTCGCCGCATGGAAAATGGAATGTGTGTGTCTCGGGTCTCCACTTTTCCACCAACGCGCTTACGAGTGTCAGATCCAACTTACACCCCCTCCCTATAAGGGCCACGTGCAAAAATCTAGGATTTCTTAAGTAGAGTTTGATTAAAGGTGATGAAGGAGCGGGTAGATTACGAATATACGTCTCCAAATATTGATCTTTTGCCTATTTATAAAAAAAATATAAAATATTAAATTCAAAAATAACAAGAAAATAAATTTCTTTAAATTAAACTACATTCAATATTATAAAAAAATTTCTTACCATTTGCAATTGATTGGCTGAAATGTGATTGCCATCAAAACAAATTACATATTTTGCCATTGCTAATTTCAGAAAACACTGAATAAATTGTAAAAGAAAAAATAATATAGAAAAATCTTAAGATAATTTTAATTAAATAAAAGAAAGTTGAGAGAAAAAAAAATTGAGTGAGAAATTAAAAGGGAATTGAGAAAAATTTGAGAGAGGTTTGAGAATGTGAGAGAGAGTTGAGATTGAATTGGAAAAGTATGAATTGGGGGGATTATATAGGAAAAAATTTTGACAGTCGGGGGGAGGGGGCAACGACAATTTTTCTGCAAATCAACTGAAAATGCTTTCAACTAAAAGTGTTTCCGTTATTTCATCCTAATCCGGTTATTTTTCAGAAAAATGACCTATTTCTGGTAATTATTTTTTCTGACATTTTTAAGTAATTCAGTCTGAAAGTTTTGACAATCAAAATTTATTTTAAGTAAAATAAATTGTACACTAACATTTATTTATTTTTGGCATAGAATATGCTATAATATTCAATTGGTTTACAATATGTTATGCAATATTATTATTTTTATTATTTCTATTTATTTTATCATTCATATTCGAAATTTGTAAATATTTAATTTTAAAGTTCTAATTTATATTTTTCTCTTAAAAATATAATGTATGTTAACATTAAAATCAACCGCGTATTATTTTGCAATATTATACATAATAGTTAGAAGTATGAAAATAATTGTGTTGACGGTAAGGATTAAGATTTAAGCTTAATAAATCGTTCCCTTCCTCAAATTTATAATATATAAAAAAAAATCCTTTCAGTTGATCTGGAAAGAAGAAAAAAAAAACAGTCCAATATTTGTAAGATTCTCTCGGAACAATGACAACAAAGGAGAATAAGAGAAGCCAACGACTTGTTCAAATTCTTTCAAAGTTGAAAATAAAATTGAAATACAAGCAAATGAATTAAGAAATAGCAAATCTTTCTAACTTTTGCACTCATTAATTTTCAGTAATTTTCTATAGCAAATTCAACAACTGCCTCAATAATTGAAGTTCAAGAGACAAACAAACAAACTAGAAAAGAAAAATAAAAGAATCTTTAACTACTTTAAATCATCCATCTTAAATAGAAAGATCCAAAAACTAAAATGAGGTAATAGTAATAGAAATATAGCCCAATGCTTCCTCCAACTGCAAAATCACTTGCTAATACTCGAGACTAAACTATTACTATTGTTGGTGTTATTAGTAGAATGTGTGGAAGGGGATGATCTAATTTTAATACAATAAACCAAAGCAGATGCAGCCAACAAAGCCAGACCCGTGACCCCACAAACCAAGCTCCCCAAGAGCAGAACCTGTCTCACGTGATCACTTCCCCGCCGATTGCCTCCAGCACCCCACCACGAGGTGTCGTTGGAATTCGTGGCCTTGGGAAACGCCATCGTAGGCGGCGTGGATGATGAGGACGAATTGGATGTTCCGAAGAAGGACATCGTGTCCGATGAGTTCAGCCCCACCGTCGGCTGGCTTTGGTACCCCAAACCGTGATCGGAGGGGCGTAGCTCCCTAGCCGTTGATTCCCTGAGAAGGATGAGGATGGAGATGGCAGCAGCAATTCGTATTGCGTGGAAAGAGGGCATAGCTGCTCATTAAAGCTTTGCTTCCTTTTTTGGTCGGAAAGGCTTTTTCCCTTTAGCTTGAGTGAAATAGAAGGTAAGGGCATTTTAATTTGCATGTTTGAGACGATGTTAAAAAGATACAAGTTAAGACTGATATGATTAAGGAAGCTGAGCGACGTCGTTTGAGTGTTAGACTACTTTATTTTTCTTTTTATTAGGGATTAATACAAGTAGAAATAATAAATTAATAATTTTTTTATAATAAAATATTTTTAAAAAAATTACATGATAATCCTTTAATATTATTTGTGGAATAAAAATAAGAATACATTATCACTCTATTAAATATTAATTTTTTTATAATTAAAGGATAAATATATTAGAGATGGAATCTAAAATAATTTTTTATTCAAATATTTTTATTAAATTAGGTTGAAATTTAAACTAATGAGACTTGGTTATCAGTTGTATCATTTAGAGTAATTAGATATGTTAAAATTTTTTTAAGGTAAACTATAAATTTAATAATTTATGTATAGTTTAAATTATATTTTAGTTATTAAAACTTATAAAATTACGATATATTCATTAATATTATTGATATGTTATTTTTTATTATTAAACTATTATTGTTAATAATGTAATGACAAGTTAATGTAATACATTATATATTTATTTTAGACGAAAATTTTAAGTCAAAATTCATAGCTAATCTTTATATATTTTTTTCTTTTTAAACAATTTAATTTTCTTTTTTATTTGTTTATTTTTCTTATCTTTTCCTTTTTTTCTCTCTCTTCTCCTTTGTCCAAAGTGCTCATTCTCCACTAAATACTTTGGGGTTTTTAATCCAACCTATTAAAAAATTATAAAAATAAGTATAAAATTAAATGGATTTGGCTAATTTGATTTTAATGAAAACATTGGTTTCATAATAAACTATCAAAATCATATTCAATAATATCTTGAAAGACCCATTTCATCTAAATTTTTAATTTTCTCAACATGTTAAGAAAACATAGTTCAACATTTTATTGTACAGTATGTGATTATGATGTTATGAGTATGATCAATATGTAAAAACTTCCTCATTAATATATATAAATTTAATTTGCATTAAATTCAAATTATTAAAAAAACTAAACAAGTAAAAGTTAATAATAATAATAAGGCTTAATGATAAATTTTTGGCCACTAACGTTTGCATATTTTGTCAAAATAGCCTTAATTGTATTTTTAAACCTTTTTGGCAATTAACCTTTTTTTTTTCAATCTGCTTTTTCTAACAGGTTTAATGAATAAATTTATGGTTTCAATATTTTTTTTTTCAAAAATTTTCAATCTTTCATACGTTTGTTTACTGAGAAGTTTTTTTATTGAGTTAATTTTTTTAGATAATTAAGCTTATTTTCTTTAAATTAAGAGTTTTTTTAAAATTTAATGTATTATTTATTTATTTTATTATTTTTCACATGTAATTATCTTATTGGGTTATCTAAACAATAAATTATATCTCCTTAAAAATATTCCACGTATGAAATTCTATATTATCCCCGTTAACTTTTTTAATAGTATTTTCATTAAATCTATTAGAAAAAGCATATTGGAAAAAAGAATAAGGTTAATGACAAAAGATGCTCAAAAATACAATTAAAATCATTCTAACAAAAACATGCAAATATTATTGGCCAAATTTTTCATTAAGCCTAATAATAATAATAATGAAATGGAACGCCCTTGTCTTTATAAGGGAGGCTAAAACAAGTCCTTTTCTTTTTAAAATATTGTTGCGCCCCACATTTGTCCTAATGTCTAATAGGAATGGAAGATGTTTTTGAAGTACAAATGTAAATGATGATTTTAGAAATACTTAATCTTTTAAACTTTGAAACAATTTAATAAATTCATATCAATCAGGCAAAAATCAATTTGTTAGTGTTTAGAGATGTCTATGATCAATACAAGTTTCAGAGAGCCTAAAACTCACAAAACAATTCAGTGACACTACTTAGGGGATATGAGTCGATATATAGCCCCTTGTTGGAATAATTCTAGTTTGAAAACAGTTTTTTTGCATAGCGGCAAATTAAAAATATGAAAATCGACCCAGTTTATGATACTTACAGCAGTAAACCTAAACTAAATTCGCACCTGTGTTTTCGGATAAGTGGATCCTTGATGTCTTACGGCTTTCAACCAAACGATCTTCCCCGCTATTCTTGTACCATGAATTGCTTTGAATGTGGGCTCGAATAAATTGAATCAAAACACATAACTAGAAAAAGAAAAAAATTCCTTTTTGGGTTAAAACGAAAATTCTCTCTTCTTTAATAGAAACCGATAAAATTGTTATTATGGAAAAATATATTTAAAATTTGAGAATAAGTTCTCTCTATTTTTTGGTAGAATAACAACTCTCAAAAGTTTTGTTAATAGCTCTACCGGTACCATCTATTTATAGGAAGAGAATGTAGAACATTTGTAGAGTTCTAGAGGTTTATTTTAAATATAAAAACAATGTCATACTTAGAGTAGGAGAGGGGTGAATGTCCTACCCTTGTATTTCTACTAGGGTTATTGCCCCTTTCATGGTATATGAGGGGTTTTGGGCCTCTCTCACATCGAGTCCAATTACGAATACTTATTGGGCCTTTTTAACCTAATACTCTGTAATATGATCCAACATTACTCAATTTTTCTATTTTCCCAAAATAAAATTTAATATTTACATATTAATTAATTTTGTCATATCAATTTTTCCTCGGTAAAATTTTATCGATTTTACCTCGGTAAAATTTTGTGAAATTTATTCAATATGTCACAACTCAACATGTTCACTATGACCAAATGATTTACTTTCATTTTTAGGCTTCAAAATAGTCCAAAAATATAAACTCATTCTTCCATCATTTTTTTAAACAACCCTATATAGGGTTGCAAATTTCCAAATTCATTTCTATTTCGATTTTTTGAAACCTACATTCATTTACAAATGATTTCATTTCTCCGTTTTAGAGAAAACCATAATCATTCTTGAATGTTTCCTACTTCACTTTTTCCATTCAGTTTGTTCATTTCTATTCAACACGCAATTCATTTTTTATTTCAACGAGCTACTGGATGGACCAATTGGACATATGTAGTTGAGGCTCAAATTATTTATAATTAAGTCTTTCTGCCTATTAACTATAAACTCATTTAGTCACGAATTCAATCCAATATAGTATTGTGACTGAGCTCTCCCTAACGACATACCATTACCAAAGCAACTACTAAGTACTCATCCAATAACCTTGTCATAAGTGTGTTACCCTCATGAGGTATCATTGATCTCTTTAGGATAATATCTGCTCTCCCAATATAATCCTATTTTATCTCATGGTAACCATTACATATTCATTCATGAAAAGTCAATCACTATCAAATAGTGATCAAGTCATCTATCATAAATACAGATGACTCATGACCACAAGTACTTTTCATCAACCATGTAATTCCAATGAGAGGATATTATTTACCCACGCTCTAGGATACAAATTACACTGTTGTGAATGACTCTACATACTATAGAAGTCTTATACCTAGCGCACCAACTTTCGGCTCCTTATTTATTTGAACTTAGGTTTTTCCTTACATCAAAGTAGATGAGTCACACATACATAATCTGCCATCCACTCAGGATTTAGGTATGCTACACTTTGAACATCACAATGGAATAAATCCATAAACGGATTTAGGATCTATTTTGCTTGGGTCCTGTCCGATGTACTGTTAGTCCAGTTAGTCACATCTGTATCTCTATCTTTGATGGTCACTAAACTAACTATAAATACGACCAAGGCAAGCGCACCTATCAAAAAATAGTATAGCTATGGTGAGTAGAGAATATCGTATCCACGAGGACTAAAAGTACTAGTAATTACCGTCTTCTTATTATTTAGTCGGCAAATTGGAGTGATTGTGTTTTAATCTAAAATTACTAAACTAATTTATCTAGGAACATAATAGAGAATGAAATAGGAAAATAATCGAAGATAACCAATGAGATAGACAACACCCAGGAAAGAATCCACCTAGACTTCACCTATTATTATGGATCTGAATTAAATGATTTATTCACTTGCTACTTAATCTGTAGAAATCCCGAGATTATATTAATATCTCTTTCGAGAGTAAGAACAACTGACTAGATTGATTAATTGAAATTTCTTTCTAATTAAAACCTCTATTGTCGCATTAACTCGATCTATGGATTTCCCTATTAGACTTGACTCTAATCAGATAGATTTCTGCCGTCCTATTTCTAGGATTGCATACAACTCCACTCAATTATGCTAAATGTACTCTTAAATAGGGACTTTTGCTCCACTAAAATAAGCACATTAAACATGAATTAATATTCTAGAAATATTAAAATAAGAAATAATTGAGAACAAGAATCAAGTAATTATTGTCTAAAACAGAAATTAAATAATAGAATTTATCATAGGTTTCATTTCCCCTAGGTATCTAGGGGATTACTTCATAATCCTGAATGAAAGCATGTCAAAGTCAGAAAAACCACAAGACATAAAGAAACTCAAAAAAACTTAGAAAGAAATTAAAAGGAAATCTTCAATCTTGATGGAGATCTGCTTTTGAGTTGGCTTCAATGGTGTTCTTCAGATGTTTTCTTCGATCTTCTCTGATTGCCCCCTTAGGTCTTCTTCTAATTGGTATTTATAGACTTTAGAATGCTCAGAAAGCCTAAAATTTGGGTATTTCTGCATATTTGGGAAGTAGGGTGCAAAATAGACATGGGCTGGCACATGGGCATGTGGCCAGGCCGTGTGGATCTTGAAAACAACTCTATTTATCCAATTTTGGCTTATTTTTTGCTCCTTTCACTCCCAAATGCTCTTCTAAGTATAGAAACATGAATTTAAAGGATTAGGAGCATCAAATCCACTCATTTTCATAATTTAATCATCCAAAAATGTATTAAGAACAAAATTAAAATATGTTACTTTTATAGCTTATCAAATATCCCCACACTTAAGTGTTTGCTTGTCGTCAAGCAAAATCCTCAACTGACATTAAAATTAATCTTTCTCAACTTGTAATTCCCATCAATAATGTCTCAAAATAATTCACAAATAATCATACATTGACAATTCAACTAAAAGAGCACTAAAGATTCAAACAATCCGAGTCAAAAATTTTTAAAGCACGAAAACACAGGTATTTCCCCTTATCTAAGTAATTATCAAAATCGACAAGAATCGACATCATCACTAAAGATTCACTCAAATCACCCAAAGTGCTTAAGGTTCAATAATATGCACTCAATAGTCGAACAAGAAATGTCATTACCATAAGCTTGCAAGAAAATCAAATCTCCACCACTATAAAATGAGATGATACACAAATCAAAAGGTCTTTAAGAGGTTGCAACAGGGCTTAGTTTAAGGGTGTGGAGAAAGGCCAGAAAAGTTGGTTATAATCGAGATCGAATTGATAAATTACCAAACTAGAAAAAATAAATAAATGATGAATTAAAAACAATTACATCAATCAAGAACTATTCAAGAATAAAAACAAGCTTATTCTCAAAATATGAATTTAACTGTTCAAGCTCAATCAACATAGAACTAAATAATAATCAATATTTTTTTCTTTCAATTTTTTTATTGATTTTTTATCTAAAATAATAAGAAATAATTCAGCAAAACAAACAGAATAGCATAGTTAAGCAAACAACCACATCAATTCTCGATAAAAATGGAGTTAATAAAATGGGAAAGTTTCAACAAAAAGATGAGTTATGGGTTAACATTAATGGGTAAATCAAGAAATGGTGTATTAGGCTTAATGGGGTTCACTAAGGGTAATTATGTAGGTTGGCTTTTTATGGGATCAGTGGGTTAAACTCAGTTATCAATTCAAAAGGTGTGGTCTCGATATGTATAATTGAAGCAAGTTCTAAAATAATAAATCAAATTGACACACTCATAACCAATAATAAAATGAACAAGAAAAATGTATGCTCTAAAGGCTCAAAATCTCACAAAAATCATAGTTTTTGATGTCAAACTTGCAAATCTCAATCTTTAATATAATACTTCAATTTAGGGAAACAACTTAAAAATTTTTAATTTCTGAAAAAAAACTTATCATGCTTGATTCTCTCATGTCTTCAAGTTTAAATCAACCAATACACAGTTATCTACAAATTAATCTAAAACACATCAACAAAAATTCCAAATCGACAAAAATTCATTCTAATAGAAGTATGAGAAAATTGCTTAAATACAAGATATAATTCAAGGATTTTCTAATAATTATATAAATAACCTACCCACACTTAAGATGTACATTGTCCTCAATGTACAAACAGATATAATCACAGTATAAGCAGAATATCATAAGAGAGGGAGAAAACTGAAACTACCCTGAATATTAGATGAAATTGTTAGAATGGTGGAAAGCAAAATTGTAGATAAATCTAGATGTAGTGCATGATTCTGAGCAAACTAATAAGAAAATAAACACAAATAGTGAATGGGTGCTGGTCTCGTACGTTCTACAGCTTGTGTGAGTAGCACTATGTAGTTATGTCTTAACCGTCAACTTGTGTGAGCAGACCCAATGATGGCTTGAGAGTGAGCATCTATATGAGATATGAGATAGAGATGGTTTCGACCATGTATTGGCACTTAGTGTGTGAGATACCCGAATAGCTGATATTATTCCAAATGGTTCAATGGGCATAGTGATGTTACGAGAGTGTGTGAGAATTGAAGCTATGAGATTTGTGAATTCATGTCTAACCTTGTGATTGAATATGTGATAGGCTTATGGATCAAATTGAGATACATTATGCTATATTTAATTACTTAAATTTTGATTAAATGGTAAGCTGAGGTTTAAGTTATACGAACTTACTAAGCTTAATTGCTTACTTTGTTTAGTTTTCCTGTTTTACAGTGATTCAGAAGATTGCTCGGATTGGAAGTTGTCGGAGATCTCATCACACTATTCGGCGGCTGATTTTGGTACTTATGAACAATGTATTTTGGTTATATGGCATGTATAGATCATTTGGCTAATGAAAGCCTATATGTTTTGGTTATGCAATTAGCCAGTTAATATGGCTTGATTTGGTATATGTTTATATGTATATATATGTGTCTGTGATTAGTCTCATTTTGTATGTTGTATGGATTACCATGGAAATGCTTTGATTGTGGTTTGGTAATTTTGAGTATCATATTATTGATATTGAGAAATGGCATATAGATTATGTGTTAGGCACAAAAGTGTGATTATTTAGGTAGTTTTGGAAGTGATATTGGTATGCTTTTAAATGGTTAAATTGAGATGTTTAGGAGCATTGTGGTTGTTGGTATTGAAATTGCATGAATTAGACTTGATTGTGGTTGGTTTGAATGCCTATTGATGATATGGTCATATGCTATTTGAAGTGTTTAGGTTGATGCTAATTTGGGTGAGAAATATGGTTTGGAACAAAGTCTATTTTTGTCCACACGGTTAGAGACACTGGCGTGTGTGACACACGGCCAAGTGACATGGCTGTGTCTCATGTTACCTCTTTAGAAAACAAGTCAGTGAGTTACACGGGTTGGTCACACAGGTGTGTGGTTGCTGTGTGACCCAAGTCAGTGAGTTACACAGGGTTGGACACGGGCTGGGACACGACCATGTGATCCCATTTCGAATATCCACACGACTTGAGACACATGCGCGTCTCTTGATTATGTGAGACACACGGCCTGGCCACACAGGTGTGTGCCCCCTACACTTTAAAAATTTTCAATATTTTCCCAAAATTTTCTTAAGTTCTCAATTTAGTCCCAAATTATTTTTAATACTTGTTTTGGGCCTCGAGGGCTCGTGTTAGGGACTATATGATTGAATTTGAATGACTATTGCTTGGTTATGAGAAATGAATATGAAAATGTGTAATTGTTTATGTGATAAGTTCGGTAATACTCCGTAATCCTATTTAGCGTCGGATACAGGTTAGGGATGTTACATTTTATTAGTATTAGAGCTACGGTTTATTTGATTCTTGGACTAACGTAGCATACGTGAGTCTAACTATACATGCCATATTTAACCTGTGATAGTGTGATATCTCTTGACAAATTTTTTTAAATTATGTTTTCATATAGTAATAGATTTGAATCAAGCAGACTCCAATGATGTAGAAAGTAATGTACCAGCCTTTATTCACGGAACAGCACCGTCTAGGTCGAGACTCGAATTTGAGAGTCGTGGAGGAGAGGCTAAGGAAACCTTCTTCCAAATGATGAATGAGTATTTCTCTGAGTTTGTCCGAAATAATCTGGCTGCTCAGCAACCTCCACCCCAACCAGTTCCCGTAGCTTCTTAAGTTTTGGAACCCATACGTTTAAACAAAGCACTTGTTGATAAAATTTGAAAGTATGGGGCCAAAGAGTTTAGAGCTATAGTTGATGATGATCCTGAGAGAGCCAAGTTTTGGCTTGAGAATACAATTCGATCTGAAAGATGTTGCATACCAGTGGTGGAGCACTTTAATTTCTGTGGTACCGAGGGAACGTGTTACATGGGAATTCTTTTAGACAGAATTTAGAAAGAAGTATATAAGTCAGCGGTTTCTTGATCAAAAGTACAAAGAATTTCTAGAGCTAAAATAAGGTCATATGACCATATATGAATATGAAAGAGAATTCGTGAGACTGAGTAAGTATGCTCATGAGTGTATTCCAACCGAAGCAATCATGTGTAAACGGTTTGAAGATAGGTTGTATGAAGATATCAAGCTTTTAGTCGGGATACTTAAATTGAAAGAATTTGTTGTTTTGGTCGATAGAGCACACAAAGCAGAGAAGCTTAGTAAAGAAAAGAGAAAAGCTAATTTTGAGGCTAGAGATTCAAGAAGAGGTCAATAGGTAAATCATATCATTCCTCGTCGAAGAAATCGAAGGATTTTCATAACCGTTCGATTGCTTTAGTGGGATATTCCAACAGAGATTGTGGAAAGCAACACGCAAGTACAAAAACTCAAGCCACTTCAGTAGCAAGTGTAGGTAGTGTCAGGATAAACAAATCAGAGTGTCAACAATGTGGAAGATGGCATTTTGGAAATTGTTGGATGAATAATAAAGTTTGTTTCAGATGTGGCTCGTAAGAGCATTTTATTCGTGATTGTCCTAAGTTACCCAAGAAAGACAAACTTTCGACTACAAAGCCGAGTAATAAAGTTGCTAAAGGGAGAGCATCTCAAAATACTAGAAATGTGAATAGTAGTAAAGGTGCAACAAAAGATTTTGTTGTGCGATCCGAAGCACAAGCGCCAGCTCAAGCTTATGCTATTTAAGCTCGCGAGGATACATGTAACACCCCTTACTCGGGTTCGATGCCGAAACTGAGTACGAGGTATTACCAAACAACATCACTACCAATCATACAAAATCGATCCATAAAATTTCGTTCCAATTTAAAACTTTTACAAAATATATCATACGATACTTGAAATGGGCCTATGGGGTCTAAAACATGATTTGGGGAGCGGTTCGAGACCAAACTGAGAACTTAGAAAAATTTTGGAAAATTAGGTCAAAAACAGGGCACACGCCCGCATGAGACAAGGGCATACCTGTGTGGGCAGGCTGTGTAGTCACACATGCCCATGTCCCCAACCTGTGTTGAATATTTAGAAAAATATTTTTTATTTCAAACCTACAGGGGTTTTCACACTGCCGAGCACACGCCCGTGTCATTGGCCTATGTCCTTCACACGACCTCAACATACCCGTGTGGCCTCCCCGTGTGAAAAACTAGGACATTCTGTTTATGACGTCAGCATACATTTTTGGTCACACGGCCACGGGACACGCTTGTGTGACCAGGCCGTGTGACGTCCCTAATCTCTGAAAATCCCATGCAAAATTCACACGCCCAACACACATGGCCATGGGGGCTGGCCGTATGGCCCTAAGTTAGGCTATTTTCCAAGCCATCCTTTGCCCCAAAACACATGCTAACTCTACCACTTTTAATACCATGTAACTTACACATTTTTAGGCATCTAGATGGCTTCATTTATTCATCCATCATCTATTTCGACTTAACCACGCACTAACACATCAATCTTTCTATGAAATACCTCATAAGGATAGATAAGTAAAACAACATCATCATTGGCCATATCACGTGGCCTTAATTACAAAATAACTTATCTCATGATAATTTCCATAACATCGCGAAACCGACTTAACTCTTACATCACCACTAAGTCCCTATACATGCCATAGTTCCAAAAGAATACATATTACAATACCAAAAGAATTTTGTGGATAGTGTGGATGATCCTCCAACGCTTCCCGATCCTCGAGCAGGCTTGACTAATCTATAAAACAAGGAAAAAGAGAAAGAAGTAAGCTTTAAGAAGCTTAGTAAGTATATATGCAAATAATTAACATCATACCAACTTTCTTAATAACCATAGATTATGCAACCTCATAACAACTTACCACCTATCCTTACCATGTTTCATACATATATATATACACCCAGCACAATATACACCTAATCTTAAGTTCATAACTGCCCTTGCATACTCATGTATTTGCCCACATATTTTATGTCCCATATGTACCTGCATTTACACACCATATAACCACACAAATATTATTTGTAAACTTTCTCATTGAACCCTTCAGAATAACATTTGATACTCGGTGGTTTGAGTACATAGTTCCACCAACGCATAATCCGGCTCTTGTGTACACATGGTGAACTCTCATCATCACCCATGTGACCTAGCCGTTAAATCCTGTAGCTCTCATGTCTACATGATATCCAACACTCGGAATCACACATGCGACCTAGCTACATATAACATAGCTCTCGTGTATACATGATGTACCCTTGGTTACATACATGCGACCTAGCTATTTTTAGTCCGTGGCTCTCGTGTCTACATGGTATACACACAATATTACGCATGTGACCTAGCTACTTATGTAAGAATATCCCATAGCTTTCTTGTACACATGGTGTCCTACCCTCAGAAACACACATGTGACTTAGCTACACATTCTCCGTATCTTTCGTTTTTTCGAAAGTTCAATTGAGAACACCAATTTTCCATAATTCACTAACTCATAGAATCCATCCAACATCATCCATATCATACAATAAATATAATTTATGGAATTAAGATCAATGTATTACTTACATATAAACTTACCTCGACAACAAAAAGCTTTAATTTGCAATTTAGTCTGTAACCTTGCATTTGCCTCGCTCAAGGTCGATTCTTCGATCTTCTTGATCTATAATAACACGTTCAACTCATTTAACACACACATTACTCAATTTAGTCCAAAACCATCCTATGACTATTTTTACACTTTAGTCCCTAGGCTCGGTTTATGATTTTCATGCAACTTCCATGCATTTTAAGCCTAGTTGAACCATTTTTTCCTACAATAGCCCACAATTTCTACCATATCACCACTTATACACACCACATTTTGTCTTTTACAAATAATTCCTTTTTATAATTTCCATAAAAAATCACTTAGTGCAAATTGTTCTCCACACTTTAAACTTTCATATTTCACTATTAGACATCAAAATACATCCATGACATCTATGGGTAAAATTTTAAAAATAAACCCTAGCTCAAAATAATGGTATAATTAGCTAGAGTAATTTACGCGGATTCCAAAATTTAGTATTCCACCATTCTTTGGGCATTTTTTTCCAAACAAGGTTAAAATGGTTTAATTACCACATAAAGACCTCTAATTTAAAACTCCAAATCAATCAAGTACCTTTATGGATTAAAACCCATATTTTTCACCTATTACAATTTAGCCCAAACTACCAAATTGGGCACCCAAACATTAAAATTCATGCACCAAAATTTCACATAATTATTCAAACACTAAATAACCATCAAAACTTAATCTTAAAAAATATTTTAGACCCCAGATTCATGGTTTCGAAACCACTATTCCATTTAGCCCCTAATTCGGGCTGTTACAATACATCGGCACTAGATGTTATCACCGATACTTTTTCTCTTTATGACACTGATGTAACTACTTTGATTGATCCTAGATCGACCCATTCATATGTTTGTATGAATTTAGTGTCTAGTAAGAGTTTACCTATTGAGTTCACTAAATTCGTGGTTAAAGTATCGAACTCCTTAGGTCAGTATGTCCTGGTTGATAAAGTTTGCAAGAATTATCCTCTGATGACACGGGGTTATTATTTTCTGACCGATTTGATGCTTTTACCGTTTGATGAATTCTATGTAATCTTAGGTATAGACTGGTTGACTCTGCATGATGCTGTTGTAAACTGTAGATGAAAGATTATTGAGTTGAAATGTCAGAATTGTGAAATTCTTTTTATTGAATCTGATGATTCAAGTGGATTGCCTATTGTGATATCAGCTATGCTAGCTCAAAAATATGTAAGAAAGGGTTGTAATGCTTATCTTGCTTATGTACTAGATACAAAAGTGTTTGAATCGAAGATTAAATCAATGCCAATGGTTTGTGAATATCCAGATGTATTTCCAGAAGAGTTACCCGAGTTGCTACTGATCGAAGAGGTTAAGTTTGCTATTGAGTTAGTACCAAGAACATCACTAATATCGATCGATCTGTACAGAATGGCTCCTATAGAGTTGAAAGAGTTGAAATCTCAGTTGCAAGAATTAACAGATAGAGGTTTTTCACGACCTAGTTTCTCGTCCTAGGGTGCACCAGTTTTATTTGTTAAAAAGAAAGATAGGTCAATGAGATTGTGTACCGATTATTGATAGCTCAACAAAGTTACGATCAAGAATAAGTATCCATTACCGAGAATTGATGATTTATTTGATTAGTTGAAAGGAGCAATAGTATTTTCTAAGATTGATTTACAATCTGGTTATTATCAGTTGTGAGTTAAAAATTCAGATGTGCCGAAGACTGTGTTTAGAACCAGGTACGAACATATGAATTTCTCATTATGCCATTTGGGTTAACTAACGCTCCTACAGTCTTTATGGATTTGATGAATAGAATCTTCAAACTATATTTAGACAGATTTGTTGTTGTGTTCATTGGTGATATCCTGATATATTCTCAAGATGAGTCAAAGCATGCCGAGCATTTGAGAATTGTGTTACAGACTTTGCGAGATAAACAATTGTTTGCTAAACTCAGCAAATGCAACTCCGAGAAGTTGGATTTCTAGGACAAATTGTATTAGCGAAAGGTATCAGAGTTGATCCGAGTAAGGTTTCAGCAATTATTTATTGGAAGCCGCCAAGAAACATATCCGAAGTCAGAAGTTTTCTAGGATTAGTTGGTTATTACAGAAAGTTTGTAAAATGATTCTCGATGATAACTACACCACTGACACGATTATTATAGAAAGATGTAAAGTTTGAATGGTCTAAAAAATGTCAATAGAGTTTTGATCAATTGAAAGCATTGTTAACCGAAACACCAGTTTTAGTTCAACCTGAATCGGGTAAAGAATTTGTGATTTTTAGTGATGCATCATTGAACGGTTTGGGGTGTGTTTTAATGCAAAAAGGCAAAGTAATAGCATATGCTTCCAGATAGTTAAAGCCGCATGAAAAGAATTATCTAATACACGATTTAGAGTTGGCCGCTATTGTATTCACATTAAAAATTTGGCGACACTATTTGTTCGGTTAAAAACGCCACATATTTACTGATCACAAGAGTTTGAAGTATATGATGTCATAAAATGATTTGGACATGAACAGCAAAGATTGCTCAAACTATTAAAAGATTATGAGTTAGTCATTGATTACCATTTGGGAAAAACGAATGTAGTCGCGGATGCTTTGAGTAGAAAATCCTTGTTTGCTTTGAGAGCGATGAATACACGATTGACTTTGACTAATGATAGCTCGATTTTAACTGAGTTAAAAGCTAAACTGGTGTTTCTTCAAGAAATTTGTGAAGCTCAAAAATCTAATCACGAATTGAAAGCTAAAAGAGTACAGTGTGGATCGATGATGGTCACTAAACTAACTATAAATACGACTAAGGCAAGCACACCTATCGAACAATAATATAGCTATGGTGAGTAGGGAATATCATATCCACGAGGAGTAAAAGTACTAGTAATTACCATTTTCTATTATTTAACTAATAACTTGAAGTGTTTGTTTTTAATCTAAAATTACTAAACTAATTTAACTAGGAAAGCAGCAGAAAAAAAAAGGAAAATTATCAAAGATACCAATAAAATAGACACTACCCAGGAAAGAATCCACCTAGACTTCACTTATTATTATGAATTTGAATTTAAATGATTTATTCACTTGTGCCTTGATCCGTAGAAATACCTAAAATATGTTAATATCTCTTTCAATAGTAAGAACAACTTACTCTAGGTTGATTAATTGACATCTCTTTCTAATCAAAACCCTTACTATTGCATTAACTCGGTTTATAGATTCCTCTATTAGATTTGACTCTAATCCGGTAGATTTATGTCGTCCTATTTCTAGGATTCCATGCAACTCCACTCAATTATGCTAGATCTACTTTTAAACAGGGACTTTTGCTCGATCGAAATTAACACATTAAACATGAATTAATATCCAAAAATATCAAAACATGAAATAAGCATACATAATTGAGAACAAGAATCAAGTATTTATCATGTAAAAATAGAGATTAAATAATAAGATTCATCTTAGGATTCATTTTCCCTAGGTATTTAGAGAATTTAGTTCATCATCCTAAACAGAAACATCTCAAAGTTAGGAAAACAACAAGACATTGAGAAACTCAATAAAACTCCAAAAGAAATTAAATGGAGATCTTCAATCCTGAAAGAGATATGCTCTGAGTTAATTCCGATGGCGTTTTTCTAGTCTTTTCTTCAATCTTCTCTGAGTGTTCCCTTAAGTCCTCTTTTAATAGTTATTTATAGACTTAGTATCTCAAAAAGCCTAAAAATTGGGTTTTTCCACGTAATTGGGAAGTAGTGTAACACCCCTTACCCGTATCCAACGCCGGTACAGGGTATGAGGTGTTACCTTACTTAAACACATACAACCACACAATTCTGAGTCGTAAAAGTCCGTTCAAATTTAAAACTGTTCAAACTTTGCCTTTAAGTCCTTAATACAAGCCTATGAGACCCAAAACACACTTTAAAAATGTTTCAGAAATAAATTGAGTACTTTAGCGATCATTAGAAATTTCTATTGAAAATAGGGCACACGCCCGTGTGGAAGTGTGACACACCCGTGTGATTTCTTAACATGGCCATGTTGAAGGTCCGTGTAACTCACACAGCCTAAGCATATAGGGACACGTCCGTGCCCGTTGCCCGTGTAGATTTATTTTTCACATCGGACCTACAGGAGTTTTCACATGGCTTGGTACACACCCGTGTCCATGGCCTATATCCCTCACACGGCCATGACACGTCCATGTCTTAGCCATGTGCAAAAACATTGGTATTCTATTTCTTACGTCATCAACTCTTAAGGGTTACACGATCAAGACACACGCCCATGTACCATGTCGTGTGGTGATTTTAGATTCCACATGCAAGCTGCAGACTTCACACAGCCTAGGCACATGCCCATGTCCTATGGCCATGTCTTTCACACGGTTGAGACACACGGTCATCTCTCAGCCTGTATGGTTACTACTAGGCATTCTGACTTGGCCAACTTAAGGTGCAGGTAACACACGGCCTACAACACGCCCATAAGGCGGACTGTGTGTCACATACAGCCTAGACACACGCTCGTGTGTTAACCTGTGTGGACAATATAAGGCCATTTACCAAGCCTTATTGCCACCCTTACTTGCACCAGCCTAAACCTCACCAAGCAAAACCAATTCACACACAATCACATGCTTTAACAACCCAATCATGCACTTATCCATTCATGCATTAACACACTATATGTCCCACCATACCAAAATTTACACATTCATGAAAGACCTTCTCATTTGCATATATCAATATTTCAATATTGGCCATCATTCATGGCCTTATACAAAATGACTAGTTTCATATCAAGCTAACACATTTGGCCAAATTTAACAATGACACAAAACACAAAAAAACTAAGTCCCTATACATGCCATTACTCAAACGATAAAACTAACAATACCATGTGCTTCTATTAATAGTGTGATCGATGCCTCCAACGTCTATTGATCCACGAGCTAATTAGGTGGCACTATAAGAAAATGAAGATAAAAGGGGGTAAGCATAAAACTTAGTAAGTTGCATGTAAATAATTAACAACAGATTTACCATGCAATAACATGCTCACATCATATCATAATTTGCACATAATACATAAATGGTTGTAAGCACAACTTACTCATTTTCATCCTTTACTAATCACGCAACATAAATTGAGCTCACGTCTCATGAATTTCATATAGGTACCTGTACCACTCACAACATGGTCATAACCACTCTCATTTTAACATAAACTGTAAACTTCCCATTGAACCATTTAAAATATTAAAGGATATTCGATGAGTCTCAAACATAGAGTAAGACGTTGATGCCATGTCCCAGACATGGTCGTACACTAGCTCACACATCAAGTCAATGCCATGTCCCAAGCATGGTCTTACATTGACTCTCATACATCGAGGTTGATGCCATGTCCCAGACATGGTCTTACACTGGCTCTCATCTATCGGTGCCGATGCCATGTCCTAGACATGATCTTACACTAACATATATCAAGGTCGATGCCATGTCCTAGACATGGTCTTACACTGGCTCACATGTCGAGGCTGATGCCATGTCCCAGACATGGTCTTACACTAACTCTCGTAACACCCTAATGTCATGGCATGAATATCTGATCTACTCCCAAGGTTCACCCGGATTTTACCACATCAATTTCATCATGCATATTCATAATCCACATTCAAACATTTTATGCTATATCAATTAATCAATGCCAAATAACAACATAGTTGCATTATTTACACGCAACTTACCTCGGTATGCAAAATACCAACGACTAGTTAGATTTAGTCCACTAGCTTGGCTTTTCCCCGGTCTAGGTCCGGATTCCATATTTCTTGATCTATAATGATAAAATTCACTCAGTTAATTATCACATTAATTAAGACATTCCAATTTTCATATTTAGGCAAAATAACCATTTTGCCCCTAGACTTAGACTTTCAGAAAATTACGATTTTACCCCTAGGCTCGTAAATCGATTTTCATCAAATATCCTCACTAACCAAGCCTAGCTAAATTCTTTTTATACTTATGGCAGCCCACAATTTTAATTATTTCACACATTTACCACTTATTTTACAACCTTTACAAAATGGTCCCTTTTAGGGTTCTTTCATGAAAACCACTTCACAAAAGTTGTTTATTTATCAACCAAGATTCATTTTCTTCCATAAAAATTCAGCAAACAATATGAGTACTCAAATGGAAAAACCCTGGACTCTATACCATTTTGCAAAATAGTCCCTCAACTAGCTAGATTAAGCTATAAGGGTCCCAAAAGTACAAAAATTATCAAGAAAGGCCATCAAAATCACTTACTTTCAAGGGTGAAAAGTGCCTAAAAGTTAGAGCTCTCAAAACCCTTTTTTCTAAAAATTTCAGTGGAGAAGAAATAGGATGGAGAAAAGATGACAACTTTCTTTTATTTTATCAATTTAGCTACCAAATTCACCTAACCATTGACTTTTCAATTTCTTTGTCCCCATGTTTAACCACTAATCAAATTTGGGGTCTATTTATCCAATAAGGACCTCTAATTTAATGTTCCATAGCTATTTTAACACCTTTAGCTATTAAGACAAAACTTTCTCTCTTTATGCGATTTAGTCATTTTTCAAAATTAAACATGCAATCGCTAAAATTAATTCACCAAAATTTTCATGCACTCATGTAATCATGCTATAACACATAAAATAATATTAAATATAATTTCTCTGACCTTGAATTAGTGGTTCTGAAACCATTGTTTCAACTAGGCCCATAATCGGGCTGTTATAATTCTCCCCCTCAGGGATTTTCATCCCCGACAATCTTACCAGTGAAAAGGTTTGGGTATTGGTCTCTCATAGCCTCCTCAGGCTCCCATGTGGCCTCTTCAACCCCATTTCTATGCCATAATAACTTCATAAGTGCTATACTCTTTTTCCTCAATTACTTAACCTCCTGAACCAAAATTTTAACAGGCTCTTCACCATAGGTCATATCCGGTCGAATCTCAACCTCTACTGGTGAAATCATGTGTGAAGGATCAGATCGATAGCAGCGCAACATCGACACATGAAATACATTGTGTATCTTCTCCAACTCAGATAGTAAATCTAATCGGTATGCTATTGGTCCAATTCTCTCAGTCACCTCATATGGTCTAATAAAACGTGGACTTAATTTGCCTTTCCTACAGAATCTGAGGACTTTCTTCCATGGGGATACTTTCAAAAACACCTTATCACCTGCTTGAAACTCAATTTCCTTGCGTTTCAAATCCGCGTAGGATTTCTGTCTATCCAAAGCGGCCTTCAAACAGTCATGAATCACCTTTACTGTTTCTTCGGTCTCTTCGACTCAGTCAACCCCGTGAATCTGATTCTCTCTAAGTTCAGTCTAATACAAGGGCATTCGGCACTTACGTCCATACAAAGCCTCATAAGGCCCCATTTTCAAACTCGACTGATAACTATTGTTGCAGACAAATTCCACCAGTGGTAAGTACCTTTCCCAATTGCCTTGGAACTCAAGAACACAACACCGCAGCATGTCTTCAAGTATCTGAATTACCCTCTCCGGCTGACCGTCGATTTGTGGGTGGAAAGCAGTGCTAAAATTTAGTTTTTTTTCCCAATGCCTCTTGTAACTTTTTCCAAAACCGTGATGTGAATCTCGGATCTCTATCCAAAATAATCGATAAAGGTACCTCGTGAAGTCTCACAATTTCAGAAACATACAAATTGGCCAATTTATCAAGTGGATAATCGGTACACACTGGTATAAAATGAGCCAACTTAGTTAGCCTATCCACAACAATCCGTACGGCATCTTTCTTCCTTGGCATCAAAGGCAACCCTGATACAAATCCATGGTAACACGGTCCCATTTCCACTCGAGAACTATTACAGGTTGAAGTAAACCCGAAGGTACTTGGTGTTCTACTTTCACTTGATGA
Organism: Gossypium stocksii; assembly: GCA_020496765.1. Lineage (NCBI taxonomy): Eukaryota > Viridiplantae > Streptophyta > Magnoliopsida > Malvales > Malvaceae > Gossypium > Gossypium stocksii. The sequence goes on from CM035624.1 coordinate 49,383,486, forward strand.
CAAATTAAACACTTAGAGACAAACTTTGAGATGTCTCTTTTCATTCTCGACAACCAATACATTTTCTTCATGTCATTGTACATTTTCACACTACCCGGATGGATAGACAAGGAAATACTATGTGCCTCTTGCAAAATCTTCTGAATAAGTTCATTATTTTTAGGTACACAGATCCTATCTCAAAACATTAAACAACCGTCGATACCAATCTGAAAGTCTGATTCAACACATGTCTTGCACTGAGCCATCTTGACTTGTAATTCTTTATCCCTCTTCTGAGCTTCACAAATCTCTTGCAGGAACATCGGTCTAGCTCTCAATTCTGCTAGGGTCACACATTATCAGTTACAGACAATTGAGTATTCATAGCCCTCAAGGTGAACAATGACTTCCTACTCAACACATCAGTGACTACATTTGCCTTTCCAGGGTGATAGTCGATTATTAATTCATAATCCTTTATCAATTCTAACCATCTCTGTTGTCATAGGTTTAGCTCCTTTTGAGTCATCAAATACTTTAGGCTTTTATGGTTAGTGAATACTCGACATTTTTCGCCATACAAATGGTGTCTCCAAATCTTCAATGCAAACACGATGGTGGCCAATTCTAAATCGTGTGTTGGATAGTTTTTCTCATGTGGCTTTAGTTGTCTCGAGGCACAGGCTATTACCTTGCCTTCTTTGCATGAGCACACATCCTAATCCGTTCAATGAGGTGTCGCTATACGCCACAAATTCTTTTCCTGGTTCTGGTTGCACTAAAACTGGGGCTTCGGTTAACAAGGTCTTTAGTTTTTCAAAACTCTATTGGCACTTTTTCATCCATTCAAACTTGACATCTTTCTGCAACAACCTCATCATAAGAGTAGTAATCATAGACAATCCTTTAACAAATCGGCTCTAGTAACCCCCTAAGCCCAAAAAGCTTCTAATCTCTGACACATTCTTTGGTAGTTTGCACTCAACAATAGCCGAGATCTTACTCGGGTCAACTCTAATCCCATCACCTGACACAATGTGTCCCTAGAATCTGACCTCTCGAATCCAAATTTCGTTTTTGCTAAACTTAGCATACAACTGCTTATCTCTCAAAGTTTGCAAGATAGTTCTCAAATGCTTCGCATGCTCACTCTCATCACAAGAATAAATTAGTATATTGTCAATAAAAAAACAACGAACTTATCCAAATATGGTTAGAAAATGCGGGTCATTAAGTCTATAAATACTGCAGGGGCATTTGTTAAGCCAAAGGACATGACAATGAGCTCAAAATGGTCATACCTCATCCGAAATGCAGTTTTCGGCAAATCTTGCTCATTGACTCTCAGCTGGTAATAACCGGACCTCAGGTCTATCTTAGAAAATATGGTAGCTCCCTTCAATTGATCAAACAAGTCATCGATCCTCGACAAAGGATACTTGTTCTTAACAGTAACCTTATTGAGCTACCGATAGTCTATACAAAATCTCATCAAACCATCTTTTTTCTTCACAAATAGTACTCGAGCACCCTACGGGGAATAGCTCGGTCTAGCAAAACCCTTGTCCGTTAACTCTTGTAACTGTATTTTCAAGTCCTTTAACTCTGTCAGAGCCATTTTATATGGGGCAATCGAGATAGGTGCCGTACCAGGGACTAACTCGATACCGAATTCAACTTCCCTAGTCAGATGCAATTTGAACAACTCTTCCAGAAACACATCCGGGTACTCACATACCACTGGCAATGACTCAATCTTTAATTCAGAAACTTTAGTATTCAACACAAAAGTAAGATAAGCTTTGTACCATTTTCTCATACATTTCCTCGCAGTCATAGATGATATCACTACAAGCACGCTATCCGGCTCACCTGATTCAACCCGAAGAACATGAGGTTAGCCGGAAAATAATGACCTTTAATTGTCAAGAGACAATTTCTACACACTTGGTCAATTAACACGTGTTTGCCTAACGGGTTTGACACTTTTACCATAAATTTAGTAGACTCAACTAGCATATTCATACTAGGCACCAATTTCATGCAAACATGGGAATGGGTGGATCTCAGATCAATCAAACCAACAACATGTATATCATAGATAGAAAAGGTACCTGTAATCACATCGAGAGACGAAGCCTCTTCGCAGGTACGAATAGTGTAAGTCCTTGCAGGCGCTCTGCCCTTAGACCTCATGGCTGAATCTCTAGGCACACCTCTGCTGCTAGCTCCACTTCCCAAGTTCTTTTGCGGTCTACCTCTAGAAGGAGCATTACTCGTTCTCACATCTTGCTTTTTGTCTTTTTCATCCAACTCAGGACAGTTTCGAATGAAGTGGTCCAACGAACCACACTTAAAACAGACTCTATGATTTCCTCGACTGTAACGCCCCCATACCCGAGACTGTCGTCAGAGTCAAGTTTGAGGTGTTAATAAACTTAATTTATCGCTTAAACAATTTCCAAACCATTTATTTCACCTTTCGGAATAAGCTATTTATCTGCGTCACAGTCGCTAAAAAAATCATATCTCAAGTTACAAAACTCAAAATTCAAATCTATAAATTTTCCATGAAACTAGACTCATATATCTATTTACTAATGTTTTTCCAAAATTTTTGGTCAGTCCAATTAGTACAGTTTATTAGTTAACTTTCCCCTGTTTCAATGTTTGACTGCTTTGACCTCTGTTCACTTCAAATCATTTTTCTCTCTGTACAAGATTTAGATGACTATGCCATTTGTTTTCCTTAAAAGTAGACTCAATAAGAAATCTGTACATATATAGCATGACTCCTAATTATTTTTGTACAATTTTTAGTGAATTTCTAAATCAGAACAAGGGATTCAAAAATTACTCTGACCCTGTTCCACCAAAACTCAAATATCTCATAAAATACAACTCCTTTACCTGTTTCGTTTCTTCCATATGAAAATAGGCACAATAAGCTTCAATTTCATATTTTATTCACCATCTAATCTTGTCTCTACTATTTTTAGTGATTTCTCAAACTCACATCATTGCTGTTGTATGATGTTGTTTTATAACAACCTTCACCTTTTTATGCATTTCTATGGATTAGGTAACACATTAAACATACATAATACCAAATATGGTCATAATTAGCCATTCTAATGGCTCATCATTACCGAGCATTTCCTTACCACTCAATAGCCATATCATAAGATCATATACACAAAATGATTATAATGCTATACACGCCATACTCAAAATATACAAGCCACTATACCAAAATGGTTCTCGGATAGTGTGAGCGAGCCTTCGACCTTCCCGATTTCTAAGTTGGCTTGCCAAAACTACAATGAGACGAAAGGAGGGAGTAAGCATAAATGCTTAGTAAATTCACATGCAAATAGCAAGTAACATAATCATGAAATCCAACATGAAACATCAATTGCATAAATATCACAAAGCCATTCATGTTACAAGGGTGTTTAGTATCTTACCCCAACATAATCATACCAAGTCCTCAACCCGAGAGTTTATGCTCATACCTGTCAAATTTTCTCATTCACCACACTTACCAACATCTCATTTTCGTTTAGGTATTCTCCTTATTAATTAAGATTCACCCGTTGAACACATCGGAATATAATTCGGATACACGGATTGCGTATACATAAATGTCATATCCGTAGCTAGATAAATTCAACAGTCTACAGAATTTATGTAGCCAAGCTACCATGTAACCCGCCCATAATCGAACTCGGACTCAACTCAACGAGCTCGGGTGTTAGCATCCATGAATGAACTTGGACTCAACTCAACGAGCTCAGATGCCTAGTTACATTTCACGAACTCGGACTCAACTCAACGAGCTCGGAACTCAACTATCCTAGTGACATGTCACTTGTACCCTAATCTATTCCCAAGGTTCAAATGGGATTTTCCTCAATCACACATTATTGTCACCTTTCTCGAGATGTCGAAACCGATACTTGATAGCATTTCATACTTATCAAATAATAATTCACAAAGCATAATATTTCATGATAATAAACATTATCTCATATAAATGACATTAAATTATTTAAAATAACAATTATGTTACCACATTTACACATGAACTTACCTTGGTACAAAATGTTAGGAATCGAGCCAATTCCTCGTAAACCTTACTTTTCCCTCGATCGCGACTCAAATCTCGTTTTTCTTGATCTAGAATGCCAAATTAATTTATTCAATACACACATTCATCAAAACAACCCCTAATATGAGCTTGGATAAAATTACCATTTTACCCTTAGCTTTTCAATTATTTACAATTGAGTCCTTAAGTTTGTACAATGAGTTACATGCATTTCGCATGACATCTAGGCATAGCCGAATTTCCTAGTGTCTATAACAGCCCATATTTCACATAAAAATCAGATTTTTACCATCAATTTTACCCTTTTTATAATTAAGTCGCCTTTTTGGTGTTTTCACATAAAACTACTAGGTATAAGTTGTTAAACACACATCAAACCATCATATTACTTCATTATTCCTCAAAATAAAATTATGTCACACATGGGTAAATTTTCATACATGCATCCTAGCTCAAAATATTGCTAAAAAATGATAGAATAGGCTTTCTAGATTGTAAAATTGAAAAGAACATTAAAAACGGGCATGGAAATCACTTACAATCAAGGTTTGAAATGTTGAAAACACTAACTATGGTGACAAGTAAAATTCGGCAGCCCCATGGAGAAGATGACTCTATTTTTGTGTTATTTTTCCCTTTTTAATGACTATTTTTACCATTTGACAAAAAAGCCCTTAATGCCTTTCTTTGAAAATTTTTATGTACAAGCCCATTTTTGTCCAAAATTTTAGAAATTGGTCAAATTGCTCTTTAGGACCTCCTAATTAATATTCCAAAGCAATTTCATACTAAAAGCTTCTAGAATGCAAGTTTTGCAACTTATTCGATTTAGTCCCTAATTTCAAATTAAACACTTTTTGCATAGAATTTCTTCACGAAATTTTCACACAATCATGTAATCATATCATAAACCTCAAAATAATTATAAAATAATTATTTCTATCTCAGATTTGTGGTCACGAAACCACTATTCTGATTAGGCCCTAATTCGGGATATTACATCGACATTCACTGAAATGTCGTCTACCACACTGTAAACACTCCGGTCTATTGGGTCGAGCACTACCAACACTCGCGATAGAAGTGGTTTGAGCTTTAGACGTCGTGTACTACTTATTCTTATTTCTGCTCGAGAACCTCACTGAAGTATTCGATCAAGTAGTGAACTCTTTCGATATTTTGGATGAAGACTGATGTGATTTCCCAAGCTGTCTTTTCTTTGAGTCACGAGACTCAATGTCAGCTCTTCTCTTCTCTTTGGCAAATTCTTCGGCCTTACACGCTTTCTCAACTAGCACCACAAATTCTCTTAACTCTAGAATGCCAACCAACAATAGGATGTTTTCGTTCAAACCATCTTTAAACCTCTTACACATGATGGCTTCTCTAGATACGCACTCCTGCGCATATTTGTTGAGCCTCACAACTCACGCTCATACTCCATCACCATCATGCAACCTTGATTCAGCTCAAGAAATTCTTTCCTTTTCTGGTCTATAGATCTTTGGCTGATATACATTTTACGAAATTCTTCCTGAAAGAACTCCCAAGTTATTCTTTCTCTTGGTACAACCGATAAGAGAGTACTCCACCATTGGTAGGCCGGGTCTTGTAGCAGTGACACTACACACTTCATGCACTCCTCTGGTGTGCAAGACAACTCATCGAATACCCTAATGGTATTTTCTAGCCAGAACTCTGCTCTCTTTGGATCATCATCAATATTTGCTCAAAATTCCTCGACCCCTTAATTTATAATTCTGTCTACCAGAGGTTTTTCTCTTCTAATCATTTCTACTCCTTGGGGAGCCATAGAGGCAGGTTGAGGGATTGGAGGAGGTGGGGGAGGTGAAGTTGTAACAGCCCAAATTTGGGCTTAGTTAGAAAAGTGGTTTTGAAATCACTAACTCGAGGTCAGAGAAATTATTTTTTAATATTATTTTATGTATTGTAGCATGATATTATGAGTGCATAAAAATTTTGGTGAATTAATTTACGCGATTGAAAGTTTAATTATGAAAAAGGACTAAATCGCACAAACGGCAAAAGTTATGATTTATTAGAAAAAGGTGTTAAATGGCCATGAAGCTTAATGTGGGGGTCTTTAAGGGGTAATTAGGCCATTTCTAGGGTGATGGTCGGCCATAGGGATAAAGAATTATCAAAAAGTCAAAAATTTGGTATGTTAGGTGACCTATTTGACTAGAAAATAAAATAAAATAAGAAAAGAAAGGCTTCATCTTTTTGCTTATTCTTCTCTACCGAAAATATCAGTTATTTTTGGGGTTTTAGAAGCTCAAACTCTCAGCCACTCATTTCTCTTACAAGTAAGTGATTTCAATTGCCTTTCTTGATAATTTTTGTACTTTTGGGACCCTTGTAGCATGGGATACCTATTGAGAGGACTATTTTTCAAAATGGTTGAAAGTCTAGGGTTTTACTATAACACCCCTTACTCGAGTCTGACGCCAGGATGGGATACGAGGAGTTACCGTACTTAATCTTGCTCAGACTTACTAAAACGAGCCTTAATTCTTGCATCAAATTAAAACTTTTGCAAACACATACCTAATAATCTTATTAGGTGCCTACGAGGCCCATAACATACGCTGATAGTGGTTTGGTACCAATCCAGGAACTTTCGAGCTCTATGAAAATTTTTGCTTGAAACAGGGCCACACGCCCGTGTGAAGTGGGACACGCCCGTGTGGGCTGGCCATGTGGTAACACACGACCATGTCCCTAGCCCGTGCTGAATTTATTTCTCAATTCTAATCTACAGGTTTCAACACGGCTTGAGCACACGCCTGTGTCTATGGACCGTGTCCCTCATACGGCCTAAACACACCCGTGTCTGTATCCCGTGTACTACCTTGTTCTTGAACACTATAAACTACCAGGGGTTTACACAGCAAAGGCACAGGCTCGTGTGTTTAACCCGTGTGCAATACTGGCTTAACTACTTAAGATGCAGGGGACACACGGTCGAGCTACATGCCCTTGGTGCAGACCATGTGTCACACACGGCCTACACACACGCCCGTGTGCCTAACCCGTATGGACAATATAGGCTATTTTCCAAGCCTTTTTGCTACCCTGAAACACAACCAACTAATAGCAATTTCAAACTCCCAATTCAAGCAATAATTATACTTTTTGAACATTCACAATTTAAGGCACTCACATGCTACCATACATGTCATTCTCATCCATCATTACTCTAGTTAAACTTGCAAACTTACACACTCATGATTTTCATCCTCATTGCATAAAATATAATTTAATCAATATTATCCCATTTCCAAAGGCCATTACAACTTGACTCAAGTGATAATAATAGCCAACATATTTGGCTACTCAAAATAACATTTATCAAAATAACCAAACTTCCTATACATGGCATACAACAAAATAACTAACTATACTATACCAAAATGAATGGCTTGATAGTGTGACTTCGAGCTCCGACTTCAATCGATCCTTGAGCCTCAGCAAATCTACATGGGAAGGGAAAATGAAGGAGTAAGCATAAAATGGTTAGTACGTTGCATGAAATAAAATAGCAACATAAATCATGAAATATCATAAAATGCTATAGACTTCCTTACTCAATTCAAAACTTACTAAAACTCATGCATTTCTCATTCTTGTAACTTACTCATTTTTTTCATAGCTTACTCGTTTTCATAGCTTATAAAATCGTAACTTACATGTACCTTTCATGCTGTATTACTCAGGATTTCAATTTTCTTGTAACTTACTCATGCACACCTGTATCACTCATTGCAAATCTTTAGTCTTTCTCAATAACTCGTTAATTTGTATACTTTTCTCGTAAAGATTTACTTTAATGCCAAAGGGTGCCTGGATGTCATTCTCATGATAGGATGCCAAAGCCATATCCCAGATATGGTCTTACATGGGATCTTAAGTCGATGCTGAAGCCATATCCTAGATATGGTCTTACACGAGATCTCATATCAATGTTGATGCCATGTCCCAGACATGGTCCTACACGAGATTGTAAACTGATGCCGATGCCACATCCCAAACATGGTCTTACACGGGATCACTTTTAGATGCCAACACCATGTCCCAGACATGGTCTTACAGGAGATCTAAATCTCGTCTCAGTGCTGATGCCATGTCCCAAACATGGTCTTATACGGGACCACATGTCAATGCTAATGCCATGTCCCAGACATGGTCTTACATGAGATCTCTGTTCGGTGCCGATGCCATGTCCCAGACATGGTTTTATACAGGACCTACAATGTTCATGACAACAGTATCCCTTATATTCTTTAACATTACTAACCAATATGTCTCATCTATAATTTCATCCTTTCTTGATGATAATCATGTTAAATAACTTATGGGATTTGCATGATTACATAAAATATCTTCATCATAAATTTACATCATGCTTAAAGCTAAATTATTACATACAACTTACCTCAAATTCAAAATATGGGTGAATGCTCGGTTTAGCCCACTACTTTAATTTTTCTCCCGGTTTCGGTCTGGGCTTCGTGTTTCTTAATCTAAAATGACAAATTTAGCCTATTTAGTACCCACATTGACTAAATAGCCCATAATTCATATTTTGAAAAATTATAATTTTGCCCCTAACTTTTGCATATTTACAAAATGGTCTCTAGGCTCGTATAATGAAATGCACTTATTTTCTAGGTTACCCAAGTCTAGCCGAACCTTTCATGTACTCATGGAAGCCCACATTTCTCGTCAATTTGTATATTTACTACACATTTTACTAACTTTGCAATTTAGTCCCTATTAGGGACTTTCATGAAAAATCACCTAGAGAAAGGAATTTACTACACTTTAAACTTTTATATTCTACCACTAGTCATCAAAATACTCGCATGTCATGCATGGGCATAATTTTGAATATAAAACCTAGCTCAAATTAGTGGTAGAAATAGCTAGATTTAGCTATTAGGATTTCAAAAATACGAAGAACATGAAAAACGGGGCTTGGAGTCACTTACTTGGAGCTTAAAAATGAAAGAAACCCTAGCTATGGAGGCTCTTCAAATTCGGCACACTACGGAAGAAGATGATACCATTTTTGCTTTCTTTTTCCCTTTTTATTACTTAACTTTACCAAATGACCAAAATGCCCTTAAGCCCTTTCTTTAGAAAATTTTCCTTCCATGGGCATTTTTGTCTATCATGCTAATAAATAGTTTAATTGCTAAATAAGGACCTCCGCTAATTTTCCTCATGCTATTCCATACCTAAACCTTCAAGAAACTCATATTTTGCAACTTTTGCAATTTACCTCTTAAGGACAAATTAATCATTTTTTTATAAAAATTCCTTTATGGAATTTTTATCACTATCATGCAATAATGTCATAAAACTTAATAATAATCATAAAATATACTTTTCTACTTTGGATTTATGGTCTTGAAACCACTATTCCAACTAAGCCCTAGTTCGGGCTGTTACAATTCTCCCCCTTAGGTATTTTCGTCCCTGAAAATCTTACCGCTGAATAAATTGGGATATTGGTTTCTCATGTTTTCCCCAAGATCCCATGTTGCCTCTTCTACCCCATGTCTTTGCCATAGTACTTTCATAAGGCTATACTCTTATTCCTCAACTATTTGACTTCTCATGCCAAAATCTTAATCGGTTCTTCACCATAAGTCATGTTCGGTTGAATCTCAATCTCTGTTGGGGTAATCATATGTGAAGGGTCTGATCAGTAGCGTCGTAGCATGAAAACATGGAATACATCATAAATCTTTTCTAATTCGAGTGGTAAAGCTAGTCGATAGGCTACCGACCCTATCCTCTCAGTGATCTCATATGGTCTGATGAAACACGGACTTAACTAGCCTTTTCGGCCAAATCTAAGGACTTTTCTCCATGGAGATGCTTTTAAGAACACTTTATCCTCGATTTGGAACTCGATCTCTTTTCATTTCAAATCAGCATACAATTTTTGTCTATAGGAAACAGCTTTTAAGCAGTCTCGAATTACTTTTACTTTCTCTTTTATTTCCTTAACTAGATCAACCTCGTGAATATGATTTTCTTTTAACTCTATCCAATACAAAGGCTTTCAACACTTACGCCCATATAAGGCCTCATAAGGCGCCATTTTCAAACTCGACTAAAAACTATTGTTGTACGCAAACTCGACCAAAGGTAGGTAATTTTCCCAACTACCTTGGAATTCCAATATGCAACATCTGAGCATATCCTCAAGCACCTGGATTACTCTCTTCGACTGCCTGTCGATTTGTGGGTGGAAAGCAGTACTAAAGTTTAGCTTTGTACCCAAAGCTTCCTGTAACTTCTTTCAAAATCGTGACGTGAATCTCAGATCTTTATCCAAAATGATTGATAATGGAATTCCGTGAACTCGCACAATCTCAGAAATGTACAAGTCTGCCAATTTATCTAGTGAATAATCCATGCATACTTGTATAAAATGGGCCGACTTAGTAAGGTTGTCGACCACAACCTAGATATCATCTTTCTTCTTCAATGTCATCGGCAATCCCATCACAAAATCCATAGTAATACGGTCTCACTTCCACTCAGGAACCATGATAGGCTGTAATAAACCAGAGGGTACCTGGTGTTCCACTTTTACTTGCTGACAAACTAAGCATTTTGCCACATACTCGGAGATATCTCTTTTCATGTTTGGCCACCAATACCATTTCTTTAAGTCATTGTACATCTTGGTACTACCGGTGCGGATAGACATTCGACTACTATGCACCTCATGTAGAATTCTCTGAATGAGTTCACTATCTTTTGGCACACAAATTCGATCTCAGAACTTTACACACCCGATTCGCACTAAGCTTCCTTAGCTTGTAATTCTCTGTCTTTTAACTGTGCTTCACAAATCTCTTTGAATGAACATCGGTCGATCTGTCATTTCTGCTAAAATCGAACCATCATTGGTTAGAGACAATCGTGTGTTCATGGCTCTCAAAGAAAATAGAGGCTTTTGACTTAAAGCATCCACAACAACATTTGCTTTCCCCGAGTGGTAGTCGATAATCAACTCATAATCCTTTAATAACTCGAGCCACCTCCTCTATCATAGGTTCAAGTCTTTCTATGTCATCAAGTGCTTAAGACTCTTATGATCAATGAACACTCGACATTGCTCACCATAATAATGGTGCCTCCAAATCTTTAGCGCAAATACTCTTGCGGCTAACTCCAAGTCGTGAGTCGGGTAATTCTTTTCATGAGGTTTGAACTGTCTCGAGGCATATGCAATCACCTTGCCTTCTTGCTAAGTACACAACCCAAACCATTTAAGGATGCATCACTGTAAATTACAAACTCTTTCCTGGGTTCTGGTTGTACTAAAATAGGAGCTTCGGTTAACAACGTCTTTAACTTTTTGAAACTTTGTTGGCATTTTTCATTCCACTCGAACTTAATATCTTTTTGCAACAATCTCGTCATTGGAGTGGCGATCATGGAAAATCCTTTAACAAATCTTCGGTAGTAGCCGGCCAAACCTAAGAAGCTTCTAACCTCGGATACGTTCCCCGGCAGTTTGCATTCAACAATTACCAAGATTTTATTTGGATCAACTCTAATGCCATCACCTGAAACGATGTAGCCCAAAAATCCCACTTTTTTAAGCCAAAATTCACTCTTGTTGAACTTGGCATAAAGTTGCTTATCTCGTAGGGTTTGGAAAACTGTCCTTAAATACTCGTCATGTTCTCCCTCATCATGAGAATAAATTAGGAAGTCATCAATAAAAACCACAACGAACTTATCTAGGTACAGCTGAAAGATGTAGTTCATTAGATCTATGAAGACTGCAGGAGTATTTGTTAAACCGAATGGCATAACGAGAAATTTGTAGTGGCCATATCTTGTCTGAAATGCAGTCTTCGGCACATCAGACTCCTTAACTCTTAACTGATAGTACCCAGATCTCAAATCTATCTCGGAGAACACTGTAGCCCATCTCAACTGATTAAATAAATAATCAATCCTTGGCAAAGGGTACTTATTCTTTATGGTCACCTTGTTAAGTTGTCGATAATCTATGCACAACCTTATAGAACCATCTTTCTTTTTCACGAATAACACGGGAGCACCTCACGAAAAATGACTTCGTCTCGTAAAACCTTTATCTGTCAATTCCTGTAGCTGAGCCTACAATTCCTTCAGTTCGGTTGGAGCCATCCTAGCATTTTGATAAATGGCATGTATAGGGACTAGTCATGGTTAAGTGTCATCTTAATTTGAGCCAAGTGTGTTGATATTGGCTAATATTTGCTATTGGTTTATAAATGCAAATGTTGATATTTTCATGAATGTGCAAGTAATATGGATGAACAAGAATATTAGGATAGTAATATGAATGCTTGATTGGATTGATTATGTGAAGTTGTGTAGATGCCAATTTATGGTCATTGGTTGAGTATTGGTACCTTGTGATGTTTTGGTTTGTGTTTGATCTTGTTTTAGGGTGGCAAAATGCTTGGTAGATAGCCTTATTTTTGTCCACACGGGTAGACACACGGGCAAGGGTCTAGGCCGTCCGTGTGTGGCACACAGTCTGCCCCACGGGCGTGTGGTTAGGTCGTGTGTCCCCTACACCTTAAATTGACAAAATTAAATGTCCAGTAGTAAACACACAGGTTGAGACACGGCCGTGTGTCTCAACCGTGTGAAAGACACAGTCTAACACACGGGCGTGTGCCACGGTTGTGTGACCCTTAAAATTTATTGACGTCAAAAACAGACTACCAAGGTTTTTTCACACGGGCTACGACATGGGCGTGTCATGGTCGTGTGAGGGACACAATTGTAACACCTGTTACCCTAAACCGTCACCAAAATCGAGTAATGGGCGTTACCAAACTTACTAGAGTACAGACTCATAATTGCATTCAAATCATTACAATTTGAATCCTTATCGAAGGTTTACTATCGCAATACAAACATCTCGGATGATTAGGATTCGAATCCTACTGCATCGAAAGCTCAAAAAAATTTTCACTTTTAAACCAACGTCACACGCCCTTGTGACACATAGCATGGCCGTGTGATAAGGCCGTGTGGCCTTCACACGCCCATGTCCAGAGACCGTGGTCGAAACTATTAAATTGACCACGGTCACCCCACATGGTCGTTTGGGGGCCGTGTACCCCACACGGTTGAGACACACGATCGTGTCTCTTGCCCGTGTGATACCCAAAACTTGGAATTTCGGTGTAGGGGAGGCACGATCTAGGTACACACCCATGTGCCCTGCCATACAGACCGTGTCAGGCTATTTACCAAGCCTTTGCCTCCCCGAAACACAAGTAATCATATTCACAACCAATGCAAAGATCAATATACCATAACATTTAAATATAAAAAATTACCAATAACTAATATTTATACATGCCACCATATACAAGTAAATGAGGATTAACATTTTTCTCCAAGTTGACAAGTTGATAGTGTGACGTGGCCTCCGACGATTTCCAACCCCGAGCTAAATCCTGAAATAATAAGAGAATGGAAAGATGGGGTAAGCTTCATAGCTTAGTAAGTTGGCATATCAGATGTAATTCAATTAATAAGGTTTTCCCATTCCTCAATAAGTATTTTGAGAAGGTAAATAATTATTCACTTAGTTACACTTTTTACTCAATTTCAACTTGAGCTATTTTTCTGAGTCATGGTCGCTAATTTAACTATTCCGTAAGCTACAGAACACTAAATTTAGTTCCGTAAATTTTTCTCGAAACTAGACGCATATTTCTTCTTGGCATAAAATTTTAAGAATTTTTAACTCAGCCAATTAGTACAGTTTATTTGATAAAGTTTCCCCTATTTCACTAACCAACTACACTGACCTTTGTTCATTGCAAATTAAATATCTCACCGTACAGAAGTCAGATAATATTTCCATTTGTTTCTATTGAAAGTAGACTCATCAAGGAATTTAAGCATATAAATTACACATCATAACCATTTTTACACAATTTTTGGTGATTTTCCAAAAATGGAACAGAGGATCATGAAGGTATCCAGAACCAGTCTCACTAATGTTTAAATATCTTACAATTTACACTTCTTTTGCTTACTCAGTTTCTTTTATAAGAAAATAGACTCAATGAGATTTCAATCCATATATCATTCACTTTCTAATTCAATTTCCATCATTTTTGGTGATTTTTCAAACATACACAACTGCAACTATACAATACTATTTTAATACAATTTTCATGCTTTCTTAATAAAAGTTCTAATGGTAGCACTTACCTCTTATCTTTCTTACCATATCTCGATTATTTAATGAGCTTATTGCTCATCATTTACACTTACATACTTGCACTGTTCATTAGATCTCACATTCACACTTATCATGTAATTGCATCAAACATAATACTCACTTACCACATTGTTCAATTATAGATATTCCATGCACATGTCCTATTCAATTTTATTACCCTGCACCATGGTTTCGCACATTAACGTTAATCTTTTCCCGTAGAACTTTCAGAAATGAAAAAGGAGATGCAGAGGTTGGCATCAAGTGCCTCACGATAATATGGCCGAAGCCATCACAATACGTAGCCGAAGCTACCACAATATGTAGCCGAAGCTACCACAATATGTAGCTGAAGCTACTACAATCAATGAATCACAAACGTAATCCACGGTTCTGCTCACAGAAGTTGACAAGTGACTGCAACACATGCTAGTACACCTAGCACCCGGGATACGGAAGCGGAACCCTCAAGTGACATGTCACCCATATCCAAAATCAATCTTACAGTTCAAACGGGATTTTCCATAATACACAAGTTATGCAATTATTCAATTCATCATTCATATTCATACATTTTCACATGTAACTTATCAAATAATTAACGATAATGCAAGTGCATGATAATTTACTTATGACTTACTCCTTGAGCACTTTCTATAACACTTTGCACCATAGGTATATATATTTTTAAATCAATTCACCAACTTGGTGCATTAAACATTTATTCCACATAATTCAATTAATACACAAAATTTGGGCTTCGAGTACAGGCTACAATAATATTGCACTATTATTATCATACCAACTTACCTCAATTGCCGAAACGACTAATTTTCCCGCTTTAGCCCACCATTTCGTTCTTTCCCGATCTTAGTCCAATTTCATGTTTTCATCATCTAACATATCAAATAACATTCATTTAACACAATCTATCAACACACTAATCAATTCAATTCACATATCATGTTTTGGAAATTTTTACAATTTTGTCTCTATACTTTACCATAATTACCAAATTACCCCTAGGCTCGAATTAAGATTTTTATTCAATTTCTTTACTCCATAATCCTAGATGAACCATTTCATGGCCATAGCAACTCATAAAAATCATTATTACACACATTAGCAACTTATTTAACAACTTTGCATAATAACCTTTTTAAGGTGTTTTCATGCAATTTCTTTCACAAAGGTGTTTATTAGACAAATACAACTCAAATTCTTCCATAAAAACTCAGCAAACAACACATATATGTTCATGGTAAAACCCTAGACTCTTTATCATTTTGCAAAATAATCACCTTTTTTGAAAGCTCATGCTTTGGGGGTTATAAAAATGTGAAAATCATCAAGAAATAACCAAAGATCACTTACTAATTAGGGCTCAAAGTGGCTGACATTTTAAAGCTTTAAAACTCCCATTCTTTGCTGCCATTTTCGTGAGGAAGAAGAGGAATGAAAGAGAAAAATGACAACTTTTTCTTTTTGTTTTATTTTATTACTAATTTGGCCACCTAAAGCCACTAACTTTGACTTTTCAACATTTGTCTCCATATGGCCTCTTATGACCGGTCACATACACTTTCAATGGCCTAATTTCACATTAAAAACCCCCAATTTAAGATGCAAAGCAATTTAACACCTTTAGGCAACAAAACACAACCTTTACCTTTACACGATTTAGCCCTTTTTCAAAATTGGACTAGAAATCGCTAAAATTAACTTACCACAATTTACAAGAAATTATAAAATTATAATGTATCACATAAAATAATATCAAAATAATTTTCTCTGGCCTTGAAATAGTGTTTCTGAAACCACTGTTCTGACTAGGCCCAAAATCGGGCTGCTACAATTCTCCCCCCTTTAGGGGTTTTCGTCCCCGAAAATCTTACCAGAAAAAGGTTGCTCTCAACTTTCATGAGTCACTTATATCTTTTTCTCACATCTTACAAAACAACTCAGCTCAAGCTCATACTCAGGATTTCTGTAACCTTTCCACAATTACCATAAGAGTCTCGGCTCAATTCGAAATACAAAAAAAAAAAACTGACATTTTAAGAACTATAAACTTAGAAGCACAGCTCATCCAAATCTGTCTGACAATACCTTCGTATATAACAGAATAGTCACGTGGACCATTATCATCAATCTATCGCAATCCAGTATGGAATCTCTTATTTACCCAGAAAAGAGAGACATCCTAATACGAAATTTATACTAGCCCCTTTTTCATTTCCGTTTCAATGTCATCACTGACAATATTAATCTCAAATACATTTGCTATTCGGCTTTCCCTGTAAACAACTCGATACCCTTTGAAAGAACAGACAAGATGCTACTGTGAATTCTGCACTTAATTCTCTGTATAACCCAGAATTTCTCAGTACTCAGATTTTACTCAGAAACAATAACAACGAAAACCAAAAATCAGATCCTCGCTGAAGTTCCAATTTCATAGATATTGTCTCCTTGCCAATCGAGACAACTTTACTTATAACGATAACTCTCAAATAAGAGAAATCCAACTAATATGTCTCTGTATCATGATTTCAAGAATAGAATTTCTTTATGTCTGATTGTATGTCTATTTAACCGCAATCCCACAACATTATTCCGGACCAGAGAATAAACTTAATGCATATAACTCAATTTACCTTTATCAATAGTAGCTCTTTACACGAAGATTAGAGAAATCCAGATACCAGAATTTTCACACTTCTATAATTGAACCAGAAGCATAATCATAACAGATTCCAATATCACAAATCAAAGATTACTCGTCAAGATAAGCCAAGCTCGATGATTCTCGAAACAAGAAAAAGAGTAAAACCAATATAAGAAATTCCAAGACATAAGACTATGCCAGAAATCAGAGAGTATAATCCAGAAGAAAATGATAAAGATAATCCTGAAAATCCCTCACAGAAAACTAAAAGGGAAATTACTATCTGTACGCTCTAAAATTCTTCATAACAGAGATAATATAATTCCCGCGTACATATAAACCATAATCAATAAAATATCAGAATAAACTCACATAAAATTTTACTACCAACTTCATTTAAATATATCAGAATAGAAATCTGAAGAGATGGAGAAATGTCAATCATAACTAACTGGACCACTAAAGCTTTTCATCTAATATCACAGTCACTAGCATCCTCATACGATAGAATTCCCACTCGAAAGGGGTAACCATATGCACTCTCCAGAATAGAGGAAAACATAGAATACTTAGAAGAGAAAGATAGCCATAACTTTTGTTTAATTGAATCCGTCATACGCAGACATCTGTGCAAATCCGACATTATTCCTCTAACTATATATGTCTCCACTAATCCCATACTATTCCATTATTGTACTCTTTAGTTTCACTTTTGCAAGCTCATGCAACATACCTCTCGCAAATCTGATCGTATAACTCTATTCTAGTAAGGGGGTGAAGATTGTAAAGCCTCTAAACTTTTGACTCTCAAACAAATACATATTCAACAATGATATACTTTTGACTCTCAAACAAATACATATTCAACAATGATATAGCATTACACACATTGATTCAAGCATCTCAAATTTCTAACTCATCACGAACACATTTCCATATGTCTCAGTAATATATGCAACTTTATTTCATGTGAATATTAGCAAAACATAAGTGAATTTATTACAATTCAAACTTTAATTTCTTTTATTTGAATCATTATTAATGTCTTATCTAGTTCTCACATTTAGTCTTAATCACTTGCCAATATTTATCAAGTTGGAGAACGTCTTACGGTTTTGAGTACATCGCTTACTTGATGCCATAGTCCAACTATGGTCTTATACTAGCCCTGCTTTGCCCGTACTGATGCCTATCCCAGATAGGTCTTACACTAGCATTCACTGGGTTGTGCCGATACCCATCCCAGATA
This sequence comes from Gossypium stocksii, assembly GCA_020496765.1. NCBI lineage: Eukaryota > Viridiplantae > Streptophyta > Magnoliopsida > Malvales > Malvaceae > Gossypium > Gossypium stocksii. The sequence continues at coordinate 49,401,787 of CM035624.1, forward strand.
GGTCTTACACTTAGCACAAGTCAAGTCGATGCATGTCCCAGACATGTCTTGTACTGGCGCACATATCTCATATATTGCCATGGTCCAACCATGGTCTTTTTTTTTTTGTCAATTCATTAGTGAACGATTGTACTCATTCCCTGTGTTCCACCCAATTTAATACTTCATTACAACTTTCATGCTATTATGACTATTATGACATCTTTAATTCAGAGATTTAAACGTAAATGTCAATCACATGTACATACCGATTACACATCATTGAATAGAAATACTCATACACACATCCAGTCATTTCGAGTAAAACTTTCTCTTCATAACCACTAAGCCAAATGAGTTAGCTACGTAACATCATGTGAATACTAACATGCATGAAAGAGCTTATCACAACTTAACTTTAATTTCATTCCACGTTTCCATACAACTCATCCAAACAAACGCACTCATTTATACATTCAATGAATTTTGAATAACTTCATTTATCACATTCACTAATCACTTTAATCAAACATGCAAAAATATATGAAGGCCAAATAGATATGAATAAGCATATCACAATATAAACTTTTCTTTCAAACATTATCATAGGTACACACATCACAAATTCTTATTCATACCTTTCTGAGCTTAACTCATCAAAATTACACTTTATTCAAATGCTTTAGTATCATTGACAAATGGTCGGATATAGCTCGGTTGGAGAATACTTCTGTCTAAACAATTGATCCTCAATTGCGTCAGGGAACATCACACTATCACATATTTGTGGCATGTATAACTAAACTTTCACACTTGTTATGTTAGTCCGAGAACCGACTAAACCATAGCTCTGATACCACTAAATGTAACATTCTTTACCCTAAACCGTCACCGGAATCGAGTAATGGGCGTTACCAAACTTACTAGAGTACAGACTCATAATTGCATTCAAATCATTATAATTTGAATCCTTATCGAAGGTTTACTATCGCAATACAAACATCTCGGATGATTAGGATTCGAATCCTACTGCATCGGAAGCCCGAAAAATTTTTCACTTTTAAACCAACGTCACACGCCCGTGTGACACATAGCACGGCCGTGTGATAAGGCCGTGGCCTTCACACGCCCATGTCCAGAGACCGTGGTTGAAACTGTCAAATTAACCACGGTCACCCTACACGGTCGTTTGGGGGCCGTGTACCCCACACGGTTGAGACACACGGTCGTGTCTCTTGCCCGTGTGATACCCAAAACTTGGAATTTTGGTGCAGGGGAGGCACGGTCTAGGTACACGCCCGTGTGCCCTGCCATACAGACCGTGTCAGGCTATTTACCAAGCCTTTGCCTCCCTGAAACACAAGTAATCATATCCACAACCAATGCAAAGATCAATATACCAAAACATTTAAATATAACAAATTACCAATAACTAATATTTATGCATGCCACCATATACAAGTAAATGAGGATTAACATTTTTCTCCAAGTTGACAAGTTGATAGTGTGACGTGGCCTCCGACGATTTCCAACCCCGAGCTAAATCCTAAAATAATAAGAGAATGGAAAGATGGGGTAAGCTTCATAGCTTAGTAAGTTGGCATATCAGATGTAATTCAATTAATAAGGTTTGCCCATTCCTCAATAAGTATTTTGAGAAGGTAAATAATTATTCACTTAGTTACACTTTTTTACTCAAGTTCAACTTGAGCTGTTTTTCTGACTCACGGTCGCTAATTTAACTATTCCATAAGGTACAGAACTCGAAATTTAGTTCTGTAAATTTTTCTTGAAACTAGACTCAAATTTCTTCTTGGCATAAAATTTTAAGAATTTTTAAATTAGCCAATTAGTACAGTTTATTCGATAAATTTTCCCCTGTTTCACTGACCAACTACACTGACCTTTGTTCATTACGAATTAAATATCTCACCGTACGGAATTTGGATAACATTTCCATTTGTTTCTATTGAAAGTAGACTCATCAAGGAATTTAAACATATAAATTACACATCACAATCATTTTTACACAAATTTTGGTGATTTTCCAAATACGGAACAGAGGATCACGAAGGCATCCAGAACCAGTCTAACTAATGTTTAAATATCTTACAATTTACACTTCTTTTGCCTACTCAGTTTTTTATAAGAAAATAGACTCAATGAACTTTCAATTCATATATCATTCACTTTCTAATTCAATTTCCACCATTTTTGGTGATTTTTCAAACGTACACAACTGCAACTGTCCAATACTGTTTTAATACAATTTTCACTTTTTCATGCTTTCTTAATAAAAGTTCTAATGGTAGCACTTACCTCTTATCTTTCTTACCATATCTCGATTATTTAACGAGCTTATTGCTCATCATTTACACTTACATACCTGCACTGTTCATTAGATCTCACATTCACACTTATCATTGTAATTGCATCAAACATAATACTCACTTACCACATTGTTCAATTATAGATATTCCATGCACATGTCCTATTCAATTTTATTACCCTGCACCATGGTTTCGCACATTAATGTTAATCTTTTCTCGTAGAACTTTCAGAAATGAAAAAGGATATGCAGCGGTTGGCATCAAGTGCCTCCTGATAATATGGCCGAAGCCATCACAATACGTAACCGAAGCTACCACAATATGTAGCCTAAGCTACCACAATATGTAGCCGAAGCTACCACAATATGTAGCTGAAGCTACTACAATATGTAGCCGAAGCTACTACAATCAATGAATCACAAACGTAATCCACGGGTCTACTGTTGACAGGTGACTACAACACATGCTAGTACACCCAACACCCGGGATACGGAAGCGGAACCCTCAAGTGACATGTCACCCATATCCAAAATCAATCTTACAGTTCAAACGGGATTTTCCATAATATACAAATTATGCAATTATTCAATTCACCATTCATATTCATACATTTTCACATGTAATTTATCAAATAATTAACGATAATGCAAGTGCATGATAATTTACTTATGACTTACTCCTTGAACACTTTCTATAACACTTTGCACCATAGGTATATATATTTTTAAATCAATTCACCATCTTGGCGCATTAAACATTTATTCCACATAATTCAATTAATACACAAAATTTGGGCTTTGAGTACAGGCTACAATAATATTGCACTATTATTATCATACCAACTTACCTCGATTGCCGAAACGACTAATTTTCCCGCTTTAGCCCACCATTTCGTTCTTTCTCGATCTTAGTCCAATTTCATGTTTTCATCATCTAACATATCAAATAACATTCATTTAACACAATCTATCAACACACTAATCAATTCAATTCACATATCATGTTTTGGAAATTTTTACAATTTTGTCTCTATACTTTACCATAATTACCAAATTACCCCTAGGTTCGAATTAAGATTTTTATTCAATTTCTTTACTCCATAAGCCTAGATGAACCATTTCATGGCCTTAGCAACTCATAAAAATCATTATTACACACATTAGCAACTTATTTAACAACTTTGCATAATAACCTTTTTAAGGTATTTTCATGCAATTTCTTTCACAAAGGTGTTTATTAGACAAATATAACTCAAATTCTTCCATAAAAACTTAGCAAACAACACATATATGTTCATGGTAAAACCCTAGACTCTTTATCATTTTGCAAAATAATCACCTCTTTTGAAAGCTCATGCTTTGGGAGTTATAAAAATTTAAAAATCATCAAGAAATAACCAAAGATCACTTACTAATTAGGGCTCAAAGTGGCTCACATTTTAAAGCTTTAAAACCCCCATTCTTTGCTGCCATTTTCGTGAGGAAGAAGAGGAATGAAAGAGAAAAATGACAACGTTTTCTTTTTGTTTTATTTTATTACTAATTTGGCCACCTAAAGCCACCAACTTTGACTTTTCAACATTTGTCTCCATATGGCCTCTTATGACCAGTCACACACACTGTCAATGGCCTACTTTCACATTAAAAACCCCCAATCTAAGATGCAAAGAAATTTAACACCTTTAGGCAACAAAACACAACCTTTACCTTTTACGCGATTTAGCCCTTTTTCGAAATTGGACTAGAAATCACTAAAATTAACTTATCACAATTTACAAGCAATTATAAAATTATAATATATCACATAAAATAATATCAAAATAATTTTCTCTAGCCTTGAAATAGTGGTTCTGAAACCACTGTTCCGACTAGGCCCAAAATCGAGCTGTTACAACAATAGTGTGTCAGGCCGGGTGAAAACCCCTGTACGTTCGATGTTAGAAAATAAATCCACACTGCCGGGGGGCACGGGTGTGTCCCCATATGCGTTGGCCGTGTGAACCACATGGGCCTTTAGCACGGCCATGTCCAGAGGCCACACGGGCGTGTTGCCAACCACACGGGTGTGTGCCCTATTTTTAGTAGATTTTGTTGAAATTTTCCTAAGTACTCGAAATGGTCTTGGATTGTTTCCAAACCATGTCTTGGGCCTCGTAGGTCCATATTAAGGTGTGTAAGACAATGTTTGAAACAAATTTTAAATTGGAATGAAGTTTTATGAACTGAGAATAAGTGTTTGTTTGTGTTTTAGTAAGGTAATGCCTCGTACCCTGTCCCGACGTCGGATATGGGTAACGGGTGTTACAGGAGCGTTTAGATTCACACGAACAAACTCCGAATACCAAGCATTCATCATATAAAGGAAGGCTTCTCTAGCCCCTCCGTCTTGACTCATTGTCAAAGTCCCACTTTCGACTAGCGAGGTCCCTTCTGCGGGAGCCGACGCATTACTTTCTACATCATCCGTCATTGCTCTGTCTGGATCCATTTACTATATGAAAACATAATTTAAATTCGTCAGAAGTCATTACACTATCATATTACATATATGACAAGTATAGCTAGACTCGTAAACACGCTACGTTAGTCTAAGAATCGACTAAACTATAACTCTGATACCACAAATGTAACACCTCTTACCCATATTTGATGCCGGTACAGGGTACGAGGCGTTACCTTACTTAAATACATACAACCACAAAATTCTGAGTCGTAAAAGTCTGTTCAAATTTAAAATTTTCAAACTTCACCTAAAAGTCCTTATTACGAGCCTACGAGGCCCAAAAACACACTTTAAAAATGTTTCAGAAGTAAATTGAGTACTTTAGTGAACATTAGAAATTTCTATTGAAAACAGGGCACATGCCCGTGTGGAAAAACAACACACACACGTGATCTCTTAACATGGCCATGTTGAAGGTCCATGTAACTCACACGGCCTAAGCATATAAGGACACGCCCGTGCCCCTTGCCCATTTGGATTTATTTTTCACATCAAACCTCAAGGGTTTTCACACAGCCTGGCACACATCCGTGTCCATGGCTTGTGTCCTCCACACGGCCATAACACGCCCATGTCTTAGCCCCTGTGCAACAACATTGGTATTCTGTTTCTGATGTTATCAACCCTTAAGGGTCACACGGCGAAGGCACATGCCCGTGTGCTAGGCCGTGTGGTGATTTTAAATTCCACATGCAAGGTACAGACTTCACACGGCCTAGGCACATGCCCATGTCCTATGGCTGTGTCTTTCACATAGTTGAGAGACACGGTCGTGTCTCAGCCCGTGTGGTTACTACTTGGCATTCTGACTTGGCCAACTTGAGGTGCAGGTGATACACGGCCTGACCACATGCCCATGGGGCGGACCGTGTGTCACACACGGCCTAGACACATGTCAGTGTGTCTACCCGTGTGGACAATATAAGGCCATTTACAAAGCCTCATTGCCACCCTTATTTGCACCAACCTAAACCTCACTAAGCAAAACCAATTCACACACAATTACATTCTTAAACAACCCTATCATGCACTTATCCATTCATGCATTAACACACTACATGTCCCACCATACCAAAATTTGCACATTCATGAAAGACCTTCTCATATGCATATATCAATATTTCAATATTAGCCATCATTCATGGCCTTATACAAAATGACTAGTTTCATATCAAGCTAACACATTTGGCCAAATTTTACAATGACACAAAACACAAAAAAACTAAGTCCCTATACATGCCATTACTCAAATGATAAAATAGCTATACCAAGTGCTTTTATTAATAGTGTGATCAATGCCTCCGACGTCTGTTGATCCATAAGCTAAATAGGCGGCACTATAAGAAAATGAAGAGAAAAGGGGGTAAGCATAAAGCTTAGTAAGTTGCATGTAAATAATTAACAATAGATTTACCATGCAATAACATGCTTACAACATATCATAATTTGCACATAATACATAAATGATTATAAGCACAACTTACTCATTTTCATCCTTTACTAATCACACAACATAAATTGAACTCACGTCTCATGAATTTCATATAGGTACTTGTACCACTCACAACATGGTCATAACCACTCTCATTTTAACATAAACTGTAAACTTCCCGTTAAACCATTTGTAAACTTCCCAGACATGGTCTTACACTGACTCTCATATATTGAGGCCGATACCATGTCCCAGACATGGTCTTACACTGGCTCTCATCTATCGGTGCCGATGCCAGGTTCCAAACATGGTCTTACACTAACTCTCATACATCGAGGCCGATGCCATGTCTCAGACATAGTCTTGCACTGGCTCTCATCTATCGGTGTTGATGCGATGTCCTAGACATAGTCTTACACTGACACATATCAAGGTTGATGCCATGTCCCAGACATGGTCTTACACTTACACATATCAAGGCTGATGCCATATCCTAGACATGGTCTTACACTGGCTCACATGTCGAGGCCAATGCCATGTCCCAGACATGGTCTTACACTGGCTCTCATAACACCCTAATGTCATGGCATGAATATCTGATCTATTCCTACTGTTCACCCGGATTTGACCACATCAATTTCATCATGCATATTCATAATCCACATTCAAACATTTTATGCTATATCAATTAATCAATGCCAAATAACAACATAGTTGCATTATTTACACACAACTTACCTCGGTATGCAAAATATCGACGACTAGTTGGATTTAGTCCACTAGCTTAGCTTTTCCCCGATCTTGGTCCTGATTCCATATTTCTTAATCTATAATGATAAAATTCACTCATTTAATTATCACGTTAATTAAGACATTTCACAATTCATATTTTGGCAGACTGACCATTTTGCCCCTAGACTTTCATAAAATTATGATTTTACCCCTAGCCTCGTAAATCGATTTTCATCAAATTTCCTCACTAACCAAGCCTAGTTGAATTCTTTTTATACTTATGGCAGCCTAAAATTTCAATTATTTCACACATTTACCACCTATTTTACAACCTTTACAAAATGGTCCCTTTTAGGGGTCTTTCATGAAAACCACTTCACAAAAGTTGTTTATTTATCAACCAAGATTCATTTTCTTCCATAAAAATTCAGCAAACAATATGAGTACTCAAATGGAAAAACCCTAGACTCTCTACCATTTTTGCAAAATAGTCCCTCAATCAGCTAGATTAAGCTATAAGGGTCTCAAAAGTTCAAAAAATTATCAAGAAAGTTCATGAAAATCACTTACTTGCAAGGGTGAAGAGTGGCTGAAAGTTTGAGCTCTCAAAACCCTTGTTTTTGCTGAGAATTTTGGTGGAGAAGAAAGAGGATAGAGAAAAGATGACAACTTTCTTTTATTTACCAATTTAGCCACCAAATTCACCTAACCATTGACTTTTCAATTTCTTTGTCCCCATGTTCAGCCACTAATCAAATTTGGGGTCTATTTATCCAATAAGGACCTCTAATTTAATGTTCTATAGCTAATTAACACCTTTAGTTATTAAGACAAAACTTGCGCCCTTTATGCGATTTAGTCTTTTTTTTTTAAATTAAGTATACAATTGCTAAAATTAATTAACCAAAATTTTCATGCACTCATGTAATCATGCTATAACACATAAAATAATATTAAAAATTATTTCTCTAACCTCAAATTAGTAGTTCCGAAACCACTATTTTGACTAGGCCTATAATCGGGCTATTACAAGCAGGGTGCGTTATCGACACGGGCTGGCACATGGGCGTGTGGCTAGCCCATGTGGTTCGCACGAGTGTGTGGCCAGCCCGTGTGCTTCACACTGGTGTGTGGCCAGCCCATGTGGAAGTGCTCAGGCTGTGTGGAACCTAGAAACAGCTCTATTTATCTGGATTTGGCTCGTTTTTTGCTCCTTTCACTCCTAAGTGCTCTCTTAAGTATAAAAACATGAATTTAAAGGATTAGGGGCATCAGATTCACTAATTTACACAATTAATCATCTAAAAATGCATTAGGAATGGGATTAAAATATGTTAATTTTATAGCTTATCAAATATCCCCACACTTAAGCGTTTGCTTGTCCTCAAGCAAAATCCTCAACTCACAATTAAGAATTAATCTTTCTCAATTTGTAATTCTCATCAATAATGTCCCAAAATAATCCATAAATAATCATGCATTGGCAATTCAACTAAAAGAACACTAAAGTCTCAAACAATTCTAGGCTAAAAATTTTTAAGCATGAAAACATAGGTGTTTCTCCTTATCTAAATAATTACCTTTAATTCAAAATCAACAAGAATCGACATCCTCACTAAAGATTCACTCAAATCACTCAAAGTGTTTAAGGCTCAAGAATAAGAACTCAATAGTCAATCATAAAAAGCCATTACCATAGGCTTGCATGAAAATCAAATCTCCACCACTATAAAATGATATGATACACAAATCAAAAGGTCTTTAAAAGGTTGTCATGGGGCTTAGGTTAAGGGTGTGGAGAAAGGCCGAAAAGATGGTTAAAATCGAGATTGACTTAAATAAATTACCAAACTAGAAAAATAACAAATGTTGGATTAAAAACAAGTGCCAAAATTACGAACCATTCAATAATAAGAAAATAAGCTTCTTCTCAAAATATGAATTTAATTGTTCAAGCTCATAACTAAATAATAAACAATATGTAATTAAATATATATATATATATATATATATATTTCTTTTCTTTTCTTTCCTTTTTTTAACATGAAATAATAATTCAGCAAATTAAACAAAAGAACATAGTTAGGCAACTAACCAAATCAAATCTCAATAAAAAGGGAGTCAATAAAATGGGAAAATTCTCAATGAATAAAAAAGAATGATCTATGGGTTCACAATAATAGTTGATTTAAGAAATAGTGTGCTAGGTTCAACGGGGTTCACTAAATATTTAGGTAGGCTTTTTATGGGATAAGTAGGTTAAACCCAAGTGCCTTTATCATCTCAATATATCAAATCAAAAGGTGTGGTCTCGACATGTATAATCGATGCAAGTTCTAGAATAACAAATCATATTGACACACTCATAACCAATAATAAAAGTGAGCAAGAAAATTGTATGCTCTAAAGGCTCAAAATCTCACAAATATTTATGGTTTTTGATGTCAATCTTGCAAATCTCAAACTTTAAGATAATACTTAAATTTAGAGAAACAACCTAAACAATTTTAATTTCTAAAACATAGCCTAACATGCTTGATTCTCTCATGTCTTCAAGTTTAAATCAACCCAAACACATTTATCTACAAATTAATCCAGAACAAATCAATAAAAATCTCAGATCAATAAAAATTAATTCTAATAGACGTATGAGAAAATTACTTTAAACACAAGACATAATTTAGGACTAGGTGTGTCACACACGGTTGAGACACAAGCCCATGTCTCTACCCGTGAGGACAAAATAAGGCCATTTTCTAGCCTTATTTCTCACCCATTTTGTCTTCCACCTATATTAACACTTAAACACATTTCCAAGCCATATCAAGGCTTGTAGACATACTAAAATCATGTTTTAAACATGTAATAATTCCACTTTTAACTAATGTGCCTTTAGGCACCTCAAGTGACTATACATTTTCACATCTACCAAGTTTTGTAAATAAATCTACAAACTTACTTGACTTATCAAATTCACTTATATGCATGTTTTATCAAGCATGATATCTATTAGTCAACCATTTAGGCACACATCAAACATGTTATAGCCTCATTTATACATATTAAAACATGTTCAACACAAGCCATTCCAATGGCTAGCAATATCCAAAACATTTACAAGCCAACATTGGCTAATTAAACTAAACATGCCATTATAACCTTAACTGATTTACCATATATACCTAAATGGGCCAATTGATAGTGTGAGTGATCCCTGCCAAGCTTCCAATCCAACGAGCTTTCGAATTACTACACAATAGAGGAAAATAAAATAGAGTAAGCATATAATGCTTAGTAAGTTCATAGAACATGATAATTAACTTACCATTCCTTTTTTGTGTTCAGTATAAACATACAAGGCACGTTTAATCAATTTGATCACGAGCCCTAGCACATATCCTCAACATTTTTGTTAGTCATATAATTCATTCTAATATCAAGAAACATGTGCGGGTTCATCAATAATCTAATTTCCATGTTCATATGCTTTTCATGCCATATATTCATATATCTAATATACAAATCATATTCAAGTACATTCTCATAATAATTCATATCAACTTTGGGTTATTTCAAGTCAGAAATTGGCTCACTTAATCATTTGAAACATCAATGTCATACGTGTAGTACACTCAAGGTGTACAATTCTATAATCACAAACAAATATATTCATCAATCAATATCTATTTCCGTGTATCATCAACTCAAATTTCCATATTTCTTATATCGTCAATATAACACCCCTTACCCGTATCTGATACTGGGACAGGGTTTGAGGCATTACTAGACTTAAACACACGTAAACATATCACACCGTATCATGAAGTTTGTGTCAAATCTAAACTTTTCATACATACACATAGCGTCTCTACTATAGGCCTACGAGGCTAAAAACGTGCTTTGAAAACGTTTCAGGACTAAACCGAGAACTTTAGAAAGTTTTATAAAAACTTAGAAAATTTTCATGTTTGGAAAGTTACATGTCCAAGTGGGTAGGCCGTGCGATCACACACGCCTATGTGGCTTGGGACACGCACATATCCTCAATCTGTGTAATTCTCTGTTTATGATGTCATCAACAATTGAGGGTCAAACGGCCAAGTCACATGCTCGTGTGCTAGGCCGTGTGGCAAATTTAATTTTCGCATTTAAAGTGCATACTTCACACGGCCTAGGCACATGCCCATGTCCTGAGGCCATGTTCTTCACACGGCTAAGACACACGGCCGTGTCTTTGCCCGTGTGTTTACTACTGGGCATTCTGTTTGGCCTAATTAAGGTGCAGGGGACACATGGGCTATCAACACGCCCATGGGGCTGACCGTGTGTCACACATGACCTAGACACACGCCTGTGTGTCTACCCGTGTGGACAAAATATAGGCTATTTTCCAAGCCATTTGCCACCCTGAAATACAATAGCACATATGCCCATTCAACAGTACTTATCATAATACAATTGAGCAACCAAACTTCCACAATCAAGGCATCCACTCATCATTCACATACCACAATCACCATGCATGGACATCAAACAATTATCAACTCATTCATGCATTCAACCACATTCATGAAAAGCATCTTTAATTGATTATACCGATAATCCACCTTTGCCAATTTCAAATGGCCATATACAAAATGGACTTTCAACTAACTTAGGCTAACATTTTTGGCCAAATCAAATATGACACATAATAAAATGATCAAGTCCCTATACATGCCATACTTTCAAAAAGGTCACAAATATCAAATACCCAAAATAACAATTCTGATAGTGTAATGCGAGCCTCCGACAAGTTCTAATCCTGAGCTAGCTTGGTGACATTATAAAACAAAGGAAAAGAAAAGAGGGGTTAGCTATATAGCTTAGTAAGTTTATATGCAAATAAATAGCATCTTAACCATGCAAATTCACATAACGAGAGTTAATACATTTACCCTTGAGCTCATATATGTTAAGCTTACTCAAGCACAACTTACCATGATATCATCACTTATAACATTCATACTTACAAATTTCTCGTGCACACCTGTACCACATCATCATACAAACACACACATCTTTTCACATCTTTTGTTATTTTTTTTTCTCGTTAAACATTCGGAATATTAACGGATACATGAATGGTTTGCACATAAGTGTCACATATATGTAGCTGAAGCTACCACTTATAACATTTCACATATATGCTCGTTCTCGAGCTAGTCACGGGTCTGCTCACATAAGCTGACGGTCGGGACGTAGCTACTTAGTGCTGCTCACACAAGCTGACAAGTATCCGCAACAAATGCAGGATTACCTAGCCACTAGTTAGACCAGGTCCCGAACATCACTTAATCACTTAATCACACACTTGGGTTCCTAGTGACATGTCACTCGTATCCTATTCTATTCCTAGGTTCAACCAGGATCTTTCCTCACTTATCACTTATTGAACTTTATCAAATACATTCGTTAGATCATTTACACAATTCATACAATATAATAGCATTTAAACATAAATTAAGGATGCATTATTTACATACAAACTTACCTTGGTACAAAAATAGTAAATTTTGCGATTTAGTCCACAACTTTGCCCTTTCCTCGAACTAGGTCAATTCCTCATCTTTCTTGATCTATAATGACACATTTAGCTCATTTATTACTCACATTATTCAATTGACCCAAAAATCATCTTAAGGAAAATTTACATTTTTCCCCTAACTTTTCACTTATTTACACTTTAGTCCCTAGGCTCGTAAAATGGAACGTGCTCATTTTCTTTATTACCTAAGCCTAGCCGAACTATTTTCATAATACCTAAGCCTAGCCGAACTATTTTCATACTTATAACAGCACATATTTTTCATTTAATCACACTTTCTACACATATTTTACAACTTTTGCAAATAGGTCCTTTTTAATAGTTTCATAAAAAATCACCTAGTAAATGTTGTTTATCTAACACCAAACACTCATTTTCTACCATTAGGCATCAAAATATTTCCATGTCACACATGGGTAAATTTTTGAACATGAACCCTAGCTCAAATTAGATAGAAATAGGTAAATCGGGTGATAAGAACTTCAAAAACTTAAAGAGCATTAAAAACGGGGCTAGGATGCACTTACTATCAAGCTTGAAAGTTGGCCAAACCCTAGCTATGGCTTCCCTTGAGAATTTTAGCCAAGGAGAGAAGATGGACACCAATTTTCACTTGATTTTTCCCTTTTTATTCTTTTATTAACCAAATGACCAAAATGCCCTTAAGACATTTCTTTAAAATTTTACCCTTCCATTTCTATTTTTGTCCATCATGATATATAATGGTCTAATTACTAGATAAGGACCTCTAATTCACAAATTCATTTCAATTAAGCACCCAATGCTTCTAGAATACCTATTTTGCACTTTTTTTTTCAATATAGTCCTAATAGCCAAATTGGACCCTTTATCAATAAAATTTCTTTATGATATTTTCACACATGCATTCAATCATACTATAAACCTTAAAACTTTATCACAATAAATTTTTCTACTTTGAATTTGTGGTCCCGAAACCACTATTCCAACTTGGCCCTAATTCAGACTGTTACAGTCAATTTTATGTACTTCCGGTAGATACTTGTAATAATTCATTTCATGATCATATCTTCTTCTGTCATAATTTTACCCGTTGAATCATTGAAAACATCGATGGATACACCGGTAGTACACTTGAAGTGTACAATTCAGAATCCGTCAAATCATGTCTAGGAGTACTTATTAGAGCACTTAAACAAAAAACTCTCTCTCAAGCATTATAATGGGAGGCTCATACAGACCATTTCAGGAAGCTCATAAAGAGCCTATCGAGAAGCTTATTCGGGCTGTATAACGGGAAGCTCATAAGAGCCATAATTAGGAAGTTCACAAAGAACCATATCAGAAAGCTCACGAAGAGCTATGTAACGGGAAGCTCCAAAGAGCACTTATCAGGTAGCTCTGTAGAGCACTTATTAGGAAGCACTGGATAGCTTATAACGGGAAGTTCAAGCGAGCACTAGCAGGACGCTCATATAGTGTTGCGTTTATGTCCGCAACTTATGTAGGATCACAACCGATCACAAAACAGGACGCTCATAAAGAGTTGCATTTGTGTCAGCAATATATGCAGGATCACAACTGACCAAATAATAGGATTCTCACAAAGAGCTGCAGTAGTGTGCAACACATGCAAATCACTACCGATCAGGATGCTCGCAGGAACACAATAATGGGAAGCTTGAAAGGACTTATATTAGAATGCTCTTTTGAGCTACGGTATGCCTGCAACATATGCAAGATCAATACCAATTGGGAAATCAAGTATCCACCGACTTTCATTCATTCAAATTGGACTTAACATTTTTCGGGCATAGTGATCATTTCATGTACTTATGTCATTTATAAAATTTACATATACACATTCATTAGAAATTCAATCAATTTCACATGCATGGCAATTCTACATTTCATGTACAAATCATTCATATCAATATAAACATATAATTACATAATTTAGTTACATGAACTTACCTCGACAACTGTTCGTTTTTGTAAAATTTACTAATCCGATATTTCTCTTTTCCTCGTTCTAACTCCGAATTTGGTCCATCTAGATCTATACAAGTAAATTTAACATCAATTTGTACCTAATTCAGTCCATTTTATATTTTAGGCAAAATTACCGTTTTGCCCCTATACTTTTAATTAATGACGATTTCATCCCTAGGCTCGAAAAATAAAATTCTTGCAATTTAATCCTTATTCCAAGCCTAGCCGTATTTTACATGTAACATTTACAGCCCATGTATTTCATAAAATTTAGAATTTTTCCATAGATTTCACACTTTTACAATTTAGTCCCTAAATCAAAATTTCATGAAATTCACTTTAGAAAAGTTGTTTATCTATCAACAACCTTTCATTTTCTATCATCAATTTCAAAATTTTAGCACATTCATCCATGGAAAAGCTTTGATACTTTGATAACTTTGCAAATTAATCCCCAAAATAGATAGATTGAACTATTCCGATCTCAAAAATATAAAAATTATTAAAAATGGGACAAGAAAACATACCTAATTAAGCCAAGAAAATTTCCTTCCTCTCTCCTAGGGTTTCCATAGAATTTTGGGGATGAAGACGATATAAAATGATGTTATTTGATATTTGTTTTATTTATTATCTTTAATTTTTCAACTTTCCAATTTCATCCTTTTCTTTTTCTAATTTTCCATGGATGATTCATCAAAAATATCTACTAAATTTTCTTTAATGGTCTAATTACCATATAAGGACCTCTACTTTAAAGTTCTATAGCTATTTAATCCCTTTAGCTACTTGAACTCTACTTTTGCACTTTATGCAATTTGGTCCTTTATCAAAATAAACATGTAATCGGTAAAATTTCTTTACGAAATTTTCCTATGACATTATTATCATACTGTAGATCATAAAAATATTTTAAAATAAATTTTCTTTCTAGAATAGGATTTGTGGTCTCGAAACCACTATTCTAATTTTTATTGAAAACGGACTGTTACAGTATTCACTTTTAAAGAGAAATTCCACTGTCATCATTTCCATTTTCTTCGATTTCTGCCTTTGATTGCTCTAGTTTCTATTGGAGAAATCCTAGCACATTAAATGTTACCTAATTGTTGTGAACCTAACAATAATATTCATAAACATCAATTTATATAATGGATGTAAATCCTAGAAACTAATAAGTTAAAAAAATTGCCAAGGGTATATGTATATATTAAGCATAAGGGTAAACTATCAAAATAATCAATTTTGTTTGCCTTAAGTTACATTTTAGGCACTTATGTTTGAAATGTTATATTTGAGTCACTTACGTTATCCTGTTGTGTCATTTTAGTCACTGAATCGTTAATTGTCGTTAATAGTGTAATGGTAAGCTGACGTGGCACGTTAAATTATCATTTCAAATAAAAATTTTAGGTTAAATTCTACAATTAGTCCCTATATTTTTCATTTATGTTATTTTAACTTTTTTTTTCATTCTCTTCTGCTTCTCCCTCTGTTTTTTTCCATTATTCATTTCTTTTAACGTAATTATTCTATGTTTTCATTTTTAAAACTAGCCCACAAACTCGCCTCACTTGAAAAAAATTAAATTATTCAAAAAAATAAAAGTATAGAGATTAATTTTAACAAATAGAAAATATAAAAAAACTACGTTAAAAGAAATAGAGAATTGAAAAAAACAGGAGGAGAAACAAAAAAGAACGAAAAAAAAAAGAGAAAAGTTAAGAGAATATAAAAGAAAAAAATTAAATTACTCAAACTGAAAAAATATAGAGATCGATTGCATAAATTAACTTAAACTTTTTTTAAATGATAATTTAACTTGCCACATCAGCTTATCATTACATTGTTAACGAAAATTAAAAGTTTAGTGATTAAAATATTACAACGTAATAATATAAATCACTAAAACGTAACACTTTATATATAAATCACTAAAATATAACCTGAAAAAAATAAAAATAAACATAATTAAAACTCGAAAAAACAAGAAAAAAAGTTATGGCGAAAAAAGAACCCCAAAATAGTATGTCTATTTGTCCTTTAAGTAGGTGTTAAAAGTAAAATAACTGAAGATTTTATGAGTGAGTCGCACTTAAAAAAGATATTTACTTCCACGTTTTTGGGTATTTTATTTTATTTTATTGTGGAGATTGTTTTGGAAGTGCAATTTATCAGTATCTATCAGCGGCAGCTGTCTAGGCTTCGATTCGTTTAGGATTTTTTTGTTCAAACATTTAGGAATTTTAAAGAAAAAGACAAAGTTAAGTTCCAGAACTTGTGAGTGTGGATTTTGTTGATCTACTCTTGGATTCTTTTTTTTTTTTTTTTCTGGTTTACTCTCATTTCATTTGCCCATTTTCTGTAATTTTACTGCTTGAAATTGTTTATTCTATATGTACAATTAAAGCAGCATTTTTTCTTCTTTCGCAGAAAATCTGCATCTGAGAAGATCCATTTTCAATTACTTTTCATCTACAACAAAGAAATAGTTTTTGTTCTGTTTTATAAGAGATCTGTTTGTTTTGGGTGTTTGAGTTGAGAAATTATTGATGAGGTCTCGATCTCTGTCCGTGTCTGAGCCTCAGACTTCTCCTTCTTCAAGTGTTTCAGCAGAGCTTAAGCTGTATCAAGCTTTCATCTTCTCAGTCCCCATTTTCTTTGCTTTCATTCTGCTCTTTATGTTCTATTTGTTCTATCTTCGACGCAGGCGAGCCGATTGGTCATCTCTTAGAATGAGAACATCTCCAGGCCCTTATTCTGACCTATCAATATCCATGGTTTGACTCTTCATTTTATTAATTATTATTAAGAAAAATTGTTTCTTTTTTCCAAGTTAATAATGCTTGTTAGTGGTCGGTTTTGACAGGCTGAATTGGGGCTCAAGAAAGAAGTAAGAGAGATGCTACCCATCATTATATACAAGGAGACCTTCTCTATACGAGATACTCAGTGAGTTACCCTTCTTTTCATCTCTTTTTGTAAAAAGAAAAAAGAAAAAAGGATCACAACAGATTTTCGAATGGGAAGTAATAAGGGAAGCTTCTTTTTGATGAACAGTTTCATGGTGTCCTATAGTTTTAGTCTGTAATGCTCATGTCCCACGTGAAAAAGGTTACAAGCTTTTAGATTTGGGAGGATTATGACGGACTAAGATACAGTTGACTGAGATTGGAATTAATAACTTTATTCAGAAGGGGTAGATAAGGTTTTTATGCAGCATTAGCAATTTATGCCCGTGAGATGCAGAGTTGGTTAATTAGTTGGTTAAATGACCAAATTATTATTCAGTGTTTGCCAAAAAAAAAAAAAAAAAAAAAAAAAAAAAGGTTTTTTTGACAATCTAAGCTATTCTTTTAATCAATTTGGGATCATTGGGCGTGGCATGCTGACATGGCATTTTAAAGACATTTGGCTTGTTTTCATTAATTTTGGACAGATATCTATTTAACAAATAGAATTAGCTTTTGTAGTTGTAAAAAACTATGACCTTGGAGCCAGTTTGGTTTTATCATTTTAATTTTCCAGTGACGAGATTGAATTAATTTTTAACAACTGTTGTTGCACATCCAAACTTCATCTAGCAGAAATAGTCCATATTTATGCTGAATAAACTAACCAACCAGATAGACACTTTCAATGAGAAAGAAGGTTAATCTGAAGACTGGAAGAAGGATAGTGATACCAGACCTTTCATGCATTAGAAGTCCCTTGATGACCGTTACGATTAGCATCATAAATACCATAGAACTGATAGGCGAAGTCTTACTGGGGCCACCAAAACCAATATGGTAACTGATTAGAAAAACAGTATGCATAGAAGCTACTGTTCATACCAGTGCAGGTCAGAAATATGGAGACTAAAAGAGAAAATGTAGGCTTTAATTTTTTTTTTTTTTTTTTTTTTGTTTCTGATACAGTATCATCATTGTCATTGCAGATGCTCCGTATGCCTTGGGGAATACCAAGCGGAGGATAAACTTCAACAGATACCTGCATGTGGCCATACCTTTCACATGGACTGCATTGACCATTGGCTTGCCAACCACACCACTTGTCCACTCTGCCGTCTTTCTGTCCTCACTTCTTCTGATAAATTGCCTGTTATTCAAGCTGCAAATCCTCAGGTGTCATCTAATCCAGTCAATAGTAATGGATTAGCTGTTCAAACAGTGGCCCAAAATTGTGAAGAACCACATGGCGTGCAGCCTCTCGAGCAAACAATAGGAGATGCGAGAATTTCCCAACACAATAGCGATGAACAGGAATGCGTGAATCAGGGGAGAGAGTTTAGAAATACAAGGAATGAAATCAGCCAGCATGAGGGCAGCAGAGGAATAGCTGGTAATTTTTTTACTGCCGCCTAGTTTAGCCAATCTCACAGTTTTTTTGGTCATTGCTGTCTGAAAAATGTTGCCTTCAATATATTTCTTTGCATGCTGTTTTGGTGAATTTTTATTTTATTAGTTCTTTATTAATTCTTTAATCGCTCATGGCTGATAATTCGTGAAGCCTGTTCATGGCATCACGTTCTGAGAATACATGATGGTTACTTCAGTTGGTAATACAGTTTTCGGTTGTTCCAGCTTGATATTTTACATCAACTGAGGTCATCAAGTTGAGACTGGTGTTTCCATATGTACGAGTTTCTAAGAAGCGAAGGAGCCATCCGAAGATTCAGACATAAGGAACTTCTGCGAGTATCCTGACCAAATTGCAATTTAAACTAACAAATCGCCAAGCCAATGTTTCTTACGACATTGACATCCCTAGGCTGTATGCAACTGCATAGAAGCAAGGTTTCCGTGGAAAAAAAGATGTCTGTCAACATTTGATGTGCCGTCTTCTAAAGGTGGTTATAAATATCATTCATGCTTTGCTGGAAATCAGTAAAATGTATAACCAGATGTAACTGGAATTGGATAGTCTTTTGGAATATTATTTAATGCAGATTTTATTGGATGAAGTCTTTTGGAATTGTAACTTTGTGTAACTGGAGTAGGCTGTGTTTTTGGTCAATAGGAAGAATTATCACTTTCCTTTTCTTCCCAATTAATCTGTGTATATAATATTTTAAATTTAATAAAAATTAGATTCACTGTGTTTACTGTTGAAGTGTTGCTTCTTGATTTCTTTTATGGAATTTGTTCTTGTTGCGAGGAAAGAAAAAAAGAAGTTAAGAGGTAATCCATCATAGTAAGTGGTTGATCTTGTCTTTGCCATGTAATCTAATGAGTAATTTGCCAATGGATGAATCTGCCATTGAAGTTGTTTTGTTTCATATGGATCTTTTTTTGTGCCACTTACCCAGACACTTATTATTGAGTAATTTTTATGATTTAATTTTACTATTCATGATTTGATTTTATTATTCATAATTTGACTTCATTATTCATAAGACTAACACTTTGAGCGGGCCTCAGGCATGTTGGACATGTGTATCGTTCCAGGTTGAATGTTGGAGTTTGTAGTCCCCTCCGAGTGAACTCCTTAGATGTATGCAAGTTGATACCGTGAGCTCTCTTTAACTCTTGCGAGCCGATACCACGAGCTTCCCTCACTATCCTCTCGCTGTACGTTTCATATGCATCCGTCCAATAGGGTCTGGCTGGATCGCCAATCGACAGCCCAAAACTTATCTAGATCTCGAGTCGATCACTATTACTATATGACACTTATATATACATATTATTTAAAAACACCTTCCGATTTAATTTCTATGAGTAATCTTGTACACTAACATCTCCTTAATTTCCTTCTTCAAAGTCTTGACTCTAGTATTCTTTATTAAATAAATTAATCAAGTCAAATGCAAGAAAAATTAAAAGAGTTGCCTTGATGTATATGGAGGTTCTTTTTATAACAGTTATCCTTTATAACATTTCAATTAAAACAATCAAGTTTATTGTAAAATCGATATTGTATAATTTATTTTTATCCTATATAATAAATTTTCATTTACAAGAGTAATATCTATGAAATATAAAGTACATTTTCACTAAATTAATTCTCTATATCAATCTCTTATCTAAACTTTTGATAAAATTAGTTCTATTTCTAAATGAAACAAAAAATTAATTTAATTAAGATATTATTTCATTAAAATATTAAAATTTTATATAAACAATATATTAATCATATTTTATTAAATTCAAATAACTTTTTATAAATAAAATTATACTTATAAATTTTATTAAAGATACAATTTAAATCAAATTAATAATATTATCAATATATTATAATTTTTTTAATTTAAATTTTCTTAAAAAAATTCAAAATATAATCTAAATCTCAAATATTTTTAAGGTGTATCAAATGTTATTGTAAATATATAACAATTATTTTTTTATAACATTTAGAATTTTAATAAATAAACGGGTTTAGAATAAAAAGAGCTGACTGTATCTATATAATTAAGAAACCTAGTAAGCTAGCATTAACAATTATCATATACAGTAAGGAGACAATTGGTATTGGAGGCATGGTGGTCAAATCCATTCCGGTATCGACTGATATGCTCCATTTCTGCCTTAAATCAGAACCGTATGACATAGGTTTTGATCTGGTACAAATTACAACGTGTTTTGATCATACCAATATATTTCAAGCTATTTTGCTTGTACCGTCTTAAATATGATGTACCACCGGCATATAAACTTGGAAGAGGAAGAAGTTTTATCCCATTTTCATCATTTGAAAAAAAAAAGAAAAAAGAATAAACTTGGATACCTTCAAGATTGAAAACGAAGAAGTTATTGCAAGATATGGAAGAAATGAAGTTGCAATAAGACTATAGGATATTGAAGAAGAAAAAAACGGTTTGACGAAAAAAATATATATTGAAAATTCGTGCTCTCATGATAATAGGTTAAAATTTGCTTTGCCAGTTGCATGACTTTATGCATGATATGATTTTATTTACAATAGTGAAATCATAAATTGATAAAAGAGTAAATGATATCCTCTTATTGACATTGTATTAATTATGAAAATGAATTGTGGCTAGGGGTTATTTGTTTGGGACAAATGATTTTATTATTACTAATTTGAGTAATGACAATTTTCATTGTAGAAGATATAACAATGACAAGAGATAATATGATCAAGTTAGGTGAATCGATATACCCTAAGGGGTCACAGATATCCTATGATGGTAAAACACATATGACAAAGTCATTCAACTAAATCTTGAAATCAATAACTTTCGTAATGATATATAATAGGAAGACAAGCATGGTAGTATAATGGAATGACTTTATGACTAAATAAATTTACAATTGAAAGACAAAGAGTTAAAATTTAAGTACCAATCATTTAAGCTCTTATTAAATATTTTCAATTGATCCTTACACTAGCTCAGCACAAATCTTTAAGAAATTGCATTTAATATGAAGACTTATATCGAACTATAAAAAATTAAACAAAAAGAAATGATTAGATTGATTTGCCATTAATTTAGCCATTTTGAGTATCTATTTAATTAGATTAAATGATGAATTCGAAATGGAGCTAAATTAAGAGATCATGTTATCTAATTATTTGAAATGAAATAAAATTAATTAAAAAACGTTATGCATGTAACGCCCCTTTATTTGACCCGACATCCGATACAAATAAACAATGTCACATTGACATATTCTTTGCATTTTTCAAAATTTTTTAACAAAATCATCATTTGAACAGTTTATTAAAGTCTAATAAAAAAATTTTCAACATTTTCGAAGGATCAAACGCATTTTAAAAATAATATTGAATAATCTCTTTGGTATTTGGACATCAAAAACACATAGAATAGGCTTCCGATAATTGAAAATGCAACCAACACATTTCTACATGTTTCAAAACAAGCTTGATGCCATCCATATGGCTATTTGTGTCATCTAGATGGAATTTTGGCAAAATATACATACCAAGACATTTTTTTCATCCATCTAGATGGCTAAGTTTTGCCATCTGGATGAAGTTGTAGCTGCTAGCCCAAACAATACCAACATTTTTAAAGTTTTAAATACATTTGAAAATAATTCAAGTACATGAATAATTTATCATGCCAAATCATTTAACCAAATTAATGAACTAATTATTTATAGTGCATACATGGATCTTATTGAAAATATGAAATTAGCCATTTAGCGCAGGGCAATGCTCACTTCCTTAGCATTGGAGTTGTTGAGAGACAATTTCTATATTTGAGTATTAGCAATTTATTGAACGACTTGAATGAGATGTGATGATTATTTGGAGGATACTTAGCCCAACAATGAAGGTCATATTAGTTGGGAAACTCACATGGAAGACTAGATCACATTAAAGCATCGAGACAATCCTTTGCAACATGGACAATTGGATTGGATTGAAACTCTATGGGATAAGCTACAAAGAGTCCACGTATGGTATATTCTCTATTATTATATTTTAAATAGGTTATTGTATTATTATTTTAAAGGGATTGTGATAGGCCTTCTATGTTAGTAAGTCTCAAACATAAATCTATTGAAGGGAGAAACTTGCATAGTGACTGCCTATAAGCATGTTATCGTTTATAGTATAAATATTACACTAAAAATATATGAAATTAAATTTGCAGTGTCCCCAAGCGTACGGTCAAATTGTAATATAGTAAAGTTTACAACGAAATACTAGTAAGTTTTCTGAGGATCTTACCCAAGGAATTGCAAATAGAAGAAATAATTGTTAAAGAAATTAAAAAATAATTACTAATCTAATTGAGTCACGAATTAGTAGTGCGAATCTAAATTAAAAGATGAATTAAACTAATTAATTTTATAAACCTAAATTAACCTAATGAATTAAACTAATCGAGTATGTAGTCTCACAAGTTGACCCATTCTAAGGTGTGTTTATTTACCCTTCCTTTCTATAAGAGAATGTTAACCATTTTGGATGATACCCCTCTTTCAGGGCTATATTCCTTTAGTCTAATTCATCCTTATTTGGAAGTATGATTTTTAAGGAAATAGTTTGCCACAGTTAAAAACTGATTTATATATGGATTTCCCCTTTTATTTGTTTTTTCGGATCTTGAATTTTCATCAATGAATCGTAAATACCGATAAGCCATCAAGGCTTTCATTTATCATAAATATTCTTAAAATAACATTCCTTACAAGATAAAATTTTCAAAGTGGTGGTATCTAACAAAAAACCTAACACCCCAGCAATTACATGTTAACCCTAAAAATTTATAAGGCTCACAAATAACCGTTGATTTGATTGTGTCCCTTCAATCACCACGCTTAACCTAAAAACCTGAAAGGAAAAAGAAACTGGGTAAGTTCATAAGAACTTAGTGAGTTCCTGGGAAGGACAACCAAACCACAATTACTGTTAGACATAAAAATTTAAGAAATAGAAGGATATGTTTATTTTGCCCCAGTTGGTGGATACATTACTATGGTTTTCACTTCAATTGGTGCATAACTCTGCAATTCGAAACAACCTCTTGGTGAACAACACCATTTTCTTTACTCATGTATGACAATCACGGACGCATCTACTCCACAAACACCGCACTTGTGTGCTCTATGACAAACAAGCTTATTGACTAGACGCTAATACAACGTGTGACACCACATGCACCCTTTCTTTTTGTACTCCCTTCTTTTTGCTAGCTTTTGATCCTCGATTCTCGAAGAACCAAATTTATTCATGTATCTTCAAATCTGCTCATCTGAGCTATACAATAATAATTCCTTCGTATCCTTCTAACTCTCTCCTTGTATGAACCCTGCAGTGTTCTCCTACAAGGTCAGGTTTTCACCAATTACGGTTTGCAACAAGTGTCGTTTTAGAGACAAAATTCATTCACGTATCTTTTTTATTATTATACACAATATCCCTTCGATACCTCTATTCACCCATCTAGATACGAAGCTTGTGCACCAAGGCAGGAGTACTCATACTGTGCATATATCTAGGTTTTTCGAGTCTGTTCAGACATAATTAGCAATGCATGCACTGGCTATTTGCATGAGACTTCTTAGACATAGACATCAGAAGCAAATGACTAAGCCACTTACCTGACTATACAGAGTTTAGAAATAAACGAATTAGCATATATACCAAACATAAGGTATAGAGGAACTCACTAGAATTCTTTACTTAGAACTTTATCTACTCTACTATTGGTTCTTTTCATTTGCCACTAAGACCCTCTCCTGTTTCTTTAGCTAAATAGTAAAACAAATCCTTTAATCATAAAAAATAACCAAATACATAAGATACAACAAGAACCTATAAACATGCAAACAGTTTCTAGTGAGGAGTTCCCTTCCTACCCAGTAGTAAAGGAAATCCTACCAATCCTCTCTTAAATCAGTCACTATCTATGTGGTAAAACTTAAAGAAATGTTTTAAGAATTTACCAATAGATAACTAGCACCGAATGTAACACCCTAACCTGAATCCGTAATTGGATCAAGGTTATGAAGCATTACCGGAGTTTACAAATTAATTATCAGACATTTCATTTCTTCTAGCATTCATATTAGAAATCAATCAGAATCATACACATTGTCCCTTGAATGGACCCTTGAGGCCCAAATAAAACATCAGAATTGAGTCAAAACTAAATCGGAAACTCAGAGAATTTTTCGAAAAATTTTAAAATTTTTCTCATTTATAAGAGCCACATGCCCTTGTGGTAAGGGACACACCCGTTTGGTCAGGCCGTGTGAGTTCACACGCCCTTGTTCCTAACCTAAGTAACTTTCTGACTTGCAAAATCATTAAGGTGCAAGTTTCATACGGCCAAGATGCACCGTATTCTAGACCGTGTGGACAAAATAAACCATTTTGCAAGCCATATTTCTGACCTAATTTTATGTCTATCTACATTCAACATTACACATATCAACAAGCCATAATTAGAAATTTAAAATAAGTCAAAATTAGTGGCTAAACTTAATACACTACATATAAGCCATCATTAAACAAAATACCTAAACATGCCATTATAACCAAAATCAAAACATTCAAAAATATCGATATAACTGATGGATAGTATGATATATCTCCAACAAGCTTCCAACCCAATTGAGCTTCCAATAATTTTCAATATTTCCACCATTTTCATAACACACCAGTCATAAATATATCATTCCATCATAGCTACAGGCCTCTCTCTCTCTTTTTTTTTTTTGAATTAATCACATAATAAATCATTTCATAAGAAATTGCATAACTTAAACCTTACCACTCTTTCATAAACACAAGCATATTTTCATCGGAGCACTTACCATTCCAATGCATCTTATAAGTAAACATATTGCCATTCAACCACTGGTTTTGTAACGCCCCCACGCCCGAAACCGTCACCGGAGTCGAGCTTGAGGTGTTACTAAACAAAATTTACCATTTTAAACAACTTTACAAAATTTATTTTCATTTTCGGAATAAACTATTTTCTGCGTCATAGTCGCTCAAAAAATCATATCTCGAGTTACGAAACTCGAAATCAAGATCCGTAATTTTTCCCTGAATCTAGACTCATATATCTATTCACTAATTTTTTTCTAGAATTTTTGGTTCGGCCGAATTGTACAGTTTATTAGTTAAAGTTACCCCTGTTTCAGGACCTGACTGCACTGACCTCTGTTTAATACGAACTACTTTTCTCTCTGTAAAAAATTCATATGATTATGCCGTTTCCTTATCTTGAAACTAGACTAACTCAGGATTCCATACATATAAAGTACACCTCTTAACTATTTTTGTACAATTTATAGTGAATTTTCAAAGTTAGAACAGGGGAACCAGAAATCGTTCTAGCCCTGTCTCACTAAAATTCAAATATCTTATAACGTATAACTCCTTTACCTATTTCGCTTCTTCCATTTGAAAGTAGACACAATAAGCTTCAATTTCATAACTAATCCATCACCAAAATCGATTTCTATGATTTTTAGCAAATTTTCAAACTCACGTCAGTGTTGCTGCAATGTTCTGTTTTATGGCTAATTTCATTTTCATAAAAGCTTCCATGTACTATTTAACCTATTATCCTTCCATGACATCAAACATAATTTATATTAGCCATTTCAATGACTCATCATTGTCAAGCATTTCCTCAACCAAAACACCACCATATCACAAGATTATTTACACAAAGTAGGAATAGTGCTATACATGCCATACTGAGTTTTACACGCCAGTTACCAAAAAGTCCTTTGGATAGTGTGATCGAGCCTTCGACCTATCCCGATTCTCGAGCCGGCTTGTCCAAAACTACAATGAATGAAAAGGAGGGAGTAAGCATAAATGCTTAGTAAGTTCACATGCAAATAACAAGTAACATAACAAAGTCAGTATGCCAAACAACATTAGCATAGTATCACCAAAACATATGTCACAATTCTAATCATCATACTTCATCTTACCACATTTTTGTTGATGTGTCGAGTTTCAACCCGAGGGTTAAGTACATACCTGTCTAATATGGCCATTTCTCAGCATTACCGAATTGTCACTTACATCTTGAGTGCCTTTCCATTTCACTTGGATTTTTACCCGTTGAACACATTGGAATACAACTCGGATACACGGATCATTTGCACATAAGTGCCCTATATGTAATCAATCAATTATGTAACCCGCCCATAAGCGAACTCGGACTCAACTCAACGAGCTCGGGCGTTCGCATCCATAAGTGAACTCGGACTCAACTCAACGAGCTCGGATGCCTAGTTACATCTCACGAACTCGGACTCAACTCAACGAGTTCGGACATTCGCATCCATAAGTGAACTCGGACTCAACTCAACGAGCTCGGATGCCCAACCATCCTAGTGACATGTCACTTGTATCCTAATCTATTCCCAAGGTTCAAACGGGATTTTCCTCAATCACATATCCTTGCCATCTTCCACAGAATACCGAAACCAATACTCGGTAGCAATTTATATTTAACAAGTAGCACACATAATTTGCATATTATTCGATAATAACCACAAAGCTTATATTTCATGATAAAAATCAGCATATCATATAAATAACATCAATTAACTTAAAAATAACAATTATGTTACATTATTTACACATGAACTTACCTTAGTACCAAAATACAAAGATTTTGCAATTTAGTCCGCAATCTTTTCTTTTCCTCGATTGAGGTCGATTCCACGTCTTTCTTGATCTAAAATAACACATTTAGCTTGTTTAATACTCACATTTTCAAATTAGTCCTTAATTCAAATTTTGGCAAAACTACAATTTTGCCCCTAAACTTTTGCATATTTACACTTTTGCCCCAAAGCTCGGAAATTTAATTTTATCACAAATTCTTATGTTTTAGGACATGCTGATCATTTATTTACCATTAGCAAGCTCAAATTCCCACTAAAACACATACTTATGAACAATATGTATTTTTACCGATTAAGCCGTTTTACTCGTTTTTACTTAAAACCGAGTAGCACAAGTTGTCTAACATAATTTAAAACCTCATATTCTATCATAAAACATCAAAATACACAAATTTCACCTATGGGTATTTTTCCAAATATGAACTCTAACTTAAAATATTGCTAACATAAGCTTTATCGAGCTACCGGGATCTCAAAAACGTAAAAATCATTAAAAACGGGGCTTAGATGCACTTACTATGAAGCTTGAAAGTTGAAGAGACCCTAGCTATGGAGAGAGCAAAATTCGGCAGCAACTAAATGAAGGAGATGATGAATTTTGTGTTATTTTCCCTTTTAATTCATGTTAATAACCAAATGACTAAAATGCCCCTCCTTACTAAACTTTCAAAAATTCCTTCCATGTCCTAATTTTGTCCATGAACTTAAAATTTGTCTAATTACCATTTAAGACCTCCTAATTAATATTTCAAAGCAATTTCATACTAAAAACTTCTAGAATACAAGTTTTGCAACTTATTCGATTTAATCCCGAACTTCAAATTAAGCACTTTACGCTTGGAATTTCTTCACGAAATTTTCACACCATCATAAAATCATATCATAAACATCAAAATAATTATAAAATAATTATTTCTACCTCAGATTTGTGGTCACGAAACCACTATTCCGATTAGGCCCTAATTCGGGATATTACAGGTTTGGCACTTGCCTAAGCATCAAGCAACAATATTGGTTAGCGTACTTTAATATTGAAAAACTTATTTTCTCGACATATCTCACTTGGATTTATTACTCGTTTTAATATACATAATTTTTCTTGTATCAACGTATCAAAAATAGTTATATATTTACATGGCATGGTACATATCATTCTCTTATTGTTTCTTCATAAACATAAATCATTCAATTCATTATGTCAATATTTCATGTAACATCATTTTCATAAATTTTGTACATATTTATTCCGATAACAGTTCATAATCCTGAATATGCATAATTAGCAGGTAAGTTTCACATACATGTATTTTCCATGTCATATTTCAATATATCAAATAAATATCATTTCCATGTATTTCAAGTTCAATTTCATAATTATTTGTCTCATACTCAGATTATTCCATGTCGGAACTTTATTTATTAAATCATTTGAAATATCATCGTCATACAAGTAATACTTTCAAGGTATACCAATTTATAATCATGGATGCACGTGCCCATCAATAACTTCCATGTACATATATTATCATCTCATATTTCCATATACATTTATTTTCCACATCATGAACTCAAATAACATATACAAAACATACCAATGTATTTCAAGTACATTTTCATAGTATTTCATTTTGAATTCAGATTATTTCATATTAAAACTCTTCTCATTAACTCATTTGAAATACCGATTCATAGGATAGTACACTCAAGGTGTACAAATATATAATCACAAACGAACTAATTCATCAACCAAGTTCTATGTTCATGTCTCATCAACTCGTATTTTCTTATATCACATAATTCCATGTAACACTTCCTGTCAATCACATTTCCAATGACAAATTCACGTGAGTGAGCTCAATACCGTTAACCATTTATGTTCAATCACTTTAATTCACATATTGTTTATCACTTTTTTATCAAATTAGTTTTCTTTGTCTGTTAAGCCTCACAGCTATGGGACTTCCTAAATCAAACTGCAATCGTAGTTTATCAACCACTCACAAGACCACCAAGATCTTTGAATGATCATTATCATTTATCTGGTTTTGTCAGATATATTTTCAATGTCATATATATAAAATTTGTACAAAATACACACAAAACATTTAATTCAAGTGTATAAATATACACAATTTAGTTACACAACTTACCCGGCTAAATTACAGAAATACCAAGATTCAGGGGCATTTTTGGTAATTTTCTAATTTTCCTCGATTTTTCAACAGATCTTGGTCTAAATTTATAATTTCATTCAATTTATTAATTTAAACAATAAAATAATTCATTTCTCTCAATCTGGTCAATTTTCATATTTTTACAAAATTTCCACTAAAGTTTTACTTTTATTCAATTTAGTCCCTGAGCTTAAAACATGCAAATTAGCCATTTTAGATGTAGACCCTTACTAGCTGAATATTCATATATACATTTTCCTCCTCCTCCTCTCCATTCCACATCTTCAATGTATATAACATGCTTATAAGTAACATTATCTATAATTTCACTATCTACTTATATGTTTTCTTTAAAGTTGTCTAATAAACTATAAATTATACATATTTTTACCTCATGTTTGGCCTATATTTTGGATGAATTATTATCAATTTTGTGAGAATTGGTGCTCTTAATCTTTCTTTTTCATATCTTATACTCAGGAGAGCATAAGAAAAGAACGGAAAACGGACCAAAAACGAGAAAAATGGGCCAAAATGTGAAAACGACATGGCCGAAGGAGTCACCACACCACGGTCGTGCCACACAAGGTTCAACACGGCCTAGCCCCGACAAGCACGGCCAGGCTACACGACCGTGCCACCTCAACAGGCTTGAACATGGCCCTTATCGAAACCACACGGGCGTGGCACACGGGCGTGTCCCTATCATGAGGAAGTTCAATTCTACTCGAAAAAGGATATTTAGGGGCTAAGAAAGCCATTCTAAACTCTATATAAAGACCCTAGGAGGCAACTTCAAGGGTGTGCTTATTTCCCGCTAAGGGAGTACTCTTTTCTCCCAAAAGGAGCGCCATGTTTCTACCATACAAGGAGTGAAATCAAGGAGTTACTCCAAGGGAAGCTGATTGATTCATCCCAGAAGCCAGAATTCTACATCAAGATAGAGGATCTCCCTAAATTCCTTCAGGGTTTTTTGGGTTCTTTTATGTTTTGTTATTTTATATCTTTTGAGATGTTTTCATTCTTTATTATGAACTAAACCCCTCAAATACTTGAGGGGGATGAAACCTAAAGTCCCTGTTTTAAGAGTAGATCTACCATAATTAAGCGAAGTTGCATGCAACCCTAGACATAGGGCGACATAAATATGCTGGATTAGGGTCAAACCTAATAGAGGGATCCATAGATCGAATTAATACAACCGAGTGGTGTTAATTAATAAAGAAACTTTAGTTAACCACCTAGGATTAGTTGTTCTTATCCTTGACGGAGGTATTAACATAGGTTAGGGATCTCTATGGATGAAGTCAAGTGAAGAAATCGTCTAGTTCAAGAAGTTATAACAAGTGAAGTCTAGGTGGATTTTCCCTTGAGTATTGCTTATATCAATCAGTTTTCCCAAAGAGTCTTTCCCCACTTTACTTTTTTGCGCACTTTTAGTTAGTTTTAGAATTAGTTTCAAACAACCCTCTGATAAACGTTAAATTATACATATTTTTACCCCATGTTTAGCCTATATTTTGGATGAATTATGATCAATTTTATGCGAATCGATGCTCTTAATCTTCTTTTTTCATATCTTATACTCAGGAGAGCATAGGGAAGAGAAAAGAACAGAAAACAGGCTAAAAACGGTGAAAAATGGGCCAAAATGTGTGAACAACACGGCCCAAGACATGCCACACGGTCGTGCCATACGGGCGTGCCACATGAAGATTACACGGTCAAAGCCCCGACAAGCACGGCCAGGCCACATGGTCGTGCCTCTACCGAGAAAATCACACGGCCTCTGTCGAAGTGACACGGGCGTGGCACACGGGCGTGTTCTAGTCATGAGGAAGGGGAATTTCACTCAAATTGGGATGCTTAGAGGCTAAGAAAGGCCCCCCAAAAGCTCTATATAAAGACCCCATGAGGCAACAACTAGACAGATATATATACTTTTTAGATACGAATAGAAGCAATGGATTACTTCAAAGGAGAAAGCTGATTGATTCATCTCAGAAGTTGGAATTCTGCAGCAATATAGAGGATCTCCCTAAATTCCTTCAGGGGTTTTTGGTTTCTTTTATGTTTTATTATTTTATATCTTCTGTGATGTTTCTTTTCTTTATCATGAACTAAACCTCTCAAATACTTGAGGGGGATGAAACCTAAGACAGATCTTGTTATTTATTCTTGATTTATTTGATAAATACTTGAATTGTTCTTAGTTATGCGTTCTTCATTCTTGATGTAATAATCCTAGGCATTACTTCAAGAATTAGATGTGCTTAGAGTAGAGGAGCAAAAGTCCCTGTGATAAGAGTAGATCTACCATAATTAAGCGGTGTGGCATGCAACCCTAGACATAGGGCGACATAAATCTGCCGAATTAGGGTCAAACCTAATATGGGGAGCCATAGATCGAATTAATGTAACCTAGGGAGTTAATTAATAAGGTAACTTTAATTAACCACTTAGGCCTAGTTGCTCTACGCCTCGACGGAGGGTTTAGCATAAGTTAGGGATCTCTACGGATCAAGTCAAGTAAAGAAATCATATAGTTCAAGAAAATAATAACAAGTGAAGTCTAGGTGGATTCTCCCTTGAGTATTGCCCATATCAATAAGCTTTTCTCTAAACGTTTTCCTAATTTACTCTTTAAACTTTCTTAGTTAGTTTTAGAATTAGTTTAAACAACCCTCTTTTATTTTTGGGCTAGATAATAGAAAGGAAGTAAGTACTAGTACTTTTGGTTCCCTTGGGTACGATAACTCGGTCTTGCCACTAAGCTATATTACTGTTCGACAGGTGCGCTTGCCTCAACGTCGTGATATTAGTTAGTTTTGGTGTGATCAAGTTCTTTATAAATTTTATTACTTCATATCACGCATATCACCCTCTTTTACTTTTAGGCTAGATAATAGAAAGGAAGTAAGTACTAGTACTTTTGGTTCCCTTGGGTACGATAACTCGGTCTTGCCGCTAAACTATACTACTGTTCGATAGGTGCGCTTGCCTTTAAAATCGTGATATTAGTTAGTTTTTAGTGTGATCAGTTTTTATAAATTTTATTACTTAATATCGCGAGTATCAAGTTTTTGGCGCCGTTGCCGGGGAACTAAAATATTAGGAAAACTCGATTTCTATTACTTTAGCCATTACTATATTTATTTATTTTTTATTTTTATTTATTTTTATTTTTTTATTCTTCTTTTATTTTTTTAATTCTTATTTTATTATATTTTAATTTTCTTTGCTTTTTCCTTCTAGGTATTTCTAGTTTATGACTAGAAACAACCCGGCAGGGCCATTACTTTTTGACGAAGATTTAGAAGCGACAGTTCGCAGAACTCGCGGAGAGATCAGACGAAGCCTACATTATCCAGAATAAGATCAAGAACAAGAGCCAGAACTTACAGAAGAGATGGAAGCAAATCAAAACATTCAACCACCTCTAGCACTACCCGCAGAACAAGATGAAGCTCCTCGCACTATGTATGATTATGCTAAACCTAGTTTGGCTGGTACTCAAACTAGCATTATTAGACCTGCTATTGCTGCTAATAATTTTGAATTAAAACCTAACACTATTCAGATGATTCAGCAATTTGTGCAGTTTGATGGTTTACAGGATGAAGATCCAAATTCACACATAGCCAATTTTTTGGAACTTTGTGATACTTTTAAAATTAATGGCGTTTCTGATGATGCCATTCGTCTAAGGCTATTCCCATTCTCTTTGAGAAATAAAGCCAAACAGTGGTTAAATTCTTTACCACGAGGCTCAATCACTACGTGGGAACAGATGACCGAAAAATTTTTACTTAAATATTTTCCTCCAGCTAAAATAGCTAAATTACGAAACAATATCTTTTCTTTTGTGCAGATGGATTTAGAAACACTTTACGATGCTTGGGAGAGATACAAAGATCTTTTGAGAAGGTGCCCTCATCATGGATTACCTTTGTGGCTCCAAGTTCAAACCTTTCGCAACGGTTTGAATCCTTCAACAAGGCAAATGATCGATGCAGCCGCAAGAGGAACAATCAACAATAAAACACCCGAAGCAGCTTATGAATTTATTGAAGAGATGTCACTGAATAACTATCAGTGGCAAGTCATGAGGACAAAGCCGACAAAAGCCGCAGGAGTTTATAATATTGATGCTGTCACCATGCTTACTAATCAGGTAGAACTTTTAAATAAAAAGTTTGATAATTTTGTTGGTTCTACGCAGGCACACCCAGTGATGTAGTATGACACAAACCAGGGAAATATGTTCAATTCAGATTACTCTTCTTATGGATATGGCATGGGACCTGAGCAAGCCAACCATACGGGTAACAATTCTAGACCTCAAAATAACCCTCATAGTAATACTTACAATAGAGGTTGGTAGAACCACCCCAATTTTCCATGGGGAGGACAAGGAAATCAGAGACAACCACCTCCTCTGGGATTTCAACAGCCACCTCCACAACAAGAGAAAAAGCCAAACCTTGAAAAGATGTTTACAAAATTTATGGCCGTACAAGAAACCCATTTTCAAAACACCGAAATGGCACTGAGGAACCAGTAAGCATCTATTCAAGGACTTGAAACTCAAATAGGCTAGCTCGCTAAGCTAATCTCTGAAAGACCGCAAGGTGGGTTACCAAGCAACACTGAGACTAACCCCAAGGAGCAACTCAATGCCGTGGATACTATATATGATAGGGGGTTAACAAAACCAACCCAAAGCCATGCAAGAAGCCTGCGGTAAGTAAAGGAAAGAATGAGGTAAGTTACAAAGATGAAATTACCAAAGAATTTAAACCTCGTATCCCATACCCAACCGCGCTAAAGAAGGTCCGCACAGATCAGCAATTCGGTAAGTTTCTTAAACTCTTAAAGAAATTACATATCAACTTACCATTTGTTGAAACAATTTTGTAGATGCCGAAGTACGCAAAATTTTTAGAGGAACTTCTCACAAATAAAAGGAAATTGGAAGAACTGTCCACAGTGGAACTTAACGAGGAATGCTCAGTTATTCTCCAAAATAAACTGCCAACCAAACTAAAAGATCTAGGGAGTTTTACTATTCCTTGTTTACTTGGTAGCCTAGACGCCAAAAATGCTTTAGCTAATTTAGGGGCTAGTATAAATGTCATGCCTTATAAATTGTTTAAACAACTAGGTCTTGGAAAACCTAAGCAAACTAAGATTCGCATTCAATTGGCTGATAAAACTATTAGGTCTCCTAAGGGAATAATTGAAGATGTGTTTGTCAAAATTGATAAATTTATATTCCTAGTTAACTTTGTTGTTTTAGACATTGATGAGGATAGCAATGTACCCTTAATTCTAGGGCGACCCTTTTTAGCAACTGCTAGAACAATAATTGATTTAGGAACAGGTGAACTTACACTACGTGTAGGTGATGACAAAGTTACTTTATAAGCTCGAAACTTGATTAAGACTGTTGATAATAATATAGTTACGAGTCCTTGTAAAAACACTGAACTCACCACCCAACCTTCTGTGCAGGATACACTCCACATAAAGGGAACCCAATCACAGACAAGTCCATCCAAGGGAGATGCACCTAAAAAGTGAATGCTTCAGATCGAGGAACTAGATGAGTGGCTGAACTATCATGAAAAGCCCAAAGTATGCAAAACCAACCTAGAGCATCACCAAGACGACCCTCACGTGCAAACGAATCAAATCAATGTAGGAGATAAGGTAATATTAGGGGAAGATGATCCTCGAATCTTGAATTCAAAAGAACATACAAGTGACATACCCTACTTCACGGTAATGAAAATTTTTCCATACGGTACAGTAGAGATAAAACATGAGTCACTCGGTACTTTCAAGGTAAACCACACTCGACTCAAATTTTACGTTGATAATAAAATTTTAAATAGGATAGAAGAGTATCAACTCTTCAAGCCGCTGTGACCGAACAAACTTGAGAAAAGTCGAACTTAGACTATAAACAAGCGCTTCTCGGCAGGAAACCCGAGTACTAACTTAGTAACTTTTCTTTTATTTTTGATTTTAGTATTTTTATGCATCAAGTAACCCTTTTTAATGCAGAAATTTAGGACCACACGGCCATACCCACGGGCGTGCCTTAGGCCGTGTGTACACTTTGAGCAGAGACACGGTCGTGCAACTTGGCCGTGTACAAGCAGGGTAAAATTTTCCCTAAGGCACGGGCTACGATAAATAGCCACGGCCGTGCGATATGGCCGTGGCCAACACTGTCAATTCCAACATGGGCGTGTGACCCCATACACGGCCGTGGGAGAAGCGAACATCGAAGGACACGGCCGTGCGACACGGTCGCGTGCCTCAATACGCCCTTGCAACACGGGCGTGTGTCTCGAGCTAGGCGCGCCAAAATCCCTGGGATTTTTTGTTTTTCCATTTTATTTTATTTTATCTTTTTCTTTATTTGAATTTTAGTATTCTCAGAACTAGTTTATGTTATTTCAGTTATTTTATATCGGTTATTTCCTAACGAGTAATTGTTCTAATCCTGAAATACCTAAAATCCTTTAAGTGCTATCGCAGTTTCAAAACCATGAACTTCAAGTATTCCTTCCTCCAAGACAACTTTCACAATTCAAGTGTTCCATCCAATATTCAGGGAGTTTTACTTCTCTCTCTAACTTATGATCTTGTGCTTCTATTGCTATTAATGTTATCTTTGTACATTGAGGGCAATGTACATCTTAAGTGTGGGGGGAACTCACTTTCATTCTTTATATTATCTTTGAAATCCCTAAAAATTGCTTTTAAATTTCGAATTCTCTGCATTATCTTCAAATCTCTTGTTAAGAATTAATTCTGATTGACTTATGATTTTTATTGATGTGTTGAGAATTAAGACATAGGTGCTTATGCTTTGATTATTCAAACTTTAAAACACTAGGGAATCAAACATGATAAGTTGAAATTTTTTAGAATTTAAATTTTTTCTAGGTTATTTTCCCTAATTTTAAGTGTTATCTTGAGACTTGAAATTCACAAGATTGACATCAAAAGCCATAATTCTGGTGAGATTTTTGAGCCTTTTGAGCATAAATTATTTCGTGCTCACTTTTATTATTGCTTTTAGTGAGTCAATACTGATTTGTTATTCTATAACTTGCTTCGATTATACATGTCAAGACCACATCATTAATTTGATACACCAAAATGATAAAGGCACCTAGGTTTAACCCACTTCCTCCATAAAAAGCCTACCTCTATAAATTAACCCCTAGTAAACCCCATTGAGCCTAACAACTCATTCTTTAACTTACCTCTAATATTAACCCATAACCCATTTTTGTTGAATTCCATTCAATTATTTTGATCCCTATTTTTGTCGAGATTTGAGTTAAATTATTATCTAGCTTTGTTATCTTTTTCAGTTGTAAAGTTTGTCAATATTCAAAGTATTGTATTTGAATTGTTCTTAAAAAAAATAAAAAAAAATGTGTATATACAGTTAATTCAGTTGTAATCTGTAATAGTTAAATAGTTTTTGCATATTTCTACAAGCTTCCAAATCCAGAACGATGTCATCATAAGGCTTAGCTCTAGGAATATTTTCCAGTGATAGAGATATTTCTAGCTAGATGATTTTTCAATTCAATCTTGATTCTAACCCTCTTTTGTAGCTTGTGACAACACCCCTAACCAAGCCCCATTACAACCATTACAAGACCTTTTGATCGATGTGTCATGTTAATCTATAGTAGTGGAGATGTGATTTTCTTGTAAGCCTATGGTAATAGCTTTTCAGGTTGACTAGAGAGTGCTTAATTATTGAACCCTAAACACTTCGAGTGGATAGAGTGAATCTTTAGTAAGGATGTCAACTCCTGTTAATTAAGGTGGAGAGATAATTACTTAGAAGAAGGGAGAAAACTTATGTTTCAATGATAAAATTCTCAACTTAAAGTGATTGAGTCCTTAATGTTCTTTTGATTGAATGATCATTGTATGATTACCTGTGGATTAGTTCGAAACATTATTGATAACCATTGTAAGTTGAGAAGAATGATTCTTTATTAGGGATTGAGATTTTGCTTGAGGACAAGCAAAGGCTTAAGTGTGGGGGTATTTGATAAACGATAAATTATACATATTTGTACCTCATGTTTAACCTATATTTTGGATGAATTATTATCAATTTTGTGAGAATTGGTGCTCTTAATCTTTATTTTTCATATCTTATACTCAGGAGAGCATAGAGAAGACAAAAGAACGGAAAACGGACCAAAAATGAGAAAAAATGGGCCAAAATGTGAAAACGACACAGCCCAAGGAGTCACCACACCACGGCCGTGCCACACAAGGTACAACACGACCCAGCCCCGACAAGCACGGCCAGGCTACACGGCCGTGCCACCTCAATAGGCCCGAACACGGCCCTTATCAAAACCACACGGGCGTGGCACATGAGCGTGTCCCTATCGTGAGGAAATTCAATTCTACTCGAAAAAGGATACTTAGGGGCTAAGAAAGACATTCTAAACTCTATATAAAGACCCTAGGAGGCAACTTCAAGGGTGTGCTTATTTCCCGCTAAGGGAGTACTCTTTTCTCCCAAAAGGAGCGCCATATTTCTGCCACACAATGAGTAAAATCAAGGAGTTACTCCAAGGGAAGTCGATTGATTCATCCCAGAAGCCAAAATTCTACATCAAGACAGAGGATCTCCCTAAATTCCTTCAGGGCTTTTTTGGGTTCTTTTATGTTTTGTTATTTTATATCTTCTGAGATGTTTTCTTTCTTTATTATGAACTAAACCCCTCAAATACTTGAGGGGGATGAAACCTAAGACAGATCTTATTATTATTCACTCTTGAATTATATGATAAATACTTGAGTTGTTCTTAATTATGTGTTCTTCATTCTTGGTTTAATAATCCTAGGTATTAATTTAAGAAACCGATGTGCTTAGAAAGAGGAGCAGAAGTCTCTGTTTTAGGAGTAGATCTACCATAATTAAGCGGAGTTGCATGCAACCCTAGACATAAGGCGACATAAATCTGCCGGATTAGGGTCAAACCTAATAGGGGGATCCATAGATCGAATTAATGCAATCGAGGGGTGTTAATTAATAAAGAAACTTTAGTTAACCACCTAGGATTAGTTGTTCTTATCCTCGACGGAGGTATTAACATAGGTTAGGGATCTCTACGGATGAAGTCAAGTGAAGAAATCGTCTAGTTCAAGAAGTTAATAACAAGTGAAGTCTAGGTGGATTCTCCCTTGAGTATTGCTTATATCAATCAGTTTTCCCAAAGAGTCTTTCCCCACTTTACTTTTTTGTGCACTTTTAGTTAGTTTTAGAATTAGTTTCAAACAACCCTCTTTTATTTTTAGGCTAGATAATAGAAAGGAAGTAAGTACTAGTACTTTTGGTTCCCTTGGGTACGATAACTCAGTCTTGCCGCTAAACTATACTACTGCTCGATAGGTGCGCTTGCCTTTAAAATCGTGATATTAGTTAGTTTTTGGTGTGATCTGTTTTTATAAATTTTATTACTTAATATCGCGAGTATCATTGTCCATTTGAGCCATAGTCACTAAATTATTTATATCTTCGGCTATAGAATTTCAAATTAAGATCTTCTTGATGTTTTTGAAACTAGATTCAAATATCTTTCTATCATAAAATTTTAAGAATTTATAGTTTAGCTAATAAGTACAATAAAATCTTTAAATTTATCCCTATTCTGCTAGTTGACAACTTCAACCTTTCTTTACTAAAAATTAATTATCTCTTAGTAGGAGTTTTGGATGATGCCTTCGCTTATTTCTCTTAAAACTAGGCTCATTAAGAATTTAACAATATAAATTTAAGCCCGTAATTATTTTTTTACAATTTTTTATAATTTTCCAAAGTTAGAATAGGGGAACCCAAAATCATTCTGACCTTGTCTCACAAAATTTATTATAACTCATGATTTACAATTCCATTTCTGACACGATTCTTCTATGAAAAACTAGACTCAATAAGATTTAATTTTATATTTTATTCATCCTTTAACTCGATTTTAACTATTTTTGGTGATTTTTTAAAGTTAGACTACTACTGCTGTCCAAAACTATTTTAATGCAAAATGTTAATTACCAAGTTTATAAGATCCTTATTTCCTTTCTCTACAATATTTCCCATCACTTTCTTTCATTTCCCTTCACTAAAATATCAAGAAAATAGAACCTTATATAAGAAAACTCTACATTAACATCATTTCCATGCTTTTTCAATAATATCAAACTTAAAAATATATTGAAATCTTGATGTACTTACCTTGTCCTATTGATTTCAATCTTTAACTTGATTTTCTCTCTCCTCCAGCTTCTATTTCTTAAATCTAACTTGATATTCTTGCTCCCCATAGTCTCCTTATTATTTTTCTCTCTTGGTAACCATGGAAATTCTTTTAATTTCTAGGTGAAAATGGTGAATTTTTGGTGGGAGGACCAAATTGTAAAGAAAGCAAAACTTTCTTTCTTTCTCTTTTCATAAACATTGGAACCTTGGATGAAAGATGATGAATTTTTTCCATCTTTCTTTCTTTTTATATTAGCCTTAATTGAATAAAATATTCAAAAATATCCTATTAAAATATTAATAAAATAATATTTATCTAATTAATTAATTTAAAATATCATCAACATAATCATTACATTCTAGAATTCTCCCTCTTACTAATTGACCATTTGCCCTTCGTGATCTTTTGAAATTCCATCATTGAGTCATCACTTAATTTGGTAAAATTACGATTTAGTCCTTCATAATTCTTCACCTATTCATTTTGGTCCTAATACATCCATTTTCCTTAGCTTCTAGATTATTCCACCCCTAAAATATTTACACTATTGGTCCTTTAACTTTTTCATATTTACACTTTAATCCCTTAAAATTTGAGTATTTACTCTTGGGCAACAAAACTTTCCTCACTTTTACAATTTAGTCCTTTCTTGAATTAATATATCATAATATACTTCCCAATGTTGACATAACTCAAAATTTCCCTTGGTTTCTTTGACGATAACAAAGTCTGGTGGAGAAATTGAATCAGAAATCTTTTCTCCACTAACACGCAATCCTATTTATAGTTAACCTACGTCCAAATCCAAATAAGATTTATCACTAATCATTACTTATTCTTACACACTTCCACTAATTAATCACATACTACGACACTTTAAAAGTGTCTTAATTACTGACACGCTACCTCCACGAGGATGCTAGGTGACATAAACATATCCTACAAGTCATCTTACTTACTTAAGTAACAATACTAGAACATGGGTAACGATCTTATTAGTGGGAAAAGTTCACCAAATAAGATCCTCGCCCTACTATAGCCTTCCTAACACTAGGATTGGTACTTCACATAATTGGAGAAGTTCTTTGTAACTTTTCGTGACAAAGTTATCACCTCACTATTCTAAGTTTCAAAACTTAAGCGGCCTCTACTGACAAAGTCTCTAAACTCTATCCAATTTTCCTAATCAAGGTGTGACAACTCTACCACCTTAAAAATTAATTTTGTCCCCAAAATTTCATACCTAAGAAAAGATGCGGGTATTGTTCCCTCATGGTGCTTTCTCTCTCGCATATGGCTTCTTCGATCTTATGGTTTTGCCACAACATTTTAACTAAAAGAATCTCATTGTTATAGAGTATTTTAGCTTCTCTATCTAGGATACATACTGGCTTTTCTTCATGTAATATAAGTGGTTCTACCTCCAATGTTTCCACTTGTACCACATGATTCGAATCTGAGCGGTACCTTCGCAACATCGATTAATGAAATACGTAGTGGATTTTGGATAGTTCTGGTGGAAAAGGTAATAAATATGCCACCAGTCCAATACACTCTAGTATCTCTTAGGGACCAATGAATCATGGGCTAAGTTTCCCTTTTAGTCTAAAGTGAATTATCTTTTTCCAAGGTGAAACTTTAAGGAATACATTGTTGCCAACTTCATATGATATATCTTTCCTTCTTCTGTTCACATATTCCTTTGGTGATCTTAAGCAACCTTCAAATGGTTATTAATGGTTGTCATTTTTTCTTTCGTATTGTGGACTAAGTCTGGTCACCATAAAAATAATCAAGAGAAAAGATTCGGTTCATAAGCTTATAGGAAAGCGAAAGAAAAGAAGAAGAGAGGGAAAAAATGTTGGGTTCAGCTAGTAACAAGTAACCATTTGAATCAAAAAGAATGAGGGGGATATTCGGCCAAGGTTAGGGGAAAACAGAAGGAAAGATAGAAGATATGAAGAAAAGAGCATATTTGGTTAAGGAAGAGAATTGAGAAAAAGAGAATAGAAGATTCAGCCACAACAGCCCTAAAGTACACGAGAAGGAAAAATGAATAACCAAAGAAGAAAAGAAATGGAAAATAAGAAATAGAGAAACCAATGCCAAAAATCAAATCAAAAGAGAGAAAGACATCCCAAAACCGACTCCCCTGGTGTCTTTAGGCCATATTTGGCACTAAGTGCCTATGACCGAATAGGCATCCTAAAGAATCCCACTTTCGACAACCACTACCACTCCTCAATCCTCTCCATGATAACCTCCTTGATTTACTCTTCATATCACTCCACAACACCATTCAAATTCAATTCAAACACTCATGACCAATTCAACCCCAGAGTCTCAGTCCAACTCTACTTTCTACACAGCTTAAGCAGCAAAATAAACTCTTCATTGTGCAATGTGCGACTCGAACCCCCAACCTCCTTAGAATCACAACATGCCACTACCAATATACCACCATGCTCCTTTGTGTCACATTTCACCTACATTTATTAATAAGGCCTACAAGCTAGAGTCTAGGTTTACTTAAGAGAAAAAAAAAA
Source organism: Gossypium stocksii (assembly GCA_020496765.1). Classification (NCBI taxonomy): domain Eukaryota; kingdom Viridiplantae; phylum Streptophyta; class Magnoliopsida; order Malvales; family Malvaceae; genus Gossypium; species Gossypium stocksii. The sequence continues at coordinate 49,444,456 of CM035624.1, forward strand.
AACTAAAATTTTGCTAGAGCCTAGATTTGAACCCCAAGACTTCTCCAACACTTCTCAGGGCCTTTAACCACTGAAGCAGACATTTAATTGTGTCATTTCCTTACACAATTAAATACTTATATACAGTCTCCTTACGGATCCATACTCAAGGCCCAATGCTTCTAGGCCTAAATTAGGGTGTTACAATATGGATTTTCCATGGGCATACCACTAAATTGGCCCACTATTTGTAGCATTTGAAACATCACTGGTTTCAATTCGAATTGGGTTGCCTCAATATCTGGCCTTTTGATTCCTGGATTAAGCTCATTGAAAAGTGGCACAGCATATTGTGTGATGCATTGATCCCTATCATCAGCAATGATTTTGGGATTTCGCACATGATAGACTGCAATACCTTGGTCTTGATTCTGATTTCCAAGGTCCATCTCGTTTTGTCTTTGTTCACGTCTCCTTTGTCTGAAAGTTTGCTTAATTTTAGGGTCTATAGGTAATAAATCGATAATCCGAGCTATGCTCATAAACACTTGAAAAGAAAATCAAAAAATTAAAAAGAAAAAGTTAGTAATGCTAAATATAAACCAAATCGGAAAATAAATAATTTCACAAAAAAATGACTATGGCGACAATTAATAATCCCCAGCAATGGCGCCAGAAACTTGTAACACTGGGGTTTGTACAAGTGTACACAGTCGTTCAAGTAATAAGTAAGTATAGAGTTATCGTCTCCACAGGGATTGTATTAGTGCTTGGTCAATTAATTATGAAATTATATTAACAACTTGGTAAATAAAATAAAACTCAATTTAATTTGGAAGTGTTGGTTAAAATTAAAAATAATTAATTAAATGTAATGATCCCTTATGCAAATTATCTTAAGTATGCAAACTATATGATTGAAAAGATTTTAGCGAAATTAACACAATATGCAACAATTATAACATAAATAAACTAGGAAAATTACTTTAATTAACCTCAATTTATTATCAACATGCTTAATGACAGTCGGAAAAACATTCCATGGCAACTCGACCTTTCATGAGCTTGGAAACCACATTAGCTCCTTTCGGAATCCTTTACTTAGTAAATATGCATTTTACTGATCCTTTTTTACTAAGGGTTTCTTAGTATTCGTGCGAGGTAACTGGGACGTGTTAGGTTTGAAACAGTTTAATCACACAAATCTAAAAACTATGCAGATAATAGAGCCGGGTTAGGGTTGTTATGCAACCTACAATTTAATCGGGTTAGGACCTAAATTGAGCATGCACATTCCAATTATGCGTCCACTAGCCATCGTCTGGTTAGGATCGTTTAGCTAATTCAGCTGCATTTCAATCACGTATGAATGAAATACATGATTTTAAATGGAAACATGATCGATTGAGGCACAAACATCATAAGCATGAATCTAATAAATATTATTTAATCAAAATAATCATCCTAGCGTAAATAAAATTAAGCTATCATTATTGTAAACAAGAGCAATGAACACAGAGCAAACATTCTTGAATTAAATTAAAGAAAAGAAAGATTAAACCCAATTCAAAGAGGCTGTCACCCAAGACTCTAAATGATGAGAACTCCTTCGATCCTTTGATTCGCTCATTTGCTGATGGCTCTCCGAGGTGGCCAACCAAGGGCTCTTTGAGAGGCTAATTAAAAGCTAAAATCCTTATGAAAGGATGATGATAGGCGTGGGGAGAAAAGAGAAATGAGAGATAATTGATTAGTGAGGGATTGAGGGATGATGTGAAAAGTGAGGAAATGGGTCTTATTTATAACTGAAGCTAGGGAGCTAGTTTGCTAAAAATAGAAGTGTCCATCCAGTTAAAACTCTTCCAAGAGTGGCCGACCATGATTTGGGGAGACGTGGTTGATTTTTGCTTGATTCATGTGCCACATCAACTCAGAACTAAGACTTGGTCACCAGTAAATTTTTAGGTGAATCTCTGATTTCTTCAAGTCTTTGGGGGCAATGTACAAATTAAACCAAAACTTGATTTTTTTAGCATCATTGTGCAGGCGAAATTATGGGTTGAATTGGTCCTAATTTTGACAGTTTTGCAATCAAAATAAAGCTCTCCAACCTGTCCAAAAATAGTAGATAAATTAGAGGACCAAATATTGCAGTTTAACCACTTTAATTAATTAATTTATTTATTTAATTAAAACCCAAATTTTATTAATGAAATATATCAAAATTAATTATTAAATATACTTTATGTTTTATTATTTAACTAAATCATGGATGGCCCACTTTATACTCAAAAAATATATTATGCTCAAATTAATATAAAATAAACCATTTTTTTGCATGAAAACTATATAATAAAGCATAAAATTATATTTTAATCATTTCTATGTCCTAATTTCATAATTCCACATATTTCATTAATTCATTAAACAATTACTTGGTTTTAACAACAAATTTAAGTAAAAAGGTGATGAATTATATAGAAAAAATCCTATATATTTTTCAGTTTACAGTATGTGATAGTTAAATGCTATATGAAAATAAGGTAAGTTGGCTATTTGACTTGTGATACAAATTATATATGATACAAATGAAAGTATATTTGTATATGAAAGTCTGTATTCGGCCAAATGGTAAATATATGTGATATCATAATTGTGATTTATGTGCATTTATATATGAATGAATACATTTGGTAAAGAATGTGTATATGACATTGGAAGTGAAAAATAACTATGTTATTATCTACATGTGTATTCGACCAAGTTGAATTTGATTTATAGTTATATGTTTGATAAATGTATTTTGCAAGCTTGAATATATATATATATATGTGAATTTCATAGCATAATTCAGTTTTGTTATATTGAACTATTAATGTCATTGAGTTGTTTATTTGCTTATGACTTACTAAGCTATGATAGCTTACTATGTATGTGTCTTTGCCTCTATTTTATAGATTTTGGAGACTAGTTGCGGGCTCGGGGATCGTTAGCGAAGTCTATCACACTATCGACTGTTTTCGATACTTTTATAAGCTAAATTTTGAACCAATGGCATGTATAAGCTAGTTTGTGATATGTTTGATTTTGGGATATGTATATATAAGCCATGCGAAAATGGCTTGTTTATTTCTTAAATTTAGTTTCATGCTTGCTCAAATGATGGTTATATTTGGTTTGGTCGAATCGGCCATAGTGTATTTATAAATCTGAAATGTGCTTGTCATGTTTGCTTATGGTTAGATGATTTGGACATGATCTATATAAAATGTGTGCTTGGTATAATATTGATAGTCTTTAAGTTTGATTATATTTATTTAGGTTGCTATTCATTTTGGTAAAATATTAATGATGTATGTAATTGAAGAGTTAATTCGATTATGTGATGAATCTTGGATAATGGTTAATATTCAATTGATATCCGGCAATGATGATTGCATCAAGACATGGTGTAATGTGAATTAGATGAGTTGATATATTGAATTTATATTGAATAAGAATTTTGGTTTATTAGATTCGATTATGAAGGGAAACCATTGGTAAGGTATTAGCTATATATATATATATGTACATAGCCGAATAGGTATAAAATGAATTCACCTTATGTATGACATATTTGGTACTTTGAAAATAGGGGGAATTAAAATGTTTATATTCTGCAATGGTAGTTGATATGATATTATAAGCATGTTTTATATTATAAGCATGTTGTTTGTTTATGGGATATTTAATAGATTTATGTTTTGATATGTGTTAAATGATTTGATTGCATATACGGAAGTTGACACCTTTTAATGTTTATAATTGGCCAAATGAATAGTAGCCATGTATTAAGAAATATAATGGTCATATTCAAAATAGGTAAGAATGGTTGTTATTTATACTTTGATGGGTAGACATTTTGGCATTTTCTTTTAAAACATGATTAAAATGATATATGACTCAATGATCTTGTTCATTATTACCAAGATGAATTTATAGATATGCTTGTTCATGTTTTAGCTATTTGGAACCGTGTATAGTATTGCACAATATGTCATAAATGTTTTGGTTAAACTTGGTATATATATATATATATTCTTATTGTGCCGAATGGAGTTTTGCTAAAAATGATATGTACTTTAATAGGTTCACTTTATATGATTCAAGTATGCAATAATAGATTGAATAATTTATATTATCTATTATATGCACATATTGTAACATCCTGAAATAGGGCCTAAACGGAATAGTGGTTGCGAAATCACGAATTTGAGATAGAAAATTTTATTTTGATTAATTTTTATGATTTACCGAGGGATTATATGCATGTGTTAGAATATTGATAGAAAATTTCATGAATTGCATGTTTAATTTGCCTATTAGGGCTTAATTGCAAAAGTTGATAAATATGAGTTCTAAATAGGAAAGTGTTAAATTGAAGAGCATAATTGAAGTAGAGGTCCTTAAATGGAATTAGACCATTAGGTTTTCATGGACAAAAATGGGCATACATAGGTAGAAATAACCAAAGTTTTAATGAAGGGCATTTTAGTTATTTTGTAATTAAAAAGATTAAAAAGGGAAAATGATGGCAAAATGTTATCATCTTCATCATTAGGCCGAATGTCAAGGGTTCTCCATAGCTAGGGTTTTTTTCAAGCTTCCAAGCTCCATAGTAAGTGATTCCAAGCCCCGTTTTTAATGTTCTTTACGTTTTTGGAGTCTCGATAACTTGATTTAGCTTATTCTAGCAATAATTTAACCTAGGGTTCATATTTGGAAAAATACCCATAGGTGAAATATGTTTATTTTGATGTTTTATGATAGAATATGAGGTTTTAAATTATGTTAAACAACTTGTGCTACTCGATTTTAAGTAAAATCAAGTAAAATGACATAATAGGTAAATATGCAAAAGTTTAGGGGTAAAATCATAATTTTGCCAAAGTTAGAGTTAAGGACTGTTTTGATAAATGTGAGTATTAAATAAGCTAAATTTGCTATTATAGATCAAGAAGAACGAAATTCGGGAGTAGATAAAGGAAAGAAAAATGTAGAAGATTAAGTTGTCAAGTTGATCGTATTTTGCATCAAGGTAAGTTTATAGTAAATAAATGCAATATTTCGATATTTTATATTAATGTTGTTAATTTCCAGCATATATACATTTATTTTATGAGAATATTCCAAGTTGAATCAAAGATGAGCTAACAGAGAAAAAGTATCAGAAAGCCCGTTTGAACTTTAGGAATGTATGGGATACGGAATGTCATGACATTTTGGGTTGAGACAGTTGAGGAACATCCCATGTAAGTCCATATCAGATATATGGCTTTGGTAGGACAGGGAACATCCCATGTAAGACTATGCCTAGAGCATGGCATTGGTAGGCTATTATCAGGTAGGAAAACCCAAGTACCCTTAGTATTCCAAACGGTTCATTGGGCTAATATACAGGCTATGTTACAAGAAATTTCAGGTAAAGGAATGATAAACAGGAAAGTTAAAGAGTAAGTGGAGAAGTAAAATAAAGGTTTTGTTAGTTGATGGTATAATATGAGTATATTTATTCTTGGTGAATGTTGTCATTTATTTACTTGTAAACTTAGTAAGCATTATAGATTTTTTTTCTTTTTTTCTCTTTTATAGTGTAGCCAAGCCAATTCAAGGATCATAAGGACGTTGGAGTTCGTCTCACACTATCAAAGGCTATCTCGGTATTTTGTAATTTGAAATATTTTGAGTTACGGCATGTATAGGGACTTGGTCATTTTGTGTGTATGTCCTTATGATATGATTAAAGAATGGCATGTGAATACTTGATAGTGATTAGCAATTGAATGGCTATTAAGAACATGATTTGATGTTATGTATGCCTAAATGATAGTTTATACAAAGAAATTACGAATGAGTAAAAGTTGGCCATGAAACAGTTTTGGAATAGCAACAGTGACGTGAATTTGAAAAATCAGTAAAAATTGTAGAAATGGAATTAAATGGTGAATGAGATATAGAATTAAATCTTATTGAGTATATTTTCATAGGAAAGGAATAGGGCAAGTAAAGGAAGTATATATTTTGAGATATTTAAATTCTTGTAAGACTGGTTCAGGGGAATTTCGTGATCCCCTGTTTTGAATTTATAAATTCACTAAAAATTGTACAAAAAGAATTAAGAGTTGTAATTTATATGTATAGATTCCGTAGTGAGTCTATTTCCATGAGAAATAATTGGAAGCACTAAATAAAAACTGTACTATGAGATAATTTATTTTTAGTAAAGAGAGGTCAGGTTTGCTAGGCTATGAAACCCGGGAACATTTAACTAAAAAACTATACTAATTAGCTACACCAAAAATTCTGGAAAAATTATGGTAAGAAGATATATGAGTTTAGTTTCAGGGAAAATTTACAGATTTAAATTTCAAGTTTTGTAACTCAAGTTATAATTAATTTAGTGACTATTACACAGGTTAACAGTTTTATTCTAAACAATGAAATAAATTGTTTTAATTTGTGTAAGTAATTGGAATACTTTTAAATGTTCCCGGTTTGGTCTCAAACCGTTCCAATTCTATGTTTAAGGTCTCGAGGGCCCTTTTTAGGGATATATTGGATGAATATGAGTGAATTAATTTTAAAAGAAAATTTTTATGCCCCGAACTAGTAAGGTAAGTCTGGAAACGCCTCGTGCTCAACTTCGGCAACAGTCTCGGGTAAGGGGTGTTACGCATATGCTATGTGGTAAAATGGTATATTCGACACTATTTGCTTATGAATTTCTTAATTGGTTATATGTTTGAAAAATGTTATGATATGATTTGTAAAGAAGTTAAATTAGCTATATATAATAATATTTGATTGGTTTAAGAGGGTAACACCCCAAACTCGGCCCAGACGTTACGGCCAAGTCCGGTGTGTCACATCAACGAAGGACTAATCACGCTTCCTAGCTACTATGATTAGGGTGAGCTTTGTAAAACCGTTTCTGTAATTTGGGAAGAAAATCCAGGTTTAATTAGTGTTTGTCCTATCCACTAACTATTTAAAAGTTATCTTGTTGCCATATCTTGATCATTGATTTATTATTCATTTGTTGCGAGGGTTTTGTTTTGAAAACGTTGATTAATTTTAGGAAAACTCGTGAAGCTTTATTCAAATCATTAAGGTATAGTATAAATAAATAATTGAAAACCCCAAATCAGAATAATTAAAGCGGCCTTATTTCAAATCCAAAACCAAAATAAAAACAATTAAAAATAAATAAGAAAATAAATAACTTAATTAAAAACCAGCTATGCAATCTACGTGGCTACCCTGAATCCCTCCCAGCTCCAAGTCCACCGGTTTAGGGCTCACTTGCATGGATGGAGGAAAAAGGGTGAGTTTGGAAACTCAGTGTGTAATTAAAGCCCATCCGGAGCCCAAATCAGCTCAAGCCCACGGCCTAAGCCCTAACCAGTCTCAGTAATAACTGGGCCTAAGCCCTATTCAGATACAGTAAGTCTGGGCCGAAGCCCTATTCAGATATCAGTTTAACTGGGCCTTAGCCCTTTTCAGATAACAGTACAGCCCATAGGCCCATTACAGTAACAGATCAGTGTTAATGCATGCATTTCAGTCAAATTTAGCCCTAGGGGTATAACAGTCATTTTGCACCTAGGAACAAAACAGTAATTTCTCACCCTTTAGGGGTATTTCAGTAATTATACTAGTTTTTAAGGTTTTATGCATATTTCAGTTATTAACAGTCTCATTTTCATCTCAGTAACTTATCTAGCCCATTTTAGCAGTTTAAAGTTATTAGGCCCTAAAACCCCTAATGGGCCCTACAGTGTCATTTAGCTATTTTAGCCCGTTTAGCCCAAATTCTATTTCTAGATTAACAGTTTTAACATACGAATCACTAGAACACACTTATCGCTAGTTTTCACCCAAATGGGCCCGTAAGCCCATTGGGCCCAAATTTAACCCATCGAGGCCCAAATTTACTGAGGTGCACGAAATCGCGCACTCACCAATTTTACTGATTTCAAATACAGATCTTACTACTTCCAACCAACCCACCAGTGCTCACACGTTCGCAAGCCCATGAAATGCCGAAATTTTGGCATTTCGACTTTTCGACTTTGGCCAATTTAGACTACTAGAGGGTTTTCGTTTACACACCTGATTTGCGACGAACGCTAACGAGATCTCCCACGGGTATCCTACAATCAGTCACTTACAATATTAGATCCAATATTCAATGACAACCAATGTAATCTTGCGTACCATAATCAGCCAACCTCCCTTAATGCCTTAGAACACTTACCTCAGTCGAAAATAGGGACTAGCTCTAGATCTAGTCGTTCCAATGATCTTAGCCTCCAACACTCCTCAATCGACAGCCTTTAGATCACACTAGCACAAAATAAACCAATTGGTAAGACTTATAGAGCCTTAAGCCCCAATCAACAACCTCCCTATGCACATAGGGGTTTTCGGATTTTCTTGAACCACAAGACACGAATGGAAAGGGGTTTCGACAACTTACCAAAGATTCAATTGCCCCAAAGTTGTTCCCGAATACCTTCTTATTCTAGATCCGTTGTAGATCTAACCCAAGTTATGAACACAAAACAGATCCAAGTGATTTCAGCTTTTGGATCTATCTTAAAGTATATCTATCTCGGTTGGAGAAGAAAATGGGAGAAGAAGGTAAAGAGAGGTTTTACGAACTAGCAGAGATGATCGGCAGAGATGCGATAAGAGATTAGAGGTTCGGCTTCTTGAAAGATTTGAAAAGGAAAAGAAGAGATGTTTCAATTAAAGAGGTAATCGGCAATGGTGGGGTGGTTTCGGCTTTTGTGGAAATAGACTAGAATGCTTAAGAAGAGAGAAGAAAGGAAAGAAGTAAATAGGTTCGGTCTAGAAGAAAGGTGATGAGATGAAATCGGTTTAGGGGAAAAAGAAGAACAAAATAGAGATGGAAGAAAAGAAGAGAGGTTCTCCTATGATCAAATCGGCACAAGAGAAGAACTATGCTTGCATTTTCGGCTTTTTGGAACTAAAAGAAAAGAATAGAACAAGAGCATAAAACCCTAAGTGGCACTACCCTAGTTCGGCAAGAAAAGGAAGAGGTCAACACAATCCCGAAAGGCCACCAAGAAAATGCCCAAATTGCCAAAAGGAAAATCGGCACACAAAGGACAATTGCCGAAAATGCTACCTAAACTCCCCTAGCCTATTATGCACTTCCAAGACTCCTACATTCGGCCACCACTAGCCCTCTTTCAAAATTCCTAAATCTTCACCCCCTTATCCTCTTTGATCAAATCCCATAAGCATCTCAAACTCTACTTAATAGAGTTCCACTTGAGCTCCATCACATGACCAGCACATGTAGCAAAAATAAAAACACCATACTGCTTACCTTGTGTCTTGAACCTTGGCTCTAGCACTCAATCCACATGCCACTTTTTAAGGAATTAAGTGGCGCCACATTGCCACTTTACGAAGGGCTCACTTGTGTCTTATTTTTACCCACTTTTTCTTAAAAGACCACAAGTCCCCTTCTCTTTAAATCCAAAATTTGATATTTTTGCCGGGTTTTAACTCAGACTTGGGCCTTCTAAAGGCCCACTTAATACATAAATTTCATCATCCAATAACAAAGTTTCAAGATTGCACCAAAATTACAAAAATCCTGAAAATTAGGGCGTTACAACTCTACCCCCGTTAAAGAAATTTCGGTCTCGAAATTTACCTGATCTAAATAGGTGAGGGTATTGTTGACGCATCGCCTCTTCTGGCTCCCAAGTAGCCTCTTCTCTGCCATGATTACTCCAAAGCACTTTTACCAATGAAACTGACTTCCTCCTCAACACTTTGACCTCTCGATCCAGTATTTGTACAGGCTCCTCTTCAAAGGTCAAATCAGTCTTTACCTCAATTTCCTCCACTGGTACGACGTACGAAGGATCTGATCGATACTGTCTTAGCATGGACACGTGAAAAAGTCATGAATACGGTCCAACTCCAGCAGTAGCTCCAGCTAATACGCTACCGGCCCTACCCGTTTAAGAACCCAGTAAGGCCCTATAAACCGCGGACTCAATTTGCCCTTCTTACCAAACCTCAATATCTTCTTCCAAGGCGAGACCTTCAAGAAGACCATATCCCCTACCGAGAACTCAATTTCCTTACGCTTTACGTCAGCATACGACCTTTGCCTATTAGATGCCTCCTTTAACCGATCTGTGATCAACTTAACCTTATTCTCAGTATCTGCCACTAACTCTGGTCCAAGAACCTGACGTTCTCCCAACTCCGTCCAACACGTAGGCATACAGCACCTTCGCCCATAAAGTGCCTTATATGGAGCCTGTAACACCCCTAACCCGTAACCATCGCCGGTACAGGGTTACAAGGTATTACCTAATAACCACAACTTCCAACATTCAAGACAAGATAAAATATAGGTACTTTATTAACTAAATAACAATGGATTTTAAGGAGATTTAAAGCATTTGGACCATAATCAAATTCACAACATGCAATCTTAAATCATCAACACTTGATCGAACATAGATATGTACATACTACAGTTTATAGCTTAATACATAGCATCAAGTGTACATGTCAACTTATTATGTTATAAATTTAAATTTTGATTGATCAAATATGCTAAATGCCGATTGCATCTCATACAAGAATTAACACTATTCATTTGGTAACTTATTTTAGCTATAGTCGAATATAGGTTATCCTATACTAGTGAATGCAATGGTTATTACTTGTAACAAAATCAAGTCAACCATAGTGAAAACTTACCAATTAAACCACCACATAACTTCATCAACCACACGTTCATACTTAGAAGTTAGGCAAGCCATATTCGCATGGCTAGAATATTTACAAATCAAAATATAATTCGATTCAAAAGAGAGAGCTTAGCCTATACATGCCATCTTTTCAAAATAAACTATCAAAAGTACCAAAAACAATGACGATAGTGTGGATGACTTGAGCTTGAATCCCCGAGCCCATAGCTTCAAAACGAGATCTATAAAACAGAGAACAAAGGCACTCGAAGTAAGCTAATTAGCTTAGTAAGCCTTAAGTGAATTAAACAACTTAACTTAATTTGAACAAATTAATCACAATTATACATAATTTAATACTAAACATCATTTGGCCAAAAGTACATAGCCACATTACACATGTTTTCATATATCAAACATTTCTTTAAATTTCAAATTCACATAAGGACAAACATATTCTCCATGTATACAAGTCCACAAGGCCGAATGTATACACATAATCAATACAATTCCACAAGGCCGAATGTATACACATAATCACATCCACATTTAAACCATTCCTTCCTATTTCAAAACCTCGTATATGCTATTTACTTTCATGCATATATCACATGAGCTAAATATTTACAATTGAAAAATCCATAATCTAATTAGATTCATTCTCACATAAGAGATAAGTATCACATACCTGGGCCATTTAGTAAGAAATACGAATTCATTTTTGTCATTTTAACATAAGATCTCGTAATCGTAGACTTTTATGAAATTCACCGGCACTTGGCCTGCTGGGTATACAACCCGAAATTCATCACCGGCACATGGCCTGCTGGACTTTACGTCTGATTTTAATTCACTGGCATTATGCCCGCTAGGCTCAGGGCCCGAAATCGTTTCACCGGCATATTGCCTGCTAGGCTCAAAGCCCAAATATCTTTTCACCGGCATATTACCTGCTAGGCTCAAAGCCTGATTAATAATTCGAAGATAAACTTCGCTAAATCATAACCACATTCACATTACATACTTAAGCATTTCACAAAAGTCAAACACTTTAGTCAACTTCGAATTAATTCAAAAATGAACACATATTAGCTATCACATTATTGCTACTTAACTTACCATTCGGCAAGATAACGAATATTCACTACATTTCTTTCATTTCATGAACACAACTTGCGGCAATATAATCATATAATTTAGCTTGTTTCACTTTCATGCATTCCTTTCGGCATTATGCATGTATATATGTATACTAAAGGAATATATCAATTTCTCTTCGCATGTCATAATTTATTCACAAATAACTTATGTTTAATACTTAAGACTTACCTTAATTGTCATCGAACAACTACGGATCGGCTATTCCACCACCTTTGACTTTCCTTTATCCGAGTTTAGCTCTCTTTGTTCTTGAGCTAAATTAAAACGAGTAAACTAGTTTAATCACTTTACCAATTCATCTTAATCGAAATACCAATAATCTCAATCAAATAGAACATACGGCACTTTCACTTTTAGCTAAGTAAACACATATCAACTTAAACATTTTCTATTATTACACATATTCGACATCTAATTAACATTAATGCCTCATGGCACATATCTCTTAATTTTATTTTTTAACCAAAGTTATCAAACTTACCAATAATTCAACTCCTCACAAACCGTACATTCAAGTACATAAATAACAATTACTCAACTAATTGCCTAAGTTAACATTCGGCAATTTTACACACATACACATCCTAGCTGATTACCACTTATCATCTAATTCACAACTTCTATCATCTAAAATACAAACACTTACACAAATCATTGACTAAGGGGTCATTCGGCAATCATACCACCAAAGGTTAACAATTAAGCATAGATTCCCATTATTAAGCAACCATATTACATTGAACCATATTAACCGAATGTAATTTAGTTTTTAATTTTCTCTTTAACAATTTACTAAGCTTCGAACTCAAGTATAATTATACACATATCATTGGAAGCATCCAACATCAATTCACTATACAATTTAATCATAGCCGAATGCCCTCTCAAATCCTTAAGCCACACAAAACATAGTCTCACAACTTTGAACTTACAAACTTAAGTTCATATGCATTTCAACATCGTGATATCCCCCAAACATTCATTCTTCAATCTATATTATCAATTACCATATTTACAACCTTTTAACCATGACCGAACATGTTACCACTACAATTTCAAGAAATAAGCTCAAAATTTAACTTATTACAACATGGCCAATTATTAGCTTGTCTCAACCTCAAAAATTCATGCCTTCTTAACTTAAACTCTTCATTTATCACTAAATTCCATGAATCCTAATCTCAATTTAACAAGGACATGCTTAATTTAACAAAACAATTTTTTTTTCCTTTCCAATAAGCATACATACACGGCAACTTTAACATCTTACCACTTACTAATGGATTCAACTTAATCATCCATTAGCATTACCCTCATTTGGCCATCAAATAAGCCAATTTAACAATTTAATTTACAAAATTTCAAAACCAAGCACAAATTCTTTATTTAACCAAAATGACCGAATGCAATTTAATCACATACCATTCAAGAAAACTTCCATGCATCACAAGGGCTTATACATGTCAATTTAACTAGCTTCCTACACCTCTTTCTACCATTTTCATTTTAAAACATAAAACACCCAAAATTCATCACACTTCCAACATAATCAAATGCAAGCTTCATCAAAAGCTCAAAAATTTACACATGGGTCATGGCAAGGGCTTTAAAACCAACTCAATTTCACAATTTTGAAGGAAATTAACATGAAACACATACCTTAATCAAAGCCTAAGATGACCGAATGCCTTAGCTTAGATTCTTTCTTTCTTTGTCTTAGTTTTGGCAATGGAAGAAGAAAAAGATAAAAAAAACTTTATTTTTATCACCATTACATTATTTTAATTCATGTTTTCATAATATAAATCATTAAATATTATTTACTAATATAATATATACATAATGCCAAATTTTTATCATCATTACCGTCCACTATATGTTAAAAGTGGACTATTTGACATACAAGTCCCCCAATATGATAACCATATGCCAATCGGCCACTAAATTTTACCTATCACTTGTTCATAGTTTATCAATTGGGTCCTTCTTAATAATTCCACATTTAAATGACAAAATTAAAACACCATAATTTTACACATGAGACATTACATATATAAAGCATAGAAAATAACGTTTTAAAAACTTTCTGACTCGGTTTAGTGGTTCCAAAACCACTTTCCGATTAGGGCCAAATTAGGGCTGTCACAGAGCCATCTGAATACTCACCTGATAACTGTTGTTGTACACAAATTCTACCAATGTTAAGTAGTCCTCCCAACTACAACGAAAGTCGATAACATAACCCCTTAACATGTCCTCTAGAACCTGAATAACCCTTTCCGACTGTCCATCATCTGAGGGTGAAAAGCAGTGCTGAAATCCAATCGCGTACCTAAAGCCTCATGCAACTTTTGCCAGAATCGAGATGTAAACCTAGGGTCCCGATCAGAAATAATTGAAACTGGCACCCCATGCAGTTGCACTATCTCCGCCACATACAGTTTGGCCAACTTCTGAAGTGAGTAATCAGTTCGGACATGTATGAAATGAGTAGATTTCGTTAACCTATCCACAATTACCCATACAAAATCTTTCTTAGAGGGTGTTAAAGGCAGCCCACTCACGAAGTCCATGGTTACTCTATCCCACTTCCAAAGTGGAATTTTCACTGGCTGCAACAGTCCAGAAGGCAATTGATGCTCAGCCTTTACCTGCTAGCATGTCAGACATTTTCCCACAAATTCGGTCACCTCTCGCTTAAGTCCAGGCCACCAGTACAACTCTCTTAAGTCTCGATACAGCTTATTCCCTCTAGGATGCATGGCACAAGGTCCACCATGAGCCTCTTTCAGAATTAACTGCCTCAAGTCAGAGTCCTTCGGTATGCAAACTCTTCCACGAAAGCACAGAACTCCATCATTATTCAGTCCAAAATCTGAATTCTCCTTATTCTCAACTTGCTGAAACTGAGGAACTAACGACTCACCCTCTAATTACTTCTCTTTAATTTGCTCAATCCAAGCTGGTCTCACTTGCAGCTCCGCTAACAGGCTTCCATCATCATAAAGACTCAAACGAGCAAACATCGCTCTCAACTCAGCTACAGCCCTTCGGCTCAGTGCATCAGCCACCATAGTTGCCTTGTCTGGGTGATACTCAATCCAACAGTCATAATCCTTAAGCAACTCTATCCATCTTCGTTGCCTAAGATTTAACTCCTTTTGAGTCAAAAAATACTTGAGACTCTTATGATCTGTGTATATAATACACTTTTCTCCATACAGATAGTGTCTCCAGATTTTTAACGCGAAAATTACCGCTACCCACTCTAAATCATGCGTAGGGTAATTTACTTCGTGAGGCTTAAGCTGTCGTGAAGCATAAGCAACCACCTTACCCTCTTACATCAGTACACAACCTAACCCCACATGCGACGCATCACTCTACACAGTGAAATCCTTCCCAGACTCTGGCCGAATCAACACTGGTGCCTCAATTAATACATTCTTCAATTTATCAAAAGCTTTTTGCTATTTCTCAGTCCATACAAATGCTACTCCTTTCCTCAGCAGTTTCGTCAACGGTGCAGCAATCAGAGAGAATCCTTATACAAATCTTCTGTAGTAGCTTGCTAAACCTAGAAAACTCTGAATTTCCTATACTGACCTCGGTGGCTTCCGTTCCAGAATTGCCTTAATTTTCTGAGGATCCACCCTAATCCCCTCGGCAGAAACAATGTCACCCAGAAATGTCAATTCTCGTAACCAAAATTCACACTTACTAAATTTTCCATAGAGTTGCTTCTCTCTCAGCACGTGCAAAACAATACGGAGATGCTCATCATGCTTTTCCTCAGTTCTCGAATACACCAAAATATCATCGATAAAGATGACTATGAATTGATCCAAATAAGCTTGGAATACTCGATTCATCAGATCTATGAAAGCTGCAGGTGTATTCGTCAGTCCAAATGGCATAACCAGAAACTCGTAATGACCATACCAAGTTCTGAATGCTGTCTTATGTATATCCACTTCCTTGACCCTTAACTGATGGTATCCAGACCGAAGGTCGATCTTGGAAAATACCGAAGCTCCCCTAAGCTGGTCAAACAGATTGTCGATTCTTGGCAAATGATACTTGTTCTTTATCGTCAGTTTGTTCAACTGGCGATAATCGATGCACATACGCATCATCCCATCTTTCTTCTTCACGAACAGTATTAGTGCTCCCTATGGAGACACACTCGATCTAATAAAACCTCTATCTAACAATTCTTGGATCCGAGCTTTCAGTTCCACTAACTCCTTCGGTACCATTCTATAGGGTGCAATGGACACTGGAGCCGTTCCAGGCAGCAAGTCATTTCCAAATTCGACTTCTCGGTTCGGAGGTAATCCAGGAAGCTCCTCAGGAAAGACATCTTGAAACTCCTTAACAGTTCTAACCGTCTCCACAGTCACATCCTCAATCTCTGTTTGACTTATAAAAGCCAAGTACGCCTCGCAACCCTTGCGAATTAGCTTCTCAGCCCTTAAGGCTGAAACAACATTGGACAAGTAGTCCATTCGCTCTCCAATAACCATTACCTCATCATCCTCAGTAGTTCTTAACACTATCTTCTTAGCCGCACAATCCAGAGTCGCTCTATGCTTAGTCAACCAGTCCATCCCCAAGATAAGATCGAACTCTCCGAACTGTAGTTCCATTAAGTCTCCAGAGAAAATCCTACCTTGAGTCTCTAAAGGCACCTCCCTAAAGAGTTTGTTTACCCTAACCGAGTGACCCAATGAACTTATTACAGTTACCCCACTCACAGTTTCCTCAGAGTGCACACCCAATGACCCAGATATATCACATGCAACATACGAATGAGTTGAACCCATATCAATCAAAGCAGTGTATAGCATGCTAGAGATAAAAAATGTACCAGTTATAATGTCAGGTGCATCACCCTCCTCTCTCCGTCGAGTAGCATATACCAATACTGGTTGACGAGCTTCTGCATTTCCAGCACCCCTGCCAGATGCTCCACGTCCACGACCATTTCTATTACCGCCTCTACCTTGACCACGACCTCTCGGCGGTAGCGGTTCACCTTGCACCAGTTGAGCAACCCTCTGATCAATGGCTTGAGCCTGTGCTGGCCTTTGTGGACAATCCTTAACTTTGTGCTCCTTGGACCCGCATCGAAAGCAAGTCCCAGTGCGCTTCTAGCATTCCCTGAGGCCATCCTCAAAACGAACATTACGCTTGTACTCAGTAGTAACTATACCGCTGGCATACTGAGTCAACTTAGAAATTCAGCCTCATATTCAGCTATAGACTTATTGCCCTGGGTCAGGTTCAGAAATTCTTTCCTAGGCGCATCCATATAACTTGCTCCAACGTACTTTCCCTTGAAAGCCGTCTTAAACAGTTCCCAGGTTACCCGCTCAGCTGGGGTACTCTCCTTCACAATGATCCACACTGATAAGCCTCGTCTCGCAGCAGAGACACCGCTCCTTTCAGCTTTTGCTCCACTGAGCAATCTAGGTCGTCCATAATTTGTTCTGTAGCTTCCAGCCAATACTCAGCCACATTTGGGGCTACTCCAATTATGCCCCTAAAGACTTCCGCTCCGTTAGCCCGGAGTCGCTCAGAAATGGACCCCTTATTCACAGTTCAGGTGCTCGTCCCAGCGACCCTCTCTAAAACCCTTAACATGGCCTGAGACAGAATGTCATCCCTTGCAGCCCAGTCATATGATCCAGTCTCAGTCGCTGGTAGAGCTCGCACCTCCTCAGCTGGCATATGTCTGGAAAACGAAGATTCAGCTTGCGCACTCCCTTGGCCACGTCCACGGCCTCATCCACAAGCTGCCCTCGTACTCATATCGACTTATCTGATTACGAATTTCATGACATCAGTTTAATATTTTAGTTGTTTATTACAAAATGTCTTATGTACAGATAGAGTTTCAGAGTTTGTTTTCGCAAAATCGTAGCTAGCTACAGTCTCATTCTTCTAGGGTTTATTTTCCCCTACAATCTCAGTCTTACAGTTTCAGTACTACCCTATCTACAGTATCATAATAGGGTCTTAATTCTATCTACAGTAATGTCTCAGTACAGTATAATATAAGAGAAGAACACTTACAGACTTGGTGCCGGGGATTCAGTGTGCCACTCCGTTAGAAACCAGATTTTAGAAAGCTCGTTTAAACTTAAACCTTTAAAGTAAAACCTTAAAGAGGTATGTTTAAAAGAAATGAGTTTGAAAAGGGTTTTTCCTTAAAAATTTTCCAAAATTGATTTCAAAAATACCCTTCTTGGGCCTTGATTTAAAAATTTTACAAAAATTTTACAAAAACTTTTTGGACCTGATTCACAGCTGAGTTGTTGCAACTTGGCTCCGATACCACTAAATGTAACACCCCAAACCTAACCCAGACGTTACGGCCAAGTCCGGTGTGTCACATCAATGAAGGACTAATCACGCTTCCTAGCTACTATGATTAGGGTGAGCTTTGTAAAACCATTTCTGTAATTTGGGAATAAAATCCAGGTTTAAGTAGTGTTTGTCCTATCCACTGACCATTTAAAAGTTATCTTGTTGCCATATCTTAATCGTTGATTTGTTATTCATTTGTTACGAGGGTTTTGTTTTGAAAACGTTGATTAATTTTAGGAAAACTCGTGCAACTTTATTCAAATCATTTAAGGTATAGTATAAATAAATAATTGAAAACCCCAAATTAGAATAATTAAAGCGGCCTTATTACAAACCCAAAACTGAAATAAAAATAATTAAAAATAAATAAGAAAATAAATAACTTAATTAAAAACCAGCTATGCAATCTACGTGGCCACTCTGAATCCCTCCCAACTCCAAGTCCACCAGTCTATGGCTCACCTACATGGATAGAGGAAAAAGGGTGAGTTTGGAAACTCAGTGTGTAATGAAAGCCCATCCGGAGCCCAAATCAGCTCAAGCCCACTGGCCTAAGCCCTAACCAGTCTCAGTAATAACTAGGACGAAGCCCTATTCAGATATAGTAAATCTGGGTCAAAGCCCTATTCAGATATCAATTTAACTGGGCCTTAGCCCTTTTCAGATAACAGTACGGCCTATAGGCCCATTACAGTAACAAATCAGTGTTAATGCATGCATTTCAGTCAAATTTAGCCCTAGGGGTATAACAATCATTTTGCACCTAGGGACAAAAATAGTAATTTCTCACCCTTTATGGGTATTTCAGTAATTATACTAGTTTTTAGGGTTTTATGCATATTTTAGTTATTAATAGCCTCATTTTCATCTCAGTAACTTATCTAGCCCATTTTAGCATTTTAAAGTTATTGGGCCCTAAAACTCCTAATGGGCCCTACAGTGTCATTTAGCTATTTTAGCCCGTTTAGCCCAAATTCTATGTCTAGATTAACAGTTTTAACATATGAATCACTAGAACCCACTTACCGCTAGTTTTCACCTAAATGGGCCCGTAAGCCCATTGGGCCCAAATTTAGCCCATCGAGGCCCAAATTTACTGAGGTGCACGAAATCGCGCACTCACCAATTTTACCGATTTTGAATACAGATCTTACCGCTTCCAACCAACCCATGAGCGCTCACATGCTCGCAAGCCCACGAAATGCCAAAATTTTGACATTTAGGCTTTTCGACTTTTGTCAATTTAGACTACTAGAGGGTGTTCGTTTACACACCTGATTTGCGACGAACGCTAACGAGATCTTCCACGGGTATCCTACAATCGGTCACTTACAATATTAGATCCAAGATTCAATGACAACCAATGTAATCTTACTTACCATAATCTGCTAACCTCCCTTAATGCCTTAGAACACTTACCTCTGTTGAAAATAAGGACTAGCTCTAGATCTGGTCGTTCCAATGATCTTAGCCTCCAACACTCCTCAATCGGCAGCCTTTAGATCACACTAGCACAAAATAAACCAATTGGTAAGACCTATAGAGCCTTAAGCCCCAATCGACAACCTCCCTATGCACATAGGGGTTTTCGGCTTTTCTTGAACCACAAGACACGAATAGAAAGGGGTTTCGACAACTTATAAGAGATTCAATTGCCCCAAAGTCGTTCCTGAATACCTTCTTATTCCAGATCCGTTGTAGATCTAACCCAAGTTATGAATACAGAACAGATCCAAGTGATTTCAGCTTTTGGATCTATCTTAAAGTATATCTATCTCGGTTGGAGAAGAAAATGAGAGAAGGTGAAGAGAGGTTTTACGAACTAGCAGAGATGATCGGTAGAGATGCGATCAGAGATTAGAAGTTCGGCTTCTTGAAAGATTTGAAAAGGAAAAGAAGAGATGTTTCAATTAAAGAGGTAATCGGCAATGGTGGGTGTGGTTTCGGTTTTGTGGAAGTCGACTAGAATGCTTGAGAAGAGAGAAGAAAGGAAAGAAGTAGATAGGTTTGGTCTAGAAGAAAGGTGATGTGATGAAATCGGTTTAGGGGAAAAAGAAGAACAAAATAGAGATGGAAGAAAAGAAGAGAGGTTCTCCTATGATCAAATCGGCACAAGAGAAGAACTATACTTGCGTTTTTAGCTTTTTGGACTAAAAGAGAAGAATAGAACAATAGAAGAAAACCCTAAGTGGCACTACCCTAGTTCGGTAATAAAAGGAAGAGTCAACACAATCCCGAAAGGCCACCAAGAAAATGCCCAAATTGCGAAAATCGGCACACAAAGACAATTGCCGAAAATGCTACCTAAACTCCCCTAGCTGATTATGCCCTTC
The DNA here is from genome assembly GCA_020496765.1 of Gossypium stocksii. Classification (NCBI taxonomy): domain Eukaryota; kingdom Viridiplantae; phylum Streptophyta; class Magnoliopsida; order Malvales; family Malvaceae; genus Gossypium; species Gossypium stocksii. The sequence continues at coordinate 49,465,088 of CM035624.1, forward strand.
CAAGACTCCTACATTCGGTCACCACTAGCCCTCTTTCAAAATTCCTAAATCTTCTCCCCCTTATCCTCTTTGATCAAATCCCATGAGTATCTCAAACTCGACTTAGCAGAGTTCCACTTGAGCTCCATCACATGACCAGCACATGCAGCAAAAATAAAAACACCATACTGCTTACCTTGTGTCTTGAACCTTGGCCCTAGCACTCAATCCACACGCCACTTTTTAAGGAATTAAGTGGCACCACATTGCCACTTTACCAAGGGCTCACATGTGTCTTATTTTTACCCACTTTTTCTTAAAAGCCCACTTAACAAAGTCCCATTCTCTTTAAATCCAAAATTTGATATTTTTGCTAGGTTTTAACTCAGACTTGGGCCTTCTAAAGGCCCACTAACATACTTAAAACATAAATTTCATCATCTAACAACAAAATTTCAAGATTGCACCAAAATTGTAAAAATCCCGAAAAATCCCGAAAATCTGGGCGTTACAAAGATTTTGAGCAAGTGTATGCATATGATTGTTTGGAATTTGTGTCTCGTCCAGTAATGCCTCGGAAACCCATTCCGGTGACATATACGGGTTAGGGGTGTTACAATGTATACCCTATCATAATCTCAATGATTTGATCCTCACCATACCAATTCACAACAAGACGTTCACATATTCATATATCAACACAACACATAAGGCTAATAACACTTATATATACATACAAACACATATGCCAAATCAAGCCAAATCACAGATCAAAATATATAGGATTTCATTAGCCAAAATGACCTATACAGGCCATATAACCAAAATACATAAAGTCCAAAAGTATCAAAAATAACTATTGGATAGTGTGATAGGATTTCCGACGACTTCCAATCCGAGCGAGCTTCCGAATCACTATAAAACTTGTAAAAGTAAACAAAGTAAGCTATTAAGCTTAGTAAGCTCGTATGGTTAATAAGTACAATTTACCATTCATCCACAATTTAAAGAAGCATGAATAAACATAGACAAATTTCAATCAAACTAAAGATTAGCACATTATTTCAACCATAGTAGTCGTGTATGAATACATCAACTACAACTTACTTGTCATACTTCTCACAAGTACCTGAACTGATCCATTTCATCTCTTATATTGTCGTACCATCATCTTTGCCCATTGAACCATTTTGAATAATATCAGATACTTAGGAATCTCGCACACTAAGTGTCATATACGTGGTTAAACCTCCTCTATCTCATATCTCATATAAATGCTCACTCTCGAGCTATCACTGGGTCTGCTCATACAAGCTGTCGGTCAGGACGTAGCAACACAGTGTAGCTCACACAAGCTGTCGAGAAACCACAACACATGCCGAAAAACTCAGCCACCGGTAGAATGTACAGGACCAGCACCCAAAACACGAGAACCCATAATGACATGTCATTTGTATCCTATCAATTCCTAAGGTTAAACTGGTATCTATACATTGCCAATAGCTCGTCGTGAACTTTTGCAGTGTCGTATTATCACAGTTATATCAAATAAGCATTTAAACACATACAAATTAATGCTTATTAACCTTACGAACTTACCTCGATATAGTACGGATGAAAACGATCGTCTAGTCCAAGACTTTATCTTTTCCTCGATCTAAATCTATATGTTGCTTTTCTTGATCTATATAACCAAATTTAACTATTTTAGTTCTCATTCTATTCAATTCAATCTAATTTCACATTTTGGTAAAATTACCAATTTACCGCTAAACTTTTAACTTTACAATTTAGTCCCTATCTCATAAAAATGCAAATTCATGCAATTTAACCGACACCCTTGCTAGTCGAATTTCACCTACGTCCATAGCAGCCCATATATTTCATTGATTCATATATTTCACCATAAATATTTCACATTTTTTTATTTAATCCTTATTTAACAATTTTACTAAAATTTCCTTTACAAAAGTTATTTATCTAGTAACAACCATTCATTTTATACCATTAAACTTCAAACCCTAACATATTCATCAATGGCAAAACTCAAATACTTTAATAGTTTTGCAAATTAGTCCCTAGGCTAGCTAGATTAAGCTACAACGACTTCAAAAACATAAAAATCGTTAGAAACGGGACGAAATTCACTTACATGCATAAGGAGGGAGGTAGCGAATGTTTGAGCTTGGCTATGGCTTCCTTAAGCCTTAATTTCAGTGGTCACCTTCATTTAGGAAGATGATACTTCCTTTTTCTATATTTTAACTTAAGTTATTTTATTAATTACTTATTTGACCTCAGTTTATAACATCAAATTTACTTAAACAATGTTCATCTTTGTCCACTATTAATTTTAATGGTCTAATTACAACATAAGGACCTCCACTTTAAAGTTCTATAGCTATTAGACACCTTTAGCTAATAGAACGCAACTTTTACATTTTATGCAATTTAGTCCGTTTTCACAAATTAAGCAGCCAAACTATAAAATTTCTCAACAAAACTTTTATATAATCATACTATCATGCTATAGACCTTAAAATAATATTAAAATAAATATTTTGACCTTAGATTCGTGGTTCAAAAACCACTGTTCCGATTTCACTGAAAATGGGCTTTACATCAATAGCCACGTGGTAGTATTCGAAATTAAATAGATTTGAATGCAGAAATTCTGAAATTATTCTAGAGTGTGTAATTTGAAAGACAAATTTTGTTTTATTTATGGAATTCTCTATCATTTTAAGAAAGATTGTTGAATTAAAGTGAGTTAAATAGATATCAGAATGCAAATGTAACTCCTCAAACCTGGCCTAGAAGTTTAGACCAAATTCCAAATGTTACATTGATCACCAAAGTGATTGTAGAAATATTTTACATAACAAGTTATCTCACTTTCCATTACAGACCAATAATATTCATCCTTTTTAAGTTTAAAACAGAAATATTGCAATTAGGTTTAAATTACAGATGAAATTAGATTTACACACTAAATCAAAAACAAAAGTTGTACCATAATATTTACAAAACCTCACAGTTCAAAAACCAAATAACAAAGTAGAAATGTTATTTTTTATTCACTGAGACTATCTGGGACCTCTGAATACCGAGTCAAGCGTCAGAGTTCAAGAAATGTACCTGCAAAGGGAAACAATAAGAGGTGGTGAGCTACACGAGCTCAGCGTGAGTTCAAAAAAAAATAAGAGACAAAATTACAGAATTCATGTTAGTAGCCCAACAGAATTACTTATACTCACAAAGTCAAAAAGCACACTTGGAACTAACATTCTGACAAAACGTAGCAATCAGAACACTCCAAGTTCACACAAAAAGTTCACACCAAAATCTCAACACAAGGGTTGTTCAGACAAATAGAATACAAATAGATAATCTTATAGTAAGAACTCATAGATAGACGTGTATGCAATGCAGTCGCGTAATGAAACCCACCCATCTAGCCAACACACTTCTCGTCCATCGATCATACCCCTAAAGAGCTATTTAAGCCCATCCAACCTTAACACACCACATAGGACCTCGTAGGCCCATCCAACCCTACACACCATATAGAGTCATCTCGGGTTGCCCAGCAATGATGGCTTATCAATGCAGTTAAACTGCCAAATCAGATAGTAATGATATGCAACAAAGCTGACGTATAAGTGGTATAGTGCAGTGCGGTAAACTGCTATATCAATAAGCTACAGATAAACTACCAGATCAAATAAGAATACACAGCGAAGCTGACGTATATGCAGTACAGTACAATGCGATAAACTGCTATACTGGTAAATTACAATTAAACTGCCAGATCAGATTACAGTAGTACGCAACGACGCTGATGTATATGCGGTACAGTGCAATGCGACAAACCAGTATACCAGTAAATTGTAGTTAAACTACCAAATCAGATTACAGTAGTACGCAGTGAAGCTGACGTATATGCTCTACAGTGCAATGCGAAAATTCATTGTACAAACAAGTTGTAGTAAAACTGCCAGATCAGAATCAGACTCCCTTATCTTCGCAATCCCACCCAAAATACTTTATGCAAATGTATGTATGCAGATAGACGAACAGATTTAGAATGCATGATTTCCAGACAGTCAGTCAGACATAGAAACTCACAACCAGTCAATCAGTTACAAAATTCTCATGTAGTCACAGCATGCATACAACACACAAACACTCACAGACCAATCACCTAGAATTAGAAATGTGTACACTCATTTACCCAGATTCAGTATCAATAGCAAAGTAACATCAAGCAACAATCATACAATCTGCTCAAACAGAGGCATACCACACCAGTCTAGGCTGAATCAAAGTCTCGTTCACCCTTGCTAAGACCTTGCTAAGAGTCGGAACACACAGAGTCACGATTAAGTTTTAATTTGACATAGAACAAAGTTTGGTGAGATAGGACCATACGTCCGTGTGCTCTGGTCGTGTTGAATAATCTAGGCCGTGTAAGGGTCAAAACCCCTGTATAGAGGCTGGCACACGGCCATGTGGTAAAGGCAAATGCCTGTATGGACCAAGGACATGGCCATGTAACTTACTTTCCAAATTTGCTAAACAGAATGTAGGGCTGACACGGTCGTGTGAGGGTCTCACACGCCCGAGTGCACACCTGTCACGGCCATTTGTCCAAAACACACGCCCGTATGGGATCCCTAAATCCCTAAATTAGCCATACAGTTGTGTGGCACCAAAGCAAAAAATCCCTAATTCTCAAACCCAAACGTCTATGTGCCTAGGGGACACGGCTGTGTGAAAATCGATAAAATCCCCAAGTTGGTCACACGGCCATGTGGCCAAGCCATGTGGCACCCAAATTTTACCGGAAACCCTAATTCCTAAAAGCACACGACCGTGTGAATCGACACACACGTTTGAACGCTTTTGTGGTCACAAAACCATTCTAAAATAGACTCAAAAACACCATCTTAGCCACCCAAGCAGACCCCAACCTTAGCCACAACAAGTGTATATTAGAAAATGGAGATTCGCACAGTTTCAACGACCATAAACTCGAAACCAACGAGTTAGCACACAATCAAGAAAATATGAAGGAAAAAGTTCGCAAACTAAAAAAAGTAAGTAAAACTAATGTAGATAAGGTTCAAATCCTACACCTGATTCACAATTGGAGATGACGGTTGAGGAGCGTAATTCCTAAAATCAGCCAGCAAAATCATTTTCAAAGTAAAAAGAAAAGAAACAGAGGAAAATAAAAATAAAAAAAGAAAATAGAGAGAACGTCCCAGAGAAAAAAGAATAATATAAAATAAAAATTATAAAAATAACTCCATAAAGATGAGACTAAATATTTTACTTAAACATATAATAAAAATCTGTTATAACCAAAAGAAAATAAATCACTCAGAACTCACACATAAAGACACGAACCCAGAACCTTGAGGTACACTAACACTTCCTCAACCACCAAACCAGTAGGCATATTCTGACACCTTAATGCATAACCAAACACAATAGTGCAACCTTCTCACTAACCCTACGCACAAAACTCAAAACTTCTGGCTCCCAAAATTTAGGGTGTTACAACTCACCCCTCCTTAAAGAAATTTTGTCCCCGAAATTTCCATTTATCAGAATAGTCAAATAATACAACCACACCACTATGGTCCCGCTGCACACTCCAATCCCAAAGTATTACCATACTAAACTTGAACTCAAGACCTATCACACACACCTAGAACACTTAACTACTAAAGTAGATACACATTTGTCAATAACAAATTCTATGCTCTAATCAACTCATCAAATCATTTAGCACCATACCTGCCTCAAAATCGTCGAGGACACTTTTGGATCCGATGCTCAGTAGACCCACATCGAAGACACGCTACTGCCTTTTTCCAACAATTGCCTGGATAGCGCTTCTTACAATGCTCACAGGTTAGAGTGCTCGCACCACTACCGGCACCCTCTGTAAAATCATTATTACAACTCAAATGCACTCTAACACGCTTTGTAGAACGAGGCCCTAACCTCTGAGAATTGCAGTCTCTTTTCTTCCTACAATCCTCACGCCTACCTTGAACCAATTCGTTATTTCTCTCTAAACTAGCCTAAAAACCTTTTTGTAGAACCTCTCTCACTACTCGAGCTAGCGCCTCGGTACCAACCTCTAGGTTATCACTACCTGACGTTGGTGGAATCGTACTGGCTTCTGCCTCTTGCCCAGACACATATCCTAGAGAAACAGATGACTCCTCGCAATCTTGCTTACCTTCAGAATCCATGTCAATCATGTCCCTAACTTAGAATATCTACATTTTCAGAGAACGAACACAATTTAAATACAAAGAACTATATTTCTAATCTTACAGTTTTGAATTTCTACCTGAACCAACATCGGAGTCTCAGATAGTTCATTTCTGTAAAATAATTCCAAAACATAGTCATTTCGATTTACTGTGATAAAGCTCCCTTTTCTAAAAAAATACATGCGCACACGGTTACGTAAAAACACAGGCTAAGTTTTTGCAAACCTGGCTCTGATACCACTAAATGTAACACCTCAAACTTGGCCTAGAAGTTTAGACCGGATTACGAATGTTACATTGATCACCGAAGTGATTGTAGAAATATTTTACATAACAAGGTACCTCACTTTCCATTACAAACCAATAATATTCATCCTTAAGTTTAAAACAGAAATATTGCAATTAGGTTTAAATTACAATTTAAATTAGATTTACGAACTAAATCAAAAACAAAAGTTCTACCACAGTTTTTACAAAACGTCACAGTTTAAAAACTGAATAACAAAATAGAAAAGCTATTTTTTTAATTCACCAAGACCGTCTGAGACCTCCGCATACTGAGCTTAGCGTAAGAGTTCCAGAAACGTACCTACAAAGGCAAGCACTAAGAGGGGTTGAGCTACACGAGCTCAGTGTAAGATCAGAACAAAAAAAGAGACAGAATTACGGAATTCAAGTTAGTAGCACAACAGAATTACTTATACTCACAGAGTCAGAAGGAACACTTGGAACTAATATTCCAACAAAATGTAGCAATCAGAGCACACCAAGTTCACACAGAAATTTCACACTGAAATCTCAACACAAGGGTTGTTCAGACAAACAAAATATAGACAGATAATCTTACAGTAAGAACTCATAGTCTGTAACGCCCTAATTTTCGGGATTGTTGGGATTTTATGTAAATTTAATTTTTTACTTGTCTGGATGTATTAATTTATGCTTTTAGTATGTTAGTGGGCCTTTAGAAAGCCCAAGCTTAAGTTATAACCCGGTGGAATTTTAAAATCTTGGACTTAAGGGAGAATGGACTCTAATTAAGTGGGCTCTTAAGAAAATGTTGGTAAATTAGGACACAAGTGAGTCAGTGGTAGGATGGAAATGTAACGCCACTTAGAAGACAAGGAAGGCGTGTGGAAGCTATGCAAAAGCCAAGTTTCAAGTCTCATGGTTAGCAAGGTGGTATTTTATTTTAAATGCATGTGCAAGACATGTGATGGAATCCAAGTGAAACTCTGTTGGAAAGAGTTTGATGTGCTCATGAAATGTGATCAAAGAGGGATAAGCGGAGAGATTTTAGGAGTTTTGAAAGGGAGGTAGGTGTTGGCCGAATAGTGGTCTCTTGGGAAGCAAATCAGCTATGGTCCCTAGAGGTTGCTTTGTCGGCATTTTGGGTAGGAGTGTGCCAATTTCTCCTTTTGTTTCTTTGAGGGATTGTGTTGGGTCATTCTTTTGGGGTTTGACCGAATAGGAATAGGGTATTGAGAGCACTTTCATTCCATCTTTTCTTCTCTTTTCTTGAGTTCCAAAAAGCCGAAAACGCAACCATCATCTTCCTTTGTGCCAACTTGTACAAAGAACCAAACCATCATCTCTTTTCTTTTCTTCAAAGCTGAATCTGTCATCCTCTTTCTCTCCTTTTCTTTCTCTTCTTTTCTTCTTCATCTCTTCCCTATCGTTTAAAGTAACCCCATTCTCAAGCCTCTTAGCCGATACCATAGAAGCTAAAACCCAAAGCTAGTATTACCTATTTCTTTCTGGCCAAATCTCTTGTTCTTCTCTTCTTGATTCTTGTTTACTCTTGCATTCCTTTTAGTCGAACCCTCTCCCTTGCTTTGCAAATAATTTCTCCTTGGCCGATTATCTAAAATCCCGGAATTGGAAAGCCTTCTCCTTTGTCGACATACTCTGTGAACCGAAACACTTAGATTCCTTCTTTTTCTTCTCGTGTTCTGATTGGATCTATACTAGATCTGGGTTAGGCTGGATCAGAGACGTCTCTTTGGCAAGTAGATCGTTGGTAAGTTTTTCGAAAACCCCTTTTCATTCTTTACCTAGTGGTTCAGGAAAAACCGAAAAACCCCTAAGTCCTTAGGGTGGCTGTCGATTGTGGCTAAGGGTTTTTATTAGTCTTTTTATTCGATTCTTATGTGTTCTAGTTCGCAAAAAGGGGTGATCTAACAAAGACCAGTAAAGGCTAGGGACGCGGAAGCGAGCTAGATCTAGATCTAGTGGTAGATCTCGGTAAAGGTAAGTGGATATCGGCTTTGGGTAAGGATGGCCGAATATGGTGGTATTTGTACGATATCGATTTCGTTTAATAACATTGGATTATAGGCTAATATCATAGTGGATCGTTGTAGGTTGATCGCGTGGGGAATTTTGTAACACCCTTTACCTGTATCTGTTGTCGAAATGGGGTATTAGGCATTACTGGAACATAACTCAACAACCATTCGCAATAAAATATAAAATTCTATATATATTTAAAACTTTTCCATACGTAGTCATCATAAGCATGTAACTTAATTTATACATATATATTTCTTAAACTGATCTTCTAAGCCCGAAGCCATTACTACCTATAACAAAATTTCTAAGCCTACAATACATGCCATAAGTTTGAAAATATTGTTTCAAAATACCAAAAAGGAAGACTGATAGTATGGACGATCTCCTTCGTTTTCCCCAAATTCCCGAGCTGATTCAATGACACTACAGAATAAGAGAAAAATAAGAGGAGTAAGCATTTAGCTTAGTAAGTAAATATGTAAATAATATACAATATATTGTCATGTTTTTAAACAAAAACACAAAATATTCTTAAATCATCACAATCACATAAATATATGTATATCTTTAGTATTTACTCAAACTCAAACCCAGCTGTCTATTCGTGTTCTAGTCACTAAATTATTTTTATCCAGAGCTACAGAGCTCCAAATTAAGATCCGTAAATTTTTCCAGAAACTAGACTCATATTTCTCCTTACCATAAAAATTTTAGAATTTTTAGTTAAGCTAATTAATACATTTTATTCATTAAATTTTCCCCTATTTCACCACTTGACTGCTCAGACCACTCTTCACTATGAATCACTTTTCTCTTTGTACAAAATTCAAATAGCCATGCCATTTATTTCATTCAAAGCTAGACCCAATGAGGAATCTGGGAATATAAACCACATTTCCTAATTATTTTTATAAAATTGTTAATGATTTTTCCAAGTCAAAATAGGGGATCACGTAGTCACTCTGAACCAGTCATACAAAAACTTAAATATCTCAGAATACTTAACTCTTTTTCCTTCTCTATTTCTTTTATATGAAAATAGACTCATTAGTCTTTGATTTCATATCTCATTCAACTTCTAATTCAATTTCTATCATTTTTGGTGATTTTTCAAAATCACGTTACTGCTATTTCCCAAACTGTTTTGCTGCTACTTTTTACTCTTATAATAAAATTTTCATCCTTTCCCGAGGAACGCTTCGGAATGTGGCAATTTATCGGTGGTTTAACCCATAGCTCCACCATTCTAGATCACATATACATTCGTGGAATATCCACTTAGCACCACATTTTAAAATCAACATGTTATCGTGGTATATCCACTTAGCACCATGTAACATGTATAATCGTGACATAACCACTTAGCGTCACGTAACATGTATAACCTTGACATATCCACTTAGCGTCACGTAAATAAATCATCACATGTTACCATGGTATATCTACTTAGCACCATGTAACAAATATAATCGTGGCATATCCACTTAGCACCATATTTTGCCGTTCCGAAAACTCATCCAAGATTTCCTCATCTAATTTTATTTCGTCATTCATAAAATTAAAATTCTCATCAATCGACCATATAATATTTATTTTCATTCACATAACATAAATAAAACATCAAACATAATTAAGAATAAGATTTTATTTACATATCACTTACCTCGGTGCGAAATATGGCACGTTTGCAATCTAGTCTGTAACTTTGCCTTTACCCCGTTCGAGGTCGATTCTACGTTCTTCTCGATCTATAACAACACATTTAGCTCATTTAACACTCACATTTATCAAAACAGCCCTTGACTCAAACTTTGGCAAAATTACATTTTTGCCCCTAAACTTTTGCATATTTACACTTTTGCCCCAAGGCTCGGAAATTAAACCTTATCTCAAATTCTTATGTTTTAGGACATACTGGTCATTTATTTGCCAACAACACCCTCAAATTCCCACTATAACATGTACTTATGAACAATAGAGATTTTTACCGATTAAGCTGTTTTACTCGTTTTTACCAAAAACCAAGTAGCACAAGTTGTCTAGCATAATTTAAAACCTCATATTCTATCATAAAACATCAAAATAAACAAATTTCACCTATGGGTATTTTTCCAAATATGAACCCTAGCTTAAATTATTAATAGCATAAGCTTTATCGAGCTCCCGGGATTCCAAAAACGTAAAGAACATTAAAAATGGGGCTTGGAATCACTTACTATGAGCTTGAGAAGTTGAAGAAACCCTAGCTATGGTGTTTCCTTGATGTATTCGGCCCTTATGGAGAAGATGAGCATATTTTGCCATCTTTTTCCCTTTTAATTCCTTTTAATTACCAAATGACTAAAATGCCCTTCATTAAAACTTTGGTTATTTCTACCTATGTATGTCCATTATTGTCCATGGAAACCTAATGGTATAATTACCATTTAAGGACCTCTACTTCAATTATGCTCTTCAAATAAATCCTTTAACATCTAGAACTCATATTTATCAACTTTTGCAATTAAGCCCTAATAGCCAAATTAAACATGGAATTCATAAAATTTTCTATCGATACTTTAACACATGCATCTAATCACTTGATAAATTATAATAATTTATCGAAATAGGCTTTTCTATCTCAGATTCATGGTTTCGCAAACACTATTCCATTTAGGCCCTATTTCGGGATGTTACAAATTTTGTCGTAGTATATCGCAAATTAGATGTGTAATCGACACCACTAGTAGACTAGATCGGCAAAAGTCGAAAAGTCGAAAAGCTAAAATTCTAGCATTTCGAGGACTTGTGAGCGTGCGAACGCTCGTGGATTGGTTAAAACAGTAAAATCGGTAATCACAAATGGTAAGGGTAATGTGTGTGCGATTTCGTGCACGTTGGTGAATTTGGGCCTCGAGGGGCTGAATTTGGGCCAAATGGGTTTACGGGCCCATATGGGTGATAACGTACGGTAAGTGCATTATGTTAATCTGAGTAATAAATCTGCTAAAATAGACGTAAAATTTGGGCTTAGTGGGCTGTAATAGTTAGTGGACACCGTGGGGCCCATTAGGGGTTTTAGGGCCTGATAACTCTAAGTTGATAAAATGGCTAAATAAGTTACCTAGATGACACTTGGACTGTTAGCAACTGTATTGAGCATGAAACCCTAAAAATTGGTAAATTTACTGAAATACCTCTAAGGGTGGAAAGTTACTGTTATACCCCTAGGTGCTAAAAGACCATTTTACCCCTAGGGTTAAGATTGATTGTTTTGCATGCTAAATTAAATCTGTTCACTGTATGCGATGTCATTATTTAGACTGTTGCATGGGATTAGGTTTTTTGATGGAGGAAGTGCTAAGTGGCAATGCCATGTTTACTAATAGGGGTTTTGCCTCGTTTTACTATTTAGTGGCTTGGCCACGTTATCTAATTAAGCAGCTAAGCTGCGACTGTGGTGTGTAGGGCTGGGTGGGTTGACTTATTCCCCACATGGTGTGTAGGGCTGGTATGGGTGGTGTGTAGGGCTGGATTGGGCTGGGCTTTGTATTCATGCATAAATAATGTTCTGTTACTGCAATGGGCCTAAGGGCTACACTGATTTCTGAATAGGGCTAAGGCCCAATGATTACTATTTACTGAATAGGGCTAAGGCCCAGTTGATACTGTATCTGAATAGGGCTTAGGCCCAGTTAAGCTTGAACTGGTCTTGACTCTAGTTAGGTTTAGTTTACACACTAAGTTTCCCAAACTCACCCCTATCTTTTCATCCATGCAGGTGAGCCCCAACCATAGTGGACTTGGAGCTGGAGGGATTCGGAGTGGCCACAAGAACTGCACTTGGTTAATTTTTCTCAAAATTACTTATTTCAGTATTTTTCTTTAATTTATTTTCTTTTGGGTTTTAAAGTTGTAATAAGGCCGCTCATTGGTTATTTTTATTTTTATTTTTATGTGGGTTTTTAATTATTAAATTATTACTCGTTTAAAATTGATAGAATTAGGCTACGCGGGTTTTTATTCTAAATTAATCAACGTTTTCAAAATTTGTCACACGTATCAAATGGATAACTCAACGACAAAAAAATATCTTCTAAAGAAATAAACTCTAATTGGTAGTGGATAGGACTTTCATAAATTAAATGACTTGTTTTCCTTCCAAACTCTTATAAATGATTTTGCAAAGTCACCCTAAACGTATTAATTAAGAAATAAGCTGCAATTCATTGTCGATGTGACACACCAGATTTGGCCATAACGTTTGCGTCGGGTTTGGGGTGTTACATTTAGTGGTATCAGAGCCCAGTTGCAACAACTCAGTTGTGGATCGGGTCTAAAAGTTTTCATAAAATCAAGGCCCAATGGGGTATTTTGAAAATCGGTTTTGGAAAATTTCTCAAGAAAACCCTTTTACAAATTCATTTTCTTCAAGATATACTTAAAGTTTTATTCTAAAACAAAGGTTAGTCTTACTAAAATTTTACTTAAAATTGGGCTTTCTGAAATTTGATTTTGAAGAGTGGCACACCGAATCTCCGGCACCAAGTCTGTAAGTATCTCTACTATACTGTATTGTACTGAAATACTATTATGCTACTGTAGATAGTACTGAGACCCTACTAAGATACTGTAGTTAGGGCAATACTGAAACTGTAGAGATTGAGACAGTAGGGAAACTAAAAACCCTAGAAGACTGAGACTGTAGCTAGGCTACCATTCTGCGAAAACAAACTCTGAAACACTATATGTGCATAAGACATTTATAATAAACACTGAAATACTGAACTAATTCATAAAATTTGTTATAAGATAATTTGATATGAGTACGAGGGCAGCTCGTGGACGAGGCCGTGGACGTAGCCGAGGTAGTGTACAAGCTGGGTCTTTATCTTCAGGACATATGCCAGCTGAGGAGGCACGAGCGCCACCAGTGATTGAGACTGGATCGTATGATCGGGCTACAGGGGATGACACTTTCTCCCAAGTGATGTTAAGGGTTCTAGAAAGGGTCACTAGAGCAAGTACAGGGACTGTGAATAGGGGATCTATTTCTGAGCGACTCCGGGCTAACAGAGTGGAGATTTTTAGGGGCGTATCTGGAGTAGCCCCAAATGTGGCTGAATATTGGTTGGAGGCCACAGAGCGGATCATGGACAATCTAGATTACTTAGTGGAGCAGAAACTGAAAGGAGCGGTATCTCTGCTACGAGACGAGGCATACCAGTGGTGGATCACTGTGAGGGATAGTACCTCAGCTGAGCGGGTAACCTGAAAGCTATTTAAGATGGCCTTCAGAGGGAAGTACGTCGGGGCGAGCTATATGGACGCCCGAAGGAAGAAATTTCTAAACCTAACCTAGGGTAACAAGTCTGTTGCTAAGTATGAGGCCGAGTTTTTAAGGTTGAGCAGGTATTCCAGTGGAATAGTTGCTACTGAGTATGAACATAGCGTTTGATTTGAGGATGGCCTTAGGGATGAGCTTAGGGTGCTGATAGCTCTGCAGGGGGAGCGTGACTTTGTTGCCTTAGTGTAAAAGGCTAAGATAGCTGAGGAGGTGAAACGAACTGAATGGCAGAACCGTGAGAAGGACAAAATTGATTCAGGAGAGATTCTAGACCCTCGGGTGCTGCAAGCAGAAATGTTAAAAGAGCTAGAGTGGATGAACCAATTTGAGCAGTTCCGGTGAATACAGTTAGACCGCAGACTTGTGGAGACTGTGGTAGAGTACATCTGAGTGAGTGCTGGAAGCGTACAGGGGCTTGTTTTCGATGTGGATCCAAGGAGCATAGAGTTAAGGACTGTCCTCAAAGGCCAGCTCAGACGCAAGCTGCTAAACAGAGGGTTGCTCAACCAGTGCGAGGTGGACCACAACCGTTGAGGGGCCATGGTCAAGGTAGGGGCGGCAAAGGAAATGGTCGTGGACGTGGAGCACCAGGTAGGGGTGCTGGAAATGCTGAGGCTCGTCAGCCAGCGTTAGTGTATGCTGCTCGTCGCCGAGAGGAGGGTAACGCACCTGATGTCATAACTGGTACGTTTTTTATTTCTAGCATGCCATACACTATTTTGATAGATGTTGGTTCTACCCATTCGTATCTTGCATGTGATATACTTGGGTCGTTGGGTGTGCACTCTGAGGAAACTGTGAGTGGGGTAACTGTGATAAGTCCACTGGGTCACTTAGTTATGGTAGACAAACTCTTTAGGGATGTGCCTTTAGAGACTCAAGGTAGGATTTTCTCTATGGACTTAACAGGGCTACCGTTTAGAGAATTTGATCTCATCTTGGGGATGGACTGGCTTGCTAAGCATAAGGCGACTCTAGATTCTGCGGCTCAGCGGATGGTGTTAAAGACCGCAGAGGATGAGGAGGTGATTGTTATAGGGGAGCGAAGGGACTATTTGTCCAATGTTGTTTCGGCCTTGAGAACTGAGAAGCTGATTCGCAAGGGTTGTGAGGTGTATTTGGCTTATGTGAGTCAGACAGAGGCTGAGGGTTTGACTGTAGAGAAGGTTAGAACTGTCAAAGAGTTTCAAGATGTCTTTCCTGAGGATCTTCCTGGGTTGCTTCCGAGTCGCGAAGTCAAATGTGGAATCAACTTGTTGCCTGGAATGGCTCCAGTGTCCATCGAACCTTACAGGATGGCACTGAAGGAGCTAGTGGAGTTGAAGGCACATATCCAAGAGTTGTTAGACATCGGTGTTATTAGGCCGAGTGTGTCTCCATGGGAAGCACTAGTACTGTTCATGAAGAATAAGGATGGGACGATGCGTATGTGCATCGATTATCGCCAGTTGAAAAAACTGACGATTAAGAATAAGTACCCTCTGCCAATGATTGATGACCTATTTGACCATCTAAGGGGAGCTTCGGTATTTTCCAAAATCGATCTTCAATCTGGATATCATCAACTAAGGGTCAAAGAGGTGGATATTCATAAGACAGCATTCAGAACTCGGTATAGTCATTATGAGTTCTTGGTAATGCCGTTTGGATTGACGAATGCACCTGCAGCTTTCATGGATTTGATGAATCGAGTATTCCAACCTTACTTGGATCGATTCGTAGTCGTCTTCATAGACGATATTCTGGTGTATTCGAAAATTGAGGAGAAGCATGATGAGTATCTCCGTATTGTTCTGCAAGTGTTGAGGGAGAAGAAACTCTATGCAAAATTCAGCAAGTGTGAATTTTGGTTGCAAGAAGTGACGTTTCTGGGTCACGTTGTTTCGGCTGAGGGGATTAGGGTGGATCCTCGGAAAATTCAGGCAGTTTTAGATTGGAAGCCACCGAGAACTGTATCAAAAATTCAGAGTTTTCTAGTTTTGGCAAGGTACTACAGAAGGTTTGTAGAAGGATTCTCTTTGATTGCTGCATCGTTAACGAAACTTTTGAGGAAAGGAGTACCGTTTGTATGGACTGAGAAACAGCAAGAGGCTTTTGAGCGGTTAAAGAAAGTTCTGACTGAGGCACCAGTATTGATTCAGCCAGAGTCTGGGAAGGGTTTCATTGTGTACAGTGATGCGTCACATGTTGGTTTGGGCTGTGTATTGGTGCAACTGGGTCAGGTGGTTGCTTATGCATCGCGACAGCTTAAGTCTCACGAAGCGAACTACCTTACACATGATCTGGAGTTGGCAGTGGTTATTTTTGCATTAAAGATTTGGAGACATTATCTGTATGGAGAAAAATGTATTATATACACAGACCATAAGAGTCTCAAGTATTTGTTGACTTAGAAAGAGTTAAACCTTAAGCAACGAAGATGGATAGAGTTGCTTAAGGATTACGACTGTTCTTATATTTTTAACCTTTATTCTTTATTTTAATAATAAAATAATTTATAAAAGTTATAAAATTAAAAGAAATTAATACTTAAACCATCCACCATCTTAAGAATGGGTAATTTACCCATTAATGCCATCCAATTATGATTCTTTAATCAATTAACATCTTTAAACTAATAGTAATTGACTTTTTTAACTTTTACGGTTTAGTCCTTTTCACTTAATTAACTATCAAAAAGTTAAAATTTTTCAACAAAAATTTAATATCACCTTAATGACACTTCATAAATATTTATAAAAATATTTACAACTTGGTTTATAGAAACAAGGTCCCGATAGCTCATTTTCTAAAACCACTTGACCTTAAGGTCTTACCACTTAAACTTAATAAATCGCTTATATAACATAAACTATCCAATCAAAAACCTTTTTAAAATCACATTTTACTCGTAAGTATTAAATAATAATATTTACGAACTTACTTATTGAATTTGGTGGCCCTGAAACCACTATTTTCAACACCATGGAAAAATGGGTTGTTACAAATACATGGGTCAATTTTTGTTATCTTTGTTTATGGTAACCTTGATAGTCGAAAACTAATGAGAATTTGGAGTGCTTTGAAGGATTCCATTTCAAACTACAACTTTGCTTGGATAGCAGTGGGAGACTTTAATGCTCTTTTAGCCTCTAGTGAAAAGAAATATGGGTGAGTTAGTGGTAAACGATGTTCTCTTTTAGGGGAATTTATTGAGTCTTTTAAGATACAGACTTGGGTTTTAAGGGTTAACCCTTTACTTGGCTTAAGAGTGGTATTTTTGAGCATCTTGATAGAGCTATTGGAAATGATGATAGGCTGGCGCCTTTCTTGAATTGCTCGGTAACTCATCTTTCAAGGCTAAAGTTTGATCACAGGCTTTTGCTTATTTTATTATGTCATCAACTTCATTCTCCTTTGGGTAGATCATTTTGCTTTCTAGCTGGATGGGTTGAACGTAGTGATTTTCGTAAATTTGTTAAAGATGATCGGACTTTCACTGGGTCTATGTCCATCTCGATATCCAATTTTACAAGTCTTTTGAAGGATTGGAATAAGAAGGTGTTTGGTCACATTGGTCTCCGAAAAAATAGATTGTTTCAAACTTTGGAAAATTTTCAAAGAGAAATGGATTACTCGCATTTTGACTCATTATGTCAAAGGGATTGGGCTGTTAGGGAGGAATTGGAATATGTCTTGCATCATGATGAGCTCATTTGGAAATAAAAGAAGAGGTGTGATTGAATTTCTTTAGGGGATCGAAATACAAAATTTTTTCATAGGCATACTCTTAAAAGAAGGAACCAGGATAGGATAACGACTTTAAAAAACGAGATGGGGACTGGATTTTGGATGAGTAAGAACTACGTCATGGGGCGATCCATTGTTTTAGAATCTGTATGGAGATGATTAGACGATGTCTAGGGGTCTTCCCATGAGTTCTTTTCTAAGACTTGAGGATGATGAGATCAAATTTTTGAGCAAACCAGTTTCTAAAAAGGAGATAAAGTCTGCCATGTTTGATATGGGCCCTTTAAAGGCTTCGGGGAGTAACGAATTTCATGCCCTATTCTTTCAAAGTTAGTAGGATTGTCTTGGAGAATTGGTTTGTTTGTGGGTCAAGAGTATCTTTGCTGGAGAGAGAATCGATTCAGAACTCAATAATTCTCTAATCGTCCTCACTCTAAAGGTTCTGAATCTTGAGTGTTTTCATAGTTTCAGGCGATTAGTTTGTGCTCAGTCCTGTATAAGTTGGTAATGAAAATCATCACTAATCAGTTTAAGCTGGTTTTCCCAAGAATTATTGGTCAAGAGCAAACGATGTTTATTGCGGGAAGAAGCACCACGAATAATATCATCATTGCTCAAGAGGTGTTTCATTCCATAAGAATTAAGAAGAATACCAGTAATTGGATGGCTATAAAGATCAACCTTGAGAAAGCTTATGATCAAGTGCGTTAGGAGTTTATTAGAGCTTCTCTCCAACCTACAGGTATTCTAAACTTTCTCTGTAATGTAATTATGTCTGCTATCACTAACTCTACCATGCAAATTATGTGGAATGGAACATCGACCCAAAAATTTCGTCCATCTAGGGGTGTCCGACAAGGTTGTCTACTTTCCCCTTATCTCTTTCTTTTGTGTATAGAGTGGCTCGGACACAGTATTCAGTTTAGCATTTTTTTGGAAAATGGGGGCCTATTAGACTTTCCTGATCAGACTCTCCTTTGTCTCACCTTTTCTTTTCAGATGACTTGATTTTGTTTGGTCAAGCTGAAAAGGATCAAGCAACCATTTTGAAAGAGGTGTTGGATAACTTTTTTTTTATTTTTCTGGGCACAAGAATAATGCTAATAAAACACAAGAATAATGCTAATAAAACAAACATATGTTTCTCTAAAGGTTTTGGCGACGCTTTAGGAGGTAGTATTTGTTGTATCCTTAGTTTTCGTAGATTTCAGAACCTTGGTGGTTATTTAGGGGTTCCCCTATTCCATGACAGAGTCGCGAATAGTATTTTGAGATTTATGATGGAAAAAGTTCAAAACAAATTACAAAGTTGGGAGGCGAGGTCGTTGTCTTTAGCTAGTAGAGCTACTCTTGCATAATCAGTTTTAATGGCGATCCCCAGTTATTTCATGCAATTGATGATTATTTCCAAAGGTCTTTGTGAGGAGATTGAGCCCATTGTTCGTCAATTTGTTTTGGGGATCTTCGAGTAACAGTTGAAAAGTAGCTTTAGTGGCTTGGGAAGATGTCTATCAACCTCGAGAACGAGGGGGCTTAGTTTTTGAAAGTTGCAGGATCACAATACTTGTGGCTGATTCTAAAGCCTTTTGGGTCTAGCTTCTCTACGTGAAATATAGGATTATGAATGGAATTCCCTAAAATTTATCAATGAGTAGATGTTTTTGTAACACCCCTTACCCAAGTTCGATGCCAGAACTAAGTACAAGGCATTACCGGACAATAACATAACCAATCATATAAAATCGAGCCATAAATTTCAATTTAAAACCTTTGTATAATATACATACGATCCTTAAAATGGGCCTACGGGGCCCAAAACATAGTTTGGGAGTGGTCTGGGACCAAATCGAGAACTTAGAAATATTTTGGAATATTAAGTCAACAACAGGGCACATGCCCATGTGAGGCAAGGACACGCCCGTGTGGGCAAGACGTGTGGTCACACACGCCCGTGTCCCCTACCTATGTTGAATTATTGGAAAATTATTTTTCATTTCGAACCTATAGGGGTTTTCACATGGCCAAGCACACGCCTATGTCCTTGGCCCGTATCCTTCACACGGACTCAACACGTCCGTGCTCTCACCCCATGTGAAAAATTAGGGTATTTTGTTTATGACATCAGCATGCAAATTTGGTCACACGGCCATGGGACACGCCCATTTGACCAGGCTGTGTGACATCCTTATTCTCTAAAAATTTCATGCAAGGTTCACACGCCCTACACACCTAGCCGTGGTGGCTGGCTGTGTGGCCCAAAGTTAGGCTATTTTTCAAGCCATCTTTTGCCCCAAAACACATACAAACTTTACAATTTTTAACACTACACACCATACACATTTTTAGGCATCTAAATAACCAATTCAACCGTCAATCATCCATTTCAATTCATCCACACACAAGCACGCCAAACATTCCATGAATTACCTCATAAGGATATATGTAAAAACTAATATCATCATTGGCCATATCACATGGCCTTAATTACAAAATAACTTATCAAATGTCAATTGCCACAATATAGCCAAACCAACATGACACTTACAACACTACTAAGTCCCTATACATGCCATAGTTTCAAAAGAATTCATATTACAATACCAAAAGAACGTTGTAGATAGTGTGGGTGATCCTTCGACGCTTCCCGATCTCTGAGCTGGCTTGACTACTCTATAAGACAAGGAAAAAGAGAAAGAAGTAAGCTTTAAGAAGCTTAGTAAGTCTATATTCAAATAATTAACATCATACCAACTCTCTTAATAACCAAAAATCATATCATCATAAATCAACTTACCACCTAACCTTACCAATATCATATACATACTAAGCACGTCATTTACATAAACCTAAGTTTACACGCACCCATGCACACATATACACTTGTCTATAACTGGCTCGTAAATACACCTGCACTTACACACCACATAACCACACAAGTCTCTTTTAGGAAGCTTTCCCGTTGAACCCTTCGGAATAACATCCGATACTCGGTGGTTTCAGCACATAGCTCCACCAACACATAATCCGACTCTCGTGTACACATGGTGAACTCACAATATCACCCATGTGACCTAGCCATTAAATCTTGTAGCTCTCATGTCTACATGGTGTCTAACACTTGGAATCACACATGTGACCTAGCTACATATAACATAGCTCTTGTGTCTACATGATGTACCATCGGTAACATACATGCGACCTAGCTATTTTAAACCTGTAGGTCTCGTGTACACATGGTATACACCCAGTATTATGCATGTGACCTAGCAACTCATGAAATTATTATCTTGTAGCTCTCTTGTACACATGGTATACAGACAGTATTACACATGTGACCTAGATACCACATAATATCTCGTAGCTCTGTTGTACACATGGTGTCTTACTCTCGGAACCACACATGTGACCTAGCCACACATTATTCTTATCTTTCGTTTTTCGAAGGTTCAATTGGGAACTCCACTTTCCATAATTCACCAAATCATAGAAGTTATCCAACATTATCCATAGCATACAATAAATTTTTATT
This sequence comes from Gossypium stocksii, assembly GCA_020496765.1. NCBI lineage: Eukaryota > Viridiplantae > Streptophyta > Magnoliopsida > Malvales > Malvaceae > Gossypium > Gossypium stocksii. Next base: position 49,486,236 of record CM035624.1, read on the forward strand.
ATGAAATTAAAATCGATGTATTACTTACATATAAACTTACCTTGATAACAAAAAGGGATAATTTGCAATTTAGTCCGAAACCTTACCCTTGCCTCGGTCAAGGTCGATTCCTCAATCTTCTCGATCTATAATCTCTTTTAATAACTACATTATTCAAAATATCCCAAAATCTTCCTATAGCAAATTTTGCAATTTGAACCCTAATTTTTTTAATTTTACACTTACTCCCTAGGCTCGGTTTATATTTTCATTAAATTACATTTCAAGCCTAGTCGAATCACTTTTCCTCCTATAGCAGCCCCCAATTTCCATCATTTCACAATTTATGCACATAATATTTCACCTTTTACAATTAGGTCCTTTTTACAATTTTCACCAGAAATGACCTAGTAAAAGTTGTTCATCACACTTTAAACTTTCATATTCTACCACTAGCCATCAATATACATGCATGTCATTCATGGGTAAAATATTAAACATCAACCCTAGCTTGAAATAGTGGTAGAAATAGCTAGAACAAGTTACGAGGATTTCAAAAATACGAAGAACATTAAAAACGAGGCTAGGAGATACTTACAATCAAGCTTGAAAGATGAAAGAAACCCTAGCTATGGCTTTTTGATAATTTCGGCCTAGGAGGAAGAAAGATGGACAAAATTTTGGCTTATTTTCCCTTTTTTATTTCTTTTATTAACTAATGACCAAAATGCCCTTTATTAAAAACCTTTGATATTCCATCATTCCTTGGGCATTTTTGTCCAAACTAAGTTAAAATGGCCTAATTATCATATAATGACCTCTCATTTAAAATTCCAATTCAATCAAGTACCTCTATGGATTAAAACTCATATTTTTCACCTATTGCAATTTAGTCCAACCTATCAAATTGGACATGCAAACAATAAAATTCATGCACCAAAATTTCACATAATTATTCAAGCACCCAATAAGCATAAAAACTCAATCAGAAAAATTATTTTAGACTTCAGATTCATGGTTTTGAAACCACCATTCCGTTTAGACCCTAATCTAGGCTGTTACAATTTTTTTTTTTTGTGGAAAGGCCTCATAAAGGTTTGGCCAATTATTCAACAGAATTTGCCCTGGTCTATGGGAGATGGGAGAAATGTCATATTGTAGCGTGACCCATGGATTCCTAATGTAAGGCCCCTTGTTGATTTGATTCCTGAACATTCGAACCTTGATCTGAATTGCTTGTTAGGTGATATGGTCTTAGATGATGGTACTTAGAACCTTGATTTGTTTTGAATATGGTTGCCAGAGATGATCATCTGTAAGATTATTAGCACTCATCAGCAAGAGTGGATAGGATTATCTAGGGGAAACGACGACAGGTTTTTTTTTCGTTAAGAGCACCTATGGGAAAATTCATGGAAGCCGAAGGAGGAAGCATGAAAGATCCCCTTGAAATTTCAAGGTCCACAAAGAGTTAGATTTTTTATTTGGCTTGTGTTTAAACAGAGATTGCTCATTAATGTGGAAAGAGTTCGACGAGGGATCAATCATAGCTCGACATGTGGGGTCTGTGGACATATCCATGAAGATCCATTGCATACTATTCAGGACTACCTTCCTGCAAGAGAAATCTGGATCCTTTTAATACCTATTAATCGACTTGTTATTTTTTTCTGGTAATTTGCAGGAATGGATCATTTCTAATTTGTAGAACAAATATGATCTTCGCTTTGGGGAGGTTGATTGGCAATGCCTTTTCAGAATACTCATCTGTCACATATGGAAAAATCGTAACTTATTTATTTTTCAGGGTGCGTCATGGAGCAGCAACGACACTATTAAGGCCTCAATTAGCTGGGCCAAACATTTTATGATGGCCGATAGGGGACATACAAGCTCGTTTCAACGACCTTGTTCATGTTCTAACGTGTCTAGGTTTGGAATTTATTTAAATACTGATGGATCAATTAGACTTGAGGATGGCTCTACCACAATAGGGGGAATTGTACGTGATCATAGTGGGCAATGGATCTTGGGTTACAATAGATTCGTGGAGAGCTGTTCAGTGTTCAAGGTAGAATTGTGGGGCATTTTAGATGGCTTAAGCATTTCGATTGATCGAGGTTATAAGGAGGTACAAATTCGGACGAATAGTATTGAAATGGCTAGTGCCATCCACAAGATTACATTAGATAGATCCACTACGGCTTTGATTAGGAGGATTCATCAGTTGCTTTCACAGATTAAGTATTAAAGCATTTGTCATATTCCTAGAGAAGAGAACCAGGAAGCTGACAGGCTATAAAGTTGACTCACATAAATAAGTAAGGGTTGCAATTTTTTGAAATCTCCCCGCTAGGGGGTTTGAATTGTGTTACGTAATTTTGTTTCTTTATTTTCTTACTTATCAAAAAAAAAAAAAAAAGTAGTCAAGTTTTCAACAAGAATTTTTAAAATTTTTAAATATATCTAAAGTACATATATTATCATTTCAACCTTGCTTCTAATTTTCTTCATTTCTGTTCGCAGTTATATATACTATATGAAGTTTAAAAACATAATATTATTATTTTTATATTTGTATATTTTGATGTAGTTTAGGTTTATGGTTCACCTATGATTATCCGTATAAATGATTCTTTATACAAGCAATAAAAATTTGTCACACCTCAATCTTAAATATCTTTCTAAACTTTATTATATACAAGAATAAATTTAAAGATAAATTAGTGGCAAAATAGAATTTTTTTTTTATTTATATCCTTTTATAATTTATAAAATTTTAAATTAGTAATGATAAAATTGTACTTTAATCTCTTAAAAATGATGAAAATTTAATTTAATCCTTTAAAAATTATAAGAATATAAGTTAATAAATGGTGAAATTACATTTTTACTATCACAAAAGTACATAATTTAATTCCGCCCAAAATATTTTTTAACTTCCCCCAAGATAAACAATAAGAAGTAAGATCTATTCTTTGATTTAATCTTTTACGAACCTTAATAGAATAGAACTAAACTAAATTAATTAATAAAATCCTAATTAATCACAAATTAAATAATTAAAAAGATCTAAATATAAAACATTTAATAAAGAAATTGGCAAATCTCTTCATCTTGTGGTTTAAGGCTTTCAATCTATTTATTTTGTGGTTTAAAGCTTTTAATGAAAAATCACAGAAGGATGTCTAAAGTTTTGAATGAAAAGTCATGAAAGATGAATATGATATTTGATGTAAAGAAAATATTAGTCGAAAGAGAAGAACAAAAGGAAGAAAGAATGTAACTCTGGTCATATATTTTCGTTCGCTTGAATCATGTAATTGTAATACAAATGTTGGAGGTAAAAATGATTTTGATAAAGCTTATAAAACCAAAGATAAATGACATAATTTGTCACTCTTTAATATTATGAATATCTACATTACATAATTTATAACAAGTTAAGAAATTATGTTAAGTTACTTCATCTCTAAACTTATAATATTTTATTAATCTAAGCGATAAAAACTTCTTTTATATTAATATAATTTTAAAAGTTAATGTAAATTATAATTATTTATATTATATGTAACATCACAAGGAGTATATGTTACTCATCAAATATAAAATATTAGATAAAATTACTTATTTAGAGATTTTTTTATCTTTAATACTATCGATAATTTTTATAATAATTAATATTTTTTAGACTTTAAAATTATGTAGCTATGTAATTATAATTTATATCATCAAATATGTCATAGAGAATAACGATATAATTACACTTTAATATTAGTTAATCATAGACCTGTTCATGGACCGGACTACTCATCCAGGCCCGAAGCCTATCTGAAATTTAGGAGGGTTTGAGCAAAAATATTAAGCCCGAGAAATGGACTTGCACAAAAATATTAATTAGGCACGTTTAAAATATGGGTCGGGCTTGGGCTTGAACATTCAAAGTTCGAGCCCGGCCCATTTTTAAGTTTATAGTACTTTATTTTATGCCATTGTTATATATTATGTAATCTATAACACATTAAAAAATAAATTTATACTAAATATATAATATTACTCTAACATAAACATTAAAATAATATTAAGATGACTATATAAAAAATTCAATCAATAAAAATATATATAATTATTAAATATTTATATAATATAATATAATATAAATACTTTTTAAAAAAATTTAAAAAATAATAAGGGTGAATTTAAAATGAGTTTGAGTTGTCTATTATAAATATGGATGAATTTGGATAAAATTTTATACTCATATTTCAGACCGAGCTGAATTTAAGCAAGTATAAAATATATTAATATTATGTTTATGTCTAAACTCAGCCCGACCCATGAGTACCATTAGTCAATTATATCTAATGAGTTATAATTCATTGTAATTAAGAGAATATAATAATTACACTTTTAACCATTTACTTGTAATGCGTAGACACATAATTGGCGGCTAATGAATAACTAACATCAAATTAATAAATCACTAATACTTAATATCACATGTAAAGTTACTAATACATGTAGCAGTATAAATTTAAATACTATTTAAATCACAAATATTATTTAAAAAACATTCATCCACCTTCAATTGCAGTATTCCTGAAAGTTTAAACAGATAAATTTCAAAGCAGAGATATTTGTAGGTGAAATCGGATTGCGTTTGTGTTTGGATTAGATTTAAATATAATATTAATATATTTTTATTTGTTTAAGTTTGGTTTAGTCTAAAATATGAATTAATTTTTTTTAATTTATACATATTTGTCAATGTTAATCTAAGCTATTTTAAATACAGTCATATTATTTTACATATTTTTTGAAAATTGTTTATAATTTAATATTTAATAGTTTTATATATTATTTATTTAATAAAAGTTTATATATAGGTAATTTAAAATTTTTTAATATGTTTACATTATTGTATTATATATTATTATAAATATTAGGGATCGACTCGATTAAACAATGAATAAGTAAAAAATAATGGAAGAATTTGATAAATTAAACACACGAATTTAACGTAGAAAAACTTCTCCAAAGAGGATAAAAAGTCACGGGCAAAGATAATTTTACTATAATGGCAAAAGAACGAAGAGTACAAAAGATGGAAATAAAAACTAAACCCCAAAACCCGAAAATAAAGAACCCTCACAACATAAATACAAAATTCTCTAAAACTGTTATGAGTTCTAATCTTTAATGGGTGTGTTTTCTAAGGTTGTAAAATAGCCTATTTATAAGCTAAATTCGCAGGTCAAATAAATTATGTTAATAAATGCTAAATATACTATACTAATAAATACTAAATCTTCTAGAAAAAAAAATATATTTTGTTTAACTTGAATTGCAAGCAATCTCTTAATTTATTTAATAGGAATTTGGGTCACACAACTCTAACAATCTCCACATTGACACGAAATCTCATAGCACCATCTTTGTCAAAGCCCACCAAGGGCCTATCTTGAACTATGCAAGGAAATAACTGAGTCAGGTCTGTGCTTATAAATTTGAAGACTCCTAGCATTCGACTTGAGCATTGCCAAATCAAAACTAAACCGAGTCTAGTTTTCACGAATACAATGTCTTAACTTTTCAAAACCTGAATCCAAAAGAAAACCTCTCTTCAACGAAACGGTCATACCTTTTTCCCTCTTATGACCAAGTTGTCTCCATTCCAAATAAGTTGACTTCGACTCTGTAGTGAATAAAGGACGTTCGATTTCACTAGTCATTGTAGAACTTTCCAGTATGTAAAAACTGTTGGTTCTTTTACCTTTTAACAAAATGAGAGCCCCACGAAACACCTTAACGCCGCTTGACTTGATGTTGATTCTGCAACCTTTCAAGTCTAAAATACTCAGAGAGATGAGATTCTTTCATAAATCAAGTACATACCTGACATCTAAGAGTGTCCTAATCTTCCCATCATGCATCCTAGTTTTAATAGTATCAATACCAATTACCTTACTGGATGAATCGTTTCCCATGCGCACAACTCCACCTTTAACTGAACTGTAATGGAAAACCATTCTCTATTGGGATACATGAGGAAATAACATCTTGAATCTAGGATCCACTCGAATGTCAGCTCAGAGCTATTGCTCGTTGACACTAACAAGAAATCATCAGTGCTTTCATCAGCCAAATTAACACCAATTGTATCTTTCTTGTTACTATTAGTAACCTTTTTATTTCACAGTTTATAACAAATTGTTTTGTCGTGACCTAACTTCTTACAATAACGACACCTTTTGTCTCACTTCTTTGATGTTACCAAAATGGAAGCTTGTCTATCTGCCTTGCTATCTGAACCAAACTCTTTTTCGAGTTTGTCCTTACTTAACAAATGACCTTTCACATCCTCAAATGAGAGTTTGTCTCTGCCATAAATTAGGGTCTCCTTGAAAGACTTGTATGAAGAGGGTAAATAGCACAATAATACCATAGCCTGATCTTCATTGTCAATCTTAACCTCAACATTCTTTAAACCATTCAAAAGAGTAATAAATTGACTAATTTGATCTCCAAGAAGCTCATATTCGTTGATGTAAAACGTAAATAAATGTTGTTTCAACATTAAATGGTTAGCCAGAGACTTAGTCACATAAAGAGTTTCTAACCTTTTCCACAAGGCGAATGAGGTTTTCTCCATCAATACCTCCTACAATACCCTATTCGTGAGGCACAACTAGATTGCTGATGATGTCTTTTCATTAAGCTGTTCCCATTCTATATGATCTAGATTCTCATTCTTTTTCTCGATAATGACTTTTTCAAGCCAGTCTAAACTAGAATTGTCATTATCTGAACTTGCCACATATTGAAATTTGTGACACCATCAAACTTCTCAATGTCAAACCTTCTTGCTACCATCTCTAAATAGGCTGATCTACAAAAGGATTGAACTAGCTCTAATACCACTTGTTGGGGATCATCCTGATTAAGCAACAAACAAGTAAAAAATAGTGGAAATTTTGAGAAATTGAACACGCAAATTTAATGTGGAAAAATCCCTCCAAAAAGGATAAAAAACCATGGGCAAAGATAATTTTACTATAATGGAAAAAGAACGAAGAGTACAAAAGATGGAGGTAAAAACTAAAACCCAAACCCAAAAATAAAGAATCCTCACAACGTAAACACAAAATTCTCCAAAAGTGTTATGTAACAGCTCATTTTCAGTGGTGTCAAAAACAGTGGTTTAAAGACCATAATTCCAATGAGTGAGTTATTATTTTAATATTTTTTTAATGTCTATGGGATTATTTTAAGGTCATATTAAATTTTCACTAAGAAATTTTAAAGTTTAAATGGTTAATTATGTAAAAAAGACTAAATCATAAAGGTTGCAAAAGTGGGTATCTATTAGTTAAAAGGGTTAAATGGCTATGAAAAGGTAAATTGAAGGATGTAGTTGGTAAATATACCATAATGTATGTTATTGGATGTGCATGGATAGGTTTTAATGAAATTTTATTATTTTTAAAAGGTTAGTATGGTAATTTGATAATTAGGTTAAAAGATTAAGTAAATAAAAGATGAAACAAGCTATCATCTTCTTTCTTTTCTTATTTTTGAACCAAAAATTTCCATTGAAGGGGAGAAAGCTTCGGTTTTGAATTCCTTCATGCATGGTATGTAAATTTGTCCCCTTTTTAATGATTTTTATGTTTTTAAGTTCGTTTTAGCTTAATTTGGTTAGCTCAGGGGTTAATTTGCAAAACTGTTAAAGGTTGAGGGACTTTCTATGGTTATTTTTCATAGTTTTTGAAGTTATTTGATAGATTATTATGGTTGTTAAACAAATTTATTTTTTTAAGTGATTTTTGATAAATTTTGAAATAGGGGTTGAATTGTTGAAAGTGTAAATCCATGGGTTTTATTGTGAATTGTTGGTAATTATGGGTTGTACCAAGGTCCCTTGTCACATTGATTAATATGGATTTAGGTTAAAATGATTAATATTCAAGTTATAAGGTTAAGGACTAAATTGTGAAAAGTTAAAATATTAGGGGTAATTTCATAATTTTACATAAATATGAATTATGATTGTGAAGTACTTAATTGAATGAAATTATCTATTTAGATCAAGATAAACAACAACTGAACTTAAATCAAGGAAAGACTAAAGCTTTGAATTAGATTTTAACTCTACTATTACGACCATAGTTATCGAGGTAAGTTTGTATGAATTATAATCGTCTTAATGTTAGTTAAATTGACTATTTATTATATTGTGTTAGTTATAAATGGATTTGAATATACATGTAACAATGCTGTGAATAATTGACGGATAACGAATCCCATTTGAACCTTAAGAATTCTTAAGATACAAATGACATGTCATTAGAGATTTCATGTTTCGGGTGTTGGTCTTGAATATCCTACCGATGGCTGAGGTCCTACATTTATTGCGAATTCTCCACAGCTCGTGTGAACAACATCGTGTAGCTAACATTTCGACCCACAACTGGTGTGAGTAGGCCTATTTCACAACTCATGTGAACAGGCCTATTTCACAGCTCGTGTGAGCACTATTGAAAAGGAAAGGTTACAGTTATATGGAAAGGCACACTATGTGTGAGCATTCCCAAGTATCCGATGCAATTCTAGATGATTTAAAAGGTAAGTAAAGGAAATGGTATGGTAAGTATAGAATTGAAAAGGTTTATGATCTTATGAAAAGGTTGATGAGTTAAATGATATATATATGAAATCTACTTACTATATGATGGAACTCATATGTATCATGGATGAGCCTACTAACTTGTGAGTTTGATGGTGCTTGTATAGGCTTCTATTAAGCTTATGGTCTCGGTAATGATATTATGCTTCTTCTATAGTTTGTACTAAAGAAATGGTAAGTTATGTTTAAGTTCATACGAGCTTACTAAGCACTAGTTGCTTACGTATTTACTTTCCTTTGTTTTATAGATTAATAGAAGCTCGACCGGTTGGAAGATTGTCAGGGATCAATCATACTATCGAATAACCATTTCGGTAGTTTTTGAGTAATTTGACCAAGGTTATATATGGCATGTATAGGACATTTTGTAACAGTCCATTTTCAGTGAAATTGGAACAGTAGTTTCAGGATCACAAATTCAAGTCAAAAAGAAAAATTATTTTAATATTATCGCATGGTTCATATTAGGATAGGAATATTATATGAAAATACTGATAAGAAAATTTTACCGATTAGTGATTATTTATGGAAAGGACCAAATTGCATAAATGCAAAAGTTAAATTCTAGAAGCTATAAGTATTAAATAGCTGTAGAATTCAAAACTTGAGGTCCTTATATAGTAATTAGACCATTAAAGAAAGTTAGTAGATATTTTTGATGATTCATCCATGGAAAAATTAGAAAAGGTTAAGGACTAAATTGGAAAGTAATAAAATTAAAAGATGATAATTAAATTAAATAGATATTATCATCTTATTTTCATCATCTTCCCCAACATTTTGCATGGAAACCCTAGGAGAGAGAGAGACGACTATTCAGGCTTAATTGGGTAAGTATTCAAGTCCCATTTTTAGTAATTTTTATATTTTTGAGATCGGGATAGTTAAATCTTTCTATTTTGGGGACTAATTTGAAAAGATATCAAAGTATAGAAGTTGTGCCATGGATGAATATGCTAAAAATTTGAAATTTATGGTAGAAAATGAAAGGTTGTTAGTAGATAAACAACTTTTACAAAGAGAATTTTGGTGAAAACATGATTTAGGGACTAAATTAAAAAGTTGTAAAACCCATGGAAAAATTCTAATTTTTTTGAAATTCATGGGATGTTATGTGATATATAGAATTCAGCTAGGCTTGGAATAAGGATTAAATTGCAAGAATTTCATTTTCCGAGCCTAGAGACTAAATTGGAATTTGCGAAATGTTTAGGGGCAAAATTATAATTTTACCTAGAATGTAAATTAAACTCAATTGAATATGAAATGTGTTAAATTAATGTTAAATTTATTTATATAGATCAGAATAACTCAAATTTGAAGATAAGCCAAGGAAAAGAAAAAGTTTTGGATTAGTAGACTTACATACGAATAAGTGTCGAGGTAAGTTCGTGTAACTTAATTAAGCATGTGTATATGTTTGAATTGATGTTGTATTTGGATTGAATGTGGTATAAGTTTATGTGAAACATATGAATGTTATAAATGTAAGAAATGAAGACATGCTCAGAAATGTCAGAAAAAGGGTTAAATTCAATTTAAATATAGAAATTCAATGGATATATGTGATTTCCCGCATTAAATGTGGTCCTACATATGTTGTAGATGGGATTTAGCTCAGATGAGTAATCCCTAATATAGCCTCTCGAGCATCCTATTAATAGTTTCTATGAGCAACCTGATTGGTAGTGAACTTGCATGTATTGCACACTACCGTAGCTCTTTGTGAGCGTCCTAATATGATTCGATCGGTTGTGTTTCGGCATATATTGCAAACACAAATGCAGCTCTTTGTGAGCGTCCTGATATAGCTCGCTTGAACTCCCTGAGATACGGCTATTCGGTGCTCTTGTTACATGGCTCTTTGAGAGCAATCCTGATAAGCTTCTTAAGAGTTTCTTGATTAAAAGTTCTTTGTGAACTTCCTGAGTTGTGGCTCTAATGAGCACTCTTGAGATTTAGCCCGGATGAGCATTCTAATATAGGGATCATAAGAGCATTCTAATAAGTGGCTCAAAGTGTATACTCTAATTTTGTGCCCAAAAGGGTACCCCTGGACATGAATTGATGGATTTTTGAATTGTACACCGTGAGTGTACTACCTGAGTATCCATCAATATTTCAGAAATTCAATGGACAACATCCCTGATATGAGAAATTGCAAGATCAAAAGAAAGATGTATTGAACGTATATGAAATATCTGAAAATTGTGACATGATAGCTCATCTATGCATAATTGATATACATATGAATTACATGACTAACTTGTTTGATTGAGTGTATGTATTTAGGTAATTTGTTAAATTGTAGGAAGCATGTTATTTTATGCTTAATATTAATAAACATGATTAGTAAGTTTAATTCATGTATTACGAACTTACTAAGTATTAAATGCTTACTAGATTCTTTTTTCCCAATTTTATAGTGCTCGGAAGCTCACAAAGGTTGGAGATCGGTCGGAGATCGGTCGGAGTATCATCACACTATCCACTTATTTATTTTGGTATAACTAGAAAATTTATTTTGGTATAATGACATGTATAGGCTAACTTTGCTAATGTTGGTATGTAAATGGTTGTAATATAGTCATTGGAATGGCTAATGATAATATATTTTGGTATATTGCTATAAGGTATATCTTGTTTAATATATAAGCATATGGTATGATTTCATTGAATTAGGGTAAAATATAAATCTTCACAAAAAGGTAAGAATATAAACATGAGTACATGTACATGTGTGGATATATCATGTTAGATGGTAAGATTGGCTAGGTTATGATGTTTGAATTGGCTGATAAATATTTGTAAGTTTTGGTGTAGGTTGATGATAAGTTTGGGTGAGGAAATAAAGCTAGGAAATGGCTTTATTTTGTCCACAGAGGTAGACACATGGGCGTGTGTCTAGACCGTGTGTGACACATGGCTTGGCACATGGGCATGTGGTTTGGCCGTTTGTACCCTGCATCTTAAATTTGAGAAATAAAATGCCTAGAATTGGGCACACAGGCGGAGACACGGGCGTGTGTCTCAGCCATGTGAAAAACATAGCCTAGCATATGGGTGTGTGTCACGCCCGTGTAAAACCTGCACCTAATTTTTTAAAATAAATTGACCACACAGCCTAGCACACGGGTGTGTGACTTGGCCATGTGACCTATGCATTTAACTAAGTTGCAAGTCAGAGAGTTACATGCGTTAGGGACACGGGCGTGTGCCCTACCTTGTATGCCACACGGCCTAAGACATGGGTGTGTGAGCCACACGGCCTGACCACACAGGCGTGTGACTCCTGTATATAAGAAAAATTTTGAAATTTTGTGAAAAATTTCTTGAGTTCCTAATTTAGTCCTAGCTTACTTCTAATGCTTAAATTGTGCCTCGAGGGTCCAATTAAGGGACAACACTACTAGTTTTGGATATGAATAGTAAATGACATAAATTAATTGTATTTGTTCTGTAAACTCCGGTAATGCTTCATAACCCTATTCCGGCGGCAGATACAGGTTAGAGGTGTTACACATTTGTAATGGTAGTTCATGAATGTGTTAATGGTTGATTTGGTATGTACATGCTTTTGAAGTATACGTTTGGTTTGATGGACTTTTAATGCCTTGTAAAGTTAGGTCATCTTGGCCACATTTAAGTACTTGAAGTGTAGCACCCCTAACCCGTATCCGTTGCTGGAATAGGGTTACGAAGCATTACCAGACTTAATTCAAAAATAAGCATACATTTCACATACAAATTCTAATTCCAAATGTACATTATTCAATGTCAATCACAATGTCCCTAATACGAGCCTACAAAGCCCAAATTATGCATTAATAGTGGTTTGAGACTAAATCAATAACTTATGAAAATTTTGGAAAATCATTGAAAATTTCTAGATACAAGGGACACACGCTCATGTGGCCAGGCCGTGTGTCTCACATGGCCAAAAGACACACCTGTGTCATAGGTCGTGTGGACATTCGAAATGGGATCACATGGCCGTGTCCTAGACCGTGTCCTACCCCGTGTAACTCTCTAACTTGTGTCACATAGCCAACCACATGCCTGTGTGACTAGCCCGTATAACTCACTGACTTGTTTTCATTAAATGCTACAGAGGACACACAGCCATGTTACCTAACTGTGTGTTATACATGGCTAAGACACATGCCCATGTGGATAAAAATAAGCTAGTTTACAAGCCACATTTCTCACCCAATTTGCATTCACCTATACCAACCAAAATTGCATATGTCAATGTCTTCCAATAGCATTTAAACTCATCTAAACCAAGTTCAATTCATGCTATAGCAATACCATCAACCATAAGACACACAAGTATCACAATAAGCCATTCAACTTCATACCAAATTCACATTCTCAAATCATCAATATCGTCACTTTCAATTATACATCATTTTACCTAAAACCACAAGCATACAAATCTCAAATTTCAACCATTTGGTACTCCATATACCAAATCACAACAAACATTTATATAACAATTATGCACAACATATCAAAAGGCCATTTGCACATGCACATACATCAACAAGTATGACAAAATAAGCCAAGTCACATGGCTTTACACATAACCAAGCATTCGTCATTTACAAGTCAATTCAAATGGCTAAATCTATTACTAAACCATAGACCAAAATGACCATAACTCCTATACATGCCATATAACCAAAATACACAAGTTTAACAGTACCAAAATGGTAGTTGGATAGTGTGATGCGATCTCCAATGACTTCTAAATCGAGCGAGCTTCCGAATCACTATAAAACATAGAAAAGAAAAGAGAGTAAGCTATTAAGCTTAGTAAGCTCATATAATATAGAATTAAACTTACCATTTATTTATAATTTAGGCAACTAAACATAGTGTAATTCAATCATTTTATCAAATGCCTAAACACATATAACCACCAATAGGTTAGTCATGTAAAGTGCATATAATCATCTAATCATATGGATGAACACACAGTCATTCAAATTTCATATACATATATCATCCATTTCATATCTCAATATAGTATGAAATACCTTTTCCATGTAATTCATTCAACTCATTATGCAAGTTCTCATCAATTCATTTAACTTGTAACGGAACTATGCCCGTTAAACCACTTAGAAATGTCGTTAGATACACGGATGGTACACACGAAGTGTACTAAATGGTAATCTGTCAATTCCTATACATATATGCTCTTTCGAGGTATAAACAGTAAGCTCTTTCTAAGCTGAAATAATAGTAAGCTCAAATGAGCTAAGAAATGGTAAGCTCTTACGAGCTGAAATATTGGTAAGCTCATAAGAGCTGTGGTGAGTCCGCAACACATTTTGGAATCTCAACCAAATGGTAACCTTAGTGTAATGGGCCAATTTAGCCCGGGACCATATGTTAAAACCAAAAACAAAAAATAAACCAAATTATTTAGAGAGTCCAATGTCCATTACTAATTCTAAGCCCAAATTACAAAATCAATGCCCAAACAGTGGCCCAGATTGATTACAACAGCCCGATTGGCCCATTTCTTTAACATTTTCGGTAGAAAACCCTAGGGCTAGCTTCAGGCGCCGCAAGCCTCCACCAGCACACCTCCGTATGATAGTTATACACCCCGTACCGTCACATCCGCGTGCCAACACATGTCCTGGCCTCCGTACCTTCGTACCTGCACATAAATGCAAAAGGGACAGCAAATACAATAAAACGAAAAAACATTGTATTTTTCATTTTATTTCAAATCAGTTATAAAAGGCCGAAGATAACCATTGTAATGACCTTACGGTTTCGAATAGAAAAATGCAGAATCAATTTAGAAAGAAAAAGGTTGCATTTTATTTTGATTTTTTTTTTTTTTTTGCTTTGAAGCTTTATTTCGTTGTTTGTTTTTCTTTTACTTTAATTTTTCTTTCGAAAATAAAAAAGAGAAAAGAATCGGATACTTACCTTGGTCCCCTCGTCGCTGGAGAGTCCTTTTCGTGCAACGTCAGCCATTGGCCCACGACTGCGGCGCGACGGACACCGAAGGCCCTATGTGATAGCCCTATTTTGACTCTAGTCGGAACAGTGGCTTCGGAACCACAAATCTGAATCGAAAAATATTTGAATATTATTTTTCTGGGTTTTGATGGTGTGAACTTTGATGTGTTAAAGTTTTATGATTTAATTTTGAGGTTTGGGTGCTTAATTGCTAAAAAAGGGTTAAATTGCATTAAATAAATTAATTGTATGCTACTATGAAAAGGCTTAAATGTCATGTTTCTTTAGCATGGGGTGTTAAATGGAAAATAAGACATTCTTGAAGTAGTGAACGGTAATGGTGGTAAGTAAATGTTATGACATGCATGTTATAATGATGTTTCAAATTAAATATTTTATAATAGGGAATATGTTATAATATTATAATTGGGGGTGATAAAAACAAAGTTTTTGTCATTTTCCTCTCCCCATTTTGCCGAAAATATAATAGATAAAAGAAGAAAGAAAGCCATTTTGTGCTTTCATCTTTGCATGGCCGGTTGTGAAGAAAGAAAAGAGAGAAAAATAAGCTTCTAAGTTTCGGTTCTTAACAAGCAAAATTTAAGGTATTATTTCATGTTATTTCCTTTAGATTTTATGAAATTTAGTTGATTGTTAAGTTCTTAATATGACACATGTGTTAATTTTTTTGAATTTGTGATGAATGATGCATTCAGCCATGATTTAGATGTGCTAAATTTTTGATAAATTGATGTTGTATATTGGGAAATGATTATATGTGAGTATAAATTAGTTGAACTTTGCTATGAATGGCTAAAAGGAGTAAATTGCATTCAGCTATTATGGAAATGTGAAAATTGTGTTTAATTTTTGAAATTGTTAATTAAATTGTTAGTATGTGTTTTTATGGTTGCGAATGTGAACCAAGGTGAGTATAAATATTATTTTTAAGTTTGATATGTGTGGATTAATTTGGTTTGAAATTTTCATTTTTTTAAAATTTTACCGTTTGGATATTAAATTGATAATTAGGACTTAATTGTATAAAAAAAATTAAATATCTTGTGATTGATTTTATAAGGGCCGAATGGTGAATGTTCTTATACTTGGAAGTAGTTATAATGCAATTAAGCCATGTAGAGTGGTAATGGACGGCATTGTCCATTAAAAATAAAATGATGCATGTCACTATTAAAGGTTAAATTAGTAAATAGATTAATAAATTGATATTTAGTAAAGAAAAACATGAAAAATGATTGCATGTTCCTCTTCTTTCTTGTTTTTACCGAAACTAAGAGCAAGAGAAGAAAGTTTTCAGCCTTGTTGTATTCGGCTCTTTCAAGTAAAAAAAAAAAAAAAGGTATGTTTTTATAATAGTTTTGTTAAATTGTTTATATTTATAAGTTAAGTATCATGAAATTTGCAAAGCCCATGTGTAAATTCTAGAAGTGGATAATGCTAGTACATTCGGCTATGGATGGATGTTTGAGTTTATTGTAATTAATGTTAGAAAATAAGCTTAGTGTTAGATTATCTAAGCTAGTATTAAATTTGTAATGATGTTGTGTATATTGGATTTATTTGCATAATTTAGTGAATTGAAAGATTTAAATTGCGAAATTATGAAGGTTGGATGATAATTAATTAATTAAATTATATGAGCAATCAGTCAAGGAGGAATAGTTGTATGAAATTAAAGTTTAATGAATGGGGTTGTGCTATGTGAAGTGTATAATTACATGACTTCGATAATTGTTTGCTTGTGCTTTGAGAATTATTAATGCATTTGAATGTGTGAATTTTGAATGGAAATAAAATTGATTAAGTAATTTAGTAAGTTGATTTGTTTTAATTTAGCTCAAGAACAAAGAGAGCTAAATTCGGATAGGGGGAAGGCGAAATTAATCGAATAGCCGTTTGAAATCGTTCGACATCCGAGGCAAGTTTTAAGTGATTAAATATGTGTTAAATTGTATATTAACATGGTATATTATGGAAAGGAAGTAATCTTTATTGTACATATGTGTATAATGCCGAATGTGATGGTGAATAAAGATAGATGATATGTTATATAGTCAATTAGTAAATATATAATGTGAAGTGAGATGTTAATACATGTTAAGGCCGAATGGCAATGTATGAGAAGTAATAAGATATTGATTAGTACCATGTTTGAACGATATTAAGCTCTTGTAATATGTTCGTATGATATGAAAATTGGGAATAGATGTTTAAATGTGAGTGAGAGCTCGATTGTAATTTATAAGTTATGATCGGGCAATTAGCCTAGCAAGTTTCAAGCTGGTGATCATTTTCGGGCTACGAGCCTAGCAGGCCTTGTGCCGGTGATGAGTTTCGGGCTTTAAGCCTAGTAGGTATTGTGCCATTGTATTTGAATCAAATTGGTACTTAGCGAGCAATATGCCCGAACATTATTACGAGACTTTGGATCGATGTGTTATTACGTGAGTTAATATACATGGAAAAGTTAAACATAAGCTCAAATTTTGTTAGCTCATAATAAAGTACGTATGTGTTTTATTATGCAATTAAAGTATAAAAAATGTGTTTGAATGATGGTTATGTATCCGAATGTGATCGAGTAAGTTGTACCTCATGAAATTAAGTTATGAATAGATGAATATATGGTATAACTTTTGGCCATTTATGGCATAAGTAAATATACATGCTAAATGGAACTTGAGTATTCGGTTGAGCGTAAGCTTATACTTTGCTATGTGTTAAGGCCGGTTGGCAAGTTATGAAATTAAATAATATTAATATCATGTGCTTATGATCGAATGATGCTAAGCTTTTGTTAATGTGTTTGTGCAATGTGGAAACTATTGTGGATTGACTACAGTACTATATTATTCGGGCCTTTGGCCTAGCAAGCTTTAAGCTGGTGATTATTATTAACGGGCTTCGAGCCTAGCAGGCGTAAAGCCGGTGAATGAATATCAGACTTAAAAGTCTAGCAGGCTTTGTGCCGGTGAGATAATAAAAGTCTAAGACTATGAAGCTTTGTGCTAATACAACATTTGAATTCGTTCAATAAATTAAGTTGTCCAGGTATGTATAATGTATTTATGCACTGATTGTAGTTTCGGCTACCCTACTATTAGTGGCTTTGGCTACTTCATGGCTCTGCCATGTCTGTACGGCACTATGTGCTAACCTCTGTATATCTGTTCATATTCCGAAATTGCTCAATGGGATTAAATTGGCTGTATTGTGATGAAGTGATCGTACAGGTGAACTGAAAATGGTATGGTATACTGAGAATGTTACTGCTAAGTATATTTATGATTGGTATGTGGGTTGTACACAAAGAGTAAGCTAATTGTTTAATGATATGTGACAATCTATGATGTACATATAGTATTTGGTGAATATTATGAGAACAACATGATTTGGAATAAGTCTTGATTCTTGATGACATTGAAATTATCTGTCTATGCTTATGTTTCATAGCTATGTATTCTTACCATGATGAATGAAATGATATGGTATTGATTTAGTAAGCAATAACTGTAAATGAGTAAATTTAGCCTGGACAGCTTTGGGTTACTGCAGTGGTGTGACTTTGAAAATACACTAAAAATAGTGGGAGATGAGTTATAGGCTGAATAAAATATGGAATTAAATCCTAATGAATCTAGTTTCACATAAAAGAAACCATGAAAGCAAAATAATTGCCTAGAATGAGATATTTGAAGTTGGGTGAGATAGAGTCAGAATTACTCTGAAATCCCCTGTTCTATTTTGAGAAAATCATTATAAATTGTAAAAAAAATCCATGAGTTGTAATTTATATTATTAGAATCCTTAATGAGTCTATTTTCAATATAAATAGACGAGAACATTATCCGAGTCCTGAGCTATGAGATAATTGAACTTTAGTACAGAAGGGTCGGAACTGTCAGATAGTGAATCAGGGGTAAATTTGAGGAATAAACTATATTAATTGGAAAAGCCAAAAATTATGGAAATTTTATGGTAGAAAGGTAAATAAGTCTAGTTTCAAGTAAAATTAACGGAACTTGATTTGGAGTTTCGCAGCTCCAGATATAAATAATTTAGTGACTATTGCTCTAGAAGATAGCTTGTAGTGAACTTGTGATTATGTTGTAAACATTGATAAAACTTGTTAACGAGTTGCTTATTGTTTTCATATGAACTTACCAAGTGTAAAGCTTACTCCCCCTTTCTTTCCTATATTCCCTAGGGTTACCAGTTAGCTCGGGTTAGAGGCCGTCAGAGATATTATCACATTGTCGAGTTCACACTATTGGCGTAAGTAAATCCAAGTGTTTCCGAGTCTATGGCATATATAGGGTTGTAAAGTTGAGTAGGTAATATTATGATTTAGCCAAAGGCATTGGCTTGTGGTTAAGGTAGTATGTATTCTTATAAATTGGCCTATATCAGCTAATAATGTTATGGACCTATATAATTATTCTTATGCTTGTATGTTATTATCTTTTGTGATGTGGTTCATAGCATGATTGTTAGCAATTTTTTTTTTAAATAGCTTCTTGAGTGCTTGAGTGTCCCCGATTTGATCTCGGACCACCTTGAATGTATGTTTTGGGCCTCGTAAGTCGTTTAGGGGACAGTATGTGTGTAAAGTGAAAAGTTTAAATTGATAAAAAAAATTTTACCGGTAGCACCTCGAACCCTGTTCCGGAGTTGAATACGGGCGAGGGGTGTTACATCCTAGGCCGGACTTGGGAAAGACCGAAAAGGGGAAAGGGGATTTTTTAGAGTGTTTTAGGTTTTTTTGAAAAGATAAGGGGAGGAAAAGAAGTTTTTTAAAATTTATTATTATTATTATACATATTAAAACGACAGCATTTTATCAAAGGCCTTTTTAATACAAAACGACGCCGTTTAATCACGCAATCCGCGTGCGACCCGACCCCTTTTCCTAAGGCTCCGCGCGTTTTCATTTAAAAAGGGTTATTTCCCCTTTTAATCCTCCCTCTTTTTCGCGTGTTTTTAATTTGCTCCTCTTTATTTCTTCTGTCTTTGTAATGTCACCCCATAATTTTTGTGTATGTTGCATTTTGGTCCACACCTAAAACGCTGCGCATAAGATCCAGGGATATTTCCCAGATCAGGCCTCCGTTTTTTGCGCGTGTTATAAATTTGGTCCTTATGCGCATATTCCTTTTTTTTACTCCTAATTTTATTTTTCTTTTAATTCAGTCCCTATTTTGTCGATTTCTAACCCTTTTTATTTTAATATTCTGTATTAAATATTTTATTTACTATTCACATTAGGCTATTATATTATATATATCACTTACTATATACATTATTATTCACGTAATAGTCTTTAATATTCCTAAAAAATAATTTCAAATTTGTTGTATTTCTCTTATAAAAAAATGTTTTATTATCTAATTAAATATTTTATTATATTATTTATCTAAAATATATATTATTTATTTTTTAAACCTTTTTATTCTAAGTTTTATGTATATTATTTATATTAAATTTATAGATTTACTCATTTTCAATTTCCTTTTTTGTATATGTTATTCAGTTTAAGAACTTATATATAGTGTTTATTTCAAATATTTTATGCATAATTTAGTTTAAACTTTTATTTGATATTTTGATTTGTTTATAAATTTGTTCTTTTAAATTGCTTTACATGTTATTTCACTTCCAATTGTTTTGTGTATTAATCATTCTAATTTTTTTATATTAATATTTTATAGTATTTATTCTAAATTTGTTTTTTTAGGTACTGTTTATTTAAAATTTTACTTACATTTTTAACCCATTTATTTTCTTATTTTATTTTTGTTTTAAACTTCCATTTTTTTTTACCTTTTATTACTTATTTTAAACTTGTTTATACCTTTTTCTTTTTATATGCATGTAACTTTGTTTCATATTCTCTGATGGATAATTGTGAAATTGTACCTCTTGAATTTGTTGCTATCACGTGTATTATATCTCTTAATCTGTATCTGTCGATTACTTGTGATTCATTAGTATACATTTTGTGTATGAATTATTACATTGTGTAGTATATTATCATTCCATTGCGTTTTACTTGTTCAAGAAAATCATGTTTTAATTTTATTGAAGTTTTAAAGTCATTCTATTCAAAGCTTTTTAAAATAAGGCAATGCTAGTGCTTTGAAGCTTCGAGGAAATCGTGCCCTAACTCACTGGGTTCCGATTTTTCTCGATAAATCTTAGTAACCGAGTACCCTTTTTCAACCGAATTACATACATTTTCAAATAAAAACTTATTCTCGAGAATTTGAAGCGTTGCGTCCTAACTCACTGGATGTGACATTTCATTGTTCCAAGATAAGAATTTAAAAAAAAATACAAAATCAAGGCAATATTTTATGTTTTGGAATTTTGAAAAATCAAGCCCTAACTTACTGGGTTCTGTTTTTTTCATTTGATCCAAAATAATTAAATACCCATTTGAATTTAAGTGCATGAGCTTTTTAAAATAAAAAGACAAGCTTAATTTTGAAAATTGAGATGTTGCATCCTAACTTATTGGGTACGGCATCCTATTTCTTTGAGATAAGCAAGTCTCGATATTCACTTTGGTTCTTTTAAATGTTCTTTTAAATAAAATGATCGTATTTTAAAATCTTTTCAAACGTTTGATGTTAGGACACTAAGTAATCAATTAGGTACCGATTTTGGGCGTTACGAGGGTGCTAACCCTTCCTCGTATGTAACCAACTCCCGAACCCATTTTTTGAATTTCGTAGACCAAAATCATTGTTTTAATAAATCAAGATGTTTTGTTAAAACGATCAATTTCAAGGTGATCCGATCACACCTCGAAAAAGGTCGGTGGTGACTCCATTTCCAATTTTTTTTATTTTTTTAAATCGATCCCTATATTTTTTCAAAATTCAAAATTTGAAAAAGATTGGTTTCGACACCTAGTAACATGTCACTCGTATCCTACGAATTCCTAAGATTCAAACTAGGCTTGGTATTCTTCAAACTCATTTATTAAGCATTCAATAATCATGTAATTTATTTTCTCAATTCATATACAGAATTTTCAATTAAGTACATATATAAATACTAAATTCTAATTATAAGAACTTACCTCATATAACACGGATGGAAACGATCGTCAATTCGATAACTTTGCTTTTCCCTGACCTAATTCCAAACTTTGCTTTTCTTGATCTATATATAATCAAATTTAGCTCATTCAATTATCATTCTATTCAATTTAGCCCAAATTACACATTTTGGAAAAAATACACTTTTGCCCCTAATATTTTAACTTCTTTACAATTTAGTCCTTATCACATAAAAAATGTAAATTCATTCAATTTAACCATAACGCATGCTAGCGAAATTTCTCTTATCAACATACTAGCACATTTTTTTCATTTAATTCACATTTTAACCAGAAAATTTTCATATTTCATAAATAAATCCCTAATTTACAATTTTACCAAAAATCACTTTACAAATGTTGTTTATCTAACAACAACCATTCATCATCCATCATAAAGCATAAAAATACATGTATATTCATCAACGAAAAATATCTAGACTTTTAAAAAATTCTCAAATTAGTCCCTGGGCTAGCTAGACTAAGTTGCAACAATTCTAAAAACATAAAAATTATTAAAAACCGAGCAAAATGTACTTACGTGCAAGGAGTTTATAGCCAAACCTTCAAGAGCTCAACAATGGAGTTTCTAATTCTTATTTTAGGTGGTGGAAGCTTGTTTGGAAGATGATACTTTGTTATTTCTTTAATTTACTAAACTTATTAATTCATTTATTTATTTAACCTTTGTTATAAATCATTAAAATTCATTTAATCATGTCCAATAATGTCCAATAACTTTATAAATAGGCTAATTACTACTTAATAACCTTTATTTTAAAGTTCTATAGCTATTAGACCACTTTGCCTATGGAAGACAACTTTTTACATTTTACGCGATTTAGTCCTTTTTCACAAATTAAGCATTGAAACAGTAAAATTTCTTAATGAAATTTTCACACAATCATATTATCATGTTGTAGACATTAAAATAATAATAATATAATTATTTTAACCTCGCATTTGTGGTTCCAAAACCATTGTTTCGATTTGACTAAAAACGGCTGGTACATGAAGTACATGATCTTTGTTGGTATGTTTGTAATGATATACAAATGGTTACATGTGATGTACTTGGTAGTTAAGGAACTAGGTTTTATGCTTGAAATATGGCCATAATGAATTGTTTTGGTTAATGATGTTTTAGTATAAATGTGGTGCCTTTGAATGGTATATTGGTCAAATGAAGTAGGATGTTTGAAATGGTATGTTTTGGTGTGATTGAATGATGTTTGAATCTCTTGACTGTGTGCACAAATGAGATGTTTGGTTAGGTGTGTTTTGGCCTTGAAATGGCTTGTTTTATGGTCAAATTATGGATCACACGACCTGGGACATAGCTGTCACATGGTTGTGCGACACACACGGCCGTGTATCATTTGTAAATTCTTAGTGTATTAAGTTAGTGAGTTACACGGCCTAGCACATGGCTTGTGACACGACCGTGTGTTGCAAGTCAAAGAGTTTTACGATCTGGCACACGGCCTGCGACACGGCCGTGTGACCCAACTCAGTGAGTTACACGGGTGGAGACACGGGCTGAGACACAACCGTGTGTCCCTTTGTTTGATTGTTACACAGCCTGGGCTATGTCATACGGCCGGGTGACTCATGTTTTTAAATTTTCCAAAATTTTCCCAAATATTTTGTTTTGTTTCAAATTAGTCTCGAATTGCTTTTAAGCTATTTTTAGGGCATCGAAGGCTCGATTTAAGGACCAAATGCATATGTTTGATTGGTTTTTAACAATTTTAATTTATTTAATGTTATGATGATAAATGTTATTCCAATTGTTCGATAATGCTCTGTAACCCTAATCTGGCGATGGAGATGAGTTAGGGGTGTTACATGTTATGAGTTCTAATCTTTAATGGGTTTGTTTTCTAATATTGTAAAAGAGCCTATTTATAGACTAAATTCATAGGTCAAATAAATTATGCTAATAAATCTTAAATATATTATACTAATAAATACTAAATCTTCTAGAAAGAAAATATATTTTGTTTAACTTGACTTGCAAGCAATTTCTTATTTTATTTAACAGGAATTTGGGTCATACAACTCTAACAATAAATTTAACTTTTATTTGATATAAATTACATAATATTCATAAAAACATATTATAATATATTAAAAAATTAGAAAATAGGTTGGATAGATCGGAATTTGGCTTTCAATGCTTTGAGTTTGAGCTCAATCAATATTTTAAATAAGCTTAATTTTTTACCTAAGATCATTTTTTAGCCTAATAACTTTTTCCAAATTCTCTAAAATTTCAAGTGAACTATTGGACTCAGATAGATAACTTGGAATAGCACATTATTAAAGGTAATTATTTAATACACAACTTATTGAGTTAAACATGATTAAAAGTGTGACAAGTGATAAATTTGTTTATATTTTAATTTTTTATTATTTACTATACACTATAAAACATA
This sequence comes from Gossypium stocksii, assembly GCA_020496765.1. NCBI lineage: Eukaryota > Viridiplantae > Streptophyta > Magnoliopsida > Malvales > Malvaceae > Gossypium > Gossypium stocksii. Next base: position 49,510,447 of record CM035624.1, read on the forward strand.
TATAATATCTAATTTATTCGTGAAGTCTAAAATTTTTAAAAATTATGAGTATTTTTTTGAAACTAATTTTCATTCCAACTAATATGATATATTTAAAAATTTAAATTAATCCCATCATAGTAAAATATTATAATTATTACAGTTTGGAATTGTCAGCTAAATGTACTAAATTGTTTTTCAACGCCATCTCAAATTGTAATTCCTTCGGTTCTTTTTGTCTAAATGTAATATACACAGAATCACAGCTTTGGACAGAAGCAACAAGCAATTGGATGTTTGACCGTTGACCTCCCGCGTTTCCTTAATTTCCCCGTTCCGTTTCTGCCACTAAGGAACTTCGAATCAATAATTACAAATCAGGTTGGTAAATCTCGTAGTTATCTCAAAAGTTGGAGGGTATAAAAATAAGTTCGCCTGTCCTTAAAATTAAAATAATAGAAGGTACAGCTAAGCTAAGCGGACATAATAATTCTGCTACTAGTGAACTCCATTCTCAGAAGAGCGCGTGGTGGCTTGAGCTGCTGAAGCACAACGTAAATTCAAGCGGGGAGAGAGAGGGGCGCGTGAGAAAGCGAAATGCATAATGAAAAGCGGTGGTGGGGCAACTATGTATAATTAATTCAAGGGTCTTTTTCTCTTTTATCTAACTTTTGCTTTCTCTTCCCTCCCAATTCCCCCCCCCCCTCTCTCTCCCTCACCTAAACCTAATTCTTTTGATTGTTAGAGAAGAGAGGTACCAAGGAGAGGGTGAAGAAGAAATAAAAAATATCATTAGTTTCTTTTGAATTTTGATTGTTAATTTGAGAGTAGTGAAGGAAGAAGTAGAAGAAATTAAAGAAGATGACTCCAGCTAATTTGACAGGGCAGTTTGGTGACACCACATACACTAAGGTGTTTGTGGGAGGGCTGGCATGGGAGACTCACAAGGATACCATGAAGAAGTACTTTGAGCAATTCGGTGACATCTTGGAGGCTGTCGTAATCACTGATAAGGCCACTGGCAGATCTAAAGGCTATGGATTTGTATGGTTTCATTCCTTTCTTCTCACCTTTTTTTTTAACTTCATTTTTCAGTTTCCATATTATATTTTTGATCACTTCAATTTCAAGCAAATAAAAGATCTAGTCACTAGTGATGGATTTTGAAAAGAGTGAAACCAAAGTAGATGATGAGATTGAAAATGTGCTGCTTTGTTTTGGATTATTATTATCATAGGTAACGTTTCGTGAACCGGATGCCGCCATGAGAGCTTGCGTTGATGCTGCTCCTGTGATCGATGGGAGAAGGGCTAATTGCAACCTTGCTTCTTTGGGTGTTCAAAGATCCAAACCCTCTACTCCAAAGCATGGTGATCAACTGCTTCCTTTCCTTGCTTTTCAATCTATTTGTTTCTAAATGATCTATGGAATTATCTCAACTTATTAGGTTTTAGGTGATCGCATATGTATATTTCAGATCTGAAGTAAAAGATACGTGATGTCATTTCTTTCTTTGTTCTTTTCCTTCTTTTTGCTTTATTGTTGCTTAATTATCGTCAAGTTTAGCAGGTTTTTACTATACGTTTAACGTTATCAGTGAAAAAGAAATTGATATCTAGGGCCCAAGCCAACATTCCATTTTCATGCAAAAATTCACCATGGAATATAGTGAAGAATATTCTTCAAAAAATGGAAAATGGAGCAGCTTTATCCCGTAACTCATGCGTAATGCTGCATGGGAAATTTACTAAATTCTGATCAACTCATGTCTTTTATTTTGTTGTTCTATTGTAAACTTTTGCAAACAAAGAGCAAAGAAAAAAAATAGTACTAGTAAATACTGAAATATGTCCATAATATTTATGTTCATGCATTAAAGGAGCAATACTGAAAGATTACGATTGTTATTTGTGTTAGTTTAAAAAAAAAATTTATTTAATAAATATGAAAGGGGGTTGGTGTTGCAGGCAGGAATTTTAGGGTAATGAGCACTTTTCAAACAGGGTTTGGAGGTGGAGTCGGAACTGCAACAGCGTTTGCTTCGGCAGCAACCTTTCCCCCTCATTATGCCATCCAACAAGGGATCCCTTGTAATGTTTATGGGTATGCATGCTTCTCATGCCATTAAACTAATTAATTAGAGACATTAATTATATTCCATTTTCTCTCTCTAACTTCTTTTACATATCTGTATCTGTTCTCTCTCTATGTATATTTCAAATATAATGATGACAGTTCATGTGATATTTTGTATGTACACATGACATTTCATATATATATATTATATAAAAGAGCGTCTTATGTTATGCTTTGCATGCGAATGCACATGCATACCCGGGATATAAAGGCAAATTCCATGTTTCTGCTTTGATTTAAATAAAAATGTTCTATTTTCCAACTATGATTCTCTAAGTGAGTTTGCTAAACTTTGTTTCCATGCACACTCTTTTAGGTACTCTTCATACTCGCCAGATTACTCTAATTACCCCACGGTTTGTACACACATCTCTCTCTCTCTCTCTTGATGACTAAATATTTCTCCTTTTCCTTTTGCTTTATCTTCACTACACCTTAGGATGCGTTTTCAAGCTTCCTTTTTTTAAAAAAGAAAAAAAAGAAAAAAGAAATTCAAGGAGATATTGACCTTCTACCTTGATGCTTCTTTCTACTTCTAAATTCTAATGGTTATTATATGTTTAATTAATTTCCTCTCAAAATGATAATCAATTTTATGATGGGTTAAATTCATAAGAACTAGAATAAAATAATAGCTTCTATCAAGAAAAAAAAATAGCCAGACTTGGCCAGAGGAAGATAACTTTTTTCGCTGGTTGTAGCTGGCAGGCGGAAGACTTTGTCCCGCTTTTTAGTGATTTTGTTTCCACTAATTTAATATAGATTTATATTTGGAGAAATTTATATCCTGATAACAAGGAACTCGGGGGTTTAAGACTTTTTAATCTTCCTTTGTAATAAATCTCACAGAAATATTTTTATTAATAATAAAATTAAATAAAATATTTGATATTTTTCTAAATTGTTTATTTTTAATTTTTTTAATGTATTCATTGAAACGGGGCTAGTGATCATCAATTGAGTTGTTAAAATGACAATAATTCACCAAAAAGTTCACCAATTTACGTCAAATATAAATCTATTTAATTTTACCCAACACAGTTAAAGAGTGACAACTGGTGGGGGGTGAAACATGTTATATGTACGGCTGACTAGGTCAGAGCCTTTGTACAGATTGGCCCAGCATTGACATTAGCACTTGCATTTGCATATGGATACAGCTGTGGAGGCTTTGCTTTGTCCTCAACAAGTTCATGATTAGAAATTAGAAGCAGTGGTCCATCCCCCAGACTAGCATTATTCTTCTAAAAATTTGCGTTATTCCTAGTCTTAGCTAGGTTTGTTCCAATTGAATGTCCTCACCAAAGAATTGATTCTTGCAATTCCATTCCATGGCTATAAAGTATAAAGCCTGTAGGTGGCAACATGTAAATTTGAGCAATATTACTAACTGTTTGCAACTTTGTTATGGTACAGAGCTACTATAATGTGTATGGGGGGGCCACAGCACAGTTTCCAATGTACGGTACTGGACCGGGTGGGTTGATTACTGGTTCGGGAACAACATTCTATCCCTATCTTCAATTCGGAGAAGGAGCCGGGGGTGGAGCCACTGCCTACTCTTCCGGCCAAGGATATGGTCTCCAGTATCCACATCACCTCTTTCAGTTCTCAACTGGGAGTTACCCACAGCACTATGGTGCGCCCATGTCTCTTGCACCCACTCCACCCTTACAATCAGGTTTGTAGTAGTACTATTTAAATCAATTTTCTCAAATAACAACATGCCGTATTTCCTAGTTCAACGAAATAATAATGTTAATATCTTTGACAGTGTGTTTTGCTATTCCACAGGCGTGACCATGCCTCTTCATGCACCTGCAATTCCACATCGTTGAGAGACTCATTCCAAACTAGCTAGCTACTCCAAAAATACTCAGTTGCTCTAAACTCTGCCTTTGGTCTAACCATGGTTCTCTTTCTCCCTCTGCCTCTATCTAACTCAAGTCAAAGCCCATGCTTGGCATCTGGGCCTTTGCACACAGGAAAAGCCCCCCATAGGGGCTGAAAATCACCTCCGAAGCCGGAGAATCATGCATTTTTTTTTCTATTGCATCTTTGTCAAACAAGGGTTCCTTGAAGAGAACCAAAGTATTTTTATCTCAATGCCAACTTCAGCTATTGGATGAGCTATGTTGGGAAAGTTTTTTGTGCCGGTAAAAGGCAAATTAAAACAGACTTTTTTGTTACTTTTAGCCCAGGCAAGGCTAATAAACAAAAAGATGGTTTGCAAAAACTGTAAATTTCAACAACACAAAAAGCAAGCCTCACATAAACGGCTAATCACCTCTTGACAACGAGGCAGTTTTAGCAAAATCTGAGGGCATTGTATGCCCCCAAGGTTTTTTTTTTTTCATTTTTTTTTTTTTTTGCATTGACATGCAGTCATAGGGTTTAAAACTAGGAGAACATGTAGTCATATTTTTATAAATGTTTTTTTCTACCAGAAAACATCACTTCAGATCTTATTATAATATGTCTGAAGCTAACAACATCTTCTCTTAGGGAAAGGGAAGATAAAGTTTACTTACTAACACTTGTTTCTTGTAAATTCATTGTGGCTAAACTTTGGAAGTATTAGCCCATTTTGATTAAACCATATATAGAAGGGTTAGTAGCGTTTGCCTTTTGCATTTAGCATTTCTAATGTTTCATCATGAAAAGTAACTCCATGAATGGATGTGGAGTTCAAAGCATTTGCATGTAACCCTGGGAGATATTTTGGTTCCTTAGGGTTCTTTTCTTCTAACGGACCAACCATGGTTAGACTTAGGTAATCACCATCGCTCTCTCTCGACCGCAATATCACTTCCCTTTCCTTTTCTTTCATCCCTCTCTGTGGAACTTGTTAATCTTTTTTATGTATAAGCCTATGGATTTGGATTGTAACTAGGGATTCTTTCTCCATCCATGATCTTGATGCATGGTTGAGAATGAATTTGCCACTTACTACTATGCTTTCATTTCAAACTCTTCTGTCTATGTTGCTAATGCTTTGTCCTTGATCACCAAACTATGATGTCCTAAACTTCAAATTTTGTCGTGTTTAATTATATTTGGCTGAAATTATAACTATACTATTTCAACTGCCAACTATTTCTTTTCCATTTAATTTTTTTACAACATACATTACTGCCTCAACCCATTATATCCTTAAAATAACTTCTCCATATTAATTCAAAAAAAAAAAAAGAAAAAAAGGAAAAGGTAACAATAGAGAATAAAAACATTCTAAAGTTGTAGACAAAAGCAACGTTTTTACCCCAGCGCAAATTGAAGAAACATTACCTATTTATTTGTTGTTGGTTTTTTTTTTTTCTTTTGGGAGGGGGGTGGTTGTTGATTAGTTAGATGGTGAAGCCAAAATCAAGGTTTTAAACAAATCAACGAAACCACTGCATTTGTTTGACTGAATAAATTTTGAAAAATGAATTAATTTTTTTAGAAAAGTTAATATTTTTTTTATAAATTTTTCTAAAAATGGTTGTTTATACTGTTAATTTTCTTTTAACAATCAAAATTTATTTTAGATTTAAGGGTGTAAAAACTCTCAAAATTTTTCAAGAAAAACGATTAAGTCTTTACTTTTTTTCTTTTGCACTTAATTAGATACTTTAGCTTTCAAAATACAACAAAAAACCCCTTAAACTTTTTCAAACAGTAATTAAGGCCATTTTTTTTTGCACTCAATTAAGTATTTAACATTCCAAACATATAAAAGAGGCTCTCAAACTTTTTCAAAACAAGCAATTAAGCCTTTTTTTTTCGCTTAATTGGATACTTAAACTGTCAAAATACATCAAAAAGACCTTTTAATCATTAAAGTTAACCGTCCCTAATTTTTTTTAGTTAAAGCCACCACGTGTCGCAACTACGGCGTGACATGTGTCAAAAATGATAAAAAATAAAAATCAATAGAATTTATTAAATTTTAATAAAAAATATAAAATATTTAAAATTTATTAAAAACTATAAAAATCATAAAATATTGTAAAAAATTCTAAAATTTTATAAAAATCGTAAAAACAATTATAAAATATGTAGAAATATAGAAAAAAATTATAAAATTTTATATTATAAAAAATATAAAGAAATATAAAATATGTAAAAAATAAAATTATTGTAACAAAAGAAGAATTTTGTAATTTTTAATTATTTTTATTTTTTTATCATTTTTCGCCACATGTCACGTTGTCTTATGACACATGATGACTTTAATTGAAAAAAATATAGGTCATTAACTTTAATGGTCAATGATTAAATTCAATGGTTAAAGGGCATTTTTGATGCATTTTATAATTTGTTTTTATGATTATAAAATTTTATATTTTTTTATGATTTTTATGATTTTTTTCTATTTTTAATAAATTTTAAATATTTTTATATTTTTATTAAAGTTTAATAGTGTTTATAACTTTTATTGATTTTTATTTTTTATAATTTTTTTACCACATGCCGCTCCATGGTTGGGACACGATGGCTTTAACTAAAAAATTAGGGGCAGTTAACTTTAATGGTCAACTGTTAACAATCAAAGGGCCTTTTTTATGTATTTTGACAATTCAAGTACCTAATTGAGTAAAAAAAATAGTATCTTAATTGTTTTTTTTTTTGAAAAAGTTTGAGGGTCTTTTTGATGCATTTTAAAAATTCAAGTACTCAATTGAATGCAAAAAGAAAGCAATAGCTTAATTGCTTTTTTTTTTTTTGAAAAAGTTTGAGGGTTTTTACACCCTTACGCCTTTATTTTATAATAAGATAGTATTTAATAATAATTAATACCATATATATAAACTTAATAATAAATAAAGTCGAATTAAAACTTAATTTAAATTACATATATGGGAGTGGATGGTGACACATTAATTAGAGTTAGAGGGAATAAATGAAGCTAAGTATGATTTAAAGAAACACTCATATTTATATAATTAAAATATACATACAAAGTATGGTATGAAGGAGAGGCTTCCAAATAGCATTTTGAGAAGTTCGAGTTTGTTCCTTTAGAGGGCTCTATCCAAGGTTTGACCTTTGCTTAAAGATAATTTAGTATGACCCGTGGGATATGGAAGGTTGATTCATTGTTGGAAAGATCATTGGATTGCGAGTGTAGGACCAATGATGCGGCTAATCCCTTCGCATGCTGAGTTGGATCCTGATTGTAAACTTGATGAGATGGTAACGACGGATGGGGTGTTGAATCTTGATTTATTTTAGGTGTGGCTGTTTGAAGTTATTGTTCAATGCATAGTCACTATCCCGTCACCCTATTCTTCAACAAGACTAAGTAGAATTGCTTGGAGCCATCAACCCACTGAATCTTTTTCGGTTAAAAGTGTGTATCACATCATTCAGGAGAATTTTAGGAGACCTAGAGATAAGTCTTGGAAGATGGTATGGAAATTTTAAGGGCCACAAAGAGTTCGCTTCTTTATGTGGCTTGCTTTAAAGCAACGATTGCTCACAAACATGTAACGTGTTAGGAGAGGAATTGGTTAGGATCCTTCTTGCCCAAATTGCGGTCATGCCTCTGAAGACGTTCTTCATGTTCTTAGAGATTGCTTAGCAGTGAAAGAGGTATGGATGAGCGTAGTGCCTATAAATCAAAGATAATTTTTTCTCTGCTTCCAACTTTGCAGATGGGTTAGTTTCTAACTTATCCTCACATTTAAGAGTGCTTTCTAAGGGAGTTGTTTGGTCCTACTTCTTTGGTTTAATTGTGTGGCATCTTTGGAAAAAAAGGCATTTGTTCATTTTTCAAGGTTTGACTTGGAATGCTTCAAAGATAATTAAAGTTTCATTATGTTGGGCTCAACAAGTTTTGAACGTACATACAACTATGATGTTTGAGCTTAGGTTCAATCTTTGTCAGGTATTTGTGTTTTCTTACATATTGATGGGGCAGTGAATGTGAGCACAGGATTTGCATCTGTTGGTGGTGTAGTGTGAGATTAGTTTGGAGACTAGATTGTCAGGTTTAATCATAATTTTGGTGTTTGTTCGATCATTGATTCTGAACTTTGGAGTATACGGGATGGTTTACTCTTGTTACAAGAAAAGGGGTATGTTAAAGCTTTAATTCAGACAGATTGCTTGGAGGCGGTCAATGCTATTCAACATGGATATTTTAGGGTATTAAATTCGGTCTTGAGTTGACAAATTAAGCAAATGTTATAGTACAAGGAACACTGGATAATTAGGCATGTCCCTCGGGGGAGAAATCAAATTGTTGATTGTTTAGCTAAAATATCTTCTGTGGGGATTGATGGTATGCATAGAAATATATATATGCCTAGGGAGTTGATTGACTTTCTTGAGCAAGACAAAGCTGCTGGTACTATTGTTCATTTATTTTGATCTTGTTATCTCATTTTTTTTATTCACAAAAAAAAAATCTATATTTTATAATATAGAACATTTATTATTAAATATTTATAAATTATAATATATGTTATTAAAATATTAATATAAATATTTTCAATAATATATTAATGATATTACTTAGAATTTAAAAATATTATAGTTAATTTTTTATTAAAATAAATATTAAATATTAAATAATATATTAAAATAATAATTTGTTTTAATAATTTATTATATTAATAAATATAAATAATTAAATATCTATGTTTAATAATATTGGACATAATAATATTTGATATATTTTAATATTTTAGTATTTTTAAAATTTTAAATATAAATTCTATTATTAATATAATAATATTACTCATAAAAATTAAATAAAAACCAAAATGGCATCTTACCTATTTCTAGCAATATAAAGGAACCCTTTCATGGAAAATAACTTACATTTTTCGAAAGGGTAAATTAAGGGTTTTCTACTAAAATAATATTAAATAAAAACCAAAATGGTATCTGTCAAAAATTATGTATCAAAATGATACATTTAGATGGGTGGAGGGTGGTGCATAAGTGACACCACTCTCATATTTTGACAAAATATAGTTTAAAAAAATTAATAAAATAATGATTGTGAAAAATAAAATAATGGGTTTAAAAAAATACGATGGGATAGGACATTGGGTCAGGCCTAGGGAAGAGGCGGAACCTAGTGGTGGAGGAGACAGCATAGGCAGCACTGGTGATGCCTTTAGCAGAGGCGGCACTAGCAACAATCTTTGTTTTTTGTGTATTTGGGGACCTTATAATGGTCCCCAAGGTTCATTTTTGCCCAGTGAGTGAAGGAGAGGAAAGAGAAGGAGAAGAAAAGTAGAGAAGAAGAAGAAGAAGAAGGAGAAGGAGACGGTGGGAAGGGAAGGGAAAAAGAAAGAAAAAAGAGAGAGGGAAGGAGAAAGAGAAGAAAAAAAAGACTAGAAAAGAAAAGGTAAATTTTTTTTTGTTATAAATTAATTGATTAATGTAATATTTAATTTGTTTTTGTTGTTATTAATGTTGATTTAATTCAGATTTAATTTTTAAATTTATTTTTGTAAGGTATTATTTGGTTAAAAAGAGCTATTAATGTATGTTTTTATTTATTTTATATTTTCATTCATTCATATTTTATTTTAAATGTTTATTGAAGTAAAATAGCATACTTATGTTATGTACAAAGAATGTTTTATTATTTTATGTAATTTATTTGTTATGTGTGTTTTAGGTTGGTTATATATATTTTTATGAATTTATTTGGCATGTTATTTTGATTATTTTAATATTTTTTTATTTTTTATGTTGCTAAAAGATGAGACCATTGATATGGAATTTGGAATTTATGAGATCAATTAGGAATTAGTTTATATGTTCTAATTTTTTAAGATTTTATAATTGAGAATAAGAGTTTAAATTTTATTTTATGTTTTTTATAAATATTTAAAATGAAATTTCTTTTGAACTTCTATGAAAAAAATTATATTTTTTGACAATAATTAAGTTGGCATGTTATTATATATATTATATTTTAAATCAAAACAGTTTACTTATTATCATTTTAAAATAATAATAAAAATATTCGTATTTATTATGTATCGTTTATGTTATATTTTTTTATTGGCATGTTATTTTTTGTCTTTTAATATAAATTTTTTGTTTTTTATGTAGGTAAAAGATTAAACCATTGAAATGAAATTTGTGAATGGGACCATTGAGTTGGAGTTTGAGTTGGAATTTATAAGATATATTTATTTTGTTAATGTAATATAGCAAAAAATATGATGTGGAAAAAAATTGTTTGGTATTTTTTTGTAATTAAAAGCAATATATAAAATTGAGGTATTTTGATAAATATTTAAAAATCCATCAAACATTGAAATTAATAACCAAAAATTGTTTTGAAATTGCAAGAATTGCAATGGCTCCATTGATTAAGAACGATGGTCACATATCAAACACAGTTAATAATATGGTAATATATTGTTATTTGTTAATCATGGGTTCCCTTTAAAAAAGATCTACATAATTTACGAAAATAAATTATGTTATTATAACTATTTTCTGTAATTTAACACTGTTAGGGCCCGTATCGCGCATTAAGAGGTCAGGTGAATGGTTTAGGATATTCCTTGTATGAACGATTGATGCCATACTTGGAGTTAGCTGGATTCGAGTAAGTAACATTGATCCGGATGTTTGATTTGTAGTACGATTTAATATTCGCATTGGTCGAGCATTGGCGCCCGGAGACCTACACTTTTCATTTGCCGTATGGGGAGTGCACTATCACTCTAGAGGATGTTGCATTGCAACTTAGGCTCCCAATCGACGGGAGTGCTGTAACGAGCATAAGTGCGATAGTTGAGCTGGTTACCCTTTGCTATAGCCTACTAGGAGTCTCACTTGCCGATGCTGAGTCCAATTTTACGAGTTTGAAATTTTCATGGCTGAAAGCCAATTTTGAACATTTATCAATTAGTGCCACTGAGCATGAGGTGATGTTCGTAGCTCGAGCGTACATTATGCATATTATAGGGGGTGTACTGATGCCCGATGTGAACAACAACAAGGTTCATTTAATGTATTTACCCCTATTAGTTGATTTGCAGAATGTTCGCTTGTATAGTTAGGGTTCCGCAGTTTTGGCTATGTTGTATCGTGAGCTTTGTCGGATGACAAAGCCTGATGCCATAGACATAGGCGGATGCCTTGTATTGCTGCAGTCATGGGCTCTTTATCGGATGCCATTCTTGGCATCGGTTAGGCACCAACCATACGTATTTCCTCTAGTGAACAGGTGATAAAATTTAACTTGTTATTAATTGACATTTTTTTATAATGATACTATTCTAACGATACTATATTTACTTGTAACTTGTTTTCGTAGATGGAGTTTTTATCCGGGTATCGAGAGGTCGTACACTGTCCCGATATATCGTCTGATGATTGAACAACATGTCGGGGAAGAGGTAAGCTATTCCAATATTCGTAACATGTAATTACTTTGTAAATCTTACTCAAACCATGTTAAATTTTAACCATGTTATTAATTATGCAGTTTATCTAGATGTCGTATCAGAGACCAGAAACTACGGTTGTTATACCATCGTCTGCGTACATTTATTCTCACCTGTGGTGCATGGTAAAGGATAAATTATACATATTTTTACCTCATGTTTAGCCTAATTTCTGGATGAATTATTATTAATTTTGTGAGAATTGGTGCTCTTAACCCTTCTATTTCATGTTGTATACTCAGGAGAGCATAGGGAAGAGAAAAGAACGAAAAACAGACCGAAAACGAAGAAAATGGGCCAAAGTGTGAAAATGACATGGCCCAAGGAATCACCACACGGCCGTGGCACATGGCCGTGCCATATGAGGTCCAACACGGCCCAGTCCTGACAAGCACGGCCAGGCTACACGGCTGTGCCACCTTAACAGGCCCAAACACGGCCCTTATCGAAACCACACGGGCGTGGCACACGGGTGTGTCCCTGTCGTGAGGAAGTGCAATTTCACTCGGATTTGGATACTTAGAGGCTAAGAAAGGCATCCCAAAGCTCTATATAAAGACCCTAAGAGGCAACTTTAAGGGTGTACTCTTTTCTCCCAAAAAGGAGCGCCATATTTCTGCCAACACAAGGAGTGAAAGCAAGGAATTACTCCAAGGGAAGCCGATTGATTCATCCAAGAAGCCAAAATTCTACATCAAGACAAATGATCTCCCTAAATTCCTTCAGGGGTTTTTGGGTTCTTTTATGTTTTGTTATTTTATATCTTCTGAGATGTTTTCTTTCTTAATTATGAACCAAACCTCTCAAATACTTGAGGGGGATGAAACCTAAGACAAATCTTGTTATTATTTATTCTTGAATTATATGATAAATACTTGAGTTGTTCTTAATTATTTGTTCTTCATTCTTGATTTAATAATCCTAGGTATTACTTCAAGAAACGGATGTGCTTAGGTAGAGGAGCAAAAGTCCCTATTTTAAGAGAAGATTTACCATAGTTAAGCGGAGTTGCATGCAACCCTAGATATAGTGCGACATAAATCTGCCGGATTAAGGTCAAACCTAATAAGGGGATCCATAGATCGAATTAATGCAACCTAGGGGTGTTAATTAATAAAGAAACTTTAGTTAACCACCTAGGATTAGTTGTTCTTATCCTCGACGAAGGTATTAACATAGGTTAGGGAGCTCTGCAGATCAAGTCAAGTGAAGAAATCGTCTAGTTCAAGAAGTTAATAAGTGAAGTCTAGGTGGATTCTCCCTTGAGTATTACCCATATCAATTAGCTTTTCCGAAAGTTTTTCCCACTTTACCTTTTGTGCACTTTTAGTTAGTTTTAGAATTAGTTTCAAACAATCCTCTTTTATTTTTAGGCTAGATAATAGAAAGGAAGTAAGTACTAGTACTTTTGGTTTCCTTGGGTACGATAACTCGGTCTTGCCGCTAAACTATACTACTGTTCGATAGGTGTGCTTGCCTTTAAAATCGTGATATTAGTTAGTTTTTGGTGTGATCAGTTTTTATAAATTTTATTACTTAATATCGCAAGTATCAAGTTTTTGGCGCCGTTGCCGAGGAACTAAAATATTAAGAAAACTCGATTTCTATTACTTTAGCCATTACTGTATTTATTTATTTTCGATTTTTATCTATTTTTATTTTTTATTTTCTTTTATTTTAATTTTTAATTTAATTTAATTTAATTTTCTTTGTTTTTTTCCCTTCTAGGTATTTCTAGTTTATGACTAGAAACAACCAGGCAGGGCTATTACTTTTTGACGAAGAGTTAGAAGCAACAGTTCGTAGAACTCGCAGAGAGATTAGACGAAGCCTACATTATCCAGAACAAGATCAAGAACAGGGACCAGAACCTACAGAAGAGATGGAAGCAAACCAAAACATTCCACCACCTCCCGCAATAGCCGCACAACCAGTAAATCAAGATGAAGCTCTACGCACTATGTATGATTATGCTAAACCTAGTTTGGCTGGTACTCAAACTAGTATTATTAGACCTGCCATTGCTGCTAATAATTTTGAATTAAAACCTAACAGTATTCAGATGATACAGCAATTGGTGCAGTTTGATGGTTTATAGGATGAAGATCCAAATTCACACATAGCCAATTTTTTGGAACTTTGGGATACTTTTAAAATTAATGGCATTTCTGATGATGCCATTCGTCTAAGGCTATTTCTATTCTCTTTGAGAAATAAAGCCAAACAGTGGCTAAATTTTTTACCACGAGGCTTAATCACTACATGGGAACAGATGACTGAAAAATTTTTACTTAAATATTTTCCTCCAGCTAAAACAGCTAAATTACGAAATGATATCTCTTCTTTTGTGTAGATGGATTTAGAAACACTTTACGATGCCTGGGAGAGATACAAAGATCTTTTGAGAAGGTGGCCTCATCATGGGTTACCTTTGTGGCTACAAGTTCAAACCTTTCACAACGGTTTGAATCTTCAACAAGGCAAATGATCGATGCAGCCGCAGGAGGAACAATAGACAATAGAACACCCAAAGCAGCTTATGAATTTATTGAAGAGATGTCACTGAATAACTATTAGTGGCAAGTCATGAGGACAAAACCAACAAAAGCTACAGGAGTTTATAATATTGATGTTGTCACTATGCTTACTAACCAAGTAGAACTTCTAAATAAAAAGTTTGATAATTTTGTTGGTTCTACGCAGGCACAGCTAGTGATGCAGTGTGACGCAACCCCAGGAAATATGTTCAATCTAGACTATTCATCTTATGGACACATCATAGAAACTGAGCAAGCCAACTATATGGGTAACAATTCTAGACCTCAAAATAACCCTTATAGTAATACTTACAATGCAGGCTGGAGAAATCACCCCAAATTTTCATGGGGAGGACAAGGAAATCAAAGACAACAGCCTCCTTTGGGATTTTAGTAGCCACCACCACAACAAGAGAAAAAGCCAAATCTTGAAGAGATGTTCACCAAATTTATGGCCACATCAGAAACCCATTTTCAGAGCGTTGAGACTGCACTAAAGAACCAACAATCATCAATTCAAAGGCTTGAAAATCAAATTGGTCAACTTGCAAAATTAATTTCCGAGAGACCACAAGGTGGACTACCAAGTAATACTGAGCCAAATCCCAGAGAACATGTCAAAGCAATTACTTTAAGAGATGGAAAGTACTAGCTGAACCAGAAAAGAAGTCTGTTCCAGAATCTTCAGGAGACAAGGTAGAGAAACCCAAGGAAAACACTCTACCAACACTCAAGGAATACAAACCGCCTATTCCCTATCCGACAAAGTTGAAGAAAGACTGTACAGACGCTCAATTTGGTAAATTTCTTGATCTTTTTAAACAATTACACATTAACTTACCTTTTGTTGAAGCAATTTCACAGATGCCGAAGTACGCGAAGTTCCTTAAAGAACTTCTAACAAATAAAAGGAAGTTGGAAGAATTAGCCACAGTGGAACTCATTGAGGAATGCTCAGCTATTCTCCAAAATAAACTGCCGGCAAAATTGAAAGATCCAGGGAGTTTTACTATTCCTTGTTTAATTGGTAGTTTACTTATTGATAAAGCCTTAGCTGATTTAGGTGCTAGCATTAATCTTATGCCTTACAAAATGTTCAAGCAACTAGGTCTAGGGGAACCAAAGCCCACTAGGATAAGTATTCAACTAGCTAATAGATCTATTAAATATCCTAGGGGAATCATCGAAGATGTGCTAGTAAAGGTAGATAAATTTATATTCCTTGTTGATTTTGTTGTGCTTGACATGGATGAAGATATTGAGGTGCCTTTAATTTTGGGACGTCCATTCTTAGCTACTACCAGAGCTGTTATTGATGTAGGGGATGGTAAATTAGTACTTAGAGTTGGTGAGGAAGAAGTCGTTTTTAAAATATATGATGCTATGAAATTTTCTAAAGAACAAGATGATTCTTGTTATTTTGTTAATATATTGATTACTTTGTTTAAGATAATTTTCAGGAACTTTTTCTCGCAGACACGTTGGAACTGTGTCTTGTTCAAGGTGGGGGGAAGATAAAGCCACCACTGAAATTGAAGAAGTAAGAAAGGAATTAGATTCTAATGAAATTATCACGAGACACATAAGTTATGAAAGTATAAAGATGAATGATGAGTTGAGACAGAAACCTTCCATTGATGAACCCCCTAAATTAGAGTTGAAGCAACTGCCAGAACATTTAGAATATGCCTTTTTAGGGGAAGATTCAACTTTACCAGTCATTATCGCATCAGATTTAAGCATTGCAGAAAAAGAGGAACTACTCTATGTGTTAAGGGAGCACAAGTAGGCTATAGCTTGGAAAATTTCAGATATTAAGGGAATTAATCCTTCTTTTTGCACCCACAAAATTTTAATGGAAGATGAATATAAACCATTGGTGTAAGCTCAGAGACAATTGAATCCCAACATGAAAGAAGTCGTAAAAGCCGAGGTAATTAAACTTCTAGATGCAGGCATTATTTATCCTATTTCTGACAGTTTCTTGGGTAAGTCCTATGCAGGTTGTTCCTAAAAAGGGAGGCATGACCGTGGTGTCTAATGATAAAAAAGAGTCAATACCTACAAGAACAGTCACTGGATGGAGAGTTTGCATTGATTATAGAAAGCTGAATGATGCAACTTGAAAAGATCATTTTCCCTTACCTTTTATTGATCAGATGTTAGAAAGATTATCAGGTCACATGTATTATTGTTTCCTAGCTGGCCTCTTTGGTTACTTCCAAATCCTGATAGCCTCAGAAGATTAGGAGAAAACGACATTCACATGTCCATACGGTACGTTTACTTATCGTAGAATGCCTTTTGGTTTATGTAATGTTTCGGCTACTTTTCAGCAGTGCATGCTAGCTATCTTCAATGAATTCGTGGAAGACATCATGGAGGTATTTATGGATGATTTTTCAGTTTTTGGTAATTCTTTCCAACTTTGTCTTAATAATCTAAAACGTGTTTTGATAAGATGTGAAAAGACAAATTTAGTGCTAAACTGGGAAAAATGCCACTTTATGGTTCAAGAGGGTATTGTATTAGGACATAAAATTTCTAGTAAAGGGATAGAGGTAGATAAAGCAAAAATTGAAATCATTGAAAAATTACCTCCCCCTAATTCAGTTAAGGCTATAAGAAGCTTTTTAGGACATGCCGGTTTTTATTGTAGATTTAGTAAATCTAAAATAGCTAAGCCTTTAACAAAATTGCTAGAAAAAGACGTGCTTTTCAACTTTGACCACGAATGTTTAGAATCTTTTAACGCTCTTAAGGAAAAGCTAATCAATGCCCCAATTATGATTTCACCTGATTGGAATCTACCTTTTGAACTAATTTGCGATGCAAGAGATTTTGCAGTAGATGCAGTTTTGGGACAGTGAAGAGATAAGCACTTTTAACCGATTTATTATGCTGGCAGAACTTTGACAGCTGCTCAAGCAAATTATACTACCACAGAAAAAGAATTGCTAGCCGTTATTTTTGCATTTGACAAATTCAGATCCTATTTGATTTTGTCAAAAGTCATTGTTTATACTGACCATTCTGCTCTTTGCTACCTTTTAACTAAAACTGATGCAAAACCTCGATTAATAAGATGGATTCTATTGTTATAGGAATTCGATTTAGAAATAAAGGATAAAAAAGGAGCTGAAAACTTGGCAGTAGATCACCTTTCAAGATTAGAAAACACATAACCCAAGTACCTCGATAAAATAAATGACTTGTTTCCTGAAGAACAACTCCTATCCTTAGCAGATGCAGCAGTTCCTTGGTTTGCTTATTTTGCAAATTATTTAGCAGCTAACATAATCCCAAAAGGGCTGACCCATTAGCAAAAGAAGCGATTCTTCGCTGATGTGAAAAACTACTTTTGGGAAGATCCTTTTCTTTTTCGAATTTGTGTAGATCAAGTTATTCGAAGATGCGTTGCTGAAACATAAGCATACTAGATTTTAAATCACTGTCATTCAGGACCCACAGGAGGGCATCACAGTGGAGCTAGAACTGCTCATAAGGTACTCGAATCAGGCTTTTACTGGCCTACACTTTTTAGGGATGCCAACAAGTATGTGACCTCTTGTGATAAATGCCAGAGAACAGGTAATATTTCTCAACATAATGAAATGCCTCAGAGCTATATACTTTCATGCGAAATATTTGATGTATGGGGTATTGATTTCATGGGTCCATTCCCTACTTCATTTTGGAATAAGTACATCCTAGTAGCAGTAGATTATATGTCAAAATGGGTGGAAGCCCAAGCCTTACCCACTAATGATGCTGGAATGGTAGTACGATTTTTGAAGAAACTTTTCTCTCGATTTGGAACACCTAGAATAATTATTAGTGATAGGGCCACCCATTTTTGCAATGCCCAATTTGAAAAAGTTTTAAAAAGGTATGGGGTACACCATAGAACAGCCACCCCTTATCATCCATAAACTAGTGGCCAAGTCGAGGTGACAAATAGAGAACTAAAACGCATCTTAGAGAAAACAATAGAAACAAATAGAAAAGATTGGTCAAGAAAGATAGACGATGCTTTATGGGCCTATAGAACTGCTTTTAAAACACCCATAGGTACATCTCCCTATAAACTTGTCTACGGAAAAAGTTGTCATCTGCCATTTGAACTTGAACATAAAGCATTTTGGGCTATCAAATTTTTAAACCTTAATTTTAAGCTTGCAGGTGAGAAAAGATTAATGTGGTTAAATGAACTAGATGAATGGCGTTGCAATGCTTACGAGAGCTCACGACTATATAAGGAAGCCATGAAGCGACGTCATGACAACCGACTGAAACAACCTAAGCACTTCAAAACGGGTGATATTGTCTTACTCTACAACTTAAGGCTGAAACTATTTCCTGGAAAACTCAAGTCAAGGTGGTCAGGTCTATTCACTGTTCAAACTGTCTTTCCATACGGCACAATTGAGGTAACTCACCCCAACCACGATACGTTCAAGGTAAACGGCCATAGGCTTAAACATTATAGAGGTGAGAATTTTAAAGATAACAGGGAGGAGCTTCAGCTCCACGAAATCTGATATCCGCGTGATATGAAGTAATAAAATTTATAAAGAACTTGATCACACCAAAACTAACTAATATCACGATGTTAAGGCAAGCACACCTATTGAACAGTAGTATAGTTTAGTGGCAAGATTGAGTTATCGTACCTAAGGGAACCAAAAGTACTATTACTTACTTCATTTCTATTATCTAGCCTAAAAATAAGATAGGGTTGTTTAAACTAATTCTAAATCTAAACTAAGAAAGCACAAAGAGTAAATTGGGAATACTTTTAGGGAAAAGCTGATTGATATGGACAATACTTAAGGGAGAATCCACCTAGACTTCACTTGTTATTGTTTCCTTGAGCTATATGATTTATTTACTTGACTTGATCTGTAGAGATCCCTAATCTATGCTAAACCCTCCGTCGAGGCGTAGAGCAACTAGGCCTAAGTTGTTAATTAAAGTTCCTTTATTAATAACTCCCTAGGTTGCATTAATTCGATCTATGGTTCCCCATATTAGGTTTGACCCTAATCCGGTAGATTTATGCCGCCCTATGTCTAGGGTTGCATGCAACTCTGCTTAATTATGGTAGATCTACTCTTATCACAGGGACTTTTGCTCCTCTGCTCTAAGCACATCTAATTCTTGAAGTAATACCTAGGATTATTAAATCAAGAATGAAGAGCACATAATTAAGAACAACTCAAGTATTTATCAAATAATTCAAGAATAAATAACAATATCTGTCTTAGGTTTCATACCCCTCAAGTATTTGAGGGGTTTAGTTCATAATAAAGAAAGAGAACATCTCAAAAGATATGAAATAACAAAACATAAAAGAAACCAAAAACCCATGAAGGAATTTTAGGGAGATCTTCTATGATGCTACATAATTCCGGCTTCTGGGATGAACCAATCAGCTTCTCCTTTGGAGTAATCCTTTGCTTCTACCCTTTGTGTGGTAGAAAGACAAGAAGAAATCTAAATATTTTGTATCTAAAGTGTATATAAGTGTGTCTTTTCTATTGCCTCATGGGGTCTTTATATAGAGCCTTTTGGGTGGCCTTTCTTAGCCTCTAAGCATCCCAATTCGAGTGAAATTCCTCTTCCTCATGACTAGAACATGCCCGTGTGCCACGCCCATGTGACTTCCACAAAGGCCGTGTGAATCTATCAGTGGGGCCATGGCCGTGTGGTCTGGTCACGCTGTCGAGGGCTGGACCGTGTGATCTTCATGTGGCACGGCTGTGTGGCACGGCCGTGTGGCATTTCTTGGCCAGTGTTGTTCGGACATTTTGGCCCATTTTTCATCGTTTTTGGCTCGTTTTCCATTCTTTTCTCTTCCTTATGCTCTCCTAAGCATAAGATATGAAAAAGGAAGATTAAGAGCACCAATTCTCACAAAATTGCTAATAATCCATCCAAAATATAGGCTAAATATGAGGTAAAAATAAGTATAATTTATCGTTTATCAAATACCCCCACACTTAAGCCTTTGCTTGTCCTCAAGCAAAATCTCAATCCTTAAAAAGAATTATTCTTCTCAACCTACAATCTTTATCAATAATATTTCAAACTAATCCACAGGTAATCATACAATGATCTATTCAATCAGAAGAACATTAAAGATTCAATTATTCTAAGTTGAGAATTTTATCATTGAAAACACAAGTCTCTTCCTTCCTTCTAAGTAGTTATCTCTCCATCTTAATTAACAGGAGTTGACATCCTCACTAAAGATTCACTCTATTCACTCGAAGTGTTTAGGGTTCAAAATTTAAGCACTCTCTAGTCAACCTGAAAAGTTATTACCATAAGCTTGCAGGAAAATCAAATCTCCACCACTATAGTTTGATGTGATATATCGATCAAAAGGTCTTTTAATAGTTGTAATGGGGCTTGGTTAGGGGTGTTGTTACAGGCTGCAAAAGAGGGTTGGAATCGAGATTGAACTGAAAAATTATCTAGCTAGAAAAATCTCTATCACTGGAACATATTTCTAAAGCTTAATAACATCATTTCTTCCTTGGTAGCCTTAAGATAAAAATATGCAAAAAAACTTAATTGAACTATTACAAATTATAACTGAATTTAACTGTATATGCATATGGTTTTTTTTAAGAACAATTCAAGTAATACAATAAATTGAACAAAAATTTACAATCTGGAAAAGAGAATAAAGCTAGATAATAAATTCAACTCAAATCTCGACAAAAATAGGGATCAAAAGTAATTGAATGGAAATTTAACAAAAACGGGTTAATGGCTAATAATTATAGGGTAAGTCAAAGAATAGGTTGTTAGGCTCAACGGGGTTTACTAGGGGTTAATTTATGGAGGTAGGCTTTTTGTGGAGTGAGTGGGTTAAATCCTAGGTGCCTTTATCATTTCGGTATATCAAATCAATGATGTGGTCTCGACATGTATGATTAAGCAAGTTCTAAAATAACAATTCAGTATTGACTCACTCAAAGCAATAATAAAAGTGAGCACGAAAGAATGTATGCTCAAAAGGCTCAAAATCTCACCAAAATTATGGCTTTTGATGTCAATCCAGCGAATTTCAAATCTCAAGATAATACTTAAAATTAGGAAAGATAACTTATGTAAAAAAATGGAGTTATCAAAAATTTCAACTTATCATGCTTGATTCCTTAGTGTTTTAAAGTTTGAATAATCAAAGTACAAGCACCTATTTCTTAATTTTCAACATATCAATAAAAATTATAAATCAATCAGAATAAATTCCTAATAGGAGACTGAAGATAATGCTTTTGAGAATAATGTCTTCAGATTTCAGGGTTTTCATAGATAATCTAGTAAGTTACCCCCCATACTTAAGATGTATATTGCCTTCAATGTATAAAGAAAATATTAATAGCAATAGAAGCACAAGATCAAAAGTTAGGGAAATGTATGAAACTCCCTGAAATTTGAATGGATTTGTGAGACAGATATTGGAAAAGCCAGCTGTTGTGGCAGGGTGTTCCCATTTCCGTAGAGATTTGAGCTGTAAAGCTCCTTTGAAACTGCGAATTAGCTTATTAGTCGTGGTAGGTTAAGATGAAGAAGGATTACTTTGTTAGGAGATAGCTGAGGAGAATAAAATAAACAAAATATAAAAAGATGAATACTTAAATAAAGAAAAAGCTAAAATAAAAGAAAATAAAAATAGACCTAAAAAGGAAGATAAAGTTAGAAGAAAATAAAGATCAGTGTTTAATAGTTAGAATAAAATAAAAATAAAAGATAAAAGATAAAAATAAAATAAAATAAAATAAAATAAAAATAAAAGATAAAAGAGGATCTAGTCCTCTGATGGATCTCGTGGCGGTGGGGCGATGCCGAGGTGCTGACATATGTGCGCTAAAGTGGCGTCGATGTAATCGAGGCGCTGCTCAAATCGGTCTAGGCGCTCGTGTATGTCAGCATGTGGGTTGCTGCCTGGGTGGGTCATCTGGGTCGTGGTGGCTCGGCGGGCTCATCCTCCTCCGGTGGTGGTGGGACATCATCAGCAATGTCCTCTAGGACTTCGCCTTCTTGGACAAGGCGGAAGTGGAAGTGTCCGCCACCTGGTCGTTGCTCTATCATCCTCATGTGTAACATGCTCTGGATGCCCTACGAGGACATCTGGCCGAGGAAAGTATAGGAGGATGTTTGGGCCGTAGTGTTAAGGAGCCCGAAGTGACGAGCGAGACGTGCGATGTAAGGCCCCATCGACAAGATGCCTCTGCGGTGCCTTTCCGTTTGATGTTGCATGGCGAGCGCGATGAAGTATGCTAAATCAATGACGCGACCGTTCACCATGCACCACAGGAAGTAGACGTCGTGTGTGTTGACAACGCCTGTGCTCTCTCGGTGACCTGTAATAGTGTGGGCTAATAAAGCATGTATGTACCTCAGAGATGGTACGAGAGTGGATGCCTTGCTGACGCTGGGGTTGTAAATTTACCGTCCTGGAGTGATCTCGTTCCAGCAGTCGAGGGGCCGGATGTGGATGCGATGAGAGAGGGTGGGAAAGTCCTCCTCTGCCATGAACTGCTCGGTGTAGAGCCCCAGTGCTATGCCGAACTCTGGCATGCTGAGTCATCGTACGAGCCCTCCTAATCGGAACTGGACCGTGCCTGGATTATCCGATCGGTTCATCACAGTCTGGAGGTGGAAGGTGGAGCAGAACTCGAGTGTGAGTTCTAGGTAAGTGGGCTCTACAATCTGGAAGAATTACTCCCATGGTTCGGTCGCTAACAGGGCTCGGACATTGTCCACCAAGTTTACTTGCGCGAGGGCCTCCCAGTCAATGCATCGGCCCATAGAAATGGTGCAGGCTCGGAGTAACTGATAGCGTTCCTCCTGGGCATCCTGTGTGAATGTTATAAAAGGGTGGCGCGCCTCAGAGGTTGGTCGCGAAGATGAACTTCCTGGTCCTTTGCGTTTCTTGGAGGCTGGGACGGCAGCTTTTCTGGCGCGTGAAGATGACATGGTATCTAGAATAAAATAAAGTGTTAGTCTTAAAAAAAAATGAGGTTAAACTAAAATAGATAATAAGAAATAAAGGATAAAATGTGAATGTAGGAATGGGTATTAACCTAAATAATAGAATCTAATCATGTTAGAACTTGTAACAAAGTGAAGAACTATGGGTATGTATATATATTAAATTATGAGAAAAATGGCATGCAAATATGTGTTTAAGTGGCAAATAAAATGAAATCTAAATGGCAAGCAAAAATGAAATTAAGTGGCATGCAAAAATGAAATTAGGTGGCATGCAAAAAATGAAATTAGGTGGCATGCAAATCCAATATATTCTATACTATTCTAGATTATTCATCCTAATTCTCCTAATTCCATACCTAAATTATCATTTAGAATAAAGCAAAAATAAATAATTAATTAAAGAATTGAAATAAAAAAAATAAATGAGAAAAATGAAAAAATAGAACCAATTATGAGCTTGCACGGTCGTAGGAGGCTGCTACACGGGCGTGGGTAGGCTAAATTCGGGTTTGGAAGTGTTTGGAGGGCTGTGGTGGCATTTGTGGTGGTTTAGGGAGGAGTTTAGGAGAGAAATTTTAGGGTTTGAGTGAAGGGGAAAGTGAATAGTGCCTCCTTTTTTATACATTTTGGGGCACACGGGCATGTCATACGCCTGTGTGAGTCATGTTTTGCCCCTGTCTTTCAAAAATCGTGGTTATGGCGTGCTGGTTTCGATGAGCATGCCCATGTACTTGATTCGCACGGCCGTGGGAGATCGGGTCTTCATTACTCACACGGTCGTGTGATGGTATACACGGTCGTGTGCGATCGTGTTCGTGTTTTACACGGTCGTGTGATAGGTTCCATGACCGTGTGAAATTTGACAGTGTCTTCCACGGTCTGGGAGCTCGGGTGTGTGGAATTGTCTGAGCCCGTGTTGATACTACAGGGTTGCCACGGCCATGTCGCACGGTCGTGGGGTGTTGATGGTAGCCCGTGTTGAAGTCGAAAGGTCGCCACGGCCATATCGCACGGCCGTGGGTTTTTATCGGTGGCCCGTGTTTTAGGAAAATTTTTACTCTATTTATACACGGCCTTGGTGCACGACCGTGTCTCTGTTTGCAGGGTGCACACAGCCTGGGACATGCCTGTGGGCATGGCCGTAGGGTCCTAGATCTCTGCATTAAAAAGGGTTAGAGTAATGCATGAAAAATACTAAAAACAAAATAGATGAAGATTTACTAAGTTAGTGCTCGAGTTGCCTCCCGAGAAGCACTTATTTAGAGTCTAAGCTCGACTCTGCCTGGATGTGTCATGACGAAATTTCGTGGAGCCGAAACCCCTCCCTGTTTTCTATAAAATTTTCACCTCTATAATGTTTAAGCCTATGGCCGTTTACCTTGAATGTACCATGGTTAGGGTGAGTTACCTCAATAGTACCGTATGGAAAGACATTTTGGACAGTGAATGGACCTGACCACCTTGACTTGAGTTTTCCAGGGAACAGTCTCAGCCTCGAGTTGTAGAGTAAGACAAGATCACCTGATTTAAATTGCTTAGGTTGTTTCAGTTGTTTATCATGACGTTGCTTCATGGCTTCCTTGTATAGTCGTGAGCTTTCGTAGGCATTGCAACGCCATTCGTCTAATTCATTTAACTGCATTAGTCTTTTCTCACCTACAAGCTTGAAATCAAGGTTTAAAAATTTTATAGCCCAGAATGCCTTGTGTTCAAGTTCAAATGGTAGATGACAACTTTTTCCATAGATGAGTTTATAGGGAGATGTACCTATGGGTGTTTTGAAAGCAGTTCTATAGGCCCATAATGCATCGTCTATTTTTCTTGACCAATCTTTTCTATTTGTTCTATTGTTTTCTCTAGGATACATTTTAATTCCCTATTTGTTACTTCGACTTGACCACTGGTTTGTGGGTGATAGGGGGTAGCTGTCCTATGGTGTACTCCATACCTTTTTAAAACTTTTTCAAACTGGGCATTGCAAAAATGAGTACCCCTATCACTAATAATTATCTTAGGTGTTCCAAATCGAGAGAAAAGTTTCTTTAAAAATCGTACTACCATTCTAGCATCATTAGTAGGCAAGGCTTGGGCTTCCACCCATTTCGACATGTAATCTACTGCTACTAATATATATTTATTCCCGAATGAAGTAGGGAATGGACCCATGAAATCAATACCCCATACATCAAATATTTCACATGAAAGTATATAGTTCTGAGGCATTTCATTATGTCGAGAGATGTTACCTGTTTGTTGACATTTATCATAAGAGATCACATACCTGTTGGCATCTCTGAAAAGTGTAGGCCAGTAAAAGCCTGATTCGAGTACCTTATGAGCAGTTCTAGCTCCACTATGGTGTCCTCCTGTGGGTCCTGAATGGCAATGATTTAGAATCTGGTATGCTTCTGTTTTAGTAACGCATCTCCGAATAACCTGGTCTGCACAAATTTGAAAAAGAAAAGGATCCTCCCAAAAGTAGTTTTTCACATTAGCGAAGAATCGCTTCTTTTGTTGATGTGTCAACCCTTTTGAGGTTATGTTAGCTGCTAAATAATTTGCAAAATCGGCAAACCAAGGCACTATTATATCTGCTAAGGATAGGAGTTGTTCTTCAGGGAACAAGTCGTTTATCTTATCGAGATACGTTGGCTGCATGTTTTCCAATCTTGAAAGGTGATCTGCTGCTAAATTTTCAGCTCCCTTCTTGTCATTTATCTCTAAATTGAATTCCTGTAGCAATAGAATCCATCTTATTAGTTGAGGTTTTGCATCGGTTTTGGCTAAAAGATAGCGAAGAGTAGAATGGTCAGTATACACATTGACTTTTGACAAAATCAGATAAGATCTAAATTTATCAAATGCAAAAATAACAGCTAGCAACTCTTTTTCTGTGGTAGTATAATTTTCTTGGGTAGCTGTTAGAGTTCTGCTAGCATAGTAGATCAATTGAAAGTGCTTGTCTCTTCGCTGTCCCAAAACTGCACCTACTGCAAAATCACTTGCATCGTACATTAGCTCAAAAGGTAAGTTCCAATTGGGTGAAATCATGATTGGTGCATTGGTTAATTTTTCCTTAAGAGTATTGAAGGATTCTAAGCATTCTTGGTCAAAATCGAAAGGCACGTCTTTTTCTAGCAACTTTGTTAAAGACCAGTAAAAGCCTAATTCGAGTACCTTATGAGCAGTTCTAGCAACTTTGTCTCTTCACATCTTATCAAAACACGTTCTAGATTATTAAGACAAAGTTGGAAAGAATTACTGAAAACTGAGAAATCATCCATAAATACCTCAATGATGTCTTCCACGAATTCATTGAAGATAGCTAACATGCATCGTTGAAAAGTAGCAGGAGTGTTACATAAACCAAAAGGCATTCTACGATAAGCAAACGTACCGTATGGACATGTGAATGTCATTTTTTCCTGATCTTCTGGAGCTATCGGGATTTGGAAGTAACCAGAAAGGCCATCTAGGAAACAATAATGCATATGACCTGACAATCTTTCCAACATCTGATCAATAAAAGGCAATAGAAAATGATCTTTCCGAGTGGCGTCATTCAGCTTCCTGTAATCAATGCAAACTCTCCATCCTGTGACTGTTTTTGTAGGTATTAACTCTTCCTTATCATTAGACATCACGGTCAATCCACCTTTCTTAGGAAAAACCTGCACAGGGCTTACCCAAGAACTGTCAAAAATAGGATAAATAATACCTGCATCTAGAAGTTTAATTACCTCAGCTTTTACAACTTCCTTCATGTTGGGATTCAATCGTCTCTGTGCTTGCACTGATGGTTTGAATTCGTCCTCCATTAAAATTTTGTGGGTGCAGAAAGAAGGATTAATTCCCTTGATATCTGAAATTTTCCAAGCTATAGCACGTCTGTGTTCTCTTAACACATGGAGTAGTTCTTCTTTTTCTGCAATGCTTAAATCGGATGCGATAATGACTGGTAAAGTTGATTCTTCCCCTAAAAAAGCATACTCTAAATGATCTGGCAGTTGTTTTAGTTCTAATTTAGGGGGTTCAGTAATGGAAGGTTTCTGTCTCAATTCATCACTCATCTTTATATTTTCATAACTTATGTGCCTAGTGATGATTTCATTAGAATCCAACGCTTTCCTTACTTCATCAATTTCGGTGGTGGTTTCATCTCCCCCCACCTTGAACAAGATACAGTTCCAACGTGTCTGTGAGAGAAAGTTCCTGGAAATTATCTTGAGCAAAATAGTCAATAAGATCAACAAAATAACAAGAATTATCTTGTTCTTTAGAAAATCTCATTGCATCATAGATTTTAAAAACAACTTCTTCCACACCAACTCTAAGTACTAATTTACCATTTCCGACATCAATAACAGCTCTAGCAGTGGCTAAAAATAGACGTCCCAAAATTAAAGGTACTTCAATATCCTCATCCATGTTGAGTACAACAAAGTCAACAGGGAATATAAATTTATCTACCTTTACTAGCACATCTTCAATGATTCCCCTAGGATATTTAACAAATCTATCGGCTAATTGAATACTCATCCTAGTGGGCTTGGGTTCCCCTAGACCTAGTTGTTTGAACATTTTGTAAGGCATGAGATTAATGCTAGCACCTAAATCAGCTAATGCTTTATTAATAAGTAAACTACCAATCAAACAAGGAATAGTAAAACACTCTGGATCTTTCAGTTTTGCCAGTAGTTTGTTTTGGAGAATAGCTGAGCATTCCTCGTTGAGTTCTACTGTGGCCAATTCTTCCAACTTCCTTTTATTTGTCAGAAGTTCTATAAGGAACTTCGCATACTTTGGCATCTGTGAAATCACTTCAAAAAAGTTAAGTTAATGTGTAATTATTTAAAAAGTTCAAGGAACTTACCGAATTGAGCGTCTGTATGGTCTTTCTTCAATTTTGCCGGATATGGGATACGCAGTTTGTATTCCTTGAGTGGTGGTGGAGTGTTGTCCTTGGGTTCCTCTGCCTTTTCTTCTGAAGGTTCTGGAATAGTCTTCTTTTCTAGCTCGGCTAGGACCTTTCCATCTCTTAAAGTAATCGCTTTGATATGTTCTCTGGGATTTGGCTCAGTGTTACTTGGTAATCCACCTTGTGGTCTTTTTGAAATCAACTTCGCAAGTTGACCGATTTGGTTTTCAAGCCCTTGAATTGATGCTTGTAGATTTTTTAGTGCCGTTTCAGTGTTTTGAAAATGGTTTCTGATGCGGCCATAAATTTGGTAAACATCTCTTCAAGATTCGGCTTCTTCTCTTGTTGCGATGGTGGCTGCTGAAATCCTGGAGGAGGCTGTTGTCTTTGATTTCCTTGTCCTCCTCATGAAAAATTTGGGTGATTTCTCCAACCTGCATTGCAAGTATTACTATAAGGGTTATTTTGAGATCTAGAATTGTTACCCATATAGTTGGCTTGTTCAGTTTCCATGTTATGTCCATAGGATGTGAAATCTGGATTGAATGTGTTTCCTTGAGTCGCGTCGTATTGCATCACTGGTTGTGCCTGCGTAGAACTAACAAAATTATCAAACTTTTTATTTAGAAGTTCTACTTGGTTAGTAAGCATAGTAACAGCATCAATATTATAGACTCCTACAGCTTTCATCGGCTTTGTCCTCATGACTTGCCATTGATAATTATTCAATGACATCTCTTCAATAAATTCATAAGCTGCTTCAGGTGTTTTATTATTGATCGTCCCTCCTGTGGCTACATTGATCATTTGTCTGGTTGACGGATTTAAACCGTTATGGAAGGTTTGAACTTGTAGCCACAAAGGTAGACCATGATGAGGACACCTTCTCAAAAGATCTTTGTATCTCTCCCATGCATTGTAAAATGTTTCTAAATCCATCTGCACAAAAGAAGAAATATCGTTTCGTAATTTGGCTGTTTTAGTTGGAGGAAAATATTTGAGTAAAAATTTTTCGTCATTTGTTCCCACGTAGTGATTGAGCCATCGTGGTAAGGAATTTAACCACTGTTTGGCTTTCTTTCTCAAAGAGAATGGAAATAGCCTCAAGCGAATGGCATCGTCAAAAACACCATTTATTTTAAAAGTATCACAAAATTCCAAGAAATTCGCTAAATGTGAATTTGGATCTTCGTCCTGCAAACCATCAAATTGCACAAACTACTGAATCATCTGAATAGTGTTAGGTTTTAATTCAAAATTATTAGCAGCAATAGCAAGTCGAATAATGCTAGTTTGGGTACCAATCAAACTAGGTTTAGCATAATCATACATAGTGCGAGGAGCTGCATCCTGGTTTACTGGTTCTGCCGGTAGTGCTGGAGGTGGTGGAACGTTTTAATTTGCGTCCATCTCTTCTGTAGGTTCTGGCTCTTGCTCAGGTTCTTGTTCTGGATAATGTAAACTGCATCTAATTTCTCTGCGATTTCTGCGAACTGTCGCTTCTAGGTCTTCGTCAAAAAGTAGTGGTCCTGTTGGTTTGTTTCTAGTCATAAACTAAAAATACCTAAAAAGAAAAAGCAAATAAAATTTAAAAATTTAAAAGAAAAATAAAAAAATAAAAACTGAAAATAAAAATAAAAATAAAAGAGAAATAATTAAATGTATAATAATGGCTAAAGTAATAGAAATCGAGTTTTCGTAACATTTTAATTCCCCGGCAACGGCGCCAAAAACTTGATATCCGCGTGATATGAAGTAATAAAATTTATAAAGAACTTGATCACACCAAAACTAACTAATATCACGATGTTAAGGCAAGCGCACCTATCAAACAGTAGTATAGTTTAGTGGCAAGACCGAGTTATTGTACCCAAGGGAACCAAAAGTACTATTACTTACTTCCTTTCTATTATCTAGCCTAAAACTAAGATAGGGTTGTTTAAACTAATTCTAAATCTAAACTAAGAAAGCACAAAGAGTAAAATGGGAATACTTTTAGGGAAAAGCTGATTGATATGGACAATACTTAAGGGAGAATCCACCTAGACTTCACTTGTTATTGTTTCCTTGAGTTATATGATTTATTTACTTGACTTGATCCCTAGAGATCCGTAATCTATGCTAAACCCTCCGTCGAGGCATAGAGCAACTAGGCCTAAGTTGTTAATTAAAGTTCCTTTATTAATTAACTCCATAGGTTGCATTAATTCGATCTATGGTTCCCCATATTAGGTTTGACCCTAATCCGACAGATTTATGTCGCCCTATGTCTAGGGTTGCATGCAACTTCGCTTAATTATGGTAGATCTACTCTTATCACAGGGACTTTTGCTCCTCTGCTCTAAGCATATCTAATTCTTGAAGTAATACCTAGGATTATTAAATCAAGAATGAAGAACACATAATTAAGAACAACTCAAGTATTTATCAAATAATTCAAGAATAAATAACAAGATCTGTCTTAGGTTTCATCCCCCTCAAGTATTTGAGGGGTTTAGTTCATATTAAAGAAAGAGAACATCTCAGAAGATATGAAATAACAAAACATAAAAGAAACCAAAAACCCGTAAAGGAATTTTAGGGAGATCTTCTATGATGCTGCAGAATTCCGGCTTCTGGGATGAACCAATTAGCTTCTCCTTTGGAGTAATCCTTTGCTTCTACCCTTTGTGTGGCAGAAAGACGAGAAGAAAGCTAAATATTTTGTATCTAAAGTGTATATAAGTGTGTCTTTTCTATTGCCTCATGGGGTCTTTATATAGAGCCTTTTGGGGGGCCTTTCTTAGCCTCTAAGCATCCCAATTCGAGTGAAATTCCTCTTCCTCACGACTAGAACACGCCCGTGTGCCACGCCCGTGTGACTTCAACAAAGGTTGTGTGAATTTATCGGTGGGGCCACGGCCGTGTGGCCTGGCCGTGCTTGTCGAGGGCTGGACCGTGTGATCTTCATGTGGCACGACCGTGTGGCACGACCGTGTGGCATTTCTTGGCCCGTGTTGTTCAGACATTTTGGCCCATTTTTCATCGTTTTTGGCTTTCTTTTCCCTATGCTCTCCTGAGTATAAGATATGAAAAAGGAAGATTAAGAACACCAATTCTCACAAAATTACTAATAATCCATCCAAAATATAGGCTAAATATGAGGTAAAAATATATATAATTTATCGTTTATCAAAATCCCTTCGTGATACATCCAGGTAGAGTCGAGCTTAGACTCTAAATAAGCGCTTCTCGGGAGGCAACCTGAGCACTAAATTAGTAGCTTTTCTTTCTTTAAAATTTTAGTATTTTTCATGCATCAACTAACCCTTTTTAAATGCAGAAATTTAGGACCACACGGCCTTGCCCACGGGTGTGCCTAAGGCCATGTGAACATTTTAAGTAGAGACACGGTCGTGCACCCAGGCCGTGTGTAAACAGAGCACAATTTTCCCAAAAACACGGGCTATCGAAAAATTGACACGGTAATATCCTTAGACCGTGGCCAACACTGTCGATTTAGACACAGCCGTGTAACTACATACACGACCGTGTGATTAGCAAAAATCTCATCGTAAACGGCAGTGTGACCTATCACACGATCGTGTGAAAAGCGAACAAGATCGCAAACGGCCGTGCAAGATAGCCAACACAGGCATGTACTTCGAACCAGGTGCGCCAAAACCACCGAATTTTGAATCACACGGGCAAATCCCCAGTCACACGGGCCAGTTCCATGCCCGTGTGACCCAAAAACTATAAATAAGGGATCACTATTCACTTTCTCCTTCACTCAAACCCTAAATCCTCTCACCCAAACTCTTCCCCAACCACCATAAACGTCGCCTTCGACCCTCAAAATGCCACTACGCTCATATGGGACTATCCCACGCCCGTCCAAAGCTCTCCACGACCGTTTGGAACCTCTCCCACGACCGTGCATATCTCCTATTTGGTTCTATTTTTCTCATTTTTTTATTTATACTAATATCTTTTATTTATTTTTATCATGATTATATTTAGATTTAGAATTAATTCAAGCATGGAATTAGTTACACTAGGATGAATAATCTAGAATAGTATAGAACATTTCATGATTGCATGCCACTTAACGTCACACTTGATTGCCATTTATCTCATGCATTTAGTATAAATACATACTCATGTTGCTTATTTTTAATATCACATTAGGATGGATAATTTTTATTTAAGTTAGTCCTCACTTTATGTTTTTAGGAACATCGTTATCGTTATTTCACATATAGTTTTTGAGCTAATTTAATTTCGATTTTTAAAGACTAATTTTTTGTTATTATTTTTAGGTACTATGTCGTCATCACACGGTAAAAAAGTTATCGTCCCCGCTTCAAAGAAACGAAAGGGACCCGGTGGTTCATCCTCGCTACCCATTACCGAGAACCGCCATCCTCTCCTCCATTTTTTGCAAGCCTTGCAGGAGGAACGATATGAAATACTCCGAGCTCACACTCTAACCACTGGCCGATGCATAGATTGGGCTGCCCTCGAGCAAATACATCTAGTGGACGAGGTCAGGGCCCTATTAATGACCGATTCGTGGACACAGTTCTTTCAGATCGTGGAGCCCATATACTTGGAACTCACACTCGAGTTCTGCTCCACATTCCATCTTCAAACCGTCATGAGCTGATACGATGATCCAGGGACAGTACAGTTCCGTCTAGGAGGTCTCGTGCGACAGCTTAGTGTCCCAAAATTTGGCATAGCTCTCGGTCTCTATACTGAGCAATTTATGGAAGAGGAGGACCTCTCCACGCTTCACCACCACATTCATTTAACACCATCTAGGTGTTGGGAGGCCCTAGCCCTTGTGTCATCAACATACAATCCTAGTCGCTCCAAAGCGACTAAGCTCATCCCGGCCCTGAGTTATCTACATTCTCTTCTTGCACACACATTAACCAGCAGGGGAGAGAGCACAGGAGTTGTCTGTACCCACTACGCCTACTTCTTATGGTGCATGGTGAACGTGCATGTTATTGACTTAGCATACTTCATCGCCCATGCAATCCAGCATCAGACAGAGAGGCACCGCAAGGGCATAATTTCTATGGGCTCATACATCACGAGATTAGGCCACTATTTCGGCCTATTCAACACTACATCCCAGACATCCTCATATACTTTGGTGGGCCAGATGTCCCCATAGGGCATTCAGACTATGCTTCACATGAGGATGATCGAGCGGAAGCCAGAAGGCAGCCCTTTTCAGTATCGCCTCATCCAGGAGAGCGAGGATCCTGAGGATATTCCTGATGATGTCCCACCACCACCACAGGAGGAGGATGCACCCACCGAAACACCACCCCCTCGCCGCCCATCTCATGCAGGAGCCACCTATGCTGACATATCTGAGCGTCTATCCCGATTTGAGCAGTAATGCTTCCAATGCTTCGACCATATCGATGCCACACTACAGCAGATATGCCAGCACCTTCACATCACTTCACCACCGCCACCGCGTGATCCATCTGAGGATTAGAGATTTCTATTCCTCTTAACTTTATTTTTATCTTAATTTTTATTTTAACACTGATCCCTATTTTTACCTTTTCTTTTCTTCTAACTTTATTTTCCTTTTTACTTTTACTTTTATTTTCTTTCATTCTTTGAATATTAGTAGTTTTAGATATAGTTTATTTTGTTTTCAATAAGTTCCTATCGGCTACCTCCTAACGAGTAATTTTTTCTAATCCTGAAATTCCCTAAAAATGATAAATACTTTCACAGTTTCAAAGGAGCTGTACAGCTCAAATCTAAATTCTAAAGGGAACCTTGCCACATCCTCCCCAAGACGACATCTCCAAAGCCTACACTCACAACATGAAAGCTGTGGACAAACAAACACGACCATCATCGGAGTATCTACCTTCGCATCTCCCTTTGTCCTAGACACTCTGTAGGCACCGCTACCTCACTAATCCATCCAAAGCAGGAAGTTTTTATTCCTTTCCCTATCTTATAATCTTGTGCTTTTATTGCTATTAATGTTATCTTTGTACATTGAGGGTAATATACACCTTAAGTATGGGGGGAAATTTACTTTCAAGCATTACATTATTTATGAAAACCCTAAAATCTGATGCATTGCTCTCAATTGCATTATCTTAAATCTCCTATTAAGAATTAATTTTGATTAATTTATGATTTTTATTGATATGTGAGAATTAAGACATAGGTGCTTGTACTTTGATTATTCAAACTTTAAAACATTAGGGAATCAAGCATGATAAGTTGAAATTTTTGAGAACCCTATTTTTTCATAAGTTATTTTCCTTAATTCTAAGTGTTATCTTGAGATTTGAAAATCGCAGGATTGACATCAAAAGCCATAATTCTGGTGACATTTTTAAGCCTTTTGAGCATACATTCTTTTGTGCTCACTTTTATTATTGCTTTGAGTGAGTCAATACTGATTTGTTATTCTAGAACTTGCTTTGATTATACATGTTAAGACCACATCATTGATTTGATACACTGAAATGATAAAGGCACCTAGGATTTAACCCACTTACTCCACAAAAGCCTACCTTCATAAATTAGCCCCTAGTGAACCCCATTGAGCCTAACAACCTTTTCCTTGACTTACCTCTAATATTAACCTTTCACCCATTTTTTGTTGAATTCCATTCAATTATTTTGACTCCTATTTTTGTCGAGATTTTAGTTGAAATTTTCATCTAGCTTTATTCTCTTTTCTAGATTGTAAAGTTTTATTCAATTTATTATATTGTAGTTGAATTGTTCTTAAAAAAAACGTATGTATTAATTCAGTTGTAATCTGTAATAGTTCAAATAGTTTTTGCATATTTCTATTTTAAGGCTACCAAGGCGGAAATGATGTTATCATAAGAATTAGCTCGAGAAATATGTTCCAGTGATAGAGATTTTTCTAGCTAGATAATTCTTCAATTCAATCTCGATTCTAACCTTCTTTTGCAGCCTGTTACAACACCCCTAACCAAGCCCTATTACAACTATTGAAAGACCTTTTGATCGATGTATCATATCAATCCACAATGGTGGAGATCTGATTTTCTAGCAAGCCTATGGTAATAACTTTTCAGGTTGACTAGAGATTACTAAATTCTTGAATGCTAAACACCTTGAGTGGATA
Source organism: Gossypium stocksii (assembly GCA_020496765.1). Taxonomy (NCBI): domain Eukaryota; kingdom Viridiplantae; phylum Streptophyta; class Magnoliopsida; order Malvales; family Malvaceae; genus Gossypium; species Gossypium stocksii. The sequence continues at coordinate 49,545,574 of CM035624.1, forward strand.
GAGTGAATCTTTAGTGAGGATGTCAACTCCTGTTAATTAAGATGGAGAGATAATTACTTAGGAGCAGGGAAGAAAACTTATGTTTCAATGATAAAATTCTCAACTTAGAATAATTGAATCTTTAATGTTCTTCTGATTGAATTTTCATTGTATAAATGCTTGTGAATTAGTTCGAAACATTATTGATAGAGGTTGTGAATTGAGAAGAATGATTCTTGATTAGGGATTGAGATTTTGCTTGAGGACAAGCAAAGGCTTAAGTGTAGGGGTATTTGATAAACGATAAATTATACATATTTTTACCTCATGTTTAGCCTAATTTCTGGATGAATTATTATTAATTTTGTGAGAATTGGTGCTCTTAACCCTTCTATTTCATGTTATATACTCAGGAGAGCATAGGGAAGAGAAAAGAACGAAAAACAGATCGAAAATGAAGAAAATGGGCCAAAATGTGAAAACGACATGGCCCAAGGAATCACCATACGGCCGTGGCACATGGCCGTGCCACATGAGGTCCAACACGGCCCAGCCCTGACAAGCACGGCTAGGCTACACGGCCGTGCCACCTCAACAGGCCCGAACACGGCCCTTATCGAAACCACATGGGCGTGGCACGCGGGCGTGTCCCTATCGTGAGGAAGTGCAATTTCACTCAGATTTGGATACTTAGAGGCTAAGAAAGGCATCCCAAAGCTCTATATAAAGACCCTAGGAGGCAACTCTAAGGGTTTACTATTTTCTTTCAAAAAGAAGCGCCATATTTCTGCCAACACAAGGAGTGAAAGCAAGGAATTACTCCAAGGGAAGCCGATTGATTCATCCCAGAAGCCAGAATTCTACATCAAGACAAATGATCTCCCTAAATTCCTTCAGGGGTTTTTGGGTTCTTTTATGTTTTGTTATTTTATATCTTCTGAGATGTTTTCTTTCTTAATTATGAACTAAACCTCTCAAATACTTGAGGGGGATGAAACCTAAGACAGATCTTGTTATTATTTATTCTTGAATTATATGATAAATACTTGAGTTGTTCTTAATTATGTGTTCTTCATTCTTGATTTAATAATCCTAGTTATTACTTCAAGAAATGGATGTGCTTAGGCAGAGGAGCAAAAGTCCCTATTTTAAGAGTAGATCTACCATAGTTAAGCGGAGTTGCATGCAACCCTAGACATAGGGCGACATAAATCTGCCGAATTAGGGTCAAACCTAATAAGGGGATCCATTGAATTAATGCAACCTAGGGGTGTTAATTAATAAAGAAACTTTAGTTAACCACCTAGGATTAGTTGTTCTTATCCTCGACGGAGCTATTAACATAGGTTAGGGATCTCTACAGATCAAGTCAAGTGAAGAAATCGTCTAGTTTAAGAAGTTAATAACAAGTGAAGTCTAGGTGGATTCTCCCTTGAATATTGCCCATATCAATTAGCTTTTCCGAAAGTTTTTCCCACTTTACTTTTTGTGCACTTTTAGTTAGTTTTAGAATTAGTTTCAAACAATCCTCTTTTATTTTTAGGCTAAATAATAGAAAGGAAGTAAGTACTAGTACTTTTGGTTCCCTTAGGTACGATAACTCGGTCTTGCCGCTAAACTATACTACTGTTCGATAGGTGCGCTTGCCTTTAAAATCGTGATATTAGTTGGTTTTTGGTGTGATAAGTTTTTATAAATTTTATTACTTAATATCGCAAGTATCAGTGCATTAACACACTAATTATCAATTTCCAGACAGTTAAGTGGTATAACAGGGATCGAGTACTCTGGTAGTTTGGTTGCATCCAGTATATCTCAGATTCACCAATGCAGTTGGGGAAGATTCACTTGATCAACAAGAGAGGAAAACATGGAAATAATTGGGGGGTTGTGCACTGGAAATATATTGTAGTGTGGGATAATCGGATGGCACAGAGACTCAGATGGATATTTCTTCCAATTTGCAACCATTGTTATAGTACATACAATGGTACTCTAGTACAGGAAAACTATATTTACTTGGTGGGTAGTCAACTATAGTCCCCCCGCACATGCATCGACCTAGGGCATACGAGCCAGTGCTTGATTTAGAGGCCGAGCCAGAGCTAGAGCCAAAGCCCAAGCTCGAGCGATCGCATACACATTCGATTGATAGTTCTTATCATCTGGAGTTGCGGGTCAATAACTATTTACCGGGCTTGTCAGGACAAGGATATCATTCTGGGTTTGATATCTTTGGGTCGTATCCACCGTAGTACAACACTCCTCCTAGCCCGTATCCACCGTAGTACTCCACTCCTCTTGGGTCGTATCCATCGCAGTATGGCACTCCTTACTGCTTAGGTTCATCGACAGCATTCGGGGCATATGATTTTTCTTCCATGTTTCGTAGACCCCCACCTGCGACTAAAGAGGGTGTTGATCGCCGCAATCACCCACAACATGAACGTCGACCCCCGCAAAAATATACCCCTTGGACCACACTATCAAACCATCAATTTTAGGGGTTTCTTGCAATTTAAATATTACAATGTTTGTACTTTTTTATTTTTAAAAAATATAAATCAAGAAAAAGATAATCTTTATATTTATTTAATTAGATTAATTGCAACATTACAATATTAAAACACTAAAACTTGTAACAAACTTTGTAATATAAATTTTGTTATATAAATTAAATATATTACAAAACAAACTTTGTAATATAAATTAAGTACATTAGATTACATAAACTCAATTCCTACTCGATTGTGACGATTGTCCAACATGGTAGTTTCGCTGCGGGCATTTACTCTGATTATGACCAGCTAATCTGCATAATCCATAATGCTTACCGTCAAATTTCTCCCTAATGTCCATTTCATTATGGATTCTGGATGATTTCAGATGACCTTTTAGATTCCTATGAAACCTTTTGTATGAGACAAGCTCGAAAGTTGTCGGAGGCACCTCTCACGTATACAGGTCAGTCAAGCAGGACGGGGAACTCATTCTCCCAAACACACAATGTGCGCTCGAGTGTGTACAAATTATTGACAAATTGTTCAACATTGAGCGAGACATTAGCACACGCTACCACGACATGCACACATGAATAATAAAGTGTTTGAAACCTCCTGCAATTGCACCGTCTGTTTCGGAGATCAACTCCATAAGACCTAAGTGGTATACTAGGTCGAGGACTGATGGTCTCTATAACTCGAAATGTTTCAAGACATCGTGAATATACTTTTACATTCTTCGACATACACGTGTCTGGCCTTCATCTAGTTGACTTGTTGTTGACCCATTCTTGGCATCAAGATAGCCAACCTGTAGAATGTAGCCGAGAAGACTAATGAAATTGGAAGATGTTGTGTTTTCAACAACACATCATTGATCCCCTCCACCAAGTTTGTGGTCATTTGACCATAATGAAAGCCCTCGTCAAACTTTAAGCCTATTGCCACGACTCCATGGTACCCAACCACTGTCAGAAAAATGTATTTGTTTGACCCTCCATGTCACTCTCAAGTCAAGTCATTCTTTGGCGAAAAATGTGTGGCTCTAGCTTGTGCATTGTATATGTATTAAGAAAAGATAAGTTACAGTATTACCCTAAAACATTAAAACTTATATTGAAAAGATAAGGTTATCCTTTACCCATTCTCACAACTTGTCTCCGACAGTTTGCATTCTTATAATCTCGATGGAAGTTAGCCATGATGTGCCAGATGCAATAAACAGATCTCTGTGGCACACCAGAATGCCTAATGGCGGCAATTAATCATTTCCCTCTATAGGAGATTATGCAAATATTATCATTGCTAATAACATACCTTCGTAGGTTGGTAAGGAAGAATTCTCACGATTCCATGTTCTCCTTATCTACGATAGCAAATGCTATTGGTAGCACGTTCTTGTTGCTGTCTTGAGCAACCGTAAAAAGTATGATCTGTGTATATTTTCCATATAGCCAGGTTCCATCTACTTCTACAAATGGCTTGTAATAGGGAAATGCGCAGACATATGGATCAAACATCCAGAACATCCGATGGAAAATTCTTTTCCTAGATGTAGTTGGTCATCCGGGCCGTAATAAGGTCATGTCTGTAACTCAATGACAGTCCTTGGTACGTACTCCCTCATAGCGGCTATCCATCCCTGTAGCTCATTATAAATCTCTGTACAATTGCTCCATTGCCATCTGTTTAGCTATCCATGCCTTTTAGTATGATACTCTATGCTGGAATCATGCTTACATTTTGATAATCAGTACCGAAACTTTAATGGTTGGTATGTCCTTCACCATTGGCATGATACACGTACAAATAGTTTTGGAATCAAGTTTTCGATGATCTTTTGTCATACGTGTTAATGTGCATGTGTGAGGCTTAACAAATTTTCATATCTCCCATATCTGTGAATTTTGAATAAATGCAGCTCGTACCCACCAAATGTAGCCTTCCGCCGATTTCCAACACTCCCTCATATATAATGTCGGTTTAGACATGCGTCTTTGTAGTCCACTGGTATATTCATGCTTTACCCCTTAATAGCAAATATGCACTCTTCCTTACTTTCGAATCTCTGTCCTACGAACGACTCTTCAGGATCAAAATCTACATCCAATCGGTGAACAGGTAGTATTTCAGGGTACTTCAGGTATTCGGCTATATGCGCCGCATCGGGGTCTCTGAGCGACATGTGTGGCCCAGGATTATTGTGTATCACAATACGTCGAATCTGATTCCCTACTAAAGACGTGTTAATGTTTCCATCGTCATTCATGCCTTCATCGTCAATATCATCGGGGACCTCGTCCATATTGGGATTACTATCACTATCGACTTCTTCATCACAAGGATCACTACTATCGTACCCATCATCACCAATCAAATTAATATCAGGTGCAACATTAAGATCGATATTGATCCCGCGTATAGTCGATTCAGTATCAACGTACGATATTAGAGCCACCATACACAGTCTTCATGTAACATCTCGAATTAGGGCCTAGTTGAAATAATGGTTTCAAGACCACAAATCTAAAGTATAAATATTTTTTTTATGATTATTTTGAGGTCCATGACATGTTTGCATAATTGTGTGAATGTTTCATGAAGAAATTTTATGAATAAGTGCCCAATTTAACTTTTAGGACTAAATTGCAAAAGCTGTAAAATATGAGGTTCTAGAAGCTTTGGGGTACTTAATTGAAATGCATGTGTAATTTAGAGGTCCTTATTTAGTAAATAGACCATTTTATGTCATGATGGACAAAAATGGGAATGGAAGGGAAAATCTCAAAGAAGGGCCTTAGAAATTAATAAAAAGGGAAAAAGAAAGCAAAAATGTGCTCATCTTCTCCAAGTGGTTGCCAAAATTTCTAAGCCCTCCATAGCTAGGGTTTTTCAACTTCCAAGCTTCATAGTAAGTACATCCTAGCCCTATTTTTAATGCTCTTTACTTTTTTGAAACCCTGATAACCTGATTTACCTATTTCTAGCCATATTTTGAGCTAGGGTTCATGTTCAAAAATTTACCCATATGTGACATGCATGTATTTTGATGTTTAATGAAGGGATATGAAAGTTTGATGTATGATAAACATCTTTTACTAAGTGATTTTTCATGAAAACACCTAAAAAGGACTAATTTGTAAAAGTTACAAAATTAGTAGTAAACATGTGTTTTAATGGAAATGGTGGGCTGTTATGGTTATGAAAGTGGTTCGGCTAGGCTTGAGTAGCAAAGAAAATGAGACCATTTTATTTTACGAGCCTAGGGACTAATTTGTAAATATGTAAAAGTTTAGGGGCAAAATTATAATTTTGCCAAAATATGATTTATGGACTGATTTGAACAATGTGATGATTAAATAAGTGAAATTTTCTATTATAGATCAAGAGGAAAGAGGTCCGAACCTAAACCAAGAGAAGAACAAAGTTGAGGACTAAACCGAATAGCTAGTCATATTTTGTTACCAAGGTAAGTTTCTGGGTAAATAATGCAACATTACATCATTTTGTATTTAATGCTTTAATTTTTGCATGATATGTATAATTGTTTTATGAATTTTGGTTTACAATGACTTGATGAAGATGTAACGAGGTTTAAAGTTTCGAAATCCCGGTTGAACTTTAGGAATAGATAGGATACAACTGTCATGACATTAGGGTTATGTGTGATCCCATGTAAGATGTAACACCCTTTACCCATGTTTGACGCTGAAACAGGGTACGAGGCATTATCGGAACAAAACACGTACAGTCGAACTAAACTGAGTCATAAAAATTACATCCAAATTTCAAACTTTTCAATTTTCATTACACACTCATTCAACCCATCATGCATCTCATAAATTGCATCATCATAAACATATAACTTGACTAATATTAGCCTACATCGATGGCGTTATACAAAATGAGCTATCAAATATTAAAGGCCAACATTTTAGGCCAAATCAATTATTACATATAACCAAATAACCAAGTCCTCTATACATGCCATAATCCCAAAATATTTTTTTTCAAAATACCAAAAGAGTGTTGATAGTGTGGATAGATCTCCGACGATCTCTGAATCCCGAGCTGGCTTGGTGACACTATAAAACAAGGGAAAGAAAAGAGAAGGAAGTAAGCATATAGCTTAGTAAGTAAGTATGTAAATAATAAACAAATTACTAACATGCTTTTATAAACCTCAAAATATATTTTCAAAATAATACAATCATAACTAAACATAGATCCACCATTTACTCAAGTTCAAAACAAGCTATCTATTTGAGTCATAGTCACTAAATTATTTATATCTGGAGCTACGGAACTTCAAATTAAGATCCGCTAATTTTTCCTGAAACTAGGCTAACATATCTTCATATCATAAAATTTTTATAATTTTTTATTTAGCCAATAAGTATTGTTTATTCTTTAAATTCTCCCCTATTCCGCTATCTAACAATTCTGACCACTCTTCACTAAAAATTAGTTATCTCCTCGTACAGGATTCAGATGATGTTCTTATTTGTTTCTCTTGAAAATAGACTCATTACTAATTTTAAGCATATAAATTATAACCCGTAATTATTTTTTAAAATTTTTTAATGATTTTCTAAAATTAAAATAGGGGATTCCAAAATCAATCTGACTCTGTTCCACAAAAATTCAAATATATCATAATATGAAGTTCTTTTTCTTACACGTTTCTTTTATGTGAAAATATACTCAATAAGATTTAATTTCATAACTTACTCAACCTCTAACTCGATTTCCATCATTTTTGGTGCTTTTTCAAAGTCACACAACTGTTGCTGTCTAAAATTATTTTATTACAAATTTAACTCTTACATAATTTCACTTCATTTCATATTTCAGAAAGTTCGATCAACTACCGAGCGCATTGCTCATAAATTTTCACACACATATACTTGCACTTATTCATCACATAGTCATATTCAATTACACTAGTCATTACATGATCACATGTATTTTCACTTAGTCAATTTCCCGTTGAACTCATCGGAATAATAGCAGATACACAGTGGCTTGCACATAGTACCACCCTTATTGATGAAGCTATCTAGTGCACATAGTAGCCTGCACTTAGTACTACATCTGTGACCAAAACCATCTCTTACACATACTGGCCTGTACTTAGTACCACACATGTGATTGAAGCTATCGGGTACGCGTAGTAACCTGCACTTAGTACTACACATGCAACCTAACCATTTGGTACACGTAGTAGTCTGCACTTAGTACTACACACGTGACCTAAATCCATCTTAAACACATAGTAGCCTGCACATAGTACTAGACATGTGTTCTCACAACGGATCATTCATATTTTTTTATTCCGAAGGTCCAACCTGGAAATTCCTCACTTTTCAACATTTTACCAATTCATCTATACTCAATTTCAATTCATAATTTACCTCAAGTGAGCATTCAATATGCAAACCATATCTCATATAATAACAAATATTATAGCATAAGTAAAAACGATATATTATTTACATACAAACTTACCTTAGTGCAAAATATAGTAATTTTGCAATTTAGTCCATAATCTTTTCCTTTCCTCGATCAAGGTCGATTCCACGTTTTTCTTGATCTATAATAACACATTTGACTTATTCAATGCTCACATTATTCAAATTAGCCCAAAAACATCTTGTGGCAAAAATTACAATTTTGCCTTTAGGCTCAAAAAATAATTTTTATTCAATTTCCTTGCATTTTAGGCCTAGAAGAACCATTTTCATAACTATAGCAGTCCACAATTTGCACTAAATCACACACTTACACACATTTTATAACTTTTTACAAACTAGTCCTTTTATGCAATTTCATCAAAAATCACTTAGTAAAAATTGTTTATCACACCCCAAACATTCATATTTTTCCATAAAACATCAAAATACATGTATGCCATCCATGAGTAAATTTTTAAATATAAACCCTAGTTCAAAATATTGGTAGAAATAGGAAAACCGAGCTAGAGGATCTAACAAATGTAAAGAACATTAAAAATGGGGCTAGGATGTACTTACTATTGAGCTTGAAAGATGAAAAACCCTAGCTATGGTGTTCTCCCAAATGTTCCGCCAAGGTTGAAGAAAGATGAATACAATTTTGGCTTATTTTTTCCATTTTATTCTTTTATTAACGAAATGACCAAAATGCCCTTTATTAAAAACCTTTGGTATTTTATTCCTCCTTGGGTATTTTTGTCCAAAATAAAGTATAATGGTCTAATTACTATCTAAGGACCTCCACTTTAAAAACCCATTACAAGCATGTACCTTTATGAACTAGAACACACATTTTTTACCTATTACAATTTAGTCCCAATTATCAAATTGAACACACAAACAATAAAATTTCGCAACGAAAATTGCACACAGTCATTCAATCACACAATAAACATTAAAAATTAATTGCAATAATTTTTTTTACTTCGGATTTGTGGTTTCAAAACCACTATTCCATTTAGGCCCTAAATCGAGCTGTTACATAAGACCATGTCTGGGACATGGTATTGGCATTGATATGTGATCCCATGTAAGACCATGTCTATTACATGGCTTCGATATGAGATCCCGTATAAGACCGTATCTCGGATATGGTGTAACACCCCTTAACCCGTATCCATTGCCGGAATGGGTCATGAAGCATTACAAAACTAATCTCAACATTTGAACATCTCACATACACATGAATAAGTATTTAAGTTATAAAACACATATCGTCAAAATTCTTATAATTACTACCATATAATACACATGTAAAAATTTGTTCATATCTACTTCAGTTCAATTCTCTGTTCAGCAATCATACGAAGACATTTATAAATTATTCGACTCTAATATGATTTAATGCTGAAACTATCATCAACCAATAATCCATTAATCAATATACTAGCATATGCGCTTATATATATATATATATATATATATAAAAGTAAGATCCCATAAACTATTTTAGTACCATACAACATAAGTATTACTATTCATGTGGTCAAAACTTCACCATTAGTCGAAATCCAAAAGAGCATATAACCAAATCATTTTCTGCTACCAATTCATTTAACACAAAAGTTATATAGTTTAAGCAAATCAATCATAAAATAGGTGCACTATTCATAAGTATATATAGGTATCTATGTGCGTAGCAAATAAGCCAAGTATTGATATAAACCTACTTTTAAAGATCACCAAATAGTATATCTTTCAAAGTACCTATTACCAACCACAATGACCTATTTCCACTAAACATAACCCTATTATACCGACAAAAAGTTTCATATATAATTTTGCCTCTCAAACCCGATTAATCAACCATTACTCAAGTAACATGGATATAGACCAAAACCATTATGCAAGTCACAAAACAAATACATTCCATTACATAGATACATGTCACTACTAGTTCATATTAACTCAAATATTATAAACTTCATAACCATTTTATAAGCCATATTTGCATGGCATTATATACAAAAGGTTTAACTTGTCAAGTCATAAAAACATAGTATAGCTATTACATGCCATATCGTTTACTTTAAAACCTTTATTAAGGTACCAAAATGTTGTTGATAGATGCGATGACTTCAAAAGGAACGGTCCCAAGGTCTCAACGGATCTTTAATCTAATCAAAATAAACAAACACATGAAATGAGCTATTAACTCAGTAAGTCATAAGCAATAGTATAAAATCAATCAACTTGGTATAATAAATTGGGGACTGATAATAGCTAATGTTAAGTTTAACATTCCAAAAGTAATATATATAATTGTTCCCTTCTTACAAATTTTGTTTTAGTTAAAGCTCGTATACTCAATATCATTAATCATCTTTAAACAAATCATCACAACCGTACTTATTGCACATTTCTCTATTAACATGTAATTATACTTTTCTACCTTGCCATATATCACTTGTACATTTTAGTTTAACCGCAAATTATACTACTCAAACTGCATACATAGAACTTATCTTCCTTTGCACACATAGAGCCATTACCTTTCTTACAATTTACCCACACATAGGGCTGTTTCCTTTCTTACATTCACGCACACATAGTGCCATTTCAAGCTTATAAGGGTACGCACACATAGTGCCATATCAAGCTTATAAGGGTACACACACATAGTGCCATATCAAGCTTATAAATGTACGCACACATAGTGCCATTTCAAGCTTATAAATGTACGCACACATAGTGCCATTTCAAGCTTATAAATGTACGCACACATAGTGCCATTTCAAGCTTATAAATGTACGCACAAATAGTGCCATTTCAAGCTTATAAATGTATGCATACATCTTATATAGAATATGAGCATCATATAATTATTTACTTGTATTTGTACATGAAATAACCATAGTCATAATTGCTTTAAGACTTACCTTGTGTTGGATGAAACGGCTCCAATCAGCTACTCAATACCCTTTGATTTTCCCTTGCTTGATTCCCCTCCTTTGGGTTCTTGAGCTAGAATAAGCAAATTAGGTAGTTTAATTACCACTAGTTCATTTATACTCCAAATTGTTAGTAGTTTCATATAACAGGCATCACACGGCAAATTTCATTTCATCCACATTATGCTTGCATTAAATTAAACCATTCGGCTCTTGACCACCCTAGTCCCAAGTACTATAAGCAATCCAATCAATTCTTCAATAAAACACACACACACACACACATATATATACGGCAACAACCCCTTGTTAAATACTCACATATATATAAATTTAATAATTTCAACTTCATCTTACAACCATCATTGTTTAAGACATCAAAACCTCAACAATGTTTATCTAATGTCTCAAGGCCGAATGCATATAACTTTTATTATACATATAAAGTTTATACTTTAAATAAATTATACACATACTAATAAGCCGAATATCATCTTTATTAAACATTTAAACCAAAATTCCTTAACATCTTTCCATTTTCGGCATTACTTCTACCAAAATAACAATTTTACATCACCTTGTCATTTAACACATAATTTCTCCACTTAACCACATTGACTGAATACTTCTAAGACTAGCAAAAGCTCCACATTTGTTCATATCATCATTTAAGTTCACATATATCTATTTAACTAGCTCATCTTCACCTTTCTAACATTTCTATCCAAAACATCAAAACACTATCCTCTTAGCATTTATCCGTCATGACTGAATGCATATTTTGTCACCAATTCAAAAATCAACATATGGGTAACTCAATTTTCACAAAATTTAATAGAAATAACATAAAATCCTACCTTAATTAGCCTTTAAGATGGCCGAATGCCCTTGTTATTTTCCTTCTTCTTTCACTTGTGTTTTCGATAATAAATATGGGAAAGAAACATTGCATAACATTGTTTTTATCACCCCACTTAATATATTATAAACATATTTTATATTATAACATATTTTAAATATATAATCTATTATTATAAAAAGCATATAATTGTTTTATACCAATTCCATTACCGTGTACATAATTAGAGTGGTTTAATAATCATGCAAATCCTCCACTTTTATCAACCACTATATTCGGTCACCTTAAAATCTATCTATCTCATTTTCAAAGTTTAACAATTAAATCCTACTTAATCATTTAACCTCCTAGATGACCAAATTTCAATACTAACTTTTGACATATAATAATTCACATATCAACACATAAATTATAGCATTAATTAAATTTTTTGACTCGGTTTCGTGGTTCTGAAACCACTCTTCCGATTAGGCTAAAATAAGGCTGTCACAACTCTCCCCCTTAGGGATTTTCGTTCCCAAAAATCTTACCAGTGAATAAATTAGGGTAGCGTTCTTTCATTGAATCCTCAAGCTCCCAAGTCCCTTCCTAAATCTCGTGTTTGAGCCATAACACTTTTACTAATGAGATTCTCTTATTTCGTAATTCTTTTACTTCGTGAGATAGAATGCGGATCGGTTCTTCCTCATAACTCAAATCGGACTGAATTTCAATCTCTAACAGACTAATCACATGTGAAGGATCAGATCTATACCGACAGAGCATTGAAACATGAAAAACATCTTGAATCTTTTCAAGTTCAGGTGGTAATATTAATCTATATGCTATCGGTCCGATACGTTCTGAAATTTCATATGGTCTGATAACTCTTGGACTCAATTTGCCTTTACGGCCGAATCTGAGTACTTTTTTCCCAGGTGAAACTTTAAGAAATACTTTGTCTCCGACTTGATACTGTATATCTTTCCGTTTTAAATTCGCGTACAATTTTTGACGATCAGATGCTGCCTTTAGGCTATCACGGATCACTTTTACTTTCTGCTCGACCTTTTTTATCAAATCAACTCCGTAAATCTTATTCTCACTGAGCTCGGTCCAAAACAATGGTGTACGACATTTGCGACTGTATAAAGCCTCGTAAGGTGCCATCTTAATGCTTGCTTGAAAGCTATTATTGTAAGCGAATTTAATCAAAGGTAAGTATCGTTCCTAAGAGCCACTAAACTCAAGGATGTAACATCTCAACATATCCTCGAGTATCTGAATAATCCGTTCGGATTGACCATCAGTTTAGGGATGAAAAGCGGTGCTGAAATACAACTTGGTACCCAAAGCTTCTTGCAATTTCCTCCAAAACCATGATGTAAATCTCGGATCTCTATCTGACACAATAGAAGTAGGCACCCCGTGCAACCTCACGATCTGAGAAATAAACAATTTAGCTAATTTCTCGAGTGAATAATCGGTACGAACAGGGATAAAATGAGCTGACTTTGTCAACCTATCAACAACAACCCAGATTGCATCCTTCTTGCTCAGCGTCAATGGTAAACACGATACAAAATCTATTGTAACACGATCCCATTTCCACTCAGGTATCATAATCGGTTGAAGTAATCCTGAAGGCATTTGATGTTCCGCTTTTACTTGTTGACATATTAAACACTTCAAAATAAAGTCAGAAATGTCTCGTTTCATACCTTGCCACCAATATTGTCACTTTAGATCATTGTACATTTTCGTGCTACCCGGATGAACTGACATTTGACTATTATGAGCTTCATTCAAAATCATCAAAACAATCTCTAAATTTGCCAAAACACGCAATCGATTTCTGAACCTCAAGTAATCATTGTCATCAATTTGAAATTCTGAATTCACATTCGAATCACACTGAGCCCTTATAGAAACCATATCATCATCAATTTTCTGAGCTTCACTGATTTGCCATATTAACACCGGTTTTGCTTTTAATTTTGCTATCAACACATTATCGGCGGACATAGACAAGTGAACATTCATTGCTCGGAGGGAAAACAAAGATTTTTGACTTATAGCATCCGCGACTATATTAGCCTTTCCCGGATGATAATCGATGACAAGTTCGTAATCTTTCAATAATTCTAGCCATCGTCGTTGTCTCAAATTCAAGTCCTTCTGAGTCATCAAGTATTTGAGACTTTTATTAAGCTAAAAATAATCGATGCAGATTCACATAGTTCCGTCTTTCTTTTTCACAAACAGTACTGGTGCACCCCAAGGAGAGAAACTCAGTCGAGCGAAACCCCTATCTGTCAATTCTTGCAACTGAGATTTCAATTCTTTTAATTCGGTCGGTGCCATACGATACAGAGCTATCGAAATAAGAGTCGTACTCGGTACTAGCTTTATGCCGAGCTCGACTTCTCGAACTGGTGGCAACCCAGGTAACTCTTCGGGAAATACATCCGGATATTCACAAACCACAGGTACGACTTCAAGCTTTCGTTCAGATACTTTACTATCCAAAACATACGCCAAATAAGCTTCACACCCTTTTCTCACATATTTCTGAGCCAACATCGAAGATATCATTGCCGGTAGCCCGTTCAAATCAGTGGACTCAACTCGAATTATTTCACCACTCGAACATCGCAAATCAATTGATTTTCTTTTACAATTCACCACCGCATCATGTACAAATAACCAATCCATACCGAGGATAGCATCGAACTCGTCAAATGGCAATAGCATCAAATCGGCCCGGAAATAAGAGTTTCAAATCATTAGAGGACAGTTCTTGCACACTTTGTCTACTAACACACACCGACCCAAAGGGTTTGACACTCGAATCACAAACTCAGTAGACTCAACAGGAAGAGTCTTACTGGATGCTAGAGTTTCACACACATAAGAATGAGTTGACCTGGGATCAATCAAAGCAATAACATCAGAATCGAAAAGAGTGAAAGTATCGGTAATAACATCAGGAGAAGAAGCCTCCTCTCCAGCACGAATAGTGTAAGCTCTTGCAGGCGCATGAGCCTCTGACCAAACAACTGTATTAGAAGCCCCTATCTGAGTACCACTCCTACCTCCCGCATTTCTCGGTGTCCTACCCCTAACTGCATCGCCACTTGACTTCGCATCTCGTACATTATCTTTCTCAATAGGTTCCGTGCAATTTTGGACAAAGTGATCTCGCGAACCACATCTATAACAAACTCGGTTATTAATCTTGCCCCAACACTCGCCCACATGTCGTCTTCCACACTGTTGACATTCCGGTTTCATCTGCCGATTATTACCCACACTAGCAACCAAAGTAGCTCCAGAGTCCGTTAAAGGTCGTTCTCGAATTGAAATCCCGGCATTTGTCTTCGACTTGTTACTATCATCTCTGAATTTTTTTGAGGCCGAAAATGAAGCTTTTCCCATGGATCTCTTGCGAAAATCTTTAGCTTCGGATTTAGCTTTTCTTTTCTCCTTTCCAAGCTCTTCTGCCTTGCAAGCCCGTTCAACGAGTACCACAAATACAGTCACACGACCTTGTTTAAGTTTAAGAAATTCTTTGCGCTTTTGGTCGATAAATCGTTGACTAATATATTTCTTGCGAAACTCCATCTGAAAGAAATCCCACGTAATCCGTTCCTTCGAAACAATCGCAATCAAAGTACTCCACCAGTAATAAGCCGCATCTCGTAGCAAAGACACAACACACTTTAGACACTCGTCGGGTGTGCAAGACAGTTCATCAAAGACACGGATGGTATAATCCAACCAAAATTCAGCTCTCTCAGCATCGTCGGTAGCTGTGGCTCTAAATTCTTTAGCCCCGTATTTTTTGATCTTATCAACAGGGGGTTTACTCAATCTCAACGGATCGATGGTCACAGGCATTATAGGTACCGGGGAGGATTGTTTGAGTTAGAGGGTTGTTGAACAGCCAGATTTGTATGAGTATACTGGGCAAACCACTCATTCATTATAGAAAAGAGAGCTTGCCTAACCCCATCCACTTGATTACTTGCGGATGGTCGAGAATCAACCGGCGCTGTCCCTTGTGCGGGAGCAGGCGCTATACTCTCAACATCGTCCGCTAGAGCTCGCTCGGGGTCTGGTTTCATTTACTATACAAAAATAAAATTTTAGCCGTCAGAAGTCATCACACTATCATATTATCACTTTATGGCATGTATAGCTAGACACACACATGCTACGTTAGTCTTAGAATCGACTAAACCGTAGCTCTGATACCAATTAAAATGTAACACCCCTTAACCCGTATCCATCGCTGGAATGGGTCATGAAGCATTACAAAACTAAACTCAACATTTGAACATCTCATATACACATGAATAAGTATTTAAGTTATAAAACACATATCGTCAAAATTCTTATAATTACTACCATATAATACACATGTAAAAATTTGTTCATATTTACTTCAGTTCAATTCTCTGTTCAGTAATCATACGAAGACATTTATAAATTATTTGACTCTAATATGATTTAATGCTGAAACTATCATCAACCAATAATCCATTAATCAATATACTAGCATATGCGCTTATATATATATATATATAAGTAAGATCCCATAAACTATTTTAGTACCATACAACATAGGTATTACTATTCATGTGGTCAAAACTTCACCATTAGTCGAAATCCAAAAGAGCATATAACCAAATCATTTTCTACTACCAATTCATTTAACACGAAAGTTATATATTTTAAGCAAATCAATCATAAAATAGGTGCATTATTCATAAGTATATATAGGTATCTATGTGCATAGCAAATGAGCCAAGTATTGATATAAACCTACTTTTAAAGATCACCAAATAGTATATCTTTCAAAGTACCTATTACCAACCACAATGACCTATTTCCACTAAACACTACCCTATTATACCGACAAAAAGTTTCATATATAATTATGCCTATCAAACCCTATTAATCAACCCTTATTCAAGTAACATGGATATAGACCAAAACCATTATGCAAGTCACAAAACAAATACATTCCATTACATAATACATGTCACTACTATTTCATATTAACTCAAATATTATAAACTTCATAACCATTTTATAAGCCATATTCGCATGGCATTATATACAAAAAGTTTAACTTATCATGTCACAAAAACATAGTATAGCTATTACATGCCATATCGTTTAATTTAAAACCTTTATTAAGGTACCAAAATGTTGTTGATAGATGCGATGACTTCAAAAGGAACGGTCCTAAGCTCTCAACGGATCTTTAATCTAATCAAAATAAACAAACACATGAAATGAGCTATTAACTCAGTAAGTCATAAGCAATAGTATCAAATCAATCAACTTGGTATAATAAATTGGGCACTAATAATAGCTAATGTTAAGTTTAACATTCCAAAAGTAATATATATAATTGTTCCCTTCTTACAAATTTTGTTTCACTTAAAGCTTGTATACTTAATATCATTAATCATCTTTAAACAAATCATCACAACCGTACTTATTGCACTTTTCTCTATTAACATGTAATTATACTTTTCTACCTTGCCATATATCACTTGTACATTTTAGTTTAATCGCAAATTATACTACTCAAACCACATACATAGAACTTATCTTCCTTTGCACACATAGAGCCATTACCTTTCTTACAATTTACCCACACATAGGGCTGTTTCCTTTCTTACATTCACGCACACATAGTGCCATATCAAGCTTATAAATGTACGCACACATAGTGCCATTTCAAGCTTATAAGGGTACGCGCACATAGTGCCATATCAAGCTTATAAATGTACGCACACATAGTGCCATTTCAAGCTTATAAATGTACGCACACATAGTGCCATATCAAGCTTATAAATGTACGCACACATAATGCCATTTCAAGTTTATAAGGGTACGCACACATAGTGCCATATCAAGCTTATAAATGTACGCACACATAGTGCCATTTCAAGCTTATAAATGTACGCACACATAGTGCCATTTCAAGCTTATAAATGTACGCACACATAGTGCCATTTCAAGCTTATAAATGTACGCATACATCTTATATAGAAAATGAGCATCATATAATTATTTACTTGTATTTGTACATGAAATAACCATAGTCATAATTGCTTTAAGACTTACCTTGTGTTGGATGAAACGGCTCCAATCGGCTACTCAATACCCTTCGTTTTTCCCTTGCTTGATTCCCCTCCTTTAGGTTCTTGAGCTAGAATAAGCAAATTAGGTAGTTTAATTACCACTAGTTCATTTATACTCCAAATTTTTAGTAGTTTCATATAACAAGCATCACACGGCAAATTTCATTTCATCCACATTATGCTTGCATTAAATTAAACCATTCGGCTCTTGACCACCCTAGTCCCAAGTACTATAAGCAATCCAATTAATTCTTCAATAAAACACATACACACACACACACACATATATATATACGACAACCACCCATTGTTAAATACTCACATATATATAAATTTAATAATTTCAACTTCATCTTACAACCATCATTGTTTAAGACATCAAAACCTCAACTAATGTTTATCTAATGTCTCAAGGCTGAATGCATATAACTTTTAGTATACATATAAAGTTTATACTTTAAATAAATTATACACATACTAATAAGCCGAATATCGTTTTATTAAACATTTAAACCAAAATTCCTTAACATCTTTCCATTTTCAGCATTACTACTACCAAAATAACAATTTTACATCACCTTGTCATTTAACACATAATTTCTCCACTTAACCACATTGACTGAATACTTCTAAGACTAGCAAAAGCTCCACATTTGTTCATATCATCATTTAAGTTCACATATATCTATTTAGCTAGCTTATCTTCACCTTTCTAACATTTCTATCCAAAACATTAACACACTATCCTCTTAGCATTTATCCATCATGACTGAATGCACATTTTGTCACCAATTCAAAAATCAACATATGGGTTATAATAAGAGCTTGACTACTCACTCAATTTTCACAAAATTTAATAGAATTAACATAAAATCCTACCTTAATTAGCCTTTAAGATGGCCGAATGCCCTTGTTATTTTCCTTCTTCTTTCACTTGTGTTTTCGGTAATAAATATGGGAAAGAAACATTGCATAACATTGTTTTTATCACCCCACTTAATATATTATAAACATATTTTATATTATAACATATTTTAAATATATAATCTAATATTATAAAAAGCATATAATTGTTTTATACCAACTCCATTAACGTGTACGTAATTAGAGTGGTTTAATAATCATGCAAATCCTCCACTTTTATCAACCACTATATTCGGTCACCTTAAAATCTATCTATCTCATTTTCAAAGTTTAACAATCAAATCCTACTTAATCATTTAACCTCCTAGATGACCAAATTTCAATACTAACATTTGACATATAATAATTCACATATCAACACACAAATTATTGCATTAATTAAATTTTTTTTGACTTAGTTTCGTGGTTCCGAAACCACTCTTTCGATTAGGCTAAAATGGGGCTGTCACATATGGCATCGGCATCGATTGTGATCCCAAGTAAGACCATATTTGGGATATGACATTGGCATCCTACCATGTGTACAAGATTTCTCGAGTATCCTTAGTATTCTAAGTGGTTCAACAGGTAATTCAAGAGTTTGTCAATGTAATGACAAGGTACGAATGTAACATCCCGAATTATGGCCTAGTCAAAACAGTGGTTTCGAGGCTACAAATCCAACGAGAAAAATATTATTTTGATTATATTTTTATGATCTACAATTTCACGAAAAAATTTCATGAAAATTTTGTTTGAAAATTTCGACGTTTGGGCACTCAATTTGATAAAGAGGACTAAATTGTAAATAGTGCAAAAGTTAAGTTCCATATGTTAGAAGTGTCTAATTATTATGAGCTTTAAATTGGAAGTCCTTATGTGCTAATTAGTCTTTTAATAAGTTAGTGGGAGATATTTAGTTGGTATTATTGAAATTAAGTTGAAATTAAAAGGGTAAAGTAGTAATTAGGCTAAAATGGTATAATAAGAGAAAAATGATAAAAGCTATCATCTTTTTCTTTTTGTTCGTCAGCTGAATGGGAAACAAAATGGCAGCCATGGATGAGCAACCATTCGGCCAAGCTTCTATGGCTCCTATAGGTACGATTTTTTTCTGTTTTTAATAATTTCTATGTTTTCGGAGTCGTGGTAACTCAATTTAACTATCCCGTACCTTCGTTTTGAAAACTGTTAAAGTTTATAAATTTTTCCAATGATGAATATGTGTGTATTTTGATAATGGATGATTGAAAATAAATCATTGTTGATAGATAACGACTTTTACGAAGTGATTTTCGGTAAAAATGTCAATTAGGGGCTAAATCTAAAAATGTGAAAATTGTGTAATAATAATGTCAATAAGTGAATTAAGTGGGTTGATATATGCATGATAAAATTTGGCTAGGCATATATGTGAATAAAATTGAATGAATTTCATTTTATAAGCCTAGGGGCAAAAGTGTAAATTATTAAAAAGTTAGGGGCAAAATTGTAAATTTTTCATAATATGATTTGTGGACCGTATTGATTAGTGTGTTGATACAATATGTTAAATGTCTTATTTTAGACCAGGAAAGACGAAGTTCGGAACTAGAACAAGGGAAAAACAAATATTTGATGATTTAATCATTTTCGCCATTTTAGTGTCGAGGTAAGTTTATGTGTAAATAAGCACTATTATGTTTAAATAAATTTATGTATTGTTAAATTATTATACATGTGATATTATGATTGTCATTACAAATATTTGATAATTGCAAAAATAGTATGTGAAATGTGTATTGATTTGTAAAATGAGAAAGTATATTTGACTTTTGAATCGAATTGAATTAAACTATACTGGATTGTGGTTATTTGAAATATGTATTGATTGGAAATTGAGAAAGTGATTTTAAATACCCTATTAACTAGTCGAGCTAGGTCGGATATAAATGGCATGCCATAGGATTAGAAGAGTATGGGATTTATCGGCTTTACCGGTCAGGCACTTTATGTGTCATATTCAGGCACTTTATGTGTCGTATTCAGGCACTTTATGTGCCGTATCTAGGCATCTCATGTGTCGTATTCAGGCACCTCGTGTGTCGTTTCAGGCAGTTTATGTGTCATATACTGTTTAAGTACTATGTACCATTTTAGGCACAATATGTCGTATTGGTGTGTTTGGGTTAGAATCCACATATCTGTCAAAGTTCAGAGTGTTAATAGGGATAAATAAATGATTGACCAAATTGAATGAAAATGATTGCATTTTGTGTATAGTGTGATTTGAGGAATGAAATTGTATGTATGAGTGATACTGAATAAATAAGTAAAATCCCGGTTGAACCTTAGGAATACTTTAGTGATAAGTGGTAGCTTCGACTACATAAAAGTGGTAGCTTTAGCTACATAAGAATGGTAGCTTCGGCTACATATCAGTGTGGCACTTATGTGCAAGATTTCTGTGTATCCTTTAGTATTCCAAATGGTTCAACGGGTAAATTGATGAAACAATTAGATTAGAAAGAATGTAATTGTATATATAAGTGATGTGCAGGTATGCATGTAAACAAGAAATTATATATATGCAAATGGTACAGGTATGTACATAAATTTTATAAGCGTTGGCCTCATGATATTACGAGTTATCATCATTATAAAAGTGACTATAAGTGAATCTTGCAAATAAGTAATTATGTTGATGATGTATGCATTTGGTTGAGAATCATGTATTAGGCTTTTGAGTCATATCAAAGTGAGAGGTAAAATGTTTAATGTATTTATTTTGTGATGCATTAGATATGTGTGAAAACATAAAATGTTAGAGATAACCATGAACTCGTTGTTATGCTAATTATATGTTTAAGTCTTTAGCGTTATGTATGTCTAAATGGAAGTGAATGTAAAGAAATCATGAAAGAGTGAAATTAGCATTAAAATAGTTTTAGACAGCAGCAGTCATGTGACTTTGAAAAATCACCAAAAATGGTAGAAATTGAATTAAATATAAAATTGAAGCCCAATGACTCTATTTTCACATGAAAGAAGTAGAGTAAGCAAATGATTCTGAATTTTTAAGATATTTGTATTGTTGTGAGGCAAGGTCAGGTGGATTACGGGATCCCCTATTCCGACTTTGAAAAATCACTAGAAATTTTATAAAAATGGTTTTGGTGTGTAATTGATATGTCTGAATTCCTTAGTGAGTCTACTTTCAAAAGAATCAAACGAGAACCTAATCTGAGTTCTGTACAGTAAGATAATCGACTTTTAGTGGAGATAATTGTTATGTACAGGGGAAACTTTAATGAATAAATTGTACTAATTGGCCCAACTAAAAATTCTAAAAATTTTATGGCAAGAAGATATATGAGTCTAGTTTCAGGGAAAATTTATAGAACTTAATTTCGAGTTCTGTAGCTTAAGATATAATTAATTTAGTGACTGTGACTCAAGAAATAGCATAAGCTGAACATGAGTAAAAAGTGAAATTATTTAAATAATACCTTTACTTTCTTAAGGATACTCCCTAAGGAATGGAAACATGTTTTCTATTAAGTTGCTTGTTATTATATGCTGACTTACTAAGCTTTAAAGCTTACACCTCCTCTTCCATTTCTTTAGTGTTGTCAGGTTGGCTCGGGGTGGAGATCGTCGGAGGCAACACCACACTATTAATTTGTCAAGATGGAGTAATAATCATTCCTATTTGCTTCTGAGTGAGTGGCATGTATTAAGATTTATTTATTGATAGTTGTAGCCTTGTGAATTAGCCAAATGTATTAGCTTATGTCATTAATTTGTATAAGGTCATGAAATGTGGTCCTTAATGTTTATAGATTTATAAGCCTATTCTTATGCATGTATTGTGGAAAATGTTTAATGAGGTTAGATATATTTCATGTGTTTGATGGTTAAGATAGGAGTAGTTAAAGGTACGATATACGTTTATGTATTGTATACGAGTGTGAAGAGTTAAGAGTACACTAAGGGCTTAGGAAATAGCCTAAGTGATCGGTCACACGGGTAGAGACATGACCGTGTGTCTCAACCGTGTGAAGGATACGGCCTAGTACACGAGTGTGCGTGACCACACGGCCTTCCTACACGGGCGTGTCCTAAATCACACGGGCGTGTGACACTATTTTGGATCAAATTTTCATAAGTGTTCAAAAACTTTCAGTTTGGTCCCGGATCATACTCAATGTATCATTTGGGCCTTGTAGGCCCATAATGTGAAAGTTGTGTGTATTAATGAAAGAGTTTTAAATTTTACACAAAAGTTATGTTTCGAAATCAAGTGATCGAGCGAGTATTTGTTCGGTAACACCTTGTACTCATATCTGGCGACGGTTACGGGTGAGGGGTGTTACAATGAACATGTTGAAAGGGTACAGGTATGTACACGAAACTCATAATTCTTGAGTTATGCATCGATAAGGCCTCGGTAAGAAGTGAATGAAGCAAACATGAGTTTTATGGTACAATATGTAAAGAACATGATCTAAGATGTATTCATGATAATTGATGACATTGTATCAAGTTATATTTATGTTTTGCGTATGATATTGCATGATTAGTGTTGTTAATTATTTACATGCAAACTTGCTAAGCTTTATGCTTACTCCCATTTCTTTTTCATTTTTCTTACAGTATAGCCAAGCTAGCTCGGGGATCGAAGGAAACTGGAGACTCGATCACACTATCAATTAGAATTTTGGGTATAGCTAGTTTTAACACATTTGAGTATGGCATGTATAGGGACTTGGTTTGTAACAGCCCGAATTAGGGGCTAAACGTAATGGTGGTTTTGAAACCTTGAATCCAAAGTCTAAAATATTTTTTTGATTGAGTTTTGATGTTTATTGGGTGTTTGAATAATTATGTGAAATTTTGGTACAGGAATTTTATTATTTGCATGTCTAATTTGATAGGTTGGACTAAATTGCAATAGGTGAAAAATAAGGATTTTAATCCATGAAGGTACTTGATTGAATTGAGATTTTAAATTAGAGGTCCTTATATGGTAATTAAACCATTTTAACCTTGTTTGGACAAAAATGCCCAAGGAAAGGTGGAATACTAAAGGTTTTTAATGAAGAGCATTTTGGTCATTAGTTAATAAAAGAAATAAAAAGGGAAAATAATGCCAAAAATGGTGTCCATCTTCTCCCCCTTGGCCGAATTCTTCAAGCAACCATAGCTAGGGTTTCTTTCACTTCTCAAGCTCATAGTAAATTATTTTTAGCCCTGTTTTTAATGTTCTTCGTATTTTTTAAATCCTTGTAACTTGCTCTCACTATTTCTACCATTATTTCAAGCTAGGGTTGATGTTTAAAATTTTACCCATAGATGACATAGATGTATTTTGATGTCTAGTGGTAGAATATGAAAGTTTAAAGTGTGGTGAACAACTTTTACTAGGTTATTTTTGATTAAAATTGTAAAAAATGACCTAATTGTAAAAGGTGAAATATTATGTGCATAAATTGTGAAATGATAGAAAATTGGAGGCTGTTATAAGAGGAAAAGTGGTTTGGCTAGGCTTGAAACGCATGAAAATTGAATGAGAATCATAAACCGAGCCTAGGGACTAAAGTGTAAAATTGAAAAAGTTAGGGGTCAAATTGCAAAATTTGCTATAGGAAGATTTTGGGCTATTTTGAATAATGTGATTATTAAATGAGCTAAATGTGTCATTATAGATCGAGAAGATTGAGGAATCGACCTTGACCGAGGCAAGGGTAAGGTTTTGGATTAAATTACAAATTATCGTATTTTGTTATCGAGGTAAGTTTATATGTAAGTAATACATCAATTTTAATTCCATAAATATAATTTATTGTATGTTACGGATAATGTTGGATCAACTTCTATGATTTGGTAAATTATGGAAATTCGGTGTACCCGATTGAACCTTCGAAAAAATAAAAGATACGGATAATTTGTAGCTAGGTCACATGTGTGTTTCCGAGGGTAGGACACCATGTGTACAAGAGAGCTACAACATACTATGTGGTAGCTAGGTCACATGTGTTATATTGTGTGTATACCATGTGTACAAGAGAGCTACGAGATGATAGTTTCATGAGTAGCTAGGTCACATGTGTAATACTAGGTGTATACCATGTGTACAAGAGAGCTACGAGTCAAAGATAGCTAGGTCGCATGTATGGTACCGAGGGTACATCATGTAGACACGAGAGCTATGTTAAATGTAGCTAGGTCACATGTGTGGTTCCTAGTGTTGGACACCATGTAGACACGAGAGCTAGGGACTAAGTAGCAGGTCACATGTCTGGTTCCAAGTGTTGAACACTATGTAGACACGAGAGCTACTGGATTTATTAGCTAGGTCACATGGGTGATATTGAGTATACACCATGTGTACACGAGAGCCGAATTATGTGTTGGTGGAGCTATGTGCTGAAACCACCAGCTATCAAATGTTATTCTGAAGGGTTCAACGAGAAAAGCGTACTAAAAAATATTTGTGTGGTTATGTGATGTGCAAGTGTAGGTGTATTTATGAGCCAGTGAAAATGTGGGCGAATGTATATGTGTGCATGGGTGCATGTGAACTTAGAATTATGTAAATGATGTGTTTGGTATGTATATGATATTGGTAAGATTATGTGGTAAGTTGATATGTGATGATATGATTTTTGGTGATTTAGAGAGTTGGTATGATGTTAATTATTTGCATATAGACTTACTAAGCTTCTTAAAGCTTACTCCTTTCTCTTTTTCCTTGTTCTATAGATTAATCAAGCCAGCTTAGAGATCGGGAAGTGTTGGAGGATCACCCACACTATCCACAACGTTCTTTTGGTACTGTAAATGTACTCTTTTGGACTATGACATATATAGGGACTTAGTGGTGTTGTAAGTGTCATGTTGATTTGGCTATATAGTGGCAATTGTATTTTGATAAGTCATTTTGTAATTAAGGTCATGTGACTTGGCCAATATTGATATTGGTTTATTTATGGATCGTTTGGGGTAGTTTATGGAATGCTTGGGGTGTTTGTGTGTGGATAAGTTGAAATGGATGATTGATGGTTAAATGAGGTTATTTAGATGCCTAAAAATGTGTATGGTATGTGGTTTCAAAAATGATAAAGTTTGTATGTGTTTTGGGGCAAATGATGGCTTGAAAAATAGCCTAACTTTGGGCCACACGGCCAGCCACCACGGTCATGTGTGTAGGGTGTTTGAACTTTGCATGAAATTTTCGGAGAATAAAGATGTCGCAGGCCTGGTCACACGGGTATGTCTCGGGGCCGTGTGACCAAAATTGCATGCTGACATCATAAACAAAATACCCTTGTTTTCACACGGGGAGAGAGCACGGGCGTGTTGAGGCTGTGTGAAGGACAGGGGTGTGTGCTCGGCTGTGTGAAAACCCCTGTAGGTTCGAAATGAAAAATAATTTTCCAATAATTTGACACAAGTAGGAGAAACAGGCGTGTGTGACCACATAGCCTGCCCATACGGGCATGTCTCCGTCCCACACGGGCGTGTGCCTTATTTTTGACCTAAATTTCCAAATTTTTGTAAGTTCTCGGTTTGGTTCTGGACCGTTCCCAAATTATGTTTTGGGCCCCGTAGGCCCCTTTTTAGGATTGTATGGATATTATGGAAAAGTTTTAAATTGAAATGAAATTTTATGGACTGACTTTGTATGATTGGTTGTGATATCGTCCGGTAATGCCTCGTACTCGGTTCCAGCATCGAACTTGGGTAAGGGGTGTTACATGGTCTTTTTGTTATATGTCATATTGGTTCGCCAAATGTGTTGGCTTTTGATGATACTTAATTCATTTTGTATAAGGCCAATTGATATTGGCAAATGTTGATTGCAAGTATTATGACATGTTGATGCATTTCATGGATGTGGTAATTTGCATGGTTTGAATTTTTGAGTATGTGATTGGTTAAGTATGCTAGAAATGTAGTGAGAATGATGTGATGAGTTCTTAGTTGTGGACATGTTGGTTGCTTAAATATGCCATGAATTATACCAATGCCTTGGGTGCTTGTGTTTTTATGTTTCAGGGTGGCAATTGACTTGGTAAATAGCCTATATATTGTCCACACAGGTAGACACATGGGCGTGTGTCTAGTTCGTGTGTGACACACGGTCAGCCCCATGGGCTTGTGAACAGGCCGTGTGTCCCCTGCACCTTCATTTGTAAGAAATAGCCCAGTATGGAGCACATGGGCAGAGATACGGGCTTGTGTCTCGGCCGTGTGAAGGCCACGGCCTAGAACATGAGTGCGTACTAGGCCGTGTGAAAACTATTTTAGCTTTGAAAAGAAAAATAATGCAACACGGGTTGAGCACATGGGTGTATTTCTCAGCCGTATGGATGGCACAGCCTTGGGCACGGGCGTGTGCCAAGGGTGTGTGAAGTTTGCACCTAATTTACGAGAATTTAATTCATCATACGGCCTAGCACACGGGCGTGTGGTTTTGCCATGTGGTTTCATTTAGTTGATGATGTCATAAACAGAGAGTTACACGGGGTATGGACAAGGGCATGTGTGACCACATGGCCTACCCACACGGGCATGTGACCCCTGTCTTGATGAAAAAATTTCTAAGTTTTCCAAAGGTTCCGGCTCCCAAAGCACATTTTGAGTCTCGTAGGCTCACTCATGTGTTTGAATGATTTTTAAAGATGAATGAAATTTTATGGCCTGGTTTTGTATGGATGTTTACGTTTAATTTCGGTAACGCCTCGAACACTATCCTGGTGTCAGATACGGGTAAGGGGTGTTACACTTCAGCTCTATGTTCTTCACCAGATGCTGTGAAATCTTTAGTTGGCTCCACACCAACTAACTCAACAAATAACTGAATCGACGCATTTTGGTCACTCCGATTCCCACAATAAAGAGCAATCATTGTCTCAACATCTTCATCGTCTACAAGTTCTATTTCGGTGAATTTGATGGGATTTGTCGAAACTGGAAACTTGTAGAAAAGTTTTGAGATCTTTCTCCTATAATGTCTAACAATTTTTGCGCTAATCCTTTCCTTCATAGCATCGAACAAGACATTTCTATTAAATCTCATTGCTATTTGTTGCCAACATTCAAATATATATCCAATGGTTGTTTTCAAGATGATTCCATCAAAATAAGCGCATACCAAAAATTGATTATCCATCTTCAATACTCAATCTATTAAAAAATAAATAAAAATTCTCAAAACAATTTTGAATAGCAAAAAAATACTTACATAAAAAAAAATTAATGAATAAAAAGAGACCAAAATTATATCAATATGCAATTTTTTTCATTCATAAGCTCAGACTTTTTAAGTTCTCATTTTGTACTTGAACAACATTTATCTTTACATTTAACCACTTAAATTCAGTTCTACGTTTTCTTCCATCTTCAATCTTGTATCTTCCTCTAGGAAATTCTCTATATTAAATTCTGAATTCTCTTCAAATTCATCTTTTACAATCTAATTTAGAAATTCCTCGAGATCTTCTTCCTCTTCAATCTTTATAATAGGTATTGAATTTAGAAAATTTCTTGGTAATTTCCTAGCAACCAATTTATCCTTCCATGGTATGTCAAACACATTTTGCTTCCTAGTCAACTTTCGTGAACCTACACTTTGTCTCGCTATTTTCCTTGCTCCATAAGAGATTATAAACTTCACGAAGTATATAACTAGATTCCTATAGGTTCGTGGTACCAATGTTTTCCAAAGTTGGTCTAAAATGATTTGATGCTCCCATTCTATTAATGTCCCTCTAAGGGTTAAGTATTGCACTTTATTCTTTCTAATCAGTTCATGACCCTTCCATAACACTTCTTACATCTTTTGATTTACGGTAATAAGGTTTTGAAAAATGACTTCTTTTGGTTTCATTATATAATATTACAAATCTCTCATCATCTTATCAACTTTCTCCCTTTGTGCTGAAGTTATTATCTCATGAAGCAATATCAAATTTATTGCCATTTCTAACAATATTTATAACAGAAATATTTTTAGTATTTATCTATTTTTTTTCTATTGTTATCACTGACTAACAATTACTTTATAATAGTTACTAACATAAAAACTTTCAAATATATTAAAAATATTTAAAACATAACAATCACAATAAACACATAATTAATCTAAACACAAAACTTACTAACAAATCACAATAAACAAAATAACTTTAAAACAAAACATAAAAATAACACCAAACAAACTATATAATACTAACAAAATAAAATTTTCTTATCATAATCTATTCTATTTGAAAATAACCAAAAAAAAAAAACCTTTTTTTTTCTTTCTTTTCTTCTCCCTCTCTTCTTCTATTTTTTTACTGATGCCTAAATTTGTTGATGCCTTAAATAGAGCCGAATGGGTTTAAGGGAGTGGGTGCCGCCTATGGAGATGGCTTCAGTGGTTCCGCCTCTACCAGAGGCGTGACTAGTGTGTTGTCCCATCAGTTCTATTTTTTTAACAATTAAAAAAAACAGTTTTATTTTTCTTTTTTGTCAGAATATGAAGGTGGTGTCGCCTATGCACCACCCTCTACCCATCTAAATGTATCATTTTGGTACATAATTTTTGAAAGATATTATTTTAGTTTTTTTAATATTATTTTGGTTTTTTAAATATTATTTTAGTAAAAAATTCGCAAGTCAACTTATAAGAAAAATACTTATTTTCCATTTACTTATAAGTTATTTTCTGTTGATCAAGTTATTTTTCATTTAACAAACAAAAAAATATATATATAAAAATATTTTTTATAAATCATTTCCCCTAAAACAAACACACCCTAATTCCATTATATTTAAGATCCACTACAAAAACTTAGAAATATTTGTGCTAGGAACACATCTTTTTCTTTTTTACCTAGGATTCAAATCCACAATATATTCAAGTTTTAATTGTTTGATATCATTATCTATCATTACCAATTATGGTTTTTTCAATCTCCCATTCCATCTTTCACTTTATATAATGTCAACTTGCTATATCTTTCTAATATGTCCATCTTTCATTTGTATTATGTGTTCAAATCACCATAATCAATTTTCCCCAATCTAACTTTATCTCTTAATTTTATCCGACATTTATCTTAACATTTTTGTCCCAATTAGACTAATTTATTTTACATGTAGCAATTTGTTAGCTTAACATTCAATATCATAAATTATATAAAAAAAGAGAACAATTTGTTATCATATAGCAAAGTATAGGTGTCCTTTAGAACTTAATTCACTCCATTGTGCTCGATATGTTTAGATCACAACTCAGTCTACAAAATCTTTATGATATTAATATTATGCCAGCTAAAACTCTAATATTGCTTAAACAATAATTTTGCAATCTTTAGATTGATATGGTTTTTACAGGTTTAAGAATTATTCGATATGGAATTAGAGTTGACCATTAGATTTGCCGATGAACATCGCGATATCATTTCTTGACCTTTTTCCTCAATTACACAAACCTTAAGTAATAAAGGCTATAATATTTTTTATGTGTGTTTTGCTTGTATAACCCTGATAGGTAAAAGGATGATCAACTTTTAATTTGGTACATCCTTCAAGTAACCCAATAAATGGATAATATTTAACTTGTATTAAAGTAAAACACTTAATTCCTTTAAATTGGGTCGCATTATTTTAGATTTAATTGGGTGCACAAAATTGGGATAAAAATCTTACATTCTCCTACTTGGCCCAATGTGATAAAACATAAACTTTAATAGGAAAATATTGAATGCACATAGCAAAAAGTAACTCATCATTATTATCATGCGATAACGAATTGCACATGTGAGGTATGACAGTTGTACATAGTTTAAGTCACATCATTTCTTATATTACAACATTACAACTCAATATAGTAATACATTAAGCATCACATCATGATGACAATGAGATCTTAGAAAGATTTTTATATTTCAAATAATTTCAAAATTTATGTGTAGACAATCATAATAAATAGGAAATACATTAATTTCATATAAAAAAAAACACAATGGGTGAGCTAGCGTGTCACAATATCATAAAACAGGATCCTTCAATATAATTAAGACCCATTTGATGTACATATTGTTTAAATGTCTTTGGTTGTAAGTGTAACACCCCGATACTTGACCCGATCGCCAGGTCTAAGCTACAAGGTGCCACATTTGTTGCCACAGAACTATAATCAATTTTCATTCGATTAAAATCATTAAACATTCAAATATAAGTAAAACATGAAAATAAAATTATATATAATCATTTTTGGGGTCTTATGCGAGCTTATGGAAGCTCTAATGCTAACCCAAGGGCGAATTTGGACCAAATTGTAAATAGGTCAAAGTTCTGGGTTGACATCATGACTTAGGGGTTTACTCGTCATGGTGCAACTCACTAACACAAGTTCATTGTGACTTCGATTTTACAACATTGTGTTGTGACTTTTTGGTTGCCCCTCGTTGTGACATTGGAAGTACATTACCGTGATGGGACTTATTGTTTTTCTAAAGGTTCAACTTGAAACAAGTTGGAATGACCTGAAATGACATTTAGCATATCAATTACAACCAAATCAACAATGTACCAATTGCATTCAAGCAAAATATGCCAAAATGATACTTCAAAAAACATTAAGCAACCAAGTTCTAAATTCAATCATTATGATACAAAATTGACTTAAACCCTAGGTACATGCCATATACTATCAAAAGAATACTTTACAAACTTTGCTGAGTCATTGAATCGCTTCTTCGATGCTGGAACTACTCGATTTCTTTTGGATCACCAGAACACCCCGTGACACAACAAAAAAATTATTCCTGCGATCGTCAATCACAGATCCATGTATAAGGAATGGATCGGGTTGAAATAGGGTTAAAGATATACATTTTAAAATTAAAAATGGTTAATAATGTTGTTGGTTGAAATCCTTTGTGCGATGTTGATCCTAGCCGCAACAAAGTGTCTCCGCCTCTACGTAGTCCACCTAGTCAATTACGAACAGAAAACTCTTTTAAGCTTTTGAGAGAGTAGCTAGACTTTTAGCTACTAGAACTAGTTTGATTTTCTTACTCATCTCTACATAATTCGGGATTGTATTCCTTTTAATAATATCATGTATATTAAAAATTAAATAATTCCCTTTTACTTTTTAGAGAAAATCATGGAAGATATTGAAATTATATTCTTTCCAAAATAATACTAGCTTCAATAAATATTAACTCTAAAAAGAAGTTGCAAATCGTATTTGCTAGGTAACACTGGCCGCCAAGCTATACTATTCTCCAGGTGGTGCTGTCCCATGGGTGATACTGTCCACCAGGAAAAACTATCCGCCACGTGATACTCATTCGCCAATCATAAGAATCTTCCCTAGTTGTATGTAGGAAGGTATACACCCTTTCTATTGGTGTAATGTCTGTTTGCTTTAACCATAGGGTGTGACCCTATAGGTTCTTGTAACATTGGTAGTAATACTAGAACATTTCTAATGTTACAAGCAATAAATGGCATCTAGTAATGCATCATTGCTACCCAAGTTACAAAAAGTCATGATTCGACATAACCTTTTTGTGAAAAACATTTCATGTATTATATGCTTTTATCTTTTATATCTAGATTAGACACAAGTAATGGTTTAGTCATACTTTTATAGTTCAATCTCAAATTTCTTGATATTCTAAGTAGATTACAATAAACAAATAAGTGTGATATCTCATATTAACTTATTTGAGCATGACCATACATTTCTAGTTTTACTTCATCAAGGGGACCAAGATATTTCTTCTGTTATGTAGGAGAGATAAATCCTATATTGATCAATCATATCCTACTACATAGATTATGGTATATCCAACATTAGTCTTTATAGTTTAACCTGTTACAGTAAATGTTTAACTATATCAAAATATACAACTCATGATGTTGGGACAATGATGATATCAAGTCTAAGAATCATATATATAGTTATCACTATGAGTAATGTTTGTGACCATTACATAATAATCCAAGAAACATGCTTATGGTGGGTCAGTCTACTATTGATTTTGACATACTCATGTATTGATTTTGACATCCCTATCTCAATGACAACACTTTCTCATTAATCAACTACACATTAGTCTCAATGCATTATTATTGTCCAATCCTACAATAATACTTGACTAAAGACCTTTTAAGAATAATCATATTATTTTTAAGACTTTATTATTGATCAGTTTATTTATAAACATAGGGAAAGAAACTGAAACAACAAATGACATATTAATAAACAAGGTAAAATGAGCATGTAATTACAACCATCTCATGAGTGGTCTTTTGGCATACTTTAACAATTTCTAGAGGATAACCTACACTTGCACATGGAGAAAAAAAACATACGCTGAGTAATAAGGCTCAGTGGTACGTTTACAATTCAAGGTATATGCCACCTAAGCATTAGCATTATACTTCAAGCCAAAACATGTAAATTTGCACATAACATCTAGCCCATACATATGCTAATTATAAACCTTTCCATTATCAATCAAAACATGTAAACATGCTTATAGCAAATGCCAAAAAAAAAACATATCCAAATTTTACCACATGTATAACCAATTCCAACTTACTTATCAATAGCCAACTATTCACTACATACCAATTCAATATTAGCCATGAGTCAAACATTCATTTATGATTCTTTACAACATATCATTAACATTATACCAATCATGTACTATGAAACACAATTCATTTACTTTTTTATCACTTTATTCAACTTATTTCTAGAGTCTATCAACTTCTTTGTATTCATTTCAACCTCCAGGGCTCAACTTCATTTGATTTACATACACAACTATACATTTCCAATATTATTCTCAATTTGATACATAGTTAATCCAAGGGCATTGAATAATATCATATTCATATTGTTTACCAAGTCTACATTTGAAACACCTATTAAACTAACTCAGATGGATACTCGAATCGTCTAACCAACACATCAAACTGGCACAAAGTGCATCATCGAATAAATCGAAGTAAGGTAATTGGCACATAAAGTGCCTACTGGCGCATGAAGCGCATTCTGGCGAACAAAGCATATATCTGACACACAAAGTGCATCTTGGTGCATAAATGCATAATCCCACACATAAACCAATCCTATCGCATGGAAACTATATCCAACTAGTTAATAGGGTACCAATGTTCAATTCCGTTTACAATTTAATACATATAACAATTTTCAAACATATTCACTACCACAATCCAATCTATTAAAATATTACATATATTTCAGTTCATTTAATACATTTTCACCCAATCTCATAGCACATATCATATTTTGAGCAATTCATGTTACTTTACATTTTATTCATTTTATTCCCCTAATTTGACAATTCATAATTAAGCTCAGTTCAATAGCCCATATTATCACCAAGTACTCACCTTGATATTTCCAAATAAAATTAACATGAGAAATGCAATCCATTAATATGACCTTAAATCATAAATGTAAAAATAATGGTCTCGCGTCACTCGTCGACAACTCTCGCTTTTCTTTTCCCTCTTGAAGGTTTCTGTAACATCCTAAAATAGGGCTTATACGGAACAGTGGTTGCAAAACCATGAATCTGAGATAGAAAAGTTTATTCTGATAAATTTATATGATTTACCGAGTGATTAGATGCATGTGTTAGAATATTGATAGAAAATTTCATGAATTGCATGTTTAATTTGCCTATTAGGGCTTAATTGCAAAAGTTGATAAATATGAGTTCTAGATGTTAAAGGATTTATTTGAAGAGCATAATTGAAGTAGAGGTCCTTAAATGGAAACCATTAGGTTTTCATGGACAAAAATGGACATACATAGGTAGAAATAACTAAAGTTTTAATGAAGGGCATTTTAGTCATTTGGTAATTAAAAAGATTAAAAAGGGAAAAAGATGGAAAAATTGCTATCATCTTCTTCAAGTGGCTGAATATCAAGGGTTCTCCATAGCTAGGGTTTTTTTCATGCTTCCAAGCTCCATAGTAAGTGATTCCAAGCCCCGTTTTTAATATTCTTTACGTTTTTTGAGTCTCGGTAACTTGATTTAGCTTATTCTAGCAATAATTTAACCTAGGGTTCATATTTCGAAAAATACCCATAGGTGAAATGTGTTCATTTTGATGTTTCATGATAGAATATGAGGTTTTAAATTATGTTAAACAACTCGTGCTACTCAGTTTTAAGTAAAAACGAGTAAAACGACATAATCGGTAAAAATACCTAATGTTCATAAGTACATGTTAGAGTGAGAATTTGATGTTGTCATTAAGGGAAAATGATCAGCATGTCCTAAAACATAAGAATTAGGGAAAAAGTTAAATTTTGGAGCTTTGGGGCAAAAGTGTAAATATGCAAAAGTTTAAGGGTAAAATCATAATTTTGCCAAAATTAGAGTTAAGGACTGTTTTGATAAATGTGGGTATTAAATAAGCTAAATTTTCTAATTATATATCAAGAAGAACGAAATTTGGGGATAGACCGAGGAAAGAAAAAGGTAGAAGATTAAGTTGTCAAGTTGATCGCATTTTGCACCGACTTAAGTTTAGAGTAAATAAATGCAATTCTTCAATATTTTATATTAATGTTGTTAATTTCCAACATATATACATTTATTTTATGAGAATATTTCAAGTTGAATTAAAGATGAGATAGCAGAGAAAAAGTATCAGAAAGTTCTGTTTGAACCTTAGGAATGTATGTGATACAGAATGTCATGACATTTTGGGTTGAGACAGTTGAGGAACATCCCATGTAAGTCCATATCAGACATATGACATTGGCAGGTTGAGGCAGTTGATGAACATCCATGTAAGTCCATATCAGATATATGGCTTTGGCAGGACAGGGAACATCCCATGTAAGACCATGCCTAGAGCATGGCATTGGTTGGCAATTATCAAGCAAGAAAACCCAAGTATCCTGAGTATTCCAAACAGTTCATTGGGCTAATATACATGCTATGTTACAAGAAAGTTCAGGTAAAGGAATGATAAACAGGAAAGTTAAAGAGTAAGTGGAGAAGTAAAATAAAGATTTTGTTAGTTGATGGTATAATATGAGTATATTTATACTTGGTGAATGTTGTCATTTATTTATTTGTAAACTTACTAAGCATTGTAGCTTACTCCTTTTCCTTTCTCTCTTTTATAGTGTAGCCAAGCCAATTCGGGAACCAAAAGGACGTCGGAGTTCGTCTCACACTATCAAAGGCTATCTCAGTATTTTGTAGTTTGAAATGTTTTGAGTTATGACATGTATAGGGACTTGACTATTTTGTGTGTATGTCCTTATGATACGATTAAAGAATGACATGTGAATGCTTGATGATGATTAGCTATTAAAATGGCTAATTAAGTACACGTTTTGATGTTATGTATGCCTAAATGATTGTTTATGCAAAGAGATGATGAAGGAGGAAAAGTTGGCCATGAAACAGTTTTGTAATAACAGCAGTGACGTGAATTTGAAATATCACTAAAAATTGAAGAAATGGAAGTAAATGGTGAATGAGATATATAATTAAAGCTTATTGAGTCCATTTTGATAGGAAAGAAACAAAGAAAGAAAATGAAGTCTATATGTTGAGATATTTAAATTCTTGTGAGACTAGTTCAGAGGGATTTCGTGATCCCCTGTTTGGATTTTAGAAATTCACTAAAAATTGTAAAAACAAAATTATGAGTCATAATTTATATGTATAGATTCCTTAGTGATCCTATTTTCATTAGAAATAAGTGGGAACACTAAATGAAAACTGTACTATAAGATAATTTATTTTTAATGAAGAGAGGTCAAGTCTACTGGACTGCGAAATAGGGGAACATTTAACTAATAAACTGTACTAATTGGCCACACCAAAAATTCTGAAAAAATTATGGTAAGAATATATATGAGTCTAATTTTAGGAAAAATTTATAGATTTAAATTTTAAGTTTCGTAACTCGAGTTATAATTAATTTAGTGACTGTTACTGTGACAGCCTGAATTTGGCCCTAATCAGAACGGTGGTTTCGGGACCACGAATCTGAATCGGAAAAAAATATTTTTAAATGTAATTTTTTTTCTGTGTTTTGAATGAGTATATTTGTGTATGCTAAGCTTTGTGTTTAAATTTCAAAGATTTAAGTGCTTGATTATTAAAAAGGATTAAATTGCATTAATTGGTTAATAAGCATGCTATAATGAAAAATGCTATTGTACCATGTCCTTTGAATATTGGGGTCTTAAATGGCAATTATGCCATTAAGGAATTGTATGGACGGTATAGTATAAAATTTTAAGGGTGAAATCGTTAGTGACTTATGATTATGGGGTACTTAAATTGCTAATAAACCTTTAAAGTATGTGAGTACCGATTGTATCCTTGTTATATGTGCTTTGTTAATAAATTTAGAAAGGTTAAATAAGTAAAGTAATAAATATACATGTTATAATAAAACAAAGCATAAAAAAATAAAAGAAACATGCATGTAGTTCATCTTGGAGGCCGAACAAAGAGAAAGAGAATAAAACTTGTGGCTTTGAAGTTTCGGTCATTTGAAAGCAAAAATTCAAGGTGATTTTTCATGTAAGTTTTGTTATTTTTAATATTCTTGAATTCCTTGTTTAATTTTCTCCAAAACCCATGAGTTAAATTTTGTTATGGTGACTAATTGATGTTCGGCCATGGATTGAAAAGCTATGAAAATTGAGTTTGATGTTAGAAAGTAGAATATAAGTGTTAGATGATTTTTTTTTAGTAGTGATTTTATATGATTTTGAGCTTAGGGCTAATTTGTAAGAATAGTGATTTGAGTGGCTAAATTTCAAAATAAATGTCTAAGGAGGACTTATATAAGAGAGGGGTATATTCGGCCTAAGCATAACTTGAGTAAATTTGCATTGATGTGTATTTTATGAAATTTGGACCAAATGGTTAATGAGTAATTTGTAAAGGGCGATTTTGTGAACTACATATTTATGTGACCTTTGAATGATAATGTATTGGTTAATTTATTAAATGAGTTCAACTTGTTTTAATTATCTCAAGATCTAAAGAAGGTAGACTTGGATCGGGGAAAGTCGAAGCTAGTTGAGTAGTCGAAATTGTCGTACGCTCTTACCCGAGGTAAGTCCTTAAGCTATGTTATATACTAAATTTTAATAAATGTTAAATATAAGTGCCGAATTGAATTGTTAGAAATTGTTATACCATTGCTGAATGTGATTATAAGGAAAATGATATTTATTATGGTGTAAAAGTGAATGCCGAAAATGATTTAAAGTGATGATTGGTTTTAATGAATGTATATTGAGGTAGTCAAATGTGAATTATCATGTGAATAATATGTGTGTTATGCTTCAATGTGTATGCTGAATTTGTCTTATGATATGAAGGATATTTGTTATGTTTTAATGTGAAAGCCGAATGCGATTTATAAGGATGAATGATATTGTGATGAGTTAAATGTGATGGCCCGATGTGGCTTTGAGCTGGAATTGATAATTCAAAGACTTTGATAGTGTTTTGTTAATAATTGATAGTGTGAGACATGTGATTGATATATTCAGGCTTCGAGCCTAGCAGGCCATGTGCCGGTGAATTTATTCAGGCTAAAAGCCTAGCAAGTCTTGTATTGTTAAGCTTATTCGGGCTTTATGCCTAGCAGGCTTATTGCCAGTGATTAAATACCAGACCTTGGGTGTAGCAGGCTTAATGCTGGTGTAGGATTTTGGGTTTCAAGCCTAGCAGGCCTAGTGCTTGTGTAAGATTTCATGTTATTAATTAAACTATATCGAGTGAAAAAGCCAAATGTGAGCTAAATTATTGTTAAATGGTAATGAGGTACGTATGTGTTTTGTCATGAGATTTAAGGTATGCACTTGCCGTGAAGGATGATTAAGTACTCGAATATGATTGAATAAGTTGTGACTTATGAAGTTATATTATGAATAGATGATTATATGTTATAGTGTTCGGTCAATTATGGCATAATGTGTATATATATATATGACATTAAATTGAACTTCTATACTCAATTTCAATGTGAGCTCGTATTGTTTTGGTATATTCAATCGAATGTGAGGTTATAGGTGAGATTAGTTAGAATTTGCATATTCGGCCAAGTTGGTTTATTTGAATTGAAGTATATACTTAATAATGTACTTCAGCTTTTATGAAATGAACTGCTTATTTAATTGAAATGCTTAATTGCTTAAGACTTACTAAGTTTATGGAAGCTTACTTTGAATGTTATGTATCATTATTTTATAGATAGTTGAATTCAGCTTCAAACTCGAGGATCGTCTGCATTTCATCACACTATCTACTATTTTGGTATTTTGATGTTTTAAACTTAACTTATGGCATGTATAGTTTAGATGTTGTAAAAATGTTATATTTTGTAATGACTTTAAAAGCCATGCGAAAATGGTTAGTATCGTTGTTAATGGTGAGATATGTTTTATATTTGTGGTATGAGTTTGAAATATGTTTCATGAATTTATTAAAGTAATTGTATGAAACTTATGTTAAGGTCATGTTTATTTTGATTAATTTATTTAGATTGAAGTGATCATGAAAGTGGAGTTATATGAATCTTTATTATCGTAATGTGTTTGAGCATTGTTGAAGATGGTTATTAAATAAAGTTTTTGTATGGAACATATTTATATTCGGCTATGCTATGAAAATGAACCAAATGAATAGTGACATGAGCTTTGGTAAGCAATAAGATATTACATGACATTAGTGCAATTTATATTGGTTACTCATGCGCATATGCTTATAGGAATTTTGCTAGTTGGCTATTTGTGCAAATGTACTTACATGATTAATTATACATATTAGTTTCATGACTTGTAATTTGGGTTTATTCGAATTTTGTGTTCATCTAGTAATACCTCATAACCCACCGGCGACGGATTCGAGTTAGGGGTGTTACAGTTACGCAGGTGGACAGTTTTATTATGAACAGTGAAATAAATTATTTTAATTTGTGTAAGTAATTGGAAATTTTTTAATGTTCTCGGTTTGGTCCCGAACCATTTCAATTACATGTTTTAGGGCCTCAAGGGCCCTTTTTAGGGATATTGGATGAATGTGAGCGGATTGATTTTAAAAGAAAATTTTTATACCCTATATTAGAAAAGATAAGTCTAGTAACGCCTCGTGCTCGACTCCGGCGACGGTCTCAGGTAAGGGGTGTTACAGTTTCGCGTTGACGTTAACTATGAATAGACATAAAACATAACACATTATCAATTTCCATCCAATTCATAATCAAATACCTAATTAATCATATTTTGAAATTTATTCAATTTGGTCCCTAAAACCGGGGCAAACATAACTTTCAATTTAGAGCTTCAAATTAAAATCCGATTTCACCAAAACTCATTAGGGGCCTTTTATTTTCTATTCCTATCGACATTTCACAGTAATTTTTCATTTTAGTTAATTTGGTCCCTAATGTAAGAAAGTAATGATTAAGTTCTACAATTTAGTCCTTTTCTTAATCTAAGCTTAATTTCTAACAATTTCACACCAATTTCATCTATTTCTCAATAATGGTAACTTTAAAAAACTTTAATAGTTTTACAAATTGGTACATGGGCTAGTTAAATCAATATCCCATGATCACAAATCTACAAAAATTACAAGGAAATGACTTGAAATTCTTACCTAAAAATGTATGGTCGAATGTATCAAGCACTCGACAATGGAGTTTTCTTTGTTTTTCTCTCCATGGATGGCGAGGAAGATGATAACTCATAATCTTTCTCCACTTAAATTACTTATATAGTAAAATTATAGCTTAATTAGCCTAGTTAATTAAGTAAATCTTAGTTTATTATACTTTAATCATAAATTAAATAAGCATAATGACATCTAACATCATCATCCACTATCTGCCAATTAAAAATGATCTATTAGTCATTTTTGTCCTTTGTATAATTACAATTTAAGTCTCCAAGCCTTTTTCTAATTAAAAATGATCAATTAGTCATGACGTTGGACCACTTGACATTAGGACATCAAAAACTATTGGCTGTCGTTGTGACGAGGGAAGATCAAAGTCGGGATGAACTTTTTTAGAACACAATAAGCCATTTAACATAAACTTCACTTAGCTAGCCTACTGCAAGCAAATTGATGTTCATTTCACCATAATACCTGCATATAATCATGCCAAAACACTACTCAAGCATAAAATTATAACACACTATCATCCAAATATATAATATGTCTCAAATGGCACCATTTTCACATCAAACCTATTTATACCATTACATGTATTCAACCATTCATTTCCTCAATTCAATTCATGCTTAATCATGCATCAATTCATGCTTAATCATGCATCTATAGGTACTAAACACACATATAACAACATGTTATTAAACTTGTGCACATGTACCATTTGCCAATTACATTATAGTTCATTAACAACTAAAGTTTCAAACCAAACTTAGCATTATAGGGTAACATGTCAACTCTAAAGTACATGCCACGTATAACCAAGTACAAATGATCAAAAGCCTACCAAATCAAGGGTGGATAGTGCGAGCTCCTCGAGGATCCAATTGACACATTATATAGGTCAAAATATACAGGAAAAGAAAAGTAACTATGTAAGCATTATAGAATGCTTAGTAAGCTCATACATATAAGAATGATTAACTTACCTCATTTAGCAAGTACATATGTTAAATTAATGTATATAACCAAATTTTACCTAACATCTCAAAACACAATCACAACAAGGTGAGTTTGATTCATATTCAATCGTGTAACATACCGAGTACTAAGCATAACATCTCATATTTTTGAAATCCAATTCATCCACATTTCAATCTATATGTAAAATCAAACTTCTTATTAAGTCTTCCACTTTACTACTTTAATCATTAAACACATAACATGATATCCAATTCCACAATTCATATCTTATAAGTTATCCGATGAAACATCGTAAAAGAACTCGAATACACTAGTACTAATCACATCTAATGCTCATCCGAGCTAATCATGTCCATTTGTGTCAGATTACCCATCCAGGCTAAACCTTTTATCAACACATCAAATAACTCGGTAAAAGTTGTAAATATACATGTTAGGTTACCCATCTGGGCTAAACCTTTAAACTGACATTAGGTTACTCGTCTAAGCAAAACCTATGTCACTTTATCTTCGAGTCTACAACAAACGCTGGATCTCGAAAATAATCAGTAATTAACCACATCTGTTGCTCATCTGAGTTGAACATATATTTGTGTCAGGTTACCCGTCTAGGCTAAACCTTTATATCGACACATCAAATAGCTTGGCCAGGGCTATAAATATATGTGAGGTTAGCCGTTCGGGCTAAACCTTTAAAACGACATCAGATTGCTCATACAAGCTAAACTTGTGTCACATGTACCTTACTACACCAAAACAGACTTTTAGCGGCGTTTTTAGTGGCGTTTGGATAAAAAATGCCGCAAATATCATACATTAGCGGTGTTTGTAAGAAAACGCCGCTAAAGAAAACGCCGCTAAAGAACAGGGCATTAGCGGCGTTTTTTGGGAAAACGCCGCTAAAGAACAGGGCATTAGCGGCGTTTTTGGAGAAACACCGCTAAAGAACAGGGCATTAGCGGCATTTTTGGGAAAATGACGCTAAAGAACAGTGAAGTAGCGGCGTTTTTGGAGAAACGCCGCTAAAGAACAGGGCATTAGCGGCGTTTTTGAAGAAACGCCGCTAAAGAACAGGGAATTAGTGGCGTTTCTGGAAAAACGCCGCTAAAGAATAGGGCATTAGCGGCGTTTTTGAAGAAACGCCGCTAAAGAACAGGGAATTAGCGGCGTTTTTGGAAAAACGCCGCTAAAGATCAGGACATTAGTGGCGTTTTTAGGGAAAACGCCGCTAAAAGTTTAGTAACCATTTTTGTTTAGGAACTCGTTTCGATTTGTTCTAGTTTAATTTTTATATTTTTTTCTTATTCTTTTTTTTGAATTATATTTTCATAGTTCTTATTTTTGGGTTTAAGATTTAATATATTTAAGGTTTAATGTCTATGGTTTAGGGTTTTATGATTTAGGGTTTAATATTTATCATGTTAATTTTATGGTTTAGGGTTTGTTATTGTAGGTTTAATTAGAGTTTAGTGTTTAGTGTTTATGATCTAATGTTTAGTGATATTATGGTTTAAAGGTTAGGGGTTAGGGATTTAGGGGTTAAGGGTTTATAGTTTATGTTTTGTGGTTTATGGGATATGGGTTGAGGGTTAGGGGTTTGGTACTGTTTATGATTTATAGTTTGTGGTTTAAGGTTTTTTATTTTATAATTAGGGTTAATTTAGGGTTAGTTAGAAATATTACTACTTTAAAGTTAATTTATTATTTAGGGCTTACTATTTTTAGGGTTTAGGGTTTAGGATTTAGGGTTAAGGATTAAGGATCAGGGTTTAGGGTTTAGGGTTAGGGATTTTAGGATTTAAGCAATCATTAATAATATTTTTTAATTACTTTTGTACCTTAAGGTTAAAATACTATTATTTTAAATAGTTTTAACTTTAAGGTTAAAATGCGATATCAGTTTAATTATATAATTAGGTTTCGGTGTTAACTTCTATAGTTATGACAAATGTTTAAGGTTCAAGGTCTAAGCTAGGTTTATGACTTTACCGGTTAATTTAGATGTATACATATAATTAAATGCAATAGTATATAAAAATCTAAACAACTAATGCGGACCATACATAGAAGAATAATGTTGATGTAAAAAAGAAAGAAAAAAAATTCCTAAAAGAGTTGTTAATGGTAATTAAATTTTTAAAATTTAATAATAAAAAATTTAAAAATTTAAAACTTAAAAATTTAATATTTAATATTTTAGTTAAAAAGTTTAATATTCAAAATATAATAAAAATAAAAATTCAAAAAAATAATAATCTCAGTCCAAAAAATTTGAAAGAAAAAAATAGAAAAATATAGGTTAAAAATGCCTAAAAAACAAAAAATGAATCCATAGTGGCGTTTATTATAAAAACGCCGCAAAAAATAAGCTATAGTGGCGTTTTTATTAAAAAACGCCGCAAAATTTCATAAAAATACCGGACCGTTTTTTGGTCTGGTAAAAAACTACTCACTTCCCATATCCTCGATTTTGTTTCTTCATACCCTAAATTTCCTAAGTCCCAAAATTCCCCTAATTCAAACTTTCCATCGGTTTTCCAAAATCCCCAAACCAAAATCTGCTACGTCACCGTCGTTTTTGTTTCTGTTGTTCTTGTTCTCGTTCCATCAGTTTTTTTTCATTTTAAACCTGAAGCCCAAAACCAGAGCAATATAAAAATGGGTCCTTTTTTTCTGTTGTTCTTGTTCTCATTCTTTCTTGTTTCTGCTACAGTTTCCTTGTGAGTGTGAATTTATTTCCTTTTTTCAAGTGTGTTTTTACTACTATGGTGTCTTGTTTTGGATATATGAAAAACATATACTTCTCGGAATAAAAAAAAGTTCAATAAAATGACATCACTTTTGTTTTGTTTTGTTTTGTTTTAAAGAGAAAGGGGCGGTGCTGCAGTATGTATTGGTGGAGAGTGGCATATAGTAGGCAAAGAAGATAATTTCTATTTCAAGCCACTCATTCATTTCAACTGCTAACACTCCAAAAACTAGGGGAAGAAGAAGAAGTAGGAAATGCCCACCTTGAATT
This sequence comes from Gossypium stocksii, assembly GCA_020496765.1. Lineage (NCBI taxonomy): Eukaryota > Viridiplantae > Streptophyta > Magnoliopsida > Malvales > Malvaceae > Gossypium > Gossypium stocksii. The sequence continues at coordinate 49,590,058 of CM035624.1, forward strand.
TATACACCAACGTACCTGTCGACGCCGTCACCACCTCTGACATCCTTAAGGACGCCACCAAAGCTGTTGCCAAAATCATCGGCAAACCTGAATCTGTTTGTTCTTGTTTACTTCTTTTTCTCCTTGTCTATTTTAATTTTAATGGCTTTATTTTGGTTAATTATTTTTTTTCGGGGGGTTTAAAATGGGTTAACAGTACGTGATGATTTTGGTTAATGGCGGAGTTCCCATGGCATTTGCTGGGACGGAAGCCCCTGCTGCTTATGGAGAATTGATTTCTATTGGGGGCCTTGGACCTTCTGTTAATGCCAAATTGAGTTCAACTGTCGCTGATATTCTTCAAACCAAGCTCTCAATTGATAGCTCCCGCTTCTACATCAAATTCTATGATGTTCAGGTCTTGTTTTTTCACTCTACTTTTACTCTTTTCATTCCATGGTATTCATGGGTTATTTTCTTCTTTTCACAGATAATCTTTAACGCATATGTGCTTTGTCTGATGTAAATTATTTAGTTGTAAACATAATCTTTCATATAGTTGTTCACAATCCTAGTCACAGTCTGATATGTGAGCTTGTGATGACTGAAAGTGTCAATGTGCTGTGAAGTTTAAATCTTTTAGATCAAATAACTGATATGCTGATTGAGTTTATCCCTTCTTATTCCAAAAGTACTGCTTGAATGGACTTTATGTGCATATAAGCAATAGCTTATATGTTTGATAAATTTCCATTTAGATTTTCAATTTATATGGTATTAAGTTCCAATTTCAAAATTATTTGTCAGAAGGTTTAAGTTCTTAAATTTTCAATATTGACAAAAGGTAATCTAACAATAAACAAGTAAGCTTTGGAGCATGACAAATATTCTTTCATTTAGTCATGACTATAGGATTATTTTCTCTACAGGAAGTTGTAATGTAGGGTATATTTTTCTGTGGTACACACTACCGGTTTTCTGATTAGAGAATTTAAAGGGTATGTATCAGTTTATAGAAAGATAACAAGTTTGGCTAACTAGTTTATCTCACTAGCCAAATACTCGTGTTGCTTGGACTCAGTAGTCAGTGCCAGATATAGGTATTTTCCCAACAAGGATTGGGATCATCTTTTCTATGTTTTCCCCTAGAAGGTTGGAACTATAAACTAGTTAATTGAAAAGTTAGAGCACCATAGAATATAAGTACCCGAATAATAATGGAATTAGTTTTGGGGTCATTCACAAAAAATATCGTTAACTTTATTCTACAAATTTTTAATACTGTGGAAAGATAGAAAGCAAAGCTAAAATAAGAATGCTGATAGCTGCATGTTGAATTACTGCTTTTACTAGTATTGCCATTATGAAACTGAAGTGCTTCTTGACTATTTTGACATGCATTCTAATGTTCTTGATGCTTGCTTGGTAACTGTTATATAAACTCGTCCAGTGACTCATTTGTAACTTTCATCCTAAGCTTTTTTGTTGAAACTAGTGTGTATGTGTCAGGAAAATGAAAGCCGAAAAACAATGATACTTTACCCTGGTAAATTTTTTTGTTTATCTTCTCCATTTACTTTTATAATTTAACTGTTTAACATAAAATTGCTATCAGCTCCTATGCCCTCTGATTATTTTTCTTCTTTATCATGGTATGGTCATATTAATAGCTATAAGTTCCCAGTCTCCCATTTTAGGTTGACGTTGGCATGTAGGCTGTATGGCGATGCCTGGATTTCTGTTTTCATCTATTGTTTTGTTAATTGTCATTTTGGATCTTTATTGTATTCATTTTGATCAACTTCTACTACCTGTAATTTGATCATGATAACCAAGACTTGTGAAAATACTTCAGTTTTTACTAAATAATATATAAGTTTTGTTGAGTTGAGTTTCTTCTTCTCAATACAGTTATGATCCTCATTAAGAGTATCATGATAGCCTGGATTTAGGTTGGCTGGTTCATTGTACTGTGTAACCAGCAACATACTTGTTCCTTAGATCCCAATCTTTCTCTATGGATTTTTATGTTATTGTACATTTTTATAGTTAAATTATCTGTTCAAAATGACATTTGAATTTTATCTTTATAGGAGGAATGGCGAAGAGGATTAAAAGCACTGAGGGTTGATACTGTAAGTAAATTAAGGAAGGCCCTCCCTGAGTTAGAAAGAGAGGTAGAAATTTCTGAACTGCGTGATACCTGAGGTCAATTGACTTGTTACATATGTATGATTATTATGGTGGAAAAGTCTGCAAAAGCGGTGATGTTCTCTTTTCATATTATAAATAGGTCAGGAGACCATCAAACTTCGTGGATTTCTATTCCTATTCATTCTGCTATTGCCTGAGAGGTATTATAGTAATAATGTGGCATGTTGCTTAGATGTTTACACTTTGTCCCATTTTCAAAAAAAAAAAAAAAATCGTTGGAAGTGGGTTGTGTTTGTTTCAGATGTAATTTATTGTGTGTTATATGTATTTTCTCCATCAGTTCTTGTGTGTTTGTTTCAGATGTAATTTATTGTGTGTTATATGTATTTTCTCCATCAGTTCTTGTGTGTTATATGACGGTAAAACTGTAATGTATTGGTTTAGTCAATTTGAGCATGGGTGGAGGTACAATTGAAGGAAAAAAAAGAGCATATTTACATCATATACTTATAGATTTGGTTATATGTTGCAATACAATGGATACTCGAAGTGACACTCCATGCAACATTATGGATGTTAATAAGTCTCTATTATCATTTTAACATCTTTTTATCTTGGTTATCACGTGCAGATAAAAATAAATAAGCGATATGCAGGATTTGCAAATTGGACTGTTAAGGTATGTATCGAAACGCCTTCCATTATATAAAAATTGGACAATTTCTTATGTCTAATTTTAGTTACAAAAATTAAATATAAAAAAGAATTAATTTAACACTCTGTATTTATAAATTAAAAAAACATTATTTGAGACATAAGAAAAAGCGTTTATAATTTGCAAATCAAATCCCATAGAATTATAAACGCTTTTTCTTATGTCTAAGACATGTTTAAAAATGATAAATTTATAAATTTAAGACATAAGAAAAATAGTTTAAAAATTTTCTAAGACATGTCTTTTTGACAAGATTTGAATCAAATATTCGGTTTATAAATAATGTTTATAATTTCTCAATAAAGAAATCTAATTTCTTATGTCTTTTCAAATTAATTTCAAGTTTGATTATTTTGATTAAAATATTTGATATAAAATTAGCACAATAAGAATGTTATTTTTTAAATTAAAATTCGGTTGGGTAATTTCTTATATCTACTGTAATGTTCTTGATTTTCATTTTAATTTTCACAGACACACACTCTCTTCCACTAATTAGACTTTGATTTTGGTAATAGTTTATATAATAATGAATTATTCTCAAAGTCTAAATTGGTTTAAGAGTGTGTACTATTTATTTACATGAGTTAACTCAACAGATACAACTCCCATAGAATTAGCTTAAAAATCTTTTACATTGATTTTCCACTAATTCGTTCTTACTTCTGCTTACTCATATGAGCTTCCACGATATGGGCTTGAAGTGGGTCTTACAAACTATGCTGCAGGTATTATATTTATTGACTCTGGATTATCTGTAAAATAAAAATTTATTTTTTAACATGCTTTTGGTAAATTCTAACAGCTTATTGCACTGGTTTGCTGTTGGGGCGCCGTGTGCTTAAGATGCTCGAAATGGATGAAGAGTATCAGGGCAATGTGGAGGTATTATATTTACTGCCTTTCCACCATTTTTTGGTAAAAAAATAATAGATATTGTTTCTACATGATGTTTCTTTATTGATGAACCAGAAAAGTATCAATCTCCCTTCAGTGAGTATATTAAGAGGGGAATTGCGGCTGATAACATCCAGTCCTTGTACAAGAAAGTTCATGCTGCTATCCGAGCTGATCCAACTGCAAAGAAGACTGAAAAGGAGCCTCATAAGCAGCACAAAAGGTCAATGTTCAGTGCAGTGCAACATGTGTGAATGCCATGAAAACTTGTATTGAAGTTTATGAATCTCTTACCATTTTTGTGTTCTCTCTGTTGTAGGTTCAACTTGAAGAAGCTAACATACGAGGAAAGGAAAGCTAAGTTGCGGTTACACACCCTTAATGCCGCTGCTGGTGCTGATTCAGAGGAAGAGGATTGAATGTAGGAATGCTCATTTCAAAGCACTAAAATTATTCCATGCTTTTCTTTATTATACATTGCTGTTGACTGCAGTTTTGTGAGTTGCATTTTGTAAGAGGTTGAACTTATTGCACATTTTGTTTCAATTTTGTTTAGATTTTTTATTTTTTTTTTGTTTTTTGCAATTTGAGTGTAATTGAATTATTAGAATTTTGGATATTTAGTTGATTGTGAAATGCAATTTTAGCCAGTCACAGGCTAGCATGATGATTTTTAAGATGCAGGGAAAGAAAAACCATCATGAGATTTGCATTTGTATCTATTTTTATAAATTTTAATTTTTTTTTATTTTTCATGACTTTTAGCGGTGTTTTTAGAAAAAGCGCCGCTAAAGACCATAACTTTTAGCGGCGTTTTTCCCACAAATACCGTTAAAGATTATGTTCTTTAGCGGCGCTTCTCCAACAAACGTCGCTAAAAGTCATGATCTTTAGCTGCGCTTTTCCTACAAACGCCGCTAAAGATCATGATTTTTAGCGGTGCTTTTACTACAAACGCCGCTAAAGACCATGACTTTTAACGGCGTTTTTAAAAAACGCCGTTAAAGATTATGATCTTTAGCATCGTTTTTCCTACAAACGCTGCTAAAAGTCATGATCTTTAGCGGCGCTTTTATCACAAACGCCGCTAAAGACAATGACTTTTAGCGGCGTTTTTTCATATAAACGCCACAAATTTTTGCGGCATTGCTTTTAGCGGCGTTTTTTGCGGCGCTTGTAGAAGCGCCGCTAAAGGCCAAAAAAACGCCGCTAAAAGTCAGTTTTGCTGTAGTGCCTTCAAGTCCACAACGGATACTGGATCTCAAAATCATCAAAAGTCAACCTATAACCATGTGTATGATACATTTACGAAGTTTCATCGTGTAACACCCCTTACCTGAGACCGATGCCGAGACAGGGTACAAGGCATTACTGGACTTAAACATAACCAATTATACAAAACCGTCCATAAAGTTTGTATTCAAATTTAAAACTTTGCACATTTATTCAAATCGTCCCAAAAATGAGCCTACGAGGCCCAAAACATACTTTAGAAGTGGTTAGGGACTAAACTGAGAACTTTCGGACATTTTTACAAACTTATAAAAAAATTATACCATAAACAGGGGGCCACATGCCCGTGTGGATATAGGACATGCCCGTGTGGGTAGGCTGTGTGGTTCCACACTCCCATGTCTATACCACGTGTAACTCTCTATTTATGGCATTATCAGCCAAATGAAACCACATGGCCAAGCCACACGCCCGTGTGCTAGGCCATGTGACAAATTAAATTCTCGTGAAATAGGTGCAAACTTCGTACGCCATTGGCACACGCCTGTGCCTAAGGCCGTACCGTCCACACGACTGAGACACACGCCCGTGTCTCTGCTCGTGTGCCCCATACTGGGCATTCTATTTCTCAAAATTAAGTTGTAGGGGACACATGGCCTAATCACACGCCCATGGGGCTAACCGTGTGTCACACACAACCTAGACACACGCCCGTGTGTCTACCCGTGTGGACAATGTATAGGTTATTTACCAAGCCTATTGCCACCCTGATACTCATAAACACTTATACTAATTCAAAGACACAAAACAGAGCATACTTAAGCAACCAAGCATCCATAATTATCAACTCAAATCGTGTAAGTGGCATATCCATACAATGCATCACCATATGATTATACTTATAATCAACATTAGCCAATTTCAAGTGGCCTTATACAAAATAATCACTTAACCAATATGAGCCAATATCATTAGCCCAATCACTATGACACATATACAAAATGACCAAGTCCCTATACATGTCATACTTTCAAAATATCAAAATCACTAATACCCTAAAATAAGCCTTGATAGTGTGATGCGAACTTTGATGATTCCTGATCCCCAAGCTAGCTTGGTGACACTATAAAACAATGGAAAGAAAATAGGGGTACGCTATTTGGCTTAGTAAGTTTATATGCAAATAATAAACATCATATTTATAACTTAATCAAACAAGATCCATAATTGAATTTGGTATAAACATTACTAAACTCTCATAGCCATTTCTTATCCAATCATAACCTTACCATAAGAGCATTACTAAACATCACATTTTAAATCATTGTTGTTCTTCCATCCAACAGTCATATGGACTTCGTACATACCTGTATTACTTACTTAGCATGTATTTTCATTGTCATTTAGACTAGGCCCGTTGAACCATTCGGAATCACTAGCGAAACTCGAGAGTCATACATAGGTCATACAATGCCATATCCCAGATATGGTCTTACATGTAATTCAATATCGATGCCAATAGCCCAGCTATGGTCTTACACGAAAACTCATATCGATGCCATGTCCCAGAGATGGTCTTACACGTACTACAATATCGATGCCATATCCCATATATGGTCTTACACGGGGACACATCTCGATAGCTTCCACGTTATGACCCTTGTATCCTGTAATGTTCCGGTACAAACTTCCACACTTATCGAATTATCGTCTATATCATTCATGCAATTAAACTCATCCACATAGTCAATTACAAAAATTCAAAAATAATTAAACATTTAACATAATATAACAACGTATTATTTATACATAAACTTACCTCGGTACAAAAGTAGCTAATATTTGCAATTTAGTCCACAATCTTGTTCTTTCCCTGATCTAGGTTAGAAACTCGTCTTTCTTGATCAATAATAAAAAATTTAGTCCGTTTAATTACCACATTATTCAATTCAACCCAAAAATCATATTAAGGTAAAATTATATTTTTCCCCTAACTTTTCACTTATTTACACTTTAGTCCCTAGGCTCGTAAAATGAAATGTATTCATTTTTCTCAAAACCCAAGCCTAGATGAACCTCTTTCATACTTATAATAGTCCACATTTTTCTTTTATTTCACATTTCTACTACATATTTTACAACTTTTGCAAAATGGTCACTTTTGACGTTTTTATCAAAAATCTCTTAGTAAAAGTCATTTATTACACATCAAACTTTCATAATCTACCATGAAACATCAAAACACATGCATGTCACACTTGGGTAAATTTTTGAACATGAACCCTGGCACAAATAAATGGTAGAAATAGGTAAATCGGGTTATGAGGACTTCAAAACGATAAAGAGCATTAAAAACGATGCTAGAACGGACTTACTATCAAGCTTGAAAGTTGAAGAAACCCTAGCTATGGTCACCTTGTGATTTTTGGCCAAGTCAGGAGAAAGATGGACAAAATTTTGACTTTATTTTCCCTTTTTATTCTTTTATTAACCAAATGACTAAAATGCCCTTAAAGCCTTTCTTTAAAATTTTGTCCTTTCCATGTCCATTTTTGTCCATCATGATATATAATGGTCTAATTACTAACTAAGGACCTCTAATTTATAATTTTATTTCAATTAAGCACCCAATGCTTCTAAAATACATATTTTGCACTTTTTTCAATTTAGTCCTGATAGTCAAATTGGACCCTCTATCGATAAAATTTCGTAACGAAACTTTCACATATGCATTCAATCATACTATAAACCTTAAAAATTCATCACAATAAAATTTTCTACTTTGGATTCATGGTCCCGAAATCATTGTTCCAACTTGGCCCTAAATCGGGCTGTTATAACTTTCCCCCTTTAGGGATTTTTGTTCTTAAAAATCATACTGGAAAAGAGGTTTGGGTACTATTTTGTCATGGCCTCTTCAGGTTCCCATGTAGCCTCTTCAACCCCATGTCTTTGACATAACACTTTCACAAGGGCAATATTTTTGTTCCTCAATTACTTAACTTCCTGTGCTAAGATCTTGATAAGTTCCTCACTATTTGTCATATCCGGTTGAATCTCAAACTCGATTGGAGAAATTACATGTAAAGGATCAGAACAATATCGTCGTAACATCGACACATGAAACACATTGTGAATCCTTTCCAACTCTACTAGCAAGGCTAATCGAGATGCCAATGGTCCTATTCTTTCAATAACTTCATACGAAATAATAAAACGTAGACTCAACTTACCTTTACGGCCAAATCTCAAAATCTTTTTCCACGAAGATACTTTCAAAAATACTCTATCCCTAATTTGAAACTCGATCTCTTTTCTTTTCAAATCTGTATATGACTTTTACCGATCTAAAGCGACTTTTAAACAATCCTGGATTACTTTCACTTTCTTTTTGGTTTTCTTAACCAAATAAACCCCGTGAATCTATCTCTCACTGAGCTCGATCTAATACAGAGGAGTTCGACATTTGCGGCCATATAATGTCTCATACGGTGCCATTTTTATACTCGACTGAAAATGTAACACCCCAAACCCGGCCTAGAAGTTAGGCCCGAATCTGGTGTGTCACATTGAAGTGTTTTTTGAAAACCTTATTTTATTGAAAACCCGTTAAATCTCAGTTTGCATTCGCTACTTTCAAAACATGGTTCATTTAAAAGTAATTTACTTTTAAAACCTTAATTACTGTCATAAGTGAGTACCAAGTAAGTTTGCGAAAGCTGTAAAAATTAGTAGTTTGTAGGAACGTGTTGATTTGAAAACAGTTAACGTTTTTGGGAAATCGAGTTCTACTTAGAGCAGATAATAAACAAAAATCAAACTTAAAATTTAGAAATTATAAAAGGCCTTATTACAAAAAATTAAATCCCGGAATGAAATTAAATGGTAAATAAAAGCCAAATAAAAGAAAACAGGAGCAGTAGTGTGGCCACCTCCTAGTCCCTCGTAGCTCCGATCCTTCAAAGGCTAGAAATTACCTGAAAGGTTAATAAACGGGGTGAGCTTACGAAAACTCAGTGTGTAATTCCCCACTACAAATACGAACAGTCAGTCATGTAAAAGAAGTAAAAAGTTTGCCTTACCACAGTTCTAGTATCGATTGGGCCTTAGACCACTAAAACAGACTGCACCAGATGGGCCTTAGCCCATTACAGAATTAGAGACATTATCAGAACTAGAATCAAAATGAGAATCAGAATCAAAATCAAAATCAGAATAAGAGTCAGTATTAGTATCAGAATCAGAATCAGAATCAGGATCAGAATTAGAATCAGTATCAATTAACAAAATCAGAATGTGAATGCAATCCCAACCCAGTCCAGCCATCACACCACCCGTACCAACCAACACACCATGTGGGGAATAACTCAACCCACCCAGCCCACACACCAATGGGCAGCAAAGCTGCCAATAACAAAATATCGTGGCAGAGCCACCAGAATCAGATAACGTCGCAAAGCCACTTAACAGAATACGTGGCACAAAGCCATCGGTAACGTGTCTATAATCGGCACAAAGCTTGTGATATTGGCAGAAAGCCTTCAGTAATGGCACAAAGCCCATTATAAGGCACGAAGCCCACAATATCGATACGAAGCCCACAATAACGGCATACAGCCTTTGGTAATGGGACAAGCCTATAATAATGGCACGAAGCCCACGATATCAATACGAAGCCCACAATAACGGTACACAGCCTTTGGTAACATGATCGGCACTCAGCCATTGATCCGTCCATAGTCGTCTCAGGCAATCCGTGCGACCTTATCAAATTAGTACAAATATATGGCTCTTAAGCCTTTGGTGGATCCACAGTCGTCAAGCAACCATGCGATCCTAACAAATCAGATCTTCCTCCGTACAAAATCCCAACCCATGCAACAAGTTATGTATGCAGAATGTCATGCCCATATTTGAATCAAACAATCACTGTCAAGTCGTTCATATCACCAACATATATTCACAATCAAATCCATCAAACACATAGTCCAAGTTAGTCACTTGCCCATAAGGGCAAAATAGTCATTTAACACCCTAGAGGCAAAATGGTAATTTTACCCCACAGGGGTATCTCGGTAATTCTACCCTACTGGGGTATTTCGGTAATTCTACCCTACAGGGGTATTTCAGTAATTCTACTCTACAGGGGTATTTCAGTAATTCTATCCTAAAGGGGTATTTCGGTAATTTCGCCAATTAAGGGTAAAATGATAATTTTACAAATCAGGGGTAAAATGATAATTTTGCAAATCAAGGGTAAAACAAAAATTTTACAAATCAGGGGTAAAATGATAATTTTACAAATCAAGGGTAAAATGGTAATTTTACAAGTCAGGGGTAAAACGGTAATTTTACAAATCAAGGGTAAAATGATAATTTTACAAATTAGGGGTAAAATGGTAATTTTACAAATCTGGGGTAAAACGGTAATTTTATAAATTAAGGGTAAAATGGTAATTTTACAAATCAGGGGTAGAATGGTAAATTTACAAATTTAGGGTAAAACGATAATTTTACAAATCAGGTGTAAAACGGTAATTTTGCAAATTAGGGGTAAAACAGTACTTTTACAAATCGGGGGTATTTCTATAATTTTACAAATTAGGGGTATTTCTGTAATTTTACAAATCGAGGGTAATTCGATAATTTTACAAATCAGGGGTATTTTTGTAATTTTGTAAACCAATGGTATTTTAGTAATTTTGTAAACCAAGGGTATTCCAATAATTTTGTAAATCAAGGGTATTTCAGTAATTTTGTAAACCAAGGGTATTTCAATAATTTTGTAAATTAAGGGTATTTTAGTAATTTTGTAAACCAAGGGTATTTCAATAATTTTGTAAATCAAGGGTATTTCAGTAATTTTGGTAAACTAAAGTATTCTAAACAGAGATAACAATGTGAATGGGCCTAGGGCCCATTCTCTGCCCAAATGGGCCCACACGCTTGTATGGCCCTTTTAGCCCAAATCTAGCCACAGATAGGAGATTCACCTAGTCTAGTCTAATATTTACTACACAATCAAGCAACTTATCCAATTGGGCCTGTAGGCCCATTGGGCCCACATGGCCTTTTTCGGTCTATCGTGGCTCGAAGTAGCCGTCCTACCGCTAGAGTAGTGAGAAATACACACCTGATAGGAGACTGGAGTTCATCCGCGCTTCGAGCACTTTTCGTAGATGCCCAACCCAAACGAGCCCGCCATAAAGCGAAAGGGATCAGCCAAGAAAGGTACCTTTACTCTCCTCATGGTTCTCCCTATTTAAAGCCAACTTCGCATCCACTCTTATGTTAGCTTCCCGATGTGGGATCCCCCCATCATCAGAGTTTAAATTCAACACCAACTCTTGCCGCCCCCTGTTAGCAAAATAAAAGCTCTTTGATTGCCATGAGTTTCGAACCCTGGACCTCCTTGCCAACTCTATGACTTCTTGCCTCTTATGTGGCGCTACTTTGCCACTAGACCAGAAGGCTTGTTGTGGCACAATTTCTCCAACAATATTCTTAAGGCCTACCTACTACACCCAGGGTTTAATTCACCTTAAACCAAAATTTTTACTAGAGTCTAGGTTTGAACCCAGGACTTTCCCAACACTTCTCAGCACACTTAACCACTGAAACAAGCCTTCATTAACGGAATTTACATGCACAACAAAATATTTTAAGCTGCCTTCAACCGCTCCCATGCTCAAGGCCCAAAACTTTTAGGCCCAAATTCAGGGTGTTACAGAAAACTGTTATTGTAGGCAAATTCTACCAACGGTAAATACTTTTCCCAACTATCTTGAAATTCAAGAACACAACACCGAAGCGTGTCTTCGAGAATCTGAATTACTCTTTCAGGCTTATTGTCGGTTTGCAGATGGAAAGCGGTACTAAAATTCAATTTCGTACCTAAAGCTTCTTGTAACTTTTTCCAAATTTCGACTTATCGCAAACACATTTTCAAATACCATGGTATCATTTTTAGCGTTTTCGTAATTAGCTCGACTAGAAACACCTCAGTCTCAACAAAATAATTTCACCAGAGTCGGGAGATATCACACTATCACAAGTTATATGGCATGTATAGCTAGACTCTCACACATGGTAGGTTAGTCCGAGAATTCATTAAATCATAGCTCTGATACCATTAAATGTAACACCCCTTACTCGAGTCCGACAACGGGACAGGGTACGAGGCATTACCAGACTTAAACATAGCCAATTGTACAAAACTGGCCATAAAATTTCCATTCAAATTTAAAAATTTTCATATTCATTCACATCGTCCTTAAAATGAGCCTACGAGGCCCATAACATACTTTAGAAGCTGTTCGAGACTAAACCAAGAACTTCTAAAAATTTTTACAAACTTATAAAAATTTTTACCTTAAACAGGTGTCACACGCCCATGTGGATATAGGACATGCCCGCGTGGGTAGGCCGTGTAGTTACACACACCCGTGTGGGTAGGCCGTGTGACGAATTAAATTCTCGCGAAATAGGTGCAGACTTCACACGCCCTTGGCACACGCCCGTGTCTAAGGCTGTGCCGTCCACACGGCTGAGACACATGCCCGTGCCCCTGCCCGTGTGGCCTATACTGGGTATTCTGTTTCTCGAAATTAAGTTGTAGGGGACACATGGTGTAACAGCCTGATTTAGACCTTAATCGGAACAGTGGTTTCGGGACCATGGATCTGAGTTAGAAAAAATTTTAAAATTTATTTTCTGTGCTTATTATGTGTGAATTTATATTTGTGAAATTTTCATTAGGTGTCCGATTTAATAAAAGGACTTAATCGCATAAATTGAAATTTTGGTAGTTTTAGTTGTAAGGACTGAGTTGGTAGTGGCTTTTTAAGTGGAAGCCTTTATGTTACAATTAGCCCATTGATTAATTAAGGAGATGGCAATAGGCTTATATTATGTGATTTTTTTATATGTTCATTAAGGGTAATTTAGGAAATTAATTTATAAACTATATAATATATCATATATCATAAAATAAACCAAAGTGCTTATATTCTCTCCATACCCGAATTGTTTAAACAAGAAAGAAAAAAAAAGGAACTAGGGTTCGGTACTCTTCAAGCTCAACCAAGGTAAATTCTAGCTCGGTTTTTGATAATTTTTAGATTTTTGAGATCGTTGCTTCAAGTACTACAAAACCCATGCTTAAAATTTGAATTTTGATGAATATTTTGAGTTGTGCCATTGATGAAAGCTTGTGATTTTTGTTGTTTGATGATGAAATATGAAAGATGTGTTTTATATTAACATATATTGTATAGGAGTTTTTGTTAATTTTGAGTAATTAGGATTAAATTGCAAAAATAATAATTTGAGGGACTAAAATGTAAAATAAATGAAATGTATGGACTTGTATGAGTACTAGGAATATTCGACCAAACATGGGTATAGAGAATTTTGCATATTTTGTGTTTTGTACAATAGGGACTAAATTATAAAAATTGCAAATGTTAGGGGTAAAATGGTAATTTTCCCATTTGTTTGTTTTTGAACTAAATTGCATGAAAATATGTTTGAATAAGCTTAATTTGAATATTGTTAGATCAAGAACCAAAGAAATCAGATTTGGATCGGGGGAAAGCTAAAATTGTCGACCAGCCGTCCCGTTCCATTTTTCATCATCCGAGGTAAGTTCATAAGCAAATAAGTGTACTTATATTTAATTAAATGTTAAATTTACATGCTAAAATGAAAAATATGAATTGTTATACATTATGGCCAAATGTGAGTAGGCTTGAATTCAAAGTTTCCAAATTCGTTTTGACCGAGTTACGACGCCCGAAAGCCCCGTATGAACCTTAGGAATAGCTAGGATACATATGTCATGACATAGGATTCCGATTTATGTGTGCGAGTAAGACCATGGCATCGATATGTGATTTCGATATATGTGTGCGAGTAAAACCCTATCTGGGATAGTGGCATCGATTTGTAACTACATGTAAGACCATGTCTGGGACGTTGGCATTGTATGATATATGTGATTATCCGAGTGTCCTACCCAATTTCGAATGGTTCATCGGGCAAAGGTAAATCATGTACAAATGTGAAAAAAAAAATGTGTTAAATGCTCAGGTATGATTTAGCTTGTTAGCTATCAATAATAAGGTAAGTTGTTATCTTGATGAGTGTTACAAATCATGTAATGCTAGTGATGTATATATGGGAGAGTAGTGTGTGTACTCGGCTTGGTGATCACATGAATTGAATATCATTGAAATGATTCTTAATCATATGTATACATGTGACCATGTACATTCAACAATATAGATTTATATATGTATACATGAGGTCATAACATGATTTTGAGTTCGAATTTATAAATGTATGTATATTCGTTATATTTATACATTAACATTTGACTTGAAGTTTGAGTGGTAAATAAATATTTGAATGTAGTTAGCATTCGGCCAAGGTGGTGCTTGGGTAATAATGTGCATTACATATGGAATATGGTAGTTGCAACCAAACATAATGGCTATCTTATATTATGATTTAGTTTAATTAAACTGATAATTTTATTACATTATTGGTTTGCTGTTAACTTACTAAGCTATAAAAGCTTACTCTGCGTACTGTGTCTCCCTGTTTATAGATTTTGAAGTCAAGTTACAAGCTCAGGGATCATCGTCAAAGTCTATTACACTATCTACTGCTTTTGGTACCTTTATAAGTAAACTATCGAACCTATGGCATGTATAAGCTAGTTTTGGAAACGATTTATTTTGAAACATGTATGTGTAAAGGCCATGCAAAAATGGCTTAATTTCCATGCTAAATTCGGTTATGTTTTTATTATGGCTTATACTTGCATTTGGTTATAATGCTATGCACTATGCATGATTGCTTATGTGAATGATGTTATATGATTAGGTATTAATTTGTTAATATTTTGTAAGTTTTGAAATGGTCGACGTGTTGATTATTATGTGTACATATTTATATAGCATGTTTAATTGGTTTAATTATGGTTTTGAATAAGTAAACCATATATGAATTGGTCGTTGGATTTGATATTGGTAATAATATGTGATTCGGTGTTAGATGATATATAGCTATATTCGGATATGATTAAGGTAGTGACATTTGGTTGTGAAATGGGTGACATGAATTATATTGTAAGTCATTTGTGGTTTGGCAATTATGAATATATACACATATTAAGTTGGTTTAATATATTACTTGAATTATATGCTTATAAGACGTAATGATTGAAATGAGAGGATTGGGACTTTGATTGTCGTCTAAGTTTGTTATTAGGTATGAAATATGTATATATAATTAGTTACATGGATTCGGTTATCATGAAAAAAATTGTTCATTTAAAATATAATAGTTAGTTACATAAATGAACTATTTCATGGCAGGAACATGCATAAATGTTTGGTATTATTATATGAATTATGTGATTATTTTTTTTGAACTGGATATTCAGTACTAAATAGATAATTACTCTATATATATGTATATAAGATATTTGTTTGTATAAAGTATTGACATGCGATTTTAAGTATAAATTCAGTTGATATTAAATATTCAAATGATGCTTGCTGCTTGATTTAAGAAAAAATGCCATTAGTTTCTACGAAAAGTCAAAGTAAACTCATGTATTGTAATAGTTAAATAATGATTTGAGATTTTGTCTTATCTTTGTTTAAAATCAATATATGCTCTAATGTTTTAAATGATATATTTGATATCGTTGCATAAGTATGATACGAAATGTTTCAAATTTAAGAGTCGTATTACTTCATGAAATAAATTTAGACTGATCTTCAAAACCTATTCATGTGTATATATATATATATATAATCATTTAGAAGTGTATTTTTATTTTGTAATGCCTTACAACCTTAATTTGGCAATGGATACGGGTTAGGGATGTTATACACGACCTATTCACATGCCCATGGGGCTACAGCCTAGACACATGCCCGTGTGTCTACCCGTGTGGACAATGTATAGGCTATTTACCAAGCCTATTGCCACCCTGAAACTCATAAACACTTATACCAATTCAAAGACACAAAACATAGCATATTTAAACAACCAAACATCCATAATTATCAACTCAAATCATGCAAGTGCCATATCCATGCAATGCATCACCATATGATTATACTTATAATCAACATTAGCCAATTTCAAGTGGCCTTATACAAAATAATCACTTAACCAATAGGAGCCAATATCATTAGCCCAATCACTATGACACATATACAAAATGACCAAGTCACTATACATGCAATACTTTCAAAATATCAAAATCACTAATACCCTAAAATAAGCCTTGATAGTGTGATGGGAACTCCGACGATTCCCAATCCCCGAGCCAGCTTGGTGACACTATAAAATAATGGAGAGAAAAGAGGGGTAAGCTATTTGGCTTAGTAAGTTTATATGCAAATAATAAACATCATGTAACACCCCAAACCTGGCCCAGACGTTATGGCTGAATCTAGCGGCGTCACATTAAGGGCTGAATCGTAAAATTCGATGTTGTTGGAAATCTCAAAATTCTTTGGTCGAATCACTATAAAACAGTAACTTCAAAATGAGTTTTCACTTTTAAAACGTGTATCATTTGTTGAGTTATTAGTTTTTAAAACGAAATGTCATTGAAAAGCCAAACTCGGTTTAGCCTCTTTGTGTATATTAAGGGTTGACTAAAAATCTTATGTTATTAACGAAACTTGTTTTTAATATGTTATTAAAACTTTCAACATTTGTTTATAACAGAAGGTTTTTTTTGAAAACATTTGCGTACTTGCATTTGTCTTGTAAAACGTCATTTTCTTTTTAACCCGAGACCTAAAACTAGAAGTTAAGAAACCAAAGCAAAATAAAACCCAAAATTTAAAATAAAATCCAAAGAAAGGCCTTATTACAAAAAAACCCAAATAAAAGAAAAACGTAAATAAAATAAAATAAAGCACTAAAAGTTTTAGCTGCCCATAGTGTGGCCACCCTTGAGTTCTCCGATACGTCGAACCTTAGTGTGTACTACCCTAACAAACAAATAACATGCAACACATCAGTCGGGGCTTATGCCCATTACAGTAATAGTGGCAATTGGACCTTAGCCCGCAACAGCCTCAGTTAGGCCTTACCCCATTACAGTATCAGAAATCAGAATATATGATGCATATAACCCCAAGCAACCTTGCACTCCATCTCCTGTCCAACCCTACACTCCTGTGGGGATTAAATCGACCCACCCATCCCTACACTCACAATGTTAGCACCAGTTGCGGCACTAACCAATATCGTAACAAAGCTGCTAATCATATAAGCGGCTTTAAGCCATCGGTGGATCCACAGTCATCTCATGCGACTCGTGTGACCCTAACAGATCAATCACTTCCTTCAATTACAAGATCCCATCCCCATGCAGCATAATGTCACACATGAATGCAAAACATAAATATCAAATGACATACATAATCAATCACATATCACATAGGCGTATTATAGACATTTTACCCTACAGGGGCATAACGATCATTTCTCAATTCGGGGTCTAGGTACACTTACCAACCCATCAGTAGGTCCACAGTCGTCTCGTGCAACCTGTGCAACCTTTTGCAATCAAACAGTGCAATTGGACCCAAAGCCCGTTATGTGGCCCATGTGGGGCCTACACACTTGTGTGGCCCACTAAGTGAGATTTGACCCTAGCCATGTGAATGACACAACCAAGTCCAATATTTCCCGTATGTCTGTCATAATTTCCCGTGTGGGGCCCATGAGCCTATTGGGCCCACACAGCCCATTTCTGCCCAAAAATGGCCTAAGCCCATGAGGTCTCTGATGGTGGCCTCTACCATTATATAGAATTTCCCACACGTACGTTCATACGCCCGTGTGGCAACCGTTGTCGTACTTTCTAGCTTTTTAGCATTTCGGCTTTTCGACTTTTCACCTTTCTACAATTTGACGCAGTATGAGTACACACATGTTTACAAAAAGTGCTAAGAACCCACGAGCGTCGAACCTACATTCAATCAAGGTATTCTGTTGGTTAACCAGCAAATCAGGTTAATAACCTTCTCAACACTTAGCTTAAAAACAACCAACACCTTACCTTAATTGTCTGAGAGTGACTCTAGTCCTCTAGGACCCCTTACCAAAACCGATCACAAATCCTTGTTGATTATCTGCATTTACAAGAAAACTATTAGTACAACTACCTAACCCATATGGATTGCGTCAACACAAATCGACTATAGAAAGTGCACCACCCCACAGTAGGGGTAGTAGCATTCGGCCAAGAATAGGGATGTCAGCCAACACACCCCAGTCAATCACAACAACCCATATACAGAGTTCCATGTGATTGTGACGATGGAAAACTTCGATTGCTACAGTATCACTTGCACCCTATCACTCTCTGAGAATCAAGGAACTAACTGAAACACCACAACAAGAAGAAGAAAAAAAAGAAAAAGAAAAAGAATCAGCAATAAGATAACCAAAAAGGAGAAAAGAGTGTTCGACTTTTCAATAGTGTAAGAGAAGGGTGGCTTTAACAGATTAATAAGAACAAAAGAAAGTCGAGTGCACTTACGGATTGTCAAAGATCGCTTGCTAAAAAGAAATTGAGACCAAGAGAGTACGAGTTGAAGAAACAAATAATCGGTTTAACCAAGCTAAAGCAAAAAATAGGGTTTGAGATAGAGAAGAAGGAGTAGTTGACCACTACTTGAAAGAGGGGAAGAAGATGGGAATGGCGAAAAAGAGACCAACATATATTTGGCCTAAGCTAGCAGGAAGGAGAGAAGAGAAATATCAGAAAAAATTAAGAAAGGAGGAGTCGGCGTAAGAGATGGATAAAAATAGCTTGAAAGACACTCGAATGGTGAAAAAGATTCGGCTAGGAAGTAGAGTGGAAAAATGAAAAACAAGTAATCCCAAAAACAACTGACTGAAGGAAAAATAAGAGGGCTCCTAAAACCTTTTAGAAAAAATTGGCTCCCAACAAAAATCATACTTCAAAACTGATACCGAAAATGAAAAAGGAAGAAAGACACCCCTAACCGAATTCTACAAACCCAAGTTTCCCATTTGGCTACAACACCGCACCATTCAAATTTCCCTTAATTCTCTCCTAACAACCTAAATTATCTCCTCAAATCCCTCATCAAATTTCTCCGTGACTCATTCAAATTACATCTCCCAACAGTGTTTGAGAGAAACTCCACTACTCACTCAACAAAGGAGTAAAATAAATACTCCTCTGTGCAGAGAGTAACTCGAACCCAGTCCCCTTTAGATAGAGAACACGCCACCTACCACTAAGCCACAAGCTCTTATTGTGTCATGTTTCACTCACCATAATTTAAAAGACTTACAAATTGGAGTCAGGGTTCCCTTAAGTGTTAAAAACAAAAATTTTCCAAAAACCAAGGCTTGAACTAGGAAACACCCCTAAATCACCCAACCACTAAAGCAAACATACATTTGTGTCTCAACATGCAAAATCAAAAGCATCAATTTTTGGGGCATTACAACTCTACCCCCTAAAAAAAATTTTGGCCCTGAAATTTACCTGGTCAAAACATATGAGGGTATTGTTGCCGCTTTGCCTCCTCGGGTTCCCACGTGGCCTCCTCAGAACTGTGGTTATGCCGAAGTACCTTAACCAATGAGATAGATTTCTTTCTCAGTACTTTTACTTCACGATCCAATATATGTACTGATTCCTCCTCGAAGGTAAGATTTAGCCTAACCTCGATCTCCTCGGTCGAGACAACATGCATAGGATCAGAGCGATAATGCCTTAACATGGAAACGTAGAACACATCGTGAATTCGGTCCAACGCTTGAGGTAATTCAAGCTAATAGGCAACCAGTCCCACGCGCTTCAGAACCTGGTAGGGCCCAATAAATTTGGGGCTTAACTTGCCCTTACGATCGAACCATAGTATTTACTTCCACGGGGAGACCTTGAGAAAAATGAAATCCCCTACAAAATACTCGATCTTTTTCCGCTTCAAGTCTGCATACGACTTCTGTCTATCTGCTGCTGCCTTTAACCGATCCCAAATTAACTTAACCTTGTCTTCGGTATCAGATACCAACTCTGGCCCTAAAACACGCCGCTTAGGCAATTCAATTAACATGAAGGAGTACGGCACCTACGGCCATATAACACCTCATACGGTGCCATCTGTATGCTCGATTGATAGCTATTATTATACGCAAACTCTGCTAATGGCAAGTAGTCTTCCCAACTACCTCGGAACTCTATTACACAACCCCTTAACATGTCCTCCAGTATCTGAATCACCCTCTCTGACTGACTGTCTGTCTGAGGATGGAACGTAGTACTGAAGTCCAACCTTGTACCCAGTGCCTCGTGTAACTTCTTCCAAAACTGAGACGTGAAATGAGGATCTCTGTCAAATATTATAGGGACTAGTACCCCATGCATTCTTACAATCTCGGCCACGTATAACTTAGCCAGCTTTTGTAATGAGTAATCAGTACAGATCGGTATAAAATGGGCAGACTTGGTCAATCGATCCACAATGACCCATATCAAATCCCTCTTAGTAGGCGTCAAGGGTAGTCCACTAACAAAATCCATAGTTACCCTTTCCCACTTCCAAAGCAGAATCTTAACTGGCTGAAGTAACCCTGAAGGTAACTGATGTTCCGCCTTGACTTGCTGACATGTCAAGCACTTACTCATAAACTCAGTAACCTCGCGTTTAAGTCCTGGCCACCAGTATAACTTGCGGAGGTCTCGATACATCTTGTTCCTACCAGGATGTATAGCATAAGGACTACTATGTGCCTCTCGCAGTATAGACTGCCTTAAATCAATATCCCTCAGTACACAAACTCTCCTAAGGAAACACAGTACCCCTTCATTATTCAATCCAAAATCTGAAGTTTCCCCACTTTCAATCTATCGAAAACGAGGACTTCAATAAGTCACCAACCAACTGTTTACGTTTAATCTACTTAGTCCACAACGGTTTAACTTGAAGCTCAACAATAGACTACCATCATCAAATAAACTCAGGCGGGTGAACATAGCCCTTAGGTCAGACATAGCCCTACGGCTCAGTGCGTTGGCTACAACATTCGCTTTACCAGGGTGATATTCAATTGTGCAGTCATAATCCTTAAGCAGCTCAACCCACCTACGCTGCCTAAGGTTCAAGTCCTTTTAAGTAAGGAAGTATTTGAGACTTTTGTGATCCAAGTAAACTAAATACTTCTCACGATAGAGGTAATGTCTCCAAATTTTTAGTATGAATACCATCGCAGTGAAATCCAAGTCATGTGTTGGGTAATTCACCTCGTGAGTCTTAAGCTGGCACGACGTATATGCAGCCACCTTACCCTCCTGCATCAACACACATCCCAAACCCACATGTGATGTATCACTGTAGACAGTAAACTCTTTCCCAAGCTCTAGCTGAATCAAAACAAGGGCCTCAGTTAAAACTTTCTTAAGTTTCTCAAAACTCCCTTGTTGCTTATCAATCCAGATAAACGATACCCCTTTACGTAGTAACTTAGTTAGAGGTGCAGCAATCAATGAAAACCCCTTGACAAACCGTCTATAGTACCCTACCAGACCGAGAAAAGTTCAAATCTCAAACACATTCTTAGGTGGTTTCCAATCCAGAACAGCTTCAATTTTTCAAGGATCAACCCTAATCCCCTGAGCTGAAACCACATGACCCAAAAAAGTAACTTCCCTTAACCAGAACTCGCACTAGCTAAATTTGGCATATAATTGTTTTTCCCTCAAAAACTGCAAAACAACTCAGAGATGTGCATCATGCTCATCTTCGGTTCTCAATTACACCAGGATATCATCTATAAACACCTCTACAGACCGATCTAGACAGGGCTGGAACATTTGGTTCATCAAATCCATAAAGGCTGCTGGTGCATTCGTTAGCCCAAACGGCATCATAAGGAACTCGTAGTGTCCATAGCGAGTCCTAAATGCTGTCTTGTAAACATCTGCCTCTTTAACCCTTAGTTGATGATACCCTGGACGAGGTCAATTTTGGAGAAAAACTGAGGCTCCTCAAAGCTGGTTGAAAAGATCGTCTATCCTCGGCAAAGGGTACTTATTCTTGATATTCAGTTTGTTCAATTTTCGGTAATCGATTCACATTCGCATGGATCCATCCTGCTTTTTCACAAATAACACTGGGGCTCCCCATGGAGACACACTAGGTCGAATAAATCCTCGGTCCAGTAACTCCTAAATTTGAGCTTTAAGTTCTACCAGCTCCTTCGGTGCCATTCTATAAGAGGCAATAGACACTGGAGCTGTGCCAGGTAAAAGATCGATTTCAAATTCAACTTCTCAGTTGGGAGGTAATCTGGGTAGCTCATCGAGAAAGACGTCAGGAAAATCTTTAACTATTCTCAATTCTTTGATAGAAGAACCCTCAGAATCTGAATTACTGATGTAGGCTAAATATGCCTCACAGCCTTTGCAAACTAAGTTCTCGACCCTTAATGCGAAAATCACATTCGACAAATAATATCGAAGCTCCCTAATCACCATTACCTCCTCATCTTCTGCAGTTCTCAGTATCATGCATTTTACAGCATAATCCAAAGTTGCCTGGTGTTTCACCAGCCAATCCATTCCCAAGATTAGATCAAATTCGCCAAAAGGCAATTCCATCAAATTCGCTACAAAGGTAACCCCTTGAACCACTAAAGGCACATTCTTAAATAGCTTGTTCACTTTCACAGACTGCCCTAAAGGACTCAACACAGTAACCTCACTTACTGTAGTTTCAAAGATGTCACCCAAAGTCTTAGCCATAGTGCATGCAATGTACGGATGTGTAGACCCAATGTTAATCAGTGTAGTAAAAGGTACCTCATGGATAAAGAACGTACTGGTAATCACATCTGGGGTAGCTCCATCCTCTCGGCATCGAGTAGCATAAACCAGAGCTAGCTACGTCACCTTAACATGTCCAGCACCTCTACCCGGTTCTTCATGACCACGTCCCAAACCATTTCCACCCCTAGCTTGACCACGGCCTCTCAACGGCTGCTGACCACCCCTAGGCAGCTGTACATTACCTCTACCTGTAGTTTGCATTTGATCCGACCCTCTGGGACATTCCCTAATACTGTGCTCCTTCGATCCACAACTCAGACAGGCTCCCGTCCTCCTTCAGCACTCACCTAGATGGCCTTTTCCATAAACAGTACAAGGTGGCAACCCAGTAGCAATAACAAGGGGCCTAGCTCTAACTGGCCCATCCACTTTAGCCTTTTTCTTAGGCCTCTGAATGAAACTAGAGGGCTCTGCATCTCTTTTACGTCTACCTCTTTCCTTTTCCCGATTTTGGTGCTCAATGCACTTCATATCCTCGGCGATTTTTACCTTTTCCACCAACGTAGCAAAATCTCACTCCCTCTGCGGAGCTATCAGTACTCGTGGGCTATTCCTGAGGCTGTCTTCAAAATGAACACAACGTTCATAATCTGTTGCCACCATCCCTCGAGCATATCGACTAAGTCGTAGGAACTCTGCCTCATACTTCGCCACAAATCTATCCCCCTGAGTCAAGCTCAAGAATTCTATCCTTCGGGCATGCACATAATTAGTGCCCACATACTTCCATTGAAACATATATTTGGAGAATTCCCAAGTTACCCAGTCAGGCTGAGTGCCCTCTTTCACGGTACGCCACCACTGATAGGCTTCCCCTCGCAGCAACGACACTACACCTTTTAATTTTTGCTTGGGGTGCAGTCGAGGTCATCCATTATCCTTTTTCTGGCCTCCAACCAATATTCAACCACATTAAGGGCTACTCCAGTGATACCTTAAAGATCTCAGCTCTATTCAACTAGAGTCGTTCTGAAATCGACCCACGGCCCCCAATACTAGTATTGGGCCCAGTGACCCTTTCCAGAATCCTCAACATCGCTTGGGACAATGCGTCGTCCCCAGTTGCTTGATCATATGACCATGCCTCAGTTACCGTGGAAGCCAGTACCTCCCTAGCCTCAACGTTCGGCATGTGGCTCGATGACGAAGACCCAACCCTAACACTTCTACGGCCTCTATTGCAACCTCTTGTACCCCTTTCATGAGTACGTCAAGTGCTCATTCTCACTTTACGTATTATCTAAATTAGAAATTTTATGTAGATTAGCTCATAATTCCAGTAATTAAGCAGATGTTTTATGAGAGCAGTAGTTTAGAGTTTGTTTTTGCAATCGCAAGCTCATTACAGTCTTAATTTCTTACGGTTTTCAGTTTACTCTAACTAAAGTATTTTAGTATAGTCTCTCATCTAAAGTAATCCCAGTAGCTACCTACAGTATAACATTTTAAAATAGAGATTAGTAGTAAGACAACTTACAGATTCGATGCCGAAGACTCAGTGTGCCACAAAATTAGTAAAATCCTTCCAAATACTTCGAATCATTTGTAAACAATTTTTCAAAAACCAAAAACTAAAAACCCATTCCACAGCCGAGTTTTGCAACTAGGCTCTAATACCACTAAGTGCAACACCCTAAACCCGGCCTAGACGTTATGGTCGAATTTGGTGGCGTCACATTGAGGGGTGAATCGTAAAATTCGATATTGTTGGAAATCTCAAAATCCTTTAGTCGAACCGCTATAAAATAGTAACTTCAAAACGAGTTTTCACTTTTAAAATGTGTATCATTTGTTAAGTTATTAAATTTTAAAATGAAATGTCATCAAAAATCCGAACTCGGTTTAGCCTTTTTGTGTATATTAAGGGTTGACTAAAAACCTTATGTTATTAACGAAACTTTTTTTTAATACATTAATAAAACTTTCAACATTCGTTTATAACGGAAGCTTTTCTTTGAAAATATTTGCGTACTTGCATTTATCTTGTAAAACATCGTTTTCTTTTTAAAACCCGAGACCTAAAATTAGAAGTTAAGAAACCAAAGCGAAATAAAACCCAAAATTTAAAATAAAATCTAGAGAAAGGCTTTATTACAACAAAACCCAAATAAAAGAAAAATGTAAATAAAATAAAATGAAGTACTAAAAGTTTTAGCTGTCCATAGTGTGGCCACCTCTGAGTTCTCCGATGCGTCGAACCATCTATCACTAGGGATTACCTGTACAATTAAACAGAAGGATGAGTTTCCGAAAACTCAGTGTGTACTACCCCAACAAACAAATAACGTGCAACACATCAGTCGAGGCCTAAGCCCATTACAGTAACAGTGGTAATTGGGCCTTAGCCCGTAATAGCCTCGATTGGGCCTTAGCCCATCATAGTATCAGAAATCAAAATATATTATGCGTATAACCCCAACCAACCCAGCACTCCATCTACTGTCCAACCCTACACTCCTGTGGGGATGAAATCGACTCACCCATGCCTACACTCCCAATGTTAGCACTAGTTGCGGCACTAACCAATATCACAGTAAAGCTACTAATCATATAAGTGGCTTTAAGCCATCGGTGGGTCCAAGTTGTCTCATTGGACTTGTGCGACCCTAACAGATTAATCACTTCCTCCAATTACAAGATCCCATCCCCATGCAGCATAATGTCACACATGAATGCAAAACATAAATATCAAATGACATACATAATCAATCACATATCACATAGGGGTATTATAAACATTTTACCTTATAGGGGCATAACGATCATTTCTCAGTTTGAGGTCTAAGTACACTTACCGACCTATCAGTAGGTCTACAGTTGTCTCGTGCGACCCGTGCCACCTTTTGCAATCAGACAGTGCAATTGGGCCCAAAGCTCGTTATGTGGCCCATGTGGGGCCCACACGCTTTTGTGGCTCGCTAAGCCAGATTTGACCCTAGCCATGTGAATGACACAACCATGTCCAATATTTCCTGTGTGTCCGTGATAATTTCCCGTGTGGGACCCATGAGCCCATTGGGCCCACACAGCCCATTTTGGCCCAAAAACGACCTAAACTCATGAGGTCAGTCATGGTGGCCTCTACCATCATATAGAATTTCCCACGCGTGCGTTCGTGCACTTGTATGGCAATTGTTGCTGTACTTTTTGACTTTTTGGCTTTTCGGCTTTTCGCTGTTCTACAATTTGACGTAATATGAGTACACACCTGTTTACGAAAAGTGCTAAGAACCCACGAGCACCGAATCTACATTCAATCAAGGTATTGCATTAGTTAACTAGCAAATCGAGTTAATAACCTTCTCAACAGTTAGCCTAAAAACAACCAACACGTTACCTTGATTGTATGAGAGTGACTCTAGTGCTCTAGAATCCCTGACCAGAACCAATCACAAATCCTTGTCGATTATTTACATTTATAAGGAAACTATTAGTACAACTACCTAACCCTATGGATTGCGTCAACACAAATCGACTACATAAAGCGTACCACCCTACAGTAGGGGTAGTAGCATTCGGCCAAGAATAGGGATGTCAGCCAACACACCCCAGTCGATCACAACAACCCGTATACAAAGTTACCTTTGATTGTGACGATGGAAAACTTCGATTGCTACAAAATCACTTGCATCCTATCACTCCTCGAGAATTAAGGAACTAACTGAAACACCACAACAAGAAGAAGAAAAAAAGGAAAAAGAAAAAGAATCAGCAATAAGATAATCAAACAGGAGAAAAGAGTGTTCAGCTTTTTAATAGTGTAGGAGAAGGATGTCTTTAATAGATTAATAAGAACAAAAGAAAGTCGAGTGCACTTACGGATTGTCAGAGATCACTTGCCAAAAAGAAATCAAACGAAGAGAGTACGAGGTAAAGAAACAGTGAATCGGTTTAATCAAGCTAAAGCCAAAAAGGGGGTTTGAGATGGAGAAGAAAGATTAGTCGACCACTACTTGAAAGAGGGGAAGTAGATGGGAACGGTACAAAAGAGAGCAACCTATATTCAGCCCAAGCTAGCAGGAAGGAGAGAAGAGAAATATCAGAAAAAATTAAGAAAGGAGGAGTTGGCACAAGAGATGGACAGAAATAGCTCGAAAGACACCCAAATGGTGAACATAAATTTGGCTAAGAAGTAGAGTGGAAAACCGAAAAACAAGTAATCCCGAAAAGAAATAACGAAAGGAAAAACGAGAGGGCTCCTAAAACCTTTTAGCAAAAATCGGCTCCTAACAAAAATCACACTCCAAAATTGATACCGAAAATGAAAAAGGAAGAAAGACACCCCTAGCTAAATTCTACAAACCCAAGTTTCCCATTCAACTACAACACCACACCATTCAAATTTCCCTTAATTCTCTCCTAACAACCCAAATTATCTCCTCAAATCCCTCCTCAAATTTCTCCATGACTCATTCAAATTCCATCCCCCAATAGTGTTTGAGTCAAACTCCACTACTCACTCAGCGAAGGAGTAAAATAAGTACTCCACCTACCACTGAGCCACAGGCTTTTCTTGTGTCATGTTTCACTCACCATAATTTAAAAGGCTTACAAGCTGGAGTTAAGGTTCCCTTAAGTGTTAGAAACAAAAATTTTCCAAAAGCCAAGGCTTGAACCTAGGACTTCACAGAGACTCC
Organism: Gossypium stocksii; assembly: GCA_020496765.1. NCBI lineage: Eukaryota > Viridiplantae > Streptophyta > Magnoliopsida > Malvales > Malvaceae > Gossypium > Gossypium stocksii. The sequence goes on from CM035624.1 coordinate 49,617,581, forward strand.
CAAAAACCCCTAAATCACCCAACCACTAAAGCAAACATGCTTTTGTGGCTCAACATGCAAAATCAAAAGCATCGATTTTTAGGGCATTACACATTATATTTATAACTTAATCAAACGAGATCCATAATGGAAATTGGTATAAACATTATTAAACTCTCATAGCTATTTCTTTTCCAATCAAAACCTTACCATAAGAGCATTACTAAACAACACATTTTAACTTATCGTTGTTCTTCCATCCAATAGTCATATGGACTTCATACGTACCTGTATTACGAACTTAGAATGTATTTTCATTCTCGTTTAGATTAGGCCCGTTGAACCATTCAGAATCACTAAGGATACTCGGGAGTCATACATAGGTCATACAATGCCATATCCCAGATATGGTCTTACATGCAATTCAATATTAATGCCAATAGCCCAACTATGGTCTTATACGAAAACTCATATCGATGCCATGTCCTGGACATGGTCTTACACGAAATCTCGTACTTATGCCATGTCCCAGACATGGCCTTACACGTACTACCATACCGATGCCATATCCCAAATATGGTCATACACGGGGAAACATCTCGATAGCTTCCACGTTATAACACTTGTATCCTGTAATGTTCCGAGGGTTTGTATCGAACTTCCACACTTATTGAATTATCGCCTATATCATTCATGCAATTAAACTCTCTACATAGTCAATTACACAAATTCAACAATAATTAAACATTTAACATAATATAAAAATGTTTTATTTACACATAAACTTACCCCAATACAAAAATAACTAGTATTTGCGATTTAGCCCATAATCTTGTTCTTTCCTTGATCTAGGTCAGAAACTTGTCTTTCTTAATCTATAATAACAAATTTAGCCCGTTTAATTACCACATTATTCAATTCAACCCAAAAATCATATAAAGGCAAAATTATATTTTTGCCCCTAACTTTTCACTTATTTACACTTTAGACCCTAGGCTTGTAAAATGAAATGAATTCAATTTTTCTCAAAACCCAAGCCTAGCCGAGCCTCTTTCATACTTATAACAGCCCATATTTTACTTTTATTTCACATTTCTACTACATATTTTACAACTTTTCCAAAATGGTCCCTTTTGACCTTTTTATCGAAAATCACTTAGTAAAAGTCGTTTATTACACATCAAACTTTCATAATCTACCATGAAACATCACAACACATGTAGGACACACATGGGTAAAATTTTGAGCATGAACCCTAGCTCAAATAAATGGTAGAAATAGGTAAATCGGGTTACGAGGACTTTAAAAAGGTAAAGAGCATTACAAACAGGGCTAGAGTGAACTTACTATCAAGCTTGAATGTTGAAGAAATCCTAGCTATAGTCTCCTTGTGATTTTCGACCAAGGTAGGAGAAAGATGGACAAAATTTTGACTTTATTTCCCCTTTTTATTCTTTTATTAACCAAATGACTAAGATGCCCCTAAAGCCTTTCTTTAAAATTTTGTCCCTTCCATGTCCATTTTTGTCCATCATGATATATAATGGTCTAATTACTAAATAAGGACCTATAATGTACAATTTCATTTCAATTAAGCACCCACTGCTTCTAAAACACATATTTTTCACTTTTTTCAACTTAGTCCTAATAGTCAAATTGGACCCTCGATCGATAAAATTTCGTAACGAAACTTTCACATATGCATTCAATCATACTACAAACCTTAAAGCATTATCATAATAAATTTTTCTACTTTAGATTCGTGGTCCCAAAACCACTATTTTGACTTGGCCCTAAATCGGGCTGTTACACATCGGGTTGATTTCCGTCATGTAAGTTAACATTTATCCCATTTCAATTTAATCTCAATCTCACCCTTTAGGTACTAAATTGCAAACAATTCAAAGTTCACTAGAACATATAAATAACATTCACAATATAATACACATGAGGATCAAAGCATAATTACTCCATACAAACTTAATTGGCAAGAACAACGACTAATAAGGTGTCAGGGTCTAATGCACAAATTTCACTTTTTCGTGAATATCCTCTGATTGGTTTAAATCTTGATCTATATCATAATTTAATTCAATTATCAATACCAAACATTATTTAACAACCTAATATAGTTATGTATCAGTTCAATTTCACTTATTGGATATTCCCTAAAGTTTTACATTTTATTCAATTTAGTCCCTAAAATTAAAATTGAAATATCTTTCAAATTTGTGTCTCTATTTTGAAACGAATCTCAATTTCATCCTTCTACAGTCTTATAATATCTATAATTACAAAAATTTCATAACAATTTTAAAATTCTTGTAATTTAATCCCTATGTTCAAAATTTAGCAATAAAACATTACAAACTAGTCTTTTTTTTTTTCATTTCTAAGCTTACAAACTAACATTTTAACACCAAAATGTCAAGCATTCATCAATAGTAACATTTTGAAACTTTAATAGTTCTATAAATTGATATCCAGGTTAGCTAAATTAAGTTCTTGAGATCTCAAAAACATAAAAATCACAAGAAATGAGCTTCAATTACCTTAGCAATCAAGGAACCAAAGTTGAAAAAGCTTTAAACCTTTATTTTCCTCCTAAGCTATGGTTTGAAGAAGAGAGAGAACAAAAATGTTTCATTTTCTTTTTATTTTTAACTTATATAGTTTAATTAACATATAATTAGTTATAGTTAGTTTAATTAATCTATATTAATTAATTCTCATCGAAGTTAACAACATTTGGTGGATCCCAATTGTCATCCACCATTGTTTATCACATATAAAGGGGGCCCAATTGCTCAATTGGTCCCTAAATTAATTAAAGATCCATAGTGATTAACTTTTACCACTTTTACAATTTAGTCCTTATACCTTAATTAACTATCTAAATGAAAAAATCAATGGACCAAAATTTAATTAAACTTTATACTAACCTCATAAATATTAAATAATAACATTTATGGACTAGTTTGTCAAAATTGGGGTTTTGAAACCATTATTTTGACACCACTAATTTTAGGGTTGAAACACTTATACCTTAATTAACTATCCCATTTAACAAATTCGTCAAACCAAAAATCAATATAATACGACATTTAACTCATAACTATTAATTAAAAAAAACTCATGGACTCGATCATCAAAAAATGGGGTTCCAAAACCACCGTTTTTGACTTTATTCAAAAATTGGTTGTTACAACTCTTCTCCTTTAAGAAATTTTGTCCTCAAAAATTTCATATTGAGCTTTCCTTTTTTGTTGAAATGCATAATTTCTTCCTGGGTGAAACTTCTAGAATTACTTTATCACTGGTCTGAAACTCAATATCTTTTCTCTTCAAATCAACGTAATATTTCTAATAGTCTAAGGTAGTTTTTAAACAATCTTATACAACTCTAACTTTTTCCTTTATTTTGTGGAACAAATCAATCTCAACCAAATTTTCTTTCATTCAACTCTGACCAGTACAATAGAATTATGCATTTACATCTGACATCTAAATCACTCATTTTGATTACTCATCAGACTGAGGATGAAAGGTTGTACTGAAATTCAATTTCACGTTTAGGGCTTTGATAAACTGTAAATTATACATATTTTTACCTCATGCTTAGAACATTTATGGATGAATTATTCCTTAATTTATGGAATTTGATGCTCCTAAGCCTTTAATTTCATGTTTTATACTCAAGTGAGCTTAAGGGAGTGAAAAGAACAAGAAACTGGCCGAAAACAGAGAAAATGGGCCAAAGCAAGGAATCAACACGGCCTGGAAGTTCACTACATAGACGTGTCACACGGTCGTGCCATAGTAACATGTTCGAGCATGGCCTAAACTCGATTCACACGGGCAACCCACACGGCCGTGCCCCATTAACGGGCATGTCCCTGTCATGAGGAAGTTCAATTTCACGAGGAAAAAGTTACTTAGGGGCTAAGAAAGACTTTCCAAACTCTATATAAAGACACTAGGAGGCAACTACAAGGGTGTGCATTATTCCCGCCAAGGGTACAGTCTTCCCACCAAAATGGAGAGCTAAAGGTAGGGAATTACTCGAAGGAAAGCCGATTGATCCATCTCAGAAGCCAGGGTCTACATCAAAACAAAGGATCTCCCTTCATTCCTTTTAGAAGTTTTTGGGTTTTCTTATGTTTTGTTATTTTCTTTACCCTGAGATGTTTCTTCTTATAAACATGAACTAAAAACCCAAATATCTAAGGGGGATGAAACCTAAGACGAATCTTGTTATTGTTATCTGAACTATATGATAAATATTTAACTTGTTCTTATTTGTGTTTTTAATTCTTGAATTGATATTTCTAGGATATTAATTTAAGTCGAATGTGCTTAGACAGAGGAGCAAAAGTCCCTGTTTAAGAGTAGATCCAACACAATTAAGTGGAGTTTATCACAATCCTAGACATAGGATGACGAAAATCTGCCGGATTAGAGTCAAATCTAATATGGGGATCCATAGATCGAGTTAATGCAAGACTAGGGGTTTTAATTAGAAAGAGATTTCAATTAATCAACCTAGGATTAGTTGTTCTTATTCTTGACGGAGATATTAACATAATTTAGGGATCTCTACGGATCAAGTCGAATGAAGAAATCGTCTAGTTCAGAGTTAGATAACAAGTGAACTCTAGGTGGATTCTTCCTTAGGTTTTGTCCTTATCAATCAGGTTTCCTAAAGTAATTTTCCCCAATTTACTCTTTGTCGTGTCTTTACTTTAATTTAGAATAGTTTACAACCAAACCCTTTTTATTTTTAGGCTAGATAATAGGAAGAAAGTCATTACTAGTACTTTTAGTTCCTTGGATTTGATATTCTGGTCTTGCCACTAGCTATACTACTATTTGATAGGTGTGCTTGCCTTTTATCGTAACAATAGTTAGTTTTTAGGTACGATCAATTTATTACTTCATCAAAATCACGAGATCAGGCTTCGTGTAAATTACTCCAAAATTTGAAAGAATTTCTTATTCTTGATTTGAACTAATAGAAGGGTTGTAATATGAAAATTTTGAAAACATACAATTCAACTAACTTATCGAGTGAGTACTCAGTCCAGGTGAAAAGAAAGTGTGTTGATTTGGCCAAACTGGCAACTATTGTAACACTCCAAACCTGGCCTAAACATTACGGCCAGATCTGGCATGTCACATCCAAGTGCTTTTCAAAAATGTAATTATTGGTAAAAATCTGTTTCCAATTTAAAAACCCTTTTATTACTTTAAAAACAAAATATCTCGTCAAAACGTTTGTCCTGTTTGTTACATTTGATTTCTCAATCTGTTTAATTCTGCGAAAGCTTTTTTAACACAATGAAGTTTAGTACGCGTGTTTTTGAAAACTGTTACTATTTTGAAAACTTGTCGTTTCCTAACTAGCAATTTTAAGTAAATAACCAAACGCCCAATTAAAAATTAAACCCCATAAATGGCCTTATTACAGAAACAAAACCCAAAAACATAAGTAAAGGTATAAACAAAACCAAATGTGCAAATATCTGCAGTTGTGTGGCCATCTCTGAGTCCCCCACAGCACCAAATCGCCTAAGGCTAGGGATTACCTGTACAATTAAAAGAAAATGCTGAGTTTGCGAAAACTCAGTGTGTAATCCCCTAACAGTCTGTCAGTATACAGTATACGAGACAGTCTGGGCCGAAGCCCTATTCAAAAGTAGTACAATCTGGCCTTAGCCCAATACAGTATCAATATGGGCCTCAGTCCGATATAGTAACAACACGGTGTAATCATGCAAAAGTGCAACCCACCCCAATCCAGCAAACACACCTCACTCCGTACCACCAACACACTATGTAAGGATAAAATCAACCCACCCAGCCAACACACCAATATCGTAGGTGAGCTGCTAGTACAGTAAATGTGTCATAGCCACCAGTATCAGTAAATGTGGCAAAGCCACCAGTAACAGTATAAATATGGCAGAGCCACCAGTACTTCCTCCGTAACAATATCCCAATCCCATGCAGTATGCAGTGTCATAAATCATACGTGAATGCAGAATGTTATCCTTAGTAACAGTCAAGTTTATTTCATATACACATCAATCAATCTATCTCAAGGGGTATAACAGTCATTTTACCCAACAGGGGTATTACAGTTATTTTACCTTATAGGGATATTACGGTCATTTTACCCTACAAGGGTATTACGGTCATTTTAAGCTATAAGGGTATCACGATCATTTTAATGTAAATTAGATCGAGGCTCATTGCTTGTCTAGGTGGGCCCACACGGTCGTATGGGCCATCTAGCCCAGTTTTAATAATAGCTATACGACTACATCGCCCAGTCCAAATTTACCTCATAACGTGGAATTCATCCGTGTAGGGCCCACAAGCCCATTGGGCCCACACGGCCTATTACAGCCAAACGTGGCCCAGAATGGCCCAAGCCCATGAATGATCATGGCGAGCCTTTAAAGTCTAGCGCCCATGTTTATGGGCTCGGTTCACCACAGAGCATTCGCACGCCCATGTGGCCTCAATCGCCGTAGTTTTTGGCTTTTCGGCTTTTGCAGAACTACAGTTGAGAGGGGTATGATTACACACCTAATTATTAAACGTGCCTTGATCCACAAGCACTCCAAACTTGAATCAAGTACTATGCACCGTTAGTCTCATAACATCCAAACTTTTACAATCCCTCTCTATTACACTTATCGAAAAGGTTACACCACCAACCTCTGTTGATCGACTGTAAATCTCTCACTGAACCCTTACAATAGACAGTCTACAAATTCCTTTTAAAGATATCCTACAATACCACTGAGATTTAAACCACTGCATCCACTAACTAATTATCCAAAGGTTAATAACACTGTAAAACACTTATCGAAACATTGACTCGAAGCAAAGAGAACCCAACAATCGACCCACCAGAGTAAGTCCTAAATCCAAGGCACATAGAGGAACACCCACCATTTAGATGAAAGATTTGGTTATCCACAAGAGTTTAAAAAGAAAAGAACCAAAACAGTGAGTTAGGGAATCTGGATTAACAAAAGAACCCACTTGGAAGAAGTTAAATGGACCTACCGAAATCGATGTCAAAAAGAGAGTTGTGAAGGAGATTTCGACCGAATGCCAGAGAAAAGTTGTCGAATCAAAGACAAAAGTGAAGGTGAAAGGAATGCAGTATTTGCCATGATACCAACCGAAAGGGGTGATAATAGATACGGTTTGAATAGAATAAAGAAGAGGAAAAAGAATGTGGGGAAGGAAAAGGTAGTGTATTTGGCCAAGTCAAACAAACGAAGAGGAGAAGAGAAAGAGGGAAGAATCAGCAAGGCGAAACCGATTGAGCAGAATCAAGAAAGGTGATAAGGAGGAATAGTTTGACAAAAGTAAGCTAACTGAAAGGCAAAAGAATGTTCGGCCAAGACAGAGCATGGATTCAGGAAGAGAAGAAGAGAGAAAAAAAATAAGAAAGTTGCTCAAGAAGCCCACTAACAATTATTGACCGAAAAGAGAGGGACGATTGTTGAATAACGCCTAGCAACAAAGCAAACCCAAAAGAGCCAAAGTTGATAATTGATAATAAAAAAAAGAGAATTCGGCAGATGCTAACACCAAAATATGTCCCCAAAATGTCGAAAATGACAAATTTTTCCCCAGCCAAAATTTCAAAGCCAGAGTTTCCCCCAAATGGCATAACACTTTCCTTAACCAAGATCCCTTGATTTTCTCCACCTATCACTCCATAATTCTCTCCCTGATTTCCTTTTCAATACACTCTAAGACCAGTTGAAATTGCCATCAGTAGTATTTCACTTGACTCCACCACCTCTCAACACAAATGATAAAAATAAACACTCCATATTGTAGCATAGGATTTGAACCTCAGACCTCTAACCATTACAATACGCCACTTACCATAGGACCGTAAGCTCATTTGTGTCACATTTCCCCTACAATTATTTATAAAGCCTACCTGCTAATGCCAAGATTCAGTAAAGGAAAAACCAAAAATTTTGCAAAAGCCAAGACTTGAACCTAAGCTTCTCTAATACTCCTAGACAGACCCAATTCACTTTAACAATTAAAGCAACCATGCACTTTGTGTCATAACGTGCAAAAATTAAAGACTTGAATTTTTGGTGCGTTACAACTCTTCCCCCTAAAAGAAATTTTAGCCTCGAAATCTACCTGGTCAAAATAGGTAAGGGTATTGTTATCGCATCGCCTCTTCAGGTTCCTACATGGCCTCCTCAGAACTGTGGTTATGCCATAACATCTTAACCAGTGGGACAGATTTCGTTCTCAGTATCTTAACGTCATGATCCAGTATCTGTACTGGTTCTTTCTCAAAAGTCAAATTGATTTAACCTCAATTTCCTCAACCGGCACCACATGCGAAGGATCGGAGTGGTAACGCCTCAGCATGGACACGTGGAAGTCGTCATGAATTCAGTCTAATTCTAGAGGCAACTCAAGCTAATAAGGGACCGGTCCCACACGCTTCAGTATACGGTAAGGCCTAATGAATCTAGGGCTTAGCTTACCTTTTCGCCCAAACCCTAATATTTTCTTCCAAGGTAAGACTTTCGAAAAGACATAATCTCCCACCGAGTATTCAATCTCCTTACGTTTTAAGTCTACATATGACTTATGTCTGTCTAACGCTACTTTTAAACGATCTTGAATTATCCTTACCTTGTCTTCAGTATCAAATACTAACTCTGGACCTAGAGCTCGTCGTTCATCCAACTCAGTCCAACAAGTAGGGGTACGACACCTATGACCATATAATTCCTCGTACAGTGCCATCTGAATGCTGGACTGGTAACTATTGTTATACGCGAACTCTGCTAACGGTAGATAGTCTTCCCCGCTACCTCAAAAATCAATTACACAACTTCTTAGCATTTCTTCTAGTATCTGAATCACCCTCTCCGACTGACCATTTGTTTGGGGGTGAAACGCAGTACTGAAGTCTAATCGTGTACCCAGTGCCTCGTGTAACTTCTTCCAAAATCGAGACGTGAAACGATGATCTCTGTCGAATATGATGGAAACCGGTACCCATGCATTCTTACAATTTTGGCCACATATAACTTAGCCAGTTTTTGTAATGAGTAATCAATACGGACTGGTATAAAATGGGCAGATTTAATCAATCGGTCTACTATAGCCCATATCAAATCCTTCTTAGTAGGCGTTAAGGGCAGCCCACTAACAACATCCATGGTTATTCTTTCCCATTTCTAGAGAGGAATTATAACTGGCTGTAATAACCCAGAAGACAGTTGATGCTCAGTTTAACTTGCTGGAATGTTAGACACTTACCTACAAAATCAGTAACCTCACGCTTAAGTCCTGGCCACCAGTACAGTTCACGCAGGTCTCGGTACATCTTGTTTCCGCCAGGATGCATAGCATAAGGACTACTATGCGCCTTTTGTAAAATAGACATCCTTAAATAAGAGTCCTTCGGTACGTAGACTTTAACACAGAAACACAGTACTCCATCACTATTCAGCCCAAAATCCAAAGTGTCCCCATTCTCAACTTGTCGAAAATGAGAAACCAGTGTTTCATCTATCAACTGTTTACCATTAATTTGCTCAGTCTACATCGGTCTAACTTGCATTTCAGCCAACAAGCTGCCATCATTGAACAAGCTGAGATGAGCAAACATCACTCTTAAGTCAGATACAGCCCTACGGCTCAGTGCGTCAGCCACTACATTAGCTTTGCCGGGGTGGTATTCAATTGAGCAGTCATAGTCCTTAAGCAGCTCTATCCATCTTCACTGCCTAAGATTCTGTTCCTTCTGAGTAAGGAGGTATTTGAGGCTTTAGTGATCTGTGTAAATAATACACTTCTCATCGTATAAGTAATGCCTCTAGATTTTTAGTGCGAATACCACCGCGGCTAACTCCAAGTCATGTGTAGGGTAATTTGCCTCATGAGGCTTAATCTGGCGAGACGCGTAAGCAATCACCTTACCCTCTTGCATCAACATACAACCTAAACCAACGTGTGATGCATCACTATAAATAGTGAATTCCTTCCCAGATTCTAGCTGTATTAAGACAGGGGCCTCAGTCAGGCCTTTCTTTAGTTTCTCAAAACTCTCCTGCTGTTTATCAGTCTAGTTAAACGGTACGCTTTACGCAGTAACTTAGTCAAAGGTGCAGTAATCAATGAAAATCCCTCCATAAATCGTCTGTAATACCCAGCTAGACCCAGGAAGCTTCGAATTTCAGATACGGTCTTAGGTGGTTTCCAATCCATAACGGCTTCTATTTTCTGAGGATCAACCGTAATCCCTTCGGTAGATACCACATGACCCAGAAATGTCACCTATTGTAGCCAGAATTCGCACTTACTGAACTTAGCGAATAACTGTTTTTCCCTTAAAATCTGCAAAACGACTCAAAGATGCGCATCATGTTCATCTTCAGTTCTCGAATACACCAGGATGTCGTCTATAAACACCACCACGAACCGATCCAGATAGGGTTGGAGCACTCGGTTCATGAGGTTTATGAAGGCTGTTGGTGCATTCGTAAGCCCAAATGGCATTACTAGGAACTCGTAGTGACCATACCAAGTCATAAATGCTATCTTAAAGACATCGACCTCTTTAACCCTCAGCTAATGGTATCCAGAATGGAGATCTATTTTAAAGAATACCGAAGCTCCTCGTAGTTGATCGAATAGGTTGTCAATCCTTGGTAGAGGGTATTTGTTCTTGAGGGTCAATTTGTTTGATTATCGATATTGATGCACGTGCGCATAGACCCATCCTTCTTCTTCAAGAATAAGACAGGTGCTCCCCATGGAGACACACTAGTTTGAATGAATCCTCAGTCCAGTAGCTCTTGAATTTGGGCCTTTAATTCCACCAGCTCCTTTGGTGCCATCCTATAAGGGGCGATGGACACTGGAGCTGTTCCAGGCAGGAGCTCAATTCCAAATTCGACTTCCTAGTTCGGAGGCAACCCAGGGAGCTCATCAAGAAATACATCAGGAAAATCCTTAATCGCTCTGATATCTTCGATAGAAGAACCCTCAGAATCAGATACACTAATGTATGCTAGAAATGCCTTACAACCCTTGCGTACTAGCTTCTTGGCCCTTAATGTAGAAAGTACATTTGTTAGATAATCCCTTCGCTCCCCTATCACAGCCACCTCCTCATCCTCAGTAGTCTTCAACACCATACGCTTAGCCAAAAAATCCAAACTCGCACGATTCTTGACCAGCTAATCAATTCTCAAGATCAGGTCGAATTCTCCAAATGGTAGCTCCATCAAGTCCGCCAAAAAAGTAACCTCTTGAACTTCTAAGGGCACATTTCTGAACAATTTGTCTACCTTTACCGACTATCCTAGTGGACTTATCATAGTCACTCAGTAATAATACTCTCACACATGATACCCAAGGTTCTAGACATGGTACATGCAATGTATGAATACGTAGATCCAATGTTAATCAAAGCAGTATAGGGTACATTATGAATTAGGAACGTACCGGTTATAACATCTGGGGCGTCACCATCCTTTCGTTAACGTGTAGCATATACCAGAACTGGCTGCATCACCTCAGTATTACTGGCACCTCTGCTTAGTGCTCCATGACCTCGTCTCATACCATTTCCACCTCTGGCCTGACCACTACCTCTCGGTGGCTGCTGGACACCTCTCACTAGTTGTATGTACCTGTCATGTAACTTCATCTGAACAGGTCTCTGAGGATCATTTTTATCTTGATGCTCCATAAACCCACATTTGAAGCATGCCCCAATATTTTTCCAACACTCCCCCTAGTGAGATCTCCCACAATCAGCATAAGGCTATGGTCTTGTAACAACAACAGGTACTCAAGCTCGAACTGGCCCATCAAACCTAGTCTTCTTTATAGGCCTTCCAGAAGAACCTGGTCCTAAATCCCTCTTATATCTGCCCCTATCTTTCTCACGGTTCTGGCGCTCAAAGCGCTTCACATCCTCAGTAATCTTCGCCTTTTCCACAAGGGCAGCAAAATCTCACTCCCTCTGTGAAGCCATCAGAACTCATAATTCATCTCAAAGACAATCCTCGGAATGCACACAGCGTTCATCTTCCATCGCTTCTTTCCCACGAGCATAGCGGCTCAGCCGTAAGAACTTCGCCTCATATTCAGCCACGGTTTTATTCCCCTACGTCAAGCTCAAAAATTCTTTTCTTCGGGCATCCACATAACTTGCGCCCACATATTTTCGTTGAAAAGTCACTTTAAATAAATCCCATGTTAACCGGTCAGCCTGAGTACCCTCTCTCACTGTCAACTGCCACTGATAGGCCTCGTCTCGCAGTAAAGACACTAAACCTTTTAATTTTTGTTCTGAAGTGCAATCGAGATTATCCATTATCCTTTTCGTGGCTTCTAACCAGTATTCTGCCACATTTAGGGCAACTCTAGAAATACCCTTGAAAAGTTTCGCTCCGTTAGATCGGAGTTGCTCTGAAATTGACTCTCGGTTCAGTGCAGCAGTACTACCTCAAGCAACCCTTTTTAGAACGTGGAGCATGGCTTGGGATAGAGCATCATCCTCAGTCGCTTGATCATAAGAACCCGTCTCAGTCACTGGTGAAGCTGGTGCCTCCCTAGCAGGCATGTGGCCCGACGTAAAAAGCCCAGCCCTAGCACTTCCGTGGCCACTACCGCGACCTCTTGTACCCTTTCCACGAGTACCTCTAGTGCTCATATCGATTCATGTATTATCTATTTTAGAAATCTTATGTATCAGTTTTACAATTTCAGTACTTATTAGCAAATGTTTTATGAAAAGCAATAATCATAGTTGTTTTCGCAGATCGAGGTCTCACTACAGTTTTTAGTTTCCTATATTTTTAGTTTACTCTAACTAGAGTACCATAGTACAGTCTTATATCTAAAGTAATTTCAGTAAAGTATTTTAGTCTATAATAGTAAACAATATTAGAGAACTTACAGATTTGGTGCAGGATACTAGGTGTGCCACACTTGTGAATCTTCAAAACGTAAACGTTTCCAATCATTACAATCAACTTTCAGAAAAATTTCCAAATCCTATTCCACAGCCACATTTTGCAACCTAGCTCTGATACCACTACATGTAACACCCTAAACCCAGCCTAAACGTTACGGCCGAATCTGGCATGTCACATCGAAGTGTTCTTCGAAAATGTAATTATTGGTAAAAATTCATTTCAAAGTTAAAAACCCTTTTATTACTTTAAAAACAAAATATCTCGTCAAAACATTTGTCATGTTTGTTAAATTTGATTTCTCAATCTGTTTTATTCTGCGGAAGCTTTTTTAACACAACGAAGTTTAGTACGCGTGTTTTTGAAAGATGTTACTATTTTGAAAACTCATCGTTTCCTAACTAGCAGTTTTAAGTAAATAATCAAAAGCCCAATTAAAAATTAAATCCCATAAATGGCCTTATTATAGAAACAAAACCCCAAAACATAATAAAGGTATAAACAAAACCAAATGTACAAATATCTGCAGTTGTATGGCCACCTCCGAGTCCCTTGCAGCACCAAATCGCCTAAGGCTGGGGATTACCTGTACAGTTAAAAGAAAAGGGTGAGTATGCCATGTCATAAATCATACGTGAATGCAGAATGTTATGTTCAGTAATACTCAAGTTTATTTCATACACACATCAGTCAATCTATCTCAAAGGGTATAACAGTCATTTTACCTAACAAGGGTATTACGATCATTTTACCCTACAGGGGTATTACGGTCATTTTACCCTACAAGGGTATTACGGTCATTTTACCCTACAAGGGTATTACAGTCATTTTAATGTAAATGAGTCGAGGCTCATTCCTTGGTCCAAGTGGGCCCACACGCTCGTGTGGCCCATCTAGCCCAGTTTTAGTCACGGCTATGCAACTACATAGCCCAATCTAGATTTACCGCATTACGTGGAATTCATCCGTGTAGGGCCCATGAGCCAATTGGGCCCACACGGCCCATTGTAGCCAAACGTGGCACAGAACTGCCCAAGCCTATGAGAATGCTTATGGCGGCCTCCATAGTCTAACGCCCATGTTTATGGGCTCGGTTCACCAAACGAGCGTTCTTATGCCCATGTGGCCTTAATCGCCGTAGTTTTTGGCTTTTCAACTTTTGCCGAACTACAGTTGAGAGGGGTGTGATTACACATTTGATTGTGAAACGTGCCTTGATCCACAAGCACTCCAAACCTGAATCAGACACTATGCACCATTAGTTTCATAAAATCAAGACTTTAACAATTTCTCTCTATTACACTTATCGAAAAGGTTACACCACCAACCTCTGTTGATCGACTGCAAATCTTTAACTTTACCCTTACAAGAGACAGTCTATAGATTCCTTTTTAAAGATATCCTGCAATACCACCAAGACTTAAACCACCGCATCCACAAATTAATTATCCAAAGGTTAATAACACTATAAAACACTTACCGAAACATTGACCCGAAGCAAAAAGAACCCAACAATCAGCCCACCAGAGTAAGTCCTAAATCCAAGGCACACAAAGAGGAACACCCATCCCTAAGATGAAAGATTCAGTTATCCACAAGAGTTTAAAGAGAAAAGAACCGAAACAGTGAGTTAGGGAAATAGGATTAACATAAGAACCCACTTGGAAAAAGTTAAATGAACCTACTAAAATCGATGTCAAAAAGAAAGTTGTGAAGAAGATTCCGACCGAATGCCAGAGAAAAGTTGTTGAATCAAAGACAAAAGTGAAGCTGAAAGGAATGCAATATTCAGCTTCATACCAACTGAAAGGGGTGATAACAGAAAGAGTTTGAAAAGAATAAAGAAGAGGTAAAAGTATGTGAGGAAGGAAAAGGTAGTGTATTCGACCAAGTCAAACAAACAAAGAGGAGAGGAGAAAAAGGGAAGAATCGGCAAGGCAAAACTGATTAGAGCAGAATCAAGAAAGGTGATAAGAAGGAATAGTTTGACAAAAGTAAGCCAACTAAAAGGCAAAAAAATGTTCAGCCAAGACAGAGCATGGATTCAGGAAGAGAAGAAGAGAGAAAAAAATGAAAAAGTTGCTCAAGAAGCCCACTAACAATTATTGACCGAAAAGAGAGGGACAATTGTTGAATAACGTGCAGTAACAAAGCAAACCCTAAAGAGCCAAAGCTGATAACTGATAAAAAAAGAGAATTCGACAAATGCTAACACCCAAATGTGTCCTCCAAATGCCAAAAATGATAATTTTTTCCCCAGTCGAAATCTCAAGGCCAGAGTTTCCCCCAAACGACAAAACACTTCCCTCAACCAAGATCCTTTAATTTTCTCCACCTATCACTCTATAATTCTCTCCCTGATTTCCTCCTCAATACACTCTAAGACAAATTCAAATTCCTATCAGCAGTATTTCACTCGAACTCTACCACCTCTCAACACAAATGACAACATATCGTAGCACAGGATTTGAACCTCAGACCTCCAACCATTACAACACGCCACTTGCCACAGGACTGTAAGCTCATTTGTGTCACATTTCCCCTACAATTATTTATAAAGCCTATATACAAATGCCCAGATTCACTTAAAAAAAAACCAAAAATTTTGCAAAAGCCAAGACTTGAATGCATGCTTCTCTAACACTCCTAAACACACCCAATTAACTTTAGCCATTAAAGCAACCATGCACTTTGTGTCATAAAAATCCCATTTGGCTGCTCATTTAAAACACATCTTAAACCCTCTCATCTTTTCACTTCTCTCTCACTCTCTTCTTACAAAACTCCTTCCTTCTTCTTCATTTCTCCCCATTACCTTACCAATTTCACCTCTTGAGAAAGAGCCTTTCAACCACCATTGGGAGCATCATTCAAGTATTCGTGGAAGCCGCGGTTCAAAAAAGACAAGCAAAGAAGGAGGAGTGGAGCAAACTAGTCAAACCTCAGAGAAACACCGCATTTGATTCATGTTCCTTATCCTTTTAATTTTATTGTAGTTGTTATAAACATGCCTATGAATATTTGTGATGTTGATATGTTTAGTTTAATTAATATGGCTTAAATTTAATTCATGTTAGGTTGATTGCATTTCGTCCACTTAATTTATTAAAATTGTGTTTGTGTTGTTATAGGCCTTGGTAAGATGTTTGATTAAGTAAAACCATGACTAAGTTATTCTTGCATTACAATTGTATGGTAACTAATGAATTAATTATTTAAACGGATTGAAATTGTAATTAATTGACACGATACTTAATCAGTGCATGTTTAATCATCTAAGGTAGCTGATAGTTAAATTAGCAACGGTATCTAACGATACATTAGCCTTGTATAACTTGCAAGATTATTGTGATTAAACTGTTTCAAGGTAGGAATACATTGTTACCTCACATAATCTTTTATGTGCTTATGAGATTGAATTAATTGTTTGAATTGGCATAGAGATATGTACAAGAGATTATTTTAATTTCATAAGTATGTATGTGCATTAACACATTTGCTTATTAAAATTTGTTTAATCGGTTGAATTGACATAGAGATATAGTCAAGAGATAAATGGATTTTGATAGGTGAGTATGTTCATAAGTTAGCAAATTACCGAGTTGCCGTGAATTAAATTCGTAACAACATGAACATGAGTTTAGTAATTCTATGTTAAGAAATGCAATTAATCTAACACAATTATGTCATCTTGATTAAAATCATCTTTTGAAATCGTGCATTGGAACTTTTATTTTCTTTTTATTTATTTTACTTGGTTAAAATCTTAGTTTTTAATCATCTCATCAAATCAAAATATTTTTCTTCACCAAAGTGTTTTTAATTGCATTCATAAATAACTCTTTTCACAGTCCTTGTGGATACGATAACTCGACATTTACTTGTCACTTTATTACTTGTTACAATTGTGTACACTTGCGTATTTCCTTCGTTCCTAGTTTTTGGTGCCATTGCCGGGGACTGTTTTAAAAAGTCATTTGTGAATTTGTTAATTTTGCATTTTAGTTTATTTTTCTGTTCAATTTTAACTTAATTAATTTTTATGTGTTGTTTCAGGTGTTTATGAGTATTGATCGAATCATCAATTTACTCCCGGTAGACCCTGAGATTGAAAGAACTTTTCAACAACAAAGAAGACAAGCAAGTTAGACAAGGACCAAAGAGATAAACTTTGAAAATCTGAATCAAGGAAACAGAGCAAACCCTGCTCAAAATCCTATCCTTATTGTTGATTATAGGGATAGAGCTCTAAGATAGTATGTCATGCCAATGTTTCATGATCTTAATCCGGGTATTAGAAGACCCAAAATTGAGGCACAACAAATTGACCTGAGGCCAATTATGTTCCAGATGCTTCAGACAGTGGCCAATTTAGTTGAATACTAACCGAAGTTCTTCATCTTCACTTAAGACTGTTTATGGAGGTGAGCGATTCTTTTAAGTTAAATGGAATACCCGAAGATGTGCTATGATTAAAGTTATTCCCATATTCGCTAAGGGATAAAGCTCGAGCCTGGTTGAACTCATTACCACTAAATTCCATTTCAACATGGTAAGAGTTAGCAGAAAGATTCCTCATGAAATATTTCCAACCTAGCAAGAATGCTAACTTGAGGAACGAGATCACTACTTTCCAACAAATGGATGACAAGTCCTTATATGAGGCATGGGAAAGGTACAAAGAATTATTATGGTAATGCCCTTATCATGGAATCCCTCATTGCATCCAACTTGAGACATTTTATAATGGTCTCAATGCTCACACGAGGATGATAGTAGACACTTCTACAACATTGCTCTCCTTTCTAAGTCTTATAATAAGGCTTATTAAATCATCGAGAGGATTGCTCGAAACAATTATCAATGGCCAACCAATTGAGTAGAGTCAGGAAGATGAGTCGCTGGAGTACATGAACTAGATGCTTTCACTTCACTCGCATCTCACGTATCTTTGATTTCCTCAGTGCTTAAAAATTTTACCACTAATGGGCTTAATAGTTTTACAGCTCAGCCACCGAACCAATTTGAAAATATAGCCTGTGTCTATTGTGGGGAAGTACATTTGTTTGAAGAATGTCCATCGAACCCAGAATTTGTGTATTACGTGTGTAATTAGAACCAAAATCGAGGAAGGTAAGGACTGCAATCCAATTTCTATAACTCATTGTAGCGAAACCACTTGAATTTTTCCTGGAGTAACCAAGGTGCTGGAACCAGTAACACTTATGCATAATCGAGACCGACCCAACCACCTGTTTTCCCCTAACAAGTTCAAAAACAAACTCAAGATGAACCTTTCAATAGCTTAGAGAGCCTATTCAAGGCATATATGGTAAAAAATGACGCCACTCTAAGGAATTTAGAGAATCAAGTAGATCAACTTGATACTGAACTTAGGAACTGACCACAAGGTGCTTTACCTAGTGATATAGAGAATTCGAGGACTCTCGGGAAGGAGCATTGTATTGACATGGAGGAGTGGAAAGACAGTAGAACCCAACATTGTTGAAGCTAAAAAGGAGCCAGCTGATGTTCAAGACTTAGTGGGAGTTCAATCGAGTGTTGAAATTCCAGTTTCACTAGAACAAGAATTTGCAAAATCTGATAAGGTAACTTTTGAACTAGTTAATTCTGATAAACTAACAACTTTGTTAGAGGCAGAGTTGCCACAGAAGACAAATCAACCACTTCCAGTAAAGAATCCTCCACCACCCTACCCTCAAAGACTTCCGAAGCAAAAGCAAGAAGTCCAATTCAAGAAGTTCTTAGACGTACTCAAGTAACTTCATATCAACAATTGCCAAACTACATCAAATTCATGAAGGATATCCTGTCTAAAAAATGATGACTTGGAGAATTTGAGATTGTAGCCCTAACAAACTACCCCCAAAGTTGAAGGATCCTGGATGTTTTACCATGCCTTGCAACATTAGAGCAACATATTGTGGAAAAGTATTATGTGATTTGGGTGCGAGCATTAAATTGATGCACATGTCTATATATAGAAAGTTGTGGATAGGAAAAGTTAGAGCTATTACGGTTACACTTGAATTAGCAGATTGATCTTTAGCACATCTAGAAGGAAAAATCAAGGATGTATTGGTACGTGTAGAAAAATTTATTTTTCCTGCTGACTTTGTTATTCTAGACTTTGAAGCGAACAAAGAAGTGCCGATCATCCTAGGAAGGCCTTTCTTAGCAACTGGAAGTGTAACACCCTTTACCTGAGTCTAACACCGAGACAAGGTACGAGGCATTACCAAACTTAAACATAACTAATCATACAAAATCGAGCCATAAATTTTCATTCAATTCAAAACCTTTCATACATACTCATAATGTCCCTATTACGGGCCTACGAGGCCTTAAACCTACATTAGAAGTGGTTAAGGACTAAACCGAGAACTTTCGAAATTGTTATAACACTTAGAAAATTTTCATGTTTTGGAGAGTCGCACACCCGTGTGAGTAGGCTGTGTGGTCACACACGCCCGTGTGGCTCGAGACACACCTATGTCCCCAACCCGTGTAACTCTCTATTTATGACGTCATCGACAATTTAAGGTCACACGGCCAAGTCACACGCCCAGGTGCTAGGCCGTGTGGCGAATTTATTTTTACATTTAAGGTAGAGACTTCACACGACCTAGGCACACGCCCATGTCCTATGGCCGTGTCCTACACACGGTTGAGACACACGGCTATGTCTCTGCCCGTGTGTTCCATATTGAGCATTCTATTTCTCCAAAACTACGTTGCAGGGGACACACGGCCTATCAACATGCCCATGGGGCAGACCGTGTGTCACTCACGGCCTAGACACATACCAGTGTAGACAATATATAGGCTATTTACAAAGCCATTTGCCACCTTGAAAACACAAAAACACAGATGCCCATTCAACAACACTTATCATGACATAATTAAGCAACCAAACCTGCACAACGAGGCATCCACTCATCATTCACATACCATAATCACCATGCATAAACATTACACAACTATCAATTTAATCATGCAAACTACCACATTCATGAAAGACATCAATACATGATGATACCAATAACCAACATTAGCCAGTTTCAAATGGCCTTATACAAAATGAACCTTAACTAACTTAGGCCAACATTTTTGGCCAAATCAAATATGACACTTAACAAACCTATACATGCCATACTATCAAAAATTTCACAAATATCAAATACCCAAAATAATGTTTCTGATAGTGTGATGCGAGCCTCCGACAAGTCCCAGTTTTGAGCTAGCTTGGTGACATTATAAGACAAGGGAAATTAAGAGGAGTAAGCTAAAAAGCTTAGTAAGTTTATATGCAAATAAATAACACCATAACCACCTAATAACCATGCAATTTCATATAATGAAGAAAAATACATTCTCATAAGCTTACTTACTCAAGTACTGTGACAGCCCTAATTTGACCCTAGTCAGAAAGTGGTTTCGAGACCACAAAATCGAGTCCCAAAAATAATTAAATACTATATTCTATGTTTATTATCTGTAAAATTTCATGTGTGAAAATATCGTATTTTGATTGTGTCAATTGGATGTGGAATTAGTTAAAAAGGCCATGTTCGAGAAACTTTAAAAATGTAGTAGATAAATTTTAAGTGGCCGAATAATAATATGGAAACAATGTGGGGTTGCATGGCTATTAAACCTTTTCTTTGAAGTGCACGGTAGTGGGATGTTAGGTAATGCTATTATATGTATTTTATAATTATAAATTATAATGTTAAATTATAAAATATTATAAATTATGTTATAATAAAAGTGAATGGGGTGATAAAAACAAAGCCAAGCTTTATTATTCTTATGTTTGGCCGATTCTAATAGAAAAGAAAAAGAAAAAAATAGCTTGAGCATTCAGCATTGTTGTGGC
This sequence comes from Gossypium stocksii, assembly GCA_020496765.1. Classification (NCBI taxonomy): domain Eukaryota; kingdom Viridiplantae; phylum Streptophyta; class Magnoliopsida; order Malvales; family Malvaceae; genus Gossypium; species Gossypium stocksii. The sequence goes on from CM035624.1 coordinate 49,638,458, forward strand.
TTGAATTAAGGTGAGTTTTGAATTGATTTTCATTAATTTTGGTGTTTTTGAGTTAGTAACTAAGTCAAGTTCTTAACCCATGAATTAATTTCCAAAGTTATGATTAGTTATGCATTCGGCCATGGAAAGATTGAAGGAAATGGTTGTGTTTTCATGTTTTAAATTAGTAATAGTGGATAGGTGAAATTTAAGTTAGTTAAATGCATAATTGTGTGAATTTCATGATAAGCAAGAAACGGCTAATGTGCTTAAGTTTGTATGTAAGTGCCAAATGGGAATTAATCAATTAAGTGAGTAAATTTTGATAAATTGGGGTCCTAAGGGCAAATGGCTATTCGGTCATTGTGGATTAATGAGAAGTTTTGATTAAGTTAAGAAATGAATGTTTAGATTTCAAAGGTGACATACGGGTATAGTTATTAAATAATGAAATTCATGTTAGTTGATGGTAGCTTAGGTTGAATGTTAAGCTAATTATTTTTTTATGATGGCCGAATGAACTAATGCTAATGCATGGTTTAATTGAATGAATAAATAAAAGATGAGAGCATTCGGTCATGGTGTTATGTGCTAGTATGATATGTATGTGTGATTTAGGTGAAAAATGATAATCTTTGTTTGAATAATTGCCGAATGACATTTTGGTGAATAAAATGAGTGATTGTTTGCAAAGTGAGATTAAAAGTTTGAATTAGATGAATTATAGTAATCGGCTAATGTGTTTATGTGGATATAGATGCCGGATGTGGACTTAAGAAATTAATTGGGGAATTTGTTGTTTATTTAGATGATAGGAAGTATGAAATGGTCTTATGTGATACGTGTATATAAGTAGATAGAAATGAAGTGTCGTATATTTTTATGGATGGGATTAATTACACTTTGATTATAATGTGCATGATTATTACTATGTTCAATATGTGTGAAAGCCGAATATACTCATGATATAATGCTTGATTAGTTGATTAACAATAAGTTGAATTTGTTTAATTCAAGCTCCAGAGCATAACGAGCCAATTTTGGATAAAGGGAAAGCGAAAATAGTCGATTAGTCAATCTGTAGTTATTCGATAAAATCCAAGGTAAGTTCTAAAGTGTTTGAACTTTATTAAATTGTATGCTTATCAGTTGAATAATTTGTAATTAAGAAAATGTTAGATTAAATATTTGTATTCAAAGTACCGAATTAATATTGAAACGAGGTTAGAAGCCGTATATGACTAGCATATTTAGTCAAATTTGATATGATGAAATTGATTACCAAGATATGTGCTTTGATGTGAAATTTATCCCCTATGTGTTATGTAACGATGATAACCTTTTAACAAAGATATGGGTCTCAATTATATGTGGTTGTAGTATAAGTCATGAAAGTATGAGATAGCATGTGAATTCGTATAAGGCATTAACTGATCCAGGTACGTGTTAATTATTTATGCTTATGAAGATAATGGTGGATCGAATTGTGGATGTGAAGTGAAAAGCATATGAGAAATGGTGGTATATTTATATATATTCGGTCAAATTGTAATTATGTATGTGAGTAAATGTTACATATATATATGTGTTTATATAGCCGAATAGAATTATGAAATACATTTAGAGTATTGATATGTAATGTGATTTGCCGAATGTGTTATGTAATAAAATATGGTGAAGTATATTCGAATATTTGTGATGTGTATACATGAGAGGTTATATTTTGATTCATGATTTTATGTGTATGGGCGAAATATATATGTAATCTATTAGAGATGGATTTGATGTGCAGTATATACTTTGATACTATTATATATGTATGACGTTTTATAGACTTGGTTAAGTCATTTCATCGTGTAATGATGAGTGAATGCGAGCACTGTGTGTGCGAATAAATAGAGGCACTATGTGTGCGAATTCCTTTAAACCGAGTACTATGCGTACGAGATCGGTTGTAGAGGTAGTATGTATGCGAATTCCTTTAAACCGAGTACTATATGTACGAAATCGGTTGTAGAGGCACTATGTGTGCGAATTCCTTTAACCGAGTACTATGTGTACGAGATCAGTTGTTGGGGCACTAAGTGTGCGAAATGATTCAAGGCAATATGCCAGTGATGTGATTCAGGTTATAAACCTAGCAGGCTTTGTGCCAGTGACAACTTCAGGTTATTACCTAGCGGGTTTTGTGCCGGTGAACTAAAAGAAATTTAAGATCATGTGATTTTGTAGCTATTGAATTCGTCAATGCACTAAGTCGCTCAGGTACGAATTGAAATTATTATTTGAGAACAATTCAAAGCGAAATATGAATGTGAAATTGGGAAGTAATTGTGAGATGTATGTTTGTATAAATATATACCTATATTCGGCCATTGTGGAAATTATTATGTACATGGATGTACTTCATATTTGGAAATAACCTTAGAAAATTGAATGTGGTTTGTGTATCTATATTCGGCCGTTGTGAAATTCAATATATGAAAGTATGTGTTATATGTGACTATGAACATTGAAATCATATATGCATGTGGTGCTTTGAATTAGCCATATTAAGTCAAATCAAAGAATTACATTGAGACATTTATATGTTGTGATTATGTGACTTCGAGATTTGAAGAAATGACATGACATTGAAATGGATATAATGGTATTGATTTAGTAAGCAGTAACCGTAAATGAGAAAATTTAGCCTAGATAGCTTTGGGTTACTGCAGTGGTGTAAATTTGAAAATACACTAAAAATAGTTGAAGATGAGTTACAGGCTGAATAAAATATGGAATTAAAGCATAATGAATCTAGTTTCACATAAAATAAACCGTGAAAGCAAAAGAATTTCCTCTAACAAGATATTTGAAGTTGGGCGAGATAGGGTCAGAGCGACTCCGAAATCCCTTGTTCTGTTTTGATAAAATCATTATAAATTGTACAAAAATACAAATGTGATGTAATTTATATTATTAGAATCCTTAATAAGTTTATTTTCAATAGAAATAGATGATAACATTATCCGAGTTCTAAGCTATGAAATAATTAAACTTTAGTATAGAAGGGTCAGAACTGTCAAATAGTGAATCAGGGGTAATTTTGAGGAATAAACTGTATCAATTGGCCAAGTCAAAAATTCTGAAAATTTTATGGTAGAAAGATAAATGAGTCTAGTTTCAGGAAAAATTTATGGAATTTGATTTGGAGTTTCGTAGCTCCAGATATGAATAAATTGGTGACTATTGCGCAGGAAGACAGCTTGTAGAAAACTTGTGATTGTGTTGTAAACATTGGTAAAACTTGTTAATGAGTTGCTTATTGTTTTCACATGAACTTACTAAGCGTAAAGCTTACTCCCCTCTTCTTTTCCATATTCCCTAGGTTGACAGGTTAGCTCGAGTTGGAGGCCGTCAGAGATAATATCACTGTCGAGTCTACGATATTGGCGTAAGTAAATCCAAGTGTTTTCGAGTCTATGGCATGTATAGGGTTGTAAAGTGAATAGGTAATATTATGATTTAGCCAAAAGCATTGGCTTGTGGTTAAGGTAGTATGTATTCTTGTGAATTGGTCTATGTCGGCTAATAATGTTATGGACCTTTATAATTATTCTTATGCTTGTATGTTATTATTTCTTGTGATGTGGTTTATAGCATAATTGTTTTGAAAGAAATTTTGCAGCCCGATTTTACATGATTGGTTGAGTTTAAGTCTGGTAGCACCTCAAACCCTGTTCCGGCATTGAATACGGGCGAAGGGTGTTACAAGTACAATCTTACCATATGATCATCATTTATAGAATTTATACTTACGAATTTCATGTACACACCTATACCACATCGTCATACAAACACATATTTTCACATCTTTATCATTCCCGTTGAACACTCAGAATATTAACGGATACACGGAACATTTGCACATAAGGATCACATATGTAGCCAAGCTACCTCATATCACATTTCACATATATGCTCGTTCTCGAGCTGGTTACAAGTTTGGTTACACAAGCTGACGGTCGAGATGTAGCTACTCAGTGCTGCTCACACAAGCTGACAGATATCCGCTAAATATGTAGGATTACCTAGCCACTGGTAGACATGCAAGACCACCACCCAGAATCACATAAGCACATAATCACACATAGGTTCTTAGTGACATGTCACTTGTATCCTATTCTATTCCTAAGGTTCAACCAGGATTTTCCTCACTTATCGAAACTTTGTCGATTATGTCACATAAGTCATTCACACATTTTATACAACATTAAAGCATTAAAAACAAAATAAAATGATGCATTATTTACATACAAACTTACCTCGGTATAAAATGATTATTTTTGCGATTTAGTCCACTACCTTGTCCTTCCCTCGGTCAAGGTTAATTCTTTGTCTTTCTTGATCTATAATAACACATTTAACTCATTTAATTATCACATTATTCAATTAGGCCCCAAAAATCATATCAAGGAAAAATTTATTTTTGCCCCTAACTTTTCACTTTTTTGCACTTTAGTCTCTAGGCTCGTAAAATGAAAAGTATTCATTTTTCTCAAAACCCAAGCCTAGCCAAATCTTATTCATGCTTATAGCAGCCAATATTTTTCATTTATTCACATATTTCTACCCACATTTCTCAACTTTTGCATTTAGGTCCTTTTTACCTTTTCATCAAAAATCACCTAGCAAAAGTCGTTTATCACACAATTAACATTCATATTCTATTATTAGACATCAAAATACATGCATGTCATACATGGGTAAATTTTTAAACATAAACCTTACTTCAAAATAATGGTAGAAATAGATAAATCGAGTGATAACGACTTCAAAAATGTAAAGAGCATTAAAAACGGGGCTAGGATGCACTTACTATCAAGCTTGAAAGTTGAAGAAACCCTAATTATGGAGAGCTCCAAAATTTTGGCTAAGGCTTGAAGAAGATGGAAATTTTTTGCTTTATTTTCCTTTTTTATTCTTTTATTAACCAAATGACCAAAATGCCCATAATGCCTAACTTTGAAATTTCACCTAACCATGTCCATTTTTGTCCATCCTATGATATAATGGTCTAATTACCATTTAAGGACCTCCAATTTAAGAATTCATTTAGCACCTATAGCTTCTAGAACTCACATTTTGCACCTATTACAATTTAGTCCTACTAGGCAATTTAGGCACTCTATCGATAAAATTTCTTAACGAAATTTTCACACATGCATTCAATCATACTATAAACCTTAAAACTTTATCACATTAAATTTTTCTATTCAAACTTGTGGTCTTGAAACCACTATTCCGACATGGCCCTAAATCGGGCTGTTATAAGAAGGACCCTCATTGATGTGCAGAAGGGTGAGCTTCTTATGCATGTTTAGGACGATCAGATAACATTTAATGTTTTTAAGTCTATGCGATTTCCTGACACACTTGATGATTGTTCTACGGTATCCAATTTAGAAGAATTAATCATAGAAAGAGAACTTAACTTTGTTGAGGACTCATTGGAGCAAATTTTGACATAAGACCCTTCAAGTGATGAAGAGAGAAAGGAATACTTAGCTTTGCTAGAAGCTAATCAAAAGAGATTTAATTCGCAATCCCGCTTTGAATATTTGGAGTTAGAAAGCAGAGATTATGTCCAACTAAAAGAATCAATTGAGGGAGCCACCTAAGTTAGAACTCAAGGTACTTCTTCACTTTTAAAATATGTTTATTTAGGTAACGCTTCTACTTTGCATGTGATTGTTTCAACAGAATTGACTAAAGAGCAAGAAGAGAAACTCATCCTAGTGTTGAAACAATTCAAGAAGGCTATCGGATGGACCATAGTAGATATTTATGGAATTAGTCCGTCTACATGCATGTACAAGATAATCTTGGAAGACAGCAAGAAAGGGATGATTGATGGACAACAAAGACTAAACCCCATCATAAAGGACGTGGTAAAGAAAGAAATCATTAAATGGTTAGATGTTGGTATAATAGCAACCATCTCAGATAGTTCACGGGTAAGCCTGGTCTAGTATGTGCCAAAGAAAGGAGGTATTACGATCGTAGAGAATGAAAAGAATGAGCTAATACCAACCAGAACAGTTACGGGATGGAAAATTTACATAGATTACCAGAAGAGAACAAGGTGACAGGGAAATATCATTTTCCTTTACCGTTCTTGGACTAGATGCTGGATAGACTCGCGGGGCGAGACTATTACTATTTTCTCGATGGACGCTTGGGGTATAATCAAACTACAATAGCACTAGAAGATCAACACAAAACAACATTCACATGCCCATATGGTACATTTGCATTTAGACGCATGCCATTTGGTTTATGTAATGCACCTATTACATTTCAAATATGTATGATGTCCATTTTTTCTGACATGGTTAAGAAGTATTTGAAAGTGTTTATGGATTATTTTTCAGTATCTGGAGATACATACAATGACTGCTTAGACAATCTAGCCAAGGTACTAAGGCGATGCGAAAAAACAAACCTCATACTCAACTGGGAAAAGTGTCATTTCTTGGTACGAGAAGGTATTGTTCTTGGGCATTGGATAACGAGACATGGAATTGAGGTAGATAAAGCAAAGGTAGATGTTATTGAGAAACTGCCACCTCCAACATCTGTAGAGGGTGTTAGGAGCTTTTTGGGACACACTAGTTTCTATTAGAGATTTATCAAAGACTTCTCCAAAACTGCTAAACCTTTTTGCAAATTATTAGAGGAGACGACATTCAAATTCGATGAAGAGTGTTTGATAGCTTTCAATAATTTAAAGAACCAGTTAGTTTTAGCACCAATCATCATCACACCGGATTGGGAATTTCTATTTGAATTGATGTGTGACGCAAGTGACTTCACGATAGGAACTGCGATGGGCCAACGAATGAGCAAAGTTTTTCACCCCATCTACTATGCAAGTCGGACTTTGACAGGAGCTCAATTGAATTATACAGTAATAGAGAAAGAGTTACTTTCTATTGTGTTTGCTTTTGACAAGTTTCAATCTTATCTTGTAGGTACCAAAGTGACTGTCTATACAGACCATTCGGCAATTAAGTATTTACTTGCCAAAAAAGACGCTAAGATAAGATTGATCCGATGGGTACTTCTACTTCAAGAGTTTGATCTAGAAATTCAAGATCGAAAGGGAGTAGAAAACCAAGTAGCAGACTACTTGTCCAAATTAGAGCTGCAAGAAGGAAATTCGCCACTTATACCCATTTAGGAGACATTCCTAGATGAACACATACTGAAGGTAAATCATGTCCATAATACCCCTTAGTTTGCTGATATTGCTAACTATTTAGCTTATGGTTTGATGCCAGTTGATAAGACATATCACCAAAAGAAAAAGTTTCTTCACGATGTGAAGTACTATTTCTGGAAAGAGCCATACTTGTTTAAAAAGTGAGCAGATCAAATGATCAGGAGATGCGTGGAAGAAGATGAAGTGGATAAGATTTTATATCATTTCCACATAGCTCCGAGTGGGAAACATTTCAAAGGTACACGTACTAAGGCTAAAGTATTGTAAGCTGGATTCTTTTGACCAATACTATTCAAAGACGCGTATGCTTACGTAAGGAGTTGTGATCAATGCCAGAGGGTTGGGAACATTACTAATAGAAATGAGATGCCCCGATCGAATATCATTGAGGTAGAATTATTCAATATTTGAGGTATTAACTTTCTTGGTCCTTTCCCTTTGTCTTTTGGTCACAAGTACATATTGGTAGGAGTAGACTACGTGTCTAAGTGGGTTGAGGCCAAGGCTTATCCAACAAACTATGCTAAGGTTGTGATGAAGTTTTTGCAGAAGCATGTGTTCACAAGGTTTAGAACCCTGAGAGCTATCATCAGTGATGAAGGGTCCCATTTTGTGAACAAATGGTTGAAATGGTTACTCAAAAAACATATAGTGAAGCACAAGGTTGCCACAGCCTACCATCCATAGAAGAATGGGCAAGCTCAACTGGCAAACAAAGAGATCAAAGGCATACTCGAGAAGGAAGTTTACCCGAACCAACAAGATTGGTCCAAAAGACTGGATGATGCTTTATGGGCCTGCAGGACAGAATACAAGACACCTTTAGGGATGTCAACCTAGGTTGGTCTTTGGGAAAGCCTGTCATTTGCTCTTGGAGTTAGAGCACAAAGCTTACTCGGCTCTTCAACAACTCAACTTGGATATTAAGCTTGTTAAAAAGAAACGGATGCTTCAACTCAATGAGTTAGAAGAATTCCTAATGTTCTCATACGAGAATGCCAAATTTCTCAAGGAAAGACTTAAAAGATGGCATGACAAGCACATTCGAGTTTGAAAATTTGAAGCAGGTTAACAAGTCTTGTTATTCAATTCCAGATTAAGGTTCTTTCCAGGTAAGTTAAAATCACGTTGGTCCAATCCATTTATGATTCACCAAGTTTTTCCATATGGAGTTGTCGAACTTCAAAGTAAGGGAGGTAATTTTTGAGTCAATGCTCAGCGCTTAAAACATTATTGGGGGATAAAATTGAACGGGATCAAATCGAGTTCAATTTATCAGATATTTAATTTTTCTCATTTTTCTTTTTAAATAAATGATTTAGAGTATATTTTTGGGATTAGTATGTTTAAATAAATTCTATCTAGGAGATTGGAACTTAAGTGAGACCGCTTGTGACCACTCAAATATTTCCTGGGAAATGATTTTAACATAATCCTCTAAGAAATTATTTTCTAAATAACAAAATAAATTTTTAGGTTTTCAATTAAAAAAGGGTCAATTTTAATCCAAGTTTTAATTGCAACTCAATTTCAAATTTTCTTTAAGTCTAGGTACTTAATTAATCTATTTTCAAAATTTGGTTGCTCTTTTTGTAAATATTAAAAATTAGAAGTTTCTTTTTGTAAATATTTTCAAAGGCATCTAGAATAAATTTTTTATTTAAAGTTATAATAATTAATATATAATTATATCTATTATAATTTAACTATTATCAACTTTGCATAGAATTAGGATTAGTTTAAATTTGATTATATTATTTTATAGTTTTTATTTCAATAAATTAATACTAAATAATAATTTAATATGCATTATATTAATTATTAATTGTTATTAACTTTGTGTAGAATTAGAACTTAGAATATTTTAATTGATAAATTGTTCTAAGAATTCTAGTTAAACCCCAACTCTCTCACTATAAATACCATCAAACTTCTCCATAATTCATCACTCATCAAACCAACCTCCATCAAGCCATCAATCCTAGCATCCAAAACCCACCAAGTACCAAATCACCTAGTGTCGTAGCTCCCAACTCTCTAGCCGTAACATTGCTCAGCTCTGCACGGCACCCTCACGCCTAGCAGCAGCCCCATTCAACCAGTAGCCCATGCACGCACCTGCAACTCATACTGTTACTATGGCTAACGCTAGACATGCTCTCGCACACCCACTCGCGCACGCCAATGCACCAGCCCTGCTACTTACCCGACAGTGTCGCCTAGTGCCCATGCATCTGCTCACACCATGCCTTGCTACTCGCACCAACACCCTTGCCTATCACACCACACCATCAAGACACCCTACAACCATACCTAAACCAACCTCTTTTACTTTATATTTATTTTCTTGGAGTTCTTAATTTTTATATAAAGGCAGTAAGATAAATTTTTCTCTCAAAATTCAATTTTACTTAATTTTTCAATTTATTGAATTGTTTGTATTTTATACTAATTGATTTTTTAAGAAAATTTTCTTTTATATCTTATGTTCAGGTTAATCATTCGCAAGAGAACTCATGCCTCTGTCTAAATTGACGAATCCCAAAACAAATTTCACTATGAAGAAGTCAGAGCAAGATACAAAAGCGTCTTTAAGAATCAACAAATACACCTTGAAAAAGGCTTTGCACTTGAAGAAAGCAACTATATTGATTCCATGGTGCGAATTCAACAAATTGCTAAAGCTCTCAATTGGGAGTTGTTTTGTGAGAAAAGACCAAGTGCAGATGAGGAGTTAGTTCGTGAATTTTATACGAATTTGACCTCAAATGAATTGACCGAAGTTTCTATTCGAGTAATCAAGGTACCAATAACCTCAAATGCTATTAATGAATTCTTTGAATTTCCTGATTTCGAAGATGATGATATTTTTCCTTGATGAGAAATATTGAGATTGAAAATCTGTAAGAAATTCTCGAGGAACTTACAATTCTAGGTTCTAAGTGGACTATGTCAAAGCAAGGAATTGTGCCTTACGCCTATTTCATATGGGACTACAATTTCATTAGAGCAAATGGTCTTATTATACTCAATTTTAACTGGAAAGACCATTGATGTAGGAAATATCATTCTGAAAGAAATGCAGAATTGTGCCACTAGACATTCTGGCCTAGCTTACTTTCCCTTTAAGATAACAATTTTGTACTTGAAAGCTAAAATTCTTGCAAACGTAAAGAAGACAGGTTGTAACGAGGGCACAATCACAGATTGGGACTTCTATTAAATAGCCAGAGATTCTGTTCTATAGAAGCATGTTGAAGAGAGCGAGGATACTGAAGAAGTAGAAGAAGATCCCACAGAGATCGAACCAATAAGGCATAACCAATAGAACCATCAATCGAACTTGACATGACAACCTCAAAGTTCAGAACTCAATCACCTCGCCCAGATCTTCTAGATGAGCTGTCAAAATTGTTGGACATAATGCAACATATGCAATGGCAGCAACAAGCTTACTAGAGATATTCAAAAATACAGGATGACTCAATGAGAAGCACTCTTAAAAAAAAATACAATGACCCATTTATTTTTTTACCTGAGTTTCTAGATTTCATATTTGAACCATGGAGTCCACTATTAAAGAGGGAGCGAAGCGATTCATGCAAAAACAAAGATGATGGAGCAAAATATGAGTCGGATTCTAAGTGATCTGGAAACAAATAAAAAAGGGGGAAGCTTAACTTTATTTTATTTTCTTTCTTAGGCTATTTAATGTTTTAGGATTAAGTTCTATTAGGATTTTTTTTATCGTATAATAAAACAAAAGGTGGAAATTATAAATAAAAATGAACAAGTTGTAAAGTACAAAGTGTGACAATAGATATATACATGTCTAGGATTGGATCTAGAGAGAGCTTGGTACTTAAGCAGTCAAATTGACTCACCTCCTATTTCCTAGAATCCTACCTGGTGTATAGTATTTATTCACTTTTAACAATGGGGACATTGTACATGTTAAGTAAGGGGACTGAAAATTTGAAATTATTTCCTCTCAGAATAAAGTTTTCTTTTAATTATGATTAGGATATATTTTGTTCAAAAATTTGAAATTTTGTTAAGTATGTTAAACTTCAATATGAATATGAATAAAGTTCTATTATTCCAATAATTGTTATGCCAGCTGAATTATGACATAAATAAAGCATGAAAATCATACCATAAAATTTTTAGTTCTTTAAGAAAGTTAGGCATGCATGAAAGTTTAAGTCTCCAGAATTGACTTAGTAAGGCAAAATCCTAGTAAGAGTGGAATGTTGAAAATGATTTAGGCACTTTTGTTTGGATAGTTAGAGCCTTTCAAGCCACCCTTGATGAATTTTTATCCCTTGAAACCCAACTTTGAGACTATATGGCCTATTTTTATTTCAACCCTTGCAATATTTAGCCATCACTTTTCTCTCAATTATCCTTAAATTGTCCCAAACACTAGACTCAGTACTATTCAAAACATTCTTTGAAAATAGTTTGGGGGAGTTGAAAAGAAGTACCAAATGCTCAAAAAATTGTAGTAGATAAAACAAAATGCTCATGAAAAAAAAAAGAGAAAAAAGAGAAGAGCATACGTACTTGAAAGAAAATAGATGTACGTGAGAGCAAAATAAGTTGGTGTATTGAAGATAAATATTACAAAGGTCTAATTGAAGCTGAGTCTAGGGTTTTAAGAATAAATTTATCGAATAAATTTATCTATCTTTTACCTACCCCTAGCCTAGCCACATTACAACCTATTTAAAAGACCTATTGATTGAAGTTTTTATGCTACCTACATTAGTGGAGAGAAATTGTTGTGCTCAACATATGAAGGCATAAATTAAACTTGATGATTGCAGTTTAATATAAATAAGGGAATAGAATCATATTGGTAGGGATTTACATGTTTTTATTGAGGAAGCATTTAGTCTATTTTTTCTATCATAATAGTTGTTGAGATTAATTTGAATGATATGTATACTTAAATAGCATAATTATCAAAATTCTTGCTCTAGAGCATAAGTATACCAAATTTATAATTTTAGGAAGAATGTTGTTTTGAAGGAAATTTTCAAAGGTATTTCCAGAAAATTCTTTCCAATTTGTGCATTACTCGGGATGAGCAATGAATTAAGTTTAGGGGTGTGGAAACACGAAAATATACACACTTTTTCATGCCCTTTTTAACTTAAATTCATACAGTTTCGGTAAAATTCTTGTCCAAAAATATATAATAATTAGAAAATAATTAAATTGTTCTCAAATTATTAACATGTTGAATTTTAATTAATTTTGATTATTTTCGACAGATTTGCACAAATGGCAAAAAACGGCTTGGCAGACACTACTAGAAGCACAAAACCCAAAAGCAATTTTGAAGCATCAAAACGAATAAATTTTTCAGCCTAAGATGGTCCAAATTATGAGTATTAATTCATTATATAATTAATTTTAATTTTAATTTTAATCCAATTTATTTTGGGTTAAATAAATTATTATTTAATTTTGAAAAAAAAGCCCAATTGAGCTGAACCGAGAAAACCAATCCAACCGATAACTATGTAGCCCAAAAACATCCCACATACTGACCCAATTAGCTTTTTTGACTGATTATTTGGCCAGCAAACTAGCCCTTGGAGACTCCTTGAATTTTCATTCAAACCCCTCACTATTCATGCCTTTCTAGATTTGCCTCTGCCTTAAAATAGCAAGTTTGAAACCTTTAAACTTACTACATGTGTGGCTTGCCATGGGGGAAATCTATGGCTACTGATTTTTTTCTATTTTTAGCAGCCTACTCAACCTATAAAAATCCTCTTTGGCTACTCATTTGAAACACATCTCAAACCCTCTCATCCTTTCACTTCTCTCTCACTCTCTCTTTTCAAAACCCCTTCCTTCTTCTTCATTTTCCCCTATTTCCTTACTGATTTCACCTCTTAAGAAAGAGTATTTCAACCACCATTGGGAGCATTATTCAAGTGTTTAAGGAAGCGCTGGTTCAAGAAAGACAAGTGGAGAAAGAGGAGTGGGGCAAACTAGTCAAGCCTGGAGAAACACCGCATTTGATTCATGTTCCTTATCCTTTTAATTTTATTGTAGTTGTTATGAACATGCCTATGAATATTTGTGATGTTGATATGTTTAGTTTAATTAATATGGTTTAAATTTAATTCGTGTTAGGTTGATTGTATTTTGTCTACTTAATTTATTAAAATTTTGTTTGTATTGTTATAGGCCTTGGTAAGATGTTTGATTAAGTAAAACCATGACTAAGTTATTCTTGCATTACAATTGTAAAGTAACTAATGAATTAATTATTTAAACGGATTGAAATTGTAATTAATTGACACGATACTTAATCAGAGCATGTTTAATCATCTAAGGTAGCTGAGGGTTAAATTAACAACGGTATCTAACGATACATTAGCCTTGCATAACTTGCAAGATTATTGTGATTAAATTGTTTCTAGGTAAGAATACATTGTTACCTTACATAATCTTTTATGTGCTTATGAGATTGAATTAATTTTTTGAATTGGCATAAAGATATGTACAAAAGATTATTTTAATTTCAAAAGTATGTATTTGCATTAAGACATTTGCTTATTAAAATTTGTTTAATCGGTTGAATTGACATAGAGATTTAGTCAAGAGATAAATGGATTTTGATAGGTGAGTATGTTTATAAGTTAGCAAATTACCGAGTTGCCGTGAATTAAATTCGTAACAACATGAACATGAGTTTAGTAATTCTAAGTTAAGAAATGTAATTAATCTAACACAATTATGTCATTCTGATTAAAAACATCTTTTGAATTTGTGCGTTGAAACTTTTATTTTATTTTTATTTATTTTACTTAGTTAAAATCTTAGTTTTTAATCACCTCCTTAAATCAAAATATTTTTCTTCACCAAAGTGTTTTAATTGCATTCATAAATAATTCTTTTCACTGTTTCTGTGGGTACAATAACTCAACATTTACTTGTCACTTTATTACTTATTGCGATTGTGTACACTTACACATTTTCGTCGTTCCAACCATGAAAACAACTATTTCTTTTAACCATACACTGTACTATTATCTAATAGGTACTGATGTGAGCCTCGCGTAAATTATCTTGTTTTAGGTTTGAATTTTTTGGTACACATAAAAGTTTCAAAAACATAAATTTTGTTATCAATAACATTATATCATGAAGACTGGTCATTTCTAACAAGTTGTCATTTAACTAGTAACTCCAGATAATCTTTTTTGAAATTCTTGAATTCTTTGTAGAAATACCGGTTTAGTTTTCAAGTTCTCTGAAATAGAATAATTACAGTCCATAGTAAATGACAATTCATAATAGTAGATACTTCTAGATCATGTGTAGGGCAATTCCATTCGTGTAGCTTAAATTATCGAGAAGTATAAGCAAACATCTTTCCTTACTACATCAATACACAACCTAAACCATTAAGTGACGTATCAATAAAAATAATAAATTCCTTCTTGGATTCAGATTGAGTCAACACTAAAGCTTTTGTTAATATATCCTTCAATTTATTGAAACTTTGTTGATTCATTTCTGTCTCAACAAAACTAACATTTTTCTGTAATATCTTTTTTATCGATAATGTGGTCATCAAGAAGCCTTTAACAAACTATCTGTAATTTCCAGCCAGTCTTAGAAAACTATATACCTTTATACATTTTTCGATGGTTTCCAAATCACATCTAATGATCCTTTGCCTAGATTAATATGAATACTTTCAGCCAATTTTACATACCCCAAAAATCCCACTTCTAGAAGTCAAAATTCACTTTTCATGAACTTCCCATACAATTGCTTTCTTCATAAGGTCGATAACACAATTCTCAAATGTTGATTAGGTTCAATCTCATTCCTCGAGTAAATGAAGACATCGTTAGTATGGGGCAACGAATATTTGTCATTTATAGTAATTTCGCTCAACTATCTATAATCAATACGAAATCTCATAGTTCCATCTTTCTTTTTCACTAATAACATAGACGCACTCCAAGATAGAACACTTTGTTGAATAAATCCCCTGTCTAATAATTATTGCAACTATGCTTTCAATTTTTTCAATTCCGTCAATTATAATTCAATAACAAATTCAACTTTTGTTTCAAGTGACAACCTTGACATTTCTTTTAGAACATATTAGTGAATTTATTAGTCGTTGAAACTTATTTTTATCTTTGATCCATGTATTCAGGTATTTAAAATACAAGCTAGATACACTTCACTACCTTTACCGATCAGGTTTCAAGTCGATAACACTAATATGGTATTGGTGGAACAATCAAATCTGTCAACATCCACATTAATCGGTTCAGCTTTCTGATATCATAGTATAATTCACTTCTATTTACAATTTACTACCATAACATATAAAGTCAACCAATCCTTTAACATCAAGTTCATTAAACGATAACAATATCAGATTGGCAAGAAATCTACAACCTTGAATTCTTAGTAGACAATGTTTTTACATAAATCATTAACAAAGACATACAAATCTAATGGGTTTGTTACTCTAACATCATATCTAGAATAAATCAAAGCATTAGCAATGACATGGAAAAGAGAAAATGTACTAGTATTAACATAAAGAGTAGTGGTCTCCTTACGAGCTCGAATAGCATAAGCTTTGGTAGGCTCTCGAACTTTAGATCTGACAGCCATATCTTTAGTCCCAACTCGGTTGGTTCCTGTGTTACCACTATTTCCCAACCGTCTACTTTTTTAAAGAGTGGTTACATACTTCACACTCTATTTCTTGCTTCGATCCATCCAATTCGAACAATCTCATTTCCAATGTTCTTTGGAACCACACCAAATACAAGCCCCACTTTTCAACTAGCATTCACCTTGATGAGTTTTTCCACAATGAATACAAATCGACCTGTCCATGTTACGAACGTTACCCATGTTAGCTACTGGTGTAGTCTGTGATCTTAAGTTACTTGATTTTAGTTTATCTTTTCTCGAAATCTCTAATGGAGAAGTGAAATGGCTGTGAACATCTCTTGACTTCTTTAGTGGAGTCAAAAATGATCTAGTCACCCTCTATTTACCAAAGTCTCAGAGTTTCAGCACTTATTGATTCTTTTCATTGCACATGTTTTCCATTTTTTGTGCTTTCTCATATAGAAGAACAAATTCTTTCAATTCAATGGCTCCCACTAACATTTGTATGTATTCTATTGATACAATTCATTCACACCCCACTTGAAATGAGTACACATTTCAGTTGCTATCAATACAACCTCTCTGACATATTTACTAAGTCTGATAAATTCCTGCTCATACTGTAATAGCCCATTTTCAGTGAAATCAGAATAGTGGTTTCGGTACCAAAAATCCAAGGTTGAAATATTTATTTTATTATTAAATTGAGGTCTACAACATGATAATACGATTGTGTGAAAATTTTGTTAAGATATTTTACTGTTTTAATGCTTAATTTGATAAAAGGGACTAAATCGCGTAAAATGTAAAACTTGAGTTCTATATGTTAAAGGTGTCTAATAGCTATGAAATTAAATTATTGGAGGATTTATGTTGTAATTAGACCATTAATAGCATGAGTGGACAAAGATGGACATAGGTTGAGTGATTTTAAAAGGTTAATTTTGTAATTTAATTAATAATGATATAAAAAAATAAAAACAAAAAAAGTTTTGTTTGTCCATCTTCTTCATCACCAAATTTGTAAGGAAAGGAAGCCATAACTAGGGCTTGAAGCTTCGGTTTATACATAAGCTTGCATGTAAGTGAATTTCACTCGCTTTTAATGATTTTTATATTTTCGAAATCGTTGTAACTTAATCTAGCTAGCCCAGGGACTAATTTGAAAAAAAATTAAAGGTTTATGATGTTACCATTGATGAATATGTGAGTATTGTGATGTTTTATGATAGATTATGAATGGTTGTTGTTGTATAAACAACATTTGTTAAGTAATTTTTAGTCAAATTGTAAATTAAGGGATTAAATTGAGAAATGTTTGTGCAAATAAATGAAAAATATGGGCTATTATAGGCATATATAAAAATTCAGATAGTATGGGTTATGGTGAAATTGAATGAATTTGTATTTTTATGTAATAAGGACTAAATTGTAAAGAATTTTAAATATTGGGGGTAAAAGCATAATTTTGCCAAAATATGTATTGTGGGCTAAATTGAATAGAATGAAAATTAAGTAAGTTAAATTTCATTATATAGATCAAGAAAAGTGAAGTTCGGATTTAGATCGGGGGAAAAACAAAATAGTGGAATAGATGATCATTTTCATCTGAGCTATATCAAAGTGAGTTCGTATAATTAGAATTGATTATTTACAATGTATTTATTTGAAATGTATGTATGTGAATTTTGAAAATGAATTATATGATTATAAAATGCCTAAATGATAAAGTCCGATGAATACCGAGCCCCGTTTGAACCTTAGGAATTCGTAGGATACGAATGACATGTCATTAGGGTTACCAATTTGGTTGAGATGCTGCATGTGGTGCGGACTCACCATAGCTCATATGAGTTTACCAATATTTTAGCTCATAAGAGCTTACCGTTTCTCAGCTCATTTCAGCTTACTGCTATTTTAGCTCAGGAGGAGCTTACCGTTTATAGCTCGAAAGAGCATATATGTACAGGAATTGACGGATTACCATTTAATACACTACGTATGTACCACTTGTGTATCTAACGATATTCTAAATGGTTCAACGGGCATAAATCTGTTACAGGTTATGTGAGTTGTTATGAACTAGCACAAGAGTTATATGAATGACATGAAATTGATGTTATATGATATACTAAAGTATGAAATGGAAGATATAAGTACATGAAGCTTGAATGTTTGTTGAATTCATCGATATTGGTTTGATGATTATATGTACACTACATGACTAACTATTGATGAATTCATGTGTTTAGGCATTTGACAATTTGAGTGGATTTATTATGTTGACTTATAATTTGTGAATAAATGGTAAGATTAATTCTATATTATACGAGCTTACTAAGCTTTATAGCTTACTCTGTTTTCTTTTCTATGTTTTATAGTGATTCAAAAGCTTACTCGATTTGGAAGCAATCGGGGATCACATCACACTATCCAGCTATCGTTTTGGTACTTTTGAACTTAGAAATTTTGGTTATATGGCATGTATAGGAGATGTAGTTAAGATGACCTATATGTTTTGGTTATGTGTATAGCCATGTGATTTGGCTTGTTTTGGCATACTTGGTTATGTATATATATGTGTAAATGGCTTTTTGATGATTGGTTTATAATTGCTATGTGAATGTTTAGATGTGAATTTGGTAGTGAAAGTAGTAAATGGTTGAAATTGGAAAGGAAATAGTATGCTAGTAATAGGCAAATGATGCATGTTTGGAAGTTAACCATTTAGGTGATTTTTGGATATGAATTTAGGATGTTTTGAATGGCTAATTGGGAGGTTTATGAGATCTTTGGTTGTTGGTATGGGAATTGTATGAATTGGGCTTGACAATTGGTTGGTTTAATTGCCATTGAGGTTATGGTTATATGCTTTTGAATTGTGTAAGTTGGCACCAAATTTGGGTGAGAAATATGGCCTGGAAATAACCTATTTTCATCCACACGGACGTGTGTCTCAGTTGTGTGTGACACATGGCCAGGTGACACGATCGTGTGTCCCCTGTAGTTTTTAATGAAAGCAAGTTAGTGAGTTACACAGGCTAGTCACACGGGCATGTGGTTGGCTGAGTGAGACAAGTCATAGAGTGACACGGGGTAGGACACGGTCTGGGACACGGCCATGTGATCCCATTTCGAATGCCTATACGGCCTATGACACGGGCATGTCTTTTGCCCGTGTGAGAAACACGGCCTAGTCACATAAGCATGTGTTCCCTATATATGAAAAATTTTCAAAGTTTTCCTAAAAATTTCATAAGTTCTCGATTAAGTCCCGAATCTTTTTAAATGTCTGTTTTGGGCCTCGAGGGCTCATATTAGGGACTTATGAATGTATATGAATGTTTGTGTTTAGATATGAGAAATCAATATTAAATGTATAATTGTTATTGTTATAAGTCCGGTAATACTCCGTAACCATATTTCGACGACGGATACGGGTTAAAGGTGTTACATATATTCTGCTACAGACATGTTTCCCTATTTCAACTCTAGAAATTCTCTTTTTCTCTTTTCTAGGTACAGTTGGCTGACATATTCCTTTTTGAATTCTGATTGAAAGAAATCCCAATTTATTCGATCTATAGGAACAACTTCTGCCAAAGTTGTTCACCACTGATAAGCTTCATCTTTCAAAAGTGATACGACACATTTCAAACCATCTTCAGAAAAACAAACCATTTCATCAAAAACTCACTAAGTATTTTCCATCCAGTATTCAGCTCTAATTAGACCATCCAATAAACATTTATCAGATTTTTAAGGACAAAAGGGTGTCATGGAAGGCACAATTAGGGGTGGAGGTGGCGGAGCCACGAGATTAGCTCGCACAAACTCTAAGAACCATTAGTTAATTTTTTTTTTGAAAGAAAACATATCGAATTTCACTTTCTGGCCCTTGTAGAACGGGCACACTATGACTAGCTGACTAATTGGAAGTAGGTACATTACAATTTACCTCATTTAAGACTACACGATTAAACTAGGCCAACATAACATATTTATAAGAAAATAGAGTTAGATTGGATCATATTACATTGCACTATCACATGTTATTGTGGCATGTATTTCTAGACTTAACACACACTACGTTCGGTCCTAGAATCAACTACACTGTAACTTTGATACCACTAAATGTAATACCCCTCACCTGGTTCGATTGTTGAACCCGAGCTATGGGATGCTACTACTATTACCAAAGTAATCACATACAATAGATAGTACAAAATTCATTTAAACACTAATTTTTCCTCAAAGATCTATGCATAATATGATACATCATCAAAATCGAGTCTCAATCGAGCTTGCAAAACTCTTAAGTAAACCTATGACTGAGTAAGGATCAAATTGTAAAGTTTGAAAAGTATGAGACCGATGTCATGACGAAGCTTTCTCTACGTCGTGATGTTGCCAAACAGTATGCTACATCACGACATCAAATCACTTACTATCGGGACGTCACGAACTGTTGTCGAAGTTGCAACTAGGAAAGATCGACGTTGAGATGAGGAACCTATTTTGGTACATAATAAGCCATTTAACATCAATTTTACTTAGTTAGCATACTATTAAAAAATTAATATTCATTGTACCATAATACTTGCGTATAATCCTGCCAAAACTATAACACCCCATATCCCATCTCTGTTGCCAGATTAAGGTTACGAAGCATTACCGATTAAAACAGATCAATTCTCTTCATAACAATAACAATTATACAAATTAAATTCTAGCATATAACAATTGAATCAAAACATGGGAAAAAAATACACCTATGAGCCTTAAATTGAGCCTACGGGGCCCTAAAAATAGTTTGGGAACAATCTGGGATCAATTCAAAACAAATTAGAAAATTTAAGAAAAGCTTGAAAATTTTGAAAACAGGGGTCACATGGTCGTCTGGCCTGGCCGTGTGACATAGCCCAGACAATATGAATATTCGAAGTTTAGACACACGACCAAGTCCCAACCCATGTGTCCACTCATATGGGTATTTGAAATGGGGATACACGTCTGTGTCATAGGCCGTGTTCCAAACCGTGTGTGTATTCGAATTTGGGTCACATGTCCATGTCGCAAGTTGTATACCAGACCGTGCCACAAACTAACTTGAGACATACGAACATGTCGTTGGTTGTGTCTCAGATTGTGTGAAACCTATACTTAAACGAATAAATAGACACAATCATTTAGGGTAACCATTTGTGGTATACGATCATATGACAGCCTGTTTCCCGGGCCGTCTACTCCATTTTAACCCCGAAATCAAGCCAATTCAAGCATCATGACTTGCACATTAAGACAACTACAACTAGCCTATTTCACATGGTTAAAAACACCAATTACATGTCAAATATTCATCCATTCAATGTCTAATCAATATGCTATAAAAAGGCTCCTCAAAACACACACCAATTCAATTCAAGAACAAGTTGCAATAAGAACTAAGCTTTATCATTAATTAACCATTCATGCCTAGAACCACCAATCTAATTGACCAAAATATGGGCATACTAAACAAGCAACAATTTCAAATCATCATCACCAAATATATATGCCATTTAGGATCAACTTAATCATAACCAATACAAATACACATCCAAAACCATGCACATCATTAGATATACCAAAATAACTTAACAATTTACATATCAACAACAAAACACCTATATACACGCCACATCCCAAAATGAAATACAAAAGCTACCAAGATGGTTGGATAGTGTGAGCTCCAATTCGATCTGTCCAGTCAGTCCACAAAATGACAACTACCCACAAACAAAACAAGTAAGCTTAAGAAGCTTAATAAGTTAATAGTTTAAACGACATTTAACTTACCTTGACCAAGACAAACAAACAAGAAAATAATTTCTAATTCTTGATAACCAAATACAAATTGACACCCTATTAGTGTTTATTCATGTATAAGATAATGACACTTTTCCAAGAATCAACCAATTCCATCAATCAAATTATCTCAATGTAGCCATCCACATATATAAAAAGAATTCCTTCTCAACATTTATTACTTAATAACATCACAAATATGCAAAAACAATAAGTAATTAAGTTGTAAGTCAATTAACACTTAGCCCAATGAACTATAGTAACTTGACTCAAATACCCAACTAACTACACCACACCAAAGGCATCACAGATGCATAACAGAGGCACCAAAGTGCAATCCCGTACAAGCACACATACTAACCCTCTTGGAAGACCAATCATATCTTAATCGTTTACTATGTTCAAATGGGTAATTAACTGAATTCATCATATTAACACATTAGAGGCACTTCCATAATATTCATACCTATTTTATGAATCCAAGGTGTTCATTCTAAGATTTCATCATTCATAATTACATCCATTTCTTAACAATTACAAAATCCATTCATACTTATTAGTAATCAATACACAATTTATATTTCAAAATAAAATATTTAACTAATTCAAAACAACATCAATTTAAATATAATACAATTTTATTCTTTTATACTATGAACTTAACCTACAATCCACCACTTTTGGTTAATTAGCAGGGACTACTTTGCAATTTTTTCCTTTCCTCAGTTATTGCCTTTTTGACTCAGTTCTTGATTTATATAGTAATTGAATTCAACTTATTAAACTTACATACATTATCAAACCATTACTATGCATAAGACCCTTAGGTTTTTATTATTTACACATTTTCTCTAAACTTTTACATTTCTCACAATTTAGTCCCTAAACCCCGAAATTCCAAATTTAACAAAATTTTACAATTTTCCATGCTTGTCGAACCTCTTTCTATACTAGTACGGTCCCTAAGTATTCACAAATAACAAAATTTCTATGTAAATTTTAATTATTTACACATTGATAATTAAACTTTAAATTAATACAAATTCTTTTACAAAAACATCATATTCAACATTCAAATATATACAACTACCATTAAAACTCATGAACACCAAAATTCCATTACTAACCAATCCTTAAAAATTCAAAAGTTTTACAATTTCATCTTCAGGTTTAATAGTTTAAGCTACAACAAGTTCAAAAACGTAAAAGTTACTAAAAACGGGTGAGAGACACGTCCATGCACCAATTTGCTAACTGAAACTTCAAGCTCTAAAAGTGGAGTTTCTTTTGTTTTTCATTTTTGGTGGAAGAAAGTTGAGAAGATGATGATACAATTTTCTTTTTCTTTTGTTTCTTTTCTTTTATTAAACTAATTACAAATTAACCTTTTTAATCTTAACTACATTATTAACACAACATGTCCATAATTGTCCATTAACTATCTATACGATTTATTTATCAATCAAGTCCATTATTTTAGTTTATATTTAGCAATCAAGCACATTTAACTAATAGAAGCTAATTTAGCATCTTTTATAATTTAGTCCTTCTACTAAATTAACTAACTAGACATTAAAATTTCTTAGCTAAATTTTAATACAACTCCAATATAACTCTATAAACATTAAATAAACATAAAATACTAACTCACTTGTTAGAATTATTGTCCCAAAACCACTATTTTTGATACTACTGAAAAAAGGGATATTACAAAAATGCTACCTAAACGTAACATTATAACACATTATCATCCAAATATACAATATGTCTCAAATGGCACCATTTTCACATCAAATTTATTTATAACATTACATGTATTCAACGATTCATTAACTCAATTCAATTCATGTTTAATCATGCATTTATAGGTACTAAACACACATATCACAACATGTTATTAAACTTGTGCACGTATACCATTTGCCAATTACATTATAGTTCATTAACAACTAAAGTTTCAAATTGACTGCCTCCAGACGTACCAACATCTAGAGTGTAAATCCTACAACCGAATATAATCATTAGGAAGTTTCCACAAGTATACGAGTTAGGTTGTAATATAAATTTATACAATGAAATTTTAGAGTGCTCCAAGGATCGTACCCAAGGGAGGTGAGACTAAACTAATTCCAATTCCTACATTAATATATCCAATTAGTAATTTTATTAAACTATATTACGATGAATCCTAAAGTGACAAAAAATCATGTTTTAGAAAATAATTAAAAAGTACAAGAATAAAGAAGGGAAAATAATTTGCATATTTTATTAATTCTAAGGACAAAAGACTAACTTGCTTTAGTGGTCATAACTAACTCCTAATGTGGGTTCTATTCAATCAACTATTCAATAGCCTAGCAAGATCTCTCGATCTTTAACTAAACTAATGAGCTGGCAAGAACTACTTATCTCTTGACCTCACAGTCCAGACCAGATTGGGGTAAGGTGTTTACGGATAGACAATACCAATTTTGGGATTTTAAATCACAATTAAGGTAAGTTAACATAGCATATCCCAACCAAATTGGCCAAAAGCATAAACACATGTTCATTAACATATTAGCCATGTAAATCACATATAAAATCCAATACACATGGATGATTTCAACAAGTAGTCACATTTCATATACATGAATTATTCATTTCATATATCAATGTATCATGTAACATCACTTTCTTGTATTTTATGTAAATACATGTAATAGTTCATATCGAACTCATATAATCTCATAACAAAACTGTGCCCGTTGAACCATTTAGAATATCATTGGATGCACGAATAGTACACATGAGGTGTACTAAACTGTAATCCATCAATTCTTGTACATATATGCTCATACGAGTTTGAATTGATATGCCCTTACGAGCTGTAAACTGTGAGCTCTTCGAGCTGAATAACGGTAAGCTCATGGAAGCTGAGTATCGATAAGCTCATCTGATTTGAAATCAGTAACCCTAATGACATGTCATTTGTATCCTATGAATTCCTAAGGTTCAAATAGGGCTCGGTAGTCTTTGTACATCGTCAGATATGCGATCGTATTCATTCATGGAAATTACATAATTAAAAAACATATCATTCAATTTAAAACATATAAGTGTACAATTTAATTACACGAACTTACCTCAATGAGTGTTCGTAGATACGGAGGCGACTAATCTAAGATTTTCTCTTTGCCCCGATCTAACTTTGTACGAGGTCTAACCGGATCTAATTGAAGGATTAAAGATGGTCGAATGTTAGGGATTAAAATGGCTTCCTTTCCTCTTGAAAATTGGTGGAAGAAGATGGAGAAATATGATAGCAAATATAATTTTATTTTAACTTATCATTTATTAATTAATTACTTAATTAACCTTTAAAATTAATTCAAATTACAAAATTGCCAAGCCATTATCATCCACTAACATACTAATTGGCTAATTACCATATAAGGAGATCCAAATTAATGTTCTATAGTTATTTAATACCTTTAGCTATTAGAACTCAACTTTTGCACTTTACGCGATTTAGTCCTTTTTATCAAATTGAACATGTAAATGGTAAAATTTCTTAACAAAATTTTTATACAATACTTCTATCATACTGTAGACCATAAAATAATAATAGAATAAATTTTTTGACCTTAGATTTGTGGTCCCAAAACTATTGTTCTGATTTCACTCAAAACGGGCTGTTACAATGCTGATTAGTTGAATGTTAGTATGTGATTCTATTGTGATTGAATTAATATATATGTTATTATGCAATTTATGTTGTCAAGAAATGATGGAAATTCAACAATGTTCGATGAATATCGAGTCCTGTTTGAACCTTAAGAATATATAGGATACAAATTACATGTATTAGGGTTTCTATGTTTTGGGTGCTGATCCTCAATGTCCTATTAGTGGCTGAGTTCCTGCATTTTTTGCGGATACTTGACATTTTGTGTGAGCAGCACCGTGTAGCTACGTTTTGACTGATAGCTTGTGTGAGTACACCCAGATTACTATGTTTCAGGTGTTGGTCTTGAATGTCCTACCGATGGCTGAGGTCTGGTATTAGTTGCGGATACTCAATAGCTTGTGTGAGCAGTATCGTGTAGCTTACATTTCGACCAATAGCTTGTGTGAGCAAGCCCATTTTACAGTTCGTGTGAGCTACGACTATATGTTTAGCACACTTTGTGTAAGCTTTCCCACATATTCGGTATTATTCTAAGTGGTTCAACGGGCATAAAAAGGGAATGAGTGGTAAGTATTCAAATGACTTATGTCATGAATTTATGAAAAGGAATGAAAAGGTAATGTTCAATGAAAGTATGTTTACACTCATGAAATTAAAGATTTCAAATGATGTTGTTCATGTATATGACTTACCTTATGTTATTTCAAGTGATTTATGAGTTGATACTCTAACATGAGTTGTGGATAATGCTTAGGCTTGTGCCAAGCTTATGATTGGATTATATCATGCTTAGTCTTAATGAAATAAATTGAAACAGTAAGTGTTCAATTAGTAATATGCTTATGTACATGAAAAAGTGATATAAATTAAAGTATGTAATTTCTTATGAAATGATTTATCATATAGTTTATCTCAAAAGAGCTATGTTAATGCACTAGCTCATAGTCATGGTTGATTATGCTTATTTCTTGTATTATGCAAAGGAAACAAGTATATAAAGCTAATGAAAATGGTAAGTTCATAGTGGAAATGAAATATGATGAAATAAAAGGGAATTGATGTGTTGAAAGATATATATGGGAAACATACATATGTTATGGATGAATATACCTAGTTCATAAACAAATATGCTAATTAATGAATTGATGTTAATATTTAAGCTAAAGTAAGTAAATGCAATAGAAAGTAAGTGAATGGAAGGGTTCAAAGTCTTATGAAATCCTACTATGCTAGGAACGATAAGTATATATATGGTGTTGATAGACTTATAGTAATGGCCTAAATTTCAGTGACATCGGAACAGTGGTTTCGTAACCACAAATTCGAGTCAGAGAGAGAATTTATTTTAATATTATTGCATGATTTTTGATATAATGGGAAAGCCATATGAAAATTTTGATAGGAAAATTTTATCGATTAAGTGGTTAATTAGAGGAAGGACCTAATTGCATAAAATGTAGAAGTTGAGTACTAGAAGCTAAAAGGACCAAATAGCTATGAAATTAAAATTAGAAGTCCTTATATGGTAATTAGACCATCAATCAAAAGATGGGAAAATATCTAGGGTGACTCATCCATGGAAATTGAGAAAAAGAAAAGGACTAAATTGGAATTAATGAAAAATAAAAGTTGATAATTAATTACATGGAGAGATATCATCTTATTTTCATCATTTTCATCCCCAATTTGCATGGAAACCCTAGGAGAGAGAAAGGTCACTAACCAAGCTTAATTGGGTAAGTTTTCATGTCTCGTTTTTAATAATTTTTATATTTTTGAGATCGAGATAACCTAATCTCTCTAAATTGGGGATTAAATTGAAAAGTTATCAAAGTCTAGAAATTGTGTCATGGATGATTATGCTGGAACTTGAAAATTTATGGAAGAAAATGAAAGGTTGTTAGTAGGTAAACAACTTTTACAAAGTGATTTTGGATAAAATTGTGAAAAGGAGACTAAATTGAAAATTTGTAAAATTCAAATAAAAATCCTAATTTTTTTGAAATATATTTGTTGTAAATAATACATGAGAATTTTGGCTAGGCTTGGATAGAGGATTGAATTGCATGAATTTCATTTTCCGAGCCTAGGTACAAAATTGGAATAAATGAAAAGTTTAGGGGAAAAATGGTAAATTTTCCCAAAGTGTAAATTGAGTCCGTACGAATATGAGAAATGAAAAATTGATGATTAAATTCATTTATATAAATCCAGAGAACTCAATTTCAAAGTTAGATTGAGGAAAGGAAAAGAATCAGATTAGTAGAATACAAACACGAACAATCATTGAGGTAAGTTCGTGTTAATTGAATTTAATTCTTGGAATGCCTAAAATGCATGTTTATATGATATGAATGTTCAATTTATGGAAACGTGATAAAATGGTGAATAACACTTGATAAAAAGGAAAAATAAATCCCGGTTGAATAAAAAGGAATTAGATGGATTAATGAAAAAGGGATATTGCATGTAATGTGGAAAGGATTTACCCCGGATGGGTAATCTTAAAATAAGCTCTCCCGATTTATATGATATGGAATGGATTTAGCCCGGATGGGTAATCAAAAATAAAGCTCTAAAGAGTATTCATCACTAAAAGGATTTAGCCTGAACTAGTAATCCTGCTCTAATGAAATGAGATTCGGGAGAGTGTTTTCTGACATGAGTACATGTGAATTGATGGTTAAAGGATTTGTACACTATAGGTGTACTACTGAGTATCCATCGAAATTCGGATAAACTCAATGGGATAAACAGGGAAATGGAAAATGGAACATGAATGACTTTGTCATGAAAGGTATAAGTAACATGGAAATGGAAAATATATGGAAATCACGGAATTGATGAGGCCTTAGCCCATCACATTATCAGTAATCAGTAGGGCCTTAGCCCATTACAGTATCAGAAATAGTAACAGTATCAAAATGCATGTCCTACCCAACCAACCGTTATACACTATCTCCTGTCAAACCCTGTACTCCTGTGGGGAATAAATCACCCACCCATCAGCCGTAGGGCCCACACGGCCCAATTCGGCCTGGCCCATGAATCATACATGGCCAGCCTCGTGGATCATACGCCCGTGTTCGTCACACGTCCTACCACACAAGCATCCACACACTCGTGTGGCGTTGATGATTCACACTTTTCGACTTTTTGTCAATTTCAGTTTGTAGCGTTCTGTTTACACACCTGATTTCATTTTGACGTCCAAAACTCTCGAGCACTCCTGATACCTAAAATCGGCAATCAACAATTGATTAATCGTCTAACCCATTGAATTCATCTAAATCCTGAAGCAAGGTAATCATTTCTAGTGATAGTCATTACCTTAAATCGCAAAGCAGTAAATTCCCATCTTTAGAATGTCGTCAAGCAATCAACAACCCTTCGACAAACTCCTAAGCACAAAAGAAACCAAATTACCTCTTGTCCACATCCTAATTCAAAGTTTAAAAAAAACTCAACTTACCGAAGATGCAGAGAGGACGATACATAGAAAGGAAGTAAAGATAAAAAAAAAATCAAAAAAGAGGAAAAGTAAGGCAAGGGTTCGGCTAGAGAAAGAATAAGGAACCGTCAATAGACTGTTAGCAAGAAGCAAAGAAATTGAAAATACCAACTCTACCTTATTTCACTCACCGAACAGACAGAGACGCTGATTGTAACACAGAACCAATTGAAGTAAGGGGGAGGCAAAACAAGAAAAGGTCGAAGGTGGGGGAGGAGAAGCAGGATTCGGCAGAAGGGAAGCAATGAGAGATGAAATGGTAGAGGTTTTTGGGAAAAGAGGAAAATTTTGGTAACTGGAAAAAAATAAAAACCTGAAAAGATTTCCTGATAACCCTTTCCCCTAAAAACTCCTCAGAATTCTCCACACTAACTCCCACTCCTTACTTTTCTCCTAAAATCACTCCAACACCTCGACTATCCAAATCCCTTAAATTTCTCTCCACACTTCACACTACACTTCTCAGTATATATATGACAGGATAAATGAGACCTAAGGTTGATATGATTACAATGATACTTGAATTACATGATTGAATTGAGCTATATGATACATGATGTAACACCCCTTACTCGAGACCGTCGCCAGAATCGAGCACGAGGCGCTACTAAACTTAATCTATCACTTAAGCAACCTTAAATCGTTTATTTAAGCTTCTCGAAATTTGTTGCCATTCTGCGTCATAGTCGCTTAAAAATTCATATCTCGAGTTCCAAAACTCAAAATTAAGATTTGTAAATTTTCCCTGAAACTAAATTCATATATCTATCTACTAATTTTTTTATAGAATTTTTGGCTAGGCCAATTAGTACAGTTTATTAGTTAAAGTTACCCCTGTTTCAGAACTCGACTGCACAGACCTCTACTTACTACGAACCACTTTTCTCCCTGTAAAAAATTCATATGACTATGCCATTTGTTTCTATTAAAACTAGACTCAATAAGGATTCTTAAAATATAAAGTGTACCACCTAATTATTTTTTTACAATTTATGGTGAATTTCCAAAGTTGGAACAGGGGATCCAGAAATTGCTCTGGCCCTGTTTCACTAAAACTCAGATATCTCATAAAATACAATACCTTTACCTATTTTTCTTATTCCACATGAAAATAGACACAATAAGATTTAATTTCATATATTATTCACCATCAAACCATGTTTCTACTATATTTAGTGATTTTTCAAAGTCACATCATTTTTGCTACTTGAATCTATTTTTAAGCTACTTTCACATTTTCCTTAATTTCCATGTGATAGTTACTACTCAATCATACATACTATTAAACATGTATATCATCAGCCATTCTATTAGCTAATCACTAGCAAGTATTTACAAATCATTCATTAATCATATCATATCAAAAGAAGCCAAGTTCCTATACATGCCATACACGAAACGAAACGTCTAACTATACCAAAGTGATTCCTTCGATAGTGTGATCGGATCTCCGACGTTTCCTTCGATCCCTGAGTGGCTTGGCAAGAACTATAAGAAGAAGGAAATAAAGAGAGTAAGAACTAGGCTTAGTAAGTTTACAAGCAAATAAATCACAACATTCATCACAAAGGATAATTATGCATAATGTCACCTAGCATCATAAACTTTCTTTACATCTCATTTTCTACCTTCTTCCTTATTCATTTACCTTCTTTCTTACCTGACTTTTCATTATTCATAAATACAATCTATCTTTCCTTTGTTGATAATTCACTGTAATTTAACGTGTACAATGGCCCGTTGAATCGCTCGGAATACTAAGGATACTAGGGTCTTTCCTGTCTAACAATATCCTGCCAATGCCATGTCCTTGACATGGACTTACATGAATTATTCCTGTCTCCAATGCCATATATCTAATATGGGCTTACATGGCTTATTCCTGTCTCCAAAGCCATATATCTGATATGGACTTACATGGCTCATTCCTTTCCTGTCCTGTCCTGTCAACCCCAAATGTCATGACATTTCGTATCCTAACATTCCTAAGGTTCAATCGGGGCTTTCTAATACTTTTCTCTGTTACATCGTCTTTAATTCAACTTTAAATATTTTCATAAAATGAATATATAAATGCTGGAAATTGAAAATATTAATGTAAAATAAAGGAATATTGCATTTATTTACTGTAAACTTACCTCGATACAAAATGTGACTAAACTTTACAATTTAGTCCTTTACTTTTTCCTTTCCCCGATCTACTCCCGAATTTCGTTCTTCTTGATCTATAATAGAAAATTTAACTTATTTAATATTCACATTTATCAAAACAGTCCTTTACTCAAACTTTGGCAAAATTACATTTTTGCCCCTAAACTTTTGCATATTTACACTTTTGCCCCAAGGCTTGAAAATCAAAATTTATCACAAATTCTTGTATTTTAAGACATGCTGATCATTTATTTACCAACAACATCTTCAAATTCCTACTATAACATACACTTATGTATAATAGGTATTTTTACCTATTAAGCCCTTTTACTCGTTTTTACCTAAAACCGAGTAGCACAAGTTGTCTAACATAATCTAAAACCTCATATTCTATTATAAAACATCAAAATAAACACTTTTCACCTATGGGTATTTTTCCAAATATGAACTCTAACTTAAATTATTGCTAGCATAAGCTTTATCGAGCTACCGGGACTCCGAAAACGTAAAGAACATTAAAAACGGGGCTTGGAATCACTTACTATGGAGCTTGGAAGCTTGAAACAAACCCTAGCTATGGAGAACCCTTGAAATTTCGTGCTAATGAAGAAGATGATAGCAATTTTGTCATCTTTTTCCCTTTTTAATCATGTTAATAACCAAATGACCAAAATGCCCTTCCTTACTAAACTTTCAAAAATTCCACCCATGTCCAATTTTTGTCCATAAACTTAGAAATTGGTCAAATTTCTATTTAAAACCTCCTAATTAATATTCCAAAGCAATTTCATACTAAAAACTTCTAGAATGCAAATTTTGCAACTTATTCGATTTAGTCCCTAATTTCAAATTAAGCACTTTATGCATAGAATTTCTTCACGAAATTTTCCAACCATCATACAATCACATCATAAACATCATAATAATAATAAAATAATTATTTCTATCTCGAATTTGTGGTCACGAAACCACTATTCCGATTAGGCCCTATTTCGGGATGTTACACATGAGTACATGGAATATATGGTTGTTGTGTAACTAACATGTGAATGATGTTTTGAATAGGCATTGAGGACATATGACTTAGTTTAATAATGTTTTTAATGCTTTAATTGTTGAATTGGTAAGTTTAATTCTATATTATACAGGCTTATTAAGCTTTTCAAGCTTACTCTGTTTATTTTCCTGTGTTTTATAGATTTCGGAAGCTAGCTCGATTTCAGAAGAAGTCAGAGATTACTATCGCACTATCCAAGCAACTTTTGTTACTTTTGGAACTTGTAAATGATGTAAATATGGCATGTATAGGCTAATCTTTAAGTTGAATCTTTTGGTTACTTATGCTAGTGAATATAGTATGAATTTTGGTATATATTGCAACACCCCAAACTCGGCCCAGACGTTATGGCTGAATCTGGCGTGTCACATTGAAGTGCTTTTTGGAAAAACTTGTTTTGTCCGATAAAAATTCATTTCCGTATTGAAAACTATTTTGTTATTCATTAGTAAATCATCTAGTTATAAACCTTAATGTTCGACATTAATACCTCAAGTTATCTTAAATCGCGAAAGCTTCTTCAGTTTGAAACTTAAAACATGTGTTTTTGAGTGTTCTTGAAAACAATTACTATTTTGAAAATCTTGCCTTTTCCTAGCTAGCAAATTTAAAATAGAAAAGTAAAATCCCAATGAAAAGTAAAACCACAAATGGTCATATTACAAAATCAATATCCCAAAATGAAATTTAAATGATTAAGTCTATAGCAAAACATCAGCGGATGTATGGCCACCTCCGAGTCCCTCGCAGCTTCGAATCGTCTAAAGCTGGGGATTACCTGCACAGTTAGTCAAAAGGGTAAGTTTACAAAAACTTAGTGTGCAATCCCCTAACAGTCAATAGAAATCAGAATAAGCAAAATAGTCTAGGCCGTAGCCCTGTGCAGTAACAGAGTAGACTGGGCTTTTAGCCCTATACATAAACAGTGTGGGCCCAAGCCCAAAAATAAAATAGAACAGAGCAAATATGTATCCTAGCCCAATCATCCCAACTCACCACCCGTACCATCCAACACACCATGTGGGGACTAAATCAACCCACCTAGCCATCACACTAATAACGCAACATGGCTGTTAATAGCAGAATACATGGCAGAGCCACCAGAATCAGAATACATGGCGAAACCACTAATAACAAAAAGACGTGGCAAGCTACTAACACAGAACTTCCTCCATAACAATATCCTAACCCCATGTAGTATGTCATGTCACAAATAGTACGTGTATGCAGTATGTCGTGCTCAGAAATAACAATCAAATCATAGCACAAATCAGTCATCTACCCTCAAGGGGTAAAATAGTCATTTTACCCTCCAAGGGTATTTTGGTCATTTCTATCAAAACGAATCTAGGCACATTTACCAGCCCATCAGAGGGTCCACAGTCATCTCGAGCAACTCGTGTAACCTCAACATGCAAAACAGTATGAATGGGCCCGAAGCCCACTATGCGGCCCATGTGGGCCCACATGCCCGTGTGGCCCACTAAGCCCAGAAATGACCTTAACCATGTGTGTGACACAGCCTAGTCCAATATTCCCAATACGTCCATGAGATTTACCCTACGGGGATAATTCAGTCATTCTGTCCTATAGGGGTATTATGGTCATTTTGCCCTACAATGGTATTATGGTCATTCTGCCTTACAAGGGTATTACGGTCAATCTTTCCTACAAGGGTATTACGGTCATTCTACCCCACAAGGGTATTACAGTCAATCTGCCCTACAAGGGTATTACGGTCATTCTGCCCTGTAAGGGTATTCAGTCATTCTGCCCTACAAGGGTATTACGGTTATTCTGCCCTACAAGGGTATTATTGTCATTCTGCCCTACAAGGGTATTGCGATCATTTTGCCCTATAAGGGTATTTCGATAATTTTGTACTATAAGGGTATTTCGATTATTCTGCCCTACAAGGGTATTACGGTTATTTTTCCCTATAATGGTATTACGGTCATTCTACCCTAAAGGGTATTACGGTCATTTTGCATTACAAAGGTATTTCGGTAATTTTGCACTATAAGGGTCTTATCGACCCAACAGAAGGTTCACCGCCGCCTCGAGCGACTAAAGCAACCTAACAGACTTAACGGTGCAAATGGGCCTATGGCCCATTACTCGACCCAAGTGGGCCCAGTTAGCCAAGAAATAACCTCAGCTATACAAATGACACAGTCCAAACCAACAATAGCCACCTACATACATTTCGTCCATGTGGGACCCATAGGCCCATAGGGCCCATTTCGGCCCAATGTTGCCCAAATCGACCTAGACCAATGAAAACGCTCATGGTGGCCTCAATCCTCCGATGCCCATGTCCGTGAGCTCGATTCACCACACGTGCGATCGCAGGCTCGTGTGGCATCAAATACTGAAGTTCTGGCTTTTTGGCTTCTGCTGATCCACAGTCATAGCAGTGTAAACAACATATACTTTCGACTTTTAATCGATCATCGAGTACTGCATAAAAATACACACACTTTATCAGTGTTACGCCTATCACCGTTTCAAGGTACGGATACACACCTGATCAAGTAGAGTACTAAGAATTCCTGAGCGTCGGAACCTATTCAAACAAAACATCAGTTAGTAACCTATTAAAAGAATTAAAAGAACTTAACCCAAACTCTTAGCCAAAGAATCGACTGCCACTTGCCTTGACTAGATTGGTTGACTACGATCTGCCTACTTAATCCCAAGTTTGATGCAGTTACCCTCCCGTATCCAGGCAGAAAGTCCCGAACTACTGACACCCTACACTGCTTAAACTTAGGAGCAGAGACTACGTGTTCAATCTCAGCCGGTACCTTTGACATTTCTTTCTTACTAGAACCCCCTTTACCCATCTTCAAACTTGGCACAAGAGGAAAAGAAACTGCAATCTTATGATAGGAGAAGAGAAGTGAAACAGATTTGGCTAAACAATTTGTTCATGTGACAGTACAAATTTGACCCTAGTCAGAATGTGGTTTCGGGACCACAAAATCGAGTCATAAAATTTATTAAATGTTAAAATTCTTATCTATTATGTGTGATAGTGCATGTGTGAAAATTTGGTATTTTAATTTAGTCATATGAATGTGAATTTCACTTGAAAGGGCTTAGTTGTAAAACTTAGAAAATATGTTAGGTAAATGTGTGAGGACCAAATAATGGTAAAGTATAAAAGCATGGGTTTGCATGTCAAAATGCCCTATTTTATTTAGTGGCTGGCCATGTAATGATATCCCTCCACTATGTATAAATTTTCTATAATATTATATTGATAATTGATTAAAATAGCTTAATAAAAATGTATTAAATAAAACAAAGATGAATAAAACAAAAACAAGGAAAGAAAGTGTTCATCTTTTGCTTGTTTGGCCGAAAATTGAAAGGAAAATAAGGGAAAGGAAGAACAAACTTTTGGTTACCATAATAGGCCTAAATTAAGGTATGTTAATGTTTCTTCTTGGAAACTTTTGTATGATTTGAGTTCTTGAAGAGTTCCATTCATGGCCCATGTAAAAATTTCTAAAGATATAGTACCAAATACATTCGGCCATGCTAGGAATTTGAAGGAATTGGTTGTTTTCTTTTATTTTTTTTTCATTGAGAAAAGATGAGTAAAAGAAGTTGAGCTAGTTAAGTTGCATATTGGTGGTTTTGACTTGCTTTAAAGAAAATTCTTCTCATGACTATGTATGTATGTATAATGCCGAATGTGTATATAGGTTTTAAGAGAAGTTGAAATTTATAAATTGATATAAAGGAGGTGCCGAATGTGGTCTGGATGTATTAGAATTAAAACTAAGAATTTTAGCTTATAAAGGTGTTTCACCGATTGTGATTTTAGTATTGAAAATTTGATTTAATGGCTAATTTTAATTGAATAATAAAACCATATGAGGTTCAAATAGGTGTTAAGGTCGAATGAGTCATGGTAGATAAGTTAAAAATGATGTTTAAAAATTTGTTTTACAAATTAAGCTTGTAAATAGTCCTTGCCAAATGCACTTGACTTAATTTAAAATAAACGTTAGTTGAGTAAGTTGAAATGAAAGAAAATTGAGCTTGATTTTTTGTGAATGAAAAATTGAAGTGTAATAAAATATTATAATATGTTTTATATGTATTGCCTTATATGTATTAGTAGGTTTAAAATAAATGTATATGGTTGTATGACCATTCGGTCATGGAAGTAATGCATGAATTTTTGTAGGTTTTAAATGTTAGTAAATTTGAAATATATGTGCTAAGACCGAAGGTGGTATTAATGGATTTGTTGAGTAAAAATGCATGCTATATATATATATATATATATATATCCAATTGGAATATGCCTAAAGTTATTTTCCCTAGTGACCGAATGTAATAAAGGCTAAAGTATGGTTTAGATGATAATTTACCTAAGGCTGAATGTAATTACATTCATTAGGGACTATATGTACTTAAGTTATGTGTAACCACATGATTAAAATGAAATACATGATTATATATGTATGATTTAATTGATGATTGATAATCGACTAAGGTAATATTAATTATTTGAATGTATGTGTTTCATTGATGGATAAACTTTCTTACTTATAATAAGTTGATCGAGTGATTAAACTAGTTTAAGCTTTGTTGAACTTAGCTCAAGAGCCAAACTCAAACAAAGGAAAAGCTAAACTTGTGGAATAGTGATCCGTAGTCATTCGACGACTTTAGAGGTAAGTTCTTAAGTATTTAAGCCTATGATATGATTGAGTATGATATGCTAAGTACATATTAAAAAGATTATGACTCTATTGTATTTAAATGTATATAGCCGAATGGTTATTATAAATTACATGTAAGTTATATATGAGATGCTGCTAAATGGCTGCTATGAAATGATGAATAAATTGAAAGGGTGTATATGTATATATGATATGGCCGAATGGCCCTTATGAAAAGAAGCTAAAGTGGTTGAATAGCCAATCCTTGACTGTTCGAGAATATTGAAGTATGTTTCGAGTAAATAAATTTGGAATAAAGTTGAATATGTATATATAGACATACATACCATGAGAACCAAAATATAAATATGTTTGTGTATATAGCGGATTGTAATTAAATGATATATATATATAAAGGTGATGTGTTGTTTGATTCAGTGAACTTTGCGAAGATTGCATGTGAAGTAATGATGAATAACTATTGTAAAATGTGTGCTATCTTTATTTGTATAGTGAGCCCGAATGGTTACTCAGAAATGCAATATGGCCGAGTGGTTACTTAAATGAAAGCAAAGTATGTGATATATTAGCAAGTGATGATAAAAGCATTATCTTATATATATGCTTGTATATGTGGTGTGGCCAAACGGGCAAATGTGAAATGTACATAAGCTTATGTGTATATAATGTGACCGAATGACCAATTGTGAAACGTTTGTATTATTAGACATTTGATGAGGCCAAGGTTAGTAAGAAGTATATGAAATGATTTCTGGTAATATATCAGGGCTAAAGTCCCGCAGGCTTTGTACTGATGATATGTTCGAGCTTAAAGTCCCGCAGGTTTCGAGCCGGTGATGAATACAGGTTCTTAAAACCTAGCAAGCCATTGAATTATTTCAAACCGAAGATTATTTGCATACCTTTAAGGTAATGATATAATTAGCTACATGAAAATCTATCAAGTTGAGTTGTATTCGGCTAGGTGTGCAAATACAAGGTATGGATTATATTCGGTCATTTTATGTATATGTGATAAAGAATATGTTTGGTCCTTTATATACCTATATAGAAATTTAATACTTGTCATGTTGAATTATTCGAAGATATTGATGTGATTATGAACTAAAGAACTAAGTTTCTAAATACATATATACATTCATGTATGTGCACGAAATGAGTGCATATGAACAAGTGGTTAGGAGTATTGAAAGATTGAATTGGTTTAAATGGTAATTATGGAAATTTTAAGTGTACAAAGGTTAAGTATTATGTACGTGATGCTTACTTGCTATGTGAATTCGACTTCGGTTGAATTATGAATGTGCTTTGGGAATCAATTATGAAATGGTTATATGTTATGTTAAATGAGTATTGATTCTATGAAATTGTTCATGAAAGATTATGACATGAATATGAGATTCTAAACATGGAAATCAAATGTGATTATACTGTTATGTTTTAGTTTGATTGATTGAATTAGAAGTAGCAATGAAGCTTTTAGATGCGAAAGAGTATATGATCTCAAGTTTGGATGAAATAGATAAATTATATGTGCATACATGGGCTTTGAACTATTTGACCGAATGGTGATATCTCTTGACACTGTTAAATGTGATTTGTGCAAGGTCTAAGACTATGAAACTTAGTGGTAAAACAACAATTAAAGATGTTCAGTACATTAAGTTGACCAGGTATGTATCATATACTTGTATGTGATTTTTAATTTGGATTGAATCAAAAGTATATAAAGTGATGCATATGTGAAAAAGTGTACGAATGTAAATGTGACCACAGTTCATGTGACTATGATACATTTGGCCAATGCGTAATGTCATAAGAACGTATTTGATTAAAGTATAATAGAGGAATTTAGATTCAAGTGAAATTATATGCTAAGTGTGCCTTGGGTGCTTGTGAGTATTCGACCATCTTGGTCATTTTCATGGTAATATATGTAGTAGCTAGGTGATGTGATTATTGAAATTATAGTTTGTTATGGAACTCTAGATTGACTTCATTGAACAAAAGAAATGAATGGTAAATGATATTGGATGAAAACATTTTGTGACAATAAGCTCAAGGCCAAGGAAATATTAATTAGACCATGTGCAAATTTTGTGTAGGCTTATACAGCCAAATGAGACTTCACTTGGACCTTGTATATGAGATAAATATGTTTATTTCAGCAAAGTTATTTGTTTTACTTATGACTTACTAAGCCTATGAAAGCTTACTCCGTGGTTACGTTTCTCTATTTTATAGATTGTTGATTCTTGCCATTTGCTCGGGGATCGTCAGCAACTCGTCACACTATCACTATCTATCGTGTCGGTACTGTTATGTTTTAGAACTAGT
The DNA here is from genome assembly GCA_020496765.1 of Gossypium stocksii. Classification (NCBI taxonomy): domain Eukaryota; kingdom Viridiplantae; phylum Streptophyta; class Magnoliopsida; order Malvales; family Malvaceae; genus Gossypium; species Gossypium stocksii. The sequence continues at coordinate 49,677,653 of CM035624.1, forward strand.
ATGGCATGTATAGAATAGACTAAAGTGACTGATAATTCCAAATTGTAACTGTTATCGCCATGTGAATAAGGCACCTTTAGAGAGTTTACTTTTATAAGATTTAAATTTGGTCTTTGTTTGTGTCTAGCAATTGTGTATATAAATGATCTTTTATTCAAGAAAATGTTCATAATTTTACTATTTTGATCTGTTTTCTAATTTCCAGTAACGCCTCGTCCTATTCCGGTGATGGTTACGGGATAGGGGTGTTACAGTTCAAGTAAAAAGAATGGGGAGAATATTCGGTAAGAAGAAGATGGGATGAGGAGAACAGAAAATGATTGAAAGAAAAGAGAAGAAAGCGATTCAGCCAAGGCAAGAAGAATTCAGCTTAGAAGAGTAAAGAAAACAAAATTGAAACTAAAGTAGAGATGAAAGCAAACAAAAGGTTCGGCTAAGGCAAAAATCGATTGAAGATGAAATGAATAGAAAGGAGAGAAAGAAAAGAGTGATTCGACCAAAAAGAACAAGGTAATCGATTTTGGTATGTAAAAAACAACGAAGAAATTTAAAAGACTAAGAAGGAATGTTCGGTTCAGAGGTGAAACGATTAACAAGAAAAGGAAAGAATTGAGAAGTACTCAGTCAAAACATTCGGCTTTCACCAATGTCAAATGTTCGATTTGAAAAAAGAAGAGATGAAGGGTAAAGGTTACTCAGGTATTCTGCCAAAAAGAGAAACAAGAGATTGGGAAAAATTCCCAGGAGTATGCAACTAAAGCAATTAAAACAAACGCACAGAAGCTGCCACCTTGAGAAAATGAGGACAAATACGACACTCAGCTAGCTAACATAAATTAGCATAGCACAAAAACCCCTAATTGTTGAATGCTCTTAACCAAAGTCCCTTAACTGAATTTGTAAAAAGTTCCTTCACTAACCCATTCGGCACCTAAAAGCCTAGGACCAAATATGCATGATGAAGAATCCCTTTTTCGGCCAACTACTATCACTCCTCACAACCTCCCATCATCCCCTACTACAAACTCTCTAGCTACCAATCTGTATCACTTTCAAACTCCTTCCATACCAACCTTCATTCATAACCACAACCTCCGTTATCCAATTCCTTGATTTCCTCCCTTTGACCTCTTCCACAACCACCTCAGCAGACTCCCATTACAACACAGTCACAACTTGTAAAATAAATGCTCCAATGCTCAAACCAAGCCTCGAACCTCAGTCCTCCTTGCCACACTTGTGATGCCACCTTGCCACTAGACCACAAGCTCACTTGTGTCACATTTCTACCCCAAACATTTATAAGGCCTTCATGCCAAGACCTAGATTCACTTAAGAGCAAAAATCAACAATTTACAAAAAGTCAAAGCTTGAACCCAGGACTTCTCAGGCACTTCCAAACACACCCAAATCATCTAACTAATCTACCAAACACACAATTCTGATATTTAGATACACAACAAAATATTTATAAGCTGCCTTCTAACTGATCCCATGCTCAAGGCCCAACACTTTTAGGCTCAATTTCAAGGCGTTACATATGTCCAAGCTTTGTGATATGGCTTGTTTTGGAAATGGTTATTTTGGCATGAAAGTTTTATATGATATACTTTTTTTATGGTAAATTTGATGAATGGTATATGGATTATATGATGTTTGAATGTGATTAAGTTGTTAGGTTTTAATTGTGGATGAATTGGTATATATGTGTTTGTTTAGGCTGAATTGGTTATTCTTTTGGTATATGGAATTGGTACAATTTGATGTTTGTAGGTATATACCAAATTGGGTGTGAAAATGGATTAAACCAAGCCTATTTCGTGCCACACAGCCTAAGCACACGGGCGTGTGTCTCGGCTGTGTAACCCCTGCACCTGAATTAAATTGGATAATACAGCACACGGGCTGGACACACAGGCATGTTTGGGACCTATGTAGCTAAGTTAGGATGACACACGATCTAGACACACGGGCGTGTCTAGTAGCCGTGTGGCCAAGTCAGTATGTATGCCCTATTTTCACATGGCCTGGACACATAGGCGTGTCTGGTGACCGTGTGAGGCACACGGGCTAGGTACACGCTGTGTGAGCCTATTTTGAAAATTTTCTCAAGTTTTCCAAACTTTCTCATATGATGTCAAATCAGTCTTGAATACTTGTATAGTGCTTTGTATGCTTGAATTAAGTATATTTAGAATGTAAATTAGTGATCTTTAGTGAATTGAGTTATTATTTGATAAAAGTTTAGAAATTTACAGTTCTGAATTGAGTTACAGGTTTGGTAATGCCCCTTACCTATTCCGGTGACGGTTACAGGATAGGGGTGTTACATTTTATTGGTATCAAAGCTACGGTTTAGTCGATTCTAGCACTACCATAGTGTATACAAGTTGAGCTATACATGCCATATACATAATTGTGATAGTACGATATCTCCTGGCATCTTTTAAATTATGCTTTATATAGTAAATGGATCCAAATCGAGCAATAGCCGACGATGTTGAAAGTAACGTGCCAGCTCCCACTCAAGGGACTGCGCCTACTAAATCGAGTCCCGCTACGGGCAGTTAGGGAGAAGCTAAACAAGCTTTCTTCCAATGATGTCTAAATGGTTTTCTAAGTTTGTGCGAGCAAACCCGGCTACTTCACAACCTCTACCCCCTCTGGTTCCCCAACCAAACCCTGAAATTGTATGAGGTACGGATCCTTTGAGATTGAATAGACCCCCTGTTGACAAAATACGTAAATATAGGGCCAAAGAATTTTGAGCTACAACTAGTGATGATGCTGAGAGGGCCGAATTCTGGCTTGAAAATGCGATTAGGGTTTTTGATGAATTAGCCTACACACCGGAAGAATGTTTGAAATGTCCTATTTCATTGTTACGAGATGCAACGTATCAGTGGTGGAATACCCTAATATCAGTTGTTCCGTGTGAAAGAGTTACATGGGATTTCTTTCAGACTGAATTCCGAAAGAAGTACATTAGTCAGCGATTCATCAACCAGAAAAGAAAAGAGATCATTGATTTGAAACAGGGTTGTATGACAGTAACAGAGTATGAAAGAGAATCCGTTCGACTTAATAAGTATGCTATGAATACATCTCTACTGAAGCTATTATGTGTAAAAGGTTCAAGGATGAACTAAATGAAGATATCCAATTATTATCAGAATATTTGAACTGAAAGAGTTTGTAGTTTTGGTTGATAGGGCTTGTAAAGCCGAGGAACTTGCTAAAGAAAAACGAAAAGCTAATTTTGAAATAAGAGAGTCTAGAAAGAGATTTACAAGTAAGTCGCATCAATCTAGATCAAAGAAATCAAAAGACTTTCATTCCCGTCCCACTACTTTTATGGGTGTAACGATCAAAGATAGAGATGCAAGATCATTCAATCCAAAGTCTCAAACGACGTCCGTTGCCAGTGTGGGTACTATGAGAAATACAGGACCTAATTGTAAACATTTTAACCGAAAGCACTATGGTGAGTGCCGACTGAAGAGTGGAGCATGTTTCAAATGCGGATCACTAGATCATTTCCTACGAGACTGTCCAGAGAGATCTACTACTGATAGAGACCAATCCGTAAAAGTGAGCAATACTCTTACCAGAGGTAGACCACCTCAGAATATTGGGAATCAGAGTGGAAACCATAGTGCTACATGAGATTCAAATGTTAGATCTGAGACACGCGCACCTACTCGAGCCTATACTATATGTGCACGCAAGGAAGCCTTGTCGCTTGATGTTATTACCAGTACGTTTTCTCTTTTTAACACTGATATAGTTGCGTTGATAGATCCTAGATCAACCTATTCGTATATCTGTATGGAACTAGTGTTTAAAAAGAGTTTACATATAGAGTCTACAGAATTTGTAGTTAAAGTATCAAATTCATTAGGCAAGTCAGTATTAGTTGATAAAATCTATAAAAAATGTCCATTAATAACCCGGGGATACTGTTTTCCGGCTGACTTGATGCTCCTACCATTTGATAAATTTAATGTGATATTGGGAATGGATAGGTTGAATATGCATGAGGCAGTTGTTAATTGACGACGAGAGATTATGGAATTGAAATTTTAGAAAAGTGAAACTCTTCATATAGAATCTAATGATTCGAATGAATTACCGATTGTGAAATCTGCTATGCGAGCTCAAAAATGTGTGAAAAGGGTTGTGATATGTACTTAGCATATGTACTGGAGACTAAGGTGTCGAAATCGAAGATCGAATCTATACCGGTTGTCTGTGAATTTCTAGATGTTTTTCTAGAAGAATTACCAGGTTTACCGCCAATCAGAGAGGTTGAATTTGGCATTGAGTTGTTACCAGGTACTACACCAATATCGATAGCTCCATACAAAATGGCACTGACTGAATTGAAAGAGTTAAAAGCATAGTTGTAAGAATTAACTGATAGAAGTTTTGCTCAACTGAGTTTTTCACCTTGAGGTGCTCTGGTATTATTCGTGAAAAAGAAAGACGGGTCAATGAGAATGTGTATCGATTATCGGCAATTGAATAAAGTGACTGTAAAGAATAAGTATCCTCTACCACGAATCGATGATTTGTTTGATCCGTTAAAAGGGGCTATAGTATTTTCAAAGATTGATATGAGATTAGGCTACTATCAGTTGCGGGTTAAAGACTCGGATATACTGAAGACTGCTTTTAGAACACGATACGGTCACTATGAATTTTTAGTTATGCCTTTTGGTTTGACTAATGCTCCTGCGGTGTTTATGGATCTAATGAATCATATATTCAGACCATATTTACACAGATTTGTTGTCATGCTCATTGACGACATTCTGATGTATTCTTGTGATGAGACAGAGCATACCGAACATTTGAGGATTGTGTTACAGACTTTGAGAGATAAATAGTTATATGTTAAATTCAGCAAATGTGAATTCTGGCTTCAGGAAGTTGGATTTCTGGATCATATTGTTTCAGCAGAAGGCATCAGAGTTGATCCGAGCAAAATATCTGCAATATTAGACTAGAAACCACCGAAGAATGTATCTAAAATCAGAAGTTTCCTAGGTTTAATGGGTTATTACCGAAGATTCGTCAAAGGATTCTCGATGATTGCAGTTCTGTTAACTCGATTACTTCAAAAAGATGTGAAATTCGAGTGGACTGAAAAGTTTCAACAAAGCTTCGAACAGTTGAAAGCATTGTTAACAGAGGCACCAGTTTTAGTTCAACCTGAATCAAGTAAAGAATTCGTGATTTATAGTGATGCATCGTTAACGAACTAGGCTGTGTATTAATGCAAGATGGAAAAGTTGTAGCTTATGCTTCCCTATAGTTGAAACCACACGAGAAGAATTACCCAACACATGATCTTGAGTTAGTCGCGATAGTCTTTGCATTAAAGATTTGGCGACACTATCTATATGGCGAGAAATGTCGAATATTCACAGATCATAAAAGTCTAAAGTACTTAATGTCACAAAGAGATTTAAATCTGTGACAACGGAGATGGCTAGAATTACTGAAAGATTACGAGTTGGTAACTAATTATCATCCGGGAAAAGCTAATGTTGTAGCTGACGCTTTGAGCCGGAAGTCCCTGTTTGCTTTGCGGGCTATGAACACTCAAATGATGCTAGGTGATGAAGGATCTATTTTAGCTAAGTTAAAAGCTAAACCGATATTTCTATAACAAATCTGCGAAGCTCAGAAAAATGACACAGAATTGCAAGCTAAACGACTTCAGTGTGAGCCTAATTCTGATTCTGAATTTAGTATTGGAACTGGTGATTGTTTAATTTTCTGAAATAGAATTTGTATACCGAAAGATACCAAACTCATTAGAAAGATTCTAAATGAAGCACACAGTAGTCAATTTTCTGTTCATCCGGGTAGTACTAAAATGTATAACCATCTAAAGCAATTATACTGGTGGTCTGGGATGAAACAAGATATATCAGAGTTTGTATCAAGATTTTTAATCTGTCACCAAGTTAAAGTCGAACTTCAAATGCCATCAGGTTTATTACAACTAGTTATGATTTTGGAATGGAAATGGGACAGTGTTACAATAGATTTCATATCGGGATTGCCCCTGACTCTGAAAAGAAAGATGCAATCTGGGTTATAGTAGATCGATTGAAGAAATCTGCTCATTTTATACCAGTACGGACATATTGCTCTTTGGATAAACTAGCCGAGTTTTACTTCTCTGCAATTGTATGACTACATCGTGTACCTTTGTCTATTATATCCGATAGAGACCTGAGATTCACAATAAGATTCTGGAAGAAATTACAAGAAGCTCTGAGAACAAAATTGAATTTCAGTACAGCTTTCCATCCCCAGACTGACGGTCAGTCCAAAAGAATTATACAAATTTTAGAGGATATGTTACGATGTTGCATCCTTGAATTTGAAGGTAGCTGGGACAAACACTTACGTCTGATTGAATTTGCATATAATAATGGTTTCCAGACGAGTTTGAAAATGGCTCCGTACGAAGCATTATACGGTCGTAAATGTTGAACACCGTTATACTGGACAGAATTGAGTGAGAAAAAGATACACGGGGTTGAATTGATTAGAGAAACAGAAGAAAAAGTGAAAGTGATTCGCGACATCCTAAAAGCAACTACTGGTAGGTAGAAATCATATGTGGATTTGAAACGAAAAGAAATAGAGTTTCAGGTCAGAGATTGGGTATTTTTGAAAGTATCACCGTGGAAGAGAATTCTCCGTTTCGGCCGTAAAGGAAAGTTAAGTCTACGATTCATCAGGCCATATGAAATTGTTGAAAGAATAGGGCCTGTAGCCTATCGACTATTGTTACTGTTGAAAAGATACAGATCAAATCCATCACATGTGATATCTCCCGTTGATGTGGAAATACAGTCAGACTTGTCTTACAACGAAGAACAGATCAAGATTCTGGCCCGAGAAATCAAAGAGTTGAGAAATAAACGTATAGCACTTGTGAAAGTTCTTTGGTGTAAACATGGGATAAAGGAAGCTACGTGGGAACCTGATGAAGCTATGTGAAAATAGTACCCTGACCTATTTAAAGGTAAGATTTTCGGGGACGAAAATCCCTAAAAAGGGAGAGAGTCGTAACTGCCCATTTTTGAGTCTGATCGGAACAAGTGGTTTCGAGACCACTTAATCGAGTCAAAATAATGATTTTATTATTTTATTAATGTTTATATCATGATAGAATTACCATTTGAAAATTTCATAAAGGAATTTTACCATTTGAATAGTTAATTTGTTAAAAAAGACTAAACCGCGTAAAGCGATAAACTTGAGTTCTATTAACAGAATGGCTTAAATTACTTTGGTTTTATTAATGGAGGTCCTTGCATGGTAAATATACCATGAGTAACATGAATGGACAGTTTTGGGTTCATAAAATATGATTTACAAGTTGTTTTTGTAAGGTTAAAATTGTAAAATGGCTAATATATGTTATATTTGTAAAACAAAATAGAAATATGGCTTTATTTTCTTCATCCATAATCGATTATAAGCTAGAAAGAAGCTATCTTCACATTTTAGGGCTCGGCAACTTTGATCTTCAATCAAGGTACAGTTTAAGCTTGATTTTTAATGATTTCTATGTTTTTGAGCTCGTTACAACTTGGTATAACTAGCCTGTACCTCAATTTCTGAAATTGGTTATGTTTTTGAAATGTTCCATTGTTGAATACATGTATATCTTGATGTTTCTTGCTAGATTATCAATGGTTGTTATTAGATATACAAGTTTTATAAAGGAATTTTTATAAAAATGTGAATTTGGGATTAAATTGAAAAAGATAGAAATCTTGTGGTTAGAAATGTGAAATAATTGAAAATGTGGGCTTAGTAGAAGCCATATGAAATTCAGCTAAGGTAATTTGTAAATAAAAATGTGTAATTTGTCATTTTTTGTATAAAAGACTAAATTACAAAATAGTAAAAAGTATAGGGGCAAATGTGTAAATTGCCATATATGTGAATTAGGGACTAAATTGAATTGAATGGCTACTAAAAGCATTAAATTTGATAAAATATAGATCAAGATAAACAAATATCATAATTTGATCGGGAGAAATGGAAGGTAGACGAGTAGATATCGGATTTACGAGCTATTACGAGGTAAGTTTGTATAATTAGAATCAAATTTATGTTTATAATTGAAATGATTGAATTGCATATTGTATAAATGTGTATATGAAATAATGAATTAAAATGCCTATTGGTTATATGCTTTGATTAAGTGTCAAGTCCCATTTGAACCGTAGAAAGACATAGGATACAAGTGAATGTCATTAGGGTTACTATTTGGTCGAGCTCCTGCATTCGTTGTCGACTCACCACAGCTCATGAGCTTACTGTTCAGCCTTCGAGCTTACAGTTTAGCTCTACGGAGCTTACAGTTCAGCTCTATGGGGCTTACAGTTCAACTCGTTTAAGCTTACAGTTTACCAGCTCAAGAGGAGCATACCGATTCTAGCTCAAAAGAGCATACATGATGAATTGACGGATTACCGGTTATACACTTAGTGTGTATCACCCTAGTATCCCTTAATATTTCTGAAGGTTCAACGGGCACTATACCGATATGAATTATAAAGATTATATGTTACAAAGGTTACATGTTGTACACAACTTACATGAGCTTATTATTAAATGAACTACATGTTTACATGTATATATGATATATGTTTGTTACATGGAGAATAAGCTTGATATTAGCTAATGGTATATGAGTACATCAAGTATATATATATATATGACATGATACATGAGACCTAAGACATGATACATGAGACCTAAGGTTGATATGATTACAATGATACTTGAATTACATGATTGAATTGGCTATATGATACATGAGTACATGGAATATATGGTTTTTGTGTAACTAACATGTGAATGGTGTTTTGAATAGGAATTAAGGACATATGACTTAGTTTAATAATGTTTTAAATGCTTTAATTGTTGAATCGGTAAGTTTAATTCTATATTATACGGGCTTACTAAGCTTTCAAAGCTTAGTCTATTTATTTTTCCCGTGTTTTATAGATTTCAGAAGCTAGCTCGATTTGGGACAAAGTCAGAGATTACTATCGCATTATCCAAGCAACTTTTAGTACTTTTGGAACTTGTAAATGATGTAAATATGACATGTATAGGCTAATCTTTAAGTTGACTCTTTTGGTCACTTATGCTAGTGAATATAGTATGAATTTTGGTATATGTCCAAGCTATGTGATATGGCTTGGTTTGGAAATGGTTATTTTGGCATGAAAGTTTCATATGATATACTCTTTTTTGTGGTAAATTTGATGAATGGTATATGGCTTATATGATGTTTGAATGTGATTAAGTTGTTAGGTTTTAATTGTGGATGGATTGGTATATATATATATGTTTGTTTAGGCTAAATTGGTTGTTCTTTTCGTATATGAAATTGGTACCATTTGATGTTTGCAGGTACATACCAAATTGGGTGTGAAAAATGGCTTAAACCAAGCCTATTTCGTGCCACACGGCCTAAGCACACGGGCATGTGTCTCGGTCGTGTAACCCCTACACCCTAATTAAATTGGACAGTATGGCACATGGGCTGGACAAACGGGCGTGTTTGGGACCCGTGTAGCTAAGTCAGGATGACACACAGGCTGGACACATGGACGTGTCTAGTAGCCGTGTGGCCAAGCCAGTATGTATGCCCTGTTTTCACATGGCCTGGACACATGAGCGTGCCTGGTGACCGTGTGAGGCACACGGCCTAGGTATTCAGCCGTGTGGCCAAACTTTTTCATATGATATCAAATCAGTCCTGAATACTTGTATAGTGCTTTGTATGCTTGAATTAAGTATATTTAGACTGTAAATGAGTGATCTTTACTGAATTCAGTTATAATTTGATAAACATTTAGAAATTTACTATTCCGATTTGAGTTACAGGTTCCGTAATGTAACACTCCTATCCCCGTAACTGTCACCAGAATAGGTAAGGGGCATTACCTGACTTGTAACATCGATTGGAACAGTATTATCAACATATCCAAAACATTTTCATGCATTCACAATCAATTCATGTAATCAATCATATAAAGCTATAATAATAACATAGGGACTCATTTGAAAACATATAAAAGATGGAAAAAAACTTAAAAGAATTCGGAATAGGGTCACACGACCGTGTGCCCTGACTGTGTGCCCTACACGGTCACCAGACACACCCGTGTGTCCAGGCTGTGGCAAAACAGGGCATACATACTGCCTTGTGCACACGGCCACAAGATAAGTCCGTGTGTGTAGGCCATGTAAACCTTAGGAAGCTACTGACTTGTGCCAACGGGTACAAGACACAGCCGTGTGTCTAGCTCGTGTGACATCCTGACCAATTTAACTATAATACAGGGGTCACACGGTCGAGTCACACGCCCATGTGGCACAAAATAAGCTTGATACAAGCCATTTTCACACCCCAAATAATCATGTACCTACAAGCATCAAATCATAACAATTTCATAAACCAATTGAACAACCAATTCAGCCAATTCAATCAACAAATAGACCATTACACAACAACCAACTCAAAGTCATATAATTAACACAAACCATGAATACAATTCAAGTATCCATTTCAAGTCAAAAACTATAATTTAAGCCTCAATTTCATCTATTTCAATCATATCATAATCTTACCAATTCACCAATAACCTCATACCAAATGATCATTGTCTCATTCTGTAGCACCCTAAACCAGGCCCAGATGTTATGGCTGTATCTGGCGGTGTCACATTGAAGTGTATTTTGAAATCGTGACTCTATTCAATTTTGTTACGAAAACCTTTTCTTAGTTTAGTAAAACAATAAATCCAAATAGTTCATTTCATCTGATTATATAAAAGAATAGGTTTTTTAGAAAACTCATTTATTGCAGAAGCTTTGCTTAAAAACCATTTATTGTGTTATCACGAGATTTTAGAAAATAGATATCTCTTATAAAACCGCGCCCTAGAGCTATCATGTTCAAAAGATATATAAACAACCCCAAATTAAGTTTAAAAATAAAATTAGTAATGGCTTTATTACAAACCCAGAATAAATCGATAATTAAGGTGAATTTAAAATTTAATGCAACTAAAAAGGAAAAGGTGGTCGAGTCCAAGTCCCCCGCAGCACCGAATCGTCTAAGCCTGAGGATTACCTACACAATGAGCAGATGGGTGAGTTTACGAAAACTCAGTGTGTAACCCTAGAAATAATAGTATAATAGAATCAGACTAGGCTAGAGCCCATTATAGTAGCATATCATAATCAGTGGGCCTAAGCCCATTACAGTAATAGTATAGCATGCAATTAGAATCCTACCCAACCATTCTCTACACTCCATCTTCGTCCAACCCATCACTCTATATAGGGATATAATCAACCCACCCAACCCTACACTCCACAGTGTAGCATCAATACGGCACTATCAACACAATCAGCAGTGCTGCCAGAATATTAGGCTAGAAGCCATCAGAATAATGCAGCGAAGCTGCTAGAACGGAACACTTCCTCCATAAGAATATACCCAACCCCCATGCAATGCAACATAATCAATGTCATGTCATAGTATAATGCAGAGTATAAACACATATCAATTACATCTCATTGCATGCATAATCAATCGAACAACATACAGGGTCAAAACGGACATTTTACCTACGAGGGGTATTTTGGTCATTTTACCCCTTAGGGCATTTTAGATCGTTTAACAGTGTGAGCCTAAGTATGTGAAGGCCCATCAGTAGGCCCATAGTCGTCTAGCAACACATACAACCAAACAGTCTAGAAATTCGTGCATGGGCTAAGGCCCAACTAGCGGGCCCACGAGCCCATTGGGCCCATTCGACCCATTTTGACCTAACTTATGAAACCGCTCATGATGGTCATTTCTCGATGTAGGGCCACTATTCATGGCTCCAGCCGATCACATGTGCGTTCGCACGCCCATGTGGCCAAACATTCGATTCGTCGCTTTTTGGCATTTGACATTTCGGCATTTCGCCTTTATAACTTAATAGTGTGATTAACACACACCTGTCTACATGTCGCGCGACTAGCCCCCTCGTATAGAACTGAAAATCCAACAATACCTTGTTAGTCAATTACCCTTAGAGTTACACACTTCCAACATTTAATCAAAATACAAGCTTCTTCACCTTGTACCCACGAAGATTCCTAGATCCCCTAAGTCCAATAATTAGAACCGATTATGCTCTTGGTTGAATACCTATAACAGTACACATCCTATTAGCCACCATCGTCTACGAGACAAGAAAACTTAAAGCCCCAATACATAGCCATGGAGCATTCAGCCAACTACACTTTCCCACTATACAGTTGATACGCCACATGCAACGAGGAGAGAACCCGACCCAAGCCTCTACAACGGATTCGCCCCTGCCAAGATTCAACAGAAAAAGAGTTGTTAGGAGACACCCTACATTTGCCCCCCTAAAAGAAAGAATAGGGAAACTGATCTTAACAGTATGGCCAAAAAAGTTTGGCAAAAACAGAATAATAAGATAGCAACACAATCTTACCGAATAACCAAAAGAACTTCGGGAAAAAGTCAATCAAGAAGTTTTGGCTAACACAATAACAGCAAAGGATTTGAGGGGAAGAGAGTAAGAGAAGAAAAGGTGATCATTCGGTCAGAAGAAAAGAATGAAAGGGAGGATGACTTCCAATAGTGTATTTGGCCAAGAAAGGTAATGCAAAAAAAAGTGAGAAGAAATTAGAAGAGTATTCGGCTTTTGAATAGAAGGAAGGGTAAATGATGCTAGCACATTCGGCCAAGAGAGATTATGTCGAAACAATTGAGGGAAAAGAATCTAGGAAGTATTCGACTTAGACTAAAAGAAAATGCAAGGCTACCAAACGAGAATCTTTCAAAGCAAAAAGTGCAAAAAAGGAGTTGATAGGAAACCAAAGCGAAAAGTGACCAAAACTTCAGCAAAACGAAACAACAGAGGACAACTAGTCGAAACCCCCACATTACATACCGATTCGGCCACAAGAGGAATTTAAATTCAGTCCATCACTCTTCTAAATTCGAAATACCTTAACTTACTCCTTGATTTATGCAACCAACCAAAACAAATCACATCCTAACACCACCATATCCCTTAAATTCCTCCCCAAGACCGATTCAACCAACCAACCTAAAGAGTTTGGTCAAACTCAACCACTTCCATGGCACAACTGCAAAAATAAACATGCTCCCTCTAAGATTCGAACCCCAGCTCTCCTTGCCATACTAGTGACGCCACTTCCACCTGACTACACCTCTCTTTGTGACGCAAAACAGTCACAATTAAATATAAGGCTTCAAACTAAAGTCCATATCCCTTTAAATGCCCAAAAAAATAAAAATTTTCTACAGACCAAAGCTTGAACCTAAGCCTTCCCAAAGACTCCCAAACACCCCAATTCACTTAACTAACACTCCAACATGCAACTAAAACAGAACAAACAGAATTAAAGAATGCCAGATTTTAGGGCGTTACACATTCACCAAAATATGATCATTTACCACAAGCATTAACCAACTTATCAATTATCAAACATTCAACCATACCAAAACCTCATTCACATATTCACCATAAGTAGACATATCATAAGAAACTTTCATATCAATTTAACCATTTTGTAGCCAAGCCATATCACATAGCTTGGACATATAACAAAATCATACCACACTCATTAGCATAGATAACCATAAAGACCAACTTATAAACTAGCCTATACATGCCATATTTATAACATTTACAAATATCCAAAAGTATCGAAAGGTTGTTTGGATAGTACGATTGCAATCTCTGACTTAGTCCAAATTGAGCTAGCTTCTGAATCTATAAAACATGGAAAAAAATAAACAGAGTAAGCTTTAAAAGCTTAGTAAGCCCGTATAATATAGAAACAAACTTACCAAATATAAATAAGTAATTTAAGCAATAATAACCAATTCATATGCTCATATCGTCTATTCAAAAGATTCAACCAAATGTTAGTCATATACAACAATCATATATTCATCCATACAAAGGATGAAACCAAGCATATAACATTCATGTACATTTCAATACTTATAACATATCACTTCCCATTTTCTATTTATAAGATCATATAAACCATGTCACATTTTATACATATAACTCATATACTCCATTTATCAAGTCATCAAATAGCATTTATACTCTTGTACCATATAATCCTTTTAAACCATGTAACATATAACATGTAGTCATATACTTGTAACATATCATTCATGTAGTTCATGTAATCCATGTAGTTCACACAACATATATACATACCATGTACATTTTGTATCTTGATAACATGTATTTTCTTATTTTCATATCGGTAAATTGCCCATTGAACCTTTGGAAACATCGAGGGATACTCGGGTGATACATACACAGTGTATAAATGTAACCTATAAACCATCAATTCATCGTATACGCTCTTTCGAGCCATGTACTGTATGCTCCTCCTAAGCCGGTAACGGTAAGCCCGAAGGCTGAACATGTAAGCCCGAAGGCTGAACGGTAAGCCCAAAAGCTAAACATGTGAGCCTAAACGATAAACGGTAAGCCCGAAGGCTAAACATGTGAGCCTGAGCACTAAACGGTAGGCACGAAGGCTGAACATGTAAGCTCATGAGGTATGGTGAGTCCGCAACAAATGTAAGAGCTCAACCACCCTATAGCCCTAGTGACATGTCACTTGTATCCTACGACTTTCTACGGTTCAAACGGGACTCGGTAATCAAATTGAACATGTAACCAATAGGCATTTCAATACATTATTTCACATATATACATTTATACAATATGAAATTCAGCATGTGTTTAATAGGCAAACTTAATTCCATAGTTCATTATACATTCACATAACATTAAAATAACAATTATAATCATTATACAAGCTCGATTCTAATTATACGAACTTACCTCGATTTAGCTTGTAAACTCGCTATCTACTCGTCTACCTTTCGTTTCCCCCGATCAAGTTCTGGGATTTGTTTATCTTGATCTATATTAATCAAATTTAACTCAATTATTCAACAACACATTCAATTTAGTCCAAAGACATGTATTTTAGCCATTTTGCAAAATAGCCCTTGTATTTTCATACTTTGACAATTTAGTCCTAAATTCTCAAAATAACAAATTGCACACTTTTAACTGAAATTCACCATAGCCGATTACTCCTATAGTCCTTATAAGTCCATACCTTTCATTTAATCACATTTCTAACCATAAAATTTCTATCTTTTTTAATTTAATCCCGTATACTCAATTTTATTAAAAATTACTTTATAAAACTCGTATATCTCTAGCCAACCATTCATAATCTATCAAGAAACACCAAAATAAACTTGTATTCAACAATGGCACATTTCAAAAACATCACCAATTTTAGAAATTGAGGCACGGACTAGCTAGAGTACATAGCAACAATCTCAAAAATGTAAAAATTATCAAAAACTAATACAAAACATACATTTAATCAAGATAGAAAGTAACCGAATATCATGAAGCTTAGAAACCCCTTTTCTTTCTTTTGGTAATCGTTCATGAACAAATAAAATAAAGACATTTTCTATTTTGTTTTAACTATATAACATGTATTAACCAATTTATAAATTTAACCTTTACTAAAAACATGTTTATTCATTCAAATTATGGACACTACTGTCCAAGCATTCAATTAATGGCCAAATTCCATTATAAGGACTTCTATTAATAAAACCATAATCAAATAATCCACTTATGCAATAGAACTCATATTTATCGCTTTATGCGATTTAGTCCTTTTTATTAAATTAGCTAACCAAACGGTAAAACTTCTTTACGAAACTTTTGTACGATAATTATGACATGCTGTAAATAGAAATGAATTAATAAAAATAATATTTTAACTCGGTTAAGTGGTCCCAAAACACCCATTTTGATTAGGGTCTAAATCGGGCTGTTACAAGTAATGCCCCTTACCTATTCCGGTGACAGTTATAGGATAGGGGTGTTACAATTATTAAAGATGTTCTAGTAAAAATTGATAAATTCATATTCCTTGTTGATTTTTTTGTTTTAGACATGGATAAAAGTATGAAGTACTTTTAATTTTAGGAGAACCCTTTTTAGTAACTGCTAGAACCATTACTGATGTTGGTACAGGTGAATTAGTACTTCGTGTAGGTGACAAAATGATTACTCTCCAAGCTCGTGATTTTGTTAACACATCTAATGATCGAGATGATTTTACAAATTATGTTAATATGAGTAACCATGTGGCTCAAACTTCTTTGTAGGAAACCCTTCAAAAAAATGTGATGGAGCCACGTTCCAGTCCATGCGACATATACAGAACGACTCATGATGAACAAATGATGCAAATCAATGAACTAGATAAATGGCGAACACATGTTAAGGAGAAACCAAAAAAGCACAATGAAGAGTTAAGGAGACACCATGATAGGCAAGTGGATGGAACAAAACAATTCAAGGTTGGAGACAAGATACTTTTAAATAAAACAGATCCTCAAATTGTGACTTCGGAGCTTGATACAAACGGATCAAATACCTTTACGGTACTGAATGTTTTCCCATACTGTACAGTTGAGGTAACCCATTTTGAATTTGGCACATTTAAGGTAAATGGTACTCAACTTAAACCTTATGTTGATAATAGAATTGATAATGAGAAAGAGGAGTTTCGACTCCGTGAACCACCATGACCGTGTGAATGAGAGGTAAGCCAAGCTTAGACTTTAAATAAGCCCTTCTCAGGAGGCAACCTGAATGTTTAACTTTTGCTAATGCTTTTAATCCTATTGCATGCTAATTTAAATTCTAAAAACAAAATGTTTTTGACCCACATGGCCTAGACACGCGGGTGTGTCCCGGGCCGTGTGCACTATAAGGGGTTCAACAGTGAGTTACACGGCCTGGGGACATGGCCGTATGACCTACACGGCCTGGACACACGGGCGTGTCCTTGGCCGTGTGGATACTGGGACTTAAATTTTCAAAAATTCGACGATTACAAGGCCTAAAATGACACACACAACCTGGCGACATGGCCCTGTGACCCATACGGCCAGAACACCTGGGCATGTCCTAGGCCGTGTGAAACTTGGAGCTAATTTTTCAAAGTCAAAGAGTTACACAAGTAGGAGACACATCCGTGTGAGAGAGACAATCAGGCCACAAGGGCGTGTGGGAGTCCACACGGGCGTAGGACAAGCGAAGGAGATCACACACGGCCTGTACAACAGTCGTGTAAAATCTGGGATTAATTTTTAATTCCACATGGGCTAAAAACACCCCACACAGTCGTGTGACACGGCCTTGTGGCCCAAGCCCTAAAATTTCTTTCTCCAATTTGTTTCTTTCTTCTTCCCCAACCAAGCCACCCCTTTTATTTTATTTTATTGTTATATTATTTATTTTTATTTTCCTAATTTTATTTTATTTATTTATTATTCTTATACTTAAATTTTAAATTTATTTTAATTTTTCTACTATTTCTATTATTTTTAGTATTTTTTTACTATTATTATTACAATTACCTTTAAGTTTATTGGTATCATTCAGTTTTTTTCTCTTTTATTTTTTCGTTTATTTTTTATTTTGTTTATCTTTCTTTTTAATTTTGTTTTCGTTGCTTTATTTTTTTATTATTTTCTTAAACTTATTTTAAGTATTTTTTGAAATATATTTTTATGGTTTTTCTAATCGAGTTATAACCCCTTAATCTTCACTATTTATGTTTATTTTCTTATTAGTTTGTTCGGAATCATGCACTACATCGAGATTTGTCTACAATTTCGCTTTTCACTATTTTGGGGATTTCATCCAATATTCAGGGTAGTTTCAGTTTTCTCCCTCTCTTATGATATTCTATTTATACTATGATTATATTTGTTTGTACATTGAGGACAATGTACATCTTAAGTGTGGGGAGCTTATTTATATAATTATTAGAAAATCCTTGAATTATGTTTTGTGTTTAAGTAATTTCTCATACTTCTATTAGAATGAATTTTTATCGATTTGTGATTTTTATTGATTTTTCTGGATTAAATTCGTAGATATTTGTGCATTGGTTGTTTTAAACTTTAAGACATGAAGAATCAAGCATGATAAGTTTATTTTCAAAATTAAAAAAAAAATTAGGTTGTTTCCCTGAATTAAGGTATTATCTTGAAGTTTTAAATTTACAAGTTTGACATCAAAAATCATAATTTTTTGTGAGATTTTGAGCCTTTAGAACATATATTTCTCTTGCTCATTTGATTACTAGTTATAAGTGTGTCAATTTGATTTGTTATTCTAGAATTTGCTTCAATTATGCATTGTCGAGACCACACCTTTGATTTGATATAATGAAATGATAAAGGCAGTTAGGTTTTAACCCACTTATCCCATAAAAAGTGTAACAGTCCGGTTTAGACCCTAGTCGAAACAGTGGTTTTGGAACCACAAATCTGAGGTCAGAAAAAACATTTTTAATATTATTTTTTGTTATTAAAGCATGATATATAATATGTGTGAAAGTTTCGTATGAAAATTTTACTGTTTATGTGCTCAATTTGATAACAAGGACCTAGTCACAAAAAGTCAAAAGTTGCATTAAACTTGTTTAAAGTGTTTAATTGCCATGGCTTATTAAATGAAAGGTCCTTATGTTGTTATTAAACCATTTTTAGTGGAGATGGACATAAATGGGCATTAAATAGCTGATATTAAATGTTTTTTTATTAAGGTTAAAATGGTAATTAGGTTATTAAGTTATTATTAATAAAACCAAAGTTAAAAATTAGATTTATTATCATCACCCTTGCCGAATGTGAGAAGTAAAATATCACCATTTTAGGGCTTGAGGTTTCGACACTTAAAAGCTTGATTAAGGTATGGTTCTGACTTGGTTTTTGATGATTTCTATGTTTTTGAGATTGTTGCATCTTGCTCTAGCTAGCCCATGTCTTAATTTCAGAAATGGTTGATGATTTTATGATATGCCATTGATGAATTTATGAGTTTTGTGATGTTTGAAGATGAAAAACAAGTATCTGTGGATAGATAGACATGTTTTGTAAAATGATTTTTGATTAATTTACCTATTAAGGATTAAATTGTAAAAATGAGAAAATATGGGGTTAAAATGTGAAATAAATGAAAATTTTGGGCTGCTAGAGGCTATATGAAAATTTGACTAAGCTATGGATTTGATGAATTATGTGTATTTTGTGTATTTGTGAATTAGGGACTAAACTGTCAAAAAAGTGAAATTATAGGGGTTAATGTGTAAAAAGGCCAAATTATGTGTTTATGGATTTAATTGAAATGAACTTGAGTTTGAATAAGTGAAATTTGAATTTATATAGATCAAAAACAAAAGAAAACGGAATTAGATTGGGGGAAATCAAAAGTGGTCAAGTAGTCGGTTCAATCCGTTCATTTCCATACGAGGTAAGTTCACATGCAAATAAATGTATTTGAATTGACTTATTCATGCTTATATGATATTGAAATGTATTAAATGGTTATGAAAGATGAATATGTGAAATTGAGAAAATATCGACAATGTTACGACGTCAAAAAGTCTCGTACGAACCATAAGAGTAGTATAGGATACATATGTCATGACATAGGATTCTGAGATGTAATACCGTATAAGACCACGTCTGGGACGTTGGCATCGATCAGAGATTACATGCAAGACCATGTTTGGGACATTGGCATCATTTATGATTTCGTGTAAAACCCTGTCTGGGACAGTGGCATCGATATTTGATAACATGTAAGACCATATCTGGGATATGGCATTGTACGAGCTTCATGAGCTATCCGAGTATCCTTGTTAATTCTGAATGCTTCAACGGGCATTATCGAGAAATGAACAAGTATGTAAATGAGTATCCAATTCAGGTATGTATGAAACGTATATGAAATTGCAATAATGAAAGGTGAGTATGAATGTGAATGTTCTTATGTGAATTATTTGGAAGGTATGATGATTATATGCAAATGAATTGAGAACAATAGAAATAGTTGTGAGTTATAAAGCTTGTGTCTTTGTTTAGCTATAGATACCATGGCTAATATGGTTTATAATTACTTTGGTGTGAAGTTTATTTGTATATGGCTTACTAAGCTTTTGAAATCTTACTTTCTGTGTTTTCACTTATTTTATAGATTAACAAAGGTACCATGAGCTCGGGGATCGTCGAGGATCATCATCACACTATCTATAACACCCCAAACCCAACCTAGATGTTATGGTCAAATATGGCGATGTCACATGAGAGTGTTTTTGACAACGCATTAATACATTAAAAATCGTCCCAGTTATTATCTTTACTTAAGTTAGAAAAACGTGAACTAACTAAGTTGCTTAAACCCCTTTCTTTTACGCGGAAGCTTTTAAAACCATAAAATCTCTGAAAATGTTTGTATTTATGAAAACTCTTAGTTTATTTTAGGAAAATTGTAGTTTGTTGTGTTGCAGTTTTATAACTCCATAAATAACAGTTCAAAAACTCCCAAATTAAAACCAAAAGTCCGAGTCCAAAAATTACATAAATATTCCCAAAAATAACAAACGAAACAGTAAAAGCATTAAAGTCATAAATCGAAATATATGTGACCATGGTCACTGTCGAGTCCTCCGCTGCACCAATCCGCCTATTGCTGGGGGTTACCTGAACAGATTAAACAAATAAGGGGTGAGTTTTCACAAACTCAATGTGTAAATCCCCACAGATAACATGCAACAGAAATATAACAAATAACAGATAATTCGAGCCTGAGCCCTTTACAGAATCAGTGTGGGCCTCAACCCACTCAGGATCAGTATCAGATACAGACTTAAGGCCTTAGCCCATCATAGATATAACATGCATAATAGATCAGAATAACAATAACATGCCCCCCAACCCTGCACACCAAGTCCGTCCAATCCACCACACCATGTGGGGATAAAATCGACCCACCCAGCCCAACACACCAAATAGGGGATAAAATCGACCCTTCCATCCCTACACACCATATAATGCTG
This sequence comes from Gossypium stocksii, assembly GCA_020496765.1. Lineage (NCBI taxonomy): Eukaryota > Viridiplantae > Streptophyta > Magnoliopsida > Malvales > Malvaceae > Gossypium > Gossypium stocksii. The sequence continues at coordinate 49,698,749 of CM035624.1, forward strand.
AAATACGGCACAAATCAGAAATATGTAGCTTAGTTTCCAGATAACAGTCTTTAGAAGCCTTTCAGATACTTCCTTCAACTCCATCAAACCCACCCCAATGCAATGCATCATACAAGAATGGCATGCTATAGTGCAGATTAACAGACATATATTCATATTCAGAATAGAGCAGATATACATGCTAAGAGCATACATCACAATATCAAATCACAAAAATAGGGGTCTAAGATATCCTTACCAACCCTACGATAGATCACAGTTGACATGGGCAACCCGTGCAACCTTACAGTATATTTCAAAAAAAAGGGCTCACACGCCCATGTAGCCTACCCGTGTGGGCCCACATGCCCGTGTGGCGGACACGGCCCAAACTAGCCTTGGTTGTGTGGACCACAAGGCCTGGCCCAAAATTCCACACGCCTGTGTGGTTCACCCATGTGGGCCTAAATGCCCGTGTGGCCCGTACGGCCTCACCAGCCATCACACGGTCGTGTCGTGTGCGTGTTTCATACGCACACGGCCTGATTCGTCGCTCGCACAGTTGTGTATCACCATACAGCCTACCATACGGGCAATCTGCACACCCATGTGGCATCGACAGATTACTTTTTAGCTTTTATCGAATCTCATTTTCTGTGCAATCAGAGTACACACCTGGTTTGATTGCAGCCTAAACAATCAACGAGCACTCCGGAACCTATAATTTTCCAACCAAAGTCTTTAATCAGCGACGGAATACCAAATTCAGAAAATCTCTAATCAAACAAATCCTATGGACAACACTTTTCACACACGAAACTTACCATTGCCAAACCAAGACTTTGATTACTTAATCTACTATAGAAACCCCAAACAGATATTGTTCTTCACCTACCAAAACATAAACAATTTCCCCTTATCACAATTAACCCAAATAACATTAAGGCTTAAGCGAAGTACACGTACCAAACGATAGTAGAAGGACATGGAAGTCAAGAGACAGTATGAAAAGAAATCGAGATAGAGAAGGGTCTGAGAGAACAAAATTTTGGCAGCAAATGAGAGGGGAAAGAACACTGACTGAGAGAAAATAACTGAAATTTTGGAAAAAGTCAAATAAAACTAAAAGCTGGATATTCCCTTAATCCCTATTCCTTAATTTTCTCCATCCACTACCCACTATTCAGATTTTTGATCAAACACTAACTTTAGCCGAAATTTAAAGCAAAAATATTACCCTTGCCACTGCAGAGATTCAAATACAAGACCCTAAGCATACCAACATTCCTCTTAACCACCTGACCAGCAGGCCTATTCTGTCATGTTTTTGCCAACAATTAAAATTAAGCCTAATTACCCAAGAGTGGGCTTTATTAAAAAAAACCAAAATTTACCCAAGTTGAGGCTTAAAGTTAGGACCTCCCAACTACTGAAGTAGACAGACAGTTGTGTTATACTAATGCTGAAATATATACAGAATTTTGTGCTACAAATTCACAAAAGCCGAAACTAAAAAAATTTAGGGTGTTACACTATCAAACAATATTTTGGTACCTTTTAAAGTTATATATGTTAATGTATGGCATGTATAGGCTAGAGATGTTATTATATGTTTTGAGATTGAAAATCTTACCATGTGATATGGCTTGATTATGGTTGAGATTATGGCTTGAATTTGGTATAAATTATGTGATGGAAGAATGGTATATTGGTTGTATATATATGGCTTAGTGAAATGGTTATTTTGATAAGCTTGTTATGAAGTGAAATTGGTATGTTCATAGTTGTGGATTTGGTAAGGTTTTGATATGATTTTGAGTTAAGTAAAACTGTTGTTGAGACATTTAGATTGGTGTGATTTTGGTTCTTGAAATGGATGCCTTTTGAATTGTAAATGAATAATCATTCATTTATATGTTGAAATTACATGGTATCCTTGAACTAACTCAAAGTATTGAGATTGTGAATGATAGGGAAATATTCTACTGTTTGGATATATATATATGTTTGATCTAGTTAATGGATATATATGGTAAGTTAAATTCCTGTTACATGAATTTACTAAGCACTAAATGCTTACTATGTTTTATTTTCCCTATTTTATAGTGCTCGGAAGCTCGAAAGGTCAGAGATAGGTCAGAGCTTGGTCACACTATCAATCCACAAATTTTGGTATATGAAAATACTCTATTTTGTGGTAATGGCATGTATAGGCTAAAAATACTAATGTTGATGTTGAAAGGGATGGATGTAAACCTAGCCATTGGTATGGCTAGTGTTAACTTGTTTTAGAGTAAGTTTATAAAGTAAATGATAGATTTCATGCATGATGAAGTGGTTCAAATTGATAGATTATACATATAAAATCATGAGGTAAGTTTTGCACCAAATGGGCATGTGAAAATGTGGCACATTGTATGATGAAATTGGTTAGAAATTATATATGAATTGCTTGGTTGGAATTGGAATGGTTTGGTGCAGGTATTGGATGAAAAAGGGTGAGAAATAAGGCTTGGATATAGCCTTATTTTGTCCACACGGGTAGACACATGGGCGTGTGTCTAGGCCATGTGTGACGCACGATCTGGTACACGGGCGTGTGTCAAGGCTATATGTCCCCTACATCCTAGAATTTGAAAAACAAAATGCTTAGAATTGAGCACATAGGTAGAGACAAGGGCGTGTGTCTCAGCCGTGTGAAACCTGCACCTATTTTTCGAAAATTCTAATTAACCACACGGCCTAGCACACGGGCTTGTAACTTGGCGTGTAACATCAATTTGTTCATGTGTTACAAGTCCAAGAGTTACACGGGTAAGGGACACGGCTGTGTGAATCCACACGGCCTGACCACACGGGCGTGTCCCATACCACACGGGTGTGTAACCATTTGTTTTGAGAAAAATTTTGAGAGTTTTACGAAAAATTTCCTAAGGTCTTAATTTAGTCCAAATCAATTCTAGTGCATGTATTAGGCCTCGATGGCCTAACCAAGGGACTTTATAGATAATTTCGAAAAGTGAATAGTAAATGACTTGATTTATTAGAAAATATTCTGAAAACTCTGGTAATACCTTGTAACCCTATTCTGACGACAGATACGGGTTAGGGGTTTACACTTATCCCATTCTGAGCTGATGATTGTGGTTCGATAAATATTGAGGCATTGGTATAGGTTTATATTTAACCTATAATGTTTATTATTGAAATGCAACATTATGCTTATGGTTTATACGAGCTTACTAAGCATTCATTGCTTATGTGTTTATCTTTCTCTTACTTTACAAATTATTAGAACCTCGATCGAGTTGGAAGCTAGTCGAAGAACTATCACACTATCTAGCGATTATATTGGTAGATTTTGATGTTTTGATCAAGGTTATAATGGCATGTCTAGGTGGACTATGTCTACTGTTTAATTGATCAGTTTGGTATATATATGTCATCTTGGTTGCTAATGATCGCATGTAATGTTGCTTTGGATTTAAGGTACTTAAGGTGCTATTGATATCTTATTAGTTGTGGTTAATATGGTCAAATTAGTGTATGTTTTGAAATGACCAAAATTGGTATGTGTTAATATATCTTTAAATGGCCAAAATGGTATGGTTGTTATGTATCAATTATGTTATGTTTTCGCATGAGAACAAGTTAGGTGATAACTATTTAAATATGCACATGTATAGGTGTTTTGGTTGATATTATAGCCATTACATTTTGGCTTGTAATTATGGTATTTTGAGTGATTGAAATGGTTGTTAGGTTGATATATGTATGTGGCTTTATAATGGTTGATTTTGTAGTCTTTATGATGCTTAAATGATGGAAGTTGAAATGGTATTTAAAATGTATGTAATGGTATGTTCTTTGACATGGTTAAATGTGGTCACTTTTGGTAAATGGAATATAGTTGACATATATAGCTAATGGAGCTAAATGTTAAATGGTCAATTTGGTAGTATGAGTGTAGATTTGATATGTGAACAAAATGGTAAGTTTTTGCTAAACTGTGAATATGGTTATACATGTTTAATTGTTGCGATTGAGGTACCTTTTGGACATATTGGTTGTATGAACATATACTTTATTTGGATATATTGTTGTTGCATGGTTTGGTGCACTTTGGGATGCTTAATTATATGTGGAAAATTTGTTGTAGGTGTATGCCTGATTAGGTGAGAAAATTGGCTTGGAAATGGCCTATTTTTCATCCACACAGCCAAAGACATGGCGTGTGTCTCAGCCATGTGTGACACACAGCCATGTGTCCCCTGTAGTTTTTTAAAGGTTGGATTTTGAGAGTTACATGGGTTGGCACAAGGGAGTGTGGCTTGGCTGTGTAACCCAAGTCAGAGAGTTACACGGGCTGTGACACGGCCATGTGTCCCTACTTTGAATGCCCACACAACCTGAGACACGGGCATATGTCTCAGCCGTGTGAGTCACATACCATGTGACCTCTATAGTTTAAAATTTTTCATCTTTTTCTTAAAATTTCTATATGTTTTTTATTTAGTCCCAACTAGTTTTTAATGTGTTTTTAGGGTCTCAAGGGCTCGTATAGAGACAATATGTATGCCATTGATTGATTTTGCTATGTTTGATGTTGTGTGTAATAGCCCAAATGAGGGCCTAAACGAAATGGTGGTTTCAGGACCACGAATCTGACATAGAAAAAATTTATTCCGATAAATTTTGAAGGTTTATTGAGTGAATAATTGCATAAGTGAAAATTTAGTAAATAAATTTTGTCGATAGAAGGCCCGATTGAATGATAGGACTAAATTGAAAAAAATTCAAAATATGTGTTCTAGAAGCATTTAGTATGAAATTGAAATGAATTCATAAACTAGGGAACCTTCTTTAGCAATTAGACCATTTAATGGCATGATGGACAAAAATACCCATGGAAGGAAAAATTTTCAAAGAAGGCCATTAAAGGCATTTTGGTCATTTGCGTATTAAAAGAAATAAAAAGGAAAAATAAGGCCAAAAAGTGTTCATCTTCCTCCTACCTTGGTCGAATATCAAAGGAGACTCCATAGCTAGGGTTTTCATCTTTTCAAGGTTGATTGTAAGTGACTCTTAGCCCCGTTTTTCATGTTTTTCGTATTTTTGAGATCCTCGTAGCTTGACCTAGCTATTTCTACCACTATTTTAAGCTAGGCTTCATGTTTAAAAATTTACCCACGTGTGACATGAGAGTATTTGATGTTTAATGGTAGAAAATGACAGTTTCATGTGTAGTAAACAACTTTTGCTAAATGATTTTTCATGAAAATGCATTTAGGGACTAAAATGCAAAAGTTGTAAAACATGTGAATAAATTATGAAATGTTGAGAAATGTGGGTTGCTATAAGAGAGAAATAGGGTCGACTAGGCTTGGGAATGTATAAAAATAGATACATTTCACTTTGCGAGCCTAGGGACTAAATTATAAAAATTGAAAAAGTTAGGGGTAAAATGGTAAAAATTACCATAGGACAAATTTGTGTCCAATTGAGTAATGTGTGTATTAAATTAGTTAAATTTGATGTTATAGATCAAGAACGACATGAAATCGGCCTTGACCGAGGGAAGGGCAAGGTATCGGACTAAATCATAAAGTTAACATTTTACACCAAGGTAAGTCTTATATGCAAATAATGAGTTATTATACTTGTTATGTTTAATTACTTTAATTATTAGATATCTGAAATTTTATAACAAATCATTGAATATGTGTTATGATAAACCGATAAGTGAAGAAAAGTCCCGATTGAACCTTAGGAATCATTTAGGATACGAGTGACATGTCTAGGCTTCCATTGACTGTTACTGATTGTATTTGTGATTCCGAGTGCTGGTCTAGTTCGACTACCAGTGGCTAGGTAATCCTATATTTGTTGCGGATGCCTGTCAGCTTGTGTGAGTAGCACTAAGTAGTTTCAACTAGTACGGAAACATAAACTCTAATCTGGCGTGAGTACGGTAACGCCTCGAACTTTAATCTGGCGACGGATGTGGGTGAGGGGTGTTACATTGTGAATTAAAATCTTTAAAATTTTGTTAGTTTTGAAACATAAACTCTGGTAATGCTTCGTAACCCTATTTTGGCAATGGATACAAGTTAGGGGTGTTACAATAAAGATAAGGGTAAGAAATGCTCATTTAAATGTGGAACCAAAAGCACCCCAAATCTTGATCCATCTTCATTTACAAGAGTCTTTAACAAGAAAGAAGAAAGACAACAACAAAAAGAAAATCTATTCTAAAAAAAAGGAAAAAAAAGAAAACCTAATCTAAAATTATGAAAACCTAAGGAGATATGTTCAGCCAACAAAATCAAAATTCAAAGGCTTATAAAATGGTATTTGTAGCCTACTAACATTTGACCTAACATTGACCATTTTTCCCTTAAGTGAAAAATAGATTTAAGCCTGTTGGACATAAAATTACCCCTAAAGTTTTTCACCCATCAGGCAGTGGTATCGTGATATTCCTCACCCTAGTACTCAGTGTATAGTTTTTTTTATTTCCATGTGATAAACTGTAAATTATACATATTTTTTATCCCACATTTAACACCTTTATGGATGAATTATCATTGAATTTGTGGACTTTGGTGCTCCTAATCCTTTTATTTCATGTTTTATACTTAGGTGAACATAAGAAAGAGAAAAGAGCAAGGAACAGGCCAAAAATAGGCAAATTAGGCCCAAATCAATAATAAACACGGCCTGGAAGTTCACTACACGGGCGTGTCACACAGCCGTGCCACTTTAATAGGCTAGAGCACGGCCTCCACATCGATTCACACGGGCGTGGCACACGGGCGTGTCCCTGTTGTGATGAAGTTCAATTTCACTCGGAAAAGGCTACTTAGGGGCTAAGAAAGATATTCTAAACTCTATATAAATACCCTAGGAGAAAACTACAAGAGTACACATTATTCCCACCAAGACGGGGAATTAAAGGCAGGGAATTACTCGAAGGAAAGCCGATTGATCCATCTCAGAAGCCAGGATCTACATCAAGACAGAGGATCTCCCTTTTATCCTTTCAGGGGTTTTTGGGTTTCATTATGTTTTATTATTTTATATATTTGAGATGTTTCTTTTTACATTTATGAACTAAAACCCCAAATATCTAAGGGGGATGAAACCTAAGACAAATATTGTTATTGTTATCTGAACTATGTGATAAATATTTGATTTGTTCTTAATTGTGTTTTTAATTCTTAAATTAATATTTTTGGGATATTGATTTAAGTCGAATGTGCTTATGTAGAGGAGCAAAAGTCCCTACATAGGAGTAGATCCAACTCAATTAAGCGGAGTTGATCGCAATCCTAGACATAGGACGATGAAAATCTGCCGGATTAGAGTCAAATCTAAGATGGGGAGCCATAGATCGAGTTAATGCAAGACAAGGGGTTTTAATTAGAAAGAGATTTCAATTAATCAACCTAGGATTAGTTGTTCTTATCCTCGACGGAGGTATTAACATAATTTAGGGATCTCTACGGATCAAATCAAATAAAGAAATCATCTAGTTCAGAGTTAGATAACAAGAGAAGTCTAGGTGGATTCTTCCTTAGGCATTGCCCTCATCAATCAGTTTTCCCAAAAGCAATTTCCTAATTTACTCTTTTTCGTTTCTTTAGTTTAGTTTAGAATAGTTTACACCCAAACCCCTTTTATTTCTTAGGCTAGATAATAGGAAGGAAGTCATTACTAGTACTTTTAGTTCCTTGGATTTGATATTCCGGTCTTGCCACTAACTATACTATTATTAAATAGGTGCGCTTGCCTTTTTATCGTGATAATAGTTAGTTTCCATGTATGATTGATTTTATTACTTCATCTCATCACGATCAAGTTTTTGGCACCGTTGCCGGGGAACTGAAATATTAGGAACACTCAATTTCTATTACTTTAGCCATTTTTTTTACTTTTATTGCAATTTATTTCCTATTTTTATTTTAGGTTTTATTTACTAAAATTTTCTTTTTCTTTTTCCCTTCTAGGTGCCTCTAGTTTATGACTAGAAGAAACCTAGGAGGACCATTATTGTTTGACGATGACTTAGAAGCTATAGTCCGTCGAACTCCTAGAGAGATAAGAAGAAGCTTGCAATATCCAGAACAAAGTCAAGAAGAAGAACCTAAACCTCCTGAAGAGATGGAGGCAAATCACGATAATCAGCTACCTCCTGCAGTAGCCGCAAATCCTGTTGAGCAAAATCCTACTCCGTGTACTATGTATGATTATGCTACACCTAATTTGGCTGGTACTGAATCTAGTATTGTTAGGCCAACTATTGTTGCAAATAATTTTGAACTGAAACCTAACACAATCCAGATGATACAATAGTTTGTTCAGTTTGATGGTTTGCAGGATAAGGATCCTCACGCTCATTTAGCCAATTTCTTGGAATTCTACGACACATTTAAAATAAATGGCATTTCTAATGATGCCATTCGTCTTCGGTTATTCCCATTCTCCTTGAGGAATAAAGCTAAACAGTGGTTAAATTCTTTACCACAAGGGTCTATCACTACATGAGAACAAATGACAAAAATTTTTGCTCAAATATTTTTCGCCGGCTAAAATGGCTAAATTAAGGAATGATATCTCTTCTTTTGTGTAGATGGATTTAGAAACACTTTACGATGCTTGGGAGAGATACAAGGACTTATTGAGAAGGTGCCCTCACCATGGGTTACCTCTGTGGTTACAAGTTCAAACCTTTCACAACGGTTTGAATCCTTCGACAAGACAAATGATTGATGCAGCTGCTGGTGGAACAATCAACAATAAAACACCAGAAGTAGCGTACGAGTTTATAGAAGAGATGTCACTGAATAACTATCAGTTTTAAGTCATGAGAACAAAACCACAAAAAGCTACCAGAGTTTTTAATATTGATGCAGTCACCATGCTTTCTAATCAGGTGGAACTCCTAAATAAAAAGATTGATAATTTTGTTGGTTCTACGCAGGTACACCTAGTGATGCAATGCGACCCAAACCAAGGAAACATATACAATCCCGATTACTCCTCCTATGGACATGGCATGGAAACTGAGCAAGCCAACTATATGGGTAATAATTCTAGATCCCAAAATAACCCTTATAGTAACACTTACAATGCAGGTTGGAAGAACCACCAAAATTTTTCATGGGGAGGACAAGGGAATCAAAGGCAATCACCTCCCCCGGGATTTCAACAACCACCGTTCCAACAAGAGTAAAAGCCAAACCTTGAAGAGATGTTCACAAAATTTATCACCGTGTAAAAAACAAGCATCCATTCAAGGACTCGAAACTCAAATAGGCCAGCTCGCTAAGCTAATTTCTGAAAGACCACAATGTGGGTTACCCAGCAACATAGACACTAACCCTAAAGAGCAACTTAATGCCGTGAATACAATAGATGAGGAAGGGTTAACCAAAACCAACCCAGAGCCATGTAAAGAGACTGTGGTAAGTAAAGGTATGGATGAGGTAAGTTCCAAAGAAGCAATTGTCAAAGAGTATAAGTCTCGTATCCCATACCCAAATGCGCTAAGGAAAGACAGCACAGATGAACAATTCAGTAAATTCCTTAAACTTTTAAAGAAATTACATATTAACTTACCGTTTATTGAAGCTCTTTCGCAGATGCCAAACACCGTTAAATTTTTAAGAGAGCTACTGACAAATAAACGAAAGCTAGACGAGACATCTCATGTGGAATTGAATGCAGTGTGCTCAGCTATTTTACAGAATAAGCTGCCCAACAAACTGAAAGATCCAGGGAGTTTTACAATTCCTTGTTTACTTGGTAGTTTAGACGCCAAAAATGCTTTAGCTGATTTAGGAGCTAGTATTAATGTAATGCCTTATAAATTGTTTAAACAACTAGGTCTTGGGAAACCTAAACAAACTAAAATGAGCATCCAATTGGCTGATAAAACCATTAGATTTCCTAAGGGAATAATCGAAGATATGCTTGTCAAAATTGATAAATTTATATTCCCAGTCGACTTTGTTGTTTTAGACATTGATGAGGATAGCAATGTACCCTTAATTCAAGGGCGACCCTTTTTAGCAACTGCTAGAACCATAATTGATGTAGGCACAGGCGAGCTTACACTTTGTATAGGTGATGACAAAGCTACTTTACAAGCCAGAAACTCGAATAAGATTGTTGATGATAAAAATATTGTTACGAGTCCTTGTAATAAGAATGATCTCACCATCCAACCTTCTTTGCAGGATACACTTTACATAAGGGCGACTCAACCACAGACGAGTCCATCCAAGGAAAACGTACATGAAAAACGAATGCTCCAAATTGGGGAACTAGATGAGTGGCTAAACTATCAACAAGAAAAGCCCAAAATATGCCACATCAACCCAGAGCATCACCAAGACGACCCTCAGGTAAAAATGAATCAAATCAAGGTAGGGGATAAGGTAATCTTAGGGGAGGACGATCCTCGAATCTTGAATTCAAAAGCACATACAAGTGACATACTCACTTCACGATAATGAAAATCTTTCCCTATGGTACAGTCGAGATAACACATGAGTCACTAGGCACTTTCAAGGTAAATCATACTCGACTCAAACCTTATGTTGATAATAAAATTGAAAGCAGGATAGAAGAGTTTCAATGCTTCAAACCACCGTGACCATGAAAGCTTGAGGAAAGTCGAGCTTAGACTATAAACAAGCACTTCTCGGGAGGTAACTCGAGCACTAACAAGTTTGATTTCCTTAGACTCATAACTAACTCCTTAAAAAGCAGATCCCCCAAGACCACAAGACTAGACACACGGGCGTGTCTAAGGCCATGGACACCACACGGTTAGAAACACGACCGTACGATACTGTCGTGGCCAAACTTGTCAATTCATACACAGGAGTGTGATTCCAAACACCACCGTGGGAGAAGCGAACACCAAAAGACACGACCGTTCTATATGGCCGTGTGTCCCAACACGCCCGTGCCAATGAGCCGTGGTCGAAACTGAAAAATTAACACGGGCATAAGACACGCCCGTACCGACCAATCATGGCCGCACCGATAGGATCACGAAACACACGACTAACCCACATGTCACACAGGGGTGCGCCACGGCCGTGGGGCCAACTCCCTATTATTTAAATTTAAATTTTCATTTTCATTTTCTTTACTTTATATTCCCCTTTTTTCCCCTTATTTTTAAATTCTTATCGAGTAATACTTGAATTTTACACATAGTTGTACTTATTCTCTTCAGTCACCTAGAATCACGAACTTCAAGTAGTCCTTTCTCCAAATCTTCACACCTCCAACTCAAGGAATTCATCAAAATATTCAGGGAATTTTACTTCTCTCCCTATCTTATGATTTTATGCTTCCATTGCTACTAATGTTATCTTTGTACATTGAGGGCAATGTAAATCTTAAGTGTAGGGGGGAAACTCACTTTCATTCTTTAAATTATCTTTGAAACCCCTGGAAATTTTTACCACTAACTTGTTGCATTGTTCTCAAATTTCGAATTCTCACTTTTACTCTCTGCATTATTCTCAACCCCCTATTAAGATGAATTCTAATTGATTTATGATTTTTATTGATATGTTGAGAATTAAGACATAGGTACTTATGCTTTGATTATTCAAACTTTAAGACATTAGGGAATCAAGCATGATAAGTTGAAATTTTTGAGAATTTACAATTTTTCTAGGTTGTTTTTCCCCAATTTTAAGTATCATCTTGAAATTTGAAATTCGTAGGATTGACATCAAAAGCCATAATTCTGGTGAGATTTTTGAGCCTTTTAAGCATACATCCTTTCGTATTCACTTTTATTGTTGCTTTTAGTGAGTCAATATTGATTTGTTATTCTAGAACTTGCTTCGATTATACATGTCGAGACCACATCATTGATTTGATATACCGAAATGATAAAGACAATTAGGTTTAACCCACTTACCCCATAAATTAACCCCTGGTGAACCCCATTGAGCCTAACAAACTATTCTTTGACTTACCTTCAAAATTAACCTATATCCCATTTTTTGTTGAATTCCCTTTAATTATTTTGATCCCTATTTTTGTCGAGATTTGAGTTGAATAATTGTCTAGCTTTGTTCTCTTTTTCAGTTTGTAAAGTTTATAAATATTCAATTTATTTATTATTTGATTTGTTCTTAAAAAAAAGTGTATATACAGTTAATTCAGTTGTAATTCATATTTCAGTTGTAATTCAATGTTTTTGCATATTTCTATTATAAGCTTCCAAACCCAGAACGATGTCATCAAAAAGGCTTTATTTCTAGGAACATGTTTCAGTATAGAGATTTTTTTAGTTAGATGATTTTTCAATTTAATCTCAATTCTAACCCTCTTTTTGAGCTTGTGACAACACCCATAACCAAAGCCCCATTACAACCGTTGAAAGACCTTTTGATCGATGTGTCATGTCAATCTATAGTGGTGGAGATTTGATTTTCCTGCAAGCTTATGGTAATAACTTTTCAGGTTGACTTATGAGTGCTTAACTTTTGAACCCTAAACACCTCGAGTGGATAGAGTGAATCTTTAGTGAGGATGTCAACTCTAGTTGATTTTGAGTTCAAGGTAATTACTTAGGAGAAGGGAGAAAACCTATGTTTCTGTGAAAAAATTATCAACTTAGAGTGTTTGAGAATTTAATTTTCTTCTGGTTGAATTTTCATTGTATGATTACTTGTGGATTAGTTTGAAACATTATTGATAAGGATTATAAGTTGAGAAGAATGATTTTTAATTGTGAGTTGAGATTTGGCTTAAGGACAAGTAAAGGCTTAAATCTGGGGGTATTTGATAAACTGTAAATTATACATATTTTCTATCCCACATTTAGCACATTTATAGATGAATTATCATTTAATTTGTGAAATTTGGTGCTTCTAATCCTTTTATTTCATATTTTATACTTAGGTGAGCATAAGGAAGAGAAAAGAGTGAGAAACGGGCCAAAAATGGGAAAATTAGGCCCAAATCAATAATCAATGTAACACCCTGAAATTGGGCCTAGAAGAATTGGGCTGTGAGTTTGGGTTCGGATAGAAGAAAATTTGATTAATTGAGAAGTTTTAAATATTATCGTTTAAGGAAAAATTTTGAATTTATCTATATTTATTATTACTGATATTTATGAAAGTTATATATCGTTATTACTGTTGCTATTGATAAAATATTTCTGTTATTATTAATGTTTTAAAATTTTTATGAAAATTAAATTATTGTGATTATGAGATAAAATTATTTCTGTATTTGAAATTTTTGTATCTATTTATGTTTTTTTTTTTATTTTTATGAAAACCATAATATGAAAATTTAGTTATTATTGGAAAATTCTTACTGTATTTATTATCTCTGATATTTTAAATTTTTATGGAAATTATAATTTATTATTATTAGAAAAAAAAATATATTACTATATCTATTCATGTTTTTAAAACTTTTTATATGAAAATTTAATTATTATTATTAGACAAAATTTTATTATTTTAATTATAATTATTATTAGATAAAAATATATTTATAAAGTTGTTATTATAATTATTATTGTTATTTTTAATTAAATATATATATATATATATTATTTGGCGTTTAAATTTAGTTTTTAAATAAATTTGGAAGTGTTTATATTGCGGGAAAAACTTTGGGTTTAATCCAAATTTTAGAAAAAAAAAATTAGATTTTGCTTCTATGGGGAAAACTGGAAGTTAAGGCTTTTAAAAAATAATTGTGCAAAACTAAGCACAGATGAATATGCTTGGCTCAGTGGCTAAGCACGCTAGGTGGTGGTAGGAGTGCCTGGGTTCGAGGCACGGTGCGCGCAGGGTGGCTTTTTAATTTTAGAAGTCAGGTCATGCTAAGGTAAGGCTTAAGTATAGATGTGATCGAGTTATGCCACAAAAAGGCTTGTGGCGCAGCGGTGGCGGGGCCTTAGGAGTTCCAGGGTAGCACGGGTTTGAGTCCAGGTAAGCGCATGTTCTGTTTTATTTTTTTTAACGGACCCAGGACGCCAGCAGGTAAGCTTTAAAGGTTAACGTGATGCTATAATATTAAAGAGGAACGCACGTCCCAGTGGCCAGCAGCGTGCTGGGCAAGCTGGAGGTCCTAGGTTCGAGCTTAGGCACGCGCGAGAGGATGCTCCGTTTTGTTGTGCGCGCGCGAGAGGAGACGTGTTGGGATGGAGGACCGTAGCAGCGAAGCCATGCGGGAGTGAGCTTCTTAGCAGCAGATTCAAGCGGTGGGGCTGCTATCAAACGGCGGAAAAGGTTGAATCCCATTCAAACTTTTGTTTTTGTTTTATTTAGCTAAAATTAAGGGATTGAAAGCAATTCAAATCTGTTTTGAATTTAAATTCAATGATAGTAAAATTCAAGGAGCAATTAAGGGAATTTAAATTGGATGGGAGGCTTTAATAAAGGAATTTGAATTTGATGAGGGAGAGGTGTTAGCCGAATAGTTCTTTTAATTTTTGGCTTTCATGAGTTATTCCTTTGGTTCATCTTTTCTAACCGAACCTATCTTCTTCTACTTTTCTTTTCTTCTTATTTTTTTCATCTCTTCCTTCTTAAATTTCTTTCAAATCGAACCTATACCGTCATCTCCTCTCTTCTATTATTTCTAGTTGCTCTTTCTCTTTTCTTGATCAACCCTTCTCAAAAGTCCATAAGCCAAATCCTCTAGAAGTCGAATATCCCATATTTTCTTCTAGCCAAAACCTTCATTACTTGTAAAGGTTTCAAAACCTAACTATAGTGTATAAGTGTGGCTATTCTCGTGTTCGTGATTGGAGCTATTGTGGATCGGGATTAGATCATATCAAGGAGCACTTCTTTGACAGAATAACGTTGTGGTAGGTGTACAAACCTTGTTCACTCATTAATTCATAATTGAAGGAAAAGCCGAAACCTTTTTGGGTAGTTAACGTTAGGGGCTTAAGGTTCCTAAAGTCTCATTCTTTGGTTCATATGTGTTTAGTGAGGCGTAAGGGCGATCAATCAAGGAGTATTGCGGAGTGTCACTTGGGGAGCATCTGACTCTAGTGGTTGGCAGTCGATAAAGGTAATACTAAGGATTGTGTTGGGCTATGGCCGAATAAGGTAAAACGTATAGTGAGTTGGTATAGTCAATTATTAGACTAATTTATTAATGATCGATTGTAGGCTTGGAGTGTGGGGATCTCATCAACGTTTCGACATTAATCAGGTGTGTAACAAACCCTCTAGTAGCTTAGATTGATATTTGCTGAAAAGCCAGAAATACCGAAATTTCGGCATTTCTGGAACTTGTGGAGTTGCGAATGGTTTTAGATACAAAAAATGCAATAAGATCAGTGTGTGGATCGATGGAACAGA
Source organism: Gossypium stocksii (assembly GCA_020496765.1). NCBI lineage: Eukaryota > Viridiplantae > Streptophyta > Magnoliopsida > Malvales > Malvaceae > Gossypium > Gossypium stocksii. The sequence goes on from CM035624.1 coordinate 49,714,102, forward strand.
TAAGTGCACGATTTTGCACACGTTGGTAAGTTGGGCCTTAATGGGCTGAATTTGGGCCCAATGGGCTTACGGGCCCATATGGGTAAAAATGAGTAATGAATGTTTCTTAATAGACTATGGGCTTAAAATTGGTTAGATTAGTAAATACTTGTAGAATTTAGATTATGTGGGATTAGACGACTAAGTTGGCTAGGTAGGGCCCATTAGGGGTTTTGGGCCCAATAACTCGGTTTTACTAAAATAGGCTAAAATTGCTGTTTAAACACTTGGAATTGATGTATAAACAAGGAAAACCCTGATAATGGATAAAATTACGTAATTACCCTTATAATATGAAAATGACTATTATACCCCTAGGATTTTATTATGAATATGATGATTGTGATATTGTTATTTTACATGATATGACATGATATGCACATGATATGCACATGATATGCTATGAAATGTATATGATATGCTATGTTTTACTCATTAAATGCATGGGTTGGGTTTATATGATGGAGGAAGTGTTAAAGGGCTTTTGCCCCAGTTTACCGAAAAGGGCTTTGCCCTAGTTATTAAAAGAGGCTAGGCCTCCAGTTATATGATAAAGCAGCTATGCTGCCAGTGGAGAGTTTGGTTGGGTGGGTTGAGTTATTCCCCACATGGAGAGCTTGGCTGGTACGGGTGGAGAGTAGCGGTTGGTGGGTTGAGTAATCTCCCCAAATAGGCTTTGCATACATACATCGACATTACATGTGATATTGAAATGGGCTTTGCATACTACATCGACATTACATGTGATATTCAAATGGGCTTTGCATACATACATTGATATTGGATGTGATGTCGAAATGGGCCTTTGGGCCATACTGTTTACAGAAAAGGCTTCGGCCTAGTGATACGTTTTATGAAAGGCTTCGGCCCAGTGATATGATTTATGAAAGGCTTCGGCCCGGTGATACAGTTTATGAAAGGCTTCGGCCCAGTATATGTTAAGACTGAATTAGGGCTTCGGCGCCATATGCTTGTGTTGGTGTGGGCTCTAGAAAGGGCTTTGTTGCACACTGAGTTTTCCAAACTCACCCCTTTCCTTCCATCCTTGCAGGTGAGCTTTAGATTGCTGGACTTGGAGCTGGGAGGGATTCAGAGTGGCCACGTGGACTGGACTATTGGATTTCTAATTAAGTTACCTATTTGAATTTAGATTTAATTATTTATTTCTGGTTTTTGGGTTGTAAAAAAGGCCTCTTTAATTATTTTTATTTTCAGTTTTTATTCTTTACTTATTTAATTTGTTTTAGCTTAAGTATGATATTATTTAAATTGTTTCTTAATCGGTTAGCTCTATGGCACGGTTTTATAAAAAGCTACTTGTTTTCAAAATATCTCCATAAGTAGAGCAAAGCTTCCGCAAGTTAAAAGTTTTCGTAAATAAATATTTCAGATGGTTAAAGTGTGGCAATGGTCGTGTGCATGTCTAGGAGTGGATCCAAGAAGAGCTTGGTACTTAAGCAGTCTATTCGACTCACCTCCTCTTTTCTGGAATCCTACCTGGTGCATAGCTTCCATTCACTTTAAGTCATCACAAAGAAGGTTTAATTTTCCGATACTTAAACTGTCTTTCAAACTAACATGTTTTCATAACTATAAAAGTTTTCAAGCTTTCAAAATTTCCAATTAGACTTTACAAAGTTGTTATGTTTTGATTATTAAAATCACGTTTTGGAACAATAAACAAACACAAAGCTAAGGTTTTATACAAGTTCAACGGTAGAGGTTTCTAAAAATTAAGAAGGGCTTTCAATGAAAACATGGTTTTCGAAAAACACTTCAATGTGACACACCAGACTAGGCCTTAACATCTAGGCTGGGTTTGGGGTGTTACATTTAGTGGTATCAGAGCTAAGTTGCAACAACTCGGTTGTGGATCGGGTCTAAAAACGGAAGTTTTTAGAGGGTGAAACAAAGATTTTCGAAAGTCACTTTAAGAATTTGTTTCCGAAATTGTTTATAAGATTTTCTTTCTACAAATAAATAATTTAAAAAAATTTGGGAAATTTTAAGTTTAAGCCCAAAGAAGGGTATTTTTGAAAAATCAAATTTTTGGAAAATTCTGTTTAAAAGAGAATTGTTTCAAACTTGTTCTAAAATTAATATGTTTTGAGAAATTGATTTTAAAAGGCTTGAATCTTTTTGAGTTTTTCTAGAATCTGATAAATTGAGATGTGGCACACTGAATCCCCGGCACCAAGTCTGTAAGTATTTCTGCTTTATATTCTGTAATGTACTGAATTGTACTGTAAATAGACTTGAGACTTTTCTATGATACTATAGATAGAGTAATATTGAAAAATTTTAGAGACTGAAACTGTAGGGAAACTAAAAGATTGAGACTATAGCTAGGATATGATCCTGAATAAAATAAAAGCTTTAAAATACTATCTCTGCATAAGACATAAGAATGATAAAATTTTGAGAACTCTGTAGTTATTTGATATGTGTACTGGTAATGTAGAGTATTGATATGGATTCTGAGGGTAAGCAAAGTTTGCCAACTTCGGGTAGCGGTAACTCGGAGCCTGGTACTGAGGCACTGGTCGAGCTAATAAGGAAAGTGGTAGAAGAAGTTTTGGATACCAAAATTAAGGAAATTAGGGAAACGCTTCAAGCAGGGTGCTTGGAGTGTAAGAAAAGGAAGGATCCTAGTTCGCAAAGGACAGAGTCTCGTTCAGTGAAACATGCTAGGGCACGACTAAGACCTCCGGTTTGCAACAACTGCAACAGACGTCATCTGGGTGAAGCGATGGGGAGAAAAGAGCGTGCTTTTTATGTGGGTCCCTGGAACATCGAGCTCTTGATTGCAAAGCTTATTCTAGTTAAGAATGTGGGATGTTTGGTTACAAATTATGGGCACTAGTGGTAATATTCATTTACTTCAGTAATTAAATGTTCGGAGTCGTACTAAAATTATTTAGATCAGAGTGCGCAGCGGTAGAGTAGTAGCATAGTGTTGCACGATTATTTTAGTTTTGAAAATTTCGAGGACGAAATTTCTTTAAGGTGGGGAGAGTTGTAACACCCTGAAATTGGGCCTAGAAGAATTGGGCTGTGAGTTTGGGTTCGGATAGAAGAAAATCTGATTAATTGAGAAGTTTTAAATATTATCGTTTAAGGAAAAATTTTGAATTTATCTATATTTATTATTACTGATATTTATGAAAGTTATATATCGTTATTACTGTTGCTATTGATATAATATTTCTGTTATTATTAATGTTTTAAAATTTTTATGAAAATTAAATTATTGTGATTATGAGATAAAATTATTTCTGTATTTGAAATTTTTGTATCTATTTATGTTTTTTTTTTTATGAAAACCATAATATGAAAATTTAGTTATTATTGGAAAATTCTTACTGTATTTATTATCTCTGATATTTTAAATTTTTATGGAAATTATAATTTATTATTATTAGAAAAAAAATATATTACTATATCTATTCATGTTTTTAAAACTTTTTATATGAAAATTTAATTATTATTATTAGACAAAATTTTATTATTTTAATTATAATTATTATTAGATAAAAATATATTTATAAAGTTGTTATTATAATTATTATTGTTATTTTTAATTAAAATATATATATATATATTATTTAGCATTTAAATTTAGTTTTTAAATAAATTTGGAAGTGTTTATATTGTGGGAAAAACTTTGGGTTTAATCCAAATTTTAGAAAAAAAAAATTAGATTTTGCTTCTATGGGGAAAACTGGAAGTTAAGGCTTTTAAAAATAATTGTGCAAAACTAAGCACAGATGAATGTGCTTGGCTCAGTGGCTACGCACGCTAGGTGGTGGTAGGAGTGCCTGGGTTCGAGGCACGGTGCGCGCAGGGTGGCTTTTTAATTTTAGAAGCCAGGTCATGCTAAGGTATGGCTTAAGTATAGATGTGATCGAGTTATGCCACAAAAAGGCTTGTGGCGCAGCGGTAACGGGGCCTTAGGAGTTCCAGGGTAGCACGGGTTCGAGTCCAGGTAAGCGCATGTTCTGTTTTATTTTTTTTAACGGACCCAGGACGCCAGCAGGTAAGCTTTAAAGATTAACGCGATGCTATAATATCAAAGAGGAACGCACGTCCCAGTGGCCAGCAGCATGCTGGGCAAGCTGGAGGTCATAGGTTAGAGCTTGGGCGCGCGCGAGAGGATGTTCCTTTTTGCTATGCGCGCGAGAGAGGAGACGTGTTGGAATGGAGGACCGTAGCAGCGAGCCATGCGGGAGTGAGCTTCTTAGCAGCAGATTCAAGCGGTGGGGCTGCTATCAAACGGTGGAAAAGGTTGAATCCCATTCAAACTTTTGTTTTTGTTTTATTTAGCTAAAATTAAGGATTGAAAGCAATTCAAATCTGTTTTGAATTTAGATTCAATGATAGTAAAATTCAAGGAGCAATTAAGGGAATTTAAATTGGATGAGAGGCTTTAATAAAGGAATTTGAATTTGATGAGGGAGAGGTGTTAGCCGAATAGTTCTTTTAATTTTTGGCTTTCATGAGTTATTCCTTTGGTTCATCTTTTCTAACTGAACCTATCTTCTTCTACTTTTCTTTTCTTCTTATTTTTTTCATCTCTTCTTTCTTTAATTTCTTTCAAATCGAACCTATACCGTCATCTCCTCTCTGCTATTATTTCTAGTTGCTCTTTCTCTTTTCTTGATCAACCCTTCTCAAAAGTCCATAAGCCAAATCCTCTAGAAGTCGAATATCCCATATTTTCTTCTAGCCAAAACCTTCATGACTTGTAAAGGTTTCAAAAGCTAACTATAGTGTGTAAGTGTGGCTATTCTCGTGTTCGTGATTGGAGCTATTGTGGATCGGGATTAGATCATATCAAGGAGCACTTCTTTGACAGAATAACGTTGTGGTAGGTGTACAAACCTTGTTCACTCATTAATTCATAATTGAAGGAAAAGCCGAAACCTTTTTGGGTAGTTAACGTTAGGGGCTTAAGGTTCTTAAAGTCTCATTCTTTGGTTCATATGTGTTTAGTGAGGCGTAAGGGCGATCAATCAAGGAGTATTGCGGAGTGTCACTTGGGGAGCATCTAACTCTAGTGGTTGGCAGTCGACAAAGGTAATACTAAGGATTGTGTTGGGCTATGGCCGAATAAGGTAAAGCATATAGTGAGTTGGTATAGTCAATTATTAGACTAATTTATTAATGATCGATTGTAGGCTTGGAGTGTGGGGATCTCATCAACATTTTGACATTAATCAGGTGTGTAACAAACCCTCTAGTAGCTTAGATTGATATTTGCTGAAAAGCCAGAAATACCGAAATTTCGGCATTTCTGGAACTTGTGGAGTTGCGAATGGTTTTAGATACGAAAAATGCGATAAGATCGGTGTGTGGATCGATGGAACAGATAAGTGCACGATTTTGCACACGTTGGTAAGTTGGGCCTTAATGGGCTGAATTTGGGCCCAATGGGCTTACGGGCCCATATGGGTAAAAATGAGTAATGAATGTTTCTTAATAGACTATGGGCTTAAAATTGGTTAGATTAGTAAATACTTGTAGAATTTAGATTATGTGGGATTAGACGACTAAGTTGGCTAGGTAGGGCCCATTAGGGGTTTTGGGCCCAATAACTCGGTTTTACTAAAATAGGCTAAAATTGCTGTTTAAACACTTGGAATTGATGTATAAACAAGGAAAACCCTGATAATGGATAAAATTACGTAATTACCCTTGTAATATGAAAATGACTATTATACCCCTAGGATTTTATTATGAATATGATGATTGTGATATTGTTATTTTACATGATATGACATGATATGCACATGATATGCACATGATATGCTATGAAATGTATATGATATGCTATGTTTTACTCATTAAATGCATGGGTTGGGTTTATATGATGGAGGAAGTGTTAAAGGGCTTTTGCCCCAGTTTACCGAAAAGGGCTTTGCCCTAGTTATTAAAAGAGGCTAGGCCTCCAGTTATATGATAAAGCAGCTATGCTGCCAGTGGAGAGTTTGGTTGGGTGGGTTGAGTTATTCCCCACATGGAGAGCTTGGCTGGTACGGGTGGAGAGTAGCGGTTGGTGGGTTGAGTAATCTCCCCAAATAGGCTTTGCATACATACATCGACATTACATGTGATATTGAAATGGGCTTTGCATACTACATCGACATTACATGTGATATTGAAATGGGCTTTGCATACATACATTGATTATGGATGTGATGTCGAAATGGGCCTTTGGGCCATATCGTTTACAGAAAAGGCTTCGGCCTAGTGATACGTTTTATGAAAGGCTTCGGCCCAGTGATATGATTTATGAAAGGCTTCGGCCCAGTGATACAGTTTATGAAAGGCTTCGGCCCAGTATATGTTAAGACTGAATTAGGGCTTCGGCGCCATATGCTTGTGTTGGTGTGGGCTCTAGAAAGGGCTTTGTTGCACACTGAGTTTTCCAAACTCACCCCTTTCCTTCCATCCTTGCAGGTGAGCTTTAGATTGCTGGACTTGGAGCTTGGAGGGATTCAGAGTGGCCACATGGACTGGACTATTGGATTTCTAATTAAGTTACCTATTTGAATTTAGATTTAATTATTTATTTCTGGTTTTTGGGTTGTAAAAAAGGCCTCTTTAATTATTTTTATTTTCGGTTTTTATTCTTTACTTATTTAATTTGTTTTAGCTTAAGTATGATATTATTTAAATTGTTTCTTAATCGGTTAGCTCTATGGTACGGTTTTATAAAAAGCTACTTGTTTTCAAAATATCTCCATAAGTAGAGCAAAGCTTCCGCAAGTTAAAAGTTTTCGTAAATAAATATTTCAGATGGTTAAAGTGTGGCAATGGTCGTGTGCATGTCTAGGAGTGGATCCAAGAAGAGCTTGGTACTTAAGCAGTCTATTCGACTCACCTCCTCTTTTCTGGAATCCTACCTGGTGCATAGCTTCCATTCACTTTAAGTCATCACAAAGAAGGTTTAATTTTCTGATACTTAAACTGTCTTTCAAACTAACATGTTTTCATAACTATAAAAGTTTTCAAGCTTTCAAAATTTCCAATTAGATTTTACAAAGTTGTTATGTTTTGATTATTAAAATCACGTTTTGGAACAATAAACAAACACAAAGCTAAGGTTTTATACAAGTTCAACGGTAGAGGTTTCTAAAAATTAAGAAGGGCTTTCAATGAAAACGTGGTTTTCGAAAAACACTTCAATGTGACACACCAGACTAGGCCGTAACGTCTAGGCCGGGTTTGGGGTGTTACAATCAACATGGCCTGGAAGTTCACCACACGGGCATGTCACACGGCCGTGCCACTTTAACAGGCTAGAGCACGGCCTCCACATCGATTCACACGGGCGTGGCACACGTGTGTATCCCTGTCGTGATGAAGTTCAATTTCACTCAGAAAAGGCTACTTAGGGGCTAAGAAAGACATTCTAAACTCTATATAAAGACCCTAGGAGGCAACTACAAGAGTACACATTATTCCCGCCAAGATGGGGAATTAAAGGCAGGGAATTACTCGAAGGAAAGCTGATTGATCCATCTCATAAGCCAAATCTACATCAAGACAAAGGATCCCCCTTTTATCCTTTCAGGGGTTTTTGGGTTGCCTTATGTTTTGTTATTTTATATATTTTGAGATGTTTCTTTTTACATTTATGAACTAAAACCCAAATATCTAAGGGGGATGAAACCTAAGACAGATCTTGTTATTGTTATCTGAACTGTGTGATAAATATTTGATTTATTCTTAATTGTGTTTTTAATTCTTAAATTGATATTTCTAAGATATTGATTTAAGTCAAATGTGCTTATGTAGAGGAGCAAAAGTCCCTGCATAGGAGTAGATCCAACACAATTAAGCGAAGTTGATCGCAATCCTAGACATAGAACGACGAAAATCTGCCGGATTAGAGTCAAATCTAATATGGGGAGCCATTGATCGAGTTAATGCAAGACTAGGGGTTTTAATTAGAAAGAGATTTCAATTAATTAACCTAGGATTAGTTGTTCTTATCCTCGACGGAGGTATTAACATAATTTAGGGATCTCTACGGATCAAATCAAATGAAGAAATCATATGGTTCAGAGTTAGATAACAAGTGAAGTCTAGGTGGATTCTTCCTTAGGTATTGCCCTCATCAATCAGTTTTCCCAAAAGCAATTTCCCAATTTACTCTTTGTCATTTCTTTAGTTTAGTTTAGAATAGTTTACAACCAAACCCCTTTTATTTCTTAGGCTAGATAATAGGAAGGAAATCATTACTAGTACTTCTAGTTCCTTGGATTCGATATTTCGATCTTGCCACTAACTATACTACTATTCGATAGGTGCGCTTGCCTTTTTATGGTGATAATAGTTAGTTTCCAGGTACGATCGATTTTATTACTTCATCTCATCATGATCACCATGCATAGGTATCATAGATCTCGAAGTCTCAAAGTGATCGATAGCATCCAAAATCAACACTTAATGTAGCAAGTTTGTACAGTTTTATTCTATTAATAGAATGTGGCATGTACCTAAGGTCTTGAGTTGGTCTTTAGATTTGAGTTTTCCTTTTGGTACATATGATGGAAAATGTAAATGAGCATGACCATATGTGTTTGATGATAAGTATATGTATTCATCTAGTGAGTTAATGTTTACTTGCCTAATTGGCCATGTTATATTTATGATTGAGTTGTTTCTTGCTTGCCAAGTAAATAAAGGTGTTTTGTACTTGTAATCATGTATTGATAGATGCTTGATATATCAAAGGATGGTGGTTTGGCATTTGAATTAATGCCTAATATTTTGAGTTTTTTGGCACACTTTTACCATTTTGATTTGGTACTTGGCAGTTTGTGGAGATTGATACAAAATTTGGGGGGAAATTGTCCTTATAGTTGCAACATCAACCTATTGGTGTCATGACATTAAGCCTTTGTCTTCAAAGTCACAACTTTCCCATGTTGAAGTCACGACGACAAGCCACTACCTTCATATTTGCGGCTCATATAACATCCTTAAAACCCCTAAGTCAGGAACAGTGTTAGTACAAGTTGACATGTGTTAGAATTTTCAAAGAAAATCAAGTAAGAACCATTAGTGTTAGTAAAGAAGGTAATTGGATACCAGGAGAAATTGAAAAGAATTGGGCATTAAGAGAAATAAATTCGAAATATTAACTAAATTGTAAAGATGTGAAAAGTTTTGAGGTCAAAGTGTAAATAATCAAAAGTTGAAGAATATAAGAAAGTTGAAAGACTAAAAGTGAAAATAAAATAAAGTTTTGTGACAAGAAATTGATATGCAGGGACCAAATTGAATAAGTGGAGAAATATGAGAGACTAAATCACAATTTTACCAAATAATGTGGTGATTCAAGGGAGGAATTGTTGAAAATGGTGAAGGGTAAAATAATCATTTCTCAGATAGGATATTTATCATGAAATATCATGGTAATTATGGGTTCGATGTTAAGTTTTGATTAGATAAAATTATTTAATATTATTTTAATAATATTTTATTAAAGATATGTTATTAATATTTTAATTAAATTAAATTAAATATAAAAAGATGAAGAAAATTCTTCATCTTTCCCATTTGTTTCCAACGTCCATAAGAAATGAAGAGAGAAACTTTCTTTTTTCTACAGTTTAGTCCTTGTCCATAAAATTCACCTTTTTCTCTCAAAATCTTGAGAACTTTCATAGCCACCAAGAAGTAGAAACCCTAGAGAGTTAGAATATCATCTTGAAAGAAAGAAATTGGAAGTGGAAGTGGAGAAAGTTGCAGAAAAGTGAAAAGATTAAAGAGACAAGGTAAGAAATTCAAATATTTTTTTATAGAATTTATGTTTGATTAAAGTAGAGACATAAGAAAGTAATTTTAGTGTGAGTTTTGGTTATGTATTTGATGTGTTCGCGAAATAGAAAAAGAGAAGAAATAGTGGAAGTGTTGGAAACAAAGTGAAGATGATGACAAAAATGAGGAAGGAAGAGAATTAAAGGCAAAATAGTGAAGTCCTATTAAAATCTAAGTATAAAATATGTGAAATTATTATATTAAAAATTGTGTGATTAATTTAAAAATGTTGGTGTTATTATTTAAAAGTAACTAAAATATAATGAAAGTATCTATATAATTTAAATTTCAAAATAAATTGATGTTGTGTAATGAGAGATTGGAACAAGGGGCTAAATTGAAAAGTTTACAAAAGTTTATGTGTAGAACAAAATAATAGGATAAATAGTTTAAATGAAATGTTAGAGGTGTTAGTGAGTTAAATACAAACTAATATTGATGATATATTATAGTGATTATGGAATTCCATATTGTTAAGGACTAAATTGTAAAATATATACAAAAGTGACTAAGTGTACGAAGACTTTGAAATAACACGCTCGAGTGATATATATATATATAGAAGTGAAGTGAATACCAAGTGAGAGTATGGTGATTAATGAACATAAATGCTAGCAGGGATTAAATAGAAAAGATTGTAAAGTAAGTGAAGTGAAAATTATGTAAAGAAGATTAGATAGCAAAGTCATCTACCACAATTCATTGTAGCCAATTAAGGTCTTTTCGACACTTCACAAGCTTGTTTTAGAGTGTTTTTATATATTTTTATATAGTTTTTATTATCTTAAGTTCAAATTATGCAAAATAAGTGTTTTTACGCAATATCAAGTAATGTCATGACCTAATGGGCCACTACGGGCCTAGGGATGATTTAACAGCTTCATTTAGTGTGTAGGACATTGTTTCAAGGCTTAGAAGATGAAGGAATACTGCAGCGTCGCAACACCAAGGACTGGTGTAGCGGCACCAGACTTCAAAGCCATATTATTCCCATTCAAAAGACAGTGTCGCGACAGCAATCCTGTGGTGTTGCGACACTATGCGACGATTAGAAATTTTAATTATGGGTATTTTAGTTCACACAATGTAATGTAATTAGATTTTTGGGCTGCTAATTAACCCTATTTAGGCTAGAGCATAAACTCTACAAATAAGCATGTTTAGCCTCATTTTGGGGGCTTGGCCAAGTGAGGCACTTTGTTAGTTTTAGGTTTTTATTTCAATTTTTATTTTCTTTCATTTTAGTCTTTAAATAGTTTTTGTTCTTGTTTAACTTGGATTCGATTTCAATCCAAGCTTTTAGTAGTTTTTTGTTTATTTCTTTTTTGTTTCCAATCACAATCAGAATTATTTTCGCAACTGTTAGAGAAAAACTGAATTCCGTGCACAAATTGACATCGAAACAGATATATTTTCTTATTCCCTTCTTTTATTTTATTTTTTTTTTGTATGTTGAATATGAGTTTGGGGGTTATTGCATCAAGATCCATGAGTGGCTAGTTTCCTTAGGGAGATTAACAAACAGATGTGTAACTAATTAATAGATGACTTAGGGTTTAAATCTGAGTTAGTTGGTTTAAATTATGTGCAATAAAACCCTAGGAAGTCACGACCCTAGGTGTAACAGCACGATTTAAGGCCTAAATGGAATAGTGGTTTCGAAACCATAAATTCACAGCAGGAAAAATTTATTCCGATTAAGTTTTAATGTTTATTATGTGATTGAATGACTATGTGAAATTTTCGTTACGAAATTTTATTGTTTGGGTATCCAATTTAATATTTAGGACTAAATTGAAATAGATGAAAAATGTGTGTTCTAGTTCATAAAGGTACTTGATTGGAATGGGTTTTTAAATTAAAGGTCCTTATATAGAAATTAGACCATTTTATGTCATAATGGACAAAAATGGACAAGGAAGGGTAAAATTTTAAAGAATAGTAAAAAGGGCATTTTGGTAATTTGGCAATTAAATGGACTAAAAGACAAAATAAAAGCCAAAAAAGCCTTGTCCATCTTCTTCATGGACGAGTGTAGCAAGGGGAAAGCCATGGCTAGGGTTTTCAAGCTTCCAAGCTTCATAGTAAGTTCGTCTTTGCTACGTTTCTAATGCTCTTTATGTTTTTGAAATCCTTATAATATGAACTCTCTATTTCTACCATTTATTTGAGCTAGGGTTGAGATTTGAAAATTTACCCATATGTGAAATGTTTGTGTTTTGATGTCTAATGGTAGAATATGAATGTTCAGTGTGTAATAAACGACTTTTACTAAGTGATTTTCGATGAAATTGCATAAAAGGACTAGTTTGTAAAGTTGTAAAATATGTGTAAATGTGTAAATAAATGCAAAATGTGGGTTGCTATAGTTATGAAAATGGTTTGGCTAGGCCTAAAATGCAAAGAAATTGAATGAAAATAATTTTTCGGGCCTAGGGGCAAAAGTGTAAATATGACAAAGTTTAATGGGAAAATTGTAAAATTTGTCAAAATGTGAATTTAGGCTAATTTGAGTAGCATGATGAATAAAAGAGTTAATTGTGTTGTTATAGATCAAGGAAAACAAGATTCAGACTTAGAATGGGGGAAAATAAAGAATATGACGAATAAGTCCTTTTCACCGATTGTGCTACCGAGGTAAGTTTATATGTAAATAATGCATCGTTTTTACTTATGTTATCATATTTTATTTTATTTTTTATGAAATGTGGATGAATATTGAATGAAATTGACAAGTATCGAAAAGTGAGAAATTTCCCAGTTGAACATTAGGAATAGAATAGGATACAAGTGACATGTCACTAGCGACTCAAGTGTGGTACTATGTGGAGGCCACTTTGAGAAGAGATAGCTTGATCACAAGTGTGGTACTATGTGAAGGCCACTTTGTGAAGAAAGATAGATTTGGTCACAAGTGTGGTACTATGTAAAGGCCACTTTGTGAAGAAGGTAGCTTTGGCTACAAGGGTGGTACTATGTGCAGGCCACTGGGTATCCGTTATTATTTCGATATGTTCAACGGGAAATGATTAAGTGTAAACGAATATGACTATGTGATGAATAAGTGCAGGTATGTGTGTGTAAACTTATGAGCAATGTGCTCGATATATGATCGAACTTTGGTAAGGTTAATATGGAGTAAGTGTTACAGTGAAAGTTACTATAAAAAAAATATAAAAGAGTAAAATTAGCAATAAAATAGTTTTGGACAGCAGTAGTTGTGTGAATTTGAAAAATCACCAAAAATGGTGAAAATCAAATTAGAGGTTGAATAAGATATGAAATAAAAGCTTATTGAGTTTATTTTCATATAAAAGAAATGGTGTAACAAATGAATTTCATATTATGAGATATATGAATTTTAGTAAGGCAAGGTCAGAATGATTTCGAAATTTCCTATTCTGATTTTGAAAATTCGTTAAAAATTGTAAAAAAAATAATTTTGGGTTATAATTTATATTCTTAAAATCCTTAATGAGTCTATTTCAAGAGAAATAAATGGGAACATCATCTGAATCCTATACGAGGAGATAATTAATTTTTAGTGAAGAGGGGTCGGAACTGTCGGACAGCAAAATAGGGGTGACTTTAATAATAAACTGTACTTATTGGCTAAACCAAAAATTCTGAAAATTTTATGGTAAGAAGATATGTGAGTCTAGTTTCAGGGAAAATTAGCTGATCTTAATTTGGAGTTCCATATCTCAAGATATAAATAATTTAGTGACTATGACTCGCGTAGATAGCTTGATATGAACATAAGTGAATAGTGGAACTTTGTGCAATTATGATTGTATTATCTTGAGAATGTATTGTGAAGATTTATAAGAGCATGTTAGTAAATTACTTACTAAGCTATAATGCTTACCCCCCTTCCTTTCCTTTTTCCTATAGTGTCACAGATGCTAGCTCGAGTTGAGGTCATTGGAGATTCTATCACACTAACAAGTTATTGATTGGTATTATATCAACGATTTTCAAGTATTTTTAAGTCTATGGCATGTATAGGGATTTGATTATGTGTGTATATGTTATTATGAGTTGGCCTAGAATTTGGCCTATGCTATTTGAAGGTTATTGTTGTATAAGGCTGTTTACTGTGGCTAATAATTGTTATGTTACAAGTCTATGATGATGCATTTCAAAGATGTGTATGCCTGCATGTGTTGGATGAGTAAATGTATGATAATTATGAATGGTAAATGTGATTGGTTGTGTAAGTTGTATGATGTGAATGTTTAAGTATGTGTGTGTGATTATGCATGATGAACGTGGTTTGTAAATGGTATGTGGATGTCTTAGTGTAGATGTTTGAATGCTTAATAATACCATGTTGTGTGAGGATAAATTTGTATAAGCGTATAAGTGTTTTGGAGTAGAAAAGGGCTTGGTAAATAGCCTTACTTGTGGCTACATGGGCAGCCACACAGCCATGTGCCCCAGCTTTATTTTTTTAAGAAATTTTTTAGTGCTTTCAAAAGTTCTCGGTTTAGTCTCGGACCACTTCCAAAGTATGTATTGGGCCTCGTAGGCCCTATTTAGGGACTCAAAGATAAAAATTTGAAAAGTTTTAATTTGGATGAAATTTTATGACTCGGTTTAATACGTTTACAAGTGTATGTGTTTCGGTAATGCCTCATACCCTATTCTGGAGTCGAATACGGGTAAGGGGTGTTACACTAGGCAATAATTTAGGATAAACAATATCGAGAGATAAATTCACCGAATAAATCATAATTTATCCCAGTCAAGAAATTGAGGTCGAGAGATAAATGTCTCTTGGATGATTAATTAATTAGTTAAAAGCTGAAAGGTAATAACTGGTTAATTAATAGCTAATTAGATAAAACATGAGTTCTGAAATTAATTAGGAACACCGAAGTGAGTTAATCTTCTATTTGTTTAATTGGAATTAATTTCGATTCTTATTTAGTTGTCTTCATTTTAGATAATTTATGTTATTTTGGTTAATCACTTTTAATTTGGTTATTCGTAATATAATTTTAGATTAGTACTATTTAGCCCAATTAGTGTAGAAAATTATTTTAAGTTTAATTCAACCTCCCTTGGGTACGATCCTCAGAATGCTTCCCAGAGTATTTCATTGTAACATTCTTTCCTATATTATAATTTAACCTGTATACTTGCGGACACCGCTGTTTCATTTTCATATCTTTTGCTAATATATTTTCTGCCTAGATATTCGCACGTCTAAGGCGGTCACAAAGTGACCAAAATTTGATTTGTGTAGTAAAGAATTAACGAAGAGTTTTAATGAAGTGTTTATGGTAGTAAATTTCAATGACAAGTGAAATTAAAGTGACATCTTAGTGGATATTGAATTTTAGGAAATTAAGGATTAAGTTGCATATGTGTAAAAGTGATAAGAGAAATATAACAATACTTTGATAATGGATATGGAATATTATGAGTCAATGTGTTATATACTTTATGCGTCAAAGAAACACTATTATAGTGTTTATTGAAATTTTATAATAATGACTAAATTGAAAAGAATACAAAAGTATATAAGTTTTGTTCTGAAATGTAAAAATGAAGCTAATTTTGATATATTGGCCTAAGTAGACAAGATGTGAACTAATGGGATATATATGGCATTGCCATCAAGAATCTTTCAACGCGCAAATTGAAAGTGGCACTTCGGTGCAATTGAAAGTGGCACACTGGTGCAATTGAAAGTGGCACTTTGGTGCAAATTAGTGATTGTTCCACATAGGAGAGTTTATTGTGGGCAGAACGAAAAGTGTTAAGTGAAATCATTAATGGATCAGTAAGTAAAATATGGTGAGATTATAAGTGAAAATATATGTTTTATGATTATTAAGATAAATTTGTTATGTTATATTTAAATTATTGATAAGTTAAATTTAATTAAGGTAATGGTAAGTTTAATTCTTGATGTATTTACTAAACTTTTATAAGCTTGACGTGTTATTTTTCAACTTGTAGGTGGTAGAGGCTCGTATTGAAGCTTTAGAATGAAGATACAATCTCATCTCATCACATCACATCCCAAAAATTAGAAGAGGATATGGTTTTGATCTGTTGGTAATAGATTATGGTGTGTACTTGGGTTTAAACAAAGTGTGTAAGATTTATAGTGGAAATACCTAATGAATTTTGATTGAGTTATATGTTCAATTATATAATGCTAAAGGTTGAAACTAGGCATATTAGAATACTATATTGGGTAAATTGGTTGAAATGTGATAGATGAGCATTGTTTAGGGTGTTAAGAATCGAAGCATATTGCGATGACAGACTTTTCACGTCGCAACAAGATCAAGTTAGTCAGTAACACCGCGACGTGGAGCTCCCAACATTGCAATGTCAATTTGATAGTTTGAAACATTGTAAATTAGTCCTTAATTGACTGAAGACTATTAAATGAGATGTCGTAAGCTCATAAAAAATTTAGATATGAATTTAATTTTTTTTTTTTATAAGTGCAAAATGATTCTAACAACTTAAATTATATGATAAGTTGAATTGTAATTAATTTTTGTTGCTCCGACAACGAACGTGGCATATAGAGGTGTTCCAAATCGCCTCAATTTAAGTTACGACATCATGCTATTGCATTCAAGGTCACAACATACATCACTTGGTGTCACGAGAATATTCCTTGTTTTGACTATTTTTACGTTTTACTTCCTAATTTATCATCAGATTGGTATGAGAGCTTTCGTTAGCCCACTCTTGATGCGGATTTGAATAAATAATGTTCTAAGAAGTCTTAACTTTTAATTGTATGTATGATTTTCCTCGTTGAATATTGAAACAAAATCGTAGTTACTTCTGTAACAAATGTGGCATCTCACATCTCGTATTTGGCACTCAGGTCGGGAGTGGAGTGTTACAACTGTGCTGGCATTTTCTTGGTTAAGATACTATGAGGTTGTTACGCTCAGTGATCCTTTGATGGTCCCATCTTTGAAGGTGAGTGTGCACCTGCTAAAAGCAGGTGACCAAGAGGATGAGGTGCCTGGGTGGTTAGTCACTGAATGACCAGCCAAGCAATAGAGAGTCATTTGAGCACTTGGGTAGGGAGAATACACAAGTGTTGTAGGTCGGGAGGTAAACAAAAAATCATCTAAAGAAGTTTTCCTAATGTCTTCTCGTGATGTCACGTGTCGCACCTAGTGGGTGGTATAACATAAATCAATTATATACCAATTTAAATATTATGTAGTGTAATAGGAAAAACCTCTAATGAAATGAAGTACAAAAATTCTGATTTTATGTAGCATAAGGAGCAGACATATTCTAACACATAAAATTTCAGATTTGTTCTCTCATAACTACACATATCCATTGGAAGGTTAACTCTCCTAAACATTTACAATTAGATACTCAACTAATTAATCCATTAACTGGCTGTTAATCAACATGTTAATATGGTAAAAATAGCCAATTAAAAAGTTTACATGTTTTAATGAGGTATTGAGTATCATTTTGCAAAATTTAAGTAATTAATCGAAGTTACTTATTTAATTTAATATCTATAATGATTCAACAACTCATAATTTATTATAACTTAAAAATAGACAACCTTGCATGTCCTATTAGTTTTGTTTTGGTTTCTAAAAATAAATTTAGAAAACGAAAGTAAAAAAAAAAAAAAACACTTTTAATTAAAGATAATTTATAAAAGATAATTTTTTTCATAAATTAAGTTTAAAATAAAATAAGAAATTCGAAGAAGACACAGGCAAAGAGATGCAAGTGATGTAAAAGAAAACAAAGCTTAATTGAAAATTTGTTCTTTAAACTATATTTTTTCTCAATTTGATACATAAACCTTTTTTGGTTAAAACTAATTATAATGCCACATCAGCACTCATGTTATTTTCTGATTTTATAATTTTAATATTAATATTAATTCAAAATAATTATATTAATATTAAAAAAATTTACCACCCTTGCCCCATCCCTCTCGGCTCCCTCCCCCACCACCGCTCTCTCCTTCCCCCCACCCCGACCTCCTAAGCAACCATTTATCAATAGCTTCATCTACTACTAGAGCTAACCATGAAGGCCACCCTCTCGAAACTAACCCCCCTTGAATCACAAATTTCTTCACACCTTTAGCAACTGAAACATCACCCTTGTCGAGGTTGCCGAGAGGGACTAGGGTGGTGGAGATGAGGGAGTAGAAATATATATATTTTAGTATTACTATAATTATTTTTAACTATAAAATTAAAAAATTAAAAAATAACACAAGTGCTGATGTGATACGATCTAAATGATCAATAGTTTTTTTTTAACGGTCTTAGATTTGAAGGTGATTTGGGTGAGGGATGGTTTAAGTACCATTTCTGATAAAAAAAAAATTAGGCACCAAGTTAGGAAAAGAGGTATAATTTAGGGTGCAATTTGTCATTTAAGCCCAAAAAAAGAGAAGAAAAGAAAGAATAATGGATTTAACCACAACCCTCTAATCAATAGGCTTAAATTATATCAAAATTACCTACCAAGCAAAACAACGTTTGTTCATCGCCAAAATATGTTTCACCTTACCTCTCAGACGAGAGACTCACTACTATCCAAACAAAATAATAGCAACATAATGCCATTTGAACCATATCTACCGCCAAAAGACAAATTTACCACAGGAGTCCCTTTACCCTTTCCATTTGATTGGAAAAGAAAAAGCAGTAGCCCCTCAGCTTTCTACAACAAATCCTCATGATAAAGATGAAGCCCGAGGCCAAAGCGAGCACAAGCTCGCCGAAATGCCATCGCTTCAGCCTTTTGTACAGGATCTCCATAACCAGGATCATCAACCGAAGCAGTCCCTGTAGACTCCCGATATATCTTGCACAATGATACAAGAATAAAAACTCGAAGTTATCAGCTACTCTAGTCAGATATAATTATGCTAAAGAACAGAGAAGAAAATTTCATTATCATATGCAATACATTTTAACAACTCTTCAATACTAAACGTCAAAGAATTCATGTGCATTAATATGCTCAATACTACACAATACCACATCCAGTAATAATGGAACTAAAAGGAAGTACGATAACAAATTAACAATCACAATGCAGATGTAAGACATTCATATAATCTAGGATAATCTCAAAATAAGTTTACCAAGAGATTCATATTCTTTTCTTGTAAAGATGTCCAACTCTGTAAGCTTATTAGAAATACTACAGTCTAAGCATCAAACTTATCAAGTTCATATACTGCTCCCCGATTTTAGAATTTTCAACTCTTAAACAAGCCAGCTTCAAGTTTTTCCCACCTACGACTAGGCAAGCCAACAACAAAGTAATGTTCAAGCTAGGAACATAAATACTGTTTGCAAAAATAGCATCATACAGATAAAACAAGCAAAAGAAACTTTTGTTTATGGCTTATGGAATTGAACCTGATCTTGTAAAGCACCAAAGAAATTAGAATATGACTATAGAAGATTCAATGAACATGTCAATATGTCATTTTCAACATGTACCACAATGAACAGTCACTAAGATGTTTAACTTCCAGAAATTTATTCCATAACAAACTTGCCTTTGATCTTCTTGTTCAAAAAAGGTTTACAGCTTGTCACCCAAAAAAAAAAAAAAAAACGACAATCCTCTCAATGTGTGAATGAGAGCCAACTGTTTCTACCAATTGCATATTTAACCTGTAGTGTATACCACACTTACCAACTTGGAAACAGGCAAGCATGGAGTGATCAATCCACTCTTTTAACTTTTAAACCTGTATTGTCTTTCGATTGTGAACTTGTATTTTTGAATAAATTAAGAAGAAGAAGAAAATCAAAACTATATCACAAGAGAGAAAAGTTCAGTAAGACTGTGTAGCTCACTCTTGCAATCACAATTCCATCCTTTTTCCACTCATTGAAGAGCAAAAATCTCATCCCTCCTTTGTTTATATACTGGTAAGGAACCTCATCAATAATATTGTTGATTATTATATCCTCTAACAGGATGCTTTTTTTTTTTCAATTGTTTTTCTCTATGGTTCAATTTAGAGCTTGGTCGTTGTTAAACTAAAGTATGATATTAGGGCTTAAGTAAAAAAATTGAAGAAATGAATGAATGACAATGTCTTAAAGCAAATTGGTGTGCTTGCGGTTCGTATGGTATTTTGAAGAACTATAAGAATCAAGCTAAGAACCAGTTTTTTCTTTTCCAGATATCTAGGCATTGTCTCACTGATGGAAGGTATAGTCGAAATTGACTAATAATAATAATAATAGCAGTCTACAGAATAGTAGAATTATACATTTTATTGTTTAGAAAAGAATCCCGTTTATAATTCTTCAAAGGCTTTTTTTCTTTTTTTGCCTCAAAAAAAATTTCCCTTTCCTTTTGCTTTTGCTTCTGAAAGCAAAAATGCAAGTGGAAAAGCAACAACCAAATGCAATGCATGCAATGATTGTGTTAGTCTTACCCATAAAAATGATTCTGTTGCTCGTTTAATTTTAAAATTCCCCTTTTTAACCCTTAATACCTTTCCATTGTAAGCTAATAGAATTCATTAGTTGAAAAGTAACTACTAAGTCAATTGCTGAAAGATTCTAGGTTAGAATTTAAATGATAATTATTCAAATAATCTATAAATGAGCAGTTTTTATTTTCTTTATGGTCAAGATGAGACAGTGGTCTTAAAGCAATTAATTAGTAAGCATGCTATCTCATTTCTTCAATTATTTTACTACAGTCCAAATGTCAAACTTTAGTTTAACTACAATAACCTACCTCTAAATGGTGATAGCAAAAGAGCAGTAGAGGAAAAGAATAGAAAAAAAAATAGTAAGCATCCTGTTAGAGGATAAAATAATCAACAATATTATTGATGAGGCTCCATTACTATTCGTCATAAAGCAACTTAAAATTAAACGACTGATCTTTCCATCTTTATCTACCACAAAACCAGGTAAACCATGTTCACTGAATTCAGGCAAAATGAAAAAAAACTTAAATAAGAAGATGACAACGTAAGAAGCATTTGGAAAGCAACTTAGTAGCAAGATTAATGAAGAAGCATGCATGTGAACTAACAAACATAAGTTCACAGGATGCATATCATAGCGTGAATCATAAAATAGATCAGATACCTCAGCATCCGTCCCATAGAGTGTTACACGATAGACGACTGATACAGACTTCCCGTCAGCAGAATATGTAATATTGCGAACCTCACCAGACCATTCTGCACAATAGGTGGTGCACTAAAGAATTTTAGTCATAAAATCTCAGTAAGCCGTAAGAAATGAAATTCCTCCAGCCAGAATAATTCCATCTTAACCATACCTGGAGCATGCAGGTTCATAATCCGATTCACAATATGCCTGAAAAGAGCAAAAAGTAATGATAAGAAACCAAGTAAACAAAAACCATTGTTACTAGAATGCCAAAGGAGACCAAAAATTGACAAGAGAAAACTGATGAAAATGCCGACTTGTGAAGACCAACAATGGTAAGAAAAAAGAAGGAAAAGTTCTTTTCTCAGAGTAATGCTAGCAGATTCCATGTATCAAATACGAGGCATGGTACAGAAGCAAAAATCATAGCCAGCACCGGTTCTATGCTTCCAAAAACAAGTGCATAAAAAGTTAAATCCCACAGCATATGTATGCACTAAACATCTGCATTAAATTAAGCTTACTGATTACAGTTTTTATTATAATGTTCAAGGTTTGCCACTAATTACATCTTGTCTCTAAGCTAACAAAGAGCATATGTGGAACAATAATTTTGCTGGTTTCATTTGAACTCAGCAGTTTGCTCAGTCAACAAGCAAACAAACAATTGCTTCATTTTTGCTGCAAAGTTCTTTATCATTCCTTCTGAAGTCCACGCTCCAAGCACTAAACCCTAAACCTAAAACTTCCTTAGATAAATTGCAGTAATCGTTTTTATACTCCTCGTCTCGTAGCTAAATTGCAAGTAAAACTTCTCATTTTCATAGGCTTTTTGTTACAAGCACCCATTGAATTTTATTTGTTAATCATAGCCTTTCAATTATGTGTCTTTCAAACAACATTTAAATCAGAAGCAGGTTTAGTAGCACTCGGTGATTTACAGGCATAAAACTACTAGATTCTTAACACACATGAAAAAAAACACACAAATTTTAGTAAATAAAAGAGAGAAGATGATAGGACCAGGGGATATATTTGATATTGAAGCCATCTTCGGTACGGAGCCTGACAAGGGAATCTGGGACTTTTTTATTGAGTTCTTTGAGAATGTCGGCGAGCGGCCTGCTGATTCCTGCAGTGGGGATGGCATCGTCGTCGTCCGACTTTGTTGAGAAGGATACTAGTCGTACAAGTGAGGACAAAGATTTTGTCAAAGGAGAACGTGTCAAGGGTGATGCGGCAAGGGTTTTAATCGCCATTGAAGAAGCCATTTGCCTTTCCTTTCCCTCAAACTCCACAAACTCAGAGACAGCGCGGCAAAGTCTAAAGTCTAAAGCCGTTTCCAAATTTTGATTTTCTACTAATTCTGTCTGCAAAAGACAGAAAAAGAAGAATAGGTATGGGTCCTGAATTTTGGCTCACTGTAATTTACTTGTAGGAACTCTTCGGCTTTTAACGTAAAATTGGAAAGATGAAAATTTAAAGGTCAAAAAAGGGACACATAAAAATTATAATTTTTTTCATAATTGTGCTTAATAGGAAACAAAATAAAACATCTAAAAAAAATACATACTTTTAAATTAACATACATATTTTTTTATTTCTCTCTTATTATTCCATTTTTATGCACTAGAATGAAAAATAGTTATCTCTCTTATTTCATTTTCTCTCACTTCTCTTGATAACCAAATACCATCAAAATTTAGGGTGGGTTTAAATGGACAGTGCTTTTACATGTTGTTAGTGTAAAAACAGCGGTGACGATGAGATTAGATACTGTATCGTGAGATAAAAAGTAAGTTAAACGCTCCACACCGTCATCCAAACTCACATTTATTTTTTTTTCCACTTTTCCATTCTCTCCTCTCTTTTTTTTCTTTTCAATTTTCGACTCAATTAACCACAACCTTAACATATTCTTATTTTTTTTATTGAAATAAAAAAATTCTCAATTTCATCGCTATCATTATAGAAATTGATTTTTTTTATTCACTACTCTTTTAGGTTTGTAAGTAAATGATAATATTGATTGATTTTTTTTTGTTTGCCTTGTAACACTCTCCATACCCGACATGATCATCATGTTCGGGTACCAAATGTCACAATTAACCCGAATAATCTAACAAATTTTCTAACTTACAGATTTAGATAATGCTAATGTGTATATATATCATTGTTATCATTCAACCCTTATGCAAATCCATGGATATTAGATTTTCAATTAGATTATATACCTTATAGGACCAAACTTTTACAACCATTCGTCCTTTTTAAACACAAATGATTATTTACAAATTTCAACTTAAGACTTTATTACGACTAAACTAAATTAATCCCTGAGGCATGGTATCTAAGAGTACCCCTCTATATGCATGATACAGTTATGGCACCGTTCGTGTAAGTATGATGGTGTCTAACTTGGTCTCTCCACGCAAACCTTGAGTCAATCCTTAATCCTGCAATACAAGTAGTAAAACCGTAAGTAAAATGAACTTAGTGAAATTCTGCACAATGTTAGTCATAAAAGACTCAATTTTTTATTTGATATCAATAGTAAATGTTCAAAATTAAGACTCCCTAGTTGTCATAGAGGATTTCGCAGTTTGACTAGTAGGGTTGATGCCTATGCGTCCTTTGTACCGAACAATGGTGGGCATATCAGCTAACTTCAACATCGGTGTACTCTTTTGAGAAATCTTACGTTGGGACTTAACCTCGACCGGTTCTATCTCTAACTTCCATTTTACTTTTCCTAGATTTCCCCTTAAGATAACCATATATGCGTGTATACGATTCGATGACTACATTCGCTAATGGCGAACTTACAATCGTCTTTTCCATATTGGATGATCCCTTGTAACATCTCAAACCCGGCCCAATCGTTATGGCCGAATTTGGAAAGCTACATTGGCCATCGGAATGGCCCAAGAAATTTTTCTTGATTTCAAACGTACTTTTTTTTAAAACCATTTGCATAGTTCGTTTAAAACTAGTAAAACTTTATTTTCAATCTCATTTCAAAAACCATTTGTCCACGAAAATAACCGAAATAAACTTTCAAAATTTTAAAAATATATATTTTAAAACTATTGGCTTATCAATTCAAAACAAGTGAAATAAAGCGTTTATTTTAATTTCATAAAAACTGTGTAAATTTTAATAATCGAAATAAATAATATCTCAATTGTAAACATTCATGCATTTATTTAAAACTATTTTGGATTTTCAATCATACTTCTAAATCATTTGTCTTTTTTATTCAAAATTGGAGAACTTGGTTATTCGTCATTATTTCAGAAATAAAAACATATTAACTGCATAAATCAAATGTCTTTAGAAAACTCATTTGTAAACATTAATAATTTTGAAAACTAAGTCTAATTTTATTAAAAACTCATTTTTCAGAAACGCAACAAAAAAAATGTGTTATTGATAGATTCTATTTTAAAAATTGAGTTTCAAGTGAAATTTTATCAAATACTAATTTATGTAATTTTTTTTAAAAGACTTCCAAGAAACTCCTCAAAATGTTGTCATCAAATCCTAACCTCGAGGTTATATGTAAAATTAGAAAACTAAAGGGGGTGAGCTATAAAGCTCTGTGTAAGATTAACATAAACACAATCGCATACATATAAACATATACATTTTACAATCATAATAATCATATCAATTTCATATAACTCAATATTTCACACTTATACTATGCATGATCATGTCAATGGACATTTTGTAAAACAATGCAGATTTTATATAAATGGTCCTACCAATCTCCGCTACAGACCAAAATCGAGTTCCCCAGAACTCGTCCATCCAACACACCAAATTGTGAACTATGTCACCAAAATCACAGATAAACTACCAGTAATCAATATTGTGGACAGGCCACCAAAATTACAGATATATTGCCACATAATCAAAATCGTTAATAGTGTCACATTAATGTAGATAAACTACCACATACTTCCACCTTTCACATATCACACCCCATGAATATGATATGGCCAAAATCACTCAAATCATATAGGCATGTTTAACATGCAAATCTCATATGTACACATGGTACCAAAATTTCATAACTTACTTTCATGTGAACATTACGTATGTCATATAATCACATAAAATGATAATGAGATGTACATATTTTTCAAATCAATAATAAACATCAATATCACACAACATGCTTTTCACAACATATACAATTTGGGGAAATACTTACTCGACAAAATCCATATCGATGGTTTATCTTTCTTTATGGATACATAAAGTATCTTTATCAATAACATTATTTAAAGAACAACATTTTTATATATATAAAACAAAGACTTAATTTAGTTTAGTGTTGAAACCCACACCTGATCGTAGATCCAATCTACAACAAATCTCAAAGAACACCCACACGTGGACCTAACAATTAAATTACATATTCAATCAACAATAGTGATCTTATGTTAATAACGATCGTCAATAAGGTTGATACAATAGGCTAGATGGTTGCTTCCTAAAAGGCCCATTTAAGAGTGAATTTCTCGGAACTGTTGGAAGGGACACAAATAACTAGATTTTCCCTATTGCATAGGCTGTGGTTGAAGTGGAGTGCACTGATTTATGGGTCTAGTTTCTCAATCTTCTATTGGCTGATTTGAGATTGGAAGATGGGTATGAGTACACAATTATTAGTGACTAACAAAAGGTTAGTGAATTAACTAATTTGGGCTTGGTCTTCTCTTTTTATTATGTTAAGTATAATTAACTATATTTTTCTAACAATCTTTCTGGTTCATCATGACACAATTATGGCCTTGAGATTGCTATTTCTAACATACTGTCAAAGGTAGAGCATAGGAATTGTACGAGGCATGTGTTTGCAAATTGGTTAGGGAGGAAGCTAGGGAAATCTTATAAGTATGATTTATGGTAGATTGTGAAGTCTATGACTGAGAGGGAGTGTGAGGAACTATATGTAGCACTAGAGAAGAAAGATAAGGATGCTTATGATAACTTGAAGAGAAAGTCCTCAAAAATGTGGAGTAGGGCTTTTTTGAGGTTTACTTGTAAATTAAATATAATTAACAAAAATCTATGTGAAGCCTTTCATTCAAGCATTGTTGTAGCTAGGTTCAAAAACATTATCAAAATGCTTGAAGATATTAAGACCAAGATGATGACTAAGATAGTACAAAAAGGGAAGTTATGTAATGAATGAAAGCAAAAGTATGGTCCATTGGTGAAAGCTAAATTTGATGCCAACAAGAAAGACTGTATAGAGTGGCAATTTATATGAAATGGTGAAAATGGATGTGAGATGAGAAAAGGAAGTTATCAATATACAGTGGACCTAAGTCAAAGGATATATAGTTGTAGAAATTGGCAGATTAGTGGGATTCCAAGTGCCCATGCATATGCTGCCATGTATCACCTAGGGCTTCAACCAAATTACTATCTATATGAATGTTATCACATAGAAACCTACAATAAAGCTTACTCATTTCCAATGTAGCCCATAAATGGGCCACATGATTGGGCAAAAATTGGTATTGAACCAATGTTACCTCTTATTGAAAGGAAGATTCCTGGGAGGCCCAAAAAGAATAGGAAGATGGCTAAAGATGAATCGAAGAAAGTGAAGCCTGACCACTTGAGTAGGAAGGGTCTAATCATGACATGTGTTCAATGTGGACAACATGGCCATAATAAGCGGTCTTACACACAAGGAAATGAACATGCTAAATAGGTACAATGTTGTTCTTCACTTATATATATTGAGTAAATTTATTTTTTCTAACCACTTTCATTATGATCCATGTTTTGTAGCAAGATGCACAACCACCCAAACAAAAGGGGAAATCTCCTATTAAAAAGCCAACTACCTAAGATAAAATAAAGGAAAACAACCTAAAAATGGAAAAATATATGGAATAAGTTGTATACATACTTAAATACTGGGAATCAAACATTTTATGTGAGTTTTCTTCCTTTTACTATTGATCAAACATTGTATATTATTTTGATAAACTTGAAACACTCTTTCATCTGGTAGAACCACAAAGAGCATGGTGACAGGTTCATGTAAAGATGGTAGTGGATAATCTTTTTTGACTCCCAAGTCGCCAAAGAATAATAGAAAGGCTCCTCTCGACTATCTATGTCACAGCCCGAAATAGGGCCTAGTCAGAATAGTGGTTTCGTAACCACAAATCTGAAGTATAAATTTTGAATTTCGTAAATTTCTGATAATATTTGTTGTATTATTATTGATGTGAAAATATTGTTTGAGAATTTTATCAATAAAGTGTCCAATTTTATGTTTAGGACTAAATTGCATTAATTGCAAAATGTGAGGTATAGAGTTTAAGTACCCAATTGAGATGGGGGTTTGAATTGGAGGTCTTTATGTTGTAAATAGACCATAAATAGTGTCATGGACACAAAAGGGCATTTCTAGAAATGTTTGTTAGTTATGTCATTAAGGGCATTTTTGTCCAATGAAGAAAAAGACAAAATAAGATGATATAAACATCATCTTCTCCATGGAAAAAGAACCCATAGCTGCCGATTTTCATGTCTTCCATGGCCAAGGGTTTCTTTGCTTTCCATACTCATTTGTAAGTGAAATCTTGCCCCGTTTTTAGTTATTTTCGTATTTTCATGATTACTTGAGCTTGAATTTCATGATTCTACCATTATTTTCAAGAGATTTTGGGGTTCAAAAATATACCCATTTGTGTTAAGTGTGTATTTGGTTGATTAATGGTAGATAATAAAGACTTAGAGGGTTATATGCATGTTTTTGGAATTGAAATTGGATGAATTTGTGTAAAAAGGGAT
Source organism: Gossypium stocksii (assembly GCA_020496765.1). Lineage (NCBI taxonomy): Eukaryota > Viridiplantae > Streptophyta > Magnoliopsida > Malvales > Malvaceae > Gossypium > Gossypium stocksii. Next base: position 49,741,935 of record CM035624.1, read on the forward strand.
TTATTTGTAAATTTTATAAATTGTTCTTAAATGTGTTAATTATTAGTAAATTAAGTGTCATTGTTGTGAAAATGGGTTAAATAAGTCCATGGAATATAGAAAATGAAAGTTAGAGTCCAATGGACTAATTTGTAAATTGTTGAAAGTTGAGGGGTAAATTCAGAAATTTACCCAAATGTGAATTATGTTTGAAATTGAATAGATAATTGATAAATGACATTTTGTGTGTTAATTTAGTCCAAAAAAGATGTGACAAAGCCTGAGTAAGGGAAATAGAGGAATCTCGAGAAATTAATTCGTTGGTGATTCAGGTAAGTTGTATGTGAATTCTAGCATATTTTGATAAAATATAATTATTTGTTCATAATCGTGTGATTATATAAAAATGTGAATCATGAAACAATCAGAAACTGTATATATATCCGTAAATGTGGAATTAAGGTGAATACCTAAAATTTTGATTAGTTGCTGGATGTACTTCTGAAATTATCCGAATAATTGTTCGTTTATGATTGCGTAATGATAATGATTTTTGAATTGTGAAATGAATGGAAATTGATGTACTTCCGTATTCGTGGAAAATAGGTATATTCTGTGAATTTCGATTAATCATTTGATATATCTCTGAAATTGTGTTAATAATGAATTATCTGTACGATCCTTATTAAGCATGTCAGAATAAAAATAGATATAAGTGACATTGTCACTAGAGGGTTCTGATTCTGTCTGATATAGTTCCCGGGTGCTGGGTGGTCTAGCATGTGTTGCAGACACCTGTCAGCTTGTGCGAGTAGGCCCGTAGTAACTTCTGTTTTGTTTCTAATTGTAGCTTCGGCTACCACTCTGTTAGTAGCTTCGACTACCACTCTGTTAGAAGCTTCGGCTACCCCTCTGTAATGTAGCTTCGGCTACCCCATGGCTCTGCCATGTCTGTGAGGCACTTCAGTGCTAACCTCTGCATATCTGGTTATATTCCAACATTGCTCAATGGGATTAGATTAACCGTTCTGTAACGAAGTGTTTTTGTAGGTAAAACGAAATAGTTCTGTACATTGAATTTGATATGGATAAACATGCATATGATTGCTATGTGAAATGTGCCCAAAGGAGTAAGTTGAAGATGTAGTGATATGATTTGATATTGGCTATGTTAAAGTCAACGATTCATTGAATTGTTACATTGCTATGAATTTCATATGACTTACTAAGCTATTATGGCTCACTCTGTTCCTTTCTTTCTTCCTCAGTATATTAAGACTGTAGGATTGGGAGCCGAGGCGTTGGAGTATGCTTCACATTGTCAAGCTTCATCGGTATATTATGTCTTGATGTGTTTGGTTTATGGCATGTATAGAAGATTTATAGATATGTATAGATATTTTGTAAACTTATAAGTTCTATGTTCTTAATGTTTGTATAAGTAAAGTATTAGTTGTATTGGTTGTATATGAGAATGTTTGCATGTTAGGGAGGTTAAGGCTTGGTATATAGCCTGACACGGCCTGCATGGCATGGCACACGGGCGTGTGTCATGGCCGTGTGGGATTTGGCAGGATGCTCCATGGGTATGAGGCACGGGTGTGCCTAGGCCGTGGGCGATACACGGCTTGACCTTACGGGTGTGCCACTAGACCGTGCCTTCCCTGCACTTTGATTTAAATTTTAGTGTACCACACGGGCAGGAGACACGGTCGTGTGTCTCAACCATGTGGGAGTACGCGGCCCCCAAACGACCGTGTGGGGTGACCATGGCCAATTTGACAGATTCGACCATGGTCTTTGGACATGGGCGTGTGAAGGCCACAGGGCCTTAGCACACAGCCGTGCTTTGTGTCATACGGGCGTGTAACGTAGTTTCGAAAGTGAAAAATTTTTCGGGCGTTCGATTTGATAAGATTCGAATCCTAATCATCTGTAAAGTTTGTATTATGTCTAAAACTCTCGATCAGGGTCAGAAAGAGCGAATTTGTATGTGATTCTGTGACTGTTTTTGGAGTTAAGTTTTGTGAAGGTCTGTTTAAATCCGGTAATGCTCTGTACTCGATTCCGGCGACGGTCTCGGGTATAAGGGTGTTACAATCTATGAATACAAGATTCAGTTGCAAGAAACATGAATAAATCATTAAAGAAATAGTTGCCAAGGGTGAATGTTATTTTGTCACATTTTGAGCCTACAACCTTCTGGTTTTGGAATGCACCAAGGGTGAATGTTATTTTATTATAGTAATAACCAAGATGTTGATTTTTTTTATGATTGATGGAGCTAGGTATAGCTCACCTACAGTAGTATGTTATATTTGGTACATCAAACTTGTTTTTGGCTGGTATAGCATGAATGATGTATAGGCTAAATCATTACCCCTGGAAAGCTTTTATAAATTACATTTATCTTAATTGCAATGGGGAAATCATATGATTAAATGGGGGTGTTTTTCAATATTATGTTTCTTTTTACTACATTATTTACTAAGCTAAATTAAATTACATGAACAACAACCAAAATTGGTCAGTAGTTCTAAACATAATGTATATCAAGGTTCCAAATTACATAAACAACATAACATGAATGTATGTTGGAAAATTTTACATTCAATCAACATTTCCAACTGCTAGCTGCATATGCTTCTTACCACTACTGCCAATAGAGAAACCTATGGTGATGCATACAATACGTAACATCTAGTAAGAAAATAATATCTTATCCATTGACTTCTCCTTCTTGATAACTTTCATTTTTTGCTTCATGGTCATCATTTTGCTCCTTAATGCTAATTTTCCTTTAACACCACAAACTAGTCTACCTCATTCAACCTCAATGTCAACAACACTAGTGCTACCATTATGGCTACCATCAAATGAAACCAAATTTGTAAACCTTCTTTTTAAGTGATGAATTCTCCTTTGAAAGATTTTGTTCATTGTCATGTAATTGACGCAGTAACTTAGTTGCACAGTCACACATTTGCCCATTGTACCACTTGAAGAAATCACAACCACCATCCTACAAGCAAACACTAAATGAGTGACAACAAAAAAATTTAAATCATAAACCCTCAACCTAGGGAAATTTTTGAAATCATCCAGATTGAGCTAAAGTAGCAAATAAAAATCTTTTTCACTTGCCCAAAAATCTAAACAACCATAAAACCTCCTCCCCGGATTTGAATCGCTCCATGAAGTGTCTCTTGGAGCTAACTTTTTGCAGTGACATTTTACTACTTCTGCATCGTACACATACTCCCTCTGTGATGAAGTAACAATATTTGCATACCTTGATTTCTTCCTCGAGTCATTCGAAAAATGCAGTTACCATTCTCTAAGCTGGCTATTCGAGCTATGTGATTTAGATTTGAGAAAATTTCCTGAATCCATGATTTCATATGACAAGAAAAATAACACTTTCTTAGAGTTTATGAGATTTCACGATTTGAGAATAAGGGATTAAGGATGTAGAAAATTTCCTCAATCCATGATTCAAATTAAGAGGTTGCTAAATTTTTTAGGGATTTCGTGATTTGGGGATTTCACGATTTGGGGTTATTTTTTAGATTATTTTTTAATTTTATATTTAATTCTTTTTTTTTCACGTCATCTTGAACTTGGCACGCCACATAGACAACTTTGTTGACTGGCGCTTGACTAATGGTCAACTGACATTTCTCGTTGGGCTGAATTATGAAAAAATCGTTATGTTGAGAGCCATAATAAAAGAAAGGTCAATAGTACAAAACTAAAAAACTTTAAACGTTGAGGATATTTTTTACAATTATACTTAAAAAAAAGGGAAAAGAAAAAGAAGAAAAGACAGCAATTAGTAAGACAAAACATGTAAGCATGAAACGGATCTTGAAAGGAGCACCCGAAAACAAGGAAAAATGTAAAAAAAAAAAAAGGTATATTTCATGGAGTCTCACACTTTAAATACATCCCATACTTGTCAGTTTCAAAACGGATATATAATCATCTTTTACCGTTACATTCACATGGAAAGCTAAAGCTAGCAAAAGAATAAAACTTCCATTATTCTCTTCCTACATTCATATTTTCAAGTTATGGATATTCTTATCAAACCAACGCTAAAGTTGTTTATTTCATTTGCTATTTTGATGGTTCAGTATGGCAATGCAGAACGAGTTCCTGCGCTTTTTGTGTTTGGAGACTCGCTGGTTGATGTGGGCAACAACAATTTCCTTAACTCAATTGCCAAGTCTAATTATTTCCCTTATGGTATTGATTTCAATATGCAGCCAACTGGAAGATTTTGTAATGGAAAAACCTTTGTTGACATTATCGGTATGTTATTAGTCTACTCATGTATTTTCTCCTTCTTTTTAACTAGTGATATTCCTTGTTTGAAGTTGAGTGGCATATCTAGAGATATGGCAGGCCCAGCTCCTTAAAATGAAAAATTGTTTATTTAGTTCTTTTAAAAATTTAAAATTTTAATTAATAAAAATAAAATTATATTTTAAACTCCTTAAAAATGATAAAATTTTGATTAATCCTTTAAAAATTATAAATATTTAGGCTATTAAAAATTATAATTTAATTTAAGCCAAAAAAGAAAAAAAAACTTTTTAAAATAGTGAAACTTGAATTTTTATCCCAAGTTTCTTAACATAAAAGTTCTAACTTGGCTCCTAAATTATTATACATACGTGGATGTAGGAGAGATGCTGGGTGTCCCTTATCCTTCACCCTTTGCTGATCCCAACACTGCAGGAGTTAAACTACTAGGAGGAGTGAACTATGCTTCAGCAGCCGCTGGAATCCTTGACGAGAGTGGCCAACATTATGTATGTATTTTGGTAAAAAGAAGAAAAATTTACATTTGCTCTATCATTGTTCCACAGATTTGTTGTTTGTATGGGATGAAAATCAGAAATGTATGGATGCAGGGTGAACGGTATAGCCTAAGACAACAAGTATTGAATTTCGAAACCACGTTGGATCAACTACGAACAATGATGGGGCGTGATAATTTGACGAGTTTCCTTGCCAAATCCATAGCGATTTTGGTGTTTGGGAGCAATGATTACATCAACAATTACCTCATGCCTTCTATCTACTCTTCAAGCTTCAATTACAATCCTGCACAATTTAGCAACTTGCTTCTCAACCGCTATGCCCCTCAACTTCTGGTAAAATTTTATTCTATATATTTAATACATTTTCTGTACATCAATTTATGTACCAACACATTAATTATGTAATGTGGTGTGTTACAAGTTTTTTCATGATTTTCTTAATGAGACGTCATTAGGTAAAAATATCATGAATGTTAATGTATTAAGAGTCATATTACATTTTGCTCTCTCTACTAAAAAAAAGAAGCAAATTAGTCCATGTGTGTCAAAATGAAGAGCAAATTGGTCATTAAAATTTATCCATTTGTATCGTTAAAATTGGCATTGCTAACGAAATAATTAGAAAGTGACATATGACTTATTACATGTACCTCATGTTGATGTACATGACCAATTTTTAATAATAAAAATGAATGAAAATTTTAATACAATGATCAATTTGCTCTTTAATCTAACAACAGAGACTAATTTGCCCAATTTTAAAGTAGAAGTGACAAAATACAATCCAACTCTTAATATAAGAGTTTCCATAATACTTTTATCAATGTTATCATTACGTAGTTAATTATTAGTATATTTATACATTGAAAATATATTAAATGTTTGATTGTGCAATTTAACTTTACATAAAAAGTGATGGTCACTTTTTCATTTTCATTTAATTTTATATATATATATATATATATATTAATTTTGGGTATTGGTGTAGACGTTATACAATTTAGGAATAAGGAAAATGTTTATAGCTGGAATTGGACCGCTTGGTTGCATCCCTAACCAAAGAGCCACAGGACAGGCAGCGCCGGGAAGATGCGTAGATTACGTTAATGATATATTGGGCACTTTCAACCAAGGCTTAAAATCATTGGTAGATCAACTAAATAAGCGTCCTGGAGCAATCGTTACATATGGCAATACTTATGGTGCCGTGGGTGACATCCTAAATAATCCTTCCACTTACGGTAACAAACCCCAAAACCTAATCATATATCAAATTTATTTTGTATTAGCGAAGATTTAGACTTTTTAAGGAGTTAAAAATAGAATAGTAGGCGTTACAATTATACTAAAAATTAAATTATTTTTAAAAATGACTATAAACTTTCAGATTTATTAACAAGAATGAGATTCTTAATATTTTGAAGTTTTACAATTAAGTTATAAGGGTGGATTTAATTCAAACTTATAACTCCACAATTAGGATTGAGAAATTGACACATGTCTTATTTTCTTTAAATATAACTTAAGGACATGTGTCAATTTTTTAATTCCGTTCATAAAGTTAAAAAAACTCACCCTTAACTTCCCAAATAATTACCCTATTAAAAATATATTAAGTATTGAAATTTGAAAGTATAAAAATAACAACATAAAAAAGCTTTGCAGGATTCAACGTGGTTGACAAGGGATGCTGCGGAATAGGGAGGAACCAAGGGCAAATAACATGTCTACCATTTGCATATCCTTGTACAAACAGAGACCAATACGTGTTTTGGGATGCTTTCCATCCAACACAAGCTGCTAATGTTATTCTAGCTCGTCGTGCTTTCTATGGGCCACCTCTGGATACGTATCCCCTAAACATCCAACAAATGACTCTTATCCATTGATCTTTCTCTATTTTTTCTCTGTAATAAAACTATTATATATATACTAGAAGAAGATTCTGGCTTTGTCGCCGGTAAACAAATTCTTTCTTTGTGACCCTGGTTTAAGGTGATCATGGCATGCATGCTATATGAGATTCTGTAAACAACAATATTTTCTTGATTTTTAGTAGCATGAAGCAATGATAGCTTTCCCCATTGATATGTTGAATACATGCAACAGACTATTTGCATATGTTTATGGGTGGTGGCACAAGTATCCTTGTTGAATTAAGATTGTCGCCCACCTTGTTTATTCGGAGCTATATTTTTTAATTTATTAGAAATTTCAAATATATTGGACATTCACTAAGTTCTTTACAAATATCCAACATTGATGGAAGAGATAAGATAGATGAAAATTGATGAATCAAAGAAAACTAAAATACTTTAATGTCAATTCACACATTCATTGAAAAAGAGACTTCGTTTGGAACCATAAAGACTTTATGGATTTTCATGTAAGTACTTATGTTTTTCTTTGTTTTCAATGGACTACTAGTCATGCAATTCATGATTTTGAAAATACTGGAAAAGATTTTAATTGTAGAAAGCAAGGAATAAAATTTTATGGGAATCCAAAACAAATCTAGCAGGATTCCACATGGCTAATTTCGAGTAGACTTTCATGGACCCTCCAATAAAATTGTTGGAATTTCAACATTAAGAAAGGAAGAATTTGCAGGCAAAAAACAAGAAATTTAGTAACAAATTGTATGCTAAAGTTTGATATATTACTATTTTTGAACAATAAAATAGGGGTATTTATAATAAGAAAAAAATCCTAATTATGGAAAGAAATAACAAAGATTTTATGCTAATAAACATTAAATATGTTTTGATAATAAATACTAAATCTCCTAAAAATTTGGAAAACATGATCTAAAAACATAACTTGCACACAAGTTCTTCAAATCCAGTTGCTTTGCAGCTTTATGGTTTAGCTTCAAGCAGCTCGCATCTTTTCTGCGATCTTAGTTTGCATATTTCTTGTGACCCCCGCTCGCATTCTAGTTTGCCAAAGTAATGAGCTCGCCACTTACTGTTCATTTGAGAAAGCTCACCACTTACTGTGAGTTCACCAATCTTGGAGGGTTTGCCAAATGTGCATGTTGTATGATTGGTCATCTTGTAAAACTCCTCATTGGCCTTCATGTTGTGAACACCAATTTTATTTCTTAGCTTCTCAAACCTCATCTTTCCAAGTGGTTTGGTTAGAATGTCTGCAAGTTGAGTTTTAGTATTGTAGTGAACCAGAGTCACTTCTTTTCTTTGTTCAACTTCTCTCACAAAATAGTATTTGATCTTGAAAATGCTTTGTCTTTCCATGGAAGATTGAGTTCTTCGCAATTGCTATGGTGGAATGGTTGTTGTATAAAACATAGGTTGCTTCAACATGCACAAGATTTAAGTCAAACAAAAGTTTTCTCAACCAAATTGCTTGGTTGACTACTGCTGCTGCAGCTATGTACTCTGCCTCAGTTGTAGATTGAGAAACTATCGATTGCTTCTTCGAACTCCAAGAAAGCACCCCATATCCAAGCAAAAAGAAATATTCAGAGGTACTTCGCATATCATCCACTAATCCAGCCCAATCACTGTCAATGTACCTAACAAGCTTCAATGTGTTTGCCTTTGTGTACCAAACACCAAAATCGGTTGTTCCTCTGACGTATCTCAACACCCTCTTCACAGCTTTGAAATGAGAAGTATCGCAGTAGTGTATAAATTTTGACAATAAGCCAACTGCGAACATAATATCAAGTTGTGTTGCTGTTAAGTACAAGAAACAACCCACGAGACTTCAATAGTTCTTTTCATCAACCTTCTCGAAATCTTCACTGCTGCTGAGTTTTTCTCCAAGTGCAACAGGCGTTCCGATTGGATTACATTTCTCCATGTAGAACCTCTTTAAAATCTTTTGTGTGAAGCTCTGTTTATTTATAAAAATTTCTTCATGAACTTGTCATTAAGCCCCATTGTCCTCTACTTCCACAAAGAATCTCATAAGCTTAAGCATATGTTCTTTGACTAGAGTGTCGGGTTTTTGCTGAGAGTTCATCAAATTTGTAATAGTGGATTGTTGAGCCAATGCGACTTGGCTTCTGAGCAAATCCTCCAAATGCATCATGATCTCTTTAGCAGTACGGAAATTCTTGTGCTGCTTTTGCAACACACTACTCATTCTTGCTAACATATAGCATTGAACAGTCGAGTCAGAATCTCTCCAGCGATTTCTCGCTTTGGGCTAAGCTTCAGGAGGGCACATTTTGTCAAGAATGAATTTGTGTTTCTCACAGTTGAGAACAACCAACAAGTTTTGTTTCCATTCTTGAAAGTTATCCCCATTTAATTTATTCTCATTAAGAATTATAAGAAGAGGAGTAGGAGACATATTTGAATTGAAAAAAAAATAAAGATTCACTAATTACTATCTTTGCATAAAGCAAATATTTTTCATTTTAGCAACATATCAAGAATGTAATATGATGCATGCTTCTTGTGCTAAAACCTTGAAAAAATATTTTTTTCAATGCTACGGTCATTCTCAAACCTATCAACCATGTCGCCTTAGGGTCTCATGATTAACTAGCAAGAACATGGATTAGATCCAATCAATTCGTGAATCTTAATTCACAAGACTCCACACGAACTAACGATTGTTTAACATTTGGTCATCATCTCTAACTTAAATATCGTTTCTTGGGAAACTATTTAATAAGAGATGATATTTAGTGTGTAATCACTGACTCAACACCCATCATGAACATGCTCTCATTTGTGAGTTATCTTGGGACAATCTCTCTAAAAGTCATGCATAACTAGTTATCCTTAAAAAGAAATCTCATCTAGTGAACCCACATGACAAATTTTACCTTGGGGTGCACCATTGTAGAAACAGGCTCAAAACTTTAACATGCTATCATTTAGAGACCATCAATGGAGGCTGTAGGTCTTGTTCAAAGACCTTCTCCCACTAAAAAATATGTAAGATTTTTCATCCTAAATTTCCAGAATGAACATACAATAGTCCTAGTGGCATTCTTACCTAATCTAAATGATATGCTTCCAATATATTCATGGTATGCAATGACAATTTTCTAATATTCACATTCATTCATAAGAATCAATAAATCATAAAACAAACAATTTTGATTCTCTATAGTTTTTCTTTTAAGGGAAAAACTGAAGAAGTGAATGTGAACCGTGCACTAGGTAGGGTCCTAGGAAGGGAGGTGAGTCAAATTTGACTACTTAAAAACCAAGCCTTTCCTAGCTAGAGCCAATTCGAGACATGCACCTTCTCATTACCCCACTTCTCACAGTTATCGAATAACCTAACGAAGTGAATGGAATAATACAACACCTATATTTTCACATTACCACACTTCTTATTTTTTAAATGATCAATTGTGGATCATCTCATATATCTATATCACAATTATAACATTGCATAATATAAATATTACAAACAATTGTAAAATAGATATATAATGAGAAAGGTAATTAAAATAAAATTGTCAGCCAAGGTTTTCATGGTTCTATTCTAGAAAATAAAATTACATGATTTTTCACACAAGGCATTCCTTGGGTTTTCAACCACCATCGTATCTTTTCCTCATCATGGACTCCTTTTGAAAAAAAATTACATTTAAGTCCTATGTCTATTTTTGACTCACAAGAATTTTATGAATTAAAAAAGAGCCTTACATGGAGATGATAGTCCACAGTCTATTTCCTAAGAACCATAACCTCAGCAATAAAAAATAATTATAAAAAATATATATAATATCCCAACCATTCTCATATATAACTTAAAGCATGCATAAGATCTAAAGAATGCCACTTTCTATGTAATCAAATCATTCAAGAAGAAAAAAATTTTATTTTGATTATCTATTTATACTGTAACACCACTAACCTGTATCCGTCAGCGAAACAGGGTTATAGAGTATTACCAGAACTCACGGAATGAATACAAACATTTTATATGATTTTATCATACATGTCAGGAAATTTATCGTAAAGTCCTTTATTAGGGCCTTCGAGGCCCAAAACATACATTAGAAACAAGTCGGGACTAAATCAGGAACTTTGAGAATTTTTCACAAAATTTCAAAATTTTTCCTGAGTGCAGGGGTCACACGCCCGTGTGGTAAGGCCGTGTGAGCCGTGACACACCCATGTCCTAAGGCGTGTGGTATATGAAGTAGGTAACATGGCAGTGTCCTCAGCCCGTGTAACTCTCTGACTTGCAAAACATTAAAGTGTAGTGGTCACACAGCCAAGCCACACGCCCGTGTGCCAAGCCGTATGAAAAATACTAAGCATTCTATTTTGAATTATAAGATGAAAAGGACACACGACTAGAACACAAGCCCATGTGCTAAACCGTGTGTCACACACGGCTGAGACATATGCCCGTGTCTCTACTCGTGTGGACAAAATAAGGCCATTTTCAAGCCTTATTTCTCACCCATTTGATCATCCATCTACACAAACATTTCAACACATCCAAAAGCCAATCCAAAACATTTAAATCATGCAAAACTCAAGTCTCATACATACCATATTACTTCATAAATCCATGTTTGTGAATTTATCTATTTGACCATATTTACTTAATATCATACTAATATTCATAAACCAAATTAAGCACTTATATCAAACATGAAATTAACTCATATGTCAATATACCAAAACACATTCATCACAGGCCATTCCAATGGCTATTTACAACCAAAATATTTGTATGCCAACATTGGCTAACCAAAACCTATACATTCTATTATATCTATAATTAGTATTATATTTGTACCAAAATGTGCCGGTGGATAACGTGAGTGATCTCCGCCAAGCATTAAATCCAACGAGCTTTCGTATTACTATAAAACAGATGAAATAAAATGAAGTAAGCATATTATGCTTAGTAAGTCCGTTTAACATGAAATTAACTTACCATTCATTTGTACATTAAGTACACATACAAATGCATTCCAAACAACTTGGCCAAAGTCTAAGCACACAATCTCATCAAATATGTTAGTTATTCATTTCATGTAAATATCAATAACAAAGATGAGCTCATCAAATACCAAGTTCCATAGATTTCACGTATTTTTCAAATATTGATTTCATTTTGACTTTTACTTGTCTTCATGTCATAATTTCACCCGTTGAATCATTTGAAATCTTGATGGATACGAGGGTAGTACACATAAAGTGTACAAATCAGAAATTCAACAATTCATGTCCGGGAGTACTCATTAAGCACTTAAACAAAAAGCTCTCTCTCAAGCACTATAATGGGAAGCTCATTGAGCCATGTAACGGGAAGCTTATCCGGGCTTAATAACGAGAAGCTTACAAAGAGCCTATATCGGGTAGCTCCGAAGAGCACTTAATTAGAAAGCACCGGATAGCCATATAACGGGAAGTTCAAGCAAGCAGTAACGGGAAGCTCCAAGGAGCCTTTAATGGGAAGCTCAAAAAGAGCCTATAAATAGAACGCTCATAAGAGCGTGGGTGTGTCTACAACATATGTAGATCACAACCAGTCGGGATGCTCCGAAGAGCATTTAACGGGAAGCTCACAAGAATATTATAACGGGAAGCTTGAGAGGACTTGTAACAGGATGCAATTTTGAGCTATGGTATGTCTGCAACAAATGCAGGACCATTACCGTTTCGGGAAACAGAACTCTATATCCAATTGAATTTCATTCATTCAAATGGGATTTAACATTTATCGGGTATTTTTCGGATATGTAATTAGATTTCATATTCATGGGCAATACACAATTCATTCAAATCAATTGAAACATATAATTACACAATTAAGTTACACGAACTTACCTCGACTAGTGTTCATGAATTGATGTCTACTAATCCGTCACTTTTTCTTTACCTCAATCTAGCTTCGTATTTGGTCTATCTGGATCTATATGAGTAAATTTAACATCAATTTAATACAATTTACATTTAATTACTTCAAATCACATATTAGGCAAAATTACCATTTTGCCCCTATACTTTTACTTAATTACAATTTCGTCCCTAGGCTCGAAAAGTGAAATTCATGCAATTTATTCATCATTCCAAGCCTAAATACTTTCATATATATCAATAGCAGCCCGTAAATTCCATGAAATTTTATAATTTTTCATGAATTCAACAACTTTTCAATTTAATCCATACAACATGATTTCATCTAAAATTCCTTAACAAAATACATTTAAATGCCCATAAACATCTCAATTTCATCATCTAATAACTAAAATCATATGAACTTATCAATGGTATCTTCCAAAAACAAAATCAAAACTAATGAAATAGTAAGTTGGACCTAATTGCAAAAGTCACAAAACATAAAAATTTCAAGAAAAAAGCAAGAATTAAACTTACATGAAGCTAAAATATGAAAGACTAGCTTAAGCCCTCTTCAATGGTTGTTTTTGACAGAAAAATGATGAAGAAAATGTCTAGAAACTATTAAAATCACATTTGGCCATATAAACTTTGTTTTAATTCCAATTTTGCCCTTAATCACATAAAATCCTTGATCTTTTTTCTGGCTATGCCGCCTCAGCCATTTAAAATGGGTCCATTTTCCCTTTTAGTCCTCCCTTATTTAATTGTTAAGCTATTTAGTTACTTTAGCAAGTTTTGCACCTTTTTCAATTTAGTCCTTTTTAATTAATTTACTGCCGAAACGTTAAAATTTTCTAACAAAATTTTAATACTACCTTAATGAAACTCCATAAATATTTATAAAAATATTTACAGCTTGGTTTATAAAATCAAGGTCTCGATACCTCATTTTCTAAACCATTTGATCTAATAAATCCTTATAAAATACAAATTACTATTTCAAAAATCTTCTAAAAACCACATTTGACTTGTAAATATTAAATAATATAATTTACAAGCTCATTTTTTGGATTTAGTGGCCTCGAACCACTATTTCTGACATCATTAAAAATTTGGGCTATTGCAACTCTCCCCCTTTAAGAATATTCGTCGTCGAAAATCTTACCAATAAAGAGGTTTGGATATTGCTTCCTCATATTTTCTTCTGGTTCTCAGGTAGCCTCTTCTATTCAATCTCATTGCCAAAAGACTTTCACTAGTGTTACCTTTTTATTTCTTAACTCTTTTATCTCTCGTGTTAAGATTTTGATCGATTCTTCACTGTAAGTCAAGTTAGGCTGAATCTCAACCTTTGTTAGGTAGATAACATGTGAAGAGTCTAACCGATATCGCTGTAGCATAGACACATGAAAAACATTATGAATCCAGTCAAGTTCTGGTGGTAGTGCCAGCCAATATGCAATAGGTCCAATTCTTTCAATGATTTCATATGGCCCGATAAATCGTGGACTCAATTTTCCCTTGCGACCAAATCGAAGAATTTTCTTCCAAGTCGAAACTTTCAAAAATACTTTGTCACCCACTTGAAATTCTATTTCTTTTCCTTTTAGATCCGTATAGGATTTCTGCCTATCAGAAGTTACTTTCAGATTGTCGCGGATTACTTTTACTTTCTCTTTGGTTTCACGAATCAGATCAACCCCATGTATCTTTTTCTCACTAATTTCAGTCCAATACAATGGAGTTCTACATGTCGACCATGCAAATCTTCATATAGTGCCATTTTTATACTTGACTGATAACTATTATTATACGCGAATTCGACTAACGAAAAATACTTTTCCCAATTGTCTTTCAATTCCAATACATAGCAGCGAAGCATATCTTCTAGAATCTAAATTACACGCTCTGATTGTCCATCAGTTTAAGGATGGAATATGGAACTGAAATGTAACTGTGTACTTGTAACACCCCTTACCCAAGACCGTCACCGAATCGAGCACGAGGCGTTACCAGACTTAACTTACTAGTTCGGGCATAAATTTTTTTTAAATTTATTCACTCACATCCATCCAATATGTCCCTAATGGGCTCTCAAGGCCCTAATTATGCAATTAAAAAGGTTCGGGACCAAACCGAGAATATTAAAAACTTTCCGATTTTTTAAACAAATCAAAACAAATTATTTCACTATTCATGATAAAACTGTCTACTTGCATTATAGTCACTAAATTAATTATAACTCGAATTACGAAGCTTGATATTTAAATCCGTAAATTTTCCCTGAAACTAGACTCATATATCTTTTTACCATAAGTTTTCCAGAATTTTTGGTGTGTCCAATTAGTACAGTTTATTAGTTAAAGTCTCCCCTGTTACACAGTCCAATAGTTCTGACCTTTCCTCACTAAAAATCAATTATCTCATAGTAAAATTTTAATTTAATGTTTCTACTCATTTCTAATGAAAATAGACTCATTAAGGAATCTATGCATGTAAATTATAACCTTTAATTCTTCTTGTACAATTTCTAGTAAATTTCTAAAATCAAAACAGGGGATCACAAAGTCGTTCTGAACCAGTCTCACAAGAATTTAAATATCTCAGAATATTGACTTCCTTTGCTTTCTCTGTTTCTTTCCTATGAAAATAGACTCAATAAGATTTAATTCTATGTCTCATTCACCATTTAATTCCATTTCTACAATTTTTAGTGATTTTTCAAAATCACATCACTATTGCTGTCCCAAAACTGTTTCATAACCAACTTTTACTCTTTTATAATTTCTTTGCACTAAACCTCATTTAGGCATACATAACATCAATACATGTTCTTATTTAGCCATATCATAAGGACATACACACAAAATGGCCAAGTCCCTATAAATGCCATAACTGAAAACGTTTCAATGAAAATACCTAATTGGTAACTTGATAGTCGAAAGTGTTAAGTGATCTCTGACGACCTACAATCCGAGCTTGTTTGATAAAACTCTGGAACAGGGGAAAGAAAAGAGGTAAGCTTATAAAACTTAATAAGTTCACATGTAAAATAATAGGCATTAGTAATAAATTTAGCTTATTATTAAGTTTTATAATTTGCATAAATAATGTTAAGTTCTTACTTTCCCATCTTACTCATTGGTAACCTTACCAAAGGCTCGGAATAATAAAAAAATACTTTACTTAATAGCTTGCTTATGTACCTGCAACATCTCACTTAACACATTAATACTCTTTCATAATATATAGGCATATGGCCAACCATGTCACAAAGAGTCATAAGTATAATTGAAAACTTATAACTTATTTAATACTTGAATTTACTCATTAAAATACTTTTAATATCATCAACTTATAACCTCAATATTAATAAGCCTTATGTACATACCTGTGCTCTTTCTTCATGATCTTACCTTGTCATCTCTTTGACTTACTCTTTGGATTACTCAAGTACCTTTCCTTTTGAAATTTACCATTGCCATGTCTTGACATTGTCTTACGTGGTATCCTTGCCTTGTGAATTCACCAATGCCATGCCTTGGCATGGTCTTACATGGGATCTTTGCCTTATAGTAACTTGTCAATGCCATGTCTTGACATGGTCTTACATGAAATCTTTGCCTTATAGTAACTTGTCAATGCCATGTCTTGACATGGTCTTACATAGAATCTTTGCCTTATAGTAACTTATCAATGCCATGTCTTGACATGGTCTTACATGATTTCCTTGCCTTGTAAAACTTACCAATGTCATGCCTTGGCATGGTCTTACTTGGGATCCTTATCTTATGTTGCCATGGGTCAACCATGGTCTTTTCCCGTCAATTCTTCCTTAATTGCCATGTTATAAACATGGACTTTTCCGTCAATTCTTCCTTAATTGCCATGTTATAAGCATGGACTTTGAAATATTAATGCCTTGGCAATTTATAGCTAAAACATACTTACTCAAAATTCACAAGGTCAGTCATATAACTCAATAATAATAGCAACAATTTCATAATAATAAAATGCTACTCAACTTACATACTTACATTTTCAATCTCATCATATCCTCAATTTATCTTAATTTCCTCAAATTATGCTATTCAATACTTTCTTGATCTTATACAAAGCCACATTACCACTATAGTCTTATATGTAAAATTATTCGAATTCTCACTTTTAATGTCGAATCATTTCTCAATTATTGTCATTATATTCAAAAATCAATACTAAAACATTTATAACTAATATATTAATTTAGCATTCAAACATGCTTAATTAAATGCTTATTAAACACATGAACTTACCTCGATATCAACACGACCATTTTGACCAACTTTCTCGATTTTCAATTTTCTCCCGTTAGAGGTCCAAATCTCGTTTTTCGAGATCTAAAATATCATATTTCACTTATTTAATCAATGCACTAATCATTTCAGACCTAAAACATATTTTTACAAAATTTACATTTTTGCCTCTAAACTTTTGCATATTTATACTTTTTCCCAAAGCTCAAAAATTAAACTTTATCCTTAATTCCTATGTTTTAGGACATGCTGATCATTTTTTTCATTCTATGGCCATCAAATTCTCTCCCTAACATGCACTTATGAACAATAATAATTTTTATCAATTATGCCGTTTTATTTGTTTTCACTGAAAATCGCTTAGCAAAAGTCATTTAACATAATTCTAAGCTTCATATTCTATCATAAAATATCAAAATACACACTTTTCACCTATGGGTAATTTTCCAAATATAAACCCTAACTCGAATTAATGGTAGAATTAGCTTAATCAAGTTACTAGGATTCCAAAAATGTAAAGAACATGAAAAACGAGGCTAGAACGGACTTACTATGAAGCTTGGAAGATGAACAAACCCTAGCCATGGTGTTCCCTTGCTACATTCGGCCATGGAGAAAAGAAATGAAGAAGATGATAGCTTATCTCATGTTATTTTGTCTTTATTCATTAATTAAGGCATTTTACCAAAATGCCCTTAAATACCTTACTTACTAACCATGTTTATTTTTGTCCATCAAACTTTAATGATCTAATTACTATTTAAGGACATCTACTTTAAACCCCCATTTCAATCAAGTGCTTTATAAACTAGAATACATATTTTGCAACATTTGCAAATAAGCCCTAATAGACAAATTAAACATGCAATCTATAAAATTTCTTATCATTAGTCTAACACACGCATCCAATCAATCAATAAATCATGATAATTCATTGTAATAAATTTTTCTATCTCGTATTTGTGGTTTCGCAACCACTGTTCCATTTAGGCCCTTTTTCGGGATGTTACAGTATCCAAAGCCTCTTGTAACTTATTCCAGAATTGTGATGTAAACCGTGGATCTCTATCTGAAATAATAGAGACCGACACTCTATGTAGCCTGACGATCTCAAAAACATATAATTCTGCTAATCTATCCAGGGAGAAATCCATACGTACCAGAATAAAGCATGCAAACTTTGTCAAATAGTCAACAATTACCCAAATGGCATCTTTCTTTTTCGGAGATAGGGGTAGTCTCGACACAAAGTCCATAGTAACCCTTTCCCATTTCCATTCTGGTATCGTCACTGGCTGTGGCAAACCCGAAGGTACTTGATGTTTAGCCTTTACTTGCTAACATATCAAATATCTCGATACAAATTCAAAAATATCACGTTTCATTCCTGGCCACCGGTACATCTTCTTCAAATCATTATACATTTTATTACTCCCGGGATGTATGGACATAGTGCCATTGTAAGCTTCATGTAAAATCTTCTGTACAAGTTCCAAATTCCTCGGTACACATACTCTACCTTTATATAATAGACAATCATCAAGTCCAATCTAAAATTCTAAATCAGAAGTCGTTTCACACTGTGCCCATTTAGCTTGTAACTCATTGTCACTTTTTTGAGCTTCACAAATCTGCTACGAAAATGTCGGCTTAGCTCTTAACTCAGCTATAATCGAACCATCTTCAGACAATGACAATCGGGTATTCATTGCTCGTAAAGCAAATAGAGACTTCCTACTCAGAGCATCTACAACTACATTTGCCTTCTACAGATGATAATCAATAACTAAATCATAGTCTTTCAATAATTCAAGCCACTTGCGCTGTCTCAAATTCAAATCTTTTTGCGACCCCAAGTATTTTAAACTTTTATTGTCAGTGAATATATGGCACTTTTCACCGAACAAGTAATGCCGCCAAATTTTTAGTGCAAAAACAATAGCTGCTAACTCTAAATCATGTATCGGGTAATTTCTTTCACGTGGTTTAAGTTGTCTAGAGGCATAAGCTATTACTTTGCCTCCTTGCATCAAGACACAGCCTAAACCATTTAATGTTGCATCACTATAGATCACAAATTCCTTACCCAATTTAGGTTGAACCAGAATTGGTGCTTCAGTCAACAAGGCTTTTAATCGATCAAAACTCTGCTGACATTTATCAGACTATTTGAACTTCACATCTTTTTGCAACAACCGTGTCATCGAAGAAGCTATCATTAAAACTTTTACAAGCCTCTAATAATAACAGGCTAATCCTAGAAAACTTCTAGCTTCAGACACATTCTTCGGTGGTTTCCAATTAATAATTGCTAAAATTTTACCTGAATCCACTCTAATGCCTTCAATAGATACTATATGTCCAAGAAAACCAACTTCCCAAAGCCAAAATTCACATTTATTGAATTTAATGCAAAGTTATTTTACACGCAAAGTTTGCAGTATAATTCTCAAATGATCAGCATGTTCATTTTCATCTCAGGAATATACCAGAATATCATCAATGAATACCACAACAAATCTATCAATATACGGTCTGAAAATTCTATTCATCAAATCCATAAATATCGCAGGTGCATTTCTCAAACCAAATGGCATTACAAGAAATTCATAATGTCCGTACCTGGTTCTAAAGACTGTTTTTGGTACATCCAACGCTTTCATCCGTAGCTGATAATAATTAGAACGAAGATCAATCTTTAAAAACATGATAGCACCTTTCAACTAATCAAATAAATCATCAATGCGAGGCAACATATACTCATTCTTAATTGTGACTTCGTTGAGCTATATGTAATCAATTCACAACCTCAACGATCCATCTTTCTTCTTTACAAACAGAACCGGTGCACCCCAAGATGATGAACTAGGTCGTGCAAAACCCCTATCAGTCAATTCTTGCAACTGTGCTTTCAACTCTTTTAATTTTGTCGGAGCTATTCTGCAGAGTGCTATAGATATCGATGTTGTTCCCGGAATAAGATCTATAGAAAATTCAACCTCTTTGGTAGGTGGTAATCTAGGTAATTCTTCTAGAAACATATCAGGATACTCATATACTATTGGCACTGATTTAATCTTTGACTTAGATACTTTAGTATCTAACACATAAGCCAGATAAGCATCATACCCTTTTCTAACATATTTCAATGCTGACATGGCTGATATCACGTTAGACAAACCATCCGGATTATCAGATTCAATATAGAGTATTTGACCATTCTGACATTTCAATACAATATGTTTCTGTTTACAATTAACTGCAACATCATACTGAGTCAACCAATCCATACCAAAAATCACATCAAATTCATCAAATGATAATAGCATTAAATCAGCGAGAAAATAGTAACCTCGTATCATTAACGGACAATTCCTACAGATTTTCCCACCATCACATGCTAGCCTGGGGGTTCGAAACTTTAACAACGAATTTAGTGGATTCAACAACTAAATTTTTATTAAATGTTAAATTTGTGCAAATATATAAATGAGTTGGACTAGGATCAACCAGGGCAGTTATATGAGTATTAAGAAGAGAGAAAGTACCAGTAATAACATTGGGTACAGAGGCATCCTTACGTGAACATATAGCATATATTCTAGCTGGGGCCCGTGCTTCAGATTTTACAGTCGACTCTTTTACTATGCCTCAACTACTGCTCACATTACTAGGGTTACGAGGTGGTCTACCTATTATAGTAGGAATACTCGGCCTTGAAGTCTATACAATATCCGTCTTAGGGTTTTTTAGGCAGTCTCTAAGATAGTGGTCATAAGATCCACATCTAAAGTAGGCTCTGGTCTTTATACGGCACTCACCAAAATGAAATTTATTACAATGTTTTCATCGGGGTTTGAGATTCCCAACACTGCTTATATTTGCTACAGATGTGGCTCGAGATCTCGGATTAGGACGTTGAATATTTCTAGTTTTCCCAGAATATCCCGCAGAGGTAACTGAACGGTCATGTTCTTTTTTTGACTTCTTTGAAGCTGAAGGATATGATTTCCTGGTAAATCTTTTACTTGAAGTCCGGGCTTCTATCTCTGCCTGTCTCTTTTCTTTACTAAGCTCTTTTGCTTTATGTTCTCGATCGACCAGTACAACAAATCCTGTCAATTTCAAAATCCCAACTAGCAACTTTATGTCATCAATCAGACCTTCTTCAAGCCATTTATACATTGAAACTTTAGTCAGAATACATTCTCAAGCATATTTTCTTAATCGAACAAATTCTCGTTCATACTCAGATACAGCCATACAACCCTGTTTGAGTTCTAGAAATTCCTTCCATTTCTAATTAAGAAACATCTGAATGATATATTTCTTTTTAAATTATGTTTGGAAGAATTCCCAAGTGATCTTTTCTTTAAACACAACAGAAATCAGTATATTCCACTACTGGTAGGCTGAGTATTTTAATAGTGATACTGCACATTTCAAACATTCATCAGGTGTGCAAAATAATTCATCTAAACCCTGACAGTATTTTTTAATCAGAATTTAGCCCTTTCAGGATCATCATCAGCAGTAGCTCAAAATTTTTCTGCCCCATATTTACTGATTTTATCTACAGGAGGCTTACCAATTGTAACAAGTTCTATACTTTGTTGCATATTGGGAATCGGTCGGGAAACAGGAGGGGGAGGTGTTTGTACTACTGGATTTGTTCTTATGAATTCTGTAAACCATTCATTTATAATTTGAAAGAAGGCTTCTTTAGCCTCTCTAACTCGGCCCTCAGATACGGGCCTTCTACTATTAGATGCTTCTGTTTGAATAAAAGCTTGAGCATGGACTTCAGCTTCCTTGGATTCAGCTCGGTTGGATGACATTACTATATGAAAAACATATTTAAAATGGTAAGGAGATATCACACTATCACAAGTTATATAATGGCACGTCTAGCTAGACTAGTAATTTGTTATGCTAGTCCTAGAATCGGCTAAACCGTATATTTGATACCAACAAATGTAACACCCGTAACATATAACCGTCACCAGAACAGGGTTACAAAGCATTACCAGAACTTACAGAATGAATACAGAAATTTTATATTATTTTATCATACATATCAGAAAATTTATTGTAAAGTCCTTTACTAGGGCCCTCGTAGCCCAAAACATACATTAGAAACAAGTCAAGACTAAATCGGGAACTCTGAGAGTTTTTCAAGAAATTTCAAATTTTTTCCTAGGTGCAGGGGTCACATGCCCATGTAGTCAAGCCGTGTGGCTCAAATGGCCAAGTGACACACCCATGTCTAGGCCGTGTGGTATATGAAGTAGGTCACATGGCCATGTCCCTAGCCTGTGTAACTCTCTAACTTGCAAAACATTAAGGTGCAAGGGTCACACGGCCAGAACACATGCCCATGTGCTAGGCCGTGTGTCACACACAACTGAGACACACGTCCGTGTCTATGCTCGTATGGACAAAATAAGGTCATTTCCAAGCCTTATTTCTCACCCATTTGATTATCCACCTACACAAACATTTCAACACATCCAAAAGCCAATCCAAAACATTTAAATCATGCAAAACTCAAGTCTCATACATAGCATATCACTTCATAAATCCATATTTGTGAATTTATCTATTTGACCATATTTACTTTATATCATACTAATATTCATAAACCAAATTAAGCACTTATAGCAAACATGAAATTAACTCATATGTTAATATACCAAAACACATTCATCACAAGCCATTCCAATGGCTATTTACAACCAAAATATTTGTATGCCAACATTGGCTAACCAAAACCTATACATTCCATTATATCTATAATTAGTATTATATTTGTACTAAAATGCGCCGATGGATAGCGTGAGTGATCTCCGCCAAGCGTTCAATCCAACAAGCTTTCATATTACTATAAAACAAATGAAATAAAACAAAGTAAGCATATTATGCTTAGTAAGTCTGTGTAACAGGAAATTAACTTACCATTCATTTGTACAATAAGTAAACATACACATGCATTCCAAACAACTTGGCCAAAGTCTAAGCACACAATCTTATCAAATATGTTAGTTATTCATTTCATGTAAATATTAATAACAAAGATAAGCTCATCAAATACTAAGTTCTATGCATTTCATGTATTTTTCAAATATTGATTTTGTTTTGACTTTTACTTGTCTTCATGTTAGAATTTCACCAATTGAATCATTTGAAATCTCGATGGATATGAGGGTAGTACACATAAACTGTACAAATCAAAAATTCGTCAATTATTGTTTGAGAGTACTCATTAGAGCACTTAAACAGAAAGCTCTCTTTCAAGCACTATAATGGAAAGCTTATTAAACCAAGTAACGGGAAGCTTATCCATGCTTAATAACGGGAAGCTCATAAAGAGCCTATATTGGGTAGCTCTGAAGAGCACTTAATCAAAAAGCACCGGATAGCCATATAACGGGAAGTTCAAACAAGCAGTAACGGGAAGCTCTAAGGAGCCTTTAACGGGAAGCTCATAAAGAGCCTATAAACAGAACGCTCATAAGAGCGTGGGTGTGTCTACAACATATGTAGATTATAACCAGTCGGGATGTTCCGAAGAGCATTTAACGGGAAGCTCGCAAGAATACTATAACGGGAAGCTTGAGAGGGCTTATAACAGTATGCTATTTCGAGCTATGGTATGTCTGCAACAAATGCAGGACCACTACCATTTCGGGAAACAGAACTCTATATCCAATTGAATTTCATTCATTCAAACAAAAGTTAACATTTATCGGGTATTTTTTGGATATGTAATTAGATTTCATATTCATGGGCAATACACAATTCATTCAAATCAATTCAAACATATAATTACACAATTAAGTTACACGGACTTACCTCAACAAGTGTTCGTGAATTGATTTTTACTAATCCGTCACTTTTTCTTTACCTCAATCTAGCTCCGTATTTGGTCTATCTGGATCTATATGATTAAATTTAACATTAATTTAATACAATTTAAAGTCAATTTACTTCAATTCACATCTTAGGAAAAATTATCATTTTGCCCCTATAACTTTACTTAATTACGATTTCGTTCCTAGGCTCGAAAAATGAAATTCATGCAATTTATTCCTCATTTCAAGCCTAAATACTTTCATATATATATATATATATATATATATATATATATCAATAGCAGCCTATAAATTCCATGAAATTTCAGAATATTTTATGAATTGTCAACAAAATTTCCATTTAATCCTTAAAACATGATTTCATTTAAAATTCCTTAATAAAATACCTTTAAATACACATTAACATCTCAATTCCATCATGTAATAACTAAAATCATATGAACTTATCAATGGAATCTTTCAAAACTTTTGACAAAATAAAAAACTAATGAAATAGTAAGTTGGACCTAATTGTAAAAGTCCCAAAACATAAAAATTTCAAGGAAAAAGCAAGAATTAAACTTACATGAAGCTAAAATATAAAAGACCAGCTTAAATCCTCTTCAATGGCTATTTTTGATAGAAAATGATGAAGAAAATTTCTAGAAACTATTAAAATCGCATTGGGCCATATAAACTTTGTTTTAATTCTAATTTTGCCCTTAATCACATAAAATCCTTGATTTTTTCAGGCTATGCCGCGTCAGCCATTTAAATGGGCTCATTTGCCCTTTTAGTGCTCCCTTATTTAATTGTTAAGCTATTTAGTAACTTTCGCATGTTTTGCACCTTTTTCAATTTAATCGTTTTTAATTAATTTACTACTGAAACGTTAAAATTTTCTAACGAAATTTTAATACTACCTTAATAACACTCCATAAATATTTATAAAAATATTTACATCTCGGCTTATAAAATCGAGGTCTCGATACCTTATTTTCTAAACCATTAAATCTAATAAATCCTTATAAAACACAAATTACTATTTTAAAAATCTTTTAAAAACCACATTTGACTTGCAAATATTAAATAATATAATTTACAAGCTTATTTTTTGGATTTAGTAGCCTCGAACCACTATTTTCGACCTCACTAAAAAGTCAGGCTATTACATATAATTATAAATAAAACACAACCTCGCTCTGATACCAATTGTTGGATGATAAAAGGTGAACCGTTAAGGTTGATAAAATGTTGATAGGATGGTTAGAAGGAAATTACCCAGTGATCTTCTGCTAGAGGATAGGATTGGAAATAAGTTAGAGTCTGCTACACTCGGTTAAGTGGAAAATTTTCGCCAGTAGTTATTTACATTTAGTTCCTTTTTCTTTTACTAATCCTACGAGGCAGGGCTTAAGCATGAGTATTCCAGTTAGGAGACTCATTAAGTTCATTCAAACTTACAAATATTTTTTACTTTTGATTGTAAGACTTGTTGGATAAGGAACTCGATGAGGGACCAAGCCAGACAATGGTAGATTGTATGGGATCAAGGAGTTTGTTAGGAAGGTGTCATGCACATAAGACAGGGGTACCTTAGGAACTTCGCCATGGAGGCGAACATGTTGTATTGATGTAGTTCCCTTAGAGTCCGAAGTTGAAATAATAATTTTTTATTTAAATTGTTTTTCTTTTTGAAGACAGGTTTAAATAGGTATGTAGATAAGTAATATAGTATGTTTTAACTTAGTGAGATCTTTGTATGAATAATAATCTCAGTTCAATTTTGATGCCCACACTTGGATCCGACGAATGGGTCGAGTGAGGGTGTTACAAATTTGGTGGATGAAAGTTGTCACCCACCACCGTTTGGTGGTTTAAAAAGGTTCAATCTCTCAATTGGTCTTTCAAATAATTAAAAATTCATAATGATAAACTTTTACCACTTTTAAAAGTTAATCCTGGTACTTTAATTAGTCACTAATTCAGTAAAATTACTTATTCAAAATTCAATTTACCTATATTATAACTCCATAAATATTTTTATTAAATATTTACGAGCTTGATTTATGAAAATGAAGTCCTGGTACTTCATTTTCTGACACCATTGACTTTAGGGTCACTACACTTATACCTTAGTTAACTACCTATTTAACAAAATTAAATGATCAAACTTTTGATTAAACTTCATAGTAACCTCGTAAATATTAAATAAGATTTACAGTCTCAATCATTGAAAATAGGGTTCTAAAACCACTGTTCTCGATGCCACTAAAAAATGGGTTGTTACAGGTTTGCCCATTTTCGATTAGACTAAGGACATGTTTAGGTTCGTCTACTAATATAAGCTATCTTTCTGTATTATGATCCAACCACGTAATACCGTTTAGTATTAGTTAAATATTAGACAACCAATGAGCTAATATTTGCTTCTGTTTTACTTTACATACAAAAACCATGTGAGGACAATATACAAAGGGTATTAATGTGATTCATGAATAATTTTATAAACCAATCTGTTCAAAAAATTACAAATGCATATAGACAAAAATACTACACTTAGGACACTGGATCCAACATTAAATACATACGATGGTAAACGATAAGTTTACATTTGTATTGTTGAATCACCTGAGATAGTAAACCTGATGTTTACTAGTCCAAATGTATTAACTAATTTGGCATGATCGATTAGATCATCCCAATCAATAATGATGCGAAAAATCAGAATTTACATGAAAGTTTATTGAAGAACCTGAAGATTCTTCATTGTTCAAGTGTTGCTTGTTCTCAAAGAAAATTCATTAAACCTCACTAGCAAAAGTTGAGATTGAATATTTTATATTTCTGAAAGAAATATGGGGTCATTTATCCAGCAAGTGGGTATTTTGATATAATGTTGGTGAGTTTATCTTTTAAGCTTTCAATGATCATTGTATGTTAGATTGTCGATGCGAGTAAATATCACACAGCCTGATGTTTATGTCTAGAAAATGGTTTAGTAGAATTAATGATTCAACGCCTCCAATCAGCAGTTAAACCATAACTTTTGAGAACAAAACATTTTGTATATATGTATAAAGATATGATATTTTCCAACTCTTGTACGAATCATGTCAATAAATGATATCGCGTGATAAGAAGTAATAAAATTTATAATAATGATTGAACGAAAAACTAACTATTATCACGACTTTAAGGCAAGCGCACCTATCGAACAGTAGTCTAACTTAGTGGCAAGACCGAGATATCATACCCAAGGGAACCAAAAGTACTAGTACTAACTTCTTTTCTATTATTTAACCTAAAAATAAAAGGGGTTTTTATGAAGACTAAACTAATTCTAAAACTAACTATGTATGCACAGAAAGTAAATTGGGGAAAAACTCTTGGGAAAGACTGATTGATTTAGGCAATACTCAAGGGAGAATCTACCTAAACTTCACTTGTTATCAATTCTTGAGCTAGACGATTTATTCACTTGACTTGATCCGTAGATATCCCTAACTTATGTTAATACCTCCGTCGAGGATACGAGCAACTAATCCTAGGTTGATTAACTGAAATCTCTTTCTAGTTAAAACCCCTAGTCTTGCATTAACTTGATCTATGGACCCCCTTATTAGGTTTGACCCTAATCCGGCAGATTTATGTCACCCTATGTCTAGGGTTGCATGCAACTCCGCTTAATTATGCTAGATCTACTCTTAAACAGGGACTTTTACTCCTCTGCATAAGCACATCAGTTTCTTGAATTAATACCTAGGATTATTAAAATAAGAATTAAGATTTATTATATAACTCAAGATAAAATAATAACAAGATCTGTTTTAGGTTTCATCCCCCTCAAGTATTTGGGGGATTTAGTTCATAATTAATAAAGAAAACATTTCAGAAGAAATAAGATAACAAAACATAAAGAACCCAAAAACCCCTGAAGGAATTTAGGGAGATCCTCTATCTTGATGTAGAATTTGGCTTCTGCGATGAATCAATCGGCTTCCCTTGGAGTAATCCTTTGCTTCCACTCTCTGTGTTAGCAGAAATAAGGTGCTCCTTTGTGGGAGAAAGAGTACACCCTTAGAGTTGCCTCTTAGGGTCTTTATATAGAGCTTTGGGATGCCTTTCTTAGCCTCTAAGTATCCAAATCTGAATGAAATTACACTTCCTCACGACAGGGACACGCCCGTGTGCCATGCCCATGTGGATCGACAAGAGGCTGTGTGTGAGACTGTTAATGGAGGCACGGCCATGTGGTCAGGCCGTGCTTGTCGAGGTTGGGCCGTGTTGGACTTTATGTGGCACGGCCGTGTGCTACGGTCGTATGGTGAATCCTTGGGCTGTGTCGTTTTCACACTTTGGCCCATTTTCTTTGTTTTCGGCCCGTTTTCATTCTTTTCTCTTCCCTATGCTCTCCTGAGTATAAAACATGAAATAGAAGGGTTAAGAGCACCAATTCTCACAAATTTAAGGATAATTCATCCAGAAATTAGGCTAAACATGAGGTAAAAATATGTATAATTTATCGTTTATCAAATACCCCACACTTAAGCCTTTGCTTGTCCTCAAGCAAAATCTCAACTCATAATTAAGAACCATTCTTCTCAACTTATAACCCTTATCAATAATGTTTCAAACTAATTCACAAGTAGTCGTATAATGAAAATTCATTCAGAAGAACATTAAAGATTCAATTACTCTAAGTTGAGAATTTTATCATCGTAACACAGGTTTTCTCCCTTCTCCTAAGTAATTATCTCTCAATCAAAATCAACAAAATTTGACATCCTCACTAAGGATTCACTCTATCCACTCAAAGTGTTTAGGGTTCAAGCATTAAGCACTCTCTAGTCAACCTGAAAAGCTATTACCATAGGCTTGCAAGAAAATCAAATCTCCACACTATAGATTGATATGATACATCGATCAAAAGGTCTTTCAATGGTTGTAATGGGGCTTTGGTTAGGGGTGTTGTCACAAGCTGAAAAAGAAAGAGTTAGAATCGAGATTGAACTGAAAAATTATCTAGCTAGAAAAATCTCTATCACTGGAACATATTCCTGGGGCTAAACTTTATGATGACATCATTCTAGCCTTGGTAGCCTTAAAATAGAAATATGCAAAAACTATTGAACTATTACAGATTACAACTGAATTTCTTTAATAGGCATACGTTTTTTTTTTAAAAATTCAAGTACAATACAATAAATTGAATATTTACATTTTACAATCTGGAAAAGAGAATAAAGCTAGATAATAATTCAACTCGAATCTTGACAAAAATAGGGATCAAAGTAATTGAATAGAATTCAACAAAAACGGGTTATATGTTAATATTAGGGGTGAGTCAAAGAGTGGGTTGTTAGGCTCAATGGGGTTCACTAGGGGTTAATTTATGGAGGTAGGCTTTTTATGGAGTAAGTGGGTTAAATCCTAAGTGCCTTTATCATTTCGGTATATCAAATCAATGATGTGGTCTCGACATGTATAATCAAAGCAAGTTCTAGAATATCAAATCAGTATTGACTCACTCAAAGCAATAATAGAAGTGAGCACGAAAGAATGTGAGCTAAAAAAGGCTCAAAATCTCACCAGAATTATGGCTTTTGATGTCAATCCTGCGAATTTCAAATCTCAAGATAATACTTAAAATTAAGGAAAATCGCTTATGAAAAAAATTGGATTCTCAAAAATTTCAACTTATCATGCTTAATTCTTTAGTGTTTTAAAGTTTGAATAATCTATGTCTTAATTCTCAACATACATCAAAAGATCATAAATAAATCAAAATAAATTCCTAACAGAAGATTGAAGATTTTGAGAACAATGCAAAATGTTAGTAGAAATATTCAGGGATTTCAAAGAGAATGTAATGACTGAAAGTAAGTTTTCCCCCCCACACTTAAGATGTACATTGCCCTCAATGTACAAAGAAACATTTGTAGTAATAAAAGTACAAGATCATAAGTTAGGGAAAGGTATGAAACTCCCTACTTTGGATGGATTAGTGAGGTGGTGGTGCCTACAGAGTGTCTAGAACAAAGAAAGGTGCAGAGGTAGAGACTCCGGTGGTGGTAGTGTTTGTTTGTCCCCAGCTTTCATGTTGTAAGTGTAGGCTTTAGAGATGTCAGCTTGGTGGGATTATGGCAAAGTTCCCTTTAGAATTTGAATTTGAGCTGTAAAGCTCCTTTGAAACTACAAAGGCATTTATCAGTATTTAGACATTTTAATGAAGCATAGTTTTCTTGTTAGAGAGTGACCGATATGAAAATAAGAATGAAAACTAAACTAAAATAGTCTATAAGTCTAAAGATCTAAATAAAGATAAAAAAATGTAAATATTTTAAGAAGA
Source organism: Gossypium stocksii (assembly GCA_020496765.1). Lineage (NCBI taxonomy): Eukaryota > Viridiplantae > Streptophyta > Magnoliopsida > Malvales > Malvaceae > Gossypium > Gossypium stocksii. The sequence goes on from CM035624.1 coordinate 49,772,037, forward strand.
CATGAAGTTTAAGAGAAAGTGAAAATAAGGATCAATAAGAAAAATAAAAATTAAGATAAAAATAAAGATAAGAGGAATAGAAGTCTCTAATCCTCAGATGGGTCACGCGGTGGCGATGGTGAAGTGATATGGAGGTGCTGGCATATCTGCTGTAGTGTCGCATTGATATGATTAAAGCGCTGGAAGCATTGCTACTCGAATCGTGATAGGCGCTCAGATATGTCAGTGTATGAAGCTACCGCATGAACTGGGCGGCGAGGGGGTGGTGGCTCGGTAGGTGCATCCTCCTCCGGTGGCGGGACATCATCAAGAATATCCTCAGGATCCTCCTGCTCAGCATCTCTAAGTAGCTGGTACTGTTGAGGATCAGTCACACGTCGACACTAGATCATCCTCATGTGTAGCATGGTTTGGATGCCCTGAGGGGACATCTAGCCTATCAGTGTGTATGAAGATGTCTGGGCTGCGGTGTTGAGTAGCCCGAAGTAGCGGGCCAACCGCGTGATGTATTGCTCCACGGATATAATGCCCCTAAGATGCCTCTCTATCTAATGTTGGATGGCGAGTGTGATGAAATAGGCGAGGTCGATGGTATGCGCATTCGCCATGCTCCATAGGAAGTAGGCATCGTGTGTGCTGACAACTCCCGTGCTCTCACGCCTGCCCGTCAAAGTGTGTGCGAAGAGGGCATGAAGATACCTCAATGATGTGGTAAGGCGGTCACCTTGGAGCGACTAGGGTCATATGTGGACGATTCAGGGACTAGGGCCTCCCAACACCTAGATGGTGATAGATGGATGTGGCAGTGGAGTGTAGAAAGGTCCTCTTCCTCCATGAATTGCTCAGTGTAGAGGCCGAGAGCTGTACCAAATTCTAGTACACTAAACTGACATACAAGACCTCCCAAACAGAACTAGACCGTCCCTAAATCATCGTATCTACTCATGACGGTCTAAAGATGGAATGTGGAGCAGAACTCAAGGGTGAGTTCCAAGTATGTGGGCCCCACGATCTGGTAGAACTGTTTCCATGGATCAGTTATTAACAAGGCTCGGACCTCGTCTGCTAGGTGTATTTGCTTAAGGGCAGTCCAGTCAATGCATCGGTCGGCTCCTAGAGGGTAGGCTCAGAGGATCTAAAATAACTCCTCTTGGGAGTTATGTGAAAATGTGATGAACGAGTATTGGCTTTCGGCTGTAGGTCTCGACGAGGATGAACCACCAGGTCCCGACGAGGATGAACCACCAGGTCCCTTCCTTTTCTTTGAAGTCGGGACGGTAGCTTTCTTTCCGCGTAACGAAGATATAGTACCTAAAAACAGAATAACTTACATTAGTCCTAAAAATTGAAATTAAATTGAATCAAAAATTATGAAAAATAATAAATATTTATGCTTAAATTACGATGTGACTAAAACAATTTGGAATGAAATGTGGCCTAACCTAAATAGTATAATTTATTCGTCCTAACATGATATCAAATTTAAGAAACATGGGTATGTATTTATACTAAATGCATGAGAGTTTAGATAGGAAAAATGGCAATCAAATGTAACTCTAAGTGGCATGAAATCATGAAGTGCTTGATATCATTATAGAGTATTCATGCTTATTCTATGTATTCTATGCTTAAAAACAATGCTAAGCCTAAATAGAATATGATATCGGAATAAAAATAGAATAAAGTAGTAAAAATTTAGAAAGAAAAATGAGAAAATAGAACCGAATGGGAAAGGTATGAGGCAAAGCACGATCTTGGGTGAGGCGGCACAGTCATAAGAGCACTGTAGACATCGACGGCAGCACTAGGGAGATTATGGAAGAGTGTGGCTTGAGAGGATTTAGGGTTTAAAATGGGAGAAGATGATGAATAGTGGCCCTATATATAGATTTTGGGTCACACAGGTGAGGCACATGCCCGTATGGCTCGGGTTTTGCCCGTGTTGTTTGAAATTTGAGGATTTTGGCACTCTTGGTTTGAAGCGCACGCCCGTGTGTCGAGGGCGTGTTGAGGCACACGACCATGTCGCTAGGCCGTGTCCTAAGGTGTTCGCTTCGCACACGGTCGTGTAAAAGGTCACACGTCCGTGTTGGATTTGACAATGTCGACCACGGTCTTGGAGTACGGACGTGTCACACGCCCTTGTTTAGGTCACACGGCCGTATCGTACGACCGTGTCCTTCTAGTCTCAGCCCGTGTCTCAATTGATAGGGTTGTCCACGGGTTGGTGACACAGGCGTGGGAAGTTGTCGAAGCCCGTGTGAAAGTTGATATGTTGGCCACGGCCACATCACATGACCGTGGCGATTTTTCATAGCCCGTGTTTTAGGGAAAATATTACCCTGCTTGTACACGGCCAGGGGGCACGACCATGTCTCTGCTCATAGTGTCCACACGGCCTTGGACACGCCCGTGGGCATGGCCGTGTGGTCCTAAAATTATGCATTTAAAAGAGTTAGTTGACGTATAAAATGACTAAAATCAAAATAAAAGAAAAGTTACTGAGTTAGTGCTCGGGTTACCTCCCGAGAAGTATTTATTTAGAGTCTAAGCTCGACTCTAACTGGGTGTATCACGAAGGGATCTCGTGGAGCCAAAGCTCCTCCCTGTTCACTTTAAAATTCTCACCTCTATAGTGTTTAAGCCGATGGCCATTTACCTTGAACGTACCGTGGTTTGGGTGAGTTACCTCAACTGTGCCGTATATTGAGTTTTCTAGGAAATAGTTTCAGCCTTGAGTTGTAGAGTAAGATAAGATCACCGGTTTTGAACTGCTTAGGTTGTCTCAGTTGTTTGTCATGGCGTCGCTTCATGGCTTCGTTATATAGTCATGAGCTCTCATAGGCATTGCAACGCCATTCATCTAGCTCATTTAATTGCATTAATCTTTACTCACCTGCATGCTTAAAATCAAGATTTAAAAATTTAATAGCCCAAAATGCTTTATGTTCAGGTTCGAATGGCAGATGACAACTTTTTTCGTAGAAAAGTTTATAAGGAGATGTACCTATGGGTGTTTTGAATGCAGTTCTATAAGCCCATAAAGCATCGTCTACTTTTCTTGACCAATCTTTTCTATTTGTTTCTATCGTTTTCTCTAAGATGCATTTTAATTCCCTATTTGTTACTTCGACTTGACCACTGGTTTGTGGATGATAAGGGGTAGCTGTTCTATGGTGTACTCCATCCCTCTTTAAAACTTTTTCAAATTGAGTATTGCAAAAATGGGTACCCCTATCACTAATAATTACCCTAGGTGTTCCGAATCGAGAGAAAAGTTTCTTCAAAAAGTGCACTACCATTCTAGCATCATTAGTAGGTAAGGCTTGGGCTTCCACCCATTTTGACATATAATCTACTGCTACTAGGATGTACTTATTCCTAAATGAAGTAGGGAATGGACCCATGAAATCAATACCCCACATATCAAATATTTCACATGAAAGTATATAGTTTTGAGGCATTTCATTATGTTGAGAGATATTACCTGTTCTCTGGCATTTATCACAAGAGGTAACATACCTGTTGGCATCTCTGAAAAGTGTAGGCCAGTAAAAACCTAATTCGAGTACCTTATGAGCAGTTCTATCTCTACTGTGGTGTCCTCCTGTGGGTCCTGAATGGCAGTGATCTAAAATTTGGTATGTTTCTATCTCAGCAACGCATCTTCGAATAACTTGATCTGCACAAATACGAAAAAGAAAAGGATCTTCCCAAAAGTAGTTTTTCACATCAGTGAAGAATCACTTCTTTTGCTGATGGGTCAACCCTTTTGGGGTTATGTTAGCTGCTAAATAATTTGCAAAATCGGCAAACCAAGGAACTGCTTCGTCTGCTATGGCTAGGAGTTGTTCTTCAGGAAACAAGTCATTTATTTTATCAAGGTACTTGGGGTGTGGATTTTCTAATCTCAAAAGGTGATCTGCTACCAAGTTTTCAGCTCCTTTCTTGTCCTTTATTTATAAGTCAAATTCTTGTAGCAATAGAATCCATCTTATCAATCGAGGTTTTACATCAATTTTAGTCAAAAGGTAACGAAGAGCAGAATGGTCAGTGTAAACAATGACTTTCGACAATATTAAATAAGATCTGAATTTGTCAAATGCAAAAATAACAGCTAGCAATTCTTTTTCTGTGGTAGTATAATTTGCTTGAGCGGCTGTCAAAGTTCTGCTAGCATAATAAATCGGTTGAAAATGCTTGTCTCTTCGTTGTCCCAAAACTGCACCTACTGCAAAATTACTCGCATCGCACATTAGTTCAAAAGGTAGATTCCAATCAGGTGAAATCATAATTGGGGCATTGACTAACTTTTCTTTGAGAGTGTTAAAAGATTCTAAACATTCCTGGTCAAATTTGAAAAGCACGTCCTTTTCTAGTAATTTTGTTAAAGGCTTAGCTATTTTAGAAAAATCCTTAATAAATCTGCGATAAAAATCGGCATGTCCTAAAAAACTTCTTATAGCCTTAACTGAATTAGGGGGAGGTAGTTTTTTAATGGTTTCAATTTTTTCTTTATGTACTTCTATCCCTTTACTAGAAATTTTATGTCCTAATATAATACCTTCTTGAACCATAAAGTGGCATTTTTCCCAGTTTAATACTAAATTTGTCTCTTCACATCTTATGAGAACACGTTTTAAATTATTAAGATAAAGTTGAAAAGAATTATCGACGACTAAAAAATCATCCATAAATACCTCTATGATGTTTTCCACGAATTCGTTAAAGATTGCTAGCATGCATCGCTGAAAAGTAGCAGGAGCGTTACATAATCCAAAAGGCATTCTATGATAAGCAAACGTACCGTATGGACATATGAATGTCGTTTTCTCCTAATCTTCTGGAGCTATCAGGATTTGGAAATAACCAGAGAGGCCATCTAGGAAACAATAATACATATGACCTGATAATCTTTCCAACATCTAAAAGGTAATGGAAAATGATCTTTTCGAGTTACGTCATTTAGCTTTCTGTAATCAATGCAAACTCTCCATCCAGTGACTGTTTTTGTTGGTATTGACTCCTTTTTGTCATTAGACACCACGGTTATGCCTCCCTTTTTAGGAACAACCTGCATAGGACTTACCCAAGAACTGTCAGAAATAGGATAAATAATACCTGCATCTAGAAGTTTAATTACCTTGGCTTTTACGACTTCCTTCATGTTGGGATTCAATCGTCTCTGAGCTTGCACCGATGGTTTATATTCATCTTCCATTAAAATTTTGTGGGTGCAAAAAGAAGGATTAATTCCCTTAATATCTGAAATTTTCCAAGCTATAGCCTGTTTGTGTTCTCTTAACACTTGAAGTAGTTCCTTTTTTTCTACAGTGCTTAAATCTGATGCGATAATTACTGGTAATCTCGAATCATCCCCTAAAAACGCATATTCTAAATGATCTGGCAGTTGCTTTAACTCTAATTTAGGGGGTTCATCAATCGAAGGTTTCTGTCTTAACTCATCATTCATCTTTATACTTTCATAACTTATGTGCCTTGCAACAAATTCATTATGGTCTAATTCTTTCATTACTTCTTTCACTTCAGTGGTGGCTTTGTCTTTCCCCCCACATTAAATAAGACATAATTCTAATGTGTCGGCGAGGGAAATTTCCTGAAATTTGTCTTGAACAAAATACTCAATAGCATCAATAAAATAATAGGAATCATCTTGTTCTCTAGAAAATCTTATAGCATCATATATTTTAAAAATGACTTCCTCCTCACCGACTTTAAGTACTAATTTACCTTCCCCTACATCAATAACAGCTTTAGCAGTAGCTAAGAATGGGCATTCTAAACTTAAAGGCACCTCAATATCCTCATCCATGTCAAGCACAACAAAATCAACAGGGAATATAAATTTATCTACCTTTACTAGCAATCTTTGATGATTCCCCTAGGATACTTAATAGATCTATCAGCTAATTGAATACTCATCCTAGTGGGTTTTGGTTCCCCTAGACCTAGTTGCTTGAACATTTTGTAGGGCATTAGATTAGTGCTAGCACCTAAATCAGCTAATGCTTTATCAATAATTAAACTACTGATTAAACAAGGAATAGTAAAACTCCCTGGATCTTTTAGTTTTGCCGACAGTTTATTCTGGAGAATAGCTGAGCATTCCTCGTTGAGTTCCACTGTGGCTAATTCCTCCAACTTCCTTTTATTTGTAAGAAGTTCTTTAAGAAACTTTGCGTACTTCGGCATCTATGAAATTACTTCAACAAAAGGTAAGTTAATGTGTAATTGTTTAAAAAGTTCAAGAAATTTACCGAATTGAGCATATGTGCAATCTTTCATCAACTTTGCCGGATATGGAATAAGCGGTTTATATTCCTTGAGTGTTGGTGGAGTGTTTTCCTTGGGTTCTTCTACCTTGTCTTCTACGAATTCTTGAACAAGCTTTGTTTCTGGTTCAGCCAGTACCTTCCCATCTCTTAGAGTAATTGCCTTGACATGTTTTCTGGGATTTGGCTCAGTGTTACTTGGTAGTCCACCTTGTGGTCTCTCTGAGATTAATTTTGCACGTTGACCAATTTGGTTCTCTAGACCTTGAATTAGATGATTGCTGGTTTTTCAACGCCACTTCGGTATTTTGGAAATGAGTTTCTGATACGGCCATAAATTTGGTGAACATCTCTTCAAGATTCGACTTTTTCTCTTGTTGTGATGGTGGCTGCTGAAATCCCGGAGGAGGCAGTTGTCTTTGATTTCCTTGTCCTCCCTATGAAAAATTAGGGTGATTTCTCCAACCTGCATTATAAGTATTACTATAAGGATTATTTTGAGGTCTAGAATTGTTACCCATATAGTTGGCTTGTTCAGTTTCTATATTGTGTCCATAAGATGAGTAGTCTAGATTGAACATATTTCCTGGAGTTGTGTCACACTGCATCACTAGTTATGCCTGCGTAGAACTAACAAAATTATCAAACTTTTTATTTAAAAGTTCTACCTGGTTAGTAAGCATGGTGACAACATCAATATTATAAACTCCTGCAGCTTTCTGTGGCTTTGTTCTCATGACTTGCCACTGATAGTTATTCAGTGACATTTCTTCTATAAACTCATAGGCTGCTTTTGGTGTTTTATTGTTGATTGTTCCTCCGGCGGCTGCATCAATCATTTGCCTCGTTGATGGATTCAAACCGTTGTGAAAGGTTTGAACTTGTAACCACAAAGGTAACCCATGGTGAGGGCACCTTCTTAAAAGATCTTTGTACCTCTCCCAAGCATCATAAAGTGTTTCTAAATCCATCTGCACAAAAGAAGAGATATCGTTTTGTAATTGAGCTATTTTAGCTGGAGGAAAATATTTAAGTAAAAATTTTTCGGTCATCTGTTCCCATGTAGTGATTAATCCACGTGGTAAAGAATTTAACCACTGTTTGGCTTTATTTCTCAAGGAGAATGGGAATAGCCTAAGACGAATGGCATCATCAGTAACACCATTTATTTTGAAAGTATCGCATAATTCCAAAAAGTTGGCTATGTGTGAATTTGGATCTTCATCCTATAAACCATCAAACTGTAGAAATTGCTAAATCATCTGAATAGTGTTAGGCTTTAATTCAAAATTATTTGCAGCAATAGCAAGTCTAATAATACTAGATTAAGTACCAGCCAAATTAGGCTTAGCATAATCATACATAGTACACGGAGCATCATCTTGGTTCACCTGTTCTGCAGCTATCACGGGAGGTGGTGGAATGTTTTGATTTACGTCCATCTCTTCCGTAGGTTCTGGCTCTTGTTCTTGGTCTTGTTCCGGATAATGAAGGCTTCGTCTGATCTCTCTGCGAGTTCTACGAACTGTTGCTTCCAAATCTTCGTCAAAAAGTAGTGGTCCTCTTGCATTTCTTCTAGTCATAAACTAGAGATACCTAGAGGAAAAGAAAATTTCAGTAAAATAAAAATAAAAATAAAAATGAAAATGAAAATAAGATGAAAATAAATAAAAATAAATATGGCTAAAGTAATAGAAATCGAGCGTTCTTAATATTTCAGCTCCCCGGTAATGGCGCCAAAAACTTGATATCTCGTGATAAGAAGTAATAAAATTTATAATAATGATCAAACCAAAAACTAACTATTATCATGACTTTAAGGCAAGCGCACCTATCGAACAGTAGTATAGCTTAGTGGCAAGGCCGAGATATCGTACCCAAGGGAACCAAAAGTACTAGTACTAACTTCTTTTCTATTATTTAACCTAAAAATAAAAGGGGTTTTTATGAAGACTAAACTAATTCTAAAACTAACTATGTATGCACAGAAAGTAAATTGGGGAAAAACTCTTGGGAAAGACTGATTGATTTAGGCAATACTCAAGGGAGAATCCATCTAGACTTCACTTGTTATCAATTCTTGAGCTAGACAATTTATTCACTTGACTTGATCCGTAGAGATCCCTAACTTATGTTAATACCTCCGTCGAGGATAAGAACAACTAATCCTAGGTTGATTAACTGAAATCTCTTTCTAGTTAAAACCCCTAGTCTTGCATTAACTTGATCTATGGATCCCCTTATTAGGTTTGACCCTAATCCGGCAGATTTATGTCGCCCTATGTCTAGGGTTGCATGCAACTCCGCTTAATTATGCTAGATCTACTCTTAAACATGGACTTTTTCTCCTCTACATAAGCACATCAGTTTCTTGAATTAATACCTAGGATTATTAAAACAAGAATTAAGAACACATAATTAAGAACAATTCAGGTATTTGTCATATAAGTTAAGATAAAATAACAACAAGATCTGTCTTAGGTTTCATCCCCCTCAAGTATTTGGGGGATTTAGTTTATAATTAATAAAGAAAACATCTCAGAAGAAATAAGATAAGAAAACATAAAGAACCCAAAAACCCCTGAAGGAATTTAGGGAGATCCTCTGTCTTGATGTAGAATTCAGCTTCTGGGATGAATCAATCGGCTTCCCTTGGAGTAATCCTTTGCTTCCACTCTCTGTGTTAGCAGAAATAAGGCGCTCCTTTGTGGGAGAAAGTGTACACCCTTAGAGTTGCCTCCTAGGGTCTTTATATAGAGCTTTGGGATGCCTTTCTTAGCCTTTAAGTATCCAAATCCGAGTGAAATTGCACTTCCTCACGACAGGGACACGCCCGTGTGCCACACCCGTGTGGATCGACAAGAAGCCGTGTGCAAGACTGTTGATGGAGGCACGACCATGTGGTCAGGCCGTACTTGTTGGGGTTGGCCGTGTTGGACTTTATGTGGCACGGCCGTGGGTGTGGTGAATCCTTGGGCCATGTTGTTTTCACACTTTGGCCCATTTTCTTCGTTTTCGGCCCGTTTTTCGTTCTTTTCTCTTCCCGATGCTCTTTTGAGTATAAAACATGAAATAGAGGGGTTAAGAGCACCAATTCTCACAAATTTAAGGATAATTCATCTAGAAATTAGGCTAAACATGAGGTAAAAATATGTATAATTTATCGTTTATCAATAAGTTATGATAAATACTCCCTATTAGAATTAACTTTTGTTTAGGAGCCAAATACTACTCGTTTTAGAATCTTTGAATGTGCAATGTATATTAAAGTTGCTCAACCACGATACTATAAAAATGGGTATTCAAATAATGTTGTGAATATATATTAGTTATGAGTCTCCTTGTATTATTAAATGTGTTCAATAAAATTCTTGTAAAATAAAAGAATAAATCTAGATGGTCATATAGTGGAGGTGGTGCTCTTGAAAAGACCTAAGGCATAACTAATTGTTCTAGAAGAGATTTAGGTTCCTAAAATTGAAGATGGAAATAATGAAAATAAATAAAGTTTGATAAATTATATCAATATGAGAAAATATAGAACCAAAATGAAAAGTTGTCGATAAAGGTTTTGTATACAATATTATTGTTGAGATAATGAAAGAAAATGAGGATCTTGAATAAATTTTTTGAGAATATAGACATGAAATAGGTTGACCAAAATGAAAAGATGCAATTCAAGTAGAATTAAATTCGTAAATTTTTTAGACCAGTAGTCCAAACATCAAAAGGTCTAAAGCTAGTGAGGTACGAATGTGTAGTTTTGTGAAAATGAAATAAGAAAATGAAGTTTTTTACTAAGTCCTGGCATTGATTACGATTATGGTGAATGCAATAACCTTTAGATATTTTATTAGTCGGACAATTCATGAAAATTTGATGTGTCTAATGGTTGTTGTTACAACCTTTTATATGAATCACTATATAGTCAAAGTTTATACTAAAACCCTTGAAGGATTTAGAATCATAGAAGCATATAGAAATTCCCCAAAAATTGTTCAATATGATTCTAAAAACATTTATATGAATTGAAATATTTGAATATATGTAGTATATTTGATTCAGTTAATAGTAATTGAAGGAAGATTATAAAATGATAAAAAATATCTATTTGTATTTTTATAGAAAGATCATGATCAACGTTTATTATGATTATTGTTGAAACTCTTGACGAGATCAAAATATATTTCCTCAAAATGTTTCCTCACTCATTACTTAAAAAAAATAGTGATATAAATGCTTAGCAAATACGTTCAAATGATCATTTGAAAAGCTAGCATTCAAGATTCAATACCTAAAATTTGAAATATCACGTGATGTTTCAGAGGGAGTAAATATGCGTTGTACTATACCACATTGGGTTTTCCCTTAACCAAGATTTTGTCGTATTGGGTTTTCCTACTAAGGTTTTTAATGAGTCATTATGTTATGCGTATTATTGATAAGTGTACTTTTTTTCCTTTAATAAGATTTTCAAGAGAGTTTTTATCTTAGTAAGGTTTTAACGAGATACATTATATACTAATGAACATCTAAAAGGGAGTGTTATGAATATTTTATTATTAAGTGAATGGCCATCAAGATAAGTTTGATCTACTTTAGGATTCTAATAGTTATTAGTAGTAGAGTTTTATTTCACTTTTACTTCTTATGTCTAAAAATATAAACTTTAAAGAAGTATTGTAAACATCCCTATTGATAAAAAAAATAGTTCTCTTTTGTTCTTCTGTTTTCTTATTCTTTACTCCCTATTTATTATTTATTTCATAACAAAAATTTAATAATGTCAATAGTCTCAAAATAAAAAGTAATAATAAGATTGTTACAAATTTTAAAAAAAAAAAACTAAAGAGATACAAATTTAAAATATAAACTCTAAAGAGAGAGTTAAAAATAAAGATTACTAATTTTTTAAAATTTCAAAACACAAATATTTTACAATATAAAGCAATAAAGAGTTAATTAATATTTTTCTAAAAAATTATAAAATAAAAAATTAATGGTAAAATACTTTATGGATAAAAATGATATTTTAAAAATGCTTTTCATTTTCTCGGGAATTTTTTAGAAAACCCTTTTTAAAAATATTTACTAGATTAGGCCGATTTTTTTGTAAAATTACTGGATTGGGCCAAAATAACGAAAACGCTTTCAGCTAGAAGTATTTTCAACTGATTTGTAGGAAAATGCTTCTAGCTGGAAGTGATTTCTGCCACGTCAGCTGAAAACGCTTCCACCTAGAAGCATTTTCCTTCTGATTTTTTTTAGGGTTAGAGTTTTGTGTTATTTAAAGTAAGGTTAGGGTTTTGTGGATTTTAGGGTTTAGGGTTGTGTCAAGTTTTGAGTTTTTTTTATATTTTTTAAGTTTTTTATATATATTATTTAGTTTTTTATAATTTTTTGAGATGTAAAGTTAATAATTATTTAATTCGATATTTAGAAGCATCGTATTTACGCAAATCATATATTTGAATTATTTGAATTTTAAAATTCAATTGAATTCATAATTGAAACTCGAACTACCCAATTTGATTAAGACATACTTTGTATTTTTTTTAATTTTTCTGAATGCAACTGATTTTTAATCTCCTTTTTTTCACGGAAGGTTGAGGTTGACCAGATTTTTCAGTGCATTATTTTTTTCCAGTGCATTATTTTTGAATTGTAATCTATTTTTTGATTTTTTTTTTCATTCATACTCAAATTTTGTTGTAATTTGTAAACACGCGCTTTTATTATACCATACAAATCAATAAAATATACACCTTTGTTCCATTGTTCCAGTGCAGACTTGATTTAATAATGTGAAATGACAATGACAACCAATTTTTATGCAAAAATGATATTTATTTAAAAACATAAGGATGTACAGCATCAATACAATAAAAACATTTCATATTTATTTAAAAATTTACATGAGATGTACAAAATAAATAAATCAAAACCTCGGTCAAAATGTGTGCCACATTAGGGTGGTCGATAGTTGTGAGCCGAATTCCTTCTTGGTTCAACCTCTGGTACACGTTATGGTCTCGGCCTCTCATTTTATTCGCCTTTGTCCATAGTAGATTGCAATCAGGTGCTCCTCAGTTCCAATCGTGTATCCTCCATTCTAGGAATAGATGGTTGTGAAGGTAGTTCCGCTTGGTAGAATAATGATCCCTGAGGTGTTTGTGACACCATCAACATAGGGATATAACTATATTCTGTCCCACACACCGATGGCATAATAATCAATCTTTCTGTTGATGTCCCAAACATAGATGGCCTATACATCGTCGTTTGAAATGTCGATGGCATCAACGTGTAATATGTAAGGGGAAAAGGTCCAAAAACGAAACTTGGCATCGAAGTAGAAGTAGAAAAATGTGGTGCAATATGTGGTGATTGTGTAAAAATGAAGAGGTTAGTTTAAGCACCAGAATAAGTCGAGTCATACTGGCCGAGGGGTGGTGCGATCATTGGTGTCAGTTCTTGTGTAGGTGTAGACAATGGACCCGTCTCGGCAGCTCTGCTAGACCTTGGATGCCTAGGTGTCTATCGTGGCCTCCTAGTATGCAGTTGTCTACTCCTCGCCTCTTCCGCTAGCATATATGGCTTGCCATGGACCCTAAAACATGGTATGTACTCCGGATCGCAGGCTAACTCCAAAGTGACAATACCTTATGAGTAGGTAAAAACTCGTAGCTATTGTTCCAAATGTTGATATATTGCCCATGGAATGTGGGCCAACACTCATTCTGTAACAGCCCATTTTTGGTAAAAATCGAAACAATGGTTTCGGTACCACAGATTCGATTTTGGAAAAAAAATTATTTTACTATTATTTTATGGTCTATGGTATGATAGAAATGTTATGTGAAAATTTCGTAAAGAAATTTTATCAATTACATGTTTAATCAATCAAAGGACTGAATTGTATAAATTATAAAAGTTGAATTCTAGAAGCTAAATGGATTAAATAGCTATAGAATTCAAAATTAGAGGTCCTTATTTGTTAAATAGACCATTAAATAAAAGTTAGTAGATCTTTTTGATGAATCATCCATGGAAAATTAGAAAAAGAAAAGGATGAAATTGGAAAGTGGAAAAATTAATGGATGATAAATTAAGTAATAGAAATATCATCATTTTTTATCATCTTCATCCCCAAAAACTCCATGAAAACCCTAGGAAAGAGAAAGCAAGCTTTCATGGCTCAATTGGGTAAGTAATCAAGTTTCGTTTTTGGTAATTTTTATATTTTTGAGATTGGAATAACTTGTTCTTTCTATTTTGGGGATTAAATTGAAAAGTTATCAAAGTATGGAAACCATGCCATGGATGAAAATGCTGGAAATTGAAAATTTATGGAAGAAAATGAAAGGTTGTTAGTAAATAAACAACTTTTACAAAGTGATTTTGGATGAAATTGTGAAACAGGGATTAAATTGTAAACTTGTGAAATTTAAAGAAAGATTCTTATTTTTGTGAAATCTATGGATTTTTATAGATACATATGAAATACGACTAGGCTTGGAACAAGGATTAAATTGCATGAATTTTATTTTCCGAGCCTAAGGACAAAATCGTCATTAATTAAAAGTTTAGAGGCAAAATAGTAATTTTACCTAAAATGTAAATTGGACTGAATTAAGTTTAAATAGTATTAAATTGATTTAAAATTTACTCGTATAGATCTAGATAGACCAAATTCGTAGTCAAAATGAGGAAAAGAGGAAAATGTTAGATTAGTAGATTTTACATATACGCACATTTGTCGAGGTAAGTTTGTATAACTAAATTGTATATGTTTATATGCTTGAATTTAATGTTTTGTATGTACATTGTATAAATGCTATACATATGTGCAATGATCACATATTCGTTAAAGCCCTATAAATGAAAGTGCCTGAAATAGAAGATAATACCCAATAAGTGATAAATGATAAAAATGTTATTTTTATGCCTGAGTTGAATGTGAACATTTTGAATTGCATAAATGCATAAATATATGAGATTAATCACATACCAAACAATTGCCTGATAAAATGTTTGATATTACAGAGAAAAGGGGAAAGTCCTGGTTGAATAAAAAGGGAATTCGATGGATTAAGAAAAAGGGGATACTGCATGTGTTGCAGAAGGGATTTAGCCCAAACGGATAATCCTAATATAAACCCTCTCGATGTATATGTTATATAATGGATTTAGCTTGGATGGGTAATCCTAATTGAGTCCAAGTCTAGATTTAGCCTGGACTAGTAATCCAAATCAAGCACTGTAGAGTATTTGTCACTAAAAGGATTTAGCCTGGACTAGTAAACCTGACAAAACTCTTTGAGTATATGTCATTGAGGATTTAGCCTGGACTAGTAATCCTGCTATGTGAGATGAGGCTCGGGAGTGTGCTCTCTGATAAATGTGAATATGAATTGATGGATTATGAATTTGTGTGTACTACAAGGTATCCATCAAAATTCTGGTAAATTCAACGGGTAAATATTTGGAAATAGATAGTGAACTTGGAATAATTTATTCTTGGAAAGGTACATGTGATATGTGACTCGAGAGAGTGTGCTTTCTGATTATATGCCCTAATGGGTACTGTAACACCCCTTACCCATATTCGACGCCGAGACAGGGTATGAGGCATTACCTTACTAAAACACATGCAAACATACAAGTCAACGAAATTCATCCCGATTTAAAACTTTTCAAACATTGTTTAAACAACACTTAATATGGACCTATGAGGCCCAAAAATTGTTTAGAAAACCATTCAAAACCAACCCGAGTGCTTAAAAAACTTTTAAGAAAATCTACTAAAAACAGGGCACGCGCCCGTGTGGAAGGGCAACACGCTCATCTGGCCTCTAGACATGGTCGTGCTAAAGGCCCGTGTGATTCACATGGCCTAAGTACATAGGGATACACCTGTGCCCCTCGTCTGTGTGGATTTATTTTCTAACTTCGAACCAACAGGGGTTTTCACACGGCCTGGCACACGCCCGTGTGCTCATCCCGTGTCCCTCATACGGCCATGACATGCCTGTGTCGTAGCCAATGTGCAAAGACCTGGGTATTCTGTTTCTGCCGTCAGGAACCATCTAATGTCACACGGCCATGGTACACGCTCGTGTGCTAGGCCGTGTCTTCCACACGGTTGAGACACATCGCCTTATCTCAGCCCGTGTGGTAAACTGTTGGGCATTTAATTTTGCCAACCTAAGGTACAGGGGACACACGGCCTAACCACACGTCCGTGGGGCAGATTGTGTGTCACACAAAGCCTAGACACACACGTGTGGACAAAAATATGGCTATCTACTAAGCCTTTTGCCACCCTGAATCAAGATCATACATATACCAACACATAGCAAGGCATAAATACTCAACCAATAACCAGAATTTAACATTCATACAACTTCACATGCCAATTCAACCATACAATATTACTACTTTGCATATTCATGAAAACTTCAACATTTGCATTTATAAACTAATAGAAAATATTAGCCAATATCTTTGGCCTTATACAAAATGAGGTACTTCGAAATCAAGCCAACACACTTGGCCCAAAATAAAATGACACTTAACAATGACTAGTCCCTATACATGCCATTTCTCAAAATACTAGAAACTAACTATACCGAATGCTTTGAATGATAGTGTGAACAAAGCCTCTGACGTTTGTTGATCCACGAGCTAATTAGGCTGTAACACCCCAAACCTGGCCTGGACGTTACGGCCAAGTCTGGTGTGTCACATTGAAGTGTTTTTCAAAAACCATGTTTTCATTGAAAACCCTTCGTAATGTTTAGAAACTTTTATCGAAAAATTTGCATAAACCTTAGTTCGTGTTTATCTTTCCAAAACGTGAGTTATTGTAATAATTAAAACTTTGTTAACAACTTTGTAAAATCTTATAGGAAATTTTGAAAACTCGTAAACTTCTGTAGTTGCGGAAAACATGTTATCAGAAAATCAGATCCTCTTTGTTATGGCTTAAAGTGAATGGATACTATGCACCAGGTAGGATTCAAGAGAAGAGGAGGTGAGTCATTTAGACTGCTTAAGTACCAAGCTCTTGCTAGATCCACTCCTAGACATGCACACATCCATTGCCACACTTTAACCTTGTAACTTGTCTATTTTCAAATTAAGTTTAAACATATTGAAGATATATATTTATGAAAAACATTTACAAGAACATTTAAAAATTGCGGAAGCTTTGCTTGGTTATCATGTTATTTTGAAAACAAGTACTTTTATAAGAACCGCGTCTTAAAATCATTCATTTTCAAATTGATTTAAATAATATCCTACTTAAACTAAAGTCAATTTAAATAAGTAAAGAATAAAAACCCAAAATAAAAATAATTAAAGAGGCCCTTATTACAAACCCAAAACCAAAATAAAAATAACTAAGATTAAATTAAAATACTGAATTAGTTAATTTAAAACCCGAAACGCAGTCTTCGTGGCCACTCTGAATCCCTCCCAGCTCCAAGTCCACAGTCTAGGGCTCACCTGAAAGGATAGAAGGAAAAGGGGTGAGTTTTGGAAAACTCAGTGTGTAACAAAGCCCTTTCAGAGCCCAAATCAACAAAAGCATACTGGGCCGAAGCCCCAATTCAGTCTCAACATATACTGGGCCGAAGCCTTTTCAACTTTCGATTACTGGGCCTTGCCCTTTTTCATATATCAATGCACTGGGCCGAAGCCTTTTTCTGTAAACGGTATGGCCCATAGGCCTATTTCAATATCACATATAAACATCAATGCATGTATGCAAAGCCCATTTGGGGAGACTACTTAACCCACCATCCGCTACTCTCCACCCATACCAGCCAACACACCATGTGGGGATGCTACTCAACCCACCCCGCCGCTACTCTCCACTGGCAGCATAGCTGCTTTATTATATAACATGAGGCCTAGCCTCTTTCTGTAACTGGGGCAAAGCCCTTTTCGATAAACTGGGGCAAAGCCCTTTTCGGTAAACTGGGGCAAAGCCCTTTAGCACTTCCTCCATTCATATAAATCCCAACCCATGCATAAAATGAACATATCATGGCATATCATGTACAATAATAATGTCACATGCATTTCAATCAAAATAACACCCTAGAGTACAATAGTCATTTTCGCCTAGGGGTAAAATAGTAATTTTCACACTGAAGGGTAATTCAGTAATTTTATCAACTATTAGGGTTTTCATGCTAAATAATTTCCAAGCGTTTAAACAGTATTTCCAGCCCATTTTAGCAATTTCGAGTTATTGGGCCCAAAACCCCTAATGGGCCCTACGTAGCCGATTTAGTCATCTAGGCCCATTTAACCTATGTTCCATAACGGTTTTAACAGTCTCAACATGCAATTTATCCATATTTCATTTTCTATCAAATTTACCCAAATGGGCCTGAAAGCCCATTGGGCCTGATTTCAGCCCCTCAAGGCCCAAACTTACCGACTTGCATGAAATTGTGCCGTTACCTGTCCCATCGATACCGATCACCGATCTCATCATTTCTAACTAATCTTGGAACAATCGCATATTCACAAATTATTGAAATACCGAAATTTCGGCATTTCGGCTTTTCGGCACTTGTTAACTTAAGCTACTAAGAGGGTTCGTTACACACCTTATTACGACAAACGATGACGAGATCTGTTCCAACTCAATCCTACATTCATTTAAATTACATTAATATCTAAAAACAAAATCAAATGCTCACTATTATCACAATATACATATTCGGCCAACCTCCTAAAAATGGTCTAACTCACTTACCTTATCAATCTTTAACTCTTAGATCCAAATCCAAATCGCCTTGAAACCGTTGATCTTGTTAGCCTCCAAATAAATCTTGATCGCTAGCCTTCGATTCGCACATAGAAAACCGAATAAAAATACTTAATTCAATCTTGACAAAAATCGATAGTCTTCTTAAAGTATTTAGGGATTTTCAACTTATTCTCGAATTACTAAATAAAATAAAATAAAATAAGATTTGAATACTTACCAAAGACGTTCCTGTCAGAAACGTTTCCAACACTCTTCAAATCTTAGATCCACAGTAGATCCAACTTAAACGCGAGTACAGGATAAATCTAAAGTTTAATTCTCGAATCACTAACATATGGAGGTTTCGGCTTTTAGTATACTGGAAGTTGTATAAGAAGAGAGAGTTTCGGGAAAGGTTTCAGGAATTGTGAGATTTGGCTAAATAAATCGAAGAAAGAATGAGGTTTCGATTTAGGAGAGTTTTTAGTTTAAAACGAAGAGTAGATAAATGAGAAAAAGAGATTTTACCTTAATTTTGGTTCAATAAAAGGTCTAGAGGAAAAGAATACACTAGTGGGTAAGTTTTTGGCTATTTTGCAAAGAATAAAAATGAAAGGGAACAAATTTTGAAATAAACAAAATATGGGTGAAGAGATGATATAAGCAAAAATCGTTTTTCACAAAACTAGAGAAGGAGATAACTCATAAAGGCAGCAAAAGTGAAACAAGTTAAAAACAGTAGGAGTAATCGGCACTTGCTAAATAAAAATTATTTAAATTTCAAATTCCCTTAGCCTGCTCCTAGAATTAAGCATTTCAATTCTATTCAGCCACCTAGCAACCTTATCCACCGTTTGACCGCTTCAACCTGCTGCCTGGGAAGAGTTTCGGTCCAACTCTACTACTCTCCCACATGCATGTATCAAAAAAGGAATCCGCGCGCTCAGCAGCTCGAACCTGGGCGCACATAAGCACGCTGCTGGCCACTGCATCCCAGCTTGTTGTTCAATGTAATAGCATTACATTAATTCTTAAGGCTTATCTGCTGCAGTTCCCGCTTCCTTAAAAAAAGGACAACATTCTGCCAGTGCCTAGACTTGAACCCGTGCTCGTGTTGAACTCCTAACATCCCGCTGCCACTGCGCCACAAGCATTTTTGTGGCATAATCCACCAGTATCTTTTTTTAACCCTTTTCTAGCCGCAACCTAGCTTCTAAAATAAAAAAACAACTTTGCACCCACCATGCCTTGAACCCAGGCACTCCTACAACCCCTAGCGCTCTTGCCACTGAACCAGACTTCTCTTTGTGTCTAATTTAGCCCACTTTATTTTAAAAGCCTTACTGACCAGTTCCCCTAACAAACAAAAATTAATTTCTTTGCTAAAGTCTTGGATTGGACCAAAATTTTCCCATACTTTAAAAACTTCCAAATTCATTTAAAAACTGAATTTAAATACCAAATTAATAATAATACTCTATATATTTTTAAATAAAAATAATAATAATAATAATAATAATAACAATAGTAATAAATATATTTTTATAAAAATTTCAGATACAATAATATTCTTTTTTTCCTACTAATAATATTTAAAACATCAATAATAATAAATACAGTAAAATTTTCTAATAATAATAAATTATAATTTTCATAAGATTTTAAAAAATACAATAATTTTTTTTTACAATAATAATTTTTTAAAACTTCACAATTATTCAGGTTTTCTTTTATTCGAACCCAGACTTCAAAACCCAATTCTTCTAGGCCCAAATTCAGGGTGTTACATAGGCGACACTATAAGACAATATAAAGGAGAGGGAGTAAGCATAAAGCTTAGTAAGTTACAAGTAAATAAATAACAACAATTTACCATGCTATAAGATGCTCTCAACACATCACAAATTTTGCATGATATGAAAGAATGGCTATAGGCATAACTTAATCATTTTCATCTTTTAGTAATCATACAACAGAATATTGAGCTCACATTTCATACATTTCATATAGGTACTTGCACCACTCACAAGGTCATCATAATATCTCTTGATCTAAATACAAACTTTAAATTTCCCGTTGAACCGTTTAGAATATGAAAGGATATTCAGTAAGCCTCATACAAAGGGTATCATTCCGATGCCATGTCCTAGACATGGTCTTACACTGGCTCACATGTCAAGTCGATGCCATGTCTCAAACATGGCATTACACTGACTCTCATGTATCGAGGTCAACACCATGTCCCAGACATGGTCTTACACTGGCTCTCACATATCAAGGCTGACGCCATGTCCCAGACATGGTCTTACACTGGCTCTCCTCTATCCGTGCCAATGCCACGTCCCAAACATTGTCTTACACTAACACATATCCAAGCCGATACCATGTCCCAGACATCGTCTTACACTAGCTTGTCTATTAAGGCCGACCCCATCCCAGATATGGTCTTACACTAGCACTCGTATCAACGCCGATGCCATGTCCCAGACATGGTCTTACACTAGCTAGCACATATCCGTGTCGACGCCATGTCCTAGACATGGTCTTACACTAACACGTAACGAGGCCGCCATGTCCTAGACATGGGCTTACACTAGCACTCGTATCGACCCTAGTATCATGGCATAAATATCCAGTCTATTCTTATGGTTCAACTGGGTTCTATCACATATAGTCTCATCATTTCGTTGCTCAAAATCATGATTGATCAATTCATGCTAAATAAATGTTCTCATGCATAATTCATACTCGCAATTAATCATTTTATGCCCAATCAGTGACTCATGCATATTTATAGAAAAAGTTGCATTATTTACCTACAACATACCTCGGTGTACAAAATGCGAATGGCTCTCGATTTAATCCGCTTGCTTAGCCTTCCTTCAGTCTAGGTTCGGGTTTTGTACTTCTTGATCTATAATGAATAAAATTCACTAATGTAATCACTATATTAACTAAGATGAATCAAAATTCATAATTTGGCAAAATGACCATTTTTCCCCTAAACTTTTGCAAAATGACTATTTTACCCTTAGGCTCGGAAATTAATTTTTTATTGAATTTCCTTATTAACCAAGCCTAGCCGAATTCTTTTTACTCTTATGGTAGCCCACAATTTCCACTATTTCATGCATTTACTACACAATTTATCAACTTTACAATTAAGTCCATTTTAGGTGTTTTCCATGAGCACCTCTTCACAATAGTTGTTTATTTAACAACCTACATTCATTTTCGTTCATAAAATTCCAGCAAAACCACACAAGTGTTCTGATGGCAAAATTTTAAAGTCTTAACCATTTTGCAAAATAGCCCCCTCATTAGCTAGATGAAGCTTTAGGGGTCCCAAAAGTGCAAAAATTTATTAATAAAACCATCAAAATCACTTACTTGATTGAGGACCAAATGGCTGAGATTTTTGAGCTTCAAAAACCCCCCACTTTGTTAAAAATTTAGGTGGTTTGAAGAAGAAGAAAGAAAAGATGACAACTTTCTTCTTTTGTTTTATTTTATTACCTAATAAGTCACCTAACACCATTTATTTTGACTTTTCACTTTCTTTTGTCTCAATGGCCGGTCATACTTCTTATTAGGGGTCTATTTGCTCTTTGAAAACCTTCAATTTTGGTCATCTAGCTTTTGACACCTTTTTCTAATAAAACAAAACTTTTGGCCTTTATACGATTTAGTCTATTTTCACAATTAAGCTCTTAATCACGTAAATTTGTTCACCAAAATTTTCATGCACTCATATAATTATGCTATAACTCATAAATAATATTAGAAATAATTTGTCTAACCTCGAGTTAGTGGTTCCAAAACCAGTATTCCGATTAGGCCAAAATTCAGGCTGTTACAATTCTCTCCCTGTGGATTTTTGTCCTCGAAAATCTTACCAGTTGACAAGTTCGGGTATTGGTCTCTCATAGTCTCTTCGGTTTCCCACGTGGCCTCTTCGACCCCATGTCAATGCCATAACACTTTCACAAGTGCTATGTTTTTATTCCTCAATTTCTTGACCTCTCGGTCCAAAATCTTAACCGGTTCTTCACTGTAAGTCATATCTAGACTTATTTCAATCTCTGTCGGTGAAATCACATGTGAATGGTCGGAGCGGTAGCGACGTAACATCGACACATGGAACACATCATGGATTTTCTCTAACTCACGAGGCAAGGCTAATCAGTATGCCACTGGTCCAATTCTCTCAACCACCTCATAAGGCCCAATAAACCGTGGACTTAACTTGCCTTTCCTACCGAATCTAAGGACCTTTTTCCACGGGGACACTTTTAAAATGTAACACCCCTTGCCAGACAATAACACAACCGGCCATACAAAGTCGGGCCATAAAATTTCGTCCCAAATTAGAATTTATTCATAACATATCATACAGTCCTTAAAATGGGCATACGGGGCCCAAAATATAATTTGGGAGTGGTCTTGGACCAAACCGAGAACTTAGAAAATTTTTTTGGAAAATTTGGCTAAAAACAGGGCACACGCCAGTGTGAGACAGGGACACACCTGTGTCGGCAGTCCCTGTGGTCACACATGCTCATGTCCTCAACCCATGCGGATTTATTTCAAATTTCTTTTTCATTTTGAACCTACAGGGGTTTTCTCACGGCCGAGCACATGCTTGCGTCTTTGGCCCTTGTCCTTCAGACGGCCTCAACACGCCCGTGTTCTCACCCCGTGTGAAAAATTGGGGGTATTATGTTTATGATGTCATCGTGAAGTTTTTGTCACACGGCTAAGCCATATGCCTGTGGGCTAGATCGTGTCAAGCACACGGTCGACACATGGCCGTGTCATCACCCGTGTGTTTACTACTGAGCATTTAATTCCCATAATTTCATATACAGGGGACACATGCCCTATCAACACACCCATGGGGCTGGCCGTGTGTCTACCCGTGTGGACAATTATAGGCTATTTTCCAAGCCAATTGCCACCCTAAAACACTTATAAACCTAAACCATTTTATCACCACACAACATAATACTCTTAAACACTCATCATAACCACATTTAACAACAATTCATCACATGTCCATTCATCCACACACAAAAGCAATCAAACCACTTCATGAATTTACCTCATATAAAAACAAACCAAAAACATTATTAGCCATACCACATGGCCTTAATACAAAATGACTTATCAAGTAACATGAACCAACATAGTAGCCAAACCATTGTGACACTTACAAAAATAACTAAGTCCCGATACATGCCATAATTCAAAAGTACAATTTGATATACCAAAACGAGTCTTGATAGTGTGGGCGATCCTCCAAAGCTTTCGAGCTAATTTGGCAACACTATAAGATAAGGGAAAAAGAAGAGGGGTAAGCTTTAAGCTTAGGAAATCTATATGTAAATAAATAACATTATAACATCATACTCAATTTAAGCTCAATTTAGCATAATAGAACTTTACTTCTCATCAACTTTACTTACTCATTTTAGCCTTACCAATTCTCACATACACCACATTAAATTTGCTTATCCATGCATATACTCACATACACCCTTACTCACATACACATTTGCTTACATCCTTGAATCTATACACCACATGTTCACACATAACATCTTTTAGTAAATTTTCCTCTTTGAATCCTTCGGGTTATCAATTGATTTCTCGGTGGTTTCAGCACAAAGCTGCACCTTATTAAATTGATACATTATAGCCATGGTAACAGCACATAGCTCCACGCTTTAGTACAACACAATGTACTTTAATCGTGGTAACAGCACATAGCTCCACAGTGTCAATACAATGCATTTTATTCGTGGTCACAGCATATAGCTCCACAATATTTAGCCAATAGCACTTATGAGTGGTTTCAGCATATAGCTCCACTCTTTCAAGCAAATCTCATATCCGAGTGGTCACTCGGAGATTCCTCATTTAACCTTACTATTCTCTCAAAATTTACCATTCGTATCATACAACCATTCAATTCTCGATTCCATTCCATACTATACAATAAAATATTCTAACATAATTAAGCAAAGGTTTATTTACATATAAACTTACCTCGATTACAAAATAGGTAGATTTTGCAGTTTAGTCCAAAACCTTACCCTTGCCCCGGTCATGGTGGATTCCACGTTCTTCTCGATCTATAATGACACATTTAACCCATTCAATATTCACATTACTCAAATTAGTCCAAAATATTCCTATAGTAAATTTTGCAAATTTGACCCCTAACTTTCCAAATTTTACAATTTAGTTCTTAGGCTTGATAAATTATTTTCATCCCATTTTCTTGTATTTTAGGCCTAGTCGAACCATTTTTCCTCTTATAATAGCCCACAATTTCCATCATTTCACAATTTATACACACAATAGTTCACCTTTTACAATTTAGTACTTTTCATAATTTTCACTAAAAATCACCTAGTAAAAGTTGTTCACCACACTTCAAACTTTCGTATTCTACCACTAGACATCAAAATACACATAGGTCATCCACGGGTAAAATTTTAAAAACGAACCCTAGCTCAAATTAGTGGTAGAATAGCTAGAGCAAGTTACGAGGATTTCACAAATACGAAGAACATTAAAGACGAGGCTAGTAGTCACTTACAATCAAGCTTGAAAAATGAAGGAAACCCTAGCTATGGCTTCACCAAGAATTCGGCCAAGGACGAAGAAAGATGAACAAAATTTTGGTCTTATTTTCCCTTTTCTTTCTTTTATTTACCAAATGACCAAAATGCCCTTCATTAAAACCTTTGTTATGTTTATCCTTCCTTGAGCATTTTTGTCCAAACAAGGTTAAAATGGCCTAATTACCATATAAGCACCTTAGATTTAAAACGCCATTTCAACCAAGTACTTTCATGAATTAAAACACATACTTTTCACCTATTACAATTTAGTCCAAGCTATCAAATTGGACATGCAAATAATGAAATTTATCTACCAAACTTTCACACAAACATTCAATCACCAAATAAATTTTGAAACTCAATCGGAAAAATATTTTAGACCTTGGATTCATGGTTTCGAAACCACTATTCTGTTTAGCCCCTAATTCGGGCTGTTACACAAGAACACTTTATCCCCAACTTGATACTCAATCTTTCTCCATTTTAAATCTGCGTAGGATTTTTGTCTGTCCGAAGCAGCCTTCAAGAAATCACGAATCACCTTAACTTTCTCTTCAGTCTCTTTGACTAAATCGACCCCGTGTATCTGATTCTCTTTAAGCTCTGACCAATACAAGGGCGTTTGGAACTTGCGCCCATACAAAGCCTAATAAGGCACTATTTTCAAGCTCGACTGATAACTATTGCTGTAGGCGAATTCAACCATCGGTAAGTACTTTTCCCAATTACCTTGAAACTCAAGAACACAAGATCGCAACATGTCTTCAAGAATCTAGATTACTCTTTTTGACAGACCATCAATCTGTGGGTGGAAAATCGTACTAAAATTTAGTTTAGTCCCTAAAGCCTCTTACAACTTTTTTAAAAACCGAGATGTAAATCTCAGATCTCTATCTAAAATTATCGACAAGGGCACTCCGTACAGTCTTACTATCTCAGAGATGTACAAATCGGCTAATTTCTCAAGTAAGTAGTCCGTACAAATTGGTATAAAGTGAGCCAACTTTGTTAGTCTATCCATGACAACCCATACTGCATCTTTCTTCTTTGGCGATAAAGGCAGCCCTAATACGAAGTCCATAGTAACCCGGTCCCATTTCCAGTCAGGGACCATCACCGACTATAGCAAACACGAAGGAACTTGGTGTTCAGTTTTTACTTGCTGACAAATCAAACACTTAGAGACAAACTCTGAAATGTCTCTTTTCATTCCCGACCACCAATACATCTTCTTCAAAATAGATAAGCGACTACTATGTGCCTCTCGCAAAATCGTCTGAATAAGCTCATAATTCTTAGGCACACAAATCCTATCTCGGTACATCAAGCAACCATCGGTACTAACTCAGAAGTCTGATTCATTATTCATCTCGCACTGACCTATCTTGGCTTGCAAATCCTTGTCATTTTTCTAAGCTTCAACAATCTCTTACAGAAACATTGGTCTGGCTCTCATCTCGGCTAGGATTGATCCATCATCACTTACAATCAACTGAGTATTCATGGCCCTCAAGGCGAACAATGACTTCCTACTCAAAGTATTGGTGACTATATTCGCCTTTCTGGGGTGATAGTCAATTATTAGTTCATAGTCCTTTATCAACTCCAACCATCTTTGTTGCCGCAAGTTTAATTCCTTTGTGTCATCAAATACTTAAGGCTTTTGTGATCGGTGAATATCCGGCATTTCTTGCCACACAAGTGGTGTCTCTAAATCTTTAATGCGAACATGATGGCGGCCAACTCTAAATCGTGTGTCGGGTAGTTTTTCTTGTGCGGCTTTAGTTGTCTCAAGGCTTAGGCTATTACCTTTCTTTCTTGCATTAATATGCACCCTAATCCATTCAATGACACATCACTATACACTACGAATTCTTTTCCCCGATTCCGGTTGTACTAAAACTGGAGCTTCGGTCAATAACGCTTTTAGTTTCTCAAAACTCTGCTGGCATTTTTCCGTCCATTCAAACTTGATGTCTTTCTGTAGTAGTCTCGTCATCAGAGTAGTAATCATAGAGAAGCCTTTAACGAACCTTCTGTAGTAACACGCTAAGCCCAAAAAGCTTCTAATCTTTGACATATTTCTCGGCAGTTTCCACTTAGCAATAGCTGAGATCTTGCTCGGGTCAACTCTAATCCCATCTCTTGACACAATTTGTCTCAAGAATCTGACCTCTCACAGCCAAAATTCGCTCTTAATGAACTTGGCATACAACTGCTTATCCCTCAGGATTTGCAACACAGTTCTCAACTACTTCGCATATTCACTCTTATCACGAGAATAAATGAGGATATCATCAATAAAGACCACGAAGAACTTATCCAAGTATAGTCAAAAGATACAGTTCATTAAGTCCATAAATACCGTAGGAGCATTTGTCAAGCCAAAGGGCATGACGAGGAACTCATATTGGTCGTACCTCGTCCGAAAGGCAGTTTTCGGCACATCTTGTTCCTTGACTCTCAGCTAGTAATACCCAGACCTCAAGTCTATTTTTGAAAACATAGTGGCTCCCTTCAGTTGGTCAAACAAGTTGTCGATCCTTGGCAAAAGATATTTGTTCTTCACTGTAACTTTTTTGAGTTGACGGTAGTCTATGCATTATCTCATTGAGCCATCATTTTTCTTAACAAATAATACCGGAGCACCCCACAGTGAGAAGCTCGGTCTAGCAAAACCTTTATCCATTAGTTCTTACGATTGAACTCTCAATTCCTTAAGTTCTGTCAGAGCCATCCTATACGGGGCAATTGAGATAGGTGTCGTACTGGGAACCAGCTCGATACCAAACTCAACTTCTCTAAACAGAGGTAATTCGGGCAACTATTTCGGAAATACATCTTGATACTCACATACCACTGGCACAAACTCAATATTTACTTCTGACACTTGAGTATTTAACACAAAAGAAAGATATGACTCATACCATTTCCTCAAGTATTTTTGAGCTGTTATAGACGACATTACTATCGATAGACCATTCGATTCACCTGATTTAATTCAAAGAACATCCCCGTTTTCACATTTCAGCTCAATAAACTTTCTTCCATAATTTACCACTACATCATGAGTAGTTAACCAATCCATACCACGGGCTATATCAAATTTGTCAAACGGCAATAACATTAGGTTAGCTGGAAAGCAATGACCTCTAATTGTCAAGGGACAATCCCTACACACTTGGTCAACTAGCATATGCTTGCCTAGTGGGTTTGACACTTTTATTACAAACTCGGTAGACTCGACATTCATATTCATACTAGGTACCAATTTCATACACATATAGTAGTGGGTAGACCCCAAATCAATCAAAGTAATAACAGGCATATCATAGATAGAAAAGGTACCCGTAATCACATTGGGAGATAAAGCTTCCTCACGAGCACGAATAGTGTAGGTCCTTGCAGGTGCTCTGCCCTCGGACCTCACAGCAGAATCTCCAAGGGCACCTCTACTACTAGCCCCACTACCTGGGTTCTTCTGTGGTCTACGTCTCGAATGAGCATTACTCGCCCTCACATCTTACTTTTTATCCTTCCATCCAACTCAAGGCAATTTCGGATAAAGTAATCTAGTGAACTGCACTTGAAGTAACCTCTTTTATTTCTTCGACAGTCGCCGAAGTGTCTCTTACCACACTACGAGCACTCAGGTCTATTTGGCCGAGCACTACCCACACTCGCAATAGAAGTGGTCTGTGTTGTAGACACCGTATGCTACTTATTCTTGTTTCTACTTGAAAACCCCACTAAATCATTCAATCGAGTAGTAAACTCTCTAGATCTCTTGGAGGACAACTGATGTGACTTCCCATTTGTCTCTTCTTTGAGTCACGAGACTCAATATCCGCTCTCCTCTTCTCTTTGGCCAACTCTTTGGCCTTACATGCTCTATCACGAGCACTACAAATTCTCTTAACTTTAGAATGCCCACAAGAAACCGAATGTCTTCATTTAGTCCATCTTCAAACCTCCTACACATTATGGATTCTGTAGAGACGCACTCACGCGAATACTTGCTGAGCCTCACAAATTCGCGCTCATATTACGTCATTGTCATGCGGCCTTACTTTAATTCAAGAAATTCTTTCCTTTTCTGATCTATGAACGTTTGACTGATATACTATTTGTGGAACTCCTCCAGGAAGAATTCCCAAGTCACACACACACTCTCTCGGTACAATCGACAGGAGAGTATTCCACCACCAGTAGGTCACGTCTCGTAGGAGTGACACTACACATTTCATGCACTCTTTAGGCATGCATGATAGCTCATCAAATACCCTAATGGTATTCTCTAACCAGAACTATGCCCTCTCAGGGTCATCATCTTTATTTGCCCGAAATTTCTTGACCCCATGCTTTCTAATTCTATCTATCGGGGGTTTTTCTTTTCTACTCATTTCTGCTCATTGAAGAGCTACAGGGCAGACTTAGGAATCAGAGCAAGTAGGGGAGGTGGAGTATTTGGATTCGCTCGAATAAACTCCGTGTACCAAGCATTCATCATTTGGAGGTAGGCTTCTTTAGCCCCTCCACCCGACTCATCGTCACGAGCCCAGTTTCAACTGGTATGGTCCTTTCAATGGAGGCCAGCGCATTACTCTCTAACGCTCCAAACTCGACCTAGAAGTTAGGCCCGAGTCCAACATGTTACATTGAAGTGTTTTTCAAAAACCATGTTTTCAATGAAACCCTTCTTGTTTAAAACTTGTTGCCAACTAAAACTTGTGTTTGTTTATTTCCAAAATGTGGTCAACTAAAAGTTAATCCCTTTTTTAAAACATTATTACCTTTAAAACCTTTTTTTGTCATGGAAGCTTAATTTAATTAGTTGCGAAAGACGTAGTGTTCGAAAACAATTAACATTTTGGAAAAACCGCGATTCACCTCTAGCAGATATAACTCAAAGTAAATAAAAACCTTAAAATAAAAATCCAGAAATTATAAAAGGCCTTATTACAAACCAAACCTAAAATAAAGTACTTGAGAGTAAATAATCAAAACAGAAAACATAAGCAGTGTATGGCCTTCTCTGAGTCCCTCGTAGCTCCAATCCGTCTAAGGCTGAAGATTACCTGAAAGGTTAATAAACGGGGTGAGTTTACGAAAACTCAGTGTGTAATCCTCTACTACAAATACGAACAGTCAGTCATGTAAAAGAATTAAAAAGTTTGCCCTACCACAGTTCCAGTATCAATTAGGCCTTAGCCAACTATAACAGACTGCACCAGATGGGCCTTAGCCCATTACAGAATCAGAAAACATTATCAGAACTAGAATCAAAATAAGAATCAGAATCAAAATTAGAATCAGAGTCAGTATCAGTATCAGAATCAGAATCGGAATCAAGATCAAAATTAGAATCAGTATCAATTAACAGAATCAGAATCAGAATGTGAATGCAATCCCAACCCAGTCCAGCCATCACACCATCCGTACCAACCATATACACCATGTGGGGAGACAACTCGACCTACCCATCCGCTACACACCACAGAATTTACAGCAGAGCTGCTAGAATAGATAATGTGACTGAGTCACTAGATACAGATATTATGGCAGAGCCACCAGAACAGATATTTGTAGCATAGCCACCAGAAACAGATATTTATGGTAAAGCCACTTAACAGAATGCATGGCACAAAGCCATCGGTAACGTGTCTATAATCGGCATAAAGCTTGTGATATTGGCACAAAGCCTTTGGTAATGGCACAAAGCCCATAATAATGGCACGAAGCCCATAATATCGATACGAAGCCTACAATAACAGCACACGGCCTGTGATATTGGCACAAAGCCTTCGATAATGGCACAACCCCATAATAACAGCATGAAGTCCACAATAACGGCACACAGCCTTCGGTAACGTGGTCGACACTCAGCCATCGATCGGTCCACAGTGTCTCGGGCGACCCGTGCGACCTTATTAAATCAGTACGAATATACGGCTCTTAAGCCTTCGGTGGATCCACAGTCATCAAGCAACCATGCGATCCTAACAGATCAGATCTTCCTCCATACAAAATCCAAACCCATGCAACATGTCATGTATGTAGAATGTCATACCCATATTTGAATCAAACAATCACAGTTAAGTCATTCATATCACCAACATATATTCACAATCAAATCCGTCAAACACACAGTCCAAGTCAGTCACTTGCCCACAAGGGCAAAACAATCATTTAACATGCTAGGGGCAAAATGGTAATTTTACCCTACAGGGGAATTTTTGTAATTCTACCCTACAGGGGTATTTCGGTAATTCTACCCTATAGGGGTATTTCAGTAATTCTACCTTAAAAGGGTATTTCAATAATTCTACCCTATAGGGGTATTTTGGTAATTCTACCCTATAGGGGTATTTCAGTAATTCTACCCTACAGGGGTATTTCGGTAATTTCACAAATCAAGGGTAAAATAGTAATTTTACAAATCAGGGGTAAAATGGTAATTTTGCAAATCAGGGGTAAAATGATAATTTTACAAATCAGGGGTAAAATGGTAATTTCACAAATCAAGGGCAAAACGGTAATTTTATAAATCAGGAGTAAAATGGCAATTTTGCAAATCAGGTGTAAAACGGTAATTTTACAAATCAGGGGTATGTGTGTAATTTTACAAATCGAGGGTACTTTTGTAATTATACAAATCAAGGGTAATTCAATAATTTTGTAAATCGAGGGTATTTCAGTAGTTTTGCAAATCGAGGGTAATTCGGTAATTTTACAATTCGGAGGTATTTCTGTAATTTTGTAAACCAAGGTATTTCAGTAATTTTGTAAATCAAGGGTATTTTAGTAATTTTGTAAATCAAGGGTATTTCAGTAATTTTTTAAATCAAGGGTATTTCAGTAATTTTGTAAATCAAGGGTATTTCAGTAATTTTGTAAATCAAGGGTATTTCAGCAATTTTGTAAATCAAGGGTATTTTAGTAATTTTCTAAATCGAGGGTAAAATGGTAATTCTGTAAATCGAGGGTACTTTGGTAATTTTACAAGTCAAGGGTATTTTAGTAATTTGGCAAACTAAAGTATTTTAAATAGAGATAACAATGCGAATGGGCCTACGGCCCATTCTTGGCCCAAATGGGCCCACACGCTCGTGTGGCCCTTTTAGCCCAAATCTAGCCACAGATATGAGATTCACCTAGTCTAGTCCAATATTTACTACACAATCAAACAACTTATCCAATTAGGCCCGTAGGCCCATTGGGCCCACATGGCCCCTTTTGGCCCATCGCGGCCCGAAGTAGCCGTCCTACAGCTAAAGTAGTGAGAAATACACACCTGATAGGAGACTGGAGTTCATCCGCGCTCCGAGCACTTTTAGCCGACGCCCAACCCAAATGAGCCCGCCATAAAGCGAAAGGGATCAGCCTAGAAAGGTACTTTTACTCTCCTCATGGTTCTCTCTATTTAAAGCTAGCTTTGCATCCACTCTTATGTTAGCTTCCCGATGTGGGATCCCCCCATCATCAGAGTTTAAATTCAACACCAAATCTTTCCACCCCCTGTTAGCAAAATAAATGCTCTTTGATTGCCATGAGTTTCGAACCCTGGACCTCCTTGCCAACTCTATGACACCACCTTCCTGCCTCTTATGTGGTGCTACTTTGCCACTAGACCACAAGGCTTTTTGTGGCACAAATTCTCCAACAATATTTTTAAGGCCTACCTACTACACCCAGGGTTTAATTCACATTAAACCAAAATTTTTGCTAGAGTCCAGGTTTGAACCCAGGACTTCTCAAACACTTCTCAGCACACTTAACTACTAAAACAAGCCTTCATTAACGGAATTTACATGCACAACAAAATAGTATAAGCTGCTTTCAATCCCTCCCATGCTCAAGGCCCAAAACTTCTAGGCCCAAATTCAGGGTGTTACAACTCTACCTCCCTTAAAGAAATTTCGTCCCCGAAATTTCCATCTAACAAGATAGTCGTGTAACATCTACCCCACTACGCTACCGCTGCACACTCTGATCCTACTATCACTATCACACTTCAACTAGAGCTTGAAACATCTCATACATACAACACTTAATCACTGAAGCAAACACATATTTATCACACATATATACAATTTCTATATCCAAACATCCCATCCACATAAAATAAATACCAAATTTAAATTCAAACCAATATCTAAAGAATCTACAGTATTTCAATATCGGTCCACAGTCGTCAAGCAACCATGCGATCCCAACAGATCAGATCTTTCTCCATACAGAATCCAAACCCATACAACATGTCATGTATGCAGAATGTCATGCCCATATTTGCATCAAACGATCACAGTCAAGTCATTCATATCACCAACACATATTCACAATCAAATCCGTCAAACACACAGTCCAAGTCAGTCACTTGCCCACAAGGGCAAAACAGTCATTTAACACCCTATGGGCAAAATGGTAATTCTACCCTACAGAGGTATCTCGGTAATTCTACCCTATAGGGGTATCTCGGTAATTCTACCCTAAAGGGGTATTTCGGTAATTTCACAAATCAAGGGTAAAACGGTAATTTTAAAAATCATGGGTAAAATGGTAATTTTGCAAATCAAGGTAAAACGGTAATTTTACAAATTAGGGGTAAAATGGTAATTTTGCAAATCAGGAGTAAAATGGTACTTTTACAAATTGAGGGTATTTCTATAATTTCAAAAATCGGGGGTATTTCTGTAATTTTACAAATAGAGGGTAATTCGATAATTTTACAAATCGAGGGTAATTCGGTAATTTTACAAATTGAGGGTATTTTTGTAATTTTGTAAACCAAGGGTATTTCAGTAATTTTGTAAACCAAGGGTATTTCAGTAATTTTGTAAATCAAGGGTATTTCAGTAATTTGGTAAAAAAGTATTCTAAACAGAGATAACAATACGAATGGGCCTAGGCCCATTCTCGACCCAAATAGGCCCACACGCTCGTGTGGCCCTTTTAGCCCAAATCTAGCCACAGATATGCGATTCACCTAGTCTAGTCCAATATTTACTACACAATCAAACAACTTATCCAATTGGGCCCGTAGACCCATTGGGCCCACTGGCCCCTTCTGGCCCATTGCAGCCTGAAGTAGCCGTCCTACAGCTAGAGTAGTGAGAAATACACACCTAATAGGCATCTGAAGCTAATCCACCCTCTGAACGCTGCATGCTCAGAAGCTAACAATAGTCGCACCCTTGACTCCCCGGGGGTGTCGATCAACTACGGTCACCATCACTATGACCCAACGGCATACAAATCAATGAATGATCCAACGCCTAATCCAAACGAGCACGCTTCAACGTGAAAGGGGTAAGCCAAGAAAGGCATGCCTAATCTCCTCATGGATCGCTCTATTTAAAGCCAGCTTCTCGCTTACTCCCATGCTAGCTTCCCGATGTGGGATCCTCCATCAATCTCCAAAAACTAAAGTATTATCAAAATAATCAACCTTTGCGTGCAAAGGGATTCGAACCATAGTCCTCTCAATAACCATGCCACGCTACCACCACTAGGACACAAGTTCCTTTGTGTCATAAGTTCAACACATTTATCTTTAAAGCCCACCTACGTGCTTCCAGATTTATTTAAAAGAAAAACCAAAATAAATTGCAAGAGCCAAGACTTGAACCTTGGACCCCCTTGCTTCCTTGTCCCTTAAGTAGCGCTACTTTGCCACTACACCACACTCCTTTTTGTGTCATGTTTTCACCAAAAATATTCTTAAAGCCTACCCACTAACGTCAAGGCTCCCATAAGAGACAAAACATTTTTGTTAATGCCCAGGTTTGAACCCAGGACTTCTCTAACACTCCCAAACCTCTTAGCCATCACACCAACACGTTATTCAGTGGATATGGGTCAGGGCCTATTACGCAACCCAAGTGGGGCCCAAGTGTTCGCATGGCCCGCCAAGCTAGATTTGCCTACAGCCACATGTATGACACAGCCGGACCACTAATTTTTGTAAATCTAAAAACAACGACCCATGTAGGCCCACAAGCCTATTGGGCAAGCCTAATTTCAGGGCGTTACAATTCACCCCTCCTCAAAGAAATTTCGTCCCCAAAATTTCCAACTATTAAACAGTCACATAGTCTAGACTACACCACTATGCTCCCGCTGCGCACTCTAATCCTAATAATACTAACACACATCCAAAAGTATCTATTCAGCGAAGTGGATATATATCACATGCATACAATTTCTATGTTCAAAACATCACATCCAAACAATTCCAAACACGCAGAATAAACACCAAATCTCAATACAGTCTAATATGTAAAGAATCCACCATATTTCAATTCCAAACAAATAAAAGTATTTAGAAAACTTACAGATTCGGTGCTGGAGACTCGGTGAACCACGCTTTCAGGAAAACAGTCAGTAAAACATTTTAAATACTTCAAATCTTTTGAAATAGTTCTTTCAAAAATTCAATATTAAAAGCCCAATCCATAGCCGAGTTTTGCAACCTGGCTCTGATACCACTAAATGTAACACCTCAAACCCGGCCTGGATGTTATGGCCAAATATGACGTGTCACATGGACTTACGACTGAGTGTGTGTTCTTTGTTTAAGGTGACTAAAGTGATTTTTGTAAAAAAACAGTGGTTTAGCGAAAAGTCAGTTTATTAAGTCTTTAAGTTAGCCATTTGTTATGTCTGTTTGTGTTTTGAAAACATTCATTAAATTTGATTAAAAACCCGCGTGTCCTATAACTAACAGTTTTGATAAAGTATAAATAAAACCAGTAAATAAAACCACAAAAGAAAAAGAAATTTAAAGAGCGGCCTTATTACAACTTAAAACCCAAAATAGTAAAATAAGATATTTAAAATAACCTAACCAAAATGAAAAAAATCGAATTTGCAGATGATGTGGCCACTCCGAATCTCTCACAGCTCCAAGCCCACTATGGTTGGGGATTACCTGCATGGATGAACATAAAGGGTGAGTTTGGTATACTCAGTGTGTAACATAACCCAACCATAGCCCAAAACAAATCAAGCCTCAGAGTCAGATTTATTTGGGCCTTGGCCTAGTACAGAAATCAGAATGAAGCCCATAGACCCATAACAGATACAGAGCAGATATATCATTTATGCAGAAGGCCAACCCAGATCCATCCACATACACCCCCGTACCAACCTTACACCTTATGGAGAGACTACTCGACCCACCCATCCGCTACACACCACAGAATTTACAGCGGGGCTGCCAGATATTGTGACAGAGTCACCAGATACAGATATTGTGGCGAGGTCACCAGAACAGATATATATATGTGGCGAGGCCACCAGAACGCTTCCTCCATCAATATAACCCATAACCCATGCAACAGATATACATGTCATGGCATACATCATATAGAATCAGAATATCATGCATCTCAGATAAAATTAACCCTAAGGGTATAACGGTCATTTTTGCACCTAGGGGTATAATGGTAATTTTCCATACTTAGGGGTATTTTAATAATTTATCAGTTCTTTTAGGGTTTGCACGCATATTACAGTCACTCCTATTCCATTTATCGTCACAGTAGTCTATTTTAACTTAGCTTAACAGATTTGGCAACTAGGCCCAAAACCCCTTATGGGCCCTATGGTGTCTATCGGTATCTTAAGCCCATTTAATCCAAGTTTTTACAATCAGATTACAGATTTTAACCGTATTATTTCCTACAGTCTGACAGAACACCTTTTAATGACTATATTACCCACATGGGCTCG
The DNA here is from genome assembly GCA_020496765.1 of Gossypium stocksii. NCBI lineage: Eukaryota > Viridiplantae > Streptophyta > Magnoliopsida > Malvales > Malvaceae > Gossypium > Gossypium stocksii. Next base: position 49,808,462 of record CM035624.1, read on the forward strand.
GAAGCCCATTGGTCCCATATTTGGCCCGTCGAGGCCCAACTTACCAAAACACACGGAATTGCACTCCATGCAATCCTACCATCTACGATTTCAGATCCAACCATCAAAGAGTAATCGCATACTCACAGATCCTTACAGTGCCAACCTTTTGATCACTTTCGGTCACTTTTCGATCACCTTTTTGGTCATTACGGCCTTTGTCGTTCTAGTCTATAGCAAGGGCATCATACACACCTGTTAACTGCCGCAACGTTGACGAGGTCCCCACATGTAAAGCCTATAATCAGTCACTAACACGTTAGTCTAAAATCGACCATACTAAAGCATTAACATAATCGGCCAACATAGACCAAGTCCCTAAAAATCTCACCTTTCTGCCGAATACGAACTAGATCTAGATGCTCGACCTCGTAAACCTTCCAAACTCCTTTGCTGAACGTCTCCTTGTCCACCCTATCGCACACAGAACCAAGAGAAAGAGGCCAACAGACCCTTAATCCACAAAGTTAGCCTCCCCTAAGGGGTTTCAGCTTCCCCTTAGATGTTAAGAAAACGAAAGTACACAACGCTTAAACCACTTACCAACAACTCTACTCGATGGATATTACTTCCATGCTTTTACTAAACTTGATCTGTACTAGATCTAGCCCCAAACGATAGCAGAATACGGCTCTTAGGATATTCGGCCTTTAGATCTACTCCTAGATACCCTTGTCGTCACAACAGAGAAATAAGGGAATAAATCGGTGGCACAAGTAATGAACAATGAGTGGTTTGGCTTTGCTAGAGAATCTAAGAGAAGAAGGAGTGATTGGTTTTGGTAAAAAAAAAAAGTAAACAACAAAGGGTATAGTTTCGGTCAAATGGGAATTCGGCTATGGTATGGTTTGGTCAAGTGATTATTGACAGAGATTGATTGAAGAGAGAAAGAAGAAGATGGATTAGGTCTTAAAGTAAGAGTGATGGAATGGGGTCGGTTTGTGATACAAAGAGAAAGACGAAGAAGAAGAATGAGAGAAGAATAGAAAAGAAGTAAATTCGGCTAGGAGGTGCAATCGGCAATAGGGGTTTTTCGGAGTAGCAGAGTTCGGCTATTAGGTCAGAAAAGAAAGAAAAGAATAACCTAAAGATGGACAAAAAGAAAACCTAAGGTACTATATTCAGTAGGCACAATAAGCTCAAAAAAAACTCTAAGGAAATCGGCACAACTAGCACTCCAATTGCCGAAATGCTATACCTTGTTTTGGGTGCTGAATTTGCACTAAGCACAGTCCCCTGACCGGCCACTGTTGCTCTAATTTGAATTCCCTAAAAACTCTCCTTGATTCACTCTCATGAACAGTTCAAATTCTTCAAACCAGAGTTTCACTTGAGTGCCAACACTTGACTACACATGCACATAAAAATAAAAGTATCTCAAGCTTACCTTGTGACTCGTACCATGGACCTCAACTGCCTCCTAGGTGCCACTTTTTTAGGAGCTTAGTGGCATCACCTTGCCACTTTGCCAAGGCTCCTTTTGTGACAAATTTCACCAAGTTTTTCTTAAAAGCCCTCTTGATCCAGTCCCCCCTCTTTACTTGAAACCACATTTTGCTATTTTTATCGGGTTTTATCTTGAGTTTGGGCCTCCTAAAGGCCCACTAACATGCTCAAACACAGATTCACCAATCAAAACACAAAAATTTTCACAACTTTACCAAAATCACACTAAACCCGAGAAATCTTGAAAATCAGGGCGTTACAACTCTACCCCCTTAAAGAAATTTCAGCCTCAAAATTTTACTTGATCCAAATAACTAAGGGTATTGTTGACGCATGGCCTCCATTGGCTCCCACATAGCCTCTTCTCTTCCATGGTTGTGCCATAGCACCTTTACCAATGGAACCAACTTCCTTCTTAGAACCTTCACATCTCGATCCAGAATCTATATGGGCTCTTCCTTGAAAGTCAAATCAGGCTGTACCTCAACCTCTGCAACCCGCACGACATGAGTAGGGTCAGAACGATATCGCCTTAACATGGAGACGTGAAAAACATCGTGAATCCTATCTAGCTCTGAAGGTAATTCCAACTGATAAGCCACTAGACCTACTCGCTTAAGAACCCGATAAGGCCCAATGAACTGCGGACTCAACTTGCCCTTCTTTTCAAATCTTAATATCTTCTTCCAAGGTGAAACCTTCAAGAAGACCATGTCACCCACTGAGTACTCAATCTCCTTACGCTTTAAATTCGCGTAAGACTTCTGCCGATCAGATACTTCTTTTAACCGATCCCTAATCACCTTGACCTTTTCTTCAGTTTCTGCTACCAACTCAGGTCCAAGAACTTACTGCTCACCCAATTCGGTCCAACAACTAGGTGTACGACACTTACGTCCATACAGCACTTCATAAGGTGCCATACGAATACTAACCTGATAGCTGTTATTGTATATGAATTCTGCCAACGGTAAATAATCCTCCCAACTGCCTCGGAAGTCGATAACGTATCCCCTCAACATGTCTTCCAGAATCTGAATAACCCTTTCTGACTGACCATCAGTCGGAGGATAAAAAGCTGTGCTAAAGTTCAGTCACGTTCCCAACGCTTCATGTAACTTTTTCCAGAACTGAGATGTGAATCTAGGATCTCGATCAGAAATAATCGATGCTGGCACCCCATGCAGTCGTATAATTTCTGCCACATACAATTTGGCTAACTTCTGAAGTGAATAATCAGTGCGGACAGGTATGAAATGAGCAGATTTTGTCAACCTATCCACAATCACCCAAATCAAGTCCTTCTTCATCGATGTCAAGGGTAATCCACTCACAAAGTCCATGGTCACCCTCTTCCACTTCCAAAGGGGTACTTTCACTGGCTGCAAAAGTCCAGAAGGTAATTGATGTTCAGCTTTTACTTGCTGGCAAGTCAGACATTTTCCCACAAATTCTGCTACTTCTCGTTTCAGTCCAGGCCACCAATACAATTCCTTTAAGTTGCGATTCAATTTATTCTCTCCAGGATGCATAGCACAAAGTCCTCCATGAGCCTTCTTCAGAATTGCCTGCCTCAGGCCAGAGTCCTTCGAAATGCAAACTCTACCTCAGAAACACAGAACTCCCTCTCTGTTTAGTCCAAACTTAGAAATTTCCCCATTCTTAACCTGCTGGAATTGAGAAACTAGAGACTCATCCTTTAACTGCTTTTCCTTAATCTCATCAACCCAGGTTGGCCTTACTTGCAGTTCTGCTAACAAACTACCATCGTTATACAGACTCAAACGAGCAAACATTGCTCTCAGATCAGATACAGTTCTACGACTTAGGGCATCAGCCACCACATTAGCTTTGCTTGGGTGATACTCGATTGCACAGTCATAATCCTTAAGCAACTCTATCCATCTTCGTTGCCTAAGATTCAGCTCCTTCTAAGTCAGCAGGTACTTAAGACTCTTATGATCCGTGTATATGATACACCTTTCTCTGTACAAGTAATGTCTCCAAATCTTGACTGCAAATATTACTACTGCCAACTCCAGATCATGAGTATGATAGTTTACTTCATGAGGTTTAAGCTATCGCGATGCATAAGCAACCACTCTACCCTCTTGCATCAACACACAGCCCAAACCCACCTGTGACGCGTCACTATACACAGTAAAATCCTTTCCAGACTCCGGCTGAATCAGTACAGGTGCCTCAGTCAGAACTTTCTTCAACTTCTCAAAAGCTTTTTGCTGCTTCACGGTCCAAACAAACGATACTCCTTTCCTTATAAGCTTTGTCAGTGGTGCTGCCATTACAGAAAATCCTTTCACAAACCTTCTATAGTACCCAGCCAAGCCCAGAAAACTCTAAATTTCTGACACTGACCTCGGTGGCTTCCATTCCAGAATTGCTTCAATCTTTCGAGGGTCCACCTTGATCCCTTCAGCAGAGACAACATGTCCCAAGAAAGTTACCTCTCTCAACCAGAACTCACACTTACTGAATTTCGCATAAAGCTCCTTCTCCCTCAGCACTTGCAGCACAACACGGAGATGCTCATCATGCTTCTCTTTAGTTTCAGAATATACCAGAATATCATCGATAAAGATGACCACGAATCGATCCAAGTATGGCTGGAACACTCGATTCATCAGATCCATAAATGCTGTAGGTGTGTTCGTCAGCCCAAACGGCATAACCAAAAACTCATAGTAGCCATACCGAGTTCTAAACGTCGTCTTATGAATATCTTCCTCCTTAACCCTTAACTGATGATATCTGGATCGAAGGTCAATCTTGGAAAATACCAAAGCTCTCTAAAGCTGGTCGAATAAATCATCGATTCTCGGCAGAGGGTACTTATTCTTAATCGTCAGTTTGTTCAACTGCCGATAGTCGATGCACATGTGCATTGATCCATCTTTCTTCTTCACGAACAAAACTGGTGCTCCCCACGGAGACACACTCGACCTAATAAAGCCTCTATCCAACAACTTCTGAATCTGAGGTTTCAGCTCCACCAACTCCTTTGGTGCCATCATGTATGGTGCGATGGACACTGGTGTCGTTCCAGGCAATAAGTCGATTCCAAACTCGACCTCTCGATTCGAAGGCAAACTCGAAAGTTCCTCTAGAAAAACATCTTAAAAGTCCTTAACGCTTCTAATCTTATCCACTATCAAGCCCTCAGTCTCCGACTGACTTATAAATGCTAAATAAGACTCGCAACCCTTACGACCCCACTTCTCAGCTCTCAATGCCGACACCACATTAGACAGATAATCCCTTCGCTCGCCTATCACCATAACCTTCTCATCCTCTACAGTCTTTAACATCATTCGCTTGGCAGCACAATCCAGATTAGCCCTATGCTTAACAAGCCAATCCATCCCCAAGATGAGGTCAAATTCCCCGAATGGTAGTTCCATCAGATCTCCAGAGAAAACTTTACCTTGAGTTTCTAAAGGCACGTCTCTATACAGTTTGTCTACCCTAACCGAGTGACCCAAAGGACTTAGTACAGATACCCCACTCACGGTCTCCTCAGAGCGCACACCCAGTGACCCAGATATGGCATATGCAACATATGAATGGGTAGATCCAACATCTATCAGTGCAGTGTATGGCATACAAGAAATCAGAAACGTACCAGTTATGACGTCAGGTGCATCTCCCTCCTCTCGGCGACGAGTTGCATACACCAACACTGGCTGACGAGCCTCAGCATATCCAGCACCTCTGCCAGGTGCTCCTCGTCCTTGACCATTACCATTACCACCTCTACCTTGTCCATGTCCTCTCGAAGGCTGTGGTCTACCCCTCACTGGTTAAGCGACTCTCTGATCTATAGCTTGAACCTGATCTGGTTCCTGAGGACAGTCCTTAACCCTATGCTCCATAGATCCGTATCGGACCAGAATGTTTTCGACACTCTCCCATATGTATCCTACCACAATTCCTACAACCTTGCAGTCTAACAACATTCATCGGTACTGCTCGAACTAGCTCTACCACCCTTGCCCTCTTAACATTCCTGTTGGCACCACCTGAAGGTCCTGAATCTCTCTAAAAACGATTTCGATCCTTTTCACGATTCTGTCTTTCTGTTCGTTTCACTTCCTCAGCTATCTTAGCTTTCTCCACCAAAGCGGCAAAGTCACGCTCCCTCTGCGGAGCAATCAGCACCTTAAGCTCATCTCTCAGACCATCCTCAAAGCGCACGCTACGTTCATACTATGTAGCGACTATCCTAGAAGCATACTGGCTCAGCCTCAGAAACTCAGCCTCGTACTCAGTCACCGTCTTATTCCCTTGGACCAGGTTCAAAAATTCTTTCCTGCGGGCATCCACATAACCAACCCCAACATACTTTCCTTTGAAGGCTATCTTAAACAGCTCCCAAGTCACCCTATTAGCTGAAGTTCCATCTCTCACCGTGAGCCACCACTGATAAGCCTCATCCCGAAGTATTGATATGGCTCCTTTCAGCTTCTGCTCTACAAAGCAGTCCAAATTATCCATAATCCGTTCTGTGGCCACATTCGAAGCTACACCAGATACGCCCCTAAAGATCTCGCTCCATTAGCCCTGAGCCGCTCAAAAATAGATCCTCGAATTCTGTTCCCCGTACTTGCCCCAGCAACCCTTTCTAAAACTCGAAGCATTGCTTGAGATAGAGCGTCATCCCCGGCACCTCGATCATAAGACTCTACCTCGGTTGTCAGTGGTACTAGTGCATCAGCTGCTGATATATGTCCTGCAGACAAAGATCCAGCCCGTGTGCTACCTCGGCCATATCCACGGCCTCTTCCACGAGTTGCTCGCGTACTCATTTCGTATTATCTGTTTAGGACTTTTATGCATCAGTTAAATATTTCAGTGTTTATTACAAATGTCTTATGAATAGACAGAAATTCAGAGTTTGTTTTCTTTCGCGATAGCCTAGCTACAGTCTCTGTCTACTTATAAGAGTTTTTATAGTTTCAATACTACCCTAACTAAAGTATCATAATAGGGTTTTAGTAAAGACATGTAACAGAATTTCAGAAATAATCAAAAAAATTCAGAAAACTTACTGACTTAGGCCGGGGATTCGGTGTGCCAACTTCTAAGAAACCAATTTAGAAAACGAGTTCAATCTATAAAATCATTTATTTGTAGAAAGACAATATCAGAAACAACCTCGAAAACAATCTCGAAACCAAGTTCTTAAAAATGATTTTTCGAAAATCTTTATTCAATGTTACTTTAAAACTCCCATTTTTAGACCCGTTCTACAGTTGAGTTGTTACAACCCTGCTCTGATACCACTAAATGTAACACCTCAAACTCGGCCTGGACATTATGGCCAAATCTGACGTGTCACATAGACTTACGACTGAGTGTGTGTTCTTTGTTTAAGGTGACTAGTAAAAAATAGTGGTTTAGCGAAAAGTTAGTTTATTAAGTCTTTAAGTTAGCCATTTGTTACGTCTGTTTGTGTTTTGAAAACATTCATTAAATTTGATTAAAAATCTGCGCGTCCTATAACTAACAGTTTTGATAAAGTATAAATAAAACCAGTAAATAAAACCATAAAAGAAAAAGAAATTTAAAGAGCGGCCTTATTACAACTTAAAACCCAAAATAGTAAAATAAGATATTTAAAATAACCTAACTAAAATGGAAAAAATCGAATTTGCAGATGATGTAGCCACTCCGAATCTCTCACAGCTCCAAGCCCACTATGGTTAGGGATTACCTGCATGGATTAACATAAAGGGTGAGTTTGGTATACTCAGTGTGTAACATAACCCAACCATAGCCCAAAACAGATCAAGCCTCAGAGTCAGATTTATTTGGGCCTTGGCCCAGTACAGAAATCAGAATGAAGCCCATAGGCCCATAACAGATATAGAGTAGATATATCATGTATGCAGAAAGCCCAACCCAGATCCATCCACATACACCCCCGTACCAACCTTACACCTTGTGAGGAGACTACTCGACCCACCCATCCACTACACACCACAAAATTTGCAGCGAGCTGCCAGATATTGTGACAGAGTCACCAGATACAGATATTGTGGCGAGGCCACCAAAATAGATATATATATATGTGGCGAGGCCACCATAACAGGTATATGTGGCGAGGCCACCAGAATAGATATATGTGGCGAGGCCACTAGAACGTTTCCTCCATCAATATAACCCATAACCCATGCAACAGATATACATGTCATGGCATACATCATTACCGAACTCTGCTACTCCCAAAAACCCTATTGACGATTGCACTCCTAGTCGAATTTACTTCTTTTCTATTATTCTCTCATTCTTCTTCATCGTCTTTCTCTTTGCATCACAAACCGACCCCATTCCATCACTCTTGCTTCAAGACTGAATCCATCTTCTTCTTTCTCTCTTCAATCGATCTCTGTCGATAATCACTTGACCGAAACCATACTATTGCCGAATTCCCATTTGATCGAAACTATACCCTTTGTTGTTTACTTTTTTTTTACCGAAACCAATCACTCCTTCTTCTCTTAGATTCTCTAGCAAAGCCGAACCCCTCATCATTCATTACTTGTGCCACTGATTCATTCCCCTATTTCTCTATTGTGACGACAAGGGTATCTAGGAGTAGATCTAAAGGCCGAATATCCTAAGAGCCATATTCTACTATCGTTTAGGGCTAGATCTAGTACAGATCAAGTTTAGTGAAAGTATGGAAGCAATATCCATCGAGTAGAGTCGTTGGTAAGTGGTTTAAGCGTTGTGTACTTTCATTTTCTTAACATCTAAAGGGAAGTCGAAACCCCTTAGGGGAGGCTAACGTTGTGGATTAAGGGCCTCTTTCTCTTGGTTCTGTGTGTGATAGAGTGGACAAGGGGACGTTCAGCAAAGGAGTTTGGAAGGTTTACGAGGTCGAGCATCTAGATCTAGTTCGTATTCGGCAGAAAGGTGAGATTTTTAGGGACTTGGTTTATGTTGGCCGATTATGTTAATGCTTTAGTATGGTCGATTTTAGACTAACGTGTTAGTGACCAATTATAGGCTTTACGTGTGGGGACCTCGTCAATGTTGCGGCAGTTAACAGGTGTGTATGATGCCCTTACTATAGACTAGATCGGCAAAGGCAGTAATGACCAAAAAGGTGATCAAAAAGTGATCGAAAGGTCGGCACTGTGAGGATCTGTGAGTATGCGATTACTCTTTGATGGTTGGATCTGAAATCGTAGATGGTAGGATTACAGGGAGTGCAATTCTGTGTGTTTTGGTAAGTTGGGCCTCGACGGGCCGAATATGGGCCCAATGGGCTTCCGAGCCCATATGGGTAATATAGTCATTAAAAGGTGTTCTGTTAGACTGTAGGAAATAATACGGTTAAAATCAGTAATCTGATTGTAAAAACTTGGATTAAATGGGTTTAAGATACCGATAGACACCGTAGGGCCCATTAGGGGTTTTGGGTCTAGTTGCCAAAACTATTAAGCTAAGTTAAAATAGACTACTGTGACGATAAATGGAATAAGAGTGACTGTAATATATGTTCAAACCCTAAAAGAACTGATAAATTACTAAAATACCCCTAAGTATGAAAAATTACCATTATACCCTTAGGTGCAAAAATGACCGTTATACCCCTAGGGTTAATTTTATCTGAGATGCATGATATTCTGATTCTATATGATGTATGCCATGACATGTATATCTGTTGCATGGGTTATAGGTTATATTGATGGAGGAAGCGTTCGGGTGGCCTTGCCATATATATCTGTTCTGGTGGCCTCGCCACATATACCTGTTCTGGTGGCCTCACCACATATATATATATATATATATCTGTTCTGGTGGCCTCGCCACAATATCTGTATCTGGTGACTCTGTCACAATATCTGGCAGCCCCGCTGCAAATTCTATGGTGTGTAGCGGATGGGTGGGTCGAGTAGTCTCCCCACAAGGTGTAAGGTTGGTACGAGGGTGTATGTGGATGGATCTGGGTTGGGCTTTCTGCATACATGATATATCTTCTCTGTATCTGTTATAGGCCTATGGGCTTCATTCTGATTTCTGTACTGGGCCAAGGGCCAAATAAATCTGACTTTGAGGCTTGATCTGTTTTGGGCTATGGTTGGGTTATGTTACATACTGAGTATACCAAACTCACCCTTTATGTTCATCCATGCAGGTAATCCCCAACCATAGTGGGCTTAGAGCTATGAGAGATTCGGAGTGGCCACATCATCTGCAAATTCAATTTTTTTCATTTTGGTTAGGTTATTTTAAATATCTTATTTTACTATTTTGGGTTTTAAGTTGTAATAAGGCCGCTCTTTAAATTTCCTTTTCTTTTGTGGTTTTATTTACTAGTTTTATTTATACTTTATCAAATCTATTAGTTATAAGACACACAGATTTTTAATCAAATTTAATGAATGTTTTAAAAACACAAACAGACGTAACAAATGGCTAACTTAAAGACTTAATAAACTGACTTTTCGCTAAACCACTATTTTTTACAAAAATCACTTTAGTCACCTTAAACAAAGAACACACACTCAGTCGTAAGTTCATGTGACACGTTAGATTTGGCCATAATGTCTAGGCTGGGTTTGAGGTGTTACAATTATCCGCCATAGCTCCTTCAGGATCCATTTACTATAAGAAAATACAATTTATAATCGTTAGGAGTCCTCATACTATCATAGTATAATTATGGCATGTACAACTAGACTCGTACATAAGTTAGGTTAGTCCTAGAATTGACTAGACCATAGCTCTGATACCACTAAATGTAACACTCCTTACCCGTATCCAACGCCAGGACAAGGTATGAGACATTACCTTACTAAAACACATGCAAACATACAATCTCGAGTCAACGAAATTCGTCCTGATTTAAAACTTTTCAAACATTGTTTAAACAACACGTAATATGGAACTACAAGGCCCAAAAATTATTTAGAAAACCATTCGAACCCAATCCGAGTGCTTAGAAAACTTTCAAGAAAATCTACTAAAAACAGGGCACACGCCCATATGGCCTCTAGACATGGCCGTGTTAAAGGCCCATATGATTCACACGGCCTAAGCACATGGGACACACCCGTGCCCCTTGTTCGTGTGGATTTTTAACTTCGAACCTATAAGGGTTTCCACATAGCCTGGCACACGCTCATGTGCTCAGCCCGTGTCCCTCACACGGCCATGACATGCCCGTGTCATAACCCGTATGCAAAGACCTGGGGATTCTATTTCTAACGTCAGAAACCATTTAAGATCACACGGCCGTGGCACATGCCCATGTGCTAGGTCGTGTCTTCCACATGTTGAGACACACGGCCGTGTCTTAGCCTGTGTGGTAAACTGCTAGGCATTTAATTTTGCCAACCTAAGGTGCAGGGACACACGGCCTAACCACACGTCCGTGGGGCGGACCGTGTGTCACACACGGCCTAGACACATGCCCGTGTGTCTACCCTGTGGACAAAAATATGGCTATCTACCAAGCCTTTTACCAGCTTGAATCAAGATCATACACATACCAACACATAGCAAGGCACAAATACCCAACCAATAACCAGAATTTGACATTCATACAACTTCACATGGCCAATTCAACCGCATACTAATACTACTTTACATATTAATGAAAACTTCAACATTGGCATTTATAAACCAATAGAAAATATTAGCCAATATCTTTGGCCTTATACAAAATAAGGTACTTCGAAATCAAACCAACACACTTGGCCCAAAATAAAATGACACTTAATAATGACTAGTCCCTATACATGCCATTTCTCAAAATACTAGAAACTAACTATACCGAATGCTTTGAATGATAGTGTGAACAAAGCCTCTGACATCTGTTGATCCACGAGCTAATTAGACAGCACTATAAGAAAATGGAAAAGAGAGGGAGTAAGCAAAAAGCTCATTAAGTTGCAAGTAAATAAATAACAACAATTTACCATGCTATAAGATGCTCTCAACACATCACAAATTTTGCATGTTATGAAAGAATGGCTATAGGTATAACTTACTCATTTTCATCTTTTAGTAATCATACAACATAATATTGAGCTCACATTTCATACATTTCATATAGGTACCTGAACCATTCACAAGGTCATCATAATATCTCTTGATCTAAATACAAACGTTAAATTTCCTGTTGAACCATTTAGAATACGAAAGGATATTCAGTAAGCCTTATACAAAGGGTATCATGCCGATTCCATGTCCCAGGCATGGTCTTACACTGGCTCACATATTAAGTCGATGCCATGTCCTAGACATGGTCTTATACTAACTCTCATCTATAGAGGCCGACGCCATGTCCCAGACATGGTCTTACACTGGCTCTCACATATCGAGGCCAATGCCATGTCCCAGACATGGTCTTACACTGGCTGTCCTATATCCGTGCCAATGCTATGTCCCAGACATTGTCTTACACTGACACATATCCAAGTCGATGCCATGTCCCAGACATGGTCTTACACTAGCCTGTCTGTCAAGGTCGATGCCATGTCCTAGACATGGCCTTACACTAGCACTCATATCAACATTGATGCCATGTCTCCTATGGTGGTTTGAAGAAGAAGAAAGAAAAGATGATAACTTTCTTCTTTTGTTTTATTTTATTACCTAATAAGTCACCTAACACCACCTATTTTGACTTTTCAATTTCTTTTGTCTCCTATGGCCAGCCATGCTTCTTATTAGGGGTCTATTTTCTCTTTTAAAACCCCCAATTTTGGTCATCTAGCTTTTAACACCTTTTTCTAATAAAGCCAAACTTTTGGCCTTTATGCGATTTAGTCCTTTTTCACAATTAAGCTCTCAATCGCGTAAATTAATTCACAAAAATTTTCATGCACTCATATAATTATGCTATAACTCATAAAATAATATTAGAAATAATTTCTTTGACCTCGGGTTAGTGGTTCTGAAACCACTATTGTAACAGCCCGATTTGACCCTAATCGGAACAGTGGTTTCGGGACCACGAATCCGAGTTAGAAAAATATTTAAATATTATTTTCTGTACTCTGAATGTGTGACTTGGTTGGTGTGAAAATTTAATTTTAAAATTTCGTCGTTTGGATAACCGATTTGATGAAAAGGGCCTAATCGCAAAAAATAAAAATTTTGTGGTTGTTTGTGTAAGGGCCAAATTATGATTGTCTTTATAGTGTGGAGTATTAATGTGGCAATTTAGCCATAAAAAGGAACTAGTGGCCGGCCAACATGCATGAATTAATGAATAAAAATTTGTTTAATATACTTTATGGCATTATAATATTTTTTTTATTATGCATGTTATATATTATATTAGATAAAAGATGAAAGTGCTTATCTTTACTCTTTTTTTTTTACGGAAGTTAAGAAAAGAGAAGGGAGTTCAAGCTTTGGTGAATATTTGGCCATAGTAATTTCCCAATTAGGTATGTTTAAGTTAGTTCTCTTGAAAATTATTTATATAATGGAGATTGTTGCTAAGTTTCCTATGTAGCCCATGGTTTATTTTTTTTTTAATTTGATGAGTGTGATGTGTTCGGCTCTAGTTATAACCTTGAGGAATTTGATGTAAATGTTAAAAGTAGAAAATATAAGTGATAGATGAATTAGAAGAACTCTATTGATGGAGAAGTACATTCGGCCTAGGTGTTTCATAGGCAAATGCATTATTTTTTTTATTTATTGTTTTATGGATTTAGGACCAAATTGTTAATGCGTAAATATAAGAGGCTATTGTGTAAATTTTATATTTATTTGATGATTGAGTGAAATAAGTCGATTAATTAATTAAATAAGTTTAATTTGCTTTCAAGTTAGTTTAAGATCAAAAGAGGGCGGATCAAGATCAAGGGAAAACAAAGCTAGTTGAGTAGTCGATATAATCGTACAAAAATACCCGAGGTAAGTTTTAAGTAATTAAACATGGATTACCTTTGAATATATTATGATATGTATCATGAGGAATTTATCAATATGTATATATGTGTTTATATAGCCAAATGGAAGTAAGAAATAAGCTTTGATGATTGATATGTATATATGTGTTTATATATCCGAATGGAAGTAAGAAATAAGCTTTGATGATTGATATGTATATATGTGTTTATATGGCCGAATGGAAGTAAGAAATAAGCTTTAATGGTTGATATGTATATATGTATTTATATAGCCGAATGGAAGTATGAAATGAAATTTTGGTAGTGATATATATACATATGTATTCGAATGATGCTAAGGTTTAATGATGTGCTTGTGTTACATGGAAATTAGAAGTATATGATTCGATATGTGTGAAACCTTATGAATGGATTTTTATATGGTATTATTCGGGCCTTAGGCCTAGCAAGCTTTAAGCTGGTGATTTTGAATCGGGCTACGTGCCTAGCAGGCGTATTGCCGGTGAATGAATAACAAACTTTGAGTCCAGCAGGCCTTGTGACGGTGATAAATTCAGGCTCTTGCCTAGCAGCTTTTATACCGGTGAATTATTTTTAAGTCAGTGATTATACGGGTTCAATTCATTACAAGTAATGAACAATGGTAATGGAGCTATGTGACATTTTATAATCGGCCACATAGGTGAGTATATATATATATATATATGTTGCGTTTACAAGTGTGACTATGAACGATTGGTATTAGCTTCTGAAATTGATATTTTCGAAGTTACCTTGAATAAATGAATTGAGTGGATATGATATTAAGTTGAGGTTGAAGTTAATTATAGTGCTGTTCATGAATTTAATAAAGTGTATATATATGTATGACTTGATATAATCGAATGTGTACATATGGTGTGGGTTGATATTGCCGGATGTGAATCAAAGTGTTGAATGGTTTTATTTGTAGTTATATTGAGATAGTTGAAAATGATTTATAAAGTGAATTATTATGAGCTTATGTTTTAAAGATTTCATGCAAATGTAATGTCAATTGTGGATAAGAGTTTAAGCGACTAGGTATGTGATAATTTATTTACCTATTCAAAAATAAAGTAAGTTGATTGTGTGACATGTGATGTAAATTATAAATGATGTTAATGGTAGTGATTGTGTATATGAAAACCTATATGTGGATTATTGTATAAATAATTGATATTAATGTTTGATATTGATCTTATATTTGGCCTAATGATACATGAGGAATAATTGAAATGTGAAATTCATATCGTTATTAAAGGATTTATATACATCCGATTAGTCGTTATTTAAAAGGTGAGCTTTGAATGTGTTTATAGGGAAGTATATTTATAATTCGGCCAATAAGGCCTATGTGATACCGATCAGGTCAATAAGTTAATGTGTAACTGGAAATGTTAAAACCCTGGTTTAGATAAATGTTTGGTATTAAATTTTATAAGTATGGCTTAATTATGCCTTAACAAATTATCAATGCCATTGAAATGCTATTTGAACTAAGAATTGAGCTATGAATGAAGTGAATGAAACTATATGTTTGAGTATGTGGCTAATCATATTCGGGTTAAAGATATGTATACATGTAGGACAAGGTAATGTGCATTACTTATTTGTGTCAAAGTTTATAGGTGTATTTGTCTATATGGTAATTGCATGGGAATATGGAGCGAGTAATAGTGGACAAACATTTCATATACTTTTGGGATATCTCTTGAATATGAGTTTTATAAATTATGTATATTTAGCCACATAAAAGAGTATGTATGAAATATTATATATAATGATCCGTTAACCTGAATATAGATGTGAGTGTAAGGTTACTTGGTCAAAACATGACATTTTGGCTTTGAAATTTAGATAGTGTTTTGGTTAATATAGTTAATTGAGCATTCAGTTAAGATGAAAATTGTGTATGAAAGTATATGCATTATTATTGAAATGCTAGGTATGGGGTTAAATGTGGAAATGAAATTATCGTCTGGTCAAATTTATTTGAATGACTATATTAATAATTTATTATTTGCTTATGACTTACTAAGCCGTAATAGCTTACTTTGTGTTTTCGTTTTTACTTTATTTTATAGATTTTAAATTCCAGATATGAGCTCGAGAAGAGAAGCTTATCACACTATCGACCACCTTCGGTATTTTATGAAGTTACATTTCGGAACTATGGCATTTATAGGCTAGTTTTGTTATTCTTAGCTTTGTAATTTTATATGTACATAGCCATGCGAAAATGGCTCGATCAATGTCGATAGTTATATTCGGTCATGTTATAAGCTTAATTTGGGAGGTAAGTTTTATAGTAAATAATTTGCGATGTTGGTTACATGATTCAACAATAAGGATTGGTAAATTAGCGTTTATATTCGGTTTATTAGTTAGCTTATTTTGGAAGCATGAAAAGTGATATAATATGGCTCGATAAAATAGTAAAATGAGTGATTATGAAATGTGCTATATATATGTAGTAGTAATTCGACTTTGGTATGTGGTTCATTTGATTAACTTGTAAATTTAAAAATGTTATGATTTATGTATTATTAAATTGAAGTATGAGTTATAATTTTGATTGGTAATACTCGTAATCCCTGTTCTGGCGACAGACGTGGGTTAAGGGTGTTACAACTATTCCGACTAGGCCCAAATTCGGGTTGTTACACGTACCCTTGAACGTGAATTGACTAATTTACTGATTTGTACACTTTGTGTGTACTACTTGAGTATCCATTGATATTTTCAATAATTCCACGGATAAAATCCTAACACGAAAAGAAATGGGTTTTTGCATGTACCAGCTTGAAGTGCATGGAATGATATCTTATGAAAGATGAAATTATGAAATTATGATATGTGAACATGGAAATGGATTGATGAATATATTCATCTATAAGAATAGAATTGTACACCTCAAGTGTGCTACCTGTGTATCCATGGATTTTCTGAACAAACTCAATGGGTAAAAGTCTGAAAATAAGAATATATGAATAATGGAATGGATTATTATTAGTACTTGCGTGAAGTACATGAAAATGATGACATATGATATTTGGAAATGTGAAATGATGTTACATAAACATAGAATTTGATTGATGAATATGTTCATTTGTGATTATAGAATTGTACACCTTGAGTGTATTATCCATGTGACATTGATGTTTCAAATGATTAAATGAGCAAAGTTCCAACATGAAACAATCTGAACTCGATATGATTTGTTATGAAAATGTACCTAAAAATACATGAATTTGATTTTGTATACGAGTTATAAGTATACATGGTGTGGAAAGCATATGACTATGGAAATCTTGTTATTGTTAAGCCCATGTATGTTTCTTGGTGTTATTATGGAATATATTACTAATAAGGGCAATAAGGATATGTGTCGGACTTGAGATCAAATTGATTTAACATGCCTTTACATGTTTACCTTGAAATAGAATAAATGGTAAGTTAAGTACCATGCTATACGAACTTACTAAGCATTATATGCTTATTCTGTTTTATTTTTCCCTGTTCATTAGTGATTCATAAGCTCGTTGGATTGGAAGCTTGACGGAGATTACTCACACTATCTATTGGTCTGTTTCGGTATATATGGTAAATGAATTAGGGTTATAATGGCATGTATAGGCTAGTATGGTTAATGTATATATATATCAAAATAGATGAATGTAACCTAGCCATTGGAATGGCTAGTGATGACTTAATTTTTGGTATGTTATAAAGCAAATTAGAGTTTATATGTATGCTTGATAATGATTGAATTGTTGAGATTAAACATACAAGTTTAAAGAGGTAAGATTTGTACTAAGTATGCATGTGAAAATATGACATATTAAATGATGAAACTAGTTGAAAATAATGCTTGAATTGGTTGGTTGCTATTGGAAATGTTTGGTGCAGGTGTTGGATGAAAATGGGTGAGAAATAGGCCTGGAAAATAGCCTTATTTTGCAACACAGGTAGACACGCAGGCGTGTGTCTAGGCCGTGTATGACACACGGGCTGATACATGGGCGTGTATCAAGACCGTGTATTCTCTACATCCTAAAATTTGAGAAACAAAATGCCTTGCATTGAGCACACGAGCTCAACACGGGCGTGTGCCTTAGCCATACGAGGTACAATACCAGGAAGCACGAGTGTGAAATACGGCCTTGTGAAACCTGCACCAATTTTTCAAAAATTCGAGTTAACCACACGGGCATGTAACTTGGCTATGTGACATCAATTTGTTCATGAGTTGCAAGTTAGAGAGTACACAGGTTAGGGACACGGGCGTGTGAGCCCACATTGCCTAACTACACGGGCTTGTCCCATACCACACGGGCGTGTGACTCTTATATGTGAGAAAAATTTTGGGATTTTGTGAAAAATTCCCTGAGATCTTGATTTAGTCCCTACTCGATTTTAATGCATGTTTTTGGCCTCGAGGGTCCATTTTAAGGAACAATATGATTAATCTCAGAAAGTGAATAGTAATTGACTCGATTTATCTAAAATGGTTTTGTAAACTCCGGTAATGCCTCGTGACCCTATTCCGATGACGGATACAGGTTAGGGGTGTTACACATTCATTCTCCCTCACAAGTCGATATGATGCAGATCTTTAATGTCTTAGGGAATCGATGGAATCGATTTCCTAAACTTGAATTGTCGCAACACTCTATCTGACTCGTGCATCTCCAGAGTAATGTACACTACTAATGACACCTTCACGTGCCAAATGTGGGGATTCACCAAGAATTCAAGCAAGATGCATTCTTGAATTGTCGGATCGGAGTATGGCATCCATTCAAACTATATTAAAATAATAAAAATTTTATTTATATATATACTACTAATTTTTAAATCAAATATGTTAATATTATATAATTCAAAATTAAAAAATACATACCTCAACTCCCGATCGTTGGTCTAATAGAAGCCGTATATCTCGAAGCTCATTCGATAGTTTTATGTAACTCGGCTCATGGTTCCACCTATTGAAATAATATGTTAACATAATAAATTAAAATTTAAATAATTTTAGTATGGTAAATATATTATCTAATGAATGTTACCTTGTTAGGAGTAGAAATGTATAAGGGTAGTCTGCTTAAGGATGTAAAAATGGCAGCTGGTACAACACCCATGATTGCAATAGAATCATACAACCATCGATTTTATTTTTTTATGGTTCTGTCGTTCGACACATCTCTTGGTACAACGTCACCAACACCACTGACCTCCAACTGAGTTCACTCGCTTCTCTAAAGTCGAAGAGCTTTAGCAGCTACCTTAAATAGATAAGATTTTGTGACTTATCGGGAACTAGGAGACCCTCGATAATGATAAGGATGTACGTTCAAGCGTGTTGTTCTCTTTGGATTTCACTTGAATCCTTATCGAGCCTACTGAAATTTCTTCTTAACCAATTCATATCTATCTGAGCTCCATAAATTATTTTCGAAACCCTCCCCAAAAGTTTCTAGCATACGACTCGTTAATTGACTGCATAAATTGACCCTATCACTACCAACCCATCCACCAGTAACCCAAGCTGTAACTACACGTCTTCTAGAGTGATAATGCACTCGCCGCATTGAAGATGGAATGTATGCATCTCGGGTCCCCAACTTTCCTATCACATCCAAAAATTGGGTCAGTAAACTAAGGGTTGAATCAAGTATCAGAAATTAGGGTCGTAAGTAGGTAATTAAAGAATTAAAGTTACAGATTTGGGTTTTTATTTTATTAACCAGCTAACAACAAAATTCAATTTTGAGGTCTAATTTGAAAAAAAAAATGGATTTTAATTGATTTAGGGCCTATTTGGAAAAGGGAAGATTTAGGAGTGACCTAAATGACAAATTATCTAATTTTTGAAAATTGGTCTCTTACATAGAGCCATTCACATTTTCCCCTTCTTCTCAAAAACACCAAATCATTCAAAAGTTTTTCAAAACCTAAAATTAAAGAACTCTTTCAAAATCAATTCATTCCTTCAAATTTATTAACTTTCCAATCACCAAAACAACCTCAAAACAACCTCCAATTTTAAAGGAAAATCACATTTTCTTCTCTAATTTTGTCATTGTTCTTCTTGAGTTCAATTTCTGAATTAGAGTTATAAATCATCATTTTTAATAAATTAAGGTAATATCCAGACCTTTTAGGATTAAACAAAGAGTTTTGTTAATTCAATTTGAGTTTTAAACGATTGTATGTAGACATATTTAGATTTGATGTTTTTAAAGTAAACTTGGATTCAAATAATGGCAAATCTCAAAATCTTGAGTAAACTTGTGCTTTCAAAGTCATTTTTTATTCATTCTAGCCTAACTAAAAGGTATTTCACTTCAATTTGATAGTTCATAACCAAATTTTTAAGAATAAAACATTTTCCCCTTTTACATGTTCTTAAAGGCTTGAATTTTCCAAAAATTTTAGAACCACAAATTTAGGTGAAATTAATTGTTTAGATATGAAATTAAATGATATTTAGGATGTTTGAAATTGGAATTGAGGATTAAAAACGAGATTAGAAGGTCAAAATTTCAATTTTGGCAAAGCTAACTAGATTTCGGTAGTGAGAAATGAGAGGTTTGAATTGTGTTTTCCTTGTTGTTTGGTTGTGTTCAAAGCTATTTTTTCATGATTTTATAATGTGTTTGTTATGTGTGTAAAGTGTCAGATCAATTAGAAGCCATTACGAGCAAATCTAAAGGTAAGGAAATGCTTGTTTGAGCTTTCAGCTAGTAAGCGGAAGCATGAACGGTGAGTGTCTGGAGTCGCTGTTAGTATACGTGATTCGTAGCATTATTTAGAAGCTTAGGAATAACTTAAAACCCTATCCTAAAGATGAAGTGTAAGCCTTTTTTTATACTTTTTGCCTTGTTATGATATTATGCCTAATGCATGTCGAGTTGTGGAATGTGAGGTTATTATGACAAGTAATGTGGGTGAATACTTATATGTGACATGTTATAAACTGATTTTAATGTACAATATGTGGTTTGATATATGATGGCTCAATGAGCATTGTTGTGGCATTTAAAGTGCAATTAAATGTGAATCCGATAAGCATGCATTGTGTATGAGCTTGTGATGTTAATTAATGAATATGAATATATATTATGTGCAGTAAAATAGTAACTAAATATGTTTAATTATGGATATTTTGGTCTTGTGATCTCTTGAAACCATTGGATATAGTTGGCATGGCATAGAATTGTGCGTACTCACCTTTATGTTTTGTGATTTAGGCGTTGAGGCCTCAGGATAGGTTGGAGAGATAGGGGAATGTCGAGCTAAGCTCCATTCATTAGGACATGTTGGTGTGTTGGAGAGTGTTTAGCTTTGTATTACACTTATGGGACATGTTAGACTCTTTGAGTAATTGGTGTAATGGAGATCCGTTTATCCAATGTGTGGTAATAGAGTCCACTTTTTTACGTTTCATAATCTTAAGCTGCCAAATTATCATTATTTGAATTATATATATGAGATATGTTGTGTGTAAATGCATGTAAGTATATAAGCTAGACTTGTGAGATAATGATGTAACACCCTATACCTGACCCAATCATCGGGTCCGAGCTACAGGATGTCACATTCATAGCTGGAGCGACTACAATTAATTTTATTCAACTTTAAACCATTGTACAATTTAATTCAATCAAACGAACATTAATCACAATAACCAACCATTTAGAGATTTATACGAGCTTACAAAAGCTCCAAGAACAAATATGTGGTTGAATAGGGATAAAACATCCATCATATGATATCAAATTCAATAGAAGCATTCACTTAAGAACAAACCAAATGAGACTCAACTAGGTACATGCCAACTTCAAATAAAAACAGAATATAAAAACATTGATGAGTTGAGATTGTTGACTGGATACTGAAGTCGTAGTTCAAATATCTTAAATTATACTTAACTTGCACACGAAAAACAAACCGTATATTGAGTAATGGAACTTAATAGTATTTCTATTATTCAAATAAAAAAATTTTCAAGTTAAGAAATTTGTAACATCTAACTAGTATGTCATTCATATAAAGTGGAAAACCAATTCATATAGCATTGCAATAGAAGTGATCGATTCCAGTTACATGCCAACACCCATCGTAAAGCCTTTTTAAAATTCAATACTAATCATCAATTAAACATTTATATCCTTAACATTATAATAATCAATTACATGTTCATTCCACAATAATAAATCATTAAAGTCTCTTTCTGAAGTCGGTTGACTCATTCATATTCATTTTAGCCTCCCCCAGGGCTCGTTTCCAATTTATTCACGCAGAAGTTCACGTATTTCCTTTATCATGATCTACATATATATATGCACAATTGATGTCATAACATTATACTATTTCATTCGATATATTTTATCAAGTTGTAAACTCATACTAATTCCACATAACTCATTTCATTACATTATTTTATTGTCAATATATTTCATTTTATTTTCAAGTTTCCAATTCCAATTATAATATCACACCCAATGGAACCATTTATTTTTCACATATCATATCCTGTAATTATTTTCAATTACATATCATACCCTGAATTTGGTTGTATTTACATACTCATATCTTGTACATTGTTCTTATTGTCTCACAATGATTTCATTAAAAGTCAATCCAATATATATTCACATTTAATTTCAAAATCACAATTCAATTCATCATCAACACACAATATCTCATGATAAACGTGTCTTATGAATCATCTTAAATATGAACAAAAACTAGTTAGGAATATATCATATTAACATGCTATTTCCCAAACTGAATCGTTGAATTCGTACAATTTCATACAAACCTTCAGAACTTATAATCCAGTTTACAAATTTCTTTCACATTAACAATTCTTTCCATTATTATTATAATTTTTTACATATTAAATCCCTATTAACTTGACAAGAACACGAACAGATACACAAATTCAATCAATACCCCAATTTGGTACCCGGTGCCTTATCGGACAATTTTTGAAAAAATTGGTTTGCGCCTAGCGCTCATCGACATATAGTCGAAATAACTCCGCCTGGGTAGTTAATAGGGTAATCATTTATCCAATTCCCTTATAAGTTGAATTATTATTCTAAAGATCTCAATATCATCAATTCATCACTCATGATATCATTTCATACATAACATAACATACCTATCAATTCTAAACCAGTTTCACCATTTCATTTATGTAACACCCCTAACCCGTATCTATCACCGGGACTAGACCTGCTCATGGGTCGAGCTACCCGGCCCGAAGGCTCGCCTGAAATGTGGGAGGATTTGGGCAAAAGTATAGGCCCGA
This sequence comes from Gossypium stocksii, assembly GCA_020496765.1. Lineage (NCBI taxonomy): Eukaryota > Viridiplantae > Streptophyta > Magnoliopsida > Malvales > Malvaceae > Gossypium > Gossypium stocksii. Next base: position 49,831,190 of record CM035624.1, read on the forward strand.
AAAATTGGCTTGGATAAAAAATAAGGCCTGTTTAAAAAATAGGCCGGGCCACGAGTAAGGTATTTTTGGCTCGGGCCCAGCCTAGCCTGAATTCACTAAAGGATTTTGTTTTTGAATGTTATTTTCTTGTTGTTTTCTCCCTATTTTGCTACCATATTATTATTATGTTGCTACTATTTTGTTGTTATTGTTTGGATATTGTATAAAACTTATTTTATTGTTAATTTTGTTATTATTTTAAAGGCATTTGTTAATTTTGTTATTATTTTAGAGGTATTTGCTTGTTAAGTTGCATCTATCTTAGTGTTATTTAAGTCTACATATTTTTTAAAATTTATTTTTAATTTGTTGGAAAATATTTATTTTGATTTTTTAGTATTTTTAATGTATTATATATATTTAAAAATTATATAAAATAATATAAAAAATTAATACGGGCGGGCTGGGCCAGGCTGGGTTTTAGCATTTTTATATGGGTCGGGCTTGGGTAAAATTTTAGGCCCATTTTTTGGGCCCAGCCTGGCCCGAGCCCGATGAATGGGCCTAAATTTTTAGTCGAGCCCAGCCCAAACTCGGCTCGACCCATGAGCACCTCTAGCCGGGACATGGTTATGGAGCATTACCGGACTGACTAATCAGACAGATAGAAATTTCAAACATTTCATATCATTTAACATTCATATAAAAAACCAATCAAATTTATACATATTGCCCCTAATATGAGCCCTCGAGGCCCCAAATATACCTTAGTAACAAATCGAGAGTAAATTGGAAATTTAGAGAATTTTTTTCAGAAACTTATAAAATTTTCAAAACTGCTGGGGTCACACGGCCAAGAGACATACCTGTGTCTTAGGCCGTGTGGGCATTTGAAATAAGGACACATGGTTGTGTCCCAGCCCGTGTCCGTGCCCATGTGGGTATACTAACTTGTAACACACAGCCAAACCACATGCCCGTGTGCTAGGTCGTGTGAGTATACTAACTTGGGTCACACGGCCAAGGCATACACCCGTGTACTAAGCCGTGTGAGCATATTGACTTGTGCTCTTTAAAAGATACAGGGGACACACAGCTGTGTCACCTGGCCGTGTGTCATACACAACTGAGACACACGCTCGTGTGGATAAAAATTGGCCATTTTCCAAGAAATATTTCTCACTCAAATTGATACCAACCTAAAAACAACAATTTCCATATAACCAAGTCATAAATAGGCATCCAAAACCAACCGAAATCAAGCTTAAAACGTGTAATATCATCACATACAACCAATATACCCATAGACACCTCAAATGGCAATTTAAAAACATGTCAACTATGTATCCAAACTTACCTAAATGACCAAATACATATATGCATAATTGTTCCAAAACTTAACATGTAGGTCACTTATCAAGCTCAACCATTTGGTACCCAAAATACCAATTCACAAAATAAATCCTTTACATGATAACCATACATCAAACATGATAAGGCCATTTACATATATACATAACAAAATATAACAAAACACAAGCCAATTCAAATGGCTAAAAACATAACAAAACATGTAGGCTATCATTAGCCAAAATAACCTATACATGCCATTATAACCAAAAGTACTAAAAGAGCCTATAGATAGTGTGATACAGCTCCGTCAAGCTTCCAACCCGAACGAGCTTTCGAATCACTATAAAACATGAAAAATAACATTGAGTAAGTACTTAAGCTTAGTAAGTTCGTACAACATAGAATTTAACTTACCATTTAACCACAATTTAGGTAAGTAACCCAAAGCATATCACAATTCAATTTGGCCAAAGCCTAACACATATTCATCAACCAAGTTAGCCATGTAATTCATATAAAAACCGAGAATCATGTATGAGTTCAACAATTATTTAAATTCCATGTACATGTAACATCTATACTATGCATCAGTATATCATATATAAACCATTTCCATGTAATTCATGTAAATACCCGTACTAGTTTGTACTGAAATCATATAAACTCGTAACAGAATTGTGCCCATTGAATCATGTAGAATATTGTTGGATACGCAGGTAGCACATACAAGGTGCACTGAACTGTAATATGTTAATTCCTATACACGTATGCTCATACGAGCTATAAATGGTAAACTCTTCCAAGCTGAATAACAGTAAGTTCCTCCGAGCTAAATAACGGTAAGCTCATACGAGCTGAGTATCGATAATCTCATAAGAGCTTAAATCGGTAACCCTAATGATATGTCATTTGTATCCTGTAACATCCCGAAATAGGCCTAAGCGAAATGGTGGTTGCGAAACCATAAATTTGAGATAGAAAAATTTATTCCGATTAATTTTTATAATTTACCGAGTGATTAGATGCATGTGTTAGAGTATCGATAGAAAATTTTATGAATTACATGTTTAATTTGCCTATTAGGGCTTGTTTGAAAAAGTTGATAAATATGAGTTCTAGATAGGAAAGGATTAAATTGAAGAGCATAATTGAATTAGAGTTCCTTAAATGGTAATTAGACCATTAGGTTTTCATGGAAAAAAATAGACATACATAGATAAAAATAACTAAAGTTGTGACAGCCCAAAATGGGGCCTAATCGGAACAGTGGTTTCGTAACCACAAAATTCGAATTAAAATAGTTAAATTCTGGAAATTTTATGTTTTTCAATTTATTAAATATGCTCTGTATGAAAATCGTTTAGAAAATTCATAGTGCCTAATTTTATTTTTGGGACTAAATTGCATTAATTGCAAAATGTGAGTTATAATGTGTAAGTACCTATTTGAAATAGGGGTTTGAACTAGAGGTCTTTAAATGGCAAATAGACCATTAGAAAATAGCATGGACACAAAAGGGTATTTCTAGAAATGTTCAGGAGTAATGGCATTAAGGGCATTTTTGTCCATTTAGCAAAAAGACAAATAAAAGATGAGAAAAAGATGAAAAGTGTTCATCTTCTTCTTCTTCGAGCTGCCGAAATTTCTCTTCTCCATAGCTAAGGGGTTTGAGCTTTTTCAAGCAAATTGTAAGTGTAATCTTGCCCCGTTTTCGATTATTTTCGTATTTTTGAGTTCCTCTAAGCTTAAATTTCATGATTTTATCATTTATTTGAGAAGGGTTTAGGGTTTAAAAATATACCCATTTGTGATATAGTTGTGCATTGTTGTGTAATGGTAGAATATGAGTCTTTGAAGTGTTAATTATGGGTTTTTCCGAATAGTTTTCGATGGAAACGTCCCTAAGGGACTAAAATGAGAAAAATGAAAATTTGCTTATAAGTATATGAAAATGTATGATTTTTTGATTGTTTTTATGAAAAAGGATTTAACTAAGCCTAAAATGCAAGAAAATAGAATGAAATTGAGTTTACTAGAATAAGGGCAAAATCGTCATTTTTGCCAAAAGTCCGAATTGTGAATGAAATTGAGTAAGAAATTGATAAAATGTATTAAATATGTTTATTTAGACCATGAAAGAAGAGAAAGCGATCGAGATTGCAGAAAAAAAAAGATAGTAGATTAACTCGAGATTTAGTCATTTTGTTATCGAGGTAAGTCATGAGTAAATTATAGCACATTTACCTCATTGTTATTCATTTGATGATTTCTATGTGAAAATATGTGGATATGAATTTCGAATTATGCAATGGTATGATTGTGAATATTTTGGTAAATCCTGTTTGAACAGTAAGAATGATTCCGGATATGTGTGACATGTCACTTGAGGGCTTCTGATTCTATCTAATTCCGTATCTTGGGTGCTGGGTGTACTTGCATGTGTTGCAGTCACCTGTCAGCTTATGTGAGCAGGCCCGTGGATTACGTCTGTATTTCTGTGATCCGAGGTAGCTTCGGCTACATATTCTGGAGGCTTCAGCTACATATTCTGATGGCTATTGCCATATCTCTGTACTGGCTTCGGCCACACATTTATGAGGCACTTCGGTGCTAACCTCCGTATATCCATTTCTGTTCTGAATGTTCAACGGGAATTAACTTGGCTATGTGAAACATTTGTGCAGGTTAAGCAATTGAAAATGAATTGAACATGATATGTGTATGAATGTCTATATTTGGACATTTTGGTAAGAATATGCATGAGTAAGCGTATGAATGTTTTAGTTATGTTATGTGGAAATTAAATGCCTTAGTCAATTAATGTGCATTTGCTATTAGTTTACCTATGACTTACTAAGCTACTTGTAGCTTACTCCTCTTCTTTTTCCCTTCCTTTTAGATTATCGAACATAGAGTGTAACACCTCAAACCCAGCCTAGACGTTACGGCCAAGTCCGACGTGTCACGTTGACTCACGGTTGATTATGTTCTTCGTTTTTAGTAATCAGGGTGATTTTGTAAAACAGTTGTTAATTGTTGATTTAAAAGAAACACCGATTATTAAGTCGTTAGATTATCCATTTGTTACATTTGTTGAGTTTGAAATCGTTTATTAATTTTGAACAAAAATCTAAGCGGCCTAAAGCTAACAGTTAAAAATCGAGTATAAATAGGGGCAGTTAATAAAACCATAAAAATATTAAGAGCGGCCTTATTACAACTTAAAACCCAAAAAAATGAAATAATTAAAATACTGAATAAAATGTGTGATGAAACCAAACTTGCAGAATATGTGGCCACTCCGAATCCCTCTCGGCTCCAAGTCCTCTATGGTTGGGGATTACCTGCATGGATGAAAATAAGGGGTGAGTTTGGGAAACTCAGTGTGTAAAAATAACCCAACCATTGTCCCTAACAGATCAAGCCTCAGAGTTAGATTTAATTGGGCCTTAGCCCGATGCAGAATTTAGAGTGAAGCCCATAGGCCATAACAGAAACAGAACAGATACATCATGTATGCAGAAACCCAACCCATATCCAACCGTATACACCCCCGTACTAGCCTTACACCATGTGGGGAGACAACTCAACCCACCCATCCGTTACATACCATAGAATTTGCAGCAGAGCTGCCAGATCAGATAATGTGACAGAGTCACCAGATACAGATATTGTGGCAGAGCCACCAGAACAAATGTTTGTGGCATAGCCACCAGAAACAGATATTTGTGGCAGAGCCACCAGAATGCTTCCTCCATCAATATAACCCATATCCCATGCAACAGATATACATGTCATGGCATACAACATACAGAATCAGAATATCATGCATTTCAGTAAGAATTAACCCTAGGGGTATAACGGTCATTTTGCACCTAGAGGTATAATGGTAATTTTCATACTTAGGAGTAGTTCAGTAATTTCACCTATAACTAGGGTTTCATGCTTATTATAGCCATTAACGTATTAGCAGAAACACTTACCGTGCCTTTTTACCGAGTTGGGCCTATTGGCCCATTAACTCGATTTCAGCCCATTAAGCCCAAATCCACCAAAGTGCACGAATTTGCGCACTCTGCAACCTTAACGTTGAGTTTACTAGATTTAACAGTCAAACCGTCTTACGAGCGCGCGCAGGCTCGCAAGCCTCGAAATACCGGCCTTTGGATTTTTTGGCTTTTCGGCTTTTGCCGATCTAGTCTATAGAAGAGTGTCATTTACACGCCTGTTTAGCGACGAATTGACGACGAGATCCCCTATGATATCCTACAATCGGTTACCCACATGTTAGACTACAAGTCGATAACTATCATGTACTAAACTCCTTACAATATTCCGCTATTAACACCTTAGGCCCTAAAGTTCTTACCTTTGCCGAAATATGAACTAGATCTAGATGTTCAACAGTGTTAGCATTCAAAGCTCTTTGCTGAAAGTCCCCTTGTCCACACTAGCGCATATAAAACCAAAAGAAAGAGGCCAATATGCCCTTAGTCCAACGTTAGCCACCCTTAGCTGATAGGGATTTCGGCTTTTACCTTAAAACATAGATTAACGAAAGAACAAGGTTTGCATACTTACCCAAAAATGTTACACCACAAAAGAAGAGTCCTAGATAATGATCTAATCCTGATCTATCGTAGCTCCAATCACGAACACAAGAAGAGAAGAGTATAATCAAAGATTTAGCTTCTGAAGTACCCCAGTGTAGGAGAGTTTCGGTTTTTGAAAGAAAAGAATGAGATTTGGCCACAAGAGAGTTCGGCTAACAAGATGAGAGATTTTGATGAAGAAAAGAAGAAGAGAAAGAGAAGAGAAATATGAGCAGAATAGATTCGGCTAACCAGCTTTGGTAGAGGTTAACGAGGAAGAGAAGCAGAGAAGTATAGAGGATATAGGTTCGGCTATGGGGAAAACGGTAGTAGGTATTTGGTTTGAGAAAAACAAAGGTGAAGAAGATGAGAGTCGATAGGAAAAGAGAAAAGGAGAGGGGAGGAGATGAGAGGATTCAGTTTTGAAGAAGAGAAAAGATGTTAGTTTTGACGTACACAAGTTGGCACAAGTGTAGGGAGTAGTTCGGCTTCTAGCAAAAGAAAGAAAAGAGAAAAACCTAAGGTACCCTACCTTATTTCGGAAAAACAAGAGAATGAGCAATCAAAACCCGATAATGCACAAAAAGAATTCGGCAAACACTCCTCCAAATGCCGTATTGCAAATACCTAAACCCCTAGCCGATTTGCCTAACTACCATCCCTTGGCCAACCAACTCTTGCTCTTCAAGAGTCCACCATTCGGCCAACACTTTCCTCCTTGATCAGCTCCTAAATTTCCTCCCCTTATCCCTCCTTATTCCACTCTCCTGAACACTTCAAACTCTCCCCTTTAGAGTTCTTCTTAAGTTCCAACACCTACCTATCCTATTCATAAAAATAATACATTTATTTGATTACCTTGTGACTTGAACCCAAGCTCTTGCACACCTCAAACACGCCACCTCCCTAGCCACTAAGTAGTGCAATAACACCACTTTACCACAAGCCCTCTTATGTCCTAAAACCCCTTCATTAATTTAAAAGCCCACATCACCAGAACTCCTTCTCTTTACACCCAAAATTTAACAAAACTACCGGGTTTTAATTTAAACTTGGGCCTTCTAGAGGCCTACTAATGTACTTAAAACATAAATTACACATTCAGACATCAGAATTTTAAGATTCACCAAAATCACAGAAATCCCGAAAAGTCCCGAAAACCAGGGCGTTACAACTCTACCCTCCTTAAAGAAATTTCGTCCCCGAAATTTACCTGATCCAAACAGATGAGGGTATTACTGACGCATCGCCTCTTCTGGCTCCCAAGTAGCTTTCTCTCTGCCATGATTACGCCAAAGCACTTTTACTAATGGAACTGACTTCTTTCTTAGAACCTTAACATCTCGATCAAATATCTGCACAGGCTCCTCCTCGAAAGTCCAATCAGATTGTACTTCAATCTCTGCAACTGGCACGACATGAGTAGGGTTAGAACGATATCGCCTTAACATGGAAACGTGAAAAACATCATGAATCCTGTCTAATTCCAGAGGTAATTCCAACTGATAAGCCACTGGCCCTACTCACTTAAGAACCCGATAAGGCCCTATGAACCGTGGACTCAACTTGCCCTTCTTACCAAATCTTAATATCTTCTTCCAAGGTGAAACCCTCAAGAAGATCATATCACCCACCGCGTACTCAATTTCTTTACGCTTTATGTCTGCATAAGACTTCTGCCTATCAGATGCTTCCTTTAACCGATCTCTAATTATCCTGACTTTATCTTCAGTATTCACTACCAACTCAGGTCCAAGAACCTATCGTTCTCCCAATTCAGTCCAACAACTAGGTGTACGACACCTACGCCTATATGGCGCTTCATATGGTGCCATTCGAATACTTGTCTGATAGCTGTTGTTGTAAGCAAACTCTGCCAACGGTAAGTAGTCCTCCCAACTACCTCGAAAGTCAATAATACATCCTCTCAACATGTCTTCCAAAATCTGAATAACCCTTTCCAACTAACCGTCAGTCTGAGGATGGAAAGCCGTGCTAAAGTTCAATCGCGTTCCTAATGCCTCATGCAACTTTTGCCAGAACCAAAATGTGAATCTAGGACCCCGGTCAGAAATAATCAAAATTGGCACTCCATAGAGTCGCACAATCTCCACTACATACAACTTAGCTAACTTCTGAAGTGAGTAATCAGTGCAGACATGTATGAAATAAGCAAATTTGGTCAACCTATCCACAATTACCCAAATCGAGTCCTTCTCCATCGGTGTCAACGGTGTCCACTCACAAAGTCCATGGTTACCCTCTTCCACTTCCAAAGTGGTATTTTCACCGGCTGTAACAGTCCAGAAGGTAGTTGATGCTCAGCTTTCACTTGCTGACAAGTTAGACATTTTCCCACAAACTCAGTTACTTCTCGTTTAAGTCTAGGCCACCAATACAATTCTCGCAAATCGCGATACAATTTATTCCCTCCAGGATGCATAGCACACAGCCCCCTATGAGCCTATTTAAGAATTGACTGCCTCAAGTCGGAGTCCTTCGGAATGCAAACTCTACCTCGGAAACACAGAACTCCCTCACTATTCAGTCCAAACTCAGAAATTTCCCTATTTTTATCCTGCTGAAATCGAGAAACTAGAAACTCATCCTTCAACTGCTTTTCCTTAATCTCATCAACCCAGGTTGGCCTTACTTGCGATTCTGCCAACAGACTACCATCATCATACAGACTCAGACGAGCAAACATTACTTTCAGATCAATACAGCTCTACGACTTAGGGCATCAGCCACCACATTAGCTTTGCCTGGGTGATACTCAATCGAACAGTCATAATCCTTAAGCAACTCTATCCATCTTCGTTGCCTAAGGTTCAGCTCCTTCTGAGTCAGCAAGTACTTAAGACTCTTATGATCCGTGTATATGATACACTTTTCTCCGTACAAGTAGTGTCTCCAAATATTAAGTGCAAAGATTACTGCTGCCAATTCCAGATCATGAGTAAGATAGTTTACTTCGTGAGGCTTAAGCTGCCGTGAAGCATAAGCAACCACTTTACCCTCTTGCATCAATACACAGCCCAAACCCACATGTGATGCGTCACTGTACACGGTAAAATCCTTTCCAGACTCCAGCTGAATCAATACAGGTGCCTTGGTCAGAACTTCCTTCAACTTCTCAAAAGCTTCCTGCTGCTTCTCGGTCCAAACAAATGGTGTTCCTTTCCTTATCAGCTTCATTAATGGTGCTGCCATTACAGAAAATCCTTCCACAAACCTTCTATAGTACCCTGCCAAACCCAAAAAACTCCGTATTTCCGATACCGACCTCGGTGGCTTCCATTCCAGAATCGCTTCAATCTTTCGAGGGTCCACCCTAATCCCCTCAGTAGAGACAACATGTCCTAAGAAAGTTACCTCCCTCAACCAGAATTCACACTTACTGAATTTCGCATAAAGCTCCTTCTCCCTCAACACTTGCAGCATAATACGGAGGTGCTCATCATGCTTCTCCTTAGTTTCAGAATATACCAGAATATTGTCGATAAAAACGACTATGAATTGATCCAAGTATGGTTGGAATATTCAATTCATCATATCTATAAATGCTGCAGGTGCGTTCGTCAGCCCAAATGGCATAACCAAGAACTCATAGTGACCATACGGAGTTCTGAACGCTGTTTTGTGAATATCCACCTCCTTAACCCTTAGTTGATGATATCCAGATCGAAGGTCAATCTTGGAAAATACGAAGCTCCCCTAAGCTGGTCAAACAGATCGTCAATTCTTGGCAGAGGGTATTTATTCTTAATCGTCAGTTTGTTCAACTACCGATAATCGATGCACATCCGCATCGTTCCATCCTTCTTCTTCATGAACAATACTGGAGCTCCCCACAGAGACATACTCAGCCTAATAAAGCCTCTATCCAACAACTCTTGTTTGTGCTTTTAGCTCCACTAACTCCTTCGGTGCCATCCTGTATGGTGCGATGGACACCGGTGCCGTTCCAGGCAACAAGTCGATTCCAAACTCGACTTCTCGGTTCAGAGGCAACCCTAGTAGCTCCTCTAAAAAACATCTTGGAACTCCTTGACGGTCCTAACCTTATCCACCGTTAGACCCTCAGTCTCCGACTAACTTACAAATGCTAAATAAGCCTCACAACCCTTACGAATCCACTTCTCGGCTCTCAATGCCGACACTACATTGGACAGATAATCCCTTCGCTCTCCTATCACCATAACCTCCTCATCCTCCACGGTCTTTAATGCCATTCGCTTGGCAGCACAATCCAGAGTAGCCCTATGCTTAACAAGCCAATCCATTCCCAGAATGAGATCGAATTCTCTAAACGGTAGCTCCATCAAGTCTCCAAAGAAAATCTTACCTTGAGTTTCTAAAGGCACGTCTCTATACAGTTTGTCTACCCTAACCGAGTGACCCAAAGGACTTAGTACAGATACCCCACTCACAGTCTGCTCAGAGTGCACACCCAGCGACCCAGATATGGCACATGCAACATATGAATGGGAAGACCCAATATCTGTCAAAGCAGTGTACGACATGCTAGAAATCAAGAACGTACCAGTTATGACATCAGGTGTATCACCCCTTCCCGACGACGAGCTGCATACACCAATGCTGGCTGACGAGCCTCCGTACCTCGACACCCCTGTCAGGTGCTCCACGACCTCAACCATTACCATTTCCACCCCTACCTTGACCACGTCCTCTCGATGGTAGTGGTCTATCCCTCACTGGTTGAGTAATCCTCTGTTCGGTAACTTGATCTTGATCTGCTTCCTAAGGACAGTCCTTGACTTTATGCTCCATAGATTCGCACCGGAAACAAGCACCAGAACGTCTCCGATATTCGCCCATATGTACCTTACCACAGTCCCTACAAACTTGCGGTTTAACGATGTTCATCGGAACTGCTCAAACTGGCGCTTCCACTCTAGCTCTTTTAACATTCCTATTTGTACCACCCGAAGATCCTAAATCCCTCTGAAAATGGTTTTGATCTTTCTCACGGTTCTGTCTTTCTGTATGTTTCACTTCCTCGGCTATCTTAGCTTTTTCTACCAAAGAAGCAAAGTCGCACTCCCTCTACGGAGCAATCAACACCCTAAGTTCATCCTTGAGGCCATCCTCAAAGCGCACGCTACGTTCATACTCTGTAGCGACTATCCCAACAGCATATCGACTCAGCCTCAGGAACTCGGCCTCATACTCAGCAACTGTCTTACTCCATTGAGTCAAATTCAGAAATTCTTTCCTGCGGGTGTCCACATAGCTCGCTCCAACATATTTTCCCTTGAAAGTCGTCTTAAACAACTTCTAAGTTACCCTGCGATAGGATTCGAATCCTAATCATCCAAGATGTTAGTATTGCGATAGTAAACCCTCGAAAAGGGTAAAATTGTAATGATTTGGTTGTAAACATGAGTCTGTACTCCAATAAGTTTGGTAATGCTCATTACTCGATTCTGGTGACGATTCGGGTAAGGGGTGTTACAAAAGTTTTAATGAAGGGCATTTTAGTCATTTGGTAATTTAAAGATTAAAAAGGAAAAAAGATGGCAAAATGTTGTCCATCTTCTTCATTAGGCCGAAACTTCAAGGGGACACCATATCTAGGGTTTCTTCAACTTCTCATGCTCATAGTAAGTGCATCCAAGCCCCGTTTTTAATGTTCTCTACGTTTTGGAGTCCCGGTAACTTGATTTAGCTTATTCTAGCAATAATTTAACCTAGGGTTTATATTTGGAAAAATACACATAGGTGAAATGTGTCTATTTTGATGTTTTATGATAGAATATGAAGTTTGAAATTATGTTAAACAACTTGTGCTAAGCGATTTTAACCGAAAACGAGTAAAACGACATAATCGGTAAAAATACCTAATATTCATGAGTACATGTTAGAGTGAGAATTTGATGGCCATAGAAGGAAAATAATGATCAACATGTCCTAAAACATAAGAATTAGGGATAAATTTTAATTTTTGAGCTTCGGGGCAAAAAGTGTAAATATGCAAAAGTTTAGGGGCAAAATCATAATTTTGCCAAAGTTAGAGTCAAGGACTGTTTTGATAAATGTGAGTATTAAATAAGCTAAATTTTGCTATTATAGACCAAGAAGAACGAAATTCGAGGGTAGACCGTGTAACACCCCCTAACCCCAAACCATCGCCAGAACAGGGTTACAAGGCATTACTGAACTTATACACTAGTAAACGAACAAAATCGAGTCATAAATCTGTGTTTTAATCTAAAACTTTCCAACTTCCATCAAAAAGTCCTTAATATGGGCCTACAAGGCCCAAAATATGCTTAGGAAGTGATTTGGGACTAAACTGGGAACTTTGGAAACTTTTCTTTGAAAATAAGGGCACACGCCCGTGTGGCCTGCCCGTGGGGCTCCCATGGTAGTGGGGCCAGCCCGTGGGTAGATCTGACTTGCTACACATGGCCGTGGGACTAACCTGTAGGCAATTCTAACTTTGCCACACAGCCTGGGCACACGTCTATGTGACTAGGTCGTGTGAAAAACCTTGTTTTTCACTATTTTAAAGCTATTTTCACATACTAAACACACTTAATTCATGCCCAACTCATTTACTTATAATTATTGAATCAAATAACATCATCATACCTTTCAAACTTAGCAAATATTCATACATTCATACCAAAAACTTCTTAAGGATATGTACCACATTTACAATCAAAATTTAAAATATTTACAAGTGACAAACACCAAACCTAGTACACGCCACATTTACCAAAAGATTGATTCATCACCAAAATTGAGCTGAAGCAGGGATTGATTCGGATGCTGAATTGGACTTTAACTTGACCTAACCTGCGCACAGAAAACAAACCGTATACTGAGTATTGAAAATACTTGGTATTACCATAATTCAAATTATAACAACAATAATATATCATATCATACACAAATCATACATATAATTGTATACCAAGCTATCATATTTCCATTGTATCAATTCTAATATTTGAATCACTATCTCATCAATAAGATTTCCAATTATTCCTAAACCTTTGGTTCATCTCTCAATCTCATATACATATTCAGTTCACATTTCAAATATGAACAATTCATGAACGTTTGGTTCATGCATTCAATCTCATATCACAAATCTCATATCATACTTTATTTCACAAATTCACTTTCTCATTCCTTTCAATAGCTCAATCACATTTATTCAAAATATATCATTTCACTTATTTACCCTATTAACTCGACTCGGACATTGGTGGATACACGGATTCAACCAAACACACCAGAATGGCGACCAACGCCTCATCAGATAGTCCAAAGCAAATAAGTGACGACCAACGTCTCATCGGCTAAGCCGAAGCAAAGTGGCAACCAACGCCTCATCAAATCTATCCGAAGCGATATAATGACACACCAAGTGTCTCATCAACTCGAGGTCGAAGAATCCCTAAACACTTCCAATCTTATGGCATGCCAACTATATCCACCCTAGCCCGACTAGTTAATAGGGTTTCCGAATCACATTTCAATTCAATCACTTTTTTATAATTTCAATCCATATACATTTCAAATAATCACATTCAATTTACAATTCAAATACTCTTTCTCAATTCAAATTCACTAATAATCAATATAAAATTCAATTTTACACAAACATATGTATATATATATATATATTTTTTTTCATCCAAAAACCCAATTCACATTCAATTCAAATGTCAATACTTACCTCTATTTCATTTTCTATGCACTTATAGTAAAATTAAACACATAATAAATAATAATTTGAATTAAAGTAATACAAACCGATATTTTTCTCGAGCTACTCCCTTTCCCTTTCGTATTCGACGTCTGGGGTTCCTCGTTTGCTACAAAATTATATAATTTCAAATTATTAATTACACATACATTTCACATTAAATATTAAATTTCCAAACAACTTTTATCACAATTCCAAATTTGTCCTACCCACATTCATCTTCTTCCTTTTTACAAATCACATTATTTTCTTATTCATTTTCCATCAAAACTTCAATATAACAATCAAATTTTCACCATTTTTCCATAATTTCAAAATTCTTCCAATTTAGCCCCTAAAACTCAAAACTTATAGCCTAGTTTACAAATTAATCCTTTAATCAATTTTAATCAACAATTCTATCAATTTAATCTTTAATTTCATCATTTGTTCAACATAAACCCTACTAAAAAATCTATCATCTGTTCAAGAGTACTTTACTCTAGGACTTCAAAAATACTAAAATTACAAGAAAAGGACTTAATTAAACTTACCAATTAAAACTTCAAGCATTAAAACCCTAAATTCTCCTTTTCTTCTTTCTTTCTTTCTTTTCTTTCCCAATTTCGTTTGCTTCACTGTAACTTTTTTCTTTCTTTTTGTTTCTTTACCGAATTTATGTTTTATTTATTATTTACTTAATACTTAATTATTTAATAATTCAAAATATCTAATTAATATCAAATGAATATATTACATGTGTATAATACCTATATGTACACATGTATTATTTTATTATCATACATTTGGCACCATTTATTTATTAAATATAATAATATAATATTACATAATAATAATAATAATAAAATATCTTTTACTTAAATTATAAGTAAATCAATTTAATTTATACACTTGTACATTTTTTTATTTTATTACACATGTATTTATTCTCTAACATACACATGTCACTAATTTGGTTTAATTACTAATTTAATCCTTTAACCTTTCTCCATTCTATCATTAAGCTTTTATGCTCTATTAAATTTAGTCCTTCCTAATAATTACTTCTAATTAAACTAAATTCACTTAACCAAAATCTAATTCAACTCATAACTAACTTCGTAAATATTTTTAATAAACATTTACGGACTCATTTTCCTAAGACGAAGGCCCTAAACTCACTTTCTGGTGCCCATGAAATTTGGGTAGTTACAGACCAGGGAAAGAAAAAAATTGAGGACTAGATCAAAATATTTGATCGTATTTTGTATCGAGGTAAGTTTGCGGTAAATAAATGCAATTTTTTGTTATTTATATTTAATAATGTTATTTTTCAGCATCTATATGTTTTTAGGAATTTACTCATTCGGTTGAACCTTAGGAATGTGTAGGATACAAATGTCATGACATTAGGGTTTAAGGATACCAAGTAAGACCATGCCAAGGCATGGCATTGGTAAGTTTTACAGGGCAAGGAAATCATGTAAGACCATGTCAAGACATGGCATTGATAAGCTGCTATAAGGCAAAGATTCCATGTAAGACAATGCCAAGGCATGGCAATGGTGAGTTCATAAGGCAAGGATACCACGTAAGACCATGTCAAGACATGGCAATGGTAAGTTTAAAAAGGAAAGGTACCCGTGTATCCTAGTATTCCAAGTGGTTCAACGGGAAATTTAAAGAGTATACTCAAGGAAAGGTAAGATAAGTCCATATTCAAAAGGTTCAGGTAAGAGAATTCAAGACTTATGCATATTGAGCTTGAAGGTTAAAGTTATCTTGATAATTCATTTAGCATGTTGTTATTTATTTACATGCAAACTCACTAAGCTTTATGCTTACTCCCTTTCTTTTCTCTCTTTTTATAGTATCGCCAAGCCAACTCGAGGATCGTAAGGACGTCGGAGATCGTATCACACTATCAAAGGGCTATCTTGGTATTTTTTTATTCGAAACATTTTAAGTTATGGCATGTATAGGGACTTGGTCATTTTGTGTGTATGTCCTTATGATATGACTAAAGAATGTCATGTGAATACTTGATAATGATTAGCTATTGAAATGGCTAATTAAGAACATGTTTTGGTGTTATGTATGCGTAAATGATAGTTTATACAAAGAAATTATGAAAGAGTAAAAGTTGGCCATGGAATAGTTTTAGGACAGCAGCGGTGATGTGATTTTGTAAAATCACTAAAAATTGTAGAAATAGAATTAAATGGTGAATAAGATATATAATTAAATCTTATTGAGTCTATTTTCATAAAAAAAAAACAGAGCAAGTAAAGGAAGTCTATATTTTGAGATATTTAAATTCTTGTGAGACTGGTTCAGAATGATTTTGTGATCCCCTGTTCTGACTTGTAAAAATCATTAAATGTTGTACAAAAATAATTATGGAACATAATTTATATGGTTAGATTCCTTATTGAGTCTATTTTTATAAGAAACAAATGTGAACATCTTTTGAATTCTGTATAATGAGATAATCTATTTTTAGTGAAGAGAGGTTAGGTCTACTGGACTATGAAACAGGGGAACATTTAATGAATAAACTGTATTAATCCTCCAAACCAAAAATTCTAGAAAATTTATGGTAAGAAGATATATGAGTCTAGTTTTAGGGAAAATTTACAGATTTAAATTTCAAGTTTCTTAACTCAAGTTATAATTAATTTAGTGATTGTTATGCAGGTTGACAGTTTTATTATGAATAGTGAATTAAATTGTTTTGATTTGTGTAAGTAATTGGAAATTTTTTAATGTTCTTGGTTTGGTCCCGAACCGTTTCAATTGCATGTTTTAAGGCCTCGAGGGCCATTTTTAGGGATATATTGGATGAATGTGAGTGAATTAATTTTAAAAGTAAATTTCTTTTATGCCCCGAACTAGTAAGATAAGTCTGGTAACGCCTCGTGCTCGACTCCAGTGACGGTCTTGGGTAAGGGGTGTTACATATCCTACAAGTTCCTAAGGTTCAAACGGGGCTCGGTAATCATCGTACGTCGTCAGATATGTGATCGATAATCATATATGATGGTAATACAATTAAGATACATTTAATTCAATCAAAGCATATAATTACACAATTTAATTATACAAACTTACCTCGACGAGGGTACCTAGATACGGAGGCGATTAATTCGAGATTTTCTCTTTGCCTTGATCTAACTCTGTACAAGGTCTAACCGGATCTATACAAATAAATTTAACTCAATTCAATACAAATCACATTCAATTTAGTCCAACACACTTTTTGGCAAAATTACCATTTTACCCCTATACTTTTAATTCTTTACAATTTAGTCCCTAGGCTCGGAAAATGAAATTCATTCAATTTTATCCCTACCCAAGCCTAGCCAAATTATTAACATACTTATAGCAGCCCATATATTTCACCAATTCACACTTTTACCACACAATTTATCACATTTCTCAATTTAATCCCTAATTGATAATTTCATCAAAAGTTCCTTTACAAAAGTTGTTTATATAACAACAACCATTCTTTTTCTACTATTAAACTTCAAAATCCTAACATATTCATCAATGAAAAAACTCAAATACTTTAATAGTTTCACAAATTAGTCCTTGGGCTAACTAGATTAAGCTACAACGATCCCAAAAACATATAAATTATCAAAAACAGGGCAAAAATCACTCACCAATTGAGCTTCAAAGATGCCAAACCCTAAGGAGCAAAAATGGCTTCTTTTTTCCTTGGCTATTCGGTTGAAAGAGATGAAGAAAGATGATGGCATTTTTGGTTTTATTTATTTTATCATTGATTACTTATTTACAAAATTACCCTTATCTAACTTTAAAAATCAGACTAATGTCAAGCCATGAACATCCACTATCACATTAATGGGCTAAATACCAAATAAGGACCTCTACTTTAAAGTTCCATAGCTATTTCATACCTTTAGCTATTAGAACTCAACTTTTACATTTTACGCGATTTAGTTTTTTTTATCAAATTGAGCATGTAAACGGTAATTTCTTAATGAAATTTTTATACGACAATACTTTCATGTTGTAGATCATAAAATAATATTTAAAAAAATTTTAAACTTGAATTTGTTGTCCCGAAACCACAATTCCAATTTCATTAAAAATGGGCTGTTACAATTTAGTTTTAATATTTTCACTTTTATTCAATTTAATCCTCCATCTCAATAATCAATTAAATTCACACCAATATGATTCGATCAATCATAATCAACTATTAATTCATTTATAGTTCTTCTATTATTTTTCCTTCTCTTCCTCTCCATTCCACTTCCTTTATTTACGAGTATTTGTACAAGAATCATTAGCCTTAGTATGACATGCTTTTATATAACATGAATTATTCACTATTTATACATATAATTTTAACAAAGCTATCTTCTTGAGTAGTATTCACTAAATTATTTATATTTGGACCTAGAAAATTTGAAATTAAGATCCATTTTTTGTTTTTGAAACTAGACTCAATGAAGTTTTTACCATAAAAATTTCAGAATTTATTTCAGACTATATTAATACTAGTTTTTTTTAAACCTCCCCTATTCTATTGCTAGGAAGTTTCAACTCTTTTTCACTAAAAATTAAATATCTTTTAGTACAAATCCACATTATGTTGCTTTTATGCAAAACTAGACTCAATAATATTTAGTTTCATATTTTATTTAACCTCTAACTTGATTCCTACAATTGTTGGTGAATTTTCAAAGTCGTACTACCACTGTTATCCATAAAGTGTTTAGTAAAACATTTTGCTCTTCCATGATTTGATTAAGTTTTTCTCATTTCATACATACTACATCCCAACCAAATTCAATGTCAAAACATATAACTATTAAGTTACACAAATTTTTATTTCTGTTCAAATTAGTCCTCTAGTTCAATAATCAATCTCAAACATAACATTTTAAACTCAAATGATCATTTTCAATTTACCTTTGGTGTCATACTTTGCAAAACAAAATAAATATATAACGAATATAATAATTCAATTTATAGAAATACAAACATAACATGATTTAATTTAGTAAGTTCCTTATGAACTTACCTAACAAAAATAACAACACACAAAACACCGATGACTAATCCGCCAATTAGCTCAAATCTCGATCTATATAATAATTTATTTCATTTATCAGTCCCAAGTGTTTTATAACATTCAATATAATGCATATTTCTTCCTATTAACATTTTTCATAATTTCCCTAAAGTTTTATCTTTTATTCAATTTAATTCATAAAATTGAAATGAGCTTAACTTTCATATTTGTGCTCCGATTTTTAAACCCATTCAATTTCATCCTTCAACAGCTCTCTATTATAAATAATTACAAAAATTTCATATCAATTTTGATATACTCACCATTTAGTTCCTATGTTCAAAATTAACAATTTTCACTTTACAAATTAATTATTTTTCATATCTAAGCTTAAAAGTTAATCATTTAACACCAGAACTTCAAACATTCAACTAAAGTAACATTCTCAAATTTTAATAATAATAAAAATTACAATATAAGTTAGCTAACTTATAGTATTGAAATTATGAAAACGTAAAAATTATAAGAAACAAACTAATTAAAACATACCAATTAAAGCTTGAATTTTCTCAAACAAAATTGTTTGATTTCACTCACCCATCCTTACATTTCTAATCTTTTATTATTTTATTTTATACCGTTTCTTTTGTTTTATTTTTCTATACCATGCATATATATATATATATATATTATAACATATATATGCACATGCTAATCGGCCATTCAATGGGATTTAGTGGTTAATTGCCACTTTAACCCCTTTATTTAATTCTAACTATAATTCTTTTCCAAATTGCACTTTTATTACTTGTACAATTTAGCCCTTATATTTAAATTAAGCACTAATACATTAAAATTATCTAACCGAAATTCAATTCACTTATAATATAACTATGTAAATATTTAATAAGAATATTTATAGGTCTGATTCATGGAAACGAGGTCCCGATACCTCAATTCCTAAAATCACTGACATTAGAATCAATGCACCTGTACTTTTACTAATTGTCCAATTAGCAAATTTATCCTATCAAAATTTAATATAAAATTATAATCAAGTCACAAATATTATTTAATAATATTTACTGACTCAGTTTATGGAAACGAGATCTTAAAATCATAATTTTCGACTCTCACCGACTTTGATATCATTACATTTGTACCTTAATTTACTATTAATTAAGAAAAAAAATACTAGACTAACTTAATATGATTTTATTCTAATATCATAAATATTAAATATTAATGTCTACGAACACATTTTACGAAAATGACATTTCAGAACCGAATTTTTTTTGACACATTTGGAAGCTGGGTCGTTACAAATGAAATATGAATATGTTATTTTGAGTTGATGAAAATATGGTCGTGAATGTGTTTTAGTATGTTTTTGCTTAACTTATGATGTTGTGTATGCCTTGTGGTAATTCCAAACATTTAGTGAGCTTATTTAAGCTCACACACTCCACATTAAAATCTTGCAGATAAGTAGCTCTTTCGATATGAGTGGAGCTGCCAAAGAAGTGATTTAAGCAAGACAATAACCTTCGAGTAAGTGATTTTATAATTTTTGGACACTTTGAATAAAGACAATGTAGGTTAGAGTTATAGTTTTAGTTATTATCATTATTTTATTATTACTATTTTGGGATTAGACTTATGGAATGTTGATGTTACTTTTGGACTTCGCTTATGGACATTTTGATGTTTGAGATTGATGTTAATAATGCATGTTAGGTATTCTCGATGAAAATGTATAGATATGACATGACAAATAGTTAAAAGATGTTAGTAGGTTCAGTTAAATTAAACATTAATTGTATGTTGAGTAGGAATATTTTTTAGCATGAAAAATGTTTGGACTTGTGAAATTTTAGCATTCTGGGTAAAAATATTGATACTCAAGTTAGATCTCGAAAATTTTTAAAAGGGTCCTTACTTCTCGAATAATTCTATTTCTAATATTTATTTAAATGTTTAATTAGTCATGATTACATCTCTAAAGGTTGATAGTGGTAGTCGTTGCTCTTATTTGAAATTGTGTTTGCATGTTGATAATACTCTAGAATAACGTATTTTATTGTATTTATGTGATTATTCTGAGTATGTTCCTGTTAATTTGTGCTATTTATAATCTTTTATCTCATAGGGACTAAATTGAAGGCGAAAGTACAATTAAGGGGACAAAAGTGTGAATTTGGAGACAAAATGGGCTGATACGCGATATAGGAAAAAGATTGTGCCAAAAGTACAAACATGGAAGGCACAAGGACTAAAAAGCAAATAGAAGAGATTTTATTTTGGAAGACTCTATTTTATTTTATTTATATTAGGATAATTAATGTTAGGATAATTATTAGAATTATTTTAGGATTTTATTTTAATTATTTTTATTTAAATGTATTTATCTTTAGAGAATTTAAGTTAAATTAGACTTTCTTCCTAGCACTATAAATAGGGGGTGAAGTGAATCTAATTGTGATCATCTTTTTCTCTAAACACCCCCAAAGTCTTTTGTTCTTTCATATTTTCAATAAAATTTCTTTTTCCATATTTTTATTTATTTTCTTTCCCACCATTATCATGAGCCACTAAAATCCATCTAGCCGAAAGTTGTCGATATTCCCCAAAAAAAAGTTCTTGAGGCTTAGAATCCGTACTTAGCCTTTTTCAACCAAGTATTCATCGTTTCTCCGCACTACGGGCTGACGCTTCTGTTCATGGCCCTTAAAAAGTAAGCTTTTCAACGTATGCAAAGGCGGCTGCTTTGTGTGTTTTGGAAGGATTGCACCGTCGGTTCATCAACTTACTACGTCAGAAGTTGGCGAGCCAAAGAGACAAAATGGTGTGGGATTCGCCATTGAGAAGCGTTGATCTAGCATAGGATGCTGGCTAGAGTCAGGTTCCCTAAAATCGTAAGTATAAATTCTTGGAGCTGGTGGTCGTAGGTGTCCTCTTCCACTATAACTGGCTTACTTGGTTCGAGAAGGGTCATCCAAAAGCTAAGGATTGAACCCAAGGCGGAATGAGACAACTGGAGGCTGAAACTTTCCATAAGAATTTCTTTATCTCAACTCTATTTTCTATTTTTAATTTTCGCAATATCAATTCGACTTCTTAATTCTGTTTTTGTTTTATTTTTATTTCTAGATCAAACTTTTAATTCTGTTATTTTTATTTTCTCCCAGGAACGTAGGTTTCTTGGGTACGATTTTGGCCAGGATATCAAAAAACGAGTATTTGTATAAATCCGGTCCTTGAGGATTTCGACCCTACTTCCCATTTACTGTTATTTTTATTATTTTATAGGAATAGGCTAATTTGGTGTTTTCAACGACCGCATCAAATTTTGGCACCATTGCCGGGGATCAGCAACATACTAATCTTGTTTTTTTTGTTTTCTATGACAAGATCTACTCCAGGCACTCTTGCGTTCGACTCAGAAATCGAAAAGACTGCGAAAGCTAATCGAAAGGAAACAAAACTAAGGAAAAAACAGTCAGCGGTGGTTGGAACTCAAAGCAATCCACTGCCAAAAATTAGAATCGACGACGAAGTAGAGTCTAGGGTTAACGAAAACCCTACTCGAACATTTGAAAGCAAAGAAGAAGAAGTCAATTCACCTGAAGAAGTTCTTGACGCCAGGGTTAACGAAAACCCTAATCAGGCGCAACAACAGATGGCTCAAACAATTCGACAACTGGCCAAAGCCCCGACGGAACAACCGCCATTATGTATAGCGTATCCTAATATGGATACTGATTTTGAATTAAAGTCTGGGTTAATTCAATTACTTCCAACTTTTAAAGGGTTACAAAATGAAAACCCCGATCAGCACTTAAAGGAATTTCACATGGTTTGTCTTAGTATGAAACCTCAGGGGGTAACTGAGGATCAAATTAAATTGCGTGCTTTCCCTTTTTCCCTAGCAGATTCAGCGAGGGAATGGTTATTTTATTTACCCCCTGGATCTATTACTACATAGGCTGATTTATCTCGTTTATTTCCCAACAGGTTTTTTCCAGCATCTCGAGCAGCTGAGTTAAGGAGGGAGATCGTTGGAATAAGGCAAAAAGAAGCTGAGTCTCTTTTTGACTATTGGGAGCGATTTAAGAAGTTGTGTGCGAGCTGCCCACAACACGGTATACCAGAGCAATCTCTCCTCCAATATTTTTACGAAGGCTTGAAGCTTATGGAGATGAATATGGTAGATGCTGCTAGTGGAGGAGCATTGGTCAACATGACTTCCCAACAAGCGAGAGACTTGATCTCCACAATAGCTGCAAACTCTCAGCAATTTTGAGTCAATCATGAACCTCCCAGAAGGGTTCACCAGCTAAGTAATTCTTCCATAGAAGATAAACTTGATAGACTTACTAATATTGTGAGCTCTCTTATTGCAGAAAAAGCCAAACCAGCCCGGTTATGTGGAATATGTGCTACACCTGAACACACAATAGATGCATGTCCTGTTCTGTGTGATGACTCTATAGCCCATTTAGATGCAGTGGGAAACTTTCCTGGCCACCACAAAGGCAATATGATCCCTACGCTAAAACATACAATCCAGGATGGAGAGATCACCCCAACTTGAGTTATGGGGCCAATCCACGAAACAACCAGGCGTACCAAAATCGATTTCCGCAACAGCTGCAAGGTTCAGGTAATTCTCTTGAGACTTTGGTCAATAAATTAGCAGCTAATGTCCTTGAATTTCAACAGCAGGCTCTTAATTTCCAAAGAGAGATGAAGGATTCCATAAGGGAGTTGACCACCTCAATCGAAAAATTAAATTCTCAAGGGAAGCTGCCGTCACAAACAGAACCAAACCCGAGGCAAAATGCGAATGCAGTGACGTTACAAAGCGAAAAGGTACTGGAACCAATTCCCGACAGGAATTTTGGACAAGAAAACGCCTAGGAAAAACCAGAGAAAGACGAACAGGTCTGACCGAAACCACCATTTCCTAAGATTCCACCTCCATTCCCAGAACGGTTCAATCAGAGTCGAAAAGGTAAAGAGGATAAAGAGATCCTCGAAACATTTAGGAATGTTGATATCAACATACCCCTGTTAGATGCCATCAGGCAAATTCCAAGGTATGCTAAATTTCTTAAAGAATTTTGCACCAACAAACGTAAGTTAACAGGTAATGAAAGAGTAAATATTGGTGAGAATGCATCTGCAGTATTATAGCAGAAAATGCCGGCAAAGTGTAAGGATAGGGGTATGTTTGCAATACCATGCAAAATTGGCCATTTGGGAATTAAAAAGGCTATTGTGATCTAGGAGCCTCAATAAATGTAATGCCATATTCTATTTATGAATCACTTAACGCAGGTTTTTTTCACAAAAACAGGTGTCATCATTCAATTGGCAGATAGGTCCGTTGTGTACCCAGAAGGAATCCTTGAAGATGTGTTGGTAAAAGTTAACGAGCTAATATTTCCTGAAGATTTTTATGTGGTTAAAATGGAGGAGGATAGCAACCCTGGATCCTCCGATCTCTTGTTAGGACGACCCTTTCTTAGTACGGCTAGTACTAAAATTGATGTTCGAAGTGGAACTCTCACGATAGAGTTTGATGGGGAGATTATGAAGTTTAATGTCTACGATGCCATTAGCTATCCAAGTGAAATTTTGAGTGTAAATCGTATCGACATAATTGACTCTCTAGTGGAGGAGAATTCTAAGTCAATTCGTGGAGATAATTCTGAACTTAGTAAATTTGAATTTATTAAAGAATTATTATCTTCAAATACTAAACTTTTATCCTCTATTGTGCAGGCACCAGAGTTGGAGTTGAAACCACTTCCAGAACATCTGAAATATGCATTTTTGGGTAAGGATAATACCTTACAGGTCATAGTTGCTAATAACCTCTCTATGCAAGAAGAAGAAAGTTTGGTTCATGTGTTAAAAAGTCATAAGGAGGTAATTGGCTGGACCATTGCAGACTTAAAAGGGATAAGCCCTTTAACGTGTACACATAAGATCTACTTAGAGGAAAACACAAAACTGAGGCGAGAGGCACAAAGACGGCTAAATTCGAATATGATGGAGGTGGTAAAAAAGGAAATAATCAAACTCCTGGATGCTAATGTAATTTACCCCATTTTTGATAGTAGACGGGTAAGTCCGGTACAAGTCGTGCCCAAGAAAATGGGCGTGACAATAAAGGAAAATGCTAAAGGTGACTTGGTACCTACCCGAGTACAAAATGGGTGGCGCGTCTATATTGGTTACAGGAAGTTAAACTCATACACTAGAAAAGATCATTTCCCTCTTCCTTTTATTGATCAAATGCTTGAAAGGTTAGCTGGAAAATCTCACTTTTGTTGTCTTGATGGCTATCCAGGTTTCTTCCAAATCCCAGTGGCACCAGAAGACCAGGAAAAGACCACTTTCACGTGCCCATATGGAACATTCGCATACAGAAGGATGCCATTTGGTCTTTGCAACGCGCCAGCCACCTCCCAGAGATGCATGATGAGTATATTTTCTGAATATGTGGAAAAAATTATCGAAGTTTTTATGGATGATTTTACTGTTTATGGAAATTGTTTTGATGAATGCCTTAAAAACCTGACGATAATTTTGAGTAGATACATAAAATTTAATCTCGTTTTGAACTATGAAAAGTGTTACTTTATGGTAGACAAAGGTTTAATTCTAGGACATGTTGTGTCATCTAAGGGAATTGAGGTCGATAAGGCCAAAATTGAAATTATAAACTCTTTGCCTTATCCCTCTACTGTGAGGGAAATTCATTCTTTCCTTAGTCATGCAGGATTCTACAGGCGCTTCATAAAGAACTTCTTGAAGATAGCTGAACCACTATGTGAATTGTTGCAGAAGGATAAGAAGTTTGACTTTGACCCAAAATGTAAGGAGGCTTTTGACACGCTCAAGCAAAAATTGGTCTCAGCTCTTATAGTGCAACCGCCAGATTGGAAGTTTCCATTTGAAGTTATGCGCGATGCCAGCGAATGCAGTGTAGAAGCCATGTTGGGGCAAAGTATAAACAAAGAACCACATGTCATTTGTTATGCCTTGAAAACCCTAGATGTTGCACAGAGCAATTACACCACGACAGAAAAAGAACTCTTAGCCGTTGTATTTGCTTTAGATAAATTTTGACCTTATTTATTGGGATCTAAAGTAATTGTTTTTTCTGATCATGTAGCCCTTAGGTACTTGATCTCAAAGAAGGAAGCAAAACCAAGGCTTATCAGGTGGATTCTGTTACTCCAAGAATTTGACATTGAGATTCGAGACAAAAGGGGATGTGAGAACTTAGTGGCTGACCAACTGAGCAGAATAAATGTACCTTTTGATGACATCCCCATCAAGGAGGAATTCCCTGATGAAAGCTTATTCTCGACCGAGGCACATCTCCTATGGTATGCAGATATGGTAAATTTCTTAGCCACAGGATCGTTACCCACTGAGTTAACACGTTCCGTAAGGAATAAGCTCAAACGCGACGCTCGATATTACATTTGGGATGACCCGTACTTGTGGAAACACTGTTCAGATCAGATAATATGACGATGTGTTCCAGAAACTGAGGTAACTTCTATATTTAATTTTTGTAATGCTGAAGCTTGCGGAGGTCATTTTGGGCCTAAGCGAACAGCTCACGAGATGTTAGAATGTGGGTTATATTGGCCTACAATTTTTCGAGATGCATATAACTTCTGTAAGTTTTGCGATAGGTGCCAACATACAGGTAACATCACTAAATGAAATCAAATGCCCCTATCCCCAATTCATGTATGCGAAATCTTTGACGTTTAGGGCATCGATTTTATGGGCCCATTTATTTCTTCATTTCGCAATGTGTATATAATTCTTGCGGTAGACTATGTCTCTAAGTGGATAGAAGCAAAGCCTACACGCAACGATAATGCCAAAACTATTGTGGAATTTCTAAAACAAACTATTTTTTCCAGGTTTGGCACACCTTGAGCTTTAATCAGTGATCATGGCACCCACTTTTGCAACAAAGTCATGGAGGCACTATTGTCAAAATATGGAGTCCATCATCGTATAGCTACGGCTTACCATCCCCAAACGAATGGTCAAGCTGAGGTTTCAAATAGGGAAATAAAGACTATTTTAGAGAAAACGGTACGGCCCAACCGAAAAGATTAGAGTCTTCGGCTCAATAACGCGCTTTGGGCCTATCCAATAGCATATAAAGGACCAATTGGAATGACCCCGTATCGACTTATTTTTGGCAATGCTTGCCATCTTCCGGTGGAATTAGAGCATAAAGCTTATTGGGCGGTTCGACAATGTAACATGGAGTTGGACCCAGCAGGAAGGGCGAGAAAGTTAGATATCCAAGAGCTGGAAGAAATCCGCAACGATGCTTATGAGAATGCTCATATTTATAAAGACAATACCAAGTTGTTCCATGATATGAAAATTGCTCAGAAGTATTTTTCGGTAGGACAAAGAGTTTTACTTTATAACTCTGTGTTGAAATTATTTCCAAGTAAGCTTTGATCACGATGGCAAGGACCTTTTGTCGTTACTAAAGTATTCCCTCATGGTGCGGTTGAAATAGAAAGTGAAGAATTGAGGAAGCGGTTCAAAGTCAATGGCCAGAGGTTGAAGCCGTTTTACGAAAATTTTCAGGCCCACACGGTTAAAAAAATTCAATTAGAGCCACCATAGAACCATTCAAGGCGTCGAGCTAACGACGTTAAACAAGCGCTTGTTGGGAGGCAACTCAATATTTATTTTTATTTTTATTTTTCATTTTTATTTATTGTTTATTGTTTATTAGTTATTATTTATTATTTATCATTTTCTTTTTATTTGTTTTCTTTTAAAATAAATTTCTCTTCTTCCATCTAGGCAAAATAGAGCGAAAATACGAAGAAAAGAAGGAAAAAATGCACCAAACAGCCCTATTCATGGTACCAAGCAGCCCCTATTCCAACCTTATTCCAGCACTAGAATGACATATTCCTGCAACCAAACAGCCTCTATTTCATATTCTATTCCAGCCCAGAATGCCATATCCCTGTAGCCAAATAGTCCTATTCCGGCTCTAGAATCCCCAAAACCTGCAGCCAAACACCCTTTTTTAGCAAATAAAACCCCTAAACCTTACCATTTTTTTCCCCCAAATTTCTTTTCCCTTCTCCATAGCCGCCGACTCCTTTCTCCTCCACCACCCACCGCCGATTTCTCAGCCACCATGGTGAGAACCCGAAGCCGAACTGCCGTTACACACATCACCCACCCTGTCTCCACCCCTTGCCGCTTCACCATCTTCTTCTCCACCGTGTGCGCCAACCGACGGTAACTACATAGGGAGTTTTTCTAAACTTTTTTTCTCCGCCTATTTCTTTTCCTTTTACTTTCACATCTAGGACTATGTGTTTTAAGTGGGAGGGCGGCATTCTTCGTTATTACTGTCATTATCTGCTATTTTTGCTGTCATATTGTTGTTGCTGCTGTTTTGTGCTCGTTTCTGCCCATTTATTTTAAGAATATCCTACCGTTTTTCATGCCCAAGATTTTACCAGGAATTGCCTACTGTTTGACCTACAAGTATGATTCTTACCTTCTGAGGAAGTTATGATTTTTCCCATAGTTGATGCCATCTCCACTGTTTTATTTTTATTAGGCTAAAAATAATTGTGATCAATAGAGTTAACTCTATCTTGCTTTTTGTAAAATTGATCAGGTTTAATATAAAGTGAACACTTAAAATGATTGCATGCTTAATTTATGTTCATGGCTATTAGGTGATTATTGAAACTTATTTTTGACACTTAAATTATTTTTCCTGAGTTCTCAAAAATTTTAAAGTTCGTTTAATTTTTAAAAAATGTTTTCCATGGTTATGAGTACAGCTTAGAACATGACTGACTGAGTAACCGGGGTAGGGTGCTTGGGTTGTCATTCTACTTTGCGTCAAAAGGTTGTGTGACGTGATAGGTAAAACTCCGCTAACCAAGGTTATGAGTGCGGCTTAGATCGTGACTGACTGAGTAACCGGGATAGGGTGCTTGGGTTGTCATTCTACTTCGCGTCAAAAGGTTGTGTGACGTGATGGGTAAAACTCTGCTAACCGAAAATAAATAATTTTAGGAGTATGTTGGGCTGAGTAACCGAGGTGGGGTGCTTGAGTTGTCATCTCTCTTCGTGTCAAAAGGTTTAATATATTCCTAGGTAAATAAATGATACCAAAAATAAAAAATAAAAATAAAAAAAAGAAAAAAATAATTACTAATAAAATTGCAGTTGAGGACTAAAGGAGGAAATAATTAGGGTGTCTTGGTAGGTTTGGTAATTTACCTAAATAGTATGAAATAACTCAAGTCGATCTTAATTTTTATGTGAATTAATTAGAATACTTTTTCTGTTTTACTTAAAGCAAGCTTAGAGGTTTTTTTATTTTTCATATGCATTCTTAACTAATTTTTATGAAACTTTGGAGTGGTATTTCTCTTATGGCAGAATCTAGCCTTCACAAGTCGATAAGAACCATACTTGAGGGCAAGCATGGGCTAAGTAGGGGGAATTTGATAATACTCTAGAATAACGTATTTTATTGTATTAATTATGTGATTATTCTGAGTATGTTCCTGCTAATTTGTGCTATTTATAATCTTTTATCTCATAGGGACTAAATTGAAGGCGAAAGTAAAATTAAGGGGACAAAAGTACGAATTTGGAGACAAAATGGGCTGATACACGACATAAGAAAAAGATTGTGCTAAAAGTGCGAACATGGAAGGCACAAGGACTAAAAAGCAAATAGAAGAGATTTTATTTTGGAAGACTCTATTTTATTTTATTTATATTAGGATAATTAATGTTAGGATAATTATTAGAATTATTTAGGATTTTATTTTAATTATTTTTATTTAAATGTATTTATCTTTAGAGAATTTAAGTTAAATTAGACTTTCTTTCTAGCACTATAAATAGGGGGTGAAGTGAATCTAATTGTGATCATATTTTTCTGTAAACACTCTCCCCCAAAGTTTTTTGTTCTTTCATATTTTCAATAAACTTTCTCTTTCCATATTTTTATTTATTTTCTTTCCCACCATTATCATGAGCCACTAAAATCCATCTAGCCGAAAGTTGTCGATATTCCCCAAAAAAAAGGTTCTTGAGGCTTAGAATTCGTACTTAGCCTTTTTCAACCAAGTATTCATCGTTTCTCTGCACTACGGGCTGACGCTTCCGTCCATGGCCCTTAAAAAGTAAGCTTTTCAATGTATGCGAAGGCGGCTGTTTTGTGTGTTTTGGAAGGGTTGCACCGTCGGTTCATCAACTTACTACGTCAGAGGTTGGCGAGCCAAAGAGACAAAATGGCGTGGGATTCGCCATTGAGAAGCGTTGATCTAGCATAGGATGCTGGCTAGAGTCAGGTTCCCTAAAATCGTAAGTATAAATTCTTAGACCTGGTGGTCGTAGGCGTCCTCTTCCACTATAACTGGCTTACTTGGTTCGAGAAGGGTCATCCAAAAGCCAATGATTGAACTCAAGGCGGAATGAGACAACTGGAGGCTGGAACTTTCCCATAAGAATTTCTTTATCTCAACTCTATTTTCTATTTTTAATTTTCGCAATATCAATTTGACTTCTTAATTCTGTTTTCGTTTTATTTTTATTTCCAGATCAAACTTTTAATTCTGTTATTTTTATTTTCTCCCAAGAACGCAGGTTTCTTGGGCACGATTTTGGCCAGGATATCGAAAAACTAGTATTCGGATAAATCCGGTCCCTGAGGATTTCGACCCTACTTCCCCTTTACTATTATTTTTATTATTTTACAGGGAATAGGCTAATTTGGTGTTTTCAATGACCGCATCACATGTGTATAAGTTTTGATAGTTGTTGTAACATCTTGTAATTTGGGTCCGACAACCGGACCGGGTTCGGGGTGTTATATTTCCACCAATGTGCTTACAAGTGTGGGGTCCAATTTACACCCCTACCCATAAAGGCCACGTGCAAAAATTCAACATCTCTTAAGTAGGGTTTGATTAAGGGTGATGGAGGAACGAGTAGATTACGAATATACGTTTCTAAATTTTGATCTTTTGCCTATATATAAAAAAGAATACAAAATATTAAATTCTAATGTAACAAGAAAATATTTAAATTAAATTACATTAAATATAATAAAAAGAATTCTTACCATTTGCAATTGGTCGATCAAAATATGCTTAGATATTTTGTTATTGTTAATTTCAAAAAAAACAAAATAAATTGTAAAATAAAAATAATTTACATAAATTTTAAGACAATTTTAATAAAAAATGAGAGTTGAGAGAGAATTAAAATTTGAGTGAAAAATTAAGGGAGAATTGAGAAAAATTTGAGAGAGATTTGAGAATCCAAATGAGAATTAAGATTGAATTGAAAAAAATTGAAATTGATTTTTATATAAAAAAATATCTAATAAATATCTAACAAAAACCTCATTAATTTAGTCAAATTAGTAAGGACCCTTTCCTTTCCCTCCTTTTCGACTTTCCCTCTTTTTCTCCAAATCCAAACATCCTGTAACTATTTGAAGATTCAAAAAGAAAAAAAAAACAAACTTGGAACCGAATATAATCTTTGCTATTTTGTTTATTGAAATTGGTGAAGAATGGAAGAAGAGAAGGAGAAGAAGAGGTGGAGTGTTGCGTACACCAAGCACGTCAAACAGAAGCGCAAAGTTTATCATGACGGTTTCTTAGATCTTCACATTTCATCCAACAAGGTCAATCCTTCTTGCTTCTATACCTTTCTCTGTTTGTTTCAAATCATAATTTTGTGGTAATCATGGGCATGGCTGCCTCCACAGTTGATGTTGTACGATGAGTCCGACAAGCTTCTAGAATGCAGGATGTTGAGAAGAGATGAAGTTGTTAGCTATGCCCAAACCCTCACTTTCGCTGCATATTTTGTTGACGTTGGCCTTCTCCAGTCTCCTCCTTATCTTAATTTTTCAGATGCCAGAAAAAAGAGCAATGAAGTCAAGCCAATTGATCGAAGTCTGAGCCCTTCACAAAAGATAATCAGAGGTTAGTTTCTTTGCAATTGAATTGTTAATAATTTCCGGATGTTTCTGTTACTAGTTTACTATTTTGATATGAATTTCACTTGTATTTCAGAGTTCAAGAAGAATGAACTTCAAAAATATGTTGCTCAGCAAACTGGTCCAACTACAACGAAAGCTAGTGTCACAGGTTAGTTGATGAAAATGCTGCACTATTTCTAATGTTTATGAACTTCATTTTACTACTAAATGGACCTTTTTGTAAATGACTGATTGCTATAACTATTCTCACCACTGCTATGTATCATTCAGTTTTCATGTTGTCACTCTATGACTGTTTTATGCTGTAGTACCAACTACCAAGCGTTCTATTCCTACCAGCCAGGTAAAAAAAAAAAAAAATCTCTTCATTGTGGAGAGCAAATATTTTCTCTCATATAGTACTAGTCTGACATTGACGTTTGTGTCACTCTTGGCATTCGGAAAATCACTCTAAGCCTATGATAAGCACATATTGATTCTCATCATGGATGGATGAAAAACCACTTCTCACTCCGATTTGCACCTAGCTGAATCCCAAGCACCTAAGACTCCTTATCTCCTTATAGTCCAGGGCATACGTATAAAGAATCTTTATGTAGGAAGAACCGGTCCAGATAGGAAGTCTGCTCCTTGCTTCTTCAGATCACTGTTTGAGTTCTCTACTAAATCTATATATATTTGTTTTATCCTTTCTCATGCCTTGAAATAGAATCTTTAGTTGACTTCATTCAGAGTAGGTGAACTTTTAAGTTGCTTAGAGTGGATGCTGAGTTTTGTCCCACACATTCTCTCTGGAAATCAGTGATTGCAAAGATACATGTTGGGGAATGAAAGAAGTGAATTCATTTCCGGGAGAACTTTAGAACTGCTGATTGATCTCTCCTATTACACCTACCCTACCACCAAGTTCCATTTTTAGCTGGGGTTTTGCCTGATGTATTCTGTCGTTTCATAGAGCTATAATTTGGCAGTTGTCAGGGCAAATTTTATTGGTGGTGTTCTCACTATCAACATTTTAATTTGTTAGGATGTCATTTTGTTATTAGATCTTTATATCCAAAAATTCTCTTTCTCTAAACGCATCTCTCTTGTAAAAAGTTTTGTCCCTCATTTTTCAACATTTATTGAGGGAATAAGAACTTCTTTTGGCAAAGGAATGGAAGAACGATGCTGAAATTGACTCGCATGCTACCTAATGATCAGTCCATAGATCACTATTCACATTTTGAGCTAGGTGCGAAGCAATCTTGTATCAGGTTTTTTTATTTTTATTTTTATTTTTAATAGAGATCCTATTTACTTCTCCACATCATTTAGCTTCCTACTGTCAAAGGCAACCATTGGGCAAAGATCCTATTAATGGCGTAGTTTGGATTTTTGTACCTTACGAAAGGAGCCATTGCATATATTTTTGGAACAGCTTTTGTTTTGAGAGAGTTGAAATAGCACTTATCTCATTGATATACATTCACCCTTTCTCATGTCTTTAGACAAAGACTCCATTCTTTCTGCTTTGGTATCTTATTGATCAAAACTTGTGGTGCTGTTCTTTCATTGATAAAGAATTTAGGTTTTTCAAATAATTGATTTAAAGACCTATTAATGCCAACCCATGTTACCCAAATTCTTCATTTTCTCTAAAGTACTCACGTTCAACACCTACATTCAACATATATTTGGATTTGAGTATAGGGGTTACAATCCAGCAAATATATGGAGAAACTAAAAAAAAGGAGCATACTCATGTCGGAAATGTACCATATCCAACATTCATCCAGAGTCGAAGAAACATAGCATCTAACAATTGATCGGTGGAGCTGATCATTTAGATGTTTCAATTCATAGATGATCAAATTTGTGACTTAGGATATTCTCGAAACTCAAAAAGGAAAAAAGTTGTGAGTGAGTTTAGCAAAAAGAGAAGCAACTAGGATAAAAGGAAACAAGTGACTCGAGGAAAAAAATTGTTGATAGCTTGAACCAGTCAAATGAATAGTGGTTAATATGTCTTTGATTGAACACTACTTGAAAATGTCCTCAGACTTCATTTACCATTGAGGTTGAAAAGTGCTTTTCAACTCAAACCATGATTTTAAGTCAAAAGTGATATAAACAAGTAGCTTTTTGAACCAAATCATGTTTCTAAATTGGGATTTTAACCTAAGCCAAAAAGCCAAAATTTTTAGTTTTGGCTTTTGCAAAACTACTTTTGGTCAAAATTACTTTCTTATCCTCATGAAAGAAACATATCTTTTACTTTAGAACATAATGTGTAAAATGGACATTTTACGTTCTCAATGCACTTTTTGACAGTAATAGTAAACATTGTCAAACTTTTCAAAAGCACTTTTTAACTTCAATGGTAAACCAGCCTTCAATGCTCTTGGAAATTCTTGATTGAATGTATCTATATGCATTAGGATTTTGATTCAAGGATCTCTTTGTTTAAGAGACAAAATGCGATGGTCAAACAATTTATTCAAACTCTTTCTCAAATTTGATAAATGTTGGTTGATTGTAGATTGAGTTATAGATCAATTCCCATAGCAATATTTCATTGAGATGAGTCCGACGTGGATGTGAAGTTGAACTTCAACTTTATAGCACCTTGTTTTCGTTACTGGTCATGTTGGTTGATGAACAGAGAAAGCTCTTAGAAAGCTAGTTTCTTTAGAGAGATGTAGTAATAATATCTGGAGAATCAATATCCTCATTTGCTCATCTGGTTGAGACTGGTGATTGCAAAGGAAGCAAATTTTAAGGAAATGATAGCAATAATGGCGGGAGCTGGGAATGAGTGAGTGGAAAAATAAATTTGAAAGTGGTGGAGCTTTTGGGAAAGAGTGGTGAGCCTTACCATTACTTGTTTTGTGATTATATTTTCTGCTTATCTTTCACTTAATTCTTGAAGATAGTTTAGTCAGCTCGCTTTTCTATTTTCACCTTTATATGCATATATACATGGAACATATATTTTTTAATTTCTTTGTCAAGATTGGTATGGCATATGAATGTTGTATTGTCACCTAAAATGCTACAGTTGGAGGCATATGTACTTTTCAAATTTTCATTTTTTTTTTCTATCAGATCCGAGATAGATGCTCAAATACGAAATCTGAAATAAGATGGGAGAATAATTTAATGATTACTTTCTCATTATATGCCTAAGTTCACATTCCATTTTTACACTCATCTGTTTAGGTTGAACTACTATCACACAATGAAGCATGTGAAACAAAGTACCAGCTCCTGTTAATTCCAGTCCATGAAAAAGATAAAGTGGCTATTCTTTTAGCAGTCTTTAGGTGAATGACCACTGCCGGACAGATCTATCATTTATTCATATAAGCATCGCCTTGTTAAGGGGTGGAAACTGGACCCAACCTTTGGGGGAGGTGGCAGGTTGCTTAACTATGTGCTTGGAACACTATGTTGCTTAAACACTAATTTTTCCTTAAAGTACTTGTGTCTAGCATATGTCCAGTTAGACATGGGTAAGGAGGTCCAGCTTTCTACATATTTGCGAAACTTCTGAAAATGACGATACTACTGTTGGATATCTATTGGGTGCAAACCTTATGAAAATGACCATACTCCTATTGGACGTATATTGGATTTGATACTCACTCTTGAGTTCAAGTAACACTGTCAACACCTACATTTTGTTTAAAAAAAATTGTGGTTGAGAGTCTAGGTCCTTGATAATCTGAGTCGACACTTGATGCTGCCCTGGCTAGATTAGAGTTAAGTTCTTACAAGGGTAACTCGTAGTCCGCAGTCAATAGGGTGTGATTCATGGGGGCATGAATGCGTGATCCATGTGGAAGAAAAATATTATTTATATATATATTTTACAGTTCATGCCATCTATATCATTTGTATTTAGGTTAATACTATTAACATAGAGCCTAAAGTGCTGATAAAATAGAGCTTTTTTAAAGTTTTGAGAAGAGAAGTTATAACATAAGTAATATTTGGCTAACTTAATGTGGAAGTGTTGTAGATTTAGAGAACTCTCTGATAAGAATGGTATCACAAATCTAACTCGAAGAAATAGAAAGATCAAGAATGTTTTAGGTAATCCTAAATTAAAGGACAAAGCAAATAAAAAAATTAATCAGGGGAAAAACTGAAGTAAATATAAAATTTGAATGTGAAGTAATATAATTCTCCTTATAGTTTTGTGAATTACTAAAGAATGAGAATAGATAATAATCTCATTAAATATTAGT
This sequence comes from Gossypium stocksii, assembly GCA_020496765.1. Lineage (NCBI taxonomy): Eukaryota > Viridiplantae > Streptophyta > Magnoliopsida > Malvales > Malvaceae > Gossypium > Gossypium stocksii. The sequence continues at coordinate 49,867,188 of CM035624.1, forward strand.
TACCACACACATCAGTACGATTTTGAAGAAGTTTGGTTTTAGCTTCGTCTAAAGCCTCAATGAACTTCCAATATAAGTTACATCTTCAAAAATTATGAGATACAAGCACCTAGCTTATGCTCTTGTAGTAGGAAAGCTCTTCCACATACGAGCTCAATCACTCACTTGGACTTTCTTCTTTACCGGGTGCTAAGCTTAGGGAGTAGTTTTTTGGTAGTTATGGTTGCTTGAAGCTTTGACATTATTTAATACTTGATGTTTTGAGGAGGGAAACTTGAATTTTGTATTTTCTTTTTCTTGGTATTCTATACTTGTATCTATACAGTACACTGGAACAACCAGCAGACCCACTCTACTTTTTGCTCTCTCTGCATAACTCGGAGAATTTATGCAAGAGAATCCCTTTTGATTTATTACATTATCTTTGTAGCTTCTTTCCACTCTTCCCCTTCAGACTAACATATTTTTGTCATTTAGAATGGCAAGTCTTGTATACTACACAAGTAACTCAAAAGGCCAAGAAGTACCATGATGGCTTCTTAAAACTCGTAAATTCTGCAGCGCTGCAGAGACAGGTCTATATTCACAAACTTTATTTCTCCTTTCTCTTGGCAATTGGAATAATTTTCTTTGTCAAATATGAGACATAAATTACTTCGTGGCTTTTTTTTTTTTTTTTTTTGAATTGGTTGTTTTTCTATCACTTGCTTTATAAGTTTGGTCCCGGCCTTGTCCTTTTATATACTTAATTGTAAATTGGTTTAGGTCCGTCTGCTCATAGGAATTGGCGTCCAGAAAATACTAGAAAATTCTTCTTGGGAAATGTAAAGATTTTTCTTGAAAATCTAGATTTGTTTTATTTGTATGATTCAATCAGAAAAGCTTTTTCTTGTTTAATTATTTTTGAAAAATATACTTTTCTTTCAAATAGTAATATTTTAATATAGTTGTTGTTTCTAAAAATATTATATCATTAAATACTTAAGTTAATACTATTTTTATTAAAACATCAAGTATATTAATATTTAAAAATTATTAAAATATTATTTCAATTAATATAATTAGTACAAAATTATTCTCATTGGCATAAACATTAAAATATTAAAAACTATTTATTATCAAACTATTAGTTTTTTAATATTAATGATTTAAATTTTTTTATTTTTAATGATTTAAATTTTTTTATTTTAACTTAAAATATTATATTATTAAATATTATTAAAAATACTTTAAAATAGTATTATAATGATTAAGATATTATTTTTAATAATGTTTATACTATTAAAATAATAATATTTTACATTAAAATATTTATAATTAGATATAGTAATATAGAATTTTTTAATTAAATATTATTAATACTAATTTAGATATTGATGGCGTTATTGTTTATTATTAAAATAGTAAAATTCATTATATTAATAACTTATTATTTAAATATTTTTAAAATTTAAAATGAAACATTTCTTGTTAAATCTCAATTTTAAAAAGTATGGCAAAAATGTCGATTGAGTCTTAGCTCTGTTGGCATTGTTGCCAGTAAAGGAAGATGTGGTTCGAGTATGTTAAAGTGTGTTTATCTTCCTATATAAGAGTTGGAGTAGATTATGAGTAGTTCTAAGTATTATATCAACTTAAAAACTTTTACTTGCACAATTGAATTAGATTTTCAAAAAAGAATATGGCAAAAACCTATTCATGTGGGACTATACTTGTACGAGTGCTTTTCTAGAAAAAAAATGTTTCCCTTTTTAGAAAACATGTCTCATTTTCTCCTTACTAATAAGTCATTATCTGTTGAGCAAGTCATTTTTCATTACACAAACATAAGAAGATACAGAAATCTGTTTTTTTTTTTTTTTTTTTCTGATACTATTTTCTGTAAAAACAAATGGACCGTTTGTTCAATTCCATTTTTCTTTTAACTCCTCTTAATGTGTAATTAATGGTCAGACTTGGTTACTGGCTCTGTAATTCAGATTATGTTATATGATGGAAGCAAGAAACTAATAAATAGCAGATTCCTCAATAAAGATGAAGTTATACAATCTGGCGAATCAATAACGTTTGATGCTCATTTGGTAAATATTGGAGAAGCTGAAGGAAACCGTCCAGGCCTCATGGACTCTGATGCCCATGTAAGCAATTATAATGCTGCTGGAAAAACAGAGATGATCCACAGAGTGCAGAATCGTCTTAAAACCCGCAAATCTTTTTTGAAAGGTTAGCTGGTGCCTATACTGATAATTTAACTTGTATTTCCTTTATGGTACATGATTGAGGTTGGTCCTTTCTATCAGTTATTTTTCACATTCCATCTGCTATTTAGTCTTATATCTATTATTATTTCTGTAGCTCTCCTGAAGACCGAACTGATACTTCTCATTTATCTATTCTTTTTCTTTTTATGATCCCTAGCATGATTTTCCCCCAAGTTTGAACCGAACACTAGAAATTTTCTTTATTCTCTTCATTTCATAAAAGATTGTCTTATTTTTATAAGGTTTCTTTCTGTTCTAGTTTTTTGGTCTGTTTTAGGTACTGATAATCCCGTTGAAGTTTTTTTGGCTTAATTTTGCAGGGAAACCTCAAAAAATTGCTTCTTCAAAGGTATATTCAGATCCAAGTTTTAGCATCCCAATTATTGCTGAGACAAAATCAAGCCAGAATATATCTGCAGACAAGCCTTTACGTGATGGTAAATGTATTCTTTCCTTGATCTGATCATCATATATGACAAAGTCAACAACCTTCAAGAAAGTCTTTTCTTCCACCAATTTTTCTTCCCTTCCATGCAAGATTTCATGTTTTTCTCCTCAATGTACAAACAAAAATATCAGTATGTGTTGGTGTTTTCCAAAGAGAAAGTAGAGAACTTAAAGTACGGAATGAAAAACAAATTTCTTTACATTCAACAAAGCATTATAAGTTTTTTAAGTCAATCAACTTACCAGACACTAACTACTACCACTAAGTAAACTTGAAACTTGTAATACATTACTTGCAGACATAGATAAAATGACTAATCACCTCAATCAGCACCTAAACACCAATACATGACCAAACTAAACTTCAAAACTTGACAAAAAATAAAGTCACAAAAGAACTAAGTAAATTAGTATGCAACTTGTTACATTCTGCATGCATCAAGTTGACTGCAGCTGCATGGTTGGCCATTGTGCAACACTCTTCCTTGGCCTTTATGTAGCAAATACCAATGCTATCTTTCAAGTTTCTGAATCTTGTAGCTCTAAAGGGCTTAGTTAAGGTGTCTGCAAGCTGGTCTTTAGAACTACAATGAACCAATTTCACTTCCTTTAATTGCTCAACTTCTCTCACAAAATGATATTTGATCTTGAAGTGTTTTGTTTTGCTATGAAACACTGGATTCTTTGCAATTGCAACAGCAGATTGGTTGTTAGAATATATCTCTGTTGCTTCCTCTTGATTCAAGTTCAAATCAGACATAAGCTTCTTTAACTAAATGACCTGGCTAACAATTGCTGCAGCTGAAACATACTTTGCTTCAGTTGTTGATTGAGCCACAATGTCTTGTTTCTTTGAACTCTAACAAAACATTGCTAAACCAAGTGTAAAACAATAACCTGGTGTGCTCTTCATATCATCTGTTGATCTAGCCCAGTCATTGTCTGTGTATCCAACTAGCTTCAAGTCACTGGCCTTAATGAACTAACTCCACGGTCTAGAGTCCCCTTGACATATCTTAAAACTCTTTTGCTGCCTTAAAAAGAATCTCATTGTAGCAATGTGTGAACTTGGATAAAAAAATTAACAACAAACATATTGTCTGGTCTAGATGCGGTCAAGTAAATTAAGCATCCAACAAGGCTTTTATAGCTTGTCTCATTTACCCTCTCAGAGTCACCTTTGTTGGTGAGCTTTTCTCCTTGAGCAATAGGAGTGCTTGTTGGCTTACAGTTTTCCATACAAAACTTACTTGAAATCTTCAAGGCAAAGGCCTTTTGGCTTATGAAAATGACCTGTTGAGTCTGAAACACTTCCTTGCCAAGGAAGTTATCTTCCCTAAGTTTGACATCTCAAACATATCTTGCATCTGCTTCTTAAATTCAGTAACCAACTCATTGCTGCTACTAGTCACTAGGAAATCAACACATACAGTGGGACTACCAACAAGGTTTCCCTCTCAACTTTCTTCACATACAATGTTGGCTTACTGATGCTTCTTTTAAATCCCAAACTTGACAAATGACTGTAATTTCTTTCATACCAGTCTCTTGGAGCCTATTTCAGGCCATAAAATGCCTTTTTTAGTCCGTAAACTTTTTAGTCTGTAAACTTTGGTTTTATTCTCTGTTGCTACAAAGCTTTCTGGTTGATCAACATAGATTTTGTCCTTTAGAAAGCCATTCAAGAAGGTTGACTTTACATCCAATTGATGTATCTTTTATCCTTTTTGAGCTGCTAGAGCTAGTAGCAGCTTGATGGTGTCCAACCATGGTGCAAAGGTTTCACCATAGTCCGTACCATACTATTGACTGAAGCCCTTTACAACCAACCTGACCTTAAACCTATTGACAGGTCCATCAGGATTCATCTTGGTTCTGAAAACCAACTCCAATGATCTTGTGGATTGGTCTATCAACAAGTTCCCAAGTTTGATTTTTATTAATCATGAATATCTCAACTTTTATGGCCTCTCTCCATCCACTTCTTTGTGTAGCTTCTTCAAAATTTACAGGTTCCGGTACTGTTAAGTCACATCTTTGACAAACTTAAGCAATAGGCCTAGTGCCTTTAATAGGTAAGTCATCAAATCTTTCATCTTCTCGAATCTCAACTTCAATAGGCTGCAGGTCTGCTTCTTGCTGACTTTGTTCAAGTAGTTTAGCTTCAGTAGCATCCCATTTCCATGTACTTCATTAAACTTCACATCCCTGCTTGCAAGAATCTTGTTGGTGAAAAGATCAAAGATCATGTACCCCTTTTTGGTGTTACTGTATCTAACAAAGATGCCTAGTAATGATCTTCTTTCCAGTTTGCTTCTTTTCACAGCTAGTACATGAGCATAATTGATGCAACCAAACACTCTTAGGTGTGAGACAGATGGTTTGAATCCAAACCAAGCTTCAAATGGAGTCTTTCCTTTCACAGCCTTGGTTGGCAGTTTATTTAGCAAATACACAGGTATTTACAGCTTTTACCCAAAATTTGTTTGACAGTTTGCTTTCAAACAACAAAAATCTGGTCATATCCATCACTGTCTTATTCTTCCTTTCACAGACAACATTCCACTGTGAAGTGTAGATGTTGGTCAGCTGTTGCTCAATGCCTGCCTCTTTTCAAAAACTCTGAAACCTTTCTGATGTGCACTCAGTCTATTGTCTAATCTGAGTATCTTCAAATTGTAGTTGGCTTGATTTTCAGTAGTTGCTTTGAACTTCCAGAAGATCTCAGCTATGACAGACTTCAACTTCAAGAAATAAACCCATCAGTGTCTTGTGCAGTCATCAATAAATAGAATAAAATACCTGCTGCCACTTAGTGAAGTTGTCATAGGTCCACAAACAACAGTATGGACTAGGTGTAACTTGTCATTGGCTCTCCAAGCTTTGTTGATGGGAAATGGAAGCCTAACCTACTTCCCAAGCTGACAGACTTCACAAACATTTTGGTATGCCACTTTGGATATGTTTTCAATCAAATCGAACTTATAAACTTGGCTAAGGTACCTATACTTAACATGTCCCAATCTTTTGTGCCACAGACATGAGTCATCTACTGAGCTGGCATAAGCTTTTGAATTCATCAGATTCACATCCAGAACAAAGCACCTATCAATCATATCTCTTGACACTAGCTCTTGACCAGATGGGTCCATAATCATACATGTTTTTCTTTTGAAAACAAGAGAATAATTCTTCTCTAGTAGTTGACCAACACTAAGCAGATTTTTGTCTATTTCAGGTACCAAAAGAACATCTGAAATTGATTTTGTACCTGAGGGAGTGTTAATCAAGACTTTCCAATTCACTTTGGAGACAAGCTTGTATCAATCTCCTTGAAAATGCTTTCATTAGAAACCATATGGTTTGTGTAGCCATTGTCAAATAGCCTATATTTCTTGGCTCTGTTGCAAGTTGCAAAACAAGAAGCAGTAAAAACATGCTCCTCTTGAGCTTGACTTCTCTTAGCAGCCTGAGTTTGGACATTGATCTACTATTGCTGCTGTTTTTGCCTTTTTTTTTTGCACTCCCTTTCCATGTGACCAAATTGTTTGCAGGCTCTACACTGAATGTCAGGCCTGAACCAGCAATACTTTTCCAGATGTGTGGACTTCTTGCTCCATGGTGGATACTTTTTCTTTCCAGCGTTTCTTTTTGGCTTTTCTTTCTTTTCATTCAAACTCTTCTTTCCCTTATAGCTTAAGGAGCTCGAGCCTTCTTTGTTTCTGGCTTGGAATGCTCTTTCATAATGCTCCTCTTGTCTACATGCTTTTCTTTTCTCTTGAGCATAAAATGATTTATCAACTTATACAAGGAAATTGTTAACAAGTCTCTTGAGTCTTCCAAGGAGGAAATTTTGGACTCATACCTCTTAGGAGGTGTTGTGATGACCTTCTCAACAATCCTGCTGCCACTGAACTAGTCTCCAAGTAACCTGATGCTGTTAATCATTGTCATAATTCTATCTGAGTATTGCTTAACTGTTTCAGCCTCTTTCATCTTCAAAATTTCAAAGTTCCTCCTTAGATTGATGAGTTGTTGCTGCCTTGTCTTTTCTAAGCCTTGGAACTCCTCTTTTAGCTTGTCCTAAACTTATTTGCGAGTCTCACAGGTCATGATCCTGGTGAAGATAACATCTAAAACACCATTTTGCAGGCAGGACATTGCTTTGTATTTCTTGTCACACTCATCACTGTGTTGCCTTATCTGAGCAATGATAGGATTTGCTATCAAGGGTGGTGGCTCCCTGTCTGTTTCAACTACGTCCCACAAGTCATAGGCCTGGAGTTAAGTCCTTATCTTCACTACCCAAATGTGGTAGTTCTCTCCAAGAAAGACAAGTGGTGGAGGTGGTGAGAAGTTTGCTAAGGACATATCTAACAACAAGAAACAAAGCAGCTTTTGTCTTTCTCAACAAGAAAACATAAACAAAAAACAGTGGCCCTCAAAGACAACAGGTTCTTGATACCATTTGTTGGTGTTTTTCAAAGAAGAAAGTAGAGAACATAAAAAAGAAAAAACGAGCAGCAAAGGAATGAAAAACAGATTTGATTACATTCAACAATGCATTACAAGTTTTTAAGTCAATCAACTTACCAAACACTAACTACTACGACTAAGTAAACTTGAAACTTGTAAAACATTACTTGTATACATAGATAAGCTGACTAATCAGGTCAATCAGCACCTAAACACCAGTACATGACCAAACTAAACTTCAAAACTTGACAAAAAACAAAGTCACAAAAGAACTAAGTAAATCAGAGTGCAACTAGTTACATTCTGCATGCATCAAGTTGACTGCAGCTGCGTGGTTGGCCGTCGTGCAACAGTATGGAGATTCTCTCACTTGGCCCATGACTAGCTTGCGTGGCTGTTTTGCAAATTATTGGTTAATTTATTCTTCTGTCCTGTGCAATGTACTCAATACTATATTATGTAATATTTTGGTATGTGGTGCATATATGCTACTTTCTGCTTGGATGTAAACTTTGACAATCGCTTAAAATATGCTTGCTAGGGAAAAACAAGTTTTTTCCTTTTTTTTTGTGGGGGCAGCAATGCATGATTTTGATTAGTGCTGCACTGATGTCATAAGGAATTAATCTTTTGTTTTGTCTCTGCAGCTACTCAAATCCTGTCCATCCTCCGGAAACCTATGATACAAGTGGGCATAGCCACACAATCTATTGATAAGAACGTCATGAATCCAGTCAGCTCTGTGAAGGATCCTCAAAATTCATATTCGACTAAAAACTTTATTGAATGTAGCCAGCTACAAGAGATATCAATAGCACATCATGGATCAAGTGGGAAATTGGATAATATCGAATCAAATGAATGCATAGACATAAATATACCCCCCGATATCTATTCTAAAGGCAAGTTTAAGTTCTATCATGTGAAATTGCTATATTAGTTGCTTTTGGCTTTTCCTAAATTATCATTAAATTGCCCCTAGAGAGGCATAGTCCTAAGCAGAGTGAATAGGGTTTTCTATCAGATAGGAAATGAGTACTGTTAGCCCCCTTTAATGAAATTCATCAATAATTGTGTGGTAATATTCTGAGCAGGGCTGGATTCAGTAGCAAAATCCAGTTGTAGTGGCAATAAATCCTCCAAGAACACTGAAGTCGGAAACTTGCATCAGGTATGGCTGTTTTCCTTCTGCATCCACAAATTTCTTTTTTTGTTGCATGTGCTATTTAACAACAGTTAATTATTCTTGTATGAAGAGTATGAACTGGATGGAGGTTTTGTTTGCTTCCATTCCAGTTGTAAGCCTTAAGAAAGTTGAAAAGATAGATAAAATATCGGAAAAGTATGTCGTTATTTGCAGCCATCAAGTGGCTTAAACTCTTTGACTGAGCACACAGATTCGACAATTGTTTAGGCATTTAGATGGCAGGTTGTGTATGTGAGGGGATGTGAAAACTTAATACTCATTTGGGCTTTGCCAATCCTATGATCAATACTGTTGTGCTGTTCAGTTGTTTGCTTAAAACCACTATCTCTTACCATTAGTTTGGATGTTATTACAACTATGTCCAATTTCTCATGCAGGTTCACTCGGAAAATTTGGAGTCGTATACTAAATGCTATAATGAAGAGTCAGTGCTTGGTAGCTGGAGTCGAGCTGCTGAAACTTGTCATGAGAGACTTGGTGTAATGGAGGATTGTACAGAAGTCAAGAATTCCAGGGAAGCAGTTAGGTGCCCTAGTTTTGATCTTGGATTTGACTGAGATTGTTGATAATAAACAATTCAGCTAGAGAGCAACGCCAAGGAAAAAAGAATCAAATGGACTTTTTAAACATTATTTTTTTGAACCAGTGCCATTTTCATTACTTTATAGTCGAAGATTTTTCTCTTCAAACTGGTGTCTCCAAGTTTCCTCCGTATTCTCCTTTGTATCATCATCCATTTTTTTTTTTGAGTAATATACTGACTTGATAAGAACCTATCAAATCCTCTCACGATTTCTAAATATTATTGCATCACAGAAGTAGAATTATCTCATATATAGGTTGTAGTTTTGTGTACGAATGGACATAATCTAGGGTCGGGTTGCTTGTCCACTAAGGCATTGGATGAAGTTGCAAAACACAAATACAATAAAAGTTAAAAATGTTATACATGGCACAATGGGCTTTGAAGTCTACACAAAATAAATAGCGTTAAGAACAGTGGACATTTGTGCTTATGTGCAATTTTATCCATGCATTAAATAGTAATAAGTAAAGCATTCGTAGTTTCGTATCTCTATTGACTATTTCCTCTAAATCTGTTTTAATATGTAAGACGAGATAACTAGGATTTTAAAATTTTTAACATAAGCTAAGGTAGTATAAAGAAAATGATAAATTAGGCCCATAAATTAAAGAAAAATAACAAATGAAATAAACTTAAAAGAAATATCATAAACGAATAAGCATTCTCTTATTAATGCTTTGATATTCAATTGATTTTATTCTTTTTTCCTTTCAAATTTTATTCTTTTAAAATAATCAAAGAAAGGAAAAAGATTAGTTTAAGTGGAAATAATAACAAGTCAGATTTAATATAAAATAGTAAAGATAAAAAAACAATTGAAAAAGAAAAGTGATAAAAAAAACCCTATGGAACCCAGAGTTAAAAAATGCCAATAAAAAATGTCCTACGAAGCCCCTATTAAAAAATCAACTAGAAATATTGATAAGAGAGATTTAGGATATGGAGATTTTCAACTTCAACTCTAAAAGCAAGTGAGAAAAATAATATCTTCACTGATTGATCCTAAATTGGTTGCTTAAGCCTCCTATTTATAGCTTCTACATGGATTTTGAAGTAAAAATATAAATTGGTTTAAGTTAACAAAGCCCTATTTATTTAAGATAAATAAAAAATAAAAAAATAGTTCAATTTTTAAAAAACCTATATATCTAAGATAAATAAAAATATATAATCTACAAATATATTTTAAATTCAAAAACCTAGTTATCTAAGATAATTTAAAAAATAGAAGTAGTTCAAAAAACCTATTTATCTAAGATAAATAAAAGATAATATTTATTACAACCACAAAAGATATTTGTTTGATTATTATATACATTGCCCAAAACTCAAATATGACTTTATCACAAGCAAAAAGCTATTCAATTTGGACTCTATCTATGCCTGGATCATTCCTTCCTCTGAAAACATTTGTCCTCAAAGATCTGTCTTCAAATGTTGAACTTACTTCAACAAATAAATATTCTATTGTATAGACTAATGTAATTGAGCTTTCTTCCATGAATCTACAAGATATATATATATATATATTTTTTTTTTTAAATACAACTCAACAAACTTGAATTACAATTAGTGAATTCTTCTAAACATAACTCTAGTGAACCATTTTCTTCTTCATCACAAATTATAAGTTCACTATCATAATTCTAGGCATAATTACATAAAATACCTTTAATATTTAAAATTTTTTTTATTTTATCCTATTGACAATTTTTTTATTAACACCCTCAATATTATAATTTTTTCAAAAATCAACTTAATTTTAATGGTAAATGTAAATTGACTGTCAGTCAAACGCGGATCAAAAAAGTAATCTTAATGTCATCTATTCTCTTTCATGTTGTGTCCATCTTCTTTCTTCTTGTCCCTTCATCTCTTCCCTTGTAGCTGCTATTATACACAAAAAAAAAAAAAAAAAAAAAAAAAAACACACCCACCACCATTTTCATCACAGCCCACACTTGGATTTTTCATTGTGCACACTGGCCCGAATTCGTGATCACGCAAAGGCACTCTCAATAACCTAGGAATCCCACGCTCCTGCAACTGATACTTTTGAAAACTACTTTGGATTTGACTGGTGTTGTTTATGAAATTTGCAACCTTCAAAGCATTCTCTGTCAACGTCTTTAACAAAGGAAGTTCCTTGGTGAAGTCCTTTATTAAGCTGTTGAAACCTTGAAATTGACAACAAAGGTTAACCATCCAATGGTGCTGAGTACTGCTGACTCTGTAAATTCCTTAAAGCTTTAGTCTTGAATTTACCAGCAAAAATCCCTGCACATTGTTGAACAACATTCCCAAAAATACCTGTTAATGTATCCAACAAGACTTCTTCTGCATATTGAGAAGGGACTGAACCAGTAAAGAAAATTGCTTTTCTATGCAAACTAGTCCCATTACGCAAATTCACAGTCAAATTCACCATGCTTTCTTCTCCACTAGAAAAGTTCTTAACTTTCCATCCATCAGTGCAATTTGAAAGAACATGGCATCTCTAATCTTTGCTTCTGATTCGGCTTTCACTTCCTCGTACTTAACATCCAATCTAGACCTAACAAGCTCCCTTGTTGGAACTGGTGGTAACCCAACTTGGTTAAGAAAAGCTCTGAACTTTGGATGTTCAAGACTTGAAAATGAAACCGACCCACAACATTTATACATCCAATCAGCTAAAAAACCAACAACACACTCAATTTGGAATTTGCTTAAAGTTGGTCCAGGTGATGCTTTAGGACTTTTAGCTTCTTCACTCTATCTTCGAAAATAGCCAAAACACCTAAATCTTCTCTTCCATTAGACAAAACCAAATATTGTCCTGGTAAAAAGTTTCTAGTTCCACTACTTGCTGTCACAACCGCCCCTGGTGAGGGTGAATAAGCTAACTGAAATAGAACCAGAATCCGAAGCAACAAGGACACTACCGGTGGCTGTCATAGTAACCGAAGATGAACTTCGTTTTCTATTACTTTGCGTTGCTGTTGGAGTTGTCACCGTTGTCGGAGATGGTGAAACAAATGAAATGGGTTTAGCAAGGGAGTTAAAGTTAGGACAAGTTCCTCACTATAAATGTTCTGAAGCTGTTCTTTAAAGGATTGGAAGTTGAGAAAAAGGTGTCGCATAAAGAACACCAGAGTTTCACAGCTTTGGGAAGTCCGGTATCGGTGTTGTGAACAAGCATAGGCTCAAGATGAGCCCAATACCAATCTCCTTTACCTTTTATTGCTTTGATTTGAACCATGACTAACCTTTTGTATCTCTTGTGTACGACCTGGGCTGCTAATTCATCGGCCGACACTGCGCCCGAAAAGAGAGTGAAATGAAGGTGTGGGCTCTGATGAATTTTTTTTTTTCTGTAACAGCAGTTATAGGGGGAAGAGAGGAAGAGAGAAGAAGAAATAAGATGAAACAAAATGAAAAAAAGAAATTAGATGATCTCATTTATGACGACACATATGCTTATTTTGTTGGCGGACGTTTGACTAACAGGTAGAGGTGATCATGGGCCGGGCCGGGCCGGGCCGGGTTCGGGCCGGGCTCAGCAAAAAATTTCGGCCCGTTTTCTAGGCCCGGGCCCGGCCCGGCCAGAAATATGGGCCTAAAATTTTGTCCAAGCCTGGCCCGGAATAAAAATGCTAGGCCCGAGCCCGGCCCGGCCCGGCCCATATTATTTTTTTTTTGCTTATTTCATTAAAAAATTTAAAAATATAATAAATTAAATAAATTAAAAAATATAAAAACAAATATTAAAATAAGGAACAAAATAAAATTGAGATAAACAATTCTTAAAACAATACAAAAACTAAAAAAAATAAAGTTAAAATTCATATATACTTAAAAAAATAAAAAATAAAAAAATATATTTATCTAATTCGGGCCGGGCCGGGCCGGGCCCGGGCCAAAAAGGGTTGGCCCGAGGCCCGGCCCGTTTTCTAAACGGGCCTCATATTTTTGCCCAAACCCATATTTCGGGCCTATATTTTTACCCAAACCCTCCCATTTTTCAGGCGGGCCTTCGGGCCGGGCCGGGCCGCCCAACCCATGATCACCTCTAGTTACTAACAGGTAACTTATATTTATCGTTAAAATTAGATAAATTTTTGAAAAAATTATAATATTGAAGGTGTTAATAAAAAGATTAATGGCAAGAAATTAAAAACCCTTGAGGATATTTTATGTAATTATGTTTATATTATATGAACTCTTCTTTAGTACATGTCTCTTTAGTAACATCAACATTAAATGTGTAACAAGATGTTTTCTCAAGCCTATAAGCATTCCAAAATTTCCCTTGGTAATAAGCCTTGTTCGAACAATCACACTTTAGATGGTCTTTTTCACCACAATATTGGCATTCTAGAAATTGCTTCTAAAGACTAATTTTTTGGATTCCTTGGAATAGGCTTTTGTCAACTTTTGGTAATTCTCCGCAAATATCTTCTCTTGATGACTAAGAGTTTTAGTGAAAATTCTCTTTGCTCTGGTATCTTTTTTTTGTTTTTCTAAAATTTGTTCTTTGAACTCCATTTCACGTTTTGTCAACTATTGCTTTTGGTCTGCGTGAGCATCGAGCACTAAGAGGTTAGAATCCCCTTGATTAGATTTAGTTGTAGATTTTTCTTTACCAACATCAGATTTAGTCATCATGTAAATACTAAGAGAAACAAGCAGACACAAGAAAACAAATTAACCACCCCGCTAATAAGTTTAATTCAAAACTTGTAAGTAGAGTAAGATTTTAAAAACAAGCAATAAGAGAAGAGAGTAAGTTGAAAACTAATCTTCACAGGAAAAAAAAACCAAGGAATCTTAGTGGCTTTAAGAGGCCAAAAATTTTGACGATGCAATTTGTAATGGAAGGCTATAAAGATGAAAAAAATATGTGTGCTATAAATTCTGACAACATAAGAAAAAAAAAAAAAGGTGTTAGAAAGTGTACGAGAAACAATAAAGCTAGGTTGCAAATAATCCTAACTCTAAAATGAAAGAAAATGCTTAAATTAATAAAAACTTAAGAAAACTTTTACCCAACTATTGAAAAGAAAGAGTTTTAGTGCCTTTGAATTTAAAAAAATAAATGTGTTGGGTTAAACTCGAATTTTGCAACGAAAAAGAATGAAAAATGAGAAAATTAGATATAAATATTTATGTGGAAAATCCCCTCAGAAGAGGATAAAAGTCACAGAAAAAAAAAATTCACTAAAATGACAAATAACCGATGAAGAGTACAAGATGGAGAAACAAGCAAACGGACCCAAAATAAAAAGTTCTCCTGAAATTCCCACAAAACTCTCTCTTAATTATGTTGTTGAGTCAAACTCATTAGGGTTGCTAAAAACCCTATTTATAGACTAAAATTCAGTGGCTCATCTGATTAAAATATCTGTAACACCCCGAATATTTTTACAGTAAGATATTATCTGTGATATAGTTAAGCAAGGAAATAAAGTGATAAAAAGAGAAATTTTGAGCTATGTCAACAAAATCTATATAGGAAGTATATTATGATGTATTAATCCAAGAAAAGACTAAATCGTAAAAGTGAGAAAAAGTCTTGTGGCCCAAGAGTAAATACTCAAAATTTAAGGGGTTAAAGTGTAAATATGGAAAAGTTGAAGGACCAATAGTGCAAATATTTTAAGGATGGAATGATCTAGAAACTAAGGAAAATGGATGAATTAGGACCAAATTGAATAGGAGAAGAATTATGAAGGACTAAATCGTAATTTTACCAAATTAAGTGATGACTTAAGGATGGAATTTTAAAAGATCATGAAGGGCAAAATAGTCAATTAGAAGGAGAGAGAAATCTAGAAGGTAATGATGATGTGATGATATTTTATAATTATTTAATAAGATAAATATTACTTTATTAATATTTTAATAAGATATTTTATTATTTTATTATTTTATTTAATATATATATATGTGTGTGTGGAAAGTAAGAAAGGGAGGAAAAAAAACACATCAACCCACCATTTTTCATGCACCAACGTGAGAGGAAGAGAGAAGGAGAGAAAGTTTTACTTTCTTTACAATTTGGTCCTTCCACCAAAAATTCACCAATTTTACCTAGAAATCAAGAGAATTTCCACAGCCACCAAAGAGAAAAATGTTAAGGAGACTATGGAGAGTTAGAATATCAAGTTGGATTCAAGAAATAAAAGCTGGAAGAGAGAGAAAAATCAAGTTAAAGATTGAAATCAATGAGACAAGGTAAGTATATCAAGATTTCAATATATTTTAAAGTTTGATATTATTGAAAAAGCATGGAAATGATGTTAAAGTAGAGTTTTCTTATTTATGGTTCTATGTTTTTGATATATTAATGAAGAGAAATAAGAGAAAGTGATGGGAAATATTGTAGAGAAAGGAAATAAGAGTGTTATAAACTTAGTAATTAATATCTTGCATTAAAACAGTTTTGGACAGCAGCAGTAAGTTAACTTTGAAAAATCACCAAAAATGGTAAAAACTGAATTAGAAGTTAAATAAGATATGGAATTAAAGCTTGTTGAGTCTATTATAAAAGAAATATAACAAGTAAATGAATTCTGTATTCTGAGATATTTATATTTTTGTGAGACTGATTTAGAATGATTTTGGGATCCTCTGTTCTGACTTGGAAAAATCATTAAAAATTGTATAAAAATGATTATGGGACATAATTTATATGGTTAGATTCTTTAATGAGTCTATTTTTATAAGAAATAAATGAGAACATCATTTGAATTCTGTACAAAGAGATAATTAAATTTTACCGAAGAGTGGTCAGAACTGTCAAACGGTAAAATAGGGGAGAATTTAATAAATAAACTGTACTAAATGGCTAAACCAAAAATTCTGAAAATTTTATGGTAAGAAGATATGTGAGTCTAGTTTCAGGGAAAATTAGTGGATCTTAATTTGGAGTTCTGTAGCTCAATATATAAATAATTCAGTGACTATGACTCAAATGGACAGCTTTGAAAATACATATAAGTAAATAGTGAAAGTTTTGATAATGTTACTCATAAGCATGTTATATAAATTAAGGATGTGGAATGGAGTGGAGGAGGAGGAAAATATGTATAAATATTTAGTTGGCATGGTTAATTTGCAAGTTGTAGACTCAAGGACTAAATTGAATAAAGGTAAAACTTTATGGGAAATTTTGTAAAAATGTCAAAAATGATGAAATCGCATGAAATGGATTATTTTATTATTTAAATTATGAAACTGTATGAAATTATTAATATAGTTCAAGACCGGGGAAAAACATGTTTTAGGGATTAAATTGAAAAGTGTTGAAATTATGGAAAAATTCTGATATTTTATAGAATTTATGGGCTATTATCAATATGTATGATGATAACGGTTGGAAATAAGGATTAAATTGCAAGAATTTATTTTTCTGGGCCTAAGGGTAAAATCGTTATTAATTAAAGATTTAGAGGCAAAATGGTAATTTTTCCTAGATAATTAATTGAATGTATTAGAATATAGAATAAATAAAAACGATGACCAAATTTATTATAAAAATCCGGATGACTCAAATATGAGACTGGAATATGGAAAGAAAAATGACATTTATCATGACATGTACATATGTGATTACCTTTGAGACGTTGATACAAGGAATTTAAGTATGTTGAGACGAATAATATATCCAAATAAAATACGTCGAGAAAAAAAAATATGTTTGGGGAAAAATATGTCTAATTTTAAGTGGTTCGAAATATATAAATGTTAGATTGTTAAATAAAATATTTGATAAATAAATCAGTAACTCCAGTAATGCCCCGTAACTCTAATCCGGTGTTGGATTCGGGTTAGGGGCATTACAGTATGTGCATATAGAATTTGATTTATATTAAGTTTGATATGAATTATTATCGAAATAAATATAAGTGAAATATATGGAAATTACGGTACATGAAATTATAATATAATGAAATAAATGATTTTAAACGGTAAGAGAATGTTACTTATAAGCATATTATATAAAATATGCATAAGTATACTAACAATGTTGATTGATGCTAAGACAAGTGCCAAGCTATTGATTGAATGATAATATAATTATCTATATGATGCATTGAATCGATAAGTATTTAACGAAAATTTTTGCTAAATGATATGTAAATCCAAGTAATGCTCCGAAACCTTATTCCGACGACAGATACGGGTTGGGGTGTTACAATATCTCTAGAGTTCAACTGGAAAAAGATAGCAAGTTTAACTAGGAGAAAAAACTCGGTTTAGTAAGAAACACGTCGCCACGTTGTGATGTGACATATTGCCTAGTCGGGACGTCATTCTTTGCTTTGTCAGGACATGGCAATTGTCACGCCCCAAAACTTGACCTAGTAGTTTTGGGTTTGTAGAATCAAGTTTTTTTTAACTGGAGGTTGAGTCAGATATCGAGAAATAGGTTGTAAATGAGTAATATAAGTATGTAAGTGTAGAGGTGTTCATGGGCCGGGCTAGACTGGGTTCGAGCCGGGCTCAACTAAAAATTTAGGCCCATTCATCGGGCTCGGGTCGGGCCGAGCTCAAAAAATGGGCCTAAAATTTTGCCCAAGCTCGACCCATATAAAAATGCTAAAACCCGGGCCCGGCCTGGCTCGCCCATATTAATTTTTAATATTATTTTATATAATTTTTAAATATATATAATACATCAAAAATACTAAAAAAATCAAAATAAATATTTCTTAACAAATTGAAAATAAATTTTAAAAAAATATGTAGACTTAAATAACACTAAGATAGATATAACTTAACAAGCAAATACCTCTAAAATAATAACAAAATTAACAAATGCCTTTAAAATAATAACAAAATTAACAATAAAATAAGTTTTATACAATATCCAAACAATAACAACAAAATAGTAGCAACATAATAGTAATATGATAGCAAAATATGGAGAAAACAACAAGAAAATAACATTCAAAAATAAAAAAATATCATATTCTTTTGTCTTTTAATGAATTCGGGCCGGGTCGGGCCGGGCTCGGGCCAAAAATACCTTACCCAAGGTCCTGCCTATTTTTTAAACGGGCCTTATTTTTTGTCCAAGCCCATTTTTCGGGCCTATGTTTTTGCCCAAACCTTCCCACATTTCGGTCGGGCCTTCGGGCCGGGCCGGGCCGCCTGGCCCATGTACACCTCTATGTAAGTGTCATAATCAAATTTTTATTTTATTATTTAGCTCAAAATAAAATTTAATTTTGAGGTCTAATTTGAAAAAAAAAGAGTTTTAATTGCTTTGTGACCTTTTTGAAAAGGGGAAGAATCAGGAGTGACCTAAAGGGCAAATTGCCCAATTTTTGAAATTAGTTTTCTACATAGAATATACCACTGTCTTCTCCCCTCTCTTAAAACCCCAAATCATTCAAAAGTTTTCCAAAACATAAAATTAGAGAGCTTCTTTCAAAATTGATTTATCCTTTCATATTTATTAACCTCCCAAACACTAAAACAAACCCTAATTTCAAACGAAAAACGTGTTTTCTTTCCCAAATCCACCATATTTCTTCTTGAGTTGAAATCCAAAATTAGAGTTGCAGATAATCGTTTTCATCAAATCAAGGTAATATTTTGACTTTCTATGGTTAAATAAAGAGCGCTTGTAACACCCCTTACCCTTGTTCTACGTCGGAACAGGATACGAGGCATTACCGGACTTAAACACAAGAAATCGTACAAAATCGGGCCATAAATTTCCATTCAAATTTAAAACTTTTCACACTCATTCACATCATTCATAAAATGACCCTATGAGGCCCAAAACATACTTTAGAAGTGATTCGGGACTAAACCAAGAACTTCCGAAAATTTTTACAAACTTATAAAAATTTTTACCCTAAATAGGGGTCATACGCCCGTGTGGGTAGGTAGTGTGGTTACACATGCCCGTGTCTATACCCCGTGTAACTCTCTGTTTATGACGTCATCAGCCAAATGAAACACACAGCCAAGCCACACGCCCGTGTGCTAGGCCGTGTGACGAATTAAATTCTCGCGAAATAGGTCTAGACTTCACATGCCTTTGGCATACGCCCGTGTCCAAGGCTGTGCCGTCCATACGGCTGAGACACATGCCCGTGTCTTTGTCCGTGTGCCCCATACTGGGTATTCTGTTTCTCGAAATTAAGTTACAGAGGACACACGACCTGTTCACAAGCCCGTGTGTCTATCCGTGTGGACAATGTATAGGCTATTTACCAAGCCTATCGCCACCCTGAAACTCATAAACACTTATACCAATTCAAAGACACAAAACATAGCATACTTAAGCAACCAAACATCCATAATTATCAACTCAAATAATGCAAGTGCCATATCCATGCAATGCATCACCATATGATTATACTTATAATCAACACTAGTCAATTTCAAGTGGCCTTATACAAAATAATCACTTAACCAATATAAGCCAATATCATTAGCCCAATCACTATGACACATAAACAAAATGACTAAGTCCCTATACATGCCATACTTTCAAAATATCAAAATCACTAATACCCCAAAATAAAGCCTTGAAGTGTGATGCGAACTCCGACGATTCCCGATCCCCGAGCTAGCTTGGTGACACTATAAAATAATGGAAAGAAAAGAGGGGTAAGCTATTTAGCTTAGTAAGTTTATATGCAAATAATAAACATCATATTTATAACTTAATCAAATGAGATCCATAATAGAAATTGGTATAAACATTACTAAACTCTCATAGCCATTTCTTACCCAATCATAACCTTACCATAAGAGCATTACTAAACATCACATTAACTCATCGTTATTCTTCCATCCAATAGTCATATGGACTTCGTACGTACCTATATTACTTACTTAGCATGTATTTTCATTCTCGTTTAGACTAGGCCCGTTGAACCATTCGAAATCACTAAGGATACTTGAGAGTCATACATAGGTCATACAATGCCATATCCCAGATATGGTCTTACACGCAATTCAATATCGATGCCAATAGCCCAGTTATGGTCTTACACAAAACACATATCGATGCCATGTCCCAGACATGGTCTTACATAAAATCTTGTACAGACGCCATGTCCCAGACATAGTCTTACACGTACTACCATACCGATGCCATATCCCAAATATGGTCTTACACGGGAACACATCTCGATAGCTTCCACGTTATGACCCTTGTATCCTGTAATGTTTCGAGGGTTCGTACCAAACTTCCACACTTATCGAATTATCGTCTATATCATTCATGCAATTAAACTCATCCACATAGTCAATTACACAAATTCAACAATAATTAAACATTTAAAATAATATAAGAATGTACTATTTACACATAAACTTACCTCGGTACAAAAATAGCTAATATTTACGATTTGGTCCACAATCTTGTTCTTTCCCTGATCTAGGTCAGAAACTCATCGTTCTTGATCTATAATAACAAATTTAGCCCGTTTAATTACCAAATTATTAAATTTAGCCCAAAAATCATATTAAGGAAAAATTCTATTTTTGCCCCTAACTTTTCACTTATTTACACTTTAGTCCCTAGGCTTGTAAAATGAAATGTATTCATTTTTTCTCAAAACCCAAGCCTAGCCGAACCTCTTTCATACTTATAACAGCCCACATTTTTCTTTTATTTCACATTTCTACTACATATTTTACAACTTTTGCAAAAAGGTCCCTTTTGACCTTTTTATCGAAAATCACTTAGTAAAAGTCATTTATCTAACACTAAACTTTCATTTTCTACAATTAGACATCAAAATACATCCATGTCACACATGGGTAAATTTTTAAACATGAACCCTACTTCAAAATAATGGTAGAAATAGGTAAATCGAGTGATAACGACTTCAAAAACGTAAAGAGCAATGAAAAACGAGGCTAGAATGCACTTACTATCAAGCTTGAAAGTTGACGAAACCCTAGCTATGGTCTCCTTGTGATTTTTGGCCAAGGTAGGAGAAAGATGGACAAATTTTTTACTTTATTTTCCCTTTTTATTCTTTTATTAACCAAATGACTAAAATGCCCCTAAAGCCATTCTTTAAAATTTTTTCCCTTCCATGTCCATTTTTGTCCACCATGATATATAATGGCCTAATTATTAAATAAGGACCTCTAATTTACAATTTAATTTCAATTAAGCACCAAATGCTTCTAAAGCACATATTTTGTACTTTTTGCAATTTAGTCCTAATAGTCAAATTGGACCCTTTATCGATAAAATTTCGTAACGGAACTTTCACATATGCATTCAATCATACTATAAGCCTTAAAAATTTATCACAATAAATTTTTCTACTTTAGATTCGTGGTCTCGAAATCACTATTCTGACTTTGGCCTAAATCGGGCTGTTACAGCACTGTTAATTCAAATTGAGTTTTAAATGAGTATATTTATATTTGATGTTTTTAAAATATGTTTGGATTAAAAAATGGTAGATGTCAAAATATTGAGTGAAATTGTATTTTCAAAGTTATTTTTGATTCATTGAACTTAATTAGAAGGTATTTCACTTCAATTTGATAGTGCATAACTGAATTTTTAAGAATAAAGAGATTTCCCCTTTTTCATGTTCTGGAAAGCTTCAATTTTTCAGAAATTTTAGAATCACAGATTTAGGTGAAATTAATGGTTAAGATATGAAATTAAATGATATTTAGGATGTTTGTAATTGAAATGGAGGATTAGAAATGAGATTAGGACGTCAAAGCTTCAATTTTGACAAAACAAGCTAGTTTTCGATGGTGAGAAATGAAAGGCTTGAATTGTATTTTCTTGATGTTTTGGGTTGTGCTTAAGGCTATTTTTAATGAATTTTCTATGTGTTTATTGTGTGAGAAAAGTGCCAGATAAAGTCCAATGTAACATCCCAAAATAGGGCCTAATCAGAATAGTGGTTTCGCAACCACAAATCTGAGATAGAAATAATTATTTTATAATTATTTTGAGGTTTATATTATGATTGCATGATGGTGTGAAACTTTCTTGAAGAAATTCTATGCGTAAAGTGCTTAATTTAAAATTAGGGACTAAATCGAATAAGTTGCAAAACTTGCATTCTAGAAGTTTCTAGTATGAAACTGTTTTGAAATATTAATTAGGAGGTCTTAAATAGTAATTTAGCCAATTTTAAGTTCATGGACAAAATTTGAACATGGATGGAATTTTTGAAAGTTTAGTAAGGAGGGGCATTTTGGTCATTTGGATATTAACATGAAATAAAAAGGGAAAAATAGCACAAAATTGATTATCTTCTTCATTACCACGAAATTTCAAGGGTTCTCATAGCTAGGGTTTGTTTCAAGCTTCCAAGCTCCATAGTAAGTGATTCCAAGCCCCGTTTTTAATGTTCTTTACGTTTTCGTAGTCCCGGTAGCTCGATAAAGCTTATGTTAGCAATATTTTAAGTTAGGGTTCATATTTGGAAAAATACCCATAGGTGAAATTTGTGCATTTTGATGTTTTATGATAGAATATGAGGTTTTAAATTATGCTAGACAACTTGGGCTACTCGGTTTTAGGTAAAAACGAGTAAAAGGGCTTAATTGGTAAAAATACCTATTGTACATAAGTGTATGTTATAGTAGGAATTTGAAGATGATGTTGGTAAATAAATGATTAGCATGTCTTAAAATACAAGAATTTGTGATAAGTTTTGATTTCTGAGTCTTGGGGCAAAAGTGTAAATATGCAAAAGTTTATGGGCAAAAATGTAATTTTTCCAAAGTTTGAGTAAAGGGCTGTTTTGATAAATGTTGATATTAAATAAGTCAAATTTGCTATTATAGATCAAGAAGAACGAAATTCGTGAGTAGATCGGGGAAAAGAAAAAGTAAAGGACTAAATTGTAAAGTTTAGTCACATTTGGTATCGAGGTAAGTTTACGGTAAATAAATACAATATTCTATTATTTTACATTACTATTGTCAATTTCCAGCATTTATATATTCATTTTATGAAAATAATCAAGTTGAATATAAGGTGATATGACAGAGAAAAGCAGTAGAAAGTCCCGATTGAACCTTAGGAATGTTAGGATATGAAATGTCATGACATTAGGGGTCGACAGGACAGGACAGGAAAGAAATGAGCCATGTAAGTCCGTACTAGATATACGGATTTGGAGAAAGGATTGAGCCATGTAAGTCCATATTAGATATATGGCATTGGAGACAGGAAGAATTCATGTAAGTCCATGTCAAAGACATGGCATTGGCAGGATATTGTTAGACATGAATGATCCTAGTATCCTTAGTATTCCGAGTGGTTCAACGGGCCATTATTCAAGTAAATGTACAGTGAATTATCAGCAAAGGAAAGGTAGATTGTAATCATGAATAATGAAAGGTCAGGTAAGAAAGAAGGTAAGTGAAGAAGAAGAAGGCAGAAAATGAGATGTAAAGAAAGCTTATAATGCTAATTGATAGTTTGCATACTTATCCCATATGATGAATGTTGTACTTTATTTGCTTGTAAACTTACTAAGCCTATTGCTTACCCTCTTTATTTCTTTCTTCTTATAGTTCTTGCCAAGCCACTCGGGGATCAAAGGAAACGTCGGAGATCCAATCACACTATCCAGGAATCCTATCGGTATAGTTAGACGTTTCTTTTCGTGTATGGCATGTATAGGGACTTGGCTTCTTTTGATATGGATGTCTTATGACATGTTCAATGAATGGGATGTAAATACTTGATAGTGAATAGCTAATGAAATGGCTAATGATATACAAGTATGATAGTATGTATGCTTGAGTGATAACTGTCACATGGAAATTAAGGAAAAATGTGAAAGTAGCTTAAAAACAGAACATTGTAACAGCAGTGACGTGAGTTTGAAAAATCACTAAAAATAATAGAAACATGGTTTGACGGCGAATAATATATGAAATTAAAGCTTATTGTGTCTATTTTCATATGGAACAAACAAGACAGGTAAAGGTTTTTTATTTTATTAGATATCCGAGTTTTAGTAAAATAGGGCCAGAGCGATTTCTGGATCCCCTGTTCCAACTTTGGAAATTCACCATAAATTGTACAAAAAAAATTAGGAGAATTACTTTATATGTTCAGAATTCTTATTGAGTATAGTTTTAAGAGAAACAAACGGCATAGTCATATGAATTTTTTACAGGGAGAAAAGTGGTTCGTAATAAGTAGAGGTCAGTGCAGTTGAGTTCTGAAACAGGGGAAACTTTAACTAATAAACTGTACTAATCGGCCCAGAAAAAAATTCTAGAAAAAAATTAGCAGATAGATACATGAGTCTAGATTCAGGGAAAATTTATGGATCTTGATTTCGAGTTTTGTAACTCAAGATATGATTTTTCAAGCGACCATGACGCAGATAAACTACTTATTCCGAAAATCAAAATAGATAATGTAAAGTTGTTTAAAATGGTAAATTATGTGTAGTAACACCTCAAGCTCGACTCCGGTGACGGTCTCGGGCGTGGGGGCATTACATCTAAAGTCAAGGAAAAGTTAGTTTGAGCTTTCGACTAATAAGTAAAAGTGTGATTGGTGAATGTCGAGAGCCACTACTGGTATTCATGATTCATAATGTTAATTGGAAGCTTAGGAATAGCCTAAACCCCTATCCTAAGTTCCAAGTGTAAGCCTTTCTTATAGTTAGGATCGCCGGCATGCCCCATGGCGTAGCGGAAAAATTATTTTGGTGGTCCACAACCATGGGTCCATGTATGAGGAACGCAATGAGTTGGAATAGAGCTGAAGATATACCTTCTCAACTAAAAAACGCATAAAGGATGCTACTAATTCGATGTCAATTGTAAGCTACAACGAAAAATATCTTAGCCACTATATCGTCTACCTAGTCAACCATGAACATAAAAACTCTTTGAACAATTTCAGAGAGAATTCAAATACGACTGTTAAAGCTCTTTTTTTTCTTGGTAACCATAACACACTAAGGGATATCTTCCTTTTATTTTCCTTTTGATATCATATATCAGAAAGAAAAACGAGATTATTCTCTTATTATTAGAGAAACAAATGGAAAGTCATGAAAAAGAATTATATTATTTCTAAACTGCTACATGAAAGTTACTTATGCGTATATTACATGTTTTATATTGTGGTGTGTTGGAGGATAGGTTAGGAGTTAATGGTGAGTCACCTTACTGGCTAATGTGGCATTCCATAACTCAGGTTTGGTGATTAGGCTGAGTATGCGGTGTTACACTAACTATAGAGTCAGCTGCTCTGTTAGCTAAGACTAGCTATCTCTTCAATTGGAACTTTAGACGACATAATAGTTCATCTATGTATTTAAATCAAATGCTCACTTTGATTCTTTTACAAGATTACGGGCTTCTTTAGATTACCTAGTAAAGTAAGTTGTCTTTCTCGCAATGTAAATATTTTTACAATGCCACTTATCATCAGCTTGAACTTAGACAATCAAATGAGCTAATATTTGCTTGTTACAATTTCCCTATGTATTCAAAACATGAAAGAAAAAAACACAAAAGATATAGTAGTGAAATGTGAAATTAAATTTATTTATTTATTCATCATTCAAATATATAGAAAACAATTACATGTTTACTACAATATGGGCACATTTCCCAATACTTACTAGGCATTTTATATGCTTAACTACTTTGTTTTCTCTTTTTCTTATAGATCATCACCTTGCGGAACATGCCAAGCCAAATTGTCTCAAAGCTCACACTATCTCAGAATCAATAGCTATTTAGTCTTTTTGAGTCAAGGGTTGTGGCATGTATATAAGTGTCATGGTTTGTATCTTAGTATGTGAATGAGTTTAATACTTGTCAAGTTGACTTAATCATTACATATGATATGATGTTTTGGTGTTTTGAATCATACATGTTGTTGAGTTGATCTGCCATAATGAATTGTGCCAAATTAGAATCTTCTTGACACTTAATGAGATTGATTTCAAGTCATTTTATTTTAATTTGTTTCGTTTTCTATTTGAGCATCTTAGACTTAATTATTAGTAAAATAAGCATTTTTATGCATTTTCTAGTGTTTCGACAACCCATTAGGCCAACTTAGGCCTCAGGAATGACTAACGACTTATTTGAGTGTGTAGAGTGTTATTTCAGGCCAAAGAATATAGATGGCAATGCCAGTGTTGCGACATTGAACATCAAAGCATCTTCTGCTGAAACAGAGGCAACACCACGAGGTGGGATCTTTGACATCACAAAGAAATTTGGTATATGTGCTGTCGTGTTTTGGCAACCGTCTAGGACTTAATTACCCCATTAAAACCCTAATTATTTTAAGGATATTTTAGGAACTTAAGCATCTCAATTGTAGCCTATATAAAACCTATTATAACCACATGGAAGAGGAGTCGACCTAGGGAATTACCCTAGGGAGCGGTCGAACCATATTTCAAACTTTTAATTTAAAGTTTCTTTAGTTTTTATTTTAGTCTTTCTTATGTTCATTTAATTGGAATCGTTCTTATGTTCGTTTAAATTTTCAATTTTTCTTAGTTTTTATTTATTAATAAGCATTCTCTTTTCCTTTATTCTTTTATTCCTTTATTCTTTTATTCCTTTATTTATCTTAACTTGATCAACTAACATTTGTATAAATATTGAGATAAATTCTTGTGTGTATTTTACATCTTACATGATTCAGTTATGGAGCTGAATTGATTGAATTATTATTTATCTAAAATTGAGTGTTATTCAATAGACTTAATATATTAGGTAGTGACGACCCTAATAGAATATCTAGACATGTAAGAATGAGAGGGTATCCTGTCAAGTATAACTTATGCCAAACGGTGAGACCTAATGGAGAACCGTATGCTTAGGAAGAGACCAAAAGAGTGATGTAAGTGGTAATCCTTAGTGAATATGAGACCTAGTGGGTATTCTTAGCTAAGGGTGATAAAGACTTATTTAAAGTTAATTAATGGCTTAATTAGATAATCAATGATTTAATCGATCATAGGCTGAGAGCTTGCATTGTTGACACTAGGAATAGGAAATTCGATTAGGTTATTTTAGGTTAATTAACTTAATTAGTTTAATTAATATTTTAATTCCACAATAACAATACTAATTCGTGACTCAATTAGATTAGTAATTTTTTAATTAATTTAATAATAAAAAATTCCAATATGCAATCCCCTGGGTACGATCCTCTGAATAGTTTCCAAGTGTTCCATTGTAAACAATCTATGTTATAATTTGATCCATATACTTGCGGACATCAGTACTTTGTTATTTATCTTTTTGCTACAATATTTCTAGTCTAGACATCCACACGTCTGGTGGCGGTCATGGGCATAAATGTATGTTTATGCTAATAGATGTGATGAACTATAATTATAGGTATGAAATGTGAAATGGCATGGAATGAAGTAGTAACAACAACTTGGTTAATGGGTAAATGAGATGAAGATGCATTTTCACATTAGTAACTTGAAATATGTTGGTAAAATATGGACTAAATTTGATGGTTGATGATTAAACTTAAGGCTTATGTTCCATAGATGTGCATAAGGTGCACAAGTATAGGTAAATGAAGTAAAATGGTATGTCTCAATATGGCATGACATAGATAAGGTTTGGTATTTGGATAACTTGGTTGATATGTATTCCATGACATTGAATTGATAATTTTAATTGATGAATAAATGTTGATTATCTTGTTAAGATGTTAAATTTGAATGCTGAGCTTGTTTAACATACGTCTGGTATGTTTTGAATCAAATAAAATTGGTATTTGATGTTTATATTAAATGGTTGTTGTTGGAAGGTATGAAATAGGTACCAAATAGTTCACTTTTATCAAAAATAGAGTCCACGTCTTAACGACCAACCAACCTCGTCGCAACGTCAGCTGACAGTAAGTGACATTGCAACGTTGAGTGGCCTGAAGTCGTGACATGACATACTATTTTGGTGATGTCACGACATGGAAGAGATGATGTCATGACATTGACCCTAAACTTTTAAAATTTTCAATTTGGTCTTATTTCATGCTCGAGTTGAAAAAAGAGCTTTTGTATGCTCTATTAAGAATTAGGATTGATTGTTTAATCTGAATTGAATGTGTTCAACATTTAATTAGGATTGATTGTTTAATCTGAATTGAATGTGTTCAACATTTAATTGCATATTCGAATGTTTATTTTCTTGTGAATTGACTATAGTTGCTGTAACAACTCGAATCAGGGCCTAATTGAAACAGTGGTTCTGGAACCACAAATTCGAAATGGAAAATTTTATTGCGATGAAATTTTTATGGTCTACGATATGATTGAATGCATGTGTGAAAATATCGTTAATAAATTTTATCGATAAAGTGTCTGATTGAGTTATTAGGACTAAATTGCAAAAAAGTGTAAAATGTGTGTTCTAGAAGCATTGAGTGCTTAATTGAAATGAAATCATAATTGAAATGAAATCATAAAATAGAGGTCCTTATTTAGAATTAGACCATTATATAAGATGGACAAAAATAGACATGGATGGGTAAAATTTTAAAGAAAGGCATTAAGGACATTTTGGTCATTTGGTTAATTAAATGAATAATAAGGGAAAATAGGTTAAAAATGTTGTCCATCTTCTTCCTCATTGTGTTAAAATTTGAAGAGTCACCATAGCTAGGGTTTCATTCATTTTCAAGCTCTAAGTAAGTGCCTCCAAGCCCCATTTTTAATGTTCTTTACATTTTTGAGATCGTTGAAGCATGGTTTAGCTATTTCTACCATTATTTTAAGCTAGGGTTCATGTTCAAAAATTTTCCCATGTGTGACATGCATGTATTTTGATGTCGAATGGTAGAAAATGAAAGTTTGATGTGTGATAAACAACTTTTACTAAGTGATTTTGATGAGATTTCATAAAAAGGACCTAATTGTAAAAGTTGTAAAATATATGTGTAAAGATGTGATTTAGTGAGAATTGTGGGCTGTTATAGTTAGGAATATGAATCGGCTAGGCTTGTATGTCAAGGAAATTGAGTACATTTCATTTTATGAGCCTAGAGGTAAAAATGTAAATATGTTAAAATTTAGGGGCAAAAGTGTAAAATTTGTTATAGTATAAATTTTGGATTGAAATGAGTAATGTGATAATTAAACGAGTTAAATTTGGTATTATAGATTAAGAAAGACGAGAAATTGACCTTGACCGAGGAAAAGGCAAAGTAGTGGACTAAATTCGCAAAACTTGTCGTTTTGGACCGAGGTAAGTTTGTATGTAAAGAATGTTTGCTATATTTATGTTTTAAATATTTTAATAAGTGCATATGTTGTGAATAATTATTTGAAAGTGTATATTGACTAAGCCTCGATAAGTGTGACAAGTTCCGATTGAACCTTAGGAATCGAGTAGGATACAAGTGACATGTCACTAGGAAACTGAGTGTGATTAAGTGTTTATGTGATTCCAGGTGCTGGTCTTGTACGACTACCAATGGCTAGGTAATCTTGCATTTGTTGTGGATACCTGTCAGCTTGTGTGAGCAGAACTAAGTAGCTTCGTCCAACCATCAGCTTGTGTGAGCAGGCCCGTGAATAGCTCGAGAGTGAGCTTTTAAGTGATACGTGATAAGTGGTAGCTTCGGCTACAAATAAGTGTGGCACTAGTGTGCAACCTTTTGAGTATCCTTTAGAATTCCAAGTGGTTCAACGGGTGAATTAGTGTATTAGTGAAGTGTATGTACATGTGATATTGTTGTGATGTGGTACAGGCAAGTATATGAAACTTATATAAAATGAGATTGATATGTGATGGGCTATCGGTAAGTGGTGAATGAGTAAGTGTGGACATAAGTTTTATTTGAAAATCTAAAATTGCTATAATCTTATTGTTAAGAATAAAATGTATTATGAATGCTCATTTATTTGCATATAAACTTACTAAGCTATTTAGCTTACTCCCCTTTCTTTCCCTTTTCTTATATGTCGCTTTGCTGACTCGGATTAAGAGATTGTCGGAGATCCGCTTCACACTATCACATCATCATCTTTGGGTATACTAAGTTGATTATTTTGAATTATGGCACATATAAGATACTTGTTTATTTTGTTATATGTGTCATAGTTTAGTAGGCCAAGAATGTTGGCTCATTTTGATAAATGATCATTTTGTATAAGGCCATTAAAAGTTGGCCAATATTAGTGTTTAGTATATGCATATGATGATGTTGTTTATGAATGTGGTGTTGTATGTTTTGGTTGACATTGTGTGATTTTTATGTGTGAGAAATGAGGTATGTGAAGGTTATGTTATTAGTTTAGATATGGACAATTTGATTGTACAAAAACATCATGAATTGTGTTATTGGTTTGGTATAAGTGTGTTTGTGTTCCAGGGTGGCAAAAGGCTTGGTAAATAGCCTTATTTTTGTCCATACGGGTAGATACACGAGCGTGTGTCTAGGCCGTGTGTGACACACGATCAATCCCATAGGCGTGTTGATAGGCCGTGTGTCCCTTGCACCCTAATTTTATAAAACAAAATGTCCAGTAGGAAACACACGGGTATAGACACGACCATGTGTCTCAGCCATGTGAAAGACATGGCCTTAGGACATGGGCGTGTGTCTAGGCCTTGTGAAGTCTACACTTTAATTGCGAGAATTAAATTCAGCACACAGCCTAGCACACAGGCATGTGACTTGGCCGTGTGACCCAAAATGTTTGCTGACGTCATAAACAGAATGTCAAGGTTTTCACACATAGGTTAAAAGAAGGGAGTGTCATGGCCATGTGAGAGACACTGGCCATAAATACGGGCGTGTGCCAGGCCATGTGAAAACCCCTGTAGGTTTAAAATGAAAAATAAAATCCACACGGGCTAGGGACAAGGGCATGTGTGACCACACGACTTGCCCACACGGACGTGTTCCCTTCCACACGGGCGTGTGGCCCTATTTTGAGCAAAACTTTTCTTAGTGTTCGAAAGCTTCCAATTCAATCCCAAACTGCTCTATATGTATGTTTTGGGTCTTGTAGGCCCATAATAGGGACGTTATGAATATGAATGAAAAGTTTTAAGTTGGGATAAAAATTTATGGCCCGATTTTGTATAATTAAGTATGTTAAGTCCGATAATGCCTCATACCCAGTTTTGGATGTCGAATACGGGTAAGGGGTGTTACAATTGCCCCGACAACAAATATAACATCCTGTAGCTCAGACCTGACGATCGGGTTGGGCAAGGGGTGTTATAAAACCCTAGTATAATTAAATAGGGTTGTCGTCCCCCTAATCCTAGTTAGACTAGGAGTTAGTTTTTCTATTGAAATAGACTTCTACAATTGAACAAGGACTTCACTTCTTCTTCTTATAAATAGATGGCACAGGTAGGTCTAAATACAATAAGTTTTACACAACTTTGAGATATTGTTATTTTGCTAAAAAATAGTTAAAATTTATTTTCTAAATATAAATCTTATTTTTCGAAATAACAATTCGAGCTATTGAGACAGGATTTTGCTTTTCCACTGAAAGTAAAGTAAAGAATTTTTGTTTCTAGGTTTGATTTGAATTCATTCAAGCCCACTGACTGCTATCGCGCATGCGCGTAAAAACAAACAATTTTAAAGGTGCAATTCTAACTGTAAGTGAACAGTTTCAGTTGTAATATTTATAGTGTCCAATGGAACATCATAGTATTCCAAGGGTTTGAACCTGAATGAGTTAGTGATTAAGCAATTCCTAAACTATAAACATGCAATCAAAGGAGTGTAGCTAACTAATCACTAATTCCTATATTACGACAGATCATTCACAAGTTTAATTATGCTAATTAATTACCTAAAAATAACAAATGACAAAATTATAAACAAAACAAAATATGAAACTAGCAAATTTAGAAAAATAAGATAATAAGAAGTGGTTGGTTGATTTCTATGAGGGTGGTTAACCTTCGAATTAGGGATCTAAATCACTATTACTCCTAAATTGGTTCAATTTTACCTCTTGACCTCAACTTTACCAGTTTCAACAAATTAGTCCAGTCTATCACTCGTCCTCACCAAACTAACTCGAGACTATAAAATTGATGCCCGATAAGATCTCCTCTTTGTCCCACTTTTATTAATTTTCCCTTAGGGTTGCCAATCTTAAGTTTTGAAGTCTATTTTATTTAGTCCTATTTTTGCGACTTAGTCCTTGAATCCAAAAATCAATTACCCATCACTTCCATTAACCAACCACTTAAGATTTATGTAACACCCCTAAACTCGTTCCCGTCGTCGGAGGGTTAAGAGGCATTACACGACATTCATAAACCGATTCGATGATCATGCACAACCATTCCTCTTTTTGGTAAAATATCAAAGCTTAGCCAATTTCAACAATTTAACATCTAGGCTGATTATACATATATATACATGATATCTAATCATACCAAAACTCAGAACAATTCAAGCACATATAAATCATTCATCAACCGCATCGCATACATTAAGAAATTTTCTTAGCCGAATGACCATGCTTAAAACAACTCAACTCATGCTTCTAAGTTCATATTACCTAATCCAATCTAATGGATTTCAAACAAACTTCATTCAACCCATATGGACTTACTGAATGGTCATATTCAATTCCAAATTTCAGCATTCGTTTATCTTGTTCACATTCAAGTCATAAATGTCTCTCAATACGTAGATATCAAGATGTAACATACTTCAATGATTAGTTTGCAGATTGCATAACATACACGTTCATTCACATACAGCATAACTAAATTTAAAACATTAGATAGGGATGTAAGGTTTTCGGGAAAGCCATTTTCGCATGGCTAACTTAATTACAACATCAAAATCATACTTGTTTAACATCAAAATGTCAAGCCTATACATGCCATTTTCAGGGCTTAGCTACAAAATATCGAAAGGAGTATGTGATAGTGTAGATGACTTCGATCTTGAAGATTCCCGAGACCGTAACTGACCAAAGAGATCTATAAAACAGAAAATTAAGGGTAACAGAGTAAGCAATTATATGCTTAGTAAGTTTTCAAGTAACAAAATCATTTAAAAGAGTAGCATAAAAAAATATCTAAGCTTGTTTATTTTATCCTTTGGCCGAATAGGAACATACTATGATAACACTTCTATCATTCATATCACAAAGGTAAATTCAATGTATCTGACTAAATTCATCTTATAACCGAATACGTTCATCTTAAGTATCAGGCTAAACTCATGCCTATAAACATACATTCCATATTCGAATAGTTGAACTCTTAATTCAGAACACATACATCATAATCAAGTCATAGGCGTTTGAGTAACTTTTAACAATAGTCAAAGCATTCCCACCGAATTTCAAAATCACAATCCATAGGTAATA
Source organism: Gossypium stocksii (assembly GCA_020496765.1). NCBI lineage: Eukaryota > Viridiplantae > Streptophyta > Magnoliopsida > Malvales > Malvaceae > Gossypium > Gossypium stocksii. The sequence continues at coordinate 49,900,485 of CM035624.1, forward strand.
AAATTCTCGAACAAGAGTAAGATGTATACCTGGCTATCTTATGGTGGGTAACACATTTGTTAAGATTATTTTGACATTTATTTTATAACGCCGACACGGATGCCCTTCGAGACCGAGCCTGGTTTCAACACTGGCTTAAAGCCCCTTGGAACTAAGTCCGGTTATGTCACTGGTTTGAAAGCCCTTCAAGGCTAAGCTCGGATCGTATCACTGACTCGAAAGCCCTTCGAGACTAAGCTCGGATCGTATCACTGGCTCGAAAGCCCTTCGAGACTAAGCTCGGATTTAAACCCCAATTAACGTTCACACATGTATGTATATGTACCATATCACATTCGAATCACTAGTCATAAACCAAGGGCAATATTTTGTTTCAAAATATAATAAAATTCAAAGTTCACAAGCCACTCCCAACAATTTCATAGATTATCTTTGCCACAACAACATTCAAGTATAGCTCTCAAGTCTAAATTTAAATAATATACATATGTACTAAGATTTCATCATGTCATGAGCTAAAATTTGTTACTCAAGAACTTACCTCCTATCTTTTTGAGAAATTTCGATTTGACTATTCTGTGACCTTGGCCTTCCCTTTATCCGAAGTTGCCCCTCTAAGCTCTTGAGCTTAAATGAACAGTACAATCATATCAAACTTTATTCACACATTTCTATTGATAGTTACACTTTCATTTCAAACAAGACATACATGTAATTCCCTTATCTCACATACATTCGGCCAAGTACAATTACATCACAATTTACAACTAAATTCATTGATCAAGTTTAGTAAACAAAGTCTTTTAATCCAACTCAGTACTCATGACACCCTAATTAATAAAAGCCGAATAGGTTAGCACCTAAATGCTTTAGCCATAAGTCGTTTTCCAACATTTTTAGTATATAATTCCCCCATTTGGTTAAGTTCACATTTGGTTTAGGCTCAAACATTTACAACCACTTTAGAAGCTTTCATGCCATCACTTAGTGAACTCAAATTTATGCTAATTTAGTATCAAAATGTCTATGAATAAATTTCTCACTAATTTCTATCTTTAAACTAAATTTTCTAATTGATATTCACAAAAAGCCGAACCAAAAATATAAAATGGTACTCTTAGATCTCAAATTTCAAGCTTTAACACCAAATTTGCTTAACTATGTTCTATAAACAACAATCGGCTCTACTAAGGAAGGCTTAAATGTACAAGCCAATCAAGACTAATCTTGAACTTTCATATTATCAAATAAACTAGCTCAATTTGTCAAACATGCTTCATTACAAAAATATATGGAAAACATTATTCAAATTTAAAAATTCCTTACCATGACTGAATGCCAACACCATCATAAGTTCAAAATTTTCTCATGAATTAGGCTAAAAACTTATCAATTCATCCTTAATTTCTCTTATATCCAAATTCATCAAATTCAACAAGAATTTCATCACTATTATGACCGAATAAGCATTTCCAACCCAACCTAAAAATTCATGCATATACTCAACATGTGCAAACGTATTGTTGCACAATTCATCATCTAATAATCATGTAACTCAAATAAAACCACAAAATTTTAGTTCTTTAATACTAGCATCCAACTATCAACAAATTAGCAACTCATGAACATGGTCGAAAGCTCCATTCTCAACCAAAACAAGATTTTCAACGTGGGCTAAGTTGGAAGATAAGTATGTTACTAAATTTTTACAAGAATTTGAAGTAATCACATGAAACATACCTTAAATTGGATGCTAGAATAACCGAAAATCCTCTCCCCTTTTCTTTTGGTGAATTCGGCAATGAAGAACAAAGGTAAGTGACTTTGCTCTTTTCACCATTCTTTTTATTATTTTATCCCTTTTCATGACATATAATATACATATAATATAATATTTATTTTATCTTATTATAAGACATCATAATTATGAAATACACATGAAAGTACACATAAAATACACTTATTTGCAATCATTAACCCACATGGCCAGCCACTAATAACAAAAATGGCAAATTTGACATGCCAATCCTTGCATTCGTTGACCATTCTATCCTTAGTCTTTCAAATTTAACCACACATACATTTAAATCTTCTCATACAAGTCCTTTTTACTTCAATACACATTCAATTAGCAAAAATTAAAGCATAAAAAAAATTACACATGCATGTTCACATATAATTAGACATGTAATATTTTATTCAATTATTTTACGACTCGGTTTAGCGGTCCCGAAACTGCTTTCCGACTAGGGTCAAAATAAGGCTATCATAATTTAGCTACTCTAACTCATATTTGAACCCATTAACAACAAGAAATCAAATAGAAACTCAATTATCTTAACTTAAAAGAAAAGTAATAAAGACTCATGCTTTCTTGCAAAAGCTTAAGGAGTACAACAATGGTGGCAAGAATATAAATTGGTACACCTAAGACAAGATTTTTAACAAAGGAAATATAACAAAACTGATTGGTATTAAAAGAAGTGCAAATACAATAAAGTTTGAAGGGCTTAAAAAGTAAATAAATCCTAGCTACAGTAATAACTAACTTAACTACCAGCTATGGAACTAAGAAGAACAAGAAAATGAATGAGAAAATAAACCCTAAGCTATGGAGAAGAACAACTAAACCTTAAAAGATGAAGATGAAAATGTAAAGCTAGTTAATGTGAAGTGTGTCTCTCGCTTAGCCAATTTTGGCCTCTTTTAGCATTTTTTTCGACACAACATTTATGCCTAAAATGCCCGTTAGCATTTTTTTATTGGGTTGAAGTTGGATAAGGTTTTCCCCTGTAGTCATTTTTTGTTTCGTCACGTTAGGGGTATCGTGATACCCAGCCACGTCAACTTGACTTCGGGGAATCGTTGGGAGTTGGGTATTGCGAAACCCATAGCTCGTATTGTGATACCACTATAGCTAGTCTTAATCCTCTTGAATTCAGCTCTATCGAGGTATCGCAACTTTCAGGCTTGAATATCATGATACCCTATTCTAGATGATGTTTTTGCTCACATTTGGGCCTCTAATGACTCCCTACAACACTCAATCAACAATTAGGTCCCCTACGGTGTATTTGGCCATTTTATGTCTCAAAAGTGGCATAAAATGCATTATTTCAGTTATTAAGGAAAAAAAAATTAAAACTAAGTAAAAATCATGACAAAAACATATAAATGGCTTGAAAATAAGCTCCTTAAGCATAATGAGGAGCCTAATTTGCCATATCAAATTACGACAAATCACCCACAAGCGGTTCGTGGTATGAGAATAGCAGTGAAGGTTGTTTGGTTGAAAGCTGGGAACGACAAGGATCCATCTAGTCGAAAACACAAGTGTGATTTTAGTAAAGAGTTTATTGCTATAAATAACATAAATCAGCTCGATTTTTAAAATTTATTTTCCCGTTGTACAAGAAAATCTTTTTTGAACTGAACTTTTCCAACATTTAACCATATTAATATATGTATAGTACAAACTAGAGGCAAAGACAATAGTTATTCAATACAATAAAATCAAAGATGAAGCTACATGCATTTGTTGCAAATAAATTTTATCAATTTACTCAAAATACTCACAAACAATTATTTTCTTTGCATAGGTATATGTGCGAAATTAAGTAAAGTGTATAAGCATAACATAAATGCACAAGAATTAAAAGCTGAAACATAAGATGAAACTATTAGTTTGAATTTCAATAACAATCTTATTATTCGTCTCCACAATATCTTCATTTTCCACTTCTAGTGGTGAGAAGAATTATTATGGACACCCTATTTTACTCTTACTATTATAAAACAACTTACCACGTCCACATCCAATATTACATCTTTCAAATTTATTATGTATCATTTCATTCACTTTAGGTAATGAAGCAAATCTAGTAGAAAATGATTCATGAATTTTCAGTTAATAGCTCATTATTTTACTCAACCACAAGAAAACATGATATTAATTCAAAAAATATTTTTTTACCATTTTCACAGTATTGCTACTATAGAAGCACATTTGAGGAATGAAAAGTTGAAAAATATTTTCTCTAACAAATTCTTATTAGTAGTGTTCTCCCAACATAATGTTTATTGAGAGCTTAGGGTCCGTTTGCTTATATGTAAAAAAGTTTTACGGAAAACTTCTTCTTTGTTTTCCCATGTTTGTTTGGTGGAAAATGAGTTACAAAAGGAAATCATTCTCCAAAACATGATAAAATGAAGGCCTTTTTTAGGAAAATGTTATACGCTTTCTAATCCTGTAAGACATTTTCCAATTGTTTCTTTCTTCACCCCCAAAAAACAAACCAAAAAATTCACCCGTCCCTCAACCGCCTCCAGTCCCTGACCTAACCCTTCTCTTACCTTCAAGTTTCAGGCAGCCTAGCTAAAGACTAGAAAAACAAGGTAATTTTCAAAACCCTAAGCTTAACTTAGAGATTGGTTTGATTTGTGTTTTGTGTTTTCTGGTCTCTGCCTCTATCTCTGCATCACTCTGCTATATTTGATTTTTTTATCCTACTGTTATTTTCCGTTAGTCTACTGTATTTGTTTTCAATTTGGTTTGGTTTGTGTTCACTAGTTAGGTTGAAGATGTTTGTTGGTTTATTGATCATAAATTTCTAGTGTGAAGGGGCTTGTATTGTTTGGAAGATGATTGAGAGTTGGGAAGTTGTGGTTTAGGTTTCATTGACTACAAAAATAGAAGAAATCTTAGGAAATTTTGGGGGTTCGCAACTTTGATTCTGTGAGAGGAAATGAGTTAAGATTAATTAAATTGACACATATGATTTTTTCTATTTCTATTAAGTACATTATTTGTTTAATTCTAATTAATTTAGTTTAGGAGTTAGATCTAAAGGGTTATGCTCCATCCATTACAAAATTTCTCCATTTATATCCAATACTAAATTCATAGTAAATATTATTATTTAATGGTTCAGATTAAATCTTCATTTAGGTAGCGACAAATAATTTTTTAAGTTTAACGATAAATACAAAAAATTAAATAAACTCTTGCCATGGATTTTAGAAACATTAATTTTGCCTTTGCTCCTCTATTTAGGGCCCTCGTACAAGTAAGTGTAAAGAATATTTGAAGTAAGTGAATTGCTCCATTGAGATTAATGCAAGAAGTTTTTTGATGTCTTTTTACTTTTGAGAGTAAAATTTTCTTTTGATGATGGTATTAGTTTAATTCTGCCAATGATTTGGTGAAACCAATTCATTGATATTGATAGTATGTTTCTTTGCTTTAGTGCCTTGGGTTTATTTAATAGGTGTCGAGTTTTCCCCCTTAAGATTTGAGTTGTTCTTGTCGGAGAAACGAAAGACATAATTGTAAATTATTTTTTAGATTTTTTTTGGTAAAATTATTGATAACAATTATACTTTTAAGTAAAATTTGAAGGGTTAGCTTGAGCTTAAGTGATTATGTTTTAATTTATTTAATGATTGTGCATGTTTATTGTTTGTTGAAATGTCTCAATGAAATTTAAATAATATTTAAAAAAAAAATCAGCATATAACAATTATAATATTTGTTCCATTCTTAATATACATGAGTTTTGTTTGTCTACTTTCCATTGCATTGATTGTGTGTTTCTTTGGTTGTGTTATTGTTCCTAAGTTATCATGTTTATGTTTTGCATGTTTTTCAGCTACATATTAGTAATTGAAATGACTAATCTTTTAGGGCTTCAATTGTGACCAAAAGTGTGATATGTAAGAATTTTTTCATGAAATGTGATATAGTCATAGAAGTTGGGCAAATGCTAAGTTTGTAGCTAATGTAAGTGAGTAAGGAATTATCAATAGTTCGATATTTATTTATGTAGGTTCAAAGATGAATGAATAACTAAGTGTATGTAATAAGTGGCGAAACAAGCAGTGTTTATGACCTGGTGCATTATCTTCTTTTTTTTTTTTGTTAATGTGATCATGTGTTTGTCTAATTGTCTTCTGATTTTAGTTGTTTATTGAGGTAATTTTTTATGTGTTGTGGTGTGGTTGTCTTGTGGTTTAGGTTCGGTTTGTATTGTTTATTCTTGATGTTGGCTTCACTAGTTGTTGAGCTCAAACACAATTGAAATTATTTTTTGTAATGACCAAATACTTGTGTGGCATTGTTTTGTATAGATGGCCCATAATCAAGATCATAATTCAATTGTCAGGGTTGTGATTTTAGTTTTAGTTTTTGGGGCTCTTTGAATTAAAAGATTAAAAACTGGGAAGCAAATTACTTGTCACCCTCGTGTGATTCGAGATTATTAAAGATAAAATTATATTAATAGTATTTTATATAGAGGTGACCAGCATTGTATTGATGTGATAAGGATGAGACCAATTTCTTTTATTTAATTTGTGTGACATTGTTTCTAGGAACAATTTGTTACAATAAACTAAATCGTTGAACATTAGAGAGCAAGTGGTTATATTTTTTCATAAAATTTGTCATAATGTAATGTTTTGAGTGATTGGATCAAGATGTTATATATTAATTGAGACAATTCACTGTTACTTTAGGCTTGTATTGAGAGCTATTTTGAAATTGTATAAACTAGTCATTAGATTACCTGATAAGTCAACTCCTAGTTAAATTAGAAACAATCTAAGGTTTTATCCTTATTTTAAAGATTGCATTGTATCATTAGATGGAACTCATGTTCATACATCCATTCCACTCAGCATTCAAGGAAGATTTCATAGTCGTAAAGGGGGGACAACACAAAATGTACTAGTTGCCATTACATTTGATTTGAAATTTTCCTATGTTCTAGTTGGTTGGGAGGGTAGTGCAAATGATTCTCGTATATTAAGTAATGCACTTGAAAGCCCACGAGGATTTTAAATTCTGGAAGGTAAGAATTAAAATTAATTATCCAAAAGAGTTCAATTAAGCTAATAATTTAGTAATAATAATTATGTTTTGTAAAATTGTATGTAAATATTATCTTATTGATGTTGGATATGACATTTGAAATGGATATATTACTCAATATCTGAAATAGATATATTACTCCATATCTTGCTGATGTTGGATATGATATCTGAAAGAGTTTAGTGATTAGGAGTGTAACACATCTTACCTAACCCAATCGTCAAGTCCGAGCAACAGAGTGTCACATTCATTGCCAAAGCAACTACTGATAAATACATAGTAAAAACATCATTTCGCTTCATCAATTAGGCAATGAATCAATAATACAATATATAATATCATAAACATATTTTTTCGGGTCTTATATGAGCATACAAATGCTTTACAGTAATCCCAAGATCAAATAAGGACCTTTCTGCAACACTCTTAAAATTTTAGATCAAATATTTTATAAATAAATAATTCAAATATTGAATCATATCATAAACACCTAGATATTATGAGACACAACTAAATTCAGGTCTTAATCGAGCTTAGGAAAGCTCTTTTGTAAACCTGAGCATGAATTAGAACCAAATTGCAAGATTTTGAAAATTTGGGTTTCACGTCATGACGTGAGCTACTCTACGTCGTGACGTCACTGAAACAGAGAATCACATTTATAATGAACAACATGGCACGCGTCTGAAACATGATCGTAGCTTATCTAAGTTGTGGATATAACCTAGATCTCTAGACGAACGTAAACTGAAACGAAAAACAACGAAAATAGATTAGTTGCCACAAAGGAGAGTCAAACGAAATTAAAACAAAGGAAAGATGAATCGGCTGGTAAAGAGTCCAATAGAGAATGAATTAGGGTTTCTTGGATGGAAAGAAACTGTCCTTGGACCTTAACAAAACACCCCAACTAGATTTGCAAAAACAAAACATAAAACAGATTTGTTAGAAGTGATTTTAAAGACAAAAGCAAACTATTTTGTGCAAGAATGTTTGAAACAACAAGAAAAGATTAAAACTCATAATTTTGATGTATTTCATGATGAAACAAGATAGGAGAACGTCTCTCTTAAAGCAATTTTAACCTAGAACAAAAATCAATAAAATTAGCAAGCCAAAATAACAAGAACTAAATTAAAATAAACAAGAAATGATAAGTTTATGCTAGAAAAGAGAAGATGATGTCCTAAGAAGCCTTTGAAATATTAAAAATCCACAACTCATTTCAATGGCTCTAATTCCCCCTCCAAGAAAGAGATATTGGCAAGAAAAAGCTTAAAGATGATTCCCACAACCTAAAAGATTGTTAAAACAACTTCTAAAAGAACCTTCAAAGTAATTCTTGAAGAAAAACTCAATGAGAATTATTATTAACTTAAAAACAATCAATTGTATGTGTATAAAGGTGGATGACCATGCTACTTATAGGCCCGCAAAATAAGTTTTTCTAACCCTAATGGAATAAATAACATGACAACTTATCAAATAAGAAAAAAACAAAATAATTCTAAGTGTGGACTTTTAATGGGAATTCAACCAAGGGAATAAAATGGGCTCCTTAGGCCAAATTCTTACATGATCCACCTATTAAAATAAAATTGGAGCTATAGTTTAAATATTTTACAATTTAGGCCACTTTGATAATTTGGCCTGATATTCAATTAAATTACTTTCCAAACTTCAGGAAGGGCTTATAGACATCTTAATGAGCCCTTTTTTCAAAAACTTAGTCTTGTGATCCGTTTCCTCTCAAAATTGGCTTGTTCAAGCTCGTACATGAAATCCAATGCACCTTGGCTGAAAGATTCGATTTCTTGGACCAAGATTTCAAAGATTTGAAATCATGATTTTCTTGATTGTTAAAATTGTCTGAAACAACAAATTGGACCAAGATTTGGTTTCTTGATTTTCTTGAAAACAATAAAGTGAATCTTGATTTTTTTTGGCAGTGTGTACATCTAGGGCCTTGGTAACGAAGTCTTGGATGGTCCCGTTCAATCTTGCTCAAATTTGCTTGGCCTTCGACCTCGTTATTGGGCCTTGAGGAAATTTGAGCCCGTTATAGTCATGAGCCTAATTTTGGGCCTTAAGACTTGCATCACATGTCACAACATTGGACCACTTGACATCGAGACATCACAAACTGTCTATCGATGTTGTGATGAGGGGTATTCCACAATGAGACAAGGACCTTGTTTTTGATGAAATTTGTCCATATGGTACCTATTTCATGTCAAGCCAAACCTCAATCTCATTTGGTGCATATATGCATATCTAAACTCGTACAAAACCAAGCCAAATGCAAGCCAAAACAACCTATTTAACCATTTCAACCATTTAATGCAACAACTCTACAAATTGGCATCTAACATATCAGTCGAACTTATACCAATTCATCCTACTCAACTTTTTCCATTAGCTATTCAATAACACCATTTAACCAAACTGTTTCATGCTCAATAATACCATTTAAGAGTCATTTAACATGTCACCACATGTTATCAAGCATACATAGATATACACATAAGTATTAACTTTTCCAAAATCAAGCACTTAGCAAAGTTTCAACCAAAATTATCATTCAAAGTAAATACATTCATTAACTCCTATGTACATGCCACATAATCAAATAAAGTGAATAAAAGACTACCGAACCAATAGGTGGGATAGTGTGAGCTTTATACGATCCACTTGACGTTTTCTGCAAGTTGGTAACCTATAGGAAAAGGGAAAACAAATAGAGTAAGCATTACAAATGCTTTGTAAGTTCACAGGTATTAAACCAAGTAACTTACCTCAGTTTATAAATAAACACTACATGCTACTTAGCTTGGTAAAGTTTGCCTAACATCAAAAATCAAATATAAAAGAGGTGAGTTAACCTTTAACTTCATCATATAACATTTCAAAAATGAAATAAACCAAATCACCTAGAATCACATTTCAATACCCTTCTCAAAACCAATTCAACATTTAACCGTATAAGCATGATTCTCATATTATCATATTATTCCATCTATTTATCAATTATACATCCAATTTCAATTTAATATCAATTACTATTTCATTTCATTATTTGAATTTCAAATTGAATTCATTAATTCATCGCATTTCTATATCAGCCCTCCGGACTCGTATAACTGATTCATTTAATTTTTTCACATGTCACCAGTATCCATAAATCGCAATATGCATACAAATCATCAAATGATAATATCAATCCAATTCAAATATCGTTTATCAAAATTTCATTATATACCCTTATTAATTTGACTCGAACGAATACACGTATTTAACTAATCACACTAGTTTGGGACTCAATACCTTTAGATAAATCCGAAATAGTAAGTTACGCCCAACGCCTGTATCACCCCGAATTTTGTTATGTATCAAATGTTAAATTATGTTAAATAATTTAACTTGGTTCAGTGGTTGAGTGTTGTGATTATGTGAGCGAGGTTATGGGTTCGAGTCTTTCCTTTGAAATATTTGTCAATTTTCGGTCTTATTCCTCTCCCTGATTATTTAGCTTAAATCTTATTTCTGGGCAAGTTATGACAAAATGAGGCTGTCGATTTAGTAGGAAGGTGTTAGTTTACCCTTGGGTCTTGTGTTCGAATATTTGTGTATGTAATAAGTGAATACTTTTTATTTCTTGCCATGTGTTGGATGTTGAGTTAGACTCAAATATTAATAAAGCTAATAGGATTTTATGGATTGGGATTTTTATAGAATATTTCATTTAGTTTTATCTTATTTTGAATTAAAAAAACACCCCTAAGTTGTTGGTTTTTAGTCTTCTTTTTAGGTAGTGTTAATTTTTTTCGTAATTTTGTTGGGCAAAGGGTGTGAGAATCGTGTCCCACCAGTGGAGTAATTCTCATTTTGGACGTTGTTTCTAAGTGGTAAGTACTCAAACTTCACTTTAGGGACTAGAAATTTGATTAAGGAATGTGTTATTTGATGGTAATTAGATGGTTAATCGATTTAATTAGATGAATAATTATAGGATTCTTGAGTTCCCGATTGCGTATTTAGTCAGAAGTATTGTCAGGTGTGTGAAACTAACTCAAAATTTTGACTGAAATTTGAAAAAAATTGCAAAATAGGGGTTGTTTTTGAAATTGCCCAGCATCAGACAGCCATGTGTGTCGCGTGTGAATGTGTAACGCGTATGTGTAAGTATACACATTGAATTAAGTAATAAAGTGATGAGTGAGTATCGTCTCCATAGGGATCGAAATTGATTAAAATAATTGGTTATGCTATTACTATGAAATTGACTAATCAAACTGCAAAAGAAACAATTGAAAAAATCGATAAAGAAATGTAATGAATGGATAATAAAATCAATTATGAATGAAAATATGCTAAGGCAATTCAAATATTGTGGCAATTCTCAAATAATAAGTGGGAAAGAGTTTGTATTGTTGAATGATAAAGGTTGGAATTGCTCCGGCTTATTTTTATAACATAATAATGCCATGGAAAAATCTTGACCATTCTATTGCTCAGGGACTCACTACTGCAATCTGCTTCTTTTGAACGCAAGACCTTGAGCTATCTTTCGGAGTTTTCGTATGTTTACAGAAATTTCGAATGATATCCATGTTTTTCTTCCTGTCCTTGTATAGATTGCAACTTCTACGTCCAGAATTCTAGCAATATTAAATGTTAAAGCAAGGTTTTCTTTGTAAAAAAATTGAGAAACTCAGAAATGCGATAGTGAATGGTAATCTAAATGAGTTTAGAGTGAGTTTATTTCTGATATTGAATTCTAGGTCAGACATGATTCTTGTTGTTGTTATTTCAAGATAAAAATTGCATACTGACGAATCTAGAACTTATGCAGAAGTCTTGGTGTGGGGCTCAGTAGTAACACATTTATTCATCCAAGAATAATAAAATGTACAGTTATATGGGTAGATGTTTTGGTGATTGAGTATGTATCGCAATAATTTTTAAGTTTATGTTCAGACGCCTATTTGTTAGCAAGTTAGCCAAAATTCAGTGTATTCAGGACTAATACAGTTAGTAATAGAATGGGAGCGATGACAAGATAGAGTTTCTATAAGTTTCATGTCGGGATTGTCACAATCTTCGAAAAGGAAGGTGTTATTTGGATTGTGGTTGATTGTTTAGCAAATATCCATGTGATCATTTCAGTTATGCAGAGTTCTTATTCGATGGATTACTGAGAATATGTGTTTCGGAGAGATTAATTTCATATTTTAATGATGTATTCTGGCACTATGTGTGATAGCCCTAATCCGACCCTAGTCGGAAAGTGGTTTTGGGACCACAAAACCGAGTCACAAAAATAATTTAATAATTATTTTGATGTCTATTTTATGTGCCAAATCATGTGTGACATTTTTGGTGTTTTAATTTAGTGTTATAATAGTGAATTTCACTTAAAAGGGCTTAGTTGTAAACTTTGAAAATATGCTAGGTGAATCTGTGGTGGTCAAATAATTGCATGTTGTAAAAAAACATGTCCTTGCATGTCAAAATTCCCTTTTTATCTTTAGTGGCCGGCCAACCAACCTAATGATGATGTTTTGGTTGTTTTATTTTATATTTTAGTGATTATATATGCATATTATATGAATAAAATAAAAACAAATTAAAATAAGTATGAAAATTTGGAGGAAAAACCAATGTTAGGCCATTTCTTCTTCTTACCGTGAGTTGAGAAAGAAAATAGGAACTTATGGAGTTTTGGGCATTCGGCTAGTTAAGGCTTGAAATAAGGTAAGATTCATGTGTTTTCTTTGAATACTTGTAAATTTCGGTTGGTTTTAAAGCTTGCAACAAAACTCATGAGTTAAATTTTGATTTGGTGAATTATGTTTCATTCGGCCATAGATGTTGAGATGCTTTGTGAGTGTTTAGATGTTTTGGGTGTAAAATTCTTTGTTTGATTAATGAGAAGAGCAAATTGATGTTGGAATTATGAGTTAACATTTTGGTATGAGCATATATGTTAGCCGAATGGGAAATTAAGATGTTAAGAAAATGACATTCAGTCATTTTGATTAAACTAAGGGTTTATAAGATTAAATTATGAGCTAGTGTTTAATGATGGGAAATGGTTGTGTTCTATGTTAAGTATTAAGGTAAAAGGTTAGTATGAATGCATTTTTAGAAGAGATATACATTCGGTCATGAGGAATTGTGTTTTATTTTTGGTATTATTGGTATTTAGATAAACACTCGGCTATGAGATGTTTGTGCATGTTGAAATGGTACCTTTGATAGTTGAAACTAAGCATGAGGGTGCTACATTCTATATTAGCCAAGAGCATGTTTAAGCTTGTTGAGTATTAAATTGTTAAAAGATAAGTTGTGTTCATTATATGCAATTGCCGAATGGAGAAAAATGGAAAAGAATTTGGGAAAAATGTTAAATGTGTGCTAGAAGGATATATGGTCAATGAAAAACATAATAGTATGGGTAGATATGAGTGTTGTATGTGGTGCCGATTGGTGGAATGAGCTTATAAGTTGTGTATGAGCAATATGTGTTTTTATGGTGGGTTTAAGAAGTAAATTGAATCATGTCATATTGATAGGAAATATGAAACATATTGTTTCAAGAAAAAGGTGAATTGCCGAACATGAAAGTGTTAATATTTATTTGTATTCATAAAAATCTCTTCGGTTAAATAAATGACATGATGAGTATATGTGTGTGCCAATGTGTTAGAAATTCATGATAATTTTAAATTGGGCATATGAAGATGCCGAATATATATATGTCCTATTAAGGAAACTATATTTGGTTTGAGGCTTATTATCTATGTTAATTTCATTGCTTAAAAATGTCAATAGTAATGATTGTGAGAAATGACTCTTAGTTATATATATATATATATATGTGAGTGCCGAATGGCTTCAATTGAGATTTTGCATATTTAGCTAGTCAATGATTTAGTTGTGATTGATGATGAGTATACCTTTGGCCGAATGTGTGTGTGTGTGTGTGTGTGTGACAAAGAGAGTATATTTGTATCCCTTGTCTTGATCGAGTAAAATGTATGAGTGTTTAATGAAATTGAATTTGCTTAACCTAGCTCAAGAGCAAAGAGGGGCAACATCGGATAAGGGAAAAGCTAAGATCACAGAATAGCCAACCTGAAATTTGTTTAGAAGAATACGAGGTAAGTTTTAAGTAATGAAACCTAGCATATGAATTGTTTTAACATGATATACATAGTTATATGTGCATACGGTTGATAATTTGAGACCTATTAATATGGTTTGATGTTGGGTGGTGCAAAGTAAGTTGTGATTATGGCAAATAGCCGAAAGTTACTTAAAAAAATAAGTTATGATGATTGAGCTGATATGTGATCTAAGTAGGTGACTATAGACCGAATATTATATGAAAATGTTATATTCTGTGCTAATATGTGAATAAGACGAATGAATTTAAATTGAGATAGAATTTGTGAAATGTATACATGATAGGTACATATACATAAAGGTTCAGTGAGATAAATCCGGGCTAGGTCCCGAAGGGCTTTAGTGCCAGTGTTACATCCGAGTTTAATCCCGAAGGGCTTTAGTGCCAGTGTTACATCCGGGTTTAATCCCGAAGGGCATTCGTGCCAGTGTTACATCCGGGTTTAATCCCAAAGGGCATTCATGCCAGCGTTACATCCGGGCTTAATCCCGAAGGGCATTTGTACCAGTGTTGTATCCGGGCTAAGTCCCGAAGGGCCTTAAGGCCAGTTTATAACTGAGCTAAACCCCGAAGGTTTCCACATTGGAAATACTTCATTTATGCCGTGATAATCTTAATTAATGTGCTTACTACTTTAAAATTTGTCAGGTATGTACCCCATACTAGTTTATAAAATTGATTCGTTTAAATTGTGAATATACATTTGGACAGTGAGGCTCTAGCCATTGTTTGAGACTGTATGAAATAATCTAGTCAAATGTTTGTATTGAATGTATTCGGCCAAAGAGTAGATGACAACTTTTAAGACTATTATGCTTTGATCTTTTAATAATTTTATTACTTAAGACTTACTAAGCATAGAAATGCTTACTCTGTTGTTTTTAAATTCTCTGTTTTATAGATATCGTTCGTTAGCTATGGTCTCGGGAATCTCAAGATCAAGTCAACCACACTATCAAAGCTTTTTCGGTACTTAGTAGCTAAATATTGAAAATGTCATGTATAGGCTTGACTTTTGGATTGTAAATCAATATCTTTTGAGGAAGTGAATATATACGTGTATAGCTATGCGAAAATGGCTTGCTATGTTACCATTTTATATGAGTATGAAACCTAAGCATGATCAAATGTTGAATTTTGGAATGAGTGTGTGCTTTTGATAAGTGATTGAGAATTGAATGATGCATGCTCATTTGATCCTTGACGGTGTGATTGTATATTGTGTCCTTGTGGGAAGGGGTACCTAATGTGATATACATGTTTGGGGTCGACCTTAGATGAGTTAAGCAATGAATGAACATTAATAAGTTGGTAAATTGTGAGTCTCGAATAGCTATGTGAAATCGGCATATAAACTTAAGTGCATAACATTTAATTGGTATCCTTTGTCACAAATTGTCTTATATTAGTAAAGAAATGCATGATTATAAGTTACAATAATCGGTTAAGGTAGGGATATTTAGAGTAAATTTCTTGGAAGTTTGTTTGATTGATATTTATCTAATGTCATGGAATCCGATAAAAATGTAGAGGAGAGGTCTTATACAAGTACATTCGGCCCTAGTAGATAAGGTCATGAAATTGGCTAAGACATGAGATTTTTACCACATGAATAGTAATGGTCATTTAGTTTTATAAGTAGTTTCAAAGGGCCATTCTTTTTATGCATGTTTATATATTTGAGAAATTAAGTGTACCCGCGCGTTATAATTGTATAATGTTAAATGGAATTTGTGCCTACCTTGTAATATCTCGTATCCCTATTCTTGCGACGGATAAGGGCATAGGGTGTTACACTATGTACTAAATTTTAAAGGTTATTGGAAAAGAGATATACAAGAGTAAATCAATTTATGGTTGTGGAAAGTTAGTGAGAGTGTTTCATGAGAATTGAAAACTACTTCACCTAGTAAGATTTTCGGGGATGAAAATCCCAAAAAGAGGGGAAAATTGTAACAACCCGAATTAGGGCCTAAACGGAACAGTCGTGTTGAAAATCACAAATCTAAAGTAGAAAAATTTATTGCGATTAAGTTTTAAAGTTTATAGGGTGATAGATAATCGTGTGAAATTTTCGTTCAGAAATTTTATCAATTGGATGTCCAATTTGATAATTGGGATTAAATTGGAATAGGTGAAAATGTGTATTCTAATTCATAAAGGTACTTGATTGGAATGGGTTTTTAAAGTAGAGGTCTTTAAATGGCAATTAGGCCATTATAACTTGGTTTGGACAAAAATACCCTTGGGTGGACAAAATACCAAAGGTTTTTAATGAATGGCATTTTGGTCATTAGGTAAATAAAAGAATAAAATGGGAAAATAAGCCAAAATTGTGTCCATGCTTCTTCAACCTTGGCTGAAACTCTCCATGGACACAATGGTTATGGTTTTCAAGCTTCCAAGCTCAATAGTAAGTGCACCCAAGCCCCGTTTTTAATTTTTTTTCATTTTTGAGATCCCGATAACTCGGTTTAGCTATTTCCACCTTTATTTTGAGCTAGGGTTTGAGTTCAAAAATTTACCCATGTTGAATAATTGTGTATTTTTATGATTAAAGGTAGATTATGAATGTCTATGATAAGAGAAATGAGTTTTACTAGGTGATTTTCAATGAAATCGAATAAAAGGGGCTAAATTGTAAAAGTTAAAAATTGCTCATAAGTATGTGATTTGGTGGGAAATATGGACTTCCATAATTATGAAAATGAGTTGACTAGGTCCAAAATACAAGGAAATTGAATAAAAATCAATTTACGAGCCTAGGGGGAAAAGTGTAATTTTGATAAAGTCTAGGGCAAAAACATAAATTTACCAAAATATGATTTTCGGGTCACATTGAATAATGTGACTAATAATTGAGCTAAATGTGATATTAGAGATCATGGAAAATGAGATTCAGACTGAAAACAGGAGAAGGAAAAATGTTTCGGACTAAAGTGAATAATTCAATAATTTGGACTGAGGTAAGTTTGTATGTAAATAATTCATTACTTTCATTTGTGTTGTAATATTTTAATGCATTTTATGAAATGTAATTGTATGATATTATGATTGGCGAGATGTGGTGTAACGCCCTGATTTTTGGGATTTTTCGAGTTTTTGTGATTTTTGGTGAAATTTTGAAATTTTGGTGTTTTGGATACTGAAATTGTGTTTAAATGTGTTAGTGGGCCTTTAGAAGGCCCAAGCCTAAGTTAAAACCCGGCAGAAATATCAATTTTGGTTTTTAAGTGAAATGGGACTTGGCTAAGTGGGCCTTTAAGAAAAAGTTAGTAAATAAAGACACAAAGAGGGCCTTGGTAAAGTGGCAAGGTGGTGCCACTAAGTTCCTAAAAAAGTGGCGTGTGGACTGAGTTTAAGGGCTAGAGTTCAAGTCACAAGGTAAGCGTGTTGATACTTTTATTTTTGTGTGCATGTGCTGGGCATGTGATAGAGCTTAAATGGAAATTCGGCTAGGGCTTTAGGAAGGTTGGGCCGTGGGTCTGATTGGCCATTAGGGCAAGCTTTATTTTCTTTTTGTCTTGCCGAATTAGGGTTAGCCACCTAGAGCCTTCACTTTCATTCTATTCTCTTCTCAGTGTCACAAAAAACCGAAAACGTAAAGTTAGATCTCTTCAGTGCCGAATTCTTCCTTCTCTTCTCCTCTCTTATTGTATTTTCTTTTCTCCTTCTTTTCTTCTCTAGCCGAAACATTCCTCCTATTTTTA
Source organism: Gossypium stocksii (assembly GCA_020496765.1). NCBI lineage: Eukaryota > Viridiplantae > Streptophyta > Magnoliopsida > Malvales > Malvaceae > Gossypium > Gossypium stocksii. Next base: position 49,918,252 of record CM035624.1, read on the forward strand.
CAAAAAACCGAAAACGTAAAGTTAGATCTCTAGCCGAATTCTGAAAGTTGTTTCTTATGCCGATTTCTTCCAGCCAAAATCCTCCTATTTTCTTCATCTCTTTTGGCCGATTTTCACATTCTCTAAACCCCAATCCCTGCCGGCAACACCACTTCAAAACCACCACACCAAATCATCTTCCTCTTTACAGTTCCAAAAGTCGAAAACACCATAGTTTTTAAGGACATATAGCTGAATCTTTAGTTCTTTAAGACTCAAAATTTGCTAGTGTTTAGGGGCTAAATCTGCATCAGATCTGAGGAAAAGAATCACCTTGATTAAGGAAAACCTGTGGTAAGTACTCGACATCTCAATCCATTCGTTATTTCGGGATTTAGAAAAGCCAAAATCCCTAAAGGTTTAGGGAGGCTGTCGATTGGGGCTTAAAGCTCTAAGGGGTTTAACAATTGACTTATTTTGGTGATAGTGTAATCTAAAGGCTGTAGATCGAGGGTTTGGACAAGTGGAACGACTAGATCTAGGTCTAGTCATTAATTTCGGCAAAGGTAAGATCTTAAGGGCCTTAGGTGATTATGGCCGAATATGGTAAGTGTTTATTAGATTTGGTTATTATTGATTTGTAATCTAAGAGTTGGGGTGATCGATTGTAGGATATTGTGGGAGATTTCGGTAGCAGTTGTCACAAATCAGGTGTGTAACGAACACCCTTCTGTAGTCTAAGTCGACAAAAGTCGAAAAGCTGAAATGCCAAAACTCTGACATTTCGTGGGCTTGTGAGCGTGTGAACGCTCATGGGTCGGTTGGAAATCATTGGATCTGTATTCGAAAGTGGTAAGATGGTTGAGTGCGCAATTTCGTGGACTTCGGTAAATTTGGGCTTCGATGGGCTGAAATTAGGCCCAATGGGCTTACGGGCCCATATGGGTAAAAGTAAGCGGTAAGCGTATTCTGATAAACTGTAGGTCAAATCTGTTAGACTAGACTTAGAATTTGGCGAAATGGGCTTAAAATGACAAATTGACACTGTAGGGCCCATTAGGGGTTTTAGGGCCCGTTGATTGTAAACTGCTAAAATGGGCTAAGTAAGCTACTGAGATAAAAGTTGGACGATTAATGACTGTAAAGTTCATAAAAGCCTAAAAAGTGAAATAATTACTAAATTACCCTAGTAGGTGAGAAATTACAATTTTACCCCTAGGTGCAAAAATGACTGTTATACCCCTAGGGCTGATTTTGACTGAATGCATGATTTGCTGTTTCTATTTACTGTATGCCATATCATGATTATCTATTGCATGGGATTTAGGGATTGTTCCTGGAGGAAGTGCAAGTGGCATTGCCACAATTTCTGTTTTCTGAGACAGGCTTTGCCTCGTACTGATATCTGAAAAGGGCTTTGCCCATTCTGTTTTCTGAAAAAGGCCTTGCCTCGTATTTCTGTTAGTGGCTTGGCCACCTTATCTGAGCAGCAATGCTGTATCTGTGGTGTGTAGCGGTTGGGTGGGTCGAGTAGTTTCCCCACATGGTGTGTTTATGGTTGGTACGAGTGGTGTGTAGCGGCTAGATTTAGGCTGGGTTTGGGCATACATGCAAAATCTTTGGTCTAGTCTAAAATGGGCTTATGGGCCGTACTGTTATTTGAAAAGAGCTGAGGCCCAGTATACTGTCTCTGAATAGGGCTTCGGCCCAGTTATTACTGTGACTGGTTAGGGCTTGGCCTAGTGGGCTTGAGCTGATTTGGGCTTTGGATAGGCTTCTTTACACACTGAGTTTACCAAACTCACCCCTTTTCCTTCCATCCTTGCAGGTAAGCCCTAGACAATGGACTTGGAGCTGAGAGGGATTCAGAGTGGCCACGAAGACTGAAATTCTGGTTTAATTAGATTACCTATTTCGTTATTTATTTTATTACTTATTTCAACCATTTTATTTTTAATTTGGGTTTGTAATAAGGCCGCTTTAAATGTTTTGATTTTGGGTTTTAAATACTTTACTTATAATTTGTTTTAAACGAGTAGACTAAGGCTGCGTGAGTTTTCAAAACAAGACTGATCAATCAAACGTTTTTAAAATCAGTAACGCGACTCAATCGAGAAACACGTTAAATTTGATAATGAATCTCCTAATAATTGGTAGTGGATAGAATGTTCACCAATTAAACCGGGAATTTCTTTTAACACATAAATAATGGTTTTGCAAAGTTCACTTTAATCATAGTAACTAGGTAGCATGGTTAGCTGTAGGTGATGTGACACACCAGACTTGGCCGTAACATCTGGGACGGGTATAGGGTGTTACATGTGGGAAAGTGAAATTCTCGATTGAACCTTCAGAAAACGAAATATGCGGATATTGTGTAGCAAGGTCACATGTGTGGTTCCGAGGATAGGACACCATGTGTACAAGAGAGCTACGAGATTCGATGTGGTAGCTATGTAACAGCCCGAATTAGACCCTAATCGGAACGGTGGTTTCGGGACCACGAATCTGAGTCAGAAAAATATTTTAAAATTATTTTTTGTGTTTATTTTGTGTGAACTTATATTTGTAAAATTTTCGTGATTTAATTTTGTCGTTTGGGTGTCCGATTAAATAAAAGGACTTAATCACGTAAAATGGGGATTTGGTGGTTATTTCTAAAAGGGGGCCAAATTGCTATTGGCTTTATAAGTGAAAGCCCTTAAGTTGTAAATAGTCCATTTAGTTATTAGTGGGACGGTGGTGGACATAATTATATAGTAAAATATTATCTTATTTAAGTTACATATATATGTGTGTGTGTGTGTATGAAAATTAAACTTCATTTTTATGATAAGATATAATATATATATTAATACATAAAAAGAATGATGGAAGCCATTTATGTTTATTGATTTTTGAAAGGACGGTATTAGGCTTTTTTATAAGGATTTTATATTAATTCATTAAGGGTGAATTTGGAAACTAATAATTCAACATTATATCATAAAAACATATCATAAAAACATTAGTTTATAATTTTGTTCTTCATTGCCGTAAGTGAAACAAGAAGAAAAAGAAAAGAAACTTAGGGTTCGGCACTTCTACGCTTGATTCAAGGTAAGTTCTAACTTGGTTTTTGATAATTTTTACGTTTTTGAGATCGTTGCTTCGAGTACTACAAAACCCATGCCTAAATTTTGAATTTTGATGAATATTTTGAGTTATGCAATTGATGAGAGCTTGTGATTTTTGTTGTTTGATGATGAATTATGAAAGATATGGATTGGGTTAACATATTATGCAAAAGAATTTTTGATGATTTTGAGTAATTAGGACTTAGTTGCAAAAATAAAAATGTGAGGGGGACTAAAATGTGAAATTGATGAAAAATATGGGCTTATTTGGACACTAGGAGTATTCGGCCTACCTTGGGTGTGATTAATTTTGTATATTTTGTGTTTTATACATTAGGGACTAAATTGTAAAAAAATTGTAAATGTTAGGGGTAAAATGGTAATTTACCCATTTATGTGTTTTCGGACTAAACTGAATGAAGATATGTTTGAATGAGCTTAATTTGAATATGTTTAGATCAACAATTAAAGAAATCAGAATTGGAACAGGAAAAAGCTAAAGTGGTCGACTAGCCGTCCCGTCTCGTTTTTCATCGCCCGAGGTAAGTTCATAAGCAAATAGATGTACTTAGATTTAATTAATTGTTAGATTTACATGCTAAAATGAAATGTATAATTTATTAGCCGAATGTGGGTAGGTTGAATTATGAAGTTTTCGAATTTGTTTCGACCGACCTACGACGTCTGAAGGCCACGTATAAACCTTAGGAATAGTTAGGATATGTATGTCATGACATAGGATTCCAATTTATGTGTACGAGTAAGACCATGGCATTGATATGTGATTCTGATATATGTGTGCGAGTAAGACCCTGTCTGGGACAGTGGCATCGATTTGTGGTTACATGTAAGACCACATCTGGGACGTTGGCATTGTACGATATTTGCAATTTTTCTTAGTGTCCTATCCAATTCTGAATGGTTCATCATGCAAATGTAAACCGTGTATGGATTGTATAATACAAGCTAATGGTCAGGTATGAGTTAACTTGATGTCTACTTAACATAAGGTAAGAAAGTATTATAGTTATGTGCTGTAAATCATGTATAATGGAAATGAGAAATCCATGTGTATTTGAATATGTGTATTCGGTCTATGAATGAATAATTTCTGTAGTATTGAAATGTTACTTAATATGTGCATATGTAATTTGTGTATTCGGCTACCTAGGTATTCTCTATACATGGGATAACCTTTGATGATTCTTAAATTGCATAAAAGAGTAAATGGATGTGTGGTTATTATGACTATTAGTTTGGAAGTTGATTTGTATTGTATTAAATGATTGTATATGTATTCAGCTTAGGTGGCTAATAATGTTAATGCATTTCGTTTAGTTTATATGAATCAAATATGTTATTGAGATGTTTATTGCTTATGACTTACTAAGCTGTGGTAGCTTACTTTGTGTATTACTTTACTCTGTTTTATAGATCTTGAAGTCGAGTTGCAAGCTCGGGGATCGTCAGCCAAGTTCATCACACTATCTACTGTTTTGGTACTTTTTTTAGCTAAACTTAAATTATGGCATGTATAGGCTAAAATATGTTTTGAAATGTTAGATTTTGGTTTTGTATAATTTGAGCCATGCAAAAATGGCTTTAATCTTTTATGTTTGAATTCAGTTAAGTTTAGTTGGTTGTGTTGATTTTGATCATGAAAATAGATGCTATGATTAAATGATATTCGTGTTAGGTATTATAGGTTTTGGAAATGGTAAATAATTTTGGGTAAGCATAAGGTTGATTCGGCTATGGTAAGCTTAAGGTAAAATATATGTGAATGTGTGGTTGCATTAGGATAATATGTTACATATGACTTGGCGTAACAGGTTGTTGGCTAAATTCAAACATGATATGAGTTTGTCTTGGTAAGGTTACTATATGGCATATAAGGCGTATGTTTTGGTTTTATGTCTATTTGCACATAAAGCCCTACCTTAGTGTTTATAATTTGTACTATAAGTTGGTTTGAAGTTTATTATCATAAGGTATATGAAGCTTTGGTTATAAAATAAAATTATATAAGATAGTTATAATCAATTTGTAATTTGATAATTGCTTGTTTAAAAGTTTATTGAATATGATGAATTGACTGAATACATTTGATATATAGTATGGGATGTTTACGTCCTGTATATGTCTACATGTGAGTGATGTTTCGAAGTTATAGAAATAATCTTCTTTAGATAATAATTACTTTTGGTTAATTAGTTGAGATATGCATGCATATATTTGGATGGATTTTATTTGTTTAAAAATTTGGTTGGGATGGTATATAATGCATGGATCGAATAATGATAATTTAGTAAATGTTATTAGATTTTATTAAGTTATATTTCGTTATGACTCAGCAAAAGTGATTAAAATAGACACATTTTAACAAGGTGGTATTTGGTCATAGCTTTTTAAATGTTGTCATTTTTTTTATTATGAATATTGATTTGAATGTTCGAAGTGCTCGGATTTGTAAAATGAGTAAGTCAAGTTGCAGTGAATAATTATAAAATTAAACTTGCATTTGACTAATGCACTGTTTAATAACCAAATGATTAGCAACTTGTGAAATGGTAAATCATGAAATAATATGTGTTTTGATGTGAAATATAAGTGTCCAAACTAATATTAAATGAATGCCGATTATGTCATGGCTTTATTAAATGAATATGTGTAATAGATTTTTTATATATTTCATTTGTGTATAGAGTACTGTATGCGATTAAAGTGTAATAAAGTTTGAATGTCTGCATATTGTAATAAGTTGAAATAAAAATATATTCTATTAGGTGTTATTAGTAATTGCAACAATTATCGATGTTCAATACTTGTTCTCAAAATTTATGCAAGTGTACTCAAGTGAGTGTTTAAATTGTGCTTTGATTGGTGACACCTCGTAACCCTAATTCCGCGACGGATACGGGTTAGGGGTGTTACAAGCTAGGTCACATGTGTAATACTGGGTGTATACCATGTGTACATGAGAGCTACGAATCAAAGATAGCTAGGTTGCATGCATGGTACCGAGGGTACGTCATGTAGGCACGAGAGCTATGTTATATGTAGCTAGGTCGCATGTATGGTTCTGAGTGTTGGACACCATGTAGACACGAGAGTTATGGGACTAAGTAGCTAGGTCACATGTGTGGTTTCGAGTGTTGAACACTATGTAGACACGAGAGCTGCGAGATTTATTGGCTAGGTCACATGGGTGATATTGAGTATACACCATGTGTACATGAGAGTCGGATTATGTTTTGGTGGAACGAAGTGTTGAAACCACCTAGTATCGGTTGTTAATCTGAAGGGTTCAACGGGGAAAGCTTACTAAAAGAGACTGGTGTGGTGATGTGGTGTGTAAGTGCAGGTGTATACATATGAGCAATGTGCTCGAGATGTGAATGACTTGTGGTAAGGTTGATATGGTGTAAGTATTAACATGAATACGTGGAAATATTGATGATGATTATCCATTGGAATGACTAATATTGAACATGATTGGTGTTATGTGTTCATAAATGAAAATAATATGAGGAAAACATGGAAGAGTAAAATTTTCAATAAAACAGTTTGAAACATCAGCAGTTATGTGATTTTGAAAAATCACCAAAAATGGTGGAAATTTAATTAGATTATGAATGAGTTATGAAATTAAAGCTCATTGAGTTTATTTTCATATAAAAGAAGCGGTGTGCACAAATGATTTATATATTATGAGATGTTTAAATTATAGTGAGACATGGCCAGAATGGGTTTGAAAATCCTCTATTCCAACTTTAGAAAATCATTAAAAATTGTATATAAATAATTGTGAGATATGGTTTATATTCTTAATTTCCTTAATCAGTCTAGTTTCAAAAAAAAACAAACAAGAACCTTATCCAATTCTGTAAGGTGATATAATCAATTTTTAGTGAAGAGTGGTCGTAACCATTAGATAGCAAAATAGGGTAGATTTTAATGAATAAACTGTACTAATTGGTTGAACCAAAAATTTTGGAAATTTTATGGTAAGAAGATATGTGAGTCTAGTTTTTGGAAAAATTAGCAGATCTAAATTTGGAGTTCCGTAGCTCCAGATAAAAATAATTTAGTGACTATGGTGTGAGTAGACAGCTTAGGGTGGACAAGAGTAAAAAGTGAAAACTATGTGCAATTACAACCATATTGTTTTTAGATCATAATGAGAGGTTTTATTGAGGCCTGTTAAAGAATTATTTACTATTTATATACTTACGTACTAAGCTATAATGCTTACTCCCTTCCTTTCCTTTTTCTTATAGTGTTTCAGATGCTAGCTCGAGTTGGAGGTCGCCGTAGATTCAATCACACTATCAAGCTAAGAACGGTATCAAAAGAGTACCAATTATTTATAATTTATGGCATGTATAGGGAACTTAATATATGGGTATATGTTATTGAGTTGGCCTAGAAGTTGGCCTAAGTCAATGGAAATTTTATTGTTATATAAGGCCATTTGATATGACTAATAATAGCTATGTTATAAGTCATATTGATGCAATTCATGATGAGTATGTTTGCGTAAGGGTGAATGAATTTGTTTATAATTGTGTCATGTGAATGGTCATGCGAGTGTATGTTGTAGGTGGTTAATGGCAAGGTAAGAGTGAGGTGGTACATTGAACTTATGTCGTTTGAGTAATGAATTTATACCTCAATAGTGGCTACTTGGAGGCCTAAATATGTCATGTTGTGTATTGATGAAATTGGCCTAAGTGTATAAGTGATTTTGAATGATAGAAAGGCTTGGTAAATAGCCTCAATTGCATCCACATGGCCTAGGACATGGGCGTGTGCCTTGGCTGTGTGACTTTGAATGTGTGCGATGTCATAAACAGAATATCCCCAGTTTTGCACACGGGGTGACCACACAGGCGTGTCGAGGCCGTCAGAAAGACACGGGCCAAGGATATGAGCGTGTGCTCACCCGTGTGAAAACCCCTTTAGGTTTGAAATGGAAAATAAATTTGTAATAATTCCACACGGGTTGAGGACACGAGCATGTGTGACCACACAGCCTGCCCATACGGGCGTGTCCCTGTTACACACGGGAGTGTGCCCTGTTTTTAGTCAAATTTTCTAAAATTTTCCTAAGTTCTCGGTTGGGTCTTGGACCTCTCCCAAACTATGTTTTGGGCTCTTTAGGCCCATTTTAAGGATTGCAAGATATATTATGACAATTTTTAAATTGGAACAAAATTTTTATGGCCCGCTTTTGTATGGTTGGTCGTGTTATTGTCCGGTAATGCCTCATACTCGGTTCCGGTGTTATACCCGTGTAAGGGGTGTTACAACATCATTGTTTAAATTCATAAATCATAAAGTTCAAATTAGAAAATAAAGGTAGAGCTGCAGGAAGCTTTCGACTTCAGTTGTCACTCCAATAATAAGATTTGATGTAAAACCCAGGGTAGATTTCTCTTCCTCTTCCTTGCTTTTGTAATTCTTCTGCTCTATAAGCTGCTACCCTCTCCTCTTTTTTTTTGAGATTTTACACGAGAACCTAATGCAATGAAAAACTATTTTCTAATTCTTCTCTCTCTCTAGATTCGTCCTTTTTTTCCTCTTTTCTCTTTCCTTTTTTTATAAGGTAGGTTCATCCCTTTTAGCACATACCTTTTGCTTCCTCTTTTTCAGGGTGGTTTATCTGGTACAAGTACAGTTGGCTGAAAGTCACGTAGATTGAGTGCTATGTCATCTTCCTAGAATTACCATGACATTCTTGTTGGCAATCTAACCAATATTTTGCCATGACAATATTTCACTTCCTTTATTTTCTTACTCATTTTCTCTTCTCTTCTTCATCTTGCACCTAGTACCAACCACAAAAAACACATTTCTTCCCCAATAATAAAAGTAACAGATAATAACATTTATAGCACAATCCAAGCTTTGCTATGTAATGTTTTAAAAATATCTAAAAAATGCAAACATATTTACTTAATTACAAACAATTAATTCAATCTAGAGGCTTGAAATATAGCTCTTTGCAAGAGTTATCACACCCCTAAACCTGAATTATTACTTGTCTTCAAGCAAAAGATATATGAGTATGCATGAATGCATGAATATTTGCCAGAACACATAGTTACCATTTGCACTGTTGAACCATATGCAGTATATTTAATACCTCCATTATCAACAGTCTTCTAAAAAAAATTGGTTTGAGTTTTATAGGCTTGTTTAGCAAATGAAGTGCATAAAATGTTTTCCTAAAAATAAAAGTTCCTTAATTATGCAATTTTGACTATAGAAAACCTCTCCTAATTTACTTAGGATATCTTTCCTCTAAACTCAGTTTCACTATACTCACTTAGTTAGTTATTTCAAAATTTTAATCACAAATATTATTTTCTTTAGGGAATTCATCTTGTCACATGGTTTATTTACTTGACAATCTCAATGGAGCATACACTAGATTACCAGGCAGTATATCATACCATAATTTGAATGTATTTCACTCATAAGAACTAAAGAGATGGATGGAGCAAACAACTACCTCCTTAGCTAATCAACCTATTACTACAATGGAGTATCACTAAATTATTATCAATACAACTTTTTTTTCACCCATTCTTATTTGAATTCATTTTTCTAATTAATAATACGATGGGGAAAACAAAGTAGTATTGACCTATTCAATAGTTTCAAACATTAGAGTGTGAAACTATTGCTTGGGTATTCCTTATCATTCATAACCAAATTATTGAATTTAGGTTCAAGAAATTCTAAATGCATTAAAAGAACCTTACTGTAGATTTAATTGCATTAATACTTAAGTTATTCTACTATTAGAAATCAATTTTCAACCAACTATCCTAAACTAAACCTACTTAATTGTAACACCCCAAAATAGGGCCTAAAAGTTTTAGGGGTATTTTAGGAATTTTAGCCTTCTAGTGTTCTAAATTCCGTGACATGGCATATTGGTAATGTTTTCAATTATGATTTTTAGAAAATTAAATCAATTTCTAAAAATGAGTTTAAAATACCTTTAATTTTGAAAATATGACTGATTTGTAAAAGAGTCATGTAACAGCCCGATTTTGGGCCTAGTCAGAATAGTGGCTTGGGGAACACAAATCTGACGAGGGAAAAATTTATTTTTATTATATTTTTATGGTCTACAATTTTATAGAATTCTTCTGTGAAAATTTCGTATGAAAATTTTGACGTTTGGGCACTCAATTTAGTCAAAAGGACTAAATTGTAAAAAGTGCAAAAGTTGAGTTCTATATGTTAGAGGTGTCCAATTTCTATGAGCTTTTAAATTGGAGGTCCTTAAATGGAGATTAGACCATTGGTTAATTTATTGGACAAACATGGACATGAAATGGGTGGAATAGATTATTTTTAAGTTAGGGGCATTTTGGTCATTTAGTGATTAAATGAATTAAAAATCAAATTAAAAGCCAATTTTTGCTCATCTTCTACCCCATGGCCAAAACTTGCATAGAGAAGACCTATTTAGGGTTTTTCAAGCTTCTAAGCTCAATTATTGAGAAAAACGAGATTCAGACTTAGAGTAGGAGAAAATGAAAGAAAATGTCAAATACGTCCGTTTCTCGTTTTTGGGTCGAGGTAAGTTTGTATGTAAATAATACATATTTTTTATTTATGTTATAATATTTTGTCATATTATTTGAGATGTGGTTGGATAGTGAATGACTTTTTGATGTAAAATGGTGAATTGTGATTGACTATGGATGAAATTGACAAAGTTAGAATAAGTGAGAAATTCCCGGATGAACTTTCGAAATAGAAAAGAATACGAAGGACATGTCATGAGAACTCATGTGTAGTACTATGTGTAGGCTACTATGATTATAAAAATAGTTATGGTCATGTGTGTAGTACTATGTGCAGGCTACTACGTGTACCGGATAGTATTGGTCACATGTGTAGTACTAAGTGCAGGCTACTATGTGTATCGGATAGCATTAATCATAAGGGTGGTGCTATGTACGGAACCACCGTGTATCTGTTAATATTCTGATAAGTTCAATGGGAAAATAACTAAGTGAAAATAAATGTGATCATATGATAGTTAAGTGCAGGTATTTGTATGTGTATACCCATGAGCAATGTGCTCAGTATGAGATCGAAATGTGGTGAGGTTGCAACGGAATAAGTGAAGTGATAAATTCTTGTATCATGCATGCAAGTTGAATTTTGTTATTGAATGTTGAGCATATTGTTATGATGTTTCATGAAAGAGTGAAATTTGCAATAAAACAGTTTTGGACAGCAGCAGTTGTGTGATTTGAAAATTCACCAAAAATGGTGAAAATTGAATTGGAGGTTGATTAAGATATGAAATTAAATCTTATTGAGTATATTTTTACATAAAAGAAACAGAGTAAGAAAAAGAATTTCATATTATGAGATATTTGAGTTTTAGTGAGACAGGGTCAGAATGATTTCAGAACACCCTATTCTGACTTGGGAAAATCATTAAAAAATGTACACAAATAATTGTGGGTTATAGTTTATATTCTTAAAATCACTAATGAGTCTATTTTCAAGAGAAACAAATGAGAACATTATCTGAATCCTGTAAGAGGAGATAATTAGTTTTTAGTGAAGAGGAGTCAGAACTGTCAGATAGCAAAACAAGGGAGAATTTAAAGAAGAATCTGTACTTATTGGTTAAATTGAAAATTCTAAAAATTTTATGGTATGAAGATATGTGAGTCTAGTTTCAGGGAAAATTATTAGATCTTAATTTCGAGTTTCGTAGCTCTAGATATAAATAATTTAGTGACTGTGACTTGAATAGATAGCTTGTTTTGAACTGGAGTAAATAGTGGATCTATGTATAGTAATGATTGTATTTTTTTGAAAATATATTGTGAAGATTTATAAAAGCATGTTAATAAATTGCTTATTATTTGCATACTTACTTACTAAGCTATAATGCTTACTCCCTTCCTTTCTTTTTTTCTATAGTGTCAAATATGCTAGCTTGAGTTGGAGGTCGCTAGAGACTTAATCACACTATTAGGCTATTGGTCTATATAAAAAGGTTTTCAAGTATTTATAAGTCTATGGAATGTATAGGGACTTGGTTAATTGTTTATATGTTAGTATGAGTTGGCCTAAAATATTAGCCTATGCTATTTGAAGGTCTTTATTGTATAAGGTCATTTAATGTAGCTATTATTGATTATGTTATAAGTTAAAATGATACAATTTATGAATGAACATGCTTTCATATGTGTGTGGATGAATTAGTGCATGATGTTAATGTGATAAATGTGGCATAAGAATGGTTGTGTAAGAAGTATATTTTGGACTTTGTTGACCCATTTAAGGGACTTTAAGGTGAAATATGAATAGTTTTAATTTAAATGAAAGTTTATGACTCGATTTACTACATGTGCATGTGTCTGTATTCCAGTAATGCCTCGTACCTTGTTTCGACGCTGAACATGGGTAAGGTATGTTACAAGTCAAAACTGAGAGTTTTTATGAAGTAAATTTCCCAGAATTTTAAATTGAACCTAAAAACCCCTATGCTTTATCCTTGTTCTCACAATAGTTACTCTTCCCTTTGCTTGTGCCATTTATTACTCTCCCAAGTCTCTTTTACTTGATTTTAATCTCTAAATCCTAATTACTCTTAATTTCCAACATCCATTGAACTATATATCTCCATTGAAATCAAGAAAAGACCCAAAAACTTTATCATTTTCTCCAAAATAAGAGTTTTCCAGATTTCTGTCAAAGCTCGTTTTTCTTCCATCAAAGGTAACCATTCAATTTTCTATGAGCTTTAAATGATATCTAGTCCCTTAAACTAAATTTGTAGCCATTGAAACACATGTTTTAAATAAAAGTCAAAAATCAGATCTTTAATGGTGAATTTCAGGTTTATGGATAAAAACATGGTTCCAAAATGTTTTTCAACTTGCTTTAACATGATTAGAAGTTTTCTAAACTTACTTTGATGTTTCGTTAAAGATTTCTTGAGTTTTAATGAATTTTCGAAAAATAGCCATAAAACATTTGAAAAAGTTGATACTATGAATTGAGTATTTTATTGTATTTTAAAGGTTGAGAATTAGTCATAGGTGAATTATAAGATGAATGGAATTGGTTTTAGTTACATGAGAACTTAGTTTAGGCTTATGTTTTGTGTGCCTGTAATGAGTCCTTGACTGAATTTTTGATGTATTGTTCTGTGAAGTTGTTGTGTTGAAGTTTCAAATTTGATAGAAACTTCTACGAGTAGAGATAAAGGCAGGAAAGAGTTAGATTGAGCTTTGGGCCTTTCGATGAAAGCGTAATTGGTGAATGTTTGGTATAATTACTATACGATTCAATGCATTATTTAGGAACTTAGTAGTAGCCTAAACCCCTACTCTAAATTTCGAGTGTAAGCTTTCTTATACCTATGTTATCTTGTGAACAAAGTGCTTATGTGTTTGTGAATATGTGAATTAAGATGAGATGCTATCACATGTGATATGTGGTTATGATAACTGTTGTGAAAGTGTAAATATATACATGTTATATATATGTTAAATATTAGTGACAATGTTTTGCCAAAGATACAAATATGCAGTGATTGTGCACGAAAAATCGGTAAGTGATATGTGTTTGACTTCAGATATTTTGGCCTTGTGATCTTGAAACTGTTGGATATAGTTGGCATGCCATAGGATTGTGAGTACTCATCTATATGTATAGTGATTTTGGGTGTTGAGGCCCTGGGACATGTTGGAGGGATAAGGGAATGTGAGGTAAGCTCCATTAAATGGGACATGTGAGGGGAAATAAGAGAGTGTTAGCTTTATGCTTCACTTTTGGGACATGTTTGACACCATGAGTCTATGTTTGGTGTGTTGGAGATCCACTTATCTAATGAGTGATGATAGAGCTTGCTTTTATATTTTATGGCTCAAGTGCCAATTTATATAAAAATTATGAATATGTTTACCATGTAAAGGAACTAATAATAATGCACGAGTAAGTATATTATGACACTAAAAATTGAATTGTTAAGGTTATGCTATATGGTTGTTTCGTTAATGCTTGATGAATTGTTTGCATGGTAGTTGTTCTAAGCATTCACTGAGCTTGTTAAACTCACCCCTCCTTTCTTTAACCATTACAAGTTAGTTGTGTGCCTGTGTGAGTGGTGTGCTTGTCCAAGGGAGTGATCCAAGGGAGTCTCGTTTATTTCTGTAGGTGTTTATTCATTTATTTATTTGCGTTTGGGGAATAAGGCAATATGGTAGATTTATGATTGGTTATTTCCATGATGTATTTTGACTATTTATCAATTTTGCTCCTATTCTTTATTTTATATGTATATATAGTTACTTAGGACTATAAACATTGATGTTGGCACAATGTTTCTCACTTGGCGATGTTTTGATGATTTGAACTGTTAAAATTTAGCCATCGAATGAGTATTAATCAAAGTATTTGTTTCCTGACGCCTATAACCATTTTGGAATGAGCTAATTGCATATGTATGCTGTATTTTTATGCCAACGAGTAGAGGTATCGATATTTGGGGTTTAAAATTGATACCTCTGTGTTTTGAAAAGTGCAGGAATTTAGAATAGAGATTTTGTATCGATACCTTGGCCCGAGTATCGATACTCGTGGTTTAATTATCAATACCTTACGAAAGGTACTAATATTTTCTGATGTTCTAAAATTTAGCGAGAAACAGAATGCTAGTTTGGTATCAATTTTTCGGGCGGTATCGATTCCGACATAACATTTTTGGAAAAATTTGCAATCTGGTCCCAATGCTCGAGATATGTGCATTTTATGTTTGTTTTCCGTATGTTAGTATAATTAAATGCTAAAATAAGCTTGCATGACTTGATATTCTCATAAATTCTAGAATAATTAAAGTGAAATGAAACTGCATGTATTTCAACTATGATAATTACAATGAAATCAGCAAGAGACGGTGGTGTGGCATCTCAGTATTTGGTTTGGCGTCCAGGTCGGGTATGAGGTGTTACATTAATCAACTTTCACAATTTCCTAAATTAATCAAAGAGTTATTATCCTCATCGAACATCACTGATATCAATATACTGAAAATAGTCTGGTAGTTATTTGACATTTGTATGTAATGGCAAAATGAATGACAAAATGCATGAATATTAAAGCATATGCATGAATATTAAAGCATCTATCTATGGCATAATATATTTACAACACAACACACCCCCAAACCTAAAGGATGTATTGTCCTCATTGCATGAACAATGAAACATGTCAAACCTAAATATGAATGCATGAAACATATGGTATAAAAAGAAAAAAGAAAAAAAAACTTGGACAGAATTGGGATTACTCTATTTTTGTTGGGTTGATTTCTTGGCAGCACGTTTGTAGCGCTGCTTCCTTTCTATTTCACTAGCATCATCTTAAACGGATTTTCCAGCAGCTCACTTGTAGCCCTTCCATTTTAGCAGGTTAATAGGCACCTCTTCATCATCATCAATTTCTGACTTTGTGAGATCATCAATCAGTTGATGAACCACACGTTCTTGTTTGGTCATAGGTGTAGTGGTTGGTGTAGTGGTGGTGTCTGTAGGTGTAGTAGCTTGAGTCACATCATCGTTATCCTTCTCAGATTGAACATGGACAAATTTGGTTTTCTCTACTTTTCTTTCTTGTTCTGTGGTCTTCTTCGCCATCGTCATCATCATTTGGCTCCAACAACAATTCTTTAAGAAAAATAGGGAATGTAGGCGTGGGTCGGGTAAAGTTCTTCTGAAGAGATTTCTTCATGGCTTTATCTCTTTGTCGGACATACCCCCAAAATAAAGCCATTTCCTGATGAGCTAAACTTAGTGGCTAGCCTTTGTTGGTGTTTCTCCATTGTTGCAACATCTCAAGTGCATCAATCACTTTTTGCTCAAAGTTACTATGAGATATCGATGGAGCAGTATGTTGGGTCACCGAGACGTCCCGTGGTGCAGCAAAAAAATTATGCTAGTGATACAAAATAGGAATCCATGCAGCAGGAACGGATCGAGAAGAAAATGTTTGAAAAATATACCTTTTGTACTTTGAAAAAAAAAGAAGGATCCACTGTTGTTTTAATCTCCTTCGCATATTGCCAATCCAAAATCGCAATAGAATCATCCCGACCTTTACGTAGTCCATCCTGTTGCGAACGAACGCACAAAAACTCTCTCTTAACATTTTAGAGAGTTTTTCCGAAAAGAAATGCAACTGCTAAACCTTGGTTCTTTTCTTTTGTAGTTAATGTTGGTAAACATTTTTTTTGCACCCCATGGTTTTATTTTATGATTCCTTTCCTTTTATTTAATATTCCCTTAATAAACAAAAACAAAATCCCCTTTTTGGTGTTAGAATATATATGAAAATATCACATTGTAATATCCTTTCAAAAAGGATATTAATTTCCATATATATTGTAACATCCTAAAATAGGGCCTAAACGGAACAGTGGTTGCGAAACCACAGATTCGAGATAGAAAAATTTATTCTGATTAATTTTTATAATTTACCGAGTGATTAGATGTATATGTTAGAGTATCGATAGAAAATTTTATGAATTACGTGTCTAATTTGCCTATTAGGGCTTGTTTGAAAAAGTTGATAAATATGAGTTCTAGATAGGAAAGGATTAAATTGAAGAGCATAATTGAAGTAGAGGTCCTTAAATGGTAATTAGACCATTAGGTTTTCATGGAAAAAATGGACATACATAGATAAAAATAACCAAAGTTTTAATCAAGGGCATTTTAGTCATTTGGTAATTAAAAGGAATTAAAAGGGAAAAAGATGGAAAAATTGCTATCATCTTCTTCAAGTGGCCGAAACTCATGTATCACCATAGCTAGGGTTTCTCCAACTTCTCAAGCTCATAGTAGGTTCATCCAAGCCCCGTTTTTAATGTTCTTAATGTTTTTGAAGTCCCGGTAACTTGATTTAGCTTATTCTAGCAATAATTTAATCTAGGGTTCATATTTGGAAAAATACCTGTAACACCTTGAATTTGGGCCTAGAAGTATTGGGCCTTGCGTCCGGGTTCGGGTAGAAGATGTCCTGAAATAAAATTATAGATGTTTTAAATTTTTAAGGAAAATTATTATTATTGTTATTAATTTGGTGTTCAGTTTAGTAATTAAATAAATTAGGAGGGACTTATAGTGTGAGAAAAGTCTTGGGTTCGATCCAAGACTCTAGCAAAAAAATTAAATTTTGCTTACTTAGGGGAATCTAGGCATTAGGCCTTATAATTAAATTGGGCTAAGTTTAGGCACAAAGGAAGTGCCTGGCCCAGTGGTGAGACGCGCTAAGCAGCAGGAAGGGAAGCTGGGGTTCGATTCCTAGCTTGCGCAAATGTGGATTTTTATTTTTAGCAAATCAGGGGCTATCGCAGACAGGCCTTATAGATGGATGGGGCTGATTTGTGACATAAAGGAGCATTCGGTCCAGTGGCATGAGGCGCCAGAAAGATGGGGGAGGTGCAGGGTTCAAGGCATGACGCACGCAAAATAGAGGGTTTTTTTTTAAGTAAATTGGTTGCGTAAAAATAGCCCTTAAGAGAAGTTGCGAACATAGTTTAGCACAAAGAGCGCCTGTGGCGCAGTGGCGGCAGCGTGCTAAGCATGCCGAGAGGATGCGAGTTTGATCCCAGGGGCAGGCGAAATTTTGGCATTTATTTTTAGTAACCCGTGACTGAAGCAGGTAAGGCTTATGATTAAATGCGATCGTATTATATTGAAAGCAAAGACACGTCATAGTGGCCAGCAGCATGAATGGGTGCCTGGAGGTCCCGGGTTCGAGCTGCTGTGCGCGCAGGAGTGCTACCTTTTTGCTGCACGCATGGGGAGTGGAGTTGTGCTGGACCGAAACTCTCCTAGCAGCATTGTGAAGCGGTGCAAGCAGTGGACTGCTGCTAATCGGTAGGAAGGAATTTGGATGGAAATGAAATTGGGTGGTAGCTAAATTTAAGGAACAAAACATGGTATTTGATTTTGGGAAGAATTTTTGTGCCGAAATAGGACTCTTGGTGGCACCTATTCGGCTATAGCAATTGAGTGCCGAAAGAGATTTGGAAATTTTGGCTTCTATGATTCATTCTCTTTTTGATTAGTTGAAGTATTTTAGTGTTAGCCTATTGTATTTTTATTCTTTCTTCAATCGATTCTTGTTTTTCTATCTTAATTTTTGCTCATCTTTTCTTCGCAAAATCTTCTACCTTTATTCTTAAAATTTTTCCCTTTTGATTTTCTTTCCATGATAGCCGAATATTGCTAAACCCGAATCTTTGCTAGCTAAACTTTTTCTAGCCGAATCTCCCAACATTCATAGCCTTGTCGACATCTCTTTCATCCATATCTTCTCTTTGTTCTTGTTGTTCTTGAAGTGGGTACTCTCTTTCAAGGCACGGTGATTTCAGGATAACCAAGATTAAACCTTAGTAAGTATTCTATTCTTTTCACATTTTTTTAAGTGATTGAGAAAAGTCAAAATCTCCATATTCTTAGTGATTCGGGAATTAATTTCTAGATCTATTCTCTACTCGCGTTTAAGTTAGATTCATAGCGGATCTAAGATTGGAAAAGTGTGGAAACATTTTTCAACAAGTAGATCTCTTGGTAAGTAACCGAAACACTTTATTCATTCATTATCTTGAGATTTAAGGAAAAGCCGAAAACCCCTATATAGGGTAATTGTCGATTGGGGTTAGAGGCTCTGTTGGTTTTATCGTTTGGGTTGTTATGTGCTAGGATGGACTGACGATGATCAATTGAGGAGTGTTGAAGGCTAGGACCAGTGGAGCAACTAGATCTAAGATCTAGGCATTGTTGCAGCAAAGGTAAGTGTACAAGAGACTAAGGTTATGGTGGCTGAATATGGATTTTAGGGTAGTAGTGGTTATTCGATTTGATTCTTAGATGTTAACGTGATCTAAACGAATGTAGGATTGTTTTGGAGCAGATTTTGTCGTTGTTCATCGCAAATCAGGTGTGTATCGAACACCCTTCTGTAGTCTAAATCGGCAAAAGCTGAAATGCCAAAATTCTGGCATTTCGTGGGCTTGTGAGCGTGCGAACGCTCATAAGTCGGTTGGAGATCATTGGATCTTTAATCGCAGGTGGTAAGATGGCTGAGTGCGCAATTTCGTGCACTTCGGTAAGTTTGGGCCTCGATAGGCTAAAATTAGGCCCAATGGGCTTACGGGCCCATATGGGGAAAAAGTAAGCGATAAGTGTGTTCTGGTATTTTGGAGGTTAAGACTGTTAAGCTAGACTTAGAATTTGGGCTAGATGGGCCAAAATAGCTAAAGGACATTGTAGGGCCCATTAGGAGTTTTAGGGCCTAATAACTTTAAACTGCTAAAAAATGAGCTAGATAAGTTACTGAGATGAAAATAGGACTGTTGATAACTAAAATTTGCATAAAACTCTAAAAACTACTATAATTACTGAAATACCCCTTAAGGGTGCGAAATTACAGTTTTACCCCTAGGTGCAAAATGACTGTTATACCCCTAGGGCTAAAATTGATTAAAATGCATGATTTACTATTTCTGTTTACTGTATGCCATATCATGATTATCTGATGCATGGGATTTGAGATTATTGATGGAGGAAGTGCAAGTAGCATTGCCACAATTACTGAAAGAGGCCTTGCCTCGTACTGTTTACTGAAAGAGGCTTTGCCTCGTACTGAATAATGAAAGGGCTTTGCCCATACCATTTACTGAAAGAGGCTTTGCCTCGTATTATTGTTAGTGGCTTGGCCACCTTATCTGAGCAGCGATGCTACGACTGTGGAGTGTAGCGGTTGGGTGGGTCGAGTAGTTTCCCAACATGGAGTGTTTACGGTTGGTACGGGTGGAGCGTAGTGGTTGGATTTAGGATGGGCATGGGCTTACATACATGCATAATCACTGATCTGTTACTGTAATAGGCCTACGGGCCGTACTGTTGACTAAAAAAGGGCTAAGGCCCAGTTTACTGTATCTGAATAAGGCTTCGGCCCAGTTAATACTAAGATTGGTTAGGGCTTAGGCCCAGTGGGCTTGAGCTGATTTGGGCTCTGGATGGGCTTCTTTGCACACTGAGTTTCCAAACTCACCCATTTCTCTCCATCCATGCAGGTGAGCCCTAGATTGGTGGACTTGGAGCTGGGAGGGATTAAGAGTGGCCACGAAGACTGCATTTCTGGTTTAATTAGATTACTTATTTTATTATTTATTTCAATCATTTTATTTTAAATTTTGGTTTGTAATAAGGCCGTTTTAAATATTTTGATTTTGGGTTTTTAATACTTTACTTATAATTTGTTTTAAACGTATAGACTAGGGCTATGCGAGTTTTCTCAAAAAAAATTAATCAAACATTTTCAAAATCAGTCACGCGATTCAATCGAGTAACAAGTTGAATTTTATAATAAGAAGTCTCTTAATAACTGGTAGTGACTAGGTCGTTCACCAATAAACTGGGAATTTCCCTTAAAACTTTAATAACGGTTTTGCAAAGCTCACCCTAATATTAGTAACTAGGTAACATGGTTAGTTTTAGGTGATGTGACACGCCGGACTTAGCCGTAACGTTTGGGTCGAGTTTGGGGTGTTACAACACCCATAGGTGAAATGTGTTTATTTTGATGTGTTATGATAGAATATGAGGTTTAAATTATGTTGAACAACTTGTGCTACTCGGTTTTAAGTGAAAACGAGTAAAATGATATAATCGGTAAAAATACCTAACGTTCATAAGTACATGTTAGAGTGAGAATTTGATGTTGCCATTAAGGGAAAATGATCAGCATGTCCTAAAACAAAAGAATTAGGGAAAAAATTTAATTTTTGAGCTTTGGGGCAAAAGTGTAAATATGCAAAAGTTTAGGGGAAAAATCATAATTTTGTGAAAGTTAGAGTTAAGGACTATTTTGATAAATGTGGGTATTAAATGAGCTAAATTTGCTAATTATAGATCAAGAAGAATGAAATTTGGAGATAGACCGAGGAAAGAAAAAGGTAAAAGATTAAGTTGTCAAGTTGATCGTATTTTTGCATTGAGGTAAGTTTTTGGTAAATAAATGCAATATTTTGATATTTTATATTAATATTGTTAATTTCCAGCATATATACATTTATTTTATGAGAATATTCCAAGTTGAATCAAAGATGAGGTAATAGAGAAAAAGTATCAGAAAGCCCGTTTGAACCATAGGAATGTATGGGATACAGAATGTCATGACATTTTGGGTTGAGACAGTTGAGGAACATCCCATGTAAGTCCATATTAGACATATGAAATTGGCAGGTTGAGACATCCCATGTAAGTCCATATTAGATATATGGCTTTGGCAGGACAGGGAACATCCCATGTAAGACCATGCCTAGAGCATGGCATTGGCAGGCTATTACCAAGCAGGAAAACCCAAGTATCCTGAGTATTCCAAACGGTTCATTGGGCTAATATACAGGCTACGTTACAAGAAAGTTTAGGTAAATGAATGATAAACAGGAAAGTTAAAGAGTTAGTGGAGAAGTACAATAAAGATTTTGTTAGTTGATGGTATAATATGAGTATATTTATACTCGGTTAATGTTGTCATTTATTTACTTGTAAACTTATAAGCATTGTAGCTTACTCCTTTTCCTTTCTCTCTTTTATAGTGTAGCCATGCCAATTCAGGGATCGTAAGGACATCAGAGTTTGTCTCACACTATCAAAGGCTATCTCGGTATTTTGTAATTTGAAATGTTTTAAGTTATGGCATGTATAGAAACTTGGTCATTTTGTGTGTATGTCCTTATGATACGATTAAAGAATGACATGTGAATGCTTGATAATGATTAGCTATTGAAATGGCTAATTAAAAATATGTTTTTTGTGTTATTTATGCCTAAATGTGGTTTAATGCAAAGAAATTATGAAAGAGTAAAAGTTGGCCATGAAACAGTTTTGGAACAGCAACAGTAACGTGAATTTGAAAAATCACTAAAAATTATAGAAATGGAATTAAATGGTGAATAATATATAGAATTAAATTTTGTTTAGTTTATTTTCATAGGAAAGAAACAAAGCAAGCAAAGGAAGTCTGTATTTTGAGATATTTAAATTCTTACGAGACTGGTTCAGAGTGACTTCGTGATCCCCTGTTCTAATTTTAGAAATTCACTAAAAATTGTATAGAAAGAATTATGAGTTATAATTTATATGTATAGATTCCTTAGTGAGTTTATTTTCATTAGAAACAAGAGGAAACACTATATGAAAACTGTAGTATGAGAGAATTGATTTTCAGTGAAGAGAGGTTATGTTTGCTGGGCTGCGAAATAGGGGAACCTATAACTAATAAAATTTACCAATTGGAAACACCAAAAATTCTGGAAAAATTATGGTAAGAAGATTTTTGAGTCTAGTTTGAGGGAAAATTTATGTATTTAAATTTTGAGTTTTGTAACTTGAGTTATAATTAATTTAGTGACTATTAAGGGCGTGTTCATCAGGGTCGTCGGATAACCCATATTGTCAATTAATGGAGTCTTTATTGAACATCACCCGGACACTGCGCACATATATAAAAACATTATCAGGAGAGGTAAGATGAACATAAAATTCTTTAACTACCTTGGTGAGATCGTCATATGGGTGGAGACAAAAGATTTTCCATCCATGTTTACCCACTACAGAAGAGATTGCTTCAGAGTAGCCTATAAAGGGGGCAGATTAGAAAAAGTAAACCTTTTTTCCAAACAAAATGGCTTCTTTGATATGTTTTGAGTATACTTTTGTTCTTCGATATTTCTAAAAAATGTTCATGGAGGCACAGAGGTAGACGAAGATGGTGCTTGGTGAGCCATTGTAGAGGCAATAGTGATTAGAAAATAAAAAGGTGAGACCTATACAATTTGAATGGAGTAAAAGTAAAGAAAGTTAAAGAAGATAAAATGGAAAAGAAGTTAGAAAAGAAGTGAAACGACTAGGGTAAAACGTTAGAGAAAATATAGTGATGACATGGGGGCTAAGATTAATCTCAGAGTGTGCATTGATATATAAAATAATTAGCGGGACAAGAAAAATAGCAGAAAAATTAGGAAATTAAAATTAACTAATGTAGTGAATGGGCTGTTTTCTACAATCCTAGGCCATAATATGCCTGTAACAAAAGAAAATAATAGTTAAATAAACTTATTGAAGAAACAAAACAAAGAAATTAAAAGCCAAATAAAGGAATAAAGTAGAACAGGAAAGAAATATTAATTAGTTCGAAAGGTGATGGATTTTTTATCACGAATTATAAGGGATCCAAAGTAGTGCTTTAATCGTTGGCCATTGACATTGAAAATTGAACCAGTCTTTTAACACCCCAAACCCGGCCCTGACGTTATGGGCAAATCTGGTGTGCTACATCACCTAAACTAATCCATGTTACCTAACCACTAAGTCTGGTGATGAGTTTTATAAAGCAATGCTTAGGGTTTAGTAGAAATTCCCGGTTCAGTTTGACGATCATACTAATCTCTACCAGTTGTTAATAGGTTTACTTCTTTATCTTTATCTTAGTTAACCGACTTGAGTTGTGTGTTTTGATTTAAAAAAAACGTTAGGTTAAGTTTGAAAACTCATGTAATCGAATTTAGCAATCTCGAACGAAGTATAAATAAGTTATAAAAATAAAAAAAACCCCAAAATAAAACATAATTAAAGCGGCCTTATTACAACCCCAAAAGAAATAGAAAGTAAAATGAGTAAAATAATAAGTTTAAACCAAAACACAGTCTTCGTGGCCACTCTGAATCTCGCCCAACTCCAACTCCACGAACTAGGGCTCACCTGCAAGGATAGAAGGAAAAAAATGAGTTTGGATAATTCAGTGTGTGCAGAAAGCCCATCCAAAGCCCAAGTCAGCTCAAGCCTGCTGGGCCTAAGCCCTATCCAGTCACAGTATCAACTGGGCCAAAACCCTATTCGGTGCTCAGTTACTGGGCCGAAGCCCTATTCAGATACAGTAATCTGGGCTGAAGCCCTATTCAGTACAGTACAGATAACAGTACAGCCCATAGGCCAATTACAAATACAGAACAGATAAGTAGTATGAATGTAAGCCCATAATATGTGGGGAGACTACTCGATCCACCCAACCGCTACACACCACCCGTACCAACTAGCACACTATTTGGGGAAAACTCGACCCACCCAGCCCACACACCACAGTCGTAGCACGGCTGCTCAGATAAACAGTGTAACGAGGCAAAGCCCCTTTTCAGTAATACGAGGCATAACCCCTTTCAGTAAACGTGGTAGTGCCACTCACACTTCCTCCAATATTAACCCAACCCATGCAGTAGATATATATATGATATGGCATATAGTAATAGTAATAGTAACAGTCAAATTATGCAGTACAGTCGTATCTAGCCCTAGGAGTATAACGGTCATTTTACACCTAGGGGTAAAAAGGTAATTTCTCACCCTAAGGGGTATTTCAGTACTTATTTCATAATTTATGAGTTTTATGCATGGTACAGTCTCTATTAATCTCAATTTTCATCTCCACAGTCTATTTAACAGTTTTTAACATTTCCAGTCACTGGGCCCTAACACCCCTAATGGGCCCTATGGTGCCCATTGGTCACTTAAGCCCATTTAGTCCAGTTTTAGTATTTAGTTACCAGTTTTAGTAGTTTTAACCCTACAGCCTTCAAAATACCCTTAAAGCCTATTTTTACCCAAATGGGCCTACAAGCCCATTGGGCCCACATTCGGCCTACCGAGGCCCAACTCACCGAAGTGCACGAAATTTCTCACTCAACTCACATACCAGTAGCGATTTCAGATCCATCATACTCCTATCGACTTGAGAGTGTTCGCACGCTCACAAGCCCACGAAATGCCAGAACTTCGGCATTTCAGCTTTTTGGCTTTTGCCGATTTGAACCATGAAAGGGTGTTCGATATACACTTGTTTTGTGATACTACCGGTGAAATCTCCTACGTGCTTTCTCCTACAAACGATCACTTAAACAGATTAGATCCTGTTACCACTTTACCGAATCGAAAACTCACCAATAACCCAACATACATATTCGGCCAATACCTTTAATGGCTAAGAAATCTTACCTCTGCCGATTTAGATCTACCTGATCTAAATCTTGTTATCTCGATGATCTTAATTCCAACCACGCCTTGTTTGATCACCTCCTTCACGTACTAACACATAAGAACCGAATGCGGAATTAAAATCACATTAGTGAAGTCAACAATCTCCCTAAGTACATAGAGATTTCGGCTTCTCCTAAAGTTTTAAGAAAATGAATCTACACAGTGTTTGACTACTTATCGATAACTCTACTTGAAGAATACTGCTCCCACGCCCCCTCTAAACTAGATCTGTAATGGATCTAGCCCCAAATGCTAGCATAATATGGCTCTAGGATGTTTGGATTTTAGATCTATTACCTAAGTATTCTTGTCGATACAATAGAGGATTAAGGGTAATGAACCGACGGCAAAAGGAATAGATGATGAGGGATTCGGCTTGTGAAGGATTGAAGAGAAAGAAGGGTTACTTTCGGTCAAAAGGGTATTCGGCAATGGTGGGGGTTAGGCCTTTAATGGTTGTGATAGGGCTTGAAGAAAAAAGAAAAGAATAGGTTGATTCGACTTTGAAGAAAAAGTGATGGTATAGAATCAGTTTGAGGTGCAAGGGGAAAAGAAGAAGAATAAGAGAAGAAGAAGAAAGGAAAGTGAATTCGGTCAAAAAGAGATATCGGCAATATGGGTCTTTTTGGGGTGTAAGTTTTGACTATTAGGTCAGAAAAGAAGAAAAAGAATGAAAACAAGACCTACCTTAGTATACCTAATTCAGTAATAAAGAGGAAGGCTCAAGCACCTAAAGAAATCGGCACAAAAACTCACTAATGCCGAAAATACTAACCCTCAAGCTAGGTGCCAAATTTGTAACATCATGAGTCCCTTGACTGGCCACTGCTTCTTCAAATTCAAATATCCTAAAATCTTTCCTTGATCCACTCTCATGAGCAATTCAAACTCTCCAAGATAGAGTTCCATTTGAGTGCCAACACTTGCCCACACTTACACATAAAAATAAAAGTACCTTGAACTTACCTTGGCTTGAACCCTAGACCTCTAACTCCCTCCTAGGCGCCACTTTTTTAGGAGCTTAGTGGCACCACCTTACCACTTTGCCAAGGCTCCCTTTGTGACAAATTTTACCAAGTTTTTCTTAAGAGCCCTCTTGACCAAGTTCCTTCCTTAACTTAAAAACATACTTTGCTATTTTTATCGGGTTTTAACCCGGGTTTGGGCCTCCTAAAGGCTCACTAACATACTTAAACATAAATTTGCAGTCCCAATATAGAAAATTCACAATTCCAACAAAATCGTAATAAACCCGAAAAATCCCAAAAATCAGGGCGTTACAAGTCTTTCTATCTTTAACTTCTAAAGCTCTATGAAGATAGACATGCACTATCTCGAAAGGACCAGACCAACGAGATTTCAATTTGTCAGGAAATAATTTAAGCCTAGAATTGAATAACAAGATCTGCTGTTGAGGTGCAAATTGCTGTGGCAAAATTTTGTTATCATGCCATCGCTTAATCTTTTCTTTGTACAGCTTGGCATTGTCATAGGCTTGTGCTCAGAATTCTTCCATTTCATTCAACTCCAGTAGGCGGTTGGTACCAGCAGCACTCTAATCCATATTCAATTTCTTAATTGCCCAATATGTCTTGTGTTCAAGTTCAACGGGCAAATGATAGGGTTTCCCATAACAAACTTGAAAGGCGACATCCCCAATGGTGTTTTGAATGCAATGTGATATGCCCATAAAGATTCATTCAATCTAGATGACTAATCTTTTTGGTTGGGATTGACTACCTTCTCCAAAAATTTTTTAATCTCTCTATTAAAGACATTCACCTACCCATTTGTTTGGGGATGGTATGCTGTGCAATGTTATGTTTAACTCCATACCTATTTAGAGCATTAGCAACTAATTTGCAATCAAACTGTGAAACTTCATCACTAATCAGAGAACAAGGGGTACCAAACCTGGTACCAAATGAGGGGCATCATTTGTTGGTAAAACAACAGCCTCAACCACTTGGATACATAATAAACAGCTAAAAGTATGTATGCATTGCCCCAAGAAGGTGGGAATAGTCTCATAAAATCAATTCCCCAAACGTTAAATAATTCCACTTCTAAAATAATTTGCAAGGGAATCTCATACCTCTTTGATAGATTTCCAGTTCTTTGACATCCATCACAAGCTTGGCAAAATTCATGGGTATCTTTATACATGGTTGGCCAATAAAAACTAGATTGGAGAACTTTTTCAGCAGTTCTCATGCCCACAAAGTGCCCCCTAGACAGTGCTCAATATCAATGAAATAAAATACTGTGAATCTTGTCATCTGGAACACACCTCTGAATTATCTGTTCTGCACAATGTTTGAATAAAAATAGCTTATCCCAGTAGTACTGCTTGGCATCATGGAGAAATTTTTTCTGTCTTTGATTTGTGAGGTCAGGTGGTAGTAATCCACTAACCAAAAAATTTACAATATCAACATACCATGGTAATGCCATGGAAACTAACAATTGCTTATCTAAGAAATCATCTTGAATGCATTGAATATTACTGTCTTTATTTCCTGCTTCAATTTGAGACAAGTGATCAGCCATTTGATTTTTTATGCCTGTGATAGCAAAGAAATGACATAGGTTTTCCTCCTTACTTATTAGTTAAATTGTTCCCATTTAGTTATCCTTAGCATATATTTTAGCATTTTCAGTTTAGTAAATTACATTTAGTTATGCTATTGTTAATTGTAATTCCCTTGCCTGGGATTATAATTGCCCTGAGTTATTGAATTGGATGCAATAACCACACTAAATTCTCAAGTTTCTTCTCTCACAAACATGATTAAAAATATGCAAGGGACTAGTGGCGTTGCACCTGTACAAGTCACTCAGCAAGTTGGTGTTCCTACTTTTTGTTATGAGATTTTTAGTGACAACCATAGCTATAAAGATTGTCTACAACATGCAGAGAATGCATGTTATATTAGTAACATCTACAACAATTCTTATGATAACTCTTACAACAACTTTGTATGCAACCAATAGTTTTGGGGAACTTAGAATGTTAGACAAAATGCTGCAACATTTAGATATGGGAATACATTTACTTAGGGAAATTATAATCCCAGACAAGGGAATTACAATCAACAACAGTAGAACTACAATCAACACACTCAAATGCATCCACAACAAGGCCAGACACATCCACACTAAAATTTGATGCAGTCACAACACTCTTCAATACTGAATCAACATGTTCAAGGACATCGACAACAACCGTACACTCAAGCTTCTACTTTTGACCCATTAGCAACTCTTGAGGCATTAATGCGGGGGCATATTACTCACACAGAAGCTATCATACAAGGGTATTTATCTTCCAACCAAGCATTAGGCTTAGGACAACTTGCTTTAAATATAAATACTCGACCACCAGGCTCATTACCTAGTGACACAAAAAATCTTAGTTCGAGGGGGAAAGAACATTGTAAGGCTATCTCTTTTAGGAGTGGTAAACAAACTGGTGAACTGTTTATTGACTCTACTATGGCACCTCAAGATATGGATGGCATAATCACCAGTGAGAAGGTTAAATCTAAAGAATTTATCGACGAATCAGAGAAAGAGGTTCCATAAATTGCCACTCATATGCCTAATGTTTGACCTTCAAAACTATTAATGCAATAAAAGGTGTCGGCTTAAGCAGATATATCTCTACCTTTACCTTTCCTACAAAGATTTAGGAAGAATGAGTATGACTAGCAGTACCAGTAGCTCTCGGACACATTAAAGCAACTGGAGATCAACATTCCTTTAGTAGATGCTCTGGTTCAAATTCTAAGTTATGGGAAATTTATGAAAGTCCTATTGTCCAAGAAGAAGAAGCTTACTGATATTGAAACTATTGCACTCACAGAAGGTTGTAGTGTTGTTTTGACAAAAAAGTTGCCCCTCAAATTGAAAGATCCTGGTTGTTATGAATTAAACAACTTTTGTAAAGTTATTCTGGTTGAAAATATAAATTAGGGATTAAATTGATAAATGTGTAAAATCCATGGTGAAATGTGTAAATAAATGAAAAATATGGGCTGTAATAAGCATGGTTAAAATTCGGCCAGCGTGGGTTAAGGTTAAATTGCATCAATTTGTAGTTTTATGAGATAAGGACTAAATTGTAAAGAAGTCAAATTCTTAGGGGTAAAATTGTAATTTTACCATAATATGAAAATTGGATTAAATTGAATAGAATGATGTTTAAAATAGTTAAATTTGATCATATAGATCAAGAAAAATGAAGTATGGAATTACATCAAGGAAAGGACAAAGTTATCGAGTAAACGATCGTTTTGAATCGTTTGAATTCGAGGTAAGTTCGTATGTTTAATAAGCTTTATGTTACAAGTGTTTAAATGCTTAAATTATGTAATTGTGATAAAATGAAATTGCAAAAATTATCGACAAGGCATCGACAAAGTGTGGATCCCGGTTGAACCTTAGGAATAGATATGATACAAATGACATGTCATTAGGGGTTACCATGTTTATGTGATATGGGTGTTGGTCATGTGCGTCCTACTGGTGGCTGAGTTTTTCAGCATGTGTTGAGATTATTCGTCAGCTTGTGTGAGCAGCTCCGTGTAGCTACATCTTGACCGTCAGCTTGTGTGAGCAGACCCTGTGATGGCTCGAGAATGAGCATTATATGAGATATGTGATAGAGGTGGTTTAACCACGTATATGGCACTTAGTGTGTGAGATACCTAAGTATCTGATATTATTCCAAATGGTTCAATGGGAAAAGATGATGGTACGAGAAAATAAGAGATGATATGGATCAGTTCAGGTATTTATGAGGAGTAAGACAAGTAAGTGATAGTTGATGAATTCATACATAACTCACATGGTTATGACAATGTGCTAATTGTTAGATTGAATGAAGCTTATCTATATTTAATTATGCTTCCTTAAATTGTAAATGAATTGGTAAATTATACTTATTATCCATATGAGCTTACTAAGCTTTATAGCTTACTTTGTTTTCTTTTCCGTGTTTTATAGTGATTCAGAAGCTCGCTCGAATTGGAAGCCAACGGAGATCTCATCACACTATCCAATCGTTGTTTTGGTACTTTTGGACTTTACGTATTTGGTTATATGGCATGTATAGGTCATTTTGGCTAATGAAGCCTATATGTTTTAATATGTGATTAGCCGTGTGAATTGGCTTAATTTGGTATATATATTGGTAAGTATATATAAGTGGTTGGCCTTATTTTGTATGAAGTTTAATTGCCTTGAGTATGCTTGATGGTGGCCTTGGAAATTGCCTTGTTTGTGCATTGGTAATTTGGTACCTGTTGGAAGAATTGGTGAAGTGATTTACATGTTATCTTTTGGGTATTAAGGTGCCTATATACTTTTGATCATTTAGGTAACTTCTGGAAGTGATAATGGTATGTTTATAATGGTCAATTGTGATGCTTGTTAGCACTTGGAATAATGGTATTGAAATTACATGTTTTAGGCTTGATTTTGGTTGGTTTAAAGGCCTATTTATGTTGTGGTTATATGCTTTTGAAATGGATAGGTTGGCACCAAAATTGGGTGAGAAATGTGGCTTAGAAAATAGCCTATTTTCGTCCACATGGGCAGAGACACGGGCGTGTGTCTCAGCCATGTGTGACACACAGTCAGGTGACATGGCCGTGTGTCCCTTGTAGTTTTTAATGAAGGCAAGTCAGTGAGTTACACGGGCTAGTCACACGGGCGTGTGGTTAGCCATGTGACACAAGTTAGAGAGTTACGCAGGGTCAGACACGATCTGTTACACGGCCATATGATCCCATTTCGAATGTCTACATGGCTTATGACATGAGTGTGTCTTTTGGGGGCATGTGTCTCCTGTACTTTGAAATTTTCATAGTTTTTTCATAATTTTCATAAGTTTATGTTAAAGTCCTGAATTGCATTTAATGATTGTTTTGGGCCCCGAGGGCTCATATTAGGGACTATAGGATTGAGATTGAATAGTTTTTGTTCGGAATGAGAAATGAATGTGAAATGTATGATTAATTATGTGTTAAGTCTAGTAATACTTCGTAACTTTATTCCGATGACAGATACGGGTTAGGGTTGTTACAAAAGATGTACAAGATAAATGTACTAAGTTTTTGGATAACATCACAGCTAAAGATTTAACACAAGTTTTGAAAGATTTATGTGTCGAGGCACACAATGGATTATCTTTAGTCAGGAATGCTACACTATTGAAAGGGCTTCATTGAAACCGATTGGAAAAGTGTGGTATCATTTCTTAAAAAGTTGGCTTATACCGTCCATGCACAATACCATAGTTTCCAATGAAAGGATGTTGTTGTTGCATTCTATTATAAAAGGAAAAACGATTAATGTGGAAAGGATAATTTTCAGAAAGTCCATCATTACTAGAAATTTAAATTTTCTTTCTCTTATTACTGCATTATGCAAGACTACTAATGTTCCTCTTACTAGTGCTGAGGATATTACTCCTAATAAGGGTGAACTCACACGGGTAATTTTTACCAAGATTCAAGGCATTGATACTGCCTCGACAACTTAACAAAGTCAGGCTTCTACTACCACGCACATTCCTACAGAAACACTTTCAATCCCTTGAGGCTTATTCGACCAGCAAATATTAAACTCCCTAAAGCAACTAGAGCAAAAGATGTCGTTGATTGAAAGTCAGCAGAACTAACTAGCTTAAGAGTTGGTCCAAGCTAAAGAGTAGAAGGCTCAGTATTGGTTATATGTGAGGGATAGGGATTTGACAGTTAAGCAATCTTTGCAAAAGAATTTTTCAAAACCAATGCCATAATTCCCTATCTTCCCCACGATTTTGCTCCCATTTGTTAAGGCTATAGCAAAACTAGCTCCAACTACTATCGAAGTTGATTCAGAAAATGACGTGATAATGCTGATGTTGGATAAGCTACTGAGGAAACCGAGAAATCAACATTCGTTAAGCCAGAGAAGGGTAAAGAAGAAGGAAAGGAAGGATAGAATGACCATACTGGTGCTACAACTTCTGCCACCACAAAAGGTAAAACTCTTTTACCATCATCTCTTCTAGCCTCTGTGACTGCACAAGATCGTGTGATTGATCAGTTGATCAATGATTTCATAGAAATCGATATGGAAGGTGAAGATGTAAAGCCCTTGAAAACAAAGATGAGGTACATGATCAGTGCCTACAAGTCCACACGAAGAACTGTATAAAATACCTACAATACAACCCAAGCCAGATAAGTTTTTTTCCCTTTTCTTTTAATGATCATGCATTTCATTGCATTTTTCCATGGCATTTGTCTATCCATAGCTATATTTTTGTTGCATGCACATGCATTGAGGACAATATATCTCTTAGGTTTGGGGGTGTATTGTGCATTTAGGTTACACTTTATATAGTATGTTTTTCCACTGCATTGTAACAACTGAAGTACTGTTTTGTCTATAAGAAGTACAATTTATACTTATAATGTTCAATGATGAGTTTATATTTTTTAATATACCTAGAGCATATGACAATGAATTGGGTGAATTTAGCTTAGGTTAAGATGCTTGAAAACTAATTCCTAAAGATAGGATGTCTTATACTTAGTGTGTTTTTTTTTTTGGATATAGTAGGTATCTTTTAATGAACTTAGGGATTTTTAAAGCCAAGCATTAGTTATATTGCCACAACATTATTTAATAAAGGATAGTAGGCACTCCAAAGTTTAGAATTGCCAAGTATGTCAGCATCACTTTGTTTGCTCCATCGTGTTGTTTATTAGAAAGGTGAGACTAAGCAAAAGTGTGTTTCATGAAAATAAAATTAGGGCCACTCCGTTGTAGCAAAAAGGACTGAGTAACTAAGGAGGTAGTTGTATGCTTCATCCATCTTTTTATTGAAAAGTTTGAGCTTTATGGATGACTTTTGGTTTAAATTGTGATGTGATTGAATATTTGGCAATTCGGTGTATGCTCCACTTTGATTATCAAGTCAAAGAATTTTGTGACATGCTAAATCCCCTAATAATAACAATAATAATACTATCTATTTCATTAAAAAAAAGAAGAAAAAAAAACATATTTATGATTAATATATTCTGAGTAGACTTAAAGTAAGTAACTTATGCTTAGGTAATAAATGAAATAAGTAAATTAGAAGATGGTTGTATAGGCTAAAAGCGGGAATACATGAGTACTTAGGAGATTTTGTGTTTAGGGAAAAAATGTTGCACTACCTTTGTTGAGCAAGCCTTTGACACTCGAACGAGTTTTAGGAAAAAGGGGAGATTGCTGAGAATCAATGTACTTTTTCTTTGAAAAACCTAAGATATGAGTTGATCTGGTGTGTTGGCAAAGTGCATGCATATTTCGCTTTGAGGACAACCAATAACTCAGGTTTGAGCATGTGATAACTCTTGAAAGGAGTTATATTTTATGCCATGAGACCTAGTTAATTGCCTATACGTAAGTATATTTAATTACATTTTAGGGCATTTCATTAATATCTTTTTAACATTACATTAGAACTTGGGTTGCGTTTAAATAGAAGGTGCTTTTAATTGTTCATGGAAGGGCTATGTTTTGTGGTATTGGTAGATGAATGATAAGAAACAAGAAATAAAGGAGTGAAGTTTTGTTGGGGCAAAAGGGTGGTTACATGGCCAGCCAGTATGCTGTGGCAATGTTGGGAAGGTGTCCAGACAACATGTAACGCATATCAGTTTCAGCCCAACTCTACTTGTACCAGATAAATTTTCCTAGAAAAAAGGAGAAAATAAATCTTGGGGCAGTTCGAATTATCCTAAAAAAACAAAATAATTTAAAAAGAATCAAAGGAGGAAACCCTAGGGCACGGAATTACGGGTAGAGACCCTTAGGCAAATTAGAAGGTAGCGACTGAATAGAGACAGGAAGAAGAAAGACATATGCAACTTCTCTCAGCCACCTTAGGACACTGCACAGTAGGAGTGTGGATTGGACAAGGGAATGGTGTCTTCCTGATGTTCTTCCAATATTTCTGATCTATTTATTCATGAATTACAGTGACGAAAATGATGTTTGAGTTGAATTTTATTTGCCAACCTATGAGTTATATCTCATAGGGGTTGGATTACTTTGATGAAACTTTAACTGCCTTTAAGGGCTACAATATAAATCTTAGTTATTTTACTGTTTCATTCAATTATTTTATTCTTTACAATATATGTGAGCAATCCCTAGACATAGTCGACTGTGCAACATATCCTTAAATTAATTTAAATTCTAAAAATGTTAGATTAGTTGGATCGTGGTTGAATAATATGGGCAAGTAATTGATAGATACTTTTAGTAGACTCTAGACATAGAGCAACGTTTATACAGAAGGAAAACAATGCAGGGTACCATATTAAAGGCCTAAGACACAAGTAAGATAACTTGGGGTCTTTGCTTTCGAAAGAAGCAGGCCACTTCAGAACTCTTCTGGGCAATAAGTTAAGTATGATTTTACTAAGGCATTGCTGATAGGAAAAGTAGATTCTTAGTAATCCCGACCTTTTCACTCAAGGATTCTTAGTAATCCCGACCTTTTCACTCAAGATCGCATAACCCTTGCCTGTGTCGTAATAGCTTTGCCATATCATTCTTTGTCATTTATTTATTCGTTGCATATCAGTCATGTAGTTATTCTCATAATTGCCATTACATTCCTACTCTTGTTTTGCCATAGCATTTCCAAGTATTCATCAGTTTCACATATTGCATACATCACTATTCCTTTCATTCCCATTACATACTTATCATTGTTTTTGTCATCACATAACAGTAGTCGCATTTTACTATAATAACTTGACCACTTTAGTGCCACAATTCGATCTTCGTGGGAACGATACTCACATATCACTTTACTACTTGATTCCACGTGTATAGTTGCACAAATCACATATCATTTCACACGTGACAAAGCTTAGTTTGCACTTTATTGATTTAGTATGTTATGGACTTTCAAGGACTTTTTAGACTTTTTGGACTTTAAATTATACTTGGGACATTACTATTGGTTTATTTATTTTACAAATATTTTATTCATAAACGGAATCTTAATCAAGATAGTGTGACCAAAAATATACTACGGTGTTAAAAGACAAAATTCTCAAATGTTTTATTCTGTTGCAAAATCTTTGAAATCTGACATAATGGTTTACAACTTAATTGGTAAAGTATATGTGATTGTTTTGATAAAATTGGTGTAACAAGGTGTTTCACGCGATCATATGATTGTTCATGTTTTTACTAAATTTGATAACTTTAATGTTCTGAGATTAAAATCAAATTTTTTACAAATATTAAACATAAATATTTTTACATAAGGATGTAACCCTCATAATCCAACCGTAATATCTAGGCCAGGTTTGGGGTGTTACATTTGTTAGTATTAGAGCCAGGTGGCAAAACTTGGATTGCGTATTTTGGGTTCAAAATGTTTTGGAAAGATAAATTTTTGTTTTAAATAGAAGTCTCATTAAAAGTTAATTTTTGATTTTCAGAAAGTGAAACTGAGACTCCGGGGCCAGTCCAACTAAGAAATATAAACTTTAGTTATGCTTTAGATATACTTTTGTATGTGACACTTTAGTATAAGTATTTGCCTTTAGAGACTGCAGTGCTATAAAACTCTGTAAATACTGATAAGTGCTCTGATAAAACTTTGTGATGAGGCGTATCGGTGGTGGTTGATAGTAGAAGAGGGTACTCAGCCTGAGCGGTTAACTTGGGATTACTTCCAGAGTGCTTTCTAGAATAAGTATGTGGGAGCGAGCTATGTTGAGGCCCGTCGACACGAGTTTATAAGGCTGATTGAGGGGGATAGATCAGTGCCCGAGTATGAGGCCAAATTCTTGAGATTGAGTAGGTATGTTCTCGGTTTGGTAGCAACTGATTATGATAAAAGCATTCGATTTGAGGAGGGTTTGAGGTACGAAATTAAGGTTCTGGTAGCTCCCAAGTAGAAGCGAAAACTTTGGTTGAGAAGACTAAGATTAATGAGGATATTAAGCATGCTAAGAGCGAGAAAATGGAAAAGAAGAAAAGTCAAAACAAGAACAAGAGGGATTCAGGTCCTTCTAGTTCTTCTCAATTATTTATGAAACGGGTCAGGTTTGAGAAACCTCAACGAGCAGAGCTAGTTACCAGAGTTGAGCCTGTTGCTAGAGTTGAGTAGATACCTATTTGTGGGTTCTGTAATATATGCCATCTGGGTGAGTGTTGTAGAAGGATTGGGGCTTGCTACAGGTGTGGGTCCACTGAGCATAAGAATGGTGAGTGTCCTTTGGATGGTTAATTAGATTCAGGCACCGATTTAGGGTCAAATTCAACCTTAGAGGGTGGGTTAGCCGCCTGTTAGGGTTCGTGGTCAAATGAGGGTAGGTAATGGTGGCGGTCGTAGTAAAAAAGCACCAGGCAGAGGTGCAATTCACATTATAAGCCATTTCATAAGAAAATATATATTTTGATTTATACAACCATTTCATGCACATAAGCATATTTACATTTGGACATTTACCATTTCGATGTATATCATTAAGATTAAGCATGATATAATCCAACCATAAGCTTGGCACAAGCCTAAGCATTATCAGCAACACATGTTAATGCATCAACTTATAATTCACTTGAATTAACATAAGGTAAGTCATTATACATGAACAACATCATTTGAAATTGTAACAATCCAAACCCGGCCTAGAAGTTAGGCCCAAATCTGACATGTCACATTGAAGTATTTATCGAAAATCATGTTTTCATTAAAAACCCTTCTTTATGTAAAAACTTGAGTAAAATCCCAGTTATGTTTGTTTATCTTTAAAACATGGTACATTGAACAATTAATTACTTTGTAAAACCCTTTTTAGTTGCGAAAGCTAATTTAAAAAGAAACCAATTTACGAAAATGTGATGTTTAAAGATTAAGTCACGAAATCATTTCCAAAATGCTGCGAAAATGTTGTGTTGTTTTAAAAACAGTTAACATTTATGAAAAACCGTGATTTACTTCTACAGATATAAATCAAAATAAATAAAAACCCAAATAAAAGAAAATTGAAATCCCAATGGCCTTATTACAAAATTTTAAAACCAAAACGGAATCTAAACCATAAATAAAGTCCAAAACGTAATAAGAAAATAGTCGTTTGGCCATCTCCGAGTCCCTCGCAGCACTGATCCTCCTGAAGCTAGGGATCACCTGCGCAGTTAACAAACGAGGTGAGTTTATGAAAACTCAGTGTGTAATCCCCTTACTAGAGTAACAGTCAATATACAGAAACAGAGACAGAAACAGAAACAATTAAGGCTAGAGCCCTTTAACAGTAACTGTACAGTCCAATTCAGAGCATACGTGGGCCAAAGGCTATTACAAAATCATTTTGGGTCACGGACCATAACAGAATCAATTGGGCCTAGCCCAAACCAATAACAAAATAAGTGGGCCTAAGCCCAAAATAGAATCAGAACAGAGCAAATATGCAACGATGTGAGTATGCATCCCAACCCAATCCATCCAGTACACCACCCGTACCAGCCAACACACCATGTGGGGAATAACTCGACCCGCCCAGCCAACACACCAATTACGCAGCCGTGCTTCTAATAATAGAAAATGTGGCAGAGCCACCAGAATCAAAATACGTGGTAAAGCCACTATTAATAGAAGTGCGTGGCATAGCCACTAGTATAAAGGTACCTCCAGATCATACCTATCCCATGCAGAACATCGTGTATGTCATGCACAATCATCACACATGTATGCAAAATGGCCATGCTCAGTAAAAATCATTTAAACATATATTAAAAACATATCAATCATGCAACCATACTCACGTCAGTTAAAACACTGTCATACTATCACATTCAAAACTCCTAGTCCAAGTCAGTTACTTGCCCACAAGGGCAAAACAGTCATTTTACACTCTGGGGCAAAACGGTCCTTTTATCCCACAGAGGTATTTCGGTAATTCTACCTTACAATGGTATTTCGGTAATTTTACAAAGTGAGGGTGTTTCGATAATTTTGTAATCCAGGGTATTTTGATAGTTTCACAAATCAGGGGTATGTCGATAATTTCACAAATTAGGGGTATTTCGGTAATTCCACAAATCGAGGGTATTTCGATAATTTCACAAATTAGGGGTATTTTGATAATTTTACAAATTGGGGGTATTTCGGTAATTTCACAAATTAGGGGTATTTCGATAATTTTACAAGTCAGGGGCATTTCGATAATTTCACAAATCAGGGGTATTTCGATAATTCAACAAATCGGGGGTATTTTGGTAATTCTAGAAATCAAGGGTATTTTGGTAATTTCACAAATCGAGGGTATTTCGGTAGTTTCACAAATTAGGGGTATTTTAATAATTTCACAAATCATGGGTAATTGGGCCTAATGCCCATTACTCGGCCTAAGTGAGCCCACAATTCGTGTGGCCCATTTAGCCCAGAAACACCCACGGCTATGCGAACAACACAACCTAAATCAATTACTTATCACATCACATACATTTTATCTGTGTGGGCCCACAAGCCCATCGGGCTCACACGGCCCATTTCAGCCCATCATGGCCTAGAACAGCCTTCGCCATGTACGCGACATGACAAGCCTCTCTGTTTTCCACCTAACAATCAGATTTACACAAACGAGCTCGCGGGCTCATCGGGCCCACACGGCCCAACATGGCCTAGAACAGCCTTAGACCATGTGAGTGCTCGTGGTAGCCTCTACAGTCTAATGCCTACGATTCATGGGCTTGATTCACCACACGTGCGATCCTACGCTCGTGTGGCATCATTCACCGGTATTTCGGCTTTCCGGCATAATGCCGATCAACAG
This sequence comes from Gossypium stocksii, assembly GCA_020496765.1. Taxonomy (NCBI): domain Eukaryota; kingdom Viridiplantae; phylum Streptophyta; class Magnoliopsida; order Malvales; family Malvaceae; genus Gossypium; species Gossypium stocksii. The sequence goes on from CM035624.1 coordinate 49,957,351, forward strand.
TCAAATCAGGGTGTGAAGAACACACTTCCGACTTTTCAGCCGATTATCAAATAAGACACTAATACACACACTATGTCAGATTTAAGCCGATCCATAGAAGCAGGGTTTAATTACACACTCACACTTGGCTTTACAGCTGGTTATCAAAACAAGGCATACAGTTACACACCTGATCACGTAGAGTACTAAGAATTCCTGAGTGTTAGAACCTATTCAAACAAACAACAGTTAATATCTTAATAAAAGAATTAAAGGAACTCTAGCCCAAACTCCTAGCCAAAGAATCAATTACCACTTGCCTTGACTAGATTGGTCGATTGCGATTTGCCTAGTTTACCTAAAGTTTGATGCAGTCACCCTTCCGCATCCAGGTGGAAAGTCCCAAATCGCCGACACCCTACGCCGCTTAAACTTACGAGTAGAGGCTACGGGCACATTCTCAGCCGGCACCTTTGTCAACACTTTACTACTAGAACCCCCTTTGCTCATTGAAAGATCTAGAAATAAAACCAAGTAAACCACATCCAAACGATAAGAGAGAGGGAGATGAGATTCGGCATTTAGAGGAAGAAGGGAAACCGAAAGGGCAAAGATAACTCAGACTTACCAGTTATTATTCAGCCAACAAAAACCAGAATCGACCAAGAGAGAAAAATAAAAGAAATAAAGGTATAAAAGAGAGAGATTAAATTTGGCCTTATCAATAAAATCGAATAACACGGAAATCGTATGATGAATCAAGGAAACAGAAAAATGTTTGAAGGACAAGGAAAGAGATTTCGGCAATGAGTGTAATTGAAATGGATGTAAAATAAAAAGGGATTGCGTTTAAAGGGATGTCAAACTTGACAATAGGGTTCGGCCAAAGAAAAGTGTAGAGAGAAGAAGAGAAGAATGGGGTATTAGAGAAAAGCAATAATCAGCTAATGGCTTAGAAAGGAAGAAGAGTAAGAGTAAAGTGAATCGACACAAAGTAGAATAAAAGAAAAGAGTTGGGACAAGGGATTTTGGCTCTAAACACTTACTCAAATCAAATACTGAAAAGACACGAGTGGTTACTCACGAAATGACCAAAAAGAGAAAATCCCGTACGGCCAAAAAGAAAAAGAAATCGGCTCCTCCATTTTTACAATTGCCGAAATTCCCAACTTGAGATTCCTTAGCCGAAATTTGCCTAAATAACTCCCCCTCCAATCGGCCACTCTTTCCTAGACTCAAATCCCTTGATTCACTCCATATTTTCCTCCACTGATAACTCTCCTTGATTTCCTCCAACTCCCCAATATCAAATTCAGATAACCACCATGACCAATTCAAACTTCACCCTTTTACCAAGTCCGCAACAACCTTTCCGTATTTGAATCCAACACAACCACTTGCCACCCCCATGTAGTAAAATAGAAGTCCATTATCTGTAGTGGGATTTGAACCCTTGCCCTCTCACATGCTCCAAACGCCACTTTGCCACCAAGCCGCAAGATCTCTTTGTGTCCCATTTTTTCCACAATTACTTATAAAGTCTATAGACCAAAGTCCAGGTTCCTCTAAAAGAAAAACAAAATTAATTGCAAGAGCCAAGACTTAGACCCTTGCTCCATTACAACCTTAATGACGTCACAACCAGTAGACCACATGCTTCCTTGTGTTATAAATCCACCACAAATATTAATAAGGCCTGCAACCCAACGCCAACTACACTTAAGGGAAAAGACTGAAATTTTTGCTAAAGCCCTGGTTTGAACCTAGGACTTCTCAGACATTCCCAAACACTCCAAAACACTTAGCCAACAAGGCAAACATGCAATTTGTGATATTTTTTACACACATAAACTCTCATGTGCTCCTACATTCAAGGCCCAATCCTTTTAGGCCCAATTTCGGGGTGTTACAGAAATCATCAATTTTATGAACATAGACATACTTTTATTGAACATTTCCTTTTCAATCCTTTTCATAGATTCATGACATAAGTCATTTGAATACTTACTGTTCCTTTCCTTTTCATGCTCGTTGAACCATTTAGAATAACATCGGATACGTGGGAAAGCTCACACAAAGTGTGCTAAACATATAGTCATAACCTTTCCTTTTCCTTTACATCATTGCTCACTCGAGCTATGAAATGGGTCTGCTCACACAAGCTGACGGTTGAAATGTAAGCTATGCAATGCTGCTTAGAAAAGTTGTTGAGTATCTGCAATAGATGCAAGACTTCAGCCATCGGTAGGACATTCAAGACCAGCACCCAAAACATGGTAACCCTAATGACATGTCATTTATATCCTACGTATTCCTAAGGTTCAAACAGGACTTGATAATCGTTGAAACATCATTGGATTACCACATTTGATTTCATGGAAAATAATACATGACTATATAATTCAATATAACATTAAAACGTTAATTAATCATACAAACTTACCTGGCTAATTTGCAACAATGACTAAGTATAGGGGCTATTTGGAAATTTACTCCTCTTAGATTTTCCACTCGTTTAGGATCTAAATTATTAATTTCATTCAATTCATTAATTTAGAAAGGTAAACCAATTTATTTTATGCAATTTAGTCCTTTTGACATTTTACAAATTCACCCTCAACTTTCCATATTTATTCAATTTAGTCCCTATGTCCTAATCATGCAAATAAACTAATTTTATTGAAAATCCATACTAGTCGAATGTTAATAGCATCCATTACAGCCCATATTTGTAACAATTTCACACCAAGTCCTTGAATTATTATTACTTTAGCAATTTAATCCCTAAACATTTAAATCATTAAAATTACTTAACAAAATACTTATAAATAACAATTAATACTTCAAATTCATCATTTAACATCCAAAATCACAAAGATTCATCAATGGGAACATTCAAAATCTCTACAAGTTTCAGAAATGAAGGTATAGGCTAGCTGGACTTAATTGCAACAATCTCAAAAACATAAAAATTATTAGAAACGGGTGAAAAATGGCTTACCATGCAAGGATATAACCATATCCAAACCTTGAAGCATTTCCATGGAGCATTCGGTTTGTTTAAAGAAGAAATGAAGAAGACAAATGGTAATTTTCATCTTTTATTTTAATTTTATTACTTATTTTTAATTATTTTAACATTTACACATGAATAAAACAAAAATTTAAAGCTCTTTTGCCGCCCCACTAATTAAAAATGGTATATTTACCATTTTAATCCTCCCACTTATAATCATTAAGCCATTTAATCACTCAAATCTAATAGTGATCAAATTTTACATACTTTACGATTTAGTCCTTTTTAATTAATTAACTATCTAAACATTAAAATTTCTTAATGAAACTTAAATACTAAATAAATAACACTCCGTAAATATTTATAAAAATATTTACAGCTCAGTTTATAGAAACGAGGTCCCGATACCTTATTTTCTAAAATCACTTGACTTTAGGGTCTTACCACTTGAACCTAATTGTTCTTCCTCCAAAAATAATTAAATCAAAATTTATTATTACACCGTTTATTATTCATAAAATATTAAATAATAATATTTACGGTGTAAGGCCCCAAAAATTTAAGTTTTTAATTATTTCAAGTTAGGATACAATTGCATGTTTGGTGTGCTGGCTAGGTGATTTGGGTGTGTTTGGGGAGTATTTGAGAAGCCTGGGTTGAAGTCTGGTCTTTTGCAAAATTTTAATTTTTTTCTCTTAAATGAATCTGGACGCTAGTATGTAGGTTTTATATTTGTTTGCGCATGATTTTTGTCACAAAAAGCCTTGTGGCTTGGTGGCAAGTGGAGTGACTTGGCAACTGAGAGAGCTTGGGTTCGAATCCTATAGCAGGCAAGGAATAATTATTTTGCTACATGGGACGGCAAGTGTTTAAAGTGGACTCGAACTCTATTGAGTGAGAGTTTGAACTGGTCTTGGAGTAAATTGTAGAGGATATCAATGTAACACCCTGAATTTGGGCCTAGAAGAATTGGGTTTTGAGTCTGGCTTCGAATAAATGAAAACCTGAATAATTGAGAAGTTTTAAATATTATCGCTTAAGGAATTTTTTTTAAACTAAATTACTATTAGAGAATTTATCTATATTTACTATTACTGATATTTATGAAAATTAGATGTTATTATTACTGTTGCAATTGATAAAATATTTCTGTTATTACTACTAATGTTTTAAAATATTTTTTATGAAAATTAAATTATTGTGATTATGAGATAAAATTATTTCTGTATTTAAAATTTCTATTTATTGGAAAAATATTATTGTATCTATTTATGTTTTTAAAACTTTTTATATGAAAATTTAATTATTATTATTAGACAAAATCTTATTATTTTTAATTATAATTATTATTAGATAAAAATATATTTATAAAGTTGTTATTATAATTATTATTGTTATTTTTAATTAAATATATATATATATATAATATTTGGTGTTTAAATTTAGTTTTTAAATAAATTTGGAAGTAGTTATATTGTGGGAAAAACTTTGGGCTTAATCCAAAATTTATAAAAAAATTAGATTTTGCTTCTATGGGGAAAACTGGAAAATAAGGATTTTAAAATAAATTGTGCAAGATTAGTCACAATGGAACGTGCCTGGCTCAGTGGCTAAGAGCGCTAGGAGAATGTGGAAGTGCCTGGGTTCAAGGCACGGTTGGTGCAAGGTTGCTTTTTATTTTAGAAGTCAGGTTGCGGGTAGAAAAGGGTTAAAAGAAGTTGCTGGTGGAAAATGCCACAGAAAGGCCTCTGGCGCAGTGGCAGCAAGGTGCTAGGAGTTCCACAAGGACTCGGGTTCGAGTCCAGGCGTAGGTATGTTTTGCATTTTATTTTTAAATAAACGGGACTTCATCAGGTAAGCTTTAAAATAAAACGCGACCATGTATCACTAAAAGCAAACACGCGTCCTAGTGGTCAGTAGCTTGCCGGGCATCGTGGAGGTCCCTGGTTCGAGCAGCATCCCGTACAGGAAATGTGTGTTTTTGCTGGGCGTGCGCAGGAAGAGCCGTGCGGGATTGGAGCGTCTCTTAGCAGCGTGCTGTGCGGGAGTTGCATGATGCAGTCAGTGGATAAGGGCTGCAGCTGATCGGTGGGAAGTTTGAATGGAATTCAAACTGTGTTTTTCTAGCTAAAATCAAGGAAGAATCTGAAGGCAGTTTAAGTTGGGTGGATGGAATTAAAATCCGAAAATCATGGAATTTGTTTGTGAGAAGGACTTGGGTGCTGATTGTTTTTATGGCTTTTATGGGCTATCCTATTTTCTTGGTTTTTTATTTGAATTGATTTTGTTCTTTTATTATTTTTCACTTATATTCTTAAATTTCCCTTCCCTTTCATGTTAACTGAGGCTTAAAATTCTTTTTACCCATTAGTATACTTCTTCTTTTCATCATCTTTTGTTGTCTTTTCAAAAGCCGAAACTTCACTCACCATTGCCGATTATTTTTGATCAAGATCACTTCTCCTTCCACTCTCCTATTTTCAAAAAAAAAAAAGCGAAGCTTAAACTTCTTTCTCTGCCGACCATCCACATTGGTTCGTGAAACGACTTTTTACACTCTTCCCTTCTAAATACTTCGTAAACCGAATAGACATACTCTAGAATAGATTTAAATGCCGAAATAGTGAGATTAGTTCTCTACGCGTATTTTGGGGATTAGATCTACAACAGAGCTGGAAAGAAAGTGGTGCGTGGGAACGTTTTTGGCGAATAAATCTTTGGTAAGTAACTAAACTCCTTCTCATTCGTTATTTTGGAAATTAAGAGTAGCCGAAATCCCTGTATACATGTAGGGAGGCTGTCGACATGGCCTAAGGGTGTTTTAACGATATATTTTGGTTCTTATATGTGTTATTTAGCAAAGAAGGTGATCTAGCAAGGAACTGAAGGAATCTATTCAACCAGATCTAGATCTAGTAGATCCAAATCGATAGAGGTAAGGTTTTATGGCCATTAAAGGTGTGGCCGAATATGGTAAGGAATCTTAGCATCGATTTTCGTAGTTTCTTTGGTTAATCACTTAGATAATGGATTTTAGGAACGGGCGCATAGGAAATCTCGTCAGTGGAACTGCAAAACAGGTGTGTGTTTTGAACACCCTTCAATGCTCAAATCGGCAAAAGCCGAAAAGCCGAAATGCCGAAATTCCGGCATTTCGAGAGCTTGTGAGCGTGCGAACGCTCTCAAGTTGGTAGGAGAAGGTTGGATTTGGAATCGGCACTGTCAAGCGGGCTGACCGCGGAATTTTGGGCGCTACGGTAAGTTGGGCCTCGGTGGGCCGAATATGGGCCCAATGGGCTATTTGGGCCCAGTTGGGTAAAAATAGGTCTAAAGGCAATAATATGGATTACAGGCATAAAAACTGTTAAAACAAGATAATGGATTGGAAATTAAGGCTTAAATGGGCCTAATGGGCTAAAATGGCATGGTAGAGCCCATTAGGGGTTTTAGGGCCTAAGTGCTAAAACTGATAAACTGAATTAAATGAGTTTCTGTAACAACCACTGTGATAGTAGAGGCTGTAATAATAATAAAAACTGTAATAAGAGAACAAAATTATTGAAATACCCTTAGGGTGAGAAATTACTGATTTACCCCTAAGTATAAAATTACCATTATACCCCTAGGGCTAAAATCGACTGTACTGCTTGATATGACTGTTACTGTTACTGCATACCATGATATGTATCTGTTGCATGGGTTGGGTTTTATAATGGAGGAAGTGTGAGTGGCACTGCCACGTTACTGAAAGGGGCTATGCCTCGAACTGTTTCTGAAAGGGGCTTTGCCTCGTATACTGTTTATCTGAGCAGCCATGCTGCGACTGTGGTGTGTGGGCTGGGTGGGTCGAGTTATTCCCCACATGGTGTGTTGGCTGGTACGGGTGGTGTGTAGCGGTTGGTGAGTTGAGTAGTCTCCCCAAATGGGTTGCATTCATACTGTTATACTGTACTGTACTGTTATGGGCCTAGGGGCCAAACTATTATCTGAATAGGGCTTCGGCCCAGTATCTGTAATCTGAATAGGGCTTTGGCCCAGTATCTGACTGAGACTGGTTAGGGCTCAGGCCCAGTGGGCTCGAGCTGATGTGGGCTTTGGATGGGTTCTGCACACATTGAGTTTTCCAAACTCACCCCTTCTTCTTCCATCCTCACAGGTGAACTTAGATTGGTGGACTTGGAGCTGGGAGGGATTCAGAGTGGCCACTTGGACTGGACTGATGGTTTAAATCAAGTTAATTATTTCAGTTTAATCTTAATTACTTTTATTTTGATTTTGGGTTTGTAATAAGGGCCTTTTAATAATTTTTAATTTGTTTTAGCTTAAGTATGATATTATATAAATTGTTCTTAATGGGTTAGCTTTAGGGCACGATTTTATAAACGCTACTTGTTTTCAAAATATCTCAATAAGTAAAGCAAAGCTTCCGCAACGTAATTGTTTTTCACAAATGTATATCTTCAATACATTCAAACTTAATTTGTTCGTAGACAAATCACAAGGTTAAAGTGTGGCAATGGATGTGTGCATGTCTAGGAGTGGATCTAGGAAGAGCTTGGTACTTAAGCAGTCTAAATGACTCACCTCCTCTTCTCTTGAATCCTACCTGGTGCATAGTATCCATTCACTTTAAGCCATCACAAAGGGGATCTAATTTTCTGATAACTTAAACTATTTTTAAAATAACATGTTTTCCGCAGCTACAGATGTTTACGAGTTTTCAAAAATTTCCCATAAGATTTTACAAGGTTGTTCACAATGTTTTGATTATTACAATGTATCACGTTTTGATAAAGCTAAGGTTTTATGCAAATTTGACGGTAAAAGTTTCTAAACATTAAGAAGGGTTTTCAATGAAAATACGGTTTTCGAAAAACACTTCAATGTGACACACCAGACTTGGCCGTAACGTTTGGGCCGGGTTTGGGGTGTTACAATCAAGGAGGGATAAGGGGAGAGATTTGTGGAGGATTTCAAGGAATTGGAAGTGTGTGGGAAGTGTAGTGCTGAATTGGGTAAGTTAGCACTCAGAATTTTGGCAGAATTTGCTTGAAAGTATATTACATGTTTTGGTTTCTCTTTTGGCATTTCGTTGTTGTAATTTTTCTCTTTGGCCGAACATTTATTGTTTCTTGACAACTCAAAGTTGCATTATTGGTTAATTCCTGATAAGTCAAGTTTTCTTTTCTTGATTTGCCAAAAAGGTAACCTTTTCATCTTTTGGTCTCATTTTCATTTTCTATCGAGTGTTATTTTCCTCTTCTCCTCTATTCTCTGGACATTGCCGAATATACCTTCCTCTTTTTTTTTTCCACCATTTTTTCAATTTTTTTCTCATAACAAAATCTTCCTTATTCTCCTCTCTTCATTTACTTCTTCTTTCCTTTTCTCCCTTTCTGCTTCCAACCGAAGGCTGTTTCTTCTTTACTCTTTTGCAAGCATTTGTGTTGGCATTAGACCGAATACTACACTTTTGTATTTTTGGAGTGTCTTGGCCAACTTTCTCCTTTTCTTTGCTGATCAAATCAGTTTTGGTAGTGAGCGGTGACTCCCTCTTTCTTTTTCTGTAGGTTAGTAGTATGACTAGAATTCGGTCTTTCATGTTCTTTTCTTTTTCCCTTCTATTTTCTGAATAGCGATTTCCTAATATGTTCTTTTGCTATCATCGGTTGCTAGGGCTGTAGGGGTGTTAGCTTATATTCGGCCATAGGGGGCTTATAACTGGGATTGAAGGCCGATTGCCCTCTTCTATTTTCGGTAAGTAATCTTTGCTTCCACCTTCGTGTGTATACTGTATGGGTTACTGATTATGTTATAACGTAGATAAACAACAAGAAGGGTGATTGATTCTAGTGAGTGATCTAAGGGTAATAGACGATATTATATTCAACAAGGTGAGTGGTAAAATGTCTTTTTGGGTGTGGTATTGGTAAACCCTTTCGATTGGGAAGCTAACAAGTGTGCCTTATTGGAATGTAGGCTTTGGACTCGTAAGCGGTTCTCTTGATTTCACAACCAAGTGTGTATCTGCACACTATAAATCGTTACTGTCGTAAAGCCGAAAAGGTGTGTACTCACACCCCTTCTTTACCGTGAATCAGCGAAAGCCAAAAAGCTGAAAAGCCGAAACTTTGGCATTTGAGGCCTCACGAGCATGCGAACGCTCGTGTGGTAGACCGAGCACACAGAGTCATAGGCGATAAACTGTAGAGACTGCCACGAACGTTCTCATGGGCTTGGGCCGTTATGGGTGGCCAAAATGGGCCTATGGGCTAATGGGCTCGTGGGCCCCATGCGGGTAAAATCCACAGTAAGTGGCAAATAATGGATTGGGCTATGAAGTTTGCATAGCCGTAACTGAATTTTGGCTAAGTGGGCCACACGAGCGTGTGGGCCCACTTGGGCCGAGTAATGGGTACGGCCCATTTAAACTATTTTGCCCTTATAGGTTATCTGAGTCGCTCGAGGCGACGGTAGACTTTTTGAGAGGTTGTTATCTATACTGAGATCTCAAAATTAATAAATGACCGAAATACCCCTGAGGGGTAAAATTACTGTTTTACCCCTAATTGACGAAATGATCATTACACCTCTAGTGGTAGGCTGATTGATGTGTATATAAAATTTATATGATCAATATCGAGTGTGACATACTGTATACACATAATATTTATGACATGTCATATTGCATGAGGTTGGGAAACTGTTATGTAGGAAGTACTAGTGGCTCTGCCACGTATTTACTATTTCTGGTGGCTTTGCCACGCTTACTGTTTTAAGCTGCTTTGCTGCGATATTGGTGTGTTGGTTGGGTGGGTCGATTTAATCCCCACATGGTGTGTTGGTTGGATTGGGATATGCTTGCATATTTACACTATTTGATACTGTTTTGGGCTTAGGCCACTCTGTTACTGTATAGGGCTAAAGCCCAGACTGTACTGTTACTCAATAGTGCTCTGGCCCAGACTGTTCCTGCATGCACTGTTTACTGTATGACTGATAGAGGATTACACACTGAGTTTTCGTAAACTCACCCTTTCTTTTAGCTGTACAGGTAATCCCCAGCCTTAAGCGATTTGGAGCCGCGAGGGACTCAGAGGTGGCCATACGACCGCTGATGTTTTGGTTTAAACTTGTTTATTTAAATTTCATATTGTGCTTTTGGCTATGTAATAAGGCCATTTGGTTTTAATTTTTAAATTGGGATTTTTTATTTTCTTGTTTAAATTGCTAGAGTAGGACAAACGAGTTTTCAAAGTAATAACTGTTTTCAAAGAAAAACACGCGATTTGAACTTCTAGGTTTTTAATTAGAGAAGCTTCCGAGGTTTTGTTCAGTTTAAAGATCAACGATAACAAATATGGAAATCGTTTTGATAAGCTGTTTTCAAAATGAAATATCATGATTTGCCGAATTTTCTCAAGTGATAAAAACTAAATGGGTTTTAACTTAAAAATAGATTTTTACCAACTAGTCTAAATTTTGGAAAGCTTTTGACGAGATGATTTACTAAACACGAACACAAAAAGATTTAAACTTGGAAATGAACGGTTATTGACAAATCCGATTTTGAGCAACACTTTGATGTGACACTCCAGATTCAGCCATAACATTTGGGCTAGGTTCGGAGTATTACATTTGGACTCACACATCGAATTTGTGGCCCTAAAACCACTGTTCTGACACTTCAGAGAAATGGGCTGTTACAATGGGAACGGTTAACTATGGACTTTGTTAGTGGGTTACCTTTAACAACTACTAAGAAGCACTCAGTTTGGGTTATTGAGGACCAGTTAACTAAGTCTGCTCACTTCATTCCGGTTAGGACCGATTACTCCTTACAGAAGTTAGCGAAGCTTTATGTCTCTGAGATTGTTAGGCTTCATGGGATTTTGATATCAATTATCTCAAACTGTGGTCCTCATTTTACTTCTCTCTTCCGGAAGAAGTTACATGAGGCTCTTGGTACTCATGTAACACCCTTAACCCTTATCCGTCGCCGGAATGGGTTACAAGGCATTACCACATTAACTATAAAAAGTAAGCATATTAAAGTACATACCATACTAACTTTATTTATTCGGCACTACAATGTATGTATATAAAACATAATCAAATCATTCATAATATAAATGCCCAACCAAAAACTACTTCTCATGCATTCGTTCATCAAGATCCTTTGAAAAACTAAGATACTAATCATTTAGTCATTTTTCCATGCAGAAGCCGAACATGTACATACTAAGTAAGCTTTGATTTAATGACCACTTGAAATTTTTACTCCATCTCACTACTTGTACATGATTAAGCATAAGATAGAATCCATACATCATTCACATTAAGCAAATTATAACTATCATTTCTCACATATACGAAATTAGCATAACCAAATATAACTAGACTTGAATCACTCATTCTAGCAAGTTCACTTTGTATATTATCAACACCTAATTAAGAAAACACAAATACATACAATTTAAATAACTCTTTCTTAGAACATTACACACATTTACTAAGCTCAACCACATTATTACAACCAAACGTGAAAGTCAACTTAACAAAATGACCAAGCTATATTCGCATAGCTTCAGTTATGCAGGTTTCAAAACAAACAAAATACATATCCACCTATACATGCCATAAGTTTGGAAATATAGACTTTTAAAGGTACCCAGATAGATGTTAGTGTGGTTGACTTCGATATTGAATCCCCGAGCTCGTAACTTTTAGTCGAATCTATATATAACGAAACAAAAACACACACTCACAGTAAGCAAACTAGCTTAGTAAGTCTTAAGCAAATTAAACAACTCAAATGAATAAATAAAACATTTCACTAAGTCGAATTGAAACGTTAACGTTATATTTTCACACAAATAAAATTATTTTGGCCGAATGTTAATATTTCTTATTTAATAATATACTTCTACTTTTCATTCTCAAAATAACACTATTCCAATTATACTTACTTTCAAATATAGATACTCATGAATTTAAACTCAACTTTATACACCAATATCATTCATTTAGCTGATTGTAGTAAATCAATATAATATCACATAATTATACACACCTATTTGGCCGAAATAATCAAGATTCAATATATATATCACCTCATAATTACTTACTTGTATGGCCCAAATATACATGGTTCATCATGACATCACATATGGCCAAAAATACAAGTACAATATATCATCATATAAAAATGAGACATTACTCAAACAATTATCATGAATTTCATCTAGTTCTTACTCATTCTCATGGCTTACTCAATCATATACTTACTCGTGCTTCTCATGCTGTATTTCTTTTAATAATGTACTCTCAATTACTCAAACTTGCTTGTTTATAAACCTACAACACTCAACATGAAGTTTTAGCCTTTCTCTTGGAACTTATCAACTTGAACACTTTTCTCATTTAATTTTCTTTTAAAAATACCGAAGGATACTCGTAAATCAATCTCATGAAATGATGCCAACGCCATGTCCTAGACATGGTCTTACATGGGATCACTCATCAATGTCGATGCCATGTCCCAGACATGATCTTACACGAGATCATACTCTGATGCCGATGCCATGTCCCAGACATGGTCTTACACAGAATCTCATATCGGATGCGCAAGCCATGTCCCAGACGAGGTCTTACAGGGAATCTTTATCTCCTCTCGGTGCCGAAGCCATATCCTAGACATGTTCTTATACAGGACCTCATCTTCGATGCCTATGCCATGTCCCAGACATGGTCTTACAGGGGATCACATCTTGATGCCAATGCGATGTCCTAGACATGTTCTTACATGGGATCACAGTTCGGCGCCGATGCCATATCCCAGACATGGTCTTACACGGGACCTACAATGCTCATGACATGATTACGGCGTCCTTCGTATCATTCAAACTTGCATGTAATTTATCTTTTTATGTTTTTTTATAGATTCTTGGTAAAATTTCCCATCAATAATCTCACGAACCTTATACTTTGCCACAAAAATCAATTCTATGGCACTTAACATAATTCATACAAGATTTAATCCATGACTTCATAGAATATCATAATTTCATAAAAATTCATTAAACTAAATTTACATAACATATGGGCTAAATTATTACATACAACTTACCTCGAGTCCAAAATGTGGGCGAATGCTCGATTTAGTCTGCTACCTTACTTTTTCCTGGTTCCGGTCCGGGCTTTGTGTTTCTTGATCTAAAATGAAAAATTTGACTTATTTAGTACCCACATTGACCAAATAGCTCATAATTGACACTTGGGAAAAATTTATAATATTGCCCCTATACTTTTACATATTTACAAAATAGTCCCTAGGCTCGTATAATGAAATGTGTTTATTCTCTTGGCTACCCAAGCCTAGCTGACATCTACTAGAGTCCATACAAGCCCACATTGCTCCTAATTTCATACTTTTACTACACATTTTACTAACTTTGCAATTTGGTCCCTATTAGGGACTTTCATGAAAAATCACCGAGGGAAAGGTTTTTACTACACTTTAATCTTTCATTTTCTACCACTAGGCATCAATTTACTTGCATGTCATGCATGGGTATATTTTTAATATAAACCCTAGCTTGAATTAGTGGTAGAAATAGCTAGATTAGGCTACGAAGATTTCAAAAATACGAAGAGCATGAAAAATAGGGCTTGGAGTCACTTACTTGAAGCTTGAAAATGAAGGAAATCCTAGCTATAGAGGCTCTTCAAATTCGGCACACTTGGGGAAGAAGATGGACACTTTTTTATTCTTTTTCCCTTTTTATTTCATTAATTTACTTAATGACCAAAATGCCTCTAAGTCCCTTCTTTGAAATTTTACCCTTCCCATGGGAATTTCTGTCCATCATGCTAATAAATAGTTTCATTGCTAAATAAGGACTTCTAAAAATTTCTCTTAGGCTATTTCATACTTAAACCTTCTAGAAACTCATAATTTGCATCTTTTGCAATTTAGTCCTAAAGAACAGATTAATCACTATTTCAGAAATTTCCTTCATGAAATTTTCTCAATATCATGCAAGCATGCCATAAAATCAAAAATAATCATGAAATAAAATTTTCTACTTCGAATTTGTGGTCTCAAAACCATTATACCAACTAGGCCCTAATTCGAACTGTTACAGCTTCAACCCCAAAGCCTTTTGCAAACTCTTCCAAAACCTTAAAGTAAAACATGGATCCCTATCTGAAATAATCGAAACTGAAACTCCATGAAGACATAAAATTTTAGTGATATACAACTTTTCCAACTTCTGCAAAGAAAAGTTAGTATGTACTGTCAAGAAATGCGCACTCTTCGAAAATTGATAAACTATAACCCACATCGATTCCTTCTTCATCAGAGTTAAAGACAAACCCGAAAAAAATCCATAGTGACCTTTTTCCACTTCCATTCAGGAATCGCAATCGGTTTCAACAAACCTAAATGAAACTGATGCTCTGCCTTAACTTTCTACAAACCAAATACCGAGTCACAAGATCCGTAACATCACGCTTCAACCTAGGCAACCAAAAAATCTCTCTAAGATCATGATACATCTTGCCACTACAGGATGCATAGCGTAAGGGCTACTATGCGCCTCGGTAAGAATCATTTGCCTCAAATCTACGTCATACGGCACACATAACCTACCTCAAAAATTCAAGATACCATAACTATCAACATCAAAATCCCCCTTAATACCTTGCTCAACCTGCCGAATCCTTTTCAATAATTCTCCATCTAAAGGCTACTTCTCCTTAATCAGTTGCGACAAAGTCAACCTCACTTGAAGTTCATCTAACAACCTACCGTCACTAACTAAACTCAAGCGTGCAAACATAGCTCGTAATTCCATTATTGACTTTCTACTCAAGGCATCAGCAACAACATTAGCTTTCCCAAGATAATATATCACACAATCATATTCCTTTAAAAGTTCAATGCAATGCCTTTCCTTTAAATTTAACTCCTTTTGGGTGACAAGGTACTTAAGGCTCTCATGATCCATATAAATCACACACTTCTTTCCATACAAGTAATGGTGCCAAATCTTCAGCGCGAATACCGCAACAACTAATTCCAAATCATAAGTAGTGTATTTGTGCTCATGCGACTTCAACTTCCTTGAAGAATAAGCCACAGCTTTCCTTCTTGCATCTACACACAACCATGAACCGAATGCGAAGCATTACTATAAACCACAAAATCCTTTCCAAGCTCTGGTTGAATCAACACTAGTGTCTTAGTCGAAATTGCCTTAAGCTATTCAAAACTCTTCTGCCTTTCATCAGTCCATTCATACACCACATCTTTTTGAAGTAGTTTTGCTAAGGGTGCAGCAATAAGCGAAAACCCTTCAACGAGTCTATGATAATAGCTAGTTAAACCCAAGAAACTCTTAACTTCAGTAACGCTTCTAGGTGGCTTCCACTCTAGAATCACCTCAATCTTCTTTAGATCAACTTAAATCCCTTCTGCTAAAACAACATGACCTAAAAATGTCACTTCCCTAAGCCAAAATTCACACTTCCTTAACTTCGTATATAATTGTTTATCTCGAAGAATCTGCAAACAACCTTTAAGTGCGCATCGTGATCCTCCTAAGAACAAGAATACACCAAAATATTATCTATAAAGACAACCATAAATTGATCCAAGTACTAGTGGAATACTCGGTTCATCAAATCCATGAACACAATAAGGGTATTAGTTCAACCAAACGGCATCACCAAAAACTCATAATGCCCATACCGAGTCCTAAAAGTAGTTTTCAACACATCAAATTCCTTTACCTTCAATTGATAATACCCAGATCTAAGATCAATCTTTAAAACCACTGTTGCACCTCGGAACAGCTCAAAAAAGTCATCAATGCGAGGCAAAGGATACTTATTCTTAATAGTCAACTTGTTCAGCTACCTATAGTCAAGAGACATTCTCATCGTACTTCACAAACAAACTCGGGGCATCCCATGGAGATACACTCAGACGAATAAATCCTCTATCAAGCAACTCTTGTAACTAAATCTTTAACTCTTTGAGCTCTTTTAGTGCCATGCAATAAGGCGCTATAGACACTGATACAGTACCAGGATAAAGTTTAATACCAAACTCAACTTCATGATTCTGTGGTAAACTCAGCAACTCTTCCGAAAACACGTTAAGAAATCCTTAGTAGTGTGAACATCCTGAACTCTCAACTCCTTACTTATCAAATTCATCACATAAGCTTAATAAGCTTCACAACCTTTTCCCATCATCTTTCAACCCTCATTATTGAAACCATATTAGACAGAAAACCTGATCTTTCACCAACAATAACAATCTCCAACCATCACTATTCCTCAAAATAATTCACTTTGTCTAAAAATCTTCCTTAGCCTTATGTTCAGTTAACCAATCAATACCAAGAATAACATTAAAACCATAGAACGAAAATTCCATAAGATAAACAGAGAAAACATGCCCTTGTACCATAAGGGGGCATCTATGATACACTTTGTTCACTACTACACTATCACCGAAATAACCAATAACAGTCATACTCAAATCAATAATCTCTACTAGGATCCCTAACTTACAAAACAATTCACTCAAGATATATGAATGCATAAAACCAGAATCAACCAACAAAAATAATAGAGTAGACTTCAGAGTAAAAAATATCTTCGATAACATCAGTCTGATCCTAATCCTCTAGCTCCCTAACAGCATAAACTCGAGTTGGACCTCCATACTCAACCTGTAAAGCAATAGTATAAGCAATAATTTGCTACCCAACCGGTCTTGCATTACCTCTACTACGACATGGCCTCTAGCAAGAACAGAAGCAAGTGTCAAACACTAAGTCTGTGATACCTCAACTCTATTCAGACAGTCCCTAAGAAAATGTTCCTTCAGACCACATTTCAAACAGCCACGTCAACTTACGACACTCACTAGAATGCCTATGTAACACCCCTTACCCGTATCCTACACTGGGACAAGGTATGAGGCATTACCTTACTAAAACACATGCAAACATTTAAACTCAAGTCAACGAAATGCGTCTCAATTTAAAACTTTTTCAAACATTGCCTTACGATCCTTCATATGGGCCTACGAGGCCTAAAACATGGTTTGGAAACAATCCGGAACCAAACTGAGTGCTTAGAAAACTTTCAAGAAAATCCACTAAAAATAGGGCACACACCCTTGTGGAAGGCCAACACGCCCGTGTGGCCTCTAGACATGGCCGTGCTGAAGGCCCGTGTGGTACACACGGCCTAAGCACCTAAGGACACACCCCTGCCCCTCGTACATATGGATTTATTTTCTAACATCGAACCTATAGGGGTTTTCACATGACCTGACACATGCCCGTGTCCATGGCCCGTATCCCTCACACGGCCATGACACGCCCATGTCTTCCACCTGTGTAACACCCCTAACCCAAATCCGTCGCCGGAAGGGTTATGAGGCATTACCGGAAATACATACCTATTCATATCAATCATAAGTAATCATTTTCTTAAACTCTTAAATCAATCAAAGATTCCATTAATGAATCTTATAAAAATATACATAATCGAATATACATCATCTTTATCTAACCATACTTGGCACATGAACACTACTACTTGAATTATCCAAAACATCAAAACCACAAGAACATATCAAGCATAGTCCAGACTTATAATATACTTTGGTTGATTCCTCAACATGTATAACCATCATTTAATCAAAGTATTAAACAAATTTGACATAATAAACAAGCCATTTTCGCATGGCTTATATGTGTACCAATCAAAATGAATCATATCGAAACTAGCCTATACATGCCACATAATTAACCAAATCTCAAAACACTTATTACCAGAGCGAAAACTGGATAGTGTGAAGACATCTTCCAGACTTCCAACCCGAGCAAATCTTCGAAGCTCTATAGACATAGGAAAAATACACAGAGTAAGCTTTGAAAGCTTAGTAAGCCATAAGCAAATAAATCATTTCAATGATAATTATAATTCCATAACACTAAACTGAATTTAAACAATCTCAATCGCATGTACATCCATTGTACTTTTAAATTCACATAACCTCATTAAAAAGCTTCACTTATTTTATTTCAATAACATATAACTATGCTTTAAAATTCGAATAATAAATGTTAGATCAATTATATAAATCAAACTTGCACATATTCACTACGTAACCAACCAAACCATGTCATTGTTTCACTGCCCGATTTATAGATATAAAACCATGCATCATAATATCACTGTCCTAATATCCTTTTCATATCCATTTACAGTTTAAAACAGCGAATCTCAAAACCATTTTTCTTTTTTTATTTCATATTTCCCATGTTGGAGTCATGAGGCCACAAAGCCATATAGCAAACACGTATATCATATATTCATCTGTGTACCTTTCATTCATTCATGGTAACATGTTTCACATATCATTGTTCAATACATAACCACTTTACATTTTTGAGTTTCAAAGATAATTCACATGTACCAGAATCATGTATTTACGAAACGGTTACCATATCACGTTTCCTATATAATTTATTTGATCATTGTCACTTGCCATTAATCATATCTCCTTTTCACATAGACCATATATTATCGGATCATAATCATATCCACTTCTGATCCAAATAATCATAAACATCATACATACATTTATTCATATAAACAAATCCAAAATTTATAGTATAATATCACTCATATGTATACATAGCCTACATGGCCGATGATACCAAATCATGTAAATGTCATTATATATTCAACTATAATTCCACTCATTTATGCAAGCTCGCAAGACAAGATTTAACTTCATATACAAGCATCACTTAATTGGCCTAAAAATACCATTGGGAAGCTAATTGAACTTGGCCGAATCTACTTAGTTAATTTCAACATCACATGATTACTTACTCATAAGATCAAATATATAAAATTCACTACATTGTTTATATTCTGAAAATGATGAATAGGTATACATATACAAATTCAGTATATCATCACATGACATTTAATAATTCGCTTCAATAGATTATTTCATAAGGCCAAATATATAAACCCTGTATAATCTCATGTATATATATATACAATCGAATATGTCAATGCATTATAAGTTCATACCAAATCACTTATGCCCAATCACTTTAAAAATCACATATAACCAATTATACCACATGTTCATTGACAATCGAATTCGTATACATACTTATTTCACAAATATACACATTTTGACAATAGATATCAAAACACATACATACCTTATTTCAGATAATTAATAATCCAATTTCTCCAAACCTTTAGAGCTCGTTTACCACATTTGATCTCACATTGGTGTATAGCCTTCTAGACTTATAACTTAATTCAATTCACCGGCTCAAGGCCTACTAGGCACGAAGCCCAATTTTATTCACTGGTACGAAGCCTGTTAGGATTATAACCTAAAATCTTACACCGACACTAGGCCAGCTAGACTCAAGGTCTGATATGTAATCACCGGCAATAGGCCTGCTAGGCATAAAGCCTGAATAAACTTAACAACACAACACTTGCTAGGCTTTTAGCTTGAATGAATTCACCGACACTAGGCCTGCTAGGCTCGGAGCCTGAATATCTCAATCACATGTCTTACCCTACCGATCATTAGCATAACATTATCAAAGTCTTTGAATTATCATTTCCAACTCAAAATCACATCGGGCCATCACATTTAATTCATCACAATATTATTCACCCTTATAAATCACATTCGACATTCACATTGAAACATAACAAATATCCTTCATATCATAAGACACATTCGACTTACACATTGAAACATAGCATATATATATTATTCACATTATAAATCATTTTTGACTATCTCAATATACATCCATTAAAAACCATTCATCACTTTAGGTCACCTTCGGCATTCACTTTTACACCATAATAATATCATTCACCTTACAATCACATTCGACGGTGATATAACAATTTCTAACAATTCAATTCAACACTTATATTTAACATTTATTAAAATTTAGTACATAATATAGCTTAAGGACTTACCTCGGCAATTTCATACGACTGTGTCGACTACTCGGATAACTTCGCTTTTCCCCGATCCAAGTCCCGTTTCTTTGGATCTTGAGCTAATTTAAAACAATTTAAACTACTTTATCAATTGATCAATTTAATTTCACTCAACTATCATACATACTAATAATTTACTCAATAGCCCTAAAAAAAATTCGAACTTAAACAATTTGATCCAACATTTTAAAACACTCAAATTAATCAAACTTTGTTTCTACCGTAGCAAGGCCGAATACTCACAAAGCTCCTTTCTAAACTCCTTAATTCATATACTTATCTTGTAACACCCCGAATATTTTTACAGTAAGATAGTATCCTTGATATAGTAAAATAAGGAAATAAAGTGGCAAGGAGAGAAAATTTGAGTTATGTCATTGGGAAGTATATTATGACAAATTAATTCAAGAAAGGACTAAATTGTATAAGTGAGAAAAGTTTTGTTGCCCAAGAGTAAATACTCAAAATTTAAGGGGTTAAAGAGTAAATATGAAAAGTTAAAGGACCAATAGTGCAAATATTTTATGGGTGGAATAATCTAGAAACTTAGGAAAAAGGATGAATTATGACCAAATTGAATAGATGAAGAATTATGAGTGACTAAATTGCAATTTTATGAAAATTAAGTGATGACTCAACAATGGAATTTTAAAAGATCACAAAGGGCAAAATGGTCAATTGGAAGAGAGAGAAATCTAGAAAGTAATGATGATGTTGGAGATATTTTAGATTAATTAATTAATTAAATATTAGTTATTAATATTTTAATTTTTTTATATGATATTTTATTATTTTATTATTATTTTATTAGTATATATAAAGAAAGAAAGATGAGAAAATTCTCATCCAATTTCCATGCATTCACGTTAGGAAGAAGAGAAGAGAAGACAGAAACTTTTCATTCTTTACAATTTAGTCCTTCCACAAAAAATTCACCATTTTAACCTAGAAATCAAAAGAATTTCCATAGCTACCAAAGGAGAAAAATGTTAAGAAGACTATGGGAAGTTAGAATGTCAAGTTGGACTCAAGAAATAGAAGCTGGAAGGGAGAGAATATCAAGTTAAAGATTGAAACCAAGGGGAAAAGGTAAGAACATCAATATTTTCATATATTTTTAAGTTTGATATTATTGAAAAAGCATGGAAATGATGTTAATGTAGAGTTTTCGTATATATATGGTTCTATGTTCTTGATATATTAATGAAGAGAAATAAGAGAAAGTGATGGGAAATATTGTAGAGAAAGGAAATAAGGGTGTTATAAACTTAGTAATTAATATCTTGCACTAAAATAGTTTGGACAGCAGCAGTAAGTTAACTTTGAAAAATCACCAAAAATAGTAGAAACTGAATTAGAAGTTCAGTGAGATATGGAATTAAAAATTTTTGAGCCTATTTACATATAAAAGAAACATAACAAGTAAATGAATTCTGTATTCGGAGATATTTATATTTTTGTAAGATTGGTTCAGAATGATTTGGGGATCCTCTGTTCTGACTTGGAAAAATCATTAAAAATTGTATAAAAATGATTATGGGACATAATTTATATGGTTAGATTATTTAATGAGTCAATTTTCAAGAAGAATAAACAAAAACATCATCCAAATCCTGTATGAAGAGATAATTAATTTTTAGTGAAGAAGGGTCAGAACTGTTAGATAGCAGAACAGGGGTGACTTTAAAGAATAAACTGTACTAATTGACTAAACCAAAAATTATGAAATTTTTATGGTAAGAAGATATATGAGTATAGTTTCAGAAAAAATTAGCAAATCTTAATTTGGAGTTCTGTAGCTCAAGATATAAATAATTTAGTGACTATGACTCAAATGGACAGCTTTGAATATATACATAAGTAAATAGTGAAATTACTGATAATGTTACTCATAAGCATGTTATATAAATTAGGGTTGTGGAATGGAGAGGAGGAGGAGGAAAATATGTATGAATAATCAGTTAGCATGGTTAATTTGTATGTTTTAGGCTCAGGGACTAAATTGAATAAAAGTAAAAATTTATGGGCAATTTTGTAAAAATGTTAGAACTGATCAAATTACATGAAATAGATTATTTTATTATTTAAATTTCAAAATTCAAATGAAATTACTAATTTAGTTTAAGATCAGGGAAAAACATGTTTTAAGGATTAAATTGAAAAGTGTTGAAATTATGTAAAATTTTGATATTTTATAGAATTTATGGGTTGTTATTAATATGTATGATGATAATGGCTGGAAATAAGGATTAAATTGTAAGAATTTATTTTTCTGAGCCTAAGGGTAAAATCGTCATTACTTAAAGATTTAGGGGCAAAATGGTAATTTTTCCTAGATCATTAATTGAATGTATTAGAATACAGAATAAATGAAAACGATGACCAAATTTATTATAAAAATTTGGATGACTCAAATACGAGACTGGAATATGAAAAGAAAAATGACATTTATCATGACATGTAAATATGTGATTACCTTTGAGACGTTGATACAAGGAAATTAAGTATGTTGAGACGAATAATAAATCTAAATAAAGTATGTCGAGAAAAATAAATATGTTTGGGGGAAAATATGTCTAATTTTAAGTGGTTCAAAATATAAATGTTAGATGAAATAAAATATTTGATAAATAAATTAGTAACTCCAGTAATGCTCCGTAACTCTAATCCGGTGTTGGATTCGGGTTAGGGGCGTTACATATCTTACATTCATCTATCATCTTCTAACATCAAGTACTAAATCTCATAAATTTCAACCATGGCCGAACTTCAAATGTTTGTCTGTCTAAAAATAAATTCATGGGTTTTGAAGGGAATTAAGCAAAGAATTCAAAAATGTCAAAATGTAACTAAATTAACATTAAAATTACCTTGAATTTTGCTTTCAATTTGCCGAATTTTCAAAGAACATTCTCCTCCACATTCGGCTCTCCTCAAAAGAATGAACATGCAAATTTTTTTTTCTTTTCTATTTATTATGCTTTGTTTTATTATATCATAAGTTATTATTATTTTACCTATTTAACCATTGAAAATCAATTTAACAAGGCACATATAACATGGACACAATCGGCACTCATATAATAGAAAGGTATATTTTCAATCCAAGTATCCAACAATTATGAGTCAATCCAAGTATCCAAAAAAAAAATCACTTAATAAAAGACATATATCCATTAACCATTAATAATCTAACATGAAACTTCAAATTTAACATGTGTTCAACAATGGAAAGTTCCAAAAACATCATCAATTTCAAAAATTGAAGTTTGGGCGTGATAAAACACAAAATAACGATCTCATAAACTTATAATTCATAAAAATCCAATTGAAAATCACTTACAATTTAAAGTCTCAAGTGCCGAAAATGAGAAAGCTTCAAACCCTTATATTTTTCTTTCAATTTCAGTGGAGGATGAAAGATGATAGTGGCATTTCATGTTTCTTTAATTAAACATATATTTAATAAAAAAAACAAAAAAAAAAAAAAACAACTTTAACTTTAATATTATAACACATAAAACCATTTAAAGCAACCCACTACCGTCCATGCATTATAAAATGGTATAATTACCATGCAAATACCTCTACTTAATAAGCCAAAGTCAATTAAGCCATTTATGCAATAGAACTCATATTTATCGCTTTACGCGATTTAGTCCTTTTTACCGAATTAACTATTTAAGCAGTAAAATTTCTTTACGAAATTTCCACATGGTAATTCTATCATGCTTTAAGACTTATTAAAATAATAACATAAATATATTAATTCGATTAAGTGGTCCCGAAACCACTCGTCCCAATCAGGCTCAAAATTGGGCTGTTACAACCCGTGTAACTCCCTGACTTGTACCCTATGAACAAGTTGGGTTCACACGGCTAAGGCACATGCTCGTGTCCTCATCCCATGTCCCTTACACGGCCATGGCACACCCGTGTCGTAGCCCGTGTGTGAAAACCTTAGTATTTTGTTTCTGAATTCAGTAACTCTTAAGGGTCACACGGCCGTGGCACACGTCCATGTGCTAGGCCGTATCCTCCACATGGTTGAGACACATGGCTATGTCTCAGCCTATTTGTTTATACTGGGCATTTAATTCTACCAATCCAAGGTGCAGGGGACACACGACCTAACCAAGCGCCCGTGGGGCGGACCGTGTGTCACATATGGTCTAGACACACGCCTGTGTGTCTAACTGTGCAGACAATAAAAGGCTACCTACCAAGCCTTTTGCCACCCTGAACCAACAACAAATATATACCAATTCACCATTATCCAGCCAAGGGCCAACATTAGGCATTCACACACATTCACATACCCAAATCAACCAAACATGTATACAAGTATCCTAATACTCTTGTTCATCCATACCACCTATGTAACGCCCTCTTACCCGAGACCGTCGCCGGAGTCGAGCTTGAGGTGTTACTAAACTTAATTTATCACTTAAAGAGTTTTAAATCGTTTATTCCAACATTCGTAATAAGCTGTCAATTTGCATCACAGTTGCTAAAAAAATCATATCTTAAGTTTCGAAACTCGAAATTAAGATCCGTAAATTTTCCCCAATACTAGACTCATATATCTATCTACCAATTTTTTTCTAGAATTTTTGGTTGGGCCAATTAGTACAGTTTATTAGTTAAAGTTTACCCTGTTACAGTGTTCGACCTCTTTAACCTCTGTTCACTACGAACCACATTTCTCTTTGTACAGAATTCAAAAGCTATGCCATTTGTTTCTCTTAAAACTAGACTCAATAAAGAATCTGTACATATAAAGCATGACTCCTAATTATTTTTGTACAATTTTTTGTGAATTTCTAAAGTCAGAATAGGGGATTCAAAAATCGCTCTGACCCTGTTCCACTAAAGCTCAAATATCTCCCAAAATACAACTCATTTTCCCGTTTCGTTTCT
The DNA here is from genome assembly GCA_020496765.1 of Gossypium stocksii. Lineage (NCBI taxonomy): Eukaryota > Viridiplantae > Streptophyta > Magnoliopsida > Malvales > Malvaceae > Gossypium > Gossypium stocksii. The sequence goes on from CM035624.1 coordinate 49,982,354, forward strand.
TCCATATGAAAATAGACACAATAAGCTTCAATTTAATATCTTATTCACCCCTAATTCTATCTCTACTATTTTTAGTAAATTTTCAAACTCACATCATTGCTGCTGTAAGATTCTATTTTATAACAAAGTTCACCTTTTTTGTGGATTTTCATGAACTAAGTAGCACATTAAACATACATGACACCAAATATGATCTAGATTGGCCATACTAATGGCTAATCATTTCTAAGCATTTCCATCCTAATCATCACCGTATCATACGATTATTTACACAAAATGATTGTAATGCTATACATGCCATACATCAAAATACACAAGCCATTATACCAAATTGTCTCCGGATAGTGTGAACGCTCCTTCGACCTTTCCCGATTCCCAAGCTGGCTTGTCAAAACTACAATAAATGAAAAGGAGGGAGTAAGCATAAATGCTTAGTAAATTCACATGTAAATAACAAGTAACATAATCATACAAATCAACATAAACATTTATTACATAAATATCATTATAACATCCATGGCACAAGTATACTTGCTATCTTACCACATTCCTTATCAAGATCTCAACTCGAGATTTAAGCTCATACCTGTCAAATTACCTCTTCCACCACAGTTTCCAACATATCCCTTACGTTTAGGTATTCTCCTTATTCATTTAAAAATTTACCTGTTGAACACATCGGAATATAATTCGGATACACAAATCGTATACACATAAGGGTCTTATCCGTGGCTAGACAAACTCAATAGCTTATGGAATTTATGTAGCCAAGCTACCATGTAACCTGCCCATAAGCGAACTCGGACTCAACTCAACGAGCTCCGGCGTTTGCATCCATAAGTGAACTCGGACTCAACTCAAAGAGCTCGGATGCCTAGTTACATTTCACGAACTCGGACTCAACTCAACGAGTTCAGAACTCAATCATCTTAGTGACATGTCACTTGTATCCTAATCTATTCCCAAGGTTCAAAAGGGATTTTCCTCAAAATTCACATTTTTGGTCGTCTTCCTCGGAATGTCGGAATCAATACTCGCTAGCATTTCATGCTTATCAAGCTAATCACATACTTTGCATATCAATAAATAATAATTCACAAGCATAATATTTCATGATAATAAGTATCAAATCATATAAATAACATTAAATTACTTAAAATAACAATTATGTTACCTTATTTACACATGAACTTACCTCGGTACAAAATGTTAGAAATCGAGCCTATTCCTCGTCATCTTTGTTTTTCCCTCGATCACGACTCGGATCTTGTTTCTCTTGATCTAAAATAACACATTTAGCTTATTTAATACTCACATTTATCAAAACGATCCTTAACTCTAACTTTGTCAAAATTACCAATTTGCCCCTAAACTTTTACATATTTACACTTTTGCCCCAAAGCTCGGAAATTAAACTTTATCTCAAATTCTTATGTTTTAGGACATGCTGATCATTTATTTACTAACAGCAACCTCAAATTCCCACTATAACATGTACTTATGAAAAATAGGTATTTTTACCGATTAAGCCGTTTTACTCGTTTTCACTTAAAACCGAGTAGCACAAGTTGTCTAGCAAAATTCAAAACCTCATATTCTATCATAAAACACCAAAATAAACAAATTTCACCTATGGGTATTTTTCCAAATATGAACCCTAGGTTGAATTATTGCTTGCATAAGCTAAATCGAGCTACCGGGATTCCAAAAACGTAAAAATTAATAAAAACGGGGCTTGGATGCACTTACTATGAAGCTTGGAAGTTGAAGAAACCCTAGCTATGGAGAGAGGTAAGGTTCGACCAAGGCTTGAAGAAGATGAACACAATTTGGCCTTAATTTCTCTTTTAATTCATTTTAATTACCAAATGACCAAAATACCCTTAATGCCTTTCTTTGAAAATTTTCATGTACAAGCCCATTTTTGTCCAAAATTTTATAAATTGGTCAAATTGCTATTTAAGACCTCATAATTAATATTCCAAAGAAATTTCATACTAAAAGCTTCTAGAATGCAAGTTTTGCAACTTATTCGATTTAATCCCTAATTTCAAATTAAGCACTTTATGCATAGAATTTCTTCACGAAATTTTCACACAATCATGCAATCATATCATAAACCTCAAAATAATTATAAAATAATTATTTCTATCTCGGATTTGTGGTCACAAAACCACTATTCTGATTAGGCCCTAATTCGGGATATTACAACTCTCCCCCCTTTAGGGATTTTTGTCCTCGAAAATCTTACCGGTAAACAGATGTGGGTATTGATTCCTCATAGTTTCCTCAGGTTCCCATGTAGTCTCTTCTACCCCGTGCTTTTGCCATAATACTTTCACGAGAGCGACACATTTATTTCTTAGTTGCTTAACTTCCCGAGCTAAAATGTTAATTGGTTCTTCTTCGTAAGTCATATCCGGTCGTAGCTCAATTTCTGTCGTTGAAATTACATGTGAAGGATCTGAACGATACCGACGTAGCATAGATACGTGGAACACATCATGTATCTTCTCTAATTCAGATGGCAATGCTAACCAATAGGCTACCGGTCCAACTCTTTCAACTATTTCATACGGTCCGATAAAACACGGACTTAACTTGCCTTTCCTCCCAAATCTAAGAACTTTCTTCCATGGAGACACTTTTAAAAATACTTTATCACCAACTTGAAACTCGATTTCTTTTCGTTTCAAATTTGCATAAGATTTCTGTCTGTCCGAAGCAGCTTTCAAACAATCTCGAATCACTTTCACTTTTTCTTTGGTTTCTTTTATTAGATCAACTCTATAAATCTGATTTTCTTTGAGTTCAGTCCAATACAACGGCGTCCGACACTTGCGACCGTATAATGCTTCATAAGGTGCCATCTTCAAGAACTGTTATTGTAAGCAAATTCCACCAACGGTAAGTATCTTTCCCAACTTCCTTGAAATTCCAATACACAACATCTGAGCATGTCTTCAAGAATCTGAATTACTCTCTCTGATTGTCCATCAGTTTGTGGATGGAAAGCAGTGCTGAAATTTAACTTCGTACCTAATGCCTCTTGCAACTTTTGCCAAAACCGCGAAGTAAATCTCAGATTTCTATCCGAAATGATTGACAAAGGTACTTCGTGAAGTCTAACAATTTCACTGATATACAATTCAGCCAAATTATTAAGAGAATAATCCGTACGTATCGAAATAAAATGAGCCGATTTAGTCAATTTGTCAACTTAACGGCAACCCTGATACAAAATCTATAGTAATTCGATCCCATTTCCATTCGGGAACCATGATAGGCTGAAGTAATCCCAAAGGCACTTAGTGTTCAGCTTTTACCTGTTGACAAATTAGGCATTTCGATACAAACTCAGATATATCTATTTTCATTCCGTTCCACTAGTACATTTTCTTCAAGTCATTATACATTTTTGTACTGCTTGGATGAATCGACAAACAACCAGTATGTGCCTCATGCAAAATATTTTGAATCAATTCCTCATTCTTCAGTCCACAAATCCGATCTTTAAACATCAAACAACCATCAGAATCAATTCTGAAATCTGATCCTGTATCAACTTCACATGGCCTCCACTTGGCTTGCAAATCTTTGTCATTTTTCTGAGCTTCAAAAATCTCTTGTAAAAACATCGGTCTTGCTCTCAATTCTACTAAAATCGAACCATCATCAGACACCTTCAACTGAGTATTCATAGCTCTCAAAGCAAACAACAATTTTCTACTCAAGGCATCGGCAACCACATTCACTTTTCCCGGATGGTAATCAACACAAGCTCGTAATCTTTCAACAATTCTAACCATCTTCATTGTCTCAAATTCAAATCTTTTTGTGACATCAAGTACTTAAAACTTTTGTGGTCGGTATATACGCGGCACTTTTCACCATATAGATAATGTTCCCAAATCTTCAAAGCAAACACTATAGCAGCTAGTTCCAAATCATGAGTCGGATAATTCCTTTTGTGAGATTTTAACTGCCTTGAAGCATAAGCCACAACCTTTCCTTCTTGCATAAGTACACATCCCAAGTCATTTCAAGAAGCATCACTATACACCACAAATTCTTTACCTGACTCGGGCTGTACCAACACTGGTGCTTCAGTTAATAACTTTTTCAATTTCTCAAAGCTCTATTGACATTCTTCTGTCCACTCAAATTTAACATCCTTTCAGAGTAGCCTGGTCATAGGAGCAGCAATTATAGAAAATCTATTCACAAACCGCCGATAATATCTAGCTAGCCCCAAGAAACTTCTAACTTCAGTTATATTCTTCGGTGGTTTCCAATCAACAATAGCCAAAATTTTACTAGGATCAACCCGTATACCTTCACCCGAAATAATATGACCCAAAAATCCAACTTCCTGAAGCCAAAATTCACTCTTACTAAACTTGGCATATAACTGCTTATCTCTCAAAGTTTGCAAAACTATCTTCAAGTGCTCGGCATGCTCTGTCTCATCTTTCGAATAAATTAAGATATCATCTATAAATACCATAATAAACTTGTCCAACTATGGCCGAAATATACGATTCATCAAATCCATAAACACAGCAGGAGCATTTGTTAACCCGAATAGCATAACTAAAAATTTATAATGACCGTACCTTGTTCTAAAAGTAGTTTTAGGCACATCTGACTCTTTTACTCGCATCTGGTAGTACCCAGACCTCAAGTCAATATTTGAAAACCATGTCGCTCCTTTCAGCTGATCAAACAAATCATTAATTCTCGACAACAGATACTTGTTCTTAACTGTCACCTTGTTTAATTGCCGATAGTGTACACACAATCTCATAAAACCATCCTCCTTTTTCACAAATAATACAGGAGCACCCCAAGGCGAAAAACTCGGTCTCACAAAACCTTTGTTAGTCAACTCTTGCAACTACGACTTTAATTCTTTCAACTCTGCTAGTGCCATTCTATACGGAGCAATCGAAATTGGAGCTGTTCCAGGTATCAACTCAATACCAAATTCTACTTCCCTGACTGGAGGCAAACCCGGTAACTCTTCTGGAAATACATCCGCGAACTCACACACAATCGGCACTGATTCAACTTTCTTTTCAATTTCTTTTGTGTTTAGCACATACGCCAAATAAGCTTCATAACCCTTTCTCAAATATCTCTGAGCCGACATCGAAGAAATCACACTAGATAATGCCTCTGATTTGTCTGGTTCAACCCGCAGAATTTCACCATTTTCACACTTTAATTCAATAACTTTTTGTTTACAATTTACTATAGCATCATGCAATGTCAACCAATCCATACCCAAGATAACATCAAATTCATCAAACGGCAACAACATCAAGTTGGCCGGAGAATAATGACCCCGAATCATTAAAGGACATTTCTTGCATACTTTATCAACTATCACACATTTGCCTAATGGGTTCGACACTCTAATCATAAATTCTGTGTACTCAACAGGTATATTCATACTAGACACCAATTTCATGCACACATATGAATGAGTAGAACCGGGATCAATCAAAGCAGTAACATTAACATCATAAAGAGAAAATATACAAATAATCACGTCGGGTGATGAAGCATCTTCACGTGCCTTTATGGCATAAGTTCTAGCCGGAGCCCTTACTTCAGGTTTAACGGCTGAATCTCTGATTACATTCTTGCTGCTTGCTTCATTCCCAGCTTTTCTCGAATACCTTCTTTTTGAGTCTGCGCCACTAGTTCTTGTACTATGAGATTTTTCTTTCTCAATTTTCTCTGGGCAGTCTCTAATAAAATGATCCGGAGAACCACACCGAAAACATTCATTCGCTCTACATGGGCCAAAATGATTTCTACCACACTGCTGGCACTCGAGCTTAACAAATTTCGTATTCTCCACACTAGCCACAGAAGTAGTTTGAGATTTAAGACTCACATTTTGCTTCTTAGAATTTCCATATGATTGTCCGACTGAAACTTGAGAACGAGGATTCATATTCCTAGATTTTCTAGATTGCTGTGAGAATGAACTACTCATCGATCTTTTCTTCTAATTTCTAGTCTCAGCCTCTACCTTTTTCTTCTCTTTAAGTAGTTCTTCAGCCTTACAAGCCCGATCAACAAGTACTACCATTTCTTTTAATTCAAGAATCCCAACAAATACTTTGATGTCTTCATTGAGTCCGTCTTCAAATCGTCTGCACATTTCTCTAGCATGCTTACTTAACCTGATGAACTCCCTTTCGTATTCAGTAACTGTCATGTTGCCTTGCTTCAACTCAAGAAACCCTTTACGCTTCTGATCAACAAATCTTTCACTGATGTATTTCTTCTGAAATTCTTCTTGAAAGAACTCCCAAGTCACTTTCTCTTTCGGTACCACAGAAACCAATGTCTTCCACCAATTATAGGCTGAATCCCTCAACAAAGATATAGCACATTTCAAGCATTCTTCAGGTGTACAAGACAATTCATAAAATACCTGAATAGAATTCTTAAGCCCAAACTCTGCTTTATCGGCATCATCATCGATATTCGCCCTGAATTCTTCAGACCCTTGCTTGCGAATTCTGTCAACTAGAGTTCTATGTAATTTCATCAGATCCATACCTTGAGGCATCGGGGGCACAGGTTGGGGAATCGAGGGAGGTGGGGGAGGTTGTGCATTCGGGTTCGTACAAACGAACTCAATGTACCAAGCATTCATCATCTGGAGAAAGGCTTCTCGAGCCCCTTCTCCTCCGCCTTGACTAACAGTAGGAGGTGGGTTTTTAGTTGGCACCGCCCCTTCAACCGGAGCTGGTGCATTACTCTCTTCATCATCAGCCACAGCTGGATTGGGATCCATTTACTATAAAAAAATCATTTAAAAGGTCAGAAGTTGTCACACTATCACAATATGTATATATGGCATATATAGCAAAACCTGTACATACAACATGTTTGTCTTAGAACTAACTAAACCTGCTCTGATACCACCAAATGTAACGCCCTCTTACCCGAGACCGTCGCCGGAGTCGAGCTTGAGGTGTTACCAAACTTAATTTCTCACTTAAAGAGTTTTAAATCATTTATTCCAACATTCGTAATAAGCTGTCAATTTGCATCACAGTTGCTAAAAAAATCATATCTTAAGTTTCGAAACTTGAAATTAAGATCCGTAAATTTTCCCCAATACTAGACTCATATATCTATCTACTAATTTTTTTCTAGAATTTTTAGTTGGGCCAATTAGTACAGTTTATTAGTTAAAATTTACCCTGTTACAGTGTTCGACTGCTTTAACCTCTGTTCACTACAAACCACATTTCTCTTTGTACAGAATTCAAAAGCTATGCCATTTGTTTCTCTTAAAACTAGACTCAATAAAGAATCTGTACATATAAAGCATGACTCCTAATTATTTTTGTACAATTTTTTGTGAATTTCTAAAGTCAGAATAGGGGATTCAAAAATTACTCTGACCCTGTTCCACTAAAGCTCAAATATCTCCTAAAATACAACTCCTTTTCCCGTTTCGTTTCTTCCATATAAAAATAGACACAATAAGCTTCAATTTAATATCTTATTCACCCCTAATTCTATCTCTACTATTTTTAGTAAATTTTCAAACTCACATCATTGTTGCTGTAAGATTCTGTTTTATAACAAAGTTCACCTTTTTTTGTGGATTTTCATGAACTAAGTAGCACATTAAACATACATGACACCAAATATGATCTAGATTGGCCATACCAATGGCTAATCATTTTTAAGCATTTCCATCCTAACCATCACCGTATCATACGATTATTTACACAAAATGATTGTAATGCTATACATGCCATACATCAAAATACACAAGCCATTATACCAAATTGTCTCCGGATAGTGTGAACGCTCCTTCGACCTTTCCCGATTCCCAAGCTGGCTTGTCAAAACTACAATAAATGAAAAGGAGGGAGTAAGCATAAGTGCTTAGTAAATTCACATGTAAATAACAAGTAACATAATCATACAAATCAACATAAACATTAATTACATAAATATCATTATAACATCCATGGCACAAGTATACTTGCTATCTTACCACATTCATTTCTTATCAAGATCTCAACTCGAGATTTAAGCTCATACTTGTCAAATTACCTCTTCCACCACAGTTTCCAACATATCCCTTACGTTTAGGTATTCTCCTTATTCATTTAAAAATTTACCCGTTGAACACATCGGAATATAATTTAGATACACAAATCATACACACATAAGGGTCTTATCCGTAGCTAAACAAACTCAATAGCTTACAGAATTTATGTAGCCAAGCTACCATGTAACCTGCCCATAAGCGAACTCGGACTCAACTCAACGAGCTCCGGCGTTCGCATCCATAAGTGAACTCGGACTCAACTCAACGAGCTCGAATGCCTAGTTGCATTTCACGAACTAGGACTCAACTCAACGAGTTCAGAACTCAATCATCTTAGTGATATGTCACTTGTATCCTAATCTATTCCCAAGGTTTAAACGGAATTTTCCTCAAAATTCACATTTTTGGTCGTCTTCCTCGGAATGTCAGAATCAATACTCGCTAGCATTTCATGCTTATCAAGCTAATCACATACTTTGTATATCAATAAATAGTAATTCACAAGCATAATATTTCATGATAATAAGTATCAAATCATATAAATAACATTAAATTACTTAAAATAACAATTATGTTACCTTATTTACACATGAACTTACCTCGGTACAAAATGTTAGAAATCTGTCCTGACGAACATTGCCAACACTAGCAACTGAGATAGCTCGTGTACTCACAGGAGGTCGATCACGATCTCGTCTGAAAAAGCCCGAAGTAGTTTGGATCGGCCCGGTTCATCTCGAAATTTCTTCGATGATTGTTGAAATGTTTTTCCCGAAGATCTTTTATGAAACTCTATAGCTCCAGCTTCAGCTTTTCTTTTCTCTTTTCTGAGCTCTTCAGCCTTACAAGCTCGTTCAACAAGTATCACGAACTCTTTAATTTCCAAAATGCCTACTAGCAAGTTGATATCTTCATTTAACCCATCCTCAAAACGTTTACACATGATAGCTTCAGACGAAATACACTCACGGGCATATCTGCTGAGTTTTACAAATTCCCGTTCATATTCTGTAACTGACATTCGGCCTTGTTTAAGCTCAAGAAACTCTTTGCGCTTTTGGTCAATAGATCTCTGGCTGATATACTTTTTACGGAACTCTGTCAGAAAGAATTCCCAGGTAACCTGCTTTCTCGGCACAATTGAAATTAGAGTGTTCCACCAATGATAGGCAGCATCACGTAACAGAGACACGGCACACTTCAAGCATTCATCAGGTGTACACGATAATTCATTGAAAACGCGTATAGTATTATCAAGCCAAAACTCGGCCCTCTCAGCGTCATCAGTAACGGTGGCTCTAAACTCTTCAGCCCCATATTTTCTAATTTTATCAACCGGGGGCTTACTCAATCTCAACGGATCGATCACAGGAGGCACCACAGGTATCGAAAATAGATTATTCGGGGGTGGGGGTTGTTGAACAGCCGGGTTAGTTCGAATGTATTGGGTGAACCAATCGTTCATCATAGCATAGAAGGCTTGTTTAGCCTCATCATCTCGATTACTCATATTCGGCTGAGAGTCAATTGGCCCTGTCCCTTGCACGGGAGCAGGCGCTACACTTTCAACATCGTCCGCTACGGCTCGATCGGGATCAAGATTCATTTACTATACGAAAACACATTTCAACTGTCAGAAGTCATCACATTATCGTATTATCATATTATGGCATGTATAGCTAAACTCACACATGCTAAGTTAGTCCTATAATCGACAAAACCGTAGCTCTGATACCAATAAAATGTAACACCCTAAAAACCCGTAACCATCGTCGGGGTGGGTTACAAGGCATTACTTAGCCAACACGACATAATAACAATTTACAAACACATAAACGAGTCCTTTAAAACAATCAAAGATTTCATTCATAATACCTGTTAAACTTACTATTTATTAAAGATAATATTACAATTAACTTAAATCAGCATATTACTTACTACTACACTCATGCGAAAATACATATATAAGAAACTTTACCTATATCATAATTTAACCTTTCACACCAATGCGTCAATCTCATAACATGCATATTCAAACATATACATTTAAAATCACATGTTGTAAAATTTCTATTCATTTGGTAAATTTCTAAACCAAAACCGAACCTTGTTTTTAATTATTTAATAAGCATTAACTCGAATTTCCATTCCATTTACTCAACCACTTCTTGCATGTTAAGTTTTAGCTAAAGGGCCAGCTTTATAATCAATATAAAACCAAAAATTACAACTCACAAGTTATAACAAATCAAATATCACAATTCATATGTATATATATATATCATAACAAAACTCTTATTTATACTAATAGCCGAATATACACATCATTCTTCTTAATTTAATACCGAATATGAATAAATGCTTTCTTTAATTCAAGACTCATTATAAAACCGAAATAACTATTCCATCACATACCTAAATATCAAACAAACCATTCAAGTATAATCATTAAACTAACCAAAATACCAATAACTTGTATATGCATACCAAACACAACCTTAGATCAAAGCTTAAAACCATACAAACACATTAAGGAAGCCACATTCGTATGGCTTTTACTTTTATACATATCAAGTACCAAAAGTTCACAAAAACTTTAGCCTATACATGCCATAGTTAGACTTTAAAAGTACCGAAGGTTTGACGATAATGTGGATGACTTCGGTGTTGATCCCCGAGCTCGTAACTTTCAGCCAAAAATCTATAAACAGAATAACAAAGACACTCAAAGTAAGCTAATCAGCTTAGTAAGTATTAAGTAATTAAACAACTCAAATCATGAAAAACATAACATTCAAATTATCACATTTATTTAATAACCTAATACAATCAAACAAGAGCTATACTGGTCGAATGCACAAAAACCCTTAGTTAATATCACTCACATGCTTCACATAACATCCTCATTACAATCATTTATACCTCCATTCAAATATTCGTACACATGGTTGAATATGCAAGAAAATTAAATAGAAATTATAAGTCATACCTAACTCAACTTCAAGTTAGCATTATACTCACCCAATTCGTTCACTTAGGTCTCTCCTAAGCCATTCACAAAAGATGATTTAAATCACTTATAGCCAAGTTAACTATTTCACTAAACATCAATACAAACTTACCTTTATAGAGCCGATTCCGTACATCACCTTATAGCTCAAGTTTCATTATTTCCCATTTGTAACAACTTGAAGTTTATATTCAAAAACTTGGAACAATTCACCGGTATTTAACCTACTAGGCATAAGCCTAAATTTATTACCGGCTCAAGGCCTGCTGGACTTTAAGTCCGATAATCATTCACCGGCATTACGCCTGCTAGGCTTGAAGCCCGAAAATAATCACCAGCTTAAAGCTTGCTAGGCCACAGGCCCGAAAACAATATGGCAATCAAGTCTCAAGATTTTTGTTCACATTTAAACATTTACTTTTAAAAATTTCCACAAACCACAACCACATAGTAAGAACTTAGCCCTATTCGAATATAGCACATTCAAACATCTTATTACATTTCATAATTTACCATTCGGTCTCAACACCTATAAACATCTTAATTTCATATCAAAATTCGCCACTTGGTCATAAATATATATTGAACTCATACTTTCATTTCATACTTACCTTTCAACCATAGAACATGTCATTTATTTTTCTTCCGTTTCATCCTTACATTCGGCTATATATACATATATGCAAAGGACATCTAATTTTCAAGGTATATCACATATTCAATTACTTAAACTTACCTCGGATGTTGTTGAACGATTACAAATCGACTATTCAACTATTTTCGCCTTCCCTTTGTCCGAATTTGGTTCCCTTTGTTCTTGAGCTAAATTAAACAAATCAACTTGTTTAATCATTTAACCAAATTATTTTTATTCAAATATTTCACATATGCAAAATTTAACAACATTGATTTATGAAATTAAATCCCAAATAAACATTTAGACAATTTACTGATTTAACCCCTACAAATCTTTACATTCAGCTTTTTAATCCCCAAAATCAATTTACATTAAATCCTAAATTCATATACAACAAACCAAATATACATTTACCAAAGAAACATTTAGGTCGAATGTACTTATAGCACTCTTCAAATCAATATAATACACGAATTAACTCCGTAATAACAAATCTACTAAATTACAATATATAAAACATCCATTTAACATTACTAAAAGATTATTTATACACAATATAACTAAAACAAAATCACATAACAGCCCTTACAAAACCGAACATTAGCAATTCGGCCCTATCATCTTTAACATGTAAATATTCAACATTCTACCTATTGTACTTTAGCCGAATACTCCCTAGCATATCCAATTCCTTACAAATCAATCCAAGTGCATACAAACTAGCATAAACAATTTTGTGCATGATACTTTTAAACCGAAAGTAATCTCTTAACATATAAGTCTTTCTAACTCATTATTCTACCAATTTACTCACTTATAATTATGGATTCATCTATTTCTCTATTCAACTTAAACCAACAATCAATTTCAACTTAATTTTCCTCTATGACCGAATATACATCCTTCAACCAAATTCAAAATTTCAACATGGGCTTTTGAAAGGATTGAACATAGATTAAAAATATACTAAAATTAACAAGAATAAAGATAAAAATCACCTTGAATTGAAGGTTTCAAGTGTTCGAATGCTCAAAAATTCTTCCTCAATTCTTTTCTTTTAGTTTCGGCAAAAACAAGAGTAATGTGGCTTTATTTTTTTTATGATTATTTCATTTATCAAACATTAACAAACCATTTCCAATTTTAGCCTTAGTTATATCATTCCCTTTCCACTAAGTGATGGCCGAATGTGTCCATGCAAAGTTTCCATGGCATAATTGCATCTTAAACCCTCCATATTAAAAGAACAACTACAATTCGGCACTCACACATAAGCCATCTAATTTTTTTTAATGCAATTGAATCTTTAATTAATAATTCAACATCCAAATGACAAAATTAAAGCACGAAACTTTCATGTATAAAAATTCGCATATAATAATCACAGAAAATAATATTTAAATATTTTTCTGGCTCGGTTTCGTGGTCCCGAAACCACTTTTCCGATTAGGGCCAAAATAGGACTATCACAAGTAATGTTAGTGAATGCACTTAGTTGTGAAGACATCATTTAGTGAGAAGACAATGAAACTTGCCTTATGGCATGGCACTTATGTGCATAGTGAAATCCCTAAGGGATTTGGTGTTCGGTTATGTAATAACCTGAATTTTACGGTTATCGGAAAAGTGTATTTTTGAGTCTCCATTACTGAAAATTGGATCCGTAATTATTTATCAAAAATATTTAAAAAGTTAATTGAGTGTTTAGTTAGAGTTTAATCAAGTGAATTTAGCTTAATTAAGGATAATTGGATAAAAAGGATTAAATTGAATAGAGTGTGAAAGTTTAATTATTGATTAAAAGAAAATAAAAGGGACTATAATGGCAATTATGCCATTTAGCATAAGTGAGGCGGCATATAAAGTAAAAATCTAAGATTTTACTTAGATTTTAATTATAAAATATATATATATATATATATATTTATTGGTAACAAATGATATTAAATTAATTTATTAAATTATATTATAAGATATTTATATTATAAATAAATTAGTAAATAGACAAATGTATAGTAAATAAAATATACAAGTGTATGGATAAAAAAACATACATTTGTAATATAAGTATTTAATTATAAAAGATATTTATTAAATAAATAAATCTATTATAAGATATTTGTATAATAAATAGATTAAAGAAAGACAAGTGTATAGAGATAAATTGATACAAGTGTATTAATATATTTGTATACAAATGTAAAAGAAATAATGGATTATTAAATAGATATTTATTAATGTTATTATATTATATATATATATATATATATATATATATATATAAACAAAAAAGAGAAACAGAATGTGGAACGAAAAGCAGGGGAAGGAAAGAAAGAAAGAAGAAAAGAAAAGAAAAAGGAGAAATAAGGATTTTAAAGCTTGGAAGTTTAATAGGTAAGTCAATTTAGCTCTTTTTACTTAATTTTGATGTTTTAGAAGCTTTGGAATAAGATTTTGATGAAATTAAATTGATATTTTGAAAGTTATTAGATTCCTAGATAATGTTCATGTTGAGTAAAATGATGAAATAAGGGTTAAATTGATAGAAATTCAAGTTAGAAATGAAATGAGGATTGAATTGTAATGTAATTCATAAGTTTTATGTTGAAGGGCTAATTTGAGGAAATTTTGAAACTAGTTAAATAAGCTGAAAATTTAGTAGATAAATTTGAGTTGGGATGGAACTTGAATAGAAATAGAGTATGAATTAAGTTAGTAAAGTGAATGAATTAGTTAGGACCTAATTGTGAAAATGTTTGGAATTAAAGTCTAGTGCTGAAATTATGATTTTCAAAAGATGTAAAGTAGTTTAAAGTGATAGAATAGAGTGTTAATTGAAAAAAAAATAAGCTCTATTGAGAGGCTAATTGAGTAGGGACGAAATTGTTATTTATTAAAGCTTAAGGGAAAAATGGTAATAAACAGCTTGCACTAAAATAATATTGGACAGCAGCAGTAGACTAACTTTGAAAAATCACTATAAATTGTAGAAATCGAATTAGAAGATGAAAAAAATATGAAACTAAATCTTATTGAGCCTAATTTCTCATAGAAGAAACGGTGTAAGCAATGGATTTGTAAATTATGAGATATAATAAATTTTGTGAGATAAGGTCAGAATGAATTCGGGATCCCCTTTTTTGATTTTGGAAAATCATCAAAAATTGGATAAAAATAATTAGGGGCTTAAAGTTATATGTTTAGAATCCTGAATGAGTCTATTTTCAAGAGAAGTAAACAGGAATATCATTCGAATTCTTTACAAAGAGATAATTAAGTTTTACTGAAGAGTGGTCAGAACTGTCGAATAGCAAAATAGGGGAGACTTTAATGAATAAACTGTATTAACTGAATAAACCAAAAATTCTGAAAATTTTATGGTAAGAATATATATGAGTCTAGTTTCAGGGAAAATTGACAGATCTTAATTTGGGATTCTGTAGCTCAAGATAAAAATAATTTAGTGACTATGATGCAGGTGGACAACTTGAATATTCACATATAAATAAATAGTGAAATTATTGACGATTTTACTCATAAGCATGTTTTATAAATTAAGGATATGGAATGGAGAGGAGGAGGAGGAAAATATATATGAATATTCAACTAGCATGACTAATTTGTATGCTTTAGGCTCAGGGACTAAATTGAATAAAAGTAAAATTTTAAGGGAAATTTTGTAAGGATATAAAAAATGACCAATTTGAAGGAAATGAATTGAATTATTGTCTAAATTAATAAATTGAATGGAATTATCAATTTAGATCAAGATCGGATGAAAGTCGAGGAAAATAAAAAATTACCAAAATGCCCCTAAATCTGGGTATTTTTGCAATTTTGTCAGGTAAATTTGTTTATCATAATTGAGCATGAAAATATGTTAAATTGTATGTCATATTGGATTGAATGTGAAATATTAGTACATTTGTATATTATGAAACAATATGAATACAAAATGAATTATTACCATATATGCTTGAAGTATATATATAATGATTTGTACATGTAATATGGACACATGGTGTGGAAAGTATGTGCATATAGAATTTGATTTATATTAAGTTTGATATGAATTATTATCGGAATAAATATATGTGAAATATATGAAAATTATGGTACATGAAATTATAATATAATGAAATAAATGATTTTAAATGATAAGAGAATGTTACTTATAAGCATATTATATAAAATATGCGTAAGTATACTAATAATGTTGATTGATGCTAAGACAAGTGCCAAGCTATTGATTGAATGATAATATAATTATCTATATGATGCATTGAATCGATAAGTATTTAACGGAAATTTTTGCTAAATGATATGTAAATCCGAGTAATGCTTCGAAACCTTATTCCGACGACGGACATGGGTTGGGGTGTTACAGGTTAGGTGCATTTTAGTGCTACTCAATGTATTGGTTTTTGGTTGAACCCAAGTGTGCAAAACTTATTTCATTAAGATTACCAAGAGCGGACTAATTAAATTTCAATAATAAAAATGATGAAGTGTTAGTAAATATGTATGTTAATCATTTAAATGTTTTTCTCTATATTGTGATGTTTATGTTCATTCAAGTGATTAGTTCAAGTGATTTGTGCTTTGGTTGATAGATAGCTTTGTAACTTCATTTTATTTCTTTGTGGCTATTCTTTATTTACAGCAAGGTAAGTTTCATGTTTTTTTTCATTAGTTCTTGCTGAGCTTTATGCTTAATCCGTCATTGTTTTTGCGCATAGATTAACTCGAAATCAGTGGCTCAGCCCATTTTGCAGTTAACAACTTCACATCATTGCTATTTAGCAAGAGTATGAAATTTATGTATTTGTGTATTTGGATACTAGTGGCATGTACTAGAAAGTCCTTAGTTTATGCATACATACATACATACATACATACATACATACATACATACATGACTTTTCATTCAGTGACCAGTTGAGTGGGGTAAATCGAAGTGTCATCCGTAAGTGCTTCTATGATGCTTCTCATGATGCCATGTGTCTAGGTCGGGGTAAAAGTATAACAATTTTCTTTGAATTATAAGGACTTTTTTTAAATAAATTAATTTTTTAACACTTGTAATTATTATTTAAGAAGAACATTATTTTTTAAATTTTTTAATTTATCTTAATTATTATATATTATTTAAGTAAAGTAATAATTAAAAAATTCTTTTTTTTCTTTTTTATTTAACAATTGTTACTAATAAATTTAGAAGACATAATCTCAAATTTAGCGCATAATGTTTATATCTTTTTGTCAATTTTCGTTGGTTAATAATCTTCAATCTTTTAAACTGAGTCAAATTTAACCAACTATTTAAAAAGAGACGAATTAATGTTCATCTTAATAAAAATAAAAACTAAAATGTCGAAACTTTGAAACATAACAACACACATAGCAATACACATATGCTTCATTCCATTTTTTTTAATTTTATGAACTTTTTATATATATGTTTTTTAATTTTAATTTTTCTTATTTTTAAATATTTTTATAAATTTTAAACTATATATAAAAAAAAAAAGAATATCATGTTGGCATAAACTGCGTGTGCTAATACACAAATTGTCACAACATCGTTAAAAAATAAAAATTCTAATCAACATTTTTATTTAAAAAAAAAAAATTTCTCTTTTCAAAAAGTCTATAACTAAATTTTACTCAAAAAATAATCAAATGAATAACAAATATACTGAACTTATAATTATGCCAATTTAAAAATTTTAAATTACATCAACATCACAATTTTTATTCTACTAAGATATAACATGTACAGTGTATCCTTAAAGTGCAATACAAGTGTATATATATATAAACTGTAAATTGTCCTCAATGAGGTCTAATAACAAGCCCCTTCCACCTTGTTAGGTATAATAATAGAAATAACAACAATATAGGGGGAGAAAAGGAAAACCAAGCCCCATGGTCCTAACCCTTACTATTAGGAAAAGGAAAATTCTTCCCGAACTAAACCCTAAGCTGATGTAAATTTAGACCGGAAATGTCAAGCACCCACTGAACAAACCAACCTTATTAACCCCAACTCGTTTCATCATTTCAAAAGGCAGCTGGCACCTCATGTAATGGATGACCCTTTTGGTTTCTTTCAATGATCTTCCGTGCAAGAGGAACTTGTTTGCCAACAACAAAAATGAATGCTTTACCCTTTCCCCCAGCTCCTCTGGCAGTTCGTCCAACACGGCGCACATATTCACTAGGATCACGAGGGAAGTCGAAAAGCACAACATGATCCACACCGGCAAAGTCTATTCCACGCGATGCTCTGCCATCAATTTTAGAAGCATATTATTTAATGAAATAGGACATCTTTTAACCCAGAACATAGGGGAGAGAGGCTATATCTTCATGAACAAGTAGTGGAGCAAATGAAGCAGAAGAAGATAATACTGGAAAAACTGGGAAACACTACCTGTCAGTGCAAACCAAAATTAAAGAATCTCCTCCAGGTTGAGAATGAGTAAATTCCTTCATGTTTATAAGCCGTGTTTCTTGTGCCAGAGCAGCATGAAAGGGAAGGATTCGCACATGAGTTCCTTTCCTATCAAAACGTTTTAGTACATTCTCAACTTTTCTGCATGTTTCAATCTGATAATGGAGAAGAAAAATGTCAAGATAGGACAAATCTGCAATGATCTCATCATGAAATTACAAGTAGGAAAGCTATCCTTCACGGCTCAAGCATGCATACCTTGTTGCAGAAAACAATTGTTTTGGAAACTGGGCTTTCTTCCACAAGCTTCAATAGGGCAGTCTTCTTATTAAGAAAAGCTGTATCAGGAGTTTTTAAAGTCCCTTCTCCACTGCAATCCACAAGAACCTGCAGGTGCACCCCGGATTTTAGTATTCATTAAATTAAGAATACACATTAATGATTCTAGAGGCACACAGATCAGCCCTATCTTTAACTAGGTAGATCTTATTCATTATTGCAGACCTAGAAATGCCATAACAGATTGCAGAAAGATGCACACTTTCATATCAAAAAATATGTTCAAGCTATCGTAGATATTATAGACATGGGATTTGTATCTACACATGACGATAAGAGTTCCAAAATTTCGTCCTTAAGTGGAAGCCAGTTAAACCCAACATGCATGAAACATATATTCCTCTGCACTTACTAGTCAAGTGCTATTAAGCTAAGCAGAAATGAGGTAAATCGACCTTCAAAATTTTATAAGAGGAAACTCTTCAACCCTAGACAAGAGGATACCAGTTCTTATTTCTCATATGTTAAGAGGGCTTAGCATTGAAAAGTAAGTAAACAAATAAGTTATTGTAATTTTGAAAAGTTGAGGGAGTATTTAGGTAACTATTACCTAGTGGCTTTATTGACCAGATAAGTACTTCTGGTTCACCAGATCCCTATAATACTAGCTGAAGGGCACTCTTCTTATACTTCATCATTACGAACACTCATTAAGAGCACTTAATAATGAACTCAATCTGTCATAAGTGTACTTTTACATGTTAAAATCATGACAAATCCCATTAGTTATGGTTTTGAAAACTACTCACTGTTTCGAGAATAAATTCATATAGTCAAGTACATCAACAATTATGGTCCCTACTTCTAGCAGGTAGCAGCTGAGCAGCATCTCTATCCATGGACAAAATAAGAAAGTGGGTGATACTGGTTCAGGCTAGGAATTGTTTCAAAAGAAATAAAAGTTCTTAGTTTGGAGTGAACATAAAATGTTATTCAATAACGAAGATTAATACAAAAAAGACCAAGCTCATAACATAGATCAAATTGGAAATTCTGATTCCAATATCAAAGGCATCAAAGGAGCAAGTAAAAAAACAAAATAGTTAAAGACACAAACTTGGTAAAAGCAAAGAAAGAAGCCAACCTCCTCAAGACCAGAGCTTATATGATGCATGCCAGGTCCCATTATCACTTTAGTATCAGGAAAAAATTCAATCAGCCTGTTGTATATTTTTACGGGCAAAGTTGCAGTGACGAATAGATATTGTGTTATGACAGGTGAAGAGTCTATCAAACTTTGCAATGCAACCTTGAAATCCTCATCATTAAAAAGTATATCCACTTCATCAAAAACCACACTGCAATACAGGCAATTGATAACACCATTATTCTTGGCGCAAAAACTGCTAAAATTAGATCCTTGCCACCTCTGTGGACAAAACTAATAAGAATTGGTACCCTTTGCATTATGAGGCTATGCATGGAAAATCTCAAAATGCTTTTGTTTTGGATGAATCAATGAATTTATGCAACAAGAAAAACCAAGAATCATTGAGAATTTAAATTTTCAATGGTTTGATATTTTTAACATGTTTGATAATTCAATTAAGAAAATGGAACTTACAATGAAAATGTGCTGAAAAGCTACTTAGTATATGCATTTAAATAAAATTATTTAAAGAAAAAGGTTACTTTATTACTTTAATCTTAGATCCTTTCCTTTTAACCATTTATCCCTTCAGTTTCTATATTATAAACTAAAATAATATAACTTTTGACCCTGAACTTGACAATGAAGTCCACTTTGATAACATTTCTTGATAACATTGTATTTGACCCTTTAATTGGACCATTTAGAACCAATACAATGCAAAATTATCACTCATTCAAATATAGGCAGTAACTTTGAACTACCAAACTAAACAAATTGGTAAATCTGGAACCCATGTTTCTTTTTTTTCTTTTCCTTTTTTTTTCCTTTACTTTGGATAAGTAAGATCTCTAAAAGTAGACATCTACAAATTCCTTGATTGTTAGTGGCAAGATTAAAAGCAATATCTTTTAATATATATGTAAGAAGGCATTTCAAATAATTTGATGACAAAAACCTTATACTTTTTCACAACCATAACCTCAACTTCCCCATAGGAAGACTTGTTTGTTTCAATCCAAATGAAATAGATGGTGGTTGCAAAAGAAATTTTTTGAACACCAACGTCTTTTGCCTCACATTTTAAAGCATGCAACTCGTTTTATCAGACAAAGTAGCAATCATCCTAAAGATAATGTTTCCCAAAAGTTAAGTGTTAGCAGAAGTAGCATCTTCCTTAGGATAATGTTTCTTCAGTGTTCTTGGAACTTTCTTTTTGAGATCTTCAAAACTTTACAGAGTATTATCAAAAAGTCAAGGGTGAAGTATTTCTAGAAGCAAAAAACAACACATTGGAATTCCACTATTGTAGCTTTATGGCTAAATAGCTTATTAGTCTACAGCCTCTCTCTTAGGCTCTACTTGGTACAAAGGACAGAAAGGAGGGAGGATGAAACACTAGTTAATTTAATGATTAAATTACAAGGTAAAAGTGTTTATGAGCTTAACCATTTAATTAAGATATTTTTCATCCTTGCTTCTTTTTTATTCTTCATGTCAAGCAAAGCCATTCAAAATATGAAGCCATGCCAAGAACTACTAACCAAGGTGCATTTTGAAATTGGTCTCTAATAACCATCAAAATGGTTTCCATCATAAAGGCACCACATTGATATGGATGCAAAAGAACATCACATCTTGCATCATTCTAATGCTATCAGTTTAATCTCATTATACATAGTTCAAAGGTAACTGTTAATGGCAAGTCCTAAAATCCACCATCCAATTTGAAGAACATCACAATCTTAGACCTTATTTTTTTCTTTTCTTTCTTTGTTTCACATATAATGTTTTACCCTAGCAATCAACTAATGCATCTTTAGCAAGCAATGGAGATGCCAAGAGCAACAATTCCAAATAGATCGACTATCATTGCAACCCTGAAGAGACAAAGGAATGAAAAAAAAATAGGAATTTTTTGAAAAAGGACACATTTTTAAAGCCTAAGTCCTTGTGTCATCCCAGTATTTTTGGTGCCAAAGAAAGATGATACGTATCGCATGTGTGTTGATTGTAGACTAATCAACCGAATTACTGCCAAGTATAGGCATCCAATTCCACATCTTGCTAATATGTTTGATAAACTTTATAGTTCTTGTATTTTCACAAAGATTGATTTAAAAAGTGATTATCATCAAATTTGAATGGAGACAAATGAAAAACGACCTTCAAAACTATATTTGGTTGGTATGAATAGATTGTCATACCCTTTGGTTTGACAAACGCCTTTAGTGTCACGGGCCGAAGTGCAAAGCCTATGACCATTGCACAAAATGCATCCCATGTAAGTTTATCAGTTAGATGGGGATTATTTGACCCACGAGAGTTGGCCCGATTCAAAGAACTATTGAAAAAGCCTGTCCATTTAAAGTCTGGGTGGCTCAATGAAACATATATGAAAAGTTAGACTATCTTGGTAAATAGAAAAACTAACCTTAGAAGATTGAGAAGATATTCTAATAAGATTAGATTTGATCGTATAAATCTTATAAATCCCTTAATTGTAAAAATAAACTTCATCTTGTCCATCGATGTAAATTTAACTAGACTGTTGGATTTGGGAGAGCTCAAGTATAAACAGTAAGCTTGTCCTTCAGTTGTAAATCATCCATTGTTTCATTGTATTTTGTATCCATTGTTCCATTGGATTTAAAAGAGTTCCAGCATGAGTTAAAAGATTAGATAAAAGTTATGACGACTTGCACGAGGCACTGCTAGGGAGTATGTTCGAGAGTTTAAAGAACTTATACTCCAAATTTCAGATATGAACGACAATGAGACGTTTCTTGCGTTCAAGAATGGGTTAAAGTCGTGGGCCAGACAGAAATTGAAATAAGGTGCTCAAGAGCTATCGAAAGCCATGACGTTAGCGGAGTCCATAATCAAGCTTGAGTCTTTCAAGTCCGAGGAAAGGGGCGTATGTGGGGCAAACCACGAGTTGGGAAGATAACCCAATCCGAAGAAAAAGAAAGGTAAGATAATATGCTTTTTTTTTGCAACAATCCATATGTGTTAAAGAGATCAGACCTTTCGAAAGATGACAAGCTAGAAAGTTAGGCCTAAAACTTTGTTTGAGCACAAAGGGTGTCGAAACCAAGAAAATCAAATAGAGTGAAAAGATGCCAGTGGAGTGTTTCTTATGTCATGGTCCACATAAGTAGCAGAACTACCCAAAGAAATTTATCGTCGAATGGGACGATGGGTCAGACAAAACGCTAATGAGAATTGGTTCGATCGTGGGAAGTGTCAAAGCCAATAAGGCAAATAGGAATAAGAAAGTGAATGAAATGCTTCTTTTGATGTGGTTCACATGAGTTGCGAAACTGTCTAAAAAAATCCAAGGTACTCATGCTCAAGAGAAAGACAATAACGAAACTTGTTGAGTAGTCAAAGGGACTTCGACCCAAGGAAAAGGTGAATTGTGCATCTAACTTAGAGAAAAAATTAGCAATGCAAATATTAAAGTTAAGACCAATAAGACTCAATTCGAGGAAAACGATGGAATTTATTGTGTCGTCAGAGAGGTTTCCACCCAAGGAAAAGGTTAGTTGTGCATCGAACTTAGAGAAAGAAATTGCGATACAAGCTTTGAAGCTAAGATCAATAAGACTCATTTCTGTTGAATCTTTAGAAGAGTTACCACCTAAGAGAGGTGAATTGTGCATTAGACTTTGAGAAACTAGTGATGCAAACTGGAAAGTCGAGTCGAGTAGATGTTGCGAGTAAGGTACATTTCAAATACTTTGGTAGAGTTTTGCATTTGAACTTGTTGACTTAGCAAGAACGTAGGGGCCTTTTCAAAGTTCTAAAGTGAGGAAGTCGAGGAGTTGTAGGCATGTCAAAGCCTAATTGTGTGAATTAAGAGAATTCAGATCGAAGCAAGACAAAATGTGGGCAAGAAAGAGTTGTGGACTCTTGTGAGCTAGATGTACCAACAAGTGGAACGGATCGAACAAAGAGGTGACGAAAGCCGAGATGAAAGTTTTGAGGGGCAGGACAACCCGATAGTGTGACTAGTTGGGAAAAAGCTAAAACGTTGATAAATTTTCAAGGCAAATTAAGTCAGTGTCATTCCGAGGGTGCAATAAGGGCGTTGCAAAAGTGAGTGGGGAAAAATGTTACAAGCCAAAGTGTAAAGCCCGTGACTATCGCTCAAAATGCATCCCATAAAAGTCTATTAGTTAAATGGGGATCATTTGACCCATGAGAATTAACCCGATTCAAAGAATTGTTAGAAAAGTTTGTCCATTTGAAGCCTGAGTGGTCTAATGAAATAGATATAGAAAATTAGACTACCTTGGTAAATAGGAAAATTAATCTTAGAAAATTGAAAAAAAATCATATTTGATAAGATTAGATTTGATTGTATAAATATTGCAAATCTCTTGATTGTAGGGATAAGACTTTATCTCGTCATCGATGTAAATTTAGCTAAACTACTGGATTTGGGGGAGCTTAACTATAAATAGAGAGCCTCCCCCTCAATTTTAAGTCATCCATTGATCCACTATATCCTAAATTCTCAAGAGTAAAAGAATTCTTTGAGTCTTTACTCAAACACCTCTCGTGCATTGTTCTTTTGTGGCTATTCTGTTTTTTGAGCATTCTTTTAGTTGTGTTGCTTCCACTATATAAATTGGTGTATTGGAGGAATTCTGCGAGAATCATTAATTATTGTGAGTTAAGTTGACTTAGTCGTGTTTGAAATAAAGGAATCGGCTAAAGTCGCACAGATTACTAGACTAAAGTTCTAACCCCGTGACCCTAGTATGTTCATTGGCTTAATGAATCATATTTTATGGCCTTATTTGAGTAAGTTCATAGCTGATTCTTTTGACGATATGTTAATTTATTCTACTTAATTAGAACTGCATGTTTCTCAAGTTAAATTTGTGTTGGATGTTTTACAAACTAAACAATTGTTTGCTAACCTTGAGAAGTGCACTTTTTATAGTGACAAGCTTATTTTATTAAGTTTTATTGTAAGTGCACAGAGTATACATGTAGATGAAGATAGTGTAAAAGCAATTCGTAAGTGGTTAGCAAGTTTTTACAGACAATTTGTGAAAATTTTCACCTTAGCCGCACCTTTGACTAAAATAATTAAGAAATATGTTGGGTTTCTCAACGAGGTGTCGCACAAGAAAAGGTTTTTCAAGCCTTTAAAGATCAAGCTATTTTCAGCTCCGATTTTAAAATTATCTAATTTTTATAATACTTCCAAATTGGAATATGATGCATCAAGTAGCATAAGAGCGGCTCTAATGCAAGATAAACGCCTAACTACTTCAATGAAAACCTCAATGGCACACAACTGAATTACTTGACATGAGAAAAACAACTTTTGGCATTGGTTTGAGCTCTTGAGATTTGGCAACACTATGCTACCCAACGAGTTTATCATTCATACGTATCAC
This sequence comes from Gossypium stocksii, assembly GCA_020496765.1. Lineage (NCBI taxonomy): Eukaryota > Viridiplantae > Streptophyta > Magnoliopsida > Malvales > Malvaceae > Gossypium > Gossypium stocksii. Next base: position 50,007,399 of record CM035624.1, read on the forward strand.
GAGTTCTTAAATAACTAAAAGGACAAGGTAAGTTGAGTAAAAGACATACACAATAGGTTGAATTCATCAAATTCTTCTCATATGTGATAAAATATAAAGTCAATAAGGACAATATTGTTGCAAATGCATTATCACGAAGGTATTCCTTAATCACTACTTTGAATGCTCGAATATTAAGGTTTCACACATTAAGGAATTGTACACTAATGATTTTCATTTTGCATCTATTTTTAATTCTTGCGGGAAAGATGTCTTTGACAAGTTTTGTCTTACAAATATGTTTCTATTTAGGCAAAATCAATTATGCGTGCCTCATTGCTTGCCAAGGGAATTAATGGTTCGAGAGGCACATAAAGAGGGACTTATGAGACATTTTGTTGTAGCTAAAACACTTGATGTGCCACAACACCAATTCTTTTTGCCTTTATATGCACAAAGACATCAAAAAAGTTTGTTCTAAATGCATGCATATAAAATGGCTAAATCCAAGGTAATGTCACACGGTTTATACATGCCACTTCCTACTCCTACTTCTCTTTGGATTGATATTTCCATTAATTTTATTTTGGGTTTAACTCGACGTAACCTCAATAGAGATAGTGTTTTCATTGTGGTCAATAAGTTCTTGAAAATTGCTCACTCTATTCCATGCCACAAGACGAATAACGCTATTCATGTTGCGACTTATTTTTTTCGAGTAATGTATTTACATGGCATTCCTCACACTACTATTTCTAATCGTTCTGTCAAATTATTAAGTCACTTTAGGAAAGTTTTGTGGGGCAAAATCAGTACTAAACTACTCTTTTCTACAACTTGCCACCCACAAACGGATGGAAATTGTATTTTAAGGGCTTTACTAAGCCGTGGCATGTAAGAAGCTTTAAAATTGAGAAGACTGTTTACCATTTGTAGAATTTGGATGTAATTGAGCTATTCATTCTATCAATTACTCCCATTTCAAAATTGTTTACAATTTTAACTCTTTAACTGTACTTGATCTTATGTCTTTACCTCTTGATAAAATTACTAGCATAGATGATTAACGAAAAGCTAAATTGGTTTACATGAGAAAGCAAGGAAATGAATTGATAAAACGAACTAAACTAAAGTCATTAAGGTCAGCAAGAGCATGTGGTATTTAAACCCGATGTTTGGATTTGGCTTCATATGGGAAAGGAGCGATATTTTGCCAAGCAAAATACCAAATTAGATCCACAAGAGGATGGGCCTTCTCAAGCACTCAGAAAGATCAATGAATATGCCTATCAAATCAATCTACCCTGTGAGTATAATGTCAGTGCTACTTTTAATGTGATTGGTTTTTCATTGACTGTGCAAATTTGAAGACAAATCCTTTTGAGAAAAAAGGGGAATGATGTTAGCTCCACAGCTGTATCTCAAGCTCAGAATGAAAATGAGTTCAATTTTCCTCAAGGCTCAATCACGACATCCAAATACAAACAATTGAAGTCTAAAGTCAACATGTGATTAAAGAATTACAAGAGTTTAAGCTTGATTTTTAATTGGGGTTTACAGGCAAATTTTATTTAAGCTCATTATTATGTTTATTTAGTCAAAATTCGATCCATGACCATGCATTAATTGGTTGCCCGAATTTCACCTAAGTAGTTTATACTTGGTTTTATTTTTTCATTAACTCACCTGTTACTTGTTAGGGTAAGAGCACTCTTAGTTTTACCCTAGTTTTTGCCTATATATAGGCTATTGTCCCTCTCATTATACACACCATTCATATTTTGATTAATAGAACTTTTAGAGTTTCTCTCTTTGCACAACTTCTCTCGTGATTTGTAGATGTATTTATCTCGGTTTCTTCCAAAAGTAGTGGAAAATCATTTTTCACCCTTCAATTTACTAGTTGCTCGTCCTAAAGGGTTGATTAAAGCCATTTGTGTTGTTTACTAAAGATTCTTCTTCAAAGGATTCCATACGACATCGCCTATTATCCATCTTCATTCGAATCTTTTCCAACCTCTCCACAATCTTTATCAATCTTGATTGGGTTTATTCGGATCCTTTTCTAATACTATTTCTTGTGTTTCAATTTCAGGTTTTAAGATCCAAGGTTTTCCCTTCATCTCTTCACTAATTGTTTTTCTTTTTCCTCTTTGCTTTTCTTTAATATTCGATTGGATTAAATCTGACTTGTTCCTTGCTATTTGTTAATTTTCAAATCAAGAAACCATCAAAACAACTTCGGTTCTTGTTGATTTGCTCCCAAGATCAAATCTTTGTATGAGATCTCTTTTCCCTTTTCAACCAATTGCTTCTTCTATGATCTTTCCTTTGTTTTCTCTAATTATTTGATCAGTTTCTAATCAATTTTTGATCAATTTTTTCAAACCTGGCTTAACAAATATTATTTCTCAAGATTGGTTTCTTTCTCATCAAGGAACTTGTTCTCAACCTGTTCTTGGGCTTTCTTCTTCAACCGAACCCTCTTTTTTATGTTTTCCTTTGTTTTTTTCCTTATTTTCATTGATTTTCTAATCTATTTTTCATTGATTTACTAATTTGTTTTGGTCTCTTTATTTCAAGTTTGTTTCAACAACCTTATTTCTCTCCAAGAACCAATTCTTTGGCCTCGAAAGCTTCTACTTTCGATTCTTGCATTCTCATTGATTGTCGAATCATTCTTCCTTCTCCATTATTTTATTTTGTTTTTGCTTTGTTTGAGTTGGTCTTTGTTGCTAACTCAAATCTGGAATTTTTGGCAGTTTGTTTCCATCAATCTCTTCAATAACATGTTCTCCATTCACGATCCAATCCTCCTACCTTCTAAATCCCTTTGATCTTTAATTATTAGTTCTTGAATTTCCTTCTTTTGCTTGTTTTGCTTATTGCCAAATTATCCTAATCTCTCTTGGCTCCTGTGCGTTTCAAGTTACTTGGTCACCAAGAAAGTGTTTTTCCTATTCCAACTCGATTTTTCCTTTCTTCCACAACTTGAATTTCGATCCTACTCCACTATCGTATCACCCACCCAGAGCTTAAATGTAATCTCCCACCAAGACACAGAAGACTAAAAAAAATTAAACTAAACTTTATACAACGATATAAATTGTCATGTATGCACTGGCACTTTTATTAAAATAAGGAAGGCAAAGCAAGGATATCGAGAGCAAGGAATAATATACAATTGATATAATAGAGATATTAGTATTAAAATGTCCCACTTAGAATGCCCTAGAAATTTCAAGACCACATGACACTTGAATATAATTAAGGCAAATAAACGAAGCAATTTGAAGGGACATTTAACTTACCTCCTAAGATTTGCTAACTGCAAGAAGCCTTCTTTAATTAGGAACATGAAACGACCTGGTGTTGCTATTAAAACATCAACATTTTGCTCTAGATTTTCCAATTGAGTTTTTTGGCGAAAACCACCTGTCACAACCATAGATCTGAACGGAACCCCAAATTTCGACAATGACCGACAACTATTCAAGACCTGCAAACGTTTTACTTGCAATAAGCAACCACTATATCGCCATTGAGAGGATTCCTACAAGATTGCATGCAACTTTGCATGGCAGCAACAAGTATTCATTTTACAAGTAAGCAAAGTGCACTAACATCATGAATTTCTCTTAAATATCAAGTAAGCAACTTTACACTCCTTAAGCATATAACTTGAAGTCACTATACCAACAAAAAGTTATTGTTCAGAAAAGCAAAGCATGCCCTGACAAGTAATTTTCAATGCCAAGCCAATAGACAAACAAAAGGCATATAGAAGAAACTCCTCAATCATCGTCAAAAATTACAAGATGCTTTCCCTATAAAAGAAAGCATTAATCATAAACCTGTCATTCAAAACTCGATACAATGATCTGATCAACCATTTTTGGCACACCAATATGATCAAAACCTTCAGCTAGAATGAAATAAAAGAATTATGTAGACCTATCAATTCTTGTTTTTCCCTTATCTCAGCTGCATTTTCAACTCTTTTCCAATTTTTTTTTTCTATTTCCAGTTGGAATATAAATGGAAGCAACTTTAAACCTTGATTATGGACTCTGCTAAAGGGATTAATAGAGAACGATTAAGAGTTTAAAGCTTCCAATACTGGACCTGGAGGCATATTGCTCAAGGAGGAATTTAGTGATCTTCAACTCTACAGCTAGAAAGATAATGCAACCCAAGTTTCAAACAAATAAATTGATTGAGAAAGTACACACCACTGATGAGTGAGGGCACAATGCTAATTGGTTACATAAATACCTATTGTTTAAGGCAGCAAGCAGGGAAGTACATCAAAAGGAAAATGAGACTAGATATTGACCTGAGATGCCAATTCAGCCGTTGGTACAATTATAACTGCACGAGGGCTACCAGAGGATGACTTGCTGACTCCTTGGATTTCTTCTTCCCTAAGACGCTGGACCAAGGGTGCAAGGTATGCTAATGTCTTCCCTGAGCCACTTTGATCAGCTATAATACAGCTTTGTCCCTCAATAACAGGTCCAAAAGCCTTTGCCTACAGTAATCCAAGATTTTATTTTATTTTATATGCTAAATGCTTTTTTACAAATTAAACCAAGTAGTAGTTTCATTGATTAATGTCTATCTGACAATCCATTTAAAGTAGATCAACTCTTGAGAGTTGAGACAACAAAACAATGTTTACTGGATCAAGATTTCCTGGGAAATTAGTAATACTATATACCTGAATATGTGAAGGGCGCAGGAAAAGCTGTTGTTTTAAAGATTTAATCATGTATTCACTGCAACCCAAATTGGCAAAGGTTTTTCGACTAAAAAAGTCACTCCCAGCACTAGTAGATAGAGTAAGATATTTCTTTGGAAGGTGAGGTGAGTTCAATTTAGGCTTACTGATGGATCCCCCATCAGCCCAACCTCGAAAGTGAGAAATTGCAAATGAACCCTCTGGTTCAGCATTTTTGGGGTAACAACCTCCCTCTGAAACTCCTCTATTATCATCATTATTATCATCACCAATGCTTATTTCTTCTTGTTTTATCCTCTTGACAAGGGCTTTTACTCTTTTTGCTTTAAGTCTCGTGAAACCCGCCGTCAATCCCTTTGAGCCTGAGTCTGCAGAGAAGTGTTTGTTGGTTGCTAGCAGTAGTTACAAGTTTAGCATTCTGAAATGACAGTAATAATAATAATAGAAAATGAAGAACAGATGAAGAAGTGAGTGAGATCAGTAGAAAGCGAAAACGAACCTGCTGAATTAGGGTTAGGGTTAGGGTTAGGGTTAGGGCTAGTATTAGGACTAGGTGAGAGGCTCCAATCAGAGCCAGAATCAGAATCAGAATCAGATTGAGATAATAATAGGTGGTCGGTGACGGGGTGAGTCGAAGCGGCACAACGAATGAAGCAACGCAGGTGGAACTGGCAGTAATTAGCCGGTATTTCCAGGGACGTCACCGTATGGTTACGATGCCATCCCAATAATGGAGGAGTTGCTGTAATAATATTTGGAAAACAACCATTCGCCGACATTTCCCTGCAACTTTGGTCCTGACTCCTCTTCCTAAGCTGTGATTTATTTTTAAGGCAAAAATCAACAATCAATCGAGATAGATAATTAGTATGTCAGCTACTTAAAAAAGAAAAATAAATAAATAAATGTATCCTTCCTTCGATTTCAATTAAGCCTTATCAGATATGTTGAACAATTTTTGGAATTATCTTTCCGCTTCTCCGCGCTATACATATATCATATCTTGTGTTTCTTATCATTATCTAATTTTCAAAATATCAAAATTATAGTTAAAAAAGATCATATACTAAAAAATCAGCTTTTTATACGCAATAATATTTATTTTCTTATTTTAATATCTAAATATTTTTTTTTCACATTTTAATATCTAAATATTTTTTGGTTTCAAATAAGTACTTAAACTATCATTTTTTATTTGGGTTTTTTTTAATGATGTTAAAAAATCAATTATCATGTGTGTCATATGACACTTCTAACTAATAACAATGTGCAACTTGATAATTAAGTTTCTTCAAAATAAAAATATTAAATTTAAATTAAAAATTATTTGACTTTGACCCACCGTTGATTAAATATTGACCGACCTTGATCATCATTATCCAAACATTGATTGGTGTTGGCCATTATTGACCATCCATGCAATATTATTAGAACGTGTCACGTGTCCCTTTTTTATTTTTAATATTATATATTATAAAGATTAAAAAATCATATAACATATAAATAATTTAAAAATTTTAAAAAAATAAAATTTTAAAAAATATAAATATAAACTTTAAAAATTCAAAATAATATATAAAAATTTAAAAATATATTTAAATTAAAAAAATAAAAAACATAAATTTTCAAATATTTATGTTTTAGAAATTTTATCATAAATTTTATTTTTCAAAAAATTAAAATTTTAAAAATTCAAAAACAATATATCTAAATTCAAAACAATTTAAGTTTTTTTCTAGAATATATATTATTCAAATTTTTATTTTTAAATTTTTTAAATTTAATACCTTTTTTTAAATTCAAATTTTAAATATTATTTTGACTTTTAAAAATTTATATTTACATATTTTAGAATTTTATAAAAAAATTGAAATAATTCAATTAATTATATATTATATATGATTTTTAAATTTTTTAATCAAAATAACATATATAATAGTAATAAAAAAAAAGACACACCGTACATTCTAATAGCGTCACGTTGATGATCAATGATAGTTGCTGATTGATCAATAATGACTCAAAGTCAAATGTACTTTTTTTAATTTAACTTTAATGTTTTTATTTAAAATAAACTTAATTGCCATGTGACACATTGTGATTGGATGGAAGTGCCACGTGGCACATTTTGATTGGTGTCATCTGTTTCGGGATGAGCCTCGCCAAGTTATCTACCTTGCCACTACCATTTGCGACTTACTTACCTGCAAAGTAAGAGAGGAGTGGGTGAGTTCATTGCGAACTCAGTGAATAATAATGAATTAGCAAAGTATGCTTAAAATACAGAGTTTTTAACAGAAGGAAGACTTACTTTGAAAATTCATATCGCATGTTGGGTTCGCAAAGAAGGTTATGAGACCTAGTTCGCGAATCCTATTTGTCAAGAAACATAAGTTTATAAAAACAATTTGGCATTTACTTACTGAAAAGCGTACTTAAAAACTTAACTTGTTCTTATTTAAAAACAGATCTTATACAGCATGAAACATGCTCACATACTTTTCTTACCAGAATGGCTGAGAAACGTAAGATATGTTCTCACACTTGTCTTAACACACTTATCTTAACTTTTCTAATGGATATGCGGATCTCTTTATAACGCTTCAGAATGACTCAAAGAGTCCTTATAACATGTCTTACAAATGCAGAGCGAAGCTATGCACTCTTTTGTACACCAACATGTCCTAGTGAATGGAGCTTAGCTTGACATTCCTTTATGTCTCCATATGTCCCAATGTCTCAACACCCAAAATCACAGAAAATTTATGGGTGAGTACTCACAATCCTATGGCATGCAATATATTTAACTGCCTCTTGATGTATTAACGTTTAGAGTGTGCATGCTGCTACAAAATATAAGAATTTAAGCAGTGTTCACAAGTATATGGGTCAAATTGTAATATAGTTTTACAATGAAGTACGGAAGTACTCTAAGGATCGTACCCAACGGATTGCAGTTTGGGGAAAGCTACTATTAAGTCAATTACAAAAAATAATTACTAATCTACTCGAGTCACGAATTAGTAGTGTTAATGTAACAACCCATTTTTAGTGAAATCAAAACAGTGGTTTTATAACCATAAATTCGAGGTCAAAATATTTATTTTAATATTATTTTGAGGTCTACAGTATGATAGTAGGATTGCATGAAAGTTTTGTTAAGAAATTTTATCATTTGAGTGCTTAATTTGTGGAAAATGACTAAATCGCGTAAAATGTAAAACATTTGTTATATTAGTTAAAGGTGTATAATAGTTATAGAACTTTAAAGTGGAGGTCCTTATGTGGTAATTAGACCATTAACATGTTGAGTGGACTTTTATGACCATTAAAATGAAATTATAAAGGTTATATGTTAAGGTTAAATTAGTAAATAACCAAATAACTTAAAATTAAGGTATCATCTTCCCAAAAGCTAAACATGTAACATCCCGAATTAAGGCCTAGTTAGAATAGTGGTTTTGAGACCACAAATCCAAAGTAGAAATATTTGTTTTATGATTATTATGAGGTCCATGACATATTTACATGATTGTGTGAAAGTTTCATGAAGAAATTCTATGAATAGTGCCCAATTTAACTTTTAGGACTAAATTGCAAAAGTTGTAAAATACGAGATTCTAGAAGCTTTGGGGTACTTAATTGAAATGCATGTGTAAATTAGAGGTCCTTATTTATTAAATAGACCATTTTATGTCATGATGGACAAAAATGGGCATGGAAGGGAAAAATCTCAAGGAAAGGCCTTAAGGGCATTTTAGTCATTTAGTTAATAAATTAATAAAAAGGGGAAAAAAGTCAAAATTTGCTCATCTTTCTCATGCTGTAGCCGAAAATCCCTAAAAAGCCATAGCTAGGGTTTCATCACTTTTCAAGTTCACTAGTAAGTGCATCCTACCCGTTTTTAATGTTCTTTACATTTTTGAAACCCTCGTAACCAGATTTACCTATTTCTAGCCATATTTTGAGCTAGGGTTCATGTTCAAAAATTTACCCATGTATGACATGCATGTATTTTGATATTTAAGGAAGGAGTATGACAGTTTGATGTGTGATAAACATCTTTTACCAAGTGATTTTTCATGAAAACACCTAAAAATGACTAACTTGTAAAAGTTACAAAATAAGTAGTAAACATGTGTTTTAATGGAAATGGTGGGTTTTTATGGTTATGAAAGTGGTTCGGTTAGGCTTGAGTAGTAAAGAAAATGAGTCCATGTCATTTTACGAGCCTAGGGACTAATTTGTAAATAAGTAAAAGTTTAGGGGTAAAATTGTAATTTTTCCAAAGTATGATTTATAGACTGATTTGAACAATGTGATGACTAAATAAGTGATATTTGCTATTATAGATCAAGAAGAATTGAGTTCGAACCTAAACCGAGGAAAGAACAAAGTTGCAGACTAAATTGAATAATTAGTCATATTTTGTTACCGAGGTAAGTTTGTGGATAAATAATACAACGTTACTTCACTTTGTATTTAATGCTTTAATTTTTACATGATATGTATAATTGTTTTATGAACTTTGGTTTACAATGACTCGATGACGACGTAACGAGGTTTAAAGTTTCAAAATCTCGGTTGAACCTTAGGAATAGACAGGATACAAATGTCATGACGTTAGGGTTATATGTGATCCCATGTAAGACCATGTTTGGGACATGGCATTGGCATCGATATGTGATCCCGTGTAAGACCATGTCTGGGACATGGCATTGGCATCGGTATGAGATCCCGTATAAGACCATATCTGGGATATGGCATCTGCATCGATATGTGATCCCATGTAAGACCATATTTGGGACCTGGCATTGGCATCCTACCATGTATATGAGGTTTCCCAAGTATCCTTTAATATTCCAAGTGGTTCAACGGGTAATCCAAAGAATATGCCAAAGAAAAGACAATGTATGTTCATGTTGAAAGGGTACAGGTATGTACACGAAGCTCATAACTATTGAGTTTATGAGTCGATGAGATCTCAGTAAAAGATGAATGAATAAATCATGACTATAAGTTTTATGGTATACTATGATATTGACATGAGTAAAGATGTATCCATGATATTTAATGACATTTGTGGTATGTTATAAATATGTTATGTGTATGATATTGCATGATTAATGTTGTTATTTATTTACATGCAAACTTACGAAGCTTTATGCTTACTCCCTTTTTTTCCATTTTTCTTATAGTATCGCCAAGCTAGCTCGGGGATCGAAGGACGTCGGAGACTCGATCACACTATCAATTGGAAATTTGGGTATAGCTAGTTTTAACACATTTGAGTATGGCATGTATAGGGGCTTGGTCTTTTTGTTATATGTCATGTTGGTTTAGCCAAATGTGTTGGCTTATAATGATACTTAATTCATTTTGTATAAGGCCAATTGATATTGCCTAATGTTGATTACGAGTATTATGGCATATTGATGCATTTCATGGATGTGCTAATTTGAATGGTTTGAGTTATTGAGTATGTGATTGGTTAAGTATGCTAGAAATGTAGTGAGAATGAAGTGATAATATCTTAGTTGTGGACATGTTGGTTGCTTAAATATGCCATAAATTCTACCAATGCTTTGGTGCTTGTATGTTTATGTTTTAGGATGGCAATTGGCTTAATAAATAGCCTATATATTGTCCACACAGGTAGACACACGGGCATGTGTCTAGGCCATGTGTGACACACGGTCAGCCCCGTAGGCGTGTGAACAGGCCGTGTGTCCCTTGCACCTTAATTTGTAACACACAGAATGCCTAGTATGGAGCACATGGACGTGTGTCTCGACCGTGTGAAGGCCATGGCCTGGAACACGGGCGTGCATTAGGCCGTGTGAAAACAATTTTAGCTTTGAAATGAAAAATAATTCAACACGGGCTAAGCACACGGGCGTGCTTCTCAGCAGTGTGGATGGCACAGCCTTGGGCACGTGTAACGACCTCAAAAGTACAAGTGTCGAAAAGTAAGTTGTAAGGCCTCAATTTTAGTAAATCGAGTCCTTAAATATTTATTAAAAATATTTATGAAATTAGTTATGTGTTTAATTAAGTTTTGATTAGGTGAATTTAGTTTAATTTAGAGAAATTAGTGAAAAATACTAGATTGAATAAGGGATAAAAGTTAAATTGTAGATTAAAAGAAAATAAAAAGGGACTAAATAGGTAATTAAGCTTATTTCAATGAAAGAGGCGGCAATGTGCATAAAAATATTAGATTTTTATGTTGGATAAATATTAAACTATATTATTATATTATAAATTAATTAATTAATTGACAAATGTATGGTATAAGATTAATACATGTGTAAAATGTGTATATAGACACTTGTAAAATAATAATATATTTACTTAAAATTTAAGTAAAAGATATTTATTAATTAAATATTTATATTATAAGATTTTTGTATAATAAATAAATTAAAATATTGAATGATAATGATATTGGACAAATGTAAGGATAAAAATGTGTACACTTGTTTTATTTATATTTGTTATTAAATAGATATTTTATAATTGAATTAAGTATGTATAAATAAATAAAACAAAGTAAAAAGGAAAGAAAGTAAAGAGTAAGAACAAAATAGCAAACGGGAAAGAAAAGAAGAAAAGAAGAAGGAAAGAAGAAATGGAGAAATTAGAGAATTGAAGCTTGAAATTTATTTTGATAAGTCAATTTAACCCTTTTTTTTTTAATTTTGATGTTTTATAAGCTTTAGAACAAAGTTTTGATGAATTTAAGTTGAGGTTTTTGAAGTTTTAAGGTTTTTGAACTTAGTATATGTTGAACAAAAAGATGAATTAGAGGTTTAATTGAAAGAATTTTAAGTTAGAATTGGGTAAAGGATTTAATTGCAAAATAAGCTATAAGAAAACAGTTTTAGGAGAGCAGCAATAGCCTAACTTTGAAAAATCACCAAAAATTGTAGCAACTGAATTAGAGGATGAATAAGATATAGAATTAAAGCTTATTGAGTCTAGTTTCTTATAGGAGAAACTGTGTAAGCAATAGATTCGTGAATCAAGAGATATTTGAATTTTTGTGAGACTGGTTTAGAATGATTTTGAGATACTCTATTCTGAATTGGAAAAATTATTAAAAATTGTACAAAAATAATTATAAGTTATAATTTACATGGTTAGAATTCTTAATGAGTGTATTTTTATGAGAAACAAATGTGAACTTTATTCGAATCCTGTACAAGAAGATAATTAATTTTTAGTGAAGAATGGTCAGAACTATCAGACAGCAAAATAGGGGTGACTTTAAAGAATAAAATGTAATTATTGGCTAAACCAAAAATTTTGAAAATTTCATGGAAATAAGATATGTGAGTCTAGTTTTATATAAAATTTACGGATCTTAATTTGGAATTCTGTAACTCAAGATATAGATAATCTAGTTACAATGACTCAGGTAGATAGCCTTGAAAGAACTTATAAGTAAATAGTAGAATTGTGTATAAAGAATATAGAATGAAGAGGAAGAGTAGGAATTGAATAAAAATTCAATTATTTAAATTTTAATGCTGTAATTAATAATGTAAATTATTATTATTTTCGTAGCTAGAAAAGAAACCGAAGCATCGACATTGAAAGGAAAGGAAAAAGTCACTGAGGGGTAGTCAAACAAATCCGGGTTAGTATTACCATAATTTGAATTTAATTATTAATTATTAAATTTTAAATTAATATGCATGATACGTAAATTAGGGTAAGTATCATTATTGAATTGAATGATAGATACGATATGTATTGGTATTGAATCTATTGTTATTAATTGTGAATTTTGTTTAATATATTTAGTAAATAAAAATAAGTTGAATATTGATAATAAATTAAATGATATTGAATTGTATGTAAATTGAATGGAAATTACTAGTGATATTATTTGAATTATTGAATTATTATAGTATTAAAATTATGAATACATGCGAGCACTTAAAATACAAATTAATTGAAAAAGTGAAACAAATAGAATATATTAGAAATTATGATTGAAATGGTTTTGAATTGATAATATTGAAATGAATGGAATTGGATGTGAAAATTGATTGGAATTGAATTAAAAGAATTAATGTGGTATTGAAATGCATATTGGATGGAGAAATTGATTTGAATTATGAATATGAGAAATTGTGAATTGGATGGGATTGAAATAAAGCATGAATGTGTATGAATATTTGATTGCATATGTGTTGAAATGGAATTATTGAATTTGAAATGGGAAAAGTAAAATAATACCCTATTAACTTGTCGGACTAGATTGGATACAAATGACATGCCATAGGATTTATGATGTGATGAGGAGATTTGTAGCTCGGCCTAGAAGATGATTCTGTTATTTTATGCTTCGGTTTATCCGAAGAGGCATTTAATGCCTTATTGGTGTGTTTGGGAGGATATGATATACCGGTGTGTTTGGGAGGCTATATTATACTGGTGTGTTATGGAGGATTTATATTATTCTGGGTGTGTTTGGGTTGGATATTCTGGTGTGTTTGGGTGGAATCCACGTATCTGTCAGAGTTCGAGCCTTGTTAATAGGGGTAAATAAGTGAAATGAGAAAATTTCAATAAATGTGATTGATTGAGCTATGGAAAGAAATGAGAAAATGAAATTGTGAATAATGATTTGCAAATTGGAAATTGAGATAAAATTATTGAAATGAAATTTGTGCTATGAGATGGAATGCATGAACCAAAGGTGTATAAATTGATTAAAGTTTAAGGTGATGATATATAGTGAAATTGTTATTGTTGACATATGACTTTAGTAAATACAAATTGCAATAGAATTGATATTAAATAAAGTGATAAATTGAATGAATTTTATATGAAATTAAATGAATTATTGGAATGAGATGTGAAAATTTCAATAAAATTTAAAATAGTGAATAAGGTATAAATTCAATTAAATGCAAAATTTAAAATATTGCTTATTGTTATTAATGATCAAGTTGTTTTAAAATTATGAGATAATTAAAGAACAATTATCGGCATAAATTGAATAAATATAATTTTATCGATTAATGTAATAAATTTGAATTATGGTAATACCACTGAGTATAACTATACTCAGCGTACGGTTGTTTCCGTGCGCAGGTTAGTGAAAGCTAGTATCCGGTACAGCATCCAGATCAACCCCGACTTCAAAGAAATTTTAGTAATGTACCTTTCTTTTGGTAAATGTGGCATGTTCCTAAATGTTGGATAGGTTAAGTATAAGAGTCTTGTGATTAAGGTTGTTAAATGATGGTTAAATTGGTTATAAGTATGGAATGGAACTAATGTGACATATTTGATACAAGTATGTAATGGAAATGAATCAAGTTTATTAGTATGAATTTATATGGTATTGTGTATGTTCATTGAACAAAATAGATAAGTCACTTGTTTAGACATGATTGGGTATGTTTAAATGTGGAAACGTATTGGTTGCTACATAGATTGCAAATTGTTTTTGGTTTGAATTTGCAGGGGGTTTATGTAAAAATAAGTAGAAATGCTGTCGAAATTTTTATAAAAAAATTTACGAAAAAAATTTTCGAAATACTCGAACAAGTCTCATTCCACTTCTAACTACATGTTTTGGGCATTGAGAGTCCAATATAGGGACTTAATTATTAAATTATCCTATGAATGTTATTTTATTTGTGAATTATTCGTAAATTGTCTAATATGTCCGGTAATACCTCGTAACCCTATTCCGACGACGGTTTAGGGTTAGGGGGTGTTACAACACGGGTGCGTGCCAAAGGCGTGTGAAGTCTGCACCTAATTTACGAGAATTTAATTTGTCACACGGCCAAGCACACAGGCGTGTGGCTTGGTCATGTGGTTTCATTTAGTTGATGACGTCATAAACAAAGAGTTACACGAGGTATGGACATGGGCGTGTATGACCATATGGCCTACCCACAAAGGCGTGTCCCATATCCAGACGGGAGTGTGACCCCTGTTTTGATGAAAAATTTTCTAAGTTTTCCAAAGTTTTCGGTTTAGTCCCAAACCACTCCCAAAGTATGGTCTCGTAGGTCCGTATAAGGGACAATTTGCATGTGTATAAATAGTTTTAAAGATGAATGAAATTTTATGGCTCGGTTTTGCATGAATGTTTATGTCTAACCCAGTAACACCTCGTATCTTATCCTAGCATCGAACATGGGTGAGGGATGTTACAAAACACCACCGAAAATTGAAGGTTAAGAAGCCATAGTTAGGGCTTGAAGCATTCGACCAACATTCTTTGTGCACGTGAGTGCATTTTAACTCGGTTTTTAATGATTTTTATATTTTTGAAGTCGTTGTAGCTTAATCTAGCTAGCCTAGGGACTAATTTGTAATACTGTTAAAAGTTTAGAGTTTTTCCATGAATGTGTGTTGGTTGTTTTTGATGTTTGATGGATGAAAATGAAATTTTAGTGATAGTTAAACAGCTTTTGTAAAGTGATTTTTAGTGAAAATATCCATTAAGGATTAAATTAAGAAACATGTAAAATTCATGGTGAAATGTGTGAATAAATGAAAATTATGGGCTGCTATGGATATATATATATAATTCAGCTAGCATGGGTGTGGGTTAAATTGAATGAAATTTCATTTTTATAAGATAGGGACTAAATTGTAAAGTAGTTAAAAGTTGAGGGGTAAAAGTGTAAACTTGCAAAAATATGTATTTTGGGCTAAATTGAATAGAATGATAATCGAAATTAGCTTGTCTATGCCCTCCACATGGTTGAGATACACGGTCGTGTCTCAACCCGTGTGTTTATTACTAGACATTTAATTCAAAAATTCCAAGGTGCAGGGGACACATGGCCTGACTACACGCCCGTAGGGCGGATCGTGTGCCACACACGGCCTAGACACACGCCCGTGTGTCTACCTGTGTGGAAAAAAATAGGCTATCTACCAAGCCTCTTTGCCACCCTGAAAAAAACCAAATGCATATCCAAACATACCAAGACTTTTAAGCTCAACCAATAGCCATAAACACTTGACAAAAGAATAGAGTCCTATATATGCCATATTCAAAAAGATTTAAACTAACTATACCAAGTGCTTCAATGGATAGTGTGAGCGATGACTCCAACGTTCGTTGATCCTCAAGCTATTTAGGCAGCACTATAAGAAAATGGAAAGGAGAGGGGTAAGCATAAAGCTTAGTAAGTATAAGTAAATAAAAGACAACATAATTATCATGTAAGTCGTACTCTCAACACATCATGATCTATGCATGATACAAGGAATAAACACAACTTGACGTACTCGTTTTCATCCATTTCTAATTATATAACATGCTAGTGAGCTCACATTTTATACATTGCACTTAGGCACCTACACCACTTGCAAAAATCATCACAATATCTCTCAACTTAACATTATCTTTAAGTTTTTTCTCGTTGAACTATTTAGAATACGAAAGGATATTCAATGAGTCTCTAACATAAGGTATCGAGCCGATGTTATGTCCCAGACATGGTCTTACACTAGCTCACATGTCGAGGCTGATACCATGTCCCAGACATGGTCTTACACTATCTCTCGTCTTATCACTGATGCCATATCCCAAACATGGGTTTACATTGGCATATATCTCCAGCCGATGCCATGTCCTAGACATGGTCTTACACTGACTCTTTCGTATTGAGGCTGATGCCATGTTTCAGACATAGTCTTACACTAGCACTCCTTGATTTGTGCTGACGCCATGTCCCAGACATGGTCTTACACTAGCACATATCGATCCGATGCCATGTCCCAGACATGGTCTTACACTGGTTCTACCATCTCGGTGTCGATGCCATGTCCTAAAGATGGTCTTATGCTGACACATAACGAGGCCGATGCCATGTCCCAGACATGGTCTTACACTAGCTCTCGTTTCAAGCCTAATATCACGACATGAATATCCAATCTATTCTCAAAGTTCAACCGGGCTCTAATGCATATGTTCTCGTCATTCCATGACTAAAGTTCATCATTCAACAATTTATGCTCAAGTAAACATTCTCATACATATCTCATATCACAACGCATAATCTTATGACAAATCAATGGTTTCATGCATAAAAATTCAAATGTTGCATTATTTACCTACAATTTACCTCGATATATAAAATGTGAGCAATCGCTCGGTTTAGTCAATTTGCTTGGCTTTCCCTCGATTTAAGTTCAGATTTTGCAATTTTTCATCTAAAATAATAAAAGTTCACTAATTTAGTCACTATTTTCATCTAAACAATTCAAAAATCATAATTTGAAAAAATGACCATTTTACCCCTAGGCTCGGAAATTGATTTTAATTGAATTTCCTTATTAACCAAGCCTAAACAAACTCTTTTCACTCTTATGAAAACCCCAAATTCTCATTATTTCACACAAGTACTAACAACTTATCAACTTTACACTTTAGTCCAATTTAGGTGATTTCCATGAACACCCCTTTACAAAAGTTGTTTATTACACAACCATAACTCATTTTCTTCCATAAAATTTTAGCAAACCATACATTTGTTCTCATGGAAAAATTTTAAACTCTTAGCCATTTTACAAAATAGTCCCCTCATTTGATAACCCATGCTACAAGGGTCCTAAAAGTACAAAAATCATCAAAAGAAACCATTAAAATCACTTACTTGAATGAGATATAAATGGCTGAATTTTTCAAGCTTTCAAAAGCCCTAAATTTGCTAAAAATTTCGGTAGAGAAGAAGGTGAATAGGAATAAAACCTTTTTGTTTTATTTTATTAGAAATCTAGTCAAATTAAGTCACCTAATACCACCTAAATTTTGACTTTTCTAATTTTCTTGACTCTATGGTCGGCCACCACTTCTTGGAGGGCCTATTTGCTCCTTAAAACCCCCAAATTTTAATTCTCTAGCTATTGAACTCAATTTACTAGTAATTTGCAACTTTTTCCTTTTATGCAATTTAGTCCTTTTTCGCGATTAAGCCTTCAATCGCGTAAATTAATTCACCAAAATTTTCATGCACCCTTATAAAAATACTATAACACATTGAATAATGTCAAAATAATTTTCTCAACCCTCGGGTAAGTGATTCTAAAATCACTATTCTAAATAAGCCCAATTTTGGGCTTTTACAATTCTCCCCCACTTAGGGATTTTCGTCCCCAAAAATCTTACCATTGAAGAGGTGCAAGTATTGATCTCTCATCATCTCCTCTGGTTCCCATGTAGCTTTCTCGACTCCATGTCAATGCCATAATACTTTCACTAATGCTATACTCTTGTTTCTCAATTGTTTGATCTCTTGAGCTAAAATCTTAACTGGCTCCTCACCATAGGTCATATTCGGTTGAATTTCAACCTCGGTCGGCGCAATCACGTCTGAGGTGTCTGAGCGATAGCGGCACAACATTGATACATGAAAAACATTGTGAATCTTTTCTAGCTCAGGTGGCAAGGCTAATCGGTAAGCTACCGGCCCAATTCTCTCGGTCACCTCATAAGGTCCAATAATTTGTGGACTTAACTTGCCTTTTCTACAAAGCGAAGGACTTTTTTCCATGGGGAAACTCTCAAGAACACTTTATCCCCGACTTGAAACTTAATCTTTTTTCTTCTCATATTCGTGTAGGATTTCTATCTATCCGAGGTAGCTTTCAAGCAATCTCGAATTACCTTAACCTTTTCTTCGGTCTCTTTGACCAAATTGACCCTGTGTATCTGATTTTCTTTAATTTTCGACCAATATAAGGGCGTTCTGCACTTGTGCCCATACAAAGCCTCATAAGGCCCCATCTGAAGATTCGACTAATAGCTGTTGTTGTAGGCAAATTCAACTAGTGGCAAGTACTTTTCCCAACTACCTTGGAACCCAAGAACACAACATCTCAACATGTCTTTGAGAATCTAAATTTTTCTCGAGTGAGTAATCCGTACGAACCGGTATAAAGTGAGCCAACTTTGTTAGTCTATCCACTACAACCCACACTGAATCTTTCTTCTTTGGTGACAAAGGCAGCCCTGACACGAAGTCTTTGGTAAGTCGGTCCCATTTCTATTCTGGAACCATCACCGGTTGAAGTAAACTCGAAGGCACTTGGTGTTCTACTTTTACTTGCTGACAAACTAGGCACTTGGAGACATACTCTAAAATATCTCTTTTCATTCCCGACCACTAATACATTTTCTTCAAGTTGTTATACATTTTCACACTACTCGGGTTAATGGACAAGCGACTATTATGTGTCTCTTGCAAGATCCTCTGAATAAGCTCATCATTCTTAGGTATGCAAATTCTATTTCGATACATCAAGCAACCATCAGAACAAATTTGAAAATCAGATCCATTACCCTTCTCGCACTAAACTATCTTAGCTTGTACCTCTTTATCATTTTTCTAAGCTTTGACAATTTCTTGCAGAAACATCGGTCTGGCTCTCATCTCAGCTAGAATCGAACCATCATTGGTCATAGACAACCGAGCATCCATAGCCTTCAAGGCCAACAATGACTTCCTACTCAACGCATCGACGACTACATTCGCCTTTCCAGAGTGATAGTCGATTATCAACTCATAGTCCTTTATCAGTTCCAACCATCTTCGTTGCTGTAAGTTCAACTCCTTTTGAGTCATCAAATACTTTAGACTTTTGTGGTCCGTGAAAACTCAGCATCTCTCGCCATACAAGTAGTGTCTCCAAATTTTTAATGCAAACACGATGGCGGCCAATTCCAAATCGTGGGTCGGGTAATTTTTCTTGTGTGGCTTTGGTTGCCTCGAGGCATAGGCTATTACCTTGCCTTCTTGTATGAGCACACACCCCAATCCATTTAAGGAAGCATCAGTATACACCACGAACCTATTTTCCGATTCTAGTTGCACTAGCACTGGGGCTTCGGTTAACAAGGCCTTCAATTTCTCAAAACTTTGCTAGCACTTTTCCGTCCACTCAAACTTAACATCCTTTTGAAGTAGCCTCGTCATTGGAGTAGCAATCATTGAAAACTCTTTGACAAATCATCAATAGTAGCCCACTAGGCCCAAGAAACTCCTAATCTTTGTTACGCTCCTTGGCAGTTTCCATTCAACAATAGCCGATACCTTGCTCAGGTCAACTCTGATCCCATCTCCTGACATAATGTGTCCCAAGAAATTGACCTCTCGTAGCCAAAATTCACTCTTGCTGAACTTGGCGTACAACTGCTTATCTCTCAAAGTCTGCAAGATAATCCTCAAATGCTTCGCATGCTCACCCTCGTCACGAGAATAGACGAGTATGTCATCAATAAAGACGACAACAAACTTCTCCAAGTAAGGTCAGAAAATGAGGTTCATTAAGTCCATAAATATCGCAGGAGCATTTTTCAATCCGAAGGGCATGACAAGGAACTTATAGTGGCCGTACCTCGTACGAAAAGTAGTTTTCGGCACATCTTGCTCCTTGACTCTCACCTGATAGTAACTCGACCTCAGATCTATCTTAGAAAACATGGTTGCTCCTTTCAATTGGTTAAACAAGTCATTGATCCTCGGCAAAGGATACTTATTCTTCACTGTAACCTTGTTGAGTTGGCGATAGTCTATGCACAATCTCATTGAGCCATCCTTTTTCTTTACAAACAATACTGAAGCTCCCCAAGGAGGATAGCTCGGTCTCGTAAAACCCTTATCTGTCAACTCTTGCAACTAGGTCTTTAATTCCTTAAATTTCATCGGAGCCATCCTATATGGAGCGATCAAGATAGGTGCCGTGCTAGAGACCAACTCGTTACCAAACTCTACTTCCCTTTCTAGAGGTAATCTGGGTAACTCTTCCGGAAACACATCCAGGTACTCACATACTACTAGCATTGAATCAATCTTTGCCTTCGACACTTGAGCATTCAACACAAAAGCGAGATACGACTCATACCCTTTTCTCAAGCACCTCTGAGCCGTCATAGAAGACATCACTATAGGTAGACCATCAGATTCACCTGATTCAACTCGAAGAACATCCCTGTTTTCACATTTTAGCTCAATAAATTTCTTTCCACATTTTACCACTATATCATGGGTAGTCAACCAGTCCATACCCAAGATTACATCAAATTCGTCAAACGGTAATAACATTAAGTTAGCCGGGAAGCAATGACCTCTAATTGTCAAAGGACAATCCCGACACACTTAGTCAACTAGCACATGCTTGCCTAGTGGATTTGACACCTTTACTACAAACTCAATTGACTCAACTAGCATTCTCATTCTAGACACCAATTTTATGCAAATATAGGAATGAGTAGAACTCGGATCAATCAACGCTATAACAGAAATGCCATGGATAGAAAAGGTACCCGTAATCACGTCGGAGGATAAAGCCTCTTCACGGGTGCGGATAGCATAGGTCCTTGCAAGAGCTCTGCCCTCAGACCTCACAGTAGGATCTCTAGGGGCATCTTCGCTACTAGCCCCACTACCCGAGTTCTTCTACGGTCTACCTCTCAAAGGACGCTCTCACCTCTTGCCTTTTATTACCCTCATCCATCTCTGGACAGTCTCGGATCAAAAGTGAGCCGCACCAAAAACAACCTCTTTCATTTCCTCGAAACTCGCTGAAGTGTCGTCTACCGTACTGTGAGCACTTAGGTCTATCTGGTCGAGTACTACCAATGCTCGCAACGGAGGCAGTTTGAGCTTTGGACGTCACATGTTGCTTACTCTTGTTCTTACCCGAGAATCCCACTGAAGTATTGGATTGGGTAGCAAACTCTCTCAATCTCTTGGATGAGGATTGATGCGATTTCCCCATCTGCCTTTTCTTTGAGTCACGGGACTCCATATCAGCCTTTCTCTTCTCCTTGGCCAACTCTTCGGCCTTGCATGCTCTCTCAACAAGCACTACAAACTCTCGAATCTCTAGGATACCCACCAACAATCGGATATATTCATTCAGGCCGTCTTCAAATCGCTTACACTTGGTGGCTTCAGTAGACACGCGCTCAGGTGCATACTTGCTGAGTCTCACGAACTGGCACTCATACTCGGTAACTGTCATTCGACCTTGCTTTAATTCAAGAAATGTTTTCCTCCTCTAGTTAATGAACCTTTGACTAATATACTTTTTCCGAAACTCTTCTTGAAAGAATCCTAAGTTACTCTTTCTCTCGGTACCACCGACACGAGAGTGTTCCACCACTGGTAAGCTGAATCCCGTAGAAGCGACACTATACACTTTACGCACTCCTTAAGTGTGCATGATAACTCATCGAACACTTTAATGATATTCTCCAACCAGAACTCGGCTCTCTCCGGATCATCATCTTTATTCGCCTGAAATTTCTCGGCCCCATGTTTTCTAATACGATCTACTAGGGCTTTGTCTCTTCTACCCATTTCCACTCCTTGAGAAGCTATCGGGGCATGGTGATAAATTAGAGGAGGTAGGGAGGTGGAGTGTTCAGGTTCGCACAAACGTACTCTGTATACCAAGCATTCATCATTTGAAGGTAGGCTTCTCTAGCCCCTTCGCCTTAACTCATCGTCACATGCCCAGTCTCGACTGACGCAGTCCCTCTAGTGGGAGCCGACGCGTTACTCTCCACATCATCTGCCATAGCTCCTTCAGTATCCATTACTATACTAAAAATACAATTTAGAATCGTTAGGAGTCGTCACACTATCATATTAAAGATATGGCATGTATAGCTAGACTCGTACACAAGCTAGGTTAGTCCTAGAATCGATAAAACCACACTCTGATACCACTAAATGTAACACCCGTTACTCGTATCCGACGCCGAGATAGGGTACGAGGCATTACCTTACTAAATCACATGCAAACATTCAACTCATCCTCAGTGAAATACATCCAAATTTAAAACTTTTTCAAACAATGTCCTACGGACCTCCATATGGGCCTACGAGGCCTAAAAGGTGACTTAGAAATGATCTAGGACCATTTCGGGTGCTTAAGAAAATTTCATCAAAAATTGCCATAAGCAGGGCACACGCCCGTGTGGGAGGGCAAAACTCCTATGTGGCCTCTAAACATGGTCGTGCTGATGGCCCGTGTGGTTCACACGGCCTAAGCAACCTTGGGACACGCCCATGCCCCTCGTCCCTCACATGACCATGTCACCCCCGTGTCGCGGACCGTGTGCAAAAACCTTGACATTCTATTTCTGATGTCAGCAATCACACGACCGTGGCACACGCCCGTGTGCTTGGCCGTGCCCTCCACACGGTTGAGACACACGGTCGTGTCTCAGCTCGTGTGTTAACTACTGGGCATTTAATTCAAAAATTTTGAGCTGCAGGGGACACACGACCTGACTACACGCCCGTAGGGTGGACCATGTGTCACACACGGCCTAGAAACATGCCCGTGTATCTACCTGTGTGGACAAAAATAGGTTATCTACTAAGCCTCTTTGCCACCCTGAAACAAAACCAAATGCATATCCAAACATACTAAGACTTTTAAGCTCAACCAATAGCCATAAATTGGCATATTAACACATTTATATATAACATCATCATTTCCATAAA
This sequence comes from Gossypium stocksii, assembly GCA_020496765.1. Classification (NCBI taxonomy): domain Eukaryota; kingdom Viridiplantae; phylum Streptophyta; class Magnoliopsida; order Malvales; family Malvaceae; genus Gossypium; species Gossypium stocksii. Next base: position 50,030,625 of record CM035624.1, read on the forward strand.
TTAACTTCCAATATTATCCATCATTCATGGCATTACACAAAAGAATCAATTTCTAAGACAAGCCAACACATTTGGCCCAAAGTAATATGACACTTGACAAAAGAATAGAGTCCTATACATGCCATATTCAAAAAGATTTGAACTAACTATACCAAGTGCTTCAATGGATAGTGTGAGCGATAACTCTGACGTTCGTTGATCCATGAGCTATTTAGGCGGCACTATAAGAAAATGGAAAGGAGAGGGGTAAGCATAATGTTTAGTAAGTCATAAGTAAATAAAAGACAACATAATTATCATGTAAGTCGTACTCTCAACACATCATGCTCTATACACATACAAAGAGTAAACACAACTTGAGTTGCTCGTTTTCATCCATTTCTAATTATATAACATGCTAGTGAGCTCACATTTTATACATTGCACTTAGGCACCTGCACCACTTGCAAAAATCATCACCATATCTCTCAACTTAACATTATCTTTAAGTTTTTCCCGTTGAACTATTTAGAATACGAAAGGATATTCAATGAGTTTCCAACATAGGGTATCGAGCTGATGCCATGTCCCAGACATGGTCTTAAACTAGCTCACATGTTGAGGCCGATGCCATGTCCTAGAGATGGTCTTATACTAGCTCTCATCTCATCACCGATGCCATGTCCCAGGCATGGTCTTACACTGGCATACATCTTGAGTCGATGCCATGCCCCAGACATGGTCTCTCTCGTATCGAGGCTGTTGCCATATCCCAAACATGGTCTTACACTAGCACTCCTCGGTTTGTGCCGACCCCATTCCCAAACATGGTCTTACCTAGCACATATCGAACCGATGCCATGTCCCAAACATGGTCTTACACTGATTCCGCCATCTCGGTGTTGATGCCATGTCCTAGACATGGTCTTACACTAACACATAATGAGGCCGATGTCATGTCCCAGGCATGGTCTTACACTAGCTCCCATATCAACCCTAGTATCACGACATGAATATCCAATCTATTCTCAATGTTCAACCGGGCTCTAATGCATATGTTCTCGTCATTACATGACTAAAGTTCATCATCCAACAATTTATGCTCAAGTAAACATTCTCATACATATCTCATATCACAACGAATAATCTTATGAAAAATCAATAGTTTCATGCATAAAAATTAAAATGTTGCATTATTTACCTACAACTTACCTCAATATACAAAATGTGAGCAATCGCTCGGTTTAGTCAATTTGCTTGGCTTTCCCCCAACCTAAGTTTGGATTTTGCAATTCTTGATCTAAAACAATAAAAGTTCACTAATTTAGTCACTATTTTCATCTAAACAATTCAAAAATCATAATTTGGAAAAATACCATTTTGCCCCTAGACCTTGGCAAAATGACCAGTTTACCCCTAGGCTTGAAAATTGATTTTAATCAAATTTCCTTATTAACCAAGCCTAAACAAACTCTTTTCGCTCTTATGAAAACCCCAAATTCTCATTATTTCACACAAGTACTAACAACTTATTAACTTTACACTTTAGTCCAATTTAGGTGTTTTTCATGAACACCCTTTTACAAAAGTTGTTTATGACACAAACATAACTCATTTTCTTCCATAAAATTTCAGCAAACCATACATGTGTTCTCATGGAAAAATTTTAAACTCTTAGCCATTTTACAAAATAGTCCCCTCATTTGATAACCCATGCTACAAGAGTCCTAAAAGTACAAAAATAATAAAAAAAACCATTAAAATCACTTACTTGAATGAGATATAGATGGCTGAGTTTTTCAAGCTTTCAAAAGCCCCAAATTTGCTAAAAATGTCAGTAGAGAAAAAGGTGAATAGGAATAAAACCTTTTTGTTTTATTTTATTAGAAATCTAGTCAAATTAAGTCACCTAACACCACCCAAATTTTGACTTTTCTAATTTCCTTGACCCTACGGCTGGCCACCACTTCTTGGAGGGCTTATTTGCTCTTTAAATCCCCAAATTTTAATTCTCTAGCTATTTAACTCAATTTACTAGTAATTTGCAACTTTTTCCTTTTATGCGATTTAGTCCTTTTTCGCGATTAAGCCTTCAATCGTGTAAATTAATTCACCAAAAATTTCATACACCCTTATAAAAATACTATAACACATAAAATAATGCCAAAATAATTTTCTCAACCCTCGGGTAAGTTATTCCAAAATCACTATTCCGAGTAAGCCTAATTTTGGGCTACTACATACCTTATACCGAAACACTTAACAAAACCTTAACAAAACATATCAAACATAATTCACATATATATATAAGCCATGGCCGAATCACCAAAACCCAACATATCAATCATTTGATCAAAAGCATAAAAAAAAGCTTAACATAATAAATAAGCCATTTTCGCATGGCTTATATTTAGATACCCCGAATCAAACATATGAACTAGCCTATACATGCCATAGGTTAAAGTTCAACTTATGAAAGTACCGAAAATAGTCAATAGTGTGATAGACTTCTCTGACGATCCCTGAGCCTGTAACTAGTTTCCAAAATCTATAAAACAAAGAGCAATCACATTCACATAGTAAGCTTTCATAGCTTAGTAAGTCATAAGCAAATATATATCAACAAATGTTTAATAACATTATATTAACAAGGCCGAATGTACCTATTCTCAATCAAGTACACATAATCATGCTTGTAACTCATAATTCATCTCATGAATATTCACATTTTATAGTTATATGGCTGAATATACACAAGATCATATACATATAAAATTTCCTTTTAAAACACACATAGTTCATAAAATTCATTTCAAGTATCAACTTACCTTATTCATATAAACATTCAACTAGCACATACCTGAACCTTTTAGTTCGACTTCACATTTGGTCTTTACGTAACATTGCCCTTAGAACCATTTAGAATTAAAAAGGATACTCGGATAGTTGAACATCTAGCACAATGCCAACGTCCCAGACATGGTCTTACATGTAATCACATATTGATGCCACTGTCCCAGACAAGGTCTTACACAAATCAAATACGATGCCAATGTCCCAGACATGGTCTTACACGTAAATCATAAGTCGATGCCAACATCCCAGACGTGGTCTTACACGAAAACACATATCAGAATCCTATGTCATGACATATGTATCCTAACTATTTCTAAGGTTCGTACAGGGCTTTCGGACGTCGTGACACGATCGATTCAAGTTCAAAATTTCTTCTTCCAGAATTATACACATTCGGCTATGGGAAAATATACATGTAAATATTCCATACAGCATAAATAAATATAATCAATGTAATTTTATGACATTTATTTACTTATGAACTTACCTCAAACAATGTCGGACGAAACGGAACAATTATTCCACCACTTTAGTTCTCCCCTATCTAATTCCAGTTTCTTTGGTTCTTGATTTAAACATATTAAATGTAACTTATTCAAACACATATTCATTTAATGTATTCCAAAAACACATAAATGGGCAAATTACCATTTTACCCCTAACATTTCACATTTTTCTCAAATTAGTCCCTATTGCACCAAACACAAAATATGCAAAATTTCATTACATCATAGTTTGGCCGAATATTCATCTATCTCATACAAGTCTACACATTTTATTCATTTCACATTTTAGTCCTTCAATTTATTATTTTCATAATTTAATCCTAATTACTCCAATTAATCAAAAATCCAAATACAAAACATATTAATCTAACACATATCTTTCATAATTCATCAACTAACATCACAAAGCTCACAAATTCATAAATGGCATAACTCAAAATCTTCATCAAATTCAAAAATTAAAACATGGGCTTGATAATTTCATAGCAACGATCTCAAAAACGTAAAAATTATCAAAAACCGAACAAAAACTAACCTTGAATCAAGCTAAACCATGGTCGAATGTTCAAACTCTTTTTCTTTTTCTTAGTAATTCGGCTATAAAGATGAACATGCAAGCTTATTTCATGTTTTATTTTTATTTAATTCATAATAATTCATCATTTACATATTTACCCTTAATTAATTAATTATGAAAACATTATATTCTTGTCATTAACCGTCCATCACTCTTATTTATGGTCTAATTGCAACATAAATACCTCATACTATGAAGACAACAACAATTTAACACTTTCACATTTAACTACCAACTTTTTCATTTTATGCGATTAAACCCTTTTTATTAATCGAACACTCAAACGATAAAGTTAAAACACGAAAATTTCACAGATATCAATTCACACATTATAAACATGGATAATAATATTTAAATATTTTTCTGACTTGGATTTGTGGTCCCGTAACCATTGTTCCGATTAGGGTCTAAACCAGGCTGTTACATATTAGCCATATGAGCTTACTAAGGTTCATAGCTTATTTTGTTTTATTTTCCATCTTTTATAGTGATTCGGAAGGTCGCTCGGATTGGAAGTCATCAGAGATCCTATCACACAATTCAGCCGTTGTTTTGGTACTTTTGGACTTAATGTATTTTGGTTATATGGCATGTATAGGTCTAATGGCTAATGAAGCCTATATGTTTTTACTATGTTTTAGCCATGTGATTTGACTTGACTTAGTATATGTTGGTATGTATACATATATGTATAATTGGCCTTGTTATATGTGGCGTAGAGTTGTTGTGTGAATGACTTGTTTGTGAAGTTGTGTTTTAGCACCAAATTGTTAAAATTGAGATGAGTATGCTTGATGGTTGCTTTATAAATTGCTTGGTTGTGAATTGGTAGTTGGCATAATATGTGAATTTGATAAGTAATAGGTATATTAAAGGTAGGTAAATTAGTGATTACATGAGAATGACCATTTAGGTTTAAGTGAGCAATTGTATATGCTGTTGGACATCTTATTATGTACATAGAAATTGCATGTTTAGGCTTGATTACTGGTTGGTTTGAGTGCCTAATTTGGTTGTGGTTATGTACTATTGAAGTGTGTATGTTGGAACCTAAATTGGGTGAGAAATGTGGCTTGTAACCTAGCCTGTTTTTGTCCACATAGGTAGAGACACGGGCGTGTGTCTTACCCGTGTGTGACACACGGTCAGGTGACACGACCGTGTGTCCCCTGTAGTTTTTAATGAAAGTAAGTCAGTGAATTACATGGGCTAGTCACATGGGCGTGTGGTTGGCATGTGACACAAGCCAAAGAGTTACTTGGGGTAGAACACGGTCTGGGACATAGTCATGTTATTCCATTTCAAATGTCCACACGGCCTGTGACACGGGCATGTCTTTTGGCCGTGTGAGACACACGACCTGACCACACAGGCGTGTGTCTTTTGTACTTTAAAATTTTCATAGTTTTCTCAGAATTTTCATAAGTTTACAATTAAGTCACGAATTGCATTTAATGCTTGTTTTGGGCCTCGAATGCTTGTGTTAGGGACTGTATGAGTGAATTTCAATGGTTTTTGAATGGAATGAAAAAAGGATGTGAAAATGCATGTTCGTTTAAGTGATAAGTTTGGTAATGCTCTGTAACCCTATTCCGGCGGCGAATACGGGTTAGTGGTGTTACAGTTAATCAGGAAGCAAAATGATAATAATAATAACAATAAACTAAATGAATTGAACTAAACCTAAATCTACTCCCAAGTTCGTGTATTGGCTTCTCTTATTCCATTTTCGACTAAGTGAGTTCCTTTAGCCTAGATACAATTGTTTTACCTAATTAACTATTGATGTAGGGTTCTAAATGGTTGGTTACTAATTAACCTAGCAGGGTTTCTCAGGCTTCTACTAACCTAACTAGTTAGCAAGAATTGCTCACATCTCGATGACACAACTTAGACTGGGGTAGGATATGGTTTTCACGAATAGGCAATACTGTAAAACCTTATTCCTAGCCTAGCCATCGAGCCCAAGTAACAGGATGCTAGACTAGTGTCACATCATCATACAATTACACCACGTCTCACTAGCATACAAACATCATCATATTTAATCAATTATAGGAGTTTTAAGTCTAAAATATCTTGGGCGATGTTAAAATTACTAAACATACATTAAACAACCTTATAATGAGTTAGAAGATGCTTAAAGACCACTTAACGAAAATTTCCAAAAAGTCACGTAGGTATCGATACCATTTAGAAAATCAATACCTTTTTAGCATTTTGTTTCTCTTCAAAATTTAAAACCCAGCATTTTATCTATATTTTACACCCCGAGTATTGATACTTGAGAATTGGTATCGATACCAAAATGTACTACTATTTTCCTGCACATTCGTTTCAACACAAGGGTAACAATACTAAGACACCGATTATCAATACCTGTGTATAAAATAGCAAAAAATTACAGCAAAATAGGGCATAATACACACACAAACGTTTACCCCTTCAACATGCATAAACTGACACACCATCCAGCATCAAAATGACCATAATTATAGTCCCAATTCAACTTCTCAACCTCAAATATTTTAACTAAAGCAATACCAACAAAATAATGATAAACATTCATCAAATCCTAAAAGTTTATAAACATATCAAAATATCAAAGACATAATAAGCATATCTAGCTAACATTCTAGCAACGTTGCCTTTATTTCCACAGTATAAAAGAATAATAACATCACCTACTCAATTTACTAAGCCTAACTTGGATCAATTCCTCGAAATTTCCACACCACTCACACTACAATGCTAACTGTCTTCAAGGTTTGAAATGAGTGTGTGAGCTTAAATAAGCTTAGTGAATGAACGGGAAATCCACCAAAAAAAAACATGATGCCATGCGTTAAATGAAAACGATCAAAGCATAATCACTTACATTATTTACTATAATGACATACTGCAATACTCATATAATATCAACCAACTCATCTAGCTTTACAATAAAATATTTAAGCTTACATCACATTTTATAGAATCACGTATAACGATAAATTGGCACTTGAGGCTATGAAACATAAAAGTGGGCTCTATCACTACATATTGGATACTCGGATCTCCAACAGACCATTGACTCGATGAGTTGAACATACCCTAAAAGTATAGCATTTAGCTAACACTCTCCAACACACCAACATATCCCGGTAAATGGAGCTGAGCTCACATTCCCTTATCTCTCCAAAATTGTCTTGGACCTTCATGCCCCAAAAACACAACACAAGGGTGAGTACTCACAAATCCTATGGCATGCCAACTATATCCAACGGTCTCAAAGACCACAAGGCCAAAATATCAACAATTATATACACACATTCATTTACCGTTTTCTTTACACTTTCACTACATATTCACATTATAAGCACAACATCATAATTGTCATTTGGTATGTAGAACATACCCACAATTATCATATTCACAATAACCATTACAAACATATTTCACATGTTACATTATCACATCTTAATACTCAATCCACAATACATAATCACATATTTTGCAAATTAAATGAAGGGTATAAGAAAACTTACACTCGGAACTTAGAGTAGGGATTTAGGGTACTCCTAAGCTCCCAAATAACACTATGAATCATGTCTACTAGTAGCGATTCCAAACACTCACCATTCGTACTTTCGCCTTATTAGTGAAAGCCTAAAGTAGCTTTTCTTTCCTCTTTCCATTTTCGTCAAAGGCTCTTACGGTTTTGATTCTTCACCAAAATAAACCACACAACAAACATAATTAACTTATAGCTATAGACACACCTAAACAATAAAAAATGCAAGTCTTAGGTTCTTTCCTCTTGAAATAAAAATTTTCAACTTGCAAATTCGAAACTCAAATATCTTAATTCTTACTCGTTCTTGATGCTTAACTGTAATTATTTATCTAAGAATGATTCTCAACCTTCAAACTACACAAAACTACACAAAATCATGGTTCTGAAATATCGATATACAACTACCATTTTCACAAAAACTCAATAAAACCTTAAAATCTTTCAACGAAACTTTAGGGAATGTTTAGAAACCTTCTAATCACATCAAAATAAGTTGAAAAACAATTTGAAACATCGTTTTCATTCAAAATCTCGATTTCCACCATTAACGACCCAAATTTCAACATCTATTCAAAACTTTTTATTCACTGAATAAAAACTCAATTTAAAAGGCTAGATATCATTAACAACTGATAGAAAAATGAAAATTACCTTCGTTAAGAGTAAAATGAGCGTTTGATTTTCTAATCGGAAAAATCCACAAGTTGAATAATGGTAAAATCAGTAGTATTTTTGATGCTTTTCTTGAAATTCTAAGGAGGGTTAATGTTTGGAAGATGATAGAAATTAAAGAATTGGTGTTTGGAAAACTAAAATAGATGAATATCTCTTGGGGATTACAAGGGATAGCAAGAACAATTAGGGAGAAATATGTTTCGTGAGTTCTTGTAGGTGTGGGGAAAGAAATAGGTCAATTTTAAACTTTGGTATATTTACCCTGTGGTACTCCTAATTTTAACCCATTTTTTAAAATAGTCCACATTTTAAAATTTAAGGTCTTTTCAACTTCATTTTCAAAAATTGATTTAACTTTTAAAAAGCCATAGTCGAATATATTTTTGGGTTACTGACTGCCACTGGACATACCAAAGTCCAGAGCAGAAATCCTGCACAAAATATGTGAAAAGAGGTAAGTACTCTGAAGATCGTACCCAAGGGAGGCAAGCACTAAATTAATTCTAATCTAAACATAAATAGATCTAATTAGTACTTTAATTGAATTATAATACGAAGAATTAAAAGAAAGGTTTGTGATAAATGATACTAAGAATAATAAGAAAGGAATTAAAAGAAAAATATGAAAAAACTCAAGAAATCAAATAATCAAATATGTATCAAATCTAGGTATGGGTGATTAGCTCGCTTTGGTAGTTATAATCAACTATCGTCTTGAGCTTCCCTTATTCAATCAACTAGTTAATACCCAGTAGGATCTTCCGATTCATCTACTGAAATATTAAGTCGGTAATGACTACTTATTTTCTGAGACCTCATAGTCCAGACCAGTTCAGGGGTAAGGTGTTCATGATTAGGCCATACCAAACTTGGGTTAATTCCCATATTAATGACTTCGTAGGGTTGTCAGGCTTAGGGTCTAGATTCTTCCTTTCCTGAACAACCAATCTATTAAGAAATCCCTACAAAATAGTTAATTATTCATACCTTCACTCGCTAATCCCCCATAGGAGGATTAGTTTCTCATGGATCTAATAAACGATAAAAACTTGATGAAACAAATGAACATAAAGAATAATTCAAGAATAGAGTTTAGAATGAGCCTAATTTGTATTAAGCATAGAATCATCATAGAGTTTAACAGTAATTCCAGAATCTAATTTCTCCACAAAAGTAAATAACAAGAATAAAAATCTAAAACCTAAGAAAAGAGAAAATCTAAAGACTAAATCTAAAGAGAAAATTATACAATATGAAAGGTGTCTGTGACATGTGCTAAATAAGCATATTTATAGACTTTAGGGTGGTTGTCGTCCTCAACCCTAGGTTAGTTGTCATCCTCGTGTTTAATGTTTGATTGTGCAGACCAAAATGCCCCTGGCTTGTAATTATTTCTTGTACAGAGGCGATGTCGCAACATACCAGGTCTTGTGTCGCGACAGCGAGGGCAGTATGCTTAGCTTCATGGTGTCTTCAAGGGTATGATGTAACATCCTCAAGCTATATCGCGACATTAAAGGCAGTCTTAGAATTCTCCTATTATGCTCTCTATGTTGTGACATCACATGCTCTGTGTTGCAACCTAGCGACTAGTATTGAGTTAATGTGCCTTTTAATGGCCTTTTACACACTCATAAAGTATATTAGCTCACCCTTAGGCCTCATTTGGCCCTTAAGGTCAATAAAGGACTCAAATTACACATTTTATTAACTTAACTAATACTTACTGAAATGTAATTAAAACTTAACTAAAATGCTCATGTTCAAGCTCCTAAAGTGCAAAAACTAGTTTAATACGCTACACCAAATTACGATAAATTAGTTACCATAATTCAAAATTTCCGAGCTCATTCCAAGCTAAAATCCTTAAATTACCATCTAACTATTAGGCCTAATTTTGGGATGTGACAACTCTCTTCCTTTAAAAAGAATTTCGCCCTTGAAATTTACCGAAGCTAAGCAAATAAGGATATTGTCATTTCATCACATCTTCAGCTTCCCAAGTAGCCTTTTCTGTCTTGTGGTTATGCCATAGAACTTTAACCAATGGAACTCTTTTATTTTGCTGAACCTTATCTTTGTGAGCTAGAATCTCAATCGACTTTTCCTCATAAGTGAGACTAGTTCGAACTTCAATCTCTTCCACTGGCATAATGTGTGACAGATCTAAATGATACTTCTGTAACATAGATACATGGAAAACGTCATGGATCCGCAACTTGAGTCGATAAGCTACCAAACCAATCCTCTCAACAACTTCATAAGATCCAACATATCTTGGACTCAATTTACCCTTCCTACCAAATCTCAAAACCTTCTTTCAAGGTGAAACTTTCAAAAAGACCTTATCACTGACTTGAAACTCAATATCTTGACATTTCAAATCTGCATAAGATTTTTGCCTATCCAATGCTGCGTTCACCTTTAATAGATCAATTTCACTTTCTCTTCAGTCTCTCAAATTAAATCTCGTCCAACAACCAGCTTTTCATCTAATTTTGTCCAGCACAAAGGAGTCCTACACTTCCTACCATATAATGCTTCAAACGGTGCCATACATTACTTGCCTGAAAACTATTGTTGTAAGCAAATTCTGCTAAGGAAAATATTGCTCCCAACCACCACTGAACTCAATCACACAGCTACGTAACATATACTTTAAATCTTGGATTACCCTTTCTGACTAACCATCTATCTAGGGGTGATAAGTTGTACTGAAACTAAGCTTTGACCCCAAAGCTTTTTGCAAACTCTTTTAGAACCTAAAAGTAAAACTCATATCCTTATCTAAAATAATAAAAACTAGAACCTCATGAAGACGTACAATTTCGGAAATAGACAAATCTGCCAACTTTTGCAAAGAATAATTAGTACGTACAACCAAGAAATAAGCACTCTTTAAAAACTGATCAACTATTACCCACATTGAATCCTTTTTCGTTGGGGTCAACGACAAACCCAAGACAAAGTCCATGGTGATCCTTTCCAACTTCCATTTAGGAATAGCAATCGGTTACAACAAACCTAAATGATACTGATGTTCTACTTTCACTTTCTGACAAACCAAACTTTGAGTCACAAAATCCGACACATCACGTTTCAACCCATGCCACTAATATCTCTTTCAAAGATTATGATACATTTTACCACTACTGGGGTGCATAGTGTTGGGGCTACTATGCGCCTCGGTAAGGATCGCCTGTCTTAAATCCACATCATGCAGTATACACAATCTTCCTCAAAAATTCAATATATCATCTTTGTCAACATCAAAATCTCCATTTACACCTTGTTCAACCTGTGGAAACCTTTTTAACAATTCTCCATCTCACAACTGTTTCTCATTAATCTACCGAGACAAAGTTGGCTTCACTTGAAGTTTAACTAACAAGCCACCATCACTAGCTATACTCAAGCGCACAAACATAACTCATAATTCCGTCATCGACTTCTCAAAGCGTCAGCAACAACATTCACTTTGCTAGGATGATACTTTATCACACAATCATAATCTGTCAAAAGTTTAATCCAAAGCCTTTGCATTAAGTTTAACTCCTTTTGGGTGAGGAAGTACTTAAGCCTCTTATGATCTATATAAATAACACATCTTTTATTGTACAGATAATGGCGCCAAATCATAATTGCAAATACCATAACAGCTAATTCCAATTCATGAGTCAGATAATTATGCTCATGCTTCTTCACTGTCTTAAGGTATAAGCCACAACTTTTCCCTCTTGCATTAACACATCATCGAGTCCCGAATATGAAGTATCACTATAAACCACAAAATCTTTCCCAGCTCTGGTTGAATCAACACATGTGCCTCAATCAAAATTGTCTTAAGTTGCTCCAAACTTTTTTGTCTTTCATCAGTCCATTCAAACTCCATGTTTTTATGAAGCATTTTTATTAAGGGTGCAGCAATAAAGGAAAACCCTTAAACAAACCTATGATAATAGCTAGCTAAACCCAAGAAACTCCAAACCTCGGTAAACTCCTTGGTGGTTTCTATTCCAAAATCGCCTCAATTTTCTTTCGATCCACAGGAATTCTTTCTGCTGACACAACATGGCTTAAGAACGTTTCATCTTTTAGCCAAAATTCGCATTTACTCTATTTCGCATGCAACTACTTATCCCTCAAAATCTACAAAAAAATCCTCAAATGTGCATTATGATCCTCTTTAGAACGAGAATGCACCAAAATGTTATCTATGAAAATAACCACAAACCGATCCAAGTACGAATAGAAAACATGGTTTATTAAATCCATGAACACAGCCGGGGCATTAGTTAAACCAAATGGCATAACCAAAAACTTATAATGCCTATACTGAGTCCTAAAAGTAGTTTTCAAGATGTCAGACTCTTTCACATTCAATTGATAATATCCCAATATTAAGTCAATTTTCAAAAACACCGTTACTCCTCTGAACTAATCAAATAAATCATCATTTAGAGGAAAAGGTTTCTTATTCTTGCTGGTCAACTTATTCAACTACTTATAGTTGATACACAATCGCAACGTACCATCCTTTATCTTCACAAACAAAACTGGTGCACCCCATAGAGATACACTCGGTCGAATGAACCCTCTGTTAAGTAACTCATGCAACTGAATATTTAACTCCTTGAGCTCTTTTAGTGCCATGTGATAAGGTGCAATAGACACCAGTGTAGTACTAATGTACTTTTCAATACCAAATTCTACTTCATGTTCTGGCAGCAAACCCAACAATTCTTCTGGAAACACGTTAGGAAAATCCTTAATGGTACAGATATCCTGAACTCTCAAATCCTTGTTAACTGAGTTCATCACATAAGCTAGATAAGCTTCACAACCTTTCCCCATCATCTTCTCGGCCTTGATAGTTGAAACCACATTAGACATATATTCAGGTCACTCGCAAGCACCTACAATTTCCAACCCATCACTATTCCCCAAAGTAATGTTTCGTTTCAAAATCCACCTTAGCCTTATGTTCAATTAACCAATCCATACCAAGGATCACATCAAATCCATAAAAAAGAAAATTCCATAAGGTCTACAGAGAAGAGATGCCTTTGAATCATAAGGGGACACCTATGATACACTCGATTCACCAGAACAGTATCAGCAAAGGAGCTAATAACAGTCATACCTAAATCAATGGTCTCTACAAGAATCCCTAACTTACATGCCTATTCACTCAAGATATATGAATGAGTAGAGCTAGAATCAACCAATGACAATACTGGAATAAATTGCAAAGTAAAACTACCTGGGATAGCATTAGATGGATCTTGATCCTACGGTTTCTTAACAGCGTAAACCTGAGCTGGGCCTCTAGACTCAACCTGAGTAGCAACAATATGAGCAACAACTGGCTGCCCAACCAGTCTCCTATTACCTCTACTACGAGCATGGCCTCTAGCAAGTGTAGATGTAAGTACAGAACCTTGGGTCTATGAAACCTCAACTCTGTTTGGATAGTTCTTCAACATGTGTTCCTTTGAGCCACACTTAAAACATCCACATGTCAATTTGCGATACTCTCCAGGATGCCTACACTTACAATGCATACAAAGCAACCATCCAGAACCACCTGACGAACATCTAGTACTATCCACTATACTACTCTGCTGCTTAGACTAACTTAGTCAAAACCTACGTTTTGCACCTCTACCAGAACTTTGATTATCACGTCCTCTCTTAAGAAATCATTTATATGCACCATTTGAAGTTCTCTTACTCGATTCAGTTACCATAGAACGAGGAGGCTCAGCCAAAGTCTCTTCAACAACTGTGACAGCCCTAATTTGACCCTAGTCAGAAAGTGGTTTCGGGACTACTAAACCGAGTCATGAAAATAATTGAATGTTAAATTTTGTGCTTAATTTGTGTGAAAATGCATATGTGAATTTGTGGTGCTTTGATTTTTGCCAATTAATGTGAAATTTATTGAAAGGGACTTGTGTGAGAATTTTGAAAATGTGCTAGGTATTTATGTGATGGCTTATTACTATATGGTAAAAATCATAAGGATGTGCATGTCAATTTGCCACATTTGGATATAGTGGCCAGCCATGTGATTTAATAATTGAAAATATATGTATTATATATATATATTTATAAATGCTTTATAATAAGTAATAACAATTTTATTTTTATAACTAAATAAAATGTCATAAAATGATTTTAATAAAGGAAATTGGGTGAAAAGAACAATGGGAGATTCCTATGTTCTTGTTTTAGCCGATTTTTAGAGAAAAGAAGAGTAAAGGGTAGCCTTGAACATTCGATCATTTGGAGGCCAAAATTTCCAAGGTAATTTGATGTAGTTTGTTAATTGTTGATGAATATGTGGTTTCTTTCTTGATCTAGTTGAAACCCATTTGAAAATTTTAATTTTTGAGGTATTTTGGGTTCGACATTAGTGAAGATGAGCTAGGAAAATTTAATTGATGATAGAAGATGGTGAATGAATGTTCATAGGAAAATTTGACACTAAAATTTGCATGTTTTTGAGCTTGTGAGCTTGTTTTTGAATTGTATGCTTCATGTGAGGGGTTTGTTCATAAGGGGACTTTCGGCTATGTACATAGCTTAGGTGAAATGAGGTCAAATATTGTAATTTGTGTTTTTGCATTGTATAATACCAATTTAAATGTTGGTTATATTACCTTGATCAAGGCCGAACGAGTTGATTGAAATAGGTACACTTTAATTGATGGATTAAAGGTTAATCTTAGTAATGTTTGAAGCATTCGGCTATAAGATTTGTATGCTTTAAAATGGTGTTTTAAATGTTCAAATATTAAAGGGAAGTAAAGTCTTTATTCAGCCATGTTAATTAGATAATTGGGATGTTTTGATTTGATTCATTATAGTATTCAGCAGTGGGGTTTGGTATGTTGGTTAAATTGAATTTCAAAGATGGTAAAATTTGAGTGGTAGTAAGTGATGGGATTTAGAAGCTATGTGTGTAATGCACCTTGTGATATTTGGTCTTAGGGGGATTTGGCATAAAAGATTAAATGTTTAATTATTAGTATATACACGTACAAATGTCTAATGTGAACTTACTTGATAAGCATGAAATTTGGGTCACAACATATTTATATGAACGAATAATGCAAATTGAAATTTTGTATGGAATGGCTGGTTGTGAAACAATTAAATTCGATTTTATGAATGAATTTCTTGTATGAATTTAATTGTATGAAATAGATGTATGAATGACGTGTATGTGTATTTAAGGTGTTTATAAGTGAATATATATATATATATATATATATACTTAAAATGTGATTGATGGCCGAATGTTGGTTATTTGGTTAAGTGAATGACATAGTATAGAGTAGATTTATAAATGTGTTTTATGGTATCCGGCCAACAAGAGATGTTGATAAAATTATATGTTAGGTGGTATAATAATGCTTAAATATTAATGTAATTAATAAGTAAATCATCTTGGTTAAATAATTAAACAAACCTATTTATTTTAATTAAGCTCAAGAGCAAAGAGGATCAAAGTCGGATAGGGGAAAGGAGAAAGTAATTGAGTAGCCGATCCGCAACCGTTCGAATATACCGAGGTAAGTTTTTAAGTAATTGAGTTTAATCCTTTCGTAAGTTTTGGGTAATCACATTTAAAATATATATAATTGATGATGGCATGATATATGTATAATAGATGAATTGTGGCCTTTTGTCCTTATTTTTAAATAAGGTTAATTGTGAAATAAATTGTGCATATTGGCATTTAGCCGAGTGGTTTTTAAGAAATTAGCTAAGATAGTGAGATGGATATGTGATCTTTTTATGTGTGTTTATTGAACTGGAAGTAAATGGAAGGTATACATTATGTGCTTATTTGAATGAAGCTATTGAATTACAAATGTGATATACTATGTGAAATGTATTAATATATGAATAAATATGCATGAAACTCGGTGATGGAAAAATATTCAGGCTAAGTCCCGCAGGCCTTGTGCTAGTAAAATATCCGGGCTAAGTCTCGCAGGCCTTGTGCTGGAAAATATCCAGGCTAAGTCCCGCAGGCCTTGTGCTGGAAAAATATCTGGGCTAAGTCCCGCAAGCCTTGTGCTGGAAAAATATCTGGGCTAAGTCCCGCAGGCCTTGTGCTAGAAAAATATCCGGGCTAAGTCCCGCAGGCTTTGTGCTGGTATTAAATCTGGGTTAAGAACTCACAGGCTTCGTGCTGGTGATTTGAGCAAAGTATGAGATTGTAATGAATTTGAAATTATACTCAATTGAATATGTTCGAAACATTAAACTGGCCAGGTATGTATCACGTACTCAAATGTTATTTTAAAATTTGATTGAATTAGGTATCATAGTGAAGTATATGTGATTGAGTACTATGTTACAAAGGAAATGGTGATACACTCGGCCAAAGTACATTGCTTTGTGAAAGTATGTGGCTTATTTAAGTTATATGATATTTCAAATTCAATTGAAATAATATGATAGACTTGGCTCTAAGTATACATGTGTATTCGGTCAAAGTGTGGAACTATGTGATATAAATTGAATCATCTATGTTATATCAATACCGACTCAAGAGAACTTAAAAGGTTTAACGAGTGTTAAACGTTGTATATTTATTCACATGTGTGGTAGGCCAAAAGTGATAATAGGCCAAAGGATTTACAATTTAGAATTGAATGATATCTTTTTGATTAGAGATTATATGGTTGTATTGCTTAAAACTTACTAAGCATAGAAATGCTTACTCTGTTTATGTTTGATTCTCTGTTTTATAGATCTCGACTGCTGGCTACGATCTCGAAGGATTCCAAGTCAAAGTCATTCACACTATCTAAGCTTATTTTGGTATCTTTAAAGACTTCATGTTTTGTTAATGGCATGTATAGGCTTGACTCCTTATTTTGGTACAAGTGATATTTTGATGATGTACATATATATATAAGAGCCTTGCGAAAATGGCTTGTTCATTTCGATAAAAATGTAGTCCACGGCTTTATAGAATGATGTGTTTGTTTTAAATATGTTTAGTATTTTTGGCTGATGCGTATATGCATTATATGCTTGACATAGTTCTCAATCAATAAGTTATGCGTTTGCCTTAAGTGAGTAGACTTTTTGATTATTATTACATCAATATGTTTTAGAAGATGTTCGTTATGGATTACAAGATGATTTTAAATTTGCTTAAGTTTTATGGAATTCGGCTAATTGCTTTGTAATATATAACATGTACATGTTTGTGTTAGACCATTTGTTGATGATTCGTGTTTGCATGTATTGGTTTCGGTTATGATATAAATGTTTACAATTTCTTAGTTTTTCACTATCGCTTAATGAACATAGAACTTGCGTTATTCAATTTGGGTTGTGGTCGACGAGAGATACCCTGTAACCCTGTTCCGACGACGGATGAGGGATATAGGGTGTCACAACAACTTTGGCTTTCAAAGCCAACTCATCAAAAAGCTCCATGTTCTAAGCTACCAAGTAAACTAGGATCTCACGATTAAGCCCAAAACAAAACCTCTTACAATGGTCCCTCTTAGTAAGAACCATCTCAGGAGCATATTGACTAAGTCATACGAACTCCGACTCATATTAAGCCACAATCAAATTACCTTAAACTAGGTCCAAAAACTCTTGTTTATGGGTTTCCATGTACTGCTAGCCCATAAAATTCCTTTTAAAAACCTGTAGAATGTAATCCCAAGTCAACCAGTTTGTAGTAGTACCTCTCCTCATAGTATTCCACCAACGATAAGCCTCATAGTCGAGTAAGGACACAACATAACTCAATTTCTCCTTGTTAGAATAAGAAACTACTCGAGGATCCTTTCAACTCCTTTATGTAAGTACTCTGCTATAATTAGATCGGTCGCTTTCACTCGAAAAAACTCTTTACCTCCCAACATTTACAGACATTTAAGTAGTAGCCCTCGGTTAGCAGGTGAAAGAGTAGAGTTAGCACCAGTAATCCTCTGAAACACTCTAATCATTGCTTCCATCAAAGGGCCAAAAGCCTCATCAGTATGTTCACTCTATGCGACGACATAAAAAGTGCAAAGGATGTGCCATCTCCTTGAGCATTCACATTCACATTCATACGTCTACGAGGCATACCAAATCTAATCTAACACATACAAACAAACAAAGGTTTGAGTGGCAAGGGAAATGATCCAAGTCACTTTCTTGCAAGAAAACTTTAAAATAAAGGCAATCTGTTCCTGTTCCTACCCAATTTCAAACAAATTCATGCAATCAAATAGAGATACCTCAAACAATTCAAGTATTTAGAGAAATTTAGACACATGGGTTTCTGGATCCATTAGTTGCGTAACCTCAGTCCGTACATTGATAACTTAGGTCTGAGTGTTAGATAACTTAAGCTTGGATACCACCAAATGTTTCATCCTAAACTTGGCCCAATCGTCAAGATTGACTAATAGGATACTACACCACGTGCTATTGGCATAATTACATCATCATATTTAATCAATTATAGGAGTTTTAAGTCTAAAATATCTTAGGTGGTGTTAAAATTACTAAACATACATTTAACGACCATATAACGAGTTAGAAGATGCTTAAAGACCACTTAACGAAAATTTCAAAAAAGTCACGTAGATATTGATACGCTCTCGTTGGTATCGATATTTCTCATAATGGGTATCGATACAGATTGGAAAATTGGTACCTTTTTAGCATTCTATTTCTCTTTAAAATTGAAAACCTAGTATTTTATCGATACATGACAAAAGTTTCTATATTTTACACCTAGAGTATCGATACTTGAAAATTGGTATCGATACCAAAATATGCTACTATTTTCCTGTACATTCGTTTCAACATGGGGTATCGATACTAAGACCCTAGTTATCAATACCTCTATATAAAATAGCAAAAATTATAGTAAAATAGGGCATAATACACACATAAACGTTTACCCCTTTAACATGCATCAGCTAACACACCATCCAACATCGAAATGACCATAATTATAATCCCAATTCAACTTCTCAACCTCAAATATTCTAACTAAAGCAATACCAATAGAATAATGATGAACATTCATCAAATTCTAAAAGTCTATAAACATATCAAAATATCAAAGAAATAATATGCATATCCAACTAACATTCTAGCCATATTGCCTTTATTTCCATAGTATAAAAGAATAATAATGTCACCTACACAATTTACTAAGCCTAACTAGGATCATTTCCTCAGAATTTTCACACCGCTCATACCGCAATGCTAACTGTCTCCAAGGTTTGAAAAGAGTATGTGAGCTTAACAAGCTTAGTGAATGAATGGAAAAACCACCAAATAAACATGATGTCATTTGTTAAATGAAAATAATCAAAGCACAATTACTTACATAATTTACTATAATGACATACTATAATACTCATACAATATCTACCAATTCATCCAGCTTTACAATCACATATTTAAGCATACATCACATTTTATAGAATCAAATTTAACGATAAATTGACACTAGAGGCTATTAAACATAAAAGTGGGCTCAATCACCACACATTGGATACTCGGATTGTAACACCCCAAATCCGACCTAGAAGTTAGACTCTAGTTCGGCGTGTCATATTAGAGTGCTTTTGAGAACCACGTATTTTTCTTTTAAAACTCATTCGAAAGCTAAGGTTTCTAAGTCAAAACAAGCTCGTTTAAAGGTTAAAGCCTTTTTGTGAAAAACTCAAAATATTTGAGCAATTTGTTATCCATTTGAAAACGTAATTACTTTTAAAACCTTATTCGTTGTTATAAGTGAAAACCCAAGTAAGTTGCGGAAGCTCATAAAAATTTGCAAATTTGCGAGAACGTGTTGATTTGAAAGTAGTTTATGTTTTTAGAAAACCGAGTTCTACTTTAAACAGATATAAATTGTAATAACTAACAATCCTAAATTAAAAAATCCAAAAATTACGAGAGGCCTTATTACGACCCAGAAATTATAAATAAAGTAAATAGAGTCCAAATCAAATTTAAAGGTGTGGCCTGCTCCAAGTCCCTCGTAGCGTCGAACCGTCTATGTTCGAGGATTATCTGTACATTTAAAAAGTTGGGTGAGTTTACGAAAACTCAGTGTGTGCCCCAAATAAAAACAACAGAGTCATGCAGAACAAACTAGGCCTGAGCCCATCATAGCAATAGTGACAGACTGGGCTTGAGCCTATACAAAAACGATGTGGGCCCCAACCCTCTCAGTACAGAAATCAGATATAGTTGGGCCTTGGCCCACTCAAATGCAGAATCAGAACAGATCAGATACAGAAAACCTATAACATGCCCACCAACCCTACACACCATCTCCGTACCACCAAACACACTATGTGGAGATAAAATTGACCCACCCAACCCTACACACCAAGTATAGGGATAAAATCGACCCACCCAACCCTACACACCAAGTATGGTACTGTGAACGACACATGTCAGATATACGCAGTATAGTTGCCAGATAACAGGCTAAAAAGCCTTTCAGTCTTCCTTTTCTTCAATAACAACCCACCCAATGCAATGTAACATAATATTATAGCATGGTAAAATACAAATAACAGATCATACAATCATCATCAAACAAAGCATATATACATAATTAGGTCACCCTATGGCAGCCATAATCATCTATATAACCTATAGGGCCAAAACTGACGTTTTACCTACGAAAAGTATTTTGGTCATTTTACCCCTTAGGGGTATTTTAGTCATTTACCAATGTGGGCCTAAGTACCCTAAGGCCCATCAAGCAAGCCCACGGTCGCCTAGCGACACATGTGATCATATCAATACAAAAACTCATCTATGGGCCGAGGCCCATTAAGCCGGCCCATGTGGGCCCACACAATCATGTGGCCCACTGAGCCCAGATTTGGCCTAAGCCAAGCAGGTATAATAACTGAGTCGATAATATACAACCGTTTACAAATTTCCACTCATGTTGGCCCACGGGCCTATTGGGTCCATCTCGGCCCGAACCCCCTAAAATCATTCATGGTGATCGCGTTACGAAGTAGGCCTAAAATCTAAGGGTTCAATCGATCACATGCGCGTTTGCACGCCCATGTGGCCAAAAGCCCATCTTTCGGCATTTCGGTATTCGACTTTTCAGCATTTGCTCGTTGTAGTCTAACAGTGTAAAAATGCACACAGCTGTTGTAAAATTGAACCCGAATCCTGCCTTCTGAGATCAAGAACCAACCCACCAACTATCAAATCACTCTTGTTTCAACAAGTACATAGTCATCTCAAAGCTACACCTTCACAAGGACCGTTATTCAAATTCATCAGTATCTAAAAATCTGTAATCAATATCACTAAAATCCAAACTCTTACCAATATAGGAAATGACCCCTTGAAAGAGGTAAATAATCAACCTACATCGCCCTTAATAGCTTCACACCCTTATAAGTATTCGGCCAAAATATAGAGTTATAAGACCACATCCAAGCGAATAGCAAAAGAGAAGAAAGAGATACCCTTAGCCCTCAGATAAAGAAATCGCCACTACCAGAGAAGAAAACTTACCAAAACTTAAGTCTAGCAGATGCACAAAACACAAAGGGATTGATCGTCCCAAAGAGAAAAATAAGAGAAAACGATGGCACAAGGTTTTGGCTTTGAAGAACCAAGGCTTCTTGGGTTCGGCCTTCACAAAAAAGAAGCAAAACTATTTGAAAAAGAGAGGGTGTAAGGGAATATTCGACTTTTCATTATTCCAAAGAGAAAAAGAAAGATGAAAAATGGATAGAGAAGATGGACTCAAACTGGATTCGGCTCTTGAAACAAGAGGAAAAGAGATGAGAAAGAAGAGGAATACTAATTCGTAGAAACAAAGTGGAAGAGAGGTTTCAAGAGAGGCTTCGACACCTTGGTATTTGTGTTATGACAAAAGTGAATCAATATTCGGGAAATAAAGTTGAAAAGAAAAGGAAAAAGAAATGACCTGAATGGTCAAAACTCCAAAATGAACACAAAAAGCTCTAGAGAAAAAGTTCCGAAAACAAAATAGAAGACCCTATTCTTACCTTGTACCCATTTCGGTACTAAGAGCCAAAAGTGACCGAATATGCACAAGGACTTCCCAGAATTGGCACCAGCCACTTACTCCAAATCCAAATCCTTGATTTTAGCCAACAACCCCAATTTGAATTCCATTCAAATTCCTTCCACTGAATAGCAGCCACCTATTTCAAATTTAATTCAAATTCCTTCCACCGCTTGACCAATTCAATCTATTACCAAGAAGAGTTTCAGTCAAACTCTAATTCTTTCCCCACGTAAGCCACAAAATTAAATCTCACATGCGCAAGGGGTAGCCTGAACTCCAGCTCTCCAAGCTCCCTACACACCGCTTGTCACTGCACCGTAACTCTTCTTATGCTATAACTCGGTCATAAATAATTATAAAGCTTACTGCCCAGCGATTGAGTTAACCAAAATAATCTAAAAATATTCGCTACTAACTAGGTTCGAACCTCTAATCCCCAGGCTATGCAACACGCCTCTTGCCACTACTTCGCCCTCCTTATTTGCATCGCTTTTCCTCCATAACTAATTATAAAGCCTTCAGGCCAGATTCTAGGTTGTTTTAAAAAAATAACCAGTATTGTCACACATGCTGCGACTTGAACCCAGCTCCCCTTCCTGCTCCTAATGCCCCTTTGCCATCAAGCCAAACGCGTCTTTTGTGTCAAGTTTTACCAGGCTTTATTAATAAGCCTTTAACCTAATGCCTAGAGTCCTCTAAAAGAAAAATGTAAAATTTTGCTAAAGCCCTAGATTGAGCCCAGGACTTTTCCCACACTACCAACCCTTCCTAAATCACTTAGTTGAATAACTAAACATGCAATTGATGAAATTTTTCTCGTCCAACAAAAATCCAAATTTCTTTGATACTCAAAGTCCATTTCTCCTAAGCCTAAAATTTAGGGTGTTACACTGATCTCCAACACACCATTGACTCAATGAGTCGAACATATCCCAAAAGCGTAGCATTTAGCTAACACTCTCACAAATCCTATGGCATGCCAAATATATCCAACGGTCTCAAAGATCACAATGCCATTATATATTCACATTATAAGTAGAACATCATCACTGCTATTCGACTTGTATAACATACCAATAATTATCACATTCACAATAACCATTACAAACATATTTCACATGTCACATTATCACATCTTAATACTTAATCCATAACATACAATCACATATTTCACAAATTAGACGAAGCGTAACATCTCGAAATAGGGCCTAAATGGAATGGTGGTTGTGAAACCACATATTCGAGATAGAAAAGTTTATTCCGATAAATTTTTATTATTTACTGAGTGATTAGATCAATGTGTTAAAGTATTGATAGAAAATTTTATGAATTGCATGTTTAATTTGCCTATTAGGGCTTAATTGCAAAAGTTGATAAATATGAGTTCTAGATGTTAAAGGATTTAATTGAAGAGCATAAATGAAGTAGAAGTCCTTAAATGGTAATTATAGCATTAGGTTTTCATGGACAAAAATGGACATACATAGGTAGAAATAACCAAAGTTTTTAATGAAGGGCATTTTAGTCATTTGGTAATTAAAATGAACTAAAAAGGGAAAAAGATGGCAAAATGTGTCCATCTTCATTAGGCCGAAATTTCAAAGGATTCTCCATAGCTAGGGTTTTGTCAAGCTTCCAAGCTCCATAGTAAGTGATTCCAAGCCCCGTTTTTAATGTTCTTTACGTTTTTGGAGTTCCAGTAACTTAATTTAGCTTATTCTAGCAATAATTTAACCTAGGGTTCATATTTGGAAAAATACCCATAGGTGAATGTGTTTATTTTGATGTTTTATGATAGAATATGAGGTTTTAAATAATGTTGAATAACTTGTGCTACTCGGTTTTAAGTGAAAACGAGTAAAATGACATAATCTATAAAAATACCTAATATTCATAAGTACATGTTAGAGTGAGAATTTGATGTTGCCATTAAGGGAAAATGATCAGTATGTCTTAAGACATAAGAATTAGGAAAAAAGTTTAATTTGCGAGCTTTGGGGGAAAAAGCGTTAATATGCAAAAGTTTAAGGGCAAAATCATAATTTTGCCAAAGTTAGAGTTAAGGACTGTTTTGATAAATGTGGATATTAAATAAGCTAAATTTGCTAATTATAGATCAAGAAGGACAAAATTTGGGGATAAACCAAGGAAAGAAAAAGGTAGAATGTAACACCCCAAACCTAGCCTGGACGTTACGATTGAATCTGGCGTGTCACATCTAAGTGTTTTTCGAAAACCATGTTTTCATTAAAACCCTTCTTATTTAAAACTTGTTGCCCACTAAAACTTGTGTTTGTTTATTTTCAAAACGTGGTCTATGAAAAGTTAATCCCTTTTAAAAATAAAACGTTATTACTTTTAAAACCTTCTTTGTTGTGGAAGCTTAATTTAATCAGTTGCGAAAAACGTAATGTGTGAAAACAATTATTATTTTGAAAAACTGCAATTTACTTCTAATTGAAATAAATCACGATAAATGAAATCCCAAATTTAAAAATCCAGAAGTTATAGAGGCCTTATTACAACCCAAGTTAAAACCAAAGTACTTTAAGTAAAAGAGCAAAACATAATAAGATCCCCGAGTCTCTCGCAGCTCCGATCCGTCTAAAGCTGGGGATTACTTGAAAGGTTACTAAACAGGTTAAGTTTATGAAAACTCAATGTGTAATCCCCTATTAAAGTAACAATGAGTAAACAGAAATAGAAATAGAATCAATTGGGCCTAGCCTATCACAGTGACAATCTTAGTATGATTGATGCATGATGCGTGCCAACCCATCCAACCAGCACACCACTCCATCCAACCTTGCACTACCTGCCGGGAATAAATCACCCACGCCATCCTTACACACCACAGTGTCAGCACCGGTTGCAGCACTAATCAGAATCGCAGTAAAGCTACTAAAATAAATACAACGTTAAACCTTCGGTAGCAATATTATATTTGGCACAAGCCATAGGTGACTGTAATAGGATTGGTACAGAGCCATCAAATAAGGTAATGTAACAGGCACACAGCCATGGAGAAATGTGATCGACACACAGTCATCAATAAATAAGATAGGCACATAGCCTTAGGTAAATATAATTGACACATGGTCATCAAAAAATGCGTTTGGCACGTAGCCGTAGATAAGTACGATTGGCACAAAGCCATAATCTAGGTAGCACAGAGCCACAATTAGGTCAGCACAGAGCCATAATCGGAATAAGTAGCTTTAAGCCATCAATACTTGATTCGCAGTCCTCTTATGCAACTGTGTGATCCTATCAAAATAGAACTGGGTCCACAGTCGTCTCGCGCGACCCGTGCAACCCAACCTCATGCAGTATGTCATGTATGTGAAACATCATGCCCATAAACAATCATACAAATCACAGTCACAACAGTCCAATCACGGTCATACATTCTCAGCCAAACATAGTCAAATCAATCAAATTGTATCACCAGTGAGTCGTATACCCTCGAGAGGTAAAACAGTCTTTTTACCCATTAGGGGTATTTTAGTCATTTCATACTACAGGGGTATTTTAGTAATTCTATCCTATAAGGGTATTTCGATAATTTTATAAACCAAGGGTATTTTGGTAATTTCCACAAACCAGGGGTATTCCGATAATTTTTCAATTCAGGGGTATCCCGATAATTTCACAAATCAGGGGTATCTCAGTAATTTCACAAATCAGGGGTATCTCAGTAATTTTGCAAATCAAGGGTGTTTTTGTAATTTTATAAACAAGGGGTATTTCTGTAATTTTGTAAACCAAAGGTATTTTGGTAATTTTGTAAATCGGGGGTATTTCTATAATTTTGTAAACCAAGGGTTTTTGATGATTTTGTAAATCCCTCAGAAGGTGTACAGTCGCCTTAAGCGACTCAAGTATTCTAAATAGAGATAACGTTGCGAATAGGCCTAAGGTCCGTTCTCGACCCAAGTGGGCCCACACACTCGTGTGGCCCTTTTTGCCTAAATCTAGCCTCAGATATGAGATTCACATAGTCCAGTCCAATATTTACTACACAATCATACAATTTGACCGATTGGGCCCACATGGCCCATTCCGGCCCATCATGGCCCAAAGCAGCCTAAACCTACGAGAATACTCATGATGGTCTCAACTATCACGTTAAAGTTCCCATACGTATGCACGCACACTCGTGTGGCTACCATCGTCATGTGACCGGTATTTCGGCATTTCGGTATTCCGGCATTTGCCCTTCTATAGCTAGAGTAGTGAAATACACACCTGATAGGTATTTGAAGTTAATCTACACTTTGAACGCTGTTATGCCTAGAAGCCAACAATAATCACACCCTTGACTCCCTAGGGGGTGTGTCGATCAACTACGGTCACCACCATCGTGACCTAACGGCATACAGATCAATGAATGATCCAACGCCTAACCCAAACAAACACGCCACAATACGAAAGGGATAAGCCAAGAAAGGTATGCTTAATCTCCTCATGGTTTGCTCTATTTAAAGCTAGCTTCTCGCTTATTCTCATGTTAGCTTCTCAATGTGGGATTCTCCATCAATCCTCCAAAACCAACTCATTAGTAAAATAACCAACCTTTGCGTGCAAAGGGATTCGAATCAAAATCCTCTTGATAGCCATGCCACACAACCACCACTAGGACACAAGCTCCTTTGTGTCATAAGTCCAACATATTTAAGTTTAAAGCCCACCTACTCGCTACCAGATTTATTTAAAAGAGAAACCAAAATAAATTGTAAGAGCCAAGACTTGAACCTTGGACCCCCTGCTTCCCATATGGCGTCACTTCCTTGCCACTAGACCATATATTCTTTTGTGTCTTATTTTAGCCCCTTTTATTTATAAGTTATCCCACTTGAGCTCAGGGTTCCCTTCAGGCCAAAACCAAGATTTTTTCTATACCCAAGCTTGAACCTAGAACTTCATAAAAACCCTCTAACATTCCAAAATCACTAACCCAACAATTCTAACTTGCAAATTGAGCCGATGTCTTACACTCAAGAATTTTAAACGCACCCAAGCCCAAGGCCCAATTCTTCTAGGCCCAAAATTCGAGGCGTTACATAGAAGATTAAGTTGCCAAGTTGATCGTATTTTGCATCGAGGTAAGCTTACGGTAAATAAATGTAATATTTTAATATTTTATATTAATGTTGTTATTTCTAGCATATATACATTTATTTTATGAGAATATTCCAAGTTGAATCAAAGATGAGATAACAGAGAAAAAGTATCAGAAAGCCCCGTTTGAACCTTAGGGATGTATGGTGTTTTGGGTTGAGATAGTTGAGGAACATCCAATGTAAGGCCATATCAGATATATGGCTTTGGCAGGACAAGGAACATCCCATGTAAGTCCGTATCAGATATATGGCTTTGGCAGGATAGGGAACATCCCATATAAGACCATGCCTAGAGCATGGCATTGGTAGGCTATTATCAGGCAGGAAAACCCAAGTACCCTTAGTATTCCAAACGGTTCATAAGGCTAATATACAAGCTATGTTACAAGAAAGTTCTAGTAAAGGAATGATAAATAGGAAAGTTAAAGAGTAAGTGGAGAAGTAAAATAAAGATTTTGTTGCTGATGGTGTAATATCAGTATATTTATATTTGGTGAATGTTGTCATTTATTTATTTGTAAACTTACTAAGCATTGTAGCTTACTCCTTTTCCTTTCTCTCTTTTATAGTGTAGCCAAGCCAATTTGGGAATTGAAAGGACGTCGGAGTTCGTCTCACACTATCAAAGGCTATCTCGGTATTTTGTAATTTGAAATGTTTTGAGTTATGGCATGTATAGGGACTTGGCCATTCGGTGTGTATGTCTTTATGATATGATTTAAGTATGGTATGTGAATGCTTGATGATGATTACCTATTGAAATGGCTAATTAAGAACATGTTTTGATGTTATGTTTGCCTAAATGATAGTTTATGCAAAGAGATGATGGAGTAGGAAAAGTTGGCCATGAAACAGTTTGTAACAGCAGCAGTGACGTGAATTTGAAAAATCACTAAAAATTTTAAAAGTGAAATTAAATGGTGAATGAGATATATAATTAAATCTTATTGAGTCTATTTTCATAGAAAAGAAACAAGGCAAGCAAAGGAAGTCTATATTATGAGATATTTAAATTCTTGTGATACCGGTTTAGAGGGATTTTGTGATCCCCTGTTCTGAATTTAGAAATTCACTAAAAATTATATAAAAGGAATTATGAGTTATAATTTATATTTATAGATTCCTTAGTGAGTCTGTTTTCATTAGAAACAAGTGGAAACACTAAATGAAGACTGTACTAAGAGATAATTTATTTTTAGTAAAGAGAGGTCAGAACAAAAATAAGGAGAGGTCAGAACAGTGGGACTGTGAAATAGGTGAATCTTTAACTAATAAACTGTATTAATTGGCCATACCAAAAATTCTGGAAAAATTATGGTAAGAAGATATATGAGTCTAGTTTTAGGAAAAATTTACGGATTTAAATTTCAAGTTTCGTAAATCGATTTAGAATTAATTTAGTGACCATTACGCAGGTGGACAGTTTTTTTATGAATAGTGCAAATGAATTGTTTTGATTTGTGTAAGTAATCGGAAAATTTTCAATGTTCTCGGTTTGGTCCTGAACCATTTCAATTGCATGATTTAGGGCCTCGAGGGCCCTTTTTAAGGATATATTGGATGAATGTGAATGAATTAATGTTAAAAGCAAATTTTTATGCCCCGAACTAATAAGGTAACACTAGTAATGCCTCATGCTCGACTCCGGCAACGGTCTCAGGTAAGGGGTGTTACACGAAGGGTATAAGAAAGCTTACACTCAGAACTTGGCGTAAGGGTTTCGCCTACTCCTAAGCTCCCAATTAACACTATAAATCGTGTCTACTAGCAGTAATTCCAAACACTCACCGTTTGAACTTTTGCCTAGTCACCGAAAGCCTAAGGTACATTTCCTTTCCTTTTTCCTTGCTCATCAAATGCTTTTACGGCTCCAATTCTTCAAAAAAATTAACCACTCAACAAACATAATTAATTTACAGGTATAGATACACCCAAACAATAAAAAACATAGGTCTAAGGTTCATTCCTTTTAAAACATAAATTCTCGACTTATAAATTCGAAACTCAAATATCTTAATTCCTACTCATCCTTAATGCTTAAAATTGATACCAATCCTCTAATTATTTAGCTAAGGATGATTCTTGACCTTCAAACTATACAAAACTACACAGATTCATGGTTCTGAAAATTTGACGTACAATGGCCATTTTCGCGAAAACTCAATAAAACCTTAGAATCTTTTAACAAAATTTTTGAGAAATTTTAGAAACCTTCTAATCACTTCAAAACAAGTGAAAAACACTTTGAAACATCGTAATTATTCAAAATCCCAAAATTTACCTTCGTTGAGAGTAAAATGAGCTTTTGATTGAAAATATGGAAAAATCATAAGTTGAAAAATGGTAAACTCAATGGTGTTTCTTATGCTTTTCTTGAAATTATAGGGAGGGCTGATGATTGGAAGATGATAGAAATTAAAAGAATTGTTTAGAAGATCAAAGTAGATGAATATCTCTTGGGGATTACAAGGGACAACAAAAACAATTGGGAAGAAATATGCTTCGTGAGTTCTTGTAAGTGGGTGGAAAGAAATAGGTTAAATTTAAACTTTGGTATATTTACTCTTGTGGTACTCCTAATTTTAACCCCTATTTCAAAACAGTCCACATTTTAAAATTAAAAGTCTTTTCTTCTTCATTTTAAAAAATTGATTTAACTTTCAAAAACCCATAGTTTAATATATTTTTGGGTTACCATAAGTCAAAATTTTTGAGCTTATTCCGAGCCAAAATCCATAAATTACCCTTGACCTACTAGGCTTTATATTTGGGTGTCACCAATACTGATTTCAGGTTAATTCCCACATATATAACTTCCTAGGGTCATCAAGTCTAGGATTTAAGTTCTTTCTCCCCTAACCACTGGTCTGTTAAGTGATGCTTGGTAGGCAGTACCGATTTCGGGTTCATTTTTACCTAGATGACTTCCTAGGGTCAACAATCGTAGGGTTTAATTACACTCAATCAGATCTAACGAATCTAAATTGAATTCTACTTGTCGATCAATTAATTAGATTAAAACTGTTGAAACATGTGAAATATGCATATAACATAAATTGATTCAAATATTTACACAAACATTCAATTAACACTATTAAAGAAAGAAATATAAAGAAAAGAATAAAGGAAAGAGATGCTCATTGATTTATCGATGAAAGTGTGACTTAGGAACAATCTCCACTCACAAAAGCTTCACTTCAGGATAGGATTTTCCGATTACAAGAACATAAAATAAACTAGGTAAAAAGTAAGAACGAAAGAAAAACCTAAGGTAAATATCTGTCTCCCTAAAATTGTGTGTTTAATCTAGTTATAATGGCCTTTATATAGGCTAAATTCGAAATATTAAACTACCTAAACTATCATTGAAGTACTTAGAGTTTGACTCGGACAAATACTCCTAATTTCCCTAAAAAAAGCAACTGTCACATGCAAGAAGTTTTTGAACTACACAAAAGCCGTGTTGCAACATAGGCTTATGGTGTTGCAACATCGGGTCTGGTGTCATGACAAAGCAGGGTGGTGTCGTGACATAGCCAGAAGTTTTGCTCCAAGGCTTGTTTTTGCTTCTGTCTTTGATGTTACAACATCGGTGTCTTGGTATAGTGACATAGGCATCACTTTCAGCTCGAATATGCATCTTTAGCTCTCCATTTGTCCTATAAGACCAAGTAAACTTATTTAGATATATAAAATGCAATAAAACTATTAAAAATCACAAATTACTACTTTAAGCATGAAAACCTAAATATATACTAAGATGCTTTGATTTACTATAAAACGAGCTACAATTATGTGTAAAAGGGAATGTAAGTAATAGTATAATTCATGGTAGATAAATATCCAACATAAAGGCTCTCAGAGGAGCACGCAGAGAAACTTATCACATAGATCTTGGATAGAGAGCTTGCTTCAAAACACTTGTTCATATGGAGCACCCACATATGCTAGTAAAAACACAGTTTATAAAATTGCACCTTAATACATACTTTAAAACATGGCTCATATAGGAGCACGAATAAAACATGTCTTTAAATCTTAGCTTAAAAATAACTTGAAAACATAACTTAAAAACATAGTATCAGAAATTTAAAAAAATAGAGTTTCAAAGGAAAAGCTTACTCTTAGAACTTAGTCTTAAAAACAAAGTTAATATAAAATTCACACACAAGCTACGAACCCTAAGCATTCATACTGAAAAAAACATAATAGTTAGCACACTAGAAATTCTTAACCATTCACCAAAAAACTAAGAATTTAAACAAGCTTGGCTTTGCCTTTATCCTTACTGGTAGATGGTCCGGCTGGTTCACAACATACATAAACACACACAGATTACTTAGATAGTACAAAACTAAAAGAATTCACACATGCAAGTGAACCTAGCTTTTCGGACAATAAACCCTAATAGGTTAGAGACTTACCCTGGGTGCTACAAACTTGGTTGAGAACAGAGTCTTGAAAATAGAATATTCGATGAGAGAATTTTCATGGAATAAGGGTTTATTTATAGGCACTAAGTATCCTAAAAATCTTAAGATACCCTACTTAACTTAAAAAAGACATTACGTCCATGAAAAGTATTCCTAGATACACAATATCTTTATTTCCTAATTTGAGTTTGACTCGACTTTGACTAGTGAACCCTAGTTTGCAACTCAACTAGAAAACACCAGCTTGCCAAGCACACTGGCGAACACTAGTTTGCCAAACAGACTGGAGAACACCAGCTCACAAAACTCTCTAACGAACCTAACATGTGTGAATTTGGTGAACCCCTTACTGTATCTTGTAGCCTACGCTACTTCGTCAAATCTTTGGTGAACTCATTGTTGAAATTCTTTCGGTGAACCCCTAGTTCATTGAAACCTTGGTGAACCTTCAATTGTAAGGCAAAAACTTCTAGGCTCGATCTTGGGATGTTACCATTCTCCCTTACTTAAGGCATTTCATCCTCAAAATGTTCACCTTCAAATAGTTGAGGGTATTGTTTCTTCATTGATTCTACTATTTCCCAAGTAGTTTTGGTTATCTTATGGTTTCGCCATAATACTTTGACTAAAGGAAACTTTTTTCTTCGCAAGACTTTCAGTTCATAAGCCACAATCTTCACTAGTTCTTCCTCACAAGTCAAATCATGTCACCCTTCAATATGATAAACTGACATTACATGGGATGGGTCTGCTCGATACTTCCTTAGTATGGATACATGAAATACGTTATGAATAAGATCAAGTTCGCGGGGAAACTTGAGTCAATACGCTACTGGAAATTTGAAAATATACATACTTTTCATGCCTTTTTTAACTCAAATTCATGCAAATTCGGTAAAATTCTTGTCAAAAAATATATAATTATTATAAAATAATTATTTTGTACTTAAATTATTAACATAATGAATTTTACTTTATTTTATAAGTAATTTTGATTAATTTTGATTATTTTTGATAGATTTGCACAAAGGGTGAAAAACGGCTCAACAAATACAACTAAAAGTGCAAAATCGAGAAACAATTTTGAAGCATCAAGGTGAATTAATTTTTTAGCCTAAGACGGTCTAAATTATGTGTATTAATTCATAATATAATTAATTTTAATTCATATCCAATTAAAGTTGGGTTAAATAAATTATAATTAATTAATTATAAAAAGTGACCTAGTTGAGCTGAACCGAGAAAACCGAACCGACCAAGTACTGGGCAGCCCAAAACCGTCCCACATGCTAACCCAATAAGCTTGATTGGCTGTTTAATTAGCTTGCAAAATGGCCCTTGAAGACTTTGTCAAATTGCAAATAGACCCCTCTACTATTTGTGTCTTTATAGATTTGCCCCTTTCTTAATATAGCAAGTTTGAAGTTGTGGCCGGCCAAGGGAGGGCTCTTTGGCTACTGATTTTGGCTATTTTTAGTAGAACTCTCAACCTATAAAACCACCCTTGGCTACTCATTTGAAACACACCACAACTCTCCCATCTCTTCTCTTCTCTCTCAACTTTCTCACTTCATTTCCCATCCATTTTTCTTTATCCTCTTGCCGATTTCACCTCTTGAAAAAGAGTCATTCATCCAGCATTTGAAGCAACATTCAAGTGTTCGTAGCAACCTCAGTTCAATAAGAACAAGTGGAGAAGGAAGAATGGAGCAAACCAGTCAAGCCACGGAGAAACACCGGATTTGATTCTTGTTCCCTATGCTTTTAATTTTTGGGTTATGATGAACATGTCTATGAATATTTGTGATGTGAAATGTTGAATTTAATTAACATGGCTTAAATTTAATTAGTGTTAGGTTGATTGCATTTCGTCTACTTAAATTATTAAAATTGTGTTTGTGTTGTTATAAGCCTTGGTAAGATGTTTGATTAAGTAAAATCATGACCAAGTTATTCTTGCATTACAATTGTAAGGTAACTAATGAATTAATTATTTAAACAGATTGAAATTGTAATTGATTGACACGATACTTAACCAGTGCATGTTTAATCTTTTAAGGTAGTTGAGAGTTAAATTAGCAATGGTATCTAGCGATACATTTTCCTTGCATAACTTGCAAGATTATTGTGATTAAACTGTTTCAAGGTAGAAATACATTGTTACATCACGTAGTCTTTTATGAGCTTATGAGATTGAATTAATTGTTTGAATTGGCATGGAGATATGTACAAGAGATTATTTTAATTTCATAAGTATGTATGTGCATTAACACATTTGCTTATTAAAATTTGTTTAATCAGTTGAATTGACATAAGGATATAGTCAAGAGATAAATGGATTTTTGTACGTAAGTATGTTCATAAGTTAGCAAATTACTGAGTTGCTGTGAATTTATTCGTAACAACATAAACATAAGCTTAATAATTCTAAGTTAAGAAATGTAATTAATCTAACACAATTATGTCATCTTGATTAAAATCATATTTTGAAATCGTGCATTAGAGCTTTATTTTATTTTATTTATTAACTTTACTTAGTTAAAAGTATTAGTTTTTAATCATCTCTTTAATCAAAATATTTTTATTCACCAAAGTGTTTTAAATTGCATTCATAAATAATTCTTTTCACAGTTTCTGTGGGTATGATAACTCAACATTTACTTGTCACTTTATTACTTGTTGCGATTGTGTACACTTGCACATTTCCATTGTTCTAAGTTTTTGGCGCCGTTGCCGAGGACTGTTTTAAAAGACATTATTTGTGAAATTGTTAATTTTGCATTTTGGTCTATTTATTTTTTCTATTAAATTTTAATTCCATTTTTTATATTTGTTTCAGTTGTTTATGAGTATTGATCAAATTATTGACTTACTCCCTGTAGGCCCTGAAATTGGAAGGACTTTCTGAAAAAGGAGAAGACAAGCGAACCAAAGAAGGACCGAGGATATGAATTTCAAAAATCCAAACCAAAATCCAGGAGGAACATTCACTTATAATACTCACAATCCAATCATTCTTATCGATGACAGAAACTGTGCCATTCAACAATATGCCATTCCTCTATTCAATGAGCTCAATTTGAGTATTAGGAAACCTGAAATCGAGGCACAACATTTTGAGCTGAAGCCTGTCATGTTCCAAATGTTGCAAATTATGGGTCAATTTAGTAAGATTCCTACTGAAGATCCACATCTTCATCTTCGGCTATTCATGGAAGTAAGTGACTCATTTAAACTAGTTGGGGTGACTGAGGACGCCTTGAGACTAAAATTATTTCCATACTATTTAAGAGATAGAACAAGAGCGTGGTTGAACTCCCTACCATTCGATTCCATAACTACACGGCAAGAGTTGGTTGAACGTTTCTTAATGAAATATTTCCCTCCATATTTAACCACTAAGATTTGAAATGAAATCATTTCATTTCAACAACTTGATGAAGAATCTTTATATAAGGCATGGGAGCAATTCAAGGAGTTATTACAAAAGTGCCCTCATCACGGCATTCCTTGTTGCATTCAAATTGAAACTTTCTATATTGATCTCAATATTCATAATAGAATGATGGTGGGTGCTTCGGCAAATGGATCTTTTCTTTCTAAGTCTTATAACTATGCTTACGAGATTATTGATGTAACACCCCAAACCTGACCTAGAAGTTAGGCCCGAATCTGGCATGTCACATTGAAGTGTTTTTCGAAAACCTTGTTCTCATTGAAACCCTTCTAACCGATCCCAGCTCAAAGCCCAATATTTCTAGGCCCAATTTCAGGATGTTACAATTCACCCCTCCTTAAAGGAATTTCGTCCTCGAAATTTCCATCTAACAGGGTAGTTGTGTAACAACTACACTCTATGCTATCGCTGCGTACTCTTGTAACACCCCAAACCTGGCCCAGACGTTACGGCCAAGGCTGGTGTGTCACATCACCTACAACTAACCATGTTACCTAGTTACTAAGATCAGGGTGAGCTTTGCAAAACTATTATTAATGTTTTAAGAGAAAATTCTCGATTATTGATGAATGTCCTATCTACTACCAATTATTAAGAGAGTAATATTAACACTTAGCTTTGTTACTCGTTTGAAATGTGTGATGAGTTTTGAAAATGTTTGATTAATATTGAAGAAAACTCGCGCATCTATACTCAAAATAATTTAGATAATGAAAGAGTAAGTAATTAAACCCAAAAATAAATAAAGCGGCCTTATTACAAACCCAAATCAAAAATAAATAACTGATTAAATAAAATAGTAAAATAATTTAAGTAAAACCAGAAATGCAGTCTTTGTGGCCACTCTGAATCCCACCCAGCTCCAAGTCCACTGTCTAGGGCTCACCTGCAAGAATGGAAGGGAAGGGGGTGAGTTTGGAAAACTCAGTATGCAAAGAAGCCCATCCAAAGCCCAAATCAGCTCAAGCCCACTGGGCCTAAGCCCTAACCAGTCACAATAATAACTGGGCTGAAGCCCTATTCAGATACAGTAAACTAGGCCTTAGCCCTTTTCAGATAACAGTATGGCCCATAGGCCCATCACAGTAACAGATCAATAAATATGCAGATATGCAAGCCCATCACATGTAGGGAGACTACTCCACCCACCCAACTGCTACACTCCATCCGTACCAACCATACACTCAATGTGGGGAACCTACTCAACCCACCCAACCACTACACTCCACAGATGCAGCATCGTTGCTTAGATAAGGTGGCCAAGCCACTAACAGAAATATGAGGCAAGGCTTCTTTCAGAAAATAGAATGGGCAAAGTCCTTTTCAGATATCAGTACGAGGCAAAGCCTCTTTCAGAAATAGAAATCGTGGCAATGCCACTTGCACTTCCTCCATCAACAATCCCAAATCCCATGTAACAGATATTCATGATATGGCATACAGTAAACAGAAACAGTAAAACATGCATTTCAGTCAAATTTAGCCCTAGGGGTATAACAGTCATTTTGCACCTAGGGGTAAAATAGTAATTTCTCACCCTAGAGGGGTATTTCAGTAATTATTCCAGTTTTTCGGGTTTTCAACAAATTTTAGCCACTAATAATCCAACCCTCGTCTCAGTAATTTATTTAACCCAATCTAACAGTTTTTAGTCATTGGGCTCTAAAACCCCTATTGGGCCCTACAGTGTCAATTTGCCATTTTAAGCCCGTTTAGCCAAATTCTAAGTCTAGTCTAACAAAATTAACCTACAGTTTATCAGAACATGCTCACTGCTCACTTTTACCCATATGGGCCCGTAAGCCCATTGGGCCCAAATTTAGCCTATCGAGGCCCAAATTCACCGAAGTGCACAAAATTGCACACTCAACCATTTTAGCACTTGCAATTACAGATCCAATGATTTCCAACCGACTTATGAGCGCTCGCACGCCCACAAGCTCATGAAATGCCAGAATTTTAGCATTTCGGCTTTTCGGCTTTTACCAACTTGAACTACAAGAGGGTGTTCAATACACACCTGATCCGCGACGACAGCTAACGAGATCTCCCACGATATCCTACAAGTGATCACTTGACATATCAGATTCAAGATCCAATGATAACCAACATAATTTTACTTACCATAATCAGCCATCATCACCTAGGCCCTTGAGATCTTACCTTCGTCGAAACTAGTGACTAGATCTAAATCTAGTCGTTCCACTTGTCCAAGCCCTCCGTCAGTAGCCTCTAGATCACACTAACACAAAAGAAGTCGTTTGTTAAACCCATAGAGCCTTAAACCCTTCATTCGACAGCCTCCCTAAACACCTAGGGATTTCGACTTTTCTTAAATCCCGAAATAAAGTATAAATAGGAGATTCCGATAACTTACTGACGATTTAATACCTCAGAATAATTCTATCCTTGTTTCTAACTCAGATCTGGCGTAGATTTGACCTCTAAACACGGGCAAAGAGTGAATCTAAGAGATCTATAGATTTGGCTCCTAGATCCCTATGAGTGTGGCGTTTTTTGCTTTTATTGCGATGAAGAAGATGATAGTTCCAAGTGGTGATGCCGACAGAGATTAAGGGTTTTGAGGGTGTGAAATTCGGCTAAAAGAAAAGAAGGAAGTAGGAGGATTTGGCTACAGTCAAATCAGCACAAGAACAAACTTTCAGGATTTTAGCTTTTATCAACAGTTGACTCAACTGAAGAAGGAGGAGAATGGCAATTTCAGTTTTGAAGCAAAAAGAAGAGATATGTGGATGGGAGAGGTGGTTTCGGCTTGAGAAGAGAAGAAAAGAATAGAAGAAGAGAGGAGGAGAGAAGAATAGGCAAACGACACAAGAGAAAGATTTCTTGCGTTTTCAGATTTTTGCTACACTAAGAGGTGAATGGAAAAAAAATAAACACTCTAGGTGGCTAACCCTAATTTGGCAAGACAGAAAAAGAAATTAAAACTAACCCTAATGACTACTCAAGCAAACGGCACACCCTCCATAAAGCCCTAGCTAAATTCTACCTAGGTTCTATCACATGCCCGTCACATGCACAAAAATAAAAGTATCGACACGCTTACCTTGTGACTTGAACTTTGGCTATTAACTCAGTCCACACGCCACTTTTTTAGGAACTTAGTGGCGCCACATTGCCACTTACCAAGAGCCTCTTTGTGTCTTTATTTACTAACTTTTTCGTCAAGGCCCACTTAACCAAGTCCCCTTTCACTTAAAAACCAAAATTGATATTTCTGTCGGGTTTTAACTTAGGCTTGGGCCTCCTAAAGGCTCACTAACACATTTAAACACAATTTCAGTATCCAGAACACCAAAATTTCAAAATTTCACCAAAAATCACAAAAAATAAAAAAAATCTCAAAAATCAGGGCGTTACAACTCTACCCCCTTAAAGAAATTTCAGCCTCGAAATTTACCTACTCCAAATAGTTGAGGGTATTGTTGACGCATCGTCTCTTCTGGCTCCCAAGTAGCCCCTTCTCTGCCATGATTGCGTTAAAGCACTTTCACTAACGGAACTGACTTCTTCCTCAATACTTTGACTTCTCGATCCAGAATTTGCACAGGCTCCTCCTCAAAAGTCAAATCAGTCTTTACTTCAATCTCTTCCACTGGTACAACATGTGAAGGATCCGATCGATATCATTGTAGCACGGACACATGGAAGACATCGTGAATACAGCCCAACTCTGATGGCAACTCCAACTGATACGCCACTAGCCCTATCCGTTTAAGAATCCGATAAGGCCCAATAAACCACAGACTCAACTTGCCTCTCTTGCCAAACCTCAAGATCTTCTTCCAAGGCAAAACCCTCAAGAAGAGCATATCCCCAACAGCGAACTCGATTTCCTTACGTTTTAGATCCGCATACGACTTCTACCTATCAGAGGCCTCCTTTAATCGATCTTTGATCAACTTAAATTTACTTTTAGTGTCTACTACTAATTCTGGTCCAAGAACTTGTTGCTCCCCCAACTCTGTCCAACACGTAGGCGTATGACACCTTCGCCCATAAAGTGCCTCATATGGAGCCATCTGAATACTTGCTTGATAACTGTTGTTGTACGTAAATTCCGCCAATGGCAAGTAGTCCTCCTAACTACCCCGAAAGTCGATAACACAGCCTCTAAGCATGTCTTCCAGAACCTGTATAACCCTTTCCAACTGTCCATCTGTCTGAGGGTGGAAAGCAGTACTGAAGTCTAATCATGTACCCAACACCTCATGCAACCTTTGCCAGAATCGAGATATAAACCTAGGGTCTTGATCAGAAATAATCCAAATTGGAACCTATACAGTCGCACTATCTCCACCACATACAACTTGGCCAACTTCTAAAGTGAATAATCAGTTCGAACAGGCATGAAATGGGCAGATTTTGTTAACCTATCCACAATCACCCACACAGAATCTTTCTTGAAGGGTGTCAAAGGTAGCCCACTCACGAAATCTATAGTAACTCTCTCCCACTTCTAGAGTGGAATTTTCATTGGTTGTAACAGTCTAGAAGGCAGTTGGTGCTCAGCCTTTACTTGTTGGCACGTCAGACATTTCCCCACAAATTTTGTTACCTCTCGCTTAAGTCCAGGCCACCAATACACCTCTCGCAAATCTCGGTACAGCTTATTCCCTCCAGGATGCATGGCACAAAGTCTACCATGAGCCTCTTCAGAATCATCTGCCTCAAGTCGAAGTCCTTCGGAATGCAAACTCTTCCACGAAAGCACAGAACTCCATCAACATTCAGTCTAAATTTTGAATTCTCCTCATTCTCAGCTTGCTGAAACTGAGGAACCAACGATTTATCCCTTAATTGTTTCTCCTTAATCTGCTCAGTCCAGGTTGGTCTCACTTGCAACTCCGCCAATAGACTTCCATCATCGTACAGACTCAAAGGAGCAAACATTGCTCTCAACTCAGCTACAGCCCTTCGGCTTAGCGCATTAGCCACCACATTCACCTTACCTGGGTGGTACTCAATCGAACAGTCATAATCCTTAAGCAACTCTATCCATCTTCGTTGCCTAAGGTTCAACTCCTTTTGAGTTAACAGATACTTGAGACTTTTATGGTCTGTGTATATAATACACTTTTCCCCATATAGATAATGTCTCCAGATTTTCAATGCAAAGATCACTGTTGCTAACTCTAAATCATGCGTAGGGTAATTCGCTTCGTAAGGCTTAAGCTGTCGTGAAGCATAAGCGACCACCTTACCCTCTTACATCAGTACACAGCCTAGGCCCACATGCTATACATCACTGTACACAGTGAAATCCTTTCCAAACTCTGGCTGAATAAACACTGGCACCTCAGTCAATACCTTTTTCAACGTATCAAAAGCTTGCTGCTACTTCTCAGTCCAAAGAAACACTACTCTTTTTCTTAACAGTTTCGTTAGCGGTGCAACAATCAGAGAAAATCCTTCTACAAATCTTCTGTAATAGCCTGCCAGACCTAAAAAACTCTGAATTTCTGATACTGTCCTCAGTGGTTTCCATTCTAGAACTGCCTTAATTTTTTGAGGATCTACCCTAATTCCCTCAGCAGAAAAAACGTAACCCAGAAAAGTCACCTCTCGAAGCCAAAATTCACACTTACTAAATTTTGCATAGAGTTGCTTCTCTCTCAGCACTTGCAGCACTATACGGAGATGCTCATCATGTTTCTCCTCAGTTTTTGAATATACTAGAATATCGTCAACAAAGACGACTACGAATCGGTCCAAGTAAGATTGGAACACTCAATTCATCAGATCCATAAAAGCTGTAGGTGCATTCATCAGTCCAAATGGCATAACCAGAAACTCGTAATGACCATACCGAGTTCTGAATACTGTCTTATGAATATCCACTTCCTTCACCCTTAACTGATGATATCTAGATTGAAGATCAATCTTGGAAAACACTGACGCTCTTCTAAGCTGGTCAAACAGATCATCGATCCTGGGCAGTGGGTATTTGTTCTTTATCGTCAGTTTGTTCAACTGGCAATGATCGATGCACATACGTATCGTCCCACCCTTCTTCTTCACAAACAACACTGGCGCTCCCCATGGAGACACACTCGGTCTAATGAAGCCTCGATCCAACAATTCTTGAATTTGTGCCTTCAATTCCACTAACTCCTTCGGTGCCATCCTATAGGGCGCGATGGACACTGGAGCTATTCTAGGCAGCAAATCAATTCCAAACTTAACTTCTCGATTCAGAGGTAATCCAGGAAACTCCTTAGGAAAAACATCTTTGAACTCATTAACAGTTTTGACTGTCTCCACAGTCACATCCTTAGTTTCAGTTTGGCTTACAAAAGCCAAGTACGCCTCGCATCCCTTGTGAATCAGTTTCTCAGCCCTTAAGGCTGAAACAACATTGGACAAGTAGTCCATTCGCTCTCCAATAACCATTACCTCCTCATCCTTGGCAGTCCTTAACACCATTCTCTTAGCCGCACAATCCAAAGTCGCCTTATGCTTAGTTAACCAGTCCATTCCCAAAATAAAATCGAACTCTTTGAATGGTAACTCTATTAAGTCTCCTGCAAAAATCCTACCTTGAGTCTCTAAAGGCACCTCTCTAAAGAGTTTATCTACCCTAACCGAGTGACCTAGTGGACTAATCACAGTTACCCCACTTACAGTCTCCTCAGAGTGCACACCCAACGACCCATAAATCTCACATACAACTTATGAATGGGTTGAACCCACATCTATTAGAGCAGTGTATGGCATGTAAGAGATTAAAAATGTACCAGTTATGACGTTAGGTGCATCACTCTCCTCTTGGCGGTGAGTAGTATATACCAATTCTGGCTGACGAGCTTCAGCATTTTCAGCACCCCTGCCATGTGTTCCACGTCCATGACCATTTCTGTTACCGCCTCTACCTTGACCACGACCCCTCAGCGGTAGCAGTCCACCTCGCATAGGTTGAGCAACCCTCTGATCCATGGCTTGAGCCTGATTTGGCCTCCTAGGACAATTCTTGATCTTATGTTCCTTGGACCCATAACGGAGACATGCCCTAGTAAGCTTCCAACATTCTCTAGGATGCACTCTACCACAGTCCCAACAAGCTTACGGCCTAACTATATTCACTGGAACTGCTCGGACCGATTCCTCCACTCTAGCCCTCTTGACATTTCGGTTTTCAGCACCAGATGGTCCAATATCCCTCCTAAAGCGGTTTCAATCCTGATCACGATTCTGCCGTTCAGTTCGCTTCACTTCCTCGGCTATCTTGGCCTTTTCCACTAATGCGGCAAAATCGCGCTCCCTCTACAGTGCTATCAATACCCTTAGCTCATCCCTAAGACCATCCTCAAAGAGAACACTACGCTCGTACTCAGTAAAAACTATCCCGCTGGTACACCGGGTCAACCTCAAAAATTCTACCTCATACTCAGCAACAGTCTTATTGCCCTAGGTCAGGTTCAGAAATTCCTTTCTACGTACATCCACATACCTGGCTCCGACGTACTTTCCCTTGAAAGCTGTCCTAAATAGTTCCCAAGTTACCCACTCAGCTGGGGTATCCTCCTTCACAGTGATCCGCTACTCATATGCCTCGTCTCGCAGCAGAGACACCGCTCTTTTCAGCTTCTGCTCTTCCGAGCAATCCAGATCGTCCATAATCCGTTCCGTAGCTTCTAGCCAATATTCAGCCACATTTGGGGCTACTCTAGATATGCACCTAAAAAACTATGCCCCGTTAGCCTAGAGTCGTTCCGAAATAGATCCCCTATTCATAGGCCAAAAATTAGCTCCAGCTACCCTTTCCAGCACCCTTAACATCGCCTGGGATAAGGCATCATCCCCTGCGGCCCGATCGTACGGCTCATTTTCAGCTACTGGTGGTGGTCACGCCTCACCAGCTGGCATGTGTTATGAACACGAAGACTCAGCTTGAACACTGCCTCGGCCACGTCCACGGCCTCATTCACGAGCAGCTCTCGTACTTATCACGTCTTATTTGATTACGAATTTTATGGCATTAGTTTAACATTTTAGTTGTTTATTACAAATGTCTTATGTATAGATAGGGTTTCAGAGTTTGTTTCGCAAAATCGTAGCCCAGCTACAGTCATAATCTTCTAGAGTTTTTAGTTTCCCTACAGTCTCAGTCTTACTGTTTTCAGTACTACCCTATCTATAGTATCATGATAGAGTCACAGTTCTATCTACAGTGTTATTTCAGTATAGTACAGTATAAGAAACAATAATATTTACACACTTGGTGCCGGGGATTCAATGTGCCACCTCTTCAGTTATTAGTCAGAAACCCAGGAAAACTTAAACCTTTAAAAAAAATCCAATCTTTAAAACATGTATGTCTTGAAGAAAACGAGGTTGAAAAGGTTTTTCTAAATTTTCTAAAAAATTTGATTTTCCAAAAATACCCTTCTAGGGCTCAAATTTTAAAATTTCTAAAAACTTTTTGGACCCGATTCCACAGCCAAGTTATTGCAACCGGGCTTTGATACCACTAAATGTAACACCCCAAACCCGGCCCAGATGTTACAGCCAAGTCTGGTATGTCACTTACCTACAACTAACCATGTCACCTAGTTACTAAGATTAGGGTGAGCTTTGCAAAACCGTTATGAATGTTTTAAGATAAGGTGGCCAAGCCACTAATAGTAATACGAGGCAAGGCCTCTTTCAGAAACCAGAATGGGCAAAGCCCTTTTCAGATATCAGTGCGAGGCAAAGCTTCTTTCAGAAACAAAAATCGTGGCAATGCCACTTGCACTTCCTCCATCAACAATCCCAAATCCCATGCAACAGATATTCATGATATGGCATACAGTAAACAGAAACAGTAAAGCATGAATTTCAGTCAAATTTAGCCCTAGGAGTATAACAGTCATTTTGCACCTAGGGGTAAAATAGTAATTTCTCACCCTAGAGCGGTATTTCAGTAATTATTCTAGTTTTTAGGGTTTTCAACAAAATTTAGCCACTAATAATCCAACCC
Source organism: Gossypium stocksii (assembly GCA_020496765.1). Classification (NCBI taxonomy): domain Eukaryota; kingdom Viridiplantae; phylum Streptophyta; class Magnoliopsida; order Malvales; family Malvaceae; genus Gossypium; species Gossypium stocksii. Next base: position 50,074,838 of record CM035624.1, read on the forward strand.
TTGTCTTAGTAATTTATTTAACCCAATCTAACAGTTTTTAGTCATTAGGCTCTAAAACCCCTATTGGGCCCTACAGTGTCAATTTGCCATTTTAAGCCTGTTTAGCCAAATTCTAAGTCTAGTCTAATAGAATTAACCTACAGTTTATCAGAACATGCTCACCGCTCACTTTTACCCATATGGGCCTGTAAGCCTATTGGGCCCAATTTCAGCCCATCGAGGCCCAAATTCACCAAAGTGCACAGAATTGCGCACTCAACCATTTTACCAATTGCGATAACAGATCCAATGATTTCCAACCGACTTATGAGTGCTCACACGCCCACAAGCCCATGAAATGCCAGAATTTTGGCATTTCGACTTTTGCTGACTTGAACCACAAGAGGGTGTTCGATACACACCTGATTCACGACAACTGCTAATGAGATCTCTCATGATATCCTACAATCAATCACCTGACATATCAGATTCAAGATCCAATGATAACCAACATAATTTTACTTACCATAATCGACCATCATCACTTAGGCCCTTGAGATCTTACCTTTGTCGAAACTAGTGACTAGATCTAAATCTAGTCGTTCTACTTGTCCAAGCCCTCCGTCAGTGGCCTCTAGATCACACTAACACAAAAGAAGTCATTTGTTAAACCCATAGAGCCTTAAACCCTTCATTCGACAGCCTCCCTAAACATCTAGGGATTTTGGCTTTTCTTAAATCCCGAAATAAAGTATAAATAGGAGATTCCGATAAGTTACTGATGATTTAATACTCAAAATAATTCTATCCTCGTTTCTAACTTAGATCTGGCGTAGATCTGACCTCTAAACACGAGCAAAGAGTGAATCTAAGAGATCTATAGATTCGGCTCCTAGATCCTTATGAGTGTGGCATTTTCGACTTTTATTGCGATGAAGAAGATAATAGTTCCAAGTGGTGATGCCGACAGAGATTAAGGGTTTTGAGGGTGTGAAATTCGGCTAAAAGAACAGAAGGAAGTAGGGGGATTTGGCTACAGTTAAATCAGCATAAGAACAAACTTTCAGGATTTCAGCTTTTATCAACAGTCGACTCAACTGAAGAAGAAGAAGAATGGCAATTTCGATTTTGAAGCAAAAAAAAGACATATGTAGAGGGGAGAGGTGGTTTCGGCTTGAGAAGAGAAGAAGAAGAAAAGAATAGAAGAAGAGAAGAGGAGAGAAGAATAGGTAAACGGCACAAGAGAAAGACTTCTTGCATTTTCGGCTTTTTGCTACACTAAGAGGTGAATGGAAAAAAAATGAACACTCTAGGTAGCTAACCTAATTTGGCAAGACAGAAAAAGAAATTAAAACTAACCCTAATGACTACTCAAGCAAACGGCACACCCACCATAAAGCCCTAGCCGAATTTTACCTAGGTTCTATCACATGTCCGGCACATGCACAAAAATAAAAGTATCGACACGCTTACTTTGTGACTTGAACTCTGGCCCTTAACTCAGTCCACACGCCACTTTTTTAGGAACTTAATGGCACTACATTTCCACTTTACCAAGAGCCACTTTGTGTCTTTATTTACTAACTTTTTCGTAAAGGCCCACTTAACGAAGTCCCCTTTCACTTAAAAATCAAAATTGATATTTCTGCCGGGTTTTAACTTAGGCTTGGGCCTCCTAAAGTCCCACTAACACATTTAAACACAATTTCAGTGTTCAGAACACCAAAATTTCAAAATTTCACCAAAAATTACAAAAAGTTGAAAAATCCCAAAAATCAGGGTGTTACAACTCTAATCCCAGTAACTTTAACACATACCCAAAACATCTGCTTGCCGTAGTAGATAGGTTACAATATCAATATCTAGAACATCACATCCAAACATTTCCAAACACACAGAGAATAAATAGCTAATTTAAATACAGTCCAATATCTAAAAAAACCACAGTACTTATTTCTACTACACTTAAATTTCTAAACAGACAAAAGTATTCAGAAAACTTATGGATTCGCACCGGAGACTCGGTGTGCCACACTTTTCAGAAAAGTATTCAAAACACTTTACATCTTTGAAACCAACCTCTTGAAACACAAAATTTTGAAAACCCATTCCACAGCCGAGTTTTGCAACTTGGCTCTGATACCACTTTAATGTAACACCCCAGACCCGGCTTAGAAGTTAGGCCTGAATCTAGTGTGTCATATTGAAGCATTTTTTGAAAACCTTGTTCTCATTGAAATCCTTCTAACTGATCCCAGCTCAAGGCCCAATACTTCTAGGCCCAATTTTAGGATGTTACAATTGAAAGAATTGCCAACAATAACTATCAGTGGCCAACCAACCAAGTAGCCTTAGAAAGACGAGTAGCAAGAGTACATGAAGCAGACACACTTGCTTCTTTGGCAGCCCAGGTATCCTCTATGTCTTCTATGGTTAAGAACATAACTGTTAATGGTTTCAATGGTAATCTGTCAGGGCAATAGCCAAACCAGTTCGAGGATATTTCTTGTGAATACTGTAGAGATGGCCATTTCTTTAAAATTGCCCATCGAATCAAGAGTCAAATTATTACATGGGAAATCAAAATTGGAATGGTCCGTAATCAAACTTTTACAAATCTTCATGGCAGAATCATCTAATTTTTCCATGGAGTAATCAATGGGTGGACCATTGTGACTCTGTTATGCCATTTTGACCAAATTATTCATTGGAATATTCTCAACAAGTGCAACAACACCTGCCAACTGAATCTTCAAGTGAACTTGAGAATCTACTGAAGGCATACATAGCGAAAAATGATACCACTGTAAGAAATCTGGAAAGTCAAATGGGTAAACTAACCAACGAACTTCGAAATAAACCCCAAGGTATTTGGCTGAGCAACGATGAAAATCCAAGAATTTTGGGCAAAAAACATTGCAAAGTAGTCTTTTTACCAAGTGGAAAGTAATTAGAGCCTAAGGTGGTTGAGGTTCAAAATGAGCTATTTCAACAGAGTATTGAAACTCCTGTTCCACAAAAGTCAGATACGATGATCCTTGAGGTAAGTTCTAAACTAGTTAGTTCTGATTACCTAACACCCTTGTCAATTATAGAAAAATTTTCACAGAAGAGTTGTCCAGTTAAAGCTAAGATTCTACAACTACCATATCCTCATAGAGTCCAGAAGCAGCAAAATGATATTTAGTTAAAAGAAATCTTTGATGATGAGGTGACTTTTAATGACTTCGATGCTGCTCAAAAATCACTTACATGCAATATTTGAACATAGTCGAACCTTCAAGGTGAAAAATGGAGGTTTTCCTTCTTTAGGTTTAGTGGAAACATGAATTAAAAGAGATGATACTTTTATTTTATGTTATTTTTTCTTTATTTAATTATTAAATTACCTTAATAACCTTATCAATTAACTAAATAAAACACCTAATTCATGCCCATCTTTCTCCACTAACATTATGAATGGTCTACTTATCATCTAAGCCCACTTAATTTAATTTTCATATCCATTTGACCCTTTTTACTAATAGAACTCTACTTTTGAACATTTTACGATTTAGTCCTTTTTACATAATTAAACATGCAAATGTCAAAATTGCTTAACGAAATTTTACTATGACCTTAATAACATCCGACAGATATTAAAATAATAATAAAATAATAATTTATTTTTTGAATTTGTGATTTTGAAACCACTGTTCTAATTTCATTAGAAATGGTCTATTACAAATCAGCTCTTAAACGAGCACAAAATTTAGCATGCAACAATTCTCTTCTCCTTCTCTAATTGAATTGTAGCTAGAAAAACAAATAAATTCTTTTAAGTGTCGTCTCTTTCGAAAAAAAAAAATCTAGGTTGAAGAAGACTCTCCTCTTTTTTAATATTCTTCTTTGTTTTTTATTAAAACCCCATTTTAGTATTAATGAGATTTTTTAATTATTATTTTATTAACATTTTATTGCATAAATAAGTAAAAAAATCCACTTGTCATCCACTATTCTTTATGTATTGGTTTAATTGTCGCTTAAGTACTCTTGATAGTTTAATAGGACAATTTTGTAAGGTAATTTTTGGCAATTTGAATGTTTAAGGACTAAAATATGAAAAATAGTAAAAGTACAAGGACTTAATGTTAAATAACAGCAAATATGGGCTATAGTGAAGTGCTATACTATTCGGTTGAGTTTGATTTTAGTTAAATTTGGTTAAATTGCAAGATTGGGGCTTAGGGATTAAATTGCATAAAAGTAAAATATTGGGGGCAATTTTGTAAAAATGTAAAAATGACTTAAAATGAATTGGTTTTATTGTTTGAATTAGTGAATTGAATGGAATTATTATTTTAGATCAAGAATAAGTGGAAAATCGAAGAGAAGAGAAAATTACCAAATAGCCCCTGTACTTGGTCATTGTTGCAATTTAATGAAGTAAGTTCATATGAACTATAGTCACTTAAATGTTGTGTAAACTGAATGTTTATTATGTTGTTTTTAGTGTAAATGAGTCAATATATATATATGTGAATATTTCCATACTATGACGAAATAACGAATATTAAGTCCCAGTAGAATTTAGGAATTCTTCGGATACAAACGACATGTGTCATTAGGGATTTCATGTTTTGGGTGCTGGTCTTGAATGTCCTTGTAACACAACTAACCCGTATCCATCACTGAAATAGAGTTACGAAGCGTTACGGGAGTTTACAGAACAAATGCAATTAATTTAGGTCATTTACTATTCATATTCGAAATTAATCGTGTCGTCCTTATATTGGACCCTCGAGGCCCAATTTAAGCATTAGAAGTAAGTTGGGACTAAATCGGGAACTCAGGAAATTTTTTGCAAAATTTCAAAATTTTGCTTATATATAGACGTCACACGCCTGTGTGGTCAGACCGTGTGGCTCACACGGCTAGGTGACATGCCTATGCCTCAGGCCGTGTGGCATACAAGGTAGGGCATACACCTATGTCCCTAACCTGTGTAACTCTCTGGCTTGCAACTTAGTTAAATGCATGGGTCTTATGACCAAGTCATATGCCCGTGTCCTAGGCCGTGTGGTTAATTTAATTTTCAAAAAATTAGGTGCAAGATTCACACGGCCATGACACACATCCGTGTACTAGGCCATGTTTTTCACACGGTTGAGACACATGCCCATGTCTCTGCCCGTGTGCCCAATTTACAACACTCTGTTTCTCAATCTTAGGATGCAGGGGACACACGGCCAAGCCACATGCCTATGTACCAGGCCGTGTGTCACACACGGTCAAGACACACGCCCGTGTGTTTACCTGTGTGGAAAAAATAAAGCCATTTTCTAGCTTTATTTTCTCACCCAAACTTGTCATCTACCTACACCAAAAAAACACAAATATATATCAACCAATTCAAGCCTCATATCCAAGCTAATCCTATCATTCTAACATGGTATATTCACACATGTACATGTACTCATGTTTATAGTCTTACCTTTTTGTAAAGATTTATATTTTACCCTAATTCAATTAAATCATACTATATGCTTATATATTAAACAAGATATACCTTATAGCAATATACCAAAATATATTACCATTAGCCATTCCAATGGTTATATTACAACCTTTACATACTTGGCAAAGTTAGCCTATACATGCCATTATACCAAAATAAGTTTTCTAGTTATACCAAAATAAATAGGTGGATAGTGTGATGATACTCTGACCAATCTCTAACCTTTACGAGCTTCCTAGCACTATACAATAGGGAAAAGAGAATCTAGTAAGCATTTAATGCTTAGTAAGTTCGTATAACATGAATTAAACTTACCAACCATGTTTATTAATATTAAGCATAAAATAACATGCTTTCCACAATTTAGCAATAGCTTAAACACATACACTTAATCAAAAAAGTTAGTCATGAAATCCATATATATATATCAAATATGCATAGATGAGCTCATCATGCCATAACTTTCAGGTATTTCATATACATTCGATACATTTTTCTTTTGATCTTACAATTTCTTATCTTAGGAAAATTGCCCGTTGAATTTCTGAAATATCGATGGATACTCAAGTAGTACACTCAAGGTGTACAATTCATAAATCCATCAATTATTGTCTAAGGGTACCCTTTTGGGCACATAATCAGAGTATACACTCTTGATCCACTTAACAAAATGCTCATCCGAGCTAAATCTTAGGAGTGCTTATTAGAGCCATAACTCAAGAACTTCACAAAGAACTTTTAATCAGGAAACTCTCAAGTAGCTTATCAGGATTCCTTTCAAAGAGCCATGTAACAGGAGCACCGGATAGCCATATCTCAAGGAGTTCAAGCGAGCTATATTAGGGTGCTCATGAAGAGCAGTGTTTCTGTTTGCAACATATGTTGGAACACAACTGATCGAATCATATCAGGATGCTCACAAAGAGCTACGGTAGTGTGCAACAAATGCAAGTTCACTACCAATCAGGTTGCTCGCAGGAACTATTAACAGAATGCTCGAGAAGCGATATTAGGATTTATTCATCTGAGCTAAATTTCGTCCGCAACATATGCAAGACCACATTTAATACGGGAAATCACATATATCCATCTATATTCAAACAGAACTTAACCCTTTTTCTAACATTTCTAAGCATATGATCATTTCTTACATTTATAACATTCATATGTTTCACATAAACTTATACTACATTTAATCCAAATAGCACATCAATTCAAACACATACACATGTTTAATTAAGTTTGTAAAACCCCAAACCTGGCCTAGACGTTACGACCGAATCTGACATGTCACATCGAAGTACTCTTCGAAATTTAGATTTGTAGATAAAAATGTGTACTTAAGTTAAAACCCATTTAGTTTTTAATGCTTGAGAAACTTTAGCCAATTAAGTTATCACTATTCGGGATCAATTTACCAAAACAATTACCATATTTATTACCATTGGTTTCTTAAACTGATTAAAACCATAGAAGCTTTTCTTTTTAAAAACCTTGAAGTTTTAAATGCGTGTTTTTCCTTGAAAATAGTCATTACTTTGAAAACTCATTTTTTTCTACTCTAGTAGTTTAAAATAAGAAAATCAAACCCAATTAAAAAAATATTAAAACCAAATGGCCTTATTACATAACCAAAAGCCCAATATGAAATTTAAGTAAACAAGTCTAAAATAGAACATTAGTGGATGTATGGCCACCTTCGACTCCCTCGTGGCTCCAAATCGCCTAAGGCTGGGAATTACCTATACAGTTAAAAAAAAGGGTGAGTTTACGAAAACTCAGTGTGTAATCCCCTATCAATCAAATAGTAAACAGTGCATGCAAAAACGGTTTGGGCCTGAGCCATATACAGTAACAGAACAGTTGGGGCTTTAGCCCTATACAGTAATAGTGTGGGCCTAAGCCCAATACAATATCAATACAGTGCAGATGTGCAACCCATCTCGATCCAACCAACACACCACCCATACCAACCAACACACCATGTGGGGATTAAATCGACTCGCCCAACCAGCACACCAATATCGCAGCAAAGCTACTAGTAGTAGTAACGCAACAAAGCGGCTAATAACAGTAAACGTGGCAAAGCTACCAGAAATAGTAAATATAAGGCAGAGCCACTAATACTTCCTCTGTAATAGTAACCCAACCCCATGCAATATGACGTGTCATAAATATTACGTGTATGCAGTATTTCACACTCGGTATCAGTCATATAAATCTCGTATACACATCAATCATCCTACCATTAGGGGTGTAACAGTCATTTTGTCAGTTAGGGGTAAAACAGTAATTTTACCCCTCAGGGGTATTTTGGTCACTTACTAATTTTAGTATCTCGGTACAGATAACGACCCCTCAGAAGGTCTACAGTCGTCTCGAATGACTCCGATGACCCAAGTGGTCATAATAGTATAAATGGGCCCAAGGCCCACTGCTCGGCCCAAATGGGCCTACACCCTCGTGTAGCCCATTTAGCCCTAACTTAGTCATGGCTATACAATCTACAAAGCCCAGTTCAATATTTTTCACCTACCGTGAATTTAATCCGTATGGGACCCATGATCCCACTAGGCCCACACGGCCCATTTTGGCCCAATGAGGCCCAAAATGGCCCCAGTCATGAAAACACTCGTGGCGTCCCTACAGTCTGCCGCCCATGATTATGTGGGTTCGGTTTACCACATGAACGTTTACACGCTCGTGAGGCCTCAAATGCCGAAGTTTCGACATTTCGACTTTTCAGCTTTTCAACAGTAACTAATTTCGGTGTAAAGTTGCACACCTAGATTGGTGAAATCGAGAGAACTGGTTATGAGCCCAAAGCCTACATTTCAATAAGGCATAAAATTAGCCTTCATTAGATAAGATTCACATACATAATCTCCCTACTGATCGATACTACTAACCTTGATCAACAGTAAAACAACCTATTGTTTTAAGATCGTTTGGTTAGAATCAAAAGGACACTCCACGGTGATTATCTATACAATGAAAGATTTGTTAAGAAAAAACCGATTAGAGATGTGGCTTAGATCCACAATTATTCTACTATAGAACACTGGGATATTTGACCTTTACCCAAAATAGAGCATCGTTATTACCTTAATGGGAGAGAGAGTTTGATCACTTTCCAAGCCTTAACGTTTCTTTACTCTACTGGAACCCTAGTAACCAACGCACATACCAACATAAAAAGAAGATAAGAATAGAAGTTAGAAAATACGAAGAAAGAACCTTTGGTATTGAAAGAAAAGGGGACAGAGAATAGCTTTAACAGAAGTGAAAAGTGTAATCACTTACCAAACAACAAGGTATTCAGCCAAATCCAAATAAGTAGAACAAATCGGTGCACAACCAGGCAATGAGTTTTCAGCCAACAAGGTTGAGATTACCAAGAGGGAGGAAGAATAGATGATAGAGAAGGAGAAGGGGGTTTTAGAAAAAAGAGAAAGCCGACTGGAAAATTTGTATTTGGTTTAGATTGGAAGATGGAGAAAAGAGAAGATTTGGCTAAACAGAGAATCGAACGATCAAGGAGAAAAGGAAGAAGGTGGACTCGACAACCAACTAGCCAAAGAAAAAGGTTGATAGGAAGGGATGAAGAGGCACAATTCGGCTAAAGTGACTCTAAATGCAAGATGAAGAAAAGAGAACCAAAGTAGGTGAAAGAGAAAACTAGCGATTTCACCAGAACCCCTAGAAGAAATCGGCTCTCAAAAGACAAAGGTACCCCACGGATTACCAAAATCAAAATCAAAAGAAGAAAAATCCCCAAAGAGCACTATACTCAATTACTAAAACAAATGAGAAAGAACCAAAATTGGAAATTGACCAACCCCACCGATTTTCACCCAAAATTTGAAAATGCAAGGAGTAGAAGAGTTCAAATTGGGTTCAAATTTCCTCCTCATATCACTCCACCGATTCTCCCTAAAATCCTCCACTGATCACTCTAAAATTCTCTCAACACTCATCCATCAGACTCCCACTGCAACACAACTACTAGCCGAACCCATCAGCAAAATAAATGCCTCAGTTTATGCTGCCAACACTTGGACCTCAGGCCTTCAATAACTCCATATACGCCACTTGCCACTATGCCACAAGGCTTTTTGTTACAAAAATCATGCGCAATTAAATATAAAGCCCACATACTAGCGTCCAGATTCATTTAAGAGCAAAAATTAAAATTTTTGCAAGAGCAAAAATTAAAATTTTGGCAAGAGCAAGGACTTGAATCACCAATTAAGGGACTTAAATACTTACCTAATTAAGCTTAAAGAGTTTTTTCTCTCTCTCCTAAGGCTAACATGCAAATTTTGAGGAAGATGATGAAAACAAGATGATAATATCTATTTTAATTTAATTATTATCTTTTAAATTTTATTACTTTCTAATTTAGTCCTTAGCCTTTTCTAATTTTCCATGGATGAATCACCAAAAAGATCCGCTAACTTTTCTTTAATGGTCTAATTACCATATAAGGACCTCAAGTTTTGAATTCTATAGCTATTTAATACTTATAGCTTCTAGAATTCAACTTTTGCATTTTATGCAATTTGGTTCTTTCCACAATTAATCACTTAATTGGTAAAATTTTCTTATTAGGATTTTCATATAACATTCCTATCCTAATATGAAACATGCAATAATATTAAAATAATTTTTCTTTCTAACTCAGATTTGTGGTCCTAAAACCACTGTTCCAATTTCATTGAAAATGGGCTGCTACAACTCCCATTTAAGGATTTTCATCCTCGAAAATCTTACCAATAAAAATATTTGGATATTATTTTCTCATGGTATCTTCCAGTTCCTAGGTAGCCTCTTCTATACCATGTCGTTGCCAGAGAACTTTTACTAATGCTACCTTTTTATTTCTTAATTCTTTTGTTTCACGTGCGAAGATTTTGATCGGTTATTTACTATATGTTAGGTTAAATCTCAACTTCTGTCAGAGAAATTACATGTGAAGGATCTGATCTATACCATCGTAACATAGACAAATAAAAAACATTATGAATTCTGTCAAGTTCTGGTGGTAATGCTAATCGATATGCAATAGGTCTGATTCTTTCTGTAATCTCATATGGTCTGATAAATCGTGGACTTAGTTTTCCTTTACGGCCAAAATTGGAGTACTTTCTTCTAAGGTGATACTTTCAAGAATACTTTGTCACTAACTTGAAATTCTATCTCTTGTCATTTGAGATCGACATATGACTTTTGGCGATCTGAGGCTACTTTCAAACTGTCCTGAATCACCTTTACCTTTTCTTCAATTTTTCAGACTAAGTCAACCCCGTGTATCTTTTTCTCACTGAGATCTGTCCAATACAATGGTGTTCTACATTTACGACCATACAAAGCTTCATACAGTGCCATTTTGATACTAGATTGATAGCTATTATTGTAAGCAAATTCAATTAAAGGTAAATACTTTTCTCAATTACCTTCAAGTTCCAGCACACAACACCTAAGCATATCTTCTAAAATCTGTATAAGACGTTTAGACTGGCCATCAGTCTGTGGATGGAATACAGTACTGAAATGTAATTGTGTACCTAGAGCTTCTTGTAACTTATTCCAGAATCGGGATATGAAACGGGGATCTCTGTCTGAAATAATAGAGACTGGCACTCCATCTAATCTAACAATTTCAAAAACATATAATTTAGCCAATCTATCTAAGGAATAATCTATACGTACCAGAATAAAGTGTACAAACTTTGTCAGCCGATTAACTATTACCTAAATAACATCTTTCTCTTTCGGAGACAGGGGTAACCTTAATACAAAATCCATGGTAATCCTTTCCCATTTCCATTCCGGTATCGTGATTGGCTGTAATAATCCTAAAGGCACTTGATGTTCAACTTTTACTTGCTGACATATCAAGCATTTGGATACAAATTCAAAAATATCACACTTTATTCCCGACCACCAATACATTTTCTTCAAATCATTGTACATTTTATTACTATCAGGATGAATAGACATTGTACCATTGTGAGCTTCATGTAGAATTTTCTATACCAACTTTGAATTCTTTGGTACACATATTCTGCCTTTGAATAATAAACAATCATTAGACCCAATCTAAAATTCTGAATCAGAATTTGACTCACATTGAACCCGCTTAGCCTGTAGCTTCACAAATTTGTTGCAGAAATGTCAGCTTAGCTTTTAACTCAGCTATGATTGAACTAAAGTTAACTGAGTATTCATTGCCCGAAAAGCAAATAAAGACTTTCTGCTTAGAGCACCAGCAACTACATTAGCTTTTCTTGGATGATAATCTATAACTAGGTCATAATCTTTCAATGGTTCAAGCCACCTGCGCTATCTCAAGTTCAAATCTTTCAGTGACATAAAATAATTCAAACTTTTATAATCAGTAAAGATATGACATTTTTCACCTAATAGGTAATGCAGCCAAATTTTCAATGTAAACACAATTGTTGCCAATTCAGGATCATGTATCGAGTAATTTATTTCATGTGGCTTTAGCTATCTAGAAGCATAGGCTATTACTCTTGCCCCTTACATCAGTACACAACCTAAACCATTCAACGATGATCCCTATAAATTACAAATTCCTTACCCGATTCAGGCTGAACTAACATGGGTGCTTCTATCAATCATGTTTTCAATCTATCAAAAATCTGTTGACATTTATTAGACCATTCAAACTTCACATCTTTTTGTAACAGACGAGTCATCGGAGAAGCTATCATTGAAAACCCTTTTACAAATCTCTGATAATATCTGGCTAATCTCAGAAAACTTCTAGCTTCTAACACATTCTTTGGTGGTTTCCAATTAACAATTCTGAAATTTTATTCGGATCTACTCTGATACCTTCAGCAAAAAGTATATGCCTGAGAAAACCAACTTCCCATAGCCAAAATTCACATTTACTAAATTTGGCATATAATTGCTTCTCACGCAAAGTTTGCAACATGGTTCTCAAATAATCAGCATGCTCATTTTCATCTCGGGAATAAACTAAAATATTATCAATAAATACCACCACAAACCTATCTAAATACGGTTTGAACATTTTGTTCATCAAATTTATAAATACCGTAGGTGCATTAGTTAATCTGAATGGCATCATAAGAAACCCATAGTCCCCGTACCTGGTTCTGAAAGCTATCTTTGGAACATCTGATTCTTTCACCCGTAGTTGATAATAACTAGAATGGAGATCAATCTTCAAAAATACAGTGACACCTTTCAATTTATCAAACAGCTAATTAATCCATCTTTTTTCTTTACAAACAGAACCTGTAACACCCTAAAACTGGCCTAGACGTTACGGCCGTATTTTGAAGTGTCACATTGAAGGGTTTTACAAACGCGAACTTATCATGACTTGATTGGATATGAAAACCTTTTTACTTGTAAGAAATCACTTTTCCATCTATCTTGATTAACCCGGTTGTAAAAGTAGTTTACTTTTAAAGATATGCTGATTATGGAAGCTTTGTTTATATTCTCGTTTGTTGTGAAAACATGGTTTTCAAAAAATAGTTATCATTTTGTAAAAACTGCACCTTAGAGCTAACAGATTTTAAATGAATTAAATAACCCAACCTTTAGTTAAAAATTTAGATAACAGCCTTATTACAGCCCAAAACAAAAATAAAAATAAAAATAATAGTCAAGTAACTTAAGTGCAAAACGATATTGAAGCGAAGTGTGGCCGTCTCTATGTCCTGCGCAGCACCAAACCGTCTATGCCTCGGGATTACCTGCACAGAAAATTAAATGGGTGAGTTTATGAAAACTCAGTGTGTATTCCCGTGCACAATAGTGTCACAGAATCAATCTGGGCCTGGGCCCGTTTTAGTACAGATCAGAGTCAGTGGGCCAAAGCCCATTACAGAGTAGTATATTATACAAACAAAGTCCTACCCAACTAGCCTCTACACTCCAACTCTGTCTAACCATCACTCCATGTGGGGATATAATCGACCCACCTAACCCTACACTCCATAGTGTAGTACTGATGCGGCACTATCAGAATTATGTTAGGCTATCAGCTTTTAGAATCATGCAGTGAAGCTGCCAGAACAGAACACTTCCTCCATAACCATATACCCCATCCCCCATGCAATGCAGCATACTAAATGACATGCTAACATGATACAGATAACACATACAGAGCATCTCATGGCATACATATTTATTTAGAAAGCATATAGGGTCAAAACAGTTATTTTACCCTTAGAGGGTATTTTGGTCATTTTGCCCCTTAGGGGAATTTTCGTCATTTTTTAGTGTGGGCCTTGGCATGATAAGGCCAATTAGTAGGCCCATGGTCGTTTAGCGACACATGCAACCAAATAGTCCAAAAACTTAATTATGGCCTAAAGCCCATCCAATGGCCCACGGCCCATTACGCCCGTTCGGACCATTTCAGCCTAACTCACGAAATCACTTGTTGTAACCATTTTTAGATGTAGGGCCACTATCCATGGCCTCAGCAGATCACATGAGCGTTCGCACGCCCATGTGGCCAACGTTCAATTCGTTGGCTTTTTGGCATTTGAGGTTTCGGTATTTTGCCTTCGAGATTTAATAGTGTGGTTAACACACCTGGAACGGAATAGATGCTTGTTGCTTCCCAAAATCTGAGCACCTAAAAGATGATTTGCAAAGCCCTTCCTTGCTAAACAGTAACGTTCTCCCCACAATCTTAACCAACCAAAGACGTGAACACTTGAAAGAAATAAGGAATCCGGCCCAATATTCAAGTCGAACCCCAAACTTTACACAGCCCCAAATAGGAGAAAACAAGACACCAAATAGTTTTGAAGTTTTGGCTCTACAAATCAAGACCCTTAGATTCAGCACCGTATAGTCTACAATCGGTAACTTGCTAAAAGAGGGGTTATGAGTCCCAATTGAAAAGATCAGAAAGAGAAGTGGAATAAACAAAGGTGGTGTAACGCTCTAATTTTTCGAGATTTTTGCAATTTTGGTGAAATTTTGAAATTTTGTGGTTTGATTAAGAAATTTATGTTTTAAGTATGCTAGTGGGCCTTTAGAAGGCCCAAGCTTAAGTTAAAACTCGGTAGAATTTTAGAATTTTGAATTTTAAGGAGAAGAGGACTTAGTTAAGTGGGCTTTTAAGAAAAAGGGAGTAAAATAAGACACAAGTGAGCCCTTGGTAAAGTGGCAGTGTGTCGCCACTTAGTTCCTAAAAAAGTGGCGTGTGGATGTGTGTGTAAGGGCCAGAGTTCAAGTCACAAGGTAAGCATTGTGTGTGTTTTAATTTTTATACATGTGCTAGTCATGTGATGGAGGTTAAGTGATACTCTAATGGAAGAGTTTGAAATGTTCATGAGATTGAATCAGGTAGGATAAGGGAAAGAGATTTTAGGAATTTTGAATGAAAGTTAGTGGTGGCTAATTGTGGGGGTCTTAGGAGGAAAATTCAGCATTTGGGTTTTGGTGGTTGCAATTTCGGCTAGTAGAGTTAGGGTGTGCCGATTGTTTTGAGTAGTCTTTCAGGTTAGTTCTGACTTCTTTTTCCTTTTTACCGAAGTGGTGTAGTGTCAGCTAGGGTTTCATTGCTTTCTCTTTTGTTTTCTCCCTTGGTTCTAAAAAGTCGAAAACGTAGCTTTTGTTTCTTCTTGTGCCGATTTGCCATAACAAAATCTTCTCTTCTCCTCTCTTCTTCAATATCCATTCTTTTCTATTCTTACCTAAAGCTGAATCTACTTTGTCCTTTCTATTTTCTTTCCAAGCCTCATAGCCGTTTTCATATTAGTCTAAACCTAAAAAGAGTGCGCCGAATTCATCTTAGCCAAAAACTCCTTCCCCTTTTACAATTTCTTTCAAAGAGCCTAACCGTAAATCCCCCCATCTCATGGCTGACTGCCTCTTTGATTGACAACCTCTCTTCTCTTCTCTCAAATCTTTCAAGAAACTGAATCACAAATCTCCTACCCCTTTCTTTGCCGACAGTTCTGTCACCTTGTGAATTCTTTTCATCCATTCTTCTCCAAAGCTGAAATAGACATACTAGGATAGATCCAAAAGCTGAAATAGTTAGATTCTTTCTCTACTCATGTTTGAGGGTTAGATCTACGTCAGATCTGGACTAGAATAGGATTGGAAGCATTCGTGACTAGTAGATCTTCGGTAAGTACTCAGATATCTTCTTTCCATTCGTTATTTCGGGTTTTAAGAAAGCCAAAAGTCCCTAAATACTTTAGGGAGGCTTTCGATTGGTGATAGGTAATGCTAGTCGTGCTAATTGGTTTATGTATTCTAGTTTGCAAGGAAAAGTGATTTAGTAAGGAGGAATAAAGGCTAAGGACGTCGTAGCGATCTAGATCTAGATCTAGTAGTTGAAATCGACAAGGGTAAGTGGTCAATATTATGGCCGAATGTGGTAAGTGATCATTATGTGGGTTATCATTGATTTGTAATCTAATATCATAGTGACCGATTGTAGGATACACGTATGGAAGATCTCGTCAACGACTGTCGCAAATCAGGTGTGTAAACGAACACCCTCTAGTAGACTAAATCGGTAAAAGCCGAAAAGTTGAAATGCCAAAATTCTGGCATTTCGTGGGCTTGCAAGCGTGCGAGCGCTTGTGGGTCAGTTGGAAGCGGTAGGATTCTGTAACTGAAATCGGTAAAGTTGGTAAGTGTGCGATTTCATGCATCTTGGTAAATTGGGCCTCGATGGGCTGAATATGGGCCCGATGGGCTGAATTTGGGCCTAATGGGCTTACGGGCCCATTTGGGTGAAAACTAGCGGTAAGTGGGTTCTAGTGATTCGTATGTTAAAGCTGTTAATCTAGACATGGAATTTGGGCTAAACGGGCTAAAATAGCTAATTGACACTGTAGGGCCCATTAAGGGTTTAGGGCCCGATAGCTCTAAGATTGATGAATGGGCTAGATATACTGTTAGGGTGGAAATTGGACTGTTAATGATTGAAATATGCATGAAACCTTAAAAACTAGTATAATTACTGAAATACCCCTAAAGGGTGAGAAATTATTATTTTATCCCTAGGTGCAAAATGACTGTTATACCCCTAGGGCTAAATTTGACTGAAATGTATGCTTTATTGTTTCTGTTTATTGTATGCCATGACATGATTATCTATTGCATGGGATTGGGTTTATTGATGGAGGAAGTGCAAGTGACATTGCCACGTTTACTGAAAGGGGCTTTGCCTCGTTTTACTGAAAGGGGCTTTGCCTCATTATACTGTTAGTGGCTTGGCCACGTTATCTGAGTAGCTATGCTGCGACTATGGTGTGTTGGGCTGGGTGGGTCGAGCTATTCCCCACAGGTGTGTTGGGCTGGTACGGGTGGTGTGTAGCGGATGTATTTAGGCTGGGTTTGGGAATGCATGCATTAATACTGATCTATTACTGTAATGGGCCTATGGGCCGTACTGTTTATTGAATAGGGCTTCAGCCCAGTAGACTGTATCTGAGCAGGGGTACGGCCCAGTAACTGAATACTGAATAGGGTTTCGGCCCAGTTATTACTGAGTTTGGATAGGGCAAAGGGCCAGTAGGCTTGAGCTGATTTGGGCTCCAGATGGGTTTTCTTTACACACTGAGTTTCCAAACTCACCCTTCTTCTTCCATCTATGCAGGTGAGCCCCAGACTGGTGGACTTGGAGCTGGGAGGGATTCAGAGTGTCCACGTAGACTGCATTGCTAGTTTTTAATTAAGTTTTTCTACTTTTATACCTATTTTAAATTATTTTTCATTATGGTTTTGGGTTTGTAATAAGGCCGCTTTAATTATTTTTAATTTTGAGTTTTCTTCTTTATTTACAATTTGATGATTTTAATAAGGCTGCACTAGTTTTCCTAAAATTAATTAATGTTTTCAAAATAAAGCACACGCATCAAACGAGTAATAGAAGTTAATCTAAGATCTTATAATAAGAAATCCCCTAGAAATTGGTAGCGGATAGGACGTTCACAATCAAACCTGGATTCTCTTGTTAAACTTTAATAATGGTTTTGCAAGACTTACCTTAATCGTAGCAACTAGGAAGCATGGTTAGTTCGTCGGTGGTGTGACACACCAGATTTGGCCATAATGTCTGGGCCAGTTTGGGGTGTTACATTTAGTGGCATCAGAGCTAAGTTGCAACAACTTGGCTGTGGATCGGGTCCAAAACGTTTCATAAAATTTTAAACTAAGGTCCAAGAAGGGTATTTTGAAAATCGATTTTAGGAAAATTTATAAGAAAACTCTTTTCAAACTTGTTTTCTTCAAAATATATTTATTCAAGGTTTACTTTACAACAAAGTATAAGTTTTTCTGGGCTTTCTGAAATCTGGTTTCTGAAGAATGGCACACTAAATCCCCGGTATAAAGTCTGTAAGTACTTCTTTCTCCTATACTGTACTGTACTGAGATATCACTGTAGATAGAACTGAGACCCTACTATGATACTGTAGTTAGGGTAATATTGAAAATTGTAGAGACTAAGACAGTAGGGAAACTAAACCCTAGAAGACTGAGACTGTAGCTAGGCTACGAATTCACGAAAACAAACTCTGAAACTCTATCTGTAGATAAGACATTTTGTAATAAACAACTGAAATATTAAACTAATGTCATAAAATTCGTAATCAAATAAGACGTTATGAGTACGAGAGCTGCTCGTGGACGAGGTCGTGGACGTTGCTGAGATAGTACGTAGGCTGGGTCTTCATCTTCAAGTCATATGCTAGCTGAGGAGGCACGACCGCTGCCGGTAGCTGAGAATGGGCCGTATGAACAGGCTGTCAGAGACGATGCTCTGTCCCAGGCAATGTTAAGGATTTTAAAGAAGGTCGCTGGAGCAAGCACTGGGATAGTGAATAGGGGGTCTATTTTTGAGCGACTCCAGGTTAACGGAGCGGAGGTTTTCAGGGGCATATCTGGAGTAGCCCCAAATGTAGCTGAGTATTGGCTGGAAGCTACAGAATGGATCATGGATGACCTAGATTGCTCGATGGAGCAGAAGTTGAAAGGAGCGGTGTCTCTGCTGCGAGACGAGGCATATCAGTGGTGGATCACTTTGAAGGAGAGTACCCCAGCTGAGCGGGTAACCTGGGAACTGTTTAAGACAGCTTTCAAGGGAAAGTACGTCAGAGCAAGCTATGTGGATGTGCGTAGGAAAGAATTTCTGAACCTGACCCAGGGCAATAAGTCCGTTGCTGAGTATGAGGTAGAGTTTTTGAGGTTGAGCCGGTATGCCAGCGGTATAGTTGCTACTGATTACGAGCGTAACGTTCATTTTGAAGATAGCCTCAGGGATGAGCTTAGGGTGCTAATAGCTCCGCAGAGGGAGCGTGACTTTGCTACATTGGTGGAGAAGGCTAAGATAGCCAAAAAGGTGAAAAGAACTGAACGGCAGAACCGTGATAAGGATCAAACCGATTCAGGAGGGATTCTGGACCTTCTAGTGCTGCAAACTGAACTGCCAAGAGAGCTAGAGTAGAGGAACCAGTCCGAGCAGTTCCGGTGAATACAGTTAGACCACAGGCTTGTGGGGACTACGGTAGAGTACATCTGAGAGAATGCTGGAAGCGTACTGGGGCTTGCTTTCGATGCGGGTCCAAGAAGCACAAAGTTAAAGATTGTCCACAGAGGCCAGCGCAGGCTCAAGCTATTGATCAGAGGGTTGCTCAACCGGTGCGAGGTGGACCACAACTGTCGAGAGGTCGTGGTCAAGGTAGGGGTGGCAACGGAAATAGTCGTGGACGTGGAGCACCTGGCAGGGGTGCTGAAAATGCAGAAGCTCGTTAGCCAGCATTGGTGTATGCTGCTCGACGTCAAGAGGAAGGTGACGCACATAACGTCATAACTGGTACGTTTTTGATCTCTAGCATGCCATACACTACTTTGATAGATATGGGTTCAACTCATTCGTATGTTGCATGTAATATATCTGGGTCATTGGGTGTGCACTCTGAGGAAACTGTGAGTAGGATAACTGTAATAAGGCCACTAAGTTACTCGGTTAGAGTAGACAAACTCTTTAAGGAGGTGCCTTTAGAGACTCAAGGTAGGATCTTTGCTGGAGATTTGATAGAGCTACCGTTCGGAAAGTTTGATCTTATCTTGGGGATGGACTGGTTGACTAAGCATAGGGCGACTCTGGATTGTGTAACTAAAAGGATGGTGTTAAGGACTACCGAGGATGAGGAGGTAACGGTTATTGGGGAGCAAAGGGACTACTTGTCCAATGTTGTTTCGGCCTTAATGGCTGAGAAGCTAATTCGCAAGGGTTGCGAGGAGTACTTGGCTTTTGTAAGTCAGACAGAGATTGAGGATGTGTCTGTAGAGACGGTTAAAACTATTAAGGAGTTTTAAGATGTCTTTCTTGAGGAGCTTCTTGGATTACCTCCGAACCGAGAAGTCGAATTTAGAATCGACTTGCTGGCTGGAACGGCTCTAGTGTCCATCGCACCTTATAGTATGGCACTGAAGGAGTTAGTGGAACTGAAAGCACAAATCCAAGAGTTGTTGGATAGAGGATTTATTAGACTAAGTGTGTCTCTATGGGGAGCACTAGTACTGTTCGTGAAGAAGAAGGATGGGACGATGCGTATGTGCATCGATTATCGCTAGTTGAACAAACTGATGATAAAGAACAAGTACCCACTACCAAGGATTGACGATCTGTTCGACCAGCTTAGAGGAGCTTCGGTATTTTCCAAGATCGATCTTTGATCTGGATACCATCAGTTAAGGGTCAAGGAGGTGGATATTCATTGGATAGCATTCAGAACTCGATATGGTCATTACGAGTTTCTGGTTATACCATTTGGACTGACGAATGCACCTGCAGCATTCATGGATCTGATGAATCAAGTATTCCAATCGTACTTGGATCGATTTGTAATCATTTTTATCAACGATATTCTGGTGTATACGGAAAGTGGGAGAGGCATGATGAACATCTCCGTATTGTTCTGCAAGTGCTAAGGGAGAAGCAACTCTATGCAAAATTTAGTAAGTGTGAATTTTGGTTGTGAAAAGTGACATTTCTGGGTCAAGTATCAAAAATTTAGAGTTTTCTAGGTTTGGCAGGGTACTACAGAAGATTTTTAGAAGGATTCTTTCTGATTGCTGCACCATTGACGAAACTACTGAGGAAAGGAGTAGTGTTTGTATGGACTGAGAAACAGCAAGAAGCTTTTGATAAATTGAAGAAGGTATTGACTGAGGCGCCAGTGTTGATTCAGCTGGAGTCTGGGAAGGATTTCACTGTGTACAATGATGCATCGTATGTGGGACTAGGCTGTGTACTAATGCAAGAGGGTAAGGTGGTTACTTATGCTTCACGACAGCTTAAGCCTCACGAAGCGAATTACCTTACGTATGATTTAGAGTTGGCAGCTGTGGTTTTCGCGTTAAAAATCTAGAGACACTATTTGTATGGAGAAAAGTGTATTATATATATAGATCATGAGAGTCTCAAGTATTTGTTGACTCAGAAGGAGTTGAATCTTAGGCAACGAAGATGGATAGAGTTGCTTAAAGATTGTGACTATTCGATTGAGTATCACCCAGGCAAGGCAAATGTGATGGCTAATGCACTGAGCCGAAGGGCTGTAGCTGAGTTGAGAGCAATGTTTGCTCGTTTGAGTCTATATGACGATGGGAGCTTGTTAGCAGAGTTACAAGTGAGACCAACTTGGATTGAGTAGATCAAGGAGAAGCAGTTAGAGGATGAGTCGTTAGTTCATCGATTTCAGCAAGTTGAGAATGAGGAGAATTTTGATTTTGGACTGAATACTGATGGAATTCTGTGCTTTCGTGGAAGAGTTTGTATTCCAAAGGACTTTGACTTGAGGCAGTCAATTCTGAAAGAAGCTCATGATGGACCTTGTACAATGTATCCTGGAGGGAATAAGTTGTATCGAGACTTGAGAGAGTTGTATTGGTGGCCTGGACTTAAGCGTAAGATGACCGAATTCGTGGGAAAATGTCTGACATGCTAGCAAGTAAAGGCTGAGCATCAACTACCTTCTGGACTATTGCAGCCAGTGAAGATACCACTTTGGAAGTGGGAGAGGGTGACCATGGATTTTGTGAGTGGGTTGCCTTTGACGCCCTCCAAGAAAGACTTTGTATGGGTGATTGTGGATAGGTTAACGAAATCTACCCATTTCATACCTGTCCGAACCGATTACTCACTTTAGAAGTTGCCTAAGCTGTATGTGGCGGAGATAGTGCGACTGCATGGGGTGCCAATTTCGATAATTTCTTATCGAGATCCTAGGTTTACATCTCAATTTTGGTAGAAGTTGTATGAGGTGTTGGGTACGTGATTGGATTTTAGCACTACTTTTCACCCTCAGACAGATGGACAGTCGGAAAGGGTTATTCAGGTTCTGGAGGACATGTTGAGGGGTTGTGTTATCGACTTCCGAGGTAGTTAGGAGGATTACTTGCCTGGCGGAGTTTGATTATAACAATAGCTATCAGTCAAGTATTCAGATGGCTCCATATGAGGCACTTTATGGGCGAAGGTGTCGTACGCCTACGTGTTGGACGGAATTGGGAGAACGACAAGTTCTTGGACCAGAGTTAGTGGCAGATACTGAGAATAAGGTTAAATTGACTAGGGATCGGTTAAATGAGGCATCTGATAGGTAAAAATCTTATGCTGACTTGAAATGTAAGGAAATTGAGTACTCAGTGGGAGATAAGGTCTTCTTGAAGGTCTCGCCTTAGAAGAAGATATTGAGGTTTAGTAAGAAGGGCAAGTTGAGTCTGCAGTTTATAGGGCCTTATCGGGTTCTTAAGCGGGTAGGGCCGGTAGCTTATTAGCTAGAGTTATCGCCAGAGCTGGACCGTATTTATGACGTCTTTCATGTGTCCATGCTAAGACGGTATCGATCGGATCCTTCGCATGTTGTGTCGGTGGAAGAGATTGAGGTAAAGACTGATCTGACCTTTGAAGAGGAGCCTGTACAAATATTGGATCGAGAGGTCAAAGTGTTGAGAAGGAAGTCAGTTCCATTAGTAAAAGTGCTTTGGCGCAATCACGGTAGAGAAGAGGCTACTTGGGAGCCAGAAGAAGCAATGTGTCAACAATACCTTCACCTTTTTAGATCAGGTAAAATTTTGAGGCCGAAATTTCTTTAAGGGGGTAGAGTTGTAACGCCCTAATTTTTTGGGATTTTTGCAATTTTGGTGAAAATTTGAAATTTTGTGGTTTGATTAAGAAATTTATGTTTTAAGTATGTTAGTGGGCCTTTAGAAGGCCTAAGCTTAAGTTAAAACCCGATAGAATTTTAGAATTTTGAATTTTAAGGAGAAGGGTACTTAGTTAAGTGGGCTTTTAAGAAAAAGGGAGTAAAATAAGACACAAGTGAGCCATTGGTAAAGTGGCAGTGTGGCGCCACTTAGTTCCTAAAAAGTGGCGTGTGGATGTGTGTGCAAGGGCCAGAGTTCAAGTCACAAGGTAAGCATTGTGTGTGTTTTAATTTTTGTGCATGTGCCAGACATGTGATGGAGGTTAAGTGAAACTCTGATGGAAGAGTTTGAAATGTTCATGAGATTGAATCAGGTAGGATAAAGGAGAGAGATTTTAGGAATTTTGAATGGAAGTTAGTGGTGGCCGATTGTAGGGGTCTTAGGAGGCAAATTCGGCATTTGGGTTTTGGTGGTTGCAATTTCGGCTATTGGAGTTAAGGTGTGCCGATTGTTTTGAGTAGTCTTTTGGGTTAGTTCTGACTTCTTTTTCCTTTTTACCGAAGTGGTGTAGTGTCAGCTAGGGTTTCATTGCTTTCTCTTTTGTTTTCTCACTTGGTTCCAAAAAGCTGAAAACACAGCTTTTGTTTCTTCTTGTGCCGATTTGCCATAACAAAATCTTCTCTTCTCCTCTCTTCTTCAATCTCCGTTCTTTTCTATTCTCACCTAAAACCGAATCTACTTTGTCCTTTCTATTTTTTTCCAAGCCTCATAGCCGTTTTCATAATAGTCTAAACCTAAAGAGAGTGTGCCAAATTCATCTTAGCCAAAAACTCCTTCCCCTTTTGTGATTTCTTTTAAAGAGCAGAGCCATAAATCCCCTTATCTCATGGCTGATTGCCTCTTTGATTGACATCCTCTCTTTTTTTCTTTCAAATCTTTCAAGAAACCGAATCACAAATCTCCTATCCTTTTCTCTGCCGACAGTTCTGTCACCTCTTGAACTCTTTTCATCCATTCTTCTTCAAAGTCGAAATAGACATCCTAGGATAGATCCTGTAACGCCCTAATTTTTGGGGCTTTTTAGGAATTCTATGATTTTTTGGTTAATTCTTAAATTTCTGTGTTTTGACTGTATAAATTATATTCTAGTATGTTAGTGGGCCTCTAAAAGGCCCAAGCTTAGGTTGGAACCGAACGAATTTAATAAATTTTAGTACTAAGAAGAAGGAGGTCCTGAAGAAGTGGGATTTTAAGGTTAAAGTAAGTAGAATGGATCACAAAAGAGCCCCTGGAAAAGTGGCTAAATGACGCCACTAGGGAGCTATAAAAATGGCATGTGGGAGTTAGGGGGAGCTAAGGTTCAAGTCACAAGGTAAGTTATTAGTGTGTTTTATTTTTATCAGTAGGAGAGCTAAGTATTGGACTTCAGGTAAAACTCTGTCAGGAAGAGTTTGAATGGTTCATGGGAGTGATTTAAGAAGTGATAAGGGGAGCAAAAGTAAGAGCTGATCAGGGGACTTGGTGTTGGCCGAATGTTGGACTCTTGAGGAGCAAGAGTTGGCCGGTCAAGGGGGTTTTAGTTAGGCAATCGGCTAGGAGTTAGGCTTTGGCAATTCGGCATTGTGGAGAAGTGTTGCCAAATTCTTTTTGAGCATTTCCGGATTTGGTTGCTCACTTTCTTTGTTTTGTCAAAATAGGGTAAGGTTTAGTGCTTAGGGTTTCTTTTTTTCCTTCCATTTTTGCTAGAAGCCGAACACAAGCCTCCCAAATACCTCTATGCTATTTTTTTACCAACCGAATACCTACTCCTCCTTTTCTCTTTTCTTTTCTCCCATCTTATTCTTCTGTCATTCATATCCCTCCTTCTTCATCTTGTTCTCCCTCACTTTGGTACACAACCTTCCATTGTCGATTCTTCTCTTGACCGAAACCTTTAGAATCGATTGCTCTTGTTGACCGAAACTTTGATTACACCTTGCAGATTTCTTCTTAGCCGAACCTATCTCACCATCATCACTCATCTCTTTCTTTTCTTCTTTCTCTTCATCAATATCTCTCACATCTTGATAGCCGAATACCTTGTGAAGCTGAATCTCATCTTTTTCTTTCTAAAACTGAAAACCTTCATACCTGTGGTGTCAAAGTGGAATCTTTGGTTATACTTTCTTCTCCTCTCGTGTTCGTGATAGGAGCTACGGTAGATTGGGATTATACCATTATCTAGAACTCTTCTTTGGCAGTATAATGTTTTGGGGTAAGTATGCAAACCTTTTTCTTTTGATAGTTATGTGTTAAGGCAAGAAGCCGAAACCTCTTAGGGGAGGCTAACGATTTGGACTAAAGGCCTATTGGCCTATTTCTTGTGGTTCTGTGTGCGATAGTGTGGACAAAGGGTCGTTCAGCAAAGGAGTTTGGAAGGCTTACGAGGTCGAGCATCTAGAACTAGTCCGTATTCGGTAGAAAGGTAAGATCTTTAGGGACTTTGGCTGTGTTGGCTGATTATGAAAATGAGGTTAATGCTTTAGTGTTGTCGATTTTTAGACTAACGTGTTAATGACCGATTATAGGCTTTACGTATGGGGATCTCATCAACATTTCGGTAGTTAATAGGTGTGTATCATACCCTACTATAGACTAGTTTGACAAGGACGAAAAGTGACTGAAAAGTGACCGAAGGTGACCGAAAGGTCGGCACCATGTGGATCTGTAAGTATGCAATTACTCTTTGATGGTTAGATCTGAAATTGTGGATGGTAGGATTGCAGGGAGCACAATTCCGTGCATTTTGGTAAGGTGGGCTTGATGGGCTAAATATGGGCCCAATGGGTTTTCGAGCCCATGTGGGTAAGAATAATCACTAAAGGTGTTCTGTCAGACTGTAGGAAACAACACGGTTAACATTTGTAATCTGATCGTAAAAGTTGGATTAAATGGGCATAAGTTACTATTAGACACCGTAGGGCACATTAGGTGTTTTTGGGCCTAATAGCCAAACTGTTAAATTAAGTTAAATAGACTACTGTGACGACAAATAGAATAGGAGTGACTGTAATATGCGTGAAATCCCTAAAGAACTGGTAAATTACTAAAATACCCCTAAGAATGGAAAATTACCATTATGCCCCTAGGTACAAAAATAACCGTTATACCCCTAGGGTTAATTTTATCTGAGATGCATGATATTCTGATTCTGTATGATGTATGCCATGACATGTATATCTGTTGCATGGGTTATGGGTTATATTGATGGAGGAAGTGTTCTGGTGGCCTCGCCACATATATCTGTTTTGGTGGCCTCGCCACATATATATCTATTCTGGTGGCCTCGCCACAATATCTGTATCTAGTGACTCTGTCACAATATCTGATCTGGCAGCCTCGCTGCAAATTCTGTGGTGTGTAGCGGATGGGTGGGTCGAGTAGTCTCCCCACAAGCTGTAAGGTTGGTACGGGGGTGTATGTGGATAGATCTGGGCTGGGCTTTCTGCATACGTGATATATCTATTCTATATTTGTTATGGGCCTATGGGCTTCATTTTGATTCCTGTACTGGGCCAAGGCCCAAATAAATCTGACTCTGAGGCTTGATCTGTTTTGGGCTATGGTTGGGTTATGTTACGCACTGAGTTTACCAAACTCACCCTTTATTTTCATCCATGCAGGTAATCCCTAACCATAGTGGGCTTGGAACTGTGAGAGATTCGGAGTGGCCACATCATCTGCAAATTTGGTTTTCATTTAGTTAGTTTATTTTAAATATCTCATTTTACTATTTTGGGTTTTAAGTTGTAATAAGACCGCTCTTTAAATTTCTTTCTTTTTTTTTATGGTTTATTACTGGTTTTATTTATACTTTACCGAAACTGCTAGTTATAGGTCGTGCAGGTTTTAATCAAATTTATTGAATGTTTTCAAAGCATAACAAACGTAACAAATGGGTGACTTAAAGACTTAATAAACTGACTTTTCGCTAAACCACTGTTTGTACAAAAATCACTTAGTCACCTTTAACAAAGAACACACACTCAGTCGTAAGTCCATGTACCACGTCAGATTTGGCCATAACGTCCAGGCCAGGTTTGAAGTGTTACATTTAGTGGTATCAGAGCTAGGTTGCAACAACTCGGCTGTGGAATGGGTCTAAAAACAAAAGTTTTTGGAATTTTTAAAAGTAAATTTAAACAAAGATTTTCGATAATCACTTTGAGAATTTGTTTTCAAAATTGTTTTAAGATTTTCTTTCCACAACAAATGATTTCAAAAAATTAAAATCCAGTTTTCAAAAATTTGGTTTTGAAAAGGTGGCACACCGAATCTCTGACCCAAGTCTGTAAGTATCTTTCTGAAATTTTCTGAATGTTTTTGAATTATCTACTATATGTCTGTACTGAAACCCTATTATGATACTCTAGTTAGGGTGATACTGAAACTGTAGGAATTCCGATAAGTAGACTGAGATGGTAGCTAGTCTACGATTCTGCGAAAAATAAACTCTGAATTATTGTCTGTTCATAAAACATCTGTAATAAACACTGAAATATTTAACTAATGCATAAAATTCATAATTAGATAATACAATATGAGTAAAAGAGCAGCTCGTGGAAGAGGCCGTGGGCGTGGCCGAGGTAGTGCATGGGCTGGATCTTCGTCTTTAGGACATATGCCGACAACAGATGCACCGGTACCACCAACAACAGAGGTGGAGTCTAACAATCGAGGTGCCGGGGATGACGCTCTATCTCAGGCGATGCTTCAAGTTTTGGAAAGGGTTGGTGGGGCAAGTACGGGAAACGAAATTCGAGGATCTATTTCTGAGCGGCTCAGGGCTAATGGAGCGGAGATCTTTAGGGGCGTATCTAGTGTAGGTCCGAATGTGGCTGAGTACTGGTTAGAGGCTACAGAGCGAATTATGGATGATTTGGACTGCTCTGTAGAGCAGAAGCTAAAAAGAGCCATATCGTTACTTCGGGATGAAGCTTATCAATGGTGGCTCACGGTGAGAGATGGAACTTCAGCTGATAGGGTGACTTAGGAGCTGTTCAAGACATCCTTCAAAGGAAAGTATGTTGGGGCTAGTTATGTGGACACCCGCAGGAAAGAATTTTTGAATCTAGTTCAAAGGGGTAAGACAGTTGCTGAGTACGAGTCTGAGTTCCTGAGACTGAGCCGGTATGCTACTGGGATAGTCGCTACGGAGTATGAACGTAGCATGTGTTTTGAGGATGGTCTTAGAGATGAGCTCAGGGTGCTGATTGCTCCGCAGACGGAGCGTAACTTCACTGCTTTAGTGGAGAAATCTAAGATAGCTGAGGAAGTGAAGCGTATAGAAAGACAGAATCGTGAGAAGGATCGAAACCATTTTCGGAGAGATTCAGGACCTTCAGGTGGTGCCAACAGGAATGTTAAGAGGGCAAGGGTGGTAGAGCCAGTTTGAACAGTACTGATGAATATTGTTAGACTGCAAGGTTGTAGGAATTGTGGTAAGATACATATGGGTGAGTGTCAAAAACATTCTGGTGCTTGTTTCCGATGCGGATCTTTAGAGCATAGGGTTAAAGACTACCCTCAGGAACCAGATCAGGTTCAAGCTATAGATTAGAGAGTCGTTTAACCAGTGAGGGGTGGACCACATCCTCCGAGAGGACGTGGACAAGGTAGAGGTGGTAATGGTAATGGTCGAGGACGAAGGGCACCTAGTAGGGGTGTCAGATATGCTGAGGCTCGTCAACCAGCGTTGGTGTATGTAGCTCGTCGCCGAGAGGAGGGTGATGCACCTGACATCATAACGGGTACATTTCTGATTTCTAGTATGCCATACACTGCGTTGATAGATGTTAGATCTACCCATTCATATGTTGCATGTGCCATATCTGGGTCGCTGAGTGCGCGCTCTGAGGAGACCGTGAGTGGGGTATCTGTACTAAGTCCTTTGGGTTACTCGGTTAGGGTATACAAACTGTATAGAGACGTGCCTGTAGAAACTCAAGGTAAAATTTTCTCTGGAGATTTGATGGAACTACCATTCGAGGAATGCGACCTCATCTTAGGGATGGATTGGCTTGTTAAGCATAGGGCTACTCTGGATTGTGCTGCCAAGCGAATGATGTTAAAGACCATGAAGGATGAGGAGGTTATGGTGATAGGCGAGCGAAGGGATTATCTGTCTAATGTGGTGTCAGCATTGAGAGCTGAGAAGTGGATTCGTAAGGGTTGTGAGGCTTACTTGGCATTTGTAAGTCAATTAGAAACTGAGGATCTGACAGTGGATAAGGTTAGAATAGTTAAGGATTTTCAAGATGTTTTTCTAGAGGAGCTTTCGGGTTTGCCTCTGAACCGAGAAGTCGAGTTTGGAATCGACTTGTTGCTTGAAACAGCACCAGTGTCCATCGCATCTTATAGGATGGCATCGAAGGAGTTGGTGGAGCTGAAAGCTCAGATTCAGGAGTTGTTGGATACAGGCTTTATTAGGCTGAGTGTGTCTCCGTGGGGAGCACCAGTGTTGTTCGTGAAGAAGAAAGTTGGATCAATGCGCATGTGCATCCACTATCGGCAGTTGAATAAATTGACGATTAAGAACAAGTACCCTCTACCGAGAATCGATGATTTATTCTACTAGCTTCGGGGAGCTTTGGTATTTTCCAATATTGACATTCGATCTGGATATCATCAGTTAAGGGTTAAAGAGGAGGATATTCACAAGATGGCGTTCAGAACTCGGTATGGTCACTATGAGTTTTTGGTTATGCCATTTGGGTTGACAAACGCACCTGTAGCATTTATGGATCTGATGAATCGAGTGTTCCAGCCATACTTGGATCGATTCGTGGTCGTCTTTATCGACGATATTCTGGTATATTCTGAAACTAAGGAAAAGCATGATAGCATCTCCGTATTGTGCTACAAGTGCTGAGGGAGAAGGAGCTTTATGCGAAATTCAGTAAGTGTGAGTTCTGGTTGAGGGAGGTAACTTTCTTAGGTCATGTTGTCTCTGCTGAAGGAATCAAGGTGGACCCTCGAAAGATTGAAGCGATTCTGGAATGGAAGCCACCGAAGTCAGTATCAGAAATTTGGAGTTTTCTGGGTTTTGCTGGTTACTATAGAAGGTTTGTGGAAGGATTTTCTGTAATGGCAGCACCACTGACAAAATTTGTGAGGAAAGGAATACCGTTTGTTTGGACCGAAAAGCAGCAAAAAGTTTTTGAGAAGTTGAAGAAAGTTCTGACCGAGGCACCTGTATTGATTCAGCTGGAGTCTGGGAAGGATTTCACCGTGTACAGTGACGCATCACATGTAGGGTTGGGCTGTGTGTTGATGCAAGATGGTAAAGTGGTTGCTTATGCATCGCGACAGCTTAAACCTCATGAAGTAAACTATCCTACTCATGATCTGGAGTTGGCAATAGTAATCTTTGCACTCAAGATTTGGAGACATTATTTGTATAGAGAAAGGTGTACCATATACACGGATCATAAGAGTCTTAAGTACTTGTTGACTCAGAAGGAGCTGAATCTTAGGCAACGAAGATGGATAGAGTTACTTAAGGATTATGATTGTGCGATTGAGTATCACCCAGGCAAAGCTAATGTGGTGGCTGATGCCCTAAGTCATAGAATCGTACCTGATCTGAAAGCAATGTTTGCTCGTTTAAGTCTGTATGATGACAGTAGTCTGTTAGCAGAACTGCAAGTAAGGCCAACCTGGCTTGATGAGATTAAGGAAAAGTAGTTAAAGGATGAGTCTCTAGTTTCTCAATTCCAACAGGTTAAGAATGGGGACCCTTCTAAGTTTGGACTGAACAGTGAGGGAATTCTGTGTTTCCGAGGTAGAGTTTGTGTTCTGAAGGACTCTGACTTAAGGCAAGCAATACTGAAGGAAGCTCATGGAGGACTGTGTGCTATGCATCCTGGAGGGAATAAAATGTATTGTGACTTAAAAGAATTGTATTGGTGGCCTGGACTGAAACGAGAAGTAACGGAATTTGTAGGGAAATGTCTGACTTGCTAGTGAGTAAAAGCTGAACATCAGTTACCTTCCGGACTTTTCAGCCAGTGAAAGTACCCCCTTTGGAAGTGGGAGAGGGTAACCATGGACTTTGTGAGTGGATTACCCTTGACATCGGTGAAGAAGGACTCGATTTGGGTGATTGTGGATAGGTTGACCAAATCTGCTCATTTCATACCTGTCCGCACTGATTATTCACTTCAGAAGTTAGCCAAATTGTATGTGGCAGAAATTGTGCGACTGCATGGGGTGCCAGCATCGATTATTTCTGATCGAGATCCTAGATTCACATCTCAGTTCTGGCAAAGGTTGCATGAGGCATTGGGAACATGACTGAATTTTAGCACAGCTTTTCATCCTCAGACTGATGGTCAGTCGGAAAGGGTTATTCAGATTCTAGAAGACATGTTGAGGGGATGCGTTATCGACTTCCGAGGCAGTTGGGAGGATTATCTATGGTTGGCAGAATTCACATACAATAACAGTTATCAGGCTAGTATTCGTATGGCACCTTATAAAGCGCTGTATGGACGTAAGTGTCGTACACTGATAAACGATAAATTATACATATTTTACCTCATGTTTAGCCTATATTTTGGATGAATTATCATTAGATTTGTGAGAATTGTTGCTCTTAATCCTTCTATGTCATGTCTTATACTCAGAAGAGCATAGGGAAGAGAAAAGAACGAGAAATGGGCCAAAAACAAAGAAAATGGGCCAAAGTGTGAAAACGGCACGGCCCAAGGAGTCACCACATGGCCGTGCGACACGGCCGTGCCACACAAGGTCCAACACGGCCCAGCCCCAACAAGCACGGCCAGGCTACACGACCGTGCCACCCTCAACAGGCTCACACGGCCTCTTATCGAAATCACACGGGCGTGGCACACGGGCGTGTCCCTATCATGAGAAAGTTTAATTCTACTCGAAAAAGGATACTTAGGGGCTAAGAAAGCCATTCTAAACTCTATATAAAGACCCTAGGAGGCAACTTCAAGGGTGTGCTTATTTCCCGCTAAGGGAATACTCTTTTCTTTTAAGAAGGAGCGTCATAATTCTGCCAACACAAGGAGTGAAAGGAAGGAATTACTCCAAGGGAAGCAGATTGATTCTTCCCAGAAGCCAGAATTCTACATCAAGACAGAGGATCTCCCTAAATTCCTTCAAGGGTTTTTGGGTTTTTGACGAAGATTTAGAAGCGATAGTTCGCAGAAATCGCACAGAGATCAAACGAAGCCTACAGTGTCTAGAACAAGATCAAGAACAAAGGCCAGAACCTACAGAAGAGATGGAAGCAAATCAAAACATTCCACCACCTCCCGCAATAGTCGCTCCACCTGCAAATCAAGAACAAGCTCCTTGCATTATGTATGATTATGCTAAGCCTAGTTTGGTTGGTACCCTAACTATCATTCTTAGACCTATTATTGCTGCTAATAATTTTGAATTAAAGCCTAACACTATTCAGATGATACAGTAATTGGTGCAGTTTGATGGTTTACAGGATAAAGATCCAAATTCACACATAGCCAATTTTTTGGAACTCTGTGATACCTTTAAAATTAATGGCGTTTCTGATGATGCCATTCGTTTAAGGCTATTTCCATTCTCTTTGAGAAACAAAGCCAAACAGTGGTTAAACTCTTTACCACGAGGCTCAATCACCACATGGGAACAAATGACCAAAAAAATTTTACTTAAATATTTTCCTCCAGCTAAAATAACTAAATTACGAAACGATATCTCTTCTTTTGTGCAGATGGATTTAGAAACACTCTACGATGCCTGGGAGAGATACAAAGATCTTTTGAGAAGATGCCCTCATCATGGCCTACCTTTATGGCTACAAGTTCAAACCTTTCACAACGGTTTGAATCCATCAACAAGGCAAATGATCGATGCAGCTGCAGGAGGAACAATCAACAATAAAACACCCGAAGCAGCTTATGAGTTTATAGAAGAGATGTTATTGAATAACTATCAGTGGCAAGTCATGAGGACAAAGCCGACAAAAGTAGTAGGAGTTTATAATATTGATGCTGTCACTATGCTTACTAACCAAGTAGAACTTCTAGATAAAAAGTTTGATCATTTTGTTGGTTCTACGCAGGCACAGCCAGTGATGCAGTGTGACACAAATCCAGTAAATATGGTCAATCCAGACTAATCGTCCTCTTGACACAGTATGGAAACTGAGCAAGCCAACTATATGGGTAACAATTCTAGACCTCAAAATAACCCTTATAGTGATACTTACAATGCAGGTTGGAGAAATCACCCCAATTTTTCATGGGGAGG
Organism: Gossypium stocksii; assembly: GCA_020496765.1. Taxonomy (NCBI): domain Eukaryota; kingdom Viridiplantae; phylum Streptophyta; class Magnoliopsida; order Malvales; family Malvaceae; genus Gossypium; species Gossypium stocksii. Next base: position 50,107,815 of record CM035624.1, read on the forward strand.
ACACGGAAATGAAAGACAACGTTGTCCTCCGGGATTTCAGCAGCCGCCACCCCAACAAGAGAAAAAGCCGAATCTTGAAGAGATGTTCACCAAATTTATGGCTGCATCAGAAACCCGTTTCCAAAACACTGAAACAGCATTAAAGAACCAGCAAGCATCAATTCAAGTGCTTGAGAATCAAATCGGTCAGCTTGCAAAATTAATTTCAGAAAGACCACAAGGCGGACTACCAAGTAATACTGAGCCAAATCCCAGAGAACATGTCAAAGCAATTACTCTAAGAGATGGGAAAGTCCTAGCTGAACCAGAAAAGAAATCTGCTCCAAAATCTTCAAGAGACAAGGTAGAGGAATCTAAGGAAAACACTCCACCAACACTCAAGGAATACAAACCGCCTATTCCATATCCGGCAAAGTTGAAGAAAGACCGTACAGAAGCTCAATTCGGTAAATTTCTTGAACTTTTTAAACAATTACACATTAACTTACCTTTTGTTGAAGCAATTTCGCAGATGCCAAAGTACGCGAATTTCCTTGAAGAACTTCTGACAAATAAAAGGAAGTTGGAAGAATTATCCACAGTGGAACTCAACGAAGAATGCTCAGCTATTCTCCAAAATAAACTGCCGGCAAAACTGAAAGATCCAGGGAGTTTCACTATTCTTTATTTAATTGGTAGTTTACTTATTGATAAAGCCTTAGCCGATTTAGGTGCTAGCATTAATCTCATGCCTTACAAAATGTTCAAGCAACTAGGTCTAGAGGAACCAAAGCCCACTAGGATGAGTATTCAACTAGCTGATAGACCTGTTAAATATCATAGGGGAATCATAGAAGATGTGCTAGTAAAGGTAGATAAATTTATATTCCCTGTTGATTTTTTTGTGCTTGATATGGATGAGGATATTGAGGTACCTTTAATTCTAGGACGTCCATTCTTAGCCACTGCTAGAGCTGTTATTGATGTAGGGGATGGTAAATTAGTACTCAGAGTTAGTGAGGAAGAAGTCATTTTTAAAATCTATAATGATATGCAATTTTCTAAAGAACAAGATTATTCCTGTTATTTTGTTGATATTATTGATTATTTTGTTGATATTGTTGATATTATTCCTGTTATTAGTACCTTTGTTCACGAGCATATCATACACCTAGTTGTTGGACTGAATTGGGTGAGCGGCAAGTTCTTGGACCTGAGTTGGTAGTAGAGACTGAAGATAAGGTCAGGATAATTAGGGAGCAGTTAAAAGAAGCATCTGATCGGCAGAAGTCTTACGCAAATTTAAAGCGTAAGGAGATTGAGTACTCAGTGGGTGACATGGTCTTTTTGAAGGTTTCACCTTGGAAGAAGATACTAAGATTTGGAAAGAAAGGCAAGTTGAGTCCGCTTTTCATTGGGTCTTATCGGGTTCTTAAGCGAGTAGGTCCAGTGGCTTATCAGTTGGAATTACCTCCGAAGCTAGACAGGATTCACGATGTTTTTCACGTCTCCATGTTAAGGCGATATCGTTCTGACCCTACTCATGTCGTGCCGATTGCAGAGGTTAAGGTATAGCCTGATTTAACTTTCGAGGAAGAGGTCGTACAGATTTTGGATCGAGATGTGAAGGTTCTAAGAAGAATGTCGGTTCCATTAGTAAAGGTACTTTGGCGTAATCATGGCAGAGAGGAAGCTGCTTGGGAACCAGAGGAGGCGATGTGTCAGCAATACCCTTAATTGTTTGGATCAGGTAAATTTTGAGGACGAAATTTTTTTAAGGAGGGTAGAGTTATAACGCCCTAATTTTCGGGACTTTTCGGGAATTCTGTGATTTTTTGGTTAATTCTTAAATTTCTGTGTTTTGATTGTATAAATTATATTCTAGTATGTTAGTGGGCCTCTAGAAGGCCCAAGCTTAGGTTGGAACCCAACGGATTTAATAAATTTTAGTACTAAGGAGAAGGAGGTCCTGAAGAAGTGGGTTTTTAAGGTTAAAGTAAGCAGAATGGATCACAAAAGAGCCCCTGGCAAAGTGGCTAAATGACGCCACTAGGGAGCTATAAAAGTGGCGTGTGGGAGTTAGGGGGAGCCAAGGTTCAAGTCACAAGATAAGTTATTAAGGTGCTTTATTTTTATGAGTAGGAGAGCTAAGTATTAGACTTCAGGTAAAACTCTGTCAGGAAGAGTTTGAATGGTTCATGGGAGTGATTTAAGGAGTGATAAGGGGAGCCAAAGTGGAAGCTGATAAGGGGACTTGGTGTTGGCCGAATATTAGACTCTTGAGGAGCAAGAGTTGGCCGGTCAAGGGGGTTTTAGTTAGGCAATAGGCTAGGGGTTAGGCTTTGGCATATTCGGCATTGTGGAGGAGTGTTGCCAAATTCTTTTTGAGCATTTCTGGTTTTGGTTGCTCATTTCTTTGTTTTGCCAAAATAGGGTAAAGTTTAGTGCTTAAGGTTTCTTTCTTTCCTTCCATTTTTGCTAGAAGCCGAACACAAGCCTCCCAAATACCTCTGTGCCGTTTTCTTTATCAACCGAATACCTACTCCTCCTTTTCTCTTTTCTTTTCTCCCATCTTCTTCTTCTGTCATTCGTATCCCTCCTTCTTCATCTTGCTCTCCCTTACTTTGGAACACAACCTTCCATTACCGATTCTTCTCTTGACCGAAACCTCTGGAACTGATTGCTCTTGTTAACCGAAACCTTGATTACACCTTGCCGATTTCTTCTTAGCCAAACCTATCTCACCATCATCACTCATCTCTTTCTTTTCTTCTTTCTCTTCATCAATATCTCTCACATTTTGATAGCCGAATACCTTGTGAAGCCGAATCTCATCTTTTTCTTTCTAAAACTGAAAACCTTCATACCTGTGGTGTCAAAGCCAAATCTTTGGTTATACTTTCTTCTCCTCTCATGTTCGTGATAGGAGCTACGGTAGATTGGGATTATACCGTTATCTAGAACTCTTCTTTGGCAGTATAACATTTTGGGGTAAGTATGCAAACCTTTTTCTTTCGATAGTTATGTGTTAAGGCAAGAAGCTGAAACCCCTTAGGGGAGGCTAACGATTTAGACTAAGGCTATTGGCCTCTTTCTTGTGGTTCTGTGTGCGATAATGTAGACAAAGGGTCGTTCAGCAAAGGAGTTTGGAAGGCTTACGAGGTCGAGCATCTAGAACTAGTCCATATTCGGCAGAAAGGTAAGATCTTTAGGGACTTAGGCTGTGTTGGCCGATTATGTTAAGGAGGTTAATGCTCTAGTGTTGTCGATTTTTAGACTAACGTGTTAATGACCGATTATAGGCTTTACGTGTGGGGATCTCGTCAACATTTCGGCAGTTAACAGGTATGTATCATACCCTTACTATAGACTAGTTCGACAAAGAACGAAAAGTGACCGAAAGGTCGACACCATGTGGATCTGTGAGTATGCGATTACTCTTTGATGGTTAGATCTGAAATCGTGGATGGTAGGATTGCAGAGAGCGCAATTCCGTGCATTTTGGTAAGTTGGGCCCGATGGGCTAAATGTGGGCCCAATGGGCTTTCGAGCCCATGTGGGTAAGAATAATCACTAAAGGTGTTCTGTCAGACTGTAGGAAACAACACGGTTAACATATGTAATCTGATCGTAAAAGTTGGATTAAATAGGCATAAGTTACTATTAGACACCGTAAGGCCCATCAGGGGTTTTTGGGCCTAATAGCCAAACTGTTAAATTAAGTTAAAATAGACTACTGTGAAGATAAATGGAATAGGAGTGACTGTAATATGCGTGAAATCCGTAAAGAACTGGTAAATTACTAAAATACCCCTAAGAATGGAAAATTACCATTATGCCCCTAGGTGTAAAAATGACCGTTATACCCCTAGGGTTAATTTTATCTGAGATGCATGATATTCTGATTCTGTATGATGTATGCCATGACATGTATATCTGTTGCATGGCTTATGGGTTATGGGTTATATTGATGGAGGAAGTGTTCTGTTGGCCTCGCCACATATATCTGTTCTGGTGGCCTCGCCATATATATATCTGTTCTGGTGGCCTCGCCACAATATCTGTATCTGGTGACTCTGTAACAATATCTAATCTGGTAGCTTCGCTGCAAATTCTATGGTGTGTAGCGGATGGGTGGGTCGAGTAGTCTCCCCACAAGGTGTAAGGTTGGTACGGGGGTGTATGTGGATAGATCTGGGATGGGCTTTCTGCATACATGATATATCTGTTCTGTATATGTTATGGGCCTATGGGCTTCATTTTGATTCCTGTACTGGGCCAAGGCCCAAATAAATCTGACTCTGAGGCTTGATCTGTTTTGGGCTATGGTTGGGTTATGTTACACACTAAGTTTACCAAACTCACCCTTTATTTTCATCCATGCAGGTAATCCCCAACCATAGTGGGCTTGGAGCTGTGAGAGATTCAGAGTGGCCACATCATCTGCAAATTTGGTTTTCATTTCGTTAGTTTATTTTAAATATCTCATTTTACTCTTTTGGGTTTTAAGTCGTAATAAGTCCGCTCTTTAAATTTCTTTCTTTTTTTATGGTTTATTACTGGTTTTATTTATACTTTACTGAAACTGCTAGTTATAGGTCGCGTGGGTTTTAATCAAATTTAATGAATGTTTTCAAAGCACAACAAACATAACAAATGGGTAACTTAAAGACTTAATAAACTGACTTTTCGCTAAACCACTGTTTGTACAAAAATCACTTGGTCACCTTTAACAAAGAACACACATTCAGTCGTAAGTACATGTGAAACGTCAGATTTGGCCATAACGTCCAGGCCGACTTTGAGGTGTTACAGATCCAAAAGCTGAAATAGTTAGATTCGTTCTCTACTCGTGTTTGAGGGTTAGATCTACGTCAGATCTGGATTAGAATAGGATTGAAAGCATTCGTGACTAGTAGATCTTCGGTAAGTACTCAGAGATCTTCTTTCCATTTGTTATTTCGGGTTTTAAGAAAGCTGAAAGTCCCTAAATACTTTAGGAAGGCTGTCGACTGGTGATAGGTAATACTAGTGGTGCTAATCGGTTTATGTATTCTAGTTTGCAAGAAAAAGTGATTTAGCAAGGAGGAATAAAGGCTAAGGATGTGGCAGCGATCCAGATCTAGATCTAGTAGTTGAAATCGACAAGGGTAAGTGGTCAAGAATGTCTTATTATGGCCGAATGTGGTAAGTGATCATTCTGTGGGTTATCATTGATTTGTAATCTAATATCATAGTGATCGATTGTAGGATACACGTGTGGGAGATCTCGTCAACATCTGTCGCAAATCAGGTGTGTAAACGAACACCCTCTAGTAGACTAAATTGGTAAAAGTCGAAAAGTCGAAATGCTGAAATTTTGACATTTCGTGGGCTTGCGAGCGTGCGAGCGCTCATGGGTCGGTTGGAAGCGGTAGGATTCTTAACTGAAATCGGTAAAGTTGGTAAGTGTGTGATTTCGTGCATCTCGGTAAATTGGGCCTCGATGGGCTAAATATGGGCCCAATGAGCTTACGGGCCCATTTGGGTGAAAACTAGCGGTAAGTGGGTTCTAGTGATTTGTATGTTAAAACTGTTAATCTAGACATGGAATTTGGGCTAAACAGGCTAAAATAGCTAATTGACACTGTAGGGCCCATTAGGGGTTTAGGGCCCAATAGCTCTAAGATTGATGAATGGGCTACATATACTGTTAGGGTGGAAATTGGACTGTTAATGATTGAAATATGCATAACACCCTAAAAACTAGTATAATTACTGAAATACCCCTAAAGGGTGAGAAATTACTGTTTTATCCCTAGGTGCAAAATGACTGTAATACCTATAGGGCTAAATTTGACTGAAATGCATGCTTTACTGTTTCTATTTACTGTATGCTATGACATGATTATCTGTTGCATGGGACTGGGTTTATTGATGGAGGAAGTGCAAGTGGCATTGCCACGTTTATTGAAAGGGGCTTTGCCTCGTTTTACTAAAAGGGGCTTTGCCTCGTTATACTGTTAGTGGCTTGGCCACGTTATCTGAGTAGCTATGCTACAACTATGGTGTGTTGGGCTGGGTGGGTCAAGTTATTCCCCACAAGTGTGTTGGGATGGTACGGGTGGTGTGTAGCGGATGGATTTAGGCTGGGTTTGGGAATGCATGCATTAATACTGATCAATTACTGTAATGGGCCTATGGGCCGTACTGTTTACTGAATAGGGCTTCGGCCTAGTGGACTGTATCTGAGTAGGGCTACGGCCTAGTAACAGAATACTGAATAGGGTTTCGGCCCAGTTGTTACTGACTTTGGATAGGGCTTAGGCCCAATGGGCTTGAGCTGATTTGGGCTCCGGATGGGTTTTCTTTACATACTGAGTTTCCAAACTCACCCTTCTTCTTACATCCATGCAGGTGAGCCCTAGACTGGTGGACTTGGAGCTGGGAGGGATTCAGAGTGGCCACGTAGACTGCATTGCTGGTTTTTAATTAAGTTTTTCTACTTTTATACCTATTTTAAATTATTTTTCATTATGGTTTTGGGTTTGTAATAAGGCCGCTTTAATTATTTTTAATTTTGGGTTTTATTCTGTATTTACAATTTGATGATTTCAATAAGGCTGCGCTAGTTTTCCTAAAATTAATTAATGTTTTCGAAATAAAGCACACGTATCAAACCAGTAACAGAAGTTAATCCAAGATCTTATAATAAGAAATCCCCTAAAAATTGGTAGTGGATAGGACGTTCACAATCAAACCTGGATTCTCTCCTTAAACTCTAATAATGGTTTTGCAAGACTCACCCTAATCGTAGTAACTAGGAAGCATGGTTAGTTCGTCAGTGGCGTGACACACTAGATTTGGCCGTAACGTTTGGGCCGGGTTTGGGGTGTTACAGATGGGATGATAATCGGTTAAAGAAATTCAATTGAAAGTAAAAAGGTCAAGAGGAATGGTAGATGATGTTAGTATAGTTGCCCAAGCAGGGTTATGCAACTATTTGGCTTTTGAGACTGGATGAGAAAAGAAACAAGATTAAGAGATGAAGAGAATAACAAATTGGCTAGAGAAAGGGAGTTGGAGACCGATGAAGTCAAAACCGAATTTGGCTATCAAGGCTAGAAGAAGAGGTGCTTGGGATTAAGAGAGAAAAAGAAAAAATAGATTCTGCTACAAAGAAAATTAACAAGAGGGTCCGTGAAAGTTCACTTTTTTTTTAGGATTTCGACATATACACCAAAAAAAACACTCGGTACTACAAAGAAAAGAGAACACAAAGATACTAAGAAAAATGACCGAAAACATTTTGATTCTACACTTCACACACAAAACCGATTCCCCCTTACTAGACAACTCCAATTCGGCACCACCACTCCTGCCCTCATCCCTTCCTTGATTCTAGCCACCTACCACATTTGAACTCTACCCACATCCCTAAAATCACTCTTTAAGACCGATTCCACCCTCATCTAAAAGAGTTTCAGTCAACTTCCAACACTTCTATAGCGTGAGCAGCAAAATAGCATCCATTGGTACTCGGGGTAGCTCGAACCTGTGCCCTCCCCCTAGACGCACCTTACCACTTGACTAATACGCCTTTCATGCCAAAATCCCCACATAATAACTTAAAAGGCTTCTAGCCCTAGTGCCAAGATCCCTTTACCTAAAAATAAAACTTTTCCCCTAGGCTTAGGCTCGAACCTAAGCCTACCCAAGCACCCAACAATGCCCTAAACATGCTAGCCACTATGACAAACATGAAATTTTTCAATTTCATGCACACACAAAGATTTAATTCACCAGAGCGTTACAGAACCGGTGCACCCCAAGGTGAATAACTAGGTAGAGCAAAGCCCCTATCTATGAATTCTTGTAACTGTGCTTTCAACTCTTTTAATTCCGTCGAAGGTATTCTGTAGGGTGTTATCAATATCGGTGTAGTTCCCGGAACAAGATCTATAAAAAATTAAACTTATCTGTCTAGAGGTAAATGATGTAATTCTTCTAAAAATACATCAGGAAATTCATAAACAACCGGCACTGACTAAATTTTTGATTCAGTTACTTTAGCATCCAACATATATGCAAGATAAGCATCACAACCCTTTCTAACATATTTTTGTGTTGATATTGCTGAAATCACAATAGATAATCCATCTAATTTATCAGATTCAACGTGAAGTAACTCATAATTCTGACATTTCAATACAATATATTTCTGTTTATAATTTACCATTGCATCATGTTAGGCTAGCCAATCCATTCCCAAAGTCACATCAAATTCATCAAAGGGCAATAGCATCAGATTATCTAGAAAACAATAACCCTTTACCCTTAACGGGTAATTTTTACAAATTTTATCTCCCATAACACATTGGCCTAGGGGTTTGAAACTTTAACCACAAATTTAGTGGACTCAACAAGTAAATTTTTAATAGACACCAAATTTGTACATATGTATGAATGCATTGAACTAGGATCAATTAAAGCAGTAATATCAGTATCAAGTAGAAAGAATGTACCAGTAATGACATTTGGTGCAGAAGCATATTCTCTAGCACTATAGCATACATTCTTGGCGGTGCTCATTCTTCAGATTTGACTGTTGAATCTTTTGTAGTACCTCAGCTACCACTGACAATACCAGGGTAACAAGGTGGTTTTCCTCTCGAGGTAAGATTACTCAACTTTGAAGTTTGATCAATAACCTTTTCAATCATTTCTGGGCAATCTTTGAGGAAATGATCAAGAGAACCACATCGGTAACAAGCTCCACTTCTCAAACAACACTTTCAAAACTGAAATTTATTACAATATTTACATTTTAATTTAGGATTACAGACACTTCTAACACTGGTTACAGATGGAGACAGAGATCTCAGGTTAGAGCATTGAGATCCTCGCTCTTTACAAGAATACCCCGTAAAGGTGGTAGAATGATCATGATACTTCTGTGATTTCTTCAAAATAGACGATTGTGACTTGTTCATAAATCTTTTACCAGAAACTTGAGCTTCTCTTTCAGCTTGTTTCTTTTCTTTACTCAATTCTTTAGCTTTGTGTGCTCGACCAGTAAAACCGCAAATTCCCTTAATTCAAGGAATCCAATTTATAGCTTAATATCTTCATTTGATCCCTCTACAAATCTTTTCCACATATCAGCCTCAGTTGGAACCCATTCTCTAGCATACTTACTCAATCAAACAAATTCTCGCTCGTACTCTAATATAGTCATGTTTCCCTATTTGATCTCTAAAAACTCTCTTTTTCTGATCTAGAAATCTCTGACTAATGTATTTATTTCTGAATTCTATTTGGAAGAATTCCCATGTAATATTTTCTCCAGATACCACTGAAGTTATGGTATTCCACCAATGGCAGGCTGTGTCTTTTAATACGAAAACTGCACACGTTAAACATTCGACTAGAGTACACGATAATTCATCTAAAACTCGAATGGTATTTTCTAACCAGAATTCAGCTCTTTCTGGGTCATCACTAATAGTGGCTCTGAATTCCTCTGCTCCATATTTTCAAATTTTATCAACTAAAGGCTTACCAATTCTAACAGGTTCAACACCCTATGGCATCTCAAGAATAGGTTGAAGAGTAGGCGGGGGAGGTTGTTGAACAGTAGGGTTTGTTCTCATATACTCAGTGAACCATTCATTCATCATTTCAAAGAAGGTTGTTTTCACCTCCTCACCTCAGCCTTCAAATACAGGCCTCCTACTACTACTAGATATAGCTCGTTATATAGAAGCTTGAGCAGTACTCTCAGCTTCCTCAGATTCAACTCTAGCTTAGTTGGAAGAAATCGCTATATGAAAAACACATTTAAAATGGTCAGGAGATATCACACTATCACAATTTATATAATGTCATGTATAGCTATTCCCGTACATACTATGTTAATCCGAGAATATGCTAAACCATAGCTTTAATACCAATAAATGTAACACCCCTAACCCATATCTGTCACCGGAACAGAGTTACGAAGCGTTACCAAAGTTTACAGAAAAAATACATTAATTTAGGTCATTTACTATTCATATCTGAAACTATTCGTGTCATCCCTTGATTGGACGCTCGATAACCAATTTAGGCATTAAAATTAACTCGTGAATAAATCGAGAACTCAGGGAATATTTTGCAAAATTTCAAAATTTTTCTTATATACAAGGGTCACATGCCCGTGTGGTCAGGTCGTGTGGTTCACACAGCTAGGTGACATGCCCATGTCTCAAGTCGTGATGCATATAAGTAGGCACACGCCTGTGTCTCTAACCCGTGTAACTCTCTGACTTGCAACTTAGTTAAATGCATGGGTCACACGACCAAGTCACACGCCCGTGTGCTAGACCGTGTGGTTAATTTAATTTTTGAAAAATTTAGTGCAAGTTTCACACGGCCATGACACACACTCGCGTACTAGGCCATGTTTTTCACACAACTGAGACATATGCCCATGTCTCTGCTTATGTACCCAATTTAGAACATTCTATTTCTCAATTTTAGGATACAGGGGACACACAGCCAAGCCACATGCCCATGTACCAGGCCGTGTGTTACACACGATCAAGACACACGCCCGTGTGGACAAAATATAGCCATTTTCTAGCTTTATTTTCTCACCTAAACTTGTCACCTACTTACACCAAAACTTACAAATATATATCAACCAATTCAAGCCTCATAACCAAGCAAATCCTATCGTTCTAACATGGTATATTCACACATGTACATGTACTAATGTTTATAATCTTACCTTTTTGTAAAGATTTATATTTTACCCTAATTCAATTAAATCATACTATATGCTTATATATTGAACAAGATATACCTTATAGCAATATACCAAAATATATTATCATTATACCAACATTGGCGAAGTTAGCTTATACATGCCATTATACCGAAATAAGTTTTCTAGTTATACCAAAATAAATAGGTGGATAGTGTGATGATACTCTGACCAATCTCCACCCTTTGCGAGCTTTCGAGCTCTATAAAATAGGGAAAAGAGAATCTAGTAAGCATTTAATGCTTAGTAAGTTCATATAACAGGAATTAAACTTACCAATCATGTTTATTAATATTAAGCATAAAATAACATGCTTTCCACAATTTAGCAAATAGCCTAAACACAAACACTCAATCAAACAAGTTAGTCATGAAATCCATATATATATATCAAATATGCATAGATGAGCTCACCATGCCATAACTTTCAGGTATTTCATATACATTTGTTATATCTTTCTTTTGATCGTACAATTTCTTATGTCAGGGAAATTGTCTGTTGAATTTCTAAAATATCGATGGATACTCAGGTAGTACACTCAAGGTGTACAATTTAGAAATCCATCAATTCAGGTCAAGGGGTAGCCTTTTGGGCACATAATTAGAGTATACACTCTCGAGCCACTTATCAAAATGCTTATCTGGGCTAAATCTCAATAGTGCTCATTACAGCCACAACTCAGAACTTCACAAAGAACTTTTAATCAGGAAACTCTCAAGGAGCTTATCAGGATTACTCTCAAAGAGCCATGTAACAAGAGCACCGGATAACCGTATCTCAGGGACTTCAAGCGATCTATATTAGGACACTTACGAAGAGCTGCATTTGTGTTTGAACCATATGCTAAAACACAACTGATTGAATCATATCAGGACACTCACAAAGAGCTATGGTAGTGTGCAACAAATGCAAGTTCACTACCAATTAGGTTGCTTGCAGGAGCTATTAACAGGATGCTCAAGAGGCTATATTAGGGATTTTAGGGATTACTTGTCTGAGCTAAATCCCATCCGCAACATGTGCAGGACCACATTTAATACGGGAAATCACATATATCCATCTATATTCAAATAGAACTTAACTTTTTTTCTAACATTTCTGAGCATATGATCATTTCTTACATTTATAACATTGATATGTTTCACATAAACTTATACCACATTCAATCCAAATACCACATCAATTCAAACATATACACATGTTTATTGAAGTTACACGAACTTACCTCGACACTTATTCATGTGTAAGTTATTAATCCAAAACTTTTTCTTTTCCTCAGTCTAGCTTTGAATTTGAGTTATTCGGATCTATATAAATGAATTTAACATCAATTTAACACATTTCATATTCAATTGAGTTCAATTTACATTCTAGGCAAAATTATTGTTTTGCCCCTAAACTTTTCATAAATTTTAATTTCGTCCCTAGTCCCGGAAAATGAAATTTTTGCAATTTAATCCGTAATCCAGCCTAGCTGAATTCTATATATCACAATAATAGCTCATGAATTTCACAAAATCAAAAGTTTTCCATGGGTTTTACAACTTTTCAATTTAGTCCTTAAATTATGTTTTCTCTAAAATTCTCTTTGTAGAAGTTATTTATCTACTAACAACCTTTCATTTTCTACCATAAATTTCAAATTTTTAGCATATTCATCCATGGTACAACTTCTATACTTTGATATCTTTTCAAATTAGTCCCCAAAATAGAAAGATTAGACTATCCTAATCTCAAAAATATAAAAATGTCTAAAAACGGGACTTGAATACTTACCCAATTAAGTTTTAATAGTTTCTTCTCTCTCTCTCCTAGGTTTAACATGCAAATTTTGGGGAAGATGATGAAAATAAGATGATAATATCTATTTTAATTTAATTATCATCTTTTAAATTTTATTACTTTCAAATTTAGTCCTTAGCCTTTTCTAATTTTCCATGGATGAATCACCAAAAATATCTACTAACTTTTCTTTAATGGTCTAGTTACCATATAAGGACCTCAAGTTTGAATTCTATAGCTATTTAATACTTATAACTTCTAGAATTCAACTTTTCCATTTTATGCAATTTGGTCTTTTCCACAATTAATCAGTTAATCGGTAAAATTTTCTTATTAGTATTTTCATATAACATTCCTATCCTAATATGAACCATGCAATAATATTAAAATAATTTTTCTTTCTGACTCAGATTTGTGGTCCCGAAACCACTGTTCTGATTTCACTAAAAATGGGTTGTTACAATCCTACCGATGGTTGAGGTCCTGCATTTGTTGTGAATTCTCCATAGCTCGTGTGAGTGGAACAATAGAAATGTGCAAATGTACACAACAAGTAATAAAGTGACAAGTAAATGTCAAGCTATTGTACCCACATAGACTATAAAAGGGATTATTTATGAAATTAATTGTAAAACACTTTGGTGATGAAAAATATTTTAGTTTTAAAACGATGATTAAAAACTAAGGGTTAAAAACTAAGTAAAATAATTAAAGTAAAACAAGAGTTCTAAAGGCACGATTTCAAATAAGATTTAATCAAGATGACATAATTATGTTGGATTATTTACACTTCTTAACTTAGAATTATTAAACTCATGCTTATGCTGTTACGAATAAATTCATGGCAACTTGGTAATTTGCTAACTACTGCTCATACATACTTATTAAATTAACTAATCTCTTGAACATTTTTCAATGTCAACCCAGACGATTGGTCAATCCTCATAAGCATGTAAAAGATTAAGTGAGGTAACAAAGTGTTCCTACCTTAAAACAGTTTAATCACAATAACCTTGCAAGTTATGCAAGTCACTAATATCGGCAAATATAATACTAATTTAACCATCAGCTACCTTAGATGATTAAACATGCACTGATTAAGTATTGTGTCAATTAATTATAATTTTAATATGATTAAATAATTAATTCATTAGCAATCTCACATTTATAATGTGAAAATAACTTAGGCATGATTTTTCTTAATTAAGCAATTTACCAAGGCCTATAACAGCATAAACACAATTTCAATAATTCAAGCAGACAAAATGCAATCAACTCAACACGAATTAAATTCAAGCTAAATTAATTAAATTAACCATTTCAATAGAAAAAATATTCATAAACATGTTCATCAAAACAACAACGAAGAATTAAAAAGATATAGAACTAGAATCAAATCCAGTGTTTCTCCGTGGCTTGATTGGTTGCTCCGTTTTTCGCTCTTCGTTGCCCTCAGTGTCCAAGGTGGCTATGAACACCTAATTGCTACTCCAAAATGGTTGAAAAAAGGACTCTTTTCCAAGAGAAGAAATCGGCACAAGAACAAGGTGAAATGAATGGAAAATGGAGAGGAAAAGTGAGAGAGGAGAAGAGATTTGTGAGAGAATAAGAGAGTGTTGAGGGATGCTTTGAATGGGCAGCAAAAGGGGGGTTTTTATATAGCTGAGGATGACTGCTAAAAATAGCAAATTTCAGCAGCCGAAGATGCCCCTCTTGGCCGGCCACACATATGGCAAAGTTGGTGGCTTTCAACTTTGTTAAAAATAGCCTGGGGAAAATCTGAAAAGCCATAATTAAATGAGGGGTTTGAATGCAATTTGGAAGTCTTTCAAGGGTCTTTTTGCAAGCTCATTTAATCAGATAAAATGCTGATTTAGGTCAGCATATGGACGGTTCTAGGCTGCCCAATTGGTGGCTGGTTCGATTCACTTAATTCGGTCCAACTGGTGTGGTTCAATTAGACCCCTTTCTTTCACAATTTAATTAATAATAATTTATTAACCCAAATTAATTGAGTATAAATTAAAATTAATTATTTTATGAATTAATACACATATTTTTGGACCGTCTTAGGCTAGAAATTAATTCGCCTTGATACTTCGAATTACTTCTCGGTTTTGTTCTTCTCGTAGTGTCTGTCGAGCCAATTTTCGCCCTTTGCGCGAATCTGTCTAAAATAATTAAAATTTACCAAAAATAATTATAAAATTGACTAAAATTTAATATGTTCATATTTTTAATACAATTTATTTATTTTAATAAAATTAATTATTTTTGGACAAGAATTTTATCGAAACTGCACGATTTTGAGTAAAAACATGTATGAAAAAGTATATAAATTTTTGTGTTTCCAGTGAGCAACATCGTGTAGGTAATTCTGACCCATATCTCATGTGAGTAGGCTCATTTCACAGCTCATGTGAGTATTAATGTAAAGGAAAGGTTACGGTTATATGTAAAGGCACACTTCGTGTGAGCTTTCCCGAGTATCCATGTAATTCTAGATGGTTCAACGGGTAAGTAAAGGAATGGAACAGTAAGTAACTTAAAGGAAAGGTTCATAACTATATGAAAAGGTTTATTCTTATGTAATGAATCTTATGAAATCTATTTATGTTATAAATGAGTTTATATGATTGTCAATGAATCTACTAACATGTGAGCTTGATGATGCTTGAATAGGCTTATGTTAAAATCATGGTATTAGAAACAATAAGTAAGCAAATGGAATGAATTAGGAATGTATGGTAACAATGATTAATTAACTGTTATGTTTATACATGGTTGATTATTTATGTATCATGAACAAGTATACTAACTTGTGAGTTTAAGTGTGTTATATATAGGCTTCTACTAAGCTTATGGCATTGGTAATGGTTTGTGTTTATTCTATAAATTTTGTCATGGAAATGGTAGGATATGTTTTAAGCTTATACAAGCTTACAAAGCATTCATTGCTTACATAGTTATTTTCCTTTGTTTTATAGATTATTGAAAGCTCGATTGGTTGGAAGTTTGTCGGAGATTTATCACACTATCTAATGGACATTTCGATAGTGTTTTGAGGAATTTGGTTAAGGTTTATAATGGCATGTATAAGGTGATTTGTAATTGTATTATGGCGTATGTGTTAATTATGTCTTGGCGTGCATAAACTTTGGAAAACTATGTTGATTTGATTTACTTTGATGCCTTATCAAGTTAGGTTGTTTTAGTAGCTTTAAAGTGCTTGTTTTTATGGTTCTCTTGGCTTGTCAATGATGTCTTGAAAGTGATTACTTGTAACATGATTTAGTTCATATTTAAGCTAGGTCATCATGTATGGAAATGGCAATGTTAACATGTATAAGTCTTTTGTGTTGTTGGTGGTTGATTTAGCATGCCTAGGTCTTTAAAGATGATGTTCATTGATGAACTTACAAAGATTATTAAGTAAAGTCTTGTTGGCCACATTAGGGTAATTGAAATGTATGATGTTATGGTATACTTGTATTGGCTTGAAATTCATAAATGTCGTATGTTTTGGTAAATGGTGTTTGAATGTAATTGTGGTGCCCTTGAATGGCATATTGGTTAGTTGAACTAGGGTTTTGAAATGACATTTTGATGTATGTTTGGATGATGTTTAGGTTCCTTTAAAGTGTGCACAAATGAGTAAAATGATCATGCATGGTTGTGTTATAAAATGGCTTGATTTGGGTGAAATTTGGGTTCACACGGCTTGAGACACGGGCGTGTGGCTTAGCAGTGTGAAGCACATGGCCTGGCGACACAACCGTGTGTCATTGAGAATTTCTCAAGGTTCCCAGTCAGTGAGTTACACGGCCCAACACACAACCTGGCATACGGGCATGTAGGGTAACTTGAAGAGTTACATGGCCTTACACACGGGTGTGTAACCTTACTCACAGAGTTACACTGGCTGGGACACTCCAGTGTGTCCCTAGTTCAAAAGATACACTGCCTGAGACACCGGTGTGTGTCTCAGCCATGTGAGCCAAACAACCCAACCACATGGGAGTGTGACCATTGTTTCCCAATTTTTGCAATTTTTTCCTAAACTTTCTGATTTTTTTCAAATTGGTCCCAAATTGCTTCTAAGCTATTCTTAGGGCATCAAAGGGCTCGATTTAGGGATAATGTACATGTATATGAATGGTTTATGATGTGATTGAATTATTGAGTGACATAATGTTCAAATGTTCCTAATTGTACAGTAATACTATGAAACCCTAATTTGGCGATGGAGATGGGTTAGGGTGGTTACATTTCTGACGATTTAGATCACTCACCAAAAACTAAGAAACTTAAACAAGCTTAGCTTTGCTTCAACCCTTGCTGGTAGATGGTCTGATTGGTTTGCAACATCCATAAACATACAAATTACTTAAATAGAAGCTAACCTAGCTTTCTGGACAATCAAACCTAACAGAACAGTAACATACTGATAAACGTTAAATTATACATGTTTTTACCTCATGCTTAGCCTAAATTCTAGATGAATTATAGTTGAATTTGTGGAAATTAGTGCTCCTAATCCTTTTATTTCATGGCTTATGCTCAGGTAAGCATAGGAAAGTGAAAAGAATGAGAAAATCGCTGAAAACAGAGAAAATAGGCCAAAGTATGAAACAACACGGCCTGGAGGTTCGCCACAGGTCGTGCCACCTTAATAGGCCCGAGCACGGCCTGGGCCTTGATCTACACGGGCATGGCACACGGGCGTGTCCCTGTCGTAAGAAAGTTCAATTTCACTCAAAAAAGGATACTTAGGGGCTAAGAAAGGCATTCCAAAACTCTATATAAAGACCCTAAGAGGCAACTCCAAGGGTGTACTTTTCTCCCGCCAAGGGTGTGCTTATTTTCCCTGCAAAGGGTGCTTTATTCCCGTCAACACAGAGAGGAGTAGCAAGGAATTACTCCAAAGAAGGCCGATTGATCCATCTCAGAAGCCGAATTCTCCTTCAAGACTGACGATCTCCCTTCAATTTCCTCCAGGGGTTTTAGGGTTCTTTATGTTTTGTTATCATTATTTTTCTGAGATGTTTTCTTTTAGAATTACGAACTAAATCCCCCAAATACTTGAGGGGGATGAAACCTAAGACAGATCTTCTTATTATTTTCTCTTGAATTATATGATAAATACTTGAGCTGTTCTTAATTATGTGTTCTTAATTCTTGCTTTAATATTCCAGGATATTGATTCAAGTATTGATGTGCTTATTTAGAGGAGCAAAAGTCCCTGTCTAAGAGTAGATCTAGCATAATTAAGCAGAGTTGCTCGCAATCCTAGACATAGGACGACAAAAATCTGTTGGATTAGGGTCAAACCTAATAAGGGAATCCATAGATCGAGATTATGCAACACTAGGGGTTTTAATTAGAAAGAGAATTCAATTAATCAACCTAGGGTTAGTTGTTCTTAGTCTCGAGAGAGATATTAACAAGGGATTTCTATGGATCAAGTCAAGTGAATAAATCGTCTAGTTCAGGAGTTGATGACAAGTGAAGTCTAGGTAGATTTTCCCTTAAGTATTGTCCAAATCAATCAGTTTTCCTAAATAGTTTTTCCCCAATTTACTTTTTTTGTGCATTCTTAACTTAGTTGAATAATTAGTTTAGTTTAATAAAAATCCCATTTTATTCCTAGGTTAAATAATAGAAAGAAAGTTAGTACTAGTACTTTTGGTTCCTTTAGGTTCGATATCTCGGTCTTGCCACTAAAGCTATACTACTGTTCGATAGGTGCGCTTGCCTTAAATCGTGATAATAGTTAGTTTTGAGTACGATCATATTTTATAAATTTTATTACTTCATATCACGCATATCAAGTTTTTGGCGCCGTTGCCGGGGAACTAAGATATTAGGAACACTCAATTTCTATTACTTTAGCCATTACTATTTTTATTTATTTTTAGCCTTTATTTTTATTTTTATTTACTTACTAAAATTTTCTTTGCATTTTCCCTTCTAGGTATCTCTAGTTTATGACTAGAAGAAACCTAGAAGGACCACTGCTTTTTGACGATGATTTAGAAGCGACAGCTCGTCGAACTCGCCAAGAGATAAGAAGAAGCTTGCAATACCCAGAATAAGGACAAGAAGAAGAGCCAGAGCCTACTGAAGAGATGGAAGCAAATCAGGACAATCTACCACCTCCCGCGATAGCCGCAGAATCGGTGAACCAAAATAATGCCCCTCGTACTATGTATGATTATGCTAAACCTAATTTGGCTGGTACTGAATCTAGTATTGTTAGGCCTACTATTGCTACAAATAATTTTGAATTAAAACCTAACACAATTCAGATGATTCAACAATTTGTGCAGTTTGATGGTTTACAAGATGAAAACCCCAATTCACATCTAGCCAACTTTTTAGAATTTTGTGATACATTCAAAATAAATGGCGTTTTTGATGATGCCATTCATCTTAGGCTATTCCATTCTCCTTGAGAAACAAAGCTAAATAGTGGTTAAATTCTTTACCACGATGTCCATCACTGCATGGGAACAGATGACTGAAAAATTCTTACTCAAATATTTCCCACCGGCTAAAACAACAAAATTAAGGAATGATATTTCTTCTTTTGTGTAGATGGATTTAGAGACGCTCTATGACACATGGGAGAGATACAACGATCTCTTGAGAAGGTTCCCTCATCATGGATTACCTCTATGGTTACAAGTTCAAACTTTCCACAATGACTTGAATCCGTCGACAAAGCAAATGATCGATGCAGCTGCTGGTGGAACAATCAAAACAAAACACCCAAAGCAGCTTACGAGTTTATAGAAGAGATATCACTGAATAACTATCAGTGGCAAGTCATGAGGACAAAGCTGACAAAAGCAGTAGGAGTTTTTAATATTGATGCAGTTGTAGGAACGCCGGTGCCTCCAAGGCGTAGCGGAAAATTAAAATAATAAAATTTTTTCGGCGATCCATACCATGGATCCATGTGTAAGGAACGAATTGGGGTGATAAAAGGTTTCGAAATTACCAAAACTTCAATCTGAGTAGACAGCGACGCCTAAGCAACAGGAATCCTGAAGCACTATTGAACCAAGCCGCAACCTTTACTGATGTCGGCCTCTACGTAGTCCACCCAATTGACAATGAACAATAATATCCCAGAAAACTATTTTCAGAGATTCTATTGCTTTGACGGCTGCTAGACCACCTTAACATAGTTTCGGGATTGCCTATATATTAGCTCTTTAGGGTTTTTACCTTGCCATATATAACTCTGTATTAATTGGTATATCTTTATAACGAATATTAATTCATTAAAATTAATCCGAACATAATAGTCATTATTAAAATAAATATAATAACGTTTAACCAAAAATTATAATTATATTAATTATAATAAAGATTTCGATAAACTATATTTATTTAAATTTATATATATGAACCAAATTCATATATTAGAAAAATTATGTTCTGATTATGTGTACAACATCCTTGTACATATAGTATGTTCAATAGTTTGATTGCACAATTAAATTAATTCTATAATTAATTTAATTCATGTGACAACCAGACACAATACCAACTATGTTTTACTCCGTTCATTTCAATCGTAGGGTGTGACCCTATAGGTTCTTGTAACGTTAGCAGTAATATTAGAATGATTCTAATGTTACAAACAATGAGTGGCATCTAGCAATGCATCATTGCTACCTAAGTTACAAGAAGTCATGATTCGACATAACCTTTTGTGATTACCCTTTCATGCATTAATCCTTAAGTCCTATATCTTTGGAATGGACACAAGTCATGGAATAGTCACACTTGCATAGTCCATCCCATGTTTCTTGATACCTTGAGTAGACTATGATATACAAATAAGTATGACATCTCATATTAACTTATTTGAGCATGGCCATGCATTTCTAGTCTCACTCAATCAAGTGGCATGAGGTATTACTCCTATTATGTAGGAGGGACTTATCCTATATTGATCAACCATATCCCTCTACATAGATTGTGGTATATCCAACATCAGTCTTTATAAAACAACCAATTACAGTGTTCGTTTGACTATATCAAAATATACAACTCACGATGTTGGGATGATGATGATCTCAAGTATGAGGATCATATACATATTAATCACTATGAGTAATATTGTGACAATTACATAATAATCGAAGAAACATACTCATAGCGGGTCAGTCCAATATGTTGTTCTCTAACACACACATTCATGCATTGATTTTGACACTCCATATCAATGACAACTCTTTATCATCAATCAACTACATGTTAGTCTTAATGCATTATTATTGTCCTAGCCAACAATAATACTTGACTAAGGATCTTTTAAGAATAATCATATTATTCTTAGGACATTATTATAAAACAATTTATTTATGCACACAGAAATGAAACTGAAATAATAATGGCAAAGCCTTATATTAATAAACATGATAAATCAAGTATGTTATCACAACCATCTCATGATTGATCTTTGGGCATACTCTTACAGCAGTCACAATGCTTTCCACTCAGGTAGAACTTTTAAATAAAAAGATTGATGGTTTTATTGGTTCTACGCAGGTACATCCAGTCATGCAGTATGACTCAAACCTAGGAGGAGTGAGCAATCCAAAGTACCATCCCTATGGACATAGCACAGAAAACGAACAAATGAATTATATGGGTAATAATTCTCGACCTCAAAATAATCCTTACAGCAATACTTACAATGCAGGTTGGAGGAATTACCCTAATTTCTCATTGGGATGACAAGAAAATCAAAGACAACCACCCCCTTCGGGATTTCAATAGCCACCATTCCAACAAGAGAAAAAGGCGAACCTTGAAGAAATGCTCACACAATTTATTGCTGTGTCAAAAACCCATTTTCAAAACACAGAAACAGCACTGAAGAACCAGCAAGCATCTATTCAAGGGCTCAAAAATTAGATTGGTCAACTCGCAAAGATGATATCTGATAGACCACAAGGTAGTTTGCCGAGTAATACTAAACCTAATCCTAGGGAACATGTGAAAGCAGTTACCTTAAGGAATGGAAAAGTACTAGCTAAACCTGAATAGGAGCCTGTTCAAGAATCTGAAAAGAAAAAAGGTAGAGGAAGCAGAACCTAAAGAAAGCGCTCCACCAGCACTTAAGGAGTATAAACCACCCATACCATATCCAGCAAAGTTAAAGAAAGACCGCATGGATGTTCAATTTGGTAAATTTCTTGAACTTTTTAAACAGTTACATATTAAATTACCTTTTGTTGAAGCAATTTAGTATATTCCGAAGTACTCAAAATTTTTAAAGGAACTTTTTACAAACAAAAAAAAGTTGGAAGAACTGTCCACAGTGGAACTCAACGAAGAGTGTTCAGCTATCCTCCAAAATAAGCTGCCTACCAAACTGAAAGATCCAGGAAGTTTTACTATTCCTTGCTTAATTGGCAGTTTAAACATTGAAAAAGCCTTAGCTGATCTAGGCGCCAGTATTAACCTAATGCCTTACAAAATGTTCAAGCAACTAGGTCTAGGGGAACCAAAACCCACTAAGATGAGTATACAATTAGCTGATAGATATGTTAAGTATCCTAGGGGAATCATTGAGGATGTATTAGTAAAAGTTGATAAATTTATATTCCCTATTGATTTCATTGTGCTTGACATGGATGAGGGTGTTGAGGTACCTTTAATTTTAGGACGCCCATTCTTAGCTACCGCTAGAGCTGTTATTGATGTAGGGGATGGTAAGCTAGTACTTAGGGTTGGTGATAAAGAAATTGTTTTTAAAATTTACGATGCTATGAAATTCTCTAGAGAACAAGATGATTCCTGTTATTTTATTGATTCCATTGATTATTCTGTTCAAGACTCCTTTCAGGAAATCATTCTTGAAGACACGTTGGTACTGTGTCTTGTCCAAGGTGGGGAGGAAGATGAAGCCACCACTGAAGTTAAGAAAGTGATAAAAGATTTAGACTCTAACGAACCTTCTCTAAGACATATAAGTTATGAGGGTATTAAAATGAATGTTGAACTGAGACAAAAACCCTCAATTGATGAACCTCCTAAATTAGAATTAAAACAATTGCCTGAGCACTTGGAATACACATTTTTGGGAGATGATTCTACACTACCAGTCATTATCGCATCAGATTTGAGAACTAAAGAGAAAGAGGAATTACTCTAAGTATTAAGAGAACACAAAAAGGCTATAGCTTGGAAGATTTCTGACATTGAAGGAATTAGCCCTTCTTTTTGCACCCACAAAATTTTAATGGAAGATGAATATAAGCCATGTGTGCAAAATCAGAGACGATTGAAACCTAACATGAAGGAAGTTGTAAAAGCCAAGGTAATTAAACTTCTAGATGTTGGAATTATTTATCCTATTTCTAACAGTTCTTGGGTAAGACCATTTTCCCTTACCTTTTATTGATCAAATGTTGGAAAGACTGTCAGGACATATGATTACTGCTTTTTGGATGGCCTCCCTGGTTACTTCCAAATCCCGATAGCTCCAGAAGATCAAGAAAAGACAACATTCACATGTCCATACAATACGTTTGCTTATTGTAGAATGCCTTTTGGATTATGTAATGCCCCTACTACTTTTCAGCGATGCATGCTAGCTATCTTTAACGAACTCGTGGAGGACATCATGGAGGTATTTATGGATGACTTTTCGGTTTTCGATAACTCCTTCCAACTTTGTCTTAATAATTTAAAACGTGTTTTAATAAGATGTAAGGAGACGAATCTTGTGCTTAATTGGGAAAAATGTCACTTTATGGTTCAAGAAGGTATTGTATTAGGACATAAAGTTTCTAGTAAAGGGATAGAGGTCCATAAAGCAAAAATTGAAACAATTGAAAAATTGCCTCCCGCTAATTCGGTTAAGGCTATAAGAAGCTTTTTAGGACATACCAGTTTTTATCGAAGATTTATTGAAGACTTTTTTAAAATAGCCAAACCTTTAACAAAATTACTAGAAAAAGATGTGCTTTTCAATTTTGATTAAGAATGTTTAGAGGCTTTTAACACTCTCAAAGAAAAATTAGTTAATGCCCCAATTATAATTGCACCTGATTGGAATTTACCTTTTGAACTAATGTGTGATGTGAGCGATTTTGCAGTAGGTGCAGTTCTAGGACAACGAAGGGACAAGCACTTTCAACCGATTTATTATGCTAGCAAAACTTTGACGGTCGCACAAGAGAACTATACTACCACAGAAAAAGAATTGCTAGCTGTGATTTTTGTATTTGACAAATTTAGATCATATCTGATATTGTTTAAAGTCATCGTTTATACTAACCATTCCGCTCTTCGTTATATTTTAACTAAAACTGATGGATTCTACTATTACAAGAATTTGACTTAGAGATACAAGACAAGAGAGGAGCTGAAAATTTGGCAGCAGATCACCTTTCAAGATTAGAAAATCCACACATCAAGGACCTCAACAAAGCCGAAATAAATGACTCGTTTCCTGAAGAACAACTCCTAGTCATAGCAGAAGCTGAAGTTCCCTGGTTTACTGATTTTGCAAATTATTTAGCAGCTAACATAACCCCAAAAGGTTTGACCCATCAGCAAAAGAAGCGATTCTTCGCTGATGTGCAAAATTACTTTTGGAAAGATCCTTTCCTTTTTCATATTTGCACAGATCAAGTCATTCGAAGATGAGTTACTAAGACAGAAGCATATAAAATTCTGGATCACTGCCATTCTGGACCAACAGGAGGACACCACAGTGGAAATAGAACCGCTCACAAAGTACTCGAATCAGGTTTTTATTGGCCCACCCTCTTCAAAGATACCAACAGGTATGTGGCCTCTTGTGATAAATGATAGAGGACAGGTAATATCCCTTAGCATAATGAAATGCCTGAAACATATATACTCTCATGTGAAATATTTGATGTATGGGGTATTGACTACATGGGTCCATTCCCTGCTTCATTTAGGAATAAATATATATTAGTAGCAGTAGTTTAAATGTCAAAATGGGTGGAAGCCTAAGATTTACCTACTAATGATGCTAGAATGGTGGTACATTTTCTTAGAAAACTTTTCTCTCGATTTGGAACACCCAGGGTAATTATTAGTGATAAGGGTACTCATTTTTGCAATGCTCAATTTGATAAAGTGTTAAAAAGATATGGAGTACACCATAGAATAGCTACACCTTATAATCCACAAACCAGTGGACAAGTTGAAGTAACAAATAGAGAATTAAAACGCATACTAGAGAAAATGGTAGAAACAAACAGGAAAGATTGGTCAAGAAAAGTAGATGACGCTTTATGGGCCTATAGAACTGCATTCAAAACCCCCATAGGAACATCTCCTTATAGACTTGTTTACGGAAAAAGTTGTCATTTACCTTTTGAACTTGAACATAAAGCATTTTGGGCTATCAAATTCCTATATCTTGATTTTAAACTTGCAGGTGAGAAACGTTTAATGCAATTAAGTGAGCTGGATGAATGGCGCTGCAATGCATACGAAAGTTCTCGATTATACAAGGAAGCCACAAAACGACATCACGACAATCGTTTAAGACAACCTAAGCAGTTTAAAACTGGCGATCTTGTCTTGCTATACAGCTCAAGGCTTAAACTATTCCCTGGAAAACTTAAATCAAGATAGTTAGGCCCATTCACTATTCAAACTGTCTTCTCATATGGCACAGTCGAGGTAACTCATCCAAACCACGGCACTTTCAAGGTAAACGGTCATCGGCTTAAACATTATAAGGGTAAAGAGTTTAAGAATAATAGAGAAGAGCTTCAGCTCCACGAGCCCTCATCATGATACATACAAGCAGAGTCGAGCTTAAACTCTAAATAAGTGCTTCTCGAGAGGTAACTCGAGCACTAACAAATTTTGATTTCCTTTATAGTTTAATTCTGATTACTTAATGACTAACTAATTCAATTTTAATGCAGGCTTTCCAAACCCACACGGCCAGACAAACGGTAGTTCCTACGGCCACGGGACAAATACGAGATAAAACACAGCCGTGCATAATGGCCGTGTGAAAATAGGGTTAAAAACAAATCCCCAAACATGGGATACGTTAAATTCCCACGGGCGTGCGAGGTGCTCGTGGGTGAACCTGTTTAGCACTACACGGGCGTGGCACCAAATATACACGGGTGTATGAGATCGAATATGGCCGTGCCTTTACCCCGTGGATGACACTGTCAAATTACACACGGGCGTACGACACGCCCGTGCCCCAAGGCCGTGGTCAAACCTGCCATTTTAGACACGGGCGTGTGACCTCCTACAAGATCGTGGGAGAAGCGAACATCGAAGGACATGGTCGTGCGACACAGCCGTGCACCCCAACATGCCCTAGGAACACGGGCGTGTGACATGAACCAGGCACGCCAAAACCCTCAATTTTTGAACCACACGGGCTAACCTTGAGGCACACGGGTGTGGCAGTGACCCAAAATCCTATATAAACCCCCATTATTCATCTTCTTCTCTACTAAAACCCTAAAATTTCCTCCACCAAAAACCCATGCCAGCCCTCATAAGCACCACCGACAGCCTCAATAACACCTCAACGCCCGTGTAACCTTGCCACGATCGTGTTCCGCCCCATAACCACCCATTCGGTTCCCTTTTTCTCACTTTTTCTCTTTATTTTTTTATTATCTATTCATTTTTTTATTATCTCATTCATTTAGTTATTTTGCTTTATTGTTGATAAAAGATTCATTCATTTAGCATGATCATTCTAGAAAAATTCATTATGCCATTTAGACCTCTCCTTTCGCTGCCACTTTTACATATCTAGAGTAGTTGTCATTTAGTATAAATTGATACCCATGCCTCCATCATTTGATACCATACTTAGAATGAATAGATTATATTAGTTAGGTTAATGAAATCAACATTTCAATGCAATATGTTTCGTTTTGTTTTCGTTTAAGCATAGAAACTTATTAAATACTCATTTTTTTAGGACTAATGCATAAATTTTTTTCTTTCTATTTTGATTTTAGGAATCATGTCGTCTTTTCGTGGAAAGAAAGCTGCTGCCCCTACCTCCAAAAAGCGTAAAGGGCCCGGTGGTTCCTTTTCTAGACCCACTACCA
Source organism: Gossypium stocksii (assembly GCA_020496765.1). Classification (NCBI taxonomy): domain Eukaryota; kingdom Viridiplantae; phylum Streptophyta; class Magnoliopsida; order Malvales; family Malvaceae; genus Gossypium; species Gossypium stocksii. The sequence continues at coordinate 50,134,467 of CM035624.1, forward strand.
AAGTCCGACACCCATTCCTCCAATTCCCGCAGAACTCCCAAGAGGAGTTATTTTAGATATTACGGGCACGACCTCTGGGAGTCGGAAGGTGCATCGACTGGGCCGCACTATAGTAGGTCCAGCTAGCTGATGAGGTCCGGGCCTTATTAACAACGGACCTATGGGAGCAGTTCTTTCAGATCGTGGAGCCTACCTATTTCGAACTTACCCTCGAGTTCTGCTCCACATTTCACCTTCAGATAGTGATGAGCCAACACGATGATCCAGGAACGATCTAATTCCGTTTAGGAGGCCTCGTTCGTCATCTCAGTGTACCAGACTTCAGTACAGCATTAGGCCTCTACACTGAGTAGTTCGTGGAGGAAGAGGACCTTGTTTGAGCTCCACCGTCACATCCACATCTCTCTAGTCAACTACTGGCCCGCCCTAGTCCCTGGCCAACCCACATACGACCCCAGTCGCTCTAAAGCGACCAATCTCACCCCATCTCTGAGGTACATACATGCCCTACTCGCACACATACTGACGGGCAGACGCGAGAGTACCGGTGTCGTCAACACACACGACGCATATTTTTTATGGAGCATGGCGCATATTCATGTCATCGATCTCGCCTACTTCATCGCCCATGCCATCCAGCACCAGACTGAGAGACACCACAGGGGCATGATTTCTATGGGCCCGGACATCACACGATTGGCCTGCCACTTCGGCCTACTTAACACCGCAGCCCAGGCCTCCTCCTATACATTGATCGGCCATATGTCCCACAGGGCATCCAAACTATGCTACATATGAGGATGATCCAGCGCCGACGTGGGATCGATCCTCCACAATACCATCTACTTCGAGATGCCGAGCAGGAGGACCTCGAGGACATTACTGATGATGTCCCACCACCAGAGGAGGCACCAGCTGAGCCACCACCCCCTCGCCGCCCAGTTCATGCAGCAGCTTCATATGCTGACATATCCGAGCTCCTTACACGATTTGAGCAATAGTGCTTTCAACGCTTCGATCACATCGATGCTACTCTTCAGCAGATATGCCAGCATCTACACATCTCATCACCGCCCTCACCTCGCAGATTTTCTGAGGATTAGAACTCCCTAATCCTCTTATTTTTTTTTATTTACTTTTTTTCTCTGTCTTATTTTATTTTATCTTTTTCATTATTTGAATTTTAGTATTTTTAAAACTTAGTTTATTTTATTTCAATTATTTCATATTGGCTATTCCCTAACGAGTACACTTTGCTAATCCAAATTCCCTAAAACTGATAAATGCTTTCGCAGTTTCAAAGGAGCTTTACAGCTCAAATCCAAAATCTAATGGGCACCTTAGCCACATAATACCGACAAACATACCTCCCGGCATAACAGCTATGGACAAGCAACCGCTACCACCACTAGAGTACTCACCTCCACCCTTTCTTTGTCCCAGACACTTTATAACCACCTCTACCTCACAAAATTCATCTAATTCAGCAAGTTTAACTTCTCTCCCTATCTTATGATTTTATGCTTCTATTGCTACTAATGTATCTTTGTACATTGAGGGCAATGTACATCTCAAGTGTGGGGGGGAGACTTACTTTCAATCATTGCATTATCTTTGAAACCCTTGAAAGTTTTTACAACTAACATTTTGCATTGTTCTCAAAATTTCAAATTCTCACTTTCACTCTCTACATTATCCTCAATCTCCTATTAGGAATTAATTCGGATTGATTTATGATTTTTATTGATATGTTGAGAATTAAGACATAGGTGCTTATACTTTGATTATTCAAACTTTAAGACATTAGGGAATCAAGCATGATAAGTTGAAATTTTTGAGAATTTAAATTTTTTCTAAGTTATCTTCCCTAATTTTAAGTGTTATTTTGAGATTTGAAATTCGCAGGATTGACATCAAAAGCCATAATTCTGGTGAGATTTTTTAGCCTTGTGAGCATACATCCTTTCATGCTCACTTTTATTGTTGCTTTAGGTGAGTCAATACCGATTTGTTATTCTAGAACTTGCTTCGATTATACATGTCTAGACCACATCATTGATTTGATATACTGAGATGATAAAGGCACCTAGGTGATAACCACTCACTCCATAAAAGCCTACCTCCATAAATTAACCCCTAGTGAACCCCGTTAAGCCTAACAACCCATTTCTTTGACTTACCTCTAATATTAACCTATAACCTTTTTTTTTTTTGAATTCCATTCAATTATTTTGATCCCCATTTTTTGTCGAGATTTAAGTTGAATTATTATCTAGCTTTGTTCTCTTCTCGTTCCCAGTTTGTAAAGTTTATAAATATTCATTTGATTTGTTCTTAAAAAAGAAGAAGCATATATACAGTTAATTCAGTGTAAAACATGTTATAGTTGAATATTTTTGCATATTTCTATTATAAGCTACTGAACCCAGAACAATATCATCATGAGGCTTAGTTCTAGGAATATGTTCCTGTGATAGAGATTTTTCTAACTAGATGATTTTTCAATTCAATCTCGATTCTAACCCTCTTTTTTAGCTTGTGACAACACCCCTAACCAAAGCTCCATTACAACCATTGAAAGACCTTTTGATCGATGTGTCATATCAATCTATAATGGTGGAGATTTGATTTTCCTGCAAGCTTATGGTAATAACTTTTCAGGTTGACTAAAGAGTGCTTAATTTTTAAACTCTAAACACTTTGAGTGGATAGAGTGAATCTGTAGCGAGGATGTCAACTCTTGTTGATTTTGATCAAAAGGTAATTACTTAGGAAAAGGGAGAAAACCTATGTTTCTGTGATAAAATTCTCAACTTAGAGTGCTTGAGACTTTAATGTTCTTCTGGTTAAATTTTCATTGTATGATTACTTATGGATTAGTTTAAAACATTATTGATAAGGATTATAAGTTGAGAAGAATGATTCTTAATTGTGAGTTGAGATTTTGCTTGAGGACAAGCAAAGGCTTAAGTGTGGGGGTATTTGATAAACGTTAAATTATACATGTTTTTACCTCATGCTTAGCCTAAATTCTAGAAGAATTGTCGTTGAATTTGTGGAAATTGGTGCTCCTAATCCTTTTATTTCATGGCTTATACTCAGGTAAGCATAGGGAAGTGAAAAGAACGAGAAAATGGTTCTTTATGTTTTGTTATCATTATTCTTCTGAGATGTTTTCTTATAGAATTATGAACTAAATCCCCCAAATACTTGAAGGGGATGAAACCTAAGACAGATCTTGTTATTATTTTCTCTTGAATTATATGATAAATACTTGATCTTTTCTTAATTATGTGTTCTTAATTCTTGCTTTCATATTCCATGATATTGATTCAAGTATTGATGTGCTTATTCAGAGAAGCAAAAGTCCCTGTCTAAGAGTAGATCTAGCATAATTAAGCGGAATTGCTCGTAATCCTAGACATAGGACGATGAAAATCTGCCGGATTAGGGTCAAACCTAATAAGGGAATCCATAAATCGAGTTTATGCAACACTAGGGGTTTTAATTAGAAAGAGATTTCAATTAATCAACCTAAGGTTAGTTGTTCTTAGTCTCGAGAGAGATATTAACATAAGTTAGGGATTTCTACAGATCAAGTCAAGTGAATAAATCGTCTAGTTCAGGAGTTGATAATAAGTGAAGTCTATGTGGATTCTCCCTTGAGTATTGTCCAAATCAATCAGTTTTCCTAAAGAGTTTTTCCCCAATTTACTTTTTTTTGTGCATTCTTAGCTTAGTTTAATAATTAGTTTAGTTTAATAAAAATCCCTTTGAGGTTAAATAATAGAAAGAAAGTTAGTACTAGTACTTTTGGTTCTTTTGGGTTTGATATCTCGATCTTGCCAGTAAAGCTATACTACTGTTCGATAGGTGCGCTTGCCTTAAATCGTGATAATAGTTAGTTTTGGGTACGATCATATTTTATAAATTTTATTACTTCATATCACGCATATCACATACCTTGATTGCTACGAACTTAGTTCAAAACAGATGCTTGACGGCAAAATATTTTATTAGAGAATTCTCATGGAATAAGGGTCATATTTATAGATCAAAATGTCTTAGAATTCTTAAGATACACTACTTAAATCAGGAAATGTGTTACTTACACGAAAAGCATTCCTAGATACATTATATCTCTATTTCCTAATTTGAGTCTGACTCAATCTTTGACTGGTGAACCCCTAGTTTGTAACTTACCTTGCAAACCCAAGTTCAAAACTTAATTGGTGAACCCTATTTCTCCAAACACACTAGTGAACTCTAGCTCGCCAAACACACTAGCGAACACACTTTTGATGATTTTGGCAAACCCCTTACCATATTTTTTGGCGTATACTGCTACACTGAACAATGAAGAACTCCTTGTTGATATTCTTTTATAGACTCTCTAGCTTGCCGAAGTACTAGCAAACCCTTCACTTGTGAGGCCAAAACTTTCAAGCTCGATCTTGGGATGTTACACACCCTTTACGCTGTTTTCTTTTTTCTTGAATTCCTCCTTAATCTTCTGAAAACCTAAGCCAGAAGAACTTCTTCATAGAGAAGGTTTGCAGTTTTTAGTTATCAGCCACGTTGAGTTATTAGCAGCTTATTGGTAATTTCTAATTATCCCTTAGGTTATATTGAAGTAAACTATGTGTTCTTTGTACAACATGCATAGACGTTAAAGTTGTTTGTGAGGAAGGAAACATCCTGGTTTTGGATTGGATGTTACTAATTCTTGCATGCATGTTAAGTTTCAATAGATTGATGATCTGATATGTATAATTATCTTTCTTTTAGCTTAAGAGACCAATGAGGGTCTAAGTGATAATGGCAAAGGACCTGCTTTTGTAGATCTTCTTGCTAGAGTTTCTAGTGCATTCCTTCATACTTCCATGTGTTATAATTATTAAATATTTATATATAATTTGTGTGAGGTAAGTAAATTCTCAAAACTGTATGTGTGTATCTTTAAGAATAATGACAGTCCAGTGTTCTCAACATGAGTTCAGTCTATCTGTGTTACGAAGTCTACACCATCCTTCATGTTCAAGACAATACCATTTGTATTAGTTATGAGTTATAATATATGTTTTGTGATAAAGGATATTGGGAGATATGTTTGTGATGCCTTCGGTAAGGCAGATATATTTCAAACCGGATTGGTAGATCACAAGAAAGTATACACTTTGGAATAAATGATATGAGGAGTTAATGGGGAGTATGAATATGAATGTAACTATATGATATGCTTCTGATATGAAATTATGTGTATGTGGCTGGCATGAGGATGAGTTGTCTGTGTCGTGTTAAGTGGGTGTACAGTATCCGCCATGTGTAAAGAAAGTTGACGTACTCAGTCTGTCTGTTTGTTGTGAACACCAGAGGGTGTATTGTGTACTTCCTATGGAAACTGTTATGAAAGGTTGGTATTAACGTGGATAAAGTTTTGTTTGAATTTCCTTCCTATTCTGGAACTCACTAAGATCATATGAACTTGCCTTGTTATCTCTCATTCTAAGGCTTGCTGACTAAAGGAAGACTGTTTGTTGAAAGACTATGCTAGAGAGTTGATGCTATTGTGAGCTTGCTGTTATGTTTAGTAGCATGCATGACTATGGGCGTGGCATATAAATGTACGTTTGAAAGTGATTTGTATAAGGAGCTACTATTTTGATGAAACATTGTTTCATCTTGGAATTTTATTAAATATCTACACTTGAACATGAACTATTATATTTTGTTCAAAGAAGTTATTTATTTGAACCTATAAGCCAGATGTTTGAACTCTATTTTGAACTGCCAATGATATACTTTTAAACTTTTGTAAAGTAATTAACTATCATAACTTTTTAATACATATAACCTTGGAATTTATTAAAGCTTCCTTCAAATGTTTTGTTTAATGTTAGAATGATTTTAAGTTGTAACACTTTTTACTTGGATCCAAATACTAAGTCAAGTTTGGTACATTACATGAAGGACCAGTGGATAATCATCACCATAGTGTCGTCCTAGAAGACTAGTCGATATCCGTTCCATAATGTCACCAAACTCCCTTGAATGCCATAACAATCCGTCCATTCCTCCATTATGCCAATTTATCTTATCTTCATCTATCCTATCAAAGTAACTCCTTTCGTACTCCACATATTATAAACATGATTTTCCTGCATAACATTACACTTATCACTATAACATATAGCACACCACTTATCAATACACCATTACATAGCCATATTTGGCACCCAGAAAGCATACTTGCAAGCATCCATATATGTTCACAACTTTATGCATGCATAACATACTTATTCACCGTGATCAAACACAATCATGGAATTCAAACAGAACTCATAGTAGACATACAAGCAGAATATTCTAGCATAACAACACAAACAAACACCCAAATGGAATACATAAACTTACCTTAGATCCATCGTCCTCATCAACTTAGCTTTTCCAAATGTCAGGGCCTCCATCATCCTGGCAGCTAAGCATGACAACCAAATATACTAGTTAAACTTAAGGTACTCAACCTTAAAAACCTAGAATTTAGTGTCTTATAGGAACTTTTCAACAATTTTAGTAATTTTTAATCCTCTTTTTTCTCAATTTCATTAATGTAATGAGATGCATAAGCTTACCAGCTCACTGGGTTTTCTACTTTCAAGGCTTAAACCTCATGATCACTGTCCCATGCAGTGTTTTCCTCAACTTTCCATTCTTTGGAGCAATCAAAGAAGATGATAAGGAAAGGAAACGTAAACAAAAATTGAGAAGAACTTCTATCTGCATAATAATGCTTCTAACCTATATATAACCCTTCTCACACGGTCATCAAATCCCCAATTAAGCCATCCATTGGCAACCATTCTGTCTCCCACTAAGGAACCAATCGATTCTATCTAAATTGAACCAGAATTAGATCCGAACTAATTACTAACTAGCCACAAAATTTTCCAAGTTTTCTAGTAGAGCCCACCAACTTACCATCTTATTCAATTAACACCCAACTCTCCTTTTAAATTCGGGTCTCTAAAGAAAACGATGTGTGACAGATATATTGTGACATATGATAACTTATTTGTCAGTGATAAAATTTAAATTGTAAAGAATGTAATTTTGGTCTACATGTATGAAATGAGAAACGAATAAATTACTAACTATAGGGAATGCATCATAAAACAATTAATGTGACATGAGGTCCAGAATGTTATATAAAATGTCATTGTCAGGCAATTCAGGGTAGTAAACCATCATTTTCGGGTAATCTAGGATGGTAAGCCATCATTTTTGGGTAACCTAATATGACAGATTGAATTGAAAAACCATCGTTGTTTGGCAGTTCGGGGTGGTAAATCATCATTTTTGAGTAATCTGGGGTGGTAAGTCTTCATTGCCGGGCAACCAGGATGATAGACTTGAATTAAGAAAACTATCTTTGTTGGGCCAACCCGAGATGGTGGATATTGTGCAAAAAGTCATCGTTGTCGAGCAACTCATGATGATAATTTAAGTAGATGTGATAACAAGGTAACCATTACCTGAAATATGAATGAGTTTGTAATCACGAGATTGTGTTAAGAACGTAACATGAACTTTGGCTTATGTGTGACGATTGAATACCAAATGATGAGATTACAACTTAAATGTTACTTTGCATTATCTGTAACACCCCTAACCTGTATCCATCGCCAGAACAAGGTTACGAGGCTATACATGCCATATACCCCATATATATATATAATCTTAAAAGTACCAAATAGATGTCCGATAGTGCGATGATGTCCTTGACGATCTCCGAATCTGAGCTAGCTTTAATACACTATAAAACATAGGAAAATAAAAAGAAATAAGCTTTGCAGCTTAGTAAGCTCGTATGATAAAGAAGTTAACTTGTCAAATGAATGCAAATCAACCAAGTAAATGTATTATGGCATATCACATATCTATACACAAACCTTTCTCATGACATATACACGATTCATTATGAATTCACCAAGTCACCTTCATTCGATATTCACTTAAGTTTTGTAAATACATGTATTACTTAATTCGATTGCAATTTTATTCTCGTCTTCACTATGCCCATTGAACCATTCAGAATACGATTGGTTACTTGGGAATCACATATCACAATACTAATGCCATATCCCAAATATGGTCTTATATGTAATCTTGTATCGATGCCATAGTCCAGCTATGGTCCTACACGAAATATAATATCGATACCATATCCCAGATATGGTCTTACACAAAATCTTATACCGATGCCATATCCCAGATATTGTTTTACACGTAATCTCAATAACCCTAATGTCATGACATTTGTATCCTAAACTACTCCTACGGTTCATACGGGACTTTCGGCTATTGTACTCTGTTGATTATGTTCGTACTCATATCCAACCAGCATTATAATTCAATTCAACATTAATTGTAAAATTATAATAGAATTTAACAACATTTACTAACATACGAACTTACCTCGGATGTGGAAATGACAAGTCAAACCAACTAATCGATCACTTTGTTTTTCCCTCGATCTAAATCCGAATTCTTTCTTTCTTGATCTATATATAATCAAATTTAGCTTATTTAATCAACCATTCATTCAATTTAGTTGAAATCACACATTTGAGCTATTTTACACATTAGCCCTTATACCTTCACATTTTATCAATTTAGTCTTTATTTCACAAAAACACAAATTCATTCAATTTCTTTAATACCCATGCTAGCCGAATCATCTATAGGTCCCTAGCAGCCCATATTAATCACTTTTTCACACATTTAACCACAAATTTAACACTTTTCACAATTTAATCCCTAATTCGTAGTTTCACTAAAAATCACTTTACAAAACTAGTATATCTATCATCAAACTTTCATATTTCATCATCAAACATCAAATAACACAAGTATTCATCAATGACATCTTTCAAAATCTTTAAAAATTTTGCAAAATAGTCCCTGTGTAACACCCCAAACCCGGCCTAGAAGTTAGGCCCGAATCTGGCGTGTCACATTGAAGTGTTTTTCGAAAACCATGTTTTCAAAGAAACCCTTCTTAAAGAAACTTGTTGCAAACTAAAACTTGTGTTTGTTTATTTTCAAAACATGGTCAACTAAAAGTTAATCCCTTTTAAAAACATTATTACCTTTAAAACCTTCTTTGTTGTGAAAGCTTAATTTAGTTAGTTGCGGAAGATGTAGTGTTCGAAAACAGTTAACATTTTGGAAAACCACGATTCACCTCTAGCAGATATAATTCGATGTAAATAAAAACCTTAAAATAAAATTCCAGAAATTATAAAAGGCCTTATTACAAACCAACCCCAAAATAAAGTACTTGAGAGTAAATAATCAAAACAGAAAGCATAAGCAGTGTGTGGCCTTCTCCGAGTCCCTCGCAGCTCCAATTCGTCTAAGGCTGGGGATTACCTAAAAGGTTAATAAACGGGGTGAGTTTACGAAAACTCGGTGTGTAATCCCCTACTACAAATACGAATAGTCAGTCATGTAAAAGAATTAAAAAGTTTGCCCTACCATAGTTCCAGTATCAATTGGGCCTTAGCCTATTATAAAAGGTAGTACTAGATGGGCCTTAGCCCATTACAGAATTAGAAACATTATCAGAACTAGAATCAAAATGAGAATCAGCATTAGAATCAAAATCAAAATTAGAGTCAGTATCAGTAACAGAATCAGAATCGGAATTAGAATCAGAATCAAAATAAGAATCAGTATCAATTAACAGAATCAGAATCAAAATCAAAATCGGAATCAGAATCAGAATCAGAATCAGAATCAGTATTGGTATCATTATCAGTTAACAGAATCAGAATCAGAATCAGTATCAAATAACAGAATCAGAATCAAAATCAGAATATGAATGCAATCCCAACCCAGTCCAGCCATCACACCACCCGTACCAACCAACACACCATGTGGGGAATAACTCAACCCACCCAGCCCACACACCAATGGGCAGCAAAGCTACCAATAACAGAATATTGTGGCAGAGCCACCAAAATCAGATAACGTGGCAAAGCCACTTAACAGAATACGTGGCACAAAGCCATCGATAACGTGTCTATAATCGGCACAAAGCCTGTGATATTGGCACAAAGCCTTCGGTAATGGCACAAAGCCCATAATAACGGCACGAAGCCCACAATAACGGCACACAGCCTTCGGTAATGGCACAAGCCTATAATAACAGCACGAAGCCCACAATATCGATACGAAGCCCACATTAACGGCACATAGACTTCGGTAATGGCACAAGCCCATAATAACGACACGAAGCCCATAATATCGATACGAAGCCCATAATAACGGCACACAGCCTTCGGTAACATGTCGACACATAGCCATCAATCGATCCACAGTCGTCTCGGGCGATCCGTGTGACCTCATCAAATCAGTAAGAATATACGGCTCTTAAGCCTTCGGTGGATCCACAGTTGTCAAGCAACCATGCAATCCTAACAGATCAGATCTTCCTCTGTACAAAATCCTAACCCATGCAACATGTCATGTATGCAGAATGTCATGCCCATATTTGAATCAAACAATCACTGTCAAGTCATTCATATCACCAACATATATTCACAATCAAATCCATGAAACACACAGTCCAGGTTAGTCACTTGCCCACAAGGGCAAAACAGTCAATTAACACCCTAGGGGCAAAATAGTAATTTTACCCCACAGAGGTATCTCAGTAATTCTACCCTACAGAGGTATTTCGGTAATTAGATAACAATGCAAATTGGCCTAGGGCCCATTCTCAGCCCAAATAGGCCCACACGCTCGTATGGCCCTTTTAGCCCAAATCTAGCCACAGATAGGAGACTCACCTAGTCTAGTCCAATATTTACTACACAATCAAACAACTTATCCAATTGGGCCCGTAGGCACATTGGGCACACATGGCCCTTTCGGCCCATCGAGGTTCGGAGTAGCCATCCTACCACTAGATTAGTGAGAAATACACACCTGGTAGGAGACTGGAGCTCATCCGCGCTCTAAGCACTTTTAACCGACGCCCAACCCAAACGAGCCCGCCATAAAGCGAAAGGGATCAGCTAAGAAAGGTACCTTTACTCTCCTCATGGTTCTCCCTATTTAAAGCCAGCTTCACATCCACTCTTATGTTAGCTTCCCGATGTGGGATCCCTCCATCATCAGAGTTTAAATTCAACACCAACTCTTGCCGCCTCTTATTAGCAAAATAAATGCTCTTTGATTGCCATAAGTTTTGAACCCTGGACCTCCTTGCCAACTCTATGACGCCACATTCCTGCCTCTTATGTGGCGCTACTTTGCCACTAGACCACAAGGCTTTTTGTGGCACAATGTCTCCAACAATATTCTTAAGGCCTACCTACTACACCCAGGGTTTAATTCACCTTAAACCAAAATTTTTGCTAGAGTCCAGGTTTGAACCCAAGACTTCTCCAACACTTCTCAGCACGCTTAACCACTGAAACAAGCCTTCATTAACGTAATTTACATGTACAACAAAATATTACAAGCTGCCTTCAACCGCTCCTATGCTCAAGGCCCAAAACTTCAAGGCCCAAATATAGGATGTTACACCCTGGGCTAGCTAGTACAAGTTAGTAAATTAACCTTTATTATAAACTTTATCAGTCACATAAATAATCTCCATTTATGTCCATCCCCACTATCAATGGTCTAATATCATCATAAGGGCTTTCACATTTCAATTTCATAATCAATAAATATTTTAAACTAATAGAATATTATTTTTGCATTTTATGCGATTTAGTCCTTTTATCAAATTAGGCATCCAAATGATATAATTAAATCACGAAACTTTCACACATACATGTTATCATGCTATAAACATATAAAATAATATTAAAATAATTTTTTGACCTTGAAGTTGTGGTTCCAAAACCACTGTTCTAATTTAACTAAAAACGGGCTATTACAACTCTCCCCTTTAGGGATTTTCGTCCCTGAAAATCTTACCAGTGAATAGACTAGGGTACTATTTTCTCATAGCATCCTTGGGCTCCTACGTGGCTTCTTCAACCCCGTGTCAATGCCATAAGACTTTCATTAACGCTATTCTTTTATTTTTCAATTCTTTGACTTCTTTAGATAGAATTCAGATTAGTTCTTCATTGTACGACATATCTGACTGAATCTCTACTTCTGTTAGAGAAATGATATATGAAGGGTCTGATCAGTATCGTCATAACATCGATATGTGGAACACATTATGAATCTTTTCTAACTCAAATGGTAATGCTAACCGATATGCTACTGGCCCAATTCGTTCAATAATTTCGTACAGTCCTACGAACCACGGACTCAATTTTTCTTTCCTATCAAATTGGAATATCTTTTTCCACAGTTACATTTTCAAAAACACTTTATCCCTGATAAGAAATTTAATATCTTTCCGTTTCAAGTCTGCATTCGACTTTTGTTGATCTGAAGCTGCTTTCAAACTATCATGATTACTTTTACTTTCTCTTCAGTCTCTCTAATCAGATCAACCCCGTGAATCTTATTTTCTCTAAGTTCAGTCCAGTACAATGGTGTTCGACATTTATAACCTTATAGAGCCTCGAATGGTGTCATTTTGATACTCGATTGAAAGCTATTATTATAAGAAAATTCAATAAACGGTAGATAATTCTCCCAATTTCCTTCAAACTCTAAAATGCAACACCGCAACATATCTTCAAGAATCTGAATAACTCTCTCGAATTGACCGTCAGTTTAGGGATGAAACGTAGTACTAAATTACAACTTTGTACCCAAAGTTTCTTGTAATTTCTTCCAAAATCTTGAAATAAATCTCAGATCCCTATTTGAAATAATAAATAGTGGCACACCGCGCAATCAGACAATCTATGAAACATATAACTCAGCGAGTCTATCAAGCGAATAATCCGTACGTACAGGAATGAAATGTGTAGATTTCATCAATTTATCCACAAGAACCCAGATCGCATCTTTCTTTTTCGGAGATAAGGGCAATCCCGATACAAAATCCATAGTTACTGTAATAGCCCGATTTAGACCCTAATCGAAACGAGTGGTTTCGGGACCACTTAACCGAGTTAAATTATTTATTTTATTATTTTATTATGTCTTACAGTATGATAATGTTATGGTGTGAAAGTTTCGTATAGAAATTTTACCTTTTGAATAGTTAATTCATTATAAAGGACTAAATTGCATAATGCGTAAAATATGAATTCTATCAAATAAATGACTTAAATGGCTATGGCTATGGCTTTATAATTAAAAGTCCTTAAGGTGAAATTTACCCTCCATTAATGTATATGGACGGTAGTAGACTTGTTAAAATAGATTATTATATGATTGTTTAAAGGTTAATTTTGTAAATGGCATATTATTATATGTTTAAATAAAACAAAAAAAATTGTTTTTAATGCTCATTTTCATCATCTTTTATCAAAATGGAAAGAAAAATAAGGGGTTTAGAAGCTTTCTCATTTTTGTCACTTGAAGGCTTGAATTAGTAAGTGATTTTCGATCAGTTTTTAATAATTTTTGTGTTTTTGAGATCATTAATTTGTATTAGTTGACAAAATCTGTAAGAAATGTCCATTGATGACTTGGGGATACTATTTTTCGGCTGACTTGATGCTCCTACCATTTGATGAGTTTGATGTGATACTGGGCATGGATTGGCTAAATGTACATGAGGTCGTTGTGAATTGCAGACGAAAGAGTATAGAGTTGAAATGTCAGAACGGTGAAATTCTTCAGATTGAATTGAATGATTCGAATGAATTACCAATTGTGATATCTGCTATGCAAGCTGAGAAATGTGTAAAAAAGGGCTGTGATGTGTATTTAGCGTATGTGTTGGATACTAAAGTATTGGAATGAAAACTTGCATCTATACCAGTTGTATGTAAGTTTTCAGACGTATTTCCTGAAGAGTTACCAGGCTTACTGTCGATTAGAGATGTTGAATTTGGTGTTGAGTTGTTACCGGGTACTACACCAATTTTGATAGCTCCGTATAGAATGGCACCGACTGAATTGAAAGAATTAAAAGCACAGTTGCAAGAATTAATTGATAGAGGCTTTACGAGACCAAGCTTTTCACCTTGGGGTGCTCCAATCTTGTTCGTGAAAAAGAAAGATGGGTCTATGAGAATGTGTATAGATTACTGGCAATTGAATAAAGTGACTGTAAAGAATAAGTATCCTCTATCGCGGATTGATGACCTATTTGATCAGTTACAGTATTTTCAAAGATTGACTTGAGATCGAGTTATTATCAGTTACGAGTTAAAGACTCTGATATACCGAAAACTACTTTCAGAGCACATCACGGTCACTATGAATTTTTAGTTATGCCTTTTGGTTTGATTAACGCTCCTGCGATGTTTATGGACTTGATGAATCATATATTTAGATCATATTTGGACAAATTTTTTATTGTGTTCATTGACGATATTCTGATATATTCTTGTGATGAGACGGATCATATTGAACATTTGAGGATCGTGTTACAGACTTTAAGAGATAAGCAATTATATGCCAAATTCAGTAAATGTGAATTTTGGCTTCGGGAAGTCAGATTTCTAGGTCATATTGTTTTAGCAGAAGGCATCAAAGTTGATCCGAGCAAAATATATGCGATATTAGACTGGAAACTACCAAAAAATGTATTTGAGATTAAAAGTTTCTTGGGATTAGCGGGATGTTACCGGAGATTCCTAAAAGGGTTCTCAATGGTTGCAGTACCGTTGACTCGATTACTTCAAAAAGATGTGAAATTTGAGTGGTCTGATAAATGTCAACAGAGTTTCAATTAGCTAAAAGCACTGTTAATAGAGGCACTGATTTTAGTTTAACTAAATTGGGTAAAGAGTTCGTGATTTACAATGATGCATCATTAAACGGACTGGGTTGTGTATTGATAGAGACAGAAAAGTTATAGCTTAGGCCTCCCGACAGTTGAAACCACACAAGAAGAATTACCTGACATATGATCTTGAATTGGCTGCTATAGTCTTTGCATTAAAGATTTGGCGTCATTATCTTTATGGCAAGAAATGTCGAATATTCACAAATCACAAAAGTTTGAAATACTTGATGTCACAAAGAGATTTGAATTTACGTCAAAGGAGATGGCTTGAACTACTAAAAACTTACGAGTTTGTGATTGATTATCACTCGGGTAAAGCTAATGTTGTAGCTGACGCTTTGAGCTCAAAGTCCCTATTTGCTTTACGACCTATGAACACTCAGATGATGTTTTGTGATGACGGATCTATTTTAGCTGAGTTAAAAGCTAAACCGATATTCTTGCACGAGATTTGTGAAGCCCAAAAAAATGATAGTGAGTTGCAAGCTAAACGACTTTACTGTGAGTCTAATTTTGATTCTAAATTTACTTTTGGAACTAATGATTGTTTAATGTTTTGAAATAGAATTTGTATACCGAAAGATACTGAACTCATTCAGAAAGTTTTACATGAAGCATACGTTAGCCGCTTTTTTGTTCATCCTGGTAGCACTAAGATGTATAATGATTTGAAACAATTATATTGGTGGTCGGGAATGAAATGTGATATATCTGAATTTGTATCTAAATGTTTGATCTGTCAACAAGTAAAAGCCAAACATCAGGTACCGTCAGGTTTATTACAGCCAATGATGATTCCGAAATGGAAATGGAATAGAGTTACGATGGATTTCGTATTGGGATTACCCCTAACTCTGAAAAAGAAAGATGCAATTTGGGTTGTAGTTGATAGATTAACAAAATCTGCTCATTTTATACCGGTATGTACAAATTACTCTCTAGATAGATTAGTCGAATTGTATTTGTTTGAATTGTACGATTACATGGTGTACCGTTGTCTATTATCTCCGATAGAGATCCGCAATTTACATTGAGATTTACAAGAAGCTCTAGGAACGAAATTGAATTTCAGTATAGCTTTTCATCCCCAGACTGACGGACAATCTGAAAGAGTTATACAGATTCTAGAGGATATGTTACGATGTTGCATCCTTGAATTTGAAGGAAGCTGGGAGAATCACTTACCTCTGATTGAATTTGCGTATAATAACAGCTTTCAGACGAGTTTGAAAATGGCTCCGTATGAAGCTTTGTACAGTCATAAATGTTGAACACTATTATACTGGATAGAATTGAGTAAGAAAGATATACACAAGGTTGAATTGATCAGAGAATCCGAAGAAAAAGTAAAAATGATTCGCAACAGTTTAAAAATGTTGACTGAAGCTCCTGTCTTAGTACAACCAGAACCGGGTAAAGAGTTTGTGATTTACAGTGATGCGTCCTTGAATGGACTAGGCTGTGTGCTTATGTAGGAAGGAAAGGTAATTGCTTATGCCTCTAGATAACTAAGGCCACATGAGAAAAATTATTCGACACATGATTTAGAACTAGCTGCCATTGTATTTGCGTTGAAAATCTAAAGACATCACTTGTATGATGAGAAATACTGAATATTTACTGATCATTAAAGTTTGAAATACCTGATGACTCAGAAAGATTTGAACTTGAGGCAAAAAAGATGGCTAGAGTTGATTAAAGATTATGAGCTAGTGATCGATTATCACCTAGTTAAGGCAAACATAGTTGCTGATGCTTTGAGTAGAAAATCTTTATTTGCATTAAGAGCTTTGAACACTAGTTTAACCTTATCAGATGATGGTTTTATCTTAGCCGATTGAAGAGCTAAGCCAATGTTTCTTGAAGAAATTTGTGAAGTTCAGAAAGATAACAGTGAGTTGCAAGCCAAAAGAGCTAAGTGTGAGTCAGGTATAGAGTCAGATTTTTAGATCAGTTCTGATGGTTATTTGAGGTTCAAAAATCAGATATGTGTACCAAAGAATAATGAGCTTATTCAAAAGATCTTAGAGGAAGCACATAGTAGTTCCTTGTCCATTCATCTAGGTAATACAAACATGTATAATGATTTGAAGAAATTGTATTAGCGGGTAGGAATGAAGAGAGATATCTTAGAGTTGTTTCTAGATGCTTGATCTGTCAGCAGGTAAAAGTTGAACATTAGGTACTTTCAGGTTTATTGTAGCCTATGTTAGTTCCTGAGTGGAAATGAGACCGAGTTGCCATGGATTTTGTGACAGGATTACCGTTGACACCGAGAAAGAAAGATGCAGTATGGGTTATGATTAATAAGCTAACGAAGTCAGCTCATTTTATTCCAGTTCATATGGATTATTCACTTGACAAGTTGGTCGAGTTGTATATTTCAGAGATAGCCAGACTACAGTGAGTACCGTTATCGATTATTTCAAATAAAGACCGGAGATTCACTTTGCGATTTTGGAAGAAGTTACAGGAAGCTTTGGGCACAAAGTTGAGTTTTAGTACAGCTTTACATCCTTAAACTGATGGTTAGTCAGAGAGAGTTATCCAGGTACTTGAGGATATGCTCAGATGTTGTGCCTTAGAATTTCAAGGTAGTTGGGAAAAATATTTGCCGTTGGTAGAGTTTGCCTATAATAATAGTTATTAGTCGAGTTTGAAGATGGCACCTTATGAAGCTTTATATGGATGTAAATGTTGCACACCCTTTTATTGGACAGAGCATAAAGAAAATCAAGTTTACGGGGTCGATTTAGTTAAAGAAACTGAAGAGAAAGTGAAAGTTATCAGAGATTGCTTGAAAGTAGCTTTAGATAGACAAAAGTCTTATGCAGACTTGAGAAGAAAAAAGATTGAGTATCAAGTTGGCGACAAAGTGTTCTTCAAAGTATCCTCATGGAAGAAAGTCTTTAGATTTGGCAAGAAAGGCAAACTAAGTCCGCATTTTATTGGACCATTTGAGGTGACTGAAAGAGTTGGGCCATTAGCATATCAGTTAGCTTTGCCGACAGAGCTAGAGAAGATTCATGATGTATTCCATGTGTCCATGTTACATCGTTACCATTCTGATCCGTCACATGTGATTTCACATACAGAGGTTGAGATTCAGCCAGATATGACTTACAGTGAAGAACCGATAAAGATTCTAGCTTGAGAGGTCAAGCAACTAAGGAACAAAAGAATTGCACTTGTGAAAGTATTATGGAATAGGCATGGGGTAGACGAGGCTACATGGGAGCCTGAGGATGCTATGCGTAAACAGTATCCAAATCTATTCACAGGTAAGATTTTCGGGGACGAAAATCCCTAAAGGGGGAGAAATGTAACATCCCGAAATAGGGCCTAAACAGAATAGTGGTTGCAAAACCATGAATCCAAGATAGAAAAATTTATTTTGATTAATTTTTATGATTTACCGAGTGATTAGATGCATGTGTTAGAATATTGATAGAAAATTTCATGAATTGCATGTTTAATTTGCCTATTAGGGCTTAATTGCAAAAGTTGATAAATATGAGTTCTAGATAGGAAAGGATTAAATTGAAGAACATAATTGAAGTAGAGGTCCTTAAATGGTAATTATACCATTAGGTTTCTATGGACAAAAATGGACATACATAGGTAAAAATAACCAAAGTTTTAATGAAGGGTACTTTAGTCATTTGGTAATTAAAAGGAATTAAAAGGGAAAAAGATGGAAAAATAGTTATCATCTTCACAATAGGGCTGAAACTCCATGTATCACCATAGCTAGGGTTTGTTTCAAGCTTCCAAGCTCCATAGTAAGTGATCCCAAGCCCCATTTTTAATGTCTTTACGTTTTTGGAGTCCCTGTAACTTGATTTAGCTTATTTTAGCAATAATTTAACCTAAGGTTCATATTTGGAAAAATACCCATAGGTGAAATGTGTTTATTTTGATGTTTTATGATAGAATATGAGGTTTTAAATTATGTTAAACAACTTGTGCTACTCGGTTTTAAGTAAAAACGAGTAAAACGACAAAATCGGTAAAAATACCTAATGTTCATAAGCACATGTTAGAGTGAGAATTTGATGTTGCCATTAAGGGAAAATGATCAGCATGTCCTAAAACATAAGAATTAGGGAAAAAGTTTAATTTCTGAGCTTTGGGGAAAAAGTGTAAATATGCAAAAGTTTAGGGGCAAAATCATAATTTTTCCAAAGTTAGAGTTAATGACTGTTTTGATAAATGTGAGTATTAAATAAGTTAAATTTGCTAATTATAGATCAGGAAGAATGAAATTTGGGGATAGACCGAGGAAAGAAAAAGGTAGAACATTAAGGTGTCAAGTTTATCGTATTTTGCTCCGAGGTAAGTTTACGGTAAATAACTGCAATATTTCAATATTTTATATTAATGTTGTTAATTTCCAGCATATATAAATTTATTTTATAAGAATATTCCAAGTTGAATCAAAGATGAGGTAATAGAGAAAAAGTATCAAAAAGCCCGTTTGAACCTTAGGAATGTATGGGATACGGAATGTCATGACATTTTGGGTTGAGACAGTCGAGGAACATCCCATGTAAGTCCATATCAGACATATGGCATTGGCAGGTTGAGACAGTTCAGGAGCATCGCATGTAAGTCCATATCAGATATATGGCTTTGGCAGGACAGAGAACATCCCATGAAAGACCGTGCCTAGAGCATGGCATTGGCAGGCTATTATCAGGCAGGAAAACCCAAATATTTTGAGTATTCCAAACGGTTCATTAGGCTAATATACAGACTATGTTAGAAGAAAGTTTAGGTAAAGGAATGATAAACAAGAAAATTAAAGAGTAAGTGGAGAAGTAAAATAAAGTTTTGTTAATTGATGGTATAATATGAGTATATTTATACTTGGTGAATGTTGACATTTATTTACTTGTAAACTTACTAAGCATGGTAGCTTACTCCTTTTCCTTTCTCTCTTTTATAGTGTAGTGAAGCCAATTCTGGAACCAAAAGGATGTCGGAGTTCGTCTCACACTATCAAAGGCTATCTCAGTATTTTGTAGCTTAAAATGTTTTGAGTTATGACATGTATAGGGACTTGACTATTTTGTTTGTATGTTCTTATGATATGACTAAAGAATGGCATGGGAATACTTGATAATGATTAGCTATTGAAATGGCTAATTAAGAACATGTTTTAATGTTATGTATGCCTAAATGATAGTTTATGCAAAGAAATGATGCAGTAAAAGTTGGCCATGAAACAATGTTGGAACAGCAGCAGCAATGTGAATTTGAAAAATCACTAAAAATTGTAGAAACTGAATTAAATGGTGAATAGGATATATAATTAAATCTTATTGAGTCTATTTTCATAGGAAAGAAACAGAGAAAGCAAAGGAAGTCTATATTCTAAGATATTTAAATTCTTGTGAGACCGGTTTAGAGGGATTTTGTGATCCCCTATTCTGATTTTAGAAATTCACTAAAAATTTTACAAAAATAATTATGAGTCATAATTTATATGTACAGATTCCTTAGAGCGTCTATTTTCATTAGAAAAAAACAAAAATGTTATCTGAGTTATGCACTCTGAGATAATTGATTTTTGGTGAAGGGAGGTTAGGTTTACTAGGCTACAAAATAGGGGAACCTTTAACTAATAAACTGTACTAACTGGCCACACCAAAAATTCTGGAAAAATTATGGTAAGAAGATATATTAGTCTAGTTTCAGGAAAAATTTACGAATTTAAATTTGGAGTTTCGTAACTCAATTTATAATTAATTTCGTGACTATTATGCAGGTGGACAGTTTTATTATGAACAGTGAAATAAATTGTTTTAATTTGTGTAAGTAATTGGAAAAATTTTAAATTTTCCCGGTTTGGTCTCGAACCGTTCCAATTGCATTTTTAGGGCCTCGAGGGCCAATTTTAGGGATATATTGGGTGAATGTGAGCAAATTAATTTTAAAAGTAAATTTTTATGCCCCGAACTGTAAGGTAAGTCTAGTAACGCCTCGTGCTCGACTCTGACGACAGTATCGGGTAAGGGGTGTTACATCAGGGACACACAGCCGTGTACCGTAACTGTGTGTCACACACGGGGGAGACACATGCCTGTGTCTCTGCCCATATCGACCAAAATAGGCCATTTATAAGGCCATTTTGCCACCCAAGTCAAGTATACCTACACAGGGGCAAATGGTACCATTTTCATACACAATTAAACAGCCAAACATCATCATCATTTACAAAAAAACACACCATATCAATTCAAACCATCTCAATACTCATTTCAATACCATTTTCCTATCCAAAAACATATCCACTTATCATGATTAACCAACTGTATTTCACATAACTAACATGTATTATAATTCATCTAATTCATCTTCCAAAATTAAGCCACAACATGACATTCTTCAAGAAATTATACACCAATTATCAATTATTCATTTGAGTTACCATATCTACAACCACAACCTTACCAAATTACTATATCACAATGCAACATGAACATCACATAGCACATAACAATTGATTTACACACATCATCATAACACTTTACCAACTCATGAATAAGCCAACCTATATGGCCATATACATAACAACATTTACATTATTTACAATTCAAATCACATGGCTATAAATTCATAACTTAAAACATACCAAAAGATCACATAGCCTATACATGCCATATACCATATATATACAATCTCAAAAGTACCAAATAGATGTCCGATAGTGCTATAATATCTTTGACAATCCCCGAATCTGAGCTAGCTTTAATACACTATAAAACATAGGAATATAAAAAGAAATAAGTTATCTAGCTTAGTAAGCTCATATGATAAAGAAACTAACTTGTAAAATGAATGCAAATCAACCAAGTAAACATATTATGGCACATCACATATCTATACACAAACCTTTCTCATGACATATGCATGATTCGCTATGAATTCACCAAGTCACCTTCATTCGATATTCACTTAAGTTCTGTACGTACTTGTATTATTTAATTTGATTGTGATTTCATTCTCATCTTGGCAATGCTCATTGAACCATTTGGAATACGATCAGATCACAGTACCAATACTATATCCCAGATATGGTCTTATATGTAATCTTGTATCGATGCCATAGCCCAGCTATGGTCTTACACGAAATATAATATCGATGCCATATCCCAGATATGGTCTTACACGTAGCCTCGGTAACCCTAATGTCATGACGTAACACCCCTAACCCGTATCCATCACTGGACTAGGGTTAGAGGCATTACTGGACATTTCATAACATAATCAAACCTTTTCACATACATTATGCGCAAAATCATAATATCATTGCAATTCATACACATCGAGTCCCTTTAGAAGGTCTACATGACCATAAACATGCATTAGAGAAGGTTCGGGATTAAACCGATCTCGTATAAAATTTTATGAAACTTAACAATTTTTCAAAGTTACAGAGGTCACACGCCCGTGTGAACAGGCCATGTGCCTCACACGGTATTAGACACGCCCGTGTGTCTAGGCCGTGTCAAAACAAGGCATACATACTGACTTAACCACATGGCCTCAAGACACGCCCATGTGCCAGGCTGTGTAAAAATTAGGGAGGTTGCTGACTTGCTCACACGGCCAGTTACATGCCCGTATGTCCAGCCCGTGTGGCTATTCGAAATGGCCTCACATGCCTACGTCTGGACCGTGTGCTCGGCCGTGTCAAAATCTGTTGGGTATATTGACTTGGCCACATGACCTGCCACATGCCCGTGTGTGAGACCGTATGGAGCCCCAGGCTTAATTTTAACTGGCCTTCGAACAACACGGTAGAGACACACATTCATGTCCCTACTCGTGTGGGCAAAAATAGGCCATTTGTAAGGCCACAATGCCACTCATTTTGGGTCATCCCTACAAGTACCAAATGACACATATTTCACAACCAAAATGCAGCCAAATTAATGCCAAATCAAGCATCATTCACACTACAACATCATCATTCATTTCCATACATGATTCCAACTCAAACATATCTATTTCATGTACCAAATTCATACCAAATGCATATGATTCATATCTCATTTCTATCCATTTAAAAACGTGCCATTTATTCAACATTTTAATTACCATATCCACAACTCAAGCTCATATCAAACTTACTTAAAATGACCATTTTACTAGGCCATAAATGAACACATTATAACACCATAATTCATCACATAACTTATGCCAAAAATCAATTCATAGTCTAAACCATAACCGAGCCATATCACATGGCAAAATTTTCATATCTCAAAACATCCCACAACATCTGTAGCCTATACATGCCATACATTATTATTACAACATCAAAGTACCAAAATATCGGTTGATAGTGTGATGACGATCCTTTACGATCCCCAAGCTCTCAGTAGCTTTTTTAATCTATAAAATAAGGGAAAATGCACACAAGTAAGCTGTCAAAGCTTAGTATGCCATATATAAATAAACTTCACACCAAAGTAATTATAAACCATATCAACCATGGCATCTATAGTTGAACACATATACAAGCTTTATAATTCACAACTATATCAATTGTTCTTAATTCATTTGCATATAATCATCATACCTTCTCAATAATTCACATATCAACATTCACATTCATACTCACCTTTCATTCTTGCATTTCATATACATTTCATACATACCTGAATCGGATGCTTATTTACATACTCGTTCATTTCTTGATAATGTTCATTGAACCGTTTGAAATCAATAAGGATGCTCGGATAGCTCATAAAGCTCATACAATGCCATATACCAGATATGGTCTTACATGTTATCAAATATTGATTCCACTGTCCCAAACAGTGTCTTATACGAAATCATATACAATGTCGATGTCCCAAACATGGTCTTACACATAAATCTCAAATTGATGCCAATCTCCCAGACATGGTCTTACACGATATCACATCTCGGAATCCTATGTCATGACATATGTAACCTATACTATTCCTATGGTTCGTATGGGACTTTTGGATATCTAAACTCTGTCATACTTTCACATTTCTGAACATTCAGCATTTACAGCATTTCAATATCAAATGAACATATATAATTCACATAAAACACGTTTATTGAATATGAACTTACCTCGTACAAAACGAACGGTTAGGAGCGACTAATCAACCACTTTCGCTTTCCCCTATCTAATTTCGTTTTCTTTCATTCTTGATCTATATAAATTCAAATTTAACTTATTTAATCACTATTTCATTCAATTTAATACACAAACACATAATTTGGCCTTTTTACACATTAGCCCTTATAATTTCACATTTTCTGTAACACCCTATACCCCTGTCCGTCGCCGGAATAGGGTAGTAAGGTATTAAATAACTAAATACAACTTAGTGATGTTCATAGATACATACAAGACATAGATTTGGTTGTGCATCATATCTCATTAAATTCGTTTTATAAGCATTTAGAAATTTCCATCATGTGGCTACGATCAATTAGGCCAAATCAAAATTTTCAAATAACAGTACACTATATTCGAAACTCATTGCAGACTGGGTACTATCTAAAAATCATGCCACAAACATCAAGCCATATGAATTTCATCAAAACATATATTCAAACTAGAAGACTAAGCGAGCCATTTTCGCATGGCTAGAATAATTACAACTCAAAATGTAATTCGGTTCAACAAAAGGAGATTAGCCTATACATGCCATTGTTTTCAAAATTTACTATCGAAAATACCAAAATAACGACGATAGTGTGGGTGATTAAGGCTTCAATCCCCGAGTCCGTAGCTTCCAAAATGAGATCTATAAAACAAAGGAAACAAAGTAAATAGAGTAAGCATTATAATGCTTAGTAAGTTTTAAGCAATGACAACGGATATATATATATAAAAAAATCAAATTATAACATAGTTGTTCGTATTTTTGTTTCCCTCTTCTTTGGGTACGTCACCCCTTAACCGAACATACACATTCTCATCATATACAAAAAGTAGATAACTTTCACTTAATAGTGAGCTCATGTGAACATAGACATATCGCATAATTTCACATAACATTTCACATTGACCATTTGTACTTTGACCATATTAATAGTCTCATTTCAAACACACATATGTAATCGTATAATGACCTTATGATTTGGTCCAAAACCAGCTTGCATATAAGCTTAGGGTACATACCTGTATAACTTAACGCTTTAAGCACATTCATTAGCAATCGTTACCATGAAGTCTTTTAGTCTGAGACTTTACTCACATCATCATCGAGACCTTTAGCTCGGATAAATCTCCACATAAAGCCAGCGAATTTTAATCCCGGATATAATCTCCGTACATAGCCATCGGGTCTTTACCCGGATCTGATCTCTGCATATAGCCATCGGGTCTTTACCCGGATCTAATCTCTGCATATAGCCATCGGGTCTCAACCCGGACATAGTCTCCGCATATAGCCTTCGGGTTTTTAATCTCGGATTCACATCACAGAGTCTCATGCATATGTATTCACATGTTACCACATTTCACATAGCAAAATCACATTTGTAATTCAAGTCGAATCATTTGCATATAGACATATAACATGCTCAATGACTTTGTGTCGTAAACATCATTCAAGTCTAATACATGTATTCTTCTTTTACTAAACTTTTAGCTCAATAAGCAAACACATACATAAGCATATGTCCCCAATCTCTTTCTATGTTTAATTCTCTAATAGCCATTCGGCTACATAACAAACATGTAATAGGTTTCTTTCTCAATAACCTTATTATGGTAAGGACAATGGGACATCATTCATTTATCACAAGTATATCATGGCATTTAAAATTAAATACCAAATTCATTTACTCAAAACTTACCTTGAACTTTCCTGAGCAACTATGAGTTAGCTATTCGACTACTTCAGCCTTCCCTTTATCCGAACTTGTCCCTCTATGCTCTTGAGCTAAATAAAATATTTAAATTTTTTTATTAATCCTTATTCAAACACCTCAATTGATCATTTTCACTTATAGTCAACTAAGAAATGCATATCCTTCTCATAGCAAACACACACACATTCGGCCAATCACATACATATCACAAGTCACTACAAGCTGACTTCCTGAGCAATATTCACTAAATTATTTATAACTGGAGCTACGAAACTCCAAATGAAGTAAATGAAGTGCCATTAATTTTTCCTGAAAATAGACTCATATATCTTCTATCCATAAAATTTTCAGAATTTTTGGTTTGGCCAATCAATACCAGAATTTTCTTAAAGTTCCCCTATTTCACTATTTGACTATACTAACCACTCTTCACTACGAATCAAATATCTCATTGTACAGAATTAAAAATATGTCCTTGCCTATTTTATCCGAAACTAGACTCATTAAGGAGTCTAAGCATATAAATCTTATCTTATAACAATTTCTATACAATTTATAGTGATTTTCTAAAAACAGAATAGGGGATTTCGGAGTCAATCTGACACTATCTCACTCTACTTTAAAAACCTCTTTATCGGAAATTCCTTTGCTTATAAGGTTTCTTTTATAAGAAAATAGACTCATTAAGCTTTAATTACATAGTTTATTCAGCCTCTAATTCAGCTCCCACAATTTATGGTGATTTTTCCAAAACACGTTACTGCTGTTGTACCAAGCAGATTTATACAAATTCACACTTTAAACTTCTTATTCACATATTTAAAATTTTACCCAAATCATTAATTAATATCACAATAAGCAAACCTATATACATAAAAGTTAGTGTCACTTCTAATATAAAACACTAATTTCATACCATTTTTAACCATGTAATCAAAAACATTAAACCACTCAAACAACCATAACCGAATACTCTCATATTTGATTTATTCATTCAATTTAAACCTTTCCTTGACCAATTAACACATTCGACCATTAATATAAGCTAAATAAACAATCACGTCTTTACTTATCATTATTATAAAGCATATAATATCATTTCATCTACCTCCACTACCGAATGTATAACAAAATGGTTTATTAACCATGCCAATGCCCCCAAATTTGGAAATTCTCACATTCGGCCACATATGCATAATTTAACATTCAAATATCCTTTTTCTCAAATCACTCACACGGCAAACATTCATTTTCCAGCATTTTAATACTCCACATTTGCTCAATTCAATACTCAAGTTCAAATTCGGCTCACACACATATAAATACTAACAATTAGACACTAGCTTTGCATTTCACCAAATAGCCGATTGCTATTTAGCAAATAAGCCATAAATACTTAATTCTTTACAAATTTGAGCTCACAAATTCCAATTTCCCTAAGCTTCAACATCATAGAGTCCATTAAAACTTCATTTATCAATTTCTATTTCAAAAACATAATGCACCAACAATACCGAATACTTCATGCTCCATGAACACCAAAAATTTTCACATGGGTCTTGTTGTGAGCTTCAAAACCAACCAAAATTCACTAATTTTCAAAGAAAATAGCATAAACCTTACCTTAATTGAAGCCTTCTTTTGCCAAATTCCCTAAGCTCAAAGTTTCTATTTTTCTTTCTCAAGTCAAGGCAAGAAGAAGAAGAAATTGGTCTCACATTGGTTTTTCCTCCAATTTTCATGATATACAAATTCAATTTTATTTATTTTATGACAACAATTTTCCCTATAATAAATATTATTATTACTAACATACAAAGCATAAAATGCCAAAACAAGTAATCATTACCATCCACTATCCACAAAATGGTGAAATTGACATGCAGCTCCAACATTTCTCATGCATGCAATAATAGGTCATCACACATTTACCCTTCATTCTTTCCAAATTTTCTACTAAGTCCTTTTTAATGAAATTCACATTTATATCTCTAAATTAACTCATCGAAAATATCACACATAATTCGGCACATGTAATAGGCATCAAAATAATTATTAAATTATTTTTGTGCCTCGGTTTTGTGGTCCCAAAACCACATTCCAACTAGGGTCGTGTTAAGGCTGTCACATTTTCCACAATTTAGTCCTTATTCACAAAAATCACAAATTACACACAATTTCTTTAAGCCCAAGCTTGGCCAAATTTTCTCTTAGTCCCTAGCAGCCCATATCTTTCTTTTATTTCACAATTTAACCCCACATTTAACACATTTCACAATTTAATCCTCACTATGCATTTTCACCAAAATTCACTTAACAAAATATGTTAATCTATAAACAACCATTTATTTTTCATCAACAATCGACATAAAGCTTGAATATTCATCAATGGCACTTTTCAAAATCACTAACAATTTCAAAAATCATAACATAGGCTAGCTAGAACACATAAAAATGATCTAAAAAACAGAGAAATTATCGAAAACAGATCAAAATCCATACCTTAATCAAGCTTAGAGTTGGTCGAATATCATAAGCCCTAATAAGCTTTCTTCTTCCTTTTATTTTCGGTTCAAAATGATGATGATATGAACAAATTTTTCATTTGTTTTATTAATATATCATTTAATAACTAAATACCAATTTTAACCTTGGTTTAAAACCTTTATAAACATATAATGGATGGCCAAAATTGTCCACTTACCATGTCAATGGCATAATAACAACATAAGCACCCCTCGATTAATAAGATAAAATAATTCAACACTTAATCAAATAGAACACATCTTTTGCATTTTCTGCGACTTGGGCCTTTTTCTCTAATCGAGCACACAAACGATAAAATTTTCACACATAATTTTTACACGTATCTTATATCATGCTGTAAACACCAAAAATAATATTAAAATATTTTTACGACCTTAGATTTGTGGTTCTAAGATCACTATTCTACTAGGCTCTAAACCGGGTTGTTACAATGACATTTGCATCCTAAACTATTCCTAAGGTTCATATGGGACTTTCGACTGTCGTACTCTATCGATTATGTTCATACTCATATCCAACCAGCATTATAATTCAATTCAACATTAATAGTGAAATTATACAACAATTTAACAACATTTACTAACATACGAACTTACCTCGAATGTGGAAATAACAAGTCGGACCAACTATTCGATCACTTTGTTTTCCCCCTGATCTAAATCTGAATTCTTTCTTTCTTGATCTATATATAATCAAATTTAGCTTATTTAATCAACCATTCATTCAATTTAGTCCAAATCACACATTTGAGCTATTTTACACATTATCCCATATACTTTCACATTTTATCAATTTAGTCCTTATTTCACAAAAACACAAATTCACGTAATTTCTTTAATACCCATGCTAGCTGAATTCTCTATAGGTCCCTAGCAACCCATATTCATCACTTTTTCACAAATTTAACCACAAATTTAACACTTTTCACAATTTCATCCCTAATTCATAATTTCACTAAAAATCACTTTCCAAAACTAGTATATCTATCATCAAACTTTCATATTTCATCATCAAACATCAAATAACACAAGTATTCATCAATGGCATCTTTCAAAATCTTTAACAGTTTTGCAAAATAGTCCCTGGGATAGCTAGTACAAGTTGCAACGATCACAAAAATATAAAAATTATTAAAAACTGAGCAAAAACATACTTACAATTAAGCTTGTATATGACTAAATGCTTTAGCCCTAACAATGGTGTTTTCTCCTCCTGATTTTCTGCAATGAAGATGAATATAACATTAATCTTTTGTTTTGTTTTATTTCATTAACCATAATACACAAATTACTAAATTAACCCTTATTATAAACATTATCAATCACATAAATAATGTCCATTTATGTCCATCCCCACTATAAATGGTCTAATATCATCTTAAGGACTTTCACATTTCAATTTCATAATCAATAAGTACTTTAAACTAATAGAACATCATTTATGCATTTTATGCAATTTAGTCCTTTTATCAAATTAGACATCCAAATGATAAATTTAAATAACGAAACTTTCACACATATATGCTATCATGTTGTAAACACATAAAATAATATTAAAATAATTTTTTGACCTCGAATTTGTGGTTCCAAAACCACTATTCCAGTTTAACTAAAAACATGTTGTTACATTATCTTTATTATGTTACTTTATTTTATAGATAGACTATTGAGTTATGTTACTTAGCGTATGATTTATTTCCGTGTGCTGGTTAGGTTTCAAGTAAAGATCTCGTGAATTGACTTCAGCATCCAAGTAATTCTCCCAAACTCAGCAAATTTTGTTTGTTTCCAACTTTTGTTTAATTTGGCATATACCTAATAGGTTAGGTTTTGTGGTAGTTGAATGATGTTATAATCAAATGTTACATTTTACATTGTAATTGTAATATATATATGGTTGATATGTATATGTATAAAAGTATATGCAAATTATAATTTTCATAGTTTGATTAATGTGTTTGATATGTAATGGTGCCTTAATTGAAATGTTTATATAACCCTAATAGATGGTTGAAACTTAGATTTACTTCAGTATGTTTAAGGAATGCTTTGTGAAGGGGTAGTATAAGTATGAAGTGATGAATGACTATGTTTAGGATTACATCTTGTATATCATGAGTGTAATAGCCCAATTTTGGGCCTAGTCGAAATAGTAGTTTTGAAACCATTAACCCGAGGTTGGAGAAATTTTTTATATTATTTTATGTGATATAGCATAATTATATGAGTATATGAAAATTTTGGTGAATTAATTATAGCGATTGCGCGCTTAATTACGAAAAAGGACTAAATCGCATAAAGTGTGAAAGATTTGTTCTACAAGATAATGTTGTCAAATAGTTATGGAACACTAAATTATAGGTCCTTAGTGAGCAAATAGACCAATAAAATTAGTGGCTGAACATGGAGACAAAGAAATTTGAAAAGTCAAAGTTGGTGGGCATTAGATGATTTAATTAGAAATAAAAATAAAACAAAAGGGAAAAAAGTTGTCATCTTTTCATCTTTCTTCTTCATCCACCAAAAATGGCAACAAACATGGGAGTTTTAAGAGCTCAAACTTTCAGCCACCTATTTCTTTTGCAAGTAAGTGATTTTAATGGCCTTTCTTGATGATTTTTGTGTTTTTGGAACCCTTAAAGCTTATTCTAACTAATGAGTGGACTATTTGGCAAAATGGTTGAAAGTCTAGGGTTTTTACATGAGAGTATTCATGTTTTTTTCTGAATTTTTATGGAAGAAAATGAATCTTGGTTGTTAAATAAACCACTTTTCTTAACTAGTTTTCATGAAAACACCTAAAAATGGCCATTTTGTAAAAGTTGCAAAATAGGTGATAAATGTGTGAAATAATTGAAATTGTGAGTTGCTACAAGTACAAAATGGATTCGGCTAGGCTTGGCTAATGAAAAATTTGATGAAAATCATTTTACAAGCCTAGGGGCAAAATCATAATTTTGTTAAATTTTAGGGGCAAAATTGTAAATTTTCCAAAGTATATTTTATGGGCTGCTAGTAATAATTATAAAATTCGGCTAAGCATGAATTGTGTTTAAATTCATGAATTTGTACTTTTATGTGACAGGGACTAAATTTGTAAGAATGTGAAACATTAGATGCAACGTTCAAAGTTGCCTTAATGTGAATTTTGGACAAAATAGTATAAATTGATGACTAAGTAAGTAAATATTGTTATTATATAGATTGAGGGAAATTAGATTTTGGACAGAGAATAAGGGGAAAATAAAGTATCGGAGTAGTCGACTTAACTTGTTATTTCAAAGAACGAGGTAAGCTCATATGGTTAGTTCACAGTAATCAATTATTAAATTAGAAATAATATAATGTATTATTTTATACGTTTGTTATCGAATCATGATTCTATGAAAATATGAGATTAAATTGAGAGATCAATCTAAGAAAAATGCAGGCTCGAGCACAATTGGACTAAGCCTCGTGATGAATTGATAGAAAAGACCATGGTCGGACCATGGAGATATGAGAGCCAGTGGAAGACCATGTCTAGGACATGGCATCAGCACCAATAGATGAGAGCTAGTGTAAGACCATGTCTAGGACATGGCATCGGCCTTTATATGTATCGGTGTAAGACCATGTCTAGGACATAGCATTGGCACCGATAGATGAGAGCTAGTGTAAGACCATGTTTGGGACATGGCATCAGCCTCGATATGTGTCAGTGTAAGACCATGTCTGGGACATGGCATAGGCACCAATAGATGAGAGCTAGTGTAAGACCATGTCTAGGACATGGCATCGGCCTCAATTTGTATCAGTGTAAGATCATGTCTGGGACATGGCATCGACACTGATATGTGAGCCAGTGTAAAATAATGTCTGGGACATGGCATTGGCCTCGATATGTGAGCCAGTGTAAGACCATATCTAGGAAATGGAACCGACGTACGACTTCATGTAAGATCAGATCTAGGATATGGCATTGGTACCATGCACATGTGATTCCTGAGCATTCAATGGTGTTCTGAATGACTCAACAAATAACTCAGAAATTGTGGAATTCATATCTAGTTTTATGAATGAAATGTGAAAGATTTATGAATTCATGATATTTATTAATATTAAACTAAGATAACGTGTTGTTATCAATAATTAATCAAATCAACGTACAAGTTCAGGATGACAGTAAAGAGGTAATCGAGCTAAGTGATACAGGTATGTATAAAATCCCTGGGAGTATCGAGTGGAAGTAAATTAATGACATGTTATAAGTCCATAGCGTAAATATGAGTAATGTTACGGTTTGACATGCAAGATAGTATTTTATACTTATGTACTGACCGTTGAACTGAATGTGAAATATTTCATATCGTTTATGCACAAGTAATTGTAAGTGAATTGCGAAGTACGCATTTAATTCATACAATTATTGAAATGAATAAGCTTTTAGGAATCAAGGTTGGTTCTATAAGGGAGTAGATGATTATATGGTGAGACCATACAAACTCCTTTATGCTTGTGTAATTACGAGATGTATTTGATAGTTAATATAAGCCTATTAGTCATATGAGCTTACTAAGCTTTATAGCTTACCTTGTTTACTCTCCTATGTTCGTAGGGTTTCAAAAGCTTGCTCGGGTTGGAAGAAGTCGTAGATCTCAACATACTATTTTGCTATGGTTTGGTACTCAAAGCCTTGTAATTTTGGTTAGATGGCATGTATAGGCTAGTTGATTAATTAAGTGTAAAGAGAATTTAATTATTGATGCCTTGAGTATGAAAGTTTTAGGTGTATGCATAAGTTTTGGATGAAGCTATGTGATGTGTGGATGTCTAATTGTGGTTGTTTGGTTGAGTATTTATGTCATGTTATGCATTGGTAAGATTGGTATGTGTTTGATTATGTTTCAGGGTGGCAAAAAGCTTGGTAGATAGCCTTATATTTTTCCACACAGGTAAACATACGGGTGTGTGTCTAGGCCATGTGTGACACACGGTGTGTCCCCTGCACCTTAAGTTGGCAAAAAAAATATGCGGTAGTAACCCCACGGGTTGAGACACGACCGTGTGTCTCAACCGTGTAAAAGACATGGCCAAGCACACGGGTGTGTGCCTCGGCCGTGTGACCCTTAAGGGTTGATGACGTTAGAAACAAAATACTAAGGTTTTTGCACACAGGCTAAGACACGGGGGTGTCATGGCTGTGTGAGTGACATGGGCCATAGGCACGGGCATGTGCCAGGCCGTGTGAAAACCCTTGTAGTTTCGATGTTATAAATAAATCCACACGGGCAAGGGGTACAGGCGTGTCCCTATATTCCTAGGTCATGTGAGCTACACGGGCCTTCAGCATGGCCATGTTCTGAGGCCACACGGGCGTGTTGCCCATTTACACGGGTGTGTGCCTTATTTTCAGTGGCTTTTTTTTAAGTTTTCTAAGTACTCAAAATAATCCCAAACCATGTCTAAAGTATGTTTTGGGCCTCGTAGACTTATATTAGGGACTTAATGGTAAAGTTTGAAAGGTTTTAATTTTGATCAAACTTTTATGTCCCGAAAATGTACGTGTGCATGTGTTTAAGTTAAGGTAACGCCTCATACCCTGTCCTGGCAGCGTATACGTGTAAGGGGTGTTACATTTAGTGGTATCAGAGCTATGGTTTAGTCGATTCTTGGACTAATCTCGCATGTGTGAGAGCTATACATGCCATATATAAACCGTGATAGTGTGATATCTCCCGGCTTAATGAATTTGTTTGTTGAGACGAAGGTGCTTCCAGCCGAGCTATTTTCAAAATTTCTGAAAAAAAGTAATAAGATATTTGAAAATGTGTTGTGATGAGTAAAAACTTGGAAAGGTATGAATAAGAGTTCATGATATGTACGTGATAATGCATGAAATGAAATAACTATGAGATGAGAAAAATGGGCAAAATGTCATTGTTTTAGTTGAACATTGCATTACGACGAACTACGGTAATATTTTTTTATGAGAAGGATAAAATACTACTAATGTTATGAAAGAAAAAGGGTTTTAACCTAGATTGGCAGTACTATTATACCACATGTGGCTTAAACGTATGCTTCATGAATAGGTGTCAAAAAGGGAACTCTTGAATATGAATTGTTTAACTATTGTTTATGAATATGTTCAACGAGGTTCGATGAGGTATAAATTCCCGGTTGAGTCGTAGGAATAAATCGGATACCCATGCCATGACATTAGGGTTATATGTATTTTCGTGTAAGACCATGTTTGGGACATGGCGTCGGTATGATATATCATGTAAGACCATAGCTAGGCTATCGACATTGATTTATGATCCCATGTAAGACCATATTTAGGATATGGCTTTGGCATCTTACCCTTTTTTATAAAGCTTATCAGGTATCCTTTAATATTCCAAGTGGTTCAATAGGTAAAGTAAAGTTATGAAAAAAATGTGCAAAACCATGATTATGTTAGGAAGTTGTACAGATACGTACGCGAAACTCATGAGAAATGAGCCCAATTTATGATGCATGAGTTGTAAGGATGAAAATAAGTAAGATATGCCTATGGCATTTGATGACTTTGTGCAAACTTATAGTAAGTCCGGGTGTAGATAATTCAATTATACTACCATGCATTTAATAATTGATATAGCATGAATAAGATGATTGGAAAGTTAGTGTAACATAAATATGTGTGTTAATTTGCTTGAAACATATTGTATGATTTTGATGATATGATGACAATGATTAATGCTAAGTTACATATGTGTGTATATTTGAAAGCTGAGTTAGAGGCTTTATGACCTCACCCTATTTATCAATGTGGTCTCTTTTTGTAATAAAATTTTTCGAGGTTTATATTGATCGAGCCCACAAGTGAGAGACTAAAGAGTACAATAGCAAAATAACTAATGATGTGGTTAGAGTTGAAAATAGATTGGCCGGTAAATTCAGTTTTAGAAAGAATGCCAGGGTATTTTAAAGGTCATTCGAGTTTTGGCAATGTCACAATTAAAAAGGAAGTTAACCTCGGCTAATCGACTCCCTTAGGTATAAAGGTTTAAGTATGTATTTGCTAGAAGTCCTTCTGAATTGATTTTCGTTAGCGATGGGATAATGTGAAATTAGTGATAACATAATTGAGCAGTGGATAATGTTTGAATTGAAATGATAGCTGAGTATAATGGTTATAGGTGGGCAATTACTATGAATTCTTTTGTGTATTCTGCATGTTTAACTACTCTTAGAGGAGTAAGTAGCCAGTTAATTTTAGATGAAACTCTTATCGTATGAGAATGCTAGCTAAAATTTATGTTAGACAAAAGCATTATTGGTTTGGTTGGACGATAATTGGCATTAATCCATTTTCTTTGGTATTTATTCCATAATGGAAAATAGAAAAGTCGACAGTAAAATGTGTTTGATGTTAATATTCTATTTCCATTGGTTGTTATTCTGCTATATACAGGAAGATTATATAGCTTTGGACACCGTTGATTACAGTGCAGATAAATAATACCTTTGTTTCGAATATTCTCTAAGACATTATTTATTTATACAGTGGAACTCTTGGCCGTATTATGGCACTCTGATCTTAATCTATATGATGGTTATGGTTTCAGTGTGATTCAAAACTTCGTTGATTATTAATTGAAAAAGTTATCGTTTGAAAGTCGAGATCGATCCAGTTGTCTAGTTTGATTAGATCATTTGTTTGAAAGATTATTCGAGTTATCTGTGATTGAATTTATCCACAGGGTGTGAAATAAGCTTAAAATGTTCTCAGGTCATTAGATGAATAGTAGGAATGCAGGATTTATATTCTAGTAGACGCGATACAGAATCATATCTATCGAAGCGGTTTTATTGTGACATGTTTTCAAGAATCAAGTTATTTTAATTGGGAAATTATCACACTTATGAAGTCTATATGATAGAATACTTATTAATAAAATGATAAGCAATTAAAGACATTGTTAACTAAAGCATTAGGTTCGATTCAACTTGAACTGAGTAAAGGGTTTATAAATTCTAGTTTTACATTAATGAATGGCTTGAAGTGTATTTAATGCAAGAATGTATAGCGATGGCTTATGTTTTTCATACAGTTAAGACTACATGAAAAGAATTGTTCGACATGTGAATTAGAGGTGGTCGACATTGTAATTGTATTGTATGGTTAGCAATAGCAATTATTTGGTAGGTGACGTAACTTTTTGATAACCCCAAGGGTTTAAAACATTTGATGTTTCAAAGAGATCTAAATTTGAGACTGCCAAGGTGGCTTGAACTATCGAAAGCTTTTGAGGCAATGATTAATTATTACCCAAAGGTAACGATTACAGTCACAGATGTTCTGAATGGAAAACCTATGTGTACGTTGTGAGCAATGATTTTACGATTGATTTGATCGGGTGATAGATAGTCGTTAGCTGAATTAGAAATTAAATTGATGTGTATTCATTGAATTGTGAAACCCAGAAATGTGTCAGTGAATTACAAGTTAAAAAGGGGTCAAAGTAAATTAACTCATGAGCTGTGGTGAGTCCGCAACAAATGCAGGAGATCAAACCACCCTATAGCCCTAGTGACATGTCACTTGTATCCTACGACTTTCTATGGTTCGAACGGGACTCGGTAATCATATTGAACTTGAAATCTTTAAGCATTTCCATATCAATTCACGTACATATAATCAATAGGCAAATTTCATTTCTATCAAAAATCATACATTCACATGATAATTTCAACAACAATTTTAAACATTTAAAATTCGATTCTATTTATACGAACTTACCTCGATTTCCTGATATCTACTCGTCAACCTTTCGTTTTCCCCAATCAAGTTCCGGGATTTGAATGTCTTTATCTATATTAATACAAATTCAGCTATTTAATCACCAACACTTTCAATTTAGTCCAAAAATAGGTATTTTGGCCTATTTACAAATTAGCCCTTAACTTTTCAACACTTTACAATCTAGTCCTATAAATACAAAATAGCAATTTATTCAATAAGACCCTCTAACTATCAAGGCTGAATATTCATATGCCTCATTTAAACACATATAATTCATTTATTCACTATTCCAACCATAAAAATTCTATCTTTTTCATTTTAACCCTTATTTGGCATTTTTGTCCAAAAACTACTTTATAAAACTTGTATATTTCCAAATAAATATCAATAATTCACCATTATTCATCAAAATAACCATGTATTCATTAATGGCATTTTCAAAAACACAACCAATTTCAGAAATTGAGGTACGGGTCAGTTAAACCAAGCTGTAACGAGCTCAAAAACATAGAAATCATTAAAAACCAAGACAAAATCGTACCTTAATTGCTAAATGAAGCTTGTCGAATACAAAAGCTTCCCAAACCCTTTATTTGCTTTGAGAAATCGGTGGACGATGAAGAAATAAAAGCCTTTTTCTTGTTTTATTTTAATTAAAACATATAATAAAACTAAATGACCATATTAACCTTTATAAAACCATTATAAAAATCATAATAATATGGACATGGATGTCCACTACCATTTAAAATGGTAAAATAACCATTTAAGGACTCCCATTTCTAAAGCCATGATCAAATAAGTCATTTATGAAATAGAACTCCTATTTATCGCTTTATGCGACTTAATCCTTTTTACCGAATTAACTATTTAAACGATAAAATTTCTATACGAAACTTTCACACCATATATCTATCTTGCTGTAAAAACATATTAAAGCAATAAAAATAATATTTCGACTTGGTTAAGTGGTCCCAAACCACTCGTTCCGATTAGGGTCTAAAATGGGCTGTTACAACTCTCCCCCTTTAGGGATTTTTGCCCCGAAAATCTTACCAGTAAACAGGTTAGGGTATTGTTTTCACATAGTTTCCTCGAGTTCCCACGTAGCTTCCTCTATCCCGTGTTTACACCAAAGAACTTTTACAAGTGCTATTCACTTATTTCTCAATTCTTTGATCTCTCGAGCTAGAATTCTAATCGGTTCTTCAGTATACTACAAATTAGACTGTATTTCCACATCAATGGGAGAAATAATGTGAGATGGATCGGATCGATATCGACAAAGTATCGATATGTGAAACACATTATGAATCTTTTCAAGTTCAGATGGTAATGATAGTCGATAAGCTACAGGTCCTATTCTTTCCACAATTTCATACAGTCTGATAAAACAAGGACTTAACTTTCCTTTCCGACCAAAAGGAAGAATTTTCTTCCACGATGATACTTTCAGAAATACTCTGTCTCTAACCTGAAACTCTATTTCTTTTCGTTTCAAATCTGTATAAGATTTCTATCTATCAGATGCTGGTTTCAAATTGTCACGAAGTACTTTTACTTTTTCTTCTGTTTCTCGGATCAAATCGACCCCGTGTAACTTTTTCTCACTCAATTCAGTCCAGTATAACGGTGTTCGACATTTACGACCGTATAGTGCTTTGTACGGAGCCATTTTCAAACTCGTCTAGAAACTGTTGTTATACGCAAATTCAATCAGGGGTAAATATTTCTCCCAGCCACTTTCAAATTCAAGAATACAACATTGTAACATATCTTCTAAAATCTAAATAATTCTTTCAGACTGACTGTCGGTTTGGGGATGAAATGCTGTACTGAAATTCAATTTTGTTCCCATAGCTTCTTGCAATTTATTCCAGAATCTTAAAGTAAATCTCGTATCTCGATCAGAAATAATAAACAACAGTACACCGTGTAATCGTACAATCTCTGATAAATACAATTCAGCTAATCTATCTAGAGAATAGTCTGTACGTACCGGTATAAAATGAGTAAATTTCGTTAGTCTATGAACAATGACCCAGATTGCATTTTTCTTCTTTGGAGTCAGGGGTAACCCTGATACAAAATCCTTTGTAACCCTGTCCTATTTCCATTCTGGAATCAGAATAGGCTGTAGTAAACCTGATAGTACTTGATGTTCAGCCGTAACTTGTTGACAAATCAGACATTTAGATACAAATTTCGATATATCCCGTTTCATTCTCGACCACCAATATAATTGCTTCAAGTCATTGTACATCTTAGTGCTACCCGGATGAACCAAAAAATGACTATCATGTGCTTCATGTAAAACTTTCTGGATAAGTTCACTATCTTTCGGTATGCAAATTCTATTTCAGAACATTAAACAATCATCAACCCCAATAAAAAATTCAAAATTAAAATTTAACTCACAGTGAAGTCGCTTAGCTTGTAGTTCATGATCATTCTTCTGAGCCTCGCAGATTTGTTGCAGAATCATCGGTTTACCCTTTAGCTCTGCTAAAATAGATCCGTCATCACAAAGCTTCATATGAGTATTCAAAGCCTGCAAAACAAATAAAGATTTCTGACTTAAAGCATCAGCTACAACATTAGCTTTTCCCGGATGATAGTCAATCACAAACTCATAATCTTTTAATAATTCGAGCCATCTCCGCTATCGCATATTCAAATCTTTTTGGGACATCAGATATTTTAGACTTTTATGATCTGTAAAGATTCGACATTTCTCCCCGTATAAATAATGTCTCCAAATCTTTAAAGCGAAAACTATAGCAGCTAGTTCAAGATCATGTGTCAGGTAATTCTTCTCATGCGGCTTTAACTGTCGGGAGGGTACGCTATAACTTTCCCATATTGCATCAATACACAACCCAGTCCAATTATCGATGCGTCACTATAAATCACGAATTCTTTACCCGATTTATGTTAAACTAAAACTGGTGCTTCGGTTAACAAAGCTTTCAACTCTCAAAACTCTGCTAACATTTATCCGTCCACTCAAATTTCACATCTTTTTGGAGCATTCGAGTTAACGGTACTGAAATCATCGAAAATCCTTTCACAAATCTTCGATAATAACCCGCTAATCCTAGAAAACTTCTAATCTCAGAGACATTTCTCGGTAGTTTCCAGTCTATAATAGCAGATATTTTGCTCAGATCGACTCTGATGCCTTCCGCAGAAACAATATGACCCAAAAATCTGACTTCCCGAAGCCAGAATTCACATTTGCTGAATTTAGCAAATAACTATTTATCTCTTAAAGTCTGTAACACTATTCTCAATTGTTCAGTGTGCTCTATCTCATCACATGAATAGATCAGAATGTCATCAATAAATACAACAACAAACTTGTCTAGATACGGTTTGAAAATACGGTTCATCAAATCCATAAACACTGTCGGGCCATTAGTTAACCCAAAAGGCATAACTAAAAATTCATAATGACCGTACCGTGTTCTGAAAGCAGTCTTCGGTATGTCTGACTCTTTAACTCGTAACTGGTAATAACTCGATCTTAGATCCATCTTTGAAAATACAGTAGCCCCTTTTAATTGATCAAAAAAATCATCAATTCACGGAAGAGGGTATTTATTTTTCACGGTTACTTTATTCAGCTGCCGGTAATCAATGCACATTCTCATCAACCCGTCTTTCTTCTTCACAAATAATACTGGAGCACCCCAAGGTGAAAAACTCGGTCTTGCGAAGCCTCTATCTATTAATTCTTGTAACTGTGCTTTTAACTCTTTCAATTCAGTCGGTGCCATTCTGTACTGAGCTATCGATATCAGTGTAGTACCCGGTAATAGCTCAAAACCAAATTCAACTTCTCTGATCATCGGTAAACCATGTAACTCTTCTGGAAAGACATCTGGAAACTCACAAGCCACTGGTATAGATTCAACTTTCGATTCTGACACTTTAGTATCCAACACATACGCTAAATAAGCATCACAACCCTTTCTCACATATTTCTGGGCTCGTATCGTAGATATAACTATCGGTAATTCATTCAAATCATTTGGCTCGATTTGAAGAATTTCACCATTCTGACATTTCAACTCTATACTCTTTCGTCTGTAATTCACAATTGCCTCATGTACATTTAACCAATCCATACCCAGTATCACATCAAACTCATTAAACGGGAGGAGCATCAAGTCAGCCAAAAAATAATATCCCCGAGTCATCAATGGACAATTTTTATATATTTTATCAACTAACACTGACTTGCCTAACAGATTCGATACTTTAACTACAAATTTTGTAGACTCAACATGTAGACTCTTTTTAAACACTAATTTCATACAGATATATGAATGAGTTGATCTAGGATATATCAACTCAACTATATCAGTGTTATAAAGAGAAAAAGTACCAGTAATAACGTCAGGCAATGAGGCTTCCTCACGTGCATGTATTGATAGGCTCTAGCAGGAGTGCGTGTCTCGGATCTCACATTAGTATCTCGTGAAGCATTGCGATTTCCACTCTGATTCCCGGTATTATGGGACGGTCTACTTCTAGTTACGATATTATTTACTTTAGTGGATTGTTCTTTATCATCTACAGATCTTTCAGGACAATCTTGCAAATAGTGATCCAGCGATCCATATCTGAAACAAGTTCTGCTCTTCAATCGGTATTCACCAAAATGCTTTCGATTACAATGCTTACAATCAGGTCCGGAAGTTCTCACACTATCCGCACTAGCCACAGAGGTTGCCTAAGGTCTCGAATGAGAAGATCTAACGTTTCTTTCTTTGATGGATATGCCCGTAGAAGTAGTAGAACAAGGATGAAAGTCTTTTGATCTCTTGGATCCTGACTGGTACGACTTACTCGCAATTCTCTTTCTGAATTCTCTGGACTCAAAATCAGCTTTTTGTTTTTCTTTAGCAAGTTCTTCGGCTTTACAAGCCCGATCAACTAGAACTACAAACTCTTTCAATTCCACTATTCCAACTAACAGTCGAATTTCTTCATTTAATCCATCTTCAAACCTTTTACACATTATTACTTCGGTAGAAACACATTCACGAGCATATTTACTAAGTCGCAAGAACTCTCTCTCGTACTCAGTGACATTCGACCCTGTTTCAGCTTTAGAAACTCCTTCCTTTTCTGGTCGATGAATCATTGGCTAATATATTTCTTTCTGAATTCTGTCTGGAAGAAGTCCCAGTTAACTTGTTCTCGCAGAACAACTGATATTAAGGTATTCCACCACTGGTATGCAGAATCCCGTAGCAAAGAA
The DNA here is from genome assembly GCA_020496765.1 of Gossypium stocksii. Lineage (NCBI taxonomy): Eukaryota > Viridiplantae > Streptophyta > Magnoliopsida > Malvales > Malvaceae > Gossypium > Gossypium stocksii. The sequence continues at coordinate 50,176,814 of CM035624.1, forward strand.
ATAGCACATCTCAAGCATTCATCAGGTGTACAAGCTAATTCATTAAAAACCCTGATTTTATTCTCAAGCCAGAACTCGGCCCTCTCAGTATCATCGCTCGCTGAAGCTCTGAATTCTTCGGCCCCATATTTCCGTATCTTGTCAACCAGAGGTCTATTCAGTCTCAGAGGATCTATAACTTGTATATTTTTAGGGTTAGGTTGTGGGACTTGAGGGGTTGGAGGTTGTGGAGCAGCCTGGTTTGCTCGAACAAACTCATTAAACCATTTAGAAATCATCTGGAAGAAAGCTTGCTTAGCTTCTTCATGATTGCCTATAGCAGGGTTCGATTCAGAAGGCACAGCCTCTTGAGCAGGTGCTGGCGCAATACTTTCAACATCATCGGCTAGTGCTCGATTCCAATTCATTACTATATAAAACAGATTTCAGAGGATGTCAGGAGATATCACACTATCACATTTCATAAACATGGCATGTATAGCTAGACTCATACTTACTACGGTAGTCCTAGAATCGACTAAACTTGGCTCTGATACCAATAAAATGTAACACCCTTATCCCGTAACCGTCGTCGAAATAGGTAAGGGGCATTACCAGACATTTAACTTAGATTGGAACAGTACAATTTTGAACTTGACATATATCCACACAGTTCAATAACCATTTAACACAGCATGCTTTTAAAGCTTATACAAAGATACATATAGTCATCAGGGATCCAAATGAAAACATATGAAATACATAGGAAACTTTGAGAAAATTTCCAAGTTAAAGATACACGGTCGTGTCCCTAGCCCATGCACTCCAACACGGTCATGCCCACCGACACGCCCATACACTCAGTCCGTGGCCAACACTGCCAAACCCTACACGGTCACTAGACATGCCCGTGTGTCCAGTCTGTGGCCAACACTGTCAAATACCACACGGCTACCAAACACGCCCGTGTGTCTAGGCCGTGTGCAAGACTGCCTAAAATCTATTAGGTGCAGGGGTTACACGGCTAAGTCACATGCCTGTGTGCTCAGACCGTGCAGCACAATGTAGGCTTGGTTTAAGCCATTTTTGCCACCCAATTGGGTCATCCCTACAAGTATCAAAATAACCACAACATTTCGTACACCATTTGGCAACCAAAACAAGCATTTCAAACATAATTTGTAAACATTAATCATCATCTAAACATATACCAAATATGCATCATTTCATACCAATTCACTATTCAACTCAATAGCTAATAATGCTCCTCAAAAACATTATAACACTTTGTAATTTATCGCATATGGACACATCATAATAGTTATTCAAGATAGATTCAACATGTACAAAACAAGCCACATCTCATAGCTTGAATAGGTGCTCAAAACATACCACATTCATCATCAAAATAGCCATATACATTCACTTATCAACTAGCCTATACATGCCATGACCATCTTATTTACAAAGATTCAAAAGTACCAAAAGCTTGATGGATAGTGTGATAGCAAGTCTTTGATTCGTCTGAAAATCGAGCTAGCTTCCGAATCTATAAAACAAGGGAATGTAAACAGAGTAAGCTTTAGAAGCTTACGTAGAATTAAACTTACCAAACATTAGAGATAAGCACATAATTAATGTCAAGCCATGACATAAGCTCAAATTACCTAATCACCATTCATACATAAGTTAGTACTTGTAAAATCTTGTAATCATTCATTCTCTCAATGGATCATTCACATAACACAAGCATTTACCAAATACTTATGACTTATAATTCATGTAGTTCATGTAACTTGTAATTCATATTCATCTTTGATCAGCATGTAACATGTATTGATAATTGCCCATTGAACCTTTAAGAACATCAAGGGATACTCGGGTGATACACACAGAGTGTATATACATATACCTTGTAATCCGTCAATTCATCATGTATGCTCTTTCAAGCTTGTAACGGTAAGCCCGAAGGCTGAACATGTGATCCCGAAGGATAAACGGTAAGCCCATAGGCTGAACGGTAAGTCCGAAGACTAAACATGTAATCCCAATGGATGAACATATAACTCATGAGCTGTGGTGAGTCTGTAACAAATGCAGGAGCTCAAACCACCCTGTAGCCCTAGTGACATGTCACTTGTATCCTACGACGTTTTACGGTTCAAACAGGACTCGGTAATTATATTGAACTTGAAATCTTTAAGCATTTCCATATCAATTCATATACATATAATCAATAGGCAAATTTCATTTCTATCAAAAATCATACATTCACATGATAATTTCAACAACAATTTTAAACATTTAAAATTCGATTCTATTTATACAAACCTACCTCGATTTCCCAATATCTATTCGTCAACCTTTCATTTTCCCCGATCAAGTTCCGGGATTTGATTGTCTTTATCTATATTAATACAAATTTAGCTATTTAATCACCAACACTTTCAATTTAGTCCAAAAACAAGTATTTTGGCCTATTTACAAATTAGCCCTTAACTTTTCAACACTTTACAATCTAGTCCTTTAAACACAAAATATCAATTTATTCAATAAGACCCTCTAACTATCAAGGCCGAATATTCATATACCTCATTTAAACACATATAATTCATTTATTCACAATTCCAACCACAAAAATTCTACCTTTTTCAATTTAACCCTTTTTCGGCATTTTTGTCCAAAAACTACTTTATAAAACTTGTATATTTCCAAATAAATATCAATAATTCACCATTATTCATCAAAATAACCATGTATTCATCAATGGCATTTTCAAAAACACAACCAATTTCAGAAATTGAGGTACGAATCAGTTAAACCAAGCTGCAACGAGCTCAAAAACATAGAAATCATTAAAAACCGAGACAAAATCGTACATTAATTGCTAAATGAAGATTTTCGAATACAAAAGCTTCCCAAACCCTTTATTTTATTTGAGAAATCGGTGGAAGATGAAGAAATAAAAGTCTTTTTCTTGTTTTATTTTAATTAAAACATATAATAAAACTAAATGACCATATTAACCTTTATAAAACCATTATAAAAATCATAATAATATGGACATGGATGTCCACTACCATTTAAAATGGTAAAATAACCATTTAAGGACTCCCATTTCTAAAGCCATGATCAAATAAGTCATTTATAAAATAGAACTCCTATTTATCGCTTTATGCGATTTAATCCTTTTTACCGAATTAACTATTTAAACGATAAAATTTCTATACGAAACTTTCACACCATATATCTATCTTGCTGTAAAAACATATTAAAGCAATAAAAATAATATTTCGACTTGGTTAAATGGTCCCGAAACCACTCGTTCCGATTAGGGTTTAAAATGGGTTGTTACAAGAACATTTCAAAATCTTAACTTGCGAGATCAAAGAATGGACAATCCGACGTTGTGTGAGGAATTCATAAGGCGATGAGAAAAGAAAATCGCAAAACTATATCCTGGTAAAATTTTTGGGGATGAAAATTTCTAAGGGGGAGAATTATAATAGACCAATTTTGGGCCTAGTCGGGACAGTAGTTTTGGAACCATTAACCCAACGTTGGAGAAATTTTTTTATATTATTTTATGTGTTTTATCATAATTATATGAGTATATGAAAATTTTGGTGAATTAATTTTAGCGATTGCGCCTTAATTGTGAAAAAGGACTAAATTGCATAAAGTGCGAAAGATTTGTTCTACAAGCTAATGTTGTCAAATAGCTATGGAACACTAAATTAGAGGTCCTTAGTAAGCAAATAGACCAATAAAATTAGTGACCAATAGACTCGGCTAGGCTTGGCTAATGAAGAAATTTGATGAAATCGTTTTACGAGCCTAGGGGTAAAATCGTAATTATGTGAAACTTTAGGGGCAAAACTATAAATTTGCCTAAGTATGCTTTACGGGCTGCTAGTAATAATTATAAAATTTGGCTAAACATGGATTTTGTTTAATTTCATGAATTTGCACTTTTATGTGATAGGAACTAAATTTGCAAGAATGTGAAACATTGGGGCAAAAGTTCAAAGTTGCCTTAATGTGAATTTTGGACTAAATAGTATAAATTGATGACTAAGTAAGTAAATATTGTTATTTTATAGATTGAGGGAAATTAGATTTTGGATAGAGAATGAGGGGTAAACAAAGTATCAGAGTAGTCGACTTGACTTGTTGTTTCAGCGAACGATGTAAGTTCATATGGTTAGTTCACAGTGATCAATTATTAAATTAGAAATAATATAATGTATTATTTCGTTTGTTTGTTATCAAATCATGATAATATGAAAGTATGAGATTAAATTGAAAGATCAATCTAAGAAAAATGTAGGGTCGAGTACAATCGGACTAAGACTCATGATGATTGACAGAAAAGACCATGGTTGGACCATGGCGATATGAGAGCTAGTGTAAGACCATGTCTAGGACATGGTATCGGCCTCGATATGATTTAGTGTAAAACCATGTTTGGGACATGGCATCGGCACCGATAGATGAGAGCTGGTGTAAGACCATGTTTGGGACATGGCATCAGCCTCGATATGTGTCAGTGTAAAACTATGTCTGCGACATGGCATCGGCACCGATAGATGAGTGCTAGTGTAATACCATGTCTAGGACATGGCATCAGCCTCGATTTGTGTCAGTGTAAGACCATGTCTGGGACATGGCGTCGACATCGATATGTGAGCCAGTGTAAGACCATGTCTGGGACATGGTATCGGCCTCGATATGTGAGCCAATGTAAGACCGTGTCTGGGACATAGCACCAGCGTGCGACTTCATGTAAGACCATATCCAGGATATGGCATTGGTACCATGCACATGTGATTCGTGAGCATTCGATGGTGTTCCAAATGACTCAATAAATAACTCAAAAATTATGGAATTCATATCTAGTTTTATGTATGAAATGTGAAAGGCTTATAAATTCATGATATTTATTAATATTGAACTGAGATAACGTGTTGTTATTGATAACTAAGCGAATCAACGGAGATGTTCAGGATGAGAGTAAAGAGGTAATCGAGCTAAGTGATACAGGTACGTATAAAATCCCTGGGAGTATTGAGTAGAAGTAACTTAAGGACATGTTGTAAGTCCACAGCGTAAATATGAGTAATGTTACGGTTTGACATACAAGATAGTATTTTATACTTATGTAATGATAGTTGAACTAAATGTGAAATATTTCATATCATTTATGCATAAGTAATTGTAAGTGAATTGACAAGTACGCATTTGATTCATACGATTATTGAAATGAATAAGCTTTCAAAAATCAAGGTTGGTTATATAAGGGAGTAGATGATTATATGGTGAGACCATATGAACTCTTTTATGCTTGTGTAATTACTCGAGATGTATTTGATAGTTAATATAAGCCTATTAGTCATATGAGCTTACTAAGCTTTAGAGCTTACCTTGTTTACTCTCCTATGTTCGTAGGGTTTCAAAAGCTTGCTCGGGTTGGAAGAAGTCAGAAATCTCAACACACTATCTCGCTATGGTTTGGTATTCAATGCCTTGTAATTTTGGTTAGATGGCATGTATAGGCTAGTTGACTAATTAAGTGTAAAGAGAATTTAATTATTGATGCATTGAGTATGAAAGTTTTGGGTGTATGCATAAGTTTGGGATGAACCTCTGTGATGTGTGGATGTCTAATTGTGGTTGTTTGATTGAGTATTTATGCCATATTATACATTGGTAAGATTGGTATGTGTTTGATTATGTTTCAGGGTGGCAAAAGGCTTGGTAGATAGCCTTATATTTTTCCCCACGGGTAGACACACAGGCATGTGTCTAAGTCGTGTGTGACACACGGTCGGCCCCATGGGCGTATAGCTCGATCGTGTGTCCCTTGCACCTTAAGTTGGCAAAATAAAATGCATAGTAGTAACCACACGGGCTGAGACACGACCATGTGTCTCAACCGTGTAAAAGACACGGCCTAGCACACAGGTGTGTACCTCGGCCATGTGACCTTTAAGGGTTGATGACGTCAGAAACAGAATACCAAGGTTTTTGTACACGGGCTAAGACATGTGGGTGTCATGGCCGTGTGAGTGACACGAGCCATAGGCACAGGCATGTGCTAAGCCGTGTGAAAACCCCTGTAGGTTCGATGTTAGAAATAAATCCACACGAGCAACGGGCACGGGTGTGTCCCTATATGCCTAGGCCGTGTGAGCTACACAGGCCTTCAGCACGGCCATGTTCTAAGGCCACACGGGCATGTTGCCCTTCCATACGGGCGTGTGCCCTATTTTTAGTGGCTGTTTTTTTTTTAAGTTTTTTAAGTGCTTGGAAATATCCCGAATCGTGTCTAAAGTGTGTTTTAATTTTAAACAAACTTTTGTGTCCCGAAAATGTACGTGTGCATGTGTTTAAGTTAAGGTAATGCCTCGTACCCTGTCCTGGCATCTGATACGGGTAAGGGGTGTTACAATGAGTAATAGGTAAGTTGGTGTGAATGGTGAAGAATTTAGAGGTAGTAGATTGTTTGTGTATGATATTCTTATGAACTGAATGTGTTATAACATATTTTAAAACCTCTATCCTTTGTTTATTTGGTCAAAAAAAAGAAAGAAATAGGTATGCATAGTCGTGTTATTGAATAGCAAGTTGTTTGTATGGAAATTGCAAGTTTAGTATGTGACGTTGTGACATCATACGTATGTCATATCACAGTGCGGTTAGTATGACTCGTCGTGACGAGGAACCCCTTCATGTCTCGATGTCAACCCTAAATTTTGAAAATTTTTATTTTAGTCGTAATTCGACCTCAGTTTGGCTTTAGAGCTTCTGTAAGCTCGTATAAAGCCTGAAAATGATTGTATTTCATATTGAATGTATATTTGTTTAATTTTATCATTAACTTTTATATTTAAATTGTGATTTGATAATAATTGCTTCGGTATCGAATTTGACACACTGTAGCTCGGACCCGATGATTGGGTCGAGTATAAGGTGTTACATTGATTTTCTAATGTAACACATTTCTCTAACTTTACCATTGTCATCCATTTATGTTCATTTGATTCTATATATCTAATAGCAATCAAGTCATTTATCAAAAATACAAACAACCCATGACCACAGTTACTTTTCATCTATCATGTAATGCTAATGAGAAGATATAATTTACCCTTTTCTTGAGCAATGAATTCCACTATTGTGAATGATGCTACATATTGCATACATAGTCCAACGTACCGACTTTTGGTTCCTTATTTATTTGAGTTTAGGCTTTTACTTACATCAAAGTATACAAGTCATGCATACATAGTCCATCATCCACTCAAGATTAAGGTATGTCACACTATGAACGTCGTAAGTGAATAAATCTATAAACGAATTCATGATCTATTTTACCTGGGCCTTGTCCGATGTATTATTAGTCTAGTTAATCACATTTACATCTCTATCTTCTGGGAGTCATCTACTCCAATGCTCAAGAAAAAACATTTCCCCAATTGGACTTGATGGATGACATACTAGTCATTCAATCAGTTTGCTCATTTCTGATTAGTCTAAGGACATTTTTACGTTCATATGCTAATATAAGTTGTCTTTCCATATTACTCCGACCATGTAATACTGCTTAGTATTAGTTAAACATTAGATAACTAGTGAGCCAATATTTACTTCCATTTTGCTTTGATTGCAAAAACTATTGAGGACAATAAACAAAGGGTATTAATGTATTTTATGGATAATATTATTACACAAATTTGTTCAAAAAAATACAAGTGTACATAGACAAAAATATTACACTTACGGCACGAAATCCCACATGATTTTCATCACACAAATTGTTTTTATGAAAAATAATAAATAACAATAATTCATATTTCTCTTTTGGTCAAATTTACAATTTAGTCATTTTTATTACATTCTCACATTCATAATATTTTTTATTGATTTTAGGACCTTACAGAAAATATTAATAGTTTGCAATATTAGTAATCTCATATTGCTAAAGTAACGTAGTTAAATGCCTAGCCAACTAGGTAGTTGTGCTTTACCTATTTGATTATATATGTAGAGAAAAGATAGACACCAACGCTTTAGTTTGGTGGTGTAATAATATTTTTATAATTTTTATTTTTATTTTCAAAATAAATATAAAAATTAATATTATTAAAAGTTGTATGTTAATCTTTCCCAAAAAATTCGAAATGAAGAAACATAATTTTCTATAAAAATGTATTTTGTTATGAAAAACATACCTTCTGAAAAGAATGTATATACCTAAAGATACATATTTTGATGTACAACTGTTAAGTGCTTTATAAAACTCAATTTATACCATTTCCACTACAATTTCGTAGTTTATGGCTTGTTACATGATAAAAGCAAACTTAAAAGTTGTAACGCCTCAAGTCTAATTTTGATCATCTAATGGCCAAAAAAAATTTAATCATCTTAATTTTATTACTTTCACCTCAACTTTCTACCAGAAAATCCATAAATCATGTAGATTAATCCAACTCCAAGATGATTCATGCATAAACAGCTTTAGAAAGCCAAGGATCAAATTCATTCTAAGTGAGTTCTTTTGTCTTGATTTTCAATTAACAGGCACAGGCAGGCTCATATTTTCATCAAATATTCCATGATCAATATGCTTGAGTCAGGCACAAGCATTGGCAACGTGCGTGTGCCACATATGCATTCTCCCACAGTTAAGTTCCAGATTCTTCAGCCAGGCTCACTCCTTCCACTAAATCCTTAGCTCATCACTTTTGGTTTTTTGGCACTGCAATCATATATGATATCATGATTCATTGATGGAGGAGACTGATCAGAGAAACATTTGCAGAGCGTTTATTTTTAAACAAAATCTCGAATTATTCATCATTTCATTATCACACAAAGAACAGAATGCGATTTTCTCTCAAATCACATTACACGAGGAATGTACGAAAACAAACAAACCATAAAGAACAAAAAATAAAGCACCCCAATCTAAGAGAATGCAAAGGGAAAATATTGTTGTTTGTTATATCAAAAGCACAGTGATTAAAGCACAATTACAAGAGTTAAGAACCCCATCAGAGGCCAAGGGGATTCCCATAAATCTTGATGCACCAAACCAACCAAGGAATCAGCAGCAAGACAAATGCAAACTCCCCATACAAGCAACCAGCGTCCGATCTCCGCCTATCACCCATCGCGTCCCCCAGCGGCTGAAACATTGCTGGTGGAGGCGGCGGCGGCGGAAGCGCTGGCGCAAGGCCATGAACAAGGCCAGGGTCACCACCGTAGACAGTGTAGTTGAGGAGCGAGGCAATGCCGTGGACAGCAATGGCTGATGTGAGGTAAAGATCGGGGTGGGAAATCTGAGAGGCATCAAGAGTGAAGTTGGAGTGGGAAGAGTTGGTTATGAGGAGGGTTTTGGAAGGAAGCAAAGTCGGTAAACGAGAGAAAGGCTTGAAGAGGGTGAGTTGAGAGAAAGTGAGGCGTTGCGGGACGATGTGGTAAGGGATGATGAGAGGGTCAAAGGTGGTGGCGGAAGCAGCGGCGGCGGTGGTGGAAGAAGTTGGAACAGGGACAGGAAATGGGAAAAGGGAATCATCGGAAGGGACGAAAAGGGTAGCTGAAAGTGGAAGCATGAAGAAATGGGAGGCGGAAAGCATGTTTGCCCAGTTATTGAAGTCCCCAGCACCAACGAGAGCGTCGATTATGTTATTAAGTTGATGCTGATGCAACGGAGGAGGAGAAGGTGGTGATGGCGGTGGACGACGCCGGCGGTGATGATTGGCAGAAAAGGCGGAAATGGGAAGCAGCAGAAAGAGAAAGAAGAGGGAGTGTTTAATCATTACTGAAGAATCATTAGAGAAAGAAAGACGAATAGCAATCGATTCTTTTATCGAATAATAACACTAATAGTACTAACTGCCACCTTCACTCCTAACAAACTCTTCCCGCCATAAACTCTTCATGCCGTTGTGGCATTATTGTAGTTAACTCATAATCTTGGGGGCATTCTACCTTTTAACTTAAATATGTCCATGGGATCTGCCTACTTGCTCCGGGGCTGGATCTCGGCACAGCTGTTTATAAATAGGGCTTTGGTCGAGTTTATCTCAATGGGCTAAAATAGGTTTATCAATTTTGCGTTCCAAATTTCTTTTAAGTTGAATTAAGTTAATTTGAGTCTTTAAACTTTTGAATAATTTTTAATTTTTTGTTAAATTTAGATTTGCTGAGGTGAAAATTGATTGGTTGCGAAATTAGTCGGTTCACTCCGTTTAAGATAGATTGAAGAGTCAATTGTTTGAGTGGTTGGATTAGGGAGAAAAATGAGTTCTGTAATGCCCCAAATTTTAATATAATATGTAGAAGTATTTTAGGATTGATCACAGTAAGAAACTAAGAAAATTTGGAAAACGAGTAAAATCGATATTCGAGTTATAAATCAATGAAAATAATTATGGAACAAAAAATGTGACAAATAGGATTATATTGCAAATTGTAATATCCCAAAATTTCTGACTAGACATGTGGCACTATTCTGATAATGGATATAGTGAATGTTTAAGAAAATTAGAAAATTTACTAGATAAAATAATTACTACGAGAACAAAGTGATTTTGGATATGAGAATAAATTAAAAGAATTTTAGAAATGAAAATGTGATAAATTGACTAAATCGTAAACGTTTAAAAAGTTTGAGGACTATAATGCAAAATTGACCAAAAGGAAAATAAGATGTTTTTTTATTTCCTATTTGACACGAGGATAAATTGAAATATGAATTGGTATGGTGAAAACCACTTTAGGAAGTAAACTGAAAAGATTAAGAAGTACGGAGACAACATTGTAAATTTCTCAATTTTACTAACAAAAAGGAAGAAGGTGTAATTTTTATCATCTATGGATGTGTATTAAATATTATATGTGATTTTTGAGATTTGCGATTGATAGTTTCCTATTATGAAGAAGAAATTGTACAAATAGTCAAAATGAGGTAAAATGGTAATTTTGACATAAAAAGAGTAATTTGATCATTTCTCAAACATTTCATTATGAAAATATTATTTGAATAAGATATTTGATATATTGAATTTATTGGTATTATTGGATCATATTATATTGACATTGAGCTTCAATTAATGAGCTTGGGCTTAAAATTATGGTATGTGGGCTTGGGGCCCATTTATATGATTTTTAAAATAAAGAAAAGAAAAATAACCCCTCATAAACTATCCCTTGATGTTGCTGACCAACCTTCTTTCCTAAAGAGGTCCTCTCTTTTTATTCATTTTTCATGTCTTTTTCTTAAGATTTTTCTAGAATATCAACACTCAACCTTAAATTTAGTTGAAATCATTTAAAAATCAACCTTGTTGCATGGATTCTACCATCATTCCCATCATTTTCCTAGGCTCTATATGGTTTTAGTGAGAGAACTTGAAGCTTGAAAGAGAAATCTTTAAAAAGGCAAATAATAATGGTTTTTACTCTCACAGCTAATTAAATTTAATTGTTTTTAGAAAGTTTAGAAAAAAAACATATACTAATTTTTGGATTATATTTTTGTATATGGTAAATGGTAAAGCCATGAAAAATGAAATTTCAAGCTTGATGGGAGTAGGATTTAAGTTAATGGAAGCATAGCTTTGTGTTTAGAGCAACCAAAAGGTAAGTACTTATGATACTCTTATTTATCTCATGTCAAAATTTAAATAATAGATAATATTTATATAATAAATATTGAATAATTAAATAGCGAATACATGTAACACCCTTAACCCACATCCGTCGCCAAAACAGGGTTACAAGTATTACCGATCAAAATTATAACTCATAATTCGATTTAATAATACATAAATCATTCACGAACCCAGAAGCCATAACTTTACTTAATCTTTTGAACCAAAATTCATTTTTCAAACCATACTCTGAAAATCAACCAAGTCATTATCATTTATTTATTCAAATAGTCAAACTAACTAATATATATATATATATATATATCATATTTCACATGTATCATAAATCCACTCTTCGAATCACATGTATATCTCATTTGTTCTACCATCCCAATCAATCATAAGAAACTCATATTTAACAAAATCCAATCGTGCTTATTTAACTCTTTCATATATATATATATATATATATATATAAAATCATATTACAAATGCTATATAAATCCAAGAGCCAAACCATATAACCTACAATCATAACATGCGAATATTCAAATCATTAATAAGCTTATCACATTACATTAATTAAATATAAAACGTATCTTTTATAAAACTATGCTCATTCGAATTATTAAGTCATAACAAGACATGCCTTATACCTTTAATAACATCTATACAAGAAACATTATCAAATATTACCACATAATAAAACATGGTCTTGTACTTTACTAATTCATATGCAAGTCACCATAATATCATTTTATTGATTTCGGACACAAATACAAATTATAATACATCCATTTTGCAAGATCAACAACCGATCCAAGTTAATATATATATATACCTAACCATTCATCTCTTCATTTATTCAGCTAACAAATTACTTATAAAGTCTATACCCATTTTATCAAAATAAAAGTTGACCCCTTTTTAGCAAAACTGATAATTCAAGCTTACCTATTTCGCATGCAATTTACCATGTTTAAACCTCCTATGTACAACCATTCAAATAAACACCTATTCGGTTATCAATTTAACCTCAATAAATCATAACATTTTTTTTAAACCTTACAAGCTAATCAAATGAACCACATACCAAAGCCGAATTTACTAATACATATATAGCACATTTCATAATCACTCATTTTATTATTTTATCAAGCTATATTATACCACTTTTCATACTTCCAAAATGAGCTAACTAATAAACCAAATATACACCCTACTTACTATTCCTCATTGTCGAATCATGTAACCAACATCGCAAATTACTTACCATGAAACTTACCTCCCAAAATTAAGCTTATAGCATGACCGAATATAACTATCGACATTAGTATTATGATCAAGCCATTTTCGCATGGCTATGTACATATACAATTTCAAAGCTAAGTATATCAAAACTAGCCTATACATGCCATAGTTCCGAAATATAACTTTATAAAATACCGAAGGTGCTCGATAGTGTGATAAGCTTCTCTGACGATTCCCAAGCTCGAATCTTGAATTCAAAATCTATAAAATAAAGTAAAAACAAAAACACAAAGTAAGCTATTACAGCTTAGTAAGTCATAAGCAAATAATAAATTATTAATATAGTCACTAAAAAAAATTTGACTAGACGATAATTTCATTACCACATTTAACCCCATACCTAGCATTTCAATAATGATGCATATACTTACATACACAATTTACATCTTAACTGAATGCTCAATTAACTATATTAACAAAACACCATCTAAATTTCAAAGCCAAAATGTCATGTTTTGACCAAGTAACCTTACACCCTTATCTATATACAGGTTAATGGATCAATATACATAATATCTTATGCATACGCTTTTATGTGGCTGAATATACATAATTTATAAACTCATATTCAAGAGACATCCCAAAAGTATACGTAATGTTTGTCCACCAATACTCACTCCATATTCTCATGCAATTTCCATATAGACAAATACACATATAAGCCTTGATACAAATAAGTAATTCACATTACCTTATCTTATATGTATACATATCTTTAAACCGAGTATGACTAACCACATACTTGGACATATAGTTTCATTCATTTCATTCATAGCTCAATTCTTAGTTCAAATAGCATCTCAATGGCGTTGATAATTCATTAAGGCATAATTAAGCCATACTTATAAAATTTAATACCAAACATTTATCTAAACAAGAGTTTTAACATTTCCATTCACACATTGATTTATTAACCTGTTTGGTAACACATAGGCCATACTTGGCCGAATATATATACTTGTGTATAAATACATTCAAAGCTTACCTTTTAAATAACTACTAATCGGATGTACATAAATCCTTTAATAACGATATGAATTTCACATTTCAAATATTCCTCATGTAACATTAGGGCAAATATAAGATCAATATCAAACATTAATATCACTTATTTATACATTAATCCACATATAGGTTTTCATATACACAATCACTACCATTAGCATCATTTATAACTTACATCACATATCAAACCATCAACTTACCTTATTTTCGAATAAGTAAATAAATTGTCACAAACCTGGTTGCTTAAACTCTTATCCACAATTGATATTACATCGGCATGAAATCTTTAAAACATAAGCTCATAATAATTCACCGGCATAAAGCCTGCTAGGTACGAGCCTGATATCACACATCGACACAAGGCCTGTTAGGCACTGAGCCCAACTTAATTCACCAGCACAAGGCTTGCTAGGCTTTAAGCCCAATATAACCCACCAGCACGAGGCCTGCTAAGCACACTGAGCTCGAATATTACTGACATAAAATTTGGTCTCACACATATCATTCATATATCAGAGGTCTTATGAACTAAATCCATATCACATTTTCAACTAAGCACTTAAGTATACATATAACATTAATTTATTCCTTAACAACCTATCAATAACTTCTTTTCATATATTTATTTATAACAAATCATAGCCGAATCAATAATCAGTAATTAAGTAATATCGAGCGATCCCCAATTCAAACTTAATATTGAATATCAATGCATCCGTATTATCAAATATAAACCACATATGTATATCAAAACATATCAATATATAAAGATTATCGAAACCTTGCACATATATAAACTTACCTCGGATGATGTAAAACGGAACGAGACGACTAGTCGACGACTTTCGTTTTTCCCCGATCTAAATTCGATTTCTTTGATTTTTTATCTAAATATATTCAAATTAAGCTCATTCAAATATATTTTCATTCAATTTACTCCAAAAACACACAAATGGGTAAATTACCATTTTACCCCTGACATTTACACTTTTTTACAATTTAATCCCTAATGCACAAAACACAAAATTATGCAAAATTAATTTCATCTAAGGAAGGCCGAATACTCCTAGTGTCCAATTAAGCCCATATTTTTCATCAATTTCATAATTTAGTCCCTCCACATTTTTATTTTTACAATAAAGTCCTAATTACTCAAAATCATCAATAATTCCTTTACAATATATATTAACCCAATCCATACCTTTCAAAATTCATCATCAAACAATAAAAATCACAAGCTCTCAACAATGGCACAATTCAAAATATTCATAAAAATCAAAATTTAAGCATGGGTCGGATAGTACTCGAAGCAACGATCTCAAAAACGTAAAAATTATCAAAAATCAAAACCAAACTAACCTTGAATTTGGATCAACAATGGCCGAATATCATGTGCTTTCTCTTTTTCTTTTCTTTTACTAGTTTCGGTCAAATAAAAGTGAATACATGCATGTTTTCTTTTTATGTTTTATTATATTATAACATATTATTCCGTTTACAATTTTTAACCTTTTAATTTTAATAAAAAAATCATTATAATCTAACGCCATTACCGTCCACTACTCATAAATTTGGTCTATTTGCATCATAAATGCCACCACTTATAAAGAAAACAACAATTAAGCACTTTCACATTTAACCACCAACTTTTCCTTTTATGCGATTAAGCCCTTTTATTTAATCAGACACTCAAACAATAAAATTAAATCATGAAAATTTCACAGATATTAATTCACACCTAATGAACACAGAAAATAATTTTTAAATATTTTTCTGACTCGAATTCGTGGTTCCGAAACCACCATTTCGATTAGAGTCTAAATCGGGCTGTTACAATACATGTAAACTCCAATATCTTAAAAGTGATGAAATTAATTATCATTAACTTGTATTATACTTGAAAGTGATATGACATATTAGTTCAAGAGGTGAGTTGGCAAACGAGCAAGTTCGGGTGGGTTCGGATTGGGCTTACTTCAGACTCAAAGTTTTCAAGCTTAGATCAGCTTGGGCTCAGGCTTTCTCAGGCTTAGATTTTCTCAAGATTGAATCTGTTATGTTCTCAGATTTTCTTAGGCTTGGGCCTTGTCGGACTAGGATTTTTCAAGCACAAATTCTTTTGGATACAAGTTCAAATTGAGTTGGGAGGTGATCGTGCCCTGGCATGTGTTTGTAACTCATTGATTTGGCGAATCAGGTTGGACGGGTTAAATCGCAAAACAAACTACGTTGCTAATGCATCCCAAGAAGTAATTGATCTGGCAGGTAGTCCGAAAAACCAAGTACGTACTCTTTCCTATAAGGAATAAGTAAATAATTGCATCTTCAAGGCATCATCGGAACGCCTTGTTGACTAAAGGAAGCATAGATCAATAAAAAGGATTTAAGATGTTCTTTCGCATTTTCATGTGGCAGTCCAACATATTGTCCATTAGAATTTAGCATTCGAAACATTACTGGCTTGAGTTCGAAATTCCCGGCTTGGATTACTGGCCTAACAACTCCTGGTTGCAAATCATCCAAGACAGGTACTACTAAATCTCATATAGTCTTGCGGTAACAATGGGTTATTAACATTTTGCTACTTCAACTGGGGTATGGCTGCATTGTTCCCTGGTAGAGCCATATTTGTTGTTCTCAAAGTCTATTCCGAATAGTCCTTTCAATTTTTGGATCAAAAGCGGCAAGAAAGTCCGAATTTCTTTAGGTCATAAAACACCAAAATTTAAGTTAAAGAAATAGCAACAAAGAAAAAGAAATAGTAAGTGAATGCTAAATATTATATAAGGAAAATAAAGTGCAAGAACACAAAAAAAAAAAAATAAACATCAAGTAAACACCATCCCCAGTAACGGTGCCAAAAACTTGATCGACTGTTTAACATCACAGCAATAATGTGCAAGCGTACACTGCCGATGCAAGTATAGTAGACAGATGTAAGTCTATCAGATATCGATCCCATAGGGATGGGTGTCTTTTGTCTATTAATGTTGGTACAATAACTGGATATAAACGAGATGAATTGTGAGGATAGTCGTAGACGCAATAACTTTAAAGACAATTAAATAAAATATGATGATGATAAATTGGGATCCCCAACATGAATCTTCAACAGATACTAAGTGCTCACAAGGTATAAAAGTATAGGTGATTTTTGATGCAATAAAATTCAATGTATATCTTACTCAGCGTTGCTCCTCTATTTAATCTCAGACTTAACCATGCATATTTATCTCACCTTCCGATTATGGCTGTATGACACTATTAAGAACAAGTGGACTAAATTCCTCTAATCCTCACTCAACTTTTGTTGTAATGCTTGTTAGCTCAAATGGTCACTACACTTTCCAGTGTTAGTTATTTCAATAACTTCCGTGTTAAAAAACATTCAAACCCCAAGATTAAACAATAAAAGCAATACTAAATAAGATAACATTTCACCAAGAATTCATCAATACTTCCATACAATCAGAAATCAGAGAGTAATTACTATCATTTAGAAAGAAATAAAAAAGAATCGAATGGACAATATTATCCTTAGATAACTCGACTGAATCTCTCCATTCCCTCTTGTCGCGCACTTAGGTCACCTCGTCAAGAGCTAATTTGCATCTGGTTTTCATGTTGGCTCACCTGTGAAAGGTTTAAGCTACCACGGCCGCAAGCTCCAAGGTCAGATGATGAAGACGATGATAGAGAGAGAAAAAAAACTCAAGAAGGCCCATTTTTCTTCTCATGTCCACCTTTTATGTCCTCCCCCATAGTACAAGTTATTATTCTGTCATTGTTCATACAGGTTGGTTATACCAGATTGGATAGCTCATGCAATTTTGGTTCTGATCTGAACAGTTGTCAGGTGCGGCAAAAATTCTGAACGTAATTTGGAATTAACTCATGCAGTGACATTAATGCAATAAGATAGTAAAATTAAGGATAAAATAAGCTAGGATTCACTGAGTTATAAAATGTAATTTACTAAACTGATAATGCTAAAATGTATGCTAAGGATAACTAAATGGGAACAATTTAACCAATAAGTAGGGGGAAAACCTATGTTCTTTCTAATGCTATTAGTTACCGTATAGTTTAATTAGGCCCCTATCAAAGTGCAACTCACGTAATAATTCAGATGGAAGACTTTGTTCCTTTGCTGACCCATTATAACTCCTACCGCAAAGTCACTAGCATCAAACATCAACTCAAAAGGAGAATTCCATTCTGTGTAACAACAATTGGTGTCTAAATTAATAGCCGTTTCAGCTCATCAAAGGCTTTCAAGCACACCTCATCAAAATTGAATGTTATATTTTTTTTAACAAAGTACATAGTGGCTTGGAAATATTTGAAAAGTCTTTGATGAACCTTTGATAAAAATTGACATGCTGTAAAAAACTTCTAACACCTTTTATAGATGCAGGAGGTTGCAACTTCTCTATTACATTGACTTTTGCTTTATCAACTTCACTTCCCCGTCTTGATATTTTGTGCTCTAAAACGATACACTCCTTAACCATAAAATGACATTTCTCTTAGTTAAGGACAAGGCTCATCTTTTTACACCATTTTTACACTTTAGCTAAATTATTTAAGCATTCCTCATATGAATCTTCGAACACTGAAAAGTCATCAATGAATTGTAACACCCCTAACTCATATCCATCGCCGAAATATGATTTCGAGGCATTATTGGAGTTTATAGAATACTTTCAAATTAATCGAATCGAACACTATTCATTTTTCGAGATTAGTCATAATGTCCCTTAATAGGGCCCTTGAGGCCCAAAAAATGCATTAGAATCAATTTGGGACCAAATCGGGATCTCCGAAAATTTTTCGCAAAATCCCAAAATTTTTCTCATTATTTAGAGTCACACGCTCGTATGGTATAGGACACGCTTGTGTGGTCAGGCCGTGTAGTTCACACGCCCATGTCCCTAACCCATGTAACTCACTAACTTGCAACTCCTGAACAACTTGATGTCACACGGCCAAGTCACACGCTCGTGTGCTAGGCCGTGTGGTTAATTTGAATTTTTAAAAAAATAGGTGTAGGATTCACATGGCTAAGAGACACGCCGTGTTTTGGGCCGTGTGCCTTACACGG
The DNA here is from genome assembly GCA_020496765.1 of Gossypium stocksii. NCBI lineage: Eukaryota > Viridiplantae > Streptophyta > Magnoliopsida > Malvales > Malvaceae > Gossypium > Gossypium stocksii. Next base: position 50,195,876 of record CM035624.1, read on the forward strand.
CTAGACACAAACCCATGTACTTGGTCGTGTTTCACACACAGTCTAGACACACGCCTGTGTGTCTACCCGTGTGGACAAAATAAAGCCATTTCCTAGCCTCATTTGTCATCCAAATTTACCATTTTCCTGCACTTAAACATACTAAACCCATTCCAACCATTTCAAGCATTCAAATTAGACAATTTCCATCATTCAACATGGCATATCATTGCATGCATATATGTTCACAATCTTACCTTGATTCAATCCATGTTTAAATATGATTTGATCAACTACTTAACGCAAATATATAACTACTATTGCATGACATTACATGTATATCAAAATAACCACCATTAGCCATTACAATGGCTAGGTTACAAACATCATTATCAAGCATCAAGCCACAAAAGGCCAAATTGTCTTATACATGCCATTATACCAAAATGAATTTTACTATATGTACCCAAAATAAGTAATAGATAGTGTAACGATGCTTCAATGATCTCCAACCTTCACGAGCTTTCTAGCACTATAAAACAGGGGAAAATAAAATGGAGTAAGCATTACATGCTTAGTAAGTTCGTATAACGAAAACTAAACTTACCTATCCCATTTATTAAATCTAAGCATACAATATCATGATTTCCATCTATTTGGCAAAATTGCCTAAACACATGCATCCAATTAAACATGTTAGTCACAAACTTTACATATACATTAAGTGAGGATAGGTGAGCTCATCATGCAATATTCTTTCATGCCATTATTGTTTCATCTCATATTTTTCATACCATGTCAAAAGTTGTGTCCGTTGAATCATTGAAATTTCGATGGATGCTCAAGTGGTACACTAGAGGTGTAAGATTTAATAACCCGTCAATTGTTTTTCAGGAGTACCTATTAGGGCACTTAATCAAGGAAAAAAACTCTCAAGTCACATATCATATAATAGGATTACTAGTCCAGGCTAAATCCTTTATATAATGTATACTCGAGAGGTATTATATTAGGATTACCCGTCCTGGCTAAATCCTGTAACATCCCGAATTAGGGCCTAGTCGGAATGATTATTTTGAGACCATAAATTTGAAGTAGAAATATTTGTTTTATGATTACTTTAAGGTTCATGACATGTTTGCATGATTTTGTGAAAGTTTCATGAAGAAATTTTGTGAGTAAGTGCCCAATTTAACTTTTAGGACTAAATTGTAAAAGTTGTAAAATATGAGATTCTAGAAGCTTTGGGGTACTTAATTGAAATGCATGTGTAAATTAGAGGTCCTTATTTAGTAAATAGACCATTTTATGTCATAATGGACAAAAATGGACATGGAAGAGAAAAATCTCAAGGAAGGGCCTTAAGGACATTTTGGTCATTTAGTTAATAAATTAATAAAAAGGGAAAACAAGAATGTGCTTATCTTCTCCAAGTAGTAGCCAAATTTTACAAGCCTTCCATAGCTAGGTTTTTGACATTTCTAAGCTTCATAATCAAGAGGAAAGAGGTCCGAACCTAAATTAAGGGTAGAATAAAGTTGAGGACTAAATCGAATAGTTAGTCGTATTTTGTTACCGAGGTAAGTTTGGGGGTAAATAATGCAACATTACTTCAATTTGTATTTAATTCTTTAATTTTTGCATGATATGTATAATTGTTTTATGAATTTTTGTTTACAATGACTCGATAAAGATGTAACGAGGTTTAAAGTTTCAAAATCCCGGTTGAACCTTAGGAATAGATATGATACAAATGTCATAACATTAGGGTTATGTGTGATCCCATGTAAGACCATGTCTGGGACATGGCATTGGCATCAAAGTATGATCCCATTTAAGACCATGTCTAGGACATGGCATTGGCATCGATATGTGATCCCATATAAGACCATGCTTGGGACATGGCATTAGCATCGATATGAGATCCTGAATAAGACCATATCTGGGATATTGCATCAACATCGATATGTGATCCCATGTAAGACCATGTTTGTGACATGGCGTTGGCATCCTACCATGTATATGAGATTTCCCGAGTATCCTTTAGTATTCCTAGTGGTTCAACGGCTAATCCAATGAGTATGCCAAAGAAAAGACAAGGTATGTTATGTTGAAAGGGTACAAGTATGTACATGAAGGTCATAACTATTGAGTTTATGAATCGATGAGATCCCGATAAGAGGTGAATGAATAAATCATGACTATGAGTTTTATGGTATACTATGAAATTATCATGAGTAAAGATGTATCCATGATATTTAATGACATTTGTGATAAGTTATAAATATGTTATGTGTTCGATATTGCATGACTGATTTTGTTATTTATTTACATGCAAACTTACTAAGCTTTATGCTTACTCCCCTTTCTTTTCCATTTTCTTATAGTATCACCAAGCTAGCTTGGGGATTGAAGGACATCGGAGGCTAGATCACACTATCACTATCAATTGGAATATTTGGGTATAGCTAGCCTTTTATTTTGAGTATGGCATGTATAGGAACTTGGTCATTTTGCTATATGTCATAATTGATTTGGCCAAAATGTTGGCTAATTTTGATGAATGATCCTTTTGTATAAGGCCATATGAAATTAGCCAATATTAGTTATTGGTATATGCATATGATGATGTTATTCATGGAAGTGATGGCTTGCATGTTAAGTTGCTAATTATGTGATGTATAGGCTTGATAGATGGGGTATGTGAATAACGTGTGGAAGACTTGATTTAAGTATATTTGATAGCTCACCTATGTTATGTTATGTGCCTTTGAATTTGGTGTAAGTGTGCTTGTGTTTCAGGGTGGCAAAAGGCTTGGTAAATAGCCTTATATTTGTCCACATGGGTAGACACACGAGCATATGTCTAGGCCGTGTGTGACACACAGTCAGCCCCATGGGCGTGTGAATAGGCCGTGTGTCCCTTGTACCTAAACTTTGCAAAATAGAATGTCCAGTAGTAACCACACCAGCAGAGACATGGCCATATGTCTCGGCCATGTGAAAGACACGACCTAAAGACATGGGCCTGTGCCCTGGCCGTGTGAAGTCTGCACCTAATTTTTGAAATTTAATTTGCCACATGGTCTAAGGACACGGGCGTGTGCCTTGGCCGTGTGACCTTACTTGGGTGATGATGTCATAAACAGAATATCCCCTACTTTGGACACGACCTGGAACACGGGCGTGTCCTAAGGTCACACGGGCATATGAGTCCATACAGCCTGCCCATATGGGCTTGCGACTCTCCAAAACATGAAAATTTTCTAAGTTTCCCAAAGGTTCTAAAGGTTCTCGGTTTAGACCCGAAACACTCTCAATATATGTTTTGGGTCTTGTAGGCTCGTATAAGGGACAATATGCATATGTATAAATGGTTTTAAATTGAGCGAAATTTTGTGGCCCGGTCTTATATGGTTGCTTGTGTTTATGCCTAGTAATGCCTTCTATCCTGTCTCGGTGTCAGACGCGGGTAAAGGGTGTTACAAATCCTTTCTATAATAAGGTCAATAGGATTACTCGTCTGAGTTAAATCTGTCAGCAACAAATGCAGGACCTCATCCATTTCGGGAAAGCACGTATTCATCGGAATTCAATATTCAATCAAGACTTAGCCCTTTTTTCACCATTTCAAAAATGTATTAAATTTTTCATTGTAACATTCAAATAATGTTCATCAATATAATTCACATTCCATACAACCACAATATTCAATTAAACATATTTACATGCTCGATTAAGTTACACGAACTTTGTGGCAACCTGATTTTGACCCTAATCGGAATGGTGGTTTCGGGACCATAAATCTGATTTTGACCCTAATTTGTGTGAATTTGTATGTGTGAAACTTTTGTGTTTAAATTTCGACGTTTGGATGCCCGATTTAATAAAAGGGCTTAATCACATAAATTGAAAATTTAGTGGTTATTTTTAGAAGGGCCGAATAGTGGATGTTCTTTTAATATGGAGGTTTTATGTTGTAATTATGCCATTGAATATATGAATGGATGGCATTAGACTTATATTATATAGTTTTCATATTAATTAGTAAAGGTTAAAAATGTAAATTGCATAATATGTTAATATATCATAAAACATAAAATAATTAAAGCCATGTTCTTCAATTTTCTTATGACCGAAACAAAAAGAAAAGAAAAAGAAATAAAGAAGGTTAGGTTTCGGCACTTTTGAAGCTTGATTCAAGGTGAGTTTTAGCTCGGTTTTTGTTAATTTTTACATTTTTGAGATCGTTGCTTTGAATACTACCCGACACATGCTTGAATTTTTTATTTCGATGAATATTTTAAGATATGCCATTGATGAATAATTGTGTTTTGTGGTGTTTGAAAATGAAATATGGAAGATAAGTTTTGGGTTAATATGTATTTTATTGGAAATTTTTATGAATTTGAGTAATTAGGGCTTAATTGCAAAAATAATAAAATGAGGGACTAAAATGTAAAATAAATGAAATGTGTGTATTTGTATGTACTAGGTGAACATTCGTCCCAAGCATGATGTATTGAGATTTTGTGTATTTTGTGTTTTATGCAAATTGGAATAATTTGTAAAAATTATAAAATGTCAGGGGCAAAATGGTAATTTGCCCATTTATGTGTTGTTGGATTAAATTGAATGAAAGTTTGTTTGAATGAGCTTAATTTGAAATTGTATAGATCAAGAACTAAAGAAATCAGACTTGGATCAGGGGAAAACAAAAATAGATGAATAGCTGATCTAAATCATCCGTCGATATCCAAGGTAAGTCTATAAGCAAATAAACGTCGTTAAATTTGAACGTATATGAATTTTATATGCTGAATTTAATTGTATGAATTTTTATTAGTTATAGCCAAATGTATAATTGCTTATGAGATTTGGGTACAAGTTCGATTCAATTAAGATATGACGTCTGAAAAGCTCCGTGTGAACCTTAAGGAATAATTAGGATTTCCGATATATGAATTATATGTAAGACCATCTTTGTATCAGTGATATTCGGGCTCTATGCCTAGCAGGCTTCGTGCCGGTGTAATATATCAGGCTTTGAGCCTAGCAGGCTTTATGCCGGTGTATTATAATAGGCTTTACACCTAGTAGGCTTTATGCTGAAGTGGTATCGAATGTGATTAATAAGTTAAAGTGAACAGGTACGTAATAGTATTTGCTTACTTGAAAATAAGGTAAGTTTTGGTAGTTAAAATGAAGTTATGTATTATACATGTTATAATGTGAATTACATGTGTATAAAAATGCAAGATTATATTCAGCCAAGTGATATATACATATGAAACTAACATGTGATATTTGTGTATACTTGAATAAATGTATATATATATGTTGGTTTTGAGATGAGAATGTGATTTTGGATAAATGATGAATCTATCATTGAATATATGGGTATTCGGCTTTAAGACTATGGAATGTGAAAGTTATGAATGGCTTATGAATTATAGATATGATTATATGTTTTTGATTATGATTATATTAAATCGATCTTGGTAATATAATAGTATTATGTATATGTTGTTATGTAATTGCTTAAGACTTACTAAGCTATGGTGGCTTACTTTGTTTATATATGTGTTTGTCTTTGTATTATAGATTTTGGAGATTGTTACGTGCTTAGGAATCGTCAGTAAAGTCAATCACACTATCGTCTATTTTCGATACTTTTAAAAGTTTTAATTCGAACCTATGGCATGTATAGGCTAACATGTATTTTTGTCCAATTTTGGATGTGTATATAATGTGCCATGCAAGAATGGCTAGGTTGAATTATTAGTATATGCTATCTTAAGTGTAACACCCCTTACCCGAGATTGTCACAGGAGTCGAGCACGAGGCGTTACTAGACTTATCTTACTAATTCAGGGCATCAAAATTTTCTTTTAAAATTAATTTGCTCACATTCATCCAATATCCCTAAAAAGAGCCCTTGAGGCCCAAAAACATGCAATTGAAATGGTTCGGGACCAAACCGGGAACATTAAAAATTTTACGATTACTTCCACAAATTAAAACAATTTGTTTCACTATTCATAATAAAACTATCCACCTGCATAACAATCACTAAATTAATTATAACTTGAGTTACGAAACTCAAAATTTAAATCCGTAAATTTTCCTTGAAACTAGACTCATATATCTTCCTACCATAATTTTTCCAGAATTTTTTTTTGGCCAATTAGTACAATTTATTCATTAAAGGTTCCCCTATTCTGCAGTCCATAGACTTGACCTCTCTTCACTAAAAATCAATTATCTCATTTACAGAATTTGGATAATGTTTCTATTTGTTTCTAATGAAAATAGACTCAGTAAGGAATCTAGACACATAAATAATGATTCATATTTATTTTTTTTACAATTTTTAGTGAAATTCTAAAATCGGAACAGTGGCACGAAGTCACCCTAAACCAGTCTCACAAAAATTTAAATATCTCATAATAGAGACTTCCTTTGCTTGCTCTATTTCTTTCCTATGAAAACGTACTCAATAAGGTTTAATTCTATATCTCATTCACCATCTAATTCCATTTCCACAATTTTTAGTGATTTTTCAAATTCACGTCACTGCTGCTGTTACAAAACTGTTTCATGGCCAACTTTTACTCCATCATTTGTTTGCATAAACTATCATTTAGGCATACATAACATCAAAACATGTTCTGAATTAGCCATTTCAATAGCTAATCATTATCAAGTATTCCCATGCCATTCTTTAGTCATATCATAAGAACATACACACAAAATAGCCAAGTCCCTATACATGCCATCACTCAAAACATTTCAAACTACAAAATACCGAGATAGCTTTTGATAGTGTGAGACGAACTCCGACGTTCTTTTGGTTCCCAAATTGGCTTGGCTACACTATAAAAGAGAGAAAGGAAAAGAGTAAGCTACAATGCTTAGTAAGTTTACAAGTAAATAAATGACAACATTCACCAAGTATAAATGTACTCATATTATACCATCAACTAACAAAATCTTTATTTTACTTCTCCACTTACTTTTTAACTTTCTTGTTTATCATTCCTTTACCTGCCAAAGCCATGCTCTAGGCATGGTCTTACATGGGATGTTCCCTATCCTACCAAAGTCATATATCTGATATGGACTTACATGGGATGTTCCCTGTCCTGCCAAAGCCATATATCTAATATGGACTTACATGGGATGTTCCTCAACTGTCTCAACCCAAAATACCATACATCCCTAAGGTTCAAACGGGGCTTTCTGATACTTTTTCTCTATTATCTCATCTTTGATTCAACTTGGAATATTCTCATAAAATAAATGTATATATACTGGAAATTAACAAAATTAATAAAAAAATATTGAGCTTACCTCGGTGCAAAATACAATCAACTTGACAACTTAATCTTCTACCTTTTTCTTTCCTCAATTTATCCCCAAATTTCATTCTTCTTTATCTATAATTAATAAATTTAGCTTATTTAATACTCACATTTATCAAAACAGTCCTTAACTCTAACTTTGACAAAATTATGATTTTACCCCTAAACTTTTACATATTTACACTTTTTCCCCAAAGCTCAAAACTTAAACTTTTTCCCTAATTCTTATGTTTTAGGACATGCTGATCATTTTCCCTTAATGGCAACATCAAATTCTCACTTTAACATGTACTTATAAACAGTAGGTATTTTTATTGATTTTGCCATTTTACTCGTTTTTACTTAAAACCGAGTAGCACAAGTTGTTTAACATAATTTAAAACCTCATATTCTATTATAAAACATCAAAATAAATACATTTCACCTATGGGTATTTTTCCAAATATGAACCCTAGGTTAAATTATTGCTAGAATAAGCTAAATCAAGTTACCAAGACTCCAAAAACGTAACGAACATTAAAAACGGGGCTTGGAATCACTTACTATGAGCTTGATAAGTTGAAGAAAGCCTAGCTATGGTGATACATGAAGTTTCGGCCCTATGGAGAAGATGATAATTATTTTGCCATCTTTTTCCCTTTTAATTGCTTTTAATTACCAAATGACTAAAATGCCCTTTATTAAAACTTTGGTTATTTTTATCTATGTATGTCAATTTTTTTCCATGAAAACCTAATGGTATAATTACCATTTAAGGACCTCTACCTCAATTATGCTATTCAATTTAATCCTTTCCTATTTAGAACTCATATTTATCAATTTTTGTAATTAAGCCCTAATAGGCAAATTAAACATGCAATTCATGAAATTTTCAATGAATATTCTAACGCATGCATCTAATCACTCGGTAAATCATAAAAATTTATCGAAATAAACTTTTCTATCTCGGATTCATAGTTTCGCAACTACTGTTCTGTTTAGGCCCTCTTTCGGGATGTTACATCAAGTATAATTTTTATGTGTGCTATGTGTGAATGATGGTGGTGTGGATTTGAATATGATCTTGGCATTTTGGTTAGGTGATTGATGTATAAATACTAATGGGTGATGAGTTGGCTAAGTGTTGAATTTGTGAAATCAATATAGTAGGTTAGATATTCGGTTATGATATGTATAAATGTGTGTGAATCTTTGTTGGTATATTTGGTTAAGACTTGGCTATGAGTTCCAGTAATGGCGAAATAACACTTTCATAATCAGCATAAGTATTAAAAATAACCATATGTATAGTAAATTTATTTATATTTGAATAAGACACTTGGATATTATTTGTATAAAAATTTTTATATGCCAAATGAGGTAGGGTAAAGTTGGTATGTATTTCGAATATGCATGCTTTAAAAATTTCATGTATGAAATCCTTAATTGAATCAATTGGCTTTGTAATTGATTTTGGTTTGGTAACGAAAGGTCATTTGAAATGAAAAGCATGTGTATATTTGGCTAACAACTTATAAGAGTGACCAAATGAATAGTGATTTTAATGTTATAAAGTCATAATGGTTTGTATGCAAAATTTGGTTCTTGTATTCTTTTATATTTTATACTTGCATTAATTGATTTGAATTATTTTACAATGATTTTGATATGCGCATATGATTTGTGCCATAATGCTATATTTGACATTATTTATTTATGATTTTATATTAGACATAACTTGATTAAGATGTTAATAAATAATTAGTAATAATGTTTAATTGATTATTTATGCTTATAATTGCTTGGTATTTGAACTATACGCCTAATTATGTTTGTGATAATTTGAAAGTTGTGTCTTGTTGGTAATACCTCGTAACCCATTCTGGCGACTGATATGGGTTAGGGGTGTTACATTTTATTGGTAGCAGAGCTACAATTTAGTTGATTCTAGGACTAACGTAGCGTGTGTGAGTCTAGCTATACATGCCATATATTCTACTATGATAGTGTGATGACTCCTGACATTTGAAAATGTGTTTTCGTATAGTAAATGGATCCCGATCGAGCCATAGCTGATGATGTTGATAGTATAGCGCCTGCTCCCGCGCAAGGTATAGCGCTAGTTGATTCTCAGCCTATCTCGAGTAGCCATGAGGGGGAGGCTAAACAAGCCTTCTATCAAATGATGAATGATTGGTTTACTCAGTATATTCAGACAAATCTGGCTATTCAACAACCCCACCCTCGAATAATCCACCTCTGATACCTGTGGTACCTCTGATGATTGGTCCGATGAGATTGAATAAGCATCCTGTTGATAAAATTAGAAAATACAGGGCCGAAGAGTTCAAGGCCGCAGTCAATGATGATGCTGAGCGGGCTGAATTTTGGCTCGATAATACTATCTGCATATTTGGTAAATTATCTTGTACACTCGACTGGTGTCTGAAATGTGCCATATCTTTGTTACGCGATTCTGCTTATCATTGGTGGAACACTTTAGTTTCGGTTGTTCCGAAGGAACGGGTCACCTGGGAATTTTTTTAGACTGAGTTCTGTAAGAAATATATATGTTAGAGATTCATTGATCAGAAATGCAAAAAATTTCTTGAGCTTAAGCAGGGTCGTATGACTGTAATTAAATACGAGTGGGAATTTGTGAGACCAGCAAATATGCCAGGGAGTGTGTTTCGACCGAAGCTATAATGTGTAAAAGATTTGAAGACGGGCTGAATGAAGATATTAAATTGCTGGTTGGTATACTTGAAATCAAAGAGTTCGTAGTACTTGTCGAGGGAGCTTGCAAAGCTGAAGAACTCGGGAAAGAGAAAAGAAAAGTTGATTTTGAAGCTAGAGATTCCCGTAAAAGATTATCGAGTAAGACTTTTCACTCAGCATCGAAGAAGTTTAGAGATGATTCTGGTCGATCTAAGGCTACTTCGGGCTTTTCTAGACGAAATCGAGACCAACGTCCTATGAGTTCACGAGCCACATCGATTGCTAGTGTTGGCAATGTTCAGCAGATTAGACTCAAGTGCAAGCATTATGGTAAATGGCATTCCGGAGATTGTAGATTGCATGATCGATCTTGTTTTAAATGTGGATTGATGGATCATTTTATCCGAGAGTGCCCAATGTTAGTCGAGCAAAACACTATTCAGAATACGAAACCGAGTAATATGTCAGTGTGAGGCAGACCACCTAGGCATACGGGTAATGTGAGTGGCAGTCAGAGAGGGACGAAAGATATAGCAGTTTGATCTGAGGCTCGCTCACCTGCCAAAACATATGCTATATGCGCTCGTGAGGAGGCTTCATCCCTAGATATTATTACCGGTACTTTCAGTCTCTATGATACTAGTGTTATTGCATTGATTGATCCTAGTTCAACTCATTCTTATGTGTGTGAAACATTAGTATCCAGTCAGACTTTGGCTGTTGAGTCTACTGAGTTTGTGATTTGAGTATCGAACCTCCTGGGCCGGTGTGTTCTAGTTGACAAAGTGTGTAAAAATTGCCCATTGTTGATTCAAGATTCATGCTTTCCGGCTGATTTGATGTTGTTACCATTTGATGAATTCGATATAATTCTAGGTATGGATTGGCTGACTTTGCACAATGCTGTTGTTAATTGTAAACGAAAGACTATTGATTTGAGATGTCAGAACAATGAGATTATTCGGATCGAATCTAATGATCCGAATGAGTTACCAGCAATGATATCCTCATTGTTGGCTTAGAAATATATAAGAAAGGGTTGTGAAGCTTACTTTGCATATATTCTTGATAGTAAAGTGACTGAAAAGGAAATTGAATCCATACCAGTTGTGTGCGACTATCTGGATGTGTTTCTTGAAGAATTGCTGAGTTTGCCACCTATCCTAGAGGTAAAGTTTGGTATTGAGTTAGTACCAGGGACAACTTCAATTTTGATAGCCCCATATCGAATGGCACCTACTGAATTAAAAGAGTTTAAAGTACAGTTGCAAGAGTTGACAGATAGAGGTTTCACACGACCGAGTTTTTCTCCCTGGGGTGCGCCAGTTCTATTTGTGAAAAAGAAAGATAGAACTATGAGAATGTGCATTGATTATCGACAGCTCAATAAGGTGACTATAAAAAATAAATATCTATTACCACGAATTGATGACTTGTTCGATCAGTTACAAGGGGCTTCAGTGTTTTCAAAGATAGATTTGAGATCGAGTTATTATCAGTTGCGAGTTAGAGACTCCGATGTGCCTAAAACTGCTTTTCGAACAAGGTACGGACACTATGAGTTTTTGGTTATGCCTTTCGGACTCACTAATGCACCTGCTGTTTTCATAGATTTTATGAATCAGGTCTTTAGACAGTATTTAGATCAGTTTGTGGTTGTGTTTATAGATGACATTTTGATCTATTCACGTGATGAAACCGAGCATGCTGAACATTTGAGACTTGTGTTGCAGACTTTGCGAGATAAATAGTTGTATGCGAAATTTAGTAAATGTGAGTTTTGGTTACGTGAAGTTAGTTTTCTGGGACATGTTGTATCAACAGTAGGTATACGGGTTGTTCCGAGTAAGATTTCGGCTATCCTTGATTAGAAACCTCTGAGAAATGTTTCTGAAGTTCGGAGCTTTTTGGGACTAGCTGGTTACTATAGACAGTTTGTGAAAGGTTTTTCTATGATTTGCAACATCGATGAAAAAGCTGCTATAGAAAGACGTTAAGTTCGAGTGGTAAAAAAAGTGCCAGAAAAGCTTTGATCTATTGACGATAGATTGAAATGGAAATGGGACCGAGTCACGATGGATTTTGTATCAGGTTTTCCATTGACGTCGAGCAAGAAAGATGCAATCTGGGTTATTGTTGATAGATTGACAAAATTGGCTCACTTTGTTCTAGTCCGTACTGATTATTCACTTGATAAGCTTGCTGTGTTATACGTTTCTCAGATTGTGAGATTGCACGGGGTACCTATTTCTATTATTTTGGATAGAGATCTAAGATTTACATCACAGTTGTGGAAGAAATTGCATGATGCACTAGGTACTAAACTACATTTTAGCACTACTTTCCATCCCCAAACAGATGGTCAGTCCGAACGAATTATTCAAATACTTGAGGATATGTTGAGATGTTGCATTCTCGAGTTCAAAGGTATGTGGGATCGATACTTGCCTCTGATTGAATTTGCATACAATAATAGCTTTCAATTGAGTATCAAAATGGCACCTTGCGAGGCTTTGTACGGTCGTAAATGTCGTACACCTTTGTACTAGACTGAGCTTAGCGAAAACAAGATACACGGGGTTGATTTGATTAAAGAGACTGAACAAAAAGTCAAAATGATCAGCGAAAATTTGAAACCAACGTTAGATCATCAAAAGGCATATGCAGATTTAAAACGTAAAGATATAGAGTTTCAGATCGGAGACAAAGTGTTTTTGAAAGTCTCGCCGTGGAATAAAATACTTAGATTCAGACGTAAAGGCAAATTGAGTCTGAGATTTATTGGGCCGTATGAGATTATTGAGTGTATCGAGTCGGTTGCATACAGACTATTGCTACCACCTAAGTTAGAAAATTTCATAATGTATTTCACGTTTTAATGCTTCGATAGTACAGATCTGACACCTCACATGTGATTAGTCCATCAGAGATTGCGATTCAATCTGATTTGAGTTATGAGGAAGAATCGATTCATATTCTAGCTCATGAAGTTAAAGAATTGCAAAATAAGAAAATTTCGCTAGTAAAAGTGTTGTGGCATAAACACGGGGTCGAGGAAGCAACTTGGGAGCTAGAGGATTCAATAAAAGAACGTTATCCCAATCGATTCACTGGTAAGATTTTCGGAGACAAAAATCCTTAAGGGGGAGAGTTGATAGCCCGATCTTGACTCTAATCAGAACGGTGGTTTCGGGACCACAAATTCGAGTTAGAAAAATATTTTAATATTATTTTCTATGTTTAATTTGTGTGAATTTGCATGTGTGAAATTTTCGTGGTTAAATTTCGACGTTTGGATGCCCGATTTAATAAAAGGGCTTAATCGCATAAATTGAAAATTTAGTGGTTATTTTTAGAAGGGCCATATAGTGGATGTTCTTTTAATATGGAGGTTTTATGTTGCAATTATGCCATTGAATATATGAATGGACGGTGTTAGAATTATATTATATAGTTTTCATATTAATTAGTAAAGGTTGAAAATGTAAATCGCATAATATGTTAATATATCATAAAACATAAAATAATTAAAGCCATGTTCTTCGTTTTTCTTATGACCGAAACAAAAAGAAAAGAAAAAGAAATAAAGAAGCTTAGGGTTCGGCACTTTTGAAGCTTGATTCAAGGTGAGTTTTAGCTCGATTTTTGTTAATTTTTACGTTTTTGAGATCGTTGCTACGAATACTACCCGACCCATCCTTGAATTTTTTATTTTGATGAGTATTTTAAGATTTGCCATTGATGAATAATTGTGTTTTGTGGTGTTTGAAAATGAAGTATGGAAGATAAGTTTTGGGTTAATATGTATTTTATTGGAAATTTTTATGAATTTGAGTAATTAGGGCTTAATTGCAAAAATAATAAAATAAGGGACTAAAATGCAAAATAAATTAAATGTGTGTATTTGTATGTACTAGGTGAACATTCGACCCAAGCATGATGTATTGAGATTTTGTGTATTTTGTGTTTTATGCAAATTGGACTAATTTGTAAAAAGTGTAAAATGTTAGGGGTAAAATGGTAATGTAACACCCCAAACCCAGCCTAGAAGTTAGGCCCGAGTCCGGCGTGTCACATTGGAGTGCATTTAAAAAAAACATGTATTTTTCTTAAAAAAAAACTCGCTCGAAAACTAATGTTTCTAAGTTAAAACAAGCTCGTTTGAATAAAGCCTCTTTGTTAAAACTTAGAATATTTAAACACTTTGTTATTCATTTGAAACTGTAATTACTTTTAAAACTTTATTCGTTGTTTTGAGTGAAAACCAAGTTAGTTGCGGAAACTTATAAAAATTCGCAGTTTGCGGAAACGTGTTGATTTGAAAGCAGTTAATGTTTTGGAAAATCGAGTTCTCCTTAAGCAGATATAAAAAGTAATAACTAAACATCCCAAATTAAAATCTAGAAATTTACGAGAGGCCTTATTACAAACCCAACCAAAAATTAAAGTACTTGAAAGTAAATAAACAAATGGAAAGCATAAGTAATGTGTGGCCATCTCCGAGTCCCTCGCAGCGCCGATCCACTGACATTGGGGATTACCTGAAAAGGTAAAAATGGGGTGAGTTTACGAAAACTCAGTGTGTAATCCCCTAAACATACAATAGAACAAACTTGGCCTAAGCCCTACACAGAATTAGTCTGGGCCTGAGCCCTAACCAGTAACAATCTGGGCAGTAGCCCCTTACAGTATCAGAATATATTAGGCCTAGCCCATGCCGGTATCAATCTGGGCCGTACCCCTTTACAGAATCTTTTAGGTCTTAGCCCATTAACACAGTTGGGCCCATATCAGAACAGTTGGGTCCATCACAGTACAGTTGGGCCTTGCCCACATCAGTATCAGTCTCACATGAATAATGCATGTTAACCCCATCCAACCTTGCACTTGCCACCGTCCAACCCCACACTTCCTGTGGGGAATAAATCACCCACGCCATCCCTACACTTACAGTGTTAGCACCGGTTGCGGCACTAATCAGAATCTGTAGCAAAGCTGCTATTATCAGAATATGTGGCACAGCCACCAGTACGATTTCTTCCTCCATAATAAATCTCAACCCCTTGCAGTATGACATGTATGTAACGCACATAAATATATAAATCTTAAGGCATGCTTCAAAAAGACAATCAGATCATAGCATAAAAATAGTTATTTACCCTCCAGGGTATAATCGTAAATTTACCCCTCAGGGGTATTTTGGTCATTTTCCATTAAGGGCCCAAATTCAAAACTTGGTTCATTAACAAATCCACAATCATTTAGTATATTTTATGTCCTTATTAGCAATTACAAATATACCAAGGCCCAAAAGCCCATTATGTAGCCCAAATGGGGCCCATGCTCTTATATGGCCCATTAGGCCCAAATTTACCACGGTTGTGTCGCCTACATGACCGGCTCGTCATTTCTTACCAATCCATCAATTTTACACATTTCGGGCCCACAGGCCCATCAGGCCCATTTGGCCTATTTTGGCCCAATTGGCCAAAACGCGGCCCAAGACCATGAGATCGCTCACAGGACCTTCATCGTCACATCGATCTTTTCCATACGAGCGTTCGTGCACTCGTGTGGTTTCCGTTGCCAATCTTTTGGCTTTTCAACATTTCGAGATTTGCCTATCTATTATGTGTGCGGTGTGGGTACACACCTGATTCCGAAACCGTGCTACGGATCCCCAATCACGAACCTTGAATATTCACCTTATTAACCCTTCACTAACTTTACCAACGATTATCTTTGAGATCTGCGTAAAAATATATCTAACTAATGAGATTGTAGAACACATGATTAACCCACACTTACTAGCTCCTAGATCCATCAAGGTGATTCAGCCCTTAACCAAAATAAGGCAAGATCACTTACCTTGATCAAAACTTTGAGTAGGTAGTCGACTAATACAAACCACTTGACCTTTACTTACTCTTCGAACGAACCTAAGTACCACCCAACACTAGACAAGATAAGAAAAGTGATTAGGTAGAGTGAAAAGTATTACCAATACTGATGACCATCTAAAAACCCACCATCATCACTTACTGTCACAATTGGCAAATTGAAGAGATTCCCAAATCGAGCATTCTAGCGAAACAGTCGAAGATTTACATCTAAAAGAATAGCAGATGATGAAGACGAACAAAAAGAATAGGGAAAGGAAGGTATAACAGTCGACTAAAGCTCCTCAATAGACAAAGTAAAACATTCGACCAATAAGAACAAAGAGTATTCAGCTAACAAGTGTATACTGAAAAGAGAAAGAATTAAAATGGGAGGATTTGCTAAAGAGAAGAACAAAGAAGGGACAGAACCAAAGCAGTCAATCAAATAGTCAGGTGACAAAGAATTAAGGAGGAAGAAGAATGGTAGTATTCGGCCAAGTTTAAGAAAAGTAAATGGAAGTCGATGTCGTAGAAGGAGATGGGTGAATTAACAATTTGGCAAGTGCAGGGAGAGAATTGATCACAAAAGTTTGCCTAAAAGGGAATGCAATTTCAGCTAAAATGTGAAGTGGAAACGAGAACAGAAAATCCTGAAGTTATAAAGCAAAAGAGCAAAAATGAGAAAAGAACCCAAATGAGAGAAAACTACAGCTACCATAAACACTCCAAATGCCGAAAAATGAACCAAAATCTTCCCCCAGCTGAATTCCTAAGTGATTAATGACCACCAACGTCCACAACTCTTCCCCTCATCAAAATTCCTTAATCTCCTCCCCTTATCCCTCCTAAAAAACCTCCTTAATCCACTTCCCACCTCCCATTCAAATTTCAAGACTCATTCAAACACTTTCCCATTAGTATTTGATTCCAACACAACCTCTTGCCTTGTCATGAGCAAAATAACTGACCCCATTTGCATGTATTAAGAATTGAACCCCTAACCTCCTTGCCACCAGTGATGCCACTTCTATGTCCCCTATGTGACGCCACTTTACCACCACACCACATCATCTCTTGTGTCATAAAACAACACCAACTAAACTTAACCCTTACCTACTAGCATCCATATCCCCTTAAGCCCAAAAGTCAAAATTTTGCCAAAGATCTAGCTTGAACCCAAGACTTCCTAGCAACCCCCTAACACTCTAAAATCCCTTAACCACCACACCATTATGTAATCTACGAAATTTTTCTCGTCCATCTAAAATCCAATTTCTTCGGTACTCGAAGCCCATTTCTCTTAGGCCAAAAATTCAGGGCGTTACAGGTAATTTTCCCATTTATGTGTTATTAGATTAAATTGAATGAAATTGTATTTAAATGAGCTTAATTTGCAATTGTATAAATCAAGAACTAAAGAAATTAGACTAGGATCGAGGGAAAACAAAAATAGCTGAATAGCTGATCTATATCGTTCGTCGATATCCAAGGTAAGTGTATAAGCAAATAAACGTCGTTAAATTTGAATGTATATGAATTTTATATGTTGAATTTAATTGTATGAATTTTTATCAGTTATAGGCGAATGTATAAATGCTTATGAGATTGGGGTACAAGTTCGATTCAATTGAGATATGACGTCTGAAAAGCTCCGTGTGAACCTTAAGGAATAATTAGGATTTCCGATATATGAATTATGTGTAAGACCATCTTTGTATCAGTGATATTCGGGCTTTATGCCTAGTAGGCTTCGTACCGGTGTAATATATCAGGCTTTGAGCCTAGTAGGCTTCGGGCCGGTGAATTATATCAGGCTTTATGCCTAGCAGGCTTCGTGCCGGTGTAATATATCAGGCTTTGAGCCTAGCAGGCTTTATGTCGGTGTATTATAATAGGCTTTATGTCGGTGTATTATAATAGGCTTTATGCTGATGTGGTATCGAATGTGATTAATAAGTTAAAGTGAACAGGTACATAATAGTATTTGCTTACTTGAAAATAAGGTAAGTTTTGGTAGTTAAAATGAAGTTATGTATTATACATGTTATAATGTGAATTTCATGTGTATAAAAATGCAAGATTATATTCGGCCAAGTGATATATTCATATGAAACTAAAATGTGATATTTGTGTATACTTGTATTAATGTATATATATATATGTTGGTTTTGAGATGAGAATGTGATTTTGGATAAATGATGAATCTATTATTGAATATATGGGTATTCGGCTTTAAGACCATGCAATGTGAAAGTTATGAATTGATTATGAATTATATATATGATTATATGTATTTGATTGTGATTATATTAATATGCCTTGGTAATATAATAGTATTATGTATATGTTGTTATGTAATTCCTTAAGACTTACTAAGCTATGGTGGCTTACTTTGTGTATATATGTGTTTGTCTTTGTATTGTAGATTTTGGAGATCGTTATGTGCTCGGGGATCGTCAGTAAAGTCAATCACACTATCGTCTATTTTTGATACTTTTAAAAGTTCTAATTCGAACCTATGGCATGTATAGGCTAATATGTATTTTTGTCCGATTTTGGATGTGTATATAATGTGCCATGCAAAAATGGTTAAGTTGAATTATTAGTATATGCTATCTCAAGTATAATTTTTATGTGTGCTATGTGTGAATGATGGTGGTGTGGATTTGAATATGATCTTGGTGATTTGGTTAGGTGATTGATATATAAATACTAATGGGTGATGAGTTGGCTAACTGTTGAATTTGTGAAATGAACATAGTAGGTTAGATATTCGGTTATGATATGTATAAATGTGTGTGAATCTTTGTTGGTATATTTGGTTAAGACTTGGCTATGAGTTTCGATAATGGCGAAATAACACTTTCATAATCAGCATAAGTATTAAAAATGACCATATGTATAGTAAATTTATTTATATTTGAATAAGACACTTGGATATTATTTGTATTAAAATTTTTATATGCCGAATGAGGTAAGGTAAAGTTGGTAGTATTTCGAATATGCATGCTTTAAAAATTTCATGTATGAAATCCTTAATTGAATCAATTGGCTTTGTAATTGATTTTGGTTTGGTAACGAAAGGTCCTTTGAAATGAAAAGCATGTGTATATTCGGATAACAACTTATAAGAGTGACCAAATGAATAGTGATTTTAATGTTTTAAAGTCATAATTGTTTGTATGCAAAAATTGGTTCTTGTACTTTTTTTATATTTTATACTTGCATTAATTGATTTGAATTATTGTACAATGATTTTGATATGCGTATATGATTTGTGCCATAATGCTATATTTGACATTATTTATTTATGATTTTATATTAGACATACCTTGATTAAGATGTTAATAAATGATTAGTAATAATGTTTAATTGATTATTTATGCTTATAATTGCTTGGTATTTGAACTATATGCCTAATTATGTTTGTGATAATTTGAAAGCTGTGTCTTGTCTAGTAATACCTCGTAACACATTCTGGTTACAGATACGGGTTAGGGGTGTTACAAACTTACCTCGACACTTGTTCGATTAAATAATCTTCTAATCCGCAACGTTTTCCTTTCCTCGATCTCACCTCAAGTTTATGTTTTCCGATCCAATTAAGCCATGAAAGTTTCTTCTCTCTCCTAAGGTTTCCATGTATATTTGGGGAAGATGATGAGAAAATAAGATGATATTTTCCTTTATCATCTTTTAATTAATTTAATTATTTCTATTTCCAATTTAGTCCTTGTCATTTTTCTAAATTTCCATGGACGAGTCACCAAAATATCTACATGCTTTTCTTAATGGTCTAATTACCAAATAAGGACATCAAATTTTTAATTCCATAGCTATTTACTCCTTATAGCTATTAGAATTCAACTTTTTCCTTTTATGCAATTTAGTCCTTCTCATAATTAAGCACAAAATCAGTAAATATTCTTATCAAAATTTTTACATGACATGTCTAACATAATACAGACCATATAATAAGATAAAATTAAATTTTATTTTTGGATCAAATTTGTGGTCCCGAAACTACTATTCTGACCTCACTAAAATTGGGTTGTTACATGAATACTTTCAAAAATTGCTCAACCATGTTAGTAAATATTGCCACCATGCACCTTTGAAAAGTTGCAAGTACATTACATAAAACAAAAGGAATTTGTTGAAAAGCAAACGTATCATACATACAAGTGAAAGTAGTTTTGTGCCGATCTTTTAAGGCTATAGCTATCTAATTGTATCCCAAATAACCATCTAAGAAAAAATAATAGTCTTGAACTGCAAGTCTATCCAACATTTGGTCCATAAATAATAGCGGGAAATGGACCTTCTCAGTTGCTTTGTTCAATTCTTGTAATCCACACAAATTTGCTAGCTTGTAATGGTCATTGTTAGAATCAAATTATTATTTTCATTCTCCACAACCTTGAATCCTACTTTATTTGGTACGCATTGGACTTGACTCACCCCAAGCTGTCAAAGATGGAATAAATAATTCCTATATCTAACAATTTGATGATTTCCTTCCTAACTACCTCCTTCATGATTGGGTTTAATCTTCTCTATCCATCAATTGATGCTTTCTCACTGTCTTCTAGTAGGATTTTATGCATGCACAGTGTAACACCCGTTACCCAACCCAATCGATGAGGCTGAATATCAGGTGCTACACTAACCATAATGACTTAGCAAATTCTCTGTTTCTAAGAGATAACTTGAAGTTGAAAATCTAATTGAAATTTTGCAACTCATCAACTGATAACAAATCTTTAAGACTTTGAAACCAAATTATATAAAGAAGTTTTGGACAAAGGCTCAATAACATATCTAGTCAACTTTAACCTTGATTATACACATGCATAGTTTCCATGTTTCGCTTAGCACCTAACAGAGTCTGGCTTGGCCCTCCCAATTTCTGAATCTTTAACTATCATACATTTGAGTAGAAAACTTATAAGTTTGGGTGAACTTAGTGAGATCCACATAAAGAATCTAAGAAGAAATATTGAGGAATCTAGATAAGATTTTAACTTCCAGATAATCACATACATTTCTGGCTGACGACACTAGGCGACTGCTCAAGTATTTCTACATTTGCGTCTTTCCCATATTTCAATATTCTTACTGGCTTGGAGTACTAGGGCTTAATAATAACGCTGAAACCTTTGCTTTTTTGATCTATTTCCAATAGAGGCTTTTTAGAACATGCAACTCCTACCATTGGAGCTCAATAAGATCTCTGGCATTCTCTATGGCTATGTTTGACCTTTATTTTCACTATCCTTTGCGGACTTTGCTGGCCATCTGACCTTGGCATATGCTACCTCCCTTGAAAACCTAGATCAATATATTAAATTCTTTGGTTGACTTTTTATCAACTTACAAAATATGACTGTGTCCCACTACGGACCAATTCGTGCTTGTTCAAATCGTGTAGAATCTAAAGTTTACATCGCAAATTGGTATTTGTGTGTACCATTTTTACCTCCTTACCAAAGGAGTTTCCTTTCCTTTTTCACTCTATCTAGGGTTGAGACATAAACTTGACACCCCTTATTAATTTGGTGGTCTATGTTCCTTAGACACACCAACTCATTTCTTCCTGTGTCTTGCCAATCTATTCACATTGCGAACTCTACTTTCACCCTTGACATCTTTCATGAACCATGAAATTTTTAATTATGATCCCCATGTCTAATTCTGTTTACTATTCCGGTGAACTACCTTGTGTTTACTGTCTCAATGGACTACCTCATTTTTATTGTCCCAGCAGACTATATATGATGCCATAGCTATAACATCCCTAGCACACAACTGACGCTGGAATAGGGTTAAGAGGCATTACTAAGCTTAATACACAATTACACAATCGTATAACATAACTTATCATACATATGCATACTTTAATCATTCTCAAACACATTGTCCCTTAATAGGGCCTTCGGGCCGTTAAACATGCTTTAAAATAGTTCGGGACTAAATCGATCAATCAAGAAAACTGTAGGAAACTTAGAAAATTTTTGTGAAAACAGGGGACACACGCCCGTATGAACAGGCCATGTGAGACACACGGCCAGTAGACACGCCTGTGTCACAGGCCGTGTGGACATTCGAAATGGGATCACATGGCCGTGTCCCAGCCCATGTCCTACCCCGTGTAACTCTCTGACTTAGGTCACATGGCCGACCACACACCTGTGTGTCTAGCATGTGTGTGTATTTGAAATGGCCACACACGCTCGTGTGCCAGGTTGTGTCAAACCTATAGGGTATATAGACTGGTGCCACACAACCAGTCACATGCATGTGTGTGAGGCCATGCGGTGCATACTGACTTGCATTTAATGGCAACACTAGGGGACGCAAGGTCGTGTACCATGATCGTGTGTCACACACGGCTGAGACACACCCCATGTCTCTGCCCATGTGGACAAAAATAGGCTATTTGCAAAGCCATTTTGCCACCGAAATTTACATACCCTACACAAGCACAAATAGCACCATTTCAAGACACAATTGGGCATCCAAAACAACATCAATTTAAGAACAAAATTATGCCATTTCAAATTCAACTATTTCACTACTTAATTCACACCAATTTACCTAACCAAATACTTACCAAAAGAACATGATTCATTAGCCATAATTCACATACAAAATATGTCTCATAATTCAACCATTTATCCAACTCCTTACCAATCTACAACCAAGCAATTCTCAACCAAATATTCATCACATACTAAATAGCCATTTGAGCACATAAAGCATAATTAACCATACCAAAAAATGCCATATCTCAAGGCAATATATACATCACATATCACATATCATTTGAACTACACAACATCATCATAATTACCAAAATGAACCATCTCATTTGGCTATATACACATCAAATCTTATATCATTAACAAACCATACCAAAGACCATAGCCTATACATGCCATATACAATATATACCAATCTCAAAAGTACCAAATAGATATCCAATAGTGCGATGAAGTCTCTGACGATCCCCGGATCCGGGCTAGCTTCGAAACACTATAAAACATGGAAAAATTAATGAAGTACACTTTACAGCTTAGTAAGCTCGTATGATAATAAAATTAACTTACCAAATGAATGCATATCAACTAAATAAACATATTATCACATAAAGTCCATCTAAACACAAACCTTTCTCGTGTCAAATACAAGATTTCATATGAATTCATTATGTTACCTTCATTCATTGTTCACATAGGCTTTGTACGTACCTGTATCACTTAATTCAATCATACTATCATTCTGGTCTTGACTATGCCCATTGAACCATTCAAAATACATTTGGATACTCAAGAGTCTTGTATACACAGTAACAATGCCATATCCTAGATATGGTCTTACATGTAATCTCATATCGATGCCAATAGCCCAACTATGGTCTTACACGAAAGCTCATATCGATGCCATATCACAGATATGGTCTTACATGTAATCTCAATAACCCTAATGTCATGATATTTGTATCCTAAACTATTCCTAAGGTTTGTACGAGGCTTTCAACTATTAAAACTCTATCGATTATGCTCGTACTCATATCCAATCCGCATTATAGTTCAATTCAATGCCAACAATTAGTATATAACACAATTTAACAACATTTATTAACATACGAACTTACCTCAAATATGAAAATGATGGATCAGATCACTACTTGATCACTTTGCTTTTCCCCCGATCTAAATCCGAATTATTTCTTTCTTAATCTAAACATAATCAAATTTAGCTTATTTAATCATCTAATCATTCAATTTAGTCCAAATCACACATTAGGGCTATTTTACACATTAGCCCTTAAAATTTCACATTTTTGCAATTTAATCATTATTTAACAAAAACACAAATTCATGAAAATTTTTTAATACCCAAGCTAGCTAAATTCTTATAAGGTCCCTAGCAACCCATATTTTTCATTTATTTCAAAATTTAACCACATAATTTCAACATTTTTTAATTTAATCCTTAATTTGCAATTTCGCCGAAAATCACTTAACAAAACTTGTATAACTAACATCAAATATTCATAGTCCATCATAAAACATCAAAGAACACATATTTTCATCAATGGAAACTTTCAAAATCTTTAACAGTTTTGCAAAATAGTCCCTGGGCTAGCTAATACTAGTTACAATGATCACAAAAACATAAAAATCATCAAAAACATGACAAAAATCATACCTTAATTAAGGATTCAAAATGCCATATGTTTTAAGCCCTAAATGGCTTTCTTCTTCATCTATTTCAGTTAAAGTAAACACAAAAGATGATGACCATTTGTTGTTTCTGTAACACCCCAAACCCGGCCTGTATGTTATGGCCAAATTTGGCGTGTCACAGGGATCTACGAGTATCTATGTACTTTGTTTATGGTGACTGAAGTGATCATTGTAAAACAGTTGCTTTAAGAAAACCAGTTTGTTACTCTTTCAGGTTATCCATTTGTTACGTTCACCGTGTTTTGAAACCGTTCATTAAATTTGATCAAAAACCCGCGCGGCCCATATCTAACAGTTCCGATCGAGTATAAATATAATCGACAAATAAAACCATAAAAGAAAAAGAAATTTTAAGAGTGGCCTTATTACAACTTAAAACCCAAAATAATAGATAAAATAATTAGAATACTTGAAGAAAATGTGCGATGGATCAAACTAGCAGAATATGTGGCTACTCCGAATCCCTTACAGCTCCAAGTCCGCTATGGTTGGGGATTACCTGCATGGATGAAAATAAAGGGGTGAGTTTGGAGAAACTCAGTGTGTAAAATAACCCAACCATAGACCGAATCAGATTAAGCCTCAGAGTCAGATTAATTTGGGCCTTAGCCCGATACAGAAATCAGAATGAAGCCCATAGGCCCGTAACAGATACAGAACAGATATATCATGCATATAGAAACCCAACCCATATCCATCCATATACACCCCCGTACCAGCCTTACACCATGTGGGGAGACTACTCGACCCACCCATCCGCTACACACCATAGAA
This sequence comes from Gossypium stocksii, assembly GCA_020496765.1. NCBI lineage: Eukaryota > Viridiplantae > Streptophyta > Magnoliopsida > Malvales > Malvaceae > Gossypium > Gossypium stocksii. The sequence continues at coordinate 50,220,824 of CM035624.1, forward strand.
TTTGCAGCAAAGCTGCCAGAACAGATAATGTGATAGAGTCACCAGATACAGATATTGTGGCAGAGCCACCAGAACAGATATTTGTGGCGTAGCCACCAGAACAGATATGTGTGGCAGAGCCACCAGAACGCTTCCTCCATAAATATAACCCATATCCCATGCATCAGATATACATATCATGACAAGTAACATACAGAAATAGAATATCATGCATTTCATACAGAATTAATCCTAGGGGTATAACGGTCATTTTGCACCTAGGGGTATAATGGTAATTTTTCATACTTAGGGTTATTTTAGTAATTTTATCCATTTTTAAGGTTTCCATGCATACTACAACAATTAACGTTTTAACAGAACCACTTACCGAGGGTTTTTACCGAATTAGGCCTGTTGGCCCATTAACCCGATTTCGGCCCATTAAGCCCAAACATACCAAAGAGCACAGAATTTCGCACTCTACAATCGTACCGCTTGAGATTACCAAGATTAACAACAACCATCCCACGAGCGCTTGCACGCTCGTAAGTTTCGCAAAATACCAGCTTTTTGGCATTTCGGCTTTTGCCGATCTAGTCTATAAGTGGGTGTTGACTACAGACCTGTTTAATGCCGAAACGTCGACGAGATCCCCACACGTAAAGCCTACAATCGGTCACTGTCAAGTTAGTCCAATAACCAACAATACTTAAACATTAAACTCCTTATGACAACCGACCACCAATCTTTAAGGCCCTAACGTTCTTACCTTGCCGAAACTTATGACTAGATCAGGATCTAGTCGCTCAATGATCCCAACTTCTACCCACTTCACGATCAACAGCCTGAAGTCCACACTGGCATAGAAGAACCGAAAGAAAGAGGCCGACTAGCCCTTAGTCCAAATCGTTAGCCACCCCTAAGGGGTTTCGGCTTTTTGCCTTAAAACATAAACTAACGAAAGAACAAGGTTTGCATACTTACCCCAAAATGTTACAATGCCAAAGAAGAGTTCTAGATAACGTTCTAACCCCGATCTACCATAGTTCTAATCACGAACACGAAAAGAGAAGAGTATACGTAAAGGTTCGGCTCCTGAAGTACCGCAGTCTAGGAAAGTTTCGGTTTTTATAAAAGAAGAAGGAGATTTGGCCACAAAAGGGTTCGGCTAACAAGTTGTGGGAGATTTTAGTGAAGAAAAAGAAGTAGAGAAAGAGAAGAGTGATGATGGTGAGATAGGTTCAGCTATGGGGAAGAATCGACAGCAGGTATTTGCTTTTGAGACAAAACAGAGGTGGAGAAGATGAGAGTCGATAGGAATAGAGAAAAGAAGAGAGGAAGAGATGAGAGGATTCGGTTTTGAAGAAGAGAAAATATGTAAATTTTGACTTACACAAGTCGGCACAAGTGTAGGGTGTAGGTTCGGCTTCTAGCAAAAGAAAGAAAAAGAGGAACACTTAAAGTACCCTACCCTATCTCGAAAAAACAAAAGAGCTAGCAATAAAAACCCGAAAATGCACCAAAAAAAAATCAGCAACACTCCCCCAAATGCCGAAATAGCAAGCACCTAACCCTCTAGCCGAATTTGCACCTATAGAGTCCCCTATACGGCCAACTCTTGCTCTCTCCTCAGGCTCCTTGATTTTCTCCCCTTATCCCTCCTTAACTCACTCCTTTAAACCATCCAAACTCTTCCTGACAGAGTTTTACCGGAAGACCAACACTTAACTCTCCTGCTTATAAAAATAAATACTCTAGTTAACTTACCTTGCGACTTGAACCTTGGCTCCCCCTAAGCATCCACATGCCACTTTAATAACACTCTAGTGGCGTTACCTTGCCACTCTACCACAAGTTACCTTGTGCTTTATTTTGCCCTCTTTTCTTTAAAAGCCCGCTTCACCAAAACCCCTCTTCCCTTTTAAACTATGATCTAATAAATCTGCCGGGTTTCAACTTAAGACTGGGCCTTCTAGAGGCCTACTAACGTACTAGAACATAACTTATACCATCAAAATACAGAAATTTATGAATTAACCAAAAATTACAGAAATCCCAAAAAAGCCCCAAAAATTAGGGTGTTACAACTCTACCCTCCTTAAAGAAAATTCGTCTCGAAATTTACCTGATCCAAACAATTGAGGGTACTACTGATGCCTCACCTCCTCTGGCTCCCAAGTAGCTTCCTCTCTACCATGGTTACGCCAAAGCACCTTCACTAATGGAAACGACTTCCTTCTTAGAACCTTAGCATCTCGATCCAATATCTGTATAGGCTCTTCCCCGAAAGTCAAATCAGGCTGCACTTCAATCTTTGCAACTGGTAGGACATGAGTAGGGTCAGAACGATATCGCCTTAACATGGATACATGGAAAACATCGTGAATCCTGTCTAACTCCGGAGGCAATTCCAACTGATAAGCCACTGGACCTACTCGCTTAAGAACCTGATAAGGCCCAATGAACCGTGGACTTAGCTTGCCCTTCTTTCCAAATCTTAATATCTTCTTCCAAGGTGAAACCTTCAAGAAGACCATGTCACCCACTGAGTTCTCAATTTCCTTACGCCTTAAATCTGCATATGACTTCTGTCTATCAAATGCTTCTTTTAACCTCTCTCTAATTACTCTGACCTTATCTTTGGTATCCGCCACCAACTCAGGTCCAAGAACTTGCCGTTCACCTAATTCGGTCCAACAACTAGGTGTACGACACTTACGTCCATACAGTGCTTCATATGGTGCCATTCGAATACTAGCCTGATAACTGTTATTGTAAGAAAACTCTGCCAATGATAAGTAGTCCTCCCAACTACCTCGGAAGTCGATGATGCATCCCTTCAACATATCTTCCAAAATTTGAATAACCTTTTTCGACTGACTATCAGTCTGCGGATGAAAAGCTGTACTAAAGTTCAGCCATGTCCCCAATGCCTCATGTAGTTTTTTGCTAGAACTGAGATGTGAACCTAGGATCTCGATCAAAAATAATCGATGCTGGCACTCCATGTAGTCGCACAATTTTTGCCACATACAATTTGGCTAACTTCTGAAGTGAATAATCAGTGCGGACTGGTATGAAATCAGCAGATTTGGTCAACCTATCCACAATTACCCAAATTGAGTCATTCTTCAATAGTGCCAAGAGTAATCCACTCACAAAGTCTATGGTTACCCTCTCCCACTTCCAAAGTGGTATCTTCACTGGTTGTAGAAGTCTGGAAGGTAGTTGATGTTCAGCTTTTACTTGCTGGCAAGTCAGACATTTCCCCACAAACGCTGTTACTTCTCGTTTAAGCCCAGGCCACCAATACAATTCTCACAAGTCACGATACAACTTATTCCCTCCAGGATGCATAGCACAAAGTCCTCCATGAGCTTCTTTCAGTATTAACTGCCTTAAGTCAGAGTCCTTCGAAATACAAACTCTACCTCGAAAACATAAAACTCCCTTGCTATTCAGTCCAAACTCAAAGGTTTCCCCATTCTTAACCTACTAGAATAGAGAAACTAAGGACTTATCCTTTAGCTGTTTTTCTTTAATCTCATCAACCCAGGTTGGCCTTACTTGCAATTCTGCCAACAGACTACCATTGTCATACAGACTCAGACGAGCAAACATTACTCTCAGATCAGATACAGCTTTACGACTTAGGGCATCAGCCACTACATTAACTTTGCCTGGGTGATACTCGATCGAACAGTCATAATCCTTAAGCAACTCTATCCACCTTTGTTGCCTAAGGTTCAGCTCATTCTGAGTCAGCAAGTACTTAAGACTCTTATGATCCGTATATATAATACACCTTTCTCCGTACAAGTAATGTCTCCAAATCTTGAGCGTAAAGATTATTGCCGCCAACTCTAGATCATGAGTAGGGTAGTTTACTTCATGAGGCTTGAGCTGCCGTGAAGCATAAGCAACAATTTTACCCTCTTGCATCAACACATACCCCAAACCCACATGTGATGCGTCACTGTACACCGCAAAATCCTTCCCAAACTCCGGCTGAATCAATACAGAAGCCTCCGTTAGAACTTCCTTCAACTTCTCAAAAGATTCCTGCTGCTTCTCGGTCTAAACAAATGGTGCTCATTTCCTTATAAGCTTTGTTAAAGGTGCTGCCAACACAAAGAAACCCTTCACAAACCTTTTATAATACCCAGCCAAACCCAGGAAACTCTGAATTTTCGATACTAACCTCAGTGGCTTCCATTCCAGAATTGCTTCAATCTTTCGAGGGTCCACCATGATCCCTTCAACAGAGACAACATGCCCTAAGAAGGTTACCTCCCTCAACTAGAATTCACACTTAATGAATTTCACATAAAGCTCTTTCTCCCTCAACACTTACAGCACAATACAGAGATGCTCAACATGCTTCTCCTCAGTTTCAGAATATACCAGAATATCGTCGATAAAGACGACTACAAATCGATCCAAGTATGGTTGGAATACTCGATTCATCAGATCCATAAATGTCGCAGGTGCGTTTGTCAATCCAAATGGCATAACCAAGAACTCATAGTGACCATACCGAGTTCTGAACGCAGTTTTGTGAATATCCACCTCCTTAACCCTTAACTGATGGTATCCAGATCAAAGATCGATCTTGGAGAATACCGAAGCTCCTCTAAGCTGGTTAAATAGATTGTCAATTCTTGGCAGAGGGTACTTATTCTTGATTGTCAATTTGTTCAACTGCCGATAGTCGATGCACATCCGCATCGTACCATCTTTCTTCTTTACAAACAACACTGGTGCTCCCCACGGAGATACACTTGGCCTAATAAAGCCTCTATCCAACAGCTCTTGAATTTGTACTTTCAGCTCCACTAACTCCTTCAGTGCCATCCTGTATGGCGCGATGGACACGGGTGCTGTTCCAGGCAACAAGTCAATTCCAAACTCAACCTCTCAGTTTGGTGGCAAACCCGGAAGCTCCTCAGGAAAAACATCTTGGAATTCCTTAACAGTTCTAACCTTATCCACCGTCAGCCCCTCAGTCTCCGACTGACTTACAAATGCCAAATAAGCCTCACAACCCTTACGAATCCACTTCTCGACTCTCAATGCCGACACCACATTAGACAGATAATCCCTTCGCTCGCCTATCATTATAACCTTCTCATCCTCCGCTGTCTTTAATACCATTCACTTGGTAGCACAATCCAGAGTAGCCCTATGCTTAACAAGCCAATCCATTCCCAAGATGAGGTCGAATTCTCCGAATGGTAGCTCCATTAGATCTCTAGAGAATATCTTATCTTGAGTTTCTAAAGGAACATCTCTATATAGTTTGTCTACCCTAACCGAGTGACCCAAAAGACTTAGTACAGATATCCCACGCACTGTTTCCTTAGGGCGCACACCCAACAACCCAGATATAGCGCATGCAATGTACGAATGAGTAGATCCAATATCTACTAAAGTAGCGTATGGCATACTAGAAATCAAGAACATACCAGTTATGACGTCAGGTACATCACCCTCCTCTAGACGATGAGCTGTATACACCAACGCTGGCTGACGAGCCTCAGCATATCCAGCACCCCTGCTAGGTGCTCTTTGTCGTCGACCATTACCATTGCCGCCTCTACCTTGTCCACGTCCCCTGGGATGCTGTGGTCCACCTCTTACTAGCTGGGCAACTCTCTAATCTACAACTTGAACCTGATCTGGTTCCTGAGGACAGTCTTTAACCCTATGCTCCATAGATCCGCATCAGAAACAAGCACCAGAACGTCTCTGACACTTACCCAGATGTATCTTACCACAACTCCTACAAAATTGTGGTCTAACAGCATTCATCGGTACTGCTCGAACTGGCTTTTCCACTCTTGCTCTTTTAACATTCCTATTGGCACCACCCGAAGATCCTGAATCTCTTCGAAAATGGTTTCGATCTTTCTCACGATTCTATCTTTCTGTCTGCTTCACTTCCTCAGCTATCTTAGCTTTCTCCACTAAAACAGCAAAGTTACGCTCCCTCTGCGGAGCAATCAGCACCCTAAGCTCATCTCTAAGACCATCCTTGAAGCGCACGCTACGTTCATACTCTGCAACGACTATCTCAACAGCATACTGGCTCAGCCTCAGAAACTCAGCCTCGTACTCAGCAACTGTCTTACTCCCTTGAACCAGATTTAGAAATTCTTTCCTATGGGCGTCCACATAACTAGCCCCAACATACTTTCCTTTGAAGGATGTCTTAAACAGCTCCCACGTCACCCTATCAACTGGAGTTCCATCTCTTACCGTGAGCCACCACTGATAAGCCTCATCCCTAAGCAACGATATGGCTCCCTTTAGCTTCTACTTTACAGTACAGTCCAAATCATCCATAATCTGCTCTGTGGCCTCTAACCAGTATTCAGCCACATTTGGGGATACACCAGATATGCCCCTAAAAATCTTTGCTCTATTAGCCCGGAGTCTCTCAGAAATAGATCCTCGAATTTTATTTCCCGTACTTACCTCGGTAACCCTTTCCAGTACACGAAGCATTGCCTGTGATAGAGCGTCATCCCGGCACCTCGATCATGAGACTCCACTTTCGTTGCCAGTGGTACCGGTGCATCTACTGTCGGTATATGTCCTGAAGACGAAGATTCAGCCCGTGCACTACCTTAGCCACACCCATGGCCTCTTCCACGAGCTACTCTCATACTCATTTCGAATTATCTGATTATGAATTTTATGCATCAGTTACATATTTCAGTGTTTATTACAGATGTCTTATGAACAGACAGTAATTAAGAGTTTGTTTTCTTTTCGCAGAATCATAGCCTAGCTACAGTCTCAGTCTACCTATCAGAATTCCTATAGTTTCAGTATTACCCTAACTAAAGTATCATAATAGGGTCATATAATAGAATTTCAAAAACAATCAGGAAAATTTAGAAAAACTTACAGACTTGGGCCGGAGATTTGTTGTGCCACCTTTTTGAAAACCAAATTTAGAAACCAAATTCAATTTTTAAAACCATTCATTGTAGAAAGAAAATCTTAAAAACAATTTCGAAAACAAATTCTTAAAACGATTTTCGAAAATCTTTATTTAACCTTACTTTTAAAATTTTAAAAGCTTTCGCTTTTAGACCCGTTCCACAGTCGAGTTGTTGCAACTTGGCTCTGATACCACTAAATGTAACACCCCAAACCCGGCCTGTACGTTATGGCCAAATCTGGCATGTCACAGGGATCTACGAGTATCTGTGTACTTTGTTTATGGTGACTGAAGTGATCATTGTAAAATAATTGTTTTAAGAAAACCAGTTTGTTACTCTTTCAGGTTATCCATTTGTTACGTTCGTCGTGTTTTGAAACCGTTCATTAAATTTGATCAAAAACCTGCGTGGCCTATATCTAACAGTTCTGATCGAGTATAAATATAATTGACAAATAAAACCATAAAAGAAAAAAAATTTAAGAGCGGCCTTATTACAACTTAAAACCCAAAATAATAGATAAAATAATTAGAATACTTGAAGAAAATGTGCGATGGAACAAACTAGTAGAATATGTGGCCACTCCGAATCCCTCACAGCTCCAAGTCTGCTATGGTTGGGGATTACCTGCATGAATGAAAATAAAAGGGTGAGTTTGGAAAAACTCAGTGCGTAAAATAACCCAACCATAGACCGAATCAGATTAAGCCTCAGAGTCAGATTAATTTGGGCCTTAGCCTGATACAGAAATCAAAATGAAGCCCATAGGCCCATAACAGATACAGAATAGATATATCATGCATACAGAAACCCAAACCATATCTATCCATATACACCCCCGTACCAGCCTTACACCATGTGGGGAGACTACTCGACCCACTCATCTGCTACACACCACAGAATTTGTAGCAGTGCTGCCAGAACAGATAATGTGACAGAGTCATCAGATACAGATATTGTGGCAGAGCCACCATAACAGATATTTGTAGCGTAGCCACTAGAACAAATATTTGTAGCAGAGCCACCAGAACGCTTCCTCCATCAATCTAACCCATATCCCATGCATCAGATATACATATCATGACAAATAACATATAGAAACAGAATATCATGTATTTCATACAGAATTAATCCTAGGGGTATAACGGTCATTTTGCACCTAGGGGTCCCATTAACGTTTTAATAGAACCACTTATCAAGCTTTTTTACCGAATTGGGACTGTTGGCCCATTAACCGGATTTCGGCCCATTAAGCCCAAACATAGCAAAGTGCACAAAATTTCGCACTCTGCAACCGTACCGCTTGAGATTACCAAGATTAACAACAACCATCCCACGAGCGCTCGCACCCTTGCAAGTTTTGCAAAATGCCGGCTTTTTGGTATTTTGGCTTTTGCCGATCTAGTCTATAAGTGGGTGTCGACTACAGACCTGTTTAATGCCGAAACGTCAACGAGATCCCCACACGTAAAGCCTACAATCGGTCACTGTCAAGTTAGTCCAATAACCAACAATACTTAAGCATTAAACTCCTTACCACAATCGACCATCAATCTTTAAGGCCTTAACGTTCTTACCTTGCCGAAACTTATGACTAGATCAGGATCTAGTCGCTCCAATGATCCCAACCTCTACCCACTTCACGATCAACAGCCTGAAGTCCACACTGGCACAGAAGAATCGAAAGAAAGAGGCCAACTAGCCCTTAGTCCAAATTGTTAGCCACCCCTAAGGGGTTTCAGCTTTTTGCCTTAAAACATAAATTAACGAAAGAACAAGGTTTGCATACTTACCCCAAAATGTTACACTACCAAAGAAGAGTTATAGATAACGTTCTAACCCCGATCTACCATAGTTCCAATCACGAACACGAAAAAAGAAGAGTATACACAAAGGTTCGGCTCCTGAAGTACCCCAGTGTAGGAAAGTTTCAGTTTTTATAAAAGAAGAAGGAGATTTGGCCACAAAAGGGTTCGGCTAACAAGTTGTGGGAGATTTTAGTGAAGAAAAAGAAGTAGAGAAAGAGAAGGGTAATGATGGTGAGATAGGTTCAGCTATGGGGAAGAATCGACAGTAGGTATTTGCTTTTGAGACAAAACAGAGGTGGAAAAGATGAGAGTCGATAGGAATAGAGAAAAGAAGAGAGGAGGAGATGAGAGGATTCAGTTTTGAAGAAGAGAAAAAATGTAAATTTTAACTTACACAAGTCAGCACAAGTGTAGGGTGTAGGTTCGGCTTCTAGCAAAAGAAAGAAAAAGAGGAACACCTAAAGTACCCTACCTTATCTCGGTAAAACAAAAGAGTGAGCAACCAAAACCCAAAAATGCACCAAAAAGAAATCGACAACACTCCCCCAAATGCCAAAATAGCAAGCACCTAACCCCCTAGCTGAATTTGCACCTACAGAGTCCCCTCTATGGCCAACTCTTGCTCTCTCCTCAGGCTCCTTGATTTTCTCACCTTATCCCTCCTTAACTCACTCCTTTGAACCATTCAAACTCTTCTTGACAGAGTTTTACCTGAAGACCAACACTTAACTCTCCTGCTTATAAAAATAAATACTCTAGTTAACTTACCTTGCGACTTGAACCTTGGCTCCCCCTAAGCATCCACACGCCACTTTAATAGCACATTAGTGGCGTTACCTTGCCACTCTACCACAGGTTACCTTATGCTTTATTTTGCCCTCTTTTCTTTAAAAGCCTGCTTCACCAGAACCCTCATTCTTTTTTAAACTAAGATCTAATAAATTCATCAGGTTTCAACTTAAGACTAGGCCTTCTAGAGGCCCACTAACGTACTAGAACATAACTTATACCATCAAAACACAGAAATTTATGAATTAACCAAAAATTACAGAAATCCCAGAAAAGCCCCAAAAATTAGGGCGTTACAGTTTCATTTAATTTATAAACTTTTTTTACAATTTGCTAAAATAACCTTATTATAAAACCATTTAATATCATCCATTTATGTCCATAATTGACCACTCACCTTTCAAATGGTCTAATTACCACTTAAGGACTTCCAATTTAATAATCATAGCTTTTAAACACTTTAAACTATGAGAACACTAATTTTGCATTTTATGTGATTTCATCCATTTTATCTAATTAGACACTCAATCAGTAAAATTAATTCACGAAACTTTCACACATACATGCTATCATGCTGTAAACACATAAAATAATATTAAAATAATATTTTAAATTTAGATTTGTGGTTCCTAAACCACTGTTCTAATTTAACGAAAAACGGGCTATTACAACTCTCTCCCCGTAGGGATTTTTGTCCCCGAAAATCTTACTCGTAATTGGATAGGGTATTGCTTTCTCATAGCATCCTCAGGTTCCCACGTAGCTTCTTGTACCCCGTGTCGACGCCATAAGACTTTCACTAATGCTATTCTTTTATTTTTCAATTCTTTAATCTCACGAGCTAGAATTCGGATCTGTTCCTCATTATACATCAAGGCTAACTGAATCTCAACTTCAGTCAGAGAAATAATGTGCGAAGGGTCTAATCGGTATCGTCGTAACATCTATACGTGAAACACATTAAGTATCTTTTCTAACTCAGATGGTAAGGACAACCGATATGCCACTAGCCCAATTCGCTCAAAAACCTCGTACGATCTGATAAATTGCAGACTCAATTTTCTTTTTTGGTCCAATCATAATATCTTTTTCGACGGCGAGACTTTCAAAAACACTTTATCTCCATCCTGATACTTAATTTCTTTTCATTTCAAATCAGTGTACGACTTTTGTCTATCTGAAGTTGCTTTCAAACTATCGTGAATCACTTTCATTTTCTCTTTAGTCTCTCTAATTAGATCAATCTCGTGAATCTTGTTATCATTAAGTTCAATCCAATACAACAATGTTCTTCATTTGCGACCGTATAGAGCTTCATACGGTGCCATCTTAATGCTCGATTAAAAGCTATTAGTATACGCGAATTCAATCAATGGTAGATATTTCTTCCAACTACCTTCACATTCAAGAATGCAACAACACAACATATCTTCGAGAATTTGAATAACTCTCAGATTGACCGTCCGTTTGCGGATGAAATGCAGTACTAAAATGCAATTTTGTACCCAGGGCTTCTTACAATTTCTTCCAAAATTACGAGGTGAATCTCGGATCTCTATCTGAAATAATAGAAACAAAAACCCCATGTAATCTCACAACCTCAAATGTATACAACTCAGCTAATTTATTAAGTGAAAAATTCGTACGTACAAGAATGAAATGAGCCAATTTCGTCAATCTGTCAACAACAACCTAGATTGCATCTTTCTTTCTCTAAGATAGGGGCAAACTCGATACGAAATCCATAGTTACACCATCCTATTTCCACTTAGGAATCATCACAAGCTATAGTAAACCTGGCAGACTTGATGTTCAGCTTTAAGTTGCTGACAAATCAAACATTTCGACACAAACTTAGTTATATCACGTGTAACAGCCAAATTTATGGCCAAGTCGGAACAGTGGTTTTGGGACCATGAATCCGAAGTAGAAAAATTTATTGTGATAAATTTTTAAGGTTTATAGTATAATTAAATGCATATGTGAAAGTTTTGTTACGAATTTTTATCGATAGAGGGTCCAATTTGACTACTAGGACTAAATTGCAAAAAAGTGCAAAATATGTGTTCTAGAAGCATTGGGTGCATAATTGAAATGAAATTGTAAATCAGAGGTCCTTATTTAGTAATTAAACCATTATATATCATGATGGACAAAAATGGACATGGAAGGGTAAAATTTCAAAGAAAGGCTAAAAGGGTGTTTTGGTTATTTGGTTAATAAAAGAATAAAAAGGGAAAATAAAGTCAAAATTTGGTGTCTATCTTCATTCCATAGCTGAAATGCTCAAGCTCTCCATAGCTAGGGTTTTTTTTCAACTTTCAAACATGATAGTAAGTACATTCTAGCCCCGTTTTTAATGCTCTTTATGTTTTTGAAGTCGTTATAACTCGATTTACCTATTTCTACCATTACTTTGAAGTAGGGTTCATGTTTAAAATTTTACCCATGCTGGACATGCATGTATTTTGATGTCTAATGGTAGAATATGAATGTAAGATGTGTGATAAATGACTTTTGCTAGGTAATTTTTGGTGAAAATGTCAAAAAAAACCGATTTGCAAAAATTGTAAAATATGTATAGGAATATGTGAATAAATGGAAAATATGGGCTGGTATGTGTATGTATAAGTTTAGCTAGGCTTGAGTTTTGAGAAAAATGAATACCTTTCATTTTACGAGCCTAGGGACTAAAGTGTAAATAAGTGCAAAGTTAGGGGAAAAATGTAATTTTACCATAATATGAGTTTTAGATCAAATTGAATAATGTGATTATTAAATGAGCTAAATTTGTTATTATAGATCAAGAAAGATGAGTTTCTAACCTAGATCGGGGAAATAACAAGATTGTGGACTAAATCGCAAATATTAGCTATTTTTGTATCGACGTAAGTTTATGTGTAAATATTAGCTTAAATTTGTGTAATTAACTATGTGGATGAGTTTAATTGTATGAATGAGATAGACAATAAGTGTGGAAGTTTGGTGCGAACCCTCGAAACATTATAGGATACAAGGGTCATAAGATCGAAGCTATTGAGATGTGTTTCAGTGTAAGACCATATATGGGATATGGCATCAGTATGGTAGCACGTGTAAGACCATGTAATAGCCCGAATTAGGGCCTAAACGGAACAATGGTTTCAGAACCACGAATCTGAAGTAGAAAAATTTATTACGATAAAGTTCTAAGGTTTATAATGTGATTGAATGCATGTATGAAAATATTATAAAGAAATTTTAGCGATAGTGTGTCCAATTTGAATATTAGGACTAATTGCAAAGGTGGCAAAATAGGTGTTCTAAAAGCTTTTAGTGCTTAATTAAAATGCATTTTTAAATTGGAAGTCCTTATTTAATAATTAGACCATTAAATGTCATGATTGACAAAAATGGACATATAAGGGTAAAATTTTAGAGAAAGGCCTTAAGGGCACTTTGGTCATTTGGTTAATAAAATACTAAAAAGGGAAAATAATTTAAAAATTGTGTCCATCTTCTTCCACCTTAGCTGAAATTCTCAAGCTCTCCATAGCTAGGGCTTCTTCAACTTTCAAGCTTGATAGTAAGTGCATCCTAGCCCTATTTTTAATGCTCTTTACATTTTTGAAGTCGTTATCGCCTGATTTACCTATTTCTACCACTAATTTGAGCTAGGGTTCATGTGTAAAAGTTTACCCATGTATGACCTGCATGTATTTTGATTTCTAATGGTAGAAAATGAATGTTGGTTGTGTAATAAATGACTTTTACTAAGTGATTTTTGATGAAAACGTCCATAAGGACCTATGTGTAAAAGTTACAAAATTGGTGGGTAAAATCTGAATTAAAAGAAAATGTGGGATGTTATAAGCATAAGATAGGTTCGGCCAGGCTTGGGTTTTGAGAAAAATGAATACATTTCATTTTACGAGCCTAGGGACTAAAGTGTAAATAAGTGAAAAGTTAGAGGCAAAAATGTAAAATTGCCTTAATATGAATTTGGGTCAAATTGAATAATATGAGTAATAAACGAGCTAAATGTGTTATTATAGAGCAAGAAAGACGTGGGATCGACCTTGATCAGGGGAAAGAGAAAGTCGTGGACTAAATCATAAAATTTTCCATTTTTGTACCGAGGTAAGTTTGTATTTAAATAATATATCATTAAATTTATGTTATATGTTTTATATTGTATGAATTGTGTAAATGACTCATTGAATGTATTTGACAAAGCTTCAATAAGTGTTAAGTGAGAAATCCCGGTTGAACCTTAGGAATAAAATAGGATATGAGTGGCATGTCACTAGGACCTTTAAGTGTGATTATGTGATTATGTGACGTCCGGGTGCTGGTCTTGTAAGACTACCAATGGCTAGGTAATCCTGCATATGTTGTGGATACCTGTCAGGTTATGTGAGCAGCACTGAGTAGCTACTTCCCAACCGTTAGCTTGTGTGAGTAGACCCGTGAGCAGCTTGATAACGAGCATATACATGAAATGTGATAAATGGTAGCTTTGGCTACATATATGTGGCACTAATGTGCAAGTTTTCTGAGTACCTTTTAGTATTCTGATGTGTTCAACGGGAATAATGAAAGATATGAAAATGTATGTGTGTTTGTATGATGATGTGGTATAGGTGTGCACAAGAAATTCATAAGTACGAACGTTATAAAAGGTGAAATTGTGGTAAGTTGTGCTTGAGTAAGCTTAACATATATGAGCTTAAGGGTAAATGTATCAACTCTCCTTACATTAATTTGTATGGTTACAATGCTATTTATTTGCATATAAACTTATTAAGCGATATAGCTTACCCCTCCTTTCTTTTCCTTTGTCTTATAGTGTCACCAAGCTAGCTCAGGATTGGGACTTGTCGGAGGCTCGCATCACACTATCAGAATTGTTATTTTGGATATTTGACATTAGTGATCTTTTTGTAAGTATGGCATGTATAGGAACTTGGTCATTTTACTTTATGTCATATTTGGTTTGGCCAAAATGTTGGCCTAAATTAGATGAAAGTCCATTTTGTATAGGGCCATTTGAAATTGGAAATTGTAGGTTATTGGTATAATCAATTCAATATGTCTTTCATGAATGAGTTGATAATTGTGTAATGTCCATGCATGGGAATTATGGTATGTGAATGATGAGTGGATGCTTTGATTGTGAAAGTTGGTTGTTCGAATGTGTTATGATAAGAGTTGTTCAATGGGCATATGTGCTATTGTGTTTGAGGGTGGCATATGGCTTGGAAGATAGCCTATATTTTGTCCACACAGGTAAGCACACGGGCGTGTGTCTAGACCGTGTGTGACACACAATTAGCCCTATGGGTGTGTTGATAGGTCGTGTGTCTTCTGCACCCTAATTAAGCAAAACATGATGCCCAATAGTAAACACACGGGTAGTGACACGGTTGTGTGTCTCAGCGTGTGAAGGACATGGCCTCAAGACATGGGTGTGTGCCCAGGCCGTGTGAAGTCTGCGCATTAGTTATGAGAAATAAATTTGCCACACGGCCTAGCACGCAGGTATGTGACTTGGTTGTGTGACCCTCAATTGTTGATGACATCATAAACAGAGAGTTAAAGAGTTTAGGACACGGGCGTGTCCTAAGCCACATGGGCGTGTGTGACCACACGGCTTACCCACACGAGTGTGTAACTTTCCAAATATGAAAATTTTCCAAGTTTTTACAAAATTTTCTAGAGTTCTCGGTTTAGTCTTGAAACGTTTCCAAAGCATGTTTTGGGCCTCGTTTGCCCTTAATAGGGACTTTATGAATATGTTTGAAAAGTTTTAAATTTTGGCGCAAATTTTATGACTTAGTGTGGTACGTTTATGTGTGTATAAGTCCATTAATGCCTTGAACCCTGTCCCGACGTCAGATACGGGTAAGGGGTGTTACATTCTAGTGGTATCAGAGTTATGATTTAGTTGTTTCTCGGACTAACCTAGCATCTGTACGAGTCTAGCTATACATGCCATGTATGAATTCTGATATTGTGACGACTCTTGACAATTTAAATTGTGTTTTCATATAGTAAATGGATCCCAATTGAGCTGTAGCCGATGAGGTAGAAAGTAATGCACTAGCTCTCACCCAGTGGACCACGCCACCTGATACTAGACAAGTGACAACTAGTCAGAGAGGAGAGGCTCGGGAAGCCTTCCTCCACATTATGAACAAGTGGTATACAGAGTTTATTCGAGTGAACTCGAATACTCAACCTCCTCCACCCCCTTCCATTCCTCAACTGGTTCCCGTAGCTCCCTATAGTGTGAAGATGGTAAGATTGAATAAGCCTCCAGTTGATAAAATTTGTAAGTATAGGGCTAAAGAATTCAGGGCTAATGTAGATGATGACCTCGAGAGTGCTTAGTTCTGGCTAGATAACACTATCAGGGTGTTGGATGAGCTTTCATGCACACTCGAAAAATGTTTAAATTGTGCTATATCTTTGCTAAGGGATGCGACAGATCACTGGTGGAAGACACTAGTATCTGTGGTTTCGAGAGAGAGGGTCACATGGATTTCTTCCAAGAGGAATTTCTAAAGAAGTATATAAGTCAGTGGTTCATCGATTAGAAATGTAAGGAGTTTTTGGAATTGAAGCAAGGTCATATAACTATATCTGAATACGAGCTAGAGTTTGTCAGACTTAGTCATATAACTATATCTGAATACGAGCTAGAGTTTGTCAGACTTAGTAAGTACACTTAAGAATGTGTGTCTACAGAACCTATTATGTGTAAGAGGTTTGAGGATGGGCTAAATGAAAATATTAGAATGTTTGTTGGAATTTTGTAACTAAATGAATTTGTTGTGCTAATAGAACGAGCTTGCAAAGCTGAAGAGTTGAGCAAGGAAAAGAGAAAAGCTGAGCTCGATGCTAGAGATTTGAGGAAGAGACAAATGAGTAAGTCCTTTTAGTCCTCGTCGAAGAAATCGAGGGATATGCATGTTCATTCTAATGCTTCAGCTGGGAATCATAACAGAGGTCGTGGGAAGCAATATTTGGCTTCTAAAGCCCAAACTACATCCATAGCAAGTGTTGGGAATGTGAGATCTGAAAAGTCTAAATGCCAACACTGTGGTAGGTGACACCCCGGTGAATTTTGGATGATCACCTAGGCTTGTTTTAAATGTGGCTCCCAAGACCATTTTATTAAGGATTGTCTTGAGATGATTGAGAAAGATGATTCTCAAAAGGTTAGATCGAGTAACACTGTTACTAGAGGGAGGCCAGTGAAAAATACGAGAGACCGGGCCAATAGGAAAGGCGTAACCAAGGATTCAGCTGTGAGATCAGAAGTTAAAGCACCTACGAGAACTTATACAATTTGTGCTCGGGAAGATTCGTCATCTCCTAATGTGATTACGGGTACATTTTCTCTTTATGGTACTAATATAATTGCAGTAATCGATCCTGGATCCACACATTTTTATATTTGCATGAATTTAGTAACTAGTATGAATTTGCCCATTGAGTCAACTGAGTTTGCGATTAAAGCATCAAACCTTTTAGGCAAGTGTGTGCTAGTTGATAAGACTTGTAAGAGTTTCCCTTTGATGAGTAGAGGCCATTGTTTCATGGTTAACTTAAAGTTGTTGCCTTTTGACGAGTTTGATGCTATTTTGGGTATGGATTGGTTGACTTTACATGATGCCAAGGTGAATTGTAGTTAGAAAATTATTAAATTGAAATGTGAATATGGTGAGGTTTTTCAGGTTGAAACAGATAAATTTAGTGAGCTACCTATTGTGATTTTGTCTATGTTGGCTCAGAAGTATATGAGAAAGAGTTGCGAAGCATTTCTTGCATATTTATTGAACACCAAAGTGTTTGAATTGAAGATTGAATTAGTGACGGTAGTTTGTGATTTTTCGGATGTGTTCCCAGAAGAATTGCCAGGGTTGCCACTAGTTAGAGAAGTGGAGTTCACTATTGATTTGTTACCAAGGACTACTCCAATATCGATTCCTCTGTATAGAATGACTCCAATCGAATTGAAAGTGCTAAAAACCCAAATGTAAGAGTTGACAGATAAGGGATTAGTGAGACCTAGTTTTTCTCCCTGGGGTGCTCCGGTGTTATTCGTTAAAAAGAAAGATGGATCCATGAGACTTTGCATCGACTACCGAGAACTCAACAAGGTGACCATAAATAATAAATATCTCTTGCCAAGAATTGATGATTTGTTTGACCAGTTGAAAGGAGCGACAGTGTTTTTGAAAGTAGATTTGAGATCTGGCTACTATCAATTGAGGGTTAAAGAGCCAGATGTGCCAAAGACCGCATTCAGGACGAGGTATGGACATTATGAGTTCCTTGTGATGCCATTTGGCTTAACTAATGCCCTGGTTGTTTTTATGGACTTAATGAACTGAATTTTCTGACGTACTTGGATAAATTTTTGGTTGTGTTTATAGATGACATTTTGATTTATTCTCAAGACGAGTCCAAGCATGCTGAGGACTTGAAGACGGTTTTACAAACTTTGAGAGACAAGTAGTTGTACGCAAAGTTTAGTAAAAGTGAGTTTTGGCCCCGAGAAGTTAGATTTTTGGGACATTTTGTTTCGGGTGATGGCATTGGAGTTGACCTGAGTAAGATTTCGACTATTGTTGATTGGAAACTGACAAAAAAAGTATTCAAGGTTAGAAGTTTTTTGGGCTTAGCCTCATATTATCGACGCTTTGTTAAAGGATTTTCGATGATTGCTTCTCATATGACCAAGTTGCTGTAAAAGGATGTTATGTTCGAATGGACCAAAAACTGCCGACAAAGTTTTGAGGAATTGAAAGTGATGTTGACTGAGGCACCAACGCTAGTGCAGCTTGAGTCCGAGAAAGAATATGTGATTTATAGCGATGCATCTTTCAATAGTCTTGGATGTGTACTGATGCAGGAGGGGAAAGTGGTAACTTATGCCTCGAGACAATTGAAACTGCACGAGAAGAACTATCTGACGCATGACTTGGAATTGGCTACTATTGTGCTTGCTTTAAAGATTTGGCGTCGCTATTTATACGGTGAGAAATGCCAAATCTTTACCGATTATAAGAGCTTGATGTACTTGATGTCCTAAAAGGATTCAAATTTACAGCAACGAAGGTGGCTCGGACTATTAAAAGACTATGAGTTAGAGATCGATTATCACCCGAGAAAGGCGAACGGGGGAACCGATGCTTTGAGTAGGAAATCCTTGTTTGCTTTGAGAGCTATGAATACAAGTTTGACCTTGTCTAGTGATGGTTCAGTCTTGGCTAAAATGAGAGTCAGACCGATGTTTCTTCAGCAAATATACAAAGCTCAGAAAAGTGATAGTGATTTGCAAGCCAAAAGAGCTCAGTGTGAATCAACGAGTGAGTCAGATTTTTTAATTGAGACCGGTGACTATTTGATGTTTCGGGACAGAGTTTTGTTCCAAAGGATGCTGAGTTGATTCAGAAAATTTTGCATGAAGCACATAGTGGTTGCTTATCAGTTCATCCAGGTAGTACCAAATGTACAACGATTTAAATAATTTGTATTGGTGTGCGGGTATGAAAAAGGATATTTCTCAATTTGTATCAAAGTGTTTGATATGTCATCAAGTGAAAGCTGAACATCAAATGCCCACGGGTTTACTTCAGCCAGTGATGGCACCCGAGTGGAAATGGCATAGGATTACTATAGACTTTGTAACAGGGTTACCTTTGACTCCAAAGAAGAAAGATGTTGTTTGGGTTGTCATGGATAGGTTAACAAAATTGGCTTAGTGTAATAGCCCAATATTGGGCCTAAACGAATTAGTGGTTACGAAATTGTAAAGTCGAGGTCAAAATATTTACTCCGATTGAGATTTAAAATTTATTGTATGTTTGAAATGTTGTGTGAAATTTTCATTAAGAAATTTTATCGATTGAGTGTCTAATTTGATAATTAGGACTAAATTGAAATAGATGAAAAATGTGTGTTCTTGTTCACAAAGGTACTTGATTGGAATGGGTTTTTAAATGGGAGGTCCTTAAATGGTCATTAGACGATTATATTTGAAGATGGACAAAAATGGGCATAGTAAGATAAAATAATAAAGTTTTTCATTAAGGGCATTTTGGTCATTTAGTAATTAAAATGAATTAAAAAGACAAAACAAGCCAAATTCTTGTCCATCTTCTTCATATGGCCGAATTTAGCATGGGGGAAGCATGGCTAGGGTTTTCAAGCTTCCAAGCTTCATAGTAAGTCTGTCTTTGCCCCGTTTTTAATGTTCTTTACGTTTTTGAAATCCTTGTAACATGAACTCTCTATTTCTACCATTATTTTGGGCTAGGGTTGAGATTTGAAAATTTACCCATATGTGAAATGTTTGTGTTTTGATGTCTAATGGTAGAATATGAATGTTCGGAGTGTAATAAACGACTTTTACTAAGTGATTTCTGATGAAATTGTTAAAAAGGACTAGTTTGTAAAAGTTGTAAAAATACGTGTAAATGTGTGATTAAGTGGGAAATGTGGACTGCTATAGTTATAAAAGTGGTTCAGCTAGGCCTAAAGTGAAAAGAAATTGAATAAAAATCATTTTACGAGCCTAGGGGCAAAAGTGTAATTATGACAAAGTTGAGGGGTAAAAATATAATTTTTTGAAATGTGAATTTGGGTTAATTTGAGTTGTATATTGAATAAATGAGTTAAATGTGTTGTTATAGATTGAGAAAAACAAGATTCGGACTTAGAACGGGAGAAAATAAAAGAAAATGTCGAATACGTCCGTTTGTCGTTTTCTGGTCGAGGTAAGTCTGTATGTAAATAATATATCGTTTTTACTTATGTTATAATATTTTGTTATTATATGAGATATGGTTGCATATTGAATGACCACTTGAGGTAAATTATGAATTGAAATTGAGTATGGATGAATTAGTAAAAATGTTAAAATGTGAGGAATTTCCCGATTGAACCTTCGGAATAGAAAAGATACGAATGATCCATTGTGAGAACACATGTGTAGTACTATGTGTAGGCTACTATGTGTTTAAGATGGTTTTAGGTCACGTGTATAGTACTAAGTGCAGGCTACTACGTGTACCAGATGGTTAGGTTGCATTTGTAGTATTAAATGCAGGCTACTATGCGTACCTGATAGCTTCGATCACATGTGTGGTACTATGTGCAGGCCACTATGTGTAAGAGATAGTTTTGGTCACAGAAGTAGTAGTAAGTGCAGGCTACTATATGCACTAGATAGCTTCGGCTATAAGGGTGGTACTATGTGCAGGCCACCGTGTATCTGTTATTATTCCGATGAGTTCAACGGGAAATTAACTATGTGAAAAATACATGTGATCATGTAATGACTAGTGTAATTGAATATGATTATGCGATGAATAAGTGCAAGTATATGTTTGTGAAAATTTATGAGCAATGCACTCGTTAGTTGATCGAACTTTCGGTAAGATGAAATGGAGTAAGTGAAATTATGTAAGAGTGAAATTTGTAATAAAATAGTTTTGGACAACAACAGTTGTGTGGTTTTAAAAAATAAAAAAATGGAGGAAATTAAATTAGAGGTTGAATGAGATATGAAATTAAATCTTATTGAGTCTATTTTCATATAAAAGAAATGGTATAAGCAAAAGAATTTCATATTCTATGATATTTGAATTTTTGTGAGATAGAGTCAGAATGATTTTGGAATCCCCTATTCTAACTTTTAAAAATAATTAAAAACTGTACAAAAATAACTATGGGTTATAATTTATATTATTAAAATCTTTAATGAGTCTATTTTTAAAAGAAACAAATAAGAACATTATTCGAATCTCGTACGGAGAGATAATTAATTTTTAGTGCAAAGGGGTTAGAACTATTAGATAGTGAAATAAGGGAGAATTTAATGAATAAACTGTACTTATTGGCTAAATGAAAAATTCTAAAAAAATTATGGTAAGAAGATAGGTGAGTATAGTTTTAGGGAAAATTAGCGGATCTTAATTTGGAGTTCCGTAGCTCCAGATATAAATAATTTAGTGACTATGACTCGAATAAATAGCTTGTTTTGAACTTGAGTAAATAGTGGATCTATGTGTAGTAATGATTATATTATTTGGAGGACATATTGTGAAGATTTATAATAGCATTTTACTGAATTGCTTATTATTTGCATACTTACTTACTAAGCTATAATGCTTACTCCCTTCCTTTCCTTTTTCCTATAGTGTCATAGATGCTAGCTCGAGTATTTATAAGTCTATGGCATGTATAGGGACCTGGTTAATTGTTTATATGTTATTATGAGTTGGACTAAAATTTTGGCCTATGCTATTTGAAGGTGATAAATGATAAATCATACATATTTTTACCTCATGTTTAGCCTATATTTTGGATGAATTATTATCAATTTTGTGAGAATTGGTGCTCTTAATCTTTCCTTTTCATATCTTATACTCAGGAGAGTATAGGGAAGAGAAAAGAACAGAAAATGGACCAAAAACGAGGAAAATGGGCCAAAATGTGAAAACGACAAGGCCCAAGGAGTCATCACACGGCCGTGGCACACGGCCGTGCCACATAAGGTCCAACACGGCCCAGCCCCGACAAGCACGGCCAGACTACACGGCCGTGCCACCCTCAACAGGCCCACACGGCCTCTTGTCGAAACCACACGAGCGTGGCACGCGGGTGTGTCCCTGTCGTGAAGAAGTTCAATTTCACTCAGATTTGGATACTTAAAGGCTAAGAAAGGCATCCCAAAGCTCTATATAAAGACCCTAGGAGGTAACTCTAAGGGTGTGCTTATTTCCTGCTAAGGGAACACACTCTGTTCTCCCAAAAGGAGCTCCTTCTTTCTGTCGACACAAGAAGTGAAAGCAAGGGATTACTCCAAGGGAAGCCGATTGATTCATTCCAGAAGCCAGGAATTCTACATCAAGACATAGGATCTCCCTAAATTCCTTCAGGATTTTTTAGGTTTTTTATGTTTTGTTATTTTAGATCTTCTGAGATGTTTTCTTTCTTTATTATGAACTAAACCTATCAAATACTTGAGGGGGATGAAACCTAAGACAGATCTTGTTATTATTTATTCTTGAATAATATGATAAATACTTAAATTGTTCTTAATTATGTGTTCTTCATTCTTGATTTAATAATAAGAAATTGATGTGCTTAGGCAGAGGAGCAAAAGTCCCTGTTTTAAGAGTAGATCTACCATAATTAAGTGGAGTTGCATGCAACCCTAGACATAAGGCGATATAAATCTGCCGGATTAGGGTCAAACCTAATAGGGGAATCCATAGATCGAATTAATGCAACCTAGGGGTGTTAACTAGAAAGAAACCTTAGTTAAACAACCCTAGGATTAGTTGTTCTTATCCTCGACGGAGGTATTAACATAGGTTAGGGATCTCTACGGATCAAGTCAAGTGAAGAAATCGTCTAGTTCAAGAAGTCAATAACAAGTGAAGTCTAGGTGGATTCTCTCTTGAGTATTTCCCATATCAATCAGCTTTTCCCGAAAGTTTTCCCTAATTTACTCTTTGTGCACTTTCAGTTTAGTTTAGAATTAGTTTCACACAAACCCCCTTTATTTTTAGGCTAGATAATAGAAAGGAAGTAAGTACTAGTACTTTTGGTTCCCTTGGGTACGATAACTCGGTCTTGCCGCTAAACTGTACTACTAGTCGATAGGTGCACTTGCCTTTAAATCATGATATTAGTTAGTTTTTGGTGTGATCAGTTTTTATAAATTTTATTACTTAATATTGCGAGTATCAAGTTTTTGGCACCGTTGTCGGAGAATCTAAAATATTATGAAAACTCAATTTCTATTACTTTAGCTATTACTATATATTTATTTATTATTATCTACTGTTATTTATTTTCTTTTCTTTTTATTTACTAGGTATCTCTAGTTTATGACTAGAAGAAACCCTGCAGGACCACTACTTTTTGACGAATACTTAGAAGCTACAATCCGCAAAACTCGCAGAGAAATCAGAAGAAGCTTACATTGTCCAGAGCAAGATCAAAACCAAGAATCAGAATAGGAACAAGAACCTACTGAAGAGATGGACGCAAATCAAGACATTCCACCACCTCCAGCATTACCTGCAGAACCAGATGAAGCGCCTCGTACTATGTATGATTATGCTAAACCTAGTTTGGCTGGTACTCAAACTAGCATTATTAGACCTGCTATTGCTGCTAATAATTTTGAACTAAAACCTAACACTATTCAGATGATTCAGCAATTTGTGTAGTTTGATGGTTTACAGGATGAAGATCCAAAATTCACACATAGCCAACTTTTTGGAACTTTGTGATACTTTTAAAATTAATGGCGTTTCTGATGATGCCATTTGTCTAAGGCTATTTCCATTCTCTTTGAGAAAAAGCCAAATAGTGGTTAAATTCTTTACCACGAGGCTCAATCACTACATGGGAACAGATGATAGAAAATTTTTTACTTAAATATTTTCTTCTAGCTAAAATAGCTAAATTACGAAACGATATCTCTTCTTTTGTGCAGATGGATTTAGAAACACTTTACGATGCCTGGGAGAGATACAAAGATCTTTTGAGAAGATGCCCTCATCATGGCCTACCTTTATGGCTACGAGTTCAAACCTTTCACAACGGTTTGAACCCATCAATGAGGTAGATGATTGATGTAGCCGCAGGAGGAACAATCAACAACAAAACACCAGAAGCAGCTTATGAATTTATTGAAGAGATGTCACTGAATAACTATCAGTGGTAGGTCATGAGGAGAAAACTGACGAAAGCTGCCGGAGTTTATAATATTGATGCTGTCACAATGCTTACTAACCAAGTAGAACTTTTAAATAAAAAGTTTGATAATTTTGTTAGTTCTATGCAGGCACAGCCAGTGATGCAGTGTGACACAACTCAGGGAAATATGTTCACTCCAGACTACTCATCTTATGACAATGGCACAAAAACTGAGCAAGCCAATTATATGGGTAACAATTTTAGATCTCAAAGTAATCCCTATAGTAACACATATAACGCAAGTTGGCGGAACCAACCTAATTTTTCTTGGGCAGGACAAGGGAATCAAAGACAACAACCCCCTCAGGGATTTTAACAGCCACCGCCGCAACAGGAGAAAAAGCCCAATCTTGAAGAGATGTTTACCAAATTCATGGCCATGTCAGAAACTCATTTTTAGAACACTGAAACGACATTAAAGAACCAACAGGCATCAATCAAAGGCTTGTGAATCAAATTGGTCAACTCGCCAAGTTAATATCAGAAAGACCACAAGGTGGACTTCCAAGTAACACTGAGACCAATCCTAAAGAGCAACTACATGCCATGAATACAAAAGATGAGGAGGCATTAACCAAAGACGACCCAAAGTTATGCAAGGAACCTAAGATGAGTAAAGGTAAGGTAGAGGTAAGCAACAACAAGCCAGGCATCAACGAACACAAGCCTCGTATACCATACCCAAGAGCGCTAAGACCGCACAGATGAGCAATTTGGTAAGTTTCTTAAACTGTTAAAGAAATTACACATTAACTTACCATTTGTTGAAGTAATTTTGTAGATGCCAAATGCTGTTAAATTCTTAAAAAATCTCTTGACAAACGAGCGGAAGCTAGACAAGAAACCTCATGTCGAATTAAATGCAGTCTGCTTAACTATTCTACAAAATAAACTGCCGACTAAACTAAAGGATCCAGGGAGTTTCAATATCCCTTATTTACTTGGTAGCTTAGATGAAAACAATGCTTTAGCTGATTTAGGGGCTAGCATAAATGACATGCCTTATAAATTGTTTAAACAACTAGGTCTCGGGAACCCTAAGGAAATTAAAATAAGCATTCAACTAGCTAACAAAAATATTAGGGCACCTAAGGGAATAATTGAAGATGTACTCGTCAAAATTGATAAATTTATATTCCCAGTTGACTTCGTTGTTTTAGAAATTGATGAGGATAGCAATGTACCCTTGATTCTAGGGCAACCCTTTTTAGCAACTGCTAGAACTAAAATTGATCTAGAAACATGTGAACTCACATTACGAGTAGGTGATGATAAAATCACCTTACGAGCTCACAACTCAATTAAAACTACAGACGAGAACAAAGTTTTGAGTCCCTGTAAAAACACTAAATTCACCATTCAACCTTCTGTGCAGGATACCCTCTACATGGAGGCAACCGACCAACAGGTAAGTCCATCCAAAGGAGATGCACCTGAAAAGTGAATGCTTCAGATCGAGGAACTTGATGAGTGGCTGAACTATCATGAGAAACCCAAAATATGCCACACCAACCCAGAGTTTCACCAAGACAACCTTCAGAAAAAAATAAATCAGTTCAAGATAGGGGATACGGTAACTTTAAGGGATTCAAAAGAACACACAAGTGACACACCTTACTTCACGGTAATGAAAAAATTTCCTTACGGAACAGTCGAGATAAATCATGAGTCACTTGGTACTTTCAAGGTAAATCAAACCTGACTCAAATATTATTTTGATATTGCAATTGAAAACAGGACAGAAGAGTATCAGCTCTTCAAGCCACCGTGAACACACAAAGCTCGAACAGAGTCGAGCTTAGACTATAAATAAGCGCTTCTCGAGAGGAACCCTGAGCACTAACCTACTAACTTTTCTTTTCTTTTAATTTTAGTCTTTTTTATACAGCAACTAACCCTTTTTAATGCAGGAATTTAGGACCACACGGCCTGGCACACGGGCGTGCCTAAGGCCATGTGACACTCTAAAACGGAGACACGGTCGTGCACTTAGGCCGTGTAAAGATTTTCCCAAAGCATGGGCTATCGACAAATCACCACGGCCGTGCGATATGACCGTGGCAACCTTTCAACTTAGACACGGGCTTACACAACTCCACACGCCTGTGTCCCCAAGCTGTGGCCAACACTGTCAAATTAGACACGGCCGTGTGACTTCCTACACGATCGTGTGAAAAGCAAAACCTCATTGCAAACGGCCGTGTAACCTATCACACGACCGTGTGAAAAACGAACATGATCACAACCGGCCTTGCGAGATGGCTAGCACGGGCGTGTGTCTTGATTCAGGAGCGCCAAAACCACCAAAATTTGAAAAACACGGGCAAAATTCGAGTCACACGGGCGTGTGCATTGCCTGTGTGACCCAAAAACTATAAATAAGGGGCCACTATTCATTTTCTCTTTCACTCAAACCCTAAATCCCTCCACGTAAACTCTCCTCCAACCTCCCTAAAGCCCCACCACCATGTCTACAGTATTCCACGACCGTGTGCCGCCTCACCCATGACTGTGCACCGTCTCACACCTCTCCCATTTGGT
The DNA here is from genome assembly GCA_020496765.1 of Gossypium stocksii. NCBI lineage: Eukaryota > Viridiplantae > Streptophyta > Magnoliopsida > Malvales > Malvaceae > Gossypium > Gossypium stocksii. Next base: position 50,247,660 of record CM035624.1, read on the forward strand.
TCTATTTCCTCATTTTCATTTAAACTTTTTTACTGTTTTATTTTTAAGTTTTATTTTATTTTATCTTTAATATTATGAATATATTTAGATTCAAGCATGGAATTAGTTACACTAGGATAAATAATTTAGAATGTTATATGCCATTTTATGATTTGATCACATTTGATTGCCATTTTTCTCATGCATTTAGTATAATACATACCCATATTGCTTATTTTCGATATCAAATTAGAATGAATAATTAGGTTAGTCCCCATTTGATTTTTAGGCACATTATCATATTTATTTATAATTTTTGATTCGATTTCATTTTAGGATTAATGTTTATTTTCGTGCTATTTAGGCATTATGTCGACATCACGCGGAAAGAGAGCTGCTGCCCCATCTTCGAAGAAACGAAAGGGGCCAGGTGGTTCATCCTCGAGGCCTACCTCTGAGACTCATAACCCGTGCATATCATTTACCCAGGACTCCCAAGAGGAGTTATTTCAGATAATGAGTGAATGTACATTAAGCGCAGGCCGATGCATCGATTGGGACGTGCTAGAGCAAGTCAACCTTGCAGACCCAGTTTGAGCCTTACTGATTACGGATCCTTGGGAGCAGTTCTTCCGAATCATTGAGCCCACTTACCTTGAACTCACTCTAGAGTTCTGCTCCACCTTCCATCTTCAAACCGTCATGAGCCAGTTCGACGATCCCGGCACGATACAATTTCAATTAGGAGGTCGTCTACGCCACCTTAGCATACCAGAGTTCGGCTCAGCTCTCAGCCTATACAAAGAGCAATTCATGGAGGAGGAAGACTTCCCTACGCTTTCCCGATGCATCCACCTCAAACCCGTGGATTGTTGGCGCAACACCGCCTCTGGCTATCCCTCCTACGACCCTAGTCTCACGAAGGCGACCGCTCTCCCCCTGCCATTGAGGTACCTTCATGCTCTTCTTGCACATACTTTGACAGGTAGACGGGAGAGCACCGGCGTCGTCAACACTCATGGCGCTTATTTTTTATGGAGCATGGCGAATGCACATGCCATCGACCTCGCCTACTTTATCGCGCATGCCATGCAGCACCAGACAGAGAAGCACGGCAAAGGCGTCATATCCATGGGCCCATACATCACACGCTTAGCCCATCACTTCGGGCTCCTCAACACATCGACCCAGACATCCTCCTATACACTTATCGGCCAGATGTCCCCTCAGGGCATCCAGATCAAGTACCACATGAGGATGACTGAGCAGAGACCAGGAGGCAACCCCTTTCAGTATCGACTCATCCAGGAGGGCGAGGATCCCGAGGACATTCCTGATGATGTCCCAGCACCACCACCACCAAAGGAGGATGCACCTACCGAGCCGCCACCACCCCCTGGCCGACCAGTTCATGTGGCAGCTTCCTATGCTGACCTATCTGAGCGCTTTTCACAGTTCGAGCAACAATGCTTCCAGCGCTTCAATCACATTGATGCGACTTTACAGCAAATATGCCAGCATCTCCGCATCACGCCACCACCACCGCGTGATCCATCCGAGGATTAGATATTTCTATTCCTCTTATGTTTACTTTTATCTTAGTTTTTATTTTTCACTTTGATTTTTATTTTTCCTTTATTTCTAACTTTAGTTTCCTTTTTATCTTGAATTTTATTTTTATTATGTTTAATCTTTTTTATCATTTGAGTATTAGCATTTTTAGAATTTAGTTTATTATTTTTCTACTATTTATTTTCTATCTTTCATATCGGCCAATCCCTAACGGATAATCTCTATTAATCCAAAATTACCATGACTAATTAATATTTTCGCAGTTTCAAAAAGGAGCTCCACAAGCTCATATTCATATGGAAATGGGAACATCCTGCCACAACTACCGACTCTTCCAATATCTTTGTCACAAATTCATCCTAAATTCAGGGAGTTTCAATTCTCTCCCTATCTTATGATATTATGCTTATCTTGCTATTTATGTATCTTTGTACATTGAGGGTAATGTACATCTTAAGTGTGGGGGGGGAACTTACTTTAAATCTTTACATTATCTATGAAATCCCTAAAATTTTTTCTTTTTGCATTGTTCTCAATTCTGCATTATCTTTAGTCTCCTATTAAGAATTAATTCTGATTGATTTATGATTTTTATTGATATGTTGAGAACTAAGATATAGATGATTGTATTTTGATTATTCAAACTTTAAAACATTAGGGAATCAAGCATGATAAGTTGAAATTTTTGAGAATCCTATTTTTTTTTTTTTGCATAAGTAATTTTCCTTGATTTTAAGTATTATCTTGAGATTTGAAATTCATAGGATTGACATCAAAAGCCACAATTCTGGTGAGATTTTGAGCCTTTTTGAGCATACATTCTTTCGTGCTTACTTATATTATTGCTTTGAGTGGGTCAACACTGATTTGTTATTCTAGAACTTGCTTTGATTATACATGTCAAGACCACATCATTGATTTGATATACCGAGATGATAAAGGCACTTAGGATTTAACACACTTACTCCACAAAGGCCTACCTCCATAAGTTAACCCCTAGTAAACCCCGTTGAGCCTAACAACCCATTCTTTGACTTACCTTTTAATTATTAACCAATAACCCATTTTTTGTTGAATCTCATTCAATTACTTTGACCCCTATTTTTGTCGAGATTTGAGTTGAATTACTATCTAGCTTTATTCTCCTTATTGTAAATATTCAAGTTATTGTATTAGATTTGAATTGTTCTTAAAAAAAATGTGTGTGTTTATTCAGTTAAATTCAGTTGTAACATTTAATAGCTCAATAGTTTTTGCATATTTCTATTTTAAGGCTACTAAGGCAGAAACGATATTATCATAAGAATTAGCCCTAGAAATATGTTCCAAGTGATAGAGATTTTTCTAGCTAGATATTTTTGCAGTTCAATCTCGATTCTAACCCTCTTTTGCAGTCTGTGACAACACCCCTAACCAAGCCCCGTTACAACCACTACAAGACCTTTTTGATCGATGTGTCATATCAATCTATAGTGGTAGAGATGTGATTTTCTTACAAGCCTATGGTAATAGCCTTTCAGGTTGACTAGAGAGTGCTTAAATTTTGAACCCTAAACACTTCGAGTGGATAGAGTGAATCTTTAGTGAGGATGTCAACTTCTGTTAATTAAGATGGAGAGATAATTACTTAGGAGAAGGGAGAAAACTCATGTTTCAATGATAAAATTCTCAACTTAGAGTGATTGAGTCTTTAATGTTCTTTTGATTGAAATTTCATTGTATGATTACCTATGGATTAGTTTGAAACATTATTGATAAAGATTGTAAGTTGAGAAGAATGATTCTTTCTTAGGGATTGAGATTTTTGCTTGAGGACAAGCAAAGGCTTAAGTGTGGGGGTATTTGATAAACGATAAATTATACATATTTTTACCTCATGTTTAGCCTATATTTTGGATGAATTATTATTAATTTTGTGAGAATTGGTGCCCTTAATCTTTCCTTTTCATATCTTATTCTTAGGAGAGCATAGGGAAGAGAAAAGAATAAAAAATGGACCAAAAACGAGGAAAATGGGCCAAAATGTGAAAACGACACGGCCCAAGGAGTCACCACACGGTCGTGGCATACGGTCGTGCCACACAAGGTCCAACACAGCCCAGCCCCGACAAGCACGGCCAGACTACACGGCTGTGCCACCCTCAATAGGCCCACACGGCCTCTTGTCGAAACCACACGGGCGTGGCACACGGGCATGTCCCTGTCATGAGGAAGTTCAATTTCACTCAGATTTGGATACTTAGAGGCTAAGAAAGGCATCCCAAAGCTCTATATAAAGACCCTAGGAGGCAACTCTAAGGGTGTGCTTATTTCCCGCTAAGGGAACACACTCTTTTCTCCCAAAAGGAGTGCCTTCTTTCTGCCGACACAAGAAGTAAAAGCAAGGGATTACTCCAAGGGAAGCCGATTGATTCTTCCCAGAAGCTAGGAATTCTATATTAAGACAGAGGATCTCCCTAAATTCCTTCAGGGGTTTTTGGGTTCTTTATGTTTTGTTATTTTATATCTTCTAAGATGTTTTCTTTCTTAATTATGAACTAAACCTCTCAAATACTTGAGGGGGATGAAACCTAAGACAGATCATGTTACTATTTATTCTTGAATTATACAATAAATACTTGAATTGTTCTTAATTATGTGTTCTTCATTCTTGATTTAATAGTAAGAAACTGATGTGCTTAGGCAGAGGAGCAAAAGTCCCTGTTTTAAGAGTAGATCTACCATAATTAAGTGGAGTTGCATGCAACCCTAGACATAAGGCGATATAAATTTGCTGGATTAGGGTCAAACCTAATAGAGGGATCCATAGATCGAATTAATGCAACCTAGGGGTGTTAACTAGAAAGAAACCTTAGTTAAACAACCCTAGGATTAGTTGTTCTTATCCTCGACGGAGGTATTAACATAGGTTAGGGATCTTTACGGATCAAGTCAAGTGAAGAAATCGTCTAGTTCAAGAAGTCAATAACAAGTGAAGTCTAGGTGGATTCTCCGTTTAGTATTGCCCATATCAATTAGCTTTTCCCGAAAGGTTTCCCCAATTTACTCTTTGTGCACTTTCAGTTTAGTTTAGAATTAGTTTCACACAAACCCCCTTTATTTTTAGGCTAGATAATAGAAATGAAGTAAGTACTAGTACTTTTGGTTCCCTTGGGTACAATAACTCGGTCTTGCCACTAAACTATACTATTATTCGATAGGTGCGCTTGCCTTTAAATTGTGATATTAGTTTGTTTTTGGTGTGATCAATTTTTATAAATTTTATTACTTAATATCGCGAGTATTAGAAGGTCTTTGTTGTATAAGGCCATTTAATGTAGTTATTATCGATTATGTTATAAGTTAAAATGATGCAATTCATGAATGAGCATGCTTGCATATGTGTGTGGATGAATTAGTGCATGATGTTGATGTGATAAATATGGCATGTGAATGGTTGTGTGAAGGGCATGACTTTGGACATGGCACATGCCCCTATTTTCAAGAAATTTTCCAACGTTTTCAAAAGTTCTCAGTTTAGTTCTAGACCACTTCCATAGTATGTATTGGGCCTCGTAGGTCCATATCAGGAACACAGTGATGAAAATTGTAAAGTTTGATTTGGATGTAAAATTTATGTCTCGGTTTTGTACGATTGCATGTGTATATTCTGGTAATGCCTCATATCCTATTCTGACATCGAACACAGGTAAGGGGTGTTACACTCACTTTATCCTGATACGTACCAACTATTCACTTGATAAATTAGCAGAGTTGTACATTGTTGAAATCGTGAGATTGCACGAAGTGTCTTTATCGATCATTTTGGGCTAAGAACCGAGATTTGCTTTGAGGTTTTGGAAAAAGTTGCAAGAAGCCTTGGGTAGAAAGTTGAACTTTAGTACCGCATTTCATTCACAAACCGGCGATTAATGTAATAGCCTGGTTTAGACCCTAGTCGGAATAGTGGTTTCGGGACCACAAATCCGTGTCTAGAAAGGTTTTAAATATTATTTTCGTGCTTATAGCATGTGAATTTATATCAGTGAAATTTTCGTGATTTAATTAGTCCGTTTGAGTGTTTAATTTTCAAAAAGGATTAAATCGCATAAAAAGTAAAAGTGGTCAATTAATTGATTTAGTGCCGAATTGAATGTGGCTTTTAAATATGTTGGTCTTAAATGGTAATTAGACGATTTAATATGATTGTGGACAATTATGGTCATCCATTATGTGTTTATAATTGTTTTAAACCAAGGTTAAAATTGGCGTTTGAAAATTAATGTTAATAAAATTAAAACAAAAAACAATTTGATGGCCATTTTCATGTTCTTCCACCGAAATTAGAAAGAAAAAGAAAGGGGTTTTATGCTTTGTTACCTTCGGCCATTGTTAAGCAAAATTAAGGTATGTTTTAGTTTCGATTTTTTATGATTTTTATGTTTTTTTTTAGATTGTTGCTTAGTATACTATCAAGCCCATGCCTCAATTTAAGAATTTGATGAAGATTTTGAAATGTGCCATTGATGAAATTGGAAGCTTTGTGATGATAGTTGATAGAAAATGAAAGATATGTGTTTGATAAATATGTTTTGTCTTTGGATTTTTGATGAATTTGAGCTTTATGGGCTAAATTGTGAAAATGAAATTTTGAGGGACTAAAATGTAAAATTTATGAAATATATGGGCTTATATGGGCTAAAGGAAAATTTAGCCTAGCTATAATGTAATGAAATTATGTGAATTTTGTGATTTTGTGAATTAAGGACTTAAACGTAAAAATGTGAAAATGTGAGGGCTAATTTGGAAAATGCCCTAAATTTATGTTTATGGATTGATTTGAATGATTATGAGATTGAATGAATTAAATTTGAATGTGTTTAGATCAAGAAACAAAGAGAACGAAATTAGATCGGGAAAAGTCAAAAATAGTTAAATAGCTGTTTATTTTGTCCAAATCCGAATGAGGTAAGTCAATATACAAATAAATGTGTCTAAATTGAATTATTATTGTTTATATATGAATGAGTTGTGTTATATGGATATTTGAGCCAAATATGTTAAATCTGAGAAAGTTTCGATAATGCGACGATGTCTGAAAAGTCTCGTAAGAACCTTAAGAATAGTTAGGATACATATGTCATGACATAGGATCCGATATGTAATTTTGTGTAAGACCATGTCTGGGATGTTCGCATCAATTTTTGATTTACGTGTAAGACCATGTCTGGGACATTAGCATCGTATTTGATTTCGTGTAAGATGTAACACCCCTATCCTGTATCTGTCGCCGAAATAGGATTACGAGGTATTACCAGACTAAACACAACATCTGAACAATCACATATTCACATAGGTCATATTTAAATATTTACATCTAAATATAAATAATAAGATTCAGAGTCACACAACATTTACGAATCACATTTTAAAGTTCAATCAAATTCATAACAAATACAAGTATCATATTTCTTAAGTCATTAAACATGTTACTAAGATATACCAATATCACTTAATAATTAACAAACATTTATTTCCATAATAGAACACATGCATTTATTAAACCCAAATCATATTCGGCATTAGCAAAATAACACCATGACCGAACATACCATTACCTAAACCTAATTCACTATTCCTATGGTCATTTTACACAACCGTAATCGAATGTAATCATGCTTATTATTGACAAATGCATTCGGTACCACAAGATAGGTATATAGAACTTAAACAAATCAATAATGGCATGAAATTCATTGCTACATATAATCTCAAATACAATAGTAATACGCCACGCTAATAAACTCACTATCAATTTAGACCAAATTCAAAAGAACATGAAATGGTACATTTCTCAATGTGCATTTAATCATACACATGAACCAAATTTACAAGCAAACAATCATGACTTTATAAAACTAAAAACACTATTTATTTGGTCATTTTATAAAGCTTTGGCCGAATACCCTCAAGCTTAACCCATATTGATTCATTCAATAACCATTTCATTACAAGACCAAATTTCACTAATTTATTTTGCATGTAATCTATTCAATCAAACACATAACCCTATTTAATCAATTAGTAATATCTATATGACATATAATAATCCAATTTTCATTACAAAAGCCGAATACTTATATCCATGTCTTCACCTATATTACACATATATAAAACATGTATATTGACAATTTCATAAATAGATATATATCATAGTAAATTATCAATTAGACATATCCAAATCATATCATATAATAGTTCAACATTTCATTAATTAGCCAAATATAAACACCAATAATTCCAACTACATCTCATGCATATGACATGAATATAACAAAGTCCATATATAAAAACATGGCTTGGGCGAAACACTATCAAATAATTTCATTACCTAAAACAACCATTTTCCCTAATACTTTCATCAACCAATATAAATCATTATCACATCACTTCTATCTTTTACCTTAATCAAAACACACCAATACCAAATTACAAAGATCATCCCAAACATATCAACATATAATCTTTATGGCTCATAATCAAAATCAATAAATTATTCACTTTTAACCAACCACATCAAGCCTACTTAACATTTAATTATAAACCAAAGCCGAAAAAATATACCAAAGTCACATATATCAACCATATCATTTAATTAAAAAATGAAACTCTACTTAGCAAAATGAACAAGCCATTTTCGCATGGCTTATATATATATACATACCGAAACCAAACATATCCAAAATATAATATAGCCTATACATGCCATAGGTTTCACTTTTAACTTTTAAAAGTACCAATAAACAGATGATAGTGTGATTGACTTTGCTGACGATCCCTGAGCTCGTAACTAGTCTCCAAAATCTATAAAACAAAGATAAATATAAACACACAGAGTAAGCTAACATAGCTTAGTAAGTCATAAGCAATTAAACAATTCAATTACATTAATAGATTAATATAGTACAACCAACTTAAACTATCATACTTCAATTCATCTAGGCTAAATATACATGTAGTTACTAACATAGCTATCTTTCATTTATAAGGTCACTTACACATTCTTGACCGAATATATATTCATAGATATACATAAGCTTATAAATCACAACTATGATATCACATATAATACAATTTGGCCGAATATACATTTTCATAAATGCATAAACTTTCATTTTCATTGCATATACTTTGTATCACAAATACAATAGCTAACTTACCTTGTTTCATCAGAACAATTAACTATCACATACCTATTCATTTTAGCTCGATTACATATTAGATCATAACTTATCATTGCCCGTTGAACCTTTCGAAATTGAATAGGATACTCAGATTGTAACACCCAGACCCGGTCCAGACGTTACGGCCAAGTTTGGTGTGTCACATCAATGACAGATTAACCATGTTCCTTAGTTATTACAATTAGGGTGAGTTTTACAAAATCGTACTTGTAGTTTGGGAAGAAAAGTCCAGGTTTGATTTGTGTTTGCCCAATCCACTACCAGTTTAAAACTCATCTTGTTATCAGATCTTGCTCATTGACTTGTTATCCGTTTGTTACGAGTGTTTTGTTTTGAAAACATTAATTAATTTTAACAAAAACCCGTGCAGCCCTAATCTACTCATTTAAATAAAAGTATAAATAAAGAATTAAAAACCCAAATTAACATACTTAAAGCGGCCTTATTACAAACCCAAAAACCATACTGAAAAATAATTTAAAATATATGTAAAAGTAGAAAAACTTAATTAAACCATCAAACGCAGTCTACGTGGCCACTCTGAATCCCTCTAGCTCCAAGTCCACTAGTTAGGGCTCACCTGCATGGATGAAAGGAAGGGTGTGTTTGGAAACTCAGGTGCAAAGAAAGCCCATCTAGAGCCCAAAACAGCTCAAGCTCACTGGGCCTAAGGCCTATCTGGTCTCAGTAATAACTGGGCCAAAGCCTTATTTAGTAATCAGTTACTGGGCCTTAGCCTTATTCAGTAAACAGTGTGGCCCATAGGCCCATGACAGTAACAGAACAGAATAATGCATGTATGTAAAGCCCAGCACATGTCCAACCCTACACACCACTCGTACCAGCCCTACACACCATGTGGGGAATAACTCAACCCACCCAGCCCTACACACCACAATCACAGCGTAGCTGCTCAGATAATGTAGCCAAGCCACTAACAGTAAAATCGAGGCAAAGCCCTTTTCAGTAGTACGAGGCAAAGCCCCTTTTAGTAAACGTGGCATAGCCATTTAGCACTTCCTCCATCAATAGCCCAGTCCTATGCAACAGTTAAACATGTCATGGCATACAGTGATGAAATAAAGTATAGCATGCATTTCAGTCAAATTTAGCCTTAGCGGTATGATGGTCATTTTGCACATAGGGGTAAAACAGTAATTTTCCACCTTTCATGGGTATTTCAGTAATTATTCCAATTTTTAGGGTTTCATGCTTATTACAGTGATTAACAGTCCAATTTCCCATCTAAGTAGGTTATCTAGCCCATTTACCAACTTTAAAGCTATCGAGCCCTAAAACCCCTAATGGGCCTTACAGTGTCAATTAGCTACTTTGGCCCACTAAGCCCAAATTTTACAATGGTTTTAACAGTCTTAACATACGAATCACTAGAACCCACTTACCGCTAGTTTTCACCCAAATGGGCCTGTAAGCCCATTGGGCCCATATTCAGCCCATCGAGTCCTAATTTTACTGAGGTGCATGAAATCGCGCACTCACCAACTTTACCAATTGCGATTACAGATCTTACCATTTCCAACTGACCCACGAGCGCTCGCACGCTCGCAAGCCCATGAAATGCCAAAATTTTGGCATTTCGACTTTTTGACTTTTTCCGTTTTAATCAACTAGAGGGTGTTCGCTTACACTCCTAATTTGCAACAGACGTTGATGAGATCTCCCCCACACGTGTATCCTACAATCGGTCACTAAAATATTAGGCTGTGAATCACTGATAACCAACATAACTATACTTACCATATTCGGCCAACATCTCTTAAGGCCCTAACCACTTACTTTGCCGAAAATAATGACTAGATCTAGATCTAGTCGTTCCAATGGTCTTTGCTTTCCACTGCTCCTTGATCGATCATCCCTTTCGTTAACTAATACACATAAATTGAATAAAAAGAAATAACATTACTCTTTATCAAAATCGGCAGCCTCCCTAAAGTGTTTAGAGATTTTCAACTTTTCCTTAAATTCTGAAATAATGAATAGGAAGAGAAATTCGAGTACTTACCACCAAAATTGCTTAGAGATTACTTCCACCACTCCACGACCAGATCCAAACTCGATCTAATCAATTCGCAAAGAAATAGATCTAAGAAGTTGAACAACACATAGAAATGAGGGGTTTCAATTTTAGAGAAGAGAGTTTCAGTTTTTAGAACAAGAAGTAGATGGGCGAAGAAGAGAAGAGATTATAGCTTGATTTCGATTTCCAAGATACAAATAAGTAAGGCTCAGTCCAATGTAGAATCGACAAGAGGTGATTTGAACTTTTGGGATTTTGGTTCAAGAGTAATCGACTAAGGTAGAATTCGGCAAGCAACTTGTTGATTCGGGTTTAGCAATATTCAGCTATCATGGAAAGAAAATCAAAGGGAAAAATCAAGAATAGGGGTAGAAGATTTGGCGAAGAAAAAATGAGCAAAAATAAAATAAAAATAAACTAAAAACCAATTGAAAGAAAAAACAAAGTCGACTAATGGCTGAGAACATCCCAACTTAAATTCCGTGCTTATCCCCTTGTTCTTAGCCAGCACCGTTTGAATTTTATTCAAACTCCTTGCTCCCATCAGCAGCAGACAGTCCACCACTTGGCTGACTGAAAATTGCTGCTACGAAGAGTTTCGGTCCAATTGAATCACTCTCCCCACGCATGCAACAAAAAGGAAGCCCATCGCGCGCACAGTAGCTCGAACCCGAGACCTCAAGGCACCCACACACGCTGCTAGCCACTGCGACGCGACTTCTCTTTTGTTATAATACCGTCGCAATTAAATATAAGGCTTATTTGCTTCAGTCACGGGTTACTTAAAAATAAATTCCAAAATTTCACCTGCCCAGGGTTCAAACTTGCGCCCACATCGCATTTTTAGCATGCTGCTGCCACTGCGCCAAAGGCGTCTTTTGTGGCATTTTTCTCCCCCAACAACCTATAAGGCCTTCCTGCGACAACTCCATTTGCCTTAAAAAAATTCAGTTTATGCACATGCTGTGCCTTGAACCTAGGTCATCTTTCTGCTTCCTAGCATCCCTAGCCACTAAGCCAGGCACTTCCTTTGTGCCTAATCTTAGCCCAACTTATTTATTAGGCCTAATGCCCGGATTTCCCTAAGGAAGCAAAAATTAAAATTTTTTGCTAGAGCCCTGGGCCGAACCCAGGACTTTTCCCACACTATAAGTCCTCCCTAAGTCACTTAAATACTAACCTAAACATGAAACTAATAATAATAATTATTTTAATAATATCTAAAACATCAAAATTATTCAGGCCATCTTCTATCCGAACCCAAACTCAAGGCCCAATACTTCCAGACCCAAAATTTAGGGTGTTACATGGATAATCACACATATTGTACAATGCCAATGTCCCAGATGTGGTCTTATATGTAATCATATATCGATGCCATTGTCCCAGATAGGGTCTTACATGCAATCACATTTCGATGCCAACGTCCTAGATGTGGTCTTACACAGGAACACATATCGAAAATCCTATGTCATGAATATGTATCCTAGCTATTCCTAGGGTTCGTACGGGGCTTCCGGACGTTGTAACTCAATCGAATCAAACTCGAACACATTATTCCCATGCATATTCACATTCAGCTAACATAATTACATACTCATAAAATTCAAATCAACAGATTAAGTTCACATATAATCAAAATTAACAGCATTTAATTGCCTATAGACTTACCTCAGATATCGACAGACAGTATCAAACGACTATTAAACTATTTTTGTTTTTCCCTGATCCAAGTCTGATTTCTTTGGTTTTTGATCTTAAATCAAGCTTCAACAGTGGCCGAACCTTAAAGCTTATTTCTTTCTTCTTTTTCTTTTATTTTCGATCAAAAGGATGAACTAATGCACGTGATTTTAACTTATGTTTTATTATATTAACATTATTTAACAATTTACACTTTTAAGCTTTGCTTATAAAATATAAATGTGACAGCCTAAAATATTGCCTAATCGGAATAGTGGTTTCATAACCACAAATCTGAAGTATGAAATTTTGAATTGAGTAAAATTCTGATAATGTCTAATAGATAAATTGTTGCTGTGAAAATATGGTTTGAAAATGTTATCGATAAAGTGCCCAATTTTATTTTTAAGACTAAATTGTATTGTTTGAAAAATGTGAGATATATAGTATAAGTACCTATTTGAAATGGGGGTTTTAACTAGAGGTCTTTAAATGGAAAATAGACCATTAGAAAATAGTATGGACACAAAAGGGCATTTCTAGAATCATTTGTTAGTTATAGCTTGATGGGCATTTTTGTCATTAGGGGAAAAAGACACAATTAGATGAAATTAAAATATCATTTTCTCCATGAAACCTCCCATGGCTGCCGAAATTGGTGTTTCTCTATAGCTAGGGTTCTTTTGCTTTTTATGCTCAATAGTAAGTGAAATCTTGCCCCGTTTTCAGTTATTTTCGTATTTTTTTGATTATTTGAGCTTGAATTCCATGATTCTACCATTATTTTCAAGAGTTATTGAGGTTCAAAAATATACCCATTTGTGATATGAGTGTATTTAGTGGAATAATGGTAGATAATGAAGGTTTAAAGTGATATATGTACGTTTTTGGGGATGATTTTGTATGAAATTGTGTAAAAAGGGGACTAAATTGTAGAAACTACAACTTATTCCTAATGTATTAAATATTGATGAATTGAGTGTCATAAGTGTTAAAATGGGTTAAATAAACCTATGGAATAAAGAAAATGAGATTTTAAGTCCAAGGGACTAATTTGTAAATTCTAAAAAGTTAAAGGGAAAATTTGGAAATTTACCCCAAATATGAATTGTATCTGTGATTAAGTAAATTATTGATAAATTGTACTCTGTTTGTTAATCTAGACCAAGAAAGGTGTGATAAGCCCGAGAACAGGGAAAAAGAGAAAGTTCTCGACTAAATTTTGATAATTTAATCCGTTGGCTATTCAAGTAAGTTGTGTGTAAATTCTAGCATATTTTGCTAAATTATGATTATCTATTTGTAATTAAACGATGTTATTGATATATGAATTATGAAGTGACTGAAGGTTTAGTATACTTTGTATCTGTGTAAGTAAAATAAGGTATGCTCTGCAAATTCCGATTGATTAGGATATGTCCCTGTAATTGCGGAATTAAGGTAAATTCCATAAACTCTGATTAATTATTTGATGTGTTTCTGAAACTGTTGATTTATATATATTCTATAAATCCCGATTGAGCAAGTAGGAATAAACATGGATATAAGTGACATGTTCACTAGAGGGTTATCCATTCTGTCTGATATAGTTCTCGGGTGCTAGGTGGTCTAGCATGTGTTACGGACACCTGTCAGCTTGTGTGAGCAGGCCTGTGGTAACTTATGTTCTATTTCTGATAGTAGCTGCGACTATCCTTCTGTTTTGTAGCTTCGGTTACCTATCTGTTAGTAGCTTTGACTACCTATCTGATATGGCTCTGCCACTTCTGTATGGCACTTATATGGTAACCTCTGCTTATCTAGTTATATTCCAAAATTGCTCAATGGGATTAGATTAACTGTACTGTAATGAAGTATTTCTGCAGGTGATATGAAATAGTTCTATATACTGAGATTGATAAGGTTAAAGCATACATATGATGGGCATGTGAAATATGCCCAAAAGAGTAAGTTTGATGAATAATGATATGTGTTAGTAAATAATATATTGATATGTTTCATTGCTTTGAAATGCATACGACTTACTAAGCTGTTGTAGCTTACCCCATTTCCTTCACTCTCTTTCTCAGTGTATCAAGACTGTTGATCTGGGAGCCGAGGCATTGAGGTACATTTCACATTGTCAAGCTTCATCAATATACCATGTTTCTGAAGTATAATGTCTATGGCATGTATAGGATATGTATAGTTAATTTGTAAACTTATAAGCTCTATGATAATGTAGTATTTAGAGAGAATACTATTTGTATAAGTAAAATTTTAGTTGCATTGATTGTGTATGTGAATATTTTCTGTATTTGGGAGGTTAAGGCTTGTCATATAGCCTAACACGGTTTGCCTGGCATGGCACACGGGTGTGTGCCATGGCCGTGTGGGATTTGGCAGGCTACTCCACGGGTAACGAGTACGGGCGTGCTTAGACCGTGGGCATTACACGGCCTGACCCCACGGACGTGCCTCTGAACTATGCCTCTCCTATACCTGAATAATGTATTTTAGAGCACCACACGGGTAGGAGACACGATCGTGTGTCTCAACCATGTGGGAGCACACGGCCTCCAAACGGGAGTGTGAAGTGGCCGTGTCAGTTTGGACAGTTTCATCCACGGGTGCCTGGCATGGGCGTGTGAAGACCACACGGTCTCATAACATGGCCGTGCTAAAGGTCACACGGGTGTGTGACGTTGTTTTCCTATGAAAAGTTTTCTGAGTAACCGATTTGATAGGATTCGAATCCTAATCATCCAAGATGTCTGTATCATGTCCGAAATCCCTCAATAAGAGTGATTCTAAACTGATTTGCATGAACTTCTGTATATGTTTCTGATTAAGTTCTGTAAAGGTCCTTTAAAGTCCGGTAATGTCCCGTACTTGATTCCAGTGATGGTTTCAGGTTAAGGGTGTTACAATAAAACCATTATCACTAAAGGCCATAGCTGTCCATCACATATTTCCATGGTTTAATTGCAACATAAATACTTCCAATTGTAAAGACATCAACAATTCAGCCCTTACAAATTAAACCATCAAATTTTCATTTTATGCAATCAAGCTTTTTTAATTAATCGGACACTCAAATGACAAAATTAAAACACGAAAATTTCATAGATATAAATTTACACACAATAAACACAGAATGTAATACCCCAAACCCGGCCCAGACGTTATGGCCAAATTTGATGTGTCACATGGACACTGGATTACACCTCATTCTTTAATTAATACGTTTAGGGTGACTTTGCAAATCATTTTTAAGAGTTGTAAAAAAAAAAAAAGGTTTTTTAGTTTATGGAAGTCCTATCCAACCAGTTGGAGTTTATTTCTTTAAAAGATCTTATCTTCTCATCAGGTGATCCAT
This sequence comes from Gossypium stocksii, assembly GCA_020496765.1. Classification (NCBI taxonomy): domain Eukaryota; kingdom Viridiplantae; phylum Streptophyta; class Magnoliopsida; order Malvales; family Malvaceae; genus Gossypium; species Gossypium stocksii. The sequence continues at coordinate 50,263,513 of CM035624.1, forward strand.
TTGTTGCGTATGATATATTTTGAAATTGTTGATTAATTTTGGAATAAAAACCCGCGCAGCCTAATTCTATGAATTTTAAACAAGTAATAATTTATTAATTAAAAACTAATATAAAAATAAAAATAACCAATGAGCGGCCTTATTACAAATTTAAACCCAAATAACTAAGTAGTACTGAAATAAATAAATTTAAGAAAAATATAACTGAAGTCAGTTTACGTGGCCACTACGAATCCCTCCGGCTCCAAGTCCTCTAAGGTTGGGGCGCACCTACATGGATGAAAAGAAAGGGGGTGAGTTTGGGAACTCAGTGTGTAAGCTAAACCCAACTAGAGTCTAGACTAGTTTAAGCTTAACTGGGCCTAAGCCCTATCCAGATGCAGTTTTAACTAGGCCTTAGCCCTATTTAGTAAACAGTAATTACTGGGTCTTAGCCCTATTCAAAAATTAGTGTGGCCCATAGGCCCATTACAGTAACAGAATAGTGTTTATGCATGAATGCATAGCCCAGCCCAGTCAGCCCTACACACCACCCATACCAGCCCTACACACCATGTGGGGAATAACTCAACCCACTCAGCCCTACAAACCACAGTTGTAGCTTAGCTACTTAATCAGATAACGTGGCCAAGCCACTAACAGTAAAACGAGGCAATGCCTCTAACAGTAAACGTGGCATTGCCATTTAGCACTTCCTCCATTAAAACCCAATCCCATGCAACAGTATATCATGTCATGGCATACAGTGAACAAATGTATTTTAACATGCAAATCAATCAACTTAACCCTAGGAGTAAAATGGTCTTTAAGCACCTAGAGGTAAAACAGTAATTTTCCACCCTTAAGGGGTATTTCAGTAAATTGCTAGTTTTTAGGGTTTCATGCTCGTTACAGTTTATTAACAGCCTTAATGTCATCTAAATAACTTATTTAGCCCATTTTATTAACTCAAAGTCATCGGGCCCTAAAACCCCTAATGGGCCCTACAGTGTCCACTAGCTATTACGGCCCATAAGCCCAAATTTCATGTCCGTTTTAGCAGAATTACCACTGAGATTACCAGAACACACTTACCGTTCATTTTCACCCATATGGGCCTATAAGCCACCTTCGAGGCCCAAAACACCAACGTGCATAGAAATATGCACACATCATTGTTACCGTTTGTAATTACAGATTTTGTTGATTCAAATCGACCCACAAGCACTCGTATGCTTGCAAGCCCTCGAAATGCCAGAATTTTGACATTTCAGCTTTTTGGCTTTTGTCGATCTAGTCTACTAGTGGGTGTCGATTACACACTTGTTTTGCGTACTATTTCAAAATCCCGCGTTCGAACAACCTACATCAGTTTACCCACCATGTTATTTCATAGCTCGATTATAACTATCAACTCTTACCTCCTACACATTCAACCATAACCAAAACATTCATTAACATTTACCTTGGCTGAGATCTAGCAAGTAGATCTGGATCACCTTGTGATCACTTGCTCACCCACACCCTTCACGAGATCAACCCCTACTTTGGCTACGGAATCACTAGTAGGCAACCAGAAAACTTTTAATTGATTACCAAAGAGAAAGGCCGACAAGTGAAAAAGATTAGGGATTTCGGCTCTTTACGATTCATTAGAAAGAAAAGATTATGAGAGGAGACCACTTACCTAAAGATTCATCCACTTGTCTTGATAGAAGAGAGCCTCAAATCACTAATCTAGTCCAGATCTATTATAGATCTACTAAAAACAGAAGGTGGAGAAGAGATCTATAGCATTCGGCCAAAGGAGAATGTTTACAAAATAAATGACAAGATTCGGGTCCCTGAGGGTATGGGAGTTTTGGTTTCAAGAGAAAAGATGCAAGAAGAAGAAGAAGTTGTGAATTAGAGAAGAGATAGTCGATAGAGAGATATCGAAGGCTTGAGGGTTTCGATTTTAGCAAGAGTGGAAGCAAAAAGGAGAAATCGATAGAAAAGATGTGCTTTTTGAAGCAATCAGTCAGGAGAGGTTTTATGTTAATCAATTTCAACAATAAACAAGAAAAGAAAGAGGCAAGAAGATGATGGATTCGGCTTAAGAAGAAAAAGGGTATAAGGGTTTAACTTTTCTTTAAACAAATCGGCACAAGAAGGGTGTATGATCTTGTTTTCGGCCTTTAGAACATGAGAGAGGAGGGAAAAAAGAAAGAAAATGATGAAAACACTTTGAGACTTACCTAAATGGCACTAAGGCTCGACCCCAAAACAACACCCGAGGGACTAGCATAAGAGAAATCGGCACACACAAAACTAAAAATGCCAAAAATGCTATTCTGAACCCCCATAGCCAAATATGCATCCCTCTACACTCCTACAATCGGCCAACACTTCCTCCCTTTTAAAATTCCTAAATTTTCTCCCCTTATCCCTCCTTGATTCAATCCTATGAGCACCTCAAACTCTTCCCAGTAGAGTTTCACTTGTAGTCCACCACATGCCTTGCACATGCATTAAAAAAAATAAACATCACATTGCTTACCAAGAGACTTGAACCTTAGCTCTTAAATATTCACTTGTAAAAACATCACATTTATTTTATGAGAATATTCACTTGGAGTTCGAGGTTTTTACGAAATTTTGTAGAGTTCTCAGTTTAGTCTCGAAATGCTTCCAAAGCATGTTTTGGGCCTCGTATGCCCTTAATAGGGACTTTATAAATATGTTTGAAAAGTTTTAAATTTTGACACAAATTTTATAACTCAATGTGGTATGTTTATGTGTGTTTAAGTCCAGTAACGCCTTGAACCCTGACTTGGCATCAAATACGGGTCAGGAGTGTTACATTTTAGTGGTATCAGAGCTATGGTTTAGTCGGTTCTCGGACTAACCTAGCATGTGTACGAGTCTAGCTATTCATGCCATATATGAATTGTGATAGTGTGATGACTACTGACAATTTAAATTGTGTTTTAATATAGTAAACGGATCCTGATCGAGTTATAGCCTATGAGGCAGGGAGTAATGTGCTGGCTCCAGCCCTAGGGACCGCGCGACCTAATAGTAGAAAAGTGACAACTAGTTAGGGAGAAGAGGCTCGGGAAGCCTTCCTCCATATAATGAACGAGTGGTATACAGAGTTTATTCAAGCGAACCCGAATGCTCAACCTCCCCCAGCCTTCCCATTCCTTAACCGGTTCCCATAGCTCCCCAGGGTGTAGAGATGGTAAGATTGAATAAGCCTCCGATTGATAATATTCGTAAGTATGGGGCTTAAGAATTCAGGGCTAATGTAGATGATGACCACGAGAGGGTAGAGCTCTGTCTAAAGAACACTATCAGGGTGTTGGATGAGCTTTCATGCACACTCGAAGAAAGTTTAAAATGTGCTATATCTTTGCTATGGGATGTGGCATATCACTAGTGGAAGACACTAGTATCTGTGGTTCTAAGAGAGAGGGTCACATGGGATTTCTTCCAAGAGGAATTTCGAAAGAAGTATATAAGTCAACGGTTCATTGATCAGAAACGTAAGGAGTTTTTGGAATTGAAGCAAGATCGTATGACTGTATCTGAATACGAGCGAGATTTTATCAAACTTAGTAAGTACGCTCGAGAATGTGTATCTACAGAAGCTACAATGTGTAAGAGGTTTGAGGATGGGATGAATGAGAATATTAGAATGTTTGTTGGAATTTTGGAACTGAAAGAATTTATTATGCTAGTAGAACGAGCTTGCAAAGCCGAATAGTTGAGCAAGGAAAAGAGAAAAGCTGAGCTCGATGCTAGAGATTCGAGGAAGAGACAAATGAGTAAGTCCTTTCAGTCTTCATCAAAGAAATCAAGGGATATGCACTTTCGTTCGAATGTTTCAGCTGGGAATCCTAATAGAGATTTTGGGAAGCAATATTCTGGTTCTAAAGCCCGAACTACATCCATAGTGACTGTTGGAAATGTGAAATCTGAAAAATCTGAATGCCAACACTGTGGTAGGTGACACCCCGGTGAATGTTGGATGATCACCCGGGCTTGTTTTAAATGTGGCTCCCAAGACCATTTTATTAAGGATTGTCTTGAGATAATTGAGAAAGATAATTCCCAGAATGTTAGATCGAGCAACACTATTAATAGAGAAAGGCCAGTGAAAAATACGAGAGATGGGGCCACTAGCCAAGGCGTATCCAAGGATTCAGCTGTGAGATCGAAAGTTAGAGCTCCTACGAGAACTTATGCAATCTATGCTCGAGACAATACGGCATCCCCTGATGTGATTACGGGTACATTTTCTCTTTATAGTACTAATATAATTGCACTAATCAATCCTTGATCGACGCATTCTTATATTTGCATGCATTGGTAACTAGTATGAATTTGCCCATTGAGTCTATTGAGTTTGTGATTAAATTGTCAAACCTTTTAGGCAAGTGTGTGCTAGTTGATAAGACTTGTAAGAATTGCCCTTTGATGATTAGAGGTAACTGTTTCCTAGCTAACTTAATGTTGTTGCCACTTGATGAGTTGGATGCTATTTTGGGTATGGATTGGTTGACATCACATGATGCCAAGGTGAATTGTAGGCAGAAAATTATTGAATTGAAATGTGAATATGGTGAGCTGCCTGCTGTGATTTCGTCTATATGAGAAAGAGTTAAGAATCATTTCTTGCATATGTATAGAACACCAAAGTGTTTGAATTGAAGATTGAATCAGTGCCGGTAGTTTGTGATTTTCTGGATGTGTTCCTAGAAGAATTGCCAGGGTTGCCACCGGTTAGAGAAGTGGAGTTCACTATTGATTTGTTACCAGGGACTACTCTAATATCAATTTCTCCATATAGAATGGCTCCAACTGAATTGAAAGAGCTAAAAACCCAAATGCAAGAGTTGACAGATAAGGGATTTGCGAGACCGAGTTTTTCTCTTTGGGGTGCTCCGGTGTTATTCGTTAAAAAGAAAGACAGATCCATGAGACTTTGCATCGACTACTGACAACTGAACAAGGTGACCATAAAAAATAAGTATCCCTTGTTGAGAATTGACGATTTGCTCGACCAATTGAAAAGAAGGATAGTGTTTTCAAAAGAAGATTTATGATCTGGCTGCTATCAATTGAGGGTTAAAGAGTTAGATGTGCCAAAGACCGCATTTAGGACGAGGTATGGATATTATGAGTCCCTTGTGATGCCATTTGGATTAACTAATTCCCGACTATTTTTATGGACTTAATGAACCGAATTTTTCGATCGTACTTGGATAAATTTGTGGTTGTGTTTAAAAAAGACATTTTGATTTATTCTCAAGACGAGTCCGAGCATGCCGAGCACTTGAGGACGGTTTTGTAAACTTTGAGAGACAAGCAATTGTATGCAAAGTTTAGTAAAAGTGAGTTTTGACTTTGAGAAGTTAGATTTTTTAGACATATTATTTCGGGTGACGGCATTAGAGTTGACCCGAGTAAGATTTTGGTTATTGTTGATTGGAAACTATCGAAAAATGTATCTGAGGTTAGAAGCTTTTTGGGCTTAGCCAGATATTATCGACGCTTTGTTAAAGGATTTTCGATGATTGCTTCTCTGATGACCAAGTTGTTGCAAAAGGATGTTAAGTTCGAATGGACTGAAAAGTGCCAACAAAGTTTTGAGGAATTGAAAGCGATGTTGATTGAGGCACCAGTGCTAGTACAGCCTGAGTCTGGGAAAGAGTATGTGATTTCTAGCGATACGTCTTTAAATGGTCTTGGATGTGTACAGATGTAAGAGGGAAAAGTGGTAGCTTATGCCTCGAGACTGTTGAAACTGCACGAGAAGAACTATCCGATGCATGACTTGGAATTGGCTGCCATTGTGCTTGCTTTAAAGTTGTAATAGCCCATTTTAGACCCTAATCGGAACGAGTGGTTTCGGGACCACTTAATCGAGTCAACATATTGTTTTTATTGCTTTAATATGTTTTACAGCATGATAGATATATGGTGTGAAATTTCGTATAAAAATTTTATCGTTTGATAGATTAATTCGGTAAAAAGGACTAAATCGCATAAAGCGATAAACTTGAGTTCTATTGCATAAAGGGCTTATATGACTTTGTCTTTGTTAGTGGGAGTGCTTAAATGGTTATTTTACCATTTTAAATGGTAGTGGACATTTATGTCCTTATGTAATATGATTTTTCAATGGTTTTATATAGGTTACTTATGGTATTTTATAATTAAATGTTTATTAATTTCATTAAAACATGAAAATGCTTCATTTTCTTCATCTTCCACCGATTTTGAACAAAATAAAAGAAGGATTTGAGCTTTTCATTTGGCAAAGCTTCATTTAGCAATTAAGGTATGGTTTTGTCTTGATTTTTAATGATTTTTATGTTTTTGAGATTGTTGCAGCTCAGTTTAGCTGACCCGTACCTCAATTTTTGAAATTGGCTGTGTTTTTGAAATATGTCATTGATGAATACATGATTATTTTGATGAATAATGGTGAATTATTGATGTTTATTTTGGACATATACAAGTTTTACAAAGTAGTTTTTGATGAAAATGAGCTTTAAGGATTTAATTGAAAAGAAATAGAAATTATGTGGTTAGAAATGTGATTTTATGAAAGATATGTGCTTATATGAGATATATAAATATTCAGTTTTGATATATATAGGGTCTCATTGTGCAATTTGCTATTTTGTGTTTAAAGGACTAAATTGTAAAGTGCTAAAGTATAGGGGTTATTTGTAAATAGGCCAAAATATATGTTTTTAGACTAAATTAAATATGTTGGTGATTGAATAGCTGGATTTGCATTAATATAGATAAAGACAATCAAATCCCGGAACTGGATCGTGGAAAACGAAAGGTAGACGAGCAGATATCAGGGAATCAAGGTAAGTTCGTATAATTAGAATCGAACTTGTTTAAGGTTTATAATTATTGTTTTAATGCTATATGAATGCATAATGAACCATAGGCTCAAGTTTGCTTATTCGATATATGATGAATTTGATATGGTGTATATGTGAAATAATGAATAGAAATGCAAATTGGTTATATGTCCAAATGATTACCGAGTCCCGTTCAAACCGTACAAAGTCGTAGGATACAAGTGACATGTCACTAGGTCTACAGGATGGTTTGAGCTCCTGCATTTGTTGCGGACTCACCACAGTTCATGAGCTATATGTTCATCCTTCAGGATTACATGTTCAGTCTTCGGACTTATCGTTCAGCCTATAGGCTTACCGTTCATCCTTCAGGATCACTTGTTTAGCCTTTGGGCTTACCGTTACAGGCTTGAAAGAGCATACATGATGCATTGACAGATTTCAGGTTATACGTATATACACTGTGTGTGTATCACCTGAGTATCCCTCGATGTTCTTAAAGGTTCAATGGGCAATTATTTATAAATGTTATATGATGATCAAAGGATATATGAAGTACGTGATACATGAGTTACATGATTTATATGAACTATATGATGTGAATTACACGAATGAAATGTCATAAGTATTTGATATATGCTTGTGTTATGTGAATGATCCATTTGGAGAATGATTGATTAAAGATTTTGCAAGTACTAACTTGTGTATGATTGATGAGTAGGCAATATGAGCTTATAACTTGTTTTGACATTAATTATGAGCTTATCTCTAATGTTCGGTAAGTTTAATTCTACGTTATACGGGCTTACTAAGCTTTTAAAGCTTACCTTGTTTATTTTTCCTGTAACACCCCAAACCCGGCCCAGACGTTACGGCCAAGTCTGGTGTGTCACATTGAAGTGTTTTTCGAAAATCGTGTTTTCATTGAAAACCCTTCTTAATGTTTAGAAACTTTTACCGTCAAATTTGCATAAAACCTTAGCTTGTGTTTATCTTTCCAAAACGTGAGTTATCATAATAAACAAAACTTTGTTAACAACCTTGTAAAATCTTATGGGAAATTTTGAAAACTCGTAAACATATGTAGTTGCGGAAAACATGTTATTTTTAAAAACAGTTTAAGTTATCAGAAAATCAGATCCTCTTGTTATGGCTTGAAGTGAATGGATACTATGCACCAGGTAGGATTCAAGAGAAGAGGAGGTGAGTCATTTAGACTGCTTAAGTACGAAGCTCTTCCTAGATCCACTCCTAGACATGCACACATCCATTGCCACACTTTAACCTTGTGACTTGTCTACGAACAAATTAAGTTTCAATGTATTGAAGATATACATTTGTGAAAAACACTTACGTTGCGGAAGCTTTGCTCTACTTATCGAGATATTTTGAAAACAAGTAGCGTTTATAAAACCGTGCCCTAAAGCTAACCCATTAAGAACAATTTATATAATATCATACTTAAGCTAAAACAAATTAAAAATTATTAAAAGGCCCTTATTACAAACCCAAAATCAAAATAAAAGTAATTAAGATTAAATTGAAATAATTAACTTGATTTAAACCATCAGTCCTGTCCAAGTGGCCACTCTGAATCCCTCCCAGCTCCAAGTCCACCAATCTAAGTTCACCTGCGAGGATGGAAGAAGAAGGGGTGAGTTTGGAAAACTCAGTGTGTACAGAAAGCCCATCCAAAGCCCAAATAAGCTCAAGCCCACTGGGCCTAAGCCCTCAACCAGTCACAGTCAGATACTGGGCCAAAGCCCTATTCAGATAACAGTTTGGCCCATAGGCCCATAACAGTACAGTACAGTATAACAGTATGAATGCAACCCAATTGGAGAGACTACTCAACCCACCAACCGCTACACACCACCCGTACCAGCAAACACACCATGTGGGGAATAACTCGACCCACCCAGCCCACACACCACAGTTGCGGCATGGCTGCTCAGATAAACAGTATACGAGGCAAAGCCCCTTTCAGAAACAGTACGGGGCATAGCCCCTTTCAGTAACGTGGCAATGCCACTAGCACTTCCTCCATCAATAAATCCCAAATCCCATGCAACAGATATCATGATATGGCATGCAGTAAACATAAACAGTAAATCATGCAATTCAGTCAAATTCAGCCCTAGGGGTATAATGGTCATTTACACCTAGGGGTAAAATGGTAATTTCGCACCCTAAAGGGTATTTTAGTCATTTACACTATTATCACAAGTTTCAAGCATGTTACAGTCACTAACAGTCATTATTTTTGTCTTAGCATTCAACTTAACAGTTTTAAGCAGTTTCAGCTACTAGGCCCTAAAACCCCTAATGGGCCCTATAGCGCATATTAGTAAATTAAGCCCATTTTGTCCAAGTTTCATATTCAGTTACCGATCTTAGCAGTTTCAATCTTACAGCCTAATAGAACATAATTATTTCCTATTTTTACCCAATATTACCCATGTTTACCCAATTGGGCCCAAAAGCCCATTGGGCCCACATTCGGCCCATCGAGGCCCAACTTACCGAAGTGCACGAAATTGCACACTCAACTAACTTACCACTTATGGTTACAGATCCCATGATTTCCAATCATCTTGTGAGCATTCGCACATTCACAAGACCACATAATACCAACTTTCGGTTAATTGGCCTTTGCCGAATTAGACTAAAGAAGGGTTCGATACACACATGATTAATGTTGAAACGTTGACAAGATCCCCACATGATTATCCTATAATCGATCACTGACTTATTAGATTACGAATCCATGAAAACCATTGTAGAATCACTTACCACATTTGGCCAAAATAAAGTATTGACAACGACTTACCTTGTCGATGTCTAACTACTAGATCTAACTGCTTTAGCCTTCAATACTCCTTGATTGCTTGCCCTTAAGTCCACGCTAAACACATTTGAAACCAAAAGAAGAGACTATTAAAGTCCTTAGTCCAAAACGTTAGCCACCCCCTAGGGGTTTCGGCTCTTTTTTTTTCCTTAAGGCATCAACAACTCATAAAAAGGTTCGAACACTTACCAAAATGTTATTTTGCTGTAGTACTAATCCCGATCTGCCATAGTTCGAATCACGAATACGAAAAGAGTCATGTTCACGCTCTATAGTTCGGCTTTTGAAACACCACAAATCACGAAGGTTTCGATTAAATAAAAAAAAAAGATGAGAGATTCGACTTCTAGAGGATTCGGCTTAGGGACTTTTGAGAAAGATTGAGAAAGAAAAGAGAAATTGAAAAATAGAGATAATAGAAGAGAGGAGATGATAGTATAGGTTTGGTTTGAAAGAAATCACAAAAAGGAAGAGATGAAATAAAAGAAGAAAATAAGAGGAAAAAGAAGAGTAGAAGAAGATAGGTTTGATTAGAAAAGATGAACAAAAAGGGAATAATTCCTAAAAGAAGAAATTCGGTACTTAATTAATTCTCCCCATCTAAATCAAATTCCTACAATTACTCCTTGAATTTTGCTACCACCGGATTTAAATTCCATCCAAAATAAATTTGAATTGCTTCCAACTTCTTCCTTGATTTTAGCTAAAAAAATAAAAGTTTGAATTTAATTCAAACTTTTCCCACCGAATGGCAGCTTATCCACTGCTTGCACAGCAAGTCTCCCGCACAGCATGCTGCTAGGAAGCGCCCCAGCCCCGCACGTCTCCTTCCGCGCGCGCACAACAAAAAGGCCTCCCCTCTTGCACTTAGCGCTGCTCGAACCTGGGACATCCAGGTAACCCAGCACGCTGCTGGCCACTGGGACACGTTTTCTTCTTCGATAAAATAGCGTTCTGCTTAACTTTAAACATTACCTGCTGACATCCTGGGTCCTTTTCTAAAAATAAAACAGAACATACATGCGCCTGCCTGGACTCGAACTCGTGCCACCCTGGGACTCCTAACGCACCGCTACCACTGTGCCACAAGCCTTTTTGTGGCATAACTCAGTCGCAACTATACTTAAACCTTACCTTAGTGTGACCTGGCTTCTAAAAATAAAAAGCAACCTTGCGCGCACCGTGCCTTGAATCCAGGCACTTCCTACAACCTCCTAGCGCCACTGCCACTGGACCAAGCTTCCTTCTGTGTCTAAACTCAGCCTAAAATATATATAAGTCCTATTGCCCAGATTCCCCTAAAGAAGCAAAAATTACTAATTTTTTTTTCTAGAATTTTGGATTAATCCCAAAGTTTCCCCACAATATAAATACTTCCAAATTTATTTAGAAACTAAATTTAAACACCAAATTAATAATAATGTCATATATATTTTTATATAAGTAATAAAAAATAAAAATAATAACAATAATAATTTTATAAATATATTTTTATAAAAAATTTCAAATACAGTAATTTTTTTCTTAATAATAATAGTTATAATTTTCATAAATCAGTAAAAATAAATACAGTAAAATTTTCTAATAATATTTTAATTTAAACACTAAATTAACAACAATAATTTTATAAACATATTTGTATCTAATAATTATAATGATAATAATAATAATTTATAATTTTCATAAAAAATTAAAATATCAGTAATAATAACAGAAATATTTTATCAATAATAATTAATTAAAAAATTTTTTCTAACACTAGTAATATTTAAAACTTCTCAATATTCAGATTTTCTTCTATCGGAATCCCGACTCAAAGCCCAATTCTTCTAGACCCAAATTCAGGGTGTTACAACTCTACCCTCCTTAAAGAAATTTCGTCCTCGAAATTTTTCAAAACTAAAATAATCGTGCAACACTTATGCTACTACGCTACCGCTGCGCACTCTGATCTAAATAATTTTAGTACGACCCAAAACATCTAATTACCGAGGTAAATAATCATTTATCAAGTACGCATTCAGTTCGTATCTAAACGACACATATCAAATAACTACAGAGTTCTCAAAAAATTTTACTATTCAATCGTATGTCTTATGAAGAGATAGTATTTTAAAGTTTTTTGTTTTTATGGAATCATAGCCTAGCTACAGTCTCAATCTTTTAGTTTCCCTACAGTCTCAGTCTCTATAGCTTTTCAGTATTAACCTAGTTACAGTGTCATAATAAGGTCTTGGTTCTATCTTCAATTACAGTACAGTACTGTATATGAAAGAACACTTACAGACTTGGTGCCGGGGATTCAGTGTGCCACTTCTTTGGTTATCAGATTTTAGAAATCCAGAAAAACTTAATCCTTTAAAAATCAAAACTTTAAACATGTTTACCAAAAAAATAACATTGAAAAGAGCTTCCTTAAAGAATTTTTCCAAAACCATTTCCAACATACCCTTCTTGGGCCTAAATTTAAAAATTTATAAAAGACCTTTTAGACCCGATCCACAGCCGAGTTGTTGCAACCGGGCTCTGATACCACTAAATGTAACACCCCAAACCTGGCCCAGACGTTACGGCCAAGTCTGGTGTGTCACATTGAAGTGTTTTTCGAAAACCGTGTTTTCATTGAAAACCCTTCTTAATGTTTAGAAACTTTTACCGTCAAATTTGCATAAAACCTTAGCTTGTGTTTATCTTTCCAAAACGTGAGTTATCATAATAAACAAAACTTTGTTAACAACCTTGTAAAATCTTATGGGAAATTTTGAAAACTCGTAAACATATGTAGTTGCGGAAAACATGTTATTTTTAAAAACAGTTTAAGTTATCAGAAAATCAGATCCTCTTGTTATGGCTTGAAGTGAATGGATACTATGCACCAGGTAGGATTCAAGAGAAGAGGAGGTGAGTCATTTAGACTGCTTAAGTACGAAGCTCTTCCTAGATCCACTACTAGACATGCACACATCCATTGCCACACTTTAACCTTGTGACTTGTCTATGAACAAATTAAGTTTCAATGTATTGAAGATATACATTTGTGAAAAACACTTACGTTGCGGAAGCTTTGCTCTACTTATCGAAATATTTTGAAAACAAGTAGCGTTTATAAAACCGTGCCCTAAAGCTAACCCATTAAGAATAATTTATATAATATCATACTTAAGCTAAAACAAATTAAAAATTATTAAAAGGCCCTTATTACAAACCCAAAATCAAAATAAAAGTAATTAAGATTAAATTGAAATAATTAACTTGATTTAAACCATCAGTCCTGTCCAAGTGGCCACTCTGAATCCCTCCCAGCTCCAAGTCCACCAATCTAAGTTCACCTGCGAGGATGGAAGAAGAAGGGGTGAGTTTGGAAAACTCAGTGTGTACAGAAAGCCCATCCAAAGCCCAAATCAGCTCAAGCCCACTGGGCCTAAGCCCTCAACCAGTCACAATCAGATACTGGGCCGAAGCCCTATTCAGATAACAGTTTGGCCCATAGGCCCATAACAGTACAGTACAGTATAACAGTATGAATGCAACCCAATTGGGGAGACTATTCAACCCACCAACCGCTACACACCACCCGTACCAGCCAACACACCATGTGGGGAATAACTCGACCCACCCAGCCCACACACCACAGTTGCAGCATGGCTGCTCAGATAAACAGTATACGAGGCAAAGCCCCTTTCAGAAACAGTACGGAGCATAGCCCCTTTCAGTAACGTGGCAATGCCACTAGCACTTCCTCCATCGATAAATCCCAAATCTCATGCAACAGATATCATGATATGGCATGCAGTAAACATAAACAGTAAATCATGCAATTCAGTCAAATTCAGCCCTAGGGGTATAATGGTCATTTACACCTAGAGGTAAAACGGTAATTTCGCACCCTAAAGGGTATTTTAGTCATTTACACTATTATCACAAGTTTCAAGCATGTTACAGTCACTAACAGTCATTATTTTCGTCTTAGTATTCAACTTAACAGTTTTAAGCAGTTTCAGCTACTAGGCCCTAAAACCCCTAATGGACCCTATAGCACATATTAGTAAATTAAGCCCATTTTGTCCAAGTTTCATATTCAGTTACCGATCTTAGCAATTTCAATCTTACAGTCTAATAGAACATAATTATTTCCTATTTTTACCCAATATTACCCATGTTTACCCAATTGGGCCCAAAAGCCCATTGGGCCCACATTCGGCCCATCGAGGCCCAACTTACCGAAGTGCACAAAATTGCACACTCAACTAACTTACCACTTATGGTTACAGATCCCATGATTTCCAATCATCTTGTGAGCATTCATACATTCACAAGACCACATAATACCAACTTTCGGTTAATTGGCCTTTGCCGAATTAGACTAAAGAAGGGTTCGATACACACCTGATTAATGTCGAAACGTTGACGAGATCCCCACATGATTATCCTATAATCGATCATTGACTTATTAGATTACGAATCCATGAAAACCATTGCAGAATCACTTACCACATTCGGCCAAAATAAAGTATTGACAACGACTTACCTTGTCGATGTCTAACTACTAGATCTAACTGCTTTAGCCTTCAATACTCCTTGATTGCTTGCCCTTAAGTCCATGCTAAACACATTTGAAACCAAAAGAAGAGACTATTAAAGTCCTTAGTCCAAAACGTTAGCCACCCCCTAGGGGTTTCGGCTCTTTTTTTTCCTTAAGGCATCAACAACTCATAAAAAGGTTCGAACACTTACCAAAATGTTATTTTGCTGTAGTACTAATCCCGATTTGCCATAGTTCAAATCACGAATGCGAAAAGAGTCATGTTCACGCTCTATAGTTCGGCTTTTGAAACACCACAAATCACGAAGGTTTCGATTAAATGAAAAAAAGATGAGAGATTCGACTTCTAAAGGATTCGACTTAGGGACTTTTGAGAAAGATTGAGAAAGAAAAGAGAAATTGAAAAATAGAGATAATAGAAGAGAGGAGATGATAGTATAGGTTTGGTTTGAAAGAAATCACAAAAAGGAAGAGATGAAATAAAAGAAGAAAATAAGAGGAAAAAGAAGAGTAGAAGAAGATAGGTTCGATTAGAAAAGATGAACAAAAAAGGGAATAATTCCTAAAAGAAGAAATTCGGTACTTAATTAATTCTCCCCATCTAAATCAAATTCCTATAATTGCTCCTTGAATTTTGCTACCACCGGATTTAAATTCCATCCAAAACAAATTTGAATTGCTTCCAACTTCTTCCTTGATTTTAGCTAAAAAAACAAAAGTTTGAATTTAATTCAAACTTTTCCCACCGAATGGCAGCTTATCCACTACTTGCACAGCACGCTGCTAGGAAGCGCCCCAGCCCCGCACGTCTCCTTCCGCGCGCGCACAACAAAAAGGCCTCCCCTCTGGCGCGTAGCGCTGCTCGAACCTGGGACATTCAGGTAACCCAGCACGCTGCTGGCCACTGGGACACGTTTTCTTCTTTGATGTAATAGCGTTCCGCTTAACTTTAAACATTACCTGCTGACATCCTGGGTCCTTTTCTAAAAATAAAATAGAACATACATGCGCCTGCCTGGACTCGAACCCGTGCCACCCTGGGACTCCTAACGCACCGCTACCACTGTGCCACAAGCCTTTTTGTGGCATAACTTAGTCGCAACTATACTTAAACCTTACCTTAGCGTGACCTGGCTTCTAAAAATAAAAAGCAACCTTGCGCGCACCGTGCCTTGAACCCAGGCACTTCCTACAACCTCCTAGCGCCACTGCCACTGGACCAAGCTTCCTTCTGTGTCTAAACTCAGCCTAAAATATATATAAGTCCTATTGCCCAGATTCCCCTAAAGAAGCAAAAATTACTAATTTTTTTTTCTAGAATTTTGGATTAAACCCAAAGTTTCCCCACAATATAAATACTTCCAAATTTATTTAGAAACTAAATTTAAACACCAAATTAATAATAATGTCATATATATTTTTATATAAGTAATAAAAATAAAAATAATAACAATAATAATTTTATAAATATATTTTTATAAAAAATTTCAAATACAGTAATTTTTTTCTTAATAATAATAGTTATAATTTTCATAAATCAGTAAAATAAATACAGTAAAATTTTCTAATAATATTTTAATTTAAACACTAAATTAACGACAATAATTTTATAAACATATTTGTATCTAATAATTATAATGATAATAATAATAATTTATAATTTTCATAAAAATTTAAAATATCAGTAATAATAACAGAAATATTTTATCAATAATAATTAATTAAAATTTTTTTTAACACTAGTAATATTTAAAACTTCTCAATATTCAGATTTTCTTCTATCGGAATCCCGACTCAAAGCCCAATTCTTCTAGACCCAAATTCAGGGTGTTACATTTCCCTTGTTTTATAGATTCAGAAGCTAGCTCGATTTTCGGACGAGTCGGAGACTTGCTATCACACTATCCATCATGCTTTTGGTACTTTTGAATCTTTGTAAATAAGATGGTCATGGCATGTATAGGCTAGTTGTTTAGTGAATGTTTATGTTTAGCTTTGCAAATGAATGTGGTATGTTTTGGGCACTTATTCAAGCTATGAGATATAGCTTGTTTGGTGTATGTTTAACCTATTTTGAACAACTATTGTTATGTGTTCTATATGGTAAAGTTTGTGATGAAAGATGTTGATAGAAATGGTAAGTGTCATGCTTGAGTTGGTTAGCTATGAAATGGTTCATTTTATGTCTAAAATGCTTGTTTTGATTGCCAAATGGTGTATGAAATGTTGTGGTTATTTTGATGCTTGTAGGGATGACCCATTTGGGTGGCAAAATGGCTTAAACCAAGCCTACATTGTACCATACGGTCTGAGCACAAGGGCGTATGACTCAGCCGTGTAACCCCTGCACCTAAAATATTTTAGGCAGTCTTGCGCACGGCCTAGACACACGGGCGTGTCTGGTAGTCGTGTGGTATTTGACAGTGTTGGGCACAGACTGGATACACGGGTGTATCTAGTGACCGTGTGGGGTTTGACAGTATTGCCCATGGACCGAGTGCATGGGCGTATCTAGTGGGGCACGACCGTGTTGGTGTACACAGGCTAGGGACACGGCACTAAACTTGTTTTAATGATTTCAAATTATTAAATAAAGGTTATTTACGTAATTTAATAAATAATATAATTTATATTATAATAAAACATTAAAGAAATCATGCATGTGTTATCATCTTTTGACCGAAACTAGTAAAAGGAAAGAAAAAGAAAAACCAAGCCATATTCAGCCATTGTTGATTCAAATTCAAGGTTAGTTTGGTTTCAGTTTTCGATAGTTTTTAAGTTTTTGAGATCGTTGCTTCGAATACTCTCCAACCCATGCTCGAATTTTTAATTTTGATGAATATTTAGAGTTATGCCATTGATGAATAATTGTGTTTTGTGATGTTTGATGATGAATTATGAAATATATGTTTTGGACTAATATATTTTGTATTGGAATTTTTGATGAATTTGAGTAATTAGGGCTTAATTGAAAAAAATGATAAATTAAGGGACTAAATTGTGAAATAAATGAAATGTTTGGATTTATATAAATACGAGGAACATTTGGCCTAAGCATGTTGTATGGAGATTTTGTGTATTTTGTGTTTTATGCAATTAGGACTAATTTGTAAAAGTGTGAAATATTAAGGGTAAAATGGTAATTTGCCCATTTATGTGTTGTTGGATTAAATTGAATGGTATTGTGTTTGAATGGGATTAATTTGAAATTTTATAGATCAAGAACAGAAGAAATCGGACTTGGATTGAGGGAAAGCAAAAATAGTCGAATAGTCGATTTACATCGTTTGTCGATATCCGAGGTAAGTTTATAAGCAAATAAATGTCGTTAATTTTGAATATAAATTAACTTGATATGCTGATTTGAATATTATGGATTTATAATTGAGATGGTCGAATGTGATTATGCATAGAAATAATGTGTTCGAGTTTAATTCGATCGAGTTACGACATCTAAAAGACCGTATGAATTTTAAGGAATAACTAGGATTTTTGATATATGAATTATTTGTAAGACTGATTTTATATCAATGATATTCGGGCTCTGAGTTTAGCAGGCCTTGTGCCTGTGTATTATATCAGGCTTTAAGCTTAGCAGGCCTTGTGCTGGTGTGTTATATCAGGCTTTAAGCCTAGCAGGCCTTGTGCCGATGTGTTATATCAGGCTTGTGCCTAGTAGGCTTTATGCCGGTGTATTATTATAGGCTTTATGCCTAGAAGGTTTTATGCTGTTATGGTATCGATTGTGATTAACAAGTTAAAACGAGCAGGTATGTTTAGTCTTATGTTAAGTATATCTGTGTATATGAAAGGTATGTTCAGTCTTATGTTAAGCATATGTGTGTTATTTGGAAGCTTGAACTATGAGTATGTAAAGATGAAAGCTTGTGCATAAATGGTTGGTTATGACAAAAATGGTTTGAGATTTGTGAATGTATTAGTATTATTTGTATATGTGTATATTCGGCCTTGATAATTTGTTTATGAAAGTAGATGTTGTTTATATTTTTACTTATGACTTACTAAGCTAAGATAGCTTACTGTGTGTATTTTTGCTTCAATTTTATAGACTTTGGAAGCTAGTTACGGGCTCGGGGATCATCAGTGAAGCCATCCATACTATCGTTTATTTTTCGGTACTATTCAAAGTTTGAATTCAAACTTATGGCATGTATAAGCTAGTATGTTAATGCCTTATTTTGGACATAAATATATAATATGCCATGCAAAAATGGCTTATTATTTTGATGTATTAAATGCTATGTTTTGATTAATTGGTATTCGTGCTGGTCTTGATTTTGTGGTTCAGGCATAGTATATACATGAACGATTATATGTGAATTTAGTAATAAGCTTAGTAGATGTATGTGATACTTAGTAAGGTTGCTTGGTATAGTTGATATGTATTGTAATATGCTTAATTTCTTGGATGTTGTATGCGGCATTTTGGGTGTGAAAATGGATACATATGTGATATGTGGTAAACATATTATATATATTAATGATTTAGTTAAATGTTGATTATATAGATGTTGAGTAAGAATCGGCCTTGCTAGGTATACTTATATGAACCATGTTTTTATGTTTAGCAAAGGTTTCATTATATGACAAAATGATAATGTATATTGGGCTATATTTTATAAATGAGATTATAGTATGATTTGATACTAATGTGAATTGTTTATGCATAAATCGATGTTTGTGTTAATAGACAAAGTTATGGGCACAATCGGTTGCTATCATGAAATTTGAGTTTGTAAGTTATATGTGACTTTGATACTTGATCTTTTATAACTTGGTGGTTTGTCTAAGTGGTATAATATAATATGTTTCATTGATTTAGATTCAGCTTTTAAGCTATAATTTATATGCATGAGTTGATTGAGTAAATGAAGCGGACTTTGTGTTAAGGTATAGGTAATAAGTATCTTAAAGTTTGCTTTGGCGTTTTAAAATGACCATTTAAATAGTAGTTTTGCTTATGTTTAAATGATTATTTGAACATCACAAGTAGTAGTTTTCATGTATTAGACAAAGTTAGCAAGAGTTAATGCTTATTCGAATATATTATTTTATTATATTCATGAATGTAATCTTTGATTGAGCTATTAGCTTTATATTTGACATGCATTTATGTTATGTGTAATTGGTATATGCGGCATCTTTGTTTACAAACTTTTGTGATTGGATGCGTATTGAAATAAACTATATGAATTATATGATTACAAATTGTCTGTAATGTGTTTCCAAATGAATTGTAATAAGTTATATTAGATTATTATTCTAATATGACCGGTTTAAGAAATTGAACATGTGTTCGACTATGATTGTTTGGATAATTTGTTTTGTCTGGTAATATCTCATAACCTTTCCGGTGACGGATTCAAGTTAGGGGTGTTACATGATGTCCTAAAAGGATTTGAATTTACGGCGACGAAGGTGGCTCGAACTATTAAAAGACTATGAGTTAGTGATCGATTATCACCTAGAAAAAGCGAACGTGGTCGTCGATGCTTTGAGTAGGAAATCCTTGTTTGCTTTGAGAGCTATGAATACAAGTTTGACCTTGTCTAGTGATGGTTCAGTCTTGGCTGAAATGAGAGCTAGACCGACATTTCTTCAGCAAATATACGAAGCTCAGAAAAGTGATAGTAATTTGCAAGCCAAAAGAGCTTAGTGTGAATCAACGAGTGAGTCAGATTTTCGAATCGGGACCGATGACTTCTTGATGTTCCGAGGCAAAGTTTGTGTTCCAAAGGATGCTAAGTTGATTCAGAAAATTTCACACGAAGCACATAGTGGTCAGTTCATCCAGGAAGTACCAAAATGTAAAATGATTTAAAGATTTTGTATTTGTGGCCGGGTATGAAAAAGGATATTTTGAATTTGTATCAAAGTGTTTGATATGTCAGCAAGTGAAAGTTGAGCATCAAGTGCCCTCGAGTTTACTTTAACCAGTGATGGTACCCGAGTGGAAATGGGACAGGATTACTATAGACTTAGTAATGGGGTTACCTTTGACTCCGAAGGAGAAGGATGTCATTTGGGTTGTCATGGATCGATTGACAAAATTGGCTCACTTTATCCTAGTACGTACCAACTATTCACTTGATAAATTAGCGGAGTTGTACATTACTGAAATCGTGAAATTGCATGGAGTACCTTTGTCGATCATTTTTTATCGAGACCCAAGGTTTACTTTGAGGTTTTGGAAAAAGTTGCAAGAAGCCTTGGGTACAAAGTTGAACTTTAGTACCGTATTTCATCCGCAAACCGATGGTCAATCCAAAAGAGTAATTCAGATCCTTGAGGATATGCTCTGGTGTTGTCTATTGGAATTCCAAGGTAATTGGGAAAAGTATTTACCATTTGTAAAGTTTGCCTATGACAACAATTCTTAGTCGAGTATAAAAATGGCACCATATGATGCATTATTTGGCCGTAAGTGTCGGACTCCTTTGTATTGGACTGACTCAGAGAAAGACAGATTCACAGGGTCAATTTGGCCAGAGAAACCGAGGAGAAGGTAAAAGTGATTCGTGATTGTTTGAAAGTCGCTTCAGACAAACAAAAGTTGTACGCAGATTTGAAAAGAAAAAAGATTAAATTTCAGACTGGTGATAAAGTGTTTCTGAAGGTGTCTCCGTGGAAAAAGATTCTGAGATTTGGCCGAAAAGGCAAGTTAAGTCCGCGTGTTATTGGTCTGTAAGAGGTAATCTAAAGAATTGGGCCACTGGCATATCAGTTGGCTTTGCCGGTAGAATCAGAAAGGATTCACAACGTGTTTCATGTCTCAATGTTGCAACGATATCATTCTGACCCATCGCATGTAATTTCACTGACAGAGGTTGAGATTCGACCGGATATGACATATGAGGAAGAATCGATTAAGATTTTGGCTTTGGAAGTCAAAAAATTGAGGAATAAAAGTATAGCATTAGTGAAAGTGTTATGGCATAGACATGGGGTTGAAGAGGCCATGTGGGAACCCGAAGAAGCCATGAGAAAACAGTACATAAACCTCTTTTTTGGTAAAGGGTGTTACAGACCATGTCTAGGACGTGGTGTCAGTACTAGATTTCGTGTAAGACCATGTCGGGACATGGCATCGATATGAGTTTTCGTGTAAGACCATAGCTAGGCTATTGGCATCGATATTGAATTGCATGTCAGACCATATCTGGGATATGGCATTGTGTGACCTATGTATGACTCTCAAATATCTTTAGTGATTTTGAGTGGTTCAACGGGCCTTGTTTAGATGAGAACGAAAGTACATGCTAAGTAAGTAATATAGGTATGTACGAAGTCCATATGACTATTGGATGGTATAATAACGATGAGTTAAAATGTGATGTTTAGTAATGCTCTTATGATAAGGTTATGATTGGGTAAGAAATGGCTATGAGAGTTTAGTAACGTTTATACCAATTTCCATTGTGGATTTTGTGTGATTAAGTTATAAATATGATGTTTATTATTGTCATAAAAACTTACTAAGCTATATATCTTACCCCTCTTTTCTTTCTATTGTTTTATCATGTCACCAAGCTAGTTCGGGTATTAGGAATCATAGGAGTTTGCATCATACTATCAAGGCTTTATTTTGGGGTATTTGTATTTTTTATATTTTGAAAGTATGACATGTATAGAGACTTGGTCATTTTGTATATGTGTCATAGTGATTGGGCTAATGATATTGGCTTATATTAGTTAAGTGATTATTTTGTATAAGGCCATTTGAAATTGGCTGATGTTGATTATAAGTAATCATATGGTGATACATTGTATGGATATGGCACTTGCATGATTTAAGTTGATAATTATAGGTGTTTGGTTTCTTAAGTATGCTATGATTTGTGTCTTTGAATTGATATAAGTGTTTATGAGTTTCAGGGTGGCAATAGGCTTGGTAAATAGCCTATGCATTGTCCACACAGGTAGACACACATGCATGTGTCTAGGCCGTGTATGACACATGGTCAGCCTCATGGCGTGTGAATAGGCGGTGTGTCCCTTGCAATTTAATTTCGAGAAGCAAAATGCCGAATATGGGGCACACGGGCAAAGACACACGCATGTGTCTCAACCGTGTGAATGGCACGGCCTTAGACACGGACGTCTACTAAGAGGGTGTGAAGTATGCATCTATTTTGTGAGAATTTAATTCATCACACGGCCTAGCGCACGAGTGTGTGGCTTGGCCGTGTGGTTTTATTTGGTTGATGACATCACAAATAAAAAGTTACATGGAGTATGGAAACGGGCGAGTGTAATCACACAGCCTACCCACACAGCCATGTCCTGTATCCACACGCCGTGTGACCCTGTTGAGGGAAAAAAATTCCAGTTTCAAAGTATGTTTGGGCCTGTAGGCTCATTTTAGGATGATGTGAATGAATGTGAAAAGTTTTAAATTTGAATGGAAATTTATGGCTCGGTTTTGTACGATTTCTTGTGTTTGAGTCTGGTAATGCCTCATATCTTATTTCGGCGTAGAACACGGGTAAGGGGTGTTACATTTAGTGGTATCAGAACTATGGTTTAGTCAATTTTTGGACAACCTAGTATGTGTACGAGTCTAGCTATACATGCCATATATATTGTGATAGTGTGACGACTCCTGACAACTTAAATTGTGCTTTCATATAGTAAATGGATCCCGATCGAGCCGTAGCTGATGACATAGAAAGTAATGCGTTTGCCCCCACACAAGGGATAGCGCGAGTCAATAGTAGGCATGTGACAACTAGTCATAGAAGATAGGCTTGAGAAGCCATTCTCTATTTGATGGATGAGTGGGATACAGAGTTTATTCGGGTGAATCTGAATGCTCAACCTCCACCACCCTTCCTATTCCTCAACCGGTTCCCGTAGCTCCCTAAGGTGTGGAGATGGTAAGATCGAATAAGCCTCCGGTCGATAAAATTCGAAAGTATGGGGCCGAAGAATTCAGGGCTAATGTAGATGATGATCCTAAGAGGGCAAAATTCTGGCTTGAAAATACCGTTCTGGTATTTGATGAACTTTCATGCACACCTGAAGAGTGTTTGAAATGTGCTATATCACTGCTAAGGGATGTAGCATATCATTGGTGGAAGACTCTAGTATCGGTGGTACCGAGAGAAAGGGTTACATGGGAGTTGTTTCAAGAAGAATTCCGAAAGAAATATATTAGTCAGTGGTTTATCAATCAGAAGCGTAAGAAATTTCTTGAGCTAAAACAGGATCGAATATTAGTGACAGAATATGAGTGGGAATTTGTCAGGCTTAGTAAGTATGCTCGGGAGTGTGTTTCTTCCAAGCCTATTATGTGTAAAAGGTTTGAAGATGGATTAAATGAGAATATTAAGCTGTTATTTGGGATTTTAGAAATTAAAGAATTTGTCGTATTGGTTGAACGAGCTTGCAGAGCTGAAAAATTAAGTAAAGAGAAGAGAAAGGCTGAGAATGAGGCTAGAGATGCAAGAAAAATGCCGATGAGTAAGTCATTTCCATCTCAATCAAAGTAATCCGGAGAAATGTATTCTCATTCAAATGTATCGGCTGGACATTCACGTAGAGACCGCAGGAAGCTATACTCGAATTCTAAAGCTCAAGCTACCTCGATTGCTAGTGTGGGAAATGTTAGGTCCAATAGACCTAAATGCCAGCATTGTGGTAAGCAACATCCCGGTGAGTGTAGAACAAATAGCCAAGCTTGTTTCAAGTGTGGTTATCACGCGACTAAACATATATCTGTCTTTCAACAGATTCATCCCCCAAGCAACCGGTTGAAAGCTGAAAGATGAATCTCATGCCACCAGAGATATTCTCTACCCTTCAAGATTTTAAACCAACGATCCTAAAACAGGCAGAAAACCATAACGAAATTAGACATGAGAGAGGAAGGAGATTCGGCCTTATTAACAGAAGGGTAAGAGTGAGCAAGGTAAAACAAATTGATAAGTAACACTCTTACCTACCTAACACCATAAAGGAGGACTTTGATAGAATGCTAGAGGATAATTGCTGAAAGGAAAAGCAATATTCAGCCAAGGTACCAAAAACAAAAGGTAAACAATGATGATTGAGAAGAACTTGAGAGATTAAGGGGGACAAAGAGAGAGTACAATCAGCCAATGATAGAACAAGAAGGTCGGCTTGTAAAAACGTGTAAAAAAAGAGAGGAAGAAAGGGAAGGTATATTCGGCCTAAGAACAAATACTTGGGGGCGAAAGAGTGTAAAAACCAAAAGAGAATTTGGTAAGCCTAAAGTTGAAAAGAAGAAAAAAGAAAAAGAAAAAGAAAAATAATAAAACTGAATGGCACCTCTTAACTAGCAAAGTTCAGCACAAAACAACACCCCAAAAGGTACTAGTAGGTTCGGCCAACACCCACGAAACTCAAATCGACACAAGGAAAGCAATTGCCGAATTCCACTTTGCGAAAATCGAATTCCCTAAGTCTTAAACCAATATTTGGCACACTCTCCCTCATCAATTCAAACTCCTAAACTTCCTTCAATAATCTCTCCTTGAACCACTCCTTGATATCCTCCACAACTTACTCTAAGACCAGTTCAAACTCTCACCCAACAGAGTTGAAATCCACTTCAAACTCTTGTCGCCCCATGAAGCAAAATAAATACCTCTTTGCCCAATGTGTGACTTGAACACAAGACTCCTAGTAGCTGTAATCATGCCATTAACCACCTTTACCATCAGGCTCCTTGTGTTATAACTTATCCTCAATATTTTATAAAGCCTACATGCTAATGTCCAGGTTTATTCAAGGAAAAACCAAAAATTCTACACACGCCAAGACTTGAACCTCTGACCCCATGAACACTCCACATGCCACTTACCACTAGACCACTAGGCTTTTTGTGTCATAAATTCACCATGATTATTCTTAAAGCCTACCTTCTAAAGGCAAGGTTCATTTAAGAGAGAAACATAGATTTTTGCTAAACCCCAAGTTTGAACCCAAGACTTCTCCAACACTTCTCAGGGCCCTTAACCACTAAAGTAGACATTTAATTGTGTCATTTTCTTACACAATTAAATATTTTTGTACAGCCTCCCAACTGATCCATACTCAAGGACCAATACTTTTAGGCCCAAATTTGGGGCGTTACACTCCTATACATATTTTACAACTTTTGCAAATAGGTCCTTTTCAACTTTTTCACCGAAAATCACCTAGCAAAAGTCGGTTATCACACATCTAACTTTCATATTCTACCATTAGACATCAAAATACATGTATTTCTAGCATGGGTAAAATTTTAAACATGAACCCTACTTCAAAGTAATGGTAGAAATAGGTAAATCAAGTGATAATGACTTTAAAAACGTAAAGAGCATTAAAAACGGGGCTAGGATGTACTTATTATCAAGCTTGAAAGTTGAAGAAACCCTATCTATGGAGAGCTTGAGCATTTCGGCTATGGGATGAAGATGGACATCAAATTTTGACTTTATTTCCCCTTTTTATTCTTTTATTAACCAAATGACCAAAATGCCCTTTTAGCCTTTCTTTGAAATTTTGCCCTTCCATATCCATTTTTGTCCATCATGATATATAATGGTCTAATTACTAAATAAGGACCTCTAATTTACAATTTCATTTCAATTAAGCACCCAATGCTTCTAGAACACATATTTTGTACTTTTTTGCAATTTAGTCCTAATAGTCAAATTGGACCCTCTATCAATAAAATTTCGTAATGAAACTTTCACATATGCATTCAATCATACTATAAACCTTACAAATTTATCACAATAAATTTTTCTACTTCAGATTCGAGGTCCCGAAACCACTGTTCTGACTTGGCCCTAAATCGGGCTATTACAACTCTCCCCTATTTAAGGATTTTCGTCCCCGAAAATCTTATCAAAAAAGAGGTTTGGGTAGTATTTTCTCATGGCTTCCTTAAGTTCCCACATAGCCTCTTCTACCCCATGCCTTTGCCATAGAACTTTTACTAAGGCTATACTTTTATCTTAACTATTTAACTTCCGGAGCTAAAATCTTAATCGGTTCTTTATCATACGTCATATCCAATCGAATCTTAATCTCTATTGGGGAAATCACATGTGAAGGATCAGAACGGTATCGTCGCAACATCGACACATGGAACACATTGTGAATCATTTCCAATTCTGCCAGTAAGGCTAACCAGTATGACATTG
This sequence comes from Gossypium stocksii, assembly GCA_020496765.1. Taxonomy (NCBI): domain Eukaryota; kingdom Viridiplantae; phylum Streptophyta; class Magnoliopsida; order Malvales; family Malvaceae; genus Gossypium; species Gossypium stocksii. The sequence goes on from CM035624.1 coordinate 50,289,931, forward strand.
TGATTTCGAGTGGTTCAACGAGCCTAGTTTATACGAGAACAAAAGTACATGCTAAGTAAGTAATACAGGTACGTACGAAGTGTAACACCCTTAACCTGTATCCGTCACCGAACTAGGGTCAAGAGTTATTACCAGACATTTCGGAACATTTTATAAACATTTTACAAAGCATCAATTATACATCAATTCATAGCAATTCACACACATATAGTCCCTTTAGAAGGTTTATGTGACTTTAAACATGCATTAGAGAAGGTTCGAGACTAAACCAGTCTCGTATGAAATTTTTTGAAACTTAACAATTTTCTAAGTTATAAAGGTCACACGCTCGTGTGAACAGGCCGTGTGCCTCGCACGGTATTAGACACACCCGTGTGTCTAGGCTGTAGGAAAATAGGGCATATGTAATGCCCCGAATTTTAGGCCTAGAAGGAATAGGTTTTGAGCAAGTGATCAATTAAGAGACTGCACATAAGTTTTTAGTGGTGCAAGAAAGTGACACAAACATTTGTTTGCTTCAGTGGTTAAGTGTCCTAAGAAGTGTGGGAAGTCTTGGGTTCAAATCTAGGCTCTAGCAAAATTTTAGTTTTTCTTTTAAGTAAACCTTGACTCGAGCTTGTAGGCCTTATAAATAATTGTGGTTGATTTATGTCACAAAAAGCCTAGTGGTTTAAGGGTAAGTGATGTGTGAAATGTGCAAGGGGTCTGAGGTTCAAGTGGTGGCATTGCAATGAGGGGAGTATTTATTTTGCTGCCTGGGTTGTGTAGGAGGTGGAGTTGGACTGGGACTCTGAGTTGAATTGGTCCTGAGGTGTTTGAATGGAATTGGAATGGGAGGTTGGAGTGATTTGTGGAGTGAATTGTGGAGGGATAAGGGGAGAGATATTTGCAGAAAATCAAAGAGCTTGAATTAGGGGTGGTACCGTTTGGGAGGACTCTAATTCGACTTTGAGTGGGTTTGTGCCAATTTTGCTAAGGAAAAACTCAAGTTTCGGCTGAGCATTTTTCATTTTTGGTTTGCAGTGAGTTTGAGTGTTACTTTTTGTTTTGGGCAATGTGGTTATTGAGGTTACCTATTGGCTCTACATTTGTTGTTTTCATTTTTTTCGAAGTTTGAAGTGGCGAAATTTTGTGCTGCCTTTCCAAAGTTTTTCTTTTCTCCTTCTTTTGATCTCTATCCCTGCCAAGTTATTTTCTTTTGTTTTCTCTCTTCTTCCATTTCTCTTAGCCGAATATACTCACTTCTCTATTATCTTCTTTTTTTTTTTTCTGCTTTTCTAACCTTGGCCGATTGTTGTTTTTCTTCTCCTCTTAATATTCTAATTTCATTTTGGCTAAATAGCCTCTACCCCTTTGTTAACCATTTTCTTTTTACCTTATAATTTGGTTCTTGGCCTATTACTCTTTTCCTTTGTTGTTGGTATATTGTTTCGATTTGTAAAGGTTCCTGGCAATCGGTAGGTACTCATATTCTTCTCTTGCGTTTTTCTATTCTTTCTATTCGTGTTCAATCTGTTTCTCTTATCTTTTTCTAGAAAATCGAATGCCTCTCCCCCAAGTACTTTGATTGCCGAATTATGATTCTTTCTCCATGATGTATGTTCGTTGGATTTCCAGGCATTTCCAAGGAGTGATTGAGTACAAGAATTCTCAAGTTGTCAAGACCCTTCTCTCATCACTCAACTAAGGTATTACAATACCTTACTTTGGGGTATAGGCCGAATATTCCTTTGGTTTGTGAGTTGACATTTGTGCATTCAGGCCAGATATTTGAGCAATCCTGGTCATTAAGATCTGTGTTTGTAACGTAGATTTTTGGCAAGAGAAGTGTGTTCGGTTTTAGCTGTATGATCTAAGGGCAATAAGCCATACTCATTCGTTCAAGGTAAGAGGTGATTGTCGATTTAGGTTAAGTACTTTTGAACTCTAGTGACTGTAGGGCTAACTGTATACCTTGAATGAATGTAGGCTTTGGGCGATGATCTGTTCACTCGGCTTCGTAAATAGGTGTGTACTCACTCTGTTCTAACCATAGATCGGCAAAAGTCGAAGAGCCAGAAAGTTGGTAATTGATGTGCACGTCTGGTGATCCGAGCCCACAAAACATGGACGAAAGACTGTGGAGGCCACCATAAGCAATCTTATGGTTTTAGGTCGTCAAGGGCCACGTTGGGCCGAAATGGGCCGTATAGGCCCAATAGGCTCGTGGGCCCCACACGGGTAAATCTCATGAACATGTGGAAATAGTAGACCCGGCTGTGTCGCACACATGGCTAGGGTCGTTTCTGGGCTTAGTGGGCCACATGGGCGTGTTGGCCTACATGGGCCGCAAGATGGGCCTTATGCCTATTCACACTATTTTGTTTGTTGAGGTTTCACGAGTCGCATGAGACAACTGTGGACCTTCTGATGGGTCAGTAAGTGTGCCTAGACCTATTCTGATAAAAATGATAGATTTGCCCCGATAGGGTAAAAATGATTGATTTGCCCTTGAGGTAACATGGTTGATTTGCCTATGATATGTATGACTGTGTTTGAGTATGACATGTTGCATACACGTATGATATTATAACATGACATTCTGTGTGGGGATGGGTTATTGTGGACGGAGGAATTATTATGGCTTTTAGCCATCCTGATTATGGCTTTTACCAATCTTACTTACTGGCAGCTTTTTTACGATATCGATTAGTGTCGCAACCGGTGCTAATCTTGGTGTGTTTGGCTGGGTGGGTCAATGTTATCCCCACATGGTGTGATTGGCGGGACATAGTGGTATGTTGGCTGGATTGGGGTGGGATTTCTATTGCGTTTCTGCTCTGTCACTGATACTGTACTAGGCTTAGGCCCACATACATTCTGTTTCTGATTCTGCTACTTTATTGGGCTAAGGCCCACTGATACTATTTACTATAATGGGCTCAGGCCTAGTCTGCTACTGCATTTTGAATGTCTGTCTGAGTGTATTAAGGGATTACACACTAAGTTTTAGTAAACTCACCCTTCTGTTTAACTGTACAGGTGATCCCAGTGTTAGGTGGTTTGGTGCTGCGGGGAGCTCGATGGTGGCCACACATCCATAGGGCTTTACATTAGCTTTTGAATTATAACTATTCCTTTTTAGTTTTCGTTATGTAATAAAGCCTCTTTAAACTTGGTTTATTTTATTTGATTTTGGGCTTTATTTATTTAGATTGATTCTTAACGTTGGTTTTCATAAAAGGGTTAACTGTTTTCAAAACACTGTGTTCTTGTAACATTATTGAAAATGCTTCTATAATTAACAATGTTTTAAAAGTAATGACGACTTAAAATGATTAACTACTGATTAAGATGATTTGAAAGTTATCATAGAGGCTTTAACCTTCAACGGTTTTTATCAATAAGATTAAGTATTCGAAAAGCATTTCAATGTGGCACCGCCAGATTCGGCCATAACGTCTGAGTCGAGTTTGGGGTGTTATATTTAGTGGTATCAGAGCCAAGTTGTAAAACTTGGCTGTTGAATGTGTTTTCAAATCTTGGATTTCAATAAATTGTTTTCAAATGTGTGAAGTATTTACTTCTGAAAAGTGTGGCACACTGAGTCTCTGGCGCTAAATCTGTAAGTTTCTAAATACTATTGTCTATTTTAAAATGAAATGTAGTAAGTTAAGAAATACTGTGACTACTTAGAAAGTAAACTACACTACTCTAGTTAGAGTAAACTGAAAGCCGTAGGAAACTGAAACTGTAGTGAGTCTACGTTCTGTGAAAACAAAACTCTAAACTACTGCTTCTCATAAAACATCTGCTTAATTACTAGAACTACAAACTAATGTACATAAAATTTTTAACACCGATAATGAGCACTAGAGGTACTCGTGGAAGGGGTACAAGAGGCCACGGCAGAGGCCATGGAAGTGCTAGGGCTGGGTCTTCGTCATTGGGCCACATTTCTAATGTTGAGTTTAGGGAAGCATCGGTTTCACCAGTAGTGGAAACGAGGTCATATGATCGAGCAGCTAGGGACGACGCATTGTCCCAAGCAATATTGAGGATTCTGGAAAGGGTCGCTGGGCCCAATCTAGAATTGGAGGCCGTGGGTCTATTACGGAATGACTCCGGTCGAATGGAGCTGAGATCTTTAGGGGTATTGCTGGAGTAGCCACATTCAGAATATTGGTTGGAAGCCGCGGAGAGAATAATGGATGAGCTTGACTACACCCCTGAGCAGAAACTAAAAGGTGTAGTATCGTTGCTGCGAGATGAAGCCTATCAGTGATGGCTTACTGTGAAAGAGGGTACTCAGCCTGACCGGTTAACCTAGGATCTTTTTAAGTCGACATTTCAAGGGAAGTACACGGGCACTAGTTATGTGGACGCCCGAAGAAGAGAATTTCTGAATTTGACACAAGGGGATAAATCGATGGCTGAATACGTGGTAGAGTTCCAACGACTTAGCCGTTATGCTCAAGGAATGGTGGATACCGAATATGAGCGCTGTGTCTGTTTTGAGGATGGTCTCAGAGATAGTCTGCAGATTCTGATAGCTCCCCAAAGGGAGCAGGATTTTGCTACTCTTGTGGAAAAGGCGAAGATTGCCAAGGACGTGAAGCACACTGAGTGCCAGAACCGGGAATTGGAAAGGGGCAGAAATAAAAGGGAGGCAGAACCTTCTAGTGCATTTGGGTGGCCTAAGAAAAAGGCCAGAGTTGTTGGGCCAATTCGTGTTGAGGCCCTTGTTACTGTTTCTAGATCATATCCTTGTACGGGATGTGCGAGTTATCATCAGGGCGAGTCCCGGAAGAGGTCTGGGGTGTGCTTCAGGTGCGGATCAATGAAGTACTACATGAGAGATCATCTACAGAGGCCTACGCAGATGCAAGCTGTAGGTCAGGGTTTCGCTGAACCAGCGAGAGGTGTTCAATAGCCGCTAAGAGGCCATGGTCAAGCCAGGGGTGGAAACGATTTGGGCCGTGGAGCACCAGGCAGAGATGTTGGTCATGTTGAGGTGAGGTAGCCAGTTTTGGTCTATGTAGCACGTCGCCGAGAGGACAGAGACGCCCCTGATGTGACTACTGGTACGTACTTTTTTCATTACTTACTATATACATAATTTGGAACTAGAGTGCACAGTAAGAGCATAGTGGTGTAGTCTGTGTTATGCGACTATACTAATAGTTAGAAATTTTAGGGACGAAATTTCTTTAAGGAGGGGTGAATTGTAATACCCCAAATTTTGGGCCTAGAAGGAATAGGTTCTGAGCAAGGGATCAATTAGGAGACTGCACATAAGTTTTTAGTGGTACAAGAAAGTGACACAAACATCTGTTTGCTTAAGTCGCTAAGTGTCCTGAGAAGTGTGGGAAGTCTTAGGTTCAAATCTAGGCTCTAGCAAAATTTTAGTTTTTCTCTTAAGTAAACCTTGACTTGAGCTTGTAGGCCTTGTAAATAATTATGGTTGATTTATGTCACAAAAAGCCTACTGGTTTAAGGGTAAGTGGCGTGTAAAGTGTGCAACAGGTTTGAGGTTCGAATGGTGGCGCTGTAATGAGGGGAGTATTTATTTTGCTGCTTGGGTTGTGTAGGAGGTGGAGTTGGACTGGGACTCTGAGTTGAATTGGTCATGAGGTGTTTGAATGGAATTGGAATGGGAGGTTGGAGTGATTTATGGAGTGAATTGTGGAGGGATAAGGGGAGAGATAGTTGGAGAAAATCAAGGAGCTTGAATTAGGGGGTGGTACTGTTTGGGAGGACTCTAATTCGGCTTTAAGTGTGTTTGTGCCGATTTTGCTAAGGAAAAACTCAAGTTTCGGGTGAGCACTTTTCATTTTTGGTTTTCAGTGAGTTTGAGTGTTGCTTTCGGTTTTGGCAATGTGGTTATCGAGGTTACCTATTGGCTTTACATTTGTTGTTTTCTTTTTTGCCGAAAGCCCTGAGTATGAAGTGCCGAAATTTTGTGCTACATTTCCAAAGTCTTTCTTTTCTCCTTCTTTTGGTCAACCCTGCCGAATTATTTTCTTTTGTTTTTTCTCTTCTTCGTTTTCTCTTAGTTGAATATACTCTCTTTTCTTTCTTCTGCTTTACCAACCTTGGTCGATTTTTGTTTTCCTTCTCCTCTTAATATTCTCATTTCATTTTGGCTGAATAGCCCCTACCCCTTTGTTAACCATTTTCATTTTACCCTGTAATTTGGTTCTTGGCCGATTGCTCTTTTTCTCTGCTCTTGGTATACTGTTTCGGTTTGTAAAGGTTCCTGGCAATCGGTAGGTACCCAGATTCTCCTCTTATGTTTCTCTGTTCTTTCTATTCGTGTTCAATCTATTTCTCTTATCTTTTTCTGGAAAATTATGTAACACCCTTAACCCGTATCCGTCGCCGGAATAGGGTTACGAGGTATTACTTTACTAAACAGAACTTACATAGGTTTATAGATACATACTAGACATAAATTCTAAATATGCATCAATATCAAATTATAGACTACTTTAATTTAACTACAACCAAATATGTACCAACTCACTAATATGAATCAATCTATGCAAACATATCGCAATAGTTTACCATTTGCGCACTATCAAATTTATAAAGTGATTATTCATCAATGATTATAATCGAATTTTCTTAGTAGCAAAGCAACCCATTTTTAAGACAATTTTCACATTTATAAACATCGAATACTTATGCTATTTCATTCAAACTTATGTGAATAACATAATTCTATTTGCTCTTTTATCTACTTGACATAAGTGCAAAATAACAATCCGTGTAACTTCATCAAACTACACATTCATATTTAGGAACTAACAAGCCATTTTCGCATGGCTAGAATATTTACAAATCAAAATATAATTCAATTCAAAAGAGAGAGCTTAGTCTATACATGCCATCATTTCAAAATAAACTATCGAAAGTACCAAAAACAACGACGATAGTGTGGATGACTTAAGCTTGAATCCCCCGAGCTCGTAGCTTCAAAACAAGATCTATAAAATAAAAGAAAACATAACAAACGGAGTAAGCTTTCATAAGCTTAGTAAGTCTTAAGCAATGCAAGCATTTAAACTCAATTAAAAATCAATCATTCAAATTCATTAGTAATCATTTTCTAGGTATATTGCCATTTGGCCAAATATACACAAACACATGATACACATTTAACATATTACTTTCACTTGTATTCGAACTCATAAGACATACGTAAATCAATATCATCTCATAATTTCACACATTGGCCCAATGTACCATAACCATATAGATAATCTTAATGTTTATTCCTATACATACGTCACATTACACTTATGTTTCAATCCATATAAGCTAAAATATAAGTATAGGGTACATACCTGGCCAACTTAAAGTGTTGAATGATTTCAACTGTCGTTTTATCACGAGTCTTAGAATCATAGGCTTTTACCAAATCACTGGCAATTAACTTTCTAAGTTATAAATCCGAATTCATCACCGGCATTATAGCTTGCTAGGCTCGAAGGCCCGATATTATCTAACCGGCATTATAGCCTGCTAGGATCGAAGCCCAATATTATATCACCGGCATTATAGCCTACTAGGCTCGAAGCCCGATATCATATCACCGGCATTATAGCCTGCTAGGCTCGAAGGCCCGAATAGTATCGCATGATAATCAATTCATCAAGTTTCGTATATATATACATCAAAACATATGCTACTAGATTTCACATAACATACACATAATTGTGTTACTTACCTCAATTCGAATATATGCACATATCACACTCTTTAACTTTATTTCATAAAAGCCATTCGGCCACAACACATATATACAATTCACTTCACATTCGACTTTATATAAATAAGTACAATAAGGTCATAAGCACATATCACACACTTGAACTTCATTTCCTAAAAGCCATTCGGCTTCAACACACATATATATATAATTCATTTCATATTCGGCTTTATAGCCTAAAATTCAATTCACTCTTGGCAAGTTGAACGTAATAAAATCACATAATCACTTATCATTCTCATATAATATTAAACATGCAAACGAATCAAGCTCGAGTACTTAAGAACTTACCTCGAATATTTTCAAACAGCCACGGATCGGCTATTCAACCACTTTTTCCTTTCCCCTATCCAACCTTGGTCCTCTATGCTCTTGAGCTAATTTAAACAAAGTTCACTTATCAAAATCTTACCATGCTTGCTTATAGCCGAATATAACAATAACTTAACAGCTCATATTAACTACTTTTAACTCAAATACAAGATGGTTATACTCATTTTCAATCACATCAAACAATTTAGTATGTGGCTAAAGATAAAGGCATATTTATCATGAGCATTAATCGACCTTTTTAGTGTGTTCAAAGCAACCGTAGGTATATGTATATATACTAATATTAACTCAAGTCCCAATTCAACAACTTTAGCCGAATGTCGCTTCAGGTTAACAAATCACATACATAAAGCATATATGTATATATACGACTATCACTTAAGATTTCTAAGATATCACATTAATCATGACCACAATTAATTTAAAATGCAAACCTTACTCGTTTCATTCACTAAAATATCATTCGGCAAAATATACAAGCGTAGATTAACATTCAAACCTCGTTTTCTAGCCTTTAGCTAAATGTTTTACATCAATGCATCTTAACCAAATGCAAATACTTATAATGATCCTTTAAAGTATCCAACTCCAATTTTACATGTATATAAACTAAGACCAAATCCTCTTTTTGACTACCAAAAGCATGATATTAAACATAATCATAATTGTACATTTGAAAACCCCTTAAATAACTAAATAAAACAAAACTACTACTTTGCTATCACCAAGCTCACATTCGGCAATCAAAGACATATTCAAGCTCACCAACCGATCCTTATTTAACATCTAATTCACATAAGCAAAGGAAATCCTAAAAAAAATCCATTAAATTTCCCGTATAAAACTTTTATACATGGCTTCATAACAATTAGCAAGAAATTCCATAATTCATCACAATAGCCGAATGCTAATAGATCAATTTAGCCAAAACACCACAATTTTCTAAGCTCGTAACATCTATCAAAATTCATTCATCGATTTCTATCTTTTATTCAAGACTTTATTGAAACCATCATGAACAAATTTGTGCATTAAACTCTAATGGCCAATTACCATCTATCTATCCTTGCTACAACTATCCTTGTTCATCAAATTTAATACCAAAACATTAAACACCATCAAAGACATTCAAATATCCCATGGCCGAATGTATCAACAACACCAAGAAATTAAAATTTCCCTCATGGGTTCAAGGTAGAACCAAGATAGGAACTCAAGAACACAATTTTCTAACAAAAAAAAAACATAAACTTACCTTGGATTTTGACCCTCAAATGGCCGAACAAGGCTTTGTTCTTCCTTCATTTTCTTTTCTATGGTTTCGGCAAAGGTGAGAAAACAAATAATAAAAAAATATGTACTTTGTTTTTATCACCCCATTTTTATCAAATATAAAAATCATTTCATAAATTATAATCATATTATATATTATAACATATATTAACTTTATTCGTTATAAAACTATTAAATATTATTTAACTAAAATACAATACACAAAATGCCAAATTTTATCATCATTACCATCCACTATATGTCAAAAGTGGACTATTTGACATGCAAGTCCCCATTTTGTAAACCATACATTATTCATCCTTCTAAATTTAACCTATCACATTTTTGAAGTTTCTCACTTGAGTCCTATTTAGTAAAATTCACATTCAAATGACTAAATTAAGACATGATATTTTTACACATGATACTTCACATATAATAGGCATAGAATATAACATTTAATTATCCTTGTGACTTGGTTTTGTGGTCCCGAAACCACTTCCCGTCTAGGGTCAAATTAAGGTTGTCACAGCTCTCCCCCCTTAGGGATATTCGTCCCCAAAAATCTTACCAGTGAATAGGTTAGGGTATCGTTCTCTCATCGAGTCCTCGAGTTCCATGTTGCTTCTTCAACCCCGTGTTAAACCATAACACTTTCACTAACGAGATTTTCTTATTTCGTAATTCTTTTATCTCGTGAGCTAAAATGTGAACCGGTTCTTCCTCGTAACTTAAATCGGACTGAATTTCAATTTCTAACGGATTTATCACATGCGAGGGATCTGATCTATACCGACAGAGCATTGAAACATGAAAGACATTATGGATATTTTCAAGTTTGGATGGCAAATTTAATCTATAAGCAACCGGCCCAATTCTTTTTGAAATCTCATATGGTCCGATAAATCTCGGACTCAATTTGCCTTTATGGCCGAATCTTAGCACTTTTTTCCGTGGTGAAACTTTAAGAAATACTTTGTCGCCAACTTGATACTCTATATCTTTCCGTTTCAAATCCGCATATGATTTCTGATGGTCTGATGCTGCTTTTAGACTTTCATGAATCACTTTTACTTTCTGTTCGGCCTCTTTAATCAAATCAACTCCGTAAATTTTATTCTCACTGAGCTCAGTCCAAAACAACGGTGTACGACACTTGCGACAATATAAAGCCTCATAAGGTGTCATTTTGATACTTGATTGAAAACATTATTGTATGCGAATTCAATCAAAGGTAGGTATCGTTCCCACGAACCACTAAACTCAAGGATGCAACATCTTAACATATCCTCGAGTATCTGAATAATTCGATCGGATTAACCATCAGTTTAGGGATGAAAAGCGGTGCTAAAATGCAACTTGGTACCCAAAGCTTCTTGCAATTTCTTCCAAAATCGCGAGGTGAATCTCGGATCTCAATCCGACACAATAGAAGTAGGCATACCGTGCAATCTCACAATCTGAGAAATGTACAATTCGGCTAATTTATCTAGCGATAATCGGTACGGACGGGGATAAAATGAGTCGACTTTGTTAATCTATCAACGACAACCCAAATTGCATCTTTCTTGCTCGATGTCAACGATAAACTCGATACAAAGTCCATTGTAACATGATCCCATTTCCACTCGGGTATCATAATCGGTTGAAGCAATCCCGAAGGCACTTGATGTTCCGGTTTCACTTGTTGACATATTAAACACTTAGAAACAAAGTTAGAGATGTCCCGTTTCATACCATGCCACCAGTATTGACACTTCAGATCGTTGTACATTTTCGTGCTACCCGGAGAACTGACATTCGACTATTATGAGCTTCATTCAAAATCATCAAAATAATTTTCGAATTTCCTGAAATACACAATCGATCTCTAAACCTCAAGCAATCATCGCCGTCAATCTGAAACTCTGAATCCACATTCGACTCACACTGAGCCCGTTTAGCAACCAAATCATCATCGGTTTTTTGAGCGTCACAAATTTGTCATATTAACACTAGTTTTGCCTTCAATTCCGCTATCAACACATCATCAGCGGACAAAGACAGATGAACATTCATAGCTCGAAGAGTAAACAGTGATTTTCGACTTAGGACGTCCGCAACCACGTTAGCCTTTCCCGGATGATAATCAATGACAAGCTCGTAATCTTTCAATAATTCTAACCACCGTCGTTGTCTCAAATTCAAATCTTTCGGAGTCATTAAGTATTTGAGGCTTTTATGATCGGAATAGACATGGCATTTCTCTCCGAAGAAGTAATGGCGCCAAGTTTTTAAAGCGAAAATAATGGCAGCTAACTTGAGATCATGAGTCGGATAGTTTTTCTCGTGAGGTTTTAACTGTCTCGAGGCATAAGCAACGACTCTGCCTTCTTGCATCAAAACACAGCCCAAACCGTTCAAAGAGGCATCACTATAGATCACAAATTCTTTACTGGATTCCGGCTGAACTAACACTAGAGCTTCGGTCAAAAGGGTTTTCAGCTGATCGAAACCTTTTTGACACTTTTTTGACCATTTGAACTTGACATCTTTCTGAAGCAACTTTGTCAACGGTGTTGCTATCATCGAGAAGCGTTTCACAAACCTTTTATAATACCCGGCAAGTCCCAAAAAGCTCTAAATTTCTGAAACATTCCTCGGAGGCTTCTAATCAAGTATAGCTAATATTTTACTCGGATCAACCCGGATACCTGATGCGGACACCACATGTCCCAGAAAACTGACCTCGCATAACCAGAATTCACATTTACTAAATTTCGCGTACAACTGCTTATCACGCAAAATCTGTAGTACAAGCCTCAAATGTTCAGCATGCTCGGTTTCATTGCGTGAGTAGATCAAAATGTCATCAATAAACACGACTACAAACCGATCTAGATACTGTCAAAAAATCTAATTCATTAAATCCATGAAAACCACAGGGGCATTAGTAAGACCAAACGGCATCACCAAGAACTCGTAGTGTTCGTACCTCGTTCTGAAAGCAGTTTTTGGCACATCTGAATCTCTAACTCGCAACTGATAATAGCCAGATCTCAAGTCTATCTTCGAAAATACAAAAGCTCCATTTAGCTGGTTAAACAAATCGTCAATTCTCGGCAACGGATATTTATTCTTTATCGTAACTTTATTGAGCTAATGATAATCGATGCACATTCTCATAGTTTCGTCTTTCTTTTTCACAAACAATACTAGTGCACCCTAGGGAGAAAAACTCGGTCAAGCGAAACCCCTATCTGTTAATTCTTGCAACTAAGACTTCAGTTCTTTTAATTTAGTCGATGCCATATGATACGAAGCTATCAAAATCGGAGTCGTCCCAGGTACTAGCTCTATGCCGAACTCAACTTCTCGAACAGGTGGCAAATCAGGTAATTCCTCAGGAAACACATCCAGATACTCACATACTACAAGTACAGTTTCAAGTTTCCTTTCTGATACTTTACTGTCTAGAACATACGCCAAATAAGCTTCACATCCCTTTCTCACATACTTATGAGCCATCATCGAAAATATCACCGCCGGTAGCCCACTCAAATCAGTAGACTCAACTCGAATTATTTCACCACTCGAACATCGCAAGTCAATTAATTTTCTTTTACAATTCACCACAGCATCGTGCACGGTTAACCAATCCATACCAAGGATAACGTCGAATTCATCAAAAGGGAATAACATCAAATTGACCCGGAAACAAAAATTTCGAATCATTAGGGGGCAATTCTTGCACGCTTTATCAACTAAAACATACCGGCCCAAAGGTTTGACACCCGAATCACAAATTCAATAGGCTCAACAAGAAGAGTCTTGCTAGATGCCAAAGTTTCACACACATAGGAATGAGTTGACCCAGAGTCTATCAAAGTAATAACATCAGTATCGAAAAGAGTAAAAGTACCGGTAATAACATTTGGTGAAGAAGCCTCCTCACGATCGCGAATAGATAAGCTCTGGCAGGTGCGCGAGCCTCAGATCGGACAGCAGTGTCTTTAGTCCCTCTTTGACTACCACTAACATTACCCGCATGTCTTGGTAGTTTACCTCGTACTGCAGCATTACTAGGTCTCCCACTCGGATTAGTATTTTGCTCGGCTAATTTTGGACAATCTCGGATAAAATGGTCGGCTGACCCACACTTAAAACGAGAGCGATCATGAAATCTACAGCTCCCCGAATGCCATTTACCACAATGTTTGCATTCAACTCTATTCTGACGATCATTGCCCACACTAGCAACGGAGGTAGCTTGGGTACTCACAGGAGGTCGATCTCGTCTAAAAAATCCCGAAGCAATCTTGGATTGGCTCGATTCATCACGAATTTTCTTCGAGGATTGCTGAATATTTTTCCCCGATGATCTTTTATGAAATTCTCTTGCTCTAGCTTCAACTTTTCTTTTCTCTATTCCGAGCTCTTCAGCTTTACAAGCTCGGTCGACAAGCACTACGAACTCTTTAATTTCAAGAATCCCCACAAACAGCTTGATGTCTTCATTCAACCCATCCTCGAAATGTTTACACATGATGGCCTCAAAAGAGATACACTCACGGGCATATCTGCTAAGTCTCACAAACTCCCGTTCATATTTAGTAACGGTCATTCGGCCTTGTTTAAGCTCAAGAAACTCTTTACGCTTTTGATTGATGAATCTTTGACTGATATACTTTTTACGGAACTCCGTCAGAAAGAATTCCCAAGTAACCCGTTCTCTCGGAACAACCGAGACTAAGGTACTCCACCAATGATAAACAGCATCGCGTAACAGAGATACGGTACATTTCAAACATTCCTTGGGTGTACACGATAATTCATCAAACACTCGAATCATATTATCGAGCCAAAACTCGGCCCGCTCAACGTCATCGCTAATAGTAGCTCTGAACTCTTCGGCACCGTATTTTCTAATTTTATCAACCGGGGGCTTACTATATCTCAACGGAACGGTCACAGGAGGCACTATAGGTGTCGGAAGCAGAGTATTCGGGGCCGGAGGTTGTGGTACATTCGGATTAGCTAGAATGAATTGAGTGAACCAATCACTCATCATAGCATAGAAGGCTTGTCCCGCCTCCTCATCTCGATTACTCGCGTTTGGTTGAGAGTCATTCAGCACTGTCCCCCGAGCCCATAGCTTCAAAACAAGATCTATAAAATAAAAGAAAACATAACAAACGGAGTAAGCTTTCATAAGCTTAGTAAGTCTTAAGCAATGCAAACATTTAAACTCAATTAAAAATCAATCATTCAAATTCATCAGTAATCATTTTCTAGGTATATTACCATTTGGCTGAATATACACAAACACATGATACACATTTAACATATTACTTGTATTCGAACTCATAAGACATAAGTAAATCAATATCATCTCATAATTTCACACATTGGCTGAATGTACCATAACCATATAGATAATCTTAATGTTTATTCCCATACATACGTCACATTACACTTATGATTCAATCCATATCAGCTCAAATATAAGTATAGGGTACATACCTGGCCAACTTAAAGTGTTGAATGATTTCAACTGTCGTTTTATCACGAGTCTTAGAATCATAGGCTTTTACCAAATCACTGGCAATTAACTTTCTAATTTATAAATCTGAATTCATCACCGGCATTTCGACTGCTAGGCTCGAAGCCCGATATCATATCACTGGCATTATAGCCTGCTAGGCTCGAAGGCCCGATATTATCTCACCAGCATTATAGCCTGCCAGGATCAAAGCCCGATATTATATCACCGGCATTATAGCCTGCTAGGCTCGAAGCCCGATACATATCACTGGTATTATAGCCTGCTAGGCTCGAAGGCCCGAATAGTATCGCATGATAATCAATTCCTCAAGTTTCATATATATATACATCAAAACATATGCTACTAGATTTCACATAACATACACATAATTGTGTTACTTCCCTCAATTCGAATATATGCACATATCACACTCTTTAACTTTATTTCATAAAAGCCATTCGGCCACAACACATATATACAATTCACTTCACATTCGACTTTATATAAATAAGTACAATAAGGTCATAAGCACATATCACACACTTGAACTTCATTTCCTAATAGCCATTTGGCTTTAACACATATATATATATATAATTCATTTCATATTCAGCTTTATAGCCTAAAATTCAATTCACTCTTGGCAAGTTGAATGTAATAAAATCACATAATCACTTATCATTCTCATTTAATATTAAACATGCAAACGAATCGAGCTCGAGTACTTAAGAACTTACCTCGAATATTTTCAAACAGTCGCAAATCGGCTATTCAACCACTTTTTCCTTTCCCCTATCCAACCTTGGTCCTCTATGCTCTTGAGCTAATTTAAACAAAGTTCACTTATCAAAATCTTACCATGCTTGCTTATAGCCGAATATAACAATAACTTAACAGCTCATATTAACTACTTTTAACTCAAATACAAGATGGTTATACTCATTTTCAATCACATCAAACAATTTAGTATGTGGCTAAAGATAAAATCATATTTATCATGAGCATTAATCAACCTTTTCAATGTGTTCAAAGCAACCATAGGTATATGTATATATACTAATATTAACTCAAGTCCCAATTCAACAACTTTAGCCGAATGTCTCTTAAGGTTAACAAATCACATACATAAAGCATATATGTATATATACAACTATCACTTAAGATTTCTAAGATATCACATTAATCATGACCATAATTAATTTAAAACGCAAACCTTACTCGTTTCATTCACTAAAATATCATTCGGCCAAATATACAAGCATAGATTAACATTCAAACCTCGTTTTCTAGCCTTTAGCTAAATGTTTTACATCAATGCATCTTAACCAAATGCAAATACTTATAATGATCCTTTAAAGTATCCAACTCCAATTTTACATGCATATAAACTAGGATCGAATCCTCTTTTTGTATGACAGCCTTAAAACGACCCTAGTCGGAATGTGGTTTCAGGACCACAACACCGAGGCATAAAATATATTTAATATTCATTTTGATGCCTATAATATGTGGTAATTCATGTGTGACATGTTTGGTGTGTCAATTTAGAGTTATAAATTTGAATTTTACCAAAAAGGACTTAGTAGTGAACTTTGGAAATGTGTTAGACAAATGTGTGAAGACTAATTAATAAATGCATGCAAAATAAGGGATTTGCATGTCAAATTGCCCACTTTTATGATAGTGGAAGGTAATGATGAAATTTTGGCAATTTGTGAATTGTTATTTAGTCTAATATTAATAATAAAAGAAATTGTAATTAGTTGTCATAAAAATAAAAGATGATTTATAATAAAATAAAGGGTGAAAAGAACAATGTGCCTTTCATTTTTTTTCTTTATTGCCGTGAACCAAAAGAAGAAAAAGGGGGAAGAGAAACTAGGCATTTGGTCTTCTTCTTGCTTGATTAAGGTAAGTTTTTGGTTAATTCTTTGAGATTTGATGAAATTTTGGTAGATGGTTAGGTCTATGACTTAGCCCATGTGTAAATTTTGGTTCTTGGGGAGCATGGGGCATTCGGCTAAGATAGAAATGTTAGAAGGAGATTTCTATTCTTTATGTTCCATGAGTTGGAAGCTTAAATAGAAGTGATTGAAAGGAATGTGTGTGGTTACTTGCCGAAATTGGTATTAAGCTTAGTAGGTTGGTTTAATTCTTGTATTAGAAATCTATTTGAGCAATTAGATGGGTAATAAATTGGTTAAAAATGAAAGCTTTGAAGCCTTGAAATTTAGGAGTGTATTGAAGTGCCAAATGCCTTTGTAAATGAGGTTATTTGTATTTGGAAATAAGAGAAAGTGTAGCTAAGGTATTCGGCCATGACCTTGATGAGTTTAGGTTGTTGTTGATTGATGTTGTGTGCCAAGGGATGAAAATATGTGAATCTAGATTAGTTAAAAATTTTGTTATGAGTGACTATCTTGAGCAAATTGCATTTGGTTAATGTGGTAAAGTATGAAATTTTGTTTAATTTTGGGATCCTATAATTAAATTATTCATATATGATTTTGTATTAGTTGAATGTGAAATTTGAATGAATTGGGTAGTAAGTGTGCAAATTCTTTGTTAGTTGATGTTGTAGCTTGAATGGATGTGAATTGTGTATGTATATATATGTTAAGGTTAATGACAACTCTAAATGGTGCCTTAGGAAATGCTATGTTTTAAGTATGTGCATAAGAACATTAAAGAGTGGATTTTGTATAAAAATCTGCTTGGTACAGCAGCAGTAACGTGTTTTGGAAAAATCACCATAAATTGTGCGAGTTGAATTAAAGGCTGAATAAACTGTGTAATTGAAGATTAATGAGTCTAGTTTCTTATAAAAGAAACCTTGCAAGCAAAGGAATTCCCGATAAAAAGATTTTTATAGTAGAGTGAGACAGTGTCAGATTGACTTTGAAGTCCCCTGCTCTGTTTTTGGAAAATCACTATAAATTGTATAAAAATTTTTATGAGACAAAATTTATATGCTTAGACTACTTGATGAGTCTAGTTTCGAATAAAATAGGTGAGGATATATTTGGAACTCTGTACAAGGAGAAATTCGGTTCGTAGTATAGAGTGGTCAGTTTAATCAAGCAGTGAAATAGGGAAAATTTAAGAAAATTCTGGTATTGATTGACCAAACCAAAAATTATGAAAATTTTATGGATTAAAGATAAATGAGTCTATTTTCATGAAAAATTTACAGCACTACATTTGGAGTTTCTTAGCTCCATTTATGAGTGAATTATTGAATGCTGCTCAGAAAATCAGCTTGTTGTGACTTGTGATATGTATGTGAAATGCTCCAATGTGCATGTGTGTTTGCAATGAGAAGAATATGCATGTATGATTTGACTATGACTGAAAATGATTCATTGAGGTGCTTGAATAAGGATTAATAGAGTTAAATGTTTTATTTAGCTCAAGAGCATAGAGGGACGAGTTCGGATAAAGGGAAGGCTAAAGTGGTCGAATAGCCAACTCGTAATTCCTCGTGAAAGTTCAAGGTAAGTTTTGAGTAATCAAATTTGGTATTTAAGTTAAAATGCCATGACATACATGCTGATATTTGAACAATGTCCTATTGAGAAAGACACCTTATTTATGTTTGCTATATAGCCGAATGGCTCATAGAGAAAAAGAACCGAAATGAGATTTGAAATGCATTGCTCATGTATGTTTGATTTTTGGACCGAAATTCTAGAAAAGAAGAGTATACGTGTATAAGTTTGAATTATATGTACATTTATGATATAAAGTCGAGAAGCATGTTATATGTTGTATGCACATGAATTGATTGAATTGCAAGTGAAATCTTGCTATGTGAAACTTGGCTACATGCGAATATATATATATGTATGAGAAATTGTGATGCGAATCCGGGTTAAGACCCGAAGGCTATATGCAGAGATGATGTCCAGGTTAAGACCCGAAGGCTATATGCAGAGATGATGTCCGGGTTAAGACCCGAAGGCTATATGCGGAGATTATATCTGGGAAAAGACCCGATGGCTATGTATAGAGTTTACCCGAGCTAAAGATCTCGATGATGATGAGAATAAAGCCTAAGACTAATGGTCTTCAAGGTAACGATCGCTAATGAATTGCGCTGAAAGTGTTAAGTTATACAGGTATGTACCCTTGGCTTATATGCAAGCTAGATTTTGGACCGAATACTAAGGTCATTATGTGATTTCATATGTGTTCATGAAATGAGATTATTAACATGATCAAAGTACAATTGGCCTATGTGAAATGTTATGTGAATTTTTGTGACATGTATATGTTTACGTGAACTTACTATGAGTGAAAGCTATCCATTTCCGTATGTGACGTGAATGTATATATTTGGAAAAAGGGTGACTTACCCAAAGGAAGAGGGAAACTAAGATACGAATAACTATGTTAGAATTTAATGCTTTATCTGTGACATTGCTTAAAACTTACTAAGCATTGTAATGCTTACTCCGTTTCCCTTGTTTCCTCTGTTTTATAGATCTCATTTTGGAAGCTACAGACTCGGGGATTGAAGCCTTAATCACCTACACTATCACTATTATTTTGGTACTTTTGATGGTTATTTTGGGTCAATGGCATGTATAGGCTAATCTCCTTTTGTTGATTCAAACTACATTTTGAGTTGTAACTATTCTAGCCATGCGAAAATGGCTTGCTTAGTCTTTGTGTTGAATATATGTGTGGATGATACTTGTATGGTTTAATGTTGTGGCATGCTATTTAGTTAGTACCCCATATGCAAAGAGTTGCTAATAGGGAGTTCGGTCAATGAAAGGTTTAATTCGGCCAAGTTGTTAGTAGCCACATGGTAGAAATATACTAGCATGATATGTTTACGAAACTCTTTTAATGAGATATGACGTACCGTCCGAACTGAATTGCAAGTGTTATACATTCGTGTTTTGAACTAAATAAATCTACGTCTAGTATGTAACTATGAACCTCGGTAGGCTGTATTTAGATTTGTAATACCTTATACCCTATTCCGGCGACGGATAGGGGTGTAGGGTGTTACATTTTGACTACCAAAAGCATGATATTAAACATAATCACAATTGTACATTTGAAAACCCCTTAAATAACTAAATAAAACACAACTACTACTTAGCTATCACCAAGCTCACATTTGGCAATCAAAGACATATTCAAGCTCACCAACCGATCCTTATTTAACATCTAATTCACATAAGTAAAGGAAATACTAAAAAAAATCCATTAAATTTCCCGTATAAAACTTTTACACATGGCTTCATAACAATTAGCAAGAAATTTCATAATTCATCACAATAGCCGAATGTTTATAAATCAATTTAGCCAAAACACCATAATTTTCTAAGCTCATAACATCTATCAAAATTCATTCATCGATTTCTATCTTTTATTCAAGACTTAATTTAAACCATTATGAACAAATTTGTGCATTAAACTCTAATGGCCGATTACCATCTATCTATCCTTGCTACAACTATCCTTATTCATCAAATTTAATACCAAAACATTAAACACCATCAAAGACATTCAAATCTCCCATGGCCGAATGTATCAACAACACCAAGAAATTAAAATTTCCCTCATGGGTTCAAGGTAGAACCAAGATAGGAACTCAAGAACACAATTTTCTAACAAAAAAAACATAAACTTACCTTGGATTTTGACCCTCAAATGGCCGAACAATAAGGCTTTGTTCTTCCTTAATTTTCTTTTCTATGGCTTCGGCAAAGGTGAGAAAATAAATAATAAAAAAATATGTACTTTGTTTTTATCACCTTATTTTTATCTAATATAAAAATCATTTCATATATTATAATCATATTATATATTATAACATATATTAAGTTTATTCATTATAAAACTATTAAATATTATTTAACTAAAATACAATACACAAAATGCCAAATTTTATCATCATTACCGTCCACTATATGTCAAAAGTGGACTATTTGACATAAGTCCCCATTTTGTAAACCATGCATTATTCGGCCCTCTAAATTTAACCTATCACATTTTTGAAGTTTCTCACTTGAGTCCTATTTAGTAAAATTCACATTCAAATGACAAAATTAAGACATGATATTTTTACACATGATACTTCACATATAATAGGCATAGAATATAACATTTAATTATCTTCGTGACTCGGTTTTGTGGTCCCGAAACCACTTCCCGACTAGGGTCAAATTAAAGTTGTCACAAATTGAATGCCTCTCTCCCAAATACTTTGATTTCCAAATTATGACTCTTTCCCCATGATGTGTGTTTGTTGGATTTCTAGGTATTCCCGATGAGTGTTTGAGTGCAAGAGTTCTCAAGTCATCAAGACATTTCTCTCATCACTCAACTAAGGTAATACGATACCTTACTTTGGGGTATAGGCCAAATATCCCTTTGGTTTGTGAGTTGACATTTGTGCATTTAGGTCAGATATTTGAGCAATCCTGGTTGTTAAGGTCTGTGTTTATTACGCAAATTTTTGGCAAGAGAAGTGTGTTCGATTTTAGCCATGTGATCTAAGGGCAATAAGCCATACTCATCATTCAAGGCAAGGGGTGATTGTCGATTTAGGTTAAGTGCTTTTAAAATCTAGTGACTGTAGGGCTAACTGTATACCTTGAATGAATGTAGGCTTTAGGCGGTGATCTGTTCACTCGGCTTCGTAAACAGATGTGTACTCAGTCTATTCTAACCGTAGAGCGACAAAAGCCAAAGATCTGGAAAGTTGGCGATTAATACCATATGGGCGTGCGATCGCACATGTGGTGATCCGAGCCCACGAAACATGGGCAAAAGACTATGGAGGCCACTATGAACGATCTCATGGGTTTAGGCCATCAAGGGCCACATTAGGCCGAAATGGGCCATGTGGGCCCAATGTGCTCATGGGCCTCACACGAGTAAATCTCATGAACATTTGGAAAGAGTGGACTCGGCTATGTGGCACACATGGCTAGGGTTGTTTCTGGGCTTAGTGGGTCACATGGGCGTGTGGGCCCACATGGGTCGCATGATGGGCCTTGGGCCTATTCACACTATTATGTTTATTAAGGTTTCAAGAGTCTCTAAGACAATTGTGGACCTTCTGATGGGTCGGTAAGTGTACCTGGACCCATTCTGATGGAAATGACCGATTTGCCTTGATAGGGTAAAAATGATCGTTATGCCCTTGAGGTAACATGACTGATTTGCCTATGATATGTATGACTGTGTTTGAGTATGACATGTTGCATACACGTATGATATTATAACATGACATTCTACATGGGGATGGGTTATTATGGAAGGAGGAAGTATTATAGGTTTTAGCCATCCTGATTATGGCTTTTAGCCATCCTGCTTATGGCTTATAGCCCTCCTATTTACTAGCAGCTTCACTGTGATATCGATTAGTGTCGCGACCGATGCTAATCTTGGTGTCTTTGGCTGGGTGGGTCGATATTATTCCCACATGGTATGACTAGCAGGAAAGAGTGGTGTGTTGGCTGGATTGGGGTGGTATTTTTGTTTTATTTATGCTCTGTCACTGATATTGTACTAGGCCTAGGCCCACATACATTCTATTTCTAATTCTGCTACTTTATTGGGCTAAGGCCCACCTAATACTGTTTGCTATAATGGGCTCAGGCCCAGTCTGTTACTGCATTTTAAATGTCTGTCTGAGTGTATTAAGGGATTCCACACTGGGTTTTAGTGAACTTACCCTTGTGTTTAACTGTACAGGTGATCCCCAGTGTTAGGCAGTTCAATGCTACGGGGAGCTTGATGGTGGCCACACATCCACATGGCTTTACATTATCTTTTGAATTATAACTAGTCCTTTTGGATTTTCGTTATGTAATAAGGCCTCTTTAAACTTGGTTTATTTTATTTTATTTGGGCTTTATTTATATTGATTCTTAACGTTGGTTTTCATAAAAGGGTTAACTGTTTCCAAAACACTGCATTCTCGTAACATTTTTGAAAATGCTTCCACAACAAACAATGTTTTAAAAGTAATGACGACTTAAAATGATTAACCAATGACTAAGATGATTTGAAAATTATCATAGAGGCTTTAACCTTCAACGTGTTTTTATCAATTAGATTAAGTATTCAAAAAGCACTTCAATGTGACACCACCAGATTTGACTATAATGTCTGGGCTGGGTTTGGGGTGTTATAGCATACCGACTGACTTAGGTCACACGACCAAGGACGCGCCCGTGTGCCATGATGTGTGCAAACCTGGAGGGTATACTGACTTGGGTCACACGGCCAACAACACGTCCGTGTGTCAGCCTGTGTGCCCTTTCAAAATGTCCCACACGTACGTGCATCAGGCTGTGTGCTCGGTCGTGTCAGAACCTGTAGGTTATACTGTCTTATGCCACACGGCCTGCCACATGCCCTTGTGTAAGGCCGTGTAGAGCACCCAGGCTCAATTCGAATTGGCCTTTGAACAACACGACAGAGACACACGCCCGTGTCCCTGCTCGTGTGGGCAAAAATAGGCCATTTGCAAGGGCATAATGCCACCCAATTTTGGGTCATCCCTACAAGCATCAAATGACACGATTTCATAACCAAAACATGCAGCCAAAACATTACCAAAACATACACAAATCATGTCATAACATCATCATTCATTTCCATACATAATTTCAACTCAAACATAACTATTCCATGTGCCAAAATCATTCCAAATGCATATGCTTCATATCTCAATTCAAAATATGCCATATTCACCTCTCAAACTCCTAACAAACTTACCAAAAATGACCATTTCACTAGGCCATAAATGAACATATGAAAACACCATAATCATCACATATCTTATACCAAATTAACAATAGTCTCAAACATAATCAAGCCATATCACATGACATGATATTTACATCTCAAAACATCTCACAACATAACTAGCCTATACATACCATACATTATTATTTACAACATCAAAGTACCAAAGTATCAGTTGATAGTGTGATGACAATTCTCGATGATCCCTGAGCTCTCGGTAGCTTCGATAATCTAAAAACAATAAACACACACACACAAAGTAAGCTTTCAAAAGCTTTGTAAGCCATATACAAATAAACTTATCACATAAAACAAAGTTTAACTAATCAATCCATAGAAGTATCATCTAGATCACATGTGCAACTTCATAAATCACATTAGTTCACTTACTCATAGTTCACTTGCACATAACCACATTTCAAGTTCATGTACTTCACATATCAATAATCATATTCATACTCACCTTTCATCTCCAAATTTCTCATACATTTTATACATACCTGAATCGAATATTCATTCGCATTCTTGTTCTTTTCTCGATAATGCTCGTTCAACCATTCAGAATTGACAAGGATACCCAAATAGCTCGTAAAGCTCATACAATGCCATATCCCAGATATGGTCTTACATGTTATCAATTATCGATGCCACTGTCCCAAACAAGGTCTTACGCGAAATCATATACGATGCAAATGTCTCAGACATGGTCTTACATGTAAATCTCAAATTGATGCCAATGTCCCAGACATGGTCTTACACGATATCACATCTCGAAAACCTATGTCATAACATATTATCCTATACTATTCCTATGGTTTGTACGGGGCTTTTGGATATCTCTACTCTATCAATACTTTCACATTTCCAAACATTCAACATTCATAGCATTTCAATATCAAATAAACATATATAATTCACATAAAACATGTTTATTTGGATATGAACTTACCTCGTACGAAAATGAACGGATTGAACTGACTATTCGACCACTTTCGACTTCAACAATCAAATTCTATTTTCTTTCGTTCTTGATCTAAATAAATTCAAATTTGACTATTTAATAACACATTTCATTCGGTTCAATCAAAAACATTCAATTAGGGCATTTTACACATTGACCCCTATAATTTCACATTTTTCTCAATTTAGTCCTTATTCACAAAAATCACAAATTACAATAATTTCTTTAAAACCCATGTGTGCCGAACTTTTATAGGGTCTCTAGCAGCACAAAATTTTTATTTATTTCACATTTTAACCCCTCAATTTCTCATTTTCACAAATTAATCCACAATAGGCAAATTCATCAAAAATCACTATACAAAACATGTTTATCTATCATCAAGCTTTCATATTTCACCATTTAACAACACAAAACTCATGAATTCATCAATGGCATATTACAAAATCATCAACAATTTCCAAAATTAGTACATGGGCTAGCTAGAGCAAGATGCAACAAACACAAAAACATAGAACTTATTAAAAATCGAACAAAAATCACATACCTAATTAGCTTTCAAAGTGTCAAATTTAATCAAGCTTCATGCCCTAATTTTCCTCTCCAATTTTGATTGTAAACAAAGATGAATGAATCTATTTTGGCTATTATTTAATTTAATTTAATTTAATTTCAAAATGACATTTTTACCCTTAATGACTAAACATTAAAATTCCACTAACTATAGGTGTTTTTGTCCATTCAATAACCACACGGTCTAATTACATCATAAGGACCTCACATATAATAAGACATGACAAATAAGCACTTAAACAATTAGTATGCCACTTTTGCATTTTATGCGATTTAATCTTTTTTTTCTAATCGAGCACACAAACGATAAATTTTTCACACGAAATTTTCACACATATCATAAATCTTGCTACAAACACAGAAAATAATATTAAATATATTTTTTGACTCAGGTTTGTGGTCCCAAAACCACTATTCCAACTAGGGTCTAAACTGGGCTATTACACGAAGTCCATATGACTATTGGATGGAAGAATAACGATGAGTTAAAATGTGATGTTTAGTAATGCTTTTATGGTAAGGTTATGATTGGGTAAGAAATGGCTATGAGAGTTTAGTAATGTTTATACGATTTCCATTATGGATTTCATATGATTAAGTTACAAATATGATGTTTATTATTCACATATAAACTTACTAAGCTATATAGCTTACCCGTCTTTTCTTTCCATCGTTTTATAGTGTCACCAAGCTAGTTCGGGGATCGAGAATCATCGGAGTTCGCATCACACTATCAAGGCTTTATTTTGGGGTATTTGTCATTTTGATATTTTGAAAGTATGGCATGTATAGGGACTTGGTCATTTTGTATATGTGTCATAGTGATTGGGCTAATGATATTGGCTCATATTGGTTAAGTGATTATTTTGTATAAGGCTATTT
The DNA here is from genome assembly GCA_020496765.1 of Gossypium stocksii. Classification (NCBI taxonomy): domain Eukaryota; kingdom Viridiplantae; phylum Streptophyta; class Magnoliopsida; order Malvales; family Malvaceae; genus Gossypium; species Gossypium stocksii. The sequence continues at coordinate 50,316,007 of CM035624.1, forward strand.
GAAATTGGCTAATGTTGATTATAAGTATAATCATATGTTGATACATTGTATGGATATCGCAGTTGTATGATTTGAGTTGATAATTATGGATGTTTGGCTGCTTAAGGATGCTATGATTTGTGTCCTTGAATTAGTATAAGTGTTTGTGTGTTTGAGGGTGGCAATAGGCTTGATAAATAGGTTATACATTGTCCACACGAATAGACACACGGGGCATAGACATGGGTATGTGTAACCACACAGCCTACCCACGTGGGTGTGTCCTATATCCACACGGGCGTGTGACCCCTATTTAGGGTAAAAAATTTTGTAAGTTTGTAAAATTTCTAGAAGTTCTCGATTTAGTCCCAAACCGCTTCCAAAGTATGTTTGGGCCTCGTAGGCTCATTTTAGGGACGATGTGAATGAATGTGAAATGTTTTAAATTTGAATGGAAATTTATTTCCCTGTTTTGTACAATTTCTTATGTTTAAATCCGATAATGCCTCGTATTGTATTCTGGCGTAGAACAGGGTAAAGGGTGTTACATCACGTTTCATACCACGCCACCAATAAAGTTGCTTCAAATCATTATACATTTTAGTGCTTCCGGGATGTACTGATAAACAACCATTGTGTGCTTCATTTAGAATCTTCTTAATGAACTTTGAATTTCTCGGTACACATATTCTATCTCTAAACCTCAAACAATTATCAGACTCGATTTGAAACTCTGAGTCAAAAATTGACTCACACTGAATTTGTTTTGCTTGCAATTTAGTATCAAGTTTCTGAGCTTCATAAATTTGCTGTAGAAATAATGGTCTCGCTTTCAACTTAGCCACAATCGAGCCATCATTAGCCAAGCCTAACTAAGCGTTCATCACACACAAAACAAATAAAGACTTTTGGCTCAAAGCATCAACAACAACATTAGCTTTCCCCCGATGATAATCAATTACTAATTCATAGCTGTCACAAGTTCAAATCTTTTTGAGTCATAAGTACTTCAGACTTTTGTGATCAGTATAAATGTGGCATTTCTCACCAAATAAGTAATGACGCCAAATTTTTAATGTGAACACAATCGTGGCCAAATCTAAATCATACATCTAATTCTTTTTGTGTGATTTTAACTGTCTTGAGGCATAAGCTATCACTTTGCCTTCCTGCATCAAAACATAACCTAGACCATTTAAAGATGCATCACCGAAAATCACAAATTCTTTACCAGATTCAAGCTAAACTAACACTAGTGCCTCTGTCAATAGTGCTTTCAACAGTTCGAAACATTGTTGACATTTCTCTGACCACTCAAATTTAACATCCTTCTGTAGTAATCGCATCATTGGAGTTGCATTCGTAGAGAATCCTTTCACAAAACACCTATAGTAGCTGACTTGTCCTAAAAAACTACGGACTTTAGATACATTTCTCAGAGTTTTCCAATCTATAATCACTGAAATCTTGCTCGGGTCAACTCGGATACCTTTAGCTGATGCAATATGTCTCAGAAATCCTACCTCTCGGAGCTAGAACTCACATTTGCTAAATTTCGCAAACAATTGCTTACCTCTCAAAATCTGTAACACTATTCTCAAATACTCAGCATGCTCAGATTCATCACGAGAATAAATCAAGATATCATCAATAAACACAACAACAAAATGGTTTAGATATGGTCTGAATATTCGATTCATCAAATGCATAAACACGGTAAGAGCAATAGTTAATCTGAAAGGCATAATAAGGAATTCATAGTGTTCGTACATCGTTTTGAAAGCAGTCTTTGGTAAATTTGAGTTTTAACTCTCAACTTGTAATAACCCGATCTCAAATCAATTTTTGAAAACACCGTTGCTCCTTTCAACTGATCAAACAAATCATTGATTTGCGATAAAGGGTATTTGTTCTTGATTGTCACTTTATTTAACTGTCGATAATCTATACACATTCTCATCGTGCCATCTTTCTTTTTCACAAATAACACTGGTGCACCCCAAGGAGAGAAACTCAGTTTGGCAAATCCTCTATCGATTAATTCTTGTAACTAAGCTTTTAACTCTTTCAACTCTGTCGGAGCCATTTTATACGGAGCTAATGATATCGATGTAGTTCCCGGCACTAAATCAATGCCAAATTTAACTTCTCTGATTGGTGGTAATCCCTGTAACTCCTTAGAAAACACATCTAGATACTTGCACACAACTGGTACTGATTTAATCTTTGATTCAGACACTTTTGTATCGAGTACATAAGCAAGATAAGCTTTGCATCCCTTTCTCACATATTTCGGAGCTGACATCGATGAAATCATAACTGGTAAACCATTCAGATCATCTGATTCAATTCGAATAGTCTCATTATTTTGACATTTCAATTCAATTGTCTTTTGTTTACAATTCACAACAACGTCATGCTCTTCCATCCAATCCATACCCAGAATCACATCGAACTCATCAAACGACAACAATAGTAAATCAGCAGAAAAGTAATAACCTCTAGTCATTAATGGATACTCTTGCAAACTTTCTCAACCAGGACATATCTGCCTAAGGGGTTCGAGACTTTTATAAAAAATTTAGTATACTTAACAGGCAAAGTCTTACTGGATACTAAATTCACACATATATACGAATGAGTTGATCCAGGATCTATCAATGCAATCACATTAGTGTCATAAAGAGAGAAGGTACCAATGTTAACATCTGGGGATGACGCCTCTTCGCGAGAGCAAATAGCGTATGCTTGGGCAGGTGCTCTGTCTTCAGATCTTATAGCTGAATCTTTTGTCGCTCTTTGACTACCACTCACATTTCCATTATTTCTAGGTGGTCTTCCTCTATTCGACGTGTTACTCGGCCTCACATTGTGAGGTTGATCTTTCTCAGCCATCTCAAGATAATCTCAAATGAAATGATCCAGTGAACCACCTTTAAAACAGGTCTGACCAGTCATTCTGCAATCACTGAGATGTCGTTTCCCACACAGTCTACACTCAGGTCAATTAGATCTTGCACTTCCAACACTAGCTATCGAGGCAGCTTGAGCTTTAGAACTTGAATATATCTTTTCACGATCTCTGCTAGAATACCTCACAGATGTATTAGAATGACTATGTGAGTCTAAATTTCTTCGATGCAAACTAATATGATTTACTCGTTAATCTCTTTCTCAAATCTCTAGCTTCAAAATTAGCTTTTCTGTTTTCTTTACTCAATTCTTCAACTTTGTAGGCACGATCAACAAGTACAACAAACTCTTTCAGCTCCAGAATCCCAACTAACAACCGGATATCTTCATTCAATCCATCCTCGAACCTTTTACACATGATAGCTTCTGTAGACACACATTTTCAGGCATACTTGCTTAATCTCATGAACTTTCGTTCATATTCTGTAATAGTCATATGGCCCAGTTTTAATTTAGGAAACTCTTTTCGTTTCTAATCTGTAACAGCCCGAATTAGGGCCTAAATGGAACGGTGGTTTTGAGACCATGAATTTGAAGTAGAAAAATTTATTCTGATAAAGTTTAAGGTCTATTGTGTGATTGAATACATAAGTGAACATTTAGTAAATAAATTTTATCGATAAAGTGCCTGATTGAGTGATAGGACTAAATTGTAAAAATTTCAAAATGTGAGTTCTAAAAGCATTTAGTGGGAAATTGAGTTGGATTCATAAACTAGGAGTCCTTATAGTAATAAGAACATTTTATGGCAACATGGACAAAAATGCCCATGGAAGGGAAAATTTTCAAAGAAGGCCATTAAGGGCATTTTGGTCATTTGGATATTAAAAGAAATAAAAAGGGAAAATAAGGCCAAAAAAGTGTCCATATTCTTCATGCCTTGGCCGAATGTCTCTTGGACTCCATAGCTAGGGTTTTTCAACTTTTCAAGCTCCAAGTAAGTGACTCCTAGCCCCATTTTTCATGTTCTTCGTATTTTTGAGATCCTCGTACCTTGACCTAGCTTTCTATACCACTATTTTAAGCTAAGGTTCATGTTTAAAAATTTACTCATGTGTATCATGAAAGCATTTTGATGTTTATTGGTAGAAAATGGAAGTTTAGATTGTAGTAAACCACTTTTGCTAAGTGATTTTTCATGGAAATGCATTCAAGAACTAAAATGCAAAAGTTGTAAAATATGTGCATAAATTCAGACACATTAAAAATCGTGGTCTGATATAAGAGAGAAATATGGTTGCCTAGGCTTGGGAATGTAGAAAAATTGATACATTTCATTTTACAAGCCTAGGGACTAGATTGTAAAAATTAACAAAGTTAGGGGTAAAATGGTAAAAATTTCCATAGGATGATTTTGTGTCCAATTGAGTAATGGATGTATTGAATGAGTTAAATTTGGTTTTATAGATCAAGAACGATGAGGAAATGACCTTGACTGAGGAAAAGGCAAAGTCTCGAATTAAGTCGATAAAGGTTACATTTTGACTCAAGGTAAGTTTATGTGTAATAAGTCATATTGATATTTTGATTAGTTATCTTAATTATTCTAATATTTGTAATCTTATAATAATTTATGAATTGAATATTAATACATATATTGACAAATAAAACAATAAGTGAGGAAAACCCGATTGAGCCTTAGGAATCGACTAGGATACGAGTGACATGTCGCTAGGAAACCATTTTATGAGATCTATCGTTTATGTGAATTCTGGGTGCTAGTTTAGTTCGACTACTAGTGGCTAGGTAATCCTGCATTTGTTGTGAATGCCTGTCAGCTTGTGTGAGCAGCACTGAGTAGTTTCGACTATACCGTCAGCTTGTGTCAGTAGACCCGTGAATAGCTCATTGTTGAGCCCATATATGATATGTGGCAGCTTCGACCAGGTGCAATTAGTAGCTTCGGCTACATTATGTGCGGCACTTGTGCCTTTTTCCGTGTATCCTTTAGTATTCTGCATGGTTCAATGGATATTTGGTTCGAATCAATAAAATATGTATGTTTGTAAAAGATTTAACCGTGTGTTAATTGTGTGTATGTACAGGTTATATGAAATATGATATGTGTACTAAGTGCTTAAGTATATATTGAGTTATGTGGTAAGACCACTGAGTAAGTTATAAGCTTAATTTCAATGTGGTTATAAGAGAACTTACTTATATTTGAATTTCTATTATTGGTTTAAATTGCTCATTCATTTACATATAGACTTACTAAGCTATTTAGCTTACCCCTTTTCTTATCCTTTCCCTTATAGGTTCGTCAAGCTAAACTGTGGTTCGGCGATCAACGGGATTCCATCAACACTATCAACAAGTGTTTTGGTATTTTGTTTAAACACCTAAGATTAGGACATGTATAGTGTTGGTTATGTGTCACAATCCTTTTGGGTCCATTTGTTGATACTAGTGTTTTGGTACTTTGGCCATGAGAAATGAGCCATGAATGGTTAAGTCATATTTTGTCAAAATTTGTTGTAATCTATTAATGTGCAAGCTTGCATAGCAAATGAAAATTGTGTGTGGTTGTACATGCGTGAAGATAGATAAAGTTAGTGTGTGGATGGTTCAATACGTATGTTTTGATGAGTTTTGATGTTATAATGTGAATTGGAAAAATTGGTTGACATTGGTATGTGTTTCAGGGTGGCAATTGGCTTAGAAAATAGCCTATAATTGTCCACACGGGTAGACACACGGGCATGTGTCTAGGCCATTTGTCATGGGCATGTTGATAGGTCGTCTGTCTCTTGCACCTAAAATCATGAAAATTAAATGCTTTGTAGTAAACACACGGGTTGGAGACACAGCCGTGTGTCTTGATCGTGTGATAGACACGGCCTAGCCTATGAGCGTGTGGCTTGGCCATGTGACGAAAACATCGCGATGACGTCATAAACAGAATACCCCAGTTTTTCACACTGGGTGAGAACACGGGCATGTTGAGATCGTGTAAAGGATACGGGATAGAGATATGGGCATGTGCTTGGCCGTGTGAAAACCCTTGTAGGTTTGAAATGAAAAATAATTCTGCATGGGCTAGGACATGGGCGTGTGCAACCACACGACCTGCCCACACGGGCGAGTGCCCTATTTTGAGTCAAATTTTCATAAATGTCCATAAAGTTTCGGTTTAGTCCCAATCATACCCAATGCATCGCTTGGGCCTCATAGACCCATGATGTGGATATTATACGTATGAATGAAAAAGTTTTAAATTTTACGTGAAATTTATGTGTCGAAACCAAATGATCATGCAGTGTATACTCGATAATGCATCGTACCGTGTCCGACGACGGTTATGAGTGATGGGCGCTACATTTTGTGGTATCAGAGCTATGTTTAGTCGGTCTCTAAACTAACATAGCAACTATGAGAGTCTAGCTATACATGCCGTAATTGTGAATATTGATATTGTGATGATTTCTAATCCTTAAATTGTGTTTTCATATAATAAATGGATCTTGACTCGGCAATAGCTAACGACACTGAAAGTAATGCGGGCTCCCGCTCAAGGGACTGCACCACTCGAGAGTAGGAATCTTGAATCTAGCCATAGAGAAGAGGCTCGAGATGCCTTTCTTCATAGAATGAGTGAGTGGTATACGGAGTTCATTCGAGCAAACCCGAATGCTCAACCTTCCCCACCTTTTCCCATCCCTCAATCGACCCCGGTAGCCCCACAAGGTGCAAAAATGACAAGACTAAGTAAGCCCCTTGTTGACAAGGTTTGTAAGTACGAGGATGAAGAATTGAGAGCCAGTGTTGATGAGGACCTCGAGAGGGCAGAATTTTGGTTAGAGAACACAATTCGAGTACTTGATGAACTCTCCTACACACCCGAGGAGTGTTTAAAGTGTGTCGTCTCACTTTTAAGAAACTCAGCGTATCAGTGGTGGAAAATGCTAGTCTTCGTAGTGCCTACCGAAACAGTTACTTAGGACTTCTTCCAAGTGGAGTTTCAGAAGAAGTATATAAGTCAGCACTTCATTGATCAATAGCAAAAGGAGTTTTTAGAGCTAAAACAAGGTCACATTACTATGTCCGAATATGAGTGAGAATTCGTCTCACTTAGCAAGTATGCCCAGAAATGCGTTTCTACAGAAGAAATTATGTGTAAGAGGTTTGAGGACGACCTAAACAAAAATATTAAGATATATGTGGGGATTTTGGAATTGAAGGAACTTGTTGTGCTCGTTGATCGAGCATGCAAAGCTGAGGAATTATGCAAGGAAAAGAGGAACGTTAAATCAGAGGCTAGGGGTGTGAAGAAGAGATCAATGAGTAAGTCCTTCCAACCGCCATCAAAGAAAGTGAGAAACATTCCAAACCGTTCAACCGTTTCGACTGGAAATCTAGGAAGAACTCGTGGGAGACAAAATACGGGTTCTATGGCTCAGACTACTTCTATAACTAATGTTGGCAATGTTAAGCCAAGTAACCCTGAATGTCAACACTGTGCTAGGAGACATCCCGATGAGTGTTGGATGGTCACTGGGGCTTGCTTTAAATATGGCTCCCAAGACCACTTCATCAAAGACTGTCTGGAGGTGGTAACGAAAGAAACTACTCAGAGCACTAAACCGATCAATGTACCTGCTGGAGGGAGGCCTACCAGAATGTGAAAGAGGGAGCTAGTAGCAGAGGCTTAGTTAGAGATTCAGCTGTAAGATTGGAGGCCAAAATGCCTGCAAGAACCTACGCTATTCATACCCGAGAAGAGGCATCATCCTCTGACATGATCACTGGTACATTCTCTCTTTATGATGTTAATATAGTTGCACTAATTGATCTCGGGTCCACACACTCTTACATTTGCATGAAATTAATGAATGATAAGAAATTGCCTATAAAGTCGACCGAGTTTATGATTAAGGTGTCAAGCCCTCTAGGCAAATGTATGTTAATTGACAAGATTTGCAAGAATTGTGCCTTAGCGATCCGAGGTCACTGTTTCCTAGCAGATCTAATGCTATTGCCATTTGATGACTTTGATGTCATTTTGGGCATGGATTGGCTATCGATGCATGATGCTAAAGTGAATTGTAGACAGAAGGTTATTGAGCTAAAGTGTGAAAATGGCGAAACCCTCTGGGTTGAAACAGATGAGTTTAGCGAATTGCCTACTTTGATTTCATCACTGACTACTCAGAAGTGTTTGAGAAAGGGTTGTGAAGCCTGTTTGGCCTATGTATTGAATACGAAGGAGTCTGAATTGAAAGTGGAATTGGTGCCAGTGGTTTATGAGTTCCCGGATGTATTTCCTGAGGAATTGCCAGGTATACCTCTTGTTAGAGAAATTGAGTTTGCTCTTAACTTGTTGTCGGGGACTGCCCTGATATCTATAGCTCCTTATAGAATGGCTCAAACTGAGCTAAAAGAGCTAAAAGTACAGCTACAAGAATTGACAGATAAAGGGTTTCCGAGGCCAAGTTTTTCTCCCTGGGGTGCTCCAGCATTGTTTGTGAAGAAAAATAATGGATCGATGAGACTTTGTATCGATTATAGACAACTCAACAAAGCGAAAACTCAATAAGGCGAAAATAAAGAACAAGTACCCGTTACTGAGAATTGATGACTTATTTGATCAGTTAAAAGGGGCAACAGTGTTTTCAAAGATTGATTTAAGGTCTAGATATTACCAACTAAGGGTGAAAGAGTCCTGTATGCCGAAGACTACTTTTAGAACAATCTATGGACACTATGAGTTTCTCGTAATGCCTTTGACTAACACCTCAGCTGTGTTTATATATTCAAATGAACTAAATTTTTAGACCGTACTTGGATAAGTTTGTAGTGGTCTTCATTGATGACATCCCAATTTACTCTCGTGATGAATATGAGCATGCTGAACACTTGAGGATAGTTTTTCAAATTTTGCGAGATAAACAGTTGTATGCAAAATTTAGTAAAAGTGAATTTTGGCTTAAGGAAGTTGGATTTTTGGGTCACATTGTTTCAAGAGATGGCCTTCGAAGTGGATCCGACTAAGACCTCGGTAATAGTGGATTGAAAGCTGCTGAAAAAAGTATTGAAAGTTAGAAGTTTTCTACTGGTTACTACCGACACTTCGTAAAAGGATTTTTGATCATTTCTTCTCCGATGACCAAGTTGCTACAAAAAGATGTTAAGTTTAAGTGGACAGAGAAGTGTCAACAAAGTTTTGAGAAGTTAAAGGTAGTGTTGACAAAAGCGCCAGTGCTAGTGCAACTTGAGTCTGGTAATGAATTTTTGATGTGTCTCTAAATGGCCTTGGATGTGTATTAATGCAAGAAGATAAAGTGGTGGCGTATGCTTTGAGACAATTGAAGCTGCACGAAAGAAACTATCCGACACATGACTTGGAGTTAGCTGCCATTGTCTTTGCCTTGAAGATTTAGGGACATTATTTGTATGGTAGGAAGTGTCGTATCTTTACTGACAATAAAAGCTTGAAGTGCTTGATGACATAAAAAGATCTGAACTTACAGCAACGAATATGGCTTGAGTTGTTGAAAGATTACAAGTTAGTGATCAACTACCATCCAGGGAAGGCGAATGTGGTTGCCGATGCTTTGAGTAGAAAATCCATGTTTGCCTTGAAAGCTATGAACATGAGATTAACCCTATCCGATGATGTCTTGATTTTGGTAGAGCTGAGAGTTAGGCCAATGTTTATCCAACAAATTTATGAAGCTCAAAAGGATGATAGAGAGTTGCAAGCAAAAAGGACTTAATGTCAAAAGAATGGTGAGACAGATTTTCGCATTGGTTCGAATGATTGTTTGATGTTTCGAGACAGGATATGTGTACTGAAAAATGTTGACTTGGTTCAGAGTATTCTACATGAAGCTCATAATGGTTGTTTCTCTATCCATCTGGGTAGCACAAAGATGTACAACGATTTGAAGAGATTGTACTGGTGGCTCAGTATGAAAAGAGATGTTTCTGAGTTTGTGTCAAAGTGCTTAGTATGTCAACAAGTGAAAGCGGAACATCAAGTGCCTTCCGGATTGCTACAACCAATAATGGTTCCCGAATGGAAATAGGACCAAACCACTATGGACTTTGTTATGGGTTTGCCTTTAACCTCGAAAAAGGAAGATGCAATTTGGGTCATTGTTGATCGATTGACGAAATCGGCTCATTTCATTCCGGTACATATGGATTTTTCACTTGATAGGTTAGCTGAATTGTACATTGCTGAAATTGTAAGATTGCACAGAGTACCGACTTCTATCATTTTGGACAGAGATCTGAGATTTACCTCGAGGTTCTGGATAAATGTGCAAGAAGCCTTGGGCACCAAATTGAATTTTAGTACTGCCTTTCACCCACAAACGGACGATCAATCTGAACAAGTGGTTCAGATCCTCGAAGATATGCTTTAATGTTGTGTTCTTGAATTTGAAGGTAGTTGGGAAAAATACCTACCATTGGTTGAATTTTCTTACAATAATAGTTTTCAATCGAGCATCAAAATGGCTCTTTATGAGGCATTGTATGGTCACAAATTTTGGACTCCGCCGTACTAGACGGAGCTTAGTGAAAAGCAAATCCATAGGGTCGACTTGATTAAAGAGACTGAAGAGAAAGTGAAGATAATTTGTGATTGTTTGAAAGTTACATCAGTTCGACAAAAGTCTTCTGCAAATTTGAATAGAAAAGAGATCAAGTTGCAAGTGGGTGATAAAGTGTTTTTAAATTGTCTCCATGGAAAAAGGTCTTGAGATTCAGTCAAAAAGGCAAATTGAGTCCGCGCTTTATCGGACTGTATGAAATCATGAGAGGATTGGACCAGTGGCATATTGATTAGCTCTACCAACAGAGTTAGAAAAGATCCACGATGGATTTCACGTATAAAATGTTACGACGTTATCGTTCTGATCCATCACATGAGGTTTCACCGACCCAAGTGGAAATTTAGCTGGATATAACTTGTAGTGAGGAGCCAATCAAAATCTTAGCCCGAGAAGTGAAATAGTTAAGAAACAAGAATGTGGCTTTAGTGAAAGTATTATGGCAAAAGCATGGTATAGAAGAGGCTACATGGGAATCGAAGGAGACCATGAGGAAACAATACCCACATCTCTTCACCGGTAAGATTTTCGGGGACGAAAATCCCTTAAGGGGGAGAGTTGTAACAGCTCAAATTAGGGCCTAAACGAAATGGTGGTTTCGAGACCATGAATCTAAAATAGAAAAATTTATCCCGATAAAGTTTTAAGGTCTATTGTGTAATTGAATGCATAAGTGAAAATTTAGTAAATAAATTTTATCGATAAAGTGCCTGATTGAGTGATAGGACTAAATTGCAAAAATTTCAAAATGTGAGTTCTAGAAGCATTTAGTGTGAAATTGAGTTGGATTCATAAACTAGGAGTCCTTATTTAGTAATTAGACCATTTTATGGCAACGTGGACAAAAATGCCCATGGAAGGGAAATTTTGCAAAGAAGTCCATTAAGGGCATTTTGCTCATTTGTGTAACACCCTAAACTCGGCCAGGACGTTATTGCTGAATCTGGGGGTGTCACATTGAAGGGTGACTCGTATAAACTGAAGTTGTTGAAAAACCTTGAAAACATTTGAACCGTTGTAGGGGTACTTTAGTTTAAAACAAAAACCCTTGAAAACTTGTTTAATTGTAAGTTTGAAATAAATCTTTGTTATTTGAAAACCCTATTTTATACATCCATTATTCGATTCTCAAGTCTCAGTTAACAGCGAAAGCTCATTCTTTGAAAATCGTCAGGTTTTTATGTATGGTTTGAAAATTATCATTTTAAGTTTTTTTTTTTTTTTTGGAAAGCAAGTTTTAAATTTAGAAAATGTAGCAACTAATAAAAATAAATCTAACAACCAAATCAAACCAGAGGATAATGGCCTTCTTACAACAAAACCCATTCAAGAAGTAATTAAAAATAATGTAAAATTTAAAACTAAAGTTTAATGCTGCTAGTAGAGTGGCCATATCCGAGTCCTCTCATGCGTCAAACCGCCTACTGTGGATCACCTGAAAAAAATTAAAAAGAGAGGGTGAGTTTGTGAAAACTCAGTGTGTACAACCCTCATCAATCAATTAATATGAATTGATCAATTTAGGCCTAAGTCCACTACAATAACAGTGGCATTTGGGCCTTAGCCCAAAATAGCCTCAGTTGGGCCAAAGCCTCCATCACAATCATAATCAATGTATGCAATGCACATTGATCCAGTCCAACCCTGCACTCTGTATCCCTTCCAACCCTACACTCCTGTGGGGATTTAATCGACCAACCCATCCCTGCACTCCCAATGGAGCACCGGTTGTGGCACGAACAATGCCACAGTAGAGCTGCCAATCACATAATCTGCTTAAAGCCATCGGTGGGTCCACAGTTGTCTTAGGTGACCCGTGCGACCTCCCCCAAATAGATCCACAGTCGTCTCGGGCGACCCGTGCAATCAGGTCCACAGTCGTCTCGGGTGACCCGTGCGACCATAACAAATTAATCACTTCCTCCAACAATATTCCCATCCCCATGCAGCATAATATCACATGAATGGAAACATATCATAACATGGCATACAAAATCAATCATATAACATATAGGGGCATTTTAGTCTTTTTTCTTAGGGGCATGACGGTCATTTATCACTATGGCCCTTAGTACACAAAAATTGGCCCATTGCTAAGCCCACACTCATTCAGCATGACTTATGTCACTTTTAGGAATCAATAATACACTAGGGTCCAAAAGCCTAATATGTGGCCCAATTGGGGCCTACACTCTCATGTGGCCCACTAAGCCCAAATTTGCCCTTGGCCATGTAGGCAACATGATCAGCTCGTTATTTCATAACCATCCATGAATTTCACTCGTGACGACCCACGGCCCATCGGGCCTATATGGCCCATTTCAGCCCAATTGGCCAGGAACCGGCCTAAGTCCATGAGATCGCTTATGGGGCCTCTGTCATTGTATCAATCTTTCCACACGTATGTTCGTGCACTCGTTGGTTACCATAGCCAAACTTTTGGCATTTCGGTATTTCAGTTTGTTGGCATTTCGACTTTTCGGTATTTCACTTTTGCCGATAAATAGTGTGTGACGTGTGTGTACACACCTTGATGATGAAAAACGCAATAATCCACGAGCGTAAAACCTATGTTTGATTAAAGAACTTAGTTAGGCATTTCATAAGATTTAGCATGTCTTTCTAATACAAAAACCGAATCCAAGTCTAACAATTACCTTGATCAAATCGATATGAATTTCCTAAATCGATTGATTATGAATCAACCTTACTTCCTTGTGGTTTATTTGGACCACATCCATCAATGAATACCAACATCATATACCAAGGTTAATCAAATACCAACCAAGGAAAACACACGGCCAACAATACTTACCTCTAAAAACTGATTGAGTACCGAAAGAAAGATACTGACATTTTGAGAACCTGATTACTAAAGAACCCCTATGGAATCGATCAGAACGACTGGGAAATATGAGAAGATCATAATCGATCCAAAGAACAATCACCAAAATATCAACCCGATTTCACAAAAATAAAATGAAACATTTGGCTTTTACCCAAAATGCCAAAAGAAGAGGAGGATAAGCACTTACTGAGATTTACCCTTCGATCCCTCGAATTAGGTAAACTAGAAGAGAGGTTCGGCTTATGAGCAAACAATAGAAAAAGGTTGAAGACAAGATTCAATTTATCCAAGCTACAATGAGACGTAAAGCTTGAGGTGGAGATGACAAAATAATTGAAAGAGAGAACAAAAAGAATTCGTCAAAGAAAGAATGGAGGTATTCAGCTTTGATATATCAAAGAAGAAAGAAAGAATAGTGAAAGAAAGTAAGAGTAGATTCGATGGAGGGTATGAGAATGATAAGAGAAAATATTACCAAGATTCGGTCACCACCAAATTAAGCAAGAGGAAGGATTCGATTTATCAACTAGTAGAAAACCAGAAGGAAAGAAGAAAAGAGGAAAACCCCGAAAGGTTAAAAGTGATTTCGGCTTCTACTACCCAAGTGACTAAAACCCAAATACAAATAACCAATTACCACTTCAAAGCTTAATTTTCCCAAAAGAACTCCACAATTTCCTTCAGCCTTCCATACCCACTTCAACCACCTAATTTTTCTCCACAATTTGCTCCATAATCCCCTCATTAATTTCCTCCATGATCCCCTCATTAATTCCCTCACTTGACCAATTCAAACTCTCTCCTCCATAGTTCAACTGCACGCCAAACTCTAGCCACCAAAAGTGACAAAAATAAATCCATTAATTGCACAACCCACGCCTTGAACCCCAAACCTCTTGCCTCACTTGTAACACCACCTTCCACCACACCACCATCTCTTCTTGTGTCACAATTTAGCATATTTTATTTATAACCCTACTGAACAAAGATAGAAGTTTTGATCACTTAAAACATAAATTTTTTTCCTAGAGCCCAGGTTTGAACCCAGGACTTCTCCAACACTTCTCAGAGCCCTTAACCACTAATGCAGACATTTAATTGTGTCATTTCCTTGCACAATTAAATACTTACGAGCCGTCTCTTAACTGGACCCTTGCTCAAGGCCCAATACTTCTAGGCCCAAAATCAGGGCGTTACAATTTGGATACTAAAAGAAATAAAAAGGGAAAATAAGGCCAAAAAAGTGTCCATCTTCTTTATGCCTTGGCCAAATGTCTCTTGGACTCCATAGCAAGGGTTTTTCAACTTTTCAAGCTCCAAGTAAGTGACTCCTAGCCTCGTTTTTCATGTTCTTCATATTTTTAAGATCTTCGTACCATGACCTAGCTTTCTATACCACTATTTTAAGCTAGGGTTCATGTTTAAAAATTTACCCATGTGTGTTATCAAAGCATTTTGATGTTTATTGGTAGAAAATGGAAGTTTAGAGTGTAGTAAACAACTTTTGCTAAATGATTTTTCATAGAAATGTATTTAGGGACTAAAATGCAAAAGTTGTAAATATGTGCATACATTCTGAAACATTGAAAATTTTGGGATGCTATAATAGAGAAATATGGTCGACAAGGCTTGGGAATGTAGAAAAATTGATACATTTCATTTTATGAGCCTAGGGACTAGATTGTAAAAATTAAGAAAGTTAGGGGTAAAATGGTAAAAATTTCCATAGGATGATTTTGTGTCCAATTGAGTAATGTATGCATTGAATGAGTTAAATTTGGTTTTATAAATCAAGAATGACGAGGAAACGACCTTGATCGAGGAAAAGGCAAGGTCTCGGATTAAGTCGATACAGGTTGCATTTTGACTCAAGGTAAGTTTATGTGTAAATAATGAGTCATATTGATATTTTGGTTAGTTATCTTAATTATTATAATATTTGTAATCTTATAATAATTTGTGAATTGTATATGAATATGTATATTGACAAATAAAACAACAAGTAAGGAAAACCCGATTGAGCCTTAGAAATCGACTACGATACGAGTGACATGTCACTAGGAAACCATTGTATGAGATCGATCGTTTATGTAAATCCTGGGTGCTGGTTTAGTTCGACTACCAGTGGCTAGGTAATCCTACATTTGTTGCGAATACTTGCCAGCTTGTGTAAGCAGCACTGAGTAGTTTTGACTATACTGTTAGCTTGTGTGAGCAGACCCATTAATAGCTCATTGTTGAGCCCACATGTGATATGTGATACGTGGTAGCTTCGGCCACATGCCATTGGTAGCTTCGGCTACATTATGTGCGGCATTTGTGCCTTTTTCCATGTATCCTTTAGTATTTTGCATGGTTCAACGGGTCTTTGGTTTGAATTGATAAAATGTGTATGTTTGTAAAAGATTTGACCATGTGTTAAGTGTGTGTATGTGCAGGTTATGTGAAATATGATATGTGTACTAAGTGCTCAAGTATATATTGATTTATGTGGTAAGACCATTGAGTAAGTTATAAGCTTAATTTCAATGCGGTAATAGGAGTACTTATTTTTGAATTTGTATTATTGGTTTAAATTGCTCATTCATTTACATATAGACTTACTAAGCTATTTAGCTTACCCCCTTTCTTATCCTTTCCCTTATAGGTTCGTCAAGCTCAACTGTGGTTCGGTGATCAATGGGATTCCATCAACACTATCAACAAGCATTTTGGTATTTTGTTTAAACACCTAAGATTATGGCATGTATATATGGTCTATTTTGTTGGTTATGTGTCATAGTCCTTTTGGGTCCATTTGTTGATATTAGTGTTTTGGTACTTTGGCCATGAGAAATGAGCCATGAATGGTTAAGTCATATTTTCTCAAGACTTGTTGTAATCTATTAATGTGTAAGCTTACATAACAAATGAAAAATATGTGTGGATGTGCATGCTTGATGATAGAAAAAGTTAGTGTGTGGATGGTTTAATACATATGTTTTGATGAGTTTTGATGTTATAATGTGAATTGGCAAAATTTGTTGATATTGGTATGTGTTTTAGGGTGGCAATTGGCTTGGAAAATAGCCTATAATTGTTCACACGGGTAGACACACGGGTGTGTGTGACACACGGCCAGCCCATGGGTGTGTTGATAGGCCGTCTATCCCCTGCAGCTGAAATTATGAAAATTAAATGCTTTGTAGTAAACACACGGGGTAGAGACATGACCGTGTGTCTCGACCGTGTGATAGACACGGCCTAGGACACGGGCGTGTGGCTTGGCTGTGTGACGAAAACATCGCGATGACGTTATAAACAGAATACCCTAGTTTTTCACACAGGGTGAGAACATGGGTGTGTTGAGGCTGTGTGAAGGACACGGGCCAGAGACACGGGTGTGTGCTCGGCCGTGTGAAAACCCCTGTAGATTCAAAATTTAAAATAATTCCACATGGGCTAGGGACATGGGTGTATGCAACCACACGGCCTGCCCACACGGGTGTGTCCTTATCCCATACGGGTGTGTGCCCTATTTTGAGTCAAATTTTCATAAGTGTTCAGAAAGTTCTGATTTGGTCCCAGATCATACCCAATGCATCGTTTGGGTCTCGTAGGCCCATAATGTGGATGTTATATGTATGAATGAAAAAGTTTTAAATTTTACGTAAAATTTATGTGTTGAAATCAAATGATCATGCGAGTGTATGTTCAGTAATGCCTCATACCCGTGTCTAGCAACGGTTACAGGTGAGGGGCGTTACATGATCAATGAACCTCTGGCTGATGTATTTCTTTCTAAACTCAAATTGAAAGAACTCCTATGTCACCCATTCTTCCAGTACTATAGATATTAATGTATTCTACCATTGATACATAGAGTCTCTCAAAAGTGAAACAACACATTTAATGCATTCATCGGGTGTACACTACAATTCATCAAACACTCGAATGGTGTTTTCAAGCAAGAATTCAGCTTTCTTAGGGTCGTCATCAATAGTAGCCCTGAATTCTTCAGCCCTATACTTTCAGATTTTATCAACTGGTGGCTTGTTTAATCGAATAGATTAGTAACTTGAGTACCTACCAGGATTGGCTGAGGAATTGGTGGGGGTGGAGATTGTTGAGTAGCAGGATTCATGCGAACGAACTCTGTAAACCACTCGTTCATCATTTGGAAGAAGCCTTGTTTAGCCTCTTCTCCTTGACTACCCATAATAGGCCTTAATTCAGATTGTGAGGCTCCATGAATAGAGGCTGGCACATTACTCTCAACTTCGTCAGCTACAGCTCGATCGGGATCCATTTACTATATGAAAACGCATTTTAAATTGCCAAGAGACATTGCACTATCACATGTTATATATGGCATGTATAGTTAGACTCATACACATACTACGTTAGTCCTAGAATCGACTAAACCATAGCTCTAATATCAATAAAATGTAACACTCATAACTCGCAACCATCACCGGAAGAGGGTTAAGAGGCATTACTAAGCTTAATACACAATTACACAATCATATAACGTAACTTATCATACATATGCATACTTCAATCATTCTTAAACACATTGTCCCTTAATAGGGCCTTCGAGGCCTTAAACATGGTTTAGAAATGGTTCGTGACTAAACCGATCATTCAATAACACTTTAAGAAACATAGAAATTTTTTAAGAAAACAGGGGACACACACTTGTGTGAGCAGGACGTGTATCTGACACGGCCACTAGACACGACCGTGTCACAGGCCGTGTGGACATTTGAAATGGGATCACATGGCCATGTCCTAGCTCGTGTCCTACCCCGTGTAACTCTCTGACTTAGGTCACACGGCTGACCAGACGCCTATGTGTCTAGCACGTGTGCCTATTCAAAATGGCCACACATGCCCATGTGCTAGGCTGTGTGCTAGGCCGTGTGCTAAGCCTTGTCAAACCTATATGGTATACTGACTTGTGCCACACAGCCAGTCACATGCTTGTGTGTGAGGCCGTGTGGTGCATACTGACTTGCATTTAATGGCAACACTAGGGGATGCACGGTTGTGTACCATGACCGTGTGTCACACACGGTGGAGACACACGCCCGTGTGGACAAAAATAAGCTATTTGCAAAGCCATTTTGCCACCCAAATTTTCATACCCTACACAAGCACAATAGCACCATTTCAAGACACAATTGGGCAGCCAAAACAACATCAATTCAAGCTTAAAATTATGCCATTTCAAATTCAACTATTTCACAACTCAATTCACACCAATTTACCTAACCAAATACTTACCAAAACAACATGATTCATTAGCCATAATTCACATACAAGATATTTAGAAACCAAAAGGCAAAGTGCAGGTACTCACCATGTTTCACATCCTTGGTAGCTTTGCTTGTCTAAACGCCAAATCCTCTTTCGTCTTGGCAGTTAAGCATGACAACCATATTTTGGTTAAACCAACGGCGGTAAATTCTAAGAAAGCTAGAACCTTAGATTACACAAAAGCTTTGAGTGTCTTATTCTACTTCTTTTCTTTAATCCAAAAGTTTAGAGGGTTAAGAAAACTTACCAGTTCCTAATATTTCTACTTCTAGACTCAAATCCGTATAATGGTTACAACATGTAGATCTTCCTTTAATTGCATCCTCTTCTCTTTCAGGGCAATTGATGAAGACGATGCTTAAAGAAAAAGACTTGGGAAAAAGAATTGAGAGGAATTCTGTTCCCCCCACACCTATATATACTCCCTCGACATGGTCTCAATAGACCATTACTGCCACTTAATCCTAATTCTTATGTCTCCCACTTTGGAACTGGTCAGTTATATCATAATCGAACTAGAATTAGGATCCAACTAATCAAAATTTTGCTACTTAAAATTCTAAATTACTCGGAGGGGTTTTGGAATTCACAAATCTTCTCAATATAGTCCTAAATTTCTAAATTTCTAGTTAATGATGATATCCGGGTGTTACAACTCTCACACTCTTAAAGAAAATTTCATCTTTGAAATTTCCTGTCTTACCTAATCCTCTTAAAGCAATATTTATTTTAATTCCCCTTATCTTAGAAAATTTCTCTTCATATCTAATAGCAATTTCTTCCACTTTTGTTGGGGACATGTCACCACTTATATAAAAGCACATGAGTTACATACACATGGTCAGTGACTAGCTTAGGATTTAGGTAAATCACACCATGAATGTCATAAGTGAATTAATTAAGAAATGAATTCATAATTAGTTCATCTTAGGTCTAGTCCAATGTATCATTCTAACAATCAATACATCTATGTCTCTACCCGTGAAGCCAGTTGCTCTAATAACCAAGACTAACCATCTCTACAATTGGAATTATAGACTACATATAATCTATCTAAGTATTTGAATCAAATACTAATGTTGATTCTTTAACAAAATTATGGACTTGTTTAGATTATCTACTAAAGTAAGTTGTCTTCCTTGCAATGTAAACATTCTTATAATGCCACTTATCATCAGTTTGAACTTAGGCAATTAATGGGCTAATATTTGTTTGT
The DNA here is from genome assembly GCA_020496765.1 of Gossypium stocksii. Classification (NCBI taxonomy): domain Eukaryota; kingdom Viridiplantae; phylum Streptophyta; class Magnoliopsida; order Malvales; family Malvaceae; genus Gossypium; species Gossypium stocksii. The sequence goes on from CM035624.1 coordinate 50,335,880, forward strand.
CACAATTTCACTATGCATACAAAAAATGAAAGACAAACACAACAGGGATAATAGTTAAATATGACATTAAATTTATTTATTTATTTATCATTCAAATACATAAAAAAAATTCCATGTTTACTACAATATGTGCACATTTCCCAACAATATCTCACTTCCCTAATGAAGTAAATGTGTCATGTTTTGCACTCCCATATCCTCAACCTATTTGTCAAAAATCCTAGTTACAAGAGTCATAGTAAATGAATCTACAAGGTTATCTTCATAAGCTATATTCACCACATGTACAATTCTTTCGAGTAAACAAATATCTTGACATGTGCAAAACATAACATACATAAGACTTCCAACTATCGAAGCATATGAAACCTTACCCAGATGCTCTCTTTCTTCCGATGACTTAGGACAATCATCCAAAGAAATATGAAAACCTGATGCAGTTGGCTGAGTGATCTGTCGTAACTCGTTGTAGCATATTAAACTAGTTTTCATACTTAGGGAGCTTGAATATGCGTAATTCTAGTATTTTTTTGTTTTGTTTTTATATTTAGTTTCAATTTAATAAAAAGTGTAATTTGAGTATATTTTTTTACCTTAGGGGCCAAAAGAGCCTATGGGAGACTGACGTATTTAATGAGTGTGTGGGACACTATTTGGAAGCATGAGAACTCAAGGCTGACTGTCGTGTTGCAACATAGAGGGTTTACATCGCAACAAAGGGAACAAAATGCTACAATATCAATATTGCCTCTAGTGTCCAACGCAGCTCGTGGATGTCACGACACACCCCTAAAGTGGAATCTAGGCCAAGCAAAATATTTTTCGTGTCACGACACAGGCTGTGGATGTTTTATAATGGATTGGATGGACAAGAAAGATTAGGGCTCGATGCAAACACAAGAGGAGCCTTGATGAAAAAAAACGAGGATGCGTATGATCTAATAGAAAACATTCCAATGTATTCCTGCCGGTGGCCAAAAGAAAGATTTACTTACGAGTAAAGGCCATCCATGACAAACGCGGTCCAAGATAATGACAAGTATCAACAAATTTAGGATAGACTTAATCGAATAGAGTGCACAGTGCATCTACAATGTTTGGCAAAGATAAACCTCTTTGGCATTAATTTGATAGCCCAGCCGAGAATGTGAATTACATTGGGAAAATGGGTGGAAACGCTTAGTCAAACACTAACAACCCTAGCTATAGATGTAACAGCCCGAATTAGGGCCTAGTCAGAATAGTGGTTTCAAAACCACAAATCCAAAGTAGAATTATATATTTCTTGATTATTTTTAAGTTTATGATATGATTGCATGATAGTGAGAAAATTTCATGAAGGAATTTTTATGAGATAGTGGTTAAATTGTCCTTTAGGACTAAATTGCAAAAGTTACAAAATATGAGTTTCTAGAAGTTTTAAGGATGAATTGGCATTATAAAAATTATTAGAGGTCCTTATTTAGCAAATAGATCATTTATTGGCATGATGGACAAAAATGCCCAATGAAAGAAAATTTTCTAAGGAAAGGGCATAAAGGCATTTTGGTCATTTGGATAATTAATGAAATAAAAACAGAAAATAAGTAAAAAAATGTGCTCATCTTCTTCCTCTAAGTGCCAACATTTGAAGGGTCTCCATAACTAGGGTTTCCTTCATTTTCAAGCTCAAAAATCAAGAACCACGAAGCCCGGACCAAAACCGGGGAAAGAACAAGGTGGTGGATTAAACTGTACACCTTCCAGTTTTTTGGATCCAAGGTAAGTTGTATGTAATAAATTAGCGCTATGCATCGTGAAAATTATTGTGATGACATTCTATGAAATTATGTTATTTTCTATGAGATTTATTGATGTGATTTTTGTAAAGAAATGATGAATTTATTGTAAGACCCCTATCCCGTAACTGTTGCCGGAATAGGACGAGGCGTTACCGAAATTTGAAAACAGATCAGAACAGTAAAATTTTGAACATTTTCTTGAATAAAGATCATTCATTAACAAAATTGCTAGACGCAACAAAGGTCGAATTAATAACTTATAAAAGTAAACTTCCAAAATATGCCATAGTCGCATGGCTCATACATAATAGTCAAGATATCATCCTCCTATAGTCTATCCTATACATGCCATAAGCTAAATCTGAATCGTTTGGTTACCACAATAGTAGATAGTGTGATGAGCTGCTGACGATCCCCGAGCTGGTAGTAAGAATCCACGATCTATAAAATAGAAACACGAAACGAACGGAGTAAGCTTTCATAAGCTTAGTAAATCTTAAGCAAAACAATAACTTTGCTTAATCAAATTCAATTATCTCATATACATAAATCTAAGTATAATCTCACTTGACCGAACATGCCTAACTAAAATTTGCACATAGTTTAATTTACATTTCTTTGGCCTTGAGTTTAATGTCACAAAAAGTTTTCATTCAACATCACTTGCCATTTATTTCTTCTATTTGATGAAGTCAATCTAGAGCTTCATATCGAATTATAATTTCGAATAACACATCGCCTAGCTAACACATAAATTCTTCCATAAATATGACTAAGATGATTGCATATTCACGAATACACAAGACACCATTAGCATATAGTTCCTTTATTACTGTTTAATCAAATATGTTCTCATGACATCACATATTGGCCACATGTATCATAGTCACATGTATATTCGTACACTTATCCACGTATGCATTACCTTATGTGCTTTTGATCCAATCTAAATTAAAACCATATGCGAGTCCATGTCACATACCTGGCTAACTTAATGTACTGAACATCTTTAATTGTTGTTCATTACTAAGTCTCATCATCTTAGATCTTGCACAAATCACATTTAAACAATATCAAGAGATTTCACCATTCAGTCAAATAGTTCAAACCTCATGCATGCACATAAAATTTATCTATTTCATCCAAATATGTGTTCATATAGTCTTTCGCATCTAAAAGCTTCATTGCTACTTCTAATTCAATCAATCCAACTAGAACATAATACTATAACCACATTCGATTTCCATATTTGGAATCACATACTCATATCATAATCTTTCATGAATAATTTCATAGAGTCACTACTCATTTAGCATAACATATAACCATTTCATGATTGATTCCCAAAGCACATTCATAAATCAACCGAAGCTGGATTCACATGGTAAGTAATTATCACATCAATATCTTCGAGTATTTCAGCGTGACAAGTTTTACATTACCGAATAGGTACATCAAGAACCAAACATGTTCCTTGCCACATATACATAAGATGACAGAATATAATCCTTACATTGTATTTGCACATCTAGCCGAATACAACTCAACTTGATAGATTTTCATGTAACAAATTTCATCATTACCTTGTAAGTATGCCAATAATCTTTAGTTTGAAATAATTCGACAGCACTTAGTCTGCTAAGTTCAAGAACATGTATTTATCACCGGTTCGAAAACCTGCGGGACTTTAAACCCGGATATATTACCAGCAATTCATTTCATTAGCTTTTTACTAACTTCGGCCTCATCAAAGGCCTAATAATACACATGTTTCATAATTGGTCATCTGGTCACATTTTATACACATATAGTATAAGTGCGTTTTACATTTGTCTTTTCAGCCATACCACATACACAAGCACATATATAAGATAAGGCTTTTATCATCACTTGCTAATACATCATATATTTTGCTTTCATTTAAGAAATCACTCGGCCATATTAAAATTCTAACTAACCATTCTGCCTCACTATACAAATAAAGAAAGCACACCTTTCACTATAGTTATTTATCAATTCTTCACATGCAACTTTCGCAAAGCTCTTATGAACCAAGCAACACATCACTTTTATTAACATATATCATTTAATTAAAAACGGCTATATGTACAAACATATTTATATTTTGGTTCTCACGGTAGGTATGACTATATATATATAACTTATTCTAAATTTATTAACTCGAACTTACTTCAATATTCACGAATAGTCAAGGATTGGCTATTCAACCACTTTAACTTCTTTTCATAAGACCATTCAGCCATGTCACATAAACATATCTATTACACATGTCACATTAGCCATTCGACAAATAAGCACAACTATTATGGCATTTCGATATCATACTCACCATTTGATAATTTACTCATGTCAACTATATAGTTTTTATTCCATATGCATGTATCATTCGGTAATACATATATATAAAACAAGATATTTGAGTATCAAGGTATAGCATAACACATTCACTAATACTTATGTTTAAACACTTACGACTTACTAAAGTCTCAATTTTCTTTCTTCAATTTCCCAATCACATTAGCAGTTCCATTCACTATATAACATTAAACCATAATTCATCTCATAGTACATTCGGTACTCATTCCATATTCAAAATTCTCATTGAACTATTTATGCCACATTCGGCTTATACTATCAAATCCATCCTTCATTCTTTTTATCACACTTCCACACTTATTTTCACTTACATTTGCATATAACATATATCGAAACTTTATCAATCACATATACTACTTTATCAATTTACATTCGGAAATTGTCATGCCGTGCTCATTTTATAGAGGTTCATTTTATTTCTTCTATAATTTAACATAACCATTTTAATTTAAGCACTCAAAAACTTACCTCGTGTGTTTCTGAACAACTACGATCATCTATTCAGTCACTTTAGTTTTCCCTTTATCCAAAATTGCCCCTCTATGCTCTTGAGCTTAGATTAAACAAACATAACTTAGTGTTAAAACAACTAGCCAAACATTTTATCAAGGTATGTTACTTGTCTCACTACTAACCATTTAAACTTCACATTCACACACAAAAGTTCACATAGCCGAATATGTTTCTCAACAAGGGCACATATATACTTAACAACTAACATAACAGGCTTACTACTCAATCACAAGATAAGTATACTTATCAAATATACATATGTTTCTCAAGTGACTTCTTAACCTCACATTCGGCATCTACTACAAAAATCTCATAGTCAATTTACATTTATTTTCTAATTCAAGCATTCGAAGACTTCAAAATGTGAACAACTTATCTTATTCATTAACCAATAGGTCATTCGGCAATAACCCACAATTTAATCACATATATGTATATCCACCATAACACACACATTGCTCATACATTAATTTCATACTTCCCTATATATAATTTATCCTTATAGCCGAATACACAAAACATATCTATATAGTTCACTTAAACAAATTTCAACATCATATGGCTCATTACTCCCTTCACCATATAATTATGTACCATTAATTTACTTTCATGCTATTCAAACCATTTAACAATAATTTAATAGTCCAAGGCTGAATGTTTATTATATAACATCTTAGTTCTAGATTCGGCAATACAAATGTATATGTATATACCAAAACTTTATTTTTTTTATTTTTATTTTTTAAAAATCCCAAAGACTATCAAACTTAATTTATAAATCCTCAAGCTCATTTTTCAAGCATCAAGGCACATTCGACAATAGCTTAAACATATTCAAAATTTAGCTAAACATTTGAGCAAATTTCACATTTGGCACTTGCTCTTTTTATAATAAAATTTTTAACACCATTTTAAAGCATACTATATAAACAATTTGGCATCAATGACCGAAGCATAATCACCAAAACACCTTCAAAGAATCATCCAACACATATTCGGCAATCTAACCATGATAGCCGATTTTCTCAAGGGCAATCTAACCTATCCACAAGCACTTTTAACAAACTAATCTTCTTTTAATCATCTCTTCTCAATTGAATAACGAAAACAAATATTTCATTTATACATTCTTAGCTTAGCCGAATGCTCACAACACCTTCTCTTTCAAAATTTCATAATGTATCAAGAAGGGAATTTACTAAACAACTCAAAGCATAGATTAATTTCACTTAATGTATCAAACATACCTTAGATTTTTTTAAACCTTCTTGACCGAATGCCTTAGCTAAATTTTTCTCTTCTCCTTCTTTGAATTTTCGGCCTAAGATGAACAAGAAAGATGAAAACTTCATTTTCATCACCATTATCTTATTTTAATTCTTTTATTTCCTTTATTTAACCATTATGTTATTATTATTTATAATATAAAATATAAAAATTAGTGCCATTTAATCATTATGGCCAGCCACTTAGTTTTAGAATTGGAAAATTTGACATGCAACTCCCAACTTTTGTTGCATGCATCATCTTGCCCCTTTTTGAATTGACCACACACATTCTTACTATTTCACACATAAGTCCTTGAATTAAAATTCACTTCTAAAAGTCAAAAATCAATAGACCAAAGTTGCACACATGCAATTACACATATAAATAGATATGTAATTTAACATTTCAATAAATTTTATAATTCAGTTTTGTGGTTCTGAAACCATATTCTGACCGGGGTCAAATTAGGGCTGTCACATTTATCATAGAGAAATCCCAGTTAAGTTTTAAGAATACGAAGGATACCGTAGTCATGACATGAGATTTAGAAGGTCCCATGTAAGACCATGTCTGGGACATGGCATTAGCACCAAATTGAGATCCCATGTAAGACCATGTTTGGGATATGGCATTGGCATCGACATATGGTCCCGTATAAGACCATGTCTGTGACATGGCGTCGGCACCGAGATGAGATTTAGATCCCCTGTAAGACCATGTCTGGGACATGGCATGGGCATCTAAAAGTGATCCTATATAAGACCGTGGCTAGGACATGGCATCGGCATCAGTTTACGATCCCATGTAAGACCATGTCTGGGACATGGCATTGACATCGATATGAGATCCCGTGTAAGATCATATTTGGGATATGGCTTTGGCATCGACATGTGATCTCATGTAAGGCCATATCTAGGATATGGCATTAGCATCTTATCATGAGAATGACATTTCTAGTATCTTTCAGTATTCCAAGTAATTTAATGGGAAAAGTATTTAAGTTGATGAATACATTAAGAAAGACTAAAGTTATGTGATGAGTGATACAAGTGCACATGAGTAATTCACAAGAAAAGAAAACGAAATGATATGAATATGTTGGTAAGAAAGAGCATAAGTAAGTTATGACAAAATCCATGATAAGTATGAGATAGATTATGATGTATTTTTGGATGATATTCCATGTTTATGTTGTTATTTATTGCATGCAACTTACTAAGCATTTATGCTTACTCCCCTTTTTTCCCCTTTCCTTATAGTTTCACCAAGCTAGCTCGAGGATCAAAGAAAGTCGGAGCTCGTATCACACTATCAAACTATTCTTTTGGGTAAAGTTAAGTTTGAGTCTTTTGAGTATGGCATGTATAGGAAATTTGCATAGAATGTTTTGTGTCATATTGGATGGCCATTGTGTTGGCTATATTTGATACTTGTTCCTTTTGTAAATGGCTAATTGAATTTGGCCAACGCTAATTAAGCATGATTGTTCAATGAGAATGAAATTTATGAATGAGTAAACTTGTAAAGTTTGAATGTGAATGTATGAGGTTCATGCATGCTAGATGTGGCATGAGATTATACTTTGAATGTCATGTTCGAGGTTGTATAGATGTACATTGATGCCATATTATGAGTTATTGGAATTAGTATAAGTTTGATGTTATTTTAGGGTGGCAATAGGCTTGGAAAATAGCCTTATAATTGCCCACACGGGTAGGCACACGGGGGTATGTCTAGGCCGTGTGTGACACACGGACGTGTGTCTAGGCCGTGTGTGACACATGGTCTACCCCGCAAGCGTGTAACCAGGCCGTGTGTCCCCTGCACCTAAATTATGCAAAATAAAATGCCCAGTAGTAAACACACGGTCAGAGACACAGCCGTGTGTCTCAATCGTGGAGGGCACGGCCTAGCACACGGGCATGTGGCTTGTCCGTATGCCTCTAAATGTTTGCTGACATCATAAACAAAATACCCAGGTTTTCACACATGGGTGAGGACACGGGCGTGTTATGGCCGTGTGAAGGACACGAACCATGGACATGGGTGTGTGCAAGGCCGTGTGAAAACCCCTATAGGTTCAAATGAAAAATAAATTCAACACGGGCCAAGGACATGGGTGTGTGTGACCACACGGCCTGCCCACACGGGCGTGTGGCCCTGTTTTGAGCAAAAATTTTCTAAGTGAACGAAAGATCTTGATTCAACCCCGAACCATCTCCAAATTATGTCTAAGGCCTCGTAGGCCTATAATAGGGATGATATGAGTACGAATGAAAAGTTTTAAGTTGCAATGAAATTTTATGGCCCGATTTTTATGTAAGTGTTATCATTTAAGTCCGATAACGCCTCGAACCCTGTCCTGGCATCGAATATGGGTAAATGGTATTACAATAGAGATGAGGTGAAAATTAATGAGGAGATAACAATTCTAGCTATGTTAAAAATACTACTTGTAACACCCCTTACCAGAGACCATCGCCGGAGTCTAGCATGAGGCGTTACCAGACTTACCTTACTAGTTCAGGGCATAAAAATTTGCTTTTAAAATCACCTATTAGGCACTTTCATGAAAAATCACCTAGAGATAGGTGTTTACTACACATTAATCTTTCATTTTCTACCACTATGCATCAAATTACTTGCATGTCATGCATGGGTATATTTTTGAATGTGAACCTTAGCTCAAATTAATGGTAGAAATAGCTAGATTAGGCTACGAAGATTTCAAAAATTATGAAAAGCATGAAAAACGGGGCTTGGAGTCACTTACTTAGAGCTTGAAAATGAAGAAAAACCCTAGCTATGGTGGCTTGAGAAATTCGACTGGTACATGGAGAAGATGAGCCTATTTTTGGCTTATTTTCCCTTTTTATTACTTAACTTTACCAAATGACCAAAATGTCATTATGCCCTTTTTTGATATTTTTCCCTTTCATGGGCATTTTTGTCCATAGTGCCAAAAATTGGTCTAATTACCAAATAAGGACTCCTAATAACTTTTCTTATGCTATTTCATACTTAAATCTTCTAGAAACTCATAATTTGCATCTTTTGAAATTTAGTCCTAAAGGACAAATTAATTACTATTTCATAAAATTTCCTTCATGAAACTTTCTCAATATCATGTAAGCATGCTATATCACAAAAATAATCATGAAAATAAATTTTCTACCTCAGATTTGTGGTTTCTAAACCATTATTCTAACTAGGCCCTAATTCGGGCTGTTACACCATAGAACAAGTTAATGCGACGATAGGGGTTTTAATTAGAAAGAGATTTCAAGTAATCAACCTAGAGTCAGTTGTTCTTAGTCTCGAAAGAGATATTAACATAAGTTAGGGATTTGTATGGATCAAGGCAAGTGAATAAATCGTTTGTTTCTGATTTAGAATAATAAGTGAAGTCTAGGTAGATTCTTTACTGGGTATTGTCTTTATCATTGGTTATCTCGATTACTTTCTTCACTCTCTGTCGCGTTCATAGTTAATTAGTTAAATTTCATATCAGGACAATCCCCTTAATTATTAGGCTAAATAATAGAAGGATAGTTATTACTAGTACTTTTAGTCCTTGTGGATACGATATTTCGGACTCACCATAGCTATACTACTATTCGATAGGTGCACTTGCCTTTGTCGAAATCATAGTTAGTTTAGTGACTCCATCAAGTTTTTGGCACCATTGCCAGGGACTAAAATATTAGGAACACTATATTTTTATTACTTTAGCCATTTTTATTTTTATTTGCATTTTATTTTTACTTTTAGTTTAATTTTGTTTACAAATTTTTCTTTTCATTTGCTTATGGCAGGTTCCTTTAGTATATGACTAGAAGAAACTCGTCAGGACTTCTCGTATTTGATAATGAGATTGAAAGTACAGCTCGCAAAAATCATAGAGAAGCAAAGCGGAGCCGTCAAAATATAGTGGAAGAGTAAAAGGATGAGATAATAATTCTTGAGGAGATGGCTAAAAATTGATGGTTTATTTGGTTTGTACATCCGATGATGTAGTGCAATACAAATAGACGAGGGATGAATAATCCAGAATTTCTACCCTACAGCCCTAGCACAGAGAACAAACAAGTCAACTATATGGGAAATAATTCTGGACCTCAGAATAATCTATATAGTAATACTTATAATGCAGGTTGGAGGAACCATCCCAATTTCTCTTGGGGTGGTCAAGGAAACCAAAGGCCGCAACCTCCTCCAAGCTTCCAACAACAACCATACCAATAGGAGAAAAGCCAAACCTTAAGGAGATGCTGATGAAATTTATCTCGGTGTCAGAAACCTGTTTCCAAAACACCAAAACAGCACTTAAAAATCAACAAGCTTCAATTCAAGAGCTCGAGAATCAAATAGGTCAGCTTGCTAAGCTGATCTCAAAAAGGCCACAAGGTAGCTTGCCTAGCAACACCGGAACTAACCCAAGAGAGCAACTTTATGCAATTATGGTTCAAGCTGAAGAAGGGTTAGTTGAACCTGAACTAGAACTAAGGTAAGAAATGTCGTAAGTTAAGGTAAGGTTGAGGTGAGCCATAATGAACAAAAACCGATAGGTAAGGAGTATAAACCTCGTGTGTCATATCCAAATGTGACAAAGAAAGACCACACAAATGAACAATTTGGTAAATTTCTTAAACTTTTGAAAAAGTTTCATATTAACTTACCATTTATTGAAGCTCTTTCACAGATGCCAAATTCCGTAAAATTTTTAAAGGATTTTTTAGCAAACAAGCGGAAGTTAGATGATTCGTTGCACGTGGAGCTAAATACCATTTGCTCAACTATCTTTCAGATTAAGCTACTGAATAAGTTGAAGGATCTAGGGAGTTTTACTATTCATTTTTTAATTGGTAGTTTAAATGTTAATAATACTTTGGCTGATTTAGGGGCTAGTATTAACGTCATGCCTTATAAAATGTTTAAGCAACTAGGCCTTGGGGAACCCTAACAAACTAGGATGAGCATTCAATTAGCAGATAAAACATTAGATTTCCTAGGGGTATCGTTGAAGATGTACTTGTGAAAATTGATAAATTCATATTCTCAGTTGACTTTGTTGTTTTAGACATGAATGAGGATAGCAATTTACTCTTAATTTTAGGATGCCTCTTTTTAGCAATTGCTAGAACTATCATTGATGTTGGTACAAGTGAACTCACACTTCTTATAGGTGATGAAACGATTACTCTTCAAGCTCAAGATTCAGTGGAGATAACGAGTGATGAAGATGACTTTATAAATCCTGTTAAGAAGACTAATCATGTGGTTCAATCCTCTTTGCAAGAAACACTTCAAAAAAGCACAAATGAACGATGTTTTAGTGCCAACAATGGAACCATCCATGAAGAATGAATGCTGCAGATCGATTAACTAGACGAATGGTAGACACATAGCAAAAAGAAGCCAAAAATACACGTTACAGAACCAAAGCGTTACCCTGATGAACTTAAGGATGGAACAAATCAATTTAAGGTTGGGGACCAGGTACTATTAGACAAAGAGGACCCTCGAGTGTCATTTCAAAGCTTAATGTAACCGAAGCAACCCCTTTTATGGTATTGAATTTTTATCCCTATGGTACAGTCAAGGTAACTCATTCTAAATTTGGAACTTTTAAGGTAAATAGTACTCGACTTAAACCTTATTTTGATATTAGAACTGATAGCAGGAGAAAGAAGTTTCAACTCCTCAAACCACTGTGACCGTGCAAATCACAGGTAAGTCGAGCTTAGACTTTAAATATGCGCTTCTCAAAAGGCAATATAACACCCTAAATTTGGGCCTAGAAGTACTGGCCTTGAAGACAGCTTATAATATTTTATTGTGCATGGAAATATCACAACTTGCATGTTTGGATTGATTGGCTAGATGATTTTAGGGTGTTTGGAAATGTTGAAGATGTCCTGGGTTCAAACTTGGGCTTTAGTAAAATTTTTGGTTTTGAGTGAGTAAAACCCTAGATGTTTGGAAGTAGGCCTTTTAAATTATTGTGTTGAAAAATGACACAAGGAAGCATGTGGTCTAGTGGTTGTGGCGTCATTAGGGTTGCCAGGGGAGCATGGGTTCAAGTCTTGGCTCTTGCAATTTAATTTTTTTCTTTTAAAAGAACCTAGACTCTAGCCTATAGACCCTGTAATCAATTGTGGATAAGATGTGTCACAAAGGAGCTCATGTTGTGGAGGCAAGTGGCGTGTTGCTTCTGCTAAGGGACTGGTGTTCGAATCCCACTGTAAACAAAGGTTTTTTATTTTATCGCATGGGGGTGACAAGTGTTAGAGCTGAACTGGTACTCTGAGGTTGATTTGGTCATAGGAATTGGAATTGAATTTGAACGAGGAGTTGAGTAAATTAAGAAGAAATCGGTGGAGGGGATCATGGAGTGTTTCAAAGGATTTGAGTTTAGAAGAAGTTGTAGCCATTTGCGGGAGGATTTTGATTATGCAAATTTGGCTAGGCAACTCACTTTGTGCATTTTTTTCGGCATTTGGTGAGTGTAGAGGAGTCAAATTCTTTGATAGACATTTTCGGGAATTTTCTTGCTTTTCTTTACGTTTTGGTTCATTCTTGCTTTTCGCTCCTCTTTTCTGAGTGGTGCCGGACCTATTTGGAAAGTGACCACTCGTGCACTTTTTTGTCTGGCTCCTCTCTTTTCTTTCTCTTAGCTCATCTCCTTTTCTTCTCTAAACCGAAAATGACCATTTTTTCTTCTCTTTACTACCATTTACTGATTTCTCAACTTTTCCATGCTAGTATTCTCTTTTGCTTCCAACATTTCTTCCTCTTTCCTATGGTGTGTGGCCGACTATACTTCCATTATCTTCATTCGAGCAAATTGTTTTAGCCATTTTGGTGCGCTATCCCTTCTTACTTCCTTTGTTGGGATTGCTAGCAATTTGGTAAGGGTTTATGTTCTTTAATGGTTGTTAACCATTCTTCCGTATCCCTTTGGTTCTAAAAGTCGAATGTCCCCTTCATATACCTTTGGTGGTAAAACGTTGTCTTGTTGGACTTTAGGTTTTAGGTATTTCAGTAGAGTGAGGGAATACTCGTCTCTTGAAAGTAATCGAAGCCCTTTTCTTCCATCGGTTGATTAAGGTAAGAGCAATACTTAACCTTTTGAGGTTGGCCGAATATTATTATATTCTAGAAAGGAATAGTTGTGGAATTAGACTACATGGAGGATTGATCTTGGTTAATAAATCTAAGTGTGTGATACAGATATTCGATAAGGCAGGTGATCAACTTGGATTAGCAACTTTAGAGGACTAAGTTACCCTCAATCAATTAAGGTAAGGTGGTACATACTGATTGGTTACCCAAATCGTCAATTTAATGATGGAATTGCCTTGTTTGAGTGTAGGTTGGTGCTCGTGGGATTCTGAGTAGTTTTTGCAAAGAGGTGTGTATCCGTACTCTGTGGATGGTAATAGGTGTAGAGGCCGTAAATATGTGTGTAACTGTATGCCTTGTTTTGATAACCGGCTGAAAAGCCAAAAGTGTGTGTGTTGGTTACACTGCTATGACTGTAAGATCAACAAAATGCCAAAAAGCTAAAAATACGGTGCTTGAGGTCACGCAAGCACGTGATCGCTCGTGTGGTAAACCAAACCTACAGAACGTGGGTGTACGACGAAAAAGGTCGCCATGAGCAAATTCATGGGCTTAGGCCATAATGGGCCGAATAGGCCCATGGGCCCGTTTGGGTAAATCTCACTGCTAAGTGGGAAGTAGTTGGACTTATCATGCCGCGCACATGACTTTGGTTGTATTAGGCCTCAATGGGCCGAATGGGTCATGTGGGCCTAATGGGCTTATAGGCCAACACGGATAAAATGTATGTTTTGTGTTAAGTTTTGGATTGGGGTGCATCGTACGTATAGCCGTGGCTAAATCGGGGCCAGTTAGGCCACACGAGGGTATGGGCCCACTTGGGTTGAGTAATGGGCCTGAGGCCCATTTACACCATTATATCTATTGGAGTTATTGAAGTCGCTCGAGGTGACGTTGGACCTTCTGTTGGGTCGTTAAGACCCCGATTTATGGAATTACCAAAATACCCCTAATTTTGTGAAATTACTGAAATACCCCCAATTTGTGAAATTATCAAAATACCCCCAATTTGTGAAATTACCAAAATGCCCATATAGGGTAGAATTACTGAAATACCCCCAGTTTGTACAATTACTGAAATACCCTGGTTTGTAAAATTACTGAAATGCCCTCAATTTGTAAAATTACCGAAATGCCCTCTATGTGTAAAATTATTGAAATGCCCTCGATGTGTAAAATTACCAAAATACCCTTAATTTGTAAAATTACCAAAATACCCCTATAGGGTAAAATGACCATCTTAGCCCTAGAGTGTAAAATGACTATTTTGCCCCCCGTGGGGAAAAAGATTGACTCGTGTTGTCTTGGCTAAGTTGATGGTAACTGAATGACTATGATTCGACTGATGTGATTATGATTGTTTGACTGGTTATAAGCATGACATTTTGCATACATAACATATTGCATGGGTTGGGATGCTGTACGGAACAAGATCTGATCTTTTAGGTTCGCACGAGTCGCTTGAGACGATTGTGGATCCACTGAAGACTTAGAGTCGTTTATTTGTATTAATCTAATAATGTCACACGGGTCGCCCGAGAAGATTGTGGACTAATCAATGGCTGAGTGTCGATTATGTTACCAAAGGCTGTGTGCCGTTATTGTCCGCTTCGTATTGTTCATGCGGGCTTCGTGCTGTTATTGTTGGTTTTGTACCGTAGTTATGGGCTTTATGCCATTATCGAAGGCTTTGTTCCGATATCATAGGCTTTGTACCGATTATGGACCCGTTATCGATGGCTTTGTGCCATGCATATTATCATGGCTCTGTGCCATTCTGATTATGGCTCTGTGCCGTTTTATTTATGACTTTGAGCCATTCTGTTGACTTAGTGCCGCAACCAGTGCTAACCTTGGTGTGTTGGATGGGTGGGTTGATTATATCCCAACAGGCTGTGCAGGGTTGGACAGAGTGGTGTGCTAGTTGGATGGGTTTACATGCATCATGCATCATTTATTTATGCTCTGTCTCTGATATGGGCTATGCCCAATTAATTCTGATATAGGCTTGGCCCAATTGATTTTTGTTATAGGCTAAGACCTAAATGATTTGTATTGGGCTTTAGCCCACTCATGCTCTAAACTAAACTATACTGTTTCTGTTAAAGGGCTCAGGCCAAGTCTGTTTCTGATTCTGTTCACTGACTGTTACTTTAGTAAGGGGATTACACACTGAGTTTCTATAAAATCACCCCGGTTATTAACTTTTTCAGGTAATCCCTAGCGTCAGGTGGTTCGGTGCTACGAGGGACTCGGGGAAGACCACACACTGCTTATGCTTTCTGTTTTGATTATTACTTTTTAGTAATTTTATATTTCGGTTTTAAATTGTGTAATAAGGTCTCTCTTAATTTTATTAACTTTTAAATTGGGATAGTTATCTATGCGCTTTTATATATGCTCAAAGTAGAACACGATTTCAAAACAATAATTGTTTTCAAAATATCATGTTTCCGCAACTATTTTAAATTAGGCTTCCGCTACAAATAGGTTTTAAAGGTAATAACATTTTACAAGAGAATGATTTTAATAAACCACTTTTTAAAAATAAGCAAATGAAATTCGAGATTTTACACAAGTTTAAAATGGCAATAAGTTTTAAATTTATAAGAAGGGTATTTTGAAAAACACATTAATGTGACACGCCGAATTCGGGCCTAACTTCTAGGCTAAGTTTGGGGTGTTACAGGTAACCCGAACACTAACACCATTAATAGGTTTGTTTTTCTTATTTTTCATGTTTAAATACAGGTTTTTAACTCACACGACCTACACACACGGGCATGTCCCAAGCCGTGTGCATTAGCAGGGGTCAACAGTGAGTTACACGGCCTGGAGACATGGCCGTGTGATCCATACGGCCAAGACACACGAGCGTGTCCTTGGCCGTATTGAAACAGGGCTTAAATTCTCCCAAAAATCGACAAGGACACGGCCTTAACTAAATCTACACGGGTGTGCGACATGACCATGTAGATCACACAACTTGGACACACGGGCGTGTCCTAGGCCGTGTGAAACCTAGAGTTTAAAACAAGTCAGAGAGTTACACGGGCAAGGCACATGGCCGTGTGCAAGACACGATCGTGTGCGAGACACGGCCGGGCTACACGGACGTGTGGGACATCACACAAGTGTGGGAAAAGTGAAGAATGATATACACGGTCGTGTGAATGACACGGCTTGGACACACGAGCATGTCCAAGGTTATGTAAAGACTAGGCTAATTTTTTCTCGATGAACATGGGCTGAAACCAAGCCACACGGGTGTGTGACACGGTCGTGTGGCCCAACACGAGATTTCATACGACTATTTCCTTTTTAACCCCAAACCTTAACTTTTTTTTTATTTTTGTCTTCTTTTTCACCTAGCCACCCTAACTGCCGCTCCCTTCACTTCCCCATTCCGACAACCGTTGACAGGCTTTCACCTCGTCGGCCTTTACTTTCCCTCAGTCAACCCCGAACCACCCTCTCACGCTGACCACACCACCCTTCACACCTACACTCACACACCCCACGACCCCATCCCTAATCCCGTGCCATCATCTCCCCCTCTCATCTCTCATCTCCATCACCATCACCCACGCATAGCACTGCCGTATTACTCGTCCTACCATCATACACCTTCCGATCACCACCCGCCATACATACCATCACCATAACAGTCGATTTCCCCATTTTATTTGTTCTTTTTATTTTGTCCAATTTTATTTTTCTTTTTTTTATTCTGTTATTTCTTATGTTTTGTTTATCATTAATATTTCTTATCTTATTTTATCTTCTTTTTAGTTTTAGATTTAATATTACTATTCAGTTTATTGCTATTTTTCTACTTTTCATTATTTAGTATCAATCTACCATTGTTTAAGCCATTTTGGATTTGTGATCTTACTATGTTGGTTCTTGGCATTCATACACTTCACCAACTATTTTGATTGTAGATTCTTTTGGTATTTTTGTGGTTTTGGTTACTCGTCAATTGTGTTAGGATTTTCTATATCTAGTTACTTTTATGATTCTTTGCATATCAGTTCTTTATTACTATTAGGTTTAGTTCTGAGATTTTGCTATTATTATTATTATTTTGTTGCTTTTCTGATTTGGAGTATTTTCTTAGGTACCTCATAACAAACACATGAGGCAAATCCAAGGTTGTCGTTCCCCTTTCTAAAAAGTGGAAAGGTCCTGGTGCAACCTCATCGATTGCTTCCGCTGAATCTCGCCACCCTTATCCCAGATTTTCTATGGATCCTCAAGAGGACCTATTTTAGTTACTTAGACAGCGTCCACTCAGTCTAGGCTACTGTATCGATTGGCCCACATTGGAGCAAGTCCATCTAGCTGACAATGTTCGCGCCTTTATTGCCACAACTCCGTGGGATAGATTCTTTGCCATAGTTGAGCCCACCCACATGGAGCTTACCTTGGAGTTTTGTGCTACATTTGCTTTCTAACACGTCATTTCGGTCCATGACGAGCCAAGAACCATCACTTTTCACCTTGGTTGTTTGGTGCAACATATGAGCATCCCAGGGTTCAGTATTACTATAAAACTATACATAGAGGAATTCATGAGCGTCAAGGACTTCCTTCAGCTTCAACGACAAATCCTTCACTCACCATCATGTTGCTGGATCGACCTTACAGCCAACCAGACACCCAATGACGTGAGTCACTCGAAGCCGACTTCTCTCTCTCCAACCTTACGATACTGTAACATCCCAAATTAGGGCCTAGTCAGAATAGTGGTTTTGAAAACACAAATCTGAAGTAGAAATAATTATTTTATGATTTTTATAAGGTCTATGATATGTTTATATGCTTGTGTGAAAATTTCGTGAAGAAATTTTATATGAAAAGTGTTCAATTTGATTTTAGGGACTAAATTGAATAAGTTGTAAAAGTTGAGTTCTAGAAGTTTTTATCATGAAATTGAATTGGAATATTAATTAGAGGTCCTTAAATAGAAATTTGACCAAATTCTAAAATTTTGGACAAAAATGGACATAGAAGGGTAAAATATCAAAGTTTTAAAGTAAATGGCATTTTGGCCATTTGACCATTAAATGAATTAAAACACAAAATAAAAGCCAAAAGTGTCCATATTTCTCCTTTCTTGGCCGACCCTTTCATCTTCTCCATGGCTAGGGTTTTCAAGCTTTCCAAGCTCAATAGTAAGTGCACCCAAGCCCCGTTTTTAATGTTTTTACATTTTTGAGATCCCGGTAACTCGATTTAGCTATTTCCACCCTTATTTTGAGCTAGGGTTTGAGTTCAAAATTTGACCCATGTTGAATAATTGTGCATTTTGATGAACTATGGTAGATTATGCATGTTTAGGGTTAGAGAAATAGTTTTCCCTAAGTGATTTTTGATGAAAACGTCCGAAAGGACTAAATTGTAAAAGTAATAAAATTGGTTATAAGTGTGTGAATTAATGGGAATTGTGGAGTGCAATAGTTATGAAAATGGTTTGGTTAAGTCCAAAATACAAGAAAATTGAATAAAATTTTATTTACGAGCCTAGGGGAAAAAGTGTAATTTTGACAAACTTTAGGGGCAAAAATGTAAAATTTTCAAAGTGTCATTTTTAGACTAAATTGAATAATGTGATTGTTAAATGAGTGTTATTTGATATGTTAGATCAAGAAAACATGAAATTCGAGCTTAGATTAGGAGAGAACGAGATTTTGAGTTAAGTCGAAAATAATAGACGCTTTTGCATTCGAGGTAAGTTGGTGTGATAATAATAATGCAAAGATGATGTAGTTTATGTTTGAAGCTTAAATTAATATGTTAATTTGATTTTTGTGAGTAAATTGTTTAAAGTGTTATGTATACAAATTGAATAAAAAATGTGTTTATGATATAAGATGTCATGGAATTAAATTGAAATCTTGTGTTCAAAGTTCTTTTCATGACTATCGTTATTATGTGGAATTGTGAATTAGTTACCGTTATGAGACATGTGATTAAGTTTTTATTGACAAATTTGTGACAAGTGTGTAAAGTCTCAATTGAACCTTAGAAATCGTATAGGATACGAGTGACATGTCACTAGGAACCCATTGTAAGTGATCGATTGTATATGTGATTCCAGGTGCTGGTTTAATTCAACTACCTATGACATTCCGATTTAGACTCTAATCGGAATGGTGGTTTCGGAACCACAAATCCGAGTAAAAAAAATATATTATTAAAAAATTATTTTATTATTTTATGTGTTTATTTTGAGTGAATTTGTGTCTGCTAAACTTTTGTGATTTAATTTTGTCGTTTGAGTGTTAAATTAAATAAAAAGACTAAACCGCGTAAGTTGAAATTTGCTAGATTAATAGGTTAGGTACCTAATTATTAGTGGCTTTTAAAAGTGAAGGTTTTATGTTGCAAATAGTCTAAGTCTATATGAATGGGACGATATTAGACATGGTTTATGAAATTTTTCTATTATATCATTAAGGGTAAAATGGGAAAAGGAACAAAATGTCATTTTATAACATGATAAAACATAAAATAAAACAGATATTATCATTCTTCATCTTCAAATAGCCAAAACAAAAGGGAAGAACACAAGCTTAGGGTTCGGCCATTTATTTAAGCTCATTAAGTTTCATTTTCTTGTCGATTTTTAATTATTTTTACGTTTTTGAGATCGTTGCTTAGTAATCTTTAAAACCCAAGCTTTGATTTTTGATTTTGATGAATATTTTGAATTTTGCCATTGATGAGAGCTTATGATTTTTAAGGTTTGATGTTGAATTATGGAAGATATGAATTGGGTTAGAATATATTATAAAGGAATTTTTGAATATTTTGAGTAATTAGGATTTAATTGCAAAAATAAATATATGGAGGGACTAGAATATGAAATTGATCAAGAATATGGCATATTAGGACCTTAGGAGTATTCGGCCACCCTTAGATGTGATTAATTTGGTATATTTTGAATTTTATGCATTAGGGATTAAATTGTAAAAATTGTAAATGTTAGGGGTAAAATGGTAATTTTCCCATTTGTGTATGTGTGGACTAATTTGAATGAAAATATGTTTAAATGAACTTAATTTGAATATGTTTAGATCAAGAACAAAAGAAATCGGATTTGGATCAGGGAAAAACAAAAGTGGTCGACTAGCAGCTCCGCCCCGTTTTACGACGTTTGAGGTAAGTTCATAGGCAAATAGACATAATTATCGATGTTTATATGATGCATTTACTTGCTGTTTTGTAATGTTAATAATGAATTTTGATATGGCCGAATATGGATAAGTGTGGTTAATATGTTTTCGAGTTTAATTCAAATGAGTTACGACGTCCGGAAGTCCCGTGCGAACCTTAGGAATAGCTAGGATACGTATGTCATGACATAAAATTCCGTTAAATGTGAGCGAGTAAGTCCATGTCATCGATTGGAAATTTCGACATGTGTTTACGAGTAAGACCCTGTCTGGGACAGTGGCATCGTTCCGTGATTACATGTAAGACCACGTCTGGGAGGTTGGCATTGTACGACTATTGTGGTTATCCGAGTGTCCTAGTAAATTCCGAATGGTTCGTTGGGCAAGAGTTTTCGTATACAAATTGCATAGTATGAGCTGAATAGTCAAGCATGAATTATTTCTATACTAGTAAGTACAAGGTAAGTATACTTGACTTATTGTATAATTTTAATTAATGTCAAATTTAGTGAGCATGTGTACTTTCATTAGATTCGGCTAACAAATACTCTATTGAAGGGTTCCCTTCCATTTTATGAACTATATGTGTTGTGAATATGTAATTAGGTTATATATGAGTATTCGGTTTTGGTGGCAAAGTGTGAATGGTAAGGTGTCTTGTGCTTGAGTTCAATGTTCAATAGTTAAACCCAAGGATATTATATATATATATATATATATATATATAGATCTTCATGTGTATTTATTAATTAATGAGTAAAATTACATTTGACCTATTGACATTATAATTTGTTGAATAAATCATTTTATTATTATTGCCTATGTCTTACTAAGCTTTGTGAGCTTACTCCTTTTATGTTATATTTACTCCATTTTATAGATTTTTCCTTGAAGTCACGCTACAAGCTCAGGGACTAGCAGTCAGACGCATTACACTATCTACAGCTTCGGTACTTTTGATCTAAACTTAAATTATGGCATGTATAGTCTCGTTTCTTTTGAGATAGTTAAAATATTTTGAGTACGAATGTATATGTAAAAGCCACGCGAAAATGGCTAAGTTGATGCTTAAGTACTTGCTGTCATAATAGTGTTTCTTATGTGTGAAGAATTTGACTTACTTGTTCTCACTAAGTGATGACATGTTTGTTTTGATGAATCGACCAATACATATATGTGTATACATATGTGAAATATGCTTGATATGTTTGAGCTAAGGTTAATTGGATGATGATTGTATTTGAATGAATGATGATTTTGGGAAATAGATATATTGCTTGATAATTCGGCTAGGCTATGTATGCATGTGAACTTTGTTAAAGTGCAAATCATATGTGTGTGATATACTTGCTGTTTGGATATGTGCATTCGGTAATCAATGTAAATTTGGGTTATTAAGACACATAGTAATCGTTATTTGACTTGCCAAAGATTTGTGGTTTTACCAAATAGGTTATATGCGAAATGATTTGTGGTTTATGAATTTGATGTTATGCAATGTTGTAATTACATATAAGTAGGTGTAGTATATGAAGTGGAATTTGAGTAAATTACTAGTATTGTGCATGAATACAGTCGGCAAAGCCTTATAAATGACCTAACGAATACTATTTCCTTTTAAAATGGAATCATGACTTCTTTTAGGTAAAATAGATATACTCAACTAGTTAAATGTTCTTTAGTTAAAATTACTCTATTGATTTCTCGAAATATGTCTAAAACTATACGGCATTACCGGTAGGGTACCCAATGTCTTGCACTAAATTCTTATGTGGTAATACATGATGCGCCACTACTGATTTGATTAATTTTTATGTATTTATGTATCTTTGATATGACGCCAACGGACAATGTCCCTGGTAATGTAAATATATGTTAACATGTGTGCATAATTTTGATGATTAAAAGTGATGAAATTATTACATCATTTGTATTACTTTCTTGAGCAGTATAACATGTTTAAGTTAGTAACTTGATTGTTTGATGGTAATAATAAAAAGGGTGAATAACAAAAAGGTAAATAAATTAATCACCTATGTTAATAAATGTTTACTTTTAAAATGTTCATGAAAAAGTATGAATGTGATTATTCAAAATCTGTATTTTGTCTGGTGATACTTCGTAACCCGTTCCGGCGACAGACATGAGTTAGGGTGTTACACTACCAGTGGCTAGGTAATCCTGCATTTACTTCGGATACCTATTAGCTTGTGTGAGCAGCACTGAGTAGCTTTGACTTGACTATCAGCTTGTGTGAGCAGGCCCGTGAATAGCTCAATAATGAGCATATCAGGGGTAGCTTCGGCTACATATCAGTAGTAGCTTCGGCTACATTTTAGTGGTAGCTTCAGCTACATATCAGGGGTGGCTTCGACTACAATATATGTGTGGCACTTTTTTGCATTTTTTTAAGTATCCTTTAGAATTCCGCATGGTTCAACGGGTAATGAAATGGTATGATAAAGTGTAATAGAAAGTGAAAATGAATTAATGTATAAATGTGTTTCATGCCATGATGCTTTTATATGTGTAGTGTGAATATGAAATTTTATGAGTAAGTGCAGGTATATATGTGTAAATTATGAGCAATATGCTCGTATACAATCGAACTTTGGTAAGGTTGATAAGAGGTAATTGCTACAATTAAAACTACTATAAAGAAAGCATGAGAAAGTGAAACTTAATAGTAAAACAATTTTGGGATAGCAGCAGTTTGTGCTTTTGAAAAATCACCAAAAATGGTGAGAATTGAATTAGAAGTTGAATTAGATATGAAATTAAAGCCCATTGAGTCTATTTTCACGTAAAAGAAGTAGAGTAAGCAAATGATACTCAATTTGGGAGATATCTATATTGTTGTGAAACAAGGTTAGATGGAATTTAGAATCCCCTATTCCGAATTTGGAAAATCACTAAAAATTGTATAAAAATTTTTATAGTGTGTAATTTATATGATTAACATCCTTGATTAGTATACTTTCAATAGAAACAAACGAGAAGGTCATATGAATTTTATATAATGAGAAAATTAATTTTTGGTGAAGAGAGGTCAAATCTACCAGGTAGCGAAACAAGGGAAATTTTAATGAATAAAATGTACCAATTGAATAAGCCAAAAATTCTAAAAATTTTATGGAAAGAATATATATGAGTCTAGTTTCATAGAAAATTTACAGAACTTAATTTTGAGTTTTGTAGCTCAAGATATAATTAATTTAGCGACTTTGACTCAGGAAGACAACCTAAGATGAACATGAGTAAAAAAGTGGAAACATGTGAATAATGATTTTATTTCTTAAGAATACCTTTTGAGGAATGGGAATATCTTGTTTATTAAATTTCTTATTATATGCCAAGTTACTAAGCTATAAAGCTTACACCCTCCTTTCCATTTCTCTTAGTCTTGTCAGGTTGGCTCGGGGTTAGAAATCGTCGGAGGCAGCATCACGCTATCAATTTGTCAAGTTGGAGTAAAGACAATTCTTTTTTTTTTTTTTTTTGCTTACAAGTGAGTGGCATGTGTAGAGATTTAGTTATTGGTAATATGTATTCTTATGAATTGGCCACATGTATTGGCTTATTTTACTTTATTGTATATAGCCATGAGATATGGCTCATAATGGTTATGGATATGTAAGCCTATTTTATGCATGCATATGGAAATGCTTTGATGTAGTTAGGTATATTACATGTATTTGATGGTTAAGTTAGTATAACTAAGGGTATGACATGTGCCTATGAAATGTATTTGAGTGTAAAGAGTTATGAGCACAAAAAGGGCTTGGAAAATAGCTTAAGTGTTGGCCACACAGGCAGAGACATTACTGTGTGTCTCAGTCGTGTGGAGGACACGGCCTAGCATAGGGGCGTGTGACTTGGCCGTGTGCCCTTAATGATATGCTTACATCATAAATAGAATGCTTGATGTTTTTAACACTGGCTGGGACACGGGCATGTGTGACCACACGCCTGCCTACACGGGCGTGTCCTAAGTCACATAGGCGTGTGACACTATTTTGTTAAAAATTTTTGTAATTATTCCAAAGAACACAGTTTGGTCCCAAACCATTTTTAAAGTATGTTTTGGGCGTCGTAGGCCTATAATAGGGACAAAATGAGTTTAATTGAAAATTTTTAATTGTCAGTGGAATTTGCAGACTCAGAAATTTATCAATTGTGTGTATAAGTCCGATAGGGGTGTTACAGATACATTCATGTACTATTAGCTCACACTTTGACAGGTCGAAGAGAAAGCACTAGAGTCGTTAGTACTCACGATGCATACTTCCTATGAAGCATGGCCCACGACCATATTATTGATTTGGCGTACTTCATCATTCTATCTTTTGGCCATCAAACTGACCACCACAAGAAGGGCCCTATCTGTTTGGGTCCTTACAGGACTCGCCTCACTCCCTGGACACTCCAGAGCAGTCTTCCACACTCACCCTTATAGGCCAGATGTCCTTACAAGGCATCTCGAGCATGATATATATGAGGATGATCGAGCGACGACGTGGCATGGATCCCCCTCAGTACCAATTAGTTCATTCTGATCCTCAGAATGATCTAGAGGACTTCACTATGAGGTCCCACTACATCATGAGGATCCACCTCAACCACCTCCTTCGAGTTATAGACCTGTTTCTTTTGCTGCTAGCTTCCGAAGAGTATCCGCCAAAGAGTTCACTAGCTTTCGTCAGTACTGTGTTCAAAGGTTTAACAGTATTGATGCGACATTACAGTAGATTTGTCAACATTTTCATATTTCTCCTCTAGCGCCGACAACTCACGACACCGATGTGTTTGATGATGAGGACCTTTGAGTCTATTTATTTTTATTTTATTTTTGTTTTTATTTTTATTTTTATTTTCATCTTTATTTTTATGTTCTTATTATCTTTTAAAGATTTATTTCTATTTTGAACTATATTTATTTTTATGGTTGTTTCTAATTGAGTAATCTTTTAATCTTCTCCACCAATTGTGTTTATTTTCTTAATAGCTTGCTCAAAATCATGCACTACATTTAGCTTTATCTACAATTCCGCTATTCACTATTCTGAGGATTTCATCCAAAATTCAGGGCAGTTTCACTTCTCTCCCTCTCTTATGATATTTTACTTATATTGTCATTATTTGTATTTGTACATTGAGGAAAATGTACATCTTAAGTGTGGGGAGGTTATTTATATGATTATTAGAAAATCTCTGAATTATGTCTTGTTCTTAAGTAATTTTCTCATATTACTATTAGAATAAATTTTTATTGATTTATAATTTTTATTGATGTGTCTTGGATTAAGTCATATGTAATTGTGCATTGATTGTTTGAACTTTAAGACATTAGAGAATCAAGCATGATAAGTTGATTTTTAGAATTAAAAATTTCTAGGTTGTTTCCCTAAATTGAGGTATTATCTTGAAGTTTGAAATTTACAGGATTGACATCAAAAGCCATAAATTTTTGTGAGATTTTAAGCCTTTAGAGCATATTTCTATTTCTTGCTCACTTTCATTACTGGTTATGAGTGTGTCAATATTGATTTGTTATTCTAGAACTTGCTTCGATTATACATGTCCAGACCACACCTTTTATTTGATATACTGAGATGATAAAGGCACTTAGGTTTTAACCCAGTAATCCCATAAAAAGCCTACCTTCATAATTAACCCTTAGTGAACCCCTCTTAAGCCTAAAACACCATTCTCAATTTACCATTAATATTAACCCGTAACTCATTCTTTTTGATTCATTAAGAATTTTTCCTATTTTATTGACTTCCTTTTTGTCCATATTTGATTTGAATAGCTGCCTAACTATGTTCTTTTTTTCAGTTATCAGAAAAAAAAATGAAAAAAAAGAAAGAAAAAAAATGCATATATATATAGTGGTTTCTGTTGTTAAATTATTTCTTATTTTCTCTATTGTTCGAAAAAAACACATTTATTATATTGTTTACTACTTAATTCTATGATGCTTGAGCTTGAACAGTTTAATTTTAATGAGAAGCTCGTTTTTATTTGTGATTAGTTATCCATTGATGTAATTATTCAGCATTAGTCTATTTTTCTAGTTTGGTAATTTTTCAATTCAATCTCGATCTTAACCTTCTTTTTCAGCCTTTATCCACACTCCTAACCTAAGCCCCATTACAACCCTTTAAGGACCTTTTGATTTGTGTATCATCTCAATTTATAGTGGTGGAGATTTGATTTTCATGCAAGCCTATGGTAATGACTTTTCATGATTGACTATTGAGTGCTTATTTTTGAACCTTAAACAATTTGAGTGATTTGAGTGAATCTTTAGTGAGGATGTCAACTCTTGTTGGTTTTAAATTAAAGGTGATTATAAGGAGAAATACCTATGTTTTCATGTTAAAATACTCAACTTGGATTGTTTGAAACTTTAATGTTCTTTTAGTTGAATTCTCAATCTATGATTATTTGTGAATCATTTCGATGATTTATCATGGGGATTAGTGAATTTGATGCTCCTAATCCTTTGAATTTATGTTTTTATACATAGGTGAGCATTGGGAAGTGAAAGGAGTGAAAAACGAGCCAAAATCAGATAAAACGGGCTATTTTCAAGAGCCACACAGCCTAGGCACTTCCACACGGGCAGACCACACGCCCGTGTGAGACACACAGGCTGGGCACATGCCCATGTGCTAGCCCGTGTCGATTTTGAACCTTGCTTTATTTTTTCGCGAAAATAGCCAATTTTTAGGGGTTTTGAGCCTTCTAAAGTCTATATAAACACACTAGGAGAAAACTTAAGGGAGCATGCAGAGTAGAACGAAGAAATTACTCTAAGAATGCCGTTGGAATCGTCTCAAAAGCGGATCTACTACAAGATTGAAGATCTCTAATTAATTTCTTTAGAATTTTTTTTGGGTTCTTTATGTCTTATTGTTTTCCTAACTTTATAATGATGTTATTCCAAATTATGAACTAAACCCCTTAAATACCTAGGGAGGATGAAACCTACGATGGATCTTATTATTTGATTTTCTGAATTACATGATAAATACTTGTTCTTGTTCTTAATTATGTGTTATTAATCCTTACTTTAATATTTTCAGGATATTAATTCAAGTTTAATGTGCTTATTTAGTGGAATAAAAGTCCTTGTTTAAGAGTAGATCTATCATAATTGAGCGGAGTTGATTGCAATTCTAAAAATAGGACGACATAAATCTGCCGAATTAGAGTCAAATCTAATAGGGAAATCTATAGAACGAATTAATGCGACGATAGGGGTTTTCATTAGAAAGATATTTCAATTAATCAACCTAGAGACAGTTGTTCTTTGTCTCGAAAGAGATATTAACATAAGTTAGGGATTTCTACGGATCAAAGCAAGTGAATAAATCGTTTGATTCGGATTTAGAATAATAAGTGAAGTCTAGGTGGATTCTTTCCTGAGTATTGTCTTTATCTTTAGTTATTTCGATTACTTTCTTCACTCTCTGTCGCGTTCATAGTTAATTAGTTAAATTTTATATAAAAAGAATCCCCTTAATTATTAGGCTAAATAATAGAAGGATAGTTAATACTAGTACTTTTAGTCATTGTGGAAACGATATTCCGGACTCACCATAACTATACTACTATTCGATAGATGTGCTTGCCTTTATCGAAATTATAGTTAGTTTAGTAACTCAATCAACTAATAAAATTTAAAGCTAACAATGACAAACTTGTCATAAAATTTTTTTAAAAAATTAAATTCAGCAATAATATCTAAAAATTATTATTATTGTTACAATAATATGCGAAAACATGGACCACGGACTCCGGTTACAAAATTTGATTACAAATAGTATGTACTCTGAAAAGAAAAGTTTCCGTTATATGCCATTTTTTTGGCCAACGATGGAATTTAACAAGCAAGCACATTAAGTCAAAATATATGCCAAAG
This sequence comes from Gossypium stocksii, assembly GCA_020496765.1. NCBI lineage: Eukaryota > Viridiplantae > Streptophyta > Magnoliopsida > Malvales > Malvaceae > Gossypium > Gossypium stocksii. The sequence continues at coordinate 50,364,076 of CM035624.1, forward strand.
TTTATGTACTTCTGAAAAACTTAATTTATTTTATTTTAAATTTCTGATTTCATTAATAAATAGATTATGGTTAAGACTTTCAATTTTTTAAATAAAAAATAATCTAGTCAATTTTTAAAAAAATTATTAATGTGACGATTTAAATAAAAAAAATTCACACATAATTAATCTGAATTAACAGTATTAAAAGTTAACGAAAATTGAAGTTGGAAACAAAATTGGAGAGTTTATGGAAGAGTATAAAAATTGTGGAATATTTTAACCGCAGATTAACATGCAAGACACTGAATCTTCCTCTTTTTAGTGAAATCAATGCCTGATTCTGTCTCGATCTCTATCTCGTAAAATTAAAAAAAGAATAAAGATACACTAATTTGATTCATGTCATTTTGCATGACAAACCCTTTATTAGTTAATAAATTACACTGGCAAGGAACAGTTACAACACTAAACAGCTGAAGTAGCAAAACACTCGATTAAAAATTAGAGATACATTGTAAAACGTCATAAACTAAGGAGCTGAGATAACTAGGTTTTTAGCTAGAAAGTTCTGGAAGCTTAATTACGTAACTATGGATGAAGAGGGAGAGGAGGGGGTGAAAAGTATGGGATGGGAGGAAAAGTGAGAGGAGCGAAAGGAAAACTGGGAACGCTTGGAACCTCGAAGGGTGGTGGAAGTGGAAATGGAAATGGCGGAAATTGAAGTGGTGGTGCAAATGGCATGTCCGGAAAAGGAAAGGGAAAAGGTGGCAAGTTTTTCATCTCCCTAAAGTTGCTTTTAGCTTCCTCTTCCTTTCCCAGAGTCACCTTCTCCTTTGACATTATCCCATTTTCATTTCCGAGCTGACGAGGGCGAGCTGCATCGCTCAGGACGACCAGAACAAGAATAAGAATGAGGCTTAAGAACATATTTAGACTTATTTTATGAACCATCACTGCAACTAAACATGTTCAAAGTCGGGAGGCAACCACTATTGTTTTTATATAGCGAAAGATTGCCTTTGAATTGAATGAATGCTGTGATATGTAATAATCTCCCCTTGATGATCGTGCCAGACAGCCGTAAGCTTCGGAGGGTTATATAGGAGAGTGCCGCAAGAGCGGTTTTTCAGATTTTCAATGCATCAAGAAAAAAAGGATTGAAAAGAGTGCCATTGCCATTAACCGCTCTATCTGATTTTGAACTCTAAAACAGACAAAAGCAAAAGTTGTAAAATCTGGACATCTGTCTAACATGCAATTGTATGCGGATTCCCACTGTGATAATTTTGGGGTGTGCAGCTTCCCTTAAATTGGACTACTTCTTAGTGCCTTAGTCAAATCCTATTTAATGGCCAATGCCACCCAACATATTATTTTATTTTATTAATTTATTTTTATAATCTTTTTTCTATTCTATGATTCTTAATTAAAAATATAAAAATTTAAATAATTCCAAATTTGGTTTAATCATTATTAAATTAAATTGTAAAGTATAATATAGTATAGCATAATATAGTTTAGAATTATTTACATGTTTAGTACCTTAATTTTGCTTGTAATGACATTTCTATCTCCAGTTTAATGCTATTTCAGTTGATTTTTGTAATAATCCAAGTCCGATGGGTTGGTCGACGAATTGTGGTGTTACGGAAAAGACAAATGAACTTGCGAAAATAGTACTTGAAGATTTTATATAATAAGTTTTACCGAAAAAGGGGTAGCAGCCAAAAGTCTCAAAGAACGCTAGGGGAGCAACAAATTCGAATTATAATCAAATGAAATGAAAATAGTCTGCAATGCCTTTTTCAAGAATGAATTTTGAAGTTCTCGACATGTTAGGTAATAAAAGAGGAGAAAATGGCACACAATTCTATTGATATTTGGCAAATACATATATTATACTTCACTTTGTCTTTTACTGAAATAAAATATAAATGCAAGAATTATTCGCAATATGATTTGAAATATGGCATGACACTAGAATATATCTATCTTACAAAACATAATAAGTTCGGTAATAACCAAATTTAAACATTAAAGGAACAAATCTAAAAGTTGTCTGATATGTACATGATACATGTACGAATGGGGTAAAATTTATTAAATTTCATTCATTGGAGCTGTCAATTTTCAAGCTTAAGAAACTAACAAATTTTCGATGACTTTTTGGATGGAATCCTAGAATTTCTAGGTTGAGATGTCTTCATGGCGTTCGAATGTCCATCTCTTATCCTCGAACGCACTTTGAATCACTCGATTTTGAGTTTGGGGGCTCAAGTTATGACTATTTTAGTGAAGACTGCGCGAGCAGAATTTCTGGACAGGATTATGACAAGAATTACGAGTTTTAGGCTTTTAATTCAAGTTTAAATCATATTGGGTTTGGGTTTTAAGCTTAATTATAATTATATATGAGCCCAATATTGTATTTATCAGCTCTTATTATTTTATTATTTTATTATTCCGAATTTTTAATAATTATTAAGTAGTTTAAGTTATTTAGGAGTTTTATGTCAATAAAAAAGCTTAGTTTAAAACTACTTGTTTAAATTAATTAGAATTCTAGTATACTTAAGAGTTTTATTTAAATTTATTTAGCTAGCTTATATATAGGCCTTTGCATTGTACACAAATCAGAGAATTGATTATTATTCAACTTTTCTTTTGAGTTAATGAATTCTCTTTGAGTTTTTCTTTTCAAGAATTTCTCGAGTTTCCTTTACAATAGTTTAAAAAAAAATTCAGATTCTGGGGATTATTTTTAAATTTTTTCTTACCAAGTTTTCTTTCTTGGAGAAGAAATTAGAGTCGCTTGAAGGGGTTGTGGATTCTTCATGTTTCCAAGGCTTCTTAGGACTTCTACATACCATGTTCTATCTTTCCATCTATCTTCTTTATTTTCTTCCTTATTGTTCTAATCATAGATTTATTATTCTATTTTTATTATCTTAATTTTTTATTTTAATTGTTTTGTCTGACTTGGATTTGATTACGTTTCAGGTTGTGTCAAAATTCAAATATCTTTTCGAATGTCTAAAGCCCTAAGTCAAATCCACAACTTCAACAAACTTTACGATCCGCTTCCACATTCATCCACCTCATTCTTTACCAGTACATGTTACAGGAAAAACAAAGCAAAGCTAACAAATACAGCGACAATCTGGCTAAGTCCCTTCATGAACACAGAAGACCTAAAACACCTAAAAAGAAATGAGGAAATGGAGTAAGTTCAAAATTAACTTAGTGAGTTCCACACAAAAACAAAATCCTTTTAGCCCAAGGTTTCTCAGATCACAAACAGTACAGATCATCAAGGTAGATAGGTTACAAAATAAGCCTATAGTAAGGCTTCTCAAACATCATCTATCAAGCCCGCACTCATACTACATTGGCGGATATAGAATAACTAATGCTTATCCACACTTAGGAGAACTAGTTATCGAAATTCCTACCAAAGCATTGCGCATTCCTTCAATTTCCATAATCCTTCAGACTGCACAGGAACTTAGCTTTCTGTAACAGCTGGTTTAGACCCTAATCAGAACGGTAGTTTCGGGACCACGAATCTGAGTCAGAAAAATATTTTAAAATTATTTTCTGTGTTTATTTTGTGTAAATTGATATCTGTGAAAATTTCGTGGTTAAATTTTATTGTTTGAGTGCTCGATTTAGTAACAAGGATTTGAATGCGTAATTTTAAAAATTAGTTAGACTCAATATTAGGGATTAAATTTGGGTTGGCTTTTTAAATGGAAGTACTTTATGTGCAAAAAGCCCATTTTTCTTTTACTTGAACATTTGTGGGCTAAGTGTTGCATTAAATGGGAATATGGATAAATAAGCTTATAATAAAAATAATATTAGTTGGTTTATTTATGTATAAAAAAAAGGTGGACAGTAATGTATTAATGGCAAAATAGGAAACTAATAAATTTGAATATTATTATGTTATAAAACATACTATAAACTTTTATGCTTCATAATTTTGTGTCTCCATTGCCGAACTTGAAACAAAGAAAATAAGAAAAACAAAGCTAGGGTTCGTACACTTCTAAGCTCCATTCAAGGTGAGTTTTAGCTCGGTTTTTGATAATTTTTACGTTTTTGAGATCGTTGCTTCGAGTACTACAAAACCCAAGCTTTGATTTTTTTATTTTGGTGAATATTTTGAATTTTTCCATTGATGAGAGTTTGTGATTTTGTGGTTTGATGATGAATTATGGAAGATATGGATTGGGTTAAGATATATTATAAAGGAATTTTTGATGATTTTGAGTAATTAGGATTTAATTGCAAAAATAAAAATGTGGGAGGACTAGAATGTGAAATTGATGAAAAATATGAGCCTATTAAGACCCTAGGAACATTCGGCCACCCTTGGATGTGATTAATTTGGTATATTTTGAATTTTATGCATTAGTATAGTCAAATACAAAAAGCCTTGGTTATTGTGTTTCCGAGTTCGTTCTGACCGAATTGTTACGTCCGAAAGCCCCGCATGAACCTTAGGAATAGCTAGGATACAAATGTCATGACATACGGTTCCGATATATGTGTGTGAGTAAGTCCATGGCATCGCTTTGTGATTTCGATATGTGTATACGAGTAAGACCCTGTCTGGGACAGTGGCATCGATATGTGGCTACATGTAAGACCACGTCTGGGATGTTGGCATTGTACGATTTATGTGATTATCCGAGTGTCCTACCCAATTTCGAATGGTTCATCGGGTAGAAGTAATCGTGTATGGATTGTATAATATGAGCTGAAGGGACAGGTATGAGTTAATACGATAGTTAACACGAATAAGGTAAGCATAATTGACTTATTTTATATGAGTAAAGAAATGCCAAATTTTGTGTATGTGTATCTACTGGGTTCGGCCAAAGGAATAATATAAATATGAGACTACATTATGATTTGTGAACTTATGTGTTATGAATATGCGAACTAGGTTTATAATAATCATTCTACCTTGGAAGTAAGGAATGAATTGTTAAATTGGTTGTGTAAGTATTCGGGCAAGGCAATAGCACTGTTGAATATAAATGTGTATGGTTATATGAATATATATACACGTGCCTGGATTTAAATATGAATTGATATAATGACCTAGGGAAATTTATTTAAGTTGATTAAGTCATTGGATAGTTTAATTGCCGGAAGCTTACTAAGCTTTGAGAGCTTACTTTTTTGTGTTATGTTCATTCTGTTTTGTAGATTTTGAAGTCACGCCGCAAGCTCGGAGATTGACAGTCAAGCTCATCACACTATCAACAGCTTTGGTACCCTTAAACTAAACTTGAATTATGGCATGTATAGGCTTTTTATTTTTGTTAAATATTTTTGGAAATGAATGTAAATATAATAGCCAGACGAAAATGGCTTATTACTATTGCTTAGTTTCAGCCTTATATGTGACTAGAATTGCCGTCCATGACTTTGGCCTTATATATGCTATAATCCTCGATCATGGTTTGGTAAGTGGTAAGCATCTTGTGCATTGACGATGGCTTTATATTCAAGTTGAATTTCGTTTGGGATTAATCACTGTTTAAGTTTTTTTTTTATAAATATGTTATATGTTATGATCTATTAAAATCTTTATGTCATTTCGGATATATATATATATATATATATATAAAACCTACAAAGGTTCTTGTGATTCAATTACATGTTTATAAAAGATATTATTTATGCTAAAATTGACATGTGTTGTGTTAGATACAAACGTGTCATATGATTGCATCAAGTAATGACTGTCATAGATTATACTAGGACACATGTGTAGGTAAAATTCGGCCACATTGATTAAGTGAAATTTATTTGTATTCACTTGCTTATAAGATGATGATAGTATAGGTGTTAATTATATATGGGTAAATATGCGTGTAATTGATTTTAAAAATAAGCAGGTTGTTTATAAGATATGTAATAGCCAATTTTGGCCCATTAAAACCCAAAGCAATTAAACAGATAAATAAAAACCAAATTAAAGTCTAAATCTCTTAAACAGTCCGTTTACAGACCTGGACCCAAAACCCAAAGCCCGAATTTCAAATTAGGCTGCCCAAATTTCCTACCCAAGACACTAACCCAATTACAGCCTAAAAATTTAAAGCCCAAACGGTCCAAACACCTAAACGGTTAGGGAACCCTAGCCCCAGAGGCGCCGTAGCCTGACCACCGGGCCTCCGTACGCTCCAGCGCTTCAGTAGCCACGTACGCGCCACGACAACGCCCTCCAGTGCACTCCGTACCTGCAAAAAGACAACGAGCGTAATAGCAGAGAAGGGACGACAGAAAACATTTATATTTTGTGTATTTTTTCCCTCATTCGGATATAAAAAATCAAACCAACAAATAGTGTATTCTCTCTCTTTTACGAACAAATGAACGAACGAACGAACAAACACTTGTAAACAAAGAAATCAATCAAAAAACCAAGTTTTGAATGTGATTCAACCTTCCTTCTTTCGATTCGTCTTCTCCTTCTTTTTGTGTTCACCCATTTTATTTTATTTTTGTGTTTGTGTTTGTTGTTCATCGCATATATATATAAAATAAGAGGGATAAGGGCTTACCTGTGTGTGGGTGGCCTTCGGGTCCTCTCCCTTCGTCGCAATTGAAGCTGGAAGGGGTTTTCGAAGGTGTGAGAATAGTGAAACCATCGGGCATGCTCGCGAACGAGCCCAGTCTCGGCCTTCGCGCGACGCCGCTGCTGATTCAATGGCAGAACGGTAGTCCAATGGGTGCCCTGTTTCAGGCCGATTTAGAGAGAAATAGGAATAGTTTTTTTCTTTCTTTGTTTTTTGTTTTGATTTTAAGTGATCTGATTTCTTTAGATTTAGGGTTTGTTTTAGTTTTTAAGTGGCACACGAAACGGTACCATTTAGGGCCTGTTTCAGTGGCTCCAAAATGGTGCCGCATAGGCCGATCTGACTCCATGCCCAATGACCCAACCCGAGTGTGGCTTTGACCCGCGCGTTTTTGGTCTTTGAGGGCTTATTGCGCGTTTAGTCCCTGTTCTTGGCGCTGGTATTCGATTGGGTCCTCCGTGCGTTTTATTTTCTTTTTAATTTGTCCTTGTGATTTGCGCGATATTGCAATGTGATCCGTGCCTAAATGCAACGTTTTGGGAGCTGGTCTATTTCCAGTTTCAGTCCCTGTGTTTCGTGCACGCGTTTCACCTGGGTCCTTTGGTTGTTTTTAATGTTTAATTTAGGTTCTAAATTTTGTTCTGGTTTTAATTCAGCCCCCAATTGTCCTTTTTATTTATTTACTTGCCTTTCCGCTTGTTGTTGTTATTATTATTATTATTATTATTATTATTATTATCATCATCATTATCATTATTATCGCTATTATTATTATTTATAATCTTTTTTCAATTTCATTATTACTTGTATATAGTAGTAGTTTATATTATTTTATACATTATTTATTTTAAATTTTTCTTTACGTATCATTATTTAAAACTTATATATATATATATATATATATATGTATATTTATATTATTTATTGAAAAATATTTTTCTCATGTTAGCATCATTTTAAACCTCTCATATACGTATCGTTTTATTTCAAAATTTCTCTACATATTATATATTCTAAATACCTTTTATATTATTCATTTTAAAACAAAAAAGCTTTTACGCGCTATTCATTTCAAATATATATATTTTTCAAATTTCGCATATTTTCATACTTTATTTTAAATTGTATTAGGCCCTTTTTAACAGTCTAATAATTGTTTGTGCACATATATGTTGCATGAAATTACTCTATAAATACGTAGCTTTTATATTATTTTATGTAGATATTTTATATATTCCCTCGCAAATATAGTTATGTATATGAATATAGCTTGTTTTGAAAACTCATTATATTTTTAGTTATTTCTAAACTCTTTAATATGTTATATATTTTAATTTCCAATTGCAAAATGTGTTTTAAATCTTTATGCCGTATTATATTCCTTTTTAATTTGTTCTTTTGTATGGAATTATTTGTTTATACGACATCATTGCCATGTATTATCATCATTTTGTGCTTGATCCTACGTTTGTGCTTCTTGTCATTGTATTATTATTCAAATTCCAACATATTAAAGCCTTTAGTAGATGCATCGTTTTTTAGCCCGAGTAAATCAAATAAGTTCGTTTTTTTAAAATTAACTTTTTAATCGCTCATTTTTTTCGAAAGTAAGGTAATATTTCGTGTTTGAAAATTCGAGGGATTGTGCCCTAACGTGCTGGGTTGCGATTATTTCATTTTGTTCAAACAACCAAATATCCTTTTAGATTTCACTCATCTTCTCTAATTATTAAAAAAAAATAACGCAATGTTCTCTGTTTGGAAATCCGAGAAATCGTGCCCTACCGTGCTGGGTTTCGGTTTTTTTCATTGGACTAAATAATTGAACACCCTTTGCAGTTTTCAAATGAGTCTTTTAGGACAAGATTCGATCATAGTTTCGAGGGTTTGAAAGATCGTGTCCTATTGCGCGGGATGTGATACTATATTCCTTTGAAACGAGAGCATCTCGTCATCTAGATGCTTTAAAGAAAATCGAATTTCAAAATTTCCTCGACATAAGGACATTTTTAATCAATTTGGTACCAATTTTGGGCGTTACGAGGGTGCTAACCCTTCCTCATGCGTAATCGACTCCCGAACCCGTTTTCTCAAACTTCGAAGACCAAATTGATTGTTTTAATAAATCAAAACGTTTTATTAAAATAATTTAAGGTGATCCGATCGCACCTCGAAAAAGGTCGGTGGCGACTCTGTTTTTGAATTTTAAAGTCGATTCCTCGATTTCAAAAAAATGGTTTCGACAAGATATATACGTAATAGGTATTATGTGTATAAGTTGGTTTGGGGGTGATGTTAGACTCAATGAAAAAAATAAAAATAAAAAAATAATAATGTAGATAAATGCACACTAGCCTAATTGATTCGTTTACTAAGTAATAACACTTGTATGTGTCTTGTGAATATTTGTCCAATTGTTCTATCATGTGCTTAATACTAAATTGTGACTACTACCTTAAGGTTGATTGCATATTATGCATATGTATTTGTTAATCTATTCGATCATGGTGCAATGTTTTTCTAATATCTATATGTGATTATTTATTAAATCTTAATAACGTGGTTACATGGTTATACGTTGGTTCTAAAGGGTTACTATTAATGTTAAGTTGCGTATGATGTTAGGAAATTAATAGTTAAGAAGCCCAAGCATTGATTCACTTAGTATTAAAGAATAAAGCATGCAAAGTTATTTGGCTTATTACTTAAGTCGCAAGTGTTGCTGTTTATAATATGTTTTATGAATTATTAAATTTTAAATATGTATGTGACTTGGTTTTATTTTTCTGTTACAAATGGATTTGACTGGAGTGAACATAGGCTTATAGGTAAATGTTCAGAACAGAACCGTTGATTAGTAATACCTCGTAATCCTAATCCGGCGACGGATACGGGTTAGGGGTGTTACACTTTCACTAAAAGTGGTTCGCCTACGAATACAGCTTGTCCCACGCCATAATTTGCCTGGTGAGTTAACTTGCATGCAGATGCTAGTCACAACAGAAACTCATTCAACGTCAAATTCTTCAATCATACACTTTGTAGACAGATACTATCTCATCTGAGAATAGTTCATCCGCTACCATCTTATCTAAACCACTCACACATGACTATCTTATGTAGTCACTAACACTTTCTTTTTTATACGCTTATAGAAGACCATAAAGATAGTCGACACACTAGATAATACATTACACTCTTGCATTAGAAGTACAATTCACAGATAGTTACAAACATGCCTAAGTACATTTCATAATTAGGTACATGCTACCACTCAAGGGAACCTTATGGTGGATACTATCCACAAGCTACATACCATTTCAATAAAACAGTTGCTGACCTCATTTATACATTTGAGAATGATTTACAAGCAAAACACTTACAGACAATTGGAAATACTTCCTTGAGTTAGCTTCTGATCCACAATATGCTTTGATTAGCCACGATACGTTATTACTCTATAGAGTTAGTATTTCATTTATCCAACTGAACCTTCACAAATCTTCCTTGTTAATTCAAACACCTAAGTGTTCCTTTGCAAGGTCAAGGTATTCACAAACCATGGTTTGCAGTAACATGCCCTACTAAAGGTAAATATCATATTATTTCATATTCTCCATACATTTTTCCCATCACATTCACACATCAATGATTTACCTCCACAACCTTCACTTCCACCAATCCAGATATGAAGCTTGTACTCTAAGGAAAGAGTGTCCATTCAGTCATTCATGCATATTCAACATTTATTTTGTTATTAGTTAACACAATCATGTACATTGTCTAATGCACACACAATCACATGAGCAAACCAACAACACTTGGACAAACAGCTACTTAAGATGGTAACCCTACCATCAGTTGATATAATTAAATCTTAAAGAATGGCTACACATAACCCTATTAGCACACAAACACAATCAGACCTTTTTTTTTTTTGGACATGCAACGTCTTTAAAATAGTTTCTTAACTCATCAAGAAAAGGACAAGAGAACTCACTTGGAAAATCTTCCAAAAAACTTCAATCCACACACAGTTCTTTCCATAAGCACACATGTTAACACTTCTATCCTCAAACAAAAAGATGAAGGAAAAATGGAGAAAAGAGAATTGGACTCTTCATCCTTCTCCTCTATGATATATATATATATATATAAATAGGAAATATAACACAAATAAAACAACACTTTTGACTGCTACTAATAAGAATACTTACATAGACAAATCCACTAATCAAGCACAACAAATGAACTTACCAAATGTCTTGCAGAATGACACGTTGCTAGCTAAGACTTGACATGTATCTAGTGCGTGTCCACCACCAGAGGTTTCCATAACAAATGGAAAAATTAGCCACAAAAGGCTCGCCACAAACGTGTCCGCCAGCGGAAGAACTCACCAAAATAGAATAAGAGTCCGCAAGAAGGTAGCTCACCACGAAACAGTTCGTCTGAGGTGAAGCAAAAAAAAAAACACAAAATTAGTCAAATTTCACAAATTAAACTTAACTTACATAATTCCTTCTCGATCTGACTTAATCAACTGGCCAAAAAATGGGTCCGTTAGTTGACCCGTGGGCCTTAGGGTGTTACACTTTTCTTTTTCTTTATTAAAGATCTTATCTTTATTGTTCTTGTTCATTTATCTTGTTGTAAGTTGTCATACCTAAAATCCTTTTAACCTAGAAATTAGGAAATTTAGGGGTTAAATTTGAAAAGACCGTAAGTTGACGATCTCTATTGAAAATTTAAGAAAATTTAGAAATGAAACAAGGTATGGTTAAAAACCAAGCCTGGTTTAATTAGATTAGAACCAACTGGTCCATTAGTGGGGGACAAAAATGATTACGGATGAATGGTTGTGATAAGGTGAAAGGCCACGTATTAGGGGTTATATATATAGTTGCGAAGTGACTTCCCGAGGAGAATTCAACTCCATCTTGTTTCAGTTTCCTCTCTTCTTCATCTTCTTGTTGGGTTGCCTTGAAGAAGAGACAGTTAATGAGGCTCTACTTGGAGTAATAATTATGAGGTTCCAGTATGAAAAATGGAGAATTTAGTAATCTAGTTTAAAGTGAAAACAATAAGTTTAACCCATGATTTGGTTGTCTTACTTAGCTACTAGGAGAAATGGAAGCTTTGGCGTTCGGAGAGACTAAGCGGACAAGGCGAAGAGGTATCAGGTGAGTTTCTATACTCCAACCCTAGAATAATGATCATGTTGAAAGTCTATATGAATTTAAGAGTGTCCGCCTTTTAAACTTAGTAGGCAAAATCCATGTTAGTTGGTTTACGAAAATGCATGAGATGCATATGTATGATAATAGTGTGAAAGGGAAATAACATTGGGGTAGACAAAGTTAGGAAAGGGAAAAGAGAGAGTAATTCTGTTAGATACTGCCATACAGTATTGCAGAGTGCAAACCGTAATGAGCGAAACTCCAAACCTTACTGAGGGGACACTATGGTGTTCGAGCATCAATGTTAGGAATAGTGAAATGCAAGAATAGAAGGAATTAAATTTGAAAAGTAAAGATCATGGCGAGGCCATGGAACCGATCGGAGGCTTTAAGCTTAAAATGAGTAAGACCATAACTGAAAGACACTATGACATCATGATAAATAGGAGTAATACCATAGTTGGACTATGGCATCCAAGTAGTCCACCGAGATAATAAACATAAGGAAACATAAGGTGTAAGACCATAGTTGGACTATTGGCACCAGTATAGTCTGTCGAGACAATAAAAACAAGTTTACATTGAGCAAAACTATAATTGAAAGATGCTTGACATCAAATGATGATTTGACGATAGAACAAGTAAGACCATAGTTAAAAGATGTTATGATATCAAAGATAGTTCGACGAGATGTTAAACATAGGATAGTTCGATGGGACATTAAACATGGGATAGTCTGATGGGATGTTGAACACGAGGTAGTCCACTAGGATGATAAATATGAGGATTTGGGAGGTGAAACTATAATGCGGCTAGGGCAACCAATTAGTCCGCCAAGACGACAAATATGTAATTTTATGGCATAAGACCTTGGTTCGACTGTGGTGGCATAAAAGGGTCTGCTTGGCCAATAATGTAACAACCCGATTTTTTGACCCAAATAGGAATAGTGGTTTTGGGACCACGAATCCGAGTCGAAAAATATTCGAATATTATTTTTCTGTGTATTAATTGTGTGAATTTTTATGTGTTAAAGTTGTGTGAATTTTTATGTGTTAAAGTTTCATGATTAATTTTGGGGATTTGGTGCTTAATTACTAAGAAAGGGTTAAATTACATCAAATAAATTAATTGTATGCTATTATGAAAAGACTTAAGTGTTATGTTTCCTTAGCATTGGGTATTAAATGGCAAATAAGCCATTCTTTGAGTTAGTGGACATAATGGTGGTAGGTAATTGCTATGACATGCATGTTATAATGATGTTGTAAAATTAAATTATTTTATAAGAAGAAAATGTTATAATAATAGATAAAACATAAAATAAAGAAAGCCATTTTGTGCTTTCATCCTTGCATGTCCGGTTGTGAAGATAGAAAAAAAAATTAAGCTTCTAAGTTTCGGCTCTTAGCAAGCAAATTTAAGGTAAGAATTCAAACTAGTTTTTATGAAATTTGGTGTTTTTGAGTTAACTATGAAGTTGTGTTTAAAGCACATGTGTTAATTTTGTTAATTGGAAGTTGATTTATTAAATAGGGACTCAAATTGTATAAAGGAAAAATTAGAGGATTTTTGTGTAAGTGCCGAATTGTAGTTGATCACTTAAGAGAAGGGTTTAAAATGAAATTAAACCAAGGATATTTTCAATGGACACATTCAGCTATTGATAGTGGAAAGGAAATAAAATTTGAAAGGCTATTTTGGTAAACTATCACCTATTATATGTGTTAAATTAATAAAACATAAAATTTGGCTTTATTATTTCTTGTTTTTGCCGATTCACAAAAAGAAAAAGAAAGGAAGCAAGTTCTCTCATATTCGGCCATATTCAAGCTAAAAATTAGGTAAGTCATCTTGTTAGTTTTGTTAAATTTTGCATATTTGAGATCCTTACTAAGTGATTTACCTAGCCCATGGTTTGGAATTTCTAATTTTGATGAGAGATGCTTTCGGTTTTGAGTAGTAAATTAGATAAAATTTTTGTTGTTGTTTATAAGTTGAAATGAGCTTTAAATTAATGGAATTAAGTGATAAGGGAAGTAAAGGGATGAATGTGTGAAAAATAGCAAAGAATTGACCTTTTGTAGCTCCATGTGGTATTCGGCTATGGATGTTCATTTGTGAAATTTTTTTTTACTAGTTGTTAGAAGCTAATTTAAATGTTAAATTGTTTTTTTTTATTATAGCCGAATGAGCTTAATATCAATGCATGGTCTAGTTTGATTATAAATTGAGATGAATGGAATGGGATTTGCTGTATGTAAGTTATTAAATATGAAATTCATCTTTGTTTTGAGTGAAGATGTTTTTGCTGTTTATGATGCTTAAATGGTTGGCTTGTGAGAAGCCGAATTATTAGTTTAAGCTATTGATGAATATATTAGTAAAGGAAGCAATTTTGACATGAGTAGAACATGGTGTTAAATGTTAAGAGATGATGTCTTATTGTTAATCTTTGGTTGTTAAGATTTCCGAATGTGTTAATAACAGAGAATGGTTTAATTTGATACATGTAAAAGTAGGTAGAAATGAGAGTTGCCATATGTTCATGTTATATGAGATTATTTATATTTTGATTTTAGTGAATTAGTAAGGTGATTAAACTAGTTGATTTGTTAAATTAGCTCAAGAACAAAAAGAGCCAAATTCGGATAGGGGGAAAGCGAAACTAGTTGATTAATCAATCTGTGGTTGTTCGACAACATCCGAGGTAAGTTTTAAGTAAATAAACCTCTTCCTTCGTGTTTATAATATGTCATATTATAAATGTTAATTACCATTGTAAGGTTTGTATATACACGAAAGGGAAGATATGAAACCAAGGTAAGTTCTTAAGTGTTTAAGTTTGATTATTTGTATGCTTAAGAGTTAAATGAATATAGCAAAGATAATGCTAATTTTATATGGTCTATGTGCCGAATGAGTATTGATTTGAGGCTATAAGCCGAATGTGACTAGTAGATCAAATTTGAAATGGATGTGATGATATGATGTGTTTAAAGATCAATTATGAAGATTGAACTATACTATATGTGATTTATTCGAAGGATGGGAACCTTTGTGTATATATATTCGGCTATGATTATATATAAATTTATATACAAGTGTGAAATGCAAATTAAGAAGGTATGAGATGATGTGTGTGTTGCTTATCGTAATGTGACATTCGGGCAATTAGCCGAGCAAGTTTCAAGCTGATGATCATTTTCGGGCTACGAGCCTAGCAGGCCTTGCGCCAGTGATGAGTTTCAGGCTTTAAGCCTAGCAGGCATTGTGCCGTTGTATTCGAATCAAATTGGTACTTAGCGAGCAATATATCGAATGTTATTACGAGACTTTGGATCGATGTGTTATTACGTGAGTTAATATACATAGAAAAGTTAAACATGAGCTAAAATTTTGTTAGCTCGTAATAAAGTACGTATGTGTTTTATTATGCAATTAAAGTATATAAAATGTGTTTGAATGATGGTTTTGTAACCAAATGTGATCGAGTAAGCTGTACCTCATGAAATTAAGTTATGAATAGATGAATATATGGTATAACTTTTGGCCATTTATGGCATAAGTAAATATACATGCTAAATGGAACTTGAGTATTCAGTTGAGCGTAAGCTTATATTTTGCTATGTGTTAAGGTCGGTCGACAAGTTATGAAATTAAATAATATGAATATTATGTGCTTATGATCGAATGATGCTAAGCTTTTGTTAATGTGTTTGTGCTATATGGAAACTGGAAGTATATGATTTGATATGTTCAAAACTTTGTGGATTGACTACAGTACTGTATTATTCAGGCCTTTGGCCTAGCAAGCTTTAAGTTGGTGATTATTATTGGGCTTCAAGCCTAGCAGGCGTAAAGCCGGTGAATGAATATCAGACTTAAAAAGTCTAGCAGGCTTTGTGCTGATGACAAATTCAAGTTATTACCTAGCAGGCTTTGTACCGGTGAGATAATAAAAGTCTAAGACTATGAGGTTTTGTGCTAATACGACATTTGAATTCGTTCAATAAATTAAGTTGTCCAGGTATGTATAATGTATTTATGCACTGATTGTAGTTTCGGCTACCCTACTGTTAGTAGATTTGGCTACTTCATGGCTCTACCATGTCTGTATGGCACTATGTGATAACCTCTGTTTATCTGTTCATATTCTGAAATTGCTCAATGGGACTAAATTGACTGTATTGTGATGAAGTGATTGTACAAGCTAACTGAAAATGGTATGGTATATTGAGGATGTTACTGCTAAGTATATTTATGATTGGTATGTGGGTTGTACACAAAGAGTAAGCTAATTGTTTAATTATCGGTCTATGCTTATGTTGCATAGCTATATGTTCTTACCTTGATGAATGAAACGATATGGTATTGATTTAGTAAGCAATAACTGTAAATGAGTAAATTTAGCCTAGATAGCTTTGGGTTACTGCAATGGTATAACTTTGAAAATACACTAAAAATAGTGGGAGATGAGTTATAGGCTGAATAAAATATGGAATTAAAGCCTAATGAATCTAGTTTCATATAAAAAAAACTGTAAAAGCAAAAGAATTGCCTATAATTAAATATTTGAAGTTGAGTAAGATAGAGTCAGAATGGCACCGAAATTCCCTAATCTGTTTTGAGAAAATCATTATAAATTGTACAAAAATATACATGAGTTTTAATTTATACTCTTAGAATCCTTAATGAGTCTATTTTCAATATAAATAGACAAAAACATTATCCGAGTCCTGAGCTATGATATAATTGAACTTTAGTACAAAAGGGTCAGAACTATCAGACAGTGAATTAGGAGTAAATTTGAGGAATAAACTGTATTAATTGGCGAAGTAAAAAATTCTGGAAATTCTATGGTAGAAAGGTACATGAGCCTAGTTTTAGGGAAAATTAACAGAACTTGATTTGGAGTTTTGTAGCTCCAGATATAAATAATTTAGTGACTATTGCTTAGGAAGACAGCTTGTAGTGAACTTGTGATTATGTTGTAAACATTGATAAAACTTATTAATGAGTCGCTTATTATTTTCATATGAACTTACTAAGCGTAAAGCTTACTCCCCTTTCTTTCCCATATTCCCTAGGTTGTCAGGTTAGTTCGGGTTGGGGGCCGTCAGAGATATTATCACACTGTCAAGTTTACGATATCGGCGTAAGTAAAATTTTGTAATGTTGAACGATACCACCTTAATGGTAGTTTGGAAGTTTGGACATTAATTCCATTCACTAAAAGTATTCAATTATTGAGGGCATGTTGAACATGTCAATTAAATGTGAAAAGTATTAAATTATGACTTCAAATGAGATTGTATGACATATTGCATGTGCATTGGGATAGGATATTTTGTGGTTGACGAAAGAGTTCCGTGGAGTACCACTGACATATTAAGTTAGCATTTATTCATAGTCAATGCACTACATTTGAAGTACCGAGGAAATTTGTGATTATATCGCATTATTTGTTATTCAACGATTTTACTACATTATTGTTATTCGATGGTTTT
Source organism: Gossypium stocksii (assembly GCA_020496765.1). Lineage (NCBI taxonomy): Eukaryota > Viridiplantae > Streptophyta > Magnoliopsida > Malvales > Malvaceae > Gossypium > Gossypium stocksii. Next base: position 50,381,347 of record CM035624.1, read on the forward strand.
ACTACATTGAGCTTCGTTTGCATTCGTTAGAGTTCGGTAGGCAAGTTCTGGGGAACCCGTGGTGTGTAGCGGATGATTTGGGTACAAACCTTTTTGCATTGCATCATGCTTACGACATACTCGAATGTTGTTGATTAATGATACGTATTGTATTATGGTGTATTGAATGGTATCAAAATTTATTATTGTTACTCAAATGAATAATGCCCCATGCTCACACACCGTTTGACATCAATTTGATAGTGGCTATGTAATGATATGAAATTCCAATAATGGGTTTTCAATATATTTGATATTTATGTTCATTTAAATAACTGTTCAACTCACACTGAGCTTTAATAAGCTTAACCCCCATAGTGTTTAACTTTTTAGGTAAACCTTGAAACTAGGACTGGACCCGGCATACGGAGAATCACCTTAGACCTTGGACTATTTTTAATAAGTATTAATCAATCTCTATTGGTTTTAGTTTGTAAAATTCTAATTATTTTTTATCTGTGGCTTGGTAACTTTTCATTTAAGGATTTTTGTATGCATGGATTACTTAAGCATAATAACTAAAAAATGAATGATATCGAGCTTAAGTAAAATTTGACATTGTTCTCTAATTTCTGATGCATTGCAAAGGAACTATTTTTTAAAAACAAATCGATAAGGCAATTAGGTTTCCAAAATGACTTGAAAAATGATTTTTTTCTGCTAAATTAGTTTAACATGGAGTTTTTATAAAGAAAAGCGACAAGAAAATGGTTTTTTTTTTCTAAAACAACACTATCAACAATAAAATGGATCTTAAGTACAATTGTCCTAATAAATGAATGTTTTAAACAAATGAATATTTTAAACTAACACAAAAGTACAACTATGGTTTTTCTCTAAAATGAGTTTATTTAAGGTCTTTAAAAGTAACGTAAGTTAGCTTAGCCATTTCGGTGGCTAATGTAACATTCTCAATCTAGCCATAGCATCTAGGCCGGGTTTGAGAGGTTACAGATTTGCCATTAAGGATTTTCTTAGAGTGTTCAAGAAACCCAATAAACTAGTAATTTGTAACACACCTAACCCATATCCATCACCGGACTAAGGTTAGAAGCATTACCGAACAATTCAGAATTTTTATAGATATTTCACATTCATAAACATCATATAATAAACATACAACATCATTGAGTCCCTTATGAAGCTCTCCAAGACCTTAAACATGCATTAGAAGAAGGTCGGGACTAAACCGAACACTTAGAAAGTTTTAAAAGGCTTATAAAATTTTTCCTTTCTAGAACAGGGCACACGCCCATGTGGCTAGGCTGTGTACCTTCCACGACCGTGTCTCACATCCCACATGACCGTGCCTCACATTTTAGCCTAGCCCGTGTGCAACACTGACTAAGGTCACATGGCCACTAGACAAGCCCATGTGTCCAGCCCGTGTGTAAGCCTGAGTTGGCCACATGGTCACCAGACATGCTCGTGTGTCCAGACCGTGTTCCATACTAACCATTTTAGCTACAAAACAGGGGACGCACGATCGAGACACACGCCCATGTGCTCTGCCCTAGTGGCACAAAATAGGTCATTTGAAAAGCCAACTTTGCCACCCATTTTGGGTCATCCTTACAAGCCAAAACCAATACATTTACATCAACAATTCTCAGCCAATTTCACAACCAATATGCATACAATTCATGCCATAAAGACCTCATTCTAAATCATACTTAATAACTATGCTAATTTAAACTAAATCATAAGTAAATCACATACTAAAACTTATAGAACATAACTCATTGTATACATTATTTATCTCATATCAAAACTTACCAATTCATACCATTTTCATACCAAATTAACCATTTCTTATCAAGCCATGAAACATCACAAAACATACCAAATTTGCTATACTTATCTCATACTAAAAACAATCATAACCATAACCATTAGTTAGCCATATCACATGGCATAACATACATACATATCAAAACATATTCAAACTTATCTAGCTTATACATGGCATAATTCAACATTTATACTTTCAAAATGTACCAAAACAAGATTTGATAGTGTGGTGATGATCCTTGACAATCCCCGAGCTTCCAGTAGCTTCGATATCTATAAAATAATACAAACACATGCAAAGTAAGCTATAAAGAGCTTAGTAAGCCATATACAAATAAATTCAATTAATAAATTGCATATATAATTCAATTCATTCATATACTTCATGGCAAAACACAATCAAATTTCCATATTACTTATAAGACTCATTAAATCAAGCTCATTTGCACATATATCACATTTCATTTCCAAGTACTTATATATAACTCACATATACTCAATTACGCATATACATACCTTTCATTATCAAATATTGAACATATTTCAAACATACCTAAATCGGACATATCTTAACAGAGACATACATTTCTTGGAATTACCTGTGGAACCATTCGAAATCAAATAGGATATGCAGATAGCTCAGAAATCTCATACAATGCCAATGTCCCAGACGTGGTCTTACATGTAATCGGGTATCAATGCCACTGTCCCAGACAGGGTCTTACACGAAATTAATTATGATGCCAATGTCCCAGACATGGTCTTACACGTAAACCTCTTATCGATGCCAACATCCCAGACGTGGTTTTACACGAAAACACATATCAGATCCTATGTCATGACATATGTATCCTAGCTATTCCTAAGGTTCGAACGAGGCTTTTTAGACATTGTCACATACTAGGATTTTATCTCGGATTTCCACATACTCAGCTCTCATTACCATTTAACAGAATTCATTCACATATAAGCAATAATTGTAACAGCCCAGTTTAGACCCTATCAGAATAGTGGTTTTAGGACCACAGATCCGAGTCTGAACAATATTTTAATATTATTTTTGTGCCTATTTTATGTGAATTAACATGTGTGGAAGTTTCGTATGAAAATTTGTACATTTGAGTGTTTAATTTGCAAAAATGACTAAATTGCAGAAAATGCAAAATTGTCCTTCTATTTAATTATGTGCCAAATTGAATGTGGCTTTTAAATGTGGTGGCCTTGTTTGGTAATTAGACCATTTGATTTTCTAATGGACATTAATGGCCTTAATGCTAATGTTTTATACATGTTTTCATGATGGGTAAATTAGTATATGGCTTAATAAGTGAATTATAATAAAAACACATCATAAGACATGGCTATTTTTATGTTCTAATAGCTGAAAATTAAAGGAAATAAACAGAAAGAAAAAGTCCTAGGGTTCAGCCATTGATTTACTTGATTAAGGGATGTATTTGTTTCGGTTTTTGATGATTTTTATGTTTTTGTGATCGTTGCTTCGTATTCTACAAAGCCCATGCTTAAATTTATGTTTTTGATGAAGATTATTGAAAGTGCCATTGTTGATAAATTGAGCTTTGTGATGTTAATTGATGAGTTATGGAAGCTTGATGTGAGATTAATATGTTTTGGCTTGAAATTTTGATGAATTTGAATAATTTTGGGCTAAATTGTGAAAATCATATTTTGGAGGACTAATTTGTGAAATAAAGGTTATATAAGGGCTTAGATGAAAGCCTTAAAAATTCAGCTAAGCTTGTATAAAAGGAAATTTGTGAATTTTGTGATTTTATGAAATAGGGACTAAAATGTCAAAATATGCAAATGTGAGGGCTAATTTGTAAAATGCTCAAATTATGTGTTTTTGGATTGAATTGAATGATTTGGTGAATAAAAGAGTAAATTTTGAATTTATATAGATCAAGAAACAGAGAAAACGAAATTGGATCGGGGAAAGTCGAAAGTCATTGAATAGCCGATCGTTATCGTCCGAATCCGTACGAGGTAAGTCAATATACAAATAAATGTGTTAAATTGAATTATATTTGCTATTATGTTGACTGAATGGTGTTAAATGGTTATGAAAGCCAAATATGTGAAATCCAAAATAAGTTCGAGCATGTGATCAAGTCCGAAAAGCCCCGTCCGAACCTTAGGAATAGTTAGGATACATATGTCATGACATAGGATTTGATATCTATTTACGTGTAAGAACACGTCTGGGACGTTGGCATCAATCTGAGTTTTACGTGTAAGACCATGTCCGGGACATCGGCATTGTATTTGACTTCATGTAAGACCTTGTCTGGAATAGTGGCATCGATATCTGATTACATGTAAGACCACATCTTGGACGTTGGCATTGTACGATCTTGTCTAAGTTTTTCGCATATCCTGATTGATTCCGAATGGTTCAACAAGTATTCTAAGAAAATGAATGAGCGTATGAATATGCTTTCGATTTCAGTACGTATGAAACATGTTCTATGTTTGAGATTGAAAGATAGCATATGTTCAATGGTGAGCTTATGATATATATAATGGTATGAGAATAAATGTGGTACATGATCAAATGATATTTGTGAATAAGTGAATTATATGAGAAATGTGAACCTTTAATTGAATATTACCATGAATCATTGATTAAATTGAGCTACGAATGTGTTCTTAAACAATTTATTTATATAGGGCTTACTAAGCTCTTAGTAGCTTACTTTGTTTATGTTTGCTTTGTTTTATAGATAACGAAGCTACCGAAAGCTCGGGGATTGTCGAGGATCGTCACCACACTACCCATCTTGATTTTAGTATCTTTTAAAATTGAAAAATGTTGAATTTTGGCATGTATAAGCTAGATGAGGTTGAACATGTTTTGTGATGTATATAAGTTATGCCATGTGATATAGTTAACAAATAGTTATGTTTATGCTTGCTTTTGATATGTCACAAGTGGTGTATTTTGGTATGTCTATTGTAGCTTACTTGGTTTAATGAGAAATGATCATTCTGGTATGAAAGTGTTGGAAAAATGGTAAGTTTAGTCATGGGATAAATGTGGTACTTTATGACTTATGTTACATGAGTTTATGGTATGAAATTGGTTAAGATTTGGAATGATTTTGTTTGAAAATTGAATAAGATTTGAGATAAGAAATATTTGGTATAAATGATGAATGGTTTGAGCATGCTGTGGCTGAAAATTGTTGGTATTAATGTATTGGTTTTGGCTTGTAGGGATGACCCATAAATGGGTGCCAAATTGGCTTTTCGAATAGCTTATTTTTGTCCACATAGGCAGAGACACGGGTGTATGTCTCGATTGTGTGTGACACACGGTTATAGTACACAATTGTGTGTCCCGTACGGTACCCTTTAAATTAAATCAGTATACCCTATAGGAACAACACAGCCAAGGCACACGAGCGTGCCTAGTGGCCGTGGGTGACACACGGGCTAGTCACATGGGCGTGTGGTCGGCCATGTGCACAAGTCAATAGCTCCCTTAATTTTCACACGGCCAAGCACATGGCATGTCTTGTGGCTGTGTGAACAAGTAAGTATGTATGCCCTGTTTTGCCACGGCCTGGTCACACGGACGTGTGACCTCAAGAGCTTTGAAAAATTTCTAAGTTTCAGAAAACTTTCTAAGTGTTTGGTTTAGTCCCGACCTTCTTCTACTGCATGTTTTAGGTCTCGAAGACCTTCATAAGGGACTTAATGATAATGTTTGATAATGATCTGATTTTGATGATAGAGACTTATCTGTAAAAGTTTAGATTTTTCTGGTAATGCCTTTAGCCCTAGTCCAGCGTCAAATAGGGGTTAGGGGTGTTACATTTGGTTGGTATTAGAGCTATGGTTTAATTGATTCTAGGACTACCATAGCATATAGGAGTCTAGCTATACATGTCATATACCGAAAATGTGATAGTGTGATGAACCCTGACATCTGGAATGTGTTTTTCATTTAGTAATGGATCCCGAATGAGCGATAGTCGATGATGTCGAAAGCAATGCTCCAGCTCCTACACAAAGGGCAATGCCTTTTGATTCATGAAATGTATGTAGTAGCCAGTAGGGAAAGGTAAAACAAGCCTTCTTCCAGATGATGAGTGAGTGGTTTACAGAATTTATTCGTACTAATTCGGCTGCTCAACAACCTCCGCCCCTACTTAATCCCCCTTAATCATCTGTGGTGCCTCCGGTAATGAATCTAATTCTATTGAATAAGCCTCCTATGGATAAAATCCAAAAATATAGAGCCGAAGAGATTAGGGGTACGAGTAATGATGATGCTGAAAGAGCTGAGTTTTGGCTCAAAAACACTATTCAAGTTTTTGATGAAATGCCGTGTACTCCTGAAGAATGTGTAAAATGTGCAGTTGCTTTGCTCAAAGATGCAACTTATCACTGGTGGAAAACTCTAACCTCCATTGTTCTGAAAGAATGAATAACCTCGAATTTCTTTCAATCTGAATTTCACAAGAAATACATCAATCAGATATCTATTGATCAAAAGCAGAAAGAGTTCCTGGAACTTAAATAAGACCGCATGTCTGTTTATTTACAATGGAAGCTCTTATTTTGAAAACATTTGTTTCTTAAGTTGAGTTTGCGTAAAAATATTACTTTAGTTCCACGTTCAGAAAATCAAGTTTAAACTTAAAAGTTGAGCAAAACGAGAGCAAGAATCCAACCAAAATGAAACCGGAGATAAAGGTCTTATTACAACCCAATAAAATGAAATAAAATAAAACAATTAAAGATAATATGAGAGCATCTACTAAAATATCAAATAGCTCGCAGTGTGGCCACCTCCGAGTCCTCCCATACGTTGAACCGCCTACTAGGGATTACCTGAAAAATTAAAAGAGGGGGTGAGTTTTTGAAAACTCAGTGTGTACAACCCTCATCAATCAACAAAATAAGTCACATCCGATTAGGGCCTTGACCCATCAACATTAACAGTGGCAATTGGGCCTTAGCTCAAATTAGCCTCGGTTGGGCTTAAGCCTATATCAAATATCAAAATCAATAAATGCAATGCTTAAATGCCCATACCAACCCTGCATTCTAGCTCCTGTCCAGCCCTACACTGCTGTGGGGATATATATATCGACCCACCCATCCCTATACTCCCATTGTAGCACCGATTATGACACTACTCAATGTTGCAGCAAAGCTGCCAATCATATACTAGGCTTAAAAGCCATTGGTGGATCCACGGTCGTCAAGCGACTATGCGATCCTCACATAACACTTCCTCCAGCATAAACCCATCCCACATGCAAGCATGAATGCAAGATAACGTATCAAATATGGCATGCAAAATCAGTGATAAAACAAGTAAGGGTATTTTAGTCCTTTCTCCCTTAAGGGCATATCGGTCATTTTCATTATGGGCATAAATACACGACTGCAGCCCATTAACAAGTCCACAATTTGATCAGCATGCTTTATGTCATATTTAGCAATTACAAATACACTAGGGCCCAAAAGCCCAATATGTGGCCCAAGTGGGGCCCACATCTCATATGGCCCATTAAGCCCAAAACTACCATAGGCCATTTAATCATCATGACCGGCTCGTCAATTCTTACCAATCCATCAATTTTACTCATGTCGGGCCCACGAGCCCATCAAACCCATTCGGCCAATTTTGGCCCAAAAAGTGGCCCAAGTCCATAAGATCGCTCATGGGGCTTCTGTCGTTGTATCGATCTCTCCACACGAGCATTCGCACACTGGTGGGGTTCCCATAGCCAAGTTTTTGGCTTTTCGGCATTTCGGCATTTTGGCTTTTCAGCATTTCAGCTTTTGCCAATCTGTCGTGTGTGCGGTGTGTGTACACACCTTCGGCTTTTCAATAGACTGACAGACACAGGGTAGAAGTACACACCTTACCACATAGAGTACTAAGTACTCATAATTGCCAGAACCTATATTCCAAACATTATACTTCATTAGTCACTTACCCATTAATGTAAAACAAATCCACTGCAATCACTTACCGAGGGACAACTATACTTGCCTTGACTAGATTGATCGACTGCGATTTGTCTATTTAATCCGAAGTCTGATGCAGTCCCTCTTTCGCATCCTGGCAGAAAGTCCCGAACCGCTGACACCTTTCGTCGCTTAAGCATGGGAGTAGCAGCTATGCGCTCATACTCGGTCGTCACATTCACCATCTGTTTACTACTAGTATCCCCTTTTCCCATTTAAAATTTAGTTATCTTCTAAGACAAGGAAAACAAAAGAAACGCGAGAAGAGGGGGATGGAGAGTTCAGTTGGAATAGAAAGGATTAAACAACAAATACTTGGCCCGCACTAATGCTAGATGATCAGCTTAAAGAAAAGAATAGATGAAGGGTTTGAGAGTACTCAAGTATTTGCCTAAGAAAAAGAGAGTCAAGAGGTTGAAAGAAATTGTCCTAAGAATACGTGACTAAAGCATAAAAACAACAAATGCCTTTGCTTCCCCCTTCGGCACATAAAAACCTATGATCAGCCTGGCATTTGCCACTTTCCCCAATTGGCTCAAACTCATCACCAAGTTAAATTCCTCAATCCAAATCCACACTAGCCCTCATCCTTATCCCATTCGAAACTCTACCCTTATCCCTAAAGAGTTTTGGTCAAAGACTGTAACACCCCAAACTCGGACTAGAAGATAGACCTGAGTTTGGCGTGTCACATTGGAGGGTGAAACAAAAAATGTGGTGTAGTTGAAAAACCTTAGATTGATTTGATCGCTTGCGATTAAAAATGGTGAAAACTTGTAAATTTGTAGTTTGTATAAACCTTAAGTTTGTTATTTGGAAACCTCAAATTTTTATATTAATAAGATCTCATGTTTCAGTTATAGCAGAAGCTTTTGTTTTTAAACCCATTTGTTGCGTTATCGCGGTACTTTTGGAAAACATATATCTTTTATAAAACCACACCCTAGAGCTAACAGATTTAAAAGAGAAATAAACAATCTCAAATAAAAAAAAATCCAGAGAAAAGGCCGTATTACAGAAATTTAAACCCAAGAGAAAGCAAGTAAAAATAATGTAAAATAAATACTAAAGTTTTAAAACAGCTCGCTATGTGGCCACCTCCGAGTCCCCCTCCCACGTCGAACCGCCTACTAAGGATTACCTGTAAAATTAAAAGAGGGAGTGAGTTTTCGAAAACTCAATGTGTAAGACCCTTGTCAAACATAAAAACAAGTATTAATCAATTTGGGCTAAGCCCTATTTCAATAACGGTGGCAATTGGACCTTAGCCCCAATCGCCTCAGTTGGGCCTGAGCCCATATCACAAATACAGTGGCCATTGGGCCTTAGCCCGTAATAGCCTCGGTTGGGCTCGAACCCATATCACAAATATCAATATGAACATGTAATGTACAATTACCTCATCCAACCCTGCACACCCCCTTCCAACCCTACACTCTTGTGGGGAATTACTCGACCCACCTATCCCTACACACCCGTTGTAACACTGGTTACGGTACTACTCAACGTTGCAGCAGAGCTGCTAATCATAATATCCGTTGTAGCACCGGTTGTGACACTACTCAGCGTTGTAGCAGAGCTGCTAATCATAATATGGCTTAAAAGCCTTCATTGGATCCACAATCGTCAAGCGACCGTGCGACCCTCACATACTCTTCCTCCAATCATAACCCCAGCCCATATGCGGCATAATATCTTATGAATGAATCACAATATACATATGGCATACAAATCGTACATATATCAAATAGGGGCATTTTAGTCATTTTGCCCGTAGGGGCATTTAGTCATTTTGCACTTAAGGCATATCGGTTATATCTTATCGTAGACCTAGGTACACATTTTGGCCCATTAACATTACCACAATTATTCAATGCGTTTAAAATCAATTCATTAGAGTTACAAATTTACTAGGGCCCAAAAGCCCAATACATAGCCCAAGTAGGGCCCACCCACTCATATGTCCCATTAGGCCCAAATCTACCATAAACCATGTAATTAGCCTAACTGGCTCATCGAAACCTACTAATCTATCAATTTTACTCGCGATGGGCCTACGAGCCCATTAGGCCCATTTGGACCATTTCGGCCCAATTGGCCAGAAAGTGGCCTGAGTCCATGAGATCGCTCATGGGGCCTCTATCATCATATCGATCTCTCCACACGAGCATTTGCACACTCGAGGGGTTGCCGGTGCCAACCTTTCAGCTTTTCGGCTTTTCGGGATTTCAGCTTTTGCCGATATGTCATGTGTGTGGTGTATGTACACACCTTATTGGAGAGAACGTAATAGCCCATGAGTGAAGAACCTTGGTTATGTTAGCTTTTATCACCTAAACTATTGATTAAGAATCGATCACTCCTCCTTACGATTCACTGTATCACCACTACCATTATCTATTACTAACAAAGAACTTAGAATGAAGCCCATATTGCCAACAAAAGATCTAAGAATTGGCTACGATTAGCAAATATATAGTCACTTACCCAACTGTTGGCTAACAACTAGAACGATCTCCGTCAACCCTCAAGAGAATTGTAGATCTGATATTCCAGAGGCCAGTGATCAGAAGAAAAAGATGTTGGTAATTAGTTTACTCCCTTCTTAAGATCAAAAGATAATGATATTGGGGAAAAAGAGAAATCGGCTTTTACCCCTACTCAACGAGGGAGATTTAGTTCACTTACCGAAACAAAATTGATTGCCAAACAAGAAGTCAAATCACCAAGTGTATGAATCTTAGGAAACAAAATCGACTTGGAAAGGATAGGGAGTAATCGATTAACAAGGAATAAAGCCCAAACGAAAGAACTCTTCTTGAATTCAGCAAATGGAGAAATAGTGTGAGAAAGGGAAAAGAGAATTCGGTTTAGGTATTACAAAGCCATTCACCTTCTAACCGGTCCCAAACTCAAGGCCCAAAATTCGGGGTGTTACAAAGCCATTCACCTACTCATTCCAAAATGAAAAATTCATACTCTTACCTACAGCACCGTTCCTCAAACTCTCGACCTCACTTTCACCTTCATGCGCCTCATCCACTTGAGCCCCTAGTCTACTTGCGTCCAAACTCCTCCCCTAGTATTAAAAAGCCTACTACCCAGCGACCGAGTTATTCAAAGTAATCTAAAAAAAATATCAGCCACCACCCAACTTCGAACCTCTGTCCTCCTGGCTATTCTAGACGCCCCATGCCACTAAGCCGCGTGCTTTATTTGTGTCACATTTCCTCCCCAATTAATTAAAAACTCTATAGGCCGGATTCTAGGTTTATTTAAAAGAAAACCAAAATAAACTTACGAGAGCAAAGTCTCGAACCCAGGCTCTCTTACAACCTTACAACACACCTCTACCACTAGACTACACCTCAACTTTTGTCACCTTTTTATCCCTAATATTTATAAAGCCTTCCTACCGACATCCAGGTTTGTTTGAGTAACAATCAAAAATTCTACACACGCCATGACTTGAACCCAAAACCCCATGCCTACTCCTAATGCCTCCTTGCCACTAGGCCTAACGCTTCCTTGTGTTAGATTTCAACCAAAAATATTTATAAGGTCTAACGCCAAAGTCTCCCTAAGGAAGTAAAAATTAAAATTTTTGCTAGAGCCCTAGTTTGAACCCAGGACTTCTCCGACACTCCTAACTCTTCCTACAACACTTATCCACTACACTAAACATACAATTTATGAAATTTTACCCGCACAACCAAAATCCAATTTCTCCGACACACGAAGCCCATTTCTTTTAAGCCCAAAATCTGCGGCGTTACACAGGCCGTGTGAAGTCTGCACCATAAATGAAAAAATTAAATTAGCCATATGGCCTAGTACACGGGCGTGTGGCTTGGCCATGTGACCCTAAAATGTTGATGACGTCATAAACAAAGAGTTACATAAGTTGAGGACATGGGCGTGTCCTGAGCCACACAGGCGTGTGTGACCACACGGCCTGTTCACACGGGCGTGTGACTCTCCAAAGCATGAAAATCTCCTAAGTGTTGTAAAAATTTTGAAAGTTCTCGGTTTAGTCCCTAAGCTCCTCCAATGTATGTTTTGGACCTCGAAGGCTCGTAATAGGGGCATTAAGTATATGAATGGAAAGTTTTAAATTGGGCATAAATCTTATGACTCGGTTTTGTATGTTTGCATGTGTTAAAGTCCAGTAATGCCTCGTACCCTAATCCGGTGATGGATATGGGTAAGGGGTGTTATAGACTCTATAGTGTATGTTATTTATTACTCAATCGTCATCTCCTTTGGGTTCGATCCTCGAAATACTCTTGTGTTCCATTGTAACACTATAAATATTACAATAAAACTGCACTTTAAAATTGTTTTATAAAATCGGTTGTTTTACGCGCAGATGCTAATGCAATCAAAGTTGTTGGCACCCTTGCCGAGGAAATGATGTAAGATTGAGTAGTTTTTAGTGTACATGTTACGTAGAGATAACTAGCAAAAGTAGGATCTATAGATACGACTTTGTTTTTAATTTTTTATTTCATTTGTAATTTTTAATTAATTTTCTTCACTCTTTTGTACTTGTAGTAGGTGTTGTATGAATCAAATCGGTAACAGTGTCCTACCATTTGAGCCGGAACCAGAACATGTCATCACACACGCTAGGAGGGCGCAACATCTTAGAGACATTGCACCTTCAAAAAGAGATAAGCCTATCAAAGATCCACGAGTAGAGATTCAAAACCCACAACACCCACCCATGGAGCAACTAACTTTGTGCGACTACGCGACGCCAAACTTTGATGTTGCTTGAGGTAGCAATAATTGCCCAATGATTAATGCTAATAACTTTGAAATCAAACCAACAATGATCCAAATGATACAAGTGAACCTTTAATTTCAAGAGTTAATGAATGATGATCCAAACCAACATCTAAAAAGATTTCTAACCATTTGTGATACCTTTAAATATAATGGGTTATCCAATGACGTTATCCATCTTTGGTTATTCCCTTTCTCTCTTACTGATGATGCTTTAATGTGGTTAGATTCACAGCGGGTAGATTCCATCAATACTTGGGACAAGCTTGCAAGAAAATTCTTGGCAGAGTACTTTCCTCCAAGCAAGATAATGAAGTTTCATATAGATATTAAAAATTTTCTACAATTGGAAGGGGAGTCACTATACATAGGAGCTCTTTAAGCTCATGGTACTCAAATGTCCATAAATGCAAGATTGGCTATAACTTCAAGTTTTCTAGAATAAGCTTGATGGAAACTTGCGCTCTAGTCTTGACTGAGCATCTACAAGAACATTCATGTCAAAGACATACGCCAAGGCTTGCCCAACTTATCTAGGACATGGCAATGAACTCTTACATGTGGTTAGTTGAGCAGTTCACATATAAAGCCAAACAATTGGTAGTGCATGCTATCAATAGCGAAGACAAGTATCAACAAGCCCTTTAAAGGCTTAAACATTTGAAGATGAGTTCGGCCAAGGCTCAAGTCCAAATTTAACCAAATCTAGCCTATTCTAATGTATGACACAATAGTGAAAGCACCATATGGGGGAATGCTAATGAGAGCTACCATATAGAGGTTAACTATGTGGGGAGTGGAGGCTAAAACCTTTACTCCAACACCTATAATCTGAGATGGCATGACCATCTTAACCTTAGGTGGGGAAGGAACCATGGGGGACCTCCTAATCAAGGGAACCAAAACCTTGGTCCTTTAAAACCTAATGCACAGTATCAACCATCGTTACCTTTTAGGGTACCCCTAGATCAAGCGAGAAAACCAACCTATAGTAATAACCCTCCAATGTCGATTAGGATAAGTAAGGTGGAGGGAGGCTTGCATGTAGTGCAAGCCGATGTGCATCAAAGTCGTGATCAATTAGACCAAGTTTTACAATTTTTGCAAACAACTTAGCCTCTAGCATACCCAGTAATACCAAATATAATTCAAAGAGGGAAGGAAAAGAGAATGAGAAGGCAATCACCCTTAGATCCAAGGCTATGGTTAAGGAACCTATCTGACCAAATTGTGAGAGATGGAAGTTAGTGAGAAGAATAAGAGAACTAGCACTTCTAGTGCTATAGATGGGGTGGAAGAGAAGGAAGAACCCAAGAGTCAGCTTATACAAGTTAAACCAGAGAAAAAAATCGTTTTACCACCACCACTAATGTAACACCCCAAACCCGGCCCAGACGTTATGGCCAGATCTGGTATGTCACATGGATAGTTGATTACGCTTCGATCTTTTTAATAACCATTACGGTGGCTTAAGCAAAACCACATTATACCTTTTGTAAATAAAAGCTATTTTAGTTTATAAAAGCCCTTTCCACTACCAATTGAGGTTAGCTTTTAAAAGATCTTGTTGTTTAGTCGATTTATCACGTACTTTATGGTTTGAAAACATTTGTTAAGTTTGAAATAAAAACCCGCGCAGTCTAGTCTAGTGTTTTAAACAAGTGATAAATGAAAATAAAAAAATATCCAAATAAAACAAATACGAGCGGCCTTATTACAACTTAGAAAAAAACCCAAATTAATAGGAAAAGAAATAAACTATAAATAAGTAAATTCAGGAAAAAAAAGAACCACGTGGCCACCTCGAATCCCTCATAGCTCCAAGTCCTCTACGGTTGGGGATTTCCTGCAAGGATGAAGGAAGAAGGGTGAGTTTGTGAAAACTCAGTGTGTAAGCTAACCCAACCAGTGTCAAAGATCAGTTCAAGCACAAACTAGGCCAAAGCCCTATTGAAATATAGTTTTAACTAGGCCTTGGCCATATTTAGAAAACAGTGAGGCCTTGGGCCCATTACAGTAACAGATCAGATTACAATATTATATGCATGTATGAAAAGCCCAAGCCCAATCCAGCCCTACACACCACCCGTACTAGCCCTACACACCATGTAGGGAATAACTCAACCTACCCAGCCCTACACACCACAGTCGCAGAAGAGCTGCTTAAATAGATATTGTGCCCAAGCCACTAGAATAGTAATACGAGGCAGAGCCTCTAAGTAAAATACGTGGCACTGCCACTTTTAACACTTCCTCCATAATAATATCCCAACCCATGCAAATTAGTATATACATGTGATGGCATATAGAATATTAGATATAGTAGCATGCAAATTAGTCAACTTTACTCTAAGGGTAAAATGGTCTTTTAACGCTTAGGGGCAAAACAATAATTTTCTCCCTTTAGGGTATTTTAGTAATTTTACTAAGTTTTAAGGTTTTATGCTTCTTACAATCTACTAATAGATCTATCGTCGCCCGAGCGACTCAATTAGCCCATTTTTTAATACAGAGTCATCGGGCCCTAAAACCCCTAATGGGCTCGACGGAGCCCACAAGCTACTGTGGCCCACTAAGTCCAAATTTTACACATGATGTAGTAGATCTAATAACCAGATTACCAGAATATACTTACCGCCTAATTTCACCCATATGGGCCCGTAAGCCTATTGGGCCTAAATTCGGCCATCGAGGCCCAAAACCACCCAAATGCACGAAAACGCGCATAATAGTCTTACCGTTCGTGAATACCAACTTTACCGATTCAAACCAACCCACGAGCTCTCACACGCTCGTAAGCCCTCGAAATGCCAGCATTTTAGCTTTTCGGCTTTTGCTGATCTAGTCTATTAGAGGGTGTTGATTACATACTGATTACGATAAACGTCAGACGCTCCCGCGAATGAAAATCCTAAAGCAATTAATCACACGTTAAACTACAACCCAATCGAAAATTATTATCACATTGACTTACACATTTGGCGACTACTACCTTATTACCATCCCTTACCTTAGCCGAAATCTAGACCACAGATCTAGATCTAGATCACTTCAACGGCCCTAGCCTCCAACTGCTCCTTGTTAGATCGCCTCTTCACCACACTAGAACACATGAGAACCAAAAGAAAAGGCTAACATAGGTATTTATCCATAAGGAATCAAAACCGACAGCCACCTTAAAAAGATAGGGGTTTTCGACTTTTCTTAAATCACAAGATTACAAAAGAAAGGATTCGAGTACTTACCACCGGCTTGTCTTGACAGAAAAGAGTCTCTAAACACTAGCCTAGTCTAGATCTATTATAGATCTAGTCAAAACACAAGAAGAGGAGTGATCTAAGAGATTTGGCTTCCGAAAACACTAGAGAGTATAGAGGTTTCGGCTTTTGTAGAAATAGGGAGAAGAAAAGAAGTCTATGAAAAAGAGAGGAGATGGTCGACAGAGGGATGAGGGAATTGAGGGTTTCAACTTTTGGAAGAATAGAGTTAAGGAGAATAGGAGATTCGGCCAAAGAAAAAGAATCGGCTAACAAATAGTTCGAGTTTTGGCTCTTGAGAGCAATCGGCTAGCAAGGCTTTGAGAGAGGGCTTACTTCAATCGGTGGAGAAAGGGAGAAGAAGAAGAGAAAAGTGAAGAGAGGAGAGGAAGATACTTGGTTCAGCTTTGGATGAAAAGTGATGAAAGGGTTCGGCTTTGGGTAAATCGACAAAAGGAGAGCTAACAACTTCGAGATTTCGGCTTTTGACACACGCAAAAAAGGAGAAAAGAAAGAACAAGAATGGAAACACCTTTGAAACTTACCTAATCGGCACTAAGGCTTAACCAAAACAAATCCCGAAAAGAACCAAAAAGGGGTATTTGGCACACTCATCACACAATTACTGAAAATGCATCCTCCTAAAGCCCTAGCCAAACTTGTTCCTCTAAGTCTCCCACAATCGACCAACTTCTCCCCCCTTTCAAAATTCCTTAATTTTCTTCCCTTATCACTCCTTGATTCAATCTTATGAGTAGTTCAAACACTTCCCTTCAGAGTTCAACTTGAGTTCCATCACTTACCATGCATAAGTATTAAAAATAAAACACTACTTTGCTTACTAAAGGATTCGAACCTTAGCTCCTTCACAGCCTTCACACGCCACCCCCTGTGTTTTAAGTGGCACCACCTTGCCACTTTAACACAAGCTTTCTTGTGTTTTAAATTCCTAACCTTTATTTAAAAGCCCAACTAGCTTAGGTCCATTCTCCCCTAAGGCCCAAAAATAAAAATTTGCCAAAGTTTAATCTTAAACTTAGGCCTTCTAAAGGTTCATTAAAAACACCCAACACATCAATATAACACATCCAATCATGCAACAATAAATTCATGCCAAAAACTCAAAAACCCAAAAAATTGGGGCGTTACAACTAAGCCCAAAGCCTATACCATTTCCTTCACATTTAGAGGAGAAGAAGAAGGAAAAGAGTGAGGAATTCTTGCAATTCCTTAATGTGTTTAAGGCCTTGAATGTGAACCTCCCCTTGTTAGAGCTCCTTTAGAAAATTCCCAAATATGCTAACTTCTTTAGGGATGTCATGCCTCGTAGGAAGAAAAAAGGGAAACGAGAGAAAATAACTCTTAATGAGGAATGCATCACAGTAGTGTCTAAAAGAGTTCCTCCCAAGCTTAAGGATCCTGGTAGCTTCTCCATCCCAATAAAGATAGAAGGAGTTAGTTTCCAGAAAGCCCTATGTGATCTAGGGGCAAGCATTAACCTCATGCCGTTTTCTATCAATAGAAGGTTAGGTTTGGGGTAGCTTAAGGAAATGATAGTCACTTTGCAATTAGCCGACCAATCTTTGGTATGTCCCAAGGGAATCCTTCACTTTATCGGAAGCTTGATCGAAGACCTATCACACTATCCAGAGATTGAATTTATAGATATTGATATATTGAGTAAGGTTATAATGGCATGTATAGGTGGACTTGTGGTTTATAATAGTTGATGAGTTTGCCATGTATATGTCATTTTGGTTTATGTTATCTTGGTACTTTTGATGCCTTATTGATGTGTGCCATTTTGGCAATGTGTTAATTCATGTTTGAGTGGCCAAAATAGTAGGTAATGAATTGACCTTAACATGGTCAAGTTATAGTATGATTTGGAAAGGTTTTGAATAGATGTGCATGATTGAAATATGGTATGCATATATGTTGGTTGTCGGTACCATTTGGAAATGGCTAGATTGTGTCATTTATATGGTTTCGATGCATGTGAGAAATAGTCCAAATGGTAATATTACTTTGACATGGTATGGTTGAAATGTGTAAATTGTGATATGATTTGGTATCAAAAATAAGTTAGTTGATGAATGGTTAAATATGTACATGCTTAGGTATATTTGATACATTGTGTTTGAGGTTTCTTGTGGCATATTGGTTGTATGGATAAATGACCTTTTGAATTGGTCTTATTACGCATTTTTTAATATTTGATTGAATGTGCAAATGGATTGCAGGTCTGTACTTGAATTTGGCATATTTCCTGTCCATACAGCCTAAGACACGAGCTTATGTCTCAGCTGTCCCCTGAAGGTTTTAAAGATTGCATTTCGAGTGTTACATGATCTGGCACACAAGCATGTAGATTGGCCGTATGACCTAATTTAGAGAGTTACAAGGGCACGGACATGGGCTGGGACATGACCATGTGTCCCTACTTCGAATGCCCACACGGCCGTGTGACCCCTATAGTGTAAATTTTTCCAACTTTTTCCTTAAGGTTTCATATGTTTCTGATTTAGTTCTGAATCATTTTTAAAGTGTTTCTTAGGCCTTGAGGGCTCAAATAATGGATGATGTGCATGTGTTTAAATGGACTATGATTTGATTTATGAAATGTTTAGAAATGAATGATTGTAAGTTACGTTTTTGTGGTAATGTAACACCCTATCCCGTAACCGTCTCCGGAATAGGTAAGGGTATTACCGAACTTGTAACACATATCAGAACAGACAAATTTTGAACTTTAATATCAATAACATAGTTCTATAATCATTCACCAATCATGCTTTAAAGCTCATGTAACGATACATACTTTCATTTAGGATCAAATTGCAAACATGTGAAAGATAAGGGAAACATTTAGAAATTTCTCAAGTTAGGGACACACGACCTTGCCCCTAGCCCGTGTACACACACACGGTCGTGCCCACTAGACACGCCCAAAACACTCAGTAACCTTACACGGTCACCAGACACACCCGTGTGTCTAGGCTGTGGCCAACACTGTCAACTGCCACACAGCTACCAGACACGCCCGTGTGTCTAGGCCCTATGCAAGACTACCTAAAATCTATTAGGTGTAGGGGTTACACGGCTGAGTCACATGCCCATGTGCTCAAACCTTGTGGCACAATGTAGGATTGGTTTAAGCCAATTTGCCACCCAAATAGGTCATTCCTACAAGCATCAAAGTAACCACAACCTTTCATGCACCATTTAGCAACCAAAACAAGCATTTCAAATACAATTTGCAAACATTATTCTCCACCTAGTCATGTACCCAATATACATCATTTCTTACCAAATCATTCATCAACCACATTGCCATATAGAACACATCATATAGGACATTCAAAATGATTTTAACACATACAAAATAAGCCACATCTCATAGCTTGAATAGGTACCAAAACATAACACCTTCACCATCAAAATATCCATATACCTTCACTTAACAACTATCCTATACATGCCACGACCATTTTCATTTACAAAGATTTAAAAGTACCAAAAGCTTGATAGATAGTGTGATAGCAAGTCTCCGACTCATCCGAAAATCGAGCTAGCTTCCGAATCTATAAAACAAAAGGAAAAGTAAACGGAGTAAGCTTTTAAAGCTTAGTAAGCTCGTGTAACATAGAATTAAACTTACCGAATCAATAAGGTAAACACATATATACAAATCCAATTCAATTCATATGCTCATGTTGCCTATTTCACAAGCATTCATATGTTAGTCCATATAATCTCATAGGTCATTCATATACAAGAGAATCATTTATACATTATAAACATAATTCCACTGCTTTTAACATGTAACTCATATAATATAGCACATAGAAACCTTGTAATTCATATAATACAACATTTCATTTACTTCCTTGTTTCTCATATAACATGTATCGGTAATTTGCCCGTTAAACCTTTAAGAACATCGAGGGATACTCAGGTGATACACACACAGTGTATATACATATAACTTGTAATCCGTCAATGCATCATGTATGCTCTTTTGAGCCTGTAATGGTAAGCCCGAAGGCTGAATATGTGATCTTGAAGGATGAACGGTAAACCCGTAGGCTGAACGGTAAGTCCGAAGGCTGAACATGTAATCCCGAAGAATGAACGTGTAGCTCATGAGCATGTGGTGAGTCCGCAACAAATGTAGGAGCTCAAACCACCCTGTAGCCCTAGTGACATGTCACTTGTATCCTACGACTTCTACAGTTCTAACGGGGCTCGGTATCCATTTTGGACTTGTAATCTTTAGCATTTCCATGTCAACTCATGTACGTATAATCAATAGGCAAATTTCATTTCTATCAATTATCATACATTCACATGACAACTTAACCACAATTTTAAGCATTTAAAATTTCATTTCTAATTATACGAACTTACCTCGATTTCCCGATCTCTACTCGTCTACCTTTCATTTTTCCCCGATCAAGTTCCGGGATTTGATCGTCTTTATCTATATGAATACAAATTTAGCTATTTAATCACCAACACATTCAATTTAATCCAAAGACATGTATTTTGGCGTATTTACCAATTAGCCCTTATACTTTCAACACTTTGCAATTTAGCCCTTTTAACACAAAATAGCAATTTCACAATAAATCCCTCAATTCACCATAGCCGAATATCCCTATACCTTATACAAGCACATATCTTTCGTAAAATCACATTTCTAGCCACATAAATTCTATTTATTTTCAATTAAATCCTTAAACTCATTTTTCATCAAAATTTACTTTATAAAACTTGTATATTTCCATATAACATTCAATAATTCATCAAAAACCATCAAAACAACATGGATTCATCAATGGCATTTTTCAAAAACACAACCAAATTCAAAATTAAAACATAGGCTTTGTAGATTATTAAGCAACGACCACAAAAACATAAAAATTATCAAAAACCGATTACAAAACATACCTTAATTGAAAGAAATGGTGGCCGAATGCTTAAACACAAAACCTAGCCTTTTTCTTCTTTTAATTTCGGTAAGAATGAAGAATATCAAACCAAATTTCATGCTTTTGTTTTTATTAAACATATAATATTTAACCAATTACTAAAATAGCCTTTATAAACTAACTAATAATCATTTAAAAGCATGAACATAAATGTCCATTACCAACCACTCACAATATAAATGGCATAATTACCATGCAAGTACTTCCTTTTATAAAGCCATGATCAAATAAGTCATTCATGAAATAGAACTCCTATTTATCAATTCATGCGATTTAATCATTTTTATCAAATTAACCCATAAAAAAAAAAATTTCTATACGAAACTTCCACACCATATATCTATCATGCTATAAAACATATAAAAGCAATTAAAATAATAATTTGACTCGATCAAGTGGTCCTGAAACCCTATTCCAGCAATGGATACGGGTTAGGGGTGTTACAATACATCTGGTAAGTGTTGGAATCAGTCATATAGTAAGTGAAAAATAATAAGTAAAGAATGGTAAGAGGCATATAAGTATGTATATTTATTCAACGATGAAAAGGTATCCGCCAAAGGCAAAAATAGGTAATTCAAATAATCAGGATGAAAACTTCAACAAGAAAGGTTTAAAGGTATTTTATATTTAAACTCACTAAGTTTGTGATACTTACAAACATCATGTTTATGTTTCAGGTGTCGTTATATAAGTGGGTACGCCTGGAGGGACAACGTCAGGAGTGTGCCAAGAATGTGGCAAAATGGTCATTATACATAGAGAGGACAACTTTGGAAAGTGGCATATAATAGACCCTCACATTAAAGAGTCGGTCTTTAACAATTTTTTGTGTTGTAATGAATTATGATAAGTGTCATGTATTATACTATTTTAATTACTTCTTTGTTTCTTAAATAAGTAATTTTAGATAAAATAATAAGAAAAACATTTTAAGTCAAGAGTTCAAGAAAGTTATTTAAAAAAAATTTTAAGTATTGTGATGTAACACCAAAGATTCGGACCCAATGATTCGAGTCGAGTAGAGGGCATTACACTTCCAGCCCCTGTACCTTGGTTGTCAGACATTTCTAGCTTTGGTTTAATGTATTTTAGTTTCTTTTACTTTTCATCAATTAAAGTTAGTTCCTTTTATATTTAATGCTTTAGACTTTCTTGTTGAATGCCTTTAGTTTCATGTTCTTTAAGTTTTCTTGCATAAAAATCCAAACTTTTATACTTTTCTTAAGCTTTACGTTAATGGTTTCTTTGCTTTTCAGTTCCATGTTCATTCTCTTTATTTTCAGCATGAGAAGCTAAACCTAAAAAGGGGTTGGTTCATGGAGATGTGGGTAAGCTAATTTTTGGACAAAAGGATTAAGTCGTAATAAATTGGACTAAATCGAATAAACCTAAAAACTTAGTAAGTGACGCCCCTAAGGGAATATCAGGCTAGTGTGACTGAGAGGTAATCTTGTTACGCGCTCATTCATTATTCTCGGATTAACAAGTGAGATCGAGAGATAAATCAAATTAATTCGTCTAAGTCATTAAAATTAAGATCAAAAGATAAAATAGAGCCACTTAGTAATTTAAGTAATTTAAGTCCATTGTTCGAGGACCGGTGAACCACATTGAAATCAACCAACCACTATTAGTTATTTATTGTTTAATTTCTTAGTTTTGTACTTGTTACGACTTAAACCCTGGATTAGCATATTTAATTTTCTTGCAAAATTTTCTTATTATGATTTGTCATAGTATAAAATTGTATCAATAGTTTATTAGACACTATAGTGTATGTTATTTATCACTTAATCGCCATATCCTTTGGGTTCAATCCTTTGAATACTTTGGTGTTCCATTGTAACACTACAATATTACAACTGACCTGTATGCTTACAATAAAATTGTGCTTTAAAATTGTTTAATAAAATCATTTGTTTTATGTGCACATGTGAACGTGGTTAGGAGGCAAGAAGTACAGGGATTATTTTTGAAATTTTAACATTAAAGTCGCATAGAACTACACTCCAAAAAGAAATTAGATAAGGAAAAGAAAGAAGGAAAAGGAAAATGTAGGCGAGAAACATAGGGCAAAATGATCGGGCAAGAAATGAGAAATTGTGGAAGTTCCTTTAATGATTTGGTTCATTTATAACCAAAGGAGAGCGTTGAAATTATGGAAAATTTAATGGGCACTAAGGAACCCTTCAAACTCATTAATGTAATGAAGCCACCTATGGTATTAGAAGAAGGAAGAAATCTTTAAGATTCTCAAAACGGGAATATATGCCAACTATTATCCATTAGGGTATGACCCTTATGAAAGTAGGACTAGTAATAGGTCTATTCAATGATAGCCCTTTCTGAAAAGGCAAACAAGCCATTGTTACTATTGGATTAGGACTCTGGAATTAGAGTGGTAGCTCTAGTATTCTGCCTAGGTAGAAAACAATTTGGGGGGGTAAATCTAATTGTCCTGTGACAAAGGGAATTGACCCATTAGATGGGTAGAGGTATTATATAAGCGAATCTAAGGACCGCGGGATTTTTCGCCAGACTTTGAGATAATGAGGCATCGAACAGGTGGTGTTCATTACAAAGCATTTGCTAAATTTTGGTTTTAAAGGGAGTCATGAACTAGGATAAGTCTAATGTCAGAATAGTTAGATACTCATCAATAAATCGTAATCCATATTTTGCAAAGTATAGAGAGATCCGTGAATCGGGTGCATTGAGTTAGAAATAGAGATATGAAAGGAGAATCGAGTTGAAAGTTCCTGACAAGGTGAAAGGAAATCACTTCCATAAACCATAAGATGGCAAAAATAAGGAAGAAATTTACTAAGTCCACCTTTAAGGCCAAACGTGAAAGGAAATTTCAAGGACGAATTTTTTTTTAGGGTGGGAGAGTTGTCACACTTGAAATCTTTTTAACCTGAAAATTAGGAATTTTAGGGGTTAAGTTGGAAAAGACAGTAAGCTGGTGGTCTCTATTGAAAAATCAAGAAATTTTAGGAACGAAACAAGGTTTGGTTAAAAAAGAGATGGATTAGAACCAACCAGTCCCTTAGTGGGGGAAAAATGATTACGAATGGATGGTTGTTATGAGGTGGAAAGCCACGCACGAGGCGCTATATATATAGTTGAAGTGTGGCTTCCTAGGGAGGATTCAACTCCATCTTGTTTCAATTTCCTATCTTCTTCATCTTCTTCCTAGGCTACTTCAAAAAAGAGATGGTTAAAGGGAACTTTGCATGGAGCGATAATCATTAGGTTCTAGTATGAAAAATGGAGAATCCAAAAGCTAGTTTAAAGTGAAATCACCAGGTTTAACCCATGATTTGGTTGTCTTACTTAGCTACCTGGAGAAATGGAAGCTCTAGCATCTGGAAAAGCTAACTGGATAAAAAGAAGAGGCATCAGGTGAGTTTCTGCACTCCAACCCTAGGATAATGATCATGTTGAAAGTCTACATGAATATAAAGGTGTCTGACTTTTTAACTTAGTTGGCATAATCTATGTTAATTGCTCTGCAAAAATACATGATATGCATATTTATAATGATAGTGTGAAAAGGGAATAACATTGAGGTAGACGAGGTTAGGAAAAGGAAAAGGGAGAGAGAGTAATTTTGTTAGATATTGCTATACGATATTGTTGAGTGCAAACCATGATAAGCGAAGCTTCGGACCTTACAGAGGGGACATTGTGGTGTTCAAGCATCAAGGTTAAGAACAGTAAAATAGAGGAATGGAAGGAATGAAATGTGAAGAGTAAAGATCATGGCGAGGCCATGGAACAGATCAGAGGCTATAAGCCTAAAATGAGTAATACCATAGTTGAAAGGTGTTACAGCATCATAATAAATAGGACTAAGGCCATAGTTGGACTATTGCATCCTAGTACTCTACTGAGAAAATAAACATGGTGAAACATAAGGTATAAGACCATAGTTAGACTATCACCACTAGTATAGTCTGCTGGAATGATAAACATGGGGTTACATTGAGTAAGACCATAGCTGAAAGATGCTATGGTATCAAAAGACAATTTGATGGTAGAATAAGTAAGACCATAGTTGAAAGTCATTACGACAACAAAGATAGTCTGACGAGGCTTTAAATTTAAGATAGTTTGACGAGATGTTAAACATGGGGTAGTCTGTCGGGATGGTAAATACGAGGATTTAGGAGGTAAGACCATAGTGCGACTAGGACAATGAATGAGTCTACTAGGACAAAAAATGTGTAACCGTATAGCGTTATACCTTGGCTTAGCTGTGGCGGCATAAGAGGGTTCTTATTTATATACCTAAAAGTCTTAGATACATTTGGATAGCCTATCTGACTTAGGAAATACATTACTTGCACGTAAAGTATTCTTAGATACACTAAATCTCTTTTCCTTAATTTGAGTCTAACTTTATCTTTAACCGGCAAACACAGTTTAGAACACAACTGGAAAACCCCGATTCGCCAAAAAGAATGGCAAACCCCAGCTCGCCAAATAGACTAGCTAACCCTAGCTTGCCAAATAGACTGGCGAACCCCAGCTCGTCAACAGATTAGTGAACCTGCCTCGAAGGAAAACTGACGAGCTCCTTGCCACATCATTTGGCACACACTATTGCTTGTGAACCTTCACTTCACACGACCAAAACTTCCAACCCCAATCTCGAGATATGACAATAGGAACAAGTCCATTATAATAACTTGAAATAAAATTCTCAACGAACAGGGAGTAGTTGTGTTGTTTTTAATTATTGTTAAGTGTTTACTTATTCAATCACTAGAAAGGTGTGGTATGTATGTGAATAAGGAAACTCACTAAGTTCATTCAAACTTACAAACGATTGACCTATGGTTGTAGGGTTCACGGAGCAAGGAACTCAGGGAAGGACCAAGCCAGATCAAGATGAGTCAAGGGGCTTCAAAGGAAAGAGCCATGCACATAGGTTAGGGGTAACCTTAGGGAAAACTCTTTAAGAGGGAGATAACATTATATCAATTTTAGATTCCTCGGAGTCCATACATTGGACAGCAAACCTTGTTTGGAAATTTAGACTATTTGTAAGATTATTTAATAAGTAATAAAATTGTTTTAACATAGTGAAATTTTAGTACGAATAATAAACCAGTTCAGTTGTGATGTCTGTACCTGGATCCGGTGATTAGATCGAGTGGGGGTGTTACATTAGGTTATTTTCCTTTAAGCCTTTCAAAGTGAAAACCAAAGCTTTCATCTTTTTCTTCAAGTTTTTCATGAATGGTTTTCATGTGTGTTTCTTTTATGTTAGTTAGCTTAGATATGTTAATGGGTAACTTAATCCTAGGGGGTTGCTTGATTAAGATGTGGTGAAATTAATTTGTGGAGTTAAGGACTTAATTGTAATAAATTGGACTAAATTGAATTAATCTAAAAAATTAGGATTGATGCCCTATAACACCCTAGTTCCTATATGTCGCCAGATTAGGGTTACAGAGCATTACAAAATAATTCAGAACATTTAAATTCAAATAGAAACAATTAAACATATTATTAGCAAAAATACATTTATAGGCCTTAAATCGAGCCTAAGAGGCCCTAAAATTAATTTGAAAACAATCAGGGGTCATTTTGAAATAAAATAGAAGAATCAAGAAAATTTGAAAAACAAGGGTCACATGGCGTATGGCCAAGCTAGGGGTGAGCAAAACTCGATTCAACTCGAAAAATCGAAAAAAATTTGAATTTCGAGTTAAACGAATCGAGTTGTTTGACTTAATCGAGTTATTCGAGTCAACTTAAATTTTTTTCGAATTTCGAGTTCGAATCGAGTTGAGTTTTCGAATTCGAATAACTCGAATAATTCGAATATCAAACAATAATATTTTACATTTTTACCCTAAACTCCCAAACCCTTTTACTTTTCCCTCAAAACTTTTACTCCCCTCCTATCCAAACCCCCCAATCTACTCAAAATCCATTTCCCACCAAAATTTTATACTCTCATTTACTTTTTCTCAAAATTTTACTCCCCAAAACCCTCAAAACTTTTTATTTTCCCCCAAAATTTTTATTCCCTCCCATTTTCCTCCTAAAACTTTTACTCCCTTCTTATCCTACCTCTCATCTACCCCAAGCCCACCCCCCAATTTTTTTTAATATTTTCCCTCCAAAATTTTACTCTCTCTATTTACTTCCCCTCAAAGTTTTATTCCCCAAAACTTTTTATTTTCCCCCTAAACTTTTACTTCTCAACCTTTACTCCCAAATAAAAAATCAAAATTATCCAAAAAAAATCATTAAACATAAATAGTAATAATTTTATTTATATCTACTATTTATATTATTAAATTAAATTTCACATTTATATTATTTATATTATTGAATTGTTTAGTCATATTGAATATTTATATTAAAATTGAATTAATAATTATGCCATAAAATATTCGTGTTAAAATTTTATATTGGTATCAATTCCACATTTTATCTTTAAAATAAATTTTATTAAAAAATCTCATTTTTACATTTAGTATATTTTTTAATTTCAAAAATATAGTGACAAAAATTTGAATATAATTGAAACAACCAAGCAAGCAAAGAAGCTAACTCGTATATAAAAGATTAATAAATAAATTATAAGGTGATGAAAGTTAATAAAAAATTTGATTAAGGTGGACAAATTTTATTACGATGGGTGACAGTGGTTATAAAGACCCAAAATTAATTTTTAAAATTTAACTCGAACAAATATATTCGATTCGACTCGATTCGAATTCCATCTCACTCGACTCAATTCGAGAAAATTTCAAATCAAATTAGGACAGTAAAATATGATTCGTCAACTCGATTAACTCGAAATTTTTTCATTCGATTCGATTCGATTCGATCGAATGCTCACCCCTAGGCCAGGCCATGTGATATAGCCCAGACCGTGTGAGTACTCGAAGTATGGACACGGCCGTGTCCTAGCCCATGTGTTCACCCTTGTGAATATTCAAATTTTGGACACATGGTCGTGTCACAGGCCATGTGCCAGACCATGTGTGCATTCGATGTTGGATCACACAACCATGTCGTAAGCCGTGTGCCAGACCATATTACATACTGACTTGAGACACATGGCCGTGTAGCAAGCCATGTCTCAGACTATGTAAAACCTACACTTTAAACAATAGTGACACACGGCCGTGTGGTGTGGCTGTGTGTAGCAAACGACCATGTGACAGCCCAAAACACAAATAAACAAGCTCAAAACATGTCAAGATATACATCCTAAGTGTCTAACCAATGTGCCCTTATGTCACCACAATCCAATAACCAAACCAATATCACATTTCAAACTAAAGTAATTACATTCAAAGTACTCAAATACCTACAAAAATTCATACCAAAACCACCACTCCTTTCAATCCATAATTCAAATTGCCACATTCCAACACTTTCATATGACTTATAACAAACATACCAAACAATTTCCAAAACATATATATATACCAACCAAAACATATTCACATGTACCAAAATCCATCTAACGGCAAGCATCATTCAGGATTAACAAACTTCATAAGTAACAAGTAACCAACGTAATACAATTCACCTATTACATGCCATATAACCTAAAGTGAAAATTCAAAAATCACCATAAGATTTCGAAACAGTGTGATTCTTTGATTCGATCCGATCGCCTGTTTCCATTAAAATGTATTTACAATGAAATAAGAGAGAAAAAAAACACAAGTAAGCTTAATTGAGCTTCGTAAGTTCAGCGGCTAAAATAATAACTTACTGAATAAACATACATAATACAAAATACAGAAAATAAACCAAAATCTTGTCAAATCACAATCAAATAACGGGTGAGATTTATGATTAAAAGCAAATGATAAAATCCAATCAATTACATTATACCATTGAAAATATAACTGATGAACGTTACAACAAATTCAGATACACAGTTAACCATCCAGACACACCAAATCGCTCAAATGAGCTACATCCAAAAACACACCTTGGCATTAAGTTCCAAGCCCGTAGGCTAACATCCCTACAAAACACACCTCAACACTGAATGCCAAGCCTAAAAGCTTTCCATACACCCATTGAAACACACCTGAATCACTGTAATATAACACGATTGTTTGCAACAAATGCTGAACTTTGGTACATTTAGTACACAATAATAAATAAAAAATCATCATCTCAACACCAATCAATCCCGGACAACGCGCGAGATAACCTATTGGCATGCAAATTGCATCCTATCCTATGTTTATTGGCTCAATTATTTATCAAATGACAACACTTAATATAATTACTTTCTCAAATCAATCCTCTTAATACAATTCAACTCTTTCAGGACATTTAACAACTTCAATTCATAAATAAGTAAAGCATTTAAATTATACAAAATTAAACCGTATGAACTTACCAAGGCTAAACTGCAGAAATAAAAAAAGTTCAGGAATTGTTACACAACTTTTCCTTTTCCCCGGTTCTCTACTTGTTCTTGATTTATAATATAATTTATTTCAATTATTAATTTCAATTTCATATACAAATCAATTCAATACATATAATTCCTTATTTACAATTTTGCACATTTGCCCTAAACATTTACATTCTATATAATTTAATCCATAATATTAAATAAGACAATTCCACAATAAACATATAAACTCAATATTTTTGAACACTTAACCTTTAATATACAACCCATATATCCTTAAATTTATAAAAAAATCCTTCCCATTTTACAAATGAGTTTATTATAAATTGCTTAAATGCTTAATGTCATATTGGTAAGTATAATTCTATATTATACGGGCTTACTAAGCTCTTATGCTTACTCCGTTTATTTTTCCTATGTTTTATAGATTTCAAAAGCTAGCTCGATTCAGATGAGGTCAGAGATTTGCTATCACACTATCCAGACGATCTTTTGGTACTTTTGGAACTAATGTAAATGATGTAAATATGGCATGTATAGGCTAGATTAAAGGTTAAATTATATGGTCATATATGTTACTGATGTGATGAGAATTTTGGTACCTAAACAAGCTATGTGATATGGCTTGAAATAGTAATAGATGGTTTGGTATGAAAGCTTTAAATGGTATGTTTATATTGTGGCAAATTTGATGATTGATATTTTAGTTTAAATGATGCTTGAATGTTGACAATTTGGTATGTTTTGTTGTGAATGAATTGGTAAGTTTTGAATAAGTATGAATTGGTTTATTTTGGATATGAAATATATGTATTTGGCATGAGATTGATACATGGAAATTGGTAGGTTTGAGCTGAATCTGTAAATGGAAATAAGTGTGGATATTGATTCATGAAATGGTTGGTTATTAGATGGTTCAAAATGTCCATTCTTTGGCTGAATTGGCTGCCTATTATGAGTACGATTTTGTGCCAAATTGATGCTTGTAGGTACAAGGACTTTGAGTGTGAAATGTGGCTTAAACCAAGCCTATTTCCATGCCACACGGCTGAGCACATGAGCGTATGACTCGACCATGTGACCCCTGCACCTTAATTAAATTCGATAGTGAGTTACACGACTTAGACACACAGGCATGTCTATTGACCGTGTATGGCACACGGGTTGGCACAAGGGCGTGTGGTCGACTGTGTGGCCAAGTCAGTTAGTATGCCTGCTTTCACACGGCCTGGACACATGGACACTGTTCTGAACAGAGTTACAGGTCCGATAATACCCCTTACCTATTCCAGTGACTGTTACGGGATAGGGGTGTTACATTTTATTGGTATCAGAGCTACTATTTAGTCGATTCTAAAACTACCGTAGTGTATATGAGTCTAGCTATACATGCCATATATAAACTGTGATAGTGTGATATCTCCTGATAGTTTCTGAATTATGTTTTATATAGTAAATGGATCTCAATCGAGCAATAGTTGACGATGTAGAGAGTAACACGCCAGCTCCTGCTCAAGGGACTGTGCCTTCTGAATCGAGCCTTGTTACAGGCAATCAGGGAGAAGCTAAACAAGCTTTCTACTACATGATGTCTAAATGGTTCACTGAATTTGTTTGAGCAAACTCGGCTACTTATTACAGATTTTGCGGGATAAGCAATTGTATGCAAAGTTTAGTAAATGTGAGTTTTGGCTACAAGAAGTCAGTTTTCTGGGACATGTTGTATCAGCATCAGGTATTCGGGTTGATCCGAGCAAGATTTCAACTATACTTATTGGAAACCTCTGAGAAATGTTTCTGAAGTCCAAAGTTTTCTAGGACTTGCTAGTTATTACAGACAGTTTATAAAAGGTTTCTCTATGATTGCAACTCCGATGACAAAGCTTCTGTAAAAAGATGTGAAATTCGAATGGTCATAGAGGTGCCAAAAGAGTTTTGATCAGTTGAAGGCTTTGTTAACCGAGACTCCGGTGTTAGTCCAGCCAGAATCGGGTAAAGAATTTGTTGTGTATAGTGATGCATCTTTGAACGATTTAGGCTGTGTTTTGATGTAGGAAGGCAAAGTCATAGCTTATGCTTCGTGACAGTTAAAATCGCATGAAAAGAATTATCCGACTCATGATTTAGAATTGGCAGCTATCGTGTTTGCATTAAAGATTTGGCGTCATTACTTATTCGGTGAGAAATGACACATTTATTTCGATCATAAAAGCTTAAAGTATTTGATGACTCAGAAATATCTAAATTTGAGATAGAGACGATGGTTAGAGTTGCTAAAAGATTACAAGCTGCTGATTGATTTCCACCCGGGAAAGGCTAATGTGGTTGCCGATGCTTAAGTCGAAAATCATTGTTTGATCTTCGTGCAGTGAATGCACAAATGTCTTTTTTTAATGATGGCACGATTATAGTTAAGTTAAAAGCAAGACCGTTATTCATTCAACAGATTTACGAAGCTCAACAAGTTGATAATGAATTGATAGAAAAACAGGCTCAATGCGATTTGAATAAAGATTCAGAGTTTCAGGTTGATGCTAAGGGTTGTCTGAGATTCAAAAACCGAATATGTATATCGAAGAATTCCAAATTGATTCGGATGATTTTGAGTGAAGCTCATAATAGTCGATTTTCTGTTCATCGGGGTAGTACAAAAATGTATAATGATTTGAGACAGCACTATTGGTGGCATGGTATGAAATGAGATATTTTTGACTTTGTTTCGAAATGTTTAGTATGTCAACAAGTTAAAGCTGAACATCAAGTTCCATCTGGGTTGCTTCAGCCGATAATGATTCCTGAGTGGAAATGGGACAGAGTTACGATGGATTTTGTATTGAGATTGCCGTTGACACCAAGTAAGAAAAATGCGATATGGGTCGTTGTGGATAGATTGACTAAAATGGCTCATTTCATTCCTATTCGCACCGATTACTCGCTTGATAAACTTGTGGAGTTGTACATTTCAAAGATTGTGAGATTGCACAGGGTACCTATTTCTATTGTTTCAAACAAAGGTCCAAGGTTCACATCACGGTTTTGGAAGAAACTGCAGGGCGCTTTAGGTACGAAACTTTATTTTAGTACAACTTTTCATTTGTAGACAGATGGCCAGTCCGAGCAGATTGTTCAGGTTCTCGAGGATATGTTGACGTGTTGTGTTCTTGAGTTTGAAGGTACGTGGGAATGATACCTGCCATTGGTTGAATTTGCGTATACTAACAGTTTGCAATCAAGTTTGAAAATGGCATCATACAAGGCTCTTTACGGTCGAAAATGCAGAACGTCGTTGTATTGGACTGAGCTTGGTGAGAATAAGATACACGGGGTCAATTTGATCTGAGAAACCGAATAGAAAGTGAAAGTTATTCAAGAAAGTTTCAAAGCAGCATCAGACCATCAGAAATCATCTGTAGATCTGAAATGAAAAGATATTGAGTTTGAAATCGGGGACAAAGTATTTTTGAAAGTGCCTCCGTGGAAAAAAGTATTTTAATTTGGCCGGAAAGGCAAATTGAGTCCGAGGTTCATCGGACTGTATGAGGTTTTAGAGCGTGTGGGGCAGGTTGCTTATAAATTGTGGTTGGCCATTGAGCTAGAAAGAATTCATAACGTATTTCATGTTTCAATGTTACAGAAATACCGATCGGATCCTTCACATATGATTACTCCTTCAGAGGTTGAGATTCAGCCTGATCTTTCGTATAGCGAGAAACTGATTCAAATTTTTACTAGTGAGATTAAAGAGCTGAGAGAAATAAGAAAATTTCTTTAGTCAAAGTATTGTGGCATAAACACGGGGTTGAAGAGGCTACGTGAAAGCCTAAAGATGTCATGACACGGCAGTATCTGAATCTATTTAACGGTAAGATTTTCAGCGACGAAAATCCCTAAGGGGAAAGTTGTAATAGCCTGGTTTAGACCTTAGTCAGAATAGTGGTTTTGGGACTACATATTCGAGTCTAAAAATATTTTAATATTATTTTTTCGTGTTTATAATATGTGAATTGTCATGTGTGAAATTTTCGTATGAAAAATTTGATCGATTGATTATTTATTTATGAAAATGGGCTAAATAGGAGAAAATGCAAAAGTAGCCTTCTATTTATTAAGTGCCAAATTGGCATGGCTTATTAATTGAGAGGGCCTTAATTGGTAAATGGACCATTATAGGGCTAGTGGACAAATATGTCCATAGTTTAAATGTCTTGCATTAATGTTTCATTAAGGGTATATAGATAATTTGAAAATTATGTGATGTTTAATAAAACAAAAGGATGAAATTAGCTTATTATTCATCGACCCTAGCCGATTATATCAAAGAAAGAAAAGAAAAATATCAGCTAGGGTTTGGCACTTATTTTGCTCAATAAGGTATGTTTTGAGCTCGGTTTTTGATGATTTCTACGTTTTCGTAATCGTTGCTTCGTGTCCTCTTAAGCCCATGCCTTAATTTTAGAATTTGAGTATGATTTTGAGATGACCCATTGATGAAAAGGGTGAGCTTTGTGATGATCTTTGGTGTTAAATGAAAGATATGAATTGAGTTGATATATTGTATTGAATTTTTTTATGAAATTAGCTATTTTGGGCTAATTTGTGAAAATCATTATATAGAGGGACTAAAATGGGAATTTTATTAAATATGTAGGCTTGAATGGACTAGATAGAAATTCAGCTAGGCCTTGTTTAAAGAAATTGGGTGTATTTGATGATTTTATAAAATAGGGATTTAAATGTCAAAATGTGAAAATGTGAGGGCTAATTTGCAAAGTGCCCTAATTATGTGTTTATGGATTGAATTGATTGAGTGTGAGATTGAATGAGTTGATTTTAATACATATAGATCAAGAAAAGCGAAATCTGGACTTGGATCACGGGAAATCAAAAGTTAACGAGTAATCGACTCTTTTTGACAAGTCACACTCGAGGTAAGTTCATAAGTAGTAATTTCATTATAATGCTGTTAATTGCGTTGATATTGAATGAATTGAAATGAATGGAACCTCGGAGGAGGTGGAATTAGTGATATTGTTGTTGTGGATGAGTTAGTAATAGAAAATGAGATTAAGAAAGCCCGGTTGAACCGTAGGATTAGTTTCGGAAGGTAGTGACATGTCACTAGGTTAAAATGTTGGCTTCAAGCCATGATATCAGCACTATAGGTGCGATAAACATCTTGATTTGGCTACGGGCCATGGTATAGGTGCTCCGAGATAAGTTACCTTGATTTGGCTACGGGCCATGGTATAGGTACTTATCGGATGTTATGTTTGAATGTTCGAATCTTAAACCGGATGGTTCAACGAATGAGCTATGATGATGCATATAAAAGTAATGGAATGAAAATAGAAAGCTATGTATGATGTGTTTAGCTATTGAGATGAAGTACATATGTGAGATGAGATGAATTGAATCAAAGAAGGATTAATTCAATTGAATGAGTAACCATGTGGTAAGACTTGGATGAAATGGTTGTACTATTTTTGAGATTATGTGTTGAATTACTTGCTTATGACTTACTAAGCTTTAAAAGCTTACTTGGTTTGTTTATTCTATTTTATAAATCATCGAAGCTACTAAAGGCTCAGGAATCGTCAAGGATCTTCATCGCACTATCCAAACTTATTTTGGTACCCTTTTGAGTTTGTGGATAGCTAAGTCTAGCATGTATAGGCTAGGGAAGTTTTGTTATATTTTGAGTTGTAAATATGCTAAGCTAAGTGATTTGGCTAGCTAAGTGATTTGGCTAGCTAAGTGTATGAATATGTTTGTTTTGGTATGTGATAAATGGTTCAAGTTTGGTATGATATATGATGCAAGTATGGTCAATATGAGAATGGTCATTTTGGTATGAACCAAATGATGGACTTTTGGTAAGTTTGATTGTGAATTGAATTGGTAAATGAATGAGTTATGATGTACATGTTTAGTTATGAATTTAGGTTGATATTTGGTATGATTTGATATAGAAGAGATGTATGAATTGGTTGATATGGTTTTGGTTATAATGATGTTTGTGTTAGGCTAGAAATTGGATGAAATTGGATTGAAGATGTTACATATTGTTTCATGTAGGTTTAATACAAATTTTGGGTGTGAAAGTGGCTTAAACCAAGCCTACTTTGTGCCACATGGCCTGAGCACATGGGCGTGTGACTCGACCGTATGACCCCTGTACCTTAGTTGAATTGGTTTGGATGTCACACGGGCTAGACACATTGGCGTGCCTTGTGGCCGTATGTACAAGTCAGTGGCTCCTAGGATTTTACACGACCTAGATACACGGGCGTGTCTTGTGGCCGTGTGCATAAGTCAGTATGTATGCCATTTTTTGCCACGGCCTAGACACTCAGGGGTGTCTGGTGACCGTGTGACACACACGGCTTGGGCACACTACCGTGTGACCCTATTTCGAAAATTTTCTTAAGTTTTCTTTTATCTTTTATATGTTTTCAAATTAGTCTTTATGTTATTATTATAGCTTTATATGGATGATTAAAGCATGAATTGATTGTGAATGCATGAAAATGTTTTAGATTATGTTGATAATATATTGTTCCGATTAATGTTACAAATCCGGTAATGCCCTTTACCTATTCCGGTGACTGTTGCAGGATAGGGGTGTTACAATAAGAGATTTGAAGATGGACTAATGAAGATATTTAGACCGTATTTAGACAGATTCGTTGTTGTGTTCATTGACAACATTCTAATATATTCTCGTGATGAGACGGAGCATATCGAACATATGAGAATCGTGCTTCAAACTTTGAGAGATAAGCAGTTATATGCTAAATTTAGCAAATGTGAATTCTGGCTTCGGAAAGTTGATTTCTGGGACATATCATTTCAGCGGAAGGCATCAGAGTTGATCTGAGTAAAATATCTGCAATCATAGACTGGAAATCATTGAAAAATGTATCTGAGATTAGAAGTTTAATCGGATTAGCAGGATATTACCGGAGATTCGTGAAAGAATTCTCGATGATTGTAATACCGTTAACCTGATTACTTAAAAAAGATGTGAAATTTGAGTGGTCAGAAAACTGTCAACAGAGCTTCAAACGATTGAAAGCACTATTAACAGAAACACCAGTTTTAGTTCAACCTGAATCGAGTAAAGAGCTTGTTATTTACAATCACGCGTCGTTAAATGGATTGGGTTGTGTATTGATGCAAGACGGAAAAGTTATAGCTTATGCTTACTAACAGTTGAAACCACACAAGAAGAATTACCCGACACACGATCTTGAATTAGCTGCAATAGTATTTGCATTAAAGATTTGGCGATACTATCTATATGGTTAGAAATGCCGAATATTTACAAAGCATAAAAGTCTGAAGTATTTGATGTTTGAATTTACAACAACAGAGATAGCTCGAGTTACTGAAAGATTATGAGTTTATAATTGATTATCATCCCGAAAAAAGCTAATGTTGTAGCTGATATTTTTAGCTGGAAGTATTTATTTGCTTTGCGGGCCATGAATACTTAAATTATGTTATATGATGATGGATCTATTTTAGCTGAATTAAAAGCTAGACTGGTATTTCTGCAACAAATCTGCGAGGCACAGAAAGATGATAACGAGTTACAAGCTAAACGAATTCAATGTGAGTCTAATTCTGATTCCGAATTTCATATTGGAACTGACGATTGTTTAATGTTCCAAGATAGAATTTGAATACCGAAAAATACTGAACTCATTCAGAAGATTCTACATGAAGCACACAGTAGTCGTTTTTCTGTTCACCCGGGTAGTACTAAAATATATAATGATCTAAAATAGTTGTATTAGTGGTCAGGAATGAAACGAGATATATCAGAGTTTGTATTGAAATGTTTGATCTGTTAGCAAATAAAAGCTGAAAATCAAGTACCATCAGGTTTATTACAGCCAGTGATGATTCTGGAATGGAAATGGGACAGAGTTACAATGGATTTTGTATCGGGACTGCCCTTGACTACGAAAAAGAAAGATGCAATATGGGTTTTCATTGATCGACTGATGAAATCTGCTCATTTCATACCGGTATGTCCAGATTATTCTCTGGATAGATTAGTTGAATTGTACTTGCCTGAAATTGTATGATTACACGGTGTACCGTTGTTTATTATTTCCAATAGAGATTCGAGATTTACATCGAGATTCTAGGAGAAATTTCAAGAAGCTCTGGGAACGAAATTGAACTTCAGTACAGCTTTTCATCGCTAGGCGGATAGTCAGTCTGAGAGAGTTATACAGATACTTGAAGATATGTTGCGTTGTTGCATTCTTGAATTTGAAGGTAGCTGGGAGAAACACTTACCTCTGATTGAATTTGCATATAATAGCAGCTTTCAGATGAGTTTGAAAATGGCACCGTACGAAGCTCTATATGGTCGTAAATGTCGAACACCTTTGTACTGGACAAAATTGAGTGAGAAAAAGATTCATGGGGTTGAATTGATCAGAGAAACTGAACAAAAAGAGAGTGATTCACGACAGTTTCAAAGCAGCTTCGGATAGACAGATATCATATGTGAATTTGAAATATAAAGAAATAGAGTTTCAGGTTAGAGACCGAGTATTCTTGAAAGTGTCACCGTGGAAGAAAATTCTCCATTTTGGCCGTAAAGAAAAGTTAAGTCTGCGATATATCAGCTCGAACGAAATTGTTGAAAGAATAAGGCCAGTAGTGTATTGACTACTGCTACCGTTAGAGCTTGAAAAGATACACAATGTTTTTCATGTTTCGATGCTACGTCGATGTTGATCCGATCCATCACATGTGATCTCTCCTATTGATGTGGAAATACATTCAAATTTATCGTAGAATGAAGAACCGATCAAGATTCTAGCTCCAGAAATCAAAAAATTGAAAAATAAACATATAGCACTTGTGAAGGTTCTTTGGTTTAAACACGGGATAGAGGAAACTACGTGGGAACCCGAGGAAGCTATGCGAAAATAGTACCCTAACCTGTTTACCGGTAAGATTTACAAGAACGAAAATCCTTAAAAGGGGGAGAGTATAAAAATTTCGTAAAGAAATTTTACCGATTAAATGGTTAATTCGATAAAAAGGATTAAATCCCATAGCGCTTAAAATATAAGTTCTATAACTTAAATGACTCAATTGGCTTTAGAATTTATAGTGGAAGCCCTTATGATGATATTAGACCATTGATTTAGTCAATAGACATTAATGGACATGTGTTATATGATTTATGTTATATATTAACAAAGGTTAAAATGGTAAAAGGTTAATTAATATGAATTAAAATAAAAAAAATGCATGAAATGTAGCCATTATCATCTTGTTGGCCAAATATATCAAAGAAAAAGAAAAGAAAGGAGTTCTTAAGGTTTCAGTTAGGGTTTTGGCTTGATTAAGGTATGTTTTGCTTCGATTTTTGATCATTTTTATGTTTTTTAGATCGTTGCTTAGTAATCTATCAAGCCCATGTCATAATTCATGAAATTTTTTGACATTTTCATGAGATGTTGTTGATGAATTAATGAGCTTTGTGATGTTAATTGATGAATTATGAAAGCTTGGTATGAAATTAATATGTTTTGTATTAAGATTTTTGATGAATTTGAGTATTATGGACTAATTTGTGAAAATGAGAAATTTAGGGGCTAAAATGTTAAATAAATGAAAGATATGGGTTTATATGGAATACATGAATATTCGGCTAAGCATGTGTATAAGGAAATTTTGTGTATTTTGTGCATTTATGAATTAGGGACTAAAGTGCCAAAATGTGAAAATATGAGGGCTAATTTGTAAAAAGGCCAAATTTTATGTTTATGGATTGAATTGAATGATTTGGTGAATAAATGAGTTAAATTTGAATTGATATAGATCAAGATAAACAATTACTAGAATTTGATCGGGGAAACAAAAGATAGACGGGTAGACGAAAGTTATCTGAGTAAATACGAGGTAAGTTCGTATAATTAGAATCGAACTAATTTATATTTTGAATTGTTGAATTTAACATTATATAGATTGTATAAATGATATGTTAATTGAATTGCCTATTATTTATGTGCTTGGAATTAATACCAAGTCCCGTTTGAACCGTAGAAAGTCGTAGGATACAAGTGACATGTCACTAGGGTTACCGTTTTGGTCGAGCTCCTGCATTTGTTGTGGACTCACCATAGCTCATATGAGCTTACCGTTTCAGCTCTTATGAGCTTACCGTTTAGCTCTTCAGGGCTTACCGTCTCAACTCTACAGAGCTTACCATTCAGCTCAATAGAGCTTACCGTTTACCGGCTCATAAAGAGCATACCGATCATGCTTCGAAAGAGCGGAAATGATGATGAATTGACGGATTACCTATTTATACAGTTAGTGTGTATCACCCGAGTATCCCTCAATATTTCCTTTGGTTCAACAGGCATTATACATATATGAATTATAAAGATTATATGCTACAAAAGATTAAAGATTTACATGGATATATGTTACATGAATTACATGATTTATATAAGTTATATGTTACTTGAGTAAATGGATTATGTGGATGTAATGATACATGGTTTACATGAATTGAAAGATGACTTTGATGTTACATGAATGTTGTTTGTATGGTTTCATCCTTATAAATGGATGAATCTATGAATGATAAATGACTAACTTGTGAATGGTGTTGTGAGTATGCATTATGAACAAATGAGTTGATTATAAATTGCTTAAATGCTTAATGTCATATTGGTAAGTATAATTCTATATTATACGGGCTTACTAAGCTCTTATGCTTACTCCGTTTATTTTTCCTATGTTTTATAGATTTCAAAAGCTAGCTCGATTCGGATGAGGTCAGAGATTTGCTATCACACTATCCAGACGATCTTTTGGTACTTTTGGAACTAATGTAAATGATGTAAATATGGCATGTATAGGCTAGATTAAAGGTTAAATTATATGGTCATATATGTTACTGATGTGATGAGAATTTTGGTACCTAAACAAGCTATGTGATATGGCTTGAAATAGTAATAGATGGTTTGGTATGAAAGCTTTAAATGGTATGTTTATATTGTGGCAAATTTGATGATTGGTATTTTGGTTTAAATGATGCTTGAATGTTGAAAATTTGGTATGTTTTGTTGTGAATGAATTGGTAAGTTTTGAATAAGTATGAATTTGTTTATTTTGGATATGAAATATATGTATTTGGCATGAGATTGATACATGGAAATTAGTAGGTTTGAGTTGAATTTGTAAATGGAAATAAGTGTGGATATTGATTCATGAAATGGTTGGTTATTAGATGGTTCAAAATGTCTATTCTTTAGCTGAATTGGTTGCCTATTATGAGTATGATTTTGTGCCAAATTGATGCTTGTAGGTACAAAGACTTTGGGTGAGGAATGTGGCTTAAACCAAGCCTATTTTCATGCCACACGGCTGAGCACACGGGCGTGTGACTAGACTGTGTGACCCCTGCACCTTAATTAAATTTGACAGTGAGTTACACGGCTTAGACACACGGGCGTGTCTATTAACCGTGTATGGCACACGAGCTGGCACACAGGCGTATAGTCGGTCGTGTAGCCAAGTCAATATGTATGCCCTGTTTTCATACGGCCTGGACACATGAGCGTGTCTGGTTACCATGTGAGGCACACGGCCTGTTCACATGGGCATGTGACCCTTACATGAAAAATTTTCTAATTCATCTTAAAGTTTTCTAATGTTATCAATTTAGTCCCGATTACACGTTTTAAGTTTATATGCTCGATTTAAGTATGTTATGAATATGTATGAATGTTATTTACTAAAATGAGTTGATGTTTGATAAAAGTTTAGAAATTTACTATTCTGAACTAAGTTATAGGTCTGGTAATGCCCCTTACCTATTCCAGCGACAGTTACAAGATAGGGGTGTTACAAGCTGGATGCTTACTTTAGTCCATATATGGATCTAAGCGATTTGCACACTTTATGCTCATTTCATTTAGCTATATATCTGGTGAGTTGCACCATATTGTGCTCTATTCAAGATAGTCGTTCAAGAATGCTATCTTGATGTAACACCCTTCTTCCGTCTTCGTCACGAAATTATTGTTACGGGATGCTACGATAAATAACAAAATAAAATCATGCTATTTTAATTCAAAACTCAATACTATTCACAACATTTCAATTCATAAATATAATTAAAAGTCTCAATGGTACACATTTATGAATGTATACAAGCTTCAATTACTCAATCTAAAGATTATATCGTATCATTTTATTTTATTT
This sequence comes from Gossypium stocksii, assembly GCA_020496765.1. Classification (NCBI taxonomy): domain Eukaryota; kingdom Viridiplantae; phylum Streptophyta; class Magnoliopsida; order Malvales; family Malvaceae; genus Gossypium; species Gossypium stocksii. Next base: position 50,422,890 of record CM035624.1, read on the forward strand.
TTTTTCAATAGTACATCTAATTTCAATATAATATCAATCATTGTTCCATTTTATTGCTCGAATTCTACATCAAATTCATAGATATATCACATTTCCATATAGACCCTTCGACTCTTATATCTGATATGTATGAGCATTCATTCAATACTATCGATATTCATATATGTCATTATTCAACTTTGTATTATCATATCACAATTATCAATCCAGTTTATATCTCATAAATCAAACATCACATTACTTTCCATTTCGTATCTAATTGAAATCTCAATTATCAAATAATACTTTTCATTTTAGATTTTCAATCTCATGATTTCGAGAACTCTATCATCATCGTTTTGATTATTCTTATCCCACTTTTACTATTTGTTCCCCCTATTAACTCGACTCAAACTCGAACGGATACACGAATCCAACCAACAGACTAATTTGGTACTCAGTGCCTCATCAAATAATTCGAAGTAAATAGTTTGCGCCCACAGTGCTCATTAATAAGTTTGACATCTAGTGTCTCATTGGTATAACCAAATTAATTTCGCACCCAGTGCCTCATCGGCTCGTAGTCAAAGTAACCTTGAACTCTTCCTATTTTATGGCATGCCAACTATATTCGACTTTGCCCGAACAGTTAATAGGGTAACCATTTTCAATTTCCATTACAAGCCAATTTTTCAATTCAATTATATATGTTCAATAGTAATTCATCAATACATATCAATATACCAACATAATTCTTCTCAATACAAAATCAATTTTGCATTTACATTAATATACAATAATTTCAAATCAATTCAATTTAGTCCTTACCATAAACAATCGATCAATTTCATACCAACACAATTCAATCAATTATAATTAATTATCAATTCATTTTTATTTCAGATATTAATTCATCATTTTAAGTTTTAACCATCAGCTTATCATTTTTCTATGTTTTAGTTCATCACTTACTTGTTGTACCAAATTGTGCAAAACTCAAACTATTATCAAACAAATACAAATCTAGGCATCAAATATAAAACAATTTAAATACAATTATACTATGCAAACTTACGTGGAAAAATAGAAAACGGTCAATTTTCTAAAGACTAATCAACAAATTTGCCTTTTCCTCAATTAATTCTAATTTGGTCCAATTCTCGATCTATACAATTATTCAATTCAATTTATCAATTTCCCCTCTTATTTCATCCAATTATAGACATGTATAAGCTCAATTTCATTATTCAGCTGCCCTTAAAGTTTTTTATTTTATTCAATTTAGTCCTTAAAATTGAACTTATCATATCTTCTGAATTTGAACTCCAAATTTTAAACCCACTTCAATTATGTCCATATACAGCATCATATCATCACAATTTACAAAAAAAAATTATACCAGTTTCTAGATATTCACATTTAGTCCCTAAACTCAAAAGTAACAAAATTTACTTAACAAATTAATCCTATTTCATTTCTAAGCTTCAAAATCTACCATAAACATTCAAAAATCTCAATTAACATTAATGGAACCTTTAGAAATTTTTAGCAGTTTTGAAAACAGAGATACAAGTTAGCTGGACCTAGTTGCAACTATCTCAAAAACATAAAAATTACAAGAAAAGGACTTAGAAATCATACCAAATGAGGGACCGAATGTTGAAATAGTTTAAACCTTTTTCTTTTTTTTTTCTCACGGCCAAATGAAAAAGATGATGAATATATCATATTTTCTTTTATTTTTTTATGTTATATACTATGATTATGTAACACCCCTAACCCGTATCTGTCGTCGGAATAGGGTTATGAGGCATTACCAAACAAAACTAATGAATAATACTCAATTCCACACATTCATATAATGACCAAATTCAATCCATCAAAATAACCATTTTGAATTAATCTTATAACTTATAGTTAGTCAATCGATAAATATAAAACTATAGACATGATATTTGAAATCATATATTTATCAACTTATAAAACAACTATAAGATTATCACTATTACTTATACAAATAACAATAATCAAATAGTGACCTAATTCATATGGCCAATAGCCGAATGTACTAACTTAAAGGTATAAGTCATTCAATACAACATATCTCATACATTTAAGGCTTTACTCATCATTAAATCATTTCATCTCAATTCCATTTATGAAACTTAACCAAGGTGCATAAAACCAACTATGAAAGTCGTCTAAATCAACTCCTTAATTACCATATAAAAGAATTATTCAATTTTCATATAGGACTACTCACAAAAGAGCATAACCGAATCTTTTAATAACTAAGCTATTATCAGCAATGCATATCACACATTAGTCACCATTGAAAGATTACAACTATTTCATTCAACCATACACGAGTAATATGAATTTTGAACTTACTAAACCACTTAAACATTTTTATCAAAATAACAAGCCATTTTCGCATGGCTTAATATATATACACATTCAAAATAAATCTTGTTTCAAAAGGGAGTTAAGCCTATACATGCCATCTTTCAAAATATTGACATTTAAAAGTACCAAAATAGTGACAATAGTGTGGATGACTTGAGACGTGAATCCCCAAGCTTGCAACTTTCAACCAAGATCTACAAAATAGAACAAAGCACAAATTTTCGTAGTAAGCATTTAAGCTTAGTAAGTCTTAAGTAAATTTAATTACTAAACTCGTGTGTACATAATTTCCATATATCAATATATAGGTATAAAACCATTAAGCCGAATATACAAACATATCACATCAATCAAATTATTTCGCTATTAAATCGAAATCATATATTCATAAGCTTTTAAATGCTTCACTATCATCTTTGATTCAATCTCATTAAAATAATCATAACCTCATATCCACATCTTGTATCAATGTTTATAACCTCATGAATAACATATATTTATGTGTACAATGTCACATTGGCCGAATGTGTATACATATATATACATACACTTACAACAATTTCACAACACATCTGAATGCATAATCATAATCCAATCTAAATCATTCTCACGTGATATTGAATAAGTGAGTATCGCATACCTGGACAACTTAATGCATTATACGAATTCAATTTGTCATTTTAGCACAGGATCTCATTGTCTTATATTCTTATTAATTCACCGGTAATCGGCCTGCTAGGTATAAACCTGAGTTTCATCACTGGCTCAAAGCCTGCTAGACTTTTTAAGTCCGAAATTACTTCACCGGCATTATGCCTGCTAGGCTCAAGGCCCGATATCATATCACCGGCATTACGCCTGCTAGGCTCAAAGCCCGATATTATTCACTAGCTTAAAGCTTGCTGGGCCAATGCCCAGATATCACATTAGGATACTAATTCACACGTTCTTTCATAGTTTCCGTAACCTATGCATCATTATACATATAGTTGAGGCACATATATCTTTGTACAAAGGTTTTCATAATTCGATAAAACACATAGGTATAGTTTATGCATCATATCACATAGTTTATCAAATTCGACTAGTTGCACTAGTCGCATTCGGCTTATAGCATAAATTCAATACACTTTTGACACATTACATGTATAAAATCAACATTCACTTGTCATATTTAAACTATCTTAAACTTACAAAAGAATCAACTCAAATACTTAAGAACTTACCTTAAACGTCGTGAAACAACTACGAATCGACTATTCAATTTGTTTCGCTTTTCCCCTTTCCGAGTTAAGTTCCTTTTTGCTCTTGAGCTAGGTAAAATAAATCAGTTTGTTTAATTATTCAACTAATTTATTTAGTCTCAAACATCAACAATTTCTCATAATATGAAACATACGGCAGCTCATTAACAACAATTCATTCACATCATTATTCATGACTACATTCGGCCATTATAATATACATATATTTATATATATATATATATATATATATATATATATCCAAATGCATATTAACCAGTTTGGCCCATTATCCATTATCCACTAATTCATATATATCAATTTTACAACTCAAACTCATCATTCTCCACATTTCTCACCTTAGTTCACATTCGGCAATCATAGAACATATACTAACAATTTAACTTTACACTTCTAATTTTTCACACACTAATAAACACATTCGGCAAAACTACATTTCAGTTCACTTTAAAGCACCAACAAACTAAATTATTCCTTGACAAATTTATCACATTCGGTCATAGGTAAGTTAATTCTTAAAAATCAAAATTTACTTCTATTAGCTAGTATGAGGTTTTACAATTTAACCTCTATTGTCGAATGCCCCTTATCCATAAAACCATGATTATCAAAAAATAACAAACTCACAATTCATACTTAAACCATTTCCCATTTTCAACACATTAAAACACCAACTTTCATGCATTAGTCCTATGAATGTACCAAGGCCGAATACTTCCTTAAGCTATCAAATCTCACCATTTGCCGTTTTCATAAACATACCACTTAATTTCTTTCATTTATCACTAAATTTCATTATTTCATAGCTCAATTTAACAATGGCTTGATTAATTCAAACAAAGATAATTTCCTTTCCCAAAAACACATATACGGCCACCTCTATTTCAAACCCCTAAAAAAAATTCAAACTTAATCTTTCTTTAACAACCATTTATTCATCAAAACATTAAACACTCAAATTATATCACATTACAAATCATGGCGGAATGTATCATCACCAAAACATCCATGGCCGAATGAAATGTTTCCCCAATTAACAAAATTTAAGCCATGGGCTAACTACAATACTGGATGACAACTCAAAATATGCAAAGATTTTCAAAGAATAACATCAAACTTACCTTAATTTATCCAACATCCATGGTCGAACCTCTTGGCTATTTCTTTTTCTCTTTTACTAATGTTTCGGCAATGGAAGAAAGAATGGATAAAAACTTTGTTTTTATCACCCATTTTCTTTTATTAATTTCATATTTCATATTATAAAACAATTAAATTTTATAATATTAGTATAAAAGACATATATTATCCATCATTTAACATCATTGTCGTCCACTATGTCAAGGATGGTCTATTTGACATGCAAGTACTCCATATTGGTAACCACATAATATTCGGCCACTTTAAAATTTACCTATCACATTTTCAAGGTTTATCAAATGAGTCCTTTTTAATAATTCAACATCCAATTGACAAAATCTAGACACGAAATATTCACACATGCAAATTTCACATTCAATAAACATAGAATATAATATTTCAAAAATTTTTTGACTCGATTTAGTGGTTCCGAAACCACTTTTTCGATTAGGGTCAAATTAGGGCTGTCACAAATTATATGTTAATAGTTTTAATTAATTAATAAAAGTGTAAACTTATACATGATTAGCAAAATTAGTGGTATACAATTGGCATCCATCACCATTTGGTTGTTTAAGAAAGGCCCAATTGCTCATTTAGTCCTTCAATTAATTAAAAATCCATAACGATTAACTTTTACCACATTTACAATTTAATCCTTATACATTAATTAATCACTAATTTGACAAAATTTCCTATCCCAAATTCAATTTACCAATATAAAAAGCCTGTAAAAATTTAATTAAAATATCTACCGGCTTGATTTACGGAAACGAGGTCCTGATACCCCATTTTCCAACACTATTGGCTTTCAATACGAACCAATTGTACCTTGACTAACTAACCAATTAATAAAATATATAAAATCAAAATTCACAATAGCATAATATTTAACTCATAAATATTAAATAATAATATTTAACTCATAAATATTATTTACATACTCAGTCGTTGAAATTGTGGTCCCGAAACTACTATTTCTGACACCACTTAAAATTGAGTTGATACACTTGACATCTATTTGCCAGCTCTCGTAATCAAGAGCTACCGCAATGGAAAAAAATATGTAGATTGAATTAAGCACGGATAAAATTTTGCCAACTATATAATTTTTTTGCTACAAGTTTGGCCTTGTTAGTTTCCACTTTCCATTTGCATTTCTTTTATTCTTGTAGATCCACTTAAACTCTATTTTTATCCCTTCCGGTAAGTCTACAAGTACCCAAACTAAGTTGGATTCCATAGAATCCATCTCAGCTTTCATAGCTATTTCCTAGAGCTTGAAATCAACATTCTACATCGCTTCATCAAATGTGAGTGGGTCATCATCTTCCTATTTGGAAAACTCAGTGTTTAAAACACTTCTGCTAGATTGGAAGAACTCATGCCTATGAGAAACCCTCCCACTACAACAAAGCTCCCTATGCTACTGATTATTTGTAGGTCTACTAATAGGAGTTGTTTCTAGAATCGTTGATACTCGCGATATTAAGTAATAAAATTTATAAAAACTGATCACACTAAAAACTAACTAATATCACGATTTAAAGGCAAGCGCACCTATCGAACAGTAGTGTAGTTTAGCGGCGAGACCGAGTTATCGTACCCAAGGGAACCAAAAGTACTAGTACTTACTTCCTTTCTATTATCTAGCCTAAAAATAAAAGAGGGTTGTTTGAAACTAACTCTAAAACTAAACTAAGAATGCACAAAAAGTAAATTGGGGAAAACTTTTGAAAAAGCTAATTGATATGGGTAATACTCAAGGGAGAATCCACCTAGACTTCACTTGTTATTAACTTCTTGAACTAGACGATTTCTTCACTTGACTTGATCCATAGAGATCCCTAACCTATATTAATACCTCCGTCGAGGATAAGAACAACTAATCCTAGGTGGTTAACTAAAGTTTCTTTATTAATTAACACCCCTAGGTTGCATTAATTCGATTTATGGATCCCCTTACTAGGTTTGACCTTAATCCGGCAGATTTATGTCGCCCTATGTCTAGGGTTGCATGCAACTGTGCTTAATTATGGTAGATCTACTCTTAAAACAGGGACTTTTGCTCCTCTGCCTAAGCACATCAGTTTCTTGAAGTAATACCTAGGACTATTAAATCAAGAATGAAGAACACATAATTAAGAACAATTCAAGTATTTATCATATAATTCAAGAATAAATAATAAAAAGATCTATCTTAGGTTTCATCCCCCTCAAGTATTTGAGAGGTTTAGTTTATAATTAATAAAGAAAACATCCCAGAAGAAATAAGATAATAAAACATAAAGAACCCAAAAAACCCTTGGAGGATTTTAGGGAGATCCTTTGTCTTAATGTAGAATTCTGGCTTCTGGGATGAATCAATCGGCTTCCCTTAGAGTAATTCCTTGCTTTCACTCCCTGTGTTGGCAGAAATATGGCGCTCTTTTTTGGGAGAAAAGAGTACTCCCTTAGCGGGAAAATAAGCACACCCTTAAAGTTGCCTCCTAGGGTCTTTATATAGAGCTTTGGGATGCCTTTCTTAGCCTCTAAGTATCCAAATCCGAGTGAAATTGGACTTCCTCATGACAGGGACACGCCTGTGTGCCACACCCGTGTGGTTTCGATAAGGGCAGTGTTTGGGCCTGTTGAGGTGGCACGGCCATGTAGCCTGGCTGTGCTTGTCGGCGCTGGGTCGTGTTGGACCTTGTGTGGCATGGCTTTGTGCCACAGCCGTGTGGTGACTCCTTGGGCTGTGTCGTTTTCTCATTTTAGCCCATTTTCCTCGTTTTTGGTCTGTTTTCCGTTCTTTTCTCTTCCCTATGCTCTCCTGAGTATAAGATATGAAAAAGAAAGATTAAGAGCACCAATTCTCACAAAATTGATAATAATTCATGCAAAATATAGGCTAAACATGAGGTAAAAATATGTATAATTTATCATTTATCAAATACCCCCACACTTAAGCCTTGCTTGTCCTCAAGCAAAATCTCAATCCCTAATAAAGAATTATTCTTCTCAACTTACAATCTTTATCAATAATGTTTCAAACTAATCCACAGGTAATCATACAGTGATAATTCAATCAAAAGAACATTAAAGACTCAATCACTTTAAGTTGAGAATTTTATCATTGAAACATAAGTTTTCTCCCTTCTCCTAAGTAATTATCTCTCTATCTTAATTAACAGGAGTTGACATCCTCACTAAAGATTCACTCTATTCACTCGAAGTGTTTAGGGTTCAGGAATTAAGCACTCTCTAGTCAACCTAAAAGGCTATTACCATAGGCTTGCAAGAAAATCACATCTCCACCACTATAGATTGACATGACACATTGATCAAAAGGTCTTGTAATGGTTGTAACGAGGCTTGGTTAGGGATGTTGTCACAGGCTGCAAAAGAGGGTTAGAATTGAGATTGACTGAAAAATTGTCTAGCTAGAAAAATCTCTATCACTTGGAACATATTTCTATGGCTAATTCTTGTGATAATATCGTTTCTCCCTTAGTAGCCTTAAAATGGAAATATACAAAAACTATTGAACTATTACATGTTACAACTGAATTTAACTGTATATACATTTTTTTGTTGTTTTTGTTTTTAGAATAATTCAAATCAAATACAATAACTTGAATATTTACAACTTTACATTCTGGAAAAGAGAATAAAGCTAGATAATAATTCAACTCAAATCTCGACAAAAATAGGGGTCAAAGTAATTGAATGAGATTCAACAAAAAATGGGTTTTTGGTTCATAATTAAAAGGTAAGTCAAAGAATGGTTTGTTAGGCTCAACGGGGTTTACTAGGGGTTAATTTATGGAGGTAGACTTTTTGTGGAGTAAGTGGGTTAAATCCTAAGTAACTTTATCATCTCAATATATCAAATCAATGATGTGGTCTTGACATGAATAATCAAAACAAGTTCTAGAATAACAAATCAGTGTTGACTCACTCAAAGCAATAATAAAAGTAAGCACGAAAGAATGTATGCTCAAAAAGGCTCAAAATCTCACCAGAATTATGGCTTTTGATGTCGATCCTGTGAATTTCAAATCTCAAGATAATACTTAAAATCAAGGAAAATAACTTATGCAAAAAATTTGGGTTCTCAAAAATTTCAACTTATCATGATTGATTCCCTAATGTTTTAAGGTTTGAATAATCAAAGTACAAGTACCTATATCTTAATTCTCAACATATCAATAAAAATCATAAATCAATCAGAATTAATTCCTAATAGGAGACTGGAAATTAATTGAGAACAATGCCAAAAGAAAATTTTCAGGGATTTCACAGATAATGTAAAGATTTAAAGTAAGCTTCCCCCCCACACTTAAGATGTACATTGCCTTCAATGTACAAAGAAACATAAGTAGCAAGAAAAGCATAATATCATAAGATAAGGAGAGAATTGAAACTCCCTGAATTTAGGATGAATTTGTGAGATAGAATTTGGAAGAGTCGGCAGTTGTGGCTGGGTGTTCCCATTTCCATTTGAATATGAGCTGTAGAGCTCCTTTTTGAAATTGCGAAAATATTAATTAGTCGTGGGAATTTTGGATTAATAGAGGTTACTCGTTAGAGATTGGCCGATATGAAAGATAGGAAAATTAAATAGGAGAAAAGTAAACTAAAATAAATAAAGTTCTAAAATACTAATAATCAAATGATGAAAAACAAGAAGATAAAATGAACTAAAAATGAAAAGAAATGTAAAAAGGAAAATAAAGGAGAAGAAGTTAGAAGGTGAAAATAGAGATAGGAAGTCGCACGGCCGTGTGCGATGAGATTTCGCTTTGTACACGGTTGTATAGGAAGTCACACGGCCGTGTCTAAATTGACAGTGTTTGCTACGGTTTAGGGGCACGGGCGTGTGGCGTTGTGCAAGCCTGTGTCTAAACTGAAGGGTTGCCACTGCCATGTCACACAGCCATGGGGATTTGTCGGTGGCCTGTGCTTTGGGAAAAATTTTCCTCTGTTTGTACACGGCCTAGGTGCACGACCGTGTCTCTGCTTTTAAATGTTCACACGGCCTTGGACACGCCCGTGGGCATGACCGTGTGGTCCTAAATTTCTGCAAAAAAGGGTTAGTTGATGTATTAAAAAACTAAAATCAAAAATAAAAGAAAAGTTACTAAGTTAGTGCTCGGGTTGCCTCTCGAGAAGCGCTTATTTATAGTCTAAGCTCGACTTTGTTCAAGCTTTGTGTGTTCACGGTGGTTTGAAGAGCTGATACTCTTTCGCCCTGTTTTCAATTTCAATATCAAAATAATGTTTGAGTCGAGTGTGATTTACCTTGAAAGTGCCGAGTGACTCATGTTTTATCTCTACTGTTCCGTAAGGAAATTTTTTCATTACCGTGACGTAGGGTATGTCACTTTTATGTTCTTTTGAATTCAAGATTCGAAGATCATCTTGTCCTAATATTACCTTATCTCCTACCTTGATTTGATTCGTTTTCACGTGAGGGTCATTTTGGTGACGCTCTGGGTTGGTTTGGCATACTTTGGGTTTTTCATGATAGTTCAGCCGTTTATCTAATTCCTCGATTTGAAGCATTCACCTTTCAGGTGCATCTCCTTGGGATGGACTTGTCTGTTGGTTGGTTGCCTCTACGTAGAGAGTATTCTGCACAGAAGGTTGGGTGGTGAGTTTAGTGTTTTTACAGGGACTCAAAACTTTATTCTCGTATATAGTTTTAATTGAGTTGTGGACTCAAAACTTTATTCTCATATGTAGTTTTAATTGAGTTGTGAGCTCGTAAGGAGATTTTATCATCACCTACTCGTAATGTGAGTTCACCTATTTCTAAATCAATTTTAGTTCTAGCAGTTACTAAAAAGGGTCGCCCTAAGATCAAGGGTACATTGCTATCCTCATCAATATCTAAAACAACAAAGTCAACTGGGAATATAAATTTATTGATTTTAACAAGTACATCTTCAATTATTCCCTTAGGTTCCCTAATAGTTTTGTCAGCTAGTTGAATGCTCATCTTCGTTTTCTTAGGGTTTCCAAGACCTAGTTGTTTAAACAATTTATAAGGCATGACATTTATGCTAGCCCCTAAGTCAGCTAAAGCATTTTTTTCATCTAAGCTACCAAGTAAACAAGGGATAGTGAAACTCTCTGGATCTTTTAGTTTGGTCTGTAGTCTATTTTGTAGAATAGTTAAGTAGACTGCGTTTAATTCCACATGAGATTTCTCCTCTAGCTTTCGCTTGTTTGTCAAGAGTTCTTTTAAGAATTTAACAGCGTTTGGCATCTGCAAAATTGCTTCAAAAAATGGTAAGTTAATGTGTAATTTCTTTAAGAGTTTAAGAAACTTACCAAATTGTTCATCTGTACGGTCTTTCTTTAGTGTGTTTGGGTATGGGATATGAGGTTTGTGTTCTTTGATGTCTTGTTTGTTATTACTTACCTCTACCTTACCTTTACTCATCTCAGGTTCCTCGCATAATTTTTGATCGTCCTTGGTTAATACCTCCCCATATGTTGTATTTACGGCATGTAGTTGCTCTTTAGGATTGGTTTCAGTGTTACTAGGAAGTCCACCTTGTGGTCTTTCTGATATTAACTTGGCGAGTTGACCAACTTGATTCTCAAGGCCTTTGATTGGCTGCCATTTAGCATTAACTCATAAGATTGTAATTCGTTTATGAACAAGGGGATCTCCTATAAATACCTTGATGAACGATGCAGAAGGGATTGATTTCCTACACCCTAAAGTTACTTTGAGCAACTCTCTCATTAAGTCAGTTTGTCCTCTTGTCCTTGTTTTGGTTCTCGGCCTCTTCAGATGAACTGATCTCCACAACACCACCATATTCTTTTCCTTGTTCCTCCTTATCCTCTTCTCTTGTTGTACACTATATCTAGAGGTAAGCAAAACTCGATTTGACTCAAAAAAATCAAGAAAAAAATTTAAATTTTGAGTTAAACGAATCGAGTTATTCAAATTAGTCGAATTATTCGAGTCAACTTGAATTTCTTTTTCGAATTTTAAGTTCGAATTGAGTTTGGTTTTCAAATTCGAATAACTCGAATAATTTGAATAAACCAAATACCAAACTATAATATTTTGCATTTTTACCTCAAACTCCCAAATCTCTTTACTTTCCCCAAAAAAATTTTCTCCCCTCTCATCCCACCCCCTTCTACCCCAAACCCATTCCCCCTAATTTTTTTTGAATATTTCCCCCCAAAATTTTTACCCACCATTTACTTTTCCCCAAAAATTTTACTTCCTTAACCCCCAAATTTTTTTCCCCCCTAAACGTTTATTTCTTACCTTTTACCCCCAAATCAAAAATCAAAATCATCCAAAAAATCCCTAAACCTAAATAGTAATAATTTTATTTATATCTACTATTTATATTATTAAATTTAATTACACATTTTGTACTATTTATATTATGGAATTGTTTAATCATATTGAATCTTTATGATTTTTTGTTAAAATTGAATTATAAATGATGTTATAAAATATTCGTATTAAAATTTTATGTTAGTATCAATTTAAATTTTTATCTTTAAGATAACTTTTAATAAAAAAATCACATTTTTTACATTTAATATATTTTTTAATTTCAAAATACAAAGTGACAAGAATCAGAAGATAATTAAAGCAACTAAGCAAGCAAATAAGCTAACATGTATATAAAATATTAATAAAAAATTATGAGGGGATAAAAGTTAATAACAAATTTGATTACGATGGGTGACAGTGATTATAAGGACCCAAATTCATTTTTTTCAATTTAACTCGAACAAATATATTCAATTCAATTCGATTCGAATTTCGTCTCACTCGACTCGATTTGAGCAAATTTCAAATCGAGTTAGGATGATAAAATAGGATTCATCAACTCAATTAACTTGAAATTTTTTCATTCGATTCAATTCGGTTGAACGCTTACCCTTTACTATATCAACACACTTTCAAAAGTTGTCTTCTAATGAAAACGAAGGGGAAAAAGTAATTATTGACTATCCAACAAGTTGGAAAGCACGAATTATGAATTTGTTCAAGGAAATTAACTAACATACATATCATCCATGAACTTTGTAGCAACTATCATACAGGGGATGAACGTTGAGAGAATAGATGTGCGAAGAGGGTTGCCTTTGAGCAAACTGATCAAGCTAAACCCAAAATAATACTAATTTAACATTTTCTCAAATTTAAAAAAAAAAAAAAGCTTGTGAATTTTACAAAAGTGAGGATTCAACGAATCTAGTTGTTTACAAGAAATAAATAAACCTAAAATAAATTTAAAGGGAGTTGAAAGAAAAAAAAAAAGACCAATTCATCCAATTGATTCCTTAGCTCCATTTAGCCTTTCCTTAATCTTGTTCTTGTTCTTTTGCATTCTCTTGTGTAGTTTTCCATGGATTCAATGGGTAGTTTTCTCTAATAAAAATCAAAATGAATAAATCCAAAAATAAATTACAAAGGAATCGAAAGAATACAAAATATATCAATTAATCCAGTCGATTCCTTAGCTCCATCAAATCTTTCCATCTTCTTCTTCCTCTCTTTGGTTTTCCATGGAACTGAATATATATATATATATATATATATATATATTAAAAAAGTGAAATGGGTTTTTGGCAAAATGAAGAAAAACTAAATTGGGTAACGTTACTGGCAATTCCTCGTTTCTATATTGAGGATGTTCACTAATGCACGTATCAAGAAAGGATCGGAGGGGCATAAATATAGCGACACATGAAGAGGTGGAGGAAGTTTATTTGTCAGCCAAGGACTTGAACACTCAAAGTGGAAAATTTTTCTTTTAGTCCCTATAATAATTACAATATTTTAAGTTAATCAAACGGTAAAACTATATTTCCCCATAAAATTTAAAATTCTGTTGTAGTTCCTTTAAAAATCAAAATTTTATATTTTAATACCTCAAAAAATTGTAAAGTTTTATGTTAATACAATGATAAAAATCCAAAAAAATTTATGGCTTCACTCAAGGTTAGCTTCCTCGAATAATTTGAATGTTGACATGGGGCATACGCAACATTTTTTTTTTCAAAATTGGATAAATATTATATTTCTTGTTTGTCTTTTTTTAAATGTGAAAAAATTGTCTTATTGTGGAAATCAAAGTCAAATGAAAAAAAATTTAAGATAAGGATGGAAATATACAATTTAAAGGCTAAAGAAATTGGAAATGATTAAATTATAAGGTAAATTATATAATTAATAAATAAAATATGGGTAAGTTTTTGTTTTTGTCATTTAATTAAAAAAAGTTATAATTTGATCCCTAAGTTATTCAAAAAATTTTATTTAAGTCACTGAACTATTTAATAGTTTTTTATTTAAGTCACTGAACTATTAAATTCTTTTTTTTTTTTAAGTTTCGCCAGTGAGCTCCAAGCGAGAATTTGACAAATAGTATGGTGGATCAGTATCCATCAATAATAAAAGAACATAACTTAGATCCAAGTTGATTTGACAGTCAGTGTAAAAAATCGGAGAAAAAAACTATTTTAATTTTGATTCGTAGATTTGCCAAATCTTAAGTTGTTTTACAAAAAAAAAAAACTTAACTATAGAAAAGAAAAAGAATGAGAGCTTTTAATTGGTACAAATAGTGCGAACTAAGAAAACCAAGTATAGATTTTAGCTGCCCAGCGACATAAATGTAAATTTTTGAATAGTTTGATAACTAAATTGTAACTTTTTTAGTTAAATAACCAAAACAAAAATTTATTCATAGTTTAATGACTAATGTTGCAGTTTACCCTAAATTATAATAACGAGACTAAATTAAACAAAAACGCATAGTACAAACACCATTTACAGAATTTGAACTAATATTTCCGTTAACCGCTAACCCAATAGGTTAATAGATCTGTCTGATATATTATAAACAGAGAAGAAACGGAAGGAGTCAAGACAGGGTTGAAGACCTGAGAAAGGAAAAAGCATTTGTAATTGTCATTGTTTCGAGATCTCTGTGTGTATAGACAGTCTCAAATGGCAGCAGCTGCAGCACCAGATCACTTATTCCATTTGAGGAACAATTTCTACTTGGGTTCCTTTCAGGCTGCCATCAACAACAGCGATCTTTCCAACCTCTCCCCCGACGACGCCGTCGAGCGCGACTGCCTCGTCTACCGCTCTTACATCGCTCTCGGCAGCTACCAAGTACCCCTTCCCTTTTGTACTCAATTTCATATTCTTCTTCCAATAGTATTTGCAAATCTAAAACTCGTTTTTGTTTCTCTAATCCCAGCTGGTGATCAATGAGATCGACTCCGCCGCTGCCACTTCTCTCCAAGCCGTTAAACTGCTTGCCCTCTATCTCTCCAACCCTCATGATAAGGTGAAGTTCGTTTTAGATCTGCTTGAATTTTGTTGTTATAGGTAAAGATCTGCTAGAACAATGGGAAAAATATGTTGTTTTGGTAGAGGATTATGATTGGGTTTTGCTGAATATCGCCTTTAGGAATCAACAATTGCGAGCTTGAAAGAATGGTTAGCAGATCCAGCGATTGGAAGCAATGCCATATTAAGGTTGATTGCTGGAATCGTTTTCATGCATGAAGAAGATTATATTGAAGCTCTTAAACACACCAATGCTGGTGGCACCATGGAACTGTGAGTTTTATTATTCGACTGCATTTTCATTCTTGCTTGGGTTCTGTTATCATTGATGATGCCGAATTCAGCTTCATCAATTCTTGTTCTTTGTTCTATATATGTTCAAATTGATGAACATCGATTTGCACGTTTAAGTCATCTACCATTCTTAACAGTCCGGATTCTTGGGCATAGAAGAAAAAGGCTCATTAGATAGGGTAAGATTACCTCCCTTTATATACCTTGAGACTAGTTAGGGCACATACGAGACATAATACTGTCCGAATTCCACTTGAATCAGAATTATTAACACCTATATAGCGCTAAATCCTCTGCTATTTCATATTGGTCCAGAATCAGCAGTTGCCCCGTTCAACGTGCTAAAATTCAGACATTTGATAATAGAAACATGTCATTTTTCTTTTATTTTTTTCTGTAAATGAAAGCACACTGAAATAGTTATAGACACTAGTGTAGAAAATGGATTGAAGTTGTAAAGTGCATTACTAATCTGTTCTCTTGAGGGGGGGGGGAGGGGATATTAACCCATGCATGTGGTGTAAGCGTTAAGGATTGGCTTTCCTTTAAAAAAGAGACCAGTTGATAACAATGTTATTACAATAATATCAATGTTTATCCACTTTCCCAATCATTGAAGATAATGTGGGAGTGACTAGTTTTATTTTTTATTTTCTTTGCAGTGAGGGAAAGAAAAGAAAAAAGAGTGCACATCCAATTTAAATGGATCAAAATAGTTGTAACTGCTGCATATTGAGTTTCACCTATTTATTTTACTTTATTCTGGTATACCATCCAAAAACTGAAAATCATATTTTACATGGAAATCACATATCATAAAATATTTTAAATCTAAAGAAACAGATCCCATATCTAAAAAGATGTCATCTCTTCAAATTACAAGATACAATAGCAATAGTAGATAAGTTTCAGTAACACATTTTCTATATTCTGATTCAAGTACTGCTGATGCTGCAATAGATCCTTCATTGTACCAAATGCAAACATGTAAGTTTGTACTTGGTAGTAGTGCAAAAAGAATTACTTTTGGTTGATACCTGACTTGCATGTTGCTGCATTTGCCTTGCCTCTATGTTTGTGGTCAGAGGTGAACGATACTGCTTTCAAATAGTTGAAAGCTAAGACTTGAAGTACTGGACAGGATTCTAGGTATATAGTGGTAAGTCAGATGTTTAAAATTGCAAGTTTTGGCTGGATTTCATTGAACATTTCCTCCTAGTAACCCACTTGTACGGGCTGACTGTGACCTTTGAGATATCCCCTTCCACTGTAGCTAAAATGTTGAGTCTTCTATGGTTTCACAGCACAGATTTGGCTCCGACTGCTTTGTCCCTCATATCTATAAATTAGAAAATATGGAATAATAATACAGTATGATGGGTTAACTAGGAACTATGTAAACAAATTAGGTTCTTGCATGTTGTAGGTGATTTCTACCAGCATGCAATTTATATTTAGAAGGAAATATAGCCCTACAGTTATTTCTCTTTCATTGGTGTTTAGTTGGTATAAAAGAACGTGGACTATTTATGTTTCGAAGCTCTTGATACTCTGTGAGCTTGATGCTGAAGGAAAACTTTTCTAAATAAGGCTACTTAAGTAAAAGCCAAAATTCATAGTTAAACCACTCCAATGGTGGTCTGCATCACCTAATTTGTCAAAGGCTGATGTTATGTGAACGTTGGTCGCAGTTGCCTTTGCAACTTGCAGTGCATTCCGTTTCCCCAATACACTAGCAGTCTAATTGGCTGGGATGCTGCATTGGATTGGCTCACAGTTCCCTCTTTGGATTAATTTTAAAAGGAATTTTGCTGATAGATAAATAGTAATTAAGTAAATTCATAAGCTGGTGACAATAAAATCTCTTTCTTATGCAAATTCTCTCATCTTTCCCACAAATGAAATTTTCAGACATAAGTTTGTATAGCACTGGCTTAATACTGCATTTCTATGAGAAGTTTTCCTACTCGAAAGTTGTTGAGTTATTCAGTAAAATCTTTGTACCAAATCTACTTACAAATGTGAACTAGGAGTTGCTATCCAATTCCTCTAGAAAATGCGAATGTTCCATTTAGCGGGCCTCTGAAAATGGATTCTTTTCCTTCTAGTGAATTTGAGTTGACTCTTTGATTGCTAAAGTATAACACCAGCAACTTATACATCCAGAAGCAAATTGGAACCTCTGATTCATCTGTTGAATTTTTCTGTTCTCCGTTTTCAGTCATGCATTGAATGTGCAAATCTTCATTAAGATGCACCGGTCAGATTATGCAGAGAGACAACTGAGGGTCATGCAGCAGATTGATGAGGACCATACACTGACTCAACTTGCAAATGCATGGTTGAATCTAGCAGTGGTATGAGATAATTTTCATTTTAATAATACTATAAATGAGAAATCATGGATATTGTGTAACATGTTCTCCTACCTAATCAGGGTGGTTCCAAGATACAGGAAGCTTATCTGATCTTCCAAGATTTCTCTGAGAAATATCCAATGACTGGTTTGATCCTAAATGGGAAGGCTGCCTGCTGTATGCACATGGGAAACTTTGACGAGGCTGAAACACTGTTACTTGAAGCACTTAATAAGGCAAGATCAAATTGTGGAAATTAAAATTTTGTTTTCTCTAGATTTAAACCTATGATTTGGCTACTCTTTTGGTCTGATTATGGCCCCATGAACAGGACTGACTGCAGTAAATGTGTTTCATGATCATAAATTGCTCTGCCAAACTTGATATGCTTTAAGTTTCTGTTTCTGATATAACCTCTTAGTGATGTCAAATGATATTGAATTTAACTCTTGGATTTTCCTCTAGTCCATTATATTCCTGTCAATTTTAAAGTTTTGGATGCATCACGGCACCAAATATTTCACTACCAAGTTTCATTGCTTCGAATTAGTTGGCTCTTATATAACTTTGTGATAAGGGGTTGTTTGTCAATGGATAGGATGCGAAGGATCCTGAAACTCTGGCCAACCTGGTTGTATGCAGCCTTCACCTCAGTAAATCATCTTCACGTTATCTAAGGTAATCTAGTTATTCGTATCCTTTATCTTTGGTTGTCCTGGCTTTTATTGTTGACTACTCCCATATCTGTTTGGAAATTTCACAAGTTTTGGTAACATTTTTCTAAGTTAGCATTAAATTAACGAATTCAATACACTAATAGGAGTTTCCACCGAAGTTCCTAGTTTGGATTTCCTAGTTGGTAAATGATTAAGTTCAGGCATGTCCGTTTAAACTCAGATTCAGCATTTCTTTTAATCAATTTTTGTGGTCCATATTCACTAAAGTTTTCTTATTTTCATGTATTTCATTTTTGAAACATAAGGTAAGGCTTGAAAGTCTTGCAAATTTGATGCATAGGTTGCACTTGTTTCACAGAAAACGGCGTCCAGAAAGTGATTTTTGGAAATGCTAATATTTTTTGGTATTTAGACGATTCTGCATAAAATATTTTCCATTATTTGACGAATTTTTCTGAAATTATTTTTTAAAAGTTGTTTTTAATGAAACAAACACAACATGAATATATTTGCTATAAAATATTATAGTAGCATTCCTTTTGACCATCAAAATTTATTTTTATAATAACTAATATCTTATATAAAATTAATAATAAACTGTGCCTAATTAAAACTTAATTTAGATTACATATATTACATATACGAGAGTGAATATTGGCACATTAGAGTTGGAAAAGATAATGAAAATGTTTAGTAATAGATATTTTATATTATAAAATATGAATATAAGTATTTTTCAATGACATATTAAAAATATTATTGTTAAAATTTATTATTAAATTAAAATTGTAATATTCAATAATTTATTCAAATAATAACTTACACTATTAATTTATTATATTATTATATAAATAATTAAATATGTTTGTTTAATAATATTGAACATTATAATATTTGATATTAATATTTTAATATTTTGAATAGTTTTAAAAATTAAAATTAAAAATTTATTATTAATATAAAAATATTTGGCTTGATTCAAATTAATTTTTATATAAAAAATAAAATTATTCATAAAGTAGCTATTTTTTGAAAAATGGCTTACCCTTTTCAAAATAATAAGTCAATTTTCAGAAAAAAATGTCTTATTTCCTAATGACATGTAAGTAATTTTTCTTTGACCAAGTTGTTTCCATTAAACAAACATAGGAAAATGCAAAAAAGTAAAATAAAATTCCGTAATTCGTTTTTCTTGAAACAAGTGTAAATGATGTTAGCTGGTGCGAAAATAGCTTTTCCTTCTTTGAATTTTACATTCACCTTATTATTCATGATGAAGATGGCAGGTGCTCTAACCTTGAATCAATTGAGAAAGGTAGACTTTATATATGTACCTAAGTGCATGTTATGCATGTATTGTGAAGAGTATTTCAATCTTAAATTCAGTAGGTATTCATGCATGCTTACGTTGCAAAACTAGATACTTCAAATAGGTAAGTTGAAGCAGCATTTCTGTGTGAAGTGAACATGCTGGTTGTTTTCATTTAAATGTAGCTCGTATATTATTTTTGCTCTTTTCAATACACCAGAATATGACCGTTAACCAAATCAGTTTTCTACCTGAGGCGGCTTCAAATCTCAATCCTTAGTTCTAAGCCGTTTGTAAAAAGAAAAATGAGCAAGTCTTAGACTAATTTATACCGACTGGTGTTGTAGCCAGATCTTAATTGAGATGCTACATTGTTGATTGTTTTGGCAAATGCTCCCAACCCTGACCTTGTGTTTGATTTCTTGGCAGCCAATTGAAACTCACACATCCAGAGCACATTCTTGTTAAACGTGCATCATCTGCGGAAGATAGCTTTGAAAGAGCAGTGCAATCAGTTGCTTGAAGAAGTGGAGTTAGTTTTGTTTTATTCTACAACTGTTCTGACTGCTGTTCTTTGCCCTACGTGAGTCTATGATCAATTATGAGATTGTTGGCAAATTTAGTGCTTGCTTGGCAAAATAGAAGGGTACTTGGAAACATTTGGATTGTATGTTTTTTTTTTTTGGGGGGGGGGGGGTTGTTTGTACTGTTCTTAAAAAACACTTGAAATTCATCATCTTTTATATCACTCTGCTATTGTTTGTACTGCTGGAAAGAAAACTTTTTAAGTTGTTCATGGAAATTTTAGGTAAGGATGTTATTTATCGTAATTTGATTAAGGCAACGGGGTTTTGGGTCAAGCCTAAATGGGCCTGGGGTACGGGATGATCTGGAAGCTTATCTCACTATTTAAAAAAAAATATATTTACTAGATTATCTTGACACTCATTATGAGGGGGAAAGGAAAATATTTTTAAACAGAGATTTATATTTTTATCCTTAAATTTGAATAAAGAAAATCCTCCTTAAGTAAATAAGCTATATATATATATATATATATATATATTAAAAAAAGCTATAAACCCTTATAGTATTTTTATATTTAACCAAATACATATGTTTTGATCATAAAAGCCCTTAGTTTTGATTAGATATTTTTTTGATGATATGGAATTTAAATTAATAAATTGTATGGAAATTAATTGTTGATTTGGGTACACAAAAGTAAAACTATATATATTTTTAACTTTATCACAAATCTAATGGTAGTATAATATTGACATAGATCTATAAGTGTTCATTTTTAACCTAAATTATTTTTGTTTTTAACTTTTTCACAAATCTGGTATAAGATTGACATAAATCTATAACTATACAATTTCTTAACCTAATAAACTGGTTTTGCCGGGCTTTGGCAGTTTGCCTATAACATTGCTAAAAGAACTTGGTACTATTTTTTTAGAAAAATGTTAGGTTAAAATAATATTTTTTTGGTTAATCATAGGTTTCATCATCATCTATTTTACGATCTAGATTTAATTTTGAGATAGTATTTACATAAAGTCCTCTCAACAATAATGCTTGATCTATTATTTTCAAACTCTATGATTCTCATAATGTATATGCATTTTATATATTTAATAAAATATAAAAAGACATAAATACCATCAAAATAGTATTTTTGTTTTTCTTTATAAAAGAAACAGGCTTTTGGTAATTTTACAACTAAATTAAGATTCGGTTGAAAAGTGACACTAACTCAACCAAAGATTTATATAAAAGTATATACAATAAGTACAAAAATTTTAATTTAAATTGTTTGGTCAAAAGTTTGGTAAGCTGATCTACTAATTTATCCTTAGCGTAAATATTTGTTTGGTGTAACACCTGAAAATTCCAATATGACATGGTGTTATTATAATAGTATAAGATGTTGTGGGTTAATGCCTAAAGGTTCTGAGCTCTAGCATCTGTTTTGGACTCAAGAATACATGTACTGTAACGCCTTCTTACCCGAGACCGTCACCGGAGTCGAGCTTGAGGTGTTACTAAACTTAATTTATCACTTAAATGATTTTAAACCATTTATTTCAGCATTTGTGATAATCTGTCCATCTGCATCACAGTCGCTAAAAAAATCAAATCTTGAGTTACGAAACTCGAAATTAAGATCCGTAAATTTTTCCTGAAACTAGATTCATATATCTATCTACTAATTTTTTTCTAGAATTTTTGGATGGGCCAATTAGTACAGTTTATTAGTTAAAGTGTCCCCTGTTTCAGTGTTTAACTACTCTGACCTCTGTTCACTACTAGTCACTTTTCTCTCTGTAAAAAATTCAAATGAGTATGCAGTTTATTTCTCCTAAAACTAGACTCAATAAGGAATCTATTCATATAAAGTATGACTCCTAATTATTTTTGTACAATTTTTAGCGAATTTCTAAAGTCAGAACAGGGGATTCAGAAATCGCTCTGACCCTGTTCCACCAAAACCCAATATCTCATAAAATACAACTCTTCTACCTGTTTCGTTTCTTCCATATGAAAATAGACACAATAAGCTTCAATTTCATATTTTATTCACCACCTAATCTTGTCTCTACTATTTTTAGTGATTTTTCAAACTCACGTCATTGCTGCTGAAAATTCTGTTTTATAACAAAATTCATCTTTTTATGGATGTTCATGGACTAAGTAACACATATACATGACACCAAATATAGTCTAGATTGGCCATTCCAATGGCTAATCATTTCCAAGCATTACCTTACCAAACCATCACCATATCATAAGATTATTTACACAAAATGACTATAATGCTATACATGTCATACATCAAAATACACAAGCCATTATATCAATTCTTCTTCGGATAGTGTAAACGTTCCTTCGACCCTTCCCGATATCCAAGCTGACTTGTCAAAACTACAATAAATAAAAAGGGGGGAGTAAGCATAAATGCTGAGTAAATTCACATGTAAATAGCAAGTAACATAATCATGGAATTCAACATGAACATCAATTGCAATAATATCACTAAGACTTCCATGGTACAATTATACCATCATACCAAAATCTTATCTTACCAAGTTCTTAACTCGAGGTTTAAACTCATACCTGTCAAATTTCCTCTTTCACCACATTTCCAACATACCTCATTCATTTCGGTGTTCTCATTATTCATTTAAAAATCTACCCATTGAACACATAGGAATATAACTCGGATACACAAATCGTATACACATAAGTGTCATACCCGTAGCCAAGCTACCATGTAACCCGCCCATAAGCGAACTCGGACTCAACTGAACAAGCTCGGGCGTTTGCATCCATAAGTGAACTCGGACTCAACTCGCCGAGCTCGGATGCCTAGTTACATCTCACGAATTCGGACTCAACTCAATGAGTTCGAAACTCAATCATCCTAGTGACATGTCACTTGTATCCTAATCTATTCCCAAGGTTCAAACGGGATTCTTTTCAATCGCACCTGTCGGAACCGATATTTGGTAGCATTTCATATTTATCAAGTAGCTCACATAATTTGTATATTACTAAATAATAATTCACAAAGCATAATATTTCATGATAATAAGTATCATATCATATAAATAACATTAAATCATTTAAAATAACAATTATGTTACCTTATTTACACATGAACTTACCTCGGTACAAAATGTTAGGAATCGAGCCTATTCCTCGTAAACTTTGTTTTTCCCTCGATCACGACTCGAATCTCGTTTCTCTTGATCTAAAATAACACATTTAGCTTATTTAATACTCACATTTATCAAAACGGTCCTTGACCCTAACTTTGTAAAAATTACGAATTTACCCCTAAACTTTTGCATATTTACACTTTTGCCCCAAAGCTCGGAAATTAAACTTTATCCCAAATTCTTATGTTTTAGGACATGCTGATCATTTATTTACTAACAGCAACCTCAAATTCCCACTATAACATATACTTATGAACAATAGGTATTTTTACCAATTAAGCCGTTTTACTCATTTTCACTTAAAACCGAGTAGCACAACTTGTCTAGCATAATTTAAAACCTAATATTCTATCATAAAACACCAAAATAAACAAATTTCACCTATGGGTATTTTTCCAAATATGAACCCTAGGTTGAATTATTGCTAGCATAAGCTAAATCAAGTTACCGGGACTTCGAAAACATAAAGAACATTAAAAACGGGGCTTGGAATCACTTACTATGGACCTTGGAAGCTTGAAACAAACCCTAGCTATGGAGAACCCTTGAAATTTCGTGCTAATGAAGAAGATGGACATATTTTGCCATCTTTTTCCCTTTTTTAATCTTTTAATTACCAAATGACCAAAATACCCTTAATGCCTTTCTTTGAAAAATTTCATGTACAAGCCCATTTTTGTCCAAAATTTTAGAAATTGGTCAAATTGCTATTTAAGACCTCCTAATTAATATTCCAAAGAAATTCCATACTAAAAGCTTCTAGAATGCAAGTTTTGCAACTTATTCGATTTAGTCCCTAATTTCAAATTAAGCACTTTTTGCACAGAATTTCTTCACGAAATTTTCACACCATCATGCAATCATATCATAAACATCAAAATAATTATAAAATAATTATTTCTATCTCAGATTTGTGGTCACGAAACCACTGTTTCGAATAGGCCCTAATTCGGGATATTACATGTACACTAAGCCTTGATCAAACAATTTACCATGTAGGTTTAATCCTAACGGGTAACCAGACACTATTACTCATTATTTGTGTAGGTTTAAGCCTGACGAGTAACCAGACATTATTATTCAACCTAACCCAAATGGGTAACCAGACATTATTATTTTCACCTGTGTATTGAGTTCTTTTAGAAGTTTCATCGAGTAGAATTGTAAATGGAAATGTGATGGTATGAAGTTAATGCTAGCAAAAAGGATGTTCATGATATGAATATATGATACAAGTTGGATTGTGCTGGAAATACGAACAATTAAGGTTATGAGTAGACCTGTTCATGAGTCGGGCCACTTGGCCCGGCCCGAAGGCCCCCCCAAAATGTGGGAGGATTTGGGCAAAAATATAGGCCCAAAAAATGGGCTTGGACAAATAAAAGGTCCATTTTCTCGGGCCAGGCATTTTTGGCCAGCCCGATTTGTCCCTGCCCGAATTTATTAAAGGACAAAAAGATCTATTTTTTTTTTACTTTTTAATATTATTGTCTTATTGTTTTCTCCCTATTTTGCTACCATTTTACTATTATGTTACTACTATTTTATTGTTATTGTTTGGATATTGTATAAAACTTATTTTATTGTTAATTTTGTTATTATTTTAAAGACATTTGTTAATTTTGTTATTATTTTAGAGGCATTTGCTTGTTAAGTTGCATCTATCTTAGTGTTATTTAAGTATACATATTTTTTAAAATTTATTTTCAATTTGTTGGGAAATATTTATTTTAATGTTTTTAGTATTTTTGATGTATTACATATATTTTAAAATTATATAAAAATAATATAAAAATTAATATGGGGGTTTTAACTTTTTTATCCGGGTCGGGCTTAGGCAAAATTTTAGGCCCATTGCCTAAATTTTTAGTTGAGCCTAGCCCAGCCCGCCCATGAACACCTCTAGTTATGAGTATGGTTTGAGTTCAAAACCTTATGTATTTAATGATGTATTGTATTTTATGAGGGATAATATTTTGGCATAATGAATTTGTATGTGATAAGTAATTTAGGAAAGTAAATGTTTATATTGTATGAGCTTACTAAGTATTTTAAGTACTTACTCATGTTACTACTTTTTTGTAGATTTTGGACGTCTGAAACGTGTCGATCAGATCAACGAGATGTATATGTTTCAACTTTGATATTTTAACTTGGTTACTTGCAGCATGTACACAGGATGGTTAGACTTGTTTAAGTGAATGTATATATTGTGGTATGTTTATGCTTGTATGTAAGTTTATGGAGTATTTTGTTATATGATGTGTGGCTTGATGACAAGTTTGGTATTTTAAAGGTTGAAGGAAATGGCAAAGTTTTGGATGGTATTATGCATATGAATTAGATTGTGTCATGAAATGGTTAAAAGTTTTGTTATGAATTGTATTTGATTTGAGTTTGATTATATGTCAGTGCCAATGAAGGCATATTGGCTGAATGTTTATGTAACAACCCGTTTTTGGTCAAATCGGAACAATGGTTTCGAAACCACAAATTTGAAGTCAAAATATTTATTTTATTATTAAATTAAGGTTCACAACATGATAGAATAATTGTTTGAAAATATTGTTAAGAAATTTTACTATTTGAATGTTTAATTCTGTAAAAAGGACTAAATCGCGTAAAGTGTAAAAGTGATGTTCTAATAGCTAAAAGTACTAAATGGTTATGAAACTAAATAGTGGAAGTCCTTAAGTGATAAATATACCAATGTTATATTGGGTGGACATTTATGGACATAAATGGACGATATTAAATGGTTATGTGATAAGGTTATTTTAGTAAATTGTAAATACAAGTTAATAAATTAATTAAAAAAACAAATGGTCATCATCTTTTATGTTCTTCTTCAACTGAAGATAGATGAAGAAGAAAGCCATTTATGGCTTGAAACATTTGGCACTTCTTGATTAAGGTATGATTTTTGTCCCGTTTTTAATGATTTTAATGTTTTTGAGATCATTGCAACTAGATCTAGTTAGCCCAAGGACTATTTTGCAAAAATGACAAAGTATGCAAGTGTTTCCATTCATGAATATATGTGTTCTTTGATGATTAAAGATAGATTATGAATGTTTGGTGATAGATTAACAAGTTTTGTTAAGTGATTTTTAGTAAAATGTCCAAATAGGGATTAATTTGTCAAATGTGTAAAATGTGTGGTTAAAAGTGTGAATTAATGAAAAATATGGACTGCTAGGGACCTATACAGAATTCGACTAAGCATGGGAAGGATGAAATTGCGTGAATTTGTAATTTTATGTGATAAGGACTAATTTGTAAAGAAATTAAAATATTAGGGGCAAAAGTGTAATTTTACCAAAATGTGTAAATTTGTATTTAATTGAATTGAATGAAAATTGAATGAGGTAATTTGATTAAATATAGATCAAGAAAAGTAATATCGGTTTTGGATCGCGGAAAAGGCAAAGTCATAGATTAGACGATTATTTTCATACGAGTGATATGAGGTAAGTTCGTATAATTAGAATTGAGTAATTAAATTGTACTTAATTGAATTGAATATATATGTGAGTTGAGAAAATGAAGTATGTGGTATTGAAATGCCTAAATTGATGACTACAGAGTAACATCGAGTCTCGTTTAAACTGTAGAAATATATAGGATGTCACTAGGGTTACCGTTTTGGTCGAGATCCTGCATGTGTTACGGACTCATCACAGCTCGTATGAACTTACTGATATTCAGCTCGTAAGAGCTTACTATTTTTCAGCTTAATAGAGCTTACTGTCCCTCAGCTCAGGAGGAGCTTACCGATTATAGCTCGAAAGAGCAAATATGTTCATGAATTGATGGATTACCGATTAGTACACTTTGAGTGTACCACCCGCGTATCTATCGATATTCTAAGTGGTTCAACGAGTATAATTCTGTGACCATTTATATAAATGAATTACAGGTTATACGAATGAAAATGAAATGGTACAAATGTTATGTAAATTATATGAAATTGATGTTATATGGTGAGTTAAAGTATGAAATGAAATTTATAAATACATGAGCTTAAATGCTTATTGGTTTCATCTATGATGACTTGATGATTATATGGACATTGTGGTACTAACCTATTGATGATTTTATATGCTTACGCATTTGGCAAATTGGTTGGATTATGTTATAGTTTACTTGCTTGAATTATGAATGAATGGTAAGTTTAATTTTGTATTATACGAGCTTACTAAACTTTATAGCTTACTCTATTTTTCTTTACCGTGTTTTATAGTGATCCAGAAGCTCGCTCGATTCGGAAGTCATCGAAGATTTGCATCACACTATCCAGTTATCGAGTAATGTAGGCTATTTTTCTTTACCGTGTTTTATAGTCATCGAAGATTTGCATCACACTTTTGAACCTCAAGAAATGTAGTAATATGACATGTATAGGCTAGTTAAATATATGGTGTGTATAAGTCATTTTAGCTATTGAAGCCTATATGTTTTGGTATGTTTATGCCATGTGATTTGGCTTAACTTGATAAATGTTTTGGTTATGTATAAGTTTATGTGATGTGGTATCATTTGG
Organism: Gossypium stocksii; assembly: GCA_020496765.1. Classification (NCBI taxonomy): domain Eukaryota; kingdom Viridiplantae; phylum Streptophyta; class Magnoliopsida; order Malvales; family Malvaceae; genus Gossypium; species Gossypium stocksii. The sequence continues at coordinate 50,450,921 of CM035624.1, forward strand.
TAAGTTTAATGATGTGTATATATTTGAGCAAATGGTCACTTTGATATGTAGTTGGTATTAGCTAAATGCATGTTCGTTGTGAATTGGTAAATGAAAGCATCAAATGGTTAAAATATGTGATAGGTGCTTGTGGTTATAGGCTAAATAATGCATATTTGAAAGTGACTATTTTGATTAATTGATAAAGTGCTTTTGGTATGAAATTGAATGGTTAGTTATGTAGCTTATATGCCTTGTGAAAGTTGGCATGATTGATGATTGTTTTGGCTAAATTGGATGCCTATTTATGTAGAGGTTATATGTCTTTTGGTTTGGTGTAGGTGAATGCAAATTGGGTGAGAAATGTGGCTTGTAAACTAGCCTATTTTTGTCCAGACGGTCAGAGACACGGGCATGTGTCTCAGCCATGTGCGACACATGAATAAGAGACATGGTCGTGTGTCCCCTGGTGTGAAATTGGAACCCAAGTCAGTATGCTCGACACAGCCCAGCACACGGGCGTGTGACTTGGCCCTGTGGCATAAGTCAGTGTATAGTATACCCTATAGATTTGGCACGGCCTAGCACACAACCTGGCATACGGGCGTGTGTGGCTACTTTGAGGGGCACACGAGCTAGACACACGGGCGTGTGGTCGGTCGTGTGACCCAAGTCAGAGAGTTTCACGGGGTAGGACAAGGGCTGAGACACGGCCATGTGATCCCATTTCGAATGTCCACACGGTCTATGACACAGGCGTGTCTAGTGGCTGTGTGAGACACATGGCCTATTCACACGAGCATGTGTCTCCTATTTTTTTGAAAATTTGCTATGTTTTCTCAAAGTTTCCATAAGCCATTAGTTGAGTCTCGGACCCCTTTTAATGCATGAATTGAACCTCAAAAGCTCGTATTAGGGACTATGGATGTTTATGAATTATGTATGTTTGAGATTGATAAGTGTATATGAATTGTATGAATGATATTGTTATAAGTCTGGTAATACTCCATAACCCTATTCCAGCGACGAATATGGGCTAGGGGTGTTACAGTTTAGATGGTTATATAGATGGAGGTTTTAGCTTTGAAATGTGTATGTTTGAATTAGATTTGAATGGTATGAATGGCATTTTAGGTCACCTTGTAGGATTGGTATGTTCCTTGTACAAAAAGGGTCATATATGCTACACACGGTCTACTACATGACTGTGTTTCACACACGAGTAGGTGACATGGCCGTATGCTTTATTGGTTCAGGATGGTTTTGGTTTCAGATGGCTACAGTTAGTTACACAGCTTGGAGAGATGGCCGTGTGACCCTGGATTACATGACATCAGTTTGTTATATAGTTTGGGGACATGACTATGTGATATAGCACCACACGGCCTCAATCTGTCACAGAGCTTGGCCACACGTCCATGTGACTCCTCTTTTACCATTTTACCTATCTTTTTGTGAAATTTTCAAATTGGTCTTGCATTGGTTCGAGCAGTTTTAAGAGCTTTTGTAAGCTCGTTTGAGACTCAAATTTGTTTGAAATGCATGTTAATCATTAGATTCAACTCGTATTTATTTATATATTGGATATTATTGATAAAAACGTATGTGATTATTTCTGTTTATTGTTGTAGCATCCTGTAGCTTGAATCCAGCGTCTGGATCGAGTCTGGGGTGTTACAACACTGGCGGATTAAGTTCTTCTTGGGATGTTTAGTGGTTGGATTACTTCTTTATAATCCACTTTATTTGAGATACTATGCTTGTGAGTGTGTCTGACCGTCTGTTGTGGACCATTTTGGCATTCAGTGCCCAGCAGACTATTGTCGAAGTGATCATTTGTGCTCACAATTTCTCTCGTATGTTGGTTCCCTACGGAACTAGCCATTTGACTGATACTTTCTTGATAGTATTCTCTTAAAAAGGAATAATCTTGATAGACATATCTGTCACTCGATGTTTCCATTTTTGGTAACTCTATTTATTATTGGGTTCTAACTAACCCCTACTTTCTTTATGGACTAACCAGTATACTTTTGATCAACCACTGGCATACAGGGTTCCCTAAGCTCCCTTTGGAGATTCTAGATGGCAGATCATTATCTGTAATCCTTGATTAAACCTTATTTTGTTTTCTTGTACACCATACACTATTGATGTGTCATTTTCTATGGTTAGTTCTTGCTGGGTTACTACCCATATACCCTGCTAGCCTCTTCTAATCACTATGCCAGTGGACTATTTCTTTTTCTACTTTTTCTCTTTATCCAATGGATTCCCTGATGATCTACTGGCTTATTATCTTTTTGCCATTACTTTACATCTTTCATTCCTCAATCTTTCCTTGTTCATGGGATTTCCCACGACTACTGCCTTAATTATCCACTCGTTTTCCTATTTCGACAGGATTTGTTATGCTGCCTCAGTTGAGCTAGGTACTTACACAATATAATCCCATGCTTAATGTCTTGGTAGATGACCTTTTGTTTAATGCCCTAGTGGACCACCCCGTGTTTACTATCCCTGCAGACTCTATTGGTTGCCACAGCTAAGCTATGGTCTTATTGTAACGCCTGAATTCTTAATAACTTGAAATTAAAAATGGGTAAGAGACTAAATTGAAAGAGATCGCAAGTTGGCAGCCTATCTTGGAAGAAACAGGAAAGCTAGAAACCCAATTGTACATAGTTGAGATCCAATTCTGGTTCGGTTAGGATGGGACTAGCCGATTCCTTAGTGGGAGACATTATAATTAACCATAGATGACTCTTATAGGGTTGAAATTGGCACGAGAAGGTCTATAAATAGCTGGGAGATAACTTCCTAAGGTTGTTTTTTCTTCTTGACCTTGTTCCAAATTCTCTCATCCTTATTCTTCTATGGTAGATCGTAGAAGGAGTAGTCATGGAAGGTTCTGCATGAAGTAGACTTCATGACGACGAAGCTAGAAATGTCGGGAAACCGACAAGCGAGTAAGGTTCTTAACCTTTCTGTGTACGTAAGAGCTTTGAAATGAAGCTATGGAGCTTCAAAATTGTTTTAAAGGTTCTGCATGTTTCTAGAAAATGAGTTAAGCTTAAGAATATTGAGTATAACCCATGATTGTTTTTGGTTGTAAGCTATTGTTTAGAGAATGGAGGCTCTGGTGCTCGAAGAGAAGGAATAAGCTATGGCAACGATAAAGATTTTAGGTGAGTTCCAAACTCCAAACTTGCTATTATGGTTTACGCTATTTAAGCATACCATGGTTACATAAGCATGAAGCATGATAATATGAACATGCATTACATGATTTTGGGTAAAACTTAAGGGATTAGATGAAGATAGGAAGAGAAATGGAGACAAAAACTTTAGTTACAACCTCGGGTGAAGCTCCGGACCTTGCAGAGGGAATACTACAGTGTTCGAGCATCAAGGTTAAATGGTGTTAAGGAGTTAACAGGAGGAGGATTCGGGATATGAAATAATGGAATGGTATTTACCACAACAGTGGTATCCATTGGTCTTTCAGGGTGACACCATGACAATGGTATGAAGTGTAAGGTCATAGATGAAAGAGGCTATGGCAGTCTAGTATAAGGTATGTAGTGTAAGACCATGGATGAAAGACGTTATGACAACATGGTACATGGAAATGATAAGGGGTAAGACCATGGATGAAAGACGCCATGGAAACAAGGTAAATAGTAGAAGGTATATGGCTTAAGACCATGGATGAAAGACATCATGGAAACAAGGTAAATGATATAAGGTATATGATTTAAGACCGTGGATGAAAGACGCCATGACGGCTCGATATATGATATGAGGTATAAGACTAGAGATAAAAGATGCTATGGCAACGAGGTATGATGAGTAAGACAATGGATGAAAGACGCCATGACATCATAAGATGGTACGCTGGGATTACAAATCGGTGTAAGACCACAGGTGAGAGACTCCATGGCATCCATAGAGATAGTTTGCTAGGATGGTAATTGCATAATAGATAGTCCGTCAGAACATTAAAAATTGAATGGAGTAAGTCTGTCAAGACAGTAAACATAAGTAGGTCTGTCAGGACAATAAACACGAGATAAGTCTATAGGGGTACTAAACAGGGGCAAGTTAGATGGGACAGAGAGAACGAAGAAGAAGGGTATAAAACCATAGCTAGGCTGCGACAACCCATAGAGTCTACCATGAAATGAATGCATAAAGTACGCTAGAATCTCAAGTGAAGAGTATGTGGCTAGTGCGCCAAGGATAGGGGCCTACATAGGTGGAAGAAGAGTTAAAGGGAAAATGCAAGTAATAGTAAGCGGGCTTTAAGGTATCTGCCAAAAGAATAGAAGTGATAAGGAATAAGACGTAGGTGAAGGCCCACCAATAATTAAAGGAAGATAGGTTGGGCGAGAGTAAGCTTGGTTATAGAATGAAGGAAAGGAAATTACCCAAGGGTTGTAAGATAGGATCCACGATCAAGAACCACTAAGGAAGGTAAAAGAAGGAATATGAGAGAAGTGAATGCCCTTGTAAGAAAGAAAGTTTGGTGCAAGAACTCTGCCATGAGGTTAGCTCCATAAGGAGGAAATAAGAAAATAAGATGACAAGCTTGCATAGCTACATGGATGGTAACTTATAAGTTTGCTAGAGTGGCAAGTTACACTGAAAGATGACACAATAAGGAATTGCTAACAAGCTATTCAAGAAGAGTGTATGGGAAGAGGGAGTCCACCAAAAGGGTGGTATAATTAAGTCTACCAAGGAAGGTATGCTCTAAGCATCCTTGGGCAGATAATTAAAATTTAACATAAGGGTTCATGATGGGAAGCCGACAAATAGTCCAGTCAGTTTAAGGTCACAAACAACCCATGTAAGGAGGTAAATGTAAGAAAGGAAAGATAAGAGATAATAATGTTAGAGTATGCCCAAAGACCAATCATGAGATGATTGTAATAACATACTTGTTTTACCTTGTTTATTAATATAAGACATTGTTATGGCTTAGACAACAACAATGCATTAAGACTAACATGTAGTTGATTGATGACAAAGTGTAGTCATTGACATACGGATGTTAAAATCAGTACATGAGTATATGTTAGAGAATGACATATTAAACTAACCCGCTATGAGTATGTTTCTTGGATTATTATATAATAGTCACTACATTACTCATAGTGATAACTATGTATACGATCCTTAGACTTGATATCATCATTGTCCTAAAATATTGAGTCATATATTTTGATACAGTCAAACATCTACTGTAGCAGGTTGTACTATAAAGACTGATGTTGGGTATGCCACAATCTGTGTAGTGAGATATGATTGATCAAGATAGAATTTGTCTCTCTTACATAGTGGGAGCAATATCTAATGCCATTTGATGAAGTGAGACGAAATGCATGGCTGTGCTCAAATAAGTTAATATGAGATATTACACTTATTTATTTATTATAGTCTACTTCGAGTATCAAGGACCATGAGATTGGACTTTGCAAGTGTGACTATTCCATGACTTGTGTCCAATCGAGATATAAAGGACAAAAGGATGTAATACATGAAAATTTATCACATAAAGGTTATGTTGAACCACGACTTCTTGTAAATTGGGTAGCGATGATGCATTGCTGGATGTCACTCATTGCTTGTAACGTTAGAAGTGTTCTCGTATTACTACCAATGTTACAAGAGCCTACAGGGTCACACCCTATGGTTGAAATGAGTAGAATCTAAACACAGTTGGTATTAAATTTAACTATCACGAGAAATTATATTAATTACTGAATTAATATAATTTGATAGTTAAATAATAAACACAATATATGTACAAATTCGTTGTACAAGAATAGATAACATAGTTAAAATAAATGTATGAATTTGATTCATATAAATTATTAATTATGATATGTTTACTGAAATTATTAAAATAAAGTATTATAATAATTAATTTCAGTCAAACATAAAATATATATGAAAATTAATATCCTTTTGGAAAGGATATTACACTATGATATTTTCATATATATTCTGGCACCAAAAAGGGGATTTTGTTTTTTTTTTTTTTTGTGGATATTAAATAAAAGGAATCATAAAAAAAACCTAGTGTGTAGAAGAGTGTTAACCAACATTAACCACAAAAAGAAAAGAACCTAGGTCTAGCGTGTGAAAGGGATTAAAACAATAATGGTTCTTTCCTATTTTTCAGAGTACAAAAGGTATATTTTTCAAACCTTTTCTTCTCAATTCGTTCCTCGGGCATGATTCCTAGCTTGGATCACTAGAATAATATTTTCGCTACGCTATGGGGGGTATTGGTGGTCCAAGAAAGAATTGGGTTCACTGAAGTGGCGAGGTGTTCAAAACATGACTCGATTGAAAGTTTGACCAGAGGAAGGTCAACCAGGGAGCCAAGTAGCTCAAAGGGTTGCGAGAAGTCTTCCACCCTAATGAAGTAAACTTGCCATGAGCAAGCAGGGACTATTTTATTTATGTTAGTTTATTTTACATTGTTTACCCTCGTGGGATAGGGTTTAATTATATTGCTGTGAAGGAACTCACTAAGTTCATTTGAACTTACAATAGTGCACTGATGTTCGCAGGACTTGTAAGGATGATTAAAGACTTCTAGGAGGGACCAAGCCAGATGGATTGAGACCAAAGATCACAAGAAGTTTATAGTCATGCACATAGGAAGTGGGTACTGTTGGAGGCTTTGCCATAAGACTAGCAACAATAATGCCAGATGGTATACTTTGAAGCAAAACTTAGAAACAAATAGTCATTAAAAATTTTTTAGGAAATTCTTTGTAAATAAATAGTTTGATTAAAGATGAAAATGATTTAAAGAATTAATCATTTATTGGATTAAGGCCTTAGTTGCAAAGATGATTAGTTTTTTTTTTTTTTAGTTTAGTTTCAATATGAGATAATTTATTCTTAGACTATTTACAACAATAGACTATTTACAACAACTAATTTAGCCAAATTAAACACAGGTCCAGTTGTGATGCTCAATACCTGGATCTAGCAAACAGGTTGGGCATGGGTGTTACACTTGTACATTGTTATCCTCGTGTTTACTATCCTAGCGGACTCTATTGGTCTCCTTAGGTGAGCCATGGTATTACACCTTGTAATCCCCATGTTTATTATCCTAACAGACTCTATTGGTTAGCATAGTCAAGCCATGGTCTTGCACCTTAAACCTCTTTGAGGTGTCACCTTAAAGGACCTTACTGTTGTCGCAGTGTCGCCTCATAGAGCCTATGTCTTCATGTTGTTGATATATGGAACCTATTAACTATCAATATCATCATATCTCATATCAACCTTGATGCTCGAACATCAAAGTGTCCCCCCCAACGCAAGGCTCGGAGCTTCGCTTATCGTGATTTGCTCCCAGAAATATTGGATGTCAAAATCATAACAAAATTCCAAAATTTCCTTTTTCCCTATTCCTCTATTCACCGTCCTATACCTTGATGCTCGAACAACTTAGTGTCCCATCTGTAAGACTCAGAGCTTTGAACATCATGAGTGCATTGAGAAACATCGTATGGCGGTATCTAACAAAATCACACCTTGTTCCTAATCTTAACTTTGTCTAACTCAACGATGAGTCTCTTGCATGTTCCACTATCATAAACATGTCATACATGCTTTTCATAGATGAAATATCATGGAATCATTGTTAATCCATACATTCTAAACTAAAATGGTGAATACCCATATGTTTATATGATTGTACATGTAACACCCCAAACCCGGCCTAGACATTATGGCCGAATCTGCGGTGTCACATTGATGTGTTTTTTTTCAAGAACTTGCTCTTGTTGATAAAATCTTGTTTGAAGATTAAAGCCTCTTTGTTAATTCTTAAATCATCTTAGTCATTTGTTAACCATTTTAAATCGTCATTACTTTTAAAACATCGTTCGTTGCGAAAGCATTTCAACAATGTTGCGAAAATATGTTGTTTTGAAAACAATTATCGTTTTGGAAAACTGCACTCTACTTTAACAGATATAAATCATCATAAATAAAATCTTAAACTGAAAGCTAAAAAAATGGAGAGGCCTTATTACATAAATAAAAACCTAGAACGAAATTTAACAGTAAATAAAAGCCAAATAAAAGAAAACAAGAGCAGTAGTGTTGGCCGCCTCTGAGTCCCTCGTAGCACAGATCCGCCTAATACTGGGGATTACCTGTACAGTTAAACAGTGGGGTGAGTTTGCAAAAACTTAGTGTGTAATCCCCTAATATACAATCAGTCAAACATACAGAATGGAGTAACAATCTGGCCTAAGCCCATTACCGAAGTAAGATCAGTAAGAACAGTATGCAATCATTTATCAGTATGCATGATGCATGTTACCCCCAACCATCCCTGCACTCCATCTCCTGTCCAACCCTGCACTTACTGTGGGGAATAAATCACCCACCCATCCCTACACTTACAGAGTTAGCACCAGTTGCGGCACTAACTAAAATCGCACAAAGCTGCCAGTAAGCAAAATAGCCAAAAACCCTAAACAGAACGGTTATAAACCATAATTAGGATGGCACAGAGCCATAATTAGGATGGCACAAAGCCATAATTAGGATGACATAGAGCCATAATCAGGATGGTGCAGAGCCATAATTAGGATGGCTAGAAGCCATGCACTTCCTCCATCAATAATCACCCATCCTCATGTAGAATGTCATGCCATACAATCATACGTGAATGCAGAATGACGTGCTCAGTCATAGTCATATATATATATCATACAAAAAATCAATTATACATAGTATAAGAAGCATAACAGCCATTTCCCCTAAAGGTGTATTACGATCATTTTACCCTATAGGGGTACTTTGGTCATTTCTACCATAATGGGTCTAGACTCACTTACCGACCCGTCAGAAGGTCTACAGTCGTCTCAAGCAACTTGCGTAACCTCAACATGCATAATAGTGTGAATGGGCCTAAAGCTCATTATGTGGCCCATGTGGGCCCATATGCCCGTGTGGCCTACTAAGCCCAGAATTAACCACTGCCATACGAACTACATAGCCCAATCTAGTGATATTACCTGTGTGGGCCCATAGCCTGCTGGGCCCTTCCGGCCCATTACGGCCTTAGCCCATAAGATCACTCATGGCGCCTTTGCAGGCACATGCACAGATTTTGTGGACTCGATTGTTCACATGAGAGTTTACATGCTCATGTGGCCTTAAAGCCCAATCTTCTGGCTTTTCAGCTTTTGCCGTTGTACAGTCTATTCAGTGTGTACACACACACACACCTGTTTGTGAAACAGGTGATTACCCTTCGCGCACCAACCTACAATCATCCCAACATACAGTCAGTCCTCCATTCATTACCGTTCAAACAACACTTAATCCCCAAAACAATAAATACTACCAACCTTGACTAAGTAATATGCGATTTATCTCTCTTAGATTACTGACTAAAATGATCGTATGTCCCTTGCTGACTTATTGCATAACGACAGATCTTATTAGAATGGATTGACTATAAACGTGGCTTTATTCCACAAATATTAACCTTTCAAAAACAAATAAATATTCGGCGTACCCGAAAATAAGATAACATCTTACCTTGGATAAATAATGGGAGGTAGAGTTTTGATGACTTGAGAACTCTTGCCCTCCTTCACTTCTCAAGTATGCCTAAACCCCACCCACAATGCGAGAAAGGGACAAAAGTCAAAGTCAGAGAACATAGAGAGAAGAACTATTCGGTTTCTATAAACAAAAGGGATAAGAGAGAACAGATTGAATGAGAAGAGCAAATATGAACACCTACAGTTCTGTCAGGAACTCTTGCAAAAAATGAAGTAATCTACCAATAGCAAAGTATGGAAGCAATTTTGTCAAGAATAGGGAGAGAAGATAAAACCATGAGCAATCGGTCTACTGAATAGAAAGAAGAAAAGAGGAAAGAAAAGAATGGGGAAGGAATAATCGGCTAGGAAATTGAAAGAAAACAAAGTAGAGCTTTAACACTATTTCGCCAAAGCAAAGAAAAAGTAGAAGGTAGAACCAACTGATGAGCAATTCGGCAGAGATTGAAACAAAAGAAAGAAGAGAGAGACTTAAAAAGAACAACACAAAGTTTCGGCACTTGACAACTAGGGGTTTCAGACAAAATGAAAACTAAAACTAAAAACAATTGAGAGGAGAGCAAAAACAACACAACCAAAAATATCCTAAAATAAAAAAAAAAACAAGACTAATTTTGGCTTCAGAATAAAGAGTGACCCTGAAACCTGAGCACTAAGAGAGGAAAACCCCACATAGCTAAAACCCTATAATCCAAAAACCCATACGGTACAACACCCCCTACTTTTCAAACTCCTAGTTTTTCTCCCCAATCTCCTCCTAAAAACCTCATTTATCTCCTCCTTGATTTGCTCCTAATATCACTCCCTCTTTCCCCCCACTCTCAGAGTTTGAATCCACCTCAAATACTAGCTGTCCCATGTAGCAAAATAAATACTCCTTATATGATTATGCCAACACTCGAACCCCAGACCACAATGCATACCCACACGCCACTTACCACCTTTACTAGCTATCTCTTTGTGTCATATTTCTGCCACTGTTATACTTAAAGCCTATATGCTATCATCAAGGTTCCTTTAAGAGAAGAAATTTTTTTTTTGTAGAAGCCAGGATTTGAACCCACAACTTTGCCAACACTTCCCCAGATGCTAAATCACTGAAGCAGGCATACAATTGTCATTTTCTTGCACATCCAAAAACTTACGTACAGTCTCCTAGCTATTCCCATGCTTGAGGCCCAATACTTCTAGGCCCAAATTCAGGGCGTCATAGTACATGTACTTAGCCTTTACTGGGTTGAAGTGTAAAAACTCACCTAACACTTCTTTGTCTCCTCCTTCACTCAACTTTTTCGAACACCAGAGCTTCCATTCCCCTAATAGCTAAGCATGGCAACCCAAAACCATGAGTTAGACTTAGCATTTGCAGTTGAAAACTTAATTTTCCAGAAACATGTAAATTCTTAAAATGGTTCTGAAAACCATTTTAGCTTTTTTTTCTAAGTCTTATGTACACCAAATGTAACATCCCCAAATAGAATCTTAATATTCAAATACTATTTAGAGAATGGGTCAAATAAGATGAGCCTAGAAGTGAGTTGTGTTAATGCTAGTCCAAAGATATGAACCATTGACACCTTTGGATTTGGTGAGCACTGAATTAGAACAAAGTGAATAATAACTAAGCCGCTAAAGAAAGGTTCACCCCTAGAAGCCTCTATTAGTGTACATAGGATGAGCAGAGTCTGTTATAGGTAAATAAACATTGTGACAAGAAACATTTGTCAGTAATAAAGAACACCCCTAAAAGATGACTTTGAAGTAGTTAAGTTATAGGGAAACAATATTTAAAGTTCAACTGAATGTGAATTAAGATAGTTGAAAACCAAAGAAAAACACTTGTTTAGCTTCCTTTGAATTTGTAAGATTTGGATAAGACCACCAAAAGACTAATGTGATGTTTGTTGAGTCTAATAAAGTCTAGGGACAAGTCAAAGCGTATAAGGCAAGAAATATATCTTATATATCTTTCCTCGAGAGAGCAAAACCAAAGAAAGACAGGAAAGCTCCTCTAGGTTAAGCATAAGGCTTAACGTATGGCGAGTTTTAGAGTTCATAAGTAAATAAAATATTGTCCGCCCCCTAAGACTTTTGATGTTTATGTGGGCATGTAGTCTATGAAAAAATTTGATGTGAGATGCTGTTAGGAAAGGATGCCCAGTAAAGCACATAGTGGACTCAAGTAATAGAGTTTCCACCAAGAAGGCGTGATGCACCAACATGTTATCAGTCAAGCTATCAGATGCACCCTAATGAAGGATGGGCTAGGACCCATGCATAAGTTATATATACGTCTATATTCATGTATGTGTTGCTTTACAGTTGTTGTGTATTTAACTAGTGATAACATGGATTAGTACACGTGCCGAACATCCACTAGAGTAAAGGAAAATATCTAATTGACCGGGTGAGTGAAGATGAACTATCCATTACTTCCTCAAGAAGTATTCTATGCCTATATAAGGGTGAGCTGAGGGGAAAAACCTCTCATCCTTTAGGATTAGCCAGGAATGAGAGGATTAGCTCTGAGATGCCCCTTGGTAGGTAAGTCTCCAACCTTGCATCCTAAGCTGCCACAGAGTACTTTTGTTTAATTTGGTAAATCAATCTTGGTAGAGCTTTGCTAGGTGATTTTAGTGTTTGAGGTAAAAGTAAAAATGAGTTAGATTATCAGTTCTTGCTGAGTTTTTCTATGGTTTAACATTTAGGGGCTACTAGTTTACTCGATAGAAGCCAAATCTGATGGTTAAAGCCGCAAAAGGTAAGGATAATGTGAGGATATCGTGAGAGTCCTGTGAATGCCTCATGAATCTCTAATTGATCTCTTTGTGTATGTTTGTATATTCATATGTTGATCCTTTTTGTTCACAATTATTTTGTGAAATAAGAAAAAAAGGCATGCAAATGTAGTGTGTCGGTTCTGTGATAATAAAAGCTTGGTGAACTTGTATGTGATGCTTGCATGATGTTATGTGCCTCTGTTAGGAAAGAGAAATTTGTGCACGATAAATGTGTAAGAAATGTGTTAGCCTGATGATATGTTTTTTCTCCATAGAAGAAAGTATAAACGTAAAGAATGCACTTGAAAGTATGTTTCTGTTCGTAATAAGTAAGTATGTACATGCATAAATACACTTGAAATCATGATGGAGTTTGTACATAAGTAAGTCTCTACATGAGGAGTCTGCATGGATAAGTTGAATAAGATGTATAGGTTTGCATGTCGAGTCTGCTTGTGTGTGTGTCCGTTGGGACAATAAATAGAAATTCTAATATGGAAGTCCATGGCTATGGCAAGAAGACTATATAGTGTAAGACCTAGTCTGAGACTATGGCATCATATAGGAAAGTGAAGACCATATAGTGTAAGACTTAGTTATGGTGGCTATGGCATCATATAGGGATAGAAGGCCACATAGTGTAATACCTAGTTTTGGACTATGGCGTCATGTGGGGAAAAAGATAAAGGATGGTTGGGCAAGTACCAAGTGATGAGGAACAAACCTCAAGACATTGAGTTTAGGTAAATCCTTATCATCGAAAATGTCATTTACTGAAATGTGAAAGCCTTTGTTGCAGTTCTCTATTATATGTGAGCCCTTGTGATAGAATATGTTATATATGGAAGACTTTGTGGTTGTTCTCTGTTATACGTGAGCCTTTATGGTGATATCTGTTATGTGGAGCCTTAGTGGCTGACTCAGTGAATGTGCTTTCATGGCAAATTATGTTAAAGTGGATGCCTTTGTGGTTAATTCTAGACACCTTTATCGTTATCTATTGATCAATCAAGTGTCTAAAGCTTCCGAGAATGAGGGAAGATATCTTAAGTCAAGAATACGCCTTGGTGGCATAGTTTGCGAAATAACCTTGAGACAACGAATCAAAGGCAACACCAAATTGCTGAACTCTAAATGAAAGTGCAGTTATGAAACTTGTGATAATGAAAGATTGGTGAGGAACACATCAAGCTGAGGAATAGACGAAGTCTACCTTGCCCACAGATTCAAAGTATGTCTTGAGTTTAAGATCATAAGTAAGTTGAATGATACTAATAGAGGTAAGATCGTTTATAGAATATTAAAGGATACAAGGTATGTAGAGATTAATGCATGTTCTTGCTGAGTTGATGAGTACTTGTTTGGTTCTATAGAGTAAATTGTGATGTATTGTATTTAATATGAAATGATGAATCAATGTATGATAATGCCTCACTAAGTTCTTGTGAACTTATTATGGATGCCTTTGATTGTAAGACTTGTTAGAAAGATGGGAGATGAGAGATGATGCTAACGTTACACTAAAGGAGTAGCTACCTGTATTGATATCCATACAAAGAAGAGAAGAATTATGGCGGAGTTATGGTCCACACTGAAGGAAGAACTAAGAAAGCCATATGACTAGTTAGAAGTATTGATAACATATGAGTTTATATGAGAAGCCTTATGGCCAAGTTCAAGTCTGCACACAAAATGAAATACTCTATAAGTGATAGAAATGAGGTGAAACAATAATTTTATTTGTAACACCCCAAACCCGGCTCGGACGTTATGGCCAGATCTGGAATGTCACATGGAAGTTACATTCGAATCAGACTATTCAATAACAAGTTTCTTCCATTTTAAAACCCCGTTTAGTGTTTGGACATAGAACCAAAAATCCGGTTAAAACCATTTTATAACTTGAAAATGTATTTGTTGTATTCAATTATTTGAAGTAATGAAAACTCTTAATATTTGAAAACATTATGTGTGAATTTCTTAAAACCATTTGTTATTAATTTTGAAAACCCGATTAACTACTTTAACGGTTTGAATAATAAAATAGATCAAACACGAAAGTTAAAATAAAACCCCATTATTACATAAATAATACCCAAACTGAATTAAATAAAAAAAATTTGAAAGCAAATGACATGTGGCCACCCTAAGTCCCTCGCAGCTCCAAATCATCTAAGGCTGGGGGTTACCTGCACATTTAAAACAAAAGGTGAGTTTGCGAAAACTTAGTGTGCAACACCCTAACAGAATAGACTGGGCCGAAGCCCTATACAGAAACAGATTAGTCTGGGCCTTAGCCCTATACAGAAACAGAGTGGGCCCAAGCCCATTACAGAATCAAAACAGTGTGTGCATGAAAGCCCAACCTAGTCCAACCATCACACCAACCATACCAACCATCACACCATGTGGGGAATAACTCGACCCACCCAGCTCGCACACCAATACGCAACCATGCTGCTAATAACAGATATCGTGGCAGTGCCACTAGAGTCAGAATGCGTGGCGAAGCCACTATACAGAATTGCGTGGCTGAGCCACTATAACAGAGCTACCTCCAACATCATACCCAACCCCATGCAGAATAACATATCATAATCAAAGATAACATGCATGGAGATTAATAAACACAGATATAGTCATACATATATCAGACAACCTATCCTTAGGGGTATAAAGGTCTTTTAGGCAGTCAGCGATAAAATAGTAATTTTACCCCTCAGGGGTATTTTGGTAATTTTACTACGTTTCAGAGTCTTGGCACCTAATACGACCTCCTAACAGGTCTACCGTCATGCTGGGCGACTCAGATAGTTTATATGGTCAAAACAGTGTATATGGGCCCAAAACCCTTATTAGGCTTGGGCCTAGGTGGGCCCACATGCTCGTGTGGCCCATTCAGTCCAGTTTTACATATGGCATCACAAGCCTTATCGATCAACATACCAACGTTCACTTACCGAGCAATTCGCCTATATGGGCCCGTAGGCCCATTGGGCCCATTTCGACCTGTAACGGCCCAAATACACGAAATCGCACTTAATACCCTCCATAGTCTATTGCCCATGATTCGTGGGCTCGGTTCAGCCCACAAGCATTCGCAAGTTCGTAAGGCCCCGAATGCCGACGTTTCGGCATTTCGACTTTTCAGCTTTTGCCGATCTATTCTACAGTAGGGTGTGGTTACACACCTGATAGTGAACTAAGCCGTTGACGCGTGCCCAACCTATTATCACAACGATATTAATTAATACCTTGACCAACGTGTTGAGAGAACCATACTCAAGGTTTGTTCAATGATTACCTACCACTACTTCGCTTGACTACTATTTCACGTGATTAACTTGTACCCCCTAACAATTGATTGAACGCCGATAGATTTGGCACCTACGAACAATGATGAACCCAACCAAAGGAGAAGGGTTAAAGGAGTATTAACCCGACAATAAAACCTTAAATCTCATCAAAAGGGAAACCCTAACACAAATCAAAATCTGAAACTAAACAAGAAGTACTAACCCAAGAATTTGTTTGACTGAATCGATGGAATATAGGAGTAGTTGACCACTTGCAAAGCCTAGTATTTAAGTAGAAACGAATCCAAACTACCTTCTAATGGTAGGACAGAAGAGTCGTGGTCCCAAAACCAAATGATTGTCGATGAGAATGATGGTTAAGTACGATACCCAAAAGAGAAAGGTGGTTCGGCTATTATGGAGAAATTCGGCAGAGTATTGAGCGAATAGAGAAAAAAAGGAGAAAATGGGATTCAACTAAATGAAGAGTCAAGGAAGGAAACAAAGAAAAGATTTGGCTAAGAAGTTAAGAAAAGGATCAAGGCCAAGGGAGAAATTCGGCCAATTGAATGAAGAAGAGACTTAAAGAAAAGAAAAGAGAAGAGGAGTATGGTTTCGATTGTGCAGAGAGAAAGGTGTTAACAATAATTCGGCTTGGATTTGAAATTAGAGAAAAAGAAAGCTAACTCGGCAGAAATGAATGAGAAGTAGGAGATCTCCAAAAGGGAATTCGGCAAGAATAGAAGAAAATCAGGTTGACAACCACTAACCCGAGAAAAGACCCGAACGGTCAACAAGCAATATACGACAAAATGGAATTGACAAAGAAAACCACCGAAGTCCAAATGGAAAAACACTTAAGAACCCTACACTAAAACCAGCACCACTTACAAAACACAAAAGAAGCAAAAACGAAAACCCCTCAAGTTGACACAAAGGAAATTTGGCACCTACCCAACCAAATACCGAAAATGCACATAAGCATACCCCAAATTTCGCCACACTCTCTTCCATTCAACTTCTCCTTTTTTCTCTCCTTGAACATCTCTTTGACTTGTTCCATGATTCACTCAACTTTCAATTTGAATTCAATTCAAATTCTCAAGACCAAGTTAACTACAGACTTCTAGTCCAACTCCAATTCCTCCCTAGCTTAAGTAGCAAAATAACAACCCTTAGCTGGCGATGGGATTTGAACCTCCTACCTCCTCCCCTTTGCATGTGATGCCACCTTCCTGCATCTCATGCGGCGCCACTTTGCTACTCCACCAGAGGCTCCCTTTGAGTCATGGACTCACAACAACTTTGTTTAAGTCCTACAAGCTAACATCCATATTCCCCTAAGCCTAAAAATTAAAATTTTGCCCAAGGTTTGGCTTGAACCCAGGCCTTCTTAAGGGCCCCCAAACACCTCCAAACCACTTACACAACACACCAAACATGCAATTATCAATTTATGAAATAAATCAAAGACCCTAAAATTTAGGGCGTTACAGTATTTTTCAAATTGTCAATATGATTTTTTACACTATACAAGAAGTTATACTAATAAGAAAATATGAGGTAATTTAGTAAATGAAAGTAGAAAACTTGATAAAGTCATTACTTGTCAAGTACATAGGCGAATATAAGGGTTTAGGTTACATTTGTTTTAGGGGGTAACACCCAATACTCGGATCCGGTCGATCAGTTTGGGTGAATGGCGTTACACCAAATGACTTAAAACCTTACCGGCTCTCTAAATTTTCTACTTTTCTGACTGATTCCTCAAGATCATTGCTCCATGTTAAGCTTTCCTTAACCATCATTTCCTTAGAGCAACCACGGAAGATAAAGAAGAGAAAAGAATAAAATAGAATTTAGAGGAATCCACATGAGGATTCACTTCTCAGCCTTTATTTCACCAATCACACTTGATCTTTAACCATTTAGAGACCATCCATTGACAATCATTTTGTCTTTCACTAACAAACTAACTAGTTTTAATCTATCCAAAATAGACTTAGATTTCAACCATGCTCCATTTCATTTCTAACCTTTCCTATTTTTTTAGTAGAGACCGGCAGCTTACAGTTTTATTCAATTAGATCCCCAAATTGCTCCTAATTTTTGGGTTTAAAGAAAATTAGGTGTGACACTCTATGCTCGTATAAATAGGTTCATAAGGTCTTTTACATGAAATCGAAATCATATTCACATATAATACCATTTCATAATATAATTTCAATTCATTATTATGTATCAAGTTCATACTTTATAACCTTTATTAACCAAACTCGAACTCCATATGGGTACACATATCATCCAATCAACACTCCAATTGGAACCTTAATGCATCATGGGATAAATAGAAGTAAATATACTAACATACAGATTGCATCACTAGACAAATAAAAGCAAATATACTAGTACATACATTGTATCATTGGACGAACCAAAGCAAATATACTGGCACATTAAGTGCATAAACCCATACACAATCAATCCTATGATATGCCAACTAATAGGGTATGCAAATATACTGACTTTACTCGAACAATTAATAGGGTATGCAATATAATATTTCATCTAAATTCATATTCAATGTAACGCCCCAATATAGGGGTTGTAATTTTCATGTTTTGACACAAATTGCTTGTTTGGCATGTTGGCTAGATGATTTGGGTGTGTTTGGGAGTGTGTGAGAAGCCTGGGTTCAAACCTTGGCTTTGGCAAAATTTTTAGTTTTTCTCTTAAATGAATCTGGACACTGGGACATAAGCCTTTTAAATAATAGTGGTTGTTTTAAGTCACAAAAAGCTTAGTGGCCAGTTGGTAAGAGGCGTGTGGTGTGTGCATGAGGTCTAAGGTTCAATTTGTGGCATAGGCAAAGGAGTTATTTATTTTGCTGACTAAACTTGGAAGGAGGTGGAGTGGGATTAGAACTCTATGGTTGAATTGGTCATAAGAGTTTGAATTGAATTTGAATGGGAGGTTGGAGTAAATCAAGGAGAAATCAGTAGAGAGATTTGTGGAGATATTCAAGGAATTTGAGTGTGAGGGGAGTTGTAGCCGAATTGGGGTGTCTTGAGTAGGTAAATTCAACTAGGGGGTCCCTTGAGTGTGCATTTTTGGCAAGCTTGTGAGGGAGTAGGTGCCAAATTATTTTTGTCATTTCGAGTTCTCTTTTGACATTTCGCTGTTGCGATTTCTTCTCTGGCCAAATAGTAACTACTTCCTGACAACTCGGAGTTGCATTTTTGGTCAATTTCCAATAAATCAAGCTTTCTTTTCTTGAATTGCCGAAGAGCCTTTCTCATCTTTTGGTCTCTTTTCTATTCATTCATCGCCTAACATTATTCTTCTCCCTCTTGCTTCTTTACTCTTTTGGTTGCCGAAATACACCTCTCTTCTTAGCACCTTGTTCTAAAAGTCAAATTCTCTCATTCATCTCTACCTCCACTTTTGTGATAGCCCTAGTTCGACCTTAGTCGGGAAGCGGTTTCGTGACCGCTAAACCGAGTCCTTAAAATAGTTAATATTGTTTTTCAATGCTTCAATTAAGTGTTAATTACATGTGTGGGAGTTGTGGATTGGAATTTTGACAAAGTCAATACGAATTTATTGAAAAGGGTTTAGTTGAAAAAAAAAAAACTTAGAAACTTAGCTAGACAATTTTGGAAGGACTAAAATAAAATAAGCTAAAAACTAATAGATTTGCATGTCAATATTCCCCTTAGAAGAAAGTGGCCGGCCATGCATTTGTTTCCATTGGTTGCTTCATTATTTTATAATTTGTAATTTAAGTTAGTGGGATGATGATGATAGAAAAAAAAAATAAAGTAATGAAATAAAAGATTTTGAAGAAATTTTTAGTTCTTCTTGCCGTGAGTTGAAGAAGATAGAGAAGAGAAGATTTTAGGCTAACATTCGGCCATATCGATTCAAATCAAAGGTAAGAAATCTTTGCTACTTTTCTTTTAATTTCTAAAATAAGGTGTATGAGTAAGTGTTTAGTCTAGCCCATTTTGAAATTTTCAACTTCCATGGTGATTAGGGCATTCGGCTAAGGCTAAATCAATAGGAAAGGGGTTGTTGTTTTATGCCATTATGAATAAGGGTTGAAACATGCGTTTTGAACTTCTTGAAAGTGCATATTTGTGATCCAAGTATTTTGTGGAAATCCTTAGCTAGCGTAGTTGTGTTTGCCGATTTTCAATTTGAAGTATTAAGCATAACTCGTGTGTTTTGTGTGGTAAATACTTGAGTGGTGGATTAAAAATATGAAATTTGTTGGCTAAGCAAAACAAATGGCCGAATGATACTCATTGTGAATGTTTCTTATTTAGTTAATGATTGGGGTTTAGAATATGCGAATTTGAAGGTTTGGTGCAAGGTGTTTTATATTCAACCATTAGCTAAACATTGTTAAATTTGGATACTTGAGTGTTCGGCAAATGGCTTGTTAAGGGGAGATTTTTCAATGGTTGGTGAATGGAAGAAGTCATGCTTGTTGAGTTATATTTTGCTTGTGAGCTTTCGGTTTTGCTTTTATTAGAGGAGTGAAATTTTGATAATTATTAAATGGGCTCTAGTTTAGTCATGTCTATGTTACTTAGATGAGAAATGCATAAGTTGACCTTGATAGGCCGAATGGGAAGTACGGTATTGAGTTAAAATTTTAAGATAAGGAATTTAGTTGAATTTTGAGCTAAACTATATGTGCTTCCATGTGATTTTAATTGTTAGTATAGGAATAGTTAAATTGTGACGAATTCTTACTTGTGGTTAGCCGAATTTGAATTTAGAAATGTATAGATGGACTTCCTATGTCTATAGTAAATTTCGTTAAGGATGATTTAATTGTTTCGAACATTCGGTCAGAGTAGCATTGTGCCATCTTTATGAGGTTTGATGTTTTGAATTGAAAATGTATATGTGTTATAAAATTCATGTGGGTCGAAGGAATCGGTAAGTAAAACTATGAGATGGCATTAAAGCTTCTAAAGTGGTTGTGAATGGTTGAGCCTAAACCAATTGTGAACTTAATCGAATGGAGGAGTTATAAGCTAAAAATGTTAGAAAACGCCTTATGGCTAAAGCATTTAGGTGCTAACCTATTCGGCTTTTGTTAATTAGGGAGACATGAGTACTGAATTGGATTAAAAGACCTTGTCTACTACATTTGATAAATGAATTTGATTGTAAATTGTAATGTATTTATGCTTGGCCGAATGTAGGTGTGATAAGGGAAATTACATTGTATGTCTTGATTGAAATGAAGGTGTAAATTATCAATAGAGATGTGTGAATAAAATTGATATGATTGTATTATTTATTTAAGCTCAAGAGCTTAGAGGGGCAACTTCGGACAAAGGAAAGGCCAAGGTCACGGAATAGTCAATTCGAAATTTCTCGGAAAGATACGAAGTAAGTTCTTGAGTAACAAATCCTTAAATATGATAAAGTGAAATTATAATATTTATATATGCATAATATGCGAATTCAAATGGCAAATGTTGTGTCTAAATGAAAAATTTTGGAAATGAGAGTATGAGTAAATATGAGATACCGAATACTAAAGTGGAATCTTAATGTATTTGGATATAAATTTGTATTCCTTGCTTACAAATAAATAAGCCGTATGAAATATGTTTGGTAGTATGCCGAAACTTGTGTTTCTGTATTTGAAATGTTATTGAAAGATGATATGATATGTATGCCGATATATGTAAGTAGAAATTTCAAAGTTAAAGCCGAGCTTAGTCTCGAAGGGCTTTCGAGCCAAAGTTAAAGCCGAGCTTAGTCTCGAAGGGCTTCCGAGCCAAAGTTAAAGCCGAGCTTAGTCTCGAAGGGCTTTCGAGCCAGAGTTTAAGCCGAGCTTAGTCTCGAAGGGCTTAAAGCCAGTGATAAGATCCGGATTTGGCCTTGAAGTCCATTCGTGGTGGAAATCAGATATGGGTTAAATGTATAAGCTCACGTACGAATAATTATATAAATAGTATGCCTTAACAAAACATATGCGCCACTTAATGTAAGGAAGGCAGGTATGCATTCTATGCTTGTAATGATTTAGCAGGTCATTGAATTCGTTTAGTTGAGTCGGTAAGAATTTGTGAACTATTATTTGATATCGCGGGTATGTATAAGAAATTTGATGTTGAGGTGTGTAACTTTATACTCGATTGATTTTGCAAAGAAGAAATCTGAACTACTCGATTTTGAGCGAATAACTCGTTGAATGCATTTGAGCTTCTTTTTGTGATAAACATGTGAGTGAGTTAGTAATATGGGTATGAGCATATTCGGCCAAAGAAGGTTTTAATCATGAGTTGTTAATATTACGCCCTTTACTTATTTTGATTGAATTACTTAAGTACTTACTAGGCAAGTCATTGCTTACTCTGTTGTCCCTGCTTTTGATTTTGTAGATCTTGATCGGAAGCTACGGTCTCGGGAGTTTCAGAATTTAAGTCATCTACACTATCACTCATCTTTTGGTACCGGTAACTAAATCTAGGAATGGCATGTATAGGTTGACTTTTGGTGTTCAAACAAACATATTTTGAATTTTGTAACTAAATTAGGCCATGCGAAAATGGCTCTCTTAAGATTTTCACTTTGATAGTTATGGTAATAATTCGATTATGTTATACATGAATGGTTGTGAATGCATGTTTGGAAACTAGTCTCGAAGTATGCCATACTTCTAATATGGAAATATATGAAGTAAAAGTGATGAACGTGACTAGGGATGAGTTCATTTCGTACATTGTTTTGAATGCGATAAATTGGTTTAGTTGTGTTCGGTTGACGAGCTTTTGCGCAACTTTTGTCAATTATATCGATAGGTTTAGTATATGATCTTCTTTTATTATCATGCGGCTTTTCAAAAAAAATAGTCTGGTGATGCCCCTCGACCCTCCTGCGATGGGACCGGGTCTAGGGGTGTTACATTTTATTGGTATCAGAGCTACGGTTTAGTCGATTCTCGGACTACCGTAGTAGGTTTGAGTCTAGCTATACATGCCATTTAGTGTCATTTTGATAGTGGGATGACTTCTGATATTTGAAATGTGATTTTTGGTATAGAATGGATCCCGAACCCGATCGAACCGTAGCGGACGATGTTGAAAGTGTAGCTCCTGCTCCCGCGCAAGGGACAGCGCCACCTGACTCTCAGCCAAATATGGGTCATCGAAATGATGATATTAGACCAGCTTTTTATGCGATGATGAGTGACTGGTTCGCTCAATTCACCAGATCAAATCCAGCTGTTCCGTAACCTCCGCCCCCGAATACTCCGTTTCCGACCTTCATGACCCCACCTGTGACCGATCCAATGAGATCGAGTAGGCCCCCTGTTGACAAAATTAGAAAATATGGGGCCGAAGAGTTCCGAGCTACTCCTAGTGACGATGCCGAGCGGGCCGAGTTTTGGTTCGATATTACCATCTGAGTGTTCGATGAACTATCCTGCTCACTCGAGGAGTGTCTTAAATGTGCGGTGTCTCTGTTACGTGACGCTGCCTACTACTGGTGGAATACTCTGGTTTCTGTTGTTCCGAAGGAACGGGTCAATTGGGAATTCTTCCAAACCGAGTTCCGAAAGAAATACATCAGCCAGAGATTTATTGATCAAAAACGGAAGGAATTTCTAGAACTCAAACAAGGTCAGATGTCAGTGGCTGAGTACGAGAGGGAGTTTGTACGCCTCAGCCGCTATGCTCGCGAATGTGTATCCTCTGAAGCTATCATGTGTAAGCGTTTTGAGGATGGATTAAATGAAGATATCAGATTGCTGATGGGGATTCTGGAAATTAAGGAGTTTGTCGTGCTAGTCGAGCGGGCTTGTAAAGCTGAAGAACTCAGTAAAGAGAAAAGAAAAGCCGAAGGTGGAGATAGAGAGTTCCGTAAGAGGTCCACGGGGAAATCTGTTCAACAATCTTCCAAGAAGACTAGAGATGACATGGGCCGATCTAAAAATACATCGAGTCTTCCTAGATATGAACGTCCTCGACCTTCCGCGAGTTCGCGGGCCACTTCTTTTGCCAGTGTCGGAAATGAACGTCGGGATAGACAGGATTGCAACTATTGTGGTAAATGGCACTCGGGGAGTTGTAGGCATCGTGACCGCTCTTGTTTTAGATGTGGTTCTGCCGACCATTTTATTAAGGATTGTCCGAGAAATGATGAACGCACTCTCGATCCGACTCAGAGACCTAGTGGTGCAGCTTCACGGGGTAGACCACCACGCCGGGGTGGAAATATTAGCGGCAGTCAGAGAGGGACTAGAGACACTGCGGTTAGATCCGAGGCTCGTGCACCTGCCAGAGCGTATGCTATCCGTGCCCGTGAAGAAGCTTCTTCTCTGGATGTTATTACTGGTACTTTCACACTTTTTAACACTGATGTTGTTGCTCTGATTGATCCTGGTTCAACCCATTCGTATGTATGTGAAACTTTAGCCTCTAGTAAGACTCTTCCTGTTGAGTCTACTGAATTTGTAATTCGAGTGTCGAACCCTTTGGGCCGTTGTGTTCTAGTTGATAAAGTATGCAAGAAATGTCCGTTAATGGTTCGAGATTTTTGTTTTCCGGCTGACTTGATGCTTCTTCCATTCAACGAATTTGACATTATTCTCGGAATGGACTAGTTGACCGTTCATGACGCGATAGTAAATTGTAAGCTAAAAACTATCGATTTACGATGTTCGAATAATGAAATAATCCGAATCGATTCCATTGGTCTAAGTGGACCACCTGCAATAATTACAACCATGATAGCTCAGAAATATGTGAGGAAGGGTTATGAAGCGTATTTGGCCTATGTGCTAGATAACAAAGTTACCGATCGAGAACTTGGGACGGTGCCCGTAGTCTGCGAGTTTTCAGATGTCTTTCCCGAAGAATTACCGGGATTGCCACCGGTAAGAGAGGTCGAGTTCTTTATAGAATTGATTCCAGGTACGACACCGATTTCGATTGCCCCGTATCGTATGGCACCTACAGAGTTAAAGGAATTAAAATCTCAGCTGCAAGAGTTGACGGATAGAGGCTTTGCGCGACCTAGTTTTTCGCCTTGGGGTGCACCAGTTTTGTTCGTGAAAAAGAAAGACGGGACTATGAGATTGTGCATCGACTATCGACAGCTGAACAAAGCCACGGTGAAGAATAAGTATCCGTTGCCCCGAATTGATGACTTGTTTGATCAGTTGAGAGGAGCCTTAGTATTCTCGAAAATTGATCTGCGATCCGGCTATTATCAGCTGAGAGTTAGAGATTCCGACGTACCGAAGACGGCATTCTGAACAAGATACGGTCACTACGAATTTTTAGTGATGCCGTTTGGACTCACCAATGCCCCCGCGGTATTCATGGACTTGATGAATCGGGTATTTAGGCCGTTTTTGGACCGCTTTGTAGTAGTGTTCATCGATGATATTTTGATTTACTCTCGCAATGAGGCCGAGCATGCCGAGCATTTAAGACTAGTACTTCAGACCTTACGTGAAAATCAATTGTATGCGAAATTCAGCAAGTGCGAATTTTGGTTGCGCGAGGTCGGGTTTTTGGGCCATATAGTATCTGTTTCGGGTATTCGAGTGGATCCAAACAAAATTTCAGCCATCCTCGACTGGAAACCTCCTAAGAATATTTCTAAGGTCCGAAGCTTTTTAGGACTCGCTGGTTATTACCGACGATTCGTCAAAGGTTTTTCGATGATTGCGACTCCTTTGACGAGACTGCTGCAAAAAGATATCAAATTCGAATGGTCGGATAAGTGTCAGCAAAGCTTTGATCAGCTAAAAACCCTTTTGACAGAAGCTCCAGTATTAGTTTAACCGGAAACCGGTAAAGAATTTGTAGTTTATAGTGATGCATCTCTGAACGGTTTAGGCTGCGTTTTGATGCAAGAAGGCCGGGTTATTGCTTACGCTTCGAGACAATTGAAGCCTCACGAACGAAATTACCCGACTCATGACCTTGAACTAGCCGCTATTGTTTTCGCCTTGAAGATTTGGCGACATTATTTGTTCGGTGAGAAATGTCATATCTTTTCCGATCACAAAAGTCTCAAGTATCTGATGACTCAAAAAGATTTGAATTTGAGACAAAGGCGATGGTTAGAATTGCTAAAAGATTATGAGCTTGTTATTGATTATCACCCGGGGAAAGCTAATGCAGTTGCGGACGCTCTTAGCCATAAATCTTTATTTTCCTTACGAGTCATGAACGCGAAGTTAACTATGTCAGTGGATGATGTGTTGATTGCCGAATTAGTAGCAAAACCTGTGCTACTTCAACAGATTTGTGAGGCGCAGAAAGCCGATGAGGACTTAGTTGCTAAACGAGCTCAGTGTGAGTCGAATGTAAATTCAGAATTTCGAGTCGACGGAAATGATTGCTTGAGATTTAAAGACCGATTGTGTATTCCGAAGAAGTCTGAGCTAGTTTCGATGATTTTGAATGAAGTTCATAGTAGCCGAATGTCGGTCCATCCGGGCAGTACGAAAATGTATAACGATTTGAAGCAACAGTATTGGTGGTACGGCATGAAACAAGACATCTCTGATTTTGTATCTAAATGCTTAGTATGTCAGCAAGTAAAAGCGGAACATCAGGTGCCGTCAGGATTACTTCAGCCGATTTTGATACCCGAATGGAAATGGGATCGCATTGCAATGAACTTTGTGTCGGGTTTGCCGTTGACGCCGAGCAAAAAGGACTCCATTTGGGTTGTTGTTGATCGATTAACGAAATCAGCCCATTTCATTCCGGTTCGCACTGACTATTCGCTTGATAAGTTAGCAGAATTATACGTTTCTCAGATTGTGCGATTACATGGGGTGCCGACTTCTATTGTTTCTGATCGAGACCCTCGGTTTACTTCTAGATTTTGGAGAAAACTGCAAGAAGCTCTGGGTACTAAGCTCCATTTTAGCACCGCTTTTTATCCGCAGACGGACGGTCAATCTGAACGGGTTATTCAGATACTCGAGGACATGTTGAGATGTTGCATCCTCGAGTTTAGCGGCTCGTGGGAGAAATACTTACCCCTAGTTGAATTTGCATATAATAACAGTTTCCAGTCGAGTATTCAAATGGTGCCCTATGAAGCTCTTTACGGTCGAAAATGCCGTACACCTCTATTTTGGACCGAACTTAGTGAAGACAAGATTATTGGAGTTGATTTAGTCAGAGAAGCGGGGCAGAAAGTGGAGATAATTCGCGACAGTTTGAGAATGGCATCCGATCGTCAGAAATCGTACGCGGACTTAAAGTGAAAGGACATCAAGTATCAAGTGGGTGATAAGGTGTTTTTGAAAGTTTCACCGTGGAAAAAGATACTCCGTTTTGGCCGTAAAGGCAAGCTGAGCCCAAGATTCATTGGACCGTATGAGATATTAGAATGGGTTGGACCGGTTGCTTATAGATTGTTGTTACCTCCTGAGCTTGAAAAGATTCACAATGTTTTTCACGTATCGATGCTCCGTCGGTATAGATCCAATCCTTCGCATGTGCTAAATCCGTCCGAGATTGAAATTCAACCTAATTTGAGTTATGAGGAAGAACCTATCCGTGTTTTAGCTCGAGAGGTTAAAGAATTACGATACAAAAGAGTTCCGTTAGTAAAAATATTATGGCTTAAGCATGGGATCGAGGAAGCAACTTGGGAGCCCGAGAAGGCTATGAAAGAACGATATCCAAATCTATTTTCGGGTAAGATTTTCGGGGACGAAAATCCTTTTAAGGGGGAGGGAGTTGTGACAGCCCTAGTTCGACCTTAGTCGGGAAGCGGTTTCGTGACCGCTAAACCGAGTCCTTAAAATAGTTAATATTATTTTTCAATGCTTCAATTAAGTGTTAATTACATGTGTGGGAGTTGTGGATTGGAATTTTGACAAAGTCAATACGAATTTATTGAAAAGGGTTTAGTTGAAAAAAAAAATAAAGTAATGAAATAAAAGATTTTGAAGAAATTTTTAGTTCTTCTTGCCGTGAGTTGAAGAAGATAGAGAAGAGAAGATTTTAGGCTAACATTCGGCCATATTGATTCAAATCAAAGGTAAGAAATCTTTGCTACTTTTCTTTTAATTTCTAAAATAAGGTGTATGAGTAAGTGTTTAGTCTAGCCCATTTTGAAATTTTCAACTTCC
Organism: Gossypium stocksii; assembly: GCA_020496765.1. Lineage (NCBI taxonomy): Eukaryota > Viridiplantae > Streptophyta > Magnoliopsida > Malvales > Malvaceae > Gossypium > Gossypium stocksii. The sequence continues at coordinate 50,478,732 of CM035624.1, forward strand.
ATGGTGATTAGGGCATTCGGCTAAGGCTAAATCAATAGGAAAGGGGTTGTTGTTTTATGCCATTATGAATAAGGGTTGAAACATGCGTTTTGAACTTCTTGAAAGTGCATATTTGTGATCCAAGTATTTTGTGGAAATCCTTAGCTAGCGTAGTTGTGTTTGCCGATTTTCAATTTGAAGTATTAAGCATAACTCGTGTGTTTTGTGTGGTAAATACTTGAGTGGTGATTAAAAATATGAAATTTGTTGGCTAAGCAAAACAAATGGCCGAATGATACTCATTGTGAATGTTGCTTATTTAGTTAATGATTGGGGTTTAGAATATGCGAATTTGAAGGTTTGGTGCAAGGTGTTTTATATTCAACCATTAGCTAAACATTGTTAAATTTGGATACTTGAGTGTTCGGCAAATGGCTTGTTAAGGGGAGATTTTTCAATAGTTGGTGAATGGAAGAAGTCATGCTTGTTGAGTTATATTTTGCTTGTGAGCTTTCGGTTTTGCTTTTATTAGAGGAGTGAAATTTTGATCATTATTAAATGGGCTCTAGTTTAGTCATGTCTATGTTACTTAGATGAGAAATGCATAAGCTGACCTTGATAGGCCGAATGGGAAGTACGGTATTGAGTTAAAATTTTAAGATAAGGAATTTAGTTGAATTTTGAGCTAAACTATATGTGCTTCCATGTGATTTTAATTGTTAGTATAGGAATAGTTAAATTGTGACGAATTCTTGCTTGTGGTTAGCCGAATTTGAATTTAGAAATGTATAGATGGACTTCCTATGTCTATAGTAAATTTCGTTAAGGATGATTTAATTGTTTCGAACATTCGGTCAGAGTAGCATTGTGCCATCTTTATGAGGTTTGATGTTTTGAATTGAAAATGTATATGTGTTATAAAATTCATGTGGGTCGAAGGAATCGGTAAGTAAAACTATGAGATGGCATGAAAGCTTCTAAAGTGGTTGTGAATGGTTGAGCCTAAACCAATTGTGAACTTAATCGAATGGAGGAGTTATAAGCTAAAAATGTTAGAAAACGCCTTATGGCTAAAGCATTTAGGTGCTAACCTATTCGGCTTTTGTTAATTAGGGAGACATGAGTACTGAATTGGATTAAAAAACCTTGTCTACTACATTTGATAAATGAATTTGATTGTAAATTGTAATGTATTTATGCTTGGCCGAATGTAGGTGTGATAAGGGAAATTACATTGTATGTTTTGATTGAAATGAAGGTGTAAATTATCAATAGAGATGTGTGAATAAAATTGATATGATTGTATTGTTTATTTAAGCTCAAGAGCTTAGAGGGGCAACTTCAGACAAAGGAAAGGCCAAGGTCACGGAATAGTCAATTCGAAATTTCTCAGAAAGATACGAAGTAAGTTCTTGAGTAACAAATCCTTAAATATGATAAAGTGAAATTATAATATTTATATATGCATAATATGCGAATTCAAATGGCAAATGTTGTGTCTAAATGCAAAATTTTGGAAATGAGAGTATGAGTAAATATGAGATACCGAATACTAAAGTGGAATCTTAATGTATTTGGATATGAATTTGTATTCCTTGCTTACAAATAAATAAGCCGTATGAAATATGTTTGGTAGTATGCCGAAACTTGTGTTTCTGTATTTGAAATGTTATTGAAAGATGATATGATATGTATGCCGATATATGTAAGTAGAAATTTCAAAGTTAAAGCTGAGCTTAGTCTCGAAGGGCTTTCGAGCCAAAGTTAAAGCCGAGCTTAGTCTCGAAGGGCTTCCGAGCCAAAGTTAAAGCCGAGCTTAGTCTCGAAGGGCTTTCGAGCCAGAGTTTAAGCCGAGCTTAGTCTCGAAGGGCTTAAAGCCAGTGATAAGATCCGGATTTGGCCTTGAAGTCCATTCGTGGTGGAAATCAGATATGGGTTAAATGTATAAGCTCACGTACGAATAATTATATAAATAGTATGCCTTAACAAAACATATGCGCCACTTAATGTAAGGAAGGCAGGTATGCATTCTATGCTTGTAATGATTTAGCAGGTCATTGAATTCGTTTAGTTGAGTCGGTAAGAATTTGTGAACTATTATTTGATATCGCGGGTATGTATAAGAAATTTGATGTTGAGGTGTGTAACTTTATACTCGATTGATTTTGCAAAGAAGAAATCTGAACTACTCGATTTTGAGCGAATAACTCGTTGAATGCATTTGAGCTTCTTTTTGTGATAAACATGTGAGTGAGTTAGTAATATGGGTATGAGCATATTCGGCCAAAGAAGGTTTTAATCATGAGTTGTTAATATTACGCCCTTTACTTATTTTGATTGAATTACTTAAGTACTTACTAGGCAAGTCATTGCTTACTCTGTTGTCCCTGCTTTCGATTTTGTAGATCTTGATCGGAAGCTACGGTCTCGAGAGTTCCAGAATTTAAGTCATCTACACTATCACTCATCTTTTGGTACCGGTAACTAAATCTAGGAATGGCATGTATAGGTTGACTTTTGGTGTTCAAACAAACATATTTTGAATTTTGTAACTAAATTAGGCCATGCGAAAATGGCTCTCTTAAGATTTGCACTTTGATAGTTATGGTAATAATTCGATTATGTTATACATGAATGGTTGTGAATGCATGTTTGGAAACTAGTCTCGAAGTATGTCATACTTCTAATATGGAAATATATGAAGTAAAAGTGATGAACGTGACTAGGGATGAGTTCATTTCGTACATTGTTTTGAATGCGATAAATTGGTTTAGTTGTGTTCGGTTGACGAGCTTTTGCGCAACTTTTGTCAATTATATCGATAGGTTTAGTATATGATCTTCTTTTATTATCATGCGGCTTTTCAAAAAAAATAGTCTGGTGATGCCTCTCGACCCTCCTGCGATGGGACCGGGTCTAGGGGTGTTACAACTTTCATCTTGGCATCTTATTCTTTTCCAATTCTAGCCGAATACACTATAGACCTTCTTTTTCTCTTTTTTTGTACTTGGCCGAGTTCAACCCCCTTTGCCGCTCCCACCTTATTACTTTCTTCTCTGGATGCCTTCTCTGACTGATAACCTTGCTCTTCTTCTCACCTTTTCCTTTCAGCTTCTCCTTTGTATTGAGTGTTGTTGGCCAATTATCTCTGTGCCCTACAATGAGTATTGGTCATATCGATTTTGACATTAACTTCTACCTAGAGGTAGGTGTTCTGATAATTTATTTTGTTTGATCTGATTTTCCTATTATGTTTCTTTAAGCCGAATACCCCTCCTCCATAGTCTCTAATTACTGATTATGGGTCCCTTATTTTGGGTCGAAGGGTTTTAGGGTTTCACGAGAAGTGGCAAAGGCAAATATTCTGGAAATCGATCAAGCCTGTTCCTTGTTATTCCAGTAAGGTAAATACGTTACCTTATCTTACTTTGGGCTTAGGCCGAATTACTTTATTCTTTCTAAAGTGATAGTGGTGGTTTTGGGCCACACTTATACGATCTGTTAAGGACTAATAGATCTGTGTTAATAATTTAGTTATTCTTCAAGATACGAATAATTGATTTCGGGTCGGCAATCTAAGAAGGGGAATCCCAGATCTTCTAGTCGTGGTAAGTGATATTGTGTTATCATGGAGTAAGTGATTGAGTATATTAACGAGTTAAGGGCTGATTGAATATTTGGATTGAATATAGGTTGGCGTCTTTGGAGATTCTACGCTCGATTTCACAAAAAAGTGTAATCGCACCATTTTGTAATTGTAAATTGGTAAAAGTCGAAAAGCTAAAAAGCCAAAACTTTGGCATTCGAGGCCTCACAAGTGTGCAAACTCTCGTGTGGTAAATTGAGCCCAGAAATCATGGGCGACAGACTATAGAGGCCTCTACGTGCATTTTCGTTGGCTTGGGCCGTTATGGGCCACGCTAGGTCGAAATGGATTGTGTGGGCCCAATGTGTTAGTGGGCCCCACACGGATAAAATTCATGGTAAAGTGACAATTATTGGACTGGTCTTTGTAAATTGGATAGCCGTGACTAAATTTGGGCTAAGTGGGCCACACGAGCATGTTGGCCGACTTGGGTCGGATAGTTGGCCTTAGGCCCATTTACACTGTGATGACCGCTTAGGTCATTTAAGTCATTCGAGATGACTGCAGACCTTCTAAAGGGTTGTTATTTGTACCGAGACCCATAATTAGTAAAATGACCAAAATACCTGTAATTTTACCCCTAACTGATGAAAACATAGTTTTACTCCTAGTGGTAGGTTGATTGACATGTATGGTATTTATATGACTGATTCTGAGTATGACATACTGCATACACATAACATTTATGTCACGGCATTCTGCATGGGGTTGGGATTTTGATATGGAGGAAGTACTGTGTAGTGGCTTTGCCACGTATTTTCGATTACTAGTGACTTTGCCACAGTTTCTGATTCTAGTGGCTTTGCCATGTTAACTGTCACTGGCAACTTTGCTACATTTTTATTACTAGCAGCTTCGCTGCGATATTGATGTGCTGGCTGGGTGGGTCGATTTAATCCCCACATGGTGTGCTAGTTGGTATGGGTGGTATGTTGGTTGGATTGGGTTGGGTTGCATATCTGTACTGTACTGATTTCTATATTGGGCTTAGGCCTATACCGTTACTGTATGGGGCTACAGCCTAGACTGTTCTGATACTGAATAGGGCTTAGGCCCAGACTGTTCTGCATACACTGTTTACTGTTTGACCGATAGGGGATTACACATTAAGTTCTTGCAAACTCACCCTTTCTTTAACTGTACAGGTAATCCCCAGCCTTAGACGATTTGGGCCGCAGAGGGACCCGGAGGTGGCTACACAATTATTGCTGTTTTGTGTTTCACTTTATTTCTTTAAATTACATAATGGGTTTTGATTATTTTTGTATTATTGCCATTTGAGGATTTAATTTTTAGTTGGGTTTGATTTATTGCTTTAAACTGCTAGAGTAGAACAAACTGGTTTTCAAATTAAAAACCGTTTTCAAGGTAAAAAATAAATTTTTAAACTTTATAGTTTTTGATCAGTTTGATAAACTAGCAATAACAAATATGGCAATTGTTTTGCTAAGACGTTTTCAACTCTTATTAACGTAATCTGTCGAATTTTTCTCATGTAATAAAAACTAGACGGGTTTAAATTTAAATTCAAATTTTTTATCAACATATCTAAGTTTTGGAAATCTTTTTGACGGGATGATTTGCTAAACACAAACATTTGAACATTAAATAAACTTTTAATGACAATTCCGCTTCTCTTTCGACACTTTGATGTGACACGTCAGATTCAACCATAATGTCTGGGCCGAGTTTGAGGTGTTACATTTAGTAGTGTTAGAGTATAGTTGCAAAAATTAGATGTGGAATGGGTTTTGAAAATTTCCCTAAAAATCTAGTTTTAAAGGAAATCATTTCAAAGAATCTAAGTTGTTTTTACTGGAAGTGTGGCACACTAAGTCTCTGGCGCCAAATCTGTAAGTTTTCTGACACTATTTACTGCTATAGATTGAAACATTATATTGAAAAACTACTACAGATTGTAGTACTGAAACTCTTAGGTTAGAGTAAATTGAAAACTGTAGAGGGATTTTGATCTGTGAAAATAAACTACAATTGCTGCTTTCTCATAAAATATTTGTTAATAATTACTGGAATAAATAACTGATTCATTAAAATTCTAAAATAGATTAAACGTATATTGATATGAGCACTAGGGGTACGTGCGGAAGGGGTACATGAGGCTGCGGTAGAGGCCGAGAAAGTGCTAAGGCTGGGTCTACAGCATCAGGCCCTGCTAGGGAGGCACCAACTTTGCCAGTGACTGAAACGGGGTCGTTTAATCGAGTAGCTGGGGATGATGCTCTATCCCAAGCAATGCTTCGCGTTCTAGAAAGGGTTGCTGGAGCGTGTATTGGATCAGTGGGCTGAGGGTCAATTTCTGAACGACTCTAGTCGAATGGAGCGAAAATCTTTAGGGGTGTGTCTAGTGTAGCTCCAAAGGTAGAAGAGTATTGGTTAGAGGCTACTGAACGGATAATGGACGACCTTGACTATACTGTGGAGCAAAAGTTAAAGGGAGTAGTGTATTTGTTGCAAGATAAAACTTACCAATGGTGGCTTACTGTAAGAGAAGGTACACTGGCTGGCCGTCTGATATGGGATTTCTTTAAGGCGGCCTTTCAAGGAAAATACGTAGGGGCAAGTTATGTAGACGCTCGAAGAAAGAAATTTCTGAGCCTGACCCAGGGAAGTAAGTCAGTGGCAGAGTATGAGGTAGAATTCTTGCGCTTGAGTCGTTATGCTCGTGGGATTGTCGCAACTGAATATGAACACTATGTGAGGCTTGAAGATGGCCTTCGAGATGAGTTACGTGTGTTGATAGCTCTACAGAGGGAGCGAGATTTTACTGCCCTGGTGGAAAAGGTAAAAATTGCTGAGGATGTGAAGCGCTCTGAGCGCCAGAATCGTGAAAAAGATAAGGGAAGATTTAAGAGGGAATCAGGGCCCTCTGGTAGTTCTAGAAGGCCTGTTAAGAAGGCTAGATTTGACAGGCCAGTTTGAGCACTCCCTGTTACTGCTATCAGATCACAACCTTGCGTAGATTGTGGGAGATCTCACCTGGATGAGTGCTGGAAAAGGACTGGGGCATGTTTCAGTTGTGGGTCAATGGATAAGCAAGTTAAGAATTGTCCTTAGAGGCCGTGTCAGATACAAGCTGTAAAACAGAGGGTTGTTCAGCCTGTGAGAGGTGGTTAGCAGCCACCGAGAGGCCGTGGGCAGGCCAAAGGTGAAAATGTTATGAGACGAGGTCGAGGAGCATTAGGCAGAGGTGCTGGTAACATTAAGGCGAGGCAGCCAGCTTCGTCGCCGAGAGGATGGTGACGCCCTTGACGTCAGAACTGGTATGTTCTTAATTTATAATGTACCATATATTGCTTTAATTGATATTAGGTCTACACACTTTTATGTTGCTTGTACTGTGTCTGGGATGTTGGGTCTTTAGTTGGAAAACACTACTAGTGAAATGACTGTGATAAGTCCATGGGGACAGTCAGTTAGGGTAAGTTATTTAGAAATGTGCCTCTAGAGGTTCAAAGAGTAATATTCCCAGTAGATTTGATGGAACTACCGTTTGGTGAATTCGACCTTATATTAGGTATGGATTGGCTGGTGAAACACCGTGTGAGTTTGGATTGTGCTGCTAAGCGAATGGTGTTATAGACTACCAAGAATGAGGAGGTGATTGTGATAGGGGAGTGTAGAGATTATTTAGCTCATGTGATCTCAGCATTAAGGGCCAAAAAGTTGGTTCGCAAAGGTTGTGAGGTGTTTCTACCCTACATTGGTACTTCTGACTCTGTATGTCCTTTTTTCGGAGATGTCTGAACTGTTAAAGAACTTTCAGACGTATTTTTTTATGAGCTTCCTAGGTTGCCTCTGAACCGTGAGGTCGAATTCGGTATTGAACTTCTGCCGGGAACAGCTCTGGTGTCCATCGCCCTTTATAGGATGGCACCGAAGGAGCTGGTAGAGTTAAAAGCTCAAATCTAAGAACTGTTGGATCGAGGATTTATTCGACCTAGTGTGTCTCCGTAGGGAGCATCGTTTTATTCGTTAAGAAGAAGGATGAGACTATGCGCATGTGCATCGACTATCGGCAATTAAACAAATTGACTATCAAGAACAAGTACCCTCTATCAAGGATTGATGATCTTTTTGATTAGCTTAGAGGAGCTTCGATTTTCTCTAAGATAGACGTCCGTTTTGGGTACCATCAGCTAAGGGTTAAAGAGGCTGATGTGTATAAGACTACATTTAGGACTCGGTACGGTCACTTGAATTCCTGATAATGCCGTTTGGGCTTACGAATACACCAGCAGCTTTTATGGACCTCATGAATTGAGTATTCCAACCCTATTTGGACCGATTCGTGGTGGTGTTTATAGACGATATTCTGGTGTATTCGAGAACTGAAGAGGAGCATGATGCACATCTGTGAACTGTTTTGCAAATTCCAAGGGAAAAATGGTTATACGTGAAATTCAACAAGTGTGAGTTTTGGCTGCGTGAGGTGACATTTCTGGGTCACGTGGTGTATGCTGAGGGGATTAGGGTTGATCTCCGGAAAATTGAAGCCATACTGGATTAGAAACGACCTAGGACTGTATCTGATATTCAAGGCTATCCGGGTTTGGCTTGGTATTACAGATGTTTCGTTGAAGGGTTTTCTGTGATTGCTGCACCCTTAACGAAGTTGTTACGTAAAGGGGTACTGTTTAATTGGACTGATGAGTAACAGGAGAGTTTTGAGAAATTTAAAAAGGTTTTGACTGAGGCCCCTGTCTTAATACAACCAGAGTCTATGAATGAATTCACTATTTATAGTGATGCGTCGCACATCGAATTGGGTTGTGTGCTGATGCAAGAAGGGAAGGTGGTTGCTTACGTGTCTCGCCAGCTTAAGCCTCACGAGGTGAATTACCCTATGCACAATTTGGAGTTAGCGATGGTGGTATTCGTGCTAAAGATCTGGAGGCATTACTTATATGGTGAGAAGTGTATTATTTACATGGATCACAAGAGCCTCAAATATCTCCTTACTCAAAAGGAGTTGAATTTTAGGCAGTGAAGATGGATAGAGCTACTTAAGGACTATGACTATTCAATTGAATATCACCCTGGTAAGGCTAACATGGTAGCTGACACACTGAGCCGTAGGGCTATAACTTATTTAAGAGTAATGTTTGCCTGTCTCAGCTTGTTTGACGATGGTAGTTTATTGGCTGAACTGCAAGTGAGACCATCATGGACTAATCAGATTAAGGAGAAGCAATTGTTGGATGAATCATTGGTCGCTCGATTTTGACAAGTTGAGAAGGGTGAGATTGCAAATTTTGGGTTGAACAGCGAAGGAGTACTGTGTTTTTGTGGGAGAGTTTGTATACCGAGGGATTCTGATTTGAGGCAGTCTATACTACGAGAGGTGCATTATAGTCCGTACGCTATGCATCCTGGTGGAAACAAGTTATACCGAGATCTTCGTGAGCTGTACTGGTGGTCGGGACTGAAACGTGAAGTTACCGATTATGTGAGTAAGTGTCTGACATGCTAGTAGGTTAAGGCTAAGCATTAACTGCCTTTAGGGTTACTGCAGCCAGTTATGATTCCATCGTGGAAGTGGGAGAAGGTAACCATGGATTTTGTGAGTTGGCTACCCTTGATGCCTTCTAAAAAGGATTCGGTATGGGTTATTGTGGATAGGTTAACTAAGTCTGCTCATTTCATACCGGTTTGTACTGACTACTCTTTGTAGAAACTGGCTTAGTTGTATGTGGCTGAGATTGTGAAGTTGCATGGGGTACCAGTATCTATCATATTTGATAGAGATCCTAGATTCACATCTCGATTCTGGAAGAAGTTACACGAGGCACTAGGTACAAGGCTGGATTTCAGTATTGCGTTCCACCCTCAGAAAGATGGTCAGTCAGAGAGGGTGATTCATGTACTGGAAGATATGTTAAGAAACTGTGTAATTGATTTTTGAGGCATTTGGGAAGACTATTTACCTTTAGCAGAGGTCGCGTATAATAATAGCTACCAGTCTAGTATCCAAATGGCACTATACAAGGCGTTATATAGTTGTAGGTGTCGTACTCTGACATTTTGGACTGAGCTAGGTGAGTAACGAGTTCTGGGGCCAGAGTTGATTTCTGATACTGAAGATAAAGTAAAGTTGATTCGAGATTGGCTAAAGGAGGCATCTAATAGGCAGAAGTCATATGCAGACTTGAAGCGTAAAGATATCGAGTACTTCATAGGGGAATATGTCTTTCTGAGGCGTTACCGCTCTGATCCCTCTCACATAGTGCTGGTTCAAGAGATCGAGGTTAAGCCTAATCTGACCTTCGAGGAAGAACTAGTACGGACAATAGATCGTGACATTAAGGTACTGAGGAAGAAATTCGTCCCATTAATCAAAGTGCTTTGGCATAATCACGGTTCAGAAGAAGCTACGTGGGAACCTGAGGAGGCGATACAATAGCAATAGCCACACCTTTTCTAACCAAGTAAATTTCGTGGTTGAAATTTCTTTAAGGGGGTAGAGTTGTAATGCCCTAAAAATATAGGGGTTGTAATTTTCATGTTTTGACACAAATTGCTTGTTGGCATGTTGGCTAAATGATTTGGGTGTATTTGGGAGTGTTTGAGAAGCTTGAGTTCAAGCCTTGGCTTTTGCAAAACTTTTAGTTTTTCTCTTAAATGAATCCAGACACTAGGGCATAAGCCTTTTAAATAATAGTGGTTGTTTTAAGTCACAAAAAGCTTAGTGGCCAGTTGGTAAGAGGCGTGTGGTGTGTGCATGAGGTCTAAGGTTCAATTCGTGGCATAGGCAAAGGGGTTATTTATTTTGCTGGCTGAGCTTGGAAGGAGGTGGAGTTGGACTAGAACTTTTTGGTTGAATTGGGCATAAGAGTTTGAATTGAATTTGAATGGGAGGTTGGAGTAAATCAAGGAGAAATCGGTGGAGGGATTTGTGGAAATTTTCAAGGAATTTAGTGTGAGGGGAGTTGTAGCCGAATTAGGGTGTCTGAGTAGGTGAATTCGACTAGGGGGTCCTTTGAGTGTGCATTTTCGGCAAGCTTGTGAGGGAGTAGGTTCCAAATTCTTTTTGTCATTTCGGGTTCTCTTTTGACATTTCGCTATTAAGATTTCTTCTCTGGTAGAATAGTAACTGCTTCCTAACAACTCGGAGTTGCATTTTTGGTCAATTCGCAATAAATCAAGCTTTCTTTTCTTGAATTGCCGAAGAGCCTTTCTCATCTTTTGGTCTCTTTTCTATTCATTCATTGCCTAACACTGTTCTTCTCCTTCTTGCTTCTCTACTCTTTTGGTTGCTGAAATACACCTCTCTTCTCAGCCTATTTTTCTAGAAGTCAAATTCTCTCATTCATCTCTATCTCCACTTTCTTCTTGGCATGTTATTCTTTTCCAATCTAGCCGAATACACCATAGACCTTCTTTTTCTCTCTTTTTGTGCTTGGCCAAGTTCAACCCCCTTTGCCGCTCCCACCTCATTGCTTTCTTCTCTTGATACCTTCTCTGACTGATAACCTTGCTCTTCTTCTCACATTTTCCTTTCTATAACATTCCAAAATAGGGCCTAAACGGAATAGTGGTTGCGAAACCACGAATCCGAGATAGAAAAATTTATTCTGATTAATTTTTATGATTTACTGAGTGATTAGATGCATGTGTTAGAATATTGATAGAAATTTTCATGAATTACATGTTTAATTTGCCTATTATGGCTTAATTGGAAAAAGTTGATAAATATGAGTTCTAGACAAGAAAGGATTAAATTGAAGAGCACAATTGAAGTAGAGGTCCTTAAATGGTAATTATATCATTAGGTTTTCACGGAAAAAAATGGACATACATAGGTAGAAATAACCAAAGTTTTTAATGGAGGGCATTTTAGTCATTTGGTAATTAAAAGGAATTAAAAGGGAAAAAAGATGGCAAAATAGTTATCATCTTCACCATAGGGCTGAAACTCCATGTATCACCATATTTAGGGTTTGTTTCAAACTTCCAAGCTCCATAGTAAGTGATTTCAAGCCCCGTTTTTAATATTCTTTGCATTTTTGGAGTCTCAATAACTTGATTTAGCTTATTCTAGCAATAATTTAACCTAAGGTTCATATTTGGAAAAATAGCCATAGGTGAAATGTGTTTATTTTGATGTTTTATGATAGAATATGAGGTTTTAAATTTTGTTGAACAACTTGTGCTACTCGGTTTTAAGTGAAAATTAGTAAAATGACATAATCGGTAAAAATACCTAATGCTCATAAGTACATGTTAGAGTGAGAATTTGATGTTTCTATTAAGGGAAAATGATCAGCATGTCCTAAAGCATAAAAATCAGGGAAAATTTTAATTTCCGAGCTTTGGGGAAAAAGTGTAAATATGCAAAAGTTTAGGGGCAAAATCATAATTTTCCAAAGTTAGAGTTAAGGACTGTTTTGATAAATGTGAGTATTAAATAAGCTAAATTTTCTAATTATAGATCAAGAAGAATGAAATTTAGGGATAGACCTAGGAAAAAAAAGGTAGAAGATTAAGTTGTCAAGTTGATCGTATTTTGCTCCGAGGTAAGTTTACAATAAATAAATGCAATATTTTGATATTTTATATTAATGTTGTTAATTTCCAGCATATATAAATTTATTTTATGAGAATATTCCAAGTTGAATCAAAGATGAAGTAACAGAGAAAAAGTATCAGAAGGCCCGTTTGAACCTTAGGAATGTATGGGATACGGAATGCCATGTCATTTTGGGTTGAGACAGTTGAGGAACATCCCATGTAAGTCCATATCAGATATATGGCTTTAGCAAGACAGGGAGCATCCCATGTATGACCATGCCTAGAGCATGGCATTGGTAGGCTATTATTAGGCAGGAAAACCCAAGTACCCTTAGTATTCCAAACAGTTCATTGGGCTAATATACAGGCTATCTGACAAGAAAGTTCAGGTAAAGGAATGATAAACAAGAAAGTTAAAGAGTAAGTGGAGAAGTAAAATAAAGATTTTGTTAGTTGATGGTATAATATGAGTATATTTATACTTGGTGAATGTTGTCATTTATTTATTTGTAAACTTACTAAGCATTGTAGCTTACTTTTTTTCCTTTCTCTCTTTTATAGTGTAGCCAAGCCAATTCAGAAACCAAAAGGACGTCGGAGTTCGTCTCACACTATCAAAGGCTATCTCGGTATTTTGTAGTTGAAATGTTTTGAGTTATGGCATGTATAGGGACTTGACTATTTTGGGTGTATGTCCTTATGATATGACTAAAGAATGGCATGGGAATACTTGATAATGATTAGCTATTGAAATGGCTAATTAAGAACATGTTTTGATGTTATGTATGCCTAAATGACAGTTTATGCAAAGAAATTATGAAAGACTAAAAGTTGGCCATGACATAGTTTTGTAACAGCAGCAGTAACGTGAATTTGAAAAATCACTAAAATTGTTAAAATAGAATTAAATGGTGAATGAGATATGTAATCAAAGCTTATTGAGTCTATTTTCATAGGAAAGAAACAGGGCAAGCAAAGGAAGTCTGTATTGTGAGATATTTAAATTCTTGTGAGATATGTATAGATTCTTAGTGAGTATATTTTCATTAGAAACAAGTGAAAAAACTATTTGAAAACTGTAGTAAGAGATAATTGATTTTTAGTGAAGAGAGGTTAGGTCTGCTGGGCTGCGAAACAAGGGAAGTTTTAACTAATAAAATGTACTAATTGGCCACACCAAAAATTCTGAAAAATTTATGGTAAAAATATATTGAGTCTAGTTTTAGGGAAAATTTACGAATTTAAATTTTGAGTTTCGTAACTCGAGTTATAATTAATTTAGTGACTGTTACGCAGGTGGATAGTTTTATTATGAACAGTGAAATAAATTGTTTTAATTTGTGTAAGTAATCGTAAAATTTTTAAATGTTCCTGGTTTGGTCTCGAATCATTTCAATTGCATTTTTTAGGGCCTCAACGGCCCATTTTAGGGATATATTGGATGAATGTGAATGAATTAATTTTAAAAGCAAATTTTTATGCCCCGAACTAGTAAGGTAAAAGCAAATTTTTATGCCCCGAACTAGTAAGGTAAGTCTGGTAACGCCTTGTGGTAGACTCTGGCAACGGTCTCAGGTAAGGGGTGTTACACTTTCAACTTCTCCTTTGTATTGAGTGTTCTTGGCCAATTATCTCTGTGCGCTACCGTGAGTATTGGTCGCATCGATTTCAACATTAACTTCTGCCTAGAGGTAGGTGTTCCAATAATTTCTTTCGTTCGATCTGATTTCTCTATTCTATTTCTTTAAGCCGAATACCCCTCCTCCATAGTCTCTAATTACCAATTATGGATCCCGTATTTTGGATCGAAGGGTTTTAGGGTTTCACAAGAAGTGGCAAAGGCAAATATTCTGGAAAGCGATCAATACTGTTCCTTGTTATTCCAGCAAGGTAAATGCGTTACCTTATCTTACTTTGGGCTTATGTCGAATTACTTTATTCTTTCTAAAGTGATAGTGGTGGTTTTGGGCCACACTTATATGATCTATTAAGGACTAACAGATCTGCATTGATAATTCAGTTATTCTTCAAGGTACAAATAATTGATTTCGGGTCAGCAATCTAGGAGGGGGAATCTTATATCTTCTAGTCGTGGTAAGTGATGTTGTGTTATCATGGAGTAAGTGATTGACTATATTAACGAGTTAAGGGCTGATTGAATACTTGGAATGAATATAGGTTGGTGTCTTTGGAGATTCCTTGCGCGATTTCGGAAAAAGGTGTGTAATCCTGCCCTTCTGTAACTGTAAATCGGCAAAAGCCGAAAAGCCAAAAAGCTGAAACTTCGCATTCGAGGCCTCACGAGCGTGCGATGCTTGTGTGGTAAACCGAGCCCACAATCATGGGCGATAGACTGTAGAGGCCTTCACGTGCATTTTCGTGGGCTTGGGTCGTTATGGGCCACGCTGGGCTGAAATAGGCCATGTGGGCCCGATCGGCTAATGGGCCCCACACAGATAAAATCTACGGTAAGTGACAATTATTGGACTGGGCTTTGTAAATTTGATAACCATGACTGAATTTGGGCTAAGTGGGTCACACGAGCGTGTGGGCCTACTTAGGCCGGATAGTGGGCCTTGGGCCCATTTACACTGTTATGACTACTTAGGTCATCTGGCTCGCTCTAGATGACTGTAGACCTTCTAAAGGGTTACTATCTGTACCGAGACCCCACAATTAGTAAAATAACCAAAATACCCCTGAGGGGTAAAATTACCATTTTACCCCTAACTGATGAAAAGACCGTTTTACCCCTAGCGGTAGGTTGATTGACATGTATGGATTTATATGACTGATTCTGAGTATGACATACTGTATACACGTAACATTTATGTCACGACATTCTGCATGGGGTTGGAATTTTGATATGGAGGAAATACTGTATAGTGGCTTTGCCACATATTTTCTGTTATTGGTGGCTTTGCCACATTTTCTGATTCTAGTGGCTTTGCCACGTTTACTGTCACTAGCAGTTTTGCTGCGTTATTATTACTAGCAGCTTCGTTGTGATATTGGTGTGCTGGTTGGGTGGGTCGATTCAATCCCCACATGGTGTACTGGTTGGTACGGGTGGTGTGTTGGTTCGATTGGGTTGGGTTGCATATCTGTACTGTATTAATTTTTGTATTGGGCTTAGTCCCACACCATTATGGTATGGGGCTAAAGCCCAGACTATTCTGATACTGAATAGGGCTTAGGCCCAGACTGTTCTGCATACACTGTTTACTGTTTGACCGTTAGGGGATTACACACTGAGTTCTCACAAACTCACCCTTTCTTTAACTGTACAAGTAATCCCCAGCCTTAGACGATTTGGGCCGCAGAGGGACTCGGAGGTGGCCACACAATCGCTTCTATTTTGCATTTGACTTTATTTCTTTAAATTACATAATGGGTTTTGATTATTTTTGTATTATGGCCATTTAAGGATTTAATTTTTAATTGGGTTTGATTTCTTGCTTTAAACTGCTAGAGTAGGACAAATAGGTTTTCAAATTAAAAACTGTTTTCAAGGTAAAACATAAATTTTTAAACTTCACAGTTTTTGATCATTTGATAAACTAGCAATAACAAATATGGCTATTGTTTTGCTAAGATGTTTTCAACTCTTATTAATGTAATCTGCTGAATTTTTCCTCATGCAATAAAAACTAGATAGGTTTAAATTTAAATTCAGATTTTTTTATCAACATATCTAAGTTTTGGAAATCTTTTTGATGGGATGATTTGCTAAATACAAACATTTGAACATTAAATGAACTTTTAACGATGATTCTGCTTCTCTTTCGACACTTTGATGTGACACGCCAGATTCGGCCATAACATCTGGGCCAGGTTTGGGGTGTTACATTCAATATCATAATTTCATATCAATTTCCATCATTAACCGTATTAGGAGTTATTTAACAAGTTATAACATGTTTGTCTCTACTATAATCAATTCAATTCACAATTACAACATTTAATACTGTCAACATAACTCAATTCATAGGACAAGTAATAAACTTACCTCAATAATCAATATGAAACAATCATGTATATGTATGTATAAAAATGAAATGATCTTGAATCATAAAAGTACAAATCAAAATCGTTGTTACTTGTCAACGACTCCTGCCTTTCCCTTTCCTCTCAATCGTCCGACATCTTCTTTATCTACATTTGATAATTAAATAATAAACATAATATCAATTTACACCCAATTCACATTCAAACACATGACTACTCATATTTTGCATTTTATTCAATTTAGTGTTTATACTCGAGATATGCATATTTGTCAATATCTAACACTGGATCAAAATCAGATTTCACATTTTTTTATTAGGGACCCTATACTTCCTATTCATAATATAATCTCTTGATAGGTTTTCAATTGATTCAATTTTGTCCCTAATGTTACAAAGTTATCTAATAATCTTAATTAAATTTACAATTTAGTCCTTATCATGAAATCAACTAGTTAACTATCAAATTCAAGTCTAATTCATCATCTTATCAATAATGGAAACTTGCTAAAAACATTACAATTGAACAAATTGATATATGAGCTAGCTAAATCAAGCTCTCATGATCATAAATATATAAAAATTACAAGAAAAAAGGGCTTGGTTACCTTGTAATTTTGGTTGACCGAATAACAAAGCTTCAAATTCTTTCTTTTTGGATGAACGATGGAAGAATAAGGATGTTTTCCATCTTGCAGGCCACTTACTTAACTATATATATTAATTAATATTTACTTAAACTAATTAATTATATTTATTAACTTTTTTACATTTATTTATTAATCATAATTTTGACCATTTAGTGGCTATCTCATCATTACTCACTATTAATATAGAAAATAGTTGTTTAATAATCATTTAAACCCTTTGAATAATTGCCAACTAAATTATTAAGCATTTTCTAAATTAAAACTTGATAACGATTGGATTTTTATAATATAGTCCCTAAATTTTAATTAACTATTTTCTTGGTTAAATTACTTAACCAATCTTCAATATATTTTCTTGATAGCTTTATTAATCTTTATATTTTATCCTTACGGACTCGATTTACGAAAACTAGGCTCTGAAACCGCATTTTTAGACAACACTAAAAATCGAGTACTTACATATTATCTTTATATAGTTTATTTAAACTCAAATAAATACTAAAAATGGCAATGACCATGCCTTTATTAATAAACAAGATAAATATATATTATTACAATCATCATATGATTGGTCTTTGGGCAAACTGCAACAATATGGTATGATGGAAACAAAGAAAGCATGTGTCAGTGCCTAAATAATTCCATAATGAAAGCACCTGGATCATCAAAATAGTTCGAGATAGATTTTCAAGGATTTCTTTTTCAATTTTAAATCAAATGGATCTTTTGATATGTATAGATCAAGGTCTTAAAAGCTAGGAAAATAGAGAGAAGACTAGAAAATCTACATCCATGGAATGTAATAGTCGCATTAAAGATAATTTATTATTAGAATTTAAGAAATTGATTGCTAATTTTGTTGATGGAGCTATTCATAAATTTACATAAACTAATTGATTGCCACTAAAAGATTCTTTTTAATTAGCTACTTAAGAGATAAGTTAAAGAGGAAAAATTGGAAAGCATAAATATAGGAAAAATCTCGGGTAAGAAACTTTTTCTTAAGTTTCAAGCAAGATGGAATGAAAGAAATGTTTCTTAAGTGGGATGAGATTAGATATCAAGCTAGTTTAAAAAGGTGGAAACATGATCACATTTTAACTATATGAATTTCTTGTCAACTTGGATAATGGTGTTGAGAATCCCTTTTTAACAATTAGAATAACTAACTTTTTAAAACTGTAACAACCCAAACTCGGCCCAGACGTTACAGCCAAGTCCGATGTGTCACATCACCTATACCTAACCACGTGACCCAGTTACTAATCTTGGGGTGAATTTGGTAAAACCATTGTTGGAGTTTTTAAGAGAAATTCCCGATTAAATATATTGATGTCAATTTTATAAAGATTCACTTTGTTGTTCATTTGCCTCATGTGATGAGTTTTGAAACCGTTGAATTAATTTTTAGGAAAAACTCGCGCAGATATTTTCTAATCAACTTTAAGTAATGTAAAAATTAATAGTTAAAAACCCGTAGGAAAATAAATTTAGTGGCCTTATTACAAACCCAAATAAAAATAATAATATAGAAAGAAATAAGTAATAAATAAAATAAAGAATCTCATAAAAACCAGTATTCGGTTTCCGTGGCCACTCTGAATCCCTCCCAGCTCCAAGTCCTCTGTCTAGGGCTCACCTGCAAGTATGAAAAGAAGAGTGGTGAGTTTGGTAAACTCAGTGTGTGAAGAATCCCATCCAGAGCCCAAATCATCTCAGGCCCACTAGGCCTAAGCCCTAATCCAACTCAATATTAACTGGGCCGAAGCCTTTTGTATATCGGTATTGGGCCTTAGCCCCTTTTAGGTACAATATCACTGGGCCGAAGCCTTTCATATATCGGTAAGCAGTATGGCCCAAAGGCCCCATTTCAATAATAAATCATGAATGCATGCAAAAAACCCATATTAATCTATGGGGAAGCTACTCAACCCACCCAACAGCTACTCTCTACCTGTACCAACCAACACACCATGTGGGGAGAACTACTCAACGCACCCAACCGCTACTCTCCACTGGAAGCATAGCTGCTTTATTATATAACATGAGGCCTAGTCTCTTTCGATAACTAGGGCAAAGCCCTTTTTGATAAACTAGGGCAAAGCCCTTTTTGGTAAACTGGGGCAAAGCCCTTTAGCGCTTCCTCCATTCATATAAATCCCAACCCCATGCATTAAATGATCACGATATGGCATATAATAAACAAAATCGATAAAGCATGCAGATCAGTCTAATTTAACCCTAGGGGTATAACAGTCATTTTACACATAGGGGTAAAACTGTAATTTCTCACTTTTTAGTGTATTTTAGTAATTATTCCACTTATTTCAGGGTTTTATTCCTATTTTAGTCACTAATAACCCTACTTTCGTCACTGTAAATTATTTAACTCGTTTTAACAACTTTTAGTCACTAGGCCCTAAAACCCCTAATGGGCCGTACAGTGTCTTTTTAGCGATTTAAGCCCATTCGGTCCAAAATTTAAAATTAATTACTAATGTAACCCATTTTAAGCCTACAGTCTATTAGAACACATCTATCGCTGATTTTTGCCCATATGGGCCCGTAAGCCCATTGGGCCTATATTCAGCCCATCGAGGCCCATCTTACCGAAATGCACGAAATTTCACACTTAGCCCTTTGGTCACTAGCGATCACTGATTCTGCCATCTATTGAGTATTTGCATACTCTCAGTTCCACAAACTGTCAACCTTTCGGTTACTTTTTCGGTCACTATGGCCTTTGCCGAATCGAACTAAAGAAAGGTTCGATACACACCTGTTTGACGATTTCACCGGTAAGATCTCTTCCAAAACGATCCTATAATCAATTAGACCACATTAACATCTAAAACCATATCGAACACTTACCCCTATTTCAATACACACATTAGGCCACCTTCCAATAATGGCCTCAAACACTTACCTTTGTCGAAGTAGGGACTAGATCTAGATCTAGTCGTTCCCCCTTGTCCAAGCCTTCAACCAAACGTCTCTAGAACACAATAATACCAAAAGAAACCGTTCGTTAGTGACTCTTAAAGCCCCATGCCCAAAACCACAGCCTCCCTAGACTTTAGGGATTTTGGCTTTTACCAAAATGCCAAATACCTATAGATCTGAGTCAATTAGCACTTACCACTGATTTCTCTTTGGTTTCTACGCAGATCTGATGTAGTTCTATCCCTAAACGCTAGCAGAACCCGTGTCTTTGAGATCTCAAGCAATCGACTAAGGCTCCTAAGAATATGGTGTTTTTCAGCTTTTGACCGGTGAAAAAAAAACTGATGATTTGGGCTATAGGTTTGGAGTGATGTTGTCAACAAGGGTAGGGATTTAATGGATGAAAGAATCAGCCACCACAGATGAAAGGAATAGGGACAATTCGGCCAAAAGAAATCGACAGGAAAAGGGCAGTTTTCGAGATTTTGGCTCTTTTGACAATCGGCTATGGTGGTTTCTAAAAGGTTGGATTCAAAAGAAAAGATGGTTAAGGTAGTATGGAGGTTTCGGCTAGAGAAGATAGCAAAAAGAAAAGAAAAAGAATGGAGAAGAAGAAAGCAAAAGTGAAATCGACACAGAGAGTATGAAACTTGCGTTTTCGGTCACTATGTGAAACTAAGAGGAGAATAAAATTAAGGTGGCTAACCCTAACTGTCACTACAAAAGAAAAGAAAGCTAAGTTTGCCCTAATTGCCACTTAAACAATCGGCCCACAATCCCCTAAAGCCCTTGCCAAAAATTCACTTAAGTGATCACATGCCTGGCACATGCCTAAAAATAAAAAATTAACCATACGCTTACCTTGCAGCTTGAACCCTGGACCCTTTTACTCCTTCCCAGGCACCCTTTTTTAGGAACTTAGTGGCGCCACCTTGCCACTTTTCCAAGGCCCTATTTGTGTCATGTTTTACGAAGTTTTTATTAAAAGCCCACTTGACCAGGTCCCATTTCGCTAAAAACTCAACCTTGATATTTTACCTGGTTTTAACCTAAGCTTGGGCCTTCTAAAGGCCCACTAACACTCTTAAACATATTTCTAGCAATCAAACACCCAAAATTTCAAAATTTCCCTAAAATCACAAAAACTCAAAAATTCCCGAAAATCAGGGCGTTACAAAAACATTATTGATCTATAGGGAGATATAGTATTGATGAAAATGTAATATCCCTAACCCATCTTCATTACCGGATTAGGGTTACAGAGTATTATGGTACTTAACAAATCAAATGGCAACATAAAACCATTCAACTATTAAATTTATTTCCAATTATTCAAAACTAATCGTCATTTGTAGCATATACATGAATACATGCCTTATATCTAGCTTTAGGAACCTAAAAATAAATTTGGAAACAATTAGGGACTAATTTGAAACAAAATAGGAAAAAATTAGGAAAATATTGAAAATAGGGGTCACACAGTCGTATGGCCAGACTATGTGACATAGCCCAGGCAGTGTGGCTCAAGGACATAGTTGTGTCTAACTCATGTACAATTTGAAAATAGGGTCACATGACCATGTCGCTAGGCCGTGTCCAATTCAAAATAGGGTCATACGACCGTGTAACAACTTGTGACTCTGTGGGATAATCCTGCACCAAAATTAAATAGGCCATACGGTCGTGTCCTTGGCCGCGTGCACCTAAAATGACTTCTAAAACAAGGGAATTCACCACTCATTTGTTAGGTACCAAGCCAAACCAATATCAAGCATACTCATAGCATCAAAACACATTCAAACATGTTCAAAACATACCAAAACATTCAACCTAAGTGCCTAACCAATATGACACCATTGGCACTACATTTCATATAACAAACTAAAATCAAATTAAAATATCACAAGCCCTTACCTTATACACATGCCAAACATACCATTTCATCCATTCCATTCATATAAAATTTTACCATATTTCAACCATTTCTAAGAAGCATAAACCACATAACTAAAGGCACTTATATATGGACATATACAAACCAAAACAAAAGATATATACACAAGTATGATTAAACCAAGTTTTAACAACATCATTATATCAAAAGAACTTAAAAGCTCCTATTACATGCCATTTATAACCCAACATCAAAATGACCAAAACTTCTACTGAGTTGAAAAGTGAATAGTGTGTGTGCTCTGACTTGAACTTCTAATTGATCGAGATTTTCGATGATCTACAGGGAAAGAAAATAGCTAACATAAGCAACTAGTGCTTAGTAAGCTCATATAAATCATAAACATAAACTCACCAAATAGGCTGATACAATTCATGCATAATTTCATTAACAAGCTCACGAGTTTATTTAATTCCTATACACATCACAAATACCACAAGTTAGTGAGTTCACATATATATAAGAACATAAAACCATATCATATCATATAATGTTCATAAATTACAATTGTAATTCAACCATACATCTCATGTCGATCATATGTGAGACATTCCATTCAATGTTTGATACCATATAACCATTTCAAAAATGCCCCTTTCATAAATCAATTTACATATAGCCATTTCATATAAGTCATTTGTATATCACTTAATACCTGATGAACCATAGTGATATTGGATACACGGGAAAATGCTCACACAAGCTGTAACTATAAATGCTCATACGATTTGTAATTGTAAATGCTTACACAAGTTGTGAAATGGGCCTGCTGACATGAGCTATAGGTCAGGATGCTAGGCTACACGATGTTGCTCACATGAGCTATGGAGAATCTGCAAAAAATGCAAGACCTTAGCCACCGGTAAGACATCCAAGACTAGCACCCAAGACTGTAATAACCCCTAATGACATGCCATTTGTATCCTAAGCTCTCACAAGGTTCAAACGGGTCATATCTTATCCAATTCATGTAATTATTCATACACTAGTTCATCACCATTATTTAACCATGTAATTCCCCAATTTCAGTCATAACCTTCGATTTAACTAACATTATAATTTAATCCAAATCATCAATTTATATTTAACAATCAGTTTAAGCCATACATAACTCCAATGTTAATCCATAATTTATCTAAGACAATAATTAGCAAGCTTAATCAATATACAAACTTACCTAAACAAAAATAGTTGCAAATATGATGTCGACAACTAATCCGTTAATTTAGCTTTTCCATGGTTTGAATCCGATTGATTCGTTTCTTGACCTAAATAATAATTTTCACTCAATTAATCCATTCAATCATCTCAAATAATTAAACTTAATCTTATAGGCCATTTCATTAAATGTTTACAAAATTACCCCAACATTTTACCCTTTATGCAATTTAGTCCCTAAACCCGAGACTTGCAAAATAACAACATTTAACCACAATTCAAGCTAGCTAAATTTCATAGGGTTCCTCTACAACCCATATTTTTTATGATTTCACAAATATTTCATGAACCATTTAAATAATTTAGTCCTTTAACATTAAAATCACTAAAAACTACTTTACAAAATAGTCAAATTTTACAACCAAGCTTAATAACCTATCATCAAAATTCAAAAAAAAAAAATCAAATTCATCAATGGCATAATCTAAAACATTTAACAATTTAACAAATTTACCCCCGGGTTAGCTAGATTAAGCTAAAACAAACTCAAAAACATAAAGATCTCTAAAAACGAGAAAAAATCACATACCATTCGTCAAGGACAAAGCTTGGCCGAATGTTCTTTAAGCTACAATGGTATTTCAGTTTTGTTAAGCATAAATGAAGAATATGATGATCAATTAAGCTTTTGTTTTGTTTTAATTTTTATTTAATTATCAAATTAAAACTTTACCCTTTAAAAATTAATTTAATTTCATGATATAACACTCCAAAACCGTCCACTATATTTGAAATGGGTAAATGTACCACAAAAGACCCCTATTTCATGTGTTTAAATCAATTTAAGGCAAATGAACCTATAGCGATTAACTTTTACATCTTTTATGATTTAATCTTTTCACTTAATTAACTAACTAAACATTAAAATTTCTTAACCAAATTTTAATATGACACTTATAAATACTTGTAAATATTAAATAAATAATATTTACTGACTCACTTGTCAAAATTATGATCTTGAAACCACTGTTTCTAATACCACTAAAAACAGATTGTTACATGAGGAATCATTCATGGAAGTTACGACTACAATAAAATAACTTTGACTTTTTTAGTCAATTAATTAATTCATATTAAGGAGGTTTTCATACTTTATCATAAACATTATCAATTCCTAATTATAAATTTAGAATACGAAGATGTTTTGGCATTAGTTCACTAATTTTGTCTATAAATTGATTTTAACTAATCCATATCTCCAATGCTTTTGGACGATGAAAGTTAGAAAAGGCAGAGGAACAAATCCATGCTAGAGGTGAAAAGAATGAAAGAGAAGATGACACGTATTCAATGAACTATCTTCAGTGATTTTAAATGTCTATCGTAACCATGAAGAAAATGAAGCATATTATCAAGTGTGAACAGATACGCATTAATAAAGAGCTTATACACATGTAGTTTTTCCTTTTGATTTTCTCTAGTCTTTTGGAAAGTTTTTTTTCCCAATTCACAAAAAAATTAAAAAAATAAAAAGCTAACATTGAGCATCCATTTGGAGGCAAATGATAAGAAATAATGGTAATAAAATGGTCAACGAAGATCAAGTAGAGCTTAGTATTCACCAAAAAAAATAAAAAAAATAAAGAGCTAACATTGAGCATCCATTTGGAGGCAATTAACAAGAAATAATGGTAATAAAATGGTCAACGGAGATGAAGTAGAGCTTAGTATACCGATATTGGACTTTGATAAATCATGGTCTTCTTTAATTAATGTAAGCCTAAATTTTTTAAGGGCCCTAATTCAACCAGTGAGGTCAATATTGAACCTTGGAGAATAAAAATATATATAATAAACCTTAAAATAATGAAGTGAACAATGAGAGGTTGTCATGCTCAATTTTCTCGTATGTCCCTAAATTAAAGGAAAGTTAGAGGTTCTTTGAATAGAATGATAAGATGGCGGGCTCTACTGGGAGTTCCGAAATTTTAGTGGCTGAATTATGAATAGTTGGAATTTCAATTCTAGTTTAGTTAGATTGGAACCAACTGACTCCTTAGTGGGAGGTAAAAATAATTAGCAATGGGTGACTGCAATGGACTAAGGAGACCATGCAAATTGAGATATATATTGAGTGGAGAGAAAAGAATTCTCCTGAATTAACTGGTAATCTTTTTCTTGTCGCAGCATCTTCTTCGGTTAAATTATGAATAGTTGGAATTTCAATTCTAGTTTAGTTAGATTGGAACCAACTGACTCCTTAGTGGGAGACAAAAATAATTAGAAATGGGTGACTGCAATGGACTAAGGAGACCATACAAATTAAGATATATATTGGGTGGAGAGAAAAGAATTCTCCTGAATTAACTAGTAATCTCCTTCTTGTTGCAGCGTCTTCTTCAGTTGCTTCGAAGAAAAAGTTCAAAAAAGTTTTGCATGAGGTGGTAAATGTGAGATTCGAGTTTAGGAAACTGAGAATTTGATGAGCTGGTAAGCCCTTAAGCCTTCCTTTACTCGTAGGTTAGAGGAAAGAAAAGTAAGAGTTCTCAAAAAGTTTCTGTATAATTATGGATTTTGGGTTTTTAAGATTTGAATGAATGCCTTCAATTTAACTGATAAATGGTTGTCGTGCTTAGCTGCTAAGATGTAGGAGGCTCTGGTATTTGGACAAGCTAAGCTGATGAGGATAAAAGAAGCAACTTGAGTTTCTATACTCTACTTTTGGGTGATCGATAATGTTGTGTTGCTTGCTTGAACCACATTCGTGTCTGCTCTAAGTTGTGTCTAAGATCATGGTTATGTATGAACATGGAGGATAAGTAAGTTGTGTATGCATAATTTTGTAAGTGTGCACTCTTAGAAGCTTATTTGTTGAATGTTATATGGTTGTGATTCAAAGAATGGATGAATGACATATTGTATGTTATAGTAACTAATACAATGAATTGTATGAAATACATGTTTATGTTGTATGTGGAGTATGGAGGATAAGTACCTAGATAGGGTAGATGATGTAACAACCCTAACCCGTATCCATTGCCAGAATACGGTTACGAAGCATTACCAGACTTATCACTTAAACAATCATTCATTTCATGTTCATTTCTTATGTCAAAACAAAAGTCACTCAAATTCAGTCATATAGCCCTAACACGAGCCCTTGAGGCCCAAAACAAGTATTAAAAACAATTCGGGACTCAAATATGAACTTAAGAAAATTTTGGGAAAACATTGAAAATTTTTATAGTGTAAGGAAATACACCCATGTGGCCAGGCCGTGTGTCTTACATAGCTACGAGACATGCCCATGTCACAGGCCGTGTGGGAATTCGAAATGGGATACATCGTTGTGTCCCAGCCCATATCCGACCCTGTGTAACTCACTAACTTGGGTCACACGGCCAACCACACGCCCGTGTGACTAGCCCGTGTAACTCACTTACTTGCTTTCTTTAAAATTACAAGGGACACACGGTTGTGTGGTATGATCGTTTGTCACACACAACTGAGACACACACCAGTGTCTCTGGCCGTGTGGACAAAAATAGGCTATTCTCCAAGCCATATTTCTCACCCAAATTTGCATCAACCTAATCACTTCAATTGGCATATAACCACAATATAAATTGGCATTCAAACCAGTCAAAACCAAGCCTAAAACATATAATTTCATTACCAACAAGTATAAGCTCTTAAACATCACAACTAGCTGTCCAAAAAACAAAAAAGCATACCAACATGATCCCTAAAAGCAACTTGAATGGTCAATCTCATATATGCACTATCTTGCCTAACTTGTCATGTTTACCACTTATAAAATTCATCTATTATTTACCAAGCTACCAAAGTAAAATCAAGGCACTCCCATGCCAATCGTACGTACTACAAAATGAGACTAGCTACACATATATATATATACAAACCAACATATACCAAAACAAGCCAAACCAAATGGCTAATTACAAAACAAAACATATAGGCTTTCATTAGCCAAATGACCTATACATGCCATATAACCAAAATACATAAAGTCCAAAAGTACCATTCATAATCTATCATGAAACTTCAAAACTCACATTTATTCATCAATGGTCACACCCTAATAGTTTAACAGTTTAACAAATTAGTCCCTAGGCTAGCTAGATTAAGCTACAACAACCTCAAAAACATAAAAATCATTAAAAACGAGATGAAGAATGCTTACATGCAATAGGGATATATCACTGAATGCTTCAATGCCCTAATGTTCTTTCTTTTTCTTGAATTTTTGGTGGTGATGTCCAAGGTTGAAGATGATACAAACTTTTTCTTATTTTAATTTTAATTTATTTGGTTATTTACTAATTTAACCTTAACATATAACCTTTATAATTTCATTTTAATGGTCATAAAAGTCCACTAAAAATGGTCTAATTACCACATAAGGACTCATACACATTAATTTTATAGCTATTTAATACCTTTAGCCTATAGAAGTCAAGTTTTGTACCTTTTGCAATCTAGTCCTTTTTATCAAATTAAGCATGCAAACGATAAAATTTCTTAACAAAACTTTCATATGACTATACTATCAAACTGTAAACATTAAAATAACAATAAAATAATATTTCCACATCAGATTTGTGGTCCCAAAACCACTGTTTTGATTCCACTGAAAGCGGGCTTTTACAACTCTCCCCCCTTAGGAATTTTTATCCCCGAAAATCTTACTAGAGAATAGGCTAGGGTATTGCTTTCTCATAGCTTCTTTGGGTTCCCACGTAGCTTCTTCAATACCATGACATTGCCAAAGTACCTTCACTAAAGCTATTCTTTTATTTCTTAACTCTTTAATCTCTCGAGCCAAAATTTTGATCGATTCTTCATTATATGACATGTCGGGCTGAATCTCAATCTCTGTCGGAGAAATTATATGCGAAGGGTTTGATCTATACCATCGTAACATAGATAAATGAAACACGTTATTAATCTTTTCAAGTTCTGATAAAAAGTCAAGTCAATATGTCACTGGTTCTATTCTCTCAATAGTCTCATACAGCCCAATAATTCGCGAACTCAACTTTCCTTTACGACCAAATCGAAGAATCTTCTTCCACGACAATACTTTCAAAAATACTCTATCATCGATATGAAATTAAATATCTTTATGTTTCTAGTTCGTATATGCTTTCTGTTGATCTGAAGCTGCTTTCAAACTACCACAAATTACTTTCACTTTCTCTTCCGTCTCCCTAACCAAATCGACCATGTGAATCTTTTTCTCACTAGGCTCGGTCCAGTATAATAGAGTTCAGCATTTACGACCATAAAAAGCTTTATACGATGCCATCTTTATGGTTGAATGAAAGCTATAATTATACGCAAACTCAACCAACGGTAAATATTTTTCCCTGTTGCCTTCAAACTCTAAAACTTAGCAATGAGGCATATCTTCGAGAATCTGAATCACTCTCTCAGGCTGACCATCGATTTGAGGATGAAATGCAGTACTAAAATGTAGCAGCGTACCCAAGGCTTCTTAGAAATTTCTTCCAAAATCGTGATGTAAATCGCGGATCTCTATTCGAAAGAATAGAGATTGGCACTGCTTACAATCTAACAATCTCTAAAATGTACAATTCAGCTAATCTATCAAGTTAAAAGTCTATATGTATAGGAATAAAGTGCATAGATTTTGTCAAGCGGTCAACAATAACCCATATAGCATCTTTCTTTTTTGGAGATAGGGTTAATCCTGATACGAAATCCATCGTAACTCGATCCCATTTCCATTCAGGTATCATTATTGGCTATAACAGTCCTAAAGGTACTTGATATTCAACTTTAACTTGCTAACAAATCAAACATTTAAACACAAAGTCAGAAATATCTTGTTTCATACCTGACCACTAATACAACTGTCTCAAATCATTGTACATCTTGTTACTTCCCAAATGAATAGACAAGCTACCACTATGAGCTTCTTACAAAGTTTTTTGTATAAGCTCTGGATTTTTCGGCATGCAAACTCTACCTCAAAACAACAAACAATCATCAGTTCCAATTTGAAACTCTGAACCAGGAGTCGACTCACACTGTACTCGTTTAGCTTTCAATTCATTATCACATTTCTAAGTTTCGCAGGTTTGTTGGAGAAACATCAGTTTAGCTTTTAACTCAGCTAATATCGAGTCATTATTAGATAAGGTCAATCGTGTATTCATCATTCTCAATGTAAATAAAAATTTTCTACTCAAAGCATCTGCGACTATATTCGCTTTTCCCGGATAGTAATCAATGACTAACTCATAATCTTTTAACAGTTCGAGCCATCTTTGCTGTCTCAAATTTAGATCTTTTTGTGACATCAGATACTTCAAACTCTTATGATCGGTAAATATGTGGCATTTTTCACCGAACAAATAGTGTCAATAAATTTTCAACGCAAACATAATAGCAACCAATTTTAAATCGTATGTTGGACAATTCTTTTCATGTGGCTTAACTATCTAGATGCATAAGTTATCACTTTGCCTTCTTGCATTAAAACACATCCCAAACCATTTAATGACCCTTCACTGAAAATTAAAAATTCTTTACCCGACTCAGGTTGAACTAAAACTGGTGCTTTGGTTAACAGTGCTTTCAACTAATTTAAACACTGTTGACATTTCTCAAACCATTCAAACTTCACATCTTTTTGCTACAATCGCGTCATCGGTGTAGCTATCATCAAGAACCCTTTTACAAATCTTCGGTAATAACCAGTTAATCCCAGAAAACAACTGACTTCAAATATGTTTCTTGGCGGTTTCCAGTCAATAATTGCTGAAATCTTAGTTAGATCAACTTGGATGTTTTCTGTTGAAACAATGTGTCCTAAAAATCCAACTTCTCAGAGCCAAAATTCGCATTTATTGAATTTAGCAAACAATTTTTTATCTCACAGAGTCTGTAACACAATTCTCAAATGCTCGGCGTGTTCAGACTTATTTCGAGAATAGATCAAAATATCATCAATGAATACCACTATGAATCTGTCTAAATACGGTTTGAAGATTCTATTCATCAAGTCCATAAATACTGCAGGAGCATTAATTAACCCAAATGGCATAATAAGAAATTCATAATGTCTATACCTGGTTCTGAACTCAATTTTCAGCACATTAGAGAGTCTTTAACCCGCAACTGATAATAACTAGATAGCAAATCAATCTTAGAAAATACTATTACACCTTTCAACTGATTGAACAAATCATCAATTCATGGCAATAGATACTTGTTCTTGATCGTAACTTTATTGAGCTGTTGATAATCGATACACAATCTCATTGATCCATCTTTCTTCTTAACAAATAGAACTGGTGCACACCAGGGTGAGAAACTTGGTCGTGCAAAACCTCTATTTGTTAACTATTGCAAATAAGCTTTCAACTCTTTCAACTCTATAGGAGCCATTCTATATGAAGCTATCGATATCGGTGATGTTCCCGGTACTAACTCAATAGCAAACTCAGCCTCTCTAGCTGGTGGCAATCCAGGTAACTCTTCTAAAAACACATTTGGATATTCACAAACCATTGGCACTGATTCAATCTTTGATTCAGACACTTTTGTATCCAGTACATAAGCAAAGTAAGCATCAAAACCCTTCCTCACATATTTTTAAGCTAACATAGCCGATATCACAATAGGCAATCCACTCGAATCATCAGATTCAATACGAAGAATTTCAGTATTTTTACATTTCAACTTAATAGTCTTTTGTCTACAGTTTACAACAGCATCATGTAGAGTCAACCAATCCTTACCCAAATTAGATCAAATTCATCAAATAGTAAAAGCATCAAATCGGCCAAAAAATAGTAACACGAAATCATCAAAGGACAATTCTTGCAAACTTTATCAACTAGGACATATTAACCTAAGGCGTTCGATACTTTAGCCACAAATTTAGTGGACTCAACAGGTAAACTCTTACTAGACATTAAATTCATACAAGCATATGAATGGGTTGATCCAGGATCAATCAAAGCAATTACATTAGTGTCATAAAGTGAAAAAGTACCGGTGATAATATCTGGTGATGATGCATCTTTACGAGCTCGAATGACATAAGCTCAAGGTGGCACTCGTGCCTCGAATCTCATAGCAAATCCTTTGTTGCACCTTTGTTACTAATCACATTTCCAATATTTTGCGATGGTCTCCCTCTGGCAATTGTATTGTTCGGCTTTGTGGCTTGAGCTTTTTCATTCATAGATTTCTCAGGGCAATCTTTAAGATAATGGTAGAAAGAACCATATCTGAAACATGCTCCACTTTTCACTCAACATTCACCATAATGTGGCCTGTTGTAATGTTTGCACTTGGGTATTGCATGTCTAACACTACCCATACTCACTACAAATGTAGCTTGAGGTTTAGAACCGGAATGTCTCACATCTCTATCTCTACAAGAATAACCCGTTGAAACAGTAGGACGATAGTGATGTTCTTTAAATTTCTTAGATGCTGACTAATGAGACTTTCCCGTAAATCTCTTTCTCGAATCTCTAGCTTCAAATTCAACTTTTCTCTTTTCTTTGCTAAATTCCTCAGCTTTGTGTGCTCTGTTGACTAACGAAACAAATTCTTTTAGTTCAAGTATTCTGACTAAGAGCTTGTATTTTCATTTAATCCATCTTCAAACCGTTTACACATAACCTCTTCATTTGGAATACACTCATGGGCATACTTGCTCAATCTAAAAAACTCTCTTTCATATTCAAATATGGTCATATGACCCTTTTTCAACTCTAGAAATTCTTTGCACTTTCGATGAAGGAATCGTTGACTTATATATTTCTTTCTAAACTTGGTCTAAAAGAATTCCCATGTGATTCATTCTCTTGGTACTATAGAAATTAACGTGCTCCACCATTGATATGCTACATCTTTCAAAAGAGATACGACACATTTAACACATTTTGACGGTGTGCAAGATAACTCATCAAAGACTCAAATAGTATTCTCTAGCCAAAACTCAGCTCTCTCAGGGTCATCATCAACTGTAGCTCTAAACTCTTCGGCCCCATATCTGTGAATTTTATCAACAGGCGGCTTACGCATGCGCAAAGGTTCCAAACCATGAGGAGCTACAGGAATCGATTGGGGAATAGGTGGGGGTGGAGGTTGTTGAGTAGCTAGATTCATTCGGACATACTTAGAGAACCACTCATTCATCATTTCGAAGAAGGCTTCCTTGGCCTCTCCTCCACAACCCTCAGATACGACTCTCAAACCTGACGACGCTGCTCCATGAACGGAGGGTGGCACATTACTTTCTATATCATCAGAGTCTGCTCGGTTGTAATCTATTTACTATATGAAAACATAAATTTAAACTATCAGGAGATATCACACTATCACAGGTTAAATATGGCATGTATAGCTAGACCCAAACACGCTACGTTAGTCTGAGAATTGACTAAACTGTAGCTCTGATACCAATAAAATGTAACAACCCTAACCCGTATCCATTGTCAAAATAGGGTTATGGAGCATTATTGGACTTATCACATAAACAATAATTTATTTCATGTTCATTTCTTATGTTAAAAAAAGTCATTCAAATTCAGTCATATGGTCCCTAACACAAGCCCTCAAGGCCTAAAACAAGCATAAAAATTATTCGGGACTCAAACATGAACTCAAGAAAATTTTGGGAAAACATTGAAAATTTTTATAGTGCAAGGGACACACACCCGTGTGGCCAAGCTGTGTGTCTCAGATGGCCAAGCGACATGCCCATGTCTCAGGCTGTGTGGGCATTCGAAATGGGATCACATGGTCATGTCCCAGCCCATGTCTGACCCCGTATAACTTACTGACTTGGGTCACACGGCCAACCACACGCCCGTGTGACTAGCTCATGTAACTCACTGACTTGCTTTCATTAAAAATTACAGGGGACACACGGCCGTGTCTTATAACCGTGTGTCACACACAACTGAGACACACACCCGCGTCTCTACCCATATAGATAAACATAGGTTATTCTCCAAGCCATATTTCTCACCCAAATTTGTATCAACCTAAACACTTCAGTTGGCATATAACCACAACATAAATTGGCATTCAAACCAATCAAAACCAAGCCTAAAACATATTATTTCATTACCAACAAGCATAAGCTCTTAGACATCACAACTAACCATCCAAAAAAAAACATACCAATATTATTGCTAAAAGCTACTTGAATGGTCAATCTCATATATACACTATCTTGCCTAACTTATCATGCTTACCGCTTATCAAATTCATCTATTATTTACCAAGCTACCAAAGTAAAATCAAGGCACTCCCATTGCAATCATACATACTACAAAATGAGACTAGCTACACACACACACATATATACAAACCAACATATACCAAAACAAGGCAAATCAAATAGCTAATTACATAACAAAACATATAGGCTTTCATTAGCAAAATGACCTATACATGCCATATAACCAAGATACATAAAGTCCAAAAGTACTAAAATAGCCAATAGATAGTGTGATGAGATCTCCAATGACTTCTAACCCGAGCGAGCCTTTGAAACACTTTAAGACACGAGAAAATAAACAGAGTAAGCAATTAAGCTTAGTAAGTTTGTATAACATAGAATTTAACTTACCATTTAACCATAATTTAGATAAACAAACATAGTATACCCCACTCAATTTGGTCAAATGCCTAAGCATATATATTCACCAATAGGTTAGTCATGTAAAGAAGATATAACAATCAAATAATATGGATGAACGCAACAATCAAGCAAGCTTTATATACATGTATCTTCCATTTCATTTTTTAGTATATCATAAAATGTCATTCTCATATAAATCATGTATCATTTATTCTAATTCATATCGTACACATATGATCTGTAACAAAACTGTCACCGTTGAACCACTTAGAATGTCGTTAGATACATGGGTAGTACACACAAGGTGTACTGAATGGTAATCCGTCAATTCCTATACATGTATGCTCTTTCGAGCTATAAACGATAAGCTCCTCCGAGCTGAAATAACTGTAAGCTCACACGAGTTGAGAATTGGTAAGCCTTTACGAGCTGCAAATGGTAAGCTCATACAAGCTGTGGTGAGTTTACAACACATGCAGGATCTCAACCAAATCGGTAACCCTCGTAACATCCCGAATTATGGCCTAGTTGGAATAGTGGTTTTGAGGCTACAAATATGAGGTAGAAATATTTGTTTTATGATTATTTTGAGGTCCATGAAATGTTTGCATGATTGTATGAAAGTTTCTTGAAGAAATTTTGTGAGTAAGTTCCCACTTTAACTTTTAGGACTAAATTGTAAAAGTTGTAAAATATGAGATTCTAAAGGCTTTGGGGTACTTAATTGAAATGCATGTGTAAATTAGAGGTCCTTATTTAGTAAATAGACCATTTATGTCATAATGACAAAAATGGACGTGGAAGGGAAAAATATCAAGGAAGGGCTTTAAGGGCATTTTGGTCATTTAGTTAATAAATTAATAAAAAGGGAAAAAAAATGTGCTCATCTTCTCCAAGCAGTAGCCAAATTTTACAAGTTCTCCATAGCTAGGGTTTTTGACATTTCCAAGCTTCATAGTAAGTACATCCTAGCCCTGTTTTTAATACTCTTTACATTTTTGAAACCCTCATAACCCGATTTACCTATTTCTAGCCATATTTTGAGCTAGGTTCATGTTCAAAAATTTACCCATGTGTGACATGCATGTATTTTTATGTTTGATGAAGGAATATGAAAGTTTGATGTGTGATAAACATATTTTACTAAGTGATTTTTCATGAAAACACCTAAAAAGGACCTTTTTGTAAAAGCTGTAAAATGAGTAGTAAAAGTTTGATTTGAAGGAAAATGTGGGTTATTATGAGCATGTGTTAGGTTTAGCTAGGCTTGGGTAACAAACAAAATGAGTACATTTCATTTTACCAGCCTAGGGACTAATTTCTAATTTTGTGAAAGTTTAGGGGTAAAATTGTAATTTTTCCAAAGTATGATGTATGGAATGATTTGAACAATGTGATAATTAAATAAGTGAAATTTGCTATTATAGATCAACAAGAAAGAGGTTCAAACCTAAATCGAGGGAAGAACAAAGTTGAGGTCTAAATTGAATAGTTAGTCGTATTTTGTTACCGAGGTAAGTTTGTGGGTAAATAATGCAACATTACTTCACTTTGTATTTAATGCTTTAATTTTTGCATTGTATGTATAATTTATTTATGAATTTTGTTTTAAAATGACTCGATGAAGATGTAACGAGGTTTAAAGTTTCGAAATCCCGATTGAACCTTAGGAATAAATAGGATACAAATGTCATGACATTAGGGTTATGTGTGATCCTATGTAAGACCATGTCTAGGACAAGGAATTGGCATCAAAGTGTGATCCTGTGTAAGACCATGTCTGGGACATGGCATTGGCATCGATATGAGATCTTGAATAAGACCATGCTTGGGACATGGTGTTGGCAACCTACCATGTATATGAGATTTCCCGAGGATCCTTTAGTATTCCAAGTGGTTCAACGAGTAATCCAAAGAGTATGCCAAAGAAAGGACAAGGTATGTTCATGTAGAAAGGGTACAAGTATGTACATGAAGCTTATAACTATTGAGTTTATGAATCGATGAGATCTCGGTAAGAGGTGAATGAATAAATCATGACTATGAGTTTATTGTATACTATGAAATTGACATGAGTAAAGATGTATCCATGATATTTAATGACATTTTTGATAAGTTATAAATATGTTATGTGTTTGATATTGCATGATTAATGCTTTTATTTATTTACATGCAAACTTACTAAGTTTTATGCTTACTCCCCGTTCTTTTCCATTTTCTTATAGTATTGCCAAGCTAGCTCGGGGATCGAAGGACATCAGAGGTTCGATCACACTATCACTATAAATTGGAATATTTGGGTGTAGCTAGCCTTTTATTTTGAGTATGACATGTATAGGAACCTGGTCATTTTGCTATATGTCATAATTGATTTGGCCAAAATGTTGGCTTATTTTGATGAATGATCCTTTTGTATAAGGCCATATGAAATTGGCCAATATTGGTTATTGGTATATGCATATGGTGATGTTATTCATGGAAGTGATGGCTTGCATGTTTAAGTTTCTAATTATGTGATGTATAGGCTTGATAGTTGGGGTATGTGAATAATGTGTGGAAGGCTTGGTAAATAGCCTTATATTTGTCCACAGGGGCAGACACACGGGCGTGTGTCTAGGCCGTGTGTGACACACGGTCAGCCCCATGGGTGTGTGAATAGGCCGTGTGTCCCCTACACCCAAACTTTGCAAAAAAATGTCTAGTAGTAAACATACGGGCAGAGACATTGCTATGTGTCTCAGCCGTGTGAAAGACACAACCTAAGGACATGGGCGTGTGCCTAGGCCGTGTGAAGTCTGCACCTAATTTTCAGAATTTACCACGCGGTCTAAGGACATGGACGTGTGCCATGGCCATGTGACATTATTTGGGTGATGACGTCATAAACAGAATGTCCCCTAGTTTGGACACAGTCTGGAACACGGATGTGTCCTAGGGTCACACAGGTGTGTGAGTCCACACGGCTTGACCACACGGGTGCGCGACTCTCCAAAACATGAAAATTTTCTAAGTTTCCCAAAGGTTCCGAAAGTTCTCGGATTAGATCTGAACCACTCCCAATATATGTTTTAGGTCTCGTAGGCCCGTATAAGGGACAATATGCATGTGTATAAATAGTTTTAAATTGAGTGAAATTTTGAGGCCCAATTTTGCATGGTTGCTTGTGTTTATGTCTGGTAATGCCTCGTATCCTGTCCCGGCGTTGGACACGAGTAAGGGGTGTTAGAACCCTAATGACTTTTCATTTGTATCCTACGAATTCCTAAGGTTCAAACGAGACTCGGTATTCTTCGTACTTCATCTTAAGCACTCAATAATCATACAATTTAATTATACAATCCACATACAACATTTCAATTAAAGTATATATACAAATACCTTATTTATTTACACGAACTTAACTCAAACTCATACGACGGAAATGATCGTTTAGTCGATAATTTTGTCATTTCCCCAATTCAAATCCGTATGTTGCTTTTCTTGATTTATATAATCAAATTTAACTTATTTAAGCATCATTCTATTCAATTAACCCAAAATTCATATTATGGAAAAATTACTATTTTGCCATTATACTTTTAACTTCTTGACAATTTAGTCCCTAACTCATAAAAATGTAATTTCATGCAATTTAACTTCAACTCATGCTAGTCAAATTCTATATAGACCTCTAGTAGCCCATACATTTCATTATTTCACACATGTCACTAAATAATTTTCACTTTTCTCAATTTAATACCTATTTGGCATTTTCAACAAAAATCACTTAACAAAAGTTGTTTAATTCACAAAAACCATTCATAATCTATCATGAAACTTCAAAACTCACATATATTCATCAATGGTCACACCCTAATAGTTTGAAAAATGCACAAATTAGTCCCTGGGCTAGCTAGATGAAGCTACAACGACCTCAAAAACATAAAAATCATTAAAAACGGGATGAAAAATGCTTACATGCAATAGGTAGATATGACCAAATGCTTCAATGCCCTAATGTTATTTGTTTTTCTTCTTTTTGGTGGTAATTCCCAAGGTTGAAGATGATACAACCTTTTTCTTATTTTAATTTTAAGTTATTTGGTTATTTACTAATTTAACCTTAACATATAAACTTTATAATTTAATTTTAATGGCCATAAAAGTCCACTCAAATAAAAAATGGTCTAATTACCACATAAGGACTCATAGACATTAATTCTATAGCTATTTAATACCTCTAGCTTATAGAACTCAAGTTTCACACCTTTTGCAATTTAGTCATTTTTATCAAATTAAGCATGCAAACGAAAAATATTCTTAACGAAATTTTCATATGACTTTACTATCACATTGTAAACATTAAAATATTAATAAAAATAAATATTTTCACATTGGATTTGTGGTGTAACGTCCCTAACCTGAATCCGTCACCGAAATAGGGTTATGAGACATTACCGAAATTTTTAAAACAAATTCAGATAATTTATTTTATAAAAGAATTTCACAACTTAATACTTACCACTCTTGCATGAACACAAATATATTTTCATTTGAGCACTTACCCTTTTAATACATCATAAAATAAGCATTTTATCATTTAACCAGTAATTTGGTACTTGTCTAAGTGTCAATAGCAATAATAATAACACTTGTTAACATACTTGAACTTATTTCCTATAAATACAATATTGATAAACTTATTTTATCAACATGTCACACTTGAGTTTATTGCTCATCAAGACTTACGTCATTTCCATATATCACGTATTAGAGATAGTCACATGTTTACATGTCATGACACATATCATTCTCT
Organism: Gossypium stocksii; assembly: GCA_020496765.1. Taxonomy (NCBI): domain Eukaryota; kingdom Viridiplantae; phylum Streptophyta; class Magnoliopsida; order Malvales; family Malvaceae; genus Gossypium; species Gossypium stocksii. Next base: position 50,517,050 of record CM035624.1, read on the forward strand.
TGACGTTCCTTCATAAACATAAATCATTCAATTCATTATGTTAATATTTCATGTACCATCATTTTCAGGAATTTTGTATAACAGTTCATAATCCTGAATATGTGTAATTATCTGGTAAGTTTCACATACATGTATTTTCCGTGTCATCTTTCAATATATCAAATAAATATGATTTCCATGTATTTCAAGTTTAATTTCATAATTAATTATCTCATGCTCAGATTATTTCATGCCGGAACTTTATTTATTAAACCATTCGAAATATCATCGTTATACATGTAATACTTTCAAGGTATATAATTTTATATTCATGGATGCATCTATCCATCAATAAGTTCCATGTACAATATCATCATCATCATAACCACATTCATTTTCACTTAGTCATTTTTTATTCAATTCCCGTTGAACACATCAGAATAATAATGGATAAATCGGGACATCTCACATAGTGCCACACTTGTAGCCAAAGCTATTTTATTTCACATAGATCACATAGGCTCGTTCTCGAGCTAATCACATTTAGCACAATGCCATGGACTTATTTCACTTAGATGCCATGGACTTATATCACTTTGCACAATACCATGGACTTGTTTCACTTCGGTGCCATGGGTGTATTTCACTTAGATATCCACACAGGTCCCTAATATCCATTTTCTATTCCTAATGTTCAACCGGGAAATTATCTCACTTTCCGATACTTTATCAATTACATCAAATATTTAGCATTATTTCATAAATTAATCAAATTATGAAAATGTAATTAAAAACGATACATTACTTATATACAAATTTACTTCCCACATCATGAACTCAAATAACATATACAAGACATATTAGTGTATTTCAAGGACATTTCATAATATTTCATTTCAAACTCAGACTGTTTTATATTAGAACTTTTCTCATTAATTCATTTGAAATATCAATTCATACAGATAGTATACTCAAGATGTACAAATATATATAATCACAAATGAACTCATTCATCAAACATATTCCATATTTATATATCATAGTCTCATATTTCCATGTATCATTTACCATCATTTCCATGTATTTCAAACAAATATGTGTAATAATTTATAAGCATGCAAGTAATTAACTCTTCCTGCCAATCACAATCTAAATTGACAAATCACTTATTGGGTCCATTCTCATTATTCACTAAAATTTTGCCATATCAACTCACAAGTTCGATTTTTGTATTATAACGATAATCATAATTTCATAGTAATTATTCCAAATAAAACATTATCTCATTTCTAATTCAACATTGATCGATTATAAGCAGGCATGTTATCAATTTATACACAAGCCATTCATTTATTTTTCCTCCTCCTCCACTCCATCCACATCTTTAGTATAAATAAGTAGCATTATCTTTAATTTCCACTATTTACTTATGTGCATATTCAAGCTGTCCATCCGTGTCATAGTCACTAAATTATTTTTATCTTAAGCTACATAACTCCAAATTAAGATCTATTAATTTTCCCTGAAACTAGACTCACTCTTACCATAAAATTTTCCGAATTTTTGGTTTAGCCAATTAGTACAGTTTATTCATTAAATTCTCCCCTGTTTTGTTGTTAAATAGTTGTAACTACTCTTCACTAAAATTTAATTATCTCCTTGTACAAAATTCAAATGATGTTCTCATTTATTTCTTCTAAAAATAGACTCATTAAAGAATCTAACCATATAAATTATATCCAAAAATTATTTTTTACAATTTTTAATGATTTTTTCAAGTCAGAATAGAGGATCTTGAAATCATTCTGAACCAGTCTTACAAAAATATAAATATCTCAGAATACAAATTTTTTTTACTTGCTTTGTTTCTTTTATATGAAAATAGACTCAATAAGCTTTAATTCTATATCTCATTCAACTTTTAATTTAATTTTTACCATTTTCAGTGAGTTTTCAAATTTAGGCTACTGCTATCCAAAATTATTTTAGCAAGATATTAATTACTAAGTTTTTAACACCCTTACTTCCTTTCTCTACACTATTTCCCATCACTTTCTCTTATTTTCTCTTCACTAACACATCAAAAACATAGAGCTATGTATAAGAAAACTCTACATTAACATCGTTTCCATACTTTTTCAATAATATCAAACTTTAAAATATATTGAAATCTTGATGTACTTACCTTGTCCCATTGATTTCAATCTTTAACTTGATTTTCTCTCTCCTCCGACTTCTATTTCTTGAATCCAACTCAATATTCTAACTCCCCATAGTCTCCTTAACGTTTTCTCTCTTTGGTAGTTATGGAAATTCTTTTAATTTCTAGGTGAAAATGGTGAATTTTTGGTGGAAGGACCAAATTGTAAAGAAAGTAAAACTTTCTTCTCCCCTTTTCTCTTCCAACGTGAATGCATGAAAAATATGGGTGGTGTGTTGTGTTTTTTTTCTTTCCATACACACATATATATACACTAGATAAAATATTAAAATAATAAAATATCTTATTAAAGTATTACATAAATAATAATTATCTAATTAAATAATTATAAAACATCACCAACATCATCATTACTTTCTAGATTTCTCTCTCTTCCAATTAACCATTTTGCCCTTTCTGATTTTTTAAAATTCCATTATTTAGTCATCACTTAATTTGGTAAAATTATAATTTAGTCCCTCATAATTCTTCACCTATTCAATTTGGTCCTAATTCATCAATTTTCCTTAGTTTCTAGATCATTCGATCCTCAAAATATTTACACTATTAGTCCTTCAACTCTTTCATATTTACACTTCAACCCCTCAAATTTTGAGTATTTACTCCTAGGCAACAAAACTTTCTCACTTTTGTAATTTAGTCCTTTTTTAATTTAATTAACCACTCAAACATCAAAATTTTCTAATGAAATTTTAATACTACATTATTGACACTCTGTAAAATTCATAAAATATTTATAGCTCAGTTTATAACACCGAGATTTCGATACTTCTTTTTCTCAATTTCTTGACCAAATAAGTCTTTATAAAATACAATTTACTATTTCAAAAATCTTTTAAAAACTACATTTGGCTCATAAATGCTAAATAATATAATCTACGAGTTCATTTTTTGGATTCGGTGGTCTTGAACCACTATTTCCGACATCGCTGAAATTTGGGCTATTACATGTGGTCCCAAAACCACTGTTCTGATTCCACTAAAAGCGAGCTGTTACAGATGAAGATAAGAATAATTGGCGGAATGGAGGAATAGGTGGATTAATAAGGGATTTAAGGGGGATTGGCGGCATTGTACAATGGTATCGACTGGTTCACTAGAGCGATAATGTGACGATGGCCTATCAACTCTATGGAGCGACACCGAGATGGCGGTTATTGACTAGCTCACTAGAGCAATGCTATGATGATGATCAATCAATTCTATTGAACAACACCATGATGGTAGTTATCGACTGGCTCTCTAAAGCGACATCTTGACAACGATCTATCGACTTTATAGAGTGAAATCGCAACAATGATTATTGACTGGCTCGCTAGAACATTGTTATGATGACAGCCTATCGACTCAATGCTGTGACACCACGACGTCAGTTTATTGCTTCCTAGAAATCAAAATTCCACCAGGACAGTAAATATGAGATCATATTTTGTAAAACCAAAGCTGGGGCTATGGCAACATATGAAGTCTGCCAGGGCAGTAGACATGGCAGCATATGGAAACCACTAGGATGGTAGGCTACGAAGCTGTTAGAGCACAAAAATAGGAAATCACGAATTAACTCGCATGACAAGTAGCATAATAGAATGATCGTAGCGCATTAAAAATGCAAAAAACGGGATAGAGAGAGAATCTACCAAATTACAAGGATAAGATGGTTGAGTAGAAACGTTCAAACCCCAGGTATGCCAATAAGGAACTCTACTAGATTTTAATGTTATGAGGAATTAGTATAATTGGGTTCAACGTGGTAATTGTAATGAAAAGGATATTGCCTAAGAGGTATTTAATTGTTCGAATGGATGAGTCCACCAATGATTGGCGAGTAAACCAGTATTGAGTATAATAGTGAGATAAACAAGTGGATTCAAATCCTAATGGTCAGCGATTATAATGAAGCAAGAGTTAAGTAAATTTGCCAAGGATTATCTTCGGTAGAGAATTTGCCGGTGGTTTTGCTAATTAAGTGGATGCATTATAGGCCTAATTTTAGCATGGGGAGATCACGTGGGACCAACAGTGGTGGGGAATACGCCAAAAAGAGGGAAATCTGAAAAAAAGGGGTAGTCCACCACGGGGGTGATCTATCATTAGAAATGTCTTAGCAAAACGTTTGGAAAGAGAAAGACCCTATTGGAAAATCCTATGGAATGTTAGTCTATAACAAAAGAGTGGTTGGTGGACATCCAAATGTCATATGTGGGACTACAAGTGAAGATGTTAAACTTGGGACCTCTTTTAGAAAAAGTGTATACAAATACTAAATAAGAAGAAGATAGTTGTTGGAGTATTAGGGAAATCACATGACGGGCTCAATATAGAATGAATGAATCAGGGCAAGGACAACTATTGGGGTAGTGACAATTGTAAGTTAGCTAGTAGAAGTAGATAATCTGGATGACTAGAATGTGGGACTAACTTTAAAATCACAAGCCAAGAAAGGTAATATGGATGTCCGTGAGGAAGTGGTATGGGGTCAAACCCTAGAAGAAGTTAATGTTGGGATAGCGTATCTATGTCTAAACTAGAGACTAAGTCTGCCAAATTATTGGCCTAAGGTTCTAAAGCCCGGGGTTATGCTAGCAAATTAGCCGGACATTAGAAGGCGCTTAGGGAGTTTTAAATTATCTATTTGTATTTCATTTTCAAAAATTTGGTGCTTATTGTTCACTATTATATGGAATCTTACTAAGTTCAAATGAATTTAAGATTGAATTGCCTTGGTTGTAGAGTCCAAATTATCAAAGTCATTGTGAGGTCTAAATCAAACACCACCAACTTTGTGCGAAGGTCACGGTAGTTGTATCTTGTGTATAAATGGGACCCCTTTAAGGCCACGCTTAGGGGTTGAGTTAAAGGTATTTGTTTATAAGTCTTCATTTGAAATTGTAAATAACTATTAGGTTTAGTACGATATTAAATTTGTAAAAAGTTATTTCTCGCAAGTTATGAGTAGGGATTTAATATTGTCTATGTGAATAAATTAGTTCTATAATTTTTGTTTAGCTAATCAGATTAATTGTGACATTTGATAATTGGACTCAATGATCAGGTCAAGTTTAGGGTGTTATAGAGTTGATCTAAAGAATAATTGAATAGGATAAAAGTCCATAATTAAAAAGAAGAAAAAGAAGACTCTTAAAGATATCGATGATGCACTTAGGTCAAAAGTGACTGTAAAAAACTTGAGAAAGAAAGGAAACATCAAAAAGGGAAGAGAGGTGTAAACATTATTTAACATGAGTGAAAAATACATGAATGAGTGTCTTATCAATTATGATAATCACAACTGTTAGTGTATGCCCAAAGACCAATAATGAGATGATTGTAATCACATACTCGTTTTACCTTGTTTGTTAATATAAGGCATTCCATTATTATTTCAGTTTCTTTTTTTGGTCTTTATAAATAAACTGATTAATAATAAACTCTTGAGAATAATAACGTTATTCTTAAAAGGTCCTTAGTCAAGTATTATTGTGGGCTTGGATAATGATAATACATTGAGACTAATGTGTAGTTAATTGATGACAAAGTGTTGTCTTTGACATATGGATGTCAAAATTGATACATGAGTATGTGTTAGAAAAAACTGGACTAACTTGCAATGAGTATGGTTATTAGATTATTATGTAATAGTCACAACATTACTCATAGTGATAACTATGTATATGATCCTCAGACTTGATATCATCATTGTCCCAACATAATGAGTTGTATATTTTGACATAGTCAAATGTCTACCATAACAGGTCATACTATAAAGATTGATGTTGGATATGATGCAATCTATGTAGAGGGATATGGTTGGTCAAGATAGAATTTGTCCCTCCTATATAATGGGAGTAATATCTTAGGCCTCTTGATGGAGTGAGACTAGAAATGCATGGCCATGCTTGAATAAGTTGATATGACATATCACACTTATTTGTTTATAGTAGGCTACTAAAAATATTGAGAATATGAGATTGGACCATACAAGTGTGGCTATTCAATGACTTGTGTCCAATCAAAATATTAAAGATAAAATGATATAATACATGAAAAGATTTTCACAAAAAGGTTATGTTGAATCATGACTTCTTGTAACTTGGGTAGCAATGATGCATTGCTAGATGCCACTCATTACTTGTAATATTAGAAATGTTCTAGTATTACTACTAATTTTACAAGAACCTCAAGGGTCACACCTTATAGTTGAAGCGAACAGAATCAATGTAACACCCCAAAATAGGGCCTAAGAGTTTTAGGGTTATTTTAGGAATTTTAGCTCTAGAGTGCTCGAAATTTTCTAGCATGGTAAATCGAGATTATATTCGACTATGGCATCTTAGCTGTTAAATCAATTTTTGAAAAAGTACTCTAGAAATCTTTAAATTTAAGAAAAGGATTAAATTGAAATAGAGTCAAAACTATGAGTTATTAAGAGGCAACTAGCTCAAATTTTAAAATTCAGCCTATTTCTTCCCCTACCAACATGATTTCACGATAGGTTTTTCCCCCAAAAAAAGCTTTATCGTCCCCTGCTATTCCCTTACCCCTTCTATTAGTTTCTGTTTCCGAAACCATAGCACTTTGATTTCCTAACATTCCCAAGCCAGTTGCTTTCACAAATCCCAAAAAAAAAACTTAAAAACTCCAAAGATTCCATCATCTTCCCCAAATGTGAGTTTCCTAGATTTGGGTCAAAACTTGAATAATCTTCCATCAAAGGAAACCATTCATCTACCTATTGGTTTTTAATGTTATCTAGTCCCTAAAATTGAAGTATTAGCCATTGAATCGCAATTTTTTAATAAAAGCCAAAAATAGAGTCATTAATGGTGGATTTTGAGATTTTTGGTAAAAATGTGGTTTAAAAGTGTTTTTTTTATTACCTTCAATGTGATTAAGAGGTTTTCGAACTTACATTGAGGTTTCATTGATGATTTTTCATGTTTTAATGAATTTTGTGAAAATTTCCTAAAAGATGTCGAAAATGTTGATACCATGAGCTGAGCACTTTAGTGTAACGTAAAGGTTGGGAACTAGGCGTAGATTATTAATAAGATAAACGTAATTTGCTTTAGGTGAAAAGTTTAAGCATAGACCAAGTTATGAGCATTTTAAGTTTGTATGTTAATGGTTTTGAGCTACTTGGGAACTCAACTTAGGCTTGTGTTTTGATTGGTTTTAGTGAATCCTTTGCTTTGTATGTGAAGCTTTGGATTCATTAGGGCCTTCAACCAATTAAAGAAAAAGCTAGATTGAGCTTTCGGGTTGTTGGTGAAAGCATTAGTGGTGAGTGTTTGGAATCACTACTCGTAGACACGAGTTATGTGTTATTTGGGAATTTAGTAGTAGCCTAAACCCTTACTCTAAATTTTGAGTGTAAGTATCATTGTGTCTATACTTATCTTGTGCTTTTATGCTTATATGATTATGAAGCTATGCTCAGTGGTGAAAATCTCATATATGTGATACGTTGATATAGTAACTATTGTGAAAAGTGAAAATGTATACATGATATATATGTTAAATGACAGTGATAATGTTTTCCAAAAGATGCTAACATGTAATGATAATGCACGTATAATCGGTTATATTATGTGTCTGATTTCAGATATTTTTTCTGTATGATCTTGAAACCATTGGATATAGTTGGCATGCCATAGGATTGTGAGTACTCACCTATGTGTATAGTGATTTTGGGCATTGAGGCCCTAGGACATGTTTGGAGGGATAAGAGAATGTGTAACACCCTAAACCTGGCCTAGACGTTACAGCCAAATCTAGCGAGTCACATTGAAGTGTTTTTCAAAAACCATGTTTTCATTGAAAACTCTTCTTATTAAAAACTTCTAGCCATTCAAAACTGGTATAAATCCTATGTTAGTTTATTTTCAAAACGTGGTTCATTAAAAAGTTATTCTCTTATTAAAACGTTATTTTTTATTTATAAAATACCGTTTGGGGTGTTACATTTAGTGGTATCAGAGCCAAGTTGTAAAAACTCAGCCGTGGATTGGGTCTTTTAAATTGAATTTCTAAAAGACCTGTTTCAAAAAGGTTTGAAAGGTTTGAAGATTTTGACATGTTGTATTGACTATTTTCTAAAGTGTGGTTTACCGAGTCTCCCGTGCTGAATCAATAAGTTTTCTAAATACTTCTGTCTATTTAGGAACTGAAATGCAGTAAGTTAGAAATACTATGGTTTCTTTAGATATTAGACTGTATTTAGATTTGGTATTTACTCTGGGTGTTTGAATATGATGATTTGGATGTAGAAATTGTAATTTATCTGCTGTGACAAGTGGATGTTTTGAGTGTGTGTTCGAGTCATTGAGATCAGAGTGCACAGTAGTAACATATAGGGGTAGTTGTTACACGACTACCTGGTTAGTTGGAAATTTTGAGGATGAAATTTCTTTAAGGAGGGGTGAATTGTAACGCCCTGAATTTGGGCATAGTAAGAATGGGCCTTATGCATGGGTGCCGTTAGGAGGCTGCACATAAAAGCTTGAGTGTGCAAGGAATATCACAAATTGTATGCCTGCTTGATTGGCTAAGTGATTTAGAAGTGTTTGGGAGTGCCTAAGAAGTCTTGGGTTCAAGTCTTGGCTTTCGTAAAATTATTGATTTTGCTCTTAAGTGAATCTAGGTCTTGGCATGAAGGCTTTATAAATATTTGGGGTAGGAATGTTAAGGCCCATTACAATATCAATTGGGCCTTAGCCCATAACAATATTAGAAATCAGAATGCATTATGCACATAATCCCAACCAACCCTGCACACCATCTCCTGTCTAACCTTGCACTCCTGTGGGGAATAAATCGACCCACCCATCCCTACACTCCAATGTTAGCATTGGTTGCGGCACTAACTAGTATTGCAGCAAAGCTGCCAGTAATATAAGTGGCTTAAAGCCATCAGTAGGTCCACAGTCGTCTCGTACGACCCATGCAACCTTATAAGTAATATAAAGGCATAAAGCCATCAGTGATATGAACGGCACAAAGCCATCAATAATATGAATGGCACAAAGCCGTCGTAATATGAACGGCACAAAGCTGTCGGTAGTATTAACGGCACAAAGCCGTCAGTAGTATGAACGGCACAAAGCCTTCGGTAATATACACGACACAAAGCTATCGATAATATGAACGGCACAAAGCCATCGGTAATATGAACAGACAGAGCCAACGGTAGTATGAACGACACAAAGACAATGGTAGTATGAATGGCACAAAGCCAACGGTAGGTCCACAGTCGTCTCATGCAACTTGTGCGACCTTAACAGATTAGTACACTTCCTCTAATTACAATAATCTTATCCCCATACAACATGTGACGCGTAGTATCATGCTATCATGCATGGATGCAACATACATACAACGTGGCATGCTCAAATATAGTCATACACAAAGTAAGAGCAAAACAGTCGCTTGTTACATAAGGGTATAATAGTCATTTTATACTATAAGGGTATATCAGTCATTTTACCCTAATGGGGTATATCGGTCATTTTACCCTACGGGGGTATATCGGTCATTTTACCCTATAGGGGTATATCGATCATTTTTATCCTACGGGGGTATATCGGTCATTTTACCCTACGGGGTATATCAGTCATTTTACCCTATAAGGGTATATTGGTCATTTTACCCTACAGGGTATATCGGTCACTCTACCCTACGGGGTATATCGGTCATTTTACCAAATCGGGGTCTAGGTACACTTACCGATCCATCAGAAGGCCCACAAGCCGATTAAGCCCATACGACCCATTTTGGCCCAACTAGGCCCAAAACGGCCTAAGCCCATGAGATCGCTCACGGTGGCCTTTACGGTTAAACGCCCATGTTTCGTGGGCTTAGATTACCACACGAGCGATCACACGCCCATGTGGCATCAAATGTCGCATTTTTTTGATATTTTGGCTTTTGTCGATTTTCAATTAAAACAGTGTAAATATACACACCTGTTTACGAAATCGAGTGAACAGCCTACGAGCTCCCACACCCTACATTCAATCGAGCAATCCATTAATCACTTGTCAATCGGGTTAATCACCCCCTTTTACACACTCAACCTAAAAATTATAGTATCTTACAGAAAATGCCAAGTCAGAAGAGGAGGAGAGGCAAATCGGTCCACACCCCCAATAAAAGCTGAGATCACATGATCAATAGAAGCAAGGGTTAAGACAACCACACTCCTGAGGTGGAATAATTGGCTAACACACAAAAAGTGTGAAGAGAAGAAAGAAAGCTAGAAGAAAGAAATGAGGGGGAAAAATATACGGCAAAATTATCTCTGTGCAAGGAGAGGGAGATGTTGATACCAGAAAGAGTTGAGAAGAGGAAAGGAAGAGCATAGAATCGGCCAAAGTAAAATGATTGAGAGAGTGAGAGGAAATGAAATCGAATGCGTTGTGTGAGAGAAAACTAAGGAGTGTTTGGTTTCTACTTGGCAAGATAAGGTGAAAAGAAAAGAAAAGTCACAAAAACGATTAAAGGGTAGAAGGTAAGACTCGAATGGTAAAGAAGAATTCGGCTTACCAACTAATCAATCCAAAAACAATGCCCGAAAGTGTCAAAAAGCAAAAAGTGCCGAGATGGAGAAAAACAATTACTCCCCTAGCCAAATCCCCTTGAGTACCTAATGTCCCTATATGGCACCAACACTCCTTTCGACCTCACATCACTTGCTTTTCTCCCAAAATCTCTCCACAATATTCAAACCACTCACTATCCACATCCCAACCTTCTTTAGATTTTCTCCTTGATTTCCTCTTACATATTCTTCGTGACCAATTCAAACTCCATTCAGCAGTATTTTAGTCCACTTCTGCTTCTCACATGGCAAGAAAACCTAAATAAATACTCCTCTTGCATTGCCACGACTTGAACCTCAGACCCCATGAACACTACACACGCCACTTACCATTAGACCACTAGGCTTTTTGTGTCATCGTTTGTCCATATTTAATTATAGGCCTATTGGCCTAAAGCTAGGGGTTTAATTCATAAAATAAAATTTTTGCCCAAGCTACAACTTGAACCCAAGACTTCTCAGACACTCCCAAACACTCCAAAATCACTTAACCAATGAAGCAGACATTCATTTATGTCACTTTCTTGCACAACTAAATATTTATATGCAATCTCTTAACTGCTCCCTTGCTCAAGGCCTAATACCTCTAGGCCCAAATTCAGGGCGTTACAACTCCCTACGGTTGGACCAGTACCTTTCGCTCCAGAAAACACTTTACCTCCTAATGCTCGAAGACATTCTAGTGGCAACCCTCGATTAATTAGTGTAGGATTGGCAGGTGCAGGAGCAGGGTTAGCACCAACAATCTGCTGAAACGATCCTATAATAGCTTTCATTTGAGGTCCTACACCCTCATCAAGTATGTTCACTCTACATGGCGGCATAGGAGGTGTAGAGGATGTATCATCCTCTTGAGAACTAGTTCTCACGTTCACCTGTCTAGGAGGCAAATTCCAATAATCTAGAACCTAACAAACAAATAAACAATGTGAGTGGTGGGGGAATGATCCAAGTCATGTTCTTGCAAGCAAAATTTAGGATTAAAGGCAATGTGTTCCCATTCCTACCCTACAAGCATCACAAACAAAAGATATTTCATGCAACACAAACAACCAAAATAATTTAATCACTTAGGTTTCGCAACACCACAACACCAAAATGTACAACAATCACCTAGGTCTGAGTGTTATTGAACTTAGGGCTCTGATACAACCAAATGTAACACCTTGTATCGAGCCTGGGCACCGAGCATGAATATGGGATGCCACACCACCATCTCATGTCATACACAACAAATAAAAGCTCATTTTAAATGAAACGCCTTCTATTTTAGTATTCGTATAGGTTGAAGTCAATTATACTTGTTAGCTATCAATGTTACGTGCAAATCATATAAAAAATAATACTAAAAATAAGCATTAACATGCATAAGGTCCATTTAGCAAAATTCTCAAAATGTATCTGTAGGTATTAATACTGACACTAGGGTATCGATATTTTTTTTGTGTGGTATCGATACCACCTAGAAAAATAATACCGAACTTGCATTTTGTTTCTCCACTAAATCTCAAAGTCTCAAAAATTATCGATACCTATCATGAAATATTGATACTTTGATCCCGAGTATCATTACTTAAGCAAAGGTATTGATACCAAATCTCTATTCTGACTCCCTGCATGTTTTAAAACACAAAGGTATTGATTTTAAATCCTGAATATCGATATCTCTGCTGCTAGACATAAAAATGTAGCATACATATGCAATTAACACATTCCAAAATAGATTCTAAGCATCATGCATCACTTACTTCGATAAATAATCTTCCAACGGCTAAAGTTACAAGTTCAAATTGTCAAAATGGGTCCAAGAAAGATATATCAAGCCATCATTAAAGTTCATGAACATAAGCAAACATATAAACTTACAAACTTCCAGAACTGAAATAAAAAAAGTTAGCAAATAATCCATGCATATTAGGGCACTAAATAAGTCTACAACATTACCTAATTTTCCAATACGAAAATAACTGAAAGAACACATACGAGAATAAATGAGTCTTCCTTGGATCACTCCCTAGGACGACCATACTGCCCACACTAAACCGTTACTAATTTGCAAATATTGAAAAGAGTTGGTGAGCTTAAACAAACTCAGTGAATGAGTGAAATAACCACGATGCAAACATTTCGTCATGTATACATAAAAACTGCATACATATACGATACTGGAGTCTTATGTTTAGTAACACGTAAGATTTTAACATGCATCATCTAATAGTTCATTTGCATAACATTTATAATGATAGTTTGCATAGTAACCACATATTTTTTAAGGCATTCATCATACAATACAAATATATAGTTATAATAAAAGATAATTTGGCACTTGAGTTATGAAACTTATAGTGAGCTCTATCATCACTCATCAAATACAAAGATCTCCAACACACCAAACTTAGACTCATAGAGTCAAACATGTCTGAGAAGTGAAACGTAAAGTTAACACTCTCCTTATTTCCCCTCATATGTCCCATTGAATGGAGCTTAGCTCACATTCTGTAACACCCCAAACCTGGCCTAGACGTTACAGTAGAATCTGGTGAGTCACATTGAAGTGTTTTTCGAAAACCATGTTTTCATTGAAAACTCTTCTTATTAAAAACTTCTAACCATTCAAAACTGGTGTAAATCCTATAGTAGTTTATTTTCAAAACGTGGTTCATCGAAAAGTTTTAGTTTATTTTCAAAACGTGGTTCATTGAAAAGTTATTCCTTTATTAAAGCGTTGTTATTTTTATTTATAAAACACTGTTTGTTGCGGAAGTTTAATTTGAAATAGTTGATTTACAAAAATGCAATGTTTAAAATTTGAGTTGCAGAACCATTTCGAAAATGTTGCAAAAACATAGTGTTTTGAAACTAGATTATTTTTGGAAAACCGTGTTCTACTTCTAACAGATGTAGTTCAAAATACCATAAATCCCAAATTTAAATCCAGAAATTAAGAGAGGCCTTATTACAACCCAAATCAAAAACCAAAGTGCGTAAAAGTAAATAAACGTAAAAGAAAGAAAAAGCAATTGTGTGGCCATCTCCGAGTCCCTCGATCATATACGTGGCATAAAGCCAACGGTAAAATGGATAGAACTAAGCCATCAATAGCACAAACCTGGCCTAGACGTTATGGCCAAATCTGGCAAGCCACATTGAAGTGTTTTTCGAAAACCATGTTTTCATTGAAAACTCTTCTTGTTAAAAACTTCTAGCCATTCAAAACTGGTGTAAATCCTATGTTAGTTTATTTTCAAAACGTGGTTCATTGAAAAGTTTTAGTTTATTTCCAAAACGTGGTTCATTGAAAAATTATTCCTTTATTAAAGCGTTGTTATTTTTATTTATAAAACATTGTTTGTTGCGGAAGTTTAATTTGAAATAGTTGATTTATGAAAACGCAATGTTTAAAAATTGAATTGTGGAACCATTTCAAAAATGTTGTAGAAACGTAGTGTTTTGAAACTAGATTAGTTTTGGAAAATCGTGTTCTACTTCTAACAGATGTAGTTCAAAATACCATAAATCCCAAATTAAAATCCAGAAATTAAGAGAGGCCTTATTACAACCCAAATCCAAAACCAAAGTGCATAAAAGTAAATAAACGTAAAAGAAAGAAAAAGTAGTTGTGTGGCCATCTCCAAGTCCCTCGATCATATATGTGGCACAAAGCCAACGGTAAAATGGATAGAACTAAGTCATCGATAGCACAAACCTGGCTTAGACGTTATGGCCAAATTTGGCAAGCCACATTGAAGTGTTCTTCGAAAACCATATTTTCATTGAAAACTCTTCTTATTAAAAACTTCTAGCCATTCAAAACTTGTGTAAATCCTATGTTAGTTTATTTTCAAAACGTGGTTCATTGAAATGTTATTCCATTATTAAAACGTTGTTATTTTTATTTTTAAAACACTATTTGTTGCGAAAGCTTAATATGAAATAGTTGATTTATGAAAACACATTGTTTAAAAATTAAGTTGCGAAACCATTTTGAAAATGTTGCAGAAACGTAGTGTTTTGAAACTAGATTGTTTTTGGAAAACCGTGTTCTACTTCTAACAGATGTAGTTCAAAATACCATAAACCCCAAATTAAAATTCAAAAATTAAGAGAGGCTTATTTCAACCCAAATCAAAAACCAATGTGCGTAAAAGTAAATAAACGTAAAAGAAAGCAAAAGCAATTGTGTGGCCATCTCCGAGTCCCTCGCAGCACCGATCCTCCTAACGGTGGGGATTACCTGAAAAGTTAATAAACGGGGTGAGTTTACGAAAACTCAGTGTGTAATCCCTACTATAAAAAAAAAGTCAGTCAGAACAGTAGAAATAAGACACAATCTGGGCCTAAGCCCATTATAGTAGACAGTGACAGATGGGCCTTAGCCCACAACAGATTCAAAAATAGAACACATGTGGGCCAAAGCCCAGTACATTATCATTTGGGTCACAACCTACAGCAGAATCAATTGGGCCTAGTCCATATCAGAACAGAATCAAATGAATGATGTATGATGTATGTTATGTGCTAACCCCATCCAACCTTGCACTTGCCTTTGTCCAACCCTACACAGTCTGTGGGGATAAAATCAACCCACCCATCCCTACACTCTAAATGTTAGCACTGGTTACGACACCAACAACAATCGCAACAACGCTGCCTGAAATCAGAATGGCCAGAAGCCATAAACAGAATGGTTATAAACCTTAAATAGGATGGCACAGAGCCATAAAAATATGCGTGGCATAAAGCCATCAATAGTATGGACAGCACTAAGCCTTCAATCATATGCGTGGCACAAAGCCAACGGTAAAATGGATAGCACTAAGCCATCGATAATGTGCGTGGCACAAAGCCGAAGGTAAAATGGATAGCACTAAGTCATCGACAATGTATGTGGCACAAAGCCATCGATAGAATGATCGGCACTCAGAGCCATGGATCAATCCACAGTCATCTCAGGCGACCCGTACAACTTTACTAAATCAATACAAATATACGCTCTAAGCCTTCGGTGGGTCCACAGTCATCTTGCGCGACCCGTGCCATCCTATCAGATCAGATCTTCCTCTGTACAATATCCCAACCCATGTAATGTGTTATGTATGTAGAATGTCATGCTCGTAACCGATCATACGATCATAGTCAAGTAAATCATAGTCATACAACCACAGTCAAAACGATCAATTCACAGCCCAAATTAGTCATCCACCCCCGATGGGCAAAATAGTCATATTACAGTTCAGGGGTATTTTGGTCATTTTACCCGTCAAGGATAATTTGATTATTTACCAACCTCTTAGAAGGTCTACAGTCACCTCGAACGACTTCTGTAACACAACGGTCAAAACAGTATAAATGGGCCCGAGGCCCACTATCGGCTCAAGTGGGCCCACTCGCTCGTGGGGCCCATCTGGCCCAGAATTAACCACGGTCAAGCAACTATGCAGTCTAATCCAACATTAGCCATAAATCGTAAACTTTCATCTATGTGGGTCCCACGAGCACATTAGGCCCACACGGCCCATTTCCGCCCATCGAGGCCCAAAACAGCCCTAATCGTCGTACATCCATAATTCGCGGGCTCGATGAAACACATGCGCTTTCGCACGCCCATGTGGCCTCAAAGCACAATATTTTAGCTTTTCAGCTTTTTGGCTTTTGCTGATCTAAAATCTATTTAGTGAAATACATGCTTTCGGCTTTTCAACTGTTCAGCCATCAAAACAGTGTGAATACACACCTTGCTGGTGTTTACGCCTATTACCATTTTCAAGGTACGGTTACACACCTGATCACATAGAGTACTAAAAATTCACGAGTGCCATCACTTATCACCAAACATAACACACAGTTAATCACCTAATACAAGAGTTAAAGAACTTAAACCAACACTTATCTGAAAGCTCAACTTCACTTGCCTTGACTAGACCTGTCGACTGCGATTTGCCTACTTAATCCAAAGTTTGATGCAGTCACCCTTCTGCATCCAAACAGAAAGTCCCAAACCACCGACACTCTACTTCGCTTAAACTTGGGAGAAGAGATTACGTATTCAATTTTAGCTGGCACCTTTGCCATCACTTTATCACTAGCACCCCCTTTACCTATCTAAGGTTTGGCTACCTAAGGTTATTCGCCGAATCAGAAATAGAATGGAGAGAAAGAGTTTGGGAAAAAGATTAGATTTAATCAAAAGTGGAGAGTATAATCACTTACAAACACAAGGTATTCGACCAAGGTAGAGAAAACTAAATGGGTAGAGTTGGGAAAAATGAGGAATAGAAAAGGTAATCGACCTAGATTGGATAAGGGATAAAGAACAGATAGCAGTGAAGGGAAGGGAAGAAAGTTTCGGCAAAGAGAGAACAAAAGAGAAAATGGAATGTTAAAGAAGGAGGGATTGTATTCGGCTAAGAGAAAATAATAGCAGAGAGGTGCTAAGTTCGGCCAAAAAAAAAAAGAGGGGGATGAAGCAGGGTTCGGCCAAGAGTAAAATTAATGAAAGGAGAACATGCACAAGAATGCCAATTCGACAAAGAAGAAAAATGTGAAGAAGAAAAGAAAATTTCTCAAGAGAATTCGGCAAAGTAAATAGAAGTACTAATTGAGGACTAAAGAAGTGAAAAATAGAAGGAAAACTAGAGAACCCTCTAGAAGAAATTGGCTCTCAAAGGAAAAGATACAAAAAAAATACCAAAACCCTAAAGTGGTAGCAAGGCAAATTAGCACTAAAAGAAATGAAAATTCGACAACGCTCTCCAAAATGCTTCAAGAGCCGAATTTGCACACTCTAATTACCTAATCGATTGCAACTCTCTCACACTTCCAACTCATTGATTCACTCCACTCTTTTCTCCATAATCCACTCCTACAAATCCCCAACAACCAACATCTAATCCCTTGATCCTCTCCTCTTTTACCAAGTCCACAACCACCCAATAGAATTTTAGTCCAACTCTACCTTTCTCACCTCATAGAAATAAAATAAATGTACCTTGCTTGTCATGGGATTCGAACTCAAGATCCCTAGCCACCATAATGACGCTACAACCACTAGACCACAAGCTCACTTGTGAAATTGAACTTCCTCACGATAGGGACACACCCGTGTGCCACGCCCGTGTGGATCGAGGCCCAGGCCGTGCTTGAGCCTACTAAAGTGGCACGGCCGTGTGGCACGGCCATATGGTGAACCTTCAGGCCGTGTTGATTATTGAATTGGGCCTAATTTGCCCGTTTTTGGCCCGTTCCTTGCTCTTTTCTCTTCCCTAAGCTCACTTGATTATAAAACATGAAATTAAAAGAAATCAAGGGGTAATTCATCCAGAAATTGGGCTAACCATGGGGTAAAAATATGTATAATTTATCGCTTATCAAATGCCCCCACACTTAAACCCTTGCTTGTCCTCAAGCAAAATCTCAATTCATAGTTAAGAATCATTCTCCTCAACTTTAATAATATTTCCATAAGTAATCATACAATGAAAATTCAACCAGAAGAACATTAAAGTTTCAAACACTCTAAGTTGAGAATTTTATCACAGAAACTTAAGTTTTCTCCCTTATCCTAAGTAATCACATTTCAATCAAAATCAACAAGATTTGACATCCTCACTCAAGATTCACTCTATCCACTCAAAGTGTTTAGGGTTCAAAAATTAAGCACTCTTTAGTCAACCTGAAAAGTTATTACCATAGGCTTGTAAGAAAATCAAATCTCCACCATTATAGATTGATATGACATCGATTAAAAGGTCTTTCAATGGTTGTAATGGGGCTTTGGTTAGGGGTATTGTCACAAGCTGAAAAAGAGGGTTAGAATTGAGATTGAATTGAAAAATCATCTAGCTAGAAAAATCTTTATCATTTGAACATATTTCTAGTGTAAAGCCTTTCTTTTTGGATAATGTTGTCTAAGAATAGCAGCTCAAAAATTACATGGAAATATGCAAAAATATTGAATTACCACTGAAGTATACATACTTTTTTTAAGAACAAATAATGACAAATTTAATATTTATGGACTTTACAAATCGAACGGAAAAAAGAATAAAGCTAAATAATAATTCAACTCAAATCTCGACAAAAATAGGGATCAAAATAATTAGGGGGATTTCAACAATAATGGTTTTTGGTTAATTTTAAGGGTAAGTGAAATGAATGGGTTGTTAGGCTCAAGGGGGTTCACTAAGGGTTAATTTATAGAGGTAGGCTTTTATGGAGTAAGTGGGTTATACCTAGGTGCCTTTATCATCTCAGTATATCAAATCAATGATGTGGTCTCGACATGTATAATTGAAGCAAGTTCTAGAACAACAAATCAGTATTGACTCATTCAAAGCAGTAATAAAAGTGAGCACGAAATAATGTATGCTAAAAAGGCTCAAAAATCTCACCAGAATTATGGCTTTTTGATGTCAATCTTGCGAATTTCAAATCTTAAGATAACACTTAAAAATAGGAGAAATGGCCTAGAAAAAATTTAAATTCTCAAAAATTTCAACTTATTATGCTTGATTCCCTAATGTCTTAAAGTTTGAAAAATCAAAGCATAAGTACCTATGTCTTAATTCTCACCATATCAATAAAAATCATAAGTCAATCAGAATTAATTCGTAATAGGAGATTGAGACTCATGCAGAGAGTGAAAGTGAGAATTCAAAATTTTGAGAACAGTGCAAAAAGTTAGTTGTAAAAATTTTTCAGGGGTTTGAAGAGAATGCAATGACTGAAAGTAAGTTTCCCCCCACACTTAAGATGTACATCGCCCTCAATGTACAAAGATACATTAGTAGCAATAGAATCATAAAATCATAAGATAGGGAGAGAAATGAAACTCCCAGAATTTTGGATGATTTTGTAGAGACGGATATTGAAATTGTAAGAGCTAGCTGTTGTGGCAGGGTTTTCCCATTATGGATGGATTTGAGCTGTAAAGCTCCTTTGAAACTGCGATAGCATAAATAAGTGTTTAGGGATTTAAGTTAAGCATAATTTTCTCATTAGGGAATAGCCGATATGAAAATAAAATTGAAAACTAAACTAAAATATTCAATAAACATAAAGATCGAAATAAAGATAAAGAAAAATCTAAAGATTCTAAAGAAACATAAATTTCAAGAGAAGGTAAAAATAAAGACCAAGAAAGCAAATAAAAAAGAAGATAAGAAGTTCTAATCCTCAAATGGTCCGCGAGGTGGGGACAGTGATGAGATGTGTAGATACTGGCATATCTGCTGAAGAGTAGCGTCGATGTGATCGAACCGTTGAAAACACTACTGCTCAAATTGTGTGAGGCACTCGAATATGTCAGCATTTGAAGCTGTCGCATGAACTGGGCGGCGAGGGGGTGGTGGTTCAGTCGGTGCCTCCTCCCGCGGTGGGACATCATCAGTAATATCCTCGGAGTCCTCCTGCTCGGCATCCTGGAGTAGTCGATACTGTGCAGGATCGATCCCGTGTCAGTGCTTTATCATCCTTATGTGAAGCATGCTTTGGGTGCCCTGTGGGGACACTTGGCCAACTAGAGTGTAGGAGGATGTCTGGGCTGCGGTGTTGAGTATGCCGAAGTAGCAGGCTAATCGCGTGATGTATGGGCCCATAGAGATTACGCCCCAACGGTGTCGCTTCGTTTGGTGCTGGATGGCATGGGCAATGAAGTAGGCAAGATCGATCACATGTGCATGTGCCATGCTCCATAAAAAATAGGTGTCATGGGTGTTGACGACGCCAGTGCTTTCTCGTCGACCCGTCAATGTGTGCGCAAGTAAGGAGTGAAGGTACCTCAGGGATGGGGTGAGGGCTATCGCCTTGGAGCAACTTGGGTCATATGTGGCTGATGCAGGGACCAGGGCCTGCCAACACTTAGTTGGCAAAAAGTGGATGTGGCGGTGAAGCTCTGAAAGGTCCTCCTCCTCCACAAACTGCTCGGTGTACAGGCCTAGTGCTCTACCGAACTCTGATACACTAAGCTGATGAACGAGGCCTCCTAAACGGAATTGGATCATCCTTGGATCATCGTGTTGGCTCATCACTATTTGGAGGTGAAATGTGGAGTAGAACTCGAGAGTGAGTTCGAGATAGGTGGGCTCCACAATCTTGAAAAACTGGTCCCAAGGGTCCGTCGTCAATAGGGCCCGGACCTCGTCCGCTAGGTGGACCTACTCTAATGCGGCCCAATTAATACATCTTCCCGCTCTGAGGGGTCTTGTAACACCTTCTTACCCGAGACTGTCGCCAGAGTCAAGCTTGAGGTGTTACTAAACTATTTCATCACTGTTTAAATTTTAAATCAACTAATTAAATTTTCGTAGCAAGCTGTCTTTCTGCGTCATGGTCACTTAAAAAATCATATCTCGAGTTACGAAACTCGAAATCAAGATCTGTAAATTTTTCCTAAAACTAGACTCATATATCTATCTACTAATTGTTTTTTAGAATTTTCGGTCAAGCCAATTAGTACAGTTTATTAGTTAAAGTTACCCCTATTTTAGAACTCGACTGCACTGACCTCTTCTTACTACGAACCACTTTTCTCTCTGTACAAAATACGTATTACCATACCGTTTGTTTCTATTAAAAATATACTCAATAAGGATTCTGAAAATATAAAGTAAACCTCATAATTATTTTTTTAAAATTTGTGGTGAATTTCAAAAGTTGGAACAGGGGATCCAGAAATTGCTCTAGCCCTATTTCACTAAAACTCAAATATCTCATAACATATAACTCCTCTACCCATTCTGTTTCTTCCATACGAAAGTAGACACATTAAGCTTCAATTTCATATTTAATTCATCACCTGATTAGGTTTCTATTATTTTTAGTGATTTTTCAAACTCACATCACTGCTGTTACAACATTCTGTTTTATGACAAATTTTCACTTTTCTATGGAAATTCATGAACTATTAACACTTTGAACATACATGGTCTCATACAAGATCTAAATTAACTCTTCCAAGGACTAATCATTATCAGGCATTTTCTCAACCAATCCACAACCATATCACAAGATTAATTACACAAAACAAGTATATTGCTATACATGCCATATTTGAGTTATACAAGCCATTTTACCAAATTGTCCCGGATAGTGTGATCGTTCCTTCGACCCTTCCCGATTTCCAAGCTAGCTTGTCAAAACTACAATGAATGAAAAGAAGGGAGTAAGCATAAATGCTTAGTAAATTCACATGCAAATAACAAGTAACATAATCATGCAATTCAACATTAACATCAATTGCATTAATATCACTAAGACATTCATGTTACAAGTATACTTGCTATCTTACCACAATCTTGTCTTACCAAGTTCTCAACTCGAGATTTAGGCTCATACCTGTCAAACTTCCTCTTTCACCATACTTTCTAACATACCTCTTTCATTTAGGCATTCTCATCATTCATTTAAAAATCTACCCGTTGAACTCATCGGAATATAATTCGGATACACGGATTTTACATACATAAGTGTCATATCCGTAGCTAGACAACTCAATAGCCTACGGAATTTACGTAGCCAAGCTACCATGTAACCCACCCATAAGCGAACTTGGACTCAACTCAACGAGCTCGGGCGTTCGCATCCATAAGTGAACTCGGACTCAACTCAACGAGCTCGGATGCCTAGTTACATCTCACGAACTCGGACTCAACTCAACGAGTTCGGAACTCAACCATCCTAGTGACATGTCACTTGTATCCTAATCTATTCCCAAGGTTCAAACGGGATTCTCTTCAATTGCACCTCTTGGTCGTCTTCCTCGAAATGTCGGAACTGATACTTGGTAGCATTTCATATTTATCAAGTAGCTCACATAATTTGTATATTACTAAATAATAATTCACAAAGCATAATATTCATGATAATAAGTACCAAATCATATAAATACATTAAATTACTTAAAATAACAATTATGTTACCTTATTTACACATGAACTTACCTCGATACCAAAATATCAACAATTGAGCCTATTCCTCATAAACTTTGTTTTTCCCTCGATCACGACTTGAATCTTGTTTTTCTTGATCTAAAATATAACATTTAGCTCATTTAATACTCACATTTATCAAAATAGTCCTTGACCCTAACTTTGTCAAAATTACAAATTTACCCCTAAACTTTTGCATGTTTACGCTTTTGCCCCAAAGCTCGAAAATTAAATTTTATTTCAAATTCTTATGTTTTAGGACATGCTGATCATTTTTTTACCATTAGGAAGCTCAAATTCCAACTACAACATGCACTTATGAACAATTGGTATTTTTACCGATTAAGCTGTTCTACTCGTTTTTACTCAAAACCGAGTAGCACAAGTTGTCTAACATAATCCGAAACCTCATATTCTATCATAAAACATCAAAATACACAAATTTCACCTATGGGTATTTTTCCAAATATGAACCCTAACTTAAATTATTGCTAACATAAGCTTCATCGAGCTACCGAGATCACAAAAACGTAAAAATCATTAAAAATGGGGCTCGGAATCACTTACTATGAAGCTTGAAAATTGAAGAAACCCTAGCTATGGAGAGAGGAAGCATTCGGCAGCAACTAATGAAGAAGATAATCAATTTTGTGTTATTTTTCCCTTTTTATTTCATTTAATGTCCAAATGACCAAAATGCCCTTCCTTACTAAACTTTCAAAAATTCCCCCCATGTCCAATTTTTTGTCCATGAACTTAGAATTTGGTCAAATTCCTATTTAAGACCTCCTAATTAATATTCCAAAGCAATTTCATACTAAAAACTTCTAGAATGAAAATTTTGCAACTTATTCTATTTAGTCCTTAATTTCAAATTAAGCACTTTACGCATGGAATTTCTTCACGAAATTTTCACACAATCATGAAATCATATCATAAACCTCAAAATAATTATAAAATAATTATTTCTATCTCAGATTTGTGGTCACAAAACCACTATTCCGATTAGGCCCTAATTCGGGATATTACAGGTCTCGTTCGTAATATTTGAAAAAGCTCTTCTTAGGAGTTCTGTGGGAACTGGAGGAAGGGATGTCAAACTTCAACGGTGGGTCTAGAAGAGGAACCACCGGGTCCCTTTCGTTTTTTTGAAGTGGGTACGGTTGTTTTCTTCCCTCGTGATGATGACATTGTTCCTAAAACTAAAACGGAAAAGGCATGCATTAGTCCTAAATGAAAATAGATAAAGGAATATGCATAAGTTCCTATTTACACAAAATAACAGTGCTAACTAAAACTTACTAACGAGGGTTAATTTTTCCAAAGAAAAAAAAAATGTTTGATTTATCCTAAGCATAGAACTTTTAGCAAGAAAGTGTTTGTTTTTGTGGGTTTTTATAATGTATTCTTGAAACTAATTGCATGAGATAGGAATAAATGGCAACCAAAGAATGAAGTTTCTAGATTAATCATGCTAAATGAATGAGATTCCTATTAACAACAATGTAAACAATCTAAAAGAATGAAATCATGAATAGATAAATAAACAAAAGCATTAAAAATTGTATGAAAAATGAGAAAGGAAAACCAAATGGGTGGTTATAGGGGTGGAGCACGGTAGTGGCATGGTTTGCACGGGCGTGGTGGTGCTGTTGATGCCGGTGGTGGTGCTAGGGAGGTTTGGTATGGATTTTGGGTGGAAGATTTTTTTAGGGTTTTAGTGGGGAAGAAGATGAATAGTGGGGGTTCATATAGGATTTTGGGTCACACGGGCATGTCATACGCCCGTGTGACTCGGGTTTTGCCCGTGTGGTTCGACATTTGGGGATTTTGGCACGCTTGGTTTGAGACACACGCACGTGTTCCTAGGGCATGTTGGGGCACACGGCCATGTCGCATGGCTGTGTCCTTTGATATTCTCTTCTCCCATGACCGTGTAGATGGTCACATGCCTATGTCTAAAATGTCAGGTTAGACCATAGCCTTGGGGCACACGCCCGTGTTGATTTTTTAGGTTTGGCCACAACCGTATCGCACAGTCATGGCTTGGTGTTGTAGCTCGTGTCTCTGTTCATGATGTCACACGGTCTATGGCACGCCCGTGTTGGTGCCGTGTGGGTTGAAAAACCTGCATTCAGAGGGTTAGTTGATGAATTAGAGAATAAAAGAATTAAACTTAAGTCAGTACTCGGGTTGCCTCCCGATAAGCGCTTATTTATAGTCTAAGCTCAACTCTGCTCGAGCTTGTACATTCACGGTGGTTTGAAGAGTTGGAACTCTTCTAACCTGTTTTCAGTTTCATTATCAAAATAAGGTTTGAGTCGGGTTTGATTTACCTTGAAAGTGCCGAGTGACTCATGATTTATCTCGACTGTACCATAGAGAAAGATTTTCATTACCGTGAAGTAAGGTGTGTCACTTGTGTGTTCCTTTGAATTCAAGATTCGAGGTTCGTCTTCTCCTAAGATTACCTTATCCCCTACCTAGATTCGATTCGTTTTTACCTGCGGGTCATCTTGGTGATGCTCTGGGTTGGTGTGGCATGTTTTGGGCTTGTTTTGTTAATAGTTCAACCACTCATCTAGTTCCTCAATCTGAAGCATTTGTTTTTCATACACGTTTCCCTTGGATGGACTTGTCTATGGTTGGGTCTCCTTTATGTGGAGTGTATCCTGCACAGAAGGTTGGGTGGTGAGATTAGTGTTTTTACAAGGACTCGTCACTATATTTTTGTCAACAACAGTCTTAATTGAGTTTCGAGCTTGTAAAGTAACTTTGTCATCACCTGTACGTAGTGTAAGCTTACCTATTCCTACATCAATTATTGTTCTAGCAGTTGCTAAAAAGGGTCGTCCTAGAATTTAGGGTACATTGCTATCCTCATCAATGTCTAAAACAACAAAGTCAACTAGGAATATAAATTTATCAATTTTGACAAGCACATCTTCAATTATTCCCTTTGGAAATCTAATGGTCTTATAAGCTAATTGAATGCTCATCTTAGTTTGTTTAGTTTTTCCAAGACCTAGTTGTTTAAACAATTTAAATGGCATGACATTTATACTAGCCCCTAAATTAGCTAAAGCATTTTTGGCGTCTAAACCACCAAGTAAACAAGGAATAGTAAAACTCATTGGATCTTTTAGTTTGTTGGGTAGCTTATTCTGTAAAATGGCTGAGCATACTGCATTCAGCTCCACATGACATTTCTCATCTAGCTTCTGCTTGTTTGTCAAGAGTTCTTTTAAAAACTTAACAGCATTTGGCATCTGCAAAAGAGCTTCAATAAACGGTAAGTTGATATGTAATTTCTTTAAGAGTTTAAGAAACTTACTGAATTACTCATCTGCGGTCTTTCTTTAACGCATTTGGGTATGGGATACAAGGTTTATACTCTTTGATAGTTACTTCTTTGGAACTTACCTCATCCTTACCTTTACTTGTCACAGTCTCCTTACATGGCTCTGAGTAGGTTTTGGTTAACTCTTCCTCACCTATTGTATCCATGGCATTAAGTTGCTCTCAGTGTTGCTTGGTAATCCACCTTGCGGTCTTTCAGAAATTAGCTTAGCGAGCTGGCCTATTTGAGTTTCGAGTCCTTGAATGGATGCTTGCTGATTCTTCAGTGTTGTTTCGATGTTTTGGAAATGGGTTTCTGATACGGCAATAAATTTTGTGAGCATTTCTTCAAGGTTCGCTTTTTCTCTTGTTGGAATGGTGGCTATTGGTGTAACACCCCAAACCCGTGTGTACCATTGGAATAGGGTCACGAGGTATTACCAGAGTTTATAGAATTTTTTTTTAATTAATCACATGATAACTCATTTTATAAGAAATTGTACAACTTAAATTTTACCACTCTTCTGCTGTGCAAGCTTATTTTCATTTGATCATTTACCCTTTTAACGTATCATATAATAACCATATTACCAATTGAACAATAACTTGGCACTTGTCTAAGCGTCAACAACAACTGTTGTTAGCATACTAGTACATATTTCATATGAATTTTAGAATCAATAAACTCATTTTATCAACATATCATACTTGAGATTATTATTCTTCACGGCTTACCTAATTTCCATGTATCAGCATATTAAAGATAGCCATATATTCATGTATCATGATACATATTATTCTCTTGCCATTTCTTCAAAAACATAAATCATTCATTATACCAAAATTTCATGTATCATTGCTTTCATGAATTTTGCATATATTTATTCCAGGACAATTCATAATCTTAAATATGCATAATTATCAGGTAAGTTTCATATACATGTATGATGTATTTTCCATGTCATATTTTAAAATATAGAGTAAATATCATTTTCGTGTTTTTTTTCAAGTTCAAT
Organism: Gossypium stocksii; assembly: GCA_020496765.1. NCBI lineage: Eukaryota > Viridiplantae > Streptophyta > Magnoliopsida > Malvales > Malvaceae > Gossypium > Gossypium stocksii. The sequence goes on from CM035624.1 coordinate 50,544,128, forward strand.
TTCATGATTATTGTTTCGTGCTCGAATTATTCCATGTCGGGACTTTATTCATTCATTCAAAATATCATCGCATTTAAGGTATACAGATCTATAATCATGGATGCATATATTCATCAATAAATTCCATGTACAAATATCATCATCTTATATTTCCATATATCCAGTATCACTATAATTTTTCATGTACTTCGGGAATATATATGTACGAATCTTTTTATATACATATTTCCTTTTCTGATCAGGATTCTTACCTACTGAATTTATCGGAATATTGATAGTTAAAATCATATAGTATACTTAAAATATGCAAATCCATAATCCATTAATTCACATTTACCCTTTTTAGCTATATGTTTACCATCTTCTATATTTATTCTGTTGAATTTCTTGGAATTTTGATGGGTTTCCGATAGTACACTCTTGGTGTACAATCTCATTAACCGTCAATTCATACAGGAGTACACTTTTAGTGTACAATTTCGGGTCCGTCAATTCATATGCATGTGTTGCCATGGTATCTTTCAACCATGGTCTTATTCATTGCCATGGTATCTTTCAACCATGGTCTTATTCATTTTCTCAATATGTTGTCATGGTATCTTTCAACCATGGTCTTATTCATTTTCTCAATATGTTGCCATGGTATCTTTTAACCATGGTCTTATTCATTTTCTCAATATGTTGCCATGGTATCTTTCAACCATGGTCTTACACATTTCATTTCAGTAAGCACACTCCCGCGAACCTCACTCTCCCGCGAACCTCAATTCTTGGCACACTTCCGCGAACCTCAGCTCCCATGTATTCTTCGGAAGGGCCTATACACATATATTCTTCGGGAGAGCCACCAGCACACTCCCAAGAACCTCATTTCCCATATATTCTTTGGGAGGGCTGATATTAGGATTACCCTTCCGGGCTTAATCCTTTTTCAATGATCCATCAAAATCCATTCCATTCAATCGGGATTTACTTTCTTTATATATCGAGTATTATCAATATTTCATCAATTATTATGCATTGATCATTCAAATCATATTTTCATCACATAACCACATATTTCAAGTATTTAAAAATACAATTCAAGTTACACGAACTTACCTCGTTGCTCGTTCGTGTTTATAAATTCATTAATCTGATATCTTTTCTTTTTCACGTTCAAGTCTCGCATTTAAGTCGTTGGGCTCTTTATAAAAAAATTTGACCATTGTTTTCATTCATTCCATATTCTAATACATTCAATTAATGCTCTAGGCAAAATTACCATTTGGCCCCCAAACTTTTAATTAATGACGATTTTACCCTTAGGCTCAGAAAAATAAATTCTTGTGATTTAATCTTTATTTCCAGCCGTTGTCATCATACATATTAATGAGAGCCCATAAATTCTATAAAATATCAAAATTTTCCTTAATTTCAAAACTTTTCAATTTAATCTTTAAAACATGTTTTCCCCCGATCTTGAACTAAATTAACAATTTTCATTTAAAATTTTCAATTTAAATAATAAAATAATCCATTTCATGTAATTTGATCACTTCTAACATTTTTACAAAATTACCCATAGAGTTTTACTTTTATTCGATTTAGTCCTTGAGCATAAAACATACAAATTAGTCATGCTAACTGAATATTCATACATATTTTCCTCCTCCTCCTCTCCATTCCACATCCTTAATTTATATAACATGCTTATAAGTAACATTATCAATAATTTCACTATGTATATTCAGAACTGTCCAATTGAGTTATAGTCACTAAATTATTTATATCTTGAGCTACAGAACTCCAAATTAAGATCCAATAATTTTCCCTGAAACTAGGCTCACATATCTTCTTACCATAAAATTTTTAGAATTTTTGGTTTAGCCAATTAGTACAGTTTATTCATTAAACTCTTCCTTATTTTGCTGTTTGACAGTTCTGACCATTCTTCAGTAAAATTTAATTATCTCCTTTTACAAAATTCAAATGATGTTCAAGTTTGTTTCTTATAAAACTAGACTCATTTAAGAATCTAACCATATAAATTATGTTCTATAATTATTTTTATACAATTTTTAATGATTTTTCCAAGTCAAAATAGAGGATCCCGAAATCATTCTGAACCAGTCTTATAAAAATATAAATATCTCAGAATACAGAATTCATTTACTTGTTCTATTTATTTTATATGAAAATAGACTCAACAAGCTTTAATTCCATATCTCACTCAACTCCTAATTCAGTTTCTACCATTTTTGGTGATTTTTCAAAATTAGCTCACTGCTGCTGTCCAAAACTGTTTTAGTGCAAGATATTAATTACTAAATTTATAACACCCTTATTTCCTTTCTCTACAATATTTCCCATCACTTTCTCTTATTTTCTATTCACTAATATATCAAGAACATAGAACTATATATAAAAAACTCTACATTAACATCATTTCCATGCTTTTGAATAATATTAAACTTAAAATCATATGGAAATCTTAATGTTCTTACCTTGTCCTCTTGATATCAATCTTTAACTTGATTTTCTCTCTCTTCCAGCTTCTATTTCTTGAGTCTAACTTAACATTCTAACTCCCCATAGTCTCCTTAGCATTTTTCTCTTGTAGCTATGGAAATTCTTTTGATTTCTAGGTGAAAATGGTGAATTTTTGGTGAAAGGACCAAATTGTAAAGAAATGAAAGTTTCTTTCTTCCTTTTTCTCTCCATACGTTGGGTGCATGGAAGGTGGATGGTATGTTCTCCCTTTTCTCTTTCCACACACACATATATATATACACTTAATAAAATAATAAAATAATAAAATAATAAAATATCTTATTAAAATATTATATTAATAATAATTATCTAATTAAATAATTATAAATATCACCAACATCATCATTACTTCCTAGATTTCTCTCTCTTCCAATTGACCATTTTACCCTTCATGATCTTTTAAAATTCCATCCTTGAGTCATTACTTAATTTGGTAAAATTACAATTTAGTCCCTCATAATTCTTCACCTATTCAATTTAGTCCTAATTCATCAATTTTCCTTAGTTTCTAGATTATTCTAGCCTTAAAATATTTGCACTATTGGTCCTTTAACTTTACCATATTTACACTTTAACCCCTTAAATTTTAAGTATTTACTCTTGGGCCACAAAACTTTTCTCACTTTTACAATTTAGTCATTTCTTGGATTAATACATCATAATATACTTCCTACATATATTTTGTTGACATAGTCTTTATTTCCTTATTTTACTATATCAAGGATAGAAATTTTCGGGGTATTACAGTTGGAATCTCGGAGGAGGTGGTGGACTCTGATTTCCTTGGTTGCTTTGTCCTCCCCATGAGAAGTTAGGGTGATTTCTCCAACCTGCATTGTACGTGTTACTATAGGGGTTATTTTGAGATCTAGAATTGTTACCCATATAGTTGGCTTGTTCGTTTTCCGTGCCATATCCGTAGTTGGAGTAATTCGGATTGTAACTGTTCCCTTGAATTGCGTCGCATTGCATTACTGGGTGTGCCTGCGTAGAACCAACAAAATTATCAATCTTTTTATTTAAAAGTTCTACCTGGTTAGAAAGCATGGTTACGGCATCAATATTAAAAACTCCTGCAGCTTTCTGTGGCTTTGTTCGCATGACTTGCCACTGATAATTATTCAGTGACATTTCTTCTATAAACTCGTAAGCTGCTTCAGGTGTTTTGTTGTTGATTGTTCTACTGGCGGCTGCATCGATCATCTGCCTTGTTGAGGGATTCAAACCATTGTGAAAGGTTTGAACTTGTAGCCATAAAGGTAACCCACTTCGATTGACCATCTGTTTGCGGATGAAACATGGTACTAAAATTCAATTTTGTACCTAAAGCTTCTTGCGACCTTTTCCAAAATCTTGAAGTAAATCTCGGATCTCTATTCGAAATAATAGAAATAGGCACTCCGTGCAATCTCACAATCTTAGCAATGTACAGTTCGGCTAACTTGTCAAGTGAATAATTGGTATGTACCAGGATAAAATGAGCTGATTTCATCAATCGATCAACAACAACCCAAATGGTATCTTTCATTCTTGGGGTCAAAGGCAAACCTGTCACGAAGTCCATCATAATCCTATCCCATTTCCACTCGGGTACCATCACTAGCTGAAGCACACTCGAATGCACTTGATGTTCGGCCTTTACTTGTTGGCAAATCAAACACTTTGATACGAACTCGAAAATATCTCTTTTCATACCAGGCCACCAATACAATTTTTTAAAATCATTGTACATTGGCGTACTACCCGGATAAACTGATAAGCAACCACTGTGTACCTCATGTAAAATTTTTTGAATAAGTTCATCATCTTTTGGTACACATACTCTATCTTGGAACATCAAACAAACATCTGAATCGACCCAAAAAACTGAATCACTATTCAATTCACATTGAGAGCTTTTGGCTTGCAAATCACAATCATTCTTCAAGGCTTCACAAATTTGCTGAAGAAACATTGGTCTAGCTTTCAGCCCAGCTAGAATCGAACCATCATCAGACAAAGCCAATCTCGTGTTCATAACCCTCAAGGTAAACAAGGATATCCTACTCAAGGCATCAGTGACTACCTTCGCCTTTCTCGGGTGATAATCAATTACCAACTCATAGTCTTTCAACAACTCGAGCCATCTTCGCTATCACAAGTTCAAATCCTTTTAAGTCATCAAATACTTTAAACTCTTATGATTGGTGTAGATGTGACACCTCTCACCAAACAAATGGTGTCGCCAAATCCTTAAGGCAAACACAATGGCAGCCAACTCCAAATCGTGCATTGAATAATTCTTCTTGTATGGCTTCAGTTGTCTTGAAGCATAAGCTATCACCATGCCTTCTTGCATCAATACACATCCAAGACCATTCAATGACGTGTCACTATAAATTACAAAATCTTTTCCCGACACAGGTTGCACTAACACCAGTACCTCAGTCAATAAGGCTTTCAACTACTCAAAACTCTTTTAGCATTTCTCTAACCATTCAAACTTAACATCTTTTCTATAACAACCTTGTCATCGGAGTAGCAATCATCAAAAATCCCTTAACAAAACGTCGATAATACCCGGCCAAACCCAAAAAGTTTCTTACCTCGGACACATTCCTCGTCGGTTTCCAATCAACAATTGTTGAAATCTTACTTGGATCAACTCTTATACCATCTGCTGAGACAATATGCCCCAAAAATCCCACTTCTTAGAGCCAAAACTCACTTTTACTGAACTTAGCAAACAATTTATTATCTCTCAAAATCTGCCACAGTTCTTAAATGTTCGGCATGCTCGGACTCATCTCAAGAATAAATCAAAATGTCATCGATAAATACAACCACAAATTTATCCAAATACGGTTAGAAAATCTGATTCATCAAGTCCATAAAAATGGCAGGAGCATTAGTTAAACCAAAATGCATCACGAGAAATTCATAATGCCTATACCGTGTCTTGAAGGCGGTCTTTGGAACATCTAACTCTTTAACTCTCAACTAATAGTAGCCAGACCTCAAGTCAATCTTGGAGAACACTGTTTCCCCTTTCAAATGGTCGAACAGATCATCAATCCTTGGTAAAGGATACTTGTTCTTTATAGTCACCTTGTTGAGTTGTCAGTAGTCGATGCAAAGTCTCATGGATCCGTCTTTCTTTTTTCAAAATAACACTGGAGCACCCCAAGGAGAAAAAATTGATCTCGCAAATCCCTTATTTGTCAACTCTTGCAACTAAGCTTTTAACTCTTTCAATTCTATTGGAGTCGTTCTATATGGAGCGATTGATATTGGTGCAGTCCCCAGTAGAAAATCAATGGGAGAAATATCTACCCTTAGTTGAGTTTGCTTACAACAACAGTTTTTAGTCAAGTATAAAGATGGCACCTTATGAAGCGTTATATGGCCGCAAATGTCGAACTCTTCTGTATTGGACCGAGTTCAGTGATAGACATATTCACGAGGTTGATTTGGTTAAGAAAACCGAGGAAATAGTGAAAGTAGTCTGTGACTGTTTAAAAGCCGCTTCAGATTGAGAAAAGTCGTATGCGGGTTTGAAGAGAAAAGAGATTGAATTTCAGGTGGGTGATAAAGTATTTCTGAAAGTGTCTTCGTGGAAGAAAATTTTGAGATTTGGCAATAAAGGCAAGTTAAGTCCACGTTTTATTGGTCCGTATGAAGTTATTGAAAGAATAGGACTAGTGGCATATCGGTTAGCTTTACCGACAGAGTTGGAAAGGATTCACAATGTGTTTCATGTGTCGATGTTAGATGATATCGTTCCGATCCTTCGCATGTGATTTCTTCAACAGAAGTTGAGGTTCGACTAGATATGACATATGATGAAGAACCGATGAAGATTTTAGCTCTAGAAGTCAAACAATTGAGGAATAAAAGTATAGCATTAGTGAAAGTGTTGTGGCAAAGACATGGGGTTGAAGAGGCTACGTGGGAACCTGAGGAAGCCATGAGAAAACAGTACCCAAACCTCTTCTCCGGTAAGATTTTTGGGAATGAAAATCTCTAAAGGAGGGAGAATTATAACAGCCCAATTTAGGGCCAAGTCGGAACAGTGGTTTCGAGACCACAAATCTAAAGTAGGAAAATTTATTGTGATATTATTTTGAGGTATATAGTGTGATTGAATGCATGTGTAAAAATTTCGTTAAGAGATTTTATCAATAGAGGGTCTAATTTAATTATTACGACTAAATTGCAAAAAGTGCAAATTATGAGTTCTAGAAGCTTTAAGTGTTTATTTGTTCTGATTTTTAAATTAGAAGTCCTTATTTAGTAATTAGACCATTATATCTCATGATGGACAAAAATGGACACGGAAGGGTAAATTTTCAAAGAAAGGCTTTAAGGGCATTTTTGTCATTTGGTTAATAAAAGAATAAAAAGGGAAAATAAAGTCAAAATTAGTCCATCTTCTCCATGCCATAGTTGAATTTTAGAAGGGAAACCACAGCTAGGGTTTCTTCAACTTCCAAGCTTGATAGTAAGTGCATCCTAGCCTCGTTTTAATGCTTTTTACGTTTTTAAAGTCATTATCACCCAATTTACCTATTTCTACCATTATTTTGAACTAGGGTTCAAGTTTAAAAATTTATCCATGTGTGACATGCATGTATTTTGATGTCTAATGGTAGAAAATGAAAGTTTGGTGTTAGATAAATGACAATTACTAGGTGATTTTCGGTAAAAATGTCAAAATGACCTTTTAGCAAAAGTTGTAAAATGTGTGTGGAAATATGTGAATAAATGAAAAATATAGGCTACTATAAGTGTGTATAAGATTCGCCTAGGCTTGGTTTTGAGAAAAATGAATACAATTCATTTCACGAGCCTAGGGACTAAAATGTAAATAAGTGAAAAGTTAAGGGAAAAAAGTAATTTTACCTTAATATAATTTTTGGGCCAAATTGAATAGTGTGATAATTAAATGAGCTAAATTTGTTATTATAGATCAAGAAAGACGAGTATCTGACCTAGATAGGGGAAAGAATAAGGTTGTGGACTAAATCGCAATAGTTATTATTTTTGTACCGAGGTAAGTTTGTATGTAAATAATGCATTTTTCCATTGTGTTTAAATGCTTTAATATTGCATGAATTATGTGATTTACTCTTTGGACATATTTCGCAAAGTTACGATAAGCGATAAATCTCGGTTGAACCTTAGGAATAAAATAGGAAACAAGTGACATGCCACTGGGACCCTAAGTGTGAATATGTGATTGTGTGATTCTGGGTGCTGGTCTTGTATGTCCTACCAGTGGCTAGGTACTCCGGCATGTGTTGCAAATACTTGTCAGCTTGTGTGAGCAGCACTGTGATAAGAAGTAGCTTTGGCTACATATATGTGGCACATATGTGCAAGCCTTCTAGTATCCATTAATATTCTGAGTGTTCAACGGGAAATAACAAAGATATGAAAATATGTGCTTGTGTGATAATATTGTACAAGTGTGTACGTGAAATTCATCAATATGAATGCTATAAGTGATCAATTTCCAGTAAGGTTATGATTGAGTAAGTTATTGCTATGTGGATTTAATGATGAGTAACTTATCTTTCGCTCCAAGAATTGCATGTTAATTTGCGTGGTTAAGATGTTCATTATTTGCATATAAACTTACTAAGCTATTTAGCTTACCTTTCCATTGTCTTATAGTGTCACCATGCTAGCTCAAAACTGGGACTTGTCGGAGGCTCGCATCACACTCTTAGAAACATTATTTGGATATTTGATAATTGTGGTATTTTTTAAAGTATGGCATGCATAGTGACTTGGTCATTTTGTTATGTGTCACATTTGATTTGGCCAAACATGTTGGCTTATTTTGATGAATGTTCATTTTGTATAAGGCCATTAAAAGTTGGATCATATGGGTCTCAATTATGATAAAATGATGTTGTCTTTCATGTATATGGATGTTGCATGTTTGGATAGATGAGTGTGTGATGTGTTGCTTGATGGTTGTGAAACGTAAATAAAAGAATATAATGGGAAAAATAAGGAAAAAATTGGTTGTCATCTTTTTCATGTTGGCCGAACCTCTCATGTCCATCATGGCTAGGGTTTGTTCAAGCTTTCCAAGCTTAATAGTAAGTGATTCCTAGCCCCGTTTTTAATGCTCGTTACATTTTTGAGATCTTGGTAACTCGATTTAGCTGTTTCTACCCTTATTTCGAGCTAGGGTTTAAGTTTAAAAATTTTACCCATAAATAGTATGCATGTATTTTGATGTCTAATGGTAGAAAATGAATGCTTAAAGTGTGGTGAACGCCGTTTGCTAGGTGATTTTCAGTGAAAACCGTAAAAAGGACTTAAATGTATAAGTTGAAAATTTGTGCATAAGTATGTGAATTAGTGGAAATTAGGGGCTAGAATAGGGAGATAATGGTTCGGCTAAGTCCATTATACAAGGAAATTAAATAAAAATTATTTTACTAGCCTAGGGGCAAAAGTGTAAATGTGTGAAAGTTTAGGGGCAAAAATGTAAATTTGTCGTAATGTGATTTTTCGGTCATATTGAATAATGTGATTAACAAATGAGTAAATTGTGATGTTATAGATCATGAAAAATGAGATTCGAGCTTGGATCGAGGTTGTGGACCAAATCAAGAAAAGTAGTTACTTCTGTGTCCGAGGTAAGTTGGTGATATAATAATACAATAATGTCGTAAAGTATGTTGGAAATCTAAATTTTGATGTTAATTGAATTTTGTTGAATTACATGTTTGGTATATTATTATGTTTGTGAATTGATTCAATCATAACGTCTATGGTAAAATGGTGACATAGGTGACATGGAAATAAATTGATATGTTGTGGTGTAAAGTGTTTTCTATGATTATGGTGATTGGGTGAAATTGTAAGTTTATATGTAAGTAATGAGTCCCCATTTTATTTGTACATTAATAATTCTAATGGATACTATGAAATGTTTATATTAAAAATCTTCTATGATGTTGGATGTGTTGGAAACAAGAGTTCCCAGTTGAACTTTCAGAATAACTGGTGATACGGATAAAATATGGTTTGGTTACATGTGTGATAAAGTGATCTTCACCATGTAGACCCGAGGCCTATGGAGCTCAATGGCTAAGCCACATGTATGATAAGGTGACCTTCACCATGTGTAATGATAATTATGGGACTTAATGACTATGCCTCATGAGTGATAATGTGACCTTCACCATGTGTACATGAGAGCAATGTCATATGTAGCTAAGTCACATGGGTGATAAAGTGACCTTCACTATGTGCACACAAGGGCTACATGCTTAAATGGCTAAGTCACATGAGTGATAAAGTGACATTAACCATGTGCACATGAGGGTTATGAGCTTAAATGGCTAGGTCACACGGGTGATAAAGTGATCTTCACCATGTGTACCTGAGAGTCGGGCTTATGTGTTGGTGGAATCATGAAAGGAAAACCCATCGAGTATAAAAGGTTAATCCAAAGAGTTCAATAGGAAAGCTTAATAAAGAGATTTGGTGCGGTAATATGGCATGTAAGTGCAAGCGTATACTTGGGCAAATGTACATGAGAGCAATGGTGTGTTATGGGCAATGTGCTCGATATGTGATTGAAATTATGGTAAGGCGGATACGGAGTAAGTGTTACTATGAATACTCGTAAATATTGGTGATGATTATTCATTTGAATGGCTAGTATTGAACATACTTGGTGTTATGTGTGCATTTATGATAATAATATGGAGAAAACATGGGAGAGTAGAATTTCTAGTAAAACAGTTTGAAATGGTAGCAGTTATGTGATTTTGAAAAATCACCATAAATAGTGGAAATGAAATTAAGTGTTGAATGAGATATGAAATTAAAGCTCATTGAGTCTATTTTCACATAAAATAAACAGCGTGAGTAAATGAATTTTTTATTATGAGATATTTAAATTTTGGTGAGATAGGGTCCAAATGGTTTTAGAAATCCCCTGTTCCAAATTTGGAAAATCATTAAAAATTGTATAAAAATGTTTGTGGTGTGTAATTTATATTCTTAGAATCCTTGATGAGTCTAATTTCAATAGAAATAAATGGGAAGGTTATCCGAACTCTATATGATGAGAAATTTGACTTTTAGTGAAAAGGAGTCAGAGCTGTTGAATAGCAAAATAAGGGAATTTTAATGAATAAACTGTATTGATTGGCTAAACCAAAATTCTGAAAATTTTATGGTAAGAAGGTATGTAGTCTAGTTTCCAGGAAAATTAGCGGATTGAGATTTGGAGCTCAGTAGCTCCGGATATAATAAATTTAGCGACCATGACTCAGGAAGATAGTATAGGCTGGACTTGAGTAAGAATGAAATTATGTGAAATATCTTCCTAGTTAAATTGGTTATTATTATGTGCCAACTTACTAAGCTATAAAGCTTACACCCTCCTTTCTTTTCTCTTAGTGTTGTCAAGTTAGCTCGGGGTTGGAGATCGTCGGAGCTGCGTCACACTATTAATTCGACAAGTTGGGGTAATGTCAATTCTTATTAGTTTTAAGTGAGTGGCATGTATAGTGGTTTATTTATAGTAACATGTATCATTGTGAGTTGGTTAAATGTATTAGTTGATGATACTCCATTATATATAGCCATAAGACATGGTTCATAATGGTTATGGGTATGTAACCTATCTTATACATGCATAGGAAGGCTTTGATGTGGTTAGGTATATTACGTACGTTTGTTGGTTAAATCCAGAATAATAAAAGGAGAGATGCATGTTATGAATTTTTTGTGAGTGTGAAGTGTCAAGAGCACAAAAAGGGCTTGGAAAATAGCTTAAGTGCCGGCCACACAGGCAGTGACATGGCCATGTGTCTCAGCCATGTGGGGAAACACGGCCTAGCACACGGGCGTGCGACTTGGCCGTGTACCCCTAATTGTATGCTGACGTCATAAACAGAATGCTCGATGTTTTTAACACGGGCTGGGACACGGGCTTGTGAGACCACACCGCCTACCCACACGGGCGTGTCCCAAGTCACACGAGCATGTGACACTATTCTAAAGAAAAATTTTATAAGTGTTTCAAATGTCTTGATTTAGTCCCAAATTATTTTTAAAGTATATTTTGGGTCTCGTAGGTCCATATAAAGGACTTTAAAGTGGAAGTTGAAAAGTTCTAAAATTGGAGTGAAATTTATGGTTCAATAATGTACGGTTAGTTGTGATGTCATCCGGTAATGCCTTATACCCTGTCCCGGCATTGGAGATGGGTAAGGGGTGTTACATGATATATCTTGCTTGGACACATTTTGACAATTTGAACTGTTAAATGTAGTCGTTCGATGATTATTTATCAAAGTAAGTGATGCATGATGCTTAAAATTTGTTTTTGGAATGAGTTAATTGCATATGTATGTTGTATTTTTATGTCCAGGGGCAGAGGTATTGATATTCGGGATTTAAAATCGATACCTCTATGTTTTAAAACATGCAGGGAGTTAGAATAGAAATTTGGTATCGATATCTTTGCTCGAGTATCGATACTCAGGGTCAAGGTATCGGTATTTCATGATAGGTACCGATAATTTTTGAGACTTCGGGATTTAATGGAGAAACAAAATGCAAGTTTGGTAGCGTTTTTCCAAGTGGTATCGATATCGCACAGAGAAAATATCAATACCCTAGTGTCAATATCAATACCTATGGACACATTTTGAGAATTTTGCTAATTGGACCTTATGCATGTTAACGCTCATTTTTAGGATTATTTTTTATATGATTTGCATGTAATAGTGATAGCTAACAAGTATAATTGACTTAAACCTATATGAATACTAAAATAGAATATGCTTCGTTTAAAATGAACCTTTACTTGATGTATATGGCATGGGACGGTGGTATGGCATCTCGTATTCGAGCTTAGGGACCAGGCTGGGTATATGTTGTTACAATCCAAATACATTTGGTATTGTATTTAACTGTCACATGAATTAAATTAATTTAATTTGATAGTTAAATATTGAATACGTTATATTTACTAACTTGTTGTACACAAATAGAAAGCATAGATAAAATTAATATATGAATTTGATTCTTACAAAATATTAATTGTATATAGTTTCCCGAAATTATTAATATAAAAAGTTATAATAATTAATTTCGGTCTAAATATAAAAGATATGAAAATTGATATTCTTTAGGAAAGAATATAATATATTTTCTTAACTTCCCATTTGTTTCTTTAATAATAAGGGAATAATCTCATTTTATTTTTGATATGTGATATCAAAGAAAATAAAAGGAATATAATTCCTTAGTGTGTTAGGGTTACCAAGAAAAACAATATCAAAAGGTCTAGCAGTCGTTTTTTATTTTTCTCTTTGAAAGGTTCAGTTTGTACTTTGACTGGGTGGATTACGTAGAGGCTGAGACATTATTATTGTGACTTAGAATCGACATCATTCAAAGGAATCATATCAAAAATGTTGTTCGTCACTCTTTCAGTTTTGAAAAGGTATATTTTCGACCATTGTTTCAACCTGATTCGTTTCTTGTACACGGATCTATGGTTGATGATCGTCGAAATAACTTTTTTTTGCTATGCCACAAGGTGTACCGGCGATCCAACAACAACTATAGGAGAATTTTGCATAAAAACCTTAGAACAGACATGAAGGGCCGACAAGCTCATCAATTTTTTTTGCAAATTGAGATGATCATATAAATAATCAACGAACTAATTAATCTTGAAACCGTAGATAATATTGAATTAACATATAACAATATTTAATTAATTTATAATAAGGTTTTCTTTGAAACAAAATACACATGATGAGAATTATGACTAATTTGAATTATATTTGTAATTCATTTAATGTTTTTATATATAAATTGTTTTATTTATTATGAAATTATATATTTTTTATAATTAAGTAATTTTTACATATTGTTATTTATAATTAATTATTTTAGTTGGTTAATAAATAATTAATCTTATATATCATAAACATCAATCAAATTATTATTTTTGCATGTTGCATTATTATATGTCAATTTTTTTTTTCAAACTTATGAATTATTTGAATATAAAATATCTTTCAAACCTAAAAATGATAAAATTTTACTTTGACATAATGATGAAGTTCACACCTAAAGTTTTACCTCTTTTGTCACTTTGACCATAATTTTTTTTTTTCAACACTTTGACATTTGTCCTTCAAATTTTAGTCACATTACATTTCTTTAAGTAAAAAAGTTGTCTGAATTGTTAAAATTCTAATTCCATTAACATGGAAATTTGTGTAAAGTCTACATGTTCTTCATGAAATTTCAAGAAATCATTAGAATTTGATAAATTTAAAAAGTTAAACAAATTATCCACTTCAAAAATGGAACAAATTATCCACTTCAAAAATAGAGTACACATAAACAACCATGCAGACTACCACTTTAATGCCACTAAAATTTTAATAGTTTTATTCGCTTTACCATCCAAAAAAAAGTAATTTAACTAAAATTTGAAGGTTGGAGACCAAAGTGATCCAAAAAATAGGGTTAAAGTTATAAAATGAGAGAACATTAAGAGCTAAATTTGTTATTATGTCTTATGCTTTTTAAAATAAAGATAAAATTATTTTAATATGGAGTGGTTCAAAATCTTATAAATCATAACCATTATCTTATGTTTTTTTTACTAGAAAATTATTAATTTTATGTTATTAAATATTACTAATATTAATTATATTAAGCTTTTCTAATATCTATTAGGCTCATTATTCAATATCAGAATTCCTATTACATGCGTACCTTTGCTCGACCCGCTCACTGCTTTTGAACTATAGAATGCCACATTCATTGTAACAGCCCAAATTAAGGTCTAAACAAAATAGTGGTTTCGAAATCCATGAATCCGAAGTAGAAAATTTTATTGCGATTAAGTTTTAAAGTTTATAGTGTGATCGAATGATGGTGTGAAATTTTTGTTACGAAATTTTATTGCTTGGATGTCCAATTTGATAATTAGGACTAAATTGCAATATGAGAAAAATGTGAGTTCTAGAAGCTAAGGTACTTATTTGTAATGGGTTTTTAAATTGGAGGTCCTTAAATGGTAATTAGACCATTATACTTTACCTTGGACAAAAATGGACATGGAAGGATAAAATACCAAAGGTTTTAATGAAGGGCATTTTGGTCATTTGGTAATTAAAAGAATTAAAAAGGGAAAATCAAGCCAAATTGGTGTCCATCTTCTTCACTATGGCCGAATATTGCAAGAGACACCATGGCTAGGGTTTTGGCTACTTTCAAGCTTGATTGTAAGTGCATCCAAGCCTCATTTTTAATGTTCTTTATATTTTTGAAATCATCGTAGCTCGATTTAGCTATTTTTACCATTATTTTGAGCTATGGTTTGTGTTTAAAAATTTACCCATGGATGACATGCATGTGTTTTGATGTTTTATGGAAGAATATGAAAGTTTGGAGTGTGATAAACAACTTTTACTAAGTGATTTTTGATGAAATTGCATAAAAGGACGTATTTGTAAAAGTTGTAAAATATGTGTAGAAAACATGATTTAGTGAAAAATGTGGGTTGCTATAAAAGGAATATGAATTGGCTAGGCTTGGGTACTGAGAAAAATGGATACATTTCATTTTACGAGCCTAGGGGCAATTTTGTAAATATGTGAAACTTTAGGGGTAAAAATGTAATTTTTCCCAAATATGATTTTTGGACTGATTTGAATAGTATAATAATTTAATAAGTCGAATGTGATATTATAGATCAAGAAAAAATGAAGTTCGAACTTAGAACGGGGAAAAAAAGAGTATTGGACGATTTGGTCCTTTTTGCCATTTTAGGTCGAGGTAAGTTTGTATGGTAAACATTAATGTTTATTTGTTAAATTGACGAATAATTTATGAATTTACTCGTATTATTTTTCGAATATTGGAAACTAATATTCGAGCAAGTAAACGCAGGGTTGAACAATTTTGTTCAGTGCTAAATGATGATTTGATGGAAAAGACCACGGACGAACCATAGTATAGTGTGATTATGTGAAAACTATGTGAAATTGTGACTAAGTGAATCTGGGTGCTGGTCTAGCACGTCCTACCAGCGGTTGGGTATACCGATATGTTGAGGATACCTGACAACTTGTGTGAGCAGGACTATGTTGCTACGTCTGACTGACAGCTTGTGTGAGCAAACCCGTAAATATTAAGTGATTCAGGTGCTAGTCTTATAAGTCCTAACAATGGCTGGGTATTTCAATATGTTGTGGATACCTGACAACTTGTGTGAGCAACACTGTGTAGTTACGTATGACTGACAACTTGTGTGAGCTGACCCGAGAATGTAAATATGAATAGCTCGAGAATGAGCCTATGTGTGTTATGTGATTATGAGATGTCTGGTGCTGGTCTTGTACGTCTACCAGTGGCTAGGTAGTCCTGCATATGTTGTGAATACCTATCAACTTGTGTGAACAGTACTGAATAGCTACGTCCCGACTGTCAGCTTGTAATAGTAGGCCTGTGACCAGCTCGAGGACGAGCATATATGTGAAATGTGATAAGAAGTAGCTTCGACTACATGTAACAGCCTAATTTTGAGCCAGATCGAAACGAGTGGTTTCAGGACCACCTAACCGAGTCAAAATATTTATTTTATTATTTTATTAGTATTTTCAGCATGATAGAGTTACCGTACAATAATTTCGTAAAGAAATTTTATCGATTAAATAGTTAATTCGGTAAAAAGGACTAAATTGCGTAAAGCGATAAATATGAGCTCCATTGCATAAATAGCTTAATTGACTTTACTTTTATTAGTGAAAATCCTTGCTTGGTAAATATACCATTTTATATATATATGGACGGTAGTGTACATTTTTCTTAATGATTTTGGCTGTTTAAATTAAGGTTAATTTTGACATTTTATAAGTATATGTATACTAATTAAAAGAAAAAGCCATATTATGTTAATTTATCATCATCTTCACCAATTGTTAAAGCAAAAGGAAGCCATTGTTGTAACTTCCATTCGGCCAAGCATATTAAGCTCATTTAGGTATGGTTTTTAACCCATTTTTAATGATTTTTACATTTTTTAGCTCGTTGCAGCTCGGTATAGCTAGCCCGTGCCTCAATTTCTAAAATTATTGGTGTTTTTGAAATGTGCCATTGTTGAATACATGTGTATTTTGATATTTCTTGATAGATTATTTATGGTTACTTGGAGATATATAAGTTTTATAATATGATGTTTGACAAAAATGTGAAATAGGGATTAAATCAAAAAAAGATAGAAATTATGTGGTTAGAAATGTGAAATCATTTAAAATATGGGCTTAGTTTAGATGGTGGAAAATTCAGCTATAGTGATTTTTGGTTAAAAATGTGTAAATTGTCATTTTGTGTATAAAGGACTTAAATGTCAAAGTATGAAAATATGAGGGCTTTTTGTAAATAGGCTAAAATACATGTATATGGATTAAATTGAATATGTTGGTGAATAAATGGATTAATTTGAATTCGTATAGATCAAGATAAACAAATATTGGACTTTGATCGAAAGAAACGAAAGGTAGACGAGTAGATATCAGATTTAAGAGCAATTACGATGTAAGTCTGTATAGCTAGAATCGAACTATTAAATAATTGTAACTGTTTAATTTGAATATATATGATTGAATAAATAACTTACTTAAGATTCGAATTATCGGTCACATGATTATATTATTGTTGTTTACATGAATAAAAAGGAAATGTTATAGATGCTGTATATGTACAGGGATTCGGCTGGATAATAAGAATAGAATATCCAAATTTGTATTTGAATATATGTTTTAATTGAATTGAAAGTATATGAATTGAGAAATTGTTATATTGAATATTGAATGATTGTATGAATGAATTAAAAGATAGAATTGCCTATTGGTTTTATATGTGTAAAGTGATTACCGAGTCTCGTTTGAACCGTAGAAAGTCGTAGGATACAAGTGACATGTCACTAAGGCTACAGGTTGGTTGAGCTCCTGCATTTGTTGCGGACTCACCACAACTCATGAGCTTACATGTTCAACCTTCGGGCTTACCGTTCAACCTCCAGGCTTACATGTTCAGCCTTCGGGCTTATCGTTACCGGCTCTGGAGGAGCATACAATACAAGCGTCAAAAGAGCATATATGATGAATTGATAGATTTATGGGTTTACATATGTACACTATGTGTGTGTATCACCTGAGTATCCCTCAATGTTTCCAAAGGTTCAACTGGCAATTTACCGATATGTAATATATGAAATACATGTTATAAGAGATATAAGAAGCACATGATATATGTTACATGATTTATATGAAATTATTTGGTAAATGAAGTACAAGTTACATGGGTTATATGTTACAAGTATATTTGCACAGGATACAAATTACTTGGTATACATGATTTATATGTTACATGAACTACATGATTTATATAAATACATGCTATATAAATTACATGAATTACATGGATATTATATTGCTATAAGAGTTATATGATTTACATAAATATATGTTATACAGGTTACATGATTTACATAGATTGATTACTACAAGAGTATATGAATTATAAATATGATGTGTTACATGAATTACATATATTAGAAGATGAAATCTTATATAAGATATATAATGGATACAGATGAAATGAGAGACGAATTAGATATTAAATAGACATTACAAGTTTGTTTCATCCTTGTGAATGGATGAACTATTGTTATTACTAAGGAATTAATGTTATACGAGCATGTTTCAGCTATCAGTTATATGAATGTGTTACAGGTTATATGAATGGAAATAAATTGATAAAAATATAATGTGAATTTAAATGCTTATTGTTTTCACTCATGATGTTTTGATAGAATATGAATAGGTAATATTTGTATGGTATAAATATAGATGGCTAACAAGTACATGGTTTTTAATGAGCAGGATACTGAGTATTCAATTTTAGTTTCATTGATTCAATTGAAAAGATGATGGTGTGAAAATAGAAATGAAGATACGAATCAGCACAGGTATATGTGCAATAATCAACAAGTAAGTCACATTGATAAATTCATATGACATATAAGTAGGTGTGATAAATTATACATGAATTTCATGACTGTTAAGGAAAGAAATATTGAATTAGATGAGGCTGGTTCAAAAGCAATCAAATTGCTTAAAATGTCCAGCTAATTGTTAAATCTTTAAATAGTGTTTTTAATTATACAAGCTTACAAGCTTATTAGCTTACCCTGTCTATTTTCTGTATTTTACAGTGATTCGAATGCTCGCTCGGGTTGGAAGTCATCGAAGATTTCATCACACTATCCAGGAGACAATTGGTATTTCTAAACTCTTTGAAATGGGGTAATATGGCATGTATAGGCTAGTTAATAAGTTTATTATATGGTCACTTGTTTATATGAATGTGATATGAATTTTAGTATTATGATCAAGCTATGTGATATGGCTTGAGTTGAAAATGGTTGGTTTGATATGGAGGCATTATATGATGTGTTCATTTTGTGGTAAAATTTATAATTGGCATTTTGGTTTGAATGATATGTGATTATGGATATGTTGGTATGAATGGTGAAATGTGATTAATTTGTAAGTGGTATTTAGATGCATATATATGACTACATGAAATGGTCATGTTAGTATAAGCTTACTTGTAATTCATGGTAAGTTTAAGTTTGAATTGGTGAATTTATGCTTTGTTTGAAATGAGAGAGATTGAGTTATGAAATATATAGGTACTTGGCATGGAATAGATACACGAAAGATAGTATATGTTTGTGATATATATATGGCATTGAGTGGTTTGTTATGAAATGGTTCATTTTGTGACTTAAATTGACTGATTTTGGTTTCTTTATTAGTATATGAATTTGGTTCAAATTGTTGCTTATAGGTACTTGACCAAATGGGGTGTGAAAATGGCTTAAACCAAGCCTATTTCGTGCCACACGGTCAGAGCACACGGGCGTGTGACTCGACCGTGTGACCCCTGTACCATGGTAAATTGGTTAGAATGCCACACGGGCGTGTCTTGTGGCCGTGTGTGCAAGTCAGTATGTATGCCCTATTTTGCCACGACCTAGACACATGGGCGTGTCTGGTGGCCGTGTGGGCACACGGCTGTGTGGCCCTTTTTCAAAAATTTTCACAAGTTTTCCTATATCTTTTATATGATTTCAAATTAGTCCCTATTATATGTCTTAATGTTTTAAAGGTCTGTTAAAACATGATTTAATTATGATTGTTTAGAAACTACTGGATTACAATGTTATATGTTATATGTTAATTTTATACCGTTCTAATCTGAATTACAAGTCTGGTAATGCCCCTTACCTATTCCAGTGACGGTTATGGGATAGGGGTGTTACACTACATATATGTGGCACGTATGTGCAAGCTTTCCGAGTATCCGTTAGTATTCCAATGTGTTCAACAGAAATGACTAACTATAAACGAATATGACTATGTGATGAATAAGTACAAGTATGTGTGTGTAAACTTATGAGCAATATGCTTGATATGTGATTGAACTTTGGTAAGGTTATTATGGAGTAAGTGTTACTATAAAAGTTAATATAAAGAAAACATGAAAGAGTAAAATTAGCAATAAAACAATGTTGGACAGCAATAGTTGTATCACTTTGGAAAATCACCAAAAATGGTGGAAATGGAATTAGAGGTTTAATAAGATATTAAATTAAAGCTTATTGAGTTTATTTTCACATAAGAGTATTAGTGTAAGCAAAAGAGTTTCATATTATGAGATATTTGAATTCTTGTGAGACAGAGTCAGAATGATTTCGAAATCCCATGTTCTAACTTTGAAAAATCATTAAAAATTGTAAAAAAAATAATTATGGGTTATAATTTATATGCTTAAAATTATTAATGAGTCTATTTTCAAAAGAAACAAACAGGAAAATCATCCAGATCCCGTACAAGGAGATAATTAATTTTTAGTGAAGAAGGGTCGAAACTGTCAGACAGCAGAACAGGGGAGAATTTAAAGAATAAACTGTATTTATTGGATAAACCAAAAATTCTATAAATTTTATGGTAAGGAGATAAGTGAGTCTAGTTTTAGTGAAAATTAGCAGATCTTAATCGTAGTTCTGTAGCTCAAGATATAAATAATTTAATGACTATGACTCGCGGTAGACAGCTTGATATGAACATAAGTGAATAGTGGAAGTTTTTTCAATTATGATTGTGTTATCTTTGTAAGAGTATGCCCAAAGATCAATCACGAGATGGTTGTAACAACATACTTGATTTATCATGTTTATTAATATAAGGCTTTGCCATTATTATTTCAGTTTCATTTCTGTGTGCATAAATAAACTGTTTTATAATAATGTCCTAAGAATAATATGATTATTCTTAAAAGATCCTTAGTCAAGTATTATTGTTGGCTAGGACAATAATAATGCATTGAGACTAACATGTAGTTGATTGATGATAAAGAGTTGTCATTGATATCGAGTATCAGAATCAATGCATGAATGTGTGTGTTAGAGAACAACATATTGGACCGACCCGCTATGAGTATGTTTCTTGGATTATTATGTAATTGTCACAATATTACTCATAGTGATTAATATGTATATGATCCTCATACTTGAGATCATCATCATTCCAACATCGTGAGTTGTATATTTTGATATAGTCAAACGAACACTGTAATTGGTTGTTCTATTAAGACTAATGTTGGATATACCACAATCTATGTAGAGGGATATGGTTGATCAATATAGGATAAGTCCCTCCTACATAATAGGAGTAATATCTCAGGCCACTTGATTGAGTGAGACTAGAAATGCATGGCCATGCTCAAATAAGTTGATATGAGATGTCATACTTATTTGTATATCATAGTCTACTCAAGGTATCAAGAAACATAGGATGGACTATGCAAGTGTGACTATTCCATGACTTGTGTCTATTCTAAAGATATTGGACTTAAGGATTAATGCATGAAAAGTTAATCACAAAAGGTTATGTCGAATCATGACTTCTTGTAACTTAGGTAGCAATGATGCATTGCTAGATGCCACTCATTGTTTGTAATATTAGAATAGTTCTAATATTACTGCTAATGTTACAAGAACCTATAGGGTCACACCTTTTAATTGAAATGAACGGAGTAAAACATAGTTGGTATTGTGTCTGGTTGTCGCATGAATTAAATTAATTATAGAATTAATTAAATTCGGCAATCAAATTATTGAACATACTATATGTACAAGGATGTTGTACACATAATCAAGAACATAATTTTCTAATATATGATTTTGGTTCATATATATATAAATTTAAATAAATATAGTTTACCGAAATCTTTATTATAATTAACGTAATTATAATTTTCGGTTAAACGTTATTATATTTATTTAATAACGATTATTATGATTCGGATTATTTATGGTAATAAATATTCATTATGAATATATACCAATTAACACAAAGTTTTAAATATGGCAAGGGTAAAAACCCTAAAGGGAATATACATAGGCAATCCCGAAACCATAAAAGAGAGGCCTAGCAGCCGTCAAAAGTGATACTCTCTGAAAATAGTTTCTGAGAGATTTCCGTTCATTGTCAATTGGGTGGACTACGTAGAGGCCGACATCGTTAAAGGTTGCGGTTTGGTTCGATAGTGCTTTAGGATTCCCGTTGCCTTGGCGTCGCTGTCTACTCAGATTGAAGTTTCGGTAATTTCGAAACCTTTATCACCCCGATTCGTTCCTTACACATGGATCCATGGTATGGATCGCCGGTAAAATTTATTATTCTAATTTTCCGCTGCGCCTTGGAGGCACCGGGCGATCCTACAATCTTGAGAACATATTATGAGGATTGTTAAAAGCATGCAAATAAATTGTTTATTTTTTTACATACCTACTTACTAAGCTATATAGCTTACTCCGTTTATTTTCTATGTTTATAATGTACTTAGTTTAGCTCGGGTTGGAAGTCGTCGGAGAACCTATCACACTATCAAACTAACAAATTGGGTATTGATTATTCTTATACTTAAGGTCATGGCATGTATAGCGGACTTGGTTATTTTCATATGTGTCATAATTGTTTTGGCCTAAAATGATGGCCTATGTTATTTGAAAGTTTATTGTTGTGTAAGGCCAATTGATGTTGGTATATTGGCTATATTATAAGTCCATGATGATGCATTTCAAGGATGTGCATGCTTGTTTGGGTTGGATGAGTGAATGTGTGATAATTATGTGTGGTTGTACATGATGAATGTGATTTATAAATGGTGTGTGAATGCCATGATGTGGTTATTGGGATGCCTAAAAATGTCAAGTTGTGTTAATAGACTTGGTATAAGTGTGCAAGTGTTTTTGGATGGAAAAAGGTTTGGTAAATAGCCTAACTTTCATCCACAAAGATGGCCACACGACCTAGCACACGAGCGGGTGATTTGGCTGTATGACCCTAATTTGATGATGATGTCATAAATAGAGAGTTACACGGGTAAACAACACGAGCATGTCTTGATCCACATGGGCTTGTGTGACCACACGACTTGCCCACACAGACGTGTGACTCTCCAAAACAAGAAAATTTTCTAAGTGTTTCAAAAGTTTCAAAAGTTCTCGATTTAGTCTCGAACTGTTCCCAAAGCTTGTTTTCAGCCTCGTAGGCCTACATTGGGGACTTTAAGATGAAATGTGAAAATTTTTAAATTTGAATGCAAATTCATGACTCGATTTTATACAATTGCATATGTTTATGTCTGGTAATGCCCCATACCCTGTTCTAATATCAAACACAGGTAAGAGGTTTACATTCATTGCCAAAGAAACTACAGTCAAATACACAATAAGTCATTAATGGAACACCCTTTACCCTTGTTCTACGCCGGAACAAGATACGAGGCATTATCAGACTTAAACACAAGAAATCGTACAAAAACGAGCCATAAATTTCCATTCAAATTTAAAATTTTTCACATTCATTCACATCGTCCCTAAAATGTGCCTACGAGGCCAGAACAAACATTAGAAGCATTTTGGGACTAAATCGAGAACTTTCAAAAATTTTTACAAACTTATAAAAAATTTTACCCTAAACAGAGGTCACACGCCCGTGTGGATATAGGACACGCCCGTGTGGGTAGGCCGTGTGGTTACACACGCCTGTGTCCATACCTTGTGTAACTCTCTGTTTATGACGTCATCAGCCAAATGAAACATACCCATGTGCTAGGCCGTGTGACGAATTAAATTCTCGCGAAATAGGTGAAGACTTCACACGTCCTTGGCACATGGGCGTGTGCCAAGGCCGTGCCGTCCACATGGCTGAGACACACGCCCGTGTCTCTAGCCGTGTACCCCATACTGGGCATTCTATTTCTTGAAATTAAGTTGTAGGGGACAGACGACCTATTCACACGCCCGTGGGGCTGACCATGTGTCACACACAGCCTAAACACACGCTCGTGTGTCTACCAGTGTGGACAATGTATAGGCTATTTACCAAGCCTATTTGTGACAGCCCTAATTTGACCCTAGTCGAAATGTGGTTTCGGGACCACAAAACCAAGTTACAAAATTTATTAAGTGTTAAATTTCATGTTTACTATGTGTGATAACGCTTGTTTGAAAATTTGATACTTTGATTTAATCATTTGAATGTCAATTTTGCTAAATAGGGCTTGATTATGAAAAATAGAAATTATATTGGGTAAATTTTAAATGACTAACAAATGCATGTAATTAAAATTGTGGATGTGCATGTTAATTTACCCAAATATTACATAGTGGCCGGCTATCATCATTTCATGATGTGAATAAATTTATTTTATATTAGATTTTAATTATGTTAAATGAATTTATAATAGAAAATGGTAATAATTAAAATAAGAAAATAGATTAAACAAAAGAAAAAAAAAAGAATTGTGTTCATCTTCTTCTCTTAGCCGAATGTTGAGAAGTAAGGAAGAAAGAAAAGTTTTTTTTTCTTGAAGGCCGGCCATGCATGTCTCCATTTGAAGGTATGTTTGATTATTTTAATAGAGATTTTTGTATGTTTTGAACCATTTGATGAGTTCTCTTCTTGGCTCATGCAAAAATTTCTTTAAAAGCATAGAGTATAAGCATTCAGTTATGCTAAGAAAATTGAGGAATGAATTGTTTTCTTTGTGATTGAATGAGCATAGAAGAATAAGTAGTGAGCTAGTTAAAAAAAGAAAACTAATATTAGTAGTTTAGGTTTCCATAGGAAGAATCGATTTTCATGGTTGTGGGAGCTCATTGCCGAATGTATATGGGGAAATTATATGTGTTTGAGATTTGTAAATTCATGAAATGAAGTTCCAATTGTGGCTTGTTAATATTAGGAATTATATGGAATTTTTGTGAATCTATTTAAGTGATGGCTGAATGTGTTTGAGTGTTGAAAATGATAAATTTTTAATTAGCTTAAAAACAACACAAATTGTGCTTTATGTGATTTTGTTGTGCAAAAGGGGACATTCGGCTATGCCCTTTTTTTTTTTTGAAAGAATGAAATTAGTGTTTAATGACTAGTTGTGTTTACTTGTAATTGGGAATAATGTTTTAAAGCAAGTTAGAATGGCTAAGTGTTTTAAAGGTTAGTTAACTTGGGTGGTAATAATCGGTTAATATGGAAATGTAATGGTTATGTGCATTGTTAATTTCCTTGCTGATTAAATTGATGATGTATATTATATACTAACCGAAAATGTGCTAGAATGAGAAGTTGAAAAATGATCAAGTTTGAATAAATTATTGATGTTGTTAGTAGAGGTTGCCGTGTATGTGTATTTGGGATTGAAACACTTTCCATGTTTATTGTACCTATGCCATTGTGGTATTAAACAACGTTTGTATTTCTTTTAAAAATAGGAAAATTGGTTTATGCATTTGTGAATTTTGTTTGGTTATACCTTAGATATCTTGGACAAGACATTCGGCTATGCTTAAATGGTTTAGTAAATTGATGTTTGATGTTTGATGTTTCCCATGACATGTGATTTATAATAGAAATATTTAAGTTGATTTATGTGTATGTTTAGAAAAGAGTAAAAGTATCGTATATTCAATTTGATTGAGAATATTGATATTTCGGTTTAGGTGAATTGGAAAAGTGATTAAAATAGTTTATTTGTTTTAATGTAAGCTCAAGAACAAAAAGAACCACACTCGGATAAAGGAAAATCAAAGGTGGTGGATTAGTCAATCTGTTGTTGTTGGACGATAATCAAGGTAAGTTTTGAGTAATCAAACTTAGTATATAATTAAAGATGACTTGATATATGCAAGATAGATGAATTATGGCCTATGGTCCTTACTTTAATAAGGTTATTTGGGAGTTAAATTTATACACATGGTATGTGGCCGAATGGTTATTAGAAAAAAAATAAGCTAAGAAAGTGATATGGATATATATGATCATGTGTGTGTTTGCTTATTGAGCCAAAAGTTTAGTGAAAGTTGTATATATGTTTTAAAGTCGAATGATATTTATGACATGAAGTTAAGGTGTATGTTATATGCTTATATTCGAATGAAGCAAATGAATTACAAATGTGATATTCTATGTGAAATGTAGTAACATGTGATTAAATATACATGAAACTTGAGATTATATCAGGGTTTAAAGACCTGCAGGCTTCGTGCTGAGATTGTATCCGGGTTTAAAGACCCGCAGGCTTCATGCTAGAACTATATCCGGGTTTAAGGACCTGTAGGCTTCGTGCTGAGATTGTATCTGGGTTTAAAGACCCGTAGGCTTCGTGCTGGAACTGTATCCGGGTTTAAAGACCCGCAGGCTTCGTGCTGAGATTGTATCCGGGTTTAAAGACCCGCAGGCTTCGTGCTGGAACTATATCCAGGTATAAGGACCCGCAGGCTTTATGCTAATAATTTATCCAGGCTAAAAGTCTCGCTGGTGATTTGAGTAAAGTCTAAGATTATGAGACTTCGCGGTAATAATTACTAATAAATACGTACAATGCAATAAGTTGGCCAGGTATGTATCATGTACTCGTTCGTGAATTTAAATTGGATTAAATTATAAGTATCTATTGTGAGATGGTTATAAACTAGTTATATGTTACAAATGTGATGCTGATACATCCGGCCATGGTATAAGGTCATATGAAAGTATATGATTTATTGATGATATATGAATTTCAATTCAAGCGAAATAAATTGCTAAACTTTGCCTTATGTATATGTGCATTTTTAGGTAAAGTGTGGAATTGTATGTAATGATTCAAATTGCCTTTGTTATATGAATACCGATTTAAGAGAAGTTA
The DNA here is from genome assembly GCA_020496765.1 of Gossypium stocksii. Lineage (NCBI taxonomy): Eukaryota > Viridiplantae > Streptophyta > Magnoliopsida > Malvales > Malvaceae > Gossypium > Gossypium stocksii. The sequence continues at coordinate 50,570,978 of CM035624.1, forward strand.
AAAATGCATAATGTGTGTTAAGTGTTTGTATATCTAGCCATCTATGTGTTCGGTCAAAAAGAGATAATAACCATAAAAGTGCTATTTTCGAATTTGAATGTTATCTATTTGATTGAATTTAAATAATTGTATTACTTAAACTTACCAAGCATAGAAATGCTTACTCTGTTTATCTTTGATTCTCTGTTTTATAGATCTCATTTTGAAGTTACGGAGTCGGGGATTCAAGCTTAAATCACCTACATTATCGTCGTTATTTTGGTACATTCGATAGTTATTTTGAAACAATGACATGTATAGACTAAGCTCTTTTCTTCGAGTCGAATGATATTTTGAGTTGTAAATATTTTAGCCATACGAAAATGGCTTGTTAGTTCCTAATTATGAATGTATGGTTGATGAGGTTAAGTTTATTGTTACTATGTATATATGTTAAGTATTTAATAGAGTAATATAGCCATGTCATTCCCATAAGTTGAATGAAATAGTTTGAGGATTTGATGGGTTACTATGTCACTAAGAATATTTAGTTATATCCATAGATGAATAATCACTTTATAATTTGATAGTGCGCATATGGTAAACTTTTGAGATATGTTGCATGGTTTGATTCTTATAAATAAGTTGGTACATAATCGGATGTATATGAACTAAAGTAGCCTATTATGTGATAATGTTGCATATTGAAATTTACGTCTGAATTGTATCACTATACCTTTGTAAGTTCCGTTTAGTTAAGTAACTCCACATAACCCTATTCCGATGACAGATAAGGGTTAAAGGTGTTACACTATTGCCACCCTGAAACTCTTATAAACACTTATACTAATTCAAAGACACAAAACATAGCATACTTAAGCAACCAAACATCCATAATTATCAACTCAAATCATGCAAGTGACATATCCATGCAATGCATCACCATATGATTATACTTATAATCAATATTAGCCAATTTCAAATGGCCTTATACAAAATAATCAGTTAACCAATATGAGCCAATATCATTAGCCCAATCACTATGACACATATACAGAATGACCAAGTCCCTATACATGCCATAATTTTAAAATATCAAAATCATTACTACCCCAAAATAAAGCCTTGATAGTGTGATGTAAACTTCGATGATTCCCGATCCCCGAGCTAGCTTAGTGACACTATAAAAAATGGAAAGAAAAGAGGGTAAGCTATTTAGCTTAATAACTTTATATGCAAATAATAAACATCATATTTATAACTTAATCAAACGAGATCCATAATGGAAATGGGTATAAACATTACTAAACTCTCATAGCCATTTCTTACCCAATCATAACCTTACCACTATTCCGACTTATCCCTAAATCGGGCTATTCCAACTCTCCCCCTTTAGGATTTTTATCCCCGAATATCTTACTGGAAAAGAGGTTTGGGTACTATTTTCTCATGGCCTCTTTAGGTTCCCATGTAGCCTCTTCAACCCCATGTCTTTGTTATAACACTTTCACAAGGGCAATATTTTTTTCCTCAATTGTTTAACTTCCCGTGCTAAGATCTTGATCGATTCCTCACTGTATGTCATACCCGGTCAAATCTCAACCTCGGTTGGAGAGACTACATGCGAAGGATTAGAACAATATTGTCGTAACATCGACACATGAAACACATTGTGAATCCTTTCCAACTCTGCCGGTAAGGCTGACCGATATGCCACTGGTCTTATTCTTTCAATAACTTCATACGGACCAATAAAATGCAGACTCAACTTGCCTTTATGGCCAAATCTCAAAATCTTTTTCCATGGAGATACTTTCAAAAATACTCTATCCCCAATCTGAAACTTGATCTCTTTTCTTTTCAAATCTGCATATGACTTTTGCCTATCTGAAGTGGCTTTTAAACAATCGCATATTACTTTCACTTTCTCTTCGATTTCCTTAACCAAATCAACCCCGTGAATTTGTCTCTCACTGAGCTTGGTCTAATACAAAGGAGTTCGACATTTGCGGCCATATAATGCCTTATACGGTGTCATCTTTATACTCGACTGAAAACTGTTATTGTAGCCAAATTCTAGCAACAGTAAATACGTTTCCCAAGTACCTTGAAATTCAAGAACACAACACCGAAGCGTGTCTTTGAGAATCTGAATTACTCTCTTAGACTGACCGTTGGTTTGCATATGGAAAGCGGTACTAAAATTCAATTTCATACCTAAAGCTTCTTGCAACTTTTCCAAAATCGCAATGTGAACCTCGGATCTCTATCTGAAATAATCAACATAGGTACTCTGTGAAGTCTCACAATCTTAGAAATATACAACCTATACAGCATCTTTCTTCCTCGGTGTCAAAGGCAACCCTGTTACAAAATCCATAGTAATATGGTCCCATTTCCACTCGGGAACCATCACAGGCTGAAGTAAACCTGATGGTACTTAATGCTCGGCCTTTGCTTATTGACAATTTAAACACTTTGATATGAACTCAGAAACATCTTTTTTCATACCTGGCCACCAATACAATTTCTTCAAATCATTGTACATTTTCGTACTACACGGATGAACTGACAGACAACCACTCCATGCCTCGTGCAAAATTTTCCGAATCAACTAAGCATCTTTTGTAATACAAACTCTACCTCGCAACATCAAACAATCATTGGCCCCGATTTGAAAATCTGAGTCACTAATCGATTCACATTGAATTCTTTTGTTTACAAATCACTATCACTTCTCTAAGCTTCAAAAATTTGCTGAAGAAACATCGGTCTAGCTTTCAGCTCAGCTAGAATCGAACCATCATCAGACAAAGCCAACCTCGTGTTCATAGTTCTCAAGGCAAACAAGGATTGCCTACTCAAAGCATTGGTGACTACATTCACCTTTCCCGGGTGATAATCGATCACTAGCTCAAAATCTTTCAATAACTCGAGCCATCTTCGTTGTCGCAAACTCAAATCCTTTTAAGTCATCAAGTACTTTAAACTCTTATGATCGGTGAAGACACAGCATTTATCACCATACAAATGGTGTAGCCAAATTTTCAAAGTAAACACAATGGCAACCAACTCCTACTCGTGCGTCGGATAGTTCTTCTCATAGATTTTACTTGTCTCGAGGCATAATGTAACACCTTTAACCCTTGTCCGTCGCCGGAATGGGTTACAAAGTATTACCGAACAAAACATAACTGATCAATCACATTCATACATTTATTCCTAATTAATAAACAGTGCATTCTATCACGTAATATGCGCATGTTATAAATAATTTACATTAATTCAATCTACACATATACACTTGAAGCATAAACATATACATATTCAAGTACCTCCTCTTTTATCAAAGATTCATTCGACACTATTAAAGAAATAACAACTTTAAGTCATTATAACTTAAAACACTATTCATATGGTACTTTTAATAAACCAAAACCGAATATGCAACAAACACAAATCATATGTCTATACAATAATGCATTTAGTCAAAAATCAACTTATTTATTATTAATCATTCGGTAATGAGGTAATGATCATAAATTAATCAACTTATTTATTATTAATCATTCGATTATGAGGTAATGATCATAAATTAAACATCATAACGTAACCTATATAAGATCATATGCCGAATAAAAACTTTACTGTTAATCTAATCTTATACTATTTCAATGATCGAATTTACTTTCAATTCGTACGCAAAAGTTAAAAACATTAAGACCTTTATCTTCCAAACACATATACAAATACACATGCATTTTCAAGAACCGTTATTAACCAAAACATCTATCTAAATAAACTTCAAGATCATTACTTAATAATCAACCACCTAATTCCAATAAACCATAAATTCACACTTGGCTAATGAGTAAGCCATTTTCGCATGGCTTGAATATATACATATTCAAAATATAACTTGTTTTCAAAAGAGAGTTAAGCCTATACATGCCATCTTTCAAAATATAGACTTTTAAAAGTACTGAAACAGTGACGATAATGTGGATGACTTCAGTATTGATCCCTGAGCTCGTAACTTTCAACCGAGATCTATAAAAATGGAACAAAACACAAATATTCACAGTAAGCAATTTAGCTTAGTAAGTCTTAAGTAATTTAAACAACTAAACTCACTTATGCACATTAATCACATATGTATTTAATTCGTTATACCAATTCACAATTCAAGATTTCACTTTATAAATAATTTTCACTTGTAAAACCAAATATCTAGAATCACATATAACATTATCTATGTATACCACCATTTGGCCGAATATGTATATTCACATATATGCACACATAACATATTATTTCATTTAAAAAAGTCGAATTCATATAGTCATAAGCATCTAAATACCTCAATGCCAACTTTAATTCAATCAAATCAAACTAATTTACAACACCATATTCACATTAAATTTCAATGTTCATAACCGCATATATAACGTATACTCTAACATACAATTTCAAAATGATCGAATGTATATATATATATATATATGTATATATATACACAACTACTTCACATATACTTCTCATTTCACATTAATAATTCAATCCACTTTATTCTCATATCCATAAAGAAAGTTTACATACCTGGACAACTTAATTTATTGTACGAATTCAGATATCGTAATAGCACAAAGCCTCACAGTCTTAAATTTTTATTAATTTCACCGGCAATTAGCCTGCTAGGCAAATCCTGAGTTCATCACCGGCACAAAGCCTGCTAGGTAATAACCTGAGTTTATCACCGGCACCAAGCTTGCTAGACTTTCAAAGTCTGATACTCATTCATTGGCATTACGCCTGCTAGGCTAGAAGCCCAAAACTAATCACCAGCTTGTAGCTTGCTAGGCCAAAGGCCCGAATAACATAGTACAACAACCAACTCATAAAGTCTAACGTACTTCGATACATATTCTTTTAAATTTTCACATACACAAGCACATAGTAAATGTTTAGCATCATTCGAACATAGCACATATCAACCGATTTATTTCATATTAGAATTTGCCATTTGGCCTTAACACATATCAAAGTTTCACTTTCATTGTAAAATTTGCCATTCGGCCAATCAACATTTTGAACTCTTATCTTTATTTCATTTCACTCTACATTCGGCTATATATAAGCATATAAAGAATATCAAACTCTCAAGGTATAACACATGTTCAATTACTTAAAACTTACCACAGATGTGGTTGAACAACTACGGGTCGGCTATTCAACTACTTTTGCCTTCCCCCTATCCGAATTTGTCTCTCTTCGCTCTTGAGCCAAATTAAACAAACTTAACTTATTACAACTCAATTATTCATACCTATGGCCAAATATAGCAAGAAAATTAAATAGGCCGTATTAGCTACACTTAGCTCAATTATAATATAATCTTACTCACCATTAATCATATTCGGCAACTTTAACAACTAAACTAGCAAAGACATTCTTCCCTCAAACAAAGATAATTTCTTACTTAAAAGCACACATACGGCAACCTCATTTCTCTCCATCTCAAATTACAATCAATTACTCAAATCATAAATCAATATCACATTCGGCGCATATATATATATACAAAAGTTAAAATTTAAACATTCTTTTCTAGTATCATGATAAAGCTGAATTTCCCATTAAGCTAATATAGGTCTTTCACTTGTTCAATTCACACATACACAACTCAAATCTTTCATTTATCACATAATTCACTAAATTTAAAGATCATTTTAACATATAACAATAAATTCCATTTTTCCCTAAACTACTACTCCATGGCCGAATGTTACCTAGGCATCAAGCTCATATTTTTGTCACCATTTTAACAAGCTCAACTCATCCTACCATCATTTCTCATCATTTTTTTTAAGCATCCAAACATCAAAAATCTTATGCATACCATGACCGAATACATATCTAACCCCAAAAATCAAAATTAACAATTGGGCTATGAACATAACTTGGTAACTAACTCAAAAACACCAAATTTAAAGAAAACCAAGTTGAAAACTCACCTTAATTTGGCTTGACAAGGGCCGAAACTTAGAAGTTTTTACTCTTTCTCTTTTCTTTCTTAATAACCGGCCATGCAAGGATGAATGCACAAAATGGCTTCCTTTATTTTATGTTTTATCTTTTATTATAACATGCTTTTATTATTTAAATACATTATAATCTTTATAATAATAATAATAATATAAAAGCTTATATTAAAGTCCACTACCTTCCACTTCATTTAATAATGGGTAAATTGCCATTTAAAAGCCTCCATTAACAAAGCCATTAGCAATTTGACCTTCTATACTTTTATCCATCAATTTTTCCAACTTACTCAATTAAGCCCTGTTTCTAAATCAAACGTCCAAACAACAAAATTAAGTCACGAAATTTTCACACATGATAATTCACATATAATAAACACAGAAAATATTACTTAAATATTTTTCTGACTCAGTTTCGTGGTCCCAAAACCACTTTTCCGATTAGGGCCAAAATAGGGCTATCACACATAAGCTATCACCTTGTCTTCTTGCATCAGTACACACCCAAGACCATTCAAAGATGCATCACTATAAATCAAAATTCCTTTCTGAACTCAGGTTGTACTGATGCCAGTGCCTTATTCAATAAAGCTTTTAACTACTCAAAACTCTTTTGGCATTTCTTTGACCATTCAAACTTGACATGTTTCTATAACAACCTTGTCAACGGAGTAGCAATCATTGAAAATCCCTTAACAAAGCGTCAATAATATCCAGCCAAGCCTAAAAAGCTTCTAACCTCGGATACATTCCTTAATAGTTTCCAATCCACAATCGTTAAAATTTTGCTCAGATCAACTCTAACACCATCACTCGAAACAATGTGCCCCAAAAATCAGACTTCTCGAAGCCAAAATTCACTTTTACTAAACTTAGCATACAACTGCTTGTCACTCAAAGTTTGCAAAACCATTCTCAAGTGCTCGGCATGCTCGGTCTCAGCACGAGAATAAATCAGTATATCATCAATGAAAACGACAACAAATTTATCCAAGTACGGTCAAAAAATACGGTTTATTAAATCCATAAATACTGCAGGAGTATTCGTTAAACCAAAGGGCATGACAAAGAATTCATAATGACCATACCTCGTCTGAAATGTAGTTTTTGGCACATCTGGCGCTCCTTAACTCTCAACTGATAGTAACCAGACCTCAAGTTTATCTTTGAAAACAGTATGGCTCCCTTCAATTGGTCAAACAAATCATCGATCCTTGGCAAGGGATACTTATTATTTATGGTTACCTTATTGATTTGTCGGTAGTCGATGCAAAGCCTCATAGATCCATCCTTCTTTTTCACAAATAGTACCGGTGCACCCCACGGAGAATAACTAGGTCTCGCGAAACCCTTATCTGTTAACTCTTATAACTGAAATTTCAACTCCTTTAATTCTGTCGGAGCCATTCTATACAGAGCAATTGAAATAGGTGCAGTACCAGGAATTAAATCAATACCAAATTCAACTTCTCTAATAGGAGGCAATCCGGGCAACTTTTTCGAAAATACATCCGGATACTCACATACTATCGGCACTGATTCAATTTTCAACTCAGACTCTTTTGTATTCAGTACAAAGGTAAAATAAGCTTCATAACCCTTTTTTATACATTTCTGAGTAGTCATAGAAGAAATCACTACAGGCAAGTTATTTGATTCACCTGAGTCAACCCGTAGAATATCCCTATTTTCACATTTCAGTTCAATAAATTTTCTTCCACAATTTACTATCACATCATGAGCAGTTAACTAATCCATACCAAGAATTAAGTCAAATTCATCAAACGGCAATAACATGAGATTAGCCAGAAAACGGTGACCTCTAATCATCAAAGGACAATTTTTACATACTTTGTCAACTAACACATACTTGTCTAATGGGTTTGACACTTTTATCACAAATTCTTTAGAGTCAACAGGCATATTCATACTAGACACCAATTTCATACAAACATACGAATGGGTAGATCCCAGATCAATCAAAGCAACAACAGAAGTATCATAAAGAGAAAAAGTACCCGTAATCACATCAGGAGATGAAGCCTCTTCACGAGCGCGAACAGCATAAGTCCTCGCAGGTGCTCTAACTTCTAATCTTACAGTTAAATCCTTGGTCACACCGTTACTGCTAGCTTCATTCACAGTGCTTGTCGGTGGCCTACCTATATTGGTAGTATTACTTGGCCTTGCACTTTGAAAATTTTCTTCTTCATCCTTCTCAAGGCAATCTCGGATAAATTGCTCTAGAGAATTACACTTGAAACAAGCTCAGCTATTTATTTTGCACTCACCGAGATGTCGCTTACCATAATGCTGGCATTCGGGTCTAGTGGACCTAAAATTTCCCACACTAGCCATTGAGGTAGCTTGAGCTTTAGAATCCGAGTATGGCTTCTCGCAGTCTCTACGTGAATCCCAACTGATACATTCGAACGAGAATACATTTATCTGGATTTCTTTGATTGAGATGGGAATAACTTACTCATCAGACTTTTTCTTTCATCTCTTACCTCATTCTCAGCCTTTCTCTTCTCTTTACTTAATTCTTCGACTTCGCAAGCCCATTCAACCAATTCAACAAATTCTTTAATTTCCAAAATCTCAACTAACAGCTTAATGTTCTTATTCAACCCATCTTCAAACCTTTGACACGTAATAGTCTCGGAGGAAACATACTCACGAGCATACTTATTGAGTCTAACAAACTCTTGCTCGTATTCGGACATAGTCATTTGGCCTTGTTTCAACTCTAAGAACTCATTACGTTTCTGATCAATAAATCGTTAACTTATATATTTCTTCCAGAATTCTTCTTGAAAGAACTCCCATGTAACCCTTTCTCTCGGTACCACCAATACTAGAGTCTTCCACCAATGATATGATGCATCCCTCAGCAGCGATATAGCACATTTCAAACACTCTTCTGATGTGCATGAAAGTTCATCAAATACCCGAATGGTATTTTCAAGCCAGAATTCTGCTCTCTCGGGATCATCATCTACATTAGCCCTGAATTCTTCGGCCCCGTACTTCTGAATCTTATCAATAGGAGGCTTACTCAGTTTTACCATTTCCACACCTTGAGGGCTACGGGAATCGGTTGAGGGATAGGAGGGGGTGGAGGGGGTTAAGCATTCAGATTCACCCGAATAAACTCCGTATACCACTCATCCATTATGTGGAGAAAGGCTTCCCAAGCCTCTCCTCCGTGACTAGTTGTCACATGCCTACTATTAGGCAGCATAGTCCCTTAGGCTAGAGCCGGCGCATTACTTTTTACGTCATCAACTACTGCTCGATCAGGATCCATTTACTATATGAAAACACAATTTAAGTTGTCAGGAGTTGTCACACTATCACAATTTTTATATGGCATGTATAGCTAGACTCGTACATACACTAGGTTAGTCTGAGAATCGACTAAACCATAGCTCTGATACCACTAAATGTAACACCCCTTACCCTTGTTCTATGCCAGAACAGGATACAAAGCATTACCAAACTTAAACACAAGAAATCGTACAAAATCGAGCCATAAATTTCCATTCAAATTTAAAACTTTTCTCATTCATTCACATCATCCTTAAAATGAGCCTACGATGCCCAAAACATACATTAGAAGCAGTTTGGGACTAAACCAAGAACTTTCAGAAATTTTTACAAACTTATTAAAATTTTTACCCTAAATCGGGTTGTTACAATTAAACCATGCATACATGTCATAAACATATTTACATTACGATAAACAATTCATTCCGTGTGTCAATCAAGTTACAAAAGCTCTTTTGTTGACTCGAACACGAAATAGGACCAAACTGTTAAGTTTTAAGATTTCAGGGTTGATGCCATGATGTCACTTCCTCCACGTCGTGACGTCGCCAAATAGTCTCTCATGTCATGACATCAGACCACTCAATGTCACGACATCATATACTGTCAGTTGATGATGCGATGAGGGAGATTGCTCGACAGGACTTGAAATCTGGTTTTTGGTAAAATTTGAGCCATTTGATACCTTTTTCAAGCTTTCCCACAATTTCAACCTTTTGTGCACAAATACAAAAATTAACCTGTATAAAAACATATCAAAATATACTAAAACAATCCATTTAACAATTCCAATTCAACCAATTCAATATAATATCAATTTGATAACAAATCATACCAATTCAACTTATTGAATCACAAATTAATCAAACATGCATTTAGCCATTCAATACCTTCATTTTAACCATGTAAATTCATACTCAACTATGTCATTTCAAGTGCCACATATATAATTCAAAATGTTACCAAACTTTTATGTAAAATAGGCATTAACTTTATCAAAGATCAAACTTTATAGAGGATTCAAACTAAAATTATCATTTTAAGTTAACATATCAAATACCTATGTACATGCCACATAATTAGACTTTAAAACATTTGAAAGACTACCGAATCAATAACAGGATAGTGTGAGCTTCTCAGCAGTCCTCTTAACACGTTCCACAAGTTGATAATTTATAGGGAAAGGTAAAACAACAAGGTAAGCATATTGAATGCTTAGTAAGTTCATAGGCATTAAACAACAACTTACCTCAATTTACAATTTAATAAGATAAACTACTAACTTGACAAGTTTGCCTAATCATGACAACCGCTTATCAACAAGGAGAGTTCAACATATAACTCATTTAGTAATTCGAGCATATAACACTCCAATCCACTTATAATCAACATTTTAATGCCATTCACATAATATCAACATTAAATCATTTCATATCATTTTTTGAATTGAATCGGATCGATTGATTCGTCACATTCTCATATCAGTCCTCTAGACTTATATATTCAGTTTTCATAATCTTTCATATACTATCGAAATTCATATATTATAACTCTTCTTTTAAGCATTATTTCACAATATCAATTCAATTGATATGTCATTATCAACATTACATTTTATATCCCTATTAACCTAATTCAGACTCAAACGGATACACAGATCCAACCAACACACAAATTTGACTCCCAGTGCCTCATTGGAAGAAATTTGAAATAAATAGATTGTGCCCAATGCTCATCGGTATAACCAAAATAAAAGTTGTGCCCCGCACTCATCGACGTATAGTCAAAACAACCTATACTCAATCTATCCTATGACATTCCAACTATATACGACTTTGCCCAAACAGTTAACAGGGTAATCAACTATCAAGTCATTAAATATTTCAAATTGAAATTCATCATGTTCAATTTATCAATCAATTTATCATTTCTTTACAATTTAGCCCATATATAAAATTTTGTACCAAATTGCAAACAATTCAAATTACTATCAAACATACACACCTTCATAATTTAAAATATATAACAATTTACATACAATCATACCAAATAAACTTACCTGGTAAAAAAAAAAAAACCTAAATCTTCAAGGACTAATATTTTTTTTTGCCTTCTCCTCGATTATCCTTGGTTTGGTTCAATTCCTGATCTAAATAATAATTCAACTCAATTTATCAATCCCAAGTAGTTTATAATATTCTATTTTACACATGGATCAATTAAATTTTATTTTTTAAATGCCCCTAAATTTTTGTACTTTATTCAATTTAGTCATTAAAATCAAAATTGCAATATCTTTCAAATGTGAGCTTCGATCTTGACACTGATCTCAATTACATTCTTGTAGAACTCTCTACTATCAATAATTATAAAAATTTTATATCAATTTCAAAATTTATACACTTTAGTCCCTAGTTCAAAAACTAGCAAATAAACTTTACAATCTAATCATTTTTCACTTCTAAGCTTAAAATCTAACAATTTAGTACCGATTTCTTCAAGCATTCATCAATGAAAACTTTTAGAAACTTTAAAAATTTTACAAGTTAGTATAAAGTATATAAATCAAGTTCCCACGACCTCAAAAATATAAATTTTACTAGAAAAGGACAAAATTAGACATATCAAATTGAAGCCGAAAGTTTGAAGCTCTGAAACCCTAACATTTCTTTTTACTTTGTGAATGAGAAGAAGATGAACACAAAATGCTTCATTTTTCTTTTAATTTTTGTTTTATATACTTTATTTAACCTTTAATTAAACATAGTTAATTAATCAAATCTTAATTAAGTTAAAGTTATGTATAATTAACAATTTTGGTGGATTCCAACTAACATCCTCCATCGATTGGCCATATATTAATCGTCCAATTGTTTAATTGGTTCTTCTGTTAATTAAAAATTCATAGCAATTAATTTTTATAATTTTTACAATTTAATCCTTAAACTTTAATTAACTATCAATTTGGTAAAAATTAAGGAACCAAAATTTAATAGACTTAATACTAACCTCGTAAATATTAAATAATAATATTTACAAACTCAAACATTAAAATTGAAGTTTTAAAACCATTACTTACGACAACACTAAAAATCAGGCTATTACATGTATGCACGTGGAAACCACAAATTTAAAACATAAATATCTTTATAAAAATAACATACAACAAACAATAAAACTATGGTTTACAACTAATTAATCACAATAACACCTGAAATTAAAAAAATACATTAGATAAACAATACTAAATGCACTACAATTATTTATTATGATGTTGTCATCAATTGTGAGTTAATGTCGAGTTGACTTGTGACAACATTATTAATATATGCAAATGATGAAGATAATAAATTGTACATATTAAAATAAACATGTATGAAATATATCAAAATGAGGCTTTAGTTGAGTGGTAAATTTAAGGGTTTATTAATCTAATTAGCATGGATTTAAGTCCCATCATGTGCATTTTTTATTGATTTTTGTTAAAATGAAAAGACAAAATTACTCTCGAATAATATAACTTATTTTAACTAGAAAATAACATTTTTTATCATTTTCTTAACCGAGTTATTGACCCAATTGAAGGTAATTGTAACACCCCAAACCCGACCTAGACGTTAGGCCCGAATATAGCGGTGTCACATTAGAGTGCCTTTTTGAAAATCATTTTTCTTGTTGATAAAACCCATTAGAAAGTGACAGCCTCTTCGTTAAAATCTCAATCGTATTTGTCATTTGTTAACCCATTTAAAACGTTATTACTTTTAAAACATGGTTTGTTGTGGAAGCTTAAAAGAAAGAATTGTGTTGCGGAAACGTAATGTTTTGAAAATCGCTAATAATTTAGAAAATCGCGTCCTAGTTCTAACAGATATAAATCGTCATAAAAAAACCAAATTAAAACTAAAAATTTAGAGAGAGGCCTTATTACATCAAAACCTAAAACGAAATTTAAATGTAAATAAAAGCTCAATAAAATAAAACGGAAGTAGTAGTGTGGCCACCCTTGAGTCCCTCGCAGCACCGGTCCACTTAACGTTGGGGATTACCTACACAGTTAAAAGCGGAGTGAGTTTACGAAAACTCAGTGTGTAATCCCCTAATAAGAAAACAGTCAGTCAGTCAAACATACAGAATACAGAAGTAGTCTGGGCGTGAGCCCAATATAGTAGACAGTATCAGATGGGCCTTAGCCCATTACAGTAGCAGAATCAAAATGCAGTATGTATGATGTATAATGCAAGTTATCCCATCCAACCCTGCACCTGCCTCCGCCCAACCCTGCACTCCTGTGGGGAATTAAATCGACCCACCCATCCCTACACTTACATTGTTAGCACCGGTTGCGGCATTAACCAATATGGTAGCAAGGATGCCAGACAATAGAATCGCAGCTTAGCTACCAATAATCAGAATCGCAACATAGTTGCCAGTAAGATAAGTGGCCTTAAGCTATCAATACAACCTACTTCCAGTAAAATGAATGGCACTAAGCCATCGATAATATGCGTGGCACAAAGCCATCGGTAAAATAGACAACACTAAGCCATCGATAATATGCATGGCACAAAGCCATCGGTAGAATGGACCGTACTAAGCCATCGATAGTATGTACGACCCAAAGCCATCGGTCAGTCCACAGTCGTCTCGTACGACCCGTGTGACCTTAACAGATTAGTACTAATATACAGCTTTAAGCTTTCGGTGGGTCCACAGTCATCTCGTGCGACCTGTGCGACCCTAACCAGTCCACAGTCATCTCGTGCGACCCATGTGACCTTGCCAATATGGATCCACTGTTGTCTTGTGCGACCCGGGTGATCCTACCAATACAGTACTTCCTCCATAACAGTATCCCAACCTCATGCAATGTGTTATATCCTATCATCATACATGAATACAGAATGTTATGCTCAGAAAAAAGTAGTCAAGTCATAGCATAAATCAGTCACACATAACATAAGAGCATAACAGTCATTTTACCCTACAGGGGTATTACGGTCATTCTGCCCTACAGGGGTATTACAGTCATTCTACCCTATAGGGGTATTACGATCATTTTGCCCTACAGGGGTATTATGGTCATTCTACCCTACAAGGGTATTACGGTCATTCTGCCATACAGAGGTATTACGCTCATTCTGCCCTATAGGGGTATTACGGTCATTCTGCTCTACAGGGGTATTACGGTCATTCTGCCCTATAGGGGTAATGCGGTCATTCTACCCTATAGGGGTATTAGGGTCATTTTACCCTACAGGGGTATATCGGTCATTTTACCCTACGAGGGTATATCGATCATTTTACCTTACGGGGGTATATCGGTCATTTTACCCTTCGAGGGTAATTCGATCATTTTACAGTCTTAAGCCCATGTTTCGTGGGCTCGGCTCACCATACATGCAATCGCACGCTTGTGTGGCAAACATTCGTCGATTTTTTGACTTTTCAGCTTTTGTTGATTTACAATCAAATCAGGGTGTGTGTACACACACATTTGCGGCTCTTTCGCTGATTAACAACTACAGGGTACTGATACACACTCATTTGACTTTTCAACCTACTAACAGATACAAGGTAATGTTATACACACTCTTTCGGCTTTTCAGTCGATTATCAGATACAGGGTACGGTTACACACTTTCGGCTTTTCAACCGATCAACAGTTACAAGTTATTGATACACACCTGTTTTACGGAGAGTGCGAACAACCCTTAAATACCAAAACCTATATCCAATCATAAAACAAGATTAATCGCATATCAATCGAAACATAATCAGCCCTAATCAAAATCCTCCATCACTTAAACCACAATCACCTACCTTGCTTGAACTAACGGATACTTGCACCATACTGCTGACCAAGAGCGATTACCCACTCCTTGATTAATATCTACAAACGAAACGAACCACCCATCAACATATATCTATACAAATAATTGATCCTCAGCGAAACACACTTACCGAAAGTAGAATAGGAATGAGAAGCAGTGATATTCGGCTAACCAAAAAGTATACCCTTAAAACCCAAACATAAGATCTCGTGTTTACCAAGAATAAAGTATTCAGCGAATGGGGAAGGGAGATGAAGTATTTGGCCTTCCTAAAGTAACAAATACAAAGCAAAATCAAGAAGACAGAAGGAAAAATATCGGCCAAGACCAAAACCACTAGCGAAAGAAAACAAAAAAGAGAAATCGATAACTCGAGGTTGAAGAGAAACAAAACCGAAAGTGAGGTGGAAGTAAGGAGTATTTGGCCAAAATGAAAATGAGAATATTGAGAGGTGAAGAAAGGTAAATGAAGAAGGGAAAAAGGAAAGGTATAATCGGCTAAAAATTATGAGAGGAGAAGGACAGAGATTCGGCCAACTCTATGAAAAGAGGTTGAGAGGGAAGAGACTTAATTACCAGAAAATAGAAAGCAAAAATTCGAAAGGTACAAAGAAGCACTCAACTTACCAGCAATTGATCAAAGTGCGATTTATGTTGTCAAGAACAAAAATATTTGGCCAGAGAGAAAATGCAAAAGAAAAGTGTCCAAAAGGGAAAATCGAAACAAGTAATACACCAAAAGAAGCCCCCGCCAAAATTTTAAGTAGCTAGAATACCAATTCTGCACAGACACCTCCTCACACTCAAATTCCTATTTTTCCTCCACAAATCCATCCACAATCCTCTCCATGATCTCCTCCCCTTGATTTTCTCCATATAACACTCCTTAACCAGTTCAAACTTCCCTCAACAGAGTTATAATCAACCTCTACTTCTCACATGGCAAGAGAGCAAAATAAATTCTCTTTTTACCTTGCCATGACTTAAACCTTAGACCTCATGATAACTCCACACGCCATCTACGACTAGACCAATAGGCTCTTTGTGCCACATTTTATCCTCAATTAAGTATAAGGTCTACTTCCAAACATTCAGGGTTTAATTCACTTAAAACAAAAATTTTGCTAAAGCCCAAGTTTGAATCCAAGACTTCTTAGAGATGTAACAAAAATAATATTCATATAAAATAAGATTGTCTATATTCAACTAGCAGGTTAAATCGGATAAATTTAGAATTGACTAATACAATAATTCAGAGCGAGAAAAAGAATTAGTTAATCAATAAATTGATGGAACTAAGTTTTTTAATTTTTTAATAACTTTTTTGCTTATATAATTTTTATAAAATTTTAATAATTTATTTATTTGAAATTGGAATGGTGTTATTTAACTGAAA
This sequence comes from Gossypium stocksii, assembly GCA_020496765.1. Lineage (NCBI taxonomy): Eukaryota > Viridiplantae > Streptophyta > Magnoliopsida > Malvales > Malvaceae > Gossypium > Gossypium stocksii. The sequence continues at coordinate 50,587,558 of CM035624.1, forward strand.
ACCAAATGCATGATTTCCCTCCACTCCTTTCTTCTCCTCTCTGAGTATCTTCAAATTTCATCATGCAAGCTTGAATTCAAGTCCAAGCATTATAGAGTTTGACCAATATGCAGTGTTACTACCGGAGAAATGTACCTGAAAAATCTCTCTTTAGTCTGTAAACTGTATCGACTTATTATTACACCTCTCAAATGTTTTCATACCAACTCCCATCACATTCCAGTATTCCAACTTCCCTCATTCTTGCAATCTTCTTCTATTGCTTTAAATCTTCATCAAGGCAAACAGGTTCACGCCCAGCTTATCCTCAATGGAATTACTACTGCCAATCCTCTCCTTTTGGCTATGTATCTTCGTGTTGGTAGCTTTACAGATGCCAAGAACCTATTTTATCGGATGGATTTAGGGTGTATAAAGCGTTGGAATTTGATGATTAGAGGATTAGTTAAAATGGGTAGCTTTCATTTTGCTTTGATGTTTTATTTTAAGTTGCTGGGTTGTGGGGTTTCTCCTGATAATTTTACTTTCCCTTCTGTAGTCAAGGCTTGTACTGCTTTAAATAATGTAAGATGTGGTACCTTGATTCATGAGTTAATTATGTTAATGGGTTTTGAAGTTAATGTTTTTGTCGGCAGTTCTTTGATCAACTTGTATGTAGAGAACGGGTATACTAGTCTCGCTCGTAATTTGTTTGATAAATTGCCAGTGAGGGATTGTGTTTTGTGGAATGTGATGCTTAATGGGTATGTTAAATTGGCGGAATTAGATAAAGCTATAGAGATTTTTGAGGAAATGAGGAAAGGCGACACAAAGCCAAATGAGGTAACATTTGCTGCTATTTTGTCTGTTTGTGGTTCGGATGGAATGGTGAATTTTGGTACTCAGCTTCATGGCCTCGTTGTTAGCTGCGGCTTGGACTCGAATTCTGTGGTGGCAAACACGCTTCTGTCCATGTATTCAAAATGTGGTTGGTTGTCTGATGGTCGTAAATTGTTTGATATGATACCTCAGGCTGATTTAGTGTCTTGGAACGGAATGATTTCGGGCTATGTTCAAAATGGTTTTATGGAAGATGCTTTATGTTTGTTCAGTGAGATGATATCTTCTGGTGTAAAACCTGACTCAATCACCCTCTCAAGTTTTCTTCCAGCTGTTACTGGGTTGGGAGGTTTAAGAAAAGGTAGAGAAATTCATGGTTATATATTAAGGCATGGAATCCCTTTGGATGTTCTCTTAAAAAGTGCACTTGTTGATGTATACTTGAAATGTAGTGCTGTGGATATGGCACGGAACATTTATAACCAAAGCACCAAGTTTGATATTGTCATGTGCACAGCTATGATTTCAGGGTACGTGCTTAATGGGTTGAACAATGATGCTTTAGAGATTTTCAGATGGCTACTTAAAGAGAAAATTAGGCCGAATGCTGTAACACTGGCAAGTGTTCTACCTGCTTGTACGGATTTAGCTGCAATACAAATGGGGAAGGAATTGCATGCTAGTATCATAAAAGATGGGCTTGCTGATAGATGTCATGTGGGAAGTGCTGTCATAGACATGTATGCAAAGTGTGGAAGACTGGATCTTGCTCATCGTGTTTTCAGAAGGTTGACTGAAAGAGATTCTATTTGTTGGAACTCAATGATCACTAGCTGTTCCCAAAATGGGAAACCGGAGGAGGCCATTAATCTCTTTCGTCAGATGGGGAGGACTGGAACTAAGTATGACTGTGTGAGCATATCAGCTGCTCTTTCTGCTAGTGCCAGTCTACCAGCACTGCATTTTGGGAAAGAGATCCATGGGTTTATGATTAAAAGTTCACTCTTCTCTGATCTATTCGCTGAGAGTGCACTCATTGATATGTATGCAAAATGTGGAAACTTGGATCTTGCTCAGCGTGTATTTGACATGATGGAATTGAAAAATGAAGTTTCATGGAATAGTATCATTGCCGCATATGGAAACCATGGCCATCTTAAAGATTGTCTTGCCCTGTTCGACAAAATGTTGAAGAATAAAATTCAGCCTGATCATGTTACTTTTCTAGCTATAATATCTGCTTGTGGTCATGCTGGTAAAGTTAATGAGGGAGTTCATCACTTCAAGAGCATGGTTGAGGAATATGGAATCCCACCTCGGATGGAACATTATGCATGTATGGTAGATTTGCTTGGCCGTGCTGGTCGCTTGGATGAGGCTTTTAAAGTAATACAGAGCATGCCATTTTCTCCGGACGCTGGTGTTTGGGGTACATTGCTTGGAGCCTGTCGAAACCAAGGAAATGTTGAGCTTGCTGAAGTGGCTTCAAGACATCTTTTTGATTTGGACCCTCAAAATTCTGGTTACTATGTACTGCTGTCGAATTTACTTGCTGATGCTGGACACTGGAGGAGTGTGCTTAAGGTGCGGAGTTTGATGAAGGAAAGAGGAGTTCAAAAAGTACCTGGGTACAGTTGGATAGAGGTCAACAACACGACCCATATGTTTGTTGCTGCAGATGGAAGTCATCCACAGTCCAAGCATATTTATTCATTGTTGAAGACTCTTCTTCTAGAGCTAAAAAGGGAAGGATATGTTCCTCAGCTTTATCTTCGAATGAACCCAAAGGAGATAGTGTCATGACTGCCACTTCCACTTTCGTGCTGACAACTACATCACGGATAAAATTCTATCCCGATAACCATGGGATTCAACGGTGCATTGGGAATGTAAGGTTTTTGAGATATGCTTGCATAGCTTTGAATTTCGATTTTGAAGGACATATCTTGCCAAAATAAATGTGAGGTAATTTAAATCATCTTGGCATCAAGAATTTGTACTTGGTGGGAGGACATTATTTATAAACTAACGGGAGGACATTATTTATAAACTAACATGTTAAGCTTGCACCAATATAATATAATATAATATAATATAATATAATATAATATAATATAATATTTATTTAACTATTTGTGACTAGGTATGTAATAAATGTTCAAGTTGATTTGTGTTGGAGCAAATAAAATTTTATTTTATTTTATTTTTGGTAATAAGATTATGAAAATGTAATATTACTTAGCATGCTAAATAATATGTTATGTTTATTTTGCTTGGTTAATTTATTTGGAATGTAAAATTTTGGTCATTAATTGTTACAAAATTTACTCTTTTTTTAACTAATTAATTTATTTAATATTTTTTTAGTCTCAATTATCATTAAATTATAATAATTTTTTATTACAATTTATATATCAACTTCTTTTTTTTACCTGTGCATCATTCATATAAAATTATTAGTTGTTTTATTGTTAAATACTTACTAAAATTTACATTGCAACAAATCATATATTAATGAAATAGTAGTATGTTTATGTAACACCTTTTACCTAGTCCGGTTGTCGAACTCGAGAAATAGACTGCTACAGACAAATATAAAACATCTACACACAAATTATAGTTCAAAAATTTCAATTCAATATCATTTTACCACATATGATCAAGTATAACATGCAAAACAATCAATTTCGGCTTTAAATTGAGCTTACCAAAGCTTTAGATTAACCCGATATCAATCAAGGATCAATTTGAATCAAATACAAAACGATAAGAAAATTTTGTAAACAGGGGTCACATAGCTGTGTCCCTTGGCCGTGTGAAAGGCTGAGGCTATGTAAGGATGGGACACACGACTGAGTGGGTAGATTGTGTAACAAATTGACCTCATGTGGGCTGGAGTCACACGGTCGTGTGAACAAACCATGTAACTCACTAAAGCCGTGTGGGTCAAAAGTGAATTATTCAAAAATTGACATACGGTCGTTTCACTGGCTGTGTAACAGGTTGTGGTCATGTGCAATTATGCAAGCATAAATTCAATAGGTCACACAGGCATGTGCCAGCCTATGTAACAACTTGATGTTGTGTCAAGGAACCGTGTGTTGCACACGATTGTGTGACACCAAATGTGACCTAAAAATCACAACATCAAGCTTAACATTTCCCACCTACATGTATGATTTAAGGCACAATGGTACTTATCTATAACTTAGCACATAATTCATTAGAATAACATCCAAAATACCACATTCAAAGCATACCAATATGCCTCAAAAGGCACATCAACACAATCAACATGGCATATATCATTTAATTATGTAGAACCATCTTAAAATGACTCAATTACAACCCTATATAATATGTACCAAATTTTGCCAAAACAAACTAGTCAATATAAGCACAACATTCATCATTTCTTGACTACTTATTTACTATACTTACTCTATATCATACTATCAACTCACCATTCAAACATTAAAGCATAAATACCCAAAACCATTCCACTAGATAACATTGCCATCACGCACATACATACACATGATTCTCAAAATGCCAACAAAATTCAAAATAGAACATTGTATAACCATATGACACTTTAGGTACATGCCATGATCAAAATAAAAACATCACCAACACTTGAGTCTGGGATTGCCGCTTGATGCTGAAGTTGACGATAAAACAAAAAATAATCTAATTTGTGCATGGAAAACAAAACCATACGCTCAGTATAACCCAATAGTATTTCTATAATCCAAACATTATAATATAACATAATTCATTTAAAATGTCTAAGTTAAAAACAAATGATGATATGCAATTAACATGTCTATTATACCATTTCTTACATTACTTGTTCAAATTTAATACAATTTACTAATATAAAGGCAAAGCAAATCCACATCATATGTCATTCGATATCTCAATTCCTAAGGTAGCACTTGCCATCTCAAATCCAAATTTCATGTATTCAATGAACATAACTATCATTGTTTCAATTCATTTCACAAATAGATATTCTATTATACATTTTACTTTCATTTCATATCCTTTTGTAATCTCAATATCGAATACCACATCTCGTACAAGATTTTTCAATCTCAAGGATTCAAGAACTTATTCATCATCATCATATAAATTATGAATATTCCATTTTTACCATTTAGCTTCCTATTAACTTGACTCAAATTCGGATGTATACACGGATCCAACCAACTCACCAGTTTGGCACCCAGTGCCTCATCGGATAAATCTGAAGCAAATAGTCATGCCTAACGCACATCAATAAGTTTGACACCTAGTGTCTCATCGGTATAACCGAATCAATTTAGCCTCAACAACTCGTAGTTGAAGTAACCCTGAACTCTTCCTATCCTATGGCATGCCAACTATATTCGACTCTGGCCGAACAGTTATTAGGTATTCATTACTCATTTCCTTATCAACCAATATCTTAATTCGCATGAATTTTCATCATGAATTCATTTATCCGTACATATGGTAGCACAAATCATCTCAATATGTATTCAATTTCACATTTATATAAACATACATATTTTTCACATATATTCAATTTAGTCCTCATGAACATTCAATTCATATCAATCCCATACAACTCATTATAACGAAGTGTCTCACCTTATGTTCTTACCATGCACAAACAAGTTAATATGCAACAATTACAAAGTAGTTTGGACTATAGAAACACAAACCGTAAACTCTAAGCTATTTGTCGACAACTTTATCTTTCCTTTTCTTTTTAGAGGAACTCGGGTCGATGTTAGCTACAGATTAAGACAAACATACAAAATTATCAATACACAAACATTTTCACATTAATTGCTAATTTAAGCAACTTTTTCATTTTATTCAATTTAGTCCCTAAAATCGAGACTAACATAATGTTCAATTCTAACCTCAATTTTTCATGTCGGTTTCACTATAGTCATTATTAGACTTTATATTTCTCATTTCTACCACAATTTTAAAATTTCTGCATTTTAGTCCCTATTGAACAAAACCACCAATTTACTTTACAATTTAGTCATTTTTCAACTCTAAACTTAAAATCTATGAATTTAATACCTAGAGCTTCAACTATTCATCAATGGTCACATCCTCAATCTCTAACAATACTAAAAAATACTACATGAGTCAGCTAGCTTAAGCTCCCAGGATTTAGAAAATATAAAAATTACAAGAAAAAAACTAAGTTACACTAACTAATTTTGTTGTCAAAATCTTCAAAACCCTTAAAGATTGTCGAGATCTTCTCCCTTTACTTATGTTCAGTTTTGCATGAAACAATTGAGGAGAGAATGTGTTTTACTTTATTTAATTCCACTAAACATATTTTTATCTTATTTTATTTACTTTATTTATAATTTTATAACATTTTCAACATTACCATCCACCATTATTAAAAAATTAGTCTAATTGCTACATAAGTACCTGAGTCTTATTCTAATTAAAGATTCTTTAAGAATTGAACATTTAATACTTATGATTTAGTCCTTGAAGCCTAATTAAACACTAATTCGACAAAATTACCTGACCAAAATTCAATTCACTTCTAATATAACTTCATAAATATTTAATAATAATATTTACATGTTTGATTTACAAAAACAAGGTTTTGAAACCACACATTCTGACATCATCGACTTTTGGGTCATTACAGTTTATGAAATAAAAATTAATTAATTAATTATGAAAATGGTTAAACTAATAAAATAATTATAAACATATTAATTATGTGTAATACAAAATCAAAACATGTTAATGAAGAAAAGAATGTGGTGAGGAAAAATAAGAAAATATATAATATAAAACAAAATATATTTGAGTATTAAATGTTAAAAATAATTACATGTAATTTAAAGGAAAGTTTAAGACAAAAAAAATAAATTATAAATTTATTAAAATATATAGTAAACATAATAGGTAATATGTAATTTAAAGTCGGGTTCTATGTTTGTAAGAACATACAAACATAGAAAAGGTAATCTTTTCTTAAAAAAATTATATATATATATATATATATATATTTGTAAGTAAAGTAATGAAATTTATTGATTTACTAATTGGAATGGTCACATTTTGTCTCGGAGCTAGGTATAGTGATGAATCAGGTCAGGAAATAATAGTGGATTTTAAAAATTGACTAAATATGAATTTTGAGTATTAAATTAGGAAGTACTTAGTCTTAACAGGAAATTAGAAAACATTTCAGAGATAGAAAATTTTAAGTAGAAGCTTAGACTAAATTGAAAGAGTATAAAAATTGTTGTGGTGTAAGTAGGAATTTAGAAAGTTATAAGAATTTCTGTAAATAGTGGAAAAACAAGGAAGGACTAATAGGAAATTTTGTCAAATTAAAATATGATTCATACATGAAATTATGAAGATGATTATGTGACACACCAAACCCGGCCTAGAAGTCTAGACCGAATCTAGGATGCTACATTGATCACCGAAGTGATCGTAGGAAAAATTTACAAATCAAGTCAACCTTACTTTCATTTCCGAAACCATTTAAATGTTTACGAGCCAAAACATGTAATTACTTAAAATCCTGTCGGTAAAAATTACAGCTAAGGTTATCTCAAAACCCAAAATTAAAATTTCTAAATAAAAGCTTAAAACGGAAATTGTACCACAGTATAATTATGTACCAGTCCGATTTAGACCCTATTCGGAACGGTGGTTTCGGGACCATGAATCTGAGTGAAAAAAATATTTAAAAATTATTTTTTGTGTTTATTATGTGTGAATTTATGTGTGTGAAAATTTTATTCGAAAATTTTATCGTTTGAGTGCCCTATTAAATAAAAGGGCTTAATCGCATAAAATAAACAGTTGGTAGTTATTGTGTAAGTGCTTAATTGAAGGTGTCTTTATAAAATCAAGTATTTATAATGCAATTAGGCCAAAATTATTGATGATGGACGACTATGGCCTTGTTTTATAATGATTTTGCATTTTATTATAAAGGTTAAATTTGTAAAATAATAATGTGTTATTATAATATAAAACATAAAATAAACAAACATGCATTCTTTTTTTTTATGTTCTCATGACCAAAACATCAAATAAAGAAAATAAATAAAGCTTTTAAAGGTTCGGCCAAAGATTAGCTTGATTAAGGTATGAAACTAGCTCAGTTTTTTATAATTTTTACTTTTTTGAAATCGTTACAGTGAAATGTACAAAGCCCATGCTTTAATTTTTTATTTTGATTAATATTTTGAGTTTTTCCATTGATGAATAATTGAGCTTTGTGATATTAGTTGATGAATTATTAAAGATATGTTTTGGATTAATATGTTTTGTATTGGAATTTTTGATGAATTCGAGTAATTAGGGCTAAATTGAAAAAATAATAAATTGAGGGACTAAAATGTGAAATAAATAAAATATATGGACTTGTATGAACATGGGTAAGATTCGACCTAAGCATGGTGTATGGAAATTTTGTATATTTTGTGTTTTATGCAATAAGGACTAAATTGAGAAAAGTGTAAAATGTCAGGGGTAAAATGGTAATTTGCCCATTTATGTGTTTTTGGATTAAATTGAATAAATTATGTTTGAATGAGTTTAATTTGAATATGTTTAGATCAAGAACCAAAGAAATCAGATTTGGATTGGGGAAAAACCAAAGTTGTTGAATAATCGTCCTATTCCGATATCGTTGTCCGAGGTAAGTTTATAAGCAAATAGACGTTGTTAATTTTAAATAGATATGAGTTATATGTGCTGAAATGAAATATGTAAATATATATATGGTAGCCGAATGTGATTTGTTGATATTTAGCACTGAGTGTGCTAATATAAAATAGCTACGGCTATACGAATGGCACTGAGTGTACGAAACTAAAACGATGTTGATTGAAAAATGGGCATTAAGTGTGCGATACCGAGACCAATTTGGTTTAATGAGAGGGCACTAAGTGTACGATATCGATAGTAATTTGGTTTAATGCGAAGGCACTAAGTGTGTGATTTCATTATAGCTTCGGCTATTTATTTAGCACTAAGTGTGTGAATCCATTGAGTGATAAAAGGTGATCGAACGAGTTAATAAATCGAGTTTTAAAGTGGTAAATGTGATATATAAGTACGTGATATTACAGGTATGTGATAGTTTAATGTTATATAATAATAAGGTAAGTTGATTATTTGATATATGATACAAATTATATATGATGCATATGAAAGTATATGTGTATATGAAAAGTATATTCGGCCAAATGTTATGTATAAGTGATATCATATTTGTGATCTATGTGCAAACATAGATGAATGGTTATATTCGGCCTTATGACTACAAATTATAAATATACATGAGATGATTCATAAGAAACAAGCTTGATTATGTGTATTTGATTGAGTGTAGGTTGTTTCGGCCTAATGATGTATGTATGAAATAGTAAAAGTGTAAAATATATTTTTGTATTAAAGGTTAATTGTGCATTCGATTATGTGATAATTAAATGCAAATGATATTTTAGTGAAATGCAAAATTACGTAATAGATATGTATAACTTAGTAATTACGAGCTTGGGGATCGTCAGCAAAGTCTATCACACTATCAACTGCTTTCGGTATTTTTATAAGCTGAATTTCAACCTATGGCATGTATAGGCTAGATTATATTTGGATATGTTTGATCTTGATATATATATATATATATATATATATATAAGCCATGCGAAAATATCTTGTTTATTTTGTTAAGTTCAGTTTCAAGGTTTGATCAAGTTATGGTTATGTTTGGTTGTGGTTTTGGTGATTCGGCTATGGTTTATACATAGATAAATATATGTGAAATTTGTCGATATGCTTTGTTATGGTGTTGTTATGTGATTTGGTACTTAAGTATATTTGGGTATGGCATAAAGTTGAAGTGAAGTTAAAATGGTTTACTAATGTTTGAGGCTTAGTATGTTTAAATGTGATGAATATGAAATGTTTTGGTGTTATTTATGATCTATGTAAATGACATATGGATTCAGTCATGACGTATATAGGATAGATGTTGCTATGTTTTGATGACCTTTGAGATTAGTTTTAGTTAATTTAGTTGATGTATATAATGGTGAAAATGTTATAAATGAATGTGGTTGTTATATATATATATATATATATATTAAATTATGTGATAGAATTTAATTAAAGGAAATAAGTTGGAGGTTACGGCAATGATGGTGAAAACATGTGGTTAATTCTTTAGTTAAAAGTTTATAGTACTTAGTTGTAATAACTATGTTTTGATTTGTTGACTTATGAGTAATTGGATACTAGACATATTGTTTTGCAATGGTTTTGTAATGAAATGTGCATATATGCATTTTGGCTTGAAAATGGCAAATGTCGTATGCAATTTGGTTATTTGACTAAAGCATATTATTTATTGATGATGTGATTGAGTAAAACGAAAGTAGACACTTTGTAAAGTTTATGAATTTAGTATAAATATATGATTTCGGCTTATGTAATTGCATTTGACCATATGAATAGTATTTCATGCTATAAAAAAAAACATAATGGTTATATGTGTAATAGGTAAATTTGGTTGTTATTTGTACTTTGATAAATAAGCATTTAGGCTTTCCCTTAAAACATGGTTAAAATGATTTGATCCATTAGTCATGCACACGAGTATTTAAATGAGTTAGTAAGTATGCTTGTTCATGTTTTAGCTAGTAAAAACCGTGTATAGTAATGCACATTATGTCATGATTGATTTGGTTAAACTTGATATATATATTTATATTAGTTGTGCTGAATGGATAATGCCACTAATGATATTTTTTTGGATATATTTATTTTATATGATTCATGTATGAAATAATAGAATGAAATAATATATTAGCCTTGATGTGCACACATGCTTGTGTAATAAAAATGATATATTTGACATTGTTTGCTTATGAATTATGTAACTAGTTATATGTTTGACAAATGTCATGAAATGATTCGTAGAAAGTTTAAATTTGATTTGTTGAAGAGATTAAACATGTGTGTGTTTATAATTGTATGGAAGTTTTGTTTCGTTCGTTAAATGTTTCGTCCAGTGATACCTCGTAACCCTATTCCGGTGACAGATATAGGTTAGGGGTGTTACAAATTAAGCCTTATAGTTCAAAATCCGTACAGTAACTAAAATCTGAAAATAAAAACTGATAAATTACTTCCACCGAGACTGCCCAAGACCTCCGCGTATCAGAATTCAGAAAAGTACCTGAAAGAGGAAAACAAAGGAGGGGGTGAGCTACACGAGCTCAATGTGGGATCAAACTGACTATCTATAGAATCAGAAACAGAAAGCCAAAAAAGCAGTTCAGAAGTAGAACATACTTACAGAGCTATACAGAACCAGTTGGTACATTCAAAACGGACGTACCGACAGATAGCAATATTTAGAGTATATTAAAAACACACTCAGACACACAGACGCAAGTACCATTGAGTCACAGTAACAATAATTCTTAACCAGTCACGCAATCACAATAACTATTCAGTCGGATAGCTACAATCAGAGTCTACAAAATTCACACAGTCATAAGAGCTTTTCAGTCGAACAGTACACGTAGAATAGTCTACAAATGCATATGAATGCAATTGAATTATAAAACCCACCCATCCAACCAACACACCTCTCCATCCCCCGATCACACCACACAAGAGCTATTAAGCTCATCCAACCAATCATACCATATAGGACCTCGAAAAGCCTATCCAACCCTACACACCATATGATGTCACCCCGGGTTGCCCGGCAATGATAGCCATTAGAAATGTCCATGCCCCTCAAGGTATTGGGACTGCCTACGACCTTCTGGTTATTGGGGCTAACAGTAAGCAATTAAAATGCCAAATCATGTACTACGCAGCAAAGCTGGCATATAAGTTGTACAGTGCCATGCGGTAAACCGCGGTACAGACATGTAGTATGAACTGCCAGATCAGATAGTGATGATACGCAGCGAAGCTGACATACATGTAGTACAGTGCAATGCGGTAAACCGTTATACCGGTAAAATAATAGTCCACGACCCTCAAGTTATTAGGACTGCCCACAACCCTCTGGGTATTGGGGCAACATTAGGCAGTTAACTACCAGTTTTGTTCAGATTCAATCTCTCTTCTCTTCCAAAATCCCACCAAAAATGCTTTATGCAAATGTATGTATGCAGATCAACGTACCAAAATCAGAATTCTAGTTTAGACAGTCATTTAGAGACAGACACTCGCATTCAATCAATTAGAATTAGAAATGTGTACACTCATTTACTCAGTTTCAGTATCAAACATGCACGCAACCAATCACTAGTAACACATAAATCAAGCCCAGAGCAGAGTTGTATTACCCTCACTAAAGCTTAGCCGAGGGTTGAAATGCATAGAGTCACAATTACACTTAAATTTGACCTAAAACCAACATTTGGTGAGATAGGGCCACACGCCCGTGTGCTTTGGCTGTGTGGAGCAACCTAGGCCATGTAGGGGTCAAAACGCCCGTGTGGAGAGAGGCACACGGCCGTGTGATAGAGGCACATGCCCTGTGAAGCATAGACACGATCATGTGATCAGGCCGTGTAACTCACTGTCAAATTGCTAAACAAAGAGTATAGGCAGACACGACTGTGTGAGGGTATCACATGCCCGTGTGCCCACCAGACACATCCATGTGTCCCAAAAAACTCGCATGTATGGGATCCCTAAATCCCTAAATCAGCCACATGGCCATGTGACTCTAAAACCCTGAATCCCTAATTCCTAGATACACACGCCAGTGTGCTCAGAGGATACAGCCGTGTAAAAATTGAATTTTCCCCAAATTGGCCACACGGCCCTGTGGCCAGGCCGTGTGGCTAGGCCGAGTGGCCAAACCGTGTGGCACCCAAAATTCGCTCGGAACTCGGCACACCCAGTGTAGCTACCGGAGAGGTCACGAAACCACCCTTAAATAGCCCTGAAATCATCGTTTTAGCCACCAAAACTGTCCTCAACCTTAGCAGTATTAAAAATATAACAGAAGAGGGAGTAATCCCCTTACTTTTAGCATCTAGAACCCAAAATCAATAGTTAACGTATACCTATGAAAAACTGAAGAAATTACTTGCTAAATAATAAAAGTAGAATAGACAGGGTTGAATCCCACACCTGATTCATGAGCAAAATGTTCAGTTGTCGACTCGATGACCCAGAATCAAAGCTCTTCAAATACCACAGACAAAGATCGTCCTTGCTGAAAGGAAAAGAGCAAAAAGAAAAGCCAAGAGAGGGAGAGGGAAACGTCCAAAGAGAATCCAAAAAATAAAATAATAATCATTAAACAAATACTTTAATAATTATAATTATTTATAATTATTAACTAAAAATAAAACAAAATAAAAAAGGCTCTCCAAAAATGAGCACCCCAAGACTCGAACCCAAAACCTTAAGTTACACTAACACTCGCTCAACCACCAGACTAGCAAGCCTATTCTGTCTCTAAATTGCACAACTAAACACAAATGTGCAACCACTTCACTGACCCTACGCAGAAACTCAAAACTTCTAGGCTCAAAATTCAGGGTGTTACAAATTAAGAGTAAAATAGTAATAGTTAAATAAGATATTTATAGGTGTAATCATTAGGGTCTAAGAGTAAAATAACAATTTGACCATTTTTAAATAAAAATCATGATTAAGGAATAGTGTAGAAGAGTGGAGAAAAGATTAAAGTCATCATCTTTCTTATGTATCCCAATCGTCACCCCTATTTCTCTCCACCAAAACTTCTTTTCTTTTTATTCCATCCAGTTTCTTTCCACTACATTTAGCCATTCCAAGCTCATCTTCTTCCATTTCTTTCGTGTTTTCTTGCTAAAAACCATAGATAAAACTAGCAATCATCTTGATTTCATGAGAAGAGTTTCCATAGCTATATAGAGAAAAGAGAAAGTTAGATATTTGTGGTGATATCAAGTAATAAGGTAAGAAATGATGAAAACTTTATTACATACATGTTTACTTTAGCAAAGTTGTGTAGAGATGTTATTTGATTAGAGTTTAACATGTAAATATTATATATTTGATATGTTATTGAAGAAAAAGAGAAGAAGATAGGGGACCAAATTGAAGGAACAGGAAAATAAGTGGCTAACAAGAAAAAGAGAAGAAAAACTCATTATCCAAATTTGGTTGTAAGTATTTCAAGTAGTTAATTTTATTTAAGTTATGTTAATTAGATAATTATGTTGTAATTACTATATTAATGATGTCATGAGAAGTATTTAGTAGAGATAAATAATGTAAATGTTATAAATTGTGGTTTTGGTGTACCATTATATGAAGAATTATGGTGATAGTGAAAAAGGGACTAAATCGAAAAAAATTAAAATATGTTATGATATTGTGAATATGTGGAATTGGGGGTTAGTAGAACTAGTTTGTGAATGGAGAGAGAGTGGTCATGCCTTAATTTTTGAGATATGTCTTTTTAGGAATTAAATGAGGTATTGGTTTGTTGGATAAGTGTTAGTGAAACGTTCCTTGAAACCCAAATTCAAATCCCTTCTCTTTCACAATTTTCAATATTTTGTCAATTTTTCCTTAAACCCTAGTATGTGACATGCCTTATTTTTAAAATAAATATTGCAAAATTATTTCAAGAATGAGAAAGAAGCCTAATGGTTAAAAGAAATATGAGAAAGCATGGAAATTAAATGAGGTCCCAAATTTAAATCTTTTCCCTTGCGAAATAATTAAATTTTGCAAAATCTCTTGTTTTCTTTAATGTGTGTGCCATCCATACTCTTGAACCCTAAGTATAAATACAACTTTTTATTTTATTTTTCAGCCTTTAATTCAATTTTTCCCTACCCTAGCTGTTCACCCTTTTTTTCTCCTATTTTCTCTTCAATTTTCTTTCTTTCTCCCATTATTGTCGGTGCCTACACCTCCCATTTTACCATCTCATTCTTCTTCTTTTTGCATTAAGATTGTTCACCATATCCTTTACTCTATTGCTGACATTTATCCTCATCTAAATCAGCCCCAAATCTAAAATCTTGAACCCCAAGATTGATCCCAAAAACTGTCAAGAAAGTGTCATTGCCGTTTCTCTCAATTAGCTTTGGTAAGATCACTTTTCTCTTCAATTTCTTGATTAATCTTTTAAATTAAAAACCAAAATTTCATGTAACACCCTTTGCCCATGTTCAATACCAGAACAAGATACGAGTATTACCAGAATAGCATAAATGTAATCATAATAAATCGAAATATAAAATGATTATCTAAATTAAAACCCTTCAACTATTCATTCATCATTTGAACATTGAATTTATATATCACAAACTTGTACTTAACTAATATTAAACCATCTTGATAGCATAATACGAATGATATATCAAATATCAGAGATCAATATTTCAAGTAATATTACTATAGTATACAAAAAAAATACTTGATACTCGCGATATTAAGTAATAAAATTTATAAAAACTGATCACACCAAAAACTAACTAATATCACGATTTTAAAGGTAAGCGCACCTATCGAACAGTAGTATAGTTTAGCGGTAAGACCGAGTTATCGTACCCAAGGGAACCAAAAGTACTAATACTTACTTCCTTTCTATTATCTAGCCTAAAAATAAAAGAGGGTTGTTTGAAACTAACTCTAAAACTAAACTAAGAATGCACAAAAAGTAAATTGGGAAAAGCTTTCGGAAAAGCTAATTGATATGGACAATACTCAAGGGAGAATCCACCTAGACTTCACTTGTTATTAACTTCTTGAACTAGATGATTTCTTTACTTGACTAGATCCGTAGAGATCCCTAACCTATGTTAATACCTCCGTCGAGGATAAGAACAACTAATCCTAGGTGGTTAACTAAAGTTTCTTTATTAATTAACACCCCTAGGTTGCATTAATTCGATCTATGGATCCCCCTATTAGGTTTGACCCTAATCCGGCAGATTTATGTCGCCCTATGTCTAGGGTTGCATACAACTCTGCTTAATTATGGTAGATCTACTCTTAAAATAAGGACTTTTGCTCCTCTGCCTAAGCACATTGGTTTCTTAAAGTAATACCTAGGACTATTAAATCAAGAATGAAGAACACACAATTAAGAACAATTCAAGTATTTATCATATAATTCAAGAATAGATAATAACAAGATCTATCTTAGGTTTCATCCCCCTCAAGTATTTGAGAGGGTTAGCTCATAATTAATAAAGAAAACATATAAGAAGAAATAAGATAACAAAACATAAAGAACCCAAAAACCCTTGGAGGAATTTAGGGAGATCCTTTGTCTTGATGTAGAATTCTGGCTTCTGGGATGAATCAATCAGCTTCCCTTGGAGTAATTCCTTGCTTTCACTCCTTGTGTTGGCAGAAATATGGCGCTCCTTTTTGGGAGAAAAGAGTACACCCTTAGAGTTGCCTCCTAGGGTCTTTATATAGAGCTTTGGGATGCCTTTCTTAGCCTCTAAGTATCCAAATCCGAGTGAAATTTCACTTCCTCACGACAGGGACATGCCCGTGTGCCACGCCCGTGTGGTTTTGATAAGGGCCGTGTTCGGGTCTATTTAGGTGGCACGGCCATGTAGCCTGGCCGTGCTTATTGGGGCTAGGCCGTGTTGGACCTTGTGTGGCACGGCAGTGTGCCACGGCCGTGTGGTGACTTCTTGGGCCGTGTCGTTCTCACACTTTGGTCCATTTTCTTCGTTTTTGGTCCGTTTTTCATTCTTTTCTCTTCCCTATGCTTTCCTGAGTATACAACATGAAATAGAGGGGTTAAGAGCACCAATTCTCACAAAATTAATAATAATTCATCTAGAAATTAGGTTAAGCATGAGGTAAAAATATGTATAACTTATCGTTTATCAATACTCGAGCCTTCTATACATGTCATAAATCCAAAATATGTTTACAAAATACCAAAAGGAATGATGGATAGTGTTAGTGAGCCTCCGACAATATTTCCTAAGTCACGAACGAACTCGATTACACTATAAAATAAGATAAGAAAGATAAAGAAAGCAAAGTAAGCTCATAGCTTAGTAAGTAATATGTAAATAATAAAAATAATAAACTATTAATGACATTTATAAATCCCAAAATATGTTTCCACAATTATACAATCTTAATCTCACATGAATTTACCATTTACTTAAATTTATTATAAGTTGTCCATTCGAGTCTCAGTCACTAAATTATTTTTTTTGGAGCTACGAAACTCCAAATTAAGATCGAATAATTTTCCCAGAAACTAGACTCATATTTATTCCTACCATAAAAATTTCATAATTTTTGGTTGGGCCAATTAATAAATTTTATTCATTAAATCTTCCCCTGTTTTGCTACTCAATAGTCCTGACCACTATTCATTAATATTTCGATTTACCTTTATATAGAATTCAAAAGATGTCCTTGATTGTTTCTTCTAAAAAAAGACTCAATAAGGAATCTAACCATATAAATTATGTTCTATAATTATTTTTGTACAAATTTTAATGATTTTTCCAATCAGAACAGGGATCACGAAATCAATCTAAAATAACGCAGAACATAGAATTCTTTTACTTGTCCTATTTCTTTTATATGAAAATAGACTCAATAATCTTTAATTCCATATCTCATTCAACTTCTAATTCAATTTCTACCATTTTTGGTGCTTTTTTTAAAATCACTCCTCTGTTGTTGTTTTAAGCTGTTTATCCCAAAATTTACCTCTTTCACTAAAATTCCTTATTATCAACTTGCAAAATAACACTTTTCAATATTCATCTTATCAAATTTCAATCACTTATCTAACTCATGGTTCAAAACCCATATATTCATATCCTGATACATTTTTCGCATAAATTTCCTTTTAACAAACTTGTTTCTCCCGTTGAACACTTTGAAATGTAACAATATCCGGTGGTTTTAGCGTATTTTAATATTGGACTAAAAGCTATTATTGTAAGAAAATTATATCAAAGGTAGATACCTCTCCCAACTAACTTCAAACTCTAGTATACAACATCGGAGCATATCTTCCAATACCTGAATTACAAGATCAGTTTGGCCATCAGTTTGAGGATGAAATGTAGTGCTAAAATACAACTGAGTACCTAAGGCTTCTTGCAATTTGTTCCAGAAACGAGATGTAAATTGGAGATCTCTATCTGATATGATGGAAACAGACACTCCATGTAGTCTGACAATTTCATATATATATAATTCAGCTAGTTTATCTAAAGAATAATCCACACGTATTGGAATAAAGTGTGTTGACTTTGTTAATCGGTCATGTAACACCCCAAACCCGACTCGGACGTTATGGTCGAATCTGGTGGTGTCACATTGAAAGGTGACTCGTATAAATCGAAGTTGTTGAAGAACCTTGAAAACATTTGATTCGTTGTAGGGGCACTTTAGTTTAAAACGAAAACCACTAGAAGTTTGTTTAATTAAATGTTTGAATGGAAACCTTATTATGTGAAAACCGTAGTTTATAACTATGCATCTAGAAATAGATTTTTAAGTTCAGTTAAAAGCGGAAGCTCATTCTTCTAAAAATTGTTTAGGTTTTTACATTGGTTCCAAAAGTGACATTTTAGTTTGGAAAATCAAGTTTAAGTTTGGAAAGTATGCAGTTATAATAATAACAATAAAAACCAATTATAAAATCAAACCAGAGGAAAGGCCTTATTATAACCCAAATAAAATAATTAAAGGTAATATAAAAGTAATTGTTAATCTATTAAGCCGCTTGCAGTGTGGCCACCTCCGAGTCCTCCCACACGTCGAATCGCCTATTGAGGATCACCTATAAAATTAAAAGAGGGAGTGAGTTTTTGAAAACTCAGTGTGTACAACCCTCATCAATCACATAGCATGCATTGCATCAATTTGGGCCTAAGCCCATTTCAGTAACGGTGACATTTGGGCCTTAGCCCAAATCGCCTCAGTTGGGCCTGAGCCCAAAACACAATAACGGTGGCCTTTGGGCCTTAGCCCATAATGGCCTCAGTTGGGCCAGAGCCCATATCATAATCAATATCATATATGCAATGCACAAATATCCCATCCAACCCTGCACTCTGTATCCCTTCCAACCCTGCACTCCTGTGGGGATTTAATCGACCCATCCATCCCTACACTCTAACGTAGCACTGGTTGCGGTACTAACCATATCGCAGCAGAGCTGCCAATCATATAGTCGGCTTAAAGCCCTCAGTGGGTCCACAGTCATCTCGGGCGACCCGTGTAACCTCACCCGAATAGATCCACAATCGTCTCGGGTGACCCGTACGATCAGGTCCACAGTTGTCTCGGGCGACTCGTGCAACCATAACAAATCAATCACCTCTTCCAACAATGTTCCCATCCCCATGCAGCATAATATCACATGCATGAATGCAAACATACATCAAATGGCATACCAAATCAGTCATATACCAAGTAAGGGCATTTTAGTCATTTTGCCCTTTAGGGGCATAACGGTCATTTATCAATATGGGCCCAAGTACACAACCCAGCCCATTTCTAAGTCTACAATCATTTAGCGTGACTTATGTCACTTTTAGCAATCACTATTACACTAGGGCCCAAAAGCCCAATGTGTGGCCCAAGTGGGGCCTACACTCTTATGTGGCTCATTAAGCCCAAATCTGCCACTGGCCATGTAATCAATATGTCTGGCTCGTCAATTCTTTCTTATCTATCAATTTTGCTTGTGTCGGGCCCATAGACCCATCGGGCCCATTTGACCCATTTCGGCCCAGTTGACCAAAATGCGGCCCAAGATCATGAGATCGCTCATGGGGCCTTTGTCTTTGTATCGATCTCTCTACACAAGTGTTCGCACACTCATGTGTTGCCATCGCCAACTTTTTGGCTTTTCGGCTTTTTGACATTTCAGCTTTTGTCAATCTATAGTGTGTGCGGTGTGTGTACACACCTGATTACGAAACGCGCTACGATTCCTTAACCACGAACCTACAATCATTCAAAACTAACAGTTAATCACACGCTTAGTAAGCTTTCCTCCTTTTCCAAAAGCCGAAATCTCACTAATCCCCTTTACCTTGAACAACTAAGCCTTATCAACCCTTCACTAATCGCTAATCATGATCGTTTCCGAGATCTGCATCACAAAACCCTTAACCATCAAAGATTGAATAAACAAGTGACTTACATCCATCTAAGTCACCCTTCACAACTTATAAGAACATTCAGCCACCACTAAAATCAAGAATAAGGATGAATACACTTACTGATTGCCAGAACCCTTACCACACCAAAACCGAAAATGCAAAAGGAGTAATTTGGCAGAGGTTTGGAGAAGGAGAATCAGTCCCAAGATTAAGAAGAAAAAGAAAAGAGAAGTCAGTTCTAGTAAAGCCGATTGTGGGAGTGAGGGAGTGCAGATGAGAGGAAAAGAATGAGTTGTTCGGCTATAGAGAACAAGAGAAGAAACAAAGTGAATGGAAAGCGAGAGAACAATAGTCGACTAACAATAGAAGGGAAAGAGAGGAAGTAAAAAAAGAAATAAAGAGAAGAGGTTTTCGGTCTAGGTATTTTGAAAAAGAAGAAGATGATGACGGCACAACCAAAAGAATGATAAGAGAATTTGGTTTTTAGGGACTTTGAAGAATGAGGTACGGGTTGGCAAGTAACAATTAAGTTTGGAAAGAAAAGAATCACCTGATAGAGGAGTTGTTATTTTCGGCTTTTGAATGAGAACTACCAAGACACGATTAAGGAAAAAAAACAATATCACTTAGTTGTACCAAAGAAACCGAAGCCACACCAAACAAAAGTCAAAAATGACCAAAAGAATTTGGCTATACCCCTTAAAAGACCCAAAAACGGCCACAATACTTACTCTGGCCGAATTTTTGCCTTTCACCACTCCCAAATCAGCTCCAACACTTCACACCTCCAATCTCCTAAATTTTCTCCAAGATATGCTCCATAATCCCCTCCTTGAATTTCTCATATGACCAATTCAAACTCTCCCCTTCAGAGTTCCATTCCAGCTCCACCACTGACTGTCTAAGGATGCAAAATAATTACCCACCATAATACCATGCTAACACTCGAACCTTAGACCTCCCTGCCTCTTTGTGACGCCACTTCCATGCCTCCTATGTGGCACCACTTTGCCACTAGACCACATGCCTTCTTGTGTCGTATCTTATCCCCACTTATTTAAAAGACTTCCTACCTGAAGTCAAGGTTCCCTTAAGGCTAAAACCAAAATTTGTCCTATACCCCAACTTGATCCTAGGACTTCTCCAACACCCTTAGGCACTCCAAATTTATTAAGCCTTTAAAGCCAACATGCCATTTGTGTCATTTCCTTACTCACTTAAAAATTTTATGAGCCCCTAAAGCTCAGGGCCCAATTCATTTAGGCCCAAAATTAGGGGGTTACAGGTAGACAATCACCCAAATAGCATTTTTCTTCCTTGGAAACAACGGTAACCCAGACACAAAATCCATAGTAATTCTTTCTCAGTTCTATTCTGGTATAGTGATCAGCTGATGTAACCCCAAAGGTACCTGATGTTCAGCTTTAACCTGCTGACATATCAAACACTTTGATACAAATTTAGAGATATCACATTTCATACCTGGCTACCAGTACATCATTTTTAGATCATTATACATTTTATTACTCCCCAAATATACAGACATGGTACCGCTGTGAGCCTTATGTAGAATCTTCTGTATGAGCCCTGAATTCTGAGGTACACATTCCCTGCCTTTAAATAACAAACAACCATCGATCCCTACTTGAAATTCAAAATCAGTACCCAACTCACATTGAGCCTGTTTAGTTTGTAACTTTTCATCATTTTTCTGAGCCTCACAGATCTGTTGTATAAACACTGGTCTAGCTCTCAATTCAGCTATAACTGAACCATCATTAAACAAGGATAATCGGGTATTCATAGCTTGCAAAGCAAATAAAGATTTTTGACTCAAAGCATCAGCTACAACATTAGCCTTACCTGGATGGTAATCAATAATCAAATCATAATCCTTTATCAGTTCAAGCCACCTGCGCTGTCTCAAATTCAAATCTTTCTATGTCATCAAATATTTCATGCTTTTATGATCAGTATAAATATGACAATTTTCACCGTACAAGTAATGCCACCATATCTTCAATGCAAATACAATAGCAGCTAATTCGAGATCATGTACTGGGTAATTTCTTTCATGTGGTTTAAGTTGTCTTGAAGCATAGGCTATTACTTTACTTTCTTGTATCAAGACACAACCTAAACCATTTAATGACGCATCACTATAAATAATAAATTCTTTGCCCGATTCAGGCTGTACCAACACAGGTGCTTTTGTCAACAATTCTTTCAATAGATCAAAACTCTACTGACATTCTTCAGTCCACTCAGATTTAACATCTTTCTACAATAAACGGATCATCGGAGAAGCTATCATAGAAAACCCTTGTACAAATCTTCGATAATAACCAGCTAAACCCAAGAAACTTCTAACTTCAGATACATTTTTCGGTGGACTCCAATTCAAAATAGCTGAGATTTTACTCGGATCTACCCTGATGCCTTCGACGGATACAATATGTCCGAGAAAACCCACTTCTCGAAGCCAAAATTCACATTTACTGAATTTAGCATATAACTGTTTCTCTCACAGAATTTGCAGCACAATTCTCAAATGTTCTGCATGTTCTTTTTCATCTCGAGAATAAACCAGAATATCATCAATGAATACTACCACAAATCTGTCTAAAACGGTTTGAATATCCAGTTCATCAAATCTATAAATACCGCAGGTGCATTAGTTAGCCCAAACGGCATAACTAGAAACTCATAATGCCCGTACCTGGTTTTGAAGGCTGTCTTTGGCACATCTGACTCCTTTACCCGTAACTGATAGTAACCTGATCGGAGATCAATCTTTGAGAATACTGTGGCACCTTACAGCTAATCAAATAAGTCATCAATCTGGGGCAACGAGTACTTATTCTTTATAGTTACATTATTAAACTGCAGATAGTCGATACACAATCTCAAGGACCCGTCTTTCTTTTTCATGAACAGAACCGGAGCACCCCAAGGTGAATGACTTGGTTGAACAAAACCCCTATCCACAAGTTCTTGTACCTGTGTCTTTAACTCTTTTAATTCTGTAAGATCCATCCGATATGGAGCTATAGAAATTGGAGTAGTTCCCGGAATCAAATCTATAGAAAATTCCACTTCTCTTTCTGGTGGTAACCCTGGTAATTCATCTGGAACCACATCAGAAAATTCATATACCACTGGCACTGCATGATCTTCGACTCCAATACTTTAGTGTCGAGTACATAAGCCAAGTAAGCATCATACTTTTTTTTAACATACCTCTGTGCTGCCATCATCGAAATCACATCAGACAACCCTTCTATCTGATCAGATTTAACCCGGAGCAACTCACCATTCTGACATTTTAACAGAATATATTTCTGTCTACAGTTTACTACTGCATCATGCTGAGTTAGCCAATCCATACCCCAAATAACATCAAACTCATCAAATGGCAACAACATCAGATCAGCTGGAAAATAGTAGCCTTGAATCATCAAAGGACAATTCCTGTAAATCTTTTCTACTAGCACATGTTTGCCTATAGGGTTTGATACTTTAACTACAAATTCAGTTAATTCCACAGGCAATTTCTTACTATGTACTAAAATTTCACAAATATAAGAATAAGTGGACCCAAGGTCAATCAATACAATAACATCAGTATCATAAAGTGAGAAAGTACCAGTGATCACATCGGGAGATGATGCCACCTCACGAGCTTGTATAGCATAAGCTCTAGCAGGTGTTCTTATTTTTGACCTTGCAGCTGAGTCTTTTACCATGCCTCTGCTACTAGTCCCACCTCTGACATTCCGCGGGGGTCTACCTCTGCTAGCAACATTACTTTGTCTGACACTCTGAACTTTCTCTTTTTCTACTTTCTTGGGACAATCTTTGATAAAATGTTCTTTTGAGCCACATCTGAAAAAAGCTCGAATCTTTTCCAAACATTATTCAAAATGTCGTTTACCACAATGTCGACAGTTAAGTCTATCTGATCTTACATTGCCCACACTTGACATCGAAGTAGTTTGAGCTCTAGAACCCGGATTCGATTTTTCCTTGTCTCAATAAGAATACCCGGCTGAAGTTGTCTTTCGAGGATTCGCTTCTTTGAGTCTTTTTTATTAGGATTGAAATGACTTGTTCATCGGCCTCTTCCTTTGATCTCAAGCTTCAATAGCAGCTTTTCTTTTTTCTTTATTCAACTCCTTAGCTTTACAAGCTCTGTCAACCAGTACCACCATTTCTTTTAATTCTAGAATTCCCACTAACACCTTGATGTCTTTATTAAGTCCATCTTCAAACCTTCTGCACATCATTGCTTCAGTAGAAACACATTCTTATGTATATTTACTGAGCCTTACAAACTCATGTTCATACTCAGCCACTGTCATCTTACCTTGTTTCAACTCAAGAAATTCCTTCCATTTCTGATCAATAAATCGCTGACTAATATATTTCTTTCGAAACTCTTCCAAGAAGAAATCCCAAGTTACTTTTTCCTTTGGAACTACAGACATCAAAGTCTTCCACCAACGATAGGTCGAATCTTTCAATAAAGATATTGCACATTTTAAACACTCCTCAGGTGTGCAAGATAATTCATCAAATATCCGCATAGAATTCTCAAGCCAGAACTCTGCTTTTTCTGGATCATCATCAATGTTTGCTCTAAATTCTTCAGCCCCTTGTTTACGGATCTTATCTACCGGAGGTTTTGTCGATCGTACCATATCAATACTTTGCGAGCTGCAGGAACCGGTTGTGGTATAGGTAGGGGAGGAGGAGGTTGAGCATTAGGATTTTCTCTAATAAAATTAGTATACCAGTCATTTATCATTTGAAGAAAAGCATTTCTAGCTTCATCTTCCTGTCCCGATGTCTCATGTCTACTTTCTACAGGCACGGTCCCTTGCACGGAAGCCGGTGCCTTACTTGCAGCATCATCAACCACTGCTCGATCAGGATCGATTACTATATAAAAGCAAAACATGGTTTAGTATTGTCAAGAGTCACCACACTATCACAATATATTTATGGCATGTATAGATAGACTTTTACACTCACTATACTGGTCCGAGAACCAAATAAACTTGGCTCTGATACCACTAAAATGTAACACCCTTTCCCCGTTTTCAATACCGAAACAGGATACGAGTATTACCAGAATAGCATACATGTAATCATAATAAATCTAAACATAAAATGATTATCTAAATTAAAACCATTCAACTATTCATTCATCATTTGAACATTGAATTTATATATCATAAACTTGTACTTAACTAATATTAAACCATCTCGATAGCATAATACGAGTGATATATCAAATATTAGAGATCAATATTTCAAGTAATATTACTATAGTATACAACAAAATACTCGAGCCTTCTATACATGTCATAGATCCAAAATATGTTTACAAAATACCAAAAGGAAGGATGGATAGTGTTGGTGAGCCTCCGACAATATTTTCCAAGTTACAAACGAACTCGATTACACTATAAAATAAGATAAGAAAGATAAAGAAAGCAAAGTAAGCTCATAGCTTAGTAAGTAATATGTAAACAATAAAAATAATAAACTATTAATGACATTTATAAATCCCAAAATATGTTTCCACAATTATACAATCTTAATCTCACATGAATTTACCATTTACTTAAATTTAGTACAAGTTGTCCATTCGAGTCCCAGTCACTAAATTATTTTTATCTAGAGCTACATAACTCCAAATTAAGATCCGATAATTTTCCCAAAAACTAGACTCATATTTCTTCTTACCATAAAAATTTCAGAATTTTTGGTTGGGCCAATTAATACATTTTATTCATTAAATCTTCCCCTGTTTCGCTACTTGACAGTCCTGACCACTCTTCACTAATATTTTGATTTCTCTTTATACAGAATTCAAAAGATGTCCTTGTTTATTTCTTCTGAAAATAGACCTAATAAATAATCTAACCATATAAATTATGTTCCATAATTATTTTTGTACAAATTTTAATGATTTTTCCAAATCAGAACAGGGGATCAAGAAATCAATCTGAACCAGTCTCACAAAAATTTAAATAATCAGAATATAGAATTCTTTTACTTGCCCTATTTTTTTTATATGAAAATAGACTCAATAAGCTTTAATTCCATATCTCATTCAACTTCTAAATCAATTTCTACCATTTTTGGTGATTTTTCAAAATCACTCCTCTACTGCTGTTTTAAGCTGTTTATCCCAAATTTTACCTCTTTCACTAAAATTCCTTATCATCAACTTGCAAAATAACACTTTTCCATATTTATCTTATCAAAGTTCAATCATTTATCTAACTCATGGTTCAAAACCCATATATTCATATCTCAGTATTTATTTCTACATTTTTCGCACAAATTTCCTTTTAACAAACTTGTTTCTCCCGTTGAACACTTCGAAATGTAACAATATCCGGTGGCTTTAGCCCATAACTCCACCCTCTGTAATTGATGCTCAACATTGTGGTATACGTACATAGCACCACACTATTGGGTTAACATGTGTATTCGTGGCATACACACTTAGCGCCACTTTTTGAATCAACATGTAGAACCGTGGCATATCCACTTAGCACCATGTTACACGTATAACCGTGGCATATCCACTTAGCACCATGTTACACGTATAACCGTGGTATATCCACTTAGCACTACGTTTTTCCATTCCAAAGGTTCAATGAGATTTCCTCATTTAATCCTAATTCATCAACCACAATTCACCGTTTATATCCATTAATTGTACAATACTAAAACTTATTTCACATGTCACACAATAAAATATCATAACATAAATAAAATAATACATTATTTACATATAAACTTACCTTGGTGCAAAATATAAAAATTTTGCAATTCAGTCCACAATCTTTTCCTTTCCCGGATCAAGGTCGATTCCATGTCTTTATTGATCTAAAATAACACATTTAGCTTATTTAATACTCATATTTATCAAAACAGTCCTTAACTCTAACTTTGGCAAAATTATGATTTTGCCCCTAAACTTTTGCATATTTATACTTTTTCCCCAAAGCTCGAAAATTAAACTTTATCCCTAATTCTTATGTTTTAGAACATACTGATCACTTATTTATCAATAGCAACATCAAATTCTCACTCTAACATATACTTATGAACATTAGGTATTTTTACCGATTATGTTGTTTTACTCGTTTTCACTTAAAATCGAGTAGCACAAATTGTTTAACATAATTTCTAACTTCTTATTCTATCATAAAATATAAAAATAAACACATTTCACCTATAGGTATTTTTCCAAATATGAACCCTAGGTTAAATTATTGCTAGAATAAGCTAAATCAAGTTACTAGGACTCCAAAAATGTAAAGAACATTAAAAACGGTGCTTGGAATCACTTACTATGAGCTTGAGAAGTTGAAGAAACCCTAGCTATGGTGTCCCTTGATGTATTCGACCCTTATGGAGAATATGAGCATATTTTGCCATCTTTTTCCCTTTTAATTCATTTTAATTACCAAATGACTAAAACATCCTTCATTAAAACTTTGGTTATTTCTACATATGTATGTCCATTTTTGTCCATCAAAACCTAATGGTATAATTACCATTTAAGGACCTTTACTTCAATTATGCTCTTCAAATAAACCCTTTATCATCTAGAACTCATATTTAACAACTTTTGCAATTAAGCCCTAATAGGCAAATTAAATATGTAATTCATAAAATTTTCTATTGATACTCTAACACATGCATCTAATCACTCGAAAAATTATAAAAATTAATTAGAATAAATTTTTCTATTTTGGATTTATGGTTTCGAAACCACTATTCTATTTAGGCCCTAAATCAGGCTGTCACATTTCTAGATCTGGAATTTGGTGGATTTTAAATGATTTCAAAGGTATTTTTACATATTTTAATGAGACCTTAACCGTTTTAAAATTCAACCCCAATTTTGGCCACCATAGGTGGTGGTGCGTGCGCCTATGTGCAAGAAAGGGGACTATTTTGTTTCTTGGGTCTTTCCCATATTTTTTCAGCATTAAATTGTGTTCTTAAAACCTCCTAATCAGCCTTTAACCACATGTTAATTAAGGAGAGATGTTCTTGATCAATTAGCCAATCGGATCACACAAATCGTAAAGCATAAGTATAATTAAGGATAACTAGGTTGTTATTTCGACATAATTATTGGGTAAAAGTTATAAACTGATTAAATGAAGGAATTTAATAATTAATCATCTACACATTTTCCAGTATATTATTGAATCAAATGGTAAAAGAAAATGAATTAGTATAAATACTACAAGTTTACCTAAGTACAAAAATGAAAATTTGATAAGCTTAGCCATTACAATATACATGTGAATATAACTTAGACAGAACTCGTATTAAGCTTGATTTATATGAATTGAATTGGTTGGTATGTGTTTGTATATGTTGGTGTAGCTTGTTGGCAAATTTGGGTGAGAAATATGGTTAGGAAATGGCCTTATTTTGTCTACACGAGTAGACACACAAGCGTGTGTTTTAACCCTGTGTGACACACGGCCTGGCACATGGGCATGTGGTTTGACCGTGTGTCCCCTACATCTTAAAATTGGGAAACGGAATGCTCAGAATTAGGTACATGGACAGAGACACGGGCGTGTGTCTCAACTGTGTGAAACACATGGCCTAGAACATGCGTGTGTGACTTGGCCGTGTGACTTATGCACTTAATTAAATTGCAAGTCAGAGAGTTATACAGGTTAGGGACACAGGCATGTGCCCTACCTTATATGCCACACGACTTGATATATGGGCATGTCATCTGGCCGTGTGAGCTACACAGCCTGACCACACGGGCGTGTGACCCTGCACCTAGGAAAAATTATGAAATTTCACAAAAAAAATTCTAAGATCCCGATTTAGTCCCTACCTCTTTCTAATGCTTAAATTGTGCCTCGAGGGTCCAAACAAGGGATGATATGAATAGTTTTAGATATGATTTGTAAATGACATGAATTATCTGTATTTAACCTGTAAACTTTGGTAATGCTCTTAAACCCTGGTAACGCTCTTAAACCCTGTGCGGCTACCGATACGGGTTAAGGGTGTTACAGTTAGAAGATTTTAGTTAAACAAAAATAATAGAATAAAAAAACAATACCAAGCTTAAATTTGCATATGCACTAACCTTTTGTTAGCCACTAATAATTGTGTACCCATATCTATCTTCCAAGCCCAAATCAGTTGATAGGAGACTGAGAAACCAAGCCCATGAATCAGTGCATTCCACTTCAACCACAGCCCATGCAATAGGGAACATCTGGTTGTTTGCATCCTTTCCAACAGTTGTAAGAAATTCTCACTTAAATGGGCCTTTTAAGAAGCAATCATCTAGCCTAATGAATGGCCTACACCCCACTTTCCAGCCTCTCTTTAGTGGATCAAAGCATACATAATACCGCTTAAAATGAGGAAGGGCTCTGCTATCACCCTTTAAACAACCAATTTTATTGTGCTTCCTGGCATCTTTGACCTTAACTCATGAGCATAGGCTCATAGCAAGCCAAATTCATTATTTTCTTTGCTCTATAACAACAATCAATGGTCACATTTACATGCATTTCAGCAACACATATTCTTTGAATTTTCCTCAACTTCATCTTAGGGTGATCCTTGATAGTTGCTTCAAAATGTTAGGCAATTAGAGCAGCAGTCACCATTTTAACATTAAAATTAACCGAACAATAGTGCTCATCCTAAAATGTCTTTATTTGTAAGCATTTTGCAATAAGATTGTAGCTAGCCCTAATTCTCCATGGACAGTTAGGGGAAGCAATGCACCTCACAACAACCCTTTTGGTGTAACAGCCCGATTTTGGGCCTAGTCGAAACAGTGATTTCAGAACCACTATTTTGAGGTCGGAGAAATTATTCTTAATGTTATTTTATGTGGTTATAGCATGATTATATGAGTGCATGAAAATTTTGGTGAAATAATTTGAGCGATTGCTTGTTTAATTTTGAAAAAGGACTACATTGCATAAAGTGCAAAAGTTTCGTTCTACTAGCTAAAGGTGTTAAATAGATATAGAACATTAATTAGGGGTCTTTATTGAGTACATAAACCATAAATATGTTAGTGGCTGACCAAGGAGACAAAAATATTGTAGGGTCAAAGTTAGGTGAAATGTTGGTGACTAATTTGACTAGTAAAATAATAAAATAAAGAAAAAAAGGTATCATCTTTCATCTTCCTTCTTCCTCACCGAAAATACCGGAAAAGAGGGGGTTTTGAAAGCTCAAAAATATCAGCAACTTATATCCCTTACAAGTGATTTAGATGCTTATTTTTGATAATTCTTGTACTTTTAGAACCCTTGTAGCATGAGCTAGCTGAAGGGGGACTATTTTGCAAAATGGTTGAGAGTCTAGGGTTTTTCCATGTGAATAATCATGTTGTTTACTAAATTTTTATGGAAGAAAATGAGTCATGGTTGTGTAATAAATAACTTTTGTGAAAGGATTTTCATGAAAAACACCTAAAAATGGCTATTTTGTAGTGTTTGTAAAATGAGTTGTAAATGTGTGAAATAATCAAAATTGTGAGTTTCTATAGTTATAAAAAGAATTCGGCTAGGCTTGGTAAAGGAGGGAATTCTATAAAAATTGATTTACGAGCCTAAGGGCAAAATCGTAATTTTTGTAAAGTCTAAGAGGCAAAACGGTCATCTTGCCAAATTGTGAATTATAGAATGTTTTAATTAATGTGATGATTAAATGAGTGAATTTCATCATGTTAGATTAAGAAAATCGAGATTTGAGCTTAAATCGAAAAGTACAAGGTTATGGACTAAAATGGAGTAATTAGCCGAAATTGTATTCGAAGTAAGCTCGTATGATTAAATAAGCATGATACCCATGTTATTGTTAATGTACTTGAAATCTATTTTGCTACGATTGTATTGAATTATATATTGATGGAGCTATGTATGAGAAAGTGATGTCAAATATTAATAACATTTTTTGTGATGATTGAATGCATTGGAAATTTGATGGGATGATATTCCATTGAAACGAGTAAGTTTATACGTAAATAAACATCCTTTTTATTAATGATTTTACATGTGGATGTATGAAATGTGAATGATTATTATTGTCATTGTATGAAATTATGAAAAGTGTGGATACGGATAAATTTTGTGGAAATTTTAATATCAGTGGGCTATGTGCGAACCACCAAGTAATAGTTGAAATTGATGAGCTAAGTGCGAATTACCTTGTTGGTGATTAATATTGATAGGATAAGTACGATACTATTGTAAGACATTGATAAAGGTGGGCTATGTGCGAAACCACCGGGAATTTTGATATTGGTAGGCTATGTGCGAAACCATCGGGAATTATTGATAATGGTGGGCTATGTGCGAAACCACCTTATAATTGCTAATATGAATGGCTATGTGCAAACTATTGAGCATGATTTATTAGATTGAGGTGTGTATTGAGATTATGGTTAAATGAAATTATGAATGTGGCGGTGATGAATTAGTGTAGGGATTGAATGTGGAAATGTGTAAACTTTGTGCATGCTATGTGCTTGAGAAATGTGGTAAGGTTGCAAATGAGTAAGTTAAGCATATGAGGATAATTTTATGATGACCTGGTGATTATAGGTCTATATTTACGATGTATGAAAGTGTGGTAAAATTGATTGCTGATATGTATGCTTAAGGAAGTTAAAACAAAGAAATCATGAAAAAGTGAATTGGCAATAAAAAAATTATGAACAGCAGCGGTTATGTGACTTTCAAAAATCACCAAAAATGATGGAAATTGAATTAGAAGTTGAATGAGATATGAAATTAAATATTATTGAGTCTATTTTCTTATAAAAAAAAACAGAGTAAGCAAAAGAATCTCATATCATGAGATATCTATATTGTTGTGAGACAGGGTCAGATGGATTTTGGAATCCCCTGTTCTGACTTTAGAAAATCACTAAAAATTGTATAAAAATAATTATAGTTTATAATTTATATTCTTAGAATCCATAATGAGTCTATTTTCAATAGAAATAGACAGGATCATCATCTAAGTCCCGTATTATGAGATAATAATTTTTTAGTGAAGAGGGGTTGGAACTATCAGACAGCAAAAAAGGGGTAACTTTAAGGATAAACTGTACTAATTGGCTGAAACAAAAGTTCTGAAAATCTTATAGTAATCATATATGTGAGTCTAGTTTCTTGAAAAATTAGTGGATCTTAATTTGGAGTTTTGTAAGTCCAGATATAAATAATTTAGTGACCGTGACTTGAGAAAACAGCTTGACCTGAATATTGGTAAAAAGAAAATTTTGAGAGTATTACCTTGAGATCATGTTGTAAGAATTAGTGGAAGCTTATTGATAAATTGCTTATTATTTGTATATGGACTTACTAAGCCTGAAGCTTACTCCTTCTTTTCTATTTCCTTTAGCTTTGTTAGGTTAGCTCGGGGTTGGAAATCTTCGAAGCAGCATCACACTATCAAGTCATTACCTTTGGAATAATGAAGCATATGTTAGAAATTTTCAAATGAATGGCATGTATAGGAATCTAGTTTTATGGCATGTGTTATTATGATTTTGGCCAAATGTATTGGCTTATATTAAGCTATATGTATATGGCCATGAGATGTGGCTCATATTAATTACGGTTTGTAAATCTGGCTATTCATGTTATGTCTAATGTTTATGATGTGATTATATTTGGTTGCCATGCATGGTTGGTATATATGAATATGTTGGAATGCCAATTTATAGCTATTGTTTGAGTATGAAAGTCTTGGAATGTTTGATTATGCATTTGGTCTTATTTCAGGATGGCAAAGAGGCTTGGTAAATAGCCTATTTTTGTCTACACAGGTAGACACACGAGCATGTGTCTAGGCCGTGTGTGACACACGATCTGCCTCACGGGTGTGTAGTTTGGCTGTGTGTCCCCTGCACCTTGAATTTGTTGAACCAAATGCCAGTAGTAAACACACGGGCTGAGACACGACCGTGTGTCTCAACCGTGTAGAGGACACGGCCTGGCACACAAGCGTGTGCCACAATCGTGCGTCTGCTGATGTCAGAAATAGAATGTCAAGGTTTTTGCATACGGGTCGCTACACGGGCATGTTATGGTCGTGTGAGGGACACGAGCTGAGCACACGGGCGTGTGCCAGGCCGTGTCAAAACCCTTGTAGGTTCAATGTTGGAAAATAAATCCACTCAGACGAGGGGAACGGGCGTGTCCCTAGGTGCTTAGGTCGTGTGAGCCACACGGGCCATTAGCACGGCCATGTCTAAAGGCCACACGGACGTGTTGCCCTTCCACACGGGCGTGTCCTTGTTTTTAGTAGTTTTTGAAGGAATTTTCTTAAGTATCCGAAATGGTCCCGGTTTGTTTTCAAATCATGTTTTAGGCCTCATAGGACCACAGGAAGGTCCGTGGGACAATGTTTGAAAAAAACTTTAAATTAGGACGCATTTCGTTGGCTCAAATTCGAATGATTGCATGAGTATTAAAAAGGTAATTCCTCGTACCCTATCCCGACGTCGGATACGGGTAAGGGGTGTTACATTTTGGTTCACTCTTAATAAACTTTAGTTGTCTTCTACATTCTTTGGAGTACTTTCGAATTGCACTCTTAAACTGTTTGCCATCCTTAAACAACATTCCTAAACTAAATTTTAACTTATCACTATATAAGGGAAACTTACTCCTCATTCTCTCACCATTTTCATGTTCTTCATATTCATCAGACCTAACCAAGCTTCCATATTCATTTGAGTCTCATACCTCAGCCTCATTCTCATCCTCTTCTGGTCCACTACATGTAGCAACAACATTATCTACTCCATCTAATGTTGCAAAATCACGAGCATATTCATCAACAGTAACTTCACTATCATTATCCTCTCCAACAGTAGACCCTAAACTAATTTGTCCACCACTTTTAACACCACCATACTCATCTATCTCAATACCAGTAGCAGACACACCTTCCCCATCAGCTTGTACCCCTCTTACATCACCTTGCCCAACAGATTCTACCCTTTCTAGATCACTTTCACCGTCAGATTCTACCCCTTCATCATCACCCTCCCCATCAACTTCTACCCTTTCAACATCACCCTCCCCAGTAGTCAATAGAAACATTTCGTCTACAATTATAGGGTTATCAACCTCATGTTCAACATATAGGTCAATCTCCTTAAACTTGAACCAAAAGTCTAACATAGTTGTAGTGGAAGTGTCATTATAAATCACCCTTAAATTATTTTGTAACCTTACTGTACCAAGCTCATGAAAATATATTAATATGATAATGTTAAACCCTAACCCAATTTTCACTATTTTGCATCATTCAAAATAAGATATTATGTCTGGCTCCTCTTTAAGCCTAATCACTTCTCACCTACATATCTAACATATGGGTTCTTTACAAAGTGCCCACCATGTGTAAAATAATATAATATTCCTCATCTGATGACATCTGCAAAGCATAAACAAATAATTTTCTAAGCAAAAAACGTTAAAAAAAACCAAACTCACTACCTACATCGGGACCACTTCTTTGAATACAATACAAAACAGTAACACATGTCTACAAATTTAACATCTTTTTGATTGGGTAACAAAAATCAACAACATCGAAACCACCGGCACGTCACAAATTGACAAAATAAACCCTGCATTGTGGCACTAAAATTGCAGTAATAAATCACAAATAACCATCTACAATTTTAACAACAACTTTATGAACAACATTGGGACCATTGTCGTATCATAAATTGACAAAACAAACCCTACATTATGGCACTGAAATTACAATAATAAATCACAAATAACCATATACAATTTTAACAACAACTTTATCAACAACATTGGGACCACTATTGCATCACAAATCAACAAAACAAACCCTACATTGTAGCACTAAAATTGTAATAATAAATCACAAATAATCAACAAAACAAACTAAAAATGGAATTTATTTTCCCAACAAACTAAATAAGAAAGCACCTACCTTTCGATTTTGGGTTTTGGAAACTGCTCACAATTGTTGAAGCTTTTTTATTCCTAAAAGTTCTAGGGATTCAATGATTAGGTTCGTAAAAGTTTTAGAGATTTCAAGAATATTTTAGAATGCTAATGATTTAAAAATTTCAAGATTTAGGGATTTTAAGATTTAAGGATTCAACAAAGATTTTGAATGTTATGGATTTAGGGATTTCACTATTTGGGCAATTTGAAAAGTTAGGGATTTCACTATTTGGGGAATTTGACAAGTTGGGGATTTTAGAATTTGCAAAAAAAAAAGTTTTGAATTTGTGGGTTTGAGATGATTTGGGGGATTTAAGGTTTTTTTTGTTTTATGTTCATTAAATTTTTTTTTTCCATGTCAGCGTTATTATTTAAATATCTACCACATCATCAGTCAATTAGAATGCCACATAGACCAATTTTTTTGACCGGCTGTTGGCTAACAGTCAGCTGACGGTTACCGTTTCAACTGGGTTGATGTTTGAAAAATTCGTTACGCTGAGGGCTGAAATCAGAAAAAAAAAAAGGTTAGGGGCATATATCCAAAAGCCCCAAAGGTTGAGGGCTTTTTTTTTTTTGTAATTATGCCTTTTAATAATTCTAAGTTAGAAAAGGTAATTAATCTAACTCTTTCATGTTATAGTAATTAAACTTTTGAGTTATTGCTTTTTATTCTGTGTTTAGATTTCCATTAGTTTTTGCATACTTAGTTAATTTTAGTTAAGTTAATTAGTTAATTCAATCTATTCCTAATTATTTTCATCGCCCATTTGCTAAGTTTTTATTTTCACAATATTTGCCTTTACAGTCCCACGTAGAGATGATATTTTAAACTTACTACCTTTTTACTTGTTGACGACTGTGTATATTTGCACATCATTCGAATATTTCGCAACATTCCATGAGATGATAAGAATATATATTAACCATATTATATGTGTTATTCTAATTATGTTGGTTAACATGATTATAATTCTTATGCTTAACTTTCTTTATGTGATGTAATTGAGAATGTTGTAGTAAGTATTGATGTTCTTATGGCTTTTGGTATGCTCACTTTCAACAAAGTAAGTATAGTGAATTCCATTTGAACTTACAAAGGATTATTTGCTTATGCACTATTATTTTATGTGTTGATTTTTTATTCGAGGGGACTTGATTCCTAGCTCAATTTGGGACATCACACTATCATCAAGGCCTACAATAGTATGAAAGTGACATATTTTTAGTTGTGGTGTCTATAAAAATAAATGTGTTAATTTCATATTACTTGGTCTTTGTGTTGAATTTTATTGAAATTTAAACTTGAGAGTCAACATGTTATTTCCCTAACCTATCCTTCTTTTGGTTAATCAATGATATGCATGAATATTTTACTTTCAAGATCATTAGTTATTATTTGAAAGTGTTTTGTAATAGTTCTTATATACAATTGAGAGTTCTTTAAGTAAGTTATACACATAGCATGAATAGATGGACTTTGCAAAACATTTAAAGTGTTTTTGGGTGAATTTAATGAGTCACATCGTAATTATGAAGATGCAATGTTACGATTACATAGCCCAATGTTGCGACTTCACATGTCTCCTCGTTGCGACCTCATTAACTCAGTTAATCACGATGCAACATCATAAGTTTCTTGTCACAATGTCGCGCCTGTTTCAGCACTACATTATTTTAAGTAATTTTGACCTTTCGAAACTCGTTTTGGGTTCTGGTAAACTCCAAATAAATCCTAAATGA
Source organism: Gossypium stocksii (assembly GCA_020496765.1). Lineage (NCBI taxonomy): Eukaryota > Viridiplantae > Streptophyta > Magnoliopsida > Malvales > Malvaceae > Gossypium > Gossypium stocksii. Next base: position 50,624,312 of record CM035624.1, read on the forward strand.
TTTTAAATTATTTTTAGAACTTTCAATTTATCTAAAACATATTTTAATTATTTTATAAAGATGTTTTAAACATTTGATTCTTAAATAAATTTTAGATTTCTTACATGTACATGCTTCGTTAGCATCTTTCATCCATACCAATAGTCTGGAATGGGTGAAGGGCATTACAAATAATTCACATTTTATTTATTTAAAAAAAATTGACTAGTTAAGACTAAGAAGTTTTTGAGGATGTTATACACGTGGCACTCTTTGATTGATCCACATCTCAATTAGAGTCGGAAGTTAACACCATTAGATCGGAGTACTGGATTGATAACTAAAATAGAAATACATGTACCAGTTTAAAACAAAGTCAAAGTTACAGGTACTACATTGAAAATTTTATTAAAGGAAAGGGGATTTTTTACCATTACCCCTTAATATTATTCCGTATAAAACAATTCATTAAACCATCGTCAAGTTGAACACGGTTTCTAACCCTTGAAACGGAACCCTGGTTACTCCTTGATCTCTCCAATACGTTTTGGCAGGCACTCGAAAACGCGTTAACTCCAATTTGCGCGCCTTTTATGCCAATCCAACGTGGCAGATCATTTAATCGTGCTTTCACGTTAGCCGGCCGGCTCAGGCATGTCTTCAACTGCCACGTGCCGGTTAAACTTCTTACTATCTGTCACTCGTTGCTTTGAGTACCAGCATTATCACCGGTTCTTGGTCCGCCCTTAAACCAACAGCAACTTCCTCGACAACGTCATCGTAACCTGCACGATCTTTAAGCTATAATTAAATTATCTTTTGGCAATAATACCCTCATAAGTCAGTTATTAACGCACGATATAGATGGATACTATTGTAATATCAGTACATCCAAATCCCAATTAAATGAAATTATTCAATTAGATTTTTAGTACGCATTCTTTCTTCACTGAAATTTTTAGTTTTTACATTCCTCTTTTTAGTGTTTTTTTTTTTTTCTCAGTTGAAGTGAAACAGAGGATTCTGTTTTGATGATTACGCTTCATGGTTGATAGGAAATTATTCTCTTATTTTCCTGAGGTAAAATTTCCGGTTTAATTGAAAATTTGGTTTTCCATTATGGGATTTTTGTTCTAATTTTTGAGATATCTATGATAAGAAAGGCTTTACAGAGGAGTGCAATAGAGTTATCAATATGTCATTTTATGAATCTGAAAAACATTTCTTTCTTCCCCTTTCAATTTAATGCGTAACCTGGATTCTCTAACCGAAAAATGCTTGTACAAGTCAAAGAAGACAAATAATTCAATTGTAAACTATTTTTATTGGTTTTTTTTTTTTAGAGAAGTTATTAGAAATTATTTATATATTTATTTTGTAGGTTTTTTAATAGAGTTCGTGTTGTGATTGGGGCTTGTTGATAATGGATTCTGCAAGGAGTTGGTTTAAGAAATTCCAACATAAAAATGAGAAAGTAGAAAATTCACCAAAGAAAAAGAAAGATTTGGAAAATGCGAAGTATGCACATAAGCCTCCCATCGATGGGGCTGAGGCGCCTTCAACTGCCACCAAACAGAAGGCTGCTGCTGCCAAACAGTATATTGAGAACCACTACAAAGCACAGATGAAGAATTTGCAAGACAGAAAGGAGAGGTAATTTGCTAAATACTAGCAGTAAAGTAGCACATCTTGTATGACAAGATTGCCTTGCATATTGTAACTCGTGTCAGTACTTGCATTACTTTTGTAAAAGATATGTTGTGCTCCACTATCTATGCTGGGCGCCTTGCTTAGATATTTTATGTTCAGAAACAAATGATTTATGCTGCGGAATTCCAGATCATATGTATATAAATAGTAGTTTCTCTGGTATGGGATTTCTTTTTCATTATTGTTTCTCTTTTTGTTTTATCGTTTCGGTTGAACTGTTTTCCTAACAATCATCTCTATGGAATATAGGCGTTGGATGTTAGAGAGGAAACTTGCTGATGCTGACGTTACTGCAGAAGAGCATATGAATATGCTTAAGTTTTTAGAGAAAAAGGAAACGGAATACATGCGGCTTCAAAGACACAAGATGGGTGTTGATGACTTCGAACTTTTGACCATTATAGGGAGGGGTGCATTTGGGGAGGTCTTTCTCTACTTATTTTGATGGTTTCGTATTTTAATTTTACTTTTATTATCGGTGATACTTTTTTCCTTCTGCTAGATAGTCATTTATATATGATTTGCAATGTGATGCATGTAGTATTTGAATTTCTCCAATATGAATCTCCACATGGAAGTAAAATATTGTTTACCCCTAGCATCAGTGTTCCACCATTTTCATCTCTCTTGTTTAATGGAAAATTACATGATACTGCATTAAATTATTTTTTTCATTTCTGGTTCTGCTGTCATCATGCAGGTAAGGCTCTGTAAAGAAAAAGCTACTAGCAATGTGTATGCCATGAAAAAGCTTCAGAAATCAGAGATGCTTCGCAGAGGCCAGGTACTGCTTGTTTGTAATGTTTTTCCTGATTCATTACACTTCCTTAGAAACAGAGAAGTCGTGTAAATGGAGTAAGGGTTTTACTTTACTCTGTTTTGAGTTGTCTACTAGCGGAGGGAGAAATAAAAAACTGCCAGGTCCTCTCTCAAATTCACTTTTTTTTTTTTTTTCAAATTGGGGGGATAAGACCAGATTATTATTTCAATGATTTCAGCTTGTGCTCTTCCCTTTACTCTTATTGCTTCTATTTTAGTAATGTTTTATAAATAATGATACAGTGGTAATTGTTCAAAATTGCTGCTAATGATTTTTGCTATCATTTTCTAAACAAGATTTGGGAAAACTATTTCCTATGATGTATAATATTCTCTTTATTCAACTTCCTAGCCTATTCTTTTTCCCTTCATATTTCCAATCACGCTGTTAAAGTGAAACAGGTTGCATAGCTAGTAAGAAATAACTCGGTCAGTTAATTTTTGGGCTGCTATTTTGTTACATGAATTTCTATTTTATTCTACCTTTCCAAGGATCAATGTGCCCTGGAACCTATTAAAAAATTTCACCCAAATTAAAAAATTCGCTGCCTGGTTTATTCAACCTTCATTCTGATCTTGTAACTCATTACAAATTTACATTAAAGTTGTTAGAAACAGGGTTAGGTTGGGAAGAGAAGTAATATAGAACTGATTGGAGATTTAGTTAACTACTGCTTTGAAGTATGAAGGCATTCTCCTTCGTTATTATTTTTCACATTTGTGCTTCTTCTCCCCTTCTAGGTCGAGCATGTTAAAGCAGAAAGGAATCTCCTTGCTGAAGTTGACAGTGAATGCATTGTCAAGCTCTATTGCTCGTTTCAAGATGATGAATATTTGTATCTTGTAATGGAATATCTTCCCGGGGGTGACATGATGACGTTACTGATGCGGAAGGATACCTTAACTGAGGATGAGGCGAGGTTCTATGTTGGCCAGACTGTTCTTGCAATTGAATCCATCCACAAGCACAACTATATCCACAGGTTTTCTATCTTTTTTGATCATGTTCCCATGGGATAATTTTCATCTGCGTGCTGAACAAGCTAAAATTCTCCCATGGTTTATTGGTTTTCACCATTCTATTGACTTCTTATTGTTTATTATAGCATATGGGAAAAAAGAGTAGTTTACTGCTCTTTGGACATAATTTTGCATTTTACTGGTTTACCATACGAATATCCAAACCTGTTACATATGTTTTCAGGGAAGAGTATTATTCATTTCTCTCTACATCCTTGGAGCCAGAGAAAGGAAAAGAAGGAAAGATAATAGTTTAACATCTTTACATTTTTGTCTTTTCTTTGTAGGGACATCAAGCCTGATAATCTATTGCTTGACTGTAACGGCCATATGAAACTCTCAGACTTTGGATTGTGTAAGCCTCTTGATAGTAGTAGCTTTCCTGACTTTAGCGAGGATGACCATGGAGGAGGGAGAAACTTAAAACCCTCAACGGAGAGTGGTAAACATTCTAATGTTCCCACAACACCTAGGCGGACGCAACAAGAGCAGTTGTTACATTGGCAAAAGAATAGGCGAACATTGGTATGCTTTTTTAATTCCACAAGTGGTGTCTATAGGGTGTAAAGTAGCTTTGATTAATTGCTAAGATTGGATGCTGTTGGTATTGTTTTCCTTTATTTTGATTGAAAAGTAGAGCTACAGGACTTGTATTTCATGCTTTAGCAAACTGTTTTTGGCATCTTAAGCTAGCAAAATGTGCTTTTGTTGGCAAAGGAAAATCTTAAAACATTCTTCAATCTGATATCTGTTTGGGGGGCCCTCTAACCACTAAAAAGTGTGCTGGTCATTCAAGTGAATTGAAACTCGCTCTCTAGATCCAAAGAATGAACGCTGTGCTGTTAAGGCATCTTTACAATGTTCAACTTTCTTTTTTTAATGGTTTTGCAATATTCTATATAGGCTTATTCAACAGTTGGCACCCCTGACTATATTGCCCCTGAAGTGTTGTTGAAGAGAGGATATGGGATGGAATGTGACTGGTTAGTCTGTTGACTTACCTCTTCTATTCATTTAATATTCTCTGTGTATGTATTCTGAAAGATTCTCCCTTAGGTGGTCACTTGGGGCAATTTTGTTTGAGATGCTTGTAGGATACCCGCCTTTCTATTCTGAAGAACCATTATCAACATGTAGAAAGGTAAGTGAAATTGTCGACTTTGTGACTTTAATTATGTATGCTTAGATATGCATATTGTAAAGTTTTAGTACAAATGGAAATGCGAAATTCTTTAAGTTTCAGCAGTTACCTATCTGCTTGATGCTGAACAAGGTGGGCAAGTAAAATTACTGTTTGTTAACCATGCTGGATGATCCTGAAGTTAGCAAATAATTGAAGTGACTGGGGTTTGGTGAATGCTTCAGTTGAAATAACTTTGCTCTGTTCTGGATTTTACTAATTTTTTGTTCTAAGCTTATATTCTTTATAACCTTGACGACACAAAGATGCTCTTAAAATTGATCACCTGGAAAGGAATGATTAGCAAAATGGTTGTGCATTCTGATATACGAACCATAAGATCTAATAAATAGAATCATGCATCTGAAAGGGAATTATAATATCCATGTTCTGGCTTGAATCGTTTCTCTAAACATAGCTCAGTCATTAATTTTATTCATTTAATTTATCCATGACATATGAGGAAGTCTATGGAAAGAAAGGTATCAGATCCTTAAACGTCAACTACCTTAAAGGGAGGCCTAGCCTTGGCTTATTCATTTGGAAATAATCAATAGATTTATATCATTTCATTCAAATTTTCTTAGCAGTTTGAGATAATGCACTGAGAATCATATGCTTCTATGGAATTAAATCGCAGATGATGTACTGCTTTATTTATAATGATGAGCAAACTAATATCACCAATGCAGATTGTAAATTGGAGAACACATTTGAAATTCCCTGAAGAAGCTAAGTTATCTGCTGAAGCTAAAGATCTCATCCGTAAACTCCTTTGCAATGTTGAGCAGAGGCTTGGAACCAAAGGGGCTTATGAAATAAAGGTTAGAATATTGATTGTTGTTCCCTCTTTCATTTTTGTGTGCAAAGATGATACATATTGCCAACTATTGAGTTCATCGTATCAGGCACACCCTTGGTTCAAAGACATTGAATGGGAGAGATTATATCAAATAGAAGCTTCGTTTATACCAGAGGTTAACAGTGACCTGGACACACAAAACTTTGAAAAGTTTGAAGAGGTTAGTGGTAAAGGTTTAATTGCTAACAAAAACCTTGTGTGATTTTGCACATGTGCCAGCTTCATTGAAGCTGATGGTTGTCTGTTTGAAGCATGCCTTTATATTCTTTTCATGGTGCATTACTTCCCTCTTTTCTGGCCATTTTTACAACCATATGTTCATTTATTTTTGCATGTATAGTTGGGGGCTCAAGTACAACCTTCGACCAGATCAGGTCCCTGGAGAAAGGTAACATAATTTTTTTGCACCAATCTTCCTGTTGACTAGTTTTACAACGGACTTCATTTTCATTTCAGTTTACATATTTTGGTATTTTTCACAACAAAGCAGCAAATATAAGACTATGCCATTGCTTTTCAAGTTTGACTATGAGTAGTTCTTTACTAAAATGATGTTAAGTAGAATGAATGCTGCTGATAGGTGATAAGCATATGACCAAAATTTAGGCTCTTTATGGTCAATTTCATACCCTTGTTTTTAATTTCTTGAAATTGTTTTGCATTAAAAATTCACTCCTTTGCATATATTTTCTCACCATTTTTTATGGTTGATGGATATATCATAGTCCACATAGGATAGGATATGATAAAAGAGTGAAGAGTGGTTGATCTTATAGTGTCTTATGTTTGGCGTTGAATTTTGAAAGATGCCAATGCCATCGTCTGATGCAACATAAACAAAAAGAAGAAGGAAACGTTGAAAAAATATTTATTGATGGGCATCTATCCTGTAGTGTTATCCCTTAGGATTCAGTAATCTTGTCCATGTTTTTTAATCTAAAATACTAATGCTATGTTAGGTTAGAGTATTATTTTTTCACCATATTTTAGCATATGAGTTGGCAATAAACTAAATTCTATTGGTAATACTTAGCCACTAGTATGACTTATTTTTAGCAAAGAGGAGGAAAAATTTTTGCTTATTTTGAAGGGGTCTTATTTTTTACAAGAGATTTTGCTCATTCTTCTACTTTCAAGTTTAAATTTGTTCTAATTATTTTTTATTTCACGTCTAACTATTTTAAGACGTGTGTTAAATAAGTTTTTTCCCCATGTTATTACACTAGTAACCAAACATAGCACAAGTGATCTGCTTACCATCAAATACTCTTTTCAAGTGAATACCAGATATTATATGCTATGGTTTTATCTCAATATCTCAGTAATCATTTTTATCAGACTCATTCCAATAAGAACTATTATATACTTGCGTTGCTTTATTTAACTTGCATTTGTACCTGATATTTCTGTTTATGTTCAAATGGACTGTGTACAGCTCACCTTGTCAACCAGTTTTATTATTGTTGTTATTTTTAAATATATGTAACAGTTGATGCATTTTTGCTTTCCGTTCCTGAAAACTGCAGATGCTTTCTTCGAAGGATGCAAATTTTGTAGGTTATACGTACAAGAATGTTGAGATTGTCAAGGAGCATCATCTTCCAGGCATTGGTTTGTATCAGCAAAAGTAGACTATTTTGTTTCCACTGCTTGATATGATTCAGAACTATAATAAGCTAAGGATTCAGAATTGTTAATATTTATTTGTTAATAGGTCTAATATAAATGCAATTGTTCTGTGCGGTATGTCTTATTATTATTATTTGTTTTATTTATTAGAAGATCACGATGTCATAAATCCACTAGTATTTATTATCTGAAAAGAGCGAAGTGTGTAGTGTGTCTTGTTCTTACAGCAAGATGCATTGAAAGTAGGCAAAACAAACCAAAATATAATTATTGTAGTACGATGATGATTCTAAGTGATAATGGCAACAAGATGCAACAAAGGGAAATATTATTACATTCTTTTCGTGTCATTAAAACTGATGCCCCTCCTTGAATCAAAAACTTTTTTTTAAGTGCCATGTTTTAGCATTCCCCCTTCGAAAACACTGACAGCTAAATGTGTATGCTTGCAGCTGAGGTGAAGAAGAAAAGTAATGCACCTAAGAGACCTTCTGTGAAATCGTTGTTCGGTAATGTTTTCGCTTTTACTGTTAACTAGTTTTTGTTGTTTCTCATTTGGAGTTGTTTCTTGAATGCTTGCCTTCCTTTGCGTATTACCTTCTTTGTAGACACTCCTGGACAACCTGATCCCCCGACAAAGGGGAGCTTTCTCAACCTCTTGCCAACTCAATTAGAGGAACCTGAAAGCCCAGTGTCTGAACATCAATCTAGTAGAGCGACACAATATCCTCGGAAACCTTTGCACAGATAGTAGAATGATGCAATATGTAGGTAAATCGTTCTTATGCAAATTGGTAGTGAAAATCTTTCCCAACGTTGCAAATCAGCAATGAGTCATCATATGCTTTAGAAAGATGACTCGTATACTTTAGAAAGATTCCTCTTCGTTTAAGCATGTTTCGAAATAGCATATATGGCCATTCATGGTACATCATATATATAAGGAGTTTACTTTCTTCTTTTGAATCTTTTCAAGCTGTGCCTTCGGAATCGAATCATTACCATGTTTATATTTTCCTGTTGAAGATGAAGGCAGAAGTTGAACTGATAAGTGTAGTACAGGTTTGTGCATTATTTTCCCGTCACGCCGGTATCTGTAGAAACAAATTATACAAATATAATCTCATAAATTCTCTTTTCTCGGGTTGGTTCTTCTAGATCTTAATATTAGTTGTAGTTGATTCCTGATGAAATATGTGTGATAATAATCTGGAACATGCAAAATTTTGTGACACGATGTTTCATCTGATTGATAGTTATATATATGATATAGAGATACTTACACTAGTATAAAATTAAATTTATTTAGATGCTTATATATTGTGCAGTTAATTTTAACTCATCTTAATTAATATATATATATATATATATTAACAATATTTGATAAAAAATAGCTTATATAATTTATCAATTTTTGGATCACTTCATGTTAAAATAATCTTGTTTTTATTTTGGAAGTAAAAATGCTATCAGTTCATGTAATTAATTGATCAAAATTTTAATAAAAAATTTGGCATAGTTACATACAAATATAATAATTTAATGGTTTAAACTAATTTAAACTATACTCTTTTTTTCTCAAGTTGGTTCAGAAGTGATGCTTAAAATACAGTTGTCCAAATCACTTCAAATGTTAACATGTGTTATTTTCGTCAATCCCAAGTTGCTTGGAAAATATTAGAGGAAAAGGCTAATATTTTTATAGTTTATAAGTAAGCTCATAATCTATGATTCAAAAATGTTGTGAATTTAATGAAAATGATTTATTCTAAAAAATAAAATAATATTTTTTAATACATAACGTATTTGATTACTGTTTAGGTAAAAATGACAAGTTAGGGGTTTATTTAACTAAATTATTTACTTTAAATAAAGTAGTTTAAAGGATTTTTTCAGCTCACAGAAGGATCCTTCGGAGAGCGGATTCATATCTGAAACAACTTCTCAAGATAGATCCATGGACTGATGAAGGCTGCATTCACGGTGAAGGTCGCTGGAACTCAGTTGCCCGCTCATTAAGTTAACAAATATTTAGAAGCCCAATAACTTTTAAGCTTTTATTCATTTCTCTGCATATGATTTTTCTGATATACTGCAATGATAAAAGAAGCGGCAAAAGCTGTAGATTAAGATAGCTGAACGAGACCAGAACTGAGACGTGGAAACATTAGTCTCCATATTTATTCTTCAACGACATTATCGATGGGGGGGGGGGGGGCAGTTTTTACTTTGACTCCATTTTTGCTTTCATTATTCATCAAAATTTCAATGAACATGTGGACTGTTTGAGCTGACCTTTATATATGATTTCAATGGCGAAACCATGATTAAAGCGTTGTAGAATAGCTCTATCGTGGTGTTCAATGATCCTTGGATGCAAGTAACTTGGAAGCAGCACATATGCTATTTACATATTTATATATTTTCACAGCTGGTTTTCAGTTACCTGTTTACATTATTTTAATTGTAGGAAATTTTGTAAGATGGCGAGGAAGATGTTCATATATTCAAGCGAAAAGTTGAAGAGGATTAGTAAAAGATGCAAATTTCGAGTTGGAGGGTGACGGGATGGTTGTAAGCTTGAAGTAGAGCATAGGTCTGAAACATGAAACTCTGATATAATTAAAAACCAAAAGCGTTTACTCAGAAGAGTCTCCAACATCAAACCTTTTACTCACACCAGTATTGTGAGCTTCAAAATCCTTATTAAATATAATTAAAAACCATTGTTGTGAGCTCTTGCAGAATAAACTCTTAGGTATGGTATGGGAGGGGAGAACTAAAGAAAGAATAAAGGAATGAGAATAAGGAAAAAGAATGAAAATGATATGCCATATTATAATTGGCTGGAAAAAGAATTTAGCACATATAACATTTTGAGAGTTATTTTAACGAAGCTACTATTTTTGATAATATATATATATATATATATATATATATATATAGTTATCTACTTTGTAAAAAGGTATACTTATTTAATTTATGCTTATGGTATATAAGATTTATCCCTAATTTATTAAAAAATAAAAATAATTAGTTATAAATAATAACACATGAGAATTCCTTATAAAATACATAATTTCGTAATAATAATAAAATGAAAAAAAGTTAATACAAAACTCATTAATTTAATTACAAATATTATTATGATAAGTCATATCTTACACATTTTTTATGGTACATACTAAAAATTGTGGAGGATGTTAAAGAGGTTTGAATCTTGATCTTTAGTGCGTCAATGACAGATTTAATCACTGTTCCTTTTTGTTATTAGCCATAATTCACATATTAATGTATACATTTTTTTTTCAACAAAGAAATCCTTAACTTAGAAGGAGTTGTAAATATTGAGATTTGTTATGAATATTTATGTGGATGCCATTATCACCCCCATAAGTTTTGAGACTCTTCCTATACTCAATGTAAAAGGTCCCGTAAGTTATGACTCTTCCTATACTCAATTAATATGGGAGATGAAATGAAAAAGGTCATGACCCTTTACATGCACTATAATAATTAGAGAGTTACTATCAACCCCATATATATGGGGCTCATGTATTCATGAAAAAATATAATAGAAAGAATATACACTCTCTCTTATGAATATACATTCTCTCTACACTCTCTCTTCTATCACATTTTAGTTTGTTCTTTCCTTTCATTATTTCACAACACGTTATCAGTACGAGTCTCTAATACAAAAAATCAAGGCCAACAAACTTTTCATTAAAGATTGCCGAAGGACGCTTAGGTGAAGTAAGAGTAACAAGTTGATCTATTTCATTTGCATATGCATTATTTCATTTGCATATTAACATGCTTTATTTTGTTTTTTTTTTTTTTTTTTTGTACTTGTATGACGCCCTTACGTTTAGTTTTCATATAGTACATGTTTATTTTACATTATTGACTTGTTATATTTTTTTCTTATAGTTTTATAATGTCAAATCTTACAAAACTCGAATTTGTGGCCCTGGACTTCATTGGAAATAACTATTTATCATGGGTACTAGATACTGAAATTCACTTAGATGCAAAGGGTCTTGGTGAGACTATTAAGGAGGGAAATGAAGCAAGTACACGAGATAAGGCCAAGGCCATGATTTTCCTTCGCCATCACCTCCATGAAGGTCTAAAGACCGAATATTTGACTGTTAAGAACCCCCAAATTCTTTGGGTCAATTTAAAGGAAAGATATGACCACCAGAAAACTGTGATTTTGCCTAAAGCTCGTTATGAGTGGCTAAATTTAAGATTGTAAGACTTTAAGTCTGTTAGTGATTATAACTCGGCCATGTTTAGAATCACTTCACAATTGAATTTATGTCGAGAGAAGATTACTGATGTAGAAATGTTAGAAAAAAACATACTCAATTTTCCATGCAAATAATGTTATCCTGTAGACACAATATCGTGAAAAAGGCTTCCAGAAATATTCTGAATTAATTTCTTGTCTCCTAGTGGCGGAGCAAAACAACGAGCTACTAATGAAAAACCATGAATTACGCCCAACTGGCTCTGTTCCATTCCTTGAAGTGAATGTGAGTTTACACAATGGGCAAGAATTAAAAGAAACACACCATGCAAATAGTAATATGTGTGGCTGTGGTCGTGGCCGAGGGCATGGCTGCGGACGTGGATATGGATATGGTCGAGGTGGTCGTTTTAAAAATTCACATTCCTACCAGAAGTGGGATCGCAAAAATGGTAACAGGGAAGAGAAAGAAAGAAGTGAAAATGTGACTAATGTATGCTATTGTTGTGGAGGAAAAGGACATTGGTCAGGTGTGTGTCGCACACAAAAGCATCTAGTTAATCTTTATCAGCAGTCCCTAAAACAGAAGGGAAAGAAAGTAGAGACCAATCTTGTGTATGAAGATGGCGAAGGTGATTTTGATGATGGCAATGCAACCCACTTGGAAGTGGCTGATTTTCTTTCTACCCCTGAAGGAAATTATTAAGCCCACAAATTTTGATAAATAATAAAATAAACCTCTACTGCTCTATGTTTCATTTAGCAACTTTAATAATGATGTTATGACATTTACTAAGTGTTATGTTTTTATGTGATATTTTGTTTTATGGACCTTTTAGTAATTTGAACTTTGAATACCTATTTTTACCATTATGTGTGACATTTTGTGGTTATTATTTTGTTTCTTTGAAGAACATTATCTCGTAAAAAGAATCAGCTATGAATGGTGAAGATATATGCTTAGCAGATAGTGCAACTAGTCACACCATATTGAAAGACAAGAGATATTTTTCTCACTTAATAATGAAAGAAGGAAGTGTGAGCACTATATCTGGTACTACAACCATTATAGAAGGCTCCGGAAAAATAATTATTTTATTGCCAAGGGGAACAAAAATTGAAATTATTAATGCATTATACTCCCCTAAGTCTCAAAGAAATTTATTGAGTTTTAAAGATATTCGCCAAAATGGATATCATATTGAGACTTTAAACGAAGGAAATTGTGAATTCCTTCAAATTACAAATATTGCTCAAGGCAATAAACAAATTGTTGAGAAATTGCCTGCATTCTCTACTGGTTTGTACTACACAAATATCAGTTCTATAGAAACACATGCTATAGTAAACCAGAAGTTTACTAATGACTTTGTTCTTTGGCATGACCGGTTAGGCCATCCTGGTTCAATAATGATGCGAAAAATAATTTGAAAATTCATGTGGACATTCATTGAAGAGCCAGCAGATTCTTCAAAATATTACAAGTGCTGCATGCTCACTGGGAAAATTAATAATCCGACCATCACCAGCTAAGATAAATAACGAACCACTTACTTTTCTTGAGTGAATTCAAGGGGATATATGTGGGCCTATACATCCTCCATGTGGACCATTTAGGTACTTTATGGTTTTAATCGATCCATCGAGTAGATGGTCCTATTAAGACCATCCGTATTGATAATGCTGGTGAATTTACTTCTCAGTCTTTTAATAACTATTGCATGTCCATTGGAATAAGTGTTGAACATCCTGTAGCTCATGTTCACACACAAAATAGTCTAGCAGAATCTTTAATAAAAAGATTTCAATTGATAGCAAGGCCATTACTTATGAAGTCAAAACTCCCAATCACTACTTGAGGGCATGCAATTTTATATGCAGCTGCATTAATTCGCATCAGGCCAACAAGTTATCATAAAGTCTCCCCCTTACAAATAGTTCATGGTCAGGAACCAAATATTCTCCATCTAAGAACATTTGGATATGCCGTATAAGTTCCAATTGCTCTACCACATAGAACTAAGATGGGACCTCAAAGACGATTGGGTATATATGTTGGATTTGAATCCCTATCCATAATTAAATATCTAGAAACATCTACAGGGAATTTATTTACGGCTCATTTTTCAGATTGTCATTTTGACGAGTCAGTTTTTCTAACATTAGGGGGAGAAATCAAATAGCTGGATAAGGAAATTAGTTGAAAAGAGTTGTCATTAGCTCATCTTGATCCTCGAACTAAGCAATGTGATTTAGAAGTTTAAAAGATTATTCATTTACAAAGTTTAGCTAATGAATTGCCAGACACATTTTCTAACCCAAAGAAAGTGACTAAGTCACATATACCAGCTGTGAATGCTCCAATAAAACTTGATGTCCCAGAAGGACAAAATCTAGTTGCTACTGAGTCTAATACACGCCTGAAGCGTGGTAGACCAGTTGGTTCCAAAGATAAGAATTCTCAGAAAAAGAAAAGAGCAAAGATTAATGATGGCCAAATCGAAGAAAAAATAATTATATCGGGATCTCCTGAAGAGACTATAGACATGACTGAAAAAATAGTTTCAGAAGAAAATCAGGTACCTGACAATGAAGAGATCTCTATTAATTATATCATGTGTGGTATAAAATGGAACCGAAATGAAATCGACGTTGATGATATTTTTACATGCAATGTAGCATTAGATGTTATAAATAATAAAGAGGATTATGAACCAAAATCAATTGAGGAATGTAAACAAAGAGATGATTGGCCAAAATGGAAAGAAGCAATTGAAACTGAATTAAAATCGCTAGCGAAAAGAGAAGTGTTTGGACCTGTAGTCCGTATACCTACAGGTGTGAAACTAGTGGGATATAAATGGGTTTTTGTGCGTAAAAGAAATGAAAAGAGTGAAATTGTAAGCTATAAAGCACATTTAGTTGCACAAGGATTCTCACAAAGACCTAGAATTGATTATGAGGAGACATATTCTCCTGTGGTGGATGCAACTACATTTAGATTTTTGATAAGTCTGGCTATAAGAGAATGGCTTGATTTACACCTAATAGATGTAGTAACAGCTTATTTGTATGGCCCACTGGATACTAACATTTATATGAAACTCCCTGAAGGATTTAAACTGCCTAAAGCAGTGCGTTCAGGTTCTAGAGAACATTATTCGATCAAACTGCACAAATCCCTTTATGGATTGAAACAATCCAGACGCATGTGGTATAATCGCCTAAGCGAGTATTTGTTGAAAGAAGGATACAAGAATGATCCAATTTGCCCATGCATTTTCATTAAGAAGTTTGGATCTGGATATGTCATTATTGCAGTATATGTTGATGATTTGAATATCATTGGAACTCCTGAAAAGATCCAAAAGACTGTTGAGCGCTTGAAGAAAGAATTTGGAATGAAAGACCTTGAAAGAACAAAATTTTGTTTGGGGTTACAAATTGAGCACCTAAAAGAAGGAATCCTTGTGCATCAATCGACGTATATTGAAAAGGTGCTAAAGAGATTTTATAAGGATAAGGCATATCCAATAACTACCCCGATGGTTGTAAGATCACTTGATCCGAGTAAAGACCCTTTCTGTCCTCGAGAAGATGGTGAAGATTTTCTTAGTCCTGAAGTGTCATACCTCAGTGCAATTGGGGCATTAATGTATCTTGCTAGCTATACCTGACCTGATATATCTTTTTCTGTAAATTTGCTAGCAAGATTTAGCTCATGCCCAACTCGGAGACATTGGACTGGAGTTAAACAGATATTTTGTTATCTCCAAGACACAAAGGATATGTGTTTATTTTTCCCTAATAAATCCAAAACAGAGTTGATTGGTTTTGCAAATGCAGGATTTATGTCAGACCCTTATAATGGAAAATCACAAACTGGATATGTTTTCACATATGGAGGTACTGCAATCTCTTGGCGCTCAATGAAGCAAACAATTGCAGCAACCTCGTCTAATCATGCAGAAATTTTAGCAATCCATGAAGTAAGTCGTGAATGTGTATGGCTAAGATCTATGATTCAACATATAAGGAATAATTGTGGTTTATCATCTGGAAAGGAAGCTACAACTGTCTTGTTTGAAGATAACACAGCATGCATTGATCAACTTGATAGTGGATACATCAAAGGTGACAGAACTAAACACATTGCACCAAAATTCTTCTTCACTCATGACCTCCAGAAGTTTAAAGAGATAAAAGTTAAGCAGATCAGTTCAAGTGAGAATTTAGCAGATTTATTCACTAAGGCGCTTCCTACATCAGTGTTTCAGAAGCTAGTTTACTACATTGGAATGAGTCACCTTCGAGATCTCAAGTGATGTAGCCATTAGGGGGAGTAAATACGCGCTGTACTCTTTTTCCCTTAACCTTGGTTTTATCCCACTGGGTTTTCTAAGTAAGGTTTTTAATGAGGTAGCATATCAAGCGTATAATATGTACTCTTTTTCCTTCACTAAATTTTTGTCCCACTGGGTTTTTCTTAGTAAGGTTTTAACAAGGCATAATTAGATAATGAACATCCAAGGGGGAGTGTTATGAATATTTATGTGGATGCCATTATCACCCCCATAAGTTATGAGGCTCTTCCTATACTCAATGTAAAAGGTCCCATAAGTTATGACTCTTCCTATACTCAATTAATATGGGAGATGAAATGTAAAAGGTCATGACCCTTTACATGCACTATAATAATTAGAGAGTTACTATCAACCCCTATATATATGGGGCTCATGTATTCATGAAAAAATATAATAGAAAAAATATACACTCTCTCTTATGAATATACATTCTCTCTACACTCTCTCTTCTATCACATTTTAGTTTGTTCTTTCCTTTCATTATTTCACAACAAGATTTTAATTCTATATTTTTTAGATAATTGTCTCTCGATGTATAAATTAAAAGAATTAAATTTTCAATAGACTTGTCTATGGGTTGAATCATTCGGCCTAGTTCAAAAGTTTGCCAGAAATACAAAAAGGTTTAGATAAAAATATAAGTCTAAAAAATAGATTTTGATTTAAGAATAAGACCCGTAAAAAATTAGGTCAAGCTTCGAGCAATGTTTTAGCTTGACCCGACCCAACCCGATTTTATTAACCTAATTTTTTTTACCCCTATTACTATTACTAGCAGACCCAGTCCCTCGTATTGTCATTCCTTCCATTATTACTATATGCTTACTTCAACTTTATATGATTTATCTCCATTTTTTAATCATAAATAAACATGACTGTTTATACTTCTTTCATCGTTAATAGACTGCAATCATAAAGGTTTTAAGCAGTAATGAAGTATAAAAAAAATAGAAATATTAACGATGAAATAATAAGATAGTTATAAAATAAAAATAAAATATTCATAACAATAGTGAAATTGTAATGAGATAATGAAAAAAATATAGTTGAAAAATATTGGCAAATATTAACGGAGGAGGAAATTTTTAAAAATGTCACTGACTTGTTTTAAAGAAGAGGAATATTTTTTACTTTAAAAACATCCTTTTTATACAGTTTTAATTGTTTTAATTTAAAATCTAAATTTAAATTAATTTTTTTTATGTTATAGTAACTATTTTAATACTTAATAAAATATTTAAAAAAAAATGAGTCAAGCTGGACTAGACTCAAATTTAGCATATATAATTCCAGCAGCAGGGTTTGAAAAATTTTTAAACCAATTTATAGGCCGGGCCAATCCGACCCATGAACACCTCTAGTTTTCAATCTCTATTACTTAATAAATATAATATTAAAGAAAATCTTTTTATATCAATATATTACCATAACTAAATAACTCACTTTTTAACTTTAAAATTTCAACAAAATTATATATAAATTGTTGACTTTTTAATAACGTTTTATGTTTGGATTGAAATGTTGATGTATCTTTTTACTATTCTCTATCAAGTAAAGATCAAGAAAAGAAAGAAACACTTATCAAAAGTTCAATTTAGTTTTGTTATTTACATCCTTAATGTTGAATGAAAGAATCTCGGTCTTTGCAAACCAACATTAAAATTTTAATTTAAAAATATATATGCATAAATCTTAAATGTTAAATTTTAAATTGTGATTTCAAAATTAAATAATTCGTTGATCATCATAATTTTTCAATAGCTCGATGAATTTATAAAACCTCTCATAAAATTATGATATGGTTTAAATATCAAAATCACTAAAAGATTCATTTTGTGTATTTTATACTTGTATTAAATGGTGATTGCACCTCTCTTCTCTCTCCTCTCCTTTTATTCCCCTCAAGATTTTGATAGTCTTTTATTGACCAATCTGCGTCCTCAATCGCTACAAAAGTCTTCACTTTTCTTATCTTAAATCATGAACCCTTATCCTCTTTACTTCTTTTAGCTAGTCGATCACCATTTGCTTCGTTAAGTCTAGGACCGTTATATTTTATTTATTCTCCAACAACCTCATTGGTTGCGTTGGTCCTCAAAGTATTTGCGCTTATGTTCATTAGAGAAGCGTAGTTTGTTGCACAATGAAATTTTAAAATACTAAATTGGATCTTAATTGTGTTATCGATAATAATAAATTTGATCAAAGTTAGTATATGTTGAATCCTAAATTTAACAATCAATTCCTTTTGACTTTTAACCAAATAAACTCTACTATTCTCAAATTTTAGGATGCTAAAAAAGCGAGCTTCATACAAATGACTAAACACAAGATAAAACATGAGACTTCCCAATAAAAAAAAGTTTACCGTCACTATAAAGGGAAAATCCAAAATAAAAAATTCAATCTATCAAATTTAAATACAATTGCCAATAAATATGTAATTATAATCTCTCAAATTTCAAGAACAAATACTCACAAAAAATTAAAATGTATTTGAGTTTAAAAAAAAAAAAACCCAAATAAATTTTTCACTAAAAATCAACAAAGCGTCCTGGTATATTTTCTTATGATTTTTGACAACTCCTAAGCTCTGTATATAAGGGGAAATCAGGATAAGTGCATTGATTTGAATTTATTTATGATAATTTTTGGATTGTGCTATTTAAGCCCTAAATTATTTTATTTTGTCTCATATTTTATTTTTCATGTAATAAGTGAAAGAATTGGAGAAAATTGAGCTTAAAGATTATTTTATTAAGTTTTTGCAGATTAAATTTTAAACTCTCACTACTTCAATATTTTGGTCATAACTTAAGCTACAAAACTCTAATTTGCGACCATAATATATCATTTTGAATGTAATTGAAAGCTCTAACTAGATTTATTTCAAGACTTGGACCTCAAAAAGCCAATAGGAAGATGCCTAAAAATAACTTAGAAGTTTGTAATGCAAATCACCAAAAACTTAGAAAAACTGCTCCAATTCATTGGGGGCTCTTTCGATTTTTCTCCCTTATGAGAATTTTTACTTATAAATATATAATTTTTTTGCTTAGACTTAGCTCACCACTTTTAAAGTTATTTTATTTTTATATTATATTTTCGTGTTTTATTTTTTCCCTGAGTTTCTAAATTCTACTGTTCTAGTCAAAGGGATTTTGACATTTTAATTCAAAAAACTTGTGAGATCTAATTTGTTTTTAATATTTTTTTATTCTTTGATATTTGCAGATATTCTAAGTGATTATTATAAAGTTTACTCATGTCACATTTTAGTGTTACTAACAAATTCATTTCTTGTTTCCATCATATAAAACTCAACTTATATATTAATGGGTTTATTAACCAATCACATTATGAAGTTGATATAAATGAAACCTATGGAATGCTCAAATGAGTTTTAATCAAACATATGTCCATTTTTTCTATTAGAGTTCGCTTATAATAGTCACATTATTAATGTTTATTTTATAATCGACTGCTCATTGGTTCCATTTAAGAGTTTAACATTAGTCTTCTATTTCTTTTATTAGGAGCATACATTTTGAGAAGTTTGGTTATCATGGTATTCTCTTATGCCGTTTATGCTTATACAACAATCTATAGTTTTTCCTTTATTTAGGAACATTTTATCAATAATCTTATTTTGCTTAATACAATATCCAATTATGTCAAAATTAATCAGAACATGATATCATGCCCCATTCTTATTAGCTTACTCATATTTTAGATTTCATTTTCAATTATTTAGCTTATAGTCTTTAATATATTCCATTTTTGTTCACATTTAGCAGTTTATAATATTAGAAAACTCTTATTATCAAAATTCTAATTCATTTCACCCTTAGTAAACCTTAGTAAGACATGATTTGTTTACACAAGACTCTTACTAGACACACCGTAAAAGTAATATGCTAAAAGCTCTACCAACCAAACTCACCACAGATGGGCGAAAGTCACACCAAAGTGCTATGCCATAAGGCAATATATATCTCTATTCAAACTGAGTGCA
Source organism: Gossypium stocksii (assembly GCA_020496765.1). Classification (NCBI taxonomy): domain Eukaryota; kingdom Viridiplantae; phylum Streptophyta; class Magnoliopsida; order Malvales; family Malvaceae; genus Gossypium; species Gossypium stocksii. The sequence goes on from CM035624.1 coordinate 50,644,145, forward strand.
CACTATTCCCTATGACATGCCAATTGTAACCTCACTAATCATTAAGTTTACTAGGGCATTTCTGCTGGGATCAACTGTTGTAACACCCCTAACCCGTTTTCGTCGCCGGAGTAGGGTTACGAGGCATTACTAAACTAAACTAATGAATAATACTCAATTCCACACATTCCTATAATGACCAAATTCCCTCAATGACAATATTCATTTGGAATTAAGCTTATATCAAATAGTTAGTCAATCGATAATTGTAACTATGGACATGATATTCGAAATTATAAACTTTTCAGCTTATAGAAACAACTATGAGTTTATCATCATTTTACTTAAACATGTGACATTTAGCAAATAGTGACCTTATTCATATGGCCAATGGCCGAATGTACTAACTTAGTGGTATAAAATATTTAATACAACATATCTCCTTAATTTACCATATAACAACCTATCCAAATATTCAAATATGTCTATTCACAAATGAGTATATCCGAAACTTTTAAATAACCAAGCAATCTATCATCAAAGCATATTACACATTAGTCATCATTGAAAGCTTACAACTAATTCATTCAACCATATATGAGTAATATGATTTTTAACTTACTTAACCTTTTAAACACATTTATCAAAATAACAAACCACATAAATTTCATCAAACCATACATTCATACTTAGCAATTAAGCAAGCCATTTTCGCATGGCTAGAATATATACAATTTCAAAATATCATTTGTTTCAAAAGGGAGTTAAGCCTATACATGCCATCTTTCAAAAAAATATAGACTTTTAAAGAGTACCAAAACAGTAACAATAGTGCGGATGACTTTGGACGTGAATCCCCGAGCTCGTAGCTTTCAAACTAGATCTATAAAACAGAGTAACAAAGACACTCGAAGTAAGCTAACTAGCTTAGTAAGTCTTAAGTAAATTAAACAACTTAACTTAATTAAACATATTAAGCACATATACATGATCTAATTGTAACCTCATTTGGCCGAATATGCATATCCACATTAAACAAATTTCCATTGACATTCCATTTGTTAAAACTCGAAGTCACATAATCACATCATCAAATACCTCAATGTCATTCTTTGATTCAACTTAATAGAGTTGATTTAAAGCACCATAACCACATATAATTTCAATGATAATTCACATATGTATCACATATACTTTCATGCATATAATTCCATAAAGACCGAATACATAGACATACAACCATTTCTTATATGCATAAATAACTTTTACGTACCTAAACAACTTAACATAGTGAACGAATTTCAGATGCCGTACAGAATAAGCTTCATAGTTTTAGACTGTTTATTATTTCACCGGCATTTAGCCTGCTGGGTATAACCCGAACTTATCACTGGCACAAGCCTGCTGGACATTTAGGTCCGATACTCATTCACCAGCATTTACACCTGTTGGGCTAGAAGCCCGATAATAACACCAGCTCATAGCTTGCTAGGTCATAGACCCAAATAACACAGTCTAATTGCCAAAACATTAAATTCTTCATGCTTTAAAGCATATAACTCCAAATCTCACATGATATGATCACATCATAAGAGAGTTGCACCATTCGAACATAACCCATAGCTACCAACAATTTGCATTTCACAATTTACTATTCGGTCTTATCACATACTAAGATCTCAACTTATCACACAAATTTGCCATTCGACCTTAGCACTTATTAAACTCTTACCTTAACCTTTCATGCTTATCATTATACTATAAACATTTCTATTTATTCTTCATTCATCTCAACTTTCATATTCGGTTGTGAACATTCATACAAATAGCATCAATTATTCAAGGTACCATACATGTTTAATTACTTAAAACCTACCTCGGATGTTGTCGAACGATTACAAATGGTTATTCGATTAATTTCACCTTTCCCCTATTCGAATTTAGCTCTCTTTGTTCTTGAGCTAAATTAAAACAAGTAAACTAGTTTAATCACCTTACTAATTCATCTTAATCAAAATACTAATAATCTCATTCACATAGAACATACGGCACTTTCACTTTTAGCTATTTAAACACATATCAAATTAAACATTTTCTATTATTATACATATTCGGCACTTTTAACATCTAATTAACACTAATGCCTCGTCTTTTATCATCTAGTTTAGATCCCAATTGATCAACTATAGCTGAATACCATTTAAGGGTTTCAAATGCATAACATTTGTCATACTCACAAGTACACATTTCAAACCTTTTTATTAACAACTTAATACACAAACATTACTTGTTTCATTACTCACTACCACGTTTGGCAAACATACATATACACAAGCAAGCATTCATCTCACCTTTCATCAAAGTAGCCGATTGTCACTAATCTTTTAAGCCATAAATATCAAATTTCTAATGACCGTATGCCACATAGCTCTTAAACTCAACCGAACTTGTCTTAACATTTTTCGTATTGTGCAGCATATAAAACCTCAATCGGACATACCTTTAATTAAATTCAAGCAAAACAATTTCTCTTCCTACTATCACATATACGGCAACTCAATTCCTTTCATCTCAAATGCATCCAAACTCAACCATTCCTTATCATCAAAAGCATTCAGCTATTAATATAAGCTAATTTAGCATTTAAGCGTTAACTTCTATCATCTAACATGGAGTTTCTTAATTTTAACATCCACACCCGAAGGACATTTCAACAATTAAGCATTTTTTTCTCTTATCTACCGAAACTCTCCATTAAGCCTCATTTGCCGAATACAATTAATCATTTTAGCCACATAAATCAAAGTTTAAATAGCTTAATCACATCTATAGCCATTCTTCATTTCACAACATCAAAACGTCAACCATTTAACATATAGTGACCATAGCTGATTACTCCATTATACAATTAAACCACAAGAAGCATGAATTTCACAAATTAACTTACAAGCTTAGAACCACATGAATTTTAACATCAAATTCAAACATCCATACTTTTCCACCCATGGCCGAATATCCAATTAACAACAAATCAAAGATTAAAATCATGGGTTTAGGAGAGAATCGGCCAAGGAACTCAAAGACACAAATTTTAAAGAAAAATTCATGGAAAGCATACCTTAATTAGACATTATGAAGGCCGAATGCTCTAATTCTTTTCTATTTCTTTTTTCCTTCATGAATTCGGCAAACACAAGGATAATGAACACCCAATTCACATTTTACTATTACATGCAAATGTTTTACTTATTAATTTACCAATTTAGCCTTGATCATATCATGGCTTTCCCACTAACTCATGACCGAACATGTCCATGCAAGGTATTAATGGTCTAATTGCATCTTAAACCCTCCAACATTAAGGATAAATCACAATTTTACACTTACAATACAACCATCTAATTTTTCATTTATGCAATCTAGTCCTTAATTAATAAATTAACATCCAATTAACAAAATTAAAACACCAAATTTTCACACATGATAATTTACATAATAAAAATATAGAAAATAATATTTTAAAATTTTTTTGACTCAGTTTAGTGATTCCGAAACCACTTTTTCGATTAGGGCCAAAATAGGCCTGTCACAACTACTTTTAGTATAGTTGTTTCGTCATTAATGCTTGTAACATTTCAAGTAGATTGATTAATGAAATTCCATTGTTTAAATTATTTTTTATATATTTTTCCTCAATGGTTTTTGCATGAAAAGAAAATTATATTAGCAAATATTGACTCACTGATTACCTAATGTTTAACTGATATCAAGTTGTATCATGTGGTTGGATGATGATGCAATGATCCAAAAAGACAACTTAGATCAATAGGGAATATAAATGATCCATAGTCTGCAAAATAAAAATTGAGCAAATTGATTCAAAAGACTATTGTGTTTTCTATCAAGTCCAAATAAGAAGATAACTTATCTTGGGTAACAGAGTATATAACTCCCAGAAAAGATAGAGGCATAGTGATTATCTAGACTATTAATACATCAGACATGACCCAAGTTGAATTTATCCTTGATCTTTTTATGATTTTATTCACTTGTGACATTCATGGTGTGACTTACCTCAATCTTGAGTAAGTAACTATGTGTATGTAACTTGTATACTTTGACATATTAAAAGCTTGAGTTCAATTGGTAATAGAGTCGAAAGCTAGTACGATGTGTATACGATTTATGTATGACATAGCATCGCTTACAATAGTAGAATTCATATCCCAATAAAGGGTAAAAGGTATTCTCTCACTGGCATTGCATGGTTGATGAAAAAATAAACGTGGTGATTGGTCATTTTCATAGGATGAATGATTTTATTACTATGTTAGTAATAAACTTGGGGAGATGTTAGAAATTTTGTTTAGAACATACAATCGAACTTTCAATTTTGAGGGTCAATGAATGAGGATCCAAACTAACATCTTAAGCGGTTTCTAACCATTTGCGATATTTTTAAGTATAATGAGGTATTTGATGATGCTATCCTTCTTCGGTTATTCCCTTTTTCTCTTACTAATGATGCTTTTATGTGGTTAGATTCATAGCTGGTAGATTTCATCGATACTTGGGATGAGCTAGCAAGCAAATTTTTGGCAAAGTACTTTCCCTCAAGCAAGATAATGAAGCTTCGAATGGATATTACAAATTTTTAGCAATTGGAAAGAGAGTCATTATACAAGGCATGAGAGTGCTTTTAACTAATGCTATGCAAGTGTCCATATCATGGTTCACAAGATTGGCTAAAACTTCAAGTCTTTTACAATGGGCATGATAGAAACTGATGCTCTAGTCTTTACGGAGCGTCTGTGGAAGCATTCATGTTAAAGATGTACGTCAAAACTTGTAAACTTATCAAGGACATGGCGATGAACTTTTACATGTGGCCAGCTAAGCGGTTCACATATTGGGCTAAACAATCGACAGTGAATGTTGTTGGTAGCAAGGACAATTATCAACAAAATTTTGAAAGGTGTGTCCATCCTAACCTTAAGTGGGGAGGAAACTAAGAGGCACCTCCCAATCAAAGGAACCAAAACCTTAATCCTCCAAAATCTAATGCACCATATCAACCTCTATTACCTTTTAGGGCATCCCAAGATCAAGAGAGAAAATCAGCCTATAGTAGAGACCTTCTATTATCAATTAGGGTAAGTAAGGTAGAGGAAGGCTTGCATGTAGTGCAAGCCGATGTGTGCCAAATCCATGGTCAATTAGACCAAGTCATGCAATTGTTGCAAAAAAACTTATCCTCTAGCATACCTAGTAATAAGGAACCTAATCCGAAGAGGGAAAGGAAGGAACACGCCAAGGCGGTCACCCTTAGATCAATGGTTGTGGTTAAGGAACCTACCCGATCAAATTGTAGGGAGAAGGAAATTAGTGAGAAGGATTAGAGCACTCACACTCCTAGTATTGGAGATGGGGTGAGAGAGAAGGAAGGACTTGTGAGTTAACCCATACAAGTTGAACCAGAGGATAGACCTATTCAACCATCACCATCACCACCAAGCCCAAAGTCCATACCATTTCCTTTACATTTAGAAAAGAAGAATAAGAAAAAGTGAAGAGTTTTTGCAATTCATCAATATGTTTAAGGCCTTGAATGTGAACCTCCCCTTGTTAAAGCTTATTGAGAAAATGCCCAAATACAGCAAATTCCTTAGAGATGTTATGACTTGTAGAAAGAGTTCCTCCCAAGCTAAAAGATCTTGATAACTTTACCATCCCAAAAAGATAGGTGGAGTTAGTTTTGTGAAAGCCCTATGTGGCCTAGGAGCAAGTATTAACCTCATGCCATTGTCCATCTATAGAAGGTTAGGTTTGGGAGACCTTAAGGAAACGAAAATCACCTTATAATTAGTTGACTGATCTTTGGCACGTCCCAAGGGAGTCCTTGAGGACGTGTTAGTGAGGGTTAGGCAATTTATTTTTCATGTTGACTTTATCATGCTAGGCTTCGAGGAGGATTTCAAAATTATTATCCTATTAGGGAAACCTTTCTTGGCCATGTCTAGAGCTACTATAGACGTAAGAAGGGGTGAGTTTACTATGGACATCAAATTAGAGATTGAAATATTCAAATACGTGGAGCCCGAGCCTAATTCTAAGGAGGTGTTGCCATCACAAGGGTATGAATGTCAAGTAGTTAAGACAATACCTTATCATGTTAACAAATTTGCAACTTTTATCGAATGGTGCAGTTTTCAAGTGTACGTGCGTGATGCAGATCTAAAAATGCACGAGGATAAGGAGGACATTACGATTCTCAGGAGGCCTCAGTCACACATTGAACAAGAGGCATATCTAAGTGTCAAGGACATCGATGAAACATCATTTAGGTGATGTGACTGACCGCCCCAAGTTGCATTTTTAAATTGTCGCATGTGACAATGGAACCCAAAAATTTGTAAATAATCAAATGTTTTGAGCATGGACTCCAAGTATATTTTTTTGCATGTAGTGTAGGATTTTAATTAGTAGTTATTTGCATTTTAGATTTGTTAAGAGAGAATTTTCGTGATTGAGAAGAAAAATGACGATTTTTGTAGAAGTTTTTAGGATTGTTCATGAAATCGTGATACCCAATAGGGGATATCGCGATTTTTAGAATAGTTTTATTAGGGGGCCATAAAACTTTTTGGTGTCTCCATATTGAACCCTTGATATCAAGATACCCTTAGAATTTCAAAAGTCAAACGTTTGGTTTTACACATTGGTATCCCGATACACAACCCTCAGTATCGCTATACCTTAGACAGAATGGAATGTGAATGGTATAAAAATAGGGGATATCACAATATCCTACCTTGGGTATCATGATATCCATGTTGAGCTAGGCAATACTCGATTTCTAGTATCGCGATCCACGTGTTTTGGAGGCTTCCAAACACCCTAAAACACCCTATTTTCTTTATTTTCCCCAAATTCTTCAACCCCAAATCCCTACAAACTCCCTATCTCTATTTTCTCTCAATCTCTCTTTCAATCTCCTTCATTTCTCTTTACATTCTCCTTTTTCTTTTTTCTTTCTTTTTTGTTAGTTTTCTTCTTTGTGGGCATTCCACTCTTTTGGCTTGGAAAACACGGAACTTCCTTGACTCATATAACGAATCTATCACAACAAACACGGTTTAAATTTCTGTTTTCTCCTTTTTGTTTGCATTTTTTATTCTTGCTATTTTTAAAATTTTTACTATTTTCATTTTGCTTTTAGAGTGATTTAGTGTGGGTTAGTTGGTAAATACATTTTTGCTAGATAAAATAGTTTAAGTTGGTAAACATGCCCCCTAAAATCACAAAGCGAGAAAAATCTTAACATGAACCACCGCTGGAACTGGCGTATGTTTCGTATAATACCCCAAACTTGATCCGATAAATCAGATTCGAACCTAAAGAGTTACCGCTCTAATAAAATTGTAGGCTCAATCTAATTGTACAAATTTCAATAAATACAACTTACTTACATACCATGAACTAATATACAGGTGATAATGCATTAGATAATAATAGTTGTAGTACTAGGTAAATTAATTATAAGGAAATTCTAACTTGTAACACCCCTCACTCGAGATCGTCGCCGGAGTCGAGCACGAGGCGTTACCAGACTTATCTTACTAGTTTGGGGCATAAAAAATTACTTTTAAAATTAATTTGCTCACATTCATCCAATATATCCCTAAAAAGGGCACTCGAGGCCCTAAAACATGCAATTGAAACGGTTTAGGACCAAACCGAGAACATTAAAATTTTTTCGATTATTTACACAAATCATAACAATTTATTTCACTATTCATAATAAAACTGTCCAGCTGCATAATAGTCACTAAATTAATTATAACTCAAGTTATGAAACTCAAAATTTAAATCCGTAAATTTTCTCTGAAACTAGACTCATATATATTCTTACCATAATTTTTCTAGAATTTTTGGTTTGGCCAATTAATACAGTTTATTCATTAAAGCCTCCCCTATTTAGCTGCCCAATAGTTCTGACCACTCTTCACTAACATTTCAATTTCTCTTTATAAACAGTTCAAAAGATGTTCACATTTGTTTTTTATAAAAATAGACTCAATAAGGAATCTAACCATATAAATTATGTTCCATAATTATTTTTGTACAACTTTTAATGATTTTTACAAGTCAAAACAGGGGATCACGAAATCACTCTGAACTAGTCTCACCATTTAATTCTATTTCTACAATTTTTAGTGATTTTTCAAAATCACATCACTGCTGCTGTCCCGGAACTATTCCATGGCCAACTTTTACTCTCTCATAATTTCTTTGTATAAACTATCATTTAGGTATACATAACACCGAAACATGTTCTTAATTAGCCATGTCAATAGGTACTCATTATCAAGTATTCACCTGCCATTCTTTAGTCATATCATAAGGACATACACAAAATGGCCAAGTCCCTATACATGCCATAACTTAAAACGTTTCAAATCACAAAATACCAAGATAGCCCTTTGATAGTGTGATACAATCTTCGACGTCCTTACGATCCCCGAGTTGGCTAGGATATACTATAAAAAGAGAGAAAAGAAAGGGAGTAAGCATAAAGCTTAGTAAGTTTGCATGTAAATAAATAACAACATTCTAAATGAATTATAAAGATAACTTTAACCTTCAAGCTCAATATGGATAAGTCTTGAATTTTCTTACTTGAACCTTTCAAACATGGACTTATCTTACCTTTCCTTGAGTATACTCTTTAAATTTCCCGTTGAACCACTTGGAATACTAAGGATACATGGGTACCTTTCCTTTTTAAACTTACCATTGCCATGTCTTGACATGGTCTTACGTGGTATCCTTGCCTTATGAACTCACCATTGCCATGTCTTGGCATGGTCTTACATGGGATCTTTGCCTTCTAGTAGCTTATCAATGCCATGTCTTGACATGCACTTACATGATTTCCTTGCCTTGTAAAACTTACCAATGCCATGCCTTGGCATGATCTTACTTGGTATCCTTAATCCCTAATGTCATGACATTTGTATCCTATACATTCCTAAGGTTCAACCGGGACTTTTAAGTATCATTTCACCATCAATTCTTACTTGAGCCATCAATGAGTAAATTCGTAAAATAAAAATATAGATGCTGAAAAATAACAGTATTAAATATAAATAACAAAACATTACATTTATTTACTACAAACTTATCTCGATACAAAATACGATTAAATATTTTGATCCAGTTCTCAACCTTTTTCTTTCCCTAGTCTAACCCCAAATTTCTTTCTTCTTGATCTATAATAGAAAATTTAGCTTATTTAATACTCACATTTATCAAAACAGTCCTTGACTCTAACTTTGGCAAAATTATGATTTTGCCCCTAAACTTTTGCATATTTACACCTTTGCCCCAAAGCTCAAAAATTAAACTTTATCTCTAATTCTTATGTTTTAGGACATGTTGATCATTATTTTCCTTCTATGGCCATCAAATTCTCACTCTAACATGTACTTATGAACATTAGGTATTTTTACCGATTATGTCGTTTTACTCGTTTTTGGTTAAAATCGCTTAGCACAAGTTGTTTAGCATTTGTCTCCTTGAAGTTTTGGCCTAATAAAGAAGATGGACAACATTTTTCCATCTTTTTCCCTTTTTAATCTTTTAATTACCAAATGACTAAAATGCCCTTCATTAAAACTTTAGTTATTTTTATCTATGTATGTCCATTTTTGTCCATGAAAACCTAATGGTCTAAGTACCATTTAAGGATCTCTACTTCAATTATGCTCTTCAATTTAATCCTTTCCTATCTAGAACTCATATTTATCAACTTTTTCAAACAAGCCCTAGTAGGCAAATTAAACATGTAATTCATAAAATTTTCTATCAATACTCTAACACATGCATCTAGTCACTTGGTAAATTTTAAAAATTAATCGGAATAAATTTTTCTCTCAGATTCGTGGTTTCGCAACCACTATTCCGTTTAGGCCCTATTTCGAGATGTTACATTTCTCCCCCTTTAGGGATTTTCGTCCCCGAAAATCTTACCTGCGAATAGATTTGGATACTGTTTTCGCATAACCTCTTCAGGCTTTCATGTAGCCTCATCTACCCCATGCCTATTCCATAATACTTTCACAAGTGTAATACTTTTTTTCCTTAGTTGCTTGACCTCTTGAGCTAAAATCTTTACCGGTTCTTCACCGTAAGTCATGTCTTGTTGAATCTCAACCTCTGCCTGTGAAATCACATGTGACAGATCAGAACGGTAATGATGTAACATGGACACATGGAACACGTCATGAATCTTCTCTAACTCTGTCAGCAAAGCTAACCGATATGCTAATGGCCCAACTCTTTCAGTCACCTCAGACGGTCTAATAAAATGTGGACTTAGTTTGCCTTTCTTGCCAACTCTAAAAACTTTCATCCACAGGGATACTTTCAAGAACACTTTGTCACTAACTTGATACTCAATCTCTTTTCTTTTCAAGTTTGCATAAGACTTCTGTCTATCTGAAGCTGCTTTCAAGCAATCTATGATAACTTTCACTTTCTCTTCAGTTTCTTTAACTAAATTAACCCCGTAAATTTGATTTTCTTTAAGCTCTGTCTAATACAAAGATGTGCGGTATTTACGTCCATACAAAACTTCATAAGGTGCCATCTTCAAACTCGACTGGTAACTATTATTATAGGCAAACTCTACGAACGGCAAATATTTCTCCCAATAACCTTGAAATTCTAAGACACAACATCTGAGCATATCCTCAAGCACTCATATGAACATCATAAGAAGCACTCATAAGAAGCACTCATATGAACAACATACAAGCAAGAGTTGGCTTTGGGAGTCACCTAATACTCACGAACATCAGCTTGATTTCCAGATCTCAACATCCATCTAAAAACCTCAGTAGTCCACAACTTGTAAGGCATAAACATACCATTTAAACTCATTCGTATTATCTTTATAATCATCTCAACCTTAAGAAAATCCTTATGCAGAGTCTTACTTTACCATTTTCTTATTCACCCTCTTAAAAACTTATCATTACAGAAGTTAATATGTAAGAACCATAATACTTACCTAGGATATACCTAAACACTAAAATTTCTTAGCCAAATTTTAATACAACCCTAATAAATACTTGTAAACATTAAATAAATATTCAAATGTGACTCACTTGTTGGAATCTTAAAACCACTATTTTCGACACCACTAAAAATGAGTTGTTACAACTCTTTTCCCTAAAGTCCCCAAAAATCTTACTAGATAATAGATTCGAGTATTGTACTTTTATAGTTTCCTCGGGTTCCCAAGTTGCTTCCTCGACACCGTGACATTGCCAAAGAACTTTTACTAATGATATTTGCTTGTTTCAAAGTTCTTTAACCTCCCAAGCTAAAATCTCAACCAGTTATTCATTAAAGGTTATGTCAAGCTGTAATTCTATCTCAACCGGAGAAATCACATACGAAGGGTCTGATCTGTACCATCTCAACATCGATGTGTGAAAAACATTATGAATCTTTTCTAGTTCTGATGATAATGCCAAATGGTAAGCTACTGAACCTATTCTCTCAATAATTTCATACGAACCAATAAATATCAAGATGAGTTTTGCTTTTCGGTTGAATCGAAGAACTTTCTTCCAAGGTGAAACTTTCAGAAATACTTTCTCGCCAACCTAAAACTTATTGTCTTTTCTTTTTAAGTCGGCATACGATTTCTGATGATCTGAAGCTTCTTTCAAACAATCTCGAATAATTCTAACTTTATATTCAGTCTCACGGATCAAATCTATGCCAAAAATCTTTTTATCACTTAATTCAGTCCAATACAATGGATTTCTACATTTTTGACCATATAAAACCTCATATGGTGCCATTTTAATACTCGTCTGGTAACTGTTATTATATGAAAATTCAGCCAATGGAATAAACTTTTCCCAGTTACCTTTAAACTCGAGTATACAATATCAGAGCATATCTTCAAGTACCTAAATTACCCATTCTAATTGACCATTTGATTGTGGATGAAAAGTTGTACTGAATTACAATTTAGTACCCAAAGCCTCGTTTAATTTACCACAAAATCTTGAGGTAAATATCAGATCACAATCGAAAATTATTAATAATGACACATAGTACAACCTGACTATTTCTAATACATACAACTCTGCTAATTTATCAAGTGAATAATCTGTACGTACAGGTATAAAATGTGCAGACTTCGTTAACTGATCAACTACCACCTAGATCGCATCTTTCTTTCTTGGCATCAACGATAACCCTGATACGAAGTCCATAGTTGCACATTCCCATTTCCACTCGAGAATCATAATAGTTTACAACAACCCAAATGGAACTTGATGCTCGGCTTTTACCTATTGGCACACAAGGCATTTAGATACAAACTCATAAATTTCATGTTTCATTCCCGACCACCAATATATATGTTTCAAATTACAATACATTTTTGTACTTCCTAGGTGTAATGAATAAACACTGTTATGAGCTTCATTTAAAATGTTTTGTTTGAGCTGTAAATCATCATGTATGCACAATTAGTTACAAAAATATAAACTGTTATCCGCACCAATATTAAATTTAGTTGCTTGACCACTTTCAAACATTCTTCGCTTAACTAAAAAATTAGAATCATCAAATTGTAGTTCTTGAATATTCTGTAAAAACAAAGGTTTAGCCCCTAACTCAGCTAAAATAGCACAATCATAATTTAATTGAAGTTGAGCATTTATTACTCGGAGAGCAAAAAAGAGATTTATGACTCAAAGCTTCGACAACAACGTTCAATTTACCCAGATGGTAATCTATCACCATATCATAATTTTTAAGTAACTCTAACCACCTCTGTTGTCGCAAATTCAAATATTTTTGTGTCATCAAATACTTCAAGCTTTTATAATCAGTGAAAACATGACATTTCTCACCGTAAAGATAGTGATGCCAAATCTTTAACACAAAAACAACTGCAGCGAATTCAAGATCATGTGTCGGGTAGTTCTTTTCGTGAATCTTAAGTTGTCGATATGCATGTGCAATAACCATACCCTCCTACATTAAAACACATCCCAAATCGCTTAGAGAACCATCGTTGTAGATAAAAAATTCTTTTCCTAATTCAGGTGGTGCCAACACTTGGTGCCCTTGTCAACATATTTTTCAACAGATCAAAACTTTGCTGACGCTTTACAAACCATACAAAGCTAACATCTTTCTTTAACAGCTTCCTCATTGGTAACATTATTATCAAAAAGTTTTTAACAAACCGTTGATAACAGCCAGCTAAACCTAAGAAACTACATACCTCAAAAACGTTTCATGAAGGTTTCTAGTTCAAAATAATAGAGATCTTCCTCGGATCAACTTGTATTCCTTCAACTAAGATTAGATGACCAGGAAATTTGACTTCTTTTAACTAAAATTTACATTTACTAAATTTGGTGTACAATTGTTTCTTATGCAAGGTTTGTAGTACAATCCTCAAATGATAAGCATGCTCTAATTCATTTTTAGAATAAATCAATATGTCATGAATAAAAACAAAAACGAAGTTGTCAAGATGTGGCTAAAAAACTCGATTCATCAAATCCATAAATCTTGTTGGGGAATTCGTTAATCCAAAAGGCATAACTAAAAACTCGTAGTGCCCGTAATGAGTTTTGAATGTTGTTTTTGGTACATCAACATCTTTTACTCTCAACTAATAGTAATCGAATATAATATCAATCTTTAAAAACACGGAGGCACCTTTCAACTGATCAAATAAATCATCAATACGAGGCAATGAGTTTTTATTCTTTATCGTGACTTTGTTCAATTGTTGACAATCTATACACAACCTCATCAACCCATATTTCTTCTTTACAAACAAAATAGCTGGACCCCATGGTTATGTACTCAGTTGAATAAAACCTCTATCAATTAGTTCTTGCAATTGAGCTTTTAATTATTTTAGTTCGGTCGGGGCCATTCTAAATGCAGCAACTAAAATTGGAGTTATTCCTGGCATTAACTCAATAAAACCTAACAAATCCTTAGGAAAAACGTCTGTAAACTCGCATACTGTAGACACCTGATCAACTTTCTTTTTTGTTATTCCAGAATCTAAAATATAAGCTAAAAATGCACCAAAACCTTTTTAGATAAGTTTTTGTGCTAAAATCACTAAAATTATATTTGAACTAAAATCAGACTTCGTGGATTCAGCTAAAATCGTTTCACCATTCTGACATCATAAATCAATCTATTTTTGTCAGCAGTTCACAATACATCATGAATAGTCAACCAATCCTGTAACGCCCCAAATCCTTTATAATTATTTTCGTATGTTGTTACAAATATCTGTCTGTTTCAATAGTTATGTGTTTTGGGAGTGTCTAAGAAGTCTTTGGTTCAATCCTTAGCTTGGGCAAATTTTTGTTTTTAATTATATAAAGTCTTGCTTTAGTCAGTAGGCTTATAAATAAATTTTGGAGAAAAATGTCAGAATGGGCCTGCTGGTCTAGTGGTTAAATAGAGTGTTAATGTGGCAAGCGGTCTGGAGTTCGAATCCTTGCTTCCGTAAGAGGGGTCAAATTTTTGCTATTATAGACGGCTAGTGTTTGTGTTTTATTAAAAGTCTAAGTAGTGGAAAGGTTGGAGTGTTTTAAGGAGGAAATTATGGGATTGAGGGAGTATCCTGATTTGGTGGTTTTAGAATTCGGCTCTCTCCCCTTATTTTGCTAATTTCGGTCTTTTATAGAGTCTTTTGGTGTTTTATTTTTCAATTTCTTTTTTGTTTGGTTTTCTTTTTGCCAATTTATCCTGCTTCTCCAAACACCTTCCTTGTGTTGCCAATTTTCTTCATTCCAACCCTGTTGATTCAATTTCTATTTTACTAATTTGCTCATCTTGATTTTTTCTCTTCATGAAGACCTTTGTTGAATATTGCTAGTGGGGAGTTTGCTACATCTTGTGGTTCTATTTAGCCTAGTCCCTTCCCACTACTGACATCCCCTTCACCTCTCTTATCAATTCTTTTTCTTCTGCGTCCCTTTTTATGCCATTTTCTACTTTTCTCCCTTACTATCGTCCTTATCATTTTCTGGTCTCTGTTGAGTTATTGTGACTTTGGTCTTTCCCATTGGTTTTATTTAGCAATAGTTTCTTTCCTCTTTCACGGTTTTGCGCTTTTGGTAAGTTAATTTTTGGTTTTGGTTCAAATTGTTCATACGAATAATTATTAATAAAAGTTTGGCTAGATTGCAGGTTGTAATCGAGGGACTAGTGATTATTCATAATCAACGGTTTAAGTGTGTAAGGCCTCAGTTGTTCAAATAAGGTAAGTGGCAGTCGATCTTTTGGACAAGTGTTTTGAGAACGGGTTGTTTTATTCCAATTGATATGTGATTAATTGTGTGTTATGATTGAACATAGGTTTAGAGTGTTTAAGAACAGTGTGTGCATTTTTCGTAACCAGGTGTGTAAATACAACTCTGCAAACTAAAATCGGCGAAAAGCTGAAAAGTGTGAATTATCGATGCCACACGAGCGTGCAGCTACCTATGAGGTAGGCCGTGTGACAAATATAGGCATAAGATCGGCGGGGCTAGCCAAGTGCGATTCATGGGCAGGGTCGAATTGGGTTGTGTGGGCCCCATGGTCGTGTGGGCCCCATACTAGTGAACCACACGGTCGTGTGGGTTTATTGAGCCAGGCCGTGTGATTCAAACGACTAAGGCCATTTTGGGCCTTGTGGGCCACACGGGTGTGTGGGCCTACATAGGAAAATTACATGCGCTTGTAGGCCCATTTTCACTGTTTGGCTGTTAAGGTTGCATAGGTCGCCTGAGTCGACTGTGGACCTACTATAGTGTTGGTAAGCTTTACCTAGATCCCTAACTGACTGTATGATATTAGAATATGTATGACTGTATACTGAGCATGATATTTATACTATTCTAATTATATGCATGTTTCTATGAGATGGCATGTCACGACTGTATGATGCATTGCATGGGGTTGGGATAATATGATTGGAGGAAGTGTACTGATTTGAAAGCTCTGCTACAAATCACTGATGGCTCTAAGCCTATTATACTGGTAGCTTCACTACAAATACTGTTTAGTGCCGCAACCCGTGCTAATTTGTAAATGTAGGGATGGGTGGGTGATTTATTCCCCACAGGAGTACAATGTTGGACAGGAGATCGTGTATAACCGTTGGTTGGTAGGACATGCATTCTGATACTGTAACTGTTACTGATACTGTATTAGGCTAAGGCCCTACTGATTACTGATAATGTGATAGGCTAAGGCCCAAATTGATACTGCTACTATGAAGGGCTTAGGCCTAGTCTGTTACTGCTTACATTTTGACTGTATAATTGCATGGGGATTACACACTGTGTTTTCATAAACTCACCTCTTTTGTTTTATTGTACAGGTAATCCCCAATCATAAGTGGATCGGTGTACCGAGGGACTCAAAGGTGGCCACACGACCACATATATTTTCGTACTGGATTATGTTTTTAAGTATTATTATTTGGGGTATTTTTACTGTAATATGGCCTTTTTGAATTTTCATGGTTAATTTGGGATTTTTATTGCTTTTACAACTGCCAGTAGTAGGATTAATCGAGTTTTCAAAATGAATCAAATGCTTTAACAAAACATACTCAAACACGCAAACTGAATTAAAAAGCTTCTGCAATAAGGGGCATTTTGAAAATTAACAACATTTTGAAATAGAATAATTTTGTGGTAATGGACAACATTTTGGAAATGAATGATGCATCCTAGAATTAACACAAGTTTTTGTAAAGAGAATAAATAAGAAAATAGATTTTTACGATAACATATTTATTTCAAAAAACACTACCATGTGACATTGCAGGATTCGGCCGTAACGTCTAGGCCGAGTTTGGGGTGTTACAAATCCATTCCCAAGATAATGTCAAATTCGTTAAATGGAAGTAACATTAAATTAGTAGGAAAGTCGTAACGTTGAATTTTTAGTGGACACTATTTGAATACCAAATCAACCACGACACTCTGACCTAGTGGATTCATTAATTTAACAACATAATTGGTTGGCTCAACTGGTAAATTCTTTTTAGTTACTAACGTAGTGCATATATATGAATGCATCGATCCAGGGTCAATTAATCCATACATAATAACATCAAAGATAGAAAAGGTACCAACAATAAAATCTGGCGGGAACATGAGCTTTCGATTGAACGGTCATATCTTTGGTTACACTTCTACTGACTCTTGCAGCACCACAATTTCCTGGTTTTCTGCTTCTTGTAGATGTAATGATAGGTTTTGCATTCTGATCTCTATTTGACTCAGGTCGCTTCGGGCAATCTCTTTCATAATGATCAAGAGATCCAGAAATAAAATAAGATTTGTCTTTTAGTCTAAACTTGCCAAAATGATTTCAGCCACAATGGTTACATTCTGGTTTGCTTACATTTTGGATGCTACCCATGCTAGTCACTAAAGGCGCTAGTGATCTCATATTGTTCTGTCTAGATCAATCTCTGCCTGAGAACCTGGTTCATTCTGAAAATGGTCACTAGTTTCTTTCATTTTCTTCTATGGAGAAGCAAAAAATGTTCAATGTGAATTTCGTTTATAGAAATAATAAGCTTTCATCTTTCTCTGTTTCTTATGATTGTGCAATGCTTCCATTTTCTGAGCTCTGTCAAACAAAACCACAAATTCTCTTATTTTCATTGCACTCACCAATAGCTTGATCTCATCATTTAAGCTATCTTCAAAATGACTAAACATTTTTTCTTTAGAAGAAATAATCTCACGAGCATACTTATTGAGTTGAACAAACTCAAGCTCATATTCCGCCACTGATCTGTTACCTTGCTTTAACTCAAAGAGTCCTTCTTCTTTACATCAAGGTATCTTCTATTGACATTTCTTTTGGAGCTCAATTTTGAAGAATTCTCAGTTTACTCGCTCCTTAGGTACAACCGTAGTTAGAGTTGTCCACCAGTAAAAAGCTTCCTCTTTTAATAGTGATGTTGCACATCTCAGATAATCTTTAGGAAGACACAACATTTCCTCTAAAACCCTCAACGTGTGCTCTAACAAATATTCATATTTAACTGGATTATCACTCACATTACCATGGAACTCTTTATCCCCATGGTTTTAGATTTTATAAATAGTAATTCTTTGAGTACTTGGTCGTGTAGGGCTTTGAGGATAAGGGGGTTGAGGTTGTCAAGCTGCGGGATTAGCTCACATGTAAGTATTAAATATATCTTGCATCATATGGAAGAATGCATTAGGAGCCTCTTCTTTAAGCTTTTGAAATTTAGGTACATTTCAAGCAGCCCTTTGATCTGTGGCTAGAAAATTACTTTGTAACACCCCTAACCCATCTCCATTGCTGGATTAGGGTTATGGAACATTATCATACAATCAAAAATCATTTATAAAAATAACATTAAATAAATTAATCTCATTCAGAACATATCAAACACAAACATTTGGTCCCTAAATCAAGCCTTTAAGGCCCTAAAAATAGGTTAGAAGTAATTCGGGACTAATTTGTAACAAAACAAAAATTTAAAAAAAATAGACACAAATGTGAAAACAGGGGTCACACGGCTGTGTAATATTTGAACAAAGGGACACACGGCCGTGTCTCAGCCCGTGTAACTCTCTGAGTTGCCATACACAACTGTGTGTCAAGCCGTGTGCTAGGCCGTATGACTCACTGACTTAAAACACTAAGATTTTACAAATGACACACAGTCATGTCGCCAGGCCGTGTGTGTCACACGGTCGTATGACAGCTCGTGTCCCAGCTGTGTGATCCCAAAATTTACCTAAAATCAAGACATTTCAAGTCCAATTCATACTTGACCATTCATACCATATGGGCACACATTCAAGGGATTTAAACATCATTCAAACAAACATAAATATGTCATTTCAAACACCCTAATTCATCTAACCAATATGCCATTCAAAGGCACCACAATTCTATCAAAACATCTGTAGAAACCATTTTTAAATTTATGAAAAACGGGGATCGACTTTAAAACGAAAATGGAGTCACCACCGATCTTTTTCGAGGTGTGATCGAATCACCTTGAGATTGATCGTTTTAAAAATATCTTGATTTATTAAAACAATGATTTTGGTCTACAAAATTCAAAAAACGGGTTAAGGAGTCGGTTACGCACGAGGAAGGGTTAACACCCTTGTAACACCCAAAATTGGTACCTAATTGATTAATTTATGTCCTAACGTGAAAAATTTGAAAAGATTTTAAAATACGATCCTTTTATCTAAAAGAACAGTTGGATAAATTGAATTGAAAGTTAAGACCCCTTTATCTCGAAGAAATAAAATGTCACACCCAGTGAGTGAGGATACAACATTTCAAACCTTCGAAACTAAGCTTGTCTTTTAATTTTTGAAACTCATGCATTAAAGTTTAAAAAGTATATTTGGTTATTTGGGCTTTATGAAAAATCAGAACCCAGTAAGTTAGGGCACAATTTCTCAAAATTCCAAACATAGAATATTGCCTTTATTTTTAAAAATCCTTATCTCGAGATAACAAAATGTTATATCCAGTGAGTTAGGACACAACATTTCGAATTCCCAAGAATAAGCTTTTATTTGAAACTTATACGCTTTGAGCTAAAAAGGGTACTTGATTTATTAGATTCAACGAGGAAAATTGGAACCCAGTGAGTTAGGGCACAATTCACTCGAAGCCCCCAAATACGAGTATTGCCTTATTTTTGAAAAACTTTGAATAAAATGATTTCAAAACTTAAACGAGATTAAAATACGACCTTTTAAGTGAATTGAATGCGATGAAATGATAATATACAACGCAAAGTAATAATTCATATAAAATGTTGCACTAATGATTCACAACAACCAATAAATACAAATTAAGGATTACAATTCACATAATAACAATAATCACATAACATGTTATCCTAATATCCACATTAATATAAAATGAAATAAGTAGTAAGAAAATTTAAAATAAAATATAAGACAATTCTAAGCAAATGATAAAAAAATTAAAATGGACGCTATAAAATCGACCTAAAGTATATAAAATAATTTAAATAAAAAAAACTAGTATACAACTCAATTCAAAATAAAATAATATATAAAACTTTTTTGAAAATATCCTATAAACAATTCAAAATATATAATGTGTGAAAAAGGTAAAAAAAAAATAATATATGAAAATATTAAAGTAAGTAATGTATAAAAAAATGGACACGAGCGTTATATAATAATTTAAAACAGATAATAACAAAAAGGGATTTTATGAATAAATACAAAAAATATATATAAAACATTCTAAACCAAATTATATATATCTTTAACATAGATAAAATGCATTTGAGTTGGAAATAAATAATATATATAAAAATGTTTAATGAATAATATATAAACAAAATAAAAACAAATAATAAATAGAAAATATAAAAGAGATCCAAAATAAATAGTTAAAAAAAAATTATGTACACAAATAAACCGTGTATAAAAATTTATAATAATAAAACAACCAAAAGAATATATATATATATATATATATATATATAAAAGAATTTAAAATAAATAAGTAAAGCCATGTAAAATAAATAGTACATATAAAATAATTCAAATAAAATATGTTGAATCAAATTTTTAAAAATAATTTAAAATAATGGATAATATAAAACATGGTCAATCAATAAATAATTTAAAAGAAAAAGAAATAGTTTAGAAAAATCGAAATTTAAAAGAAAAAGGATCCAATTGAAATAAAAACAAAATCAAAAAGATAATTCATAAATAAACAAATCATCAAAATAGAATTAAGGACTAAATTACAATGAGAATAAATAAATGAGGACTAAGAAGGCAAATTTTCCCAATTACTAAAACGCAGTGTTTAGTCGCGGGTTAAAATGAAATGGCGCAAACTTCATGGGCGGAATTTTAAAATACAAAAGAAACAGATATAGGGCCCAATCGAATGACAGCGTGAGATGGAGGGACTAAATGCATAAAGTACCCCAAAGCAGCAAAATGCGCGGATCCTCCCCGAGTTGGGTCACGCGCGCGGGGGTCGCCATTAAAACGACGCCATTTTGTATTAAAAAGGCCTTTGATAAAACGATGCCGTTTTATGCAGTATAAGGGATGAAATTTTTTTTTGAATTTCATTTTCTTCTTTTCTTCTAAAAAAAAAAAACCCTAAAACTCTCAAATGCCCCCTTCCCCCTTTCGGTCTTTCCCACGACCTAGGGCTTCCCGATGCCTGTCGCACCGCCGTCGTGGGCCAATGGCCGGCGTTGCGCGAAAAGGACCTTCCGGCAACTAGGGGACCAAGGTAAGCACTCATTTCTGTTATCTTTTGTGCATAGAAATAAATAAATAAAAATAAAATAAAATACAAATTTTGAGAATAAGATTCAAAATGATAATCACCTTTTTTTATTTATTATTCGTTTCGTATTTTCTCTTTGATCCGTAAAAAAAAGGAACCCACTACGTTGGTTGTTTGTGGCTTTTTATAGCCGAATAATAATTAAAAAAAAGAAAATACAAATTCTTTTTTCTATTTTTTTGCTTTTTCTTGCTGTATTATTGTTGTCCATTTTGTTGTTGTGGTTTGTTAGTTTGTAGGTACAAGGCCAGCTGGATGTGACGTGGGCGTATGGAGGAGGAGGCCCAAAGGAGCGACACTCGTAGGCGCTAGTAAGGAGGCAGCAATGGCACTGGGAAATTCTTAGAAACCCTTAGGGTTTCTGGAAGTTTTGAATGATTTGGGCCACTCGGGCCTTGTATACCTTTTGGGTTTGGTTTGTAAATGGGCTAGGGTTGTTTAGGTTAAAGTTTAGGCTGGTATCAAATAAATTTGGGCTATTTGTTTGGGTCTGATGTTGGGTTTAATTTGGGCCTAGGGTATTAGGTTTTAATCGGGCTTGTAAATGGACATTTGGATTTTGAACTTTGATTTTGGATTTTTATATTTTGGTTTATTTATTTTGGGCCCGAACAGATTGGGCTTGCTACAACATCATTTACCAAAACAAGTCAACATTGCCATAATTCAAACATAAAAACCCTAATTCAATTATCTACCACATGATACCACAATTGACCATTTTCAAGCCATCACAAACATACGAAAAGGACCTTATATACAAGCACTTAAAAGTGACCAAAATGACATAACCTGGTGAAGTGTTAAGGTTTACCAAACCAAACATAAACTTCAAAGAAAATATAAACCAAATCACCATTAACACATTCATAAGCTACCATTTCAAAATATCCTATACATGCCATTATTAACCTTGGCGAAAACACTCAAAAACTACCAAAATTATTGCTAGATAGTGTGATAGGTCTTCAATGAGCTTCCAATCGAACGAGCTTTCGATAATCTAAAAAATAAAAGAAAGTAACTATTTAAGAAACGAGTACTTAGTAAGCTCGTATAAACTTAAACATAACTTACCATTTCATTAATACAATTCAGAGATTAAGCATAAATCATTACCAATGCCATAACCTTAGTATAAGGCTATACAACATCATCAAACTCACAAGTTAGTAGACCTGTCTATGATACAAATGAATTCAACCATAAGATAAGTAGATTTCCATATATAAACACATCATTCAAATCATCAATTTTTTTCATAAAATCATGATTCGTTACATTTGCATACTTAATATTTCATTTCCTTTTCTTCCCATTGAACCATCTAGAATTACATCGAATACTCAGGAATGCTCACACATAGTGTGCCTTTCCATATAATTGTAACACCTTTCCATATAATCGTAACATTTTCTTTACATCAATGCTCACACGAGCTGTGAAATGGGCCTATTCACGCGAGTTGTGGGTCAGAATGTAAGCTACACGATGTTGCTCACACGAGCTGTGGAGAATTTGCAACAAATGCAGGACCTTAGCCATTGGTAGGACATTCAAGACCAACACCCGAAACATGATTAGGACATTCAAGTCATTAAATAAATATTAAAATAATAATTCACTCATTGGAATCGTGGTCCCAAAACCACTGTTTCTAATACCACTAAAAATGAGTTGTTACATACTTTGTGCATCGTCGAATATTGTTCAATCGAAACCAGTTGACATCTTTAATCTATCAGAAAATAAGTCAAACTGATTAAGAGTAATCACACTATCACAGGTTATGAAATGGCATGTATTCTAGACTCAATACATGTTACGTTCAGTTCTAGAACCAATTAAATCATAACTCTGATACCACTAAATGTAACATCCCTAACCCATCTTCGTTGTTGGATTAGAGTTATGGAATATGACCGAATAATTCAAAACATTTAACTTCAAATAGAAACAATTTTGCAAATTAAATTATAACATTTAATAACTCCTTTCAACGAAGATAGAAATACACTTATGGGCCTTAAACCGAGCCTACATAGCCCTAAAATAGTTTGGGAACGTTTAGGGATCATTTTTAAACAAATCAAAAAAATTTGGAAAATTTGACAATTTTTGAAAACAGGGGTCACATGACCATGTGGCCAGGCCGTTTGACATAGCCTAGACCGTGTGAACATTCGAAGTATGGGACATGCGGTCGTGTCCTAGCCCGTGTGAGTATGCAAAATAAGGTCACGCATTTGTGTCGTTGGTCGTGTGCTAGGCCGTGTTCAATCCGATGTTAAGTCACACGACCGTGTCACTAACAAGGTGCCAAACCGTGTTACATACTAACTTAAAACACACAATTGTGTAAAGAGACCATGTGCAACACATGGCCGTGTGGCAGGCAGTGTCCCAGGCTACGTGTAACACCCTAACCCGTATCCTCTCCGGAACAGGGTTATGAAGCATTACCAGAGTTTACAGAACAAATACAGATAATTCATGTTATTCATTATTCATATTCAAAATCTATCATATCCCTTGATTGGACCCTCAAGACCCAATTTAAGCATTAAAAACAAGTCGGGACTAAATTAGAAAATCAGGGAATTTTTCATGAAATTTTAAAAATTTTCTTATATACAAAGGTCACACTCCTGGTGGTCAAGCCGTGTGGCTCATACGGCCAGATGACATGCCCATGTCTCAGGCCGTGTGGCATGTGAGGTAGGACACATGCCTGTGTCCCTAACTAGTGTAACTCTCTGACTTGTAATTTAATTAATTGCATGGGTCACACGGCCAAGTTACACGCCTGTGTGCTAGGTCGTGTGGTCAATTTGATTTTTGAAAACTAGGTGCATGTTTCACATGGCTGAGATACACGCTCGTGTCTCTGCCTGTGTGCCCAATTCTAAGTATTCTGTTTCTCAATTTTAAGATGTAGGAGACACACAGCCAAACCATATGTCCATGTGCCAGGCCATGTATCGCACATGGTCAAGACACACGCCCGTGTGTCTACCCGAGTAGACGAAATAAGGTCATTTCCTAGCCTTATTTCTCACCTAAATTTGCCAAAAACTTACACCAATACTTGCAATCATATACCAACCAATTCAAGCATTATAACCAAGTCAATATTATCATCTAACATGATGTTTCATCTCATACATTCAAGTTTATAATCTTACCTTTTATAAACATACATGTTTAACCTAACTCAATTAAACAATAATAAACACTTATGTATATATCATAATTTAACCTTATGAATATATTCCAAAACAACATAAGCCATACCATTACTAGCCATTCCAATGGCTAGATTACAATAAAAACATTTATATACTTTTACTTGTTGCCATTAGCCTATACATGCCATTGTTCCAAAACAAGTTTGCTATTTATACCAAAATGAGCTGAAAGATAGTGTGATGTTGCTTTGACCCACGTCCAAACTTTACGAGCTTCCGAGCACTATAAAACAGAGGAAAATAAAACCTAGTAAGCATTTAATGCTTGGTAAGTTCGTATAACAGGAATTAAACTTACCAATCATATTCATTTAAGTAAGCATAATAATAACATGCTTCCCAACAAGTTGGCAAGTTTGCCTAATCACATACACTCAATTAAACAAGTTAGTCACATAATTCACATGTACATGAATTAAACATGGATCAGCTCATCATGATACACTTTCAGGTATTTCAGGTGCACTCAAGATATAATTCATTTAAGCCCATAATTTCTCATTTCTGGGATTTATCCATTGAATCATTGAAACTTCGATGGATACTCAGGTAGTACACACAAGGTGTACAAAACTATATTTCGTCAACTCATAATTAGGGGTACCCAATAGGGCACATAATTAGGAGCACACTCTCGAGCCACATATATCAGGGTGCTTAGATGAGCCATGTAACATGACGCTTATCCAGGCTAAACAGGAAAGTCATAAGAGTTTTAATCAGGGAGCTCATAGAGCTAAACAGATAACTCTGAAGAGTTAATATTAGGGAGCACCAGATAAGGTAACAGGGAGTTCAAGCGAGCCATGTCAGGAAGCTCAGAAGAGCTTATATCAGGACGATAACGTAGAGCTACATTTGTGTCCGCATTACATGCTGCATCACAACTGATCGAAACATGTAACAAGATGCTCACATAGTGCTACAGTAGTGTGCAACATATGCTGAATCACTACCTATCAGGATACTTGCAAGAATTTTTTAACAAGATGCTCGAAAGGGCTATATCATGATTACTTATCCGAGCTAAATCCTATCTGCAACATATGCAGAACCATTTTCAATTTAGGCAATCACCTATACATCAAAATTCAATATTCAAACGGAATTTAATATTTTTGAACTTATTTCGGGCTTATAATTATTTCATGCATTTATAACATTTATATAATCCACATAAGCACATACCATATTCAATCCACATACAATATTCAATTAAAACATACTAACATGTATAATTAAGTTACACAAACTTACCTTAATAATCGTCCGTATAAGAAAATTCTACTAATCTGAAACTTTTTCTTTTCCTGGATCTAGCTTCGAATTTGAGTTGTTCGGATCCAATTAAGCTAGATTAGTTTCTTTCCTCTCTCCTAAGGTTTCCATGGAATTTGGGGAATTAAGATGATATAAAATGATGATATTTAGCCTCTATTTTATTTATCATCTTTTAATTATTCTCTTTGCCAATTTAGTCCTTATCCTTTTCTAATTTTTCCATGGATGAATCATCGAAAATATCTACTAACTTTTCTTCAATGGTCTAATTACCATATAAGGACCTCAAGTTTTGAATTCCATAGCTATTTAATACCTATAGCTTCTAAAATTTAACTTTTGAATTTTATGCAATTTGGTCCTTTCCATAATTAATCACTTAATAAGTAAAATATTCTTATTAGTATTTTCATATAACAATCCTATCATAATGTACACCATGCAATAATATTAAAATAAATTTTCTTTCTGATTAAGATTTGGGGCCTCGAAACCACTATTTCGATTTCACTGAAATTGAGCTGTTACTACTCTCCCCCTTAAGAATTTTCGTCTTTGAAAATCTTACCAGTGAAAATGTAACACCCTTTACCTAGTTTCGATGTCAAAAACGAGTACGAGGCATTACCGGACAATATCACAACCAATCATACAAATATGAGCCATAAAATTTCATTCCAATTTAAAACTTTTACATAATATACCATACGATCCTTAAAATGGGCCTTCTGGGCCCAAAACATGATTTGGGAGTTGTCCGAGACCAAACCGAGATCTTAGAAGAATTTTGGAAAATTAGGTCAAAAAGAGGGCACACGCCCGTGTGAGACAGGGACAAGCCTGTGTGGGCAAGCCGTGTGGTCACAAACGCCCGTGTCCCCTACCCGTGTTGAATTATTGGAAAATTATTTTTCATTTCGAACCTACAAGGGTTTTCATACGACCGAGCACATGCTCGTGTCTATGGCCCGTGTCCTTCACAGGGCTCGACACGCCCGTGTGGCCTTCCCGTTTGAAAAATTGGGACATTCTATTTAAGACGTCAGCATGCAATTTTGGTCACACGGCCACGGGACACGCCCGTGTGACCAGGCTGTGTGATGTCCTTATTCTCCGAAATTTCACGCAAAGTTCACACGCCCTACATACATGGCCGTGGTGGCTGGCCGTGTGGCCCTAAGTTAGGCTATTTTCCAAGCCATTCTTTGTCCCAAAACACATACAAATTATACCATTTTTTTACCACATTCCATGCACATTTTTAGGCATCTAAATGACCTCATTTAACCATCAATCATCCATTTCAACTTAACCACACACAAACACACCAAGCATTCCATGAATTACCTCATAAGGATATATAAATAACTAATATCATCATTGGCCAAATCACATGGCCTTAATTACAAAATGACTTATCCATTGACAAGTGCCACAATATAGCCAAACCAATATGACATTTCCAACACCACTAAGTCGCTATACATGCCATAGTCCAAAAGAGTACATATTACAATACCAAAAGAATGTTGTGGATAGTGTGGGTGATCCTCTGACGCTTCTCAATCTCCGAGCTGATTTGACTACTCTATAAAACAAGGGAAAAGAGAAAAGAGTAAGCTTTTGAAAAGCTTAGTAAGTCTATGTGTAAACAAAAATAATCACAACAACAAAATTAGCACCTAAGAGGATAACATATCAAGATTTTTGGACATGAGTCTTGTAGTTGCACTTACTTAATTTGACCTTACCACAATCCACATACATATCATAGACATTGCTCACATAAACATACATTTAAATTCTTGCACTTACCATCACATAGTCATATAAAAATGTCACTTAGTGAGCCTTCCATAAACACTTCAGAATAGTAACCAATACTTGGTGGATTTCGCATATAGCTCCACCTTCTTTAATAAATGTTCGAGTTCGTGGTTTATCCACATAGTACCACACTTTCGGGTCAACACAGGTTTTAGTAGTATACACACTTAGCACCACATTTGTGTCACTGTATATATATTAGTGGCATACGCACTTAGCGGCACATTTGTATCAATGTACATATTTGTGGTATATGCACTTAGCACCATGTTTATATCAATGTACGTCTATATTCATGGTGTATCCACTCAGCACCACGTTCTCAAACCTACATGTATAATCGTGGCATATCCACTTAGCACCATGTTAGTAAATCAACATGTATAATCGTGGTATATCCACTTAGCACCACGTTTTTCCATTCTGAGGGTTTATCCGAGATTTCCTTGCTCAATTCCAATTTATCAACTACGATTCACAGTTTTTATCAAGTAATCATACGATATTAAATCTCATTTCATTTCACATGCTACAATAAAATATCATGACATAAATAAAAAACGACACATTATTTACATATAAACTTACCTTGATAACAAAATGAAATAATTTACGATTTAGTCCTAAACCTTGCCCTTGCCTCGGTCAAGGTCAATTCCTCAATCTTCTCGATCTATAATGACACATTTAGACCATTTAATACTCACATTATTCAAAACATCCCAAAAACTTCCTATAACAAATTTTGCAATTTGACCCCTAACTTTCTTAATTTTACACTTTAGTCCATAGGCTCGGTTTATGATTCTCATTCAATTTTCATGCATTTCAAGCCTAGCCAAACACTTTTCCTCTTATAGCAACCCCATTTTTTTATCATTTCACAATTTATGCACATAATATTTCACCTTTTACAATTAGGTCCTTTTTACAATTTTCACCAAAAATCACCTAGTAAAACTTGTTCACCACACTTTAAACTTCCATATTCTGTCACTAGCCATCGAAATACATGCATGTCATTCATGGGTAAAATTTTAAACATTAACCCTAGCTTGAAATAGTGGTAAAAATAGCTAGAGCAAGTTAAGAGGATTTCAAAAATACAAAGAACATTTAAAACGGGGCCATGAGATACTTACAATCAAGCTTGAAAGTTGGAAGAAAACCTAGCTATGGTGTCTATTCATATTCGGCCAAGGGGAGAAGATGGACACCATTTTTGGCCTTATTTTCCCTTTTTATTTCTTTTATTAACTAATGACTAAAATGCCCTTCATTAAAAACCTGTGATATTCCATCCTTCCTTAGACATTTTTGTCCAAACTAAGTTAAAATGGCCTAACTACCTTATAAGGACCTCTAATTAAAGATTACAATTCAATCAAGTACCTCTATGGATTAAAACCCATATTTTTCACCTATTGCAATTTAGACCAACCTATCAAATTGGACATGCAAATAATAAAATTCATGCACCAAAATTTCACATAATTATTCAAACACCCAATAAACATCAAAACTTGATCGGGAAAAATATTTTAGACTTCGAATTCATGGTTTCGAAACCACTATTCCGTTTAGCCCCTAATTCGGGCTATTACAACTCTCCCCCTTTAAGGATTTTCATCCTCGAAAACCTTACCAGTAAATAGGTTTGGGTACTATTTTCTCATAGCCTCCCCCAGTTCTCACGTAGCCTCTTCCTCACCATGCTTTTGCCACAATACCTTCATCAAGGCTACATTTTTGTTTTTCAACTGTTTAACTTCTCGAGCCAAAATCTTAATTGGCTCCTCTTCATATGTCATGTCCTATCGAATTTCAATCTCTAAAGGAGGAATAATAAGCAAGGGATCTGAACGATACCATCGTAACATCGACACATGAAACACATTATGTATCTTCTCCAATTCTGGAGATAAAGCCACCCGATATGCCACTGGCCCTATTCTTTCCATAACCTCATACGGCCCAATAAAACGTGGACTCAATTTGCCCTTTCGGCCTAATCTCAGTATTTTCTTCTAGGGTGACACCTTAAAAAATACTTTATCACCATCCTGAAATTCATTCTCTTTTCTTTTCAAATCAGCATAAGACTTTTGCCAGTCAGAAGTAGCTTTCAAACAATCTCGAATTATCTTCACTTTTTCCTCGGTCTCCCTAACCAAATCAACACCATGTATCTGTTTCTCACTCAACTCATTCCAATGTAATGGAGTTTGACACTTCCGGCCATACATCGCCTTATACGGCGCCATCTGTATACTTGATTGATAATTGTTGTTGTAGGAAAATTCTACCAAAGGTAGATACTTTTCCCAACTACCCTCAAACTCTAAAACACAACACTAAAGCATATCTTCAAGAACTTGTAGTACCCTTTCGGATTGGCCATCTGTTTGTGGGTGAAATGCGGTACTAAAATTCAATTTCGTACCTAACGCCTCTTGCAACTTCTTCCAAAATTCGAGGTGAACCTCGGATCTCTATCTGATATAATAGATATAGGTACTCCATGTAATCTTACAATTTCAACAATGTATAATTCAACTAATTTATCGAGTGAGTAGTCAACACATACCGGAATAAAGTGATCTGGCTTCGTCAATCTATCAACAATGACCCACACGGCATCTTTCTTTTTCGATGTCAAAGGCAAATCTGTCACAAAGTCCATCGTAATCTTGTCCCACTTCCACTTGGGAACCATTATGAGTTGAAGTAAACCCGAAGGTACTTGATGCTCAGCCTTCACTTGCTGACAAATTATACACCTCGTCACAAATTCTGAAATGTCCTTTTACATGCTCGGCCACCAATACAATTTCTTCAAATCATTATACATCTTAGTACTACCGGGATGCACCGATAAACACCCATTGTGTGCCTCAGGCAAAATTTTCCGAATCAACTTATCATCTCTAGGTACACAAATTCTATCACGAAACGTCAAGCAATCATCCGAACTTACTAGAAAATTAGAGTCACCATCTATTTCGCACTGAACCCTCTTAGCTTGCAATTCACTATCATTCTTCTGAGCTTCGCAAATCTATTGAAGAAACAGTGGTCTAGCCCTCAACTCGGCTAGTATGGAATCATCATCAGATAATGTCAAACTCGTGTTCAAAGCCAGCAAAGCATACAATGACTTTTTGCTCAAAGCATCTGCAACCACGTTTGCCTTCCCAGGATGATACTCAATCACTAGCTCGTAATCCTTTAGTAACTCAAGCCACCTCTGTTGTCTCAGATTCAACTTCTTTTGATTCGTCAAGTATTTCAAGCTTTTATGGTCTGTAAAAATCCGTCATTTCTCACCATACAAATAATGGTGCCAAATCTTCAAAGCAAAAACAATGGCGACCAACTCTAAATCATGTGTCGGGTAGTTCTTCTCATGTGGTTTTAGTTGCCTCGAAGCATAAGCCACCACCTTGCTTTCTTGCATCAACACACATCCAAGGCCATTCAGTGACGCATCACTATAAATCACAAACTCTTTCCCTGACTTAGGTTGCATTAACACTGGTGCCTCAGTCAACTTAGCTTTCAACTGATCAAAACTTTGTTGACATTTTTCAGTCTACTTAAATTTAGCACTCTTTTGAAGTAGCTTAGTCATAGGAGAGGCAATTATGGAGAAACCCTTGACAAAGCATCGATAATATCCAGCTAGACCTAGAAAGCTTCTAACCTCAGTCACATTCTTTAGCGGCTTCCAATCAACAATCGTCGAAATCTTGCTCAGGTCAACCCGAATCACCCAAAACTATATGTCCCAAGAACCTAACTTCGTGGAGCCAAAACTCACTCTTGCTAAACTTAGCAAACAAATTCTCTTTCCTCAGAATTTGCAGCACCGTTCTCAAATGCTCGGCATGTTTTAACTCATCCTAAGATTAGATCAATATTTCATCTATAAATACCACCACAAATTTATCCAAATACTGTCAAAAAATCCAATTTATGAAATCGATAAACATAGCCGGTGCATTAGTTAAACCAAAAGGCATGATAAAAAATTCGTAGTGTCCATACCTTGTTCTAAAGGCGGTCTTCGGCACATCGGATTCCTTAACCCTCAGATGGTAATAACTGGATCTCAAATCAATCTTAGAGAACACCGTTGCTCCTTTTAATTGGTCAAACAAATCATCAATTCTCAGTAATGGATACGTGTTCTTGATAGTCACCTTATTAAGTTGCTTATAATCAATCCAAAGCCTCATCTATCCGTCTTACTTCTTTACGAACAATACAAGAGCACCCCATGGAGAAAAACTCGGTCTCACAAATCCTTTGCCCGTCAACTCTTGTAACTGAGCCTTTATGTAACACCCCTTACCCGGGTTTATTGCCTTACCCGAGCATGAGGCATTACCAAACAATATCACATCATTCATACACAATCAAACCACAAAATTTTGTTCCAATGTAAAACTTATTCATAAAATATCATACGACCCTTAAAGTGAGCTTACGAGGCCCAAAACAGAGTTTAGGAATGGTCCGAGACCAAACTAAGAACTTAGAAAAATTTTGGAAAATTTGACCTAATACAGGGCACACGCCCGTGTGAAACAGGGGCATGCCTGTGTGGGCAGGCCGTGTGGTCACACACGCCTGTGTCCTCTACCCATGTTGAATTATTGGAAAATTATTTTTCATTTCAAACCTATAGGGGTTTTCACGCGGTCGAGCACACGCCCGTGCCCTTGGCCTGTGTCCTTCACACGGCCTCGACACACCCGTGTGACCAGGCCGTGTGATGTCCCTAAACTCTGAAAATCCTATGTGAGGTTCACACACCCTACACACATGGCCATGGGGACTGGCCGTGTGGCCCTAAGTTAGGAAATTTTCCAAGCCATACTTTGCCCCAAAACACATGCTATCACTACTACTTTTAACACCACATAACAAACACATCTTTAGTCATCCAAATGACTCCATTTACTCATCCATCATCCAAATTAAACACATACAAACATACCAAATATTTCATGAATTTCCTCATAATGTTAGATAAACAAAATGTTTTTCATCAATGGCTAAATCACTTAGCCTTTGATTCCAAAATGACTTATCCCATGACAATTACCATAACATAACCAAACTGACTTAACACTAACAACCTCACTAAGTCCCTATACATGCCATAGTCTAAGAGTTTGTTTCACTATACCAAAAGATAATGTAGATAGTATGGGTGATCCTCCGACTCGATCCAATCTTAAGCTGGCTTGATTGAATCTATAAAACAAGGGAAAAGAGAAAGGAGTAAGCTTCAAAAGCTTAGTAAGTCTATATGTAATAATTAACATCGAGACAACAATTTAGCCACACCAAGGGTATCTCTTACATGTCAACTTACCAAATTTCCCATACAATTCATACACATTATTTTCACCTATTTAAGTCCACATGCATCCTTACAACCACATGCATTTCTCCACAATTACACTTGCCCAAAGAATACACCTGCACAACCATATTGTACTACCACACCAATCTCTTTTGTGATCATTCTCGTTGAACTCTTTGGATTAAGATTTGATACTCGGTGGACTTTTCGCCCATAATTCTGCCAACACATAAGCCCGGCTCTCAGGTACACATGGTGAAGATCACTTTATCATACATGTGACCTAGCCATTTAATCTTGTGGCCCTCGTGTGCACATGGTGAAGGTCACTTTATCACCCATGTGACTTAGCTACATAGGACATTGCTCTCATGTACACATGGTAAAGGTCACTTTATCACCCATGTGACATAGCCATTAAGTTCCATAATCCTCATTTGCACATGGTGAAGGTCAGTTTATCACACATGTGGCTTAGCCATTGAGCTACATAGCCCTTGAGTCTACATGGTACACATGTAACCAAACCATATTTTATCCGTATCACCCGTTATTCCAAAGGTTCAATCGGGAACTCTCATTTCCAACACATTCAACATCATAGAAGATTTTCAATATCAACATTTCATAATATCCATTAGAATTATTAATGTACAAATAAAATGGACACATTACTTACATATAAACTTACCTCGACAACAAAAAGCGGTATTTTGCAAGTTAATCCAAGACCTTGCCCTTGCCCTAGTCAAGGCTGATTCCTCGATCTTCTTGATATATAATGACACATTTAACTCATTTAATGCACACATTACTCAATTGGACATAAAATCATCCTATGAAAACTTTTACCATTTTATCCCTAACTTTGTAAAATTTTACAACTAAGTCCCTAGGCTCGTAAACTGAAATGTATCAATTTCTTTGGTTACCCAAACCTAGCCGAATATCCATGGCACCCAAAATAGCCCACATTTCTCACAAAGTCATAATTTTACCCTTCAATTTATTAACTTTGCAATTTGGTCCTTTCTAGGAACTTTCATGAAAAATCACCTAGTAATCATAGTTTACCACACCCTAAACCTTTATATTCCACCATTAGACATCAAAATACTTGCATGTCATACATGGGTAAAATTTTAAACATCAACCCTAGCTTAAAATAAGGGTAAAACTGGCTAGAGTAAGCTACAAGGATATCAAAAATACGAAAAAAAATTAAAAACAGGGCTCAATTGCACTTACTATGAGCTTGAGAAGTTGTCAAAACCCTAGCTATGGTTTCCCACCATGTTCGGCCAAGGAGAAGAGATTATGAACACATTTTGGCCTTATTTTTTTCCCTTTTTATTCTTTTATTAACCAAATGACCATAATGCCCTTCATTAAAAACCTTTAGTATTCCACCCTTCCTTGGGCATTTTTGTCCAAACTAAGTTAAAATGGTTTAGTTACCATATAAGGACCTCTAATTTCAAAACCTAATTCAATCAAGTACTTTATGAAATAAAACCCATATTTTCACCTATTGCAATTTAGTCCAACATACCAAATTGGACATGCAACCACTAAAATTCACACACAAAAATTTCACATATTTATCCAAACACCTAATAAACATCAAAAATAAATTTAAATAATATTTTAACCCTCAGATTCATGGTTTCGAAACCACTTTTCTGTTTATCCCCTAATTTGGGCTATTACACTTTAACTCTCTTAATTCGGTCAGAGCTATTCTGTATGGAGCAATGAAAATAGGTGCAGTTCCGGGTAACAAATCAATGGCAAACTCGATCTCTCTGACTGGAGGTAACCCAGGTAACTCCTTTGGAAACACATTTGGAAATTCACAAACTACTAGTACGGATTCAAGTTTTAATCCTGATACCTCAGTATTCAGCACATATGCTAGATAAGTTGCACACCCTTTTTTCATACATTTTCGAGCAGTCATACAAGAAATCACCACCGGTATCTTACTCGACTCATTTGTTCCAACCCAAAGAATTTCACCATTTTCACATTTTAGCTCAAGAGTTTTCCGTCTACATTTCACCTTAACATCATGTAATGTTAACCAATCCATGCCCAAAATAACATCGAACTCATCGAATGGTAACAACATCAGATTAGCTAGAAAACAGTATCCTTGAATCATCAGAGGACAATTCTTGCAAACCTTATGTACCAGCACAAATTTGCCTAATGGGTTTGACACTTTAATCACAAATTCAGTTAACTCAATAGGCAATTTCTTACTATGCACCAATTTCATGCAAATATAAGAATGAATGGAGATTGGATCTATCAATGCAATAACATCAGTATCATAAAGTGAGAATGTACTGGTAATTACATCAGGAGATGATGCCTCCTCATGAGCTCGCATAGCATAGGCTCTAGCAGGTGTTCTTGTCTCGGATCTCGCAGTGTATCTTTCGCTATGTTTTTACTACTAGTTCCACCTCAGACATTCCTCGGCAGTCTACCTCGACTAGCAGTATTACTTGGTCTAGCACTCTAAAATTTCTCATCTTTAACTTTCTCAGGACAATCTTTAATAAAATGTTCTTTGGAGCCACAGCTGTAACATGCTCAGATATTTCCCCAGTACTCCCCAAAATGTCACTTACCATAATGCTGACACTTAGGTCTAT
Source organism: Gossypium stocksii (assembly GCA_020496765.1). Classification (NCBI taxonomy): domain Eukaryota; kingdom Viridiplantae; phylum Streptophyta; class Magnoliopsida; order Malvales; family Malvaceae; genus Gossypium; species Gossypium stocksii. Next base: position 50,679,952 of record CM035624.1, read on the forward strand.
CAAATCTCATGTTACCCACACTGGCCATCGAAGTAGCCTGGGCTTTAGAACCTGAATATGTTTTACCCCAATCTCGATGTGAATACCCAACTAAAGCTGTCATTCGAGGATTCGTTTCTTTAGACCTCTTTGATTGAGATTGAAAGGACTTACTCATTGGACTCTTCCGAGCATCTCGAGCTTCAGTAGCTGCTTTTCTCTTCTTTTTATTTAACTTCTCTGCTGTATACGCTCTATCAACCAACACCACGAATTCCTTTAATTCTAGAATTCCCACAAGCACTTTGATGTCTTCATTAAGTCTGTCTTCAAACCTTCTAGAAATCATTGCCTCAGTAAAAATACACTTTGGTGCATATTTGCTGAGGCTAACAAACTCATGTTCATACTCAGCTACCATCATCTTACCTTACTTCAACTCAAGGAACTCCTCCCGTTTTTGATCAACAAAAGAAATCCCATGTCACTCTTTCCTCGGGACCACTGATATCAACGTTTTTTACCAATGATAGGTTGAATCTTTCAGTAAAGATACGACACATTTTAAACTCTCCTCAGGTGTGCAAGATAATTCATCAAATACCTGTATGGAATTCTCGAGCCAGAACTCTGCCCTCTTTGGATCATCATTAATATTAGCTCTAAACTCTTTGGCCCCTTGTTTACAGATATTATCCATTGGAGGTTTAGTCACCCTTACTAAGTCAATTTCTTGTGGGGCTACGGGGACCGGTTGTGATATAGGCGAGGGAGGAGGGGGTGGCCAAACTTGACGAATCAACATGGGCGTCTGACACGCCTGTGTCCTAAGGCCTGGTCGATCCTGTTAATTTAACACGGGCATGCGACACGCCTGTGCCCTAACCCATGGTTGAACCTGCCAATTCATACACGGGCGTGTGACCCCATACACGGGTGTGGGAGAAGCGAACATCAAAGGACACGGCCGTGCGACACGGTCGTGTGCCCTAACACGCCCAAGGAACATGGGCGTGTGCCACGACTCAGGCACACTAAAACCTTTGAAATTCGAACCACATGAGCTGAAAATGATTTACACGGGCATGTGACACGCCCGTGTGCCCTAATTTCTATAAAAACCCTTCACTATTCATCATCTTCTTCATTCACAACCCTAAAATCTCTCCACCGATAGCCCATACCAGCCCCTCCTAGCACCGCCGCCGACTTAGACCATGGCACCACGCCTGTGCAAGCACCACCATGACCGTGCTCCACCCCTACAACTATTCATTCGATTTCCCTTTCTTCCTTTTCTCTTAATTTTTAGTGACTTTTAACTACTTATCTGTTAAAAATTTCATTTTTTTAGTTATTTGCATTATTATTTATATTATTCTCATACATTTTGCATGATTAATCTAGGAAACTTATTATGCCATTTAGAACCATCCTTTGGCTGCTACTTCTAACTATCTTGAGCAATTTGATTCTTAGTATAAATTGATACCCATGTCTCCAGTATTTGATGCTATGCTTAGGATAAAATTTATCTTTGAATTCATCTCTTGCATGAAGTATTTAGTAATTTTTGTTAGTCTAATTTGCCAATTAGTTTATGAACTTATGAGTCCTCATAACTTATTCTTTTTATTCTTATTTGTTCATTTTATTTTTAGGAATCATGTCATCCTCTTGAGGAAAGAAAGTCGCTGTCCCCGCCTCTAAAAAATGAAAGGCGCCCGGTAGTTCCTCTTCCAGAGCCACAAATGAAATCAGACACCTCTTCCTCTAATTTTTGCAAAGTTCCTAAGAGGAACTGTTTCAAATTCTAAGGGCGAGACCCCTCGGAGTAGGAAGGTGTATCGATTAGGTCGCATTAGAATGGGTCCAATTGGAAGACGTAGTACGGGCCCTGTTGACGATAGACCCGTGGGACCAAACTTCCAGATCATTGAGCCCACCTATCTCGAGCTTACCTTAGAGTTATGCTCCACATTCCACCTCCAAATAGTCATGGCCCAACACGATGATCCAGGGACGATCCAATTCTGCCTCGGAGGCATTGTTCGATAGCTTAGTGTACCGGAGTTCGGTACCGCTTGGGTCTATACACCGAGCAGTTTTTAGAGTAGGAAAACTTCTCAGAGATTCACCGCCATATCTACTTCTCACCGTCTAAGTGTTGGCAGGACCTGGTCCCTGCTCTGGCCACATACGACCCCAGTCGCTCCAAAGCGATGGCTCTTGCCCCATCTTTGAGGTACCTACATTCTCTACTCGCACACACATTGATGGGTAGATACGAGAGCACCGGTGTCGTCAACACCCACGATGCCTACTTCTTGTGGAGCATGTCACGCGCACACGTTCTTGACCTCGCCTACTTCATCGCCCACGCCATTCAGTACCAAACCGAGCAGCATCGAAGGGGTGTAATCTTGATGGGCCCATACGTGACCCGCCTGGCCCGCTACTTCGACCTCCTCAACACAGAGGCCCAGACATCCTCCTACACTTTCATCGGCCATATGTCCCCGCAGGGCATCCAAAGTATGCTTCACATGAGGATGATCTAGCGCCAACGTGGGACCGACCCTCCTCGATACCGATTATCTCAGTCCACCAAGCAGGAAGACCCAGAGGACGTTCCTGATGATGTCCCCCTATCCCACGAGGAGCCACTGCCCACTCGCCATCCAGTTCATGCGACAGCTTCAGATTCTGTCACTTCTGAGAAATTCGCACAATTCCAACAACAGTATTTTCAGCATCTTGATCACATTGATGCTACTTTATCTCAGATTTGTTAGCATCTCCATCTCACACCGCTGCCTCCACCACACGAACCATCTGAAGATTAGAACTCACGAGTCCTCTTATCTTCTTCTTTATTTTCCTTTTTATTTCACTTTTTCCTTTTATTTCATTTAAACCTTATCGTTTTCATTATTTGAATTTCAGTATTTTAAGAACTTAGTTTATTTTATTTCAAATATTTCATATTGGCTATTTCCTAACGAGTACATTGTGCTAATCTAAATTCCCTAAAATGTTATAAATGCTATCGCAGTTTCAAAAGAGCTTTACAGCTCAAATCCATCTATAATGGGAAAACCCTGCCACGACTGCCGGTTCTTACACGACCACAACCCTCGCCACCATGACATCGATCATCATATTCTTGTGGCACAGAAATTATGGATCAACACCCTTCCCTACAAATTCATCCAATATTCAAGTAGTTTCACTTCTCTCCCTATCTTATGATTTTATGCTTCTATTTTTACTAACTTTATCTTTGTACATTGAGGGTAATGTACATCTTAAGTGTGGGGGGGAATTCACTTTCATTCTTTGCATTATCCTCGAACCCTTGAAAATTTTTGCCACTAACTTTTTGCATTGTTCTCAAATCCCGGAATATTGGCTTTAACAAATAAAATGAATTCTGATTGATTTATGATGTTTATTAATGTGTTGAGAATTAAGACATAGGTACTTATGCTTTAATTATTCAAACTTTAAGACATTAGAGAATCAAGCATGATAAGTTCAAATTTTTGAGAATTTAAATTTTTCTAAGTTGTTTTCCCCAATTTTAAGTGTTATCTTGAAAATTGAAATTCGTAAGATTAGCATCAAAAGCCATAATTCTAGAGAGATTTTTGAGCCTTTTGAGCATACATCCTTTCATGCTCACTTTTATTATTGCTTTGAGTGAGTCAATGTTGATATGTTATTCTAGAACTTGCTTCGATTATACATGTCAAGACCATATCATTGATTTGATATACCGAAATGATAAAGGCACCTAGGTTTTAACCCACGTACTCCATAAAAGCCTACCTTCAAAATTAACCCCCAGTGAACCCCATTGAGCTTAACATACCATTCATTGACTTACCTTCAATATTCACCTGTAACCCATTTTTTGTTGAATTCCCTTCATTATTTTGTCCTTATTTTTGTCGAGATTTGAGTTGAATAATTATCTAGCTTTGTTCTCTTTTTCAGCTTGTAAAGTTTATGAATATTTAATTTGTTCTTAAAAAAACATATGTATATTTCAATTGTAATTCAATGTTTTGCATATTTCCATGTAATTTTTTGAGCTTCTGTTCTTAAATGATGTCTTCCAAAAGAAAAAGGCTTTATTCTAGGAATATGTTTCAGTGATAGAGATTTTTCTAGTTAGATGATTTTTCAATTCAATCTCGATTCTAACCCTCTTTTTCAGCTTGTAACCACACCCCTAACCAAGGCCATGTTACAACCCTTGAAAGACCTTTTGATCGATGTATCATGTGAATACATAGTGGTGGAGATTTGATTTTCCTGCAAGCTTATGGTCATAACTTTTCATGTTGACTAATGAGTGCTTAATTTCTGAACCCTAAACACTTCGAGTGGATAGAGTGAATCTTTAATGAGGATGTCAACTATTGTTGGTTTCAAGTTCAAGGTAATTACCTAGAAGAGGGGAGGAAACCTATGTTTCTGTGATAAAATTCTCAACTTAGATTGTTTGAGACTTTAATTTTCTTTTAGTTGAATTCTCAATGTATGATTACTTGTGGATTATTTTGAAACATTATTGATAAAGATTATAAGTTGAGAGGAATGATTTTTAATTGTAAGCTGAGATTTTTCTTGAGGACAAGCAAAGGCTTTAGTGTGGGGGGTATTTGATAAACCGTAAAGTATACATATTTTTACCTCATGCTTAGCCTATTTTTGGATGAATTATTCCTTGATTTGTGGAATTTGATGCTCCTAAACCTTTAATTTCATGTTTTATACTCAGGTGAGCTTAGGGGAGTGAAAAGAACAAGAAACGAGCTGGAAATAGAGAAAATGGGCCAAAGTAAATAAACAACACGGCCTGGATTTCACCACACGGGCGTGTCACACGGCCGTGCCATATTAACAGGCTCGAGCATAGCCTAGACTCGATTCACACGGGCATGGCACACAGTCATGTCCCTATTGTGATGAACTTTAATTTCACGTGGAAAAGGCTACTTAGGGGATAAGAAAGACATTCCAAACTCTATATAAAGACCCTAGGAGGCAATTATAAGGGTGTACAGTCTTCCCGCCAAGACAGAGAGCTAAAGACAAGGAAATACTCTAAGGAAAGCCGATTGATCCATCTCAGAAGCCAAGAGCCACATCAGGACAGAGGATCTCCCTTTAATCCTTTCAGGAGTTTTGGGTGTTCTTATGTTTTGTTATTTTTTTTACTCTGAGATATTTCTTTTTATAAACATGAACTAAAACCCTAAATATCTAAGGGGGATGAAACCTAAGACGAATCTTGTTATTGTTATATGAACTATATGATAAATATTTGACTTGTTCTTAATTGTGTTTTTAACTCTTGAATTGATATTTCCGGGATATTAATTTAAGTCGAATGTGCTTAGCCAGAAGAACAAAAGTCCCTGTTTAAGAGTAGATCCAACACAATTGAGTGGAGTTGATAGCAATCCTAGACATAGGACGACGAAAATCTGCCAGATTAGAGTCAAATCTAATATGAGGATACATAGATCGAGTTAATGCAAGACTAGGGGTTTTAATTAGAAAGAGATTTCAATTACTCAACCTAGGATTAGTTGTTCTTATTCTCGACGGAGATATTAACATAATTTAGGGATCTCTACGGATCAAGTCGAATGAAGAAATTGTCTAGTTCAGAGTTAAATAACAAGTGAAGTCTAGGTGGATTCTTCCTTAGGTATTGTCCTTATTATTCAGTTTTCTCCAAGTAATTTTCCCAATTTACTCTTTGTCGTGTCTTTAGTTTAATTTAGAATAGTTTACAACCAAATCCCCTCTTTATTTTTAGGCTAGATAATAGGAAGAAAGTCATTACTAGTACTTTTAGTTACTTGGATTCGATATTCCAGCCTTGCCACTAGCTATACTACTATTTGATAGGTGCGTTTGCCTTTTATCGTGATAATAGTTAGTTTTTAGGTACGATCAATTTATTACTTCATTACAATCACGAGATCAAGGAGTAAGCTTTTGAAAAGCTTAGTAAGTCTATATGTAAACAATAATAATCACAACAACAAACTTAGCACCTTAGAGGATAACATATCAAGATTTTTGGACATGAGTCTTGTGGTTGCACTTACTCAATTTGACCTTACCACAATGCACATACATAGCATAGACTTTGCTCACATAAACATACATTTAAATTCCTGCACTTATCATCACATAGTCAGATAAAAATGCCACTTAGTAAGCCTTCCATAAACACTTCAGAATAGTAACCAATACTTGGTGGATTCCGCATATAGCTCCACCCTCTTTAATAAATGTTCGAGTTCGTGGTTTATGCACATAGTACCACACTTACGGGTCAACACAAGTTTTCCTAGTATACACACTTAGCACCATATTTGTGTCACTGTATATATATTCATGGCATACGCACTTAGCGGCACATTTGTATCAATGTACATATTTGTGGTATATGCACTTAGCACTATGTTTTTATCAATGTACGCCTATATTCGTGGTGTATCCACTTAGCACCACATTCTCAAACCAACATGTGTAACCGTGGTCTATCCACTTAGCACCACATTAGTAAATCAACATGTGTAATCATGGTATATTCACTTAGCACTACGTTTTTCCATTCTGAGGGTTCATCTGAGATTTCCTCGCTTAATTCCAATTCATCAACTACGATTCACAGTTTTTATCAAGTAATCATATGATATTAAATCTCATTCATTTCACATGTTACAATAAAATATCACAACATAAATAAAAAAACGATACATTATTTACATATAAACTTACCTCAATAACAAAATGTGATAATTTGTGATTTAGCCCGAAACCTTTCCCTTGCCTCGATCAAGGTCGATTCCTTAATCTTCTCGATCTATAACGACACATTTAGATCATTTAATACTCACATTATTCAAAATAGCCCAAAATCTTCCTATAACAAATTTTGCAATTTGATCCCTAACTTTCTCAATTTTACACTTTAGTCTATAGGCTCGGTTTATGATTCTCATTCAATTTTCATGCATTTCAAGCCTAGCCAAACCACTTTTCCTCTCATAACAACCCCGAATTTCTATCATTTCACAATTTATGCACATAATATTTCACCTTTTACAATTAGGTCCTTTTTACAATTTTCACCAAAAATCACCTAGTAAAACTTGTTCACCACACTTTAAACTTTCATATTCTATCCCTAGCCATCCAAATACATGCATGTCATTCATGGGTAAAATTTTAAACATCAACCCTAGCTTGAAATAGTGGTAAAAATAGCTAGAGCAAGTTACGAGGATTTCAAAAATACAAAGAACATTTAAAATGGGGCTCGGGGATACTTACAATCAAGCTTGAAAGTTGGAAGAAACCCTATCTATGGTGTCTCTTAATATTCGGCTGAGGGGAGAAGATGGACACCATTTTTGACCTTATTTTCCCTTTTTATTTCTTTTATTAACTAATGACCAAAATGCCCTTCATTAAAAACCTTTGATATTCCATCCTTCCTTGGGCATTTTTGTCCAAACTAAGTTAAAATGGCCTAATTACCATATAAGGACCTATAATTAAAGATTCTAATTCAATCAAGTACCTCTATGGATTAAAACCCATATTTTTCACCTATTGCAATTTAGTCCAACCTATCAAATTGGACATGCAACAAATAAAATTCATGCACCAAAATTTCACATAATTATTCAAACACCCAATAAACATCAAAACTCGATCGAGAAAAATATTTTAGACTTCAGATTCATGGTTTCAAAACCACTTTAGCCCCTAATTCGGGCTAGTACAAGGTTTGGATATTGCTTTCTCATTGTTTCCTCCGGTTCCCATGTAGCCTTTTCTATTCCATGTCGTTGTCAAAGAACTTTCACTAAAGCTGCCTTCTTATTTCTTAACTCTTTCATCTCACGTGCTAGGATTTTGATCGGTTCTTCACTATATGTCATATCAGGCTAAATTTCCACCTCTGTCAGGGAGATAACATGTGAAAGGCCTGACCGATACCGTCATAACATCGACACATGAAAAACATTATGAATTTTGTCAAGCTCTGATGGTAATGCCACTCAGTATGTAATGGGCCTGACTCTTTTAATAACTTCATACGGGCTAATAAATCACAGACTCAGTTTACCTTTACAAGCAAATCGAATAACTTTCTTCCAAGGCAAAAATTTCAAGAATACCTTGTTCCCGACTTGGAATTCTATTTCTTTTCGTTTAAGATCCGCGTAGGACTTCTGTTGATCAGAGCTGCTTTTAAGCTATCCTGAACCACTTTCACTCTTTCTTTAGTTTCCCAGACTAAATCAACTCCATGTATCTTTTTTCTCACTAAGCTCGGTCCAATATAATGGAGTGCTACATTTACGACCATATAAAGCCTCATATGGTGCCATTTTATTACTAGACTGATAGCTATTATTGTAGGCAAATTCAACTAATGGCATATACTTTTCCCAGTTACCTTCAAATTCCATCACACAGCACTGAAGCATATCTTCTAAAATCTGTATCACACATTTAGATTGTCCATTAGTCTGACGATGGAAAGCGGTGCTGAAATGTAACTGTGTACTTAGAGCTTCTTGCAATTTACTCTAGAATCGGGATGTAAGCCGAGGATATCTGTCTAAAATAATGGAAATTGGTACTCCATGTAATCTAACAATCTCAGACACATATAATTCAGCCAACCTATCCAAAGAGAAATCCATATGTACTGGAATAAAGTGTGAAAACTTTTTTATCCAGTCGATGATTACCCAAATGGAATCTTTCTTGTTCAGAGACAGGGATAATCCCAGCACAAAGTCTATAGTAATTCTTTCCCACTTCCATTCCAGTATCGTAACTGGTTGTAATAATCCTGAAGGCACCTAATGTTCAGCTTTAACTTGCTGACATACCAAACATTTAGATATGAATTTAGAAATGTAACACCCCTTACCCGAGACCATCACCGGAGTCGAGCACGAGGCTCTATCGGACTTTACTTACTCAAACAGGCATAAAAAGTGATTTTTTAAAATTAATTTATTTTCATTCGTTCAATACGTCCCTAAAAATGGGTCATCAAAACCCTAAATCATGGTATTGAAATAGTTCAGGACCAAACCGGGATCAATCAAATATTACCGGTTACTTAAACGAGCCAAAATGAATTATTTCTCTATTCCTTATAAAACTGTCCAACTGTATCACAGTTACCCAAAAAAAAATCATATCTCAAGTTACAAAACTTGAAATCAAGATCTGTAAATTTTTCCTAAATCTAGACTCATGTATCTATTTACTAATATTTTTTTAGAATTTTTGATTTAGCCAATTAGTACTGTTTATTAGTTAAAGTCTCCCCTATTGCACAGTCTAACTACTCTAACCTCTGTTCACTACAAATAAAGTTTCTCTCTGTACAAAACTCAAATAGGCATGACGTTTGTTTTATTAAAAACTACACTCAATAATAAATATAGGCATATAAATTATAACACCTAATTATTTATGTACAATTTATGGTGAATTTTTAAATTCAGAACAGGGGATCACAAAGTCAGTCTAGAGTAGTCTCACTCAAGTGCAAATAACTCTTAATATACTACTCTTTTGCTTACTCTGTTTCTTCTACATGAAAATAGACTCATTAAGCTTTAATTTCATGCCTCATTCACCTTTTAATTCCATTTCTACTATTTTTAGTGATTTTTAAAACTCACATCATTGCTGCTGTTTGAATCTTTTTTTAAATTACTTTCACCTTTTTCATAATTTCCTTGTAATAGTTACCATTCAAGCATACATACTATTAAACATGTATATGATTAGCCATTCCATTATCTATTCACTAACAAGTATTTCTACACCATTCATTGAACTTATCATATCAAAAGAAGCCAAGTCCCTATACATGCCATACACGAAATGAGACATCTAACTGTACCAAAATGATTCCTTCGATAGTGTGACCGGATCTCCGATGTTCCTTTCGATTCCCGAGTGAGCTTGGCAATAACTATAAAAAGAAGGAAAATAAAGAGAGTAAGCACTAGGCTTAGTAAGTTTACAAGCAAATAAATTACAACATTCATCATAAACGATAATTATTCAATATATCACCTAGCATCATAAGCTTTCTTTACACCTCATTTCCTACCTTCTTCCTTATTCACTTGTCTTCTTTCTTACCTGATCTTTTCAGTACTCATGAATATAACTTACCTTTCCCTTGTTGATAAATTTTCCATAATTTAACTTGTACAATAGCCCGTTGAACTACTTGAAATACTAGGGATATTCGGGTTTTCCTGTCTGATAATAATCTGCCATTGCCATGTCCTTGACATGGACTTACATGAAATGTTCTTGTCTTTCCAAAGCCATATATTTGATATGGACTGACATGGATTATTCCTGTCTCCAAAGCCATATATCTGATATGGGCTTACATGGCTCATTCCTGTCCTGGCCTGTCAACCCCAAATGTCATGACATTTGTATCCCTATATTTCTAAAGTTCAACGGGACCTTTCGATACTCTTTCTCTATCATTTTGTCTATGATTTGACTTTGAATATTTTCGTAAAATAAATGTATAAATGCTGGAAATTAACAACATTAATGTAAAATAATGAAATATTGCATTTATTTATCGTAAACTTACCTCAATACAAAATATGACTAAACTTAATAATTTAGTCCTTTACTTTCTCTTTTCCCTGATCTACTCCCGAATTTCGTTCTTCTTGATCTAAAATAGCAAATTTAACTTATTTAATACTCACATTTATCAAAACAGTCCCTGACTCCAACTTTGGCAAAAATTAAATTTTTGCCCCTAAACTTTTGCATATTTACACTTTTGCCCCAAGGCTCAGAAATCAAACTTTATCACAAATTCTTATGTTTTAAGACATGCTGATCATTAATTTACCAACAACAACCTCAAATTCCTACTATAACATGTACTTATGAACAATAGGTATTTTTACCGATTAAGCCCTTTTACTCGTTTTTACCTAAAACTGAGTAGCCCAAGTTGTCTAGCATAATTGAGAACATCATACTCTATCATAAAACATCAAAATAAACACTTTTCACCTATGGGTATTTTTCCAAATATGAACCTAGCTTAAATTATAGCTAGCATAAGCTTTATCGAGCTACCGGGATTCCAAAAATGTGAAGAACATTAAAAACAGGGCTTGGAATCACTTACTATGGAGCTTGGAAGCTTGAAATAAACCCTAGCTATGGAGAACCCTTGAAATTTCGTGCTAATGAAGAAGAAGGACATATTTTGCCATCTTTTTCCCCTTTTTAATCTTTTAATTACCAAATGACTAAAATACCCTTCATGCCTTTCTTTGAAAATTTTTCATGTACAAGCCCATTTTTGACCAAAAATTCAGAAATTGGTCAAATTACTATTTAAGACCTCCTAATTAATATTCCAAAGCAATTTCATACTAAAAGCTTCTAGAATGCAGGTTTTGCAACATATTCGATTTAGTCCCTAATTTCAAATTAAACACTTTACGCATAGAATTTCTTCACGAAATCTTCACACCATCATGAAATCATATCATAAACATCAAAATAATTATAAAATAATTATTTCTATCTCGAATTTGTGGTCACGAAACCACTATTCCGTTTAGGCCCTATTTCGGGATGTTACATTTCTCCCCCCTTTAGGGATTTTCGTCCCCGAAAATCTTACCTGTGAAGAGATTTGGGTACTGTTTTCGCATGGCCTCTTCGGGCTCCCATGTAGCCTCATCAACCCCATGTCTACTACATAAGACTTTCACAAGAGGAATACTTTTATTCCTTAATTGCTTTACCTCTCAAGCTAGAATTTTTACCGGTTCTTCACCATAAGTCATATCTGGCTGAATCTCAACCTCTGTCGAAGAAATCACATGTGACGGATCTGACCGATAACGTCGTAACATCGACACATGAAACACATAATAAATCTTTTCTAGCTCAGTCGGTAAGGCTAATCGATATGCTAATGGCCCAACTCTCTTAATCACTTCAAACGGTCTAATAAAACGTGGACTTGGCTTGCCTTTCCTGCCAAATCTGAGAACCTTTTTCCACGGGGATACTTTCAAAAATACCTTGTCGCCAACTTGATACTCGATCTCTTTTCTTTTTAAATCTGCATATGACTTCTGTCTGTCTGAAGCTGCTTTCAAACAATCTCTGATAACTTTCACTTTTTCTTCTGTTTCTTTAACTAGATCAACCCCTAAATCTGGTTTTCCTTAAGCTTTGTCCAATATAAAGGTGTACGACATTTGCGTCTATACAAAGCTTCATAAGGTGCCATCTTCAAACTCGACTGGTAACTATTATTATAGGCGAACTCTACCAATGGTAAATACTTTTCCCAACTGCCTTGAAATTCCAATACACAACATCTAAGCATATCTTCAAGTATCTGAATAACTCTATCTGACTGACCGTCGGTCTGAGGATGGCAAGTCGTACTAAAACTCAACTTTGTACCCAAAGCTTCTTGCAACTTTTTCCAGAACCGAGAAGTAAATCTCAAATCTCTGTCTGAAATGATCGATAATGGTACTCCATGTAGTCCAACTATCTCTGAAATGTACAATTCGGCCAACTTGTCAAGTGAATAATCCATACGAATTGGGATAAAATGAGCCGACTTAGTTAGCTTATCAATCACAACCCATACAACATCTTTCTTTTTCGGTGTCAACGGTAACCCTGTCACAAAATCCATAGTAACTATGTCCCATTTCCACTCCGGAACTAGCATAGGCTGTAATAAATCCGATGGTACCTGGTGTTTAGCCTTTACTTGTTGACAGATCAAGCATCTAGAAACAAACTCTGAAATATCTCTTTTCATTCCTACCCACCAGTACAATTTCTTCAAATCATTATACATCTTTGTACTACCTGGATGAATAGACAAAAAACTGCTATGTGCTTCCTGTAAGATCTTCCGAGTAAGCTCATCATTCTTTGGTACACATACCCTGTCTCTAAACATCAAACAACCATCAGAACCAATCTGAAAATCTGATTCTATGCCTGACTCACATTGAGCTCTTTTAGCTTGTAACTCACTATCATCTTTTTGAGCTTCGCAAATTTCTTCAAGAAACACCGGTTTAGCTCTCGACTCAGCTAAAATAGAACCATCATCTGATATGCCCAAATTAGTATTCAAAGCTCTCAATGCAAATAAAGTTTTTCTACTTAAAGCGTCAGCAACTACATTAGCTTTACCCAGGTGATAATCAATCACTAACTCATAATCTTTAATCAGTTCCAACCATCTTCTTTGCCTCAAGTTCAAATCTTTTTGAATCATCAAGTATTTCAAGCTTTTATGATCGGTGAATATCCGGCACCTTTCGCCATACAAGTGATGTCTCCAAATCTTCAATGCAAATACAATAACAGCTAATTCCAAATCATGCATCGGATAATTTTTCTCATGGGGCTTCAATTGTCTAGAGGCATAAGCAATTACCTTTCCTTTCTGCATGAGTACACAACTGAGCCCATTCAAGGATGCATCACTATAAATCACAAATTCTTTACCCAGTTCCGGCTGTACTAAGATAAGAGCTTCAGTCAACAACGCCTTTAACTTGTCAAAACTCTGCTGGCACTTCTTAGTCCATTCAAACTTACACCTTTCCGTAGCAATCTCGTCAACAGGGGAGCTATCATAGAAAATCCCTCTACAAATCATCTATAATAACCAGCTAAGCCAAGAAAGCTTCTAACCTCTGAAACATTCCTGGGAGGCTTCTAATCGACAATGGCTGAAATTTTGTTCGGATCAACTCTAATACCTTCACCTGAAATAATATGTCCAAGGAATCCAACTTCTTGGAGCCAAAACTCACTTTTGCTGAACTTAGCATACAACTGATTATCTCACAGAATCTATAAAACTGTTCTCAAATGCTCTGCATGTTCAGTCTCATCATGAGAATAAATTAAGATGTCATCAATGAACACAATTACAAACTCATCCAAATACGGCCTAAATATATGGTTCATTAAGTCCATAAAAATGGTAGGAGCATTAGTTAAGCCAAACGGCATCACAAGGAACTCATAATGACTATACCTAGTTCGGAATGTAGTCTTCGAAACATCTGACTCTCTAACTCGCAGCTGATAATATCCAGATCTCAAATCTATCTTGGAAAACATAGTGGCTCCCTTCAATTGATCAAACAAATCATCAATTCTAGGCAATGGATATTTGTTCTTGATAGTTGCCTTGTTAAGCTACCGATAATCTATGCACAATCTTATTGAACCATCTTTCTTTTTCACAAATAGCATTGGTGCACCCCATGGCAAACTACTGGGTCTTGCAAAGCCTTTATCGGTTAATTCCTGCAGCTGAGCTTTCAGTTCTTTCAATTCCAACGGGGCCATTCTATAAGGAGCAATAGAAATAGGTGTGGTACCTGAAATTAACTCAATGCTAAACTCGACTTCTCTAACTGGAGGCAAACCTGGTAATTCTTCCGAAAATACATCTGGATAATCGCACACCACGGGCACTGATTCAATTTTTAGTTCTGGATCTTTAGTATTCAATACAAAAGCAAGATAAGCCTCATACCCCTTTCTCAAAACATTTTTGAGATGTCATAACAGAAATCATGGCAAATGAACCATTTGACTCATCTGAATTAACCCGAAGAATTTCACCATTTTCACATTTCAACTCAATAAATTTCCTTCCACAATTTACTACCACATCATGTGCAGTCAGCCAATCCATACCCAGAATAACATCAAACTCATCATACGGCAATAACATGAGGTCGGCCAGAAAACAGTGACCTCTAATCATTAAGGGGCAATTTCTACATACTTTATCTACCAATACATACTTGCCTAGTGGATTCGATACTTTAATCACAAATTCTGTAGATTCTATAGGCATGCTCATACTAGGCATCAATTTCATACAAACATAGGAATGGGTCGAACCCGGATCAATCAAAGCAATGACATTAATATCATGTAAAGAAAATGTACCCATAATCACATCGGGGGAGGATGCCTATTCGCAAGCACGAATAGCATATGTCCTTGCAGGTGTTCTAGCATCTGGTCTCACTGTCGAGTCTCTAGAGGTGCTTCTGTTACTCACTCTTACTCCCGGGTTCCTCGGTGATCTGCCTCTAATAGGAGCATTTCTAGATCTCAAATTCTGTATTACCTCTCGTTTAGCCACCTCTGGACATTGTCGCACAAAATGATCTGGAGCACCACACTTAAAACAAACATTCTCATCTACTCGACAAGGACCATAATGAAGTCTACCACACCGTGGACACCCTGATCTACCCGGCCTGACATTACCTACACTCGCAGTCGAGGTGGTCTGAACCTTTGAGTCCTTAAATCTACTACCTCTATTTTGACTAGAATACCCAGCCGAAAAGCTAGATCTGGTAGAAAACTCTTTGGGCCTTTTGGATGTAGACTGAAATGACATGCTCATCTGTCTTTTCTTTGTATCTTGCGTCTCAGTCTCAACTTTGCCTTTTCTCTTTAACAGCTCCTCTGCCTTATAGGCTCTCTCAACTAGAACAACGAACTCTTTTATTTCTAGGACACCCACTGACAATCGAATATCATCATTTAACCCATCCTCAAACCTTTTACACATAATAGCCTCTGTAGACACACATTCTCGAGCATATTTACTAAGTCTAACAAATTCACGCTCATAATCAGTTACTGTCATATTACCTTGTTTTAGCTCTAAGAACTCTTTTCTCTTCTGATCAATAAACCTCTGGCTGATGTACTTTTTACGAAATTCCTCCTGAAAGAAATCCCAAGTGACCTTCTCTTTTGGTACAATGGATACAAGTGTCTTCCACCAGTGGTAGGCTGATTCTCTAAGGAGTGATACTACACATTTCATACATTCCTCAGGTGTACAGGATAATTCATCAAAGACTCTGATGGTATTTTCCAGCCAAAATTTTGCTCTTTCTACGTCATCATCTTTTGTTGCTCGAAATTCTTCTGGCCCTTGTTTCCTGATTTTATCAACTGGTGGCTTTTCCCTTATCACTATACTGTGACTGGGGGAGCTTGAGCTACATGGGTGGCCTGAGGATCATGAGGGGGTGAAGGTCTAATAGCCGGATTCCTACGAACGAACTCGGCAAACCATTCATTCACCATATGGAAGAAGGCTTCTCGAGCCCCTCCTCTCTGATCAACTGTCACTGGCCTATCCTCAGGTGGCACTGCTCCTTCCGCGGGAGCAAGTGCATCACTTTCTACCTCATCTGCCTCAGCTCGTTCGGGATCCATAACTATAAAATAAAAGCATTTCAAAATCATCAGGAGTCGTCACACTATCAAAATACAAGTATGGCATGTATAGTTAGACTCTTGCTCATGTTAACTATTCCGAAAATCGACTAAACCTCTGCTCTGATACCAATACATGTAACACCCCTTACCTGAGACCGTCACCGGAGTCGAGCACGAGGCGCTACCGGACTTTACTTACTCAAACGAGCATAAAAATTTGCTTTTTAAAATTAATTTATTTTCATTCGTTCAATACATCTCTAAAAAAGGGTCATTGAAACCCTAAATCATGGTATTGAAATAGTTCGAGACCAAACCGGGATCAATCAAATATTATCGGTTACTTAAACGAGCCAAAATGAATTATTTCTCTATTCCTTATAAAACTGTCCAACTGTATCACGGTTACAAAAAAAATCATATCTCGAGTTACGAAACTCGAAATCAAGATCCGTAATTTTTTCCTGAATCTAGACTCATGTATCTATTTACTAATATTTTTCTAGAATTTTTGGTCTAGAAAATTAGCACAGTTTATTAGTTAAATTCTCCCCTATTGCACAGTCTGACTACTCTGACCACTGTTCACTACAAATAAAGTTTCTCTCTGTAAAAAACTCCAATAGTCATTACGTTTGTTTCATTAAAAACTAGACTCAATAAAAAATATAGGCATATAAATTATAACACCTAATTATTTATGTACAATTTATGGTGAATTTTTAAATTCAGAATAGGGGATCACAGAGTCAGTCTAGAGTAGTCTCACTTAAGTGCAAATAACTCATAATATACTACTCTTTTGCTTACTCTGTTTTGTCTACATGAAAATAGACTTATTAAGCTTTAATTTCATTCCTCATTCACCTTTAAATTCTATTTCTACTATTTTTAGTGATTTTTAAAACTCACGTCATTGCTGCTGTTTGAATCTGTTTTTAAATTACTTTCACCTTTTTCATAATTTCCTTGTAATAGTTACCATTCAAGCATACATACTATTAAACATGCATATGATTAGCCATTCCATTAGCTATTCACTAACAAGTATTTATACGCATTTCATTGAACTTATCATATCAAAAGAAGCCAAGTCCCTATACATGCCATACACGAAATGAGACATCTAACTGTACCAAAATGATTCCTTCGATAGTGTGATCGGATCTCCGACGTTTCTTTCGATTCCCGAGTGAGCTTGGCAATAACTATAAAAAGAAGGAAAATAAAGAGAGTAAGCACTAGGCTTAGTAAGTTTACAGGCAAATAAATTACAACATTCATCATAAACGATAATTATTCAATATATCACCTAGCATCATAAGCTTTCTTTACACCTCATTTCCTACCTTCTTCCTTATTCACTTGTCTTCTTTCTTACCTGATCTTTTCAGTACTCATGAATATAACTTACCTTTCCCTTGCTGATAAAATTTCCATAATTTAACTTGTACAATAGCCCGTTGAACCGCTCGAAATATTAGGGATATTCGGGTTTTCCTGTCTGATAAAAATCTGCCATTGCCATGTCCTTGACATGGACTTACATGAAATGTTCCTGTCTTTCCAAAGCCATATATTTGATATGGACTTACATGGATTATTCCTGTCTCCAAAGCCATATATCTGATATGGGCTTACATGGCTCATTCCTGTCCTGTCCTGTCAACCCCAAATGTCATGACATTTGTATCCCTATATTTCTAAAGTTCAACGGGACCTTTCGATACTCTTTCTCTGTCATCTCGTCTATGATTCGACTTTGAATATTTTCGTAAAATAAATGTATAAATGCTGGAAATTAACAACATTAATGTAAAATAATGAAATATTGCATTTATTTATCGTAAACTTACCTCAATGCAAAATATGACTAAACTTAACAATTTAGTCCTTTACTTTCTCTTTTCCCTGATCTACTCCCGAATTTCGTTCTTCTTGATCTATAGTAGCAAATTTAGCTTATTTAATACTCACATTTATCAAAACAGTCCCTGACTCCAACTTTGGCAAAAATTAAATTTTTGCCCCTAAACTTTTGCATATTTACACTTTTGCCCCAAGGCTCGGAAATCAAACTTTATCACAAATTCTTATGTTTTAAGACATGCTGATCATTTATGTACCAACAACAACCTCAAATTCCTACTATAACATGTACTTATGAACAATAGGTATTTTAACTAATTAAGCCCTTTTACTCGTTTTTACCTAAAACTGAGTAGCCCAAGTTGTCTAGCATAATTGAGAACATCATATTCTATCATAAAACATCAAAATAAACACTTGTCACCTATGGGTATTTTTCCAAATATGAGCCCTATTATAGCTAGCATAAGCTTTATCGAGCTACCGGGATTCCAAAAACGTAAAGAACGTTAAAAACGGGGCTTGGAGTCACTTACTATGGAGCTTGGAAGCTTGAAACAAACCCTAGCTATGGAGAACCCTTGAAATTTCGTGCTAATGAAGAAGATAGACATATTTTGCCATCTTTTTCCCTTTTTTAATCTTTTAATTACCAAATGACTAAAATACCCTTCATGCCTTTCTTTGAAAATTTTTCATGTACAAGCCCATTTTTTAATCTTCACACCATCATGAAATCATATCATAAACATCAAAATAATTATAAAATAATTATTTCTATCTCAGATTTGTGGTCACGGAACCACTGTTCCGTTTAGGCCCTATTTCGGGATGTTACAAGAAATGTCACGTTTCATTCCCGACCACCAGTACACCTTTTTCAAGTCATTGTATATTTTATTACCCTCTAGATGAGTAGATATAATACTACTGTGAGCTTTATCTAAAATCTTTTGTACGAGCTCTGAATTCTTTGGTACACATACTCTACGTCTGAATAACAAACAATCATCAGACCCAATCTAAAATTCTGAATCAAAATCCGTCTCACACTGTACCTGTTTAGCTTGTAATTCATCATCATTTTTCTAAGCACCAAAGATTTTCTATAGAAATGTAGGTTTAGCTTTTAATTCATCTATGATTGAACCATCTTCTGATAATGATAACCGGGTATTCATTGCTCGCAAAGAAAATAAAGACTTTCTGCTAAGAGCATGTAACACCCTAAACCCGACCCAGAAGTTATGGCCAGATCCGACATGTCACATTGAAATATTTAGGAAAACCCACGCTACATCCAAAATCCTTCTTAGTGTTTGAAAAGGTTGTCCTTGCTAAGTTAATAAAGTGAAGGGAAGTTGTGCATCAGGTAGGTATCCGAAACAGAGGAGGTGAGCCATGTAGGCTGCTTAAGTACCAAGCTCTTGATTGGATCCAATCCTAGACACGCCCAGAACCATTGCCACACTTTAGTTTAGTGATTTGTTTTGGAAAACAAGTTGAGTTGGAATTCATTTAAGTAAATATATTTGATAAATCGTTTTAATGTATCATTGCGTTAATTTGAAAACATGTACCATTTTGGAAAACGCGTCCTATGTCTAGCCCGTTTTAAGTCATTATCAGTCAATTAAAATCAAAAAGTATAAAATAAAATAATCCCGAAAAAATAATTAAAATGGCCTTATTACAACCCAAAACCAAATAATAATACTTAATTTAAAAATTATAAAAACCAGTTACTTTATGAAAATAGTCCGAAAGCGATCATCATGGCCACTCTAAATCCCCTCCGGCTCCAAGTCTCCACATCAAGGCTCACCTGTAAAGTTAAGGAAAAGAGTGAGTTTGGAAACTCAGTGTGCAACAAGCCCTTCCAGAGCCCAAATCAATATCAGCATACTAGGCCTAAGCCCGAGTTCAGTCTCAACATATACTGGGCCGAGGCCTTTTGTTTAACGGTTACTGGGCTGAAGCCATTTGTTTAAATCATATCACTGGGCTGAAGCCTTTTCTGTAAATGGTAGGGCCCATGGGCCCATTTCAATAACACATATAATATCAATGCAGGTATGTAACCCATATCACTGTGGGGAAACTATCGACCCACCCAACTGCTACTCTTCACCCGTACCAACCAAGCTCTCCATGTGGGGAATAACTCAACCCACCCAACCAAACTCTCCACTGGCAGCATAGCTGCTTTATCATATAACTGGAGGCCAACCTCTTTTAATAACAAGGGCAAAGACCTTTTCGGTAAACTGGGGCAAAGACCTTTAGCACTTCCTCCATTCATATGAAACCCAACCCATGCATGTATGAATATATCATGGCATATCATGTGTATATCATGGCATATCATGTGCATATCATGTAAAAAACAGTATCACATGCATCTTAATCATAACATAACCCTAGGGGTATAATGGTCATTTTCACCTAGGGCAAAATAGTCATTTTCACATTATAAGGGTAATTTTGTTATTTATCAACTATTAAGGTTTTTCATGCTCATTATCAATTATCCACAATTCTGCGTCTTTAAACGATAATCTTAATTCATTTCAATCAAATCGACTTTTGGGCCCAAAACCCCTAATGGGCGCTACGTAGCTAATTTGGTCATCTAGGCCCATATAGCCTATATTTCATAACGGTTTTATTAGTCTTAACATGCACTTTATCCAGATTTCGTTTCCTATCAAATTTACCCAAATTGGTCCGAAAGCCCATTGGGCCCAATTTCAGCCCCTTGAGGCCCAACTTACCACCGTGCAAAAAATTATGCTTTTACCTGTTCTATCAATTCCGTTGACCGAGTCCATTAGATTCTAACCAATCCACGAACCATCACATATCCACAAGTTTTAAAGATGCCAGAATTCGGCATTTTGATTTTTTAGCATTTATTATCCTAAGCTACCGAAAGGGTTTAGTACACACCTGATTAGTGACGGTCGATTTCCAAAATCTGCTACGCACTTGTCCTACATACATTTACTTGACATATCAGACTTTGAAATCCAAAGATAACCACACAGTCTTACCAAGACCATTCGGCCACCAACCCCTATGACACTGATATCATACCTTTGCCGAAAGTTGTAACTAGATCAAAATCTCGTCACTTCCCTTGTCCAAGTTCTCAAAGACCGCTTTAGAATGCACTAGTACCAAACTTAATTAGTTGTTAAAACCTATAGAGCCCTAAACCCCCAAATCAACAGCCACCAAAGCATTTAGGGGTTTCGGTTTCCCTAATCCAAAATACTAAAATATAACCAAGGTTTCGAACACTTACCAAAGGTTCACCTACCAAAATGATTCCAACCCCGAACTAACACAGATCTAACGCAGACCAAGCTTCCAAACACTAGCAGAAATCGCACCCCAAGTATCTTAGGATTCAGCCACCAAGTCCCTCAAAGGTGTTGTGCTCTCGGCTTTTAAGTCAAAGAAGAAGAAAATGGTTATGACCGAAGGGGTGTTGATAATGGAGTTTAGAGACTTTTGAGAGTGTAAGATTCGACAAAGAAAAAGGAAGCAGGGTGTATTAGTCAAAGAGAAGTCGTCTACCCTTGAACTTTTGGGATTTGGCTTTACTTGGGGTATTCGGCTAAAAGAGAGGAAGAGAAGGGTTCGGCTCTTCCTAGGGATTAAAGAGGAGAAAGAATATGGGAAGGAAAAATGGAATGAAAGAGAAGGGTTTTGGCTTATGAGCAATCGGCACAAGTGAAACAAAAACTAAAAACAATCAGACTACCATTCAATAGCCGAATTTGCACTATACACACCCTTGGCCGGCCACACCTTTTCCAAATTCAAATTCTCCTAAAATCTCTCCTAGATACACTCCCCCTTATCCATCCATGATCCATGCTCTTGACTGATTCAAACCCTTCAACAAGAGCTCCAGCAGACTTCAAACCTTTGCACCCACATAACATAAAAATAAACCACACTAATACCTGCTAGAGAATCGAACCTTGGCCTCCTTCCCTTCCATTTACACGCCACTTTTTTAGCAACTAAGTGGTGCCCTCAAGCCACTTTGCCAAAGCCCTTTTTGTGATACAAACTACCCATATCTTTTAATAAGACCACCTATCCAAGACCCCTAATTCTTTAAGTCTAAAAATTTAAAATTTCCACCGGGTTTTGCCAACTCATGGGCCTTCTATAGGCCCATTTACACACTCCAAATATGAATTGCACAACCAAATACCAAAATTTAAATTTTTACCCAAAATCACACGAAAATCACTAAATCCTGAAAATCAGGGTGTTACTACTCTACCCTCCTTAAAGAAATTTCGGCCTCGAAATTTTTACCTGATCCAAACAGTTGAGGGTATTGCTGACGCATTATCTCCTCTGGCTCCCAAGTAGCCTCTTCTTTTCCATGATTCCGCCAAAGCACTTTTGCTAATGGAACTGACTTCCTTCTTAACACCTTGACGTCGTGATCCAATATCTGCATAAGTTCCTCTTCGAAGATCAAATCTGACTGTACCTCAATTTCTGCAACTAGCACGATATGAGTAAGGTCAGAACGATATCACCTTAGCATGGACACACGAAAGACGTTGTGAATACGATCCAGCTCTAAGGGTAACACTAGCTGATAAGCCACCGGCCCTATCTGCTTAAGGATCCGATAAAGCCCAATAAATCACGGACTCAATTGGCCCTTCTTACCAAACCTCAATATCTTCTTCCAAGGCGAAACCTTCAAAAAGACCATATCTCCTACTGCATACTCAATCTCCTTACACTTCAGGTCAGCATAAGACTTTTGTCGATCAGCTGCCTCTTTTAGTCGATCTCTAATCACCCTAACTTTGTCTTCAGTATCCGCTACTAACTCTGGTCCAAGTACTTGTCTCTCCCCTAACTCTGTCCAACAAGTAGGCGAACGACACCTTCGCCCATACAGCGCCTCATACAGAGACATCTAAATACTTGCCTGGTAATTGTTGTTAAAAGCAAACTCCGCCAACGGCAAGTAATCCTCCCAGCTGCCTCTAAAGTCGATAACACAACCCCTCAGCATGTCCTCTAGAATCTAAATGACCCTCTCTGATTGCCCATCCGATTGAGGGTGAAAAGCTGTACTAAAATCTAATCGCGTTCCTAACGCCTCATGCAGCTTCTGCCAAAATCGAGATATGAACCTTGGGTCTCGATTGGAAATTATTGATACTAGCACTCCATGCAACCGCACTATCTCTGCCACATACAACTTGGCCAACTTCTGAAGTGAATAATCGGTTCAGACATGTATGAAATGGGCAGATTTCGTCAACCTATCCACAATCACCCAAACTGAGTCTTTCTTGGAAGGTGTTAATGACAACCCACTCACGAAATCCATGGTTACCCTTTCCCACTTCCAAAGTGGTATCTTTACTGGCTGTAACAATTCTGAAGGCAGTTGATGCTCTGCCTTTACTTGCTGACACGTCAAACATTTACTCACAAATTTGGTCACCTCTCGCTTAAGCCCAGGCCACCAATATAACTCTTGCAAGTCTCGATACAACTTACTTCCTCCTGGATGCCTCTCTCATAATCATCAATCTCAAATCAGAGTCCTTCGAAACACAAATTCTTCCTCGAAAACAAAGAACCCCATCACTATTTAATCCAAAACCTGAATTCTCCTCTTTCTTAGCTTGCTGAAATCGAGAAACCAACGACTCATCTACCAACTGTTGCTTCTTAATTTGCTCAACCCAAGTTGGTCTCACTTGTAACTCTGCTAGTAAGCTTCCATCGTCAAACAAACTCAAACGAGCGAACATCATTTTTAGTTCAGCCACAGACCTTCGGCTCAACGCATCAGCCACTATATTTGCCTTACCTGGATGGTACTCAATCATACAGTCGTAGTCTTTTAACAACTCTATCCATCTTCGTTGCCTAAGATTCAGTTCCTTTTGAGTTAGCAAGTACTTGAGACTTTTATGACCCGTATAAATAACACATCTCTCCCCATACAAGTAATGCCTCCAAATTTTAAGCGTAAAGACCACCGCTGCCAACTCTAAGTCATGAGTAGGATAGTTTACCTCATGAGACTTAAGCTGTCGTGAAGCATAAGCGACCACTTTACCCTCTTACATCAACATACAGCCCAAACCTACATGTGATGCATCACTGTACACAGTGAAATCCTTACTAGACTCTGGCTGAATCAACACTGGTGCCTCAGTTAGAACTTTCTTTAACTTCTCAAATGCCTCTTGCTACTTCTCTGTCCAAACAAATAGTGCTCCCTTTCTTATGAGTTTCGTCAACGGGGCTGCCAACACAGAAAATCCTTCTACAAATCTTCGGTAATAACCTGCCAACCCCAGAAAACTTTAGATTTCTGTTACTGACTTCGGTGGCTTCCACTCTAGAATCACCTCAATCTTTCGAGGGTCCACCTTGATCCCCTCTGCAGAAACGACATGCCCCAAGAAAGTTACTTCACTCAACCAAAATTCACACTTACTGAACTTTGCATAGAGTTGCTTTTCCCTTAGCACTTGCAAAACAATACGAAGATGCTCATCATGTTTCTCTTCCGTTTCTAAATATACCAAGATATCATCGATAAAAACAACCACGAACTAATCCAAGTACAGCTGAAATACTCAATTCATCAAATCCATGAATGCTACCGGTGCATTAGTCAATCCAAAGGGCATAACCAGAAACTCGTAATGACTATATCGAGTTCTGAACTCTGTCTTATGAATATCTACTTCTTTGACTCTCAACTGATGATATCCTGACCGAAGGTCGATTTTGGAAAATACTAAAGCTCCTCTCAGCTGGTCAAACAGATCGTCAATTCTTGGCAAAGGATACTTATTCTTTACCGTCAGTTTGTTCAACTGCCGATAATCGATACACATCTGCATGGTCCCATCTTTCTTTTTCACAAACAACACCGGTGTGCCCCACGGAGAAACACTTGGTCTGATGAATCCTTTATCCAACAGTTCTTGTATATGCGCTTTCAGTTCCACCAACTCCTTTGGTGCCATCCTGTAAGGTGCGATGGATATTGGGGTCGTTCCAGGTAACAAGTCGATTCCAAACTCGACTTCTCGGTTCAGGGGTAATCCAGGAAGCTCTTCAGGAAAGATATCCTGAAATTCCCTAATAGTTCTGACCATCTCCATAGTCACCTTCTCAAGCTCAGCTTGACTTACACAGGCCAAATACGCCTATCAACCTTTCCGAATCAACTTCTCAGCCCTTAAAGCCGAAATAGCATTGGACAAATAATTCTTTCGCTCCCCTATGACCAATACCTCCTCATCCTCAATAGTCCTCAGCACCATTCTCTTAGCAGCACAATCCAACGTCGCCCTATGCTTAATTAGCCAGTCCATTCCCAAGATAAGATCAAATTCTCCAAATGGCAGCTCCATCAAATCTCCTAAAAATATCCTATCTTGTGTCTCTAAAGGCACCACCCTAAAGAGTTTATCCACCTTAACTAAGTGTCCCAATGGACTTATCACTGATACCCCACTCACAGTCTCCTCAGGGAACACGCCCAACGCCCTAGATACATTACAAGCAATATACGAATGAGTGGAACCAACATCAATCAAAGCAGTGTAAGGCGTGCTATGAATGAAAAACGTACCGGTTAT
Source organism: Gossypium stocksii (assembly GCA_020496765.1). Classification (NCBI taxonomy): domain Eukaryota; kingdom Viridiplantae; phylum Streptophyta; class Magnoliopsida; order Malvales; family Malvaceae; genus Gossypium; species Gossypium stocksii. The sequence goes on from CM035624.1 coordinate 50,705,847, forward strand.
AACATCCGGAGCATCTCCCTCCTCTCGACATCGTGTAGCATAAACCAACACCCGCTGTCGAGCTTCAGTATGTCCAGCACCCCTGCCAGGTGCCCTACGTCCTTGTCCATTACCATTACCACCTCTACCTTGCCCATGGCCTCTTTGTGGTGGTGGTCCACCACGCACAGGTTGAACGACCCTCTGATCTACAACTTGATCCTGAGCTACTCTTCGAGGAAACTCTCTGAACTTGTGTTCCTTGGACCCACATCAGAAACATCCCCCAGTTTGTTTCCAACACTCTCCCAAATGCACTCTGCCACAGTCTCTACAAGCCTGTAGTCTAACGGTATTCACTGGAACTGCTCAAACCGGTTCCTTCACTCTAGCTTTTTTAACATTTCTATATGCAACACCCGAGGGTCCAGAATCCCTCCTGAATCTGGGTCGATCCCTCTCACGATTCTATCGCTCAACTCGTTTTACCTCCTCGGCTATCTTGGCTTTCTCTAACAATGCAGCAAAATCACGCTCCCTTTGTGGAGCTATCAGCACCCTAAGCTCATCTCGGAGACCATCCTCGAATCGAACACTGTGCTCATATTCCGTCGCAACTATACCGCTAGCATATCGACTCAGCCTCAAAAATTCCGCCTCATACTCAGCAACAGTCTTGTTACCCTGAGTCAGATTCAAAAATTCCTTTCGACGGGCATCCACATAACTAGCTCCAACATACCTCCCCTTAAAAGCAGTCTTAAACAGTTTCCAAGTTACCCGCTCGATTGGGGTACTTTCCCTTACAGTGATCCACTACTGGTATGTCTCATCTCGCAGCAAAGACACTGCTCCTTTCAGCTTTTGCTCCATCGAGCAGTCCAAGTCGTCCATGATCCGTTCTGTTGCCTCTAGCCAATATTCAGCCATGTTTGGGGCTACTCCAGATACACCCCTAAAAACCTCTGCCCCGTTAGCCCGGAGTCACTCGGAGATGGATCCCCTATTCACTGTCCCAGTACTAGCTCTAGCCACCCTTTTCAAGACCCTTAACATCATTTGGGACAAAGCATCGTCCCCGCAGCCCGATCTTGTGATCCAGTCTCAGTTGCCTGTGGCACAGATGCCTCCTCAACTGGCCTATACCTTGAGGATGAAGATTCATCTTGCACCCTTTCGCGACCACGTCTACGGCCTCGTCCACGAGTTCCTCTGGTACCCATATCGAATTTATCTTATTACAATTTTTTATGACATTAGTTTAATATTTCAGTGGTTTATTACGAGATGTCTTATGGAAATATAGCAATTCAGAGATTGTTTTTGCAATGTCGTAGCCTAGCTACAGTCTCAATCCTACTGTTTTACAGCTCTACCCTATCTAAAGTATCATAGTAGGGTCTCAATTCTATCTATAGCATCATATCAATATAATACGGTGTAAATAGATAGTACACTTACAGACTTGGTGCCGAGAATTTAGTGTGCCACCTCTTTCTCCAAACCAATTAAAACTAACAACATGTATTTTGTCACAAAAATAAGTTTTTTTTTTAAAAAAGTTTCTCTTTAAAAATTCTTAAAATTGATTTTAAATACCTTTGTTTTGAAACTCTTGATTTTAAACCCGTTTAAAACCCACAGCTGAGTTGTTGCAACCAGGCTCTGATACCACTAAATGTAACACCCTAAACCTGGCCCAGACGTTATGGCCAGATCCGACGTGTCACATTGAAATATTTAAGAAAACCCACGCTTCATCCAAAATCTTTCTTAGTGTTTAAAAAGGTTATCCTTGCTAAGTTAATAAAGTGAATGGAAGCTGTGCACCAGGTAGGTATTCGAAACAGAGGAGGTGAGCCATGTAGGCTGCTTAAGTACCAAGCTCTTGATTGGATCCAATCCTAGACATGCCCAGAACCATTACCACACTTTAGTTTAGTGATTTGTTTTGGAAAACAAGTTGAGTTGGAATTCATTTAAGTAAATATATTTGATAAATCGTTTTATTGTATCATTGCATTACTTTGAAAACATGTACCATTTTGGAAAACGCGTCCTATGTCTAGCCCGTTTTAAGTCATTATTAGTCAATTAAAATAAAAAAGTATAAAATAAAATAATCCCAAAAAAATAATTAAAATGGCCTTATTACAACCCAAAACCAAATAATAATACTTAATTTAAAAATTATAAAAATCAGTTACTTTATGAAAATAGTCTGAAAGCGATCACCATGGCCACACTGAATCCCCTCTAGCTCCAAGTCTCCACATCAAGGCTCACCTGCAAAGTTAAGGAAAAGAGTGAGTTTGGAAACTCAGTGTGCAACAAGCCCTTTTAGAGCCCAAATCAATATCATTATACTGGGCCTAAGCCCAAGTTCAGTCTCAACATATACTGGGCCGAGGCCTTTTGTTTAACGGTTACTGGGCTGAAGCTATTTGTTTAAATCATATCACTGGGCCGAAGCCTTTTCTGTAAACAGTAGGGCCCATGGGCCCATTTCAATAACACATATAATATCAATGCAGGTATGCAACCCATATCACTGTGGGGAAACTATCGACCCACCCAACCGCTACTCTCCACCTGTACCAACCAAGCTCTCCATGTGGGGAATAACTCAACCCACCTAACCAAACTCTCCACTTGCAGCATAGCTGCTTTATCATGTAACTAGAGGCCAAGCCTCTTTTAATAACTGGGGCAAAGCCTTTTTCGATAAACTGGGGCAAAGCCCTTTAGCACTTCCTCCATTCATATGAAACCCAACCCATGCATGTATGAATACATCATGGCATATCATGTGCATATCATGGCATATCATGTACAAAACAGTATCACATGCATCTTAATCATAACATAACCCTAGGGTTATAATGGTTATTTTCACCTAGGGCAAAATTGTTATTTTCACATTATAAGGGTAATTTCGTTATTTATCAATTATTAGGGTTTTTCATGCTCATTATCAATTATCCAGAATTCTGAGTCTTTAAACGATAATCTTAATTCATTTCAATCAAATCGGCTTTTGGGCCCAAAACCCCCTAATTGGCCCTACGTAGCTAATTTAGTCATCTAGGCCCATATAGCCTATATTCCATAACGGTTTTATTAGTCTTAACATGCACTTTATCCAGATTTCGTTTCCTATCCAATTTACCCAAATGGGCCCGAAAGCCCATTGGGCCCAATTTTAGCCTCTTGAGGCCCAAGTTACCACCGTGCACAAAATTGTGCTTTTACCTATTCTATCGATTCCGTTCACCGAGTCCATTAGATTCTAACCAATCCACGAACCATCACATATCCACAAGTTTTAAAGATGCCAAAATTCGGCATTTCGATTTTTCAGCATTTATTATCCTAAGCTACCGAAAGGGTTTAGTACACACCTGATTTGTGACGGTCGATTTCCAAAATCTGCTACGCACTTGTCCTACATACATTTACTTGACTTATCAAACTTTGAAATCCAAAGATAACCACACAATCTTACCAAGACCATTCGGCCACCAACCCATATGACACTGATATCATACCTTTGCTGAAAGTTGTAACTAGATCAAAATCTCGTCACATCCCTTGTCCAAGTTCTCAAAAGACCGCTTTAGAATGCACTAGCACCAAAATAAATTAGTTGTTAAAACCTATAAAGCCTTAAACCCCCAAATCGACAGCCACCAAAGCATCTAGGAGTTTCGATTTCCCTAATCCAAAATACTAAAATATAACCAAGGTTTCGAACACTTACCAAGGGTTCACCTACCAAAACAATTCCAACCCTAAACTAACATAGATTTAATGCAGACCAAGCTTCCAAACACTAGCAGAAATCACACCCCAAGGATCTTAGGATTCGGCCACCAAGTCCCTCAAAGGTGTTGTTCTCTCGGCTTTTGAGTCAAAGAAGAAGAAAATGGTTATGGACTGAAGGGGTGTTGATAATGGAGTTTAGAGACTTTTGAGAGTGTAAGATTCAGCCAAGAAAGAGGAAGCAGGGTGTATCAGTCAAAGAGAAGTCGTCTCTCCTTGAACTTTCGGAATTTGGCTTTGCTTGGGGTATTCGGCTAAAAGAGAGGAAGAGAAGGGTTCGGCTCTTCCTAGGGATTAAAGAGGAGAAAGAATATGGGAAGGAAAAATGGAATGAAAGAGAGGGGTTTTTGGCTTATGAGCAATCGGCACAAGTGAAACAAAAACTAAAAACAATCAGACTACCATTCAATAGCCAAATTTGCACTATACACACCCTTGGCCGGCAACACCTTTTCCAAATTCAAATTCTCCTAAAATCTCTCCTAGATACACTCCCCCTTATCCCTCCATGATCCATGCTCTTGACTGATTCAAACCCTTCAACTAGAGTTCCAGCCGACTTCAAACTCTTGCACCTACATAACATAAAAATAAATCACACTAATACCTGCTAGAGAATCGAACCTTGGCCTCCTTCCCTTCCATTTACACGCCATTTTTTTAGTAACTAAATGGCGTCCTCAAGCCACTTTTCCAAAGCCCTTTTTGTGATACAAACTACCCACATCTTTTAATAAGACCACCTATCCAAGACCCCTAATTCTTTAAATCCAAAAATTTAAAATTTCCACCGGGTTTTGCCAATCATGGGCCTTCTATAGGCCCATTTACACACTCCAAATATGAATTGCACAACCAAATACCAAAATTTAAATTTTTACCCAAAATCACACGAAAATCACTAAATCCCAAAGATCAGGGTGTTACAGAGCATCAACAACTACATTAGTTTTTCCTAGATGATAGTTAATAACCAGATCATAATCTTTTAATAATTCAAGCCACCTATGCTGTTTCAAATTCAAATCTTTCTGTGACATCAAATATATCAAGCTTTTGTGATAAGTGAATATATGGAATTTTTCACCAAACAAATAGTGTCGCCATATTTTCAGTGCAAACACAATGGTTGCAAACTCAAGATAATGTATCAGGTAATTCTTTTCATGTGGCTTAAGTTGTCTAGAAGCATAGGCTACTATTTTACCTTCTTGCATTAAAATACAGTCTAAACCATTCAATGATGCATCACTTTAAATTACAAACTCCTTACCTGATTCAAGCTAAACTAAAACTGGTGCTTCAGTTAACAGAGCTTTCAATCTGTCAAAACTTTGCTGGCATTTATTAGATTGTTCAAACTTCACATCTTTTTGCAACGACGAGTCATGGGAGAAGCTATCATCAATAACCCTTTTAAAAATCTCCGATAGTAACCGGCTAATCCTAGAAAACTTCTGAATTTTGACACATTTTTCGATGGCTTCCAGATAAAAATAGCTAAAATTTTACTCTGATCCACTCGAATACCTTCTGTAGACACTATATGTCCAAGGAAACTAACTTCTCGTAGCCAAAATTCATATTTACTAAATTTGGCATACAATTATTTTTCACACAAAGTTTGCAGCACCTTTCTTAAATAATTAGCATGCTCCTTTTCATCTCGGGAATAAACCAGAATATCATCAATAAATACCACTAAAAACCTGTCTAGATACGGTCTAAAAATTCTATTCATCATATCCATAAATACTGCAGGGGAATTAGTCAAGCCAAATGACATCACAAGAAACTCGTAGTGTCCATACCTGGTTTTAAAAGCTGTCTTTGGCACATCTAAATCTTTTACCCTGAGCTGATAGTAACCGAAATGAAGATCAATCTTTGAAAATACAGTGGCACCTTTCAGCTGATCAAACAAATCATTAATATGAGGCAAAGGATACTTGCTCTTTATTGTGACTTTGTTAAGCTGCTAGTAGTCAATACACAGTCTCAAAGATCTGTCTTTCTTCTTAACAAACAAAACTGGTGCACCCTAAGGTGAATGATTAGGTCGATCAAATCCCCTATCTGTCAATTCTTGCAACTGTGCTTTCAACTCTTTTAACTCCATTGGGGCCATTCAATAAGTTGCTATAAATATAGGAGTTGTTCCCGAAATGAGATCTATAGAAAATTCTACCTCTTTGATGTAACAGCCAGATTTAGGGCCTAAATGAAATAGTGGTTTTGAAACCACAAACCTAAAGTAGAAAAATTTATTTCGATTAAGTTTAATGTTTATTGTGTGATTGACTAACTGTGTGAAATTTTCGTTACGAAATTTTATTGTTTCGGTGTCCAATTTGTATTTAGGACTAAACTATAATATGTGAAAAATGTGTGTTCTTGTTCATAAAGGTACTTGATTGGAATGAGTTTTTACATTGGAGGTCCTTAGATTTTAATTAGACCATTATATCTCAAGATGGACAAAAATGGGCATAGTGAGATAAAATACCAAAGTTTTTTTCATTAAGGGCATTTTAGTCATTTAGTAATTAAAATGAATTAAAAAGACAAAACAAGCCAAAATTCTTGTCCATCTTCAAGCCTTGGTTGAATATAGCATGGGGGAAACCATGGCTAGGGTTTTCAAGCTTCCAAGCTTCATAGTAAGTCCATCTTTGCCCTATTTTTAATGTTTTTTATGTTTTTGAAATCCTCGTAACACGATCTATCAATTTCTACCATTTATTTGAGCTAGGGTTAATATTTGAAAATTTACCCATATGTGAAATACTTGTGTTTTGATGTTTAATGTAGAATATGAATGTTCGGAGTGTAATAAACGACTTTTACTAAGCGATTTTTGATGAAATCTCATAAAAGGACTTGTTTGTAAAAAGTTGTAAAATGTGTGTAAGTGTGTGAATAAATGCAAAATGTGGGCTGCTATAGTTATGAAAATGGTTTGGCTAGGCCTAAAATACAAGGAAATTGAATAAAAAACATTTTACGAACCTAGGGGCAAAAGTGTAAATACGATAAATTTTAGGGGTAAAAATGTAATTTTTCAAAAAATGTGAATTTTGGTTAATTTGAATAGCATGTTGAATAAATAAGTTAAATGTGTTATTATAAATCAAGAAAGACGAGGAATTGACCTTGATCGGGGAAAAGAAAAGGTTTTAGACTAAAGCGCAAAAATTGTCATTTTTGTATTGAGGTAAGTTTGTATGTAAATAATGCATCGTTTTTACTCATGTTTATATGTTTTGATATATTTAATGAGATGTGGCTGAATATTGAAAAAAACTGACAAAGTATCAAAATGTGAGAAATTTCCCAGTTGAACCTTAGGAATAGAATAGGATACAAGTGACATGTCACTAGGGATCTATGTGAAATCTATGTGAAATTGTGACTAAGTGAATTTGAGTGCTGGTCTTAAGTTCTACCAATGGCTAGGTATACGGGCATGTGTTACGGATACCTGACAGGTTGTGTGAGCAACACTAAGTAGCAACGAATGACTGACAGCTTGTGTAAGCAGTCCCGTGAAAGTAAATTGCTCGAGAATGAGCCTCTATGTGAAAAGCAATGTGAAGTACCGTTGGCTACAAGTGTGGCATTTATGTGCAAACTTCTAATGTATCCATTAATATTCTAATGTGTTCAACGGGAAAATGACTAAGTGTAATTGAACGCAATTATGTGATGAACAAGCGCAGGTACATGTGTATATATATTCATGAGCAATGTGCTCGATGTGTGATCGAACTTTGGTAAGGTTGATGTGGAGTAAGTGTTACAATGAAGACTTGTAAATATTTGATAATGACTAGTTATTGGAATGGCTAACTATGGATATGCTTTAGTGTTATATGTGTGTAAATGAAAATTAATACAAAGAAAACATAAAAGAGTAAAATTAGCAATAAAACAGTTTTGGACAGCAACAATTATGTGACTTTAAAAAATCACCAAAAATGGTGTAAATTGAATTAGAGGTTTAATAAAATATGAAATTAAACATTATTGAGTCTATTTTCACATAAAAGAAATCGTGTAAGCAAAAGAATTTCATATTATGAGATATTTGAATTTTAGTGAGACAAGGTCAGAATGATTTTAGAATCCCCTATTTTGACTTTGGGAAATCATTAAAAATTGTATAAAAATAATTGTGAGATAGAATTTATATGTTTAAAATTATTAATGAGTCTAATTTTAAGAGAAATAAATAGGAACATCATCCTAGTTCTGTATGATGAGATAATTAATTTTTAGTGAAGAAGGGTTGAAGCTATCAGACAGTGGAATAGGGGAGAATTTAAAGAATAAACTATACTTATTGGCGAAACAAAAATTCTAGAAGTATTATGGTAAGAATATATATGAGCCTAGTTTTAGGGAAAATTAGCAGATCTTAATTTGGAGTTCTGTAGCTCAAGATATAAATAATTTAGTGACTGTGACTCGAGTAGATAGCTTGAGATGAACATGAGTAAATAGTGGAACTATGTGCAATTATGATTGTATTATCTTGAGAACATATTGTGAATATTTATAAAATCATGTTAATAAATTACTTATTATTTGCATAACTACTTACTAAGCTATAATGCTTACCCCCTACCTTTCCTTTTTCCTATAGTGTCACAGATGCTAGCTCGAGTTGGAGGTCATCGGAGATTCTATCACACTAACAAGTTTATTGATTGCTATTGTATCAACTATTTTCAAGTATCTTTAAGTCTATGGCATGTATAAGGACTTGATTATGTGTGTATATGTTATTATGAGTTGGCCTATGTTGTTTGAAGGCTATTGTTGTATAAGGCCGTTTAATGTGGCTAATAATTATCATGTTATAAGTCTATGATGATGCATTTCAAGGATGTGTATGCTTGCGTATGTTGAATGAGTAAATGTGTGATAATTATGGGTGGTAAATGTGATTGGTTGTGTGTGATTATGCATGATGAATATGGTTTGTAAATGGTATGTGGATGTCTTAGTGTTGATGTTTGAATGCTTAATAATACCATGTTGTGTGATGATAAATTTGTATAAGTGTGTAAGTGTTTTGGGGTGGCAAAGGGCTTGGTAAATAGCCTTACTTGTGGCCACACGGGTAGCTACACGGCCATGTGCCCAGGGTGTATGAAGTCTGCACTTAATTTTTAAAAATTTGAAGCACCACACGACCTAACATACAGCGTGTATCTCGGCTGTGTGAAAGACATGGCCTTGGACACGGGCGTGTGCCCTTATTTTTCAAGAAATTTTTTAGTGCTTTCAAAAGTTCTCAGTTTAGTCCCGGACCACTTCCAAAGTATGTATTGGGCCTTGTAGGCCCTATTTAGGGATTCAAAGATAAAAATTTGAAAATTTTTAATTTGGATGAAATTTTATGACTCGGTTTAATACGTTTACAAGTGTATGTGTTCTGGTAATGCCTCGTATCCTATTCCAGCATCGAATACGGGTAAGAGATATTACATCAATCGGTGGTAAACTAAGTAATTCTTCAGAAAACGCATCAGGAAATTCACACACAACAGGCACTGACTTAATCTTTGATTCAGATACTTTAGCATCTAACACATATGCAAGATAAGCATCATATCCCTTTTTGGTATATATATCTATGCTGATATTGCTGAGATCACATTAGATAACCTATCCAGTTTATCAAATTCAACACGAAGTAACTCACCATTCTGACACTTTAACATAATGTACTTTTGTTTGCAATTTACTATTGCCTCATGCTGAGTTAGCCAATCCATACCCAAAATTACATCAAACTCATCAAAGGGCAACAACATCATATCAACCAAGAAACAATAACCCCGTACCATTAACAGACAATTTTTACAAATTTTATCTACTATCACAAACTAGCCTAGGGGGTTTGAAACTTTAACGACAAATTCAGTGGACTCAATAGGTAAGTTTTTAACAGACACTGAATTTGTGCATATATATGAATACGTTGAACCAGGATCAATTAAAGCAGTGTAACATGTACGTTTGTGCAAGTGTACACAGTCGTTATCAAGTAATAAGTAAGTATCGAGTTATCATCTCCACAGGGATTATATTTGAGTTAAATCACTTAATTGTAAAATTATATTAATAACTTGGTAAATTTAAAAACACAATATGATTGAGAAGTAATGATTAAAATTAAATATATTAAATTAAATGCAATGATCCCCAATGCAAATTATCCTAAATATGCAATCTATATGAATGAAATAGATTTTAGCAAAATTAAACACAATTTGCAACAATTATAACATAAATAAACTAGGACAATTACTTTAATTAAACTCAATTCATTATCAACATGCTTAAACCATATTAGGTCCTTTCAGAATCCTTTACTTAGTAAATATGCATTTTACTAATCCTTATTTACTAAGGGTTTCTTAGCATTCGTGCGAAGTAACATGGACGTGTTAGGTTTGAAACAGATTAATCACGCAAATCTAAAAACTATGCAGATAACAAAGCTTGGTTAGAGTTGTTATGCAACCTACAATTTAATCGAGTTAGGATCTAAATTGAGCATGCACATTTCAATTATGCGTCCACTAGCTGTCGCCTGGTTAGGATCGCTCAGCTAATTTAGGTGCATTCCAATCACGTATGAATGAAATACAGACTTGATTTTAATTGAAAACATGATCGATTGAGACACAAACATCATAAGCATGAATCAAATAAATATTATTTAATCAAAGCAATCATCCTAGCTAAAATAAAATTAAACTAACATTTTTGTAAACAAGAATAAAGAACACATAGTAAACATTTTTAGATTAAATCAAAGAAAAGAAAGATTAAACCGAAATCAAAGTGGCTATCACCCAAGCCTCTAACCAATGAGGGCTCCTTCGTTCCTTTGCTTTGTTCCTTTGCTGATGGCTCTCTAAGGTGGCTGACCAAGGGCTCTTTAAGAGGCTTAATGGCTAAAATCTCTATGAAGAGATGATGCTAGGTGTGGGGAATGAAAAATCTAAGAGAATTGAGAGAAAAGAGAGAATGATGAGGGATGAGGGATGATTAAAAATGGTGAAATGGTTTCTTATTTATAGGTGAAGAGAGGAGAGTAGTTTGCTAAAAATAGAAAGGTTTAGTCTCTTCAAGCTTCTTCAATGAGTGGCTGGCCATGATTAGTGGATTTTGAGTTGAATTTTGCTTGATTTGTAAGCAATTTAAATGCCATAACAACTTAGGACTGAAACTCAATCAAATGTAAATCTTTGGGCAAATCTCTAATTTCTTCAATATTGCAAGGACCTTGTGTAATTAAACCAAAAAGTGGTTTATGTGGACAGCCATGTGTAGCTGAAATTGGGTTGGCTTGGTCTTCAATTTGGATGGTTTTTATAATCCAACAAAGCTATCAGACTTGTCTAAAATAAATCAATAAATTAAAGGACCAAATAATAAAATTTAAATACTCAATTAAAACCTAAATTATTAATGAAATATTTTAAAATGAATTATTAAATATAATTTTATTTTTTATTATTTAATTTAATCATGCATGGCCCATTTTATGTCTTAAAAATATAATATGTTCAAATAAATATAAAATAAGCTATTTTGTGCATGAAAACTGTATAATAAATCATAAAATCACATTTTAATAATTTTTATGTCCTAATTTCATATTTTCACATATTTCATTAATTAATTGAACAATTACTTAGTTTTAACAATGAATTTAAGTAAAAAGATGATAAATTACATAGAAAAAATCCTATATATTTTTCAGTTTACACACCCCCAAACTTAAATCATTGCTCATCCCGAGTAATGTTCATGCACAACAAAAGGTCTTGCTAAGGCATAATTGCTAACTGTGTAAGCATCATCAATCTTTGTCCCATAATCATGCATTAATAACTTCATGTTCATAAATCTTCTTTATTAACAAGTAATTCATATGCAAACTTTTTTAGAATTTTATACTAAGTTTCAAAATATGCCAACATGAATCGTAGTTTGTATGTATGTCACAACCATAGATAACATTCTTTATTCAACATAATTTCTTATCAATCAAGCAAACAATCATAAGGTTTATTTATGATCTTCATATGTTGAACTTAGTACTTCCTCTCCACTAATGTTGGTGACATAATCATCAAATCAATAGGTATTTTATAAGGTTGTAATGGGGCTTGGTTAAAGGTAGGGATTTTAAGAGATGAGTCATTTCAATTTCAAAATATTAACCTTTAACTTTGTCTTGGATTTCTCGAAATACAACCTTTTTCTTTAAGTGAACCTTTGGAACACCCCCAAACATTTTTTGAACTCATGCTTATACATTTTTCTTTTTGGAGACTGAGCAAACTTTTCTTCGCTCTTTCTTCATCTTTTTTTTAAGAATGAGCACATACATCTTTTTGAAAATTTCCTCAAATGTTGATTACCAAGACAACTTTAGTTAAAATGGGTGCACAAAATTAGGAAAATTTCAAAAGATGGTAATGTGGCTTATACTGTAGGTTCATTGCAATAAAGAGACCTTTAAGCTTAAAATTACAGTTTCAAGGGTCTAATATCATAAGGTTGGCTCGAAAAGGCTCAAACGATCCAAAGAAGTAGTGCCTATATCATTTTAGATTTTTATGTCTACTAGTATTTTGCCTCATGAAAGTTACTAAGTCAATTCTAAAGATATAAACCTTCATACATATCAAATCTCAAGAGAAACTAAGTTTTCATGGAAAACATTACCTAAGACTAAGATCATACAAGCATTCCATTCTTCATGATTACATACATTCACTCAGATAGAATCATCATTCATACTTGCATACAAACTATCTCATTAACAAAAAAAAAAAATGTCTCTAAACATTCATTTATTAAAACATACCTATGAAAGAAATGATTGAAACATACTTGAAAATTTTAAAAATTTGAGCAATTTATTTGCCTTACCCCTTTTAAAAAGAAGCAATGTCCTCATTCCAAGAACAAAGTAATGAATGAAAACTGAACACCAAGTAGGGTTGTAAAGAAAGAGAGGTGAGTCATTAAGATTGCGTAAATACCAAGTCTTTCCTAATAACCCAATCCTAGATCATTCCCATTTTCTAAAGAAGTGTTAAGTTTATTCATGCTTGTTATGTTTTTTCTGTAGAAATTAAATCCTAATTACGGAAGAAATAAATTCCTAAAGACCTAAAAACAATTAAAAAATAACAGACAAGAATCCCCCTTTTATTTTTCTGACGCATTCCCCTTGTCTTCTTCAACTCCATCTCTGCTTGCATAGTCAGTATCTTCCGTCCATGTCTCAAAGATAGCATCTGGGAACTTAGGAACAAAAGTGTTAGAGATATTCTTGAAAGTATTTCAAATTGAGTCATCTCTAATTTTTGCATATTTCTAGTCAGTTTTTTGTTGATTGTGCATGAACTTGCACATATCCATCATAATTGACAACTCTGATTTCTTTGAAGTACTTGCAGAAGTCGGCATTGGAGTTGTAAATTCAGGTTCAACACTTAGCTTGACTGTTTCTTCTTCTGGCTCAACCTTTGGTTCAGGGTTTGTAGATCCTTCAACTAGTTTAGGACTGTTAGGTTCCTTATCAGATTCTTCTTCTTCTTCAGTGTCTGTAACTGAATTAGCTTCAGTTTCAATTTCATTTGTTGACTCATTGGTATCTAGCTCAGTTGGCTCTTCTTGCTCGCCTTGATTTAGCTCATGCACCTTCTCTACTAACCTTTCAAGATCATGATTTGTAATGCACCCTTGAACATATTGCCCCTTCAGATTTGATTGTGTTTTAACATAGGCCCTTAAGCAAAGTGAAGTGATTAATGATGGGATATAAGGTCCTTTCCGTCGAGATTTAAGCTTCCTAGGAAATAACTTCAACCTTGAATTAAACAACAAAACCTTCTGACCTTCTTTAAAATCGCGAGGTTGTATATGACTATCATGCCATCTCTTTGATCTTTCTTTACACATTTTGGCAATGCCATAGGAAAACAACCTCAGCTCTTCCAACTCATCAAGTTGTAACATCCTTCTCTCTCCGGCTTGCTTAAGATCAAAGTTCAACTCTTCAAAACCCAGTGAGCTCTATTCTCCAACTCTAATGGCAAATGACATGCCTTTCCAAAAACTAACCGATAAGGAGTCATTCCTAACGGTGTCTTAAATGCTGTTCGGTAAGCCCATAATGCATCATCGAGCCTTCGAGACCAATCTTTTCTGCTAGGGCGTACTACCCTTTCAAGGATACCTTTGATTTCACGATCCACTCTTTCAACTTGCCTATTAGACTAGGGGTGATAAGCAGTAGCAATCTTGTGCTTCACATCATATTTGTCAAGCAACCACTTAAGCCATTTGTTCACAAAGTGAAAACCTACATCACTAATAATAGCTCTTGGTGTCCCAAATCGTGTAAACACATGCTTATGTAGGAATCGCATGACTACCTTAGCATCACTTGTAGGGTATGCTTCATCTTCAACCCACTTGGATACATAGTCCACAGCAACTAATATGTATTTGTTCCTATACGAAGAAAGAAACATGCCTAAGAAGTTAATGCCCCATACATCGAATAATTCAATCTCAAAAATGTTTGTCAAGGGTATCTCATTCCTTCTTGATATATTTCCAATCATTTGGCATTTATCATAGTTCTTCACATAAGCATAAGCATCTTTAAATAGTGTAGGCCAAAAAAACCTGCTTGCAAAATCTTTGCTGCAATATGTGAACCACCAAAGTGCCCCCACTTGGAGATGAATGGCAATGATACAAGATCTAAGCAATCTCACTTTTAGCTACACACTTTTGGATTATATTACCTGCACATTGTTTAAACAAAAATGGATCCTCCCAAAAATAATACCGACTATCTTGAAGGAATTTTTTCCTTTGTTGGTATGTCATTTCTCGAGGAATTATTCCACATGCTAGATAATTGGCAAAATCAGCAAACCAAGGTGTTTCATGAATTTGACTTACCTCAAATAAGTGTTCATCTAGGAAATTCTCGTTGATAAGCACACATGATCGAGTTACCTCATCTTGCTCCAACCTCAACAAATGATCAGCTACTTGATTTTTGGCACCTTTTCTGTCTTGGATCTCAAGGTCAAAATCTTGGAGTAAAAGTATCCAACGAATTAGCCTCAATTGAGCATCTTTCTTCGTGAGCAAGTATTTAATGGCCGTATGGTTAGTAAATACTGTAACTTTGGTACCTATAAGATATGAGCAGAATTTGTCAAAAGTAAAAACTATAGCAAAGAGTTCCTTTTCAGTTACCATATAATTGAGTTGGCCTCTTGTCAAAGTTCTACTTGCATAGTAAATAGGGTGAAACACTTTGTTTCTTTTTTTACCCATCATAGCTCCAACGACATAGTCACTTCCGTTGCACATCAACTTCAAAGGTGAGCTCCAATCAGGTGTAATAATTATTGGGGCTGAGATTAACCCTTTTTTTAGATCTTCAAAAGCTTCTAAACATGCTTTGTTGAAATCAAACATTGTATCTTTCTCTAACAACAAACACAACGGTTTAGAAATTTTCGAGAAATCCTTGATAAACCTTTAATAAAAAATGGCATGGCCTAAGAAACTTCTGACTCCTTTCACATTAATTAGTGCCGGTAATCTTTCAATTACGTCCACCTTTGCTCTATTGACTTCAATTCCTCTCTTTGAGATTTTATGCCCTAAGACAATCCCTTCCTTAACCATAAAATGGCACCTTTCCCAGTTAAGGACAAGATTCGTCTCATTGTATCTCTTCAGTAGCTTAGCCAAATTACTCAAACAAATATCATAAGTGTTACCAAAAATAGAAAAATCATCCATGAAAACCTCAACAAAATTTTCAACCATATCAATTAATATTGCCATCATGCATCGTTGAAATGTTGTAGGTGCATTGCATAAACCAAAAGGCGTTCGCCTAAATACAAACGTACCATACAAACAAGTAAAGGTTGTTTTATATTGGTCCTCTAGAGCTACAACTATTTGGTTATATCCCGAATAGTCATCTAAAAAATAGAATTCATTACCTGCCAATCAATCTAACATCTGATCCATAAAAGGCAACAAAAAATGGCGTAACACCCCTTACCCGAGTCCAACACCGGGATGAGGTACGAGGCATTACCGTACTTGAACATGCTTGAATACATGAAATCGAGCCTTACTTTTAACTCTAATTTAAAACTTTTTCAAATGAACCCTTAATAACTTTATTACGAGCCTACGAGGCCCAAAACATACACCGAAAGTGGTTTAGAACTAATCCGGGAGCTTTAGGACTCTTTGAAAAATTTTGCTTGAAATAGGGTCATGCTAGTGTGAGGTGGGACACACCCAAATGGGCTGGCCGTGTAGTCACACACGCCCATATCCTTAGCTCGTGCTGAATTTATTTCTTATTTCAAACCTACAATTTGGACACAGTTTGGACACACGCCCGTGTCTGTGGCTCGTGTCCCTCGCAAGGCCTAGACACGCCTGTGTCTATAACCCGTGGAGCACTCTTACTTAAACACTATAAACTTCAGGGGTTCACACGGCCAAGGCACACGCCCGTGTGCTCAGTCCATGTGCAATTCTAACTTAACTACTTAAGATGCAATGGACACACTGTCTAGTAACTTGCCCATTGAGGCTGACAATGTGTCACACACGGCCTAGGCACGTGCCTATATGCTCATCCGTGGGGACAATTATAGGCTATTTTCCAAGCCTTTTTGCCACCCTAAAACACATCAAACACATACCAGCTGCAAACTCACGAATCAAGGTATAACATACATTAAAAAAAAATCATAATTGAGGCACTCACGTGCCACCATGCATATCATGAATTTCATCCTCATTGCATAAAATATAACTTAATCAACATTAGCCCATTTACAAGGCTATTACAATGCCACATGAGTAATATTACTAGCTAATACTTTTGGCTACACAAAATGACACTTATTGAAATAATCAACATCCTATACATGCCATACAACAAAAAGACTAACTTAAATATACCAAAATGAATGGCTTGATAGTGTGACTTCGAGCTCCGACTTTGATCGATCCCCAAGCTATTTCAAAAAATCCACATAAAAAGGGAAAATAAAGGAGTAAGCATAAAATGCTTAGTAAGTTGCATGAAATAAGATAGCAATAAATGTCATAGAAAATCATTCAAATAGGGCCAATAAAATTCATATAACTTCTTACTCTTTCTCGTATCTTACTCATTCTTATAACATATTCATTCTCATGACTTACTTACTATCGTGGCTTGCTATTTCCCATGACTTACTCATTCACATGCTTTGCTCATTCTCATGCCTTACATTTTCATATTTTTCTCACGACTTACCCAAGTATACCTGTGACCCTCATCATGAAACTTTAGTCTCTCTCAATAGTTAATCATCTTGGATATATTCTCTATCAACATGCTTAGAATATCGAAGGCTACTCATAACATCATTCTCATGGTAAGGTGTCAAAGCCATATCCCAAACATGGTCTTACATGGGACCTCAAACTGATGCCGAAGCCATATCCCAGATACGGTCTTACACGGGATCTCATATCGATGTCGATGCCATGTCTCAGACATGGTCTTACACGAGATCGTAGAATGATGCCGATGCCATGTCCTAGACATGGTCTTATACGGGATCTCTCTCATAGATGCCCAAGCCATGTCCCAGACATGGTCTTATACAGGACCTCATGTGGATGCCAATGCCAGGTCCAAGACATGGTCTTACATGGGATCCCTGCTCGATGTTGATGCCATGTCCCAGACATGGTCTTATACGGGACCTACAATGCTCATGACATGATTATGGTATCCTTCGTATCCTTCAATACTTGCAAGAAATTTTTCTTTCATATTTTCATCATTTTTTTAGTAAAAATTAATTTAATTAAATTTCATGGAATTGTACATGGCTTATACATAGCTTAAAAATGGGACTATATTGTAGTTACGTAAAGCTTGAAAATAAAGGAAACCCTAGCTATGGAGGACTCCTCAAATTTGGCACACTAGGGAAGAAGATGGACAAAATTTTGCTTTCTTTTTCCCTTTTTATTACTTAACTTTACCAAAAGACCAAAATGCCCTTATGGTCTTTCTTTGATATTTTCTCCCTTCCATGGGCATTTTTGTCCATCATGCTAAAAATTGGTTTATTTGCTAAATAAGGACCTCTATTAATTTTTCTCATGCTATTTCATACTTAAGCCTTCTAGAAACTCAATTTTGCAACTTTTGTAATTTAGTCCTAAAAGACAAATTAATCACTATTTCATGAAATTTTCTTTATAAATTTTTTTCACTATCTTGAAATCATATCATATACTTAACCATAATCATAAAATATATGTCAGATTTTTGTTCTCGAAACCACTATTTTGACTAGGCCCTAATTCGGGCTATTACAATTCTCCCCCTTAGGGATTTTCATCCCCAAAAATCTTACCGGTGAATAGCTTTGGATATTAGGCCATCATGTTTTCCTCAAGCTACCATTTTGGCTCTTCTACCCCTGTCTTTGCCACAATACTTTCACTAGTGCAATACTTTCCTTTCTCAACTATTTGACTTCTCAAGCTAGGATCTTAACCGGTTCTTTACCATAAGTTATGTTCGATTGTATCTCAATCTCCGTTGGGGTAATCACATGTGAAAGGTCTGATCAGTAGTGTCGTAACATAGACACATGAAATACATCATGGATCTTTTCCAATTTAGATGGAAAAGCTAGTCGATAAGCTACCGGTCCTATCCTCTCAACCAAATCTTAGAAATTTTCTCCATGGAGAAACTTTCAAGAATACCTTATCCCTAACTTGGAACTCGATTTCTTTTTATTTCAAGTCAGCATACAACTTTTGTTTGTTTGACGCAGCTTTCAAACAGTTTTGAATCACTGTTACTTTTTCCTCTATTTCCTTGACTAGATCAACCCCATGAATTTGATTTTCCTTAAGTTCAGTCCAGTATAAAGGCATTTTACACTCACGCCCATATAAGGCCTCATAAGGTGCCATTTTTAAATCGAATAGAAACGGTTGTTGTAGGCAAATTCCACTAACAGTAGGTACTTTTCCCAACTTCCTTGAAATTCCAGTACACAGCATCTGAGCATATCTTCAAGCACTTGTATTACTCTTTCCGACTGACTGTCGGTCTGTGAGAGGAAAGCAGTACTAAAATTTAGCTTTGTACGCAAAGCTTTTTGTAGCTTCTTCCAAAATCATGACGTGAATATCGGATCTCTATTCGAAATAATCGATAATGGAATTCTGTGTAGTCGTACAATCTTTGAAATGTACAAATCAGCCACTTTGTCTAGTGAATAATCCGTGCGTACTGGTATAAAATGGACCGACTTAGTAAGCTTGTCGACCACAATCTAGATAGAGCCTTTCCTTTTCGGTGTCATCGGCAAACCCATCACAAAATCCATGGTAATACGGTCTCATTTCCACTAGGGGACCATGATAGGCTATAATAAATGAGAGGGTACATGGTGCTCTGATTTTACTTGCTAACAAATCAAGCATCTCGAAACATACTCAGAGATATCTCTTTTCATATTCAACCACCAATACCATTTATTTAGATCATGGTACATCTTGGTACTACCGGGGTGAATAGACATTCGGCTACTATGTGCTTCTTGAAGAATTCTCTGCATGAGTTTATCATCCTTTGGTACACACACTCGATTTCAGAACTTTACACACCTGTTTGAATCGATATGAAACTCAAAATTGGTACCCGATACACACTGAGCTTTCTTAGCTTGTAATTCCTTATCATTTGACTGTGCTTCACAAATCTCTTGAATAAACATCGGCCTAGCCCTCATTTATGCTAAGATTGAACCATCATCCGTTAAGGATAATTGTGTGTTCATATCTCTCAAGGCAAGTAGCGATTTCTGACTAAGTACATCAACAACAACATTAGCTTTCCCCGAGTAGTAGTCGACAAACAACTCATAATCCTTTAATAACTCAAGCCATCGTCGTTGCCGTAGATTCAAATCTTTTTGTGTCATCAAGTATTTGAGACTTTTATGGTCAATGAACACTCAGCATTGTTCGCCATGTAAATAGTGTCTCCAAATCTTTAGCACAAATACTATTGCAGCCAACTCTAAGTCATCGGTAGAATAATTCTTTTCATGGGGCTTCAATTATCTCAAGGCATAGGCAATCACCTTGCCTTCTTGCATGAGTATGCAGCCCAATCCATTTAAGGATGCATCACTGTAGATTACAAACTCTTTTCCCGGTTCAGGTTGTACTAAAATAGGAGCTTCAATCAACAACATCTTTAACCTTTCGAAACTTTGTTGGCATTTTTTGTTCCATTCAAATTTAACATTCTTATGCAATAGTCTCATCATTGGAGTGGTGATCATAGAAAATCCATTGACGAACCTTCGATAGTAACTGGCCAAACCTAAGAAGCTTTTGACCTTGGATACGTTCCTCGGCGGTTTCCATTCTACAATTGCCTATTTGGGTCAACTCTAATGCCATCACCTGAAACGATGTGGCCCAAAAATCCAACTTCTTTAAGCCAGAATTCACTTTTGCTGAACTTGGCATAAAGATGCTTATCATGCAGGGTTTGTAGGACTGTCCTCAAATGCATAGCATGCTCGTCCTCATCACGTGAATAAATTAGAATGTCGTCGATAAAAACCACAACAAACTTATCTAGGTATGGCTGAAAGATACGGTTCATTAAGTCCATAAAAACTGCAGGTGCATTTGTTAAACCGAATGGCATGACAAGAAATTCATAATGGCCATACCTTTTCCAAAAAGTAGTCTTAAGCACATCAACCTCCTTTACTCTTAACTGATAGTACTTGGGTCTCAAATCTATCTTGGAGAACATTGTGGCTCCTCTCAACTGATTGAATAAATCATCAATCCTTGGCAAAGGGTACTTGTTCTTTATAGTCACCTTGTTAAGTTGCCGATAATCTATGCACAACCTCATAGAGCCATCTTTCTTTTTCACAAATAGTATAGGAGCACCCCATGAAGAATGACTCAGTCTTGCAAAACCTGTCTGTCAAATCTTATAGCTGAGCCTTCAATTCCTTTAACTCAGTCAAAGCCATTCTGTAAGGAGCAATAGAAATAGATGTGGTGCCGGGAGCCAACTCTATGCCAAACTTTACCTCTCTAACTAGAGGCAATCCGGGCAACTCTTCCAGAAATACATCTTGATACTCACACACTACTGGCACTGATTCATTTTCAACTCTGACTTCTTTGTATTCATTACAAAAGCAAGGTAAGCTTACTACATCTCTGAGCAACTAAGGAAGAAATCACTATAGGCAACCTCTCGGATTCATATGACTCAACTCAAAGAGTTTCACCCTTCTCTTATTTTAGTTCAATAAACTTTCTACTACAATTCACTATTATGTCATGAGTGGTCAGCCAATCCATACCAAGGATCATGTCAAATTCATTGAATAGAAATACCATGAGGTTAGCAGGGAAACAATGACCCTTAATCATCAAAGGACATTTTCAACATACTTTGTCTACTAACACACTCTTGCCTAGAAGATTGGAGACTTGTATCACAAGTTTCGTAGATTCTATGAGTATACTCAAGCCAGAGACTAGTATCATGCAAATTTATGAGTGGGTAGATCCAGGGTCTATCAAAGCAATAACAAAAGTCTCATGAAGAGAAAATGTACTCGTAATTACATCGGGTGAATGAGCCTCTTCGTGAGCGTGAATGGCATACATCCTTGTTGGCACTCTACCCTTAGGTTTCGCAACCTGTTCTTTTGGTACGCGTTTACTACTTGCTCCTGTTCCCAGGTTACTTTGAGGTCTACCTCTAGAGGGCAGTACCCGATCTTGCACTCTGATTTCTGTCTTTCTCGACCATCTCAAGGCACTCTCTGATAAAGTAGTCTTGAGAACCATACTTGAAGCAAGCCCTCTCATGTGCCCTGCATTCACCAAGGTGGCGTCTATCGCATTAGGGGCACTTAGGTCTACTAGGTCGAGTGTTGCCCACACTCGTAATAGAGGTGGTCTAAGCTTTGGAGGCTGAATACTATTTACTATTGCCTTTATTTGAAAGCCCTGTTGAAGTAGCTGACCGAGTAGAGAATTCTTTTGACCTCTTGAAGTAAGATTGGAACGACTTGCTAAATGGTCTCTTTCTTGAGTCACGAGACTCCATCTCCACCTTCCTCTTCTCTTTAGCCAATTCTTCGGCTTTACAGGCTCTATCTACAAGCACTACAAACTCTTTTATCTCTAGTATCCCAACAAACATCTTAATGTCTTCATTCAATCCATCTTCAAACCTCTTGCACATGATGGCCTCGGTGGAAACACATTCTCGAGCGTACTTACTAAGTCTCACAAACTCACGCTCATACCCTATCACGGTCATCTGACGTTACTTTAACTCTAGAAATTCCTTACGCTTCTGATCAATGAACCAAGGACTTCTATACTTCTTACAAAACTCCTCTTGGAAGAATTCCCAATTAACTTTCTCCCTTGGTACCACCGACACAAGGGTATTCCACCACTGATAGGAGGAATCTCATAAGAGAGATATGACACACTTTATGCACTCTTCCAACATGCAAGAGAACTTATCAAATACCCTGATGGCATTATCTAGCCAAAATTCAGCTCTTTCGTGATCATCATTTTTCGTAGCCCGAAATTTTTCTGCCTTTTGTTTCTGAATTCTATCAACCGGGGGCTTTTCCTGCCTACCTCTACTATCTGAGGAGCTGCTAGGGTAGATTGAGGAAATTGAGGGGGTGGAGCTTGCTGTTGAGCAGTCGGGTTCGTTCGATCGAACTCAGTGAACCATTCATTCATCATTTTGAAGAAGGCCTCCCGGGCCTCTCCCTTCTGACTTACAGTAGCCGACTTATTCTCAGTTCTGGTTGGCACTGTCCCTTCAGCAGAAGCTGGTGTGTTACTTTCTAGTTCATCTACTGTAACTCGTTTGAGATGCATTTGCTATAATAAAACACATCCAGATTGTCAGGAGTCGTCACACTATCATATCACATATATACATAAGTATGGCATGTATAGCTAGACTCATACAATCTGCTAGGTTAGTCCTAGAATCGACTAAGCACTAGCTCTGATACCACTAAATGTAACACCCCTTTCATGAGTTCAACGTCGAGACGAGGTACGAGGCATTACCATACTTGAACATGCTTGAATACACCAAATCGAGTCTTACTTTTCACTTTAATTTAAAATATTTTCAAATAAACCCTTAATAACTTTATTACGAGCCTACGAGGCCCAAAACATACACCAAAAGTGGTTTAGAACTAATCCGGGAACTTTAAGACTCTTTGAAAAATTTTGCTTGAAATAGGGCCACACGCCTGTGTGAGGCGGGATACGCCCGTGTGGGTTGGCCATGTAGTCACACATGCCCATGTCCCTAGATCATGTTGAATTTATTTCTTATTTCAAACCTACAGATTTGGACATGGTTTGGACACACGCCCGTGTCTGTGGCCCCTATCTGTAACACCCCTTACCCGTAATCGATGCTGGAACAGGGTATGAGGTATTATCGTACTAAAACTCACGTAAATCTTTGACTTAAACTAAAGAAAATGTGTCCCAATTAAAAATTTTCCACACTATGTCCTATGAGCCTTCTTATGGGCCTACGAGGCCTAAATCATTGTTCAGGATTATCCCGCGAACATTTTGTGCACTTGAGAAAATTTCTTCAAAACTAGCAAAAATAGGGCACACGCCTGTATGAGAGGGCCACCCGCCCTTGTGGTCTCTAAACATGGTGATGCTGATGGACCGTGTGCCCTACACGGCCTAAGCATGATAGGGACACGCCCATGTCCAATACCTATGTGGATTTATTGTGACAGCCAAAATTTGGCCCTAATCAGAACGGTGGTTTCAGGACCATGAATTCGAGTCGAAAAAATAATTAAATGTCATTTTTTCTATGTTTTGAATGAGGGTGTGCTAATTTTTGCGTTTAAATTCTGAAGATTTGAGTGTTTGATTATTAAAAAGGAGTAAATTGCATCAATTGATTAATAAGCATGCTATAATGAATAATGCTATTGCGCCATGTCTTTTGAATATTGGGGTCTTAAATGGAAATTATGCCATTAAGGAATTGTATGGACGGTAATGGATATTAACTTAGATAAATAATGCGTTATGTTTAAGGTTAAATAAGTAAAATAATAATAGATGGATTTATTAAAAAAAAGAAAAGAGAGAAGAAGCTTGCATGTTCATCTTTCAAAGCCGTAGCTAGCAAAGAAAAAGAAAGAAATAAGCTACTTCATATTTGGCTCTTATTAAGCTAAATTCAAGGTATGTTTGAGTTATTTCTTTATAATTTTTGCATATTTTCGATTGTTGTCGAGTAATACATCTAGCCTAAGCTACAATTTTTGAAATTGTTATGGAATTTGTGTTCAACCATTGATGAAAATTATGAAATCTTGTGTTTGATGTTGGAAAGAAAATTTTGGATGTTAGATGTGTAAATTTTGTGTTTGAATTTTATTTTGTGAAATAGAAGTATTTTCGGCCTAAGTGTGTCATGGATAAAATGTATTTGTTTGATGTTTTAAGGATTTCGAACCTATTTGTTAATGTTCAAATTATAAGGGGAAATTGTGTAAATTATCATATTATGCGATCTTTCAGTGAAAATAAATTGGTCCATAGATTAAATAAGTTCAATTTGTTCAATTCAAGCTCAAGATCCAAAGAATCGGGACTTGGACCGGGGAAAAGTGAAGTTAGCTGACTAGTCGACGCAATCGTACCAAATTGTCGAGGTAAGTCCTTAAGCTATGTTTTGTACTAAATTTTAATAAATATTATACATAAGTGCCGAATTGAATTATTGGAATTTGTTATGTCATTACCGAATATGATTTATACAATGAAGGATATTAGCTATGTTTTCAATGTGAATGCCGAATGTGATTTATAAGGGTAAATGATATTGCCATGAATTAAAATAAGGTTGTCGAATGTGACTTTGAGTCAAAAGTGGTGAATCAAAGATTTTGATAGTGTTTCTATTAATGATCGATAGTATAAGTAATGTGTTGGGATATTCGGGCTCCGAGCCTAGCAAGCCTCGTGCCGTTGAATTAAATCAGGCTAAAAGCCTAGCAGGTCTTGTACCGGTGGTTAAGTCAGGTCTATACCTAGCAGGCTATGTGCCAGTGAAATTGATCTGGGTTCTGAACCTAGCAGGCTACAAGTCGGTGAATTAATTTCAAGTCCATGCTTATAAGAGTTCACTATGAGGTGGAAATGATCAAGTAAGTTACTAAATGACTACATTCTTGGCCATATAGGTAAGTACATTTGAAGATGAAATTAATTATAAATTCAGCTAGATGTAAGGTCATAATGAAGTATGTATTTGATTATATGTGTGTTTATATGTAATTGGCACAGTTGGCTAAATGTGAGCATATAGTAAATTGACTTGCGTGTGGTTATAGATGAAATTTAAAGTATGTATTTTGTATTTGGAGAATGGTATTATATTCGAATGAGACTCAACTAGGTGTAATACAAGAAGAGATTTTATGAATAGATGAGTACATGGTTTAAGGTTCGGCCATTTATGGCATAGGTAATTATATATATATATGATGTTAAATAGAACTTGTATCTTTGATGGAATGTGAACCTATAGTGATCTAGTATATTCGATTGAAGGAGAGATTCAATTGAGTTGGTATATTTTAGCTTAAAAGAAACAAATTGTTTATTTAATTGAAATGTTTAATTGCTTAAGTCTTACTAAGCTTATGAAAGCTTACTTTGGGTGTTATGTTTCATTGTTTTATAGATTTTTGAATCCAGCTACAAGCTCGGGGATCGTCAGCATCTCATCACACTATCTACTGTTTGGTATTTAATATTTTAAAAAAAAAACTTGACTTATGGCATGTATAGGTTGAACAAGCTATGCAAAAATAGCTTAATTGCTTAGTTAAGTTAATATGAAGCTTTTATGGATTAGTTATGGTTAAGTTTAAAATATTGTTTGGATGAATTAGTTATAGAAGAAATACTTAAGGATGTGGTGTATAATTATTATTATTTTTTTAAATGATGTTATGCTTCTATTAATTTTTATGGCAAGGGACTTTCGGTCATGTTTGAAATTAGTCTAATTGAAGCTATTTATGACTTGCAAACATATATATATGTATGTTCGGCTATAGGATTAGTCAAGCATGAAAAGTGAGATGTTTCAACCTTGGAAATTGGGATTTGAACCTTGTTGCCTATGCTTTGTTTTAGTTGGACTTATGAAAATGACTAGTTAGTAAGTGAGGTTAGATAATAATAGGCATATTAGGTTTGGCTTGTGTCTTGATATTTTGACCAAATGTATAGTGACAATGAAATGTTGGTCATGTTTTAGTTTAATAAGCCGAATATGTTATGGCCTCATGTGCAATGTTTATTTAGTTTATTTAAACAATTTTTCCAATATATACATATTTGTGCATGTGACCTGAAATTGTTGTAAAAGATTACTAGTCTCTATGATTCACATTTGATTGGTATCGAACTTGTGAGTGTGCAAATGTATGAAAGTTGCGAATTGTCCGGTAACACTTCGTAACCCCTTTTCGGTGACGGATACGGGTTAGGGGTGTTACATTTATTATTTAACATCAACCTATAAGGGTTTTCACATGGCCTGGCGCACGCCTGTATCCTTCACACGGCCTTGACATGCCTGTGTCATGGTCCGTGTGCAAAAACCTGGGTATTCTGTTTCTAACCTCATCATTCACACGGTCAATGCACACGCTTGTGTACTGGTCGTGTCCTCCACACGGTTGAGACACACGACCGTGTCTCATGCCCGCGGGCTATACTGATAGCATTTGATTCCATCCATGTAGGGTGTAGGAGAAACATGGTCAAGCCACACGCCCGTGTACAGCCCGTGTGTCTCACACGGCCTAGACACACACCCGTGTGCCTACCAGTGTGGGCAATATAGGGCTATTTACCAAGCCCTTAGCCACCCTGAAACACATACAAACATAACCCAAACTTCGTACAACCTATCCAAGTACCAATGCTCATCTAAATGCCTAAATAGGCATTTATACATTATCCAATTCATGTCTAAAATGCATGCATAAACTACGAAATAGTCTTGCACAATTTCCATGTGAATTCATTTCATGACATTAAACAACTTGAATGGTTGGTTTTAAGCCAATTCCAAAGGCCATTTACAAAATGAAACTTATAAGTATAAATGGCGAACACAATTGGCTAGCTAGCATGAATTGTACAACAAAATGACTAAAGGCCTATACATGCCATATTCAAAACTGACTAACATAACTACACCAAAATGAAGGTCTTGATAGGGTGACTTCAAGCTCCAACCAATAACGATCCCTGAGCTAACACGGCAAATCTACATGGAATGGAAAATTAAGGGAGTAAGCACAAAATTGCTTAGTAAGTTGCATGAAATAAATATAGCCATCATAAACAATGAAATATAAGTAATCTTATAGGCTTTTGATACTTCATCTAATATCTTACTCAAGCTTGTAACTTTCTTGTTTCGGAGACTTACTTAATCTTGTAACTTTCTTGTTCTCATGGGACACTCAGTCTCATACTTTACATTATCATTTTCTCATAACTATATTCTAGTGAACCTGACTCGTCATAGACTTTAGTCTTTATCAGTAATTTAATCAACTTGAATATGTTCTCTATTAATATACTTAGAATGTCGAAGAATAACCATAATGCCATTCTCTTACCAAGATGCCAAGGCCATATCCCGGATATGGTCTTACATGGGATCTCCAACTAATGCCGAATCCATATCCTAGATATAGTCTTACACGGGATCTCATAGGATGCCGATGCCATGTCCCAAACATAGTCTTATACGGGATCCCTCTTAGATGCCCATGCCATGTCCCAAACATTGTTTTACAAGGGATCTATGTCTCATTTTGGTGCCAATGTCATGTCCCGGACATAGTCTTATATCAGACCACATATCAATTCCAATGCCATGTCCTAGACATGGTCTTACATAGGATCTCAGTTCAATGCCGATGCCATGTCCAAGACATGGTCTTATACGGAACCTACAATCCTTTGATATGGCAACAGTATCCTTCGTATACTTTAACAATGACTTAGAATTTCTCTTTTATTCTATAGTCATTTCTTGTGCATTTTATGACAAGATTTCAATAAATTAACATAGAATATATAGAAAATTTATCATGAACATTTTCATAATACTTGATGCTAAATTATTACATACAACTTACCTCGGGTCCCTAAAATGTGACAAACGCTCGATTTAGTCCACCACTTTTCCCTTTCCTCGGTTTTGATTTGGGCTTCAAATTTCTTGATCTATAATGGATAAAATTCAATAATTTAATCATCAAATTTATACTAACGACCCTAAATTCACAATTTGGCAATTTGACCATTTTGCCTCTAAACTTTGGCAAAAATAACCATTTTGCCCTTATGCTCGGAAATTGATTTTTATCAAATTTCCTTATTTCTTATGCCTATCTAGGCCTTTTTATGCATATGGAAACTTCAAATAACCATTATTCAAGCATCTACCAAAACAACTTATTCACTTGCAAATAAGTCCTATTTAGGTGTTGTCTATTAACACCCATTTCCAAAAATTGTTTATCAAGCATCCTACATTCATTACTTTCATAAAACTCCAACAAATGACATCTACTCATCCATAGAAAAACTTTAGTCTCTTAACGAAAATGCTTAATACTCCCCTCAAATAAAAGCTTATACCATGAGGGTCTCAAATATGTAAAAATTTTAAAGAGAGGCCATGGAAATCACTTACTATTAAGAGGAATAGCTTGGCTGAAATTTTATGTAACACCCCAAACCCAGCCTAGAAGTTAGGCCCGAGTCCGTCGTGTCACATTGAAGTGTTTTAGCGAAAACCTTGTTTTCATTGAAAACCCTTCTAAGAAAAATTTCAACTAAAATCCCAATTTGTATTTGTTTTTAAAACGAAGTGTATTCAAAGCTAAAAAAAATTTCCTTTAACTGCGAAAGCTTCTTTTAAAGACAACACGTAGTTTCAGGAAAACTTGAAATGTGTTTAACAAAGAATAAACCCAAGTTCCGTTTCTAAAATACAAAGCACAACAATAATAATGGAATAATAATAATAATTAGAGGGAAGGCCTGATTACAATATGAATAAAAATCATTTAAAATACTAGGAATTAAATAAAAGACTAAGTCAAAAACTTTTTGCCAAGTGGCCACCTCTGAGTCCCTCCATCCGTCGAACCGCCTACTGAGGATTACCTAAAAAGATGTAAAAGGAGGGGGTGAGTTTACAAAAACTCAGTGTGTACGACCCTCATCAATCGAATAGCATACAAACATTCAATTGGGCCCCTTATCACATAACAGTGGCCTTTAGGCCTTAGCCCATAGTGGCCTCGGTTGGGTCTAAGCCCATATCATAGTAACATAATAATATCATGCATGCAATGCTGTGAAAACCCTCCCCAAATAATCCATCCGCTGCACAACATCTATCCAACTGAAACACATTTGTGGGGATATCTAAATCGACCCACCCATCCGCTACACAACAATGGTAACTCGGTTGCAGTACTACCTAACGTTACAGCAAAGCTGCTAATCAAATATTGGGCTTAAAAAGCCATTGGTGGATCCACGGTTGTCAAGCAACCATGTGATCCTCATATATTTCCTCCGTTCCATAATTTCCAACCCATATGCAACCTAATCAGAATATCATATGAATGCAGAAAACATACATGTAGCGTACATATATCCTACATTTAACACGTAGGGGTATTTTGGCAATTTCACAAATCAGGGGTAATTTGGTAATTTTGCTAATCAAGGGTATTTTGGTAATTTTTCACTACAGGGGCATTTCAGTGATTCTAGTCGACAGGGGTATTTCTGTAATTCTACCTATAGGGGTATTTCAGTAATTTACTAATGTATGGGTCTTAATTATGAACTTTGGCCTGTCAACAAGTCCTCGTTGGCTAAAGTGAACAGACACTATGCACCAGGTAGGATTTTAGAGAAGAGGAGGTGGGTCATTAAGATCGCTTAAGTACCAAGCTCTCCCTAGATCCAATCCTAGACATGTATATGCCCATTGCCACACTCTAACCTTATGGCTTGTCCATAGACGAATTTGATAACTTAATTAAGTTTTATGCTAAAGGATTTATTAGAAACTAGGCCTAAAAGTCCATTATAAAACCCTAGCAAGTCTACAGGCTTCATACATTCATATGGCCCATCAGGCCCAATCACATTTATACGGCCCATTAGGCTCAATCACACTTATATGGCGAAGTACATACCTTCTTACGAAGAATACCAAATATTCATAATCGTCAGAACCTTGATTTACTGTGATTTGCATATTTAATCCGTGGTCCGTTGTAGCCCTCTTCCTCATCCAGGCAGAAAGTCTCGAACTACTGACACCTTACGTCGCATAAACTTGAGAATAGTGGTTACGTGTTCAAATCCTGTTGTCACCTTCTCCATCTCCTTACCACTAACATCCCTTTTTCCCATCGGGATTTGGCCTTCAATCTCACGTACAAGATTACTTATGGAAGATTCAACTAAAGAGAACCCAAGAGAGCAAGATTGAAACCAAAAATCAGTTTGGTCAAGGTTTGAAGGGTTAATGACGACACAATAAGAATTTTGACAAAAAGGAGGGTGGAATTATTCGGCTTTAGATGGTTTGAAAAAGGTAACAAGAAGAAAAGAAAAATATCAAATGTGTAACGTCCCGAAATAGGGCCTAATCGGAATAGTGGTTTCGTGACCACAAATCCAAAATAGAAATAATTCTTTTATTATTATTATGATGTTTATGATGTGATTGCATGATGGTGTGAAAATTTCGTGAAGAAATTCTATGCATAAAGTGCTTAATTTGAAATTAGGGACTAAATCGAATAAGTTGCAAATTTTGCATTCTAGAAGTTTTTAGTATGAAATTGCTTTGGAATATTAATTAGGAGGTTTTAAATAGCAATTTGACCAATTTCTAAGTTTATGGACAAAAATTGGACATGGGTGGTATTTTTGAAAGTTTAGTAAGGAAGGGCATTTTGGTCATTTGGTTATTAACATGATTAAAAAGGGAAAAAGATGACAAAATTGCTATCATCTTCTTCATTAGCACGAAATTTCAAGGGTTCTCCATAGCTAGGGTTTGTTTCAAGCTTCCAAGCTCCATAGTAAGTGATTCCAAGCCCCGTTTTTAATGTTCTTTACGTTTTCGGAGTCCCGGTAGCTCGATAAAGCTTATGCTAACAATAATTTAAGTTAGGGTTCATATTTGGAAAAATACCCATAGGTGAAAAGTGTTTATTTTGATGTTTTATAATAGAATACAAGGTTTTAGATTATGTTAGACAACTTGTGCTACTCAGTTTTAGCTAAAAACGAGTAAAAGGGCTTAATAGGTAAAAATACCTATTATACATAAGTGTATGTTATAGTAGGAATTTAAAGATGTTGTTGATAAATAAATGATCAGCATGTCTTAAAATACAAGAATTTGTCATAAATTTTAATTTCCGAGCCTTGGGGCAAAAGTGTAAATATGCAAAAGTTTAGGGGTAAAAATGTAATTTTGCCAAAGTTTGAGTAAAGGACTGTTTTGATAAATGTGAATATTAAATTTGCTATTATAGATCAAGAAGAACGAAATTCGGGAGTAGACCAGGGAAAGGAAAAAGTAAAGGACTAAATTGTAAAGTTTAGTCACATTTTGTATCGAGGTAAGTTTACAGTAAATAAATGCAATATTCCTTTATTTTACATTAATATTTTCAATTTTCAGCATTTATATATTCATTTTATGAAAATATTCAAAGTTGAATTAAAGACGATGTAACAGAGAAAAGCATTAGAAAGCCCCGATTGAACCTTAGGAATGTTAGGATACGAAATGTCATGACATTTGGGGTTGACAGGACAGGACAGGAATAAGCCATGTAAGTCCATATCTGATATATGGCTTTGGAGACAGGAATGAGCCATGTAAGCCCATATTAGATATATGGCATTAGAGACAGGAATAATTCATGTATGTCCATGTCAAGGACATGGCATTGGCAGGATATTGTTAGACAGGAAAGACCCTAGTATCCTTAGTATATTTCGAGTGGTTTAACGGGCCATTGTACAAGCTAAATTACAGTGAATTATCAGCAAAGGAAAGGTAGATTGTATTTATGAATAATGAAAGGTCGGGTAAGAAAGAAGGTAAGTGAATAAAGAAGAAGGTAGAAAATGAAATGTAAAGAAAGTTTATGATGCTAGGTGACATGCATAATTATCCTTTGTGATGAATGTTGTGATTTATTTGCTTGTAAACTTACTAAGCCTAGTGCTTACTCTCTTTATTTCCTTCTTCTTATAGTTCTTGCCAAGCCAATCGGGGATCGAAGGAAACGTCGGAGATCCGATCACACTATCAAAGGAATCAATTTGGTATAGTTAGACGTTTCGTTTCGTGTATGGCATGTATAGGAACTTGGCTTCTTTTGATATGATATGATCAATGAATGATGTGTAAATACTTGCTAGTGATTAGCTAATAGAATGGCTGATGATATACATGTTTAATAGTATGTATGATTGAGTAGTAACTATCACATGGAAATTAAGGAAAATGTGAAAGTAGCTTAAAAACAGATTCAAGTAGCAAAAATGACGTGACTTTAAAAAATCACTAAAAATAGTAGAAACATGTTTTTATGGTGAATAATATATTAAATTAAAGCTTATTGTGTCTATTTTCATATCAAATAAGAAAAATAGGTAAAGGTATTGTATTTTATGAGATATCTGAGTTTTAGTGAAACAGGGCCAGAGCGATTTTCGGATCCCCTGTTCCAACTTTGGAAATTCACCATAAATCGTACAAAAACAATTAGGTGGTGTACTTTATATGTTCAGAGTCCTTATTGAGTCTAGTTTTAATAGAAATAAACGAAATAGTCATATGAATTTTTTATAGGAAGAAAAGTGGTTCGAAGGAAGTAGAGGTCAGTGCAGTTGAGTTATGAAACAGGGGTAAATTTAACTAATAAACTGTACTAATTGGCCTAGCCAAAAATTCTATAAAAAAATTAGTAGATAGATATATGAATCTAGTTTTAGGGAAAATTTATGGATCTTAATTTTGATTTTCCTAACTCGAGATATGAATTTTTAAGCGACTATGATGCAGAATGGCAGCAAATTTCGAGAAGCTTAAATAAACGATTTAAGGTTGCTTAAGTGATAGATTAAGTTTAGTAGCGCCTCGTGCTCGATTCTGGCGACGGTCTCGAGTAAGGGGTGTTACAAAATGTGCTCGTATGAGGGTAACTATAGGATATTCGGTAAAGAAAAGAAGGACTGACCTATTTGCAAAACTCTCCAAATGCCAAAAACCACAGTGAAAATTCGTAATACCCCCTAAAAGACCCAAAAACGGCATTCATTTACCCTCCTAAGCTGAATTTATACACTCCCCACTTCCCAAAACGGCACCAACTCTTCACACTTCTCAGCTCCTAACTTTTCTCCCTGATAACTCCCCAATCTCATCCTAAATCTTCTCTAAGATAAGCTCATTTATCCCTTCCTTAATTTTCTCTTATGAACACTTGCTTCAGAGTTCACATCCAATGCCACTACTAACCATTTAGAAGACAAAAATAAAATTTCTAAAAATACCAAGCTAGCACTCGAACCTAGGATCCCTTTGCTTGCCACTAACGCCACCTCCCTACACCTTAAGTGGCGTCACTTATCCACTACACCACAACCATGCTTGTGTCCTATTTTATCTCCATTTATTTAAAAGCCAAGCTACTTGCCATCAAGGTTCCTTTAATTATTAAATTAAAATTCCTTCACCTCAAAGTTTGAACCCAGAACTTTTCCAACACCCCTAGACACTCCAAATTTATTAAACCCTTAAACTCAAAATGTCATTTGTCATTTTCTTGCTTACTAAAAAAATTTATGAGACCCAAAGCCCAAAGCCCAATTCATCTAGGCCCAAAATTTGGGGCATTACATTTTTGCATTCAAAAACCCCCAAGAGCTGATATTTTTGGTGCAAAAAAGAAGAAGGAGAATGAAGAAGATAAAGGCCTAGGCAATAGGTTACTATTTTTATGACTTGAGTCACCTAATGCCTATACCTTTTTTACTTTTCTTACCCAATTACTTCCTATGGTCGGCCAAGCTAGCAAGAAGGGGCATATTTTCCCAATAAAACCCTCAAAATTAATTTCTCTAATTAATTAACTCAAGATTACTAATACATCTCAACTTTAGCTTCTTATGCGATTTAGGCCTTTCTCGCGAATAACCCTTTAATCGCTTAAATTAACTTACCAAAATTTTCCCACATTTTCATAAAAATATTATAACACATAAAATAATACTAAATAATTTTCCTTAATACTTGTTCACACTTATACTTTCCAGATTTCATATTTTTGCAATTTAGCCCTTGAAGATAAATTGGCCCTAAACTCATAAAATTCCCTCCATGGTCTTCCACACTAACATGCAATCATATCATAAACTTAAGAAAACCCATAAAATGTACTCTTATGCCTCGGATTTGTGGTCTCAAAACTATTATTCTGACTAAGCCCTAATTTGGGCTGTTATAGTGTCCCTCACACGGCCTAGACATGCCCATGTCTATAACCCGTGAAGCACTCTAACTTAAACACTATAAACTTCAAGGGTTTACACGGCCAAGGCACACGCCCGTGTGCTCAGCCCGTGTGCAATTCTGACTTAACTACTTATGATGCAGGGGACACACGGTCTACTAAGATGCCCATGGAGGCCAACCGTGTGTCACACATGGTTGTTCATCCATGTGGACAATTATAGGCTATTTTCCAAGCCTTTTTGCCACCCTGAAACATATCGAAATCATACTAGCTGCAAACTCACAAATCAAGGTAAAACATACATTAAAAAAACATTCATAATTGAGGCACTCACATGCCACCAAACATATCATGAATTTCATCCTCATTGCATAAAATATAACTTAATCAACATTAGCCCATTTACAAGGCTATTACAATGCCACATAAGTAATATTACTAGCCAATACTTTTGGCTACACAAAATGACACTTATCGAAATAATCAACATCCTATACATGCCATACAACAAAAAGACTAACTTAAATATACCAAAATGAATGGCTTGATAGTGTGACTTCGAGCTCCGATTTTGATCGATCCCCGAGCTATTTCGGCAAATCTACATGAAAAGGGAAAATAAAGGAGTAAGCATAAAATGCTTAGTAAGTTGCATGAAATAAAATAGCAATAAATGTCATAGAAAATCATTCAAATAGGGCATCATGAAATTCATATAACTTCTTACTCTTTCTCGTATCTTACTCATTCTTATAACATATTCATTCTCACGACTTACTTACTCTCATGGCTTGCTCTTTCCCATGACTTACTCATTCACATGCTTTGCTCATTCTCATGCCTTACATTTTCATATTTTTCTCACGACTTACCCAAGTATACCTGTGACACTCATCATGAAACTTAGTCTCTCTCAATAGTTAATCATCTTGGATACATTATCTATTAGCATGCTTAGAATATCAAAGGCTACTCATAACGTCATTCTCATGGTATGGTGCCAAAGCCATATCCCAGACATGGTCTTACACGGGACCTCAAACTGATGTCGAAGCCATATCCCAGATATGGTCTTACACAGGATTTCATATCGATGTCGATGCCATGTCTCAGACATGGTCTTACACAAGATCGTAGAACGATGTCGATGCCATATCTTAGACATGGTCTTATACGGGATTTCTCTCTTCGATGCCCAAGCCATGTCCCAGACATGGTCTTACAGGGGATCTATGTCTCATCTTAGTGCCGACACCATGTCCTAGACATAGTCTTATACGGGACCTCATATGGATGCCAATGCTAGGTCCCAAACATGGTCTTACATGGGATCCCTGTTTGGTTCAGATGCCATGTCCCAGACATGGTCTTATATAGGACCTACAATGCTCACATGATTACGGTATCCTTCGTATCCTTTAATACTTGCACGAAACTTTCCTTTCATATTTCCATCATTTTTTTTGTAAAAATTCATTTAATTAAACTTCATGGAATTGTACATAGCTCATACATTGACTTAACAATAAGCCTTAAGAAATTTCATGGATTCATAGAAAATCATTACATTAGAACTTTCATAAAATATAAGGCTAGATTATTACATACAAGGTACCTTGGGTCCAAAACGAGGGCAAATGTACGATTTAGTCCACTATCTTGCTTTTTTCCTGATTTCGGTCTGGGCTCCGTGTTTCTCAATCTAAAACGAAGAATTAAGTTAATTTAATACACAACATAATTTACACTTTGGCAAAATTTAAAATTTTGCCCCTAAACTTTTGCATATTTGTAAAATGGTCCCTAGGCTCGTAAAATGAAATGCACTTAATTTCATCACTACCTAAGCCTAGATGAACCTTTTATGTTCTCATATCAACCCCTATTTTTCATCAATTCACACTTTTACTACACATTTTATCACCTTTGCAATTTCGTCCCTAGTAGGGTTTCTCACGAAAATCACTTAGAGAAAGATGTTTACTACACTTTAAACTTTCATTTTCTACAACTAGGCATCAATTTACTTGCATGTCATGCATGGGTAAAATTTTGAATGTGAACACTAGCTCAAATTAGTGGTAGAAATAGCTTGCTCATGTTACAAGGATTTCAAAAATACAAATAAAATTAAAAACGGGACTAAATTGCACTTACTTAAAGCTTGAAAATGAAGGAAACCCTAGTTATGAAGGACTCCTCAAATTCGACACACTAGGGAAGAAGATGGACAAAATTTTACTTTCTTTTTCCCTGTTTATTACTTAACTTTACCAAAAGACCAGAATGCATTTATGGCCTTTCTTTGATATTTTTCCCTTCCATGGGCATTTTTGTCCATCATGCTAAAAATTGGTTTATTTTCTAAATAAGGACCTCTATTAATTTTTCTCATGCTATTTCATACTTAAACCTTCTAGAAACTCAATTTTGCAACTTGTGCAATTTAGTCCTGAAGGACAAATTAATCACTATTTCAAGAAGTTTTCTTTATGAAATTTTATCACTATCTTGAAATCATGTCATATACTTAATCATAATCTTAAAATATACTTTTCTACGTCAAACTTGTGGTCTCGAAACCACTATTCTGACTAGGCCTTAATTCAGGCTGTTACAAATGGTCCTTCCTAGTGGCCTTATTCAACTTTCTGTAATCAGTACAAATTCTCCAACTAGTAACAGTTCTTATTGGAATCAACTCGTTATGCTCATTTTCAACAATCGTGATTCCACCTTTCTTCGGCACAAACTGCACCGGACTTGCCCATGATGTAACAGCCTGAATTAGGGCCTAGTCAGAATAGTGGTTTCGAGACCACAAATCCAAAGTAGAAAAATATATTTCATGATTATTTTTAAGCTTATGACATGATTGCGTGATAGCAAGAAAATTTCCATGAAGGAATTTTTATGAAATAGTGATTAATTTGTCCTTTAGGACTAAATTGCAAAAATTGAAAAATATGAGCTTCTAGAAGTTTTAAGGATAAATTGGCATTATAAAAATTATTAGAGGTCCTTATTTAGAAGTTAAATCATTTATTAGCATGATAGACAAAAATGCCCAAGGAAGGAAAATTTTCTAAAGAAATAGTATAAGGGCATTTTGGTCATTTGGTTAATTAATGAAATAAAAAGGGACAAAGAAGCAAAATTGTGTCCATCTTCTTCCTGTGGGTGCCAAAATTTCCAAAGCTCCATAGCTAGGGTTTCTTTCATTTTCAAGCTTACTAGTAAGTGCAATTTAGCCCTGTTTTTAATTCTCTTCGTATTTTTAAAATCCTCGTAGCTTAATTTAGCTCTTTCTACCACTAATTTGAGCTAGGGTTTATGTTTAAAAGTATACCATGAATGACATGCAAGTATTTTGATGCCTAGTGGTAAAATATGAAAGTTTAAAGTGTAGTAAACATCTTTTACTAGGTGATTTTTCATAAAAATCCCTAATAGGGACCAAATTGTAAAAGTAGGAAAATGTGTAGTAAAAGTGTAAATTGATGAGAAATACAGGTTTTTATGAACACTAAAAAAGTTCGGCTAGGCTTGGGTAACCAAGAAAATAAGTGCATTTCATTATACGAGCCTAGGGACCATTTTTCAAATATGTAAAAGTTTAGAGGTTTAACACCCCCAAACCCAGCCCAGACGTTATGGCCGAATTCGGCGGTGTCACTTTGAAGGGTGACTCATATAAATCGTAAACTTGGAAGACTTTGAAGACATTTGTCTGTCCGTGGTTCGAATAAGGGTTTAATTTCAAAACAGTTTTGTTAGAAACAAATAACTTAGTTTAAAACGTGTTCATTAGAAGGTTTGCTTAATCAAAAGTTTAGGTGAGTTTGAGTAAAAGCTTTGAGTTTATAAGTTGAAAACCCAACTATACATATCTTGTTAAATTACAGCAAAAGCTCATGTTTTAAGAAAATGTGCAGATATTTATGTTGATATAGAAAACATGTTTAAATTTAGAAATCCCGTTTGAGTTTGAAAATTTAGCAGTTATAATAATAATAAAATCCATATATAAAATCATACTAGAGATAAAAGGCCTTATTACAACCCAATAAAACAATGTAAAATAAGGAAAGTAAATAAAACTAGTAATCCTCAAAGTAAATAGTAGTGTAGTGTGGCCACCTCCAAGTTCTCTCCTACGTTGAGTTGCCTACTGAGGATCACCTGAAAAAAATTAATAAGAGGGAGTGAGTTTCGAAACTCAGTGTGTACGACCCTCATCAAACAAGTAAACATGCAACAATGAGATTGGGCCTAAGCCCTAATTAATATCGATGGCCTTTGGGCCTTAGCCCATAGTGGCCTCAGTTGAGCCTGTACCCATATCACAATATATAGTGGCATTTGGGCCTAAGCCCATAGTGGCCTCAGTTGGGCCTGAGCCCATATCTCAGATATCAATATGCGCATGCAATACACAATTACCCATAACCAACCCTATACACTCCCTTCCAACCTTACACTCCTGTGGGGAGATACTCGACCTACCCATCCTTATACACCTGTTGTGACACCGGTTGCAGCACCACTCATCGTTGCAGCAGAACTGCTCATGGCTTAAAAGCTTTCGTTGTAGCACCGGTTGCGGCACTACTTATCATTGTAGTAGAGCTGCTCATGGCTTAAAAGCCTTCGTTGGATCCACAGTCGTCAAACGACCGTGTGACCCTTATATACACTTTCTCCAATCATAATTCTAGCCCATATGCAATATAATAATACATGAATGCAGTAGAAAACATATAGCATACATAAGTCTTACTCATAACACATAGGGGTATTTTAGTAATTCTACCCTATAGGGGTATTTCAATAATTCTGCCCTACAGGGGTATTTCAGTAAATCTAGCCTACAGGGGTATTTCAGTAATTCTACCTTATAGGGGTATTTCAGTAATTCTACCCTATAGGGGTATTTTGGTCATTTCTTAACATTATGGGTCTTGATTATGAACTTTGGCCCGTCAACAAGTCCTCGTTGGCTAAAGTGAACGGACACAATGCACCAGGTGGGGTTCCAGAGAAGAGGAGGTGGGTCATTAAGACCGCTTAAGTACCAAGCTCTCCTTAGATCCAATCCTAGACATGCATATGCCCATTGCCACACTCTAACCTTATGACTTGTCCACAGACGCACTTGATAAATTAATTAAGTTTTATGCCGCTTAAGGATTCATTAGAAACTAGGCCTAAAAGTCCATTACATAACCCTAACGAGTCCACATACATTCTTATAGCCCATTAGGCCCAATCACATCTATATGGCCCATAAGGCATAAATCTGCTCCAAGCCATACAACTAACTTAATCAGCTAATCACTTATTACCAATCTACCAATTTTCGCTTATCTTGGCCCACGAGCCCGTCGGACCCGTTTGGCCTATTCTGGCCCAGTTGGCCAAAATGTGACCCAAGTCCATGAGATCGCTAATGGGGTCTCTGATATCACATCAATTACCCTCATAAGAGTGTTCACGCACTTGAACGACTACTGTAGCCAAAATTTCAGCTTTTCGGCATTTCGGCATTTCGGCATTTCAGCATTTCGGCATTTCGAGATTTCGACATTTCAGGATTTGCAGCTCTATTATGTGTGTGAAGTGTATGTACACACATGATAACAAATGTGCTACGATCTTCTTAGCCACGAACCTACAAACAATATCGTTCCCCAATTAATCATATGCCTAGCAAATATCCTTACCCAAAAATGGAAATCTTACCATTTGCCTTACCTTGAGCAACAAGTCCTAATAGCCCTTGCTTAATCACTAACCGTGATTATTTCCTAGATCTGCATCAACTTAACCACTAAAGATTGAATCATGAGTGATTCACATTCATCTTAAGTCACCCACACATCATCCAAGATCATTCGGCCATCAACCAATTCAAAATAAAGATGAGATATTTACCCAAAACTCGAAACGCATAAGGAGTAATTCGGCAGAAATCTAGAGAATAAAGATTCGATATCGATCCCCAAGAATCAGTCGGCCAAAGTTGAAGAAAATAATGGCGGCACAGAAGGGATTCAGCCAAAGTGTTATCAGCTTTAGAGTCTGGTGATTAAAGGAGATATTTGGCACAAGGAAATCAAACAGAGAAAATAAAATAATTTGTTGAGAAGGAAAAGAGAAGAATCAGCACAAGATAGAAAGAAGAAGAAGTCGACACTTATTGAAAAAGGGGTTTCGGCTTCTGAGTACTTTGAGAGAAAGGTGTTTAGAATGGCTAAAACCCGAAAGGGTAGATGCTATATTTGGCTCTTTGAAGGAGAACAAATAAATCACGAAAGAAAAGAAATCACTTATTACCTAGATGCACGAAAGCAAGTCAAAACCAAAAGAGAAAAATGCCGAAAGAATGACTAGAGAATTTGACATAACACTAATATAGCTGAAATTGCCTTCCCCAATTGCCTATTCGGCTCCAACTCCTCTCTTATCCCATCTCTTAATTTTCCTCCATATTATCCATATGATCTTCTCCTTGAATTTCTCACATGGACACCTCCTTCAGGAATTTAGCTCCAACGCCACTACTAACCATCCAAGCATAAAAATTAAATCCCCAAATATTACCATGCTGGCACTTGAACCTAGGATCCCCTTGCCAGCTAATGACGCCACCTCCCTACTCCATAAGTGACGCCACTTAGCCACTACACCACAACCTCACTTGTGTCCTATTTCTTCTCTATTTATTTCAAGGTCATGCTACTCGAAGTCAGGGTTCTTTTAATACTTAAACTAAAATTTCTCCACCTCAAAGCTCGAACTCAGAACTTAATAAATAGCCCTTTAACACTAGAGCAGACATTTAATTGTGTCATTTCCTTGCACAATTAAATACTTATGAGCCGTCTCCTAACTGATCCTTGCTCAAGGCCCAATACTTCTAGGCCCAAAATCGGGGCGTTACAAGGGGCAAAATTATAAATTTTTCCAAATTGTTAATTATGGGATATTTACCAATTTGATTATTAAATAAGCTTAATTTGTCAGTTTAGATCATGAAACACGAAGCTCAGACCGAAATTGGGGAAAAAGCAAAATGGTGGATTAAATCGAACATTCACCTGCATTTTGGACCCGAGATAAGTTGTGTGTCATAAATTAGCATTATGCAATATGAAAATTAATGATATGACATTGTATGAACTTTGTGTTATTTTCATGAATTTGATTGATATGATTTTTCCAAGAAAAGATGAAGTTATAGTTGAGAAATCTCGATTAAATTTTAAAGAATACAAAAGGTACTGAAGTCATGACATGAATATTTGTAGGTCTCGTGTAGGACCATGACTGGGACATGGCATCGGCACCGAATTGAGATCCCATGTAAGACCATGTCTGGGACATGGCATTGGCATCGACATGTGGTCCTGTATAAGAACATGTCCTGGACATGATGTCAGCACCGAGATGAGACTTAGATCCCCTGTAAGACCATGTCTGGGACATGGCGTTGGCATCTAAAAGAGATCCCGTATAAGACCATGTTTGGGACATGGCATCGACATCAGTTTACGATCTCGTGTAAGACCATGTCTAGGACATGGCATCCATATCGATATGAGATCCCGTGTAAGACCATATCTAGGATATGGCTTCAGTATTGACTTGAGATCCCATGTAAGACCATATCTGGGATATGGCTTTGGCATCTTACCACGAGAATGACATTACAGGTATCCTTCGGTATTCTAAGCAATTTAACAGAAATTTGATGAATTTAACGAGAAAGACTAAAGTTTTGTAATGAGTGATACAGGTGTATATGATTAAGTCACGAGAAAATGAACACGTAATGATATGAGTCTAATGGTGAGAAAAGTATGAGTAAGAATACGAAATGATATGAACATGTCGGTAAGAAAGAGTATGAGTAATCCATGTTATTGTATAAAGAATTTCCATGACATTTCATGATACCTTATTTGGATGTTTATTCAATGATTGTTACTGCTATTTTATTTCATACAACTTACTAAGTAATTACGCTTACTCCCTTTCTTTTTCCTTTTCCCTGTAGTCTTGCCAAGCTAGCTCAGAGATCGTTAAAAGTCGGAGCTCGAAGTCACACTATCAAGCCGTCCATTTTGGGTATAGTATAGTTTGGTTATTTTGAGTATGGCATGTATAGAATACTTTTTCATTTTAGTATGTGTCACTTGGGGTAGCCAAATGTGTTGGCTATTAATATTACTCAAGTCATGTTGTAATGGCCTTTAGAAATGGGCTATCTTGAATGAATCACTTACCTCCATAAATAATCGAAGGTGGAGATGTGGATCTTCCGTGGGCATACCATTGAATTGGCCCATCGTTTGGAGCATTTGAAACATCACTGGTTTCAATTCAAATTGGATTGCCTCAATAT
This sequence comes from Gossypium stocksii, assembly GCA_020496765.1. Lineage (NCBI taxonomy): Eukaryota > Viridiplantae > Streptophyta > Magnoliopsida > Malvales > Malvaceae > Gossypium > Gossypium stocksii. Next base: position 50,748,927 of record CM035624.1, read on the forward strand.
CTGGCCTTCTAATTCATGGATTTAACTCACTAAAAAGTGGCACAACATATTGTTTGATGCATCGATCCCTATCATAGGCAATGAGGATGGGATTTTGTACAGGATTTGCATCATTACCTTGGTCTTAATTCTGATTTCCAAGGTCCATCTCGACTTGTCTTTGAGTTGTTCATTCACGACTTCTTTGTCTGAAAGTTCGCTTAATTTTAGGGTCTTACTTCACCTATCCCTAGCATCTTGAAAATAAACTTAGGCATCAAGTTGATACTTGCTCCTAAGTCACACAAAGCTTTACCATAGTAAGTTTCACCAATGTTACAAGGTCTTTCAATTTCAGTGGTAGTTTGTTCTACAAGAACACATTGCACTCCTTTGTCAAGGCAATAGTCTCATACTCACTCAGTCGTTTCTTCTTAGACAGTATATCCTTCATACACTTCACATAATTCGACCCACCAATGGAATATTTGTAACACCCCTTACCCGTATCTAATACTGAGACAGGGTTCGAGGTATTACCAGACTTAGACACACTTAAATATACAAAGCCGACTCATAAAATTTGTGTCCACTTTAAAATTTCTCAAACATGTTCATAACGTCCCTATTACGGGCCTACGAAGCCCTAAACATACATTGGAGGGGGTTAGGGATTAAACCAAAGAACTTTCAAAACTTTCACAACACTTAGAAAAATTTCATGTTTTGGAGACGCCCATGTGGCCAGGCCTTGTGATCACACACGCCCGTGTGGTTCGCGACACGCCCGTGTCCTCAATCCGTGTAACTCTCTATTTATGACGTCATCAACAATTTTAGGGGCACATGGCCAAGTCACATGCCTGTGTGCTAGGTCGTGTGGCGAAATTAATTTTCACATTTAAGGTGTAGACTTCACACTACCTGGGCACACGCCCATGTCCTGAGGTCGTGTCCTTCACACGGATAAGACATAGGATCGTGGCTCTCCCATGTGTTTACTACTGGACATTCTGTTTCTCAAAACTAGGGTGCAGGGGACAAACAGCCTATCAATAAGCCCATAGAGATGAACGCGTGTCACACACAACCTAGACACATACCCGTGTGTCTACCCGTATGGACAATAATAAGGCTATTTACCAAGCCATTTGCAACCGTGAAACGTAAACACTTTCATACAAATTTCAACAACACATAATAGAGCATAATTATACAACCAATTATTCATAAATTAAGAAACCACACATCGAATACATGCCACAATCATCACGCATACACATCGCACATTGCTAAACTTAATCATGCAAGCTTGCACCTTCATAACCACATTAACATGTGAAGATTAGACATAACTAATATTGGCCAATTCCAAATGGCCTTTTACAAAATGAATCATCAACATTAGTAAGCCAACAGTTTTGGCCAAAACAAGTATGACACATAACAAAATGAATAAGTCACCTATACATGCCATAATCTCAAATGTTGAAATCAAAAGACCAAACTAGTTGTTGATAGTGTGTATGGAACCTCATTGATCTCCGAACCTCGAGCTAGCTTGACAACTCTATAGGGAAAGAGAAAAGAAAGGGAGTAAGCTACATAGCTTATTAAGTCTTTATGCAAATAATGGACGTCTCAAACATATGAAGCATACAATTAATATGAAAGAATTTGCATAAATCATATTGAATTTATATTCACGACTTACTCATTTCAACCTTACCAAAGGTCCAATATACACATCGATCACATTGCTTACGAATTTCACACTCATACCTGCATCAGCTCATAACACAATTGTTTCCACTTGCTTTCACACTATGCCATAACATTTCACTACCCATTGAACCACTTGGAATGCTAAAGGATACTAGGAATTTTTTCTCATAAGTGACACACTTATTTGTAGCTAAAGCTACCACTTATCACAAGCTGATGATCGTGACGTAGCTACACAATGCTACTCACACAAGCTAACAGGTATCCGTAACACATGTTGGATTACCTAGCCACTGGTAGGGCATACTAGACCAGCATCCGAATCACTTAATCACTTAAACACTTGGTTTCCCAGTGACATGTCACTCGTATCCTATTCGATTCCTAAGGTTCAATCGGGATTTTCTCACTTGTCGCTACTTGGTCGATATACACATTTAGATAGTTATCCACAATGCATACAATATTAAAGCAGTCAAAACATAAATATAACAACGCATTATTTACATGCAAACTTACCTCGATACAAAATAATTATTTTTGCGATTTAGTCCACGACATTTTCTTTCCCTCGATCAAGGTCGATTCCACGTCTTTCTTGCTCTATACTAACACATTTAGCTCGTGTATTACTCACATTATTCAATTTGACCCAAAAATCATATTAAGGAAAATTTAAATTTTTGCCCCTAACTTTTCACTTATTTACACTTTAGTCCCTAGGCTCATAAAATGAAATGTATTCATTTTTCTCAAAACCCAAGCCTAGTCAAACCTATCTCATGCTTATAATAGACCATATTTTCTTTCAAATTAGATTTTTACCACCTATTTTACAACTTTTACAAATAGGTCCTTATGGACGTTTTCCTCGAAAATCACTTAGTAAAAGTCATTTATTACACAACTAACATTCATTTTCTACCATTAGACATAAAAATACATGCATGTCATACATGGTTAAATTTTCAAACATGAACCTTAGCTAAAATTAATGGTAGAAATAGGTAAATCGGGTGATAACGACTTTAAAAATGTAAAGAGCATTAAAAATGGGGCTAGGATGTACCTACTATCAAGATTGAAAGTTGGTCAAACCCTAGCTATGGATTCCCTTGAGAATTCTAGCCAATGAGAGAAGATGGACAGCAATTTTGACTTGAATTTTCCCTTTTTATTCTTTTATTAACCAAATGACCAAAATGCCCTTATGGCCTTTCTTTAAAATTTTACCCTTCCATGTCCATTTTTGTCCATCATGACATATAATGGTCTAATTACTAAATAAGGACTTCCAATTTAAAAATGAATTTCAATTAAGCACTAACAGCTTCTAGGACACTTATTTTGCAACCTTTGCAATTCAGTCCTAATAATCAAATTGGACACTCTATCGATAAAGTTTCTTAACGAAATTTTCACACATGCATTCAGTCATATATTAGACCTCAAAACTTAATTGCAATAAAATTTTATACTTCAAATTTGTGGTTTCAAAACCACTATTCTGTTTAGGCCCTAAATCGGGGTGTTACAATATTAGTGTGTAATTGCTTCAGAACATCCAAGAACTTCTTGAATTGCACCTCCTATTTTTGCTTGTGTTGCTGTAATCTTTGCAGATATGGAGGTGATGGAACTTTTGATTGATTCGGATAACCCTTCTGAGTAAGTAAATCTGCATCCAAAGAAGATGTTATAGTATCTGAATTCACTAAGTTAGGATGTAGCTTGTCAGTCTTTGTAGATTCTGACTCTTTTGGTGTAGGAATTTCAACAGCTGGTCGGTTTTTCTCAACCGGCTTATCTTTGACATAAATTAATCGGGGTTCCAGAATTTTACTACTTTGCAATGCCACTGCTTTGATATGTTCTTTACCCAAATTTCTTGGATTCTCAGTATTGCTCGGCAAGGTTTCTTGCGGTCTATTACGAAGCTCCATAGCTAACTGAACCATTTGGTTTTCCAAAATTTTCAATGTTGTTTCTTGGCTTTGGATCAAAGCGTCATTTTTTACCATGTATGCTTTCAACAAGTTCTCCAAACTGTTTGATGACTCAACTTGAGGTGGTTTTGGATCTTGCTGATTAAACCCTTGAGATTGGTTGGGTCTATGCTACAATAAGTTGTTGTTCGGTCCATTTTCTTAGTTTCTTCAAGAAAAGTTAGGATGATTAAGCCGTGAAGGATTGTAGAAGTTGGACTAGGGTCCTTTTCTACTCCTATTTTGATGTTGGTTCCCACATAGTAAACTGACTCGAATTTGATGGACAATTCTCAAAAGAATGACCTTTCCCACAGTACACACAGGAAACTACTTCAAACAGACTTGGTGGCTAAGCTATGAAATTATTAGCACTATTAGCAATAAATTATTTTAACATAGAAGAAACAGACGATACGTGAACTGATAACGAAGTGAAGGCATCAACTTTATGAACTCCGGCTACACGTCTTCCTGAAGCTACTCGATTTGTTGGCCATTAATAGTTATTACTCGTGATCCTCTCGATGATCTCATAAGCCTCATTATAAGACTTAGACAAAATTGTACCATTCGCAGAAGCATCTACCATCACTCTTGTATGTGCATTGAGACCATTATAGAATGTCTCCAACTCGATACAATAAGGAGTTCGACGATGAGGACACTTACAAAGTAACTCCTTGAATCGCTCCCAAGCCTCATACAAAGACTCGTCATCTAATTGTTAGAAAGTTGTGATCTCGTTCCTCAACTTAGTGTTTTTGCTAGGCGGGAAATACTTAACCAAAAATCTCTCTGCTAATTCTTGCCATGTAGATATGGAACTTGGTGGCAATGAATTGAGCCGTGCTCATGCTTGATCTCGCAACGAGTATGGAAACAACTTCAACCTCAGTGCATCTTTAATCACACCAGCTATCTTGAATGAATCGCTTACCTCCATAAATAATCGAAGGTGGAGATGTGGATCTTCTGTAGGCATACCACTGAATTGGCCCACCGTTTGGAGCATTTGAAACATCACTGGTTTCAATTCAAATTGGGTTGCCTCAATATCTGGCCTTCTAATTCATGGATTTAACTCACTGAAAAGTGGCACAACATATTGTCTGATGCATCGATCCCTATCATAGGCAATGAGGATGGGATTTTGTACAAGATTTGCTTCATTTCTTTGGTCTTAATTCTGATTTCCAAGGTCCATCTCGACTTTCTTTGAGTTGTTCATTCACGACTTCTTTGTCTGAAAGTTCGCTTAATTTTAGGGTCTATAGGGAGTAAATCGATAATCCAATCTATGCTCATAAGCAACTTGAAAAGAAAATCAGAAAATTAAAAAGAATAAGTTAGTAATGTTAGAAACAAACCAACTATAAAGTAATAATTTCAAAAAAAACATGACAATGGCAATAGTTAATAATCCCCGGCAACGGCACCAAAAACTTGTAACGCGTAGGTTTGTGCTAGTGTACACAGTCGTTATCAAATAATAAGTAAGTATCGAGTTATCATCTCCATAGGGATTGTATTTGTGTTAAATCACTTAATTGTAAATTTATAATAACAACTTGGTAAATTTAAAAACCCAATATGATTGAGAAGTGATGATTATAATTAAATATATTAAACGAAATACAATGGTCCCCAATGCAAACTATCCTAAATATGCAAACTATATGAGTGAAATAGATTTTAGCAAAATTAAACACAATTTGCAACAATTATAACATAAATAAACTAGGACAATTACTTTAATTAAACTCAATTCATTATCAACATGCTTAATAACATTCAGAAAAACATTCCATGGCAACTCGATCTTTAATGAGTTTGGAAACCACATTAGGTCCTTTCGGAATCCTTTACTTAGTAAATATGCATTTTACTGATCCTTATTTACTAAGGGTTTCTTAATATTCGTGCGAAGTAACAAGGACGTGTTAGGTTTGAAATAGTTTAATCACACAAATCTAAAAGCTATGCAAATAACAAAGCTTGGTTATAGTTTTTATGCAACCTACAATTTAATCGGGTTAGGATCTAAATTGAGCATGCACATTTCAATTATGTGTCCACTAGCCGTCATCTGGTTAGGATCGCTCAGCTAATTCTAGTGCATTCCAATCATGTATGGACAAAAAACAAACTTGATTTTAATTGAAAACATGATCGATTGAGGTACAAACATCATAAGCATGAATCAAATAAATATTATTTAATCAAACAGTCATCCTAGCTAAAATAAAATTAAGCTAACATTGTTGTAAATAAGAACAAAGAACACATAGCAAACATTTTTAGATTAAATCAAAGAAATGAAAGATTAAACTCAAATCAAAGTGGCTATCACCCAAGACTCTGACCGACGAGGGCTCTTTCATTCCTTTGCTTTGCTCCTTTGTTGATGGCTCTCCAAGGTGGCCGACCAAGGGCTCTTTAATAGGCTTAATGGCTAAAATCTCTATGAAGAGATGATGCTAGGCATGGGGAATGGAAAATGCTAAGAGAATTGAGAGAAAAGAGAGAATGATGAGGGATAAGGGATGAGGGATATTAGAAATGGTGAAATGGGGTCTTATTTATAGGTGAAGAGAGGAGAGTAGTTAGCTAAAAATAGAAAGGTTTAGTCTCTTCAAGCTTCTTCAATGAGTGGCCGGCAATGATTAGTAGATTTTGAGTTGAATTTTTCTTGATTTTTAAGCAATTTAAATGCCATAACAACTCAGGATTGAGACTCGGTCAAATGTAAATCTTCGGGCAAATCTCTAATTTCTTCAACATTACAAGGACCTTGTTTAATTAAACCAAAAAGTGGTTTATGTGGACATCCATGTGTAGCTAAAATTGGGTTGACTTGGTTTTCAAATTTGGACAGTTTTTGTAATCCAACAAAGCTATCAGACCTGTCCAAAATAAATCAATAAATTAAAGGATCAAAGAATAAAATTTAAATACTTAATTAAAACCCAAATTATTAATGAAAAATTTTAAAATGAATTATTAAATATAATTTTATATTTTATTATTTAATTTAATCATGCATGGCCCATTTTATGTCTTAAAAATATAATATGTTCAAATAAATATAAAATAAGCCATTTTATGCATGAAAACTATATAATAAAGCATAAAATCACATTTTAATAAATTCTATGTCCTAATTTCATTTTTTCACATATTTCATTAATAATTAAACAATTACTTAGTTTTAACTACGAATTTAAGTAAAAAGGTGATAAATTACATAGGAAAAATCATATATATTTTTCAGTTTACAAGCAATAATATCAGAATCAAGTAGAAAAAATGTACCAGTAGTGGCGTTTGGTGCAGAAATCCTCTCTTGCACGTATAGCATATGTCATTGTCGGTACTCTGGCTTCAGATTTAACTATTGAATCTTTTGTCACACCTCAGCTTCCACTAACATTGCAAGAGTATCGGGGTGGTTTGCCTCTCTAGGCAGGATTGCTCGACCTAGAAGTCTGAACAGTATCTTTTTCAATCATTTCCAGACAATCTTTAAGAAAATGGTCAAGAGAACCGCATTTATAATAGGTTCCACTTCTCATACGGCACTCCTCAAAATGAAATTTATAACAATGTTTACATTTCGGTTTGGGATTACCAACACTTCCCCCCACTTATAACAGATGGAGATGGAGATCTCGGGTTAGAGCGTTGAGAACCTCTCTATTTTCCAGAATACCTTGTAAATATAGTAGAATGATCATAGTACTTCTTTGATTTCTTTGAAGCAAATGATTGTGACTTGCCCATAGATCTTTTACAAAATATCCAAGCTTCTCTTTCTGCTTGCCTCTTTTCTTTACTCAATTCATCGACTTTGTGTGCTCAATCAACCAATACCACAAATTCCCTTAATTCATGAATTCCAATCAAAAGTTAGATATCCTCATTTAATCCCTCTTCAAAATGTTTACACATATCAGCTTCAGTCATATTTACTTAACCGAACAAATTCCCACTCACATTCGAATATAGTCATATTTCCCGATTTAAGCTCTAGAAATTCTTTCTTTCTCTGATCAAGAAATCTCTGGCTAATATATTTCTTTCTGAATTCTATTTGGAAAAACTCCCATGTAACATTTTCCCTTGGCACAACAGAAATCAAAGTATTCCACCACTAATAAGCCGAGTCTTTTAACAGAGATACAGCACATTTCAAACACTCAGCTGATGTGCAAGACAATTCATCCAAAACCTTGATAGTATTTTCCAACCAAAATTTGGCCCTTTCTGGATCATCTTCGACAGTAGCCCTAAATTCTTCTGCCCCATATTTACGAATTTTATCTACTTGAGGCTTACCAGTTCTAACAGGTTCAGTACCTTGTGGCATGCCAGGAATTAGTTGAGGAGCAGGTGGGGGAGATTGTTGTACAGCGATTTATTCTCAAGTATTCAGTAAACCATTCGTTCATCATTTGAAAGAAGGTTTCTTTTGCCTCCTCACCTCGGCCCTCAGATACGAGCCTTCTAATACTGTAAGCAACTCTTTGTACTGAAGCTTGAGCATTACTCTTAGCTTCCTTGAATTCAGCTCGGTTGGACGACATTACTATATAAAAAACATGTTTAAAAAGGTTAGGAGATATCACACTATCACAATTTATATAATGGCATTTATAGCTAGACTCGTACTTGCTACGTTAGTCCAAGAATCGACTAAACTATAGCTCTGATACAAATCAATGTAACACTCCTAACCCATATTAATCGCCAGAATAGGGTTATGAAGCATTACTGAAGTTTATAAAAAAATGCAAATAATTCATGTTATTCATTATTCATATTCAAAATCTATCATACCGTCCCTTGATTGGACCCTCGATGCCCAATTTAAGCATTACAAAATAAGTCAGGACTAAATCGAAAACTCAAGGAATTTTTCGTGAAATTTAAAACTTTTTCTTATATACAAGGATCACATGCCCATGTGGTCAGGCCGTGTGGCTCACATGGCCAAATGACATGCCCATGTCTTAGGCCGTGTGGCATGTGAGGTAGGGTACACGCCCATGTCCCTAACTCGTGTAACTCTCTGACTTGTAGTTTAATTAAGTACATAGGTCACACGGCCAAGTCACATGCCCATGTGCTAGGCCATGTGGTCAATTTGAATTTTGAAAATTAGGTGCAGGTTTCCCACGGCCAAGATACACACCCGTGTTCTAGGCCACATGTTTCACACAACTAAGACACACACCTGTGTCTCTGCCCGTGTGCCCAATTCTGAGCATTCTGTTTCTCAATTTTATGATGCAGGGGACACACGGCCAAACCACATGCCCATGTGCCAGGCCGTGTCTTACACATGGTCAAGACACATGCTCGTGTGTCTACCTGTGTAGACGAAATAAGGTCATTTCCTAGCCTTATTTCTCACCCAAATTTGCCAAAAACTTACACCAATACTTGCAATCATATACCAACCAATTCAAGCATTATAACCAAGTCAACATTATCATCTATCAAGATGTTTCATCTCATACATTCAAGTTTATAATCTTACCTTTTATAAACATACATGTTTAACCTAACTCAATTAAACAATAATAAACACTTATGTATATATCATAATTTAACCTTATGAATATATACCAAAACAACATTAGCCATACCATTACTAACCATTCTAATGGCTAGATTACAACCAAAACATTTATATACTCTTGTTGCCATTAGCCTATACATGTCATTGTTCCAAAACAAGTTTGCTATTTATACCAAAATGAGCTGAAAGATACTGTGATGTTGCTCCGACCCACGTCCAAACTTTATGAGCTTTCAAGCACTATAAAATAAAGGAAAATAAAACCTAGTAAGCATTTAATGTTTAGTAAGTTCGTATAATAGGAATTAAACTTACCAATCATATTCATTTAAATAAGCATAATAATAACATGCTTCCCAACATGTTGGCAAGTTTGCCTAATCAAATACAATTAGTTAAACAAGTTAGTTCACATGTAGATCAATTAAACATGGATGAGCTCATCATGATACACTTTCAAGTATTTCAAGTGCACTCAAGATATAATTCATTTAATCCAATAATTTCTCATTTCCGAGATTTATCCATTGAATCATTGAAACTTCGATGGATACTCAGGTAGTACAGACAAGGTGTACAAAACTATATTCCGTCAACTCATAATCAGGGGTACCCAATATGGCACGTAATTAGGGAGCACACTCTCAAGCCACATATATCAGGGTGCTCAGATGAGCCATGTAACAGGATGCTTATCTGAGCTAAACAGGGAACTCATTAGAGTTTTAATCAGGGAGCTCATAGAGCTAAATAGATAACTCCAAAGAGTTAATATCAAGAAGCACCGGATAAGGTAACAGGGAGTTCAAGCGAGCCATGTTAGGAAGCTCATAAGATTTTATTTCAGGACACTCACGTAGAGCTGTGTTTGTGTCCGCGTTTTATGCTAGACCAGAATCGATCGAAACATGTAACAGGGTGCTCACACAAAGCTGCGGTAGTGTGCAACATATGCTAAATCACAACCATTCAAGATACTCACAAGAACTATTTAATAGGATGCTCGAGAAGGCTATATCAGGTTACTCGTCCAAGCTAAACCCTGTCTGCAACATATGCAGAACCACTTTTAATTTAGGCAATCGCCTATCCATCAAAATTCAATATTCAAACAGAATTTAACATTTCTAAACTTGTTTTGAGCTTATAATTATTTCATGCGTTTATAACATTCATATAATCCACTCAAACACATACCATATTCAATCCACATACAATATTCATTTAAAACATATTAACATGTATAATTAAGTTACACGAACTTACCTCAATAATCGTCCGTATAAGAAATTCTACTAATCTGAAACTTTTTCTTTTCCTTGCTCTAGCTTCGAATTTGAGTTGTTCGGATCCAATTAAGCTTGATTAGTTTTTTCTCTCTCTCCTAGGGTTTCTATGGAATTTAGGGATGAAGATGATATAAAATGATGATATTAAGCCTTTATTTTATTTATCATCTTTTAATTATTCTCTTTTCCAATTTAGTCCTTATCCTTTTCTAATTTTTCCATCGCTGAATCACCAAAACTTTAATGGTCTAATTACCATATAAGGACATCAAGTTTTGAATTCCATAGCTATTTAATACCTATAGCTTCTAGAATTCAACATTTGCATTTTATGCAATTTGGTCCTTTCCATAATTAATCACTTAATTGGTAAAATTTCCTTATCAGTATTTTCATATAACAATCCTATCATAACACAGACCATGCAATAATATTAAAATAAATTTTCTTTCTAATTTAGATTTGTGGTCCCAAAACCACTGTTCTGATTTCACTGAAATTGTGCTATTATACTATATACCCCTAATTTTGCCTTCAAATGAAAGTTTACCAAAACGTGCTTACTTGGACATCAAAGAACCCATTTACCAGCAATTAAACCTACTCAAAACACAATTAAACAAGCTTGAAACATGTCAAAAACATCCAACCTAAGTGTCAATCAAATATGCCCTCATTGACACCTCAAGTTAAAAATTAAATCAACATCATCAATCATAGCACACAAAGTTCATGCATTATATCCATTCAAGCATAATGAACAATCCTAAATACCATTTCAATATGACCATTTCCACATGTTACCAAAAAGGGGAAAATTCACAATACATATATCAACTTCATACATAAAGGCATATACAACCAAAATACCAAATCAAATGTAACACCCCTAACCCGTATTCGTCGCCAGAATAAGGTTACGGAGCATTACCGGATTTTTCACATAATTAATCATACAATTCAAATTAAATTTACATATCCAAATACAAATCATTCACATACATTCATATAGTCCATAACACAAGCCTTTGAGGCCCAAAACAAGCCTTTAAAGCAATTCGAGACTTAATTTTAAACTTATAGAAATTTTTGGAAAACATTAAAAATTTTCAAATACAGGGGACACACGCCCATGTGGCTAGACACATGGCCAAAAGACACAATCATGTCACAGGCCATGTGGACATTTGAAATGGGATCACATGGCCGTGTCCCAGACTGTGTCCAACCCCGTGTAACTCTCTGACTTGTGTCACACGGCCAACCACACGCCCTTGTAACTAGCCCGTGTAACTCACTGACTTACTTTCATTAAAAGCTACAAGGGAAACACGACCGTGTCACCTGACCATGTGTCAAACACGGCTGAGACACATGCCCGTGTGGACAAAAATAGGTTATTTTTTAAACCACATTTCTCACCCAATTTTGGTACCAACCTACACACTTTCAAAGCATATAACCACAATCTAAATAGGCCTTTAAACAAACCAAAATCAAGCCTAAAACATGCCATTTCAATACCACTAACCTAAGTGCTAACAAACATCACAATTGACCATTCAAAAGTATACCATTCACTTCTAAAAGTTACTTAAATGATCAAAGACATATATGCACCTTAATACCCAAAGCATATCATGTAAACAACTTCACTAATTCATCCAATAAATATCAAATTACCAATTCACAAACAAGGCATTTCCATGACAACCGTTAGGCATACTCAAGGCAATCAAACTCCATACAAAATAAAGCCAACCACTTATATATATACACATACCTTCACATATACCAAGTTAAGCCAAATCACATGGCTAATCACATACCAAAATATATAGGCTTCATTAGCCAACAGACCTATACATACCATATAACCAAAATATAATAAGTCCAAAAGTACCAAAACAATTGCTGGATAGTGTGATGAGATCTCCGATGACTTCCAATCTGTGCGAGCTTTCGAATCACTATAAAACATGGAAAAAAAAAGTAAGCTATGAAGCTTAGTAAGCTCGTATGGCTAATAAGTTCAATTTACCAATTCATTCACAATCTAAAAAAACATAAGTAAACATAGGTAAATTTCATTCAAATCCAAGATTTGCACATTAACTCAATCATATTAATCATGTATGAATTTATCAACTATCACTTAGTTGTCATATGAATTTATCAACTATCACTCACTTGTCGAACTTATCATGAGTACCTGAACTGATCCATGTCATCTCTTATATCCTCGTACCATCATCTTTTCCCACTGAACCATTTAGAATAATATTGAATACTCGGGTATCTTGCACACTAAGTGTCATATGCATGGTTAAACCACTTCTATCACATATCACATATAGATGCTAACTCTCTAGCCATCATTGAGTCTGCTCACACAAGCTAACGGTCAAGACGTAGCTACACAGTGCTACTCACACAAGTTGACAAGTAACTGCAACACATGCCGAAAAACTCAGCCACCAGTAGGACGTACAGGATCAACACCCAAATCACATAAATCACGGTAACCCCTAATGACATGTCATTTGTATCCTATCTATTCCTAAGGTTCAATCGTGATCTATTCTTTGTCGATGCCTCGTCGATAATTTTTGCAATGTCGTTTTATCACAATTACATAATTTAAGCTTTTAAACACATGTAATATAAAGCTTATTAAGCATACAAACTTACCTCGAATTAATACGGAAGAAATTGATCGATTAATCCACCACTTTGTCTTTTCCCTGATTTAAATCTGAAGGTTTTTTCTTGATCTATATAATCAAATTTAACTATTTTAAGTGTCGTTCTATTCAATTCAATCCAATTTCACATTTTGGTAAAATTACTATTTTACCCCTAAACATTTGACTTATTTACAATTTAGTCTCTATCTCATAATAATGCAAATTCATGCAATTTAACCCATACCCATGCTAGCCGAATTTCACCTAAGACCATAGCAGCCCACGAATTTCATTTATTCACACATTTTACCACATAATTTTTACTTTTGTCAATTTAATCCCTATTTGACAAATTTATCAAAAATCACTTTACAAAAATTGTTTAATTCACAACAACCATTCATAATCTATCATGAAACTTCAAAACTCACACATATTTATCAATGGCAAAACTCAAATACTTTAACAGTTTTGCAAATTAGTCACTGGGCTAGCTAGATTAAGCTACAATGACCTCAAAAACATAAAAATCATTAAAAACGGGACAAATTTCACTTACATGCAAGCTTGACTAGTGGCCGAATGCTTCAAGCCCTAGCTATGGCTTCCTATTCTTCAATTTGGTGGTCTTTCTCATTAAAGAAGATGTCATTTTAATTTCTTTTTGTTTTATTATACTAATTAGCTTAATTACAAATTTAACCTTGCTTTTAACCTTTATAATTTCATAACTAATGTCCATATTTGTCCACTAATATTAAAAATGGTATAATTACCATATAAATCCTTTAACTATTTAATTTCATAGCAAATTGACACTTTTATCTTATAGAACTCTAGTTTTAAACTTTACGCAATTTAATCCTTTTTCACAAATTAAGCATACAAATGATAAAATTTCTTAACGAAATTGTAACACCCCAAACCCAGCCTGGACGTTACGACCGAATCTGGCATGTCACATTGAATTGTTTTTTGAAAACCAAGTTTTCATTGAAAACCCTTCTGACTAAAGATTTGTGTAAATCATTAGTTTGCACTTGATCAATTCCAACTAAAACTTGTGTTTGTTTATTTTCAAAACATGGTCTATTAGAAGTTAATTCCTTTTAAAAAAATGTCATTACCTTTAAAACCTTCTTTGTTGCGAAAGCTTAACTTAATCAGTTGCGGAAAACATAATGTTTGAAAACAGTTATTATTTTGAAAAAACCGCGATTTACTTCTAATTTATATAAATCACGATCAATGAAATCCCAAATTTAAAATCCAGAAGTTATAGAAGCCTTATTACAACCCAAATTAAAATCAAAGTGCTTTAAGTAAATGAGTAAAATAGAATAAGACATATGCAGTTCTGTGGCCCACCCCGAGTCCCTCGCAGCTCCAATTCGTCTAAAGCTGGGGATTACCTAAAAGGTTAATAAACGGGGTGAGTTTACGTAAACTCAATGTGTAATCCCTTTGCTAAAAAAATAGTTAGTATACGAAAACAGAAACAAAAATAGTCTGGGCCTGAGCCCTTTCAATAGCAGTGGCTTTTGGGCTTTAGCCCGTAGTGGCCCCAGTTGGGCCTGAGCCCATATCACATCAATGTCGTATGTATGCAATGTTCCCATCCCTAATCCATCCCTGCACTCTACTTTCCCTTCCAGCCCTACACTCCTGTGGGGATATAAATATCAACCCACCCATCCCTACACTCCCGTGGTAGCACCGATTATGGTACTAAGTTAACATAATAGCTCAAAGCCGTAAACAGAATGGCACCAAGCCATAATCAGAATGGCACAGAGCCATGATAATATGCGTGGCACAAAGCCATCGATAATGAGTCTATAATCGGCACAAAGCATATGATATCGGCATAAAGCCATCGGTAATGGCATAAAGCCCGTAATATCAGCACGAAGTGTACAATAACGATACAAAGCCGACAATGTTGGCATGAAGCCCATAACAACGGCACACAGCCTTCGATAACATGATTGGCACTCTGCCATCGATCAGTCTACAGTCGTCTCAGGCGACCCGTGTGACTTTATCAGATCAATACAGATAAACGGCTCTAAGCCTTTGGTGGATCCACAGTCGTCAAGCAACCATATGACTCTAACAGATCAGATCTTCCTCCGTACAAAAACCCAACCCATGCAACATGTCATGTATGCCATGCTCAATCATCACACATGTATGCGGAATGGCCATGCTCAGTATTAGTCATTTAACACATATGTCAAAAACAAATCAATCATGCAACCACAGTCACGTCAATGAAAACACTGCCATACGATCACAGTCAAATCAGTCACATTCACAATCCAAGTCAGTCACTTGCTCATAAGGGAAAAACAATCATTTCACACCCTAGGGGCAAAATAGTAATTTTACCCTACAGGGGTATCCCGGTAATTCTACCCTACAGGGGTATTTCGGTAATTCTACCCTACAGGGGTATTTCGATAATTTTGCAAACCAGGGGTATTCCGATAATTTCGCAAACTAGGGGTATTTCAGTAATTTTGCAAACTTGGGGTATTTCAGTAATTTCGTAAATCGGGGTATTTCTGTAATTTCGTAAACTAGGGGTATTTCGGTAATTTTGCAAACCAGGGGTATTTTGATAATTTCGCAAACTAGGGGTATTTCAGTAATTTCGTAAACTAGGGGTATTTCAATAATTTCACAAATCGGGGTATTTTTATAATTTTGCAAATCGAGGGTAATTCGATAATTTTGCAAATCAAGGGTAAAACGGTAACTTTACAAATTAGGGGTAAAATAATACTTTTACAAATTAGGGGTATCTCTGTAATTTTACAAATCGAGGGTAATTCGGTAATTTTGCAAATCAGGGGTAAAACGGTAACTTTACAAATTAGGGGTATTTCTGTAATTTTACAAATCGAGGGTAATTCGATAATTTTACAAATGGGGGTTTTACAGTAATTCTACCCTATAAGGGTATTTCGGTAATTTTATCAATCCTTCAGAAAGTCTACAGTCGCCTCGGGCGACTCAAGTATTCTAAACAGAGATAACGTTGTGAATGGGACTAAGGCTCGTTCTCGGCCCAAGTGGGCCCACACGCTCGTGTGGCCCTTTAGCCCAAAACTAGCCACATATATGAGATTCACTTAGTCTAGTCCAATATTTATTACACAATCATACAATTTGACCGATTGGGCCCACCGGCCCACATGACCCATTTCAGTATTCCGGCATTTGCCGCTCTACAGCTAGAGTAGGGTGGAATACACAGCTGATAGGAATTTGAAGTTAATCCGCGCTCCGAACACTGCTATGCCCAAAAACCAACAATAATCGTACCCTTGACTCCCATGGGGTGTGTCGATCAACTATGGTCACCACCACCGTGACCCAACGGCATATAGATCAACGAATGATCCAACGCCAAACCCAAACGAACACGCCACAATGTGAAAGGGATAAGCCAATCAAGGTATGCTTACTCTCCTCATGGTTTGCTCTATTTAAAGCCAGCTTCTCACCTATTCTCATGTTAGCTTCCCGATGTGGGATTCTCCACCAATCCCCCAAAACTAAAGCATTAGCAAAATAATCAACCTTTGCGTGAAAAGGGATTCGAACCATAGTCCTCTCAATAACCATGTCACGCCACCACCATTACGACACAAGCTCCTTTGTGTCATAAGTCCAACACATTTAACTATAAAGCCTACCTACTCGCTTCTAGATTTATTTAAAAGAGAAACCAAAATAAATTGCAAGAGCCAAGACTTGAACCTTGGACCCCTTGCTTCCTCTATGGCGCCAATTCCTTGTCTCCTATGTGGCGCTATTTGCCATTAGACCACAACTCCTTTTGTGTCTTATTTTAGCCCTTTCTATTTACAAGTTATCGTACTTGAGCTCAGGGTTTTGTTAACCTAAAAATAAATATTTTTCCTATACTAAACTCAAACTCAGGACTTCACAAAAACTCTTTAACACCTCAAATTACCACCTTATCCATTAAACTAAACACAAAATTTAAATTATTAAAGCCATTTTTTAACCAATCTAAAACTCAAGGCCCAATACTTCTAGGCCCAAATTTGAGGCGTTATAGAAATTTTTATGCAATTATACTATCGTGCTGTAGACCTCAAATAATATTAAAATAAAAATTTTGACCTCGAATTTGTGGTTCCGAAACCACTATTCTGATGTCACTAAAAACAGGCTGTTAAAAAAACATTTCCAACCTTAACAAAAAAAAACATCCTATATACATGCCATTCATAACTAGGCCAAAACTAACAAATAACTACCGATTAAGATGTCAGATAGTGTGATCTCCAATGACTTCCAATCAACAAAAAAAGTCCGATAACCTACAAAAACATACAACTAAACAAAGTAAGCTTTCATAACACTTAGTAAGATCGTAAAACAAACATCACATACCTTTTTTTTACTTAATTGTAAAACATACAAAGCATGAAACTAACAAATCTTGCCAATATACCACAACTAAACAAAGTAAGCTTTCATAACACTTAGTAAGATCGTAAAACAAATATCACATACCTTTCTTTTACTTAATTGTAAAACATACAAAGCATGAAACTAACAAATCTTGCCAATATACCATCGATTCAACTTTTCAAACACTTAGACCTAGAAAAATCCTTATCATAACTATACCACTTGATAAACTATCATAAATCAAGATATCATTTCTAATGACATCTCATTTCAGGTAACCAAAAAGGATAAAAACCATTCAAAATAACTTTAGAACTTTAACCGACTTACAATGCTGTTCACACAAGCTTTAGAGAATTTGCAACACATGCAGGATCTTCAGCCATCAGTACGGTAATTATAACCAATACATAGTACCTGCAAAATGAACATTGGCTCAAGGCCTAATAGTTAAACACCGGCTCACAGCCTGCTAGATAAATCAATGGCTCAAAGCCTACTAATAAACATCGACTCAAAACTTGCTAATAAACACCGGCTTAAAGCCTGCTAAGCAATCACATAGTCACTGTATATATTTATTATTTATTTTGTAATCATATGGTAGATAATAACAACATTAAATCTAATTATAATAAAACATGTAATAGATAAAAAAAACCATAG
Source organism: Gossypium stocksii (assembly GCA_020496765.1). Lineage (NCBI taxonomy): Eukaryota > Viridiplantae > Streptophyta > Magnoliopsida > Malvales > Malvaceae > Gossypium > Gossypium stocksii. Next base: position 50,767,294 of record CM035624.1, read on the forward strand.
AAATAGTAATACAAACTTATAGAGCACGGTAGTTAACAATACATGATGATGATTATTCGTCAGCTTTTCCCTTCCTCTATTTATGAACAGACTGGTCGATTTCTTGATCTAAATATAATAAATTAATTCAATTAACCAAATTTATCATCTTAAATTACTTACATTAATGCAATTAATCACTTAATGACATATTACATTTTTACCCTAAACTTTTACCTTTTATTCAATTTAGTCCTTATGTCAAAACTTACAACATTTCCACAATAGCCTAAAACATTAGTGTCTAATTCCTTATGGCCCCTCTACAACCCCTAAACATTTGAATATTAGCAAATAAACCATTCTACTTTCAAAATTATAACTATTAAGTCCTTATACTCAAAACTAGTTAAAATTACTATACAAAATATTCTTATTAAGCAACCAACCTTAACCTTAATAATCTATCAACCAAGTTCAAAACAGATTCAATCCATTCATGGAAAGTCCCTAAACTTTTAACAATTTTATGAATTGATCCCTAGGCTAGCTATATTAAGCTCATACGAACTCAAAAACAAAAAAAATTACTAAAAACGAGCCAAAATATCATACCATGCAATTGAACAACCCTAGTTGAAACTTCAAGCTTCTCCTTTCATGGAGTTTTCGGTTGAAACAAAAAAAAAAGGAAAGAAGATGATAGCCTTTGTTTTTTTGTTTATACATTTATTTATTTAATTACAAATGTACCCTTAGTTAATTAACTTAAATTTCATCCTAACCTTGTCCAAAATTGTCCACTAATTATGCATATGGTATATTTACCATCTAAGTACATTAATTTACATTTCAATAGCCATTTAACCCATTTAGCTGATAAAACCCACTTGCAACCTTTATAATTTAGTCCTTTTTTAATTGATTAACTAACTAAACATTAAAATTTCTTAACCAAATTTTAATACGTCCATAATAAATACCTATAAATGTTGAATAAATATTTAAACACTGACTCACTTGTTAGAACCGTGGCCCCGAAACCACTATTTCTAACACTACTGAAAATGGACTATTATAGAATTTCCAACAAATGCAGGACCTTGCCATCGGTAGGACATCTACAATGAGCACCCGAAATGGTAACTAACCCTAATGACATATCAATTGTATACTAAGTATTCACAAAGTTCAAACAAGCCACATTCCATGTCCAAACCATTTAACTTATATAATTATACCGTTCAGACATACATATATATAGATCTCATTTTTCAAACATAAACCTTAATTTAGCTGATACTGCAATTTAATCATATTTCCTAATTGCCATGTATCAACTATTTAATTCATTCATAATGTAAATATTAGTTATCATATCATTAATAACAATAATTAACCAATTTAATGAACATACGAACTTACCTACTCAAAAACAATTACAAATGTGATGCTAACAACTATTGTCTAACTTTGCTTTTCCACGATTTATGTCCAACTGATTTCTACCTAAATAATAATTTCCATTCAATTAATCATTTCAAACAACTTAAATAGTCAAACTTATGTATATAGGCCCTTTTATTATCAATTTGCAATTTAGTCCATAAACCCGAAACATTCGAATTGAACATATTTAAGCTTAAACCAAGCTAGTTGAATTTCTTATAGTCCCTGTACAGCCCATATATTTCACAATTTCACAATAGTTTCATGAGATATTACTACTTTAATAATTTAGTCTTTAAACATTAAAATCACTAAAAATTACTTTACAAAATAGTCCTATTTAGCTATCAAGTTTATAAAACTATCATCAAACTTCAAAAACTTCACAAGCTCAACAATGGCACATTTCAAAATGTTTAACAATTTTACGAATTAACCCTCAGGTTAGCTAGATTAAGCTAAAATGATCTCAAAAACATAAAAATCACTAAAATCAGAATAAAAAATCACTTACATGCAAGAACAAGGGTTGATTGAACCTTTAAGCTTGATAAAAATACTGGTTTTTTATTTTGGTAAGTGAAAATGAAAAAGATATTTTTTCTTATTAGATTTTTGTTTATTTACTTATTTACCAAATTAACCTTTAAAATAACCTTAATAATTACCTAAACAATGTCCATAACTGTCCACTATCTATCTATATAGTATAATTACCACTTAATTCCACCAATTCATAATTTTATAGCCATTTAACACCTTTAACTACTTGTACAAATTTCAATGACTACAACTTACTTCCATACTACATGAACTAACATACAGGTGATAATACATCAGATAATAATAGTTGTAGTACTGAGTAAATTAATTACAAGGAAATTCTAACTAATCTCATAACTTATTTACAACATTCCAATACATAAGACTTTAGTGCAAAACTATTGATTACATTAATGCTACCAACTTGTTCTATATGCACAATAGCCCAATACGCCACTCCCTTAGCATAGTCCTGGCACAGCCCCTGTTGGCGTAAACCCATCTTAGCTTACTTGTAACATAATACACAAAGGTAATTTCATAAGAACTTAGTGAGATAAACACCAATTATATAGTTCATTTTTGCACACCGCATCTGGAATTTTGAATAACCATATTTTATGCTTATCTTTTAGCTTGCCTCTTGGAAAATACTTCTAGAGTTCCATTCCTTATACCATAGTTTTCATATCCTATTCTAAGATCATGTTTTACCCTTCTTGTCTTCAATACACCACTCACATTCCTCGATATGAACTTTTACTATTCTTTACCCATTTTCTTTCTAGAGGTCCATACAGATAACCACTATTATTCTTGCATAAATACTCTAAGTCGTTGTTCCTTCAACAATCCATGGTTGATCATGTATACAGGTGGTAGATACCTTTTTCAATTATTCAATTCGAATCCTCCTTGAAAGTCCCCTTTTTCCTCTATATATCCAATTGCACTTGCGAACCGTGATGGTCGCGCTAAAACCATTTGATACAGAGTCCGCCATTAAAAGCCTTATCCTTACATTACAAGGTTTCATTTTCGAGTTCGTTATGAGCACCATTACTTCAGAATGCGTCACATTGGGATCTTCTTCAGTGTTCACCATGGAGGAGTTTCATTCAGATTATTATCACAAGGGTTTTCATTTCGTGATCCACCACACTAGTTTCCATTTCGTAGATCGCCATAAAGGCTTCCCTATCTATAGATCGCAACAAAGGCTTCCATTCTTATAAATTTCTAGAAAGGCTTCCCTTTTTATAATTTTCCACAAAGGCTTCCCTTTTCATAGTCGCCACAAAGGCTTCCATTTTTATAGTTCCACACAAAGGCTTCCCTTTTCATAGATCACCATAAAGCCTTCCTTTTTTTATATTTTGCCACAAAGGCTTCCCTTTTCATAGGTCACCACAAAGGCTTCCCTTTTTATAGTTCACCAGACAGGCTTCTCTTTTTCTAACGTCTTTACGATAAAGATTTAACCTAGACTCACATTTCGTGAGGTTTGCCCCTCATCGTACTGGGACACGCAGAGAACCCCATTAGGTAATAACCTTCCTTTAATTCTTTCCATATGATGTCGTAGCTTAGCTATGGTATTGCACAATTGGGTGTCAAGGCCATGGACTTTTCCTTACAGAGATCATGTTTAAAGTCTCGACGGACCCCTTTTAGACTCTACCATGGTGGACAGACATAGACTCACTTGACAGACTCTTCATATATTGGCACCATTCAATACTCAACACTCGAATCATACAAACACCAAAATTGTTTCATATCTTATCATATTTTCTAGACATACCCATACAATCATACTTTAACTTTAGGATTAAAACCATTTACTTAACTCCTTAGGTTTCCTACATACTACACACGTAAAATCCATCAAACACACATGCAATAGCATCATCACCATACCATACTTTTCTAGTTTGTTACATAATTAAATTATTGTTCATAGAAGCACTCATATGAACAACATACAAGCAAGAGTTGAATTTGGTAACATGATACGCAAAGGTAATTTCATAAGAACTTAGTGAGATAAACACTGATTACTTGGTTCATGTTTGCACATTGCATCTGGAAATTCGAATAACCATCTTTTATGCTTATCTTTCATCTTGTCTCTTGGCGAATAATTTTCTAAAGTTCCATTCCTCATACCATAATTGTCATATCCTATTCTGAGATCATGTTTTACCCTTCTCATCTTGAATATATCACTTACGTTTCTTGATATGAACTTTCACGATTCTTTGCTCATTTCCTTTCCACTGATCCATACAGACAACCACTATTATTCTTGAATACATACTCTAATCCGTCGTTCCTTTAAAAATCCATGGTTGATCATGTATACAAATGGTAGATACCTTTTTCAATTATTCAAGTCGAATCCTCCTTAAAAGTCCCCTTCTTCCTCTGTATATCCAATTGCATCAGCGAACCGTGATGGCCGCGTCAAAACCATTTGATACAAAGTCCGCCACTGAAAGTCTCATCCTTACATACCAAATGTTTCCTTTCTGAGTTAGTTATAAGTACCATTTATAACAACTCATTTTCAGTGGTGTCAGAAACAGTGGTTTTGAGACCACAATTCTAATGAGTGAATTATTATTTTATTAATTATTTAATGTCTACAAAATTATATTAAGGTCGTGTTAAAGTTTCATTAAGAAATTTTGATGTCTAAATGGTTAATTAAGTAAAAAGGACTAAATTGTAAAAAGTGTAAAAGTTGAATTCTATTAGTTAAAAGGAATAAATGGCTGTGGAAATGAAATTTAATGGACTTGAATGGTAAATATACCATTTAAAATGTTAGTGGATCTGCATAGACAAGGCTTTATTAAAATTTTGATAGTTTTTGAAGGTCAAAATTTTAATTCAATGAATAAAACCTAAACTAAAATTACACAAAAAGGATACCATCTTCTTTAGTTGTCTTCATGACTGAAATTTGAAGAGGGAATAGCCATTTTTAGGGTTTGAAGGTTTGGTTGATATTCTCCTATGTATGTAAATGAATTGAAGCCTCATTTTTTATTATTTTTTTTATGTTTTTTAGTAGGTTTTAGCTTAATCTAGCTAGCCCAGGGGTTAATTTGCAAATTTTTTAAAGGTTTAGGGACTTGCCATGGATGTTTTTGAATATGTTTTGATGTTATTTGATATATTATTAGTCTTGGTTGAAAAATAAACATATTTTGTTAAGTGATTTTCGATAAAATTACAAATAGGGATTAAATAGTTAAAAGTATAAAACCATGTCTTTTGTTGCAAATTTTTTATGATTATGGCTTGTTTCAAGGTCCCTTGTAACATTGGTTAAGTTGGATTTAGGTTAAAATGGTTAAATTTCAAGTTATGGGCAAGACTAAATTATGAAAAGTTAAAATCTTAGGGGCAATTTTGTTATTTTGCATAAATATGAATTATGGATTAAATTGAATTCTAGAAGTACTTAATTAAACAAAATTATTTATTTAGATCAAGATAAACCACAACCAGACTTAAATCAAGAAAAAGCTAAAGCTTCAAATTAGTTCAAATTCCACTTCTATGACTTTATTATCGAAGTAAGTTCATATATACTATGATCGTTTTAATGTTAGCTAAATCGACTATTTTCTATGTTGTTGTAATATAAATGAATTTAAATTTAAATGTATCAATTCTATGATGAATTGACAGATAAGGAGTCCCATTTGAACCTTGAGAATTCTTAGAATACGAATGACATGTCATTAGGGATTTCATGTTTTGGGTGCTAATCTTAAATGTCCTACTGATAGCAGAGGTCCCGCATTTGATGCGGATTCTCTACAGCTCGTGTAAAAAGCATCGTGTAGCTTATATTCTCACCCACAGCTCGTGTAAAAATTGATGCAAAGGAAATGTTTCTGTTATATAGAAAGGCACACTATGTATGAGCATTCCCGAGTATCCGATGTAATTCCATATGGTTCAACGGGTAAGGAAAAGGAAATGAAATGGTAAGCATACAAATGGAATGAATCATAATCTTATGAAAAGGTTGATGAATTAATGATGTATATATATGGAAATCTACTTATGTTATGGTTGAATTCATTTGTATCATGGATATGTATACTAACTTGTGAGTTGGTGATGTTTGTATAGTCTTATGCTAAGCTTATGGTTTTGGTTGATATTATGATTATGCTATAAATTGTGCTAATGGAATGGTAAGTTATGTTTAAGTTTATACTAGCTTACTAAGCACTCGTTGCTTACATAGTTACTTTCCATTATTTTATAGATAACCTTTTATGTAGTAGTTTGTGAATGTGTTAATGGTTATTTGGTATGTATATATTTTGAAGTTTATGTTTGGTTTGGTGAATCTTAACACCTCATCAAGTTATGATATTTTTGTCACTTTTAAGTACTTGTATATAAGGTTCTTTTGGTATGTTTGTGATGGCTTGTAAATGGTCATTCGTGGTATAATGTGGTAGATAATTGAACTAGGTTTATGCTTGAAATATAGCAATGTTGACTTGGTTTGGTAAATGGTGTTTTGATACAATTGTGGTGTAACACCCCTAACTCAGATCCATTGTTAGAACAGGGTTACGGAGCATTATCGAAGTTTATAAATTAATTATCAGACATTTCATTTTACCTAGCATTCATATTAGAAACCAATCAAAATCATACATATTGTCCCTTAAATGAGCCCTCGAGGCCCAAATTACGCATTAGAAACAAATAGGGACTAAGTGGAAAACTCAAAAAAAAATTTTGAAAATATTTAAAATTTTTAACACTGCAAGGATCACATGGCCATGTGGTCAGGCCGTGTGACTCACACAGTTTGGAGACACACCCCTATCTCAAGCCGTGTGGGCATTCGAAGTAAGGACACACGGTCGTGTCTCAGCCTGTGTCCATGCTTGTACAAGTATACTGACTTGGGTCGCACGACCAAGTCACACGCCTGTGTGCTAGACCGTGTCAGCATTTTGTTTTGTGCAAATTTAGGATACAAGGGACACACGGCCGTGTCACCTGGCTGTGTGTCACACACGATTGTGACACATGCCCGTGTGGATAAAAATAGGTCATTATTAAACAAAATACCTATACATTCCATTATAACCAAAATCAGAACATTCAAAAGTACTGATAGAATCAAAGGATAGTGTGATATATCTCCGACAACCTTTCAACCCAATTAAGCTTCTGATAATCTATAGGGTAAATAAAAACAAATACGTAAACAATGAATGCTTAGTAAGCTGGTGTAATCTTTAATCATATTAATTTATTTCAAATTTGAAATCTATATATATCAAGAATAATCCAATACTAATACCACAATACTCATGAAGTTATATTCATCAACTCACAGTGTGAATAAATCCACAACATCACTTATACATATTATCCCAAGTTTAGTAGAATTTATAACTTTTACTCTTCCAAATTTCTTTATTTTCATTTGCATTTCTTTACTTTCTACACTTATTTCGTATGCATGACATGTAACAGCTCGAAATTAGGCCTGATCAAAATAGTGATTTTGGAATCACTTAACCGCGGTTAGAGAAAATTATTTTAGTATTATTTTATGTGTTATAGTATTTTTATAAGGGTGCATAAAAATTTTGGTAAATTAATTTAGGCGATTGAAGGCTTAATGGTGAGAAAGGACTAAATCGCATAAGGGGCAAAAGTTATGATTTGCTAGTGAATTAAGTTAAATACATAGAGAACTAAAATGTGGGGGGTTTTAATGAGCAAATAAGCCCATTTTATGTAGCATGGCCAGCCAAAGGAGGGGTATGAGACAAGAAAAGAAGAAAAGTCAAAGGGTAGATGTTTTTGGTGGCTAAATTGATAAAATAATGCCTAATTAGCCTAGCCTTCAATTCTTGTTCTCCATTTCTTCTTCCTTGCAAAAAATATCAGCAAAAATTGGGGTTTGAAAGCTTCAAAATTTTCAACACTTTCTAGCGCTCATAAGTAAGTGATTCTTGAGGCCTTTCTTGAATATTTTTACATTTTTGGAACCCTTATAGCATGGGCTACCTTTTGAGAGGTGTATTTTGCAATTTGGTCAAAAATTTAGAGAGTCACCATGAATGCATAAGTGGGGTTTGCTGGATTTTTAAGGAAGGAAGTGCGTCTTAGTTGTTAAATAAACAACTTTTGTAAAAGGGTGTTCATGGAAAACACCTAAATTGGGCTTATTTGTAAAGTTGTAAAATAAAGAGTAAGTGTAGAAATAATGAGAATTCGGGGCAGCTATAAGAGTAAAAAGAGTTTGGTTAGGCTTGGTTAATAAGGAAATTTGATAAAAATTGATTTTCGAGCCTAGGGGTAAATTGGTCATTTTACCAAGGTCTAGGGGCAAAATGGTCATTTGGCCACTTTTATGATTTTTGAATTGTTTAAAATAAATTGGTGATTAAAAATAGTGAAATTATATTCATATAGATCAAGAGAAGTGTGGAGTCAACCTTGACCAAGGCAAAGGCAAAGTCTTGGAGTAAATTCCAGATATCTCGTATTTTATACCGAGGTAAGTTTATATGTAAACGATACCTCTTTTATTAATTCTTTTATTCATAATTGCTTTATATGGTATGTGGTTGAATGTTATTGCCATTGGATGAAAATGCAAGAAATGAAAGTACGGGTAAAATTTCATAAAACATAGATAAATATAGGCTATGTGCAAAACCACCAGGTCATAGTTGAGATTAGTAAGCTAAGTACATTATCATCCAAAATCATTGATAAAGGTGGGCTAAGTGCAAACCACCGTAACTTATTGATAAAGGTGGGCTAAGTGCGAAACCACCGTAAATTATTGACGAAGGTGGGCTATGTGTGAAACCACCGCAATTATTGACAATGGTGGGCTAAGTGTGGAACCACCTCATTCTTGACGTCACTATGAATGGCTATGTGTGAATTTATCTTGTATGGTTTATTGCATAGACGTGTATATTGTGAAATCACCTAAATGGAATTTATGAGTGTTGTGGCGATAAATAAGTGCAGGGAATGTATGCGTTAATAAGATGAGCTTTGTGCGTAAAATTGTGTTGAGGATATTTGGTAAGGTGTGAGATGAGTAAGTGAATTTATGTTTTCGAAGTATTGATATAGTTGAGCTACATTTTATTTGTTCAATGTATGGTTACAGTATTAAAGGTTTGTATATAGACTTACTAAGCTTTTTGCTTACCCTCTTTTTTCCATTTTCCTATAGTGCCACCTAGCTAGCTCAGGGATCATCGGATGTTAGAGACCTCATTCACACTATCGGCTTGATCACTCTATATAGTTAGATTTAACTATTTTGGGAAATGGCATGTATAGAAACTAGGCTTAGTTTATGTCATTTATTTTGGTCCAATTGTGTTGGCTTGAATTTGAAAGTATTTCATTTTGTATAAGGCCAAAAGTATTGGCTGATATTTATATTTGGTTAATGAATGTAATTGTTAATGTTTCATAAATAAGAATTTAGCTTGAGTATTAGATTGTATTGATGGATGGGAATGTCTTTAGATGCCAATTTATGGCTATTGGTTAAGTATCTTAGTCTTGGTATATTTGAGTATGCATTTTATCTTGTTTTAGGGTGGCAAAAAGGCTTGGTAAATAGCCTATATTTGTCCATACGGGTAGACACAGGGGCGTGTGTGACACACGGTCCACCCAGGGGCATGTGATTAGGCCGTGTGTCTCCTGCACCTTAGGTTGATAAATTAAATGCCCATCAGTGTACCACATGGGCATGAGACATGGCCGTGTGTCTCAACTGTGTGGAGGACACGGCCAACACACAGGCGTGTGCCATGGTCGTGTGATTGCTAACATCAGAAACAGAATGTCAAGGTTTTGCACACGTGTCGTGACACGAGCGTGTCATGGCTATGCGAGGGACATGGCTGAGCACACGGGTGTGTGCCAGGCCGGGTGAAAACCCCTGTAGGTTTAATGTTAGGAAATAAATCCACACTGCAACAACTCGATTTAGACCCTAATCGAAACGGTGGTTTCAGGACCACGAATTCGAGTTAAAAAAATATTTTAAAATTATTTTCTGTGTTTATTTTGTGTGAATTGATATCTGTGAAATTTTTGTGGTTAAATTTTGTTGTTTGAGTGTTCGATTTAGTAATAAGGACTTCAACTCGTAAATTAAAAATTAGCTAGTTTTAATAGTAGGGACTAAATTGGAGTTGGCTTCTTAAATGGAAGTATTTTATATGCAAAAAGTCCATTTTCTTTTATTTATATGCATATATGCTAGAGTACGACATTAAATATGTATATGTATTAATAAAACATATAATAAAATATTTGCAAACCAATCATGCATTAGTGAAGTGGACAAATATGTCCTCATTATATAAGTATTGATTATTAATTCATTAATGGCAAAATAGGAAACAAACAAATTGAGATATTACAATGTTATAAAATATATCATAAAACTTTCATTTTCATAACTTTGTTTTTTCATTGCCGAACATAAAACAAAGAAAAGAAGAAAACATAAAGCTAGGGTTCGTGCACTTCCAAGTTTAATTCAAGGTAAGTTCTAGCTCGGTTTTTGATAATTTTTACATTTTTGAGATTGTTACTTTGAGTACTTCAAAACCCGAGCTTTAATTTTTAATTTTGATGAATATTTTGAATTTTGCCATTGATGAGAGCTTGTGATTTTTATAAGTTGATGATGAATTATGGAAGATATGGAATGGGTTAAGATATATTATAAAGGAATTTTTGATGATTTTGAGTAATTAGGACTTAATTGCAAAAATAAAAATGTGGGGGGATTAAAATGTGAAATTGGTGAAAAATATAGGCTTATTTGGGCACTCGGGGTATTCGGCCTACCCTAGATGTGATTAATTTTGCATAAATTTGTGTTTTGTGCATTAGGGACTAAATTAGAAAAATTGTAAATGTCAGGGGTAAAATGGTAATTTACCCATTTATGTGTTTTTGGACTAAATTGAATGAAAATATGTTTGAATGAGCTTAATTTGGATATGTTTAGATCAAGAATTAAAGAAATCGGAATTAGATCGGGGAACAGCTAAAGTTGTCGACTAGCCGTCCCGTCTCATCTTTCATCACCCGAGGTAAGTTTATAAGCAAATAGATGTGTTTATTTGGAAATTAAATGTTATATTTATATATTGTTATGAAATGTATAATTTTAATATGCTATGGCCGAAAATGATTAAATTTGACTACTACACTTCCGAGTTCGATTCGACCGAGATACGACGTTTGAAAGCCCCGTATGAACCCTAGGAATAGTTAGGATACATATGTCATGACATAAGATTCCAATATATGTGTGCAAGTAAGACCATGGCATCGATATGTGGTTCAGATATGTGTTTACGAGTAAGACCCTGTCTGGGACAGTGGCATCGATATGTGGCTACATGTAAGACCACGTCTGGGACGTTAGCGTTGTACAATTTATGTGATTATCCGAGTGTCCTATCCGATTCCGAATGGTTCATCAGACAATGATAAACGCTGTTTGAATATGTAAAACAAGCTATGTACAAGTATGGATTAATTTGTTACCAAGTCCAAGTAAAGTAAGTAAGTAATTAGTGGTTGATATAACTGACTTATTAAATAAATATGATGGAGATGTAATCATATGATAGTAAACAAATTACTGTGTTGGTCTTCGAAATGATATGTGATATGCTTATTGATGTAACTAAGTGTATTCAACCATTTGTTTATTGTGTACGTGATGACATATTATGATACTTGAGTAGTAATTATGAGTATATGTGTATTCAAATGATTAAAGATACCTTGGCTTTGTAAATAAAATATGGGTTACTTATGTTGGTTATACAGACTTTGGCCAATGTGAGCATTTTGTATAAAAATGAAATATCATGAATGAATTTGGTAAATCGAGACTAAGCATACTCATATTAGTATAATTTGGCTAAATTTATTATCACATAGTTATATTATTAGATTGTTTATTTGCTTATAGCTTACTAAGCTATGATAGCTTATCCTGTGTTTTGTATTACCTTGTTTTATAGATTTGAAAGTCAAGCTACAAGTCGGGGATCGTCAGCAAGTTTATCACACTATCCACAGCTTCGGTATTTTAAATAATCAAACTCGTGTTATGGCATGTATAGGTTGAAACCTATTTTTGAAGTGTTGATTTTGGTTGTAATACCTAAGCCACGCGAAAATGGCACTTTACTTATGTTTGAATTAAATTCTACCTGTGCTTGGATTTGGTGTTTATGATCTTGGTTGGCATATACGAGTATGCTCGATTATAGCTTGGCCTGAGGTAAGTATTTTGAGTATCAGTAATAGCTTTATAATTTAGATTTGAAATTTTCTGGGTATGAAATATTGCTTAAATCTTTTGATAAATATGTTATTTGTGATAGTCTATAAATAAATCCCTACCTTATTTCGAACATGTATTAAAATATATATGCATAGCTTGCAAAGATACGTGTGGTTGGGACATGTGTTCATAAATGATACTAAATATGCTATGGTTTGACATGTGTTAGTTGAGTAATGAAAGTGTCATATACTTGTGATAATTTATTGCCCGTCATAATATATACTAGGACACATGCACATGTAAAATTCGGCCACATTAATTTAGTTGAAATTTATTTATGTTTACTTGTATATAAGATGATTACACTATGGGTGTAGTATATGCATATGTAAGTATATGTGTGGCTGATTTTATAAATGCGTAGGTTATCTACAAGTTATATGTATTAGACATTATATGTATAAATTGATACTTTCATTAATTAGTTAATGGGATGGGATATCTGTAATTCGGCTTTTGGTATTAGATATGGCATTTGTTCTTAAAATAACATGCGTATAAAATAATATCTATAGCAGCATATTTGGTTTTGTTGTAATGGGATAAGTTTAAGTATATTCAAGGGTTCGAATGCTGTGAAACTTTTGGTCCTATGGTTCGAACATGGAATGTATGGTATATGAAATATGGTTTTGAAGCAAGCTAGGTTGGTTGGGATTGGAAGTGTAAAATAATATGAATATGGCTAATTCATTAAACATGTTACGCATATGTACAGGAATTAAACTAACAAAATTTGATTATTTTGAGTTTTGTTTTTCATATGTGTGATTGTGACTTATGTGATTGAGTAGATTGTTACAATTCAAGTTTTAATTTTATTATTAAATAACTTAATATATATATATATATATTTTTTGCATGCTTTGAATTGGATGAATGTATTGAACGGTGTTTGGTTCAGTATGCCTTGTAATCCAAATCCAGCAACGGATATGGGCTAGAGTTGTTACACACACGAACAAGAGGCATGGGCATGTCCCTAGGTGCTTAGGCCGTACAAGGCACACGGGCCATCAGCACGGCCATGTTTAGAGGCCACACAGGCATGTTGCCTTTCCACACGGGCGTGTGCCCTGTTTTTAGTAGTTTTTGAAACAATTTTCTTAAGTGCCCGAAATGGTCCCAGATTGTTTCCAAACCATGATTTAGGCCTCGTAAGCCCATATGAAGATCCATAAGACAATGTTTGAAAAAGAAATAGTTTAGGACGCATTTCAATGAGTTAAAGTTGAACAGTTGCATGTGATATTGTTTGGTAACGCCTCGTATCCCATCCCGGTGTCAGATACGGGTAAGGGGTGTTACATGGCACACAAGTCATAAACATATGATTCAACTATGGTGACAAGCTAGTGCATTTAACCAAAGCCTTTTTCGAATTGATCACATGATAAGTCATTTCATAAGAAATTGCATAATTTAAACCTTACCACTCTTTCGTGAGCACTAGCATATTTTTACTTAAATACTTATTATTTCAATGCATCATATAAATAAGCATATTACCATTCAACCAATAGCTTGGCACTTGCCTGAGCATCAAACTACAACACTGGTTAGTGTACTTGCACATATTACATATAATTTCAACATTGATAAACTTATTTTCTCAACATGCCATACTTGAGTTTATTACTCGTTACAACATACATAATTTCCTTGTATCAACATTTCAAAGATAATCATATATTTACATGTCATGATACATATCATTCTCTTGTCGTTTCTTCATAAACATATACCATTCATTTCATTATATCAATATTTCACATACGACTATTTTCATGAATTTCGTGTTTATTTATTCTGGTAGCAATTCATAATCTGAATATACATAATTCTCAGGCAGGTTTCATATACATGTATTTTCCATGTCACATTTCAATATATCAAGTAAATATCATTTCCATGTATTTCAGGTATATATCGGTAATAGTTCATTTCAAACTCATGTTATCTCATATTAGAACTTTGCCCGTTAAATTTATTAGAAATATCAATGTCACATGGGTAGTACACTCGAGGTGTACAATTCTATAGTCATGGACAAACATATTCATCAAACAAATTCCATGTTCATATATCATCATCTCGTATTTCCATATATCATGTACCATCATTTTTATGTCTTTCAGGCAAATACGTGTAATAATTTATTTCGTATTCATATTTTCTCATGTCAGGATTTGCCCATTGAATCATTAAAAAACATTGATGGATACACTGGTGGTACACTCAAAGTATACAATTATAATTCGTCAATTCATGTTCAAGAGTGCTCTTACGAGCATATTAACATGAAGTTCTCTCTCAATCCATGAAATGGGAAGCTCATAAAGAGCTTATAACTGGTAGCTCCAAAGAGTACTTAATCAGAAAGCACCGGATAGCCTTAAATAGGAAGTTAAAGCAAGCACTAATAGGAAGCTCACAAAGAGCCTTTAATTGGGAAGCTCACAAAGAGCCTATCAAGAAGCTTATCTGGGCTAAATAATAGGAAACTCAAAAGAGTTTAAAATAGGAAGCTCATTGAGCTTAATAGGTAACTCTGAAAAGTTATTACCAGGGAGCTCCGGATAGCCATATTGTAACAGCCCAGTTTAGACCCTAGTCAGAACAGTGGTTTCGGGACCAAAAATCTAAGTCAAAAAAATAATTTAAATATTATTTTTCGTGCTTAAAATATGTGAATTGATATTTGTGAAATTTTCGTGATTTAATTTTTCCGTTTGAGTGCTTAATTTGCAAAAAGGACTAAATCGCAGAAAATGTAAAAGTAGCCTTTTATTTGTTTAAAGTGCCAAATTGGTATGATGCTTTAAAGGTGAGGTCCTTATGTTGTTATTTAACCATAATTAAAATGAATGGACAAAGATGGACATATGTTAGTGGGATTTTAATGACATTAATAAGGTTATAAAGGTAAATTGACTATTAAAGTTAATTAAAGAAAAACAAAAGCCATAATATTCATTCATCTTTGTTCATCAACTGAAAATAGAGAGAAAATTAGGGCTTTAGAAGCTTTAACATATTAAACACTTGCATTGGGTGATTGAGGTATTTTTTTATTCGGTTTTTGATGATTTTTACGTTTTTGAGATCGTTGCTTTTTGTTCTATCATGCCCATGCCTAAATTTTCGAAATTGTTGATGATTTTGAAATATGCCATTTTTGAAATTAGAAGCTTTGTGATGATTGTTGATAGAAAATAAAAGATATGTGTGAGATAAACATGTTTTGTCTTTGGATTTTTTATGAATTTGGCTATATTAGGCTAAATTGTGAAAATGAGAAATTGGAGGACTAAAATGTGAAACAAATGAAAGATATGGACTTATATGAAGTGTATGAATATTCGGCCAAGCATGGATTGAATTGGATTTTATGTATTTTGTGATTTTGTGAATTAGGGACTAAAGTGTTAAAATATGAAAATATGAAGGCTAATTTGTAAAATGCCCTAAATATGTGATTATGGATTTAATTGAATGATTTTTTGAATAAAAGAGTTAAATTTAAATGTGTTTAGATCAAGAACCAAAGAAAACGAAATTAGATCGGGGAAAGTCAAAAATTGTTGAATAGTGTTTATTCTGTCCGAATCTAAACGAGGTAAGTCTATAAAAAATAAATGTGTTGAATTGAATTAATTATGCTTATATGATATTGAATTGTGATGAATGACCATGGAAGATGCATATGTGAAATCCGAGAAAGTTTCGACAATGTGATATCATCTGAAAAGTCTCGTACGAACCTTAGGAATAGCTAGGATACATATGTCATGACATAGGATTCGGATGTGTGTTATTGTGTAAGACCACGTCTGGGATGTTGGCATCAATTTGATCATTACGTGTAAGACCATGTCTAGGACAATAGCATCGTATTTGATTTCGTGTAAGACCATTTTGGGACAATGGCATCGATACTTGATTACATGTAAGACCACGTCTGGGACGTTGGCCTTGTTTGAGCTTTCCAAGTTATCCGCATATCCTATTTGATTTCTAAACGGTTCCATAGGCATTTTGAGAAATGAATGAATATATGAATGTGCATCCGAGTTCTGGTACGTATGAATGTATATGTAATTTGGCAAGAAAAGGTATGTATGTATATGAGCAATTGATTTGTGAGCTATTTGAAAATATGATGAACTTATAAGCAAATATCTATGAATATTTGATCCATAAGAGAAATATGAAATTGCTATTGAGTTGTGACATGATTCTTATGAATGAAATGAATTATATATATGTTTATGTGATAAGTTTATTTGTATATGGCTTACTAAGCTCTTTGTAGCTTACTTTGTGTGTGTTTGCATTGTTTTATAGATATCGAAGCTATCGAGAGCTCGGGGATCGTCGAGGATCATCACCACACTATCAAACTTTGTTTTGCTGCCTTTTGAAAATATGAATATAGAAGTATGGCATGTATAGGCTACAAGTTTATGAATATGTTTTGATATGTATATATGTTATGCCATGTGATATGGCTAACTAATGGATGTGATTAAGTTTGAGATTGATATGTAGCATGTGATGCAAATTTTAGCATGTTATTAATGCATATATGGCCTATTGAGAAATGGTCATTTTGGTATGAAATATGTTGTGATTTTGGTTAGGTTTGGATATGAAATGAAAAGGATTATGATGAGTTATGATGCTTATGTTTTGACATGATTTTGGTTTGTGTTTTGGTATGAATTAGTATGGAATTTGAGCATGATTTTGGATGAGGATTAGATGGTATGAATCGTTCATGTTTTGGTTGTGAAATGGCTAAAAATTTGGTATGAAATGCATTGATATTGAACTTGTAGGGATGACCCAAAATTTGGGTGGCAACATGGCCTTGTAAATGGCCTATTTTGTACCCACACGGGTAAGGACACGGGCGTATGTCTCTGCCATGTTGCTCGCAGACTAATTCAAATTGAGCCTGGGTACACCACACAGCCTCACACACGGGCATGTGGTAGGCCATGTGGCTTAAGTCAGTATACCATCCAGTTTTTACACGACCTGCCACATAAGCGTGTCCTTGGCCGTGTGACCTAAGTCAGAATGTATGCCCTATTTTGCCATGGTCTAAACACACGGGCGTGTCTAATGCCATGTGAGGCACACGGCCTGATCACACGGGCGTGTGACCTCTATTACTTTGAAAATTTGTTAAGTTTCAGAAAATTTTTATAAGTGTTTGGTTTAATCCCGACCATTTTTTTAATGCATGTTAAAGGTTTTGTAGACCTTCTTAAGGGACTCTATGTGTATGATTTGCTATGATGTGATGATATTTGAATGATGTTTGGTAAAAAGTTTATGAAATAATCCGATATGTCTGGTAATGCTCTTAACCCTAGTCCGGCGACAGATACAGGTTAGGGGTGTTACACATATAACAAGAAGTTCAAGCGAGCCATATCAGGACCCTCACAAAGAGCTGCGTTTGTGTCCGCAATATATGCAGAATCACAATTGATCATATAACAGGATGCTCACAAAGAGCTGCGGTATGATCGCAACACATGCAGGGTCAATACCGATCAGGATGCCCGTAGGAACCATGTAACAGGAAGCTCGTAAGAACAATATAACAGAAAGCTTGAGAGGGCTTATAACGGGATGCCCTTTCGAGCTGTGGTGTGTACGCAACATATGCAGGACTACAACCAACATGGGAAATCCTGTATCCATCGACTTTCATTTATTCAAACGAGACTTAATACTTGTCGGATATATTTAGATATGTGTTCAATACTTATACATAGCAATTATACATTTCACACACAACAATATTCGATTTAAAACATTTAAATATACAATTTAGTTACATGAACTTACATAGCTAAATTGCAAAAATACCAAGATTTAGGGGCATTTTGGTCATTTTTTATTTTTCTCGATTTTCCACCCGATATTGACCTAAATTAATAATTTCATTCAATTTATTAATTTAGAAAACAAAATAATTTATTTCCTGCAATTTGGTCATTTTTGACATTTTTACAAAATTACCCTAAGTTTTACTTTTATTCAATTTAGTCCCTGAGCCTAAAACATGCAAATTAGCCATTTTTAATGTAAACTCATGCTAGCTGAATATTAATATATATTTTCCTCCTCCTCCTCTCCATTCCACATCCTTAATGTATATATATTTGTTAGAATATTTAGCTTTTAGTGTATAACATGCTTATATGTTCATATCAAAACTATCTACTTGAGTCATATTTACTAAATTATTTATATATTGAGCTATAGAATTCTAAATTAAGATCCGCTTGATGTTTTTGAAACTAGACTCAAATATGTTTCTACAAAAAAATTTCATAATTTATAATTTAGCCAATAAATATAGTAAAATCTTCAAATTTATCCTTGTTCTGCTATTTGACAACTTCGACTTTTCTTTACTAAAAATTAATTATCTCTTAGTACGGGATTTGGATGATGTTTCCATTTGTTTCTCTTGAAAATAGATGCCTTAAGAATTTAAAAATATAAATTTAAACCCCTAATTATTTTTTTACAATTTTTGATGATTTTCCAAAGTTAGAATAGGGGAACCCAAAATCAATCTGACCTTGTCTCACAAAAATTCATATATCTCATAATATGAAATTCATTTTCTTACACTGTTTCTTCTATGTAAAACTAGACTCAATAGGATTTAATTTAATACTTTAATAAACCTCTAATTCAATTTCTACAATTTTTGGTGAATTTTCAAAGTCAAACTACTACTGCTATCCAAAACTGTTTTAGTGTTGAATGTTGATAACCAAATTGACAACACCTTCCTTTCCTTTCTCTACAATATTTCCCATCACTTCCTTTTATTTCCCTTCACTAACATATCAAGAACATAAAACCTTATATAATAAAACTCTACTTTAACATCATTGTCATACTTTTTCAAAAATATCAAACTCAAAAATATATTAAATTATTGATGTTCTTACCTTGTCCTATTAATTTTAATCTTTAACTTGATTTTCTCTCTCCTCCAACTTCTATTTCTTAAATCTAACTTGATATTCTAACTCCCCCATAGTCTCCTTATTATTTCTCTCTCTTGGTAGCTATGGAAATTCTTTTGATTTCTAAGTGAAAATGGTGAATTTTTGGTAAAAGGACGAAATTGTAAAGAAAGAAAATTTTTTTTCTTCTTTTCTCTTCTCACATGGGTGCATGGAAGGATGATGAAAATTCTTCATCTTTCTTTCCTTATATACTAAATAAAATAATAATAATAAAATATCTCATTAAAATATTAATGAAATAATATTTATCTAATTAAATAATTATAAAATATCATCAAAATATCTCTAATATCACCATTGCCTTCTAGAGTTCTCTCTCTTTCTAATTGACCATTTTGCCCTTTATGATCTTTTAAAATTCCATCCTTGAGTTATCACTTAATTTGGTAAAATTGCGATTTAGTCCCTCATAATTCTTTGCCTATTCAATATGGTCCTAATTCATCCATTTTCCTTAGTTTCTAGATCATTCCACCCTTAAAATAGTTTCTAGATCATTCCACCCTTAAAATATTTTCACTATTGGTCCTTCAAAAATTTTCATATTTACATTTTAACCTCTTAAATTTTGATTATTTACTTTTAAGCAACAAAACTTTTCTCACTTTTGCGATTTAATCCTTTCTTGAATTAATATGTCAAAATATACTTCCCAATATTGACATAACTCAAAATTTCCCTATTTGTCACTTTATTTCCTTATTTTACTATATTAAGAATAATATCCTACTTTCTTACTGTAGTAATTTTTGGAGTATTACATGTGGTGCCTTTGAATGACATATTGGTTAGATGAATTAGGGTGTTTGAAATGGTATGTTTACGTGTGTTTGAATGATGTTTAAATCCCTTGAATGTGTACCCAAATGGTATGAATGGTTAGGTATGAATTGGATTTGAAATGACTTGATTTTAGGTAAATTTTTGGGATCACACAGCCTGGGGACACGGTCATGTGTCATTTGAAATTTCTTTATGTTTCAAGTCAGTGAGTTACACGGCTTAGTACAAAGCCGTGTATGGCAACTCAAAGAGTTATAGGGCCTGTGACATAGCCATGTGACCCTACTCAATGAGTTACACAGGTGAGGGCACGGGTTGGGACACGGCCGTGTGTCCATTTGTTCGAATGTTACATGGCCTAGGCTATGTCATACGGCCGTGTGACCACTGTTTTCCAATTTTTGCATCTTTTTCTTAAAATTTCTATTTTGTTTCAAATTAGTCCCAAATTGCTTCTAAGCTATTTTTAGGGCCTCGAAGGCTCGATTTAGGGACCAAATGATTTTGCTAGATATGTTTTGAATGAGATTAATTTATTTAATGTTATTATGATAAATGTCTTCATATTGATTAGTAATGCTCCGTAACATAAACCACCATAAAGGCTTCCATTTCATAAATCACCATAAAGGCTTCTCTTTTTATAGTTTGCCACAAAGGTTTCCCTTTTCATAGATCGCCACAAAGGCTTCCCTTTTCATAGATCAACACAAATGCTTCCTTCTTATAGTTCACCACAAAGGCTTCTTTTTTCATATATCAACACAAAGGCTTCCCTTTTCATATATCGCCGCAAAGGCTTTCTTTTTCATAATTCGCCGCAAAGGCTTCCCTTGTCATAAATCGCCACAAAGGCTTCATTTTTTATAGTTCGCTACAAAGGCTTCTCTTTTCATAGATCGCCACAAAGGCTTCCTTTTTATAGTTCACCACAAAAGCTTCCCTTTTCATAAGTCGCCATAAAGGCTTCCCTTTTTATAGTTTACCACAAAGGCTTCCCTTTTTTTAACGTGTTTACGATAGAGATTCGCCTAGACTCACATTTCGTGAGGTTTGCCCCTCATCATCTTGAAATACGTAGAGAACCCCATTGGGTAATAACCTTCCTTTAATTCTTTCCATATGATGTCATAGCCCAGCTATGGTCTTAAATAATATGGTGACATGGCTATGGGCTTTTCCTTTCAGAGATCGTGTTTAAAGTCTCGACGGACCCTTTTTAGACTCCACCATGGTAGACAGACACAGACTCACTTGACAAATTCTTTATATATTGGCATTATTCAATACTCAACACTCAAATCATACAAACACCTAAATTGTTTCATATCTCATCACATTTTCTAGACATACCCATACAATCATACTTTAACTTCAGGATTCAAACCACTTACTTAACTCATCAGGTTTCCTACATACTACACATGCAAAATCCATCAAACACATATGCAATAGCATCATCACCATACCATACTTTTCTAGTTTGATTACATAGTTCAATCACTATTCATAGAAGCACTCACATGAACAACTTACAAGCAAGTGTCAAATTAGGGACTCACCTGAGACTTATGAACAACAACTTGATTTCTACATCTCAACATCCATCCAAAAGCCTCAGTAATCCACTACTTGCAAGGCGTAAGAATACCATTAAAACTTATTCATATTATCTTTATCATCATCTCATACCTAAGAAAATCCTCATACAAAGCCTTACTTTACCATTTTCATGTTCACCCTCTAAAAAACTTATCATTATAGAAGTTAACATGCAAAAACCATAATACTTACCCATGTGTATGTTAGGCATAATAAAATTGACATATCCTCAAAGGCTATTAGTGAGTATTATGGTGTCCTTCACTATGAGAGTGACGATTTATTCGCTATGAATCTTAATAATTTCAAAAATGTTGATATGGACACTGTATTAGCATTTTTAACCGATGGAAGGGGGAAAGGAAACGAGAAAGGTATAATAATTACCCCCTATCTTTTAAACAAGCTATCATGTTCCCCATCACTAAGATGTGGATGCAATTTATATGTACTCGTATCTCACCATTGCTTAACACTAATACCGTTAATGTTTTTCAAGCTGCTTTGCAGAAAAAGAGAGTTAGCCTTGGGAGGTGGATCAACAAGGAGATCAAAAAATGCATATCGGGCATAAAGGTCAAAATTTATTTTCTCCATCTGATCATTAACTTGTGTCGTCAAGCTAGAGTTGTGATGGGAGCCACTGAAAAATTTCATTATCCAACTATAAGTATTATTGGAGATACCCTACTCACCAGTTCCAAGAATTGCACATGAAGCAAATATAGGAATAGAACCAGTGAAGCAAACATAAAATAGAAGTACCTCCAATTGTGAAAAAGAAAAGCGCCAAAAAGAAGCCAATGATGAGCCTACACAGTGGGAACGTAAGCTAGGAAGAGACGTGTGCTATAACATAAGAATCTTGGAGGCCATGAAACTATTCATAGACAAGTAGCTGACTTGAAATGCCTTCCGCAAAGCCAACTGCGATGGGCAAGGGTAAAGGAATTACGGGACCGAGTGAGGATCCTGAAGACGCTCGATATTAGTTACATGCTTTAACATTTATTTTCATTTTTATACGGCATGTAAACTATAAAACACTTTTTTGGATTTGTTTCTTGTTATTTTATTTTTCATATTTTGTTTGGTTGTTTTTGTTTTTCTTTGTTTGTTTGTCTTATGTGTAGCAAATTACCTTGAAAGGCTACATAACAGTTCAAGCTTCAACGAGGAGGTGAACCCCTGAGCTAGTCTAATGCTCCATTCTAGGAAGTCCAGTAACTTCCTATCTTTGTCTTGAGACACATTGAAGACAATGTGTAGTCTAAGTGTGGGGGTGCACATAATATTATATGTCTTATTTTTCTTGTTTTTATATCTGTTTGTGTGGTTATTTTAATTTTTTTTTGCCTTTTTAAAAAAATTTTAAAAAAATTCCAAAATATTTTTCGTTTTTTATTTTAACATCACTTTTTCACCCAAAGAAAGAACAAACAATTAATTGAATTAATTGTAATGATTTTTTTTTTGTTTTAGCTCAGCACAAACATTTTAAGATTATATAATAAAAATAAATTTCGTAAAAATTATTCAATATGAGCTATCTAAGTTAATTTCATTAAAAGTTAAAAACATAAAATAAAAAATTTCAAATTAAATTAATTTTAAAGTAATTAATTTCGACATTATAATAAATTGATTGATAGAATAAAAAATTTAAAATTTATTTAATTAAATTTTTTTAAAAAATATTGAAACAAAAAAAACCAATGGCTAAACATTTTTTTTTTTTTGGGGGGGGGGGGGGGGAGGGTGTCTAAATGAAATCACTCCGAGTATATGCAAAGGACGTGGAAAGCGTAGCAACCACCGACTCACCCTGCCGACACTAAACTCTGGGAAAACCATGAGATGAGAGTTTTATGACTGTTAAATGAAACTTGAAATTGCAATATCCCTCTCCTTTGCTTGCCTTGGGACTTTGGGGTGTTAGTTAACGAAAAAACGATGAGGTTTTTCCTTCACACCCACCCACAATTAATGGCGATTCCCATGAGACTCCAATCATTTGCTTCTGCCCAGAAATGGGAAGGTGGGGTTTCAATGGTTCAAGGAGCTTCTCGAGGAATTGGTCTCGAATTTGTAAGCCCTGATTCTCATTTCAGGATTAATAAGAATTCCCCCTTCTTTTTGTATATCTAATTCTTGTACATTGTCTTCGTTGTTTATTTTTATTCTCTCCCCCTTGTTACGTTATATTATTTAATAGTGGGTTTTGGTAAAAAAATGCAATTGCATGTACAAGATTTTTTTTTTAATAACTAGATTGCTCCCTTTGTAGCAGAATTTCAATTGAAACTCATTAGTCTAATTTCTTATCAAGCGTCATTGTTTGTTAAAGTATCTAGGCTGTCACCGTATTATAGTTAAAAGTGCAGTTTAGTCTTTATATTTACAACTAGTAATTATATCCTTCTATTTTTAATATTAGTGCGAACAAATAAAATGCTGAAATGGACTTTTGAAATTTGATTATTCAGACTTGTAGCAGCAAAATATTTTCTACTATTAAACAACATATGCTCTCAGATTTCAAAAGTATATGGCAGCATTTGCACAATTTCTATTAACCAATTTTACTTGTTTATATCAATATCAACCATACAAGGATTAAGTTACTCAGTTCTATAGTGTAAGGACTAAATGGCACTATTGATCATAGTACACGGATTATTTAAATACTTCAATCATCATTGTCAAACATAACCTTATCATTCTATTTACTTTAGGCATGTCCTAGTGACCCAATTAGCAGGCTCAGCTTCATGTCCCAGTGACACCATTTCTTTTTTCTTTTCTTGTTGAATGGCTATATAACTCGTAGTTTTACTTACTGCCACAGAAGGATAATGATATGGTGTTAAGGACTTGCATGATTTGCTTGGAACTTTTAAGCAGCTGCAGTAGAATAATTGGTTATGAAGAGAAGGGACTAGTTTTCGTTATTGCTTATTTTGCATATATTTTAATTCGAAGAGGCAAATTGATTTTGAAACGTGCACTTGTCGGTTCAGGTTAAACAACTGCTGGAAAAGAATGAAAAAGGGCATGTTATTGCGACGTGTCGTAATCCTACTAAGGCAACAGCGCTTCTTGAATTAAAAAATCAGTTTGCTGAACGCCTTAATGTATTACCACTGGATGTGACTGTTGAAAGTACTATAGAGGTTCATTATCTGATTCTGTTTCTTCCATTTTATTTGTTGTCTTACATATCAAATCTATGTTACCCGGACTTAGCGTTGGATACAAGTATGTTTCTATACGGGTATGTTTAATTCTTTTTTTCTTTGTTTTTCCTAAATTTGGAGCATCCCTATACGCATGTTTGAATACGTGTCGAACACAGTGTTCGATACGGCTACTTTAGGAAAAATGAAGAGTCCGTGTAGCATAGTATCAAATATGTCAAAAATGAGACTGAACATTGACACATCGCGTTTCAGGAGTCAGCAAGGTCCATAACAGAAAGATATGGCTCTCTTAACCTTCTCATTAATGCATCAGGCATTCTTTCAATACCCAGTGTTCTGCAACCAGGTTTTACTTTAAGAAAGTTTTTGAGGCTTTAACGTCATCAATGTCTTGCATCTGTACTAAAAGAGGAACTTGAGCTCTGCCCCTACACTCTCTTCCCCTGTTCTTCTTCCTCTCATGTTTCAATCCCTTGATTTCGGTGCAGAAACTACACTGAGCAAGGTACAGAAGTCATCCATGATGCTTGCTTATGAGGTTAATGCTGTGGGTCCTATTTTAGTTATCAAGGTATGCTGATTTTGATTTAAGTTTCTTTAAAAAATATAAAATAAAAATTCTGGAAGACTTTTCTTTCAACTTTTAACTTTCAAATGACCCTGAATGTTCTATAATAGCCCCAGACTTCTTTTGATTAAGGAAGCTATTTGCAGTCAAAGTACATTCTGTTAGCATTGTTGTTGATAATGATAAAAATGCTAGATTTTTCATTTGGCAGAATTGTCATGCTCGTCATTTTATTAAACATATTTTGAGGGGTTACATTTATCTGCTGTCACTAATGTTTGGCCAAAAAAAAAGAACTAATCACTAATGTCATTCTTAACTCTAGCTTCAGTTTATAACAACTGATATGAACTTTGCATCTTGTCTACAATGTCACCATTTTTCATTAAAAAAAGGAAAAAAGAAAGAAAAACTAGACAGTAATTCTGATCTAGCAGTCACCTTAGCTTATTGTAGGCAAATGGAATGGTCTTGGCTATAATATAAGCAAAACTAAAAGATGGGGTCTCATCTCTTTTGTTGTGGTTTCTTTCTCAAAAATCTCATAATATTGGAACCATGTATTCAAATTTTCGTTTTTTTCCCTGCTTGGGTTGATCCATCGAAAAGGTATATGCTGTTGATATTTGGTGATACCTGCATGATAGGAATGTGTAACTTAAGTATCGTATCACCCATCAAACCAGTTTATGCTAGATTTTTATTAATTAAGTTCTTTGTTTTGTGGATTAAAGGATTTAAGATGTATTGGTTATTTTATTTCTTCTATTTGTTATTTAGTAGACAAAGGTGTTGCAGTCACAACAATTTAAGGCTTCAGGTTTGGAACTTCTATAAGATTCTGTTTCTTTTTTCCTTTACATGGAGCATAGTTGTGTTAGCAATAGAAAGGGGAGGTTGAAGTTTGGAGATTCAAAGAATTTAGAGAGAAAGATGGGTTTTATAGATAGATGAAGGAGCCGCTCCGAGCAAAATATTGATATGTTTCTCAATTGTACATGTCAAAAGGCTTTGGTGTAATTAGTTTGTTTCTATAACCAGTTTTCTCATTTCTGTCAAATTCTTTTAGAAGTGCTACGTGATCTATTGATCTATATTGAAAATTTAAGGATGTACAAGGTATTAAGATTGTGTTAAGTTTTTAGGTTAATGGCTGTCTTAGTCATTTGTGCTACTTAATGTTCTAATATAAATAGGCAGGAGACTACAAATTTTGGTAGACTCTGGTTGTTGGAATTCTCATATGCTGATAAAGTCATTGTCTTCTGGTCGCCAACCTTAGAAAAGGAACTAGGTGGAGTAAATTAAAAATCAGTACCTGTCCTCGCATTAGCTATGTCGAAGTCTACCATGTAAGTCTCAACACATATCCTGGTTTGGATTTCCCATTCAGTAGTGTGTGCTTGTATGGTACCTCTACATCCATCTTGAGCATCTTGTATGGTACCCTTTGTGATTTCATAGAATTCCACCAAGAAGATAATATCTTCGCATCTTTCTGTGCCCATTCTTCAATCGCTTCTCCCCAATAATAGATTGTTTGCCGCTATGATGAGGAGAGTCTGTGCATCACCATTTTTATTAAAATATTTTATTTAAGTGAGCCCTTGCGGAAGTGTTTTCAAATGCAATATGCATTATGTTGCAATGGCTACACATTATTGGAAGCCTATTTTTGGATATTATGCTTGAATTGTAGTTCCTCATTGTCTTTTGGTCCTGATGGGAGTTGGCTAACAATATATTAGATATCCTTGTTTGTGATATTGCTGACAGCATATGTGGCCTCTTCTGAAAGTTGGAGGACTGCTTGGCACTGACAGGGATGTTGCAGTTGTGGCAAACATAAGTGCCAGAGTCGGTTCCATTGGTGACAATCGTCTAGGGGGCTGGCATAGTTATCGCTCTTCAAAGGCTGCACTTAATCAATGTATGATTTTCTTCCCTTTATGTCTGTAGGATCATAGTTTTCAACAACGAAAATATAGGTTGTGAACTCCTTTTGTCACATATCTACAATGATACACTTTTAGATTATTGAACTTGTGTATTATGTCATTTGTTATTTGACTTGATCGCATGCAGTGACGAAAACTATTTCGGTTGAATTTGCAAGGAAGAAAGACCCAATTGCATGCATTCTTTTGCACCCAGGCACGGTGGATACCGATCTATCGAGGCCATTCCAAAGAAATGTTCCTGCAGAAAAGCTTTTCGCCAAAGAGTTCTCCGTGCAAAAGCTCTTAAACATTATTAACAACGCAAGACAACGGGATAATGGTAAGTTTTTTGCGTGGGATGGTCAGGAAATCCCTTGGTGATTTACGAATTTCATTTTGAGATTATAAAGTTTTTATTTGAATATAGCCAAAAATAAAAAACAAAGGATCAAAATATGTACGTGGAGAAGTTAATTTCAGAATAGATTTTTTTACGGGTATCATGGGTGTCAAAGTTACATTGTCAAGTTGCCTTGCTAGATATTTTTACTACGAAAATTTAGTGAGACAAAACATTGATAAAGGAAAAAGTACGTGCCCTTTAATGACAATATCACATAATCGATACATTTGATTACTTTCAAATGTTGTGTTCAACAAATTATCATTGAAATGAATTTGTTGAATTTTTACATCACCTCTTTTATGTAACCACTGTTCAATTGAGCTATATTTGTTGCACTATCTTTATATAAAATAATTTATATATTTTCTCGCGAACACACTCTTGGCTTATGTATTACAATTATTTTTGCATAATTTGAAGTGGTAACAACTAATCTCAATTAATAGATATATTGATTCACTTGAAGAAAATAATTTCATTCCAACTGTTCTTTTAAGATATTTAAATATATTTTTAATTTCATTTCAATGTCTATGTTGGAGAATATCTAAATCTTGCTAACAAATTCACATCGAATGTTATATGAGTCGTGTATTGTTTGCAAAGTACATTGATGTCCTTATGACACTTGGATATAATACTTCAGTTTTAAGAGATTGTTTTGGTGAAGACAAATAGGTCTTTATTCATATTTAAGGTGTGCTTGTTTGGTTGGGAAAATAGAAAAATGGGAGGGAGTGAAAAAGTGGAAAGAAAATAAATTTTGAATGTGTTTAGTTGGGAAGAAAAGTGGGAGAAAAGAAAATAGGTGAAGTGATCATTTTCTATCTTAATGTATAAAAATTAATCTTTTAAAATTAGAATAATGATAGGAGTGAAAATAAGATAAGAGGAGCATAGTAGTTCAAAATTATGTATTTTTTAAATATTTTTATTTTTTTCTCTTTTTATTTTTACTCTGCCATACAATGGATAAATTTAAAAAATAATGACTATAGAAAATGAAAATAGTGAAGAAAACATGTTTGATTAAAACTTTTGAAAGTAATTTTTGAAAAATGAAAATAAAAATACGTTAAAATTAGAGAAAAAAAAAAAAAAAAACATGTTTTCATTGCTTTCATTAGATAAGGGATTTTTGTTAAGTTTCATTTTATGTATCATTTTACCGTTGTTTAAAACTTTTTAAAAGCAATTTTTTATTTTTATAACTTTTAAACTCTTTTATTTAATTATATTTTATTTTACTATTGTGACACATTTTAATAAATTATACTTTAGTTTAATTATTTAATTATTATTTCATTTCTATTTTCAAAATTACATATCAAACACATTTTCATTATTTTTATTATTGAAAACAAAATTTTATTTTTATTTACTAAACTTATTTTTCAATCTTCAAAAATAAAAAATGAAAATTATTTTTTAAAAATGAAAATGAAAATAGAGAATACTTTCTCGCACCCTAATTTTCTTTCCATTTTTCATTTTCTTTTACCAAGCACACCTTTTCCATTAATATGGTTTTTTATCTCTTCAATTTTTCATCCTTCCAATTTTCTTTCCACTCTACTAAACAGAACATTAATGGTCTTATGATCTTTGGGTATTCAATGAATGTGCTTTATTCATGTAAAATTTCTTTAAATTTTTTTTGTATAAGTTTTCTGATGAACATGAATTTTATGCTTTAAATGCTCGATCTACAAGTTGAGACAGAACTTTATTTTTCCATGATCTT
This sequence comes from Gossypium stocksii, assembly GCA_020496765.1. Classification (NCBI taxonomy): domain Eukaryota; kingdom Viridiplantae; phylum Streptophyta; class Magnoliopsida; order Malvales; family Malvaceae; genus Gossypium; species Gossypium stocksii. The sequence continues at coordinate 50,796,995 of CM035624.1, forward strand.
TTATACCATTTAAAAAAAATAATTTAATGTATTTTGAAGCTCTATGAGAAGATCAAGAATATTTAAATCGTCAAATAAACAACAATTATTATAAAATTTGTCCAAACATTTTTTCTTATAAAAACATATGGACAAATTGAATAACTTCTATAACATTTTTTCAACAAATACTAAGATGATTATACCACATACGACCATATTATCTTAACCCATATAATTATTTTTTTGTCTGATCAAGCAATTTTCTTGGGGAACTCTATATCTTTTTGAGATTTTAAATCCTTCATGAATTTTCATATAAATTTTACTATGAAGTGAGCTATACAAATAGGATGTAACAACATCCATTAGACGCATTACATACTGTCAGACTAATAAGATGTCTAAATTTGATTGCATTCACCATGGGAGAGTATGTCTCTTAATAATCAATGTTGGACCTTTGCAAACATCTTTGTATACAAGTTGTGTTTTATATCTTAAGACTTCATTTTTCTCATTTCGTTTTCACACAAAAACTCATTTCCTATCGACTTTACATCTCTAGGTGTTTGGATTACAGGTCCAAAAACCTCACGTTTAGCAAGTGAATTCAATTATGCTTGAATTATGTCTTTCCAATCCATCCAATCTTTTCTGTTTTTACATTCTTTAATAGATTTATGCTCAGGATCCTTATTTTCTTTTGTTATTTCAGTAGCAACATTTTAAGTAAAAACGTTGTCGAAAATTTCTTCATTTTGGTTTCATATTTTCTTGTATTGACATAACTCATCGAGATCTCTTTATTTTCATCATTTTCATTTTCACTTCCATGTACTTGAATCTCTTCTTGAGTTTTATAATTAGTTATGTTGTGGGTCTCTTCAAGAGCCCCCACCTCTACTATATGATCATCTTGAATGCTTTCTCCTTCCATTTTGTGAGGAATTTTATCTTTGGAACCAATAAATATTCTAGACTTTAGGCATGCATTGCTTTCATTTACTTTAATAATGTAACAACCTGCCCGACGAAGTGTCGTTGTCCGATTACTGTTTAGAGTGTTTAGGTGAATTAAGTGTTGAGATGAGTAAGTGAATTGTTTGTTTTGATTAAGTATAGAATTCTTTGTATGCACCACTTGGCAGACTCTCTGTGTTGGCGAAGATCTGAAGTTTGATGGACTCTTTCTTTAAGTGTATGCCACCCAAATGCTTTGGCAAATTGTTTGGTTTACAGTTGAATGGATTTGTTTATTATTAAATAAGAAATTTAGTTAGTTAAACTAAGACTTAGTTAGAATGGAGCTAAGCTACTGTAGATGAAAAACCTTTATTTTTTATAAGCGCACTTAATCACGAAAATCAAGAGTGTTAGTGAAATTATCAAAATTTTCCACTAACCTTGTCTTCGTGCTTAGGTATATAAGGATAGCAATACCTTCACCAAAAATCTTTACATTTTCTTTGTTTTCATCTTCCTGCTTGATCTTCTTTACATTTTCTTAAAACCAAAGTCCAAAAAACCTATCTGAAGTTAGGTTCGCTATAGTCAGCCAACTTATACGTTTTTCATAGCTCTCTGGCAATTATTGATGAACCGTAGGTTATTTTTTAATACTATTTACATGTTTTCGATTATGCATGCATAAGTGTCAAACTAAAGTGTAATGAAGGAAACTTCTTGGTTCTGGGTTAAGTGTTAATGATTCGTACATACATGTTTAGATTCGATGAAGCAGTAATATGATATGTTTGAATACCCTTATTTTTAGCTCAAGAAGCAATTGAAGGTCCAAGTGACAAAGGCAAAGAACCTACTTTATAGACACTGTTATATTTCTGGTAAGTTTTTTCTTACTTCCATGTGTTGTGATTATCTTTACTTTATTGTATTGTAAGGTAAGTATTCTTACTCTGTAAAGGATGATTAGTGCATGTGTGTGTGAACAATGGTTGTCTGTCCAAAGTTATTAGTTTGAGTTCTGTATGTCTGGGATAAGATGTATGGACCATTTTCATGTTAAGCCACTACCATATGCTTCTGAAATTAGTGATCTAATATGAACTGATCTACAAAAATGGAGTTAAAGGAAACATGTTGTGTAGCCTCCGATAGGGCAGATATATATATTGCAAACCAAACTGGCATAACACAATTAATCATGATATTGAATGATTCTGAAATGGGGGGTATAAGGAAAGAATGTATATGAATGAAATGAAAACATCTAATATGAAACAGACTCTGAACTCTAGGTATGTGGCTGCCATGTAAATGGAATGTTTAAGTTGTAACACCCCCTAACCCTTATCCATCGCTGGAACAGGGTTACAGAGCATTACAGGACTTTTCAGATCATATACGAATATTTCATACCATTTAACAAAAATATTGTAAATAAATCATATTGTCCCTTTTATGAGCTTTTGATGCCCAAAATATGTGCTAGAAATAAATCAGGATAAAGCCAGGTATTCATAAAATTTTTTCAAAAACATCAAAAATTTTCATAAAATTAAGGGGCACACGCCAGTATGTTAGCCATGTGTCTCACACGATCCAGTCACACGCTTGTGTGTCTGGCCGTGTAGACTCAAAATGAACCTTAAGCATCAAGTTTACCATACCCTGAAATTTTGAACACCAAGCAACTCAAAAACCATTCATTCAACCAATCCAAAACACAATCAAATACATTTAAAACATGTCAAATTACTCAACATAGATGTCTATCTAATGTTTCTCCATAAATTCCATATTTATATTATCAAAACATATCATCAAAACTTAAATCTAATCCAAATTATAAACATACTAATTTCAATCAAAATTACCCTGTTCATGAACATTTATACTCTAATATAAAACATGCCATATTACAGTTTTAACATAACACATACTTATAAGTATAAAACCAACCAATATCAACTTATAAATCTTATTTACAATCAATCCATATAATACTTAACATACATGCCGACACAAAAGGAAAAACACATCACCACGTTTTGAGTTCAGGATCGTTGATGGACGTTGAATCGGCAATCTGACTTTAACCTAACCTGCGCATGGAAAACAAACCGTATGCTGAGTATAAACTCAGTGGGATTTCTATAATCTAAATGTTTAAAAGTAAAATAATATAACATACAATAACTATAGTCACATAATTATTCAATTCAAAAATAAGGTATTTATAACACATTTAATTTTTATCATTTGCTATCCAAGATAGCTTTTCACAATATGAACACAAATTATTTGAAAAAACAATATTGTTTATTCATATTCAATTCATAAATACACAAATCATGTGTCTCTAACCATATTTCAAATCGCCACTCAATATCAATCATAACATTATTTTATTCAATAACCCTTATTAACATGACATGGACTCAGATGGATACACGGATCCAACCAAAACACACCAGTTTGGCACCCAGTGCCTTATCGGATAATTCGAAGCAATAAGTTGACACCCAGTGTCTCATCGGCCATGCTGAAGTAAATTGGTACCCAGTACCTCATCGAATTTATCCAAAGTAATAATTTGACACCCAGTGTCTCATCGACTCGAAGTCGAAGTATCCCTGAACTCTTCTAATCCTATTGCATGCCATCTATATCCGACTCAACCCAATACAGTTAATAGGGTTTCAATTCACTTTTCTAATGCCACAATTATCCAATACTCAATTATCACATAAATCACAATTTCACATACATTCAATTCAATATAAAAAATGCTAACACTTACCTTATTTACTTACCATAAACATTTAAATCAAAATACAACAATTAATAATTAAATTCGGATTATAGAAATACAAACCAAAATTTCCAAGCTACTCCTAGTTGACTTTATCTTTTCCTTTCTTAGTCAGAGTTTCCAGTACAACGTTAGCTATGGAAATTAAAATAATTAAAATTCATCAATACAATACAATTTCACATTGAATATTTCAATTTTTATTCAACTTTTGTCTAAATTCCAATTTAGTCCCTAAACCGAGACTAACTTTATTTCTTCAAAACTAATTCCATATTTTCATTCAATTTCCACTTTAGACTAAATTCAACTCTCTAATTTCACTCAAATCCCTAAATTTTAGAATTTTTATAATTTAGTCCCTAATACTCAAAACTTATAATTTATTTTACAATTCAATCCCTTTTTCATTTCTAACTTAAAATTCTATCAATTTAATCCTAAATACTTAAATTATTCAACATAAACAACATCTAAAAATTCAATATTTTCTAAAATTTCAACATAGGTTAAGTAGTATTTAATACTAAAATTCTAAAAACATAAAAATTACAAGAAAAGAGACTAAATTGACTTACCAATTAAGCTTTAAACCCTTGAACCCTAATTTTTTATCCTTTCTTTCCCTTTTTCCTTTTTTTTTTTTTCGTTTTGCTTCTCTGTTTCTATTCTTTTGTTTCTATTCTATTTTATTTAGTTAATATAATATAATATAATATAATATAATATAATATAATATAATATAATATATATACTTAAATTTTAAGTAATATTATTATAATATTATAATATATATTTTAGCTTTAGATTAGAATAAATATCTACTTATGACGTCTCAATTTATGTAATTGGCCTAATTGCTTATTTGGCCCTTTTAACTTTCTTTAATCTATAATTCAACTTCCAAACTATATGCAATTTAGTTATTTTACCTAATTATTCTTAATTCAAGCTAATTCACCTAACCAAAACCTAACTATCCACACAACTAGCTTCGTAAATATTTTTAATAAATACTTATGAATCCGATTTACGAAAGCGTAGACCCGAAAATACATTTTTCGATACCTATGACAATTAGGTCGTTACAATTCCCCCTTAATAAATTTTGTCCTCGAAGTTTACCTGAAAAGAGGTAGGGGTACTGAGATCTCATTGTCTCTTTCTATTCCCAAGTTGCTTCCTCAACACTATGACTATGCCATAATACTTTCACTAATGGAACTCGCTTATTACACAATTCTTTTACTTTTCATGCTAAAATCTCAACTGGCTCTTCTTCATTTGACAAATCAGGTCGAATTTCAATATCTTCTGTCGAAATAACATGACAGGTGTCTAATCGATACCTTCTGAGCATTGATATGTGAAAAACATCAAGAATTTTCTATAATTCCAGAGGCAAGGCCAAGCGATATGCAACTAGTCCCACTCTTTTCGTGATCTCATACGGTCTAATAAAACGAGGACTCAATTTCCTTTTTTTGCCAAACCTCAATATTTTCTTCCAAGACGAAACTTTAAGAAATACTTTATCACCAACAGAATATTCAATATCTTGATGTTTTAAATCTACATAAGATTTTTGTCTATCAAAAGCCGCCTTTAGTCTATCTCGAATTTTCTTAACAATGTCTTCTGTTTCTTGAATAAATTCTGGCCCGATCATTTTTCTTTCATTCAGTTTCATCCAACAAACAAGTGATCGACATCCGGGACCATATAAAGCTTCATATGGAGCCATTTGAATACTTGATTGAAAACAATTATTGTTTACAAATTCAGCCAAAGGTAAGTAATGCTCCCAACCTAATTCAAAATCAATAACATAAGCATGAAGCATATCTTCCAAAATCTGAATAACACGCTCAGATTGTCCATCAGTTTGTGGGTGAAAATCTGTACTAAAATTAAGTCACGTACCAAGAGATTCATGAATTTTTTTCAAAATCTCGACGTAAACCATGGATCCTGATCAGAAATTATCGACATAGAAACACTGTGCAATCTCACAATTTCTTGAATATAAACTTCAGCAAGCTTTTAAAGTGACCACTCAGTTCCAACTGCTATAAAATGAGCCGATTTCGTAAGTCGATCAACAATTACCCAAATAGCATTTTTCTTACTTGCTGATAATGGTAACCCCATTACAAAATCCATCGTGACACAATCCCATTTCCATTCAGGAATGTTAATAGGCTAAAGTAATCCAATAGGAACTTGATGTTCTTCTTTAACTCATTGACATGTTAAACATTTAGCTACATACTCAACCACATCTTTTTTCATTCCTGGCCACCAATAAGATTCTCATAGATTACGATACATTTTTGTTCCTCTAGGATGCAAAGAAAAAAGACTATCATGAGCTTCGCAAAGTATCAACTCTTTCAATTCAGAAACATCTGGAACATAGATTCAGTTATGAAATCTTAAACAACCACAATCATCAATGTTGAAATTTTCTAATGTACCATTTTGAACCATTTCTCTTTTCTTCGCCAACTTGTCATCTACTAATCGCGCTGACTTGATCTGATCAAACATCATCGGTTTGATTTTTAATTCAGCCAATAAGCTTCTATCGTTATTGATGCTGAGCTGAGCAAACATTACTCGCAATTCTATCACTGCTTTTCTACTCAACGCATCAACTACAACATTAGCTTTACCAGGGTGATAATCAATGACATAATCAAAATCTTTCAAAAGCTCGACCCAACGACGCTGTCTCAAATTCAACTCCTTTTGAGATAGTAGATACTTGAGACTCTTATGATCGGTATAGATATAACACTTTTCGCCATACAAGTAGTGTCTCTATATTTTTAGAGCAAAAACCATAGTAGTTAACTCTAAATCATGTGTCAGATAATTGCATTCATACGCTTTCTGTAACACCCCTTACCTGGGTTTGATGCCAGAACCGAGTACGAGGCATTACTGAACAATATTACAACCAAACATACAAAATCAAACCATGAAATTTCGTTTCAAATTAAAATTTTTCGTAATATATCATAAAATCCTTAAAATGGGCATACGGGGCCCAAAACATGATTTGGGAGTGGTCCGAGACTGAACCGACAACTTGGAAAAATTTTGAATATTTAGCTCAAAAATAGGGCACACGCCCGTGTGAGACAGGGACACGCCCGTGTGGGCAGGCCGTGTAGTCACACATGCCCATGTCCCCAACTCCTGTTGAACTTTTGAAAAAAATATTTTTCATTTCGAACCTACAAGGGTTTCCACAAGGCCGAGCACACACCTGTGTCCTTGGCCCGTGTCCTTCACACGACCTCGACACGCCCGTGTGGCCTCCCAATGTGAAAAACTGGGACATTCTGTTTATGATGTCAGCATACAATTTTGGTCACACGGCCATGGGACACACCCGTGTGACCAGGCCGTGTGAGGTCCTTAGTCTCTGAAAGTTTCATGCAAGGTTCACATGCCCTACACACATGGCCGCAGGGGCTAGCTGTGTGGCCCTAAGTTAGGCTATTTTCCAAGCCATTCTTTGTCACAAAACACATACAAATTACACCAATTTTGTTATCACTTCCATGCACATTTTTAGGCATCCAAATGATCTCATTTAACCATCAATCATCCCTTTCAACTTAACCACACACAAACACACCAAACATTCCATGAATTACCTCATATAGATATATAAATAACCAATATCATCATTGGCCAAATCACATGGCCTAAATTACAAAATGACTTAACCATTGACAATTGCCACAATATAGCCAAACCAACATGACATTTACAACACCACTAAGTCCCTATACATGCCATAGTCCAAAAGAGTACATATTACAATACCAAAAGAATGTTGTGGATAGTGTGGGTGATCCTCCAACGCTTCCCGATCTCTGAGCTAGCTTGACTACTCTATAAAATAAGGAAAAGAGAAAAGAGTAACCTTTTGAAAAGCTGAGTAAGTTTATATGCAAACAGTTAACATCATACCCACATTTTTAATATCAAGAGTCATATCTTAACATATCAACTTACCACCCTATTTTACTGTTATCCATATACACATCAAGCACAATATTTTCATTTACTCAAATTCACATGCACCCCTTCACACATATGTAATTTCCCATAATATCGCTTGCTCATATAATTACACCTGCGCTTACACACCACATAACCACACCAATATTATTTGTAAACTTTCCCATTGAACCCTTCGGAATAACATTCGATACTCGGTGGTTTCAGCACATAGCTCCACCAACACATGATTCGGGTCTCGTGTACACATGTTGAACTCTCATCATCACTCATGTGACTTGCCATTATATCCCGTAGCTCTCGTGTCTACATGGTGTCCAACACTCGGAATCACACATGCGACCTAGCTACATATATTGTAACACCCTTAACCGTATCCGTCGCCGGAATGGGTCACGAGGCATTACAAAACCAAACTCAACATTTGAACAATACACATGCATATGAACAAATCCCTTAAATATTAAAACATATTACTATTATAATTCCTTTGTAAATCATTTTATATTCTATAGTGGGCATAAATACAGTCATATAATTCAAATGTAAAAGTATCAATATCTCATTTTGACCAAATCTCTGATCGGCAATCATGCATTTAATTCATAAAGTGCGCAACCATATTATGAGTTTATGCTAAAACCAACACAAACCAAAACCTCATCATTTAAATATAAGTATATGCACATGAATGACCAAATAAGTCATAGACCATTTTAGCACTATATAAAAGTGTTACTATTCATTTGGTCAAATGCCATTTCATTAGCCGAAATTATCTTAGCCTAAAACCATTTCACTTCCAATAAAATTTCTTCATTGAAAAGAATATGCAATCATACATAGAAGTATATAAAACTTAAGGTAACATGCCTTATAAAAACTCACATCATTCCTATACATAACACACCCAAACTATGCATAAATTTCTAAGCTAAATTAGTTGGCATATTTCGCATAAATTCTTTAAAATCCCACACTTGAGCATTATTCACATATGATCCAACAATCCAATACAACCCATTTATTAACTTCTTTATAAAGCCGAACTTAATGACCAATATTAGCAAGGTAACTTAAAAGGTTTATAAACATATAATATGCATATTATGGAAATAAACCAAAACCGAAAATCAAAGTCACTTACAACCACATTGGTCAACTCATATATATAACTACTATTACTAACTAGCATAACTTAAACATTTTAATTCACACATCAACTTAATAAGCCATATTCACATGGCATATTATATACACATCTTTCAAAAAGCAATATTTACAAACTTGTTCAACCTATACATGCCATAAGTAAAGTTTAAATTTTAAACACCAAACCGTAGATAGTGTGACGAGATGCTGACGATCCCTGAGCTCGTAGCTGGATACAAAAATCTATAAAGCAAAGAAACATAACAACCAAAGTAAGCTTTCATAAGCTTAGTAAGACTTAAGCAATTAAACATTTCAACTAATCTATCATTTTATTTCATATAGCCGAATTGTACCATTTAAGATATACTTTAATTCAATAAGCTAACTTAGCCAAATATGCAATTTCTGCATAATTCACACTCAACCGAATATATCTATCAATTTAGGCTCACATTCACCTAATATACAAATCAATATAGACTCACATGTTATTAAATACACAATTTCATTGTATTTTCTCATTTAGCCGAATTTACAAGGTCATTTCATCTTTACATGTACTCACCTACATGGCCAAGAATATAAGTCATTTAGTATAACTTACTTGATCCTTCCCACAACTTGGTGAAGTCGTAAAAACATAGACTTGAGGATAATTCATCAGGTTATAGCCTACTAGGTTCAAAACCCGATCTATTTCATCGGCGCATAGCCTGCTAGGTATAAACCTGATTTAAACACCGGTACAAGACCTGCTAGACTTTAAGCCTGATTTAATTCACCGACACAAGGCCTGCTAAGCTCAAATGCCCGAATATTTCAACACATAGCTTATTCTATCAATCGTTAACTGAAATATTAACAAAGTCTTTGATATATTTATTTCTTTCCACTTCCAATTCAAGGTCACATTCGGCCACCTCATTATACATCAGCTAAAACCATTCATTACTTTATACTGCATTCGGCAATTTCAATTAATTTATGGCAATGACCAAATTCAATACTTCATATCATATTTGGCAATCACATTTAAGTCATAGCAAATATCATTCACCATTATAAATCACATTTGGCAATGGTATAAACAAATTCTAAAAATTCAATTTAGTACTTATATCTAGTCTTTATTAAAATTTAGTGCATATAATAGCTTAAGGACTTACCTCGGGTATTTTCGTATGATTATATTAACTGCTCAGCTAGCTTCGATTTTCCCTGATCCAAGTCCGGCCTCTTTTGATCTTGAGCTCGAATTAAAACAAATTGAACTTATTTAATCAATAAACCAAATTATTTTCACTCAAAAAAAATCACATAACATGCAGTTTACAAAATTGCCCCTTACAAATTACTCTTTAACAATTTGGTTCCAAATTCATAAAATACAAATCAATATGGATTTTCTCAAACTATACTTAGGCCAAACATGCCCCTCTCACATACAAATCCTCCTAAATCATTTATTTTGAAACTTAATCACTCAAGTTTATAAATATAGAATTTAATTCTAAAAAACTCAAAATCACATGAAACTCCCTCACATAATATATTCGTCTAATACCTATACTTAAACTTTTAACATCAAACACAAATTTCCTAACCTTTCACTCATGGCCAAGCATCAAATTATCATTCATTTCAAAAATTAACTCATGGGTTTTGGAGAAAATCAAACAAGGAATTCAACAGATATCAAAATTAACAAAACTATCATGAAAATTGCCTTAATTTAGCTTGCAAATGGCCGAAAACTCCAAGCCAAGATTTCTATTTTCTTTTTCTTTTGTTCAGTCCCAAGATGAACCACATGCATGTCTTTTTCTTTATGCTTTCTTTTATTATAATAGAACTTAATTATTAATTTACTTCTTTAACCTTAAACATAATATAACATTACTTTATGTTTCCTATCCCTTGCTGTCCATATGTTTTATTAATAGCTTAATTGCCATTTAAAACCTCAACATTCAAAAGACATGGCAATTTACATTTTCATGATAACATGCTATTTAATCACTTAATGCAATTTAATCCTTTTTTTTAATAATCAAGCACTCAAACTTCAAAATTTAAACACGAAACTTTAGAACACATAAATACACACATTCAAAACACAAAAAATAATATTTAAATTTTTTTGAGCTCGGATTCGTGGTTCCGAAACCATCGTTCCGATTAGGGTCAAAATCGGGCTGTTACATATATCATACCTCTCGTGTCTACATGTTGTATTCCCAGTAACGTACATGTGACCTAGCTATGCTTAGCCTGTAGCTCTCGTGTCTACATGGCATACACACAGTATTACACATATGACCTAGCTACATATGTAAGAATATCCCGTAGCTCTCTTGTACACATGGTATACACTTCGTATTACACATGTGACCTAGCTAGCACATAGCATCCCATAGCTCTCTTGTACACATGGTGTCCTACCCTCAAAAACACACATGTGACCTAGCTACACATTCACCGTATCTTTCGTTTTTCTGAAGGTTCAATCGGGAACACCAATTTTCCATAATTCACCAAATCATAAAAGTTATCCAACACTTTCCATATCATACAATAATTTACATTTAAAAAAATTAAAATAGATGTAATACTTACATATAAACTTACCTTGATAACAAAATGCGATAATTTGCAATTTAGTCCGAAACCTTGCCCTTGCCTCGGTCAAGGTCGATTCTTCGATCTTCTCGATCCATAATGACACATTCAGCTAATTTAATAATCACATTACTCAAAATAGCCCAAAATCTTCCAATAGTAATTTTTACAATTTGACCCCTAACTTTCTCAATTTTACATTTAGTCCCTAGGCTCGGTTTATGATTCTCATAAAATTTTCATGCATTTCAAGCCTAGCCAAACCACTTTTCCTCTTACAACAGCCCCTAATTTCTATCATTTCACAATTTATGTACATTACATTTCAACTTTTACAAATAAGTCCTTTTTTACTATTTTCACCAAAAATCACCTAGTAAAAGTTGTTCATCACACTTTAAACTTTCATATTCTACCACTAGCCATCAAATACCTGCATGTCATTCATGGGTAAAATTTTAAACATCAACCCTAGCTTGAAGTAGTGGTAGAAATAGCTAGAACAAGTTACGAGGATTTCAAAAATATGAAGAACATTAAAAACGGGGCTAGGAGGTACTTACAATCAAGCTTGAAAGTTGGAAGAAACCCTAGCTATGGTGTCTCTTCATATTCCGCCAAGGGAGGAAGAAAGATGGAAAAATTTTCGCTTATTTTCCCTTTTTATTTCTTTTATTAACTAATGACCAAAATGCCATTCATTAATAACCTTTAGTATTCCACCCTTCCTTGGGCATTTTTGTCCAAACAAGGTTAAAATAGTTTAATTACCATATAAGGACCTCTAATTTAAAATTCCAATTCAATCAAGTACCTTTATGTATTAAAACCTATATTTTTCACTTATTACAATTTAGTCCATCCCACCAAATTAGACATGCAAACATTAAAATTCATGCACCAACATTTCACATAATTATTCAAACACTAAATAAACAAAAAAAAATCAATCGAAAAAAATATTTTAGACCCCGAATTCATGGTTTCGAAACCACTATTCCGTTTAGCCTCTAATTTGGGCTGTTAGACTTTCAACTGACGAGACGCATAAGCAATCACTTTTCCGTCTTGCATCAAAACACAACCAAAAATGCTTAAAAAAGCATCACTATATACAACAAAATCCTTTCTCGATTTTGGAAAAGTTAAAACTGGTGCTTCAGTCAACATTTGCTTCAATTTCTGAAAACTTTCCTGACACTGATCATCCCAGGCAAACTTAACATTCTTATACAACATCTTTGTCATTGGGAAACCTATGTTCGAAAATCTATTTACAAATCTTTGGTAATAACCAGCCAATCCAAGGAAACTACAAACCTCTAACACATTCCTCGGTACTTACCACTGAACAATTGCTTCAATCTTTTTCAGATCAACTCTAATTCCATCTACTGAAACAGCATGACCCAAGAATGAAACCTCTAATAACTAAAATTCACACTTACTAAGCTTCCCGTACAACTGCTTTTCTTGTAATACTTGCAAAATAATTCTGAGATGTTGTTCATGCTCGGATTCAGATTTTGAATAGACCAAAATATCGTCAATGAAAACTACCACAAACTAATCCAGATATGATTGGAAAATATGATTCATAAGATCCACAAATGCTGCTGGAGCATTCGTCAATCCAAAAGACATCACTAAAAATTCATAATGACCATACCGTGTTTGAAATGTCATCTTTGGTACATCACTTTCTTTCACTTTCAACTGATAATAACTCGATCTCAAATCAATCTTTGAAAAGACAAAAGCTCCTTTTATTTGATCAAGTAAGTCATCAATAGGAGGTAAAGGGTATCGATTCTTAATCATCATCTTATTCAATTACCGATAATCAATACAAAGCCGCATCAAACCATCTTTCTTTTTAACAAAAAGCGCTGGAGCTTTCGAAGGCAATACTGTAACACCCCAGACCCGGCCTAGACATTACGCCCGGATCTGGAGGGTCACATGGCGATGACTTTGGAAACCGTTTAGCTAATTTAAGAAAAGTTTGGTCCTTGTTTTAAACGAGTTCGTTTAGTTTGGAAACCTCATTTAGGTTTAGATAAAAACTATTGCTTTAGTTTAGAAAACGTAATTAGGTTAAGTTACCGCATTGGGTTATGGTTATGCTCAAAGTTGTTGTAAATGAGTGAAGAATAAACGGTGTGGTTTTTCTTTACAAAACTTTCGTTATCAATTTTTAGTAGTCCAGTTTGATTAATTAACCAATTTCATGTGATATCCGTTCGAAATAAGTAAGTAACCAAATAAAAGTTAAAACCCCGTAATCGCCTTATTACATCACTTAAACCAAAATAGAAAACAAAAGTTAAAATGCAAAGAGTGAAAGTTCAACTGGTGCAGAAAATAAGCAAAAATCATGTGGCCACCTCAAGTCCGTCACGGCGCCAAATCCGCTAAGTCTGGGGGTTACCTGCACATGTTAAAATTAAAAGAGCGAGTTTATGGAAACTCAGTGTGCAACTCCTTATCAAAACAAAGTGGGCCAAAGCCCAAAACAGAAACAGATCGGGCCTAAACCTATAACAAATATAGAACATATATAACATGCAGATCCCACCCCAGCCAGCCATCACACCACCCGTACCAGCCCATCACACCATGTGGGGAATAACTCAACCCACCCAGCCCACACACCAATATGCAACCATGCTGCTAATAACAGAATGTTGTGGCGGAGCTACCAGAATCAGAATATGTGGCAAAGCCACTGTTAACAGAATTATGTGATAGAGCCACTTTTACAGAACTTCCTCCATAATAATCCTAACCCCATGTTGCTTCACAGAACAGATCATATCATGCTTACAGATTAACAGATATAGATTTAATCATGCAAAAATCATTAATCTAACTTTTAGGGGTATAATAGTCTTTTTATGGAACAAGGGTAAAATGGTAATTTTACCCTTCATGGGTATTTCAGTCATCCTGTCAAGTCTAAGTGTTTTATTACCAAATACGACCCTCTGGCAGGTCTACATTGCCCTACGCAACCCAGATTCGTAATTCAAGTCAAAAGTGTCTATGGGCCCGGCAGCCCCTATTGGGCCTGTGAAGTCCCACTTGTCCGTATGGCCCATTAAGCCTGGTTTTATATCCAGAGTTATAGATGTTACCATCTAGCGTGTTACTAGTTACTTTCCTAAAACTTTACCCCAATCGGGCTTGTAGGCCTATTGGGCCCATTTCGGCCCATCGAAGCCCAAAATGGTCGACTGCGTAAAATAGCGCAATTTGATCTCCTCAGTCCAAAACGCATCACTGTGGGTTCAGGTCGGCCCACAAGCATTCGCACGCCAATGGGGCCTTGAAATGCTGGCATTCCGGCATTTTGACTTTTCGGCTTTTGCCGATCTACACTAAAAAAGGTGTAGTTACACACCTGATTTCGTGATTCAGATAGTCAGCACGCACTCAACCTATTATCATAACAACATTCATCAGTAACTTAACCAACACTTAACACATCCATACTCAAAAGTTTGTTCCTCGGTTACTTACCACCACCTTGCTTATCTACTGTCACTTGCGATTACCTAGCACCTTCCGCACTGATCAAAAGCCGATAGATCTAAGCACCTATGGTTAAGGATAGAACCAATCAACAAAAAGGGATTACAGGAGTGTTAACTCCTAAAGTGAACCTTTACGAAATGAGATGAGCTGAAATAACAATAACTGAAATCTAGAACGAGAAATACTTACCCAATACGTTTGACTGCTTTATTGAAATCTAAAAGTAGTCGCCCCCTAGCTTGAGCTTAGCACACTTGGAGACCCAATCGAGATTCAAAAATGAAGTAGAGATTTGGCTAAAATAACGACACAAGGGGGCGAATTCTTGCAAAAAGGGTATTTGATTTAGGGATTCGTTTAACAAGATAGAGTGGTATCCAGCTATAAAAGAAATAAGTAGGGAGTGCTTAGGTTCGGCCTAAGTAAGGTGTAACAACAAAAGAAGCAATGGAGAATGCAAGAGAGGAGATAACTATAGTATGCACACGATAAGGGGTTAAAAGTTTTCGATTTTGAAGAAATCGACCAAAAAGGATCTAAGGGAATTAATTTCCAAATAAAGAAGAAAAGAGGAAGAGTAAAAGAAGAAGGGAGTAGGTTTTGGCTCCCAATGAGAAGAGAGCAGAAGAAGAAACTTCAATAGATAATTCGACACCAACAATATACACTAAACCCCGAATAATCACAAGCTACTTCCCAAAAGAAGAGTCTCGAAAAACCTAAAGGAGAAATCGGCACCTACTACACCAAATGCCGAAACATAACAACAAAGAAATGACTCAAAACCCCAAAGAAGCAATTAGCTTTCACCCTTAATCCTTAATTTGCTGAAAAACCAACTCCAGTGCTCAATAGCCGAATTTACTCTCTCAAGCACCCCACATTCGGCCAATTCTATCCCCACACCTACATCCCTAAATTTTCTCCTTGATTTACTCCAACCTCCTATTCAAATTCAAATGAATTCCATGACCAATTCAACTTTTACCAAGTTTTCAATGAACTTCCAGTCTTTGTATCTAACTCCATCACTTACCAGGTCCATGCAGCAAAATAGCAACCATTAGCTGTTAATGTGCTTTGAACCTTGGCTCTCCCATTTGCTATCTCACGCCACCACTTGGCCCTACATATGGCGCCATTTGCCACTTTACCATAGGCCTTTTTGTGACCTAAAATTCCAGCAACTACAAATAAACCCTATAAACCAACACCCATAATTCCTTGAGCCCACAAATCAAAATTTTACTAAATGCTTAACCCCGAGCCTTCCTAAGGCCCTCCAAACACACTCAAAACCTCACTTTAACACACCTAAACATGAAATTATCGAATTAAGCAAAAAATACATAACCCTAAAATTTAGGGCGTTACAACTCTACCCCCTTAAAGGAATTTTGGCCTTGAAATTTACCTGGTCAGAATAAGTGATGGTACTGTTGCCAAATTGCCTCTTCAGGCCCCCACGTGGCTTTTTCCGCACCGTGATTGCACCATAGTACTTTAACCAACAAAATAGAATTTCTTCTTAATACCTTCACGTCACGGTCCAAAATTTGCACTGGCTCTTCCTCAAAAGTCAGATCAGATTTAACTTCAATATTCTTAACTAGTATAATATGAGATGGATCAGATCGGTATCGTCTCAGCATAGAGACATGGAAGACATCGTGGATCTGGTCCAACTCCGGGGGTAACTCAAACTGATAGGCTACCGAACCCACCCGCTTCAAAACTCAGTAGGGCCCGATAAACTGCAGACTCAACTTGCCCTTCTTTCTGAACTTCAAGATTTTCTTCCAAGGCGAGACCTTCAAGAAAACCAAGTCTCCCACAGTGAACTCAATTCCCTTACGCTTTAGGTCTGCATAAGACTTTTACTTGTCAGACGCCTCTTTAATCGATCCCTAATCAGCTTGACCTTATCCTTCGTATCTGCTACTAACTCTGGCCCTAACATTTGCCACTCACCCAGCTCAGTCCAACATGTAGGAGTACGACACCTCCGTCCATATAATGCCTCATACGGAGCCATCTGAATACTTGCTTGATAATTGTTGTTATAAGCGAACTCAGGTAACGGCAAGTAATCCTCCCAGCTACCTTGGAAATCGATAACACAACTTCTTAACATATCCTCCAAGACTTGAATCACTCTTTCAGACTGTCCATCTGTCTGAGGGTGAAAAGCAGTACTGAAATCCAATCGTGTATCCAATACCTCATGCAGTTTCTTCCAAAACTGAGACGTAAATCTTGGGTCTCTGTTAGAAATAATCGACATTGGCACACCATGAAGTCGTACTATCTCAGACACATATAGCTTTGCAAGCTTCTAAAGAGAATAATCCATTCCTACTAGTATAAAGTGAGCGGATTTTGTTAGTCTATCCATGATTACCCAGACCGAGTCTTTCTTCGAAGGCGTCAACGGTAACCCACTCATGAAATCTATGGTTACCCTTTCCCACTTCTATAGTGGAATCTTGACTGGTTGAAGAAGCCTAGAAGGTAATTGATACTCAGCTTTTACCTGTTGGCACGTCAGACATTTACTCACAAATTCGGTTACCTCGCGCTTAAGTCTAGGCCACCAATACAATTCTCGTAAATCCTGATAAAGTTTGTTTCCTCCAAGATGCATGGCATATGGGCTGCCATGAGCCTCTTTCAGAATTAACTGCCTTAGATCAGAGTCCTTCAGAATACAAACTCTCCCTCGGAAGCACAGAACCCCTTCACTATTCAACCCAAAATCAGAAGTCTCACCATTATTTACTTGCTGAAAACGAAGAACCAGTGATTCATCCAACAACTATTTTTCCTTGATCTGCTCAGTCCAAGTCAGCTTTACTTGAAGCTCCGCCAACAGACTGTCATCATCATAAAGGCTAAGACGAGTGAACAGCGCTCTCAGATCAGATATAACTTTACGGCTCAGAGCATCAACTACCACGTTAGCCTTCCTAGGGTGGTATTCAATAGAGCAATCATACTCCTTAAGTAACTTAATCCATCTTTGTTGCCTAAGGTTCAACTCCTTCTAAGTAAGAAGGTACTTGAGACTTTTATGGTCCGTATATATAACACACCTTTCTTCATAAAGATAGTGTCTCCAGATCTTTAGCGTGAAGTCTCCAGATCTTTAGCGTGAACAGTACCACTGCCAACTCCAGATCGTGCGTAGGGTAGTTCACTTTATGCTGCCTAAGCTGCCGTGAAGCATACGCAACCACTTTCCCTTCTTACATCAACACACAGCCTAAACCAATGTGTGACGCATCACTATGCACAGTATACTCCTTTCCAAACTCCGGCTGAATTAGAATAAGGGCTTCAGTCAACACCTTCTTTAGTTTCTCGAAACTTTCCTACTGCTTGTCAGACCAGACAGATGGTGCCCCTTTTCATAACAACTTAGTCAACGGTGCAGCAATGACAGAAAACCCTTCTACAAACCTTCTGTAGTACCCTACCGAACCAAGAAAACTCTGAATTTCAGACACAGTCCTTGGCGGTTTCTACTCCAATACCACTTTTACTTTCTGAGAATCCACCCTAATTTCCTCGGCAGAAACAACATGACCCAAGAATGTTACTTCTCGAAGCTAAAATTCACACGTACTGAATTTGGCGTAGAGTTGCTTCTCTCTCAGAATTTGTAGAACTATACGAAGGTGCTCATCGTGATCCTCCTCAGACTTTGAATATACCAGAATGTCATCTATGAAGACAA
The DNA here is from genome assembly GCA_020496765.1 of Gossypium stocksii. NCBI lineage: Eukaryota > Viridiplantae > Streptophyta > Magnoliopsida > Malvales > Malvaceae > Gossypium > Gossypium stocksii. The sequence goes on from CM035624.1 coordinate 50,815,837, forward strand.
CCACAAACTGGTCCAAGTAAGGTTGAAGAACTCGATTCATGAAATCCATGAAGGCCGTCGGTGTATTCGTCAAACCAAACAGCATCACCAAAAACTCGTAGTGCCCATACCTTGTCCTGAATGCTGCCTTATAGATGTCTGCTTCCTTAACCCTTGATTGATGATAACCAGACCAAAGATCGATCTTGGAGAATACCGAGGCTTCTTTAAGCTGATAAAAAAGGTCATCAATCATTGGCAGATGGTATTTGTTCTTGATAGTCAGTTTGTTCAACTGACGATAATTTATACACATATGCATTGATTCGTCTTTCTTCTTGACGAAAAGTACTGGTGCTCCCCACGGAGATACACTCGATCGGATAAAACCTCGATCTAGAAGTTCTTGGATCTGTGCTTTCAACTCCACCAACTCATTCAATGCCATCCTGTAGGAGGCGATAGACACAGGAGCTGTTCTCGGTAGTAGATCAATACCAAATTTGACTTCACGATTCAGAGGCAAGCTGGACAACTCATTAGGAAAAACATCTATGAATTCCTTAATAGCCCTTACTTCTCCCATTAAAGGACCTTCAGACTCAGAATTGCTTACATAAGCCAGAAACGCTTCGTAACCCTTGCGAATCAATTTTTCAGCCCTTAATTCTGAAATAAAATTTGACAGATAATCCCTTCTCTCCTCTATTACGGCTATCTCCTCACCCTCTGAAGTCTTCAATACCATCCGCTTGGCAGCACAGTCCACATTCGCTTGGTGTTTAACAAGACAGTCCATCCCCAAGATGAGATCAAATTCTCTAAATGGTAGTTCCATCAGATTCGCAAGAAATGTTTTACCTTGGTTCTCTAGGGGTACATATCTAAAAAGTTTGTCTACATTAACCGAGTTACCCAGTGGACTAACTACAGATATCTCACTCACAATATTCTGAGATTGCACACCCAACTTCCTAGACACACCACAAGCCACATAATAGTGTGTGGAACGAATATCAATCAAAGCAACATAAGGCATGCTATGAATCAAAAACATACCAGTAATGACATCAGGTGCATCGCCCTCCTCACGATGACGAGCAGTGTATACCAAAGCTGGCTGTCGAGCCTTAGCATTTCTAGCACCTCTGCCTGGTGTTCCACGACTCTGCTCGTTACCATTACCGCTTCGGCCCTAACCACGACCCCTAGGTGGCAGTCCACCTCTCACTGGTTGTGCGACTCTCTGCTTTGAAATTTACACTTGCACTGACCTCTAAGGGCAATCCTTCACTTGGTGATTCTTAGACCCGCATCGAAAACATGCACCCATGCTCTTCCTACACTAGTCCGGGTGTGACTTCCCATACTCAGCACAGATTCGAGACCCAATCACATAAGCCGGAACTGCTTCCACCTACTCAGCAATCCTGGCCCTCTTAACAGACTTCTAGAAGAACTCGACGGCCCTGCATCTCTCTTAAATCTGTTCCTCTCCTTTTCACAGTTCTGGCATTTTAAGCGCTTGACATCCTCAGCTATTTTGGCTTTCTCCACCACTGTAGTGAAGTCGCGCTCCCTTTGCGGAGCAATCAGTACCCTAAGCTCATCTCTCAGCCCATCTTTAAAATGCACACTACGCTCGTATTTAGTAGCAACAATTCCACGCGCATAATGGCTTAACCTCAGGAACTCTGCCTCATATTCCACTACAGACTTATTTCCCTAAGTCAGGTTCAAGAATTCCTTCCTTCGGGCATCCACATAACTTGCCCCGACGTACTTTCCCTGAAAGGCCGTCTTAAAGAAATCCCACATTATCTGATCAACTAATGTACCTTCTTTCACAGTGAGCCACCACTGGTAGGCCTCATCCCATAGTAAAGATACTGCTCCTTTTAATTTCTGCTCCACCAAACAGTCCAAGTCATACATGATTTATTCAGTGGCCTCAAACCAGTATTCAGCCACGTTCGGGGCTACATAAGATACGCCCTTGAAAATTTCTACTCCATTTGCTTGAAGCCGTTTAGAAATCGACTCGCAATTCACCGTTCTAGTACTTGTTCCCGCAACCCTTTCTAAGACATGGAGCATTGCCTGGGATAGAGTATCATCCCCGGCTACCTGATCATAGGACCCAGTCTCAGTCACTGACGGCACTGGTGCATCCGCTGCAGGCGCAGGTCCCGACGCTAAAGATCCAGCCTGAACACTACCTCAGCCTCTACCACAGCCTCTACCACGTGCAGCTCTCGTACTCATATCAAATTATCTAATTACGAGTTTTATGCATTAGTCAAAATTTCTGTAACATCCCGAAACAGGGCCTAAATGGAACAGAGGTTACGAAACCACAAATCTGAGATAGAAAAGTTTATTACGATGAATTATCATGATTTACCGATTGACTAGATGCATGTGTTAGACTACCGATAAGAAATTTTCTAGATTGCATGTTTAATTTGTCTATTAGAGCTTATTTGTAAAAGTTGTTGTAATAGCCTGATTTAAGGCCTAAACGGAACGATAGTTTTGGAACCATGAATCCTAGGTCAAAAAAAAATATTCTGATTTAGTTTTAAGGTTTATTTATTGATTGAGTAATTGTGTGAAAATTTTGTGAAGAAATTTTATGTATAGATGCCTAATTTGATAATTAGGACTAAATTGTAAAAATTGTAAAATGTGAGTTCTAGATGTTAAAGGGGATTTAATTGAAATGAGTTCTTAAAGTGGAGGTCCTTATTTAGTAATTAGACCATTGGATAATTTGGTGGACAAAAATGGGCATGAATAGGACAATTTTGAAAGAAAAGCCTTTAAGGGCATTTTTGTCATTTGGTAATTAAAAGAATTAAAAAGGGAAAATAAAGCCAAAATTGGTCCATCTTCTTCGTGGAGGCCGAATATAGCATGGGGGAAGCCATGGTTAGGGTTTCCAAGCTTTCCAAGCTCAATAGTAAGTCCGTTCTAGCCCCGTTTTTAATGTTCTTTACGTTTTTGGAATCCCAGTAGCTCGATAAAGCTTTTTCTAGCCATAATTTAGGCTAGGGTATATATTTGGAAAAATACCCATAGGTGAAAAGTGTTTATTTTGATGTTTTATGATAGAATATGAGGTTTTAAATTATGCTAGACAACTTGTGCTACTCGGTTTTAAGTAAAAACGAGTAAAATGGCTTAATCGGTAAAAATACCTATTGTTCGTAAGTACATGTTATAGTGGGAATTTGAGGTTGATGTTGGTAAATAAATGATCAGCATGTCCTAAAACATAAGAATTTGGGATAAATTTTAACTTCCGAGCCTTGGGGCAAAGGTGTAAATATGCAAAATTTAGGGGCAAAATTGTGATTTTGCCAAAGTTTAAGTTAGGGACTGTTTTGAATAGTACATTAATTAATTAAGTGAAATATGATGTTTTAGATCCCAGAAAATGAGATTTGGACCTAGAACGGGAGAAAAATCGATAATAAAAAAAGTTGGTAAAATGGTCGTTTTGGCATCGAGGTAAGTTCATATGTTTAATAAGAAATTAATTATGCATATTTGGATGTTAAATTGGTATTTTAGTTATAAATATTTTAGTAGTGAATTTCAGATATAGTAATTATTGTTCGATAATAATTCGACATTGAAAAGATAAATTGTAAAAAGTTACATGTAACCCCATATCTGAAATATGGCCTTGTATGATATTGAGAAAGTATAGAAAAACATAGTTTGAAGGGGATAAGTTGAATCAAAAAGGATTCGATAGATAAAAAGTATCAGAAAGCCCCGTTTGAACCTTAGGAATGTTTGGGATTCGAATGTCATGACATTTGGGGTTATCAGACAGGATAAGAATAATCCATGTAAGTCCATATCAGACATATAGCTTTGAAAAGACAGGAATAATCCATCTAAGTCCATATCAGACATATGGCTTTGTAAAGACAGGAATATCTCATGTAAGTCCATGTCAAGAACATGGCATTGGCAGGCTATTATAAGGCAGGAAAACCCGAGTATCCTTAGTATTCCAAGTGGTTCAACGGGCTAATGTACATGTTAAATTACAGGAAGGTTCAGGTAAAGAAATGATAAACAGGTCCAAGTGAGTTCGTAAGAACACCATAGTTATTAGTTGAGGAAACTTTCAACAAAGGAAAGGTAATTTATGTTTATGAGTTTTCAGTTTACACCATGAAAATGACATAAGTTGAAATATCTTAATATCAGGAAGGATTATGACTATGACCAGTGAGATGATGTAGGCATACAAGGGAAATAGTAAGTGATGAGCCTATAGTATATAGAGCCTTTGGTAAGACCACAAATAAGTAAGTTGGGAAAGTAAGAATTTAGCAGTATTAATTCAAGCTGAAACAGCTTAGTAGTAAGCTAAATTTATTGTTACTACTTATTACTTTACATGTGAACTTACTAAGCTTTATAAGCTTACTTCTTTTCCTTTCCCATATTTCAGAGTACTTAAAAGCAAGCTCGGGTTGGAGGTCATCGGAGATCGCTTCACACTATCAACTATCAAGTTACCAAATGGGTATCTTCATTTACAAATGTCCTAGTTTATGACATGTATAGGGACTTAATATTTAGTAAGTGTCAATTATGATATGGCCAATGTATGGTAGGTAAAATATTTGATAAGGATTAGATATTGAAATAGCTAATTAAGAATATGTTTTGATGTTATGTATGCCTAAATGAAAGTGAATACATGGAAATCATGAAAAAGTGAAGTTAGGATTAAAATAGTATTAGATAGCAGCAGTGATGTGAATTTGAAAAATTACAAAAACATAGTAGACAAGGAATTAGATGGTGAGTGAGATATAGAATTAAATCTTAATGAGTCTATTTCCATATGAAAGAAACAAGGGAAGCAAAGGAGTTGTAAATTATGAGTTATAAGAATTTGAGTGAGACTGATTTAGATTGATTTCGCGATCCCCTATTTTGATTTTAAAAATTTACCATAAATTTTATATAAATAATTAGAAGTTATAGTTTATATTCCTAGATTCCTTATTGAGTCTAGTTTTTAATAAAATAAGTGGCATTGTTATTTGAATTTGGAACTAAGAGAAATTCATTTCGTAGTGAACAGAGGTCAGGGTAGTTGAGCAGTGAAACAGGTGAAACTTTAAATAATAAAATGTAAAAATTGGCTAAGTCAAAAATTCTAGAAAACAATTAGTAAGAACATATATGAGTCTAGTTTCAAAAAAAAATTTACAGAATTGAATTTCGAGTTGTGAAACTCGAGTTATGATTTTTTTAGGGACAGTGACGCAGTTGGATAGCTTTATTATAAAACAGGGAAATGATATGTTTTGTTCCATTTAAGTAATTGGGAAATTTTCATTAATCCTGGTTGGTCCCGAATCATTTCAATTGTATGATTTAGGGTCTCGATGACCCTTTTTAGGGACATATTGAATGAATGAAAATAAATTAATTTTAGAAGCAAATTTTATACCCAGGTTGAGTAAGTTAAGTCCGATAATGCCTCGCGCTCGACACCGGCAAAGGTCTCGGGTAAGGGGTGTTACAATTTCAGTTATTATTGCAGATGTTTTATGCAGAGTCATAGATTTTAGGGCTTTCTTCTCACAAATCCAGATCTATCTACAGTTTCCAAGTTCTAACGTGTATAGTTTTCTTATAGTCTCAATTGCCCTAACTACAGAGTCTCAATACTACCTACAGAGGCTTAGTACTATCTACAAAATATCTTAGTTTAATTATAAAAATAAAATAAAATAAATCAAATAAACTTACAGATTTGGGCCGGAGACTCGATGTGCCACACTTCAAAAATCAACCTTTCAGTAAGAAAATCATTTGTATTTTTAGGGAAAATTTTGGTGAAACATGTTTTCAAAACATTTAAAAATATTTTTTCAAAACCCATACCACAACCGAGTTGTTGCAACCTGGCTCTGATACCATTAAATATAACACCCTAAACCCGACCCAGACGTTACGCCCGGATCTGTAGGGTCACATGGCGATGACTTTGGAAACCATTTAGGTAATTTAAGAAAAGTTTAGTCCTTGTTTTAAACGAGTTCGTTTTGTTTGGAAACCTCGTTTAGGTTTAGATAAAAACCGTTTGGAAAACGTAATCAAGTTAAGTTACTGCATTGGGTTATGGTTATGCTCAAAGTTGTTGTAAGTGAGTGAAGAACAAAGGGTGTGGTTTTTCTTTACAAAACTTTCGTTATCAATTTTTAGTAGTCCAGTTTGATTAATTAACCAATTTCATGTGATATCCGCTCGAAATAAGTAAGTAACCAAATAAAAGTTAAAACCCTGTAATGGCCTTATTACATCACTTAAACCAAAATAGAAAATGACAATTAAAATGCAAAGAGTGAAAGTTCAACTGGTGCAGAAAATGAGTAAAAATCATGTGGCCACCTCGAGTCCATCACGGCACCAAATCCGCTAAGTCTGGAGGTTAGCTGCTCATGTTAAAATTAAAATAGTGAGTTCATGGAAACTCAGTGTGCAACTCCCCATCAAAAAAGAGTGGGCCAAAGCCCAAAACAGAAATAGATCGGGCCTAAACCCATAACAAATACAGAATATATATAATATGCAGATCTCACCCCAGCCAGCCATCACACCACCCGTACCAGCCCATCAAACCATATGGGGAATAACTCAACCCACCCAGCCCACACACCAATATGCAGCCACGCTGATAATAACAGAATGTTGTGGCGAAGCCACCAGAATCAGAATATGTGGCAAAGCCACTGTTAACAGAATTATGTGGTAGAGCCATTTTTACAGAACTTCCTCCATAATAATCCCAACCCTATGCAGATTCACAGAATAGATCATATCATGCTTATGAATTAACAGATATGGATTTAATCATGCAAAAATCATTAATCTAACTTCTAGGGGTATAATAGTCTTTTTATAGAATAAGGATAAAATGGTAATTTTACCTTTCAAGGGTATTTCAGTCACCCTGTCAAGTCTAAGTGTTTTATTACCAAATACGACCCTCTGGTAGGTCTACGTTGCCTTACGCAACCCAGATTCATAATTCAAGTCAAAAGTGTCTATGGGCCCTACAGCCCCTATTGGGCCCATGAAGCTCCACTCGTCCATATGGCCCATTAATCCTAGTTTTATGTCCAGAGTTATAGATATTACCATCTAGCATGTTACTAGTTACTTTCCCAAAAATTTACCCCAATCGGGCCCGTAGGCCTATTGGGCCCATCGAACCCAAAATGGTCTGACTGGGCGAAATAGCGCAATTCGATCTCCTCAGTCCAAAACGCATCATTGTGGGTTCAGGTCGGCCCACAAGCGTTCGCATGCCAATGGGGCCTTGAAATGCTGGCATTCCAGCATTTTGGCTTTTGCCGATTTACACTACAAATGGTGTAGTTACACACCTGATTTCGTGATTTAGACAGCCAGCACGCACTCAACCTATTATCATAACAACAGTCATCAGTAACTTAACCAACACTTAACACATCCATGCTCAAAAGTTTGTTCCTCGGTTACTTACCACCACCTTGCTTGTCTATTGTCACTTGCGATTACCTAGCACCTTCCGCACTGATCAAAAGCCGATAGATCTGAGCACCTATGGTTAACGATAGAACCAATCAACAAAAAGGGATTACAGGAGTGTTAACTTCCAAACTGAACCTTTACAAAATGAGATGAGCCGAAATGACAATAATTGAAGTCTAAAACAAGAAATACTTACCCAATACGTTTGACTGCTTTATTGAAATCTAAAAGTAGTCGCCCTCTAGCTTAAACTTAGCATACTTGAAGACCGAATCGAGATTCAACAATGAAGCAGAGATTCGGCTAAAATAGCGACACAATAGGGTGAATTCTTATAGAAAGGGTATTCGATTTAGGGATTCATTTATCAAGATAGAGTGGTATCCGGGTATAAAAGAAATAAGTAGGGAGTGCTTAGGTTCGGCCTAAGTAAGGTGTAACAACAAAAGAAGCAATGGAGAATGCAAGAGAAGAGATAGCTATAGCATGCACACGACAAAGGGTTAAGAGTTTTCGGTTTTGAAGAAATCAGCCAAAAAGGATCTAAGGGAATCAATTTCCAAATAAAGAAGAAAAGAGGAAGAGTAGAAGAAGAAGGGAGTAGGTTTTGGCTACCAAGGAGAAGAGAGTAGAAGAAGAAATTTCAATAGATAATTCGGCACCAACCATATACACTAAACCCTGAATGGTCACAAGCTACTTCCCAAAATAAGAGTCTCGAAAAACCTAAAGGAGAAATCGGCACCTACTACACCAAATGCCGAAACATAACAACAAAAAAATGACTCAAAACCCCGAAGAAGCAATCGGCTTTCACCCCTAATCCTCAATTTCCTGAAAAACCAACTCCAATGCTCAATAGCCGAATTTTCTCTCCCAAGCACCCCACATTTGGCCAACTTTATCCCCACACCCACATCCTTAAATTTTCTCCTTGATTTACTCCAACCTCCTATTCAAATTCAAATTGAATTCCATGACCAATTCAACTTTTACCAAGTCTTCAATGAATTTCCAGTCTTTGTATCCAACTCAATCACTTACTAGGTCCATGCAGCAAAATAGCAACCATTAGTTGTTAATGTGCTTCGAACCTTGGCTCTCCCATCTACTATCTCACGTCATCGCTTGGCCCCACATGTGGCGTCATTTGCCTCTTTTCCAGGCCTTTTTGTAACCTAAAATTCCAACAACTATAACCAAGCCTTACGAACCAACACCCATAATCCCCTAAGCCCAAAAATCAAAATTTTGCTAAAGGTTTGGCTTAACCCCGAGCCTTTCCAAGACCCTCCAAACACACCCAAAACCTCACTCTAACACACCCAAACATGAAATTATCGAATGAAGCAAAAAATCACAGAACCCTAAAATTTGGGGCGTTACAAATACACTAAGGTGTATAAAACCACAATCCAATAAGTCTTGCAATTGTACTTTTAATTATTTCAATTCCGTAGGTGACATACGATAGGGGGAATTGACACCGGAGTCGTACCAGGAAGCACTTCAATTGCAAACTTAACCTCTCCATCTGGTGGTAATCCTAGTAATTCTTCGGTAACACAATTTCAATTCCATAGGTGACATACGATAGGGGGAATTGACACCGGAGTCGTACCAGGAAGCACTTCAATTGCAAACTCAACCTCTCCATCTGGTGGTAATCCTAGTAATTCTTCGGAAACACATCAGGGAATTCAAAAATAGTTCAAATTTTACTGCATTAGCTATCAACAAAATTTGAATTGAAAACATAAGTTAGAAAAGCTTCACAACCCTGATTAAGAAGTTTATTAGCTCATATTTCTGAGATTATACGAGTTGAACCACTTGTTCGAATACCATTCACCTCAATCTTATCACCATCCACTAATACAGATTGTCCCAGCATGCTAGACACTACCATTGATACTCTAGACATCTCAAATTTTAAACTTCTCAACTCAATCAATTTAGTATTAACATATGAATGTGAAGATCCCGGATCTATCAAAGCATAAATAGGTTCTGAATGTAATAAAAATATACCTGCCACAACATCATTTGCATCACCATCCTCACAAATCTGCATAACATAAGCTCGAGCTGGCATTCTGGCCTCTGACTATTAAGTAACAAAATCATTTCCCTTTCTAGCACTACCTCTCGAAAATGAATTATTACATATACCTTTGAGAATAAATGAACATATAGAACACCTAGAAGAGATCACTACAGGATACTCCACTATAACAGCTGCATTCAAATATCTTTGTAATTTCAACACTATCCCACTAACTACTACAGTTGTTAATGATCCCACATTATCCCAACCACTAAAAAAATCAATTCAGAAGAAATTTCGATTTACTTGTTCTTTACATACCATACCTGAATAAGTAGATTACTCATGAATAACTTCTTTCTTAATAGTGACATTACGTATCCCGAATAATATTTAGAAAAATCTGATATCTCTTCTAGAACTCTCTTTACTTGCTAACCCATCCTTGTCTCTAGCTGCGTTATTATTCATTCAGCTATTGAACTCTTTAGTTTCACACTTGTAAGCTTAAGGAATATAAATCTTGTTAATTTCGTTGTATAAGACTATACATGTGAGAGGGTGAATGTTGTAAAGCCTCAAAATTTGACTCTCATATATACACACATATAACGTAACGTTTATCATCAACATAATCATTATAATCATTCGACATTTTCAACTATAAAACAAAAAATATATATATCAACATCCAAATCTTAACTCAATTCGACTCAATTATGGCATGTACTTCTAGACTCGATTACGAGCTCAATTTAGTTAGAGAATTAGCTAAACTTGGCTCTGATACTAATAAATGTAATATCCCATAACCCTATTCTAATGACAGATAAGGGTTAGGGGGTGTTACACAAGTTATGTTATGTTGGTGTATAGTATTCGCCTAAGTAACACGCTATTGGCATACTGAGTCTATGTGAATTCTGTATATGCCATTGTGCATACTTTATAATGTGGAATGATTTCTCTGAAAGATTGGTTTGTGCTATTAGTATTTTACTTAAGATCTCATAGAACTCACTAAGTTCATTTGAACTTACCCCGTTACCCCTTTCCTTCTAAGGTCTACTGTTGAAGGAAGTCTTTCTAAAAGATTACACCAGAAGACATTTACTGCTGTGAGATATCTGTTTAGTTGTGTTATGCATAATGATAGGGTGAAGTCTGATTGTATTTTATGAATGAGTTGTACTTAAGACTCATATTGAGGATTTATGATTTAATGAAGTTTCTTTAAAGTTTATGGAATGATTTGAAAGTATTATATTTTGGGTTGATAAAGATACCTTATTGAAATTTTATATGCCATTGGAGGGCTTATACTTTATTTTCTATATATTTATTTATTTCAAACACTATAGTTTTACAATGATTATGCCAGAAACAGTTTTGAAGAAGAATGATTTCTAAATAATGACGCGTCTTACTTGGATCCTTTTAAGGGATCGGGTTTAGCGTGTTACAAATAAGTTTTCATACTAGGACTTCAATTCAAATAAAAATTGTAACACCCATCACCCGATCCAATCACTAGGTTCGAGTTATGAAATGCTATGACGAAATAGTTACAACATTTAATAATCAATTTATATTATAAAACAAGCATTCATAATCATAACATTTCATAAACATGTCATACGATTTTTTCCTGAACCTGATCAAGCTTACAAAAGCTCATTTTCTAAACCAAACATGAAATAAGACCAAATTGTAAAGTTTTCAAAGTTTCCAATACAAGTATAGATGCTTCTGAACATGTATCGATACCATTTTCAACTTTGATGTTTTAGGAAAATAGATAAAAATCAATAGTATCGATACTTCATTTATAAAGTACTGATACTTAATCTAGTACTGAAACCAATTTGTGGTTCTTCTTCTTTTGTAAAAACAACATGAAGATCAATTGTAACATCCATAACCCATACCTATTGCTGGATTAGGGTTATGAAGTATTACCATACAATCCAGAACAATCAATAACAGATAGCATCAAGTTGCCTAATTAATTAACAAAATTTCATAATACTTTGAATCGGAGTAATATGTATATTTATAGGCATTAAAATAAGCCTACGAGGCATTAAAACGAGCCTACGATGCCTTAAAATTAGTTTAGGAGCAATTAATGACCAATTTGAAACAAATAAAAAAGTTTAGGAAAAATTGAAAATTTTCAAAATAGGATTCACATGGTCGTGTGACACAGCCTAGATTGTGTGGTTCCAGACATGGCCGTGTGGCCAACCGTGTGACGGACAGTGTACCTTTCGAAACAATTTCACACGCCAGTGTCGTAGACCGTGTGTTGGCCCGTATAGTTTCAAAATACCCTCACACAGTCGTGTTCTAGGTCGTGTTCAATTTGATGTTGGGTCACATGGCCGTGTCGCAGGCATGTGCTAGCCCGTATGGAAACTACACTTAACAAGTCCAGGGCACACGCCCATATGGGTTGCCCGTGTGTGGCACATGGCTGTGTGATAGCCCGTGTGTACTAAAAAATGACCAAAATCATGCTATCTCTTTTTTTTTTTTTTTGCAATTGCATAGGAATCCAAACCAAGTCATACCAATCCAACACATATCTAGAAACAATTCATATATTCATTTACCCTATTACATGCCATATAAGCCAAGATGTTTACAAAATCTACCATAAAGAGTCCTCGGGATAGTGTGATTCTTCAAGTTGATTCGATCCCCCAACTACAAAATACAATCTACAAAACAAACGCAAAACAGGAGTAAGCTTACTTGAAGCTTAGTAAGTTTGTTATATCAACGATAATCTTACTAAATTTAAACATATCAGATCAAATTATACGATTAATTAACTACGTTCATGTCAATCATAGCTAACAACAAGTGGGTATTATACAGCACATTAGTTTAATTCATATTCTAAGTCATCGTTTAGTAAGATCTCAAGTCAACAATATCCAATACGAATCATTACACTGGTGCGAAGCCTGCTAGGCATCAAGCCCAATAAACATTCGAATAAAGCCTGCTAGGCTCAAAGCTCGATAAGTCTCCGACACAAAGCCTGTTAGACTCAAAACCTGATAAGTCATCGGCATGAAGCCTGTTAGGCTCAAAACCCAATAAGTCACTGGCACAAGGCCTGCTAGGCTCAAGCCCCGCTACAATACACCGACATAAAGCCTGCTAGGCCCAAGGCCTGATATAATACACTGCCATAACAACTCAATTCTATTATATATTCCCAACAATCAACATTCAACTTTATAATACTAAAGCTAAAAGAGTAAATCCAATAAATAAATAATATGAACATCAAACTTACAAAACCAACTTGCAATAATGGCTCAAGTACAGGGACTATCCACCAGTAAGACATCCAATACCAGCACCTGAAACTGTATAACCCCCAATGACTTGTCTTTTGTGTTCCAAGTATTTACGAGGTTCATATGGGTCATTTACTATGTCCATTTCAATTTACCTTCTTTACATGATACCATTACGAGCACACATTCATATAGTTCTTATTTATCAGACATAACACTGAATTAACTAATAATACAATTTAGTCCAATTTACAAATTGCCATATATCAATCAATTTAATTCATTTGTAACATAAATAATAACTATCATATCATATAATCATTTAAGCATTTTTTTTTCACATGAATTCAATTATATTCTTTCCTCACTTCTAATCATGACCCTTAATTATAATTTCATTTCAATTTGATCCAGTTCCATAATTTAATATTTACTATACAAGCAAATTTAAATACAATATATTCAAGAAAATTTAAATACAATATATTTAAATTATTCAATAATTCATAGAACAACAACTAAATCAATTACTTTCTTGTACGAACTTACATGACTGATTTGCAGTAATAGTTTAGAGTATCTCAATCATTTATCGACATTTTATCAATTTATTATTTCAATTTTCATTTATGCACATGAATATAATCCAACATTATGTAATTAGGTTAATATAATATCTATAAAAATGTACTAAAATTAAACCAAATGAACTTACTATACTAACTGCAGCTATAATGAAAGTTCAGGGACTATTTAGTAATTTTCTCTTTTCCTCGATTATCTGCTCATCCTTGATCTAAATAATAATATCATTAAATTATCAATTTCCAGCAACATAATTAACTATTTTATGCAATTAAGTTCTTTTTGACATTTTTACAAAACTACCGCTAACATTTTATTTTTATGCAATTTAGTCCTTAAGCTCAAAACTTGCAATTTAACCAATTTTAATCAAATTTAAGTTGCAGCCAAACTATATACCATGCCATTTCAGCACATACTTGCTATTATTTCACATCAAGTACTTATAATTCAATCACTTTAACATTTTAGTCCTTTAACCTTAAAATTACTAAAAATTACTTTACCAAATAGTCTTATCTAACAACTATTAAAAGATTATGATCTGGTTATAGATTATCATACGGGGAAAGCCAATGTGGCGGCAGATGCTTTAAGTAGAAAATTATTATTTGCTTTGTAGGCATTGAATAATCAGTTGACTTTATCCGATGATGGTTCAATCATAGCTGAGTTAAAAGCTAAACCGATATTTTGGCAGCAAATCTGTGAAGCTGAGAAAGATGATAGTGAATTACAAGCAAAACGGATATAGAGTGAATCAACTTCTGATTTAGAATTTTAAATCGGGTCTAAAGATTGTCTATTACTTAGAGGTAGAGTATGTGTACCAAGAAATTCAGAGCTTATACAAAAGATTTTGCATGAAGCTCATAATAGTACCATGTCTATGCATCTAGGGAGTAACAAAATGCATAATGATTTTAAAAAGATATGCTGGTGGCCCAGAATGAAACGCGATATTTCTGAATATGTATCTAGATGCTTGATATGTCAGTAAGTTAAAGTTGAAAATCAGGTACCTTCGGGTTTGCTACAACCAGTTACAATACCGGAATGGAAGTGGGAAAGAGTTAATATGGACTTTGTGTGGGGATTACCCTTGTCTCTGAAAAAGAAAGATGCCATTTGTGTAATTGTCGATCGGTTAACAAAGTCTGCACACTTTATTCCAGTACGTATGGATTTCTCTTTGGATAGATTGGCTGAATTATATATGCCTGAGATCGTTAGATTACATGGAGTGCCACTCTCCATTATTTCAGACAGGGATCCTCGATTTATATCTTGATTTTGGAATAAGTTGGAACAAGCTTTGGGTACTCAATTGCACTTTAGTACCACATTTCATCCTCAAACTGATGGTTAGTTAGAACGTGTGATTCAGGTACTTAAAGATATGCTTTGGTGTTGTATTCTAGAATTTAAAGGTAATTGGGAAAAATATCAGCCTTTAGTTGAATTTGCCTACAATAATAGCTGTTAGTCTAGTATTAAAATGGCACCGTACGAGGCTTTGTATGGTCGTAAATGTATAACTCTGTTGTATTGGATTGAACTCAGTGAGAAAAAGATACACGGAGTTAATTTTGTTTGTGAGACTGAAGAAAAGGTGATGATGATTCGAGATAGCTTGAAAGCAGCCTCTGATCGTCAAAAGTCTTATGCCGATCTTAAATGAAAAGAAATAGAATTTCAGGTCAGCGACATGGTATTCTTGAAAGTATCACATTGGAAGAAAGTTCTCCGGTTTGGTCGTAAAGGAAAATTGAGTCCATGGTTCATCGGGCCATATGAGATTATTGAAAGAATTGGACCTGTTGCTTATCAGTTGGCATTACCACCTGAACTTGACAGAATTTCATAATGTTTATCATGTGTCCATGTTACGACGGTATAGACCAGATCCTTCACATATTATTTTTCTGACAGATGTTGAGATTTAGCCTAATATGACTTACAGTGAAGAACCTATCAGAATTCTGGCACGAGAAACAAAAGAGTTAAGATATAAAAAAGTAGCTCTCGTAAAAGTTCTTTGGCAACGATATGGAATAGAAGAAGCTACTTTGGAACCGAAAGAAACAATGAGGGAGCAATACCTGAACCTCTTTACTGGTAAAATTTTCGAGGACAAAAATTCTTAAGGGGGAGAATTGTAACAGCCCATTTTTAGTAAAATCGAAACAGTGGTTTCGGGACCACAAATTCGAGCTAGAAAGAAAATTTATTTTATTATTATTGCATGGTCTGTATTATGATAGGAGTGTTATATGAAAATTCTGATAAGAAAATTTTATTGATTATGTGTTTAATTATGAAAAGGACCAAATTGCATAAAATGCAAAAGTTAAGTTCCAGTAGCTAAAAGGATCAAATAGTTATGGAATTCAAAATAAGAGGTCCTTATATGGTAAATAGACCATTAGGAAAAAGTTTATGGATATTTATGGTGAATCATCCATGGAAATTTAAGAAACGAAAAGGACTAAATTGGAAATTGAATTAATAAAAGATGATAACTGATTAATTAGAGAAAATATCATCTTATTTCACCTTCTTCCCCAAATATTTTCTATGGAAACCCTAGGAAAGAGAAATTAAGCTTTCTTGGCATAATTGGGTAAGTAATCTTGTCCCGGCTTTAGTAATTTTTATATTTTTGAGATCGAGATAGCTTAATCTATCTACTTTGGGGATTAATTTGAAAAGTTATCAAAGTATAGAAGTTTTTCAATGGATGAATGTGCTGAAAATTTGAAATTTATGGTAGAAAATAAAAGGTTGTTGATTGATAAACAACTTTTACAAAGTGAATTTTGATGAAATTGTGATTTAGGGACTAAATTGTAAAGTTGCAAAATCTATGGAAAAATTTTGATTTTTGTGAAATTTATGGACTATTATTGTTATATATGAAAATTGGCTAGGCTTGGAATAAAGGATAAATTGCATGAATTTGATTTTCCGAGCCTAGGGATGACATTGGAATTTATGAAAAGTATAGGGGCAAAATGGTAATTTTCCCTAGGATGTAAATTGAATCTAATTGAATGTTAATTGTATTAAATTTATGATTAAACTCATTTATATAGATCCAGAAAGACCAAATACGAAATTAAATCGAGGAAAACAAAAAGTGTCGGATTAGTAGATTTTCTTATACGAACGAATATTGAGGTATGTTCGTGTAACTTAATTATATAATTATATGCTTGAATTGATGTGAATTGTGTAAATGCCATATATATGAAATTGGTTATATATCTGACAAAGTTCGATAAAAAATTAAATCCCATTTAAATAATGAAATTCGATGGATACAAAATTTTCCGATTGGTTGTGGTCCTGCATGTGTTGCGGACACACCATAGCTCCTATGAGCACCCCGTATTAGCTCTCTCAAGCTTTTTTTTATAGTGTTCTTGCGAGCTTCCCGTTATAGCTCTTCGGAGCATCCCGATAGGTTGTGATCCTACATTTGTTGTGGACACGCCTTAGCTCTTATGAGCATCTTGCATGAGCTTCCCGTTAAATTGGCTCTTTGTGAGCTTCCTGTTAGTGCTGACTTGAATTTCCCGATATATGGCTATCCAGAGCTACCCAATATGGTTCTTTGTGAACTTCCCGATAAGGTTCTTTATGAACTTCCTGATATGGTTCTTTGTGAACTTCCTGATTATGGCTCTTATGAGCTTCCCATTATATAACCTAGATAAGCTTCCTGATAGGCTCTTTATGAGCTTCCTAAATGGCTCTATGTGAGCTTCCTGTTTGAAGGCTCGAGAGTGTGCTTCCCGATTATGTGCCCTAATTGGGTACCCCCAAATATGAATTGACAGGTTTTAGTTTTGTATACTTTAAGTGTACTATACGAGTGTATCCCTTGATATTTCAAATAAATTCAACGAGAAATTCCCGACGTGGTTAAATTGAATTTGAAATGAAATGCCATGGAAATGTACATGTAATATGGAATAATGGTATAAAAAGTAAATGTATATAAAAGACATTAAATGATGAGCTCATCCATGTTCTTGGTATTATGTGAATTACTAGTCTAACATGATTGTTAAAGTTGTGTTTTAGGCTATAAACCAAAATTGCTTGGGTGTATTATTACATGCTTATCTTAAATGTAAACATATGGTAAGTTAAATTCCTATTATACGAACTTACTAAGCATTGATGCTTACTAGGTTTATTTTCTTCTGTTTTATAGTGCTTGGAAGCTTGTAAGGTTGGAGATCGGTCTGAGTATCATCACACTATCTTCCAGCTCATTTTGGTATAAATATAAATCTTATTTTGGTATAATGGCATGTATAGGTTTATTTTCTTCTATTTTATAATGCCCGAAAGCTCGTAAGGTTGGAGATCGGTCTGAGTATCATCACACTATCCTCTAGCTCATTTTGGTATAAATATAAATCTTATTTTGGTATAATGGCATGTATAGGCTATTAGGCCAATGTTGGTATGAAATGGATGTTTGTAAACTAGCCATTGGAATGGCTAGAATGGTATGTTTTAGGATATAATTATAAGACCATATCATGTTTGATATGTTTTGAAATGGTTAAGTAGTATATGAAATATGAATCAAATGGTAAATGAATTTGAAATAGTAGAAATGATGCAAATTTACCTAAAGACTAATAAAAATTTGATGAGCTTAATCATTTGAATATATATGTTAATATAACTTACATAGTACTTGTATTAAGCTTGATTTATATTACTTGAATTGGTTGGTATATGTTTGTAAATGTTGGTGTAGGTTGTTGGCAAATTTTGGGTGAGAAATGAGGCTAAGAAATGGCCTTATTTTGTCCACACGGGTAGACACATGGGCGTGTGTCTTGACCGTGTGTGACACAGGGCCTGGTACATGGGCATGTGGTTTGGCCGTGTGTCCCCTGCATCTTAAAATTGAGAAATAGAATGCTCATAATTGGGCACACGGGCAGAGACATGAGCGTGTGTCTCAGCCGTGTGAAACACATAGCCTAGCACACTGATGTGTGTCATGCCCGTGTGAAACCTGTACCTAATTTTCGAAAATTAAATTGACCACATGGCCTAGCACACGGGCATGTGGCTTAGCCATGTGACCCATGCACTTAATTAAATTACAAGTTAGAGAGTTACACGGGTTAAGGACATGAGCGTGTGCCCTACCACATATACCACACGGCCTGAGACATGGGCATGTCACACATAGCCTGACCACATGGGCATGTGACCCCTGTATATAAGGAAAATTTTGAAATTTTGCAAAAAATTCTCTCAGGTCCTGATTTAGTCCCAACTTGTTTCTAATGCTTAAATTGGGCTTCGAGGGTCCAACTAAGGGACAATATGAATAGTTTTGAATTTGAATAGAAAATGACATGAATTATCTATATTTGTTCTGTAAATTTTGGTAATGCTTCGTAACTCTATTCCGGCGACGGATACTGGTTAGAGGTGTTACACCTCTTGTGACTATTCGGTTTTTGAAAGAAAAAAAATTAAAAAGATGATAGTATTTTAGCTTTTATTTTATTTACATTATATTTAATTATAAAATTACCATTTTAGCCTTTTAATTCTATTCAATTTTAACAATTTCAAGTCCATTACTGTCCATAATCATCACCTATAGTATATTTACCATTCAATGAGGGTTTAATTGCACAATTGATCCTTCAATTGTTTTAATTTATTAGTTAATTAAACTTTATTTCAATTTAATGCTAAACTAATTAAGACTAAATGAATAAATAACCCAAAAGTTAGTTGATTAATCATATCCATCAACGCTTGGACTTTTTGACCAGTGTTAAATTACCATTTTGGTCCCTTTACTATTTTAAATCTATAACAATTAACTTTTACATCTTTTACAATTTAATCCTTTTACAGTAATTAAGTAATAAATCATCAAAATTACCAGACCAAACTTCAATTGACATGTAATACGACTCTATAAATATTTAATAAAAATATTTATGGTCTTAAGTTACGAAAATGAGGTCTTAATACCTCGTTTTCAATAACCACTTGACTTTTGAACCAAACCAATTATACTAACTTTTAATTCAGTTAGTTAAAATTCCTTAAATAAAAATTCAATATAAAAATTGTTATTGACTCGTATAATTTAAATACTAATTATACGAACTCACTTGTCAAATTTTTGGTCTAGAAACCACTATTTTCGACACCATTGAAAGATGGGTTGTTACATTAATTGTATCGATACCCTTGTAAAGTATCGGTACTATAACACCTCTCACCCGTCCCGATAGTCGAGTTTGAGTTATTGAATGCTACGGTCAATACCAGGATAGTTACAACTTTTAATAATCGATTTATACAATAAAACAACCATTCATAATCATAACATTTCATAAATATGTTATACGATGTTTTCTGAAACTTGATCGAGCTTACGAAATCTCATTTGCTAAACCAAATATGAAATAGGACTAGATTGTAAACTTTTCAAAGTTTCCAATACAAGTATCGATATTTTTGAAATGGTACCAATTAACTTCAATGTTTGAAAAAACTGATTGAAAAATCTTTTGTAAAAACAAAACAAAGATCAATTGTATCGATATCCTTGTAAAATATCGGTACTCTGATATAAGTATTGATACTTAAGTTTGGTATCGATACCATTTTGGACTCGATATTTGAAAAATTGATTGAAAAATACTAAGTATCGATACCTTCACCTATAGTATCAATACCTCTATGCCAAATATGTCAAAACTTTCCACTTTGGCCCCTTTTCATGCCCAAACTTTCACAACTCAAATATTGTATAATACATCTCAAAACCTGCATCAAAACTCTAATAAAACATACCAATTCATATACCAAAACATAGCATCAACCGCTTTCCAATAAACTAAACTAATGTACCTCAATTTGATACTCAAATCATTTCCAACTACTTGATCAATTCCTACCAAATCAACTACGTATATTACCATTGTATACCATCATGGCCTCATACTAATTTAAATATATCTTTTGGAATCTATTCAAATCATAACATTTTACCGAGTCAAACACATTTTCACATTTATATACTTAACCATTACCAAGCCAATACCAAGCATCATTCATAGTGTAAATTTTATTATCATCCAAAGTAAACCCTAATAAGTTAACACCTATGTACATACCACATAACCAAGTTAAAATGATCAAAATTTAATCAAGCGATAAGCTGTATAGTGTAAGCTTCGTGACGATCCGACTGACACATTTCGCAAATTCGAAAACTACAGACAAAGAAAACAACGATAACCATTGATTGATTTGTAAATTCATATTAAAAGAACTTAACTTACCTTAACATTTGAATAATTCAATAATAGAAACACATAGGCATAAGTATGATAATCCATGACATCCTTATATGTTCATACTCAATCTATCATCATAACAAACGAGTTGGTACCTTAACATGATATGATCGTAGAACCCATTTACATATGCATTCATACGAACTTATACCATTTACCATTAAACCTTCATTCATTTTACAAACATGAAAACTAATTTCATGATCAATCCTTCTATCCATTTCATTTCCCTTTATCTACCATTTTCGTATTTGAACTGTTCAGACAAGCTTTAGAGATTTCACAACATGCGCTGAATCTCAAACCATCAATAAAGAGGTAATTTGATGCTGCTCATACAAGTTTCAGAGAATCCGTAACACGTGTTGGATCTTAAGCCATTGATAAAGAATGATTCAATTTTGCTCACACAAGTTTTAGAGAATCCACAACACATGCTAGATCTCAAGCCATCAATAATTAAATTCCTGATCAAACACCCAATTCCTTTTTGGACACTAATGATATACCATTCATACTTTAAACATTTACTAGTTCATATGGCATTCTTATTGTATTTGCTATGTTTCTATTTTTGTATCATCGTTACATAAACATTCCATCCAATCATATAAACAATTCATATTTATTTGTTATCTCGTAACTATTCGTAATTGTTCTATATCTCATACTTTTTTATTTAGTCCATTCAATATCAAAAGTTACTATTTTCGCACCAATTCAATCAACAAGAAAATTGATATAATACAAACACAACAAAAATTAATATAGTAAGTTCCATATGAGCTTACCTGGCAAAAACAACAACAAACAATGTGCTAGGGACTAATTTGTATTTTTTTCTTTTCTGCGATTATCCTTTGATTGGTTTAGATCCCGCTCTATACGATAATTCATTTTAATTTATCAATTCTAACTACTTTATAGCATCCTATAAAATGTATATAACAGATCAATTTCATGTTTTGAATGTTTCCTAAAATTTTGTATTTTATTCAATTTAATCCCTAAAAGCGAAATTACTATAACTTCCAAATTTGAGTCTTGATTTCAAAACCAATTTCAATTAAATCCTTCTAAGGTTCTCTACTATCCATAATTATAAATTTTTCATCTAATTTTAAAATATTTACACTTTTATCCCTATTTTTAAAAACTAACAATTAAACTTTACAAACTAGTACTTTTTCATTTCTAAGCTTAGAATCTAAAAATTTAGTATCAAAAGCTTCAAGAAATCAACAATGACAACTTTTGAAAACTTTAATAGTCTTGTAAAATAGTACACAGGTAAGCTAAATCAAGTTCCCGGGATTTAAAAAATGTAAAATTACAAGAAATGGGCTTAAAATCACTTAATAATTGAAGGTTAAAGTTTAGAAGCTTTGAAACCCTATTTTCCCTTGTTTGTACGGTGAAGAAGATGAAGGTAAGAAAAATGTTTTGATTTTTCTTTTTAATCTGCATTTTATACGTAGTTTAAAATGAATAAACTTAATTAATTTAGTTTAAACCTTAATTAACTTAATATTAATCATCATTAAGCAAATATAAGTGGAAGATGGCATCATCTACCACTATTTACTAATAGAAATTGGTCTAATTTCTTAATTGGTCCTTCAACTACTTAAAAAACTATAGCGATAAACTTTTACTACTTTTACAATTTACTCTGTGTACCTTAATTAACTATCCAATTGACAAATTTCAAGGACCAACCTTTAATTAAATTGTATCCTAACCTTGTAAATATTAAAATAATAATATTTATTGATTCGATCATTGAAAATGGGGTTCCAAAACCACCATTTCTGACACCACTGAAAATAGGTTGTTATAACTCTCCCCACTTAGGAAATTTCATCTTCGAAATTTTTACTTGAGAATAGGTTAGGGTACTATTATTTCATGATGTCTTCCTGTAATGACCCAAAATTCACGAGCGTAGGAAAAACGAGTCATAGGGCCTCCGTCTTAGTAAACCGAGTTAGAAAATAATTATTAGGAATATTTGTGAATCTAGTTGTGTGCTTAATTAAGTTTTAATTAGGAGAATTTAACTCAATTTAGAGAATTTAGGGAAAAGGACTAAATTGAATAAAAGGTAAAAGTCTAATTATAGATTAAAAGAAAGTAAAAAGGACCAAAAAAGAAAATATGCCATTTGATATTAGATGAGGCGACAAGTGCATAAAAATCAAAGATTTTTATTGCATAAGTAATATATTAAATTATTATATTCATTATTTATTAATTTTATATTAGATATATATTACTATTATTATTATTATTATTATTATTATTTGATATTATATGAAATAAATTAGGATGATGACAAATGTGTGGTGACTAAAATGTACATGTGTAAAATATGTAGTTAGAGACTTGTATTATAATTAGATATTTAAAGATATTTATAAATTAAATAATAATATTATAAGATTTTTGTATAACAAATAAATAAATTTATGCTAAATAATTAATTAATTAAGTATAGAGTAAAATGAAATAAAAAGAACTAAAAGAAACAAAAGAAAGGGAAAGAAGGAGAGAACCATTCGAAAACAAGAAAGAAAGGAAGAAGAAAGAAAAGAAAAAGGTGAAATTGTAACATCCCGAAATAGGGCCTAAACGGAACAGTGGTTGTTAAACCACTAATCCAAGATAGAAAAGTTTATTTCGATAAATTTTTATGATTTACTGAGTGATTAGATGCATGTGTTAGAATATTGATAGAAAATTTCATGAATTGCATGTTTAATTTGCCTATTAGGGCTTAATCGCAAAAGTTCATAAATATGAGTTCTAGATAGGAAAGGATTAAATTGAAGAGCATAATTGAAGTAAAGGTCCTTAAATGGTAATTATACCATTAGGTTTTCATGGACAAAAATGGACATACATAGGTAGAAGTAACCAAAGTTTTAATGAAGGGCATTTTAGTTATTTGGTAATTAAAAAGATTAAAAAGGGAAAAAGATGGCAAAATGTTATCATCTTCTTCATTAGGCCGAATGTCAAGGGTTCTCCATAGCTAGGGTTTGTTTCAAGCTTCCAACCTTCATAGTAAGTGATTCTAAGCCTCGTTTTTAATGTTCTTTCCATTTTTGGAGTCCCGGTAACTTGATTTAGCTTAATCTAGCAATAATTTAACCTAGGGTTCATATTTGGAAAAATACCCAAAGGTGAAATGTGTTTATTTTGATGTTTTATAATAGAATATGAGGTATTAAATTACGTTAAACAACTTGTGCTACTCAGTTTTAAGTAAAAACGAGTAAAATGGCATAACCGATAAAAATACCTAATGTTCATAAGTACATGTTAGAGTGAGAATTTGATGTTGCCATTAAGGGAAAATGATCAGCATGTCATAAAACATAAGAATTAGGGATAAAGTTTAATTTCCAAGCTGTGGGGAAAAAGTGTAAATATGCAAAAGTTTTGTAACACCCCAAACCCAGCCTAGACGTTATTGCCAGATCTGGTGGGTCACATGGAAGTTACGTTCGAAATCGGATTTATCGATAAAAGTCTCTTCTTAATTTAAAAGCTCCGTTTAACTCTTAGACATAGAATAAAATTCGATTGAGTCTATTTTTTTTAAAGGTGAAAACGTATTAGTAAAATAGTTGACATATTTATTATATTCGTTTATTTAAAATATTTGGAAACAAAACGTGTGAATTTCTTGAAAATGTTTAATATTAGTTTTGAAAACCTGATAAACTATTCTACCAGTTTAAAATGATAAAACAGCTCAAGTAACGATAGTTAAAGCAAAAACTCCATAATGGCCTTATTATATAAATGAAACCCAAATAGAAAATTAAATAAACCAAGTCCAGAAGCAGAAGGCAAGTGGCCACCTCGAGTCCCTCGTAGCTCCAAATCGTCTATGGCTGGGGGTTACCTGCACATTTAAAATAAAATGTGAGTTTACGAAAACTTAGTGTGTAACTTTCCCCAACCGATATTAGTGAACAAATTTGTGGATCAAAATGGGCCAAAGCCCTATACAGAAACAGATTAGTCTGGGCCTTAGCCCTATACAGTAACAGAGTGGCCCAAGCCCATTACAGAATCAGAACAGTGTATGCATGTAAACCCAACCCAGTCCAACCATCACACCACCCGTACCAACCAATCACACCATGTGGGGAATAACTCGACCCACCCAGTCCGCACACTAATACGCAGTCATGCTGCTAATAATAGATATCGTGGCAGAGCCAACAGAAACAGATTACATGGCAAAGCCACTATACAGAGTTACGTGGCGGAACCACTATTACAGAGCTACCTCCAATACCATACCCAACCCTATGCAGAATAACGTATCATAATCAATTATAACATGCATGCAAATTAACAAACACAGATACAATCATACATATATCAGATAGCCTATCTTTAGGGGCATAATAGTCTTTTAGACAGCAGGGGTAAAATGGTAATTTTACCCCTCAGTGGTGTTTTGGTCATTTTTTCTAAGTTTCGAAGTCTCGGTACCTAATACGACCTCCTAAAAGGTCTAACATTGCTTCCAACAACTTGGATAGTCCATATGGTCTAAATAGTAAATATGGGCCCAAAACCCCTATTGGGCCTAAGTGGGCCCACACGTTCGTGTGGCCCGATCAGTTCAATCTCACATACATTATTGCGAGTCTTACAATCCAATCAACCAACAATCACTTGCCGAGTAATCTGCCCATACAGGCTCTAAGCCCATTGGGCCCATTTCGGCCCATCGATGCCCATAACGGCCCAAGTGCACGAAATCGCACATGATGGCCCCAATAGTCTATCGCCCACTATTCGTGGGCTCAGTCTAGCCCACAAGTGTTCACACACTCACAAGGCCTCGAATGCCAATGTTTCGGCATTTCGGCCTTTCGGCTTTTGCCGATTCACTCAAGTGTAGGGTGTGGTTACACACATTTTGTTTGGCAATATTAGAGAATGCCTTAAAACCGTTGGTTAGAAACAGCCGCCTGCCTTCCGACGAAAATTTGAACCACATAAGTGAGTATTATCAATCAACAATCCAACTTGCTAACTTTAACTTATAACCCCTACCACAATCAACTAACAACAAAAGAAAACACCAACCTCTTACCTTTACTGAAAACCGACAAAAAGTCTAGATTGTTCCAACTACACCATGATCCCCCACCTTCTGCAAGATCGACCCCTACGACCGCCTAGGAAATAAAAGTAGTCAAGAAAGAAAGGAATTCAAATCAGTCACCAATGAAAGGATCAAAGGCCGATTAACATATAGAAGAGAAATGAGATTCGGCTTCCACAAGAACACTCAAAAAGGGAAAAGAGAGCACTTACCCCGATTTAGTCTTTGATGGCACGAACTAGAAACTTGGTAAAAAGAAGGGGTATTCGGCTATGAAGACAAATCAAAAGAAGTGAGCAAACGGAAAAGAAGTAATCGGTTTTAGGAAGAATCTGAGAAGATGAAAGTTGAATTCGACTAACAAGAAAAGAAGAAGGATTAAGGCTAAGAGAGGAGCATAGTTTCGATAGAGACACTATAGGAATGAGGAGAAAAAGAAATGGTTTGGAGAGAAACGGTTTAGATTCAGCAAGAAGGAGTAATAGTGGCAAGGAGAAAAGAGAAATGAGGTTTGACTAGTGAGAATGATCGAAAAGAAAATGCAAAGAAGAGAGAAGAAGATTGATACCGTTCAACCAATGGTAACCAATGAAGAAAAGAAGGTTCCTTACGACAATTTTTAACCCTAAAAGTACACTCTATCCAAATCATGAAACTCGAAATGGTCACTCAAAACACACAAGGAAACAATGCACGAACTATCGAAAGAACAAAACCTGAAAACAAAACGTAATTCGGCACCTAAACTTTACCAAAAATGCTGGACATCCATACATCAAAGCCTTAGCTGAATCACACTCCAAGGTACCCCACTATCGGCCAACTCCTCCCACATGCCAAATCCCATGAAAATCTCCTTAAATTGCTCCCTGATGCACTCAACTTTGCAATTTGAATTCAATTCAAATTCACAAGACCAAGTCTACAACCAACTCCCAGTCTTTGAGTTCCAATCCACTTCTTACCGCCCCCATGCAGCAAAATAAACTCATTTTGCTTGCAAGAGAATTTGAACCTCAGCTCTCCCCCTTGCTAATGACACCACAAGCCACTCCACCAAAGGCACCTTTATGCCATAAAACCCCAACAATTTTACTTAAGCCCTATAAGCTAACATTCATATTCCCTTAAGCCTAAAAATTAAAAATTTGCTAAAGGCTTGGCTTGAACCCAGGCCTTCTAGAGGCCCCCAAATACATCCAAATCATCAATCCAGCATACCCAAACATGCGATTGTCAATCTAAGCAAAAATCAAAGACCCTATAAATTAGGGCATTACAAGTTTAAGGGTAAAATTATAATTTTTTCAAAGTTAGAGTTAAGGACTGTTTTGATAAATGTGAGTATTAAATAAGCTAAATTTTCTATTATAGATCAAGAAGAACGAAATTTGGGAGTAGATAAAGGAAAGAAAAAGGTAGAAGATTAAGTTGTCAAGTTGATCATATTTTGCACCGAGGAATGTATGGGATACGGAATGTCATGACATTTTGGGTTGAGACAATTCAAGAACATCCCATGTAAGTCCATATCAGACATATGGCATTGGCAGGTTGAGACAGTTCAGGAACATCCCATGTAAGTCCATATCAGAAGTTCAGGTAAGGGAATGATAAATAGGAAAGTTAAAGAGTAAGTGGAGAAGTAAAATAAAGATTTGTTAATTGATGGTATAATATGAGTATATTTATACTTGATGAATGTTGTCATTTATTTATTTGTAAACTTACTAAGCATTGTAGCTTACTCCTTTTCCTTTCTCTCTTTTATAGTATAGCCAAGCTAATTTGGGAACCAAAAGGACATCGGAGTTCGTCTCACACTATCAAAGGCTATCTCGGTATTTTGTAGTTTGAAATGTTTTGGAGTTATGGCATGTATAGGGTCTTGACTATTTTGTGTATATGTTCTTATGATATGACTAAAGAATGGCATGGGAATACTTGATAAGATTAGCTATTGAATGGCTAATTAAGAACATGTTTTGATGTTATGTATGCCTAAGTGATAGTTTATGCAATAGTTTATGCAAAGAAATGATGGAGGAGTAAAAGTTGACTATGAAACAGTTTTGTAACAACCGCAGTGATGTTAATTTGAAAAATCACTAAAAATTGTATAAATGGGATTAAATGGTGAATGTGATACAGAATTAAAGCTTATTGAGTCTATTTTCATTTGAAAGAAACAGAGCAAGCAAAAGAAGTCCATATTCTGAGATATTTAGACTATTGTGAGACTGGTTCAAAGTGACTTTGTGATCCGCTGTTTTGATTTTATAAATTCATTAAAAATTTTAAAAAAATAAGTATGAGTTATAATTTATATGTATAGATTCCTTAGTAAGTCTATTTTCATTATAAACAAGTGGAAACATTAAATGAAAACTTTATTATGAGATAATTGATTTTTAGTGAAGAGAGGTTAGGTCTGCTGGGTTGCGAAACAGGGGAACATTTAACTAATAAACTGTACTAATTGGCCATATCAAAAATGCTGGAAAAATTATGGTAAGAAGATATATGAGTCTAGTTTCAGGAAAAATTAACAGATTTAATTTTCAAGTTTCGTAACTCTAGTTATAATTAATTTAGTGACTATTATGCAGGTAGACAGTTTTATTATGAATAATGAAATAAATTATTTTAATTTGTGTAAGTAATTGAAAATTTTTTAAATGTTCCCAGTTTGGTCTCGAACCATTTTAATTGCATGTTAAGGGCCTCGAGGGCCCATTTTAGGGATTTATTGGATGAATGTGAAAGAATTAATTTTAAAAGTAAATTTTTATGCCCCGAATTAGTAAGATAAGTCTAGTAACGCCTCGTGCTCGACTCCGGCAACAGTCTCGGGTTAGGGGTGTTACATTTATTGGTATCAGAGCAAGAGTTTAGTCGATTCTCAGAATATTTAGTATGAGTAAGAGTCTATCTATACATGCCATACTTATATTTTGATAGTGTGACAACTCCTAACGATTTTAAAATGTTTTTCTTTTATAGTTATGGATCCCAAACGAGCTGGTGTAGATGATGTAGAAAGTAACGCGTCTGCTCCCGTAGAAGGAACGGTGCCACTAGATAGTCGTGAAAGGCCCATTACAGTTAGTCAAAGAGGAGGGGCTCGAGAAGCCTTCTTCCAAGCTAAGAATGAATGGTTTGCCGAGTTCGTTCGTACGAATCCAGCCATTAGACCTCCACCCCCTCATGATCCTCAGACAATCCATGTAGCTCCCCTAGTTATAGATACAGTCAAAAGAGAAAAACCATCAGTAGACAAGATTAGAAAACAAGGGGCCGAATAGTTTTGGGATACTAAAGATGATGATGCAGAGAAAGCTGAATTTTGGCTCGAGAATACTATCAAAGTTTTTGATGAGTTATCTTCCACACTAGAAGAGTGTATATTCGGCTTATCATTGGTGGAAGACACTTGTGTTAGTAGTACCGAAAGAAAGAATTACCTGGGATTTCTTTCAGAAAGAGTTCCGTAAGAAGTACATCAGTCAGAGGTTTATTGACCAGAAAAGAAAGGAATTCCTTGAACTAAAGTAGGGTAAGATGACAGTAATTGAGTATGAGCGTAAATTTGTTAGACTCATCAATTATGCTAGAGAGTGTGTGTCAACTGAAGCTATTATGTGCAAGAGATTTGAAGGTGGGCTCAATGATGATATTCAACTGTCCGTTGGTGTTCTAGAGATAAAAGAGTTTGTTGTTTTAGTTGACAGAGCCTGTAAGGCAGAGGAGTTGTTGAAAGAAAAAAAAGGCAAAGCTAGTATTGAGACACAAGATAGAAATAAAAGACAGATGAGCAGATCGTTTCAATCTACATCTAAGAGGCCTAGAGAGTTCTCTACTAGATCAATTTTTTTAGCTACGTATTCGAGCAGAAATAGAGATAACAAAAATACGGGTTCAAAAGCTCAGACTACCTCGATTGCGAGTGTAAGCAGTGTTCAACCGGGTAGACTAGAGTATCCACGGTGCAGTAAGCATCATTTTGGCCAGTGTCAAGTAGATGAGAGTGGTTGTTACAAGTGTGGTGCTCTAGATCATTTTATGCGAGAGTGTCCAGAAATGGTTAAAAAGGAAGAATTATAGAGTGCTGGGTCCGGGAATGTTTCAGTCTGAGGTAGACTACAAAGAAACCTGAGAACAGGGGCAGGTAATAGAGGTGTGTCTAGAGATTCAGCAATGAGACCAAATGTTAAAACACTCACAAGGACCTATGCCATCCGTGCTCGTGAAGAGGCATCCTCCTCCGATGAAATTACAAGTACATTTTCTCTTTATGATGTTAATGTTATTGCTTTGATTGATCTGGGTTTGACCCATTCCTATGTTTGTATGAAATTGATGCCTAGTATGAACATGTCCATAGAGCCTACGGGATTTGTGATTAAAGTATCGAATCCATTGGGTCAGCATGTATTAGTAGACAAAGTATGTAAAAATTGCCCTTTGATGATTAGAGGTTACTGTTTTCTGGCTGATCTCATGCTGTTGCCATTTGATGAGTTTTATGTGATTCTTGGTATGGATTGGTTGACTACGCATGATGTGATAGTGAATTATGGAAAGAAATTCATTGAGTTGAAATGTGAAAGTGGTGAAATTCTTCAGGTAATTTCAGATGAGTCAGATTCAATTGCCATGATTTCTGTTATGTCTGCTCAGAAATGCTTGAAGAAAGGATATGAAGCTTATCTTGCTTTTGTGTTGAATACTAAAGATCTAGAGTCGAAAATTGAATCAGTGCCTGTGGTATGTAAGTTTCCTGATGTGTTTCCGGAAGAACTACCAGGTTTGCCTCCTATTAGAGAAGTTGAGTTTGGTATTGAGTTTGTTCCGGGTACAACACCCATTTCTATTGCTCTTTATAGAATGGCTCCAATGGAATTGAAAGAATTGAAAGTTCAGTTGCAGGAGTTAACATAAAAAGGCTTTGCAAGACCTAGTTGTTCACCATAGGGTGCACCAGTACTCTTTGTGAAAAAGAAAGATGGTTCAATGAGATTGTGCATAGATTATCGACAGCTTAACAAGGTAACTATTAAGAACAAGTATCCACTACCTAGAATTGATGATTTGTTTGATCAATTGAAAGGAGCTACTGTGTTTTCCAAGATAGATTTGAGATCCGGATATTATTAGTTAGGAGTTAAAGAGTCAGATGTTCCAAAGACTGCTTTCCGAACTAGGTATGGCCATTATGAGTTCCTTGTGATGCCATTTGGCTTAACTAATGCTCCTACCATTTTTATGGACTTAATGAACTGAATTTTCAGACCTTACATGGATAAATTTGTAGTTGTGTTCATTGATGATATCTTGATTTATTCTCATGATGAGACTGAGCATTCAGAGCATCTGAGAACAGTTTTATAGACTTTGAGAGATAATCAACTTTTTGTCAAGTTTAGCAAAAGTGAGTTCTGGTTACGGGAAGTCAGTTTTCTTGGACATATAGTCTCAGGTGAAGGTATTAGATTTGATCTGAGCAAGATTTCAGCCATTGTTGATTAGAAGCCTCCTAGAAATGTATCAGAGGTCAAAAGTTTTCTTGGTCTCGCCAGTTATTATAGACGATTTGTAGAGGGATTTTCCATGATAGCTACCCTATTGATTGAATGGACTGAAAAGTGCCAGCAGAGTTTTGACAAGTTAAACGCATTGTTAACTGAAGCTTTGTCTTAGTACAACCAGAACCGAGTAAAGAATTTGTGATTTACAGTGATGCGTCCTTGAATGGACTAGGTTGTGTACTTATGCAAGAAGGAAAGGTAATTGCTTATGCCTCTAGACAACAAAAGCCACATGAGGAAAATTATCCAACACATGATTTAGAACTAGCTGCCATTGTATTCGCGTTGAAAATCTAGAGACATCACTTGTATTGTAACGTCCCTAACCCGAATCCGTTACCAAAATAGGGTTATGAGACATTACCAAAATTTTTAGAACAAAAATAGATAATTCATTTTATAAAAAAATTTCACAACTTAAAACTTACCACTTTTCCACGAGCACTTTTAACCAGTAATTTGGCACTTGTCTAAGCATCAACAGCAACAACAATAACACTTGTTAATATACTTGAACATATTTCCTATAAATTCAATATTGATAAAATTATTTTATCAACATATTACATTTGAGTTTATTGCTCATCACAACTTACATAATTTCCATATATCACGTATTAGAGATAGTCACATATTTACATATCATGATGCATATCATCCTCTTACCGTTTCTTTATAAACGTAAATCATTCAATTCATTATATCAATATTTAATGAACCATCATTTTCATGAATTTCGTGTGACAGTTCATAATCCTAAATATGCATAATTATCTGGTAAGTTTCACATACATGTATTTTCCATGTCATATTTCAATATATCAAATAAATATGATTTCCATGTATTTCAAGTTTAATTTCATAATTAATTATCTCATGCTCAGATTATTCCATGTCGGAACTTTATTCATTAAACCATTCGAAATATCATCGTTATACATGTAATACTTTCAAGGTATATAATTTTATAATCATGGATGCACGTATCCATCAATAAATTCCATGTACAAATATCATCATCATCATAATCACATTCATTTTCACTTAGTCATTTTTAATTCAATTCCCATTGAACACATCGGAATAATAATAGATACATCGGGACATCTCACATAGTGCCACACTTGTAGCCAAAGCTACTTTATTTCACATAGATCACATAGGCTGGTTCTTGAGCTAATCACATTTAGCACAATGCCATGGACTTATATCACTTGGCACAATACCATGGACTTGTTTCTTTTAGGTGCCATGGGTGTATTTCACTTAGATTTCCACACAGGTCCCTAGTATCTATTTTCTATTCCTAATGTTCAACCGAGAAATTATCTTACTTTCCGATACTTTATCAATTACGTCAAATATTCAACATTATTTCATAAATTATATTAAAATATGAAAATGTAATTAAAAACGATACACTACTTACATACAAATTTACTTCCCACATCATGAACTCAAATAGCATATACAAGACAAATTAATGTATTTCAAGTACGTTTCATAATATTTCATTTCGAACTCAGACTATTTCATATTAGAACTTTTCTCATTAATTAATTTGAAATACCAATTCGTACGGATAGTTCACTCAAGGTGTACAAATATATATAATCACAAATGAACTTATTCATCAAACATATTCCATGTTTATATATCATAGTCTCATATTTTCATATATCAATTACCATCATTGCCTCGTATTTCAGAAAAATATATTTAACAATTTATAAGCATGAAATTCACTAACTCTTCCTGCTAATCACAATATAAATTAACAAATTACTTATTGAATCCAATTTTAATATTCACTAAAATTTAGGCATATAACTCACAAGTTTGATTTTTGTATTATAACGATAATCATAATTTCATAATAAATATTCCAAATAAAATATTATCTCATTTCTAATTCAACATTTATCGATTATAAGCAGGCATGTGATCAATTACAAGTCATTCAAATTGAATATTTATCATATAATTCAGATAACAATAACAAGATTTGTCTTAGGTTTCATCCCCCTCAGGTATTTAGGGGATTTAGTTCATAATAATAAAAGAGAACATCTCAAAATAAGGAAAACAACAAAATATAAAGAAAACCCAAAACTCTTGAGAGAAATTTAGGAAGATCTTTAGTCTTGATGTAGATCCTTGCTTCTAGGATGGATCGATTAGCTTTCCTTGGGTAATTCCTTGCTCTCTACTATGTGTGTCCTTTTAGTCCTCTCCTTAGGGTGTTTATATAGACTTTGGAACACCCTTTTTAGCCCCTAAGTAGCTTTTTCCGCATGAAATTGAAACGAGTCACGACAGGGACACGCCCGTGTGGCACGCCTGTATGAATCAGGCCCAGGCCATGTTCAAGTCTGCTAATGTGGCAGGGCGTGTGGTATACCCGTGTGATGAACCTCTAGGCCATGTTGATTTCTCACTTTGGCCCATTTTCTCCATTTTTGGCCCGTTCCTTGCTCTTTTCTCTTCCTTATGCTCACCTAAGTATAAAACATGAAATTAAAGGATTAAGGGCATCAAATTCCACAAATTCAATGATAATTCATCCATAAATGTGCCAAATGTGGGATAAAAATATGTATATATTATAGTTTATCAGGCATGTATAGGGACTTGATTATTTTGTGTGTATGTTCTTATGATATGACTAAAGAATGGCATGGGAATACTTGATAATGATTAGCTATTGAATGGCTAATTAAGAACATGTTTTGATGTTATGTATGCCTAAATGATAGTTTATGCAAAGAAATGATGGAGTAAAAGTTGACCATGAAACAGTTTTGTAATAGTAATAGTGACGTGAATTTGAAAAATCACTAAAAATTGTAGAAATGGAATTAAATGGTGAATGAGATATATAATTAAAACTTATTGAGTCTATTTTCATTGCAAAGAAATAGAGCAAGCAAAGAAAGTCTATATTCTGAGATATTTAGACTATTGCGAGACTGGTTCAGAGTGACTTCGTGATCCCCTATTCTGAATTTATAAATTCACTAAAAATTATACAAAAATAATTATGAGTCATAATTTATATTTATAGATTCCTTAGTGAGTTTATTTTCATTAGAAACAAGTGGAAACACTAAATGAAAACTGTACTATGAGATAATTGATTGTTAGTGAAGAGAGGTCAGGTCTAATGGGCTGCGAAATATAGGAACATTTAATTAATAAACTGTACTTATTGGCCACACCAAAAATTTTGGAAAAATTATGGTAAGAATATATATGAGTCTAGTTTCAGTGAAAATTTACAGATTTAAATTTTGAGTTTCGTAACTCGAGTTATAATTAATTTAGTGACTATTACGCAGGTGGACAGTTTTATTATGAACAATGAAATAAATTGTTTTAATTTGTGCAAGTAATTGGAAAATTTTTAAATATTCCTGGTTTGGTCCGAAATTGTTCCAATTGCATGTTTAGGGCCTCGAGGGCCCATTTAGGGATATATTGGATGAATATGAATGAATTAATTTTAAAAGCAATTTTTTATGCACCAAATTAGTAAGATAAGTCTAGTAATGCCTCGTGCTTGACTCCGGCGACGATCTCGGGTAAGGAGTGTTACAGAAATTGAAGATTAAAGGCTTGGAATTTAAATAGGTAAGTCAATTAAGCCTTTTTTTGTTTAATTTTGATGTTTTAGAAGCTTTAGAACTAAGTTTTGATGAAACAAAGTTGAGGTTTTAGAAGTTTTTAGGTTTTTAAGTAAAGTTCATGTTGGACAAATGTTTGAATTAAGGGCTTAATTGATAGAATTATTGATTAGAATTGATTAAAGGATTAAATTGTAATAGAGGCTATAAGTTTTGTGATTGAGGGGTTAAAATGAAAGAAACTTGAGATTAGGGTTTTACTATGAATATTTGAAGGTAGGGTAAATATGTAAGGAAATTGAGTAAAAACAAAGTAGGTATTGAGTTAGAAAAGTAAATGAGTCAATTAGGATTAAATTGAAAATAGGATATAAATTGGATGGAAATTCTAATATTATTATTGATTGTTGCTGTAATTAATAGAATAAATTATTATTATTTTCGTAGCTAACAAAAAAACTAAAGCATTAGCATTGAAAGGCAAGGAGAGAATAAACGGGGAGTAAATACGAGGAATTCAGGTTTGTATTACCTTAATTCAAGTTATTTATTATTATGTGTTAATTTCAATATATGTGCATGGAAAATGAAATTGAGGTAAGTAGTGATATTTGAATTGAATGTGATTTGGATTTTATTGATGAATATATTTATATTTATATGTGTGTGAAATTGAAGTGTATATATATATTGATTAGTAGTGAAATTGAATTGAGAATGTGTATTTGAGTTGTGGTTGAATTAAAATTATATTGAATTGAAATTGAATGAGTTGTAATAAAAGAGAATGTGAAAGTGAAATTAATATGTGATTTTGATATCCTATTAACTAATCAGGCTTAGTCGGATATAGTTGGCATGCCATAGGATTGGAAGAGTTCAGGGATACTTTGACCTCGAGTTAAGACATTAGGTGTGTCATTATATTGCTTCGAATAGATTCGATGAGGTATTGGTTACCACTTTACTTCAGCTCTGCCGATGAGACATTGGTTGTCACTTATTTACTTCGAACTATCCGATGAGGCGTTGGTCGCCATTCTGGTGTGTTTGGTTGGATCGGTGTATCCGCCAAAGTCCGAGTCTTGTTAATAGGGGTAAATTAGTGAAATGAGAAAGTGATATTGTGAGATGAAATGTGAAATGAAATTTTGTGTATTGAGATTGAATACATGAACTAAATGTTCATGAAGTGTTCAAAGTTGGAATGTGAATTGAAATATTAGATGTGATTGAGAAATGAACCAAAGGTTTCTGAATTGTTTGAAATATTTATTGATGGTATACGAAATCAATTATTAAGGTTGTTATAGTTAAATTATGAAAAATTGAGTATGAGCTATATGTATGATTTGTTAATTATCTATGCATGGTTATGCTATTCTATTATTGTTATAGTTGAATTATGGTAATACCACTGAGTATTTTCAATACTCAGCGTACGGTTGTTTTCTGTGCGCAGGCTAGGTAAAGTTGAAGTTTTGTCCAGCATCTGAATCAATCCTGACCTCAGCTTCATTTTGGTGATGAATTTATCTTTTGGTAAAGGTGGCATGTACTAGGTTTTGATCTTGTTCACTTATATATATATATGTTGTAATTTTTGGTTGTAAAGAATGGTATTTTAAGTTAAGGTTGGAACTTAGTGAAATGGTATTATGAATATTTCTTGAGTAAATTAATGAGTTAACATTTTATTGTGGAAATGTCTTGGTTGATAAATTGGTTGGTTTGGTTTGGTTTAAAATTTGTAGGGAGGTTAGTTTAGTGATTTAAGGCTCATATAGAGTCTACACGGCTTGGCACACGGGTGTGTGATCAAACTGTGTGAGACACACGGCTAGCACATGGGCGTGTATAATGGCCGTGTGTCTCCTGCATCTTTAATGTGAAGTCAGCATAGTACACGGGCTAGACACGGCCGTGTGAAGGACATGGGTTTCAAGCATGGTCGTGCGTTACAACCGTGAGAAAATTGCTTAAAAATGGTGCAAAGTCAGGTTACCACACGACCTAGCCACATGGGCGTGTGCCCAGGCTGTGTGACCCTTTGCTTTTTAAGAAATTGCAAGTCAAAATGCCACACGGGCTGGCCACATGGACATGGGAGCCCCACGAGCTGGCCACACGGCCATGTCCCAAGCCACACGGGCGTGTGCCCCTATCTTCAAGGAAAATTTTTCAGAATTTTCTAAAGCCTCCGGTTTAGTCCCAACCCACTTCTTAAGCATGTTTTAGGCCTCGTAGGCCCATATTAAGGACTTTATGATGTAATTTGAAAATTTTTAAATTGAAACGCTAAATTATGATTTGGTATTGTACGATTGCTAGTGTTTATGTCTGGTAATGCCTCGTAACCCTATTCCGGCGACGATTTAGGGTTAGGGGGTGTTACACTTCTGGCTTCCACATATCCTATTTTGTTCCCTGTTGATTCCATAACACTTTTACTAATGAAACTCGTTTGTTTCACGATTTTTTCACCTCTCGAGCCAAAATTATAACTAGTTCTTCCCTGTATGTCAGATCAGGCTGTAATTCTACCCCATTAAGAGATATAACGTAGGAAGGATCAAAACAATAATGACGTAGCATCGACATGTGAAATAAATTATGTATCTTCTCAAGTTCTGGTGGTAAAGTTAGTCGATAGGCAACTAGACCAACCCATTCTAAAATCCCGTACACCCAATGACCTTTAGACCGATTTTTCCTTTTCTGCCGAAACGCAAAAGTTCTTCTAGGGTAAAACTTTGAAGAAAAATTTTTTGCCAGATTGAAATTCAATATCTTTTCTTTTCAAATCAGTATAGGATTTCTGATGGTCTAAGGTAGCTTTCAAACTGTCCCGCATAACCCTAACTTTATCCTTTGTCTCGCTAATCAAATTCGTACTTGCAATCTTTCTTTCACTCAACTTGACCAGTATAATGAATTTCTACATTTATGTCTATATAAAGCTTTGTACGGTGCCATTTTAATACTCGTCTGGTAGCTGTTATTATAGACAAACTCAGCTAACGACAAATATTTCTCCCAACTTCCTTTAAACTTAATAATACAGCATCGTAACTGACCACCTATAAATGATTTATTATTTATAGAATAAATCT
The DNA here is from genome assembly GCA_020496765.1 of Gossypium stocksii. Classification (NCBI taxonomy): domain Eukaryota; kingdom Viridiplantae; phylum Streptophyta; class Magnoliopsida; order Malvales; family Malvaceae; genus Gossypium; species Gossypium stocksii. The sequence goes on from CM035624.1 coordinate 50,854,141, forward strand.
AACACAAAAAATATAATAATTGAGAACAATGATGTCTGCAAGTACACTGGTCAGATTGTAATATAGTTGTACAACGAAATACCGAAAGTATTTCGAGGATCGTACCAAAAGGAGGATAGAGCAAATAATAAAAATACTTTTTTCAATACTAAGTCTAAGCAGTAATAGTTAATTCCTATATTACAATGGATCATAAAATAGATTAAGAAGATTAAAAACAAATAACTAACATAAATAAAAAAATAATAAAAGATAAAAAAAATGAATTCAACTGATAAATCAATCAATAAGATTAGCTCGCTTCAAGGTTTGTAACTAATCTTGGATTGGGGTTCTAGAGTAGATTAGTCATCACCTCGAACAATTGTTACCTCCCGAATCTAATTAACTTAATTGATTGATTCATATTCGTTTATCATCTGACATCACTTACTCAACCAGGATAAATTATAATTTACTCGGTTCGACTTCATCTTCCGATCTCGTCTACTCGATGATAACTCATTACAATTATCAAGCCTAACATATTAAGAGCACATATAATAGAGAAAAATCAATCCAAATACTAGCAAATAATAGTACCGAGAAAATATAAACTTTTTAATTTAATAGAAATATTATTATTATATATAAACTGTTTGAATTTTATTTTTTAAAAAACAAAACTTTCACGCCAGATGTGATTAAGTTTGGTCTTGGGATCCCAAAAATCATTCGTCACCCTTAATTTCTCCGCAAACATTTCAATTTCATGTATTTTTTTCTTCGAGAGGGGAAAACAGAAAAGAATGTGATTTAAAACAATGTTAGCGTGAATGAATATTTGAGAGATATGGGCGTCAACCTATGGAGATGTGAGGGTGGTAAGATGGGCGATGTTTCTTCAATGGAGATGTGGTGGCTGATTAACATAAGAGCTACTCTAATTGCTCTTCTTTTTATATCCATTTTTCATTTTTCCAAGAAGTTTTATATTAAATTCGTTACAATATCGACATCTCCTTCTTCTTCTTCTTCTTCTTCTTTATCATCTACTCTTCATCTTCCTTCTGCTTCTTCACCCATTTCCAATCAAGATTCTCAATCAAGGTACTTTTTAATGCTTCGTCTAATTTGGGTTTCATTTAATTTCATGAAAACTGGTTTTCTTCCTCACTCAATTACATTCTTTTCCTTGGTGTTGGTTTCTTAATTTTGTTTCAGTTTCTCCATACGTTATTTTCTTCCTGTTTTACTTTCTGAATTTTCTATTTCTTGTTATTTATTACTTGGGTTTTCCACTACTTAATGATTTCTTTTGCTTCTATATTTGTGGGGTTTCCACTTTGCCATGTTCTATGTTAGCTCATTCTCAAAGTTTTCAGTTTGGGTTTTTATCAGCCAATTTTAATCTGGGAAGTTTCTATAATCATTTTTTTTATCACAAAAATACATTTAATTTGGTCTTTTTACCCCTTTATGTTAATTTAATATGTTTCGAACTTGGCTTGTGTTTGAAATCGTGTAGAACCCTAGAGATTGTGTCTGATTCAGATTTGAAGTTTTTAATTGATAATTTGGATGAGAAGCGCAATGAGGAGGAAAATTGGGAGAATGTAATTGACAAGAAAAACAACTTTCTATCCTACAAAGCCAAGTGCTGCAAATCGAAGGTTCGTTTCTATGCTTTGTTTGCTTAATCTCAAATTACATCTTGAATACGCAAATCTAACATAGTCATATTTATAGTCATGTATATTTTAACTTCCCAGCTTTGGCTTTCATTAATTTATGATCTTTAGTTTTCATAGAATTATTTTTATTTTTCCCTAATGTTTATGTACTAAACTTATTGCTTCAATTATTTGTCAGTTTTGATTTAAACCAAACAACACATGATATTTGGAATTTTCTCAGATGTAAATTAGAAACTGAATGCGTCGTTGTTGCAGGATAGACCATTGAAATACCTGAGCACAACCGTTTTTGAGAGTTGCTCCCCGGAGCTTCTAAGAGACTTCTATATGGATAATGATTATAGAAAGCAGTGGGATAAGACCATTCTTGATCATGTGCAACTGCAGGTGTACACAACAAGTGGAATTGAAATTGGTCGCACAATAAGAAAATTTCCACTTTTAACACCTAGAGAGTATATATTGGCTTGGAGATTGTGGGAGGGAAAAGATACAACTTTATACTGTTTCATCAAGGTGACTCTCACTTAAAATTAGTCTTTCATCTCTGGTATTTTTTTATTGCATTATCTTATCTCTCTCTTGCTTCTTCATACCATTTGACTTGATTGTTTGGTTAAAATGTTAGAAGTCACTAGAATGGTTCTTGACCTAAAAAATTAAGATCCATAACCATGCTTGCTCATACTTCCTATGCTATCTATCCATGCCTCATATTTGATGTGGAACCTAAGATACAAGAAATCACAAAATCTTGGCTAAGAAAACATGTTTTTTATATAAAAGTAAAAAGATTAGTTCATCCTACACAACTTCTAATCAACTTGTGACTAGCAATAACAATAACGAACAGTTTTATCCTATGCCCTCTCTAATCGACTTCTGACTAGCAACAATGATAATTGGATGACTTTTTACCGCAACCTTAAATAACTTGTACCTAAAATTATGGATAACGAGGAAATAAACAAAATGAATCAGGAAAGATTTATTAAACTCAAATCACCATTTTATATAATGGTTACCATAGCCAAGTGTTTATAGGCTAAAGTTTAACCTAGTCCAAGTAAAATTAATTAGCTAATGAACCAATTAAATTTTAGTTAATTGTTTTATTCTCTTATTTAATGGTTGAGGGAGGAGTTTTGGATAATTCTAAAAATTGTATATATATAAAAAAATTTTAAACTCCTAATATACATAAATTTCTTAATAATAAAAAGGGTAAACTAAACTAGATATCTAGTGTTCTACTTGAACTCGTACCAGTATCTACCAAAAGGATTCATCATTGAATCTTGATTATCGTTTGACTGCAACATTTGAGTCTCAACTACTTTTTGACTGCAACTTTTAAGTCTCTTGGTGATGTTTTCATGAATGCATATTTTCAAAATTAATAAACATGGACTAAATAAAATAAAATTCTACTTTTCATTTTTTTCTTCAAAAATTATTAAAAATAAAATAAAATGAATCTAGGATTTGAGAAAATTCAAAATATTCAAGTGAAACAAGAAACTATGTTATTAATTTAAAAAACAAAAAAGATATGTTGCCTACATCACATCTAATCAACTTGTGATTAGCAATAATGATAATTTGATGATTTTATTTTTCTATATCTCTAATTTAACTTGTTACTAGCAACAATGATAATCAGATATCTCCCTACCACGTCTATCGGTAACTTGTAACTATAAACATAGATAATGGGGCTTAACCTTCAAAGAATAACTCATGATCAAATTTGTTGAACTCAAATCTTCGGTGCTGATGAGGTCGAGTATACATAAACTAAAGAATAAACTATCTAATGAACCAATTAAAATTTAGCTTTTAAACTCCAAATGAAAATTAAACTCTTTAATTAAAATTTTTTATTTACAATATATTTATAATAATTAAATGTAAAACTCTTAAATAATAAATACCTTAAACTAAGCTAAACATTTCCCGTCCAACTTAAACTCGTATCATTACTTGTCATGCTCGTGTAGTCGCAAGACAATTCGACGTCTACATTGCATCTATTGAAAGACTAGATTTCTCATGTCAATTTAACTGTTGAAAAGATATGAAAGAGTGTGTAAGTGAATCCTGGCTCGTATGTACTAAATAGAATACAACTCAATAAATGAATTTTGATTACATATTTTAATGGCTTAGTTTAAGATTTGGTCCTTAAAGTATACTTAGTTTCTCATTTTGATACTTAACTTTTTTTTTTCAATTCGATACCTAAAGTAAAAATCACTTCTCAATTTGGTACCTAAAATATGTCTCTGTTATATTCTTGAGTCTATTTTTTGACAGATGTTAAAAAAAATACAATAGTCAATCATAAAGTTCCACTTGAGAGCTTTATGTAAAAAAAAATATATTTTCTTTTATTAAATGTATATACACATTACAAAAATATGAAAAAGGAAATAAATATATAAAAAATCAGAAAAATATATAAATTATAAAAACTTTATAAAAATAAAATTTACAAAAATACCATAATTAAAAAGAAATTAGTTGAAATTTATAATATTATTAAAAAATGTAAAAAAAATTAAATTATAAAATTTGTAAAAAATATTTTAAAAAATTTAAAATAATTTTTTTATAAAAGTCTAAAATGGTATTTAAATTTCAAGGTTATTTTGCAATTACTTGAAATTTAAATACTTTTTAAAATTTTATAACAATTTTCATTGTTTATATATTATTTTGACTTTTTAAAATTTATAATTAAATATTTTATAATTTTCTAATTTTTTTAACTTTTTAATATATTATATATGATTTTTCCTATTTTAATTAATATAATATATATAATATTAAAAAAAAACACGTGACATTTTCTAATAGTGCCATGTGGCAGGTAAATGCCTGATCACTACTGGTCATCATTCGATCAACGCTTGGTCAACAATAGTCAATGTCGATCAATGGTCGATCAACAACCGGTCAAAATTAACAGTGTTTTTTTAATATTATAATTTTTTTCACCGGTAAAAAACAAGTCATGTGGCCTAACAGGTTTTTATAACAGTAATTATAAAATGGACCAAAAATAAATATACTCAAAGGGAATAAATCGTAAATTAAGCGTATTTTAGTATATGCATATTTCCTGCTTCCAAGTTCCAATATGCTGTGTAGGTGACGGTTCCTACACGTTTGAAAGTGAAAATGGAAACTGTAAAGCTGATATTAGGGATTAAGGAAAAAATTGGAAGTATCTTTAATATGAACGAGGTGTACTTATTTTATACAAGAAGTTCAGATGAGCAAATAATAATAATGGTGTCCATCCTCAATTACTACATGCTAACGCTCCACTGTTCTGTTTCTTGAACTGCCTAATTTTCTGAAAGTATCCGCCACTTGCACATATTGTAGAAAAATAATTGAACATGTGTTGGATACTCACCTTGAATTCGGGTAAACGTTTGTCCTGTGGCTGACGGTTATAGAATCACCAAGTACATGGAATATTTTTATCTCATTACGCAATCTTTTCAGGAAAGGCCTGTATTAAGTTGAAAAATTATAGTAGAAAATGTGAAGGTTTACTATGAGATTCTCAAATCCTTTGCAATCATTACTCCAAGAGAAAGAATCATAGTAGAAAATGGGAAGGCTGTTTTGGTCTTCAAATGGAAACCTGAAGCATGGTCCACCCACCCACCCACCCACCCACCTTAAAAGGTAGAGTTCTGGCATAGCTGGGGTTCTAAAACGGTTCCTGGGTTTTATCCTGTTGAAGAAAAAAGAAGAGTTTTCTCCCCAAATACTTGTGCTGTTTATTTTATTGGTCCATTTCTATGCTATCTCTTCATGGTTGTTTTTAATTGTTCTCATGATTGACTAGGATTGTGAACATCCATCAGCACCACGACAGAAGAAGTATGTTCGCGTGGAATATTTTAGATCCGGTTGGCAGATCAGGAAAGGCAAGTTTCTTGTATGTTAGTTTTATTAATCTCTATTTTCTGAACCCTTAGAAAGGAACAACAAGAGTTGGTGGTTTTCAATTGCGGCAGTGAAATTGCTTAGAAAGCTGTTTTTCTCATAACTGCATTCACAAGTTGAACATTATGTTCTTGCGAGCTGCCAGGCTCTGTCCCTCTAATTCAAAACTAAGAAAATAAAAGGAGGACTAATGGTTGGTTCCTGTTCCTGTTTTTGGACTCTTTTTCGAGTTATGAATGAGTCCTGCCAATTCGTTAAACTAGAGCTCAAGGCATTGAAAATATTTATCTTTATTTTTGTTGAATATTTACAACCGAACTTTAATGTTATTATCGTGTACAGTACCTGGTAGAGATGCCTCCGAGATCAGAATGTTTCACCAAGAAGATGCTGGTCTGAATGTGGAAATGGCAAAACTAGCATTTGCGAAGGGCGCATGGAGTTTTTTGTGTAAGATGGATAATGCACTACGCAATTATTCTTCGATCACCCATCCTCCGTCTACACCATCTGTTTCGGCAGCCACTCTGATTCAGAAGGTCTGCGTTTTTATATTAAACGAAACAGTCCTGTTTATGAAATTTAGATGGATTTATTCAACTTCATTAAAGATGGAACCGATTTATTGCCCTCGTAGAAGCATAAACCTTTTTAGCTTGGCTTCCTTCAAGTGAGTTGAAGATTAGTGTTTCTAGGAAACAAATGAGACAGGTTATCTAATCTGGACCATACTCCATAGCTTTACTTTCAGAAGTTGTTGGATAAAAATGTATATATCGGGGATGATTTTGATTTTTGGTGACATCAGAGTCTACCATTTAATTTTTGAGCAATGTAGTCTCTATTAGTCTACACAAACAGACTTGTCCTCTAGACTCGGGCTATATCTAGTTTTTTTTTTTTTTTTTTTTTTTTTTTTTTTTTTTTGCTTAGAATTTCATTTTTATTTTAAAATATTATCATTTGACATCAATCTCTAACATATATCCGGACATGGATATAGAATATGATCTTTTAAAGACTTTTTGAATATATGAAAACATGAAGACATTTGAATATACCCTTGTTTGGCACTCACACGCGAGTCCGAATGATATAGATGTATTTCTTTTATTACTAAAATAATTTATTTAATTGAATTCATGATATTTTTAATTAAAAATCAAATGTTTAACTCAAGAACTTATGATGACTTGTGTACATATATAGGTTCCACCTGATTTAGATTATAGAACTGACATTACTTCAGCAGTCTCTACATCAGTAGCCTATAATGACGAATCCAGAAAGAAAAAGTTATTCAGAAGACCATCAAAGAAGTTTGTGGCAAAAGCATTGTTTCTTCTTGGGGGTGTGATCTACCTATGTCGTGCGCACTCCGCCCTGGGTACCAAAGTTACAGTGGCATACATTTTAACAAAATTGAGAAAACGCGATGATACGTCGAGACAGAGCAGCCATAGTTGAGGTACCTGCCCTTGTTTCATCCCTGCAACTAGTTTTGTTTTGATGGTTTTAAAAAGACTTCATAGATTATTGAATTTAAGCTTGAAATTTAACTAGGGAGAGAGAAATAGCCTGTTGAAGGAAACTTTTTGTTCTGTAATTAGTTTTGGAAATGGTCTAAATATAGTCAATCCAATGGAGGTGCCGTTGCAAGCCAAGGCTGATCATTAGATTCGAGTGGGTGTCGTAATGTGTCACATATTATAACATGGAATATATATATATATATTTATATTTTCATGTATTTGGAATATTATATCCATGTTGGATACGTGCTCGCAATAATCCGACAGTGCCCAAGTAAAACATTAGACATTTCATCTAAGAGGATGAAACAAAAGTCAATTTTAGTGGGATGATTTAGAGTCAATGGATTATGTTTTAAGTTATCTTTCGGTTAAAGAAAATTCGGTTATTTTTAGTTCGGTAAATTCAAATTCGAATTAATGTTAATTTAAGTTTGATTTAAATTGGATTTATTTGGGTTTGAAATATGATAAGTTTAGTTTGGATTTCTAATTATTTTAGATTTAATTTATTTTTATCTCATGGATCATTCATGTTAATTTGTTGACACATTTATCTTGCATCATATAGAATTTAATTTTTTTTCATGATATAAACTTAATGTCAAATCTACGACCAAATGGTCAACAAAATTAGCAAAATAATTTTTCTCATGATAAATAACTTTTATTGAATGATTTAATATTTTTTTATGTTTCATGCATTAAATTAAATTATTATTATTAATTATTTATACTAAAATTCCATACCCTTGTACTCCATTCGTAATAAATTGTTAAGGGTTGAAATTTTCTTGAACTACAACGAGGAGAGCATCTATATACAATTGCGGGAAATGATGGGATTCTTAGATGGAAGAGATAGTGAATGGAGTTGCTGTTAAGGGAGGAAGAGAAGTTTAGGTTACCTTGGGACATGGCATTGGTTGAGGCCATGAGGGGGCGTTGAAGGACCATGTAATTGGTTTATGGATTTCTTGAACTCCTTTGGACCTTCTAGAGGTATAACTCTGGGGTTAATTGGAGATAAGTCGATGGAGACCTTAAGAGGGTGGTGTTCTTGTTATTAAGAGAGCTACAAAGGGGCCCTAAGATGACCTGTGATCTATTCAATGGGGAAAGGACCGTTGGTATCCATAGTATCACATGAAGGGCTTCTTGTGGTAGGAAACCTTGGGAGTGTTTAGGGCATGAGAGTGGACGGTCAATATGAATCCCTCAAACTCCTCTGGGATGTAGGAATTTAGGTATATTTTCTCAAAGTTTTGTGGTAAGGAGAAATCCTAGAGGATAAGAGAGGCTCCAAATTGTGTTGGGAACAAAATAGTCTATTCCAATTAAGAAATAATTATATTTGTAGATCATGAGGGAGATCTAGCAAGACTTCATGATTGGCAACTTTTGAAAGAGTTAAAAATAAATTTCAATAAAACCTTTTAGTGTAGGGTACTTATGTGTAATTTGATCCATCCATCAAAATATCTCGGTTAAGCTAAAAGGCATGCCACAATATGTACCTTTGCTCATCCATGTTAGTCTTGCAACTTCTTCAATTAACCTAGACCAATTGCCTTGGCCAATAACTTATGGTTAATATGAGTCAAGATCATATAGGATATGTTCCCTCATATTACTTTGGGTGATCAGTCCTCTCTAGACTAGTCTACCACCTTAATATGCCTTTCATACCTAAAGCAACCTACCTTAAACTTCGATCAATATGGACCTATTTTATGATGAATCAAAGTATGACACTCAGCAAATAAGATGTGTTAGTGTCAAAAGTCTATGGATTATTTACACCACAAACATGTTCAAGTATTTTCATAGACACTTTAGTGAAATACTTCATGAAACTCTTATAAAAGGTCATGTTCAACTTTTTTGTTCCTATAATGAGTACTCACATTTTATCCTAAAGTCTATACTTCAACTTATGAGATTAGTTGTGTGCATCCCGTGCATGAAGGCTTAACATGTGTTAATCGATGAGCATTATTGATGTCTTGCCTTGATAATATGATGCCTAGGAAAAATTTAGGAAGAACAAATTTAATGCATATGGATGTCATAATTGTACCTATTTACAATTCCAACTTCTAACTTTGTTTTATCACTAAAGTCACCTAAAAAATCACTTTCTAAACTTATTTCTATGATCATATTCTTCATCCAAGCTTACTTCAAATAAACATGGAATACTTCATAAATACACAATTAATAATAAAATCAATTCATAATCACCAAATACAATATTTCTCAGTCCTTATACGAGCTTACGTATACTCCAGTATCACCCAGAATTTAACTAGGACTAATTTACAACATTTACAAACTTTACAGATCAATCATATCATAAATAAATTATTAAAATAACCACTTTTGTCATAAACACTCAAACATTATGATATATAATTAAATTCAAGTCCTAATTAAGCTTATGAAAGCTCTTTTATAAACCCGTGCATGAATAAGGACTAAATGGTAACATTTTTAAAAGTTAAAGATAATCATGTAAAATAGGGGTTACATGGCCGTGTGTCCAGGCCGTGTAACTCTTTGAAGCCTCGTGGACCAGAATGTAATATTTCCTCAAAAGTCACACAACCGTGTGGTTGGGTCATGTAACAAACTGAGATCGTGTGATACAAATACTTTCTAACTACCAGCGAAAACACGATCGTGTTACCCATTCGTGTGATACACACGGCTGTGTGTCAGCTTGTGTGGTGCAATAATGTCTCTTTTGGTGCAAATTACTAAAACCAAACTTTCAAATAAGCCAAACATATACATTTATCAACTTTTTGACTTGTCAAAAACATATCAAAACATATCATATAACAATCCCTAATCAACTAACCAATATGTCTGAATGGCACCATTCCACAACAAGGTTATATAAGCATTATCAACCATTCAAGTTAATTCATATAATTCTATACCATTTATTTCAAACATCCTCAATTTAACAAAATACAAGAGACTCCACAAGACACATGTTCTATTACATACTATCACAATTCACATCCCATCATTTTACATTCATAGTCAATACATCAATTCATCATGTAATATAACATAATTCAGCTCAATTTGAAGTTAATTTCATAATTCCATCAAATTACACTATTTCCAATTTTATTCAATTTAGTCCTTTACCTTAATACTCAGGCATATTCACACCAACTCAATACAATTAATCTCACATATCTTACTGCCATACCTTACCAAATAGCACAATAGAAATATGCAAAAATTAAAATGAGTTGAGTTATAGAAATAAAAACCGAAAGCTTACATCACTCGTTGTCGATTTTCATCTTTCCTTTCTCTTTCGATGATCGTGCGTCGTTTTTAGCTACAAATAATAATTCAGGAATGGTATAACATCAAATTCTATACAAATCACATTTAGTTACAAGGTCTTACATATTTTGTGAATTATTCGATTTAATCGTATATCTCGATAATTAATCAAATTCATAACAATACTATTTAAGCAATCATAATTAAATATCAATTAATCAAATATCTCAAATTATAATTAATCATATTCAATTTATCAGTTAATTTATCATCACTTATTGTTTCAATCCCTATCACACATTTTTGTACCAAATTGTAAACAATTTAAATTACAGCCACACAAAAAAATTCAAAAATTGAGAATATATTACAAATACGTATAACCACACCCTATAAACTTACCTGGTTAAATCAACAAACAAATTGTTTTCATACCCTAAATTTTTGCATTTTATTCAATTTAGTCCCTAAACCCGAAATGGATATATCTTTCAAATTTGAGCTTTGATTTACAATTCAATTTCAATTTCATTCTTCAACAGCCTTCTATTAACCATAATTATAGAAATTTCATGTCAATTTCAAAATATTCACACATTAGTCCTTATTTTCAAAATTTACAACTTATTAGTCCTTATTTTCAAAATTTACAACTTTCACTTTACAAATTAATCCTTTTTCATTTCTAAGCTTAAAAGCTAACATTTTAACATCAAAACTTCAAGCATTCATCAATTTCAACATTTATAAACTTTAACAGTTCTAAAAAATAACACACGAGTCAGCTAGATTAAGTTTCTAGGATTCAAAAAATATAAAAATTATAAGAAAATGACTAAATTGCACTAATAAATTGAGGCTCTAAATGTGAAATCCGTAAGTTCGAAAGTTGTTCCTCTTCTCCTTTAATTATTGGTAGTTAAAGATGAAAAGAGAAATATATGTTCTTTCTCTCTCCACTATCATATTTTATTAGTTATGTATTAGTTTATTTTATTTATAACAAATTTTACAATATAATCATTGTGTTTTCTTTGTTCCTATTGCCTACTATAGGCTAAGAAGGTATAATTTCCTTCTTAATCCTTACTTCTTGTTTGTAATTAAAAAATTTCTAACAATTGAACTTTTATCAATTTTGCGATTTAGTCCCTATACCTTAATTAATCATTAATTTGATAAAATTACCTATTCAAAATTCAATTCGGTATCTAAGAAGTTGGTCCAAGATATCTTCAAATGAAGAAAGATTACGCCTCAGAGTTTTTTACTAAACACCAAGAGTCTAGTTAGCGTATGGGAAAACTATATGAAGAATTAATTATCATTAAGATCACACCACAAGAGAGTCATCACCAAGATGAAATATGTCTAGTTTGTATGAGCACTGTTCAATTGGTTTGACTCTCTTCTTGATTGGTTGGTTTGGTAGTTAACCAGATTGATTTGACTCTCTTCTTGACTGGTCCACCACAATGTCAAACTAGCCGAATTTCTTTTTATTTTCCTCTGATTTTTGTAGGGAAATTGGGGGACAAATTCAAATAATATTGCCACTTGTCAAATCCACTATAAAGGATCGAGAGTATATATATACATGGTGAAGGGGTGCATCTAGAAGATTTTTCTCTCCTACTTGCATCCTAGTTACTTCTTTTCATTCTAAGCATTCTCTTATTATTCTTTGGTAAGCTAAAGATAAGGTTTTGTAAATCAGTGGATGATTCAACCTCTTGGTAGGTTCAATAGCTTTGCATGTTATGATAGTAATGAGTAGGGATGTGTAAAAGATGTAAGAACAATATGTTTTAAGCGGAATACCCTACGTGAGGGTCGTGTATAGACGACATAATAGTAACCTATCAGTAATAAGGTTTTAATTGAGGTTCTATATCTTTTGAGCAGTGGTTGCTGTTGGATTGAGAAGGATGATTGGAACAGACGTTCTGAGGCGAGGTAAATATGAGTCTCTAGTGAGTTTCTAGTACCGACTTCTGTATATAATTTTATTTCAAATAAATGGTTGATGCCTCTATAGATAAGCATGTCTCATTAAGAAAATATCTACATGGATGTAAAAGAAGAGTATTGATAGTTGTTTGAATATGATGTTGCATGATAAGTGTCTGTAACACCTAAGATTTTGGGGTTAGAAGTTTTGAGATTTGTAGGTAGGGTCAGTGGCTAGATCGGACAGTTGGGTTTGTTGTCGTGTTTTAGTGTCAGAATAGGCCTGCTTGTCTGTAACAATTTCTACTTTATTTCCCTACACGTTCTTCCCTTACTACTCCATTTTGTTCTCTGTGACTTTTTTTCAATTTCCTTTGATTTTCTTTTTGCTTCTTCTACTTTGTCGTCTGTCAAAGGAGCTTTGTTCTTGAGTGTTCTGCTTGATTGATTCTGAAATTAGGTAAGTTCTATTTTTTGTTTTAATGGAGGAATTGCCTCAATTTTGTTGTGTTTCTTAAATTAAATTCTTATAATTAGTTGTGTTTGTAATTGAGGTCTCTTAATCGGCTTGGTGGAGCGAGTCGAATAATTTTAGGTGCCTAAATCACGAATTTAGGTGTGGGCTCAAAAAATCTTCCTTTTCATTGTCAAAATTCTACTTTGATTCTGAGTAATTTGACATATTTGGTGTGTTTCTGAAAATTACCAATCGTGGCGTCGATTGTTGCAGTTTAGCTTGAAATATTATGTGTTTTTGGTGTATTATTAAGCTAACAAGGGTCGGGGGTTGTTTCAACATCAAAGGCATGTTATGTAGCCTATTCCGCAGTTGATTCATAGCCACACAAGTGGCCACATGGGTGGTCCACACGGTTGTATGGAAGTTGGGGGATTAGGGTTTTAGGGACGAATTTGGTGCCACACGGCTGTGTGGCCAATAGTTGGGAATTCGGGGATTTTAGTCGTCTTTCACACAGAACACACACGTTCATGTCTACTCTGCACCTTACTTAAGCATAAATGGACAGAGAGTTACACGAGTTGTCCACACGACCATGTTTCTGGGTCACACAGGTGTGTGCCATAGCCACACAGCCAAGTGCCTCCTTTCACATGAGTGTGTGCCTCTTTCATATGGGTGTGTTGACCCCACACGACCTGGGCACTTCCACACGGCTGGAGCACACGGCCGTGTGGCCCTGCTTCGTCAGTTTTCGCTCTGCGTCAGTTTTTGACACGTTTGAGTTTTTGTGTGTTCTGACCCTTGGTTAGCCTTTAGTAAGGTTGGTAAAGACTTTGATTATCTCAGGTTTGTGCGTCTGTACTTAACTAGAATGTCAATCTAATAGTTCAACAAAGTGTTATATGATGTTTTAGTAAATAGTTATAAACATGATGGATTCTGAATGTGATTGATTGAGCTTGTGAGTTTCGATATCTGTGTAAATGTTTGTATGTGGTGTGTATTCTGCAATCGCATGGGAATTCAGTGACTGACTAAATATGAGCTTCTGTGTTTGTATGACTGACAGTGTCTGATGTGCATATTTATTCATGAACATAAAATTAAGGGGTTGTGGTGGTGAAGAGAAGGAAGTCTAATCTAATTTGAGCAGTTTCAATTGCAATACGTCTGTATAGTGGTTTATTGTATAGTACAACACATAAGTCAACTTTGTTGCATATTATCATCTGAGTGGCCTAGTCCACATACGTGGTGTGTAGGGTTAGATGGGCCTTTCGAGGTCTTATGTGGTGTGCATGGTTGGTTGAGCTTCTTATAGCTCATTCATAGTTTGAACAGGGGTCGGAGTGGTGTTCAGTTGATAGGGTGGGTTTGTTTTAAATCTGTTTTACATTCGTACATAATCTGGTTGTGTGAACATCTGTTTGTTTTAGAGATATGTTATAATGATGTGATGTGCTTTGATTGTTACGTATGCTTGGGACGTTGGTTCCATGTTTGCATTTTGTTTTTGTAATAGCTTTATAAGTATGTTTCACTATTGAACTACTATCTAAAATTTTGTTTTGTACTTTGTGATTTGTTATGTTTCAAACTCAAACTGAGCTCGTGTAGCTTACCCCCTTAGTTTCTCTTTTCAGGAACTCTTGATTTTTGTGGATGGACTCGGCATGCCAGAGGTATTAGAGTAATGCGTTTTAAGTCAGGCTAATAAATTGATTCTGCAAATACTTAAATTTGTAAACTGTTTTAGACTGTAAAATTTTTTAGAGGAACTGTGGTACAAACTTGGTTTTGGGTTTTTGCAACCTGCTATTAGACTGAATTTTAGAAATTTTTGGATTTTATTTCTGACTATTTTTTTTACATATCTTCAATACTATTTTGTATTCTAATTGGCTAAACTAAAACTGCTTTGGATCACTTCAGTGATCAATGTAACCTCTGGGATTCGGTCTAAACTTCTAGGCTAGGTTTTGGGGCGTTACAGTGTCACTGTTGTTAAAGAGTTGGTACGTCATCTCTAGAATGTGTGGGTGATAGTAGTTAGTGTTATATGTGTGTGCATGGTCAAAGTCTAATTAAAATAGACCTTTGTTGTGGTACGAGTCTAGTACAAATGAGTCTGTGATATTTTTAAATGTGAAGAGAAAAATATGTTGTGATGCCTCTTGTAGGGTAGCTATATTGCTAACCGGACTGGCAAATCATGGAACAAAAATGGAGATTTATTGTGTAGCATCTGGTAAGGTAGCTATGTGGAAAGTCATGGAACAAAAATGGAGATTTATTGGTAGATCACAAAATAAATATGTGGAAAGTCCATGACCATGGCATCATATAATAATGCGCCAAGAGGGCATGAAGGTATAAAACCATGAGGGAGAAGCCCCATGGCATCCATAGAGATGGTCCGCCGGGACAATAAACGTAGATTATTTGAAAAGCCTTTGTGGCGAGATACCTGAAAAGCCTTTGTGGAAAAATAACTGAAAAGCCTTTGTGGAGTGTTACAAAGAAAGCCTTAATGATATCGTAATCTAAAAAAATTGAGTGAAAAATTATTTGAAAAGCTTGTACGGCAAATTCTGTAAATCCTAAGCGGGGTCTTATATGGAGAGCCTTGGTGACAAGCTAACTAGAAAACCTATATGATGAATTCTAAGGTACGAGCCTAATTGACGAGTTATTAGTTAGATGCATGGTGAAATCTGGGTATGCCTTCGAGGCATTTCTTGAATGAATTCTCAAAATAGTGTGATCGATTGAGGAATCTGCCATAGTGACCCACCAGTACAAAGAGCTTTGTGTATCTAGAATTAAAGGTGGTGTAAGCTGCCTGCCATACTTGGGAATTTTCATGTTCTGTATAGAAGTTATTTGGGATTCTATTGTGTAAATTAAAATTTTATATTCTTCTAAGTAAGTCTGTTGTTTGGGCAAATTTGAATTTATAAGGTAACTGGTGTTCTGATAATTGCTGGAGTCTGTAAGAGAATCCGCCAAGAGTAGAATATGATGAATATCGTTTTGAGGTGTGTATCCAACTGCTATCCTCAAAAGGATTGTGAAGAAGGATTTAAAATATGGTGTGAAGTCTAGGATCCTCCATTCAGATGAAATGTGCATATGGTGGATAAGTGTAGAATTGGCGTATAGTTATTCGCCAACTAGAAATCAGAAAGTATCATCCAAAGTCTAAAAAGGAACCAGGATATTAAGGCGAGGATTTCAACATCAACATTAAAAGGTAATACTAGTTTAGACTCAATAATCCATATTAAACTTATGAACATTTGTTTATGTGTGGCAGGTCTTAAGATATGAACCAGTTCACCTGTGAGGGACCGAGCCATGATTGCTCCAAAGTGGTCGATAAAACTGCAATATTATGCATACAAAAGGACTTTTGGGAATAGGTTTTCAAATAGAGAATAATGTTATACGCCACTTTTGAGTCTATGTTAATAAAGACTTAAGTTTTATTGTTTTATGCACCATTTGGGGACCAGTTATAATTAATAAACGTTTCCTAAAAAATATTTTGATTTAGAATAAAAGTGTATAAGTGAGAAGTATGGTTAGTAAAGTCTTAGTCAGTTTTAAAATCTTACTAAGTGTCTTATTTTGTGGCATTCTATATCTAGATCCGATAAATCAAGTCGAATATAGGGTGTTACAGTGACTATGGAAACAAAAGCTCGATCTCACAACACTAGTAGAGGAGTGTTGTGACTTTAAAGGCAGTTTCCCCTAATCTCTGCATCACTCAACTCAGCCTACCAAAAGTCAGTACTAAATAGTCTATGTGACCCAAAAACTCAACTTAGCACACTATAGACATTACTGCAATGATCAAACATTTTTTACATATCTAACATTTACCAATATGTGATTAGAAGCATGACATATTCATTATAGTTATTTGCATCATTCTCCATCACTTAACATGCAAGTCATGCCCCAATTCCAAGCATCCACATACAAAATAAACATGTTTACCCTTAATTTAATAGCTTTGATCATGAACATTCCATTTGAAACAAAACATACAAAATGGACCGTAATACCAATTCATGACCTTAGGTACATTCCAATTTTCAAAAACAAAACAAAACATATAATATTTTTTGAGTCGAGAGATGAGTTCTGGATTTTTTTCACTCCTTGAAACCTCGAGATCTACTGATACATGCACATGAAAATAAACAAATCGTACACTATCAATAGGGTTCAATGGTATTTTCATGATTTCAATAAATAATACAAATAGAATAAGAGGTCAAATACAACCAAAATGTGATATAACTATCAACTAATTCAATTTGCAACTCATGTCTCATGTAAAAATCCTCATCCCATATTTCATTTGGTCTTTCATATAAGAACATATAACATTATCCATCATCGTATCACATTTACTTATATTTCATAGAACATCACTAGTTCATTTCATTTTTACATAACGCCCCAAAATTTCTATTCTTATTTTTGTGAATGTGTGACACAAAATATCAGTCTGCTTCACTGGTTAAGTGTTTTGGGTGTGTGTGAGAGGTTATAAGTTCAAGCCATGACTTGGGCAAATTTTAGTATTTTTATGAATAAAGTCCCATCTTTGGTCAGTAGGCTTTTAATTAAAAGTGGGTAAGTACTTAATAGAATGGGAATACTGGTCTGGTGGTTAAGTTGTATGTTGGTGTGTTGGAGGTCTGAGGTTAGAATCTCGGCATGAGCAAGGGAGTTTTATTTTCGCTCGCTTATTGGGTAGAGTTCGTGTGGTTTTCAAATACCAAAGTAGTTGTGATAGAATAGTAGTGGGAAGTTAAGAAAAATTTGATCGGATTATTTTTTATTATTTTATTTTTTCCTTTGCCGAAAATTCTCTCCCTTCTCTGCCGATTTCTCCCTTCTTCTCTTTTCCATTTTCAGCTTTTACTATTTTTCCTTCCATCTTCTCTTGATTCGTTCTTTTTGATTAACTATCGTCGTCTCCTTCGCTAGTTCTATTTCTGTCCCACGTTTCGGTAAGCAAGTTTTGTGCTTTGTAAGTTGTGAAACTAAGTATTTGATTGGGGCTATTGATGTTTTGATAGAAGCATATTGCTGGGTCAAGGTTCTTCTTGTACTGATTTGTAATCAAACAAGTTGACCATTAAGAACAAGTACCCACTACCAAGGATTGATGACTTGTTTGACCAGTTCCGAGGAGCTTCAGTATTCTCTAAAATTAACGTCTGATTTGGGTACCATCAGTTGAGAGTTAAGGAGGCTAACATACAGAAGACGGTGTTTAGGACTCGATATTGTCACTATGAGTTTCTAGTGATGCCATTCGGACTGACTAATGCACCGACAACTTTTATGGATTTGATGAACCGAGTATTTCAACCTTATCTGGATCAGTTTGTGGTGGTGTTCATCGATGACATACAGGTTTATTCGAGGATTGAGGATGAACATTACGAGCACCTTAGAGTTGTTCTTCAGACCTTGAGGGAAAAGAAGCTCTATGCTAAGCTTAGCAAGTGCGAGTTCTGGCTACATAAGGTGACATTCCTGGGTCATGTGGCTTCTGCTGAGAGGATTCGAGTTGATCCTCAAAAGATTGAGTCTGTGTTAGAGTGTAACCAGCCAAGGAAAGTGTCTGAGATCTGTAGTTTTTTGGGATTGGCTGGTTATTATCGGCGATTTGTGGAAGGCTTGTTATTGATTGCAGCACCCTTGACTAAGCTGCTACGTAAAGGTAGATGTAATATCCCGAATTAGGGCCTAATCAGAATAGTGGTTTCGTGACCAAAAATCCGAGATAGAAATAATTATTTTATAATTATTTTGAGGTTTATGATATGATTGTATGATTGTGTGAAAATTTCGTGAAGAAATTCCATGCATAAAGTGCTTAATTTGAAATTAGGGACTAAATCAAATAAGTTGCAAAATTTGCATTCTAGAAGTTTTTAGTATGAAATTGCTTTGGAATATTAATTAGGAGGTCTTAAATAGCAATTTGACCAATTTCTAAGTTTATGGACAAAAATTGGACATGAATGGAATTTTTGAAAGTTTAGTAAGGAAGGGCATTTTGGTCATTTGGATATTAAATGGAATAAAATGGGAAAAATAACAAAAAAATTGATCATCTTCTTCATATTTTGTTGCCGAATTTTGCTCTCCACCATAGCTTGGGTTTCAACACTTTTAAGCCTTGATTGTAAGTGATTTCCATGCTCGTTTTTAATGTTCTTTACATTTTTGAAATCCTTGTAGCTTGGTTTACCTATTTCTACCAATATTTTGAGTTAGGGTTCATATTTGGAAAAATACCCATAGGTGAAATTTGTGTATTTTGATGTTTTATGATAGAATATGAGGTTTCGGATTATGTTAGACAACTTGTGCTACTCGGTTTTGAGTAAAAACGAGTAGAACGACTTAATCGATAAAAATACCAATTATTCATAAGTGCATGTTGTAGTTGAAATTTGAGGTTGTTGTTAGTAAATAAATGATCAGCATGTCCTAAAACATAACAATTATGGAAAAATTTTAATTTTCGAGCTTTGGGGCAAAAGTGTAAATATGTAAAAGTTTAGGGGCAAAATTGTAATTTTTCCAAAGTTAGAGTTAAGGACTATTTTGATAAATGTGAGTATTAAATAAGCTAAATGTGTTATTTTAGATCAAGAAAGACGTGGAATCGATCTTTATCAAGGAAAAGAAAAGATTGTGGACTAAATTGCAAAATTTCTATATTTTGTACCGTGGTAAGTTCATGTGTAAATAAGGTAACATAATTGTTATTTTAAGTAATTTAATGTATTTATATGATTTGGTACTTATTATCATGAATATTATGTTTTGTGAATTATTATTTATTGATATGCAAAGTATGTGGTTAACTTGATAAGTGTGAGATGCTAGAAAGTATTGGTTCCGACATTTCGAGGAAGACGACCGGAAATTTGTGATTGAGGAAAATCCCATTTGAACCTTGGGAATAGATTAGGATACAAGTGACATGTCACTAGGATGGTTGAGTTCCGAACTCGTTGAGTTGAGTCCGAGTTCGTGAGATGTAACTAGGCATCCGAGCTCGTTGAGTTGAGTCCGAGTTCACTTATGGATGCGAACGCCTGAGCTCGTTGAGTTGAGTCCGAGTTCGCTTATAGGCGGATTACATGGTCGCTTGATTACATATGTGGCACTTATGTGCAAATTATCCATGTATTCGAGTTATATTCTGATGTGTTCAACGGGTAAAATTCTAGAGAAATGGAAGAACACTCAAGATGCAAGTGTCATTTTGATAAGTGTTATGAAATGGACACTTTGGACAAGTATGTACTTGACCCTCGGGTTGAAACTTGATACAACAACAATAATGTGATAAGATGATAAATGATGATTAGAAATGTGATATATGTCTTGGTGATACCATGCTAGTGTTGTTTGGTATAATTGCTTTGTTATGTTACTTGTTATTTGCATATGAACTTACTAAGCATTTATGCTTACTCCCTTCTTTTTATTCATTGTAGTTTTGGACAAGCCGGCTCAGGAATAGGGATAGGTCGAAGGCTTTTTCACACTATCTGAAGAACTTTTTGGTAAAATGGCTTGTAAAACTTAAGTATGGCATGTATGGCAATATACATATTTTTGTGTAAATAATCTTGTGATATGGTTATGGTTTGGTTGAGAAAATGCTTGATGATGATTAGTCATTAGAATGGCTAGTCTAGATCATGTTTGATGCCATGTGAGTTTAATATGTTATCTAGTTCATGAAAATTCATAAAAAGGTGAAATTGCCATAAAACAGAACATTATAGTAACAATGATGTGAGTTTGAAAAATCACTAAAAATAGTAGAAACCAAATTAGGTGATGAATTAAGTATGAAACTGAAGCTTGTTGTGCCTACTTTTATATGGAAGAAGCGAAACAGGTAAAGGAGTTATTTGTTGTGAGATATTTGAGTTTTAGTGAAACAGGGCCATAGTGATTTCTAGATCCCCTGTTCCAAATTTGGAAATTCACCATAAATTGTAAAACAATAATTAGGAGGTGTACTTTATATTTTAAGAATCCTTATTGAGTCTAGTTTTAATAGAAACAAACTTTATAGTCATATGAATTTTTTACAGAGAGAAAAATCGTTCGTAGTAAGAAGAGGTCAGTGTAGTCGAGTTCTGAAATAGGGGTAACTTTAACTAGTAAAATATACTAATTGGCCTGACCAAAAATTCTAGAAAAAAATTAGAAGATAGATATATGAGTCTATTTTCAAAGAAAATTTATAGATCTTGATTTTGAGTTTTGTAACTCGAGATATGATTTTTTAAGTGACCACGACGCAAAAAGACAGCTTGCTACGAGAATTAAATTAGTTGATTTAAAATTTAAAAAGTGATGAAATAAGTTTAGTAACAGCTTAAGCTCGACTCCGGTGACGGTCTCGGGTAAGAGGGCATTACATTTGGTGGTATTAGAGCAAGTTTACTCGGTTCTCGGATTAACGTGTTGTATGTACGAGTTTTGCTATACATGCCATACATACATATTGTGATAGTGTGATGACTTCTGACCTTTTAAATGATTTTTTTATAGTAAATGGATCCCGATCCAGCTGTGGCTAATGGTGTAGAGAGTAATGCACCAGCTTCAGCTGAAGGGGCGGTGCTGACTGAAAACCCACCTCCTACTGTTGGTTAAGGAGGAGGAGAAGGGGCTCGGGATGCCTTTCTCCAGATGATGAATGCATGGTATACTGAGTTCGTTCATACGAACCCGAATGCACAACCTTCCCCACCTCTCTCGATTCCTCAACCTATACCCCCGATGCCTCAGGGTATGGATTTGACGAAATTTCATAGAACCAGTTGACAGAATCCGCAAGCAAGGGGCAGAAGAATTTAGGGCAAATGTTGATTATGATGCTGAGAAAGCAGAGTTTTGGCTTGAGAATTCTATCCGGGTATTTGATGAATTGTCTTGCACACCTGAAGAATGCTTGAAATGTGCTATATCTTTGCTAAGGGATTCAGCCTATTATTGGTAGAAGACATTGGTTTCTGTGGTACCGAAAGAGAAAGTGACTTGGGAGTTCTTTCAAGAAGAATTTTGGAAGAAATACATCAGTGAAAGATTTGTTGATCAGAAGCGTAAAGAGTTTCTGGAGTTGACGTAAGGCAACATGACAATTACTAAATACGAAAGGGAGTTTGTTCGGTTGAGTAAGTATGCTAGAGAATATGTTCCTTCAGAGGTTAAAATGTGCAGACGGTTTGAAGACGGACTTAATGAAGACATAAAAGTATTTGTTGGAATTCTTGAATTAAAAAAAATGGTAGTACTTGTTGATCGGGCTTGTAAGGCTAAAGAACTACTTAAAGAGAAGAAAAAGATAGAGGTTGAGACTCGAAATTGGAAGAAAAGACCGATGAGCAGTTCATTCTCACAGTAATCAGAAAATCTAGAAATATGAATTCTCGTTCTCAAGTTTCAGCCGGAAAATCATATGGAAATTCTAAGAAGCAAAATGTGAGTTCTAAGTCTCAAACTACTTCTGTGGCTAGTGTGGGAAGCTCGAGATTTGTTAAGCCCGAGTGCCAACGGTGTGGTAGAAATCATTTTGGTCCATGTAGAGCAAATGAATGTTTTCGATGTGGTTCTCCGGATCATTTTATTAGAGACTGCCCAGAGAAAATTGAAAAAGAAAAATTTCAGAGTGCAAACACTAGTGGTGCAGACTCGAGAGGAAGGTAATCGAGAAAAGCTGAGAATGAAGCAAGCAGCAAGAATATAGTCAGAGATTCAACAGGTAAACCTAAAGCAAGAGCTCCAGCTAGAACTTATGCCATAAAAGCACGTGAAGATGCTTCCTCACTCGACGTGATTACTGGTATATTTTCTATTTATGATGTTAATATTACTGCTTTGATTGATCCCGGTTCTACTCATTCATATGTGTGCATGAAATTGGTGTCTAGCATGAATATACCTGTTGAGAACATAGAATTTATGATTAAAGTGTCAAACCCGTTAGGCAAATGTGTTATAGTTGATGAAGTATGCAAGAAATGTCCTTTAATGATTCGGGGTTATTACTTTTCGGCCGACTTGATGTTGTTGCCATTTGATGAATTTGATGTCATTTTGGGTATGGATTGGTTGACATTGCATGATGCTATAGTAAATTGTAAACAGAAAGTTATTGAATTAAAGTGTGAAAATGGTGAAACTCTGCGGGTTGAATCAGATAAATCAGAGGCATTGTCTAATGTGATTTTTTCAATGTTGGCTCAGAGATATTTGAAAAAGGGTTATTAAGCTTATTTAGCGTATGTGCTAAATATAAAAGAAATTGAAAAGAAAGTGGAATCAGTGTCGATTGTGTGTGAGTTTGCGGATTATTTCCAGAGAGTTGCCAGGTTTACCTCCAGTCAGAGAAGTAGAATTTGGTATAGAGTTGATGCCGAGAACAGCTCCGATTTCGATTGCTCTGTACAGAATGGTACCAGCGGAATTGAAAGAATTGAAGTCGCAGTTGCAAGAATTGACCGACAAAGGCTTTGTGAGACCGAGTTTTTTGCCTTGGGGTGTTCCTGTATTATTTGTGAAAAAGAAGGATGGTTCTATGAGATTGTGTGTAGACTATCGGCAATTAAACAAAGTGACAATCAAGAACAAGTATCCATTGCCGAGAATTGATGATTTGTTTGATCAGCTGAAAGGAGCGATGTGGTTTTCAAAGATTGAGTTGAGGTCTGGATACTACCAGCTATGAGTAAAAGAGTCAGATGTGCCTAAAACTACTTTTAGAACAAGGTATGGTCATTATGAATTTTTAGTATACCATTCGGGTTAACAAATGCTCCTACTGTGTTTATGGATTTGATGAATCGTATATTTCGGCCATACTTAGACAAGTTTGTGGTGGTATTTATAGATGATATCCTAATTTATTCGAAAGATGAGACAGAGCATGCTGAGCACTTAAGGATAGTTTTATAGACTTTAAGAGATAAGCAGTTATATGCTAAGTTTAGTAAGAGTGAATTTTGGCTTCGGGAAATTGGATTTTTGGGTCATATTGTTTCAGGTGATGGTATACGGGTTGATCCCAATAAAATTTCAGCTATTGTTGATTGGAAACCACCGAAGAATGTAACTGAAGTTAGAAGTTTCTTAGGGTTAGCTGGCTATTATCGATGATTTGTGAACGGATTTTCTATAATTGTTGCTCCTATACTCCGAAAGGATGTTAAATTTGAGTGGACAAAAGAATGTCAACAGAGCTTTGAGAAAAAAAAAGTTATTGACTGAAGCACCAGTGTTGGTACAACTCGAGTCAGGTAAAGAATTTGTGGTGTATAGTGATGCTTCTCAAAATGGTTTGGGATGTGTGCTTATGCAAGAAGAAAAGGTTGTGGCTTATACTTCGAGACAGTTAAAACTTCACGAGAAGAATTATCCGACTCATGATTTGGAATTGGCTGCTATCGTGTTTGCTTTGAAGATTTGGCGACATTATTTGTATGGCAAAAAGTGCCAAGTATATACCGACCACAAAAGTCTTAAGTATTTGATGTCACAAAAAGATTTGAATTTGAGACAGCGAAGATGGTTAGAATTGTTGAAAGATTACGAGCTTGTGATTGACTACCATCCAGGGAAAGCAAATGTAGTTGCCGATGCCTTGAGCAGAAGCTATGAACATTCAGTTGGAGATGTCAAATGATGGTTCAATTCTAGCAGAGTTGTGAGCAAGACTGATGTTTTTACAAGAGATTTGTGAAGCTCAGAAAAGCGATGAAGACTTGCAAACCAAAAGAAAGCAATATGAGGTTGATACAGAGTCAGATTTCAAAATCGGTTGTGATGGGTGCTTGATGTTTAAAGATCGGATTTGTGTACCGAAGAATGAAGAGTTGATTCAAAAGATCTTGCAGGAAGCACATAATGGTTGTTTGTCGATTCATCCAGGCAGTACGAAAATGTATAATGACTTGAAGAAAATGTACTGGTGGAATGGAATGAAGAGAGATATATCAGAGTTTGTATCAAAATGCTTAATTTGTCAACAGGTGAAAGCTGAACACCAAGTGCCTTCGGGATTACTTTAGCCTATCATGGTTCCTGAGTGGAAATGGGATCGGATTACTATAGATTTTGTTTCAGGGTTGCCGTTGACTCTAGGAAAGAAAGATGCCATCTGGGTGATAGTTGACAGATTAACTAAATCAGCTCATTTTATTCTGATACATACAGATTATTCTCTTAACAAGTTGGCTAAATTGTATATCAGAGAAATTGTTAGACTTAACGGGGTATCTTTGTCAATCATTTTAGATAGAGATCCGAGATTTACTTCGCGGTTTTGGCAAAAATTACAAGAGGCATTAGGTACGAAGTTAAATTTCAGCACTGCTTTTCATCCACAAACTGATGGACAATCAGAGAGAGTAATTCAGATTCTTGAAGACATGCTCAGATGTTGCGTATTGGAATTTCAAGGTAGTTGGGAAAGATATTTACCGTTGGTAGAATTTGCTTATAATAACAGCTATCAGACAAGCTTGAAAATGGCACCTTATGAAGCATTGTACGGTCGCAAGTGTCGGACGCCGTTGTATTGGACCGAACTTAAGGAAAATCAGATCTATGGGGTTGATCTAATAAAAAAAAATCGAAGAAAAAGTGAAAGTGATTCGAGATTGTTTAAAAGCTGCTTCGGATAGACAGAAATCTTATGCAGATTTGAAACGAAAAGAAATTGAGTTTCTAGTTGGTGATAAGGTATTTTTAAAGGTGTCTTCATGGAAGAAAGTTCTCAGATTTGGACGGAAAGGCAAATTAAGTCCGCATTTTATCAGGCCGTATGAAATAATGGAAAGAGTTGGGCCAGTAGCGTATAGATTGAGATTACCATCTGAGTTAGAGAAAATTCATGATGTGTTCCATGTATCTATGTTACATCGGTATCGTTCGGATCCTTCACATGTGATTTCACCGACAGAAATTGAATTACAACTAGACATGACCTATGAAGAAGAACCGATTAAGATTTTAGCTCGAGAGGTCAAACAACTAAGGAACAAAAGTATTGCTCTTGTGAAAGTGTTGTGGAAAAGCATGGAGTAGAAGAGGCTACATGGGAACCCGAGGAGACTATGAGGAATCAATACCCACACCTGTTTACCGGTAAGATTTTCGAGGACAAAAATCCTTAAATGGGGGAGAGTTGTAATATCCCGAATTAGGGCCTAATCAGAATAGTGGTTTTGTGGCCACAAATCTGAGATAGAAATAATTATTTTAAATTATTTTGAGGTTTATGATATGATTGTATAATTGTGTGAAAATTTCATGAAGAAATTCCATGCATAAAGTGCTTAATTTGAAATTAGGGACTAAATCAAATAAGTTGCAAAATTTGCATTCTAGAAGTTTTTAGTATGAAATTGCTTTGGAATATTAATTAGGAGGTCTTAAATAGAAATTTGACCAATTTCTAAGTTTATGGACAAAAATTGGACATGAATGGAATTTTTGAAAGTTTAGTAAGGAAGGGTATTTTGGTCATTTGGATATTAAATGGAATAAAATGGGAAAAATAACACAAAAATTGATCATCTTCTTCATATGTTGCTGCTGAATTTTGCTCTCCACGATAGCTAGGGTTTCAACACTTTTAAGCCTTGATTGTAAGTGATTTCCATGCCCGTTTTTAATGTTCTTTACATTTTTGAAATCCTTGTAGCTCGGTTTATCTATTTCTACCAATATTTTGAGTTAGGGTTCATATTTGGAAAAATACCCATAGGTGAAATTTGTGTATTTTGATGTTTTATGATAGAATATGAGGTTTTGGATTATGTTAGACAACTTGTGCTACTCGGTTTTGAGTAAAAACGAGTAGAACGGCTTAATCGGTGAAAATACCAATTGTTCATAAGTGCATGTTGTAGTTGGAATTTGAGGTTTTTGTTAGTAAATAAATGATCAGCATGTCCTAAAACATAACAATTATGGAAAAATTTTAATTTTCGAGCTTTGGGGAAAAAGTGTAAATATGCAAAAGTTTAGGGGCAAAATTGTAATTTTTCCAAAGTTAGAGTTAAGGACTATTTTGATAAATGTGAGTATTAAATAAGCTAAATATGTTATTTTATATCAAGAAAGACGTGGAATCGATCTTTATCGAGGAAAAGAAAAGATTATGGACTAAATTGCAAAATTTCTATATTTTGTACCGAGGTAAGTTCATGTGTAAATAAGGTAACATAATTGTTATTTTAAGTAATTTAATGTATTTATATGATTTGGTACTTATTATCATGAATATTATGCTTTGTGAATTATTATTTATTGATATGCAAAGTATGTGGTTAACTTGATAAGTATGAGATGCTAGAAAGTATTGGTTCCGACATTTCGAGGAAGACGACCGAAAATTTGTGATTGAGGAAAATCCCGTTTGAACCTTGGGAATAGATTAGGATACAAGTGACATTCACTAGGATGGTTGAGTTCCGAACTCGTTGAGTTGAGTCTGAGTTCGTGAGATGTAACTAGGCCTCCGAGCTCGTTGAGTTGAGTCCGAGTTCGCTTATGGGCGGGTTACATGGTCGCTTGTATGCAAATTATCCATGTATCCGAGTTATATTCTGATGTGTTCAATGGGTAAAATTCTAGAGAATTGGAAGAACACTCAAGATGCAAGTGCCATTTCAATAAGTGTTGTGAAATGGACACTTTGGACAGGTATGTACTTGACCCTCGGGTTGAAACTTGATACAACAATAATAATGTGATAAGATGATAAATGATGTTTAGAAATGTGATATATGTCTTGGTGATACCATGCTAGTGTTGTTTGGTATAATTGCTTTGTTATGTTACTTGTTATTTGCATATGAACTTACTAAGCATTTATGCTTACTCCCTCCTTTTTATTCATTGTAGTTTTGGACAAGCCGATTTAGGAATCGGGATAGGTCGAAGGCTCGTTCACACTATCCGAAGAACTTTTTGGTAAAATGGCTTGTAAGACTTAAGTATGGCATGTATGGCAATATACCTATTTATGTGTAAATAATCTTATGATATGGTTATGGTTTGGTTGAGAAAATGCTTGATGATGATTAGTCATTGGAATGGCTAGTCTAGATCATGTTTGATGCCATGTGAGTTTAATATGTTATCTAGTTCATGAAAATTCATAAAAAGGTGAAACTGCCATAAAACAGAACATTACAGTAACAATGACGTGAGTTTGAAAAATCACTAAAAATAGTACAAACCAAATTAGGTGATGAATTAAAAAACTGAAGCTTATTGTGTCTACTTTCATATGGAAGAAGCGAAACAGTTAAAGGAGTTATTTGTTGTGAGATATTTGAGTTTTAGTGAAACAGGGCCAGAGCGATTTCTGGATCCCCTGTTCCAACTTTGGAAATTCACCATAAATTGTACAAAAATAATTAGGAGGTGTAATTTATATGTTAAGAATCCTTATTGAGTCTAGTTTTAAGATAAACAAATGGAATAGTCATATAAATTTTTTACAGAGAGAAAAGTGGTTCGTAGCAAGAAGTGGTCAGTGCAGTCAAGTTCTAGAATAGGGGTAACTTTAACTAATAAACTGTACTAATTGGCCCAACCAAAAATTATAGAAAACAACTAGTAGATAGAGATATGAGTTTTGTTTCAGGGAAAATTTATGGATCTTGATTTTGAGTTTCGTAACTCGAGATATGATTTTTTAAGCGACCATGATGCAAAAAGACAGCTTGCTACGAGAATTAAATTAGTTGATTTAAAATTTAAAAAGTGATGAAATAAGTTTAGTAACACCTCAAGCTCGACTCCGACGATGGTCTCGGGTAAGAGGGCATTACAGTTGACCATTTGATTGGACTGATGAGTAGCAAGAGAGCTTCAAGAAGCTCAAGACTGTATTGACTGAGACTCCTATTTTGATATAGCTAGAACCTGGAAAGGTGTTCATAGTTTATAGTGATGCATCTCATGTTGGTTTGGGATGTGTGTTGAGGCAGGATGGTAAGGTGGTAGCATATACGTCTCATCAGCTTAAGACTCATGAGGCTAATTATCCAACGCATGACTTGGAGTTGGCCACCATGGTATTTGCACTAAAAATCTAGAGGCATTATCTGTATGGTGAGAAGTGTATCATTTACACTGATCACAAAACCCTCAAGTATCTCCTCACTCAGAAGGAATTAAATCTTAGGCAGCGTAGATGGATCGAGCTGCTTAAGGACTATGACTGCACCATTGAGTACCATCCTGGTAGGGCCAGTGTGGTGGCTGATGTACTAAGCCGTAGAGCTATGACTGAGTTGAGGGTAAGCTGTTGGACAAATTTTGACTTGGGCTATTGACGTTTTGATAGCAGCATATTGCTAGGATGGAGGTTCTTCTCATACTGATTTGTAATTGATTGATTCGAGGAGTTGGGGTAAGTTTTCGTCGCTTTAAGGATGAGTATCTCAGTTCGGGTTCAGATTTAGTTTAATGTCTAAGTGAAATATTGATCAATTATAGGTGCAGGATTACTTGGAGTTACTGTTGCGTCAAAAATGATACAGGTGTGTACCCGAAAACGTAGAAAATAGGGTTTCAGCGAAATTGAAAAACCCCCTATTGACCTACACGAGCATGTGATCGACGAGGTCAAGCCATGCACGAAGGACACGGTCGTGTGATGGCCAGGTAGGCCATGTGCAACACACAGACTAGACTAAATTAGGCCATGTGGGCCACACGGGAGTGTGGTCCCACACGGGTAGTCTACACGGACGTGTGATATTTTGGGCTAGGCCGTGTGATCCACACGACCAAGGCCAATTTGGGTCGTGTGGGCTGAGCATGTGGTGCCACACGGGGAAGCCACATGGGCATGTGAGCCCATGTTTACTAAATTGATTGCTAAGGTTGCACGGATTGCCCAAGTCGACTGTGAACCTATTGTAGGGTTGGTAAGTACTATTTAGACCCTTAATTGTATGAACTGAATAATTGATGATTGAACTGAGCATGATAAATGTATGCCTGCTTACTGATATATATATATATATATATATGTGTGTGTATGTTTACTGATAGTTACATATAAGCATGTCATTCATTGTATGGTTGCATTACATTAGGTTGGGATATGGATATTTGGAGGAAGTGTACTAAAAGGCCTGTAGGCCTAATATCTGGCAGTTCAGTTGCAAATTACTGCTTATGTGTCGTATTCGGTACTACCTGGAGTGTAGGGATGAGTGGGTGATTTTATCCCCACATGGAGTGTAGGGTTGCATGAAGATGGTGTGTAGAGGCTGGTTGGTTAGGACTTTGCTATTGAATATTGTATGACTGATACTGATACTGATACTGTGATGGACTAAGGCCCTATTGCATACTTGATATTGTACTGAAACGGGCTAAGGCCCAAACTGCTACTGATATTGAAAAAGGCCTAGGCCCATATTGTTTTGACTATGCATTGTGTTTACTATTTGTTTGTTTTCTGCAGGATTACACACTGAGTTTATGTAAACTTATCCCTCTCTGTTTAATGTGCACAGGTAATCCCCAGACCTAGATGGATCGGTGCATGGAGGACTCAACGGTGACCATAGTTTTTAGACTTCACGGTTTTTAATTTATTACTTGGGTTATCTCATTATTTTTGGGTTATTTTGATGTAATTTGTGGACTTTTTGGGAACTTTTACTTAAATTTGGGCTTTTATTTATTTGATTATTTTATGGATTTATAACTGCTAGTGGTAGGAAATTCGATTTTCAAAAAGTTAAAGTATTTTCTAAACTCACGATTACATAAATTATTTTTAGAAAAGCTTCCGCAACAAGAGGTGTTTTAAAACAAATAACTTAAACGAGTAAATCGTTCTCTTTTAGAATTAATAAGATTTAAAGAAAGATAATAACATGGAAATGATAAATCACAACAACTTGGTTTTCAAGACATACTATCACGTGACATTGCCAGATTCGGCCATAACATCTAGGTCGGGTTTCGGGTGTTACATTTTACATTTCTATCTCCAATCTATTGATTTGTTTCATATCCATATCGACCCTCTGGGCTCATTTTAATCTATTCAAATGACCTTTCACATGCCATATTTTGTTACTTTAACATTAACATACAAGATACACCATGCAATGTTAACATCTTATATCAAAAGTCACATCGCATGATATATGTATCATAACCCCTATTAATCGGACATGGACTCAAGATGGATACATGGATCATCCAACTATCACACCAATATATCAGACACATAGTGCCTCATAGGTATATCCATAGTATAATTTGTGCACCATGCCTTATTGGTATAAACCAAAGTAAAGTGTGCTCAGCACCTCAACTGAATGTTTGAATTTTAGTATGCGCTCCATGCCTTATCGGTAACGACCAAAGTATAATCTCATACACTAATCCTATAACATGCTTGTTGGAAAAATCTAGTTCAAAAACGATTTTCTTGCATAGCGAAAAATAAAAATTTTGAAAATTGAGCCGATTTGTGATATTTATAACAATAAACCCTTTACCGAAGTCACACCTAGATGAATCCTTATCATTTTTGGGTTCCAACTAGACGACCTTCTCTGCTATTTTAATACCATGAAATGCTTCGGCTGTGGGCTCGAACCATTCGAATCAAACGTAGAACCATAAATAGTTTTCTTTGCTTTTAGTGTGAAAGCAAAATCCCACTCAATAGAAATCAATAGAATTGTTATTCTGGAAAATAGGATTAATATATAGAGAATAAACTCTTGCTAGTTTTGGGTAGAATAACAATATCTCAAATATTTATTTTTAGCCTTATTGGTGCCATCTATTTATAGCGAGAAGAGGTAAAACCCTTGCTAAATTGTAGAAGTCTCTTTCAATAGAAAAATGAACTCCTAGTCTAACTAGGAGTAGGTGGGGTAGTAACCCTAGTTAAACAAAATAGGGTTTGTAATTTCTCTCTTTAAACATGTGGGGCTTTTGGCCCTATCCCATATCAGGTCCAACTACAAATATTTCTTAGACTTTTAACCTAGTACGTCATAATTCGATCCAACCCTATATTTGTTTTTTTATTTCCCAAAATAAACATCTCAAATTAATTTAATTAAATTAATTTCCCAATTAAATAATTTTCTCAACCCAATTCTAATTCAGTTAAAATCATGGCGACTTTATCGTAAATGAATCTATGAGAAAATATATTTAATATTTCTATATTTAATGGATTCACTATGACCAAATAATTTATTTCCATTTTCGAACTTCATTTAATTCGAAGACCATAAATTCATTTTCAGGTCATTTTCATTTTCATTCTGGAGAAAATCACATTCATTTCCAAATGTTTCCTATTTCTCCATTTTTACCATTTCTATCCATTTTTGTTTATTTGGTTCAACATGCAATTCATTTCTAATTTTAGTGCACCAGTGAAGGGACTGGTTAGACATATGCAATTAGTGCTCAAATGGTCAGTATAAACAATGACTTTTGACAAAATCAAATAAGATCTGAATTTATCAAATGCAAAAATAACAGCTAGCAATTCTTTTTCAGTGGTAGTATAATTTGCTTGAGCGGCTGTCAAAGTTCTGCTAGCATAATAGATCGGTTGAAAGTGCTTGTCTCTTCGTTGTCCCAAAACTGCACCTACTGCAAAATCACTTGCATCGCACATTAGTTCAAAAGGTAGATTCCAATCGGGTGAAATCATGATTGGTGCATTGATTAATTTTTCCTTAAGAGTATTGAAGGATTCTAAGCATTCTTGGTCAAAATTGAAAGGTACGTCTTTTTCTAGTAATTTTGTTAAAGGCTTGGCTATTTTAGAAAAATCTTTAATAAATCTGCGATAAAAACCGGCATGTCCTAAAAAGCTTCTTATAGCCTTTACTGAATTGGGGGGAGGTAATTTTTCAATGGTTTCATTTTTTTCTTTATCTACCTCTATCCCTTTACTAGAAATTTTATGTCCTAATACAATGCCTTCTTGGACCGTAAAGTGGCATTTTTCCCAGTTTAGCACTAAGTTTGTTTCTTTACATCTCATTAAAACACGTTTTAGATTATTAAGACAAAGTTGGAAAGAATTACCGAAAACTGAAAAATCATCCATAAATACCTCCATGATTTCTTCCACAAATTCATTAAAGATAGCTAACATGCATCACTGAAAAGTAGCAGGAGCGTTACATAAACCAAAAGGCATTCTACGATAAGCAAACGTACCGTATGGGCGTGTGAATGTTATTTTCTCCTGATCTTCTAGAGCTATCGGGATTTGGAAGTAACCAGAGAGGCCATCTAGGAAATAATAATACATATGACCTGACAATCTTTCCAACATCTGATCAATAAAAGGTAATGGAAAATGATCTTTCCGAGTGGCGTCATTCAGCTTCCTGTAATCAATGCAAACTCTCCATCCTGTGACTGTTCTTGTTGGTATTAACTCTTCCTTATCATTAGACATCACGGTCAATCCACCTTTCTTAGGAACAACCTGCACAGGGCTTACCCAAGAAATGTCAGAAATAGGATAAATAATACCTGCATCTAGAAGTTTAATTACCTCGGCCTTTACAACTTCCTTCATGTTGGGATTCAATCGTCTCTGGGCTTGCACTGATGGTTTGAATTCGTCCTCTATTAAAATTTTGTGGGTGCAGAAAGAAGGATTTATTCCCTTGATATCTAAAATTTTCCAAGCTATAGCACGTCTGTGTTCTCGTAACACGTGGAGTAATTCCTCTTTTTCTACGATGCTCAGATCTGATGCGATAATAACTGGTAAAGTTGATTCTTCCCTTAAAAAGGCATATTCTAAATGATCTGGCAGTTGTTTTAACTCTAATTTAGGGGGTTCAGTAACAGAAGGTTTCTGTCTTAATTCATCACTCATCTTTATATTTTCATAACTTATGTGTCTAGTGATGATTTCATTAGATTCTAACTCCTTCCTTACTTCCTCTATCTCAGTGGTGGCTTCATCTTCCCCTCACCTTGAACAAGACACAGTTCCAACGTGTCTGTGAGAGAAAGTTCCTAAAATTTATCTTGAACAAGATGATCAATAATATCAACGAAATAACAGGAATCATCTTGTTCTTTAGAAAATCTTATGGTATCATAGATTTTGAAAACAACTTCTTCATCACCAACTCTAAGCACTAATTTACCATCCCCTACATCAATAACAGCTCTAGCAGTGGCTAAGAATGGACATCCCAAAATTAAAGGTACCTCAATATCCTCATCCATGTCAAGCACGACAAAATCAACAGGGAATATAAATTTATCTACCTTTACTAGCACATCTTCAATGATTCCCCTAGGATATTTAACAGATCTATCCGCTAATTGAATACTCATTCTAGTGGGCTTAGGTTCCCCTAGACCTAGTTGCTTGAACATTTTGTAAGGAATGAGATTAATGCTAGCACCTAAATCAGCTAGTGCTTTATTAATAAGTAAACTACCAATCAAACAAGGAATAGTAAAACTCCCTGGATCTTTCAGTTTTGCCAGCAGTTTATTTTGGAGAATAGCTGAGCATTCCTCGTTAAGTTCCACTGTGGCTAATTCTTCCAACTTTCTTTTATTTGTCAGGAGTTCTTTAAGGAACTTCGCATACTTTGGCATCTGTGAAATTGCTTCAACAAAAGGTAAGTTAATGTGTAATTGTTTAAAAAGTTCGAGAAACTTACCAAATTGAGCGTCTGTATGGTCTTTCTTTAATCTTACCAGATATGGGATGCGTGGTTTGCATTTCTTGAGTGGTGGTGGAGTGTTTTCCTTGCGTTCCTCTGCCTTGTCTTCTAAAGATTCTGGAATAGTATTCTTTTCTGGCTCGGCTAGTGTTTTCCCATCTCTTAAAGTAATTGCTTTGACATGTTCTTTGGGATTTGGCTCAATGTTACTTGGTAATCCTCCTTGCGGTCTTTTTGAAATCAATTTTGCAAGTTGACCGATTTGGTTCTCTAGCCCTTGAAGTGACGCTTGTTGGTTTTTCAATGCCGTTTCAGTGCTTTGAAAACGGGTTCTGATACGGCCATAAATTTGGTAAGCATCTCTTCAAGATTCGACTTTTTCTCTTGTTGCAGTGGTGGTTACTGAAATCTTGGAGGGGGTTGTTGTCTTTGAGTTCCTTGTCCCATCCATGAAAAGTTTGGGTGATTTCTCCAACCTGTATTGTAAGTGTTACTATAAGGGTAATTTTGAGATCTAGAATTGTTACCCATATAGTTGGCTTGTTCAGTTTCCACATTGTGTCCGTAAGGTGAGAAATCTGGATTGAACATGGTTACTGGAGTTGCGTCACACTGCATCACTGGCTGTGCCTGCGTAGAACCAACAAAATTATCAAACTTTTTATTTAAGAGTTCTACATGGTTAGTAAGCATAGTAACCGCATCAATATTATAAACTCCTGCAGCTTTCGTCGGCTTTGTCCTCATGACTTGCCACTGATAATTATTCAATGACATCTCTTCAATAAATTCATAGGCTGCTTTAGGTGTTTTATTATTGATCGTCCCTTCTGCGGCTGGATCGATCATTTGTCTGGTTGACGGATTTATACCGTTGAGGAAGGTTTGAACTTGTAGCCACAAGGGTAGACCATGATGACACCTTCTCAAAAGATCTTTGTATCTCTCCCATGCATTGTAAAGTGTTTCTAAATCCATCTGTACAAAAGAAGAAATATCGTTTCGTAATTTGGCTGTTTTAACTGGAGGAAAATATGTGAGTAAAAATTTTTCTGTCATTTGTTCCCATGTAGTGATTGAGCCTCGTGGTAAGGAATTTAACCACTGTTTGGCTTTATTTCTCAAAGAGAATGGAAATAGCCTCAAGCGAATGGCATCGTCAGAAATGCCATTTATTTTAAAAGTATCACAAAATTCCAAGAAATTTGCTAAATGTGAATTTGGATCTTCGTCTTGCAAACCATCAAACTGCACAAACTGCTGAATCATCTGAATAGTGTTAGGTTTAATTCAAAATTATTAGCAGCAATAGCAAGTCTAATAATGCTAGTTTGGGTACCAACCAAACTAGGTTTAGCATAATCATACATAGTGCGAGGAGCTTTATCCTGGTTTACTGGTTCTGCTAGTAGTGCTGGAGGTGGTGGAACGTTTTGATTTGCGTCCATCTTTTCTGTAGGTTCTGGCTCTTGCTGAGGTTCTTGTTCTGGATAATGTAAACTGCGTCTAATTTCTCTGCTATTTCTACGAACTGTCGCTTCTAGATCTTTGTCAAAAAGCAGTGGTCCTGTTGGGTTGTTTCTAGTCATAAACTAAAAATACCTAAAAAGAAAAAGCAAAGAAAATACAAAACTTTAAAAGAAAATAAAAATAAATAAATAAAAACTGAAAATAAATAAATAAATAAATAAATAATAGCTAAAGTAATAGAAATCGAGTTTTCTTAATATTTCAGTTCCCCGGCAATGGCGCCAAAAACTTGATACGGCTATCGCGATATTAAGTAATAAAATTTATAAAACTGATCACACCAAAACTAACTAATATCATGACCTTAAAGGCAAGCGTACCTGTCGAACAATAGTATAGTTTAGTGGCAAGATCGAGTTATCGTACCCAAGGGAACCAAAAGTACTAGTACTTACTTCCTTTCTATTATCTAGCCTAAAAATAAAGAGAGTTGATTTAAACTAATTCTAAAACTAACTAAAAGTGCACAAAAAGTAAATTGAGGAAAAACTTTCAGGAAAACTGATTGATATAAGCAATACTCAAGGGAGAATCCACCTAGACTTCACTTGTTATTGACTTCTTGAACTATATAATTGATTACTAGCCTTGATCCGTAGAGATCCCTAACTTATGCTAAACCCTCCGTCGAGGCATAGAGCAACTAGGCCTAAGTTATTAATTAAAGTTCCTTTATTAATTAACTCCCTAGGCTGCATTAATTCGATTTATGGATCGCCATATTAGGTTTGACCCTAATCCGGCAGATTTATGTCACCCTATATCTAGGGTTACATGTAACTCCGCTTAATTATGGTAGATCTACTATTATTATAGGGACTTTTGCTCCTCTGCTCTAAGCACATCAATTTCTTGAAGTAATACCTAGGATTATTAAATCAAGAATGAAGAACACATAATTAAGAATAATTCAAGCAATTATCATATAACTTCAATAAATAATAGCAAGATCTGTCTTAGGTTTCATCCCCCTTAAGTATTTGGGGGTTTAGTTCATAATTAAGAAAAGAAACATCTTAGAAGATAATAAATAACAAAACATAAAGAAACCAAAAACTCCTGAAGGAATTTTAGGGAGATCTTCTGTCTTGATGTATGATTTTGGCTTCTGGGGTGAATCAATCGGCTTCCCTTGGAGTAATTCCTTGCTTCTACTCCTTGTGTTGGCTGAAAGATGGCGCTCCTTTTTGGGAGAAAAGAGTACACCTTTAGAGTTGCCTCCTGGGTCTTTATATAGAGTTTAGAATGGCTTTCTTAGCCCTTAAGCATCCAAATCCAAGTGAAATTCCTCTTCCTCACGACTAGAACACGCCCGTGTGCCACGCCCGTGTACTTCGACAAGAGGCCGTGTGAGATTCTGTCGCTTGGGGCACGGCCGTGTGGCCTGGCCGTGCTTGTTGGGGTTGGACCTTGTGGTCTTCGTGTGGCACAGCCGTGTGCCACGGTCGTGTGATGATCCTTGGGCCGTGTCATGCCCATTTTCTCCGTTTTTGGTCCATTTTCCGTTCTTTTCTCTTCCCTATGCTCTCCTGAGTGTAAGATATGAAAAAGAAAGATTAAGAGCACCAATTCTCACTAAATTGATAATAATTCATCCAAAATAAAGGCTAAACATGAGGTAAAAATATGAATAATTTATCGTTTGTCATGGGCCCAAAGCCCATTAAACCGGCCCGTGGGGCCCACATACTTATTTGGCCCGCTAAGCCCAAAATTAACCCTTAGCCATGTAAATGACATAGCCAGGTCTAATATTTCCATATATCCATAATAAAGACCTGTGTGGGGACCACGAGCCCGTTGGGCCTATACAGCCTATTTCGGCCCAAAATGGCCTAAGCCCATTAGGTCGCTCATAGTGGCCTTTACTATCGCATCAGACTCTCCACATGTGCGTTCGCACGCTCATGTGGTAGCCGTTGCCGAACTTTCAACTTTTCGGTATTTCAGCATTTTGGCATTTCGGCATTTACCGATCTACAGTTTGAGTGGTGTGTGTACACACCTGTTTGTGGAACGTGTGATTAACCCACTCGTACCAAACCTTATTTACACGTACGATCTTGATCCCTCCAAGATTAATGACCCTAATTGGTTCACACCCTTAACACAAATCTACTGCGCAATGAAGGTATGGATTGTGATTGCTTCCCAAACGTAAATGTTTGTTTACTTCTCGACACTTAACCTTCGACCCCACGAACTAGATTGCCTAAAGGAGAGGTTTGGCTTATGAGTGAACAAGAGAAGAAGATTCGACCACCACAATTGAGGAGAAGGAAAGAAGACCAGAGATTTAGCTTCAAGTGTCTAGAGATCAAAGGGAAAGAAAGGCCTATTTGGTTAAGGCTTTAGATGAATTCGGAAAAAGTTTTGAAAATGATAACAAGAGGAGAAAAGAGAAGAAAAGGATCAATTGCACTCGTGTGAGGGTAATGGAATGTTCGGTTTCAAGAAAGAAGAAAAGATGAGTAGGAAGTTTTAAGAAGAGAAAGAAATAGCGTTTAGTCTTGAAAAAATGAGCAAAATTTCAAATGAGAGTAGAGGCCATTCGGCAAAACACAAGAGTGCCAGAAAAGAAGGCAAATTTCGACACTTTGGGGATTTTTAAGCAAAACCTACACAGAAGAAAAGACCAAAATGATTCCCCACATCACTAAACCCTCATTCAGCACAATTAATAAAACACCACCTTAAAAGCTTCCCAGTTGCCGAATGCACACAAGCAAAGCTCCATAGCCGAATTTTGCACTCCCACCCTTCCCAAATCAGCTCCAACTCCCCATAAATCAAATCTCCTTGCATTTCTCCCCTTATCACTCCATAATCCCTCCTTAATTTCCTCCATGATCCACTCATTGATTTCCTCACTTGACCAATTCAAAATTTCTCCTCTAGAGTTCAATTTCAATTCAACCACTGGCTAACCAAAGGTGAAAAATAAATACCCCTCAGTGTACCATGCCAACACTCGAACCCTGGACCTTATTGTCACCCCTATGATGCCACCTCTCTGCCCGCCATGTGGCGCCACTTTGCCACTAGACCACTTGGCTTTTTGTGTTATTTCTGAACCACAATAATTTAAAAGGCCTACTTCCAAACATCCAAGGTTTAATTCACTTAAAATCAAATTTTTTGCCAAAGCCCGGGTTTGAACCCAGGACTTTTCCAACACCTCTCTAGACTCTTAACCACTTAAGCAAACATGCATTTAAGCATACTTCCTAACCGTTCCCTTGCTCAAGGCCCAATACTACTAGGCCCAAATTTAGGGCGTTACAGTAATGCTGGAAAAAATATAAGAAGGAATTAAAGAAGAACAACCCCCTTTTCTAACACATATATGCGCGCACCACCACCCACGGTGGCCAAATTGGGGCTGACTTAAAACCACTTTTAAGATCACTGAAAAATTTCCAGATCTAGAATTTTGGGTTTTTATCTCACAAGATTTACCAAGAAATTGAGAGAAAAGAAGATCTTGTACAAGTTAGATGATAGGGGCGGCAATGACACTTTTTGGCAATAATAGGAATCGATCTTGGAGGTCCAAGATTTCAGATTTGGGGTTGAATATTTTAGGGAAAAATGACAGAAAGATGGTGGGGGAGATGATGTAATATTTTGTGGCAAAAAGAAAAGAAAAGAAAAAGATGATAAATCAAAAGCTATGGATGTTACAATAATAGAGAAACAAAAAAAAAATTGAAAACAAGGGGGAGGAGAGGATGAGAGGGACGGTTGGGGTGAGGGAAAGAGAATTAAAGGCTGATCATTTTGTGTAAAAATAATATTTATACCTAGGTCTAAGAGGGTATGGACGACAAACACACATAAAAAAATAAGGGATTGTGCAAAATTTAATTATTTTGCAAGGGAAGTGATTCGAACTTGGGACCTTAATCTAATTTCCAGGCTTTTTCATAATTTTCTTTTATCTGCTGGGCTATTTCCTCATTCTGAAAATAAATTTGCATTCTCAATAAGCTAAAATTTGGGATGTTAAAGCTGCTGTTGAAAGAATGGAAGCTCTAGCGTTTGGAAAAAAAAAGCTAAGTTATTGAGGCAAAAGAAATACCAAGTGAGTTTTTTTACCCCATTTTTGATATGTTGTATGAATAGCATGAATATGGGTTGAATGTTTTGGTGATGCATGTACAAGTTGGCGTGTTCTATGTTATTATCATACGAGATAATATGCATGTGCTTGTGTGTTATGAATTGTGGAAACAATAGGAAATATCAAAGGGTTGGAGAAAGTTAGGATTGGGGAAAAGTGGGAATTTTTGTTAGATACTGTCATACGGTGTTGCTAAGTGCACTTGTGATGTGCGAAGCTCCGGGGCTTACAGAGGGGATATTACGGTGTTTGAGCATCAAGGTTAGGATAGTGAAACGGAGGAATGGGTGAAGGAATAGGGACAAAGGAAAATGGAATTTTTTTATGATTCCACCATCTAGGATTACTAGGATCAAACCATAATGTGCGAAGCTTCGGGCCTTATCGAGGGGGTTACTTTGGTATTTGATCATCAAGGTGGATATATGATAAGAGGATATTGACAGTTATTAGGTTCCATAAAACAACGTCGCGATAGCGGTCAACAGACTCTATGGGGCGACACTGCAATGGCAGTAAGCTGTAAGACCATGGCTTGACTATGGCTACCTATAGAGTCTGTCGAGACAGTAAACATAGGGATTATGAGGTGTAAGACTATAGCTTGACTATAGCGACTAATGGAGTCTGCCAGGACTCGAAACATAAGGGTATATTATGTAAGACCATAGCTCGGCTATGGCAGCCTAGAGAGTCTATCAAGATAGTAAACATGGGAAGTTTGCTAGGATAATAAACATGGAACCTGATGAATAAGACCATAGCTTAGTTATGGCAGCATGTGGAGTTTGTCAAAACATTAAACACATGGTAGTCTACTGTAAACTCTAAATTATATAGATTTTTATAGTTGTTTATGACACCTTTTTACTTAAAAAATTATATTAATTTCGAATATTTGATAGTTAATTGGGTGGATTCTGTTTACATTGAGATAATGGACATGATTTAGTAAACATGGTTTAGTAAAGTATGCAATTATATGCTTTTATGTATTAAAATTTTGCATAATTTAATTATTTCATGTTACATAATAATTTCCCTTGTTTGATTGTTGCAGTGGGACCATGGAATTAATAAGTTGAGAAGTTTATTTTAATTATACATGAACATGAGCTCTATTTCACCTTATTTGGACAAAAAAGGCAAGCAAATTGGGTCAAGAGAATATCACTTTGATCCAATTAAAGTTGATTTAATTGAAGAACAAGTTTGACAAGTAGTTGGTCATAAAACATCCAAGCAAAGGGGAAAGAAACCCAAATCAGCAAGGGCATATGAGCAATCAAAATAAGCTTTTGAGAGATCTATTCAGAGGTCTTTACACTTGTAAAGAAGATTAAAAATCAGCTCCCAACAATTAGCCAAGAAACTGTCCAAACCTTGCTTGATTCATGCATGAAATCAAGCATGAATGAAGCAACCAACAACCTCCCTTCTCCACAATTCATGGTCGGCCAAGTGAAGTATATTTTCAAGGGATGGTTCGGCTATTTTTAGCAAATCTCTATACCTTCC
Organism: Gossypium stocksii; assembly: GCA_020496765.1. NCBI lineage: Eukaryota > Viridiplantae > Streptophyta > Magnoliopsida > Malvales > Malvaceae > Gossypium > Gossypium stocksii. The sequence goes on from CM035624.1 coordinate 50,895,996, forward strand.
CTCAAGTATAAATAGGCATCCCATTCACCTTTCACAACATCTAAATAGGCATCCCATTCACCTTTCACAACATCCCTCACCATTCAATAATCCTTTAATCCCTCACTTCACATTCTATCATCTTTTCTTTCCCTCTCACACATTAACCACCCATTTTCCCCTCCATTTTGCTAGCAATTCCTTGAGAAAATTCTCTCTTGGTTAGCCACCTTGAGGAGCATCTTGCGAAGGAGCATTTACGAGTATCGAAAGACGCCACTGTGATCAATTTCCATAGGATTGCTAAAACTATTTCAGAGTTTCTTCTTTCTTAATCTTTATCATTTTTCAACATGTTTGTAGTTTGCTTTGATTTTTTCATTAACAATAATAGCTTAATTTTGTTTAGGTAGAATGATTACATTAATTTGATGAAGTTTATATGATTTATGTTCATGATGTTTTGTGCCTTAATCATTCATGCTTCCAATTAAAATCATGCTTGTATTTCATTCATTAAAATCTGATTGAATGCATTAGAATTAGTTGATCGATCCTGACCATATGGCAATTAACGGACTCAATAATTGTAAGGTGCATGCTTAATTTTAATCCTGATCCGATTAAATTAAAGGCTCGTAATAACTCAAGAGAGCTCTATTACCTTGCATAACTTTTAGGGTTGTGTCATTAAATTATTTCAAACCTGACCCATCCCTGTTACATCACATAAACTCTAAGAAACCATTAGTTAAATATGATCATGGTTGTATGTATATTTTTCTAAGTAAAAGATTCCGAAAGGACTTAATATTAGTTTCAAAGTTAATGAAAGATCGAGTTGCCATGGAATGTTTTCCGGAACATAGTGAACATGATGAAAATGAACCAAGTCAAATGTTGTAATTATTCTAGCCTATTCATGTTATTATTGTTTAAGCTTGTGAATTTGTTGATAAACCCATCTCATACATTTTAATTATTCATCACACTTAGATCAATTGGCATTTAGGATAATTTTGCATCTAGTTATTTATTTCTACATCAATCACTCAAAATTATTGTGTTTTTCTCACCAATTTGTAAAACCTTAATTTTGCAAAATATTGATTAACATATGCAATCCCTATAGAGAAGATAACTCTTATACTTACTTATTACTAGGTAATGACTGTGTATACTTGCACAAATCCCAACGTTACATCCACCAGGATGTTAAACATAGGATTTCATTGCATAAGACCATAGTTTAGTTGTTGCAACATAAGATAGTCTATAACACCCAAAACCTGGCCTAAACGTTATGAACGTATCTGACAATGTTACTTTGAAGTACATTTTGAAATCGTGACTCTATTCAGTGTTGTTGTAAAAGCCTTTTTAGTTTAGTAAAAACCTTTAAATCCAAATAACTTATTTAATCCGGTTATAAAAGTGGTTACTTTTGAAAACTCGTGTACTGCAAAAGCTTTGCCTTAAAACCCCATTGTTGTGTTATTGTGAGATTTTTTTTGAAAACAGGTATCTTTCATAAAACCACGCCCTAAAGCTATTAGATTTGAAAGATAAATAAATAAACCCAAATTAAGTTTAAAAATTTAGCAATGGCCTTATTACAAACACAGAATAAATAAATAATTAAAGTGGATTATAATTAAAAGTAGCTTAAAAGAGAAATGTGGTCGTCTCTAGGTCTATCACAACACCAAATCGCCTAGGCCTATGGATTACCTGCACAGTAAAGCAGCTGGGTGAGTTGACGAAAACTCAGTGTGCAACCCCAAGAATAACAACAATACCGAATCAATCTGAGCCTGAGCCCATTACAGTACCAGATCACAACCTGTGGGCCTAAGCCTATCACAGTAACAGTATAGCATGCATACAGAGTCCTACCAAACCAGCCTCTACACTCCATCTTCGTCCAACCCATCTCTCCATGTGGGGATATGATCGACCCACCCAACCCTACACTCCATAGTGTAGTACTGAAGCGACACTATAAAAAATATGCAGCGATGCTGCCAGAATAATAGGCTATAAGCCATTAGTAATAATGTAGCTTAGCTGCCAGACTAGAACACTTCCTCCAAAATACATATACCCAACCCCCATGCAATGCAACATAAACAGTGGCATGCTATATCATGATGCAGCGTATAAACACAACTATAATATCTCATAGCATACATAATCATCCAGATATAATACAGGGTCAAACGATCATTTACCATTAAGGGGTATTTTGGTCAATTTGCCTTTAGAGGCATTTTAGTCATTTTTACTAGTGCGGGCCTAAGTACTTTAAAGCCCATTAGTAAGACCACGGTCGTCTAGCGACACATGCGACCATATCAGTATGAAAATTTATTTACGACCCAAGGCCCATTAAGCAGGCTCATATGGGGCCACACTACTCAAGATTGGCCTAAGCCAAGCATGTATCATAACCGAAACAATAATACCCATCCATCACAACTTTAACTCATACGGGGCCCACAGGCCCATTGGGCCCATTTTGGCACAAAGCCCATGTAATCATTCATGATGACCATTTTGCGATATAGGCCCACAATCTATGGGATCAGCCGATCATAGGTGTGTTCGCACGCCCATGTAGCCTTAAACCCATCTTCTGCCTTTTCGGCTTTTCGGCATTTTGGTAGTTCAGCATTTCGCCGTTGTAGTCTAACAGTGTGAAAATACACACCTGTAACGAGATAGTAACTAAACGCTTCCAAAATTTGAGCACCTATAGTAACCACAACCTCATTATTAGTCCCCTTTTATGGTTAATCCAACACCATAATATGAACAATACCTTAATCAGTCTATCATCACTTACCAACAAAGGGAGTGATCACTTGAAAGAGATAAGAGGATTCGGCCCAACACCCTCCTAATAAAATCGAACCCCTAGCCATAAACAGTCAAACACTGTGTTACAAGACAATCACTTAAACGAAAACAATTGAAAGCATAAGGGTACAAGCAGCCCTTAGATAGCGAGATCAACACTTGTGATTATGAAACTTACCAATATGTAAACGGCCACGAAGAGAAGAAAGTAAGACACAAAATAGGATCAAAGTTTCGACTTTAAGAACCAAGAATCTTAGATTCGGTCTACAAAGAAGAAGAGCAAAGGAGAGATTAGAGAGGAAGGCAATAGTAAGGCTTGGTTATAGCCAAGAATTCGGCAAATAAAGTAAAGAACTTTGAGGGAAAACAAACAAGATAAGAAAAAGAAAGACGATCAATACTCGGCACACAGAGGAATGAACTACAATTAGCAACTTAAGGAGTGAAGGGTTAAGAGCCTATATTGAAGAAATCAGAAAAGAGAATGGGATGAAAAATGAGGGTGGAACAACAATCGGTTTAGGGAAAGCCAATTGAGAGAGAAAAGGAAGAGAGGAAGGGTAAATGATGATAGTGAAATCGGCTAAGAGTGGTTATGCAAAAACAATGAGGGAGAAGAGACAAGGAAGCATTCAGCCAAGAGTTTATCACTAAAAAGAAGAGAAACAAAGAAAAAGATTGGTGACCAAAAACGTTCACGTAGAGCAAAAACCCAAAATGACCAAAACGAAAGACCAAACTCTTCGAAATGCAATTTGCCTCAATGGGGTAAAAACCCGAAAGCAATTACCACTTTTGTTTCCCAAAAGCTGAAAGTGACTAAAGTGGGAGTCCAAAATCAGCACACCCACAACCAATCCACTAAACACTCCTTAATCCACTCCCCCAAATCTCTCCTCTATACTATCAATTTGACCGATTCAAACCACTTTCAATTTCCCCTAACAATCGGCCACACACACCACACTCCCTCAAACTCTCCAACTATGAGAATTTTGGTCAACTCCAACTACCTTCCCTACGTGAACTGTAACATCCCGATTTTGGGCTTAGTCAGAACAGTGGTTTCGAGGCCACAAATCTAACAAGGAAAATATTATTTTTATTATATTTTTATGATCTATGATTTCACCGAAATAGTTAGTGAAAAATTCGTTCAAAAATTTCGATGTTTGGGCACTCAATTTAGTCAAAAGGACTAAATTATAAATAGTGCAAAAGTTGAGTTCCATATGATAGAAGTGTCCAATTGTTATGAAGTTTTAAATTGAAGGTCCTTAAATAGTAATTAGACCGTTGGTTAAATTTTTGGACAAAACTGGACATGAATAAGACAAATTTGAAAGAAAAGTCTTTAAGGGCATTTTGGTCATTTAGTAATTTAAAAGAATTAAAAAGGGAAAATGAAGCAAAACTTTTCTCATCTTCTTCCTCAAGGCCGAATATAGCATAGAGAAACCATGGCTAAGGTTTTTCAAGCTTCCAAGCTCGATTGTAAGTCCGTTCTAGCCCCGTTTTTAATGATTTTTACGTTTTTGAAATCCTAGTAACATGATTTCTCTATTTCTACCATTTATTTGAGCTAGGGTTTGATTTCAAAAATTGACCCATGTTGAATAATTGTGCATTTTGATGAATTATGGTAGATTATGGATGTTTATGGTTAGAGAAACGGTTTTTACCGAGTGATTTTCGACGAAAACGTCCGAAAGGACTAAATCATAAAAGTTATAAAATTGGTCATAAGTGTGAGTTTTAATGAGAATTGTTAGCTGCCATATTTATGAAATGGTTCAGCTAGGCCTAAAATGCAAAGGAATTAATAAAAATTTATTTCCGAGCTTTGAGGTAAAAGTGTAAATATGGAAAAGTTTAGGGGCAAAAATGTAAATTTTGTAAAAATATGTTTTAGGTCCGAAATGATTAGTACATTGATTAAATAAGTGAAATATGATGTTTTAGATCCCGAAAAATGAGATTTGGACCTAGAATGGGAGAAAAATTGAAAATCGGGAAAGTTAGTCAAAATGGCCGTATTGGTATCGAGGTAACTTCATGTGTCTAATAAGCATTTACTTAAGCATGTTTGAATGCTAAATTGGTATATTAGTTATAAATGTTTTAGTATAGATTTTTGAATATAATGATAATAATCGAGAAATGTTCAATAATGATTTGACATTAAAAATGAGAATTCGAATAAATTTACACATAAGACCATAGTGGTAATGTGGCTTTGTATAAGATCAAGAAAGTATTGGATAGCATAATTTGAGGAAATTAAGATAAATTGAGGATATGATGAGATTGAGAATGTAAGTATGTAAGCTGAGTAGTATTTTATTATTATGCAATTGTTGCTATTATTATTATTGAGTTATGTGACTGACCTTGAGAGTTTTGAGCAAGTATGTTTTAGCTATAATTTGCCAAGGCATGGCATTGGTGAGTATATAAGGCAAGGATCCCATGTAAGTCCATATCAGACATATGGCATTGGCAGGTTGAGACAGTTGAGGAACATCCCATGTAAGTCCATATTAGACAGATGGCATTGGCAGGTTAAGACAGTTGAGGAACATCCCATGTAAGTCCATATCAGACAGATGGCATTGGCAAGTTGAGACAGTGGAGGAACATCCCATGTAAGTCCATATTAGATATATGGCTTTGGTAGTACAAGGAATATCCCATATAAGACCATGCCTAGAGCATGGAATTGGCAGGCTATTATCAGGCAAGAAAACTCAAGTACCCTTAGTATTCCAAACGGTTCATCGGGCTAATATACAGGTTATTTTACAAGAAAGTTCAGGTAAAGGAATGATAAACAGGAAAGTTAAAGAGTAAGTGGAGAAGTAAAATAAAGATTTTGTTAGTTGATGATATTAAAAGTATTTTAATGAGTATATTCAAGTATTAAGTAAGTGATAAGTTTTCAATTATACTTATGACGCTTTGTGACATGATTAGCAATATGCCTATATATTATGAAAGAGTATTAATGTGTTAAGTGAGATGTTGCAGGTACATAAACAAGCTATTAAGTAAGGTATTCTTTTTATTATTCTGAGCCTTTGGTAAGGTTACCAATGAGAAGATGGGAAAGTAAGGACTTAATATTATTTATGCAAGTTATGAAAGCTTAATAATAAGCTAAATTCATTACTAATGCCTATTATTTTACATGTGAACTTATTAAGCTTTAGAAGCTTACCTCTTTCCTTTCCTCTATTCCAGAGTTTTATCAAATAAGCTCGGGTTGGAGGTCATCGGAGATCGTTTCACACTTTCGACTATCAAGTTACCAATTGGGTATTTTCATTGAAACATTTTAAGTTATGGCATGTATAGGGACTTGGTTATTTTGTGTGTATGTCCTTATGATGTGACTAAAGAATGGCATGCGAATACTTGATAATGATTAACTATTGAAATGGCTAAATAAGAACATGTGTTGATGTTATGTATGCCTAAATGAGGTTTAATGCAAAAAATTATGAAAGGGTACAAGTTGGTTATGAAACAGTTTTAGGACAACAGTAGTGATGTGATTTTGAAAAATCACTAAAAATTGTAGAAATGGAATTGAATGGTGAATGAGATATATAATTAAAGATTATTGAGTTTATTTTCATAGGAAAGAAATAGAGCAAGAAAAGGAAGTGTATATTCTAAGATATTTAAATTCTTGTGAGACTGGTTCAGAATGACTTCGTGATCCCCTGTTCTAATTTTAGAAATTTACTAGAAATTGTACAAGAAGAATTAAGGATTATAGTTTATATGTCTAGATTAATTAGTAAGTCTATTTTCAAGAGAAAAAAATGAAAACATTATCCAAATTCTGTATAATGAGATAATTAATTTTTAGTGAAGAGAGGTTAGGTCTGTTGGACTGCAAAATAGGGGAACCTTTAATGAATAAACTGTACTAATTGGCCAAACCAAAAATTCTGGAAAAGTTTTGGTAAGAAGGTATATGAGTCTAGTTTCAGGGAAAATTTACAGATTTAAATTTTTGAGTTACTAACTTGAGTTATAATTAATTTAGTGACTGTTACGCAGGTGGAGAATTTTATTATGAATAGTGAAATAAATTGTTTTGATTTGTGTAAGTAATCGAAAAATTTTTAATGTTCCTGGTTTGGTCCCGAACCATTTCAATTGCATGTTTTAGGGCCTCGAGGACCCTCTTTAGGGATATATTGGAAGAATGTGAGCGAATTAATTTTGATAGTAAATTTTTATGCCCCGAACCAGTAAGATAAATCTGGTAACGCCTCGTGTTCGACTCCGGCGACGGTCTCGGGTAAGGAGTGTTACATGAACAGCAAAATAAAAGTCCCTTTTGCACAGAGCAGCTCGAACTCAAGACCCCTAAATGCATACCACCCACTACTTGCCACCTGACGAGCACGCCCTTCATGTCCCACAACACACACATTACTTCAAAAGGTCAATGATCAATTCACAAGGGTTTACTGAAGCCAAGAATTAAAAATTCTGCATAAGCCCCGATTTAAATCCAGGCTTCTCAAACACTCCCTAACGCATACCAAACACCTCGTCAGCATGTCAAACATGAAATTTATGATCGAACATGCAGAATTCAAATTCAAATTAAAATTCAAATTAAAATTCAACCAACTTGGGGCATTACAACTCTACCCCGTAAAGAAATTTTAGCCTCGAAATTTACCTGATCAGAATAGGTGAGGGTATTGCCGTCGCATCGCCTCTTTAGGTTCCCATGTGGCTTCCTCAGAACCATGATTTCACCATAGCACCTTAACCAGTGGAACCGACTTCTTTCTCAGAATTTTTACATCATGGTTTAAAATTTAAATTGGCTCCCCCTCAAAGGTTAGATCAGGCCTAACCTCAATCTCTTCAACTAGCACAATATGCGATGGATCTAAGCAATACCGCCTTAGCATAGAAACATGGAAAACATTATGATTACGGTTCAATTCTGGAGGCAACTCTAACTGATAGGCTACCAGTCCAACATGCCTCAGCACATGATAAGGCCCAATGAATCTAGGGCTTAGCTTACCCTTCCGACCAAATCTTAATATCTTCTTCCAAGGAGAAACCTTGAGAAAGACCAAGTCCCCTATAAAATATTCAATTTCACAGTGCTTAAGGTCTGCATATGACTTTTACTTGTCCGAAGCTTCCTTCAACCGATCTTGAATCAGTTTCACCTTATCTTTAGTATCAGATACCAGTTCAGGCCCTAGAACTCGCCGCTCGCCCAGCTCAGTCCAACACGTAGGAGTATAACACCTAGGACAATATAATGCCTCGTGCAGTGCCATCTGAATGCTAGACTAATAGCTGTTGTTGTATGCAAACTCTGCCAACGGCAAGTAATCTTCCTAGCTACTACGGAAATCATTATACAATCCCTTAGCATGTCTTCTAAGATCTGAATTACTCTTTCAAACTGTCCATCCATCTAAGGATGAAATGAAGTACTGAAATCTAGCCTTGTACCCAGTGCTTCATGTAGCTTCTTCTAGAATCGCGATGTGAATTGAGGATTTTTGTTAGATTTGATGGACATTGGCACCCCATGCAATCTCACAATTTCTGCCACATAAAATTTAGACAACTTATGCAACGAGTAGTCAGTCCGGACTGGTATAAAATGGGCTGACTTATTCAATCGATCAACGATGACCCAAATTGAGTCTTTCTTAGTAGGCATTAAGGGTAGCCCACTAACAAAGTCCATGGTTACCCCTTTCCCAATTCAAAGAGGAATCTTCACTGGTTGCAGTAATCCTGAAGGTAGTTGATACTCAACTTTAACCTGCTAACATGTTAGACATTTACTTACGAACTCAATAACCTCCCGCTTAAGTCCTGGCCACCAGTATAGTTCACGTAGATCTCGATACATCTTGTTCCCCCAAGGTGCATAGCATATAGACTACTATGCACCTCTGGCAGTAGAGATTGTCTCAGTTTAGAATCCTTCGGTACGCAAACTCTTCCACAGAAACATAACACCCATTCATTATTCAACCCAAAATCAAAAGTTACCCTATTCTGAATCTGTCGAAAACGAGGAATCAATGTCTCATCCACTAATTGCTTACCCCTAATCCGCTCAGTCCACACCGGTTTTACTTGCAGCTCTGCTAGTAACCCACCACATCAAAAAACTTAAGCGAGCAAAGATCGCCCTTAGGTCAGCCAAAGCCCCACGGCTCAGTGCGTCAGCTACTAAATTAGCCTTGCTAGGATGATACTCAATTGAACAATCATAGTCCTTTAGTAATTCTATCCAACTTCGCTGCCTCAGATTAAGCTCCTTCCAGGTGATAAGATACTGGAGGCTCTTGTGATCAGTGTAAATGATACACTTCTCACCATATAAGTAATGCCTTGAAATCATAAGTGTGAACACCACTGCAGCCAACTCCAAATCATGCGTGCGGTAGTTTGCCTCATAGGATTTAAGTTGGCGAGATGCATAAGCAACCACCTTTCCTTCCTGCATCAACACACATTCTAACCCAATGTGTGATGCATCACTATAGACGGTGACACCCTTCCCAAACTCTGGTTGTATGAAGACAGGGGCTTCAGTCAGAATCTTCTTTAATTTCTCAAAACTCTCCTATTGCTTCTCAGTCCAAAAAAAAGGCACTCCTTTATGCAATAACTTGGTTAGAGGTGCAGCAATCAAGGAAAACCCCTCCACAAAGCGCCTGTAATATCCTGCCAATCCCAAAAAACTTTATATCTCAGATACACTTTTAGGGGGTTTCCAATCTAGAACAGCATCGATTTTCTGAGGGTCAACCCTAATCCCCTCGGTAGATACAACGTGACCCAAAAACGTCACCTCAAGCTACCAAAATTCACACTTGCTGAATTTAGCATATAACTATTTTTCCCTCAGAACTTGCAAGTTGACTCGAAGGTGCATATCATGATCTTCCTCAGTTCTCGAGTACACCAGAATGTCATCTATAAATACCACCACAAACCAGTCTAGATAGGGTTGAAATACACGGTTCATTAGGTCCATAAAAGCAGTCGGTTAATTCGTTAGGCCAAACGACATACCAAGAACTCGTAGTGCCCATAACATCTACCTCCTTCACTTTCAGTTCGTGATATCCAGAACGGAGATCTATCCTGGAAAAAATAGAAACTCCTTGAAGTTGGTCAAAGAGATCATCAATCCTCGGTAGGGGGTACCTATTTTTGATGGTTAGTTTGTTTAACTGCCAGTAATCAATGCACATGTGCATACTCCTGTCCTTCTTCTTCACAAATAAGACCGGTGCTCCCCATGAAGATACACTAGGTCGTATGAATCCTCGATCCAGTAGTTCCTAAATTTGAGCTTTGAGTTCAACCAGCTCATTCGGTGCCATTCTATAAGGGGCAATGGACATCGAAGCTGTACCTAGCAACAGCTCAATCTTGAATTCAACTTTACGGTTCAGCAGTAATCCTAGTAGTTCATCAGGGAATACATCAGGAAAATTTGTAATTGCTCCTAAATCCTTGACAGAGGGACCTTTGGAATTCGAATTACTAACATAAGCTAGATATGCTTCACACCCCTTACACACCAGTTTCTCAGCCCTCAATGCAGAGATCACATTAGATAAGTAATCACGACGCTCCCCAATAACCACTATCTCATTACCCTCTGAAGTCCTTAATACCACTCGCTTAGCAGCACAATCTAGAGTCACTTGATGCCTCATTAGCCAGTCCATTCCTAAGATTAAATCGAACTCCCCAAAGGATAGTTCTATTAAATCTACTAGAAAGTTTCTCTTTAAACCTCCAAAGGTACTTCTTTAAGTAGTTTGTTCACCCAAACTGACTATCCTAAAGGATTTAATACTGTAACCTCACTAGTAGTAGTTTCACACATCACACCCAAAGTCTAGGATACAGTACATGCAATATATGAGTGCATGGACCCCACATAAATTAATGCTGTGCAAGGCAAGCCATGAATAAGGAACGTACCAGTTATTATATTTGGAGCATCCCTGTCCTCATAACGACGTGTATCATACACCATAGCTAGTTGCCTCGCCTCCGTAGTACCAGTACCTCTGCCAGGTGCTCCATGACCTCGACCCATGCCATTCCCACCACTGGCCTGACCACGACCTCTCAGCGGTTGCTGACCACCCCTTGGTTGTTGCACATTACCCATACCAGTCACCCGCATCAGTTCTAGCCTCCACGGACAGTCTCTAATACGATGCCTCATCAAACCACATCTCAGACAGGCTCTAGTCCTCCTCTAACAATCCCCATAGTGGCTTTTCCCACAATCAGCTCAAGCTTGCAACCTAGTAGTAGCAGTAGGGGGCCCCACTCTAACTGGCCCATCATACCTGGCCTTCTTCATAGGCCTTTGAACAGCATTGGGGTGCTCCACACCCTTCTTGTTTTTCCCTTGTCCTTGTCACGGTTCTAGGGCTCCATGCGTTTTACTTCCTCAGTAATTTTGGCCTTATCCACCAGTACCACAAAGTTTTGCTCCCTCTGTGGAGCTATCAATACTCAGAGCTATCTCTGAGACCATCCTCAAACCGAACACAATGCTTATATTCCGTAGCTACAATCCCACGAGCATACTGGCTAAGTTGTAAAAATTTCGCCTCGTACTCAGATACCGATCTATGCCCCTGAACTAGGCTCAGAAATTCTTTTCTACAAGTGTTGACATAACTAGTGCCCATACACTTCCATTGGAACATGGACTTGAAGAGCTCCCAGGTCAACTAATCAGGCTGAGCTCCTTCCTTCATAGTAAGCCATCATTGGTAAGCTTCATCTCGCTGCAGCGATACTGCACTTTTTAACTTCTACTCAGGAGTGTAGTCTAGATCATCCATTATCCGTTCTGTGGCCTCTAGCTAGTATTCGGCCACATTAGGAGCTACCCAGTAATGCCCCTAAAAATCTCTGCCTAGTTTGACAAGAGTCATTCTGTAATCGACCCACGGCCCATAGCACCATTATTGGGCCCAACGACCCTTTCCAATATCAGGAGCATAGCTTGGGACAATGCTTCATCCCCAGCTACTTGATCATGCGAACCGGTCTGAGTAACGGGTGAAGCCGGTGCTTCTCTAGCCTCATTATTTGGCATGTGGCCCGATGTCGAGGACTCAGCCCTAGCACTTGCATGGCCTCTGCCGCGCCCTCTTATAGCCCTTCCTCCTCTAGTACTCATATCGATTTGCGCATTATCTATTTTTAAGAAGTTTATGAATTAGCTTATATTTTAGTAATTATTAACAATATCTTATGATAACAGTAATTTAAAGTTTGGTTTCGCAGATCAAAGTCTCACTACAGTTTTTGATTTTCTAAAGTTTCAATCTACTCTATCTAGAGTGTCTTATGTCTACAGTAATCTCAGTACTTCAATATTTAAACAGATAATAGTAATTTAAAATACTTACAGATTCGGCGCCAGATACTTGGTGACCCACACTTCCGATAGCAGAATTTCAAAATTTTTTCAAATTCTTTGAAAACAGCCTAAAGCAATTTAAAATTTCAAAAACCCATTCCACAGTTGAGTTTTGCAACCTGGCTTTAATACCACTAAATGTAACACCCCAAACCTGGCCTAGACGTTATGGCCGTATTTGGTAGTGTTACTTTGAAGTACATTTTGAAATCGTGACTATATTCAGTGTTGTTGTAAAAGCCTTTTTATTTTAGTAAAAACCTTTAAATCCAAATAACTCATTTATTCTGGTTATAAAAGTGGTTACTTTTGAAAACTCGTGTACTGCGAAAGCTTTGCCTTAAAACCCCTTTGTTGTGTTATTGCGAGATTTTTTTGAAAATAGGTATCTTTCATAAAACCATACTCTAAAGCTATCAGATTTGAAAGATAAATAAATAAACCCAAATTAAGTTTAAAAATTTAGTAATGGCCTTATTACAAACCCAAAATAAACAAATAATTAAAGTGGATTATAATTAAAAGTAGCTTAAAAGAGAAGTATGGTCGTCTCCAGGTCTCTCGCAGCACCGAATCGCATAGGCCTGAAGATTACCTGCACAGTAAAGCAGCTGGGTGAGTTTATGAAAACTCAATATGCAACCCTAGGAATAACAGCAATATCGAATCAATTTGGGCCTGAGCCCATTACAGTACCAGATCACAACTAGTGGGCCTAAGCCCATAACAATAATAGTATAGCATGCATACAGAGTCCTACCCAGCCAGCCTCTACACTCCATCTCTGTCCAACCCATCACTTCATGTGGGGATATAATCGACCCACCCAACCCTACACTCCACAGTGTAGTATCGAAGCGACACTATCAAAAATATGCAGCGGTGCTGCCAGAATAATAGGCTATAAGCCATTAGTAATAATAAACTTAGCTGCTAGAATAGAACACTTCCTTCAAAATACATATATCCAACCCCATGCAATGCAATATAAACAGTGGCATGCTATATCACGATGCAGCGTATAAACACATAACTATAATATCTCATAGCATACATAATCATCCAGATATCATACAGGGTCACATGATCATTTACCATTGAGGGGTAGTTTGGTTAATTTCCCTTTAGAGGCATTTTCGTCATTTTTACTAGTACGGGCCTAATTACTTTACGGCTCATCAGTAAGCCCACGGTCGTATAGTGACACATGCGACCATATCAGTACGAAAATTTGTTTACGGCCCAAGGCCCATTATGCAAGCTCATGTGGGCCCACACAGTAGTGTGGCCCCCTTAGCCTAGGATTGGCCTCAGCCAAGCATGTATCATAACTGGAACAGTAATACCCATCCATCACAACTTTTACTCATGCGGGGGCAACGGGCCCATTGGGCCCATTGGGCCCATTTTGGCCCAAAACCCATGTAATCATTCATGATGACCATTTTGCGATATAGGCCAACAATCCATGGGCTTAGCCGATCACAGGTGCATTTGCACGCCCATGTGGCCATAAGCCCATCTTTCGACTTTTTGACTTTTCAGAATTTCGGTATATCGGCATTTCGCCGTTGTAGTCTAATAGTGTGAAAATACACACTTGTAACGAGATAGTAACCAAACGCTTCCAAAATCTAAGCACCTATAGTAACCACAACCTCATTGTCAGTCCACTTCCATGGTTAATCCAACACCATAATATGAATAATACTTAATTAGCCTATCATCACTTACCAACAAACGGAGTGATCAATTGAAAGAGATAAAGGGATTCGGCCCAACACCCTCCTAATAAAATCGAACCCCTAGCCATAAACGGTCAAACACAGTATTACAAGACCATCACTTAAACGAAAATAATTGAAAGCATAAGGGTACAAGCAGCCCTCAGATAGCAAAATCAACACTTGTGATTAAGAAACTTACTAATATTTAAACAACCACAAAGAGAAGAACGAAAGACACAAAATGGGATCAAAGTTTTGACTTTAAGAACCAAGAATCTTAGATTCGACCTACAAAGAAGAAGAGCAAAGAAGAGATTAGAGAGGAATGTAATAGCAAGGCTTGGTTATAGCGTAGGATTCAACAAATAAAGTAGAGAACTTTGAGGGAAAATGAACAAGAAAAGAAAAAGAAAGACGATCAATACCCGGCACACAGAGGAATGAACTACAATCAGCAACTTAAGGAGTGAAGGGTTAAGAGCCTATATTGAAGAAATCAAAAAAGAGAATTGATCGTGATTGTGATGAAGTAATAATAATGATCGTACCTAGAAACTAACTATTATCATGATAAAAGGCAAGCGCACCTATCGAATAGTAGTATAGTTAGTGACAAGACCGAAATGTCGAATCCAAGAAACTAAAAGTACTAGTAATAACTTTCTTTCTATTATCTAGCCTAGAAATAAAGGGGAGTTGTTTGTAAACTAAAAAAAAAAAAATCTAACTAAACTAAAGACGTGACAAAGAATAAATTGGGGAAATACTTTGGGAAAAACTGATTGATGAAAGTAATACCTAAGGAAGAATCCACCTAGACTTCACTTGTTATTTAACTCTGAATTAGATGATTTATTCATTTGACTTGATCTGTAGAAATCCCTAAATTATGTTAATATCTCTGTCGAGACTAAAAATAACTAACCCTAGGTTGATTAATTGAAATCTCTTTCTAATTAAAACCCCTAGTTTTGCATTAACTCAATCTATGGATCCCCCTATTAGATTTGACTCTAATCCAACAGATTTTCGTCGTCCTATGTCTAGGATTGCGATCAACTCCGCTTAATTGTGTTGGATCTACTCTTAAACAGGGACTTTTGCTCCCCTAAATAAGCACATTCGACTTGAATTAATATCCTGAAATATCAACTCAAGAATGAAAAACACAATTAAGAACAAATCAAATATTTATCATATAATTTAGATAATAATAACAAGATTTGTCTTAGGTTTCATCCCCCTTAGGTATTTAGGGGTTTAGTTCATAATAAGAAGAGAAAACATCTCAAAATAAGGGAAACAACAAAACATAAAGAAAACCCAAAACTCATGATAGAATTGAAGGAAGATCTTCAGTCTTGATGTAGATCCTTGCTTCTGAGATGGATCAATCAGCTTTGCTTGAGTAATTCCCTGCCTTCTACTCTCCGTGTCCTTTTAGTCCTCTCCTTAGGGTGTTTATATAGACTTTGGAACACCCTTCTTAGCCCCTAAGGAGCTTTTTCTGCGTGAAATTGAAACGAGTCACGACAGGGGCACGCTTGTGTGGCACGCCTGTGTGAATCGAGCCCAGGTCGTGTTCAAGTCTGCTAATGTGGCACGGGCGTGTGGTATACCCGTGTGATGAACCTCCAAGCCATGTTATTTCTCACTTTGGCCCATTTTCTCTATTTTTGGCCTGTTCCTTGCTCTTTTCTCTTCCTTATGCTCACCTAAGTATAAAACATGAAATTAAAGGATTAAGGGCATCAAATTCTACAATTCAAGGAATAATTCATTCAAAATTATGCTAAGCATGGGGTAAAAATATGTACAAATTATGATTTATCAAGAATGGGATGAAAAACAAGGGTGGAACGATAATTGGTTTAGGGCAAGCCAATTGAGAGAGAAAAGGAAGAGAGGAAGGGTAAATGATGATAGTGAAATCGGCTAAGAGAGGTTATGCAAAAACAATGAGGGAGTAGAGATAAGGGAGCATTCGGCCAAGAGTTTATCACCAAAAAGAAGAGAAACAAAAAAAAAAAGATTGGTGACCAAAAACATTCACGGAGAGTAAAAACCCAAAACGACCAAAACGAAAGACCAAACTCTTCGAATTGCAATTCATCTCAAAGGAGTAAAAACTGAAAATAATTACCACTTTTGTTTCCCAAAAGCCGAAAGTGACTAAAGTGGGAGTCCAAAATCGGAACACCCACAACCAATCCACTAAACACTCATTGATCCACTCCCCCAAATCTCTCGTCTATCCTATCAATTTGACTGATTCAACTCTCTTTCAATTTCTCCCCAACAACCGACCATACACACCACACTCCCTTAAACACTCCAACTATGAGAATTTCAGTCAACTCTAACTACCTTCCCTACGTGAATAGTAAAATAAAAGTCCTTTGCGCACAGAGTAGCTCGAACTCAAAACCCCTAAATGCACACCACCCGCTACTTGCCACCTGACTAGCATGCACTTCATGTCCCACAACACACATATTACTTCAAAGCGTCAATGATCAATTTACAAGTGTTTACTCAAGCCAAGAATTAAAAATTCTGCATAAGCCCAGATTCAAACCTAGGCTTCTCAAACACTCCCTAACGCATACCAAACACCTCGCCAGCATGCCAAACATAAAATTTGTGATCGAACATGCAGAATTAAAATTCAACTTAAAATTCAACCAACTTGAGGCGCTACGTAGTAAGCTGAGATGATAAACATGGGTGGATAATCAAGACAGTAATCGTGGGAAATCGCACAAACAAGGAAAAAGTGGTAGAAAGAAAACGAGAAGTGAGGGCGAGCAATTGTTGGCTAGCGAAAGGGAGGAATCTGTCGATAGATGAAAATGTGATAAAAGTGGGATATGGCTACTAAAATAATAGTTATGAAAGCTAATAAGGTAAATGGGTGGTAACCCTACAAGAAACAATCTTGGAAAATGATGCGCTAGTGGTGCCTGGTGTATAGGCAAATGAAATAGGGTTTATTTGAGGATCGCAAATAAGGATTCTGTAACAACCTATTTTTCAATTACGATGAAAACAATGGTTTTGGTACCATAATTCCAATGATTAAATTATTTTTACAAAGTCTACGGGAATATATTAAGGTCATATAAAAATTTCGTTAAGAAATTTTGATGTTTAAGTAGGTAATTAAGTAAAAAAGACTAAAGTGTAAAACTGTAAAAGATGAGTTCTATTAGTTAAAAGGGTCAAATGGCTTTAGAAATTAAAGTTAATGAACATGAATGGTAATTATAACATATATGATGATAGTGGATGTACATGGATAAGTTATAATGTAATTATGATAATTTTTAAAGGTTAATTAAGTAATTTGATAATTAAGTTAAATGTTAATTAAACAAAAGATAAAAAACTAATCATCTTTATCATTTTGTTCTTCCTTAGCCGAAATCACCATTAAAGGAAAGGAAGCATTGGTTTTGATTTTCTTCATGCATTGTATGTTTTTTTGTCCCGTTTTTAATGATTTTTATGTTTTTGAAATCGTTGCAACTAGGTCCAGCTAGCTCGTACCTTCGTTTTTGAATCTATTAAAAATTATGGAAGTTACCATTGATGAACCTTGGTTGTTTTTTATGATAATTATATATTTGAAGATTTGATTGTGATATTTGGTTGTTTTGTAAAGTGATTTTTTTAGATTTTGATTTAAGGATTAAATTATAAAAAAGTCAAAATTTCAAGGTTTTATAGTAAATTTGATGAATGATAAGATCTGTTTAAGGGCCTAGAATATTCAGCTGTAGTTTGATTCTAGGAAAAATGGTCAATTTGATGATTTTTTAGTTAGCGACTAAATTGTAGAAGTTATAAAAGTTTAGGGAAAATGTGTAATTAATGAAAGTTAAGGGCTATATACATTGAATGGAATGTGAAATAGGTTTGAGATTAATATATTTTTATTTAATTATTATATAGATCAAAACTTGGATAAAAAAGACAATAACCGAGGAAAAGGAAAAATAGCGTATTAGTCCCTACGTGTTGATCGACATTAAATAGTTGGTAAGTTCATAGTATTTCAATACGTAAATGAACTTCTACTTGTCTTATTATATTATGATTCTTAATTAATATGTGTGAATTCACTTGTGGAATGGCTTGATTTTAGTTAAATTTTGGGTCTACACAGCATGAAACATGTGTGTATGACTCAGTTGTATAGGACACACAGCCTGTTGACATGGTCGTGTGTCATTTGAGAGTTATTTTCTATGCAAGTCAGAGAGTTACATAGCCTAACACATGGCTTGACACATAGGCGTGTGGGACAACTTAGAGAGTTACACGGGTGAGGAAATAGGTTGGGACATGACCTGTGTCCCTTGTTCAAAGGTTACACGGCCTGATACACAGGTTTGTGTCTCAGCCGTGTGAGGCACACGGCCTAGCCATACGGCTGTGTGACCCTTGTTTTGCATATTTTGCATCTTTTTCCTAAACTTTTCAAATTGTTTCCAATTGGTACCGATTTGCTTCTATGTTATTTTCAAGGCCTTAAGGGCTTGATTTAGGGACAATATGCATGTCTATGAATGGTTTATGATATATTTAAGTTATTGAACGATATTGTGTTGCATGGTTTTCGGTTGATCTATAATACTCTGTAACCCTAATCTGATGACAAATATAGGTTAAACGTGTTACATTTAGTGGTATCAGAGTTACAGTTTAGTCGATTCTAGGACTAACATGGTAGAGTGGAATTTAGTATATACATGGCATATATACCTTATGCTAGTGTGATACTTTTGTTCTGTTCTAATATTGTATTTTCTTATAGACTGAAAATGTCAATTGAGTTCAATTGAGTGGTAGTTAATGAAGCTGAAAGTAATGTTCAAGCTTCGAACCCTGAAGCAAGTAATTGTGCCTTGATTCCGTAGTTATTTGGTGATGAATTGAGAAATGTGTTTTTTGGAATGATGAACCAGTGGTTCAATGAGTTCAAGTAAAAGCAAATCTTGTAACTCTGCCACCTCCACTCCTACTGTGCCTCCTCTGGCACCCTTGAATCATCAAAATCTTGTACAAGTGACAGTTACTTGAGTATCTGTAGATAAAATCTAGAAGTATGGAGTGGAAGAATTCAGAGGCAAAGTGGATGATGATCCTGCAAAAGTCGAGTACTGGTTAATGAACACAAACAGAGTCTTCGTAGAGTTTATGTGCACTCTTAAAGATTGTTTAAGGTGTGTTGTCTAGTTACTAAAAGATGAAGTGTACTTATGGTGGGACACTTTGAGCACGATGATATCACATTATTGTGTTAGTTGGGATTTCTTTTAGACTGAATTCAAGAAAAAGTATGTTAGTCAGCTATTCATTGATAAGAAAATGAAAGAATTTCTTGAGTTAAAATAAGGGAATCAGTCTGTAGCTGAGTATGAACAGGAATTTGTACAGCTAAGCAAATATGCTCATAATATAATTTCAAGCAAGAAGGAAATGTGTATTAGATTTGAAGATGGGTTAAATGATAATATTTGCATGTCTGTGGTAGCATTAAAGTTACGAGAATTTGTAGAACTTTTGGAACAGGCTTAGAAAATTAAAGAAATTTGCAAAAGTAAATGATAGTTAGATTCGAGATTTTGGGATTTTAATAAAATAGGGTCATTTAAGCCTGCTCAAATGTCTCTATCGAAGAAATTTAAAAATGATACAAGTCGATCAGTAGCCCCTTTGGAGTTTACTAGTAGAGAGAAACCGAGGTAAAGTAATTTCCAGTCTATTAATTCTCCAGCAGCTAGTGTTGGAAGTGTAAGAAATGTTGAGAGAATCGTTCATGTTTGTGATGATTGCAACAAAAGGTATTTTGGTAAGTGTCGATCAAAGTCAGGAGCTTGTTTCCATTGTGGGTCTACTAACCATTTCCTTTGCAATTTCCAAAAGGCATAATGATTTTGGCAATCAATCAAACAAACCTGAAGCAAGCTCACAGAGAGGTAAATGATCTAGAAACACTAGAAACACTTCTCCATGTTGAGGGAAAAATAGCGAGATGAAAGTGAGAACACCAGCTAGAGGCTATGTAATCAGAGCTCGTGAGGAAGCTACAGCCACATATGCTATTGCGGGTACTTTTTCTCTCTTTGATATTAATGTATGTGCATTGATTGATCTTGGACGAACTCACTCATATATATGCATTGCATTAGTAGACAAAAAGAATTTACCTGTTGAGTTCACTAAATATACTATCAAAGTTACAAATCCGCTGGGTCAGGGTGTTTTAGTTAACCAGATATGTAGATCATGTCCACTGAAAGTTAAGGTTACTGTAAACAGAAAAATATATAGGATTTTTCCTATATAATTCATCACCTTTTTACTTAATTTTATTGCCAAAACTTAGTAATTGCTTATTAAATTAATGAAATATGTGGAAATATGAAATTAGGACATGGAAATTATTAAATGTAATTTTATGTTTTATTATATAGTTTTCATGCATAAAATGGCTTATTTTATATTAATTTGAGCATATTATATTTTTAAGTTATAAAGTGGGCCATGCATGATTTAATTTAATAATAAAATATAAAGTTATTTTTAATAAATTATTTTTATATGTTTCATTAATAAAAATTGGGTTTAATTAATTAGGTAAAATTAATTAATTAAAGTGGTTAATTTGCATTGTTTGGTCCCCTGATTTTTCTGTTATTTTCAGATAGGTGGGAGAGCTTTAATTCACTTGCAAAGCTGCCCCAATTGGACTAAATCAGCCCCTAATTTTGGCTGCACATGGAGATTAATAAATCAACATTTGAGTTAATTGCATGAAGTCCCTAAAGATTTAAAGAAATCGGAGATTTACCTGAAGATTCGCTGGAGACTGAGTCTTGCTCCTACATGATGTGGCACATGAATCAAGCTAAAAAATCAGCCACTTTCCTACATGTATGGCCGGCCACTCTTGGAAGGATTTGAAGTGGATGAACACTTCTATTTTTAGTAAACTCACACATCAACCTCACCTATAAATAAGACCATTCACCTCACTTCTTAAATCATCCCTCATTCATCCATTCTCTTCTCTTCTCTCATTTTCTCTCAATTCTCTCTTCTCCCCACGCCATCCACCTTCATTCCTTAAGAGGTTTTAGCTATTTAGCCTATCAAGAAACCTTGGTTGGCCACCTCGGAGAGCCATCAGCAAAGGAGCAAGCAAGAATCGAAGGAGTTCTCACCATTCAGAGTCTTGGGTGACAACCGTCTAAATAGGGTTTAATCTTTCTTTTCTTAAAGTTGATTTAAATGTTTGCTATGAGTTCTTTGTTCTTGTTTTCAACAATTATAGCTTAATTTTATTTAAGCTAGGATGATTATTTTAATTAAATAATATTTATTTGCTTCATGCTTAAAATGTTTTGTGCCTCAATCAATCATGTTTTCAATTAAAATCAAGTCTGTATTTAATTCATACGTGATTGAAATGCACCTGAATTAGCTGAGCGATCTAACCAGACGATGGCTAATGGACGCATAATTGAAATGTGCATGCTCAATTTAGATAATTAAACTGATTAAATTGTAGGTTGCATAACATCCTTAGTACTGCTCTGTTATCTGCATAGTTTTTAGATTTGTGTGATTAAATTGTTTCATACTTTAATCCGTCCCTATTAGTTCACATGAATACTAAGAAATCCTTAAATGGTTTTCAAACTCATGAAAGGTCGAGTTACCACGGAATGTTTTTCCGAATATTATTAAGTAGTTGAAAATAAATTAAGTTTAATTAAAGTAATTACCCTAGTTTATTTATGTTAGAATTGTTGCATATCATGTTAAATTTGCTAAAATCTATTTCATTCATATAGTTGCATACTTAGGATAATTTGCATCAGGGATCATTGCACCTAGTTATTATAATTCTTTTTAAATCATCACTACCAATCAAATTGAGTTTTTATTCACCGAATTGTTAATATAATTTTATAAATAATTAACTTTGCACTAATACAATCCCTGTGGAGACGATAACTCTTTATACTTACTTATTACTTGAGCAACTGTGTACACATGCATAAACTGACCGTTACAGTTACAATTTTCCAGCTAGTTTTACGTTGTTACCTTTTGATGATTTTGATGTCATTTTGGGAATGAATTGGTTGTCTGAGCATGATTCTATAGTGACTTTCCAAAGGAAAAAAGTTAGTTTGAAGTGTCTAAATGGTGAATTTCTTTGTGTTAGGGCAGATGGGGTCGATGGTATTCCCAATGTGGTTTCAGCAATGTCATCTCTAAATTTGATTAAAAAGGGATGTAAAGCTTATTTAGCCTACGTTTTTAATTTAAAAGTGGTTAAATAAAAAATTGAGCAAGTGCCCATAGTCAACGAGTACACTGATGTTTTTCCTGAAGAATTGATCGGGTTGCCACCAAATCGAGAAGTAGAATTTGTGATCAAACTTGTGCCTGGACTGAAGGAATTAAAAGTGCAACTACAAGAGTTGATGCGCATTTATTTAATCGAGTGTGTCACTTTGGGGTGCATGCGCATTTATTTAATCGAGTGTGTCACTTTGGGGTGCTCCAGTTTTGTTCGTGAAGAAGAAAGATGGGTCAATAAGACTAAGCATAGATTATCGACAATTGAATAGAGCCACCATCAAGAAGAAACACCCGTTACCTTGTATTGATGATTTGTTCGATCAGTTAAAAGGAGCTACAGTGTTTTTGAAGATTGACTTGAGATCTAGATATTACAAGCTGCAAGTTAAAGAGTATGATGTACTGAAAACTGCATTCAGAACTAGATACGGTCACTATGAATTTTTGGTGATGCCCTTTGGCTTGACTAACACTCCTGCGACATTCATGGACTTGATGAATCGAGCATTTCAACCATATTTAGATCAGTTTGTTGTGGTATTTATTGATGATATTTTGATTTATTCATTGAACGAGTTAGATCATGTTGAACATTTAAGAGTTGTGATGCAAACTTTGCGTGAAAAAAAACGATATGCGAAATTCAGTAAATGTGAATTCTGGCTGCGAGAAGTTGATTTTCTGGGACATGTTATATCTACTGATGGAATCAGAGTTTATTTGAATAAAGTATTTGCAATTTTTTACTAGAAAATTCTAAAGAATGTTTCTGACATTAGAAGTTTCTTATGATTAGCCGGATACTATCAGCGATTCATTAAAAACTTCTCAACTATTGCTTCACCTTTGACTAGGTTATTACAGAAAAAAATGTCGAATTTGTTTGGTCTGATAAATGCCAACAGAGTTTTGATTAGCTAAAACATATGTTAACAGAAGCTCTAGTATTAACTCAGCCTGAATTTAGAACGGCATATGTTGTTTATAGTGCTGCGTCTCTCAATGGTTTAGGTTGTGTGGTAATGTAGTCAGGAAAATAGGTAGCTCATGTTCTCGGTAGTTAAAGCCACATGAAAAGAATTACCCTACTCACGATCTTAAGCTGGCCAAAATTGTCTTCACTTTGAATATATGGAGGCATTATTTATACGGTGAAAAATGTCACATGTATGCTGATCACAAAAGCTTAAAATATTTAATGATCTAGAAGGGATTGAATTTGAGATAGCGACGTTGGTTAGATCTATTGAAAGATTATGATTTGGTTATTGATTACCATCTAGGAAAAGCTAATGTGGTTGCAAATGCACTCAATAGAAAATCATCATTTTTTGCACTTCAAGCGTTGAATGCTCATTTGGCTTTGAATGTCGATGGTTTTTTATTAGCGGAATTAATGACTGAACCCTTGTTTCTACAATGAATTTGAGAGTTGCAAAATGATGATTCGAAGTTGATAATGAAACGAAACTTGGTTCGAGATAATTTCACTACTGAATACAATATTGATGTTGATGGTACATTGTATTATTAAAATAGAATTTGTGTTCCAAATAGTTCAAATTTGAAACGTGATATTATAATAGAGGCTCATAGTAGTACATATTCCATTCATCCGGGTAGCACGAAGATGTATTGTGATTTGAAACAGATGTACTAGTGGTCAGGAATGAAATGTGATATTTGTGAGTTCGTAGCCAACTGTTTGATTTGTCAGCAGGTAAAAGTCGAGCATGAGGTGCCGTCGGAATTATTACAGCCTATTATGATTCATGAGTGGAAGTGGGAACAAGTCATGATGGATTTCATATTTGGTTTGCCTGTAACTCCAAAAAAGAAAGAGTCGATCTGGGTAATTGTTGACAGATTGACTAAATTGACTCATTTTATTCCAGTCAAAACATATTACTCATACGAGAAGCTAGAAACACAAAAATATACACACTTTTTCATGCCTTTTTTAACTCAAATTCCTGCAGTTTCGATAAAATTCTTGTCAAAAAATATATAATAATTATAAAATAATTAAATTATACTTAAATTATTAACATGTTCAATTTTAATTAATTTTATAATAAATTTTGATTAATTTTGATAATTTTCGAAGATTTGCACAAAAGGTGAAAATTAGCTCGACAGACACTACTAGAAGCACAAAATCGAGAAGTGATTTTTGAAGCATTGAGGCTAATTATTTTTTCAGCCAAAGACGGTCCAAATTATGAATATTAATGCATAAGATAATTAATTTTAATTTTAATCCAATTTATTTTGAGTTAAATAATTATTATTAATTAATTATGAAAAAAGGCCCAATTGAGCTGAACAGGGAAAACCAATCGACCAAGCATTGGGCAGCCCAAAACTGTCCCACATGTTGACCCAATCAGCTTGTTTTTATGATTATTTGGCTTGCAAAATATCCCTTGAAGACTCCTTGAATTTTCATTCAAACCCCTCTACTATTCATGCCTTTCTAGATTTGCTTCTACCTTAAAATAGTAAGTTTGAAACCTTCAAACTTACCACATGTGTGGATAGCCATGGGGGGACTCTATGACGGCTGATTTTTGCTATTTTTAGCAGCCTGCTCAACGTATAAAAACCTCCCTTGGTAGCTCATTTGAAACACATCTCAAACCTATTCTTTTCTTCACTTCTCTCTCACTTTTCTCTCTTCAATCCCTTCCATTGTTCTTCATTTTCTTTCCCCTATTCCTTTGCCAATTTCACTTCTTGAAAAAGAGTCATTCAACCACCATTTGGAGCCACATTCAAGTGTTCATGGAAGCCTTGGTTCAACAAGAACAAGCGGAGAAGGAGGAGCGGAGCAAACTAGTCAAGCTCGGAGAAACACTGGATTTGATTCTTGTTCCCTATCCTTTTAATTTTGTTGTTGTTATGATGAAAATGCCTATGAATATTTGTGATGTTGATATGTTTAATTTAATTAATATGGCTTAAATTTAGTTTTTGTTAGGTTGATTGCATTTCGTCTACTTGAGTTATTAAAATTGTGTTCATGTTGTTATAGGCCTTGGTAAGATGTTTGATTAAGTAAAACCATGACTAAGTTATTCTTGCATTACAATTGTAAGGTAACTAATGAATTAATTATTTAAACGGATTGAAATTGTAATTAATTGACACGATACTTAATCAGTGCATGTTTAATCATCTAACATAGCTGAGGGTTAAATTAGCAACTGTATCTAACGATATATTAGCGTTGCATAACTTGCAAGATTATTGTGATTAAACTATTTCAAGGTAGAAATACATTGTTACCTCATGTAATCTTTTATGTGCTTAAGAAAATTGAATTAATTGTTTGAATTGGCATAGAGATATGTACAAGAGATTATTTTGATTTCATAAGTATGTTTGTGCATTAACACACTTGCTTATTAAAATTTGTTTAATCGGTTGAGTTGACATAGAGATATAGTTAAGTGATAAATGGATTTTGGTAGTGAGTCTGTTCATAAGTCAACAAATTACCAAGTTGCCATGAATTTATTCGTAACAATGTGAACATGAGTTTAATAATTCTAAGTTAAGAAATGTAATTAATCTAACACAATTATGTCATCTTGATTAAAATCATCTTTTGAAATCATGCATTGGAACTTTTATTTTATTTTTATTTATTTTACATAGTTAAAATCCTATTTTTTAATCACCTCCTCAAATCAAAATATTTTTCTTCACCGAAGTGTTTTTAAAATTGCATTCATAAATATTTCTTTTCACAGTCCTTGTGGGTACGATAACTCAACATTTGCTTGTCACTTTATTACTTGCTGCGATTGTGTACACTTGTACATTTTCGTCGTTCCAGAAGCTAGCAAAATTATATATGTTAGAGATTGTGAGATTACACAAAGTTCTGACATCTATTATTTCTGATCATGATCCGCAGTTTACATTCAGATTTTAGAGTAAACTTTATAAGACTTTAGGCACTAAACTCAATTTTAGTATAAGGTTTCATCCTTAGACGGGCGGGCAAACAGAACAAGTAATTTAGATTTTGGAAGACAAGCTACGATGTTGTACTCTTGAGTTCGAGGGTAGCTAGAAAACATACCTACCGTTAGCTCAATTCACTTACAATAACTGTTATTAATCCAGTATTAAAATGGCACCATTTGAAGCTTTATATGGAAGAAAATGTAAAACACCATTGTATTGGTCTGAGCTAAGTGAATCCAAAATGATAGCGATTGATTTGATTCGAGAAACTGAAGGCAAAGTTCGAGTTATCTGAGATTGTTTGAAAGTTGCATCTGATTATCAAAAGTCTTATGCAGATTTGAAAAGAAAAGATACAGAATTTGTTGTTGGCAATCAGGTACTTTTAAAAGTTTTTTCGTGGAAAAAGGCGTTGCGATTCGACAAGGAAGGAAAGTTAAGTCCAAGATTTATTGGGCCATACGAGATTACTGAAAGAATTAGTCCTGTAGCTTACAAATTAGCTTTACCTCCTGAGCTTGAGAAAATTCATAATGTGTTCCACATTTCTATGCTAAGATGGTACAGATCTAATCCATCACATGTGATTCCTCATAGTAAAATTCAATTATAGCTAGATTTGACGTATTCTGAAGAACTAGTGAAAATTTTGGCTCGGGAAGTTAAAGAGCTTAGAAATAAATTAGTACCGTTGGTGAAATTCTTGTGGCATCAGCATCGTACTGAGAAGGCTACCTGGGAAACTGAGGAATTGATGAAATTACAATATTTGAATTTATTTTCAGGTAACAATTTTGTGGATGAAATTTCCTTAAGGGGAGAGATGTAACAGCCCATTTTTCAGTGATGACAGGAATAGTGGTTTAGGAATCGCAATATCGACGATTAATTTACTATTCTATTATTTATTTAATGTCTATGGGAATATATTAAGGTCATATTAGAATTTCGTTAAGAAATTTTGATGTTTAAGTAGTTAATTAAGTAAAAATGACTAAATCATAAAATGTATAAAAATTGAGTTCTCATAGTTAAAAAGGTCAAATGGCTTTTGAAATGAAAGTTAATGGATTTAAATGGTAAGTATACCATATATGATGATAGTGGAAATACATGGATAGGTTATAATGTAATTATGATAATTTTTAAAGGTTAATTAAGTAGTTTGATAATTAAGTTAAATGTTAATTAAACGAAAGATGAAAAACCTATCATCTTTTTCATTTTCTTCTTACTTGGCTGAAATCACCAACAAAGGGGGGAAGCTTTGGTTTTGATTTTCTTCATGCATGGTATGTAGTTTTGTCCCGTTTTTAATGATTTTTATGTTTTTGAAATCGTTACAATTAGGTCTAGCTAGCTTGTACCTTCGTTTTTGAATCTGTTAAAAATTGTGGAAGTTACCATTGATGAATGTTGGTTGTTTGTGATGATAATTATATGTTTGAAGCTTTGATTGTGATATTTGGTCATTTTGTAAAGTGATTTTTGTTAAATTTTGATTTAAGGATTAAATTGTTAAAATCTCAAAATTTCTAGGTTTTATAGTAAATTTGATGAATGATATGGTCTGTTTAAGGGCCTAGAATATTCAGCTGTAGTTTGATTTTTGGAAAAATGGTCAATTTGATGATTTTTTGGTTAGATGACTAAATTGTAGAAGTTATAAAAGTTTAGGGAAAATGTGTAATTAATGAAAAGTTAAGGGTTATATACATGGAATGGAATGTGAAATATGTATGAGATTAATATATTTTATTTAATTATTATATAGATTACAACTTGGATAAAAAAGATAATAATCGAGGAAAAGGGGAAATAGCAGATTAGTCCCTACATGTTGATCGACATTAAATAGTTTGTACGTTCATAGTATTTTAATACGTTAATGAATTTCTACTTGTCTTATTATATTATGATTATTTA
Organism: Gossypium stocksii; assembly: GCA_020496765.1. Taxonomy (NCBI): domain Eukaryota; kingdom Viridiplantae; phylum Streptophyta; class Magnoliopsida; order Malvales; family Malvaceae; genus Gossypium; species Gossypium stocksii. Next base: position 50,924,322 of record CM035624.1, read on the forward strand.
ATTACTATGTTTATAGAAAATTATTGTATGATTGCACATACGTGTCCCTGTTTGTACTTCGGTACCCCTGATTGCACATGCGTTCCCTTGTTTGTACTTTGCTACCCGAATTGGACATACGTGCCCCTGTTTGTACTCCAGTAACTTTGAACCAGATATTATATGAGCTGTATTTAAATGTGTTTAGATTAATTGTTATATTATGCCCTTATGAAGCTTTATAAGCTTATTGGTTCTTGTGGATTGTTTTGTAGGTAAATGTTGCTAACATTTTGAAAGGATAAATCAATCGCCTCACACTATCCATTAAAGTTGGTAGTTTTGTGTCTCTTTTGGTAGTGGCATGTATATGTGGCTAAATGTGTTGGTTTGGTACACTTTGACACTTTACTAAACTATGTCACTAGGTAATTGAACATACTTGTAAATAGGTTCTTTTTGGTGTAATTAGAATGGTATGGAAATAATTACTTGTGGTATGTTTTGGTATATGTTTGAATGAGATTATTATGCATGAAATGAAGCCATATATATGTTCTAATTGTTGATGTTTTGGTATAATTGTGGTGTTTTTGAATAATAGATAGTGTAACACCCCAAACCCGGCCTAGACGTTATGGCTGAACCCAAAAGTGTCACATGAAATGGGGTTGAAAACCATTATCGTTAAGTCGAAACCATACTAGTTTGCTAACCCTTATCGCTTTTATAAATTTCAATATGCTTTTTCAATTAATCACTTAGAGGTAGAACATATATGCAGCGGAAACTTATAAAATCGTTGTTTTTAGGAAAATCATTTGAAATTTTATGAAACCTTTTCTTTAGATAAAATCCGAGTTTTGATTGAGTTTAGCAGTAATAAAATCATAAAATGCAGTCAAACCCAAAATAAAAAAAATAGTTAAAAGAGTCCAGGGAGTCCCAGAAATTACAAACTCATAAATCTTAATGCCAAAGCTTAAATGAAATCATAAAATCAAACTTTAACAGTTTCTAGAAAAATGGTCAGAGTCGAGTCCCCGGTTGCACTGAACCACCTAAGTTTGGGGATTACCCATACAGAACAGATTAAAAGAGGGTGAGTTTACATAAAATCAGTGTGTAACCCCACAGAATTAAGCATGCACACATACAGAAAATCAGATATCAGACAGATGCAAATTCGAGCTTAAGCCCATTTCAGATACAAATACAAATTCAGACTCGGGCGTCACCCCATTTTAGATATAGATACAGATATAGTTATACATATCATAAATTAGAAATCCTACCCCCATCCTCTACACACCATCTCTGACCATCCCTACACACCATGTGGGGTTTAAAACACCCACCTAGCCCTACACACCATATAATACCGATGCGACACATAACAGATATAATGAAGCCATGCTACCAGATAATAAGTGTAAATTGTCTTTTAGAACACTTCCTGCAATACACATCATCCCACCCCATTAACAGAAATAGAAATAGAAACAGAAACAGATATGAAAATTTAACATGCTAATATACTATGGTGCTCAGTACAGGATCTAAGTCTATCGGATTATCATATCATACATAATAGGGTTTATTTAGCCCTTACCGACCCTACAGTAGGCCCATAGTCGTTTGGGATGACCCGTGCAACCATAGGGAAAAATTCAGATAAATGGGCCCACACGCCCAGCTTGGCCTTGCCCGTGTGGATCACACAGCTTGGCCCAAAAACCCACACGCCCATGTGGAATACCCGTGTGAGCCCACATGCCCAATTTGGCCTAGCTTGTGTGGCTCACACGGCCACACTCCGGCCATCACACGGTCGTGTCTTGTGCACGGCTTCGCCTTCATCAATCACAAGGCTTTGTCATCGCACACGGCTTACCATACAGGTGATAGTCTAAGGATGGAACGTAGTACTAAATTCCAATCTTGAACCCAGAGCCTCGTGTAATTTCTTCTAGAACTGAGACGTGAAGCGAGGATCTCCATTGGAAATAATCGAGATAGTAACCCTATGTAGTCTTACTATCTCAGAAATGTACAACTTCGCTAGCTTCTGCATAGAATAATCAGTTTGAACCGGAATGAAGTGAGCGGACTTGGTCAATCGATCCACAATGACCCAAACAAAATCCTTTTTTGTGGGTGTCACATGCAACCCACTAACAAAATCTATCATCATTGGTTCCCACTTCTATAGGGGAATCTTAACCGACTTTAACAAACCCGAAGGTAACTGATGCTTAGCTTCAACTTGCTGACACATTAGACAACAAGCAACGAACTCCTTAACCTCATGCTTCAGACTTAGCCACGAATACAACTCATGGAGATCGCGATACATCTTATTCCTACCAGGATGAATAACATAAAGGCTAATATGCACCTCCCTCAGAAACGATTGTCTCAAGCCCACATCATTCGGTATACATACCTGACCTCAAAAACACAACACACCATCATTATTCAATCTAAAATGAATTATTCAATGTAAATAGTGCATCGTTTTTACTTATACTTTTATGTTCTGATATATTTTATGAAATGTGGCTGAATATTGAATGAAATTGACAAGTATCAAAAAGTGAGAAATTTCCCAGTTGAACATTAGGAATAGAATAGGATACAAGTGACATGTCACTAGTGACTCAAGTGTGGTACTATGTGAAGGCTACTTTGTGAAGAAAGATAGCTTTGGTCACAAGTGTGGTACTATGTGAAGGCCACTTTGTGAAGAAGGTAGTTTTATCTACAAGGGTGGTACTATGTGCAGGCCACCGGGTATCCATTATTATTCCGATGTGTTCAACGGGAAATGACTAAGTGTAAACGAATATGACTATGTGATAAATAAGTGCAGGTATGTGTGTGTAAACTTATGAGCAATGTGCTCGATATATGATCGAAATTTGGTAAGGTTGATATAGAGTAAGTGTTACAATGAAAGTTACTATAAAGAAAACATGAAAGAGTGAAATTTAAAAATAAAAAAGTTTTAGATAGCAACAGTTGTGTGACTTTGAAAAATCACAAAAAATGGTGGAAACCGAGGTTGATTAAGATATGAAATAAAATCTTATTGAGTCTATTTTCATATAAAAGAAACGATGTAAGCAAAAGAATTTCATATTATGAGATATTTGAGTTTTAGTGAGACATGGTCAATATTTGAACTTTGGTAAGGTTGATATGGAGTAAGTGTTACAATGAAATCATATTGATCCCGTACGAAGAGATAATTAATTTTTAGTGAAGAGGGATTGGAACTGTCAGGCAGCAAAACAGAGGAGAATTTAATGAATAAACTGTACTTATTGGCTGAACCAAAAATTCTGAAAATTTAATGGTAAGAAGATATGTGAGTCTAGTTTTAGGGAAAATTTGTTGATCTTAATTGGGAGTTCCGTAACTCAACTTATAAATAATTTAGTGACTGTGACTCGAGTAGACAGCTTGAGATGAACATGAGTAAATAGTGGAGCTATGTGCAATTATGATTGTATTATCTTGAGAACATATTGTGAAGATTTGTAAAAGCATGTTAATAAATTAATCGTTATTTACATACCTATTTACTAAGAAATAATGCTTACCCCCTTCCTTTCCTTTTTCCTATAGTGTCACAGATGCTAGCTTGAGTTGGAGGTCGTCAGAGATTCTATCACACTAACAAGTTATTGATTGGTATTGTACCAATGATTTTCAAGTATTTTTAAGTCTATGGCATGTTATTTGAAGGTTATTGTTGTATAAGGCTGTTTAATGTGGCTAATAATTGTTATGTTATAAGTCTATGATGATGCATTTCAAGGATGTGTATGCTTGTATGTGTTGGATGAGTAAATGTGTGATAATTATGAATGGTAAATGTGATTGGTTGTGTAAGTTGTATGATGTGAATGGTTAAGTGTGTGTGTGATTATGCATGATGAATGTGGTTTGTAAATGGTATATGGATGTCTTAGTGTGGATGTTTGAATGCTTAATAATACCATGTTGTGTGATGATAAATTTGTGTAAGTGTATAAGTGTTTTGGGGTGGCAAAGGGCTTGGTAAATAGCCTTACTTGTGGCCACACGGGAAGCCACACGGCCATGTGCCCAGGGCGTGTGCCCCTATTTTATCTTTTTTAAGAAATTTTTTAGTGCTTTCAAAAGTTCTCAGTTTAGTCACAGACCACTTCCAAAGTATGTATTTGGCGTCGTAGGCCCTATTTAGGGATTCAAAGATAAAAATTTGAAAAGTTTTAATTTGGATGAAATTTTATGACTCGATTTAATATGTTTACAAATGTATGTGTTCCGGTAATGCCTCGTGCCCTATTCTGATGTCGAATACGAGTAAGGGGTGTTACACGGAGTAGAAAGAAATAACCAACCACTATTTAAACAAAGTTTGAATTGTTCTACCAATATGGCGTGGGACCTCGTTAGTCATGTCAATGGATGGAATGTGAGCAAGTCACATAGAATTATGATAAGGAAAAGAGTCCACCATGGAGTAAATAGAGTAGGAATGACCACCAAGGGGGTATTTAGGAGAATAGGCCGAAGGGTTTCTTTAATAGGACATGGTGGTAGGAAGAATCCACACCGAGAACAACTCAATGAAAGAATACAGGTAAAGGATAGAGTCTGCAGATTGGCAAAACATACGAGAAACCATCGAGACTGATTAAGGGTTAGTAGTATTGCCCAGGGGAAAATCGTTTAAGGATCTATCCATCAATGGATAAGTTCAAAAATTAAATCAGAACCCTCCACTTTGAGTAGAGAAAGATTTCCCAAAATGCAAGAAGGGAGTTAATCGTGTTTAGTTCTTCATATTTAAATCCCTACAAGATGGGGTCTATTTTAATGTAAAGTAGAGAATCACTAAGTTTTTTCGAACTTGCAAGGGTTTTGTCTTGTGGCTGAAGAATCCACAGGATAAGGAACTCGAGGAAGAACCAGGCCAGACTGTTTTGGATCAAGGATCATCATCAGTTAATAGTCATGCACCTAGGAAGAGGGTACCTTTAGAGTTTTCACTAAGGGAGCGAGCATGTTGTAACCAAATAGCTCCTTTAGAATCTAGAGTTAAGACAATAAACTTTTACTTTAATTTTTTATAGACTTTGTTGTATAGGTTTTTAAGAAAATAGGGAATACAATATGATTTTAAAAGTTAGTGAATTCTAAGTATGTGCATTAACCTGATCCAATTGTGACACTCATACCCCGATTCGACGTTTAGGTCAGGTGAGGTTGTTACATGGTATTGATACTTTTTGTCTAGTATCAATAAATTTAGTTGAGTATAGATAGATTCCCATTTTTATCAATATCTATTTTGGTATCGATATTAAAATGACATTATGTTTTTCAAAATAGTTATCAAGTATCGATACCTTTTGCTTGGTATCAATAAACTTCTTCAAGTATCAGTAGTGGTACACTTTTATCGATACCTTTTTCGGTATCGATACGAAATTGACATTCTGGCTTTCAAAGTTTTTATCAAGTACTGATACGGTATCATTACCTTCTATTTGGTATCGATAAAATTCCCTTGGTATCGATATTGATGGTTCCAATGGTCACTAAATTAGGCATTAAATGCTAATCATATTGATACTTGTAGAAACAATATCGATATATGTTGTTGCAGGTAACATAAATGCAGTGGTATTTTCATCCCCAACGGTTGAAATCAGTTTGGGAGTAAAAATACGATCTTTAGAAGGTCCTAAAAAAACAAAAGAGATCATCCAAGCTCAAATTTTAACCAAACAACCCTTGTGCTTAAATTTTCATTCTTTTCTTGTACACACTTGTGTGCTTTCATTATTATTCATTCAACTCAAGTGCTTTATTGTTTTTTTTTTTGCTCAATTGGCAAACAATCTAATCTTGCAAGGGTTAATTCTTTGCTTACTTATTTGTTTTAGGCTTTGAAAGTGTTATATCTTAAGGTTTGGGTAGAAACCTTAAGGGAGTTGTGATGTTAAACCTTGTCCTCAAGGGTTAGTCAAATTTAGTAAAGTTGGGAAATTTCTTAGTAGTGGTGTAACGCCCCAAAATTTTTATTTTTGCTTTTCTAAAAATGCCACACAAATATCTGTCTGCTTTAATGGTTATGTATATTGGGAGTGTCTGAGAGGTCCTAAATTCAAGCCATGTCTTTGGCAAATTTTGGAATTTTTCTAAGTGAAGTCTCACTCTTTTTTAGTAGGCTTTTATTAAATTGCTTATAAAACTATGTCAGAATGGGCCTGCTGGTCTGGTGGTTAAGTGGAGTGTTGATGTGTTGGAGGTCCTGGGCTTGAATCCTTGCGGGTGCAAGGGAATTATTTTGCTGCCAACGTGGGGTAGGAATTGGATTTGACTAGGATTCTGAGTAGTGGTTGTATAGTGGGAGTTGAGGGAGAAAATCAATGGGGTGTAATTGATAGGGAGTTAGTATCTTGTTTTCAAAATTTTTACTTCTCTCTCTATCTGACGCCAATTCTTCTGCTCACTCTTCCTCTCTCTATTTTGTCTTTTCTTTTTGCTCTTGCTATTTGAAAATTCTTCGCAACCACGCTATATTTCTGTCAATCGAATCTCTTAATCATAGTTTTTCAACTCTATGTGTGTTCTGGTAGGTAGGGTGAGTGTAGTTAAGTTTTTGTGTTATTGAATCATTGATTAAATGGAGTTTTTTCATGGTTAGGAGATCATTAAGCGGTGGTGGGTTTGCAATTGGTGCTGTGGTAGTGCGATTTCATCATTACTCGTACAAAGGTAAGAGATGTCGATGGTTTTGGGGATTTTCTGTTCATAATAATTAGTTTGGAATCGGTTTAAGTGACTAAAACTAGAGTTATCTCAATCGATTTAAGGTTCTGGAGTGCTCGGTGTTCGGTTTAGCTTCAATCGATACAAGCTCTGTACCCGAAAACACAAAACATGAAATTCCACGAAAGCTAAAAAATAGACTGTCGATGTTACTCTGGCGTGTGGTCGCCTGTGTGGTAGGCCGTGTGGTAGGTTGTGGCCACCACATGGGTGTGTGATCGACGAGGCTAGGCCGTGCGCGAAGGATACGGCCGTGTGATGGCCAGATAGGCCATGTGCAACACACGGGCTAGGCTGAATTCGGCCGTGTGGGCCACACGGGTATGTGAGTCCACAAAGGTAGTCCACACGGGCGTGTAAGACTTTGGGCCAGGCCGTGTGATCCAGACGGCCAAGGCTAATTTGGGCCATGTGGACTACATAGGCGTGTGGGCCCACACGGGCAAGCCAATTTGGGCCATGTGGGCCACACGGGCGTGTAGGCCTATAGGGCAGGCTATAACAGCCTGAATTAGGGGCTAAATGGAAAAGTGGTTTCGAAACCATGAATCCAAGGTTTAAAATACTATTCTGATTTAGTGTTGATGTTTATTGGGTGTTTGGATAAATATGTAAAATTTTGGTGTGTGAATTTTATTGGTTACATGTCCAGTTTGGTATGTTGGACTACATTGTAGTAGGTGAAAAATATGGGTTTCATTTTATAAGGTACTTGATTGAATTAGGTTTTGAAACTAGAGGTCCTTATATGGTAATTAAGCCATTTTAACATAGCTTGGACAAAAATTCCCAAGGAAGGGTAGGCATAACAAAGGTTTTAATGAAGGGCATTTGGGTCATTTGGTTAATAAAAGAATAAAAAGGGAAAAATAAGGCAAAATCTTGTCCTTGAATTCTCTCCTTGGCCGAATATAGAGAGGAAGCCATAGCTAGGGTTTCTTCAACTTCCAAGCTTGATTGTAAGTGATTTCTAGCCCTGTTTTTAATTCTCTTCGTATTTTTAGAATCCTCATAGCTTGCTCTAGTTAATTTTACCATTATTTTAAGCTAAGGTTGATATAAAAAATTTTACCCATGTATGACATGCAAGTATTTTTATATCTAATGGTGGAATATGAAGGTTTAAGGTGTGGTAAACTGTGATTACTAGGTGATTTTTCATGGAAGTCCCTAAAAAGGACCAAATTGCAAAGTTAATAATTGAGTGGTAAAAGTATAAATTGATGAGAAATATGGGTTGTTTTGAGTGCCATGGATATTTGGCTAGGCTTGGGTAACCAAGAGAATTGATACATTTCAATATACGAGCCTAAGGACTTAGTTGTAAAAATTTACAACGTTAGGGGTAAAATGGTAAAAATTGTCGTAGGATGATTTTGGAATAAATTGAACAATGTGTGCATTAAATGAGTTAAATGTGTCATTATAGATTGAGAAGATTGAGGAATCAACCTTGATCGGGGCAAGGGCAAGGTCTCAGATTAACTTGCAAAATACTACTTTTTATTGTCTAGGTAAGTTTATATGTAAGTAATGTGTCTGTTTTATTTGTACATTAATAATTCTAATGGATGTTATGAAATGTTGCTATTGAATAATCTCCTATGATGTTGAAAGTATGGAAATGAGGGTTCCCATTTGAACCTTTGGAAATAACGGGTGATATGGATAAATATGGCTAGGTCACATGTGTGATAAAGTAAGCTTCGCCATGTAGACCTGAGAACTATGGAACTTAATGGCTAAGTCACATGTGTGATAAAGTGAACTTCAACATGTGAACACGATAGTTATGAGACTAAATGGCTATGTCACATGAGTGATAAAGTGAACTTCACCATGTGTACATGAGAGCAATATCATATGTAGCGAAGTCATATAGGTGATAAAGTGAACTTCACCATGTGCACACAAGGGCTACGAGACTAAATGGCTAGGTCATATGGGTGATAAAGTGAATTTCACCATGTGTACCTGAGAGCAGGGCTTATGTGTTGGTGGAATCATGAGAGGAAAGTCCACCGAGTATCGAATGTTAATCTGAAGAGTTCAACCAGAATACTTACTAAAGAGACTTGGTGTGGTAGTATGACTTGTGTGTGCAGGTTATTCTTTTGGGCAAGTGTAATTATGGGAAAATACATGTGGATGTAAGGGTGCATATGGACTTAAGTGGGTAAAAATAATAGATTCAGTCAAGCCAGCTCGAGATTGGAATGAGTCAGAGGATCACCCACACTATCGACGTTATCTTTTGGTATAGTAAAATGAACTCTTTAGAGTATGGCATGTATAGGGACTTAATGGTGTTGTAGGTGTTAAGTTGGCTTGATTATGTTGGGGTAATTGTCATGGGATAAGTCATTTTGCATTCAAGGCTAAGTGATATAGCCATTGATGATGATATTTTGTTTATCTATCCTTATGAGGAAATTCATGGGATGCTTAGTGTGTTTGTGTGCATGTAATTTGAAATGGGTGATGAATGGGTAAATGGAGTCCTTTAGTTGTCTAAAGATGTGTTTGTTGTGTGGTGTTAAAAGTAGTAGAGATAGTATGTGTTTTGGGGCAAAGTATGACTTGGAAAATAGCCTAACTTAGGGCCACACGGCCAACTCCCACGGCTATGTGTGTAGGGCGTGTGAATTTTGCATGGGATTTTCGGAGACTAAAGACGTCACACGACCTAGTCACACAGGCGTGTCCCATGGCCGTGTGACCAAAATTGCATGCTGACATCATACACAAAATGTCCCAATTTTTCACACGGGGAGGCCACACGGGCGTGTCGAGGCCGTGTGATGGACATGGGCAAAGGACACGGGCGTATGCTCAGTCGTGTGAAAACTCCTATAGGTTTGAAATGAAAAATAATTTTCCAATAATTCAAAATGGGTAGGGGATACAGGCGTGTGTGACCACACGGCCTACCCACATGGGTGTACCCCTGTCTCACATAGGCGTGTGCCCTATATTAGGTTAAATTTCCAAAATTTTTCTAAGTTCTTGGTTTGGTCTCGGACCATTCCCAAACCATGTTTTGGGTATTGTAGGCCCACTTTAAGGGTTGTATGGTATTTTATGAATAAGCTTTAACTTGGATTGGAAATTTGTGGTTCGATTGTGCATGAATGATGGTGATACTGTCCGGTAATGCCTCGTGCTCGAGTAAGGCGATAAACCCGAGTAAGGGGTGTTACACAGGCCACATAGGCATGTGAGCCCATTTCTCTTTGAGGTTGCACAGGTTGCCTAAGTCGACCGTGGATCTACTATAGGGTCGGTAAGCACTACTTGGACCCCTATATGTGTAATCTATCTATCTAATTCCTGTACTGAGCATCACTATTGATTTGAATGTATGGACTGTTAATTGCATAATAGCATGACATTTATTGCATGTTGCGTTGCATTGGGGAGGGTTGATGATATTTGGAGGAAGTGTTCTGAAAGGCTCTTAAGCTTGTTATCTGGCAGCTCAGCTGGAATATTCTAATTATGTACCACATTTCGGTACAGCATGGTGTGTAGGGATGGGTAGGTGTTTTTAACCCCACATGATGTGTAGGGATGGATGAAGATGGCGTGTAAAGGCTGGTGGGTAGGATTCTGATTTTCTGTTACTAAATATTGTATCTGAGATGGGCCAAGGCTCTAATTTATATCTGAGACTGTATCTGAATGGGCTAAGGCCCAAACTAAATTTGTAATAGGCTTAGGCCCCAGACAGTATAGGACTGATTTTTGATGTTAAACTGTGTGCATGTTTTTTGTGGGGATTACACACTGAGTTTGCAAAAACTCACCCTTTCTTGTTTAATTTGTACAGGTAATCCCCAGACTTGACTGGTCGGTGCAGTGGAGGACTCGGTGGTGGCCACACGTAAATTTTAGACTGTTTCCAATAAATTTTTAGATTTTATTACTTATTTGGGGTTTTGATGTAACTTTTGGACGCTGGACTATATGGCTTTAAATTTTGGCTTTTAAATTGTTTTATGATTTTATTACTGCTAGGCAAGATGAAAACTCAGTTTTCACTAAGATTGAACAGTTTTCCTAAAATATGTGATTTCCAAAGCTTCCGCTAATAAGAAATGATTTTTGACATAACGAAGAACATGTGTTTCACTCTAAATTAAGATAAAGGCTAATTAATTGGAATAGTTTTTACTTAACAAACTCATTTTTGAATTCTATAACGTGGTATTTTGGGTTTGGGGTTTTAATCCCTCGTTTTCCAGATTCAGCCATAACGTCTAGGATGGGTTTGGAGTGTTACATTTAGTGGTATCAGAGTTAGGTTGCAAAACTCAGTTGTGGATTTTGGGTTTAAAAAAATATGGTTTCGAAGAACGGATTTACAAATGATTTTAAATGATTTGATTGAGTATGTGGTACATCGAGTCTCCAGCGCCAATGCTGTAAGTATTTTGTATTCTGATAAACTGTTATGATTCTATAGATTATAATGAAAACACTTTAGTTAGTGTACTCTGAGATTGTAGGAAAACAGATAGAGACTGCGCTTCACAATATCACACTCTAAACTTCTGATACTGTCTTGCATAAAATATCTATTAATAAAACATCGAAACTGTAATTGATTCATAAAACTATTAATACAGATAAGTTTCAAATTCTACGATGAGCGCAAAGGTATTCATGGACCTGGTACAAGAGGCCGTGGAATAAGTCGTAGAGGGGCTCGAGCTGGGTCCTCGTCATCTAGCAATATGCCTAACTGGATACTAGTGAGATGCCGGTTTCACCTGCGACTGAGACTGTGTTTCAATATCGTATGGTTGGGTATGACGCATTGTCCCAGGCTATGTTAAGGATTTTGGAGAGGGTCGCAGGCCCAATACTGGATCTGGGGGCCGAGGGTCGGTTATAGAATGATTCCGGTCTAATGGGGCTGGGCTATTCAGGGGTGTCATGTAATACCCCAAGCCCCTATCCATTGCCGAATTAGGGTTACAAGGTATCACCAATCAAAAATACACTTTCAGATAATCATGTACACACACTTATAAAAAAAAAACTAAAAGAAGGATAAATATAAACAATCGTTAAATAATTTTGTAATCTATTTATTTACTTACACTACATAGTTGAATATACTTTTAATTCAACTCATAATACATGCAAATATACAAACCTCATTATGCTTTAATAACTCACTGTAACCAAATACAGTTACATTACTTAAATGAATCACATTATTATTTTTTATTTTATTGTATAAGCCATTGTTCATCTAGTCATTATTTCATGCAATTAGCTAAGCCCAGCTTGATCTTATCTATTACTCATTCCTAGTTCAAATCAATTGTCTAAATCATTATACTTATTCTGTAATGTAATATTACAACATTTAGTATGCTACAGTTGAATACAAATTCACTATAATTACCCGTATTAATCACGTTTACTGAAATATGATACAATATAAATTAATGATTTCATATAATAATTCCAACATGTCATCATTAGAACAAGGCATTGATTAGCTTCCACAACTGAAATTAAACAGCTTATATATATGTACCTATCATGACCGAATCATCAAGGCAAACATATCCATCATTGATCAAAAACTTCAAACCAAACTTAACTTAACAATTTAGCCATTTCCGCATGGCTCATTATAATTACAAGACTAAAAATCAACTTAACGCATCCTAGCTTATACATGCCATAGTCCCAAATTTCAACTTATAAAATTACCGAAGGCGGTCGATAGTGTGATAAACTCCTCTGACGATTCCCGAGCTCGTAATTTGAATTCAAGATCTATAAAACAGAGTAAAATGGAAATAGAAAGTAAGCTATCATAGCTTAGTAAGTCATAAGCAAATAAACAACTGAATAATATTATCAAAGTAATTAAATTAGCCCCAAGTTATACTATGATAACACATTTAGATCCAAACATGTAATAGCTCATATTCCAAATACATATATATATATATATATATATTCGTTCATGAATGTCACCTTGATCAAAAACCCGCATAACCATATTAACACATTGTTATATAATTTCCAAAATCGAATAATCGATATAAACCAATTTCACATACATCCATGATACATAAACTCATGTGTCACTATAAAATTTTCATGTATATATGTTAGCTACGTGGCTGATCATCCAAACGCACCTACATATAATTAAGACTTATACAATGATAACAACATTACCGATTACCCTCATCGTTACTTTAGCTCATTATTAGTTAGCTTCTCAAACCAATTAGACATAAAGGGCTTAACTCATATACACGCAAGTGCATAAGCATATGCATCAAAATAACATTTTATATACATGTTATGAGTGTAACCAAATGCACATATGATTATACCAAGTATCATACACATTTAAAACCATACTATCAATGCATAAAACTGAACCCTCAAAGTCACATATCATTACACATTCACACATACTTTCCCTCATATATACAAGTTCACCGAACAAGTTTTAACTTCATATACAGACATCATTCATTTGGCTGAATACCCAAAAGTATTCATATAACATCACATATGGACATTACCAACGTGGTCGATTGTACATAGTCTTACATAAGCTCATAGTGAAGAATCATTTTAATGATATCCAAATCAAATAGTCATAATGTTGAATCCACACACTCATATATACTAATAAAATATGTCCTTCAATTTCAAAGCTAAATATCATTATATGAACACATATACTTATACTTATGATCCTATACATGATATCATGTGCATATACATAGTAGGACCAAATATACATCACAAGATACCATTGATCCGTTTACTAACTTTCTTACCTTGTTTTTAGTAAATAATAAACCAATTCACACCTGACCATTTTAGCTCCTTTTGCACATTCAATCACCACCTAACGATGCCCAATGAACCATTCAGAATTGGATAGGACACTCGGATAATCACATATATCGTACAATGCCAACGTCCTAGACGTGGTCTTACATGTAATCACATATCGATGCCATTGTCCCAGACAGGGTCTTACTCGAACACAATTATCTGAATCTCACATCGATGCCATGGTCTTACTTGTACACATAAATCAGATCCTATGTCATGACATATGTATCCTAACTATTCCTAGGGTTCATACGGGGCTTCTGAATGTCGTAACTTAGTCGAATTGAGCACATGAACATGGCTACCAAGCTTATACACATTCGGCACTTGCAAATATAAATTCTTATATTTCATTTCAGCATATGTAATTTGCATTTAATTAAAATTAAGTACGTCTATTTGCTTATAAACTTACCTCAGACGATGAAAAATGGAACGGGATGACTAGTCGACCACTTTAGCTTTTCCTCGATCCAATTCCAATTTCTTTAATTCTTGATCTAAACATATTCAAATTAAGATCATTCAAACATATTTTCATTCAATTTAGTCCAAAAACACATAAATAGGAAAATTACCATTTTACCCCTGACATTTACAATTTTTACAATTTAGTCCCTAAAGCACAAAACACAAATTTATGCAAAATTAATCACATCTAGAGTAGGCTGAATACCGCTAGTGCCCAAATAAACCTATATTTTTCACCAATTTCACATTTTAGTCCCCCCGCATTTTTATTTTTGCAGTTAAGTCCTAATTACTCAAAATCATCAAAAATTTCTTTACAATATATATTAACCCAATCCATATCTTCCATAATTCATCATCAAACCATAAAAATCAAAAGCTCTCATCAATGGAAAAATTCAAAATATTCATCAAAGTCAAAAATCAAAGCTTGGGTTTTGAATATTACTAAGCAACGATCTCAAAAATGTAAAAATTATCAAAAACCGAGCTAGTTACGTACCTTAATCGAGCTTGACTATGGTTGAACCTAGGTTTTCTTTTTCCTTTCTTGCTTTCATATTCGGCTATGGTGAGAAAATATGAACACTAAGCTTGTTTCATAATATAACATATATTATATAGTTTTAAACTTGGTTTCCTATTTTACCCTTCTAAAATTTTAACCAAGCTTTATGCTTTAAGCCCTTTTTCATCTCTTAATGGCATAATGGGCATGAGTTGGCTTCTTTTCATGCATTAATATATATACACACATAATATCTTGTTATAAAAAAATGATAAAAAAAACTTAATTTACATAAATGTATAACTTTAATAAAATAGTATAAAAACAATATAACAATTATCTAATGCCGTCCAACTATTATACAAATGGACTATTTACAACTTAAAGGCTTCCATTAATAAAGCCATTAACAATTAGGCCCCTTTTAGAACTAACCACTAAATTTTCCCTTTTACACAATTAAGTCATTTTATTAAATCGGACACTCCAACAAAAAAATTAAATCACGAAAATTTCACAGATATAAATTCACACAAAATAAACACAGAAAATAATTTTAAAATATTTTTCTGACTCAAATTCGTGGTCTCAAAACCACCGTTCTGATTAAGGTTTAAATCGGGCTGTTACGTGTCACTAGAGTCGCCCCTAACGTGGCTGAGTACTAGATGAACACCACCGAACGAATTATGGATGATTTGGATTTTACCTCAAAATAGAAATTTAAAAGTGTGGTATCTTTGCTTCGCGATAAAGCATACCAACAGTGGCTGACCGTTAAGGAGGGCACTCAGCCTGAACGCCTGACCTGGGAATACTTAAAGTCCACCTTCCAGGGGAAATACATGGGTGCTTGTTACATTGACGCTCATAGGCGTGAGTTTCTAAACCTTACATAGGGGGACCGATTAGTGGCCGAGTTTTTGAGGCTAAGCCACGATGCGCGAGGTATGGTAGCGACTGAATATGAGAGATGTGTCCTATTTGAAGACAGTCTTAGGGATAATCTAAGGGTCTTGATTGCTCCACAGGGAGCAAGAGTTATCGGTATTGGTTGAGAAAGTAAAGATCGCTAAAGAAGTCAAGCGCACTAAGCGCCAAAACCAAGACCATGAGAGCGAAAAGAATAAGATGGATTCAGAGCCCTCGAGTTTTGCACTGAGGCCTAAGAAAAAGGCTAGATCTTATGGGCCAGTTAGAGTTGGGCCCCCTATTCACCTATTGGGATCTTGCCACGTGTGCATTATGGTAGACGCCATCTAGGTGAATGTTGGAGGACGACTGGGGCATGTTTAAGATGTAGATCTACTGAGCACCATGCTTGAGAGTGTCCGCTGAGGGCCGATCAGGTGCAAGCTCCGAGTTTTGGTTCTGCCCAGTCGCCGAGGGTAGCTCAGCAGCCACTTAGGGGTTGTGGACAGAGAGCACCGTGCAAAGGTGCTAGACAGATTGAGGTGAGGTAGCCAGCTCTTGTTTATGCTGCTAGTTGTCGAGAGGACAGAGATGCTCTAGATGTCATCACGGGTATGTTTTTAATTTTTGATGTATCTTATCTTGCATTAATAAACATACGATTTACACATTCCTATGTAGCTAGCACCATGTCTAAAACTTTGGGGATTCTAGTTGAGAATACTTCTAGTGAGGTGATTGTTGTGAGTCTTTTGGGACAATATATCTAAGTTAGTAAACTGTATAGAGACGTTCCGTTAGAGGTTCAAGGGACAATATTTTTGGCTAATCTGATAGAGCTTCTGTTTGGGGAGTTCGACCTAATTTTGGGAATAGACTGGTTGGTCAAGCACCAAGTTAAGTCTAGACTCTGTGACTGAGAGGGTTATTTTGAGAACCGAGGAAGACTACGAGGTAGTTGTGATTGGGGAACGTCAGGAGTATCTGACTAATGTAATTTATGCTTTAGTGGCGAAAAAGTTGGTTTAGAAGGGATACGAGGCATTCTTGGCCTATATAAGTGTTTTTGATTCTGGGAACTCTTCTGAAAAGGACATCTGAACTATAATGGATTTTTTAGATGTCTTTCTCGAGGAACTACTGGGTTTACCTTAGAGTCGAGAAGTGGAATTTGGGATCGAACTTATTTTAGGTACAGCCCTGGTGTCTATCGCTCCCTATCGAATGGCACCGAAGGAGCTTACGGGGCTTAAGGCTCAGATTTAAGAGTTTTTGGATTGGGGGTTCATTCATCCCAGTGTGTCTCTATGGGAAGCACCTGTGTTGTTTGTGAAAAAGAAGGATGGGGCAATGAGGATGTGTATCGACTACCGATAGCTAAACAAGCTAATGATTAAGAATAAGTACCCACTTCCGAGGATTGATGATTTATTCAACCAGTTTCGAGGGTCTTCTGTGTTCTCTAAGATTAATTTATGTTCGGCATATCATCAGTTGAGGGTTAAGGAGGCTGATGTGCATAAGACGATATTTAAGACTTGTTATGGACATTATGAGTTCCTAGTTATGCCTTTTGGGTTGACTAATGCACCAGCGACATTTATAGACCTGATGAACCGAGTGTTCTAGCCCTATCTAGATCAGTTTGTGGTGGTGTTCATCGATGATATCTTGGTGTATTCTAAGACTGAAGATGAGCACGATGAGCATTTTAGATTGGTACTATAGACTCTTCGTGAGAAGTAGTTGTATGCGAAGTTTAGCAAGTGTGAGTTCTGGCTCCGTGAAGTGACCTTTTTAAGACACGTAGTTTCTGCTGAGGGGATTCGAGTCGATTCTCATAAGATTGAGGTTGTGTTGGACTAGAAATGGCCGACGAATGTATTTGAGATCCGCAGCTTTCTAGGGTTGGCGTGTTACTATTGGCGCTTTGTAGAGGGGTTCTCATTAATCGCAACTTTGTTAACTAAGCTTCTACATAAGAGAGTTCCTTTTGTCTGGACTGATGCGTAGTAAGAGAGCTTTGAGAAGCTCTAGACTGTTTTGATTCAAGCTTTTGTTCTGATACAACCTGAGCCTGGTAAAGACTTCGTGGTATACAGTGATGCATCACATGTTGGTTTGGGATGTGTGTTGGTGCAGGATGGTAAGCTGGTAGCATATGCATCTCGTTAGCTCAAAACTCATGAAATGAACTATCCGATGCATGATTTGGAATTGGCTGCCATAGTATTCACTTTAAAAATCTGGAGGCACTATCTATACAGTGAGAAGTGTGTTATCTACACTGATCATAAAAGCTTCAAGTATCTTCTCACTCAGAAGGAGTTGAATATTAGGCAACAAAGATGGGTTGAGCTACTTAAGGACTATGATTGTACCATTGAGTACCATCCCGGCAAAGCCAAGTGTATTATTTACCCATGTATGAGATGCATGTGTTTTGATGTTTTATGGTAGATTATGAAAGTTTGATGTGCAATAAATGACTTTTACGAAGTGATTTTTGGTGAAAACGTCTAAAAGGGCCTATTTGTAAAAGTTATAAAATAGGTGGTAAAAATCTAATTTGAAAGAAAATGTGGGCTGTTATAAGCAAGAGATAGTTCGGCTAGGTTTTGGTAACAAAGAAAATGAGTACATTTCATTCTACAAGCCTAGGGACTAATTTGTAAATATGTGAAAGTTTAGGGGAAAACTATAATTTTGCCAAAGTATGATTTTTGGACTATTTTGAACAATGTGATAATTAAATAAGTGAAATTTGCTATTATAGATCAAGAAAAAAGGAGTCCGCACCTAAACTGAGGAAAGAACAAGGTTATGGACTAAATCAAATAGTTAGCCATATTTTAATACTGAGGTAAGTTTGTGTGTAAATAATGCAACATTTCATTATTATGTATTTAATGCTTTAATATTGCATGAATTGTATAATTGTTTTGTGAATTTGATTAATGATGACTCGATGACAATTCGACAAAGATTTGATACCTCGAAAATCCCGGTTGAACCTTAGGAATAGATAGGATACAAATGTCATGACATTAGGGTTATTGAGATCCCGTATAAGACCATATCTGGGATATGGCGTCGGTATGTAATTTCATGTAAGACAACTTCTGGGACATGGCTTTGAAATGAGACTTCGTATAAGACCATATCTGGGATATGGCATCGATATGTGACATCGTGTAAGACCATAGCTAGGCTATCGGCATCGGTATATGATCCCATGTAAGACCATATTTGGGATATGGCATTGGCACCTTACTATCTGTATGAGATTTCCCAAGTATCCTTTAGTATTCCAAGGGATTCAACGGGTAGTCCAAAGATAATGTCAAAGAAATGACAAGGTATGATCATGTTGAAAGGGTACAGGTATGTATGCAAAGCTCATAAATATTGAGATTATGAATCAATGAGGCCTCAGTAAGAAGTAAATGAATGAATGAAATATGATCATGAGTTTTATTGTACATTATATAAATGACATGATTTTAAATGTACCTACGATACTGGATAACATTGTGATAAAGTATATTATGTTATAAGTATAATAATGTATAGTTAATATTGTTATTTATTTACATGCAAGCTTACTAAGCATTATGCTTACTCCTCTCTCTTTTCAATTCTCTTATAGTATTGCCAAGCTAGCTCAGGGATCGAAGGACGTCGAAGACTTGATCACAGTATTAATTGGAACATTTGGGTATAGCTACTCTCAACATTTTGAGTATGGCATGTATAGGGACTTGGTTATTTTGTTATGTATCATATTTGATTTGGCCAAATGTATTGGCTTATTTTGATGAATGCTTATTTTGTATAAGGCCATGGAAAATTGCTATTATTGCTTATAAGTTTAATCACATGATGATGAATTTCATAGATGTAGTAATTTGCATGATTAGGTTGAAGAGTATGTGTTGGTTTGAGTGTGATAGAATTGGCATGAAAATGATGTGTTATTGCCTTGGTTATGGATACTATGGTTGCCTTAGAATGCTATGATTTGTGCCTATGAGTTGGTGTTGAAGTGTATGAGTTTCAGGGTGGCAAATGGCTTGGTAAATAACCTTATTTTTTTCCACACGAGTAGATACACGGTCGTGTGTCTAGGCCGTGTGTGACATACTGTCAGCCCTATGGGCGTGTGAACAGGCCGTGTGTCCCCTGCAACTTAATTTCGAGAAACAGAACGCCCAGTATGGAGCACACGGGCAGAGACACGGGCCTGTTTCTCAGCCATGTGGATGACACGACCTAGAACACAGGTGTGTGTCTCAGCTGTGTGGACAAAACGGCCTGGAACACGGGCATGTGCCCAGTGCGTGTGAAGTCTACACCTTAAATGCGAAAATTAAATTCGCCACACGACCTAGAACACAGAGGTGTGACTTGGTCGTGTGACCCTATTTTACTGATGACATCATAAACAGAGAGTTACACGGGTTGAGGACACAGGCGTGTTCTAAGCCACACGGGCATGTGCCTCTCCAAAACATGAAAAATTTTCTAAGTGTTACAAGGTTTCTGGTTTAGTCTCGAACCACCTACAATGTATGTTTTGGGTCTCGTAAGCCCATATAAGGGGCAATATGTATATGTATGAATGGTTTTGTTTCGAATGAAATTTTATGGCCAGGTTTTATATGATTAGTTATGTTGAAGTCCGATAATGCCTCGTATCTTGTTCTGGCGTAGAACACCGGTAAGGGGTGTTACATTCAATCCCAGAGTTCCTCAGTGGCATACCTCTATTGGTAGTATTACTTGGCCGCGCACTCCGAAATGTTTTTTCTTCATCCTTCTCAATGCAATCTCGGATAAAATGCTCTAGAGAACCACACTTGAAACAAGCTCAGCTACTTGTTCTGCACTCACTGGGATGTCGCTTACCACAATGCTGGCATTGAGGTCTAGTGAACCTAACATTTCCCACACTAGCCATCGAGGTAGCTTGAGCTTTAGAATCTGCGTATGGCTTCTCGCGGTCTCTACGTGAATGCCCAGCTAATACATTCGAATGAGAGTACATTTCTCTAGATTTCTTTGATTGAGATGGAAATGACTTACTCATCAGCCTTTTTCTTGCATCTCTTGCCTCACTCTCAACCTTTCTTTTCTCTTTACTTAATTCTTTGGCTTTGCAAGCCTATTCAATCAATTCAACAAATTCCTTAATTTCCATGATCCCAACTAACAGCTTAATATTCTCATTCAACCCATCTTCAAACCTTTTACATATAATAGCCTCAGAGAAAACAAACTCATGAGCATACTTACTGAGTTTAAAAAACTCTCACTCGTATTTAGACACAGTTATTCGACCTTGTTTCAACTCTAAGAACTCTTTATATTTCTGATCAATAAATCGCTGACTTATATATTTCTTCCGAAATTCTTCTTGAAATAACTCCCATGTAACCCTTTCTCTCGGTACCACCAATACTAGAGTTCTCCACCAATGATATGTTGCATCCTTCAACAGTGATATAACACATTTCAAACATTTTTCAGGTGTGCATGAAAGTTCATCAAATACCCGAAGGGTATTTTCAAGCCAGAATTCTGCCCTTTCGGGATCATCATCTACATTAGCCCAGAATTCTTCGGCCCCGTACTTCTGAATCTTGTCAACAGGAGGCTTACTTAGCTTACCATTTCCACGCCTTGAGGGGCTACGGGAACCGCTTGAGGAATAAGAGAGGGTAGAGGAGGTTGAGCATTTGGATTCGCCCAAATAAACTTTGTATGCCACTCATCCATCATGCGGAGAAAGGCTTCTCGAGCCTCTCCTCCGTGACTAGTTGTCACATGCCTACTATGGGGCGGTGCGTCCCCTTGGGTAGGAGCTGACGCATTACTTTCTATGTCACCAGCTACGACTCGGTCAGGATCCATTTACTATATGAAAGCACAATTTAGGTTGTCAGGAGTCGCCACACTATCACAATTTATATATATGGCATGTATAGCTAGACTCGTACACAGGCTAGGTTAATCCGAGAATCAACTAAACCATAGCTTTGATACCACTAAATGTTAACATCCCTTACCCAAGTCTGATGCCGAGACAGGGTACGAGGCATTACCAGACTTAAACATAAGTAATCATACAAAGCCGGGCCATAGGATTTGATTCAATTCAAAAGCATTCATACACATGCATATCGTTCCTTATACGGGCCTACGAGGCCCTAAACATACATTGGATGTGGTTCGGGATAAAACTAAAAACCTTAGAACACTTAGAACATTTTTCATGTTTTAGAGAGTCACACACGTGTGGGTAGGTCGTGTGGTCACACATGCCCGTGTGGCTCAAGACATGCCCGTGTCCTCAACCCGTGTAACTCTCTGTTTATGACATCACGGCAAAATAAGATTACACGGCCAAGTCACATGCCCATGTGCTAGGCCGTGTGGCAAATTTAATTTTCACATTTAAGGTGCAGACTTCACATGCCCATGTACCGGGGCTGTGTCCTTCACACGGCTAAGACACACGCCCGTGTCTCTGCCTGTGTGCCCCATACTAGGCATTTTGTTCCTCGAAATAAAGTTGCAGGGGACACACGGCTTGTTTACATGCCCATGAGGCTAGCTGTGTGTCATGCACGACCTAGACACACACCCGTTTGTCTACCCATGTGGACAATGTATAGGCTATTTACCAAGCCTATTGCCACCCTGAAACTCATAAACACTTACACCAATTCAAAGAAACAACTTATAGTATACTTAAGCAACCAAACATCCATAATTATCAACTCAAATCATGCAAGTGCCAGATCCATGCAATGCATCACCATATGAATATACTTAAAATCAACATTTGCCATTTCAAATGGCTTTATACAAAATTATCACTTAACCAATATGAGTCAATATCATTAGCACATTCATTATGACACATGTACAAAATGAGCAAGTCCCTATACATGCCATACTTTTAAAATATCAAAATCACAAATACCCCAAAATAAAGCATTGATAGTGTGATGCGAACTTCAATGACTCCCAATCCCCTAGCTAGCTTGGTGACACTATAAAACAATTGAAAGAAACGAGGGGTAAGCTATATAGCTTAGTAAGTTTATATGCAAATAATAAACATCATACTTATAACTCATTCATACGAAAGCCATAATGGAATTTTGGTATAAACATTACTAAACTATCATAGCCATTTCTTACCCAATCATAACCTTACCATAAGAGCATTACTAAATATCACATTTAACTCATTGCTATTCTTCCATCCAATAGTCATGTGGACTTTGTACGTACCTGTAATACTTACTTAACATGTACTTTCATTCTCATTCAGACTAGGCCCGTTGAACCATTCAGAATCACTAAGATATTCAAGAGTCATACATAGGTCATACAATGCCATATCCCAGATATGGTCTTACATGCAATTCAATATCGATGCCAATATCCCAACTATGGTCTTACTCGAAAACTCATATCGATGCCATGTCCTAGACACGGTCTTACATGATATCTCGTACCGATGCCATGTCCCAGACATGGTCTTACATGTACTACCATACCAATGCCATATCCCAGATATGGTCTTACACAGGAACACATCTCGATAGCTTCAATGTTACGACCTTTGTATCCTGTAATGTTCCGAAGATTCGTACCGAACTTCCACACTTATCAAATTATCATCTATCTCATTCATGCAATTAAACTCATCCACATAGTCAATTACACAAATTCAAGCAATAATTAAACATTTTACATAATATAACGATGTATTATTTACACATAAACTTACCTCGGTACAAAAATAGCTAATATTTGCGATTTAGTCCACAATCTTGGTATTTCCCCGATCTAGGTCAGAAACGCATCTTTCTTGATCTATAATAACAAATTTAGCTTATTTAATAATCACATTATTCAATTTGATCTAAAAATCACATTATGGCAAATTTACATTTTTGCTCCTAACTTTTCACTTATTTACACTTTAGTCCCTAGGCTAGTAAAATGAAATGTATTCATTTTCTTTGTTGCCCAAGCCTAGCCGAACCTATACCATGCTTATAACAGGCCACATTTTCTTTCAAATTAGATTTTTACCATTTATTTTACAACTTTTGCAATTAGGTCCTTTTCGACATTTTCACCGAAAATCACTTAGCAAAAGTCGTTTATCACACATCTAACACTCATATTCTACGATTAGAAATCAAAATACATGCATGTGTAGCATGGGTAAAATTTTAAACATGAACCTTACTTCAAAATAGTGGTAGAAATAGGTAAATGAGTGATAACGACTTTAAAAACGTAAAGAGCTTTAAAAACGAGGCTAAGATGCACTTACTATCAAGCTTGAAAGTTGAAGAAACCTTAGCTATGGAGAGCTTGAGAATTTTGGCCAAGGTGGAAGAAGATGGAAAAATTTTTACTTTATTTTCCCTTTTTATTCTTTTATTAACCAAATGACCAAAATGCACTTTTAGCCTTTGTTTGAAATTTTACCCTTCCATGTCCATTTTTGTCCATCATGATATATAATGGTCTAATTACTAAATAAAGACCTCTAATTTACAAATTCATTACAATTAAGCACCTAATGCTTCTAGAACACATATTTTGCATATTTTGCAATTTAGTCCTAATAGTCAAATTGGACCCTCTACCGATAAAATTTTGTAAGAAAACTTTCACATATGCATTCAATCATATTATAAATCTTCATTGAGCTGTTAGACCATGCTTTTGGCAAATTTTGTAAGAAAACTTTAACATATGCATTTATCACAATAAATTTTATACTTCAAATTTGTGGTCTCGAAACTATTGTTCCAACTTGGCCCTAAATCGAGCTATTACACCATGCCTTTGGCAAATTTTGGAAATTTTCTAAGTGAAGTCTCACTCTTGTTCAATAGGCTTTTATTAAATTATTTGTAAAACTATGTCAGAATGGGCCTGCTTGTCTGATGGTTAAGTGGAGTGTTGGTGTGTTGGAGGTTTTGTGTTTGAATCCCTGTGGTTACAAGAGAATTATTTTACTGCCAGCGTGGGGTAGGAGTTTGATTTGACCAGGATTCTAAGTAGTGGTTGTATAGTAGGAGTTGAGTGAAAAAATCAATGGGGTGTAACTGATACGGAGTTAGTATCTTGTTTTCAAAATTTTTGCTTCTCTCTCTATCTGACGCCAATTCTTCTACTCTCTCTTCCCCTCTCTGTTGTCTTTTCTTTTTGCTCTTGCTATTTGAAAATTTTTCGTAACCACTTTATATTTCTATTAATCGAATCTCTTAATCATGGTTTTTTAACTCTACGCGTGTTCTGGTAAGTGGGGTGAGTATGGTTAAGTTTTTGAGTTATTGAATCATTGATTAAATAGAGATTTTTCCATGGTTAGGAGATTATTAAGTGGCAGTGGATTTTCAATTGGCGTTGTGGTAGTGAAATTTTGTCATTGCTCGTACAAAGGTAAGAGATGTTGATGGTTTTGGGGATTTTCTATTCATAATAATTAGTTTGGAATCGGTTTAAGTGATTGAAACTAGAGTTATCTCAATCAATTTTAGGTTCTAGAATGCTCGGTGTTCGATTTAGCTTCAAACGATACCAGGTGTGTACCCAAAAACACAGAAAACAAAATTTAGAAAAAGCTAAAAAATTAGACTGTTGACGCTACACAGGCGTGTGGTCCCTCGTGTGGTAGGCCGTGTGGTAGACTATGGCCACTACATAGACCTGGGATCAACGAGGCCAGGTTGTATGTGAAGGACACGGCCATATGATGGCCAAATAGGCTGTGTGCGACACACGGGCTAGACTAAATTAGGTCGTGTGGGTCACACAGGTGTGTGAGTCAACACGGGTAGTCCACACGAGCGTGTGGGATTCTAGGCCAAGCCGTGTGATCCACATGGTGAAGGCCAATTTGGGACATGTGGACCACACAGGCGTGTAGGCCCACACTGGTAAGCCAATTTGGGCTGTGTAGGCCACACGAGCGTGTGAGCCCACAAAGGTAGGCTAATTTAGGTCGTGTGGGCCACATGAGCGTATGGGCTCACACGGGCAGGCTACATCGGCGTGTGAGCTCATTTCTCTGAAAAGTTCTCTAAGGTTGCACATGTCACTCATGTTGACTGTGGACCTACTGTAGGATCGGTAAGCACTACTTAGACCCCTATATGTGTAATATGTCTTCTGATTCCTATACTGAGCGTGAGTATTGATTTGAATGTATGGACTATTAGTTGCATAATGGCATGACATTTATTGCATGTTGCATTTCATTGGGGTGGGTTGATGATATTTGGAGGACGTGTTCTAAAAGTCTCTTAAGCCTGTTATCTGGCAGCTCAGCTACAATATTCTGATTATGTGCCGCATTTTGGTACAGCATGGTGTGTTGGGATGGGTAGGTGTTTTTAACCCCACATGGTGTGTAGGGATGGACGGAGATGGTGTGTAGAGGCTGGTGGGTAGGATTTTGATTTTCTATTACTGCATATTGTATCTAAGATGGGCCAAGGCCCTAATTTATATCTAAGACTATATCTAAATGGTCTAAGGCCCAAACAGAATCTGTAATGGGCTCAGGCCCCAGACTGTATATGACTAATTTCTAATGTTAAACTGTGTGCACAGTTTCTGCGTGGATTACACACTGAGTTTGCAAAAACTCACCCTTTCCTGTTTAATCTGTATAGGTAATCCCCAGACTCGACGGGTCGGTGCAGCAGAGGACTCGACGATGGCCATGCGTAAATTTAAACTATTTCCTATAAATTTTCAGATTTTATTACTTATTTGGGGTTTTGATGTAACTTTTGGACGTTGGATTGTTTGGCTTTAAATTTTAGCTTTTAAATTGTTTTACGATTTTATTACTACTAGGCAAGATGAAAACTCAATTTTCACTAAGATTCAATAGTTTCCTAAAATATGTGATTTCCAAAGCTTCCGCTAATAAGAAACAATTTTTGACATAATGAAGAACATGTGTTTTACTCCGAATTAAGATAAAGGCTAGTTAACTGGAACGGTTTTTACTTGACAAACTCGTTTTCGAGTCTCATTCCATGTGACATTGCCAGATTCAGCCATAACGTCTAAGCCGAGTTTGGGGTGTTACAAGCGGAAAGGTAAGGTAGTGGAAAAGGCAATAGTGCCCGAACCACTCTAACTTATTGTGTTCAATTGTTTTATCTTTTATTTCAAGGTTCTATAAAATTTTAAAAGCCAATTTACCCATCTCTTGGCGATTTCAGATTGATTAATCGAGCTAACAATGGTATCAAAGCCAATCTCTAAAGATGGTCTAACAACCGAGAGAAGATCCTCAAGTTAGCTCAACATTCATCAAATCAATCTACAAAAGGTAACATCCAAATCTAGATCATATTTTCTTGGAGAATCTCAATCTATTTCCAAATCTCCTTACTTCAATGGTGCCAGCTACTTGTATTGGAAGTCTAGGATGATGTTATTCATCCAAGCCAATGATCTTGTAGTATGGGATATCATCATGGATGATCCATCTATATCTTTTAATAAAAAAGGAGAGCGTCTTGTACCAAAAAGTGTGTCGGGCCAGTCGTACACAGCCATCAAAAGTAATAAAGTATTAAGTTCAAAGTTATCGTCTCCACAAGGATTGTTTATGAAAGGCTAAATATTTATGAAATTATTACTCACAATTTGTTCAGGGAAACTAATAAGAGATGTTTTGAATTTACTGTCACTAGCTTAAATCAAGTCAAACAAAATATGATCACAATTAAAAACAACAATCACAAGATTAACAACTATAACATGAAAGAGCCAAATTAATTACTTTTCCCTAAATTAATAGTATTTACAACTATGTTGATAATGTTACGGTAAATCCGTTGGCAAATCAATTATTTACTAACCTAAGTTAGATTTCTCAAGAAGTGGCTATATAAGTTAATATATATTGCTACCTACTATTACAAATATGATTATTAATCAATAAACAACTAAACATGCACCATTCAAATATTGGGTCCACTAATTACCATCTTGTTTGGATGAAATAATTAATTAAAATGCTGTCTAACACTTTATATCGTAAGAAGAACATACATGATTTTACTTGCATGAGTAAATAATTAATGCACAAAACATATCAACAAAGTAGAAATAATATTAGACAAAGAATTGAAATCAATCTAGCATCAAACACAATTATGCCATAATCTTTGAATCGAAAACAAAAGAATAAAAAGCAATCATGTTTATCAACTTGACAAAAGTAAAGAGAAAATGAGAGAAACTAGAGCCAATTGTGTGGATCTATTGACACTATCATGTTGGTCTTTCTTAATCATTCTCTTATGCCCTTGATGCAAAATATCATTTGAATGTCAGTTTAACAATTATCAAGTCTTCTTGTTTTTGCTCTCTCAAATTTGTGTCTTTTCTCTTGATGAAGAAGAAAAGAAATGATGGAAGGGGTGTGTGTGTGTGTGACGTGAATAAGGTGGGAAAATATGGAAAGAATAATGGCATGGTTTTAGGGTTTCAAAGGATGACTTCTTCTCAAGATATGGATGCCCCTTTGAAGTGAGATGAGTGCTTCTATTTATACTTGAAGTTCCCAATCGTCCAAAGCAGAAACTAGAACTTAAATCCCTCTTGTTTCTCCGTTAAGTGGTTGGCCTTTAGCAATAGGAAATGAGTGAACAAATTTGCTATTTTTTGAGGAAAGGAGTTTTCATCTACTTGTATTCCTACTTAGGTGGTTGGTTGACCCCTTCTTTCAAAGTGGAGTGTTAGAATGGAGTGAGACCAAGTCTTCCTAGTCGTTGGAAGCATGTAGAATCAATTGGGCTTCTTCTCTTTTATGGGTTGCACATTAATGTTTAAGTCTTCCCAAGTTGGACCTTAATCCATTCTAACGCCTTAATGACAATTCCTGAGACTTCTAGAAAAGTTAACGACTCTACCCAATATGTGACTTTTCTTGGACATTTCCCAAATGGACCCTCAAAACATATAAAAACACAATATTTAGCATAATATTTATTAAAATAACAGTTCTTCATAGTATAAAATAATTATTGCAAAATAATGAACAATAACTATGAAAATGTTATAAATGACCCAGAATTTACATAAATTATAAGTTAAAAAGTTATTAAGATAACTCTATAAATTAAAATTGTCACACCCCTAAACTTAAATCATTGCCCGTCCTGAGTGATGAAAAATTCTAAAACCTATCAATCAATTTTTCCATGTAGATATGTAATAGAAAAATCATGTCTTCAAATAAACCTTGCAGATATACAACTCGCGTACAGTTATTTATCTCAAAGATCAAAATGCTTACTATAATTTGTGTATAATCATGATCCAAATGTTTTTTATAGATACATATGAAATTACCTTCCACTAAATTTCTTTATAATCTCTTAGATCAAACTAAATATCATTCTTCAATTTTAATGAAGGTTTTCATATGTTGAATTTAATAACTCCTCTCCACTAATGTAGCTAGTGATTTAAATCAAAAGGTCTTTTATAGGGTTGTAATGGGGCTAGGTTCATGGTATGGATTGAGATGGATTTTTTGGCTTAACAACCTCAAATTAGCTTGCCTCAAACCTTATAAAGCAATTCATCTTCAAATGGGGTGTTTCAAAATAAACAACTCACATGCATTTTTTTTCAACAAGAACTAATTGAAGAAATAATCTTGTATTTGAGCATGTCTTCCTCTTTGTATTCCCTCCAAACCTAATTTCCAAGCATAACTAAAGCAAGCAATGGTTAAGCTTTTGTACTATAAGAAGGTCGAGGAAATTTGTAGGAAAAGTTGCTTAAACTTGTGGGTAAAATGAATGAATTAAGCTAGAAATCTCAAATTGTGTTCCCAAGGGATAATAATAAATAAGCTAGGCTCGAAAGGCTTAATCGATCTAATAAAAAATTGCCTAAATCATTTTTAGAACATTATACTTCTTAGGATTTCGCCTTAAGGAGATTATCAAATCAATTATGAAGACTAAACCCTCTTTCATACTCAGATTCTCTAAGAAAAGTTTTTAAAAAAATCTATGGTAAAATATGCAATCAATACAAACTACTAAAATTACATTAATCTCATTATTTACTAAAAAAAGAAAATACTTGAGATAAAAGATTTATACCTGTACCCGGACTGACATACCATGCAAGCTTAATTGATATTAAACATTTTTTCACTTACTCCCATACAAGAAAACCATTTCTAAAACAAAATGACTCTAGACACAACAATAGCCCCTACTTAAGAGTAGCAATGTCCTTGTTGCTTAAAAAAGAAAAGAAATAATCATTAGAGAAAAGTACGAAATAAGAACATAAAAACTCAAAAACTTTATTAAAAGGATATTTCAACCAAGTTTTATTTTGCAGAAAATGTAAAAATAATATAAATTAAACTAAATCCAAATAGTATCTAGAAGAAAAGAAAAACATTTACTAATGTTTATAAGCCAAGTTAAAAAAAACTCCTTTATCTATTTAAGGACTCATCATTATTTGAATCTATCTCTGCTACAACATCATCACCATTGTGTTTAAGAGGTTCTGAATCCTCCTGCTCAAATCTATCATTTGGTTTTCATTGCCCAAAAATAGAATATGGAAATTTGAGTAAAGAATCAAACAACCTAGTGAAAATCTTTTGAAACGCAGTTTGATTTGCTTCATCTTGAATTTTCGTATATTTCCAGTATGATTGCAATTGCAAAGACATGTGTTGCAAAACATTCATTATAGCTAAATGATTTGACTATGTTAACATACGAGTAGAACACTGAGTCGGTATAAAATTAGGTACTATGTCATCATGTTGGAATTTTATAAGGTTCACTAGAGATGGTTTTCGATGGTTTCTTCTGCTCTGTAATCATCAATTGTGTCTCTATCTATCAAGCTGAATTGTAGGTATCTTTCTAATATTATCACCTATGACCCTTGTAATATCATAAGCCAAAATTGTATTTCTGCTATAATGTTCTTCACTAATTCTATAACAGCCCGTTTTTAGCGGTGTCGAAAATAATGGTTTCAGGACCACAATTTTGACGAGTGAGTTATTATTTTAATATTTATTTAATGTCTATGAGATTATTTTAAGGCTGCTAAGAAATTTTGAAGTTTAAATGGTTAATGAGGTAAAAAGGATTAAATCGTAAAAAGGTGTAAAAGTTAAATTCTATTAGTTAAAAAGGTCAAATGGCTATGAAATCTTAAACTAATGGGCTAAGATAGTAATTATACCATTTAAAAAGTTAGTGGACAAATATGTATAAGTTTTACTTGATTTTTTTATTATTAATAAGGGTAAAATAGTAAATTAGTAAATAAACCTAAAATAAACTAAGTAAAAGTTATCATCTTCCCCATTTCTTTTTTGTTTTGGCCGATTCACCATTGTTGAAGGAGAGAGAGCTTCATTTTGAGTTTCTTCTTGCATTGTATGATTTTATGCCTCATTTTTAGTAATTTTTATGCTTTTGAATTCGTTTTAGCTTAATTTAGCTAGGCCAGGGGTTAAATTGCAAATTTGTTAAAGGATGAGGGACTTTTCATGGTTGTTTTTGAATAGTTTTTGATGTTATTTGATAGATTATTAATATTGGTTGTAAAATAAACATGTTCTGTTAAGTAATTTTTTATGAAATTGCATTTAGGTATTATTTGTGAAAATAGTAAAATTTAATGGTAAAATTATGAAATAATGATTTAAGTTGGTTGGTAAGGGTCCCTAAGAAATTCAACTAGCTTTTATAGAGGATTAAAATGGTTAAATTGTAATTTATGAGCTTAAGGACTAAATTGTGGAAAGTTAAAATGTTAGGGGTAATTTCATAATTTTACATAAATATGAATTATAGATTAAATTGAATACTAGAAGTACTTAATTGAATGAAATTATCTATTTAAATCAAGAGAAACAACAGCTAGACTTAAATCGAGGAAAGGCTAAAGCTTGGTATCAGTGTTCAACTCTACTTCTACGACTAAAGTTATTGAGGTAAGTTTGTATGAATTATGATTATATTAATGTTAGCTAAATTGATTATTTGCTATGTTGCATTAATATAAACAAACTTGAAATTGTATATGTAACGATGTATGAATAATTTACATATAACAAATCCCGTTTGAGCCTTAAGAATTCTTAGGATACGAATGATATATCATTAGGGATTTCATGTTTCGAGTGCTGGTCTTGAATGTCCTACCAATGGTTGAGGTCTTGCATTTGTTGCAGATTCTCCACTGATCGTGTGAGTAGCATTGTGTAGCTAACATTCTGACCTACAGCTCGTGTGAGTGGGCCCATTTCACAACTCATGTGAGCACTATTGAAAAGGAAAGGTTACAATTATATGGAAAGGCACACTATGTGTGAGCATTCCCGAGTATCCAATGTAATTCTAGATGGTTCAACGGGAAAGTAAAGGAAACAACATGGTAAGTATACAATTGAAATGGTTTATGATCTTACTAGAAGGTTGATGAGTTAAATGATGTGTATATAAAATCTACTTACTATATGATTGAATTCATATGTATCATTGATGAACTTACTAAATTGTGAGTTTGGTGATGCTTGGATAGGCTTTTACTAAGCTTCTAGCCTTGGTAATGACATTATACTTATTATATAAATTGAGTTAATGAAATAGTAAGTTTTGTTTAAGTTTATACAAGCTTCCTAAGCATTAGTTGGTTACATAGTTACTTTCCTTTGTTTTATGGATTATTGGAAGCTCAATCGGTTGGAAGCTTGTTAGGGATCAATCATACTATCCAGCAACCATTTTGGTAGTTGCTAAATTAAGCAGACAAAATGCAATCAACCCAACACGAACTAAATTCAAGATAAATTAATTAGATTAATCATTTCAATAGCATAAATATTCATAAATATGTTCATCAAAACAACAACAAAAAAATTAAAAAGATAAGGAACAAGAATCAAATCCAGTGTTTCTCAGTGGCTTATTGGTTGCTTCGTTCTTCGTTCTCTGTTGCCTTTGACGACCAAGGTGGCTATGAACACCTAATTGCTCCTCCAAAATGGCTGAAGAAAAACCTCTTTTCCAAGAGAAGAAGTTGGCACAAGAACAAGGGGAAATGAGTGGGAAATAGAGAGGAAAAGTGAGAGAGGAGAGGAGAGTTATGAGAGAATAAGAAGTGAAATGAGGGATACTTTGAATGATCAGCAAAGGGGGCCTTTTGTAGCTAAATGTGGCAGCTAAAAATAACAAAAAGAATCAGCTAAATAGACCTCCCTTGGCCGGCCACAGACATAGCAGAGTTGAGAGTTTCAACTTTGCTATTTTAGGCTTGGGGCAAATCCATAAAGCCACAATTAGTGGAGGAGCATGAATGCATTTGAAAAGTCTTCAAGGGCTTCTTTGTAGCTTAATTATACAGTTAATGGGCTGAATTGGGTCAGCACTTGGTCGGTTTTTGGGCTATCCAATTTGTGGTCGATTCGGTTCAATCAGTTCGGTTCAACTGGACCATTTTCTTTAATAATTTAAATAATAATTTATTAACCCAAATTAATTGAGTATAAATTAAAATTAATTATTTTATGAATTAATACACATATTTTTGGATCATCTTAGGCTGGAAATTAATTCGCATTAATACTCCAAATTGTGTCTCGGTTTTGTTCTTCTAGTAGTGTCTACCCAACCAATTTTCGCCCTTTGCACGAATCTATCGAAAATAATCAAAATTCACCAAAAATAATTATAAAATTGACTAAAATTTGATATGTTCATATTTTTAATACAATTTAATTATTTTAATAAAATTAATTACTTTTCAACAAGAATTTTATCAAAACTGCATGATTTTAAGTAAAAACGGGTATGAAAAAGTATATAAATTTTTGTGTTTCCACACCCCCAAACTTAATTCATTGCTCGTCCTAAGTAATGCAAAAATTTTGAAAAGAATGTCTCGAAAACACCTTTGAAAAACTTCTTCTGAACAACATTTTTCCCAAAATTACGAATTTGATATACTCATGCTCAAAAACAAGAAATTTGATAGTTATGCTAGTTAAGTATACATATTGTTCAAATTAATCTCAACAACTATTACAATAGCAAAATTAGACTAAATTCTTTCTTAACAAAGGCATGTTAACCCTTACCAATTTGATTTTTATTCCCTTATTCAAGAGTAAGCTGCAATCATTAAGTTTAACTTATGTCTTCATATGTTGATCATCGCAATTTTCTCCACCAATGTTGGTAGCATAGGAACTTGAATAAATAAGTCTTTATTAAGGTTGTAACATGGCTAGGCTAGGGTTAGGTAAAAGATAGATAATTTTTTGCTTAAAACCCTAGACTCAGCATAAATCGAACATTTGAAATTTTTACCTTCGATAGACCAACTTACTTTCCTTTCACATTCTCTTTTTGTACATCTATTTTCAAGTACTTTTTTTTTTTAAATTCAAGCACTTGCTTCATGTACTACAATTTTTGAGCATTTGATACTTCTTTTTAACTCCCCTAAACTTATTTTCAAATGATATTCTGAATAATACTGAGTCTAGTGGTTGGGGTAATTTAAAGATAGTTAAGAGAAAAGTGATGGCTAAATATTGCAAAGGTTTAAATAAAATTAAGCCATATAGTCTCAAAGTTGGGTTTCAAAGGATAAATTTATCATGGTTGGCTTGAAAGATGTAACACCCCAAACCCAGCCCAGACGTTATGGCCAGATCTGGTGTGTCACATGGACGATTGACTAAGCTTTTGATCTTTTTTATTAAAATGCAATGTTGTTTGTAGTTAAACCGTGTTCAAAAGTTTGTAAATAAGAATCATTTTCAGCTTTAAAACCGTAGTTATTACCAAGTAAAATTCCATTTTTAGTGGATCTCGTTATTGTGTTATTGATGTCAAGTTATTCAATCGATACATATCACATGTTTTGAAAGCATTTGATTAAGTTTGGGAAAATCCGCATAAACTAGCCTACCGTTGTAGAAATAAGTAATAAAGAAAACAAAACCAAACATCCGAGCGGCCTTATTACAACTTAAACCCGAAATTTAAAATATAAATAAAGTAAATTTAAGAAAACTATAAACCAGAAGTATGATTCACGTGGCCACTTGAATCCCTCGCAGCTCCAAGTCCTCTATGGTTAGGGTTTACCTGCATGGATGGAAAAGAGAGGGTGAGTTTGTGAAAACTCAGTCTGTAAACGAACCCAACCAGTGTCAGAGATCAGTCCAAGCTCAGACTGGGCCGAATTGGATACAAATTAAACTAGGCCTTGGCCCTTTTCAGGAAACAGTGTGGGCTTTGGGCCCATTACAGGAACAGATCAGTGTATATATATATGCATGTATGCAAAGCCCAAGCCTAGTCCAGCCCTACACACCACCCGTACCAACCTTACACACCCTGTGGGGAATAACTCAACCCACCCAGCCCTACACACCACAGTCGTAGCAGAGCTGCTAGTCCAGATATCGTGGCCAAGCCACCAGAACAGTAATACTAGGCAGAGCCTCTAAACATATCACGTGGCATTGCCACTTTTACCACTTCCTCCGTATCAATAACCTAACCCCATGCAAATCAGAATATAACATGACATGGCATACAGAATATTAAATACAGTAACATGCAAATCAGTTAACTTTTCTCTAGGGTTAAAATTATCATTAGCATCTAGTGGTAAAACGGTAATTTTCACCCTTCAGGGGTATTTTGGTAATTTTGCTATGTCTCTAAGTCTCATGCTTAATATGACCTTCTAACAAATCTAACGTCGCTCCGAGTGACTCAACTAGCCTATTTATTTATACAGTGCCATTGGGGCCTAATACCCCTAATGGGCCAGAGGGAGCCCACAAGCTATTGTGGCCCGCTAAGTCTAAATCTTACACATATTTTTGTAGAACTGCTATCCAGTTTACAAGAAAATACTTACCGCATATTTATACTCATATGGGCCAGTAAGCCCATTGGGCCCAAACGAGGCCCATCGAGGCCCAAAATAGCCCAAGTGCACGAAAACACGCATAATAGCCTTACCGTCCATTATTTCAAATTCCAAGATTCCGTATCGACCTACGAGCACTCGTACGCTTGTAAGCCTTCGAAATACCGGCATTTCAGCTTTTCAGCTTTTGCCGATCTAATCTACTAGACGGTGTCGATTACACACCTGTTTGCGAACTATGCCGAGATACCTCAAATAATCAACCTACATCAGTTTAATCATTATGTCAAACCACAATCCAATAGAAAATCAACACCATGATGACTTACATATTCGGTAACCACTTTCTTATCACTATCGCTTACCTTGCCGAAATCTAACCCACAGATCTAGATCGCTTTGCTATCTCTTATCCACCAACGCCCTTCACGAGATCAACCCTTAAGATTGGCTATGGACACAAGCAGACAAAAGGAGAGACCTTGAATCGGTTTCCAAACAAGGATAAAGGCTGATTAGTATAAAAAGGTTAGGGGTTTCGACTTTTTATTAATCACTTGCAAGAGAAAAATAAAGAAGGAGATCACTTACCTAAAAGTTCACTGGCTTGCCTTGACAAAAGAGAGAATCCCCGATCACCAACCTAATCCCAGATCTATGGTAGATCTAAACAAAAAGCGAGAGAAAGAGATGAATGGATGGAAAGAGTTGGAAGATTAACAGGGAAGAGAGGATGGGATTTAGTTCTGAAAGTAAAGGTAGAAGTAGAAGAAGTAGTTATGGCGACAGAGAGATGAGAGTCTTGCAAGTTTCGACTTTCACACTAGAGATGAGAAGGGTTCGGCTTAAGGAGAAATCGACCAAGAAAAGATTTGAAACTTTGAGTTTTATGCTTTTGAGACAATCGGCCAAGTAAGAAATCGACAAGAGACTAACTGTTTTAGGCTTTGAAATAATCAGCCAAGGTGGTTCCAGGTAAATCAATTTCTACTAGTGAAGAAAAGAAGAAGGGAAAGAAGAAGAAGTAGTGTAGTCAGCCAAAAGAAGCTCTAAGGGTTAGGGATTTCGCCATATGAAGAGAGAATAGAGGAGAGAAAAGAAAGGGAAGAAATCAAATGCACACTTTTACCTATTTGGCACTAAAGAAGGGCCAAAACAAATCTCGAAGGAATACCAAAAAGAAATCGGAACACTCTCCTCACCTCAACTACCGAAACCAAGACCCAAAAGATCTCAAAAAGAATTCGGCATACACCCTAATTGCCTAAATACACTACCCTTAGCCCCCTTAGCCGAATATGCCCTCCAAGCACTCCCACAATCGTGCCAACTCTTGCACCTCACCCAACTCCTAAATTTTCTCCTCTTATCACTCCTTAATCTAACCTCATGAACACTTCAAACTCCTTCCTTTAGAATTTAACTTGGAGTCCACCTCTTACCATGCACATGTAATAAAAATAAAACAAACACTTTGCTCACCAATGGATTCAAACCTCAACTCCTTCACAAGCTTCCACACGCCAATCCTATGTTCTAGGTGACGCTTCCTTGCCACTTTTCCACAGGTTTCCTTGTACCTTAAATCCCCAACATTAATTTAAAAGCCCACTTAGCGTAAGTCCATTCTCTCATAAGCCTAAAATTTAAAATTATTCCAGGCTTTAGACTTAAACCTAGGCCTCCTAAAGGTCCACTAAACACACTGAAAACATAATTCAGCACATCAAGACAAGCAAAAATGAATTCAAGAAAAATCCAAAAACCCTAAAATTTTGGGGCATTACAAAAGGCTCAAACGGTCTAAACAATAATTGCCTAAATCATTTTCAACATTGCATGCTTCCTAGGATTTTGCCTCAAGAAACCACTAAGTCAATTCTAAAGACTTAAACTTTCATGCAATTCCTAACTTTCGTAAGGAACTAAAAATTTATAGTACGATTCACATGCTTTATTAAAAATACATTCATATTGTTATTAAGCTAACATAATAATTTATTGAAATAATAGAACTTTATTCACACTTAAAGATTAGCATACTTAACAAAATTTCAAATTATTGAACAAAATATATCATAATCATAATTAAAAGAAAATTTTATTTCGAGTGGAAATAATTCAATTTTTCAATCCCCCCTACTTAAGTGAACAATGTCCTCATTGTTAAAAGTGAATAGATACTATACACTAGGTAGGATTTTGGAAAAGAGGAGGTGAGTCAATTTGACTTCTTAAGTACCAAGCTATCTCTAAATCCAATCTTAGACAAGTATATATCTATTGCCACACTTTAGACTTTGTGACTTGTTCAAATTTTATTAATGATTCTCCTCTCCTATTTTATTATGCAAGAATAAAAATTACTAATTATCTTAATCCTAAAATAACCTAAAAACAAAAATAAGATAAAGTCCAGATCCTCCCTTTTTATTTATTTGCCGATCCTTCCAAATTTTACTCATCTTTTGCTTCATCATTATTGCCTTTGCACGAATCGCTTCGCTCATTCTTCGATAATGGACTCCATGGTTCGAATATGAAATCTAGAAACTCAGGCACAAAAATAAATGGGTCATTGTAAATTTTCTTAAGGACACTTCTCATTGAGTCATCCCTTATTTTTGAGTATCTCCAGTAGGCTTGTTGTTGCCATTGCATATGTTGCATTATGTCCATCAACTTTGATAGCTCATCTCGAAGATCTGGGCTAGGAAGTGGAGCTCTAAACATTGAAGTTTTGATATTAGGTTTAGCTTCTCGTTCCATTGGTTTTGCCTCATCAAGGCCTTCAGCTGATTGCTTTGGCTCAATCTCTATGGGATCATCTTCTTTTTCTTCTTCGGGATCCTCACTTTCTTCAACTCGCTGTTGTAGAACAGAATCTCTAGCTACTCGGTGGAGGTCCCAATCAGTGATTGTGCCCTGACTATACCCTATCTTCTTTATGTTTGCAAGTATTTTAGCTTTTAAGCACAAAATTGTTATCACAAAAGGAAAATGAGCTGGGTCAGAACGTCTAACAGCACAATTCCGCATTTCTCTTAGGATGATTTTTCCCACATCAATGGTCTTTCCAGTTAAAATTGAGTATAATAGGGCCATTCGCTCTAATGAGATTGTAGTCCCATGCAAACTAAGCATAAAGCTGAAATGGATAAAATAGAACCATACCTTCGTAAGTGGTGTCAAATACTCCCTTCAACAAGTGTAGATTCCTTGTCTTGACACAATCCACTTAGAACCTGCAACTGTAAGTTCCTCAAGAATTTCTTGCAAATTTTCAGGCTTAATGTTGCTCAACAAAGAAGAATATTCATCGTTTTCAAAATCAAGTAATTCAAAAAACTCATTAATAGCATTTGAAGTTATTAGTACCTTGATTTCGTATACTGGAACTTCAGTCAACGCGCTTGAGGTTAAATTCACATAGAATTCGCGAACTAGTTCCTCATTCACATTTGGTCTCTTCTCGCAAAACAACTCCCAATTGACGGTTTTAGCAACTTGACGAATACAAGCCATAAAGTCTCTGTAGTTGCTTTCTTTTAATGTGAAGCCTTTCTCTGGATGCATCTGTTTATTTTTTAATATACTTTCGTATCTTACTTTGGCTTCTTTACAGTGGAACTTGTTTTGTGTTTCGTCAATTTGGGTGAAGGCACGAGTTCTTTTGCGAGGCATAATTGACCTAAACATAAGATGAAAAAATTTATTCTCTCAAAAATTTAATTAATAAAATTTAGTAATAATTTAATAAATTGAAAAATTAAATAATTGAATAAAATTAAAATTTTAAAAGAAAATAACGTATTACCACATTTTTTAAAGACCTCCTAAAAAAACAATAATTTAGAAGCAAAAGGAATTGGTTTAAGGAGGGTTGGAGGGTTTGTGGCTTAGGTTGGGTGAAGGAAGTGTGCCGCACAAGTGCTTGGACGGCAGCTAGGACGTGCGGCCTTGGTGTGTGCATTGTGTCCTGGAGTAGCAGGGTATGCACGCGGATGGGGCGCTTGATAGCAGGTGTGTGTGGGACCTTATCGAGCAGGCTTGGTACGTTGGAGCAGGACGTAGCCTGGACAGCTGCTGGGGCAGCAAGCGCGTGATGCTACACAGGACAAGCAGGCATGCGTCGGGAGCCTAGGGCATGCGTTGGTCGACTGTTGTGGCTAAGGCTTGTGGCACTTTGAGGGTTTGGTGCTTTGGGGTTTAATTAATGCATGAATGGGGAGGAATAAGGTGGAATTTATAGCATGAGATATAGGAATTAGAGTAGAACTCTTAGTATAATTTAATAACTAAAATAAGAGTCTAATTCTAACTTAAAATTAACAACAACTAATAATTAAATATATGCAGATGAAATTATCAATTGCTATTAAATTATTAAGATAATAATAAAATATAATTAAAATAAAATTAATCCTAATTCTAAGCTAAGTTGATAAAAATTAATATATAAATTATATATTAATGTTTATCATATTATTAATATATACATATATAATAATAAGTAAAAATATTTATTCTATATGCCTTTTGAAAATATTTACAAAGAGAGGCACCTAGTTTTTATTATTTACAAGAATAGCAACCAAATTTTAAAAATAATTCAATTAAGTCCCTAGACTTAATGAAAATTTAAAATTGAGTTGCAAACTAAAACATGGATAAAAAATTGACCCTTTTATTTGAAAAACCAAAAATTTATTTTGTTATTTAGGGAATAATTTCTTGGAAAATTATGTAGAAATCAATTCTTAGGAAAGATTGGAGGGGTCACGAGCAGTCCCGCTTAAGTTCTAATCTCCTAGACAGCATTTATTTAAACATAATAAACCCGAAAATATACCCTAAATAATTTATTTGAGAGGAAAGCAAAGGTAAATCAAATATCTGATCAAATGAACGAGACTTTATCACATTCAATTTTATCTCCCCAGTAATGTTTCAAGCGTTGAGCATATAGGCTGACATCGTAAATGGATCGGACCAACATGATTTTAACTGACCTTGGAAAGAACCTTAATTTGGAGTTGAATAATAAAACTTGCTGACTTGCTTCAAATTCTCAAACTCAAATGTGCTTGTCATGCCATTTCTTAAGTCTCTCCTTGAGTAATTTTGCATTTTCGTACGAGAACATTCGGAACCCCTCTAGCTCATTGAGTTGGAGCATTTGTTTCTCTTTAGCAAGCTTAAGATCCAAGTTGAGTTGTTAAAGAGTCTAATAAGCTTTGTGCTCTAACTCCAAAGGCAGATAGCAAGCTTTCCCAAAAACCAACCTATAGGCTGACATCCCTAAAGGTGTCTTGTATGATGTTCTGTAAGCCCATAAAGCATCATCTATTCTTTTGGACCAATCTCGTTGATTCGGGCAAACTACCTTCTCAAGTATGCCTTTGATCTCCTTATTCGCTAGCTCAGCTTGCCCATTCATCTACGGATGGTAAGCGATAGCAACCTTATGTTTCACTCCATGCTTATCTAATAACCATTTTAACCACTTTTTCACAAAATGGGACCCTTCATCGTTGATAATGGCTCTTGGGGTTCCAAACCTTGTGAACACTTGCTTCTGTAAAAACTTTATCATAAACTTAGCATTATTTTTTGGATAAGCTTTAGCCTCGACCCACTTGGACACATAGTCTACTTCTACTACCAATATGTACTTGTGACCAAAGGACGAAGGTAAAGGACCAAGAAAAATACCCTAAACATCAAATAATTCTACCTTAATGATGTTTGTTTGAGGCATCTCATTTTTGTTGGTGACATTTTCGACCCTTTGACATCGATCACAACTCTTCACATAAGCATATGCATCCTTAAATAGTGTTGGCCAAAAGAAACTGGCTTGTAATACTTTGGCCGCAGTACGAGTACCTCTAAAGTGTCCCCCACTCGGAGCTGAGTGACAATGGTATAAAATCTTTGGTATCTCATCTTCTGCCACACATCTCCTGATCATCTGATATGCACACTTTTTAAACACATATGGCTCTTCCCAGAAATAGTACTTCACATCGTAAGGAACTTTTTCCTTTGTTGATATGTCTTAACAATTAGCATCAAACCATAATCTAAATAGTTAGCAATATCAGCAAACCAATGGGTATTATGGACATGATTTACCTTCAGTATGTGTTCATCTGGAAATGTCTCCTAAATCGGTACAAATGGGGAATTTCCTTCTTGCGGCTCCAACCTGGACAAGTGATCTGATACTTGGTTTTCTACTCCATTTCGATCTTGAATTTTTAGATTGAACTCTTGAAGTAGAAGTGCCTACCGAATTAGTCTCGGCTTAGCGTCTTTCTTGGCAAGTAAATATTTAATTACTGAGTGGTCCGTATAGACAGTCACTTTGGTACCTACAAGATAAAATTGAAACTTGTCGAAAGCAAACACAATTGCAAGTAACTCTTTTTTTGTTATAGTGTAATTCAATTGAGCTCCTGTTAGAGTCTGGCTTACATAGTAGATGGGATGAAAAACTTTGTTCCTTCGCTAGCCCATGAAAGCTCTTATTGCGAAGTCACTTGCATCACACATCAATTCGAATGGCAGATCCCAGTTTGGTGTGACGATTATGAGTGCTGTAACTAATCGATTCTTCAAATCCTTGAATGCTTTTAAACATTCCTCATCAAACTTGAACGTTGTATCCTTCTCCAATAATTTACACAAAGGTTTCACAAATTTGGAAAAGTTTTTGTTAAATCTCTGATAAAATCCGGCATGGCCCAAAAAACTCCTAACACCTTTTACAAATGTTGGAGGTGGTAGTTTCTCAATAACGTCTACCTTTGCTTTATCTACCTCGATTCCACGTCTTGATATCCGATGCCCTAGAACAATCCCTTCTTATACCATGAAATGACACTTTTCCCAGTTGAGTACGAGGTTTGTTTCTTTACACCACCTTAGTACCTTACCTAGATTGGCTAAGCAATCATCATAAGTGTCTCCAAATACTGAAAAATCATCCATAAAAACTTCCAAATACTTCTCAACCATGTCAGTAAAAATTGACATCATACATCTTTGAAATATAGCAGGTGCTTTACATAGACCAAATGGCATGCGTCTAAATGCAAACGTACCGTACGGGCAGGTGAATGTCGTTGTAATGCCTCAGATTTTGGGCCTAGAAGAAATGGGCTTCGTGTGTCGAAGAAATTAGATTTTGGTTGTGCGAGGAAATATTACAATTACATGTTTGGTGTGTTGTTTAAGTGATTTGAAGTGCTTGGGAATGTCTAAGAAGTCTTGGGTTCAAACCATGGTTCTAGCAAAAATTTTAATTTTTCCCTTAGATGGACCTTGGCGTTAGCTTGAAGACTTTATAAATATTTTTGGTTAAAATATGACACAAGGAGAGCTTGTGGCCTAGTGGTGGTGGCGTGATTTAGCATGTGAGGGAGCAAGGGTTCGAATCCCATTGCAAGCAAAAAGGATATTTATTTTGCTACTTAAAGGCAGCAAGAAGTTGAGTTGGTATGGAACTCTCCTTGGTAAAGGTTTGAATTGGTCTTGGTGTTGAATGGGAGGTGGGGATTGATTTAAGGAGTGGATCAGGGAGATTTTCAAGGAATTTGAGTTTAGGTGTTAGTGTAGCCGTTTGGGGGGGGTATGACATGCAAAATTGGGCTAGAGTGTTCCTATGGAGTGTGTATATTCGACTTTTGTGAGGATTTAATGCCAATTCTTTTTAGATATTTTCAACTTTTTTTTCTTTTGTGCATTTTGTTTCTTTTTCTCTCTAATGTCGATTGATGATAAATGATAAATTATACATGTTTTTACCTCATGCTTAGCCTAATTTCTGGATGAATTATCATTGAATTTGTGTAATTGATGCTCTTAAACCTTTAATTTCATGTTTTACACCCAGGTGAGCATAGGAAAGTGAAAAGAATGAGAAATGGGCCAAAAACGGGCAAATTAGGGCCAATTCAGTAAACAACACAGCCCGGAGATTCACCACACAGTTGTGCCATACGACCGTGCCACCTAGAGCTTGAACACGGTCCAACCCCGACAAGCACGGCCAGACCACACGGTCGTGCCACCTTAATAGGCCTGAGCACGGCCTGGGCCTCGATCCACACGGAGGTGGCACACGGGCGTG
The DNA here is from genome assembly GCA_020496765.1 of Gossypium stocksii. Lineage (NCBI taxonomy): Eukaryota > Viridiplantae > Streptophyta > Magnoliopsida > Malvales > Malvaceae > Gossypium > Gossypium stocksii. Next base: position 50,968,061 of record CM035624.1, read on the forward strand.
TCCTTGTCGTGAAGAAGTTCAATTTCACTCGGAAAATGCTACTTAGGGGCTATGAAAGGCATTCCAAAGCTCTATATAAAGACCCTAGGGGACAACTACTAAGGTGTGCTTTTTCTCCCACAAAAGAGTGCCTTATTTCTACCAACACAGAGAGTAGAAGTAAGGAATTACTCCAAGGGAAGCCGATTGATCCATCTCAGAAGCCGAATTCTGCCTCAAGACTAAAGATCTCCCTTTAATTACCTCCAGGGGTTTTTGGGTTCTTTATGTTTTGTTATTTTATTTCTTCTGAGATGTTTCTTTTATAATTATGAACTAAATCCCCCAAATACTTGAGGGGGCTGAAATCTAAGACAAATCTTGTCATTATTTTCTCTTGAATTATATGATAAATATTTGATTTGTTCTTAATTGTGTTTTTAACTCTTAAATTAATATTTCTGGGATATTGATTTAAGTTGAATGTGCTTATGTAGAGGAGCAAAAGTCCCTGCATAGGAGTAAATCCAACACAATTAAGTGGAGTTGATCGCAATCTTAGAGATAGGACGACAAAAATCTACTGGATTGGGGTCAAACCTAATAAGGGAATCCATAAATCAAGTTAATGCAACACTAGGGGTTTTAATTAGAAAGAGATTTCAATTAATGAACCTAGGGTTAGTTGTTTTTAGGCTCGAGAGAGATATTAACATAACTTAAAGATTCCTACTGATCAAGTCAAGTGAATAAATCGTCTAGTTCAAGAGTTGATAACAAGTGAAGTCTAGGTGGATTCTCCCTTAAGTATTGTCCAAGTCAATCAGTTCTCCTAAGAGTTTTTCCCCAATTTACTTTTTGTGCATTCTTAGCTTAGTCTCATAATTAGTTTAGATTAATAAAATCCCATTTTATTCTCAGGTTAAATAATAGAAAGAAAGTTAGTACTAGTACTTTTAGTTCCTTTGGGTTCGACATTCCGGTCTTGCCACTAAGCTATACTACTGTTCGATAGGTGCGCTTGCCTTAAATCGTGATAATAGTTAGTTTCTGGTGTGATCTTTTGTTATAAATTTTATTACTTCATATCGCGTATATCAAGTTTTTGGCGCCGTTGCCGGGGACTAAGATATTAGGAACACTCGATTTTTATTACTTTAGCCATTACTATTTATATTTATATAAAATTTCAATTTCTCTTTTTATTTATTTAATTATTTATTTTTATTTGCTTTTTCCTTTTCTAGGTATCTCTAGTTTATGACTAGAAGAAACCCGGTAGGACCACTGCTTTTTGACGAAGATTTAGAAGCCACAGTTCGTAGAACTCGTAGAGAGATAGATGAAGCCTACATTATCCAGAACAAGAGCAGGAAGAAGAACCAGAACCTACTGAAGAGATGGAAGCAAATCAGGACAATCTACCACCTCCCACGATAGCCGCAGAACTGGTAAACCAAAATAATGCTCCTCGTACTATGTATGATTATGCTAAACCTAATTTGGCTGGTACTGAATCTAGTATTGTTAGGCCTGCTATTGCTGCAAATAATTTTGAATTAAAGCCTAACACTATTCAGATGATTCAGCAATTTGTTCAGTTTGATGGTTTATAGGATGAGGATCCCCACTCACATTAGCCAATTTCTTGGAATTTTGAGATACTTTTAAAATCAATGGTGTTTCTGATGATGCTATTCGCCTCCGACTATTTCCTTTTTCCTTAAGGAATAAAGCTAAACAATGGTTAAATTCTCTACCACGAGGCTCAATCACTACATGGGAACAGATGACCGAAAAATTTTTACTTCAGTATTTTCCTCTAGCTAAAACAGCTAAATTACAGAATGATATATCTTCTTTTGTGCAAATGGATTTAGAGACACTTTACAATGCTTGGGAGAGATACGAAGATCTTTTGAGAAGGTGCCCTCACTATGGGTTGCCTTTGTGGTTACAAGTTCAAACCTTTCACAACGGTTTGAATCCCTCAACAAGACAAATGATAGATGCAGCCGCCGGAGGAACAATCAACAACAAAACACCCAAGGCAGCTTATGAGTTTATAGAAGAGATGTCACTGAATAACTATCAGTGGCAAGTCATGAGAACAAAGTCGACAAAAGCAGCAGGAGTTTTTAATATTGATGCAGTCACAATGCTTTCCACTCAGGTAGAACTTTTAAATAAAAAGATTGATGGTTTTATTGGTTCTACGCAGGTACATCCAGTCATACAGTGCGACTCCAACCTAGGAGGAGTAAGCAACCCAGAGTACCATACCTATGGACATAGCATAGAGACCGAACAGATGAATTATATCGGTAATAATTCTCGACCTCAAAATAATCTTTATAGCAATACTTACAATATAGGTTAGAAGAATCACCCTAACTTCTCATGGGGAGGACAAAGCAACCAAGGAAATTAGAGAGCACCACCTCCTCCAGGATTCCAGCAACCTCCATTCTGGTAAGAGAAGAAACCGAACCTCGAGGAAATGTTGGAAAAATTCATACGGTTTTCGAAACTCATTTTCAAAATACCGAAATAGCACTTAAGAACCAACAAGCTTCTATCCAAGGGCTCAAAAATCAGATTGATCAACTCGCAAAGATGATATCTAATGGACCACAAGGTAGTCTACCGAGTAATACTGAACCAAATCCTAGAGAACATGTGAAAGCAGTTACCTTAAGGGATGGAAAAGTACTAGCTGAACCTAAAAAGAAGCCTGTTCAAGAATCTAAAAAGAAAAAGGTAGAAGAAGAGGTACCTAAAGAAAGTGCTCCGCCAGCAATTAAAGAATATAAACCACCCATACCATATCTAGCAAAGTTGAAGAAAGACTGCATGGATGCTCAATTCGGTAAATTTTTTGACCTTTTTAAGCAGCTACATATTAACTTACCTTTTGTTGAAGCAATTTCGCAGATGCTAAAGTACGCAGAATTTTTAAAAGAGCTTCTCACAAATAAAAGGAAGTTGGAAGAATTGTCAACAGTGGAACTCAACGAGGAATGTTCAGCTATTCTCCAAAATAAATTTCCAACCAAACTGAAAGACCCAGGAAGTTTTACTATTCCTTACTTAATTGGTAGTTTAAACATTGAAAAAGCCTTAGCTGATTTCGGCGCTAGCATTAACATAATGCCTTATAAAATGTTCAAGCAACTAGGTCTAGGGGAACCGAAACCCACTAGGATGAGTATACAATTAGCTGATAGATCTGTTAAATATCCTAGGGGAATCATTGAAAATGTATTAGTGAAAGTAGATAAATTTATATTCCCTGTTGATTTTGTTGTGCTTGACATGAATGAAGGTATTGAGGTACCTTTAATTCTAGGACGCCCATTCTTAGCTACGGCCAGAGCTGTTATTGATGTAGGGTATGGTAAACTAGTGCTTAGGGTTGGTGAGGAAGAAGTTGTCTTTAATTTTTATGATGCTATGCGATTTTCTAGAGAACAAGATGATTCCTATTATTTTATTGATTCTATTGATCATTTTGTTCAAGACACTTTTTAGGAAATCACTCTTGAAGACACGTTGGAACTGTGTCTTGTCCAAGGCGGGGAGGAAGATAAAGCCACTACTGAAGTTAAGAAAGTAATGAAGGAGCTGAACTCTAATGAACTTGTCACAAGGCACATAAGTTATGAGGGTATTAAGATAAATGACAAGCTGAGACAAAAACCCTCGATTGATGAACCTCCTAAATTGGAATTAAAACAACTACCTAATCACTTGGAATATGCATTTTTGGGAGATGATTCTACATTACCAGTAATTATCGCATTAGATTTGAGCGCTGAAGAGAAAGTGGAATTACTTCAAGTATTAAGAGAACACAAAAAGGCTATAGCTTGGAAGATTTCTGATATTAAATGAATTAGCCCTTCTTTTTGGACCCACAAAATTTTAATGGAGGATCAACATAAGCCATCGGTGCAAACTCAGAGACAATTGAATCCCAATATGAAGGAAGTCGTAAAAGCCAAGGTAATTAAACTTCTAGATGCAGGAATTATTTATCCTATTTCTGACAGTTCTTGGGTAAGTCCTATGCAGGTTGTTCCTAAAAAGGGAGGCACGACTGTGGTGTCTAATGAAAACAATGAATTAATACCTACAAGAACAGTCACTGGATGGAGAGTTTGTATTGATTATAGAAAGTTGAATGATGCAACTCGAAAAGACCATTTTCCCCTATTCTTTATTGATCAAATGTTGGAAAGATTGTCAAGACATTTGTATTACTACTTCTAGGATGGCCTTTCTGGTTACTTCCAAATCCCGATAGCTCCAGAAGATCAATAAAAGACAACATTCACATGTCCATACGGTACGTTTGCTTATCGTAGAATGCCTTTTGGATTATGTTATGCTCCTGCTATGCTCCTGCTACTTTTCAGCGATGCATGTTAGCTATCTTTGACGAAATCGTGGAAGACATCATGGAGGTATTTATGGATGACTTTTCAGTTTTCGGTAATTCTTTTCAACTCTATCTTAATAATTTAAAACGTGTTCTAATAAGATGTGAAGAGACGAACCTAGTGCTCAATTGGGAAAAATGTCACTTTATGGTTCAAGAAGGTATTGTATTAGGACATAAAATTTCTAGGAGAGGGATAGAGGTAGATAAAGCAAAAATTGAAACCATTGAAAAATTACCTCCTCCTAATTCGGTTAAGGCTATAAGAAGCTTTTTAGGACATGCTGGCTTTTATCGAAGGTTTATTAAAGACTTCTCTAAAATAGCTAAGCCTTTAATAAAATTACTAGAAAAAGATGTGCTTTTCAATTTTGACCAGGAATGTTTAGAGTCTTTTAACATTCTCAAAGAAAAATGAATCAATGCCCCAATTATGATTTCACCTGATTGGAATCTACCTTTTAAACTAATGTGTGATGCGATTAATTTTGCAGTAGGTGCAGTTTTAGGACAACGACGAACAAGCAGTTCCAACCAATTTATTATGCTAGCAAAACTTTAACGGCTGCGCAAGCAAACTATACCACCACGGAAAAAGAATTGCTAGCTGTTATTTTTGCGTTTGACAAATTTAGATCGTATCTAATATTGTCTAAAGTCATCGTTTATACTGATCATTCCGCTCTTCGTTATCTTTTAACTAAAACTTATGCAAAACCTAGATTAATAAGATGGATTCTATTGTTACAAGAATTCGATTTAGAGATACAAGAAAAGAAAAGAGCTGAAAATTTGGCAGCAGATCACCTTTCATGATTGGAAAATCCACACCCCAAGGACCTCGATAAAATAAATGACTTGTTTCCTGAAGAACAACTCCTAGTCATAGCAGAAGCTACAGTCCCTTAGTTTGCTGATTTTGCAAATTATTTAGCAGCTAACATAATCCCAAAAGGTTTGACCCATCAGTAAAAGAAGCAATTCTTCGTTGATGTGAAAAATTACTTTTGGCAAGACCCTTTCCTTTTCCGTATTTGTGCAGATCAAGTCATTCGAAGATGCGTTACTGAGACAGAAACATATCAAATTTTAGATCACTGTCATTCTGGACCAACAGGAGGACACCACAGTGGAACTAGAACTGCCTACAAAGTACTCTAATCAGGTTTTTACTGGCCCACCCTTTTCAAGGATGCCAACAGGTATGTGACCTCTTGTGATAAATGCCAGAGAACAGGTAATATCTCTCAGCATAATGAAATGCCTCAAACATATATACTCTCATGTGAAATATTTGATGTATGGGGTATTAATTTCATGGGTCCCTTCCCTACTTCGTTTAGGAATAAATACATACTAATAGCAGTAGATTACATGTCAAAATGGGTGGAAGCCCAAGCTTTACCTACTAATGATGCTAGAATGGTGGTACGTTTTCTACAAAAGCTTTTCTCTCGATTTGGAACACCTAGGATATCAGTGATAGGGGTACTCATTTTTGCAATGCTCAATTTGATAAAATTTTAAGAAGATATGGAGTGCACCATAGAATAGCTACCCCTTATCATCCACAAACCAGTGGTCAAGTTGAAGTGACAAATAGAGAACTAAAATGTATTCTAGAGAAAACAGTAGAAACAAACAGGAAAGATTGGTCAAGGAAAGTAGATGACACCTTATGGGCCTATAGAACTGCATGCAAAACTCCCATAGGAACATCCCCTTATAGACTAGTTTATGGAAAAAGTTGTCATCTACCATTTGAACTTGAACATAAAGCATTTTGGGCTATTAAATTCCTAAATCTTGATTTTAAACTTGTAGGTGAGAAATGTCTAATGCAACTAAATGAGCTGGATGAATGGCGCTGCAATGCATACGAAAACTCACGATTATATAAGGAGGCCACAAAACGATGCCATGACAACCGTTTAAGACAACCTAAGTAGTTCAAAACTGGTGATCTTGTCTTACTATACAACTCAAGGCTTAAACTATTCCTTGGAAAACTTAAATCAAGATGGTCAGGCCCATTCACTATTCAAACTGTCTTTCCATACGGCACATTCGAGGTAACTCATCCAAACCACGACACTTTCAAGGAAAACGACCATAGGCTTAAACATTATAAAGGTGATGATTTCAGGAATAATAGGGAGGAGCTTCAGCTCCACGAACCCTCGTAATGACACCCACAAGCAGAGTCTAGCTTAGACTCTAAATAAGCGCTTCTCGGGAGGCAACCCGAGCACTAACTTAGTAAATTATTTTATTTTAGCTTTCTAATACATTGACTAACCCTTTAAATGTAGGATTTTCATGCCACACGGCCATTCCGACGGGTGTGCCCAAGGCCGTGTGGACGTACGAGTAGAGACACGACCGTGCAATATGGCCGTGTACAAGCAGGGTAAAATTTTTTCTAACACACGGGCTTCAGCAAATTGCCACGGTCGTGCGATGTGGCCGTGGCCGAACCTATTGAATCAAACATAGCCTTCAAGAACTTGCCACGGCCGTACGATGTGGTCGTGGCTGATCCTCCCAATCCAAGCATAGGCTTTGGCAACTTGCCACGGCCGTGCGATGTGGCCGTGACTGAAACTGCCAATTCAAACACAGACGTGCGACACGCCTGTGCCCTCAAGGCCATGGTCAACACTGTCAATTCTGACACGGGCGACTACACGGCCATTAGAGAAGCGAACATTGAAGGACACGGCCGTCTGCCCCAACACGCCCTAGCCACATGGGCATGTGTTACGAAACCAGCACGCCAAACCCCCACATTTTTGAACCTCACGGGCAAAACCCGAGTCACACAGGCATGTGATGTGCCCGTGTGATCCAAAAATCTATATAAACAGGCCACTATTCACCTTTTTTCCAATTGAAACCCTAAAATCCTTCCACCCAAAACCCACATCAAGCCTCCCTAGTGTCGCCACTAGCCTCAAAAGCTCCTCCACAACTGTGCCACCCGTACCACAACCGTGCTTTGCCCCATTAGTCACCTACTCAGTTCCTTTGTAACACCCTAGACCCGGCCCAGATGTTATGGTCGAATCTGGCGATGTTACATCAAAGGGGTTGTTTCCAAAACGACTTTATTTAATTAAAAACATGTTCGGTAGAAAATTTACTTAGTTAAAAACTTGAGTTTGTGATTTGGAAATTCAAATTCATGTTGGGCCATAATGGAAGCCCATGTTTAAATAAAATCACCCATATGATAAAGTTATTTGAAAACCACATATAATTTGAGAAATTTATCTAAGTTTAAAAACTAGGCAGTCAAAACAAAAATAAGCCCTAATTACAGTCTTATCGGAGGTACAAGGCCTTATTCCAACCCATTTAAACAAAACGATAAGTAAGGTGAGGTAATTTGAAAATTACTCAAAATTCCTAAGTAGCCTGTAGTGTGGCCATCTCTGAGTCCTCTCCCGCGTCGAGCCTTCTATTGTGGATCACTTGAAATATTAATAATAAGGGTGTGAGTTTCGAAACTCAGTGTGTACAACCCTTGGCAATCAAATCAATAGGCAAAAATCACATTAGGCCTAAGCCCTAACAATATCGGTGGCCTCTGGGCCCTAGCCCATGATAGCCTCAGTTGGGCCTGAGCCCACATTCAAATATCAAGATGTTCATGCCATATGCAATTGCCCATAACCAACCCTGTACACCCCCTTCCAACCCTACACTCCTGTCGGGAGATACTCGACCCACCCATCCTTGTACACCCGTTGTGACACCGGTTGCAGCACCATTCATCGTTGCAGCAGAGCTGCTCGTGGCTCAAAAGCCTTCAGTGTAGCACTGGTTGCGGCACTACTTATCGTTGCAGCAGAGCTGCTCGTGGCTCAGAAGCCTTCGCTGAATCCACAGTCGTCGAGCGACCGTGCGACCCTCATATACACTTCCTCCAATCAAAACCCAGCCCACATGCAACATAATATCACATGAATGCATCATCGTCACATACAACATACACCAGTCATACTCATAACATATAGGGGTATTTCAGTCATTTTACTACCCAAGGGTATTTAGGTAATTTTCTACCCTACAAGGGGTGTTTCAGTACTCCTACCCTATAAGGGTGTTTTAGTAATTCTACTCTACAGGGCATTATAGTAATTCTACCTTAGAAGGTATTTTCGTAGTTCTACCTTAGAAGGGTATTTTCGTAATTTCCTAAAGGTACAAATTTAGTTATGGTTTTGGCCCATCAATAAGTCCTCGTGACTAAACTGAACGGACACTATGCACCAAGTAGGATTCAAGAGAAGAGGCGGTGGGTCACTCAGACCGCTTAAGTACCAGGCTTTTCCATGATCTAATCCTAGACATGCATATGTCGGTTGCCACGCCTTAGTCTATCGACTTGTCCACAGACATGTTTATTACTTAGTTATGTTTTATGAAAATTTGAGAGTCCATCTAATTAGGCCTAAAGTCCATTAAACCCTAACATGCATTTCTACAACCCCATAAAAACCCAAACATGTCTATTAAGCCCATTAAGCCCAAACATACTTATGTAACCTAATAGGCCCATTCATAATTCAATCATACAATCATACATATCAATTCAACATAATATCTCATATCACAATTTTGCCAATTTGGGCCCACAAATTTGGCAGGCCCATTTAGGATTTCGGGATTTTGGCTTTTGCCGATTTGCCGTGTGTGTAGTGTATGTACACACCTGGTTGACGACCAGCACTACACTATCCTCAGCCTTGACCTACAATCAAAATGACTTCCCAATCAACTCCAAACCTTACTAAAACTTTATCAAATCTCGAAACCTTACCGTAACCTTACCGTGTAACTTTGGCTTTTCTAGTCTTTCTTTAGTAAATAGTCTCGAATACTCTTAGCCGACGCCTAACCCAAACGAGCATGCCACAAAGCAAAAGGGATCAGCCAAGAGAGGTATGCTTACTCTCCTCATGGTTTACTCTATTTAAAGCTAGCTCTTTACCCATTCTTATATTAGCTTCCCGATGTGGGATTCTCCATCAATCCTCTAAAAATTAAAGCATTAGTAAAATAATCAACCTTTGCGTACCAAGGGATTCGAACCAAAGTCCTTTCACATGCTAAATCACGTCACCACCACTAGGCCACAAGCTCCTTTGTGTCATAAGTTCAACACATTAAACTTTAAAGCCCACCTACTTGCTTCTAGATTTATTTAAAAACAAACCAAAATAAATTGTAAGAGCCAATACTTGAACCTTGGACCCCTTACTTCCTTATCTCTTAAATGGCGCTACTTTGCCACTACACCACACTCCTTTTTGTGTCATGCTTTCACCAAAAATATTCTTAAAGCCTACCCACTAACGTCAAGTCTCCTATGAGAGAAAAACATAAATTTTTGCTAAAGCCCAAGTTTGAACTCAGGACTTCTCCAGCACTCCCAAACCTTTTAGCCATCACACCAACACGCCATTTAGAGAATATGGGCCCAAGGCCCATTATGCAACCCAGGTGGGGCCCACGTGCTCGCATGGCCCGCTAAGCCAAATTTGCCCATAGCCACGTGTATGACACAGCCGGTCCACTAATTCTCGCAAGTCCAAAGACAATGACCCGTGTGGGCCCACAAGCCCATTGGGCCCACATGGCCCATTCTTCTAGGCCTAATTTCGGATCCTTTTTCTTATTTTCCTCTTTAATTCCTAATGTTTTTATCTATTTTTATGTTAATAAAATGTTTTTTTTTTGCATTATTTTTGGGCATGAAATTCATTGATTTAGCATGAACAATCTAGAATACTATAGAGAATTTCATGATGCCATTTAGACTCTCCTTAGGTTGCCACTTTTACTTATCTAGAGTAGTTAACACTTAGTATAAAATGATACCTAAGCCATGATTAGAATGAGTAGATTATATTAATTAGGTTAGTAAAATCAACATTTCCATACAATATGTTCATGTTTTTCTTAATTTGTCATTTAATCTTAAAAACTTATTTTAGTTCAATCTTTATTAGGACTAATGCATATCGTTTTATTTTTAGGAACAATGTCATCATCACGTGGTAAGAAAGCTGCCGCCCCTACTTCAAAGAAGCGAAAGGGGCCCGGTGGTTTCTCGTCGAGACCCACTGCTGAGGTCCGACATCCTTTTATTCAGTTCCCGTAGAACTCCCAAGAGGAGTTATTCCAGATTTTGCGAGCAAGACCCCTCGGAGTGGAAAGGTGCATTGGTTGGACTGCCTTATAGCAGGTCCACTTAGCAGACGAGGTTCGGGCCTTGGTGATGCCAAACCCATGGGAGCAGTTCTTCCAGATCGTGGAGCCCACCTATTTTGAACTCACTCTCGAGTTCTGCTCTATGTTCCATCTACAGACTATGATGAGCAGACATGACGATCTAGGGATGATCCAATTCCGTTCAGGAGGCCTCATTCGTCAGCTTAGTGTACTGGGACTCGGTATAGCTCTGGGCCTCTACACGGAGCAATTCATGGAAGAAGAGGACCTTTCTATGCTCCACCGCCACATCCATCTATCACCAGCTAGGTGTTGGGAGGCCCTAGTCCCTGCATCGTCCACATATGACCCTAGTCACTCCAAAGCGACCAATCTCGCCCCATCTCTAAGGTAACATACATGCCTTCCTCACACACACATTGACGGGCAGACGCGAGAGTACATGTGTCGTCAACACCCGTGATGCCTATTTTCTATGGAGCATGGCGAATGCACATACCATCGACCTTGCCTACTTCATCGCTCATGCCATCTAGCACCAAACCGAGAGGCATCGCAGGGGCGTGATATCTATGGGTCCGTACATCACTTGGTTGGCCCGCTACTTTGGCCTGCTCAACACCACGGCCCAGACATCCTCCTACACCTTGATCGACCAGATGTCCCCTCAAGGCATCCAATCTATGCTACATATGAGGAAGATCCAGTGCCGACGAGGGACCGAACCTCCACAATACCACCTACTTCGAGACGCCGAGCAGGAGGACCTTGAGAACATTACTGATGATGTCCCACCACCACTGGAGGAGGCTCAAACTGAGCCACCACCCCCTCGCCGCCCAGTTCATGTGGCAACTTCATATGCTGACATATACGAGCAACTTACACGATCCAAGCAGTAGTGCTTTCAATGCCTCGATCATATCGACACTACTCTTCAGTAGATATGCCAACATCTTCACATTTCATCACCGCCCCCACCTCGCGACCCATCTGAGGATTAGAACTTCCTAATCCTCTTTTCTTCTCTTTTATTTTCCTTTTTGTTTTTCCATTTTATTTTATTTTATCTTTTTCATTATTTGAATTTTAGTATTTTTAGAACTTATTTTATTTTATTTCAATTATTTCATATCGGCTATCCCTTAACAAACATATTTTGTTAATCCAAATTCCCCAAAATTGACAAATGATTTCGCAGTTTCAAAGGAGCTCTACAGCTCAAATCTAAAATCTAATGGGAACCTTGCCACAACTTCACCCAGTTGACACTACCAAAGCCTACACTCCCAACATGAGAGCTGTGGAAAAACAAACACTACCACCACCAGAGTATCCACCTCTGCACCTTCCTTTGTCCCTGACACTCTACACGCCCCACCACCTCACAAATTCATCCAATCCAAGGAGTTTCATGCCTTTCCCTATCTTATGATCTTATGCTTCTATTGCTACTAATGTTTCTTTGTACATTGAGTGCAATGTACATCTTAACTATCGGGGGGAAACTTACTTTCAGTCATTGCATTTTCTTTGAAACCCCTGAAAATTTTTACAACTAACTTTTTGCGTTGTTATCAAAATTTCAAATTCTCACTTTCACTCTCTGTATTATCTTCAATCTCCTATTAGGAATTAATTTTGATTGATTTATGATTTTTATTGATATGTTGAGAATTAAGACATAGGTGCTTATGCTTTGATTATTCAAACTTTAAAACACTAGGGAATCAAGCATGATAAGTTGAAATTTTTTAGAATTTAAATTTTTTCTAGGTTATTTTCCTTAATTTTAAGTGTTATCTTGAGATTTGAAATTCGCAGGATTGACATCAAAAGCCATAATTCTGGTGAGATATTTGAGCCTTTTGAGCATACATTCTTTCGTGCTCACTTTTATTGTTACTTTGAGTGAGTTAATACTGATTTGTTATTCTAGAACTTGCTTCGATTATACATGTCAAGACCACATCATTGATTTGATATACTGAAATGATAAAGGCACCTAGGATTTAGCCCACTTACTCCATAAAAGCCTACCTCTACAAATTAATTCCTAGTGAACCACATTGAGCCTAATAACCCATTCTTTGACTTACCTCTAATATTAACCTATAACCCATTTTTGTTGAATTCCATTCGATTATATTAACCCCTATTTTTGTCGAGATTTGAGTTGAAATTATTATCTAGCTTTGTTCTCTTGTTCATTTTATAAAGTCTGTAAATATTCGAAGTATTGTATTTGATTTGTTCTTAAAAAATGTATATACAGTTAATTCAGTAGTAATTCACATTCCAGTTATAGTCTAATATTTTTGCATATTTCCATCATAAGCTATCAAATCCAGAACGATGTCATCATAAGACTTAGCTCTAAGGAATATGTTCCAGTGATAGAGATTTTTCTAGCTAGATGATTTGCAATTCAATCTCTATTCTAACCCTCTCTTTTTCAGCTTGTGACAATGCCCCTAACCAAAGCCCCATTATAACCATTGAAAGACCTTTTGATCGATGTGTCATATCAATCTATAGAGGTGGAGATTTGATTTTCTTGCAAGCCTATGGTAATAACTTTTCAGGTTGACTAAGGAGTGCTTAATTCTTGAACCCTAAACACTTTGAGTGGATAGAGTGAATCTTTGGTGAGGATGTCAACTCTTGTTAATTTTGATTGACAGGTAATTACTTAGGAGAAGGGAAACCTATGTTTCTGTGGTAAAATTCTCAACTTAGAGTGTTTGAATCTTTAATGTTCTTTAATGAGATTACTTGTGGATTAGTTTGAAACATTATTGATAAGGGTTATAAGCTGAGAAGAATAATTCTTAATTATGAGTTGAGATTTTTCTTGAGGACAAGCAAAGGCTTAAGTGTGGGGGTATTTATAAACGATAAATTATACATGTTTTTACCTCATGCTTAGCCTAATTTCTGGATGAATTATCACTGAATTTGTGAAAATTGATGCTCTTAAACCTTTAATTTCATGTTTTACACCCAGGTGAGCATACGAAAGTGAAAAGAACGAGAAATGGGCCGAAAACGAGCAAATTAGGCCCAATGCAATAAACAACACGGCCCAGAGATTCACCACACAGTTGTGCCATACGACCGTGCCACCTAGAGCTTGAACACGGTCCAACCCCGACAAGCACGGCCAGACCACACGGCCGTGCCACCTTAACAGGCCCAAGCACGGCCTGGGCCTCGATCCACATGGGCGTGGCACACAGGCGTGTCCCTGCCATAAAGAAGTTCCATTTCACTTGGAAAAGGCTACTTAGGGCTAAGAAAGACATTCCAAAGCTCTATATAAAGACCCTAGGGGGCAACTACTAAGGTGTGCTTTTTCTTCCATAAAAGAGTGTATTATTTCTGCCAACACAGAGAGTAGAAGTAAGGAATTACTCCAAGGGATGCCGATTGATCCATCTCAGAAGCCGAATTCTGCCTCAAGACTAAAGATCTCCATTCAATTACCTCTAGGGTTTTTGGGTTCTTTATGTTTTGTTATTTTATTTCTTCTGAGATGTTTTCTTTTATAATTATGTACTAAATCCCCCAAATACTTGAGGGGGATGAAACCTAAGACAGATCTTGTTATTATTTTCTCTTGAATTATATGATAAATATTTGATTTGTTCTTAATTTTGTTTTTAACTCTTAAATTAATATTTTCGGAATATTGATTTAAGTCGAATGTGCTTATGTAGAGAAGCAAAAGTCCCTGCATAGGAGTAGATCCAACACAATTAAGCTGAGTTGATCGCAATCCTAGAGATAGGACAACGAAAATCTGTCGGATTAGGGTCAAACCTAATAAGGGAATCCATAAATCAAGTTAATGCAACACTAGGGGTTTTAATTAGAAAAAGATTTCAATTAATCAACCGAGGATTAGTTGTTTTTAGTCTCGAGAGAGATATTAACATAACTTAGGGATTCCTACGAATCAAGTCAAGTGAATAAATCGTCTAGTTCAAGAGTTGATAACAAGTGAAGTCTAGGTGGATTCTCCCTTGAGTATTGTCTAAGTCACTCAGTTCTCCTAAGAGTTTTTCCCCAATTTACTTTTTGTGCATTCTTAGCTTAGTCTAATAATTAGTTTAGTTTAATAAAATCCTCTTTTATTCTCAGGTTAAATAATAGAAAGAAAGTTAGTACTAGTACTTTTAGTTCCTTTGGGTTCAACATTCCGGTCTTGCCAGTAAGCTATACTACTGTTCGATAGGTGTGCTTGCCTTAAATCGTGATAATAGTTAGTTTCTGGTGTGATCATTTGTTATAAATTTTATTACTTCATATTGCGTTTATCAATTGACCACTCATGCTCTTTGGGGGTTGATTGATGTAAACTTTTAGTGCCGAAATCTCTTTTGGAAACCTTCTTTTCCTTTCCACATTTACTTCTCTCTTTAATCTTTACTCTCGGCCAACTTGGGTGATCTTTCTTTCTTACCTCTTTAACTGAACCCCCTTTTCTCCTCTTTTCCTTGTCCTTTTTCTATCAATTCCATCTCCATAGCCAAATAGTACTTTTGATCTTGTTACCTTCTTTTGGTTTCTTCGCAAGCAAACTCTCCCCTACTATCAGTTGTTGCCGAATTTGAGTGTTCGCTCGAAGTGTGAATAAGCGGGCAAGTGACGCGAAACATTCGACATCCTACTTTTAGTTTTGATTTAAAACTCTCGATGAGTAAGGGTTTTAGCGGTAAAGTGAACGCAGTGGTGCCAGTGGATAGTGGACGCGTAGCCTCTGCTCCCAAGTTTAAAAGGCGTAAGGTGTCGGCTATCCGAGACTTTCTACCTGGTTGTGGCACAGTAACTACACCAAACTGGGGAATGAGTGAGTTTATCACAGTTGACCGCTCTAGTGAAGGTGATGGCACTCGGGATTATTTAGTACTCTACGTGATAAGGTGTGTATCCGTATACACTGTTCTGATTGTTGATTGGCTAAAAAGCCGAAAGTGCATATTCCGTACTATTTTGATTATAGATCGGAAAAATGCCGAAAAGCCAAAGATCGGCGAATGATGCCACACAACCGTGTGATCACACATGTGGTGGACCGAGCCCACGAATATGGGCGTATAATGGTTGAGGCCACTATGAGCGTTCTCATGGCTTAGGTCGTTTTGGGCCACGTTGGGGCCGAGATGGGCAGTGTGGGCCCAATGGGCCAGTGGACCCCACACGGGTTAAAACTGCATATTGTGGTAAATGTTAGACCAAGCCGTGTAGTCCACATGGCTAGGGTCGTTTTTGGGTTAAATGGGTCATGTGGGCCTAATGGGCTGGTAGGCCCCACATGGATGTAATGCATGTTATAGGGTTTCGATTGGTTTGAATTGTGTTTTTTGTATAGCCGAGGCTATTTTTGGGCTAATTGGGCCACACGAGCATGTGGGCCCACTTAGGCCGAATAATATGCCTTAGGCCCATTTACACCATTATGTCTGTTTAGGTTACTTAAGTCGCTCGGGTGACGATGGACCTTCTGTTGGGTCCGAAATACCCCTGGTTTGTGGAATTACTGAAATACCCCTGGTTTGTAAAATTACCAAAATACCCTCAATTTGTAAAATTACCAAAATACCCTCGATTTGTAAAATTTACCAAAGTACCCTCGATTTGTAAATTACTAAAATACCCTCGATTTATAAAATTACCAAAATACCCTCGATTTGTAAAATTATTGAAATGCCCTCAAGTTGCAAAATTATCGAAATACCCTTCGATTGTAAAATTACCGAAATACCCTTTTAGGGTAGAACTACCAGAATACCCCTGTAGGATAGAATTACCAAAATACCCCTGTAGGGTAGAACTACCAGAATACCTCTATAGGGTAAAATTACCGAAATACCCCGGTAGGGTAAAATGACCATTTTACCCCTAGAGTGTGAAATCACTATTTTGCCCTTGTGGGCAAGTGACGGACTTGGACTATGAATTCGACTGATTTGACTGTGATGGTATGACTGTGTTTTACCTGATCCAATTGTGATTGTATGACTATGTTTTAAATTTATTTGACTATGGTTGTATGCCTAATGCGCTTTTAATGCGTGTTTAAATGTCTTTGCTGAGCATGGCCATTATGCATACACGTGTGATGATTGAGCATGACATACACGATATTCTGCATGGGGTTGGGCTTGATTTGGAGGAAGTTTTGTGCTAGTGGCTTTGCCACGTATTCTAATTCTGGTGGCTTCCCCATATTTTCTGTTATTAGCAGCACGGCTGTATACTTGCTGTGTTGGCTGAGTGGGTCGAGTTATTCCCCACATGGTGTGTTGGTTGGTATGGGTGGTGTCCTGGATGGAATGGGTTGGGATGCATACTCACATGGTTACATATCTGCTCTGTTTTGATTCCGTTTTGGGCTTAGGCCCACTTATTCTGTTATTGGTTTAAGCTAGGCCCAATTGATTCTGTTATGGACTATGATCGAAAATGATATTGTAGTGGGCTTTGTCCCACGTATGCTCTGAATTGGACTGTATCGTTACTGTTAAAGGGCTCTGGCCTTGACTATTGTTGTTTCTGTCTCTATTTCTGTATACTGACTGCTACTTTAGCAAGGGGATTACACATTGAGTTTTCATAAACTCACCCCGTTTGTTAATTGTTCAGGTGATCCCTAGCTTTAGGAGGATCAGTTCTGTGAGGGACTCGAAGATGGCCACACGACTATTTTCTTATTATGTTTGGACTTTATTTATGGTTTAGGTTCCGTTTTGGTTTTAAAATTTTGTAATAAGGCCATTGGAATTTTAATTTGCTTTTATTTGGGTTTTTATTTATTTTGATTATAACTATAGAAGTAAATCACGGTTTTACAAAAATATTAACTGTTCTTAAACAACACAACGTTTCTACAACAGTTTCGAAATGATTTCGCGACTTGATCTTTAAACATCACGTTTTCATAAATTGGTTACTTTTTAAATAGAGCTTCCGCAACAAATAGGGTTTTAAAGCTAATAACATTTTACAAGAGAATAACTTTTAATAAACCACCTTTTGAAAATAACTTTTAATAAACCACCTTTTGAAAATAAGCAAACGAAATTTGAGCTTTTACACAAGGTTTAAATAGCAACAATTTTTAAATAAGAAGGGTTTTTAATGAAAATAAGGTTTTCGAAAAATACTTCAATGTGACACGTAGGATCGGGCCTAACTTCTAGGCCGGGTTTGGGGTGTTACAGTCGTCTTGTGTTGATTTTTCGGTGCTACAGTAATCTAAATATACCCCGAGTATCCATCGAGGAAATAGTAATAGTCTCACCCCGCGAGTCTATCCAGCATCTGATCCAAGAACGGTAAAGGAAAGTGATCTTTCCTAGTCACCTTGTTCAGCTTCTGGTAATCTATGCATATTCTTCATCTTGTAACTGTTCTAGTTGGTATTAACTCGTTATTCTTGTTCTCAATGACCGTGATACCTCCTTTCTTTGGCATGTACTGGACTGGACTTACCCATGAACTGTCTGAGATGGGGTAAATTATACCCGCATCTAACCACTTGATAATTTCCTTCTTTACTACATCCTTCATAATGGGGTTCAGTCTTCGTTGTCCATCAATCGTCCCTTTCTCGCCATCTTCTAATATGATCTTGTGCATCCATACTGATGGACTAATACCACAAATATTGGCTATGGTCCACCCGATAGCCTTCTTGAATTATTTCAATACAAGGATAACTTTCTCTTCTTGCCCAATGGTTAATTCTGCTGAAACAATCACAAGCAGAGTAAAAGCGTTACCTAAATAAACATATTTTAAATGTGGAGGTAATACCTTGAGTTCCAACTTAGGTGGTACCTCGATTGACGCTTTCAGTTGGGTGTAATCCCTTTTCTCTAATTCCAAAGATTCAAAATGGGATTGCAGATTAAATCCCTTTTGATTAGCTTCTAACAAAGCTAAGTATTCATCCTCCTCTTCATCATTTGGAGGATCTGATGTTAGAATTCTTTCCAATGGATCCTCAACATAGTTGAGCTCCTTCTCTACTATTAATTCCTCTAAATCAGATACTGCAGAACAATCATCAATTGTGTCAGGAAATCGCGTAGACTTAAAAACGTTAAATGTTACCTGATCATCCTGAACACGCATAGTAAGCTCGCCCTTTTGCACATCAATTAGAGTCCTTCCAATTGCTAATAACGGTCTTCCTAGGATAATTGGCACTTCTTTTTCTACTTCAAAGTCTCGAATTACAAAGTCAGCAGGAAAAATAAATTTATCTACACGTTCTAATACATCCTCGATTTTTCCTTCTAGATGTGCTAAGGATCGATCTGCTAATTGAAGTGTAACCATAGTGGGTCTAACTTCACCTAACCCCAACTTCCTGAATATTGACATGGGAATCAAGTTGATATTTGCACCTAAGTCACATAGTGCCTTACCATAATATGTTGCTCCATTGTTTCAGGGTATGGTAAAACATCCAGGATCTTTCAATTTTAGGGATAGTTTGTTCTGAAGATATGCACTGCATTCCTTCATCAGAGCTATCGTCTCAAATTCTCCAAGTCTTTGTTTCTTAGACAGGATATCCTTCATGAACTTTACATAATTCGGCATTTGCTCAAGTGCTTCAACCAATAGGATGTTGATATGAAGTTGCTTAAGTACGTTTAGGAACTTCTTGAATTGAATCTCTTGATTCTTCTTTTGGAGTCTTTGAGGGTAGGATGATGGTGGTTTCTTTACTAGAACTAGTAACGGTTGATTCGTCTTCTATGGCAACTCTGCACCTAATGGAGTTGTTAGTTGATCAGAACTGGCTGGTTTTGAAGTTACCTTGTCGGGTTTTGCAGATTCTGGTTCTGGTGAAACTGGAATTTCAACATTCGGTTGAACTTCCTCTGAGTCTTGAGCATCAGCTTGCTATTTTTTAGCCTCGATAGCGTTGGGCTCTACTGTCTTTCCACTCCTTAATGTCAATGCCTTGCAATGCTCCTTCCCCAGATTTCTCGAATTCTCCGTATCACTAGGTAAAACACTTGGTGGTCGGTTTCTAAGTTCAGTTGCAAGCTAGCCCATTTGGTTTTCCAGATTCTTCAATGTAGCTGCTTGGCTTTGGATAAAGGCATTATTCTTTGCCATGTATGCCTTCAACAGATTCTCTAAGTTGTTGGATGGTTCAGCTTGGGTTGGTTTCTAAACTTGTTGGGGGAAACTAGGCAGCTCGGTCGGTCTAGGTTGGGCATAAGTGTTACTAGTTCCAGCCCCTTGGTTACTCCAAGAAAAATTAGGGTGATTTCGCCATGATGGGTTATAATAATTGGATTGTAGCCCTTGCCTTCCCTGATTTTGGTTCTAGTTACCTATGTAATACATGGATTATGGGTTTGATGGACATTCTTCAAACAAATGCCCTTCCCCACAATAGACACATGCTATATTTTCAAATTGATTAGGTGGTTGTGCTGTAAGACTATTAGACCCATTAGTAGTAAGATATTTTATCATTGAGGATATTGATGATACCTGAGATGCGAGTGAAGTAAGAGCGTCTACTTCATGTATTCCAGCAACTTGTCTTCCTGACACTGCTCGACTAGTTGGCCATTGATAATTGTTGCTGGCAATCCTCTCGATAATTTGATAAGCCTCATTATAAGACTTAGAAAGGAGAGCACCGTTAGCAGAAGCGTCCACTACCATCCTCGTGTGAGCGTTGAGACCATTATAAAATGTCTCAAGTTGAATGCAATATGGGATTCCATGATGAGGGCACTTCTGTAATAATTTTTTATATCTTTCCCATGCCTCATACAAGGATTCATCATCCATTTTTTGGAAGACAGTGATCTCATTCCTCAACTTAGCATTCTTGCTAGGCAGGAAATACTTCATAAGAAATCTTTCTGCTAACTCTTGCCATGTGGAAATTGAGTTCGGAGGCAATGAGTTCAACCAGGCTTGAGCTCTATCCCTTAGCGAGTATGGGAACAGCTTCAATCGTAATGCATCTTTGGGTACTCCAACTAATTTGAAAGAGTCGTTCACCTCCATGAACAGTCTCAAGTGCAGGTGAGGGTCTTCGGTTGGCATTCCACTGAATTGGCCCACTGTTTGAAGCATCTGGAACATGATTGGGTTCAGCTCGAATTGTTGTACCTCAATTTTGGGTCTCCTAATACCTGGATTAAGATCATTAAACACAGATAAAGATAGGATTTTGAGCAAGGTTTGCTCCGTTTCCTTGATTCATATTTTCAAAATTCATCTCTTCAGTCATTCTCTGATTTGCTTGTCTTCTTCGCTATTGAAAGGTTCATTCTATCTCAGGGTCTACAGGGAGTAAATCGATAATTCGGTCAATACTCATAAACACCTGAAATAATCACAGAAAAATTAATTAAGTTAAAAATTAAATAGAAAAATAAAACAAAATGAAAAACTAACAAATTCACAAATAATGGCTTTTTAAAAGTCCTCAGCAACGGCGCCAAAAACTTGGAATGACAAAAATGTGCAAGTATACACAATTGCAACAAGTAATAAAGTGACAAGTAAATGTCGAGTTATCGTACCCACAGGGACTGTAAAAAGAATTATTTATGAAATTAACTGTTAAACACTTTGGTGATGAAAAATATTTTGGTTTTAAAAAGATGCTTAAAAATTAATGGTTAAAAACTAAGTAAAATATTTAAAATAAAACAAAGAGTTCTAATGCAGGATTTCAATTAAGATTTAATCAAGATGACATAATTGTGTTGGATTAATTACACTTCTTAACTTAGAATTTATTATACTCATGCTTATGTTGTTACGAACACGATAAATTGCTAACTATTGCTCATACATACTTATTAAAATAACTAATCTCTTGAACATTTTTCAATGTAAATTCAGACAATTAGTCAATCTTCATAAGCATATAAAAGTTTAAGTGAGGTAACAAAGTGTTTCTACCTTGAAACAGTTTAATCACAATAATCTTTCAAGTTATACAAGGCACTAATATTGGCAGATATAATGTTAATTTAACCATCAGCTACCTTAGATGATTAAACATGCACTGAGTAAGTATTGTGTCAATTAATTATAATTTCAATACGATTAAATAATTAATTCTTTAGCAATCTCACATTTATAATGCAAGAATAACTTAGGCATGATTTTACTTAATCAAGCATTTTACTGAGACCTATAACAGCATAAACACAATTTTAATAATTTAAGTAGACAAAATGTAACCAGCCCAACACGAATTAAATTCAAGCTAAATTAGTTAGATTAATAATTTCAATAGCATAAATATTCATAAACATGCTCATCAAAACAACAACGAAAAATTAAAAAGATAGGGAACAAGAATCAAATCCAGTGTTTCTCCGTGGCTTGATTGGTTGCTCCGTTCTTAGTTCTCCATTTCCCTCAGCGACCAAGGTGGCTATGAAAACCTAATTGCTGCTCCAAAATGGATGAAGAAAAACCTCTTTTCCAAGAGAAGAAATCGGCACAAGAACAAGGGGAAATGAGTGGGAAATGGAGAGGAGAAGTGAGAGAGGAGAGGAGAGTTGTGAGAGAATGAGAAGTGAAATGAGGGATGCTTTGAATGATCAGTAAAGGGGGGCTTTTATAGCTGAATGTAGCCGCTAAAAATAGCAAAAAGAATCAGGCAAAGAGACCTCCCTTGGCCAGCCACACACATGGCAAAGTTGAGAGTTTCAACTTTGCTATTTTAGGCTTAGGGCAAATCCATAAAGCCACAATTAGTGAAGGGCTTGAATGCGACTTTGACAAGTCTTCAAAGGCTTCTTTGCAGCTTAATTATTCAGCTAATGAGCTCAATTGGGTCAGCACTTGGTCAGTTTTTGGGCTGTCCAATTTGTGGCCAGTTCGGTTCAATCGGTTCGGTTCAACTGGACCCTTTTCTTTCATAATTTAATTAATAATAATTTATTAACCTAAATTAATTTAGTATAAATTAAAATTAATTATTTTATGAAATAATACACATATTTGTGGACCGTCTGAGACTGGAAATTAATTCACCTTGATACTAAAAATTGCTTCTCGGTTTTGTTCTTCTAGCAGTGTCTACCGGTCCAATTTTCGCCCTTTGCGCGAATCTGTCGAAAATAATCAAAATTCATCAAAAATAATTATAAAATTGACTAAAATTTGATATGTTCATATTTTAATACAATTTAATTATTTTAATAAAATTAATTATTTTTCGACAAGAATTTTACCGAAACTACACGATTTTAAGTAAAAACGGGTATGAAAAAGTATATAAATTTTTGTGTTTCCAGTATGTTTCTTGGATTATTATGTAATAGTCACAACATTACTCATAGTGATAACTATGTATATGATTCTCAGACTTGAGATCATCATTATCTCAACATCGTGAGTCGTATATTTTGATACAGTCAAACGTCTTTTGTAACAGGTTGTACTAAAAAAAACTGATGTTGGATCTACCACAATCTATGTAATGGAACATGGTTGATCAATATAGGATTTGTCCCTCCTACATAAAGGAACCAATATCTTAGGCCACTTGATTGAGTGAGACTAGAAATGCATGGTCGGGCTCGAATAAGTTCATATGAGATACCACCGTTATTTGTTTGTTGTAGTCTACTCGAGATATCAAGAAACATGAGATTGGATTATAAAAGTGTAACTATTCCATGACTTGTGTCCAATCTAGATATAAAAGACAAAAGAATGTAATATATGAAAGGTTTATCACAGAAAGGTTATGTCGAATTATGACTTCTTATAACTTAGGTAGCAATGATGCATTGCTAGATTCCACACATTGCTTGTATTATTAGAAATGTTCTACTATTACTTCTAATGTTACAAGAACCTACATGGTCACACCCTATGGTTAAAATGAACAAAATCAAAACACAGTTGGTATTATGTTTAGCTATCACATGAATTAAATTAATTTAAGTTGACAGTTAAATATTAAAAAAAATTAAATGTACAAGCTTGTTGTACAGAGAACATAGTTAAAATTAATATATGAATTTGATTCATATAAAATTTTAATAGAATATAGTTTACCAAAATTATTATAATTATAATTTTAGTCAAACATTAAAACATGGTGGTTATAATTCTTTTTGGAAAGAATATAACATGTTTAATGCTTTTCGTATGTTCTCCATAGGATTAATTCCATTTTCAATATATGCATATTGAAATCCCCAATTAGCATAAGTGTGTTTTAAAAGAAAATTTAGAAAAAAAAAAAAAAAGGTCTACCAACCGTTTGAGATATTTCCTACTCTTTAGCATTGATCACATCTTTTGACATAAGTGTATGCGTCTTTAAATAAAGTTGGCCAATAATCCAACATGCAATACTTTAGCTGTTGTGTGTGATCCTCCAAATGTCTTCCACTCGGAGAAGAATGGCATTAATATAGAATTTTGGTTGCCTCAGTTTTGGTGACACACCAAAATATCATTTGATCTGCACATTATTTAAACAAAAAAGGTTTTTCCTAGAAGTAGTGCCTTACATCACATAGGAATTTTTTACTTTTTTGATAAGACATACCTGGAGGTATTATTCTACTAACCAAGAAATTATCATAATTAACAAACTATGGGGGTTCATGAACTTTACTTACCTCAAAGATGTGCTGATCCAAAAAGTTTTCATTAATCGAAACAAAAGAATGAGACCTTATGTTGTTATAACCTTGACAGATGATTTGTTACTTGATTATCGACTCTTTTCCTATCTTGGATCTCAAAATCAAATTCTTGGAGTAAGAGTACCCATCAAATTAATCTTGGCTTGAAATCTTCTTTTTGTAAGTACTTTATTGTTGAATGATTCGTAAAAATCGTAACCTTCGTACTTATAACTTATCAAAAGAAAAAACAATAGCGAGTAGTTCTTTTTCAGTTACTGTGTAATTCAACTGGGCTCCTGTGAAATTTGACTCGCATAATAGATTGGATGAAAAAATTTGTTTCTCCGCTGACCTATTACAACTCTTAATACAAAGTCACTTACTTCACATATTAATTCGAAAGGAGAACTCCAATTAGGTGTAATGATAATAAGTGTTGAAATAAACTGTTGTTTCAACTCATCAAAAGCTTTCAAGCATATTTCATCAAATTTGAACGATGTATCCTATTGGATCTGGTGTTCTAAGTATAGTATTTTCACCAATATACACTTATAAATTTTTTAACAAATTGGTTAATAAAAAAAATTCATTGATTACATTAATATACTTTGTATAATTGTCCTCACATGGTTTTTTCATGCAAAGCAAAACGAAAGCAAATGTTGCTCATTGGTTGTCTAAATGTTTAATAAATGCTAAGCGGTATTACGTGATTAGATCGTAGTATGGAGAGACAGCTTGTATTAGTAGACAAACCTAAACATGTTTTTAGTCTAATCAAAAATGAGCTAACCGATTAAAAAACTAATATGTCGTTTATCAAGTCCAATTAGGGAGATGTCTTAGCTTGGGCATCGGAGCGGATGACTCCCAAAAGATAGAGACATAGATGTGACTGACTGGATTGACAGTACATTGGACAGAACCCAAGCAGAATAGATCTTAAATCTATTTTTGGATTTATTCACTTATGACATTCATAGTGTGGCATATCTAAACCTTGAGTGGATGGTGGACAATGTATGCGTGACTCGTACATTTTGATGTAAGTAAAAGCCTGAGTTCAAATAGATAAGGAACCGAAAGTTGGTGTGTTGGGTGTACGACTTCTGTAGTTTGTAGCGTCATTCACAACAGTAGAATTCATAGCCCAAAACATGGGTAAATGATATCCTCTCATTGGCATTACATGGTTGATGAAAAGTAAACATGATAACATGGCGGCGGGTCATCCATCTTTGTGATGGATGACTTGATCACTATTTGATAGTGATTGACTTTTCACGAAGGAAGATGTAATGGTTACCATGAAATAAAATAGAATCATATTAGGAGAACGGATATTATGCCAAAGAGATCAATGATATCCTATGAGGGTAACACACTAATGAAAAGGTTATTGGACAAGCACTGAGTAGTTACTTCATAATGGTATTTCGTTGGGGAGAACTCAGTCATGATACTATAGTGGAATGACTTCGTAACTAAATGAGTTATAATTAATAGGCAAAAAGTCAAAACTTAATTATAAATCATTTTAGCCTCAACTACATACGTCCAACTGGTCCCTTCGCTAACTCGTTGAAACTAATGAATTGTGTGTTTAAATAGAAATGAACGGAATGAATAAAAAATGAGAAATGAGAAACATTCATGAATGATTATGGTTTTCATAGAAATGGAGAAATAGAATCATTTGGAAATGAATGTAGGATTCCAAAAATGAAAATGGAAACTTGCAATCCTATATAGGATTACTTAAAAGATGATAGAAGAATGAGTTTATGTGTTCGGACTATTTTGAACCCGAAAATGAAAATAAATCATTTAGTCATAGTGAACATGTTGAGTTGTAACATATTGAACAAATTTCCTCAAAATTTTATCAGGGTGTAAAATCATCAAAATTTTAGTGGAGTAAAATTAGGATGAAAAAATTATTTAATATGTAAATATTAAAGTTTATTTTGGAAAATAGAAAAACTGAATTGGGTTAGAGCACATTATAGTACTGGGTAAAAAAAGGCCTAGTAAGTACTCGTAATTGGACCCAATGTGAGGGAGGCTAAAAACCCCTCATGTAATATGAAGGGCCCAAAACCAATCTATTAGAAAAATTACAAGTATACTTAGATGAAAATACTACACTTAGGGCATTAAATCTAATAGATATAATGAAATTATAGAAGTTAAATAAATGTTAAATCGTAGAGCATTTACCAAAAACCCGAATTATCCGTCGTTTGTTCTTGCCTTCCCTTTTCCTTTCAAAACTCCCACGTTGTTTTTAGCTATGAATAATAATTCAACAATGCATTACATTAATTTCCAGCTCAAATCACAATTTTTCATAAAAACATGCAAATTTAGCAATTTACTCAATTTAGTCCCTAAAACCGAAACGATTATAACTTTCTCCTTTAAGCTTCGTTTTTCAATCCGTTTTCAAATACATCCTCTGTAACCCTCTAGAAATAATAATTATAGAATTTTCCTATCAATATTGACATAATTGCATTTTAATCCCTATATTCAAAATTAACAAATTTCACTTTATAATTTAGTCCTACTTAACATCTAAGCTTAACATGCAACCATTTAACACAAAGGGCTTCAAGAATCATCAATGGAAACATTTTAAAACTTCAACAGATTTGCAAAATAGTCCCCTGGCTAGTTAAATCAAGCTCCTGTGATTTCAAACGTAAAAATTATAAGAAATGGGCTTGAAATCACTTATTAATTGAAAGGTTGAAAGCTCGAAATCCCTAACCCTTGTTCCCTTTCTTGCATTCGGCCATAAGAGAGAATGTTTGGAGAAGATGATGAGAATTATCATCTTTTCTTTATTAATTTTAACTTATATAGTTAGGTAAAAATATAAATATTAGGATCTTTTTAATTAACCTTAATTAACCCATCATTAACTTAATTGAAATCTTATTTACATGGATGATAACCTCATCATCCACTAACCATAATCACATATTGGTCCAATTGCATAATTGAACCCTGAATAACTTACAAATTTACAGTGACTAACTTTTACGTTTTTAATAATTTAGTCATTGTACCTTAATTACTACCCGTTCAATAAAATTACTAAATAAAAAATCAATAACACTATAATAGAATCGTAAATATTAAACAATAGTATTTGCTGACTCAATCGTTGAAGTATGGGGTTTCGAAATCACTATTTTCAGTACTACTAAAAAATGGTTGTTACACAAAAACACCAAATTTCTCATAAAAGCCCTAAATATTTGCCAACATGAACTTAGACAAAAGAAAATCAAAAGTTGGGATCCTTACCTTCAAATAGTTGAAGAGGATGGATGGATTCTTGCTCAAATGTTGTAGTTCTCCAATCTTCAAGAATTTTTCTGCACTTTTGAAGAAAGCTCAAAGAAAAAGTTGAAAATTTGAAGAGAAAAAAAGAAATCTTTTTTTGAAGCCTTAACTGGTGAGAATAAAGGAAAGGATCTATGAGTGTTTAATAGGTTGAAATGGGGGGCTTAAAGGTGTAACAAATGTGTTTTAATGTTACAATTCGGATTGGGTTACGACTTGAAAAAGTGTCACTTGCAGAATTTAGAATCGGTGTCGCGACACTAGACAATTTGAGTTTTTAAGATCGCAACATGGAATATTGTATGTCGCGACATTAACAACAATTTCTAATTAAGCAGTCTGGCCCTCAAACACGCTCTTTCACCCACAATTTTCAATCATTCTCAAATAACATCTAATTCTAACTTTGTCTATGCAATTTAAAACCAAAACAATAATAGTAAATAAAAAAACTAATTTACAAATCCAAAAGTTTATAATTCCAATAAAGTTCAGATCGACTTTGCCCCCGAAATGAATATGTAAGTAGGTGCTCAACACATTAATTTACCTTTATTCTCCAATAAAGCAATCCGCAAGTCCTCTCTTCAGCTGGATGGGTTTGGTTTTCGAACCTCCATCATCTTCCACAACTGGCTTTAAAGTTAAACGTGCAACTTTAACCACTCAAAACAACCATCATTAAAATCATCTGAATAAATAATATATTTATCCAATCTAATCTAATATCTTATAATTATATTAATTATATGAATTATTATAGTTAATATGTTGCCTATTAAAAAAAATTGAATAATATATATATATTTTTTATAGTTTGTACAAATGAATAAATAATGATTAGGAATTTTTTATTAGCATAAGATTTGAATGATAAAAATAATTTATATACGTAATTAATTCTTATTTTGAATAATGTTGCTTTCTAATAATTATATAAAGTAAAACTATAAAAAAAATTATGATTTGAAATTTTATTATTATAAAATTTAAATTGTATTTTAATTATGTTCATTAATTTGATAAATAAATATTACTTTACACGGATTATAGTATTTTGATAAATGAATTGTTAAATGATTAACTTAAAATTATATATATAAAAGCACGGGTAAAGAAAATATTTTGAACTAACCAATATTTAAAAAAAATCAATATTATATGTGTTGTTTATTGTATTACTAAATTTAGCATTTACAAATATTTTTATTATTATAAGATTTATCATATTTATAACCAAGAATTTTAACTTTATTAAAATATTTGATTAAATAAAATTTATTATCATTTATCATGTTTATAAATATGAGTTATGAACTTTTGTTTAGTGAATTTATATAAAAATAAATGAGAAGTTAAATTTTATGTTTATATTTAAATTACTATGTTCCGCTAACAAAAAGGAGAAAAGGAAAAAAATTTATATTTCTTTCGTTTTAAATAGTAAAGTTGTAACATTTCATTTATAAAATTCTATAAATAATAAATTTATGTAATCAAATATAATATATCTGCGATCTATCATGATCAATTTATTAACTAGAAAATAAAGAAAACAAAATAAAATTTAACAATGAAGGAATTAATTTATAATATTTTAAATTTTTTTAATAATTTGTACAAACCCTTAAATAATTATTAATTTTTTTGGCATAAACTATACTGACTATTCCTAAACTTTGTTTAAAATTACATTTTAGTCATTTGACTTTCAAAAGTTACATAATAGTCATTAACGTTACTAAATTATTACATTTTTTTCACTTGGGTGTTAACTTCCGTTAGAAAATAATGTTGTTCCATAATTCAAAGGGTTAATAGCTAATTTGATCCCTAAGCTATAGTTTCAAAATCAGTTTGATATTTTTAAAATTTTCTTAACAAGTGTAATTTTTTTTGAAAAAAAGGTCTTAAAAATAAATTTAAAAAAATTCTTAATCAATTGCAGCAAGCAAAGCCAAGAAATTTACTACTAACTTTTCCACATCCAATCTCATAAAAAAATCATACTCTTTGAACTTTCACAAAAGGAAATATTAAATACCCATTCACTTTGATCCTACTCTTTTTTTTTTTTTTCCATTTGCTTTGTTGTTTTATACTCTCTTCATTTTCATCTTTCTTTGCCTTTTTTCCTCTCTTTTTTTCATATAGATCGATGTTGACTTTTCTCTTCTTAGATATTTAAAAATAATATATACATTTTATTTATAGTTGAAAGTAAAATTTTGACTTGGAATTTGAGAAAGTAAATGGTGGATTTGGAGAAGAACACTATATATTATAAATTTAAAAAATATAAAATTTCAAAATTTAAAGTTACTCAAAAAAAACCAATTAATCTAGTAATTGGAGTTATAGAAAAGAAATGATGGGTTTAGAAAAGAGGTTGTGTGTAACACCCCATACCCAGTTCGATCATCTGGCTTCAAAATCAGTTTTTCCTTTCATAATCTATGTGAAGCATGATTAACAAACTAATTCAGGTCCTAGTCAAGCTTTCAAAAGCTCTAAAACAGGTTCGAGATTAAATGAGGACCAAATTAAAACTTTTGCAGCAGAATAGGGCAAACATAAAAATAGGGGTCACACGACTGTGTGAAAGGTTGTGCCAATGTGTGTGACTGTGTGAACCAAATATTACTAAACATGCAATATCCACATGGGCTTGTAACCAACTCATGTGAGGCACATGCTCGTGTGGTAGGCCATCCAGGATAATTATTTGTCATTTTACAAGTTATCATGAACCAAACAAGCCTATGCTTCAAATAATATCTAAATGACCAAATAGCTTACATAAGAAACAATTATTATTAAAACCAAATCTTGTAACAAACCATTCATATGACCATTTATCCATTTCATGTAAGAATTTACCCATTTCTAAGTTTAACAACTTAAATAGTCCACATTTATACAAAAATTCACTAACTTCATTATATACTTTCTAACTCAACTCAAAACATACCATATATATACATTTCTTAGCCTTCTAACCAATATGTCTCAATGACACGTTTTCACAACAAGATGATATACATATAACATATTCCATCCAATCATTTCATCACCAATATGAATACCTTTCAAAACATTCATCTCAACCTTGATGAAACTTATCAACTAACAAAAAAAATCACACCTAACATAAGTGGTCAACAAGAGTTATTTATCCAACATCTTTATACACATCCCAAATCAAACATATATATATTTACAATCCATGGAAACCAAACAAGAGTTCACATCATTTCCTTGCAAGACAACACATATACATTTAACCTATTTACATGCCACATAACCATAAAAGATCATTCAAAAGAACTATTGAGTCAAAAGCTGGATAGTGTGAGCTTTAAAGAGATCCAACAGTCATATTCCAGGAAACGTCAACAACAAGATACAGAAAACAAAATCTAGTAAGCTTTACGAAAGCTTAGTAAGTTCATATAAAAAGATATACGTTAACTTACACAGTCCACATCTATACAACAATTCACTAACTTCATTACATGTTTTCTAACTCAACTCAAACATACCATATATATACATTCCTAGTATTCTAACTAATATGTCTCAATGACACCATTTTACAACAAGATGATATACATATAACATATTCCATCCAATCATTTGATCACCAATATGAATACATTTCAAAACATTCATCTCAACCTTGATGAATCTTAACAACTTTTAGAAAAACCACACCTAACACAGGTGGTTAACAAGAGTTCTTTATCTAACATCTTTATACACTTTCCAAATAAAACATATACAGTTAAACCTCAATAAATGGATACTCAATAAATTAATAATCTCATGAAATAATAATTTTTTTCAATCCCGACTTGGCCAAAGGGATAAAATAATAACCTTACTAAATGCATAAGATAGTAATTTTTAGAAAAATTCTTAAGGGCCCAATGAAAATATAAAATAATAATTCATTTAAATATACGAAAAATTTTATATACAATACATAAAATATGCATCTATAGTTAATTACTTCTTTGCATGGGAATCAAATACAATTTCATCTTTAACTTTTAGAATGGCATAAACCAAATCTGATATAATCTTCTCATGTTTAATTAAATAATTCTTCATGGTATCCACAGCTAGAAAAGCCTCTTTTGGAGAAACATGTGGTAAAACACTACTTTCATCTAGATCTTGCTCGTCATCAATTGATACATCCATTACTCCTTGAATAATTTCTTCATCCATGGGTGACTCCATCAAATATTCATTTTCACTTGGATAATTCAAAATGTGCTCAAAATCCATGGCATTTCTATAGTGTGAGAAATTACTTCTTTTAATTTATGAATGCCTTTAACATCACCAATTTCTTGTTCGAGAGGCATATCCTCCTCGAATCAAATTTTGCAATGTCAGAAAAAATTTGCAATAGTTGTTGACTTCATATCAATATTCCAAGCAACATTAATAAAATGGATTACATCCAATGCATTAATCTTTTCATGATTTATTTCTTCTTTCTCGTAACCTTCCAAGATACTAGAATAAAAGCAACGCCGATAATAAATCTTAACTACTCTAATAATTCCAACATCACATGGTTGAATTTTTTATGTTGAATTTGGAGGCAAAAAGAATAATTCAACGATTCTCAAGCATTCAATAACCTTGGGATGGGCTGGGCAATTGTCTACTATAGGCAACACCTTTCTATTAGTCATTCTAGCATCAAACCAACAAATAAAATCTTAAAAAAAGTAATCCAATTATTCATGCTTTTTTATTGGCTCGATAATGACAGTTAAGATTGTCAATATTCATATGTTTAAAGCATCTAGGATTAGCAAACTTACCAATAACCCAAAGAGGCACTTTATCTGAACCATCCCCATTGCAACAAACTAAAACAGTAAGTTTTTCCTTATCCTTTTTTTGTCAGTCTAATTACTTTGTAGCTAGTGAATGATCTTCTTGCAAGCGATAGAATAAGTATGTTTCATCCATATTATAGATATCCTTCCAATCAAAATTTTCCAATTTAGCTCTTATTTGAGGTAAAGTATCTTCAATATTCTCCATAATAACTGAACCACTTTCACCAAATCTTTTATAAGACTTAATCCCATGTCTTGCCTTGAACCATTCTAGCCAACCAATTGAGAAGTTACATTCAGAATTTGCATCACCATACATTTTCTGTAGAAACTCTTTTACTTTAGTTTGAATCATTTCTCTAGTCATGTTTACTTTCTCTTAATATTGGAGAAATGACTCATACAATACCTTCTCTAATTCGGGATATTTGGTTGATTTGTGCCTTTTAACATTGCTATTCTTTATCTCTTTTGACAAATATTCAGATGAGCTTTTAAGAGCATTTGATATGATTGGCTAACACAGAGATCAAATGTTTGTTGAACCCATTATTGCAAATCTTTTTTACTTCAAAAGGGGTGCTTATTTTTGTACTCACATAATGCTTTTCTCATCTCACTTGTTAATGTAGACTTTTTTACACCTTTCAAATGGGAAGCCATGGAGGAAAAGATTATATGAATTATAATATTATGATATGTACATGTGTTTTATTTATAATAAAACTTTTAATCTATCCGATGAATAAATACGTATTGGATTTTGAAACCATTAACTCTTTTTTTTTTCTTTTTGGTTACATGAACCAATTAATTAACTCTCTTTTTTGCCGTATGAATCAATTAACTTTAATTCATTGCACCTACATGTATATTGGATTTTGATAATAAAAAAAATCCATGCATAAAGTATGAAATATTCTCTAAATTAATAAATATTAATTTATTGATAAATTAATAAAATATTCATTTATCGATAAACTAATAACCTTGATAAAATAATAATTTTTCGGGTCCCAAGGGTATTATTTTATAGAGGTTTTACTGTATATATGTACAAACCATGGAAATAAAACAAGAGTTCACGTTATTTCGTTCCAAGACAACATATATACATTTAACATATTTACATCCCACATAACCATAAAAGATCATTCAACAGAACTACCAAGTCTAAAGCTGGATGGTGTGAGCTTTGAAGAGATCCGACGGTCGTGTTCGACGAAATGTCAACTACAAGATACAAGAAACAAAATCGAGTAAGCTTTACAAAAGCTTAGTAAATTCATATAAAAACATATACATAACTTAGCTTATCAACCAAAAATATTGTTATAACTATCAGGAGCACCATAGTGCTAACAGGATAAGCGTTTATCTACCCTATTGGCATGCCAATTGTATCCTAAATGTTTACTAAGTTCAAATGAGCACTTATTGTAACACCCCTAATCTCGTATCCGTCGTCGGAATAGGGTTACGATGCATTACCAGACAATACACAGCTTTCGAATAATCATTTAATAACACATGTCATAATTGCATAACTAAAACATATAGCTGATTATATCTTTTAAATAAACTTTAAAAGAAGGTAATCAGATTCATATTGTGCATATAATCAAATTACACTATAATAAGCATGCCTCTAATCACACCAAATAAGTCATATTACAAACTTGTGTTCACCAACATATGCGGGCTTAACTAAAATGCCAAGGTGATCAAATAAATTTCATTGAGTATTAAACTATACAAATTTATTCACATTAGAAACATACCATTCAAACAAAATTTAATGAACACACATTGCTAACATTTCATTCTTCTATTCGGTTAACAAATATCATTTAAAACCACAACCAAACCATGCATTACTCACTAATATTAATCATCAAATCAATCATTAATAAACATGACATGTGTATACATATTAAAACTGTAACACCCCAAACCCGGCCTAGAAGTTAGGCCCGAATCTGGCAATGTCACATTGAAGGGTTGCTTTTAAAAAAATGGTTTAGTTAAAAAATTAGTTCGAAACGAAATATGCTTGATAGGAATTTACTTAGTTAAAAATTCTAAGAATTAAATTAAATGAATAATTAGAAAAAAAACATGTTTATTAAATATAGCAGTAACTAAATAAAATCCCAAGTAAATAATGAAATCGAAGATACATAGCCTTATTACATCACAGTGGAGATTTAAAAGTAATTATCATAAAACACTTAATAAATATATATTGAAAATTCCTAAGTAACTTGTAGTGTGGCTATCTCCGAGTCCTCTCCCACGTTGAGCCGTCTATTGTAGATCACCTGAAATATAATAATAAGGGCATGAGTTTCGAAACTCAGTGTGTACGACCCTTGGCAATCAAATCACTCCAGTATACACATATCACATTGGGCCTAAGCCCTAACAATATCGGTGGTCTGGCCCTTAGCCTACATTGACCTCATATCATACCAGAATTACATGTATGCAAATGTTCCCATCCCAAATCCAACCGCTACACACCACTCGTACCAGCCCAACACACCTGTGGGGATGTCTACATCAACCCACCCATCCTCTACACACCAATGGTAGCACACACAACGGCACTACTCTTGTTGCAGCAAGACTGCTATATATGTATGGTGTAGCCAAGCTACTCGGTGGCTTGAAAGCCTACGGTGGATCCACGGTCGTCAAGCGACTATGCAATCCTCAAAATACTTCCTTCGTATCATCAAAACCCACCCAAGTGCAACATACAATTCATGAATGCATCATACACATTTTCACACATTTTCACATATTAAGCACTTAGGGGTATTTTGGTCATTTCACTACCCAGGGGTATTTTCGTAAATCTACCCTACAAGGGTATTTCGGTACTCCTACCCTACGAGGGTGTTTTAGTAGTTCTACCTTATAGGGCATCTTCGTAATTTTACCAGAGAAGGGTATTTTTATAATTTTATCCTAGAAGGGTGTTTTCGTAATTTTAACCTAGAAGGGTATTATTGTAATTTCCTAATGATACATATTTTAGTTATGGATTTTGGCCCATCAACAAGTCCTCGCGGCTAAGATGAACGGACATTATGCACCAGGTAGGATTCAAGAGAAGAGGAGGTGGGTCACTTGGACCGCTTAAGTACCAGGCTCTTCCATGATCCAATCTTAGACATGCATATGCCGGTTGCCACACCTTAGTCTATTGACTTGTCTACAGGCATGTTTATTACTTAGTTAAGTTTTCTGAAAATTTAAGAGTCCATTTAACTAGGCCTAAAGTCCATTAAACCCTAGCATGCATTTCTACAATCCCATAAGGCTCACTAGGCCCAATCATGTCCATTAAACCCATAAAACCCCAAATATGCTTATGTAGCCCATTAGGCCCGATCATAATCCAATCATGCAATCATACAATCATGCATGTCAATCCATCATACAGTTTCATATCACAAATTTGCCACTTTGGGCCCACAAGTTCGTGGGGCCCATTAGGGATTTTGTGATTTTAGCTTTTTCTTATTGTCGTGTGTATAGTGTATGTACACACTTGGTTGACAACTCGCACCTACACTATCCTTAGTCTTGACCTACAATGAAAACCACTTCCAAATCAACTCCAAACCTTACTAAAATTTTATCAAATCTCGAAGCCTTACTGTAGCCTTACCGTGAACCTTTGGCTTTTCTAGCCTTTCCTTAGCGAATAGTCTCGAATATTCCTAGATCTACATCAACACACATATTTTATCAACATCAAGTGACTCGTCTTCCACACGAGTCACCCTTATGGCTACACATATATTTGGCAACCCCTTAAGAAACCGAAATTGAGAATGAGACACTTACCGAAACTCACCTTCAAACTAACGACCTAGATATCTGCTGTTTAAGCAATCAGCTTTTCAACACTAATTTAAGGATGGTAATCAAAGGCGAATAGTGATGAAGGAAAAGAAATTGGCAAGGAACCAAAGGTATTCGGCTTTTAAGAAAAAGAAGGGAACGACTAAATGTTTCGACAAACAATAAATGGCTATTTGGCAAAGGAAAAATTCGGCAAAAATGGAACAAAGGGGAGAAGAAGAATTCGGCAAGAGGAGGAGAGAAAAGAAACTATATGAAAGTAAGGAAAACCCTACTATGAAATTCGACACTCCTTAAATAGCTAATAGCCGAACCTAGCCTTCCCTAAAGTCCAATTCGGCACCATCACTTCCCCTCTCCCAATCTCCTACTTTTTCTCCTTTATCCATGCCTTAAAATTCTCTCCTGATCACTTCCTATCAGAGTCCATGCCAACGCCACTACCAACCTTCTAGAAGGCCAAAATTAAACTCCTAAAAATACTAAGCTAGGATCCAAAACTTAACCAAGGCCCAATACTTTTAGGCCCAAAATTTGGGGTGATACAAAAACATTTAGTTTACAAAACCTTAATCGATATTATCATGTACATCATTTTCTAATTATGCACCTATTTCCATAACAAGCATACATATATTTCTAACATCTTATGTGCATATTAAGTAATACCAATTTGAATGCAAATATTGATCAATTTATAAAACCCATTTCGCATACTTAAAACTAAATTTTATGTAGCTAATAAAATCTATACAATGATATATATATATAAGTAATTTGCACCAAACACATATTTCGGCTATTATCATTATAATACAAACACAACCATCAAATACTAACCTTTAATAAGCTAATGTTTACATTTAGATCTCAAACATCAATTTCCTATTGAAAACCAAACTAGAAATGTCAATCCAAAACAACCAATAAACATTTTTCATTTCCTGCCCACTTTAGCCGTACCTAATGGTCATTCAATAGCCATGTTATAAATATAACTAGACAAGTTAACAAGTACCAAAATCCAATAATATATTTAAACCCAATTATCATATCAAGCCGAATTATATTCACATCAAGCATCTACACCATGTTTCATATCAAGCATATCATTTACAAATATTCTTTAGTAATTACCAAAATAAACTTTAACCATGAATAAACATAATAACCTCAAATATTAATAAACCGAATCAAACCTGTTTCACCTATAAGCTATAACTAAACTTACCTTATTACCAAAACACTTAACAAAACCTTAACCAAAACATATCAAGCATAATTCACACATACAAATATATATATATACCATGGCCAATTGATCAAAACTAGATATGTCCATCATTTGATCAAAAGCATATAAATCAAACTTAACATAATTAAATAAGCCATTTTCGCATGACTCATATATACAACCTCAAAATCAAATAAAAACATAAACTAGCCTATACAAGCCATAGGTTTAAGTTTAAACTTATAAAAGTACCAAAAACAGTCGATAGTGTGATAGACTTCTCTGACGATCCCTGAGCCCGTAACTAGCTTCCAAAATCTATAAAACATAGAGCAAACACATACAGAGTAAGCTTTCATAGCTTAGTAAGTCATAAGCAAATAAAACATTCAATGACATTAATAGCTCAATTTAATTAAATCGAATCCTGCTGCCATATTCACAAATACATTTTCAAGCATGCCAACTTTACATAACAAAACTTATAGCTATGCATCATTTTCTACTTAGCCGACTACACATGTGATCAATAGCATAATTATCTTTCACTTCAATGTCATACTTACATCATTTGGCCGAATGTATGCATTCATTTATGTATACACATATTTCACACTTAGAACATCACATACTATTACCATTTGGCTGAATATAAATTTGCATATAAATACATATAATACCATTTGCATCATTTATAAATTTATAACTACTTTTCTTATAACTACTTACCTTATTTTCATATAAACATTTAACTAGCACATACCTGCATATTTTAGCTTGGTTACACATTCGAACTTAACTTATCATTGCCCGTTGAACCATTCGGAATTAAAAAGGATACTCGGATAGTCGAACATCTCATACAATGCCAAAGTCCCAGACGTGGTCTTACATGTAATCACCTATCGATGCCACTGTCCCAGACAGGGTCTTACATGAATCAAATACGATGCCAATGTCCTAGACATGGTCTTACACGTAAATTACAAATCGATGCCAACGTCCCAAACATGGTCATACACGAAAACACATATCAGAATCCTATGTCTTGACATATGTATCCTAACTATTCTTAAGGTTCGTACGGGGCTTTCGGACATCGTATCCTGATTGATTCAAGCTCGTAAATATTTCTCCCACAATTATACACATTCGGCTAGGAGCACATATACATGTAAATATTTCATACAACATAATTATATATATTTAATTGAATTTTACTACATTTATTTGCTTATAAACTTACCTCGGACAACAACGATCAGAACAGAACGATTATACAATAACTTTGGTTTTTCCCCGATCCAAATCCGGTTTCTTTGGTTCTTAATATAAACATATTCAAATTAAACTTATTTAAACACACATTCATTAAATTTAGTCCAAAAACACATAAATGGGCAAATTACCATTTTTCCCTTGACATTTCACACTTTTCACAAATTAGTCCTTATTGCCTAAAACACAAAATATGCAAAATTTCACTATACCATGGTTAGGCCGAATATTCACCTTGTTCATACAAGTCCACACATTTCATTTATTACACATTTTAGTCCCTCAATTAATTATTTTCACAATTTAGCCCTAATTTTTCAAATTCATCAAAAATTCAAATACAAAACATGTTAATCTAAAACATATATTTCATAATTCATCAACTAACGTCACAAAGCTCACAAATTCATTGATGGCATAACTCAAAATCTTCATCAAATTCAAAAATTAAAGCATGGGCTTTGTAGATTTCATAGCAACTATCTCAAAAACATAAAAATTATAAAAAACTAAGCTAATTACATACCTTAATCAAGCATGGATATGGCCGAACCTAGCTTTCTTTTTTCTTTTTCTTTTCCTTTAGTATTTTTGGCTTTAAAAAGATGAACTAATGCACTAACTTTAACTTATGTTTTATTATAATACATTAATTTACTTATTTACTTTATTAACCTTTGTTATTTAATATAATAATATTATAAAATATGTACATAGCCGTCCATCACTTTGTTCCATGGTAAATTTGCAACATAAAGACCTCCTATTAAAAGAACAAAGCAATTTAATACTTTAACAATTAATTAGCCACTTTTACATTTTATGCGATTAAGCCCTTTTATTAAATCGAACACACAAACGATAAAATTTTCACATGAAATTTTTACACATATAAATTCACATACTGTAAACACCAAAAATAATTTTAAAATATTTTTTACTCAAATTTGTGGTTTCAAAAATACTATTCTGATTAGGGTCTAAACCGGGCTGTTACACTTATACATGATTCAAGACATTCATATAACGAAAACATTTTCGAGAAGTCAAAACATGTATAACAATCATCTTAGATTCATATGTTACTCTACACAAGATATAATCATCACATTCATTCATTACTCAACATAGAATATACTCATAACATAAGTAACACTTTTCAATTTAATCCCAAACTCAGATTGGTACCTTTTTCATGCAATTCAAGTCATGTTTCACAATATATATACATATTTAGATTACAATCAAATAGAGTTCAAAAATACGTATACTGTATGAACTTAGCTATGACAAATAGGGAACGAGATTAAACACAGGGACTATTCTACAGTTTTTCTTTTTCCCCGATTATCAACAATTTGATCTATATAATAGTTAAAATTCAAATTATCAATTCCATATGCATTATAACACTCAAACACATTCATATGACCTTTTAATTGCATTTTACACAGTCTCATTAAACTTTTACATTTTATTCATTTTAGTCCCTAAAACCGAAACAAGTATAGCTTTCACAATTGAACTTCGTTTTCCATTTCGATTTCAACTATGTCTTTATATATCCCCTAAAAACTAAATTCAAAAAATTTCATGTCAATTTCCTCAACTTATCATTTTAGTCCCTAAACACAAAAATAACAAAATTTACTTAACAAAATAGTCCTAAAACATTTCTAAGCTTCAAAATCTTCCATTAGTCGTCCAAAAAGCTTCAAAAACAATAATGACAATTTTAAATATCTTTAATAGTTTTGAAAATGGAGATATAAAATAGCTAAATCAAGTTACAACAATCTCAAAAACATAAAAATTAAGAAAAATAGGTGAAAATGGCTTAGCATGCAAAGCTTCAAAGATTGGCCAAATACTACAAAGTCCAAAAATGGTGGTTCGGTGATGGTAAGAAGAAAGAGATGAAAATTGGCATTTTCCTTTTGTTTATGTTTTAATCCACTTTAACTAAGCTTTTTTAACTTAATTATAACTTCAAAATTAACATATAAATTATTAATTATTATGGTTTAGCCGTCCACTAGAGTTTGAAATTGCCTAGTTGCCATTTTGGCCTTTGAACAAATACAAAATAAACATTTTAGTTAACAAAAATCAATAGCGATAATGTTTACAATTTTTATGATTTAGTCCTTATACCTTAATTAATCATTTAAATCATCAAAATTTCTAGACCAAACCCCAATTCACCTGTATAGTAGATCCATATATATTCAGTAGAAATATTTATGAGTTCAGCTTACAAGAATGAGATCCTAATACTTCATTTTTCAAAACCACTGACTTTCAGTACAAACCACTTAACTAATCGTTCTACAAGTAAAAATTATGAGATCAAGATTCACTAAATCATTAGGTTTGACTCGTAAATATTAATTAATAAATTTCCAAAGTCAAATGATGTAAAGAGACAATAGCCCTCTATAAAAGGCTATCAGATTTAGATTGAAAGCACGACTTCAAATACCCATTTCAGATATCAAAACTCGTTTCTCCAAATTTTTAAGTTTCTCTAAATTTTTAAGTTTTCGAAATTTCAGTTTAAAATTATTTTCCTTTTCAAGATTTAATCAAACTTTAATTTTAACTTACAAATTACAATTACGATTATCACATTTCAAATTCCATCCTTAGATCATCAGGACAATCTGGTATCAGAGCCAAGGAGAAGCAGGTATTTTTAAGTTTTGAAAATATTCAATTTGTTTTCTATATTTTCAAGTTCTTGTTTAACTGCCTTCATTAATGTATTATTATTTTGCTGAGTATTGATACACAGTCCAGTTAGCCATGGGTTAGGCAGTCAAGGACAAAGTATCCTTGTAGGCAACTATAATAATCTAGAAATCGTGATAGTAGAACCCCTTCTAGGAAATAAGAAATTGAAGAATGTTTCCTTTCCTTAAAAAAACCAATTCTTCTGTAAGATTTATTTCTAATCAATTCCAAGAGTCCGATCAAACCTCAAACAACACCGTTAATGAACAGGAAGAACATTACAAAAATATTCCCCAAAGATTTGACAATTGGACTTTTCCAAAAGTTCCAACAAACCAAGTTTACAAGAAAACAACTATTACATTATAAAAACAAAAGAAAGGAGTTTACCTATTCAAAAAGAATAAGAAACAATCCAATTATTAGATAAAGTCGTCATTAATAAACTCAAAGAATAAAAATACAAATATGTTTATTTTGGACTAGTATAAGTAGGTGTCAAACCTCTTAGTGTTGAAGCCATTAAAAATACCTCAATTTTAATTGTCTTAAGAGACCAAAGACCCATCATGTTTAATGACTCATTATTAGGAACTATAGAAACAAGCCTATGTACTGGCCCAATACATTTTAATTGTTATCCAAATTTTATGGTTTCTTTAACTGACAAAAATATTTTACAATCTTTAACCCTCCAAATACATACCCATAACTACAAAAATGCTTCCTAGTTCGGAAGTACTAACTTTAGTCTACAGAC
Source organism: Gossypium stocksii (assembly GCA_020496765.1). NCBI lineage: Eukaryota > Viridiplantae > Streptophyta > Magnoliopsida > Malvales > Malvaceae > Gossypium > Gossypium stocksii. The sequence goes on from CM035624.1 coordinate 51,010,479, forward strand.
TCCACCACAAAGCTATATATTCTATAGTTAATACCAAGGCTTTACTTCAAAGGCCAAAAGGAGAAACCCTCTTAATAGAAACAGATACTTCAAGATCTCAAACTACAATTCCAAAAACAATACAATGGCATGAAATAAACCTTCCTGATAAGTGAAAACTTGAGGGTGCTACAAACCCTGTGACACCAACTCCAATAAGAAACACTTCATTAAGTGAAATTTCTTAATACCAAGATGGCATAGTTGAATTAATATTCAACAAGCCACGAAGAATGCCTCCAAGACATTCCTTCGAAATAGGAAGTACCAGCATAGCTTTTAAGAGGTTAAATTTAGAAGAAGAGTCAAATCTAGAAACACAAACGGCAAATTTTAGGGTAGCTAGAGCCTCTATCTCTTCTATCACAACAACATTTAGAATGAATTTACAAGGAATAGATAATTCCTTAAATATAGCTCAACCTATCTATGCCAGACAGGAAGATAGTCCCCAAAATTCACCTAATATGTCACCAACATATTCATCAATGACTAATAATGCAAGAGAAGGAGAAAATTCAAAAATATTTGTTTTAGAAAAAACTTTTGAGATAAATAAGGAATGGTGTAGAAAACATTTTTATTCCAACAAAAATAAGCAAAAAAGAGAAGATTACTTTAAAAATTATAATGATAAAAAAGAAAGCATTTTTCAAGAATATTATGAATTTATGAATACCCATAAAATTCATATAAAATTCTTTAAATGGTTTGAAGGATATTACTCAGAATCTGTTAATACAATAAAACATAATACTAGATGGCAGACTAATAAAGGAGAAGTTGAATCTCAATATCCCCCTTTAATGGAGGTTCAATATCTTCACAAAAATACTGGAATAAAAACAAATCCTTTAAGAATGAGAGCTCCAGATGCAGGAGAAAAAATCTCATCAAAAGAAATTAAAATGATAGTAGAACAAAAAAACTATACAAATATCGGTCTTCATACAATAGGAAAACAATTAGATTATATTGAGAATTTGGTAGAAAGTCAACAGATTAGGAAAGAACCAATAAAAGAGGTAACAAAAAAAAGTTCTAAATAACTAATATTTACACCTTATGAGATTACAAAATCTTTCCAAAAATCCCAAAATGATTTCTTAACAGATGTAATGGCCCATTTTTGCCCGGGCCCATACCATACAAAAAAATAATAAACGAAAAACAGAAAACAAAGCCAAATAATACCCAATCCAAAGTCCATAACAAAATATAACCCAATCAAATTAACCCCAGGCCCAACTAATTCATTACACAGGCCCAAATAAATTTTAACCCAAATCCAACCTAAATCTACGGGTCCAATGGCCCAATACCTAAATGAGCCCAAATGACTTAAACCAATTCAGTTTCTGGAAACCCTAGGTTTCCCTTGCGCCGTAGCCTCCCTCCAGCCCTCACCTCTAGACTTCATGCCGCCGTCAACGCGCTAATCGTGCCCTTATCGTCGTTGTATGTCTACCTGCAAAAAAAAGGGTAATTAACAGCAACAATCAAATCTTGTATTTTTTTAGATTTATTTTTTGGCTATAAAAATTAAGTGTAATAGATAAAAAGGACTTACGATTTTAGAAAATAAAAAAAGAGAATACAGAGGTATTTTTTTATCCAATATACATATTGTCATATAGATTACAAATATGGAGTTTTAAATTTTTTGATTTACCTGTTCTGACGAAACAAAAGAAGCCGAGGGGTTTTCATTCTCTTTGGTGCTTTTGGGAGTGCTTTTGAGATTTTTTGACTAGGGATTTGGGGTTTTGGGAAGCCTATAGGACCGAAATAGTCCTTTTCGGGACTCCGACCACAGTATACGGCATCAGAGGTGGCGGAACACGGTGGCTCGATACTGAACAAAGCCGAGTACGAGCCAGTGCTTCGAGAGCATTCTTCAAAGAATCTTTCTGGTGTTTTTTAGGATCTGATAAAAATGATTTTTTAAACTTTTTTTAGTATTTATAGGCTAGTAGTACGACGTCGTTTCGGTATGGTCCATTAATAACCAAAACGGCGTCATTTTAAGGCCAAATCCACGCATTGACCCAACCCGCTCTAAGGATCCGTGTGTTTTTATTAAAAAGAAAATTTGTGCATATGGTCCTTCCAATTTTGTGGCTTGGTTCAATCAAGTTCTATATTGTTTTTTTTTAATTCGACCCTAAAATCTTGTTTTTGTTTCAATTTAGTCCTTGGGCGATTTAAATGAGGATTTAGGAATGGTGTCGTTTCAAGTAATAGGGCATAATTCCCAGTTGGTCCCTATGATGTGGCACGCATTTCAACTTGGTCCTTATCCATTTATTTCTTCGTTTGTTTTACCTTTGCTTTTATTTCTGTTTTAATTTAGTCCCTTTTTGTCGAATTTTAACTTTTTTTAAGTTTGTCATTCATTTAAATATTTTTATACTAAATCATTTTTATTTATTATCCACATTAGGTCATTTTATTATATATTTTTTACTTATTATATATATTATCTCTTTTATATTATTTAGTTTTAACTTTATCTTTTATAATTTAAAATTTGTTGTATTCTTTTAAATTGTTTTATTATTCAGCTAAGTTTCTTTTTTTATGTTATTTGTTTTAAATATATATTGTTTATTTCGTTCTATCATATATATGTATTATTCATTTTAAAATTTGCTATATTTTTTTTAATTGATTTGTTATTTATCTTTTGTATATCATTTGTTTTATTTTTTATTTGATTCCTTTTATATGAAATTCTATTTTATTTCTTAGTTTTTATCTTATGTATGTTTTTTAATTATTTTTTACTTTATTTTTTTATTCTACTCCTAAAATTTAGATTTTATTTTTCTTATCACTTTCATTACTGTTTTCATGCTCGCCTTAAGCATTGTGTAACTTGCTAGTTTATGTTATTCTTTCTTTTAATTGTCTATATTATCGTTAAATGTTATACGTCATGTAATTTTCGTGAATTACCTTTTAGTATTTGTGTTTTGTAATTTATTAATGCAACGTTTTATTCACAAATCATCGTTTTAGAAAAAAATACATTTCATTTAATTGCTACAGTTTATTTCAATAGTTTTCAAAATAAAGCAATACTCGGTATTTGGGAGCGTCAAAGAAATTGTGCCTTCACTTACTGGGTTCCAAGTTTTTTCGTTTAACCCAAGTAACTGAATATCCTTTTGAACTTAAATGCATGAGTTTTGAAAATCAAAAGACAAGCTTAATTTCGAGGGTTTGAAATGTTGTATCCTAACTCACTAGATGTGACATTTTATTTCTTCGAGATAAGAGGGTCTTAGCATCTAATTCGATTTATTCAAGTTTTCATTATATATAAAAAGGATCGTATTTTAAAATATTTTCAAAATTTTGACATTAAGACATCTGTTAATCAATTAGGTACCAATTTTGGACATATCGAGGGTGCTAATCCTTCCTCGTGTGTAACCGACTCCCGTGCCCATTTTCTCAAATTTTATACACCAAAATCATTGTTTTAATAAATCAAAATGTTTTATTAAAATTTTAAGGTGACCCGATCACACCTCGAAAAAAGATTGGTGGCGACTCCATTTTCATTTTTTCGTTTTAAAGTTGACCCCATTTTTCAAAAATAAAAATGGTTTTGATAGCTTGGCGAATCTGTTGGGGGCTTTAAGAGATTCAAGCTGTAGATTGATTATTTTCTGTCTTTTTATCAAAAATTAAAAATTTGGTTTTAATATATGATCCTTTCACTGCATTTCATCCATTGTGTTTTATGCATGTTTCTGTTGTATTCTCGCACATTGCATTGCATGACTGTTTGGTTACACTTTTTAAGTGGGAGTAAGAAACTATGCCTCTGTGAGGTTTTCACCTCCGCATAGGCTAGTGGACTACTTCTGGGATACATTCGTACCTATGTCTTCGTGAGATTTTCATCTCCGCATGGCCATAGGGAAATGTATTCCCCTGAACTGAACTCGATCCATATGAGCCTATAATGGGTGAGAATCGAGGAATCTGCCGGTTCAGGTACCCTTTCCTTAGAACTAAATCGCATATAATGAACCCTAGGAGCCTACCCTAGGTAGAACTATGCTAAACCCTAGCAGTCTCCCCAATAGGTGCTTGATTATTTTTTATCTGCTTTGAGTTTTATCTTTGGTACATGATACTGACTTGTGTGTTTTATTTTGGTTATGATTGCATGCCATTTCATATTTAAAAGGTATCGATTCACATTCGACTACTAAATAGAAAGATGGTTATGGAGAACGAATTTCTTGATAAAGTGGAAGATAATGCGGCTGTCTGTATATGGTCAGAGAAAATGCAATTAGAGAAAGGGGATAGCCTAGCTGAAGGGTACACATCGGAATTGTGGGACTTCACCCGTATTAGTGTGACGCAAAATGAGCTCGAAGAATTGAGAGAGATATGGGCCCATTGGGATGATGAGATTAAGTAGCTGTTTTATTATAATTATGGTGACCTACCTTATCTCTTCAATATCAAGGTGGACAAGCATTTGTTTCGGGCTATGGCTCAGTTTTGGAACCCTGCCTATAGTTGTTTCACTTTCGGGAAGGTGGATTTGGTGCCCACTGTGGAGGAATATACAACATTGCTTCGTTGTCCAAGGGTCCAAGTCAACAAGGCCTATTCTAGAGCTGCTAATGTCTCGACTTTTGTGAAGAAGTTAATGAATATCGTCGGGATAAGTGAATAGTAAATTATAGCTTGAATCCAGCAAAAAGCTGATGGTAAATGCATTCCTTAGGTGAATTTGAGAGACATGACTCTAGCACATCCAGATGTAAAGAAGAGAGTTAATGTCTTCACCTTGAGCATTTATGGATTGGTAATCTTCCCCAAAGCTTTAAGACATATAAATGAAGCGGTCATCGATTTATTTGATTGACTTGACAAGCGGGTCACACCTGTTCCTGCAATTCTGGCTGAGACATTCAGATCTTTGAGCACATGCCGAAGGGCGGGTGAAGGTAGATTTATTAGATGTGTGCAATTATTGTTAGTTTGGTTCCATAGTCATTTCTGGAAGGTGGACAAAGTTTCTTACCAAGTATTCTTTGAGAACTATTCCCCATTAAAGGAAGTAGCAACTACACCAAGGATAGACAACATATCGGAGGAGAAGTGGATAGCAATCCTCCAAAATCTCCAAGAGCAAGACGTTGAATGGAAAGCTGCTTGGATGGTTCCTGATGAAATTCTCTACCGGTGTGGAAGTTTTGACTGGGTCCCTCTGCTGGGAATTTGGGGAGCCGTTGGATATGCTCCCTTACTTGTATTGAGACAATATAGGTCAAGATAGTTCATACCGGCAACACATGGGCTAGCTCAATGTGAGTTTTTGTACAAGGGAGATAATTACAAGAAAATGGTTAAGGAGATTTCTAACACTTGAAATCAGACCTGCCAGATGAAGAGATTGGCCGTAGGTCCAATGGCGACCCCAGAGTACAGTGGATGGTGGAGTAAAAGAGTTAATGACAATATCCCAGAACCAAGTTCAGAAGGTGCTCGACCAATGGAAGAATACTTACAAGTGGTCCCGTCAGAGCTAGAGATCATAAAGTAAGATTTTGAAAGGAGGAATTCGAAGCTTGAAAAGAAGATAAAGCAACTGGAGGAAGAGAACATACATTTGAGGTTAGATGTTAATGTTCAAAAGCTAGAGGCTAAGAAGTTAAGAAAAAAGAAGAATAAGGTTGAGGAAGACTTGGACAGTTTGAAGATAGATTATAAGAAGTTGCATCTATTAATGAAAACTTGCCAGATTGGGAAAAACATCAGAGCAATGGCGACAAGAGTGTAACACCCCTTACCCGAGACCATTGCCGGAGTCGAGCACGAGGCGTTACCAAACTTACCTTACTAGTTCAAGGCATAAAAATTTGCTTTTAAAATTAATTCATTCAAATTCATCCAATATATCCCTAAAATGGGCCCTCGAGGCCCTAAACATGCAATTGGAACAGTTCGGGACCAAACCGGGAGCATTAAAAAATTTTCGATTACTTACACAAATTAAAACAATTTATTACACTGTTCAAAATAAAATTGTCCACCTGGGTAATAGTCACTAAATTAATTATAACATGAGTTACGAAACTCAAAACTTAAATCCATAAATTTTCCCCCAAACTAGGCTCGTATATCTTCTTACCATAATTTTTCCAGAATTTTTGGTGTGGCAAATTAGTACAGCTTATTAGTTAAATGTTCCCCTGTTTTGTAGCCCAGCGAACCTAACCTCTCTTCCTTGGGATGTTCCCTGTCCTGCCAAAGCCATATATCTGATATGGACTTACATGGGATGTTCCTCAACTGTCTCAACCTGCCAATGCCATATGTCTAATATGGACTTACATGGGATGTTCCTCAACTGTCTCAACCTACCAATGCCATATGTCTGATATGGACTTACATGGGATGTTCCTCAATTGTCTTAACCTAAAATATCATGACATTCCATATCCCATACATTCCTAAGTTTCAAACGGGCTTTCTAACACTTTTTCTCTATTACCTCGTCTTTGTTTCAACTTGGAATATTATCATAAAATAAATGTATATATGCTGGAAATTAACAACATTAATATAAAATATTGAAATATTGCATTTATTTACTGTAAGCTTACCTTGGTGCAAAATACGATCAACTCGACAACTTAATTCTCTACCTTTTTCTTTCCTCATTCTATCCCCAAATTTCATTCTTCTTGATCTATAATTAGCAAATTTAGCTTATTTAATATTCACATTTATCAAAATAGTCCTTAACTCTAACTTTGGCAAAATTATAATTTTGCCCCTAAACTTTTGCATATTTACACTTTTGCTCCAAAGCTCAGAAATTAAATTTTTTCCATAATTCATATGTTTTAGGACATGCTGATCATTTTCCCTTAACGGCAACATCAAATTCTCACTCTAATATGTACTTATGAACATTAGGTATTTTTACCGATTATGCCATTTTACTCCTTTTCACTTAAAACCGAGCAGCACAAGTTGTTTAACATAATTTAAAACTTCATATTCTATCATAAAACATCAAAATAAACATATTTCACCTATGGGCATTTTTCCAAATATGAACCCTAGGCTAAAGAATTGCTAGAATATGCTAAATCGAGTTACCTAGACTCCAAAAACATAAAGAACATTAAAAATGGGGCTAGAACGGACTTACATTCGAGCTTGCAGGCTTGAAAAACCCTAGCCATGGTTTCTCCATGCTATATTTGGCCTTGAGCAAGAAGATGAGCAAATTTTTGCTTCATTTTCCCTTTTTAATTCTTTAAATTTACTAAATGAACAAAATGCCCTTAAAGACTTTTCTTTCAAATTTGTCTTATTCATGCCCATTTTTGTCCAACAATTTAACCAATGGTTTAATTACTGTTTAAGGACCTTTAATTTAAAACTTTATAACAATTGGACACTTCTAACATATGGAACTCAACTTGTGCACTATTTACAATTTAGTCCTTTTGACTAAATTAAGTGCCCAAACGTTAAAATTTTCGAACAAAATTTTCACGATATCTTTACGTGGAATCATGGATCATAAAAATATAATAGAAATAATGTTTTCCTTGTCGAATTTGTGGCTTCGAAACCACTATTCTAACTAGGCCCAAAATCGGGATGTTACATTTCTCCCCCTTTTAAGGATTTTCGTCCCTGAAAATCTTTACCTGTGAATAGGTTTGGATACTGTTTTCGCATAGCCTCTTTGGGCTCCCATGTAGCCTCCTTTACCCTATGCCCATTCCATAATACTTTCACAAGTGTAATACTTTTGTTCCTTGGTTGCTTGACCTCTTGAGCTAGAATCTTTACCAGATCTTCACAATAAGCCATGTCTGGCTGAATCTCAACCTCTGCTTGTGAAATCACATGTGCCAGATCAGAACGGTAACGACGTAACATGGATACATGGAACACATCATGAATCTTCTCTAACTCTGTCGGCAAAGCTAATCGATATGCTAATGGCCCAACTTTTTTTAGTCACCTCAAACGGTCCAATAAAACACAGACTTAGTTTGCCTTTCTTACCAAATCTAAAGACTTGCTTCCATGGGGATACTTTCAAGAACACTTTGTCACCAACTTGATACTCAATCTCTTTTCTTTTCAAGCCTGCATAAGACTTCTGTCTATCTTAAGCTACTTTCAAGCAATCTCTGATAACTTTCACTTTCTCTTCAGTTTCTTTAACTAAATCGACCCCGTAAATCTAATTTTCTTTAAGCTCTGTCCAATACAAAGGTGTGCGACATTTACGTCCATAGAAAGCTTCATAAGGTGCACTCTTCAAACTCGACTGATAACTATTATTATAAGCAAACTCTACCAACGGCAAATATTTTTCCCAACTACCTTGAAATTTTAAGACACAACATCTGAGCATATCCTCAAATACCTGAATAACTCTTTCTGACTGGCCATTGGTCTGAGGATGGAAAGCTGTATTAAAACTCAACTTTGTGCCCAAAGCTTCCTGTAACTTCTTCCAAAATCGCGAAGTGAATCTCGAGTCTCTATATGAGATAATCGATAACGGTACTCCATGTAGTCTGACTCTCTCTGAAATATACAACTCGGCCAACTTGTCAAGTAAATAATCCATACGAATTGGAATAAAATAAGCCGACTTCGCTAGCTTATCAATCACAACCCATACTGCATCTTTCTTTCTCAGTGTTAACGGTAATCCTATCACAAAATCCATAGCAGCTCAGTCTCATTTCCACTCAGGAACTAACCTAGGCTGCAATAAACCTAAAGGTACCTGATGTTCGGCTTTTACCTGCTGACAGATCAAGCATCTAGAAACAAACTCTGAGATATCTCTCTTCATTCCTACCCACCAATACATTTTCTTCAAATCATTATACATCTTTGTACTACCTGGATGAATAGACAAGGAACTGCTATGTGCTTCCTCAAGATCTTTCGAATAAGCTCATCATTCTTTGGTACACATACCCGATTTCTGAACCTCAACCAACCATCAGAATTGATCTAAAAATCTAACTCTATACCCGACTCACACTGAACTCTTTTGGCTTGCAACTCACTGTCATCTTTCTGAACCTCACAAATTTCTTCAAGAAACATTAACTTAGCTCTTATTTCGGCTAAGATAGAACCATCATCTGATAAGGTTAAACTAGTGTTCAAAGTTCTTAATGCAAACAAAGATTTTCTACTCAAAGCATCAGCAACTACATTTGCCTTGCCCGGGTGATAATCGATCACTAGCTCATAATCTTTAATCAACTCTAGCCATCTTCTTTTCCTTAAGTTTAAATCTTTCTGAGTCATCAAGTATTTCAAACTTTTATGATCAGTAAATATTTGACATTTCTCACCATAAAAGTGATGTCTCTAGATTTTCAACGCAAATACAATGGCAGCTAGTTCTAAATCATGTGTCAGATAATTTTTCTCATGTGGCTTTAGCTATCTAGAGGTATAAGTAATTACCTTTCCTTCCTGTATAAGTATATAGCCTAGTCTATTCAAGGATGCATCACTGTAAATCACAAACTCTTTACCCGATTCTGGTTGTACTAAGACAGGAGCTTTAGTCAACAATGCCTTTAACTTGTCAAAACTCTGCTGACAATTTTCAGTCCATTCAAACTTGACATCTTTCTGTAGCAATCTTGTCAATGGGGTAGTTATCATGGAAAATCCGTCTACAAATCATTTATAATAACCGATGAGACCAAGAGAACTTTTAACCTTTAATACATTCCTAGGAGGCTTCCAATCAACAATGGCTGAAATCTTGCTCGAATCAACTTTAATACCTTCACCTAAGACTATATGTCCAATAAAACCAACTTCCCATAACCAAAACTCACTTTTGCTAAACTTGGCATAAAGCTGATTATCTCACAAAGTCTGTAAAATTGTTCTCAAATGCTTTGAATGCTCAGTCACATCATGAGAATAAATCAAGATATCATCAATAAACACAACTACAAATTTATCCAAGTAAGGTCTGAAAATTCAATTCATTAAGTCCATGAAAATGGCAGGAGCATTAGTTAAGCCAAATGGCATCACAAGGAACTCATAATGGCCATACCTAGTCCAAAAAGCAGTCTTCGGAACATCTGACTCTTTAACTCGCAACTGATAATATCCAGATCTCAAATCTATCTTGGAGAACATAGTAGCTCCCTTCAATTGATCAAACAAATCGTCAATTCTAGGAAGTGGATACTTGTTCTTAATAGTTACCTTGTTAAGCTACTGAAAATCTATGCACAATCTCGTCAAACCATCTTTTCTTTTACAAAGAGTACTAGTGCACCCCATGGTGAACAACTAGGTCTTGCAAAGCCTTTGTTTGTTAATTCCTGCAACTGAACTTTCAATTCTTTCAATTCTATTGGAGCCATTCTATAAGGAGTAATAAAAATCGGTGTTGTACCCGAAACCAACTCAACACCAAATTCAACTTCTCTAATAGGAGGCAAACTTGGTAGTTCTTCCAGAAACACATCAAGAAACTCACATAACACAGGCACTGATTCAATTTTCAACTCTAGATCTTTAGTATTCAACACAAAAGTAAGATAAGCTTCATATCCTTTCTTCTAGCATTTCTGAGTAGACATAACAGAAATCATGGAAATTGAACTATCTGACTCATCTAAATTAACCCAAAGAATTTCACCATTTTCACATTTCAACTCAATGAATTTCTTTCCACAATTCACTATCACGTTATGCGCAGTCAACCAATCCATATCAAGAATCACATCAAACTCATCAAATGGCAATAGCATGAGATCGGCCGAAAAACAGTAACCTCTAATCATCGAAGAGTAATTTTTACATACTTTGTCTACTAATACATACTGGCCTAATGGCTTCGATGCATTAATCACAAATCCCGTAGACTTTATGGACATGTTCATACTAAGCATCAATTTCATGCAAACATAGGAATGGGTCGAACCTGAATCAATCAAAGCAATAACATTAACATCATGACGAAAAATGTACCCGTAATTATGTCGGGGGGTGCCTCTTCACGAGCAAGGATGGCATAAGTCCTTGCGGGTGTTCTAACATCTGGTCTCACAGTTGAATCTTTAGACACACCTTTATTAACTTCCCCTGTTTTTGGGTTTCTCTGTGGTCTACCTTGAACTGGAACGTTCCCAGACCTAGCACTCTGTAATTCTTCCTTTTTAACCATTTCTGGACACTCTCACTTAAAATGATCTAGAGCACCACACTTGTAAAAACCACTCTCATCTGCTCGACATTGGCCAAAATGACATCTACCGCACCGCGGACACTCTGGTCTGCCTGGTCAGACACTACCTACACTTACAATTGAGGTAGTCTAAGCTTTCGAACTCATATTTTTGTTATCTCTGTTTTTGCTCGAATACCCAGCTGAAAAGTTTCATCTTGTAGAGAACTCTCTAGGCCTCTTGGATGTAGACTAAAACAATCCGCTTATCTGTCTTTTCTTTATATCTTGTATCTCAATTTTTACTTTGCCTTTTTCTTTTTCTTTCAGCAACTCCTCTACCTTACATGCTCTGTCAACTAAAACAACAAACTCTTTTATCTCTAGAACACCAACGGATAGTCGAATATCATCATGGAACCCATCTTCAAATCTCTTGCACATAATAGCTTCAGTTGACACACAATCTCTAGCATAATTTCTGAGTGTGACAAATTCGTGTTCATATTCAGTCACTGTCATCTTACCCTGCTTTAGTTCAACGAATTCTTTTCTTTTCTGGTCGATAAATCTCTAACTAATGTATTTCTTATGAAACTCTTCCTGAAAGAAATCCCAGGTAACTCTTTCTTCCGGTACTACTGACACAAGTGTTGTAACAGCCCATTTTAAACCCTAATCGAAACGAGTGGTTTCGGGACCACTTAACTGAGTCAAAATATTGTTTTAACTACTTTTATATGTTTTACAGCATGATAAATTCATTGTGTGAAAGCTTCGTATAGAAATTTTATTGTTTACATAGTTAATTTAGTAAACAGGATTCAATCGCATAAAGTGATAAATAGGAGTTCTATTTCATAAAGGGTTTATATGGCTTTGGTTTCATTAATGCAAGTCCTTAAATGGTTATTTTACCATTTTAAAAGCTAGTGGACACTTATGTCCATATTACTATTGATTTTATAATGGTTTTAGTAAGGTTAAATTTGTCTTTTAATTATTATATGTTATATTAGTAATTAAAAACACAAAATGGCTTTAATTTTCATTCTCTTCCACCGATTTCATGAACAAAAACATAGGGTTTTTAAGCTTTTAAATTCGGCAAGCTTTGATTCATCAATTAAGGTACAGTTTTTTATCTGTTTTTAATGATGTTTACGTTTTTGAGATCGTTGCTTCGTATACTAGCCGACCCGTACCTCAATTTCTGAAATTAGTTGTGTCTTTAAAAAATGCCATTGATGAATCCATGTTGTTTTAATAATTTTTGGTGAATTATTGAAGGTTGTTTTGAAATATACAAGTTTTACAAAGTAGTTTTTGATGAAAATGAGTTTTATGCATTTAGTTGAAAAGAAATAAAATTTATGTGGCTAGAAATGTGATTTTATGAAAGATATGTGCTTGTATAAGGTATAGGGATATTCAGCTATGGTGAATTGAGGGACTTATTGTGTAATTTGCTATTTTGTGTTAAAAGGATTAAATTGCAAAGTGTGGAAAGTATAAGGAATAATTTGTAAATATACCAAAAATATATATTTTTGGATTAAATTGAATATGTTAGTGATTAAATAGCTAAATTTGCATTAATATAGATCAAGATAATCGAATCCCGAAACTTGATCGGGGAAAGAGAAAGGTAGACAAATAGACTCGAGATTCGACTAAACCGAGGTAAGTTTGTATAATTAGAATTGAATTTGAATATGTTTATAACTATTGCTTAATTGTCAAGTGGATCTATGAGATTGTTGGATTGTATTGCATATTGGTTATACATATATGAAATGACATGGAAATGTTTAAAGATTACAAATACGATCTGAGTACCGAGTCCCGTTTGAACCGTAGCAAGTCGTAGGATACGAGTGACATATCACTAGGGCTACAGGGTGGTTTGAGCTCCTGCATTGGTTGTGGACTCACCACAGCTCATGAGCTATATGTTCATCCTTTAGGATTACATGTTCAGTCTTCGGACTTACCGTTCAGCCTACGGGCTTACCGATCATCCTACGGGATTACATGTTCAACCTTCAGGCTTACTATTTCAGGCTCGAAAGAGCATATATGATGCATTGATGGATTACAGGTTATACGTATATACACTGTGTATGTATCACCCAAGTATCCCTCGATGTTCTTAAAGGTTCAACGGGCAATTACCGATACAGGTTACATAAAGTTCTAGAGATATATGTATTACATGTTATATGAGATTTACATGGACTATATGAATTGATTTACATGAATTACATGTTATAAGTATTGAAGTTATGCTCATGATACATGAATGTTGTATCTTATACATGAATGGTTATGAAATTACATGGACTAACAAGTGTATGCTTGTGAAATAGGCAACTTGAGTATATGAATTGAATTGGCATTGTTAATGTACTTATCTAATTGATTCGGTAAGTTTAATTTCTATGGTATACGGGCTTACTAAGCTTTTGAAGCTTACTCTGTGTATTGATCCCTTGTTTTATATATTCAGAAGCTAGCTCGATATTCGAACGAGTCAGAGATCGCTATCACACTATCCATCTAGCTATTTGGTACTTTTGGATCTATATATTTGAAATGGTCATGGCATGTATAGGCTAGTTACTAAGTTTATGTTTATGGTTAGCTTGTTAATGAAAATGATATGTTTTGGTACTAATTCAAGCTATGAGTATGGCTTGCTTCGTAAATGTTTAATCCATTTTGAATGTTTTATATGAAGTGTTTATATGGTAAGATATGTTATGAATATGAGAAGTAGTGATGTTGATTAATTAGCTATGGAGTTGTGGAATTTTTTTGGTATAAAATGGTATGTATTTGGCATATGTTTATATGGTGATGAATGGTTGTATTTGAGCATGAAATGTTGTGGCTAGTATGGCTATGTATTGCTTGTAGGAATTGACCCATTTTGGGTGGCAAGAATGGCTTAAACCAAGCCTACCTTGTGCCACACGGGCAGAGCACACAGGCGTGTGACTCAGCCATGTAACCCCTGCACCTTAAATGTTTTAGGTTATTTTTCACACGGCCTAGACACGGGTGTGTCCGGTAGCAGTGTGGTAATTGACAATGTTGGCCACGGCCTGGACACACGGGCGTGTCTAGTAACTGTGTGAGATTTGGCAGTGTTGGCCACGATCTGAGTGAATTAGGCGTGTTTGGTGGAGCACGACCTTGTTGGTATGCACGGGCTAGGGACACGGCCATGTGTCCCTAACTTGAAAGTTTTCTCAAATGTTCTCCCTATCTTTCACATGTTTTCAATTTGATCCTAAATGAATGTATGTATGGTTATATGAGCTTTAAAGCATGATTGGATGAATGATTATAGAACTGTATTGTGTTTGTAAAGTTTAAAAATTTTACTAATTTTGATCTGAGTTACAAGTCCGGTAATGCCCCGTACCTATTCCGACGACGGTTACGGGATAGGGGTGTTACAAGTGTCTTCCACTAATGGTAAGCTGAATCTCTAAGAAGTGACACCACACACTTAATACACTCTGTGCAAGATAACTCATCAAAAACTCTAATAGTATTCTCGAGCCAAAATTCAGCTTTCTCTGCAACGTCATCTTTAGTAACCCGAAACTCTTCGGCCCCTTGTTTTCTAATTTTATCAACTGGTGGCTTCTCTCTTCTGACTGTATCTGTGACTGGGGAAGCTACATGGGTAGTCTCAGGAACATGAGGGGGTGGAGGTCTAACAGCCAGATTCGTGCGAACAAACTCGACAAACCATTCATTCATAGCTTGGAAGAAGGCTTCTCGAGCCCTTCCTCCCTAACTAACTGTAACGGGCCTTTCACTACTATCGAGTGGCACCATCCCTTTTGCAGGAGCAGGCGCGTTACTTTCTACATAATCTGCACCAACTCGTTCGGGATCCATAACTATAAGAGAAAAACATTTTAAAATCGTCAAGAGTCATCACACTATCAAAATATATGTATGGCATGTATAGATAGACTCTTACTCATACTAAATATTTCTAGAATCGACAAAACTCTTGCTTTAATACCAATAAATGTAACACCCCTTACCCGAGACCATCGCTGGAGTCGAGCACGAGGCGTTACCAGACTTACCTTACTAGTTCAAGGCATAAAAAATTGCTTTTAAAATTAGTTCATTCACATTCATCCAACATATCCCTAAAATGGGCCTTCGAGGCCCTAAACATGCAATTGGAATGGTTCGGGACCAAACCGGGAGCATTACAAATTAAAAACATCTATTACACTATTTATAATAAAACTATCCACCTGAGTAATAGTCACTAAATTAATTATAAATCAAGTTACAAAACTCAAAATTTAAATCCGTAAATATTTTCTGAAACTAGACTCAAATATCTTCTTACCACAATTTTTCCAAAATTTTTGGTGTGGCCAATTAGTACAGTTTATTAGTTAAATGTTCCCCTATTTTGTAGCCCAGTGGACTAACCTCTCTTCACTAAAAATCAATTTTCTCTTAGTACAGTTTTTATATAGTGATTCTGCTTATTTTTAATGAAAATAGACTCACAAAGGAATCTATACATATAAATTATAACTCATAATTCTTTCTATACAATTTTTAGTGAATTTCTAAAATCAAAATAGGGGATCACGAAACCCCTCTGAAGTAGTCTCACAAAAATTTAAATATCTCAGAATATAGACTTCATTTCTTTCTCTGTTTCTTTCCTATGAAAATAGACTCAATAATATTTAATTCTATATCTTATTCACCATTTAATTCTATTTCTAAAATTTTTAGTGATTTTTCGAATTCACGTTACTGCTGCTATTCCAAAACTGTTTCATGGCCAACTTTTACTCTTTCATAATTTCTTTGCATAAACTATCATTTAGGCATACATAACATCAAATCATGTTCTTAATTAGCCATTCAATAGCTAATCACTATCAAGTATTCACATGCCATTCTTTAATCGTATCATAAGGACATACACACAAAATGACCAAGTCTCTATACATGCCACAACTCAAAACATTTCAAATTACAAAATACCGAGATAGCCTTTGATTGTGTAAGATGAACTCCGATATTCTTACGATCCCCGAATTGGCTTGGCTACACTATAAAAGAGAGAAAGAAAAAAGACAATGCTTAGTTTACAAGTAAATAAATGACAACATTTACCAAGTATTAATATACTCATATTATACCATCAACTAACAAAATCTTTATTTTACTTCTCCTCTTACTCTTTAACTTTCCTATTTATCATTCCTTTACCTGAACTTTCTTGTAAAATAGGCTGTATATTAGCCCAATGAACTGTTTGGAATACTCATGATACTTTGTTTTTCTTGCCTGATAATAGCCTGCCAATGCCATGCTCTAGGCATGGTCTTACTTGAGATGTTCCCTGTCTTGCCAAAGCCATACATTTGATATGGACTTACATGGGATGTTCCTCAACTGTCTCAACCTGCCAATGCCATATGCCTGATATGGAATTACATGGGATGTTCCTCAACTGTCTCAACCTAAAATATCATGACATTTCGTATCCCATACATTCCTAAGGTTCAAGCGGGCTTTCTGATACTTTTTCTCTGTTACCTCATAATATCCTCATAAAATAAATGTATATATGCTGGAAATTAACAAAATTAATATAAAATATTGAAATATTGCATTTATTTAGCATAAACTTACCTCGGTGCAAAATACAATCAACTTGACAACTTAATCTTCTACCTTTTTCTTTCCTCGGTCTATCCCCAAATTTCATTCTTCTTGATCTATAATTAGCAAATTTAGCTTATTTAATACTCACATTTATCAAAACAATCCTTAACTCTAACTTTGGCAAAATTACGATTTTGCCCCTAAACTTTTGCTTATTTACACTTTTGCCCCAAAACTCGGAAATTAAACGTTTTCCATAATTCTTATGTTTTAGGACATGCTAATCATTTTCCCTTAATGCCAACATCAAATTCTCACTCTAACATGTACTTATGAATATTAGTTTTTTTTTACCTATTATGCCCTTAAAGACTTATGAGCAAATTTTTGCTTCATTTTCCCTTTTTAATTCTTTTAAATTACTAAATGACCAAAATGCCCTTAAAGAATTTTCTTTCAAATTTGTCTTATTCATGCCCATTTTTGTCCAACAATTTAACCAATGGTCTAATTACTATTTAAGGACCTTTAATTTAAAACTTTATAACAATTTGACACTTCTAACATATGGAAGTCAACTTTTGTACTATTCATAATTTAGTCCTTTTGACTAAATTGAGTGCCCAAGCGTCGAAATTTTCGAACGAAATTTTCATGAAATCTTTCTGTGAAATCGTAGATCATAAAAATATAATAAAAATAATGTTTTCCTTGTCAGATTTGTGACCTCGAAACACTGTTCGACTAGGCCCAAAATCGGGATGTTACAAAGAGGTTCAGGAAGAGAGAACTAAAGCCAATCAATGGGAAAGAAAATTCTAGGAGGCTCAGGTACATAAAGGGGCCCTAGTAAGGAGTTTGTCAGAAACTCAAGGTGAAAAGGTGACTTAAAGGTTAGAGTGGCAGAACTTGAAAAGTTACTTCATCAGTATAGAAGTCGTAATTCTGCGATTGAGCTGAAGTCGAGTTTAGACAAGATCGAAGAAATAAAGGGAAGAATAGAAGAACTAGAGTCTGCGTTACAAAACTGCGAACTCCGGATCGAGCTCCTTGAAGCAAGAGAAGGGCATTGGAAGGAATAGCTTCACTATTCTTAAGATCAAGTTAGAAACAGAGATTATATTATGGGTGAAGCCATGGCTCAGATTCAAGAGGTAGCTAATTATTTACAAACTTTGGTAGCTCAAGCTGATATGCTAAGTGTGAAATATGAGCTACAGTCAGACTAGGGTCAATAGCTAGCTTTGTTATTTGAAAAAGTTAAAACTTTGGGCATTAGGGCAAAAGCATACTTGTAATCCGTTTTATGTAAAAAAATTTGTTTTCTAATAAAGTTTTCAAAATGAAGTTATATCAGAATCGATACCTTTTTTTGCATTCATACATTTGTATTGCATTGCATCATATACATTAAAATCCATAGAAGGACCCTAATTATTTGAAGTTATTTCAGAGAGAGTTAATCTAGAACTAAACATCGCTACGGTACTCGCGCTAAGAAAAAAGATATGGACCAAAGATTAGAAAGACTCAAACAACTCCAAAGAGAGATGCAAGACCAGCTACAAATGTAAATGCAAGAGCAACTAGCCAAGATCTAGCAGGACATGAGGGACCAAATGCTGGAATCCCAAATAAATATGATCTCAGATGTCCCAACTGCTGACTGGGGTGATGGATAAAGGAAAAGGCCCCATGGCCAATACTGTGGAGGATAATGAGGACTATCCTCTGAGTTTTACCCCCAACACATGCACAGACACAACCTGAGGTGTACCCTCGAAAACCATCTATCATGATTAGGCCTCAATAAGGTCAAGCTGGTGCTTCAATACCAATGAACTTCCAAGTTGGCTCAGGTTCTAACCCAGGGGATAATCCAACTAATCTTGTTATCCCTGATTTAAGTATAGTAGAGAGGGAAGGGGCAAGAATGGAACTTCCAAAGCAGTTAGAAGATCGATGTAAGTGGTTAGAGGAAAGATTTAAGGCAATGGAAAATGCTGACAATCATGGTGAAATTGATGCTAAGGCTCTAAGTTTGGTCCCGGACTTGGTGCTTCCTCCCAAGTTCAAAATGCCAAAATTTGAAAAGTATGATGGGACTAGCTACCCTGAAGCTTATATCACTATATTCTGTAAACGGATGACTAGGTATGTTAACAATGATCAACTGCTAATCCACTGCTTCCAAGACAGTTTAGTAGGGGTAGCATCCAAATAATATAATCAATTGAGCCATGCCAGGATCAGTTCATGGAAAGACCTAGCGTAAGCATTCATGAAGCAGTATAGTCATGTGACAGACATGTCTTCTAACAGAATTACCTTGCAAAATATGGAGAAGAAACCGAATGAAAGTTTCAGGCAGTATGCACAAAGATGGAAAGAAGTTGCCATTGAAGTTCAACCACTACTCTTACAAAAAGAAATGATGGTGCTATTTACCAACACCTTAAAGGCCCCATTCATCACTCACATGTTAGGAAGTGCCACAAAAAGTTTTTCAGACATAGTGATGATGGGTGAAATGATCGAAAATGTAGTGAGAAGCAGAAAGATAGATGTGGGAGAGAGTATCAAAAGGTTAGCCCCAAGGAAAAAGGAAAATGAGGTCAACAATACAAGCACATATAACAAAGGGTACTCAAAATCAATTACTGTTAGTCAGCCAAGAGTAGTGACCATGGGTTCGCTAAGGTAGGAATTTGGCACAAAGAAAAACTCTGAAAAACTCCAATTCACCCTAATCCCAATAACATATAGGGAGTTGTATCAAAGTTTATTTGATGCACACGTGGTATCCCCTTTTTACTTGAAATTATTACAACCTCCATACCCCAAATGGTATGATACAAATGCTCAATACGAGTACCATGCAGGGATCACAGGGCATTCAATAGAAAACTACATTACCTTCAAGAAATTAGTTGAAAGACTTATTAAAATAGGCATTGTAAAATTTGATGATATGGCTAGTGTAGAAAATCCGTTACCCAATCATACTAACACTAGGGTAAACGCGATAGGTGAAAATATGGGGAAAAGAATAAAAACAAACGTTGCAAAAGTAAAAACCCCTTTGAGATGGGTCTAGAAGGAAATGCTAAAAAGGGGATTAATTGTATCAGATTTGGTAAGCAACTATGAAAAAGTGAGGGACTACTGTGAGTTCCATCATAGAAAGGGACACATGATCCAAGAATGCATTTAATTCAGGGCCTTGGTGCAAGGCCTGATGGATAATAAAGAGATGGGATTCTATGAAGAAGATAAAGAAGAGGAAAACATATGCGCATCAGAGGAAGAATCCACGATGAAGGCCCCAAAGGTCAATTATCCGGTGGTCATCATTTTACGACCTACAAGCCACGAAGCTGGAGTATAGATAGCACCAAAAATCATAATTCAGAAACCCGTAGTCTTCTCTTACAAAGATAGTAAGAGAGTTCCTTGGAATTATGATTGTAATGTGACAATACTGAGAAAAGAGAATTCAGTCAGTACCTCAATGGTGGATCAAGACAAGGGTTATTATACGCTTAATGGAAGGTGTTATGATTCGGCAAATGTGCGAGCAGAACCCATAAAAGGAAAAGCCTTGGTGGTGGAACAAAAGCAGGAAAAAGCAGCCAGGCCTGAGCCACCTTTTAATGAGCCAGTAAAAGAAGAGGAAGTAAAGGAATTCTTAAAGTTTTTGAAACACAGCGAGTATAGTGTTGTGGAACAGTTGCATAAACAACTAGCTCGCATATCTGTACTTGTTTTACTCTTAAGTTCAGTAGTGCACCATAGTGCATTAATGAAAGTGTTAAACGAAACATATGTAGCCAACCATATCTCTGTCAACAAGCCAATATTCTCAATTCACAATAGTATACATCGATGATGTATTAGTGTTTTCAAATAATTTAGAAAAACACTTCAAACATTTATCCATCTTTATAAAATTCATTAAAAATAATGGTTTAGTAGTTTCTAAATCCAGGATAAGTTTGTTCCAAACCAATGTTAGGTTTTTAAGTTACTACATTACCCAAGGAACCATTACCCCAATAAAAAGGTCTATAGAATTTTCTAGCAAATTCCCAAACAAATTCCTTGATAAAGTCCAATTACAAAGATTCTTAGGAAGCCTCAATTATGTCATAGACTTTTATCCAGGTCTTAGCAAATTATGTAAACCATTATATGATAGGCTCAAAAAGAATCCACAACCTTGGACAAATGACCACACCAATATTATCATCCAAATTAAAAAACAAATCACTAAGCTTCCTTGTTTATATTTAGATTATCCAAATGCCCCCAAGATTGTAGAAACATATGCTTCTGAAATAGGATACGATGGGATCCTAAAACAAGTTAAAGGGGGAAAAGAGCAAATAGTCCAGTTTACTTCCAGACACTAGAATCCAACTCAGCAAAATTATATTACTATTAAAAAAGAAATTTTATCAATTGTTTTATGCATTGCAAAATTCCAAAGTAATTTATTAAATCAAAAATTTCTTTTACGAATTGATTGCAAATCAGCAAAAGAAGTTTTACAAAAAGATATTCAAAAAATTGCCTCAAACAAATTTTTGCAATATGGCAGGCAATTTTGAGCATATTTGATTTTGATATTGGATACATCAAAGGAGAAACTAATTCTTTGCTTGATTTTCTCACCATAGAGTTTCTTCAAAAATTCCACCTAAACTCTGAGACAAAGGAAGAAAAAATAGGAGAGTCATCCAAAACCCAAATTTCCTTAAAACCAATTAAGCCATGGTATGAAATTTGCCATGAAGAAGAAAATGAGGGATCATCATCCTCATCAAAATCCTCCAAAAATACAATCGTTCAAGATGCACAAGATCCAAATGAAATTGGTTCTCAAATCAAAAAAATGGATTGAGTCCCTTTCTCAATCTCTAGAAGTGGCATTGGCCTTTTCTCAAATGAAAGAGGAAACTCCTCTCAAGCAAATTGCTGGTGAAGCAGCAAAGATTTCAAAAAATAAAGAGATTGTTTTACACAAACCAAAATCTCTCAAAAATTTTAAAAGAGACATCTCTCCAAGATGTTTTTCCAAAAGAAATAGTAGTGTCTTCATAGACTGCTACACAAAAATCCTCACAATATTTTCCAAACAAATATTTTGAAAACATTCTTGTTATGGAGGAAGAATTTTTAGAAAAACCTCCACATATACTTACAAAAGAACTTTCAATGGATGGCATTTCAAGCCATTGGATTCTCAAAAATCGTAGCAGTATTATGAAAACATACTGGTTCAAACTGGATTAGTACTATTCAAACAATACACGGACCCAAAAGATCCAAAATTTATTACCTATTCAACATCCCAAATATTAAAAATTCTTCAACCAAGGGATTGGAGTGAAAACCCAAATTCTCCAAAGAAATTTCCAGCCATATTCACCACCAAAATTGACCACCACCCATATTTCACATAATGGGTTAACCAAGTGGCGTGGTACAATGCCTTCTTAATGAACAACCAACATATGAGACATTCTTGGCTCATATATTTCAAATATGGTACCCAATTCAAATTCCCAAACTGGTTCCAAGAATGGTGGAATTGGTATGGACCATCATCCTTTTTTCTTAAAATTGTGCATTTCTTGGATTGTTTCTTGAAATTGATCCTATGAGCAAGATCAATGTACTGGAATTCCATTATTAGTTTGAAACTATAGAACTAAATGGTGGGACAAGTTTAATGATGAAAAATATGATTCAAAATACTTTGATAATTTTTTCAACAGTAATCTGAGATTATGTAAGTCCGTAGCCCTGAATCAAACCACAACAAAATTCCGTCAAGCGAAATCAACAGCTAGTGCAATGTTAGCTCAAGCCAAGACCAAGAAGGAATACAAAAAACTCATGGTTGAAATGCTCAGCTCAATCGATTCTGAATCCGAAGATGAGAAATCTTTAGCATCTTCAATCAAAATGGTGGATCTTGCAAATGATACCACCTCAGTAACCATTACTAGGACTAAGAAAAAATGATGCAAAAGAAAGAAATGAATGAAGAAGAATAGGAAATATTCTCTAGCGTAAACAGTAAATATTCCCTGCAAGAAAAGACGAGTGAGCAGGAAATATTCTCTGGCGTAAACAGTAAATATTCCCTAGCAAGAACAGTAAGATTCTCTGGCGCATGAATAGTGAATATTCTCTGTAGTTTGTATTTTTGTAACCAGAGAATATATTCTCTAAAAAGTTTCAATTATGTAAGTTTCAATTATGTAATGATGTAAAAGATTGAATTTCCCAATTCAAATTATGTAAAGAGACAATAGCCCTCTATAAAAGGCTATCAGATTTAGAATGAAAGGCATGACTTGAAATACCAATTTCAGATATCAAAACTCGGTTATCCAAATTTTTAAGTTTCGCCAAATTTTTAAGTTTTCAAAATTTTAGTTTTAAATTATTTTCTTTTCAAGATTTAATCAATAATATTTACGGGCTCACAGGTCGAAATTGTGGTCTTGAAACCATTATTTTTGACACCACTGAAAAATGGGCTACTACAACTCTCCCCTCCTTAGGAAATTCCGTCCTCGAAATATCTTACCTAAGAATAGGTTTTGTATTGAAACTTCTTAGATTATTTTGTTTCATGGATCAGATCAGTCTTGAAAAGTTTTCTTTTACTTAGTTCAGGCTAGAATAACGGGGTTTTACATTTCCGGCCATACAAAGCTTCAAATGGTGTCATTTTTATACTCGAATGATAGTCATTATTGTAAAGAAATTCTACCAATGGCAAATATTTTTCCCAGTTACTTTCAAACTCTAATACACAACATTGTAACATACCTTCGAGTATATGTATTAATCACTTGGATTGTCCATTTTTCTGGGGATGAAAAGTTGTAATTAATTGTAGTTTTGTTCCCAAAGCCTTGTGTATTGTAATATCCCGAATTAGGGCCTAATCAGAATAGTGGTTTCGTGACCACAAATCTGAGGTAGAAATAATTATTTTATAATTATTTTGATGTTTATGATATGATTTTATGATGGTGTGAAAATTTCGTGAAGAAATTCTAAGCGTAAAGTGCTTAATTTGAAATTAGGGACTAAATCGAATAAGTTGCAAAACTTGCATTCTAGAAGTTTCTAGTATGAAATTGCTTTGGAATATTAATTAGGAGGTCTTAAATAGAAATTTGACCAATTTTAAGTTCATGGACAAAATTAGGACATGGATGGAATTTTTGAAAGTTTAGTAAGGAGGGGCATTTTGGTCATTTGGATATTAACATGAAATAAAAAGGGAAAAATAACACAAAATTGGTCATCTTCTTCATTACCACGAAATTTCAAGGGTTCTCCATAGATAGGGTTTGTTTCAAGCTTCCAAGCTTCATAGTAAGTGATTCGAAGCCTCGTTTTTAATGTTCTTTACGTTTTCGTAGTCCCGGTAACTCGATAAAGCTTATGTTAGCAATAATTTAAGTTAGGGTTCATATTTGGAAAAATACCCATAGTTGAAATTTGTGTATTTTGATGTTTTATGATAGAATATGAGGTTTTAAATTATGTTAGACAACTTGGGCTACTCGGTTTTAAGTAAAAACGAGTAAAACGGCTTAATCGGTAAAAGTACATATTGTTCATAAGTATGTGTTTTAGTGGGAATTTGAGCTTGCTAATGGTAAATAAATGATCAGCATGTCCTAAAACATAAGAATTTGTGATAAAATTTAATTTCTGAACTTTGGGGCAAAAGTGTAAATATGCAAAAGTTTAGGGGCAATATTGTAATTTTGCCAAAATTTGAATTTAGGACTATTTTGATAATGTGAGTATTAAATAAGCTAAATGTGTTATTTTAGATCAAGAAAGACGTGGAATCAACCTTGATCGAGGAAAAGAAAAGATTTTGGACTAAATCGCAAAATTGCTATATTTTGTACCGAGGTAAGTTCATGTGTAAATAATGTAACATGATTGCTATTTTAAGTGACTTAATGCTATTTATACGATATGATACTTGTTATTATGAATATTAAGCTTTGTGAAATATTATGTATTGGTATGAAAAGTATGTGATTAAATTGATAAGTATGAGATGCAAGCAACGCATTGGTTCCAATATTCCGAGGAGAACGACTGGGAAATGTGTGACTGAGGAAAATCCCGTTTGAACCTTGGGAATAGATTAGGATACAAGTGACATGTCACTAGGATGGTTGGACATCCGAGCTCATTGAGTTGAGTCCGAGTTCACTTATGGATGCAAATGTCCAAACTCGTTGAGTTGAGTCTGAGTTCGTGAGATGTAACTAGGCATCCGAGCTCGTTGAGTTGAGTCCGAGTTCACTTATGGATGCGAACGCCTGAGCTCGTTGAGTTGAGTCCGAGTTCGCTTATGGGCGGGTTACATGATTGATTGATTACATATGTGGCACTTATGTGCAAATGATCTGTGTATCCGAGTTATATTCCGATGTGTTCAACGGGTAAAATTCTAGCGGAATGGAAGAATACTCAAGATGAAAATGATATTTTGGTAAGTGTTGTGAAATGGACAATTTGGACAGGTATGTACTTAACCCTCGGGTTGAAACTTGATATAACAGAAATAAGGTGGTAAGATGATACACGATATCTAGAAATGTGGTTTGTATCTTGGTGATATCATGCTATTGTTGTTGATATAATTGCTTTGTTATGTTACTTGTTATTTGCATGTGAACTTACTAAGCATTTATGCTTACTCCCTCCTTTACATTCATTGTAGTTTTTAGCGAGCCAACTTGGATATCGGGAAGGTCGAAGAAACGCTCACACTATCCGAGGAAGAATTGGTATATTGGTTTGTATGTTTTGATGTATGGCATGTATAGCATTATACTTGTTTTGTGTAAATAATCTTGTGATATGGTTGTGGTTTGGTTGAGAAAATGCTTGATAATGATTAGCCATTGGTATGGCTAGCCTAGATAATGTTGGATGCCTTGTGAGTTTAATATGTTATATAGTTCATGAGAATTCATAAAATGATGAAACTTGCCATAAAACAGAGCACTACAGCAACAATGACGTGAGTTTGAAAAATCACCAAAAATAGTAGAAAATGAATTAGGTGAAGAATTAACTATGAAACTGAAGCTTATTGTGTCTACTTTCAAATGGAAAAGCGAAATAGGTAAAGGAGTTATATGTTATAAGATATTTGAGTTTTAGTGAAATAGGGCCAGAGCAATTTGGATCCCCTGTTCCAACTTTGAAAATTCACTATAAATTGTAAAAAAATAATTAGGAGGTGTAATTTATATTCTCAAAATCCTTATTGAATATAATTTTAATAGAAATAAACGGTATAGTTATATGAATTTTGTACAGGGAGAAAAGTAGTTCGTAGTAAGTAGAGGTCAGTGCAGTCAAGTCCTGAAACAGGGGTAACTTTAACTAATAAACTGTACTAATTGGCCCAACAAAAAATTTTAGAAAACAATTAGTAGATAGATATGTGAGTCTAGATTCAGGAAAAATTTACGAATCTTGATTTCGAGTTTCGTAACTAGAGATATGATTTTTTTAGCGACCATGACGCAGAAAAACTGCTTATTCCGAAAATCAAAATAAATGATGTAAAGTTGTTTAAATGATAAATTATGTTCGGTAACACCTCAAGCTCGACTCCGGCGATGGTCTCGGGCGTGGGGGTGTTACATTTGGTGGTATCAGAGCAGGTTTAGTCAGTTCTTGGACTAACGTATTTTATGCACGGATTTTGCTATACATGCCATATATGTATATTGTGATAGTGTGACGACTTCTGACCTTTTAAATGATTTTTTTATAGTAAATGGATCCCGATCCAACCGTGGCCAATGATGTAGAAAGTAATGCACCAGCTCCAGCTGAAGGGGCGGTACCGACTAAAAATCCACCTCCTACTATTAGTCAAGGAGGAGGAGAAAGGGGTCGAGAAGCCTTTCTCCAGATGATAAGTGCTTGGTATACTGAGTTCGTTCGTACGAACCCAAATGTACAACCTCCCCCACCTCCCCTAATTCCTCAACCTGTACCTCCGATGCCTCAAGATGTGGGTATGATGAAATTCCAAAGAACTCCAATTGATAAAATCCGTAAGCTAGGGGCCGAAGAATTCAGAGCTAATGTAAATGATGATGCCGAGAAAGCAGAGTTCTGGCTTGAGAATTCTATCCAGGTATTTGATGAACTGTCTTGCACACCTGATGAATGCTTGAAATGTGCTATATCTTTGTTGAGAGATTCAGCTTATAATTGGTGGAAGACACTGATTTCTGTGGTACCAAAAGAGAGGGTAACTTGGGAATTCTTTCAAGAAGAGTTTCGGAAGAAATACATCAATGAAAGATTTATTGATCAGAAGCGCAAGGAATTTCTTGAGTTGAAACAAGGTAACATGACCGTTACAGAATATGAAAGAGAGTTTATTCGACTGAGTAAGTATGCCAGAGAATATGTTCCTACAGAGGCCAAGATGTGCAGACGATTTGAAGATGGGCTTAATGAAGACATCAAGGTATTTGTAGGGATTCTAGAACTAAAGGAAATGGTGGTACTTGTCGATCGAGCTTTTAAGGCTGAAGAACTACTTAAAGAGAAGAAAAAGGTAGAATTTGAGACACGAAATTGGAAGAAAAGACCAATGAATAATGCACCCTCACAGCAACCCGAAAAATTAAGAAATATGAATCCTCGTTCCCAAGTTTCAGCTGGACAATCATATGGGAATTCTAGGAAGCAAAATGTGGGTCCTAAGTCCCAGACTACTTTGGCAGCTAGTGTGAGGAACTCGAGATTTGTTAAACCCGAGTGCCAGCGGTGTGGTAGAAATCATTTTGGTCCGTGCAGAGCAAATGAATGTTTCTGATGTGGTTCTCCGGATCATTTTATTAGAGACTGCCCAGAGAGGATTGAAAAAGAAAAATTTCAAAGTACAAAAGCTGGTGGTGCAGATTCGAGAGGAAGGTATCCAAGAAAAGCTGAGAGTGAAGCAAGCAGCAAGAATGTAGCCAGAAATTCAGCAGTTAAATCTGAAGGAAGGGCTCCAGCTAGAACTTATGCCATTAAAGCGCGTGAAGATGCTTCCTCACCCGATGTGATTACTGGTATATTTTCTCTCTATGATGTTAATGTTACTACTTTGATTGACCCCGATTCTACTCATTCATATGTGTGCATGAAATTAGTATCTAACATGAATATACCTGTTGAGAATACAGAATTTATGATTAAAGTGTCAAACCCGTTAGGCCAATGTGTTATAGTTGATAAAGTATACAAGAACTGTCCTTTAATGATTCGGGGTTATTACTTTCCGGCCGACTTGATGTTGTTGCCGTTTGATGAGTTTGATGTTATTTTGGGTATGGATTGGTTGACATTGCATGATGCTATATTAAATTGTAAACAGAAAGTTATTGAATTAAAGTGTGAAAATGGTGAAACTCTGCGGGTCGAATCAGATAAATCAGAGGCATTGTCTAGTGTGATTTCTTCAATGTCGGCTTAGAGATATTTGAGAAAGGGTTATGAAGCTTATTTAGCGTATGTGTTGAATACAAAGGAAATTGAAAAGAAAGTGGAATCAGTGCCGATTGTATGTGAGTTTACGGATGTATTTCCAGAAGAATTGCCGGGTTTGCCTCCAGTTAGAGAAGTAGAGTTTGGTATTGATTTGATGCCGGGAACAGCTCCGATCTCGATTGCTCCGTACAGAATGGCACCAACAGAGTTGAAAGAATTAAAGTCACAGTTGCAAGAGTTGACCGACAAAGGCTTTGTGAGACCGAGTTTTTTGCCTTGGGGTGCTCTGATATTGTTTGTGAAAAAGAAGGATGGTTCGATGAGATTGTGTGTAGACTATCGGCAATTAAACAAAGTGACAATTAAGAACAAGTATCCGTTGCCGAGAATTGATGATTTGTTTGATCAGCTGAAAGGAGCATCATGGTTTTCAAAGATTGATTTGAGATCTGGGTACTATCAGCTGCGGGTAAAAGAGTCAGATGTGCCTAAAACTGCTTTTAGGACAAGGTATAGTCATTATGAATTTTTAGTTATGCCGTTTGGATTAACAAATGCTCCTGCCGTGTTTATGGATTTGATGAATCAAATATTTCGACCATACTTGGACAAGTTTGTTGTGGTATTTATAAATGATATCTTGATTTATTCGAAAGATGAGACAGAGCATGCTGAGCACTTGAGGATAGTTTTGCAAACTTTGCGAGACAAACAGTTATATGCCAAGTTTAGTAAAAGTGAATTTTGGCTTTGGGAAGTTGGATTTTTGGGTCATATTGTTTCGGGTGATGGTATACGGGTTGATCCCAGTAAAATTTCAGCTATTGTTGATTGGAAGCCACCGAAGAATGTAACCGAGGTTAGGAGTTTCTTGGGACTAGCTGGATATTATCGACCGTTTGTGAATGGATTTTCTATAATTGCTGCTTCTATGACTAGATTACTTCGCAAGGATGTTAAATTTGAGTGGACGGAAGAATGTCAACAAAGTTTTGAAGAATTCAAAAAGTTATTAACAGAGGCACCAGTGTTAGTATAGCCCGAGTCAAGTAAAGAATTTGTGGTATATAGCGATGCTTCTCTAAATGGTTTGGGATGTGTACTGATGCAAGAAAGAAAGGTTATGGCTTATGCTTCGAGGCAGTTAAAACCTCACGAGAGGAATTATCCGACTCATGATTTGGAATTGGCTGTAGTGGTGTTTGCTTTGAAGATTTGGCGACATTATCTATATGGTGAAAAGTGTCGAGTATATACCAACCACAAGAGTCTTAAATACTTGATGTCACAAAAGGACTTGAATTTGAGGCAGCAAAGATGGTTGGAGTTGTTAAAAGATTACAAGCTTGTGATTGACTATCATCCAGGAAAAGCAAATGTAGTTGCTGATGCTTTGAGTAGAAAACTGTTGTTTGCTTTGAGAGCTATGAACACTCAGTTGGAAATGTCAGATGATGGTTCTATTCTAGCCGAGCTAAAAGTAAGACCGATATTTTTACAAGAGATTTGTGAAGCTCAGAAAAGCGATGAAGACTTGCAAGCCAAAAGAAAGCAATGTGAGGTTGATACAGAGTCAGATTTCAGAATCGGTCCTGATGGTTGCTTGATGTTTAAAGATCGGATTTGTGTACCAAAGAATGAGGAGTTAATTCAAAAGATTTTGCAGGAAGCACATGGTGGTTATTTGTCGATTCATCCAGGCAGTACGAAAATGTATAATGATTTGAAGAAAATGTACTGGTGGAATGGAATGAAAAGGGATATATCAGAATTTGTATCGAAATGCTTAATTTGTCAACAGGTGAAAGCGGAACACCAAGTGCCTTCAGGATTACTTCAGCCTATTATGGTTCCTGAATGGAAATGGGATCGGATTACTATGGATTTTGTTTCAGGGTTGCCGTTGACTCCAGGATAGAAAGATGCCATCAGGGTAATAGTTGACAGATGGACTAAATCAGCTCATTTCATTCCAGTACGTACGGATTATTCTCTTAACAAGTTAGCTGAATTGTATGTTAGAGAAATTGTTAGACTACATGGAATACCATTGTCAATCATTTCAGACAGAGATCCAAGATTTACTTCGCGGTTTTGGCAAAAGTTGCAAGAAGCGTTAGGTACAAGGTTAAATTTCAGTACTGCTTTTCATCCACAAACTGATGGGCAATCAGAAAGGGTAATTTAGATTCTTGAAGACATGCTTCGATGTTGTGTATTAGAATTTCAAGGAAGTTGGGAAAGATATTTACCGTTGGTGGAATTTACTCGGCACCTTATGAAGCATTGTATGGTCGTAAGTGTCGGACGCCTTTGTATTGGACCGAACTCAAGGAAAATCAGATCTATGGGGCTGATCTAATAAAAGAAACCGAAGAAAAAGTGAAGGTAATTCGAGATTGTTTGAAAGCTGCTTCGGATAGACAGAAATCTTATACAGATTTGAAATGAAAAGAAATTGAGTTTCAAGTTGGTGATAAGGTATTTTTAAAGGTGTCTCTATGGAAGAAAGTCCTCAGATTTGGACGGAAAGGTAAATTAAGTCCGCGTTTTATCGGGCCGTATGAAATAATTGAAAGAGTTGGACCGGTAGCTTATCGGTTAGCATTACCATCTGAGTTGGAGAAAATTCATGATGTGTTCCATGTATCTATGCTACGTCGGTATCGTTCGGATCCTTCACATGTGGTTTCACCGACAGAAATTGAATTACAACCAGATATGACCTACGAAGAAGAACCGATTAAAGTTTTACCTCGAGAGGTCAAACAATTAAGAAACAAAAGTATTGCTCTTGTGAAAGTGTTGTGGAAAAAGCATGGAATAGAAGAGGCTACATGGGAACCCGAGGAAACTATAAGGAAACAATATCCACACCTGTTTACCGGTAAGATTTTCGAGGACGAAAATCCTTAAAATGGGGCCAATTAGGGCCTAATCAGAATAGTGGTTTCGTGACCACAAATCTGAGGTAGAAATAATTATTTTATAATTATTTTGATGTTTATGATATGATTTTATGATGGTGTGAAAATTTCGTGAAGAAATTCTAAGCGTAAAGTGCTTAATTTGAAATTAGTGACTAAATCGAATAAGTTGCAAAACTTGCATTCTAGAAGTTTTTAGTATGAAATTGCTTTGGAATATTAATTAGGAGTTCTTAAATAGCAATTTGACCAATTTTAAGTTCATGGACAAAATTTAAACATGGATGGAATTTTTGAAAGTTTAGTAAGGAGGGGCATTTTGGTCATTTGGATATTCACATGAAATAAAAAGAGAAAAATAACACAAAATTGGTCATCTCCTTCATTACCACGAAATTTCAAGGGTTCTCCATAGCTAGGGTTTGTTTCGAGCTTCCAAGCTTCGTAGTAAGTGATTCCAAGCCTCGTTTTTAATGTTCTTTACGTTTTCGTAGTCCCGGTAACTTGATAAAGCTTATGTTAGCAATAATTTAAGTTAGAGTTCATATTTGGAAAAATACCCATAGGTGAAATTTGTGTATTTTGATGTTTTATGATAGAATATGAGGTTTTAAATTATGTTAGACAACTTGTGCTACTCGGTTTTAAGTAAAAACGAGTAAAACAGCTTAATCAGTAAAAGTACATATTGTTCATAAGTATGTGTTTTAGTGGGAATTTGAGCTTACTAATGGTAAATAAATGATCAGCATGTCCTAAAACATAAGAATTTGTGATAAAATTTAATTTCTGAACTTTGGGGTAAAAGTGTAAATATGCAAAAGTTACAATTTTGCCAAAATTTGAATTTAGGACTATTTTGATAATGTGAGTATTAAATAAGCTAAATGTGTTATTTTAGATCAAGAAAGACATGGAATCAACCTTAATCGAGGAAAAGAAAAGATTTTGGACTAAATCGCAAAATTGCTATATTTTATACCGAGGTAAGTTCATGTGTAAATAATGTAACATGATTGCTATTTTAAGTGATTTAATGCTATTTATACGATATGATACTTGTTATTATGAATATTATGCTTTGTGAAATATTATGTATTGGTATGAAAAGTATGTGATTAAATTGATAAGTATGAGATGCAAGCAACGTATTGGTTCCAATATTCCGAGGAGAACGACTGGGAAATGTGTGACTGAGGAAAATCCCGTTTGAACCTTGGGAATAGATTAGGATACAAGTGACATGTCACTAGGATGGTTGGGCATCCGAGCTCGTTGAGTTGAGTCCGAGTTCACTTATGGATGCAAATGTTCGAACTCGTTGAGTTGAGTCCGAGTTCGTGAGATGTAACTAGGCATCCGAGCTCGTTGAGTTGAGTCCGAGTTCACTTATGGATGCGAACGCCCGAGCTCATTGAGTTGAGTCCGAGTTCGCTTATGGGCGGGTTACATGATTGATTGATTACATATGTGGCACTTATGTGCAAATGATCCGTGTATCTGAGTTATATTCCAATATGTTCAACGGGTAAAATTCTAGCGGAATGGAAGAATACTCAAGATGAAAATGATATTTTGGTAAGTGTTGTGAAATGGACAATTTGGACAGGTATGTACTTAACCCTCAGGTTGAAACTTGATACAACAGAAATAAGGTGGTAAGATGATACACGATATCTAGAAATATGGTTTGTATCTTGGTGATATCATGCCATTGTTGTTGATATAATTGCTTTGTTATGTTACTTGTTATTTGCATGTGAACTTACTAAGCATTTATGCTTACTCCCTCCTTTACATTCATTGTATTTTTTAGCGAGCCAACTTGGATATCGGGAAGGTCGAAGAAACGCTCACACTATCCGAGGAAGAATTGGTATATTGGTTTGTATGTTTTGATGTATGGCATGTATAGCAATATACTTGTTTTGTGTAAATAATCTTGTGATATGGTTGTGGTTTGGTTGAGAAAATGCTTGATAATGATTAGTCATTGGTATGGCTAGCCTAGATAATGTTGGATGCCTTGTGAGTTTAATATGTTATATAGTTCATGAGAATTCATAAAAAGATGAAACTTGCCATAAAACAGAACACTACAGCAACAACGACATGAGTTTGAAAAATCACCAAAAATAGTAGAAAATGAATTAGGTGAAGAATTAACTATGAAATTGAAGCTTATTGTGTCTACTTTCAAATGGAAAAAGCGAAATAGGTAAAGGATTATATGTTATAAGATATTTGAGTTTTAGTGAAAAAGGTCTAGAGCGATTTCTGGATCCCCTGTTCCAAATTTGAAAATTCACTATAAATTGTAAAAAAATAATTAGGAGGTGTAATTTATATGCTCAGAATCCTTATTGAATATAATTTTAATAGAAATAAACGGTATAGTTATATGAATTTTGTACAGGGAGAAAAGTGGTTTGTAGTAAGTAGAGGTCAGTGCAATCAAGTCTTGAAATAGGGGTAACTTTAACTAATAAACTGTATTAATTTGCCCAACAAAGAACTTTATAAAAAAATTAGTAGATAGATATGTGAGTCTAGATTTAGGTAAAATTTATGGATCTTGATTTCAAGTTTCGTAACTCGAGATATGATTTTTTTAGCGACCATGACGCAGAAAAACTACTTATTCCAAAAATCAAAATAAATGATGTAAAGTTGTTTAAATGATAAATTATGTTCGGTAACACCTCAAGCTCGACTCCGGTGACGGTCTCGGGCGTGGGGATGTTACATGTATCCTCTTCCAAAATCTGGAGGTAAAATCTCTATCAGAAATTATAGCTAGTGGCACGCCATGTAATCGAACCACCTTTGAAATATATAATTCAGCTAACCTCTCGAATGAGTAATCGGTTCTGACTGGAATAAAGTGTGCAGACTTCATCCATATATCAACAATCACTTAGATAGCATCTCTCTTTTTTGGAGCCAATGGCAATCCCAATACAAAATCTATCGTAACTCGCTCCCACTTTCATTC
Organism: Gossypium stocksii; assembly: GCA_020496765.1. Taxonomy (NCBI): domain Eukaryota; kingdom Viridiplantae; phylum Streptophyta; class Magnoliopsida; order Malvales; family Malvaceae; genus Gossypium; species Gossypium stocksii. The sequence continues at coordinate 51,044,902 of CM035624.1, forward strand.
AAAATCATCACAAGTTTTAGTAATCCTAACAGAACTTGATGCTTAGCATTTACTTACTATCACACTAAACATTTAATTGCAAATTTAGAGATTTCTCGTTTCATACCTAGCCACTAGTACACCTGTCTCAACTCACAATACATTTTGTTACTGTCTAGATGTATCGAATAAACACTATTATGAGCTTCACTCAAAATATCTAGTTTTAACTCTAAATTATCAAGTGCACACTGTAACGCCCCAATTTCCTTAATTTCGGCTTTTGTAAATTTTTAACACAAAAATATTTGTATATGTTTTTGTAATTATTTGACAACAAATATTTGTCTACTTCAGTGGTTAAGTGTTCTGGGTGTGCGTGAGAGGTCCCAAGTTCAAGCCACAACTTGGGTAAATTTTGGCATTTTTGTGAATAAATCCATATCTTTGGTTAATAGGCTTATACTTAATTGTGGGTAAGATTATATCAGAAAGGGTCTGCTAGTCTGGTGGTTAAGTGGAGTGTCAGATTGCTTGAGGTCCTATGTTTGAATCCCTGCGTGGGAAAAAGGGGAAAATTTTTGCTAATAGGGTCTTGAGATGGTTGAAGTGACTAGAATTCTGAGTATTTGAGGCGTGTGGGGAAGTAGCGGATGGTTTTAGGAGTGGAATTAGGGATCTGGGGAGAAAATTAAGGGATTTTCGAGTAGTGGGAGTTATCAAAATTTTTTTCTGTTCTGATTGTTTTCTTTTTTAAATTTTAGCACTTGCTTCTCTTCTCTTTTTCTAACACCGACCTCTCCTATCTTCCTCTTTTGATCTTTTTTATTTTGACATTTTCTCTTTTTCTTCCATAACTATACGATGCCATCCTTCTTTTTTCCCATCTCGATTCTTACCGTTTCAGTTTGCATTCCTGAATCGTAATCTGCTCCTTTTTATCGGGTAAGTGGTCTTCTTCAACCCTTTCTCAGGGTTTGGGTCCTAGTGACGATTGTTAGTAATGGATTATTGTTGCACTTTGTGTTTGGTAAAGATTGGAGTGCGAAAAATTTCCAATCAGTACTTTAAACGTTCGAGTTATTGTCGCTTGTCTTACGGTAAGTGTTGGATTTCGGCAATAGCAAGTGATTTCAGTATGTTGTAAATTTGATCTTAAAGTTATTAATTGGAGACCTGGGAATACAGTTTTGGCAGTAGTAAATCGAGAAGAAAAGGGTTCTTTTCGCACGGAACTGTAATCGGAATCGTTTGGGGGCTGTGGAGTAAGTGTTAATTTTGTTGTGGGCTTCGTAGTTTTGTAAATAACTGTGTATGGAATCAGTATCTGAGCATTGATCTAACGATTGCAGAGTTCTAAAATGTTTGTGGTTGCATTAGCATTGAATCGTTACCAAGTGTGTACACGAAAATGTAAAAAACGGGGTTTCGATGAAAGCTGAAAACCCTACTGTCGACACCACACAGGCGTGTGGTAGGTCGTGTGCCCTAACACAGGCGTGTGATCGACGAGGCCAGGCCGTGCGTGAAGGACACGACTGTGTGATGGCCGGATGAGGACGTGTGTGACACACAAGCTCGACTAATTGGGCCGTGTGGGCCACACGGGCCTGTGACCCCATACAGGTGAACCACATGGGTGTGTGGGATTCTGGGCCAGGTTGTGTGATCCACACGTCCAAGGCCATTTTGGGCTGCGTGGGCTACACAAGCGTGTGGGCCCACACGGGCAGGCCACATGGGCGTGTGAGCCCATTTTTCTAAAATGATCTCTAAGGTTCCACAGTTCGCCCAAGTCGACTGTGGACCTACTGTAGAGTCGATAAGCATTACTTAGACCCCTATTTATGTGATCTGATTATATGATATATGTCTGAACTGAATGCATGATTTGTTATTTGCATGTTTGTATGTCATGTATGGTATGTTGCATTGCATTGGGGTGGGTTGATGATATTTTGGAGGAAGTGTCTGAAAGGCTTTAAGCTATTATCTGCAGCTCAGCTGCACTATTCTGTTTATGTGCCGCATTCCGGTATAGTATAGTGTGTAAGGATAGGTGGGTTGATTTATCCCCATAAGGTATGTAGGGTTGGATAGAGATGGTGTGTAGAGGCTGCTGGGTAAGATTCTAATATTTTGATCTACATTTTGTATCTGATTGGGCTAAGGCCCTAATTTATATCTGATTCTGCATATGTATGGACTAAGACTCGAATTGATTCTGTAATGGGCTCCGGCCCTAGTCTGTTGATTTTTGATTTCTGATGATTACTCTGTATGTATGATATCTATGGGGATTACACACTGAGTTACGAAACTCACCCTTTTTTGTTTAATCTATTCAGGTAATCCCTAGCATTAGACGGTTCGGTGAAGCAGAGGACTCGACGGTGACCATTGCTTCTGCCTCACGATAGATTTACAGTTTATTACTCATCATGGTTTAAATTTTAATTTGGGGAATATTGATGTAATTATGGCCATCACGGGTTTTTGTTTAAGTTTGGGATTTGCAACATTTTTTGGTTTTTACTGCTAGTAGTAGGAAAACTTGGGTTTTCAAAATAAACAAATGTTTTATCAAAATATTCATGACCACACAATTGTTATGATAGCTTCCGCATAGGTTAACGTTTTGGAAATAATAAACTAAATAGATGGCACCATTTGGAAACTAGTGTTAAGATAATGGAATGTTTTAAACGGGAAATGAGGTGATAGCAACAATACGATTTCAAAAGCACTATCATATGACATCGCCAAATTAGGCCATAACGTTTAGGTCGGGCTTAGGGTGTTACATTTAGTGGTATCAGAGCCAGGTTGTAAAACTCGACTGTGGATTTTAGTTTTTAAAAGTTTGGTTTCAAAGAATTGATTTACAAATTATTTTTAAATGACTTGAATGAGTATGTAGTACATTGAGTCTCCGGCGCTGATCTTGTAAGTGTTCTAAAACTCTGTTTAGATTTTTCTGAAAATACTACTAGCATGTGTATAACAGCCTAGGTAGTATATTGTACTGAAAACACTCTAGGTAGTGTAAACTGAAAACCATAGTAAAACTGTGATTCGCGATAACAAACTCTGAACTTTTGATATTGTCTGCATAAATTATTTGTTAATAAATATCAAAACAGTAACTGATTCATAAAACTGTTAATACAGATAAACTCCGAATTACGATGAGCACACAAGGTACTCGCAGACGGGGTATTAGAGGCCGTGGTAGAGGCCGAAGAGGGGCTCGAGATAGGTCCTCTTCATCTGGCAACATGCCTAATTTAGATTTTAATGAGACACGGGGTTCACCGGTGACTGAGACGGGTCTCAAGATCGCGTGGCTGGGGATGATGTTGTAACAGCCCGAATTAGGGCCTAAACGAAACAATGGTTTCAAAAACCACGAATTCAAAGTAGAAAAATTTATTGCAATTAAGTTTTAAGGTTTATAATGTGGTCGGATACTTGTGTGAAAAATTCATTAAGAAATTTTATCGACTGGATGTTCAATTTGGTATTTAGGACTAAATTGTAAAAGGTGAAAAATGTGAGTTCTTGTTCATAAAGGTACTTGATTGAAATGAGGTTTTAAAGTGGAGGTCCTTAAATGGCAATTAGACCATTATATTTTGTTTGGACAAAAATGGGCATGAATAGGACAAATTTGAAAGAAAAGCCTTTAAGGGCATTTTGGTCATTTGGCCATTTAATGAACAAAAAGACAAAATAAATACACCATGGGAGAAGCCATGGCTAGGGTTTCAAGCTTTTCAAGCTCAATAGTAAGTGATTTTGAGCCCCGTTTTTAATGTTTTTCGTATTTTTGAAATCTTTGCATCATAATCCACCTATTTCTACCATTATTTTGAGATAGGGTTTATGTTTAAAAATTGACCCATGTTAAATAATTGTGCATTTTGATGGATTAAGGTAGATTATGCATTTTTAATGTTAGAGAAACGATTTTTACCAAGTGATTTTTGACGAAATTGTCCGAAAGGACTAAATTATAAAAGTTATAAAATTGGTCATAAGTGTGTGTTTTAATGAGAATTGTAGGCTCCCATCTTTATGAAATGGTTCGGTTAGGCCTAAACTGTAAAGAACTTGAATAAAAATTTATTTACAAGCCTAGGGGCAAAAGTGTAAATATGTGAAAGTTTAAGGCCAAAAACGTAAATTTGCCATAATATGATTTTTTGGTCTGAATAATTTGACTAATAAATGAGCTAATTATGATATTATAGATCACGGAAAAGAAGATTCGGGCATAAAACGGGGAAGAACAAGGTTATGGACCAAGTCAGGAAAATTGGTCACTTTCGTGTCCGAGGTAAGTTGGTGTAGTAATAATAGTGCAATAATATCGTAATGTATGTTTGAAACCTAAATTGTGGTATTAAATGGATTTTTTTGAATTACATGTTTAGTATATTATGTTGGTGAATTGATTTTAAAAATATGTCTATGATACAAAGTGACATAGGTGACATGGAAATAAATTGATATGTTGTGTTTACAAGTGTTTTCTATGACTATGGTGATTATGTGAAATTGTAAGTAATACATCCATTTTTAATTCCATAATAATAATTTAATGTGTATTATGGATAATGTTGGATGATTTTTATGATATTGATAATTGTGGAAATTGTGAGTTCCCGATTGAACCTTCAGAAAAATGAAAGATACAGATAATGAGTAGCTAGGTCACATGTGTGTTTCTAAGGGTAGGACACCATGTGTACAAGAGAGCTATGGGATGCTATGTGGTAGCTAGGTCACATGTGTAATACGAGATGTATACCATGTGTACAAGAAAGCTACGGGATATTCTTACATATGTAGCTAGGACACATGCGTAATACTGTGTGTATACCATGTAGATACGAGAGCTACAAATTAATACAGCTACGTCGCATGTGTGATCCGAGTGGTGGACATCATGTAGACACGAAAGCTATGTTATGTGTAGCTGGGTCGTATGTGTATTTCCGAGCGTTGGACACAATGTAGACATGAGAGCTACGGGGTTTAATGGCTAGGTCACATGGGTGATATTGAAAGTTCACTATGTGTACACGAGAGTCAAATTCTGTGTTGGTGGAGCTATGTGCTGAAACCACCAAGTATCGGATGTTATTCCAAAGGGTTCAATGGGAAAGTTTACTAAATTATGTTTGTGTGATTATGTGATGTATAAGCACAAGTGTATATATTTGAGCAAATGTATATGTGAGCAAGGGTGTGTGAGCAAATGTGTAGGTATGTATGTATGAGTTTATGAGCAAAGTGCTCAATAAATGATCGAATTTTGGTAAGGATGATAAGAGGTAAGTGCTACCACTAAAATTACTATAATCAAAGCATGAAAGATTGTAACGTCAAAATAAAATAGATTGGATAGCAGCAGTTATGTGATTCTAAAAAATCACCATAAATAGTAGAAATTTAGTTAGGTGTTGAATGAGAGATGAAATCAAATCTCATTTAGTCTATTTTCACATAAAAGAAACAGTGTGAGTAAATGAATTTTCTATTATGAGATATTTAAATTTTGGTGAGACAGGGTCTGAATGGTTTCGGAAATCCCTTATTCCAAATTTGGAAAATCACTAAAAATTGTATTAAAATGATTATTTTGTGTAATTTATATTCTTAGAGTCCTTAATGAGTCTACATTCAAGAGAAATAAACAAGAAGGATATCCAAACTCTATAAAATTAGAAATTTGATTTTTAGTGAAGAGGAGTCAAAGCTGTCAACCAACGAAACGGGGAAATCTTTAACGAATAAATAGTATTGAATTCTAGAAATTTTATGGTAGGAAGATATGTGAGTCTATTTTAGAGGAAAATTAGCGAATCTAAAGTTGGAGTTTTTTAAATCTAGATATAATTAATTTAGTGACTGTGACTCAGGAAGACAACTTAGGCCGTACATGAGTAAGAAGTGAAATCATGAGAAATGTATCGTTAATTAAATTTGCTTATTGTTTTTTGCCAACTTAATAAGTTGTAAAGCTTACACCCTTCTTTCCTTTTTCTTTTAGTGTCTTCAGGTTAGCTCGGGGTTGGAGATCATTGGAGGCAGCATCACACTATCCATTTGTCAAGTTGAAGTAATAGAAATTCTTATTACTATACAAGTGAGTGGCATGTATAGAGATTTAATTATTAGTAGTATGTATTATTTTGAATTTGCTAAATGTATTAGCTGATGATACTTCATTGTATACAGCCATGAGATGTGGCTTATAATGGTTATGGATATGTAAGCCTAGTTTATACGTGTATGGAAATGCCTTGATGTAGTTAGGCATATTACATATGTTTGATGGTTAAATCCACAATAACCAATAGGGTGATGTATGTTTATGAATTGTTTATGAGTGTTATGAGTTAAGAGTACGAAAAGGATTGGAAAATAGCCTAAGTGTTGGCCACATGGGCAGAGACACGGCCGTGTGTCTCAGCCGTGTGAAGGACATTGCCTAGCACACGGGCGTGTGACTTGGCTGTATGACCTTAAATGTGTGCTGACGTCATAAATAGAGAGTTACACGAGTGGAGGACACGGACATGTCCTAAGCCACACAGGTGTGTGAGACCACACGGCTTGCCCGCGTGGGCGTGTGACTATCCAAAATGTGAAAAATTTTAATTGTGTTTCAAAAGTTCTCAGATTTGTCCTGAATCATTACCAGAGTATGTTTTAGGGCTCGTAGGCCCATATAAGGGACTTTAAGATGGGAATTGATAAGTTTTAAATTTGAACAAAAATTCAAGACTCGATTTTACATGTTCAAGTACGTTTAAGTTTGATAATGCCTTGTACCCTATCTTGGCATCGGTACGGGTAAGGGGTGTTAGAGATGCTTTGTCCTAGGCCATGCTGAAAGGGTCGTTGGGACCAACACTAGATCTGGGGGCCGATGGTCAATCACAAAATGACTCCGATCAAACGGGGCTGAGTTATTCAGGGGTGTCACTGGAGTCGCCCCTAACGTGGCTGAGTATTGGATGGAGTCCACTGAGAGAATCTTGGACAATCTGGATTTTACCCCTGAGCAGAAACTGAAAGAGGTTGTTTCATTGCTTCGCGATGAAGCATATCAGTTATGGCTGACAGTTAAAGAGGGCGCTCAATTCGAACGGTTGACTTGAGATTTCTATAAGACAGCTTTTCAGAGTAAGTATGTGGGTGCTAGTTATGTTGACGCTTGGAGACGTAAGTTCCTGAATCTCACTCAAGGAGACCGTTCAGTGGCTGAGTATGAGGCCGAATTTTTGAGATTGAGCCGCTATACGCTAGGCATGGTGGCGACTAATTATGAGCATTGTGTGCTTGAGGATGGTCTCAAGGATAGTTTGCGAGTTCTGATAGCTTCGCAAAGGGAGTGCAGCTTTTTAGCACTAGTAGAAAAAGCAAAGATCGCCGAGGAGGTGAAGCGCACTGAGCACCAGAACCAGGATAAGGAGAATGGCAAGAATAAAAGGGATTCAGAGCCCTCGAGTTCTATTATGAGGCCTAAGAAAAAGGCCAAATCTGGTGGGCCAGTGAGAGTTGGGCCTCCTGTTACACCTACTGGGGTGGCGCTTTGTGGGCATTGTGGTAGATGCCATTCGGGCGAATGTTGGAGGATTATAGGGGCGTGTTTGAGATGCAGGTCTATGGAGCATCATGTTAGAGAGTGTCTATTTAGAACCGATCAGATGCAAGCTCTGGTTATTGGTATTGCACAGTCGTCGAGGGTAGTTCAGCAGCCACCTAGAGGCCGAGGTCAAGCCAGGGGTGGTAATGGCATGGGCCAAAGACAGAGAGCACCGGGCAGAGGTGCTAAACCGACTTAGGTGAGGCAGCCTACACTGGTTTGTACTGCTCGTTGCCACGAGTACAAAGATACTTCAGACATCATCATGGGTACGTTCTTAATTTATAATGTACCTTACCTTGCACTGATAGACATAGGCTCTACGCACTCTTACGTAGCTAGTACTGTGTTTGAAACCTTGAGGATTCCGATTGAGAATATTTCTAGTGAGGTAATTATTGTGAGTCTATTGGGGCAGCCTATCCGAGTGAGTAAACTATTTAGAGACTTCCCGTTAGAGGTTCAAGGGACAGTATTTTTGGCTGATCTAATGGAGCTTCCATTTGGGGAGTTCGACTTGATTTTAGGCATGGATTGGCTGGTTAAACATCGAGCGAGGCTGGACTGTGCCACAAAAAAGGTTGTTTTGAGGACCAAGGGGGACAGCGAGGTAGTTATGATAGGGGAACGACGAGATTATTTGACGAATGTGATCTCAGATTTGGTAGCGGAAAAGTTAGTGAAAAAAGAATGTGAGACATTTTTGGCCTATATCAGTATTTCTGATTCTGAGAAATCTTCGGTTAAGGACATCAGAACCGTGAGAGACTTTCAAGATGTTTTTCCTGAGGAACTATCAAGGTTGCCTTCGAGCCGAGAGGTGGAGTTTGGGATTGAGTTGATTTCGGGTACAACTCCGGTGTCTATAGTGCCCTATCGAATGGCACCAAAGGTTCTTATAGAGCTTACGCTCAGATTCAGGAATTGTTGGATCGTGGGTTTATTCATCCCAATGTGTCTCCATGGGGAGCACCTATTTTATTTTGTGAAAAAGAAAGATGGGACAATGAGAATGTGTATTGACTATAGTCAATTGAATAAGCTAATGATCAAGAACAAGTACCCACTTTCGAGGATAGATGATTTATTCGATCAGTTTAGAGGGGCTTCTTAGTTTTCTAAGATCGATCTACATTCGGGATATCATTAGTTGAGAGTTAATGAGGCTGGTGTGCATAAGACGACATTTAGGACTATGGACAATACGAGTTCCTAGTTATGCCCTTTGGTTTGACTAATGCACAAGCGGTATTTATGGACTTGATGAACCGTGTGTTCTAGCCTTACCTAGACCAATTTATGTTGGTATTTATTAATGATATTCTGGTGTATTCTTATTCTAAAGGTGAGCACGATCAGCATCTCAGAGTGGTACTACAGACTCTCCATGAGAAACAGTTATATGTGAAGTTTAGTAAGTGTGAGTTCTGGCTCCGAGAAGTAACCTTTTTGGGTCATGTGGTTTCTGCTGAGGGGATTCATGTTGATCCTCGTAAGATTGAGTCTGTGTTGGATTGGAAATAGCTGAAGAATGTGTCTAAAATCCATAGCTTTCTGGGGCTGGCAGGGTATTACCAACGCTTCATAGAAGGGTTCTCTTTGATCGCAACTCTAATGACTAAGCTTCTGCGTAAGGGAGTTCCTTTCATCTAGACTGATGCACAGCAAGAGAGCTTTGAGAAGCTCAAAACTATTCTGACTCAGGCTCTTGTTCTGATACAGCCTGAGCCCGATAAAGACTTCATGGTATACAGTGATGCATTGCATATGGGTCTGGGGTGTGTTCTCATGCAAGACGGTAAAGTGGTTGCTTATGCGTCTCGTTAGCTCAAGACACATTAAGCTAATTATCCGACGCACGATTTGGAATTGGCGGCAGTAGTCTTCGCTCTAAAAATTTAGAGGCACTATTTTTACAGTGAGAAGTGTACTATCTACACTGATCACAAAAGCCTCAAATATCTCCTTACTCAGAAAGAGTTAAACCTTAGGCAGCGTAGATAGGTTGAACTGCTTAAGGATTATGACTACACCATCGAATACCATCCTAGTAAGGCCAATGTGGTGGCCGATGCATTGAGCCGTAGAGATATGATAGATCTGAGAGTGATGTTCGCTCGACTTAATCTTTTTTATGATGAGGGTCTATTAGCTAAACTGCAGGTTAAACTGACATGGATTGATCAGATCAGAGGTAAATAGATGGGGGATAAGTCTCTTGAGTTGCATTTCCATCATGTTGAAAGTGGTGATACTACTGATTTTAGGATTAACAGTGATGGGGTACTTTGTTTTTGCGGTCGGATTTGTGTACCGAATGATGAGGATTTGAGACTATCGATTCTGAAGGAGGCGCATAGTAGCCCTTATGCTATGCATCCCAAAGGGAACAAAATGTACCGAGATCTCTGAGAATGATAATGGTGACCAGGGTTGAAGCGTAAGGTTACCTACTTCGTTGCTTGCTGTTTGACTTGTCAGTAGGTTAAGGCTGAGCACCAGTTACCTTTGGGTTTGCTGCAGCTGGTTAAGATACAAATGTGGAAATGGGAGCAAGTAACGATGGACTTCGTTAATGGGTTACCTCTAACACCCACTAAGAAGGATTCTGTCTGGGTCTTCATGGATCGATTGACCAAGTCTGCTCACTTCATCCTGGTCAAGATAGACTTCTTACTATAAAAACTGGCTAAACTCTACTTATCCAAAATAGTGAGACTACATGAGGTACCTGTCTCGATCATCTCTGATAGGGATCCTTGCTTCACGTCTCGGTTGTAGAAGAAACTTCCTGAGGCTCTGAGTTCAAGGCTAGACTTCAGTACTGCTTTCCATCCTCAAAGAGATGGTCAGTCAGAGAGGGTGATTCAGATAGTGGAGGACATGTTGAGGAGCTGCATGATTATCTTCCGAGGCAGTTGGGAGGAGTGCACAGTTCGTTTACAAAAACAACTACTAGTCTAATATCCAGATGGCACCTTACGAGGCCTTGTATGGTTGTAAGTGTCACACTCCCTTGTACTGGACTGAGTTAGGGGAGCGACGGGTTCTAGGTCCAGAATTGGAATCTGAAATTGAGGATAAAGTCAGATTGATTTGGGATCATTTGAAAGCGGCTTCTGACAAGCAAAAGTCGTATGCGGATCTGAAGCATCATGAGGTTGAGTATTCTGTCGAAGATTTTGTTTTTCTCAAGGTCTCACTATGGAAGAAAGTACTGAAGTTTGGTCATAAGGGCATGTTGAGCCCTAGGTTTATTGGACCTTACCGTATTCTGAAACGAGATGGGCCTGTCGCTTCTCAGTTAGAGCTACCACCAAAGTTAGATCGCATTCATGATGTGCTCCACGTCTCAATGTTGAGGTGCTACCGCTCTGATCCCACGCATATTGATCCTGTGAAGGAGATCGAGGTTAGGCCAGACTTGACCTTCGAGGAGGAGCCGATACAAATTTTAGATCATGATGTTAAAGTTCAGCGAAGGAAATCTATCCCCTTAGTGATGGTGCTGTGGTAGAATCTTAGCACTGAGGAGGCCACTTGGGAGCCGAAGGATTCGATGCATTAGCAGTATCCTCACCTTTTCTGATCAGGTAAAATTTCAAGGTCAAACTTTTCTTTTAGGGGGTAGAGTTGTAACACCCCAATTTTGTTAATTCTGGTTTTTGTAAATTTGTAACACAAAAATATCTGTATATGTTTCTATAATAATTTGACAACAAATATTTGTCTGCTTCAGTGGTTAAGTGTTATAGGTGTGTGTGAGAGGTCTCAAGTTCAAGCCATAACTTGGGTAAATTTTTGGCATTTTTGTGAATAAATCCATATCTTTGGTTAATAGGCTTATACTTAATTATGGGTAAGATTATATTAGAAAGGGTCTGCTGGTCTGGTGGTTAAGTGGAGTGTTAGATTGCTTGAGGTCCTGTGTTTGAATCCCTGCGTGGGAAAAAGGAGAAAAGTTTTGCTAATGGTGTCGGGAAGTGGTTTAAGTGAATGGGATTCTGAGTATTTGATGTGTTTGGGAAGTAGTGGACGATTTTAGGAGTGGAATTAGGGATATGGGAAGAAAATTAAGGGATTTTCGGGTAGTGGGATTATCAGAATTTTTTTATGTTCTGACTGCTTTCTTTTTCAAATTTCGGCACTTGCTTCTCCTCTTCTCTTTTTCTGACACCGACCTCTCCTACCTTCCTCGTTTGATCTTTTTAATCTTGACATTTTCTCCTTTTCTTCCATAACTACCTGACGCCACCCTTCTTTTTCCCTATCTCGATTCATACCGTTTCGGTTTGCGTTGCTGAATCGTAATCTGCTTTTTTTTATTGGGTAAGTGGTCTTCTTCAACCCTTTCTCGTGGTTTGGGTCCTAGTAATGATTGTTAGTAATGGATTATCATTGCATTTTGTGTTAGGAGAAGATTGGAGTGCGGAAACTTTCCATTCAGTACTTTAAACGTTCGAGTTATTGTCGCTTGTCTTAAGGTAAGTGCTGGATTTCGGCAATAGCAAGTGATTTAAGTATGTTTTAAATTCGATCTTAAAGTTATTAATTGGAGACCTGGGAATACTATTTTGGCAGCAGTAAATCAGGAAGAAAGGGGTTCTCTTTGCACGGAACTGTAATCGGAATCGTTTAGGGGTTGTAGTGTCAGTGTTAATTTTGTTGTGGGTTTCTAGTTTTGTAAATAACTGTGTATGGAATCAGTATCTGAGTGTTGATCTGACGATTATAGAGTTATGGAGTGTTCGTGGTTGCATTAGCATCGAATCGATACCAGGTGTGTACACAAAAACACAAAAAACGGAGTTTTAAAAAAAGCTAAAAACCCCACTGTCGACGCCACACGGGCGTGTGGTAGGCCGTGTGGTAGGCCGTGTGCCCTGACACGGGCGTGTGATCAACGAGGACAGGCCGTGCATGTATTCAACTAGAGAATTTAATTAAAGAATTTTCTTGAAAATTTAATTTCAAAAATCTAAGTGATTTTGAAAAAATTTATTTTGATCAAGTAAAATTAAATTAATCAAATTAATTAAAATTAATATGATATTTTTGGAAATTAATTTTTAAGTCAGATAATTGGTCCAATGGATAATTGAACTTGAAAATTTGACATGAGATCTTAAATTGGGCTCGTGAGTCCAAAACCAAGACCAAGGCCCAAAAATTGGTCGAACCGGGCTCGATATATGAAATCGGGTCGACGGTCTAATCGATGGCTAGACCAAACCAGTTGGGTCGTCACTGAGCCGAACCGAACTGGCTCAAGGTGTCATAAAGGTGTCACATTAGCATCATCAAACATAAAAGTACCAGCGATGTTCCGATGGCCGACAGAGGTTGGTCTTTGGTGATTGAGCAGTAGAAAACTTAAACTCTTACTAGGACTCCACCAGAGAATTTGATTCAGATTAACTATTCCAAAAATAATATTATTTTAATAGTTTAATATTAAATTTAATTTAATAGTTATCTTAATAGTATTTTATTAATTTAATATTAAAGTGATTATCTTAATATTAAATTTAATTTAATATTTATCTTGTAAATAAATATTCTATTATTTTAATAAGATTTATTATTAAATTTAATTTAATATTTATCTTAATAAATATTATTTTAATTTAATATTAAAGTGATTAAGTTTAATAATAATTGAACTCTCTAAACTCTCCCTATATAAAGAGAGTCTTGGGTCATTATTTTATACACACTTGAGTTCAAGAGAAAGCCGTAGAAAAAAAATTCTCAGAAGATATTATTTCAGAAAATTTCTACATATATTTTTCTAATTTACAACTTGACCCAAAACTTTAGAGAAATTACGAAATTACCTCATTGGTAATTTTTGTGGAAAAAATTTTCATTCAAAGCGAGTCCACACTCAGCAGACATGAGCTTGAGGATTGGATATTTAAGTTATGGTGTTAACGAGAGCACATTGGTTAGGCACATAAGTCACAAGTAACCAACATATTTACAAAACACCTATTACATGCCATATAACCAAAAGAACATTCAAAAACTACCAAAAGATTTTTGGATATTGTGATTTCTTCGAGTTGATTCGATCACCTGATTTCCACGAAATGCTATCTATAGAAAATAAGATAAACAACACAGGTAAGCTTTTATAAAGCTTAGTAAATTTGATGGTTAAAATAATAAAGTTTACTGAAATAACATAAAAATTTTAATAACAAGATTAATAGTCAAAGTTTCCTATCAACCACAATCCATAACAGGTAAGTTTATACACAAATTAGTATAAGATACATTCGAATATAATTATGAGAAAGCATTTAATGTCAAGTCACAAGGATATCAGGAACTCAAGAACAATATTCCAACAAATTCAATAATAAGACATTTAACACTAGAAACATTGCTCGACGAATGATATACGGATATGAGTACACAATTATACATCCAAAACATGCCAAACGCTCAAACGAGCTAATCCAACTGAAAACACACCTTGGCACCAAGTGCCTAGCCCTTAGGCTAACTTCCCTCCAAAAACACACCTGGGCACTGAGTGTCAAGCCCAAAAGCTTTACATCTGCCCCCAATAACATGCTAGAATCACCGTAATATATCACGATAGTTCGCAACAAATATTGAACCTCAGTATATTCAATGTATAAACACAAGTCAGATGTCATCACCTCATCACACATCAATCCCGTACAGTGCACATTATAAACTATTGGCATGCCAATCGTACTCTGTCCTACATTCATCCGGCTCAAAGAGATATCATCACTAAACAATGTTCCAACAATTTACTTTTTCAATTCACTCTAATTTAACATCAAACATTCAATTAAACATTCAGCTACCAATTTCTCAATCAAATTTACTTTAAAATAAATTAAACTAAACCGAACGAACTTACCAAGGTTAAACTGCAGTAATGACAAAAGTTCAAGGACTATTCTGTAACTTTCCCTTTTCTTCGATTATCAACTTGATTTTGATCTATAATATAAATTATTTCAATTATTAGCCTCAGTTTCATATACTATTCAATTTAACACATTTAACTTCTTATTTACAATTTTGTACATTTGCCTCTAACATTTACATTTTATACAATTTAATCCTTCAACCCAAAAATTACGAAATTAACCTTATTTAAAAACATCTCATGTCAGCTGAATTTCTAGGGTCTCAAAACAACTCTCTATTTAACATAATTTTACAACAATATCTTGGACTTTCACTATTTAAACTGTTTAATCCTTTAACATTAAAATCAACAAAAACTACTTTACAAGGTAGTCTGATTTAACAATCAAGTTTAACAATCTATCATAAAGTTCCACAAATTCCTCATACTCATTCATAGCATAATCCAAAACATTAAACAACATTACAAATTAACCCCCGGTTAGTTAAATTAAGCTAAAATAATTACAAAAGCATAAAAATTACTAAAAACAAAACTACAAATCACTTACATGCATAGACAATAGGTGTCAAATATTCAAGCTACAACCATGACTTCTCTCATTCCCAATTTTTGGCAAAGAACAAAAGAAATATGATGATTCATTTATTTCTTTTAAGTTTTTTTAATGTTTAATTTTTTAATTACTAATTTACCCTTTAATTAAACATCCAACTTAGTTAAAAATCTAGCCTTAACTGTCCACTACAATTAAAATAGGTGTTTTTACCAATTAAGGCCACCATTTCATAGCTATTTAATACTTTTAATTAATAGATTTTAACTTTCATATCTTTTACAATTTAGTCTTTTTTACCTAATTAACTACCTAAACGACAAAATTTCTTAGCCAAATTTAATATGACACTAATGACTTCGTAAATATTAAATAGCTAATTTTTACAGATTGATACATGAGAATTGTAGTCCTGAAACCATTATTTCTGACACCACTAGAAAACGGATTGTTATGGAACCATCTCGTTCTAAATCATATTTCATTTATAGCCCTCAAAGCAAACAAAGATTTTCAACTTAAAGCATCAACTACTACATTACCTTTTCTCGGATGATAATCAATCACTAGATCAAAATCTTTTAGTAATTCTAACCATCTTCATTGTTACAGGTTTAACTCTTTCTGAGTTATCAAGTGTTTCAAACTTTTATGATCAATATAAATGTAACATTTTTCACTGTAACGATAGTGACGCCAAATTTTCAAGGCAAACACAACAACTGCTAACTCAAGATTGTGAGTCAGATAATTCTTTTCGTGCAGTTTTAATTGTCGGGAGGCATAAGCAATTACTTTATCTTCTTGCATCAGAACACAACCCAAACAACACAATGAAGCATCGTTGTATAATAAACTCTTTTCCAAACTCAAGCTATGTCAAAACTAGAGCTTCTATAAACAAAACTTCCAGTCGATCAAAACTCTATTGACACTTCTCTGACCAAAAAAGTTCAACATTTTTTTTTGTAAAAACCTAGTCAATCACAGTGTAATCATTGAGAAATTCTTAACAAAGCGTTGGTAATAACCAACTAAACCCAATAAGCTACGTATCTCAGAAACATTTCTCGGAGCTTTCCAATTCACAATTGCATATATTTTAGTAAATTGATACGAATATCTTCAGCAGCAATCACATGCCCAAGAAAATTGACTTCTTGAAGCTAGAACTCATATTTACTAAACTTTGTATACAATTGTTTCTCACGCAAAGCCTATAATACAATTCTCAAGTGTTGAGCATGCTCAAACTCGTTCTTTGAATATATTAGAATGTCGCCAATGAATATAACAACAAACCTTTCTAGATATGACTGAAATATTCGATTCATTAAATCCATAAATACGGCATGAGTGTTAGTCAAACCAAATGATATCACAAGAAACTCATAATGATCGTAATGAATTCTGAAAGTTGTTTTCAATTCATCTGGCTCTTTAACTTTCAATTGATAATAACCTGATCTCAAGTCTATCTTGGAGACCATTATGGCTCCTTTCAACTAATCAAACAAATCATCAATTCGGGATAGTGGGTATTTATTCTTTACAGTAACTCTATTCAACTGTCGATATTCTATGCACAATCTCATCAAGCCGTCTTTCTTTCTCACAAATAATATTGGTGCACCTTATGGTGGCATACTTGGCCAATCAAAACCACGATCTAGCCATTTTTGCAACTGTGCTTTCAACTCTTTCAACTCAGTAGGAGCCATTCTGTACAGGGCAATCAAAATTGGAGTTGTTCCAATGATAACTTCAATTGCAAATTCAAATTCTCTGTCTGATGATAACCCCGATAATTCTTCTGAAAATACATTAGTAAACCCATTAGCTATCGGTACCTGATCGATCTTAGACTTTGACACACAAGTATCTAAGATATATGCTAAGAATGCATCACAACCCTTTCTGATAATTCTAAGTAGATATCGCGATATAACAGTAGTAGAACAATTAGATCTATTAGACTCAATAGTAACTATTTCACCATATTGACATTTCAATGAAATTTATTTGTCTATAATTAACCACTGCGTCATGATCGATTAACCAATTCATACCCAGGATAATATCAAACTCATAAAATGGTAACAACATTAAATCAACAGAAAAATCACAACCTCAAATTTTCAGTAGAGATTGATTACAAATCTAGTTAATAAATACACACTGACCCAATGAATTTGTTACTCGAACAATGTAATCAATGGACTCTATCGGTATGTTCTTCTTGTTTATTAATGCAATGCATAAATAAGATTAAGTTGACCTAGGGTCGACCAATGCATGGACATTAACATGAAAAAGGAAGAAAGAACCAACAATAATGTCAAGAGCAAAATTCTTTTCACGACCTCAGATAGCATAAGTTCTGGCAGGTGCTCTAACTTCTGAGCATTCTAACATATCAATAGATTTACCTCAACCAATACCAACTTTTCTACCATTTCTAGGTCGTCTTCCTCTCTACAAAGTTAAATCAAGTCCAGCATTTTGATCTACTGAAACATCAAGTTTCATCGGGTAATCCTTCAAAAAATGATCTGTTAAACCACATTAGAAACAGGCTCTCACTTTGAATTGACATTGACCACTATGATATTTAACACAATGATCACAAATAGGTTTTTCAACATTGTGGGTTCTTCCAACACTAGCAGCAAGAACATAATGGAAACTCAAATCACTTGGTTTTGCCCTCTTTCTTCCTATAAACCCTGATAGAGTGGTTTGGTGACTGAAGTTTCCCTCAACTTCTTTGATAGAGGAGTTGAGAATGGTCTGGATGTACTTCGCTTGTCAAAGTCCCAAACTTTCATTTCATTATGTTTCTTATTATTACAAATTTCATCCATTTTCTACACTCGATTAGACAAGGCTACAAATTCTCGTATTTCCATTTCCCCAATCAACATCTTTATCTCATCATTCAGCCCGTCTTCAAAATGGATACACATCTATTTTGCTGTTGGCACAATCTTGCGAGCGTATTTACTGAGCTGTACAAACTCTCACTCATATTCAACAACTGATTTATTTCCCTATTTTAGCTCAAGAAATTCTTTCTTCTTCTTTCCTAAATATCTTTCGCTGACATATTTCTTTCAAAATTCGATTCTTAAAAATTTTCGATTAACCTTTTCTTTCGGTACAACCACTATCATTTTATACCACCACTGATATGCCTCATCTTTCACCAAAGTCATGACACATCTCAAGTAGTCGTCAGGTGTACAAGCTAACTCATCAAACACCCTCTAATTACTTGTAACAGCCTGGTTTAGACCCTAGACGGAAAAGTGGTTCCAATACCACATATCCGAGTTAGAAAAATATTTTATTATAATTTTCTGTGTTTGTGACATGTGAATTAGCTTGTGTGGAAATTTCGTAAGAATATTTGGCTGTTTGTGTGTTTAATTTAAGAAAAGGACTAAATAGCAGAAAATACAAAAGTGGCTAATTATATGATTTAGTACCGAATTAAAAATGGTTTTTAAATGAAATGGCCTTGATAAATAATTATGCCATTGGATATATGAATGGTCATAAATGACCTTGTTTTATGCCTTTTATATGTTTTTAATTACAGGATATTTTAGTAAATGAATTATTTATATTCATTAAAGAAAACAAAAGCATGAATTAGGCCATTTGAGTGTTCATTTTACCGAAAAATAGAAAGAAGAGAAGGGTTTTGAGCTTCTTTAGCATTCGGCCCTCATTTTGGCTAGATTAAGGTATGTTTAACTTCGTTTTTTTATTATTTTTATGTTTTTGAGATTGTTTCTTAGTCTATTAACAAACCCATCTTGTAATTTGAAGAATTATTGATGTTTATAAGATGTTCCATTGATGAAATGGTAGGTTTTGTGATGTTAGTTTTAGATAAATGAAAGATATGTGTTAGATTGATATGCTTGTCCTTAGATTTTTAATGAATTTAGCTAAATTAGGCTAAATTGTGAAATTGTTAATTTGCAGGACTAAAATGTGAAATTGATGAAATATGTGGGCTTGAATAGACTAAAGGAGAATTCAGCTATGCTTGATTAAAATGGAATTTGGTGTAAAGGATGATTTTATGAAATAGGGACTTAAATGTCAAAATGTGAAAATGTGAGGGCTATTTTGTAAAATGCCCTAATTGTGTGTCCTTGGATTGAATTGATTGAGTGTGTGATTGAATGAGCTATCTTTTAATACGTATAGATCAAGAAAAACAAAATCTAGACTTGGATCGCGAGAAAACGAAAGTCCACGAGTATCGACTTATTTCAACGAATCACACTTGAGTTAAGTTCATAAGTAGTAATTTAGTTATAAATGTTGTTAATTGCATAAAATTGATATAAATTGTAATGAATGAAACCTCAGAGGAGGTGAAGATAGTGAAATTGATGTTACAGATGCTTTATTAAAGAAATCGATATAGAGGAAGTTCGGTTAAACTGTAGGAATTGTTTTGGAATGTAGTGACATGTCACTAGGATTCAATTTGGCTTAGGGCCATGATATCAGCACTACAGCTGTGAGAGATACCTTGATTTGGCTACGGGCCATGGTATAGGTGCTCCAGGATAAGCTACTCTGATTTGGCTTCGGGCCATGTATGAGTACTTATCGGATGAAATATTCATGTATTCGACTTGTAATTCGAATGGTTTAATGATTGAGTTTCGGTTATGGAAATGAGTGAGTTTGTACAGAATGAACAGGTACGTAAGATGTACATAATTGTTATAATGAGTATATCATGAGATCTTGTGAATCTATGGGAGGAAGTTCGTGATTTTGAATAAACCATGTGGTAAGGCATGGATAAAGGTTTGTAAATGGTTTAGTTTGGATGAATGAATATTCTACCATTGAATTGGTTTATTGTATTACTTGCTTATGACTTACTAAGCTTTTAAACCTTACTTGGTGTATTTATTCCTATTTTGTAGATTATCGTAGCTACTGCAGGCTCGAGAATCGTCGAGGATCTTCATCGCACTATCCAAGCTCATTTGGTAACTTTTGTGGTTGTAAATAGCTAAGTATGGCATGTATAGGCTAAAGGTATTTTGAATATATTTGGGTTGTATATATATGTTATAACAAGTGATTTGGCTAACTAATAGTTTGTGAATGTGCTTAGTTTTGGCTTGTGTTTAAGATGCAAATTTGATATGTTATCATGTGCATAAATAGCCAATTTGGAAATGGTCATTTTGGTATGAACCAAATGGTAGATGTTTGGTAATAATGAGCATGAATTGACTTAATACATTTATCAATATTAGGTAAGATTTTACCCATTTCTAAGTTTAACAACTTAAACAGTCCACATCTATAAACAATTCACTAACTTCATTATATACTTTCTAACTCAACTCAAAACATACCATATATATGCATTCCTAGTCTTCTAACCAATATGTCTCAATGACACCTTTTTACAACAACATGATATACATATAACATATTCCATCCAATCATTTCATCACCAATATGAATATATTTCAAAACATTCATCTCAACCTTGATGAAACTTACCAACTTTCAAAAAAATCACACCTAACACAAGTGGTCAACAAGAGTTCTTTATCCAACATCTTTAGACACATCCCAAATCAAACATATATATTTACAAACCATGGAAACAAAACAAGAGCTCATATTATTTCCTTCCAAGATAACCCATATACATTTAACCAATTCATGCCACATAACCATAAAAGATCATTCAAAAGAACTATAGTGTCTAAAGCTGGATAGTATGAGCTTTGAAGAGATCCAATAGTCGTGTTCCACAAAGCATCAACTACAAGATACAGGAAACAAAACCGAGTAAGCTTTACGAAAGCTTAGTAAGTTCATATAAAAATATATACATTAACTTACCTCATTAATCATAAATACTGTTATAACTACGTATTCATGGCATATTCAATCCTGACATTTCATTTCACAAGAAATAGGTAAGTATTTCATATATTCATGTAACAGGACAATCAATAGTAAATTACAATCAATTCGGTCCAAGTATTTCATGCTTATTCAAGTCAACAAGTCATTTAATTCTCTTATTTAATCAAGACAACCTGATGAACAATAGTAAAAGGATTTGGGTACATGGGTTACAGTATCAAAGAGCACTGAGATGCTAAACAGGGCACAAATGTGTATACAGGAGCACCAAAGTGCAAACAGGGCACCAAAGTGCATAACAGGGCATAGATCAAGGGCACTGTAGTGCAAATAGGAGCTTCATAATTCTAATAGAGTAAGCGTGCATCTACCCTATTGGATTTTCAATCGTATCCTAATCGTCTACTAAGTTCAAACGGACACTTATATAGTATTCAAGACATTCATATAACCAAAACATTTCTAAAAACTCAAATCATGTGTAAAAATCATATTAGATTCATATGTTACTCTACACAGAATATAATGATCACATTCATTCATTACTCAACATAGAATAAATTTATCACATATGTAACAGCCCGATTTAGGGCCTAAACAGAACGGTGATTTTGAAACCACGAATTCGAGGTCAAAAAATTTATTTTGATTAAGTTTCAAGGTTTATTTATTAATTAAATAATGGTGTGAAAATAGCGTTAAGAAATTATATCGATAAAGTGTCCAATTTAATAATTAAGACTAAATTGTAAAAGTTGCAAAATGTGTGTTCTAGATGCTAAAAGGATTTAATTGAAATGAGTTCTTAAAGTGGAGGTCCTTATTTAGTAATTATACCATTATATTTAAGTTTGGACAAAAATGGGCATGAATAGGACAAATTGGAAAGAAAAACCTTTAAGAGCAGTTTGGTCATTTAGTAATTAAAAGAATTAAAAAGGGAAAATGAAACAAAAATTTTCTCATCTTCTTCAAGTTAGGCTGAATATGAAGGGAATCCTTGGCTAGGGTTTTGTTCAAGCTTTCCAAGCTTCATAGTAAGTTCGTTCTAGCCGCGTTTTTAATGTTCTTTACGTTCTTGAAATCCGGGTAACATGATCTCTCTATTTCTACCATTATTTTGAGCTAGGGTTGATGTTTAAAAATTTACCCATGGATGATATGCATGCTTTTTGATGTCTAATGATAGAATATGAATGCTTGTAGTATGATAAATGCCTTTTGCTAGGTGATTTTCGGTGAAAACTGTAAAAAGGACCTAAAAGCAAAGTTATAAAATTTGTAAGTAAAAGTGTAATTTAGTGGGAATTAGGTGCTGGTGTAAAGAGAAAATGGTTCAGCTAGGCCTAAAGTGCAAAGAAATGAAATAAAAATTATTTTACGAGCCTAGGGGCAAAATCGTAAATATGTGAAAGTTTAGGGGCAAAAACATAATTTTTTCATAATATGATTTTTGGGTTTCAATGGCTAATATGACTAATAAATAAGTTAAATGTGATATTTTAGATTGAGGAAAATGAGATTCGGGCCTAGAACGAGGAAAAAATGGTATTAGACGGTTAGGCCTTTTTCACCACTTTTGGTTTCAAGGTAAGTTTGTATGTAAATAATTCATTATTTTCATTTGTGTTGTAATATTTTAATGCATATTATGAAATGTAATTGTATGATATTATGATTGGCAAGATGTGGGAAAGTGAAATTCCCGAGTGATCCTTTGGAAAACGAAAGATACAGATATTGTGTAGCTAGGTCACATGTGTGGTTTCGAGGATAGGACACCATGTGTACAAGAGAGCTACAAGATACGATGTGGTAGCTAGGTCACGTGTAATACTGGGTGGATACCATGTGTACACGAGAGCTACGAATTAAGGGTAGGTAGGTCACATGTGTAATACTGGGTGTATACCATGTGTACACAAGAGATACGGATCAAAGATAGCTAGGTTGCATGCATGGTATCGAAGGTACATCATGTAGACACGAGAGCTATGTTATATGTAGCTAGGTCACATGTGTGTTTTCGAGTTTTGGACACCACGTAAACACGAGAGCTACGGGACTAAGTAGCTAGGTCGCATATGTGGTTCGAGTGTTGGACACTATGTAGACACGAGAGCTATAGGATTTGATGGCTAGGTCACATGGGTGATATCGAGAGTTCACCATGTGTACACGAGAGTCGGATTATGTGTTGGTGGAGCTATGTGCTGAAACCACTGAGTATCGGATGTTATTTTGAAGGGTTCAACGGGAAAAGCTTACTAAGGGAGATTTGTGTAGTGATGTGGTGTGTAAGTGCATGTGTATACATATGAGCAATGTGCTCGAAATGTGATTGAACTTATGGTAAGGTTGATAAGGTGTAAGTGCTAACATGAATATTTGGAATTATTGATGATGATTATCTATTGGAATGGCTAATATTGAGCATGATTGGTGTTATGTGTTCATAAATGAAAATAATATGAGGAAAACATGGAAAAGTAAAATTTTCAATAAAACAGTTTGAAACAATAGTAGTTATGTGAATTTGAAAAATCACCAAAAATTGTGGAAATTGAATTAGAGTTTGAATAAGTTATTAAGTTAAAGCTCATTGAGTCTATTTTCTCATAAAAGAAACAGTGTGAGCAAATGATTTATATATTATTAGATATTTAAATTATAGTGAGACAGGGTTAGAATGGTTTTGGAAATCCCCTATTCAAACTTTGGAAAATCATTAAAAATTTTACAAAAATAATTGTAGGATATGATTTATATGCTTGAATTTCTTAATGAGTCTAATTTCAAAAGAAATAAACAACAACATATTTCGAATTCTGTATGATAAGATAATTAAATTTTAGTGAAGAGTGGGCAGAATTGTCAAGTAGCAAAACAAGGGAGAATTTAATGAATAAACTGTACTAATTGGACAAAGAAAAAATTCTGTAAATTTTATTATAAGAATACATATGATTCTAGTTTCAGAAAAAATTGGCGGATCTAAATTTGGAGCTCTGTAGCTCCAAATGAAAATAATTTAGTGAATGTGGCGTGAGTAAACAGCTTAGGGTGAACATGAGAAAAAGTGAAAACTATGTGCAATTATGACCATCTTGTTTTGAGAACATGTTGGGAGGTTTTATTGAAGCATGTTAATAAATTGTTTGCTATTTACATACTTACTTACTAAGCTATAATGCTTACTCCGTTCCTTTCCTTTTTCTTTTAGTGTTTCAGATGCTATCTTAGTTGGAGGTCGTCGAAGGCTCAATCACACTATCAAGCTAAGATCGGTATTAAAAGATTTCCAAGTATTTATAGGTTTATGGCATGTATAGGGACTTGAAAATAGGTGTATATGTTATTGAGTTGGCCTAGAATGTTGGCCTAAGTTAATGGAAATTTTATTGTTGTATAAGGCCATTTGATATGGCTAATAATAGCTATGTTATAAGTCATAATGATGCAACACATGAATGAGTATGTTTGCATGTGGGTGAATGAATTAGTATATGATAAGAATGTGATAAATGTGTCATGTGTATGATTATGTAAGCATATGTTGGGTGGTTAAGTGTAAAGATGGTAGTGTAAGTTGTATGTGGTTAATGGCAAAGTAAGTGTTATGTGGTGCATTAAATTTGAGACAGTTGAGTAATGAGTTTATGCTTCAATAGTGGCTACTTGGAAGCCTAAATATGTCATGTTATGTAGTAATGATTTGGCCTAAGTGTATAAATGACTTTGGATGGCAAAAACGCTTGGTAAATAGCCTCAATTGCATCCACACGGCCTAGAACATAGGCGTGTGCCTTGGCCGTGTGACCTAAAATGTGTATTGACATCATAAGCAAAGAGTTACACGGGTGGAGGATACGGGCGTGTCCTGAGCCACACGGGCGTATGTCACCACACGGCCTGCCCACACGGGCGTGTAACCCTCCAAACAAGGAAATTTCCTAAATGTCTTATAAGTATCAAAAAGTTTACGGTTTAGTCCCGAATGGTTCTCAAAGCATGTTTTGGGCCTCGTAGGCCGATTTTAGGGACTTAATGATATAGATTGAAAAGTTTTAAATTGGAGCGAAGTTTTATGACTTGATAATACACGGTTGATTGTGTTAATGTTTGGTAATGCCTCGTATCCTGTTCCGGCATTTAACATGGGTAAAGGGTGTTACAACATAAGTAACACTTTTAGGTTTAATCCTAAACTCACTTGGAACCTTTTTCATGAAATTCAAGTCATGTTTCACAATATATATATATATATATATATATATATATACACACATTTAGATTACAAGCAAACAAATTTCAGACGTGCGCACACTATATGAACTTAGCTATGAGAAGCAGGGAACAAGTTTAAATGCATGGACTATTCTACAGTTTTCCCTTTTTCCCCGAATATCAACAACTTGTTCTATATAATAGTTAAAACTCAAATTATCAATTCCAAATGCATCATAAAACTCAAATACATGCATATGACCTTTTAATTTTATTTTACACAATTTTCCTAAACTTTTATATTTTATTCATTTTAGTCCCTAAAACCAAAACAAGTATAGCTTTCACAATTGAACTTTGTTTATCATTCTGATTTCAATTAGTCCTTCTATATCCCCCTAAAAACTAAATTCACATAAATTTCATGTCAATTTCCTCAATTTCTCATTTTGGTCCCTAAATACAAAAATAACAAAATTTACTTAGCAAAACAATCTTAAATGTTTCCAGTCTTCGAAATCTTCCATTAATCATCCAAAAAGCTTTAACAACAATAATGGAAATTTTAGAAATCTTTAACAGTTTTAAAAATGGAAATACAATATAGCTTAATCAAGTTGCAACGATATCAAAAATATAAAAATTACGAAATACAAATAAAAAATGACTTACCATATAAATATTCAAAGCTTTGCTGAATACTCCAAAGTCTAAAAATGGTGGTTTCGGTTATGGTAAGAAAAAAGAGATGAAAAATAGCCTCTTTTTTTTTTTCCTTTTGTTATGTTTTAATCTACTTTAACTATTTTTTCTAACTTAATTATAACTTTAAAATTAGCATATAAATTATTAATTATTATGCTTTAGCCGTCCATTAGAGTTTGCAATGGCCTAATTGCCATTTTGACCTTTAAACAAATACTAGATAAACATTTTAGTTAACAAAAACCAATAGCGATAAAGTTTTACGGTTTTTACAATTTAACCTTGTACCTTATTTAACCATTCAAATCATCAAAATTTCTAGACTAAACCTTAATTCACCTATACAGTAGCTCCATAAATATTCGATAGCAATATTTACGAGCTCGATTTACAGGAATGAGGTCCCGATACCTCATTTTCTAAAATCACTTACTTTCAGTACAAACCACTTATACCATAACTAAATGTTCTACAAGTAAAATTTACTAGATCAAGATTCATTATGTCATTAGGTTTGACTCCAAATATTAATCGATAATATTTACGGACTCACTCATCGAAATTGTGGTCCCAAAACCACTGTTTCTGACACCACTAAAAAACAAAATGTTACATAGGGTATTTGTATTATAAATTAAAAGAAAAAAGGGTCAAATTTAAAAAAATTAAAACTTACCAAAGAACCCAAACAATGCAATAGAAAATTTTGCTCTTCACTCTTGTCCCTTTCTTCTTTTTTTTTTTTTCATAATTATCACGAAAATTCCACAACAATTAGTCTGATAATGGAATATGAATCTTGCTTGAAATGTATGTTTTACTAGGGCTTTTAGAAATTTGAAAAAAAATAAAATAAAATAAAATTTGCAAAGCAATTTCTTGATAAAACAACATGAAGTTGATGTGATTGAAGGTGCTCATCAACGGTGGAAAATAAAAAGAATTTAGTTTAAAAGATTTATGATTTTTTTTTTTTGCAAGAAATGTTAGTTTAAAAAATTTTAATTTTAAGAATTTTTTAGATTTATACATGTTTAATTAATTTTATATTTTAAAAAATTTATTATATTTAATTATTTTTATAAATTTCCTAATAAATTTTAGTCTAAGATTTTTTTTATTTTTTACAATTATTGTTAATAATTTTTAAAAAAATATCAAAATAATTTTTTTAACTATAACTTAGGACTAAATTAACTATGAACTATTTGAATTAATGTGCAACTTTATTTTTTTAACAAAAGTCTACTACTAAGTAGCAAACATGTAATAGTTTGATAACTTTAGTGACTAATATACGTGACTATTATATCTAACTTTTGAAAGTAGAATAATTGAAATGTAATTTTAAAGGAAATTTAAAAACAATTCATGCAATTTACCCAAAAAATTTATGATATTTGAATTATCAAAAAGAAATTATGTTAATTACTTATCATTTTGAATAATATTTATTTGCTTTAAATAATGAAATAAAACTATATTTTAGTTACAGTTTCAAAAGAGTTTAATATTATTAAAAATTATGAATATATTACTTTACACAAATTACAAAAATTAATAATACATTATTTAAAAACTGCTTAAAAAATAAACGTGTAAATAATATGCAATGCATTAGAAACTAATTTATTTTAAATCTGACAATATTAAACACCATGGAATTACACCATATATAAATTTTCTGAAAATGCATTTTCCACAAATAAAGGCCCGAGTGTAGAAAATCGAGGGCTTGCACAAAGACGCATCCTTCCATTGGCATAGGGCTAATTCAGACTTCAGAACCCCTTGTGTCATGTATATGCGCGTTCCGCTGCTGTATATAAGTGCAATGTATGGTCAGAAATTGGATCTCAGCAACCAATTTTGGGTAAACAGTAGGTTCAAACTTGTTCATCCCATTTTGCCCATCAATGCAGTCGAGCCCGACCCGGATTAAGAAGCGAGTCTGACATCCTCCAACCCTGCCAGACATGTCAAAAGGAGCATAAAGACATGCAGAAACGCAAATTATAAACATGCAATGAGGAAGAGAAATCTATACATATGATCATCAGCAAGGATCAACAACAATACAGGGTCGCAAACAAAATCATACTTTTAGAGGTGTCAGACAAGCATCAGGCACAGACCATTTAGGATTTAGCTCCTTTTCAGCCTGGGTTATACTGGTGTTGAAACTAATTTTTAGATTTTGTGGAAGATATAGGATTTCGGCTTTTTTGGATTGGGTTCATTTTACCACCTCCACATAATCTCACATAAAATTGTCCACTACTAGCATTCGCAGGTCCAAGTAATTTACAGCCGACAATAAGCCCAGAAGTAATAACCCCACTACTGCTGCTTCATCTCTGAAGCATGATTAACCAATCAAAAAGTTGCACCGAACAACTCTACTAAATAAGTTCTATATTTAATAGGTATTTTCATCTTCGGGGATTATGTAATTGATAGTCAAAATGAAAAATATTAGGTAAATTGCAAATCACCCTTTGCACTATAGAGCAGAATGCAAACATGCAACAACACTTCTAATTTTAGCAGCACCATACTTTTAAAATTAAGCAAATGAACCCAAATCATTGGTCACTGAACATGCAGTAGATACAAGCAATCCATTCTTTTGCATTAACATGAGGCTAATAAACAAAACCGCAGGAACTCCAATTGTTTTGCTTATTGTTTCAAGTGATTAAACTCATCATAATGAACAGTTAGATATATATAGAACCATCTCCACATTTGTTTTAATCAAATGGTATTTTGCCCCTTTATATGCTAGTCACTAGTAATATAACATATTCTATGTAGGCCATTCAACCTAAGAGATTAAGATCAATAAAAGAGTCCAAATTTCTAATATTTTAAAAAGTGAAATGGGATATTACACAATAAGGTGTGTTAGCATTATGGATCATTTCTAAGCATATGAGTTCTTGCCCCCACCCAAAAAACACCCAAAACATTACATAAAAAATGGGAAATCTGAAAACGAATAGTCAACTGTCTTTATATTTGCACATATGACAAGCTGAAGAGAAAGCTGGCAACACAAAAGGAGAAATTACATAGCATAGAGTATGAAAATAGAATGGCATATTTCTGACAAGAACGGCTGACCTGTTCTGCAGCATTGTTCTTGAAATGTCTATATGATGTTGAAACCATCTTACATGATTCAGCAATATGAAACTCAAAATCAGTAGCTGCTGGCATGAGATGTTCTTGCTGGCTTCTAGATGATATTCTATTATCGGCAGAATGAATGAAATGCAAGAGCACATGTGCCTGTAATACAAGGTGGAATTACAGCTAAACACAAAAAATGAAAGCAAAGCTTGGTTAGCCAATATAACTAGTATATAAGGCCAAGAGGATTATCTCACATGGAATGCTGCTTTTAGAATGTCATCTGACTTCGCTTGATCCTTGAGCAGTGCATATACTTTTCCCTTTGAAGGATTGTAAGTCACTATATATCTTTCTTTCTGCCATATAATTCAACAATCCATGTAAGTTTATGCATGTTTTATGTGGGTACATGCTTTATGGGGAACAAATTTAATCAATTTCGTTTCCAAGGAAGCATACCTCAAAGAGAGGTTCTATCGCGAGAAAGGCACCAGGATCTTGGAAAGCATCCCTAAATCTTGAGCCTGCAAACAATGGGAAAGCTTTCAGATTGAACTCAAACAATATAGCACATAGAGCCATTTTTTTCTGGCCAAGGGAAAAACTGTCAGTTTAATACGCACCAAGAACAACAGGTCTGTCCTTCAACCATGGAAAACTAAATATTTTTTCCTCCATATTTCCCTCCTGCAATGAGGGAACTTGTCCTGCATCGTGAAGAAACACAATGAAGTCATTCTGTCTGAAGAATTCTTCAAATAGTTTTGATTCTTTGAGAATGTCACTGACAATAACAGAAAGAATAAAGGGTCTAAATGCAGTGAAGTTCTGTTACAGTTTGACTAACCAGTCTTTAAGAAGGACTCTACAGCCACACTGAATCTTGCTCTATTTAATGTGTGCAGCACAACAGATCTAACCTGGAAAGGAAATTATTATAAGCTATTATTAGCAGAACATGTTCCGAATACGAAATTAGGCAGACAGTTTAACAAAAAATAACAGAAGTGCTAGTGTAACCTCTCTGTAAGAACTGAAAACATATCCACATGACAGGAGAGAAAATGTGGTAACCAAGGATGGGTTTTTTTTTGAGATCAGAATGCTCAGTCCAGTTCCTAACTGCAAACAACAATAAGCAGTTTGGTTGACAAACCTCAAATTTCTAAACAAAATAAAATACGGACAGACAGACAAAACATAACATGCATGACAATTTATATTATGAATAATTAACAAATATATTGAATACAAGAAGATAGGATTGATGCGAGACATGTATTAACTGCAAAAACACAAAATCCATACATATAACTTCTGTATGACAAAAGATTTCCAACATGCATAAGATATCAAATGTGACTTGTTAACAGTTCATTAGTAGTTTTTTAACAACAGTAACCCTTCTACAGTAGACCACTGGCCTGAACCTGACATCCACGGTGCCTTCTAATGCAAAGAATCCACTGTTGTAACTGGAGAACCTAACTACACGTCATTAATAACCAAAAATAGCAACTTAACTATTTTAAGAATGCTAAGATTAGAAACAAAGATAAGATTAAAAAAAAATTAGAAAGAAGATATTAGAAAAGAGAGGTTGGAGAAGTCAGTCTCCAACAAAGTAATATAGAAAGAAGCAGGAGGAAGGAAGTTCTTGTTCCTATCTTGGGAGGTATGACTTCTTTATTACAGAGGAAGTTAGAAAAAAGATGTCAATATTTCTTAGATTGGCCTTTTTTCCCAAAGGAATATTGTCCTAGGGTTTTCATAAAGGTGTGTCCAGACAAAGACATGACTATCATATATGTGGACAATATTCTAAACTAAAACTTGTATGCTTTCCATGAAAGTTGTGCAGAGATTTTAAAATAAGATAGGTATGGTGTGCCAGTATGAGTTTCTTTAGTGGGTCTACTCATAGCTGATATTGAAAAGATCCATTTTGTTAAGTGTTGCTAGGGGCCACTAGGTTGAGTATTTTCTTTCACAATAATCTTTTGTCTAGATGAAGCCAATCAATATATCTCACAAGGTACTTTTTGATTGTTTGGCTGTCATCCTAAAAGGACACTTTTCAATAAATGGGGTTTGTTTTAGCTTACAAAGCAGTTCTTCAAGTGCATTGCATTGGTCAAGGTAGTTATATAATATATCATATAGAGAACGTAGCTTATGCATTGTGGAAAGAAAGTGATGAAGTTACTAACAGAAGCAGAGGGCCAGCAGAACAAGTAGACCACATGAGCATCGCAGTCTAGTCAAGCATGGGCCTATGTGATTGGAACAATGGCAAAGCCTTGGTAATTTTCTCTAGAAGGTGATTGGTTTCAATCAAGTAGGGAACTTTTCAAGACATCATGATTTGAGTATAAAGTAATAGAGGAGGCTTTCTTGTGGACAACCACCTTGAAATGGTAAGCTTGGGATTCAATGGCTATCATATGGGTAGGGCAGAGATACTATAAAAATCCATATAGTTATTTGGTTATAGATAGTTTTGGCTACTAATATATATATTGAAGTTACAACTAACTACATCAACAATTCTAATCAGAATCAATCATTACAAGCACTGAACTAAAGAATTTTAACTCAATAACTAACTCTAACTAACTAACAAACCCACACATAATTTTTTTCATGGTGGAACTTCAACCCGAGCACTCAAGGTCCCAAGGCCTCAAGCTTGCCAACACTACCAACACCTTATTGGCTTTAGCTATTACAATTTTATTTATTCTAAAACATAAATAAGCTCACTTTATAGGAAACGGCACTTCCTATGTTAAGAAAATTGACCTGTAACAATTACTAACACCGCTATATCTATTATCTCCTCCACAAGAGCAACTTTTGTTTAGAATAGTTGTTTAAGACAACCTTTGTTTGAGAATAGCTACAATTCAGAATAGTTGCCATGCAAGAACAACTCTTGTTAGAAACGTATATTGTTCAAGAACAACAATTTTGAGAACAAATACCATTCAGAATAGCTCTTATTCAGGACAAATGTTGTTCAAGAATAGATGTTGTTCAGAATAACCTCTACCAAGAATAGCTATGTCCAGACCAATGGTTGTTCAATATACCTTTAGTTGACAAGCTTCTGCCAAAAACAACACCATCACAAAACATTTTTATAGAACAACTCATTTGTAGAATAAGATTATCCTTAAAGACACATTCTCCAAGATGTATTCCATAGAAGATGTTTCATACCATATTACTTCATCAAAACAAAAGAAATGAAGATAATCCCATAATATGGTAGGATTCTTGGGTTAGCTTCACTGTTGAGATGTTCTAGAGAGCTTAGCTTGATGGATCATATATAGAGGTAGTTATAAGGTTTTCTCTTAACCTTTCCATATAATATTGAGTGCTCCCTTTTTCTTTCAAAAATCATCACTATTAAAAACTTAAACTCTTTTAAATAAACCATTATCAACAACCAAAAATCCCCCTCATTACTCCTATATGCCTAATTTTGCAACTCTCATTCTCTACACACAACTCATTTGGGGACTTTTGGAACTTTTGACATTGGGGGCAAAACTTTCTCTCAAACTCTCTCTATAATCCTTTATCTTAATTCTCTTCTTAGAATTAGTTTCCACCTTACTACCCCTTGCTTCGCCACTCTAGCCACCAAATGCCACTACGCTCAATACTTCCAAGGTCTATTCTAATCTTCCTTTCTGCCATCTCAAGGCACATCCTGTTTCACTTGTTTGCAACACTTACTCTCCTTGCCAAAGAAACCTCTACATTGGTCATCATAGAAGGAATGGGAATTGAGAAAGATTGATGAAAAGATGTTTGGAACTTAGACCATTGACCAAAATGTTCCATCTCTACAATTGCTTCATGAAGCGATTTGACACTACAAGTGTTTAACCACTTTTATCAATACAAATCACTTCAGAAGTTGCTTTGCAAACTAAACAAACCCCCATTTCCTAAAACTGGTCCCTCTTTATGAAGGCCAAACATGGGAGTAGTGAAATATATTGATTACAAACATCAAGACAAAATATTATTATGAAAGCAAATGCTCAAGTTATTAGCCCGAAAGAGCACAACCTAGGCAAATCTACCTTTTGAGTAGACCCATTACCAAGAAACCCTTATTAGCAAATTAAACATCACACATGTAGATCACCACACAACAAGACCTTTGTGAAACACTTTTATTACTATAGTGTAGTTGACCATTTTTATCAATACATATCACTTCAGAAGTTGCTTTGCAAACTACCAATCCCCATTTCTTGAACAATGGTCCTCTTAATGATGGCCAAACATGGGAATAGTACTCCCTAGAATATATTAATCACCAACATCAAACCAAATATTATTATGAAAGCAAATACTCAAATTATTAACCCCAAAGGGCACAACCTACGCGAATCTTTTAATATCAAACACTTTATAAGTAGACCCACTACCAAGAAACCCTTACTAGAAACTTTAACTTGGCACATATGTGGAAGATCATGGCACAAAATCTAAAGAAAAGGACCTACTCCAATGGATTGGACTCAAGAATTAACTTCTAATCATTGTGATGTTTTTGTCAAAATATAACGTCAAACAAAACTGAAGGAAGGAAACCCTCAAGAAAAAGGCAATCTACGTCAAAATGCTTTGTGTTATTATTTGTAGTTCCTCCATATACGGAAGCCCTACCTCCTAGGCAAGAAGAAACTTCCACTCACCAGGCTTTGTAAATTAACTTTGAGAATTCATTCTATTACCTCTCTTTTGTAATATAATCTTGTAGTATTCCCTTATGCCTTTCTAAATTTCTTCTATATTTTTTCTCTATCACTAACCTTAATTGTTTTCAATGATTAAGTTGCTATTCTAGTAATTGATGATGTGAAAAATGGTATTGAGTGGTGTTTATCTCAGCCCTTGTACTCTTATACTCAAGTTGAGTCTCTACCAATTTTCAATGTATTTTATGTTGGATTACAACAAAGAACTAAGTAGTATTTTGAGTCAATTAGATTATGCTAGAAATGATAATTAATATATTTACTATCATGCATCCAAACAATTCTATTTTTAACCCCTTTTGGCCTTTTATTATGGGCAAGACCAGATGGTTCTTGTGGCCATTGTTGTAAACAACATCTGAAGTTATCAAACCATCATGCAGAAGCAGCAAACAGCAAATTAATACATATAGGTTGCTTTTTCTCAAAAAAAGATGTTGACAAGAAACCCTGACCATTGTGGTCATTATAATGCCATTGCTGCAAAGGGAACTCCCAATATGTTTTTAAAATTTAAAGAGTGTAACACCAAATTGTCATTCCAATCAGACAACATACCTACTTCCATAGTACAGCATCTAAAGCAACCTTCCCTTTAAATCCAGCCAGTCTATTTCTTCCATGCTGTGTTATAAAGATTGTTTGGGGGATTTTTTTTTTTTTTTTGGGGGGGGGGGGGGGGGGGGGAGGTTCATGGATATGCGTTTGGCACAGGAACATACAACTTTTTCACAAGTTTCTCCTTATATCTGGAGGGTCAGATCTCCAAACTAATGTCCAATGGACATGTGTCATGCCTGGGTGCTACAGCTAAAATTGAGTTGAGAAAAGACAACTTCAATGCAATTTGTCCTCTTTTATGTCCTAATTATTCCAATGTTTACAAGTTTGTTAATGCATCTACAACACTCATCTCTGATACACTTTGCTGTATCATGTTTTCAATTGGCACATCTTTCTCTTGCTAATGGATAAATCAATTCTTACTCTTTCTTCATATTTCCACTCATATCACTGGTAATTTAGAAATTTGTCTGCAAATAACACTACTTCAGACTATCAAGATATTTTTAAGGCATACCAGATCTGCAATATTTCCAACACATTCTCCTTTTGCAGTGACATCTCCAATGTTTTCTCCTTTAGCAAAGGCTTTGTAAATTGGTGTGCGAGTAGATGTTGATGTTACAGCAGCAACATTCTATAAGTAAGTTGCAAAGAATAAGAACTTAAAAGACCACAAAGACACAAGTTGTACAGGTAAAAAAAATTTCACCTTCAACACATTTGCCGCGCAAGCCAAAGGAAGAAAGAGATGAGGCACAGATGCAGTTGCCAACTCTACCCCAGCACCCAGCTCCATAAGTAGGTCACCAGCAAACCGCAGCTAAACACATTGGATGTAACAATATCTTGTGAAGATAAACTAACAGTTCTACAACCTCCATCACAAAATATATATAATAATTAAAACTAAAAAAATAGAGAAAAAAAAGACCTGTTTTAGATCATAATCAAATTTATTTCCTTGTCGGGAAAAAAGCATTTTACCAACCCGACCGGCACCATCCTGCAAGCATAGTTAAATTTTAGCTTGCTACACAGCAAGTTTCAACAAACTTCCTTTTTTTTCTATAACACAACATTCGATATAAAAAGACAAACCAAATAGGCGATAATATAAAAGGATAAAGACTAATAAGTTATAAACCAAAAGTTGGTGAAACGATAGCAGCTTGACTATTTAATGAATTCTATGAAATTACTTCTTGAATGCTTTACAGATGCCAATAAGGAGTAAAATCGAGAAATAAGACATTTCCTTTTAGATGGATATAAGTAGATATTTTAATTTTTGAAACAGTAATTGGAAACTCATTCAAGAAAAATACTAAACTGTAATTATGACAAAAAGCCATATAAATCTTACACTCACATTTTCTTAATCAAGAAAAATACTAAACTGAAATTTTGGCAAAAAGCCATACAAATCTTACACACATTTTCTTTCTGCAAGCAGTATGCTAAGAAAAAAATAGAAGCAACTTTTGCAATAAGTTAGGTGCATAACAAGGCTTTTTTGTTTTTGAGTACATAGTCTGAATTTATAACTTTATCCTCTAGCCTGGTGAAAAACAAGTCACCAGCTTAGCATCTAGTATCAAACATGTAAAAAGCGGCTAAACTCCAAGACAAGCTTCCAACATGAACACGATGTCATAAGCACTTACTAGCCAGTTTTGCATGAAGAGAAAATCATCAGGTCAAACAACACAGTAGCTTTAGGAAAAAATTTTAAGAATACCTTGTTAGCATTGCTAACATATTTACTTTTGAAGAGCAGGTTTCTCCTAATAATTTAGTATGACAAGAAATTGAACAAATGAAGACAGCCATTGAAAATTACATTATGCATTTGCAATATAATATTTCAAAGTGTATTGGTGCAGCAGAGTATGAAAACAGCAAAGATGATCTAAGGTGAACATCCAAATATTGACAGGTCAGAAATCAGAAATGGAACGCTAAATTTCGGGGTTACATAGAAACTCAACATAATAAGGACATCTAGAACTTGACCAAATCAATCAATCAGATAATAATAACGACATCTAGATAACAAATAAAGGAGAAACCCCAATGTTGAGATGGAGCCTGGTATAGATATGGAGGAACATTTTCATACGCAGAACCTCTCATAACTTACTGAGCACAAGTTTCGAATAACAATTAACACCCTTGAAAACTTCACTGTCAGATCAAAAATGGCAATTCTTCATACATTTTAAACCTCAACCAAAGGTAATACTAATATGAGAAACAAAATTTCAGCAAAAGAAAATACCAGTCCGAGAAAATTCAAGATGTGCTAAGACAAACAGCCTTCATGATTGCAAAGTAGACTCAGTGGCTCTCTATATCCTAAAATATCTGTTAATATCAGAATATTGACAAAACTTACAGACTAGACAACCAGAAGAGCTAAGACAGTTATAAAGTAACAATTGTGAAGCAAATGTAAGCTGATATTTTTCAGCCGCTAAACTTAAAGGACGTATGTTGTTAACTTCAAACATCTTATGTCTTCCCTACCTTGAGAATCCAATTAATTGCAACAGCACCAGGTGTAGCACTATTTCTAGAGATTCCGACTGAGTTCAAAAGGGTTTGCGTGGTGAAAACACCCATTGCTCCACCAAAGAAATGCTGCGTTGAACAAGATGGCATTCAGTATGGTATTTAGCGATGCTAAAATTCTAAATCGAGAGGCAAGGGCGAGACTTGAGTCCTATAATGCCCTCCATTTTCCAATATACTTAGAAAACCACCTTCAACGCTCTCCAAGTCATGTATGGCACGTATGAAGGAGTAACACTCTCAGGGAAGCCCTCCGGCACCACATATGATCGTACGAATGACATCAATTCCTGCATAATCAAATGAAAAACAGTCCAAGTCACCCACAAGTAAAATAAAAATGTTCTAAAATCTAAATAGAAGCAAATCCAACAGTAAGTACAAGATCTTGCGGCTTCACTTGGAAAATTAAGTATACTTTTACAGCGAGAATAGTCATTATTAGAAATGGAAAATAGCGCAACTATTTATTCTTTATCTTCCATTTTGTTTGATATAAATTATCTCTATACTAGTATGAAAAATTCGAAACGAAGTAGAAAACTGACATCAAGAGGTGCCTGTGGGGTGTGCAAACTGACAGTGCGAATGGAATTGTTCTTGAAATTTCCGAAGGAATCTTTCTCGGCCACGTACTTCCATCTCCTTCCGTCAATTTCCTCACAACAAATCAATTTCAAACTTGAATCTCGAAATTCGTCCCCCACCAGTCCCATCCTCCGGTTTTCATCCATCAATGGTATCGCGGCCCCTTCGTGTATGCCGGTGCTGCTACTTAAACCGGCATTTGAGGCCAGACTGGCGCTGATACGCAGCGTTTCGCGGACGAGGAGGCGAGACTCCTGGGAGGTCAGGGTTTGGGCGGCGGAGGTGGATGTAGAGTTGGGGGATTGCTTCATGTTGGTCTGTGTTTGTTAGCCGATAGCAGCAAAAGAAATTGCGAGTATTTTCTTAAATGTTTGACTTGAAGCATGAAAAGAAGGTGCTTTTATGCTGCGATTTGGCACACTTCGGTATTAACGACATCAACATTGGGCATTTAGCTGTGGAAGGTGGCCGTGGTTACAATTACAATTGAATTAAAACACCTTTTTTTTTTTTTTCCTCTCTTTCTTAGGGAATAGGGACTGCTTGTTTCGTTTTTATTCCAAAATTCCAACAATATAAAACTAAAAATTGTTTTTCATTTGTAAAACTTTTTCTATAATTCACTTTTTGGAAAAATAAAAGGGTTTTCATAAAAGGTCCAATTCTGCATTCAGTCCCTATACTTTTTATATATTTAAAAGTTATTATTTTTATTTTTATTCAAAGCAATTTAATCTCTCTGCTCTTTTTATTTAATAATTGAAGTTTAATTGATAACTTTTAACACCTTACACCCAACTTAGTTGTTGAATCCGACTCCGAGATGTCACATTACGTTGTCAGAGTAATACAAACTATATTGACTCACTTTATCGACTAAAATGACAAATGTGGCATAATTACATATTTTTCTTTTACTATATTAATGTTACGCACCTAAGGTAGTATGGGGTCAACCATGGATTAGGGTTCAAATCCAAACTCAATTTATCAAAACTCAACAATGTGTCTCGAGATAGTGAAGTCTTGTCTCAAGACATGTTTCCCCTATTTTCAACCTCTAGCTTCGAAGTTACTTGTCTCAAGACATTAGGATTTATGTCTTAAGACATTGACCCTTGTGTCTCGAGACAAGTCTCGAGACTTAGCTCCCTTATTTTGGACCCTTAGCTTTGATGTTTTCTATCTCGAGACAATGAACCTCATGTCTCGAGATCAAGCAATCTATGTCTTAAGACATGCTCTTACTGTCTCCAGGCACTAATGCAATTTTTTGCCTACAATATACATTTTACATCCAAAAGTACTCATAATCAAGCTTAACTATAACTAATGTAACACCCCTTACCCATATTCAACTCCGGAACAGGGTACGAGGCATTATCGGACTTATCACACAAATAAATATACAATTTCGAGACATAAATTTTGCATCCAAATAAAAAACCATTCACATTTAACCATAAAACGAGCCTACAAGGCCCAAAATATACATTAGAAGCAATTCCAGACTAAACCGAGAGCTTTAGAAAATTTTACGTAACTTGGAAAAATTTTCACTATACAGAGGTCACACGCCCATGTGGGTAGGCCGTGTGGTCACACACGCCCGTGTCCCTAACCTGTGTAACTCTCTGTTTATGACGTCATCAACATTTGAAGGTCACACGGCCAAGTCACACGCCCGTGTGCTTAGGCCATGTGGTCAATTTAATTTTCATAATTTTTCATAAAATAGGTGTAGACTTCACATGCCTTGGGCACACGCCCATGTTCAAGGCCGTGCCGTCTACACGGCTGAGACACACGCCCATGTCTCTGCCCGTGTGCTCAATTTTGAGCATTCTATTTCTCAAAATTATGGTGCAAGGGACACACGGCCTATCCACACTATAACACCCCTTACCCGAGTCTGACGCTGGAATAGGGTACGAGGCATTACTACTTAAAGTTACTTGAAGATAAAAACTCGGCTATAAAAATTCATTCTTTTACAAAACCCTTCATGCATTCTCTTACTATCTTTTTTATGGGCCTAGAGGCCCAGAACATATATCGGGGATGTTCTGGGACTTATTCGGGAACTCTCGGACACTTAGAAATTTTTTTACCTAAAACAGGGCCACACACCCGTGTGGGAGGGGACACGCCCGTGTGGGTAGGCCGTGTGATCTCACATGCCCATGTCCCTAGCCCATGTCGAATTTATTTTTATTTTCAACCTATAGGGGTTTTGACACGGCTTGGGAACACACCCGTGTCTATGACCCGTATCCCTCACACGGCCTAGACACACCTGTGCCAATAACCTATGGAATATCCTAACTTTGAATACTATAACTATCAGAAGTGCTCACGGCCAAGGCATACGCCCGTGCGCTCAGCCTGTGTTCTATACTGACTTAACCAAATTGGATGTAGGGGACACACGGCCTATTAACATGCTTTTGATGTTGACTGTGAGTCATACATGGCCTAGGCACACGCCCGTGTGCCCAACCGTGTGGACAATAATAGGCTATTTTCCAAGCCCTGTGCCACCCTGAAACATGACCAACACAAAGCCAATTCTATAGCACTCATCAAGCATTATATACTCTCTAATTACTCACAACTAAGGCATTCAATTACCATCATGCATATCATTCTCATCCATCATTACTCTACTTAAACATGCAATGTTGCACCTTCGTGCACTTTATCTTCATTGTATAAAATATAAATTTGGTAATATTAAGCCATTTCCAAAGGCCATTACAACACTACTTGAGTAATATCAAAGCCAACACCCTTGGCTACACAAAATGAAACTTAACAAAATGATCAAACTTCCTATACATGCCATACATCAAAATAACTGACTTTACTATACCAAAAAGAATAGATTGATAGTGTGACTTGGAGCTCCGACCTTATTGATCCCCGAGATGGTTTGACAAATCTACATGGAAGTGAGAAAGAAAAGGAGTAAGCACATAAGATGCTTTGTAAGTTACATGAATAAAATAGTAACAAAAATCATGAAACTCAAATAAGTTATCATGGATTTTATATAGCTTCTTACTCATCCTTAGGACTTACTCAATCATATACTTACTCAAGCTTTTCATGTTGTATTTCTTATATAATGTACTTTCAAATTTCTCATACTTACTCGTATATACCTGCAACACTCAACATGAAACTTTAGCCTTTCTCTTAAAACTTATCAACTTGAATACTTTTCTCCTTTAAGATTCTTTTAGAATTTCGAAGGATACCCGCAATTCAATCTCATGAAATGATGCCAATGCCATGTCCCAAATATGGTCTTACACAAGATCGTACTCTGATGCTGACGCCATGTCCCAGACATGGTCTTACACGAGGTCGTACTCTGATGCCGATGCCATGTCCCAGATATGGTCTTACAGGGGTCCTTATCTCCTCTCGGTGCCAAAGACATGCCTCAGACATGGTCTTACGTGGAACCTCATCTTGGATACCCATTTCATGTCCCAAACATGGTCTCACAAGAGATCACATCTCGACGCCAATGCCATGTCCCAGACATGGACTTATATCGAATCTCAGTTCGGTGTCAATGCCACGTCCCAAACATGGTCTTATACGGAACCTACACTACTCATGACATGATTACGGTATCCTTCGTATCATTTAAACTTGTATGTAATTTCTCTTTTCATGTTTTCACCATTTCTTGGTAAAATTTTCACATTAATAAATTTCATGAATTCTATACATTCTTCTACAAATCAATATCATGGAATTTATGCATAATTCCTACAAGGTCATATCCATGTTTTTATGGAATATCTTCATTTCATAGAAGGTCATCATAATGAAATTATATAACATGTGAGCTAAATTAATAAATACAACTTACCTCGAGTTCAAAATGTAGGCGAATGCTCGGTTTAATCCACAATTTTACTTTTTCCCCAATTTTGGTCCGGGCTTCGTGTTTCTTGATCTAAAATGATAAATTTAACCTGTACATATTTGCAAAATAGTCCCTAAGCTCATATAATGAAATGTATTTATTCTCTTGGCTACCCAAGCCTAGCCGACACTTACTAGTATCCATAATAGCCCTCATTGCTCATAAATTTACACTTTTACTACACATTTTAACACTTTTGCAATTTAGTCCCTATTAGGGACTTTCATGAAAAATCACCTAGAAAAAAGTGTTTACTACACTTTAAACTCTCATATTCTACCACTAGACATCAAGATAATTACATGTCATGCATGGGTATATTTTTAAATATGAACCCTAGCTCAAATTAGTGGTAGAAATAGCTAGATTAGGCTACAAGGATTTTAACAATACGAAGACCATGAAAAACAGGACTTTGAATCACTTACTTGGAGCTTGAAAATGAAGAAAACCCTAGCTATGAAGGGCTTGTGATTTTCGGCACTTGCATGGAGAAGATGAACCTATTTTTGGGCTTATTTTCCCTTTTTATTACTTACCTTTACCAAATGACCAAAATGCCCTTATGGCCTTTCTTTAAAAATTTACCCTTCCATGGGAATTTTTGTCCATAGTGTCAAAAATTGGTCTAATTGCCAAATAAGGTCTCCTATTACTTTTTCTAATGCTATTTCATACCTAAACCTTCTAAAAACTCAATTTTTCAACCTTTGTAATTTAGTCCTAAAGGACAAATTAATCATTAATTCTCAAAATTTCCTTCATGAACTTTTATCACTATTATGAAACCATGTCATAAACCTAAAAATAATCGTAAATCATACTTTTCTACTCCGGATTTGTGGTCTCGAAACCACTATTCTGACTAGGCCCTAATTTGGGCTGTTACACACAAGCTCATGGGGCAGACCGTGTGTCATACATGGCCTAGACACACGCCCGTATGTCTACCCGTGTGGATAAAATAAAGTCTATTTACCAAGCCATTTGTCACCCTGTTACACATACACACAAATACCAAATCATAGGTACAAAACATAGCATAATTAAGTAACTAAATGTCCACAACCAAGACATTAACAGATCATTCTCATGCTAATCTATCATACTCAAACATCACACACTTACCAACCTAAATCATGCAACTTACCACATCTATGAAATGCATCATCCATTGTAACACCCCTTACTCGTATTCTACACTGGAACAGGATACGAGGCATTATCGCACAATAACACTTGCAACCAAACAATTTCAAAACAAAAATTTTTCATTTAGAATTTAAAACCTTTCACATTACATCAATAAGTCCCTAAATGGGCCTACGGGGCCCAAAACATACTTTGGAATCGGTCTAGGACCAAACAGAGAACTTAAAAAAAATTTAGAAAATTTCATGTAAAAACAGGGCACACGCCCGTGCGATACAGGGACACGCCCGTGCGGGCAGACCGTGTAACACCCCAAACCCGGTCTAGACGTTATGACCAGATCTGGTGCGTCACATGATCCTAACCTACGCTTATAACCTTTTAACTTGTTGAGACTTAGGTGAGGTACGAATCAAATTAGAGAGCTTGCGAAAAACCAGTTCATTAATCCTTAAAGTTATCCATAGTTAATCTTAAAGCATTTTGAAAACATAGTTAAGATTTTGAAATCCGCGCAGCCTACGTCTAGTAGATTCGATATAGCAGGATTTAAAACATTAAAGAAAATAAACCCATAAAGAAAATTTAAAAGCGGCCTTATTACAAATTTAAAACCCAAAAATAACTTAATAATAAAATACTTTAAACAAAATGAAAACCAGTACTGCAGATACTGTGGCCACTCCGAATCTCTCGCAGCTCCAAGCCCACTATGGTTGAGGGTTACCTGCAGGGATTAATTAAAAAGGGTGAGTTTGGCAACTCAGTGTGCAACAATATCTCAACCATAGGCCAAAACAGATCAAGCCTCAGAAACAGGTTTAATTGGGCCTTGGCCCATTACAGGAGTCAGATTAAGCCCAAAGGCCCATAACAGAAACAGATCAGATATAACATTATGCAAACAAAACCCAACCCAAATCCATCCTTAGCACCCCCGTACCAGCCTTACACCATGTGGGGAGACTACTCGACCCACCCAACCGCTACACGCCACAGATATTTGCAGCGAGGCTGCCAGATATAATTTGCAGTAAGACCGCCAGATAACATTTGCAGCGAGGCTGCCAGATATATTTGCAGCGAGGCTGCCAGATATTGTGACGAGGTCACCAGATATAAATATTGTGGCGAGGCCACCAGATTTGCAGCGAGGCTGCCAGATAATAATGTGACAAAGTCACCAGATTGCAGCGAGGCTGCCAGATAATAATGTGACAAAATCACCAGATTGCAGCGAGGCTGCCAGAACGCTTCCTCCATCATAAACCCATGCCCCATGCAACATAAGAACATAAATACTAGCATGCAACATATAACATCTCATGCATCAGATATGCTCACATTAAATGGTAACTCATGTAGATACATAAAATCATACATTTCATACAGAATTGACCCTAGGGGTATAATAGTCTTTTTACACCTAGGGGTATTTTGGTAATTTTCCATATTTAAGGGTATTTTAGTCCTTTTTCATATTTTCAGAGGTTTTGTGCAAATCCAATAAATTATTAGCCCCCATATAACCATGGAAGTCGAATTAAGCCAAATTTCCAATTTTGCCCTTTTTAGCCTAAAACCCCTAATGGGCCTTCCTATGTCCAATATCGTCTCAAACCCGTTAAGCCCAATTTTAGGTTTTAGTTTACCAACTTAGCCATGTTTTTATTATTCAAGTTTACCAGAAAGTCCTTTATGAACATATTCAAATTTGGGCTCGGAAGCCCTTTGGGCCCGCTTGGCCCACTGAAGCCCATCTTACCCCAAACGCTCGAACTTGCACCTTCTACAATTTCGCCAATGCCAATTCCTAATGTGACCACAACAGAGTAATCGGTTACTCTTATTTCCTTTCAAGACTGACTTTTCGGTCACTTTTGATCGGTCACCTAGCACAGCTTCGATTATTTCGGCTTTTAGCCGTCCTAGTCTATGATGGGGATACGTTACACACCTGCTACCGATGAAATGTTGACGAAATCCACGTACGAAGAACCTACAATCGGATACTAACTATTAGTCTAATAATTGATGACCCAAGAGTTATAAGCCCCTTACCATAATCGGCCTATATGGCCTAAGATCGAAATCTTACCCCTTTCGGTTATGAACTAGATCACGATGTCCAACCACGCTAATCTACAATAGCCTCCTTTGCTGCACGCCTCTTGTCCACCCTAACGCATATAAGCCAGAG
This sequence comes from Gossypium stocksii, assembly GCA_020496765.1. Classification (NCBI taxonomy): domain Eukaryota; kingdom Viridiplantae; phylum Streptophyta; class Magnoliopsida; order Malvales; family Malvaceae; genus Gossypium; species Gossypium stocksii. The sequence goes on from CM035624.1 coordinate 51,089,813, forward strand.
AAAAACCACAAGATCCTTAGTCTAGAACGTTAACCTTCCCCTAAGGGGGTTCGGCTTCTAGCCTTAATATCATAAGACTAATCGCTACAAGACCATGAGACACTTACCAATCTAAGTCCCAAATCACAGCTACTCCACTTGTTTCAACGAGGAAGAAAGAGTGTTGGAGGGTTACGATTTTTAGAAGAGAAAGAAATAGGGTCCCAAGCATCAAAGGTCTGACTAACAAGAGAATCAGGAAAAGAAGGAGAAATGATAAGTTTCGGTCAATAGGTAAACAAAGGAGGTGTTTCGGTCATACAGGGTATTCGGCCAAGGGGGTTGTAGTCAAAAGAATATTCGGTTTAGGGGTTTGAAGAAGAAGAGAAGAATAAGAGTGTAAAGGAAGTGTTTCGGCAAAGTGGTGTTTGCTTCCGGCTTTTTGTGACCTTTAACCAGAGAGTGAAGTCAAGAGAAGATGTGTGAATGATAGAAGAAGAAAATGGAGAAAAGTAAATGAGAAAGGAGGTTCGAGAGAGTAGAAAATGAGTATTCAGTTTAACCAAAAGAAGAACGGTACACAATAGGCTTCTTTAGAAGTTCCAAATTCGGCAATGAGGTGCAATAGTGGTTCGGCTACAAGGTTATTGAGAGGAACGAAATGGCCAAAAGAAATACCTAATAGACTTATGAAAAACGACAAAAGAGTGAGAGTTTTGCTAACCTAAAGGGATCGGCTCATACACCTCAAGAGGACCTTAGGCAATCGGCATACTAAGTCCCTAATTGCCGAAATTACCTACACCAAAAGTCCTTCAACCGATTATCATTTTTTTTAAAAATCAAAGGCTCCACAAATCACTCCTTGATTTGCTCCTCAACCTCCTCCATGATTTACTCTTTGACCAATTCAAATCTCTTCCAACCAGAGTTCAATTCCGCCTCAAACTCCTACCTGCACAAGCTGAAAAAAATAAAACGCTACCTCTGCAACTTCTGGCGCTTGAACCCCTGACCTCTAAGCTCATTTAGGCGCCACCTTTTAAGGAACCTAGTGGCGTCTCCCTTGCCACTTTACCACTGATTCATTTGTGTTATACTTCTCACGCAATTCCTTGAGACCCTTATTTCCACTGATCCCCTATTTCCTAAGGCAAAAATTAAAAATTTTGCCGAGCTTCCAACCAACTCATGGGCCTTCCATAAGCCCATTAACACTTCCCAAACATGCATTACACACCTGATTACCAACATTTAAACATTTTAACAGACAAAGACAAATCTAAGAAAACCCGAAAATTAGGGCGTTACAACTCTACCCTCCTTAAGGAAATTTCGTCCTCGAAATTTACCTTATCCAAACAAATGGGGATATTGCTGACGCATTGCCTCCTCTGGTTCCCAAGTAGCTTCCTCTCTGCCATGATTACGCCATAGTACCTTTACCAATGGGACTGATTTTCTTCTTAAAACCTTCACATCTCGATCCAGAATCTGCACAGGTTCTTCCTCGAAAGTTAAGTCAGACTGAACTTCCACTTCTGTAACTGGTAGAATATGGGCAGGGTCAGAATGATATCGTCTCAGCATAGATACGTGGAACACGTCATGGATTCTATTTAACTCTGAGGGTAATTCTAACTGATACGCCACCGGGCCCACTCGCTTAAGAACCCGATAAGGCCCAATAAACCTCGGACTCAGCTTGCCTTTCTTACCAAATCTCAATATCTTCTTCCAAGGCGAAACTTTCAGAAAAACCATATCACCTACTGAATACTCAATCTCTTTACGCTTCAGATCTGCATAAGACTTCTGTCGATCAGATGCCTCTTTCAAACGGTCCCTTATTACCTTGACTTTCTCTTCAGTCTCTGCTACCAATTCAGGTCCAAGAACTTGCCGCTCGCCCAATTCGGTCCAACAACTAGGTGATCGACACTTACGCCCATACAATGCTTCATAAGGTGCCATACGGATACTAGCCTGATAGCTGTTATTATATGCAAACTCCGCCAACGGTAAATAGTCCTCCCAACTGCCTCGAAAATCGATAACACAGCCCCTCAACATATCCTCTAGAATCTGAATAACCCTCTCAGACTGACCATCAGTCTGAGGATGAAAAGCCGTGCTAAAGTTCAGCCGCGTTCCCAACGCTTCATGCAACTTTTGCCAGAACCGAGATGTGAATCTAGGATCTCGATCAGAAATGATAGACACTGGCACCCCGTGTAGTCGCACAATCTCTGCCACATACAATTTGGCTAACCTCTGAAGCGAATAATCAGTACGTACAGGGATGAAATGAGCAGACTTAGTCAACCTATCCACGATCACCCAAATCGAGTCCTTCTTTGACGGCGTCAAGGGCAACCCACTAACAAAATCCATGGTCACCCTCTCCCATTTCCAAAGTGGTACCTTTACTGGTTGCAGAAGTCCAGAAGGTAACTGATGTTCAGCTTTCACTTGCTGACAAGTCAGACATTTCCCCACAAATTCTGTTACTTCTCGCTTCAGTCCAGGCCACCAATACAACTTCTTTAAGTCATGATACATCTTATTACCTCCAGGGTGCATAGCACACAACCCTTTATGAGCTTCATTCAGAATTGCTTGCCTTAACTGAAAATCCTTCGGAACACAGATTCTACCGCGAAAACACAGAACTCCTTCACTGTTAAATCCAAACTCAGAAGTATTCCTATTTTTAAGCTGCTGAAATCGAGCATCCAGAGACTCATCCCTTAACTGCTTTTCCTTAATCTCATCCACCCAAGTCGGTCTTACTTGCAATTCTGCTAACAAGCTACCATCGTCATACAGACTCAAACGAGCAAACATAGCTCTCAGGTCAGATACAGTTCTACGACTTAGGGCATCAGCCACCACATTAGCTTTGCCTGGATGATACTCAATCACACAATCATAATCCTTAAGCAACTCGATCCATCTCCGTTGCCTAAGGTTCAACTCCTTCTGAGTCAACAAGTACTTAAGACTCTTATGATCTGTGTATATAATACACCTTTCTCCATACAGATAATGTCTCCAAATCTTAAGTGCAAAGATTACTGCTGCCAACTCCAGATCATGGGTAGGATAGTTTACTTCATGAGGTTTAAGCTGTCGCGATGCATAAGCAACCACCTTACCCTCTTGCATCAACACACAGCCCAACCCAACATGCGATGCATCACTGTACACGGTAAAATCTTTTCCAGACTCTGGTTGAATCAGTACAGGTGCCTCAGTCAGAACCCTCTTAAGCTTCTCAAAAGCTTCTTGCTGCAGCTGGGTCCAAACAAATGGTACGCCTTTCCTTATGAGTTTCGTTAATGGTGCTGCCATCACAGAAAATCCTTCTACAAACCTTCTGTAGTATCCAGCTAAACCCAGAAAACTCCGAATTTCGGCCACAGACTTCGGTGGTTTCCATTCCAGAATCGCTTCGATCTTTCGAGGGTCCACTTTAATCCCCTCAGCAGACACAACATGCCCCAAGAACGTCACTTCCCTCAACCAGAACTCACACTTACTAAATTTCGCATAGAGCTCCTTTTCCCTTAACACTTGCAGCACAACACGGAGATGCTCATCATGTTTCTCTTCAGATTCAGAATAGACCAAGATATCGTCGATAAAGACGACCACGAATCGATCCAAGTATGGCTGAAACACTCGATTCATCAGGTCCATAAAAGCTGCAGGTGCATTGGTCAGCCCAAATGGCATAACCAAGAACTCATAGTGACCATAACGAGTTCTGAATGCCGTCTTGTGAATATCCACCTCTTTCACCCTTAATTGATGATACCCAGATCGAAGGTCAATCTTGGAAAATACTGAAGCTCCTCTAAGCTGGTCGAACAGATCATCGATTCTTGGCAACGGGTACCTATTCTTAATTGTCAGCTTGTTCAACTACCGGTAATCAATGCACATCCGCATTGACCCATCTTTCTTCTTAACGAAAAGCACTGGTGCTCCCCACGGAGACACACTTGGCCTAATGAAACCTCTATCCAACAGTTCTTGAATCTGCGCCTTTAGCTCCACCAACTCCTTTGGTGCCATTCTGTACGGTGCAATGGACACCGGTGCCGTACCAGGCAACAGATCGATCCCAAACTCAACCTCTCGATTAGGAGGCAGACCTGGAAGCTCTTCTGGAAACACATCTTGGAAGTCCTTAACGGTTCTCACTTGATCCACAGTTAGCTCCTCAGACTCCGCTTGACTTATAAATGCCATAAAAGCCTCACATCCTTTACGAATCCACTTCTCAGCTCTTAATGCTGACACCACATTAGACAGATAATCTCTACGTTCACCAATCACCATAACTTCCCCATCCTCTGCGGTTTTTAAACTCATTCGCTTAGCAGCACAATCCAAAGTAGCCCTATGCTTTACAAGCCAATCCATTCCTAAGATTAGATCGAATTCTCCGAAGGGTAGCTCCATCAAATCTCCAGAAAAGATCTTTCCTTGAGTCTCCATAGGCACGTCTCTATACAATTTGTCTACCCTAACCGAGTGACCCAAAGGACTTAGTACCGTTACCCTACTCACTGTCTCCTCAGAACGTACTCCCAACGACCCAGATATAGCACATGCAACATAAGAGTGTGTAGATCCAACATCTATTAACGCAGTGAATGGTATACGAGAAATCAAGAACGTACCAGTTATGACGTCAGGGGCATCACCTTCCTCTCGTCGACGAGCTGCATAGACTAACGCTGGCTGACGAGCCTCAGCAAAACCAGCACCCCTACCAGGCGCTCCTCGTCCTCGACCATTTCCATTTCCACCTCTGCCTTGTCCACGACCTCTTGGAGCTGGTGGTCCACCCCTCACTGGCTGAGCAACCCTCTGATCTCTAACTTGATTCTGATCAGGTTCCTGTGGACAATCCTTAATTCTATGCTCCATCGACCCACATCGAAAACAGGCTCCAGTACGCTTCCGACACTCGCCCGTATGGATCCTACCACAACTCCTGCAACTCTGAGGTCTGACAGCATTCATTGGCACCGCTCGTACTGGTTCTGCCATCCTTGCTCTTTTAACATTCCTATTATTCCCACCAGATGATCCAGAATCCCTCCGGAAGCGGTTCCGATCCTTCTCGCGGTTCTGCCTCTCAGTACGCTTTACTTCCTCAGCTATCTTAGCTTTCTCAACTAGAGCAGCAAAATTACGCTCCCTCTGCGGAGCAATCAGCACCCTTAACTCATCCCTCAAACCGTCCTCAAAGCGCACACTACGCTCGTATTCAGTGGCAACTATCCCAGAAGCATATCGACTCAGCCTCAAGAACTCAGCCTTGTACTCAGATACCGTTTTACCTCCCTGAACCAAATTCAAAAATTCCTTCCGACGCGCGTCCACATAGCTAGCTCCAACGTATTTTCCTTTAAAGGCTGTCTTAAACAGCTCCCATGTTACCTCACCAGCTGCAGTTCCATCTCTTACTGTGAGCCACCACTGATAAGCCTCATCTCTAAGTAACGATACAGCTCCCTTCAGCTTCTGCTCCACAGAACAGTCCAGATCGTCCATAATTCGCTCTGTGGCCTCCAACCAATACTCGGCCACGTTTGGGGCTACACCAGACACACCCCTGAAGAATTCTGCTCCATTAGCTCGGAGTCGCTCAGATATCGCACCCCGAAATCCATTACCAGTACTCGCCCCAGCAACCCTTTCCAAAACTCGAAGCATCGCTTGTGATAGGGCATCATCCCCTACACCCCTATCATGAGATTCCACCTCTGTTGCTGGTGATACTGGTATCTCAGCTGCTGGTGCATGACCCGAAGAAGAAGATTCGGCTCGTGTGCTACCTCGGCCACGTCCACGGCCCCTACCACGAGCTGCTCGCGTACTCATTTCGTATGTTCTGTTTTAGAAGTTTTATGAGTCAGATTAATATTTCAGTGTTTATTAAAGATATCTTATGAATAGTAGAGTTTCAAAGTTTATCTTCTTTCGCGGTAGCCTAGGTACAGTCTCAGTTTATCTATCAGAGTCTCTATAGTTTCAGTAATACCCTAGCTAAAGTATCATAATATAGTCTTTAGTCAGGCATACAATCAGAATTTTCAGATACAATCAGAAAAGTTCAGAAAACTTACAGGCTTGGGCCGGAGATTCGGTGTGCCACTACTTCGAAAGATCTCCTAGGATAACTTAATTTATTCTTTGAAAATAACCCCTTTTTTTTTTTTTTTTTTTAGACCCGTTCCACAGCCGAGTTGTTGCAACTTGGCTCTGATACCACTAAATGTAACACCCCAAACCCGGTCTAGACGTTATGACCAGATCTGGTGCGTCACATGATCCTAACCTACGCTTATAACCTTTTAACTTGTTGAGACTTAGGTGAGGTACGAATCAAATTAGAGAGCTTGCGAAAAACCAGTTCATTAATCCTTAAAGTTATCCATAGTTAATCTTAAAGCATTTTGAAAACATAGTTAAGATTTTGAAATCCGCGCAGCCTACGTCTAGTAGATTCGATATAGCAGGATTTAAAACATTAAAGAAAATAAACCCATAAAGAAAATTTAAAAGCGGCCTTATTACAAATTTAAAACCCAAAAATAACTTAATAATAAAATACTTTAAACAAAATGAAAACCAGTACTGCAGATACTGTGGCCACTCCGAATCTCTCGCAGCTCCAAGCCCACTATGGTTGAGGGTTACCTGCAGGGATTAATTAAAAAGGGTGAGTTTGGCAACTCAGTGTGCAACAATATCTCAACCATAGGCCAAAACAGATCAAGCCTCAGAAACAGGTTTAATTGGGCCTTGGCCCATTACAGGAGTCAGATTAAGCCCAAAGGCCCATAACAGAAACAGATCAGATATAACATTATGCAAACAAAACCCAACCCAAATCCATCCTTAGCACCCCCGTACCAGCCTTACACCATGTGGGGAGACTACTCGACCCACCCAACCGCTACACGCCACAGATATTTGCAGCGAGGCTGCCAGATATAATTTGCAGTAAGACCGCCAGATAACATTTGCAGCGAGGCTGCCAGATATATTTGCAGCGAGGCTGCCAGATATTGTGACGAGGTCACCAGATATAAATATTGTGGCGAGGCCACCAGATTTGCAGCGAGGCTGCCAGATAATAATGTGACAAAGTCACCAGATTGCAGCGAGGCTGCCAGATAATAATGTGACAAAGTCACCAGATTGCAGCGAGGCTGCCAGAACGCTTCCTCCATCATAAACCCATGCCCCATGCAACATAAGAACATAAATACTAGCATGCAACATATAACATCTCATGCATCAGATATGCTCACATTAAATGGTAACTCATGTAGATACATAAAATCATACATTTCATACAGAATTGACCCTAGGGGTATAATAGTCTTTTTACACCTAGGGGTATTTTGGTAATTTTCCATATTTAAGGGTATTTTAGTCCTTTTTCATATTTTCAGAGGTTTTGTGCAAATCCAATAAATTATTAGCCCCCATATAACCATGGAAGTCGAATTAAGCCAAATTTCCAATTTTGCCCTTTTTAGCCTAAAACCCCTAATGGGCCTTCCTATGTCCAATATCGTCTCAAACCCGTTAAGCCCAATTTTAGGTTTTAGTTTACCAACTTAGCCATGTTTTTATTATTCAAGTTTACCAGAAAGTCCTTTATGAACATATTCAAATTTGGGCTCGGAAGCCCTTTGGGCCCGCTTGGCCCACTGAAGCCCATCTTACCCCAAACGCTCGAACTTGCACCTTCTACAATTTCGCCAATGCCAATTCCTAATGTGACCACAACAGAGTAATCGGTTACTCTTATTTCCTTTCAAGACTGACTTTTCGGTCACTTTTGATCGGTCACCTAGCACAGCTTCGATTATTTCGGCTTTTAGCCGTCCTAGTCTATGATGGGGATACGTTACACACCTGCTACCGATGAAATGTTGACGAAATCCACGTACGAAGAACCTACAATCGGATACTAACTATTAGTCTAATAATTGATGACCCAAGAGTTATAAGCCCCTTACCATAATCGGCCTATATGGCCTAAGATCGAAATCTTACCCCTTTCGGTTATGAACTAGATCACGATGTCCAACCACGCTAATCTACAATAGCCTCCTTTGCTGCACGCCTCTTGTCCACCCTAACGCATATAAGCCAGAGAAAAACCACAAGATCCTTAGTCTAGAACGTTAACCTTCCCCTAAGGGGGTTCGGCTTCTAGCCTTAATATCATAAGACTAATCGCTACAAGACCATGAGACACTTACCAATCTAAGTCCCAAATCACAGCTACTCCACTTGTTTCAACGAGGAAGAAAGAGTGTTGGAGGGTTACGATTTTTAGAAGAGAAAGAAATAGGGTCCCAAGCATCAAAGGTCTGACTAACAAGAGAATCAGGAAAAGAAGGAGAAATGATAAGTTTCGGTCAATAGGTAAACAAAGGAGGTGTTTCGGTCATACAGGGTATTCGGCCAAGGGGGTTGTAGTCAAAAGAATATTCGGTTTAGGGGTTTGAAGAAGAAGAGAAGAATAAGAGTGTAAAGGAAGTGTTTCGGCAAAGTGGTGTTTGCTTCCGGCTTTTTGTGACCTTTAACCAGAGAGTGAAGTCAAGAGAAGATGTGTGAATGATAGAAGAAGAAAATGGAGAAAAGTAAATGAGAAAGGAGGTTCGAGAGAGTAGAAAATGAGTATTCAGTTTAACCAAAAGAAGAACGGTACACAATAGGCTTCTTTAGAAGTTCCAAATTCGGCAATGAGGTGCAATAGTGGTTCGGCTACAAGGTTATTGAGAGGAACGAAATGGCCAAAAGAAATACCTAATAGACTTATGAAAAACGACAAAAGAGTGAGAGTTTTGCTAACCTAAAGGGATCGGCTCATACACCTCAAGAGGACCTTAGGCAATCGGCATACTAAGTCCCTAATTGCCGAAATTACCTACACCAAAAGTCCTTCAACCGATTATCATTTTTTTTAAAAATCAAAGGCTCCACAAATCACTCCTTGATTTGCTCCTCAACCTCCTCCATGATTTACTCTTTGACCAATTCAAATCTCTTCCAACCAGAGTTCAATTCCGCCTCAAACTCCTACCTGCACAAGCTGAAAAAAATAAAACGCTACCTCTGCAACTTCTGGCGCTTGAACCCCTGACCTCTAAGCTCATTTAGGCGCCACCTTTTAAGGAACCTAGTGGCGTCTCCCTTGCCACTTTACCACTGATTCATTTGTGTTATACTTCTCACGCAATTCCTTAAGACCCTTATTTCCACTGATCCCCTATTTCCTAAGGCAAAAATTAAAAATTTTGCCGAGCTTCCAACCAACTCATGGGCCTTCCATAAGCCCATTAACACTTCCCAAACATGCATTACACACCTGATTACCAACATTTAAACATTTTAACAGACAAAGACAAATCTAAGAAAACCCGAAAATTAGGGCGTTACAGACCGTGTGGTCATACACGCCCATGTCCCCAACCCGTATGAATTTATTTTCATTTCGAACCTACAGGAGTTTTCAAATAGCCGAGCACACGCCCATTTCCTAGGTCGTGTTCCTCACACGACCAAGACACACGCCCGTGTCTCTGTCCGTGCATAAAAACCTGAAAATTCTGTTTATGACATCAGCACACATTTTAAATCACACGGCCACATCACACGCCCGTGTGTTAGGCCGTGTGACGAATCGAATTTCTGAAATTTTCATGTAGAAAGCACATGCCCTACACACATAGCCGTGTGGCCGTCCGTGTGGACATAAGTTAGGCTATTTACCAAGCCCTTTGCCACATAAAAACACATGCAAACTCATACCCTTTTCATCATCACTCAATATGATATTATTAAACATCTACATAGCCTTAATTACAACATAAATTCTATGTTCAAATAACACATTCTTCACATACCACACTTGGTATATTTAAGAATCACACACAATTGCTAATCAAAACATACAAATGCTAAATTCATGAATAACCTCATTTTTTATGCATATATTAAAACTCATATTGACCAATTTCAAATGGCCTTACACAAAATGATCATTTGACCAATATGAGCCAACATCATAGGCTCAACCAAATATGACAAATATACAAAATAACCAAGTCCCTATACATGCCATAATTCAATGTAAATCTCAATATACCAAAAAGTGTTGATAGTGTGGATGATCCTCCGATGATCTCTGTATCTCGAGCTGGCTTGGCTACACTATAAAACAAGGGAAAAGAGAAGGGAGTAAGCTTTAAGCTTAGTAAGTCTCTATGTAAACAATAGACATCTCACTACGTATTTAACATTCAAGAACATAATATACCAAGCATGAATAATTCAAATTCTTGGAGTTGCACTTACTCATTTCACACCTTACCCAAGTTCACACACATATCATAAATAGTGCTCATGATTACATGTACTTAAAGCCTTGCACTTATCACCACTTTGTCACATGAAATTCCACTTAGTTAATTTCCCCGATGAACACTTCGGAATAATAACAGATACACGGTGGTTTGCACATAGCCCACTAATGATAACAAATACACGGTGGTTTGCACATAGCCCACTAATGATAACAAATATACGGTGGTTCGCACATAGCCCACCAATGATCATAGATACACGGTGGTTCACACATAGCCTACTAATGACGACAAATACACGGTAGTTCACACATAACCCACCAATGATCATAGATACACGATGGTTCACACATAGCCCACCAAAAGTATAAATTCACGATGGTTCGCACATAGCCCACCAATAATCATAAATTCACGGGGTTCATCCGTATCCTTTGTCTATTCCGAAAGCTCATCCGGGAATTTTCTCACTTTTTGTCATTCTAGCAAATATCAATAGTATTCACTCACATTCCACCTAAGGTATCAACATGTAAAAACCTAAATAAAAAGGATGTATCATTTACATATAAACTTACCTCGGTACAAAATATGACAGTTTGCAATTTAGCCCGAAACCTTGCCTTTGCCTTGGTCAAGGTCGATTCCACGTTCTTCTTGATCTATAATGACACATTTAGCTTATTTAATACACACATTATTCAAATTAGTCCAAAATCATCCTATAGAAAAATTTACAATTTGGCCCCTAATTTTTTACAATTTTTACACTTTAATCCCTAGGCTCGTAAAATGAAATGTGTTCATTTTTCACACACCCAAGCCTAGCCAATCCATATTCTCTCTTATAACAGCCCATAATTTCCACTAAATCACATTCTCTACACTTATTTTACAATATTTACAAATAGGTCATTTATATTCATTTTCACCAAAATCATCTAGTAAAAGTAGTTTATCACACTTCAAACTTTCATATTCTACCACTAGACATCCAAACACATGTATGTCATCCATGGGTAAAATTTTAAACACAAACCCTAGCTTAAAATAGTGGTAGAAATGACTAGATCAAGCTACGAGGATTTCAAAAATACGAAGAACATAAAAAACGAGGCTAGGAGGTACTTACAATCAAGCTTGAAAGATGAAAGAAACCCTAGCTATGGCTTCTTGAAAAATTCGGCCAAGGAGGATGAAGATGGACACAAATTTGGCCTTATTTTCCCTTTTATTTCTTTTATAACCAAATGACCAAAACGCCCTTCATTAACCCTTTTGATATTTTATCCTTAGGCATTTTTGTCCAAACTAAAATAAAATAATCTATTTACCAAATAAGGACCTCCAATTTAAAAACTCATTTCAATCAAGTACCTTTATGGATTAAAACACACATTTTTCACCTATTGCAATGTAGTCCAACTTACCAAATTGGACATCCAATCAATAAAATTCTTCAACCAAAATTTCACACAAACATTCAACCACTCAATAAACATTAAAACTCAATAGGAATAAATATTTTGACCTCAGATTCATGGTTCGAAACCACTATTCCATTTAGGCCCTAATTTAGGCTGTTACATCCATGACCATATATATAATTAACATTAGCCAGTTTCCAATGGCCTTATATAAAATGATTACTTAACCAATATAAGCCAACACCATTGGCCCAATCAACTATGACACATATACAAAATAACCAAGTCCCTATACATGCCATACTCTCAAAATACTAAAATTATCAATCCTAAAATAATGCTTTAATAGTGTGATGCAAAACTCTGACGATCTCCGATCTGAGCTAGCTTGGTGACACTCAGTTCAAAATAGTAGAAACAGAAATTTATCATCAAATACTTTGTTTTTCCCTTAAGCTAGGTTCGAACTTCGTTTTTCTTGATAATCAAGCTTGAAAGTGGCCAAAACCCTAGCTATGGAACCTTTCAAATTTTTGGCACAAGGGACTAAATTGGGCAAGATGAAGACTTTTTATTTTGTTTTATTTGTCTTTATTCACCAAATGACCAAAATGCCCTTAATGCCTAACTTTGAAATTTTACCCTTCCATGTCCATTTTTGTCTATCATGAGATATAATGGTCTTATTACTAAATAAGGACCTCCAAATTTAAAAATCATAACAAATAGACACCCAAAGCTTCTAAAACACATATTTTGCACTTTTTTGCAATTTAGTCCTACTAGTCAAATTGGACATCCTATCGATAAAACTTCTTAACGAAATTTTCACACATGCATTTAATCATACTATAGACCTTAAAATATTATCACAATAAATTTTTCTACTTCAAGTTTGTTGTCCCGAAACTACTGTTTCGATTTGGCCCTAAATCGGGTTGTTACAACTAACATAATATCAATTCCAAGTGCACCTATTTTACATACATGTATGCAATCAAAACATTCAAAATCTTTGAATCCCATACACCATCCCTTAACATAAATGAATAAGTGATGAAATATATAAATACATTCATATATCTAACAATGTCAAGATTCAAAATATCAACTGTAAGACCCTTATGGGTCTAAAACAATCATACCATATCAAAATGATCAAAATGGCATATGAAACACTAGATTCATCCTAAATGCATGCCATTAAAACCTTATAGATAAAAGAGTACAAACATTGTCCAAGCTAAGTTATAAATGTAACACCTCTTACCTGTATCTGACGCTAGGATAGGGTACGAGGCATTACCTTACTAAATCTCATGCAAACATTCTATTTCAACTTAATGAAATGCGTCCCAATTTAAAACTTTTTCCATCATTGTTCTATGGACCTTCATATGGGCCTACAAGGCCTAAAACATGGTTTAGAAATAATTCGAGACCATTTTGGGTACTTAAGAAAAATTCATCAAAAACTACTATAAATAGGGCATACGCCCATGTGGAAGGGCAACACACTTGTGTGGCCTCTAGACATGGCCGTGCTGATGGCCCGTGTGCCTCATACGGCCTAAGTACCTAGGTACACGTCCGTGCCTTTCGTCCGTGCAAATTTATTTTCTAACATCGAGCCTCCAAGGGTTTTCACACGGCCTGGCACACACCCGTGTACTCAGCTTGTGTGCAAAAACCTTGACATTCTGTTTTTGACATCAGCAATCACACTGCCATGGCACACGCCTGTGTGCTTGGCCGTGTCCTTCACATGGTTGAGGCACACGACTGTGTCTCAGCCCTTATGTCTACTACTGGGCATTTAATTTTACTCATTCAAGGTGCAGGGGACACACAGCCTAACCACACACTCGTGGAGCTTACCGTGTGCCACACACGGCCTAGACACATGATATTCGCGATATAAAGTAATAAAATTTATAATAAATAATCACACTAAAAACTAACTATTATTACGATTTTAAGGCAAGCGCACCTATCGAACAGTAGTATAGCTTAGTAGCAAGACCGAGATATCGTACCCAAGGGAACCAAAAGTACTAGTACTAATTTTCTTTCTATTATTTAACCTAAAAATAAAAGGGGATTTTATCAAACTAAACTAATTCTAAAACTAAACTAAGAACGCACAAAAAGTAAATTGGGGAAAAACTCTTAGGAAAACTAAATGATTTGGACAATACTCAAGGGAGAATCCACCTAGACTTCACTTGTTATCAACTTTTGAACTAGATGATTTATTCACTTGACTTGATCCGTAGAAATCCCTAATTTATGTTAATACCTCCGTCGAGGACAAGAATAGCTAATCCTAGGTTGATTAACTAAAATCTCTTTCTAGTTAAAACCCCTAGTTTTGCATTAACTCAATCTATGGATTCCCTTATTAGGTTTGACCCTAATCCGGCAGATTTATGTCGCCCTATGTCTAGGGTTGCATACAACTCCACTTAATTGTGTTGGATCTACTCCTATGCAGGGACTTTTGCTCCTCTACATAAGCACATTTGACTTAAATCAATATCCCAGAAATATCAATTTAAGGGTTAAAAACACAATTAAGAACAAATCAAATATTTATCATAGAATTCAAGAAAAAGTAATAACAAGATCTGTCTTAGGTTTCATCCCCCTCAAGTATTTTGGGGATTTAGTTCATGATTATAAAAGAAAACATCTCAAAAGAATAATGATAACAAAACATAAAGAACCCGAAAACCCCTGTAGGAATTTGAAGGGAGATCTTTAGTCTTAAAGGAGAATTCGGCTTCTGATATGGATCAATCAGCTTCCCTTCGAGTAATTCCCTTCCTTTAACTCCCCATCTTGGCTAGAAAATAATGTGTCCTTTGAAGTTGCCTCCTAGGGTCTTTATATAGAGTTTAGAATGGCTTTCTTAGCCGTTAAGCAACCTTTTCCGAGTGAAATTAAACTTCCTCACGACAGGGACACGCCCGTGTAGATCAAGGCCCAGGCCGTGTTCAGGCCTGTTAAGGCGGCACGGCCGTGTCACACGGCCGTGTGGTAATCCTCCAGGCCGTGCTGTTTTCATACTTTGACCTATTTTCTCCGTTTTTGGTCCGTTTCTCATTTTTTTCACTTCCCTATGCTCACTTGAGTAATAAACATGAAATTAAAGGTTTAAGAGCATCAACTTACACAAATTAAGGGTTAATTCATCCAGAATTTGGGCTAAGCATGAGGTAAAAACATGTATAATTTATCGTTTATCAACACACACCCGTGTGTCTACCCGTGTAGACAAAAATAGGCTATCTGCCAAGCTTTTTTGCCACCCTGACACAAGATCAAACACATATCCAAGTATACCAAGACTCCAATACTCAAATAATAGCCATAATTTGACATCCACACTACTTAATATAATCTAACAAACCATGCATTCAATCTATTACTCTTAGCATATACAATTACTCATACTGAATTCTCATTCATGAAAACATTATCATTTGCATTTGATAACCAATGTTAAATATTAGCCAATAACTTTGGCCTTATACAAAATGAAGTATTTCAAATTCAAGCCAACATATTTGGCTCCAAAATAATATGACACTTAACAAAAGAATAAAGTCCTATACATGCCATATTCTTAAAATGTGAAAACTAACTATACCGAGTGCTTTGGATGATAGTGTGAGCGGAGCCTCCGACGTACTTTGATCCATGAGCTAACTAGACGGCACTATAAGAAAATGGAAAGGACAGGGTAAAGCATAAAGCTTAGTAAGTTATAAGTAAATAAATAACAACATTTTACTAAGCCATGACAAATTTTCAATAAATCACAATTCATGCATGATACAAGAATGGCCACAAACATAACTTAATCAATTCCATCCTTTACTAATCATATAACATATTAGTGAGCTCACATATCATACATTTCTTATAGATACCTGCATCACTCACAAAAATTATCATAATATCTCTCAAGTTTAACATTAACTGAAATTTCCCGTTGAACTATTTAGAATACGAAAGGATATTTAAGAAGCCTCCAACATAAGGTATTGAGCCGATGCTATGTCCCAGACATGGTCTTACACTAGCTCACATGTCAAGTCGACGACATGTCCCAGACATGGTCTTACACTGACTCTCAATGTATCGAGGCCGATGCCATGTCTCAGACATGGTCTTACACTGGCTCTCCTCTATCCATGCCGATGCCATGTCCTAGACATGGTCTTACACTGACACATCTCTAAGCTGATGCCATGTCCTAAACATGGTCTTACACTAGCTTGCTTGTTGAGGCCAATGCCATGTCCCAGACATGGTCTTACACTAACACGTAACAAGACCGACACCATGTTCCAGACATGGTCTTACTCTAGCTCTCGTATCAACCCTAGTATCACAACATAAATATCCAATCTATTCTCAAAGTTCAACAGGGTTCTATTACATATGTTCTCGCCATTTTATGACTAAAATTTGTCATTCAATAATTCATGCTCAAATAAACATTCTCATATAGATCTCATATCACAACGCATGATTTTATGACAAATCAATGGTTTCATCCATAAAAATTAGAAATGTTGCATTATTTACCTACAACTTACCTCGATATACAAAATAGAAAATGACTTTTCGGTTCAATCGATTTGCTTGGCCTTCCCCCGATCTAGGTTCAGATTTTGTAAATCTTGATCTATAACAATAAAAATTCATTACTTTAATAACCAATTTAATCTAACAAATCAAAAATAATAATTTGGCAAAATGACCATTTTACCCCTAGGCCCGAAAATTGATTTTTATCGAGCTTCCTTATTCACCAAGCCTAACCAAACTCTTTTCACTCTTATGGAAACACAAAATTCCTATTATTTCACGTAAATAACATCAACTTATCAACTTTGCAAAATAGTCCAATTTAAGTGTTGTCTATGAACACCCTTTTATAAAAGTTGTTTATTTAACAACAATGACTCATTTTATTCCATAAAATTCCAGAAAATAACATTTATGCATTCATGGTGAATCTCTAAACTTTCAACCATTTTGCACAATAGCACCCTTAATAGATAGCCCTTGCTACAAGGGCTCCAAAAATACAAAAATATTTAAGAAAGACATTAAGAATCACTTACTTGCACGAGAGATGGGTGGCTGAAATTTTTGAAGCTTCAAATGACTATCTCCATGGTGATTTTTGGTGGAAGAAGAAGATAGAAAAAAATATGATAATTCTTTGTTTTGTTTAATAATAAAACTAGTCAAAATTGTCACCAAATTCCCACCTAATTTTGACTTTTCATTTCTTCTGGTCTCCCTTGCTTCTCATGGCCAGCCAACCTCACATTCAAGGGCCTAATTGCCCTTTAAAACCCGCAAGTTTTAATTCTCTAGCCAATTAACACAATTTACTAGTAATTTGAAACTTTTACCCTTTATGAGATTTAGTCTTTTTTCGCGATTAAGCCTTAAATTGCATAAATTAATTCACCAAAATTTTCATGCACCCTTATAAACACATAAATTAATGCTAAAATAATTTTCTCTAACCTCGAGTAAGTGATTCTGAAATCACTATTTTGACTAAGCCTAATTTTGAGCTGTTACAATAAAGCTTTGGATGTGTTTAAAATCCCATAATATAACAAATACTTAATCAGCACTTGCATATGGAAACAAACAAATCTGCACACTAAGCATTGCAAGCTTAATGGTGCTAATATAATTTGGCTTCAATACATAATAATATTAAATAATGAACACATAATTTAATTAAACAATGAACACATAATTTAAACATTCGACATGTTATCAATTAAGTACCATACTATCCACAATAACATATATTAACGATCATTATATGATGCCACCATCAAGGTATTCTAGCAAACAATTTTCACTAGTTTTCACATCATGAACATCATATCTCATTTTCATTAAATCATTTCATTATATAAATCAAAAAGTAATAATGCATTCTCAGGGAATTCGCATCTCATTTTCATATATTGAATAACCAAATTTATGACAGTATGATCACATAACAATTAAATATACAATCACATAACACTTCATATTATAATTACATGTCATTTTCATTCTTTTTCCCTATTAATCGATTTTTAATTCAAGGATAGGTACGCAGATCAATATAGCAATATACGCTCATGACCTTTTAAGAATTGGAGCAATAACATGTACTCGACCCTCTAGGAATTAGAGTACTGTTTACAACCCTTAGTAAATTAGATAACTCTCCTACCCTTTGGGATATAAGAGTAAATAAAAGTGCGCTCTATGCTAATAAACTCAAATATATCTAACTCTATGACTGCCTCTAAATATACTAACGTCTAGAGTAGAAATCTTGCACAAAATATGTCCAATAAGAGGTGTCCACAAGTATACGGGTCAGGTTGTAATATAGTTACAACGATGTAGGTGATCAAACATGCACCATCCAAATATTGTATCTACTAATTACCATTCGATTATGATTAAATAACTAGTTCAGATGTAATCTAACATTTATTATGCATGAATAACATGTTTATGATTTATTTGAATGAATAAACAATTGAAGCACAAAAAATTATAAATATATTATGAACAACGTAAGTCAAGAATTTGCAATCATTCTAACATAAACAAAACTAAGTCGTCACTATTAAATCAAAAGCAATAGAATAAATTGCAATCATGTTTTTCAACTTAGACCAAAAATAAAGATTAAAGGGAAGAAAAATATCCAAGTAGAATTCAGTGGTTCTCTATAAAACTGCTCGTGGTTGTTTCCTCCTTTCTTCTCCTTTGCTCTGATGCAAATTTACTCCTCAGTTGGATGGCCTTGAGAGCTTTAACATTTTAGATTTACTCACCCAACTTTCTCTCAAAGGTAGAGAGAATGAATAAATGAAAATGAGAGATGAAAGAATGAAATGAGAGAAGAGAGATGCTTGAATGATTGAGGGTTGAAAGATCCTTAAATGGAGAGCAAACACCTCTATTTATAATAGTTTAGTCCCCAACATCCCTTGCTAAAAATAGCATGAAAATCCCTTGTTTTTCTCCCTTTGGTGGTCAACCTTTACTTTGTGGAAGAGGAGTGGACAATTTACTATTTTTGGAGGAAGAAGTAATGTTTTCCTCTTGATTCTCTCTTGCTGTTTCCTTGATTCAAGGAACATGGTTGAAGAAAGGGTCTTGGGGACAATTTTACCCTTGGGTGGATGGTTTGGGCCTTCATCTCCCTTAATGGATGGTTTAGGCCTAGTTTTTTCGCAGTAAGCTGTCCAGCTTCAGTGACCCAAATAAGAACTAGGTTAAGATGAAATTAGAAGTCCAATAATATTTATTCGGGGTGTCCCAAGTTGGTAATTTATCAGCATAACACATAAGTCCCTTTGTTGTGGAAATGCTGCAGCATTAAGCCTTAATAGGTAAGCTTCAAACCCTAATTTCCTTCCAATGCACAAAACTGATTCAAATTCGCAAAAATATGTAAAATTAGCATGTAATTATATAAAAATATAAAAAATTCCTTAAATTTATTCAAATTGACGAATTTGTAATAAAAACTACAAAATTTGTTGTCAACTACTCAGAATTTGCATGAATTACTAGTTAAAAGGTACCGTAGATAACTCTATATTTTAGAGTTATCATTTGGTTCATGTTGCTTGAGCCCATACTCAATGCAATTCAAGGTATGAGGGTAGTGGATGAGGTCATTCAATTCAAAGCTGAATACACTTGAATCCGTCTTGCACAAAAACATATGTACTTTACGATAAAAAAGTTTATTACTATAAATATCAAAAATTGGATCGATTTTGAAAATTTTAAACTGCTGCTATAATTGTAAATTTTTTTTCTTAATTGAATTTCTCCAGCAGGCTTCCCAAGTGCCTTCAACCCATTAATGATGTTGGCGAATCTATCAAACATATCTTTATAGCTCTCTCCAAATTTCATCTTCAAAACGTTATAGTTAAATGTAAGTAGACCAATCTTGGATTCCTTAACTTGGCTTGTTCCTTTATGAATGGTGGCAAGCTTGTCCCAAATTTCCTTGGTATTTTGCCCTTGGGACACTTTAATGTACTTATTAGGCCCTAATGCACAAAATAGAGTGTGTATGGCATTTGAGCCTTCGTTTTCTCACATTCTTCCCACTTATCTTTACCATTAGGAACCCTTACCAGGCACCCTTACATCTCCAATCATTGGCTTGAATGAAGAGCTTCATCCTTGTCTTCCAATATGAATAGTTCTCTCCATTGAAGTAAGGAAGTCTCACAATGAATTTGCCTTCTTCCAAACTAGTTGAGCTAAAATCTTGCATCGTCTGTAAACCTAGTATTTTTTTCTTGGATCGTTTCTCTCGATAATGAAACCTTTGATAGAGAACTAAGTCTGATACCAATTGTTAAGCCCAAAAATACCAAGAAGGAGTGAGCTAGTATTTTAAATTCTTTGCGAACTTTTCTAAATGATGAAGAATGAAAGAACACTTTGGAAAATTCAATTTATAGTGATTCGACCCGAATTGCCTACCTCCACTACCTTGGTAAACCTCAACCAAAGATTTCCCAATTCACTATTAGAATTGCTACTTTTCAAGGAAAATGTATAACTCTTACAATCTCTATATTTTACCAAGGCTAAAATAAAACCTTCATCTTATTTTTTGTGGCTAAACTAAAACTCTCTACCTTTTGTGGCTCAACTAGAAACCCTTTGCAATTAACTTAAGGTTTTATACCTTAAAAACCTTAAGTATGCTCTTCACAACAAAGAAAAGATGAGAAAACTACTAATGAACCTCTAGTAGGCATGTGTTTGCAAATTAAAGCTCTAAATAAAAAGATATGAGAGTAAGAAAAGATATTATAATAACCTCTCAATGAATATGTGCAAGTGAAAATGAAGAAATAAAGAATTGAATGCTTTTCTCTTGATTTCTATACTTGCATATTCATCTCTTGTGTGTTGATGTGTCTTTGTCTTGTATTTATACCAAAGAATAAGTTTGTAAATGTTTATGGTTGTTGGGGATGAATTCTAGCCATTGGAAGTATTAAATTCAAGCTTTACTACTATTGTAGATAGACTTGTGTTGATACATGTAACGCCCTATACCTGAACTGGTTGTTAGACCCTAGTTACAGGATGCTACAACAATTACCGAAACATTATAATACGTTTTATAACTTTTAATCGAATCATAAATCATTAATCGCTTTAATTACCTGCACCATAGAGATTATGAAAACATCAAGGCTTATATCAAACTTACAAACATCAATCTTAACCGATATAATGATATAAATGATTAAACAGTTCATAATATAACATAATTACAGTCGATCAATGATAATCAAATATAACCGAGCCTTAGATTCAACATAAATAATCAACAAATCTATTAAAATGAAATTTAATTAAGTATGATGTAATTTTCAATCAAAATCCGGCATTAACAGAGCATACAAGACCCTTAACTCAACATAAAATCAAATTAGGACTAATTAGAAAATTTTACAAAAATTTACGTAAAAACTAAAAATAGAGGTCACATGGCCGTGTGGTAGGGCATAACCTGTGTGGTACAGAGGCATGGTCGTGTGGCCAAGCCAAAGGCAATGACCATTTAGAAGGAGACACACAACCGTGTTGGAGGAGATACATGGTCCTGTTCTAAGACCGTGTATCTAGCTATGTCATGTGGACCTAAAAATCATTAAAATTTAATAGAGCACATGGTCGTGTCTCATGCCCGTGTGAGACGCACGTCCATGCATCAGACCATGCGTGTTATATGATACCTTGAAATGCAAGGCTTTCAACCATGGTGTACTTAAGTCCCAAGCTTACCAAAATTCATGTATTCAACTACTAAAAACACATCAAAAGTATGCCAAATCATGTCAAAATTATACCAAATCACAATCAACCTATGCATCTAATCAATATGCCCTCATTGGCACCACAATTTAATCTTAAACAACATTCATTCAAACCAAAACTTATTCAACATGTTAATTTCATACATTCATCAATAAAATTTCAAACATCATATGGCCAAAATTATTCATTTATACCACTTTTCAAAGGCAAACATACTCATCCTAAAACCATAAGTTACCAAATCCAAAGTGACCATTTCTACATCTATTTACCAAATAGGACTCTAAATAACAAATTCCCATCTAACTTTACCTTTTCATCACCTGAAATATAGTTTAGCTTTTATAAAAAAATATCCATACATAAAATTCAAACATACCATTATCTTACTACACATTTAGCTATCAACTAACATATATATCAAGCATTTCATTCAAGTTTATTCTTTTCTCAACCATCTCATAATCTAAGACCCAAGCATACCATAGTGAACGTTAGATTCAACCATTAAAATACATCCCAACTACAACTTAGTACTTCCAAACCATCAAAACAAAATAAACTATATACATGCCATAAAACCAGGATAAAATGAGTAAGAATCTATCGAGACTAAAGCTTGATAGTGTGAGTCTTGGTGTTGATCTGACTGCCTAATTCCTTAAAACATCAACTACAAGAAACAATAAAAGAAACAAAGTAAGGTTATAAAACTTAGTAAGTTCATAAGTATTTAAACGAAACTCTTACCTCAGTTTACAATTAAGTAAACAAATATAAATAAATTTAATATAATTTTGTAACACCCCTAGCTCGTATCCATCACCGGAATAGGGTTAAGAAGCATTACTATGCTTAAAACACAATTATACATTTACTTATCATACATCATCATGCATAAGTATATTCTAATCACATTCAATCATATTGTCCCTTAAAAGGGCCTATGAGGCCTTAAACATGCAATGGGAGAGGTTAGGGACTAAACCGATAACTTAGGAAAAACTTTGGAAAAACGTAAAAAATTTCTCAAAACAGGGGACACACGCCCATGTGAATAGGCCGTGTGTCTAACACAACCACTAGACATGCCTGTGTCACAAGTCGTGTGGACATTCGAAATGGGAGCACATGGCCATGTCCCAGCCCATGTCCTACCCTGTATAACTCTCTGACTTAGGTCACATAGCTAACCACATGCCCGTGTGTCTAGCCAGTGTGCCTATTCAAAATGGCCACACACACTCATGTGCCAGACCATGTGCTAGGCTGTGTCAAACCTGTAGGGTATACTGACTTATGCCACACAGCCAGTCACACACTCGTGTGTGAGGCCGTATGGAGCATACTAACTTGCTTCCAAATACAACACCAGGGGACACACGGCCGTGTACTATGACCGTGTGTCATACACGGCTGAGACACACGCCTGGGTCTCTACTCGTGTGGACAAAAAATAGGCCATTTACAAGGCCATTTTGCCACCCAATTTAGGCACACCTACATAAGCACAAATGATACCATTTCAAGACACAAATGGGCAACCAAATAACATTATTCAATGCACAAATCATGCCATTTCAACTCCAACTATTTCAATACTCAATCCACAATAATTTACTTATTCAAAATATAAACCAAAACTTCAATCCTAGTTCATTCATTTGGTTCCTATCAATTATGCACAATAAAGCACACAAACACAAGTATATTACTCTCAATTTTTACCATATGCCGAAATGACCATTTGTACATTATAAACACATCACCAAAGTATACCAACATGAACCAATTTACAAAACATTACACCAAATCAAGTATTCAACATTTACAAGCTAATTCAAATCACTATTTCTTAACTAAGACTTTCATATAGCAATTATAGAACAAACACCATAAGTCATATACTCATATAATTATACACTTTCACATATACCACATTTAAGCCAAATCACATGGCTAATTTCATATCAACACACATAGACTTCCTTAACCAAAATTTACTTACACTTATCTTATAACAATAAAGCTTATACATGCCATATAACCAAAATCATAAGGCTTATAATTACCAACTGATAGTTGGATAGTGTGATGAAATCTTTGACAGCTTCCAACCAGAGCGAGCCTTCGAATCACTATAAAACATAGTAAAAGAAAACAAAGTAAGCCATAAAGCTTAGTAAGCTCATATAATAATAAAATCATCTCACCAAATAAACACATTTAAGCAATTATACATATCATAATGTAACTCATATGATTTCACCATTCTATCACATATTCAATAACATAGTATGCCATGAATTTCACAAGTATTCGATTCAATGCTCTTATGGTTTGAGAACATCTTATTAATTCATTCACAATTACGTATGTATAAGTAAAATAAGATAAACTACTTTCAATCCAATAATCATCACATTTCTATAACCAAAAGTATCATGTAAATTATCATCAATTTCCACTTACTCATCATATGAATTTCACAACTTTCACTTACTTGTCGATTTCTGTCACGAGTACCTTGATTAATTCATACCATCACTTTTATTTGCGTTTCATCATCTTTTCCCCATTGAACCATTTGGAATCACTAAAGGATACTCGGGAATCACACATATACAGTACCAATACCATATCCCAGATATGGTCTTACACGAAATCTCAGTAACCCTAATGTCATGACATTCGTATCCTAAACTATTCCTAAGGTTCAAACAGGATTTCTAACTTGTCAAGCCACCATCGAATATTTATGCAAGGTCATTTTCACAATTTATACATTATCAAAGCATTTTAAACACAAATATCAGAACATTTCTTACATATGAACTTACCTTGTATCATTCGGACGGAAACGGTTGTCTATTCGACAACTTTGCCTTTTCTCGATCTAATTCCGATCTTTTCTCATCTTGATCTATATAATATCAAATTCAATCCATTCATTATTCATACTATTCAATTTAACTCAAACTACACATTTTGGTAAAATTATATTTTTACCCCTATTATTTTATCTTCTTTACAATTTAGTCCTTAACACATATAAATACAATATTCAAACTCAACCCATGCTTAGCCGAATTTGCTCATACAGGCCATATATTTCATTTAATCACATTTTTAACCATACAATTTTTATATTTCTCAATTTAGTCCAAAATTGACATTTTTACTAAAAATGACTTAACAAATCTTGTAAATCTAACACCAAACATTCATAATTTATCATCAATTATCCAATTTCTCATACATTCATCAATGGCAAAACTCACAAACTTTAACAATTTCTTAATTTAATCCTTGGGCTAGCTAGACCTAGTTGCAACGGTTTCAAAAACATAAAAATCATTAAAAACAGGACAAAATTGGACTTACATGCATAGATGATAGTTGGCCGAACCTTGAAGCTATTTCAATGGTGATTCCTAGCTTAAAATTCGGTGGATAATATCATGAAAGAAGATGGCCACTTTGTTATTCATTATTTTACTTAACTTATTTAATAATTTACTTATTTAACCCTTGAATTTTAACTTAAAAATTATCTAATTCATGCCCATAAAAGTCCACTCAATCTAAAAATGGTCTAATTGCCCTTCAAGTACTCATATATTTCAGTTCTATAGTCATTTAGTGCATTTAACAAATAGAACACCAGTTTTGCACCTTACGTGATTTAGTCCTTTTTATTGAATTGAGCACTCATACGATAAAATTTTTGAATGAAACTTTCACAAAAGATCATGCTGTAAACAATAAAATAATAATAAAATAAAATTTTCGACGTCAGATTTGTGGTCCCAAAACCACTGTTTTGATTTAACCAAAAACGGGTTGTTATAAATTTCTTGTCTATACATTTAAAACAATTAGGTGAGCGTTTCACATATCAATCGTATAATCGCTCAATCATTTAATATGACATATTTCCATATCATTTAATAGGAAAGATTCGACATATAAATCATATCAACCATTTGATCATGTCAAATCATATTCATATTCTATTTCTTTTAAACACGACTTTGTCACCAATATTGCATTGACAAAGTGAATGTTTCATACCTACAACTATAAACTTTCCAGATATTTCATGTTTTAAAAAAATTTTAAACACATATCATTATTTATTCAATTTCATCATTTAACATTTCAGTATTCATATAAACATATCATCTCCAAATAATTCATGAATTCAATACATACATTTTCTTTCAACAGATGGCCGATGAACTATAGCAAAGTAATTTGGATACTCAGGTACCCCAAAACACACCAGAGCATCGAAATGTTAAAAGAGGCATCGCAGTGCAAATAGAGGCACTTATAATCTTGATACACATGTAATAAATGCATTACATTCTTTCCGAGATTGTATAACTCACATTTCACAATCATTCAACAATTTCCAATTAAATACTTTATCACCTTATAGTTAATTGTAAACGATTTATAATTATAATCTAATATTAAATATTCAACCATTCAACCACATATGAATTTAATCTAACTCAAAACAACATAAATTATAATTATTTATATATACATTCATCACATTTCAAGTAAATATTACTCACCTTACATACAGCCGTAAACAATTATTATCCTCAATTCAATATTAATAATTCAACCAAAATTAACTAATTCATACAACTTATAACATGAACATATAAACATATATATATATATATATATATATATATATTAACTTACCTAATACAACTGGCAAGCAAATTTGTTTGTAGCGACTATTTTGTAAGTTTTCCTTTTTCTTGATTTTCCTCCGTACGATTCAATCATTGATCTCTATAATAATTAAATTCAATTTATTAAATTAAAATGCATTATCATATTATTTTTATGTATATGATTTATAATTCTCATTTAAAATTTTTTCCTAAACTTTTACACTTTGTTCAATTTAGCCCCTAAAATCAAAACTATTAACAATTTTACATTTAAGCCCCATTAACATAACTGATTCTAATTCCATCCATAAACAACCTTCAATCACTTAAAAATTACAATAATTTCATGCTAAGTTTAACAAATTTACATATTAGTCCTTAAATGTAAAACTAATAAAATTCACTTAATAAAATAGTCCTAAAACATTTCCAAGCTTCAAAATCTTTCATTTAATATCAAGAACATCCAAAAACCATCAATGATAATTTTAACAAACTTTAACAGTTTTGAAACGGAGAGACGAGTTAGCTGGACCTAGTTACAACGATCTCAAAAATATAAAATATACAAAAAACCGATAAAAAATCACTTACACACATCCATTTTTGTTTGGTCGAACCTCAAGCTATTTTAATGGAGGTGTTTGTCTTGTTTTTTGGTAATGGATGAGAATGAATGAATGAAAATCATTTTTTTTCATGTTTAATATTTTTATTATAATTAATTTTAACTTAATTTAATATTATAAATAAAAACCGTCCCACTTATTATAAAAGTGGTTAAATTGCCATGCAAACCCTTGAAAATTTATAATCTAAGCCTTTTGTCAACCAAAATTCAATAATAATCATCTTTTACTATTTTTATGATTTAGTCATTTTTTCATTATTAACTATCAAATCATTAAAATTTCTAAATTAACTTCGACACACTAATATAATAACTCTATAAATATTGAATAAAAATATGTATGGGCTCGACTTACAAAAATGAGATCTCAAAGCCTCATTTTCCAAAATCACTTGACTTTAGGGACAAACCACTTGTACTTAACTTTTCGTTCAATTAACAAAAAAATTAAAATCAAAATGTAATAAAAAATTATAATTCAACTCGTAATATTTATAGACTCACTCGTTGGAATTGTAGCCCCAAAACGACACCACTGAAAAACAGGCTGGTACAATACAACTCTATTTATATTGATACAAATGCTTAAAAATATAGTCGTTGGAAATTGCAATATGGGTAGAAGTGGACTTGTACAAATACAACTTACCAAATATATTGATGCAAGACTTGTTGAGATACAAGTCCCCAAGGTTTAACAATTTTACTTACTAACTTAGATGTATTAATACAAGTAGGTCAGGGTATCGATAGTATGCCCTAGGCTAGTATAAAATGAATTTAAAACACTTATAAACATTTTAGATTAATTCAAAAAAATTTAGATAAATTAAGACAATTTAAAACCTGTTTTGAGTACTTTTGCAATTTTTTTTATTGAAAAAGAACAAATAAGTGTTCTACACAGCCAATAAATGTAGTCTTCTACTTCCACTCATATCTTCATACACTATTGTGAGAACTGCATCAAAAGGCTACAGCATATGGCACAGACCTAAGGGACATTGATAGGCAACCAACTAGCGCATCAATTGTTTGATTACCCTCCCTGTAAGTGTTTTGAATCTTCACTTCCCACTACATCTTTAGCAGTTGTCAAACATCTCAAGCTTTGGCTATGTTGGGCCTATCAACTAGCTATACTCACAGCTCCTACAACGCCGCCATGCTATCTATTTCTAGAATGAATTTCCTAGCCCCTAGCTCTCAAGCCTGCCGTAGCCCATCATAAGCCCTCCATAATTTTTCCTCAAGGACCGAGCTAGCACCTATACAATGTGCAAACCCAACTAGCCAAGCTTCAGTATGTGTCAAGAACTGACCATCCATGCTAACTGCGAACTATGAGCTCACCAAATGTGTGAGCTCACTAAACCCCCAAGTTTGCCAAATATGCAAGCTCTACAAAATAGTGAGCTCACTAAGACTGCGAGCTCACCTGCGAATTGTGAATTACGAGCTTACTAGAATAGCTCACTAGATCAGCAAGCTCCCCAAGAACTATGAGCTCACCAAAATGTGCGAGCTCACCAAGATCGTGAGCTCACCAACACTGCAAGCTCACCAAGCATGAGAGCTCACCTACGAGCTCTTCACTCTGCAAATTACCAACTTGCCAACTTACACTGAAACTACAATAACTTTTGATTAACATTTTGGCAGAAGATTAGATAGAAAACAACAAATGAAAAAGAAAGTTATATGAATCTAGTCACTGAATTAAGCGAAGTTGTAATATATTATTATTAGCTTATTTAAGCATAATTTTTCATGTAAACTAAGCATCAGTTTTTTTAATGAAACAGTTCACCAAAAATTAATTTCTCTATTTTTCATCTCTTTTGCTTTTGTTTCAACCTCTTATTCATCAACAATCCAATAATTGGTATTGAGAGTCATTTATCTTTGAGGTATTTTTTCGTAAAAAAAATGTCTTTAACAAACTTTACACCACTATCCCCTATTTTTATAGGTGAAAAGTACCACATCTGGGTAGTAAAAATGAAAATCTATCTTCAAGCCTTTGATATTTTGGAGGTTGAAAATGCTAAAATAGAACCACTAGTGTTGAGGCCAAATTCCACTCTTGCTCAAATAAAACAGCATAATGAGGAATGTGCCAAAAAACGTAAGGCGATGTCTTGCCTACAAAGTGGTGTTTCAGACTTGATCTTCATAAGAATCATGGCATATGAATTTCCCAAACAAACTTGGACTAAGCTCAAGGAAGAGTTCTAGGGATCATAAAATACAAGACAACAGCAGATGATAAATCTCAGATGAGATTTTGAAAACCTCAAGATGAAGGAAGTTGAGACAGTGAAGCAATATTCAGATCAAATCATGGTAGTGGTGAACCAGATAAGACTACTAGGTAATCAGTTTCCTAATATTTGAATTGTTGAGAAGTTGATTACCACACTTCCTGAGAGATATGAATAAAAAATATCCTCACTGGAAGATTCAATGTATTTAGCAACCATCTCCTAGAGCTAATCAATGCTCTGTATGCTCTAGAACAAAGAAGGGCAAGCAGAGAAGAAGGACATGCTGAAGGAGCTTTTCAAGCTAAAAATAGAGAGGTTGTGAACTCCTCAAGTCAGAAAGTAAAGAAGGGTTGGTCAGACAAAAAGGAGAAGTCAAAGAAAGATAATGAAAAGAAAAAGTATCCACCATGTTCGCACTATAAGAAGTTGGGTTATCCTGAGAAATTCTATTGGTTCAAGCCTGATGCTTAATTAAAAAACTACAAGCAG
Source organism: Gossypium stocksii (assembly GCA_020496765.1). Classification (NCBI taxonomy): domain Eukaryota; kingdom Viridiplantae; phylum Streptophyta; class Magnoliopsida; order Malvales; family Malvaceae; genus Gossypium; species Gossypium stocksii. Next base: position 51,119,624 of record CM035624.1, read on the forward strand.
CTTGGTCATGCAGAGAAAGTATGCAAAAACAAAGTACATACTCAACAACAAAATGTAAAGGCATAGACAGCAGAAGTAGAAGAACTAATGTTCACAGCCTCTTACGAAGCCCAGCTCGTAGAACCATACAAACTCACCAACAGAGTAAAATAGAATTGGCTCGTAGCTAATAGGTGTACGAGTGGAACGACGGAAATGTGCAAGTGTACACAATCGCAACAAGTAATAAAGTGACAAGTAAATGTCGAGTTATCGTACCCATAGGGAATGTAAAAAGTACTATTTATGAAATTAATTGTAAAACACTTTGATGATGAAAAATATTTTGGTTTTAAAAAGATGATTAAAACTAAGGGTTAAAAATTAAGTAAAATAATTAAAATAAAACAAAGAAATTCTAATGCATGATTTAAAATAAGATGTAATCAAGATGATATAATTGTGTTGGAATAATTACACTTCTTTAACTTAGAATTATTAAAATTATGTTTATACTTGTTACGGATAAATTCACGGCAACTCGGTAATTTGCTAACTTATGAACATATTTGCTTACCAAAACTCGTTCATCTCCTTAAGATATCCCTATGTCAAGATGATTAAATAAATCTTGATAAACAACTAAAGACTATGTGAGGTAATAAAGTATCCCTACCTACAATAATTTAATCACAATAATCTAAGTTATGCAAGGCATATGTATCGCCAAATACAATGCTAATTTAATCTTCAGCTAATGCACTGATTAAGTATTGTGTCCATTAATTACAATTTCAATGTGTTTAAATAATCAATTCTTTAGTTATCTAAACAATTATAATGCCTGAATAACTTAGGCATGATTTTACTTAATCAAGCATTTTACCGAGGCCTATAACAACATAAACATAAATTTAACAAATCAAGAGGACGAAATGCAATCAACCCAACACGAATTAAATTCAATCTAGATTGATTAAAATAACCATTTCAAATACATGAATATTCATAGATATGTTCATCATAAAAACAATAGGAATTAAAAAGATAGGGAACAAGAAGCAAATCTGGTGTTTCTCCGTGGCTTGATTGATTTCTCCGTTCTTCGTCTCCGTTGTCCTCGCCGATCAAGACTTCTATGAACACTCGCTTGCTGCCCAAAATGGCTGAGAAAACACCTCTTTTCCAAAAGGAGAAATCGGCACAAGAAGGCTTGGCTTTTGGAGAAAAAAGAGAAAATGGAGAGAAAAGAAGTGAATGAGAGAATGAGCAAGTGAGGGATGATTTGAATGGGCAGCAAAGGGGGGTTTATATAGCTGAGGATGGCTGCTTAAAATGGCAATTTTCAACAGCCAAAGAGCCCCCTCATGGCTGGCCATCTTACATGGAAAAGTTGAGACTTTCAACTTTCAACTTTGCCAAAATTAGCTTGGGGCAAACCCGTAAAGCCTTAATTTAAGGTGGGGTTTGAATACAATTTAGAAGTCTTTCAAGAGCCTTTTTGTAAACTCATTTAATCAGCTAAAATGCTGATTTGGGTCAGCATTTGAATGGTTCTGGGCTGCCCAATTGGTGGCTGGATTGGTTCGCTCAATTTGGTTCAACTGGTGCGGTTTAACGGGGCCCTTTTTCCATAATTAATTAAAATTAATTTATTTAGCCCAAATTAAATTGGCAATAAATTAAAATTAATTATATTATGAATTAATACACATATTTGGACCATCTTAGGCTAGAAATTATTTCACCTTGTTACTTCGAATTGCTTCTCGGTTTTGTTCTTCTAGTGGTGTTTGCTGGGTCAATTTTCGCCCTTTGTGCGAATCTATCAAAAATAATCAAAATTCACTAAAAATAATTGTAAAATTGACTAAAAATTAACATGTTCAGATTTTTAATACAATTTAATTATTTTATAGAAATTAATTATTTTATGACAAAAATTCTATCAAAAATGCATGATTTTAAGTAGAAATAGGTATGAAAAGGTCTATAAATTTTTGTGTTTCCAACGAGTCACGTGATAGCAGATGCGAGCATCTTCAAGAATGTTGACAAAAGGTTTCATTCCAAGGTGAAAGTTGAAAATGGCCAATATATTGAAGCAATTGGAAAGGGAGGTGTTTTAATCAAAACTCCATCAAGTACTAAACTTGTTATAGATGATCTTTTAGTCCCTAGCATAGATCAAAACCTGCTAAGTGTAGGACAACTACTCAAGAAAAATTAGTCTATGGTATTCAAAGACAACAAATGTCTAATTCTTGATCTAAGTGGATGCGAGCTCATATCAACAAAGATGGCAAACAGAAGTTTTGCTGTCAACTGGAACTTAGCAACTTCAGCAACATATACTAGCTCGCTAGATGAAACACAATTGTGGCACAAAAGAATGGGACATGTTGACTACAAATCCTTAAGTCTAATGTCCAAGAATAACCTAGTTGAAAATCTGTTAAAAATGGTTGATCATGAAGATGTATGCGAAGTAAGCCAGCCTAGGAAACAAGTGAGGTCTCTATTTCCTACAAACACAACATGGAGAGCTACTGAAAAATTACACTTAGTACATACTGACATTTGCGGACCCATAAAAACAAGTTCGCTAAATAGAAGTAGGTACTTTGTGTTGTTCATAGATGACAATACAAGGTTTTGTTAGGTTTACTTCATGAAGAACAAGTCTGAGGTGGCTGAAATCTTCTTCAAGTTTAAAGTTATGGTTGAAAACCAAAGTGATTGCAAGCTCAAAATGGCAAGATCATACAATGGGGCAAAATACACATCAAAGAAGTTTGAAAAGTTCTGCGAAGAGTCTGGTGTTCACCATCAATTGAGCAATGTATACACTCCATAGCAAAATGGAGTAAGTGAAATAAAGAATAGAACTGTTATGAATATGGCTCGCTGCTTACTATTTGAAAGTAAACTGCCAAATGATTTTTGGGTAGAGGCAGTAAACACTGCTGCTTACATGATAAACACTCGTTGAAGGGAAGACACCATTTGAAGCATGGTATGGTTTTAAACCTTCTGTTTCACATTTAAAAGTTTTTGGTTGCACTTGTTTTGTTCATGTTCTAGAAGAGACAAGAAGTAAGCTGAATAGTAGATCGTAACCAGGGATATTTGTTGGATATTCTAGTGTTAAGAAAGGATACAAAACTTATAATCCTTTCACTAAAAAGGTGATCATAAGTAAAGATGTGAAGTTCTATGAAACAAAAATATGGAATTGAACTGCAATAGAGTAGGAGATGTGTGAACAAAGAACTTAAAACTTTTCATTTAAACTCATTTTGTCCTTATTACAGGCCTACGAGTCCCAAAACATGCTTTAAGAATGGTTCAAGACTAACCGGAAACCTTCGAACACTTAGAAAATCTTTGCTCAAAACACGGCCACACGCCCGTGTGGGATGGGACACACTCGTGTGGGCAGGCTGTGTGGTCACACACGCCCGTGTCCCTATTCTGTGTCTAATTTATTTTTGATTTTGAACCTACAGGGGTTTTCACATGGCCTAGCACAGGCCCGTGTCTATGGCTCGTATCCCTCACATGGCCATGACACGCCCGTGTCTTAGCCCGTGTGTGAAAACCTTGACATTCTATTTATGACGTCAGCAAACGTTTAAGGGCACACGGCCAAGTCACACACCCGTGTGCTAGGCCGTGTGGTGAATTTAATTTTTGCAATTAATGTGTAGACTTCACATGGCCTGGGCACACGCTCATGTCCTGAGGCCGTGTCCTTCACACGGCTGAGACACACGGCCGTGTCTCTGCCTATGTGATTACTACTGGGCATTTTGTTTTGCTAAATATGGATGTAGGGGACACACGGCCTATCAACACTCCCATAGGGCTGACCGTGTGTCATACATGGCCTAGACACACGCCCGTGTGCCTACCTGTGTCAACAAATATAAGGCTATTCACCAAGCCATTTGCCACCCTGAAAACAACAACACTTATACCATTTTTAACAACACATAACATGGCAACATTACACATTCAAACATCCACAATCATATCATCCAAACTTCACTTTCATGCTACTTTCATCAAGCACATACCTTACACAATCCCATTCCATTATGCAAGCTTGCACTTTCATAAATTTCATCATCTTTGAATAAGCATAACTTAGCTAATATTGACCAATTCCCATGGTCATTTACAAAATGAATAAGTAACATTACTAGCCAACACATTGGCTAACCAAAATGACATATAACAAAATGACCAAGTTCCTATACATGCCATACTCAAAATGATAGAATTCACTAAACCAAAGGATCAACACAATAGTGTGTAGCGAGCTTCGACTTCTTTGATCCCCGAGCTAACTTGGCAGAACTACAAGAAAAAGGGAAAAGAGAGGGAGTAAGCTTAAAGCTTAGTAAGTTGCATGCAATAAATAACAACATAAACTTGAATTTATTAGTCACAAGCACATCATGGATTATCATATAATTTCCATTGATCATTTCCGTAGCTTACACATGTTCCTTCTTACCGAAAAACATATTACACCGGGCTAATTTCTTGTGAATTTCTCATGTGTACCTGTATCACTCATCGCATAACTTTAGTCTTTCTCATCTTTAACATCAACTTTAATTCTTTTCCCGTTGGACCATTTGGAATACCGAATGATACTTAAAAATGTCATTCACATTATAAGATGCCAATGCCATATCCCGAATATGGTCTTACATGGGATCACATGCCGATGCTGAAGCCATGTCCTAGATATGGTCTTATACGGGATCTCATATCGATGTCGACGCCATGTCCCAGACATGGTCTTACACGAGATCTTATGTCGATGCCAATGTCATGTCCCAGCCATGATCTTATAGGAATCACATTTCGATGCCGATGCCATATCCTAAATATAGTCTTATACGGGATCTCAACTTGGTGCCAATGCCATATCCCAGATATGGTCTTATACAGGACCTTCTTAGTCTTATGCCATGACAATGATATCCTTTGGATTCTCAAAGCTTAACCGGGATTTCTATATAATAACTTCATTATTTCTTTATCGAAATCTCACTAACAATTTTACAGAAACAACATACATTTCATACAACATCAAAACATTAAATACATAATATCATAATGTTGATTTATTGCACACAAACTTACCTCGGATCCAAAATACGGGTAGGTGTTCGATTTAATCTACCACTTTGTTCTTTTCCCGGTTTAGGTCTGAACTTTATGTTTTTTGATCTATAATAACAAATTACACATATTTAATTATCACATGGGCTAAACAACCCATAAATCATTCTTTGAAAAAATTATAATTTTGCCCCTAAACTTTCACATATTTGCAAAATGGTCCCTAGGCTTATGTAATGAAATGTACTCAGTTTCTTGATTACCCAAGCCTAGTCGAACCCTTTATGTACTCATAACGGCCCACATTTCTCATCAAATTAGATTTTTACTACTACTTGTACCACTTTTACAATTTGGTCCCTATTAGGTGTTTTCATGAAAAATAACCTAGAAAAAGATGTTCATCACACATCGAACTTTCATATTCTATCATTAAACATCAAAATATAACCATGTCACACATGGGTAAATTTTTGAAAAAAAACCCTAGTTCAAAATAATGGTAGAAATAGCTTAATTGGTTGATAACAACTTCAAAAATACGAAGAACATTAAAAACGGGGCTAGATTGCACTTACTTTTGAGCTTAGAAATGTCAAAACCCTAGCTATGGAGGCTTAGGAAATTTCGGCACCCTTGGAGAAGAAGATGGACACATTTTTGGTTCTTTTTCCCTTTTTATTTCATTCATTAACCAAATGACCAAAATGCCTTTATGACCTTTCTTTAGAAATTTTTTCCTTCCTTGAGCATTTTTGTCCATCATGCCATAAAATGGCCTAATTGCTAAATAAGGACCTCTAATAACCTTTCTAATGTTATTAGATCTTTGAAACTTCTAGAAACTCATATTTTACTACTTTTGCAATTTAGTCCTAAAAGACAAATTGATCACTAAATCATAAAATTTGTTCATGAAATTTTCACACAACCATGAAAATATGTCATAGACTTCATAAAAACCATAAAACATATATTTCTACTTCAGATTTGTGGTCTCCCAACCACAATTCTGAATAGGCCCTAAATCGGGCTGTTACAGTAAACCAAACTGAAAATGATGCAATTGATGAACAACCAGTATGAGGAACCAGGTCCATCACTGAAATCCATCAATAATGTAATCTGGTAAAGTAAGAACCAGTCATGTGACACCCCAAACCTGACTGGGATGGATCGGCCCGAATTTGAAGTGTTATATTAGCCACCGAAGCGACTCTGTAGCTAACGACCACCTGACACACACCCCAACCTTATAACACCTCATTTATGACTAATTAACTATCATTTATTAATGAAAAAGCAATTTGTGAACCATTTTTAAACTTTTCCTAAGTATTTAAACCTAACAGTATTTTGGTCATTTTACCACCTAAGGTTAAACTATCCCAATTTTATTTCTAAATAGTTATTGACCTTCTTTTAGACAAATTATGCAAGCCCTAAAAATTTAGCTTAATTTGAGTTCATTTACTATGTCTAATTCAAGTTGTATTATTGGAGACTAAATCGTAACTTTTACAAACTTTTAGTACATTTTTCAAATTAAAAATTAAGAGTGTTTCTACCAAATATTAACAATTACAAGTATAACCCTAAAATATTACCAAGTTTTCCTATCATTAAAGGCTTCAATTAATCTAATCAAATTTTAGGACTAAATTATAAATTAAGAAAATTAGAATACTAGATTACAAAAATAAAAAATCAAACCCCCAAAAACCTATACGCCTATGTGAAAAGACACACGTCCGTGTGCAAACCACTGCACCTATTTTGTCAAAAATTCATTTTAATTTCTTGATTTTACATACTTTACTTACCAATTAAACTTGAAATAGCTACAATTAATTATCATAAATATCCACAAATCTCCAATTTAATTTATTTACTACAAATATGAAACAATTAATCACAATTTAACTTATTACATGCTTAACAAACACCAATTAATTTACACAAGCTACATACCTTAGTCGCAAGTAATCTACTCAATGGTAAGCTTCAATTAAACATTGTTAATATAAAATACATGCTTCATATACCGTGTTATCAACCACCGTACAAACACTGATCAACATATCCTAAATCAAACATCAATTAAACATAAAATCATGTATTAAAGCAATTATAAAATCACCAAAATTAAAGTCCAAAATTTAATGTCCAATGTCCATTATAAGTAAAACAACACTAGTCCCAAAAGTATCACAATGCCCCTATATAAACTCTAAAGTAAATTTCTTAAGCCACTACCGAGCCTTATTCTTAGATTGCCTTTGCACTCACTTCTTGACTCCTTACGCCCAGAAATTCTCTGCATGAAATATGAGGGTGTGAGCTTAAAAAGCTAAGCGAATGATAGTAAAAACATCAAGTAATTTGCTCCCAATCATGTATGAATCAAAGCAATTAAGCATTAAATTTTCAGTTACAACATGTTAGCATTTCACCATAACATCACATGCTATTTCAGGAATTAAGAATCAATTTTTCTATGGCATGTAAAATCATCTTTTAACATATAAACATTCAATTATATTGGCACAATCAATCAATTATATTGGTGTAATGCATCCATGGCAAGAAGTAAACATGTGATTAAACGTTGGATAAACGAATCGCTGAACTCTCACAAATTAAATACAGTCCTCAAAATTGAGTGGGCCGAAGCCACACGCTCCCTTATAGCGCCTCAAATAACTCGAGGAGTGGAGACTCAAGCTCAACACTCCTTTATCTACTCCAAACAAATCAGTCCACCAAGAGCCATATTCTCACAATATTACAAATAATGTTGTGTACTCACAAATCCTATGGTATGCCAACTATATCCAATGGATCCACCATGCAATATTTCCAATATAATCATACATACAAGGCATAAAATATGTTGTTTAATCATTTAATTTAAGATGTTAAAGTGCAAGTAAAAGCATGTTGCTAAGCAATTTTAACATCAATAAAATTAAGCATAGAAAATATCATTTTCTCAATATTCATATACCAATTAGAACGCCTTTATCAAATGTTCAATAAATCAACAATTCATGCTCCAAATATCAATATATTCCATACAATTTAATCATGCTAAAAGCATAATACACAACTTACTAGACCAATTGCCATTTTGCTCTTTTATAAAATAAAACCTATTTTTGCAAATCCAACCATCCAATATGCAATTGAGTCATTAATAACACCAATTAAACCTTTAATTTAACATATAATCAAGCCAATTTACCAAATTGCGCTTAATATCACTCACCCCTACACTTAGCTTTTTAAGCAAAAATGTGTTCAAACAAGCAAGTTTGAGCTTCAATTCTGATTTGCACGTTTCTCCTCTTGATGTGGAGTTTTAACAAAGACAAAGTATGCATTACAAACTAACAATAGCAACAAGAAACACAAAATTTGATAAAGTATACAAATCTAAATCATTACTCTAAACTACCTTACTGATATTGCACAATTAAGTTGAAATATGGAATTTCTCAACTAAACTCCCCTTTTTAACACCTCAAGCCACTTCTAATCTTCATTCTAGTCCAATAACATGTATTCTAAGTGTTAATTTCATCATTTAATCCGTTTCATAATTTTCCAGAAAAATCATCCATGTTCTTGATCAAATTCGAATTTCTCAAAATGGATCCATAAAACGTGTTTGATCTTTTGGTTTAAGATTAAAAACTTCTTATTATACCTATTTTGAGCTTAGACATCCACTAATATTTGGATTCCAACTCAAAATTAAAGATTCACCATTTTTTATCCTCAAGTTCAAGAAAGAAGAAATTAAAGTTGAAAATCCATTATAACCACTTTAATTAACAAATAATGATTGAAATAAACTTAAAAACAAGTTTAGAGATGAGGATTACCTTCAATTTGACTCAAATCATTGATTTGAAACTTTGAATAAAAATGCTTGAAGAAATTCAAATGACTTTTTGCCCAAATTTGAAAATTATTTTGAGAGATTTTAGAGAGAATTTTGGGAGAGAAAATGTTTAAATATATTCTCTGATATTTGGTTTATGAAAACAAGAAAAAAACACTGAGAGAAAAAACTCTCAGTTCGGGTGAAAAATGAGTGAAAAGTGAGATAGTTGCAGAGTTTTTTAAAACTGAAAACTCCCACTTGATTTTCAAAATTTGGGGAAATTGCCATCAGGCCACTCCCCCTTTCCCTTATTTTACAATTTGTTCCTTTCCCTCTAAAATTCTAAAAATATGGTTTATTTGCTATAAAGCCTCTTACACATTTCCCTTTTTTTTCAAATTAGTCATATATAATTAATATTTTAAATCACCCAATTAAACCTCCCATTTTAAATTATTTTTAAATTCCAATTTAACCCAAAATATTTATTTTCACCCAAAAATGATTTAAAATCATAAAATTAATTTTTTAAAAATATTTTTATTTTTTGGAATATTATTTACTGATTTTTAGATGAAATTAAGCTAACTAATTAAGAATATAAATCGTTAATTAACCCGATTAATTCTCAACTTTTACTCGGAACCCGGTAAACTTACCCAAAACTACTGGACTTATTTTGGATGCCTTACAAGTCACTTTTGATGAAGCTGCTCAAGAAGCTGAATGGTGAACAACTATGAAAAATGAGATTATCATGATCAACAAAAATGAAACATGGGAGCTTATGGATAGACAGTTCACAAGAAAGTAATTGGTGTCAAATGAGTGTTCAGAAGCAAAATGAATCTTAATGGATCAGTCAACAGATATAAAGCGAGGTTGGTTGTGAAGGGGTTTAGCCAACAATATGGAGTAGACTTCACTAAACCTTTGCCCTTGTTGCAAGGTTAGACACCATAAGACTGCTACTAACTCTGCTGCTCAAAAGGGTTGGAGAATACATTAGATGGAAGTAAAGTCAGCCTTCCTAAATGGTTATTTGAAAGAAGAGATGTAACAGCCCTTACCCGTCTCCGACGCCGGGACAGGGTTTGAGGCATTACCTCACTAAACACTTGCAAACATTCAAACTTGAGCAAACGAAATCCGTCCTAATTTAAAGCTTTTTCAAACATTGTCCTACGGACCTTCATATAGGCCTACGAGGCCTAAAACGTAGTTTAGAAATAATCCGGGACCATTTCGGGTACTTAAGAAAATTTTATCAAAAACTACTAAAAACAAGGCACAAGCCCGTGTGGAAGGGCAACACGCCCGTGTGGCCTCTAAACATGGCCATGTTGATGGCCTGTATGCCTCACATGGCCTAAGCACATAGGGATACACCCGTGCCCTTCATCCATGCAAATTTATTTTCTAACATCGAACCTATAGGGGTTTTCACACGGCTTGGCACACGCCCATGTGCTCAGCCTGTGTCCCTCACACGGTTGAGACACACGGCCATGTCTCAGCCTGTGTGTTTACTACTGAGCATTTAATTCTACCAATTTAAGGTGCAGGGGATACACGGCCTAACCACACGTCCGTGAGGCAGACCGTGTGTCACACACGGCCTAGACACGCGCCCGTGTATCTACCCGTGTGGATAAAATAAGACTATCTACCAAGCCTTTTTGTCACCCTGAAACAAAGTCAAGCACATACATAACATAACAAGTCTCAATACTCAACCAAAAGCCATAATTTGGCATCCGTAGACATATTCACAAGAAACCAATCCAACCAAGCATGCATATTACTACTTCTAGTACACATATTCATGAATAACATCAATATTTCATATATCCACTTCCAACATTAGCCATCATTTATGGCACAAAAAGAGTCAATTTCTAAAACTAGCCAACACAATTGGCCCAAAATAATATGACACTTAACAAAAGAATAGAATCCTATACATGCCATATTTCAAAAGAGTCAACTAACTATACCAAATACTTTTCGTGGATAGTGTGAGCGAGACCTCTGACGTTCTTTGATCCTCTAGCTATTTAGGTGGCACTATAAGAAAATGGAAAGAAGAGGGGTAAGCATAAAGCTTGGTAAGTTGCAAGTAAATAAAAGACAAAAATTTACAATTTTAAAACATGTTTTCAATACATCATAATTTGTGCATGATACAAAGTATGGTCACAAACATAACTTACTCATTTTCATATTTTATTGATCATACATCATTTTATTGAGCTCATATTTTATACATTTCATTTAGGTACCTGCACCACTCACAAAATCATCATAATACCTCCTGAAGTTATCAATAACTTTAAAATTTCCAATTAAACTATTTAGATTACGAAAGGATATTCATTAAGCCTCAAACATAAGGTATCACGCCGATGCCATGTCTCAATCATGGTCTTACACTGGCTCATATGTCAAGTCGATAACCTGTCCCAGACATGGTCTTACACTGGCTCTCCTCTATCCGTGCCGATGCCACATCCCAGATATGGTCTTACATTAGCTGTAACACCCCTTACCCGAGACCATCGCCAGAGTCGAGCACGAGGCGTTACTAGACTTATCTTACTAATTCGGGGCATAAAAATTTTCTTTTAAAATTAATCCACTCACATTCATCTAATATATCCTTAAAAAGGGCCCTCGAGGCCCTAAATCATGCAATTGAAACGGTTCGGGACCAAACCAAGAACATTAAAAATTTTTTGATTACTTACGCAAATCAAAACAATTCATTTGCACTATTCATAATAAAACTGTCCACCTACGTAACAGCCACTAAATTAATCATAACTTGAGTTAAAAAACTCAAAATTTAAATCCGTAAATTTTCCAAGAAACTGGACTCATATATCTTCTTACCATAATTTTTCCAGAATTTTTGGTGTGGCCAATTAGTACAGTTTATTAGTTAAAGGTTCCCCTATTTCACAGTCCTACTGTTCTGACCTCTCCTTACTAAAAATCAATTATCTCCTATTACAATCTTCATTTAGTATTTCCACTTATTTTTAATGGAAATAAACTCACTAAGGAATCTATACATATAGATTATGACTCATAATTCTTTTTTTTACAATTTTTAGTGAATTTCTAAAATCAGAACAGGGGATCACGAAATCCCTCTGAACCAGCCTCACAAGAATTTAAATATCTCACAATACAGACTTCCTTTACTTGCCTTGTTTCTTTCCTGTGAAAATAGACTCAATAAGATTTAATTTTATATCTCATTCACCATTTAATTCCATTTCTGCAATTTTTAGTGATTTTTCAAATTCACGTCACTGCTGCTATTACAAAACTGTTTCATGGCCAACTTTTCCTCCTCTATGATCTCTTTGCATAAACTATCATTTAGGCATACATAACATCAAAACATGTTCTTAATTAGTCATTTCAATAGCTAATCATCATCAAGCATTCACATACCATACTTAAATCATATCATAAAGACATACACACCAAATGGCCAAGTCCCTATACATTTCATAACTCAAAACATTTCAAACTATAAAATACCGAGATAGCCCTTGATAGTGTGAAACGAACTCCGACGTCCTTTTGATCCTTGAATTGGCTTGGCTACACTATAAAAGAGAGAAAAGAAAAGGAGTAAGCTACAATACTTAGTAAGTTTACAAATAAATAAATGACAACATTCACCAAATATAAATATACTCATATTACATAAATCAACAACAAAATCTTTATTTTACTTCTCCACTTACTCTTTAACTTTCCTGTTTATCATTCTTTTACCTGAACTTTCTTGTAACATAACCTATATATTAGCCCAATGAATCATTTGGAATACTCAGGATACTTGGGTTTTCCTGCCTGATAATAGCCTGCCAATGCCATGCTCTAGGCATGGTCTTACATGGGATGTTCCCTGTCCTACCAAAGCCATATATCTGATATGGACTTACATGGGATGTTCCTGAACTGCCTCAACCTGCCAATGCCATATGTCTGGTATGGACTTACATGGGATGTTCCTCAACTGTCTCAACCCAAAATGTCATGACATTTCGTATCCCATACATTCCTAAGGCTCAAACGAGCTTTCTGATACTTTTTCTTTGTTATCTCATCTTTGATTCAACTTGGAATATTCTCATAAAATAAATGTATATATGCTATAAATTAACAACATTAATATAAAATATCAAAATATTACATTTATTTACCGTAAACTTACCTCGGAGTAAAATACGATCAACTTGACAACTTAATCTTCTACCTTTTTCTTTCCTCGGTCTATCCCCAAATTTCATTCTTCTTGATCTATAATTATCAAATTTAGATTATTTAATACTCACATTTATCAAAACAGTCCTTAACTCTAACTTTGGCAAAATTATGATTTTGCCCCTAAACTTTTACATATTTACACTTTTACCCCAAAGCTCGGAAATTAAACTTTTTCCCTAATTCTTATGTTTTAGGACATGTTGATCATTTTCCCTTAATGGAAACATCAAATTCTCACTCTAACATGTACTTATAAACATTAGGTTTTTACCGATTATGCCATTTTACTCGTTTTCACTTAAAACCGAGTAGCACAAGTTGTTCAACATAATTTAAAACCTCATATTATATCATAAAACATCAAAATAAACACATTTCACCTATGGGTATTTTTCCAAATATGAACCCTAGGTTAAATTATTGCTAGAATAAGCTAAATCAAGTTACCAAGACTCCAAAAACGTAAAGAACATAAAAAAACGGGGCTTGGAATCACTTACTATGGAGCTTGGAAGCTTGAAACAAACCCTAGCTATGGTGATACATGGAGTTTCGGCCCTATGATGAAGATGATAGCAATTTTTCCATCTTTTTCCCTTTTAATTCATTTTAATTACTAAATGACTAAAATGCCCTTCATTAAAAACTTTGGTTATTTCCACCAATGTATGTCCATTTTTTTCCATGAAAACCTAATGGTATAATTACCATTTAAGGACCTCTAATTCAATTATGCTCGTCAATTAAATTCTTTAACATCTAGAACTCATATTTATCAACTTTTGCAATTAAGCCCTAATAGGCAAATTAGACATGCAACTCATAAAATTTTCTATCAATACTTTAACATATGTATCTAATCACTCGGTAAATCATAAAAATCAATCGGAATAAATTTTTCTATCTCAGATTTTTGGTTTCGCAACCACTATTCCGTTTAGGCTCTATTTCGGGATGTTACACTAGCTCACATGTCGAGGCCGATGCCATGTCCTAGACATGGTCTTACACTGGCTAACACATATTCGTGTCGATGCCATGTCCCAGACATGGTCTTACACTAGCATGTAACGAGGCCGACGCCAGGTCCCAGATATGGTCTTACACTAGCTCTCGTATATCCCTAGTATCTTGGCAAAAAATATCCAATCTATTCATACAGTTCAACCGGGCTTTAATCACATAAATTTTTCATCAGCCCATTATTCTAATCATAATTGCTACTTGTGCTCAACAATTATTCTCATACATAACTCATTTTTACAATTCATCATTTTATACTAAGACAATGATTTCATGCATAATTATAGTAATGTTGTATTATTTACCTACAACTTACCTCTGTATACAAAATGTAGGCGACTAGTTCGAATCAATCTAGCTTGGTTTTTCCCCGGTCAAGGTTCGGGTTTCGTACTTCTTGATCTATAACAATAAAAATTCACTAATTCAATCACCAATTTAATCTAAATAATTCAAAATTTTTAATTTGGAAAAATGACCATTTTGCCCCTAGACTTTGGCAAAATGACCATTTTAACCCAAAATGGACTAATTTGATAGAAAATTAAGCACTAGACTTTGGTTTACCTCTAAACCCAAAATTCTCATTACACAATTATCATGTGTTAAAATGGTTAAAATGGTTGTTTTAAATAATGGAAAACACCTCAAATGGACTAATTATGGCAACCCAAAATTCTCATTATTTCATACAATTATCATCAACTTATCAACTTTACAAATTAGTCCATTTGAGGTGTTTTCCATGAACACCTCTTTGCAAAAGTTGTTTATTTAACAACTATGACTCATTTCCTTCCATAAAATTTCATCAAACCACACTTATTCATTTATGGAAAAACTCTAAACTTTCAACCATTTTGCAAATTAGTCCCCTCAATAGGTAGCCTATGCTACAAGGGTCCCAAAAATGCAAAAATTATCAAGAAAGGCTTTAAGAATCACTTACTTGCAAGGATGAGAGATGGTTGAAATTTTGAAGCTTTCAAACCTTATTTTTGCTGATACTTTCGGTAAGGAAGAAGAAAAATTGAAGAAGATGAAAGCTTTTCTTTATTTTATTAATTCTAGTCAATTATAGTTACCAACTACATGTAAAGGTTTTGACTTTTTCATTCTTTTATCCCTATGGCCGGCCACCCTAAAGAAAAAGGGGTCTAATTGCTTATTAAAGGCCTCCAATTAATAATCTCTAGCTATTTAAAACAATTAGCTAGCAAAATGAAACTTTTGCCCTTTTTTTGCGATTTAGTCCTCTTTCGCAATTAAGCTCTCTATCGCTTAAATTAATTTATCAAAATTTTCATGCACCCTTATAAAAATACTATAACACATAAAATAATGCTAAAATAATTTTCTCTAACCTTGATTAAGTGGTTCCGAAATCACTATTCCGACTAAGCTCAAATTCGGGCTATTACAAGAGATTTATGTCAAACAACCACAAGGGTTCACAGTACCTAAGTGTGAGGCCAAGGTGTATAAAATACACAAAGCGTTGTATGGTTTAAAGCAAGCACCAAGAGCGTGGTATGAAAGAATTAATAGTCTCCTTACAGAAATGAGTTTTGAAAGAAGCATCAGCAAGCCCACTTTGTATGTGAAGAAAATTGGTAATAAAATACTCCTCATTATTTAATTATATGTTGATGATTTACTTGTACTTAGCAGCAACAACAAACGGGTAATTATATTCAAAGATCAGATGCAAGATAAGTTTGAAATGTTCATAAAATACTCCTTATTATTCAATGACATACTTCCTCGGTCTGGAGGTGAACCAAGCTTACAATGTAATCTTCATAAAGCAGAAGGGGTTCGCTATAAAAATCCTGCAAAGATATAGCATGGAGAATTTTAAACTTGTGAGCACTCCTATTGCTTAAGGTGAGAAGCTCACCAGCAATGAAGATGTTGAAAATGTTGATGAAACAAGCTACAGAAACTTGGTAGGATGTCTACTTTACTTGACAGCATCCAGACCTGACATCATGTTTGTTGTAAGTCTATTGTCATGGTTCATGCATTGTTGTAATGTGAACCACTACAAGGCAACAAAAAGAGTTCTACGATACCTAAAAGGAACTTTAAATCATGGAGTGAAGTTTATGAGGATTGGAAAGATCAAGCTACTTGGGTATTCAGACAGTGATTGGGTTGGATCTTCTGAAGACATTAAGAGTACTTCAGGCTATTTCTTCACTCCAGGATCGAGTGTGTTCTGTTGGAGTCGAAGAAGCAAGAAACAATAGCATGGTCAACTGCTAAAGCTGAGTATGTCGCAATTGCAACAGTTGTAAATCAAGCCCTTTGGTTGAGAAAACTACTGAATGGTTTAAATTTAAAGCAAGAAGAATTAACAGAGATCAAGTGTGATAACCAATCAATTGTTGCAATTGCAAATCCGGTGTTTCATGGTAGAATAAAACACTTCAAAATCAAGTATCACTTTGTGAGAGAAGTGGAGCAAGCCAAGGAAGTTACATCAGTTTATTGTAGTTTACAGGACCAGTTAGCTGATATTCTAACAAAACCTCTTGAGAAGATGAGGTTTGAAAAGTTGCATTATGATATTGGAGTTCGAAGCATGGAGGTCAATGAGGAGTGTTGCGAAATGACCATCCATGCTAACTACGAACTGCGAGCTCACCAAATGTGCGAGCTCACTGAACCCGTAAGTTCACCAAATATGGAAGCTCTACAAAATAGTGAGCTCACCAAGACTGTGAGCTCACCTGTGAACTGTGAGCTTACCAAGAACTACGAGCTCACCAAAATGTGTAAGCTTATCAAATGTGCGAGCTCACCAAGACCGTGAGCTCAACAACACTACAAGCTCACCAAGCATGCGAGCTCACCTATGAGCTCTTTACAAATTACCAACTTGCCAACTTGTACTGAAACTGCAATAACTTTTGATTAACATTTTGGTAGACGATTAGACAGAAACCAGCAAATGAAAAAGAAAGTTATATGAATCTAGCCACTGAATTAAGCCAAGTTGTAATATTTTATTTTTTTTTTAGCTTATTTAAGCATAATTTTTCATGTAAACTAAGCATCAGTTTTTTTGATGAAACAATTTACAAAAAATTAATTTCTCTATTTTTCATTTTTTTTTACTTTTGTTTCAACCTCCCCTTCATAAAAAATCAACAGTATAGTCCTTTATGACCTCGCCAATAGTTGCATGGTCCAAATGTATGTCCCTGGTCCCATCAGTATTGACCTTCAACCGACCAACATCCTATTTTTTCCAATGGTCCAGTGTACTTACCCTATTACAGCTCCTTCCATGAGAAAACTTATGGCCAACCTGGATACCATCCCTCTCAACACAAAGCCAATGAGCTCGATTGATAATGCAACCCTCAAGCATTGAAAGAAAGCCAGAAACCTCACTATTGTGTTGTTTCCAAATACACCAGCATACCACACCAAACAGCCTTCTCCAATTATTTGGGGCATCTAAAAATCGAAGGGGGTCTGATATGTTTACATATGAATCAATTCATTCAACGACAAGCTCAAAACTCTTGTAGCTCTTCAGGTTTAATAAACCAAACTGTCAATGTCGGGAAAAAAAAATGCAAGACATGGTTGACGGATTCAACTTCAAAGCCACACACCGCACAAGGATCAGTTTCCATATGCCATTGAACACGTACCTTGGTTAGCACTTTGTTTTGAGCTACCAACCATAGAAATACTCTAACACATTGGGGACAATCAAGCTGCCATATACTCTACTAGTAACTACTCAAAATATTGTTGATGGAGTTTGCCAAAAATTCATACGCTGACATAATAGTGAAACGGGTTATTTTATCTCATCACCATTCAGGGAAGTCATCCAAATCCCATCCAACCAAAGGTTTCTTAGCATCAACACGACACACCACATCATCCAACAACAACACCTTATTCTCTCCCAATCCTAATCACCACTCGAACATGTCATTGTGGTTCCAAGGGAACATCCTCTGATGAGAGCAATGATTAATAAGTGGGCACACTCTGAAATCCAATTATCTCTCCAAAAATTCGTTGTGTGCCCATTGCCAATAGTCCAAATCACACCTTCCTTAATTATAAAAATGTTTGATAAAATTTTCAATTATATTTCAATCAAATGACTTAGGAAATAAAATATAAAATGTATGAAGTGGTGTTGTATTAAAAACTTGGGATATCAAAGCTGCAATCATAGTGATATTAATTATAATTTAAAACGAGTATTTTTATAATTTTATTACTGAATTAATAACCCGATTAAAGGTTCAATAAAATGCTTAAATAATAATATAAATAAAAATATTAAAACCGAATTAAACAAAATCATTATAAATCATTCAAATAATTTAAAAAAATTCGACTCCTGCCCACCCTCGAGCCTAAATCTGCACATATCAGAAATTGTGAACATGTACATTATATCCTTAACTTATAATACTTTGTATTTTAATACATCAAATTCTCATGAGATTTGATGGTAATGGAACATACCGGTCATTTCTCTTCACAGGCTGCTCACATAGATTCATATAGGTTAAAATAACAACTAGGCTGCTCACATAGATTCATATAGGTTAAAATAACAGCTATTTATAAATTTAAATTTAAATTATTATTTTTTTAGATTTCAAAGTTTAAATTCGATTGTTAATACCGTTGTTTTTATTAATTTTTTAACGTGACATTTAAAAAAATTAAAAAATAACATTGTAGTGAATCTAAATTTAACAAATTAATTTTAATAATGCTAATAATTAAACTTAGAATTTTGAAATTTAAAAAGTAAAAAAGATTAAATTCCTAGAAATAGAAATATAGAAACTAAATTTTAAATTTACGAAAATACAAAATTATGGCATATTTTAACCATTCATTTATCACCTTCCAAAGTCTCAATATAGAACAAAACAAGGCATTTTTTGTGGCAATACTGTTGAATCAAACAAGAAAAGAGGTAAAACATTTGCCAACAAAACTCGTCATATTGTATTGTAAAAGCAATAAAGGTTATCCTTCACATCTGGCTTATATGGTGTCACATTAAGAAAAGCTAACAGGTTCTTTTCCTTGGCCACAAACCATTACCACTTGATCACAAGTATGCTTAAAACATCAAGTTGAATACAATGTCTTATGTCCACCATGAATTATTCGGATGAAATCCAATGCTTTTGCTACCAAGCTCAAACATTTTCTTTTCTTATACTTGCACAAGTGAACCTAATTGCGTTCACTCTTGCCAGAGTAATAATGCTGGAACACACACGAGAAGTCTTCAGTTTCATGACCATCTTTGCAAATCTCTGTATATCTGTAGAAAGTAACTAGGTCATCAACATATGGTGTTGAGTTGGAATTCCATCTCCATACTTAAAAGAACATAATGCAATCTGGGCCAGAAGGGTCGAGGCAAATCCATGTAGTCTTGGAGATGTTATAATATAGAGGTAGAAGTACTAGAAAATCATTTGATATAGGCTAGTTTCTTTTGCTGCTAAAGTAGCCGGTGTATACTGTCAGACACAACAAATCGTTAGTTAAGGGCTAGATATCGACTTCTAGAACTTAGAAACCAGAAAAGCATAAACTACTTGACCAAGAAAATTTTGGCAAATTATTGCATGAAAAACCAAATACAAAGTCCATGATTGCACGTGGAAAGGATTACATTATCTTCAACAACAGTTCCAATGTCATTTACTATATGCAAAAGGACATTTTGTAAACCGGTTAACAATTCAAAACCATTTTATGCAATACCTCAAAGGAGGCTTATTCTACATAATTTTCATGCTGTTTATAAGTTGCAATGCTGTAACTGGGTTAAAAATGAAAAATCAGTTACGATACATACATGTTTTGTGCTAGAAATGTCAGTGGACATCTTTGACCAACTTCTTCTGCTGATGCAGCAGCAAGGTTTAGGTCTTTAGCCTGCATTGTTAAAATGAAGATGTTTCCATCCTCGGATAAGTCCAGTGGAAACCCAGAGATGGGGAAATTAAAGTCCAATGTCAAAGTGAGTGACTTATGTAATGGTGATCACATACATAACAATATAACTGCTCCTACTTCAGTGTCCATGATTTATTTTCAACATTCAGTCATATAACTAAAATACAACTTTTATTAATGTCTAGCCTAGCCCCTATTTGCTATTTTCTTTTTACTTTTGGAACTGAAAAAGGAAAAAAGCACTTGGTACAGGAGAAAGTAAAATTTATGAACGACTATACACAAATTACATAGTTTTTTCAAATGAAAAGACATGCATGTTTCTACTTCCATATAGACAACTCTAGTTATTGATGTTAGATGTTAACCATTTGTCATTTTAAATCAATTAGATTTTTATTTATGCCTGTGTGTATTGTATATATATTTAACCTTTTGCTTTTTCTTTATAACAAATTTTTGATGAGTAGAAAGCTAACAGAAAAAAAGCAAGTAGCACAAGCACCTATCAAACAAAAGGTGTGCTTCCGCACGCATGAATAGGAGTCAACTTTTAATTTAAAAAAAATGCATTTAGATTCCATAAGAAATTATAAATGGAAATATTATATATATTTTGCTCATAAATTCAGACCAGAAATTTTAAGACATGCACGTGCACAGGTTTATGTGTGTTAAACTTCAATGTAACTCAATACTGGTAGAAATATGACCAAGCATGTTACTTCCTGTAAGAACTAGTAATTCCTGTATGTATAGTTCATGTTAGATTCTGAAAACTGAAAGAACAGAATGGCAGCAAGAGAATGAGCTAAACTAGAATGTAAAATAGATTGTGTTAACTAGTCATTATATGCTATTTCAGCCTAAATAACTTACAAGCTTCCAGTGCCTTATGCAACCTGATGAAGCATGATAAATGTGAAGCAAGTTTTTATCTATACAGATATAAATATAGGCAAAGAAACCTGATTACCATGAGCTTGGATGCAAATCCACCACTATAATTCCTTGAAGAAGGCACTCCTTGCATCACACCAGGAACTGGATTATAACTATCACTTTCACATTGAGCATATTTTAGAATTATGGAGCATATCTATGGGAAATTCACCAACAGTAAACCAGTTCTCGAATTATCCCAATTCAAAGAATACCTCACTCTTGATAAAACTAGCCCGGCCTCACATGCTCTTGAGAACATATATATATATGAATTAAGCTTTCCCTTACCCTCTCCCCTCCCCCAGATTTCTTGCCTAACAGAAAGCAGCTATGCATTGAAAACATGGAAAACACATTGTAAAGTAAGAAATGAATGATCTGACTCCTAGATTAAAAGCATGAAACCTGTTCAGAGGACAACAAACAGGTAAACAGTGGATCTAGTTTATATAAAGTGTTGTCAACTAATTAAAAAGAGGTACATGTTCCACGCTTAGGGTCATGACTTTTTTTTTTGTCATGTATGATTGTCTTCTAATAAAAGATTTGAAGCTAGGCAGAGAATTTTGAATGGTATAAGAGGCTAGCACATCTACTGAAGGGTAACTTGAAGAAGATTTGTTTTATTATATTTGCAAGTGAGACAGTAGAGAAGTGCTTAGTACCTACTCCAACAGCGTGCACTTGAAGAGTTAAATATCTTTGTCAGCGTACTGGCAGTTATTCCTAGAGACTGACCAAGAGCTAGAGCTTCTGACAGTCCAAGCATACTAATAGCCATTGCCAAATTGTTGCATATCTTTGCCACCTGAATAACAGGAACCAAACCAATGATATCACAACTTCACCTACAAATCCATAGAGTTGAAGAATAAGAATGAAACCTTAAACAGACCAAAAGGAATTATTATTTCACCACCAGCAAAACAAACTAATGGATGAACTTACCCATATCCCTGCCATATTATCATACAAAAAATATATAAAAATCCTCCAAGTTATCGCATTGAAGAAAATATGAAATGAGGCTTTATTTGCTACATATTAATATTTCCTTTTGCAAATTTTATTATTTTAAGCATGAATGAAAAAGTAACTCCTATAACTGCAGGCTGTCTAAATTTATTAAGAATTGATACTTGACCAAATTATAACTTTGGCTGCTTAGTTACATCCATTATGAGTCCAATTAAGTCCATCCCCTTGCAGTAAATATTTTGGGCTGCATGTTTTAAACTGATACGATCATCGATTCTATAGATGATGTCATATATCATCATTAGTTAGCCAAGACTGCTTAGAAAGCAAGAAAACTCTTAGTCATTAGTCAAATTTATCCAGAAACTATGGCAAACTAAAATTTCTTGAAAATATAGCGTAAACTTGAGTTTTCTTGTCCTACTTGCTATTCTGGAGGGAGGGAGGGAGGGAGGGGCAAAGAGAGAGATCGAGGAAATCAAAAGGAAATATTTTCATTGTCTTAAGAGAACTTACTGAACCATTTCCTGGTCCACCACAGAAAATCGCATTTTTTCCCATCGAGAGGAGTAAGGATTTGGCAGCAAGATACACATCTTCAGAGCCACCAACCTGGATCACATGGCATTTTTTATCATAAGTTTAATACTACCTAAAAGTGTTGCCAACCTAATACCATTTGTGTTTCTAAAATACCAGACCTCTGTGGCAACTAATCTTACATACATCATTGAAAATATAAAGTAAAAATCATAATATCTTGCAACAAAATTGATACTAAACAGTAAACTCACGAACAAGGTTAAAATAATTGGAAAAACATTTACTAGTAAAAGTAATTTACAACTGAGGACTGCTATCCTACCTTTTCTGGGGAAGAACTGAAGAAGGTTGGGAAGAAGTTTAATGAGTGTCCATATGCATTCAATGGAAAACAATATACAATAGGTCAACTCTAGAAAAAGAAAAGGTGATCAAAAGTGAATTCATACCATGAAAGTAAGTGAACCAGCTTCTGCAGCTACAACACCTCCAGAGACGGGAGCATCCAACATGACAGGGTTCTCCCAATTCTCTACATAAGTTATATGAATTCAAACTGAAAAAATATACGTGTTTATGCGTGTGTGGATGTATATTTATTTAAAGATGAAGGTTGCAAAGGCATGAAGACATGTCATTCAGGTTCATCTCAAATATAGCTGTCTCATTCTCATGTTTGAATGGTAATGTCAACACAATGGTGACCCCAAATGAACATCTAACACATCACTATGATCTTGTTTCAATGTCTCTCAACCAAATCATAATATTCAATTTCTCTTGATAAGAGGTCAGTGTATTTGTGTGTGTGTGTGACGAGAGAAAGAGGAACATAGGAAAGTAAGACATGAAATTTTAAAAAAAAAGAGAAGGATCTCACATATTAAATGATAAATAAAACAACGAGAAGATATACTAATCATGTTTATCCTAATGACTAAAAGTTCTATTAAAATCTCATATTTAGCTTAACTCACTGATTGGTACCTTTCTTTTCCTTTAGAATGCAATTAGATACAGACACAGCGAGCTTTCTTGATGTTTGGGGATCAATAGTAGATGAATCTATAAATAATTGAGGCGTTAGGAGATCTCCTCCTTGAAGTAAGCCATCTGGTCCATTGTAAACATTCAATACCTGTATACACCATATTGGTCATTAAGGCAGACATTTTTGCAGTTGATAATAAACCTTAGAAATCAAAGAGAAAAGAAAAATTAATATTTAATAGCATCTGAATCTGATAAATCTAAATTAACAACCTAGCATTAGGACACCTAAGTACTTACCCTAGTATAATTTACACAACATAATTCACAACCTGAAAGCATTAGGATTCAACTCACAAATTTGATTCTCAATAAGAATGAAAACTAATGAACTCTATTTTATTACTTCACTAGATAATATTTCATCCTGCATTCCTTATAATATTTCTGGTTAAAACAATGAAGAAAATAGATAAAATAGAACCTACCTTTTTCCTCTATAACATTACAGCAAGAACTGATAGCCATAATTGTAAACAAGAATACAGAAAACCAAGTTCTAGCTAATAAACAAGTCCTATGGATCTAGCGAAAGAATGATTTCACAGTGACAAAAAGATAACAGACTTGATGGACAGTCTGAAAGACTAAAAGGTAAAAATCAAAACTAGAATAAGTTTATATATGCATTATGGACTACAACAGAAAAGCATTGGAGAGATTAACTGAGTCTTAATGCTCACATGAGATGATGAAGGCAACATTGTGATTACAACATCACTTGCTTCTGCAACTTCAAAAGGTGTTTGTTTTGTTGAAACTCCCATATCAGAGTACTTCTTCATGACATTACAGTTTCTGAATTAAAAAATAAAGCTGCAAATTTGCTTCAGAGTAGAAATGTAGCATTTCTGTTTTCTACACAAAGAAGCACCTAAATAGAATAAAGAGCATAAAAACTAGCTGGAAAGAACAGAAGCTAAATAAGCAAGGAACTTTGAAGGAGAGGAAAATTTTGAATGCATTACACATCATGAACAGTCATTTTGTATCCAGCTTTGAGTAAATTATTTGCCATTCTGGATCCCATATTTCCCAGCCCTATGAATCCAACATTCTGTCAAAGTAAAAGAATGATACATATAATCGAAATAGGATTTAGGAGAAGAATCGGAACAAAAACTACAATAAGACACGGTAGCATAAAAATAGAAGCAATTAGTACTGAAAGAACATGAGAAACAGATTATATTTCCACCACCAACTAAACCAAAAACACTCACCGATGACAATTTCCATTATTATATGAAAACCTGATTAACAAAAAGCTTTCCTAATTGAGAATGCTCAATGCAGAGACTTCATTGTGCATTATTTTAAGAACATAATCCAATGAATTTATTAAACCAAACTTAGCTCTTCCTAGGTCCCAACTAATTTAGGTTTCTTATGTTTTCACTTGAGTAGGTAGCCTGGAAATCAATCTAGCAACTCTGAATCCGAAACCGGAGTTTAGTGAGTTGATTCGTACAATCATCCTTAATTCAAGTCTCAATTCCCTTATTCCCAGGCATCAAAAAAATCAACTCTAACTCCAGTTAAACGGCTAGAACCAAAGCAATATATTTGGAATGAAAAATTTAAATTTCATATTTGAGGCAAGATACAGTCCAAAAAATAAAAAGCAAAAGTTTTGAGGGAAAGGATGCTTACCTCAAAGGAGGAAGACGAGAAAGTGCGAGACGGAACGGGATGAAAAGGAGAGGACGAGAGGGAAGTAGAAAGTAGGGCTCTCAGTCTGTAACCGTAAATCTTCATCTTCATCATCGCCATTGAATTGATAATGGAACAAAGAGGCTTCCTTCCTCCCAGGAAGAACACTAGTAAGTGGAACTAATTGTGCAATTGCCTCACTATTTTTAATTTTTCGCCTAGGCCTAGTTGATTGCCTCAATCTTGAGTCTTTTACACTGAAAGAGAATTTAGTACTTTCCATGTTCGAATGAAGGAAAGCTCTATTCTATTCGAAAATATTAAATTTTTTTTCTTCCAATTTTGAGTTAATCAATTATTCAAATTATTTCGTATTTTGCAATAAATTTTTATAAATAATTTTTTTTTCTAATTCGAAACTGTTAATTTTAGGGTTCAATAACTCAAATAACAAATTAATCTAATAGTTTTGAGTATGTTATAGTTTTTAAAATACATAAATTAGTTCCTCTAAAAAATAAAACTATTTTCAAAATTTTAATATATTTATAAAACATTTTTTCAAATCAAAATACATTAAACATATAAAAAAAATTAAAATCTTAAATATATATATGCTAAATGATCATTTTAAATGATCAATTTGATGTCTTATGCAAATTATCAAATCAAATTTATCATGCTAATTATATTGTGTTTTTCTCTTATTTTGTTTTAAAAGAGTTTTCAAATATATATAGTATTTATGTTATTTAATGTTAAATTTAGTTATATTGTCAACAAGATTTTAATATGGCCAATTTAAAAAAAAAATTACTTTAAACCGAACAAATTTATTTGACTTGAATCTTAGTTCACTCAACTCGATTAAAAAATTTAAATTGAGTTAGAATGATAAAATAGCACTCATCAACTCGATTAACTCGAAATTTATGTACTTAATTTAATGAAACACTCACCCCTAAATGTATTTTTTGAAAATGTGAATAGGATTAGTAGGATTATAACATTACAATTAAATAAAATCTCAATAAAGTTATATTGACACATTTGCTTCCTTAAAATGTGACGATAAATTTATTAGTAACAAACATGTAATTTAATCTATTTAATTTAAAACAATATTAATTTTATATTTTAAAAAATAAAAGAGGTACCTACTCTTTTACTTTTCTTTGACTTTTTTTTGTATATGCCCCTTTTTTTCTCGTTGCATCTAACCTTGGAAGGGTCTTCTCCGGGCCCCTTTATGGGCTGTTCTCTGCTAAGAGATTGTGCTAGGACACCGCAATTGACAAATTTCGTTAACAGACTAATTCGAAGCCATGATATTAAGTGTTCTTTAATGGATCTATGTGATGGGTATGTCCTATGCCGCTCAAGTTGCAAATGATTTTAGTTTCAGAGATGTGATGTTGAATAAGAGATATGTCTTTAATATTTCTTGGGATGATGTCATGATTCTTGTTGAGGATGTTGATGAATCTTTCAATTCCCTAATTGATAACAATGTGGGATAGTTGAGCCTATCGATCTCCCAAGAAAAGCATGAAGCATTATCTGACCCTTGGAGGAAAGCTTTAATTGTCAAAATTATAGGAAAACAGTGGGATTTTCCTTCTTATTGAATAGGTTGAAATAGATTTGGAAGCTTGCAAAAGATTTTTCAATTGTTGATAAAGGGCATTATTTCTATTTAATGTGAGTGAATAATGTAATGACTCGATAGTCAAGGGTGTCGGAAAGTGAAGCTTAGGATTCTGTTTCTATAAAACAAGCTCGTAAATATTTTTATTAAATATTTGCAAAGTTAGTCTAGTAGCAAATTAAATTTCAGATAAGTAAATTTCGTGAAATTATGAGCTATTAAGGTACAAGGATCAAATCACGTTAAGGTCAAAAGTTGAATTATAGATCTAAATAAATATAGGGGACTAAAGTAGCAAATATATCATTTATTAAATGGTGGGGTCGCCGGTTATGATTTAAGGAATTTTGCATGTGTATTATATATATAATAAGTTAACTTTAATGTATGTATATTATAATAAGAAGAAGAAACAAAATGAGATCATAATAAAAGAAAAAGGGAAGAAGAAAAAGAGCATGTAAATTTTAAAAGAAAAGAAGAGAAGATAGTCACCAACAGCTTAGGGGTTTCTAGCATTCTAACTTCAATTGGTTATTCAATTTAGTCCATTTTCTTGTAACTTTTACGTTTTTGGAATCCCGGTACTTAGAGCTACCTGACCCATGTTATAATTTTTAGTATTGATTGAGATTTTAGATGTTGTTATTGTTGAATAGTTTAAGTACTAGGGGTTAAATTGATAGATTTTTAAGTTAGAAGTGGAAAAGGACTAAATTGTGAAATTAATTTTTAATTTTGCGTAATAGGGACTAAATTGTAAAAAATTCAAAATTAAGGGGTAGAATTGAAAATAGGGAGGTAAATTTAGCTCAGAGTGAAATTAGTTTAAAATTTGAGGTTAAATATGGATATTAAAATTAGTCTCGGTTTAAGGACTAAATTGTAGGTTATGCAAAATGTGGTGTAACATTTGAAATTTAATGAAAATTTAGTTGTGTATTATTAATCTATGGTAATTATTTTATTCCATAGCGAACATCGTCCTGTAATCCTCGAGTAAGAAAGGGAAAGACAAGGTCAACGTCAAGTAGCTCGGAATATACGGTTTGTGTTTCTATAATCTAAATTAAGTTATAAACTGTTACATATTGCATGGTTATGTATGGTAAGCAATTGAGGTGAGTACTTTTGTACTTTAGGATCAAATTGAATTAATAGTTGATTTGAGATTGTGTGTATTATGAAATGTGTTGATTATGTGAATATTGAATTGACTATATGTGATAATGTGTATATATATGAGAAGAGACATTAGACGTATTGAAATATGAAATGAAACCCTATTTACCGTTTCGAGCTAAGTCGAATATAGATGACATGCCATAGGATAGGAAGAATTCAGCGATTTCTTCGACTTTGAGTCGATGAGGCACTAGGTGCCAATTTGCTTTAGTTTAACCGATGAGACACTAGGTGTCAACTTATATAGTGCTAGGCGCAGTTATTACTTTGGATTTATCTGATGAGGCACTGGTTGCCAAACTGGTGTGTTGGTTAGATCCGTTTATTCGTCCAAATCTAAGTCGTGTTAATAGGGAAAATTAAATGATAAACTTATGTGTTTGATATTGAGATGGCAAAGTTGAGAAATGATTATGAGATGAGAAATGAAATATGAAATGATGAAATAAGATGTGAATTTTGAAATGAGTTCAAGCATTGATAAAAAAGATGAATCATGCATTGCATGAGTTGAATTTATAACACCCCAAACTCGATCGAGATGGACTGGCCCAAATTCAAAGTATTACATTAGCCACCTAAGTAACTATTCGGCTAACGACCACAAAAGGCACACCCCGACCTTATAACACCTCAATCTTATCAAATTATTAGTTATTTATTAACGAGGAAGCAAATTATGAGCCAATTTTAAACTTTTCCTAGGTAATTTAACCTAAGGGCATTTTTGTCATGTAACACCCCAAACCCGACCTAGACGCTATGGCCGAATCTGGCGATATCACATGGAAAGGGATTTGAAATCAAATTTGTCAAGTTAAAACCTTTTAGTTTATTAGCTTTTATTTAACTCAGAAGAATGCTTACTGATAGGTTTTTCCGAAATCATATCTCTTTTTAGCGGAAGCTTAAGTAAACACTCATTTAAAGAAAATCGTTTATGTTTAGGAAAGCTTTAGTTTTAGGAAAATAGTTGAATTTGAGTAAACTGTTTGTTTTGGTGAAAACTTTTGTTTATTGAAAACTGAGTTTTACCACATCTAGCAGTTGTAAATCCATAAAACCGATAAAAATCTAGAATAAAAATAAATAGTTTAAAAGTCCAAAATTACATCAAAAAATAACCAAATAAAAATTAAAACCATAAATGAAAATAAAACAGTTTAACAACTGAGTGGCCATCGCTGAGTCCTCCACCACACCGATTTGTTTAAGTCTGGGGATTACCTATACAGTTTAAACAGAAAGAGGTGAGTTTACATAAACTCAGTGTGTAATCCCCATAGAACCATGCATACAGTCAAATAAAAACTATCAATCAAATGCAGTCTAGGGCCTAAGCCCATTACAAATTTAGATACAGTTTAGGCCTTAGCCCATTTAGATACAGTGTCAGATATAAATTAGGGCCTTAGCCCATCTCAAATACAGTCATGCATATAGTAACAGAAATCAGTATCCTACGCACCACCTCTACACACCATTTCCGACCATCCCTACACATCATGTGGCGTTTAAAACACCCACCCAGCCCTCCATACCAGGTCATACCAAATGTGGCACAAAGCAGTATAATGCAGTTGAGCTGCCAGGTAATAGGCATGAAGCCTTTCAGTACACTTACTCCAATAACCAATCATCCCACTTCAATGTAGATGCAACTAAACATACTCAATACAGACATACGAGAATACATGCTTACATGCTAAAATTCAGTTATCAGTCATACATACAGATCAGTAAACATGCATAAATTTAACATGCTCAATACATACATTATATATATTCAGATCTCACAGTTTAGGGTCTAAGTAGTGCTGACTGACCCTACAGTAGGTTCACAATCGACTTGGGCTACACGTGTAACCCTAAGAAACATTTTAGTTAAATGGGCCCACATGCCTATGTGGCTTGCTCGTGTGGGCCTCATATGCCCATGTGGCATACACGCCTAGATTGGCCTTGCTTGTGTGGATCACACGGCCTGACCCAAAATCTCACATGCCCGTATGGACCAATACGCTTGTGTAGCCCACACGGCCCAAATCAGTCTGGCCCGTATGTTGTACACGGCATACCTGGCCATCACACGATCGTGTCTAGCTCACGACTTAGCCTTTGTCAATCACATGGCCGTGTTGTCACACACGGCCTACCACACGGGCGACCACACGCCCGTGTGGCGTCGACAGTTTACAATTTTAGTTTTCGTTGAATCATTTTTTTACGTTTTCGGGTACACACCTGGTTCAATTTCACTGATTTTGCAATCTCGATATCACCAGAACCTACGTTTTCCATTATCAAAGCCCGAATTTAGTAACACGAACAAAACTAAACCAGAAATATTTCTCCAATGTCACTTTAAAAAATTAATTAATGAATCCGATCACTTACCGACAACAATCTGAAGTCCTAAATAATCAAACTCAACAGAAGCACAAATCACTTATCGACCTTCACCTAGTCCAAAAGAACCAAAATAATCTTCTTAGAAACTAACCAAGAAATGATTAACAATAGGCAAAACCGTTACTTACTGAACGAAGAAACGCAACACTAAATGAGATGGTCTTGGTTATAGAAATCAAAAAAGAAAGAGAGGGAGAATGGAATGGAAATTTCGGTAGGGGAAATGGATGAGCAAAACGTTCAAATTGGGGAGAAAGGAAGGAACCAAATTTTGGCAAAAAGAATCCCAAATCAGATTTTCTGATAACCACCTACTATTCCCTCAACTCCTACATATCTTACTATATCTCAACTTCTCAATATTTTAATTCGCATCAAACTCCTACACGTCACCAATAGCAAAAATAATTCCCTTACTTATGCAGGGATTCGAACATAGGACCTTAAGCAAATTAACACTCCACTTAACCACTAGACCAGGAAGCCCATTCTGATGGTTTTTTACAAATACTTAAACTTAAGCCCTTTGAGCAAGGTTAATGATTTATACAGTAAAATTCCAAAATTTAACCCAAGTAAGGCTTGAACTTGGGACCTCTCACATACACCCAGAACACTTAACCACTGAAGTAGACAGATATTTTAGGGTCTAAGTAGTGCTTACCGACCCTACAGTAGGTTTACAGTCAACTTGGGGACCCGTGTAACCGTAGGAAACATTTCAGTTAAATGGGCCCATACGCCCATGTGGCATGCTCGTGTGGGCCTACATGCTCGTGTGGCCTACATGCCCAGATTGGCCTTGCTTGTGTGGATCACACTGCCTAACCCAAAATCTTATATGCCCGTCTAGCTCGTGTGTCGCACATTGCCTACCTGGCCATCACACAGCCGTATCTAGCGCACGGCCTGGCCCTCGTTGGTCACACGACCGTGTTGTCACACACGACCTACCACACGGGTAACCACATGCCCGTGTGGCATCGACAATTTACAATTTTGGCTTTTGCCGAATCCCATTTTCTACGTTTTTCGAGTACACACCTGGTTTGATTTCACTGATTTTGCAACTCGATATCACTAGAACCTACGTTTGCCATTATCAAAGCCCGAATTTAGTAACATGAACAAAACTAAATCGGAAATATTTCTCCAATGACACTTTAGAAAATTAATTAATGAATCCAGTCACTTACCGACAACAATCCGAAGTTCTAAACAATCAAACTTAATAAAAGCACAAATTACTTATCGACCTCACCTAGTCCAAAAGAACCAAAATAATCTTCTTAGAAAATGAAGAAACAACTAACAATAGGCAAAACCGTTATCGAACATGCATGAAGAAACACGACACTAAAGGAGATGGTCTTGGTTACAGAAATCGAAAAAGAAAGAGAGGGGGAGTGGAATGGAAATTTTGGCAGGGGAAAAGGATGAGGAAAACGTTTGAATTGGGGAGAAAGGAAGGAACCGAATTTTGGCAAAAAGAATCCCAAATCAAATTTTCTGATAACCATCCAGTATTCCCTCAACTCCCATATATCCTACTATATTTCAACTTCCCAGTATTTTAATTCACTTCAAACTCCTACACGGCACCAATAGTAAAAATAATTCCCTCACCAACGGAGGGATTCGAACACAAGACCTTAAGTAAATTAACACTCTACTTAGCCACCAAACCATCAGGCCTATTCCGATGGTATTTTGCAAATACTTAAACTTAAGCCCCTTTGAGCAAGGTTAAGGATTTATTCAGTTAAATTCCAAAATTTAACCCAAGTAAGGCTTGAACTTGGGACCTCTCACGTACACCCAGAACACTTAACCACTGAAGTAGACAGATATTTATATAAAAATTCATAGAAGCTGAAAAAAGAAATTTGGGGTGTTACATGTCATTTTACCACCTATGGTAAAACTAACCGATTTTAGATCTAAGTGTTTACCAACCTTCTTTTAGTCAAATTATGCAAGCCTAACAGATTTTAGCTTAATTTGAGTTCGTTTACTATGTCTAATTCAAGTTTTATTATTAGGAACTAAATTGTAACAAATAAAAACTATTAGTAACTATTTCGAATTATAAATTAAGTGTGTTTCTATCGAATTTTACCCATTATAAGACTAATCTTAAATTTTTACGAAGTTTCCTTATCATCTAAGGCTCTAATTAGACTAATCAATTTTTAGGACTAAATTGTAACTTAAACTATGATTTTAAAAAGACAAAAATTCAAACCCCCAAAACCTTCACGGTTGTGTCCCCCAAACCATGTGTCATTAAATGATTGTGTTCACGTCGTGAAAAACTTTTAGGCCGATCGCACGCATCTTTGTGGAAATCCCACATGCCCGTATATGATAGCTCTAGTCTCTACACGCACGTGTCACTTACCTACATGCTTGTGTGCAACCCCTCACACACCCATGTAGATAGGTACACTCTTATGTGAAAATAACTGCACTTATTTTCACGAAGAACTCATTTTAAAACCCGATTTTGCATATTTTAATGGTTAATTAAACCCAATTTAACTACGATTAATTAACATATATGTATATACACCTTCAGTTAAAGTTATTGACATCAATTAAGCCTCAATTATATAGAGTTAGGCAATCAATTTCATGCATAAAAAATACCGAATAAATCAAATAAGTGGGTGTACCTTAGTCATTAGTAAACCACTCCATGGAAGCTTTATTTAAACAATCATTAGTATAAATTTCATGCCTCACACACCGTGTTATCAATCACCGTGTTATCAAGCAATAATATACCGTAAATCATTCAATAATTAAACTTAAACATGCCTCAAAATTATTATAAAACCGTCCAAAAGAAAATGTCCAATGTCCAAAGTCCAATTACAACCAAAATTACACTAATTCTTGGGCGTTCCATAATGCCTGATTACAGTCTCTAACATATGTAATAAAGTCTCTATCAAGCCTAAATATCTTGGAATTCTCTTGCTCAACTCCTCCGCTTCTCAAGCCCAACGATTATCTACACGAATTGTGAGGGTGTGAGCTTTAAAAAGCTCAGTGAATGTTAATAAAAATGAATAGCAAATCAACTTACAAATCATGCTTAAATCACATCCAATCAATAACCAATTATCAGCCATAATAATGAAACATGTCAATTTAATTTCCATATGTTTTATCAATATCAAGAATCAAGTATTCATGGCTTACAAACATCAAATGATATAACAATAATCACACATAAATATATATTGGCATACACTTCTCATGGTTTAATTGGGTGATCATATATCGGATAAACGGATCTCCGAACTCCCAAAAATATCAAATACAGTCCACAAGTTGAGCAGGCCACAGCACACGCTCCCTTTAGCACTTCAAATAACCCAATGAGTGGAGACTCATACTCAACACTCCCTTATCTACTCCAAACAAATCAGTCCACCTAGAGCCATATGCTCATAATGTCACAAATAAAGGTGAGTACTCACAAATCCTATAGCATGCCAACTATATCCAATGGATCCACCATGCATTTTCCCAATATATTCAGTCAAACATAGCATACAAATCAGTTATTATTGTGCTCAATTTAATATGACAAAATGCTTACATGTAACATATAACATAGCCATTTAACATCCAATTAAATCAATCATTCCATTTTTTATTTTCTAATGTTCAATTACCAATTGTAACACCAATATATCATGATAAAAAACTCTAGTAAACATGCTTTGGTCATCAATATAATTAACCTAATTAAATTGCACCAAACCACCTAAATGCTTACTTACCATTATTCAAAAAAAATTCAACTCTTGTACATATAATATCAATCTTGCAAAAATCAATCATTCAACCATAATTAATCAATTGATGATATCAATTAAGCTACTAATTAAACATAAATTTACCAAATCGTCCTTTAAAACACACCACACAATTTATTCTACCACAAACAAGTGATCAACCAGGCAAATCCAAGTTTCAATTTCGATTAGCTTGGTCCTATTCAAGATTTGAAGCTTTAACAGAGATAAAGTAGACATTAACACCTTTCCAATTCTATAATAAACATGAATTTTAATTAACTATACTAATCGAAATCCTCTCACAAAGATACCTTATTAGATTTGTAACATCAAGTCGAAAACTCGATTCCTCACAAAATCAATCTCTCCAGCCTTCCTAAAAATTTTTAATCATTAATACTAGACCAAATACACTTATACTAAGCATCACTTTCATCTTTAAATCAATTTCATAAAATTCCAGAAAATCGGTTCATGAAGATGATGAAATTCAGATTTCTTTAAATTACCTTACAAATCATGTTTAATCTTGATAAATAAGATCAAAAACCTTCTAATAGATCCATTTTGAGTTGGAACATCCATTGATTTGTAGATTTCCTCTCAAAATTCAAGATCTGCCATTAAAGAACCATGTGTTCTAGGAAGAAGATGACATTGATAAAAATCCTTTAATTGACTCTCAAATCATTTAAAACTGTTCCTAATAATCATAAAAACAAGTTTAGGATTGAATATTACCTTTGATTCGCTCTAAATTTGTTGATTGAAAATCTTGATTCAAGAAACTTGAGAAATTTCAAAATATTTTTGGCAAATTTTGAGAATAATTTCGGGTGAATTGAGAGAGTATTTTGAGAAGGAAATTGATTGAATCTATTCTCTAATGATAGATCTTTAAAATCATGCAAAGAAAAAAATTTTTAGAACTCTCTAATATGATGTAAAATGTGTGAAAAGTGGGCTAGATACATTAGTTTTAAAACTGAAACCACCCACCAGAAATTTAAAAATTGGGAAATTTTCCCAATGGCCACTCCCACATTTCCCTTACTTTACCATTTAATCATTTACCTCTAAAATTCCAAATTTTAAGATTTATTTGCCATTTAAATACTCTAAAATTTCCCTTATTTTAAAATTAAATCCTATTTAATGAATATTTAAAATTTACTCAAATTACCCCCAATAAAAATTATTTTAAATTTTTTTCAACCCAAATTGATTATTTTCACTAATAATTATTTAAAATCTTTAAAATTAATTTTTTAAAATATATATTTTAATTTTCCGTATTATTATTTAACTGATTTTAGATGAAATTAACCTCCTAAATTAAATTGAAAATTACTAGAAACCCTATAAATTCATAATTTCACACTTGGAACCTGAAAAATATACTCGAAACTACTATACCTGGTTTAGAGATATTACAGAATTACCAAATGTTATATATATAAGATACCATTGATATGTACTTGAACATGTGGAACTTAGTAGATGTAAATGAAGAATGATTAAATTCGTATTATCGATTTGATATATATATATGTTACTTGTTATATTGCTTGCATTTTAACTAATCATATTAAGTTTAAATTGTTCCAATTATAGAAATACCATTGAGTTATACTCAGTGTACGATTTTGTTTTCTGTGCGCAGGT
Source organism: Gossypium stocksii (assembly GCA_020496765.1). NCBI lineage: Eukaryota > Viridiplantae > Streptophyta > Magnoliopsida > Malvales > Malvaceae > Gossypium > Gossypium stocksii. The sequence continues at coordinate 51,155,802 of CM035624.1, forward strand.
TAGGTAGTTTTCAAACTATCGCCGATTCAGCATCCAACAACAAATCCCGGATTCATATATGGTGATGTTTTAAACTGTAATGGCATGTACCTAGGAAGTCTTTGGTTAATAGTTGTTTTGTTAATGTGATGTTATTTTGAGTTTGAAGTACAAAGATGGTCATTTGTATATATATGATTATGGTTAAAGCTATATATTTGGTGTGTTAGCTTTACATAAGGTTTAGGTATGTGTTTGTAACTTAAAGCTTGATATCTTAAGTAGCCAGATGTTAGTTGAATATTGGAAAATTTGGTATGAATGGAAGTTTTGAATGGTTGATGTGTTGTTGATATGTTTGAAGATATAAATTATAGGACCAATAAGGGTACATTGGTTAGACACTTAAGTTGGTTGTCTTGGTATGAATTGAGCATGTTGAATTGTGTTTTGATAAGGTTAAATGGTTGGTGAAATGGTTGCTTAGTGCCTAAGTAATCACAATTTGGTAGACTTGAGTTTTAAGGTACATTTGGGTGCACACAGCCTAAGACACGGTCTGTCACACGGCTCTGTGACATACACGCGCAACGCACGTATGCCTCGAGTGTGTTGAAAAATAGTATAGGTGTAGTTTCCACACGGGCTAACACACAGCCTGCGACACGGCCGTGTGACCCAAGTTAGTGAGTTACACGGCCAGAGACACGGGCTGGGACACTGTAACACCCCAAACCCGGCCCAGACGTTACAGCCAAGTCTGGTGTGTCACAATGAAGTGTTTTTCGAAAACCATGTTTTCATTGAAAACCCTTCGTAATGTTTAGAAACTTTTATTGCTAAACTTGTATAAAACCTTAGCTTTAACAAAACGTGATACATTGTAATAATCAAAACATTGTGAACAACCTTGTAAAATCTTATGGGAAATTTTTTGAAAACTCGTAAACATCTGTAGCTGCGGAAAACATGTTATTTTAAAAATAGTTTAAGTTATCAGAAAATCAGATCCTCTTTGTCATGGCTGAAAGTGAATGGATACTATGCACCAGGTAGGATTCAAGAGAAGAGGAGGTGAGTCATTTAGACTGCTTAAGTACCAAGCTCTTCCTAGATCCACTCCTAGACATGCACACATCTATTGCCACACTTTAACCTTGTGATTTGTCTACGAACAAATTAAGTTTAAATGTATTGAAGATATACATTTGTGAAAAACATTTACGTTGCAGAAGCTTTACTCTACTTATCGAGATATTTTGAAAATAAGTAGCGTTAATAAAACCGTGCCCTAAAGCTAACCCATTAAGAACAATTTATATAATATCATACTTAAGCTAAAACAAATTAAAAATTATTAAAATGCCCTTATTACAAACCCAAAATCAAAATAAAAGTAATTAAGTTTAAACTGAAATAATTAACTTGATTTAAACCATCAGTCCAGTCCAAGTGGCCACTCTGAATCCCTCCCAGCTCCAAGTCCACCAATCTAAGTTCACCTGCGAGGATGGAAGAAGAAGGGGTGAGTTTGGAAAACTCAGTGTGTACAGAAAGCCCATCCAAAGCCCAAGTCAGCTCAAGCCCACTGGGCCTAAACCCTATCTAATCTCAGTCCGATACTGGGCCGAAGCCCTATTCAAATAACAGTAATAACTGGGCCGAAGCCCCATTCAGATAACAGTATGGCCCAAAGGTCCAGAACAGAACAGTACAGCATAATAGTATGAATGCAAGCCCATATCATGTGGGGAGACTACTCGACCCACCCATCCGCTACACACCACCCGTACCAACCAACACACCATGTGGGGAATAACTCGACCCACCCAGCCAACACACCACAGTCGCAGCATGGCTGCTCAGATATACAGTATAACGAGGCAAAGCCCCTTTCAGAAACAGTACGAGGCAAAGCCTCTTTCAGTAATCGTGGCAATGCCACTTGCACTTCCTCCATCAATAATCCCAAAACCTATGCAACAGATAATTATGACATGGCATACAGTACACAGAAACAGTAAAACATGCATTCCAGTCAAATTTAGCCCTAGGGGTATAATAGTCATTTTACACCTAGGGGTAAAACTGTAATTTCGCTCCCTAAGGGGTATTTCAATAATTATTCTAATACTACGAGTCTTAAGTGTATTACAGTCATGGGTAATCTCTATTCCATCTTAGCAGTCCATTTAACAATTTTTAACAAGTTTCAGTTACTGGGCCCTAAAACCCCTAATGAGCCCTACAGCGCCTATTAGCAAATTAAGCCCGTTTAGTCCAAGTTCCATATCCAGTTACCGGTTTTAGCAGTTTCAATCCTACAGTCCAACAGAACATACTTATTACCTATTTTTACCTAAATGGGCCCAAAAGCCCATTGGGCCCACATTCGGCCCAACTTACCGAAGTGCATGAAATTGCACACTTATCTAACTTACCACTTAGAGTTACAGAATCCATGATTTCCAATCATCTTGTGAGTATTCGCGCACTCATAAGCCCACATAATACTAACTTTTTGGTTACTTGGCCTTTGCCGAATTAGACTAAAGAAGGATTCGATACACACCTAATTTACGATTCTGCCGGTGAGACCTCTTATGCGATTTCTCCTATAATCAACCACTTACAGATTAACTTACGAATCTATGAAAACTGATGTAAAAATTACCTACCACATTCGGCTATTACAAAGCCTTAATAACGACTTACCTTGTCGATCTTTGACTACTAGATCTAGATCTCGATTGCTTTGAACCTGTTGATCTTAATAGCCTCCAAATAGATCTTGATAGCTAACCTTCGATTCGCACATAGAAAACCGAATAAAAATTACTTAATTTCAATCTTGACAAAAATCGATAGTCTCCCTAAAGTATTTAGGGATTTTCAACTTATTCTCGAATTACTAAATAAATAAAATAAAATAAGATCTAAATACTTACCAAGGACGTTCTTGTTAGAACGTTTCCAACACTTTTGCCAAATCTTATATTCACAGTAGATCCAACTTAAAATGCGAGTAGAAAATAGATCTAGAAATTAATCCCCAAATCACGAAAATAATCTTTGGCTTTGAAAGAGGAGACGAACGATGCAAAAGAAATTGTATGAGGAAGAGTGAAGATGATCGGCAACAATCTTGAGAAGAAAAGATTTGGAAAAAGAATAGGTAACGAGAAAAGGTTGCTTCGGCTTTGAATGAAAAAGATTCGAAGAGAAAATGGGCAAAAGAAAATATAAAGTGGGCAAAAGAAATAGAATAACACAAGAACCGACTGAAGAAAGAATAAAAATTCAATCGGCTAACCCCCAAAACTAAAGAAGAAAATAAATCATGAAAGCAAAGTAACAAGGTAATTCGGCACTCAAAATCCCCTAGCCGAATGGTGTATTTTGCATAAAATAAAAGATTTCCTTCCTAAATCAAATACCATGCCTTGCTCCTTAATTTTTGCTACCTATCGAATTTAAATTCCATCCAAAATAAATTTAAATTGTCTTTAATTCCTTCCTTGATTTTAGCATTTCAATTGGATTTGGATGAAATCCAATCCCCCCACCAAATCAGCAGCACTCCATGCCGCTTCGACCGGTCCATCCTGCTGCTAGCAGGAGTCCTAATCGGACTCCAACTCCTTCCCCACGCGTGCAGTAAAATTCTACCTTTCCCTGCGTGAGGCGAGACTTGAACTCCAGACCTGCTCCCATCCCTGCGCTTCACAACCTGCTGTTGGCCACTGCACCAAGTGTTCCTCTTTACTATAATATGCTCGCAATTAATCTTAACCTATACCTGCTGAAGTCCTAGCCCGCCTTTAAAAAAAACCAAACGTCTCGCGCGCATTGTGACTTGAACCCTGGCCCTCGTGGAGTGGCTAATGCATTGCTGCCGCTGCGCCGCAAGCCTCTTTGTGGCATATTTCGCCAGCAACTCCTTTTAACCCTTTTCTAGCCGCAACCTGACTACTAAAACAAAAAGCAACTTTGCACCCACTGTGCCTTGAACCCAGGCACTCCCACATCCTCCTAGCGCACTTAGCCACTGAGCCAGGCACGTTCCTTTGTGCCTAATCTTGCACAATTTATTTTAAAAGCCTTATTGACCAGTTCCCCTAACTAACAAAAACTAATTTCTTTGCTAAAGTCTTGGATTGGACCAAAAATTTTCCCGCAATATAAATACTTCCAAATTTATTTAAAAACCAATTTTAAACACCAAATTAGTTATAATTGCATAAATATTTTTATATAAGTAATAAAATTAATAAAAATAATAATTTTATAAATGTATTTTTATATAAATTTCAAATACAGTAATTTTTTTCCTAATAATAATTATTATTTTTAAAATATCAGTAAAAATAAATACAGTAAAATTTTCTAATAACATTTTAATTTAAACACTAAATTAACAACAATAATTTTATAAACATATTTGTATCTAATAAGTATAATGATGCTGATAATAATAATAAAAATAATTTATAATTTTCATAAAAGTTTAAAAACATCAATAGATATAGTAAGAATTTAAAATATCAGTAATAATAAATACAGCAATAATTTCTAATAGTAATTTAATTCAAAAATGTTTTTTTTTAAACAATAATATTTAAAACTTCTCAATTTATTCCGGTTTTCTTTTATTCGAATCCAGACTCAAAACCCAATTCTTCTAGGCCCAAATTCAGGATGTTACAGACACGGTCGTGTGTCCTAATTTCAAAAGTTACATGATTTGGGGTGTTTCACACGACCTGGCCACACGACCATGTATCCCTTGTTTTTAGGTATTTATGAAAATTTCCCTAAAGTTTCTAAATTATTTCAAATTAGCCCCTATTTGTTCTTAGATTATTTTTAGGGTCCTGTAACCTCGTATTTAAGACTGTATGGGTAATTTTTATTGTGATTTTGAATGAAATAGATTAATTCGTTATCTAATTATATAAGACACGATTATAGAATTATTAAATTAGCATATATTGCCCTTATATTGTGTGATGTTAAGATTTAGATTGCACCATTGTTTGCGATGGAATTAAAGGTTCTAATTGGTTAGTAATGCCTGTAACCCTAATCTGACGATAAAGAGGGGTTAGGGGTGTTACATTTAGTGGTATCAGAGCTTTATCTTTAGCCGATTCTCGAACTAAATTGAGTTCAAAATTGAGTCTAGAGGTACATGCCAAAGTCGAGTCTAGTTGAGTTGAGATTTGAATGCTGATTGTACTTGTTTCTATTTTATAGGTGAACAATGTTAGATGAATATAATAATAAAGTTGATCAAGATATGTATACTGGTGATGATGTTTCTAATGAATTATATGGAACTGAATCGGTGACACTGAGAGCTAATCGAATCGGTGCTTAGCAACCCAATGTTGAGAGAGGCAATAATGAGGGAGTAGGTGATTCATAATTATTTCAAGCTATCACTGATGCTCTTTAGCATGTTGCAGGAACTACTTCTGCTATAGTACCTGCACCTACAACTCGATGGGCTCCAATAAAGGAATTATGGAGATATGGTGTGACTAAATTTTTGGGATTGAAAGGGGTAGACCCTTCAGCAGTGGAAGTTTGAATTGAATCCACTAAATGCATCTTACAACAACATGAATACAACCCGCATGAAAGCATAATTTGTCATATTTCTTTACTTCAAGGAGAAGCGTATACCTGGTGGCAGTCAATGATACACCACGTACCTACCGAACAGGCCAATTGGGAATTTTTCCAAAAGGAATTCCAAAAGAAATACATCAGAGAACTGTATCTTGAAGATAGAAGGCAAGAGTTTTTTTTTATGTTAAAACAGAATGGATGTCAATGGCTGATTATGAATGAGAGTTTTTACTACTCAATAAGTACGCTGTTGAATTTGTACCAACCAAAATTGAAAGTTGTAAACAATTTCTATGTGGACTACGTGATGAACTACGGGTACAATTGGTATCGCATCGAATTACAGAGTTGTTAATCTAGTTGAATGGGCAAAGATGGTAAAACAAGCCTTGGGACTTGATAAAAAGACTGAGGTTACTCGCACTGCTAGAAAGTGGTTTGGAGCTGCTTGTTAGCATCCACAACCTAAACAAACTAAGGAATTTCTTGGTGGCTGGAAATCGACTTTTAAGTTTAACTGATTTGATAAAAATCGTGATCAACAACTAACTATGTCTACGGGTAGTGTGCAAGGTCCGTTCAGGGATACTGATATTTTGAATTATGAGCACTGTGGGAAAAAGCATCGTGGTGAATGTTGGAAGCTAGCTTGAGCTTGTTTTTGCTGTGTATTTATAGAGGATTTTGCTGGATAGTTCCCAAGGAATAAGAATACTGCCTATTACTTCTTAGAGGTCTGTATAGGGGTCGTGGGATAAGTCCTAGTGGTTCTATTGACAAAGGTTGTGCTAGGAAAGAGAGTGATGCTGTTACTCATCAGTCAGATGCCAGAGTGCCAGCCCAAGCTTATGTTGTACAAACACGTGAGGATGGTGATGCTACTGAAGTTGTGGTAGGTATCTTTTTATTGCACTCAGAACCTGTTTATGCTTTGATAGACTCGAGATCTTCACACTCATATGTGAATGCTGAGTTAGTTAAATCAGGAAGTTTAAAATTTGAGATGTCTAGAGTATCAATGGTTGTGTCAAGTTTTTTAGGACAGTCTGTGTTAGTTGATCAGGTGTGTAACACCCCAAACTCGACCCAGAAGTTAGGCCCGAATCTAGCGTGTCATATTGAAGTGTTTTTTGAAAACCTTGTTTTCATTGAAAACCCTTTTTAAAAATTGTTGCCATTTAAACCTTGCATAAAATCTCGAATTTTGTTTGCTTATTTTCAAAACGTGGTTTATTAAAAACTATTCTATTGTAAAACGTTATTACCCTTTTAATCCCTATTTGTTGTGAAAGTTTTATTTAAAAGAAACTGATTTACGAAAACAAGATGTCTTAAGAAAAACAGTTAACATTTTGGAAAATCGTGATTTACCTTTAACATATATAAATCAAAGTAAATAAAAAACCCAAAGTTAAAATTCAGAAATTATAAAGGCCTTATTATAACTCAAAACCAAATTAAAGTACTCATGAATAATTTAATAGAAATACAGAAGCAGAGGTGTAGCCTTCTCCGAGTCCCTTGCAGCTTTGATCCATCTAAGGCTGGGAATTACCTGAAAGGTTAATAAACGAGGTGAGTTTGTGAAAACTCAGTGTGTAATCCACTTATTAGTGTAAGAGTCAGTAAACAGAAATAGAAATAGAATCAATCTGGGCTGGAGCCCTTTAACAGAATCAGGTAGGCCTAAGCCCTATTCAATATCGGTGGCCTTTGGGCCTTAGCCCATAGTGGCCTCAATTGGGCCTGAGCCCAATACAATAATAAAATCTAGAGCAATCATGTATGCAATAATGCAATGATGTAATGATGCAATGCTTCCATCCCAATCCAACCCTGCACTCCATTTTCCCTCCCAACCCTACACTCCTGTGGGGATATAAATATCAACCCACCCATCCCTACACTCCAATGGTAGCACCGGTTGTGGCACTAACTCAATCGTTGCAGCAGAGCTGCTAGTCATATAATGGGCTTAAAAGCCTTCAGTAGCAGTATTATATTTGGCACAAAGCCATAGGTAACTGTAACAGGATTGACACATAACCATCAATTAGGGTAATATAACTGGTACAAAGCCCATAAAATCGGCACAAAGCCTTCGGTATTGGCACAAAGCCCATAATTACGACACGAAGCCCATATTAATGGCACATAGCCCTTGGTAACATTATCGGTGCAGCATAGCTGCTCGGTGGCTAAAAAGCTTGCGGTGGCTAAAAAGCCTTTGGTGGATCCACAGTCGTCAAGCGACTATGCGATCCTCACATATCTTCCTCCGTATCAAAATCCCCACCCAAATGCAACATAATATCTCATGAATGCATCATAATACACATATGACATACAAATCGTACATATATCACACAAGGGCATTTTAGTCATTTTGCCCTTAGGCCTATCGGTCATCATCTCATCGTGGGCCCAAGTACACATTCTAGCCCATTAATAATTTCATATTTATCCGGAGCGTTCAAGTTACTATTATGAAAGTTACAAATTTACTGGACCTAAAAGCCCGTTACATAGCCCAATGTGGACCCATACATTAATACGTATATCACATAGCATGCTTACGAAAGACAGTCACATTCATAGCTTAAAACAGTTTCAAAACAGTTACCTACCCTCGAGGGCATAATCGTAATTCTAACCTACATGCGTATTTCGGTAATTCTACCCTACAGGGGTATTTCGGTAATTCTATCCTACAGGGGTATTTTGGTAATCTTACACTACAAGGGTATTTCAGTAATTTTACAATCTAGGGGTATTTCGGTAATTTTCCACAAATTGGGGATATTTTAGTAATTTTACGAATTAAGGGTATTTCAGTAATTTCACAATTTAAGGGTATTTTGGTAATTTTACAAATCAGGGATATTTCTGTAATTTTACAAATAGAGGGTATTTCGGTAATTTTACAAATTAGGGGTATTTCAGTAATTTTGTAAATTAAGGGTATTTTGGTAATTTTCCAAATCAAGGGTATTTCATTTTACAAATCGAGGGTATTTTAGAAATTTCTTAACAATAAGGGTCTTAATTACGATCTTAGGCCTATCAACAAGTCCTCGTTGGCTAAAATGAACAAGCACTATGCACCAGGTAGGATTCTAGAGAAGAGGAGATGAGTCATTAAGACCGCTTAAGTACCAAGCTCTCCCTAGATCCAATCCTAGACATGCATATACCCATTGCCACATTTCAACCCCATGACTTGTCCACAGTCGCACTTAATTGATTAATTAAGTTTTATGTCGCTTAAGGATTCATTAGAGACTAGGTCTAAAAGTCCATTATAAAACCCTAACAAGTCCACATGCTTTCATAAACTCACCTATAGCCCATCATGCCCAATCATATTTATATGGCCCATCAGGCCCATTCACATTTATACGGTCCCTTAGGACCAATTCTATTCCAAGCCATACAACCCACTTAATCAGCTCGTCATTTATTACCAATCTACCAATTTTTACTTATTTGGGCCCACGGGTCGTGGGGCCCATTTGGCCCATTCCGGCCTATCAAACAAGGGTTAGAAGTACACACCTGATAGGAATCTAAAGTTTATCTGTGCTCCGAACACTGCTATGCCCAGAAGCCTATAGTAATTGCACCCTTGACTCCCAAGGAGTGTGTTGACCAACTTCGGTCACCAGCATCATGACCCAACGGCATACAGATCAACGAATGATCCAACGCCTAACCCAATGAACACGCCACAAAGCGAAAGGGATAAGCCAAGAAAGGTATGCCTACTCTCCTCATGGTTTGCTCTATTTAAAGCCAGCTCCTCACCTATTCTCATGTTAGCTTCCCGATGTGGGATTCTCCATCAATCCCCTAAAATTAAAGCATTAGCAAAATAATCAACCTTTGCATGCAAAGGGATTCGAACCATAGTCCTTTCAATAACCATGCCACGCCACCACCACTAGGACACAAGCTCCTTTGTGTCATAAGTCCAACACATTTAACTTTAAAGCCCACTTACTTACTTCCAGATTTATTTAAAAGGGAAACCAAAATAAATTGCAAGAGCCAAGACTTGAACCTTAGGCCCCATTGCTTCCTTTATGGCGTCACTTCCTTATCCCCTAAGTGGCACTACTTTGCCACTACACCACACTCCTTTTTATGTCATGCTTTCACCAAAAATATTCTTAAAGCCTACCCACTAACGTCAAGGCTCCCATAAGAGAAAAACATAAATTTTTGCTATGGCCCAGGTTTGAACCCAGGACTTTTCCAACACTCCCAAACCCCTTAGCCATCACATCCACACGCCATTCAGTGAATATGGGCCCGATGCCCATTCGTAACCCAAGTAGGGCCCACGTGCTCGTATTGAGCCCACACTACCCATTCTTCCAGGCCCAATTTTGGGGCGTTACAGGGTGTGTAGGTGATGTTCGTTAGAGATATAGAATATATCCTTCCCTATTAATTTGTTGATAATGTCATTTGGTGTCTTTGATATAATTTTGGGAATGGATTGGCTTACTGAACACAGAGTGATTCTAGACAGCCATAGAAAAAAGTTTGCAGTTCAGAGCGAAGGCGTTAACGTGATTGAGGTGAATGGAGTTCAAACAAGTGGTTCAACTCATATCATTTTAGCAACTGGAGTTAATAAACTTCTCAGTGACGGCTGTGAAGCTTTTCTAGCCTATGTTATCAACTCAAATTTTGGTGATAGTCAAAGCGATAAGATTCATGTTATTTGTGAATTCCCTAATGTGTTTCCTAAAGAATTGCTAGGATTACCCTCAGATTAGGAGGTTGAATTCACGATTGAAGTGTTTCCTGATACGGCTTTGGTGTCAATGTCTCCTTATCGTATGGCACCAACGGAGTTGAAAGAATTGAAGGTGCAATTGCAAGATTTAATAGATCACGGCTTTGTACTCCTTAGTATATCGCTTTGGGGAGCTCTGGTGTTATTCGTTAAAAAGAAAGATGGCTTGTGTAAACTGAAAAATATATAGGATTTTTCCTATATAATTCATCACCTTTTTACTTAAATTTGTTGTTAAAACCAAGTAATTGTTTAATAAATTAATGAAATATGTGAAAATATGAAATTAAGACATAGAAATTATTAAAAAGTGATTTTATGCTTTATTATATAATTTTTATGCATAAAATGGCTTATTTTATGTTTGTTTGAGCTTATTATATTTTCATGGGCCATGCATGATTAAATTAAATAATAAATTATAAAATTATTTTTAATAATTCAACTTAAATATTTCATTAATAAATTGGGTTTTAATTAATTAAGTAAATTGATTAATTAAAGTGGTTAAATTATATTCTTTGGCCCTCTAATTTATCTACTATATTTTTGACAAGTCTAAGAGCTTTATTTTGATTTCAAAATCGTCCAAATTGGGGACCAAGTCAACCCAAATTTTGGCTGCACATGGATGTTCATAAACCATTTTTTGGTTTAATTACACAAGGTCCTTGAATAGTTGAAGAAATTAGAGATTTACTTGAAGATTTGCATTTGACCGAGTCTTAATCCTGAGTTGTTGTGACACTCAAATTAAGCAAAAAATTAGCTCAATTTTCTTAAAGTATAGCCGGCCATGCATGGAAGAGGTTTCAAAAGATGGACACTCCTATTTTTAGTAAACTATCCCCTTTGCCTCACCTATAAATAAGACCCTATTTCTCACTTTTCTAATCATCCATCATCCATCATCCCTCATCATTCATCATTTTCTCTCCTCTCTCATTTCTTCCTACGCCTAAGCCTCATCTTTTCATAGAGATTTTAGCCATTAAACCTCTTAAAGAGCCCTTGGTCGGCCACCTCGGAGAGCCATCAGCAAAGGAGTAAAGCCAAGGAACGAAAGAGCCCTCATTGTTCAAAGTCTTGGGTGATAGCCACTTTGAATTAGGTTTAATCTTTCTTTTCTTTAATTTAATTCAAGAATGTTTACTATGTGTTATTTGTTCTTGTTTACAACAATGATAGCTTAATTTAATTTCAGCTAGGATGGTTGCTTTGATTAAATAATATTTACTTGATTCATGCTTATAATATTTGTGCCTCAATCGATCATGTTTTCAATTAAAATCAAGTCTGTATTTTGTTCATACATGATTGAAATGCACCTGAATTAGTTAATCGATCCTAACCAGACGGTGGCTAGTGGACGCAAAATTGAAATGTGCATGCTCAATTTAGATCCTAACCTAATTAAATTGTAGGTTGCATAACAACCCTAACCAGGCTCTGTTATCTGCATAGCTTTTAGATTTGTGTGATTAAACTGTTTCAAACCTAACACGTTCCTGTTACCTCGCACGAACTCTAAGAAACCCTTAGTAAATAAGGATCAGTAAAATGTGTATTTACTAAGTAAAAGATTTTGAAAGGACCTAATGTGGTTTCCAAACTCATGAAAGATCAAGTTAATGGAATGTTTTTCTGACAAACTGTAAAAGTAACATATTTTGATCCAGTTCTTATTGAGTTTATGGATGATTAATTATATAAATTAGTGAATTTGATGCTCTTAATCCCTTAAATTCATATTTCTATACTTAGGAGAGCATTTGGGAGCAAAAGGAGTGAAAAAGGGGCCAAAATCGAAGTTTTCAGGATCCACATGGCTTGGGCACACGCCTATGTGATCCACACGGGTAGGCCACACGCCCATGTACTAGCCCGTGTCGATATCACTCCTTGTTTCCCAAACACGTGGAAAAAGCCAATTTTTAGGGTTTTTAAGCATTCAAAAGTCTATAAATACATACTAGAATAAGACCTAATAGGACCCGCAGAGTAGAAAGCAGAAATTACTCGAAGAACGCCATTGGAATCGCCTTAGAAGCAGATCCACTTCAAGATTGAAGATCTCCAGTCAAATTTCCTTTGAAGTTTTATTGGGTTTTTTATGTCTTGTTGTTATTCTTATTTTGAGATGTTTTCCTCCATTATTATGAACTAAATTCCCTAAATACCTAGAGAGGATGAAACCTACGATGGATCTTACTATATAATTATCTGAATTACATGATAAATACTTGTTCTTGTTCTTAATTATGTGTTATTAATTCTTACTTTAATATTTTCAGGATATTAATTCAAGTTTGATGTGCTTAATAAGGGGAGCAGAAGTCCCTGTTTAAGAGTAGATCTAGCATAATTAAGCGGAGTTGATTGCAACCCTAGAAATAGGATGGCATAAATTTGCCGGATTAGAGTCAAATCTAAAAAGAGAATCCATAGATCGAGTTAATGCAACGATAGGGGTTTTAATTAGAAATAGATTTCAATTAATCAACCTAGAGTCAGTTGTTCTTAGTCTCAAAAGAGATATTAACATAATTTAGGGATTTCTACTGTAACACCCCAAACCCGACCCAGATGTTATAGACGAATCTAGCGGTGTCACATTGAAGTACTTTTTGAAAACATGATCTCCTTGAAAACTCGTCTCATATTAAAACTTTATTCTGACTTTAACGAAAATTTGTTAATCAAATTTGATTATTGTTACACTTTAAAACCAAATTTGTTGCGGAAGCTTTTAAAGTAAATTATGAAAACGTGATGTTTTGTAAAGCATTACTCATTTGAAAAAAACCGTGTCGTACTACTATCAGATGCGAACTAAAGTAAAAGCCCAAATTAACAGTTAAAAAAATTAAAGATAAAATCCAAAAGAGGCCTTATTACATATCAAAAACTCAAATGAAATACTTATAAAATCCAAAACAAATAGAAAACCAGTACGGATGTGTGGCCACCATCGAGCTCCTCGCAGCACCGAATCGCCTAATGCTGGGGATTACCTGTACAGTTAAATAGAAGGGTGAGTTTCGAAAACTCAGTGTGTAATCCCTTAATACACTCCGTTAGACATACAGAATGCAGTAACAGACTGGGCCTGAGCCCATTATAGTAAACAATATTAGGTGGGCCTTAGCCCAATACAGAATCAGAAATAGAATACATGTGGGCCTAAGCCCAATACAGTATCAGTAACAGAGCAGATATGCAAACAGAAATCCCACCCCAATCTAGCCAAACACACCACTCCGTCCCGCCAGTCACACCATGTGGGGATAAAATCAACCCACCCAACCAAACACACCAAGATTAGCACCGGTTGTGGCAGTAATCGATATCGTAGCAAAGCAGCCAGTAAACAGGATGGCTATAAGCCATAAATAGGATGGCTAAAAGCCATAGACAGGATGGCTTAAAGCCAGAAGTAGGATGGCGAAAAGCCATAACACTTCCTTCGTCTATAATAACCTATCCCCATGCAGAATGTCATGTCATAATATCATACGTGAATGCAACATGTCATACTTAATCATAGTCATACATATCATAAGCAAATCAGTCATGTTACCTCTAGGGGCATAACGGTCATTTTTACCCTATAGGGGCAAAATGGTCATTTTCATCAGAATGGGTCTAGGCACACTTACTGTCCCATTAAAAGGTCCACAGTCGTCTCGGGCGACTTGTGTAACCTCAACAAACATAACAGTATGGATGGGCCCAAGGCCCATGATGAGGCCCATGTGGGCCCACACGACCGTGTGGCCCACTAAGCCTAGAAACGACCTTAGCCATTTGTGCGACACAATCGGGTCCACTATTCCCACATGCTTTGGAATTTTCTCGTGTAGGGCCCACGAGCCCATTGGGCCCACACGGCCATTTCGGCCCAACGTGGCCCATGACGACCTAAGCCCATGAGATAGCTCATGGTGGCCTTTATAGTCTTTTGCCCATGTTTTGTGAGCTCGGGTCACCACACGTGCAATCGCACGCCGTGTGTGGCATAAACAGACAAGTTTTTAGCTTTTCGGCTTTTCACCGACTATCGATTACAGGTTACTGTTACACACCTGTTTATGAAACGTGCTACGATCCACGAACACCATACCTATATGCAATTTGAAGATTCGGTTAATAAGCTAACAAACGAGCTGAAGCAACCCTTAATTCGAACACTTATACATTAAATATTACCTATCACTTGACTAGATCAGACGATTGTGGCTTGCCCACTAGGTCTAGCGATTGGTGCAGCTACTCTACTGCACCCTGGCGGAAAATCCCAAACCACTGACACTTTACGCTGCTTAAATTTGGTGGCAGGGGCAACGAGTCCATTTCTAGTTGGTACCTTTCTTGATCCCTCATCAGAATGGCGATTACTCACCACCATTGATATCCCTTTAAGCGACATACTAACGAAAACCCCTTCACTCATCGAGAATTCTAGAAGCCTAATAACCACCACACCTAGAAGAGAGGAAAAAGAATTGACAACAATAGCAAAGAGGGGTAAGGTACACTCGGCTTAAAACAGTACAAAAATAGGGTGATTTAAAAAAATGGTCAGAGGAAAATAGGGAAGAATCGAGTAAACTTACCGATTGCTAGAGACTAGTTGTCAATCTGAAGGCAAATTAATGAGATGAAAAGGGAGAGGATCAACAGAGATGTAAGCAAAGAAAAGAAGAGAACTTGCCAAAAATCAAATGACAAAGGGGAATCGAACAGTGCTATATCCGGCCAAGAGAAGGAAGGAGAGGAAAGAAGAAAAGACAGTGGAGAGAAATAAAAGAGCAGGGATTTGGCTAGAGCTATGTAGAGATTGAAAGAGGAAACATAGTGTTCGGTTAAAGCTCAGAAAGAATGAGGAGAAGCAATGTTTGGTTAAGGTTTGGAAAAAAAAGAGTCAGTCACTTAAAATTGAAAAGATTGAAAGAAGAAAGGAGGATATTCAGCACAGAGTGTTAAAACACAAAAATGAAAACAAAAGGAGCTGTAAAAATGAAACAAGGGAATTCGAGAATAGCAAAAAACTTCCAAATAATGCTCTCAACTCCCCCTAGCTGAATTCTTGTGTGCCAAGAGTTCTAATTCGGCACTCAAACTCCCTTCCTTCAAACTCCACATTTCTGTCCCCACAACACTCCACCAACTAGTTTGAACTTCATTCAAACTCCTCTATCCAAACTTTCCTCCACAAATTTCTCCAACAAATCTCTATCCATATCCCTTGATTTTCTCTCCATATATCTCTCCATGACAAAATCAACTCCATTCAGTAGTGTTTTGACCCAACTCTACCAACCTCATGAATTAGGTAGCAAAATAAAACTCCAATGCGTAACCCAGGACTTGAACCTCAGACCTCCAACAATTACTACACGCCACACACCACTACACCACCACTCTTTTTGTATCATATTTTAACAATTTAAGTAAAGAAGCCTACTATCTAGAACCAAGGCCTTATTCACTTAAAATTAAAATTTTTGCTAAACCCTAGGTTTAAACTCAGGACTTCTCTAACACTTCACAGGACACAAAACCACTGAAGCAGACATATATTTATGTCACTTTCTTGCACCATTAAAATTTTATGTGCAGTCTCCTAGCTGATCCCTTGCTCAAGGCCCAATACTTCTAGGCCCAAATTTAGGGCATTATATCTACAGATCAAGATAAGTGAATAAATTGTTTAATTCAGAGTCAGAATAATAAGTGAAGTTTAGGTGGATTATTCCTTGAGTATTTTCTTTATCATTGGTTTATTCGATTATCTCCTTCACTCTCTGTCGCATTTATAGTTAATTAGTTAGTTTTAAATTAAAAACAAATCCCCTTAATTATTAGGCTAAATAATAGAAAAATAGTTATTACTAGTACTTTTAGTCCTTGTGGATACGATATTCCGGACTCACCATAGCTATACTATTGTTTGATAGGTGCGCTTGCCTTTATGTTGAAGTCATAGTTAGTTAGTTAATGATTCTATCAAGTTTTTGGCACCGTTGCCGGGGGACTAAAATATTAGGAACAATTAATTTTTATTACTTTAGCCATTCTTTATTTTTATTGCATTTTATTTTTGTTTAATTTTTATTTTCTAATTTTTTTAATTACTTCTGATAGGTATTTTTTAGTTTATGACTAGAAGAAACCTGTTAGGACCATTGCTTTTTGACAATGAGATCGAGAGCACAACTCGTAGAAATTGTTGAGAAGGGAGGCGAAGTTTACATATATACAGGAAGAGCAAGAGGACGATAACAGTATTATTGAGGAGATGGCTGAAAATTAGAATAATCCGCGACCTCCTGTGGTTGTCACAAATCCTGTAAATCAAAATCCTGCTGCTCGTACTATGTACGATTACACTAAGCCTAATTTAACTGGGGTTGAATCGAGTATTGTTAGACTTGCTGATAAACGATAAATTATACATGTTTTTACTTCATGCTTAGCCTAATTTCTGGTTGAATTATCATTGAATTTGTGTAAATTGATGCTCTTAAACCTTAAATTTCATGTTTTACACTCAGATGAGCATAAGAAAGTGAAAAGAACAAGAAACAGGCCGAAAATGGAGAAAATGGGCCAAAGAATGAAAACAACACGGCCTAGAGGTTCACCACACGACCGTGCCACACGGCCGTGCCACCTTAACAGGCTCGAGCACTGCTTGGGCCTCGATCCACACGGGCGTGGCACACGGGCGTGTCCCTGTCGTGAGGAAGTTTAATTTCACTCGGAAAAGGCTACTTAGGGGCTAAGAAAGGCATTCCAAAGCTCTATATAAAGACCCTAGGGGGCGACTACTAAGGTGTGCTTTTTCTCCCACAAAAGAGTGCCTTATTTCTTCCAACACAGAGAGTAGAAGCAAGGAATTACTCCAAGGGAAGCCGATTGATCCATTTCAGAAGCCGAATTCTGTCTCAAGATTAAAGATCTCCCTTCAATTACCTCTAGAGGTTTTTGGGTTCTTTATGTTTTGTTATTTTATTTCTTCTGAGATGTTTTGTTTTATAATTATGAACTAAATCCCCCAAATACTTGAGGAGGATGAAACCTAAGACAGATCTTGTTATTATTTTCTCTTGAATTATATGATAAATATTTGATTTGTTCTTAATTGTGTTTTTAACTCTTAAATTGATATTTTTGGGATATTGATTTAAGTCAAATGTGCTTATGTAAAGGAGCAAAAGTCCCTGCATAGGAGTAGATCCAACACAATTAAGCAGAGTTGATTGCAATCCTAGAGATAGGACGACGAGAATCTACCGGATTAGGGTCAAACCTAATAAGGGAATCCATAGAATGAGTTAAGGCAACTCTAGGAGTTTCAATTAGAAAGAGATTTCAATTAATCAACCTAGGGTTAGTTGTTTGTAGTCTCGAGAGAGATATTAACATAAGTTAGGGATTTCTACGGATCAAGTTAAGTGAATAAATCGTTTAGTTCAAGAGTTGATAACAAGTGAAGTTTAGGTGGATTCTCCCTTGAGTATTGTCCAAATCTATCCGTTTTCCTAAGAGTTTTTCCCCAATTTACTTTTTGTGCATTCTTAGCTTAGTCCAATAATTAGTTTAGTTTAATAAAATCCTCTTTTATTTCTAGGTTAAATAATAGAAAGAAAGTTAGTACTAGTACTTTTGGTTCTCTTGGGTACGATATCTCGGTCTTGCCACTAAGCTATATTACTGTTCGATAGGTGCGCTTTCCTTAAATCGTGATAATAGTTAGTTTCTGGTGTGATAATTTATTATAAATTTTATTACTTCATATTGCGAATATTAAGTTTTTGGCGCCGTTTTCGGGGAACTAAGATATTAGGAATACTCGATTTTTATTACTTTAGCCGTTACTATTTATATTTATATCAATTTTCAATTTCTCTTTTTATTTGTTTATTTATTTATTTTTATTTGCTTTTTCCCTTCCAGGTATCTCTAGTTTATGACTAGAAGAAACCTAGGAGGACTGTTACTTTGTGATGAAGATTTAGAAGCTACAGTTCGTAGAGCTCATAGAGAGATCAGACGAAGCCTACATTATCTAGAACAAGGACAAGAAGAAGAACCAGAACCTACTAAAGAGATGGAAGCAAATCAGGACAATCTACCACCTCCCACGATAGCTGCAGAACTGGTGAACCAAAATACTCTTCGTACTATATATGATTATGCTAAACCTAATTTGGCTGGTACTGAATCTAGTATTGTTAGGCCTGTTATTGCTGCAAATAATTTTGAATTAAAGCCTAACACTATTCAGATGATTTAGTAATTTGTTCAGTTTGATGGTTTACAAGATGAGGATCCGAACTCTCACTTAGCTAATTTCTTGGAATTTTGTGGCACTCTTAAAATCAATGGTGTTTCTGATGATGCCATTTGCCTCCGACTATTTCCTTTTTCCTTAAGGAATAAAGTTAAACAATGGTTAAATTCTCTACCACGAGGCTCAATCACTACGTGGGAACAGATGACCGAAAAATTTTTACTTGTATTTTCCTCCAGCTAAAATAGCTAAATTACGGAATGATATCTCTTCTTTTGTGCAGATGGATTTAGAGACACTTTACGATAGCTGGGAGAGATACAAAGATCTCTTGAGAAGGTGCCCTCACCATGGGTTGCCTTTATGGTTACAAGTTCAAACCTTTCACAATGGTTTGAATCCCTCAACAAGACAAATGATCGATGCAGCTGCCGGAGGAACAATCAACAACAAAACACCTGAAGCAGCTTATGAGTTTATAGAAGAGATGTCACTGAATAACTATCAGTGGCAAGTCATGAGAACAAAGCCAACAAAAGTAGTAGGAGTTTTTAATATTGATGCAGTCACAATGCTTTCCACTCAGGTAGAACTTTTAAATAAAAAGATTGATGGTTTTATTGGTTCTACGCATGTACATCCAGTCATGCAGTGCGACTTCAACCTAGGAGGAGTAAGCAACTCAGAGTACCATCCCTATAGACATAGCACAGAAACCGAACAGATGAATTATATGGGTAATAATTCTCGACCTCAAAATAATCCTTATAGCAATACTTACAATGCAGGTTGGAAGAATCACCCTAACTTTTCATGGGGAGGACAAAGCAAACAAGGAAATCAGAGACCACCACCTCCTCCGGGATTCCAGCAACCTCCATTCCGGCAAGAAAAGAAACCGAACCTCGAAAAATTGTTGGAAAAATTCATATCAGTTTTTGAAACTCGTTTTCAAAATACCGAAACAACACTTAAGAACCAACAAGCTTCTATTCAAGGGCTCGAAAATCAGATTGGTCAACTCGCAAAGATGATATCTGATAGGCCACAAGGTAGTCTGCCGGGTAATACTGAACCAAATCCTAGAGAACATATGAAAGCAGTTACCTTAAGGGATGGAAAAGTGCTAGCTGAACCTGAAAAGAAGCCTGTTCAAGAATCTGAAAAGAAAAGGTAGAGGAAGAGGTACCTAAAGAAAGTGCTCCGCCAGCAATTAAAGAATATAAACTACCTATACCATATCCAGCAAAGTTGAAGAAAGACCGCATGGATGCTCAATTCAGTAAATTTCTTGAACTTTTTAAGCAGCTACATAGTAACTTACCTTTTGTTGAAGCAATTTCGCAGATGCCAAAGTACGCAAAATTTTTAAAAGAGCTTCTCACAAATAAAAGGAAGTTGGAAGAATTGTCCACAGTGGAACTCAACGAGGAATGTTCAGCTATTCTCCAAAATAAATTGCCAACCAAACTGAAAGACCTAGGAAGTTTTACTATTCCTTGCTTAATTGGTAGTTTAAACATTGAAAAAGCCTTAGCTGATTTAGGCGCTAATATTAACCTAATGCCTTATAAAATGTTCAAGCAACTAGGTCTAGGGGAACCAAAACCTACTAGGATGAGTATACAATTAGCTGATAGATATGTTAAATATCCTAGGGGAATCATTGAAGATGTATTAGTGAAAGTAGATAAATTTATATTCCTTGTTGATTTTGTTGTGCTTGACATGGATAAATATAGTGAGGTACCTTTAATTCTAGGACGCCCATTCTTAGCTACTGCTAGAGCTGTTATTGATGTAGGGGATGGTAAACTAGTGCTTAGGGTTGGTGAGAAGAAGTTATTTTTAAAATTTATGATGCTATGCGATTTTCTAGAGAACAAGATAATTCCTGTTATTTTATTGATTCTGTTGATTATATTGTTCAAGATACTTTTCAGGAAATCACTCATGAAGACACGTTGGAACTGTGTCTAGTCCAAGGTGGGGAGGAAGATAAAGCCACTACTGAAGTTAAGGAAGTAATGAAGGGGCTGAACTCTAATGAGCTTGTCACAAGGCACATAAGTTATGAAGGTATTAAGATAAATGACAAGCTGAAACAAAAACCCTCGATTGATGAACCTCCTAAATTGGTATTAAAACAACTGCCTGATCACTTGGAATATGCATTTTTGGGAGATGATTCTACATTACCAGTACTTATCGCATCAGATTTAAGCGCTGAAGAGAAAGTGGAACTACTTCAAGTATTAAGAGAACACAAAAAGGCTATAGCTTGGAAAATTTCTGACATTAAAGGAATTAGCCCTTCTTTTTGCACCAAAAAAATTTTAATAGAGGATCAATATAAGCCATCGGTGCAAACTCAGAGACGATTGAATCCCAACATGAAGGCAATCGTAAAAGCCGAGGTAATTAAACTTCTAGATGTAGGAATTATTTATCCTATTTCTGACAGTTCTTGGGTAAGTCCTGTGCAGGTTGTTCCGAAAAAGGGAGGCATGACTGTGGTGTCTAATGAAAACAAGGAATTAATACCTATAAGAACAGTCATTGGATGGAGAGTTTGTATTGATTATAGAAAGTTGAATGATGCAACTCGAAAAGACCATTTTCCCTTACCCTTCATTGATCAAATGTTGGAAAGATTATTAGGACATCTGTATTACTGCTTCTTGGATGGCCTCTCTGGTTACTTCCAAATCCCGATAGCTCTAGAAAATTAAGAAAATGCAACATTCACATGTCCATACGGTACGTTTGCTTATCGTAGAATGCCTTTTGGATTATGTAATGCTCCTGCTACTTTTCAGCGATGCATGTTAGCTATCTTTGACGAACTCGTGGAAGACATCATGGAGGTATTTATGGATGACTTTTCAGTTTTCGGTAACTCTTTTCAACTCTGTCTTAATAATTTAAAACGTGTTCTAATAAGATGTGAAGAGACGAATCTAGTGCTCAATTGGGAAAAATGTCACTTTATGGTTCAAGAAGGTATTGTACTAGGACATAAAATTTCTAATAAAATGACAGAGGTAGATAAAGCAAAAATTGAAACCATTGAAAAATTACCTCCCCCTAATTCAGTTAAGGCTATAAGAAACTTTTTAGGACATAATGGCTTTTATCGGAGATTTATTAAAGACTTTTCTAAAATAGCTAAGCCTTTAACAAAATTACTAGAAAAAGATGTGCTTTTCAAATTCGACCAGGAATGTTTAGTCTTTTAACATTCTCAAAGGGAAATTAATCAATGCCCCAACTATGATTTCACCTAATTGGAATCTACCTTTTGAACTAATGTGTAATGTGAGTGATTTTGCAGTAGGTGCAGTTCTAGGACAACAAAGAGACAAGCACTTCCAACCAATTTATTATGCTAGTAAAACTTTGACGGCGGCGCAAGCAAACTATACCACTACGGAAAAAGAATTGCTAGCTGTTATTTTTGCATTTGACAAATTTATATCATATTTAATATTGTCTAAAGTCATCGTTTATATTGATCATTCTGCTTTTCGTTATCTTTTAACTAAAACTGATGTAAAACCTCGACTAATAAGATGGATTCAATTGTTACAAGAATTCGATTTAGAGATACAAGACAAGAAAGGAGCTAAAAATTTGGTAGTAGATCACCTTTTAAGATTGGAAAATCCATACCCTGAGGACCTCGATAAAATAAACGACTTGTTTCCTGAAGAACAACTCCTAGTCATAGCAGAAGCTGCAATCCCTTGGTTTGCTGATTTTGCAAATTATTTAGCAGCTAACATAATCCTAAAAGGTTTGACCCATCAGTAAAAGAAGCGATTCTTCGCTGATGTGAAAAATTACTCTTGGGAAGACCCTTTCCTTTTTTGTATTTGTGCAGATCAAGTCATTCGAAGATACGTTACTGAGACAGAAGCATATAAAATTCTGGATCATTTCTATTCTGGACCAACAGGAGGACACCACAGTGGAACTAGAACTGCTCACAAAGTACTCGAATCAGGTTTTTACTGGCCCACCCTTTTCAAGGATTCTAACAGGTATACGACCTCTTGTGATAAATGCCAGAGGACAGGTAATATCTCTCAGCATAATGAAATGCCTTAAACATATATACTCTCATGTGAAATATTTGATGTATGGGGTATTGATTTTATGGGTCCCTTCCCTACTTTGTTTTAGAATAAATACATACTAGTAGCAGTAGATTACATGTCAAAATGGGTTGAAGCCCAAGCTTTACCTACTAATGATGCTAGAATGGTGGTACGAGTTCTAAAAAAGCTTTTCTCTCGATTTGGAACACCTAGGATAATTATCAGTGATAGGGGTACTCATTTTTGCAATGCTCAATTTGATAAAGTTTTAAAACAATATGGGGTGCACCATAGAACAGCCACCCCCTATCATCTACAAACCAGTGGACAAGTTGAAGTAACAAATAGAGAATTAAAACGCATTCTAGAGAAAACAGTAGAAACAAACAGGAAAGATTGGTCAAGAAAAGTAGACGATGCTTTATAGGCCTATAGAACTGCATTCCAAACTCCCATAGGAACATCCCCTTATAGACTTGTTTACGGAAAAAGTTGTCATCTACCATTCGAGCTTGAACATAAAGCATTTCAGGCTATTAAATTCCTAAATCTTGATTTTAAACTTACAGGTGAGAAACGTCTAATGCAACTAAATAAGCTGGATGAATGGCGCTATAATCCATACGAAAACTCACAATTATATAAGGAGGCCACAAAACGACGCCATGACAACCATTTAAGACAACCTAAGTAGTTCAAAACTGGTGATCTTGTCTTGCTATACAACTCAAGGATTAAATTATTCCCTAGAAAACTTAAATCAAGATGGTCAAGCCCATTCACTGTTCGAACTGTCTTTCCATACGGCACAGTCGAGGTAACCCATTTAAATCACTGCACTTTCAGGGTAAACGGCCATTGGCTTAAACATTATAGAGGTGAGAATTTCAAGAATAATAGGAAGGAGCTTCAGCTCTACGAACTTTCGTCATAATACATACAAGCAGAGTCGAGCTTAGACTCTAAATAAGCGCTTCTCGGGAGGCAACTCGAGTACTAACTTAGTAAATTATTCTTTTTCAGCTTTCTAGTACATCAATTAACCCTTTGCATACAGGTTTATCGAAGGACATGACCATGTCCACGGGCGTGCCCAAGGCCGTGTGGACGCTACGAGTAGAGACACGGCCATGCAATTCGGCTGTGTACAAGCAAGGTAAAATTTTTTTAACACACGGGTTTCGACAAATCACCACGGTCGTGCGATGTGGCCGTGGCCGATTTTGCCAATCCAAGCACGGGCTTCAACAAATTGCCAGACCGTGCGA
This sequence comes from Gossypium stocksii, assembly GCA_020496765.1. Classification (NCBI taxonomy): domain Eukaryota; kingdom Viridiplantae; phylum Streptophyta; class Magnoliopsida; order Malvales; family Malvaceae; genus Gossypium; species Gossypium stocksii. The sequence continues at coordinate 51,179,886 of CM035624.1, forward strand.
TGTGGTCGTGGCGAAACTACCAAACCAAACACGGGTGTTCGACACACCCGTGCCTCAAGGCCGTAGTCGACACTATTAATTCAAACACGGGCGTGTGACCTACTACACGACTGTGGGAGAAGCGAACATTGAAGGACATGGCCGTGCGACACGGCCGTGTACCTCAACACGCCCTAGCCACACAGGCATGTGTTTCGAACCAGGCGCACCAAAATCCTCAATTTTCGAACCACACGGGCAAAACCCGAGTCACACGGGCACGTGACATGCCCGTGTGACCCAAAAACCTATATAAATAGGCCACTATTCACCTTCTTCTCCAATTAAAACACTAAAATCCTCTCACCCAAAACCCACATCAAGCCTCTCTAGTGTCGCCGCCGGCCTCAAAAGCTCCTTCACGACTGTGCCACCCGTACCACGACTGTGCTCCGCCCTATTAGTCACCTATTCGGGTCCTTTTTCTTATTTTCCTCTTTAATTCCTGATGTTTTTATCTATATTTAAGTTAATAAAATGTTTTATTTTTTTTGCATTATTTTTTGGCATGAAATTAATTGATTTAGCATGAACAATCTAGAATACTATAGAGAATTTCATGATGCCATTTAGACTCTCCTTAGGTTGCTGCTTTTACTTATCTAGAGTAGTTAACACTTAGTATAAAATGGTTCATAGGCCATGATTAGAATGAGTAGATTATATTAATTAGGTTAGTAAAATCAACATTTCCATACAATATGTTCATGTTTTTCTTAATTTGTCATTTAATCTTAAAAACTTATTTTAGTTCAATCTTTATTAGGACTAATGCATATCGTTTTATTTTTAGGAACTATGTCATCATCATGCGGTAAGAAAGCTACCGCCCCTACTTCAAAGAAGTGAATGGGGCCCGGTGGTTCCTCTTCGAGGCCTACTGCTGAGGTTCGACATCCTTTTATTCAGTTCCTGCAGAACTCTCAAGAGGAGTTATTCCAGATTTTGTAAGCAAGACCCCTCGGAGCGAGAAGGTGCATTGATTGGGCCACCTTAGAGCAGGTCCACTTAGCAGACAAGGTCCGGGCCTTGTTAATGACAGACCCATGGTAGCAGTTTTTCTAGATCATAGAGCCCATCTATTTCGAACTCACTCTCGAGTTCTGCTCCATGTTCCATCTACAGAATGTGATGAGCAGGCATGATGATCCAGGGATGATCCAGTTCTGTTTAAGAGGCCTCGTACGTCAGCTTAGTGTACTGTAATTCGGTACAGCTCTCGGCCTCTACACTAAGCAGTTCATAAAGGAAGAGGACCTTTCTACGCTCCACTACCACATCCACGTCTCTTCAGTCAACTGCTGGCGCGCAATCGTCCCTGAGTAGCCCACATATGACCCTAGTCGCTCCAAAGCTACCAACCTCGCCTCATCTCTAAGGCACATACACGCCCTCCTCGCATACACACTAACGGGCAGACGTGAGAGCACAGGTGTCATCAACACCCACGATGCCTATTTTTTATGGAGCATGGCGAACGCACATACCATCGACCTTGCCTACTTCATCGCTCATGCCATCCAGCACCAGACCGAGAGGCATCGCAGGGGCGTGATATCTATGGGTCCGTACATCACTCGGTTAGCCCGCTACTTTTGCCTGCTCAACAACGCGGCCTAGACATCCTCCTACACCTTGATCAGCCAAATGTCCCTTCAGGGCATCCAATCTATACTACATATAAGGATGATCCAGCACCGACGTGGGATCGATCCTCCACAATACCACCTACTTCGAGACGCCGGGCAGGAGGATCCCGAGGACATTACTGATGATGTCCCACCACCATCGGATGAGGCCCCAACTGAGCCACCACCCCTTTGCCGCCCAGTTCATGCGGTAGCTTTATACGCTGACATATCTGAGCGCCTCACACTATTCGAGCAGCAGTGCTTCCAACGCCTAGATCATATCAACGCTACTCTTCAGCAGATATGCCAGCACCTTCACATCTCCTCACCTCCCCCACCGCACACAACATCTGAGGATTAGGACTTCCGAATCCTTTTATCTTATCCTTTATTTTCCTTTTTATTTTTCCTTTTTATTTTTCCTTTTATTTTATTTCATCTTATCCTTTTCATTATTTGAATTTTAGTATTTTTAGAATTTAATTTATTTTATTCCTTTATTTTAATTATTTCATATCAGCTATCCCCTAACAAACATATTCTGTTAATCCAAATTCCCCAAAACTGATAAATGCTTTTGTAGTTTCAAAGGAGCTCTACAGCTCAAATCCAAAATCTAATGGGAAATTTGCCACAACTTCACCCAGTTGACACCGCCAAAGCCTACACTCCCAAAATAAAAGCTGTGGAAAACAAACACTACCACAACCGGAGTATCCACCTCCGCACATTCCTTTGTCCCAGACACTCTATAGGCACCACCAGCTCACAAATTCATCCAATCCAGGGAGTTTCATGCCTTTCCCTATCTTATGATCTTATGCTTCTATTGCTACTAATGTTCCTTTGTACATTGAGGGCAATGTACATCTTAAGTGTGGGGGGGAACTTACTTTCAGTCATTGCATTTTTTTGAAACCCCTGAAAATTTTTACAACTAACTTTTTACATTGTTCTCAAAATTTCAAATCCTCACTTTCACTCTCTGCATTATCTTCAATCTCGTATTAGGAATTAATTCTGATTTATTTATGATTTTTATTGATGTGTTGAGATTTAAGACATAGGTACTTATGCTTTGATTATTCAAACTTGAAGACATTAGGGAATCAATCATGATAAGTTGAAATTTTTGATAATTTAAATTTTTTCTAGGTTATTTTCCCTAATTTTAAGTGTTATCTTAAGAGTTGAAATTCGCAGGATTGACATCAAAAGCCATGATTCTGGTGAGATTTTTGAGCCTTTTAAGCATACATTCTTTCGTGCTCACTTTTATTATTGCTTTGAGTGAGTCAATACTGATTTGCTATTCTAGAACTTGCTTCGATTATACATGTCGAGACCACATCATTGATTTGATACACTGAGATGATAAAGGCACCTAGGTTTTAACCCACTTGCTCTATAGAAAGCCTACCTCCATAAATTAACCCCTAGTGAACCCGATTGAGCCTAATAACCCATTCTTTGACTTACCTCTAATATTAACCTATAACCCATTTTTATTGAATTCCATTCAATTATATTGACCCCTATTTTTGTCGAGATTTGAGTTGAAATTATTATCTAGCTTTGTTCTCTGGTTCAGTTTATAAAGTCTGTAAACATTCAAAGTATTGTATTTGATTTGTTCTTAAAAAAATGTATATACAGTTAATTCAGTTGTAATTCATATCTTAGTTATAGTTTAATATTTTTGCATATTTCTATTATAAGCTATCAAATCCAAAACGATGTCATCATAAGGCTTAGCTCGAGGAATATGTTCTAGTGATAGAGATTTTTCTAGCTAGATGATTTTTCAATTCAATCTTGATTCTAACCCTCTCTTTTTTAGCTTGTGACAACACTCTTAACCAAAGCCCCGTTACAACCATTGAAAGACCGTTTGATCGATGTGTCATATCAATCTATAATGGTGGAGATTTAATTTTCTTGCAAGCCTATGGTAATAACTTTTCAGGTTGACTAAGGAGTGCTTAATTCTTGAACCCTAAACACTTTGAGTGAATAGAGTGAATCTTTAGTGAGGATGTCAAATCTTGTTGATTTCGATTGAAAGGTAATTACTTAGGAAAAGGGAAAAAACCTATGTTTCCGTGATAAAATTCTCAACTTAGAGTGTTTGAAACTTTAATGTTCTTCTGGTTGAATTTTCATTGTATGATTACTTGTGGATTAGTTTGAAACATTATTGATAAGGGTTATAAATTGAGAAGAATGATTCTTAATTCTGAGTTGAGATTTTGCTTGAGGACAAGCAAAGGCTTAAGTGTGGGGGTATTTGATAAACGATAAATTATACATGTTTTTACCTCATACTTAGCCTAATTTTTGGATGAATTATCATTTAATTTGTGTAAAATGATGCTCTTAAACCTTAAATTTCATGTTTTACACTCAGGTGAGCATAAGGCAGTGAAAAGAGAGAGAAACAGACTAAAAACGGAGAAAATGGACCAAAGAATGAAAACAACACGGCTTGGAGGTTCGCCACACGGCCGTCCCACACGGCCGTGCCACCTTAACAGGCCCGAACACGGCCTGGGCCTCGATCCACACGGGCGTGGCACATGGGCGTGTCCCTGTCGTGAGGAAGTTTAATTTCACTCGAAAAAGGCTACTTAGGGGCTAAGAAAGGCATTCCAAAGCTCTATATAAAGACCCTAGGGGGCAACTACTAAGGTGTGCTTTTTCTCTCACAAAAAAGTGCCTTATTTCTGCCAACACAGAGAGTAGAAGCAAGGAATTACTCCAAAGGAAGCTGATTGATCCATCTCAGAAGCCGAATTCTGCCTCAAGACTAAAGATTTCCCTTCAATTACCTCTAGGGGTTTTTGGGTTCTTTATGTTTTGTTATTTTATTTCTTCTGAGATGTTTTCTTTTATAATTATGAACTAAATCCCCCAAATACTTGAGGGGGATGAAACCTAAGACAGATCTTGTACTTATTTTCTCTTGAATTATATGATAAATATTTGATTTGTTCTTAATTGTGTTTTTAACTCTTAAATTGATATTTCCGGGATATTGATTTAAGTCGAATGTGCTTATGTAGAGGAGCAAAAGTCCCTGGATAAGAGTAGATCCAACACAGTTAAGCAGATTTGATTGCAATCCTAGAGATAGGACGACGAAAATCTGCCGGATTAGGGTCAAACCTAATAAGGGAATCCATGGACTGAGTTAAGGCAACTCTAGGTGTTTCAATTAGAAAGAGATTTCAATTAATCAACCTAGGGTTAGTTATTTTTAGTCTCGAGAGAGATATTAACATAAGTTAGGGATTTCTACGGATCAAGTCAAGTGAATAAATCATTTAGTTTAAGAGTTGATAACAAGTGAAGTCTAGGTGGATTCTGCCTTGAATATTGTCCAAATCTATCAGTTTTCCTAAGAGTTTTTCCCCAATTTACTTTTTGTGCATTCTTAGCTTAGTCCAATAATTAGTTTAGTTTAATAAAATCCCCTTTTATTTCTAGGTTAAATAATAAAAAGAAAGTTAGTACTAGTACTTTTGGTTCCCTTAGGTACGATATCTCGGTCTTGCCACTAAGCTATACTACTGTTCGATAGGTGCGGTTGCCTTAAATCGTGATAATAATTAGTTTCTAGTGTGATCATTTATTATAAATTTTATTACTTCATATCGCGAATATCACTTGCTGTTGCTACAAATAATTTTGAACTAAAACCTAACACTATTCAAATGATTCAACAGTTTGTTCAGTTTGAAGGTTTACAGGACGAAGACCCAAATACTCATTTAGCTAATTTCTTAGAATTCTACGATACTTTCAAGATAAATGGCATTTCTGATGATGCCATTCACCTATAATTGTTCCCCTTCTTATTGAGAAATAAGGCTAAGCAATGGTTGAACTCCCTACCACGAGGTTCTATCACTACTTGGGATCAAATGACCGAGAAGTTTTTGCTGAAGTACTTCCCACCGGCTAAGACGACCAAATTGATGAATGATATCTCTTCCTTTGTACAGATGGATCTTGAGACTTTATGTGATGCATGGGAGAGGTATAAGGAATTGTTAAGAAGGTGCCTTCACCATAGGTTACCTCTATGTCTACAGGTTCAGACTTTCCACAATGGTTTGAACCCCTCAACGAAGCAAATGGTTGATGCATCTACCGGTGGGACCTTAAATATTAAAATACCTAAAGAGGCTTATGAATTTATTAAAGAGATGTTATTGAATAATTATCAGTGGCAAGTCATGAGGACGAAGTCAACCAAGGCCGCTAGTGTTTTTAACCTTGACATGGTCACAATGTTATCAAACCGGGTAGATCTGTTAAGCAAGAAAATTGACGGTTTATATGGTTTTCCACAGGTTAATCAAGTGATGCAGTGTAATACGAATGAAGGAGGGATGAACAATCCAGAATGTCTAACTTACAACCCTGGCACAGAGAATAAACAAGTCAACTATATGGGTCGGCTCCATCTACATCCAGAGAGCTGCGCTTTGCGGCGAGCGCTGCTTTCTTCCGGTTTGACTGTTATTGAAAGGGGGCCACCCCGGGCACCGAAAGAATAGCTCCCCGATCGCCGGAGCTTCAAAATACAGGGTGTGTAGCAAGCAGTCGTACCAGGGGGATCGCTTCTTCACTTCGATTCAGACGGCGTAACGACCCAGTCGTACCTTGGAAACATGCTAGTCCACGGCGGATAGCAAGAATCCGCGTCCCAGGCGATCCGGCCCTCTCGAAGGAACCGACAGGGAGCTCACCGAAGCGAGCGTCCGGACTAGCTACCCGGATTTACCAGCGCCTTCATTTTTTTCCTACTTCAAGCTTAGGAAAGTGTGCTTACTTCGGGGATGAAGAATCAGTTGAACTAACTCGACTAAGAATCCTAGAAAGCGGTGCCCTTGGTTCAGTTTTTAGAGAAAATGCTTTTGATTTGGTCCTTTCAGCAGTTGGCTCGTAGTATCCATCCTGTAACTGAACAATTCTAGACTTTAGTAGAATCCCTATAGTAACACTTATAATACAGGATGGAGGAACCACCCTAATTTCTCATGGGGTGGTCAAGGTAATCAGAGACCTCAACCCCCTCTAGGTTTTCAACCACCTTACCAGCAGGAGAAGAAGCCAAATCTTAAGAAGATGCTAACGAAATTCATCTCGATGTCAGAAAGTTACTTCCAAAACACCGAAACAGCGCTAAAAAACACGTGCATGTGCCAACCCGGGCAGGCCACAAGCCCATGTGCCAACCCGTGTCGATATCGCTCTCTGTTTCTCAAACACGCGAAAAAAGCCAATTTTTAGGGTTTTTGAGCATTCAAAAGTCTATAAATACATACTAGAATAAGACCTAAAAGGACACGCGGAGTACAAAGCAGAACTCAAAGAATGCCGTTGGAATCACCTTAGAAGTAAATCCACTTCAAGATTGAAAATCTCCAGTCAAATTTCCTTTGAAGTTTTACTGGGTTTTTTATATCTTGTTGTTATTCTTATTTTGAGATGTTTTCCTCCATTATTATGAACTAAATTACCTAAATACCTAGGGAGGATGAAACCTACGATGGATCTTATTATTTAATTATCTGAATTACATGATAAATACTTATTCTTGTTCTTAATTATGTGTTATTAATTCTTGCTTTAATATTTTCAGGATATTAATTCAAGTTTGATGTGCTTAATCAGTGGAGCAAAAGTCCCTATTTAAGAGTAGATCTAGCATAATTAAGCGGAGTTGATTGCAACCCTAGAAATAGGACAACATAAATCTACTGGATTAGAGTTAAATCTAATAAGGGAATCCATAGATCGAGTTAATACGACGATAGGGGTTTTAATTAGAAAGAGATTTCAATTAATCAACCTAGAGTCAATTGTTCTTAGTCTCAAAGAAGATATTAACATAATTTAGGGATTTCTACGGATCAAGACAAGTGAATAAATCATTTACTTCAGAGTTAGAATAATAAGTGAAGTCTAGGTGGATTCTTCCTTAAGTATTGTCTTTATCATTAGTTTATTAGATTATCTCCATTCTCTATTGCGTTCATAGTTAATTAGTTAGTTTTAAATTAAAAACAAATCCTCTTAATTATTAGGATAAATAATAGAAAGATAGTTATTACTAGTACTTTTAGTCATTGTAGATACGATATTCTAGACTCATCATAGCTATACTATTGTTCAATAGGTGTGCTTGCCTTTATGTTGAAGTCATAGTTAGTTAGTTAGTGATTCCATCATTTTCTGAATATTGTTATGCATGTTGATGGTAAATTAAGTTTAATTAAAGTAATTGTCCTAGTTTATTTATGTTATAATTGTTGCAAATTTTGTTTAATTCTGCTAAAGTCTATTTCATTCATATAGTTGCATGTTAGGATAAATCACATTAGGGGTCATTGCATTTAGATTAATTTTACTTAATTTTAATCAACACTTCCAAATCAAATTGTGTTTTTATTCACCCAGTTGTTTATATAATTTTATAATTAAGTGACTTAGCACGAATGCAATCCCTGTGGAGACGATAACGCGATACTTACTTATTACTTGATAACGACTGTGTACACTTGCGGATTGTTACAAGTTTTTGGCGCCGTTGTCAGGGATTGTTAACTGTTGCCATAGTCATTTTTCTTTGTGAAATTGTTTATTTTTCAATTTGGTTATTTATAACATTACTAACATATTCTTTTTAATTTTTTGAGGTGTTTATGAGCATAGATCAGATTATCGATTTACTCCTTGTAGGCCCTAAAATTGAGTAAACTTTCAGACAAAGAAGACGTGAACAAATAGCTCTAAGACAGAACGAGATGGACCTTGGAAATCAGAATCAAGACCAAGGTAATGAAGCCGATCATGTACGAAATACCATTCTCATTGCTGATGATAGGGATCGATGCATCAGACACTATGCTGTGCCATTTTTTAGCGATTTAAATCCAGCAATTAGAGGGCCAGATATTGAGGCAACCTAATTTGAATTGAAACCAGTGATGTTTCAAATGCTCCAAATGGTGGGCCAATTCAGTGGTATGCCCACGGAAGATCCACATCTCCACCTTCGATTGTTCATGGAGGTGAGTGATTCATTCAGTGGTAGTGCTAGTAGTTGTACGAGCATTCCGTGTTGTGAGCATTGCAAGAAGCGTCATCTGGGTGGTTGTTGGAAGAAGTTGGGGGCAAGTCTTCGATGCGGATCCACTGAACATCGGAACTGAGAGTGTCCTCGACGATTTTGATTCAGGTATGATTGAAATGTTTGGATGTGTTAATTTGAGTATGGTAATTGTCTGTGACAAATATTTATCTACTTCAGTGGGTAAGTGTTCTAGGTGTGTGTGATAGGTCTTGAGTTCAAGTTTAGTTTGGTAGTGTTTTGGGACTAGAGTGCGCAACGAGAGCATAGTGGTGTAGTCTATGTTATACCACTATTTTGTTAGTTAGAAATTTCGGGGATGAAATTTCTTTAAGGAGGGGTGAATTGTAACACCTCGATTTTAGGGTTAGAAGTTTTGAGTGTTTATGGTTAGGGTCAGTGAAGAGGATGTGCTATTATGGTCAGAGGCGCATTTAGGTGTTAGAATGGGCTGAATGGTCTGGTGGTTTGATAAGTGTTAGCTTACCCCTGGGACTTGGGTTCGAGTCTTGGTGTGTGTGTTTTGGAGGGACATTTTATTTTGTTTTTTTAAGATAATTATTATAATTAGTTAATTGGATTTATTTTTTTATTTTTATTTTTTCTATTTTGGTTTCTGTTTGGTTTGGCATGTTGATGTGTTCGTGATAAGTTTTAAATTTTTATGATCGTACCTAGACACTAACTATTATCACGAATAAGGCAAGCGCACCTATTGGACAGTAGTATAACTTATGGCAAGACCGAAATGTCGAACCTAAAGGAACCAAAAGTACTAGTAATAACTTTCTCTCTATTATCTAGCCTAGAAAATAAAAGGGTGTGTAACACCCTAAATAACCACAGAAGTCCATTTAGGCTAAGTTTCCAGTTTTACCCTTTTTAGCTTAAAACCCCTAATGGGCCTTACTAAGTCCATTATTATCTCAAGCCCGTTAAGTCTAGTTTTTAGGTCTAGCTTACCAACTTATCCATGTTATCATTAACCACGTCGCCAGAAAGCCTTTAATAGTCATTTTACCGATTTGGGCTCGGAAGCCCATTGGGCCCATCTTTGGCCCATTGCAGCCCAACTTACCAAAACGTTCAGAATTGCACCTTCTGCAATTCTTCCTGCACTGAATTCATAGTTAAGCCTAATGGAGTAAATGGTTACTCTCACATATCATACGAATGCATTTTCGGTCACTTACACCAGATGTCGGTAATGCTACGCCCTTTTCGGCTTTTACCATTTTAGTCTAACAGTTAGGATAAGTTACACACCTGTTAACCGTTGAAACAGTTGACGAAATCCACGAACAAAAACCTATCGTTAATCACCTTAATGTTAGTTTAATAATCTTCAACCATTAAACCAAAATCTCATTACTATAGTCGGCTAACATGACTGAAGTCCCTAAAAGCCTTTACCTTTTTGTCGAAAAAATAGACTAAGTCTATGAGCCCAACCGTGCTAACCTTCAAGTCATTGCAAAAAGTCCTCTTGCTCACCCTAACACAACACCAAAACAAGAGGCCGCAATGCCTTAGTCCAAACGATAGCCTTCCCTAAAGGGGTTTCGGCTTTATACTTAAAACGTGATCATCTAACAAAGACAAGTTCCCGAATACTTACCAACCTAGCCTCGATATACAACGATTCCCCTTACAACTACGAGAAGAGATAAAAGATGATCTAACGTTCGGCTTTGAGCACCACAGGTTATGGAGGTTTCGGTTTCTCTCTTTGAAGAAGTAAATGAGGTTTAACACAAGAAGATTCGACTAAGGAGTTATGGGAGATGTCGACAAAAGGAGAGAAAGAAGGGAGTTATGTGACTGATGATAAATCGGCAATAGAACCACAAGGTTTCGGTCAAGGGGATAATCGGCAATGAAGTGTTTGCTTTCGGCTTTTTGTGACTATCAACCAGAGAATAACGTCAGAAGAAGATATATGGATGATAGAAGAAGAAAATGGAAAAGAAGAAAATAAGAAAAGAGATTTGAGAGGGAAAGAAATGAGCAATCGGTTTAACAGAAGAAGAACGGCACAAGATGGTGTTTTGGAAGATCTATGTTCGGCAAATGAAAAGAAAAGAGGATTTGGCAATGGGGTGTATTAGGGTTCGGCTACTAGAACAAAAAGAAGAACAAAATGGCAAAACGAACCTAATATGCTATGTCAAACGAACAAAAGAAAAGGATTCACTAACCTAAGATAAAAATCGGCATAAGGACACAAGAAGACCTAAGGGAGAAATCGACACTTCTAGCACCTAATTACCGAAAATGTACCACAAAGAGTCCTCTTGGCCGGCCACCTTACTTCAAATTCAAAAACACCTTAATCCGCTCCTTGATTCACTCCACAATATCCTCTCATGACCGATTCAAACACTCCTCAAGTAGAGTTTTATTCTGCTTCAAATTCCTGCCTGCTCCTTGCATAAAAATAACGCCTTCCTTGCATAACCTGGGACTTGAACCTTGGCCTTCCCATTCATTTAGGTGCCACCTTTGTAGCTCCTAAGTGGCGTCACACAACCATTTTACCAGGAGCTCCCTTGTGCTTCATTTTAGCCAAATTTATTTAAGACCCCTACTTCCAATAGTCCCCTATCTCCCTAATGAAAAATTTAAAAATTTTCCTGAGTTTTTAACCAACACTTGGGCCTTCCATAGGCCCAATAACATTCTCAAAACACGAATTTCACAACCAAACACCAGAGTTCAAACATTTTACTAGATGAACAATAATTCAAGAAAGACCAGAATTTTAGGGCGTTACAACTCTACCCTCCTTAAAGAAATTTCGTCCTCGAAATTTACCTTATCCAAACAAATGGGGATATTGCTGACGCATCGCCTCCTCTGGTTCCCAAGTAGCTTCCTCTCTGCCATGATTACGCCAAAGTACCTTTACCAATGGGACTGATTTCCTTCTTAGGACTTTTACGTCTCGATCCAGAATCTGCACAGGCTCTTCCTCGAAAGTCAAGTCAGGCTGTACTTCCACATCTGCAACTGGTAGAATATGGGTAGGGTCAGAACGATATCGTCTTAACATGGATACGTGAAACACATCATGGATTCTGTGTAACTCTGGCAGTAATTCCAACTAATACGCCACCGGACCTACTCGCTTAAGAACCCGATAAGGCCTAATAAACCTCGGACTTAGCTTGCCTTTCTTACCAAATCTTAGTATCTTCTTCCAGGGCGAAACTTTCAGAAAAACCATATCACCTACTGAATACTCAATCTCTTTATGCTTCAAATCTGCATAAGACTTTTGTCGATCAGATGCCTCTTTCAAACGGTCCCTTATCACCTTGACCTTCTCCTCAGTCTCTGCTACCAATTCAGGTCCAAGAACTTGCCGCTCGCCTAATTCGGTCCAACAACTAGGTGAACGACACTTACGCCCATACAGTGCCTCATAAGGTGCCATACGGATACTAGCCTGAAAGCTGTTATTATACGCAAACTCTGCCAACAGTAGATAATCCTCCCAATTACCTTGAAAGTCGATAACACAACCCCTTAACATATCTTCCAGAATCTGAATAACCCTTTCTGACTGACCATCAGTTTGAGGATGGAAAGCCGTGCTAAAGTTCAGTCACGTTCCCAATGCCTCATGCAACTTTTGCCAGAACCGAGATGTGAATCTAGGATCTCGATCAGAAATGATAGACACTGGCACCCCATGCAGTCGCACAATCTCTGCCACATACAACTTGGCTAACTTCTGAAGCGAATAATCAGTACGTACAGGGATGAAATGAGCAGATTTAGTCAACCTGTCTACAATCACCCAAATCGAGTCCTTCTTTGATGACGTTAAGGGCAATCCACTTACGAAATCCATGGTCACCCTTTCCCACTTCCAGAGTGGTACCTTCACTGGTTGCAGAAGTCCAGAAGGTAACTGATGCTCAGCTTTCACCTGCTGACAAGTCAGACATTTCCTCACAAATTCTGTTACTTCTCGCTTCAGTCCAGGCCACCAATACAACTCCTTTAAGTCATGATACATCTTATTACCTCCATGGTGCATAGCACACAACCCTTTATGAGCTTCATTCAGAATTGCTTGTTTCAACTGAAAATCCTTCGGAACACAGATTCTACCGCGAAAACATAGAATTCCTTCACTGTTAAGTCCAAACTCAGAAGTATTCCCATCTTTAACCTGCTGAAATCGAGAAACCAGAGACTCATCCCTCAACTGCTTTTCCTTAATCTCATCCACCCAGGTTGGCCTTACTTGCAGTTCCGCTAATAGACTACCATCGTCATATAGACTCAAACGAGCAAACATCGCTCTTAGATCATACACAGCTCTACGACTTAGGGCATCAGCCACCACATTAGCTTTGCCTGGATGACATTCAATCGCACAATCATAATCCTTAAGCAACTCGATCCATCTTCGTTGCCTAAGATTCAGCTCCTTCTGAGTCAACAAGTACTTAAGACTTTTATGGTCTGTGTATATAATACACCTTTCTCCATACAGATAATGTCGCCAGATTTTAAGTGCGAAGATTACTGCTGCCAACTCCAGATCATGGGTAGGATAGTTCACTTCATGAGGTTTAAGCTGTCGCGATGCATAAGCAACCACCTTACCCTCTTGCATCAACACACAGCCCAACCCAACATGCGATGCATCACTGTACACGGTAAAATCTTTTCCAGACTCTGGTTGAATCAGCACAGGTGCCTCGGTCAGAACCTTCTTTAGCTTCTCAAAAGCTTCTTGCTGCTGCTGGGTCCAGACAAATGGTACGCCTTTCCTTATGAGTTTCGTTAATGGTGCTGCCATCACAGAAAATCCTTCTACAAACCTTTTGTAGTATCCAGCCAAACCCAGAAAACTCCGAATTTCAGCCACAGACCTCGGTGGTTTCCATTCCAGAATCGCTTCAATCTTTCGAGGGTTCACCTTAATACCCTCAGCAGAAACAACATGCCCCAAGAACGTCACTTCCCTCAACCAGAACTCACACTTACTAAATTTCGCATAAAGCTCCTTTTCCCTTAACACTTGCAGCACAACACGGAGATGCTCATCATGTTTCTCTTCAAATTCAGAATAGACCAAAATATCGTCGATAAAGACGACCACGAATCGATCCAAGTATGGCTGGAACACTCGATTCATCAGATCCATGAAAGCTGCAGGTGCATTGGTCAGCCCAAATGGCATAACCAAGAACTCATAGTGACCATAACAAGTTCTGAATGCCGTCTTGTGAATATCCACCTCCTTCACCCTTAATTGATGGTACCCAGATCGAAGGTCAATCTTGGAAAATACTGAAGCTCCTCTAAGCTGATCGAACAGATCATCGATTCTAGGCAACGGGTACTTATTCTTGATCGTCAGCTTGTTCAACTGCCGATAATCAATGCACATCCGCATTGACCCATCTTTCTTTTTAACGAAAAGCACTGGTGCTCCCCACGGAGACACACTTGGCCTAATGAAACCTCTATCCAACAGTTCTTGAATCTGCGCTTTTAACTCCACCAACTCCTTTGGTGCCATCCTGTACGGTGCAATGGACACCGGTGCCGTACCAGGCAACAAGTCGATCCCAAACTCAACCTCTCGATTCGGAGGTAAACCTGGAAGCTCCTCTGGAAAAACATCTTGAAAATCTTTAACAGTTCTAACTTGATCCACAGTTAGTTCCTCAGTTCCTACTTGACCCACGAATGCCAAATAAGCCGCACATCCTTTACGAATCCACTTCTCAGCTCTTAATGCTGACACCACATTGGACAAATAATCTCTACGTTCACCTATCACCAAAACCTCCTCATCCTTGGCAGTCTTTAGCCTCATTCGTTTCGCAGCACAATCCAAAGTAGCCCTATGCTTTACAAGCCAATCCATTCCCAAGATGAGATCAAATTCTCCGAAAGGTAGCTCCATCAAGTCTCCAGAAAAGATTTTTCCTTGAGTCTCTATAGGTACATCTCTATACAGTTTGTCTACCCTAACCGAGTGACCCAAAGGACTTAGTACAGTTACCCCACTCACTGTCTCCTCAGAACGCACTCCCAGCGACCCAGATATGGCACATGCAACATAAGAATGGGTAGATCCAACATCTATCAACGCAGTGTATGGCATACCAGAAATTAAGAACGTACCGGTTATAACGTCAAGAGCCTCACCCTCCTCTCGGCGACGAGCTGCATAGACTAATGCCGGCTGACGAGCCTCAGCAAAACCAGCACCCCTGCCAGGTGCTCCTCGTCCTCGTCCATTTCCACCTCTGCCTTGCCCACGACCTATTGGAGCTGGTGGTCCCCCTCTCACTGGCTGAGCAACCCTCTAATCTCTAACTTGATTCTGATCTGGTTCCTGAGGACAATCCTTAATTCTATGCTCCATCGACCCACATCGAAAACAGGCTCCAGTACGTTTCCGACACTCTCCCAAATGGACCTTTCCACAATTCCTGCAACTCTGTGGTCTGACAGCATTCATTGGCACTGCTCGCACTGGTTCTGCCACTCTTGCCCTCTTAACATTCCTATTATACCCACCTGATGGTCCAGAATCCCTCCGGAAGCGGTTCCGATCCTTCTCACGGTTCTGCCTCTCGGTACGCTTTACTTCCTCAGCAATCTTAGCTTTCTCAACTAAAGCAGCAAAATTATGCTCCCTCTGTGGAGCAATCAGCACCCTTAGCTCGTCCCTCAAACCATCCTCGAAGCGCACACTACGCTCATATTCAGTAGCAACTATCCCAGAAGCATATCGACTTAACCTCAAAAACTCAGCCTCGTACTCAGATACTGATCTACCTCCCTGAACCAAATTCAAAAATTCCTTCCGACGGGCGTCCACATAGCTAGCTCCAACATATTTCCCTTTAAAGGCTGTCTTAAACAGCTCCCATGTTACCTCACCAGCTGCAGTCCCATCTCTTACTGTGAGCCACCACTGATAGGCTTCATCCCTCAGCAACGATACAGCTCCCTTTAGCTTCTGCTCCACAGAGCAGTCCAGATCATCCATGATTCGCTCCGTGGCCTCCAGCCAATACTCGGCCACATTTGGGGCTACTCCAGACACACCCCTAAAGAATTCTGCTCCATTAGCTCGGAGTCGCTCAGATATCGCACCACGAAATCCATTACCAGTACTCGCCCCAGCAACCCTTTCCAAAACTCGTAGCATCGCTTGTGATAGGGCATCATCCCCTACACCCCTATCATGAGATTCCATCTCTGTCGCTGGTGGTACCGGTGCATCAGCTGCTGGCGCATGACCCGAAGAAGAAGATTCAGCTCGTGAACTACCTCGGCCACGTCCACGGCCCCTACCACGAGCTGCTCGTGTACTCATTTCGTACTTTCTGTTTAGAAATTTTATGAGTCAGATTAATGTTTCAATGTTTATTACAGATGTCTTATGAATAAATAGAGTTTCAGAGTTTATCTTCTTTCGCGGTAGCCTAGCTACAGTCTCAGTCTACCTATCAGAGTCTCTACAGTTTCCGTAATACCCTTAGCTAAAGTGTCATACTAAAGTCTTTAGTCAGGCATGCAATCAGAGTTTTCAGAGATAATCAGAAAAGTTTAGAGAACTTACAGGCTTGGGCCGGAGATTCGGTGTGCCACTCTTTCGAAAGATTTCATAGAAAAACTTAATAAATTTTTGTTTTCTTTGAAAATAAATCATTTATGCTTGAAAAGAAGTTCATCAAAACTAGTTCCAAATAATTTTTTGAAAAAAAATCATGATCTTTTGAAAATCTTCATTTTGATTGTTTGAAAACCTTCATTTCTAGACCCGTTCCACAGCCGAGTTGTTACAACCTGGCTCTGATACCACTAAATGTAACACCCTAAATAACCACAGAAGTCCATTTAGGCTAAGTTTCCAGTTTTACCCTTTTTAGCTTAAAACCCCTAATGGGCCTTACTAAGTCCATTATTATCTCAAGCCCGTTAAGTCTAGTTTTTAGGTCTAGCTTACCAACTTATCCATGTTATCATTAACCACGTCGCCAGAAAGCCTTTAATAGTCATTTTACCGATTTGGGCTCGGAAGCCCATTGGGCCCATCTTTGGCCCATTGCAGCCCAACTTACCAAAACGTTCAGAATTGCACCTTCTGTAATTCTTCCTGCACTGAATTCATAGTTAAGCCTAATGGAGTAAATGGTTACTCTCACATATCATACGAATGCATTTTCGGTCACTTACACCAGATGTCGGTAATGCTACGCCCTTTTCGGCTTTTACCATTTTAGTCTAACAGTTGGGATAAGTTACACACCTGTTAACCGTTGAAACAGTTGACGAAATCCACGAACAAAAACCTATCGTTAATCACCTTAATGTTAGTTTAATAATCTTCAACCATTAAACCAAAATCTCATTACTATAGTCGGCTAACATGACTGAAGTCCCTAAAAGCTTTTACCTTTTTGTCGAAAAAATAGACTAAGTCTATGAGCCCAACCGTGCCAACCTTCAAGTCATTGCAAAAAGTCCTCTTGCTCACCCTAACACAACACCAAAACAAGAGGCCACAATGCCTTAGTCCAAACGATAGCCTTCCTTAAAGGGGTTTCGGTTTTATACTTAAAACGTGATCATCTAACAAAGACAAGTTCCCGAATACTTACCAACCTAGCCTCGATATACAACGATTCCCCTTGTAACTACGAGAAGAGATAAAAGATGATCTAACGTTCGGCTTTGAGCACCACAGGGTATGGAGGTTTCGGTTTCTCTCTTTGAAGAAGTAAATGAGGTTTAACACAAGAAGATTCGACTAAGGAGTTATGGGAGATGTCGACAAAAGGAGAGAAAGAAGGGAGTTATGTGACTGATGATAAATCGGCAATAGAACCACAAGGTTTCGGTCAAGGGGATAATCGGCAATGAAGTGTTTGCTTTCGGCTTTTTGTGACTATCAACCAGAGAATAACGTCAGAAGAAGATATATGGATGATAGAAGAAGAAAATGGAAAAGAAGAAAATAAGAAAAGAGATTTGAGAGGGAAAGAAATGAGCAATCGGTTTAACAGAAGAAGAACGGCACAAGATGGTGTTTTGGAAGATCTATGTTCGGCAAATGAAAAGAAAAGAGGATTTGGCAATGGGGTGTATTAGGGTTCGGCTACTAGAACAAAAAGAAGAACAAAATGGCAAAACGAACCTAATATGCTATGTCAAACGAACAAAAGAAAAGGATTCACTAACCTAAGATAAAAATCGGCATAAGGACACAAGAAGACCTAAGGGAGAAATCGGCACTTCTAGCACCTAATTGCCGAAAATGTACCACAAAGAGTCCTCTTGGCCGGCCACCTTACTTCAAATTCAAAAACACCTTAATCCGCTCCTTGATTCACTCCACAATATCCTCTCATGACCGATTCAAACATTCCTCAAGTAGAGTTTTATTCTGCTTCAAATTCCTGCCTGCTCCTTGCATAAAAATAACGCCTTCCTTGCATAACCTGGGACTTGAACCTTGGCCTTCCCATTCATTTAGGCGCCACCTTTGTAGCTCCTAAGTGGCGTCACACAACCATTTTACCAGGAGCTCCCTTGTGCTTCATTTTAGCCAAATTTATT
The DNA here is from genome assembly GCA_020496765.1 of Gossypium stocksii. NCBI lineage: Eukaryota > Viridiplantae > Streptophyta > Magnoliopsida > Malvales > Malvaceae > Gossypium > Gossypium stocksii. The sequence continues at coordinate 51,198,300 of CM035624.1, forward strand.
TAAGACCCCTACTTCCAAAAGTCCCCTATCTCCCTAATGAAAAATTTAAAAATTTTCCCGAGTTTTTAACCAACACTTGGGCCTTCCATAGGCCCAATAACATTCTCAAAACACGAATTTCACAACCAAACACCAGAGTTCAAACATTTTACTAGATGAACAATAATTCAAGAAAGACCAGAATTTTAGGGCGTTACAGGGTGTTGGTTTAAATTAAAAGTTAACTAAACTAAAAACGCAACAAAGAATAAATTGGGGAAATACTTTGGGAAAACTAATCGATTAAGGCAATACACAAGAAAAAATTCACCTAGACTTCACTTGTTATTTAACTCTGAACTAGACGACTTATTCATTCGACTTAATCCGTAGAGATCCCTAAATTATGTTAATATCTCTCTCGAGACTAAGAATAACTAACCCTAGGTTGATTAATTGAAATTTCTTTCTAATTAAAACACCTAGTGTTGCATTAACTCGAGCTATAGACCCTCTATTAGATTTGACTCTAACCCGGTAGATTTTTGTTATCCTATGTCGAGGATGTGATCAACTCCGCTTAATTGCATTGGATCTACTCTTAAACAGGGACTTTTCCTCCACTGAATAAGCATATTCAACTTGAATCAATATCCTGAAATATTAACTCAAGAATTAAAAACACAATTAAGAATAAATCGAACATTTATCATATAGTTCAGATAACACTAATAAGGTCCGTCTTTGGTTTCATCCCCCTCAGGTATTTAGGGGATTTAGTTCATAATAATAAGGGAAAACATCTCAAAACAAGGAAAACAACAAAACATAAAGGAAACCCAAAACTCTTGAGAGAAATTTGGGAAGATCTTCAGTCTTGATGCAGATCCTTACTTCTAAGATGGATCGATCGGCTTTCCTTGAGTAATTCCCTGCTTTCTACTCTCCTAGGGTGTTTATATAGACTCTAGAATACCTTTCTTAGCCCCTAAGTAGCTTTTTTCGCGTGGAATTAAAGTGAATCACGACAGGGACATGCCCGCGTGACTAGGGCTCAGGCCGTGTTCAACACTGTTAAATTGACACGGCCATGTGGGTATCCCGTGTGCGGAGGTCCAGGCCGTGTTGCACTCTAATTTTGGCCTATTTGGTTTGTTTTTGGCCCGTTTCTCGTTCTTTTCACTTTCCTATGCTCACCTAAGTATAAAATATGAAATTAAAGGATTAGGAGCATCAAATTCCACAATTCTAATGATAAATCATCCATAAATGTGCTAAGCACGGGGTAAAAATATGTATATATTACAGTTTATCAAATACCCTCACACTTAAGCATTTGCTTGTCCTCAGGCAAAATCCTCAACTCACAATTAAGAATTCATTTTTCTCAACTTATAATACCTATCAATAATGCTTTGAAATAATCCATAAGTAGTCATACCTTGAGAGTTCAACTAAAAGAACATCAAAGTTTCAAACAATCTATGTTGAACATTTTATCACAAAAATATAGGTATCTCCCCTTATCTAGATAGTTACCTTTAATCCAAAATTATACAGAGTTGACGTCCTCATTAAAGGTTCACTCTATTCATTCAAAGTGTTTAGGGTTCAAAATTAAGCACTCATTAGTCAAACATGAAAAGTTATTACCATAAGCTTGCATGAAAATCAACTCTCCACCACTATAAATTGAGATGATACATCAATCAAAAGGTCTTTAGATGGTTGTAACATGGCTTTGGTTAGGGGGTGTGATCACAGGCTGAAAAAGCACGAGATTGAGCTAAAAAATTACTTAACTAGAATAATACTAAAACTGAGAATTTACATTACTGAATAAATAATCATAAAATTGAGCCTTTCCTCATGAATATCATCGTTTAAGTTTGAGCATTACATGATTTCATAAAAAAATGCTAAATTAACAATTGAATTGACTTTGTATATGTTTTTTTTAAGAACAAATCCAAATATTTAAACTTTACTAACTAAGGGGAGAATATAGCTAGATAATTATTCAACTCAAATCTTGACAAAAATGGGGATCAGATTAGAACGAGGGAAATTCTCAAGGAATCAAAAATAAGCTTTTGGGTTAATATTGAAGGAAAATCAATAAATGGTTTGTTAAGCTCAAGGGGTTCACTAAGGGTTAATTATGAGGGTAGGCTTTTTATGGAGTGAGTAGGTTAAAACCTAGGTGCCTTTATCATCTCGGTATATCAAATCAATGGTGTGGTTTCGACATGTATAATTGAAGCAAGTTCTGGAATAACAAATCGATATTGACACTCTCATAAGCAACAATAAAAGTGAGCAAGAAAGGAGATATGCTCTAAAGGCTCAAAATCTCACAAAAATTATGGCTTTTGATATCATTCCTGTGAATTTCAAACTTCAAGATAATACCTAAATTCGGGGAAACAACCTAGAAAAATTTTAATTCTCAAAAATCAAATTATCATGCTTGATTCTCTAATGACTCAAAGTTTAAACCATCAAAGCATAACTCCCTATGTTTTAATTCAAGACATATCAAAAAAAATCATAAATCAATCCAAATTCATTTTAATAGTGAAAGCCAAGATTCAGGGATTTGAGAACAATGAAAAAATAGATTTTCTGTTAATAATGTAATGTATCCCCCCACACTTAAGATGTACATTGCCCTCAATATACAAGGATAAATTTAATAAAAATATAAGCATAAAATCATAAGATAGGGAGAGAAGTGAAACTCCCTGAATATTGGATGAAATCCTTGAGCTAGAAGTGTGGAAACTTGATTCGGAGATGTGTCTGTAGCTAGGGCAAAAGGGGGGTTGGAGGAAGATATTCCAGTGGTGGTAGAGGTCGTTAGTCCACGAGTGCTGCGCCAAAAAAATATTATACTTGGTGTTTCGGTGGCTATGGTTATGGTTGAGCAAGACATGGCAGTCGTGGAGTACCTTTCCCATTAGAGTTGGGTTTGGGCTCTTAGGTTCTTTAGACTGCGATAGCATCAATGACTTTTTAGTAAATCTAAAGTAGCATGGTTACTCATTAAGAAATTGCCGAAAATGTAAATTGTTGAATAAAGATTATAAAACCTACGGATGAGATAAAAATCGTATTTAAAGAGAAATAAACATAAAAATTAAACAGAAAATTAGGAATAAAAGTAAAAATAACAAATAACAACTAGAAAAATAAAAATAAAAATAAAGATAAAAAGGACTCAAAAGTCCTCATCGCCTGATGGTTCGCGAGGTGGGGGCTGCGATGAAATGTGAAGATGCTAACAAATCTGATGGAGAGTAGCATCGATATGATCAAAGCGCTGAAAACTCTACTGCTCAAATCATGTCAAGTGCTCAGAGATGTTAGAAAGTGAAGCAGCCGCATGAACTGGACGATGAATGGGCGGTGGCTGATATGGTGGCTCATTGTGAGGTGGAGGGACTTCATGAAGAACGTCCTCTAGATCCTCCTGCTTGGCGGGCTGGAGTAAGCGTACTGAGGATGATCATATCCACGTCGTCGCTCGATCATCCTCATATGTAGCATGCTCGAGATGCCCTGTGGAGACATCTGACCGATGAGAGTGAGGGAGGATGATTGCAGCACTGTGTTGAGGAGATCAAAATATCTCGCGAGGCGCGTCACATATGGGCCCATAGAAATTACCCCCTTCCTATGTCGCTCTGTCTGATGTTAAATGGCGAAGGCGATGAAATAAGCAAGGTCGAACACGTGCCCGTGTGCCATACTCCATAGAAAATAGGCATTGTGAGTGTTGACGATACCGGTGCTCTCCTATCGTCCCGTCAAAGTGTGTGCAAGGATGGCGTGGAGGTACCTCAATGATGGAGAGAGAACTATCGCCTTGGAGTGACTATGATCATAGGTGGCTGAAGCAAGGATCAGGGCCAACCAACATTTGGAAGGAGAATAATAGATGTGACAATGGAGCTCAGATAAGTCTTCATCCTCCATGAATTCTTCGGTATATAGGCCCAAAGCTACACCAAACTCAGGCACGTTAAGTTGGCGTACCAAACCACCAAGATGGAACTGGACCGTTCCGGGATCGTCATACTGGGACATAACCATCTGTAGGTGGAAGGTAGAACAGAGCTCCAAGGTGAGCTCGAGATATGTGGGCTTGACGGTCATAGAGAATCGATCTCATGGTTCCGTTGTCAACAGGGCTCGAATTGTGTCAGCTAATTGGACCTGCTTTAAGGCGGCCTAATCGATACACTGCCCCACTCCAATAGGTCACGCCCTAAGGATTTGGAATAATTCTTCTTTGGACCCTTGTGGGAACTAAAGAAATTGATGGCGTACTTCCGTTGTCGCGCTGAGGATGTTGAACCAGGCCCTTTTCACTTCTTAGAAGCAGGGACAGCAGCCTTTTTCCCACGTGGAGGGCTCATTGTGTTTTTAAAAGAAAACAATTGAACAATTCTCAATGAATTACGACGATGAAAATAGTCTAGCAAATTCAAACAAAAATCAACCAAGAAACTAAGAACTAACATTGTTAAAGTCAATCAAACATGGAGGGTTCAACGGCAATAATTTCGACAGTAATAGGCATATAAATAGTATGACTAATAATTTATTCCTTATGAAAAAGTTAATAATAACGGTAATAGTGGGGTGCAAAATATGTGACATAGATTCTAAGCATGAGGAATATATGAGAAGCAAATAAGTAATGAATAATAAGAAAATAACTTAGTAAATAATAAAAGAAAATGAAATAAAAATGAAATAAACAGTCAAAAGGAAGGGGAGAAAAAGGGGGAACCAATGGGAAAGAGTTGGAGGCCGAAGGTGCAACGGCGCACGAGGGTGGTAAGGGCGCACGAGCGTGGACTGGTGTGGTTAGAGGTGTGACGGTGCTGGAGGGGTGAGGGGGTTGGTGGTGTTGACTATGGTTGGGGAAGAGAGGAGGAGAATGGGGAAGGAAGTAGTTTGGGGTTTTTGAGTGGAGGGGAAAAAGAGAGGAGTAAGAGGGGAAATGAGGAGTGAAAAGGAGAAAGTTATGAGGGTGGTGGCCGAAATTGGAGGCGGCGGCGGTGGAAAGGGGGTGTGGTGGCTAGGGTTTTGAGGGTAGGAGAAGATGAATAGTGAAAATTTGGGGTGGGTATATATAGAAGTTGGGGAACATGGGTGTGGCACATGCCCGTGTGTCTCGTGTTTAGCCCGTGTGATTCGAGGCTTTGAATTTTGGAGTGCTTGATACTTGGCCCATGTCTGTGTGTTGTGGGCATGATAGTGCACACAACCGTGTCGCATGGTCGTGTGCTACTCCGTTCTCTTCTCCCATGCCCGTGTTTAATTAGTAGGTTCAACCACGGGCCTCAGGCACGGGCGTGTCGAAATCCCGTGTTAACTTCTCAACTTGAACCACGGCCTGGGGACACGGGCGTGTTGCACACCCGTGTTGATTTAGCAGGTTCGCCCACGGCCATTTCGCACAGTCGTGGCGATTTGTCGAAACCCGTGCCTTGGGAAAAATTATTCCCTATTCTCACACGACCATGTCACACAGCCGTATCTCTACCCGTAGTGTGTCCACGTCCTTAGGCACGCTCGTGTGCCTGGCTATGTGGTTCTGAAAAACCTGCATTTAAGGACTTAGTTAATGATTTAGATGTTAAAAACTAAAATTAAAGAGATTAACAACGTTAGTGCTCGAGTTGCCTCTCGAGAAGCGCTTGTTTAAAGTTTAAGCTTGACTTACCATGTGCGTACTTTTATGAGGGTTCGTGGAGCCTAAGCTCCTCTCTTTCATTCCTAAAATCCTCACCTTTATAATGTTTAAGTCGATGAACGTTTACCTCGAAAGTGCCGTGGTTTGGATGTGTTACCTCAACTGTGCCATAAGGAAAAATAGTTTGAATAAGGAATGGTCCTGACTATCTCGATTTAAGCTTTCCAGGGAATAACTTGAGCCTTGAGTTGTAGAGTAAGACAAGATCACCTTCTGCAAACTGCTTGGCTTGCTTTAAACGAGCATCGTGACGTCGCTTTGTGGTTTCCTTATATAATCGTGAGTTTTCATATGCAGTATTGCACCATTCATCCAATTCATTCAACTGCATTAACCTTTTTTCACCTGAAAATTTAGAATCGAGATTTAGAAATTTGATAGCCCAAAATGCCTTATGTTCAAGTTCAAATGGTAGGTGACAACTTTTTCCATAAACAAGTCTATAAGGGGATGTCCCTATGGGGGTTTTGAATGCAGTTATAGAAGCCCATAAGGCATCTTCTACTTTACTTGACCAATCTTTCCTATTTGACTCTACCATTTTTTCTAAGATGCGTTTCAGTTCTCTATTCACTACTTCAACTTGTCCACTGGTTTGAGGATGGTAAGGGGTAGCCGTTCTATGGTGTACTCCGTATTTCTTTAGAACTCTAACAAACTGAGCATTACAAAAATGAGTACCCCTATCACTGATAATTACCCTAGGTGTTCCAAATCAAGAGAAAAGCTTTTTAAGAAATCTTACCACCATTATAGCATCATTAGTCGGTAAAGCTTGGGCTTCTACCCATTTTGACATATAATCGACTGCTACAAAGATATATTTATTTCCAAACGAATTAGGGAATGGGCCCATGAAATCAATACCCCATACATCAAATATTTCAAATGAGAGTATATATGTTTGAGGCATTTCATTACAATGAGAGATATTACCTGTTCTTTGACATTTATCACAAGAAGCAACATACCTGTTAGTGTCTTTGAATAGTGAGGGCCAATAAAAACCTGATTTGAGTATTTTATGGGTAGTCTTAGTCCCATTGTAATGTCCTCCTATTGGTCCTGAGTGGCAGTGTTCCATGATCTTGTTTGCTTCTCTCTTTGTAACGCATCTTTGAATGACTTGATCTGCACATATACGAAAAAGAAAAGGATATTCCTAGAAGTATTTTTTCATGTCAACAAAGAATCACTTCTTTTGCTGATGTGTCAACTCTTTTGGGTTTATGTTAACCGCTAAATAATTTGCGATATTGGCAAACCAATGTACCTCAGATTCTGATACGACTAGTAGTTGTTCTTTAGAAAACGAGTCGTTTATTTTAGTTTTGTCGAGTTCTTTGAGGTGTGGATTTTCAAGTCTTGACAAATGATTTGCCGCTAAATTTTCAACCCCTTTCTTGTCTTGTATCTCTAAGTCAAATTCCTATAATAATAAAACCCATCATATTAATCGAGGTTTTGCATCAGTCTTAGTTAAAAGGTAGCGAAGAGCAGAATGATAGTAAAAATAATGACTTTAGACAATATCAGATATGGTCTAAATTTGTCAAATGCAAAAACCACAGCTAGCAACTCTTTTTCTGTGGTAGTGTAATTCTCTTGCACTGCTGTCAAAGTCTTGCTAGCATAATAAATAGGCTAAAAATGTTTGTCTCTTCGCTATCCAAGAACTGCACCTACTGCAAAGTCACTCACATCACACATTAGTTCAAAAGGCAAATTCCAATTAGGAGCAATTATAATCGGAGCGTTAGTTAATTTTTCTTTGAGAGTGTTAAATGCTTCTAAACATTAATCTTTTTCTAGTAATTTTGCTAAAGGTTTAGCGATTTTAGAAAAATCTTTAATAAATATTCTATAAAAACCAGCATGTCCTAAAAAGCTTCTTATAGCCTTAACCGAATTAGGGGGAGGTAATTTTTCAATGGTTTCAATCTTTGCTTTATCAACCTCTATTACTTTACTAGAAATTTTATGTCCTAACACAATATCTTCACAAACCATAAAATGACATTTTTCCCAGTTGAGAACAAGATTTGTTTCCTCGCATCTTATTAAAACTCGTTCTAAATTCTTAAGGCAATGATGGAAAGAATTACCGAATACTGAGAAGTCATCCATAAATACCTCTATGATATCCTCCACAAGTTCATCAAAGATGGCTAACATGCAACGCTGAAAAATAGTAGTGTTATTACATAATCCAAAAGGCATTCTACAATAGGAAAATGTACTATATGGGCATGTGAATGTTGTATTCTCTTGATCTTCTAGAGCTATCGGGATCTGGAAGTAGCTAGAGAGTCCATCCAAAAAATAGAGTACATATGTCCTGATAGTCTTTCCAACATTTGATCAATAAAAGGCAACAGAAAGTGATCCTTTCTAGTGGCGTCATTCAATTTTCTGTAGTCAATGCAAACTCTCCAAGCTATGACTGTTCTTGTAGGGATTAGCTCATTCTTTTCATTGGTCAAAACAGTCATGCCTCCTTTCTTAGGAACAACCTGCATAGGACTTACCCAAGAACTGTCAAAAATATGATAAATAACTCCTACGTCTAGAAGTTTAATTACCTCAGCCTTGACAACTTTCTTCTTGTTGGGGTTTAGTCATCTTTGAGCTTGCACACATGGTTTGTATTCATTTTCCATCAAAATTTTGTGGGTGCAAAAAGAAGGGCTAATCCCTTTAATGTCAGAAATTTTCTAGGCTATGGCCTTTTTGTGTTCTCATAGAACTTGGAGTAATTCATCCTTCTCTTTTGGTTGTAAGTTCGAGGAGATAATTACTGGCAATGTAGAGTCATCTCCCAAAAATACATATTCCAAGTGATTGGGTAATTGCTTTAGCTCCACTTTAGGTGGTTCAACAATAGAGGGTTTTTGTCTTATTTCATCATTTATCTCAGTACCCTCATAATCTATATGTCTTAGAGAAGGTTCATTAGAGTTCAAATCATTCATTACCTTTCTCACCTCAGTGGTGACTTCATCCTCCTCCCCACCATGGGTGAAACACGATTCTAATGTGTCTTTAAGAGCGGTTTCCTGAAACGAATCTTGAACAGAATGGTCAATAGAATCAATAAAATAATAAGAATCGTCTTGTTCTCTAGAAAATCTCATGGCATCATATATTTTAAACATAATTTCTTCATCACCTACCCTAAGCACAAGTTTACCATCCCCTACATCAATAACAGCTCTAGTAGTGGCTAAAAATGGGCGTCCTAAGATTAAAGGTACCTCAACATCCTCATCCATGTCAAGCACAATAAAATCATCAAGGAATATAAATTTATCCACTTTAACTAAAACATCTTCAATGATACCCCTAGGATATTTAACAGATCTATCAGCTAGTTGAATACTCATCCTAGTGGGTTTTGGTTCCCCAAGATCTAATTACTTGAACATTTTATAAGGCATTAAGTTAATACTTGCACCTAAATCAGCTAACGTCTTTTCAATATTTAAACTACTAATGAAACAGGGAATAGTAAAACTTCCTGGATCTTTCAACTTGGTTGGCAGTTTGTTTTGGAGGATAGCTGAACACTCCTCATTGAGTTTCATTGTAGACAGCTCTTCAAGTTTCCTTTTGTTCGTTAGAAGTTCCTTCAAGAATTTTGCATACGTGGGCATCTGCGAAATAGCTTCAACAAAAGGTAAGTTAATATGTAACTGTTTAAAAAGTTCAGGAAATTTACCGAATTGTGCATCCATGCAGTCTTTCATCAACTTTACTGGATATGGGATCGGTGGTTTGTATTCTTTAAGTACTAGTAGAGCATTCTCTTTGGGTTCAGCCTCCTCAACCTTCTCTTTGTCAGGTTCTTAAACAAACTTCTTTTAAGGTTCAACTAGTGTTTTTCCATTCCTTAGTGTGACTGCTTTAACATGCTCCCTAGGATTGGGTTCAGTATTACTCGGCAAACTACCTGTGGTCTATCAGATATCATCTTGGCAAGTTGACCAATTTGGTTTTCAAGGCCTTAAATTGAAGCTTGTTGGTTTTTAAGTGATGTTTTGGTATTCTGAAAACGGGTTTCTGACACCGAGATAAATTTTTCCAACATCTCCTCAAGGTTCAATTTCTTTTCCTGCCAGTAAGGGGGTTGCTGAAATCCCGGAGGGGGTAGTAGTCTTTGATTTCCTTAACCTCCCCATGAGAAATTTGGGTGATTTCTCCAACCTGCATTGTAAGTGTTACCATAAGGATTATTTTAAGGTCGAGGATTATTACCCATATAATTTAGTTGCTCGTTGTCCACGCCATAGGGTGGGTACTTAGGATTGCTTACACCTCCTAAATTTAAGTCACACTGCATCACTGGGTATACCTATGTAGAACCAACTAAACCATCAATCTTTTTATTTAAAAGTTCTACCTGATTAGAAAGCATGGTCACTGCGTCAACATTAAAAACACCGACGGCTTTTTGTGGCTTTGTTCTCATGACTTGCCACTGATAATTATTCAGTGACATCTCCTCTATAAACTCATAAGCCTCCTCAGGTGTTTTGTTATTTATGGTTCCACCGGCAGCTACATCAATCATCTGCCTCGTTGAGGGGTTCAAACCATTATGAAAAGTCTGAACCTAAAGCCATAAGGGTAACCCATGGTAAGGACACCTCCTCAATAAATCCTTGTATCTCTCCCATGCATCATAGAGTGACTCTAGATCCATCTATACAAAAGAAGAAATATCATTCCTCAACTTTGTCGTTTTAATCGGCGGAAAATATTTAAGTAAAATTTTTTGGTTATTTGTTCCCAAGTAGTGATGGACCCATTGACCCTCGTGGTAGAGAGTTCAACCACTATTTAGCTTTATTCCTCAAGGAAAAGGGAAATAACCGAAGGTGAATGGCACCATCAGGAATGCCATTTATCTTAAAAGTGTCGCAGAATTCTAAAAAGTTAGCTAAATGTGTGTTAGGATCCTCATCTTGCAAACCATCAAACTGAACAAACTGTTGAATCATCTGAATAGTGTTAAGTTTCAGTTCAAAATTATTTGTAGCGATAGCAGGCCTAACAATACTGGATTCAGTACCAGCTAAATTAGGCTTAGCATAATCATACATAGTACGAAGAGAAGGATATTGATTCACAGAATCTGAAGCTACCATAGGAGGTAGCTGATTATTTTAATTTGCCTCCATCTCCTCTGTAGACTCAGTTTTGTCCTCCTACCCTTCTACATACTGTAAGCTTCACTTTATTTCTCTGCGGTTTCTGCGAGTTGTAGCTTCTATCTCACTATCAAAAAGCAAAGGTCCTGGCGGGTTCCTCCTAGTCATAAACTAGAGACACCTGTCAGGGGAAGATAAAAATAAATAAAAATTTAGTAAATAAAACCTAAAATAAAAATAGAAAATAAATTGCAATAAAAGTAAAGATAGCTAAAGTAATAGAAATCAAGTGTTCCTAATATTTTAGTTCCACGGCAACGGCACCAAAAACTTGATGTGCTCGTGGTAAGTTTTAAATTTTTATGATCATACCTAGACACTAACTATTATCACGAATAAGGCAAGCGCACCTATCAGACAGTAGTATAGCTTTCGGCAAGACCGGAATGTCGAACCCAAAGGAACCAAAAGTATTAGTAATAACTTTCTCTCTATTATCTAGCCTAGAAAATAGAAGGCAGTTGGTTTAAATTAAAAGTTAACTAAACTAAAGACGCGACAAAAATAAATTGGGGAAATACTTTGGGAAAACTAATCGATTAAGGCAATACACAAGGAAGAATCCACCTAGACTTCACTTGTTATTTAACTCTGAACTAGATGATTTATTCATTCGACTTAACCGTAGGGATCCCTAAATTATGGTAATATCTCTCTCGAGACTAAGAACAACTAACCCTAGGTTGATTAATTGAAATTTCTTTCTAATTAAAACCCCTAGTGTTGCATTAACTCGATCTATGGACCCCTTATTAAATTTGATTCTAATCCGATAGATTTTCGTCGTCCTATGTCTAGGATTGCGATCAACTCCACTTAATTTTGTTGGATCTACTCTTAAATAGGGACTTTTGCTCCACTAAATAAGCACATTTGACTTGAATCAATATCCTAAAATATTAACTCAAAAATTAAAAACACAATTAAGAACAAATTGAAGATTTATCATATAGTTCAGATAACAATAACAGGATCCGTCTTAGGTTTCATCCCCCTTAGGTATTTAGGGGATTTAGTTCATACTAATAAGGGAAAACATCTAAAAATAAGGAAAACAACAAAAGATAAAGAAAACTCAAAACTCCTGAGAGAAATTTAGGAATATCTTCAGTGTTGATGTAGATCTTTGCTTCCGAGATGGATCGATCAACTTTCCTTGAGTAATTCCCTGCTTTCAACTCTCTGTGTGTGTCCTTTAGCCCTCTCTTAGGGTGTTTATATAGACTCTAGAATACCTTTCTTAGCCCCTAAGTAGCCTTTTCCGCGTGGAATTAAAGCAAATCACGACAGGGACACGCCCATGTGACTTAGGCTCAGGCCATGTTCAACACTGTTAAATTGACACAGCCGTGTGGGTATCCCGTGTGTGGAGGTCCAGGCCGTGTTGCACTCTAATTTTGGCCCATTTGGTCCATTTTTGGCCTATTTCTCGTTCTTTTTACTTTCCTATGCTCACCTAAGTATAAAACATGAAATTAAAGGATTAGAAGCATCAAATTCCACAATTCTAATGATAAATCATCCATAAATGTACTAAGCATAGGGTAAAAATATGTATATATTATAGTTTATCACACGTTCTCTGCTTCTTCCATCTCTTGGGGTTTTCTTTTTGGTTTTTCTTCTTTTGCTTTTCTTTTTTCCTTTTGGGGAGAATGGTTTTTAGCTTGTGGATTTTGGAAAGCTCACTCATCTGTCATCATCTCCGATCGTAAAACAAGTGTGGGTTTTAAACTTTTTTGTTTTATTTTCAAATTTTATTTCAACTTTGCGAAAAGTCGACTTTGGATGTGATATCGTTATTTTAGGCTTAGAGTATGTATGGTTTTGTGTAACTTCGATCTAGCAAGGATCGGGAAGGGCTTCGTGGCTAAAAACACGTTTTTTAGGGATGTTTTAGAGTGGTTTTGTGACCTCCCCAACAGTCACATAGGAGTGTACCGAAGCACACAACCGTGTGCTTTTAGCAATTAGGGTTCCGGGCCAATTTGGGTGCCACACACCTGGCCACACGGTCGTGTGGCCAATTTGGGGATTTTATTAATTTTCACACGGCTGTGTCCCCTAGGTACACGGGCGTGTGTGTTTGAGAATTAAGGTTTTGGTGATTTTGGTGTCACACGGCCTAGCTGCACGACTGTGTGGTTGATTTAGGGATTTAAGGATCCCACACGGGCTTGTGTTTGGAACATACGACTGTGTCTAGAGGGCAAATGGCTGTGTCTGCCCTACACTCAATTTTATCACATTTAGATAATGAGTTACATGGCCTATTCACATGACTGTGTCCCTACATTACATAGGTGTGTGCCTCTGCCACATGGCCGTGTGCCACCCTCCACAAAGGCGTGTGGACCCCCACAAGGCCCAGGTTATCCCACACGGCCAGAGCACACGGACGTGTGGTCCTATCTTGCCAAACTTTGTTCTAGGTCAAATTAAAGCTTAATCGAGACTTTGGTGTTGCAACCTTTGGCTAAGTTTTAGTGGGGGTAGTTAAGACTCTCATAGAGGCTTCTATTATGTGTTATTTGTGATTGGTTACGTGACATGTATGATACTGAACCCGATTAATGGGGTGTGTGAGTGCATATTAGTTAAGTCTGACGGTTTGTCAATATGTCACCATTCTGTGAGATTGAATGCATTTTGTAACTGAATGACTGGATGTGAATTTCTGTGTCTTAATTATTGACTGAAACTGGTAATCTGATTATGTTCATCTGTCTGCACACATACATATGCATAGAATATTTTTGGGTGGGATTTTGAAGAGAAGGGAGGCTGAAACTGAACTGATTTGGTAGTTTTACTGCAACTGGTCTGTACATCAGATCACCGTACTACACCGTACAGCATATACGTCAGCTTCACTGCGTATTACTATCTGATCTGGCAATTTAACTGTAACATGACTGTACAGCGGATTACCACACTGCATCATACGACATATACGTCAGCCTCGCTGCGTATGACTGTCTAATCTGGTAGCTCAGCTGTAATGTAATGCCCCTAAAATTATAAGGTCAATAATTTTTTTGCATGAGTCGGCAAATTGCATGTTTGGTGTGATGGCTAAGTGATTTGGGTGTGTTTGGAGGGTTTTAGAAAGCCTGGGTTCAAGTCTGGTATTTGGCAAAATTTTAATTTTAGGGCTCTTAAGTGTATCTGGTTGTTAGCTTATAGGACTTATAATTATTTGTGCCTGTTTTATGTCACAAAGGAATATGGTGGCTTGGTGGCAGTAGTGTATGGAGCATTTGAGAGGGCATGGGTTCGAATCCTAGGTAATGTAAAGGGGATTTTATTTTATGACTCTGTGGCTTGAGAGGTGGAGTTTGATTCAAACTCTATAGAGGTGGTTGGAGACTTGGTTAAAAGAGAGTTGGATGAAGGTTGGTAGGGATTTGAAGGAGAAAATCGTAGAGGGATAAGGAGGAGAAAATCATGGAGATTGGGTGGCAAAGTGTTGGCCGAATATTAGGTTCTTTGGAGTGTGTATTCGGCACTTTGAGGGGAGCATTTTGGGTTATTCTTCCTTTGGTTGTACCGAATTTGTATAGGAACATTACGGGTTTTCCTTCATTTTGTTTCGAAAGCCTTCCTCTAGAGGTATTGTTTTCTCATTTTTTTGGTACATTTTTTACCATTCAGGTCCTTTTCTTTTCAACTTTATTCTGCAATTGTTCGTTCATTTGTGCCGAAACTCAAATACCAAGTGTTGAATTCTCTCTTGGAACCTTTCTCTTCCTTCTTCACATTTTTCTCTCTGCCAAATTGGCATTCTTCTTCTCCTCTTTTGCTAAATCAAATTAAGCTTCTTCTTCTTTCCCTTTGATTCCTCTCTTTTCTATTCCTTTTCTAAATTGAACACTTAGACCGACAAGCTATCTCTGGATCATCTCTACTTTCGTCTCTCTTCCTCTCTTTAAGTAATAGTCGAATACCTTGTCTTCTCCTCGCACCTTCTAAAACTCTAAAAAGCCAATCATAGCTTAAACCTTCTCATACTTTCATTTTGTCACTTCATCTCTGTATGAATCCATCGTTTCCCTTTCTCTTTATTGCCAAGCTAAATTTTGGTGGTAAGTAATTGGGTTGTTTTCTTGTTACTCTACGGTTTTCCCTTATATGTCTATCGTTGCTCTTATCTTTCTTCACTGATGATCTCTCTTCAGTTTACTCTCTTAGATCTAACACAATACTCCACTCGCGTGTACTGCCCTTTAAGTCAGTATTCAGTTCTGAGGGATTCGGTAAGTTAATCTCTGTCTTGCTCAAGTTATTGTTGATGGGTGTAAACTACATCCTTAGTCAACCCTTTAACGAGATCTGTTGTTATGCAGTGAGTGGTCAATCAACATTTGTGGGAGTTTAGCCAAGCGATTTTAAGATTAAAGGCTATACTCTTGTCTATCAAGGTTTGTGGTATGGACAGTGTAGAGATTCAGGGTTTGTGAATCTTATTAACGATTTAAGAGCTGATGGAATTTTTGGATTGATTCTAGGTTGGTGCTTTTGGATTTTCGCAAGTGGTTGTTAAGAGGTGTGTAATCGTACCCTTAGATTATTGTGATTCGGCAAAAGTCAAAATGCCAAAATGCCGAAACCTTGGCATTTGTGTTCTCGTGAGTATGCAAATACTCACGGGGTAAACCAAGCCCACTGATCATAGGCGACAAACTGTAAAGGCCTCCACGAGTGTTTGCGTAGGCTTGGCCCGCCATAGGCCTCGATGGGTCGTATGGGCCCAATGGGCCCGTGGGTCTCATTCGAGTAAAATTCTTGGTAAGTGGTAAGTAACTGATTGGATTATGAGGCTTGTGTTACTAGGTCAAAATTTGGGCTAAATGGGCTACACGAGCGTGTGGGCCCACTTGGGCCCAATAGCGACTTTGGGCCCATGCACACTATTTTGGCCATGTAGGTTATCTGAGTCGCTCGAGGCAACAATAGACTCTCTAAGAGGCTGTAACATGTACTGAGACACCAAAATTAGTTAAAGGACCAAAATACCCCTGAGGGGTAAAATTACCATTTTACCCCTAACTGTCGAAATGACCATTATACCCCTAGAGGTAGGTTGTCCGATGAATATTTGGTATACGTATGACTGTGTCCGAACATGATCTTTTGTATGCATGATATATGTATGACATGACATTCTGCATGGGGTTGGGGTCTGATATAAAGGTAGTTCTATGCTAGTGGCTTTGCCACGTATTTTTGTATTTAGTGGCTTTACTACGTATTCTGATTCTGGTGGCTCTGCCACGTATTCTACTATTAGTAGCCATGCTGCGTTATTGGTGTGTTGGCTGGATAGGTTGATTTAATCCCCACAAGGTGTGTTGGATGGTACAGGTGGATGGATTGGGCTGGGATACATATCTGTTCTGTTCTGTTTTGGGCTTGGGGCCACACTGTTTCCAAATAAGGCTAAAAGCCCAGTCTGCTCTGTTACTGCATTGGGCTACTGCCCAGACTGTTTTGCTTATTCTAATTTTTATTGTTTGTTAGAGGATTACACACTGAGTTTTCACAAACTCACCCTTTCTTTTAACTATACAGGTAATCCCCAACCTTAGGTGATTTGGAGCCGCGAGGGACTCGGAGGTGGCCACGTGATCACTATTTGTTTATTTTAGTTTTAATCATTTCAAATTTGATATTTGGGTTTACATTTTGTAATAAGGCCATTGGGACTTTAATTTTCTTTTATTTGGGCTATTGATTGTTGATTTTGAACTGCTAGAGTAGATAAACCAAGTTTTCAAAATAATAAATGTTTTCAAGAAATTCACACGTTTCAACTTCAAACTTTCAAAGCTTCCGTGATTTTAAATAACTGAATACAGTAGAGATCAACTCTTAAGTAAACATTTTGATAAAATGATTTTAAACTTATAAAAAAAAACTTGCCAAATTGGTTTATGTAATTAAGGAATTAAAAGGGTTTAAAAACTTAGAACTAAACTTT
Organism: Gossypium stocksii; assembly: GCA_020496765.1. NCBI lineage: Eukaryota > Viridiplantae > Streptophyta > Magnoliopsida > Malvales > Malvaceae > Gossypium > Gossypium stocksii. The sequence continues at coordinate 51,215,236 of CM035624.1, forward strand.
TATTGACAAGTCCAGTTTTGAATATAGCTTCTATGTGACGCACCAGATTCAGCCATAACGTTTTAGTCGGGTTTGGGGTGTTACATGTAATTTACCGGTATAGCAGTTTACTGCATCACACTATACTGTATGTATGTTAGCTATGATACATACCATTATCTGATCTGGCAGTTCAATTGCACATCTGCACTGTGGATTACCGTATTACACAATACATCTTATACGACAGCTTTGCTGCGTAATATATCTGAGTGGCTCAGTCCACGTATATGGTGTGTCGGGTTGGATGGGCCTTCGAGGTCCTATATGGTGTGTTTGGTTGGATGAGCTAATAGCTCTTATGTGGTGTGGTTGGGGGACGGAGATTTGTGTTGGCTGGATGGGTAGGTTATTTTAATACCATACTGCATACATACGTGTCTTTTTGGGGTGTTCTGCGTGTGAGATTATCTGACTGCTTCTGTTTGACTGAATGACAACTGTGTATCTGATTGCTTCTATTTGACTAATTGACACATGTAACAGTACTTGTGTGCGACTTAGTGGGCTTGTATTATTACCATTCTGTGGGGATGGCAGTCTACCTTTTTATATCTGTCTGTCCCTGTAAGGATGTATTGTTATTGAACTGCTATCCGACATCCTGTACTATGATTTTGTAGTTAGACAGGTTTTGAACTCACACTGAGCATGTGTAGCTCACCCCCTCTGTTTCCCTTTTGGGTACTCTTCTGTTTTCTTTAGCTAGACTCGACAAGTTAGAAGTCTCAGGAACTTCACCTTTTTTTTTAAACTGGTTATTAAAGTATTTCTTTAAGTCTGTGGTTTTATGTAATTAGTTTTAGGTTGTAATTTCTATTTTAAGCACTGTGGTACAAATGTTCTGAAATAATCTATTTGAATTTAACTACTTTACGTTGAATAATGAACTTTTGATAAACTGAGGTTTTATGTAACTTAATTAATTGCGTGTTTTCTAAAGGGATAAACTACAAGCATTCTATGATCACTTCGATGATCAATGTAGCATCCTCAATTTGGTCTAAACTTTTAGGCCGGGTTTAGGGTGTTACATTTATTCTTTATTCTTTAATTTTTGTGATTTTATTTTTAGGTGTTTATGAGCATAGATCGAATTATCAGTTTATTACTTGTAGACCCTGAAATTGAGTGGACATTTAGACCAAGAAGACGAGAAAGAATAGCCTAAAGACAAGCCAAAATGGACATTGGAAATTAAAATAATGTTCAAGGGTATGGAGTCACTAATGTGCACAATCCAATCCTTACTTCTGATGATAGGGATCGAGCCATAAGGTAGTATGTTGTGCCACTTTTTAATGAACTTAATTCGGGAATTAGGAGACTGAAGATCAAGGCACTCCAATTTGAATTTAAGCCAGTGATATTTCAAATGCTTTAAACTATGGGCCAGTATAGTGGTATGTCCACAGAAGATCCAGACCTTTACCTTTGACCATTCATGGAGGTGAGCGATTTCTTTAAGACAGCTGGTGCAATTGAAGATGCATTAAAGTTGAAGTTGTTTCCATACTCATTGCGAGACTGAGCACTAGCACGGCTTATTTCATTGCCACCACATTCAATTTCCATTTGGCAAGAACTAGTTGAACAATTTCTGGTAAAGTATTTCCCACCTAGTAAAAATGCCAAGTTACGAATGAGATCACCACTTTCTAACAATTGGATGATGAGTCCCTATATGAGGCATGGGAAAGATTCAAGGAGTTACTTCATAGAGTGCCCTTACCATGGGATTCCACATTGCATCCAGTTGGAGATGTTTTATAATGGTCTCAACGCACACACAAGGTTGGTGGTAGATGCTTCTGTGAATGGTCCTCTCTTGTCGAAGTCTTATAATGAGGCATACGAGATCATTGAGAGGATAGCTAGTAACAATTACTAGTGGCCGACAAATTGAACAACTTTAGGAAGATGAGTAGGTGGAGTACATGAAGTAGATACCCTTACGTCACTCTCAGCTTAGATATTTTCTATATCTTCAATGTTTAAACGGTTTACTACTAACGGTTTTAATCCTATTACAACCCAACCACCAAGTTAATTTGAGGTTTTTTCCTGTGTATATTGTGGGGATAACCATTCTTTCGAGAATTATCCATCAAATCCCAAGTTGATTTATTATGTAGGGAATTAAAACCAAAATAGAAATGGACAAGGACCACAATCCAACTTCTATAATCCTTCATGGTGAAACCAACCAAACTTTTCTTGGAGTAATTGGAAACACGAAAATATACACACTTTTTTATGCCTTTTTTAACTTAAATTCATGCAGTTTCGATAAAATTCTTGTCAAATAATAATTAATTTTATAAAATAATTAAATTGTACTTAAATTATGAACATGTTGAATTTTAATTAATTTTATATTTAATTTTGATTAATTTTTATCATTTTCGACAGATTTGCACAAAGGGCAAAAAACGACTCAGCAGACACTACTGGAAGCACAAAACCGAGAAGCAATTTGAAGTATCAAGATGAATTAATTTTCAGCCTAAGATGGTCCAAAATTATGTGTATTAATTCATAATATAATTAATTTTAATTTATATCCAATTTAATTTGGGTTATTAAATTATTATTAATTAATTATGAAAAAGTGGTTTAGCTGAGCTGAACTAACCAAGAAATAGACAGCCAAAAACCGTCCATATACTGACCCAAATCAGCTTATTGGCTGATTATTTAGATTGCAAAGAAGCCCTTGAAGACTTGTTCAAGTTGCAAACAAACCCCTCCACAATTGGTGGCTTTATAGATTTGCCCCAAGCCTAAATTAGCAAAGTTGAAACTATCAACCTTGCCACATGTGTGGACGGCCAAGGGAGGGCCCTTTGGCTGCTAATTTTAGCTATTTTTAGTAGCACTCTTTAGCTATAAAAACCCCCTTAGGCTGGTCATTTGAAACACACCTCAAGCATTCACATCTTTTCTCTCTTCTCTCTATTTTCTCTCTTCATTTCCCATTCAAATTCCTTTGCTCTCTTGCCAATTTCTCCTCTTGGAAGAGGGGCATTCATCAGCCATTTGGAGCAACATTGAAGTGGTCATAGCAGCCTTGGTCGACGAGGACAATAGAGAAGGAAGAACGGAGCAAACTAGTCAAGCCACGGAAAAACACCAGATTTGATTCTTGTTCCCTATCTTTTTAATTTTTGTTGTTGTTATGATGAACATGTGTATGAATATTTATGTTGTTGGAATGGTTAATTTAATTAATTTAGATTGAATTTAATTCATGTTAGGTTGATTGCATTTCGTCTACTTAAATTGTTAAAATTGTGTTTATGTTGTTATAGGCCTCGGTAAGATGATTAAGTAAAAACATGACTAAGCTATTCTTGCATTACAATTGTGAGGTAGCTAATGAATTAATTATTTAAACAGTTTGAAATTGTAAATGGACACAGTACTTAATCAATGCATGTTTAATCATCTAAGGTAGTTAAGGGTTAAATTAGCAACGGTATCTGACAATACATTTGCCTTGCATAACTTGCAAGATTATTGCGATTAAACTGTTTCAGGGTAGGGACACTTTGTTACCTCATGTAGTCTTTTATGTGCTTATTAGATTTAATTAATCGTTTGAATTGACATAGGGATATGTACAAGATATTATTTCAATTTAATAAGTATGTATGTACAATAACATATTTGCGTATTAAGATTTGTTTAATCGGTTGAATTGACATAAGGATATAGTCAAGAGATGAATAGATTTTGGTAGGTGAGTATGTTCAAAAGTTAGCAAATTACCGAGTTACTGTGAATTTATTCGGAACAACATAAACATGAGCTTAATAATTCTAAGTTATGAAATGTAATTAATCTAACACAGTTATGTCACCTTATTAAATTGTATTTTGAAATCATGCATTAGAACTCTTATTTTCTATTTTATTTATTTTTACTTAGTTTAAAATATTAGTTTTTAATCACCCTCTTCAAATAAAATATTTTTCTTCACCAAAGTGTTTTAAATAGCATTCATAAATAATCCTTTTCACAGTCTCTGTGGGTACGATAACTCGACATTTACTTGTCACTTTATTACTTGTTGAGATTGTGTACACTTGCACATTTCCATCATTCCAAGTTTTTGTGTCATTGCTGGGGACTGTTTTAAAAAGTCATTATTTGTGAATTTGTTAGTTTTGCATTTTGGATTGATTTTCTGTTTAATTTTTAACTTAATTATTTTTTCTGTGATTATTTCAAGTGTTTATAAGTATTGACCAAATTATTGATTTACTCACCGTAGACCTTAAGATAGAAAGAACTTTTCGACAGCGAAGAAGACATGCAAATCAGAGAAGGACCGAAGAGATAAACGTTGAAAATTTGAATCAAGGAAACGGAGCAAACCCTGCTTAAAATTCTATCCTTATTGCTAATGATAGGGATAGAGCTTTAAGACAGTATGCCGTGCCAGTGTTTCATGATCTTAATTCGGGTATTAAGAGACCCGAAATTGAGGCACAACCATTCAAGTTGAAGCCAATCATGTTCCAGATGCTTCAGATAGTGGGCCAATTCAGTGGATGCCTACTGAAGATCCTCACCTGCACTTGAGACTGTTCATGGAGGTGAGCGACTCTTTCAAGTTAACCGGAGTACCCGAAGATGCATTATGATTGAAGTTGTTCCTATATTCACTAAGGGATAAAGCTCGAGCCTGGTTGAACTGATTGCCACCAAATTCAATTTCCACATGGCAAGAGTTAGTAGAAAGATTTCTCATAAAGTATTCCCCCTAGCAAGAATGCTAAGTTGAGGAACGAGATCACTTCCTTCCAACAAATGGATGATGAGTCCTTGTATGAGGCATGGGAAAGGTACAAAGAATTATTACGAAAATGCCCTCATCACAGAGTCCCACATTGTATCCAACTTGAGACATTTTATAATGGTCTCAATGTAACACCCCTAACCCGTATCCTTCGCCGAAATAGGGTTACAAGGTATTATCAATACATCACATCATAAAAACATACATTTCTCATACATTAAGAAATTTTAAATAAACACTGATCATCAACAATCACATTGTCCTTTACAAAAGCCTACAAGGCCTTAAACATGCTTTAGAAATGGTTTGAGACTAAACCGATAACATACCAAAACTTTGGAAACTTATAAATTTTTTCATGAAATCAGGGCGTGTGACCAGGCCATGTGACTCATTGTTTTGTTTTTTAATTAAGCTTTAGGGAACACACGACCATATATTAAGGCCATGTGTCACACATGGTCAAGCCACAAGCCCATGTGCTCAGCCGTGTGATGGGACCGCGTGACTCACACGGCCACCAGACATGCCCGTGTCACAGGCCTTGTGGAAACAGGGCATACATACTGACTTGGGTCACACGGCCAAGGACATGCCCATATACCGTGTAACTCATTATTTTGTTTCTTAATTAAGCTTCAAGGAACACATGACCGTGTACTAAGGCCATATGTCACACACGGTCGAGCCACACGCCCGTGTGCTCAGCCGTGTAGATGAAAAATAGGCTTATTTTAAGCCATATTTTCTCACCCAAATGCATTCACCTACAACAAGTCATATGATACCAATTTCATACACAAATAGGCAGCCAAACCATACCAATTTGATGCACAAATCATGCTATTACAATCCAATCAAATTATCTATTCATACATAACCATTTGACTAATAAAAAACTTACCAAATCAACTTGGTTCAATATCCATAATTCACCTATATAATTTGACTTATAAATTCAACTAACTCTACATCTTTACTAATATTACAACACATATATAACACCTATCATAATCAAGTCATGTAGCCACCAAGTTCGCATTCAAGTATCAAAACTAACCAAGCATATACATATCACTTACTAAATGACCATTGAGCTATTTGAACCATAATCAAACATACTAAGATATGCCATTTTACAAGGCAATATCCACACCAAACTAACATGAACATAGCTTAAACACATCAAATGTTACATAATTATTAAACTAATTCCAAATGACCAAGTAATTTCCAACCATTATAACAAATACCCTAGCCTATACATGTCATATAACCAAGTCACAAAGTGTATAAATACCAAAATCAATAGCCGGATAGTGTGATGCAATCTCTGTCGACTTTCAACCTGAGCGAATGTCTAAAACACTATAAAACATAGAAAAAGTACCCCAAGTAAGCTATAAAGCTTAGCAAGATCGTATAATAATAACTCATATTACAAAATAACCACATTACAAACAATTGCTCAAGTTATAGTATAACTTGTAATAGCCAGAATTTGGGCTTAATCGAAATAGTGATTTCGACATCACTAATCTGAGGTTGGAGAATTATTTCTAATATTATTTTATGTGTTATAGCATTTTTATAAGAGTGCATGAAAAATTTGAGGAATTTATTTACGCGAGTGAGGGTTTAATTGCAAAAACGACTAAATCGCATAAAGGGTAAAAGTTGTGAATTACTAGCAAATTGTGTTAAATAGCTATAGAACTAAAACTGGGTGTATTTAAAGAGAAAATAAACCCCTATTTTAGAGGTGGCCAACCATGGAGAGACAAAAGAATGGGAAAGTCAAAATTAGGTGGAGAATTTGGTAGCTATTTTGACTAGTTTTATAATTAAATAAAACAAAAGGCTATCATCTTTTTCTATCTTCTTCTTTCACTGAAATATTCAGCAAACTTAAGGGTTTTGAAGCTTCAAAATTTCAGCCACTCATCATCCTTACAAGTAAGTGATTTTGATGGTCTTTCTTGAAAAATTTTGTACTTTTGAGACCCTTGTAGCATAATCTACCTAATGAGGGGACTATTTTGCAAAATGATAGAAAGTTTAAAGATTCACCATGAAAGTGTGTGTGTTGTTGGCTGAAGTTTTATGGAAGAAAATGAATCATATTTGTTAAATAAACAACTTTTGTAAAAGAGTTTGCATGAAAACACTTAGGTTGGACCTAGTTGTGAAAATTGGTAAATTGTGTAGTAAATGCATGAAATAGTGGAAATTGTGGGCTGCCATAAGAGTGAAAAAGATTCGTTTAGGCTTGGTTAGTAAGGAAATTTGATAAAAATCAATTTCTGAGCCAAGGGATATAATGGTCATTTTGCTAAAGTTTAAGGGCAAAATGGTCATTTTGCCAAGTTATGAATTTTGAATTGTCTAGATTAATATAGTGATTAAATTAGTGAAATTTTGTTATTTTAAATCAAGAAGTATAAAATCCAGACCTAGACCGGGGAAGGCCAAGCAAATGGATTAAATAAAAAATCATTCACCTTTTGTATATTGAGGTAAGTTGTAAGTAAATAACACAACTTTTCTATTATTATGCATGAGATTATCAAATTTGCATGAAATGAATAAATGTTAAAATGATTTATGCATGAGAACATTTCTTTAGTATGAAATGATCAATCATGATTTTGAGTAATGAAATGATGAGACCATATGTGATAAACCCTGTTGAACCATAGGAATAGACTGGATATTCATGCCATGATACTAGGGTAGATACGAGAGCTAGTGTAAGACCATGTTTGGGACATGGCATCGGCCTGGTTACGTGTTAGTGTAAGACCATGTCTGGGACATGGCATCGACACGGATATGTGCTAGCCAGTGTAAGACTATGTTTGGGACATGGCATCAGCGTTAATACGAGTGCTAGTGTAAGACCATGACTGGAACATGGCATCGGCTCGGATATGTGTCAGTGTAAGACCATGTCTGGGACATGGCATAGGCATGGATAGAGGTGAGCCAGTGTAAGACCATGTTTGGGACATGGCATCAGCCTCGATACATTGAGAGTCAGTGTAAGACCATGTCTGGGACATGCATTGACTTGACATGTGAGCTAGTGTAAGACCATGTCTGGGACATAGCATCGGCTTGATACCCTATGTAAAAGGCTCATTGTATATCCTTTCATATTCTAAATGGTTCAACGGGAAATTTAAAATTAGTATAAGATCGAGAGATATTATGATTACCTTGTGAGTGGTACAGGAACCTAAATGAAATGTATGAAATGTGAGCTTAGTAATATGTCGTATGATTAATAAAGGATGGAAACAAGTAAGTTATGTTTGTGGCCATTCTTTGTATCATGCACAAATTGTGATGTATTGAAAGCATGTTATAGCATGGTAAATTGTTGTCTTTTATTTACTTGCAGCTTACTAAGCTTTGTGCTTACTCTCTCTCTCCTTTCCATTTTCTTATAGTGCCACTTAACTAGCTCGTGGATCAAAAGACGTCGGAGACAATGATCACACTATCAAAAAAAGCCCTTGGTATAGTTAGTTTTAATGTTTTGAGTATGGCATGTGTAGGGACTTATTCTTTTTGTCAAGTGTCATATTGTTTTGGTGCCATATGTGTTGGCTTGACATTGAATTTAATTCATTTTGTGTAAGGCCATGTATGATGGCTAATACTTACTGTTGATATATGGAAATGTTGATGTTTTCCTAATTGTGTACTTGTTTAGTTGAGGATATGATATGTCAATGTGAGAATGGCTAATTGTGGTTGTTTTGTTGAGTATTTATGCCATGTTATGTATGGGTAGCATTGGTATGTGTTTGACTTTGTTTCAGGTGGCAAAAGGCTTGGTAGATAACTTTGTTTTGTCTACATGGGTAGAGACACGGGCGTGTGCCTAGGCAATGTGTGACACACGGTCAGCCCCACGGGCGTGTGGTTAGGCTATGTGTTCTCTGTACCTTGGATTGGTAAAATTAAATGCCCAGTAGTAAACACACAGGCTGAGACATGGCCATGTGTCTCAACCGTGTAAAAGACACGGCCTAGCACACGGGCGTGTGCTACGACTGTGTGACCCTTAAGAGTTGCTGATGCCAGAAACAGAATACCAAGGTTTTTGTATGTAACACCCTAAACCCAGCCCAGACGTTACGGCCAAGTCTGGTGAGTCACATTACCTACAACTAACCATGTGACCTAGTTACTAAAATTTGGGCGAGCTTGCAAAACTGATAATAAAGTTTTAAGAGAAATTCCCGGTTTATTGGTAATCGTTCTATCTATTACCAATTATTAAGAGATTTATTATAAAATTTAACTTTGTTACTCGATTGAACTGTGTGACTGGTTTTGAAAACGTTTGATTAATTTTGAGAAAACCTGCGCAGCTATATTCAAAATAATTAGAGTATAGTAAAAATAAATAATAAAAAACCCATAGTAAAATAATTAGAGCGGCCTTATTACAAAACCCAAATTAAAAATAGAAATGATTAAAATAAATATTAAAATAATTAACTTAATTAAAGGGAAAGGTCGTCTATGTGGCCACTCTGAATCCTTCCCAGCTCCAAGTCCACCAATCTAGGGTTTACCTACAAGGACGGAAGAAAAGGGGTGAGTTTGGACACTCAGTGTGCAAAGTAAGCCCATCTAGAGCCCAAATCAGCTCAAGCCCATTGGGCCTAAGCCCTATCCAGTCTCAGTAATAACTGGGCCGAAGCTCTATGCAGATACAGTAAACTGGGCCTTAGCCCTTTTCAGATAATAGTACGGCCTATAGGCCCATTACAGAAATAGAACAGATATCATTATGAACGCAAACCCAAACCTAACCTAAGTCTAACCACTACACTCCACCTGTACCAGCCCTACACTCTATGTGGGGAATAACTCAACCCACCCAGCTTACACTCCACAGTTGCAGCATAGCTGCTCAGATAACAGTGTAACGAGGCAAAGCCCCTTTAGTATGTGGTCAAGCCACTATCAGTACTTCCTCCATCAATAACCCAGTCCCATGCAACAGATAATCATATAGTGAACAGAAATAGAAAAACATGCATTTCAGTCAGATTTAGCCCTAGGGGTATAACGATCATTTTGCACCTAGGGGTAAAATAGTAATTTTCCACCCTTAAGGGGTATTTCAGTAATTATTCTAATTTTAGGGTTTTATGCATATTTCTATCAGTAATAGTCTAATTTTCATCTCAGTAGCTTATTTAGCCCATCTTAACAGTTTTTAGTTATTTGGCCCTGAAACCCCTAATGGGCCCTACAGTGTCTAATAGCTACTTTAGCCCATTTAGTCCAAATTTTATGATGGTTCACCAGTTTTAACAGTTTTAGACCTACAGTCTACCAGAACATGCTTATTGCCTATTTTTACCTATATGGGCCCGTAAGCCCATTGAGCCTGAATTTAGCCCATCGAGGCCCAAACTTACCGAAGTCCATGAAATTGCACACTCATCCATCTTACCATTTGTGATTACAGATCTCACTAGTTCCAACTGACTTACGAGTGCTCACACGCTCGCAAGCCTATAAAATGCTGAAATTTCGGTATTTTAGCTTTTCGGCTTTTACCGATTTAGACTACAGAAGGGTGTTTGTTTACATACCTGATTTGCGACGGACAACGACAAGATCTGCTCCAACACAATCCTACATTCGTTTAGATCAAGTTAACATCTAAAAATCAAATCGAATTACCACTACTACCCAACATACATATTCAGCCACCATGACCTTAGTCTCTTGTACACTTACCTTTGCTGAAACTATGCCTAGATCTTAGATCTAGTTGCTCCACTGGTTCTATCCTTCAACACTCCTTAATTGATCCCCTTCAGTCCACCCTAGCACATAATGAATCGATTAATGAGATCTATAGAACATTTAGCCCCAATCGACAGTTACCTTCTATATGGGTTTTCGGCTTTTCCTTAAATCCTGAAATAATGAATAAAATAGAGATTTCGAGCACTTACCAAAGGTTCTCTTAACCAGAACTATTCCAATCTCGTTTCTAACTCAGATCTGACGTAGATCTGGCCTCTAAATACCGATAGAGAATGAATCTAGAGATCTTTCGGCTTTTGGTATAACAAAGGTAAAAGAAAGGTGAAAGCTTTGTAATGAGAGGATGAAGATGTCGACAGGACTATTAAGGTAGGGAGATTCCGCTTAAAAGAGAAGAAAAGAATAGAGTACTTAATCAAGAAGAAATTGGCACAATACAACTACTCTTCGGGTTTTTAGCTTTTACGAGTATTCGGCTATGGAGGTTGAATGGGAGAGGTTTTATGATTGGCACGGCAAAGGAGATGGAGAAGAAGATGAGAAGTGAAAAGGAGAGGGAAAGGTTGATAGGTTCGACTTATAGGAAATTAAAGAAGAAAGGGATGGAAGAAAGAAAGAGATGAGAAGAGAAGATTGAAAGCAGAGAGGAGATTCGGCTAGGTGAAGAAGTCGGCAATGGAAAGCTTAAGGTTTAGGGTTTTGGCTTTTAGAATAGTAGAAAGAAAAGCATGAATTGAAAGGGCCTTACTACTAAACCTATTCAGCACTTAGGGTAATTGACAAAATCCCGAAGGCCACCCTAAAACAATCGTCCACAAAGAACAAATGCCGAATTGCTACCTAAACTTCCCTAGCAGAATGCACACTAAGCCATCATGCCCCAAACGGCAATACTTCCCATCAAGAGTCCCCCAATCGGCCATCACATGCCATATTTCAAACTTCCTAAAATCTCTCCCTAATCTATCTACTCAAATCTCATGCCCAATTCAAATTCTTTTCATCAGAGTTTTACTTGAGTTCCATTACATGACCAGCATATGCATAAAAATAAAAACACCATACTACTTACCATGCAACTAGAACCTTGGCCTTAACACTCAGTCCACACGCCACTTTTTTAGGCATTTAAGTGGCACCACATTGCCACTCTACCAAGGGTTCTCTTGTGTCTTATTTTACTAAGTTTTTCTTAAAAGCCCACTTAGCCAAGTCCCCTTCACTTTAAAATTCAAAGTTGATATTTTTGCCGGGTTTCATCTTAGGCTTGGGCCTTCTAAAGGCCTACTAACACACTTAAACACAAATTTAATAATCAAAACACCAAAATTTCAAGATTTCACCAAAATCACAAAAATCCCAAAAATTCCCAAAAATCAAGGCGTTACATTGTACACGGGCTACGACACGGGTGTGTCATGCCCGTGTGAGGGAGACGGGCGTGTGCCAGGCCTTGTGAAACCCTTGTAGGTTTGATGTTAGATAATAAATCCATACAGACGAGGGGCACGGGCGTGTCCCTAAATGCTTAGACTGTGTGCACCACATGGGCCTTCAGCACAACCTTGTATAAAGGCCACACGGGTGTGTGCCCTATTTTTAGTGGATTGTTTTAAGTTGTCTGAGCACTCGGAATGGATTTGAATGGTTTCTAAAACATGTTTTGGGCTTCGTAGGTCCATATTAAAGGTCGTAAGATAAGATTTTGAAAAGGTTTAAATTTGGAATGAAGTTTTATGAATAAAAAAATGTAAGTTTGCATGTGTTTTAGTAAGGTAATATCTCGTACCCTATTTCGGTGTCGGATACAGATAAGGGGTGTTACATTTAGTGGTATCAGAGCTATAGTTTAGTCGATTCTAAGACTAACCTAGCTTGTGTACGATAATTTTAATATGATAGTGTGACAACTCCTAATGATTATAAATTGTATTTCTCATATAGTAAATAGATCCTGGCGGAGCTATGGCAGATGATATGGAGAGTAATGCGCCAGCTTCTGCTGAAGGGACTGTGCTAGTTGAGAGTGTGCTCAAGACGATAAGTCAGCGGAGGGGCTGGAAAAGCCTACCTCCAGATGATGAATGTTTGGTACATAGAGTTTATTTGAACAAATCAGAATACTCCACCTGCCCCATCTCCTCTGATACCTTAGCCTGCCCCTATAGCTCATTAAGGAGCAAACATGATTAGAAGAGAGAAACCATCGGTAGATAGAATTAGAAAATATGGGGCCGAGGAATTTAGGGCAAACAAAGTTGATAACCCAAAGAGAGTAGAGTTCTGGTTAGAGAATACCATTAGGGTATTTGATGAGCTATCATGTACGCCTGAATAGTGCATGAAATGTGTGGTATCATTATTGCAGGATTCATCCTACCAATGATGGAATCTTTCGTGTTAGTGGTACCGAAAGAGAGAGTGACTTGGGAATTTTTCTTGGAGGAGTTCCGTAAGAAGTAAATTAGCCAAAGGTTTATAAACTAGAAAAGGAAGGAATTTCTCGAATTAAAACAAGGTTGAATGATAGTGATGGAATACGAGCGCGAGTTCGTAAGGCTTAGCAAATATACATGGAAGTACATGTCTACCAAAGCCATAATGTGTAGAAGGTTTGAAGACAGTCTGAATGAGGACATTCGGTTGTTGGTTAGCATCTTAGAGTTGAAAGAATTTGTAGTGACCGTTGATAGGGCATGTAAGGCCGAGAAGTTGGCCAAAGAAAAAAAGAAGAGCTGATATGGAGTCTCGTAACTTAAGGAAAAGACAGATGGGGAAATCACTTCAATCCTCTTCTAAAAAGTCAAGAGAATTTACTACCCGATCTAATGCTTCAGTGGGATTTTTGGGCAGAAACAAGAATAAGCAGCATACGACATCCAAAGCCTAGACCACTTCCATTGCGAGTGTGCGTAATGCTCGACCAAATAGACCTGAGTGCTCGCAGTGTGGTAGACGACACTTCGGCGAGTGTCGAGGAAATGAAAGACGTTGCTTCAAGTGTGGTTCACTAGACCACTTCATCCGAAATTGCCCTGAGTTGGATAAGAAAGATAAAAGGGAAATCACGAGAGCAAATAGTGCTCCTTCGAGAGGTAGACCACAGAGGAACCCGGGTAGTGGGGCAAGTAACAGAGGTGCCCCTAGAGATTCTACTATTAGGTCTGAGGGCAGAGTGCCTGCGAGGACCTATGCTATTCGTGCCCATGAGGAGGCTTCGTCTCCTGATGTGATTACGGGTACCTTTTCTATTTATGATATTTCTGTGATAGCTTTGATTGATCCAGGGTCTACCCATTCCTATATTTGGATAAAATCGGTGTCTAAAATGAAAATGCTAGTTGAGTCTACTGAATTCGTGGTAAAGGTGTCTAACCCACTAGGCAAGCATGTACTAGTTGATCAAGTGTGTAGGAATTGTCCCCTAATAATTAGAGGTCATTGCTTTCTGGCTAACTTAATTTTATTGTCGTTCGATGAATTTGATATAATCCTTGGTATGGATTGGTTAGCTACTCATGATGTAGTAGTAAATTGTGGGAGAATATTTATTGAGCTAAAATGTGAAAACGAGGATGTTCTTTAGGTTGAATCAGGTGAACCAGATGGCTTGCCGGTTGTAATGTCTTGTATGACAGCTCAGAGGTACTTGGAAAAAGGGTATGAGTCATATCTTGCTTTCATGTTGAATACCCAAGTTTCGGAAGCAAAGATTGAGTTAGTGCCAGTGGTAGGTAAGTATCAAGATGTATTTCTGGAAGAGTTACCCGGATTGCCTCCAAATAAGGAAGGTGAGTTTGGTATCGAGTTGGTCCCTGGTATGGTACCCATATCGATTGCCCCGTTTAGGATGGCCCTGACAGAGTTAAAGAAATTAAAAGTTCAGGTTAACAGATAAAGGTTTTGCGAGACTGAGCTATTCTCTGTTGGGGTGCTCCAGAATTATTTGTGAAGAAAAAGGATGGTTCGATGAGATTGTGCATAGACTATCGTCAGCTCAACAAGGTTACAATAAAGAATTAAGTACCCATTGCCTAGAATTGATGACTTGTTCGATCAATTGAAGGGAGCTACCATGTTTTCTAAGATAGACCTAAAATCGAGTTATTACCAGTTGAGAGTCATGGAACAAGATGTGCTGAAAACTACCTTTTGGACGAGGTACGACCACTATAAGTTCCTCGTCATGCCCTTTCGCTTGATAAATGCTCCTGTAGTGTTTATGGACTTGATGAACCGCATTTTCTGGCCCTACTTGTACAAGTTCATCGTGGTCTTTATCGATGATATACTTATTTATTTACGTGATGAGAGTGAGCCTGCGGAGCATTTGAGAACTATGTTGCAAACCTTGAGAGTCAAGCAATTGTATGCCAAGTTTAGTAAGAGGGAATTTTGGCTACGAGAGGTCAGATTTTTGAGACATATTGTGTTGGGAGATGGGATTAGAGTTGACCTGATCAAGATCTTAGCTATTGTTGAATGGAAACCACCTAGAAATGCATTAGAGATTGGGAGTTTTTTAGGCCTAACGGGCTACTACCAACAATTTGTTAAAGGGTTTTCAATGATAGCTACTCCGATGACAAGACTGCTACAAAAGGACATCAAGTTTGAATGGACAGAAAAGTGCCAACAAAGTTTTGAGACACTAAAAGCTTTGTTGACCGAAGCCCCAGTATTAATGCAACCAGAACTGGGAAAGGAATTTGTAGTGTATAGCAATGCATCCTTGAATGGATTAGGGTGTGTGCTCATGCAAGAAGGCAAGGTGATTGCCTATGCTTTGAGGCAACTAAAGCCAAACAAGAGAACCTACCTGACCCATGATTTAGAGCTGGCATCCATCGTGTTTGCATTGAAGATATGGAGACACCACTTGTATGGTGAGAAATGTCGGGTATTTATAAACCACAAAAGTTTAAAGTATTTAATGACCCAAAAGGAGTTGAACTTACGACAACGAAGATGGTTAGAGCTGATTAAGGATTACGAGTTGATAATTGACTATCACATTGGGAAGGCGAATGTAATTAGTTGATGACGCTTTGAGTAGAAAATCATTGTTCACTTTGAGGGCCATGAATACACAATTGTCTGTAACTAATGATGGTTTAATCTTAGCTGAGTTTAGAGCTAGACCAACATTCTTGCAAGAAATTTATGAAGCCCAGAAAGGTGATAAAGAATTGCAAGTCAAGATGACACAGTGCGAGACGAGTGATGAATCAGATTTTCAAATCGGTACCGACAGTTGCTTGATGTTTCGAGATAGAGTGTGTGTACCTAAAAACGATGAGCTTATATAGAGGATTTTGCAAGAGGCACATAGTAGTTGCTTGTCTATACATCCAGGTAGTGTGAATTTTATAATGACTTGAAGAAAATGTATTGGTGGTCAGGCATGAAGAGAGAAATATCGAAGTTTGTCTCTAAGTGCCTAATTTGTCAGCAAGTAAAATTTGAACACCAAGTTCCTTCGGGTTTACTTCAACCAGTGATGGTTCCTGAGTGGAAATGGGACCGAGTTACCATGGACTTCGTATCAAGGCTGCCTTTGTTGCCAAAGAAGAAAGATGTAGTATGGGTTGTTCTGGATAGACTAACAAAGTCGGCTCACTTTATACCAGTGCGTATTGATTTCTCACTTGAGAAACTAGCTGATTTGTATATCTTCGAGATTGTGAGACTTCACGGAGTACCCTTATCGATCAATTCGAATAGAGATCTAAGGTTTACGTCACGATTTTGGAAGAAGCTGTAAGAAGCTTTGGGGACAAAACTGAACTATAGTACAGCTTTCCACCCTCAGGCTGATGGTCAGTCGTGAAGGGTGATTCAGATTTTAGAAGACATGTTATGGTGTTGTGTTCTTGAGTTTCAGGGAAGTTGGGAAAACTATTTACCGTTGGTTGAATTCACCTACAACAATAGTTATCAGTCGAGTCTTAAAATGGTGCCTTATAAGGCTTTGTATGGGTGCAAGTGTCGAACACCCTTGTATTGGTCAGAATTTAAAGATAATTAGATACACGGGGTCAATTTAGTAAAAGAGACTGAAGAGAAAGTTAAGATAATTCGTGATTGCTTGAAAGCAGCCTCAGATAGACAGAAATCCTACATGGATTTGAAACAAAAAGAGATTGAGTTTCAAGTCGGGGATAAAGTGATTTTTGAAAGTATCCTCGTGGAAGAAAATCCTTCGATTCGGTAGGAAACGCAAATTAAGCCCGCGGTTTATTGGACCTTATGAGGTGACAGAGGGAATTGGATTGGTGGCATATCGATTAGCCTTACCTCGTGAGTTGGAGAAAATCCATGATGTCTTCCATGTATTGATGTTACGTAGCTACTGTTCCGACCCTTCACACGTGATGACACCGACAGAGGTTGAGATTCAACCGGATATGACCTATGGCTCGGGAGGTCAAGAAATTGAGGACTAAAAGCATAGTGCTTGTAAAGGTTTATGGCATAGATATGGAGTCAAGGAAGCTACATGGGAACCCAAGGAGACTATGAGAGATCAATACCCGAACTTGTTCACTAGTAAGATTTTCGGGGACGAAAATCCCTAAGGGGGAGAATTGTAACAGCTTGAATTTGGACTTAGTCGAAATAGTGATTTTGAAATCACTAACCCGAGGTTGGAAATTATTTCTAATATTATTTATGTGTTATAACATTTTTATAAGAGTGCATGAAAAATTTGGGGAATTTATTTACGCGATTGAGGGCTTAATTGCAAAAAATGACTAAATCGCATAAAGGATAAAAGTTGTGAATTACTAGTAAATTATGTTAAATAGCTATAGAACTAAAATTGGGGGTCTTTAAAGAGCAAGTAGACCCCTATTTTCGAGGTCGTCGGCCATGGAGAGACAAAAGAATGGGAAAGTCAAAATTAGGTAGAGAATTTGGTAGCTATTTTGACTAGTTTTATAATTAAATAAAACAAAAGGCTATCAACTTTTTCTATCTTCTTCTTCCACCGAAATATTCAACAAACTTAAGGGTTTTGAAGCTTCAAAATTTCAGCCACTTATCATCCCTACAAGTAAGTGATTTTGATGGTCTTTCTTGAAAAATTTTGTACTTTTGAGACCCTTGTAGCCTGAGCTATCTAATGAGGGGACTATTTTGCAAAATGATAGAAAGTTTAGAGATTCACCATGAAAGTGTTTGTGTTGTTGGCTGAAGTTTTATGGAAGAAAATGAATCATAGTTGTTACATGAAAACAGTTAGGTTGGACCTAGTTGTGAAAGTTGGTAAAGTGTGTAGTAAATGCATGAAATAGTGGAAATTGTGGGCTGCCATAAGAGTGAAAAAGATTCGGTTAGGCTTGGTTAGTAAGGAAATTTTATAAAAATCAGTTTCTGAGCCTAGGGGTAAAATGGTCATTTTGCTAAACTCTAAGGGCAAAATGGTCAATTTGCCAAGTTATGAATTTTGAATTGTCCAAATTAATATAGTGATTAAATTAGTGAAATTTTGTTATTTTAGATCAAGAAGTACGAAATCTGGACTTAGATCGGGGGTAGGCCAAGCAAACAGATTAAATAAAAAATCGTTCACCTTTTGTATACCGAGGTAAGTTGCAAGTAAATAATACAACTTTTCTATTATTATGCATGAGATTATCAAATTTGTATGAAATGAATAAATGTGAACATGATTTATGCATGAGAACATTTATTTAGTATGAAATGATCAATCATGATTTTGAGTAATGAAATGATGAGACCATATGTGATAGAACTCGATTGAACCATAAGAATAGACTGGATATTCATGTCATGATACTAGGGTAGATACGAGAGCTAGTGTAAGACCATGTCTGGGACATGGCATCAGCCTCGTTACGTGTTAGTGTAAGACCATGTTTGGGACATGGTATCGACACGAATATGTGCTAGCTAGTCGAAGACCATGTTTGGGACATGTCATCAGCATTAATACTAGTGCTAGTGTAAGACCATGTCCGAGACATGGCATCAACCTCGACAAGCAAGCTAGTGTAAGACCCTGTCTAGGACATGACATCGGCTTGGATATGTGTCAGTGTAAGACCATGTCTAGGACATGGCGTCGGCACGGATAGAGGAGAGCCGGTGTAAGACCATGTCTGGGACATGCGTTGACTTGACATGTGAGCTACTGTAAGACCATGTCTAGGACATGGCATCGGCTTCATACCCTATGTAAGAGGCTCATTGTATATCCTTTCGTATTCTAAATGGTTCAACAGGAAATTTAAAATTAGTATAAGATCGAGAGATATTATGATTACCTTGTGAGTGGTGCAAGTACCTAAATGAAATGTATGAAATGTGAGCTCAATAATATGTCGTATGATTAGTAAAGGATGGAAACAAGTAAGTTATGTTTGTGGCCATTCTTTGTATCATGCACAAATTGTGATGTATTGAAAGCATGTTATAGCATGGTAAATTGTTGTCTTTTATTTACTTGCAGCTTACTAAGCTTTGTGCTTACTTTCTCTCTCCTTTCCATTTTCTTATAGTGCCATTTAACAAGATCGTGGATCAAAAGACGTCGGAGACAATGATCACACTATCAAAAAAAGCCCTTGATATAGTTAGTTTTAATGTTTTGAGTATGGCATGTGTAGGGACTTATTCTTTTTATCAAGTGTCATATTGTTTTGGTGCCACATGTGTTGGCTTGACATTGAATTTAATTCATTTTGTGTAAGGCCATGTATGATGGCTAATACTTACTGTTGATATCTGGAAATGTTGATGTTTTCCTAATTGTGTACATGCTTGGTTGAGGATATGATATGTCAATGTGAGAATGTCTAATTGTGGTTGTTTGGTTGAGTATTTATGCCATGTTATGTATGGGTAGCATTGGTATGTGTTTGACTTTGTTTTAGGGTGGCAAAGGGCTTCGTAGATAGCTTGTTTTGTCTACATGAGTAAACACACGGGCGTCTGTCTAGGTCGTGTGTGACACACGGTCAGCCCCACAAACGTGTGGTTAGGCCGTGTGTCCCCTGCACCTTGGATTGATAAAATTAAATGCCCAGTAGTAAACACACGGGCTGAGACACGGCCGTGTGTCTCAACTGTGTGGAAGACACGGCCAAGCACACGGGCGTGTGCTATGGCCGTGTGACCCTTAAGAGTTGCTAACGTCAGAAACAGAATACCAAGGTTTTTGCACACAGGCTACGACACGGGCGTGTCATGGCCGTGTGAGGGACACGAGCTGAGCACACGGGCGTGTGCCAGGCCGTGTGAAAACCCCTATAGGTTTGATGTTAGATAATAAATCCTCATGGACAAGGGGCACGGGCGTGTTCCTAAATGCTTAGGCCGTGTGCACCATACGGGCCTTCAGCACGGCTTTGTATAGAGGCTACACAGGCATGTTGCCCATTCACACTGGTGTGTGCCTTATTTTTAGTGGATTTTTTTAAGTTGTCTGAGCACTCGGAATGGATCTGAATGGCTTCTAAAACATGTTTTGGGCCTCGTAGGTCCATATTAAGGGTCGTAAGACGAGATTTTGAAAAGGTTTAAATTTGGAATGAAGTTTTATGAATCGGAAATGTGAGTTTGCATGTGTTTCAGTAAGGTAATGCCTCGTACCTTATTCCGACGTCGGATACGGGTAAGGGGTGTTACATAACTCATTTGATGTCGTCATTCTACCTCATATTCATGCACATAGTTAACCAAATTTTCCATGATTTTATTCATTTCAAAGCTAGTATGACTCTTTTACTTCTTATCAATTCATTTTCATTTACAAATACATAAGCAACTATATATAAACTTTATTCGATCCATTATCCATCACATCTCTTCAGCCAAATGAATTATGTAAAATATCATTAAATAACTATATTTCTCACACAATGTGCCAAATATATATAATTCACATAACTATAGCTCATATCATATATATCATTCAATTCATACCTCACTATAGCCAAATAAACAAATTTTGGTATAAAATATAACTATACACTAATATTTCTCATTTCATATTCATGATACACTATGAACTCACTAAATTACCTTCATTTTATTCTCACATAGGTTCTGTACGTACCTATTTTACTTAATTCAGTTGTATTTTCATTCTCGTCTTAACTTTACCTAATGAACCATTCAGAAACGTTAAGGATACTCAGAAGTCTTGTATATCACATACAATGCCAAATCCCAAATATGGTCTTACATGTTACTACATATTGGTGCCAATAGCCCAACTATGGTCTTACATGAAATCTCATATTGATGCCATTGTCTCAAACATGGTCTTACACGAAATCTCATAACGATGCCAATGTCCCAAACATGGTCTTACACGTAATCACATATCAATGCCATAACCCAGCTATGGTCTTATACGAAATCATATATCGATGCCATATCTCAGATATGGTCTTACACGAAGTCTCATATATCGATGCCATAGCCCAACTATGGTCTTATTTAAAATCATGTACTGCCATGGTCCAACCTTGGTCTTTTCCATCAATTCGTCTTTCACTACAAAACGATTATGATCGATCCTACATTTTAACTTGTTTCGAACATTTAATTTAAGATTCCACAATTAAATCAATTATATGAATAAAATCATACTATCATTCATTAATTACATAAATATACATTGAAGTTCGATTATACGAACTTACCCCGTTTACTGTAACGACAAATTAGGTCGACTAATCCGATACTTTTTTTCCCCAATTCTAGATCCCAATCTCGCTTTTCTCAATCTATATAATATCAAAATTTACACATTTAGGCATATTTACAAATTAGCCCCTAAACTTTCACATTTTTGCATTTTAGTCCTTATCACCTAAAATCACAAATTCATTCAATTTAATACAATTACAAGCTGGCTGAATTTTACCCATTCATAAACCAGCCCATATTTTTATTTAATCACACTTTTACCGTATAATTTAGCGCATTTCTCAATTTAGTCCTTAATTGACATTTTTTTCAAAAATCACCTTTACAAAAACTATTAATCTAACATTAAACCTTCCAAATCTATCATCAATCATCAAATTACTCAAACATTCAACAATGGCTACATGTTAAATCTTTAACAGTTTTGACATCTAAGGTACATGCTAGCTAGAATATGAAGCATCGATCTCAAAAACATAAAAATCATTAAAAATAGAGCTAAAACCGTAACTAATTGAGCATTTGAAGCTTGGACGAACCAAAGCTTCTCCCATGGCTAATTTTAGGTTGAAAATTCGGTGGAAGGGATGATAAAAATAAGGATTTTGGTTTTTGTTTTATTAATATTAACGTTTATTCACAATTTACTTAATTAACCTTTTAAAAACACTAGTACTTACACCAATTGCCACTCCACTATCAGCCACTAACTCATAAATGGGCTATTTGCCACATAAGGACCTCCATATTTAAGTTCTATAGCTATTTGACACCATTAGCTTATAGAACGCAACTTTTACGCTTTACGCGATTTAGTCCTTTTTACCGAATTAAGCTCTCAAATGATAAAATTTCTTCACAAAATTTTTACACAATCATAATATCATACTGTAGATATTAAAATAATAATAAAATAAATTTTTTGATGTCAAATTTGTGATCCTAAAACCACTGTTCCAATTTGACCCAAAAACAGGCTATTACACTCAATGCTCACATGAGGATGGTAGTGGACGCTTCTGCTAACGGTGCTCTCCTTTCTAAGTCTTATAATGAGGCTGATGAAATCATGAGATGATTACAAGCAAAAATTATCAATGGCAAACTAATCAAGCAGTGTCAGGAAGGCGAGTTGCTGAATACATGAAATAGATGCTCTTACTTCACTCGCATCTCAAGTATCCTTAATATCCTCAATGTTAAAAACTCTTACCACTAATGGGTCTAATAGTTTTGCAACACAGCCACCGAACCATTTTAAAATATAGCCTGTGTCTATTATGGGGAAGGACATTTGTTTAAGGAATGTCCATCAAACTTAAAATCAGTATATTACATTTATAACCAGAACCAAAATCGAGGAAGGCAATTTTGCAATCCAATTTCTATAACCCATCATGGCGAAACCACCCAAATTTTTCCTAGAGTAACCAAGGGGCTGGAACTAGTAACACTTACGCCCAACCTAGGCCAACTTAGCCACCTATTTTCTGCAACAAGTTCAGAAACCAGCCCAAGCTAAACCATCTAATAGCTTACAGAGACTATTGAAGGCATACATGACAAAAAGTGATGCCACTCTAAGGAATTTAGAGAATCAAGTGGGCCAACTCGCTACAGAACTCAGGAACTGACCACAAGATGCTTTACCTAGTGATACAGAGAACCCAAAGAATCCAAGGAAGGAGCATTGTAAAGTGTTAACATTGAGGAGCAGAAAGACTTTAGAGCCCAACAACGTCAAAGTTGAAAAGGAGCCAGCTGATGCTCAAGACTCAGAGGAAGTTCAACTGAGTGTTGAATTTCCAGTTTCACCGGAACTAGAATCTACAAAATCTGACAAGGTAACTTCAGAACCAGCTAATCCTAATCAACTAACAACTTCGTTAGATGCAGATTTGCCACAGAGAACAAATCAACCAGTTCTAGTAAAGAAACCTCCACCACCATACCCTTAAAAACTTCAGAAGCAGAACAGGAGATTCAATTCAAGAAGTTCCTAGACGTACTCAAGCAACTTCATATCAACATCCCATTGGTTGAAGCACTTGAACAAATGCTGAACTATGTCAAATTCATGAAAGATATTGATGCGATCCCGGTCACATCATGTTTCAATACTTTTCGACGACATCAAAATTGGCCCAAGGGCGAGGGGCCCAAGTACAAAATGAAGCTTTTAAATTCAGTTTGTTAATTTGGTTGCTAGAAAATAAGGACTTTGATTTATTTATTTTAGTTATTTTGTGTCTTTAATTATGTTATAGTTTGAACATCATTAATATACATTTTTAATTAATGTTTTGCATTATTAATCTACATCTTTTAATTGTTACATGCATATGGGTTCTACATTTAATAAAGTCATGCATTATCTAACTCTCATGTTAGTTAGGTTTGCATCATAAATTATGACATGTATTATGCAACTCCCATGTTAGTTAAAGTTTGCATCTTTAAATGGAGTCATGCATTAATTAACTCATTTGTTCATTTAGTTTACATCTTAATTAAATCATGCATTTAAACATCTTAGTTGTTTAGTTAGTGTGATATTTAATTTGGCTGTTACTTTTTAATGCATAAGTTATAGTGTGTTTAGTTTTTCTTAAATAAATTAATTGTGTGTTCAATAGTTTGTTGTAGGAAAGTCCAAAAGGCTGGTTACATATTTTAAAGCTACAATAGGGGTGTTGGTTTGCCAAGAAGAATCAAATGCTGTCACATTCAAATGGCTGTTTAGTTTTGGCATAAAAGAGTGTGCATTTGGTCACTTAATTGCTGGTGCATAAAGGGAACGTTTTTGGTGGATATTGAAGAACTCAAAAGCGCATCATGGTGGCTTATTAAATGGACCAAGAGTGACTCTTCAAGTTTGATTAGTTTTTGGAGTTTTTATTCTTCATTATGACGCCATTAAAAGATGAAGTTACACAAGCTTTATGATCCGGTTACAAGGGAGCTGAAGGGACATCAACTAAGCACAATAAGAACACATTAAGTCTTCATTAATGGATACATGTCTTTTCATCTACATCAGGATCAAATGAAGAGACATGACCATTGGATTCCCTACATGAGTTAAAAATGAAATTAAAGCTTGTAATAACCTTAGTTAATTGCTAAAGGTAAAAGGTCACAAATAAGCATTTGAATTGTAACACCCCAAACCTGACCTAGACATTATAGCCGAATCTAGCGGTGTCACATTGGAGTGTTTTTCGAAAATTGGTTCTTGCTTGTTCTTGTTGATAAACCCCTTAGAAAGTGACAGCCTCTTCGTTAAAATCTCAATTTTTTTGTCATTTGTTAACCAATTTAAAACGTTATTACTTTTAAAATGTGGTTTGTGTTTGTTGCGAAAACTTTCATAATAAATTACGAATACGTGGTGTTTTAAAAACAATTACCCTTTTATGAAAACCACGTCCTACTACTATCAGATATGATGTAAAGTAACCAAATTAACAGTTAAAAATTAAAGAGGCCTTATTACATAACAGAAACCCAAATGAAATATTTATAATCCAAACTAATAAAAAACCAGTACGAAAGTGAGGCCACCATCGCTCCTTGCAGCACCGAACCGCCTAACGTTGGGGATTACCTGTACAGTTAAAAGAAGGGGTGAGTTTACAAAAACTCAGTGTGTAATCCCCTATCAATCAAACAGTAAATAGTGCCTACAGAAATAGTCTAGGCCTGAGCCCTATTCAGTAACAGTGTAGTCTGGGCTTTAGCCCTATACAGTAACAGAATGGGTCTAAGCGTAATACAATATCAAAATAGTGTAAATATACAACCCACCCCAATCCAGCCAACACACCACCTATACCAACTAACACACCATGTGGGGATAAAATCGACCTATCCAGCCAGCACACTAATAGCGCAGCATAGCTGCTAGTAGTAATAACGTAGCAAATCTGCTAGTGACAGTAAATGTGGCAAAGCCACTAGAATCAGAAAAGGTGGCAAAGCCACCAGTAACAGAAAATACGTGGCAAAGCTACTATACGTACTTCCTCCATATCAGCATCTCAACCCCATGTAGTATGACGTGTCATAAATATTACGTGTATGCAGTATGTCACACTCAGTATCAGTCATATAAATATCATACACACATCAATCAACCTACCACTAGGGGTGTAACGGTCATTTCGTCAGTTAAGGGTAAAGCGGTAACTTTACCCCTCAGGGGTATTTTGGTCATTTTACTAATCTTGGGGTCTTAGTACATATAGCGACCCTTCAGAAGGTCTACAGTCGTCTCAAACGGCTCAAATAACCTAAATGGTCATAATAGGATAAATGGGCCCAAGGCCCATTACTCGGCCCACACGCCTGTGTGGCTCACTAAGCATAAAAACAACCTTAACCATATGTGCGACATAGTTGGGTCCAATATTCCCACATGTCTGTGAGATTTACCCTACAGGGGTATATCGATCATTTTACCCTACGGGGGTATATTAGTCATTTTACCCTACAGGGGTATATCGATCATTTTACCCTATGGGGGTATATCGGTCATTTTACCCTATAGGGGTACTATGGTCATTTTACCCTACAGGGGTATTACGGTCATTTTACTCTATAAGGGCATTATGGTCATTCTGCCCTACAAGGGTATTACGGTCATTCTGACTTACAGGGGTATTACGGCCATTCTGCCCTATAGGGGTATTAGGTCATTTTGCCCTACAAAGGTATTACGGTCATTCTGCCCTACAGGGGTATTACGGTCATTCTGTCCTATAAGGGTATTACGGTCATTCTGCCCTACAGGGATATTACGATCATTTTGCCCTACTAGGCTATTATGGTCATTCTACCTTACAGGGGTATTACGGTCATTTTACCCTACAGGGGTATTACAGTCATTCTGCCCTATAGGGGTATTTCGGTCATTTTACCCTATAGGGGTATGACGGTCATTTTATCCTACAGGGTATTACGGTCATTTTACCCTCCAGGGGTAATTTGGTCATTTCTATCTGAATGGGTCTAGACTCACCTACCGACCCAACAGAAGGTCTACGATCGTCACATGCACCCTAATAGTCATAACAGTGCAATTGGAAAGTGGGCCCACACGCTCGTGTGGCCCATCTGGCCCAAAATTAACCACGTCATGCAAACTACACAGCGCAGTCCAATATTTACCACATGTCATGAGATTTACCCAGGTGGCCCCAAGAGCCCATTGGGCCCACATAGCCCATTTCGGCCCGGCGTGGCCCATTATGGCCTTAATCATTGTACGCCCATATCTCATGGGCTCGGTGAATCACATGTGCATTCGTACGAACAATGTGGCCTCAAAGCCCAATCTTTCAACTTTTCAGCTTTTCAGCTTTTCGGCTTTCTGCCGATCTACAATTAAAATCTGTGTGTGTGTGTGTGCACACTCCTTCGGCTTTTCAGCCGATTCGCAAGACCCTGCCGCACCCTAGTGGAAAGTCCCAAACCGCCCTGCCTTGACTAGATCGGTCGACTGCGATCTGCTTACTTGATCCAGAGTTTGGTGCAGCCACCTTGCCGTACCCTAGTGGAAAGTCCCAAACCGCCGACACCTTACGCTGCTTAAACTTGGGTGCAGGGGCTATGAGTTTATCCTCAGCCAACACCACTACCATCACTTTAATACTAGGACCCTCTTTACCCATCAAGTGCTCTGGACCCAAAACGCATATATAAGAGAAGGGACATAGAAGTCGTCAACAATAAGAGAGATGGGTAAGGTCATCTGGCTTTAAGCAGTATAAGAGTGGGATGATTAAAAGATGAACAAAGGAAAGCAAGAAGGAGTTGAGTAACTTACTGATTGCACAATTAGTGAAGGGAGGGAATCAGCAGAGAGTATAAGCAAAAATAGAAAGAGAACTTGCCAAACTGGATAGAGGAAACAAATGCTATTTTCGGCCAAGTAGGGGAAGGAGGGGAAAAGAGAATAGAAGATGAAGAATAATAGAATCGGCCTCAGTCTCCACACTAAAGAAAAATGGTAGTGTTTGAGAAAGAAAGGAAGAGTATAATCAGTTTAAGGAGGAGAAGTTTTAGAAGAAGAACAAAAGTGGAAGAAACCAAAGATAACAATTATGAGAGGTTAGAAGAGAAAAACCAAATTCGGCCAAGAGCAGAAAGGCACTAAAGTATTTAGCCTAAGTAATAAGGGAACCAAGGAGAATTGCAAAAAAACGAAACAAACTCGAGGGGTAAAGAAGCATTCGGTTCCCACTACAATTGATCAAAAAGGGATTTGAAGAAAAGTGCCAAAACCCGAAGCAACCAAAAGCACAAAAGGTATACCAAAACAGAAATGCCACATTTGGCCCTAGAGAGGAAAAGAAATGCCCAACCGAAACCTTCAATGCCCCCTACCCAAATTTTTGCACAAGCCTAATCATCCTCCCACCTTTCCCTTTTTTTTTCCTAAAATCCCTCCTATTATCTTTCCACAAAATGCTCCCTAAATCACTCAATAACTCATCCATGACCATTTCAAAATCCAACTATTATCATATCCCTTAAATTTCTCCCCTTGACCAATTCTACAACCACCCCAACAGAGTTTCAATCCAACTCCACCTCCTTTCAAGCTTAACCAGCAAAATAAATAATTCCTTTGCCTATGCCACGAATGGAGCCTTAGATCTCATGCACACACCACATGCCTTTTGCCACTACATCACAGGCTCTTTGTGTGACATAATTCACCCATAACAATCTATAAAGCCTTTAAGCTAGAATCAAAGTTCACTTAAGAGAAAAACCTAAAAATTCTCAAAAGCTAAGGCTTGAACTCAAGACTTCTCCAACACCTCTCAGGACCCATAATCACTGAAGCAGACATTTAATTATGTCATTTTCTTGCACAATTAAATACTTATATACAACCTCCCTATGGATCCATACTCAAGGCCCAATACTTCTAAGCCCAAAATTGGGGCGTTACACGAATAGTCATAATAGTGACTATAAATAGATTGTAAGAAGACATTATTTTAGGTTAGACAACTTTTGCTAAATTTTTTTTGAAATATTTGAAACTTGTAAGTATTCCAAATCTCCTTGTTCTCTTTGGGACTTATCTGACTTATCAAGTTAGGCTTGTAGTGTCTTATCTTTCCTTTGATATCCGAACTTATCACTTCAAGTGTGACGTTCATTATAACTTTGGTTCCTATCTTGATAGATAGCAGGTCAAGGTTTTTGCTTGATGTTTTCTCAAGCTAAATTGCCTTCTAAGTGCCATATAAGTTTTGGGTCAACAATCCCTTTTTTTGTTGGTTCACTCTTGGGCTTAGTCAAATCTATCCATTCATTTTTCCTAAACCCTCTTTACATCCTTTTTGTTTGAACCTATTCTTCATTTTTCTAGCCTATTTCACTATAAGCTAAACACTTACTCAATTTCTCAATCGGGCAAACACTACGACTCGTAACCACATCAACCGAGTTTGTATAAGAAATCTTGTCAAAAAAATGAAGACTTGGAGAATTTGAGACGGTAGCCTTAACAAAGGAATGCAGTGCATATCTTCAAGACAAACTACCCCCAAAGTTGAAGGATCCTGGATGTTTTGCCATACCTTGCAACATTGGAGCAACATATTGTGGCAAGAGACTATGTGACTTGGCTGCAAGTATCAACTTGATGCCTATGTCAATATTTAGGAAGTTGGGGATAGGTAAAGTTAGACCTACCATGGTTACACTTCAATTAGTAGATCGATCCTTAGCACATCCAGAATGAAAAATCAAGGACGTATTGGTACGTGTAGATAAATTTATCTTTCGTGCCGACTTTGTGGTTCTAAACTTTGAAGCAGACAAAAAAGTGCCAATCATCCTAGGAAGACCGTTCTTAGCAACTGGAAGGACCCTTATTGATTTGCAGAAGGACGAGCTTACTATGCGCGTTCAGGATGACCAGGTAACATTTAATGTTTTTAAGTCTATGCGATATCCTAACACAATTGATGATTGTTCTACAGTGTCTGATTTAGAGGATTTAATTGTAAAGAAGGAACTCAACTATGTTGAGGATCCATTAGAACAAATTTTGACATTAGATCCTCCAAATGATGAAGAGGAGGACGAATACTTAGCTTTGCTAGAAGCTAATCAAAGAGGATTTAATCCACAATCCTATTTTGAATCTTTGGAATTAGAAAATAGGGATTATACCCAACCAAAAGCATTAATTGAGGAGCCACCTAAATTAGAACTCAAGGTACTTCCTTCACATTTAAAATATGTTTATTTAGGTAACGTTTCTACTCTACCTGTGATTGTTTCAGTAGAATTAACTACTGAACAATAAGAGAAACTCATCTTAGTATTGAAACAATTCAAGAAGGCTATTGGATGGACCATAGCCGATATTCGTGATATTAGTCCATCTGTACGCATGCAGAAGATCATACTAGAAGATGGTGAGAAAGGGACGATTGATGGACAACGAAGACTGAACCCCATCATGAAGGACGTGGTGAAAAAGGAAATTGTAACACCCCTAACCCGTATCCGTCGCCAAAATAGGGTTACGAGATATTACCGGACAACCTACAGTTCAGCACAGTCATGTAACTCATCTTGTATTCAATAGTCATATATAAAACTTTTAAGTTAAATAACGATCATTAACTCCAATATATAAGTCAATTTATCACATATGAAACACATAACAAATACAATTATTCAAATTGTATTACTTATAATGCATATATGAACCATGCTTCATGAATTCAATCACATCAATATTATTGGTCTATTCCAAATATTCGAATTAAGTTGTTGTACAAGAAAACCAAATTACCTATGATTCATATTTACAAAATTCAAACCATATAGATATCAAATCTGTGACAATCGGTTACTTAAATTACAACTAGGTAAGTATCATTTCATATACCAAACGCTTATACCACCACAATTAATAGTATATAACCATTTTATATCCAAACTACAACTAACTTTATCAATTCATATCATTAACTAAATATCAAGCACATCATTTAATAACCTCTGCCCATGTGTAATTTAAACACCAAACGAACCATACTACTTAATAATCATTCACATATATGGCATTAATTAAATACAACATGGTTAGATATGCTTTTAATAATATTTATGTATATATGCGCATAGTCACCACATCAATCTAAACCATTTTTGAACACAAAAAAAAAAACAAAACATATCCTGTCTAGCTTGCATATTAAAATAATCTTTTCGAATATACAATGAATCACAAATTAAACATGCTCTAGGCTTATAAATATATATATATATATATATATTTATATTTATTTTAACTATCATTAGTTAGTCATAAATGCACATCACTCAAACCGAATTTGCAAATATCCATATAATCAAAACATACTAGATGTCATGTTTGCCAAATTGAGCTACAGTTAATTACACATCAAAACATAGATCCTTACAAATCATAACAATAGTCAAATTCCCATGACATAGCATGGTCAACACATAGCAATTACAACCAAATTTAAGATTAATATTTTAGTAATTACTTAACCACATAATTAGACCATCATTGCCAAATTCACAAGGTAGTTTATAATCATCACCTACATTTGCATCACATACACCGAATTAACCATTGCATCATCTATGTTATAATTATCATTTTACCTATTTAATCAAGCCAAACCTCAAGACCATTCCATCACACAAACTATACTTTAAATTATACTTACTAATTAAGCTATTTATAAGACCGAATATGCTCAAACATTAACATTAATATCAAGCCAAACTAATCCATAATATACAACCTATTAGTTATCCAAATATAAGTCATTAACAAGTATTTCCAAATGGTCAAGTATAATTTTAATACCATCCAATTTCATACATACTATGCTATAATGACCATAGCTATAGCTATTACTAAGCTCAATAGCTGAAACTAGTATACCAAATTTGCAAGCTTTACACATGTATATAATATGCCAACTTGACCATATTACGTAGCTTAATATTTATTAAGGTAATAGATAATAGCAAGCAATATCACATAAACAATTATACTTCTTTCCACATTTCAACTTATACCCATATTATCAAATCATTAATAACCAAACACATCAAACATATTAATCATGAATATATAAAACAGAAATTAAGCATAATGATTAAGCCATTTTTGCATGGCTATATACATATACAAATTTCAAATCCAATTATATTAAAACTAGCCTATACATGCCACTTAACCAAATATCAAAATATTTAAATTACCGAAGCGAAATCTGGATAGTGTGATGAAATCTTCCATGACTTCCAATCCCAGCAAGATTCCAAAACTCTATAAACATAGGAAAAACACACAGAGTAAGCTTTGAAAGCTTAGTAAGCCATAAGCAAATAAATCATCACAATATCATATATATATCATTCAACTTGAATAAGCCAAATTTAGTTAATTTCATACAAATATTAAATCACTTTTCTTATATAATCCATCATTCCCACATTAAGTAATTTCACTAGTCTCATTTATCAATGAATATATAAACCATATTTTCAAATTCAAATAACTACCGTTAATTCATACATATAAATCAAGCTTGCAAAATTTCATTACATAACCAACCGAAACATAGTTATTTATTACATTTCAAGCATAAATTTAATACAATTTCTTTATATGCACTTCCAAACCCGAATAACCATAGCGCATCACACATCAAAATCATGTTTCATGTTTCATAATTTTGATGTCTAAAACACAAGACCACAATTTTATATAATGAGCATGTATAACACATTATTCATTATCATGTAATTCACATATCATCATTTAAATCATACTCGCCTTTCATATCTAAATTATATAAACAAATCACACGTACCTGAATCATATACGGCAAAACACATTTACCATTCCATATTTCTCATACAATTCATTTGATCAAAGTTCAGTTACTATTAACCACATCTCATTTTCACATAGATCATATATCAGCTGATCATAATCATACTCACTTCATTGTTCAATTTCATATACATTGCAACATTCTTGAATCGGATGCATATTCATATATTCATTTATTTCTCGGAATGCCCGTTGAACTGTTCTAAATTAATAAGGATACTCAGATAGTCGTAAAGCTCGTACAATGCCAACGTCCCAGACGTGCTCTTACATGTAATCACATATTAATGCCACTATCCCAGACAAGGTCTTACACGAAATCAAATACGATGCCGATGTCCCAGACATGGTCTTACACGTAAATCACAAATCGATGCCAACGTCCCAGATGTGGTCTTACATGAAATCACATATCGGAATCCTATGTCATTACATATGTATCCTAACTATTCCTAAGGTTCGTACGGGGCTTTCAAATGTTGTAATTCGATCAATTCAAGCTCGTAAGTAATGCTCCCATGCTTAATTCAATTCGGAAAACACATATATATTTTAATAAAATTCAAATAAGCATAATAAACACATTTTTATATGAAATTAACAATGATTATTTACTTATGAGCTTACCGCATTTGGACACAAACGGACCAAAACGACTATTCCATAACTTTCGACTTTTCTTGATCCAAATCTAATTTCCATTTTTCTTGATCTAATTCAATACAAATTTGACTTGTTTAATAACATATTCTTTCAATTTCATTCAAAAACACATAAATGAGCAAATTACACTTTAGCCCCTAACATTTCGCATTTTTTTACAATTTAGTCCCTATTTCACAAAACACGAAATATTCAAAATTTCACCAAGCTCTAGTATAGCCGAATTTTAATAAGGTTCATAGCAGCCCATTTATTTCATTTATTTTACATTTTTACCCCTCAATTTACAAATTTCTCAATTTAGTCCTTAATACACATTTTTCTCAAAAATCACTTAATTAAACATAATAACCTAACAACATATATTTATTTTTCATCATCAAACAACAAAAACCACAAGCTTTCATCAATGGCAATTCATGAATACATCATCAAATTCAAAAATTCAAGCATGGGTTTGTAATTACTCGAAGCAACGATCTCAAAAACGTAAAAATTTTCAAAAACCAAATCAAAATGGACTTACATATATAGCATGCAATAGCTGAACTTAATAAAGCTTCAATGGTGTTGTGTTTCTCTCATATTCGGTGAAAGAGATGATGAAATGAATATTAGATTTGTTTTGTTTTATTTTTATTAACTTAATTCATGAATTACTAAAATAACCTTTAATTATAACATTAAAAATCACATGTCATAAGTCCATAATTGTCCACTAATATCATAAATGGGCTAATTACATCATAAGGGCTTTTAATTTAATGAATCATAGCAATTAAGCACTTAGATCAAGAAGAACATCAACTTTGCATATTTACGCGATTAAGTCCTCTTAATTAAACCGGGTACACAAACAATAAAATTAATTCACGAAATTTTCACATATATAAATTAACATGCTATAGACACCAAAAATAATTTTAAAATATTTTTTTGACTCAGATTTGTGGTCTTGAAACCACTATTCTTACGAGGGTCTAAACCGGGCTATTATAGAAATTATCAAGTGGTTAGATGTGGGTATAACTTACCCCATCTCAGACAGTTCATGGGTAAGTCCAGTCGAGTGCATGCCAAAGAAAGAAGGTATTACAGTCGTTGAGAATGAGAATAACGAGTTGATACTGACTAGAACAATTACGGGATAGAGAATTTGCATCTATTACTGGAAGCGGAACAAGGCGACTAGGAAATATCACTTTCCTTTTCCGTTTTTGGATCAAATGCTGGATAGACTCACGAGGCAAGGCTATTACTATTTTCTCGATGGATACTCAGGGTATAATCAGATTACAGTAGCACCGAAAGATCAACACAAGACAACATTCACCTGTCTGTACGGTACATTTGCATTGGACGCATGCCATTTGGGTTATGTAATGCACTTACTACATTTCAAAGATGTATGATGTCTATTTTTATTGACAAGGTTGAAAAATATTTGGAAGTTTTTATGGATGATTTTTTAGTATTCGGAGATACTTATGATGATTGTCTAGCCAATCTAGCCAAGGTACTAAGGCGATGCAAAGAAACAAACCTCATACTCAACTAGGAAAAGTGCCATTTCATGGTACAAGAAGCATGGTTCTAGGCCATCGGATAACGAGACATGGAATTGAGGTAGATAAAGCAAAGGTAGATATTATTGAGAAACTCCCACCTCCAACATCTGTAAAGGGTGTTAGGAGCTTTTTGGGCCATGCTGGTTTCTATCAAAGATTTACCAAGGACTTCTCCAAAATTGCTAAACCATTATGCAAGTTATTGGAGAAGGACATGACGTTCAAATTTAATGAAGAGTGCTTAAGAGCTTTCAACGATTTGAAGAGTGGGTTAGTTTCAGCATCTATAATTGTCACACCAGACTGGGATTTGCCATTTGAATTGATGTGTAACGCGAGTGACTTTGCTATAGGGGCTGTCATAGGCTAGTGAAAGAACAAAGTTTTTCATCCCATCTACTATGCGAGTCAGACTCTAACAGGAGCTCAACTGAATTACACGGTAACAGAAAAAGAGTTACTTGATATTGTATTTGCTTTTGACAAGTTTCGATCTTATCTTGTAGGTACCAAAGTGACTATCTATACAGACTATTTGGCAATTAAGTATTTACTTGCCAAGAAAGACACTAAACTGAGACTGATTTGGTGGGTACTTCTACTTCAAGTGTTATATCTAGAAATCCAAGACCAAAAGGGAGTAAAAAACCAAGTAGCAGACCACTTGTCTAGATTGGAGCCATAAGAAGGAAATTCTCCTTTTATACCAATTCAGGAGACATTTCCAGATGAACACATACTAAAGGTAAGTCATGTCCATAATACCCCTTGGTTTGCTGATATTGCTGACTATTTAGCTTGTTGTTTGATGTCAATTGATAAGACGTATCATCAAAAGAAAAAGTCTCTTCACGATGTGAAGTACTATTTATGGGAAGAGCCATATTTGTTTAAATGCATGGCAGAAGATGAAGTACATAAGATTTTATACCATTGTCACTCAGCTCCGAGTAGGGGACACTTTAAAGGTACATGTACTGCGGCCAAAGTACTGCAAGCTGGATTTTTTTGGCCAACACTATTTAAAGATGCATATGCTTACGTAAAGATCTGTGATCGATGCCAAAGGGTGGGAAATGTCATAAATAGAAATGAGATGCCTCAAACAAACATCGTTGAGGTAGAATTATTTGATGTTTGGGGTATTGACTTTCTTGGTCCTTTCCCTCCATCTTTTGGTCACAAATACATATTGGTAGTAGTAGATTATGTGTCCAAGTGGGTTGAGGCTGAAGCATATCCAGCAAACGATGCTTAGGTTGTGATGAAGTTTTTTCAAAAGCATGTGTTCACAAGGTTTGGAACCCCACAAGCCATCATCAATGATGAAGGGTCCCATTTTGTGAACAAGTGGTTGAAATGGTTACTTGACAAAAATGGAGTGAAGCACAAGGTTACCATACCTTACCATCTGCAGACGAATGTGTAAGATGAATTGGCAAATAAAGAGATCAAAGGCATACTTGAGAAGGTAGTTTGCCCGAACTGACGAGATTGGTCCAAAAGACTAGATGATGCTTTATGAGCTTACAAGAAAGTATACAAGACACCTTTAGAGATGTCACCCTATATGTTGGTCTTTGGGAAAACCTGTCATCTGCCCTTGGAGTTAGAGCACAAAGCTTACTGGGCTCTTCAACAACTCAACTTGGATCTTAAGCTTGCTAAGGAGAAATGGATGCTCCAACTCAATGAGTTAGATGAGTTTCAAATGTTTTCATACGAAAATGCCAAATTACTCAAGGAGAGACTCAAGAAATGGCATGACAAGCACATTCGAGTTCGAGAATCCAAAGCAGGTCAGCAAGTCTTGTTATTCAACTCCAGATTAAGGTTCTTTCTAGGTAAGTTAAAATCTCGTTGGTCTGGCCCATTTATGATTCACTGAGTTTATCCATACGGAGTTCTCAAACTTCAAGGTAAGGGAGGTAATTTTCAAGTTAAAGCTCAATGCTTGAAATATTACTAGGGAGATAAAATTGAACGGGATCAAATCTCGTTCATTCTATCAAATGATTAAACTTTCTTGTTTAAATAAATGATTTAGGGTGTATTTTCGGGATTAGTATGTTTAAATAAATTCTGTCTGAGAGATTGAAACATAAGCGGGACCGCTTATGACCCCTCCAATCTTTCCTGCGAATTGATTTTAACATAATTTCTCGAGAAATTATTCCCTAAATGACAAAATAAATTTTTTATTTTTCAAATAAAAGGGTCAATTTTGGTCCAAGTTTTAAATTGAAACTCAATTTTAAATTTTCTTTAAGTTTGGGGACATAATTGAACTATTTTAAAAATTTGGTTACTCTTTTCATAAATATTAAAAAAATAGATGCCTCTTTTGTAAATATTTTCAAAGGCATCTAAAATAAATGTTTTTAATTTAATAAATAAAATGATAATCATTAATATATAATTATATCTAGTATAATATATATATATATTGATTTTTATCAACTTTGCATAGAATTAAGATTAGTTTTATTTTAATCATATTTTATTTTAATAAACTAATAGCAATTAATAATTTAATTATTAATTATTGTTAACTTTGAGCAGAATTAGAATTAGAATATTTTAATTATTAAATTGTTATAAGAATTCTACTCTAATTCTTACTCCTCTCACTATAAATTCCACCCATCTATTCTTTTTTTTTTTAATCATTCCTTCCAAACTCCCTAAGTTGTCGCAGCCTCCCAGCCAACTTTGCCTAGCTACCTAGTAGCCATATGGCCAGTAGCCCACCTCGCGCATGCCTGCCCCATGCACGCTGCATTGCGCGCCTTGTGCTGCTCCAGCTCCAGCTCCAGCTCCAACTGCCCAGGCATTTGTCCCGCACTGTAACACCCCAAACCCGGCCCAGACGTTATGGCCAAATCTGGTGTGTCACATGGACATTTGATTTCGCTTCGATCTTTGTTTGATAATTGTTATGTTGACTTTAGCAAAACTGTATTACCCTTTTGTAAATAAGAAACTTGTTTAGTTTATAAAGACCCTATCCACTACCAATTGAAGTTCACTTGTAAAAGATCTTATTGTTGAATCATCATTATTGGGCTACCCATTTGTCACATAATGCATGTTTTGAAAACGTTTGTTAAGTTTGAAATAAAAACCCGCGCAGGCTAGCCTATCATTTCAAACAAGTAATAAATAAAAATAAAAGAAATACCAAAATAAAAATAAATACCGAGCGGCCTTATTACAACTTGAAACTTGAAATTTAAAGAATACTAAAATAAAGTAAATTTAGGAAATATTAAACCAGAAAATAATTCACGTGGCCACTCCGAATCCCTCGTAGCTCCAAGTCCTCTATGGTTGGGGTCCCTCCATGGATGGAAAAGAAAGGGGGTGAGTTTGTGAAAACTCAGTGTGTAAGCTAAACCAACTAGTATCAGAGATCAATTCAAGCAGAGACTGGGCCGAAGCCCTATTCAGATACAGTTTAATCTGGGCCTTGGCCCTATTCAGAAATCAGTGTGGCCTTGGGCCCATTACAATAACAGATCAAATTATCATGATATATGCACGTATGCAAAGCCTAAGCCTAATCCAACCCTACATACCACCCGTACCAGCCCTACACACCATGTGGGGAATAACTCAACTCATCCAGCCCTACACACCAAAGTCGCAGCAGAGCTACTTAAACAGATATCGTGGCCAAGCCACCAGAACAGTAATACGAGGCAAAGCCTCTAAGTAGAATACGTGGCATTGCCAGTTTTAGCACTTCCTCTGTAATAATATCCCAACCCATGCAAATCAGAATATACATGTCATGGCATACAAAATATCAGATTTAGTAGCATGCAAATCAATCAACTTCACTATAGGGGTAAAATGGTCTTTTAGTGCCTAGGGGTAAAATAGTAATTTTCACCCTTTAAGGGTATTTCAGTAATTTTGGCCAAGTTTTAGGGTTTTATGCTTATTACAGTCTATTAACAGATCTAACGTTGTCCGACCAACTCAATTAGCCTATTTCATTAATACAGCATCATCGGGCCCTAAAACCTCTAATAGGCCCAACGGAGCCCACAAGCTACTAAGGCCCACTAAGTCTAAATTTTACACATATTTTAGCAGATCTAATATCCAAATTACCATAATATACTTACCGCATGATTTCACCTATATGGGCCCGTAAGCCAATTGGGCCCAAATTCGGCCCATCGAGGCCCAAAACCACCCAAATGCACGAAAACGCACACAACAGTCTTACCATTCGTGAATACCAACCTTACCATTTCAAATTGACCCACGATCGCTCGCACACTCGCAAGCCCTCAAAATGCCGGTATTTCGACATTTCGGCTTTTCGGCTTTTGCTGATCTAGTCTACTAGAGGGTGTCGATTACACACCTGTTTATGATTAACGTCAGACGCTCCAGCAAATGAATATCCCAAAGCAATTAATTACACGTTAAACCATAACTCAATCAGAAATTAACACCATATTGACTTACACATTCGGCAACTACTAACATAACACCATCCCTTACCTTTGCCGAAATCTAGATCACAGATCTAGATTGTTTGAGATCACTTAAGTCTAATGCTTCCCTTCCGAATGGATCGAGCGACTGTAGATCTAAGTACCTATGACCATGGATAGATCCAATCCAACACATGAAAGTTAAAAGAGTGATAACTTCCCTAACCGAATGTTTACTCAAAGAAAAGCTGAAATCTATATCGAGACAAAGTTACCCAATTCACCTACCAATCTATTGAATCTAGCAACAGTCGCTCTCAAGCCCCAATCACAACTCTCTTGTAGATCTAACTGCAACACAATATATGAGGAGAGATTCTACTATTCGGCCAACCCAACAACACACAAAATGGGTGAATGATTGCTAAGGGAAAAATCAGCTAAAGAGAACAACTATGTGTCTTGAGTTTTTGGTTTTAGAGAAACATGTTAAGAGAAATAAAGACGATAGTGATGGAGAGACAGAGTTTGAAAGTTTCAGCTAGTATCAAGAAGAGATGAGAAGGGTTTGGCTAGAGGAGAAATCGACTAAAAGAGTTTCAAGTTTCGACTTTTAGACAATCGGCCAAGAGAAGGAGTCGGCAAGAGACTTGATTGTTTTAGGTTTTGAAATAATCGGCAAGGTGGTTCAAGGGGGAATCGACTTCAACAAATGAGAAAGGAGGAAGAAGAAAAAAGATAGACTCAGCTCTTGTGACAATCGGCCAGAAGAAGGTTAGATGTTTAGGGACTTCGGCTTTTGGAGAAAGAAATGAGGAGAACTAAGTAAGAAGAGAGGTATGGTCGGCACCCCTAGACCTTACCTAATCAGCACTCACGACTCACCATAATGCAAATCCTGAAGAAAAGGGAAAAAGAAACTGGCGCACCTCTACCAAAATGTCGAAAATGCTACCACCAAGGACCCTAGCTGAATTTGCTCTCCAAGAGACCCATAATCGGCCATCACTTGCTTCCCTTTCAAAATTCCTTAATTTTCTCCTAGATAACCTCCCCTTATCACTCCTCACCTAATTTCATGAGCATTTCAAACTTCTTCCTTCAGAATTTCACTTGGAGTCCACCACTTACCATGCACATGCAATAAAATAAAAGAATGCACTTTGCTAACCAATGGATTCGAAACACAGCTCCCTCCCAAGCCATGGCACGCCACCCCCTGTGTTTTAAGGAGTGCCATCTTGCCACTTTTACACAAGCCTTCTTGTGTTTTAAAACCCCAATATTAATTTAAAAGCCCAACTAGGTTAGGTCCATTCTCCCCTAGGGCCAAAAATAAAAATTTTGCCAGACCTTATGCTTAACCCAAGGCCTCCTAGAAGTCCACTAAACACACCCAAGACATCAATATAACACATCAAGCCAAGCAACAATTAAATCTAAGCAGAAATTCAAAAACCCAAAAAATTGGGGCGTTACAACTCTACCCTCTTAAAGAAATTTCGGCCTCGAAATTTACCTGGTCCAAACAGGTGAGGGTATTGTTGACGAATCACCTCTTTTGGCTCCCACGTAGCTTCTTCTCTGCCATGATTGCGCCAAAGCACTTTCACCAAAGGCACTAACTTCTTCCTTAACACCTTTACATCACGGTCCAGAATTTGCACAGGTTCTTCTTCAAAAGTCAAATCAGCTCTAACTTCAATTTCTTCCACTGGTACAATGTGGGAAGGATCAGACCGATACCGCCTTAACATGGAGACATGAAAGACGTCATGAATCTAGTCCAACTCTGAAGGTAGTTCTAGCTGATATGCTATCTAACCCACCTGTTTTAAAACCCGATAAGGCCTGATAAACTGCGGACTCAATTTGCCCTTCCTTCCAAACCTTAAGATCTTCTTCCAAGGCAAGACCTTTAAGAAAATCATATCTCCCACTGAGTATTCAATTTCCTTATGCTTCGAGTCAGCATAAGATTTCTGCCTATCGATGCCTCTTTTAATCGATCCCTAATCAACTTAACCTTATCTTCAGTATCTGCTATCAACTCTGGCCCAAAAAACTGACGTTCTCCCAACTTTGTACAACAAGTAGGCATACGACACCTTCGACCATACAGCGCCTCATATGGTGCCATTCGAATACTCGCCTGATAACTATTGTTGTATGCAAACTCCGCTAACGGCAAGTAATCTTCCCAACTACCTCAGAAATCCATAACACACCCTCTCAGTATGTCTTCCAGAACTTGAATCACCCTTTCTGACTGTCCATCCATCTGAGGGTGAAAAGTAGTGCTGAAGTCTAGTCATGTACCCAACGCCTCATGCAACTTCTGCCGGAATCGAGATGTAAACCTAGGGTCCCGATCAGAAATAATCGAAATTGGTACGCTTTGAAGTCGCACTATCTCCGCCACATACAACTTGGCCAATTTTTGAAGTGAGTAGTCGGTTCGGACAGGTATGAAATGAGCAGATTTGGTTAGCCTATCCACAACTACCCAAACCGAGTCTTTCTTGGTAGGCGTCAGGGGTAGCCTACTCACAAAGTCCATGGTTACCCTTTCCCACTTCCAAAGTGGAATCTTCACCAGTTGCAGAAGTCCAGATGGCAGTTGATGCTCAGGTTTCACCTGCTGGCATGTCAAACACTTACCCACAAATTTTATTACTTCA
Organism: Gossypium stocksii; assembly: GCA_020496765.1. Classification (NCBI taxonomy): domain Eukaryota; kingdom Viridiplantae; phylum Streptophyta; class Magnoliopsida; order Malvales; family Malvaceae; genus Gossypium; species Gossypium stocksii. Next base: position 51,256,845 of record CM035624.1, read on the forward strand.
CGCTTAAGTCTAGGCCATCAATACAACTCTCGTAGATCTCGATACAACTTATTCCCTCTAGGATGCATGGCACAAGGACCGCCATGAGCCTCTCTCAAAATTGACACCTCAAGTCAAAGTCCCTCGGAATACATACTCTTCCTCTGAAACACAGAACTCCTTCACTATTCAAGCCAAAATAAGAAGTCTCCCCACTCTTAACTTGTTGAAATCGAGGAACCAGTGATTCATCATGTAATTGCTTTTCCTTAATCTGCTCTATCCAGGTTGGTCTTACTTGCAATTTAGCCAACAAGCTTTCATCATCATACAGACTAAAACAGGCAAACATCGCCCTAAGCTCAGTTACAGCTCTTCGACTCAGTGCATCAGCTACCACATTAGCTTTGTCTAGGTGATACTCAATAGAACAGTCATAATCCTTAAGCAACTCTATCCATCTTCGTTGCCTAAGGTTCAACTCCTTCTGAGTCAACAAGTACTTGAGACTCTTATGATCCGTGTACATAATACACTTTTCTCTATATAAGTAGTACCTCTAGATCTTTAACGTAAAAATCACTGTCGCCAACTCAAGATCATGCATAGAGCAGTTTGTTTTATGAGGCTTAAGCTACCGCGATGCATAAGCAACCACTTTACCCTCTTATATCAGCACACAGCCTAAACCAACGTGCGACACATCACTGTGCATAGTGAAATCCTTCCCAGACTCCGGCTGAATCAATATAGGCGCCTCAGTCAAAACTTTCTTCAACTTCTTGAAAATCTCTTGCTGTTTCTCAGTCTAGCCAAATGATACTCCTTTTCTCAAAAGTTTCATCAACGGTGCCGCAATCAAAGAAAACCCTTCCACAAATCTTCTGTAATACCCTGCCACATCCAAAAAACTCTGAATTTTCGACACAGATCTCGGTGGCTTCCATTTTAGAACCGCCTCAATTTTCTGAAGATCCACCTTAATCCCCTCAGCAGAAACAATGTGACTTAGGAACATCACTTGTCGTAACCAAAATTCCCACTTGCTGAATTTTGCATACAGTTGCTTCTCTCTCAACAGTTACAAAATAATCCGAAGATGCTTGTCATGTTTCTCCTCAATTTTCGAATACACCAGAATATCGTCTATGAAGACGACCACAAATTGGTCTGAGTAGGGTTGGAATACCTAATTCATCAGATCCGTGAAGGCCGCTAGTGCATTCGTCAATCCAAATGGCATTATCAGAAACTTGTAATGACCGTACCGAGTCCTGAATGTTGTCTTATGAATATCCACCTCTTTGACCCTTAACTAATGATATCCATATCAAAGATCGACCTTGGAAAATACCGAAGCTCCTCTCAGTTGGTCAAACAGGTCGTCGATTCTTGGTAGAGGGTACTTATTCTCAATCGTCAGTTTGTTCAACTGACGATAATCGATGCACATACGCATTGTCCCATCCTTTTTCTTCATGAACAGTACCGGTGCTCCTCATGGAGACACACTTGGCCTAATAAAACCCCGATCTAGAAGTTCTTGAATTTGAGCTTTTAACTCCACTAACTACTTCACTGCCATCCTATAAGGAGTGATGGACACTAGAGTCATTCCAGGCAACAAGTCGATTCCAAATTCGACTTCACGATTCGGGGGTAACCCTGGGATCTCATCCGGAAAAACATCTTAAAATTCCTCGACAATTCTAACTTGTCCTACTGTCAAATCCTCAGATTCAAACTGACTCACCTACGCCAAAAATGCCTTGCAACCCTCGCGAATCAGCTTTTCAGCTCTCAAAGCCGAGATAACATTGGACAAGTAATCTCTTCGATCCCCTATTACAGTTACCTCCTCATCCTCGGTAGTCTTTAACACCATCTGCTTGGCCATGCAATCCAAAGTCGCTTGATGCTTAGCCAGCCAATCCATACCCAGAATGAGATCGAACTCTCCAAACGGTAGCTTCATCAAATTCGTAGAGAAAATCCTACCTTCAGTCTCTAAAGGTACATCTCTAAAGAGTTTATCTACCCTAACCGACTGACGAGCAGCATAAACCAACGCCGGCTGACGTGCCTCAGCATTTTCAGCACCCCTACCCGGTGCCCCACGTCCACGTCCATTTCCATTGCCGTCCCTAGCTTGACCATGGCCTCTCGGTGGTTGTGGCTCACATCTCACTAGTTGAACAACCCTTGGTTCTGCAGCTTGCATCTGAGCCGGCCTTTGAGGACAATCATTGACTCTATGATCCTTGACCCACACCAGGAATATGCTCCAGTACGCTTCCAACATTCACCCAGATACACTCTTCCACAGTCCCCATAACCTTTTGGTCTAACAACATTCATCGAAATTACTCGAATCGGCTCGTCCACTCTAGCCCTTTTGACAGTCCTACCCACAGCACCCGATGGTCCAGAATCCCTCCTGAATCGGTTTCGGTCTTTTTCACAGTTCTGCCGCTTTGTGAATTTCACTTCCTCAACAATCTTAGCTTTTTCCACTAGAGCAGCAAAATTGCACTCCCTCTGTGGAGCAATCAGCACACTTAACTCATCTTTGAGGCCATCCTCGAACCGCACGTTGCACTCATACTTAGTAGCAACTATACCCCCAGCATACCAACTTAACCTTAGGAACTCAGCCTCATACTCCGTGACAGTCTTATTTCCCTGAGTCAGATTCAGGAATTCCTTCCTTCAAGCATCCACATAGCTTGCCCCGACATACTTCCTTTTGAAGGCTGTCTTAACCAGCTCCCAAGTCACCTGCTCAGCTGGGGTACCATCCCTCACAGTGATCCACCACTAGTAGGCCTCGTCACGCAGCAAAGATATCACACCTTTTAGCTTCTGCTCCACTAAGCAGTCCAAGTCGTCTATGATCCGCTCCGTGGCCTCCAACCAATATTCGGCCACATTCAGGGCTACACCAGATACGCCCTTGAAAATCTTTGCTCTGTTAGCTCGAAGTTGCTCAAAAATAGATCCTCGATTTACAGTCCCAATACTCACTCCAGCAACCCTTTCCAGAACCCGTAACATCGCCTGGGACAAAGCGTCGTCCCCTACAGCCCGATCATAGGACCCAGTCTCAGTTGCCGATGGCGCTCGTGCCTCCTCAGCTGGCATATGTCCCGAAGATAAAGACCCAGCTTGCGTACTTCCTCGGCCACGTCCATGGCCTCTTCCACGTGCTGCCCTCATACTCATATCGTATTATCTTATTACGAATTTTATGAATTAGTTCAATATTCCAGTATTTATTATGGATGTTTTATGCTGAGATAGTATTTCAAAGTTTTTGTTTTAACAGAATCGTAGCCTAGCTACAGTCTCAGTTTTCTAGAGTTTTTAGTTTTTCCTACTGTCTCAGTCCTCTACAGTCTCAGTATTACCCTAACTATAGAATCTCAGTAGGGTCTTAGTACTATCTACAGTAATTTCTTTGTTATCATAATATCTTAATAATATACGGTAAAGCAGAGGATACTTACAGACTTGGTGCTGGAGATTCATTTTGGCACTCTTTAGAAACTAGATTTCAGAAACTAAGTTTGTTGATGCTAAAATACTTTGAATAATCTTTGTTTCCTAAAAACCCTAGACTTTTAGAAAAATAAAAACATCTTGAAGAAAATTAATTTAAAAGGAATTTCCTTAAAGAAGTTTTCAAAACTGTTTTTTTTTTCAAATACAATTTTGGAACTTACTTTAAATTTTAAGAAAACATTTGAACCCAATCCACAGCAGAGTTATTGCAGCCGGGCTTTGATCCCCCTAAATGTAACACCCCAAACCCGGCCTAGACGTTATGGCTAAATCTAGTGTGTCACATGGACATTTGATTTCGCTTCGATCTTTGTTCGATAATTGTTATGTTAACTTTAGCAAAACTGTATTACCCTTTTGTAAATAAGAAACTTGTTTAGTTTATAAAGACCCTATCCACTACCAATTGAAGTTCACTTGTAAAAGATATTATTGTTGAATCATCATTATTGGGTTACCTATTTGTCATGTAATGTATGTTTTGAAAATGTTTGTTAAGTTTGAAATAAAAACCCGCACAAGCTAGCCTATAGTTTCAAACAAGTAATAAATAAAAATAAAAGAAATACCAAAATAAAAATAAATACCGAGCGACCTTATTACAACTTGAAACCCAAAAATTAAAGAATACTAAAATAAAGTAAATTTAGGAAATATTAAACCGAAAAATAATTCACGTGGCCACTTCGAATCCCTCACAGCTTCAAGTCATCTATGGTTGAGGGTCACCTACATGGATGGAAAAGAAAGGGGATGGGTTTGTGAAAACTCAGTGTGTAAGCTAAGCCAACCAGTATCAAAGATCAATTCAAGCATAGACTGGGCCGAAGCTCTATTCAGATGTAGTTTAATCTGGGCCTTGGCCCTATTCAGAAATCAATGTGGCCTTGTAACAGACCAGATTATCATGATATATGCATGTATGCAAAGCCCAAGCCCGTACCAGCCCTACACACCACCCGTACCAGCCCTACACACCATGTGGGGAATAACTCAACCCACCCAGCCCTACGTACCAAAGTCGCAGCAGAGCTACTTAAACAGATATCGTGGCCAAGCCACCAGAACAGTAATACGAGGCAGAGCCTCTAAGTAGAATACGTGGCATTGACACTTTTAGCACTTCCTCCCTAATAATATCCCAACCCATGCAAATCAGAACATACATGTCATGGCATATAGAATATCAGATTTAGTAGCATGCAAATCAGTCAACTTTACTCTAGGGGTAAAATGGTCTTTTAGCGTCCAGGGGTAAAACAGTAATTTTTACCCTTTAGGGGTATTTCAATAATTTTGGCCAAGTTTTAGGGTTTTATGCTTATTACAGTCTACTAACGGATCTAACGTTGTCTGACCAACTCAATTAGCCCATTTCATTAATACAGCGTCATCAGGCCCTAAAACCTTTAATGGGCCCGACGGAGCCCACAAGCTACTGAGGCCCACTAAGTCCAAATTTTACACATATTTTAGCAGATCTAATATCCAGATTACCAGAATATACTTATCGCATGATTTCACCTATATGGGCCCGTAAGCCCATTGGGCTCAAATTCGGCCCATCGAGGCCCAAAACCACCCGAATGCCCGAAAACACGTACAATAGTCTTCCCATTTGTGAATACCAACCTTATCGTTTCAAACTGACCCATGAGCACTTGCACACTCGCAAGCCCTCGAAATGCAGGCATTTCGGCATTTCAACTTTTCAGCTTTTCGGCTTTTGCCGATCTAGTCTACTAGAGGGTGTCAATTACACACCTGTTTATGATTAACGTCAGACGCTCTCATGAATGAATATCCTAAAGTAATTAATAACACGTTAAACCATAACTCAATCGAAAATTAGCACCATATTAACTTACACATTCGGCAACTACTAACATAACACCATCCCTTACCTTTGCTGAAATCTAGGTCACAGATCTAGATTGTTTGAGATCACTTAAGTCCAATGCTTCCCTTCTGAATGGATCGATGACCACAGGTCTAAGTACCTATGACCATGGATAGATCCAATCCAACACATGAAAGTTAAAAGAGTGATAACTTCACTATCCGAATTTTTACTCAAAGAAAAGCCGAAATTTATATCGAGACAAACTTACCCAATTCACTTATCGATCTATTGAATCTAGCGACAGTCACTCTCAAGCCTCAATCGTAACTCTCTTATGGATCTAACTACAACACAATATAGGAGGAGAGATCCTACTATTCGGTCAACACAACAACACACAAAAGGGGTGAATGATTACTAAGGGAAAAATCGGTTAAAGAGAACAACTATGTGTCTTGAGTTTTCGATTTTAGAGAAACAGGTTAAGAGAAATAAAGACGATAGTGATGGAGAGATAGAGTTTGAAAGTTTTGACTAGTATCAAGAAGAGATGAGAAGGGTTCAGCTAGGGGAGAAATCGACGAGAAAAGTTTTGGGTTTCGACTTTTAGACAATCGTCAAGAGAAGGAGTCGGTAAGAGACTTGATTGTTTTGGGTTTTGAAATAATTGGCCAAGGTGGTTCAAGGGGGAATCAACTTTAACAAATAAGAAAGGAGGAAGAAGAAAAAACATAGACTCAGCTCTTGTGACAATCGGCCAGAAGAAGATTGGATGTTTAGGGACTTCAGCTTTTGTAGAAAGAAAAGAGGAGAACTAAGTAAGAAGAGAGGTATAGTCGGCACCCCTAGACCTTACCTAATTAGCACTCACGACTCACCACAATGCAAATCCCGAAGAAAAGGCAAAAAGAAATCGGCACACTTCTACCAAAATGCCAAAAATGCTACCACCAAGGATCCTAGCCGAATTTGCTCTCCAAGAGACCCATAATTGGCCATCACTTGCTTTCCTTTCAAAATTCCTTAATTTTCTCCTAGATAATCTCCCCTTATCACTCCTCACCTAATTCCATGAGCATTTCAAACTTCTTCCTTTAGAATTTCACTTGGAGTCCACCACTTATCATGCACATGCAATAAAATAAAAGAAAACCAATGGATTCGAACCATAGCTCCCTCCTAAGCCATGGCACGCCACCCCCTATGTTCTAAGTGGCGCCACCTTGCCATTTATACACAGGCCCTTCTTGTGCCTTAAAACCCCAATATTAATTTAAAAGCCCAACTAGCTTAGGTCCATTCTCCCCTAAGGCCAAAATAAGAATTTTGCCAGACCTTAGGCTTAACCCAAGGCCTCCTAGAGGTTCACTAAACACACCCAAGACATCAATATAACACATAAAGCCAAGCAACAATTAAATCCAAGCAGAAATTCAAAAACCTAAAAAATTGGGGCGTTACACCCACACTGCTACCTGTGCCCAACTCCCGCGCGCACATACGCCAGGCTTGCATGACAAGGATCCGCACACTGCTCACACATCCAACCTAGCTCCCGCACGCGTTGCTGCTACTCCCAACGCTACTGGTACTCCCAACACTGCTGCACGCTGTTGCCTTGCACACCCGAGCGGCACAACTTGCACCAACCCCTTTAGCCGAAAACCCTCCAACCTCTCTTAATTTTCACACTTTTTCCATAAATATTATTTTCTTAGGAGTTCTTAATTTTTACAAAAAAAAGGTGGTAAGACCAATTTTTCTCCTAAATTTTAATTTCATTCAATTATTTAAGTTTTTAATTTATTGAATTATTAATAATTTATATTCATTAAATTTTTTAGAAAAATTTTTCCCATCTTATGTTCAGGTTAATCATGCCTCGCAAGAGAACTCGTGCCCCTACCCAAATTAACGAAACACAAAACAAATTCCACTGTGAAGAAGTAAAAGCTAGATACGAAAGTATCTTCAAGAATCAACAGATGCATCTAGAGAAGGGCTTTACACTAAAAGAAAGCAACTATATTGATTTCATGGCACGTATTCGTCAAGTTGCTGAAACTCTCAATTGGAAATTGTTTTGTGAGAAGAGACCTAGTGTGGATGAGGAATTAGTGCATGAATTCTATGTGAATTTAACCTCAAGCGAGTTGACGAAAGTTCTAGTTCGTGAAATCAAGGTACCAATAACTTCAAATGCTATTAATGAGTTCTTTGAATTACCTGATTTCGAAAACAATGAATATTCTTCCTTGATAAGCAATATTGAGTCTGAAAATTTGTAAGAAATTCTCAAGGAACTTACAGTTCTAGGTTCTAAGTGGACTATGTCAAAGTAAGGAATCCATACTTGTTGAAGAGAATATTTGACACCACTTGCAAAGGTATGGTTCTATTTCATCTGTTTCAGCCTTATGCCTAGTTCGCATGGGACAATAGTCTTATTATACTCAATTTTAACTAGAAATACCATTGATGTGGGAAAAGTCATCCTAAGAGAAATACGAAATTGTGCCATTAGACGTTCTAGCCCAGCTTACTTTCCCTTTACAATAACAATTCCATAATAATGAGTTGAAGAAAGTAAGGATCCCGATGAAGAAGAAGAAAATCCCACAGAGATCAAGCCAGTGCAAGAAGCTGAAGTCCCTGAAGGCGGAACCAATAAAACCAAAAGCTGAACCTGATGTTGAAACATCAATGTTCAGAACTCAATTACCTCGCCCAGATCATTGAGACTAGCTATCAAAGTTGATGGGTATAATGCAACATATGCAGTGACAGCAACAAGCTTACTAGAGATACTTAAAAATAAGGGATGACTCGATGAGAAGTGCTCTTACGAAAATTTACAATGACCCATTTATTTTTGTGCCTAAGTTTCCAGATTACATATTTGAACCATGGAGTTCACGATCAAAGAAGGAGCGAAGCGACTCATGCAAAGACAATAATGATGGAGTAAAAGATGAGTCAAATTTAGAAGGATCTGCAAATAAATAAAAAATAGGGGATCTTGACTCTATTTTATTTATGTTCTTAGGTTATTTTAGGATTAAGTGTAATTAGGAATTTTTATTTTTTCATAATAAAATAAGAGGTGGAAATCATGGATAAAATGAACAAGTTTCAAAGCATAAAGTGTGGCAATGGATAAATACATGTCTAGGATTAGTTTTAGAGAGAACTTGGTACTTAAGCAGTCAAATTGACTCACCTCCTCTTTTCTAGAATCCTACCTGGTGTATAGTATCTATTCACTTTAAACAATGATGACATTGTTCGTGTAAAGAGGACAAAAAAATTTTTAAGTTATTTCAATAAATTTTTATGTTAGCTTAATAATGACATAAATGTATTTTTTAATAAAGTATGCAAATCGTACCATAAAATTTTTAGTTCCTTAGGAAAGTTAGGCATGCATGAAAGTTTAAGTCTCTAGAATTGACTTAGTAGTTTCTTAAGGCGAAATCCTAGGAAGCGTGGAATGTTGAAAATGATTTAGGCAACTTTCAAGCCAACCATGATGAATTTTTATCCCTTGAAACCCAACTTTGAGACTATATGGCCTAATTTTATTTGAACCCTTGCAAATTTAGCTATCACTTCTCTCTTAACTATTTTTTATTTGTCCCAAACACAAGACTCAATACTATTCAAAACATTCTTTGAAAATAAGTTTGGGGAAGTTGAAAAGAAGTATCAAATGCTTTAAAAATTTGAGTACATATAGTAAAATGCTCGTATAAAAAAAATAAAAAAAGAAGCGTATGTACTTGAAAATAGATGTACAAAAGAGCATGTGAAAGTAAAGTAAGTTGGTGTACTAAAGGTAATTATTTTGAAGGTCCGATACAAGCTGAGTCTGGGGTTTTTATCCTAAATTTATCTATCTTTTACCTACCCCTAAGCCCAGCCATGTTACAACCTTGTTAAAGACCTATTGATTCAAGTTTTTATGCTACCTACATCAGCGGAGAGAAATTGCTATGTTCAACATAAGAAGACATAAGTTAAACTTAATGATTGCAGCTTAATCTAGAATAAGGAAATAAAATCAAATTGGTAGGGATTAACATGTCTTTATTAGGAAGCGTTTAGTCTAAATTTTGTTATCATAAGAATGATTGAGATTAGTTTGAACGATATGTATACACAAGTAGCATAATTATAAAACTTCTTATTCTAGAGCATAAGTAACCAAATTCATGATTGTTGGGAAGAACGTTGTTTTGAAAGAATTTTTCAAAGGTGTTTCCAAAAAATTCTCTTCAAATTTGTTTAGTCGGGACGAGCAATGAATTAAGTTTGGGGTGTGGAAACACGAAAATATACACACTTTTTCATGCCATTTTGAACTTAAATGCATGCAGTTTCGATAAAATTCTTGTCGAAAAATAATTAATTTTTATAAAATAATTAAATTGTACTTAAATTATGAACACGTTTAATTTTAATTGATTTTATAATTAATTTTGATTAATTTTTATCATTTTCGACAAATTTACACAAAGGGTGAAAAATGACTCGCCAGACACTACTCTCTTGCCAATTTCTCCTCTTGGAAGAGGGGCATTCATCAGCCATTTGGATTAACATTAAAGTGCTCATAGCAGCCTTGGTCGACGAGGACAACGGAGAAGGAAGAATGGAGCAAACTAGTCAAGCCACGGAGAAACACAGGATTTGATTCTTATTCCCTATCTTTTTAATTTTTGTTTTTACTATGATGAACATATCTATGAATATTTATGTTGTTAGAATGGTTAATTTAATTAATTTAGCTTGAATTTAATTCATGTTAGGTTAATTGCATTTCGTCTACTTAAATTGTTAAAATTGTGTTTATGTTGTTATAGGCCTCGATAAGATGCTTGATTAAGTAAAAACATGACTAAGTTATCCTTGTATTACAATTGTGAGGTAGCTAATGAATTAATTATTTAAACGGATTGAAATTGTAATTAATGGACACAGTTCTTAATCAGTGCATGTTTAATTATCTAAGGTAGTTGAGGGTTAAATTAGCTACGGTATCTGACGATACATTTGCCTTGCATAACTTGCAAGATTATTGTGATTAAACTGTTTCAAGGTAGGGATACTTTGTTACCTCACGTAGTCTTTTAGGTGCTTATTAGATTTAATTAATTGCTTGAATTGACATAGGGATATGTACAAGAGATTATTTCACTCTAATAAGTATGTATGTGCAATAACATTTTTGCCTATTAAGATTTGTTTAATCGGTTGAATTGACATAGGGATATAGTCAAGAGATGAATGGATTTTGGTAGGTGAGTATGTTCATAAGTTAGAAAATTACCAAGTTGCTGTGAATTTATTCATAACAACATAAACATGAGCTTAATAATTATAAGTTACGAAATGTAATTAGTCTAACACAGTTATGTTATCTTGATTATATTGTATTTTGAAATCGTGCATTAGAACTTTTATTTTCTATTTTATTTATTTTTACTTAGTTTAAAATCTTAGTTTTTAATCACCCTCTTCAAACAAAATATTTTTCTTGACCAAAGTGTTTTAAATAGCATTCATAAATAATCCTTTTCACAGTCCCTGTGGGTATGATAACTCAACATTTACTTGTCACTTTATTACTTGTTGCGATTGTGTACACTTGCACATTTTCGTCGTTCTAGTAACCAAGGAAGAGGATCGAATAACACCTACATACAGCATAGACCAAGTCAACCCAAGGGTTTTATCAACAAATTCTGAAACCACCACAAGCTAAATCATCTAAAAGTTTGGAGAACATGTTGAAGGCGTACATGGCAAAGAATGATGCCATAATCCAAAGCCAAGAAATAACACTAAAAAATTTGGAGAAGCAAATGGGTTAGTTAGCTATGGAGCTTCATAATAGACCGAAGGAGCCTTGCCAAGCAATATAGAAAATCCAAGAAATTTGGGTAAGGAAAATTGCTAGGTAGTTACTTTACGAAGTGACAAGACTTTGGAACCCAAGGAAGTTGTGGTTGAAGATGAACCTATTGAGAAGAGAAAAGTCAACCAAAATTTGAAATTCATGCACCAGAAAAGCCAGAACCTATAAAGTTTGATAAGGTAAAATTAAAATAGTGAATTCGGATAAGCTAACATCTTCTTTAGATGCAAATTTATCTTTATAGAAAAGTTGTCCAGTCCAAGCCAAAGTTCCAACACCTCCATATCTTCAAAGATTCCAATGAAATAAGTAGAAACAAGAGGTGCAATTCAAGAAATTTTTAGATGTTCTAAAGTAACTCCATATCAACATCTCGTTGGTAGAGGCTTTAGAACAAATGCCTAATTATGTTAAGGCCATGAAGGACATTCTGTCTAAGAAGAAGAAACTTAGTGAGTATGGGACTGTAGTTTTAATGAAGGAGTGTAACGTGTTCTTACAGAACAAGCTACCTTCTAAAATGAAGGACCTTGGAAGCTTTACTATACCCTATAATATTGGAGAATCTTATTATGGTAAAACCTTGTGTGACTTAGGAGCAAGCATTAACTTGATGCCCAAATCTATTTTCAAGCTATTGGGAATAGGTGAAGTAAGACCACGATTATGAAACTCCAATTGGCAAATCGATCTTTAGCATACCTAGAAGGAAAGGTCAAGGATGTTTTGGTAAGAGTAGATACATTTCTTTTTCCTATTGATTTCATTGTCTCAGATTTTGGAGCAAATAAGGAAGTGTCAATCATCCTAGGGAGACCTTTCCTAGCTACAGGAAGAATGTTAATAGACATGCAAAAAGGTGAACTCAGCAGGAGAGTTCATGACGATCAGTTAACATTTAATGTTCTTAAAGTAATAAAGTTTCCCGATGGGAAGAAGGAATGTTTAGTGATAGAGGAGTTAGAAACCTTAATTTTTATGGAATGGAAGAATAACTTTGTGACGGACCCACTGGGGAACACTTTAGGGTTTAACCCATTGTAAAATGAAGAAAGTAATGAAAATATGGCTTTGATGAAAGCCAACCCAATAAACTATGTTCAACTAGCTCCGTTTGAACCATTAGAGTTGGAAACTCGGAAATACATACAACTGAAGTTGTCAATTGAAGAACTGCCTAAACTTGAACTTAAGGTACTTCCTTCCCATTTGAAATATGTTAATTTGGGTAACTGTTCTACTTTGTATGTGACTGTTTCAACAGAACTAACAGAACACCAATAGGAAAAGCTGGTCTAAATTTTAAAGAAATTTAAAAAAACGATTAGTTGGTGACTGCTTCCGGATGTACTAACATCCAGAGTGTGAATACTAATTTAAAATATAGAATTACACGGTAGTATCCACAAGTATATGGATCTAGTTGTAATATAGTTTTACAACAGAGTGGGGGATTACTTTGAGGATCATACCTAAGGGAGGCAAGCACTAAATTAATTTTTAACCTAAACACTTTAAGATCTAATTAATACTTTCTAGATCAATTATAGTATGAAAGTAAAATAAGAGATAATTTTAGGGTTTCTTAAACTAATAAAATAAAAAAACATAAAAGAACTAAATTTTAAGAGGCAAAGAGAATAAAGTGAATAAATATGAAGATGAGTGATTAGCTCACTTCAGTAATCCCAATCAATTGTCGTCTCAAGTTTCTCGTCAACCAACTAGTCGCTACCTTAGCAGGATCTTTTGACCTTCCACTAACATAACAAGTCAGCAAGAACTATTTATCTTCCGACCTCAAATCCAAACTGGCTTAGGGTAAAGTTGTTCACGAATAGGCAATACCAATTTTGGGTTAATTCCCACCTTGATGACTTCCTAGGGTTGTCAAGCCTAGGGCTTGTTTCACGTTCTTCCTTTCTCAAACAGTTGATCCATTAAATAACCTTACAAAATAGTCAAGAGATCCTGCCTCCACCCATTAATCCCTTATAGAAGGATTAGTTCCTCATGACTTTCATAAACAACATGGAATAGATGGAAGAATTAATCATAATGAATGAATTAAAGTAGAGAGTTTAACAAGAGCTTGATTAATATTGATAATAAGTGCTAATCCACAGAAGTTGATCTCTTTTACAAATCAGATCTCTTGAAAGAAAACAAAGAACAAATAAACTTAAACTATGAAAACTGAAAAAAAAAAAGAGCAAGAAAAGAAAACTATATCTAAGAGAGAATCTAAGCTAATGGAGTGTTTCCTAACAAGTGACAAATGAGCCTATTTATAGCCTTCAAGTCGCCTGTAATGCCCCGAATTTGGGCCTAGAAGTATTGGGCCTTGATTATGGATCCGTAAGCAGGCTGTATATAAGTATTTAATTGTGCAAGGAAATGACACAATTAAATGTATACTTTAGTGGTTAAGGGCCCTGAGAAGTGTTGGAGAAATATTGGGTTCAAACCTAGGCTTTAGCAAAAATTTTGTTTTATGAGTAAACCCCTAGCTTTGGGCCACTAAGCTTATAGTTAAATTTACAGGTCTAATTGGTAAGTGGCGTGTGAAGTGTTCATGGGGTCAGAGGTTCAAGTCTTGGCGTATGCAGAATTTTTATTTTATTTATTTAAGTGAACTCAGGCTTTGGCTTGTAGGCTTTATAAATTATTGTAGGAGGAAGGTGACACAAGATGAGCTTGTAGTCTAGTGGTGGTGGCGTGTCATGGCTATTGTGAGAGCTTGGGTTCGAATCTCATAGAATGCAAAGGGATATTTTATTTTATTTCTTTATGGTGAGAGAGGTGGAGTTTGACTGAAACTCTGCAGGAGAGTTGAATTGGTCTTGGGGAGAGAATTAGGGGATATGGATGAAAGTTGGTATGGATTTGGAGGAGAAGTAGGTAGAAGAAATCAAGGAATTTGAAAATTGGGAGTGTTGTAGCCGAAGGTGGAAGTTGGTGTATGACAAATTTGGTTAGGAGAGGGAATTTTTGTGGACACTTTTGGTTTTGGAGGTGTTAAACATTTGGTTTCAGGTTTTGTTACCTTTTTGGCTTTTTGTACCGATTTCTTGCTAAGGGTCAAGGGTTCTTTCGGTTCTGGGTGCCTTTGGTATTATTTTGTCTCTCAATTTCCCTGTCTCTACCAAATCCCTGTCTGTCAAATTGCTCTCCTTCTTTCACCTTTACTATTTTCTCTTTTCTATTTTCTTGATCCATTATAGTCTCTTCTTCCCACCATTTCTTCTACTTACAGTTTCTTTCTAGCCGAAACCTTTCCCCTTCCTTTCTCCATTTCCTATTCTTCCTCTCTCTCGATTCGTTCATTTCTTTTTGGCTGAATATTTTTCACCTTGCGCGTACCAATCTTATCTACCTTGTTTATGGTTTGGCCGAACATTCTATTACGTTGCTTTTGATCTCCACAAGTGTTCTAGGTGAACGGTAAGGTTTCATATTTTCTCTTCTCGTTTAAATGTGTTTCTCTTATTCCTTTTACTGAAGTTGAGTACTTCTTCTCTAATGATTCTTTGACTTCGTTTCTGTCCCTTCCTTGCGTTGTAATATTGGTTGGACTCTAGATATTTCACGAGGAGTGGTAGAGTGCGAGTAATTGGGATGCGATCAAACCTTTTCCCTTGTTATCCAATTAAGGTAAAAAGAATTACTTTGCTTTCTAAGTATAGGCTGATTGTTCCCAATGTTTCTGTAAGGTAAAACTTAAGGATTGGTGCTGCATATGTGATCAACTGTGGTTATTAAAACCCATGTATGTGATACAGATAATAGTTTGAAGCGAGTGATTACTCTTGGTTGGCGATCTTAGAGGACTAGTCGCCCTCATTCAATCAAGGTTCGGTGCATGAGGGATTTTTCGCTTGCAAATCTCGTAAACAGGTGTGTAACAATACCCTGTACCTATTAGTCGGCTGAAAAGCCGAAAGTGTGTGTCGTAGAACGACAAAAAGCTGAAAAGCCAAAAATACAGCAACGATTGTCACTTTGAGTGCATGAACACACGTTTTGGAACATTTGATATGATTGTAGAGGCCATCATGACAGTTCTCATGGGCTTAGGCCATTTTGGGCCTCGATGGATCTAAATGGGCCGTGTGGGCCCAATGGGCTCGTGGGTCTCACACGGATTAAAATTTATGTTTTGCGGTAAATAATGGACTGGGTTGTGTAGTTGCATGACCGTGGTTAATTCTGGGCCAAATGGGCCATACGAGCGTGTGGGCCCTCTTGGACTGCATATTACTGCTATGACTATTCCGGGTGCATAACATGATCGTAGACCTTCTGTTACGTCATTAGGTAAGTTTAGACCCGTTCTGTTAAAAATGATCAAATTACCCCCGTAGGGTGAAATGACTAAATTACCCCCGAAGGGTAAATTGACCGAATTACCCCAGTAAGATAAAATGACCGAATTACCCTCGAAGGGTAAAATAACCATAATACCCCTATAGGGTATAATGACTATTATGCCTTTTAGGATGGTTGATTAATTGAGCATGCCTTGTGATATTTATGTGCTTTGCATACATGCACGACATATTGCATGGGTTGGGATATTGTTATGGAGGAAGTATTGATCTTTACGGGTCGCACGGGTCATACAAGACGACTGTGGACCCACCGAAGGCTTTGTGCCGTTATTTAAGGCTTTGTGTCGTTTTTGAAGGCCTTGTGTCGTTTTTGATGGCTTTAAGCCACTTATTTATCTCACCGCTTAGCTGTGATATTGGTGTGTTGGCTGGGTGGGTTGATTTTATCCCTAAATGGTGTGTTAGTGGTACGAAGTAAGGTGTGTTGTGTGGATTGGGGTGGGTTGCACTTTTGCATGATTACACCATACTGTTACTGTAATGGGCTCAGGCCCAGTATGCCTCTGTATTCTGTTTATCTAACTGACTATTTTTTGTATTAGGGGATTATACACTGAGTTTTTGTGAACTCACCCAGCTTTTAATTGTGTAGGTAATCCCTAACGTTAGGTGGACTAGTGCTGCAAGGGGCTCGATGGTGGCCACACAACTGCTTCTGTTTTATTTTGTTGAGCTTTTAATTACATTTAAATTTTGTTTTGGGTTTTTGATGTAATAAGGCCTCTCTCTAAATTTCTAGTTTTAATTTGGCTTTTTATTTATCACAATTTATATCTGTTAGAAGTAGGACGCAGTTTTCTAAAATATTAACGGTTTTCAAAACATTACGTTCCCGTAACACAATTCTTTTTTTTAAGTTTCCGCAACAAACATTGATTTTAAAGTGCAACAACATTTGAATTTGATTAACAAATTTTCTATTAAGTCGTAATAAGGTTTTAACATGAAGCAGGTTTTCAAACAAAATCATGTTTTCGAAAAACATCTCAACGAGTTGATTTTTAACAAAGAGGCTTTAACCTTCAAACGGGTTTTTATCAACAAGAACAAGTTTTCAAACAGACACTCCAATGTGACACCGCCAGATTAGGCCATAACGTTCAGGTCGGGTTTGGGGTGCTACATGGCCATTTTCCTTAACCTTAGGTTAGCTAACTTTCTTAAGATTTAAAGTTTGATTGTACCAACCAAAATGCCCCTACTTCGTGTTTAGTTTCCGTTACAAAGTCGATGTCGTAACACACCTTATAGTGCCCCAAATTTAGGCCTAAAAGTATTGGGCCTTGAGTTTTAGATCGGTTAAAAAGCGGCTTTAATAATTTAAATTGTGTATTTAGTTTAGTGCATAAGGTGGTAATTTGAGGTGTTAAAGAGTTTCTGTGAAGTTCTGAGTTCGGGTTTAGTATAGGAAAATATTTATTTTTAGGTTAACAGAACCCTGAGCTCAAGTAGGATAACTTATAAATAAAAGGGGCTAAAATAAGACACAAAAGGAGTTGGGGTCTAGTGGCAAATGGCGCCACATGGGAGACAAGGAATTGAAGCCATAGAGGAAGCAAGGGGTTCAAGGTTCAAGTCTTGGCTCTTGCAATTTATTTTGGTTTCTCTTTTAAATAAATCTGGAAGCGAGTAGGTAGGCTTTATAGTTAAATGTGTTGGACTTATGACACAAAGGAGCTTGTGTCTTAGTGGTGGCGGTGTGACATGGCTATCGAGAGGACTTTGGTTCGAATCCTTTTGCACGTAAAGGTTGATTATTTTGCTAATAAGTCGATTTTGGGGGATTGGTAGAGAATCCCATATCGGGAAGCTAACATGAAAATAGGTGAGAAGTTGGCTTTAAATAGAGCAAACCATGAGGAGAGTAAGCATAACTTGGTTGGCTTATCCCTTTCACGTTGTGGCGTGCTCGTTTGGGTTAGGCATTGGATCATTCGTTGATCTGTATGCCATTGGGTCACGGTGGTGGTGACCATAGTTGATCGACACACCCCTTGGGAGTCAAGGGTACGGTTATTGTTGGCTTTTGGGCATAGCAGTGTTTGGAGCGCGGATTAACTTCAAATTCCTATCAGGTGTGTATTCCACCCTACTCTAGCTGTAGAACGACAAATGCCAGAATACTGAAATGGGCCATGTGGGCCCAATCCGTCAAATTGTACGATTGTGTAGTAAATATTGGATTAGACTAGACTAGGTGAATCTCATATCTATGGCTAGATTTGGGCAAAGAGGGCCACACGAGCGTGTGGGCCATTTGGGCTGAGAACAGGCCTTAGACCCATTGCAACGTTATCTCTGTTTAGAATACTTGAGTCGCCCGAGGCGACTGCAGACTTTCCGAAGGATTGATAAAATTACCGAAAGACCCTTAAGAGGGTAGAATTACTGTAATACCCCCGATTTACAAAATTACTGAATTACCCTCGATTTGTAAAATTACAGAAATACCCCTAATTTGTAAAAATACTATTTTACCCCTAATTTGTAAAGTTACCGTTTTACCCCTGATTTGCACAATTACCGAATTACCCTCAATTTACAAAATTACAAAAATACCCTTAATTTTTAAAGTTACTGTTTTACCCTTGATTTGTAAAATTATCGAATTACTCTCGATTTGAAAAATTACAAAAATACCAAAATTTGTGAAATTACCGAAATACCCCTGGTTTTTGAAATTATCGAAATACCTCTAGTTTGCGAAATTACTGAAATACCCCTGGTTTGTGAAATTACCGAAATAACCCTAGTTTGTGAAATTATCGAACTACCCGATTTATGAAATTATCGAAATACCCCTAGTTTACAAAATTACAGAAATACCCCTAGTTTGCAAAATTACCGAAATACCCCTAGTTTACGAAATTACTGAAATACCCCCGTAGGGTAGAATTACTGAAATACCCCTATAGGGTAGAACTACCAAAATACCCCAGTAGGATAGAATTACCGGGATACCCCTGTAGGGTAAAATTATCGTTTTACCCCTAGGGTGTGAAATGATTGTTTTGCCCTTGTGGGCAAGTGATTGACTTGGACTGTGAATGTGACTGATTTGACTGTGATCGTATAACAATGTTTTCACGGACGTGACCGTGGTTGCATGATTGATATGTTTTTGACATATGTGTTAAATGACTAATATTGAGCATGGCCATTCTGTATACATTTGTGATGATTGAGCATGGCATACATGAGATGTTGCATGGGTTGGGTTTTTGTACGAAGGAAGATCTGATCTGTTAGGGTCACATGGTTGCTTGACGACTGTGGATCCACCAAAGGCTTAGAGCCGTTTATCTATATTGATCTGATAAAGTCACACGAGTCATCCGAGACGACTGTGGACTAATCGATGGCTGAGTGCCAATCATGTTACCGAAGGCTGTGTATCGTTATTATGGGCTTTGTGCCAACATTGTGGGCTTTGTATTGTTATTGTAGGCTTCGTGTCGATATTGTGGGCTTATTGCCATTATCGAAGGCTTTGTACCGATATCATAGGCTTTGTGCCGATTATAGACCAGTTATCGATGGCTTTGTGCCACGCATATTATCATGGCTCTGTGCCATTCTGATTATGGCTCGGTGCCATTCTATTTACAGCTTTAAGCTATTCTGTTGACTTAGTGTCGCAACCGGTGCTACCACTGGAGTGTAGGGATGGGTGGGTTGATATTTATATCCCTACAGGAGTGTAGGGTTGAAAGGGAAAATAGAGTGCAGGGATGGATTGGGATGGGAACATTGCATACATACGGCATTCATGTGAAATGGGCTCAGGCCGAACTGAGGCCACTACGGGCTAAAGCCCAAAGGCCACCGCTATTGAAAGGGCTTAGGCCCAGACTGTTTTTGTTTCTGTTTCCGTATACTGACTATTTTTTTAGCAAGGGGATTACACACTGAGTTTTTGTAAACTCACCCCGTTTATTAACCTTTCAAGTAAACCCT
The DNA here is from genome assembly GCA_020496765.1 of Gossypium stocksii. NCBI lineage: Eukaryota > Viridiplantae > Streptophyta > Magnoliopsida > Malvales > Malvaceae > Gossypium > Gossypium stocksii. Next base: position 51,276,493 of record CM035624.1, read on the forward strand.
AGCTTTAGACAGATTGGAGCTGCGAGGGACTCGGAGTGGGCCACACAACTGCATTTGTCTTATTCTGTTTTACTCATTTACTTAAAGCACTTTGATTTTAATTTGGGTTGTAATAAGGCTTTTATAACTTCTGGATTTTAAATTTGGGATTTCGTTGATCATGATTTATATCAATTAGAAGTAAATTGTGATTTTTCAAAAAAATAACTATTTTCAAACACTATGTTTTCCGCAACTAATTAAATTAAGCTTTCGCAACAAAGAAGGTTTTAAAGGTAATGACGTTTTTTAAAAGGGATTAACTTTTAATAGACCACGTTTTGAAAATAAACAAACACAAGTTTTAGTTGGAATTGATCAAGTGCAAACTGATGATTTACACAAATCTTTAATAAGAAGGGTTTTCAATGAAAACTTGGTTTTTGAAAAATACTTCGATGTGACATGCCAGATTCGATCGTAACGTCCAGGCCGGGTTTGAGGTGTTACACACCAGGACCTATGTCACAACATAGAAATGAATATGTTGCTTTATAGTTGTCTTCAGGGGTATGTCGCGACACCTTTAGTCTGTGTCGTAACATCGAAGGCAGACTTGAGTTTTCTTCATTCAATTTCCTATTTTGCGACATCAGACCTCCCGTGTTGCAACATAGCATCCAGTATTGACCTAAAATGCCTTCTAAGATCTCTTACACACTCACAAAGTATGTTAGCTCTCCCTTAGGCCTCATTCGGCCCTTAAGGTCAATAAAAAACTCAATTTTCACATTTTATGGAATATAAGTAAAACTAAAGAAACTTAACAAAAATGTAATGAAAATGCTTGTATTCAGGCCCCTTAAGTGTGAAAACTAGTTTACTTTGTTACACTGAATTACGACAGATCAAACTCCCCCACACTTAAGTCATTTCTTGTCCTCAAGCAACATTAACAAAGATGAAAAATAAACATGACGACGCTTGAGCATGTATGGTACAAGTATTGACTTTGAAGCATATCATTTAGGCATTTCATGCTTACTAACAACTTCAACATGATAAATAGTTGACTTACCACCTTTAACTTCAGACATATAAGTTCAGTATGTTTCAAAATATACAAGTATTAAGGGTTTCACCTATAGGAATCCATCAACAAATCATACAAGTACTTTGATTATATGAGAATAATACAAATACTCATTTATGCGTATGTCTAGTATGATGTCCATTCATGTATAAAGATACCTAGGTCACATAGGACATTTTAGCTTGTGACATTTTGAAGCTTAGGACAGTTATGGAATTCAAAACCAGTAAGCATCAAAAGGGTTATAAACATGAAAATAGTTTGGCACATCATATTGATACATATTCTTCCCCCCTTAGTGACCCTTACCCACTCACTGCCTTATTTCTCCTTCTCTCACCTTCTTTATCTCTTCATGTATAGGAAATCATAGCATGACATAGTAACTACGACTAGCCTATGAGTTTTGGTGAACTAATGAACGAGTTTTTCTTTCTATTGTGACTTTGTCACTGTTCTCTTTTTTAATACATCTCACTCATGAATTCTTTTTTGCTATTTTAAGATTTTTTCTATTCGTACTAATTTCCTTTTTGGATTTTTCCTTTTTTTTGCACATTAGGCTAACTTATAGTTAATATATCACACCAATCTTTCCTCAATACCGTGATGTATCTACTTAATCCTCAATATGTATGTCTAGATGTCTATAATCATGTAGGGCAGGACCAAAGAAAAGGGTAAATACAAATTAATGTTTTCAGGCTTGGGGCTTGTAATGAGGTTCATCAAGAAGTGTCAACAGGCTCAAAAATTGGTACTAAAGGTGAAAAACAAGTAGGTTAGCTTTTTGGCTCTAGATGTCTTCCAAAAAATGTCTTAGGTCATCCCTAAATATCTTAACATGCACAAATTTAATCAACCAAACAAATACAAATTCAACCATTTGTCATTTTTACTAGCATGCTTATTTCCTTGTATTTTCAATATCACTTGGTACAATTGATTGCTTAATTCCTATTTATAGTGTTACATATAGGGCTTAGTAGTCTAATAATAAAAAAATTAAAGTCACCTACGATCATGCTAAATTTATTCATAAACACAAGCAACCTATGTACGTGCTCCTAACCAATCACTTGTATTTCTACAAGCTCAAGCAAACAAAAGACAAGAAAAATTAAAAAATGAATTTCCTCTTTTACCCCCCACACATTAGTTGACACATTATCCTCAATCTGTAGCCAATAAAAAAGTAAGGAAAGAAGTTACCCGATTGATTGTGCTTGCCCCAATTGCTAATGGTGGGTGCTTCCTTCATTTGATCATGTGAAGTTTGAATTGTTTATGTCTCCTTTGTGTTAGGTTCCTGCATAGAAAACTTAAACAAAACATATGAAAAGTCTACTTATTAATCCTACTCGTACAAAGTTTAAATTAAAATCATCCAAAAATTAATATAAGTCTTTATAAAATTAAAATAGTTCAATCGTCCTCCTTATCCTTCTCCTCACTCCCATTATTCTCCTTATATTCTCCTTCCTCCTTGTTTTCATGCACTTCTTCTTGTTGTTCCATATTCGTTGGCCCGAACATGTCAAGGTATAATTGGGGACCCGAATGTTATTGTTCCTTGAAAATTCTTAGAATATTGGTCCTGACTCTTGCATCCACTGTATCATCCAATCAAGCTTTGAATGACTACTTTCACCAACATCTTATTAAGCTCATGTCAACCTCTGTGATGAAGCCGGTGTAGCTAACGCTTCTTGTTGTCACTTGTTCCAATCCTTCATTTTTTGGCTCACAATTCTATGTCCTATTGGAATAAGGTATCGCCGATAATACTTTTGGAAGGTATCAACAACTGCTTAATGGATGTCATATGCACACTTACCTTTTTGCATAATGCCATCACTAGGTGGGGAAAGAAGATTCCCACCTTCTGGCTACCAATGCATCTTTTCATGTTCTAATGAATCCATTTACTGATACATACCTGCTTTTCTGCAAAATAGCGTAGAGTAACACTGCTCTAAAAGTATTAACGTTGAAATATTTAAAGCATGTACAATTTTTGTATATACAAATTGGATCCACATTTTGGCCATAGGAAACATGATCACTTGATGAAAGATACTGGAATATTAATACATGCATGATATTTCCATTCGCCCCTAGCTTCAATCAAGAAGTTTATAATGTTATCCATATCTATGTCTTGGAAATATTTCAGATCAGTTTTATCAATAAAATCTTTTTCTCAGTATGAAGCATTATAAAAGTTGCAAATAATACGCAAGGTTACTTTAACATTTTTCCCTTGCACAAGGACCATATCCCACATATGACCTTTAGTGTTTTTAGACACTTAGTCCTGTAATGATGCATAAAATTCTTAAAAAAGGGGACCATAACACTCTCTTTAGGGATCGTCCAAAAACGCTCCCACCTATCATATTGTACTAAAGGCCATATTTCCTTACACAAAATCATGGATGGATCAAATCCCCTCTCTTGGATGAATGTTTTTCCTTGAAGTTCATTAAAATATTTTTTAACATTCATATTGGTAAAATAGAGGGATTTTGAACCATCCATGGCTTCGTTTCCATGGTTTGCCTAACTTGCCTAGGAGGCATGATATTTCAATCCTAAGTAAATAATTCAATGGAATAGTAAAAAATTTTGAGTTTAGGAACTGTTAACCTTTAATATATAATCAAAGCTCATTTGAATTCCTTACTTTCCCGTGATGTTCCCATTCCTGGTTGGCCCAAATATTGTTGAAGAGTTTGAGAAGAATAAATAGAATGTTTAAAAATTTGAGGGTTTAAGATTTAAGAGGTTTTGAGAGATTTGAGAGAGTTTGAGGGATTATGGGTTAAGAAGTGTTTTAATTATAAGTACATATGGTTTTAGGTTATAAAATGGGGTTTTAAAGTGTTAAAAATCGGGTTAAATGAACAGTAAGTCACCGAGTTAAGCAAATGGGTCAGGTCAACCTTGCAAAAAATTGTAGTGATGTCGCGACACAGGCGTTCCATGTTGGGACACATCTATCAGTTTGAAGGTCTAAAGGAAACTGTTTACTATGTCACAATTCATTGGGGCGATGTCACGACATTGACTCTATTTCGGGTAAAAACGTTTAGTTTTAAGGATGTTTCGATTTAGAGATGAACCTACATCAAATAAAAGTCAAAACCTAAACTAGGTAATTAGTTAAATATACAATAATTTACAAAAGTTAAGCAACAATTCAACTAATTTTTAAGTTTTATTGCCGGATTCATCCGACAGTGTTATCAATTCATTGATAAAGGATTTTCTTATTCTGTTGGTATTGGTCCATCTTCCATTGTGCCATTCCACCTGTGCCCATTTGTCCCTTTCCTTAAACATGTTTATTCTTTCTACATGTATAAAAGGAAGCGTGTCCCTTGAATTAGGGATGTTAGAAATAAATAATTTTTTACATTATTCCCCTAACTTCCTCCTATCTTTATCACTTGATTGATGGCCAAATTTAAAAGTTTCAGTCTCACCATTAATTTTCATAGTTAATTCATTCCTTTCTAAATCAATGGTGGATTTAGAAGTAGCTAAAAAGGGTCTTTCTAATAAGATTGGTATCTCACGATCTTCTTCAAAATCAGGTACCATAAAATCTGTGGGGATAATAAAACTTCTCACTTTAACTAACACATCTTCCAATACCCCTTTTGAATGTACCTAAGACATGTTAGCCAACTATAATGTTATTTGAGTAGTTTTCATATCCCCTAACCTGAGTTTTTCAAAAATCGATAAAGGCATTAAATTAATACTACCTCTTAGATTGCATAGAGCTCTATTAAAATGAATGCTCCCTATCTCGAGGGAATATAAAGCCTCTTGGGTCTTTCAATTTTTGAGGTACCTATCTTGAAATAATCATGTTACAGGAAGCATTTAAAGTAACTTGTTCTTCTACCTTAATTTTCTTACACCTAGCCATGATCTCCTTTAAAAAATTAGCATATTTGGGAACCTTTTCAATTAACTCAATTAAAGTTAGGTTAACATTTAATGTTTTAAACAGGTTTGGAGAACTTACAAATTCATCCTCATTCTACTGTTGCTTTTCTTCTAGTCTTGAAGGGTATGAGATTTTTGTACTAATAAAATCTTTAGTTATTTCCTTTTTGTCTCTTCTGCTGATGTGATGACCTCCTCTAATTCAAGCTCATCTTCCGCTTATAGGGGTACTTCTTGAGGTTTTTCATTCTTCTCCGTGATTGTCTCTGGAGTTGTGGTTTCTGGACTAATCAGTACTTTGTCTGATCAGAGTTGATTATCTTCCGTGTTGCTAGAAATACCTGTGCCAATTTGTCTTTTGATGTCACCCATCATGCTCATCAATTGGCTCATTTGATCCTCAAGTTCAGTCAATGTTCTTGTCAAATTGGTACACTCAAACAACACCTGTTTGACATCAGTTTTCATTGACTTCATTTCTTCCTCAATTTTGTCCAGTTGTTGACCATATGCAATATGGTCATTTGGGTTGACCCTGTCCTAGGGTTTCTGGAAATAAGGAGGTTGGTAATTAGTATTTTAAACTTGATTTAAAATGTTACCTCCTCCTTGGTTTCCTCTCTATCTTAGATTTAGGTAATCCAGGATTGTATGTATACGAATAAGGGTTTCCCTTCCTATTCCCAATGCAGTTTATGACCTTAGTAGGATTCTTGATATAATGGAAGAGTGGCTTATCCCTTCTATGCATAAACAGTGTGGAAGCAGATTTAATACGGTTAATGTAACAACCTTTTTTAGTGGTGTCAGAAACAGTGGTTTTAGAACCACAATTTTGACGAGTGAATTATTATTTTATTATTCATTTAGCATCTATGGGGTTATATTAAGGTCGTATTAAAATTTTGTTAAGAAATTTTGAAGTTTACATAGTTAATTAAGTAAAAAGGACTAAATCGTAAAAGGTGTAAAAGTTGAATTCTATTAGTTAAATGGGCTAAATGCTATGGAAAGGAAAGTAAATGTACTTGAATAGTAAATATACCATTTAATGGGTTAGTGGATAGTCATGGACATAGTTTAAATGAAATTTTGATAGTTTTAAAGGTTAAAATGGTAATTAAATATTTAAAACATAAATTAAATAAAACAAATTGGATAATCTTTTCTAGTCTTCTTCCCCACCAATTTTTCAAGAGAAAAATAGCCATTTTTTAACTTTTCAAGCTTGTTTCTTGCAAGTAAGTGATTTCGAGTCCCCTTTTTAATGATTTTTTATGTTTTTAAATCCATTTTAGCTTAATCTAGCTAGCCTGGGGGTTAATTTGCAAAATTTTTAAAATTTGAGGGACTTTCCATGGATGTTCTTGAACGTGTTTTGATGTTAGTTGGTAGATTATTAATCTTTTTTGTAAGTTAAACATGTTTTGTTAAGTGATTTTTTATGAATTTTATAAATAAGGATTAAATTGTTTAAAGTGTAAATCCATGATTTTGTTGTGAAATGTTGGTAATAATGGGTTGTTTCAAGGTTCTTTGTCATTAGTTAAATTGGATTGTAGTTAAATGGTTAAATTGCAAGTTATGAGCTTAAGGATTAAATTGTAAAAAAATTTAAATGTTAGGGGTAATTTTATAATTTTTCATAAATATAAATTTTGGATTAAATTGAATTTTATAAGTATTCAAGTGAATGAAACTATTGTTTTAGATCACGAACGTGTTGACGATCGTGGAAAATAAAAGATTTTGGAGTAGCCCCTGTGCTTTTGTGGTTACTGCAAACTAGTCCAGTAATTTCGTTTTATGTTTATGTATAATTGAATTCAATTACTTGTTAGTGAATTAATCTTTAAATTATGTTAGGTATTGATATGTAAATGTTGAACTGTATTGTTATTTAGGCTTAGTGCCTAACAGGCTTAGTGCCGGTGTTATTCAAGTTTAGTGCCTAGCAGGCTTAGTCCTGGTGTTATTCAGACTTATTGTCAGTGAGTTGATTTATCCTAAATTGGAAATTTGGAAATTTATAGTAAATGAGTTGATTTATCAAACTAAGATTCTTCGTGCTTATTGTTTTAATTTGATTTTATAGGACTCTTGGAATCGTTGCATCGATTGGATCAGCTTGGAAGCTCACACACTATCATCTATACCTTGGTAGTCATTTTGTTCTTGTTTCAAGTTGGTTAAAGTGGCATGTAATAGGATAATTATTTAGTATTGTGATGTTTTGTGAATGTGAAAATGGTGAATAGGTATGATTATACTTGTGAAGTTTAAGTTTGAACTTGATGAACTTTTAGTGCTTGCTTAAAGTTAGGTCATTTTGACCATCATAAAATACTTGTATATATGGCTCTTTGGTATGTAAATTATGGTTATGTAATGGTCATTTGTAATTTTTTGGTATATAATGTTTTAGTATAATTGTGGTGCCTTTGAATGGCATATTGATTAGGTGCTCTAAGATGCTTGAAATGGTATGTTTATGCATGCTTTAGATGGTGTTTTGGATCCCTTGAAGGTTTGCACAATTGGTTTGAATGTTTATGCATGAAATGGTTTGGTTTTATGTAAATTTTTTATTCACACGGCCTGGGACACTGCCGTGTGACTCACTCGTGTGTCATCTAAAGTTTTCTAAGGGTCCAAGTCAGTGAGTTACACGGCCTATCACACGGCCTGGCACTCAGGCTTGTGACACGGCCGTGTGACCTTACTTAGTTACTTACATGGGTTGGGACATGGCCGTGTATCCCTATTTTGAAAGTTACATGGGCTAGGGCCATGTCACACGGCCATGTGACCCCTGTTTTCAAATTTTTCTACTTTTTCTTAAACTTTCCGTGTTGTTTCAAATTAGTCCTAAATTGCTTCTAAGCTATTTCTAGGGCCTCGAAGGCTCGATTTAGGGACAAAATGTATGTGAATGAATGGTTTATGATATATTAAAATTACTGAATATTATGTTGTTTAAATATTTACGATTCTATGGTAATACTCCGTAACCCTAATCCAACGACGAAAATGGGTTAGGAGTGTTACAGTTAAGTCTATCCACTATTTGTTGATACAAATCATCCTCTTGGATAGCTTTGACTGTAGCAGGTTTCTGGCCATATGTGGAGTGTTCAAGTGGCCACTAATAGGAGTTTATTGCCAAGTTCTCTTTACCCAACCTAGTCACCAAGCTCGAATATCAGGATGCCACACCACCATCTCATGTCATACTCATAGTAAATTGTCACATTATTAAGAAATCATCCTCTTTATCAGTGATCATATAAATTTTTAGTCAAGCATATATCAATCATCATTAGAACATGCTAAACATACTTTAAATAAACTTATTGTAATAATTGAACATGCATTAGGATCACTTAGCAAAATTTCCAAGACAATCACATAGGTATCGATACTAGAACATGGGTATCGATATTTTCCTTGCACGGTATCGATACTGTATGGAAAATCGGTACCAAATCAACATTCTATTTCTCGTCTACAATCAAAACACTAGAAAATATTGGTACAATTGAAAAAGTATCGATAAAATTACCTTGAGTGTCGTTACTCGTGATAGGTTATTGATAACAATTTATGATTCTAGCTTTCTGCGCATTTCAAAATAACAGAGCTACCATTTTTACAACATGAATATCGAGACCTCTACTTTAGATCAGATAAATACAACATTTTTAAGCGTATAAGTCATCCCAACTTATACCAATTCATCATGCTATCATATCACCATCAAATAAACATCAAAACTACCATAATAATAACCTCAAACATCAAAAGTAAGTCTGAGCAATAACCAACATAATATGAAACGAATTTCATAAACTTAGGAGCAAATAATCTATGGAAGCATCTAAAACCTCATGGTAAATATCAATAAAAGTCTACCACATTACCTTGTTCCCAAAACATAAACAAATAACAATAACACCTACAAAATCATAGAAATGAACTTCCTTGGATCACACCTCGAAACCGCACCGCTCACACCGACACTTAACTACTCTACAAGGGTTTAAAAGGAGTGGGTGAGCTTAACAAGCTTGGTGAATGCCTAGAATAACTACTATGCAAATAGTTCATTAAACATTAACTAAACAACCATATATCACAACCTCAACAGTTCCAACTCTAGTGCCATATTATACTCACTCATGCATTATTTACTAGTTCATTTACATGGTAATCACTTCACTTTTAAGCATATATCACATTACACATATAAGCACATAACATTCTAGCATAAATCACAATACACATATAATCACATAATATTCAAGCATATATCACAATACTTATATAATCACATAATGTAACACCCCTAACCCGTATCCGTCGTCGAAATGAGTCACAATACATTGACATACCGGAGTTTACAATTCAAAACTATAAAAAATTTAAAACATCTAATTCACAGCATCATTCATAGCAAAATCAATCAATGACATACATATTGTCCCTTATACGACCCCTCGAGGCCTTAAAAATACATTAGAAACGAATCGGGACTAAATCAGAAACATATAGAACTTTTAGGAAAAAGAAGAAAATTTTCAAAATACAAAGGTCATAAGGCCGTGTGACTCACAAGGCTGAGACACACACCCATGTCTTAGGCCATACGGGCATTCGAAGTAGGGACACACGACCGTGTTCCAACCTGTGTTTGTGCCCGTGTAACTCTCTAACTTGGGTCACATAGCCAAGCCACATGCTCGTGTGCCAAGTCGTGTACCCTTCAAAATGGCCTCACACGCTTGTGTTCCAGGTCATGTGATAGGCTATGTAACTGCTTGACTTGCAACCTTTTATAAGTTACATGGGACACACGACCGTGTCTTTGGCCATGTGGACAGAAAATAGGCCATTTCCAAGCCATTTTTCTCAATCACAACAATCAACATGTATTATACAATTGCATAATTTAGGTATAAATCAACCTACTTGTAACCAAATGTATGCCAAAACTTACCACTAAGTTCACATATGAAAGTCACACTGGCCATTTAACATTTATCATCACTAAACATTAGCACCATTAGCCATATATGTCAACTACATCCCATATACCAAATGACCATATCCTAGCATATTAAAGAACATCTCATAGTATGCATTTTTAGTTACCATCCCAGCTTCCATCATTTAATCACAATAAACACCAAAATATCAACCATTAATAGGCCACATATACATGCCAAGATAACAATTATTTCATCACAAATGGCTATATCATCAAACAAAAACACCAATACATGACATTATAGCCATGACTTAAAAACATCAAAATCTACCAATTTAGCCGATGGATAGTGTGATAGGTCTCCGACAAGCTTCCAACCTAAACGAGCTTCTGACTCAATATAAAACATGAAAAATAACACAAAGTAAGCATGAATTCTTAGTAAGTTTGTTTAATTAGTTTAATGTAAAACTTATCTTACCATTCCATTACATAACATTTAAATTTAACATAGCATAATCCAACCAAAGCTTGGCCAAAGCCTAAGCATCCACACCAAACATGTTAGCATGCATAATATAAATCATAGGCATGCAAAAGTTGATAAATATGAGTTCTAGATGTTAAAGGATTTAATTGAAGAGCATAATTGAAGTAGAGCTCCTTAGGTTTTAATGGACAAAAATGGACATACATAGGTAGAAATAACCAAAGTTTTTAATGAAGGGCATTTTAGTCATTCGGCAATTAAAATGAATTAAAAAGGGAAAAAGATGGCAAAATGTGTCCATCTTCTTCATTAGGCTGAAATTTCAAAGGGTTCTCCATAGCTAGGGCTTTGTCAAGCTTCCAAGCTCCATAGTAAGTGATTCCAAGCCCCATTTTTAATGTTCTTTACGTTTTTGGAGTCCCGATAACTTGATTTAGCATATTTTAGCAATAATTTAACCTAGGGTTCATATTTGGAAAAATACCCATAGGTGAAATGTGTTTATTTTGATATTGTATGATAGAATATGAGGTTTTAAATTATGTTGAACAACTTGTGCTACTCGGTTTTAAGTGAAAACGAGTAAAACGGCATAATTGGTAAAAATACCTAATGTTCATAAGTACATGTTAGAGTGAGAATTTGATGTTGCCATTAAGGGAAAATGATTAGCATGTCTAAAACATAAGAATTAGGAAAAATTTTAATTTCTGAGCTTTGGGGCAAAAGTGTAAATATGCAAAAGTTTAGGGTAAAATCATAATTTTGCCAAAGTTAGAGTTAAGAACTATTTTGATAAATGTGGGTATTAAATAAGCTAAATTTGCTAATTATAGATCAAGAAGGACGAAATTTGGGGATAGACCGAGGAAAGAAAAAGGTAGAAGATTAAGTTGCCAAGTTGATTGTATTTTGCACCGAGGTAAGTTTACGGTAAATAAATGCAATATTTTGATATTTTATATTAATGTTGTTAATTTCCAGCATATATACATTTATTTTATGAGAATATTTCAAGTTGGATTAAAGATGAGATAACAGAGAAAAAGTATCAGAAAGTCGGTTTGAACCTTACGGGTGCATGGGATACGGAATGTCATGGCATTTTAGGTTGAGACAGTTGAGGAACATCCCATGTAAGTCCATATCAGACATATGGCATTGGCAGGTTGAGACAGTTGAGGAACATCCCATGTAAGTCCATATTAGACATATGGCATTGGCAGGTTAAGACAGTTGAGGAACATCCCATGTAAGTCCATATCAAATATATGGCTTTGGCAGGACAGGGAACATCCCATGTAAGTCCATATCAGATATATGGCTTTGGCAGGATAGGGAACATCCCATGTAAGACCATGCCTAGAGTATGGCATTGGCAGGTTATTATCAGGCAGGAAAACCCAAGTACCCTTAGTATTCCAAACGGTTCATTGGGCTAATGTACAAGCTATGTTACAAGAAAGTTCAGGTAAATGAATGATAAACAAGAAAGTTAAAGAGTAAGTGGAGAAGTAAAATAAAGATTTTGTTAGTTGGTGGTATAATATGAGTATATTTATACTTGGTGAATGTTGTCATTTATTTATTTGTAAACTTACTAAGCATTGTAGCTTACTCCTTTTCATTTCTCTCTTTTATAGTGTAACCAAGCCAATTCGGGAACCAAAAGGATGTCGGAGTTCGTCTCACACTATCAAAGGCTATCTCGGTATTTTGTAGTTTGAAATGTTTTGAGTTATGGCATGTATAGAGACTTGGCAATTGGTGTGTATGTATTTATGATATGATTCAAGTATGGTATGTGAATTTTTGATGATGATTAGCTATTGAAATGGCTAAATAAGAACATGTTTTGACGGTATGTATGTCTAAATGATAGTTTATGCAAAGAAATGATGGAGGAAAAGTTGGCCATGAAACAGTTTTGTAATAACAGCAGTGATGTGAATTTGAAAATTCAATAAAAATTGTAGAAATGGAATTAAATGGTGAATGAGACATATAATTAAATCTTATTGAGTCTATTTTCATAGGAAAGAAATAAGGCAAGCAAAGGAAGTCTGTATTGTGAGATATTTAAGTTCATGTGAGACTGGTTTAGAGGGATTTTGTGATCCCCTATTCTGATTTTAGAAATTCACTAAAAATTCTATAAAAATAATTATGAGTCATAATTTATATTTATAGATTCCTTAGTGAGTATATTTTCATTAGAAATAAGTTAAAACACTAAATGAAAACTTTATTAAGAGATAATTGATTTTTAGTAAGGAGAGGTTAGAATAGTGGGACTGTGAAATAGGGAAAACTTTAACTAATAAACTGTACTAATTTGCCACACCAAAAATTCTGGAAAAACTATGGTAAGAAGATATATGAGTCTAGTTTCAGGGAAAATTTACGAATTTAAATTTTGAGTTTTGTAACTCAAGTTATAATTAATTTAGTGACTGTTACCTAGGTGGACAGTTTTATTATGAACAGTGTAATAAATTGTTTTAATTTGTGTATGTAATCGGGAAATTTTTAATGCTCCCAGTTTGGTCCCAAACCGTTCCAATTGCATGTTTAGGGCCTCAAGGGCCCTTTTTAGGGAAATATTAGATGAATGTCAATGAATTAATTTTAAAAGAAAATTTTTATGCCCCGAACTAGTAAGGTAAGTCTGGTAACACCTCGTGCTTGACTACGGCGACGGTCTCGGGTAAGGGGTGTTACACACTGTCACTAACATTTAACATATACATAACATGTACACATTTTCTCTTTCACAGTGATTATCATAACAACATATCACATGTTATAGCATCTCATCTCAATTCACATATTCACAAACACATAAGCACATAGTTCACAAGATAACATAGGTATGAGAAATCTTACACACAGAATTTAGAGTAGGGGTTTAGGCTACTACTAAATTCCCAAATAATATATTGAATCATGTCCACGAGTAATTATCCCAAAGACTCACCAATTATGCTTTTGCCGAAAAAGTCAAAAGCTCAAACTAGCTTTTCATTACCTTTATTTATACTCGTAGAAGGTCCTATTGATTCCAACGCTTCAACAAAGTAAATCACACAACAACATAATCAACATTCAGCCAAAGACTCACATCAAATAATCCAAAAACACAAGCCTAAGCTAGGTTCTCTTTTGATCGAAACCTTCGACATAGAAAACTTAAAATTCAAATATCTCGGTCTATACTAAATATTTTTTCCTAAAACCAATTTTGTTCATCTATTTAATCACTTAAGACTAATTCTTAACCTTTAAACTACACAAAACTACTCAATTCATGGTATCAACTTTTTCAACATGTTTTTGGCTATTTTCCAAAAATTCATTTAAAACATTAGAAATCTTTAATGAAACTTTAAAGTAAGTTTAGAAACCTTCTAATCATGTCAAAAATAATGGAAAACTACTTTGAAACAACATTTTTACCCAAAATCCTGAAATTCACCATTAACGACCCAATTTTTGGCTTTTATTTAAAACATGCTATTTAATGGCTAAAAATTCTGTTTAAAAGACCATATATCATTTAAAACTAATTAGGATTCGAATCGTTACCTTAGTTGACAAAAAATAGAGCGTTTGATCGAAAACCCGAAAGCTTGGCAATGGAGAAAACTATGGTGTTTTTGGGTGTTTCTCTAAACTTCTATGGAGGTTTATGACTAGTAGGATGAAAGAAATCAATGGAATAGGGTTTAGGAATCAAAAGTGGAAGATTTGTGCTTAAGAAACTCAAGGGATGACAACACTAAAATATGAAGGAAAAACTATAATGACCTTAATATAGATGAAGGTGAAAATAGGGTGTTTTTAAATTTTTGGTTTAATTGTCTTTTAAACACCTTTTTCAAAAATTGACTTTATTTTCTAAAAACAATAGACAAAAACATTTTCAAATATCATGCTAATGAAATTCCCGAGCTCATTAAAACAAATGTCCCTAAAACTTCTAAGCCTTATTTTGAAATGTTACAATTCTCCCCCTCTAAAAAGAATTTCATCCTCGAAATTCCCTATTAACATGTTACTTGCTTAATCACAAAATATGATATTTCTACTTTAAAACTAATCATCACACTTTTATTGTACACTCTGATTCTTATTCTCTCTAACTACCTACTACTTTTCATTTAAGATTCTATTCACTACCACAGACTATTCTACGGTAACTTTGCTAATGGCTTCCTCTTTTCACTATGACACTTTTGTCTAAAGAACTCGTAACTGATGTTCCTAATTCCATAGTCTTTATCAAGATTCTCTACCTATTAGCTAAGTCACTCAATATTTATAAGAACGTAAAACCTAAATATACCAATGAGAGTAAATGAAGTGATTACAAGGAAAAAATACCCTCAACAAGCACTCCTACTGGAATTTCTAACTTACTAGCTAATGCACTCAAAACATACGAATACATTCACACTCACATTAACACGTCTACAAGGCATATCTAATAATCTAGTATACAAAAAAATAAATAAACAGTGTGAGTGGCGAGGAGATGATCCAAGTCTTGTTCCTGTAAGCAAATTTTAGGATTAAAGGCAATGTGTTCCCGTTCCTACCCCAAATGCAATTCAATCAAATTATTTCAAACAATTCTATACAATTCAATTAGATCATTTCAAACAATTCCATGCAATTTAATTAGATCATTTCAAACAATTCCATGCAATTCAATCAGAATATTTCAAGCCACCTCATGCAAAACAGAATTATATCACAATTCCAAGAAAACAGAGAAATTTAGACTTATGAGTTTTGAAACTCCAAACACATAATAATCACTTAGGTCTAAGAGTTAATGAACCTAGAGCTCTAATACCACCAAATGTAACATCTTATACATAGCCTAGTCGTTAGGCTCAAATATTAGGATGTCACACCATTGTCTCATGTCATACTCACAGTAAATTGTCACATTATTAAGAAATCATCCTATTTATTAGTGATCTTATAAATTTTTAGTTAAACATAAATCAATCATCATTAGAACATACCAACCATACTTTAAATAAACTTCTTGTAATAATTGAACATGCACTATGATCACTTAGCAACATTTCTAAGACAATCACGTAGGTATCGATACTAAAACATAAGTATCAATATTGTCCTCGCTCAGTATTGACACCGTATAGAAAATTTGTTGTTGCTACTGCTACTGCTACTGTTAGCGTTTCCTTCAAATTATTATCTCTAGATATATGGTTGCTATAATAGGTGTGCCTCTACTACGAGTCATACACCAAACCTAGATAGAGAAGATTAATGATACTAAAATAAAATAAAATTGTATCTATAGTTGAGAAATTTCCTAATTATTCTTTTGGAATGTGAAAATTAAAATCAATCTAGTGATGTTGCCTCCCCGATAATGACATCAATAACTTGACTGCCTCTAGACGTACTAACATCTAAAGTGTGAACATTGCAATAAAATTGAGAGTTATCAAGGGGTATTCGCAAGCATACAGGTCAAGTTGTAATATAGAATTTACAACGAAGTAGGTGAGTACTCCGAGGATCGTACCCAAGGGAGGCAAGTACTAAATCAATCTTAACCTAAACAATTAAAGATCTAATTAATATTTTAAGTCAATTATAGTACGAAAGTAGAATAAGAGATAATTTTAGGGTTTCTTAAATAAAATAACATAAAAGAATTGAATTTCAAGAGATATAAAGAATAAAGTGAATCGAATTTGAAGGTGGGTGATTAGCATGCTTCAGCAATCCCAATCAACTATCGTCTCAGGTTCCTCATCAACTAACTAGTTGCTACCCTAGCAGGATTTTCTAATCTTCTACTAACATAATGAGTTAGTAGGGACTACTTATCTTTCAACCCCACAGTCCAGACTGGCTTGGGGTAAAGGTGTTCACAAATGGGCAATACCAATTTTAGGTTAATTCTCACATTGATGACTTCCCCGAGTTGTCAAGCCTAGGGTTTGCACGCTCTTCCTTTCCTAAACAATTGATCTGTTAAGTAACCATACAAAACAGTTAAGAGATCATGCTTCTACTCGCTAATCCCCCATAGAAGGATTAGTTCCTCATGGCTTTTATAAATAACATGGAATAGATGGAAGAATTAATCATAGGGAATGATTGAAAATAGAGAGTTTAAGAAAAGCCTGATTGATATTGATAATAAGTACGAATCCACAACAGTTGATATCCTTTATATATCAGAACTCTTGAAAGAGACAAAGAATAAATAAACTAAAACTATGAAAACCTAAAGAAAGCAAGAAAACAAAACTTAAACCTAAAGAGAGAATCTGAACTAGTGGAATGTCTCCATAATGTGTGCCAAATGAGCCTATTTATAGCTTTCAGGTAGTCGTCATCATTAACTTAGGTTAGTTATGTTCTCGAGCTTTAAGTTCGATTTTGCAACTAAAGTACCCCTTCTTTATGTTTTATTCTCGTCACAGAATCGATGTCGTGACACACTAGGACCTGAGTCGCAACATAGCATGCAACACCCCAAACTTGGCCTAGACGTTATGGTCAAATCTGGTGTGTCACATGGAAATCATGCGTAAATTTAGAATATTCGATAAAAAGTTTTTCTTTGTGTAAAATCCTCATCTAGTTTTTGAAATGTTGGACGATTTTAGGTTAAAGTATGTTCTTATAAGTTTAAAAAAACATATTAGAAGAAGCGATTGCCTTATTTGTTAAGTTCAGTTACTTGGAGTTGTAAAAAAAACTCTTTGATCTTTTTGAAAACGTTATGTGCAATTTTACTTGAAAACGTTCGTAGTTAGTTTTGAAAACCCAGTTATACTTAACCAGTTCTAATGTTAATTTAGCATAATGCAGAAAATTAAACCAAATAAAAAAATCCATAAAGGCCTTATTACATAACAGAAACCCAAACTAATTATTTAAAACTTAAAGCAAAAGCACAAGTAGAAGCATGTGGCCACCCGAGTCCCTCGCAGCTCCAAATCGTCTATGGCTGGGGGTTACCTGTAGATGTAAAATAGAAGGTGAATTTGTGGCAACTTAGTGTATAACTTTCCCCAACCAATAACAAAGGTCAGGCATACAAATCAGACTAGACCGAAGCTCTATTCAAAAACAGAGTAGGCCTAAGCCCATTACAGAACAGAATAGTATGCAAAACCCAATCAAGTCCATCTATCACACCACCCGTACTAGCCCATCACACCATGTGGGGAATAACTCAACCCACCCAGCCCACACACCAATATGCAGCCATGCTGCTAAAATCAGATATCGTGGCAGAGCCACCAGAATAGAATTCGTGGCAAAGCCACTTTTTAAAATTACGTGGCAAATCCACTTTCACAGATCTTCCTCCAATATCCAACCCAACCCCATGCAGACTAACAGAACTACTTATAACATGCATACAGATTAACAGATATAGATACAAACATACATATATCAGACAACCTATTTTTAAGGGTATAACAATCTTTTAGGTAGTTAGAGGTAAAATGGTAATTTTACCCTTCAGGGGTCTTTTGGTCATTTTACTAAGTTTCGGTGTCCCGGCACCTAATACAACCCTATAATAGGTCTTATGTCGCTCTCAATGACTCAGAAGGTCTATATGGTCTAACGAGGTTTACGGGCCCATTTCCCCTATTGGGCCCAGTTGGGCCCACACACTCGTGTGGCTAGCTCAGTCCGATTTTACGCACAGTATCACACTTCTTAGTGTCTAACATACCAATTGCCACTTACCGCATAAATTTACCTATATGAGCTTGTAGGCGCATTATGCCTATTGGGCCAATCGAGGCCCAAAACAGCCCAGATGCACAAAAATGCGCACAATGGCCTTCACAGTCAAACGCCTACGGTTTGTGGGCTCAGATTGGCCCACAAGTATTCGCACGCTCATGAGGCCTCAAAATGCCGGCATTTCAACATTTCGACTTTTCGGCTTTTGCCGATCTATGCTACTAGTAGGTGTAGTTACACACCTATTAACGAACGCAAGCCTACTCCACGAGCACAATACCTAATCCAAGCAACAACACTGTTACATAACCACCATCGCATTTAATTAGTATGTACTACCTCTAATCCCAAAAGAATGTAAGGCCAAACACTTACCTTGACTGTTGCTGCAAAAATGACATTACTTACTCTAATATCACTAACCAAACCCCCAATCCTTGAGAGATCGAAAATTACCCAATACCTAAGAATCCAACATATAGCCGTGAGAAGGTCAAAACGCAAGGATCAAAATCGATTGATACAGGAGAACAAGTGTGAAATTCGACTTACTCAAAATGTGAAGTAGTACACTCCCTTGATTTATGGATTGAATCGATCACTTCAACAATCACCCACCCCTTGCGAATCTCTTCCCGACAGATGAAGAAGACAAACACCGGATTAGAAGAGAAACAGAGGAGTATTTAGCTATAAACGGAAAGTTGATCGAAATCACAAACCTAAAATGAAGATAATCAAAGAGAAGAGAAAGAATCAGCCAATGTATTCGGTTTAGACAAGAAACCAAACAAGAAAGAACTTAAGGAGGAGGAAGAAGAAACCCAAAGGAGAAGAAATAGGAGCGGTCGAGCTAGAGGAAGTTATTATTAGCTACCAGAGAGAATCGAAAAAGAATTAAGAGAATGGGGTTTAATTGTCAAGGAAAGGGAGTAGAGGAGAAAATAGAGAAGCAAGATTCAGCCACTTCCAAAGATTTGAGGGAAAGGAGAGACAATATTCAACTTTTGGCTTTGAGAAAAGAGAATAGCGCACTAGTTGAAGGCAGAAAGAAACACTCGAAAAGAAAAGATAATGAGGTATGGCCACTTGCAAAAGTTAAGAAAAGAAATACCAATGCGTTCTAAAATACCAAAATGGCAAAACAATTAAAAAGAAAAGATGAGTATGTTATCAAGGATTCGGCACTCTACTCCTCACTTTGTCGAAAATGCCAAATACCAAAGGCCCTAGCCGATTTTGCTTACTTAACCAGTCCCCAATTTGGCTACAACCTCCCCCTCATCCAACTACTTGAAAATCTCCCATATTTTCTTCTTGATTCACTCTATTTTCAATTTGAATTTTAATTCAAATCTTTAAGACCAAGTCAATCCTATCTCATACCAAATCTACAACCAACCTGAGGAAGTTGCATCCAAATCCACCACTTGTCGACCCCAACTAGCAAAATAATAACCTTTACATGCAGTGAGACTTGAACCCTAGACCTCCAAACCAAGCATGTGATGCCACCTCCCTGCACCTCATGTGGCGCCATATGCCACTCCACCACCACACTCCTTGTGACATGGAACCACATCATTTATTTATAAGCCCTACCTACCAACATCCAGATTCACTTAAGGTAAAAAAATTAAAATTTTGCCAGGAGCTAGGCTTCAACCCAGGCCTTCCAAAAGCCCCCCAAGCACACTCAAAACATAAATTTAGCACATCTAATCATGCAAAAATCAATTTATGCAAAAATTCCAAAAACACTAAAATTTGGGGCGTTACATAGCAGCCAGCCTACTACTTTGTAGCTGTCTTCAAGGGTATGTCATGACACCCTCAGCCTGTGTCGTGACATTGAAGGTAGTTTCTTACTTTCTCTATTTTGCTATCTATGTTGTGACATTGGATCTCTCATGTTGCGACATAACATCCAATATTAACCTGAAATGCCTTTTAATTGTCTCCTACACACTAACGAAGTACGTTAGCTCTCCCTTAGGCCTTATTTGACCCTTAAGGTTAATAAAAGACTCAAAGTGCACATTTTATTGAATGTAAATAAAACTAAAGAAACTTAATAAAAATATAACAAAAATGCTTGTATTCAAGCTCTTTAAATGTGAAAACTAGTTTAATCTACTACACCGAATCAAGACAAATCAAACTCTCCCACACTTAAGTCATTACTTATCCTCAAGTAACATAAACAAAGATGACAAAATAAAAATTATGACCATTGAACAAGTATGGTACAAGAATTAATTTTGGAGCATATGACTTAGGCATTTCATGCTTACTAACAATTTCAACATGATAAGTAGTTGACTTACCACTTTTGATCACAAACATCTAAGTTCAGTATGTTACAAAATGTACACCTATTAAGGTTTTTACCTATAGGAGTCCATTAAGAAATCATACAAGTACTTTGATTATCCAATTAGAATACAAAAAGTCATTTATGCATATGTTCAGTATGATGTCCATTCACGAATGAAGATACTTAGGTCACATAGGGCTTTTCGACTTGTAACATTCTACAGCTTAGGACAGGTATGAAATTTAAAAATATTAAGTGTCAAAAGCTTACAAACATGAAAATAGTTTGGCATATCGTATTAATCCCTATTCTTCTCCCCTTAGTTACCCTTACTCGCTTACCGCCTTATTTCTCCTTCTTTCACCTTTCTTGTCTCTCCATATATAGGAAATCATTACATGATATATTAATTACAGCTAGCCTACGAGTTTTGGTGAACTAATAAACGAGTTTTTTTCTATTGTTATAACTTTGTCACTCTTCTTTTTCGTTTTCAAATTTTTATCATTCAATAATGCTTTTTGGTATTTTAGGTACTTTTTCTACTCGTATTTTTGTTTTGTGGATTTCTTTTTTATTTTGCACTTTTTGGCTAACCTATTGTTCCCACATCACACTTATCTTTCCTATTTCACTCTATTTTTACAACCTCCCCATGATATATCTACTTAACCCTCAATACGTATGTCTGGACATCTATAATCATGTAGTTCAGGACCAAAGAAAAAGGGCAAATACAAATTGATGTTTCTAAGCTTGGGGCTTGTAATGTGGTTCATCAAGAAGTGCCAATAGAGTCAAAAATTGGTACTAAAGGTGAAATGTAATTAGGACAGATTTTTGGCTTTAAATGTGTTCCAAACAATGTCTTAGGTCATCCTTAAATATCTCAACATACACAAATTTAATCAACCAATCAAACACAAATTCAACCATTATTCAGTCATACTAGCACGCTCATTTCCTTGTATTTTCTATATCACTTGGTACAAAGGATGGCTTAATACCCATTTACAGTGTAACATATAAAACTTTAGTAGTCAAATACTCAAAATTTTAAACTCCTATCATCATGCCAAATTTATTCTTAAACACAAGCAACCTATGTATATGTTTCTAACTAATCACTTGTTTTTCTACAAGTTTAAGCACACCAAAGGACAAGAAAAAGAAACAAATATTAAAAATTTAAAAACAACCTATGTTACCCCCACACTTTAGTCGACACATTGTCCTCAATGTGTAGCCTGTTAAAAGATAAGGAAAGAAGTTACCCAATTGATCGTGATAGTTTTAACTGCTACTGGTGGGTGCTTTCTCCTTTGATCGTGTAAAGTTCAGATATGTTTGTGTCTCCTTTGTGTTGGCTTCCTACATAGAATTTTCAACAGAATGCAACATAATAAAATTTACTAATTAATCCTACTCCTACAAAGACTAAATTAAAATTATCCAAAAATTAATATTGGCCTTTATAAATTAAAAAAATAAAATTGATCATCCATCTCCTTATCCTTATCATCCCCCTCTTCTTCTCCTTCATCTTCACTTTTGTGCGCTTCTTCTTCTTAGTCCATATTTGATGGCCCAAACATGTCAGGTGTATAATTGGAACCTGAATGTTGATTTGCCTTCAAACTCTTGAAAAATTATCTTGATCCCTACATCTACTGAATCATCCAATCTAACTTTGGATGACTACTCCCACCAATGTCTTGTTGAGCCTGTGCCAACCTTTGTGACGAGGTGCGTGTAGCTGTCGTTTCTTGTTGTCACTTGTTCCTATCTTTTATCTGTTTGGCTCGTAGTTCGATGTATTGTTGGAACAAGGTGTCCCTGATAATGCTTCAATATGGTTTTAACGACTACTCAGTGGAAGTTATGGGTACACCTGCCTTTTCATAAAGCCGTCACTAGATGGGGAAAAAACACTCCTACCTTCTGGCTACTAATGCATCATCCCATGTCCTGATGGATCCATTTGCCAACATAAACCTACTTTTTCTGCAAAATATCATAAAGTAAAATTGCTCTAAAAGTATTAACGTTAGAAACATTTAAAGCAGGTACAATTTCTATGCAAATGAATTTAATCCACATCTTAGCTTCAGGAAATATAATGGCTTGATGAAAAGATACTCGGATATTTGTACCTGTGTGATACTTCTATTCACCACTTCCTTTAGTTAAAAAATTTATGATACTATCCATATCTATGTCTCTAAAATATTCTAAGTCAGACTCATTATTGAAATCGTGCTCATATTATGGAGCATTATAGAAGTCACAAATTATTTGAAGGGTTACTCGTACCTCTTTCCCTCACTCCAGTATTGTATCCTATATATGACCTTCAGTATCTATAGACTCGTGGTCCCGTAAAGATACACTAAATTCTTGTACAATAGAGACCACGACATTATCATTTACGATCGACCAGAAATGTTCCCATCAATGATACTTGACCAAAGGCCATATTTCTTTACACAAGAACATTGATGGATCAAATCCCCTCTCATGAATGAATGTTTTCCCTTGAAGTTCACTGAAATGCTTTTCAACATCGAGTTTGGAAAATTACAGAGAGTTTGAACCATCGATGGCTTCGTTTCCATAGTTCACTAACTTTTTTAAAAGGCATTGTATTTCAAACTTAAGCAAAGAATTCAATAGAATAATAAAAAGTTTGAGTTTAGGAACCCTTAACGTTAAGTATGTAATCGAAGTTCATTTGAATTCCTTACTTCCCCGTGATGTTCTTGTTCCTCGTTACACCGAGTATGATTGAGAAGTTTGTGAAAAGAAATTTGAAAAAAAATTAGGGGCTTAGGGTTTAAGAAGTGTTGAGAGATTTGAGAGAATTTAAGGGATTAGGGTTTAAAGAGTGCTTTAATTAGGGGTAAATATGAGTGTAGGTTATAAAATAGGTTCTTAAAGGTTTAGAAATTGGGTAAAATTAATCTTTAACGTACCAAGTTGCGTAATGGGTCAGGTCAACCCTACAGAAACTTGCAACGATGTCGTGACACAGTGGTTTTGTGTCGCAACATCCCTAATAGTTTACTGATGTTGTGACACATCCGCCAATTTGGATATTGTCAGGGACTGTCTACTACGTCGTTACTTGCTATTGTGATGTCACGACAATAACTCTGTTTTGGCCCAAAATATCATCTTAAGGATGTTTCGATCTAAGGATAAACATATATTAAATAAGTGTTAAAATCTAAACTATGTGGTTAGTTAGATATACAATAATATACAAATATCATGTAGCAATTCACAAATTTTAAGTTATACTGCCAGATTTATCCAGTAGTATTGCCAATTCACCCGTGGACGATCTTTTTATTCTATTAGCATTTGTCCACCATCCGTCATGCCATTCCACTCTTTCCCGTTTGTCCCGTTCCTTAAACTTGTTTATTCTTTCTGTATTCATAAAATGAAGCATTTCCCTTTATTTGAGAATGTCAAAAATAGATAAATTTTTGCAATGCTCCCCTAATTTCCTCTTATTTTCCTCGTTTAGTTGATAGCCACATTTCAAGGTTTTAGTTTTACCGTTAATTTTCATGGTCAACTAATTTTTCTCTAAATTAATGGTGGATCTAAAAGTGGCCAAGAAAGGTCTTCCTAGTAAGATTGGTATCCCACAATCTTCCTCAAAATCAAGTACTACAAAATCTGCAGGAATAATAAAGCTTTGCACCTTGACTAACACATCTTCTTGTACCCCCTTCAAGTGTACTAAAAACCTATCAGCCAATTATAATGTCCTATCAGCCAATTACAATGTTATTTGAGTTGCTTTAAGATTTCCTAACCAGAGTTTTTCAAAAATTGATAAAGGAATTAAATTAATACTAGCTCCTAAATCGTATAAGGCTAAAAACTTCTATAAGAATTTTCCAGCAAGTTCATCCCAAGTTGTGATGGATCCTGGAGCCTGTGAGTCTAACCAAGAAAAGGCATTATCAATAAGAGAAAAGGGGAAGAACCAAAGATAAATAGCGTCATTAATGACCCCGTTATACTTAAAAGTATCACAGAGTTGAAGAAACTGTTTCAAATGTTGATTAGGGTCTTCTGTCATAGTGCCCCTAAACTACAAATTATTTTGGGTCATTAGTATCATTACCAGTTTGATCTCGAAATTATTAGCTGTAATGGTCAGTTTCACCCCATTATACTTTGCTAAAGGTGTTACTATAGTGGCAAACCCCTCAACAAACCTGTGATAGTACCTTGCGTGCCCTGAAAAGCTTTGCACTTTAGTCACACTCGTTAGCAATCTCTACTCCATAATAGTTTCAATTTTTTTTGGTCTACGCGAACCCCTTCAGCTGAAACCACGTGCCTCCAAAACGTGACTTCCTTAAGCCAAAACTCATATTTGCTGAACTTTGCAAACAATTGCTTCTATCTCAAAATTTGTAACACAGCTTGCAGATGGTTGTCATGCTCTTCCTCAGTTCACGAATACACTATGAAGGCGTCAATAAATACTATCACATAATGATCCAAGTATTCATGCAACACCCAATTCATTACATCCACGAAAGTAGTAGGTGTGTTTGTTAAACCAAAAGGCATCACCAAAAACTCGTAATTCCCATACCTTGTCCTGAAAGCCATTTTCAATAGATCAAACTCATTCACCTTGAGTTGGTAGTAACCAGATCGTAAATTGAAACACAGTGGCACCTCGCAGCTAATCAAACAAATTGTCAATTCTTAAAAATGAATGAAGCCTTTTTCTAGAAGCTTCTGAAGTTGCATATTGAGCTCCTTAAGTTCCTTGGCTGCCATGCAATACGGTGTAATGGATACTAGTGAACTACCAGGGTACAACTCAATGGCAAACTCCACCTCGCGGTCTGGTGGTAATTCAAGTATCTCGTCAGGAAACACATTAGGGAAAAGTTATACAGTTCACATCTCGCGAACCCCTTTTGCCATATCCTACAAACCCATCACAAAAGAAAAATAGGCTTCGTGGCCCTTTCTTAACATCTTTTCTGCCTTCAGTGTTGAAACCATGTTATACATAATTTGGGCTTGCTCACCAACCACAACCACTTCCTTACCACTTGAACCAGCAGGCTCATTCTGATATAACTTTACCAACAAATTATTAGAAGCCCACTCACCCAGGGTCAGGCTTAATTCTAAAAATAACCAAAAATTGCTAAAGGTAAGGTTTGAACTTAGGACCTCTCACACATACACAGAACACTAAACCGCTGAAGCGGACAGATATTTGTGTTAAATTTTACCAAAGCAGGGATAAATTGTTTAAGGCGTTAAACTTTACCCCCTAAAATAAATTTCAACCTTGAAATTTACCTGATCAGAATAGATGAGGATACTACTACGCATCAAGTCCTCAGGTTCCCACGTGGCCTCCTCAGTGCTATGATTCCACCACAGCACCTTCAATAAAGAGATGGACTTTTTCCACAAAACCTTAACGTCATGATCCATAATCTAAACTGGCTCTTCCTCAAAAGTTAAGTCCGGTCTAACCTCGATCTCCTCAATAGAGACAACGTGAAATGGGTCAAATTGTTATTGCTTCAACATTGAAACATGGAACACATCATGAATATGGTCCAGCTTAGGGGTAACTCTAAGTGATAAACAACTGGTCCCACATGTCTCATAATCCGATACGGCCCATTAAACCTGGGGCTCAGCTTGCCCTTACGATCGAACCTCAGAATCTTCTTCCATTGAGAAACCTTAAGAAACACGAAGTCCCCTATAGAGTACTCAATATCCTTCCTCTTCAAATTTGCATAGATTTCTGTCTATCAGAAGCTGCTTTCAAATGATCCTGAATCAATCTAACCTTATCCTCGATTTTAGAAACCAACTCAGGACCCAAAATCTGATGTTCACCCAACTCAGTCCAGCACAGCGAAGTACGACACTTACGATCATATAGAGCCTCATAAGGTGCCATCTGGATAATAGCTTGGAAACTGTTATTGTAGGCGAACTCAGCTAGCGATAGATAATCCTTCCAACTACCTCGAAAATCAATCACACAACTCCGAAGCATATCCTCCAGTATATAAATCACCCTCTCAGATTGACCATCGATATGAGGATGGAACGTAGTACTGAAGTCCAATCTCAAACCCAGAGCCTTATGTAATTTCTTCTAGAACTGTAAAGTGAAGCGAGGGTCTCTATCAGAAATAATTGAGACAAGTAACCCATACAGTCTCACTATCTCAGAAATATACAACTTCGCTAACTTCTGTAGAGAATAGTTCGTCCGAACCCAATGAAATAAGTAGACTTGGTCAATCGATCCACGATGACCCAAACGGAATCCTTCTTAGTGGGTGTCAAGGCTAACCCCCTAACGAAGTCCATCGTCACTCGTTCCATCGTCACTCGTTCCTATTTCCATAAGGGAATCTTACTCGGCCACCAATACAACTCACGAAGGTCGCGATACATCTTATTACCACCAGGATGCATAGCATAAGGGCTACTGTGTGCCTCTCTCGGAATTAACTGTCTCAAATCCACATCATTCGATACACAAATCAGACCATGAAAACATAGTACCCTATCATTATTCAGTCCAAAATCTGAAGTGTTGCCACTCTTAACTTGACGGAACCGCAAACCCATAGACTTATCCCTAAACTACTTGTCACGAATCTGATTAATCCAAGTTGGCTTAACTTGCAACTTGGCCAACAAACTCCCATCATCAAACAAACTAAGGCGAGCAAACATCACCCTCAGATCAGATATCGCTCTTTGACTTAGAGCATCGGCCACCACATTGGCCTTACCAGGATGATAGTCTATTGTACAACCATAATCTTTGAGCAACTCAATCCAACGATGCTACCTAAGGTCTAGCTCCTTCTGAGTGAGGAGATACTTGAGGCTCTTGTGATCCGTATAAATAATACACCTTTCACTATACAGATAATGCCTTCAGATCTTCAATGCAAAAACCACAGCAGCCAACTCAAGATCATGCATCGGACAGTTTGCCTCATGTGTCTTAAGCTGACGAGACACATGAGCCATAACTTTTCTATCTTGCATCAGTACACATCCCAAGCCAACGTGTGATGCATCACTATATACCATAAACTCTTTACCGAGTTAAGGCTGTATCAGAATAGGAGCCTGAGTCAGAATAGACTTGAGCTTTTCGAAGCTCAATTGCTGCGCATCAGTCCAGACAAATAGAACAACCTTACGTAGAAGCTTAGTCAACAGAGCTGCGATCAAAGAGAACTCTTCCACAAAACGCCAATAATAACCCGCCATTCCCTGAAAACTACAGATTTCAGACATATTCTTAGGTTGTTTCCAATCTAGTATTGCCTCAATCTTACTAAGATCAACATGAGTCCCTTCAGCAGAAACCACTGCCTCAGAAAAGTCACTTCACGCAGCTAGAACTCACACTTGCTAAATTTAGAGTAGAGCTATTTTTCACGGAGGGTTTAAAGCACTACTCTAAGATGCTTATCATGATCATCCTTATTCTTAGAATATACCAATATATCATTGATGAACACCACGATGAATTGATCCAGAAATGGCTGAAACACTCGGTTCATCAAATCCATAAATGCCGCCGGAGCATTTGTCAGCCCAAAAGGCATAACTAGGAACTCATAATGTCCATAACGAGTCCTAAACGCAGTCTTATGCATATCACTTCCTTAACCCTCAACTGATGATACCTAGATCGGAGATTAATCTTGGAGAATACAAAAGCCTCTCGGAACTGATCAAACAAATCGTCGATCCTCAGAAGTGGATACTTATTCTTAATAGTTAGCTTGTTCAATTGTTGATAATCTATCATCATGGTCCCATCCTTCTTCTTGACAAATAGAACTGGTGCTCCCCATGGAGACACATTGGGTCGGATGAAACTACGATCCAACAATTCCTACAATTGAGCCTTAAATTCTGTAATCTCCTTCGATGCCATTCGATAAGGAGTGATAGACACTAGAATCGTACCCAAAAGAAGTTCAATCTCAAACTCAACTTCTCAGTTTGGAGGTAAACCTGGTAACTCCTTAGGAAAGACGTCTGGAAAATCTTTTACAGTTCTGATATCTCCCACAGTAGAGTCCCCAGAAACCGAAACATTAACATAGGCCAGAAATGCATCACAACCCTTTCATACCATTTTTTCGGCCACAAGAGCGGAGATCACGTTAGATAGATAATCCAGACGCTCGTTGATTACTACCACCTTCTCATCATCCTTAGTCCTCATAACGACCCTCTTAGTCATACAATCCAGGTTGACTCGATGCTCCACCGATAAGTTTATACCCAGAATCAAATCAAATTCCCCAAACGACAGCTCTATCAGATTCACCAAAAATTTAACCCCTTGCACCACTAGCGGAACATCCCTATGGAGTTTACTAACCCAAACAGAACGCCCCAATGGACTTATCACAGTAACCTCACTAGAAGTACTCTCAACCGATATCCTAGATTTTTAGAAACAGAACATGATATATAAGAATGAGTAGACCCTATATCTATCAATGCAGTGTATGGTACATAAAATATAAGAAACGTACCGGTGATGCTCTAACGGACTTATCACAGTAACCTCTGCCTGGTGCTCTCTGTCCTTGGCCTATACCATTACTACCCCTAGCTTGACCACAGCCACTAGGTGGCTACTGAACTACTCTCTAAGGTTACATAGTACCTGATCATGGAGCTTGCACCTGATCAGCCCTTAAAGGACACTCTCGGATATGGTGCTCTAAAGATCCACACCTCAGACATGCCCCTATCCTCCTCCAACACTCGCCCAGATGGTGTCTACCATAGTCTTTGCAAGGCTGCATCCCAGTAAGGGCAACAGAAGCTCCCACTCTAACTGGCCCATCAGACCTAACTTTTTTCTTAGGCTTCTGCATAGAACTCAATGGCTTTGAATCCCTCTTGTTCTTACTTCTCTCCCTATCCCTATTCTGGCGCTCCACGTGCTTAACATCCTCGGTGACCTTCGCCTTCTCTACCAGAATAGAAAACTCACACACCCCCTGCGGAGCAATCAGAACCCTTAGGTTATCTCTCAATCTAACCTCAAATAGAACGCATCTCTCATACTCAGATGCCACCATGCCGCATGCGTAGCTGCTCAACCTTAGAAATTTAGCCTCGTACTCGGCCACAGATCGGTCACCTTGCGTGAGGTTTAAGAACTCACGCCTGCGACCATCCACATAGCTCGCTCCCATGTATTTACTCTGAAATGTAGTCTTTAAGAATTCCTAAGTTAGATGGTCAGGCTGAGTACCCTTCTCAACCGTCAACCACTACTGGTATGCCTCGTTTTGAAGCAAACAGACTGCACCCTTTAGTTTCTACTCGGGGGTACAGTCTAGATCATTCAAAATCCTTTCCGTGGCCTCCAGCCAATACTCAGCCACATTAGGGGCAACTCTAGTGACACTCTTAAATAACTCAACTCCATTCGACCAGAGTCGTTCAGTTACTGACCCCCAGCCCTCAGTCCCAATATGGGGTCTAACGACCCTCTCCAAAATCTTCAACATGGCCTGAGACAATGCTTCATCCCTAGCCGCACGGTTTTGAGACCTAATCTCATTAGCAGGTAAAACTGGTGTCTCACTCGTATCCCGATTCAGCATACTGCCCAGAGAAGAGGACACAGCTCGAGCCCCCTACGACCTCTACCTCGGCCTCAAGTACTACATCCGCGAGTACCACGTACGCTCATCGTATGATTCAAATTTATCTACATTAAAAAGTTTTATACATCAGTTTTCAGCTTCTTATTAAAGATATTTTATGCATCGTATGGTTCGAATTTATCTACACTCCGACCATCACACGGCTGTGCCTTGCATATGCCTGGCCCTCGTCGATCACACGGCTGTGTCGTCGCACACGGCCTACCACACAGTTGTGTGGCATTGATAGTAAGGTTCTTCAACTTTCGTTAATTCTCGTTTTTCTACATTTTGGGTACACACCTAGTATTAACTCGATGCGAAACCACTCACGAGCCTTCTAAAACCTAAAATCAGAATATTTTACCCTTTAAGTAACCAGAAATGAACCTAAAATGATTAAACTAAACATGTAAAAACTGACTTACCACCAAAAAAAATGAACACAACCTCGAATTAAACCGAAAAACGTAATTTCTAGCCTCACAACCTTCTCCAGACGAACAAGGAACGAGTACACAGTAGCGATGAATTAACCTATAAGACCAAAGGAAATTACCCAAAAATCGAAAGAGGAAAAACAAAGAAGAGGAAGAAGGAAGAGGAACGTCAGAAATTTTGGAGAAAGAAAGAAGGAGCCGAAAATTTGAAAAATAAAAATCAAAATAGAAAATATTTTGATAACTTCCCCTATTTTCTCCTTAAATCTCTCTCCACTAACCCACTAGCAACCTACTACTCAGAAATCGATTTCCACAGGACTCTATCAGCAAACTGAGTAAAAAGATTAATATCATACTTGCGCAGAGATTCGAACATAAGACCTCCAACACACCAACACACAGACTCCTTTACCACTTGAACCAGCAGGCTTATTCTGATATAACTTTACCAACAAATTATTATAAGCCCACTCACCCAGGGTCAAGCTTAATTCTGAAAATAACCAAAAATTACTAAAGGTAAGGTTTGAACTTAGGACCTCACACACACACCCAGAACACTTAACCACAAAAGCAAATAGATATTTGTCTCAAATTTTACAAAAGCAGGGATAAATTATTTGGGGCGTTACAAAACCACAAAAGAAAGTTTTACTGTCAACTATAGATTATCTTAACGGTTCATATAAATAATGTGCTTAGAGAATACAACTACTTAAAATTATTGTATGGTTCACACACATCAATTAACCTAAGTTAGCATAATAGAATACAACATAAGTTTCCATAACACATATAGTATAAGTTCATACAAATTATGGGTTCACAAACCGATAAAAGTTTGCACATAACATATTAGACTAGGTTCACCCACCAGACTAACATACGAGTTCACGATACAGCTAATCGCCTCTGGACGCACTAACATCTAGAGTGTGAATAGTGCTATTAAAAATATGAAATTGAGGCAATTACCGTAAGTATATGAGTCAGTTTATTTACAATAAAACATTTAGTAAGTGTTCCGAGGATTATACCCTAGGGATTGCAGTTTAGGGAAAATGGCTATTAAGTCAATTATCAAAAATAACTACTAATCTACTCGAGTCACGAATTAGAAGTGCTAATTTGGAGCCAATATGATAATAATAATAACAATAAACTAAATAAATTACGTTAAACCTAGACCTACTCCTAAGTTCATGTATCGACTTTTTCTATTCCTTGTTTTGACTATGTGAATTCTTTTAGCCTAAATCCAATTGTTTTACCAAGTTAACTATTGATGTAGGGTTCTAAATGGTTGGTTCCTTATTAACCTAGTAGGGCTTATCAGCATTCTACTAACTAACTAGTCGGCAATAACTACTCATCTTTCGATGACACAGTTTAGACCGAGGTAGGGTAAGGTTTTCACAGATAGGCAATACCGATTTTGGGTTAATGCTCATCTATATAACTTCCTAAGGTTATAAATCCTAGGGTTTAAGTTCTTCCTTCCTAGCCACAGATCTGGTAAGTGATGCTCAATTGGCAATACCAATTTCGAGTCCATTCTTAGCTAGATGACTTCCTAGGGTCGTCAATCATAGGTTTTAATTGCACTCAATCAGATCTAACAAGTTCAAATTGAACTATACCTGCCAATCAATTAATTAGATTAAAATAGTTTAAACATGCGAAATATGTATAAAGAATATATTGATTCTAATCTTTACACAAACATTCAATTAACAAAGTTAAAGAAAAGAGAGATATAAAGAATAAAATAAGGAAAAGAGATGCTCATGGATTTATCTATGAAAGAGTGGCTCCAAAATAATATCTGCTCGTGAAAGTCTCATTTCGGAATAGGATCTTCCGGTTACAAAAACATAAAATAAACTAAGTACAAACTAAGAATGAAATAAAAACCCAAGAATGATTTATGTCTCCTTCAAATTGTGTCTTTAACCTGATTACAATGGCCTTTATATAGGCTAAGCTCATAATATTAAAGTGCCTAAACTATCCTCTAGAAGGTAAATGTGTTTAATTGAAATGGGTTCTATTTATATTTTTATGGTTTACATTTTTATGAAATTATTTTTTTAAAAATTTCATACGAAAATTTTGACATTTGGGCACTCAATTTAGTCAAAAGGACTAAATTGTAAAAAGTGCAAAAGTTGAGTTCTACATGTTAGAGGTGTCCAATTGTTATGAAATTTTAAATTAAAGGTCCTTAAATGGTAATTAGACCATTTGTTAATTTATTGGACAAAAATGGACATGAAATGAGTGAAAAAGAATTTTTTTTAAGTTAGGGGCATTTTGGTCATTTAATGATTAAATGAATTAAAAAATCAAATTAAAAGCCAATTTTTACTCATCTTCTTCCTCAAGGCCAAAAATAGCATGGAGAAACCATGGCTAGGGTTTTTCAAGCTTCCAAGCTCGATTATCAAGAAAGATGTGGAATCGACCTTGATTGGGAAAAGGAAAAGATTGTGGACTAAATTGCAAAATTTCTATATTTTGCACCTAGGTAAGTTTATATGTAAATAATGTATTGTTTTTATCTATATTATAATATTTTGATATTATATGAGTTATGGTTGCATATTAAATGCTCAATTGAGGTAAATTATGAATTAAAATTGAGTATGAATAAATTGGTAAAATGTTGAAATGTTAAGAATTTCCCGGTTGAACCTTCGGAATAGAAATATATGAATGATCTGCTCTAAGAACACATGTGTAGTACTATGTGCAGGCTACTATGTGTTCAAGATGGTTTAGGTCACGTGTGTAGTACTAAGTGCAGGCTACTACGTGTACCAGATGGATGGGTCGCATGTGTAGTACTATGTGCAGGCTACCATGCGTACTCGATTATTTCAATCACGTGTGTAGTACTATGTGCAGGCTACTATGTGTATCAAATGATATTGGTCACATGTGTAGTACTAAGTGCAGGCTACTATGTGCACCAATTAGCTTCGGCTACAAGGGTGGCACTATGTGCAGGCCACCGAATATCTGTTACTATTCCGATGTGTTCAACGGGAAAATCTATTAATTGTGAATTTATATGAAAATGTGGTGATAAGTATAAGGACATGAATATATATGTTGTAAGCAATGTGCTCGATAAATGATTGAACTTTGGTACGTTTGATATGGTTAAGTGTTACTATAAAAAAATTGATACAAGGGAATATATGAAAAAGGTGAAATTGGAAATATAGCAGTTTTGGACAGCAGCAGGGGAGTGAATTAAAAAAATCACCAAAAATGATAGAAATTGAGTTAGAAGTGGAATGAGATATAAAATTAAAGCTTATTGAATCTATTTTCATGAAAAAGAAATAGAGCAAACAAAGGAATTCTGTATTTTGATATATTTATATTCTTGTAAGACTGGTTCAGATGGATTTTGTGATTCCCTGTTCTAAATTGTAAAAATCATTAAAAATTTCACAAAAATAGTTAAGGAACATAATTTATATGGTTGGATTCCTTATTGAGTTTATTTTCAGAAGAAAGAAACGAGAACCTCATTTGAATTTGGTAGCAAAAGATAATTAAATTTTAGTGAAGAGTGGTCAGAGCTGCTGTACCACAAAACAGGGGAGACTTCAATGAATAAACTGTATTAATTGGCCCAACAAAAAATTCTGAAATTTTTATGGTAAGAAGAAATATGAGTATATATTCTGGGAAAATTTACGAATCTTAATTTGGATCTCCATAGCTCCGGATAAAAATAATTTATTGACTAGGACTCGAATGGACAGCTTGTACTGATTTTAAGTAAATGATAATTTTATGTGAGATTAAGATTGTATAATTATGGAGACATATTTTGGGACTTATAAATGCCATTAATAATGTATTATTATTATTATTATTATTATTATTATTATTATTATTATTATTTACATATTCACTTACTAAGCTATAATGCTTACTCCTTTCCCTTTCTTTTTCTTATAGAGTTTTAGATGCTAGCTCGAGTTGGAGGTCGCCGGAGATACTATCACACTATCAGGCTAAGGTTAGTATAAAAAAATTTTGAAATATTTATAAGTTTATGGCATGTATAAGAACTTGAATATATGTATATATATGATAAGAATGTGATTAGATTCTAAATTGAAAGAAATTTTATAGCCGGTTTTGTGTATTTGTAATTGTACAAATCCAGTGATGCCTTGTACCCTGTTCCGGCATTGAACACGGGTAAGAGGTGTTACAACTTTAGTGTCCATATCCCCTTATCGTATGGCGCCAACAGAGTTGAAGGAACTAAAGGTTCAGTTGTAGGATTTGCTGAAACGTGGTTTTACATGCCTTGGTATATCACCCTAGGGAGCTCCAGTTTTATTCATGGAGACGAAAGATGGTTTGATGCGACTTTGTATTGACTATCGGCAATTAAACAAGTTGACAATTAAAAATTGGTACCCCTTTCTCGTATCAATAACTTGTTTGATCAACTGAAGAGAGCTTCCGTCTTTTGTAAGATTTATTTAAGATCAGGTTATTATCAACTAAAGGTGAAAGTGTGTGATATACTGAAAACAACATTTTGTACATGATACGGGCATTATGAATTCTTGTTGATGCCATTTGGGTTGACCAATGCTCCAACGGCATTTATGGATCTCATGAACTACATCTTTCAGCCCAACCTTAATTAGTTCCTTGTATTTTTTATTGATGATATTTTGATCTATTCAAAATCAGAAGCTGAACATGAATAACATTTGCGTATCGTTTTACAAGTTTTGTGAGAAAAATAATTGTATGTGAAACTTAGTAAGTATGAATTCTTGTTACCGAAGTGGTATTCCTTGGACATGTGATATCAGTTGACGAAATTCGTGTTGATCCAAAAAAGATTGAATCAATTATTCAGTGGAAAGCACCGAAGAATGTGTCAGAATTCCTTGGTTTAACTAGCTATTACTAATGATTTGTGAATGGATTCTCAAAGATAACTATGCCAATAACAAAAATTCTACATAAGAATATTCAATTTGTTTGGAGTCCATAAGAAAACATCATTTCTTTTAGTCCATCCTTCGCCATTGAAATTGCAACAACCATTGTTGAAAAATAAAAGCTTCAAATTATAGTAACATTCGGGCAATTGCATGTAAGTCAAATTATATTCCATTTTTGGTAATCTTCATATTTTTTTAGGTTATTTTAGCTTACACTAGTTAATTCAAGGATTCGATTGTGAAATCATGCACTATTTTAGGAAGGTGTTGTTTTTTAGTTTGAATATTCTTGATGCTAAGTGATTTAATATTGAGCTTATTTTTTAGTTGTATTAGTTGAGATGTAATTTTTGTTAGTTAGTTTAAGTTAAGGGCTTAATTGTTAAAATAGGATAGTTGGCAAGAAATTCTTTGAAAATATATTAATTGTGGATTGTATAAGGACCCTATAGAATTCGATTAAGCTTGGATAGGACTAATTTATGTCAAATTAGAATTGTTGACTTTAGGAACTAATGTGTATAAAATTAGAAATTTAGAGTTAATATGTAAAATAGTATTAAGGAATTGATTATATGAATTAAAGTGTTAAAGGTGTTTAGTTGGGAATAATTTAATTGAATTGTTATAAATAGATCAAGAAACAAGTAGATTGACCGATAATCGTAGGAAGGCAAACGCAGTTGAATAATCATCATCAAATACAGGTAGCTGCTATGAAGGTAAGTTCGTAGTCCTTGAACTCAAACTTTATGTAAATACTTTAATTAATTTAATTGTTACTTGATATCTAA
This sequence comes from Gossypium stocksii, assembly GCA_020496765.1. NCBI lineage: Eukaryota > Viridiplantae > Streptophyta > Magnoliopsida > Malvales > Malvaceae > Gossypium > Gossypium stocksii. The sequence goes on from CM035624.1 coordinate 51,313,030, forward strand.
TTATATATATATGTAATTGATTTGTAGCAGAAGTGAAGAATTATGGAGTTATACATATATGGTTATGGAATAGATCAAAGAATAATCATATAGATCAAAAAATTAATCATAGTTATTTGATGCAAATGGTACAATTATGAAATGAGAGATTGTGGAGATAAATTAATTACGTATGTATTTCTCAGTTTTATCGACTAGTGTTGGGTACATTAAAATGTTTGTAATGCTGGAATAACCAACAAATGTTGGGCACACATATAATATTTTCGTTTTCTCCGATCATTACTGGGTGCATAACATCGTTAGTTTATCTGACCAGTGTACAGCACAACTATTGTCAATTTATCTGACCAGTGCAAGGCACAATTATTGTCAGTATATTCGACTAATACTGGGTGCAAAACTTTACTACGGTATATTCCGTCAAGCAGTGAGTGTCAGTAATGGTATAATTGATGAATTATGTAAAATCAATTCATTGAATGAATTTGGCAAAAGAGCTATAATTGGAATAGTGGAGAATTGATACATATATTTCTTCTAAAATAGTATATGGTAATGAACACTATATGTTTTGAATACATGAATTAAGGTTAATAAGCGTATGTCTTGTTCTTGTGGTTTAATGAAATTTATTCAGTATTTGATCATTCCTCTATGTGCAGGTTAGGTACCTATCTTTGATTGTCAACTTAGCATCAATCGATAATCCCAAACTAAACATTGGTGAAGTATTCTTTTTGAGTTTTGGCATGTACCTAGGAAGCTAATGTTATGAAATGGTCATTTTGATGCTTAGTTATTTTTAAAGAAAGTTATATGTATAGGATGTTGCTTTGTAAACTTTTTTCATATGTTTTGGTTCAAATATACATGCTTGTGCATATGGTTGATGTTATATGTTCTATGAAATTGGCTCTTTTGGAAGTGAATGATTTAAGTCACTTTGTTTGTGTTGATGTATGGTATGATATGGTAATTAAAGTTGATGGTTCTTAATATTTGAGTAAGATGAATGTATGATTTGGTTGTGGTCGAATGCCTTTGTATGTGATGATTGAATTGCGGTGTTAATGGGGGCACATTTGTTAGACACTTAGGTTGTATAGGATTGGCATGTTTTGACTTGTTTGAAGGTTTTTTTTGTGATGTTTAAAGTTTGATTTTAGGCTTGGCTTGATACCCAAGATAGGTGTAAAATGTGCCTTGTTTTAAAAGCAAATTTTGGTGCACATGGCCTAAGACATGGGCTATCACACAGCCATGTGTCTTATTTGTTTCCAATGCAGGTTGGTCCACATGAGCACAGAGAGTTACACAGCTGGCGACATGGCCGTGTGACCCCCTTTTCAAATTTTTCCTAGTTTTTCTGTTTTGTTTTGAATTGGTCTTAGAATGTTCCTAAACAATTTTTAGGGCTTTCTAAACTGGGCTTAAGGCTAGTAAACGCATGTTTATTATAAATTTAATGTGATTTTTTTGTTTATAATTATACTTGAATGATTGTTTCTATGTAATGTTAAATGTTTAAAATTTTATTGTAATACCCTATAACCCTAATTTGGCGAGGGAGACAAGTTAGGGGTGTTACATCAAGTGGTATTAGAGCTACAGGTTTAGCCGATTCTCAGACTAAATTGACCTCGAAATCGAGTCTAGAAGTACATGCCAAAGTTAAGTCGAGTCTAATTCGGGATTTAGATGTTAATTATAATTGTTTTTGCTTTATAGTTAAAAGATGTCGAATGAATCTAACAACGTGGTTGATCAAGAGATCCATACAGGTGATGGTTCTATTGAGGAATTAGATGGAATTGAATCGGTAACACCAAGTGTTCAATCAGATGGTGCTCAACAGTAATAATGCTGGAGCTAATTGTTACAGGATTAAAGACACAGTTGTTAGATCTGAAATTATCACGCCTGATGTTATTTCTAATACATTTTATCTCTTTGATATTGCTATGTGTGAGTTGATTGGCTCTGGGTCAACTCATTCGTATATTGCATTGCATTAGTAACATAATATGTCGTAAGTGTCTGCTGAGAATACAAGGCTATGACTTTCTTGATGATTTGATGTTGTTACCTTTTCACGAATTTGATATTATTCTAGGAATAGACTGTTTGACATTACGATGCTATGGTGAACTGTAGATTGATACTCGAGATTCAAGATTAAAGGTTAATCGAATTCTAATTGTTAATGGGCTTACAGATATGTTTCTTGAAGAATAGTCAGGATTACCACCTAAACATGAAATTGAGTTTGTGATTGACTTGATGCCTAAAACTGCTCCAATATCAGTCGCATCGTATTAATGGCACCAGCTAAGCTAACAGAATTTAAAGCACAGTAGCAAGAGTTGTTTGATAGAGGTCTTATTCAACTAAGGGTATCTTTCTAGAGTGCACCTGTGTTATTTGTGAAAAAGAAAGATGGGTCGATGAGATTGTGCATTAATTACAGGAAATTGTATAAAGTCATGATAAAGAATAAGTATCTATTACCTCATGTCATCGACTTGTTTGATTAGTTGAAAGGTGCTATAGTGTTTTCGAGAATAAATCTTAGCTCCGATTATTATTAGTTGAAGTTAAAGATAGTAACGTACCAAAAATTACTTTTCAAACTTGTTACGACCATTATGAATTTCTAGTAATGCTATTCAGATTAATTAATGCCCTACTGCTATATGGATTTGATGAACCGGGTTTTTTAGTCTCATCTGGATACATTAGTAGTAATATTTATTAATGATATATTGATCTATTCTAAAACAAAATCTGAGCATGCTCCGCATTAGGAAATTATGTCATAGACTTTACACGTGAGACAATTGTATGCAAGAAAAAAAACTAGTAAATGTGAATTTTGGCTCAAAGAGTGGATTTCTTGGTCATGTGATTTCTACGGATGACATACGAGTTGATCCTAGTAAGATTTCAGCAATTGTTAACTGGAAAGCTCCAAAAAATGTTCAGAAGGGCATAGTTTTTTTGGGTTTAGTCAGTTATTATCGTTGATTCGTTAAAAATTTCTCGATAATTGCTTTACCGATAACTAAGCTATTATAGAAAAATGTTGAGTTTGTTTGGTTAGATAGGTGCTAATAGAGTTTTGACCAACTGAAAACTTTATTGATGGAAGCTTTTGTATTGACTTAGCCTGAATCTAGGAAGGAATATGTTGTTTATATTGATGCGTCGCTCCATAAGTAAGGTTGTGTATTGATACATGATTGAAAAGTTATAGCTTGTGCTTCTCAGCAACTAAAACCACACAAAGGAACTTACCTAACTCAAGCTAGAATTAGCCGCGATTGTATTCACCTTGAAGATTTGGGAATATTATCTGTACGACGAGAAATGTCATGTTTATACTGATTATTAAAGCCTGAAATATTTAATGATTCAAAAAAGAATTGAACCTGCGATAGCGATGGTGGCTCGAGTTATTGAAAGATTATTATCTAGTAATTGATAACCATCCGGGAAAAGTTAATATAGTTACTGACGTGTTAAGTCGAAAATCACAGTTTACCCTGAGAGCGTTGAATGCTCAGTTGACTTTGAATTGTAACGGTTCTGTGTTAGCAAAATTAAAAGCTAGAGCGTTGTTTCTTCAGAGAATTTGAAAGTTACAAATGATGAGCCGAAGTTGCTAGTTAATCAAATACAGATTCAAAATGATCAATCTACAGAGTTCAGTGTTGGTGTAGATGTAACAGCCCATTTTCAGTGAAATCAAAACAGTAGTTTCAGGACCACAAATTCGAGGTCAAAATATTTATTTTACTATTACTATGATGTCTACAGCATGATAGTGGAGTCATATAAAAATTTCGTTAAGAAATTTTATCGTTTGCATGCTTAATTCGGTAAAAAGGACTAAATTGCAAAAGGTGCAAAACTTGAGTTCTATAAGCTAAAGGGATTTAATACCTATAAAATTAAGTGGTTAGAGGGTTTATGATGTAATTAGACCATGTGTTTAGTTGGTGGACATATTTGGACATAGTTTAAATGATTTTTAAAGTTAAAAACAAAGGTTAATTTAGTAATTAACAAAAATCAACTAAAATTACATTAAAGAAAAGGAAGATATCATCTTTCTTCCTCATTCACCACCAAAATTAGAGAAGAAAATCACCATTGGAGAGCTTGAAAGATTCGGCTAGCTTAGTCCATGCATGAGATTAATTTTAAGGTTAGTTTTTAATAATTCTTATGTTTTTGGGATTGTTGTAGCTTAATCTAGCTAGCCCAGGGACTAATTTGTGGAACTGCTAAACTATTAGGATGTACCATTAGTGAATATATGTAAGTTTTGAAGTTTGTTGATAGAATATAAATGGTTGTTGTTAGATAAACAAGTTTTGTAAAGTGATTTTTGTTAGAATGTCAATAGGGATTTATTTGTAAAATGTGAAAATTATGTGGTAAATGTGTGCAATAATGAAATATATGAGCTGTTATGGGCTTAGATGAAATTTGGCTAGCATGGTTGTGGACTAAATTGTATGAATTTGCATTTTTATGAGCTAAGGATTAGATTGTAAAGAAGTTAAAATATAGAGGCAAAATAGTAATTTTGCCATAATATGAATTTTGGGTTAAATTGAATAGAATGATGCTTAAATAAGTTTAAATTTGATTATATAGATCAAGAACAGCAACATTCAGATTTGAATAGGGAAAGGACAAAGTTATCGACTAAATCGATCAATTTCTGTCGTTTGAATTCGAGGTAAGTTCATGTAAATAAATAAAGCATTTGTATGTATACTTTAATTGAAATGTTTGTATGTGGATTGTATAATTAAATCGTATGATTATTGAATGCCTAATTGATGAAGTACGAAGAATATCGAGTCCCGTTTGAACCTTAGGAATTTGTAGGATACAAATGACATGTCATTAGGTTTACCGATTTGGTTGAGATCCTGCATATGTTGCAGACTCACCACAGCTCATATGAGCTTACTGATTTGTAGCTCTTAGGAGCTTATCGATTTTCAGCTCGTGTGAGCTTACCATTATTTCAGCTTGGAGGAGCTTACCGTTTATAGCTCAAAAGAGCATACACGTACAGGAATTGATAGATTACCATTTAATACATCTTATGTGTACTACCTGTGTATCTAACGACATTCTAAGTGGTTCAACGGTCACAATTTTGTTACAGATCATATGAGTACGATATGAATTAGCACAAATGATACATGATTTATATGAAAATGACATTTTATGATATATATTGAAGAATGAAATGGAAGATACATGTATACGAAGTTTCTTGATTGTTGTGTTCATCCATATTATTTGATTGTTATATGTGCTTTACATGACTAACCTATTAGTGAATATATGTGCTTAGACATTTCACCAAATTGAGTGGGATATACTATGTTTGTTTATCTAAATTGTGATTAAATGGTAAGTTAAATTCTATGTTATACGAACTTACTAAATTTAATTGCTTACTCCATTTATTTTTTCGTGTCTTATAGTGTTTCAGAAGGTCGCTCAGATTCGAAGTCTTCGGAGATCTCATCACACTATCTATCGGCTATTTTGGTACTTTTGGACTTATTGTATCTTGGTTATATGGCATGTATAGGTCCTTTGGCAAATGAAAGCTTATGTGTTTTGGTTATGTAAATAGCCATTTGATTTGGCTTGTTTTGGTATATGTTGGTTTATATATAAGTGCAATTAGCCTCATTTTATATGTTCTATGATTACCTTGGGAATGCCTTGTTTGTGAGTTGGTAGTTTGGTACCTATTAGATGAATTGGAGGAGTGCTATACATGTTATACTTTGGGCATTATGATGCACATATGCAAATGACCAATTATGTAGCTTTTGGAAATGATTTTGGCATGTTTAAATTGATCCTTTATGATACCTAATTTTCAATGTTTTCCTAGAATTTCCTTGAGTTCTCAATTTAGTCGCGAATTCTTTATAATGCTTGTTTTGGGCCTCAAGGGCTTGTGTTAGGGACTACATGATTGAATTTGAATGACTAATGCTTGGGTATGAAAAGTGAACATGAAATTGTATGATTGTTCAGGTGATAAGTCCGGTGATGGATACGGGTTAAGGGTGTTACAGTCGATGTTATGTTGTATTTTCATAATGGATTGTGTGTTCTGAATGATCTAGAATTGAAATGAGATATACTATCAAAGGCTCATGGTAGTACATACTCCATTCATCCGGGTAGTACTAAAATGTTTTGTAATTTGAAACAGATGTACTAGTGGTCAGGTATGAAACATGAAATTTTAGAATTTATGGCTAAATGTCTAGTTTGTCAGTAGGTGAAAGCCGAGCATCAAGTTCTGTCTAGGTTATTATAGCCTATTATAATTCCTGGATGAAAATGGGAATGAGTCACAATAGATTTTGTATCTGGATTACCTGCAACATAGAGAAGAAAGACTCGATTTGGGTTATTGTTGATAGACTAACAAAATCATTTCACTCTATTCCGGTCAAAACATAGTACTTTCTTAAAAAGTTAGCTAAGTTATATGTGTTATAAATTATCATATTAAATAGAGGACCATTGTTTGTTATTTTTTATCGAGACTTAAGATTCACCTCAAGATTTTGGGGTAAACTCCATGAGACTCTGGGTACTAAAGTTAACTTCGAATACAACATTTCATCCATATACAGACAGACAATCAGAATGGGTAATATATATTCTGAAAGACATGTTATGATGTTGTATTCTCGAGTTTGAAGGTAGCTAGGAAAAATATTTGTCATTGGCGGAATCTGCTTATAATAACAAATATTAGTCTAGAATAAAAATGGCACCATTTGAATCTTTATACTGATAGAAATGTAGAACCCTGTTATACTAGTTAAAATTGAGCAAAAACAAGATAGTTGAAACAAACTTGATTAGAGAAATTAAATATAAAGTTCACGTTATTCAATATTGTCATCAAATCGTTATCTGTCATATTGGAATGATAGAAATGTGCAAGTGTACACAATCGCAACAAGTAATAAAGTCACAAGTAAATGTTGATGTCAAGTTATCATACCCACAGGGACTATGAAAGAAAAATATTTATGAAATGTAAATCAAACACTTTGGTGATGGGAAAAATATTTTGTTTTGAAGAAGTGATGTAAAAACTAAAAATTAACTAAGTAATAAAAATAAAAAGTAAAAATTCCAATGCAAGATTTCAAAAAGATGAGTTTTAATAAACATGACATGATTGTGCTAGATCAATTACATTCCTTAACTTAGAATTACTATATCCATGTTCATGTTGTTACGAATATTTTCAAGGCAACTTGGTAATTTGTTAACTACTACAAATACATACTTACTAAATTAACCAATCTCTTGAGCATTTTTTCAATGTCAATTCAAACAATTAATCAACCCTCATAAGTACATATAAGATTAAGTAAGGTAACAATATATTTCTATATTTAAACAGTTTAATCACAATAATCTTACAAGTTATGCAAGGCTAATGTACCGTTTAATACCGTTGCTAATTTAACCTTCAGCAACCTTAGAAGATTAAACATGCACCAATTAAATACTGTGTCAATTAATTATAATTTCAATATGTTTCATAATTAATTCATTACCTTATATTTTATAATGCAAGTATAACATAAGCATGGTTTTATTTAATTGAACAACTTACCAAGGCCTATAACAACACAAACATGATTTTAAATATTCAAGTGGGCAGAATGCAATCAATCTAACATGAATTAATTTAAGCCATTTTAATTAGAACAAGAACAAAAATAAAACAATTATTCATATTCATGATCACAACATAAACAAGAAAATTAAAGAGAATGGAACTAGGAAACAAATCCAGTATTTCTCTGAAGCCAGACTAGTGCGCTCCTCTTCTTCTCTGCTTGTTCTGTTGAACCGAGGCCTTCACGAACAATTGAATGAAGCTATTCCAAGGTGGAAGATGGCTCTTTTTCAAGAGGGAAACTAACAAGGGAAATGGACAAGAAAAAGAGAAAAACAAAGGAGAGAAGTGAGTGAAAGAGAGAGAGAGAGATGTGTGGGAATGGTGTGTCGAATTAATAGGTGAAGGGGATATTTATAGGTTGGAGTGGCTGCTAAAAATAGCAAATAATTAGTAGCCACACACTTCCATTGGCTGGCCACACATGGAGCAAAGTTTGAATGTTTCAAAATAGAGGGGTTTGAATTGGATTTTAAGAAAACTTGAGGGTGGTTTTGCAATTAATTTAATCAGCTAAGCCAATTTTCACCTTTTGTGCAAAATTGTCGAAAATATTTAATCTTGCCCTTGGTTCACTTGATGCAAAAATCCCTCAACGGTTCAAGCCTTTCAAGGTATTTGCTGAGCCAATTTTCACCTTTTGTGCAAAACTGTCGAAAATAAACCAAATTTGTGAAAATTTATTATAAAAGTAATTAAAATTCAATATGTTAATAATTTAAGTGTAAATTAATTATTTTATAATTAAATTGTGAATTTTGACAAAATTTACTACGAAACTGCATGAATTAGAGCTCAAAAGGTACTGAAAAAGTCTATATATTTTTATGTTTCCACATATTCAGAGGAGCCAGTGACGATTTTAGTTCGTAAGGTAAAAGAACTTTAAAATAAATAGGTACCGCTAGTAAAAGTTTTGTGGCATCAACAAGGTATCGAAGAAGCTACGTGGGAAACTAAGGTATTGATGAAGATATAATATTAGAATCTATTCTTAGGTAAAAATTTCGAGAACGAAATTTCCTAAGAAGGGGAGAGTTGTAACAACCTGTTTTCTAGTGGTGTTAGAAACAATGGTTTTAGGATCACAAATCTGATGAGTGAGTCTGTAAATATTAGTTATTTAATATTTATTAGTCAAATATAGTATTATATTGAATTTTGATTTAATAATTTTGGCTAATTGAACAAATAGTTAAGTACAAGTGGTTTGTTCCTAAAGTCTAGTGGTTTTGGAAAATGAAGTATCGGGACCTCTTTTCTGTAAACTGTGCCTATAAGTATTTTTATTAAATAGTTACGGGGTTCCCATATTAGTGTATTGGAATTTGGTTCAGTAATTTTAATGTTTGGCTAATTAATTAAAGAAAAAGGACTAACTTGTAAAAATTGCAAAAATCAGTCACTATTGATTTAAAAGATCTAATTGACTATAAAAACATAGTTGAATAGATTTATATGGTAATTTAACATACTTAAAATGTTCGATGGTATGTATATACACTTTAGTTTAAAAATATGTAAATTAATGGCAATTTAGTAATTTATAAAATGATAAAGTAAAAAAATATTAAAACAAAATAAACATGTATCATAATTCTCATTTCTTTTCATTTCCAACTGAAATATTTATATGTATTTGATTCTCGGTTATGATGCTTTGATGGTGAATTGTATAAGTTTTCATGGTTATTGATAATATCTTGTTACTTGATAATGGTTGAAAGTGTATAAATGTGATGATTAAATGACTCGTATTTACGAAACTCACCTGATGAATTGTTGCGGTTGACATGGTTAATATTAGCTAGTGATTTTGTTAATTACTAAAATGTGATTATGCAGTAAGTTATAATGTTTCAACCTATGAACTTACCAAGCTTGTAAAAGCTTACTTGTGTCATTTTCCTATTTCTTTGTAGATAATATTTTGTGGAATTGAGCGATCGGATCAACTTGAAGATCACACTATCTAGATATCTTTTGGTAGATTTTCATATGTTTACTTTTAGAGTATGTGGTATGAAATAGTTGTGTTTTGTATATGTTTTGAATACTTATTTCATGTGTTACATATTTGATTGATGTAAAGTTGTTTAAGCTTGGTAGTAGCTTGCTTGCGTATGTGCCTTTGGTTTTGGTATAAATATATTTTTGGCTATTTGGTATAAACCTCATGAAAGTTTTTGAAATAGGGTAACTTTGAATGTGAATGGATTGAATGAAATGATAATTTTGGCATGTGTTACTATGAATGCAAATTAGTTTTGTAAGAAATATGGATTTAGTTTGATAATTGAAATGTGTTGCCATTGAGAGCATATTTGCTAGGCACTTAGGTTGTATGTTTTGGTATGTTTTAAGCTTGTTGGAATGTGTTTTTGAAGGTATATAAATGTTTGGTTTTGATTTGGCTTGGCATATAGGAAATGGGTAATGTTTTAGCATGTTTTAAAAGTAAATTTAGGTGCACACAACCTGGGACACGGGTTGTCACACGGTCGCATGCCAGACACGGTCACACCACACGGTCGTGTGTCATATTGATTTTAGTGCAGGTGTTTTTCACACGACATTAGGCTATTACACGGCTTGCCCTTACATCAAGCTATACATAGTCTAGCACACAGTCTGCAACACGATCGTATGACTCCTATTTCGAGCTGTACCCGGCTTGGCCACACGTCAATGTCCCTGAGCCACACGATCTAGGCTCTGTCACACAGCTATATAACCACTGTTTTCAAATTTTCTACTTTTTTTCTTTTTTTATTTCAAATTGGTCTGTGATTATTTTTGAATTGATTTTTAGGTCTCGTAAGCTCGATATAAGGCCTGTAATGTATATATATGCTACGAATGATATTTAGATTTGAATATTTGATATTCAATGAATGGTTTAATGATGTTAATTGTTTTGTTCTGTAACATAATACTATGTAACCTTAATCCGACGATGGAGACAAGTTAGGGGTGTTATAGATAGCTGTATCGAGATGAGAGACAATTAAAAGTGTAACACCCCTAACCCGAGGCCGTCGCCGGAGTCGAGCACGTGGCGTTACTAGACTTATCTTACTAATTTCGGGCATAAATTTTTTTTAAAAAATTAATTCACTTACATTCATCCAATATATCTCTAAAAAGGGCCCTCGAGGCCCTAAAACATGCAATTGAAATGGTTCGGGATCAAATTGGGAACATTAAAAATTTTACAATTACTTACACAAATCAAAACAATTTATTTCACTGTTCATAATAAAATTGTCCATGTAACGCCCTGAATTTAAGCCTAGAGGAAATGGGCTTTGAGCATCGGAGTAATTGGATTTTAGTTGTGCGAGTAAATTTCATATTTAGTCGAGTGGCTAAGTGATTTAGGAGGAGTTGGGAGTGTTGGAGAAGTCCTGGGTTCAAACCAATGCTCTAACAGAAATTTTAGTTTTTCCCTATGTGGAGCTAACATTAGTTTGAAGACTTTAAGAATAAAATGTGGTAATGTGTGACACAAGGGAGCCTGTGGTCTAGTGGCAAGGTGGCGTTAGGAGTATGCAGGTGGTCCGGGGTTCAAGCCTTGGCGTTTGCAAGGTTTCTAATTTTTTGGGCTCTTAAGTGAACTGGGACGTTAGCTTATAAGACTTATAAGTACTTGTGCTTGTTTTGTGTCGCAAAAGAGTTAATAGCCTAATGGTGGTAGCGTGTTTTAGCATATGAGAGGACTTTGGTTTGAATCCCTTTGCATGTAAAGGTTGATTATTTTGCTAATTTGGGACGGCAAGTGGTTGTGATGGAGTTAAACTCTGCTGTAGGCAATTTGACTTGGTCTTGGAATTTGAATGTGTGGCGAGAATCGGTTAAGGAGTGATTGATGGAGAAATTGAAGGAGAGAATCGTGGGTTTGAGCTTGGAAAGAGTTGTAGCCATTTTGGGGTTTTGGGAAAGGCAATTCGGCTAAGGGGGTCTTGAGTTGTATGCTTTGGCATTTGGGAGCATCTCTTTTAATATTTTCTTTGGGTAGTGCCGTTGGGCGTTTTAAGCTTTTGAGGAAAATTCATTTTGGTCACTTTGTTTCATTTTTGGGTTTTTACTCAAGTCTTAAAGTGCAAAAATTGCCAATTCTTGCTCTCTACTTATTGCTTGTAATGCTGAGTTCTCTCTTCTCTCTCTCTCAGGTTTTGCATCTTGTGTTCTTTAGGGCTGACCCAATCTTTCTTTCCCCAACTGCTTATTCAGTCTTTTTTTATTTCTTTCTTTAACACCATTTACTTTGGCCGAATCATCATTCTCTTTCCCTTAGTCACTTAGTAACTTTAATCTTCTCCTTAGGGTCAACTAGCCGAGTACCTCTATTCTTCTATCTCTTGAGCTGCGCCGTTTCTTGGCTAATCTTCATTCTCATGTTTAACTTTTCTTTCTGCTAGCCGAACCTTCTTTTCATTTTGTTGTTTCTTTCTCCGTCGGCTTTCTATTGGTGTTATTCTTTTTGGTCAGGCCGAATACCTTCACTTTGTGGCTGATCTTTGTTGGGTTCTGTTCTATTGGGGATTTTGGCCGAATCTTTTTGTTGTCTATTACCGAAAGTCCCTTGAGTTATTGGAGGGTAAGTGCAATCGCTTCATTATTTTTGTTCTAGCCGAATCTCTGTTAGTCCTACTGCCAAGTTTCGACTTTTCCTTCTTTTTCTCTTTGGGGCCGAATGTATGCTTTTCATTTAATCATCGAATGTTTTGCCTAATCTTGCTAGGAGTGTGAATTCTATTGTGGAAGTTCAGGCCGATTACTCTTCTCTTTGCGAGCAGTCTATTTACTTTTGTGGTACATACCTTAAGTATTATTTGTTACAAGGGATTATGTTGTTTGATGAATCAATTAGAGTGTCCTCAATACTTTGGTTTGGATTTACCATGAATATGACTAATGGTGGATCATTGTGCGTCATAGGTGTTTGATCTCGGAAGTGTTGCGACAACAGATTTATTGCAGGTGTGTATCCGTATACACTATTTTGATTGTTGATCGGCAGAAAAGCCAAAAGTGCGTGTTTCGTACTGTTTTGATTGTAGATCGGCAGAATGCCGAAAAGCCGAAATACCGGCAAATGATGCCACACGAGCGGGCGATCACACGTGTGGTAAACTGAGCCCACAATATGGGCGTAAGACAGTTAAGGCCACCATGAGCGTTCTCATGGGTTTAAGTCGTTTTGGGCGGCGCTGGGGTCGAGATGGGTCGTGTGGGCCCAATGGGCCTGTGGGCCTCACACGGGTTAAAATTGCATACTGGGGTAAATGTTAAACTGAGCCGTGTAGTCCACATGGCTGGGGTCGTTTTGGGCTAAATAAGTCGTGTGGGCCCAATGGGCTTGTGGGCCCATACAGACAATAAGTATGTGATATGGTAAGTGATTGATTTGGGCTAGGTCGCTCGCATAGCCGGCGTTGTTTCTAGGCTAATTGGGCCACACAAGCGTGTGTGCCTACTTGGGCCGAGTAATAGGCTTTAGGCCAATTTACACCATTATGTCTGTTTAGGTTACCTAGGTCACTCGAGGTGACGATGGACCTTCTATTGGGTCGTTAATACCCCTGGTTTGTGGAATTACTGAAATACCCCTAATGGGTAAAAAGACCGTTTTGCCCCTTGAGGGTAAATGTCACACTGGTGATACAATTTGATTATTTGACTATGTTTTGACTGAGAATGTACGACTGTGATTGGACTGTTGTGACTAGGATGTGTATGATTATTTATGAGCATGACGTTTCACATACATGACTTACTGCATGGGGTTGGGATATTATTTATGGAAGACGTTCTGTTCTGATAGGGTCGTACAGGTCGCGCAAGACGACTGTGGACCCAATTCTGCTCTAATAGGATCGCATGGGTCGCACGAGACGACTGTGGATCCAGTATTGATGGCTTAAATCCACTTATTCTAATTATGGCTCTGTGCCAACTCAACTGTGGCTCTGTACTACCTAGATTATGGCTTCGTACCAATCGTACTTACCTTCGGCTACGTGCCAATCACATTTATTGATGACTACGTGTCAATCATATTTACCCATGGCTGTGTGCCGGTTATGTTACCCTAATTAATGGCTGTGTGCCCAACATAATGCAGTTAACGATGGCTTTGTGCCATTCTGCTTACGGTTTTCAGCCGTTCTGTTTTTTGGCAGCATTGCTGCGATATCCACGGCTTCTAGTTGTTCTGTCTACGGCGCTGAGTTGTTCTGTTGACTTAGTGCCGCAATTGGTGCTAAGCTTGGTGTGCTGGATGGATGGGTTGATTATATCTCCACAGACTGTGTAGGGTTGGACGGAGTGGTGTGCTAGTTGGATGGGTTTGCATGCATCATGCATCATTCATTTATGCTCTATTTCTGTTAACGGGCTTAGGCCCTGACTATTTCTGTTACTGTTTACTGACTGTTACCTTACTAAGGGGATTACACACTGAGTTTCTATAAACTCACCCCGTTTGTTAACTTTTTCATGTAATTCCCAGCTTTAGGAGGATCGGTGCTGCGAGGGACTCGAAGAAGGCCACACATCTGCTAATATTTTTGATTTACTATTAAGTCTATTATTTATAAGTATTTATATTTTGGTTTAGTTTGTAAAAAGGCCTCTATAATTTTTTGGACTTTAAATTTGGAATTTTATTTATTGTTTTATTTTTTGCTAGAAGTAGAACACGGTTTCTTTTTCCAAACCAACACTTGTTTTCAAAAATAACACGTTTCCGCAACTATTTTAAATAAAGCTTTCGCAGCCAATAGGGTTTTTAAAGGTAATAACGTTTTACAAGAAAATAGCTTTTAATAAACCGCGTTTTAAAGATAAGCAAACAAAATTTGAGATTTTACCCAAGTTTTAAATGGCAACAAATTTCAAATAAGAAGGGTTTTCAATGAAAACAAGGTTTTCGAAAAACACTTTAATGTGACACACTAGATTCGGGCCTAACTTCTAGGCCGGGTTTGGGGTGTTATAGTCCACCTGCATAACAATCACTAAATTAATTATAACTCAAGTTACAAAACTTGAAATTTAAATCCGTAAATTTTTCCTGAAACTATACTCATATATCTTCTTACTATAATTTTTCCAGAATTTTTGGTGTTGCCAATTAGTACAGTTTATTAGTTAAAAGTTCCCCTATTTTGCGGCCCAGCAAACCTAACCCCTCTTCACTAAAAATCAATTATCTCATAGTACAGTTTTCATTTAGTGTTTCCACTTCTTTCTAATGAAAATATACTCACTAAGGAATCTATACATATAAATGTACAATTTTTAGTGAATTTCTAAAATCAGAACAGGGGATCACAAAATCCCTCTAAACCAGTCTTGCAATAATCTAAATATCTCAGAATATAGACTTCCTTTGCTTCTTTTGTTTCTTTCTTATGAAAATAGACTCAATAAGCTTTAATTCTATATCTTATTCACCATTTATTTCCATTTCTACAATTTTTAGTGATTTTTCAAATTCACGCCACTGCTGCTGTTACAAAATTGTTTCATGGTCAACTTTTACTCCTTCATTATTTCTTTGCATAAACTATCATTTAGGCATACATAACATTAAAACATGTTCTTAATTAGCCATTTCAATAGCTAATCATTATCAAGTATTCCCATGTCATTCTTTAATCGTATCATAAGGACATACACACAAAATGACCAAGTCCCTATACATGCCATAACTCCAAACATTTCAAACTACAAAATACCGAGATAGCCTTTGATAGTGTGAGACGAACTCCGATGTCCCTTTGATCCCGAATTTATTGGCTACACTATAAAAGAGAGAAAGGAAAAGGAATAAGCTACAATGCTTAGTAAGTTTACAAATAAATAAATGACAACATTTGCCAAGTATAAATACACTCATATTATACCATCAACTAACAAAATTTTTATTTTACTTCTCCACTTACTCTTTAACTTTCCTGTTTATCATTCCTTTACCTGAACTTTCTTGTAACATAACTTGTATATTAGCCCGATGAACCGTTTGGAATACTAAGGGTACGTGGGTTTTCCTGCCTGATAATAGCTTGCCAATGTCATGTTCTAGGCATGGTCTTACATGGGATGTTCCCTGTCCTGCCAAAGCCATATATTTGATATGGACTTACATGGAATGTTCCTCAACTGTCTCAACTTGCCAATGCCATATGTCTAATATGGACTTACATGGGATGTTCCTCAACTTTTTCAACCCAAAATGTCATTACATTTCGTATCCCATACATTCCTAAGGTTCAAATGGGGCTTTCTGATACTTTTTCTCTATTATCTCATCTTTAATTCAACTTGGAATATTCTTATAAAATAAATGTATATATGCTGGAAATTAACAACATTAATATAAAATATTGAAATATTGCATTTAGTTACCGTAAACTTACCTCGGTGCAAAATACGATCAACTTAACAACTTAATCTTCTACCTTTTTCTTTCCTTTATCTATTCCAAAATTTCATTCTTCTTGATCTATAATAGCAAATTAAGCTTATTTAATACTCACATTTATCAAAACAGTCCTTAGCTCTAACTTTGACAAAATTACGATTTTGCCCCTAAACTTTTGCATATTTACACTTTTACCTCAAAGCTCGAAAATTAAACTTTATCTCTAATTCTTATGTTTTATGACATGCTGATCATTTTCCCTTAATAGCAACATCAAATTCTCACTCTAACATGTACTTATGAACATTAGGTATTTTTACCGATTATGCCGTTTGACTCATTTTTACTTAAAACTGAGTAGCAGAAGTTGTTTAACGTAATTTAAAACCTCATATTCTATCATAAAACATCAAAATAAACACATTTCACCTATCGGTATTTTTCCAAATATGAACCGTAGGTTAAATTATTGCTAAAATAAGCTAAATTGAGTTACCGAGACTCCAAAAACGTAAAGAACATAAAAAAAGGAAGACAATTTCCAAACTATCAAACCTTCTACAAGTGACATTGAAAAAGAACAATTCGCACATGCATTCATCTTAAGGTTAATCAGGGGTCTGGTGATGCTAGATAAATCTCACAATTTGGTACATTTAATGTGGCCACTTCTATTAACCGACTTGAAAGAAACGGGACGACTTAGTTGGGGATTAGTGGTGCTGGAAACATTGTATTAAGAAATGTGTCTAGTGACGATTCCCAAAAAATTTAAAATCTACAGTTACATGCTCCTTTTTCAATCGTGGGCATGGTATCGAATATCATTTTTATGCCCTCAAGTGGAACTCCTTTACGAATTTCCACTCATAATATGGTAAAATCATTTGATAATATCGTTACTGTTTTTATTTTTCATTGTTGTAATTTTGAAATAACATATTATTTAAATAAGTGGAATAACCCCATGAGGCACAACGGTATACCAACTGAGCTCGAGGATATCTGACTAACTTTAGATCAACAAACCGAAGAGGAGGTTAGTTTATATATTTCAAGGTTGTCGATTTTTCATCCCAACATTTGAAATTTAATATTAGGCAAGTGCTAAATTTTATAAATTCGTACTATAGTTTTTATGGATGCCATATGCGGATTGAAATATTCAAGAATGCGTCTCGGATGAATTTTTGGCCAATCTCAACATCTAGCACGTCAAAGTGCCATTGATTTTTTTTCAACAGTTGAGAGTACGAATCCGACTAAGTGATACAATAGTTTGGGTGTATACAACAAATTCTATCGCCACCCTAGAAGCTCGATAACCTACACAAGATCGACTTGCTAGGGAAACTCAAGGAAGATTGGCCAACATTCCATAAGAAGTAGATCGAGATATGGCAACGTAGGTATGATTACTTGCCAACGAGTGAACCATTTCTCGCACCAGAGTTGGTGACATCTCCAGATTACATGGATTGATTTAGGCATAACGGCAAGTTGTATCTACTAGCAGCTTTAGAAAGGAGTAGGCAAGGTCATCGTAGAAGGCTAAGATAAGGGCCCATCAATCCTACTTCGGGAGAAGATGCCAAGCTGGATCAACATCTACTTCATCTGCACCGAAGGACTTAATTGTCGTGCAATCTCTCGGTCAATATGGTTCATTTATTTTTGGTTCTAACCTAGTTTTTTTTTGTTACAAGCATCACAGTACACACTTATTCCCCGCATCATCACCTTTAGCTCTAGTTTATTTTATACAAGCACCACAACACGCATAATCATTCCCTACATCAACACCTTCTCCAGGGATATATTTCCACGACCGCCACTCATAGTATCATATTACATGCCGATCCCACCAACAATTCTGACACATCCGGTATTATCGACAATTCCCACCATTTATCTGCAATCGGTCCATGCAACTGTTGGAAAAACCTGGTTTGAAAACAATTTTCTTGCACAGCAAAAAACTAAAAATTTGAACATCGACCTAGTTTGTGATACTTATTGCAATAAACCTTAATCGAATTCGTACTTGTGTTTTTGGATAAACGGATCATTTATGTTTTTCAACTTTTAACCAAACGATCTTCTCTGCTATTCTTGTACCACAAATTGCTTCGACTCAAAACACAAAACTAGAAAAAGTTTTCTTTTTTGGGTAAAAATAGAAATTCTCTTTTCTTTAATAGTGTAACACCCCTAATCCATCTCCATTGTTGGATTAGAGTTATAGAGTATTACTAAACAATCAGAAACATTTGAATATTAAATCATTTAATATTAAAATCACATCATAAACCATTCATACACATGCATATTGTCCCTAAATTGAGCCCTCAAGACCCTAAAAATATCCTAAAAACAAATTGGGACAATTTGAAACAGATTGGAAAATTTAAGAAGAAGATGCAAAATTTGCAAAATAAGGGTCACACGGCCGTGTGCCTCACACGACTAAGACACACGCTCATATCTCAGGCTGTGCAACAATAGAACTAGGGACACACGACCGTGTCCCAGACCGTGTCCTCTCCCATGTAACTCTCTAAGTAAAGTTACACGGCTGTGTCACACGCCCATGTGCCAGACTGTGTGTTAGGCCGTGTAACTCACTGACTTACACCCTAAAGAAATCATCAGCTGACACACGGCCGTGTGTCTCACACTATTGAGTCACAGCCCATGTCTCAGGCCATGTAGACCCAAATGAACCTTAAATGACAAATTTACTGTTTCAAGCTTACTTGGACCATAAATAATAATTTACTAGCCAAAAGACCTATTTAAAATGACATTAAACAAGCTCAAAACATGTTAAATCAACCATCCTAAGTGCCTAACCAATGTACCCTCATTCGTACCATAAGCATACACAATTTCACAACAAAATGAACTATCACCCAAAACATGTTAATTCACATAATTTAACATTCAACCAATATGCCTATCATAGGCACCTCAATCACAACATTCCAATAACACATACTAGAAACTTGAACTAAAATATCTTTCTTAATTCCAATATATCATATTAAGTTAACTACTAACATTTAAGATCATGCTTTAAAGTTTTACATATAAAAAACAATAGCAATAACCAAAAAGCCTATTACATGTCATAAAATCCAAAATAAACGTTCCAAAAACTACTAAAAATAGGAAGATAGTGTGACTTAAGTGTCGATCCGTTCGTCCAACCTTCAAAGAATCTACAAGAATAGAAAATAACACAAATAAGCTCATTGAAGCTTAGTAAGTTGAAGTACAAAAACGATAAATCTTACCTAAGTAATACAATAAATCATTTAATAATAACTCAATTATATGTGTTCTCTATCATCCAAAATCTCAACTCGGTGAATTGCATAATTCAATTCAAAGCTTAAGTACATGTTATAACTATTAAAATCACTAAACAATTTATGATTCAGAGGTTTATGATTTGATGAACAACTTATAGATATGAGTACATAGATATTCCAACCGAAACATGCCAATCGCTCGTAAAAGCTAATCCACTTGATAACACGCCATATGCTCATAAGAGCTAATCCACCCGATAACATGCCAGATGCTCATAAGAGCTAATCCATCCGATAACATGCCAGCACAAGGAGTATAACATGAGAGTTCACAATAAATGTTGAACATTGGCTTACTCGGGAAAATATATATATATATATATATCACTCCACGATAATCTCCACTCCAATCCCCTCATAACACGTCATAATTTGATTGTACTCTATCCTGGGTTCGTCCAATTCAAGTACTGAAATTCATCACTATTTCTCAAACAACTTTCCATTGACGATAAAACAATTATAAATCTTATATCATATTATATCATCACACATTTCATATAGATATTAAATTATAAACCATACAACTTACCTAGATTAAATTCTAGTAGTTGTAGAAGTTCAAGGACTAATCCGCGATTTTTTCTTTTCCACGTATATCAGTAGGGTCTTAATATGCAAAGCAATCAAGAAAACCAAAGCTTTTCTTCTCCTTAACTATGGCTTTTAGCCATTTGAAGAAGAAAATGAAAGTGAAATTGTTTTATTCATTCTTTAATTTTGTTTAAATTACAAAATTACCATTGATCACATAATATTTTATCAATTTCAACCAAGTTGCCATTCCACTATAATAACTAGGGTATAATTGCTACTTAAGTCCTTCCTCATTTATTAATTAAGCTATTAAATCATCTAAATGCATTAATGACTAAGTTTTGCACCTTTTACAATTTAGTCATTTTTTCTTAATTAACTATCTAAACGTTAATATTTCTTAACTAAATTTTAATATGACCCTAATGACTCATTAAATATTCTATAAACAATATTTATGAGATGACGCGATGGAAATTTGTTGTTCCGAAACCACTGTTCCGTCACCACTGAAAATCAGGATGTTACAAATAGAAATATGTTTATAATTTGATAATAAATTCTCTCTATTTTTCAATAGAATAATAATCTCTCAAAAGTTGTGTTAATAACTCTACTGGTGCCATCTATTTATAGGAAAAGAAGGAACCCTTATAGAGTTGTAGGGGATTATTTTAAATAGAAAAACAATATCCTATTTAGAGTGAGATGGGTGAGTCACTAATTCTTGTATTTCTACTAGGGTTGTCGCCCCCTTCACTTTATATGAGGGGTTTTGGGCCTCTCACACATTGGGTCCAATTACGAGTACTTCTTAGGCCTTTTTGACCCAGTACTCTATAATGTGATCCAACTCGATTCAGTTTTTCTATTTCTCAAGATAAACTTTAATATTTACATATTAAATAATTTTCTCATCCCAATTTTACTCCAGTAAATTTTCTATGATTCTACCCCTGGTAAAATTTTGACGATTTTACCCTCAGTAAAATTTCAAAAAAAATTCGTTCAATATGTCACAGCTCAACATGTCTGCTATGACCAAATGGTTTACTTTCATTTTTGAGCTTTAAAACAATCCAAAAATATAAACTCATTCTTCCATCATTTTTTAAGTAATTCTATATAAGATTACAAATTTCCATTTTTGGAACCTACATTCATTTTCAAATGATTCCATTTCTCCATTTTAGAGAAAACCATAATCATTCCTGAATATTTCCCATTTATCTTTTTCTATTCATTCCGTTCATTTCTATTCAAATACACAATTCATTTATGGTTTCAACGAGTTAGCAGAGGGATCGATTGGACATATGTGGTTAAGGCTCAAATGATTTATAATTAAATTTTGGCTTTTCACCTATTAGTTACAAACTCATTTAGTCACAAAGTCATTCCATTATAGTATCGTGACTGAGCTCTCCCCAACAACATACCATTATAAAAGCAACTACTCAGTGCTCATCCAACGACCTTGTTATAAGTGTGTTACCCTCACTGGATATCATTGATCTCTTTGGGATAATATTTGTTCTCCTAATATGATCATATTTTATCCCATAGTAATTATTACATATTCTTTCATGAAAAGTCAATCACTACCAAATAGTGTGGCTAGAGAGAAAATGCACCCAGTAAGGGGTGTTTCCATCCGACATGACAGTGAAAACGCTTCCTACAGGATGCGTTTTCCAATGACATGTCAGACATGTGGCTAAAAATATATCTTGTAGAAGGCACTTTCACTGCCATGTTAGATGAAAACGTCCCCTGTAGGGAGCGTTTTCTCTCTGGCCATTTTAACTAGCCAAACTTGGTTGCTTTTAGGCCCCTGCAACTCGAGATAAAATTTTTCCCTTTATACCCCACCCCATCCTCTATATAAATGATTCTTCTTCATTCCATACTTACCCACATCTCAATCTCTTTTAAATTGTTTTTTCTTGTGTGTTGAAATTTTTAGATTTAAAGATTTATTTCTCTATTGTTTCGAGGGAGATATAATCATAATTTTAAGTTGTATTTGGGTTCACGATGAAGTCATAGAGCTCGATAACTTACAAATTTCACCTACCGTTTGAGTATGACACCATTACCTGAGAAACTGGGATTGCTTTGCAACTCGATGTCCAAGTTGGCGGTGATTATACCGTCTCAGGTTGAAGTGTAAATAGGGCTTCAAGGTTACTAAGGTTATACTATCAAAGGATAGTGCATGATTGGGGCCCTAGTTGGTGGTGGTTATGCTGGCACAGTAATCAATTCTCTTCATCAGAGGAGCATGCTTTATGAAATCCATACGGAAGTGCAAGGAAGAAAACCGTAAGGGCCTTCCAATATAATCAAGTAATTTGTGTTGTTCATCTCCACCAAAGGTAGTGACCTTGTTAGTAAAACCTGCTACACCCCAATTATGTCATAGGTTATAATAATGGAGGTTATTGCCTTTGATGAACATGAATAAAACGAAATACTTGATTATACTAAAAGGCCACTGCATTTTTCTTCTTTGTACATCTATTTGTGTTTTATAAAGCATCCTTGTAACGACCTCAAAAGTGTGGGTATCGAAAAGTAAATTATCGGATCTCCGTTTTCAGTAAACGAACTCGTAAATATTTATTAAAAATATTTATGAAATTAGTTATGTTTTAATTAGGCTTTGATTAGATGAATTTAGCCTAATTTAAGATAATTAGGAAAAAGGGCTAAATTGAATAAAAGGTAAAAGTTAAATTATAGACTAATAGAAATTATAAAGGACCAAAATGGCAATTATGCCATTTGTTATTTGATGAGGCGGCAATTTTTGATAAAAATCTAAGATTTTTATTGTTGTATTATATTAAATTATAATGTATATTATTAATTTATAGTTTTATATTAGATATTTTTATGAAATTTATTAATTATTATATTATCATTATTAATAAGATGATGACAAATGTGTGGTGATTAAACTATACATGTGTAATAATATATGTGAGTACAAATGTGATATTTGTGTTAGTTGTTAAATAGATTTTTTTATATAAAAACAATTATTATTTTAAATTAATATATATATATATATATATGTGTGTGTGTGTGTTATAAAAGAAAAAGAAAAGAAACAAAAACATGAAAAGAACAATAGAATAGGCAAACATGAAACAGGGGAGAAAGAAGGAGAAAAAGAAAGGAAAGAAAGAAAAGGGAAAATTCAAGGTTTGATGCCTAAAGCTTTAATAGGTAAGCCAATTAGGCCCTTTCCTTTTAATTTTAATGTTTTATAAGCTTTAGAATAAAGTTTTGATGAATTTAAGTTGAGGTCTTTGAAGTTTTAAGGTTTTGAACATGGTTTATGTTAAACTAGAAAATGAATTAGGGATTTAATTGAAAGAATTTTAAGTTAGAATTGGATAAATGATTTAATAAGCTATAAGAAAACAGTTTTGGGCAGCAACATAAACTTAATTTTGAAAAATCACCAAAAATAGTAGAAATTGCATTAGAAGTTAAATGAGATATAGAATTAAAGCTTATTGAGTCTATTTTTAGATAAAAGAAACATAACAAGCAAAGGAAGTCTATAGATTGAGATATTTAAATTTTTGTAAGACTGGTTCAGAATGACTCCGAAATCCCTTGTTTTGTTTTTATAAAATCATTAAAAATTGTACAAAAATAGTTATGAGTTGTAATTTATATTTTTAGAATCCTCAGTGAATCTAGTTTCCAGAGAAATATATGAGAACATTATCCGAGTCCTGAGCTATGAGACAATTGAACTTTAGTACAGGAGGGTCGGAACTGTCAGACAGTGAATTAGGGGTAACTTTGAGGAATAAACTGTATTAATTGGCAAAACTAAAAATTCTGAAAATTTTATGGTAGAAAGGTACATGAGTCTAGTTTCAGGAAAAATTAACGGGACTTGATTTGGAGTTTCGTAGCTCCAGATATAAACAATTTAGTGACTGTTGCGCAGGAAGACAGCTTTAAAAGAATATATGAGTAAATGATAGAATTGGGTATAAAGAATGTAGAATGAAGAGGAAGAGTAGGAATTGAATAAAAATTCAATTATTTAAATTTTAATGCTGTAATTAATAATGTAAATTATTATTTCCGTAGTAAACAAAGAATTCGAGACATCGAGCAAGGAAGGAAAAGAGAAAACAAATGAGGAGTAAAAATGAGAAATCCAGGTTAGTATTACCATAATTCGAATTTGATTATTAATTGTTAAGTTTCAAATTAAAATATATATGATAAGCAAAATGAGGTAAGTATTAAGATTGAATTGAATGATAAATACATATTGAAATTGAATTTATTATTAGTATTTGTTGAGTTTTGAATAATATTGTATGTAAATTGAATGGAAATTACTAGTGATATGAATTGAATTATTGAATTATGATGGTATTAAAATTATGAATACAAGCGAGCATTTAAAATACAAATTAATTAAAAAAGTGAAACAAATAGAATATATTAGAAATTATGATTGGAATTGTTTTGAGTTGATAATATTGAAATGAATGGAATTGGATGTGAAAAAAAAATGGTTGGAATTGAATTAAAAGAATTAATGTGGCATTGAAATGCATATTGGATGGAGAAATTGATTTGAATTATGAATATGAGAAATTGTGAATTGGATGGAATTGAAATAAAGCATGAATGTGTATGAATATTTGATTACATATGTGTTGAAATGGAATTATTGAATTCGAAATTGGAAAAGTAAAATAATACCCTATTAACTTGTCGGACTAGATTGGATACAAATGGCATGCCATAGGATTATGATGTGATGAGGAGATTTGTAGCTCGGCCGAGAAAATGATTCTGTTATTATATGCTTCGATTTATCCGACGAGGCATTTAATGCCTTATTGGTGTGTTTGGGAGGATATGATATACTGGTGTGTTTAGGAGGCTATATTATACTGGTGTGTTATGGAGGATTTATATTATTCTGGGTGTGTTTGGGTTGGATATTCTAGTGTGTTGAGTGGAATCCGCGTATCTGTCAGAGTCTGAGCCTTGTTAATAGGGTGTATAATTGAAATGAGAAATTTATATGAGTTTGATTGGTTAATTTTACTATTGAATACTGAAATGAATGAGAAATTAAATGTGAATCGAAATTGTGATTGGAATCAGAAAACATGAACTAAATGTTCAGGTAGTAAATGTAATTGATGTTATGACATATAGATAAAATTAATACATAATTAAAGTATGATATTATTGTTAAGATAATTTAAGCAGAAATGTATGAGAAATTCAATTGTTATATGATTATTAATAAAACTTAAATAAATATGATTAATTGAACTATGGAAGAAATGAGAAAGTGAAATTGTAAATTGATATGGGATTTGAGAATATGAACCTAAGGTTCACAATTTAATTAAGATTAAATTTCTGATATATGATATTAGTGGTTACAAGTTGATATAGAAATGATATTGAATAAAGCGATATTGCATGAATTGTATATAAAATGAAATGAGTTATTGGAATAAAATGTGAAAAATCTAAAGAAATTGAGTTAATGAAATAAGATATGAATACAATTAAATACAAGATTTGGAATATTGCTTATTGTTAGTATTGATCTAGTTAGTTTGAACTATGGGATAATTAATGAAAAATTATAAGCATAATTTGATGGTATATAATTTATTGATTAATGTAATAAATTTGAATTATGGTAATACCACTGAGTATAACTATACTCAGCGTACGGTTGTTTCCGTGCGCAGGTTAGAGAAAGCTAGTATCCGGTACAGCATCCAGATCAAACCCGACTTCAAAGAAATTTTAGTAATGTAACTTTCTTTTGGTAAATGTGGCATGTTCCTAAATGTTGTATAGGTTAAGTATAAGAGTCTTGTGATTAAGGTTGTTAAATGATGGTTAAATTGGTTATAAGTATGAAATGAGACTAATGTGACATATTTGATACAAGTATGTAATGGAAATGAATCAAGTGTATTAGTATGAATTTATATGGTATTATGTATGTTCATTCAACAAAATAGATAAGTCACTTGTTTAGGCATGATTGGGTATGTTTAAATGTGGAAATGTATTGGTTGCTACATAGATTGCAAATTGTTTTTGGTTTGAATTTATAGGGGGTTTATGTAAAAATAAGTAGAAATACTGTCGAAATTTTTTTATAAAAAAAATTGTTACGAAAAATTTTCCGGAGTACTCAAACAAGTCTCATTCCACTTCTAACTACATGTTTTGGGCTTCGAGAGTCCAATATAGGGACTTAATTATTAAATTCTCCTATGAATGTTATTTTATTTCTGAATTATTCGTAAGTTGTCTGATATATCCGGTAATACCTCGTAACCCTGTTCCGGCGACGGTTTAGGGTTAGGGGGTGTTACAATCCTCCACTGACGAGGAAAAATTGATTGTCGTGCCTGCATAACCACTATCAAGTGGGCCCCATTTATGCTCCATCGTTTTACAACATAACTTTTGTAAACTTGAAGCCCTAGTTACACTTCAACCGTAGATTGTACAATCACGACCAATTGAGACCTTGAGTTGCAATGCGATCCGGCTTCCTGGGTGATGGCTCCATACTCACATGACAGATGCAATTTGTAGGTCACCTAGTTCTACAATACTACCGTAAATTCAAACATTCCTTAAAATTATAACCATGTCTATCTCAAACACGGATAAAAATAACTCTATAAACTTTTAATTTTCAACTGCAAGAAAAAACTCAATCTTTAACTAAGAGAAAACACATCCTACGAGACGTGTTTTTATTCTCGATGTGTTTCCGCTGATATAGCGTAGATGTATAAATTTTTAGAAAATCAACCTACTTTGTCAAATGTTTTTTTTAGCATTTATACATAAAATTGCCATTTTTATGTCTAACATAAATGATTCCTTCCCTAAATAAACCAAAAATTTTTCCATTTAATTTAACCTATATAAATAAATTATTTATTTTCTTAAAAAAAAAAAAACAGCACGAAAATGTAAACATCACTGTGCATAAGTAAGTTTTATTTTATTCTATTTTTATAGCTTACCTAGACTTTCCAAAGAAATACGGCACAACAATTGAAACAAACAGGAGAAGCAGCAGCAACGGCTGAAGCTGAAGCAGCAATTTCGAAACAAGAGGAAGGAGGGCAAGGAGACAATCATCCCATGACGAAAGGCAGAAAGGAGAAGAGGAAAGAAATTAAGAAGATGAAGAGGAAGCAGTTCAGGAAGGAAGCAGCGGAGAAGGAGAGGGAGGCGGAAGAGGCCTGGCTCAACGACCCCGAGGAGCAAAAGAGGATTGCTAGAGAGGAGGAGGAGGAGCGAAAGAGGAGAGAGTTAGCTTTGAGGGAGTTCGAAGAGAGGGAGAGAGCGTGGATCGAGGCTATGGATATTAAGAGAAAAGCTCAAGAAGATGAGGAAGAACAGGAGAAGAGAAGGGATGATTCGGAGGATGCAAACGAAGAACAACGGCAACAGGTTTGCTTATTCAGCTTCTTTCTAAAATTTTATTATTCTTGGTTAATTTTTTGTGGTGTTTGGTTTCACTAAGAATAGGGCAGGAAAGGATAAGAAAGCAAAAGAAAAACAACAGAATCGTATAAATTTTCGGTTAGACATGGATTCTTATTATTCTTTTTTCTTTTGGTGGGTAATTCTACCCGTAGTTTTGTTTTATGGCTCTGTTTTCTAGCGAATAACAAAACTGTGTGAAAGAGGAGTCGATATATGTATTTCCCTTTTGGTTGGTTAATTTTCTTTGTTTTGTTCTTTAATAAAGCAGACTTCCAGGTCGAGTGAGTTATATTCATATTCTTACAGGTTCTTTGGGGTGAATTCTGTTCGATTCTTCTGAAATCTGGAACTTAAAGAACCTGCAATTGGTTTTGTTTATTAATTATGAATGGATTGTCTTACATTCTTATATGCTTTCCAGGAAGATAGGGGTGATGATTGGGAATACGTAGAAGAAGGCCCTGCTGAAATTATCTGGCAAGGAAATGAGATCATTGTTAGGAAAAAGAAAGTTAGGGCTCCAAAAGGAGAAGCAATTCAAAAGTGTAAAGAAGAGGTAAATATATCACAGTTGCTCATGATTTATATTTTTCATGCTATGTTTTCTTTTCTCTTTTTGGCAACTGTTCGGGATCTTGAAGGATTTTGCACACAGGACGCTGATAGGCCTACATCAAATCCTCTTCCTCCACAATCTGAAGCTTTTTCAGACTACCTGAACACATCATCAGCACTAGAGGTGATAGAGAGTGTTGCTAAAGAAGTACCTAACTTTGGAACTGAACAGGTTCAACATTCATCTCTTTTAAATGCTATATATATATATACTTGCATAAAGCTTTCTTCCCATGTTGGTTGCTACCAAACCTTATGTTCTCTTGGTACTCTCTTTCTTTTGTGGTGGGGGTCAGTATTGAGTTAGTTAGATATCATCATTCCAGCCTCATGGTTTTAATTTTGATAGGATAAAGCTCATTGTCCTTTCCACTTAAAGACCGGAGCCTGTCGATTTGGTCAGCGTTGCAGTAGAGTTCATTTTTACCCTGATAAATCATGCACGCTGCTTATGAGGAACATGTACAATGGTCCTGGCCTTGCATTGGAGCAAGATGAGGGGCTTGAGGTCTGTAAATGCTGCCCTCAACCGATCCTTCTGATTTGTATCCTGATAATAATTCTGTCATTATGAATCTACTGCCATACTGTGTTATCAATTTAAATCTTGGGTTCTTTGCCCAATGAAGTCTGAATTATTTGCAATACTATTACAACTACTGCAAAGATCTTAAGGTACATAAAAAAGCCCTCAAGTTATCCTTTTAAAATCACGTATGGTCATAATTTTTTATGCCATTGGTTAATGTTTCGGATTTATAGAATCTTCATTGTTTTAGGTGTTTGTCTTTGCCAATTTTTGACATGCTTAAAATTCTATTACTGATGTGTCATAGTTTGAAACTGCATTTTAACTCAGATTTATGTTTAATATCTATTTAGTTTCTTTAACTTAAATCAGAGATGCATGGAGTCACCTCAGTGCTGGTTCTTGGTTTTGGCGTTGGTTGATTGGTTGGAGTTGAAACTAGTAGCTAATATGTATCCTACTTTTTGTAGATGAGAGTGATTATCTTGTACTTTTTTACTTTTAATTTTTATCTGTTTACCATATTCAACTACAGCATTTATACTTTTTTCTCTTTTTTTTTATTTGTGCCATTTCTACTTTCTTGTTTCCACTGTCCATTTTTGCGTTCTATCTACCATACTCTTAACAATCGTTGTGCCCATAATTTGAACTCATGCTGCATTAATTGTCAGGTAAATATAGTTATTTTTATTGTCATTCATCTATTGTCTAGTCTTGTAGTAATCCGTAAATATTATATAATTCCAGTTGTTATGCGGAAATAAATTCTCATGGCTACACAAATGCAATCTTTTGGTCCACTTATTGGTTATTGCTCCTTGAAAACTAGTTAATTCAACTTGCAGTGTTCTGTGTAATTTACAGCTATTCTTCTTGGCAGTGGTTATCACAATCAGTGTTAGGCTTCATAATTTGCTATTTTCTAATAGTCTTGTGGATTCTTCTATTCCAGATTCTGTTGTAGGGTGCTTTGTTTGTCTTGCAATTGATAATTTATCTAATGTCATCTGATGATATATCAGATGGCTTATGTGATGAAGACATTAGTTGTTCCAAGCTAACCCCAGTGCTAATATTGGTATGGAAAAAATTAAGTGATAAGTTATGTTGGTTATCAAATATGGCTTTATTGTCCTTTGGGGGGGACTTGAGATTGCAACTAGAGCTATTAGGTTTAGATGGGAGCACGATCAGGGGTTTGGTTCTATATCTTGTATGTACTGGAAAATTATTTCAAAGAAGGGAGAATGAGTAATTGTTATTTTCGATGAATTTGGTCTAAAAGATTAAAGATATTTTTAGTATGTATTTGGTTGGGCGTTTTGTGCACAGGCTAAATTTCTGTCTTGTTAAATTTCAATACAGATGACTCAATTATTTGTATATAGGAAATGCCTGGAACATTGGTGCCCCTGACAATAATTTGTGCTGTCTATATGTTGCCAAGCAGACACCCATAAATTCGTGTTATCTTATCGTGTTATTCTATTTCTTTATCTTAAATTATAGTTGGTCTCATTGTGATCATTCTAGAAGAATGACTTGTAAACTAATGCAGCTACAGATATATGATTTGCATGTTAAATATATTCTTTTGATCTTATTATTTGAAGATACCACTCTGCTAAAATTTCTTGGTTGATTGTTGTCTTTAATTTTCAGTATACGGATGAAGAGGTTGAACAGTGTTATGAAGAATTTTACGAGGATGTGCACACAGAGTTCTTAAAATTTGGGGAAATTGTTAATTTTAAGGTTGCAAACTGCTCTTCCTGCCATATTAATGATACTTATAACTTACTTTCAAGCTGACCTATAAAATGAAGCATTCTGCAATTTTTATTTTTATTTTTCTAACATTATTTTGTTAGGTATTTTCCCTAGGATTTTGTTTAATAACTATTATCAAAATTTAACCAAAAGCTGATAAAAATGTTTTCCATTTCTTTTGTCTTCTTGGAGTTAACAACCTTTAGTCGGTTCTCAAGATGAGGGTGTAGGCCTGTTACTTCTCTTTCTTTCCAGATTCTGATTGTGAGTATTTGTCAGGTGTGTAAGAACGGTTCATTCCACCTGAGGGGAAATGTTTACGTGCATTATAAATCACTAGAATCTGCTGTCCTTGCTTATGATTCAATAAATGGGCGATACTTTGCTGGCAAACAGGTAAGTTATTCTCTTAAGGTTTAATTATGTGCCATTGCCACCAGGGTTTTACAAAGAAAACTGATTTTAGTTTAGTGTTGGGTTTTGTTTTAGAAAATTGAATTGGTATGAACATATGTAATTCAGGTACCACTTTTGATTGCTTCTACCCCATGGCTTTCACTTATAGAAGTGAAAAGGGAAAAAAGGGGTTTGGGATAGAAAAGCAAGCAGATTATTTGAAGAATCAAGAATTAATTTTATAAATGTAATTTTTGAAGAGTAAATTTGTGTTTACTTCTTTGTAGAATAACTATAGGGTTTAGTGTTGATTTTAGTCTGTGTTGAGACAGAGAATGAAGCAAAATTGTTGAGAGAAAAAATCTTTATGCTTTTCCAAGCTTCTTGTCAGTTACAGTAGCTTCCATTTATACATGCTAAAATGCTAAAAAATAGGCCTTAGTAATGGGCATTATTACAAAATGCAGCAATTACTCATAAGTTATCTTTTCCAACAACTAGTCAATAATTTATCAGTAAAATAGCCCTATCAAATCTCAATAAACAATTACTCCTAAAACTTTTATCCCAAATATTACTCAATAATCTTGGACTTCAAATTCTCCAAAATATTTTTAGTAATGCCTTTGTAACAATGTCTGCAGTTTGCTGACATTTAGGTGTGTAGATTAGCCTAATAATTCCTTCCTCTATCATTTCCTTGATGAAGTGGCTATCAATCTCCACGTGTTTGGTTTGATCATGGTGATAGGGATTTTTTTTTATTTGCAATTATTATAGCTGTTTTATTATCACAGAAAATTTTCACGGAATTTCCTTTAGACATCTTTAATTTTTCTAGCATTCTTTCTAGCCAGATTCCTTGATGTGGTAAATTTTTAGGTTGAGTGGAAAATCTAAATAGCTAAGAAAATTGAAAGAAGATGATAAACGTAATTGAAAGAATGGGGTTCTAGTTTCTTTTTTCCAGCAAACTATGGTTATTAAAATTCTCTTATTGGGAAAAAAAACCTTATTCTATTAACCCTCTAGTAGGGTATTTATCCTAAAAGTCTTACAGTCGCATTAACCTTCTAGTGGAGTATTTATACTAGAACTCTTACTATTAACAATATAGTAGATTTTCTATAACTCTTACTAAGAGGCCTATGCTAATAAAATAGCGTAAAACACAAGACCTAAACTCAAATTAAATAACGTAAGATACAAACTTTAAATAATTAAACTAAATTGGATACTTTTGTATCATTCCTTCACCAATGCCATGAGACATTGCTCTAAATTCAACTTCTGAGCTGCTTCTAGCTACAACAAATTACTTCTTACTTAGCCATGTGGTCAGGTTCCCATAAGAAAGTGCAATAACCCGTAGTTGATATTCTATTTGCCTTGAAACTAGCCCAATCAGTAGTTGTGTCCATTTTGACATCCCTGTCGTATAATCCTTTGCCAGACTTTCTTTCAGATATCGAGGGATACAATACATACTTTCTAAATGCTTCTCAGTTGGACTGTTCATGAATTGATTTACCATACCTACAGCAAAATCGATGTCTGGTCTACATTAAGCTTAAGTAATGTGTTATTTGATAAATTGAAAAATTAAATGCTGAAAAATAAAGGGTTGAATATTTCAAGTACTGAATTTCTATTAGAAAATTATTTTTTAAATTAGTAAAAATTAAGTATTAAATATAAATATGTTGCTTGCTAAAAGTAAATCTTGATTTTTAAAAGTGATTTATCCCTTAATTAATCTTATTGATATATATTATATTATTTTGGATTTTTTTAACTAATTTATTTCAAATATTATAAAAAAAATCAACTTTACATTTTCAACATTAATTGATAACTATTTACCTACTTATCTTATTCTACACTTTTTTGTTCAAAACTTTATATTAAGTAAAAAATTAAAACGATTATCAAACACAATTAAAATATTAAATTATAAAAATTTTCATTTTTGAAATGAAAATTTTCAATGGGTTGTCAAACACTCTAAATTTAAGTATTTGATACCTTTGTCTACTAAAGGATTTCCTCTTGTTAGTATGCTTCATAAGAGTTTGCTGGTTTGCACTCAAGCCTCCCAGTTTCTTTCTATAGATCAAGAACATATTTTCATGGAATGACTGAGATATCCTTTCTTGATCGTGCTAGTTCCATACCAAGGAAGTATCTGAGTTGTCTTAAGTCTTTGATCTCAAGTTTTGCAGTAAGGAGTTTCTTTAGATTGTTTATTTCTTCTTTGTGGTCTTTTGTCAATATGTTATCATCTACATAGATGATAACTGCTGTCTTTTGCCGTTCAATAGAAGACTTGAACATAGTATGGTTTGTTTGGCATTGTAAGAAACCATATTTATTTACTGCCTTTGTTGGTCTCAAACCAAGCTCGTGGAGACTACTTCAGACCATATAGTGAATTGTGAAGCTTGCATACCTTGCTGATGTTCCCTTGGGTTTCAAAAGTCTCCTCATAGTTGACCCCATAGGATTGGATGAACCTTTTTGCAATGAGACAAGATTTGTAGCTGTTAATGCATACCATTTGTGTTATATTTAATTGAGAAGATCTATTTGCATCCAACCGGATGTTTTCCTCTTGGTAGTCAATGATCTTTGATGTGTTATTCTTTTCTAAAGCTTGGATTTCTTCCAAAGAGTAATTTTCCACTCGGGTTGCAAAAAGGTTTCTAGTATGTTGTTTGAAATCTATTCATCAGTTAGAGCAAGAACAAAGGCTCGAAACTAGGGGACAACCTTTTGTAAGGGATATAATTATGAATACAATGGTGTATGGTGTTTAAAAGACCTTACATCTTTTTTTAAGGCTGTAGGTTCGTGAAGATCATTTTCCATGATAGTAAGATTTTGTTCAGTAGGACTGTTGTGTGCATATTTAGATTCTCTTTACTTGGTTCAGATCCTTGGATTTACTGTGATGTGATACGTCCCTCTAAGTTCTCTTGTGTTTTGTCTCCGAGAATAGACCATTAGTGCTTTTCCTTTCACCTATGTGGACTTCGGGCTAGAGGGATTAGCTTGGTTGCTCATGGTATTTGGTATTTTAGGCTCAAGTGGTTTAGATTGGACTTCGGTTTGTGTTTTGGTGATAGACTCTTGAGTTGATTGATAGATCTCAGAATTGATATTCCCTTTTGATGTGATTAATAGAATTCATCCTTGAATATCAATTTTGTGATTACATGGCTGATTTTCAAAGGTGATATCCGTGCAGTTGTAGAAATTTTTGTTTTTGGGGAATAAAACAAGCCTTTCTGATTTTGGAGCATATCCTAGGAATATGCATTTATGAGATCAACTTGCTTCATTGTTGGTTGATGTAAGCAAATGTCGTGCATCCAAGGACTTTATTGAGTGTGGATATAGAGCAAGGAATTCTTGACATGGTGTTTTGAACTTCAACATTCTAGAAGACATTTTGTTTATCAAATTGCTATAAGTACGACTTCCACCCAAAAGCGCTTGGCTCATGCGTTGAGAGCATTGTTGATCTAGCACGCTCTAAAATGTGTTGATTTTCCTTTTGGTAATTCTGTTTTGGTGTAGTGCGTTTACATGAGCTTTGATCAATTATTCCTTGCTCCATGAGATAAGCTCTAAGGATCGAGTTAAAGTATTCCCTCTAATTATTTGTCTCAAACACTTGTATTTTGGCTAGAAATTGGTTTCAAATCATATTGATGAAATATTGAAATATTTGGCCCACTTATGATTTTTTCCTTCATGAGGAATACCCAAGTAATCCTTCTGCAATTTTTCTATAAATGTGACAAATCGCCTGGACTAAGAAATATTGTTGATTCAAGATGGTCCCAAAATATCACTGTGAACCATTGAGAAAGGATGGGATGGTGGGTATGGTTGATTTAGATTGGTATTTCAAATGTGTTTGGATATCTAGCAAACCTTGCACTGAAAATTTGTTGAGTTTTTGTTGAACAAAGGGAAAGTTTTTCTAGATACTGGAAATTCAGGTGACCTAATCAGCAATGTCACAACATGATTGTCCTATCCTTATTGGTACTGGATTAGGAAGCCACACAAGCTGATTTTTAGATTGACTTTTCAGGACTTCAACTCTGAGAAGGTAGGTGCCCGCACACATCCTAGCATAGCCAGTTTTCCCGGAGTTCAAAACCTAAAATTCACACATGTTGAAGGAATTTAGCAGCATAATTGGTGTCTCTAGTAATGTTCTTTATAGATAGCAGATAACAACTAAGATTGGACGCAAACAGTACTGAATTTAGCAACTAGGCTGGATATTT
The DNA here is from genome assembly GCA_020496765.1 of Gossypium stocksii. Taxonomy (NCBI): domain Eukaryota; kingdom Viridiplantae; phylum Streptophyta; class Magnoliopsida; order Malvales; family Malvaceae; genus Gossypium; species Gossypium stocksii. The sequence goes on from CM035624.1 coordinate 51,348,281, forward strand.
GAGGGCACCTTCTTCTACCAGGCAAGAACATAGGTGCTAGATATGGAAGGTAGAAATTTGTTAATTTATCCACAATTTCTTATGTTTATATATATATATATTTTAGAAGTCATGAACAGCCACCTCTAGAAACTTCCATCTCAGGAAAATGTCAAACTCATTATATATGGTTCGGACTTAAATTAGATAAGATAGATGATAGAACTATTGCCAATGGAGCAGCTAGGTAGGAAATTTGAGGGCATTTCTTTCCAACAAGCAACAAGTAGGTTTTAGATATGAAAGGTAGAAACTTATAAGCTGGATCATTTACTAGAAATGGATTTGATGTTATTTCAATATTTCTTATTTTACAACGATGATTCAATGTTAAAGGTGAAATTACTTTCTCTTGGATTAGTGGGCATTTATGGCTTTCATTTTTAATTGGTAAATCAATTTTGAATAGAAGTTATTTTTGGCTAAAATATAAAACAAGGCCTTAGTGAAATTTCTCAACTAAAGCCTCTATCCTTTTATTGTTTGGATGAAAAATTCTGTGTAGATTAACACCATTGGCTCTCTTTTCCAGTTGAGGAAAAGGTTGGCACATGACATAGGCAAGGTGGAATAGATTGTCATGTGCCATAAGGAAGGTGAAATACCTTTGGCCGTAAGCGCATCCATGAGAAAGTACTAAGAAATTTCTTTTATATATTAGTTCCATGATAATTTTTTTTCTGTCATTGTCACATGGCAATTTTATTTCAGTTGGCAAAAAGGTTTAGGGTGTTAATCCACATGACATTTCCATCCAAATAAGAGCTTAAGTGGAAATAGATAATAGTTAAGGGGCTCAATAGGTTGCAATGAAAGAATTAAGGCTTAGATGATAAATTAAGTACAAGGGTTTTTTGTTGGTTGAATTAATTGCTAGCATTGGATAATTCATTCTGTTAGAAAATTTTATTGACTTTTTCTTGCATTCATGGAACATGGAACACCGTTGTTATGGGCATCATATTTTATAAACTGCATATGGGCATCATATTTGCCTGCGATGATATTTGTTTGTGGGATCTATTATGCTTGGCCACTGCATTCTTGTCCTGAGATGTAGATATGCACGGCTAGCTGTTAAGAATATAAAACCAATTACCATGTCCATGGTTCTTTTTCCCCTTAAATTATTGCTCTTTTATATGCTTAACTTATTAGCTATCTGTTCTGGGTGATGGGTTCATGATAGGTAAAATGTGAGTTTGTCAACATTACCAGATGGAAGGTTGCCATTTGTGGGGAATTTATGAAGTCAAGATTGAAGGTACTTCCAGCATCCTAATTTCATGTAAAACAAGTTAAGACTATTTTCTTCACTGGCTTTTGTTAAATTTGTCATGCCTGATGCTTGTTTTGCAAGAGTTCTATCTGCAATTTATGATCTGATTGTCTCATATTAACAGACCTGTTCTCGTGGAACTGCCTGCAATTTTATCCACTGTTTCCGGAACCCTGGCGGAGACTACGAATGGGCAGATTGGGACAAACCACCCCCTAGGTATTGGGCGAAAAAGATGGCTGCTTTATTTGGATATGGTGACGAGGCTGAGTTTGAGAAACAGATAGAGCAAGACAATTCTGGGCATTTGAGGAACTCTAACCATCTGGTAAAATCAGATGATGATAGGTGCGTATTTTTAATTGTAGCAATAAGTCATAACTTTTGGTTTTGTATGATATGTCTTATGTTTTCTGTTGGTCTGGTCTATTACTAATAAAAATTCTTACGTGTCAACCGTAGTAAAAATGTCTGGATTGTAAATTTTCTGCTTGTCAGCTGAGGTTTATTTTATTCTTCTGGTTTAAATTTGAAGTCCATTTCCATACATCTGTTAAGGTTTGTTCTATTTCTCATTATTTTCTGATTCATGATAGGCACCGCTCTAGAAGATCAAGATCCAGGGAGAGGGCCAAGAGTAATGATAGAAAACAAAGAAAAGAGTTAGATGGAAGATGTGATCGACAGAAGACAAGTTTAAAACGGGAACAAAACAGTGAGAGAATCCTTGATACCAGATCTGATGGAGGTTATTCAGAAAGTGACATAGATGGCGCCAGAGATACTGATAAAATTAGAAGCCATTTTCATGCTAAGAGAAACTCAAAATGGCAGAGTGATTCATCAGAACACTTGGCTGATACGAACAGTGTCTATGAAGATAGAGAATGTCAGATCAAGAAAAGGAGAAGGCATCAAAGTAAAGGGGAATACCAAGATGATCATGGAGGCAGTGGTGTCCGCATTCATGAAGATGATGGAGATCAGTTGGATAGAGACAGAGACAGTGAAATAAACCGCAGCCAAGGTAAAAGCTCAAGACACTATATCAGAGAATCATCCCTGAATGATCGGGGGGCTAGCAAGAACAAAATTCATGTTACGGATTCACTTGTAAAGCAGTTGTGTACTGTCAGTGACAGAGAAAGTCATCATCATAATAGACAGAAATGCTCAGGAAACCTGGACGAAGTTTTAGGACCTGATGATTATGGCAATGCTGACTATAGGATTCATGAGAGTAATTCTAGTGATCATGGGTCTGAGAGGGATAAGGGCAGACATCATGATCATCAGAGTAAGCGTTCACGACACTTGGTTGAATGTTCTGAACTCCTAGATGCTCCAGTTCATCAAGCAAAGTTAAAAGATAAACGAGACCTAAAAAGGGGTAGGCACTCAAGGCACAGGTATGAGGAGATCGATTCTTCCGATGATCGTGAGGGGAAACATCATGTAAAACGCAAATCTCTCAGTCACAAAAGACAATGAGAAAAGGCCAAATAGGGATACTTAAATTCTAGCATCCAGGAATAGAAAGCTTCTAATCTTATAATTTTTTATGAATTAGCTCTAGGATCGAAGGTGTTGCTTCTTCTACGGTCATACACAATCTAAAGATGTGGCAACTTGTTTAGGAACATATAGCACGGTGGAAGCAATGTAGAAGGGACGCAGACTTTTAACTGGACTTGCACACGACCTTGCACACTGGCATCCAATCTAAATGTTAATGTGATTATGTTTTACTTTGTGATAGCACAATTGTTTCCTTGGCTACTAGCTTGGTAGGCTTCAGTGGATAAGGTCAGAGTTTGTAACATACCTTACCTGTCCCGGTTTATGGTACAAATAGATTTTTTTTTTTAAGCACAAATTGGATAAAAGTTTTTAAAGTTTTAATACTTTAAATATTTTTATAAAATCATATAATCAAGTTTACAAAAATTTTGATGCTTCAAAGACATCTTAAAATCAATTAGATGTTGTTTAGGGGTGATAGATAGGAGGTGTTTGGGACTTATATGGACCTACGAAAGTTGGAACGGGCCAAAACAGTGCAGCTGGCTAAGACTGAAGCAGAGTACAAGTACCTTTAGAGAAGTGTAGGTACTTCTTGGGACTAGTATTGTAGCATTTTGCTCACTATCCTCAATTGTTCCAAAACAACTAAGCCATGTATTGATACTAGGACCCTTGGAGTCAAAAATTTAGTTCAAATACATTCTACAACATCCCTAACCACCTACCAATATATATCTACAAGTTTCAAATAATTATAAAACAAATTCTAAAACCATCTAGGCTCAATATACAAAAGCCATAAACACATTCAAATTAAGTAACAAAATAAGACTCCATTACGAACACAAAATAATTTGAAATTACAAATCAATTACAAATACAAGATTTCATCTATGTCTTTATCTACATACCAAGGTCCTTAAGCCAATGACAAAAAAAGATAAATACATTACAATTTTAAGTTTTAAATGGTGATGCGATCCTCCCAAGCTAGAATCACGATTATTGGGGAAAATCAAAATTTACACGTTTAAATAGCTAACGCATGAGCTCGAAGAGCTTAGTAAGTACTCAATGATAAACCTACTTATCCTATTTCATTATTAATGATAAGCCCCTTAGAATATCCAGAGTTCATTTATGCCACAATTTAGCTTTTTTAGCAGATTCATTTTTTAATGCCAAATTATAAGGGCTAACTTACACATTGTTGATTCATTAGACGTTCATATTTTTTTAATTCAAATTGTATGACTCTTAATGAATATTTAATCGAACATATAACCCCTTTTTAACAGAGTTCGCTTAACTTAGTCTCACATGGTTCATTTCTTTTATAGTCAATTGTCATTTGTTCCATTTAAAAGCTACACATTACACATAAATTTAACTTATAGCCTTTTTTATCCATAGACATCTAGCCAACCATAATATCTCATTAGCATATAGAAATAAAGTTTAAATATTAAAAAATTATTTTAAGGCCCATATACTTATAAGTTGATCCACAATTTTACTTTATTGATGATCACATAATCATTTAGCTTAATCATCTTACACATGCCCATTTATCTTACAAGGGTTATAACATGATATCATAACCCATTTCTTTATTAGCATACTCTTTGATTCAATTACTTTTTAACTTATTTAGTTCATAGCCATTAGTAAACTTTAACAAAATGTGAGTCGGATACTCAAGACACATCCAGACACAACTAGAGAGCACATAAGTATTTAGTTATAAGGCATCATATTACATCTCTCTAAAACACACCAGAAAGTACATAAGTGCTAACTCTCCAAAATACACTAGAGAGAACTGAAGTGCTAAGCCTAAAGGCATCAGAGAATGCATGTGAGTGCATAACACAAAGGTAAGAGAGAGTGCACATAATAAGTGTAAGGCCTAAAGGTAATAAGACTCCAAGAGTGCACATAAGTATAAGGCCCAAAGGCAACAAAACTTTATATCTCCACAAAATTTCATATTATATAGAACTCAACATCACAACAAAAATGCATATCTAATCCCTATTAGCATGGTAATTGTATCATAACTATTTCACTAACTTTACTAGGCACATTATAATCTTAGACATCTTCTATCAATTAAGGCCAACAAAATATCCATCATACGTATAGAGGCAGATACAAAGCTTACATAATTCAGAGTATTTTTAGACAACTCATTGTCTAATCACACACATAGGCACATTGAATACCTTGCATATACACACATTTCAAAAATGCAAGTTTAGGCCTTAAATACATATTCATTTATCATATTTTGATTTTCATGAGCCATGAATAGTAAATGCGTTATTTATTTAACAAAATTTTCCTAGAAAATTTTGAGAAGGGTTGTTATAACATTATATGCATACATATAGCCAAATCTACTTATGTGTGTGTATATATATAATCACATACACATGTTTCCACTTATTAAATTCACATTTTCAACAATATGACAATTCTATGGACAACTTGTAAATTAACAAATTCATCATTAAGTTTGCCATGGTAACATATTAACACATTTTCCACATTGATGTCATATTTCATAAATTTTCGCATGTTTTAAATTATACTTATTAATCATTCAATAGAACCAAATTTCATATCACATTATTAGTTAATATGGCATCTCATAACCAAGCATATTACTACAACTTGTTAATTACTATTTTAAAAACTTTCAAGCAATGAAACTTACACACATCCAATACATAGCCATTTTGTAACACCTTAACACAAATCTGCCTTTCGAACTTATCTTAATTATAAATTCATACAACAAGGAATTTGAGGACATCATTTCATCCAAGTTTGTTATGTTATCTTATGTGTGTGTGTATATATAATCACATACTTCAAGTATCAACTAACACATATACCAATCATTTCATCCAAGTTTAACCATTTCCCAATCATATCACAAACTAAGATCAAGCATACCATTTCCAAGCATGTTATCATCATTTACCAAATGCTTATAACATATTACAACTTCAATTTAGAACTTTAAACTATTAACTCAAAATAGCCTATATACATGCCACAAAACCAAAATAAACGAGTCAAAATCTACTGAGATTGAAGCTTGATAGTGTAAACTTGAAGTTGATCCGACTGCCTAGTTCCGTGAAACATCAACTACAAAAACCAGTAAGTGAAACAAATTAAACTTATATAGCTTAGTAAGTTCATAAGTACTTAAACAAAACTCTTACCTCAGTTTACAATTAAGTAAACTGATATAACTAATTTAATACAATTTCCTGTCAAGACATTTACAACAACAAGGTGAACATTTCACGTATTGATTGTATAATCTTTCAATTATTTAGTACAACATACTTCTGTATCATTCAATAAGAAAGATCCAACATATGAATCGCATTAGCCCAATTGATCATGACAATTCATATTCACCTTCACAATCATTTACCATTTCTTTTAAACATATAGCTCTATCACCACATATTACATTTACAAAATGAGTGTTTCATACATATAATCTCATAGTTCACATATCCATCATAACCAACTTGTATTAACCATCTATATCATGAACTTTCTTTAGCTAACATCCAATGGCGTATTATCACATTTTCATTTCATAATTCTACCCGATGGAACTTCATAGAAGAACTCCATATACAAGTGAAAGTAATAGTGTTTGGTTACCCGTTTGGGTTAAACCTACACGAATAATGAATCATAGTGCCTAGTTACCCGTCAGGGTTAAACCTACACAAATTAGATGATAATACCTGGTCACCTGTTAGGGTTGAACTTACACGAATCAGATAATAATGCCTAGTCACTCGTTAGGGTTGAACCTATACGAATAGGATAATCGTGCCTGGTCACCTGTTAAGGTTGAACCTACACAATAAATAGCCTGGCCAAGGCTTAATATACTTGTATTCTCGAGTCCGCAACACATGCTGATGCTTGGAACCTACGGACAATAACCCATAACCTCGTATACATAGCTTTACTAATTTCATCGAGGCTTAATCTCATATTATACCATATTGCAACAATTCATTTCAATCTGATTCAATTATCAATTTAGGTACTAAGTTATAGCCAATTCAAGATACCAATAAAACATTAATGAACATACAGTTGAAACTCAACAGTAATTTAAACATATTTATACTGTATGAACTTACTTAATGCAACCAAAAAACAAATTTGTTCATAGGGACTATTATACAAATTTTCCTTTTTTTCCCAATTTTTACTCTATTCAATTCAATCCTTGATATGCAAGCACCAAAGTTTTGTCGAACCTCAAAGCTTCAACAATGGTATTTTGATTCTTTTCCTTTGAACTTTTGGTGGAAGATGAAGAAAATAAAATGATAATGGTTTTTGTTTTATTTTAATTCTATTATATTATAAACTAGTTATAATTATTTTAACATATAATCACTTAAAACAAAGAACTTATCATCCACTGCTATACAATAGGGTCTAATTACTATTTATATCCTTAAACAAATAGTAATCATGCATTTTGGCTAATAAAAACCAATGGTGATGAAGTTTTTCATATTTTACGATTTAACCTTTTTTCTTTAATTAACTAACAATTCATCAGAATTATTGGAACAAACTTCAATTAACCTATATAATAGCTCCACAAATATTCAATAATAATATTTTTTAGCTCGGTTTATGAAAATGAGGTCTTAATACCTCATTTTCCAAAACCATTGACTTTCGGTATGCACCACTTGTACCTTGACTAACTGACCAATTAATAAAATTTATTAAATCACGATTCACTATTGTACTATATTTAACTCATAAATATTAATTAAAAATATCTACAGACTCTCTCGTCAAAATTGTGGTCTCGAAACCACTAAAAAATGGGTTGTTACACATTCTCACATTTATTATACAATTTCATTAGTTACTTAAACATATTATTATAGGAAAAGTGTAATACACCTTATACAGATTAAATCGATAACCCGAGCAATGGAGGTCACATTTGGGCACTCAATAAATGAATCTTTAATTTTATTATTTGCATTTTTTAATCATATTAAACTCATTTAAGGTATTTTAAACCATTTTCGGGCATCCATTACAGCTTGGCTACGATTGGAGGTAAAAATGAATAAAGACAGTACAAGAAGGTTCCTTGTCACGACCACTAAAAGGCTCTGTCACTACCATAACCTCACTGTTTGGGAGAAGTGGTGTAGTACCATCGTTGTCACAACCACAAGTTATGTTGTTGTGACAATGCCATCATATCTGCCAAAACAAATCAAAACACTCTCATTGTGCCAAGATAAAAACCATATAGTCCCAAACATATTCCAATCATTTGAAACCATATTTCAGCTCAAAATTTTCATGTATTCTATCATATGTCTCATGTATAGCTCAACCAAAATCACTAAACCATCTTAAAAATTAAGCTTTACTAAGTACTTTGCTAGCATTTCTATAAATATACTGTTAGAATTGTAAAATAAATTTGAAATAAAACCTAATAAACCAGGATCTATCATGTCAAATCATCAAGAATAAATCAAGAACAGAACTAGAGGTGGAAGCGTACCTGAATCCATGAATTCCTTAAAGTTTTACCAGATCTTGGGGAATTGATCTTTTAAATTAGTAAACAAGAAATTCAGAGAATATCTACTCTCTCTTTCCTAATGATGGGATATTATAAAAGATATCTTGTTTTGTAATTTGGGGACCATAACCCTAATATTTATAACCTTGGCATATTAGTTCTAATCAAATTCTAATTAGCCCATCATTAATTAGAATTTGATTAGAACTTAATTACTAGAGTATCTACACATATTTGATCCATACTTTATTTAAAAATTAAAGTCTAATAAAATTCTAATCAAATTAGATCACTTTTAATTTGGGCTAACCTATCCTGATAGTAAATAATAACATGTAATTACCCTTATTATATACGTGATGTCTATATTTTCCAGCAATCTCCCACTTGGACCACCTATATATACTAATTACTCTATAATTACATGTCATTATATAACCTTATGAGCTCAAAATTTTACTATCATATCCAAAAGGTATTCCGAACAATCTCATCCATTAATTATTTTAACATAGAACCAATGCCACTTTCGTTACATATATCATAACTAAATCCATCCATGATCACGTATATTAACACAACCAAATGACATAGATCAAGTATGGATGTGTAGCATGAGAATTACATGCAATATGATCTAAACATGTCTATTTCCAACTAGTCCTCCTTAGTGAGATCCAATCTTACCAAAATCATAGTGTGAATAAACCAAATAAACTTTATTTCTGTAGCAAATAAACTTAATATCTTTAAACTGAAATAACAAAAAATATGTTTGTAACATAAAAGCATTTAAAAATACAAACACCCACTAAAACCAAATACCCTTTAAATGACATTACACCCATATGAGCAGTGTGCTCTTATAAAACCTTAGGTGTAGTTCCTTAGTAAGCAGATCTGCAATCATGGAGTTTGTCTTAATATGCTTTATAGGCACCTAGCCACTCTAAGCTTTTACTTTAACAACTAGTAACTTAAATTCTATGTGTTTTTACTTTGATGTACTCCTATTGCTATTGGAATAAAAGACTGTAATTTGTTTTCGCAATTTGCACCTTAGTGACAAAATATTGTATATTATTCCATCAAAATTGTAATTCTGTATACCTGATGATCTCTAACTGATTAGATCTCCGATATGTGAGCATGTAATCTTTTTTTCTTTAAAAATACGTTATAACCCTCTTGGATGCTATCCAATGGTCCAAACCAAGGTTGCTTTGTAACAACTCGATTTTGGGCCTAGTCGGAACAGTGATTTTGGGACAACAAATTTGATGAGGAAAAATTTATTTTTATTATATTTTTATGGTCTATAATTTCACAGAATGATTTTTTGAAAATTTCTTTCAAAAATTTCGACGTTTGGGCACTCAATTTAGTCAAAAGGACTAAATTGTAAAAAATGTAAAAGTTGAGTTCTACATGTTAGAGGTGTCCAATTGTTATGAAATTTTAAATTGGAGTCCTTAAATGGTAATTAGACCATTGTAATTTGGTGGAAAAAAGTGGACATGAAATAGGTGAAATAAGATATTTTTAAGTTAGGGGCTTTTTGGTCATTTAGTGATTAAATGAATTAAAAATCAAATTAAAAGCCAATTTTTTCTCATAGTCTACCCCAAGGCCAAAAATTGCATGGAGAAGACATGTATAGGGTTTTTCAAGCTTCCAAGCTCAATAGTAAGTCCGTTCTAGCCCCGTTTTTAATGATTTTTACGTTTTTGAGATCCTCGTAACCTAATCTACTTATTTCTACCATTATTTTGAGCTAGGGTTCATATTTTAAAATTTACCTGTGACAGCCTTAAAACGACCTTAGTCGGAATGTGGTTTCGGGACCACAAAACCGAGGCACAGAAATATTTTAATAATTATTTTGATGCCTATTGTATGTGTAAATTCATGTGTGATATTTTGGGTGCTTTAATATAGCTTTATAATTGTGAATTGCACCTAAAAGGGCTTAATTGTGAAACTTTGAAAATGAGCTAGGTAATTATGTGATGACTAGAAAGTGCATGCAAGAGAATTAATTTCCTTGCATGTCAAATTTCCCTCTTTTTATTATGGTGGCCGGCCAACCTACTAACATGATGACATTTTTGTTTGTTTGTGTTTTGTAACTTTGTGATGAGTGTGTATTATGTGTATTAAATAAATGGAAATGAAAATCATATTAATAAAATGAAATAAAGGTTATTTTTAATAAGTAAATGGGGTGATAAATACAAAGTCATCCATCTTTCTCTTCTTCCATTGCCGAAACTAAGGCAAAATAAAAGAAAGAATTCAAGCTAAAGTAATCGGTCATTTTAGGCTTTGATTAAGGTAAGTGTTTCATGTTAATTTCTTTTGAAATTGTGAAATTGAGTTGGTTTTAAAGCTCTTGTCATGACCCATGTACAATTTTGAGTTTTGGTGAAGCTTGCATTCGAGTGTTCTATGTTGGAAATGTGATAAATTTTGGGTGTTTTATGTTTTAAAATGAAAATGATAGAAAGATGAGTAGGAAGCTAGTTAAATTGATATGTATAAGTCCTTGTGATACATGAAAATTCTATTAGAGTAGTATGAGTGTAACAGCCGTAATTCGACCCTAGTCGGGAAATGGTTTCGTAACCATTAGACCGAGTCTTAATATAAATTAAATGCAAATTTTCATGTCTAGTTTATGTGAATATTGTGTGCGAATAATTGATTTATAATTTGGTGCTGTTTGAATGTGAAATTTATTGATTTGGACTCATGTGTAAAATTTTGAAAGTGTGTGGGGAATATTATAAAGGAACCAATTTGTTGCATGGCTTAAAGGTTGGGAGTTGCATGTCAATTCTCCATTTTATTGGCTTAGTGGCCGGCCATGATGACTTCATGGCATAAAACATGTATATTATATTATTATAAAAATGAATTATGAAATAACAAAAAGGGGAAAAAGAGAACAAATTATATTTTTATCCTATTTTGTTCTTCATTTGCCGAATTTGGGAAAGAAAAAGGGGGAAGAAGAAAGCCAAACATTCGGCCATTTTAGTTCTTAATCTAAGGTATGTTTGAATGGATTTTTACAAATTCTTTATGTATTTGAGATGGTTGTTACCTAGATTACTCTACCCATAGTCTAAACTTTTAATTTGGTGGTGTTATGTGCTTTCGGTCATGAAGGGAGAAATTTAATTTATGAATGCTTTGATGGTTTGCGGTGGTAATGGTAGTAAGTTGGATTTTGAGCTAGTAGAAACTTTGTTTTAAGGCTTATGTGAGTGATTACATTCGGCTATTGTGTTAATTAATTAAAGGAGGTAGTTATTTGTTAAAAATTAGCTCATTTCCATGATTGAATGTTGAAATTGTTCAAGGAATGTTTAGTTGAATGAATAAATAGTAGATGAGAGCTTTTAGGTTAAGGTGATTTGGTAATAATATGATGTGTAGTGTTTTATCTTATATTCTTGTGAATTAAGCTAGCTAAATTAATGATTTTGTGAATTTTGGTGAGAAGTAAGAATCGGTTATGATGCTTATGTTATTTTTGATTTGGTTGCCGGCTATGATTTTGTATAGGGAATTGAGTAACTAACAATTGAGTTAGATTTAATTGAAATCCTTGTGTTAAAACGTTGTATGTGTTGTTATGCAAAATGACAAATTGGATTGCCATATAGAAATCGGTTTTCATTTCTTTTGTGGATGAGTGCCAAATGATAGTAAGATATGGATATTAAAAAAATTTATGTTATGTATCTCACATTTTGGATGAGAGTAGCCTAATTCGGTTATGCATACTTACATTAATAAATATTTAGTCTATGGGTGTACTTTGGGAGTAGTTGTTAGTAATTGGATAGGAGGAATAAGTCAAGGCCGAAAAAGTAGTAGATTGAGCATGAATATAATTGTATATGCGGCATTAGTGATAAATTAGTAAATTTTGTTTGGTATGCGAAATTGACATAAGTTTTAAACATAATTCTAGTCATGGCTTATCTGTTCTTTTAAAATGTATATATATATAATTCGTATTTAAATTATAGGTGATTTTCTAATTTGACTATTTTGGAAATAATATTAAGGAAGAGATTAAATGAACTTGCTTGTTTTTACTAAAGCTCAAGAGCATAAAGGATCGAAGACGGATAAGGGAAAGGATAAAGTAATAGAGTAGTCGGTCAGCAACCGTCCAGAGATACCGAGGTAAGTTTTGAGTGTCTTCCTTTTTGTGCACATACCCGAATATGATATGATACATTTAAGTTGTTAGCCTTACAACTAGTTTCATTTCATTTTGTTAATGACATAATTATGGAATTTGAGAGCATGAATGAAGTAGTTAAATGCATATGGAGATCTTAATGAAAAATGTGATTAGCTTTTGCATGTGGAAATCTTATGGTAAGCTCTATAAGATCGAATTAAGTATAGAATAAGGTACCCTAAGTATTCGGCAAATTTGGTTATGGAAGAGATGCTATAAATGGATGATTTATCGGTGTGGAATGTATTAAATTAATGGTAAAGATGATATGTCTAATAAGACACATGAGAATATAAATAAATATTACCCGAGAACCCAAATATGATAATTTCAGGCCTTCGTGCCTAGCAGGCTTTGTGCCGGTGATAATTTCAGGCCTTCGTGCCTAGCAGGCTTTGTGCCGGTGATAATTTCAGGCCTTCGTGCCTAGCAGGCTTTGTGACGGTGATAATTTCAGGCCTTCATGCCTAGCAGGCTATGTGCCGGTGATTTTTAATATGTGTAAGGTTATAGGGAACTTTGAATTAACAAGCGGTAAAGTATGAGTGTAGTAATAAGGATGACAGGTATGTACATTTATATTAATGTGATAGATTAGGTTAATATGAAATCGAGTATGTTATGAGATATATAAGTCCGACGCTCCTTAAACGAATTATCTTGCTTTAGTATGGCCCAAATATGAAACTTGAGGGTATGTTTTTCCCTAATATTGCTATGGTTTACCTACATTCGGCTATGAATGATGCCTTAGGGAAATAGAAATTTAGAGGCATTGAATGGTAAGAAATCCATTGAAGTTAATTGTTGACATTCTTGCTTTAGTTTATTCATGCAAATAAATGTGCATTCGGCCAAGTGGTAGGATTTTAAGATTGAGCTTTATTATGTGACATATTTTGTGTTTGAAGTATAAATTGCTTAGTTTACTCAAAGCTTACTAAGCTCGTTGAAGCTTACTCTGTTATTTTTATGTTTCTTTTGTTCATAGATCGCACCTGAAACTACGGTTCAAGGGATTCAAGTCCAAGTCATTCTCACTATCGTCAATAGATTTTCCTCTTTGGTACTTTCGAAGGTTTAAACTTAACTTTCCAAACAATGGCATGTATAGACTCAAGTTCTCTATTTTGATTTTTCATCCCATTTTGATGTGTATATCCGAATAGCCATGCGAAAATGGCTTAACAAATTTGCCTTATAAATGTTGATGAATGAAGCATGTTATGGTTGAATATGGATAAGTATAGAAGAATTATGCATATGTTTAAAAAGTGTGGTGTGTATTATATCTATCTAGATGTATAATCGATGTAAGTGTTAGTAGCATGAATTGAGGTGATAATTATTATCAACTTTAGAAATGTTCAAGTGTAAGTATTTGAAAGTTTATTTGTCTATAAACAAACTTGTATTTTCGGTTAGACACTAAGATAAAGTTTCGGCTAAATTATATGTGATTTCTTCTATACAAAATGACGAATTTTAGTTAGAGTTAAATTCTAATTCATTTTACAATATTATATATATATATGGGCAATGTATACGGGTTAGAAATTCTTGAAATCTTAGGCAATTAGTTTTTGGATTAATACGTGTTTGTTTTATAACGTCTCTCGACCCTCCGTCGTCGGGTAAGGGTCTTGGGGTGTTACAATGAGAGTAATTTCATATGGCTATTTTGGTTAAATGAAGAAATTGTGCTTGGTTTTGAAAATTTTGTAATTTAAATTGTATATATGTGATTAGATTGAATACAAGGGCTATGTTAGCTAATTGAGGGATTCGACTATAGCATTATAGTGATAAATAATTTGAACAATGGTTTTAATTGATAAAATTTGTTTTAGAAAGGTGTTATAAGTACATTTGGCTTAAACACTCTTATAATGGATATGTATTCGGCTTGTGGTTCATGAATATAAGACTTTAGAGTAATTTGATTTTGTAAACTCAAATGGCTGAATGTACCTTTGATGCTATTTTGATGTTTTTGTGTGTAATGAGGTGTGTTCGGGATTTGTTTCTTTGGTTAAGAAGGATGCCGAAAGTACTCTTGATGGATGACTTGAAAACTTTGGGGTATTTTGGGATATAGAAATGTGAGCATGACTATTTTGATGTCTTTGATAGTTATATTTAAGTATTCGGTTATGGGAAATTATACATGAACTTAGTACGTGCTATTTTGATTGATTTGGATAGTTGAGATTTAATATGAAGCTTAGAGAATGGTGCTAAAGGTGAACTCCGTAACAAATTGAGATTCGGCCTTCTTAAGTAATGTGATTTTATTTTTGAATGAGGTGTTGGTTATGCATGAGTGTGCTTAGGTTGTCTAAAATACCTTATATGCATGTACGATTGTTTCATGTGGTCTTAAGGACTTAGTACTCTTGAATTGTAGTGCTAATAAGATTTGATATTAGTTGTATAGTAGGATAAGTTATATGAATGTGTTATGTATGTGATAGAATGCTATAAAATGTTAGTTAAAGTTTGGGAGATGGATTTGAATAAAAGTCCATGCTTGGACATATGGCCGAATGGCCTTAATATGTATGCATTTAGAAATGGTAGTTAGACTAATTGATCAATTTGTGCTTGTGGGAGCTTCTTGGTCAAAGGAATGACCTATTCGGCCATGTGCATAAATTCTTTGATTAAAATGAATATGAATTATGTATATATATGTTAAGATCAATGACTTCTCTAAATGATGCCTTGTAATGTTATGTTTTAATTATGTGAATAAGAACTTTAAAGAGTGAATTTTGCATAAATCTGCTTGGTACAGCAGCAGTAACGTGTTTTGGAAAAATCACCATAAATTGTGGGAGTTGAATTAGAGGCTGAATAAATTATGTAATTAAAGCTTAATGAGTCTAGTTTCTTATAAAAGAAACCTTGTAAACAAAGGAATTATCGATAAAGAGATTTTAAAGTTGTGTGAGACAGTGTCAGAATGACTCCGAAATCCCCTGTTCTGTTTTTAGAAAATCACTATAAATTGTATAAAAATTTTTATAAGATAAAATTTATATTCTTAGACTCCTTAATGAGTCTAGTTTCGAATAAAATAGGCGAGGACATATTTTGAATTCTGTACAATGAGAAATTTGATTCGTAGTGAAGAGTGGTCAGTATAGTCAAACAGTGAAATAGGGGAAATTTTAAGAAATTTCTGGTATTGATTGGCCAAACCAAAAAATCTGAAAATTTTATGGGTGGAAGATATATGATTCTATTTTCAGGGAAAATTTACGGAATGTGATTTGGAGTCTCGTATCTCCAGTTATGAATAATTTAGTGAATGTTGCTCAGGAAGTCAGCTTGAAGTGACTTGTGATATTTATGTGATTGGCCGAATGTATGTGTTTGCTATGAGAAGTATATGCGTTTCTTATTTGACTATAAGTGAAATTGATCAATTGAGATGTTTGAACGAGGATTAATAAAATTAAATATTTTATTTAGCTCAAGAGCATAGAGGGACAAGTTCGGATAAAGGGAAGGCTAAAGTGGTCGAATAGCCAACTCACAGTTGCTCGGAAAGGTTCAAGGTAAGTTTTGAGTAATTGAATTTGGTATTTAATTTAAAATGCCATGAAATACATGCATGATAGTTGAACGATGTCCCATTGAGAAAGAAACCTTATACATGTTTGCTATATAGCCGAATGGCTCATAGAGAAAGAAACTGAAATTGGGATTTGAAATGGATTCCTTATGTATGTTTGCTCATTGGGCTGAAAGTCTAGAAAAAGAGTATACATGTATAAGTTTTGAATGATACTTACGATATAAAGTCAAGGAGCATGTTATATGTTTGTATGCGAATGAATTGATTGAATTACAAGTGTGATCTTGCTATGTGAAATGTGGCAACATGTGAATACATATGTATGAGACTCTGTGATGTGAATCCGGGATTAAAGACCCGATGACTATATGTGGAGACTATGTCCGGGTTAAGACCCGAAGGCTATATGCGGAGATGATGTCCGGGTTAAGACCCGAAGGCTATATGTGGAGATTATATCCGGGATAAAGGCCCGATGGCTATGTATGGAGATTTTATCCGAGCTAAAGGTCTCGATGATGATGCGAGTAAAGTCTAAGACTAAAAGACTTCATAGTAATGATTGCTAATGAATGCGCTTAAAGTGTTAAGTTATACAGGTATGTACCCTAAGCTTATATGCAAGCTAGTTTTTGGACCAAATCCTAAGGTCATTATGCGATTACATATGTATGCATGAAATGAGACTATTAATATGGTCAAAATACAATTGGTCAATGCGAAATGTTATGTGAAATTATGCGATATGTCTATGTTTACATGAGCTCACTATAAGTGAAAGTTATCTATTTTTGTATATGATGAGAATGTGTATGTTCGGTTAAGGGGTGACGTACCCAAAAGAAGAGGGAAACAAAAATACGAACAACTATGTTATAATTTGAGTTTTATCCGTTGTCATTGCTTAAAACTTACTAAGCATTGTAATGATTACTCTGTTTACTTCATTTCCTCTGTTTTATAGATCTCATTTTGGAAGCTACGGACTCGGGGATTGAAGCCGTAATCACCTACACTATCATCGTTATTTTGGTACATTTGATAGTTATTTTGGATCAATGGCATGTATAGGCTAATCTCCTTTTTGTTGAACCAAATTACATTTTGAGTTGTAATTATTCTAGCCATGCAAAAATGGCTTGCCTAGTCTTCTAGTTTGAATATATGTTTTGATGATACTCATATGGTTCGATGTTTGTGGCATGATTTTTAGTTAGTACCCCATATGCAATGAGTTTCGAATATAGTGTTCTGTTATTTGAAAATATTGATTTGGCCAAATTGTTAGTAGCCACATAGTGGAAATTTGCTAGCATGCTTGTAAACGATTTTAATGAGATATGATGTACTGACCGAACCTTTTTACAAGTGATATACATTCGGTTATAGAACTCAATGAACCTAAGTCTAGCGTGTAACTATGAACCTCGGTAGGTTGTATTTAGATATGTACTACCTTAATACCCTATTCCGGCGACGGACAGAGGTATAGGGTGTTACATTACCCGTGTGTGACATTTGTGTATTTTGATGTCTAATGGTAGAATATGAATGCTTGGTGTGTAATAAACGATTTTTACTAGGTGGTTTTCGAAGAAATTACTAAAAAGGACTAGTTTGTAAAAGTTGTAAAAATGTGTGTAAATGTATGATTAAGTGGGAATTGTGAGCTGATATAGTTATGGAAGTGGTTTGGCTAGGCCTAAAATACAAGGAAATGTAATAAAAATTATTTTACGAGCCTAGGGGCAAAAGTGTAATTTTGACAAACTTTAGGGGTAAAAATATAAAATTTTCAAAGTTTGATTTATGAACTAATTTGAATAATGTGAATGTTAAATAAGTGTTATTTGATATGTTAGATTAAAAAAATGAAATTCGAGCTTAGATCGAGAAAGAACGAGGTTATGGACTAAGTCGAAATAATTAGCATCTTTATATTCGAGGTAAGTCGTATGTAAATCATAAATGTTTATTTGATCAATTGATGAATAATTTCAGAATTTGATCATATTATTGTGGTATAACTGAAATTTGATGTTCGAGATTTACGAATGTAAAGTAAACACTTACGTTCGGTACCAAATGATGTATTAACGGAAAGGACCATGAATGAGTCATGGCCAAGTGAAATTGTATAAAAAGAGTGGAGCTATGTGTTGCGACCACTCGTATAATGTATGGAGATAATGGCGTAGAGTGGCGTAGAGCTATGTGTTGATACTACGACCATAATGTATTGAGATAATGGCGTAGAGCTATGTGCTGTTACTACGACCATAATACTTTGATATAATAGCGTGGAGCTATGTGCTGTTACCACGACTATAACGCATTGAATCAAAAATCATGGAGCTATGTGCTGTAACCACGAATATATTGCATGAATTTAAAAAGGGTGGAGCTATGTGCTGAAACCACCATAAATCTGTTATCATTTCGATGTGTACATCGGGAAAGGCTTATTAAGTGGATTCTTCGTGTGATGTAGTTATGAAAAATGCAGGATTATGTGTATATGTACTTGTAAGTAATGTTTGTAATATATGGATGAACCTTGGTAAGGTGTAAATCGAGTAAGTGCATATGAATGGTGAGTGATATGTTTGGTATGTGATCAGAATGGGGTAAGGTTGCAAAAGAGTAAGTTACACATATGAGGATGATTTTACGATGACCTTGTGATTATAGGTCTATACTCATGATGTATGAAAATGTGGTACATTTGATTGGTGATATATATGTTAGATTTTTAAAATAAATCTAAAATAAAACTTAATAAACCAGGATCTATCATGTCAAATCATCAAGAATAAATTAAGAATAAAATTAAATGTGGAAGCATACTTGAATCCATGAATTCCTTGAAGTTTTACCAGATTTTGGGGATTTGGTCTTCCAAATTAGCACACAAAAAATTTAGAGAATATCTGCTCTCTCTTTCCTAATGATGGGATATTAGAAAAGAAATCTTGTGTATAATTTGGGAACCATAACCCTAATATTTATAACCTTGGCATATTAGTTCTAATCAAATTCTAATTAGCTCATCATTAATTAGAATTTGATTAGAAGAGTATCTACACATATTTGACCCATACTTTATTTAGTAATTAAAACCCAATAGAATTCTAACCAAATTAGATCACTTTTAATTTTGGCTAACCTTATCATGATAGTAAATAATAACATGTAATTATCCTTATTATATATGGGATGTCCATATTTTCCAACAATCTCCCACTTAGACCACATATATATACTAATTACTTTATAATTACATGTCATTACATAATCTTATGAGCTCAAAATTTTACTATCATATCCAAAAGGTATTCCGAACAATCTCGTCCATTAATTATGTTAACATAGAACCAAGACAACTTTCATTACATATATTGTAACTAAATCCATCCATGATTATGTATATTAACACAACCAAATGACATAGATCAAGTATGGATGTGTAGTATGGAAATTACATGCAATATGACCTAAACATGTCTATTTCCAACTAGTCCTCTTTAAACTTAAGTAAGGTCAAAGCAATAAACAGAGTGAATAAACTGAATACTTCATTTCTGATCAGAAAATAACCAAATACATAAATGTCTGAAAACAAATAAAATATAAACTCCCACTAAATCATGATATCCTCAAACAATATAACACCCGTGTGAGCAGTGTGCTCATGAAAGACCTTGTGTGGTAATCCTTTTGTGAGCAGATCTGTTATCATGGAGTTTGTCCCAATGTGCTCTATGGATATTTGACCATTTTGCACTCTTTCTTTTACAACTAGGAACTTTATGTCAATATTCTTTGACTTAGATAAACTCTTGTTGTTATTGGAATACAGCACTGCTGACTTATTGTCACAAAATAATTTGAGTGGTCTTTCTACATTCTCCAAAATGCGTAGCCCTGTGACAAAATTCCGCAACCATATTCCATGGTTGGATGCCTCATAGCATGCTACAAACTCTGCTGCCATAGTGGAGGAAGCTACAAGTGTCTGTTTGACACTTTTCCAAGATATAGCTCCTCCAACTAACAGGTAAATATAGCCTAATGTAGATTTCCTACTATCTTGGCATCCAGCAAAATCAGAATCAGAATACCCAATGACCTCCAAAAGATCTGATCTCTTATAAGTAAGCATGTAAATCTTTGAGTACTTTATCGATATAGTTCTTTTGTGCTAATCCAAGAATACCTCGAGATCGATCTCGATGTATCTGAATTCCTAAAACAAAAGAGGCGTCCCCAAGATCTTTCATCTCAAAATGCTTAGATAAAAATATCTTGGTTTCATGCAATAAGCCTATATCATTAGCGGCAAGCAAAATGTCATCAACGTATATAACCAGAAATATGTACTTACTCCCATTGAATTTGTGATACACACAATCATTAACAATGTTCATCTCAAAACCAAATGAGACAATTATTTGATGAAACTTATGGTACCATTGGCGGGAAGCTAGTTTGAGTCCATAGATGGATTTTTTTAATTTGCAAACCATATTCTTTGAGTCTTCTGACTCAAAATTTTGTGGTTGCATCATATAAATTGTTTCTTCAATGTCGCCATTAAGAAACGCAATTTTAACATCCATCTAATGTAACTCAAGATCAAAATGAGCAACAAGCGCCATGATTATCCTAAAGGAGTCTTTCGATGAAACTGGAGAGAAAGTCTCTGTAAAATCGATACATTCTTTCTGAATATATCCTTTTGCTACAAGGCACACCTTATACCTCTCCACATTACCATTTTCATCCCTTTTGGTTTTAAATATCCATTTACAACCAATTGGTTTTGCACCTTCGTGGCATCAATCCACTTTTGAGAATTAGAACTTTCATGGCTTGATGAAAGTTGATTGGATCATCTTCCATCATTCCATTGTCATCCTCATGTTCTTGGAGAAATACAATATAATCATTCGAAATAGCATTTCTCCTTTCTCTTGATCTCCTTAGTGGCACTTATTCTTGAGTTTGTTAAGTTTGTTCTTCTGGAATAATTACCTCATTTTGAATGGGGAGTTGTTCAACATTGTCTTGTAAAGGTTTTGGATTCACTTCTTGATCAATGATAGGTATAAGGACCTAAACATCGTCAAAAGTGATAGTAGGAACTGAGTTAGAATCTAATTCCTCCTCAAAAGCAATGTCTCTAACCTTATTTCTCCCCCCAAACTCAACATCTTCAAAAAATGTTGCAGTTCCCGTCTCAAAAATATTCCTTATTATGGGATCATAAAATTTATAGCCCCTGGATCGCTCAGAGTAGCTAATAAAGTAGTTGCTTACTATTTTGTAGTCCAATTTCTTTTCATGTGGCTTATAAGGCCTTGCCTCAGCTGGACATCCCCAAATGTGAAAGTGCTTTAGACTAGGCTTTTTACCTGTCTAAATCTCATAAGGTGTTTTTGCAACTGCTTTATTAGGTACTCTATTCAGAATGTAAGCTGCTGTCTTTAATGCTTCTCTCCAGAGGGACTCAGTTAAGGTAGAATGAGTAATCATGCTCCTTACCATATCCTTAAGAGTTCTGTTTCGTCTTTCAACTATACTAGGTGATCCTGGCATGGTGTACTGTGGGACAATACCGCATTCCTTTAGGAATTTCGCAAATGGTCCTGGACATTGTTCACCTGAACCATCATATCTACCGTAGTACTCACCACCATGATCAAATCTAATGTCTTTAATCTTTTTGTTAAGTTGATTCTCAACTTCATCTTTATAAGCTTTGAACACGTCCAAAGACTAAGATTTCTCATGAATAAGATATAGGTACCCATACTGTGAGTAATCGTCTAAGATTTCTCATGAATAAGATATAGGTACCCATACTGTGAGTAATCGTCTATGAATGTTATGAAATATTGTTAACCATTCTAAGATGCCGTAGGGAATAACCCACAAATATCTGTATGAATTAATTCTAAGACATCTGAAGATCTGTTGGCACCCAATCTTTTGGTTTTGGTCTATTTTCCCTTAATGCAATCGACACAGACATCAAATTCTGTGAAATCAAGGGACTCTAAAATACCATCAGACACAAGGCGTTGAACTCTAACTTTTGAGATATGACCTAAGCGCCTATGCTATAATAATGCTGAATTTTCCTTATTTAATTTGCGTTCAATACCATGTGATTCCACATGCAAGGTTTCATTATAGGATGCAACTGTTTCTAGCAAATAAAGATTGTCATAAGTATTTAAATAACCAGTTCCAATAATATTTGAATTTAAAGACAAATTAAATTGACTATTTCCGAATGAACAATAATATCCAAATTTTTCCAATGAAGAAACAGACACTAAATTCCGTCTAAACAACGGTACAATAAAAGTGTCTTTTAAATCCAAATAAAAACCAGTTCCTAATAACAACCTAAAATGCCTAATCGCTTCCACTTCTACTGATTTTCCATCGCCTACAGAGATGTGTCTTTCACCATCACTTGGCTTTCGGTAACTCAGGTAACCCTGCATAGAAACACTTATGTGAGTAGTAGCACCAGGATCTATCCACCAAGTGTTTCTAGGTACTGAAGCTAAATTAATCTCAGAACAGACTAAATTAAGAATTATACCTTTCTTTGCACGCCAAGCATGATATTTGGTACAATCTTTCTTTACGTGTCTAGACTTGTTACAAAAGAAACAACTCTCTGTAACTGCTTATTGTTTCTTTTGAGCTGGACCCTTAGCAGCTTCATTCTGATATTTTCTTTTCTTGCCCCTGTCTTTAGGGGCATTGGCCAAATGAGCACTTTTAGACTTATCACGCTTCAAACTTTCTTCCTCTTGCACACAATAAGAAATAAGCTCATTTAGGATCCATTTCTCCTTTTGACAGTTATAACTAATTTTAAATTGATTAAACTATGTAGGAAGCGATACCAAAACCATAAGAACAAGCAATTCCTCAGAAAGCTCAATCTTAAGTGCCTTAAGTCTTGAAGCAGTATGGAACATCTCCATAATGTACTCCCTTACGTTTCCTTGACCCTTATACTTCATAGACATCAAAGAAGTCAGAAGTGATGTCATCTCAACCTTATCGTTTTTAGTAAAACGTTTCTCAATTGCATCAAGGAAACCCTTAGCCTGAGTAATCTCTTCAGATTTTATACCCCTAAAGGCTTCTGGAATGCTATGTTTCATGATCATTAGACTCATGCAATTTTAACGATCCTACCTCTCAAAATCCCTCTTAACATCAGGGGTGCTTTCCGCAATGAGAGGTGCAGGTTGTTCTTCCCTTAGTGCAAAGTCTATGTCCATACAACCAAACACTATAAGTAAATGCCTTTTTCATTCCTTAAAATTAGTCCCATTAAGCATGGGTATAGAATTTATATTAGCAGATATTGTGGCAGCAGAAGATGAATTAGATAAATATAGAACAAAAAAATAACAAGCTTAAATCAATATTCATAAGTAAACCATAAATTCAAGATAATGGCTAATCCCATCTCAAGATACCAAACACAACATTAATATCAAGTCTTTGAACAGTAATATTAATAGTAAGCGGTACTCTTGTTGTAGCAATCAAACATTGACAATAAATTATGTCAAACAATGAATTAATCTTTGGACTAACTTATTGCTCACATAATATATCTTATAATTGTCACACATTTATTGCCACAGATGTTTTTGAAATTATGCCAAATATTAACTTACCTTTGGGTCAATCAATAAACGCATGAATCACAAAAACATATAATCATCTTAATATTTCAAATAAACTAATCTACACAAAAGATGTCACTTTGGCGGCATTTTGTTTCAACTAATTTATTTAAAATATTAGAAATCCTTAATTAAAAGCCAAAATCTGAATTTATTTGTTTCAAAATATTTACCTTAATTTTATCTTTCAATCAGATAAAAATATAACCATATAAATATATATTTATCCCAAAACAACATGCATTAAACCAATCCAGGTATGCATATATTTTATATATATAAATAAAACATATATATATATATATGAATCAATTTCTATAGTTTTTTTTAATTTTCAATTAAAACTATAAATCTTTCCACGAAAAATTAAAACCTTAAAACTTTATTAAAAAACCTTAAAATTTTATTTAAAGAATCAAAACCCAAAAAATTTATCAAGAATCTTAAAGATTCAATATAATATATAATTAAAATATCAAATCCATAAGATCTGAAAAATGAATCAATCCAAAAATAATAGAGAATCAATTTATTCTCAATTATTCAACATGACAAAGCTTGGATGCCACTTGTTAGATTTTTAAAATAAATCTAAAATAAAACTTAATGAACTAGGATCTATCATGTCAAATCATCAAGAATAAATTAAGAATAAAATTAAATGTGGAAGCGTACCTGAATCCATGAATTCCTTGAAGTTTTACAGGATTTTGGGGTTTTGATCTTCCAAATTAGCACATAAGAAATTTAGAGAATATCTGCTCTCTCTTTCCTAATAATGGGATATTAGAAAAGATATCTTGTATATAATTTGGGGACCATAACCCTAATATTTATAACCTTGGCATATTAGTTCTAATCAAATTATAATTAGCCCATCATTAATTAGAATTTGATTAGAAGAGTATCTACACATATTTGACCCGTACTTTATTTAGTAATTAAAACCCAATAGAATTCTAAGCAAATTAGATCACTTTGGGCTAACCTTATCATTATAGTAAATAATAACATGTAATTATCCTTATTATATATGTGATGTCCATATTTTCCAACAGTATAGGCATAAAAGAAAGTTAATGAAATCATGAAAGAGTGGAATTAGCTGTCAAACAGTATTGGACAACAGCAGTTACTTGACTTTGAAAAATGGCTGAATGAGATATGAAATGAAATCATATTGAGTCTTTTTCATATAAAAGAAACAAAGTAAGCAAAAGAATTTTATATCATGAGATATTTTATTTTTTGTGAGACAGGGTCAAAATGAATATAGAATCCCTTGTTCTGGCTTGGGAAATTCATTAAAAATTGTACAAGAATAAAAATGTGGAAATTTTTATATTATTAAATTTATTATTGAGTATATTTTCAAATGAAACAAACAAAAACATCATTCGAATTCTTTATAGTGAGATAATGGATTTTTAGTGAAGAGGGGTCAAAACTGTTGGACAGAAAAAAAGGGGAGAATTAGAAGAATAAATTGTACTGATTGAATAAACCAAAAATTCTAAAAATTTTATGGTAACAATATATGTGAGTCTAGTTTCAAGGAAAATTAACAGATCTTAATTTGGAGTTCTATAGCTTTGGATAGAAATAATTTAGTGACTGTGATGCGAGTAAACAGCTTGAGATGAACCTAAGTTAATAGTGAAATTTCATGCTTTAATGGTGATATCACGTTGAGATCATGTAATGAGGGTTGCTAAAAGCAAGTTAATCAATTTCTTATTACATACGTACTTAATAAGCTTAATGCTTACTTTGTTATTTTCTATGTTTGAAATGTATCCAGATTAGCTCAGGTTGGAAGCCGCCAGAGAACCTATCACACTATTGATCTTGCAATTTAGGTATCAATGATTTTTAATATGTAAGGTTATGGCATGCATAGGAAACTTGGTCATGTGTACATGTTAGCATGAGTTGGTCTAGAATATTGGCCTATGATATTTGAAGTTTATTGTTGTATAATGCCATTCAATGTGGCCAATAAATTTGTTATGTTATAAACTTACAAAGATGCATTTCATGGTTGAGTAAAATGTATGCTATGACTTGATAAGTATGTGATGGATGTTTTTGTAGCTTTGTTATGTCATGGAATGTGTCATTAAAGTCATGCTCGAGATCGGGCATGATAGGGTAGAAAATGGCTTGGAAAATAGCTAATTTCTTGGCCACACGAGCATAGACACGACTGTGTGTCTCAACCGTGTGGAGGACACAGCCCAACAGACGAGCGTGTGACTTGGTCGTGTGCCCTTAAATGTTTGATGATGTCATAAACAGAGAGTTACACGGGTGAAGGGCACGGACGTGTCCTGAGCCACATGGGCGTGTGAGACCACACGGGTGTGTGACTCTCCAAAATATGGAAATTCTAATTGACCACAAAAGTTTCGAAAGTTCTCGGTTTGGTCTCTAATCACTCTCGATATATGTTTTGGGCCTCGTAGGCCAATACTAGGGACATTATGAGTATAAATGAAATGTTTTAAATTTGAATAGAAATTCGTGACTCGAAATTGATCTTCTACATGTGGTTTAGTCTGGTAATGCCTCGTACCCTATTCTGACGTTGGATACGTGTAAGGGGTGTTACATGCTTAAAATATTTGCCTAACATCCCAATAATGTACATAATATTATAATTTATAGAAACCTGAATATACATTAGACTTTCCACTACTAAAATGTAAAAAATCTTATGCATTTTTGTAATCTCAAAATAATTCTTAGGGCATTGATTGAGGCTATACTTATTATTAACAAGCAATATGCCATCAACATATAAAACCAAATATAAACCTTACTCCCACTAAGCTTATGGTATATACAATTATCGAGAAAATTCATCTCTAAACCGAATGAGATAATCATTTGGTAAAATTGTAATACTATTGACGAGAAGTATGCTTAAACCCATAGATGAAGTTCTTTAATTTGCAAATCATTAACTTTTCATCATTAGACACAAAGTTTACTAGTTGCACCATATAAATGTATGATCAATGTTACCATCGAGAAACTATTAACTTAATATTCATCTGATGTAGCTTAAGGTCAAAGTATTCCACTAAAACGATTATAACCTTTCTCTAGTGGACTTTTTTAATGACATTCATTCTTGAGGCTGTTGAGTTTGTTCTTCTAGAAAAATTGCCTCATCTTAAATAGGGAATTGTTCAACATGGTCTTATTGAGGTTCTGGATTCACTTCTTAATCAAAGATAGGTATGAACGATTGGTATGAGAACCTAAACATTGTCAAAAGTGATAATAGGAACTGAGTTAGAATTCAATTCCTCCTTAAAAGCAACGTCTATAACCTTATTTGTCCCTCCAAACTCAACATCCTAAAAGAATGTTGCAATTCTCATCTCAAAAATATTCCTAATTGTGGGATCATAAAACTCATAGCCCTTAGATCGCTTAGAATTTTCTTAACTCTTAACTTTATAGACATCAAAGAAGTTAGGAGTGATGTCATTTTAACCTTATCGGTTTTAGCAAAACGTTTCTCAATTTCATCAAGGAAACCTTGACCTGAGTAATCTTTTTAGATTCTATGCCCCTAAAGGCTTCTAAAATGTTGTGCTTCATGATCATTAGACTCATGCAATTTGAACGATCACACCTCTCAAAATCCCTTTTAACATAAGGGGTGTCTTCTGCAGTGAGAGGTGTGGGTTGTTCTTCCTTTAGTGCAATGTCTATGTTCATAAAACTAAACACTATAAGTAAGTTCCTTTTCCATTCATTAAAATTAGTCCTATTAAGCATGGGTATAGAATTTATATTAGCAGATATTGTGGTAGTAGAAGATGAATTAGTTGAATATAGAAGAAAAAATAAATAAAAATAAGCTCACATCAATATTCATAAGTAAACAATAAATTCAAGATAATATCAAACAAAATGGCTAATCCCATCTCAAGATACCAAACACAACATTAATATCAAGTCTTTGGACAGTAATATTAACAGTAAGCGGTACTCTTGGTGTAGCAATCAAATATTGACAATAAATTATGTCAAACAATGAATTAATCTTTGGACTAACATATTGCATGCATAAAGTACCTTACAATTGTCAAACATTTATCACCCCAGTTGTCGTTGAAATTCTGCCAAATATTAACTTACCTTTGGGTCAATTAATAAATGCATGAATCACAAAAACATGTAATCATCTTAATATTTTAAATAAACTAATCTAAGCAAAAGAGGTCACTTTGGCGGCGTTTTGTTTCATCTAATCTATTTAAAATATTAGATATCCTTAATTAAAACCCAAAACCAAAATCTAAATTTATTTGTTTCTAAATATTTTTCTTAATTTCATCTTTCAATCAAATTAAAAGATAATAGTATATATATGTATATAGATATTTATCTCAAAACAACAAACAATGATGTTGACAAATATAATAGTAGTTGAATAAATCATAAACCATAAACAACCTCATATAAGGCTACAAATTTAAACCAAAATAATTTGAATAAAGGTATACCTCATCTTAAGATATCGGATACTCCATTAATATTTTATCTTTGGACAATGTAACATCCTGGTTTTAGCTAAGTCGAAACAGTGGTTACGGAACCCCAAATCTAAGGTCAGAAAAATATTTTAATATTATTTTATGTGTTTATAGCATGTTAGAATGCAAGTGTAAAAATTTCGTGAATTAATTTTATCGATTGAGTGTTTAATTTGATAGAAGGACCTAATTGCGTAAAATGCAAAAGTAGCATGCTATAGGTTAAAAGTGTCTATTTGCTATGGTTTATTAAACAAATGGTCCTTATGATGTTATTTTTCCATTTTTAAGGTTAATAGACCATTATGTGCATGGTTGAGTGGAATTTTAATGCTATTAATAAGGTTATTAAAGTAATTTGCAAATTAAATGATAATTAAAGAAAATACAGCCAAAATCACATCTCATTCATCCATTTTCAATTGAAAATTGAACAGAAAACCTAGGGTGGAAGAGATTTAAGTTTTGGCACATATTCGTCTTATTTGAGGTACGATTTTAACTAGATTTTTAATGATTTCTATGTTTTTAGAATCATTGCAGCTCGTATTAGCTAGCCTGCACCACATAACGGCCCTAACCCAAGAAAACATTCATGAAGGCCTCTACAGTCTAACGCCCATGCTTTTGGGCTCGATTCACCACATGTGTGATCGTACGCTCGTGTGGTACCAAATACCGAAGTTTCAAAATTTTGCCAGTCTACAATCATAGCAGTGAAAACAACACATACTTTCGGCTTTTAACCGATTATCGAATCTGCAAGAAAATACACACCTGATTTCGAGATCACACGAATAATCCAAGAACACCGCAACCTACGTTCAAATTAAGACATTCTATTAGCCATTCGATTAGTACAATTATCCTCCTTAATCAAAACTGAAACCACACTATCACTTACCCTACTCGATCGAGCTTCACTAAATCCTTACTAAACGCTAGCCACAATGAACTCCTTGTCGATATCTGCATTACCCAAAGAACCTTATTAACAAGGATTGCATAAGTATGTGGTTACAACCATGCTTGATAACCTTTAACAGCATCAAAAAGCATTCGACCTCAACTAACAGCAAGGAGAAAAAGGGTGCACTTACGGTTGATCATAAACCCTTACCACATCGAAAACCAAAGGCAAGGAGAGTAGTCGGCAAAGAAAAGACCACGATTTGGCAAAGAAACCCAAGATTCAGCCTAGCCAAAGAAAATGGATGAGAAACACAATAAGGAGGTTCGGCTATGGCCCAAAACTGATTGAAGAAGAGGATAATAGAGAAAAAGAGAAAAGAAGAACAATACCTGGCACAACAGAGGAATGAACTACAATTGGAAACTGTTGGAGTGAAGGGTGGAGAGTCTAGATTGAAGAAATTGGCACAAAAGTCTAAGATGAAGAAAAGAGAATGGAACGGCGCAATCAAGAAAAGAAAGACAACAGAATTAGAAAGAAGAGGAGAGGACTACCAAAGGAGAAATCAGTTAATAGGTGGCCAAAATGGAAATGCAATTTCGGCTAAGAACGGAGTAAGTCTTGAAAACCTAAAAGAGAAAGGTACCAAAAGAAAACAAGTGAAAAGAACCTTCCAAAACTCTTCTAGCATATTTCGGCTATACCAAAAATAATGACCACAAATGACACTTACCCTCCCCTTTGCCGAATTTGCATTCCCACATTTCCCAAATCGGTTCCAACTCCTCAACAAACCACATCCACTTGATTTTCTCCACAATTTGCTCCATGATCCACTCGTTAATTTCCTCACTTTACCAATTCAAACTCTTTCCTCCAGAGTTCAATTCCAACTCAACCACTGGCTGTCTAAAGATGCAAAATAAAAACCCCATAGTGTACCATGCCAACACTTGAACACCAGACCACATGCATACTCCTAACACCACCTTGCCACTAGGCCACATGCTTTCTTTGGGACACATTTAATCCACAATTAATTATAAAGTCTATAGGCCAGAGTCCAAGTTCATTTAAAAGAAAAACCAAAATGAACTTGCAAGAGCCAAGCCTTGAATCCAGGCTCCCTTGCAACCATAAAGACGCCACAACCACTAAGCCACAAGGCTTTTTGTGTCACAATTTAACCTTAATTATTCTTAAAGCCTACATACTAACATCCATGGTTTTATTCACTTAAAACCAAAATTTTTGCCAAAGCCTAGGTTTGAACCCAAGACTTCTCCAACACATCTCAGGGCTCTTAATCCACTGAAACAAGCCTTTATTTACGATAATTCTTGCACTCATAAACTTTTACGTGCAGCCTCAAGCGGCTTCCATGCACAAGGCCCATTCCTACTAGGCCCAAATTCAGAGTGTTACAATTCTACCTCCCTTAAAGAAATTTTGTCCTTGAAATTTCCAACTAACAGGGTAGTTGTTAACAACTACACCACTACGCTACAGCTGCACACTCTAATCCCCAAACATCTAATCACAAAAGCAGAAAAATATTTATCATACACGCATACAATTTCTATAACAAAATATCACATCCAAACAAAACACACCTGAGTTAAAAGGGATTGTGCAATCCCGAACCCGATGCTCCTTAGATCCGCATCTTAGACATGCTCCTGTCTTCCTCTGGCATTCGCTCGAATGATACTTTTTTACAATGCTCGCAAGCCAAAAAGTTCAGACGCGTCTAGACACGTTTCACAGAACGAGGCTCCTGCTTGAACGGACTGCGATCCCTTCTCTTGTTACACTATATGCACTTGGCCTGAAGCGCTTCACTATTTACCTTAACACTTGCCTCAAATACTTCTTCCAGCACCTCCCTAACTAACCGGGTCAGTGCCTTAGTACCCAGCTCTGGGTTATCATTACTCGAAGTCGGCATACTTACCTTAACCTCCGTCTCTCGAACATTCTCATGTTCTAGAGAAACGGGCAACTCCTCGCGATCTTGCTTGCCTTCGAAATCCATCGTATTATTGTTGATAGCTTAAGAATCTACACTCTTAGAGCAGACACAGAATCAATTTAAAAATCAAATTTTAAGTACAACCTAATATCTAAAGGGACTTACGGATTCAGCGCCAGAGACTTGATGAACCACATTTTTAGAAAAACAGCCAATAAAACATTTCAAGACTTTAAGTCTCTTCAAGCCTTTTTGAAATAATTCTTTTGGAAATCTAATTTTAAAGACCCAATCCACAGTTGAGTTCTGTAACTGGGCTCTGATACCATAAATGTAACACCACAAACTCGGCTTGGACGTTATGGCCCGAATCTGGCATATCACATTGAATTGTTTTTGGAAAACCATGTTTTTATTGGAAACCCTTCTTAATGATTTAAAAAAAAAACACCTCGCCATTTAAAACTTGTGTAAAAACCCCAGTCTATGTTAATTTATTTTGAAAATGAGGTTCATTAGAAAGTTATTCCTTTTAGAAATATTTGTTGTTGAGGAATCTTAATTAAAAAGAGTCGATTTACGAAAATGTGATGTTTAGAAATTAAGTCGTGAAACCATTTTGAAAATATTATAGAAACATAGTGTTTTGAAAATCGATTGTCGTTTTGAAAAACCGTGATCTACTTCTAACAATTATAGATCAATATAAAAAGAATCCCAATTTAAAAAGTCTAAAAATTAAGAGAGTCCTTATTACAACCCAAATCAAAATCAAAGTACTTAAAAGTAAATAAACGTAAATGCAACCAAAAGCAGTTGTGTGGCCATCTCCGAGTCCCTCGCAACACTGATCCTCCTAATGTTGGGGATTACTTGAAAGGTTAATAAATGGGGTGAGTTCACGAAAACTTAGTGTGTAATCCCCTACTATCTAGAAACGGTCAGTCATACAAAAGCAGCAACAATCTAGGTCTAAGCCCATTACAGTAGACAGTAACAGATGGGCCTTAGCCCATTACAGATTTGGAAACAGAATACATGTGGCCTAAGCCCAATACATTATCATTTGGGTTAAAACCCATAGCAGAATCAATTGGGCCTAGCCCATATCAGAACAAAATCACATGAATGATGTATGATGCATGTTATGTGTTAACCCCATCCAAACCTGCACTTGCCTCCATCCAACCCTACATAGTCAGTGGGGATATAATCAACCCACCCATCCAACACACCAAGCTTAGCACCGTTTGCGGCACTAAGTCAACAAAACAGCTCAATGCCGTAGACAGAATGGCTAAAGGCTGTAAATATCGCAACAATGCTGCCAAATAACAGAATGGCTAACAGCCATAAGTAGAAAGGCACAGAGCCAGAGTAGTATGCGTGGCATAAAGCCATCGATAACGGGTCTATAATCGGCACAAAGCCATTCATCATGGAATACAATAGGCACAAATCCCTTAATCATGGTAACGTAATCGGCACAAAGCCTTAATTAGGTTGGCACATAGCCATAATCAGAATAAGTGGCATACAACCATTGGTAAAATAATTGGCACTTAGTCATCGATCGGTCTACATTCGTCTCAAGCGGCCCGTGCAACCTTATCAAATCAATACAAATATACGGTGCTAGGCCTTCAGTGGGTCCACAGTCATCTTGCGCGACCCGTGCGACCCTATTAGATTAGATCTTCCTCTATACAATATCCCAACCTATGCAACATGTATGCAGTATGTCATGCCTATAATCGATCATACAATCACATTCAAATCATTCATTTCATAGTCACACAATTACAGTCAAATTGCACTACAAGAGTATTTCTGTAAGTTTGCATTACAGGGGTATTTTAATAATTTTGCAACCTCCTAGGAGGTCTACAATTGTCTCGAACAACTTCAGTAACCTGAATAGACATAATGGTCTAAATGGGCCTAAGGCCCATTACTGGGCCCAAGTGGGCCCACATACTTGTGTGGTCCACCTGGCCCAAAATCAACCATGGCCATGTGGTTTACAAGGCCCAGTTCAACATTTACTGCTTATCAAGGATTTCGTCCGTGTAGAGCCCACAAGCCCATTGGGCCCACACAGCCTATTTTAGCCCAAGACCTAGAACGACCTATGCCATGTACGCGACATAACAAGCCCCACTATATTCCACCTAACAGTCAGATTTACACAAACAGGCTCACGGGTCCATCGGGCCTATTCGGCCCATTTCAGCCCAAGTGGCCCATAATGTCCCTAACCCATGAAAACGTTCATGGAGGCCTCTACAGTCTAACGCCCATACTTATGAGCTCAATTCACCACATGTGTGATTGCACGCTCGTGTGGCACCAAATATCGAAGTTTCGACATTTTGCCAATCTACAGTCATAATAGTGAAAACAACACATACTTTCGGCTTTTAACCGATTATCGAATACTGCAAGCAATTACACACCTAATTTCAAGATCACACGAATAATCTAAGAACACCACAACCTACGTTCGAATTAAGACATTCCATTAGCCATTTGATTATTATAATTATCCTCATTAATCAAAAGCCAAAACCACACTATCACTTACCCTACCCTATCGAGCTTCACTAAATCCTTACTAAACGCTAGCCACAATGAGCTTATTGTCAATATCTGCATTACCTAAAGAACCTTATTAACAAGGATTGCATAAGTATGTGGTTACAACCATGCTTCCTAACCTTTAACAATATGAAAGAGCATTTGACCTCAACTAACAGCAAGGAGAAAAATGGTGCACTTACGGTTGACCAGAAACCCTTACCACACAGAAAACCAAAGGCAAAGAGAGTAGTCGGCAAAAAAAAGACCAGGATTTGGCAAAGAAACATAAGATTCAGCCTAGCCAAAGAAAATGGATGAGAAACACAATAAGGAGGTTCGGCTATGGCCCAAAACTGATTGAAGAAGAGGATAATAGAGAAGAAGAGAAAAGAAGAACAATACCCGACACAATAGAGGAATGAACTACAATTGGCAACTGTTGGAGTGAAGAGTTAAGAGTCTAGATTGAAGAAATCAGCATAAAAGTTTGAGATGAAGAAAAGAGAATGGAAAGGCGCAATCAAGAAAAGAAAGACCATAGAATTAGAAAGAATAGGAGAGGACTACCAAAGGAGAAATCAGCTAGTAGGTGGCCTAAATGGTAATGCAATTTCGGCTAAGAATGGAGTAAGTCTTGAAAACCAAAAAGGTAAAGGTACCAAAAGAAAATGAGTGAAAAGAATCTACCAAAACTCTTCTAGCATAATTCGGCTATACCAAAAATAATGACCACAAACGGTACTGTAACACCTAAAATTTGGGCCTAGAAGTATTGGGCCTTGAGCTTGGGATCAGTTAGAAGGCGGCCTAAATTTCTTTTTAAAATGTGCTTATAAATATCATAATGGCATGTTTGGTGTGTTGTTTAAGTGATTTGGAGTGTTTGGAGAGGTTTGGGAAGTCCTGGGTTCAAACTAGGGCATTAGCGAAATTTTTAGTTTTTCCTTTAATAGGACATTGGCATTTGATTGAAGGTTTTAAGAATTAAATATGGGGAAAAGTGACATAAGGAAGCATGTGGTCTAGTGGCAAGGAGGCGTTAGGAATGTATAGGTGGTTTGGGGTTTAAGCCCTGGCGTTTGCAAGGTTTTTTATTTTGGGCTCTTAAGTGAACTGGGACGTTAGCTTATAGGATTTATAATTATTTGTGCTTGTTTTGTGCCACAAGAAGCTTGTTTGGTCTAGTGGTGGTGGTGTGTTTAAGCAACAAAGAGGACTCGGGTTCAAATCCTACTGCAGGCAATGGATTTGTATTTTGTATCATTGGACGGCTAGAGGTTGAGTTGGGTTCAAATTCTGGAAGGTTGTTGTGGACTTGGTAAAAGGAGGAGTTAGAATTAGTCTTCCGTGTTTGAATTAAATTTGAATTGGGGCTGGAGTAAATCAAGGAAAAAAATCAGTAGAGATAATGGTGGAGATTTTGATGGAGTTGAGTTGTGAAGGGAGTTGTGACCGAATTACGAGAATTTGATTAGGCAAATTTAGCTAGGGGAGTATTTTGGTGCATTTTTAGCTTGTAAGAGTAGGTAGGTGCCGTTTCCCTCTTATGTTATTTCGGGATTTTGTGTTTTTGGGTTCTTTTCTCATTAGTGCCGATATAGTAAGTGATCATTTGCATTTTTTTTTTGTTCATTTAGCCAAATCGAATAGTGCTTCTCTCTTCTAAAAAGTCAAAATTGGTATTTTTTCTTCTCAATTCTAGTCCATCATTTGGCCGAACTCTACTTTTCCTCTTCTTCCTCTCTTTTACTCTTTTAGTTTTTTTCTTATAATCGAACCCGTGTTCTTCATTTCTCATTCCCTCTTCAATTATTCTTCTTCTACTTTTAATACTCCTTTTGCTAGTGGCCGAACCTAATCTCTTTCTTGTACTATTATTCTTTCTTGGCCGATTCCTTGTTGGGTTTCTCTTGGCCGAATATTGTATTCTTGTCACATCATTTGCATCTTCAATTCAGCCACTCTTCGTTACACTTTTTTTTTGGACATCGGTTTCGGCATTGATCAAGGGGTGGGAAATTGCTCTTGATCAGCAGTGAGGTGCTAGTATCTGGTAGTTCTAATGAGGTTTTTGTGTTCCAGATTGTTCACACTCCTCGTTGTGGCAATCAGGTGTGTATCTGTACCTTATAAACGATAGTAGGTGTAAAAGCCGTAAACATGTGTGTATCTGTATGTATGTTTGATTATCAGCTGAAAAGCCGAAAGTATGTGTTGTTCATTGTTATAATTGTAGATCGGCAAAATGCCGAAAGTTAAAATGTCGGCAAATGATGCCACACGAGCGTATGATTGCACGTGTGGTGATTGGAGGCCACGAGCAAGGGCGTTGGACCGTATAAGTCACCACGAGCACTCTCATGGTCTTGGGCTGTTTTGGGCCACGTTGGGCCGAAATAGGCCGTATGGGCCCATTGGGCTTGTAGGATCACACGAATAAAAAGGTATGTTTTGTGTTAAGTATTGATTTGTGCTGTGTAACTGTGATTAATTTTGGGTCAATGGGCCACACGAGCGTGTGGGCCCGCTTGGGCCGAGCAGAGGGCTTTTTGTCCATTTATACCGTTATGTCTGTTTAGGTTGCTTAGGTCACTTGAGGCGATGATGGAATTTCGGTTGGGTCGTTAAGACCTCGATTGGCAAAATTACCAAAATACCCCAATTTGCAAAATTACTAAAATACCCTCGATTTGTAAAATTACTGAAATACCTTCGATTTGTAAAATTATCGAAATACCCTCAATTTGTAAAATTATCGAAATACCCCTAATTTATGAAATTACTGAAATACCCTCGATTTGCAAAATTACCAAAATACCCTTGATTTGTGAAATTACTGAAATACCCCTAATATGCGAAATAACCAAAATACCCCCAATTTATGAAATTCCAAAAATGCCCCAATTTGTGAAATTACAAAAATACCCCTGGTTTACAAAATTACAAAAATACCATCGGTTTACAAAATTACTGAAATACCCCTGGTTTGTGGAATTACCAAAATACTGCTGGTTTGTGGAATTACCAAAATACCCCTATAGGGTAGAATTATTGAAATACCCCCGTAGTGTGAAATTACCAAGACACCCTGTAGGATGAAATGACTAAAATACCCTAAATAGGTAAAAAGACCGTTTTGCCCCTCGAGGGTATATGACTCACTGGTGATACAATTTGATTGACTTGGCTATGTTTTGACTGAGAATGTATGACTGTGATTGGACTATTGTGACTGTGATTTGTATGATTGTTTATGGGCTTGACGTTTCACATACATGACATATTGCATAGGGTTGGGATATTGTTTATGGAGGAAGTTCTGTTCTGATAGGGTTGCACGGGTCACGCGAGACGACTGTGGACCCGGTTCTATTCTGATAGGATCGTACGGATTGTACGAGATGACTGTGGATCCAGTATTAATGGCTTAAGGCCACTTATTTTGATTATGGCTTTATGCCGACCTAATTGTGGCTCTGTGCTACCTTGATTAAGGCTTTGTGCCAATTGTACTTACGTACGGCTACGTGCCAATCGCATTTATTGATGACTATGTGTCAATCACATTTACCCATGGCTGTGTACCAGTTATGTTACCCTAATTGATGGATATGTGCTTAACATAATGCAATTATCGATGGCTTAGTGCCATTCTAGTTACGACTTTCAGCCGTTCTGTTATTTGGCAGCATTGCTGCGATATTTACGGCTTCTAGCTGTTCTGTCTACGGTGCTGAGCCTTTCTGTTGACTTAGTGCTGCAACTAGTGCTAAGCTGGGTGTGTTGGCTGGGTAGGTCAATTTATTCCCCACAGATGTGTAGGGTTGGTACGGGTGGTGTGTTGGCTGGATTGGGGTGGGATGCATACTCACATTGTTGGATACCTATTTTTGAGATCTGTCTCTGGATTGGGCTTAGGCCACTTGTTCTGTTTTGATTCTATTTTGGGCTAGGCCCAATTGATTCTACTATGGGTTGTGACCCCATTGAGATTGTAGTGGGCTTTAGCCCACGTACGCTCTGTACTGACTG
This sequence comes from Gossypium stocksii, assembly GCA_020496765.1. Taxonomy (NCBI): domain Eukaryota; kingdom Viridiplantae; phylum Streptophyta; class Magnoliopsida; order Malvales; family Malvaceae; genus Gossypium; species Gossypium stocksii. The sequence continues at coordinate 51,386,358 of CM035624.1, forward strand.
TTCTGTTTCTGTTAAAGGGCTTTAGCCTAGACTGTTCTTAATTCTGTTTACTGACTGTTACTTTAGTAAGGGTATTACACACTGAGTTTTCATAAACTCACCCCGTTTATTAACTTTTCAGGTAATCCCCAGCCTTAGATGGATTGAAGCTGCGAGGGACTCGAAGAAGGCCATACACTACTTAAGTTTTCTGTTTTGATTATTTACATTCGAGTGTTTAGATTTGCATTGTAATAAGGCCTTTTTAATTTTTGGATTTTCAATTTGGAAATTTTATTTATTATTTTTTTAATATCTAGAAGTAGAACACGATTTTCCAAACAACTACCGTTTTTCAAAATATCACGTTTTCACAACTATTTTTAAATTAACTTCTGCAATAATTAAGGTTTTAAAGACAATAGCGTTTGACAAAAAAATGACTTTTAATAAACCATGTTTTTAATAAGCAAATGGAATCTGAGGTTTTAAATGGCGAAAAGTTTTTAAATTGTAAGAAGGGTTTTTAATGAGAACATGGTTTTCGAAAAACACTTCAATGTGACACTTCAGATTTGGGCTTAACTTCTAGGCCGGGTTTGAGGTGTTACATGCACTTACCCTCCCCTTTGTTGAATTTGCATTCCCACATTTCCCAAATCGGCTCCAACTCATCAACAAACCACATCCCTTTGATTTTCTCCACGATTTGCTCAATGATCCACTCCTTAATTTCCTCACTTTACCAATTCAAACTCTCTCCTATAGAGTTCAATTCCAACTCAACCACTGGCTGTCCAAAGATGCAAAATAAAAACCCCACAGTGTACCATGCCAACACTCGAGCCCCAGACCACATGCATACTCCTAACGCCACCTTGCCACAAAGTTGTAAGATTTTCGGGGACAAAAATCCCTAAGGGGGAGAGTTGTAATAGCCCGGTTTTAGCTAAGTCAAAACAGTTGTTTTGGAACCACAAATCCAAGGTTAGAAAAATATTTTAATATTATTTTATGTGTTTTCAACATGTTATAATGCATGTGTAAAAATTTCATGAATTAATTTTATCGATTGAGTGTTTAATTTGATAAAAGGACCTAATCGCGTAAAATGCAAAAGTAGCATGCTATAAGTTAAAAGTGTCTATTTGCTATGGTTTATTAAAGCAAAGGTCCTTATGATGTTATTATGCCATTTTTAAGGTTAATGGACCATTATGTGCGTGGTTGAGTGGAATTTTAATGTTATTAATAAGGTTATTAAAGTAATTTGCAAATTAAATGATAATTAAAGAAAATAAAGCCAAAATCACATCTCATTCATCCATTTTCAACTGAAAATAGAAAAGAAAACCAAGGGTGGAAGAGCTTTAAGTTTTGGCACACATTTGGCTTGATTTAGGTACGGTTTTAACTCAATTTTTGATGATTTCTATGTTTTTGGAATCATTGTAGCTCGTATTAGCTAGCATGTACCTTGATTTTTGAAATTATTGATGATTTTGTAAAGTGTCATTGATGAATGTTTGAGCTTTGTGATGTTTGATGATGAAAAATAAGTATTTGTTGATAGATTACTATATTTTGTTAAGTGATTTTTGGTAAAAATGCTATTTAGGTGCTAAATTGTGAATTTTGCAAATTGAGTGGTTGAAATGTGAAATAAATGAAAGATATGGACTACGAGGGGCATAAGGGTAATTTGCCTAGCATGGGTCTTGTTAATTATGTGAATTTTGTGTGGTTATGAAATAGGGGCTAAATTGTGAAAAATGTGAAATATGTGAGGCAAAAGTGTAAATGTGCTTTAAAGTATGATTTGGATTAAATTGAATGAATAAGTATTTAAATGACCTAAATTTGAATTCATATAGATCAAGAAAGAAAGAAATCGAATTTAGATCTAGCGAAGTCGAAAGTTATCGAATAGTCGATTTGATCCATTCATCCTATTTTTGAGGTAAGTTCATATGCAAATAAATGTCTTTAAATTGAATTATATATGTTTATTTGTCATTGAATTAAATTGAATGCTGAATGATCAAATACGAGCAAGAGTCGATAGAGTTACGACATCCGAAATTCTCGTACGAACCCTAGGAAGAGTATAGGATACAAATGTCATGACATTAAGATTTTCGAGATGTGATTACGTGCAAGACCATGCCTGGGACATTAGCATCATATTGTGATTTCATGTAAGATCATATACCGGGGACATTGCCATCGATATATGATTTTGTGTAAGACCATAGCTGGGCTATTGGCATCGGTATGTGAAAACATGTAAGACCATGTCTAGGACATTGGCATTGTATATGATTTGTGAGACTTTCGAGTATCCTTATTAATTCTGAATGGTTCAATGGGAAATGATAATACGAGAAAGAATGTGTAAACGAGTTAAACAACTCAGGTACATATGAAGTTATATGAGTATTGAAATGAAAGGTAAGTGATTAAAATTAGATGTGACTATGTGAAATATATGAGAAAGGTTGGCAATGATGTTTGTGTTAGCTATGTTATTCATATTTGAATTGATAGATATTGTTCATATGATAACTTTATTTGTATATGGCTTACTAAGCTTTTAAAGCTTACTTTGTGTGTTCTTTCCTTGTTTTATAGAGTATCGAAGCTAGCTTGGACTTGGGGATCGTCAGCAAACGTCGTCACACTATTGATCACTTAGTTGGTACTTTTGAAGCTTTGTATATATAGTATATGGCATGTATAGGCTAGTGTCATTTTGGTATGTTTTGAGTTATAAACTTAGCCATGTGAGTTGGCTTATAAATGGTATAGTTGTTGAGATAATTTTGGTTATGTGATATAGCTTTTGGTATAAGATGATATGGTATGTGATGTACATATTTGTCTTGTATTTTGGCAAGTTTAATATGACTCATGTGGTGTAGTAAATTTGTGATTATAATGAACATTATTGGTATGTGAAATGGTATGTTTTTGGAGTAAAGTGGGGATGATGAATTGGTATGTTTATGAGGCATGAATTTGGTTGATAAAATGGTGAGAAAATGCGTATAGAAGTTAAGTGAAATTGATGAGTTTGGCATATGAATTTGGTATGCTTTGAATTGGCATCTGAGTTTAAAAATGGTTGATGTTATCATGGTATGAAATATGCATATTTTGGTGATGTTTTGGCTGCCCATTGATGTATGGAATGACATGAAATGTTGTATTATAGGTATGCATGAGAAGGGTGAGAAATGTGGCTTAAATTAAGCTTATTTTCGTGCCACATGGCCTGAGCAAACGAGTGTGTGACTCGACCGTGTGACCTCTGTACTTTGGTTAAAACAAGTCAGTGAGTTACACAGCATAGGCACACGGGTGTGTCTATTGGTTGTGTGTGGCACACGAGCTAGCATATGGGCATGTGGCTTGTAACGCCCCGAATTTTGGGTGGGTTGATTATATCTGCAAATGGTGTGATTTGTAGGACAGTGTGGTGTGTCTGGCTAGATTGGGTGGGTTTTTCAATTATATTATTGTACTGCTACTATTACTGTAATGGGTTCAGGCCCGAACTGTTACTGCATACTGTATGATTGACTTTTTGATAAGGGATTGTACATTGAGTTTTTGTAAACTCACCCTTCTGTTTATCTGTACAGGTAATCCCCAGTCATAGATCGATTGGTGCTGTGAGGGATTCGGAGGTGGCCACACGACTACATCTATTTTATATTTGATTCTTATTTACTATTAATTTCAATTTGGGTAATTTTTATGTAATAAGGCCTCTTTAAGGTTTTAACTGTTAATTTTGGGATTTTTACTTGCTTTGATATAAACTGCAAGATGTAGGAAAAAGACCGAATTTCAAAAGACAAATTCTTTTTTAAAACACCACGCTTACTTAAAATATTTTAAAAGCTTCCGCTACTAAATGATATTTTGCTTCTCTTGCCATGTGAGAATCAGAAGTTGACTGAAACACCGTTGGGTGGATTTGATTTGGTCATGGAGGGATATGTGGAGAAAATCAAGGAGAGGATATGGGTATTTGAGAGAGTGTTTGTTGTAGAGAGATTATGGGAGGAAAATTAGGGGATTTGAAGGGAGTGGAAGAGGGTGTGTGTAACGCCCCAAATTTTGGGCCTAGAAGAATTGGGCTTTGGGCTTGGGTGCATTTAAAATTCTTGAGTGTAGGACATCAGCTCAATTTGCAAGTTAAAATTGTTGGGTTAGTGATTTTAGAATGTTAAAGGGTTTTTATGAAGTTCTGGGTTCAAGCTTGGGTATAGGAAAAATCTTGGTTTTGGCCTTAAGGGAACCCTGAGCTCAAGTGGGATAACTTATAAATAAAAGGGGCTAAAATAAGACATAAAAAGAGATGTGGTCTAGTGGCAAGGAAGTGACGCCATAGAGGAAGCAAGGGTCCAAGGTTCAAGTCTTGGCTCTTACAATTTATTTTGGTTTCTCTTTTAAATAAATCTGGAAGCGAGTAAGTGGGCTTTAAAGTTAAATGTGTTGGACTTATGACACAAATGAGCTTGTGTCCTAGTGGTGGTGGCGTGGCATGGCTATCAAGAGGACTTTGGTTCGAATCCCTTTGCATGCAAAGGTTGGTTATTTTGCTAATGAGTTGGTTTTGGAGGATTGATAGAGAATCCCACATCGAGAAGCTAACATGAGAATAGGCGAGAAGATGGCTTTAAATAGAGCAAACCATAAGGAGAGTAAGCATACCTTTCTTGGCTTATCCCTTTCGCGTTGTGGCATGTTCGTTCGGGTTAGGCGTTGGATCATTCGTTGATCTATATGCCATTGGGTCACGGTGGTGGTGACCGTAGTTGATTGACACACCCCCTTGGGGAGTCAAGGGTGCGATTATTGTTGGCTTTTGGGCATAACATCGTTCAGAGCACGGATTAACTTCAGATACCTATCAAGCGTGTATTTCACACTACTCTAGCTGTAGAATGACAAATGCCGGAATGCCAAAATGCCAGTCACACGGCGATGGTAGCCACACGAGTGTGTGAGCGCACGTGTGGGAGCTTTGACGTGATAGTTGAGACCATCATGAGTATTCTCGTGGGTTTAGGCTGTTTTGGGCCATATAGGCCAAATGGGCCCGTGGGCCCAATCGGTCAAATTGTATGATTGTGTAGTAAATATTGGACTAGACTATGTGAATCTTATATCTGTGGCTAGATTTGGGCAAAAAGAGCCATACGGGTGTGTGGGCCCACTTGGGCCGAGAACGAGCCTTATGCCCATTCGTCGCGTTATCTTTGTTTAGAATACTTGAGTTGCTCGAGACGACTATAGACCCCTATAAGGTAAAATTACCGAAATACCCCTAGTTTGTGAAATTACCGAAATACCCCTAGTTTACAAAATTACCGAAATACCCCTGGTTTGTAAAATTACCAAAATACCCCTGATTTGTGAAATTACTGAAATACCCTTGGTTTGCAAAATTACTAAAATACCCTTATAGGGTAGAATTATTGAAATACCCTCGTAGTATGAAATGACTAAAATACCCCTAATGGGTAAAAAGACCGTTTTGCCCCTCGAGGGTATACGACTCACTGGTGATACAATTTGATTAATTTGACTATGTTTGATTGAGAATGTATGGCTGTGATTGGACTGTTGTGACTGTGATTTGTATGATTGTTTATGAGCATGACGTTTCACATACATGACATACTGCATGGGGTTGGGATATTGATATGGAGGAAGTTCTGTTCTGATAGGATCGCATGGGTCGCACGAGACGACTGTGGATCCAATATTAATCTGATAAGGTCGCACGGGTCACATGAGATGATTGTGGATCGACTGAGGGCTTAATGCCAATTATTCTGAGTATGGCTCTGTGCTAACCAACATATGGCTCTGTGCTATCGGGATCATAGCTTTGTGCCGATTATATTTGCCTAAGGCTATGTGCCTATCTTATTTACTGATGACTGTATGTCGATCATATATACCCATGGCTGTGTGCCAGTTATATTACCCTAATTGATGGCTATGTGCTAATCCTATTACAGTTACCGATGGCTTTGTGCCAATTATGATTCTGCTACTGAAGGTTTGAAGCCGCATTTAAATTAGTAGCTCTGCTGCAATTCTGATTAGTGCCGCAACTGGTACTGACACTGTGGAGTGTAGGGATGGCGTGGGTGATTTATTCCCCCAGGTAGTACAGGGTTGGATGGAGTGTTATGTTGGTTGGATGGGTTTGCATGCATCATGCATCATTCATACTAGAATTATCACTGTGATGGGCTAGGCCCAATTGATTCTGTCATGGGCTGTGACCCAAATGATATTGTATAGGGCTTTGGCCCACATATGCTTGGAATTGGACAGTACTGATACTGTTAAAGGGCTCAGGGTCTGACTGATTCTGTTTCTTTTTTTGTTTACTGACTGTTACTTTTATAGGGGATTACACACTGAGTTTTGGTAAACTCACCCCATTTATTAACCTTTCAGGTAATCTCCAGCTTTAGATGGATCAAAGCTGCGAGGGACTCGGAATGGGCCACACAAATGCATATATCTTATTCCATTTTACTCATTTACTTAAAGCACTTTGATTTTAATTTGGGATGCAATAAGGCTTCTATAACTTCTGGGTTTTAAATTTGGGATTTCATTGATCGTGATTTATATCAATTAGAAGTAAATTGCGGTTTTTTAAAATAATAACTATTTTCAAACTCTACGTTTTCCGCAACAGATTAAATTAAGCGTCCGCAACAAAGAAGGTTTTAAAGGTAATAACATTTTTTTAAAAGGGATTAACTTTTAATAGACCACGTTTTAAAAATAAACAAACACAAGTTTTAGTTAGCAACAAGTTTTAAATAAGAAAGGTTTCAATGAAAACATGGTTTTTGAAAAATACTTTAATGTGACACGCCAGATTCGGTCGTAATGTCCAGGCTGGGTTTGGGGTGTTATAGTGTGCTGAACTAGGACTCTCTCACTCCATGCATTTTGGTGCATTTCACTGCAGGGTTTTGGCCGATAATTGTGCTTGTCAAGCATCCTTTGCGACTTTGGTTTTCCTTGGTACCGATTTTGCTAGTGTTCAGGTACCTTTCGGTTTTGGATAACTTTGTTTTTATTTTGCCTATCGATCTTCTTCTCTCACTCTAACCCATTTGAATTCTCCCCTCCTCTCCCTCTCTTAACCTTGGCCGAATTTAGCTTCTCTCGTCACCCACCATTTCTTTTTTCGTTTCAGTTTTCTCTCCTAGCCGATTCTCTCTTCTCTCTTCTATTCTTTTTCTAGCAACTTTTAGTTCTGGATTCTTGTGACCGATTTCTGTCTCCTTCTCCTCTCTCTCTTTGTTTGGCTTCAGTTTGGCAGTGGTTCTTGAACATTCAGTGAGTCACTTGACTACTTCTTGCTTATCTCTATTCTTTCGAAGGGTTCAGGTTTGTACTCTCTTACATTTATCTAAAGTCGAATGCTTCTTCTACTTATGTTCTCTGATCGCCAATTGTTGTCCCTTTCTCATGATGGGATGTTCATTGGGTTTTTAGGTTTTCTTGAGGAGTGAAGGAGTGCAAGTGGTTCTGAAGCAATCAAAACCTTTCTCTCATCATTCGATTAAGGTAAATGCGTTACCTTACTCTCTTAAGGTGTAGGCCGAATACTTTCTGTGATTCTGTAAGTTACATTTGTGGATTTAAGCCACTGGTATGAACAAATCCTATCTAATAAGATCTGATTGTAGTGCAGATTTTTATCAAGGGGTTTGTGATCAACTCTCGTCAGTGGTATAAGTGGGCTACGCCACATTAACTAATTGAGGCAAGTAGTAAATCATTTTGGATAGCGGTATTAGAAGGGATTGTCTAAACCTGTTGTTAAATGATTGATGGCGTATCGTGGTTGATTTAGGGTTAGAGTTCTCGTGGATCTTAGCATGTTCTCGCAAACAGGTGTGTATTCACATTGTCTTAACTGTAAATCGGCAAAAGCAGAAAAACCGAAAATACGACGTTTGATGCCACATGGGCGTGCGATCGCTTTGTGGTAATCTGAGCCCACGAAACATAGGCGTTTGACCTTAAAGCCACCATGAGCAATCTTATGGGCTTAGGCAGTTTTGGGCTATGTTGGGTCAAAAATGGGCCATGCGGGCCAAACAAACTTGTGGGCCCCACGTGGATAAATCACATGGATGAGTGTAGGTTATTGGACTTGATTGTGTCATTCACACGACCAAGGTCATTTCTGGACTTAGTAGGCCACACAAGCGTGTGGGCCCACATGGGCCGCATAATAGGCCTTGGGCCCATTTCACTGTTTTGACTGTTAAGGTTACACGGGTCACCCAAGTAGACTATGGACCTTCTAATGGGTCGGTAAGTGTACCACGACCTTAGGTTGATAAAAATAACTGTTTTACCCTGTAAGGTGAAAATGATTGATTTTCCCTATGATATGTATGACTGTAATAGAGTATGACATTTTGCATTCACATATGATATTATAACACAACACATTGCATGGGGACAGGTTTTGTATTTGGAGGAAGTGTACTGTATTGATAAGGTCGCACGGGTCACCCAAGATGATTGTGGACCTACTAATGGCTTTAAGCCATTTATATTATTGGCAACTTTGCTGCAATACTGTTTAGTGCCACAGCCGGTACTAATCTTTGTGTGACTGGTTGGGTGGGTCAATTTTATCCCCACATGGTGTGATTGGCGGGACGAAGTGATGTGTCCGGCTAGATTGGTTGGGTTTTCCGATTGCATTATTGTACTGCTACTGTTACTGTAATGGGCTCAGGTCCGAACTATTACTGTATACTGTATGATTGACTATTTGATAAGGGATTACATACTGAGTTTTCGTAAACTCACCCTTTTGTTTATCTGTACATGTAATCCCCAGCCATAGATAGATTGGTGCTGTGAAGGATTCGGAGGTGGCCACACGACTGCATCTATTTTATATTTGATTCTTATTTACTGTTAATTTCGATTTGGGTAATTTTTATGTAATAAGGCCTCTTTAAGGTTTTAACTGTTAATTTTGGGATTTTTACTTGTTTTGATATAAACTGCTAGATGTAGGAAAAAGACGAGTTTTTAAAAGATAAATGCTTTTCAGAACACCACGCTCACTTAAAATATTTTAAAAGCTTCCGCTACTAAATGATATTTTGACAATGTATAATGATTTTAGACGTAAATGGTTTAAATAATAAACTACGTTTTGAAAGTGAACGTACTGTTTTGATTTAGTGAAAGACAAATAAAAGTGGATTAAAGAGTAAAGAGAGTTTTTAAAGTATATTAACAATCCAGTATGATCGAGAAATTTTTCGTTAATATCACAAAGAGGTCTAATACTAAACGGGTTTTCAATTAGAACATGTTTTTGAAAAACACTTCAATGTGACACCGCTAGATTTTTCCATAACGTCTGGGCCGGGTTTGGGGTGTTACATGCCTAGCTATGTGACCCATGTTAGTAACCCCTCCAGATTTCACACGGCCTGGCACACGGGCGTTTCCTCGACCGTGTGGTACAAATCAGTATGTATGCCCTGTTTTCGCACGGCCTGAGACACGAGCGTGCCTGGTGGTTGTGTGAGGCACACAGCTTGTTCACACGGGCTTGTGACCCCGTATGTTTGAAAATTTTTAAGTTTCCCAAAGGTTTCAAATATCATCGGTTTAGTCCCGAACCACTTCTAAGCTTATTTTAAGGCCTCTTAGGTCTTCGTAAGGGACAATATGATTGTGTTTGATTGAAGTTTATTTGGAATTGATGAAATGTTTATAAAATGTATGTTATTTGATGTGTTTTGATCTGTAATGCCTCGTAAACCTAATTCGACAACGGACACAGTTTAGGGGTGTTACAGACAAAATATTAACTTGTAAGTGATATATTAGTGTATTAATCAAACATTGACAATAAGAACATGTCGAACCATAAGTCCTCGTTTGGGCCAATTTATTGCTCACATGTAAAATCGAATAATTATCACATGTTTATTACCATAGTTGTACATGTAACATTATTAACTTTCATTTGGGCCAATCAATATTAACATAACTTAAGTTACATGCACACAACATTTTATATTTTAAAACAAAATAATTTATATAAAAAAATTTACTTTGGTGACTTTTTGCTTCAATTAAGTTATTATAAAATATATATAAACATACCAATATTCAAATTTAAAATTTCCCCAATAGTCAAGGTTTCAAACTAAAATTTCTAAGTGCACTACTATAACACCCCAAACCCGGCCCAGATGTTATGGCCGAATCTGGCGTGTCACTTCAAAGTGTCGTTAAAGAAACGAAATTGTCGGTAAAACTTCATTTAATGATCAAATATTTTTGTGTTTGTGTTTATCAAATCATCCTGTCAAAAGTTTTCCAAAATTTAGACTTATTGGCAAAAATCTAAATTTAAAACCCGTCTGGTTTTTATTGCTTGAGAAAAATTCTGCAAATTATGTTATTAAGAGTTGAAAACGTCTTAGTAAAACGATTGCCATATTTATTATTGTTGATTACTTAAACTGATCAAATACCGCGGAAGCTTTTCTATTTGAAAACCATGAAGTTTAAAAAGTGTGTCTTTCTTCGAAAACAGTTATTATTTTGAAAACTCGTTTATCCTATTCTAGTAGTTTAAAGCAGGAATTCAAAGCCCAGTTAAAAGTTAAATCCTCAAATGGCCTTATTACATAATCAAAAACCCAATAAGTAATTTAAGTGAATAAAATCAAAAGCAAAATTGCAACGATCGTGTGGCCACCTCCAAGTCCCTCGCAGCTCCAAATCGGCTAAGTCTGGGGATTACCTATACAGTTAAAAGAAAGGGTGAGTTTGCAAAAAGTCAGTGTGTAATCCCCTATCAGTCAAACAGAATAGTACATGCAGATACAGTCTGGGCCTAAGCCCTATTCAGTACAAAGTAGTCTGGGCTTTAGGCCTTTTCAGTAATAGCGTGGGCCTAAGCCTAATACAGAGTCAAAACAGTACAATTATGCAACCCATCCCAATCCAACCAACACACCACTCGTACCAACCAACACACTATGTGGGGATAAAATCAACCCACCCAGCCAACACACGATATCGCAGTGATGTTGCTAGCAGTAATAACACAGCAAAGCTGTTAGTGACAGTAAACGTGGCAAAGCTACTGGAATCAGAGAATATGTGGCAAAGCCACCAGTAATAGAAAATACATGACAGGGCCACCACACAGTACTTCCTCCATATCAGAATCCAAACCCAATGCAACATGTCGTAACATAAATATTACGTGTATGCAGTATGTCATACTCCGAGTCAGTTATATAAATATCATACACACATCAATCCACCAACCATTAGTGGTAGAATAGTCTTTTATCAGTAAGGGGTAAAACGGTAATTTTATCCCTCAGGGGTATTTTAGTCATTTTACTAATTGTGGGGTCTCGGTACAGATAATGACCCTTTAGAAGGTCTATAGTCATCGCGAATGAGTCAGATGACCTAGCTGGTCAAAACGATATAAATGGGCCCAATGCCCAATACTCGGCCCAAGTGGGCCCACACGCTCGTATGGCCATTTAGCCCAAATTCAGTCACGGCTATGTAATTTACAAGGCCCAGTCCAACAATTGCCATTTATCAAGGATTTCCTCCGTGTGGGGCCCACGAGCCTATTGGGCCTACACGACCCATTTCTGCCCAATGTGGCCCATAACAGCCCAAGCCCACTAGAACACTCGTGGCGGCCTCTACAGCTTATCGCCCATGTTTTGTGGGCCCAATTAACCACACGAGCGATCGCACGCTCGTGAGGCCTCAAATGTCAAAGTTTTTCTTTTCGACTTTTCGGCATTTGCCGATTCACAATGAAACAGTAATGTGGATGCACACCTTTTTGGCTTTTGATAGTAACAGAGTGGTGTACGGTTACACACCTGGTTGCGAGATGAATGTAGTTCCTACGAACACCAACCTAAATACCATTATATCCCCAACATCATTCCTTTAACAAATGGGTAACTAATCCCTTTAATAATATTTATCTAAACCATAGTTCGACATTTACCTTCATCGACGCTTAAAGTTGCTCACCCCTTAGTCGTTGCCAAAGATTGCGTATAGCTTCCTACAGATCGATTGCACTTAACTTGAGATTTCGTTATTCTCTATTAGAAAGTTCGCATAACCAATTGAATCAGCAAATAACACTTACTCGCAAGAACTGCGAAATCGATTCTAAAGAATGGAAAGCAATCAATTCACAACTCCAGCAAGATAGCCTTAACGACGAGACTGGGCTAGCACCACCATTCCCCTAACAATTTTGGTTGAAAAGAAAAGGTTAAAAGAGAACCATAGATATGACAGAAGAGAAAAGAATGAACAGAGACCACCTCCAATAACACGGCACTTACCACCAATATTGATAGAGACAAAGAATGGACTGGTCACTACAGGCTAAAACCGAATGAAGTAAAGAGGTAGGCAATAGATATTTAGCCATGTCCAAATAAGGTAGAACAAATCGGTCGAGAAGAAAACAGAAAAAGGTTTAGCTATTAAGAAGAAATTCGACAAAATAATGGAAGAAAAGAAGAGTAAGGGATTTGGCTAAATGAAGAATTAAGACTGAGAAAAGAATGAAGCAGGGTTTGGCCAAGAGTAAAGTTAAGAAGAAGAGGATAGAAAAGCTTCAAGGAAGATTACCACAATTTGTCACTTGAAGCCTTGGGTTTCAGCAAGGTGAACAAAACATAAATTGAAGAATACTTGTCAAAGAGAAAAAGAAGGACCCGAACGGTCCAAACGTAAAGATGCACAAAACCTAAAAGAGAGCAAAAACCCAGCTACCAAAACCAAAATGAGAAACTATCTAAAACCCCTATACCAATTCGACACAAACAACAAAAAAGATATCCCAAAATGCTCCCCCAAAATGCTGAATGCACACGCTAAAGAAACCCAACTTTGGCCAACACCTTCCCACACCAAACTCCACGATTTCCTCCCCCTTATCTCTCCATGATTTTCTCCTTCAAACCCATACCAACCTTTATCCATATCATTTTTGACCATGTATCCAACCACCTCTACAGAGTTTTAATCCAACTGTAACACCCCTAACCCGTATCCGTTGCCAGACTAGGGTTAAGAGGCATTACTAGACATATTGAAACATTTCACGATCACATCACAATCATAAATCATATCTCATCACATCATAGTCAAACATCATCATAAAGTCTCTTTATTGGGTCCACGAGACCTTAAACATACATTAGAAAGAGGTCGGGACTAAACTAAATACATACAGAATTTTTTTCGAAACTTAACATCTTTCAAAATTTCAAAGGTTACACACCCTTGTGGTCAGGCCGTGTGCCTCAGATAGCTTTAGACATGCCCGTGTGTCAAGGCCGTGGCAAAACAGGGCATACATACTGACTTGTCCACACGGCCACAAGACACACCCACGCCCGTGTGCCGGGTCGTGTGAAAGTTAGGGAGACTACTGACTTGGCCACACAGTCTAGCACACGCCCGTGTGTGTGACCGTGTGGTTTTCCCAGGCTCACTTTGAAGTGGCCTTCGAGTGACACGACAAAGACACACGCCTGTGTCTCTGCCCGTGTAGGCGCAAAATAGGCCATTTACAAGGCCAACTAGCCACCCAATTTGGGTCCTCCCTACAAGTTCAAAACCAAATCAATTCATACCAAAATTATCCAAAACACAAGCCAAATTCATATCAAAACATATGTTCCATAATTCATTATAATCTATATTCAATCCCAAATCAAAACTTACCAATTTCACATCAAAGCACATATCAAATTGACCATCTCTTTTGGTCATTCATAAGCATCAAACATACTATTACTTATCAAATATTTGATATCAAAATCAAACATAATCACTTCCATTACCAAGCTTTCTCAAATCATCACTCAATACTAAATTTATAAGTCTATATATATCATATAAAATGTTTCATAAAACATATTTCTAAAATAAGGTTAAAGCATAACCATATTCTCACAAACATTATCATCAAACTCAAGCCATTTTCGCATGGCTATCTATAAACATATTCCAATACCAAATATACCATAACTAGACTATACATGCCACAACCAAAACGCAAAGCTTTGTTTTACCGAAGTGACAACTGGATAGTGTGATGATGTCTCCAATGACTTCCAACTTGAGCAAGACTCCAACCATCTATAAATAAAGGAAAAACACATAGAGTAAGCTTTGAAAGCTTAATAAGCCATAAGCAAAGAAATCAATTCAATGATATTTATGATTCAACTTAACTAGGCCGCATTTGACAAATTTCAACTACATATGCATTTGTTAAACTCAGAAATTCATATGATCATATTAAGTGCCTTACTTACTTTAGTATTTCATAAACATATTAACTTCACAAATATCTTATCCATTTGGCTATATTTCAATTTCATATATAGTGCACATATTTACATTTCATTTTCATATAAATCACATATCGTCTTTTACACATATACTACTTTTTATTTCTCAAAAACCATGTTTCTTGTTTCATAATTCCCATGTTCAAAACATAAGACCACAATTCATATAATGAACATATATAACACATCATTCATTTGCTTATATTCATATCATTTGATATCGTATATTTATTATATCATCATTTGAAACATATTCGCCTTTCATTTCTGAATTTCATAAACAAACCATACGTACCTGAATCATAAATGGCAATTCACAATTACCATTCATATAATTCAATTGATCATAGTTCACCTGCTATTAAGTACATCTCATTTTCCCATAAATCATATATCAATTAATCATAATCATACTCACTTTCATTACTCAATTTCATATATACTGTAACATAGCTGAATCAGATGCACATTTATATACTCATTTATTTCTCAGAATGCCTATTGAACTGTTTGGAATCAAATAGGATACTCAGATAGCTCTGGAAACTCGTACAAAGCCAACGTCCTAGATGTGGTCTTATATGTAATCAAATATCGATGCCACTATCCCAGATAGGGTCTTACACGTAATCAAATATCAATGCCACTGTCCCAGAAAGGGTCTTACACGAAATCATATACGATGCCGAAGTCTCAGACATGGTCTTAAACGTAATCTCTAATCAATGCCAACATTCCAGACGTGGTCTTACACGAAATCATATATCGATGCCACTGTCCTAGACAAGGTCTTACACGATATTTTATATCAATGCCACTGTCTCAGACATGGTCTTACATGATATCTCCCATCTCGGAAGCTCACATGTTATGACACTAGTATTCTGTACATTTCTTACAGTTCGATCGAAACTTACAATTGCATAATAAGATCAACTCATGCTCAAAATAAATCATCAATTGCTTAATTCCATTTGGCCATATACATATAAATACAAATTAACTCAACACATATAATACATTTCCATTTCAATTTAACAACATTTATTTGCTTATAAACTTACCTCGTACGGACATGAACGGACCAAACAACTATTCGACAAATTTCAATTTTTCCCGATCCAACTTCGATTTCCTCTTTTCTTGATCTAATTCAATACAAATTTGAATTTTTTAATGACATATTTATTTAATTAAATCCATAAATACATAAATGGGTAAATTACACTTTTGCTCCTAACATTTCACATTTTTGCAATTTAGTTCCTAATTCAAAATAACACAAAATACCCAAAATTTCAATAAACCCATATTAGGCCGAATGCTCTCTAGGTCCTTAGCAACCCATTTATTCAATTTATTTCATAATTAGGCCCCTCAATTCACAAATTTCACAATTTAGGCTTAGTTTGGATGGGCGGTGTGTTTACCTTCGGTGAGGTTAAAAACAGCAGTGGCGGTGAGATTAGTTATTGTAGCGGTGAGATTGGATACTGTAGCAGTGAGATTAGAAACAATGGTAAAGTGTGTGTTTGGATTCAAAAACAGCCGTAGCAATGAGGTGAAAATAAAAAATGACTATTAATGACATCAGATTAGAATTGATATATAATAGAAGTTTTTAAATTATTTTACTTTTATAAAATTATTTTTAACAAGTATATTTATATTGATTAATAAAATATATTAATATTAATCTATGATTAAAATAAGAACAAAATGAAATTAACATATATAATTTTTTTTTAGAAAAGGATTGTAAGGGCAAAAAGGGGATTATCCCTTCCATTGGTTGCCCAGTTTACCCACTGCTCTAATTCACTCCAGTTGAAAATTGAGGAGACAGTATGGTGAGATGGTGGAGATGCACCTTACCGTTAATAATCCAAACAATAAAAAGGGTACAGTGAAAAGGCATATGCTCTAAGATTCCATGTCACTGATGGTAGTTGTAAATCCAAAGGGAGCCTTAGTCCTGAAATAGTATTTTTATCAAAAATCACTTAATTAAACATAATAATCTAATAACAAATATTTATTTTTCATCATCCAACAACAATTCATCACATTATCAACAATCGAAAATCTCAAATTCATCATCGATTCCAAAAATTAAAGCATGGGCTAAGTAATAGTCGAAGCAACGATATCAAAAACGTAAAAATTATCGAAAACTGAGCTCAAAACATACCTTAATTTAACTTGGAAAGTTCCGAAGCTTTTTAAGCAACCATGGCTTTCTTTTTTATCAACATTCGACCATTAAAAGGTGAAAATGCATGGCCATTTAATGTTTTGTTTTATTTTATTATCAATTATTAAACCATTTACAAATTTAACCTTTATAAATTAATATACTAACTTAATAATGGTTGTCCATTTTTGTCCATGCATGTTTCCAAAGGTCAAATTACATCTTAAGGACTCCACATTATAAAAACAATAGCAATGTAGTACATTAACAAATAGCTAGCCACTTTTACATTTTATGCGATTAAGTCCTTTTATTTAATCGGATACTCAAACGATAAAATTAAATCATGAAAATTTCACACATATAAATTAACATACTGTAAATGCCAAAATAATATTAAAAATAATTTTATGAACCCCGAATTTGTGGTTCCGAAATCACTGAATTTGTGGTTCCGAAATCACTGTTCTGACTAGGGTTTAAATCGAGCTGTTACACCAACTCTACCTCTCCCACCTCCTAGCATTAAAATAAATGCACCTTGTATGCCATGGGAATCAAACCCTAGCTCTCCCAGCTGCCAAGTCATGCCACTTGCCACCAAGCCACAAGGCTTTTTGTGATATAAACCCGTTACATTTAAATATGGGGCCTAACTGCTAACATCCAGATTCGCTTAAGAGGAAAAACTAAAACTTTTGCAAAAGTAAGGACATGAACCCAGACTTCTCAAACACCCCCAAACACACCCAAATCATCTAACCAATGCACAAAACATGCCATTTGAATCATTTCATGCAAAATTAAAACTTAGCATTTTTAGGGCGTTACAACTACAATTTCCAAAATAACCCAAAATAAAGTTATCTAAGTAGCGCAATAAAAAATCAAAAACCTTAAATCTTTAACTCATTTTTTAAAACCATATATGTCAAAACCAAACAGAAACAATGTAGTGGTTCAAGGCCGAATAATTAACAAGCACATGTATTTATAATTTTGGCATATTCAAAACACTAAAGCAATTCACGCATATATGTGTATTCAAAATCAATTAGGAAAATTTACCCTACATATACCACGTAAACCCAAAATTGTATTTATGATGAAACAAAAATTCGCATGAATACTTGAAAAATATTTTCAAGCGAATAAATCTAAAAAAACATAATCATAATAGTTGTCATATCCCACAATTCATACAATAAACCATATCATCATAATTTAACTAAATATTTGGAATCATAAGATGCCAAAACCTAAGATTATAGAACCAAACTTAAAACCAAGATATTTAAATATGTATATAGTTTACATGAATTTGCACCAAAGCACCCATAAAATTGAATATATAACCATAACAAAAAAAATTAACAGCTTCAATGATATCCATCAAAACTTATTTTCACCAATTAAACTATAGAAGATATCTTATTGAATAATGATTATAAACACCTATTAACACAAACTATAATCATGCATTAATCCTCAAAATCATTGATATGCATATAATATGTATACACACACAATATATACACACAACTATAATAATAGAAAAGTAATATTAGCTTGCCTTACATATTTCATGTAAACTCAAATTTATATTCATGACTAAAGACATTATCATAAAACTGCTTTATACGCACAAATACTTAAAAAAACCCATAACCACTAAATATAAAAAGAAACTCAAATTGTATAAAAGACATTATATGTGCAACTACTTATTAAAATTCATAGCCACCATATTTTAAAAAAATCTCAAATATTTTAATTTTAGTTGGGTTCCATAAGGACTAAAAACTATATAAAATAATTATAGCAGAAACCAAAAGTAATCATTCGTATATATGAATTGAATTCAATGGTGAATATAATTCATCACGAATAAAGACAAAAGATGATAATTCCATATACATTCAACCACAAACAGAAAATTTAAAACAAATAGTGCAAAAAAAATCTTAACAACATTCATTTATTCGATTATCAAGTGAATTAACTTTCAAAACCAATTATACAACCCAATTGGAATTCTTCAATCGCAAAAAGTTATAAGTCTGTAACTTTAATTTAATAATGACTTTAACCAAACTTTATAACATAATTGTGTGAAAAGAAAAGAAGGAAATCTCACAAATCAATTTTTATCAATTGATTGTAAATAAATAAATAAACCTTCATCTTTCGGATAGCATATACAAATAAACTAGATTATATTTATAAAACTCTAAAACTTTATTTAAAGAATCAAAACCTAAAAATTTATTAGGAATCTCAAAGATTCAACATAATATATCATTAAAATATCAAATCCATAAAATTAAAAAAGAAAAATGAATCAAACCAAAAATAATAAAGAATCAATTTATTCTTAATGATTCAGCATGACAAAGCTCTGATACCACTTGTAGAATTGTAAAATAAATCTGAAATAAAGCTTAATAAACCAGGATCTATCATGTTAAATCATCAAGAATAAATCAAGAACAAAACTAGATGCAGAAGCGTACCTGAAGCCATGAATTCCTTAAAGTTTTACCATCTTGGTGAATTGATCTTCCAAATTAGCACACAAGAAATTCAAAGAATATTTGTTCTCTCGTTCCTAATGACGAGATATTAGAAAAGATATCTTGTTTTGTAATTTGGGGATCACAACCCTAATATTTATAACATTGGCATATTAGTTCTAATCAAATTTTAATTAGCCCATTATTAATTAGAATTTGACTAGAACTTAATTACTAGAGTATCTACACATATTTTACCCATACTTTATTTAATAACTAAAGCCTAATAAAATTCTAACCAAATTAGATCACTTTTAATTTGGGCTAACCTATTATGATAGTGAATAATAACATGTAATTACCCTTATTATATATGCGATGTCCATATTTTCCAACATATACACCTTATATAGACCTATGTACATGTAACACCCCAAACCTGGATTAGAAGTTAGACCTGAGTCTGGTGTGTCACATTGAAGGGAGAATCGTAAAAACCAGTGTAGTTGACAAACTTTGAAAACATTTGATTGTTCGAGGTTTACAACAGTATTTGCAAAGCGATATCCATTTTCAAAACCAGTCTTGCTAAATGAGTACTTTAGTTTAAAACGAGGTTTATTTGACAATTTGTGTATTTGTAGGGTTGAAATCAAAACCTTAAATTGTTATTATAAGTGAAAACCAAGTAAGTTGTGGAAGCTTGTAAAAGTTTTTAGCTTGCGAAAACGTGTTGATTTAAAAGCAGTTAATATTTTTGGAAAACTGAGTTCTACTTAAAACAGATATAAACCGTAATAACTAAAAATCTAAAATTTTAAAAAAAAAATCTAGAAATTATAGAGGCCTTATTACAACCCAAATTAAAACCAAAGTGTTTTAAGTAAATGAGCAAAACAGAATAAGACATATGCAATTGTGGCCCTCTCCGAGTCCCTTGCAGCTCCGATCCGTCTAAAGCTGGGGATTACCTAAAAGGTTAATAAACAGGGTGAGTTTATAAAAACTTAGTGTGTAATTCCCTATTGAAGTAACAATTAGTAAATAGAAACAGAAACAGAATCAATTGGGCCTAGCCCATTACAGTGACAGTCTCAATATGATTGATGCATGATGCGTGCAAACCCATCCAACCAGTACACCACTCCGTCCAACCCTGCACTACCTACGAGGAATAAATCACCCACGCCATCCCTACACAGTACAGTGCCAGCATCGGTTGCAGCACTAATCAGAATAGCAGCAAAGCTGCTAATATAAATGCGGCGTTAAGCCTTTAGTAGCAGTATATATTTGGCACAAAGCCATAGGTGACTGTAATAGATTAGCACAAAGCCATCAATTAGGGTAATATAACCAGCACACAGCCATGCAGAAATGTGACCGACACACAGTCATCAGTAAATAAGATAGGCACATAGCCTTAGGCAAATAAAATTGACACATAGTCATTATTAAATGCATTTGGCACGTAGCCGTAGGTAAAAACAATGGCACAAAGCCATATTCAAGGCAGCATAGAGCGACAATTAGGTTGGCACAGAGCCATAATCAGAACAAGTGGCTTTAAGCCATTAATACTGGATCCACAGTGGTCTCATGTAACCCGTACTATCCTATCAGAACAGAACTGGGTCCACAATCGTCTCGCGCGACCCGTGCGACCCTATCAGAACAGAACTTCCTCCATAAACAATATCTCAACCCCATGCAGTATGTAATGTATGTGAAATGTCATGCCCACAAACAATCATACAAATCACATTCACAACAGTCCAATCATAGTCATACATTCTTAGTCAAACATAGTCAAATCAATCAAATTGTATCACCAGTGAGTCATATACCCTCGAGGGGCAAAATGGTCATTTTACCCATTAGAGGTATTTTAGTCATTTCATACTACGGGGTATTTCAATAATTTAACCCTATAAGAGTATTTCGATAATTTTGCAATTCAGGGGTATCCTGGTAATTTTGCAAATCAGGGGTATCTCGGTAATTTCATAAATCGGGGTATTTCTATAATTTTATAAATTGGGGGTATTTCTGTAATTTTGTAAACCAGGGGTATTTTGGTAATTTTATAAATTGAGGGTATTTCTGTAATTTTGTAAACCAGGGGTATTTTGGTAATTTTGTAAATTGGGGGTATTTTTGTAATTTTGTTAATCCCTCAGAAGGTCCACAGTCGCCTCGAGCGACTCAAGTATTCTAAACAAAGATAACACAACGAATTGGCCTAAGGCCCCTTCCCGGCCCAAGTGGACCCACATGCTCGTGTGGCCTTTTTTGCCCAAATCTAGCCACAGATATGAGATTCACATAGTCTAGTCCAATATTTACTACACAATCATACAATTTGACCGATTGGGCCCACAAGACCATTAGGCCCACATGGCTCATTCCGGCCCATCGTGGCCCAAGTAGCCTAAACCCACGAGAACACTCATGATGGTCTCAACTATCACATCAAAGCTCCCACACATGCGCTTGGACACTCGTATGGCTACCATCACCATGTGACTGGCATTTCGGCATTCTGGCATTTGACGTTCTACAGCTAGAGTAGTGTGAAATACACACCTGATAGGTATCTGAAGTTAATCCACGCTTTGAACGTTGTTATGCCTAGAAGCCAACAATAATCGAACCCTTGACTTCCCAGGATGTGTGTCGATCAACTAAGGTCACCACCACCGTGACCCAACGGCATACAGATCAACGAATGATCCAACGCTTAACCCAAATGAACACGCCACAACGCGAAAGGGATAAGCCAAGAAAGGTATGCTTACTCTCCTCAAGGTTTGCTTTATTTAAAGCCAGCTTCTCGCTTATTCTCATGTTAGCTTCCCGATGTGGGATTCTCCATCAATCCTCCAAAACCAACTTATTAGCAAAATAACCAACCTTTGCGTGCAAAGGGATTCGAACAAAAGTCCTCTCGATAGCCATGCCATGCCACCACCATTAGGCCATCAGCTTATTTGTGTTATAAGTCCAACACATTTAACTTTAAACCCCACCTACTCGCTTTCAAATTTATTTAAAAGAGAAACCAAAATAAATTGTAAGAGCCAAGACTTGAACCTTGGACCCTTTGCTTCCCCTATGGCGTCACTTCCTTGCCACTAGATCACATCTCCTTTTGTGTCTTATTTTAGCCCCTTTTATTTATAAGTTATCCCACTTGAGCTTAGGGTTCCCTTAAGGCCAAAACCAAGATTTTTCCTATACCCAACCTTGAACCCAAAACTTCATAAAAACCCTCTAACATTCCAAAATCACTAAACCAACAATTCTAACTTGCAAATTGAGTCGATGTCTTACACTCAAGAATTTTAAACGCACCTAAGCCCAAGGCCCAATTCTTCTAGGCCCAAAATTTGGGGCGTTACAGTACATGCCATAATCTATACCAAAAGTTTAATTTTATAGACTCTTTCAAGTGATGAGATGTCTTGAGGTTGTGACTTCGATCAAAAGTGTCAATCTAATCTTTCACCTACATATTAAACAACGTGTTAAGCTACAATATAGTTTAGGAAGTAACCTAGAATTCAATTCTTTCCATTACTTTAAATATATTAGCATTGTCAATATTATTATTATTATCATAAATTCATGAATATAACATATTAAACAAGAATTTAAAGAAATTTACTAGAATTCCAATTGACTACTCTACAACTTCATTATTTAACATGTATTATTAATTAAATTCACTGACCAAGATTGTTTAGCCCATGTTAGACTCAATTGAACCAGATGGATACATGGAACAATATCACCATAAACATGATATGCACCAAAGTGCAAATCATTACCACCGAAGTGCTCATATAACGAATGTCACGATAATATCACACTTAACATGGGAGTGCTCGAGTTCCTATAGCATACCAAATATATCAATGAAGTTCAATGCTAGTGTGCATTGGCATTCCACGGTATTGGATTTACAACAATATCTTGAATAATTTATTTCAAAATTTTCACGATTTCATTACACTTTTACACTTCTTTCATTCTAGTCCACTATTTAATATTACACAAACTTTCAAATATTTCAAAAGCATTATTTCATTTAATGACTAACCATGGTCCCTATTAATACTAGTATTTATTTCATGATTTTCATATTTTAGCCTAATTTTGTTTTATTTACAATTTAGTTTATAAATCTTAAAGGTTACAATTTAAAACAGTGCAATCCACTGCTCAACAGTCACATTTGTATTTATATCTCATTATTTCGAATTGGTAATCAAGTTACATTCTAAAATTTTTGAAACTAGAACTCCCATCCGTAATATAAAAATTTTGATCAAAATTGTTAGCTCAAATGACTAAACTGAATTTGCCAAGGGGGTGAATTTGCTTTTTAAAAAAATTGTGGATGCTAGAGAATAAGGATAGAAAATTGAACACAAGAATTTAGAGTGGTTCGGCCCCAATTGCCTACTCCATTACCTTAGCTTTCCACTACTAAGTATTTTCCCAAATTCACTAATTTGACAAACTTTGAGGACAATGTTTAACCTTACAAATTCCCTTAAGGTTTCTACCCAAACCTTAAGACACAAACCCTCTCAAAGAAATACAAATAAGCAAACAAAGAAATAATCCTTACAAGATCAAAGTTTTTGCCAATTAAGCACAACTACAAAGAAGAACACTTGAGCTGATAGAATAATAATGAAGCTCACAATTGTATGTTGAGTGCAAAGGCTATTTGATTGATTTTTTTCTTTAATTCTCTTTATTATTGTTGTAGGACCTTTGGAAGTTGGTATTTATACCCTCTAATTAATTTCCATTGTTAAGGAATATGACAGCCCTAATTTGACCCTAGTCGAGAAGTGGTTTCGGGACCACTAAACCGAATCATTGAAATATTCGATTATAATATTCTATGCCCGAATTATGTGATAAACGTATGTGTGAATTTTTTTGCATGTTTGAATTTGACAAAATTTATGTGATTGTTAAACTAAAGGACTTGTGTGAGAAGAAATTATATTATGTGTGGCTAAAATTCAAGAAAGAAATTGTATAAGGTGACAAATTTAGGGACTTGCATGTCAAATTAGCCATTTGACATTAGTGGCAGGCCAACCTACATCATGATGCCATTTAGATTGTTTTGTTTATTCATTTTTATTTACTTTTGTGAATATATGAATATTATATGCATAAAATAAATTTTAATAATATTAAGAGAGATTGGGAGGAAAAACCAAAGTGGGAACATTTTCTTCTTCCTTGTTGCTGTGAATTGAGAAAGAAAAGAAGCTTTTGAAGCTTGAGACTTTCGGTCACTCTTAAACCCTCATTAAGGTATGAAATCTATGTTAGTTTCTTATATTTTTGAGAAAAGTTGAATAGCTAGAACATCTCTTACCTAGCCCATGTTTTGATTTTGAATTTGATGGTGTCTTGAGCATTCGATAATGTTGAAGCTTCATGGAATTGGTTGTGGCTCCATTTTTTATTTTCTTAGGAATTATGGATAGGGTGATTGAGTTAGTATAATGTGCATAGCTATGGATATTTTGTCAATGGGAATCGACTATCATGCTTGGGTGATTTAAATTTGCCGCATAGTGATGTATTAGATTGTTAATACGGTTTTTAAGATGAATAAATGCCTTGGGAAATTTGGCTAGAGGATATCTTGTTAAGAAGCTTGTGAACTAAAAACATAATTTGTGTTTTGTGGCCTAAAATGGTTAAGGGCCATTCGGTTATAGTCTTTCTTTTTAAGAAGAAGACTAAATTTTATATATGTGTGTTTAGTTATGGCTGAATGTACCAAGAATGAGTCAAATAAATGATTATTTTGGTTTAAATTGCTCTAATGAATTTGATTAAAGAATTATTAATTTTCGGTTGTGTATAAATTTTGGTTGAATAAATAGAAGTGAAAATTGAAAGTGAAGCACATTTGGCCATTGAGGTGAAGGCGCAAATTGTGCTTAAATTTAGAGATTTATATATATGGGTTTGAGCTTAGTAGCCTTGGATTTTTATGGCATAAGTGGGTGTTTCCATTCGGTTAATGTGGTTTATTATAATGCTTAAGTATTAACCTATGTTTTATGATTTGCCGAATGACCACATTAGAAAATGAAATGTGAAATTGACTTGTAATTTGAGATGATTGAAGGATGAATTAGGTGATAAGTAGCACTCAGCTAGTGTAGTTATGTGCCTACCTTTGGTGTTTTGATGTTTTGAATTAGAAAACATATGTGTTATAAAATTCATGTTGGGCCGAATGAACTAGTGAGTGAAACTAAGTGCGAATTTTCTATAATGCTCATAAAGATGCTTATATATTTAGTCTCATAATGACTTTGTGACCTTGGAAGAGAATGATGTTTGATTAAGAACATACATGAACTTTAACTTAGTGAAAATATGTTTATAAGGCCGAATGTGTGTGTGAGATGGGATGTTCTAACTTAAGGGTTATGGCAAATGTGTTTTCAGCCTATATGAAAATTTCTGATTTTGTGAGTGAGTACATCTAGTAAAGGTGTATTGAGATGCTTGTGAATGAGTTGTATATATATAGGTATTCGGTTATGCCTAGATTAATTAAATAATAACTATGTGACTTTAGTAATAGATTTTGAACAGTAAATTTGTTTATTTTAGCTCAAGAGCTAAGAGAGCCACAATCGGACAAAGGAAAGGCAAAAGTGGTGGAATAGTCAGTTTGTAAATAATTATCGACCATCAAGGTAAGTTTTAAGTATTAAAATCCTATCATGTGAGTTAATTTAACATGATGTACACGTTTAATTACTCATGAGGATGATTCGTTTAAATAAGTGGCCTATGACCTGTGTAATGAGGTAGAGAAGGGTAATATAGCCGAAAGTCCTTTAGACCTATGAAGTATTTAGAAAACAAATTGATATGTGATTTATTTAAATGCCTATTGACCGAATATGTAATGAAAGTGCCATGCTATGTGTTAATGTGTGAATGGAACAAATGAATGATAATTTGTGACTAACTTTGTGATAAGTTTATGTGGTGAATTCAAATATATGTGTATCTGTGCTATGATCCGGGTGGAATCCCGAAGGGCATATATGCCAGAGTTTCATCCAGGTTGAGTCCTGAAGGGCCTTCGTGCCAGTGTTAAAAGCCGGGCCAAGTCCCGAAGTGCCTTAGGGCTAGCATTAAAAGTCGGGCCAAATCCCAAAGAGCCTTAGGGCTAAAGTTAAAATCCAGGCTAAGCCCGAAGGCATTCATGCTAGAAATATGCAAAAATTTCGGTCTTAACAATTTCAACTAATGAGCTTACTACTAAAAGCTAGTCAGGTACGTGCTGTACACAAATTGTGAATTAGTTTTGTTGAATTATGCTTATCAATGAGTAATATCGGTTCTGACCATGGTTTAGAGTTGTATAAAGGCTTGTGACTTCTTTACTATACGTGAACTTTTGATTTATGTGGGAACGGATTAAGTTGATTTTCAGTATGTTTGTATAATGTTGGCAAACCTAGTCTTGGTTACATTTGGCTAAAGGGTTAATTAAATAAGTATTAGAATTTACTTTACTCTAGTCATTTGATTGAATTTTATTACTTAAGCTTATTAAGCACATAAATGCTTACTCTGTTGCTCTTAACCTTCTGTTTATAGATCTTGTTCGTTAGCTACGGTCTCGGGAATCTTGCACTCGAAGTCATCTCTACTATCAAAGCCCCTTTTTGGTATTTAAATAGCTAACTTTGTGAATGGCATGTATAGGTTTCATTTAGTGGTTGTTAAATGAGAAACTTTCATTTAGATGTTGTAATTAAGTATAGCCATGCGAAAATGGCTTCTCGATATGCTTTTTACCTTCATGCGGTCTTATGGATGATGATAGTTACTTATGATTTATATGATATGTATTTTAGGAAAAATTGTTATGAGATATATGCATTGCTTGAATGGGAATATGAAAATCTAAATGCTGAAACTTTAGGATTCAATGTTATCATTCGGTATGCTTATTGTGTATATATATATATGAGTGGATTTGAGCTGATTCCTAAGTAGCTTGATGTGAATTGGTAACATGAACTTAAAGGCATGAGTAGATTCAGTTTTAAGTCTTTGAATTGCATGAATAGCTTTTATCCATAAGTGTTTATATCATGCTTGTACGAGTGATGCCTTGTTAGCTTATGTGAATGTCGTGTAATGCCTCTTGACCCTCCGGCGACGTGTACGGGTTTTGGGGTGTTACAAGGAATTAAATAGAGCCATTAAGGATGAAAATACCAGGTCGTTAAATTCACTTGCAATGAAAGGTATGAATACATTTTCTACATGTATCGATACTATTAACATTTAATGTATGATTTAGTGATCGTTAAAGTTAGTTTACAATGATACCAAAGACAGTTTATCAATACTTGGTAAAAGGTATCGATATTTTTAAAAGGTCTCGATACTTTTTGTGATTTTTTAAAAAATCATCAAGTCAGAATACAAAAATAATATCGATATTAAAAGATGGTATCGATAGAAATACAATAGGTATCGAGATATTTTGAAAAGCATCGAAACTTTTTTATTTTGTTCAATTTTTGTTTCAAGTCAGTAAGTAAGTTTGGTATCGATATAGAAAAGGGTATCGATAAAAATTGTATGGGTATCAATACTTTTTGAAAAAGATCTATACTTCTTGTAGGAAGCACTTTTTCAATTGATTTTAAAATGTTTTAATCGAGTTAAAGAGTTTAAAACCGTTTTTGAACTTTGTCCAAAATTTTCTAAGTGTTCAAAACATTTTCTAAGATGTTTGGAAGTCTTGAAATGTTTTTTATGTTTGTTCAAAAACAAAATTTATTCAAAAACATTTTTGTTTGTTATATCAAAACAATTTATCAAATAAAGCTAGTTTAACAATCTCCCCCTTTTCGATTTAACAAAATATTTTGGTAAATTTTTTTTGAATTTGTTACCCGCTTGTTAAAGTTCAATTTGAATCAATGACTTGATTTTATTGATTTGAAACAAACAAAGACTTTAGAGTGAAAATCTGGTCACTTAGGTGTTGGCATTAAAAGATTAGTAAAACAATAATCAACCAAATACCAATTAAATTTACCTTTCTCTTCTCCCCCCTTTTTGTTATATCAAAAGTCAACAAATAAAGCTTAAGAGAGAGACTTTGTTAGTCCAAGAACAAAAATTGAAAAATTGAAAGCAAAGAAGTAACATTAAACCTTAAAGTATCTGCAAACAAAATACCAAAATAAACATTAATGTTCTAACACATAAAGATAGGTAAATGCAATGAAAATGATTGTAATGCATGACAAAAAAATGATATGCGCTCTAAGCTTCTTGGGGTGGAGGAGGAGGTGGGAATTGAGACATAAGATACTTCATATTTCCTCCATCCTATACACCTTGTTATCTAAGCCTCTAAAATCATCCAGTAATGATCGAATCACTCCAAGAATGGCTAACATGTTAACTAAAATAGTTTTTTCTTGAGTTGGAGTAGAAGAAATGGCATAGATAGGAGCTGGCTTAGGTGGAGGAACTTTGTCATGCTCATCTTCATTGTCTTTATCATCAACCTCTTGGGGATTGGGTTGGTCATCCTTAATGCAATTGCCAGTAAAAGGATTCAATTTGAAGCCAACACGATAAAGACCAACAAGACTAATAGGTTGAAGTTTAATGGACACGGGAGGATCGACATGGGTAGGGATGTTTATACGGGTAAAGATATAAGACAAGTAGGTTCCAAAAGGAAAGATGAGATTGCTAGAGAACCCCTTTCCAATGATCTTGGTTATGTCTAAAACAAAATCAGAGCAAGATCAGGATGCCTATTATTATGAAAACAATCAATCCACCAATAATTGGTGGACCAAAGAATGATATGTTTTGAAACCATACACAATATGCATGTGATAATAAGGTGCAAAACACGATCATGGACATTTAGTTCAAATGCGTACGAGCGTCAAACGTTCAAGGTCAAACTGTAAAGGTCTTTCTCATTCGATTTACCACCAGGAGGAAGTTCTAAAAAATTCTCCAAAATTTTCCAAGGTGAGACATATAGGTGTTTCCATAAGAAAAGAGTTAATGGCAACCACAACCTCTCCCTATTTCATCATGTTCAAGTCTAGCATTCAAATAAAATACTTGAACAAGATTAGCATAGAGAGGTGATGTAACCCCCTGAATTTGGGCCTAGAAGTATTAGGCCTTAAGCATGGGAACAGTTTGGAGACTACACATAAATGTTTAGTTGTGCAAGGAAGTGACACAAAATATCTGTTTGCTTTCGTGGTTAAGTGTTCTGGGAAGTGTCTGAGAAGTCTTGGGTTCAAGCTGAAGCTTGGGAAAAAATTTTGTTTTTATTGAGTAAAACCCTAGCTTTGGGCCAATAGGCTTATAATTAAATATGGGTAAACCATGACGTAAAAGGGTTTGTTAGTTTAGTGGTAAATGGCGTGTGGAGTGTTCCTGGGGTCTGAGGTTCAAGTCGTGGCAATGCAAAGGAGTATTTATTTTGCTACCTAAGCCGTGTAAGTAGTAGAGTTGGACCGAAACACTACTGAGTGGAGTTTGAATTGGTCATGGAGAGGTTATGGAGTGGATCATGGGATTTGATGGGAGGTTGGAGAGATTTTAGGAGAAGATTTTGGGGTGTTGAGGGGAGAGAAAGAGGTGTGTCGAATGTGGACTCTAGGCACACAAGATTTCAGTTTGGAAGGAGAAGTGGGTACACAATTTTGAGTTTTCGAGAGTGGTCAAATACTCTCCTCTCATTT
Organism: Gossypium stocksii; assembly: GCA_020496765.1. Classification (NCBI taxonomy): domain Eukaryota; kingdom Viridiplantae; phylum Streptophyta; class Magnoliopsida; order Malvales; family Malvaceae; genus Gossypium; species Gossypium stocksii. The sequence continues at coordinate 51,416,326 of CM035624.1, forward strand.
TTCGACTACTATTGGTTTTTCTTTTTCTTTTGGGTTTTCGTTATTCTCGGTTTTGGGAGGGTAGCCAAACTTCTTTTACCTTTCAAACCGATTATTGCATCCCTTACTCCTACACTTCCATTTTCGATTTAACAACTATTCTTTGGCAATCAATTCTTCTTCACATCTTTCCTCTTCTATTGTCGATTGTGGGGTGAGTGTTTCGTCTCGTGCCTTGGCTTTAGGGCATAATCTGGTGGGCTGATTATTTGTTTTTCTCCACTTTTAGTCAACATTTCGGATATTGTTAAAGGGGGTTTGTAGAAAATCGCTTATAAATGATTAAGTGTGAGGTCTTCAATTGATCGACCAAGGGTTGGAGTGCTTGTGGTCTAATTGCACGTTTTTCACAAAATAGGTGTGTAACCACACTAATATTTCTCATAAATCGGCAAAAGCCAAAAAGCCAGAAAATAGGATGTTAACACTATACGAGCGTGCGATCGCTCGTGTGGTAATCTGGGCACATGAAACAATGGCGTTCTACTATAGAGGCCACCATGAGCGATCTCATGGGCTTAGGCCGATTTGGGCCATGTTGGGCCAAAATGGGCAGTATGGGCCCCACACGGGTAAACCACATGGTTGTGTGGAAGATATTGGACCTGGTTGTGTCGTTCACACGACTAAGGTCATTTCTGGGTTTTGTAAGCCACACAGATGTGTGGACCCACATGAGCCCGCTTAATGGGCTTTGGGCCCATTTTCTTTGTCTATACTGTTTAGGTTGCACTGGTCGCCCGAGACGACTGTGGACCTACTGATGGGTCAATTGGGTCAATAAGTATACTGTACCCCAAACTGATAAAATGACCAATATACCCCTATTAGGTAAAATGACAGCTATACCCCTACAAGGTAAAATGACCGATATACCCCTAAAAAATAAAACAACTGTTATGCCCTTATGTTATGTATGTCTGCATATGAGCATGCCACGTTATATGTATGTTGCATCCATGTATGATATTATGACACGACGCATGATATGTTGCATGGGGATGGGATTATTGTTTTGGAGGAAGTGTGTAACACCCCTTACCCGAGACCATCACCGGAGTCGAGCACGAGGCGTTACCAGACTTATCTTACTAGTTCGGGGCATAAAAATTTACTTTTAAAATTAATTCGCTCACATTCATCCAATATATTTCTAAAAAGGGCCCTCGAGGCCCTAAAACATGCAATTGAAATGGTTCGGGACCAAACCAGGAACATTAAAAATTTTCCGATTACTTACACAAATCAAAACAATTCATTTCACTATTCATAATAAAATTGTCCACCTACATAACAGTCACTAAATTAATTATAATTTGAGTTATGAAATTCAAAAGTTAAATCCATAAAATTTCCTTGAAACTAGATTCATATATCTTCTTACCATAATTTTTCCAGAATTTTTGGTTTGGCCAATTAATACAGTTTATTCATTAAATGTTCCCATGTTTCACGGTCTAGTGGACCTGACCTCTCTTCACTAAAAATCAATTATCTCATTATACAGAATTCAGATAATGTTTTCGTTTGTTTTCTTGAAAATAGACTCACTAAGGAATCTAGAAATATAAATTATGACTCATAATTATTTTTCTGTAATTTTTAGTAAATTTCTAAAATCAGAACAGGAGATCACGAAGTCATTCTAAATCAGTCTCACAATAATTTAAATATCTCTGAATATAGACTTCCTTTGCTTGCTCTGTTTCTTTCCTATGAAAATAGACTCAATAAGATTTAATTATATATCTTATTAACCATTTAATTCCATTTATACAATTTTTAGTAATTTTTCAAAATCACGTCACTGCTGCTATCCCAAAACTGTTTCATAACCAACTTTTACTCTTTCATAATTTCTTTGCATTAACCTCATTTAGGCATACATAACATCGACACATGTTCTTAATTAGCCATTTCAATAGCTAATCATTATCAAGTATTCACATGCCATTCTTTAGTCATATCATAAGGACATACACACAAAATGGCCAAGTCCCTAGACATGCCATAATTGAAACCGTTTCAATGTAAATACCCAATTGGTAACTTGATAGTCGAAAGTGTGAAGCGATCTCCGACAACCTCCAACCCGAGAAAGAATAGGGGAAAGGAAAGAGATACGCTTATGAAGCTTAGTAAGTTTACATGTAAAATAATAAGCATGTAACGCCCCGAAATTGGGCCTGGAAGAATGGGCCGTGTGGGCCCAATAGGCTTGTGGGTCCACACGGGTCGTTGTCTTTGGACTTATGAGAATTAGTGGTCCGGCTGTGTCGTACATGTGGCTGTAGGAAAATCTGGCTTGGCAGGCCATGCGAGCACATGGGCCCTACTTGGGTTGCGTAATGGGCCCCTGGCCCATATTCACTAATGACGTGTTGGTGTGATGGGTCAGAGGTTTGGGAGTGTTGGAGAAGTCCTGGGTTCAAACCTGGGCCTTAGCAAAAATTGATGTTTTTCTCTTATGGGAGCCTTGACGTTAGTGGGCAGGCTTTAAGAATATTTTTGGTGAAAGCAAGACACAAAAAGGAGTGTGGTGTAGTGGCAAAATAGCGCCACTTAAAGGACAAGTAAGCAAGGGGCCCAAGGTTCAAGTCTTGGCTCTTGCAATTTATTTTGGTTTTTCTTTTAAATAAATCTGGAAGCGAGTAGGCGGGCTTTAAAGATAAATGCGTTGAACTTATGACACAAAGGAGCTTGTGTCCTAGTGGTGGTAGCGTGGCATGGTTATTGAGAGGACTATGGTTCGAATCCCTTTGCATGCAAGGGTTGATTATTTTGCTAATACTTTAGTTTTTGGAGATTGATGGAGGATCCCACATCGGAAAGCTAGCATGGGAGTAGGCGAGAAGCTGGCTTTAAATAGAGCGAGCTATAAGGAGAGTAAGCATACCCTGGTTGGCGTTTGGGCATGGGGGTGTTCAGCGCATGGTTTAACTCCGAATTCCTATACGGTGTGTATTCCACTCTACTCTAGCTGTAGAGCAGCAAATGCCGAAATGCCGGTCACACGACGATGGTAGCCACACGACTGTGCGAGCGCACGTGTTGGAGCTTCGATGCGACAGTTAGGCCATCATGAGTGTTCTTGTGGGTTTACGTTATTCGGGCCGCGATGGGCCAAAAGGGGCCATGTGGGCCCAATAGGCCTACGGGCCCAATTGGATAAGTTGTTTGATTGTGTAGTAAATATTGGACTAGACTAGGTGAATCTCATATCTGTGGCTAGATTTGGGCTAAAAGGGCCACACAAGCGTGTGGGCCCATTTGGGCCGAGAATGGGCCCTAGGCCTATTTGCATTGTTATTTCTGTTTATAATGCTTTAGTTTACCAAATTACTGAAATACCCTCGACTTGTAAAATTACCATTTTACCCCTGATCTGTAAAATTACCATTTTACCCCTGATTTGTAAAATTACTATTTTACCCCTGATTTGTAAAATTACCATTTTACCCCTGATTTGTAAAATTACTATTTTACCCTTGATTTGTAAAATTACCATTTTACCCATGATTTGTAAAATTACCTTTTTACCCCTGATTTGTAAAATTACTATTTTACCCCTGATTTGTAAAATTACCATTTTACCAATGATTTGTAAAATTACCGTTCTACCCCTTATTTGTAAAATTACCGTTTTACCCTTGATTTGCGAAGTTATCGAAATACCCCTATAGGGTAGAATTACCAAAATACCCCTGTAGGGTAGGATGACCGAGATACCCTTGTGGCGTAAAATTACCATTTTGCCCCTAGGTTGTTAAATGACTGTTTTGCCCTTATGGGCAAGTGACTGACTTGGACTGTGTGTTTGACGGATTTGATATTGAATATATGTTGGTGACATGAATGACTTGACTGTGATTGTTTGATTCAAATATGGGCATGACATTCTGCATACATGACATGTTGCATGGGATTTGGGATGTATTGATGGGGGAAGCATTCTGGTGGCTTCGCCACATATATCTGTTCTGGTGGCCTCGCCACATATATCTGTTCTGGTGGCTTCGCCACAATATCTGTATCTGGTGACTCTGTCACAATATCTGGCAACCTCGCTGCAAATTCTATGGTGTGTAGCGGATGGGTGGGTCGAGTAGTCTCCCCACATGGTGTGTTGACTGGTACGTGTGGTGTGTAGCGGTTGGATGGGTTGAGTAGTCTCCCCACATATTTTGGGCTTTGCATTCATGCACGTTATCTGTACTGTTACTGTTATGGGCCTAAGGGCCGTACTGCTATCTGAAAAGGGCTAAGGCCCAGTTTACTATTATCTGAATAGGGCTTCGACCCAGATATTACTGTGACTGGTTAGGGCTTAGGCCCAGTGGGCTTGAGCTAACTTGGGCTTTGGATGGGCTTCTTTGCACACTGATTCTGATTCTGCTTTTGATTCTGTTAATTTTTTTTATTCTGTAATTGATTCTGGTTCTGATTCTGATTCTGTTAATTGATTCTGATTTTGATTCTGTTAATTGATACTGATACTGACTCTGATTATGTTTCTGATTCTATTATTGATTCTGGTTCTGATTTTGATACTGATACTGACTCTGATTCTGATTCTGATACTGGTTCTAGTTTAGATAATGTCTCTGATTTTGTAATGGGCTAAGGCCCAATTGATACGGAAACTGTGGTAGGGCAAACTTTTAAATTCTTTTGCATGACTGACTGATCATATTGGTAGTAAGGGATTACACACTGAGTTTTCGTAAACTCACCCCGTTTATTAACCTTTCAGGTAATCCCCAACCTTAAACAGATCGGAGCTGCGAGGGACTCGGAGAAGGCCACACACTGCTTATGTTTCTGTTTTGATTATTTACTCTCAATTACTTTATTTTAGGTTTGGTTTGTAATAAGGCCTTTTATAATTTTTGTATTTTTATTTGAAGGTTTTTATTTACTTTAAATTATATCTACTAGAGGCGAATCGGGGTTTTTCAAAATGTTAACTGTTTTCGAACACTACGTCTTCTGCAACAAACTAAATTAAGCTTTCGCAACAAAGAAGGTTTTAAAGGTAATAATTTTTTTTTAAAAAAAGGGATTAACTTTTAGTTGACCGTGTTTTGAAAGTAAACAAACACAAGTTTTAGTTGGCAACAAGTTTTAAACAAGAAGGGTTTCAATAAAAACATGGTTTTTGAAAAATACTTCAATGTGACACACCAGACTTGGCCGTAGCGTCTAGGCCAGGTTTAGGGTGTTACATTTAGTGGTATCAGAGCCTAGGTTACAAAACTCGGCTGTGGATTGGGCTTTTAATTTTAAATTTTTGAAAGGACTATTTCAAAAGATTTGAATTATTTGAAATGTTTTACTGACTGTTTTCCTGAAAGTGTGGTTCACCGAGTCTCCGGCGCCGAATCCGTAAGTTTTCTAAATGCTTTTGTCTATTTTGGAATTGAAATACTGTGGATTCTTTAGATATTGGACTGTATTGAGATTTGGTGCTTATTCTGCTTGTTTGGAATTGTTTGGATGTGATGTTTTGAACATGGAAATTGTATGCATGTGATATATATCCACTTCGCTGAATAGATATTCTTGGATGTGTGTTAGTATTATTAGGATTAGAGTACGCAGCGGGAGCGTAGTGGTGCAGTCTAGACAATGTGATTGTTTAATAGTTGGAAATTTCGAGGACAAAATTTCTTTAAGGGGTAGAGTTGTAACGCCCCAAAATTGGGCCTGGAAGAATGGGCCGTATGGGCCCAATGGGCTTGTTGGCCCACACGGGTCGTTGTCTTTGAACTTATGAGAATTAGTGGTCCGGTTGTGTCGTACATGTGGCTGTAGGAAAATCTGGCTTGGCGGGCCATGCGAGCATGTGGGCCCCACTTGGGTTGCGTAATAGGCCCCTAGCCCATATACACTAATGACGTGTTGGTGTGATGGGTGAGAGGTTTGAGAGTGTTAGAGAAGTCCTGGGTTCAAACCTGGGCCTTAGCAAAAATTGATGTTTTTCTCTTATGGGAGCCTTGACGTTAGTGGGTAGGCTTTAAGAATATTTTTGGTGAAAGTATGACACAAAAAGGAGTGTGGTGTAGTGGCAAAGTAGCGCCACTTAAGGGACAAGTAAGCAAGGGGTCCAAGGTTCAAGTCTTGGCTCTTGCAATTTATTTTGGTTTTTCTTTTAAAAAATCTTGAAGCAAGTAGGCGGGCTTTAAAGATAAATGCGTTGAACTTATGACACAAAGGAGCTTGTGTCCTAGTGGTGGTAGCGTGGCATGGTTATTGAGAGGACTATCTTTCGAATCCCTTTGCACGCAAGGGTTGATTATTTTGCTAATACTTTAGTTTTTGAAGATTGATGGAGGATCTCACATCGGAAAGCTAGCATGGGAGTAGGCGAGAAGCTGGCTTTAAATAGAGCGATCTATAAGGAGAGTAAGCATACCCTGGTTGGCGTTTGGGCATAGGAGTGTTCGGCGCATGGATTAACTTCAGATTCCTATCAGGTGTGCATTCCACTCTACTTTAGCTGTAGAGCGGCAAATGCCGAAATGTCGGTCACACGGCGATGGTAGCCACACGAGCGTGCGAGCACACGTGTGCGAGCTTCGACGCGATAGTTGAAGCCATCATGAGTGTTCTTGTGGGTTTAGGTTGTTCGGGCCGCGATGGGCCGAAAGGGGCCATGTGGGCCCAATGGGCCTACGAACCCAATTGGATAAGTTGTTTGATTGTGTAGTAAATATTGGACTAGACTAGGTGAATCTCATATCTGTGGCTAGATTTGGGCTAAAAGGGCCACACAAGCGTGTGGGCCCATTTGGGCTGAGAATGGGCCCTAGGCCTATTTGCATTGTTATTTCTATTTAGAATGCTTTAGTTTACCAAATTACTGAAATACCCTCGACTTGTAAAATTACCATTTTACCCCTGATTTGTAAAATTACCATTTTACCCCTGATTTGTAAAATTACCATTTTACCCCTGATTTGTAAAATTACCTTTTTACCCCTAATTTGTAAAATTACCATTTTACCCATGATTTGTAAAATTACCTTTTTACCCCTGATTTGTAAAATTATTATTTTACCCCTGATTTGTAAAATTACCATTTTACCCATGATTTGTAAAATTACCGTTCTACCCCTGATTTGTAAAATTACCGTTTTACCCTTGATTTGCAAAGTTATCGAAATACCTCTGTAGGGTAGAATTACTAAAATACCCCTATAGGGTAGGATGACCGAGATACCCCTGTGGGGTAAAATTACCATTTTGCCCCTAGGTTGTTAAATGACTGTTTTGCCCTTATGGGCAAGTAACTGACTTAAACCGTGTGTTTGATGGATTTGATTGTAAATATATGTTGGTGGCATGAATGACTTGACTGTGATTGTTTGATTCAAATATGGGCATGACATTCTGCATACATGACATGTTGTATGGGATTTGGGATGTATTGATGGAGGAAGCATTCTGGTGGCCTCGCCACATATATCTGTTCTGGTGGCCTCGCCACATATATCTGTTCTGGTGGCTTCGCCATAATATCTGTATCTGGTGACTGTGTCACAATATCTGGCAGCCTCGCTGCAAATTCTATGGTGTGTAGCGGATGGGTTTGTCGAGTAGTCTCCCCACATGGTGTATTGATTAGTACGGGTGGTGTGTCGCGGTTGGATGGGTTGAGTAGTCTCCCCACATATTTTGGGCTTTGCATTCATGCACGTTACCTGCACTGTTACTGTTATGGGCCTATGGGCCGTACTGCTATCTGAAAAGGGCTAAGGCCCAGTTTACTATTATCTGAATAGGGCTTCGGCCTAGATATTACTGTGACTGGTTAGGGCTTAGGCCTAGTGGGCTTGAGCTAACGTGGGCTTTGGATGGGCTTCTTTGCACACTGATTCTGATTTTTCTTTTGAATCTGTTAATTGTTTCTGATTCTGTAATTGATTCTGATTCTGATTCTGATTCTGTTAATTGATTCTAATTTTGATTCTGTTAATTGATTCTGATACCGACTCTGATTCTGTTTCTGATTCTATTATTGATTCTGGTTCTGATTTTGATACTAACACTAACTCTGATTCTGATTCTGATACTGGTTCTGGTTTAGATAATGTCTCTGATTTTGTAATGGGCTAACGCCCAATTGATACGGAAACTGTGGTGGGGCAAACTTTTAAATTCTTTTACATGACTGATTGATCGTATTGGTAGTAGGGGATTACACACTGAGTTTTCGTAAACTCATCCTGTTTATTAACCTTTCAGGTAATCCCCAACCTTAAACGGATCGGAGCTGTGAGGGACTCGGAGAAGGCCACACACTGCTTATGTTTCTGTTTTGATTATTTACTCTCAAGTACTTTATTTTGGGTTTGGTTTGTAATAAAGCCTTTTATAATTTCTGGATTTTTATTTTAAGGTTTTTATTTACTTTGAATTATATCTACTAGAGGTGAATCGCGGTTTTCCAAAATGTTAACTGTTTTCAAACACTACGTCTTCTGCAACAAACTAAATTAAGCTTTCGCAACAAAGAAGGTTTTGAAGGTAATAATGTTTTTTTTTAAAAGGGATTAACTTTTAGTTGACCATGTTTTGAAAGTAAACAAATGCAAGTTTTAGTTGGCAACAAGTTTTAAACAAGAAGGGTTTCAATGAAAACATGGTTTTTGAAAAACACTTTAATGTGACACACCAAACTTGGCCGTAGCGTCTAGGCCGGGTTTGGGGTGTTACAAAGCATTAGTAATAAATTTAGCTCATTATTAAGCATTCATAATTTGCATAAATAATGTTAAGTTCTTACTTTCCCATCTTCCTCATTGGTAACCTTACCAAAGGCTCGGAATAATAAAAAAATACCTTACTTAATAGCTTGCTTATGTACCTGCAACATCTCACTTAACACATTAACACTCTTTCATAATATATAGGCATATTGCAAACCATGTCACAAATCGTCATAAGTATAATTGAAAACTTATCCCTTACTTAATACTTGAATATACTCATTAAAATACTTTTAATATCATCAACTTATAACCTCAATATTAATAAGCCTTATGTACATACCAGTGCTCTTTCCTCATGATCTTACCTTGTCATCTCTTTGACTTACTCTTTGGATTACTTAAGTACCTTTCCTTTTTGAAATTTACCATTGCCATGTCTTGACATGGTCTTACTGGTATCTTTGCCTTGTGAATTCACTAATGCCATGCCTTGGCATGGTCTTACATGGGATTTTTTCCTTATGAATTCACCAATGCCATGCCTTGGCATGGTCTTACATGGAATCTTTGCCTTATAGTAACTTATCGATGCCATGTTTTAACATGGTCTTACATGATTTCCTTGCCTTGTAAAACTTACCAATGCCATGCCTTGGCATGGTCTTACTTGGTATCCTTATCTTATGTTGCCATGGTCAACCATGGTCTTTTTTCGTCAATTATTCCTTAATTGCTATGTTATAAACATGGACTTTTCCGTCAATTCTTCTTTAGTTGCCATGTTATAAACATGGACTTTGAAATATTAATGCCTTAGCAATTCATAGCTAAAACATACTGATAAACCGTAAATTATACATATTTTTACCCCATGCTTAACATAATTTTGGATGAATTATCCCTTAAATTATGGAATTTGATGCTCCTAATCCTTTAAATTCATGTTTTATACTTAGGTGAGCATAGGGGAGTGAAAAGAACGAGAAAGGGCCAAAAACAGAGAAAATGGGCCAAAGTAAGAAATCAACACGACCTGAAGTTCCTCACACGGGTGAACCACATGCCCGTGCCACATTAGCAGACTTGAACACTGCCTAGGCTCGATTCACACTAGTGTACCACACGGGTGTGTCCCTGTCATGATGAATTTCAATTTCACTCGAAAAAAGCTACTTAGGGGCTAAGAAAGGTATTCCAGAGTTTATATAAACCCCCTAGGAGTAGACTTGAGGTGGAGCCCCGAAACGAAGAGTAGAAAGCAAGGAATTACTCGAAGAAAGTAGATTGATCCATCTCAGAAGCTAGGATCTACATCAAGACTGAAGATCACCCTTCAATCCTTTCAGGAGTTTTGGGTTTTCTTTATGTTTTGTTGTTTTCTTTACTTTGAGATGTATTATTTTACAAACATGAACTAAATTCCCAAATACCTAAGGGGGATGAAACTTAAGACGAATCTTGTTATAGTTATCTAAATTATATGATAAATATTTGATTTGTTCTTAATTGTGTTTTTTAATTCTTGAGTTGATATTTCAGCATATTAATTCAAGTGGAATGTGCCTATTCAGAGGAGTAAAAGTCCCTGCTTAAGAGTAGATCCAACATAATTAAGCGGAGTTGATCGCAATCCTAGACATAGGACGACGACAATCTGCCAGATTAGAGTCAAATCTAATAGGGGGATCCATAGATCGAGTTAATGCAAAACTAGGGGTTTTAATTAGAAAGAGATTTCAATTAATCAACCTAGGGTTAGTTGTTCTTATTCTCGATGGAGATATTAACATAATTTAGGTATCTCTACGGATCAAGTTGAATGAAGAAATCATCTAATTCAGAGTTAAATAACAAGTGAAGTCTAGGTGGATTCTTCCTTAGGTATTTCCTTTATCATTCAGTTTTCCCAAACTAATTCCCCAATTTACTCTTTGTCACGGCCTTAGTTTAGTTTAGAATTAATTAGTTTAAACAAACCCCCCTTTGTGATAACAGTTCCTTTAGTTAAATAACTAGTACTTTTAGTTCTTTTAGGTTCGACATTCCGGTCTTGCCACTAACTATACTACTATTCGATAGGTGCGCTTACCTTTCATTGTGATAATAGTTAGTTTCTAGGTACGATCATTATTATTACTTCATCAAAATCACGATCAAGTTTTTGGTGCCATTGTCGAGGACTAAGATATTAGTCACACTCGATTTCTATTACTTTAGCTATCTTTATTTTTATTGCAATTTATTTTCTATTTTTATTTATAGGTTTTACTAAAATTTTCTTTTTGTTCTTCTCTGATAGTTATTACTTAAATATTTTCCGCCGGCTAAAAGGGCAAAGTTGAGGAATGATATCTCTTCTTTTGTGCAGATGGATTTAGAGACACTCTACGACGCTTGGGAGAGATACCAGGATTTGTTGAGAAGGTACCCTCACCATGGGTTACCTTTGTGGCTACAACTGTAAACTTTCCACAACGGTTTAAATCCATCAACAAGATAGATGATTGATGTAGCTGCTGGTGGAACCATCAATAGCAAAACACCTGAAGAGTCATGAGGACAAAGTCGTAAAAAGCTGTCAGGGTTTTTAATGTTGACGCAGTCACAATGCTGTCAAATCAGGTAGAACTCTTAAATAAAAAGATTGACAGTTTAGTTGGTTCTATGCAGGTAGATCCAGTGATGAGGCGCGATTCAAATGGAGGAGGAATGTACAGCACAGATTATTCATCTCACGATCCTAGAACAGAAAATGAACAAGCCAGCAATATGGGTAACAATTCTAGATCTCAAAATAACCCTTATAGTAACACTTATAATGCAGGTTGGAGAACCCACCCCAATTTCTTGTGGGTGGTCAAGGAAATCAGAGACCACCACCCCCTCCAGGCTTCCAACAACCACATTACAAGCAAGAGAAAAAGCCGAAGCTTGAGGAGATGCTCATGAAATTTATCTCAATATCAAAAACCCATTTTCAGAATACCGAGACGTCACTTAAAAACCAACAAGCTTCCATTCAAGGACTTGAAAATCAAATTGGTTAACTTGCCAAGATGATATCTAATAGACCACAAGGTAGTCTGCTGAGTAATACTAAACCCAATCCTAGAGAACATGTTAAGGCAGTCACATTAAGGAGTGGGAAGATGCTAACTGAACCTGGAAAGAAGATACAACAAGAACCTGACAAGGAGAATATCGAGGAGACTGAGCCCAAAGAAAAAGCCCCACCGATACTTAAGGAATATAAGCCACCCATTTCATACCCAGCAAAGTTGAAGAAAAACCGCATGGATGCTCAATTCGGTAAATTTCTTAAACTTTTTAAACAGTTACATATTAACTTACCTTTTGTTGAAGCTATTTCACAGATGCCCACGTATGCAAAGTTTTTGAAGGAGCTTCTAACAAACAAAAGGAAGTTTGAAGAACTATCCATAATGAAACTTAATAAAGAATGTTCAGAGATCCTTCAGAACAAACTGCCAACTAAATTGAAAGATCCAGGAAATTTTACTATTCCCTGTTTAATTGGAAGCCTGAATATTGAAAAGACATTAGCAGATTTAGGCGCCAGTATTAACTTAATGCCTTATAAAATGTTCAAGCAGCTAGGTCTAGGGGAACCAAAACCTACTAGGATGAGTATTCAATTAGCTGATAGATCTGTTAAATATCCTAGGGGTATTATTGAAGATGTATTAGTTACGGTTGATAAATTTATATTCCCTGTTGATTTTGTTGTACTTGACATGGATGAGGATGTTGAGGTACCCTTAATCCTAGGGCGTCCATTTTTAGCTACTGCTCGAGCGATTATCGATGTAGGGGATGGTAAACTAGTGCTTAGGGTAGGTGATGAAGAAATTATGTTTAAAATTTATGATGCCATGCGATTTTTTAGGAAACAAGATGATTCTTGTTATTTTATTGATTCCATTGATTATTCTGTTCAAGGCTTTTTTCAGGAAACCGCTCTTAAAGACACGCTAGAACTGTGTCTCGTTCAAAGTGGGGGAGAGAACGAGGTCACCACTGAGGTAGAAAAGGTAATAATCGATTTAAACTCCAACGACCCCTCCCCTAGACAAGCCAATTATAAAGGTATTGAGATTAATGAGGAATTAAGACAAAAGCCCTCTGTTGACGAACCTCCCCACTGAAATTAAAGCAATTACCCAACCACTTAGAATATGCATTTTTGGGAGACAATTCTACATTACCAGTAATTATTGCTTCAAATTTGCAACCCAAGAAAAAGGAGGAACTAATCAAAGTGTTAAGAGAACATAAAAGAGCCATAGCTTGGAAAATCTCTAACATTAAAGGAATCAACCCTTCTTTTTGCACCCACAAAATCTTGATGGAGGATGAATATAAACCATGTGTGCAAGCTCAAAGGAGATTGAACCCCAATATGAAAGAAGTAGTCAAGGCTAAGGTAATTAAACTTCTAGAAGCTGGAATTATTTATCCTATTTCTGACAGTGCTTAGGTAAGCCCTGTGCAGGTTGTTCCTAAAAAAGGTGGCAACACTGTCGTTGCCAATGAAAAGAATGAATTAATCCCTACAAGAACAGTAACAGGTTTGAGAGTTTGCATTGACTACAGGAAATTGAACGATGCCACTAGAAAAGATCACTTCCCATTCCCCTTCATTGAACAGATATTGGAAAGATTGTCGGACATATGTACTATTGCTTCTTAGATGGACTTTTCGGTTATTTCCAAATCTCGATAGCTCCTGAAGATCAAGATAAAACAACATTCACTTGTCCATGCAGTACGTTTGCTTATCGGAGAATGCCTTTTGGATTATGTAATGCTTCTGCTACTTTTCAGCGTTGCATGCTAGCCATCTTTGACGAACTCATGGAGGACATCATGAAGGTATTTATGGATGACTTCTCAGTATTCGGTAACTCTTTTCCTTAAGAATTTAGAACGAGTTTTAATAAGGTGTGAGGAAACAAATCTTGTTCTTAATCGCGAAAAATGCCATTTTATGGTTCAAGAAGGTATTGTGTTAGGACACAAGATTTCTAGTAAGGGGATAGAAGTTGATAAAGAGAAAGTTGAAACCATTGAAAAACTACCTCCCCCTAGTTTAGTTAAGGCAATTAAAAGCTTTTTAGGACATGCTGGTTTCTATAGAAGATTCATCAAAGATTTTTATAAAATAGCTAAGCCTTTAACGAAATTACTAGAAAAAGATGTACCCTTCAATTTTGATCAGGAGTGTTTAAAAGCATTTAACACTCTTAAAGAAAAACTTACTAATGCTCCGATTATAATTGCACCTAATTGGAATTTACCTTTTGAGCTAATCTGTGATGGAAGTGATTTTGCAGTAGGCGCAGTTCTTGGACAGCGAAGAGACAAGCACTTTCAGCCAATCTATTATGCTAGCAAAACTCTAACAGCCGCACAAGAGAACTATACTACCACAGAAAAAGAGTTGATAGCTGTGGTTTTTGCGTTTCGATAAATTTAGACCATATCTAATATTGTCTAAAGTCATCGTTTATACTGATCACTCTGCTCTTCGTTATCTTTTAACTAAGTCTGATGCAAAACCCCGACTAATAAGATGGATTTTATTGTTGCAGGAATTCGATTTGGAAAAGCTAAAAACTTGGCAGCCGATCACCTTTCTAGGCATGAGAATCGACATCTCAAAGAACTTGATGAGGCTGAGATAAACGACTCGTTTCCTGAAGAACAACTTTTAGTCGTATTTGATCCTGAGGTACCTTGGTTTGCTGACATTGCAAATTACTTAGCTGCTAATATAACACCAAAAGGGTTGACACATCAGCAAAAGAAGCGATTCTTTATTAATGTGAAAAACTACTTTTGGGAAGATCCTTTTCTTTTTCATACATGTGCAAATCAAGTCATTCGAAGATGTGTTACAACAACAGAAGCAAACAAAATCCTGGCACACTGCTATTCAGGACCAACAGGAGGACATTGCAGTGGAACTAAGACCGCCCATAAAATACTCAAATCAGGTTTTTATTGGCCTATATTATTTAAGGACCCCAACAGGTATGTTACTTCTTGTGACAAATGTCAACGAACAGGTGAAAAGAGACTCATGCAGTTAAACAAGTTGGATGAATGGTGTAGTAATGCATATGAAAACTTACGCTTATATAAGGAAGCCACAAAGTGGCGCCATGATGCTCGTCTAAAGCAACCCAAACAGTTTAAAATTGGCGATATTGTCTTGCTTTACAACTCAAGGCTTAGATTATTCCCTAGAAAGCTAAAATCGAGATGGTCAGGCCCATTCATAGTTCAAAGTGTTTTTCCCTATAGCACAGTTGAGGTAACACATCCAACTCACGACACTTTCAAGGTAAAACGGTCATCAACTCAAACTATATAATGGTGACAACTTTAAGAATGATAGGGAGGAGCTTAGGCTCCATGAACCCTTGTAAAGGAGAAAGTAAGATAAGTCAAGCTTAGACTCTAAATAAGTGCTTCTCGGGAGGCAACCAGAGCACTAAAATTGTTGATTTCTTTAAATTCAGTCCTTAAAATATAGATTTCTCAAAGCCACACGGCCAGGCACACGGGCGTGCCTGAGGCCATGGCCACACCATGGATAGAAACACGGCCGCGTGACACAACCATATGAAAATAGAGGGAATCTTTTTCCCAAGACACGGGCTTCGAAAAATCACTACGGCAGTGTAATAGGGCCATGCGCGAACCTGCCAATTCAGCACGGGCGTTCAACATGCTCGCGCCAATATACCATGGTTGAAACTGAGAAATTAGCACGGGCGTGTGACATGCCCGAGCCTAACACTCATGCCAAACCATAAGTACACGAAAAACACGGGCTAGACCCAGGACACACAGGTGTGTGCCACGGCCTTGTGCCCAATCTCCCATCTTGAATCACTCACTATTCATTATCACCCCGACCACCACCTCATGACTCATCTGCCGATAAGGACATTTGAGTCCAGTTTCTTTTATTTTTACTTTTATTTTTATTTGTATTTTTAAGTCACCTGCCTTCTTAATTTTCTTTACTTTATATTTTTCCTTTTACTTGTAAATACTTATATTCTGCACTTTATCGAGTAATACTTTAATTCTTCCCACAGTTGTGTTTATTCTCCTCAGTAGCCCAGAATCATGAACTTCAAGTAGTCCTTTCTCTAATTCAACTCTCACTA
Organism: Gossypium stocksii; assembly: GCA_020496765.1. Classification (NCBI taxonomy): domain Eukaryota; kingdom Viridiplantae; phylum Streptophyta; class Magnoliopsida; order Malvales; family Malvaceae; genus Gossypium; species Gossypium stocksii. Next base: position 51,432,281 of record CM035624.1, read on the forward strand.
TTCTAAAGAATTCATCAAGAAAATTCAGGGAGTCTTACTTCTATCCCTTAATTATGATCCATCCTTATATTCTTACCTATTCTTATACATTGAGGGCAATGTACATCTTAAGTGTGGGGGGGAACTCACTTTCACTTTTTACATTACTCTCAAATCCCTGAATTTTGTCTTGTCTCTCAAGTCACTTTCTCATATCACTATTAGAATGAATTCTGATTGATTTATGATTTTTATTGATATGTTTAGAATTAAGACTTAGGTATTGTGCTTTGATTATTCAAACTTTAATTCATTAGAGAATCAAGCATGATAAGTTGAAATTTTTGAGAATTTAAAAATTTTTAGGTTGTTTTCCCAAATTTAGGTATTATCTTGAAATTTGAAATTCACAGGATCGACATCAAAAGCCATAATTCTGGTGAGATTTTGAGCCTTTTGAGCATACATCCTTTCATGCTCACCTTTATTGTGCTTTGAGTGAGTCAATATTGATTTGTTGTTCTAGAACTTGTTCCGATTATGTATGTCAAGACCACACCATTGATTTGATATATCGATATGATAAAGGCACTTAGGTTTAACCCACTTACTCCATAAAAACCTACCCTCATAATTAACCATTAGTGAACCCCATTGAGCCTAACAAACCATTTATTGATTTACCCTTAATATTAACCTATATACTTGTTTTTAATTCTTTGAGAATTTCCCTAACTCTAAATTTGATCACCATTTCTTGTCAAGATTTGGATTGAATAATTACCTAGCTATGTTCTCCTTTTCAACTTGTAATTTCATGTTCTTAAAAAAAGCTCAAATTTAAATGTTTACCATATTATTATATAATTATGTACTATGGATCTTAAACGATATTATTCATGAGGAAAAAGCTCAAATTTAGGAATTTATTTAGTGATAGAGATTTTTCTAGATAGATGATTTTTAGTTCAATCTCGATTCTAACCCTCTTTTTTAGCTTGTGACCACACCCCTAACCAAAGCCCCATTACAACCCTCTAAAGACCTTTTGATCGATGTATCATCTCAGTCTATAGTGGTGGAGATTTGATTTTCATCCAAGCTTATGGTAATAACTTTTTATGTTGACTAATGAGTGCTTAATTTCTGAACCCTAAACACTTCGAGTGGATAGAGTGAATCTTTAGTAAGGATGTCAACTCTTGTTGATTTTGAATTCAAGGTAATTACTTAGAAGAGGGGAGAATACCTATGTTTCTGTGATAAGATTCTTAACTTAGATTGTTTGAAACTTTGATGTCCTTTAAGTTGAATTCTCGATGTATGATTACTCATGGATTAATTCGAAACATTATTGATAAGATTTATAAGTTGAGAGGAACGAGTTTTAATTGTGAGTTGAGGATTTTGCTTGAGGACAAGCAAAGGCTTAAGTGTGGGGGTATTTGATAAACCGTAATTTATGCATATTTTTACCCCATGCTTAACATAATTTTGGATGAATTATCCCTTAAATTATGGAATTTGATGTTCCTAATCCTTTAAATTCATGTTTAGAGGAGTGAAAAGAACGAGAAAGGGCCAAAAACGGAGAAAATGGACCAAAGTAAGAAATCAACATGGCCTGAAGTTCCTCACACGGGTGAACCACACGCCTGTGCCACATTAGCAGACTTGAACACAGTCTGGGCTCGATTCACATGGGCGTGCCACACAGGCCTGTCCCTATCGTGATGAATTTCAATTTCACGCTGAAAAAGCTACTTAGGGGCTAAGAAAGGTATTCCGGAGTCTATATAAACACCCTAGGAGCAGACTTGAGGTGGAGCCCCAACACGAAAAGTAGAAAGCAAGGAATTACTCGAAGAAAGCAGATTGATCCATCTCAGAAGCCAAGATCTACATCAAGACTGAAGATCTCTCTTCAATTCTTTCAGGAGTTTTGGATTTTCTTTATGTTTTGTTGTTTTCTTTACTTTGAGATGTATTATTTTACAAACATGAACTAAATTCCCAATTACCTGAGGGGGATGAAACCTAAGACGAATCTTGTTATAGTTATCTGAATTATATGATAAATATTTGATTTGTTCTTAATTGTGTTTTTTAATTCTTGAGTTGATATTTCAGGATATTAATTCAAGTCGAATGTGCTTATTCAAATGAGCAAAAGTCCCTGTTTAAGAGTAGATCCAACACAATTAAGCGGAGTTGATCGCAATCCTAGACATAGGATGATGAAAATATGCCGGATTAGAGTCAAATCTAATAGGGGGATCCATAGATCGAGTTAATGCAAAACTAGGGGTTTTAATTAGAAAAAAATTTCAATTAATCAACCTAGGGTTAGTTGTTCTTATTCTTGACGGAGATATTAACATAATTTAGGGATCTCTACGGATCAAGTTGAATGAAGAAATCGTCTAATTCAGAGTTAAATAACAAGTGAAGTCTAGGTGGATTCTTCCTCGGGTATTGCCTTTATCATTCAGTTTTCCCAAAGTAATTCCCCAATTTACTCTTTATCGCATCCTTAGTTTAGTTTGGAATTAATTAGTTTAAACAAACCCCCATTTTATTTCTAGGCTAAATAATAAAAAGAAAGTTATTACTAGTACTTTTAGTTCCTTTGGGTTCGACATTCCAGTCTTGCCACTAACTATACTACTATTCGATAGGTGCGCTTGTCTTTCATCGTGATAATAGTTAGTTTGTAAGTACGATCATTATTATTACTTCATCAAAATCACGATCACATACTTACTCAAAATTCTCAGGGTCAATCACATAACTCAATAATAGTAATAGCAACAATTTCATAATAATAAAATGCTACTCAACTTACATACTTACATTCTTAATCTCATCATATCCTCAATTTATCTTACTTGCCTCAAATTATGCTATTCAATAATTCCTGGATCTTATACAAAGCCATATTACCACTATGGTTTTATATGTAAACTTATTCGAATTCTCACTTTTAACGTTGAATCATTGCCGAACATTTCTCAATTATTGTCATTATATTCAAAAATCAATACTAAAACATTTATAACTAATATCTCAATTCAGCATTCAAACATGCTTAATTAAATGCTTATTAAACACATGAACTTACCTCGATACTAACACGACCATTTTGACCAACTTTCCCGATTTTTAGTTTTTTCCCCGTACTAGGTACAAATCTCATTTTCCGGGATCTAAAACATTATCTTTCACTTATTTAATCAATGCACTAATCATTTCGGACCTAAAACATATTTTTACAAAATTTACATTTTTACCCCTAAACTTTTGCATATTTACACTTTTGCCCCAAAGCTCGGAAGTTAAACTTTATCCCTAATTCTTATGTTTTAGGACATGCTGATCATTATTTTTCTTCTATGGCCATCAAATTCTCACTCTAACATGTACTTATGAACATTAGGTATTTTTACCGATTATGTCGTTTTACTCATTTTTGGTTAAAATCGTTTAGCACAAGCCATTTAACATAATTCTAAGCTTCATATTCTATCATAAAACATCAAAATACACACTTTTTACAAATGGGTAATTTTCCAAATATAAACCCTAGCTCGAATTAATGGTAGAATTAGCTTAATCAAGTTACCGGGATTCCAAAAATGTAAAGAACATGAAAAACAGGGCACAGGGCTAGAATGGACTTACTATGAAGCTTGGAAGATGAACAAACCCTAGCCATGGTGTTCCCTTGCTACATTAGGCCATGGAGAAAAGAAATGAAGAAGATGATAGCTTATTTCATGTTATTTTGTCTTTATTCATTAATTAAGGCATTTTAACAAAATGCCCTTAAATACCTTACTTACTAACCATGTCTATTTTTGTCTATCAAACTTTAATGGTCTAATTACTATTTAAGGATCTCTACTTTAAACCCCCATTTCAATCAAGTACTTTATAAAATAGAATACATATTTTGTAACTTCTGCAAATAAGCCCTAATAGACAAATTAAACATGCAATCTATACAATTTCTTATCGGTAGTCTAACACATGCGTCCAATCAATCGGTAGATCATGATAATTCATCGTAATAAACTTTTCTATCTCTTATTTGTGGTTTTGCAACCACTTTTCTGTTTAGGCCCTTTTTTGGGACGTTACAAAGTGTACTGTACTGATAAGGTCGCACGGGTCACCCAAGACGACTGTGGACCCACTGATGGCTTTGTGCCGTTCATATTACTGATAGGGTTGCACGGGTCGCCCAAGACAATGGTGGACCTATTGATGGCTTTGTACCGTACGTATTACTAGCAGCTTTGTTGCAATACTGTTTAGTGCCGTAATCGGTGCTAATCTTGGTGTGTAGGGATAGGTGGGTTGATTTTATCCCCACACGATGTGATGGGTTGGACGAAGTTGGTGTGTAGGATTGGTTGGGATAACGTGCATCATGCATACTAATTATTGATACTGTTATGGGCTAAGGCCCAACTGATTCTGTTATGGGCTAAGGCCCAACTGATACTGTTAAGGGCTAAGGCCGAGTTTGCTCTATTGCATGTTGCTTGTATGTTTGGGGAATTACACAGTGAGTTTTGTAAACTCACCCCTTCTGTTTTTACTGTACAGGTAATCCCCAAGTTTTTGACGGATTGGTACTGCGAGGGACTCGGAAGTGGCCACACGACTGCTCCTGCTTTTACATTTGACTTTTTATTTACAATAATTTTGTTTACAATAATTTTGGTTTGGGTATTTGTTTTATGTAATAAGGCCTCTTTAGAGTTTTAACTTTAATTTTGGGATTTTTACTTGCTTTGATATAAGCTGCTAGATGTAGGTAAAAGACGAGTTTTTCAACAGATAATTGTTTTTCAAAGACACCACGTTTATGCAACTTATTTTAAAAGCTTCCGCAACAAACATAGTTTTAAAGTATACTAACAATTCAATATAATCAACAAATTTTTCGTTAATATCACAAAGAGGTCTAATACTGAACGGGTTTTCAATGAGAACATGTTTTCAAAAAATACTTCAATGTGACACTGCCAGATTTAGCCATAACGTCTAGGCCGGGTTTGGGGCGTTACATGTGACCAAATTCTAAAGAAGTTAATCCAATGTCATTTAGCAAAAGTTTCAAGAAATCGAGAAATAATTTTGGATAAGAAATCAAAATCAAGTGTCCATGAAATGTTAACTTTGCATTTAGAAAAATAATGGTTCAAAAAGTAAGAATCATTTGCATCCTTAAAGCAATCATTGAAAGGAATGATTTGACCACTAGATATATTTGAATAAGAATAACTAGAATGAGGATGTTTCTATTGGAAAATCGGGTTTGGAAAATGCAACGAAAAATAATTTTAAGGAAAAACTAGAGTTTTAAAATTTTTTTCAAAACAAGAACTTGGTTGTGATATCTAAAATAATAAACACTTAATCAAAATTGTACATTTTCGATTCGTCTAGGATGAATGCTTCGACCAAGTAGTCTACTTCGCTACCCTCAAGCTCACGTCTTCCAAGTGTGGGTTTGCTTCGAATCAGAAAAGTTTTCACCAAAATTACTAGTAGGGTAATTTTATAATTTCTCTAAACTTTTGGGTTGAGTTGTAAATAAAGAAAATATCTTTGGAATTTTTTTAAAATAATTTCTTCAGAGAATTTTCTCTATACAAGTTTCTATTGAATTCAAGTATGTGAAAAATAATTACCTAAGGCTCTCTTTATATAGGGAAAGTTTAGAGAGTTCAACTATTATTAAACTTAATCACTTTAATATTAAATTAATATAATACTTATCAAGATAAATATTAGATCAAATTTAATATGAAATTTTATTAAATTAATAAACTATTATCTACAAGATAAAAATTAAATTAAATTAAATATTAAATATATTAAAATAATATTATTTTTGGAATAGTTAATATGAAATCAAATTCTCTAATAGAGTCCAAGTAGGAGTGTAATTCTTCCACTGCTCAACAACCAAAGATCCACTGCCGCCAACCATTTGCCGGCACCAGAATGTTGCCATCGCAGCCATAGACAATCTGAGCTGGTTCAGTTGCTGTCGATTTGGCTCGAACCACTAACGGCCCAACTGGTCCGACCCAGCCACCGGTTGGACTGTCAGCCCGATTTTACATACCAAGCTCGGTTCGACCATTTTTGGGTCTTGGTCTCGATTTTGGGCTCTGAGGCCCAATTTATGATCTCAGGTCCAATTTTCAAGTTCAATTACCTATTTGGCCAATTGTTTGACTTGAAAATTAATTTCCAAAAATATCATATTAATTTTAATTAATTTGATTAATTTAATTTTACTTGATCAAAATTAATTTTCCCAAAAATCACTTAGATTTTCCAAATTAATTTTTCAAGAAAATTCTTTAATCAAATTCTTTAGTTGAACAATTCTTACGATCTCCCAATTTAATTCCATATTGAATAAATCGACTCAATTAAGTTATTTCCAAAGTCGTAGAATTTTTCTTCTAATTCAAAAGTAATTCAATCGAGCTTTTATTGAACTAGTGGAGGGACCAATCGGGCATATACAATTAGGCTCTAGTAATTGCAATTGTGTCCAGAAGCATTGTTTCGATAATTCGCAATTACTTAATCATGTAGCTAGTCCACAAGAAGTACCATGATTTAAAACTCCTTATTGTATACTCTTTACGAAAACAACTCACCCAACTGCTTTGTCAAACAACCTCGTCATGTGTGTGTTACCCTCATAAGATATCACTGATTCCTTTGAGTTAAATTTGTTCACTCAATACAATCATATTTTATCTCATTGTCATTATTGTGTCTTCTTAATGATTAATATGATCATTGTCAACAAATGACAATGATAAATTGCTCGTTCAAGAACGAGCAACCCATGACCACATTCCATATTTATTAATCCACACAATGCCAATGAGACGATATCATTAACTCTTTAATTCAGCTATGAATTCCACTATTGCTAGTAAAACCATTCATACACAAGTCATGTACCCAACAAACTGGCTATCAACTTGATCATCTTCAGAGCATAAGCCTCCACTTACATCAAAGCACATGAGTTACATATGAATGGTCAGTGACTAACTCAAGATTTAGGTAAATCACACCATGAATGTCACAAATGAATTATTTCACAAATGGATACTGAATTAATTCATCTTGGGTCTAGTCCAATGTATCATTCTGCCAATGAATACATCTATGTCTCTACCCGTAGAGTCAACTGCTTCGATAGTCAAGACTAGTCATCTCCTCAATTGGAATTGTATACAAAATAATAACTCTTTCAAGTATTTGAATCAAATGCTCACTTTGATTCTTTTACGGGATTACGTACTCGTTTAGGTTATCTACTGAAGTAAGTTATCTTTCTTGCAATGTAAATGTTCTTATAATGCCACGTATCATCAGTTTGAACTTAGACAATAAATGAGCTAATATTTGTTTGTCACAATTTCTCTATGCACACGAAATATGAAAGACAGAAATACAAAAGACATAATAGTGAAATGTGAAATTAACATTATTTATTTATTCCTCATTAAAATAAATAGAAAACAATTACATGTTTACTATAATATCGGCACATTTCCCATTAATTTGCCACTTGTTGTAACAACTTGTTTTCAGTTGTTTCAAAAATAGTGGTTACAATTTGGTTAAGAAATTTTATTGTTTAAATAGTTAATTGAGTAAAGGAGACTAAATTGTAAAAGACACAAAGTTTATTTCTATTAGTTAAAAGGGTCAAATAGATTTGAAAAGGTAAATTAATGGACTTTTATGGAAAATAAACCACAAAGGTGACTAGTGGACAATTATGGACATGTTTTATTAGTTATTAAGTTAATAGTCATAAGGGCAAAATGGTAATTAGGTAAAATAATTAATTTAAACAAAAGAACTAAGCCATCATCTTCTTCCTTCACAATTTCCCTTTGTTGAAATCACAATTTGAGGGTTAGGAAGCTTCGGTAAAGCTTAGTGTCTCATGCATGGAATGTGTTTGATGCTTGTTTTTAGTGATTTTTATGTTTTTGAGTTCGTATTAGCTTAATCTAGCTAGCTCGGGGGTCAATTTGTAAATATGTTAAAAGTTAGGGACTTTCCATGAATTATTTTCTAGTTTTGTTGAATTTAGTTGATAGATTGTTAAAATTGGTAGTTAGATATAAGTATTTTGTTAAATAATTTTTGATGATTTTGTGTTTTAGGACCTATTTGAGAAAATAGTAAAATTCAATAATAATAGTGTGAAATGGTGGAAAATATGGGCTGGAATGGACCCGTAGGAAATTTAGTACTGAGTTTTTCCTTAAAAATGGTGAATTTGCAAGTTTCGGGTTTAGGGACTAAATTGTACAAAAGTTAAAATTTTAGGGGTAATTTTGTAAATTCATAATAAAATGGGTTATAGGCTTGAATTACTTATTTCAAGTTATTTGCATAATTTAATTGACTAAAATTATTATTTAGATCAACAAACAAATCAGCCAGACTTGAATCGCAATAAAGCTAAGGTTCCAGATTAGTTGTCGACTCTACTTTTGCATCTGTGCTAGTCGAGGTAAGTTCGTATTTCATTTAAAGTATTTTGTTTGAATTATGATGTAAATTGATATATTTAATTATGTATCTATGAAATGGAGTTTGGATTTTCTTAATTTGAGAAAAGGAAAAGACCATGATTGAAATATATCATGGCATTATACTCAAAAAGGAAAATACCATGGTTGAAAGATACCATGGCACTCCTGAAACAATGAAATGTATGAAAAGGTTATTGATGAAAAGGTTATTAGTTGAAAAGGTTATCGATTAAAAAGGTTATTAGTTGAAAAGTTTATCGAGGTGCTAAAGTTCGGTTTGTGAGTATGTAAGAGATAATTGAAATAATAAATGTGTTATGCAAAGTAATTTTATTTGTCAGTTATGTGTTCCTTTATTTGAACTTACTAAGCATTACATGTTCACATTATTTGTATTTTTCCTTATAGATTACAAAAAGCTTGGTTGGTCAGAAGGTTAAGTCAGGGCATTCACACTATCCATCCCTTATCTCAGTAGATGTTTGGGTCATTTTGTGGTTTATTATGAATTGCATGTATTAGGATATTTTTTGTTGACTTATCCATGTCGTTTATGTATGGTATTTGAATTGGTAATATTTTGTAACATGTATATATGTTTTGGTACTTTGATTAAATGGTTTAGTTGTAGATGCTTGTGGTATTTTGGTTGATGTTTCTAACTATGTATATATATAATTTGTTTAAATGTGTATGGAATGAGATGAAATGTTGAGTAGTTCTAATTTTGTATGTTTAATGTGTTAGTTGAGTTGGAATTGTAGATTCTTGAAAGTGGATATTGATGATGTGATTGAATGGTATTTAGCAGATGAATATATATTGCTTTTGATGAATCTAAATACCATTTAGTTTGGTGTTGGATAAGGGTTTGGTTTAAGTTTCTTTTCAGATTATAAATTACGGTGTCAATGAGGGCAAATTAATTAGGCACCTAGGTTGATTGGTTTTGGTACATTTTGATGTTTTTTAATGCGTTTTAACCATGTGATAGCTTCTTGAATTGGTTAGTTTGGTGCCTAAGCAATTGGGTTTGAATTAGCTTGCATTACAGGTAGTTTTCAGTGTACATAGGCTGTCACACGGTCGTGTGCTGCACATGGTCTCTTTATGTAGCCGTGTGATCTAAGTCAGTGTGTCACACAATCTAGGACATGGCTTGCAACATGATTGTGTGACCCAACATCAAATCAAACATGGTTTAACACATAGCCTGTGACACGGCTGTGTGAGAGAATTTGTAACACCCCAAACCCGACCTAAACGTTATAGCCGAATTTGGCGGTATCACACTGAAGTGCTTTTCAAAAAAGTTAATCTTATTGATAATGTGACAGCCTTAAAACGACCCTAGTCGGAATATGGTTTCGGGACCACAAAATCGAGGCTCAAAAATAATTTAATATTATTACGATGCCTATTGTATGTGCCCATTTCATGTGTGACATCTTAGGTGCTTTAATTTAGTATTATAATTATGAATTGCACCTAAAAGGGCTAAATTATGAACTTTGAAAGTATGATGGAAAATGTGTGATGACTAAATAATGCATGCATGAGAAATAAGGGTTTTGCATGTCAATTTACCCACTTTTATGATAGTGGATGGTAATGATGAAGTTTTTGGCATTTTCTGACTTGTAATTTAGTTACTTAATAATAATAAAAGAAATTAGAAATTAGTTATCATAAAATTGAAATAATAGAATTAATAAATTAAGAAAAGGGTGATAAAAACAATGTTTGTTTATCTTTCTCCCTCCATTGCCGAAACTAGCAAGTGATAAAAACAATGTTTGTTTATCTTTCTCCCTTCATTGCCGAAACTAGCAAAGGAAGAAGAGAAATAAAGTTCAAGCTAATCAATTGGGGGAAGTCTTGATTAAGGTACGATTGCTAGGTGATTTTCTTTGAATTCCATGAAATTTAGTTGATAGTGAGACTCTTTTCTTTACCATGTTTGAATTCCTTGAGTCTTGGGTGTTAGAAGCTTTTGATCAGGGTTAAATTGGTTAAAGATGAAAGCTTTGAAGCCATGAAATTAGGAGGGTAATGAAGTGCCGAATGCCTTTGTAAATGAGGTTATTTGTATTTGAAAATAAGAGAAAATGTAGCTAAGGTATTCGGCCATGACCTTGATGAGCTTAGATTGTTGTTGATTGATGTTGTGTACCAAGGGATGAATATATGTGAATCTAGCTTAGTTAAAATTTTGTTATGAGTGACTATCATGAGTAAATTGCATTCGGTTAATGTGGTGAAGTATGAAATTTTGTTTAATTTTGGGATTCTATAATTATATTGTTAATATCTGATTTTGTATTAGTTGAATGTGAAATTGAATGGAAGAGTAGAAAATGTGCTTAATTGTGGAATTCTAAAATTAAAATTGCTAGTATAAGTTTATATACTTGCCGATTTTTGAATCAAAATGAGAGTTGGTTAATTCATTGTTTATTTAGCTATTGAAAATGTTTTGGGGTGAATAGATGTTAAAATTCATAAGAATTGAAATTGTGGGCTCAAATTAGTAAGATTAGAGTTTTGTGAGGTTTAAATGCCTAAGGGACCTTCGGTCCTATAAATAATTGAATTGTTTTGCTTTTGATTTGCGATTTGATCTTTAACTTGATAAATTGATTATGCAATTGGGTTGATTGTTGCATTTGGCCATGAATTCAACTTGTCATTTGAATTGGGAGATAGGTGTTGCGTATTGGAATTAATTGATAATGAGCATGGGTTGGATAAATTTAGTTATAAATGACTAATTTGGGTAAGTGATATTCGGCTAGCACATTAGTATAAGGAAATTATTTTAAGCTTGAAATTTTGGTGTTTTAAGCTATAATGTGCACCTATGAGACTAAGGAATGTTGTTAGACTCTAAAATATTGTAATATGCAAATTTTAATACATACCTTGTAACATGAGTTAGTTGAACATTGCTCACAAGTTAATTAAGTATTCGGTTAAGAAATGAAATATATAGGTGATAAATTAAAGTCAGGTAAGTATTCGGCTATGGGGATTATACATGAAATTTAGTATGTTCTATTTTGATTGATTTGGATAGTTGAGATTTAATATGAAGCTTAGAGAATGGTGCTAAAGGTGAACTCCTTAACAAATTGAGATTCGGCTATTTCAAGAAATGTGTTTATATGTGTTTGAATGAGAGTTCTTAATTTTGTATATGTTATGTTTTAAATATGTGAATAAGAACTTTAAAGAGTGAAATTGTATAAATCTGCTTGGTACAGCAGCAGTAACGTGTTTTGGAAAAATCACCATAAATTGTGGGAGTTGAATTAGAGGCTGAATAAATTATGTAATTAAAGCTTAATGAGTCTAGTTTCTTATAAAAGAAACCTTATAAGCAAAGGAATTTCCGATAAAGATATTTTTAAAGTAGTGTGAGACAGTGTCAGATTGACTCTGAAATTCTCTGTTCTATTTTTAGAAAATCATTATAAATTGTAGAAAAATATCCATAAGATGTAATTTATATGCTTAGAATATTTAATGAGTCTATTTTCAAGAGAGATATACAAGAAAATTTTCCAAGACCTGAATCAAGAGATAATTGAACTTTAGTACAGAAGGGTCGGAACTGTCCGATAGTGAATCAGGGGTAACTTTGAGGATTAAAATGTATTAATTGGTCAATTTAAAAATTCTGGAAATTTTATGGTAGAAAGGTACATGAGTCTAGTTTCAGGAAAAATTTACGGAACTTGATTTGGAGTTTCGTAGCTCTAGTTATGAACAATTTAGTGAATGTTGCTCAGGAAGTCAGCATGTAGTGACTTGTGATATATATGTGATTGGCCGAATGTGTGTGTGTTTGCTTTGAGAAGTATATGCGTTCCTTATTTGACTATAAGTGAAAATGATCAATTGAGATGTTTGAATAAGGATTAATAAAATTAAATATTTTATTTAACTCAAGAGCATAGAGGGACAAGTTCAGATAAAGGGAAGGCTAAAGTGGTCAAATAGCTAACTCATAGTTGCTCGGGAAAGTTCAAGGTAAGTTTTGAGTAATTGAATTTGGTATTTAATTTAAAATGCCATGATATACATGCATGATAGTTGAATGATGTCCCATTGAGAAAGAAACCTTATACATGCTTGCTATATAGCCGAATGGCTCATAGAGAAAGAAGCTGAAATTGGGATTTGAAATATATTGCTTACATATGTTGGCTTATTGGGCCGAAAGTCTAGAAAAAGGAGTATACATGTATGAGTTTTGAATGATATTTACGACATAAAGTCAAGGAGCATGTTATATGTTTGTATGCGAATGAATTGATTGAATTACAAATGTGACATTGCTATGCGAAACGTGACAACATGTGAACACATATGCATGAGACTCTGTGATGTGAATCCGGGATTAAAGACCTGATGGCTATGTGCAGAGATCATGTCCGGGTTAAGACCCAAAGGCTATATGCGGAGATCATGTCCGGGTAAAAACCCGATGGCTATGTGCGGTGATTATATCCGGGATTAAGATCCGCTGGCTTTGTGTGGAGATTTTAACCGAGCCAAAGGTCTCGATGATGATTCGAGTAAAGTGTAAGATCAAAAGACATCATAGTAATGATTGCTAATGAATGCGCTCAAAGCGTTAAGTTATACAGGTATGTACCCTAAGCTTAAATGCAAGCTTGTTTTGGACCAAATCATAAGGTCATTATACGATTGCATATGTGAGTATGAAATAAGACTATTTATATGATTATAGTAAAATTTGTCAATGTGAAAGGTTATGTGAAATTATGCAATATGTTTTTGTTTACATGAGCTCACTATCAAGTGAAAGTTATCTACCTATTGTATAAGATGAAAACGTGTATATTCGGTTAAGGGGTGACATACCCAAAGAAGTGGGAAACAAAAATGCGAACGGCTATGTTATAATTTGATTTTTATCTGTTGTCATTGCTTAAAACTTACTAAGCATTGTAATGCTTACTCCATTTACTTTGTTTCCTCTGTTTTATAGATCTCTTTTTGGAAGCTACGGACTCGGGGATTGAAGCTTTAATCATCTACACTATCGTCGTTATTTTGGTACAATTGATAGTTATCTTGGATCAATGGCATGTATAGGCTAATCTCCTTTTGTCGAACCGAATTACATTTTGAGTTGTAATTATTCTAGCCATGCGAAAATGGCTTGCTTAGTCTTCTAGTTTGAATATATGTTTTGATAAAATTCATATGGCTCGATGTTTGTGGCATGATTTTTAGATAGTACCCAATATGCAATGGGTTTCGAATATAGTGTACTGTTATTCACAAATTTTGATTTGGCCTAATTGTTAGTAGCCACATGGTGGAAATTTGCTAGATGCTTATAAAACCAATTAAATGAGATATAATGTACTGACCAACCCCTTTTGCAAGTGTTATATTCGGTCATAGAACTTTAGAAGAATCTAAGTCTAGTAAGTTGTATTTAGTCATGTAATACCTTAATACCCTATTCCGGTGACGGACAGGGGTATAGGGTGTTACAGATAAAAACCCGTTGAAGGTTAAAGCCTCTAAATTATTTAATCAAACAGTAATTTCAAAACGGGTTGTTCATTTCCAAAATGCACGTCATTGAAGAGTTATTTAATTTTAAAACACAATATCGGTTGAAAAGCCAAATCTTTATTTAGCCTCTTTGAGCGATCTAAAAGAATAATTAAAAATCTTATGTTATTGTCGAAAGTACCTTTTTTAAACATTATCAATTTAAAAACTTGTTTATAGCAGAAGCTTATCTTTTGAAACCAGTTGCGTAAACATGGTGTCTTAGAAACATTTATCTTTTGAAAAACTCGTCTTTTTCCTACATCTAGCAGTTTATAAAAATAGAGTAATAACACCAAATTAAAGATAAAATCCAAAAGAGGCCTTATTACATAACCAAAAGCCCAAATGAAATATTATAATCTAAAAGTTAATAATCAGTACCGATCCGCCTAACTCTGGGGATTACCTATACAGTTAAACAGCAGGGTGAGTTTACGAAAACTCAGTGTGTAATCTCGTAATCAAACAAACAATTAGTCATACAATAGATAGATGCAGTTTAGGCATGAGCCCATTACAATGCTAATAATTAGTAGGCCTTGGCCCAATTCCAGTAATAGTAGCAATTGGGCCTTGCCCATAACAGTATCAGTGGGGCCTTGGCCTATAACAGTATTAGTTGGGCCTTAGCCCATAACAGTATCGTTCAGTGCAGTAATGCAATAGTGTCACCCACCCCAATCCAGCCAGACACACCACTCCTACCACCAACACACCATGTGGGGATAAAATTGACCCCCCCAGCCAACACACCAATATCACAACCAAGCTGCCAGTAATAGTATTGCAGCAAAGCTGCCAATAGCAGTATCGCAACAAAGCTGCTAGTAACAGTATATGTGGCAAAGCCACCAGTACAATATACTTCCTCCATAACAGTACCCCAACCCCATGCAGAATGTCATGCTCAATCATAGTCACACATAACATAAGCAAATCAATCATTTTACCTATAGGGGCATAACAGTCATTTTACCCTACAGAGGTATTTTAGTCATTTTACCCTACAGGGGTATTTCAGTCATTTTACCCTACGGGGGTATTTCGATCATTTTACCCTACGGGGGTATCTCGGTCATTTTACCCTACGAGGGTATTTCAGTCATTTTACCCTACGAGGGTATTTTGGTTATTTTACCTTACGGGGGTATTTCGGTCATTTTACCCTACAAAGGTATTTCAGTCATTTTACCCTACGGGGGTATTTTGGTCATTTTACCCTACGGGGGTATTTTAGTCATTTTACCCTACGAGGGTATTTCGGTCATTTTATCCTACGAAGGTATTTCGGTCATTTTACCCTATAGGGGTATTTCGATCATTTTACCCTACGGGGTATTTCTATTATTTTACCCGACGAGGGTATTTCGGTCATTTTACCCTATGGGGGTATTTTGGTTATTTTACCCTAACGGGGTATTTTGGTCATACGCCTATTTTCGTGGTCACGATTTTCCACACGTAGGTTCGCACGTCCGTGTGGCATCACTTGTCGTACTTTTCAGCTTTTCGGCTTTTTGCCGATTACGAATAAAACAGTGTGGTTACACACCTTTCGGCTTTTCACCAACTATCGAATACAGGTTACTGTTACACACCTGTTTTGCAAAACCGTGCTAAAATCCACGAGAACTCTAACTTACATTCAATTCCAACTTTCGGTTAATAGGCTAACAAACGAGTCGAAGAGAACCCTAATCAAAACTCTTATACACAAAGGCTTACCTACCGCTTGACTAGATCAATCGATTCTGGCTTGTTCACTTGGTGTAGTGATTGGTGCGGCCACCCTACTGCACCCTGGCAAAAAGTCTCGAACTGCCGACACCTTGCGCTGCTTAAATCTGTGTTACGAGTCCATTCTCAGTTGGCACCCTTCCTAATCCCTCCTCAGAACAGCCACTACTCACCACCATTGATGTCCCTTTAGACGACATACTATCAGAAACCCCTTCACTCATCGAGAGTTTTAGAACCCAAATGAACACACATATAAGAGAAGGGAAAAGAATCGGTAATAAAAGACTTGTGTGTTTGGCTTTAACAAAGTAAGAGAGAGCAATAAAGGTCGAGTGCATTTACCGATTGTTCCAAGATCCATTTGTAAAAACTGAAAGCAAAACAGAGAGATAAGCAGAATTGGCCAAAGAATCCAGATGGATAGAAGAGAAGATTCAGCTAGAAGGGGTAGCAGTATTCGGCCAAAGAGTTGAGGAGGGGGAAGAGGAGAAAAGCAATCGGTCAAGAGGATTGAGAGAACCGAGAGAAGAAAGAAGGGTAAATGAAAAGGGAGAGAAGAACAGTGTAATCGGCTAAGATTATGAGAGGAGGAGAAGAGCAGAGGTTCGATCAAACCAAAAATTGAGAAGAGGTTGAGGGGAAAAAGAGTATTCGGCAGCTTAGAAAGAGGAGAAGGGTCAAACCAATTTGGAAGGAGAAAGAGAGAAAAAGTATAACGAGAGATGCTCAATCGGCAAAACACTCCTATCAAAATATCCGAATGGTCAAAAGCACCATTCGACTGACTCCAAAACAAAGAATGAAATGAAAATACTAGAAGATATGCCAAAAACCGATAATGAGAAAAAAGAGCTATTAGGCAACTCACCAAAAATTGAAATAGTGTACTCAAAACACTCCTAAGCCGAAACTTAAGTGCCACTGTCCAAATTTGACACTCAACTTCCCCCCACCTATCAGTTCTATTGATTTTCTCCTTAAAACCTCCACAAATCTCTCCACCGATCACTCCTCAAATCCCTCCACCAAACAATTCAAATCACCCTCAAACTCCTCAAGTTTGGTCAAACAAGGACACTCCTACATCAAAGACAAAATGAATACTCTTTTGCGCAATACGAGACTCAAACTCAAGCCCTTAGCCACACTAACACGCCACCAACCACTCGACCACAGGCACTTCTTGTGTCCAATTTTATTCATAACAATTTACAAGCCTACAAGCCAAAGTCAGAGTTCACTTAAACAAGTAAAACAAAAATTCTACATACGCCAAGACTTGAACCTTAGACCCCATGAACACTCCACATGCCACTTACCAATAAACCAACAGACCCTTTTGCGTCACTTTTTAGCCATAATTATTTAAGAACCTGCTACCTAGAACCTAGCGTTTTTATTCACTTAAAGTAAAAATTTTGCTAAAGCCTAGGTTTGAACCCAGGACTTCCCACACTTCTCTAGGCACTTAACCACTGAAGCAGACATTCATTTTTGTCACTTTCTTGCACAGATAACTACTTATGTGCAGTCTCCTAACTGATCTCATGGTCAAGGCCCAATACTTCTACACCCAAATTCAGGGCGTTACAGAATTTCAAATGTCACATGGCCTACCACACAGCCTGTGACACGGCCGTGTGAAATTATTTCAAAACTTACACAGTTTGTCACATGGCCATGTCCCTGTGCCACACGGCTATGTGACCATGTTTTCAAAATTTTGCAATTTTTCCAAATTTTTTTATTTTGTTTCAAAAGGGTCCTCTAATATTCCCAAACTATTTTTAGGGCCCCGTAGGTCTGGGTTAAAGCCGTAATTGTATTGTATGCTATAAATAAAATGTTTATGTAAATGTTTGAATTCAAATTGAATAGTTATTTTGTTTGAACTTAAGTGTTTCGAATTGTACTGTGACACTCTGTAACCCTAATCTGGAAACAGAGACTAGTTAGAGGTGTTACACTTGCCTTAGTGAAGTAAATGACTCATGTTTCACATTCCCATATCCTTGACGTGTTTGTTAAAACTCCTAGTTACAAGAGTCTCAGTAAGCGAATCTGTAAGGTTATCTTTAGAAACTACTTTCACCACATCTACAATTCCTTCAGCTACTGCCTCTTGTATTTAGTTATACTTCCGATCAATATGTTTCGTCCTTTTATGACTTCTCATTTCCTTGGTATTAGCTATTGCAGGATTGTTATCACAATATAGTGTTATAGGTTTTTCCATACCAAAAATAACTTCAAGTTCGGACTTCAAGTTTGATTAAGAACTTTCAAAGCCATATTATTTCTTTCGTTGGCTCAAAAATAGCCACATACTCAGCCTCTATAGTAGAGTCAACAATGCAAGTTTGTTTTGCTGTAACACCCCTAACCCGTATCTGTCGCCGAAATAGGGTTATAAGGCATTACCGACCAAAACACATCATATAATACATCTTTATAGGGTTATAAGGCATTACCGACCAAAACACATCATATAATACACCTTTCTCATACATGCTTGGATTTCACATAAATATCAATCAAATATAATCATATTGTCCCATATAAGGCTCTACGAGGCCTTAAAACATGCTTCGAAGTGGTTCGGGACTAAACGATCACATAACAAAATTTTATAAACTTAGAAAAATTTTCTAACTTTTAAACGTCACACGCCCGTGTGGACAGGCTGTGTGCCTCACATGGCCACCAGACACGTCCGTGTCACAGGCCATGTGGAAACAAGGCATACATACTGACTTGGGTCACACGGCCGGTCACACGCCCATGTGCCAGCCCCTGTGCCTCACACGGCTAGTAGACATGCCCTTGTGTCCAGGCTGTGTAACTCACTGACTTGTTTTAACTATGTTACAGGGGTCACATGATCGAGTCACACACCCGTGTGCTCGGCCGTGTGGCACGAAAATAGGCTTGGCTTAAGCCACATTTCTCATCCTTCTCATGTATACCTAAAATACAACATTTCATGCCATTTCAATACATTAATAGGCAACCAAAACATGCTATTTTATGCACCAAACATACAATACCAATTCCAACCATTTCATCAACTCAAATCATATGATTTATTATGAAAAATACATACCAAAATAAGCATGAGTTATTCCTTAATTACTACTTATCCATCATATACCAAAACTCATATCAAATCCATATGTTTATCATTTACCTCAACCTAAAACCACATATATGGCACATACCATAATCAAGCTTTAAACCAACCCACTTGACCTTTAAATACCTAATCACACACAAGCATATCATAGGCATATATATACATCACCTACCATTAGCCATTTAAACATATCAAATCCATACCAAAATATATCAACTCACAAAGAAATTTATACCTCAAACATAAGACAGCAATAAACCATACCAAATGGCCAAAAACTTACCAAACTTTACATCATTTACAAGCCAATTCACATGGCCAGATTCATAACTCGAAACATATCAAAATAACACTAGCCTATACATGCCATATACTATATATACAACTTTCAAAAAGGTACCTAAGTAGATGTCCGATAGTGTGATTGAGTCATTGACGATCCTCAGATCCGAGCTAGCTTCGATCAACTATAAAACACACAAAGAAAGTCACAAAGTAAGCTAAATAGCTTAGTAAGTTCATATGATAATAGAATCAACTCATCAAATAAATATCATTCAACCAATTTAAACTTAAATTAACATAACACAAAACATTTCCAATTCTTACTGAAATTACTACTTAATTCTATACAAACCTTCTCGTCTCATCCATTCAATAATTTAATCTGTTTCGTACATACCTGTACCCTTCCGTACTTATCCGTTACTTACGTATCTCATCACATGCTTAGTGAGCTCGCACACTTAGTGCCAAACAAATGATCAAAGCTATGTCTAGCTTACACACTTAGTGCCAGTATGTCTAGCTGAAGCTATTTCGATCCTGCACACTTAGTGCCAAAACATTTAGCCGAAGCTATCCCACATCGCACTGCACACTTAGTGCCAATATATCACTAATTCGTTTTCAAATGTATTCATTCTCTCAAATTCACATTTAACTAATATCAAAGCATTTAAACATCATTAAAATGCAATTTAATCCGTATGAACTTACCTCGGATGTAGAAATGGCTAAATTGATCGATTAGTTGAGAACCTTGGTTTTTCCCTGATCTAAGTCCATATTTCTCCTTTCTTGATCCATATGAATTCAAATATAACTTATGTAATACCCCAAACTCAGCCTAGAAGTTAGGCCCGAATCCAGCGTGTCACATTGAAGTGTTTTTTGAAAACCAAGTTTTCATTGAAAACCCTTCTTGTTTAAATATTTCTGTAAAACCTCAGTTTGCTTTTGATCGATTCCCAATGTGGTTTATTAAAAAAATTATTCCCTATTAAAGACGTTATTAATTATAAAATCTTAATCGTTGCGGAAGCTTAATTTAAAACAGAGGTTGTTTTGGAAAAACTCGTTTTTACTACTAGTAATTATAAAATCACAATAAAATCCAAAATTTAAAAATAATCCAGAAGTTATAAAAGCCTTATTACAACCCAATAAAAATAATTTAAAATAAGATAAATAAATAAAACTACTAATCACTAAAGCAAGTTGCAGTGTAGCCACCTCCGAGTCCCCTCCAATGTCGAATCGCCTACTGAGGGTCACCTGAAAAAAAAAATTATAAAGAGGGAGTGAGTTTACAAAAACTCAGTGTATACGTCCCTCGACAAACACATAACATGCATTAAACAATTTGGGCCTAAGCCCTATTCAATAACGGTGGCCTTTGGGCCTTAGCCCATAGTGGCCTCGGTTGGGCCTGTGCCTATATCCCAACATACAGTGGCCTTAGGCCTTAGCCCAAATCACAACAATATCATTATGATTATGCAATGTGCAATTTCCCATAACCAACCCTGTACACCCCCTTCCAACCCTACACTCCTATGGGGAGATACTCAACCCACCCATCCTTATACACCCGGTGTGGTATCAGTTGCGTCACCACTTATTGTTGCAGCATAGCTACTCGTATTCGGTGTAGCACCGGTTGCAGCACTACTTATCGGTGCAGTATAGCTGCTCGATGGATAAAAAGCCTGCGGTGGCTAGAAAGCCTGTAGTGGCTAAAAAGTCTGCGATGGATCCACAGTCGTCAAGCAACCGTGTGACCCTTATATACACTTCCTCTAATCATAAGCCCGGCCCATATGCAATATAATAACACATGAATGTAACAGATAACATATAGCATGCATAAGTCATATTCATGGCACATAAAGGTATTTTGGTAATTTGCCAACTAAGGGTTTTTTTGTAATTTTGTAAGTCACAGGTATCTCAGTAATTTTACCCTACAGGGGTTCTTCAGTAATTCTACCCTACAGGGGTATTTCAGTAATTCCTTAACACCATGGGTCTAATTACATACCTTGTCTCGTCAACAAGTCCCCATTGGCTAAAGTGAATAGATACTATGCACCAGGTAGGATTCCAGAGAAGAGGAGGTGAGTCATTAAGACCGCTTAAGTACCAAGCTCTCCCTAGATCCAATCCTAGACATGCATATACCCATTGCCACACTTTAACCTTATGACTTGTCCATAGTTACACTTAATTGATTAATTATGTTATATGTCTGCTTAAACAATTATTACCTACTAGCCCCAGTAGTCCACTACATAACCCTAACGAGTCCACATACATTCATATAGCCCATTAAGCCCAATCACATTTATATGGCCCACTAGGCCAGTCACATTTGTATGACCCATCAGGCCCAAATCTATTCCAAGCCATACGACCAACTTAATCAGCTCGTCGCATATTACCAATTTACCAATTTTTCCTTATTTGGGCCCACGAGCCTGTCGGCCCATTCGGCCCATTCTGGCCCAGTTGGCCAAAACGTGACCCAAGGCCATGAGATGGCTCATGGGGTCTCAGATATCGTATCGATTACCCTCATACGAGTCTTCGCGCACTCGTAAGACTACCGTAGCCAAACTTTTGGCTTTTCAGCATTTTGACTTTTCGGCATTTCGGGATTTGCTAATCTATTGTGTGTGTAGTGTTTGTACACACCAAATAGCAAAATGCACTGCGATCTCCCTAGCCACGAACCTACAGTCAATATCACTCTTCAATTAATCATATGCTTAAGAAATATCTTTACCAAAAATCGAAATCTTACCATTTGCCTTACCTTGTGCGTCAAGCCCTAATAACCCTTTCTTAGTCACTAACCGCGATTATTTTCCTAGATATGCATCAACTTAACCATTAAAGACTGAATAACAGGTGACTCATATCCGCATGAGTTACCATTTTATTACTTATGACCATTTGGCCAATCCCCAAACTAAAGTGAAGATTACTTACCCAAAACCTGAAACGCAAAGAGTGATTCGGCAGAGACTTGGAAAAAAAAAAGATTCGATCCCATGATTAAGAAGAAAGAGAGGAGATGTCGGTTTTGGTGTTTAGAAATAAAAACAAAGTTGGTGATGGCACAACAGGGGATTTGGCCACATAGAATAGGAGAGCATTCGGCACAAAATAACAAAAGAAATCGGCTAATTGGTTTAGCACCCAATTGGCCAAGGTTAAGGAACTAGGAAAAGAATAATGAAGCAATAAGGAAATTGAGAGGAGAAGGTTTCGGCAAAGGCAATAAAGAAAGAGAGAATTCGGCAATACCCCTTACGAACCAACAATGAAAATTCGTAATACCTCCTAAAAGACCCAAAAACGACACTCATCTACTCCCCTAAACTGAATTTACATATTCCTCACTTCCTAAATCGGCACCAACTCTTCACACACCCCATCTCCTAATTTTCCTCCAAGATATTCTCCCCTTATCACTCTATTAATCTCTTCCTTGAATTTCTCTCCTTCAGAGTTCAACTCCAATGCCACTACTAGCCGTCCATAGCGTAAAAATTAAATCCCCAAATATTACCATGCTAGCACTCGAACCTAGGATCCCCTTGCCAGCTAAGGACGCCACCTCCGTACTCCCTAAGTGACGCCACTTAGCCACTACACCACAACCTCACTTGTGTCCTATTTCTTCTCTATTTATTTAAAGGTCATAACTCCTGGGGTCAGGGTTTCCTAAAGGTTGAAAAACAAAAATTTTCCTAACCCAAAATTCAAACTCAAGACTTCATAGAGACCCCTAAATACTTCAAAATCACTAGCCCAACCATTCTAACATGCAATTTATGTTGTTATCATACTCTCAAAAATTTTAAGCGCACCCACGCCCGAGGCCTAATTCTTCTAGGCCCAAAATCAAGGTGTTACAACTTATTTATTCATTAATTCATTCAATTCAGCCCACAAACACACATTTAGGCATTTTTACACTTTAACCACCAAAATTCCATATTTTTACAATTTAGTCCTTATTTCACATATACACAAAATTCATAAAATTACTTAAATACCCATGCTAGCAGAATTACCATAGTGCCCCTAGCAGCCTATATTTTTTATTTAATTCACATTTCAACCACATAATTTCTCATTTTCACAATTTAATCCCTAATATGCCATTTCACTAAAAATAACTTAACAAAACATATTAATCTAACATCTAACTTCCATTTGTCATCATCAATCATCAGAAAACTTGAATATTCATCAATGGCACTTCATAAAACCATCAACAAACTCAAAAATTAGGGAAGGGGTAGCTAGTATTCAAAGCAATGATCACAAAAACAAAAAAATCATAAAAAACCAAACAAAATTCATACTTTAATCAAGCTAGAAAGTGGCCTAGTGTATGAAAGCTTGCCAAACCTTATTTTCTTTTCTTCAATCGATTTTGATGATAAAAAATGATGATAAAAAGGGCTTTTATTTTATTTAATCATACTTAATTCATGAATTACCAAATTAACCTTTAATAATAACTTATAATTTCATATAAACCATGCACATAAATGTCCACCCACCTTAATTATGGTCTAATAACATCATAAGGACTTTTCATTTAATAAGCCATAGTAATTAAGCACTTAATCATTTAGAATGCAACTTTTGCATTTTACGCGATTAGGTCCTTTTATCAAATTAACCATCCAATCGATAAAATTAAAACACGAAATTTTTACACATATCTACTCACATGTCATAAACACTAAAAATAATATTAAAATATTTTTCCAACCTTGAATTTGTGGTTCCGAAACCACTATTCTAACTTAGCTAAAACCAAATTTACACTTCTCCATACAATGGCTCTACGACCTAGGCAAATACATTTCCTGATGTTGATTTCCTTGAATCTTTACAGGTTTGGAAGTATGAGTCTATATATCCAATAGGAGTAAGGTTCTCCCTAGAATACACAAGCATATAATCCCTGGTTCTTTTAAAATACCTTAATATATGCTTTATAACTTTCCAATGCTTGAGAAACAAATATTTGGACGTCTATAAAGCATTGTATAAATAAGACTTCCAACTTCTGAAGTATGTGGAACCTTACTCATATTCTTTCTTTCTTCTATTGTCTTGACAATCACCTAAAGAAATATGAAAACCCAGTGCAATTGGCTGAGCGTCTGGCTTTACATTAGACATTACAAAACATTCTAGTATCTAACCGATGTAAGAAGCTTGTGATAGAGCTATCATTTTATTCTTTTAATCCCTAAGGTTCCGAATGGCAAGAATATAACTAGCTTCACCCAAGTTCTTAATGCTAAACTATTGAGCTAACCATAATTTAATCGATAACAATTCTCTTACACCATTTTTGATAAGTAGAATATAATGGGCATACAAAATGAAGAAGACCACCTTTTTATCCTTATACGCTTATAAACAAAAGATTCATCAGCATTTTGCTCAAACCCAAAAGTCTTGATCATTTGATCAAATATTTTATTCTATGAGCGGCACGCCTGCTTAAGTCCATAAATGGATCTTTACAGTTTTCAAACTTTCTGCTCCTTTCCTTTGACAACATAGCTAGTGGGTTGAGCCATGTAAATGGTCTATTGACATAACAATTCAAGAATGTTATCTTGACATCCATTTGTCAGATCTCATAATTGGGAGCAGCGACAATGGATAAGAGTATATGGATAGACTTGAGCATGGCTACCGGAGAGAAGGTTTCATTGTAATCAATGTCTTCTTTCTGTATGTAGCATTTCCTTACAAGTCTAGCTTTATGTATTTTTACTTTACCTTTCGCATTTCTCTTCTTCTTATAGATCCACTTACACCCTATAGGTTTAATCCCAACCAATAAGTCTACAAGTTCCCACATCATATTGGATTTCATAAAAATCTATCTCGGCATCCATGGCCTGTTTCCAAAGCTTGGAATCAATGTCCTACATTCATAAGTGAGTGGATCATCATCCTTATGATTGCCTTTCGGATTATAAATACTTCCATCGTAGTGAAGACATCTAATTTCTTAGAAACTTTCCCACTACGATGGATTCCCCTATGTTGTTGATTGTTTGCAGGTCTTTCTACAACTTTCTTGAGATTTGAACTTGGTGATTGTTCTACAACTCCCAAAAGTTCCTCGAGTACCACTTTACTTCGAGGCTTAAAGTTATCCATGTAGCTTTCCTCGAGGAAAGTAGCATGAGTAAAAACTTTGATCGTATTATCTTTCGAATTGTAGAATAATCCACCTTTTATTCCTTTTGGATATCCTACAAACATGCAAAATTATGTCTGTGCATCTAACATGTTTGCATCCTTATCCAAAACATGTGTTGGACAACCTCATATTCTAAAGTGATTTAGAGTGGATTTCTTTCTATGCTACAATTTATAAGATGTCTTCATTATAAGTGGACTTGGTTGGCACATCACTTAGAATATAAAAAGTCGTTTGTATTGCATATATCTGGAAGAAAGTATGGAGTTGTGAACAGCTTAACATTGAACGTATCATGTCAGGCACGGTTCTATTCCTTCCCTCAACTACACCATTCTATTGTAGAGTGCCCGGTGCAGTCAACTGGAATAAAATCTCATTCGCTATGAGGCATCCTAAGAACACGTCAAACAAGTATTCCACACCTTAGTTAGACAGAAGATTCTTTGTCACACACCAAAATTGGCTCAGAAGTTTTGAGGGTATTTTAGGAATCTTAGTCTATATGTGCTCGAAATTTTATACGTTTGGTAATCGATAATGTTTTCAACAATGGCTATGAGGAAATTAAATCAATTTTTGAAAATAAGTTTTAAATACCTCTAATTCTGGAAATAAGACTAATTTGTAAAAGAGTCAAAACTGAGAGTTTTTGTAACAGCCCGGTTTGGACCCTAGTCGAAACGGTAGTTTCGGGACCACATATCCGAGTCTGAAAAACATTTAAATATTATTCTCTGTGCCTAAAATAAGTGAACTGATACCTGTGAAATTTCTGTGATTTAATTTGTTTGTTTGAATGTTTAATTTGAAAAAGGATTAAAATGCATAAAAGGTAAAATTAGCATGTTACATGTTCATATGTTTAATTGAAATGGCTTTTAAGTATGATGTCCTTATGTGACAATTATGCTATTATATTTGATAATGGTCATAAATGACCTTAAATTATGAATTTTTCATGTTTCTTAATAAAGGGCCTTTTTGGTAAATGAGTAAATATTTGTTAATTAAATAAAACAAAGCATGAAATATGTTCATTTCATGTTCTTTTAGCCGAAAATAAAAGAAAAAGGATAGAACAAAAGAAAAATAAGGTTCGACCATTGTATCTTCTGATTAAGATCAAGAACTAAAGAAAACGTAATTGGATCGAGGACAGTCAAAAATCGTTGAATAGTCATTTTTGGTCCGTTCACATCCGTACGAGGTAAGTCGATAGACAAATAAATGCGTTAATTGAATTATAATTGCACTTATATTGATTGAATTGTATTATATGGCTATGTAAGCTGAATATGTGAAATCCGAATTAAATTATGAGCATGTGATCAAGTTTGAAAAGCCCCATCTGAACCTTAGGAATAGTTAGGATACATATGTCATAACATAAGATCCAATATGTGTTTTCGTGTAAGACCACACCTGGGACGTTGGCATTGACATGAGATTAACGTGTAAGACCATGTCTGGGACATTGGCATCGTATTGATTCAAATAAGACCCTGTTTGGGACAGTGGCATCGATATCCGATTACATGTAAGACCACGTCTAGGACGTCGGCATTGTATGAGTTTTTTGAGTTATCCACATATCCTAGTTAATTCTATTTGGTTCAACAGGCATTCTAAGAAAGTGAAAGAGAATACAAATGCGCATCTGAACTCTGGTAAGTATGAATGTATAAGAAATTTGGAGAATAAGAGATATGTGGGTATATGATCATTAGATAGGTGAGTTATATGAATATGATATGTGAATTTGAGTAAATGAATTTGATTAGTTGAGATAAATGTGAATTATAATTTGTGCTTATGTTATGCCATGGATCATATGGTTCTATTGGTTAAAAATTGTTCTTTGTTATAGATTTATTTGTATATGGCTTACTAAGCTCTTTGTAGCTTACTTTGTGTTTTTTTACTCTATTTTATAGTTATCAAAGCTATCGAAAGCTTGGGAGTCGTCAAGGATCATCACCACACTATCAATCTTCATTTGATACATTTTGTAAGTGAATATGTTGAATTATGACATGTATAGGCTAGATGTCTTTAGGTTATGTTTTGAAATGTTTATAAGTTATGCCATGAGATGTGGCTAACTAATGGTTATGAATATGCTTGTTTTGGTAAGTTTATGTGATGCAAATATGGCCTTGGGTAATGGTCATTTTGGTATGAAAAATGTTTTGATTTTAGCAAGTTTAATAAGTGATTGAATATGATGCTTATAGGTAAAGGTAAGTGTACATTAGTATGATTTGGTTTGGATGATGAGTATGAATTGGATGAAATGGTTGATTATTGTTGCATCTTGAATGTTATATAAGTTGTATTGTAGGTTATTGGTAATTGAATAGGAAAATATGGCTTAAACCAAGCCCATTTTGTGCCACACGGTCAAAGTACACGGGCGTGTGTCTCCACCGTGTGATCCCTGTACCTTGGCCGAATTGGTCAGGAGGTCACACTGGCTAGGCACACGGGCATGCCTTGTGGCCGTGTGTGCAAGTTAATAGCCTCCTTAATTTTCACACGACTGAGCACACGGGCGTGTCTCGTGGTCGTGTGAACAAGTCAGTAAGTATGCTCTGTTTTGCCACAGCCTTGACACATGGGTGTGTCTGGTAGCCGTGTGAGGCACACGGCCTGGTCACACGGGCGTGTGACCTTTGCAGTATAGAAAAGTGTTAAAGTTTTGAAAATTTTTCTAAGTGTTCGGTTTAGCCTCGACCTACTTTGATGCATGTTGAAGGTCTTGAAGACCTTTATAAGGGACTATGTGATTATGTTTGATTATGTTTTGTGATGAATGATTGTATAATGTCTGTAAAAGTTTATATTGGTCCAATAAATCCTTTATCCCTAGTCCGGTGACGGATACGGGTCAGGGGTGTTATTGTTTTTATGAAGCAATTTACCCAGAATTTTAAAATCAACCTAAAACCCTCATCTACAACATTTTTGACGTTATTTCTTTCTTCTTTGCTAGTTGTATCATTCCTTGCACTCCTCTTGTTCTTCCAATTGCTTTTGATCTCCAATTCCTAATTCCTCTTGATTTCCAACATCCCTTGAACTATAAATCTCTATTGAAACCAAGAAAACACCCAAAAACTTCATTAATATCATCATCTTCTTCAAGAGTGGATTTTTCAGAATTTCACCAAAGTTCGTTTCTCTAGCATTCAAGGTAACCAATCATCTTCCTATTAGTTTTGAATGTTATCTAGACTTTTAAATCGAATTTCTAGCCATTAAAACGTATGTTCTAGATAAAAGCTGAAATTTTGGTCAGTAATGGTTGAATTCAGATTTGTCAATTAAAACTTGTTTTGAAAGTGCTTTTCAACTTGTTTTAATATAATTAGAAGGTTTCTAAAGTTAATTTGAAGTTTCGTTAGGGAATTGTTGAGTTTTTATGAATTTTCATCATAATGGTCAAAACTTGTCGAAAAATGTTGATACCTTAAAACGCGTAGTTTTATGTAGTTTAAAGGTTGGGAATTAGTCATAGATGATTCTGTAGATGAACGGAATTCATTTCATGTGAAAATATTACGTGTAGGCTAAAATATTTGAATTTAAAGTTTTTCATGTCGAAGTTTTCAGTTAATAGTGAACGTAACTTAGACAATTGTTTTTTTATTATTTAAGGTGAGTCAATAACTGATTGTTGATTTTGTGTTTGTGAGGTTTGTCTTGTTGAAGTGTCGGAGTCAATAGGACCTTCAACGAGTAGAGACAAAGGTAAAAAAAAGCCTGTTTATTTTAGGTTTTTGGTGAAAGCATATTTCTTTTAGAATCACTACTCGTAGATGATTCATTGTGTAATTGGGAATTTAGATGTAGCCTAAACATGTACTCTAATTCTGAATGTAAGTGTTCTCA
Source organism: Gossypium stocksii (assembly GCA_020496765.1). NCBI lineage: Eukaryota > Viridiplantae > Streptophyta > Magnoliopsida > Malvales > Malvaceae > Gossypium > Gossypium stocksii. The sequence continues at coordinate 51,461,757 of CM035624.1, forward strand.
CACCTATGATTAAATGTGAAAAATGCTTGCATGTGAATTTGTGAAATCATGAACATATATGAGATGCTATGATATATGATATAAGCTTGTGATGACCATTGTGAAAATGAATATGAGTGTATGCGTTATTCAGCCATGTGACAGTAAATATGTGGATATGTTTTCATGCCATATGATAGAGATGATATTGTACTACTAATATGAATATGCAGTGAATATATGCAGAAAATTGGTGAGTAAATACGTTATAATAATGTGGATATTTTGTCCTTGTGACCTTTTTAGATCGTCGAATATAGTTGACATGCCATATGATTGTGAGTATTCACCTTTATGTTATGATATAAGTGGAGAGTTGAGGCCCAGGTACAGTTTCGGAGAGATAAGGGAATGTGAGCTAAACTCCATTCATGAGGATATGTATGTGTGGTGTGTTAGAGAGTGTTAGCTCTATGCTTCACTTATGGGACATGTTCAAATCTTTGAGTCATTATGCTATGATGGAGATCCGCATATCCGATGTGTGGTGATAGAATCCATTTTATGTTTCATAATCTCAAGAGCCAAATTATCATAAAAAGTGATTGAATGTGATTAAATGTTATTGATATATGTTAAAATATATGCTTAAATATTCATGGACTAATGTGTGGATGAATTCAAGAAAGATGATTAATCTGTAACAACTCAATTTTGGGTCTAGTCGGAACAGTGGTGTAACGCCCCGGATTTTGGGCCCAGAAGTACAGGGCTTTTGTGGTGGCTTATAATATTTTTTTGTGTATGGAAATATCACAATTGTGTGTTTGGTTTATTGGTTAAGTAATTGGGAGTGTTAGAGAAGTCTTGGGTTCAAACTTGGGCTTTGGCAAAAATTTTAGTTTTAAGTGAATAAAACCCTGGATGTTAGTATGTAGGCTTCAAGAATATTTTTGGGTAAAATGTGACACAATGAGGCATGTGGTCTAGTGGCAAGGTGGCGTTAGGAGTATGCATGTGGTCTGAGGTTCAAGTCTTGGCATGTGCATAATTTTTTTTTATTAATAAACCTAGACTTGGGCATGTAGGCATTATAAAATTGTGAGGACAAGTTATGACACAAAGAAAGCTTGTGGCTTGGTGGCAAAGTGGCGTGTGGAGTATGTGAGAGGGTAAAGGTTCGACTCCCACTGCAGGCCTTGGACTTCTATTTTGCTACATGAGGACAGCAAGTGGTTGTGTTGGATTCAAATTCCATGGATTAGTTGTGGACTTGGTAAAAGGAGTTTGAATTGGTAAAAGGAATTTGAATTGAGTTTGAAAGGGGAGTTGGAGGAAATCAAGGAGAGAAATTGGTGGAATGTTTCAAGGGATTTGAGATTTGGGAGAGTGGTTGCTAAATTAGAGGAGCTTGAGTAAGGGGATTTTGGCTAAGGGCCTTTTGAGAGTGTGGATATTCGGCATTTTATGAGGGTAGATGCCATTTTACAAGTAACTTTCGGGATTTGTTTGGAGTAGGTTCTTAGTGCCGGAGACCCCTTTCTAAATTTATTTTCTGTTGCCAAAACTTAGGACCTAAGTGCCGAATTCTTCTTTGGGTGCATTTTCTCTTATCTTTTCTTTTCTCTTTATCTAAATCAACTTCTATTTTTAGTCATCGTTGAACTCGAGTCCATCTTCTTTTCTTCTTTTCACTCTTTTGCTAAAACGCCAATTTTGGTATCCATTCAGCCAAATCTTGCTTTTCTTTTCTTCTGTTGTTCTTTTGATTTTCTACCATAGTCAAATCTTTCATTTCTTTTCTTGTTCTTGATTTCTTGATTGGCCTCTCCTTCTTTTGGTTGTGGTACTTCCTTCTTGTTCGTTCATAAGTCAAACATCGCCACTTGCAGGTATTCTTTTCATAAAGTCAAAAGCCGAACCTTGTTTCTTTCTTGCTCAATTATCTCCCTTGGGTTGAATATTGCTTGTTCCCTCTCTTCACTTAATTGGTTATTGGTAAGTTACTCGACTCTTCCCTGTCTTCCTCTACACCTTACCGCTCTCTGTTATGGATAATGATTCCTTTGCTTTTTTCTTATATGCGTTTTAGGTCTAGAGTCTTCGATGGGTGAAATGAGTTCTAACAAGAAGGTGGTGGCAGTGGTGCCTTCTGGTAATGGAGTCGTACTCTCTGCCCCAAAGTTTAAGTGGCGAAAGGTGTCTGCTATTCGAGATTTTCCGCCTGGGTGTGGTAGGGCGACTGCACCAAACCATAGATCCAATGAGTTAATCACAGTCGACCGATCTAGTCAAGGCAAGTGTTAGTCGATTATTCGTTTAAGTGTTGGTTAAAGTTCCTCTAACGCTGTTGATAAGTGGTTTAATTGTGTATTTTGTTTTGTATAGGCGATGGCGCTTGTGAATATTTAGTACTCTATGTGATAAGGTGTGTATCTGTAATAGCCCGATACAAGGCCTAAACAGAATAGTGGTTACGAAACCACAAATCTGAGGTCAAAATATTTATTCCGATTGAGTTTTAAAATTTATTTTGTGTTTGCAATATTTTGTGAAATTTTCGTTACAAAATTTTATTGTTTGTGTGTCCAATTTGATAAATTGGACTAAATTGCAAAAGTAATAAAATGTGCATTCTAGAAGGTAAAGGTGTTTAATTGAAATGTGTTTTATTTATATTTTTTATTGTTTGCATTTTTATAAAATTATTTTGTAAAAATTTCGTACGAAAATTTCGACGTTTGGGCACTCAATTTAGTCAAAAGGACTAAATTGTAAAAAATGCAAAAGTTAAGTTCTACATGTTAGAGGTGTCCAATTGTTATGAAATCTTAAATTGAACGTCCTTAAATGGTAATTAGACCATTGGTTAATTTATTGGACAAAAATGGACATGAAATGGGTGAAAAAGAAATTTTTTTAGTTAGGGGCATTTTGGTCATTTAATGATTAAATGAATTAAAAAATCAAATTAAAAGCCAATTTTTGCTCATCTTCTTCCTCAAGGCCGAAAATGGCATGGAGAAACCATGGCTAGGGTTTTTCAAGCTTCCAAGCTCGATTGTAAGTCCGTTCTAGCCCCGTTTTTAATGATTTTGATGTTTTTGAAATCCAGTAACATGATTTCTCTATTTCTACCATTTATTTGAGCTAGGGTTTGATTTCAAAAATTGACTCATATTCAATAATTGTGTATTTTGATGTTTTATGATAGATTATGAGGTTTTAAATTATGTTGAACAACTTGTGCTACTCGGTTTTAAGTGAAAACGAGTAAAACGACATAATCGGTAAAAATATCTAATGTTCATAAGTATATGTTAGAGTGAGAATTTGATGTTGCCATTAGTAAATAAATTATCAGCATGTTCTAAAACATAAGAATTAGGGAAAAAGTTTAATTTCTGAGCTTTGGGGCAAAAGTGTAAATATGTAAAAGTTTATGGGCAAAATTGTAATTTTTCCAAAGTTGGAGTTAAGAACTGTTTTGATAAATGTAAGTATTAAATAAGCTAAATGTGTTATTTTAGATCAAGAAAGACGTGAAATCGATCTGGATCGAGGAAAGGAAAAGATTGTGGATTAAATTGTAAAATTTCTATATTTTACACTGAGGTAAGTTTATATGTAAATAATGTATTGTTTTTATTATGTTATGATATTTTATTTTGTGACATGTGAAATAAGTTTTAGTAATGTACAATTAATGGACATAAACGGTGATTGTGGTTGATGAATAGAGATTAAATTAGGAAATCTCGGTTGAACCTTCGGAACGGAAAAACGTGGTGCTAAGTGGATATACCATGGTTATACGTGTAACGTGGTGCTAAGTGGATATGCCATGATTACACATATTGATACATATAACGTGGTGCTAAGTGGATAAGCCACAGTTACATATATTGATTCATTAACGTGGTGCTAAGTGGATATACCACGGTTAAACATGTAACTTGGTGCTAAGTGGATATGCCACGGCTATACATGTTAATTTGAAAAGTGGCGCTAAGTGCGTATGCCACAATTACATGTTAGTCCAATAGTGTGGTGCTATGTGCATATACCACTAAGTGGAGCATTAATTATAGAAGGTGGAGCTATGTGCTAAAACCACCGGATATTGTTACTTTTCGAAGTGTTCACCGGGAGAAACAAGTTTGCTAAATAGAATTTAACATGAAAAATGTGGGGATAAATACCAGAATATGAATATATGAGTTTTGAATTATGAGTTAGATATGTGATTGAATTTTGATAAGATGAATATGGATAATTATTAACTTGAACGTTAACAATAAAAAATTTTAGTGAAAGAGTTGAAATTTGGAATAAACAATTTCAAACAGCAGCAGAGGAGTGACTTTGAAAAATCACCAAAAATGGTAGAAATTGAATTAGAATCTGAATGAGATATTTAATTAAAGCTTATTGAGTCTATTTTCATATAAAAGAAACATAGCAAGAAAAGAGTTCTATATTTTGAGATATTTATATTTTTTTGAGACTGGTTAAGAATGACTTCGTGATCCCTTGTTCTGATTTGGAAAAATCATTAAAAATTGTACAAAAATATTTATGGAACATAATTTATATAAGTGGATTCCTTATTGAGTCTATTTTTAGTAGAAACAAACTTGAACATATTTCAAGTTTTTTATAAAGAGAAATTGAAATTTTAGTGAAGAGTAGTCAGGACTGTTGGGTAGCAAAACAAGGGAGTATTTAATGTATAAACTGTATTAATTGGCCCAACCAAAAATTATAAATTTTTTATGCCAAGAAGAAATATGAGTCTAGTTTCTGGAAAAATTTACGGATCTTAATTTGGAGCTCTGTACCTTTGGATAAAAATAATTTAGTGACTGGGACTCAAATGGACAGCTTGTACTGATTTTAAGTAAATGATAATTTCATGTGAGATTAAGATCGTATAATGGTGAAGACATATTTTGGGATTTATAAATGCCATTAATACTGCATTATTATTGTTGTTTACATATTCACTTACTAAGCTATAATGCTTACTCCCTTCCCTTCCTTTTTCTTATAGAGTTTTAGATGCTAGCTCGAGTTGGAGGTCGCCAGAGATACTATCACACTATCAGGCTGAGGTTAGTATTAAAAGATTCTGAAATATTTAAAAGTTTATGGCATGTATAAGGACTTGAATATATATATATGTTACTGAGTTAGCCTAGAATGTTGGCCTAAATTAATGGAAATTTTATTGTTGTATAATACCATGTGATATGACTAATAGTAGCTATGTTATGAGTCATAATGATACAATACATGAACGAGTATGCTTGCATGTTAGTAAATAAATTAATGTATATATGATAAGAATGTGATTAGATTCTAATTGAAAGAAATTTTATAGTCAGTTTGTGTATTTGTAAGTGTAAAAATCCAGTGATGCCTCGTACCTTGTTCCGGCATTAAACACAGGTAAGAGGTGTTACAATATCTGTATACACTGTTCTGATTGTTGATCGGCTGAAAAGCCGAAAATGCGTATCTTGTACTGTTTTGACTGTTGACCGGCATTTTGCCGAAAAGCTAAAATACCGGTGAATGATGCCACAAGAGCGTGCGATCACACGTGTAGTGAAACGAGCCCACGAGCATGGGCGTAGGATGGTTGAGGCCACCATGAGCGTTCTCGTGGGTTTAGGTCGATCTGGGCCGTGTTGGGCCGAAATGGGCCGTGTGGGCCTAAGGGGCCTGTGGGCATCACACGGAATAAATTTGTATATTATGTTAAATGTTAAACTGAGCCGTGTAGTTCACGTGGCTAGGGTTGTTTTGGGTTAAATGGGTCATGTGGGCCCAATGAGCTTGTGGGCCCACACGGTTAAATGTCTGTGATGTGATAAGTGATTGATTTGGGTTGTGTCGTTCGCATAGCTGTGGTTGTTTCTAGGCCAAATGAGCCACACGAGTGTGTGGGCCCACTTAGGTCGTTAAGACCCTCGGTTTATAAAATTACAAAAATACCCTTGGTTTACAAAATTACAAAATGCCCCCAGTTTGCGAAATTACCCAAAATACCCCGGATTTGTAAAATTACCCAAAATAACCCCAGTTTGCGAAATTACCAAAATACCCTCGATTTGTAAAATTACAGAAATACCCTCGATTTGTAAAATTTCGAAATACCCTCGATTTGTAAAATTACCGAAATACCCCTGTAGGGTAGAATTACCGAAATACCCTTGTAGGGTAAAATTACCAAAATACCCCTGTAGGGTAGAATTACCGAAATACCCCTGTACGGCAAGATTACTGAAGTACCTTTATAGGGTAGAATTACCAAAATACCCCTATAGGGCAGGATTACTGAAGTACCCCTATAGGGTAGAATTACCGAAATACCCCTGTAGGGTAAAATGATTGTTTTGGCCCTAGAGTGTAAAATAATTGTTTTGCCCTTGTGGGCAAGTGACTGACTTAGACTTTAAACTTGACTGATTTGAGTGTGATCATATGGCAGTGTTTTAACTGACATGACCGTGGTTGCATGATAGATTTTTTTTATATATGTTTTAATTACTGTTACTGAGCATGGCCGTTATGCATACATGTGTGATGATTGAGCATGACATACACGACATTCTGCATAGGGTTGGGTTTGATATGGAGGAAGTTCTGTGTTAGTGGCTTTGCCACGTATTCTGATTCTGGTGGCTCCGCCATGTTATCTACTATTAGCAGCATGGCTGCGTATTGGTGTGTGGGTTGGATGGATCGAGTTATTCCCCACAAGGTGTGCTGGTTGGTATGGGTGGTGTGCTAGTTGGATTGGGTTGGGATGCATACCCACACTATTGCATAGCTATTTATGATATCTGTCACTGTATTAGGCTTAGGCCCATTTGTTCTGTTATTGGTTTGGGCTAGGCCCAATTGATTCTGATATGGGCTGTAACCCAAATGTTATTGTAGCGGGCTTGGGCCCACGTATGCTCTGAATTGAACTGTACTTACTGTTAAAGGGTTCTAGCCCTAACTGTTTCTGTTTCTGTCTCTGTTTCTGTATACTAACTGTTACTCTAGTAAGGGGATTACACACTGAGTTTTCATAAACACCCCGTTTGTTAACTGTGCAGGTAATCCCCAGTGTTAGGAGGATTGGTGCTGCAAGGGACTTGGAGGTGGCCACACGATCGCTGATGTTCTGCTTTACACTTAATTATTTAAATTCTATTTTGGGCTATTGTTTTGTAATAAAGCCATTTATGGTTTAAGTTTTTCATTGGGTTTCTATTTTTTCTATTTTAAATTTGCTAGTTAAAAAAAGGCGAGATTTTCAAGATAGTAACTATTTTCAAAAACATACGTCTTAAACTTTTTACTTCAAATTAGCTTCCGCAACTATAAAAGATTTTCAATGAAATTCATAACATTTTTGAAAGGTATTTAACTTCTCAAAGAACCACGTTTTAAAATTCAACAAACACAAACTAAGTTTTTAATCAAGTTTTATATAAGAAGGGTTGTCAATGAAAACATGAAATTTCGAAAAACACTTTCATGTGACACGCCAGATTTGGGCCTAACTTCTAGGCCCAGTTTGGGGTGTTACAAGTGGTTTCGAGACCAAAAATTTGATGCAGAAAAATCTATTTTTAATATATTTTTATGGTCTACAATTTTATGGAATGATTTCATGAAAATTCCGTTCGAAAATATTGACGTTTGGGCACTCAATTTAGTCAAAAGGACTAAATCGTAATAAGTGAAAATGTGAGTTCTATAGGTTAGAGGTGTCTAATTGTTATGAAATTTTAAATTGGATGTCCTTAGATGGTGATTAGACCATTGGTTAAGTTTTTGGACAAAAATGGACATGGTTAGGTATGTTTCCAAAGTTTTTCATTAAGGATATTTTGGTAATTTGGCAATTAAATGAATTAAAAAGCCAAATTGAAAGTCAATTTTTGTCCATCTTCTACCCCATGGCCGAAATTATCAAGGAGAAACCATGGCTAGGGTTTTTCAAGCTTCCAAGCTCGATTGTAAGTTCATTTTAGCCCCGTTTTTAATGATTTTTATGTTTTTGAGATATTTGTAACCTAATCTAGCTTTTCCAAGGACTAATTTGAAGTATTATCAAAGTTTAAAATTTAGCACATGTTAGACATGCATGTATTTTGATGTCTAATGGTAGAAAATGCATGTTGGTTGTAAGATAAATGACTTTTGCTAACTGATTTTCGGTGAAAATGTCAAAAAGGACCTATTTGCAAAAGTCAAAAAATATGTGTAGAAATATGTGAATAAATGAAAAATGTGGACTACTATAAGCATGTATAAGGTTTGGCTAGGCTTGGGTTTTGTGAAAAATGAACACATTTCATTTTATGAGCCTAGGGACTAAATTGTAAAAATGTGAAACTTTAGGGGCAAAAAATGTAACTTTTTCCATAATGTGATTTTGGACTGATTTGAGTAGTTCAATGATTAAATAAGTTAAATGTGATATTATAGATCAAGAAATACGAGGTTTGAAATTAGAACGGGGAAAAACGAGTATTTGACGGTTAGATCTTTTTTACCACTTTTATGCCGAGGTAAGTTGTATGTAAATAATGCATCGTTATATTATGTTTTAATGTTTTAATATTGTATAAATTGTGTGATTGACTTTTTGGGATGTATTTGACAAAGTTTTGACAAGCGAGAAATCCCGGTTGAACCTTAAGAATAGAATAGGATACAAGTGACATGTCATTAGGAACCCACAAGTATTTATGTGTATGTTGTAACACCCCTAACTCGAATTCATCGCCAGATTGGGGTTACGAGGCATTATCGAACAATACATAACTTTCGAATCTTACTTTATAGCACGTGTCATAATTACATAAATAAAGCATATAGCTGAATATAACTTTTAAAATTAAAACTTTAAAAGTCGGTAAATGAATTCATATCATGCATTTAATCAAAGTTATACTATAATAAGCATGTTTCACACCACACCAAGCAAATCATATTACAAAATTATAATCAACCACATGTGCGGCATTAACCATAATGCTGAAATGAACAAATCATTTTCATTGAGTAAATAACCTTAGGCAAATTTATTCACATTTAAATAAAATTTTATAAACACACAATGCTAATATTTCTTTCTTCCATTCGGCAAACAAATGTCATTTAATTCACATCCAAACCATGCATTATTCATTTAATATTATTAATCACCAAACCAATCATTAATAGTCATGTCATGTGTATACATATCCATACTTTCAATTTATATAACCTTGGTCAACGTTATCATATTTATCATTTTCCAGTTATGCACCTATTCCATAACAACATGCATATATTTTTAGCATCATATGAGCATATTAAAATAGAACCAATTTAAATGCACAAATTAGTCATATTATAAAACTCATTTTGCATACTAAAACTCTAAACTTTAAATAATTAGAAACATTTATGTTAGTACATATATGAATAATTTACCTCCAACATGAATTTCAGTTATTAGTCATTATGATATAAATACAATCATCATATATTACTCATTAACAAGCCAATATGTAAATTTTAGATTATAAACATCAGTTCCCATTGGAAATCAAACCTAAAATATCAATTCAATCACAATCAATGAACATTTTTCATTTCTTGCCCCTATTATCTATACTTAATAGACGATTAATAGCCAAAATATATATATTGCTTAGCCGATTAAAGCATACCAAAATCAATACATTTATTCATTCACAAAACAAAATTACATAAGTGCATTATATCAACTTATAAACCAATTCACGAAACAAAAATACATAAGTGCATTATATCAACTTATAAACCAACTCATCATATACATAAGTATAAGTGCCAAATCATGAACAACTCACAATCATTATTCATATCTATTTCATCCCATAACTGATTACCATTACTTCAAACTATAGCCATTTATCACATGCATCGCACTTATAAATCATGCATATTACTCAACTAATATATCCAATCACAATTTCACATCATACCAAATATGCCACACACATATACCTTGACTTAACTTTACCAACATGAGTTAATATATCCATCATTTGATCAAAAGCATAAAAACCAAACTTAACATAATAAACAAGCCATTTTCGCATGGCTCATATTTACATTCTCAAAATCAAACATAAACACAAACTAGCCTATACATGCCATAAATATAAGTTCAACTTTATAAAATACCAAAATAGTCGATAGTGTGATAGACTTCTCTGACGATCCCCGAGCCTGTAACTAGCTTCCAAAATCTATAAAATAGAGAGTAAACAAACACACAATAAGCTTCCATAGCTTAGTAAGTCATAAGCAAATAAAACATTCAATGACATTAATAGCTCAATTTAAATAAATCAATTCATGCTACTGTAATCACATATAATTTCAAGCTTGCATATTCATATAACAAATCTTTCATCTAAGTACAAATACCAACTTGGCCGAATACACAAATATTCAATCACAGAGTTATCATTTACTCTCAAAGTCGCATTCTCCTCATATGGCCGAATATATATACATTCATATATGTATACACATAATTCACACTTTAATATCACATACATAAACCATTTGGCCGAATATATTTGCATTCAAATATACATATTTTTAACCTTATAACATGTATAATTCATATCATCTTGTCAAATCAACTCATTTCATCATTCATTCTCATACTCTTTCATCTATTTCACATTTATTAATATCAATCACATAGGTTTAAAGTCAATATCATCAACCACATAGATTCTGTACATACTTGTACTATCACGTACTTATATATCACATTTACCACCTTAGAACTCGATGTATTAACTCGTTCGATCACCTTTAATCACTCAATGGATTTGCACGCTTAGTGCTAAATAGTTAGACGAAGCTGTAATGAAATTGCACATTTAGTGCCCTCGCATTAAACCAATTTCGTCTCAGTATTGGACACTTAGTTCCCGTTATTCAATCACCATCGTTTTAGTTTTACACACTTAGTGTCATTCTTATAGCTATAGCTATTTTATACTCGCACACTCAGTGCTAAATATCAACAAATCACATTCACGTCTATTCATGCTTCCCAATTGCATTTTCATTCATCTATTCATAAATAAACATGACCAAACAATAAGTATTACATAAGAACTTACTTTGAACATAGAAACGACGTTACTAGTCGATCAATCTAGCACTTTATTCAGACATTTATAATAATTCAATTCAACATTTATAATTTACCTATATTGAAATTTAACATCTATTTGCTTATAAACTTACCTCGGATATCGACAAACGAAATAAAATGACTATTCAATTACTTTTGTTTTCCCCTGATCCAAGTCCAATTTCTTTGGTTCTTGACCTAAACATATTCAAATTAAGCTTATTCAAACACACATTCATTCAATTTAGCCCAAAAACACATAAACGAGAAAATTACTATTTTGCCCCTAACATTTTACAGTTTTCACAATTTAGTCCCTATTGCACAAAACACAAAACATGCAAAATTTCACTATACCATGTTTAGGCCGAATTTTAACCATGTCTATACAAGTCCATACATTTAATTTATTTCACATTTTAGTCCCTCAATTTATTATTTTTACAATTTAGCCGTAATTACTGAAATTCATCAAAAATTCCAATACAAAACATGTCAATCTATCACATATCTTTTATTTTACAACATCAAACAACAAAAATCACAAGCTTTCAACAATGGCAAAATACAAAATCATCATCAAATTCAAAAATTGAGACATGGGCTTTATAGGTTTCATAGCAATGATCTCAAAAACGTAAAAATTATCAAAAACTGAGCTAGTTACATACCTTAATCAAGCAAAACCATCACCGAATGTTGCTTTCTTTTTCTTTTTCTTTTCCTTTGATATTTTTGGTCTAAAAGATGAACTAATGCATGTGATTTTAACTTATGTTTTATTATATTAACATATTTAATATGTTTACTAAATTAACCTTATTGGGAGAGTAAAGGCAATTTGATTTCGGTTGTGAGTGTTTTGGGGGGTCATGCCGATTTGAGGTTTCGATTTTCTCTCAATCTCAAGTTTTAGCCAATTTTTCCTTGTGCCTTTTGCTGTTGTGTCGAATATTGCTAGATTTACTTTCTTGATTTTACCTTTCTTTCAATTTCCGGTTAGTGACTCCCTTTCTACTCTCTTTTCTCTTTCTCAATATTTGCTCCCCTTCTCATTTTTGCTTCCTAGGCCGAATACATTTTCTTTTCTTCTCTCAACTCAGTTGAAATCCTTTTTCTTTTCTTTTCCTCAACTGATTCTTCTCTTGGCCGAATAGTGTTGATCCTCCACATTTTTCTTTCCTTTTCGATTTTCTCTCCTAGCCGAATCTCTTTTCTTTCTTATCTTCTTTTTCTCTCGACTTTTAGTTCTTGTTTCTACTAACCAATTTCTCCTTCTTCGCCCTCTTTTTGTTCAGTTTCAGTTTGGTAGTGATTCTTAGCAATCGATGAGTTACTTGTTTTCTTTATTCTTTCTGTATGTTCAAATCTATTCTCTCTTATGTTTTTTTTCTAAAAGCTGAATGCTCATTCTTCTTATGTTCTTGATTATGATTCTTGCCCCTTCTTTATGATATGACATTTATTGGTTTCTAGGTGTTCCCGAGGAGTGAAGGAGTGCAAGAGATACTGAAGCCGTTGACACCCTTTCTCTCATCATTCAATTAGGGTAAGTACGTTAACTTACTCTCTTAGGGTGTAGGCCGAATACTTTCTGTGATTCTGTAAGTTAATATTTGTGGATTGAAGCCACAAGTATGAATAATCATGTCTAATAAGATCCACTAGTAATGCAGATTGTTGTCAAAGGGATCGTAATCAGCTTTCGTTAGTGGTATAAGTGGGCTAAGCCACATTAATCAATTGAGACAAGTATTAAATCATTTTGGATAGTGGTATTGGAAGGGATTGTCTATACCTTGTTGTTAAATCACCGATGGTGTAACGTGGTTGATTTAGGTTAGGAATTCTCGTGGATCTTAGCACGTTCTTGCAAATAGGTGTGTTTTTTAACTGAAAATCGGTAAAAGCCAAAACATTGAAAAATACGATGTTTGATGCCACATGGGTGTGTGATCGCTCGTGTCGTAATCTGAGCCCATGAAATAGGGGCGTTTGACCATAAAGGCCATCATGAGTGACCTCATGGGCTTAGGCTATTTTGGGCCATGTTAGGCCAGAAATGGGCCATGTGGGCCCAATGGGCTTGTGGGCCCCACACGGATAGATCACGCTGATGTTTGTAGGATATTGGACCCGACTGTATTGGTCACACGGCCAAGGTCATTTTTGGGCTTAGCGGGCCACATGAGCGTGTAGGCCTACATGGGCAGCATAATGGGCCTTAGGTCCATTTGCACTATTTTGATTGTTAAGGTTACACGGGTCGCTTGATATGACTGTGGGCTTTCTGATGGGTCGGTAACTGTACCTAAACCCAAAAATGGGTAAAATGATTGATATATCCCTCTTGGGTAAAATGACTATTATACACCTAAATGTAAAATAATTGATTTATTCTATGATATGTATGATTGTAATTGAGCATGACATTTTGCATACATGCATGATATTATGTCATGACATATTGCATTGCATGGGGATGGGTTGTTATATTTGGAGGAAGTGTACTGTACTACCCTTGTATCCAACAATATTTTAAATGGTTCAATGAGCAAAGTTCTAATATGAAATAATATGAGTTCGAAATGAACAATTACGGATATATAGTTAAATTTGCGTAGACCATGACACAAAGAGTTTACTGGTCTAATTGGTAAGTGGCGTGTGGAGTGTTCATGGGGTCAGGGTTCAAGTCTTGGCGTATGCAGAATTTTGTTTTATTTATTTAAGTGAACTCAAACTTTGGCTTGTAGTCTTTATAAATAATTGTAGGAGGAAGGTGACACAAATGAGCTTGTAGTCTAGTGGTGGTGGCATGACATGGCTATTGTGAGAGCTTAGGTTCGAATCCCATGGAATGCAAAGGGATATTTTATTTTATTTCTTTATGGTGAGAGAGGTAGAGTTTGACTAAAACTCTGTTGGAGGAGTTGAATTGGTCTTGGAGAGAGAATCAGAAGATTTGGAGGAGAGGATTGTGGAGGGATTTGTGGAGGAAAAGATGGAGTTTGAGGGGTTGAGGGAGTGTGCCGAATTTGGTTAGTGGGGAATAGGAATTCGCTTGGGGTAATTGGGGGTGAGTGTCGAATTCTTTTGTTGTCATTTCAGGTTTTGATTACATTTTGTTTCTCCTCTTTTCTTTATGTTGTTGAACCTATTCTGGAAATTGACCATTCGTGCAATTTTCTGTCATTTCTGGCAAGTGTTGAGTTCATCTCTTTTCTTTCTTTTTGCATTAACCTCTGCCGAAACCCTCCATTTCTCATTGGCTCCTCTGATTCTTTCAAAGCTTTGGCTTACTGCTCTCCTCCTCCTTACTATTTCTTCTGTAATCGGTTCCCCTCATAGCCAAACTTTCTTACCTTGTTTCTATATTTTCTGCTCCTTCTCTCTCTCGATTCTTCTATTATTTTTTGGCCGAAACACAGTACTGTTTCCCTCTATTTCAGTTTCGCAAGGATTTTGAGAATTGGTATGTACTTATATGTTCTTCATTCTTTCTTTTATCGATAACTCTGCTTTCGTTTGATTTCTTCCTTGATAATCAAATGATTCCTCCTTACACCTTCTAACTACAACATACATATCTTCTTTGGGGTACGACCATCATTGGGCTTGGGGATTTTGGTGGTGTGAAGGGGCGCAAGTGGTTAGAAGCAATCAAACCTTTATTTTATGTTCATCATTCAATCAAGGTAAAAACGATTACCTTATCTTTGGGTATAGGTCGAATATGCCCTATATGTTTGTAAGTTAGTATTTGCGGTTTTTAGCCACACTTATGAGTGACTTTTTCTAATAAGATCTGTTGTAATATAGATTTTCAACATAGGGGTGTGATCAAACTTGATCAGTGTTCTTAAGAAGAATAAGGGTTTTCTCTCAAATAAGGTAAGGAAGGTGTGTATTTTTGGGCTAAGTATTGAGAAAGTGACTAAACCAATCTGTCGTTGGCTAACATAAAACTTTGTTAGAGTGTAGGTTTAGTGCTCGTGGGTTAACCACACGTTCCAAAAATAGGTTTGTAACAATACCAAGTATCTGTTAGTCGGCTAAAAAGTCGAAAGAGTGTGTACTAACATCGTTTAAACTGTAGATCGGCAAAAGCTAAAAAGTTGAAAGGCCGAAAAGTCGAAAAGCCGAAAAGCTGAAAAACCAAAAGGTTGGGCTTTGAGGTCACATGGGCATGTGAATGCTCGTGTGGCAAAACCAAGCCCACGAACATGGGCATAAATCTGTAGAGGCCACCATGAGTACGCTCATGGGTGTAGGTCGTTATGGGTCATATGGGCCCAAGGGGCTCATGGGCCCCATACTAGTAAAAACTTACGTTTTGTGATAAATAATGGACTGGGCTGTGTAGTTGCACGAACGTGGTTAATTCTGGGCCAAATGGGCCACATGAGCGTATGGGCCCACTTAGGCCGCATATTGGGCCTTGGACCCAATTGCACTGTTATAACTGTTTTGGGTGCACGAGATGATCATAAACCTTCTGTTGGGTCGGTAGGTGAGTTTAAACCCATTTTGTTAAAAAAGACCGAATTACCCTCGAAGGGTAAAATGACCGAATTACCCCCAAAGGGTAAAATGACTGAATTACCCCCGTAGGGTAAAATGATCGAATTACCCCCGGAGGGTAAAATGACTAAATTACCTCCGTAGGGTAAAATAACCGATATACCCTCTTAGGGTAAAATGACCGATATACCCATATAGGGTAGAATGACCGATATACCCTCATAAGGTAAAATGACCGAAATACCCCCATAGGGTAAAATGACCGATATACCCCCGTAGGGTAAAATGATAGATATACCCCCGTAAGGTAAAATGACCGATATACCCCCATAGGATAAAATGACCGATATACCCCCGTAGGGTAAAATGACCATAATACTCCTGTCGGATATAATGACTGTTATGCTCTTATATTATATTTGATTGATTGAGCGTGTCGTATGATATTTATGTATTTTGTATACATGCACAACATACTACATGGGGTTGGAATATTGTTATGGAAGAAGTACTGTACTGATCTATTAGGGTCGCACGAGACGACTGTGGACTTACCTAAGGCTTTGTGCCGTTCTAAGGGTTTATGCCGTTTTTGAAGGCTTTGTGCTGCTACGGAGGGCTTTATGTCGCTATTGAAGGTTTTGTGCCACTACGGAGGGCTTTATGCCGCTATTGAGGGCTTTGTGCCGCTATTAATAGCTATGTGCCGCTATTAATGGCTTTGTGTCGCTACTGATGGCTTTGTGCCGATCATACTACCGTTACTGATGGCTTGTGCTGATCATATTACCCCTACTGATGGCTTTATGTCGAATACATATTATTACTGGTGGCTTTGCCACATATACTGTTACTAGTGGCTTTGCCACATATACTGTGCTGGCAGCTCGGCTGCGATATTGGTGTGTTGGTTGGATGGGTTGATTTTATCCCCACATGGTGTGTTGGTGGTACAGAGTGAGGTGTGTTGGTTAGATTGGGGTGGGTTGCACTTTTTTATGATTACACTGTACTATTACTGTAATGGGCTCAGGCCCAGTATGCCTCTGTATTCTGTATATTTGACTGACTAACTGTTTTTATATTAGGGGATTCTACACTGAGTTTTCGTAAGCTCACCCCGTTTTTAATTGTGTAGGTAATCCTTAGCGTTAAGTGGACCGGTGCTACGAGAAGCTCGAGGGTGGCCACACTACTGCTTCTGTTTTATTTTATTGAGCTTTTATTTACATTTCGATTTCATTTTGGGTTTTGATGTAAAAAGGCCTTTCTCTAAATTTTTAGTTTTAATTTGGCTTTTTATTTATCATAATTTATATTTGCTAGAAGTATGACGTGGTTTTCCAAAATATTAATTGTTTTCAAAATATTACGTTTCTGCAACATAATTTTTAATCTTCCACAACAAACATTATTTTTAAAGTGCAACAACGTTTAAATTTGATTAACAAATTTTTGATTACGTCGTAATAAGGTTTTTATTATAAAGCGAGTTTTCAAATGGGATCATGTTTTCGTAAAATACCTCAAATGGATTAACAAAGAGGCTTTAACCTTCAAACAGGATTTTATTAGCAAGAACAAGTTTTCGAAAAACACTCAAATGTGACACCGCCAGATTCGGCCATAACGTTTGGGCCGGGTTTTGAGTGTTACAATGGACGTTCACCCTTATACACATACAATTGATTTATGTTTTTTTGAGTTAATAATAATTCTCTTTGAGTTTTTCTTCAAGAATTGCTCTTGAGTTTCTTTTAGAAGCTGTCTTGACAATCTTTTAGGTTGTATGAATCATCTTCAAGCTTTTTCTTGCCAAGATCTATTTCTTGGAGGGGGAATTAAAGCCGTTGAAAGGAGTTGTGGATTCTTAATGTTTTCAAGGCTTCTTAGGTCATCATATTCTCTTTTCTATCCTTAATTTATTGTTTCTTGCTTATTTAAGTTAGGTCTTGTTGTTTTGGCTTGCTGATTTTATTGATTTTCGTTCTAGGTAAAAATTACTTCAAGAAAGACGTTCTCCTACCTCATTCCATCAAGAAACGCGTCAAAATTAGGAGTTTTAATCTTTTCTTGTAGGAGTTTTAATCTTTTCTTGTTGTTTCAAGCATTCTTGTACAAAATAGTTTGCTTTTGTCTTTAAAATCACTTATAACAAATCTGTTTGTGTTTTATTTTTCCAAATCTGGTTAGGGCATTTTCTTAAGGTCCAAGGACTATTTTTTCTGTCCAATGACGATTTTTTTCCATCCAAAAAACCCTAACGCATTCTCTTTTAGACTCTTTACCTGCTGGTTTATCTTTCTTTCGTTTTAATTTCGTTTGACTCTCCTTTGTGACAACTAATCTGTTTTCATTGTTTGTTGTTTTAGTTTACATTCGTCTAGAGATCTAGGGTAAATTCGTGACTTTGACAAACTTTACTATCCATTTCTGCATTCATCCACATCATTTTTTATCACCCCATCTCTATCATGCCAATCAATCGCCAACACTTCACCTATCGCCTCTCCCACATCTATTGCCATTTGTCTATCCATTTGTTTGAATGGTATGTTGTAAATTCTAACCCAAAAAGGTGTGATATTGAACACGTAATTCTCTAACCCTTGGTCTTTGACAAAAGGTAATAAAGCAAGTAGGCACTAATTAAAGAGCCAAGGAGAAAGATTAAGGATTGTCGTTTTGTCATCAATGGCACCAAACTTAACCAGAATCAGGGATTTAAATAGCCGTCCGATACTTGTATAGCGGCCACTATATAGCGGTAGCAGCGCCGTTCGAAACCACTACTGCTGAAAATAGCAGTGTGAAGCGGAGTCACACCAATAACGGTGGATCGCGACTGCAATTTAACGGGTAACGGCCAATTGCATCAATAACGGGCCGCTATTCCTATTATTTTAAATCCTCAAAGACATGCAAGGTTTTCGTGAAGGATAAAAAGTTTGGATTTCATTGTACCTGAGTCCGGGGGAATATAAAAGGCTCCGATGAAACTCAGGATCTTAGAGAGGTTGTTGATTGAGAGAAGAGCCAATAAATTTTTTCTTAAAAATCAAGGCCACTTTGAAGGTTTTCTACGACGCAAGAAAAGAAGTTATGTTTTCAAGGGTAAACCAAAGGGCTTTAACGTTTTTAATTTTCACATTGATTTATGTTGTTTTTAAGGTTTTATTTTTAGTTTTAGAGAACAGTGCTAGTGTTTTAGTTTCCCAGTGCACTGCCCATTTCATTCATTTATTTGAATAACATCTGTTATTGATGTGAAAGGGTGAGAGCAGTAGTATTTTCTTAGGGCCTATTGTTTTGTTTTCTTTTGGTTTTCCCATTTTACTTAAAAAAAAAAGGTTAGAAAATACTCTAAAAAATTATAATTATAATTATTATGTTTTATAATAAATTGTGCGAATTTAAAAAAAAAAATTACAATCGCGATACTCGCAGTGATTACAATAACATCTATTATGTCCGCAACCATAATAAACGCAATGCGACCAAAAACATGGCCGCAACCGCAATTTAAATCCTTGACCACAATAACACCTTCACTTAATGCCACAAAGCTAACCTCCTCCTTTGTGAACCATAGAGATTTTAAGACCCGTACATAGTTTCTCTATTTATTTTTTCTTTAGACATTTTCTTCCTTATAGCCTAAGCTTCATAGCCCTTAGGCTTTGTAGAATATTGATTAGAGCTAATCACTCTTTGACTCTTCTTCTGAAAAATTTAATCTTTTCAGCAGCACATTTATGTCCTCCGCCATATCCAAGGACAACAACGAAAGCGCACAAGAGAACAAATCTGACCCCCAAATCAGGCTAAGCAGGAGAGACTTTCCTCGAGAGCCACCAATACAACTTGCAAGATCACAACAGAGAGGAGCAGCAAGAAGGCACTAAGAAACCACTAGGAACAAAAAATATAATCAAGGCAAACACCAGCGAACCTAAACTGATAGAGGAACAAGACGCAACACGGAGGGTTAAGAAGCCATGCAAGCACCCCAAGAAAATTATTATCAGCAAAAAGAAACACCAAAACCCACCACCCAGAAGGACCCCCAAAAACTCAAGAACTAAGCTAAAAACGATAGCAAACAGAAAAAGCCGCAGCAAACAGTTCTAAGAGGAAGTAAAAATATAAGCAAAAATCTACAGGAAACCCTACGAAAAAAAACCTATGTAAAAGAAGAAAATAGTGATATGATTTAAAGAAAATAAGGAAAAGCGAGACGTAATAAATGCCCAAGAAGAGTAGAGCCTTGGGAAAATTAATACATGCAAAAATCACGTAGAAAAGTCAAAGAAAAACTTACCTGGCATCACTAGACCCAGAAAAACGACGACCTGCTCAAAGGTTTAAAAATCATGCAAGAAACTTGAAGTCAAAAGAACCATGCAAGAAAACATAAAAGTAATTAGAAAAATAAATTATGGTGAAAACGACAAAATCACCTATTGAGAAGACCTGCAATCCCATCAAACTCTCCCAGAATCAGACTTAGGCGCAGCATGTCCCAGCACATAACCGCCACCGTAAAAATCTTGGAATCCATGCACAAACACAGACGAAACCCCACCACAAAGCAGGGACTCACAACACAAACACCACCATCCAATTATTCTTAACAAGAAGAATAAAGACAGACACCTCAAACAAACAAAACAAGAATTGAATTCGACAAAATCTTGGAGTGTTTTTTTTCTGCTACCAGGCGACATTCAAAAGCACGATCCCGCTACAAAAATACAAATTACACTTGAGCTCTAGAAGAAAGGACCTAAATAACCACTTGGAGGGGGCGATATCGTCAATACAATATTTAGAGGCTTAATATTTGAAATATACTTTTAAAACTTTTAAAGTTCGAAGCTCTTACCAGTCCCCTCAGCTTCATCACGGTTATAAATCAGAAAACTAAACAAAAGAAAATAAAAGGTTTAATGTACTCTTTTAAAATTTAAAATTTAATTTTATACTTTAATTTAATCCATTTAATTTCATTGGTTTATTGTTTTAAATAATAAAATATAAAAAATTATATTAATATTATTTTTGTAATTAATTTTAAATTTAAAATATTTATTTTATTTATAAATAACGAAATGGTCCATATTAGCAAGAACAAGTTGAAGTTAAATTTCTTTTTAAATTGGGCCTCGGCCTCGCCTTACCTCATCCTTGAATACATTTATTAGTAATAAGGTCCCTCCAAAAATTGAGCTATTTGTTCCATTTATATTAAATCATATTTGAACAAACATTTTTAATTAATTTAAATTATTTATATATAAAAATATTTTTAATTAAATTTTAATTATAAAGTATATGAAATATTAGTGTAAAATAATTTTTTAAAAAATGATACAACTCTCTAAATCAAATCAAAATGAAATATATTAGTTATTTTTTTTTCAAAATACACTATACAAATTTCAAGACTTAATTTATTACCTTTGTATTTTGTAAAATGGAGTCCATTTTGATATAATTTTTTTATATAGTGTATTTTGAAAAAATATATATATCAAATTTAATTTAAACCTATTCAGAGTTGGTATCATTATTTAAAAAATATTTTATACTAAAATTTTAAATATTTTATAATTAAATTTACATAAAAATATTTGTGATATTAATTAATTTGATTTAAAATGATAAAAAAAACTTATTCAAATTGGATTTATTATCGACCGAATGAGTATTTTAAGTTTGGAGAAACCTTATTACCTATTCATAGAATAAATAACATATTTTTTTTTAATTTTTGAAAATTATTATACTTTTCATATTTAAAAATATTTTTAAATGAATTTTTAAAATTTTTTTCTAATTTAAAGAGTTTAAAAGCTTTTATATCTTTTATTGAAAATGCGAAAAAAATTAAATTTTAAAACAAATTTTTAATTTTTAATATATTTTTAAAGAATAAAAATTAAATTAACGAAAAAACTGTAAATTAAGTGGACTAAAAAATTATTTTATATAATAAATCACATCAATAATTTTAACGAAAAAATTGAAAGAATTTAATGTTTTTGAATAGAAAAATTAAAATATGAAAAAATGAAACCAAAATAAAATCCATCCAATCATTATTAATTGTATTGAAGTAAATGGCTTGTCTATTTGTTGGAAAGGTAAATGGCGAGTTGATTATCTTGAAAACCCAGACAACTAATGTGCACATTAATTATACGTAATAGATACGCTTGGTCATCGTTTGTAACGAACATATTCTCCGTTCTGTCATAAAAGTACAATTCGACAAAGCACGCCTACCAGGTTCTAAAAGGGTAATTTCGTACTTTAAAAACTTTGTGTAATTTTAAAATTCATCCTCATTTGGATTACTTCACTTCAAACGCCAATCTCATCATTACAACAAATAATTTTACCGGAACCAATCTCATTGGCCTAAAACCAAAACAGCTAGTCCCTTTCCCTTGATTTACAAAAAATGAAGAATTAGTCCAATCTTGGGTAAATCAATGAATTTGATTAGTTAATTTATTACATGCAAGTCAACAAACTTTAATAGTGTTTCTTGGAATAACTTCTTAGCAGCACTTGACCAAAACTTTTACAAACTAAAGCATAGGGACTTTTTTTTATCAAACCTCACAAAGTAAAGGGCTAAATTCAAAATTAGACCATTAAAATATATAACAAAAAAATTTTCAAAACCCAAAATTAAATAGCTTCAGTTTTCGAATGTAGACTTATGTCTTCCCTATCCGGCAATCCCTATCCCTTTCCTGTCCTTCCATTCTAAGTAATACATTCTATACAAGTCGTCGACCGCCGCACACTAGCTGAAACGAAGATGGAGCTTGGCTTGGAAACTATGGCGGCGGCAATCGGCGTATCGGTGCCGGTACTTCGGTTCCTTTTGTGTTTCGTGGCGACCATTCCGGTGAGTTTTCTGTGGCGATTTGTTCCGGGTACACTACCTAAACACGTTTACTCAGCTTTTTCAGGTGTCGTGCTTTCTTATTTGTCGTTTGGGATCTCTTCCAATCTGCTTTTCTTGGTGCCCATGCTGTTGGGTTATGCTGCAATGCTTCTTTATCGGCCCAAGTGCGGGATTATCACATTTTTCTTGAGTTTCGGTTATTTGATTGGCTGGTAAGTATTATTTTCATTTATTTTTCTTTCAAATTTCCCTGGAACAGTTCATACCTTAGATTTGATATATTCGTCCGGTTTTGTTTCAAAGTTCTGGTTTGGTAGGTAGTTTTTTTATTGATGCGTTTTATTGAGCTGAATTGTGAGAAATTTTCAAATTTCTGTGACACTGAACGCTTAAATTATGATGCATGATAGTTTCATACGATAGGAAGATTGTTCAATTTTATCTTATTAATTAATGATCACAATATATTTGCAATTTGGAAATCTTGCAGCCAGAACCTTATATTTTGGCCTTGCTTCATGTCAAATCGATTGAGGATTACATGTTTGTCCTTTTGATTACTTTAATAAAATGTATATATTTCCTTCCTTTACCATCTAAGATTATTGATATTTTGACCCTTGATGAAAATTTGTTAGAAGAGTATCTTAACACCTTAATGATTATATATGTACACGCATATTATATTCCTATATGTTTTTCTTTTCTGA
This sequence comes from Gossypium stocksii, assembly GCA_020496765.1. Lineage (NCBI taxonomy): Eukaryota > Viridiplantae > Streptophyta > Magnoliopsida > Malvales > Malvaceae > Gossypium > Gossypium stocksii. Next base: position 51,485,089 of record CM035624.1, read on the forward strand.
ATTTTCTTTGAAGGTTTGGTTTCTTAGTATTTCCTCATCATTTCTATTTTCTAGTGGGAGAGGTGGAGAATAACTTGATATTTGATTATCTATTGTAGTTTTTTTGTATGTGTGTCTGAGCTTCATTCATGATAATTCAGTTTTTTTGTGTGGAGAATAACTATTCATATATGTTTCTAGCCATGTCTATTACATGAGTGGGGATGCATGGAAGGAAGGAGGCATTGATGCCACTGGTAAGTGACGCAGGAGCTTTTATTTTTATCATAATATTTTATTATTTTAGTTCTATCTTATAATATTTATTTTAAGTATTAGATATATATTAGACGGCTAGGGTTATTAGTTATCTTTAGTATTTAATAGTAATAAAACTTTGTTTGCAAGAAAGCCTAATAACTTTACATGCAAGAAAGAAAGTTTATATAAGTTGTAGCCATAATTATTATTCTTATTTTTTGTTTTCTATAACCCTAAGTTTTCTAGAGTTCCATCTTCTTTCCCATTCGTTTTTTTATCCCTAATTCTTTCTATTATTGTTGTTTTCTCCCCTAAACCACACCAATTTGATCCTAATTAGATCCTAGGGATTATAATTAGTGTTTGCTATTAAGCAATGGTTGGATGCATTAGTGGTCGAGGAAGACAAAATTAGTGTCAAGAAACAGAATTGGCTGCACTACGTGTGCGATTGAGGAGTTTTCGCGTGCAGTTTATGCTTGGCTGCAACAGGAACAAAAGGGAACCTTGATGGAGATTTTGAAAGGTGCCCACAATCAGTTTGATATACCGGTCGTCTCATTGATAAATCTGATTTTGGTGTGGAAGAAAACCCCTTTCATGATGCTGGACTTGCAATTATACGATACGAGGTGGATCGAAGGAGTGGTTGATGCATGCCCCTCAGTTAAACGAAGGCAAAATCAATCTTGAAGTTGCTGAGTCTCTTTGCCAGATGCATGTAGAAGAGAAAGAATATGATATGTTAGAATCGATTTATGATGAATTTCTTGAAGAAAGTGAAGAACTTGAGGCGTATCTAGTTGAGGGAAAATTTTGGGTTGATCGTACAATGACAACCACAACCTCAAAAGAAGGGGAGGATTGGAGGCGAATTGGAAATCTCCTTGATATGTCAAAGGACACAACGTCCAATGATGATTTTGGAGTAAAAAGAACTTATTCGGTTTCTACAATTGAAACAGATTCTGTTGAGAGAATTCAATGCTGAACTTAAGAAAAAGCTAGAAAGTTTGAAGGCAAGTCATAGTGTAAAGGTGATGCTGCCTTTTAGAGGAAAATAATTTGTAGTCGATGTGAAAGCTAAGTTTGTGAAAGATGCTGAAAATCTGCTTTCAGTGTTTAGTTTATGATATATTTGCTGCTTGTTTGAGTAGTGTATTTGTTGACAAGTTTTTATAGCAACTGTTGTGTCTAAAGGTTCCAAAGATTCAGAAAACACAAGCAATCTTGGGGCTAGTTCTTTGGTGAAAGACACAACTCTAGTTTATGAGATCATTTCTTTAGAAAAGGCTTTGATTGACAATTGCAATCTAGAATCTGGTGGCAGTCAAGCTAAGAGGAACTCTATGCGAGAACTTGTTCTCTCTGTTGCCATTGAATATATTGGGATACGTTGTGTTTTGCAAGATGTTGTGCCATGTAAGAAACCTGTGGTTAAAGTTAAGGAAGGTAATGTTATCAAAGTTCTTAATCATGGAGAAGAGGCTGCAAAGAGCTGATCTAGAAAATTATGCTGAATTGGTGAAAGTTTCCTCACTGAAGATGAGTTTTCCAAGTTGAGGAGAATGATGCAGGAACATTTATTTTTATTATAATATTTTATTATTATAGTTTTATCTTATAATATTTATTCTAAGTATTAAGTATAACGTCAGATTGGTTCGAATCCAATTCGTGAGAAGAAGAAAAGCGAGTTGAGAGCGGGTCTAATACCTTTCTTTTCCGCGACAATACGTGCGTTTAGCAAGTTCAAGTATAGGGTCTTAGTCACTATACTGAATAAGTTGCCTGCTTCCATGTGACTGAGTCGTCCGAGGTGAGATGGCCTTTTTCTGGGTAGTTCGAGGGAAGAGGGAATCGCTATCGTCTTTCTAAAGGACGGGGATTTTTGTGTATTGCTTTGCAGACGCTAACTTGACTTCACTCACTTCAGAGACGGAAAAATAAAAAGGGGCGAAGCGCATTCATAACCGACATGTAACACCTTACATCTTCAGCGGTTTTAGGAGTTCATTCCTCGAGCAGGAACTAGTTGTACTAAATGAAATCCAATCCGTGTAATTAGTGGAAAGATTTCCCTATCTTATGGCTTGAAATAGTGTCACACAAGAAAATCCTCCCTCTTATTTTATTCTAATTCGAATTCTAACTCACTTAGGATGATAGATAAATAGGAATTAAATTGAACTCCTACATGATGAGAAAAAGTAAAAGGTCTTGAGAAGAAAATGATCCTATTTGACCATCGTACATTGCTAATATCTGGAAATGAAATAATCGCAAGTATCAAGTAACTGTCCAAGCTGCCAAAGTCGCTTAAGTGGTGTTAAATCCTATTAGTAAAATGGTTTCTTAGAATGTCCATCTATTCCCAATATCCAATAAAAATAAAAATTATCAAAGCATAAGATTTCTATATTCTCACGGGGACCCCCTGGAATTCTTTCCAAGGCATGTTGAATTATCTTTATAGATTCCGTCATTTCACTGATTTGGACTAAATAATGAGCTAATGAATCTCTTTTTTGCCACTAGGCTTCCCAAAGGGAAGGGAAGAAGGCCTTAGCTAGTCAGAAGTGAGCTCCTTTGTCGACTCAAATTCCTTCCCTTCCCTATCTTCATGATAATAGTAATGCCTGCTAAAATTTTCCTTGGGTATGACTGTCTTGTTCAAAGATTGTTTATCTAGACACCATGGAAAAGATCAGCCCCTGCTGCAGTGTGAAAGAGTGGCGGGGAATGGCTGGGCTTAGGAGTCAAGTCAACATAGTATGGAAAGTGGGGTTGACCTTCTAGTGCCTTGTAGGGAAAGAGAGGTTCTCTAGGCTTTAGGATTTAATAGGAATAAAACTTTGTTTGCAAGAAAGCCTAGTAACTTCACTTTCAAGAAAGAAAGTCTATATAAATAAGTTGTAGGCTTTACAGCCATAATTATTATTCTTATTATTTTCTTTGAATTAATAGAAATACTCTACCCAAGTTTTCTAGAGTTCCGTTTTCTTTCCAATTTGTTTGTTCAGTCCTAATTCTTTCTACTGTTGCTGTTTTCTCCCCTAAACCACACAGTAAGTATGTTTGGAATTTGTCCTTCACTTTGAGAAGCTGTTCTTTAATTTTTCATTACTAAGGTTGAAATTGAAACAAACTGTAGATCTGCTATGCTTCAGTAAAATGAATAAATTTGGTAAATCTTCACATTGCTGCTCTCAGTTGTGATGCACTTCAACCCTTGGTTTATTGATATTTGTGGGCTGTGATACCAAATCTGTTCCAACATTGTCCTTCAATTAATTTTTTCAGATTTTCTGCAGTTTTCTCATATGTTCTCTAGAGAATGCTTCTGTAGTACTTTATAGATGCTGTTTAATTATGGAGCTCTGTCTTCTAATATTTAGGAGCATTGATGGTGTTGACACTGAAAGTCATTTCATCTGCAATAAATTACAATGATGGGTTGTTGAAAGAGGAAGACTTACGTGAGGCTCAGAAGAAATATAGGTTGGTTAAGTTGCCTTCATTGATTGAATATTTCGGGTACTGCCTCTGCTGCGGCAGTCACTTTGCTGGTCCAGTTTTTGAGATGAAGGACTACCTTGAGTGGACTGAAGGGAAGGGGGTAGGTCTATTATTTTGTTTGTGCACTTGCATGCCATTTCTACTCTGAAGTTACCAGTATGCAGCTTAGATAATCTTGTCAATTTTTTTCCCTTTCAAGATTTGGGCTCCTTCAGATAAAGGACTATCACCATCACCTTATGGGGCAACTTTCCGAGCACTTGTACAAGCTGGTATTTCCATGGCAGTGTATCTTTATCTTGTTCCATATCATCCCTTGTCACGGTTCGGTGAACCTGTATACCAAGAATGGGGATTCTGGAGGAAGCTAAGTTTCCAGTATATGTCTGGCTTTACAGCACGATGGAAATATTATTTTATCTGGTCAATTTCAGAGGCATCCATTATTATATCTGGCCTGGGTTTCAGTGGATGGACAGAATCTTCACCACCAAAACCAAAATGGGATCGTGCGAAAAATGTTGACATCCCAGGGGTTGAGTTAGCAAAGAGTGCAGTGGTGTTACCACTTGTCTGGAACATACAAGTCAGCACCTGGCTTCGTCACTGTGAGTCTTTCTAGCCACATTGAAGCAAATACAGGCCGAAGTCATAAGATGAGTAAAATTTTTTACTTGTGTTGGTGCAGATGTTTATGAGAGACTTATTACAAAGGGGAAGAAACCTGGTTTTTTCCAGTTGCTGGCCACACAGACTGTCAGTGCTGTTTGGCATGTGAGTCATTTTACTTTGCTGAAAACATTTACTCTCTCCTTTGTTAATATAAAAATATGATGGACAGATTTCACCCAAAATTTCCATGGTACATCTCTCATTAGTTCCTGCCTTCTTTTTTATTTGTGTGTGTAAACAGGGACTGTATCCTGGGTACATGCTTTTCTTTGTTCAGTCAGCTTTGATGATTGCTGGTTCAAGAGGTACTGATATCGGTGTCCTTATTGTTATTGGGATCTATTTGTTATTATTTGTTGAACTCTCCCATTTCCTTTCTGAGCAGTTCTTTATCGATGGGAGCAAGCTACAAATATGGGTCTTGTGAAGAAAGCACTTGTCTTCATCAACTTCGCTTACACACTGTTGATTCTCAACTACTCCGCTGTCGGATTTCTGGTTACTCTCTCTCCTTCTCTTAGCTATAGGCTTGGGTTTGGTTTACGGGGAAACTAAAAACTAAAAACCCTAAAAAAATGGAAAAGAAAATTAATTTAAAATGCTTTTATAGAAAATGAAGCTTGCAAATGAAAGAAAATGAAAAGGGATTTACTTTGGGGGCGTTTTTGAATGTGAAGAGGATTGAACTTTTAGTTGGTAGAACCTAGGATTTCCTTCGGGAAGAACGTTTCTAATATGCTTTTACTTATTGTATGGTACAGGTATTAAGCTTGCATGAGTCACTTGCGTTGTATGGGAGTGTGTATTATGTTGGAACCATTCTTCCAATAACATTGATTCTCCTTGGTTATATAGTACCTGCAAAGCCTGCCAGATCTAAAGCTCGTAAACAGCAGTGAGACTAAACCCACATTTCTTTCCGCAGTGAGATTTGTAACCTTTGGAATTTTTCTAGCTTGTTTCAACCTTATTTTATCTTCAGATTTTGGCTTACAGTTTGTATGAATCAATTTCAATCGTTTTTGGTTTATCATCTTTTTCTTTTGTTAAGCAATTCTACTTTTTGTGTCATTTTTTATGTCAAAAAAATTATTATTAGCGTAGGCTTTAACTACATACTAATATCCATACATTGATCTAGTGCACTATAAATCTTGCATTCTTCTTTTCGGCACAACAAATAGTTTAAGGCCAAGCGAGAACATCTAGCAACTGGATGCTTGTTTTGCCAGTTGTTGGACTGCTGTAGACATTGGATAAATGTCGTGTTCGTAGAGTCTGTATCCAGTTTACAGTGTACTGTTAACTGACCTTTAAGCAACTTGAGCCATCTTCTGGACGTATCCTCGTAAGTACAACACACAAATTAAGCCATGATGATCTGAGAACTTGTTTGATTAGTTGTAGTGAATCCTACAAGCACCCTCTTAACTTATGTTCTAAGAACATTTCTGTGGCGCCACCATATCTGTTCCTCCTTGTGCTAGCAATCAAATCTAGAATATTCGACGACACCTGTCCAGACGCGGCACCTATAGTGCACGCGCCACTTTGATCCCAATTTTGGCTTATAAATGCCATGAAGTGTATTTATTAATTCTTTCCACCGCTTGAATTCGTTTAGGTATTATCCAATTAAAATGGACTTCATTTTTATGCTTCATAGGACATCGACAAGGAGTTTGGAATAGCAGATCTTCGAATTGACTCATCCTTCGATCATCTAATCATCTTCGTATCCATTATCCTATCTCCAAGACTCTTGAGTTGTTCGACAATAACACGCCCTAAACCAAATTGCCTTAGTATCATCGATCACCCATTTTTTTACTTGAACAACACGATCTCGTGCAGCACCGTGATTACTTTTAATCATGATCAACCTTTCTTTTGTCTTTCTCCCAGACTATCTTAGGTCCTGTCGATCCTTGCTCCAAGGGCATCTCTCTTGGTCTGGCCTTGGCCCAAGGGAGGAAAGTCACTCCCGTCACATTTGGCACTCATGCTCGCAAGAGGTCTTAAGCATCATTTCCATCGATGATCTTTGACCACTAACCATCATGGTCCAAGTTGCAAGGTATCTTTGCTCAAGGCTTGGTGGAACCCAACACTAAGTTCGTGTTGCTCAACATGTCTCATGTGTCGGAACCTAACTACTTGATCATTGATCACTCGCCAACTACGGGTCGCTTCTAGCTCATTGTTTTGTTCATATGGGCCACTTCAAGGGGCAAGCACATTCGCTCTACTCAAGGCTCGTCTCAAGCATGATGGACATCCAACATTATGCACTCAACACAAGTCTTATAATACCCCAAAACCTGACCCAGAAGTCCGGTTGGATTTGAAGAGTCACCATGGTTGCTAGAGTGACACGCTTGATCAATCATTTAATCTGGTTGCTAGAGTGACACGCTTGATCAATCATTCAATCATTACAAATTAAAACACAAACTTTTAAAAACATATAAAAATAATAATAAAACATTAAACAAAAGTTGATCAAATAATCAAATAAGTTTAGAAATAAAATTCAAACACTTAAGTCAATCAATTAACAAATCCTAAGTACATGCCAACTTTACTAAGTAAAGGGCCTTTACAAATAAGAATTGCAGAGACTCTTTGGCAATGCTGCTGCTCGACCACAAACTGACAAACTACCAATCAACGGAACTAAAAATTTGAGCATTGAGATTTTCACAGCTCAATGGTGATCTAATAATACATTTTAAGCTACCAATGTATAAGTTAACAATAAAAGCATTCTAATCAAGTACAAACATATATATTTATGTAACAATTCGAGGGGTGGTAGTCACATTCAATAGAATTTTCTAAGACACAATACAATCATAAATTAGGCACAAAATAGCATTTAAAATAACAATGAAACATTATCAAGGCATTCAATTAGCAACGATACTGTTTTGTGTTAAACTAAGCTTAATTTGATAATATTTTGTGATATGTCAAATTAAAGTGTTTTTGAATAAAAGTTAAAGTTGAACAAAATTGGGCAAAATTGAAAAAATCAAGTTAAAATGGTTTAAATTGAGTTAAACATTTTCAATCATACTAAAACTATTTTTAAACAAGTCAATACTGCTCCAGGCCAAAAAGTATCGATACTTTTTGACCAAATATCGATAGTTTTCAAATTATCGATACTCATTCTAATATCAATACAAAATTAACATTATGTTTTCATCGATTTACAAAAGTATTGATACCTTTTCAAAAAGTATCAATACTTTTTACCAAGTATCGATAATCTGTTTTTGGTATCGTTGTAAACTAACTTTAATGGTCACTAAATCAGACATTAAATGTTATAATATTGATACTCTTAAAAAAATATCGATACTTTTTGTTGTAGGTGAATTTAATGATCTGGTATTTTCATAACCAATGGTTGGAAATGAATTAGAGGGTATAAATACTATCTTCCAAAGGTCTTACAACAAGAAAAGAGATCATCAAGCTTAAAGATCAATCAAAACAACCTTGGTTCTTAATTATTTCATATTCTTCTTGTAAACACTTGTGAGCTTTCATTGTATTCATTCAGCTTAAGTGTTATTCGTTGTATTTGTGCTTAATTGCCAAACACAATAATCTTGTAAGGATTACTTCTTAGTTTGTTATTTGTTATTCTCTTTGAGAGGGTTGAGTCTTAAGGTTTGAGTAGAAACCTTAAGGGAGTTTCAATCTTAAGATTTCGGGTAGAAAATTTAAGAGAGATTTTAAGGTTAAACCTTATCCTCAAAGGTTATTAAATGAGTGAATTTGGAAAAACCCTTAGTTATGGAAAATTAAGGTATTAGAGTAGGCAATTGGGGTCAAACCACTAGAAACCGAAGCGTTCATTGTTTCTATCATTTCTTTCTAGCTTTCTTAAATTTTTAAGAAATCAATTCACCCTCTCTTAGTGATTTCGAGTTGATCTTTCGAGCTAACAATCGGTATCAGAACTAGTATCTAAAGACGGTTTAACAACCAAGAGAAGATCATCGAAGAAGCTCAAATGATAATCAACTCATTCTACAACGATGACAACTACTTCCGGGTCAAATTTCTTTGGTGAGTCTCAATCTATCTCCAAACCTCCTTATTTCAATGGTGCTAATTACTGCTATTGGAATATAAGAATGATGTTATTTATCTAGCAAATAATCTTACTGTTTGGGACATTATTATGGATGGTCCTTCAATTTTATCCAAATAAGGAGAGCTTTTAATTCCAAAAAGCAAAAAGGAATGGAACGAGAAAGATAGGAGAAGCATTCAACTCAATTCCAAGGTAATGCACATTCTATTTTGTGCACTTGGTCTGGATGAGTATAGTAAAGTTTCCTCTTACTTAAACGCCAAGAAGATATGGGACAAACTTGAAGTCACCCATGAAGGCACTAGCCAAGTGAAGAAGTCTAAAATTGGAATCCTTACACTTAACTACGAAACTTTCAAAATGAAGCCCGAAAAGGATATTAAGGAGATGTCCAATCGATTTACTATCATCATAAATTGATTGAAGTCTTATGGAAAGACTTATCCAAATGAAGAGGTGATAAGGAAAATACTTCAAAGCTTACCTACATTATGGGATGCTAAGGTGACCACAATTGAAGAAGTAAAGAATCTAGAAACTTTGACAATAGATGAGCTCATCGGTCTTTGCTTACACATGAGATGAGACTCAACAAAAGGGCTGAAGAAGAAAAAATTATGAAGAAGAATGTTGGTATTACTTTAAAATCCGCCACAAATGAAGATAGTGAATCAAGTGAAGAGGTGGATGAAGACAAAGAGATAGAGATATTTGCTAGGAGATTCAAGAGGTTCATGAAATCTAATAAAGGAAAAATATTCCAAAAGATGGAAGAATTGAAGTTTGAATCTACCAAGGAAAAGATCTCATTATTTACTATGAGTGCAAGAAATCGAGACACATCAAGTTTGATTGCCCTCAATAGAAAAAGAATGGATCAAGCACAAAAGCTTAAATCTTATGTGGCTACTTAGAGTGATGAAGATTTATTCGATGATAAAGATCAAGAAGTAGCCAACCTATACCTTATGGCCATCAATGACTCTAAGGTAACTTCTAACTCATCTATTTCAAATCATTATTCTTTTGATGAGTTGCAAGATGCCTATGATGAATTAGGCTTGGAGTTTGAAACTATGGTTTCAAAATATAAAAAAAAAAAAAAAACTGTTTCTAAATTGAAAGATGAAAATAGTTCACTCTCCAAAGCCAATTGTGAACTTGAAAGTAAAATTCATGACATGCAAGTTATTTTAAACAATTTACAAAAAAAGAACCAATACTTGCATAATTTGATTTCTAACTTTTATGATGATTATCAAAAGTAACTTGAGTTGCTTAAGAGTGACAAAGCCCGCTCTAAAAAAAATTTTGAAAAAAGTTTGAAAGAGGAGAAAATTCAAAACAAAACTTTGTTAAAAATAACTTGAATTTCTATAAACATAGAGATCTTCAAGTTTTTACAAAAGAAAAATTGTTAAGAGTATATGGGTCCCTAAAGGACTCATTATTACTAAAGATAAGGATATCCTTTCTAAATGGATACCAAAAGGGCTAAAATCTTGGAAACTAATATCTATAGATCCAAAAGAAATTGGGTACCAAAATAAAAAATTTAGTTCTATGTTTGTAGGGAAAGATGTATTGCTTCAAGTTGAACAACACAAATGTAAATTCTATGTGATTGTACCTTAATGTTTTTGGTATGTTAGTTCACTTGTTCTTTATTTTTTAACCTCTATCTTTGAACTAACTATGTTCTTTTCCTTTTAAGCTTTATTTGAGTATTTTTTTTATATAACAAAAAGGGGAAGAAGAGAAAGGTAAATTTTATGGTTGATTGATTTTGATTAATTGATTATATGCCAAATTTAGTGACCAAGTTTTCAAAGTAAAATGACTGTCAAACTTGACCTTTTTTTTTTAAGCCTTAAATTGAAAATGAATTTTATATAGGGGGAGCTTAAATTGAAAATGAATTTTATTAAGGGGAGAAATTTATTAAAAAAAATAAATTTACCAAATGTTTTGTTATATAAAAAAAGGAGAGATTATTAAACTAAGCTTTATTTAATAATATGTTTTGATATAACAAATTAAAGTGTATTTGAATAAAAGTTAAAGTTGAAAAAAATTAGGAAAAATTGATAAAATCAACTTAAAATGGTTTCAATTGAGTTCAACATTTTTAATCATATTAAAACTGTTTTTAAACAAGTCAGTATTGCTCAAAGCCAAAAAGTATACTTTTGGCCTAATATCAATAGTTTTTAAAATATCGATACCCATTCTAATATCGATACCAAATTGACATTATGTTTTCAATGATTTACAAAAAGTATTGATACCTTTTACCAAGTATCAATAATCTATTTTCGGTATCGTTGTAAACTAACTTTAACGACCACTGAATCAAACATTAAATGTTAATAGTATCGATACTAGTAGAAAAAGTGCCGATACCTTTTGTTGAAGGTGAATATAATGGTATGGTATTTTTATCCCCAACAACTCTATTTATGTTTCCAACAATCCCAATGGTTGGAAATGAATTAAAGGGTATAAATACCATTTTTCAAAGGTCTTACAACAAGAAGAGAGATAATCAAGCTTAAAGATCAATCAAAACAACCCTGGTGCTTACATCTTTCATATTCTTCTTGTAAATAGGGGTGAGCAAAACTCGATTCGACTCGAAAAAATAAAAAAAATTGAATTTCGAATTAAATTAATCGAGTTATTTGAGTTAATCAAGTTATTCGAGTCAACTCAAATTTTTTTCTAATTTCGAGTTCGAATTGAGTTGAGTTTTCAAATTCAAATAACTCGAATAAATCGAGTATCAAACTATAATATTTTATATTTTTACCCCAAACTTCCAAACCTTTTTATTTTTCCCTCAAAATTTTTACTTTTTCCCATTTTCCCCTAAAACTTTTACTCCCCTCCCATCCCAACCCCCCCATCTACCAAAAATTCATTTCCCACCAAAATTTTACTCTCCCATTTACTTTTCTTCAAAATTTTACTCCAAAAAACCTTCAAAACTTTTTATTTTCCCTTAAAACTTTTACTCCCTTCCCATCTCACCCCCATCTACCCTAAGCAATCCCTTCCAATTTTTTTTAATATTTTCCCTCCAAAATTTTACTTCCTCTTATTTACTGTTCCTCAAACTTTTACTCCCCAAAACCTTTTATTTTCACTCTAAACTTTTACTTCTCATCCTTTACTCCTAAATAATAAATCAAAATTATCCAAAAAAAATCTCTAAACATAAATAGTAATAATTTTATTTATATCTACTATTTATATTGTTAAATTAAATTTCACATTTTATATTATTTATATTCTTGAATTGTTTAGTCATATTGAATATTTATATTAAAATTGAATTATTAATGATGCCATAAAATATTCGTGTTAAAATTTTATATTGGTATCAATTTCACATATTATCTTTAAAATAATTTTTATTAAAAAATTGTGCAAATTGAGTCTTTTATTGTGATGTTTTAGTTAGTTTTCTTAGTTTTTTTTATATTCAACAAAATGTGCAAATTGAGTATTTTATTGTCTTCAGGGGTTGCATGAGGCCTAAGGGTGAGTTAATGCACTCTGTGAGTGTGCAGGAGACCATTAGAAGGTGTACTAAATGGTAATTGGTCGCTATGTCACAACACGGATGACTCAATGCCACAACATAAGGAGCAGAATGGAGAAAGCTTAAGACTGCCTTCGATGTCGCGACATAGACTGAGGGTGTCGCGACATATCCCTGAGGATAGCTGAATAGGAGTATACTAATTGCTATGTCGCGACACAAGCCTTAATGTGTCGCAACATCGACTTTGTTACAAAAATTAAACACGAAGCAAGGGCATTTTGGTCTGCACAATCAAACTTAAAGTTCGGGAACGTAAGCTAACCTAAGGTTAAGGACAATGGCCACCTGAAGGTTATAAATAGGCTCATTTGTCACTTGTTATTGACATCATTCCTTTAGCTTAGATTCTCTATGTAAAATTTAGTTTAGTATTTTCTTTCATTCTTAGGTTTTAGATTTATTTTAGTTGTTCTTGTTGATTTCACAAGATCTAAATTATGGAAGCATTTAAAATTTATGGATTTGCAATTAATCTTAATACAATCAAGCTCTTTTATTTACTTTATCTGATTGATTTAATTAGCACGCTTTCTCTTTACATCGATTCTATATTGTCTATGAAAGCCATGAGGAACTAATCCCTTTATGGGGGATTAGCGAGTGGAGGTATGATCTGTTAACTGTTTTGTAGGGTTACTCCACAGATCAGCTGTTTGGGAAAGGAAGAACATGAAATAAACCCTAGGCCTGACAACCCCGGGAAGTCATCAAGGTGGGAATTAACCCAAAATTGGTATGGTCCATCCCTGAACACCTTCACCCCAAGCCGGTTTGGATAGTGCGGTCAGAAGATAAGTAGTTCTTACTAACTTGTTGGTAAGTCTTGAAAAGGGTTATATCTCAAGCCTTTAAACTTGATGAATTGCCTATACTTAAATAGATATATTTGTATTTCTAGGTTATTATTAGAATATTGCATAATAAAGCTTGATTGTGCCTTTAATGTCATTATATGTTACTTTTATTGTTGGGAAGAAAGGAATTGGTTGTTGTATACAGTAGGTGCATGAAGGACAAAGAGAATGAGAAAAATGATAAAGGGAATGAAGGAAGTGAAATATTGCCATGGCAAAAAGTTAGATAGATTGCCAACAAAAAATGCCATGGCAATTCTAGGAAGATGTTGACGTAGCATTCAATCTTTGTCACTCTCAACCAGCTATACGTGTACTAGATAAATTCACCTAAAAAAGAGGGAGCAAATACGTGTGTTGAGAGAGGGGGGAACTGCCCTATAAAAGAATAAAGAGAATAAAAGAATGAGAGTTTTTCTCTCCAGAAAAATCTCGTGGAAATGTTAGAGAAAAGAGAAAGAGGGTAGCAGCATAAGAAGAGAACAGAGATGCAAGGAAAAGGATGACACATTCAACCTTGGGTCTTCCACGATTTGGTAGTGTTGGAGTTGAAGCTAGAGTGGCAAAAGCTTCATGCAATTCTACCTTCATTCTATTAATTGATATCTTTTATTTTTAAACCGTGGATGATGATGTTGAATGATGTTGATATTTTCAATTTTAATTTCCAACCCATGAGCTAATCTCATCGGACTAGAATTACTGGATGAATTTTTATTACTTTTAATGACCATGATATTATATTGAGTAGATCTACTATTTCATTCGATTTAGGTTATCTTAAATACATACATGCAAGCTTTAGACATAGATGAATGCATGGCATGCTTTTAGACTTGATTTAATTCTAAAAAAGGCTAAGTGAGTTGGATCGTAATCGAATGATACATGCGAGTACTCAAACGAATACTCGTAGCACTCTAGACATAGAGCTGTGTTTTGTATAGAGAAAGGAAGGATAGTGTTAGGTATCGTTCTTGAGACTTGTAGACATACAAAGTCTTGGAATGGTAGCTTAAAGTCTTGCTCTCGAAAGAAGTAGACTGCAGTAGTTATACTCTAAACAATAATTTGGTTAAGGTTTTGCCATGGCATTATTATGTTATAAAGATATAATCTAAGTAATTCCAACCTTCCCTTTCAACAACATAAGTCCTCCTAACTTTGTCTCGTAGATTTGCCACATCAATTTATTCAGTATTTGATATTAATATCTCATATATTAATACTCCTCATCAAATTGTTATTCTGTTCATTTTGCTATAGCTTAATTAGTATAGTTCATAGTGATAACTCAACCATTATAATCCATTCCAATCTATATGGTGACAATCTCACTTATCACTTTATTACTTGATTCGACATCTATACTTGCACATTCGCATTACATATTCACACGCGACACTCGTTATGTTAGTGGAAGATCAAAAATTCCTACTAAGGTAACGACTAGTTGATTGACGAGGAACCAAAAATGACAATTGATGGAGATTACCGAAGGGAGCTAATCACCCATAATCAATATTTGATTTATTCTCCCTTTTCTATCTCTTGAAGTCTATGTCTTTTATGTTACTTCGTCTTTATTATTATAAAAATCCTAAATATCTTTTATTTTATATTTTCATACTACAACTATTTTAAAAGTACCTATTAGATCTTTTAGTGTTTAGGTTAGAATTGATCTGACACTTGCCTTCCTTGGATACGATCTCAGAGTACTCACCTACTTCATTGTAAATCTATATTACAACTCGACCCGTATACTTGTAGAAACCACCTTGTCTTTCTATATTTTATTTCAGTATTCACACTTTGGACGTTAGTATGTTCAGAGGCGGTCAAGTTGTTGGCGTTGTTGCCGAAGAGGAAACATCATTAGATTGACTTTAATTTTTTCATTTTAAAAGAATAGTTAGGAAATTTTTAGGTTATAGTTACTACTTTCAATTAACACTTCTAACATTTGTTTATTTTTTTAGTAATCTTAAACACCATCAACCAAATAATTAGTTAGCACAAAGTCATAAATGACTTTTATTATATGTGGTTCGATAAAGATTTCAATTATGACGAAGATATTTATAAAGAATGAGTTAATGAAGCTTGGGAGATTTAGGAGAATCAACGATTAATGATGCTTGAATTAAGTCAAATCTAAGGGGAAACCCCAGTTCTTCCCCAAGATGATAATGACCACGATGATATGCCATCAGAAAGCTACCAATAGGTGCTAAGTCTGAAATTGAGTAGAGAGGAGAATGTCATCATAGATGCTTGTGAAGAAGGAGAACTCCCAGACTATTATCCACTTCAATAGAAAAAAGAATATTTAGACGAATTAAGCGAAACTTTAGAAAGAAAAGATATGGAGCTAGTGGAGGAAATAAATAGTGAATCAAAAAATCAAATAGACATAGAACTCATCATCCCAGAAATCTCAGGTAATGCTGATGAAGCTGAACTAAAAGAATAGTATAACATAGACCCACCAACAGAGACAATGATAGTTAAGACTAAGTTAATAGAAGAATGTCTATTGATTCAAAAATTCATAGAACAAAAAGAAGAGAAACTAGTAGTCCCAAAGGATAAGCTTGAATTGACCATCCTTTTCACAACCTTAGTTCTAAATCAAGCACCCTAGAAGTTTATAGATCCAATAATTTTCCAGATGTTGAAAGAATGAGAAAATAAATATTGACAGAACTTACGATCATATAGCAGGTTTCAATCAAATTAAACAATCGATGTGTATAAGCATTAAGCTATGGCTGTTACAGAGTGTTTGAGTCTTACAAGAACCATCAAAGGGAATTGTTTATAGGCCAATGGATGAATTTAAAAGTCCATAGAAGCAGAACTTCATAGCACAACACAATATTTTTTCCATATCCCTTTGTGAATCGCTTTAAAAAGTACTCCTGAAAAGCCATATCTGATCATTGAGAAGGATAGAAATACCATAGACAACAATTGTGAACCACAATCCTCAACCTTTTTTAAAAGTACATATGATGAACACCAATTAAAGCAGTTGTGTGAATATGTGGCTTTGCAAATCACTAATAGTTATGACTTGCGAAAAGAGTTGTCGGTCGTTAAAGCAGGCTGGAAAAGTAAATTTAGAGAAAGATACAATCGCAGACAAATAGAATGGGAAGATGGGTGTTGGACTAATACATATAGAAATAAATTATAAGGATCACCCTAGTGCATATTGACTGAGCTAACGGATGAGTCCGGCAATAAGACCTAACATCTTCCCATCGTTTGTTTATTACTAATTGTACTAATTGTATACTCTGCTAACTAAGTTGTTAATGTATTACAGGTAGGTCAAACACAGATCTGACAAGCACTTGAAGCATTCTAAATATCCGAAATTTGGAAAACAAGGTCAACGTCGTGACACAAACAACTCTGTGTTGCAACATCGAGGGCAAAGGCAAAGAATTACAAAAATTATCTCGGTGTCGCGACGCCACTTCCTTATGTCACGACGTAGCTGATAGTCTCCCAAATTTTCAAAACTGCAGTGTGTGTCACAACATTGAACCCTAGTGTCGTGAGATGAACAATCTAATAAGGATGTCGCGACATAGAACCCCTGTGTCGCGACATTGCTGTAATTTTATACAGGGTCAACCCGACCCAATTATGCAACCTGACTTTTCAACCTTAGAAATACTTAGTTGTTTACCTCAAAAACACCCATTTTAAGCATAAAAACACCATATTAACATAACCTAACCTAATTTTAACATCCAACACTCTCTTACAACTCTCTAAAACCTCTAATTCCCAAACACCCTTTTCCACCAAAAACTTAGGTTTTCAATACTTCACCCTCATTCATAAAGGCCACATTAGAGGAGAACATCATCAATCAATCAAAGCGGACACACATACGGATTCAAAAGATTGAGGTTAAAGTATTCTTAACTCTCTTTTACTGTTCCATTGATTACTGTTCATATTTTTTCTAGAAACTTTGTTTTAGAGAATGCCTCCTAGAAAAAGTAAGAGAACTACAGTACAAAACACTCTGATAGTTTTGGACCTTGAAAATTTTGAGAATTTAGAAACGAAAAAATATTTTCTTAAGTTATAGGGTAAGCCTTTAATCCAGAAATGACGGTTTGAACCTTTAATGATTTTGTGCAATGAAATTTGAACTTTGATTAGATACCATAGTTGGGAGCCATTCTGTATCACTCCCAAGGAAACTGTTGTGGTCTCAGTAGTGCAAGAATTTTACGCTTCTTTTAAAGACCAAGAAATATGAAAAAGAATAAATTGAGACACTATGACAGTAAGGGGTGAAGAGGTGTTGATCACTCCTAAGGAGATATGTGAATTCTACAATTCATCTTTTTATGACAAAGACTTCCTTAGTAGCATCGATTCAAATAAATTTGAGAATATAAACATGGAATATGTTATTAAGTAATTGACTCAAGGTAGAGGTACATGGAACTATATGCCTAATACGAAGTTGCCCACTAATTTCAATCAAACAATAATGTCCTCGTTGCAAAAATGTGGATGCAGTTTGTCAGCACTAGAATTCTGCCTGTTGTAAATGTTTCTAATGTGAATAATTTTTGAGCTATTTTCTTATATGGCATTTTGCAGTGCACACAATTTTGTGTAGGAAAATGGATTTACCGAGAAATGAGGCAGTGCTTGCATAGCCAAAAAGATGGAATCTTTTTTCCTCATTTGGTGACTGAATTGTGTCGATAGGCAAGAGTTCTAATGGGCGAGAATTAATAGTTCATTAAACCAACAAAAAGCATAATCGGAGATTTGCTATACACCCAATATGTCAAGTTTAAAAGGAAGAAAATCATGAATTGGAATCAAATGAGGAAGGAAAATATGGATGTCCTAGTCTCACTAAAGTGAAAGAAGAATACGATAGTTTGAAGAGGAACCCGCAGGAGCATAGAGGAGAAGCTTGATGGGATGATTCAATGGATGCAGGAAATAGGCCCAGTACTCCATGAATTTACAAAAAATGAATAGGTTATGCACTCCAAATTATCCCACAAACATGTTTAGCCTAACACCGACTCATCAGGATGAGGGGGCAAATTTCGAAGAGGAAGGTGTTACTCAAGAGTACCCTGGGACAAAGGACGGATATGAAGCAACATTCTAATAGCAACTTTCTACACCAGAGGGGCCCGTTATTCGAAGCCCAACTCACTATGCGCCTTCGAAAGGTAGGAGCTCTCACCAAACATATGTCAAAAGAAAGGGAAATACTTCGATGGAAATGAGGCAGGCACCACATTGGGATGATGATGAGTGGGATTGAATATATATATATATATATATATATATTTGTTTTTAAGAACTTGTATTAATTTTTTATTTAGACCTTGTAGGAGTAGGATTAATAGTATATTTTTTATATTGCATTTAAGTTTTCTATGTAGGAACCCAACATGAATGAGACACAAACAATTCGAGCTTTACATTATCAAATGAGGAAGCACCCACCATTAGTAGTAGAAGTGATAACAATAAATCAGATAACTTCTTTCCTTATCTTTTTATGGATTGCACATTGAGGAGAATGTGTCAACTAAAGTGTAGGGGGTAACATAGAATTTTTTTTAAAAATTTTTCTTTGATTTTTCTTGTCTTTGGTGTGTTTGAGCTTGTCAGAATATAAGTGATTGGTTAGGAGCATGTACATAGGTTGCTTATGTCACAAATAAATTTGGCATGATGATTAGTGACTTTAAATTTTATATTATTAGACTACTAAGTTCTATATGTTACACTGTAAACAGGCATTAAGCAATCAACTGTACCAAATGATATAGAGAATACAAGGAAACAATCATGCTAATATGAATGACAAATGGTTGAATTTAAGTTTGTTTGGTTGATTAATTTTGTGCATATTGAGATATTCAGGGATGACCTAAGACATTGTTTGGAACACATCTAGAGCAAAAAAAAGCTAACTTATTTGTATTTCACCTTTAGTACCGATTTTTGAGCCTGTTGACACTTCTTGATGAACCTCATGACAATCCCCAACATAAAAATGTTAATTTGTATTTACCTTTTTTTTGGTCTTGCACTGCACGGCTATAGACGTCTGGCCATACTTATTGAGGTTTAAGTAGATACATTAGGGCAGAGTTTAAAAAAATAGAGTGAAATAGGAACGATTAGTGTGATATGGGGACTATAGGTTAGCCTGAAAAGGGTAAAATAAAAGAAAATTTCAAAAAAAAGTAACACAAGTAGAAAAAGTTCTCAAAAATGAAAAGTATTCTTGAGTGAGATGAACTGAAAAAGAAAGGGAAAAACTTACAAAAGAAAGAGAAACTCGTTCATTAGTGCACAGAAACTCGTAGGCTAGCCGTAGTTACTATGACATGCTATGATTTCCTATATATGGAGAAACAAAGAAGGTGAGAGAAGGAGAAATAATGCAGTAAACGGGTAAGGATCACTAAGGGGGGAAGAATAGGGAACAATACTATGTGCCAAACTATTTTCATGTTCGTAAACTATTTTTAAATTCCATACCTATCCTAAACCTCAAAACGTTACAAGCTAAAAAGTCCTATGTGACCTAAATATCCTTATACATTAATGGACATCATACTGAACATACGCATAAACGACTATTTATATTTTGCTCGGATAATCAAAGTACTTGTAAGATTTGTTGATGGACCCCTACAAGTGAAACCGTTAATGCTTGTATATTTTGTAACATATTGAACTTGGATGTTTGTGATCAAAAGTGGTAAGTCAATTATTCATCAAGCTAAAGTTGTTAGTAAGCACAAAATGCCTAAGTCATATGCTCCAAAGTCAATACATGTATCATATTTGCTCAAGGGTCATCATTTTTATTTGTCGTTTTTGTTTATATTGCTTGAGGACAAGCAATGACTTAAGTGTAGGGGATTTTGATTTGCCGTAATTCGGTGTAGCAGATTAGACTAGCTTTTACATTTAAGAAGTTCAAATACAAGCATTTTTGTTATGTTTTAGTTAAGTTTTCTTAGTTTTTTTATATTCAAAAAAATGTGTAAATTAAGTCTTTTATTGTCCTTAAGGGTCGAATGAGGCCTAAGGGTGAGCTAACGCACTCTGTGAGTGTGTAGGAGACCATTAGAAGGTGTACTAAATGGATACTGCTCACTATGTCACAACACAAATGACTCAATATCACAACATAGGGAGCAGAATGGAGAAAGCTCAAGACTGCCTTGCAAGACAGATTGAGGGTGTTGCGACATACCCCTAAAGATAGCTGAAGAAGAGTATATTGATTGCTATGTCGCGACATAGGTCCTAGTGTGTCGCGACATAGGTCCTAGACTTTTTTTTATAGAAATTAAACACGAAACATGGGCATTTTGGTCTGCACAATCAAACTGAAAGCTCGGGAACGTAAGCTAACCTAGGGTTAAAGACGATGGCCACCTGAAGGTTATAAATAGGATCCTTTGTCACTTGTTATGGACATCATTCCTTTAGCCTAGATTCTTTGTGTAAAATTTTGTTTAGTATTTTCTTTCATTCTTAGGTTTTAGATTTATTTTAATTGTTCTTATTGATTTCAAGATATCTGAACTGTGGAAGCATTCAAGCTTTGTGGATTCACGATTAATCTCAATACAATCAGGCTCTTTCATTTACTCTATCTTGTCGATTTAATTAGAATGCTTTCTCTTTACATTGATTCTATATTATCTATGAAAGCCATGAGGAACTAATCCCTCTATGGGGATTAGCGAGTGGAGGTATCATCTGTTAACAATTTTGTAGGGTTACTTTACAGATCAGTTGTTTGGGAAAGGAAGAACATGAAACAAACCCTAGGCCTGACACTCCTAGGAAGTCATCAAGGTGAGAATTAAACTAAAATTAGTACAGCTCATTCCTAAACACCTTCACCCCAAGCGAGTTTGGGCTGTGAGGTTAGAAGATAAGTAGTTCTTACTGGCTCGTTATGTTAGTGAAAGATCAAAAGATCCTATTAGGGTAGCAACTAGTTGATTGACAAGAAACCCGAAATGACAGTTGATGGAGATTATCAAAATGAGCTAATCATTCATAATCAATATTTGATTTTGTAACACCCCTTACCCGAGACCGTCCCCAGAGTCGAGCATGAGGCGTTATCAGACTTATCTTACTAGTTCGGGGCATAAAAATATACTTTTAAAATTAATTTGCTTGCATTCATCCAATATATCCCTAAAAAGGGCCCTTGAGGCCCTAAAACATGCAATTGAAATGGTTCGGGACCAATCCGAGAACATTAAAAATTTTCCAATTACTTTCACAAATCAAAACAATTTATTTCACTATTTATAATAAAACTATCCACCTGCGTAATAGTCACTAAATTAATTATAACTCGAGTTACAAAGCTTGAAATTTAAATACGTAAATTTTTCCTGAAACTAGACTCATATATCTTTTTACCATAATTTTTCCAAAATTTTTTGTGTGACCAATTAGTATAGTTTATTAGTTAAAGTCTCCCTTATTTTGCAGTCCAGTGGACCTAACCTCTCTTCACTAAAAATCAATTATCTCATTATATAAAATTCAGATAATGTTTCTGTTTATTTATAATGAAAATAGACTCACTAAGGAATCTATACATATAAATTATGGCCCATAATTCTTTTTTTACAATTTTTAGTGAAATTCTAAATTCAAAACAGGGGATCCCGAAGTCACCCTGAACTAGTCTCACAAGAATTTAAATATCTCAAAATACAGACTTCCTTTGCTTTCTCTGTTTCTTTCCTATAAAAATAGACCCAATAAGATTTAATTATATATCAAATTCACTATTTAGTTCCATTCCTAAAATTTTTAGTGATTTTTCAAAATCACGTCACTGCTGCTATCTCAAAACTGTTTCATAACCAACTTTTACTCTTTCATAATTTCTTTGCATTAAACCTCATTTAGGCATACATAACACCAAAACATGTTCTTAATTAGCCATTTCAATATCTAATAATTATCAAGTATTCACATGTCATTCTTAAATCATATCATAAGGACATACACACAAAATGGCCAAGTCCTTATAGATGCCATAACTTAAAACATTTTGAATCACAAAATATCAAGATAGCCCTTTGATAGTGTGATACGATCTTCGACATCCTTATGATGCCTGAGTTGGCTTGGCGATACTATAAAAAGAGAGAAAAGAAAGGGAGTAAGCATAAAGCTTAGTAAGTTTGCATGTAAATAAATAATAACATTCTAAATGAATTATCAAGATAACTTCAACCATCAAGCTCAATATGCATAAGTCTTGAATTTTCTTACCTGAACCTTTCGAACATGGACTTATCTTACCTTTCCTTGAGGATACTCTTTAAATTTCCCGTTGAACCACTTGGAATACTAAGGATACACGGGTACCTTTCCTTTTTAAACTTACCATTGTCATGTCTTGACATGGTCTTACGTGGTATCGTTGCCTTATGAACTCACCATTGCTATGCCTTGGCATGGTCTTACATAATTTTCTTGCCTTGTAAAACTTACCAATGTCATGCCTTGGCATGGTCTTACTTGGTATCCTTAAACCCTAATGTCATGACATTTGTATCCTACATATTCCTAAGGTTCAACCGGGACTTTTAAGTATCATTTCACCATCAATTCTTACTTGAGTCATCAATGAGTAAATTCACAAAATAAACATATAGATGATGAAAAATAACAATATTAAATATAAATAACAAAACATTGCATTTATTTACCGCAAACTTACCTCGATACAAAATACGATCAAATATTTTAATTTAGTCCTCAACCTTTTTCTTTTCCTGGTCTAACCCTAAATTTTGTTTTTCTCGATCTATAATAGCAAATTTAGCTTATTTAATACTCACATTTATCAAAACAGTCATTGACTCTAACTTTGGCAAAATTACGATTTTACCTCTAAATTTTTGCATATTTACACTTTTGCCTCAAATCTCGGAAATTAAACTTTATCCATTATTCTTATGTTTTATGACATGCTGATCATTTATTTACCTACGGCAACATCAAATTCTCATTCTAACATGTACTTATGAACATTAGATATTTTTATTGATTATGTCGTTTTACTCGTTTTCACTTAAAATCGCTTAGCTTAAGTCATTTAACATGATTTCAAACTTCATATTCTACCATAAAACATCAAAATAGACACATTTTATATTTTTCCAAATATGAACCCTAGGTTAAATTATTGCTAGAATAAGCTAAATCATGTTACTAGGACTCCAAAAACGTAAAGAACATTAAAAACGGGGCTTGGAATCACTTACTATGAGCTTGAGAAGTTGAAGAAACCCTAGCTATGGTGTCCCCTTGTAGTTTCGGCCTTATGGAGAAGATGGACAACATTTTTTCATCTTTTTCCCTTTTTAATTACCAAATGACTAAAATGCCCTTCATTAAAACTTTAGTTATTTTTATCTATGTATGTCCATTTTTGTCTATGAAAACCTAATGGTATAATTCCATTTAAGGACTTCAACTTCAATCATGCTCTTGAATTTAATCCTTTAGCATCTAGAACTCATATTTATCAACTTTTGCAATTAAGCCCTAGTAGGCAAATTAAACATGCAATTCATAAAATTTTCTATTGATACTCTAACACATGCATCTAATCACTCGATAAATTATAAAAATTAATTGGAATAAAATTTTCTATCTCGAATTTGTGGTTTCACAACCACCATTCCGTTTAGGCCCTATTTCGGGATGTTACAGATTTATTTTCCATTTTCTGTCTCTTGAAGTCTATTTCTTTTATGTTACTTTGTCTTTATTACTGTAAAAACCTTAAAAATCCTTTATTTTATATTTTCATACTATAACTAATTTAAAGGTACTAATGAGATCTTTTAGTGTTTAGGTTAGAATTGATCTGACACTTGCCTCCCTTGAGTACGATCCTCGGAGTACTCACCTACTTCATTGTAAATCTATATTACAACTCGATCTTCTGGAAATCACCTTGTCTTTCTATATTTTATTACAATATTCACACTATGGACATTATTACGTTTGAAGGTGGTCACTTAAGAAGGAATTAAACAGAATTTGTAAAGAAACAAGGAAATGGAATGAAAATGGCAAAATGCTCTCAATGGAAAGAAAATTGCTACAGACGTGTGAAAGAAAAAAGAAAGAAACAAATTGCTTTGTATTTTCAGTATGTATTTTCATGCCACCAACTTAAGTATTTATACAAAACCCTCAAGCTATATTTAGCAAGATTTTTTCCTAAAAATATCAACTAAAATTAAATTTAAACAATTTATAGAATTTTGACAATTAAAAAAAAACTTAGTTTAACCAGCCAACCACTAATTCTTCAATTCTTTAATTTGGTCCTCATCTTTGCTTTTCGTTCCAATTTAGCCTATTTTGTTTGATTTTGAATTTTGGCACTCCAATTTTGTCTCTAATAAGAACAACGCAAGTTTAGTAGCATCTTATTCAAAAATTAACCAAAAATAAATACATTAAAAGCCCAAAATTAACTTGTTATCATTACTTCTTAATTTGCTATTTGTTATTCTCTTTGAGAGGGTTGAGTCTTAAGGTTTAAGTGGAAACCTTAAGGGAGTTGCAATCTTAAGATTTTGGGTAGAATTCTTACGGGAGATTGTAAGGATAAACCTTGTCCTCAAAGGTTTTCAAATTAGTGAATTTGAGAAAACCCTTAGTTGTGGAAAGCTAAGGTAGTAGAGTAGCAATTGGGGTCGAACCACTATACATCAAAGTGTTCATTGTTTCTATCATTTCTTTCTAGCTTTCCTAAATTTTAAGAAACCAATTCACCTCCCTCTTCATGATTTCAAGTTGATCTTTCGAGCTAACATTTTGTTTCAATTCTCAAGTTCATTTAATCATTTTAATCATTTTACCTAAGCAACACAAGGAGAAAAAAATTTGGAAACAAAAGTTTCCAACCGAGCACCAAACGATTGATGAAAATAGCGTGAGCGCCAACAATGACAATACTCTATTGCGCAGTAAACATGACTTAATCAATGACCAACCATGACACCATATGCACAAAATGCAAACCACAAAAATGATAATACTCTCAGATGCTCAAGGCAATCTGCAAAATGAAAAACATGCAATGATGGAGACCCCTACACTTAATGACATGTTGGTTATATCCGAAGAATCTCCAACTAGCTTTACCAAGCATTTAATCAATTATTAGAGTAGTAATTTCAACAATGACTTTCAAAAAATAACCAATTAATAAAAATAACAATTTAACAATAACAGTGTAACACCCCTAGCCCCTCTCTGTCTTCGGATTAGGGTCACGGGCATTACAAACAAATCAAAATAAATAATTAATTACAAACAAATCAAAATAAATAATTAATCATAATTAAACATGGAAGCTAGCCATTAATATTATAATATACAAGGGCAGGTCACAACAATCTAATACTTTCTTACTAGAATCTTATACAATTGAATTATGAATCATGCTATGCAATGCTAAACTTAGTCTTCCACTGCCTAGACTCTTATCACTATTTATTCCTTTTTGAATGCTAGAAGTTGGTTACATAACAAGACTATTCCAATTATTAGCATCAGAGTATTGGTCCATACTCCGACTATTTAAATTTTTTATTTTTGATGATATTAGTAGAATGCACTTAATTTAGGTTCGCTAATTCATCCCAATTCAGAGTAAAAGTTACTCTTACAGCCTCTATTTCAAGTCTACGAGACCCTAATAATAGCCTATGAATAAACAGGGACTAATTTGGAACATTTATGAAGGTTTAGGGTGAAATCTCAAAAAGCTTAGAAATAGGGGACACACGGTAGTGTAACTTTCAAAGTTGGGACACATGACCGTGTCCTAGCCTGTGTCCTTGCCCATGTAACTCACTAACTTGAGACACATAGCCATGTCCTAGCCCGTGTAACTCACTGACTTGGATCACACACCCATATGTATTGCCCGTGTGTGACACACGGCTATGTACCAGGCCATGTGCACCTAAAAGTACCTTAAAACTCAAGTTTTCCATTTCTTACTTGCTTGGACACTAAGCAACTCAATTACCAATCATTTAACCTACTCAAAACATGATTAAACATGTTCAAAATATACCAAATCAATCATCTAATATGCCTAACCAATGTACCCTCATTGGTACCACGTTTTATATCATTAACACACTAACAAAGGAATAAACCATTCAAGTTTTCCTTCATGCCAAATTTTACCACACTTGGACTAACACCTAGCTACTTAAGCTACTAAACTTTAAACTAACACATACCAAAATATTGAGCTAAGCTATTATACGAACATAGCCTCATTCATTACCATATTTACATATGTTCATCATTTCACTGGAAACCAAAATAACAACACATTATAAACAACATCGACAAAGTACTCCCTAGGTACATGCCATTACAAAATAAGATATCACCACACTTGAGCTCGAGATTTGTTGTTTGATGCTAGTTGAGGATAAGTCAAAAAGTACCTAGCCTGCGTACGGAAAACAAAACCGCACGCTGAGTATAACTTAGTGGTATTTCTATAATCTAAATAATATAAACTTGATATAAGTAATTAAAATGCAAAATGCAACAAGTAAGCTATGTACATGTGTTTCAAATTAATATTATATTTTTTCTCATTCCTTATTCACATCTACTAAAATTTCCATATGTTCAAGCACATATTAATGGCATTTCATATAGCATTTGCATATTACAACTCATGCAGTGGCATGATTTATCTCTTTGATCAATACTTGAATTCATTTCAAGTTTCACATCTCATTTTATCATTTCATATTTCATTTCTCATCTCATATTCAATTATCATCTTTGTCATATCAATATCAATCACATAAATTATTATTTAAATTTTCCCCTATTAACACGACTTAGACTAGGACGGATGCACGGATCCAACCAACACACCAGTTTTGCACCCAGTGCCTCATTGAATAAATCCGAAGCAATAACTACAGCCAGCACTATATAAATTGACACTCAGTGTCCCATCGGTTAAACCGAAGCAAATTTGCACCCAGTGCCTCATTGACTCAAGGTCAAAGTTAACCCTAAACTCTTCCTATCTTATGGCATGCCACCTATATTCGACTTAGCCCGAATAGTTAATAGGGTTTCATTTTACTTTTCATACAACCAATGTCTCAATTTCACATATATACACATTATCACATATAGTCAATTCAATTTTCATATAATCAACATATTTCATAATATACAAAATCAATCCATTTCTAATCCACTTTGAACTCAATTCAATCTCAAGTACCAAAGTACTCACTTCAAATGCCTACCATATGCAAACAATTAAATATACAACAATCTATCATTTAGTTCGGATTATAGAAACACAAACCGTGAATTTTGAGCTATTCGATGTTGATTTTATCCTTCCTCTTTTTACTCAAGGATTACGGTACGATGCTAGCTACGGAATAAAACAATTAAAATAATTAATATTACACAATTCAATTTCACATTAAATTTTTAATTTTTACACTATATTTGCTTAAACTTCAATTTAGTCCCTAAACCGAGACTAATTTTAATCTTCACATTGAACTTTATATTTTATACTAATTTCACTCTAAAATAAATTTATCTCCCTCTTCCAATTCGACCCCTTAATTTTGATTTTTTCTCAATTTAGTCCCTATTGCTCAAAATCAATAATTTATTCTACAATTTAGTCCTTTTCCATTTGTAACTTAAAAATCTATCTATTTAATCCCTAATACTTAAATTATTCAACAATGTCAACATCTAAAATCTTGAACAATACTAAAAATTACAACATGAGTCTGGTAGCCCTAGGTATTGAGATTCCAAAAATGTAAAAATTACAAGAAAATGACTAAATTGCACTAACCAATTTGAGCTTAAACCGCTCAAGTCCCTAGCCGAATGCTCCTTTCTCTCTGTTCTTTCTTTCTTTTCTTTTTGTTTGCATGCATCAGAGAATGAAATCTTCTCTTTCTTTTCTTTTGATTTTATTATAATCATTATTATAATTATTATATATAACATATATACATATATTAAACTATCATAACATATATATAATATTTATACATTTACTCCACTTAACCGTTCACTCAAAAGAACAAGGGTCTAATTGCCACTTTGGCCCCTTTTAATTTATTTCTATCTATAATCTAACATTTAACCTTTACGCAATTTAATCCTTGTACCATGATAGCTCCTAATTCTTGCAAATTACCTATCCAAAATTTATTTCGTCTCTAATATGACTTTGTAAATATTTAATAAAAATATTTACGGTACAGTTTACGAAAATAGAATCCTAAAAATATATTTTCCAACACCCCTGACTATCGGGTCATTACAAGTAATCATCATTAAAAATAATTTAATAAACTATTACACAAGTAAAATTTCAAATGTAAGGAATCATAGCATCATAGCATCACAGTTGCTAAGCTAATAAGTTAACTACAAGATTAAAATAATTTAAAACGTAAATACCACAAACCAAATTTCTAAGCGTTTGTTGTTTAGACGCAATCTGTTAGTTTTGATGTTCCAACCTTTTGATATAACAACATTTAAGATAAATTTTTATTTATATTTCCTAATTCATTTGGTGAAAATAATTATTAAAATTTTGTTAAACATTTTTAAAGCATTCTAAAAACTTCTAAAAGTACTCAAAAACATGTTTTAAATATGTTTTAATTTATTTAAATATTTTTTAGTCAATCCTAAATGTCTTTAAGTGTTTTAAACTCATTTTGTACAAGTCTGAAAGTTGTATCGGTACTTGAGAGAAGTTCTATTGGTAGAAGTAAGTTAGAGAGCACTTCAAGCATACCTCCAGACTTCTATTGATACTTAAGGGGACTTCTATCGGTACAACCAAGTTAGTGAGCCTCCCTGCACCTTCTACCAATACAACTATCTGTACAAGTTTAAACCCTTGAAACCCTCAAACTTCTACCGATACATTGGGCTCCAACGGTCATAATTTTGAAGACTTCTATCGGCACAAGTCTACGTGTACCGATACAAGTTTTCCTGCAAGTGCAATTAAGCCAAAAATTAATACTTTCAATGACTAGAATCCATCCCCAATGGCCATAAACGTCTACAAACTTGTTCATTGGTATAAATACAGTTCAAGAATACTTCAAGATAGAAGAGAGACATATCCAAGCTTCAAACACTAGAGAATCAACTTAAAATCTTTATTTTCGATTCCTAGCTTCGGACTAAAATACGTTTTCACACACTTTCATTAAGGACCTTATACTTTCTATTTTTAGCAAAATTTCATGATAGGTTTTACATTTATTCAATATGGTCCCTAATGTTACAAAGCTAATAAACAAGCTTGACTAGTTTTGCATTTTAGTCCTTCTCACAATCTAAGCTCAATATCTATCAATTTCAAGCCTAATTTATCAATGAATCAACAATGAAAATTAGTACATGGGTTAGCTAAATTAAGCTCCTATGATATAAATCTATAAAAATTACAAGAAAAGAATTTGGTTTTTAACCTAATTTAATGGTCGAATGGTTAAGGGTTTGGAAGCTTTTCTCTTTTGTTTTTCTTCTTCTTTGGACGGAACAAATGAAATGGAGAAGATGACACTATTCTCTCTCTAATTTTAACTTATATACTTGGTTAAAATTTAATTAAATTAATTTAACTTAATCAAGCTTAATTTCACTTGTCTTAATGTGAATTAATCTTAATGGTTCCTGACATCATCATCAACTAACTCTTATTTAAAAATAATTTAATAACCATTTTGGACCTTTGATTAATTGCTATTTAGGTCCTCAAACATTTTGTTAATTAAAACTCCATAGCGATTGGATTTTTACAATTTAGTCTCCAAGTCTTAATTAACTATGTAATCGACAAAATTATTCAATTATTCTTTAATATATTTTTATATTAACTCCGTAAATATTCCTATTTTATGTTTACGAACTTGGTTTACAGAAATAGGATTCTGAAATCATATTTTCCTGTACTACTGAAAATCAAGCCATTATACACTCATTCTTAGAAACCTCTCGATTTAACTTCCTAGAATGGTTTAGTTTAAGAATTCCCGACAAAACCTAAATTTTCGACTCCCAAAAATTTTGAAGGCGTTGCATGATTAAATATGTATAACTTGAAAACATATATTCCAAACATATACGTAATATAACTTCATTTATATATTGCGATAATGATAACAAATAATTTACAAGAATAATTAAGTTAACGGATTGTTTGAGTTTGATTAAAGATAAAATATTTCATTTTAAAATAGTTTTTTAATTAATTAATGAAATAAATATTTTTTAGTTATGAGAATATTTATGTTGTGCTTGTTTCTTTGAAAATAATTTCCTAAAAATAATTTTGAAAAAATTGTTAAAGAATGGAAAATGTTTAACATAGAGTCATCTAAACTTTATAAAATATTATATTTTTCCAGAAAATTAATACATTTCCAAAATTCACTTTCTTTAAAAACTATTTTAAGTGAAACAAACCAACCTTTAAGTGTCCTTTTATTAAAAGATTAAAAATTTATTCACTTCAATTTGAAAAATGAACTAAGGAAAGAAAAGTAAAAGGTTGTTTTAAGTTTGTAAAATATTCTTTTTCCTTTTTATTTTTTATATAAACTAATTCTAAAAAATTATATTTTAAAAAAAATGAATAATTTCTCTTCATTCCATTATTTAACCAAATAAATATTATTAAAATCACTTTATTTTATTTTAAAAATATTTGTAATTATCTTTTTTAACCTTTCTTTGATAAAAAAAAAGTGATCAATTTAGTGTTCTTTATTACTTTTAAACAAAATATGTATTAAATAAAATAAATTGAATTTCTTTTGAAGTATAACATTTTTAAAAGTGATAAATCTCAAAATTATACATAAACTTTAATTTAATGTGCAATTGTATACATGATCTTTAATTTGGTGTAATTGTGCACGTGAAACTCTAATTGTGGTTTAAATGTATACTTGAAACTTTAATTTTGATATAATCATACACAATAATCAATTTCTTTTTATATTGGATTAACACAATTATTAACACAATAATTGATATAACATCACTTGTAAACATAAAATGATGTTATATCAATTATTGTGTTAATAGTTTACAAGAATTGGATTAAATCAAAATTTCATATATAAAATTGTATAAAATCAAAGTACATGTTTACAATTGCACATTAAACTATAGTTCATGTATAATTTTGAGATTTATCCCTTTTTAAAATTATTTACATGTATAAAATATATAAGAAATTATCAAATCGAATTTGTGATTATCATCGTATAAAAACAAGGGTAATACATAGACGGTAGGAAGTTTTTGTCCCACAAGCGAGGTTGAGATTTTGACAAATGTAATTTTTTTTTTAATTTGTTAAATATAACTTAAGGACACATGATAAAATCTCAATATTATTTATAAAATTAAAACATTCCACCGCATGTGTACCAAATAATTATCTTAAAAACAATGACTTTTAATGAAATGAAAATATGATTCACATCAAATTTAGATAAGAAATGAACCTCTATGCACTTTATAGCCATCCCCTCATTTTTTTTCAATCCCTGCCCGAATCATATATATTTATATAATATGATAAAATACACGAGCCCTTATTGCGAAAAGTGGTGTATTTACTTTTTATAACTTTTTTCTTTTTATTTAATTTTCATTATACATTAGATTAGATTATTCAATTTTTTTATCAATTTAATATGTAGGATTATGTTTTAAAAATAATACAAAAAGGTTATTTACATTAAATATATATGATTAGATTTTTAGGCTTTTTTAATTAAATGATTGCTGATTGCTTTTCTTATCTTAGCGTTTATTATTGTGATTTTAGTAAACAAAAAAATTAATAATATTATTTTTAAAATATAAATAAAAAATGATAAGATTTTACGTAATTACATTCCGATATAAATATTGATACATTCCAATTATTATTTGGAGTAGACAATATATTTTGGGAATTGCACAATAACACGTAGGTAAAGGCCATTGGAAGAGAAATAATGAGCATCACCAAAATTTGAATTATATAAGGAAGATATCGTTTAAAGCATCCAGAACCAAATGATGGAGATGACGAGCAACATGCAAAGGTTTTCTTTACAATATTAATCTACTCCACAATCTTGGTTTTCTCGACCAAAGCTTCAAAAACCTTTTCTTAATGTGGAACGATCTCAATCATTAGATTATATCGCAGTCTATTCTCAAATCTTACACATTTGTCTTGTTCAGTCACAATTATATCCTGAGCATAACGATTAAGTCTCAAGAATTCAACTTTGTACTCAGCCACGGTCATGTCCCTTTGCTTCAACTCAATGAACTCAAGCCTGTAGGCCTCCACATAACTAGTACCCACATACTTCTTCTAAAAAACATCTTGAAAATAATCACAAGTCAATTGCTCAGCCTGAGTCCCTCTCGTAATGGACTGCCACCATTGGTAGGCCTTATCCCTTAACAAAGCTACTGTACTCTTTAATTTCTGTTTTGGGTTACAATCCATATCATCCAAAATCATTTCTGTAGCCTTCATCCAATATTCAACTATAGTAGGGGTTGTCCTAGCAATACCCCTAAACAATTTAGCTCCATTGGATTGAAGCCTCTTAGTGATAGACCTACGACCAGTTTTTGCTCCAGCTACTTGTTGAAGATCCCTCAGCATAGCTTGTGATATGGTGCCACCTCCGGATGTAGGTACATTTTCAAATTGTTCGGCTATAGTTTCAGGGGTACATACTTGAGATGTAGAAGACTCAACTTGGGCCTCATGACCTTGCGCTCCCCGAGTTAGCATACCTCAGGTATTCATATTCTTTTCTTAAGTCTAAAGTTTTATGTTTAATCTACAGTTTGAGTATATTTAGTCTAAAATTCAACTACAATGTATCGTCTATAGTTTCAATAGTAACAATATTTGTAAGATCGGTATCGGAGTTTTGAATTTATTTTAAAAAAATAATTTTTTTAAAATTTTATTTATGGCATGATTGTTGAATAATAAGAATGATTTTGTCTCATAAAATGCTAGTTTTCCCATTCTCAAACTTTGTTTATATCATTTTGGGGTTTCCCATTTTTTGATGAAAATTTGTTGAATTTGTTGTCTTTTATCATCCAACTGAGATGTATTTGATGAGAATGATATTAAACTCACTTTCATGTTTTTATCTTAATTTAAATATTAACTAAAATCTAAATTATTAATTATCTTATCTAAAATAAACTTTATTTATCCTAATTATTATCCAACCTATTAATTTAAATTCCTAATTATCTCAACTAAATTACCATTAAACTCCTAATTATCTTAATATACATCAAATCTAATCTCTCATCAAATTTAACTATTTCACTGTCTCATTATTTTTTAAAATATTGCTAATTTAATCTCAACATTATAAATGCATTAAAGAATACATGATGGAATAGTGTCACAAAAAAAGTATACAAATAACAAAAAAAAGAAAAAAAAGTATACTGAATATATTGAAATTTTGTATACTCAAAGTTCAAAAAATGAGCGTTTCTGAAGTTTTGTTCGATTACCAGATTGGTGACGAAATTAGCATTAATGAGGAGCGTAACACCAAAAAGGTCAAGTTTAAAGTGGTAGGAGGGGATTCAACGGATAACATGATGGTAGACACAATTTCAGTGAGAGGAGTTTATTGGAAAGAGAGGCTTTTGGGAAGGAATGGTTTTGAATATTGTGATGGTACCTCCAATGTAGATCTTGTAATTGAAGATGGTGACGTTCTTCGATCCTCCATTAATGGAAT
Organism: Gossypium stocksii; assembly: GCA_020496765.1. Taxonomy (NCBI): domain Eukaryota; kingdom Viridiplantae; phylum Streptophyta; class Magnoliopsida; order Malvales; family Malvaceae; genus Gossypium; species Gossypium stocksii. Next base: position 51,519,043 of record CM035624.1, read on the forward strand.
CCCCACCATTGATTTCTCGGAACGATTAAGGAATATTTTGGTTAGAGATATGGAAACTACTGTTGTCGTCAAGTTGTTGAGACGTAACATAGGCTACGAAGTGTTACTCAATCGCATTTCAAGCCTTTGGAAACCCTCTAACCTTTTCACTTGATGGACGTTGAGAATGGTTATTACCTTGTCCGATTCTAGATTAGAGATGATTATGATTTGGCTCTAACTTAAGCCCTTTGGATAGTGTTTGGACACTACCTAACCATTTAGCCATGGACGATTGATTTTGACCCGTTGAGACCCTTTCCTAGCGTGGTTATGTCCTAGATCCGTTTTCCAGGACTGTCGGGATTTCTGTATAAAAAATAGATATTAGAGGAGATAGAAAACCTGGTTGGACAAGTGGTTAAACTAGATATCAAGACATATAGTAGAGCAAGCGGACAATTCGCAAGAATGGCTGTGTCGATAGATTTGGAAAAGCCACTTACCTCACAAGTCTCGATCAACTGTAGGATGCAACTAGTAGAATTTGAAGCTCTTCCCATAGTATTTTTTCTTGTGGCAAACATGGCCATCTAAAAAGCTCTTGTTTTTCTTCTTTGATAGATCGAAACATACACGATGGTAAGGAGGACTCACCTAAGGTGATGGACAAGGAAACAGATTCGGCAGCGATAGTAGACGCCTTTGGTTCATGGATGGTAGTCCAGCACAAATTAAGGCGCAACCAGGCTGGAAAACAAAATCAGCAGGCAAACGTTGCAAAAGGAAATCTGGCTGGCTCTAGATTCACGGTGTTAAACTTTCTAAACAAACAATCAATAGATTTGGGGACTGAAAATTCGGGGTTAAAGGAGATTACTTTTAAATAAGGAGAATTTATTAAGAAATTAAAAGAGAATAGGCCTAGTCAAGTTCTAGGCTGCTAGTTGAAGGAAATAATGGTAATGAGGTATTGGGTCAAGGCTATTTTATTGGGCCTGCTGAACAGACTAGTGGTCTGGCTTTTTTGGGTGATGAACAGAAAATGAAAGGTAAGGCCTGACGCGAGACAGACTGCTTTTAGGAGATAATATTGGGTCTAAATTAGACGGAGCCCAATTAATTTCTACAGCTAAATCGAATATGGGGAATTTAGGGAGCTTGGATCACATTGTTCAGTTGGGTCCTACATCTGATTTACAAAATAAACACTCCTCTTTACACTTCAATCCCACATTCGAAGGTCCTCTTGTGACAGCCAGCATTAGGGCCTAAATAGAATAGTGGTTTCAAAACCATGAATCTGAGGTTAAAATATTTATTCCAATGGATTTTTAATGTTTATTAGATGATTGAATGTTTGCGTGAAATTTTGATTGAGAAATTTTATTGTTTGGATGTCCAATTTGATAAGTTGGACTAAATTGTAATTGGTGAAAAATATGTGTTTTAATCCATACAGGCACTTGATTGAAATGGTTTTTTAAATTAGAGGTCTTTATATGGTAATTAGACCATTTTAGCTTAGTTTGGACAACAATGCCCAAAGAAAGATAAAATACCAAAATGGTTAATGAAGGGCATTTTGGTCATTTGGTTAATACAAGTAATAAAAAGGGAAAATAAGCCAAAATTTAGTCCATCTTTCTTCCTCCTTGGTCGAAACTTTGAAGGACTCCATAGCTATAGTTTCTTTCTTTTTCAAGCCTAATTGTAAGTATCTCCTAGCCCTGTTTTTTATGTTATTCGTATTTTTGAAATCCTTGTAACTTGATCTAGCTATTTCTACCACTATTTCAAGCTAGGGTTCATGTTTAGAATTTTACCCATGGATGGCACGCATGTATTTTGATGTCTAGTGGTAGAATATGAAAGTTTGAGGTGTGGTGAACTTTTACTAGATGATTTTTGGTGAAATTGATGAAAATGATTTGTTTGTAAAAGATGAAATAATATGGGTATAAAATGTAAAATAGTGCAAATTGTAGGCTGCTATAGAAGAGAATATGAATCGGCTAGGCTTGGGTGTGTGAAAAATAAACACATTTCAATTTCCAAGCCTACGGACTAAATTGTAAAAATTGATAAAGTTAGGGCCTAAATTGAAAAAAATTATTGTAGGATGATGTTGGACTAAATTAGGTAATGTGTGCATGAAACGAGCTAAATGTGTTATTATAGATCAAGAAGAATGTGGAATCGACCTTAACCGAGGCAAAGGCAAGGTTTTGGACTAAATTACAAATTGTCATATTTTGTATCAAGGTAGGTTTATATGTAAATGATATATCCTTTTTATTTATATCTTTATGTGATGAAGTCTTATCTGAATTATGGGTGAACATTACTGATATATGTTAGCATGATGAAAAATGAGTAAATTCTTAGATGAACATTTGGAATAAAAAAGGGTACTGATGAATTCTGTGAAATCGTTATTAATGGTGGGCTGTGTGCGATACCACTGATCATTTGTTATTAAAGGTGGGCTATGTGCGATACCACCAATCATTTGTTATTAAAGGTGGGCTGTGTGCGATACCACCGATCAATTGTTATTAATGGTGGGCTGTGTGCGATACCACCAAGTAATGGATATTAATGATGGGTTGTGTGCGAAACCATTGCGTATCCGTTATCATTTTTGAAGTGTTTATCGGGAAATTTAATTAAGTGACATTTTACGTAATGACGTGGTGAAAAGTGTAGGATTATAAGTGCATGTATTCGTGAGCAATGTTTATGATATGAGTGCGAATTTGGTAAGGTGTGAAATGAGTAACTGCATTTGTAAGGGCTTGAATTATTCATGCTTAGTATGTTATGTTATTGATTTATGAGTTATAGTATGATGTTTATTGTTTGCATATAGACTTACTAAGCTTAAAGCTTACCCCTTTTCATTTCCTTTGTTCTATAGTGTGGCCAAGTCAGCTCGGGATACGGAGATTTCGAAGGATTACCCACACTATCAACATGTTTTGGTATAGTGAATTGAATCTTTTGAATTATGGCATGTATAGGACTTGGTTATTTTGTAAGTGTCATAATTGGTTGGCTAAATATGTAAGCCTAATTTACTTGGTACTACATTTTGTATAAGGCCATGAGATGTGGCTAATATTGATTGTGTTATAAGTATATAATGAGGTATTTATGAATGAGTTGTTTGTCATGGTGGAATGTATGATAGTATGAAATTGGTATGTGGAAAATGTGATGAGTAAATGGTTGTGTATATGCATGATTGTTAAGCAATGAGTTTGAGATGAGATTGATTTGGAAATGTGTTGATTTTGGGAGATTTTGATGTGGGTCTATGACTTGTGAAGTGTTGAAATTGGTATAGAAGTGATTGAACTTCAGGGTGGCAAAAGGCTTGGTAAATAGCCTTATAATTGTCTACACGGGTAGGTACACAGGCGTGTGTCTAGGCTATTTGTGGCACACAATCTGTCCCATAAACGTGTAGTCTTGCCGTGTGTCCCCTGTATGCAATTTTTGAAAAATTGAGTACATCACACTGGCTAACACACAAGCGTGTGTCTTAGCTGTGTGACCTAAAATGCATGCTGACGTCATAAACAGAATACCCAGGTTTTTGCACACGGGCAGAGACACAGGCGTGTGTTTCGACCATGTGAAGGACACGACCTAAGACACGAGCGTGTGCTCGGCCGTGTGAAAACCCCTGTAGGTTCAAAATGAAAAATAATTCCACACGGATAGAGGACATAGGCATGTGAGACTATACGGTCTGCCCACACGAGCGTGTGCCCTGTTTTGCATGAAATTTTCTAAAATTTTCTATAATTTTTTTCGGTTTGGTCCCGGACTGCTCCCAAGGTATGTTTTTGGCCTCGTAGGCCCATTTTTGGGACTAAATGGCATAATGAGAAAAAGTTTTAAATCGAAATAAAAATTTTATGGCTTGGTATGGTGTGACTGCATGTGGGATTTTTCGGTAATGCCTCATATCCTGTTCCAGCGTTGAACACCCGTAAGGAGTGTTACATTTTAATGGTATTAGAGTTATGGTTTAGTCGATTCTTGGACTACCGTAGTATGTGTGCGAGTCTAGATATACATGCCATAAATATATTATGATAGTGTGGTGACTCCTGACAATTCTAAACTGGGTTTTTCTTTTATATAGTAAATGGATCCGGACCGAGCTGTGGCTGATGATGCTGCGAGTAATGTGCCGGCTCCTGTGCAAGGGACCGCGCTAGTAAAAGTAGACATGAGACCTTGAGTCAAGGAGATAAGGCTCCGGAAGCCTTTCTCCATATGATGAACAACTGGTATACTGAGTTTATTCGAGCAAATCCTAATGCTCAACCTCCTCCACCCCCTCTTATACCTCAACCGGTCCCCGTAGCTCTTTAGGGTATTGATATGGTAAGATAACTAAGCCTCCAGTGGACAAAATTTGAAAGGAAGGGGCTGAAGAATTCAGGGCCAACGTAGATGATGATCCTGAGAAAGCAGAGTTTTGGCTTTAGAATTCTATTCGAGTATTTGATGAATTATCTTGCACACCTGAAGAATGTTTAAAATGTGCTATCTCATTGCTAAAGGACTTGGCATATCATTGGTGGAAGACACTGATATCTGTAGTTCCAAAGGAGAGAGTGACATGGGATTTCTTTCTAGAAGAATTCCGAAAGAAATATATAAGCCAACGGTTCATTGACCAAAAACGGAAAGAGTTAGTAAGTATGTTCAAGAATGTGTGTCTACCAAAGCTATTATGTGCAAAAGATTTGAAGATGGGCTAAACGAGGACATTAAATTGCTAGTTGGGATTTTAGAGTTAAAAGAATTTGTGGTATTGGTTGACAGAGCTTGCAAAGCTGAAGAGTTCAATAAAGAGAAAAGAAAAGCCATGATTAAGGTCCGGGATGCAAGAAAGAGGTCGATAAGTAAGTCATTCTAATTCCAATCAAAGAGGTCCAAAGAAATGAATCCTCGAAAGACGGCTTTAGCTGAGTATTCACATTGAGACCGTGGTAAAACACAATCGGGGTTTTAGAGTTTAGGTCACTTCTATGGCAAGTGTGGGTAATGTGAAGCCTAATAAACCCGAGTGCCAGAATTGTGGAAGGTAGCATATCGGAGAGTGTTAGGGAAATAACCGATGTTGTTTCAAGTGTGGTTCTCGAGAACATTTTATTAAAGATTGTCCTGAGAGAGCTGAAGAAGAAAAACTACAGAGCGTCAAACTGAATAATACTACCAGCAGGGGTAGACCACCACGAAACACCGAGAGTGGAGCTAATAGTAAAAGTATAGGGAAAGATTCAGCTACAAGGTCAGAGATGAAAACTAGAGCTTATGCCATATGAGCTCGTCAGGATGCATCGTCTCCGATGTGATCAGTAGTATATTTTCTCTCTATGATACTAATGTTATTGCATTGATTGACCTCGGATCCACCCATTCTTATGTTTGTATGAAATTGGTAGATAGTAAGAAATTGCCTACTGAATTGACTGAATTTGTGATTAAAGTATCAAACCCTTTAGGCAAATTTTCAGCTAATTTGATGTTGTTACCATTTGACGAGTTTGATGTTATTTTGGGCATGGATTGGTTGACATTACATGATGCCAAGGTAAATTGTAGACAGAAAACTCTTGAGTTGAAATGTGAAAATGGTGAGATTTTTCGGGTTGAAACAGATGAAACAAACAAATTGCCTATTGTGATTTCGTATTTATCTACTCAGAAGTGTATGAGAAAAGGCTGTGAAGCTTACTTTGCGTATGTGTTGAATACTGAGATGGTTGAGTCGAAGCTCAAATCAATGCCAGTAGTTTGTGAATTTCCAGATGTGTTTCCAGAAGAATTACCTAGGTTGCTTCCGGTTAGAGAAATTGAGTTTGCTATTGATTTGTTACCTGGGACTGCACCTATCTCCATTGCTCCTTATAGAATGGCTCTGACAGAGTTGAAAGAGCTAAAGGCCCAGTTACAAGAGTTGACAGATAAGGGATTTATGAGACAGAGTTTTTCTCTTTGGGGTGGTCCCGTATTATTTGTGAAGAAGAAAGACGGAACCATGAGACTTTGCATTGACTACCATTAGCTTAACAAGGTGATAATAAAGAACAAGTATCCATTGTCGAGAATCGATGATTTGTTTGACCAATTGAAAGGAGCTACTGTATTTTCTAAGATAGACTTGAGATCCGGATATTATCAGTTAAGAGTTAAGGAGTTTGATGTGCCAAAGATTGCCTTTCGAACGAGGTATGGACACTATGAATTTCTTGTGATGTCTTTCGGTTTAACTAATGCACCAGCTATGTTTATGGATTTGAGGAACTGAATTTTTTGGTAATATTTGGATAAGTTTGTGGTAGTGTTTATCGATGATTTCTTGATTTATTCTTGAGATGAGAATGAACATGTCGAACACTTGAGAATGGTATTGTAGATTCTAGGAAAAGAGAAATTGTTTGCTAAATTCAATTTGTGAAGTTAGATTTTTAGGGCATATAGTTCTAGGTGATGGTATTCGGGTTAATCCGAGCAAAATTTCAGCAATTATTGATTGGAAACCGCCAAAGAATGTATTTAAGGTTAGGAGCTTTTTGGGCTTAGCCAGGTATTATCGATGCTTTGTCGAGGGAATTTCTATAATTGCTTCACCTATGACTAAGTTGCTTCAAAAGAATGTTAAGTTCGAGTGGACTAAAAAGTGCCAGCAAAGCTTTGAGAAGTTGAAAGCACGATTGATTGAGGACCAGTGTTAGTGCAACCCGAGTCGGGGAAAGAGTTTGTGATCTATAGTGATGCATTATTGCATGGTCTTGGATGTGTATTGATGAAAGAGGGTAAGGTGGTGGCATATGCTTCGAGGTAGTTAAAGCTACATGAAAAGAATTACCCGACATATGATTTAGAATTGGCCACCATCGTCTTTACTTTAAAGATTTGGCGTCATTACTTGTATGGTGAAAAATTTTGTATCTTTACCAACCATAAGAACTTAAAGTACTTAATGTCTCAAAAGGAACTGAATTTATGACAACTAAGATGGCTCGAGTTGTTGAAAGACTATGAGTTGGTAATTAATTATCATCCGAGAAAGGCGAATGTAGTCGCCGATGCTCTAAGCAGAAAATCTTTGTTTGCTTCGAAAGCTATGAATACAAGTTTGATGTTGTCTGATGATGGTTCCATATTAGCCGAGTTGAGGGCTAGACCATTGTTTCTTCATTAGATTTGTGAAGCTCAAAAAAATGATAACGAGATGCAAGCTAAGAGAACTAAGTGCAAAACGAGTGATAACTCTGATTTTCAAATTGGCTCGGACGGTTGCTTGATGTTTCATAAGAGAATATGTGTACCGATAGATGATGAGTTGATTTGAAAAATTTTACACGAGGCACACAGTGGCTGTTTGTTAGTACATTCGGGTAGTGCAAAAATGTATAATGATTTGAAAAAATTATATTGGTGGAAAGGTATGAAAAAAGACATCTATGAGTTTGTGACAAAGTGTTTGATTTGCCAACAAGTGAAAGCTGAGCATCAGGTACCTTCGGGTTTAATTCAGCCAGTAATGGTCCCCGAGTGGATGTGGGATAGAATCACGATGGATTTCGTGATAGGTTTGCCCTTGACTCTGAAAAAAGGAGATATTGTGTGTGTTATTATTGATAGATTAACGAAATCAGCTCACTTTCTATCGGTACGTGTTGATTACTCATTTGATGAATTGGCTAAATTGTATATTTCTGAAATTATGATATTACACTGAGTGCTTATGTCCATTATTTCGAATAGAGATCCAAGGTTTACCTCGAGATTTTGGAAAAAGTTACAAGAAGCATTAGGTAAAAAGTTAAATTTTAGTACCGTGTTTCACCCACAAACCAACGGTCAATCTGAAAGAATGATTCAAGTTCTTGAAGACATGCTCTAGTGCTGTGTTTTAGAGTTCGAAGGTAGTTGGGAAAAATATCTACCTTTGGTTGAATTTGCCTACAATAATTGTTATTAGTCGAGTATTCGGATGGCACCGTACGAGGCATTGTATGGTCGCAAGTGTCGAACTCCCTTGTATTAGACTGAATTAAGTGAGAAGTAGATTCATGGTGTTAATTTGGTTAAAGAAATCGAAGAGAAAGTGAAGATTATTCGTGATTGTTTGAAAGCTGCTTCGAACCAACAAAAGTCGTATACGGATTTTAAAAGAAAAGAATTGAATTCCAAGTGGGTGATAAAGTGTTTCTGAAAGTATCTCCGTGGAAGAAAATATTAAGATTTGGTCGAAAGGGCAAATTAAGTCCACGTTTTATTGGGTTGTATGAGGTTATTGAGAGGATTAGGCCAGTGGCATACCGGTTAACTTTACTAGCCAAGTTGGAAAAGATAAACAATATGTTTCATGTGTTGATGTTAAGGCGATATTGTTCAGATTCCTTCGCATGTGATTTCTCCGAGAGAAATTAAGATATAATCGAACATGATGTAAGATAAGGAGCCAATTAAGATTTTGGTCTGAGAAGTTTTGAAACCATGAATCCGAGGTTAAAATATCTTTTCCGATGGATTTTTAATATTTATTGGATGATTGAATGTTTGCGTGAAATTTTGATTAAGAAATTTTATTGTTTGGGTGTCCAATTTGATAAGTTAGACTAAATTGTAGTTGGTGAAAAATATGTGTTTTAATCCATAAAGGCACTTGATTGAAATTGGTTTCTAAATTAGAGGTCTTTATGTGGTAATTAGACCATTTAACTTAGTTTGAACAAAAATGCCCAAGGAAGGATAAAATACCAAAAGGGTTAATGAAGGACATTTTGGTCATTTGGTTAATACAAGTAATAAAAAGGGAAAATAAGCCAAAAGTTAGTCCATCCTTCTTCCTCCTTGGCCGATACTTTGAAGGACTCCATAGCTAGAGTTTCTTTCTTTTTCAAGCCTAATTGTAAGTATCTCCTAGCTTCGTTTTTGATGCTATTCGTATTTTTGAAATCCTTGTAACTTGATCTAGCTATTTTTACCACTATTTCAAGCTAGGGTTCATATTTAAAATTTTACCCATGGATGACATGCATGTATTTTGATGTCTAGTGGTAGAATATGAAAGTTTGAGGTGTAGTGAACAACTTTTACTAGATGATTTTTGGTGAAATTGATGAAAAGGATTTGTTTGTAAAAGATGAAATAATATGGGTATAAAATGTAAAATAGTGAAAATTGTGGGCTGCTATAGAAGAGAATATGAATCGGCTAGGCTTGGGTGTGTGAAAAATAAACACATTTCAATTTCCAAGCCTAGGGACTAAAGTGTAAAAATTGATAAAGTTAGGGGCTAAATTGAAAAAATTATCGTAGGATGATTTTGGACTAAATTAGGTAATGTGTGCATTAAATGAGCTAAATGTGTCATTATAGATCAAGAAGAATGTCGAATCGACCTTAACCGGGGCAAAGACAAGGTTTTGGACTAAATTGTAAATTGTCATATTTTGTATCGAGGTAAGTTTATATGTAAATGATATATCCTTTTTGTTTATATCTTTATGTGATGAAGTCTTATGTGAATTATGGGTGAACATTACTGATATATGTTAGCATGATGAAAAATGAGTAAATTCTAGGATGAACATTTGGAATAAAAAAAGGTACTGATGAATTCCGTGAAATCATTATGAATGGTGGGCTGTGTGCGATACCACTGATCATTTACCATCAATCAATTGTTATTAATGGTGGGCTGTGTGCGATACCACCGAGTAATGGATATTAATGATGGGTTGTGTACGAAACCATCGCGTATCCGTTATCATTTCCGAAGTGTTCATCGGGAAATTTAATTAAGTGACATTTTACGTGATGACGTGGTGAAAAGTACAGGGTTATAAGTGCATGTATTCGTGAGCAATGTTTATGATATGAGTGCGAATTTGGTAAGGTGTGAAATGAGTAACTGCATTTGTAAGGGCTTGAATTGTTCATGCTTAGTATGTTATGTTATTGATTTATGAGTTATACTATATGTTATGTTATTGATTTATGAGTTATACTATGATGTTTATTATTTGCATATAGACTTACTAAGCTTAAAGCTTACCCCCTTTTCTTTTCCTTTGTTCTATAGTGTGGCCAAGTCAACTCGGGATACGGAGATTTTCGAAGGATTACCCACACTATCAACATGTTTTGGTATAGTGAAATGAATCTTTTGAATTATGACATGTATAGGACTTGGTTATTTTGTAAGTGTCATAATTGGTTGGCTAAATATGTAAGCCTAATTTACTTGGTACTACATTTTGTATAAGGCCATGAGATGTGGCTAATATTGATTGTGTTATAAGTATATAATGAGGTATTTATGAATGAGTTGTTTGTCTTAGTGGAATGTATGATAGTATGAAATTGGTGTGTAGAAAATATGATGAGTAAATGGTTGTGTATATGCATGATGGTTAGGCAATGAGTTTGGAATGAGATTGAATTGGGAATGTGTGGATTTTGGGAGATTTTGATGTGGGTGTATGACTTGTGAAGTGTTGTTGAAATTAGTATAGAAGTGATTGAAATTCAGGGTGGCAAAAGGCTTGGTAAATAGCCTTATAATTGTCCACACGGGTAGACACACGGGTGTGTGTCTAAGCCGTGTGTGACATACGGTGGCACGCAGTCTGTCCTATGAGAATGTAGTCTGGCCGTGTGTCACCTGCATGCTATTTGCAAAAAATTGAGTATCTCGCACGGGCTAACACAAAGGCATGTGTCTTGGCCGTGTGACCTAAAATGCATGCTGACGTCATAAACAGAATACCCATGTTTTTGCGCACGAACAGAGACACGGGCGTGTGTCTCAGCCGTGTGAAGAACACAGCCTAGGACACGTGATTATGCTCGGCCATGTGAACACCCCTGTAGGTTTGGAATGAAAAATAATTCCATACGAGTTGAGGACATGGGCGTGTGTGACTACACGGTCTGCCCACACGGGCGTGTCCTTGTATCACACGGGCGTGTGCCCTGTTTTGCATGAAATTTTCTAAAATTTTCTAAATTTTTTTCGGTTTGGTCCCAAACCACTCCCAAGGTATGTTTTGGGCTTCTTAGGCCCATTTTAGGGACTAAATGGCATAATGTGAAAAAGTTTTAAATTGAAATAAAAATTTTATGGCTCGATATGAGGTGACTGCATGTGGGATTGTTCGGTAATGCCTCATATCCTGTTCCAGCGTTGAACATGGGTATGGGGTGTTACACTTCTTAAATCGGTGGTGGATTTAAATCTTAAATTTTTGGATCTCAAACGGCATTCGACCTTAATTTTTAAATAAAATTCAGATCACAAGTTGAAATCAACAAGGTCAAATAATAGATTAGGGGCCTCTAATATGTTAAATGTTTTGCGAAAATGATACGGATTAGATAAAAAAAAGGAGCGGGCGTAATGGAAGAACACAAAACAAAACAATTCATGGACGTGGGGGACATTTTAAAATTGCTGAAAGTTCACGTGTCCCACTTCCAAATGTTATGAATTATATGGCAAAGCTTATTGGTGAACAAGTGGAAACCTTTACTGATAAGGTCACCGCTAATGATGAGGGAGATAAAGTTTCTGCTGCCCTTTGAAAGGTTTGTCCTCGTACCTTTAATTTTTTTATATTTATGAATTTTACTATTTTTTTTGGAACTGTCAGGGTTGTGCTAGCTCGAAGTTTATTCGGGTTTTCCGCGAATATAATCGGGAACATAAACTAGATTTGATTAGACTTATTGAAATAAGGGTCAGTAGAGGAAAAGCTGATTCGATTATTGCAAAACTTAGTTTTCATTGTTCACATTGTGTGGAGGCAATGGGGTTTTTTAGTGGTATATGGATTGGTTGGAAGGAATCCATTTGTATGGAGGTTCTCAAAAATCATTCTCAATTTGTGTTAGTTACAGTTACAGGTACCTCTTTCACACAACCTTTTCTGGTCACCTTTGTGTATGACATCCCTAATTATAGTAAAATGAGACTTTCATGGGATGTTTTACATAGAATTATTCTAGTTGATGGGTCTCCATGGATGGTGTTTGATGACTTCAACGCTATTCTTTTTCCCACTGAAAAGAAAGGGGTCGGACTCTAGGGAAAAGATATCCCTTTTTTGGTGAGGTTATGGACTCAGCCCTATTGCAAGATTTGGGTTTTAGAGGTTCGCAATTCACTTGGCAGAGAGGGCGATTATGGAGCGTCTGGACAGGGTTATTTGCAACAATGCATGGTGTACTTTTTTTCCAAATTCCACGGTGACTCACTTGCCACAACTCAAATCTAATCATAGACCATTAAAAATGCCTTTGATGCTAGATTTTTGTTCCTCAAAAGGGTGTCCGTTTAGATTCTTAGTGGGTTGGGTTGAACATCCAGCGTTTTCAAATTTCGTTAAAGAGAATTGGAGGGTTTCTGCTAGTATGTCGATAGTACACTCTGGTTTTACTAATCAAGTTAAAAGATGGAGTAAAGATGTGTATGGTTATATTGCTACCCATAAGAAGCTTCTGACTAAAAAACTTCATAGTATTGAGATTAAGCGAGATAGAAGAAACTCGGCATATCTTAATCAAGTTGAGATAGAGGTTAGAGGGGATTTGAAAAATGTCTTGCATCATGAGGAGATGCTTTCACGACATAAGACTTGTTATGACTGGTTAGTTTTGGGGGACCGCAACACTAAATTTTTTCACACACTCACTTTAAGGAGAAGGAAGCAGAATCAAATCGCCATATTAAAGAATGATTGAGAGTGTGGATTATGGATGAAGAGCAGTTGAAAATTAAAGCGGTTAATTTCTATACTAGTTTGTATGGCAAGCTCCTCGGTCCGATGAGAGGTTTACGACCTAATGCTTTCCCATGCATCACTAACGAGGATTTTAATCTCCTTAATAATCCAGTTTTTGATAAGGAAATCAAAGTTGCTATGTTTGAAATGGCACCTTTGAATGCCTCAGGAAGTGATGGATATCACGCCTTTTTTTATCAAAGTCAGTGGTGTATGACCAAATTTAAAACTAAACCCAATACCCAGCCCAAACAAACATAAACCCAAACAAAAAAAATTAAACCCAACTGACCCAAACTAAACCTAAGACCCAAAGCCAAACAAACCCCTAACATAATCAACCAAATGAAACCCTATCAGCAGCCAAACGCCCCAGCGCCGCAAGGGAGTCTCCAGTGCCACTCCGACTCTTGCGTACCTCTCCGCGTCGTGCGGAATCCCACCGCGTCGTGCTCCCGAGATCTTTGCTCTGTGCCTACAAACATGCCCCAAATAGTTAGAAATTTAGGGTATATAAACAGTGTAGTATTATTGTAAAGGGGGGTTTTTTATCATTAAGAAAACAGAGATAAACATACAAAATAGCAAGTTTTGAGTAGATCTTTAGTGCATCTTAATAGAAACAAAGGTGATTATAGTTCTTCATTTCCTTTCAAAGTTATATTTCTAGCCTTTTTTTTTAATCTACTGTCGTTTTCTTTTCGTTTTACTTTTAAAAATACAAAACAAGTTTTTAAAAGAGACAAGAGGCCTTACCGGGTTTCCGTCGGCCGCCGATGAGCAAGCATGGGGAGTGGAAAGGCCGCGATGATGGGCGCATATAAGCCCTAACAGAGAAAAAAGGGTGAAAACCCTTTTGGTTTTCTTTTTGCTTTCGACAGTGAACAGAAAATGGGGGGTGTTTTAATTTTAAGTTTTAAAGTGACAGACAACTGCTTTTAATGGCAATGGAAGTAGTGCCACTCTTTTTTGGTTTTATTGCGCATTAAGTCCTCCCCTATTGTGTGGTCACTTGATTGGGCCCTTTTGTGTTTCTTGTTTTTTGTAAATTGGCCCCAACTATTTGTGCATTTTTTCAGTTTAATCCGGGCTAAGGCATAGTGCATTAATGGTGGGGATATTTTCGTTTTTGGTCCCCCTAACTCACATGCGCGTTCAATTTGATCTCCTAACTCTTTTATATTCCGATTTTAGCCCCAAAAATCCAGTTAATTTCAATTAAGCCCTGTTTTTTATTATTTAAACACTTTTAGCATAAAATTAATTCTTTTTTTGGTTTTTATTATTCTTTATTTTATTATACTATTTATTATATATTTGTTGTACGCCTATTATATATATATTTCTACAGTAAAAATAATTAATTCATGCATAAGTTTCTATTATATTTATTTAATATATTATTTGAATACTATTTTTTGTTCTATTAATAATCATTTTTTATATATACTTCGTTTTAAATTATTATATTATTATTAATCTTTATATATATATATATATATATATATATTAAAAAAATTAATTACTTTAAATATAGTTTTTATATTTATTACATTTTTATTTTTTTCCTGCTATCATTTTACTATATATACATATATTAAAGTTTTTATTTTATTATACTTTTTTTTATTATATATATTTTACTAAAAAAGTTAATTATTTTTAATATAGTTTTTCATATTTATTATATATATTTTTTCTCCTTTTATTACTGTTATTTTATTATTCTTATTAATAAATCGTCATACGTATATATTTTACATTAAAGGTTTTTTATATAATTATTAATAACTTTATTATATTATTTATATTATTTTTATATACCATTGTTTTTATCAGTTATTATTTTTATACTAAATTATCTTTATTTATTATTTTTCGCTATTATTAATTCACCATTGTTATTATTCTAGTTTTACTTTTATTACAATTTTTTATACCATCATTGACATATTATTTTCATTTCCATTATGTATTTTTATATTGTTAACGTCATTCTTGCTATGTTTATATGTTGTTATATTTATTACTATTATTATAATTATTATCTTTTTTATGTTTGCTATATTTTAGGTGTTGACATATACACTGTCAAGTTATTATTATATTGTTATTTTATTTCCCATACTATCATTTTTCTCAAATTTCTAAATTTCCCAAATTCGTTTATTCAGCGGTTTATTCTCAATTGTTTTCTAAAATAAAGGCAATGTCCGATATTTAAAGAATTCAAAGGATCGTGCCCTAACGTACTGGGTTTCGCTTTCTTTGTTTGTTTGAATATTCGAATATCCTCTTAAAATTAAATCACAAGTTTTAAACGTCAACAAAAGGTAGGTCGTGTTTTGAACTTTTGCCCAACTCTTTAATTTTCAACATGTAAGATACCAATTAATCAATTAAGTACCGATTTTGGGCGTGTCGAGGGTGCTAACCATTCCTCGTACGTAACCGACTCCCGAACCTATTTTCTTAAAACTCGTAGACCAAAATGCTTTACAAGGTGGCCCAATTACACCTCAAAAAGAATTGGTGGTGACTCCATCTATGTTTTTTAAAGTCGATCCACGTTTTTAAAATTAAAAATGGTTTCGACAGCTTGGCGACTCTACTGGGGACACTTTAAGAGAGTCGAGCTGTAAATTGATTATTTTCTATCTTCTTCTCGAAATTTAAAGTCGTTTTTTCCTAAACACACGATCCTCACTTTGCATTTTCTGTGGCTTTATTGAATTTGTTCTATTTTATTGAATGTAGGATATACTCTCGCATCATATTGCATGACCGTCGTGGTCACACCTCTTAAGTGGGAGTGAGAAACTATGCTTTCATGAGGTTTTCACCTCCGCATGGGCTAGGGGATCGCTTCCGGGGTACATCCGTACTTATGTTTTTGTGAGGTTTTCACCTCCGCATGGGCATAAGGAAATGTATCCTCCTGAACCGAACTTGATCCATATGAACCTATAATGGGCGAGGATTGAGGAATCTACTGGTTTAGGTACCTTTACTCTAGAACTAAACCACATATAGTGAGCTGTAGGAACCCACCCTAGATAGAATTACACCTAGCCCTAGTGGTTGCACGAATAGGTGTTTCATAATTTCCTGATTGCTTTGATTTCTATTCTTATGCATGATTCTAACTTGTTTTTTTCTTTTTTTGTAATAGTCATTGCATAACATTTGCATCATAAAAAGAGGTGTCGATATACGGTTCGATTACTAAGAGAAAGTTTCACCATGAAAAACGAATTCCTTGATAAAGTGAAAGACAACGCGGTTGTCCAGAGATGGTCCGAGGATGCACAGTTAGAGAAGGGAGACAGTTTGACAGAAGGGTACACGTCGGAGTTATGGGACTTTACCCGTATCAGTGTGGTTCAAAATGATCTTCAGGAGCTGAAAGAGTTGTGGAGTCGCTGGGATGATGAGATGAAGCAGCTACTCTACTGTAATTATGGTGATATTTCTTATCTCCTCGATATTAAGGTGGATAGGCATTTGTTTCGAGCCATGGCTCAATTTTGGAATTCTGCCTACAGTTGTTTTACTTTCGGAAGGGTAGATCTAGCACCTACTGTCGAGGAATATACGACTTTACTTCGTTGTCCGAGGTTTCAAGCTGATAAGATTTATTCTCGAGCTGTCAATATTCTGACTTTTGTAAAGAGGTTGATGAACATCACTAGGATGAGCGAGCAGTGGGTCGCAGCTCAAGTCCAGCAGAAAGGCAATGGAAAGTGCATCCCTTGGGAAAATTTAAGGGATCTGATCCTGACTCACCCTGATATGAAAAAAAGAGTTGATGTCTTCGCCTTAAGCGTTTATGGCTTGGTGATTTTTCCTAAGGCTTTAAGGCATGTAGACGAAGCAGTCGCCGATCTATTTGACCGACTCGGTAAGGGAGTCACTCCTGTCCCTGCAATCTTAGCTGAGACTTTCAGATCTTTGAGCGCATGTCGGAAAGCATGTGAAGGCAGGTTTATTGGATGTGCACAACTTTTGTTAATATGGTTTCATAGCCACTTCTGGAAGATGGAAAAGCCCTATTACCGACCTTTTCTCGGAGACTACTCGCCTCTGAAGGAGATAGTGGCTATATCAAGGAGAGATGACATAACAGAGGAAAAATGGATGGCGATACTTCAAAATCTCCAAGAGGAGGATATCGAATGGAAAGCCCCTTGGTTGGTTTCCGACGAGATTCTATACCAATGTGGGAGTTATGATTGGGTCCCTTTGTTGGGGATTTGGGGAGCCGTTGGGTACGCCCCTCTTCTTGTATTAAGGCAATATAGATCGAGACAGTTTATACTGATGACATATGGGCTAGCTTAAAGTGGGTTCTCGTATGGGGAGAAGAACTCCAAGAAGAAGAGTCGCGAGATTTATAATGCTTGGAACCAAACCAGTCGGATAAAAAGAGTTGCTGTAAATCCCATGGTGACTCCTGAGTATAATGAATGGAGAAATAGAAGGGTTAACGACAATATCCTGAGGCTGAATTTAGAAGAAGCTCGACCAATAGAGGAATATCTGCTAGTAGTCCCCTCCGAGCTGGAAATAATAAAGCAAGACTTCGAAAAGAAAACCTCGGAGTTAGAAAAGAAAATAGGACAGTTGGAGGAGGAAAAAGTATACTTGAAGCTAGATGTGGATATTCAAAAGTCTGAGGCCGAGAATTTGAGAAAGAGAAAGAGAAAGGTTGAGAAGGACCTGGACAGCCTAAAGACTGAGTACACACAGCTACATAAGTCAATGAGGAATGTTGGCCTAGGTAAAACGTCTGAACAGTGGAAGCAAGAGGTCCAAGAGGAAAAGGCTAGGGCTGATTGGTGCAAAAGAAAGTTCCACGATGCTCAGGCTCGAGAGATCGCTTTTAAAGAGAGTTTAGATGATAGTCAAAATGAAAAGGAGATGTTAAGAGCTCGAGTGGCGGAGTTAGAGATGGCACTACAGCAACATCGGAGTCGTAACTTAGTAATGGAATTAAGAGCTAGCTTGAGTAAGATCGAGGATCTAAAGGGGAAAGTAAAAAAACTTGAAACTGCACTTCAGAACTGTGAGCATCAAGTTGAAGCACTAGAAGTACATAATGAGCGGCTAGAGGAGCAACTTCACCGATCACATGATCAGGTTTGAGATAGAGATTACCTCATGGGTGAAGCTATAGCTCAGATACGAGAGGTGGCAGAACATTTACAGACTTTGGCGATGCAAGTCGATGTACTAAGTGTCAAATGTGAGTCAGGGTCGGGGATGAGAGTTGGCATCCCTTCTTAGGAGAGTGAAAGCTTTAGGTGTTAGGGCTAGACCGTATATGTAATTCATTTTATGTAAAAGATTTTATTTTTCAGTGAAATTTTCTAAATGGAATTGAATTTGAATCGACGTCTCCTTTTGCATTCATATCATGCATTTGCATTGCATAGCATCATATACATTAAATTTCACGCTTTATTAATTAGTGGAAGTTCTATCTAGTTACCCTGGAACATCACTATTATACTCGAAGAAAAACGAAAACAATGGATCAAAGGTTGGAAAAGTTAGAGCAGATGCAAAAAGACATGCAGGATCACTGCAAGCTCAGATGCAAGAACAGTTGGCCAAGATCCAACAAGACATGATGGACCAAATGATGGAGTCCCAGAGAAGTATGATGAGCCAGATAACACAGCTGTTAACTGGAGGGCCTGATAAAGGCAAAGGCCATATGGATACTGGTGACAATAATGAAGACTCTGCATATCCTCCTGGCTTTGCCCCAGCAAGTGTCCAACCGCCAAAGGTGTCGGTTAATATTAGACCTCAATATCAATCTGGTACCTCGGCACCAATGAATTTCCCAACAGGCTCAAGCTCCAATCTTAGAGACAATCCGGCAAACCCCCAGATCCCTGACTTTGATGACGCAGCAGAGGTGGAAAAGGCAAAGCATGAGCTCCCAAAATAGTTTGAGGATCGATGCAAATGGTTGGAGAAGAAGTTCAAAGCGTTGGAAAATGCTGATTACCAATGCGGAATAGATGCTAAAGAGTTAAGTCTGGTGCCGGACTTGGTACTCCCTCCAAAGTTCAAGATGCCAGAGTTCGAAAGATACAACGGGACCAGTTGCCCTGAGGCCCATATCACAATGTTCTGTCGAAGGATGACAGGATATGTCAATAATGACGAATTGTTAATTCGCTGCTTTCAGGAAAGTTTGGCTGGGGCTGCAACTAAATGGTACAATCAGTTGAGCCGTGCTCAAGTCAAGTCATGGAAGGATTTAGCACAGGCATTCATGAGGTAGTACGGACATGTAACCGATATAGCGTCTGACAGAGTCAAGTTGCAGAACATGGAGAAGAAACCAGGCGAAAGCTTCAGGAAGTATGCCCAGAGGTAGAGAAAAGTTACTACACAGGTCCAACCACCACTGCTGGAAAAAGAAACGACCATGCTATTCGTTAATACCTTGAAAGCACCCTTCATCAACCACATGCTGGGGAGTGCAACCAAGAGTTACGCAGACATAGTGATGTTTGGCGAAATGATAGAAAATGCCATAAAGTCTGGTAAGATAGAAGTGGGGGAAAGCACAAGAAGGTCAACCTCGAAGAAGAGAGAGAATGAAGGTGGTAATGTGAGCTCAGGTTACTCAAAACCTGTCACGGTTAGCCAATCGAGAACGATAGTCACAAGCCAGCAGGCCGCACCAAGGTGAGAGCCTAACACAAGGCAGAATACAGAGAGGTTCCAGTTCACTCCCATACCAGTGACGTATAGGGAGCTTTACAAAAAGCTGTTCGATGCACACGTAGTGGCCCCATTCCACTTGGAACCATTGTAACCCCCGTATCCTAAATGGTATGACGCAAATACTCGGTGCGAATACCACGCAGGGATTACGGGGCACTCGATAGAGAACTGTACCTCGTTCAAAAGATGTGTTGAAAGGCTTGTTAAAGCGGGTGTTGTAAAATTTGACGATACACTTAGAATGGAAAATTCGTTACCTAGTCACACCGATAAAGGGGTAAACGCGATAGTCGAGAATGTGGGGAGGAAGGTCAAGCTAAATGTTGCTGAAGTGAGAACCCCGTTAAAGCTAGTTTAGAAGGAAATGCAGAACAGAGGGTTAATCCCGCAAGAGGTGGGGAATAGATTTCAGGACGGATAGAACTACTGTGAGTTCCACCATGAGAAGGACCACGAGATCTAGAAATGTATTGAGTTTAGGGCCCTAGTACAGGGTCTAATGGATAATAAAGAACTGGAGTTCTTTGAGTTTGTCGAAGAATATGACGTATGCTCTCTAAGAGGGGAGTCAAGCGGAGAAGGCCGTAGAGCCGGCCAGCTAGCAATAATCATTTCAAAGCCCAGAGTTAGTGAAGTAGAAGCAAGGGCTATACCAAAAGTTATAATCCAGAAACCAGTAGCTTTCCCTTATAAGGATAGCCATAGGGTGCCTTGGAATTATAACTGTAGTATAACAGTACCAGTGAAGGAGGGTTTGGTTAACACGCCAAACACAGAAGCTGAACCAGCAAAAGGGAAACCCGTCATACTCAAGTAAGAAGGAGGGAGATCAGAATCACTGGTTAATAAGCCAGTAATTGAAAATGAAGCCAATGAGTTCTTGAAGTTCCTAAGACACAGCGAATATAGTGTTGTGGAACAGCTGCACCGACAACCAGATTGCATATCTGTATTGGCTCTGCTGTTAAACTCGGAGGTCCACCGCGACGCGCTGATGAAGGTGTTGAATGAAACCTATGTCGCGAATGACATTTCTGTTAACAAATTGGACCGCCTCGTCAGCAGCATAAGCGCCAACAACTTCATCTCCTTCAGCGATGATGAGATACCGCTAGGGGACATGGGGTCTACTAAGGCTCTCTACGTCACTACCCGTTGCAAGGGGTATACGTTGCCTAGGGTACTGATTGATAATGGATCCGCACTGAATGTCTTGCATTGGTCCACCTTAAGCCGTCTGCCTATAGACAGCTCTCACATGAAGACATGTCAGAATATAGTGAGAGCGTTTGACGACACAGAGAGGAAAGTGATGGGAAGGATAGAGATACCTCTCCAGATTGGCCCAAACACGTACGAGGTAGATTTCCTCGTGATGGATATTAAGCCTTCCTATAACTGTCTATTAGGAAGGCCTTGGATACACTCAGCTGGGGTAATACCATCCTCATTGCATCAGAATGTGAAGTTAGTTACTAAAGGCCGGCTAATAAAAATAAACGTGGAGGAGGACATTATTGCATCGGTTACCAGTGGTGCACCCTACGTGGAGAATGATGCTGAAGCAGTTGAATGTTCATTTCGATCGCTAGAGTTTGTGAATGCAACATTTATAACTGAGGGAAGCAGGATTCCGATGCCTAAGCTATCAGGGGCTACAAAGATAAGCTTGCAGCTGACAGTTGGGAAAGGGGCATTACCCAGAAGAGGACTCGGGAAGCACCTTCAGGGACAAGTTAAGGTGCCAGCCTTGGTTGGTAAGTGGGATCGCTTCGGTTTGGGATTCAGGCTAGATGCAAGCCAAATAAGGAATGAGTTTAAAAGGAAACAAGAACAGCGGAGAGCAAGACTGAGTGGGGCAGAAGTCAAGTAGGAACTAATGAGCTTCCCCCACATTTCCCAAACATTCGTATCGGGAGGGTTTATTCATTCGACACAAGAGAAGACAAGAGAAGGAATGGCTAAAGATGTGGTGGAAATCTGGAGCATTAACGCCACGTCGGAAGATGAATCAAAAGAAGGAAATTTAGCGAGTATTCACCCGTATGAGCTCGGAAGTGTTTTGAATAATTGGACTGCGGAAGAAATTCCTGTAATCTTTAGAGCTAACACAGAGTAATATTCAAAACCCACTTATTGTCTTCTAGCCTAGGGACAATAAGAATCTTTTGTGAAATAGGCTCATGTTTAAACATTGTTATTTTCAATAAAATGCATTTTCATATATCAGCTTGAGCAATTATCCATTCTTCCTTTTCATCTCATATAAAACCATACCATACAAAGGAATTATTCATTGTTGTTTTTCTTTGGGTATTCTCCTATACTCATAATAGGCCCCTGGGTGTCAACGTCATGAGCAATGCTGATATGAGCCCAGAATCTCCTTTTGAGCGAGACATGTGCTTTGAGGGTTCTCAGGATTTTAAAGATGACGATGATTGTGGTTTATCTTCAGACTTGTTAAGGTTTGTGGAGCAGGAAGAGAAACGGATTTTACCACACAAGGAGACCGTTGAGATTGTGACCCTAGAAGAAGGGAAGGAAGTGAAAATTGGCGCTTGCGTTAACGAGAAAACAAGACAAGACCTCGTTGAGCTGTTGTAAGAATTCAAAGACGTCTTTTCATGGTCGTACCAGGATATGCCCGGTCTAAGTACAGATATCGCGGTGCACCGTGTCCCTACAAAAGAGAAGTGCAAGCCAGTTCAGCAGAAGCTCCGAAGAATGAGACCCGGTGTAGCAATGAAAATAAAGGAAGAAGTCAAGAAACAGTTTGATGCTGGATTCTTACAGGTGGTCAATTATTCAGAATGGGTGGCCAACATAGTCCTTGTCCCTAAGAAAGATGGAAAAGTGCGGATGTGTATAGATTACAGAGATTTAAACAAGGCCAGCCCAAATGATAACTTTCCATTGCCTCACATTGACACCCTAGTGGATAACACGGCAGGCTATTCACTATTCTCCTTTATGGATGGTTTCTCTGGGTATAATCAGATTAAGATGCATCTTGAAGATATGGAAAAAACCACGTTCATAACCTTATGGGGGACATTTTGCTACAAGGTGATGCCATTCGGGTTGAAGAATGCGGTAGCAACGTATCAAAGAGCCATGGTAACCTTGTTTCATGACATGATGCGCAAGGAAATTGAGGTCTACGTTGATGACATGATCGCAAAATCCCGAACTGAAGAAGAGCATGTGCGAGTTTTGAGAAAATTGTTCCTGAGGTTGAGAAAATTCCAATTAAAGCTCAATCCGTCAAAATGCACTTTTAGAGCTAAGTCTTGAAAGTTACTCGGCTTCGTAGTCAGTGAGAAGGAAATAGAAGTCGACCTTAATAAAGTCAGGGCTATACAGCAATTGCCTCCGCCGCGCACTCAGAAGAAAGTCCGAGGTTTATTGGGGAGACTAAACTACATCGCTCAGTTCATCTCGCAGCTGACTGAGAAATGTGACCCTATATTCTGCCTTCTTAAAAAACACAATCCTGGGGTATGGGGTGATGAATGCCAAAAAACTTTTGAAAAGGTTAAGCAATATTTGTCCAGTCCTCTAGTGCTAACACCACCTAGCCCTAGTAGACCATTGATACTGTACTTAACAGTATTTGATAATTCGATGGGATGTGTGCTCGGCCAATATGATGAGACTGGGAGAAAAGAAAGAGCGATATATTACCTCAGTAAAAAATTCACTGAGTGTGAATTGAGATACCTACCTATTGAGAAGCTATGCTGTGCTTTAGTTTGGACTATGTGAAGATTGAGACAGTACATGCTGTATCATAAAACCTGGCTAATCTCAAAGTTGGACCCTCTTAAGTACATGATGGAGTCAACCGTTTTGAATGGAAGAATGGCCCGATGGCAAATTCTGCTTTTCGAATTTGACATAGTCTATGTCAACCAAAAAGCTATGAAGGGGAGCGCAATAGCAGACTTCCTAGCCAGTAGAGCTTTGGAGGACTATGAACCCTTGAGTTTCGATTTCCCCAATGAAGATCTAATGTATGTAGCAATCACTGAAGGTGACATGCCTGAAGATCGTTCTTGGAAATTACATTTTGACGGAGTATCAAATGCCATTGGAAATAGAGTTAGGGCAGTATTGATATCCCCAGATGGAGATCATTATCCATTCACTTGCAAGCTGGACTTTGACTGCACAAACAACATGGCAGAATACGAGGCATGTATCGTGGGAATTCAGGCAGCTATAGACCGCAAAATCAAGGTACTAGAAGTATATGGGGACTCTGCATTGGTAATTTATCAGATCAAAGGCGAGTGGGAAACGAGAGATCCTAAATTGATCAGTTACCGAAAGTTAGTCTTGGAACTAATGGAGGAGTTTGATGACATCACCTTCTATTACCTCCCGCGAGACGAAAATCATATGGCTGACGCCTTAGCTACACTAGCTTCCATGATCAAAGTAAATGAATAGGAGGATATGAAGCCAATCCAGATGAGTATTT
The DNA here is from genome assembly GCA_020496765.1 of Gossypium stocksii. Lineage (NCBI taxonomy): Eukaryota > Viridiplantae > Streptophyta > Magnoliopsida > Malvales > Malvaceae > Gossypium > Gossypium stocksii. Next base: position 51,543,079 of record CM035624.1, read on the forward strand.
GTGAGGCTCCAGCTCACTGCTGTAATATCGATGAAGAGGAAGAGAGAGATGATCATCATTGGTATCATGATATCCTACAATATGTGAAGAGCCGTGCGTACCCAGATCAAGTAACCAAAAATGATAAAAGAACATTGAGGAGGTTAGCCAGTGACTATGTATTAGACGGTGAGGTCCTATATAAGAAGAGAAATGATCAGGTGTTGCTAAGATATGTTGACGCTGTTGAGGCAAAGAAAATTCTGGAGGAAGTTCATGATGGTGTCTGTGGGACACATGCCAATGGTTTCACAATGGCTCGACAAATCATGAGATTTGGATATTACTGGTCCACGATGGAAGGAGATTACATCAGTTACACTAAGAAGTGCCATAAGTGCCAAATCTATGGAGATAAAATCCATATGCCTCATTCACCCCTACATGTAATGACTTCCCCATGGCCTTTCTCAATGTGGGGTATGGACGTCATTGGGCCAATCTCGCCAAAGGCTTCCAACAGACATCGATTTATTTTCGTGGTCATTGACTACTTTACCAAATGGGTAGAGGCCACTTCGTACGCCAATGTCACAAAGTCGGCTGTCAGCAAGTTCCTGAAGAAGGAGATCATATATCATTATGGTATGCCGGAAAGGATCATATCTAACAACGCGTTGAATCTGAACAATAGCGCGATAGCAGAAGTCTGCAATCGGTTCAACATTAAGCATCACAATTCCTCACCATACCGCCCAAAAATGAATGGGGCAGTTGAGGTAGCTAATAAGAATATCAAGAAGATTGTAGGGAAGATGACTGAGACCTACAAGGATTGGCATGAAAAACTCCCATTTGCCCTTTATTCTTATCGTACATCTGTCAGAACTTCTATTGGGGCAACACCTTTCTCATTGGTTTATGGGATGGAGGCAGTTTTACCTATTGAGGTCGAAATCCCTTCTCTTCGAGTTTTATCAGAGCTGAAGTTAGACAAAGCAGAATGGATCCAATCCCGTTACGATCAACTAAACCTGATTGAAGAGAAGAGGCTGAAGGCTATTCGTCATGGTCAAATGTACCAGAAGAGAATGATGCGAGCTTACAACAAAAAAGTTCACCCTAGGGTATTCCATGAGGGGGGACTTAGTGCTGAAAAAGATTCTCCCTATGCAAAAAGATTTTAGGGGGAAGTGGATGCCAAATTGGGAAGGACCCTATATGGTAAAAAAGGCTTTCTCTGGAGGAGCATTGATACTAGAAGAGATGGATGGCAAGAGCTTGCCTAGCCTGATAAATTCAAATTCTGTCAAAAGATATTTTGCTTGAAGCAGTTGAGGTGAAAACCCGCAAAGGGCATCTAAAAAAAAAGGAGAGGCCAAGGTGAAAACCCGTAAAGGGCATCTTGAGACCAAAGGGGTTTTGAATTGAAAACCCGCAAAGGGCAATTCAAATTTCGATCTAGACTGGGGCAAGTGACAGTCTCGCTACACTTGAATCGACAAAGAAGGGATGGGTTACATCTTGGGGCATCGACAAAATGCTATAGATCCCTTAAGCGCATGCCAAGTTTAAAATGGTCATCGAGGAGTTCATGCAGAGAAGCTCAAACTGCGAAATCTGAGGCACCTATTTGTTCCTTTTATCCATTTTTGTATTTCAAATAATGAACGCTTTCCTTATTTAGTACATCTTTCGTGAATTTTGACTTGAATAAATTTTAGTTCTACCTACCCTTACAATCTTTTTCAAGCATTTTATATTGAAATAATGATTAATGAACTAACAATGCTCACAAAAGAAGTTTTACATATTACTCTAAAAGGTTTCTAAATAATACAAGAACCTGAAACAGGACAATTATTTAGAACTCACCGAGCTTAAAAGGGCTAGAAATGTGTGATGGATAAGGAATTAACCGCATCTTCAGGTCCTCTGTTACCAAGCTGAACAAGAAGACACACGTCAGGGATGTCGCCATAACAAAACAAGCGAGTGATAACAACCCAAAAATTAAAATGGATCATTCTCATGACATTTTGCACTTATGCATTTAACATCTATAATATATGTAGTTAGGAGAATTTGATTCATATTAATCATGGCATCCTAATAATCTGGCATAAGCATATCACTCTTCTACAGATGGATTCCCTAGTGGACAATGTAGCAAGATTGATCAAGATAGCATCAATCTTATCTTCACTGAGCAGGAGTGAAGCAGATCAAATTTTGGCGAGTCTTATCTTCACTGAGTAGGAGTGGAGCAGATTCCAGCCACCAGCCTTATCTTCACTGAGCAGGAGTGAAGCAGGCTAAATATACCAGATCTTATCTTCGTTGAGCAGGAGCGGAGCAGATCGAATTTTGGTGAATCTTATCTCCACGTACCGGCGATGGAGTAGATTTTAGCCATCAGCCTTATCTTCACTGAGCAGGAGTGAAGCAGGCTAAACATACCCGATCTTATCTTCACTGAGCAGGAGTGAAGCAGGCTAAACATACCCGATCTTATCTTCACTGAGCAGGAGTGAAGCAGATCAAATTTTGGCGAGTCTTATCTTCACTGAGCAGGAGTGAAGCAGATTCCAGCCACCAGCCTTATCTTCACTGAGCAGGAGTGAAGCAGGCTAAATACCAGATATTATCTTCCCTAAGCAGGAGCAGAGCAGATCGAACTTTGGTGAATCTTATCTCTACGTACCGGCGATGGAGCAGATTTCAGCCATCAGCCTTATCTTCACTGAACAGGAGTGGAGCAGGCTAAATATAACCAGATCTTATCTGTACTGAGCAGGAGTAAAGCAGATTAAACTATAGTAGATCTTATCTTCGCTGAGCAGGAGCGGAGCAGATAAGATTTTAGCAGATCCTACCACACTAAACAAGAGTGGAACGGACTGAGTTTCAATAAATCGTATCTCTACAAAATAGCAATGGGGCATCTAGAAGTAATAAGGTGTAGTGGGATGTGGCAAAGAAGACAAGGCTCAGTTAGCCCAAGCAAATTTGGTCCTCCTAAAATCTTTGCTCTATTCTTGTTACACGACAATGAGCAAAGAGGGGCAGCTGTAGGACTAAATTTAAAACTAAACCCAATACCCAGCCCAAACAAACATAAACCCAAACAAAAAAAATTAAACCCAACTGACCCAAACTAAACCTAAGACCCAAAGCCCAACAAACCCCTAACCTAATCAACCAAATGAAACCCTATCAGCAGCCAAACGCCCCAGCGCCGCAAGGGAGTCTCTAGTGCCACTCCGGCTCTTGCGTACCTCTCCACGTCGTGCGGAATCCCACCGCGTTGTACTCCCGAGATCTTTGCTCTGTGCCTACAAACACGCCCCAAATAGTTAGAAATTTAGGCTATATAAACAGTGTAGTATTATTGTAAAGGGGGGTTTTTTTATCATTAAGAAAACAGAGATAAACATACAAAATAGCAAGTTTTGAGTAGATCTTTAGTGCATCCTAATAGAAACAAAGGTGATTATAGTTCTTCATTTCCTTTCAAAGTTATATTTCTAGCCTTTTTTTTTAATCTACTGTCGTTTTCTTTTCGTTTTACTTTTAAAAAATACAAAACAAGTTTTTAAAAGAGACAAGAGGCCTTACCGGGTTTCCATCGGCCGCCGATGAGCACGCATGGGGAGTGGAAAGGCCGCGATGATGGGCGCATATAAGCCCTAGCAGAGAAAAAAGGGTGAAAACCCTTTGGGTTTTCTTTTTGCTTTCGACAGTGAACAGAAAATGGGGGGTGTTTTAATTTTAAGTTTTAAAGTGACAGACAACTGCTTTTAATGGCAATGGAAGTAATGCCACTCTTTTTTGGTTTTATTGCGCATTAAGTCCTCCCCTGTTGTGTGGTCACTTAGTTGGGCCCTTTTGTGTTTCTTGTTTTTTGTAAATTGGCCCCAAGTATTTGTGCATTTTTTCAGTTTAATCCGGGCTAAGGCATAGTGCATTAATGGTGGGGATATTTTCGTTTTTGGTCCCCCTAACTCACATGCGCGTTCAATTTGATCCCCTAACTCTTTTATATTTCGATTTTAGCCCCAAAAATCCCGTTAATTTCAATTAAGCCCTGTTTTTGATTATTTAAACACTTTTAGTATAAAATTAATTCTTTTTTTGGTTTTTATTATTCTTTATTTTATTATACTGTTTATTTATTATATATTTGTTGTACGCCTATTATATATATATTTCTACAGTAAAAATAATTAATTCATGCATAAGTTTCTATTATATTTATTTAATATATTATTTGAATACTATTTTTTATTCTATTAATAATCATTTTTTATATATACTTCGTTTTAAATTATTATATTATTATTAATCCTTTTATATATTTTTTTAAAAAATTAATTACTTTAAATATAGTTTTTATATTTATTACATTTTTTATTTTTTTTCATGCTATCATTTTACTATATATACATATATTAAAGTTTTTATTTTATTATACTTTTTTTTATTATATATATTTTACTAAAAAAGTTAATTATTTTTAATATAGTTTTTCATATTTATTATATATATTTTTTCTCCTTTTATTACTGTTATTTTATTATTCTTATTTATAAATCGTCATATGTATATATTTTACATTAAAGGTTTTTTATATAATTATTAATAACTTTATTATATTATTTATATTATTTTTATATACCATTGTTTTTATTAGTTATTATTTTTATACTAAATTATCTTTATTTATTATTTTTCGCTATTATTAATTCACCATTGTTATTATTCTAGTTTTACTTTTATTACAATTTTTTATACCATCATTGACATATTATTTTCATTTCCATTATGTATTTTTATATCGTTAACGTCATTCTTGTTATGTTTATATGTTGTTATCTTTATTACTATTATTATAATTATTATCTTTTTTATGTTTGCTATATTTTAGGTGTTGATATATACACTGTCAAGTTATTATTATATTGTTATTTTATTTCCCATACTATCATTTTTCTCAAATTTCTAAATTTCCCAAATTCGTTTATTCAGTGGTTTATTCTCAATTGTTTTCTAAAATAAAGGCAATGTTCGATATTTAAAGAATTCAAAGGATCGCGCCCAAACATACTGGGTGTCGCTTTCTTTGTTTGTTTGTATATTCGAATATCCTTTTATCGGTTTGCTCTTAAGGTTTTTAAAAATAAAGGCAATGTCTGGTATTTATGGAACTCAAAGGATCATGCCCTAACGTACTGGGTTTCACTTTCTTTGTTTGTTTGAATATTCGAATATCCTCTTAAAACTAAATCACACGTTTTAAACGTCAACAAAAGGTGGGTCGTGTTTTGAACTTTTGCCCAACTCTTTAATTTTTGACATGTAAGATACCAATTAATCAATTAAGTACTGATTTTGGGCGTGTCGAGGGTGCTAACCCTGCCTCGTACGTAACCGACTCCTGAACCTATTTTTTTAAAACTCGTAGACCAAAATGCTTTACAAGGTGGCCCAATTACACCTCAAAAAGAATTAGTGGCGACTCCATATATGTTTTTTAAAGTCAATCCACGTTTTTAAAATTAAAAATGGTTTCGACAAGTGGGATTATGTAGGTATTCCTAATTTTTTACGTAATGTTATTATGTCTGCAATATCCAACTTTACTATGCAGGTTTTGTGGAATAGGGTTTCAACTCCGAAGTTTCAGCCAGCTAGGGGCGTTCGACAAGGTTGCCCTTTATCTCCTTATTTGTTTATATTGTGCATGGAGTGGTTGAGTCATAGTATTCATGCTGCCATTGATGTTGGCAATTGGACCCTTATTTGACTGGTTCGAAATGGTCCACCACTTTCTCATCTTTTTTTTTTTTGCGAATGGTTTGATCTTTTTTAGCCATGCTGAGGAACATCAAGCTTGGGTCATCAAGAATATTTTTGATGATTTTTGTAATTACTCAGGTCATAGGATTAATTTGAGGAAGACGGATATTTTTTCTCCAAAGGCATGGATAGCAGTTTAAGGAGGTGTATCAGTAGTTTTTTTTAGTTTTCAGGAAGTGAACAATTTGGGGTCTTATTTAGATGTACCCTTTTTTCACGAGAGGGTTACAAACAACACACTACGCTTCATGGTTGATAAGGTGCGAAGCAAGCTGTCTAGTTGGGATGCCAGGCAACTTTCCTTAGCAAGTAGGGTGACTTTAGCTTAATCGGTTCTTCTTTTGATCCCAAGCTATTTTATGCAAACAATGATGTTCCTAAAGGCTTATGTGATGAAATTGAACACATTGTTCAAAAGTTCATTTGGGGATCCACTAATGGTAATGCTAAGGTGGCATTGGTTAGTTGGGATTTAATGTGTCAACCGAAATCTCATGGGGGCCTTAGTTTGAGAATTTGGAAGACCATAACACTTCTTTCATGATGAATGTTGGTTTTAACATTGTCTCTAATGTCAATGCTTTATGGGTTTGAGTCCTTCGGTCAAAATACGAGATTCCCAGTGGTTTACCTAAAAAATTATCAATAGGGCGTTGTTCTTTCTTATGGAGATCCATTGCTAAGGTATGGCCCTTTATCCATGAAAACCTTTTATGGTCTGTGGAGATGGTAATAGTATCCAATACTGGCGAGACCCTTGGATTCTAAATTGTGGCCTCTTATTCTCTCATATTCTATGCTTTTCTAACATTAATATGGATTGTATTCTTAGTAATATGATTATAAGTGATGGTTCGTGGAATTTCGACCTTTTCTGATTATGGGTTTCAAAAGAGATCATTAATAAAATTGTTGGAATTCCATAGCCGCATCCTTTTTTGGGCCTAGATAAAATAGTATAGGGTGCTACTTGGACTGGTTTATTTTCTTTCAAACGTGCTTATGAGAAGTTTTGAGATGGTACTCTAAATCCTAAAGAGCGTATTTATGAGATGCCTTGGAGATTTAATGGACCTCAGTGAATCCGTTTTTTCTTATGGCTTGCCTTCAAGTGTCGTTTACTTACGAATGCTGAAAGGACAAGGAGAGGTATTGGGAATAGCAGTGCTTGTGGGTTTTGTGGACATGAATACGAGGATGTGTTACATGTACTCAAAGATTACTCTACTGTTAGAATCATTTGGGACAAACTTATTCCAGAAGAAAGACAATCCAAGTTTTATATTGGTTCCCTTTACAATTAGATGACGATTAATCTTCAAAACCACTTCTCTATTTCTTTAGATGGGGTGGATTGGCCGTGCCTTTTTGGGATTATCGCTTGGCGTATTTGGAAGAATCATAACTTTTTTATTTTTCAAGACTTTTCTTGGAGTTACGAAGAGGTCCTTAAAGTTTCATACAGTTGGGCAAATAAATATTCATTAGCCTCAAAAGCAGCTTTTCATAAGGCACATTGTTATTTTCATAATTCATATACAGATAGCAATTGGGTAAGCTTAAGAACAGATGGTTCAGTTAAACTTGATGAAGGCTTTGCAACAGTTGGAGGTTTTTTGTGTGATCATAATAGTGGATGGATCATGGGGTTCTGTAGTTATTTGGGCAATTGTACGTTGGTAGAGGCTGAGCTTTGAGGGATCTTAAATGGTTTAAATCTTATTTTGGACAGACAGTTTGAAAGGGTCTTAATCCAAACTGACAGCATTGAAGCTGCTAACGCTATTCAAGAAGGTTCTTCAGAAAATTCTAATTTTGCACTCGTTAGAAAAATTCATCTTATCCTTAAAATGGTAAAATAGTGGAGGATTCAACATATATCTCGTGAAGAGAATTTAGCTGTTGATAGTCTGGCCAACTCAATTCATTCTAAAAAGTTAGGCTTAAGATTGGTATGAAGATTTAACTTATTGATTTTGTAACCTTTTCTTTTTACCAATATATATATATATATATATATATATATATACAATCATTCAATTTAACTTTAAAAATATATTTTAATTTACTTTTAAAATATATAAAAGTAGGCATTATTATTTATTTAGTTTTTTAACTTTACAAAAAAAAATAGTTTTAAAATTTTAAAAGCATAATTAAAATAGTTAAATAGTGTTTGTACATTTGTAGAGGAGTAAAAAAACGTGATTTAAAATATGTAATTAAATCTTAATAAAAAAGTATTTTAATATATTTTATTTAATACATTCAATTAATCTAATATATTATATTTTACAATGTCTTAAGAATGTGGAGGCTTAATTTATTGACATGTGGTAACTTTATTTTTAAAATTTATTTTATAAAAAAAATTGATAGATTAACTATATAAAAAATGAAAATTAAAAACAAAACGAATTAATATAATACACAAATAAAAAAAAACATATTACAATATATCTAATTCAGTTACGATGCAAACAAAAATCAAGTTTATTTTAATTAAACATAATCAAACATTCAAAATATCTAATCCATAACATATACTATCACTAAAATTTTTAGACTCCACAATTAAGTTCATAGAATTGACAAGTATTCTATAGCGATACAATAAAATATTTAATAAAACACATAATATTTTTAAAAAATTGTTTGTGAAATAAGTACGATATTACACACAATTGGCGTGGCATCTGTATATTATTTGCATATATTATTATGTTTACTAAACTAAAATTATGGGGTACAATAATAGTTAATGTATACACATTATATTTAACTCGTAGTTATATTTAATATATTGTCATTAATAACATTAAACTATTTTTTTTTTTTTATTATCTATTTAATTCCTATCATTTTAAATTCTTATTTTATATCCTTTTAACCAAATTATTCTTTCAAAATAAATATTTAAAACTAAACTAATATTCAAATTATTTAAACTACCTAAAGATATTAATCCAATGATTAATTTTACATTTTTTGAATTAAAATTATAATAATGTTTACACTTAAATATGGAATGTTTTGAATATACATTAAAATTTGAAATGGCAAGGTTCTCTAATACCTTAACCAATGGTCGGGGGTTCGATCCTCGCCCTGGGTATGAAGCAGCTTTAAAACTCGTGGCCAATATCTATCCCCTTAATGGGCCTATAGAATGCAAAATATTAGTTACTGGACTCGCTCCGGTAGGTACCTTGAGAAATAAAAAAAAAATAACTTTTTAAACAATATTTTATAAATTTAAAATTAGATAAAAATATATTTTCATTCACTAATTAAAAACAAAAGAAAATGTAAAAAATCGAGTTCAAAGTTGACCCATATGAAAACTATAATATAAATAATTTCATTTCATTTGAATTGTTAGACTCCTCTACCACTCAGACTCATATCAATACCAGACATAACATTGACCTCCGTGTTGACTCAATCTAAAGTAATATCTCAACAGGCTGCTCGCCTTCAACACCTTTGGAACTACCCATTCCTCTCAAGAGTCATCCCCTCGCTTTTAAAATGAATACTCTCCTAGTGTGAACACATTCTTGATATGATTGGGAGTTCGTTTAGGCACAATAACTCGTATTGATAAGGTCTCATGATATGTGCCTATAAATATCCTTTACGCATTTGGCGGGATTAAATGTTTTTCTAACCACGCCGTACTAGAAAACAAGAGGACCTATCCTATAAACACCCTAAGGAACGATGAATAAATGATCGGACTTCTAGCACCCTAAAGTTATTTTGAGCAATTGCCTTCATAATCAGTCTATCCTCTTGTCCCTATTTTGACTCTCAATCTTTTTAAATGAATTGACCTCCTCTACATCACCGTGATCTCCTCCTTATCTTTCACCCTTGTTGTTGCCTGTATCAACAAAATTAATATTATGAATTAAACCTTTCTAAAATTGTATCTTTAATCGATTATAAATTAAACATATAAAAGATCTGATCCAAAGTTCACCCATGTAAAAATTAAACTTTTTATTTATATTATATGATAACTCATAAATCCAAGGATTAATTTTATTGTTAAAGTAAATATATTTTTATAATTAATTAACTTTAAATATAAAAAAAAGTATATTTATCCTTTAAAAACACTCTAAAATTTTAAATAATAAAGTTTTTTTCCATCGATTTCAAATAAATAATTTTAAAATATACAAGATAAATAAAAAATATAAATTCAAATTTTGTATGAATTCCTTTGGATACAAGGTAAGGTTTAAAATATATAAGATAAATCAAAAGTGATGAATTTAAAATTGTGATGACTTTAGAACTCTATGTGATGACATGATGGTTAAGAGTGTTTACCGTCCTAGGTATGGTCTAAGTTTGAGTCGCATTAATTAATTTGTTGTTCAGGCTTGCATCCAGGGTGTTTTAATGAAATTATGTGATTATTTCCCTGCCCCTACTTATCTTCATCGCCCATGGCTTTACCATGTCACTGTTTGAGATCACCATCATCAAAACCACCATAAAGATCAACCAACCACGTCATACAGTGTCGATTTTGAGGCTTGAGAGCATGTGACAATAAAGGCTGTATGGACAATTGTCACTTGCATCTAGGGTGTTTTTATGTATTCCACTTTTATATATGTTTATAGATTTGGTTGTGTAGGATTTGATATGGTGAAATTTGTGATTCGGCTCTTGTGCTCTCTTTTTTCCTCAATTTTTAAGTTCTATATTTAAAATATAAATCACTTGCGTGATTTTCTTTACATGATATAATTTAAAATATAATTTCATGGTTTCATGCATATGCAATTTATAAAGTTGGATTATTTTTATTTTATTAATAAAATAACATTTTTATGTATTTTACTCTACAAAAATCTGTTGGAAAAATACGACTGCAAAATTATTACTTTAGAAGTAAATTCGACCCGATCAGATGAACACAATTGATTGGTATTGTTCTTTTCTGTGGAATGAAGAAATAAGATAAAAACAAAACTTTAAAGTTGGTCAAAAAAACTTGGCTAGAAAAATCACACTAAGTTCAATTCACAAGAAAGGTTGGAGGGTCACAAACAGTCCTGCTTAAACTCTAATCTCCAAGACAGAATTTTAATAAGATGCCAAAGTTTTAGAGAAAGAAAAAATGAGAGAATAAAAAAAAAATGAGAGAAACTCTAGTTTTGTTGTTTGTGAAAAATAAGGAGAAATACCTCTTATTTATGTGATACATAGAGCACGAGTAATGTTATGCAATAGTTTTTGTTATCCTTGCTCTATGTATTAAATTTTGAAGAGATTCATTAAAATTTTAACTCATGCTCTATGTATCAATTAATATATATTATAGCAAGTTATATGAATTAAATCTGTGTATATTAATTAAGTTGTGATATATATTGCATATTACATTTAAACATGTGTATCTTAAATTTTAAAAATAATTACCCAGGTTCTATGTATAGATTTTTAAAGAAATTCATTAAAATTTCTAAACAAAACTAATATTATAAAAATATTATAAATTTAATATACACAATCAACTTATGATTAACCCTATATATATAACTTTGGCACATTAGCCCTAATTTCTAATTAGCTCATCATTAATTAGAAATTGATTAGAACTGAATTACTAGAGTATCTACACATATCTAACCCATACTATATTTAATAATTTAAAGCCCAATAAACCTTAACCAAATTAGATCACTTTTAATTTGGGCTAATCTATCATGATAGTAAATAATAACATGTAATTACTATTATTATATATGTGATGTTCATATTTTCTAATATAGTAAATTTTAATATTATATATTTTTGTAGGTGTATTTGAAATATTTCATATATAAAAATATTTAAAATATTTTACATATAAAAATAATAATGATATTTAAAATAATTATTTCATTTTATAATATTAGAAATCACCATACTTATAACATAGGTGGAGAAAATAAATATTATATAATTAAAAATAATGATATTTGCAATAATTATTTGATTTTATAAATAAAAGAGTTATTAATTAAAAATATCAATTAAAAATAAAAAATTGAAAACAATATATTTATTAATTAAAAATAAAAAAATAGCTTGAAACAACGTGAAATAAAAAATACAAAATGTGCTTAGAAGAGGAATTGAACTTAAGACATAAGGATGAAATCACTATTATTTAACTATCTAACTAGATGAGCTAATATGTTAAAAACATTAATTAAAAATAAAAAAAAAAGCTTGAAACAACATGAAACAAAAAATACAAATATGAGTAGGGGAGAAATTGAATCCAAGGCTTAAAGACAAAACCACTATTATTTAATCATCTGACCAGAGAAGCTAATGTGTCAAAAAAGTTAGAAATTGCTTTGTAGGACGCGAAAAACCAGCTTGAAACCCTAATTTATTTTTTTTTTAAAATGGCATATTCCTAAATTTTGGCCCTATCCAAGGGCTGGGTAGCCCACCCGACCCAATAAGCTTGGCCTGATTTGAGTTTGGTTTGAACAAAAATTTTTGTACCTTGAACTCACTCGAATTCAAATTAATTAATTAAAAATATTGTTTAAATTTAATTTAATTATTAAAAAATATAAATGTGAATTAAAAATATAATTTTTAATATTTTTTATTTAAAAATAGTGAAATAAGTTTTAAGGTGGGTTAAATTAGTCTGAAAATATATTTAGACTTGAAATATTTCTGGAATCAAGTCTCGACCCGAATCATGAATACTTCTATCTGTGATATATAAAGCATGAATAATATAACAAAAAATTATACCGGTGCTCTATGTATCATTTAGTAAAATGTAATTCATCTAGATGATTAAAGAAAATATAACTAAGAAAATTAGTATATAAAAGAGAATAGATGAGAGTAGGCATATTAAATTGTAGGAAAAGGAATGTTGATGCAAGAGGAGGGCACATCAATGAATCGTTCTAAAATTGGATTTTTAGTTTCTGTTATCCGTGTGCTGCTCTCTTTCACAAAGTATATATATTATATTAAATATAAAATTTAAGTAAATCGCAATCCCACCTCTAATTCTATTCACAAAGCCAGCAGAAAACCCTAATTCTGATTTTCCTTTGATTTGTAGTTTGTTTGGTCCACGTACCAGTACGACTCTTCATTTTGATTTATTTCAATATATTAAGATTGGGTTAGTGAGGGCAAAAATTTAAACAGAAATTCAGCAAAGGAATGGAAGGGGTACCACACCCAATACCCAGAACGGTAGAAGAGGTCTTCAATGACTTCAGGGGCAGACGCTCTGGCTTGATTAAGGCTCTCACCATTGGTTCCTTCGCCTCTCTTTCTTTCTTTCTTTCTTCCGTTGTTGCTGTTATGGCTATTATGTATGTATATATATATATTCAAAATTACAAACTAATTCAAGTAATGTCTTTGGGTTATTTTTGGCAGATGTTGATAAGTTCTACCAACAGTGTGATCCCGGTGGGCTATTTTTTGCTCTTCTCTGTATCTTCTAATTTTGCGGCATTTATTTTGTGTCTATGTTCGTTTTACTCTTCTCGAGTTTTCGTTCTTTGGTTAGCTACTTCTTATCTATCTCTGCTAGATTTTCTTAATGTCTGACAAAGCACATATTTTATCCTGTTGTAGAAGCAGACTCTTTGACCAAAGCTAATATGAACATCTCATTGTCAAATGTATTTAGCGAAAGCAGTTAATTTTGTCTCTTGCATGATGGCTGAGTGGTCAGTTAAATTGTCGAATTTCTAGTTCTTGATTTTGCGATTTTTAGTTTGATCTTCAGTTCCGTGAGCCTCTGGTTTCCTTCTCGACCTTATCAATCTGTAAATAGGTCATGCTTGTTATGTCAACATGTTTTATGTGGAGTACGCTGTAAAGAATTCCTAATTCAATTCACTTCAATCATGGGAGGCCATGTCTTTTTATCCCCCCCCCCCCCCCCACAATTTTCTTTTATTGTTTTAGTCCTCACAGATTATTTATCATTTCAGCCCCTTGATTATTGTTCATGGCATCAAGTCTTGATGCATTTCCTACACTCTACTTGCTTCGCCTGCAAGGAGTTATATGGATGCATTACTGTTCTTGCAAATGAGCTGTCTTTTGTTTTTGGTTTTGATAGAGTGACTGTTTTGCTAGTTAACCACTCTGGCAAGTGTCCATTCCCAGGGTTGAAAAAAAATTGAAGCCTGGATATGGAAGCTGTAAAATAACATGTTCGTCGAAATTGCCTAAACCTGTTTCTTTCGTTAATCTTTTCCTTGTCACAATGGTCGAGATAATGATTTTTTTACTACTAATTGACCTGCCCCATGTTACTGCCTGAACTGGCTGAAGTTTTGCAATTATATTTTTTGTTTCCTCAGAAATGTACTTTTCTTTTTCTTTCATTTTTGAGTTTTGGTCTGTTTGTTGTTAATATTAATATTTAAATTCTGGTGATATTATGATTACTTTTTCTGTTGTTTCGCATATTGCTCTACATGTTTGTTAATGTGTATCCCTGGGCTAAAACTTCAAAGTCTAGGTTCGTTAACAAGTGGCAGGAACTCCTTGTTAATCTAATTTGAGTTTGATATCATACAATTGGAACTAAAAGGGAGACTGAAATGAACATGTAGTAATATGGTTTTCTTAGTTTTATGTCATCACTGTTCATGCAGGAGGTTACTTGTCGTGTCTTCATTTATAGTTTCCTCCATGATTTCAGAATTGCCTGAGTTCTGTTATAGTCATATAGTTGTTTAACGGATTTATCTTACTGAACATAGGGTGGAAATGGAATGTTTTCTTTTCTTCATTTGAACTCGAAAATTAATCTTAACTTTAAAATGCTGCTTAGTCAACTTGAAACTAATAATAGACACAATATCCTGGATTTATTCTTAAATTTTAATTTGTAGGAATAGTTTGATTTCTTATGGTACCGGACAATCACTACTGAAATGTGGTGCTTGTGGCTTTTGTGATTACATTTTTTCTTTTTCAAAAATTTCTACCTGCTTATATTTATTTATATACTGGAAATCTTGTTTATCACTGAATGTTTTCACCCTGATGCAATTTAACAACTTAAAAAGTTATTAACATTCTGTATGTTGTGATTCATTTTAGCGGTGTTATATCTGTGAAACTTCTGGTTTTACATTTCTTTTCTGATTGTGTTGAAATTAATTGCAGAGAAGGAGAACTTATGCCTTTATGGACTTCCAAATGAGACATGGGAAGTTAACTTGCCTGTTGAGGAGGTGCCTCCTGAGCTTCCGGAGCCTGCACTGGGCATAAACTTTGCTAGGGATGGGATGCAGGAGAAGGACTGGCTATCGTTAGTAGCAGTTCATAGTGATTCATGGTTGCTTGCTGTTGCTTTCTATTTTGGTGCACGATTTTCATTTGGCAAGAATGAGAGGTATGTTTGCTTTTTCTTTGTCAGCTATTGGAGCATTGAGTTTCTGTTTGGAAAGCTCAATTGCTGCAGTATTATGATTCACTTTTAAAATTACTGCTAACTGCATTATTCTCTTTGCATGTACTCTCTAGGAATCTAGTACCCAAGTTCTGTTCAAATGAGTTCCTTTCAGATTTACTTCACAAGTTACCAATCTGACTGGTCAACTTTTAAAAGCACAAAGTTTATGAAGGATTAAGTAATAGTTAATATATAAAGTTGTGAGAAGTTTGTTTAATCTTCGTTCTATCTTTAATTTTGCATACTTCTTTGTTTTAAATTTGGAAATAAGGTGCATTGGGAGATATTCAGGCACTTCTTACTAACATGCAATAGTTATCTAGCCTTATCCTCAAACACCTGAGCAGTTGATTTTTCCTGTTTACTTTTTATAAATATCATGTTTGAGAGTGCAGTTTGGATCTTGAGTGGGAGTACCAGAGTGGACTCTGGAAGCCAAAAATGCTAGATGAAGTGTTCTATTCCATTTCACCACTTGACTAGTATTATGTAATGCTCAATAAAGGCTTGCATTCTCTTGAAACGAAATAGAGATTGGAGTGCGCTCCAAAATATATACAAACCCATAGAGTGATTTAACCATTAATTTCCAGTTAAAGAGAACTAGTGTGACACAGGAGCTACTAGTGATATTTTATTTCATTATTTTAGTCATATTTATTAGATATTAATATCTATACAGATGTCTAGGATTATAAGTTATCTTCAAGGTTTAAATTTAGGGATAGGATTATAAGTTTTAAGGTTTAAATCTAGGGGTAGTTTTAAAACTTCATTGTAACCCTAGTGTAAATAAGTTGTAAAACATCATGGCTACAACATTTTTTTCATTTTCTTTGAATTAATAGACATGAACTAAAGGTTTTATAACCCTACGTTTTCAAGAGTTCCAACTTCTACCTCAATTGTTTTTCTGTTTTTGCTGTTGTTTTTCTCCATAAACTCTGCCAATTTTTTGGCATCAGAGCCTAATTAGCTCCTAGGTTTATATTTAGGTATGCTACGATGCTTGGATGTGGTAGAGGTCAAGGAAGAGAAAATCAGAGTTAAGAAACATAATTGGCTGTGATACAATGTGTGAATAAAGGTTTTTGTGTGCATTATATGTTAGTCTGTGATAGGAACTAGTGAGAGCCCAAATGAAGAGATTCTTGAAGGTGCCCAAAACTTGTTTAACTTACTGGAAGATAGTCTTGTTGGTGAATTTGATTTTG
The DNA here is from genome assembly GCA_020496765.1 of Gossypium stocksii. Taxonomy (NCBI): domain Eukaryota; kingdom Viridiplantae; phylum Streptophyta; class Magnoliopsida; order Malvales; family Malvaceae; genus Gossypium; species Gossypium stocksii. Next base: position 51,559,603 of record CM035624.1, read on the forward strand.
GTGATGAAGAAAACCCCTTTCAGGATGCTGGTCTTGCAAAGTGTGCAATACAAGGTTGATTTTAGGAGTGGTTGGTGCATGCCCTTGAAATAAATGGGGGCAGAATTAAGACTCAGGTTGATTTTCATGGTAAGATGCATGTAGAAGATTACCTGGATTGGGAAGTTAGTTTGGAGAATTATTTTGAGTTGAAACCTATAGTGGAGGCTAGGAAACTACTATTTGTGAAACTAAAACTGAAAGGCACTGCGTTCCAATGGTGGAAGAGAGTTAAAGAGCAACATGCATGTGTCACCATCTGCGCATGAAACATGCCCATGTAAGCCCAAAATCAGCACATGGGAACCACACTGAAGTGAAATTGTGCAAGCAATTCCTACCAGCTGATTATGCAATAGAGTTTTTTGAGAAGCTCCACTCATTAAGGCAGAAGGGATTGTCTGTGTACATTTCTGAACTTAACAATTTCCCTATTTGAGTTTCGTTGAATGAGAGTAATGAACAGATGACATCTCGTTTTCTACCGAGGTTAAACCAATATATGAGGAATGAGGTCGGAATGGTTATTATATTCAACTTTGAAGGCACATCAAAATACTTTAAAGGTTGAAAAGTATGTATGGTGATACAGTGCAAGAAAGCCAATTATAGAAGGATTGGAGTAGCACAAAGGGGGTTGGAGTTGTTTGAGGTGTTAAAACTGACCAAACTCTAAAAACTGTGAGACTACCTTTATAAATCATTGTGGTGGAGGGAATATGGGAAATATTGAGAGGAGTGAGAAGGGGAAGGCTTTGGTGAGATATGTGGTTGAAAATAGAGCTGGACAGAATGTTTCTAAGCCTGGCAGTAATTCTCAGATTCGTTGTTTTATTTGTGGTAAGAAAGGCGATGGTTTTTTTTCTTGTCCTAAACAAAGTGTGAACTTAACTGAGATGGAAGAGCACGAGTGATATGTTAGAACCTATTTATGATGAGTATCATGAAGATAGTGAAGAAATTGATGTGTATTTAGTTGAGGGAGTCTTCAGTTCCTTGTAGAGTGACAGACACAACCTCAGAAGACAAAGAGATTGGTGGCGAGTGGGAAATCCTTTGTATATTTCAAGGGACACAATGTCAAGTGATGATTTTGGAGTAAAAGGGTTTGATGTAGTTTTTCAGAACCTACACTCAATATGGAGGCTAAGTTTTTGAAAGTTGCAGTTGAAATTTAAGTTCTAATGCTTTCAGGAGAATCAGGTTGTGCTAGAATATCCTTGGAATAGGGACAGAACTTTTGTGAAGTAATGGGTTATTAGATTCACCTCGAGTCAAAGTGCTTTGCTTAAACACAATTCTTGCTTTGCACTATTGGGATGCTACTTGGACACTTGGTTTGAAACCCATATCTAAATGGTGCAAGTCAATTGCTAGTGAATGAAATTCATGAAAGAGGTATGAATGAGGACTTTTTGTTAATAATTTCACATGATCGTCTTCCTTGGCCTCCGGACTTGTGTCTTACTTTGATGAGTATGACCACCAATGTTTATCCGTGTTCACTAAACCTTCAGGAATTGCTCCAACTATTCTCATATTGTGGTTGGCTTTGTCAATTTTAGAGTTATTTTTGGAGGATGTGCTGCAAAAAACTCAGGGTTGACATTTTCAAGGCAATCCACATATTGGATTAAAAGAAAGATAATTTGATTGTACTTTTAAGGATTGGCATTGGTTCTGAATAAGAATTGCGTTGCATCTATAGGATATCCTCTTGAAACATATTTGCCGCTGTGAAGCTGATTGAAATATTTATGTATTCCATATAGCTGGGATGATACTTCTAAGCTCCTTGTCAAGATTAAAATGGTCAGTTTTTTAGGAATCTTAGCAGGTTTCTGATTTTTCCTCTACATGGCTCTCCACTAACCATTAATCAACAAGAAATATTTTACTATCCTCCACTTAACTAATGTTTTAGTGACAAATATTGCAGAATGTAGCACCATCATAGATGGTTTTGTGTAATGTATATGTTACAATACTTTAGTTAAAGAAATCAATTGAAATGTTTCCAAGTATGGACCAATTTAGAATTCGATCCATAATTCAGTGACATCTGATACAATTAACCCTTGATTTTAAGACGCAAAATATATTCATTTTTCCTCTTTTATTGCAAACAGGTTCTTATAATTGAAACAAAGAGCTTTACAGTAGACCTGTAGCCAAAATCACCTTGCCATTTAGAGTTCCATATGGTTTTCATGGAACTTTTAGGCCAACGCAACTGCAAATTGGGATCTTGAGTATAATCCCCTCCTTGAATTCTAAAATAGTAAAAAGCATATCTCCTTCATATTCACAAATTCATGATTAAGTGTCTAATCATATATGTATGTATATATATTAATATTTTCCACATTGATTTCTTAAGTATTAAGTGTGGGATAAAGTTTGGTTGATATTTTCATAGATTCTTATTTGTATCAATAAATAAAATGTATTGTTGACTAGTTATTAATTAAAAGTACCTTTCCCCTAGCCTAGGTATTGGTGACGTGTGTATTTTACCTGCCTCCATGAACACATGCATGCTTCCAGTCCCTAAGGTGCTTATTTATGTTTATGTGTTTGTGAGGTGGTAGGCGGTGGGTTCTTCCTGACAGAGTGTTCCTATATTGTACTTGAGTGATGTGTATGCAACTTGCCCAATAGGCCCTGGCATTACATTGTCCGGTGACTTAGTTGATTTGATATTGCTAATATTGTTGTAAATAGATTTGTTTTTTCATCTTCTTTTTGCAGGAAAAGGCTTTTTCGGATGATAAACGAACTTCCGACCATTTTTGAAGTCGTGACAGGCAATGTCAAACAACCAATGGACCAATATGCTAATCACAACAGCAGTGGCAAAAGCAAATCAAGTGCTAAGGTGGTACAAAGTTCCAAAATTGAAACTTGATGTTTTTCTCAGTTGTGTTTTGATCCCCTTAAAATGTGCTTCTTTTAATTGATGTCACCTTCATGGCTTCATATGCTTGCCGTTGGCAGTCACGTCAATCTGAATCGGAGAGTAAGGTGGTAAAGATGTCTGCATCTAAGGATGAGGATGAAAGTGGGGAAGATGAGGAAGATGATGAACAGGGTGCGACTTGTGGGGCATGTGGGGATAGCTATGGCACAGATGAATTCTGGATTTGCTGTGATATCTGCGAGAGATGGTTCCATGGGAAATGTGTGAAGATTACACCTGCAAAGGCAGAGCATATCAAGCAGTATAAATGCCCAAGTTGCAGTAGCAAGAGGGCTAGGGTTTAAAAGTAGGGTGAGAAGTTGAGGTTGTAGCTTAAACGAAGCAGACAAGGTTGATAGCATTTTCATTATAGACAGAGTTGCCCCTTTAGTTGATTAACTGCGGATGGGGTTTTAAGTTTTGCTTCTCTGTTGTCTTCCGCTTATGCTGCACTTTTGTTTTTTTTGTCTTTTCGGACTTGTTACCTCCTTGTAATTTCTTCTATCGGCTTCGCCTTTCTTAATTTTTAAAATTACTTTGCTTCCATAAGAATAACGAACATATATGTTAACTCCAAAGATTTTTGTTGAAGTATATTCAAACAAGAGTTCAAATGGCCCAAACATCCAAACCCAAGGCCGGTAATCAAAATCTCATCCATTTTTCTCTTTTAATGACTTCTTTACTGTGCAACCTGGAATTTTGATTGCTGGCTTCAACAAAATTATAGATATAACAAAAATGAAAGTCTAATCAAATCGATTTCGGTTAATATAAAAATTTCGGTGTTGCCATTAAAATAATCGAACTGACCAAATGCACCTCCATGTTTTTAGCACCATGCAAACGTTTCCCAAAAAAAACCCTAGCAAAAACATCCATGTAAACGTCGCATTAGGCAATCCTTCCTTCAACCCCTTTCATTGCCATTATTATATTAACCTTCCGAAATATTTTGATACAAGTTTAATCTTTCCTATAATAAAAAAAATATTTAATTTGGTTTTATGAATTAAATGCGACCAATTCAATTAATGAAAATTCGAAAATACCAAAATTCCTATGTTTATAGAAAAAAAATTATAAGTAATTATATCATTTAATTTTTTTTATATAAATATTCTATAAAATAATTTATTTCTTAAAAGAAAAGATAAATATAAAAAAATATACATGAACTTTGATCAAATGTGCAATGTTATACATAAATTATGATTTAGTGCAATTTTATATTTGAAAATTTGATTTGATTCAATTTTGACATGTCCTTAATGGACGAATCTCATGCCATGCATATATTCACACTGGGAATCTTGAATCACGTTCAATGCCATGGTGAACCTTTGCAAGCTCACCTTCGTTGAGTGTACATGGGGTTTCAAACTCCTTTTTTATCCGATAGTCTTAAAAGGTCATATCCTTAGGTTCGGACATCATATCACCATCATTGGAAAAATACAAGATATAGCTCTACTGTTAGCAAATTCAAGGCATGTGGATTCCTTTGTCTCTCATATATAAACTCACTTACAATACATGAGAGGAAGAGACTCAATTGATTATGTATCAGTCAATTAGAAAACTTATTCTACCAAACCATCCAACTAGACCCAAGACATAGCGACTTTCCATTCTAACCAAAGATGAACCACCATCACAACCATCATATCCTCATTCAACAAATATATATGAGTGATTTTTAACATTTTCTAAAATAGTTTAAATTGTTGAAGTTGTGCTTTAGTTGCTGCAAGGTTTGGTCAAAACAAATTTAACTAATTTTTCTCAATTTTTAAACTGTTTCATTATTGTTGCCGATTTTAGGAATTTGTTGATTATGAAATATGGTAGTTGCTTGATTCTAGGATGTGGTTGTTAGTTTTTTTCATCTATTTATACAACACTTCAACTCAATAAAAATGTGACTTTACCAGCAATTATTTCTATCTTTTTTTCTCCTAGTCTTTATCTTTGTTTCTTTAAGTTATAGTTGAATTTATTCCAACAAATTGGTATCAAGAGCGATCTTCTTGAGGGACCTAGAACTAAGGGAAAATATTTTGTCTTCCTTATTCTATTATGGATTCAAAAATCCTTTTCATTGCACTTATACCACTTGCTTTCAATGCTGAAGGTTACCATGTTTGCGCAGCAAGGATGGAGGCTCATCTAGAGGTAAATGATCTCTAGGAAGCTGTAAAGAAGGACTACGAAGTTCCTCCATTACCTGCCAATCCTACTATGGTGCAAATCAAGAATCACAAGGAGAGGAAATCAAGAAAATCAAAGGCAAGAGCTACATTATTTACTATAATCTCATCTGAAATCTTTCTCACAATCATGACAATGAAGTCTGCCTTTGAAGTTTGGAATTTCTTGAAGGAGGAGTATGAAGGAGATGAAAGGATTAAAAGAATGAAAATTCTGAACCTGATTAGAGAGTTTGAACACTAGAAGATGAATGACTCCGAGGCGGTGAAGGAGTGCTTTGACAAATTGCTTGGAATCGCAAACAAAGTAAGATTACTTGGATATGAATTTTCTGATTCCAGATTAGTTCAAAAAATTCTTGTAACTATTCCTAAAAGATTTGAAGCTACTAACATCCTCATTGGAAGATACTAAAGATCTATCAAAGGCTAGTTTGGCAGAATTGATGAACGCTTTGCAGGCATAAGTGTAACAACTGAATTTTCAACGGTACCGAAAATAGTAGTTTCGGAACTTCATTTTCTGATGATCGAGTTAGTAAATAATATTTATTAATACTTGCGAGGTTATTACAGTATTATATTGAATTCTAGTCTAATAATTTTAGTTATGTGGAAAGTTAGTCAAGATACAACTGTATTGATTCAAAAGTCAGTGGTTTTAAAAAATGAGGTACCAGGACCTCATTTCCGTAAACTAAGCTTGTAAATATTTTTATTAAATATTTATGGATCCATTTTATAGGTGAATTGAATTCTGATCCAGAGATTTTAATAATTTGATGGCTAATTAAGGTATAAGAACTAAATTGTAAAAATTGTAAAGGTTAATCACTATTAATTTTTATTAGCTAAATGAGTTAAATATTATTATTCAAAGGATTTAAATGGTAATTTGACCATATTCTATTATAGTGGACAGTCATAGCACGGTTTTAAGTGAAAATATATTAATTATAGTATTTAATTAATAATAAATAGGATAAAAGATAAAATAAAACAAATAAGTCATCATCTTTTCTCATTTTCTTCTTCCCACCAAATTCTCCATGGATGAACTAAGGAAACATTCAGCCAAGCTTCCAAGCTTTGCATGCGTATGTCATTTTAGTCCTTTTTTTGTAATTTTTATGTTTTTGAGATCATTGTAGCTTAATCTAGCTAGCTCGAGTACTAAATCATAAAATTGTTAAAGTTTTAAAATGTTTCCATTAATGATTTTTGATTTTTTTTTCTGTTAGATAACTTGGTTATAAGCTTAGATTTGATTATGGACTAAATTGTAAAGTAAAATTTGTTAAAATTTGAGTATAGGTCCTAAAATGTGAATATGCCAAAATTGATATGAAATTTCTATAATTAATGTATCTAGAGGGCTGTACAGGGACAAAATTGAAATTGGATTGAATAATGAAGCATAGAATTTAAAGATATATCCATATCGATTTTAAGGACTATATTGAATAAAATGCGAAACTTTAAGGAAACTGTGTAAAATAAAATTAAGTTGTTATATGCATATACTAAGATGTTATACAGCTTTTGGAATTGATAAATTAAACTTAATTATCATATAGATCAAGGATTGAACCAATCGGAGCTTAATCGCAAAAAAGAAAAATTATGAAATTGTCCTCGATGTCGTATTTGTTGCTAGTTTGGTTAGGTAAGTTTGTATGGACTTACTTTATTAATTCTTCTTGTGTCGAGTTATTTTGTTTTACTATAAGCTAGAAATGTTATATACATATCAAGTATTAACATAAAAAGGATTTAACCGTAAAAATATGAATAATATGATAAATATGAATAGATGTATGGTATCGATTGAATGTGAAGTTATATAAATGCAAGAGATGCGCGTGATGATATTACATGATTTGGAGTTGTAATAGCTATAGAGTTTGAAAATTTGAAACGTTTATAATTTAGTACTAATGTGAGAAAGGATTAAGGATCTAATTGTAAGCCATGTATTCTTGTGGAATATGATTCATGTGAGATAAAAAATTATTGTTTCCTAGTTATGATATGTATCCTGAAATCATGAAGTGCCCTTGATTTATAAATGTTACGAATCCTGTTTAAATTCCTGTTTGAACATAGCAAACAATTAGGATACAATTGGCATGCTAATAGGGTTAGAATGCGTGCTTGTACGGGTTTGCACTTCAGTGCCCCTATTAGCATTACGATGCTCCCTAGTGTGGTATAGGTAACCATGTATCTGAGTTATGTTTGCTATACTTCATCGAGCCCATGACATTATTTTAATGGAATTGTTTGAATGATGTTGAATATCAATTCTAAATTGGATAAACGAGAGGGGAATGTCATAAATGTTATATGATTAGTGTGTAATAAACTCACATGTTGTTGTGAAATTTTGATAGCAGGGATCAATATAGTAGCTAGTTCATTTGTTTAAATATGAACTGAAGTGAGTTATTTTGTTTAAAATGTGAATGATAATGGAACAAAATGACTTGAGTTACAAATGTTCAAAAGATCGAATATGAGTTAAATGGTTATGTTGTAAATTGAGCATGATTTGAATGTAATCTAAACATGAATTTAATTATATGCTTACGAATTGAGATATTGGTTAAGTACATGTGATTCGTATTATAAGTGTTTGATGTGTAACAAACTAACTTATTGGTTGTTTTGTTGAAATGTATATTAAATCGTAAGTATGTCAACGTGTTTTAATTGTTGAAGTTAATTTAATGTTAAGGCAAGTCAAGTAAATTTCATACAGAATTACTACGCATTAGTAATGCTTATTCTATTTTATTTTTCTATCTCTATTTAGGTCTTATTGTGGAATGTGTCGATTGGATCAACTCAAGGCTCACACTATCCAACTCGAATTGTCACATCCTAAAAATTGAGTTAGTAGAAATTGGGTTAATGAATTGAGAGTGGTCACGCTTGAAATTTTTTAAGATGACCTTGGCACATTTGCCAATATATAAGTATGAAGTCTAATGATTTAGCAGTGGTAGAGCTGTCCTTGAATACTCAAGTTCGAATCCCTCCCTTCACATTATTTTCTATTTGGTGCAATTTTTTTTTAAACTCTAGTTAGTGTCACGCCCCGTTTTATAAATAAATATTGTAGGAATGTTAACAAGCAAGTGAATTGGGCCTAGTGGTTAAGTAGTAAGGAGTTGTGTGGAGTTTTTCAAGTAGCCCAAGTTCAAATCCCTTTGGCATATTTAAAAAAAAAAAATTCAGCCATTCACTTGGTTAATCCATTTAGAAGTTGTCCCAAATGGAAGGAAGAGTTGATTAGGGGTCAATCTTGAAATCACTTCCATTTGTTCCCTTCATGATCCCCTTTTTGCTCATATGTTCCCCCTACTTTCCAATTTCCTTCCTTGGCCAGCTTGAACATCCACCCCACCAAAATAGGCACCATTCTCACATTTTTTTCATTTTGTTACTTTCCTCCTCCTCTCTTGATTGATTCCTCAATTACTCCTCCCTTGCTCTACCTTTCTCTTCCATTTTCTTCTTCTTTGAGCCACCATTTCACCTCTTTTGCTCCACTGCTCTTCTACTTTCCACCATCATTAATTAACCACACCATCACAGCACCACCACCGCCACACCACCACAGTGATAATTTTTCCTTCTTTTTTTCTCTCTACTTCTCAAATGAGTGATTTTTACTCCACATTTATGTATACTAATTCTTTTGAAAACCTTGCTAGAATTTTATTATTTCCAAACCAAAAAATTCATCTTATTATCCATCTTTCTCGATTTCATTAGACCGGGTTGATTCAACTTATTTTCAAATAGATTAAGCGTAAGTAAGGTGTTATTAGTTGATTTTTTTCATGTTACTTCCATCCTTTTTCCTTCATTGATCGAATGTATATGTTATTGACATTTTTTCTGGATCTAATTCCCTTTACAACATTTTATTGATGGAGGACCAAATATGGTTGTTTTGAAATCTCAGTAATTTCGGAAGTGATTCATATTTCCTATTTAAATATCACAAGAGTAAGTATTGTCATAGAAGCCAAAGCCTAATCGTTCATCAAATATTAATTAAGTTGTTTTAATGATGGATTATTCATTTTGTGTTTAGATCCGAAATTGATTTAATTAAATCTGAAAGTGGGCGTTGGAAGAAGTTTTGTAACACCCTAAACTTGGCCTAGACGTTATGGCCAAATTTGACGATGTCACATGAAATAGGATTCAAAAATGAGATGTCAAGTTTAAAACCGTTCCATTTAATTAGCCTTCATCTTAATTTGGAGTAAAACGCATGTTCTTTGTTATGTCTAAAAACGTGTCTTTTTAGCAGAAGCTTTAGAAAACATTAATTTTAGAAAAACTGCTCGTATTATGAAAGACCTCTATTTTTAGCAAAAATCGAGTTTATACCGATTAGCAGTGATAAAATCGTAAAGCAATTAGAAACCCAAAATTTTAAACCAAACAGTCCAAAGTCCCAAAATTACATAAAAAAAACCCATAGAAAAAATAAAACCTGCAAATTACAGAAACAGTCTAAAGGTTACGTGTAGCCATCGTCGAGTCATTCGTTACACCGATTCGTCAAGTTTGGGGATTACCTGTATGGTTGAAATAGAAAAGAGTGAGTTTTCGCTACTCAATGTGTAATCCCTATAGAAAACATGCACACAGTACAATATCAGAAATCAATCATATGAAGTCTCTGTGCCTATCACAAATTCAGTTTGGGTCGTAGCCCATACAGATACAGTCTCAGATACATATTAGGGCCTTGGCCCATCTCAAATCCAATATGCAATAACAAAAATTAGAGTTCTACCCACTAGCCTGGACACCATCTTCGACCATCCCTACACACCATGTGGGGTTTAGAACATCCATCCATCCATCCCTACACATCATGTTGTACCAAAATGCAGCACATAATCAGAAATATGCAGCTGAGTTGCTAGACAAACGGCTTTAAAAGCCTTTCAGATACTTCTTTCGAACTTCATCAACCCACCCCGATGCAATGCAAAATACTATAAATGTCATGCTATTATGCAGTTAACAATCTATACATACAGATCACTAATCATGCTTAATACAAAAATCAGACAGACAGTTTAGATATATAAGGGTCTAAGTACTGCCTACCGACCCTACAATAGGTCCACAGTCGACTTGGGCGACCCGTGCAACCTTAGAGAACTTTTCAGTGAAAATGGGCTCACACGCCCATATGGCCAGCCCGTGTGGATCACACGACCCAAATTGGCCTTGGCTGTGTGGATCACACGGCCTGGCCTAGAATCCCACACGCCCATATGGACTACCCGTGTGGACTCACACGCTTGTGTGGCTCACACGGCCCAATTCAGTCTAGACTGTGTCTCGTACACAGACTGTCTGGCCATCACATGACCGTGTCCCCTCACATGGCCTACCACACGAGCGACCACACGCTTGTGTGGCATCGACAGATTATTTTTTTAGCTTTTCACCGAACCTCATTTTAGGCGATTTGGGTACACACCTAATTCGATTTGAAGCTAAAACAACCACGAGCGCTCCAAAACCTATTATTGACCATTAATACACCAATTAATCATTAAGCCCGATTCTTAAACAGAAACACAATGACAACCAACTCCTAAACCAATGGAAATGTTACCATCGCTTAACAACTGAAGTTCCACGCACTTACAATGTCGATTCCTAGCCCTCGTCTTCCCAAAAACCTCTTAAACACTAAAAGAGACCCTTATTAAATCGATTCATCAAACCCCAAAACTAAAATTACAGAAGAACACAACCTCCCTTACCATAAATAACGAATTCGCAAATAGCAGCAACCAAAAAGAAAGCAGGAGAAGATGACGGCAAGAAGGAAAATCGATGGAAAGAGGAGTATAGAAAGCCAAAAATTGATGGTGAAAAACAGAGAGAAAACGTTGGGGAAACTAGAAGCTTTCCGAGAAAACTCAAACTGAAAAAATATCCCCAAATCTCTCCACTGCCCCACTAACAAACCGCCTCTCAGTATTTCAGTTTTAATCAAACTACCCTTCATGCCACTCGCTTAGCACAAAAAGAAATACTTTCTTGCTCACATTGGGATTCAAACACAGGACCTTCAACTCATTAACACTCCACTTACCCACCAGACCAGCAGGCCCATTCTAATATATTTTTACAAACTTTTAATTATAAGCCTATTGAACTAAGTTAAGGTTTATTCATAAAAATACAAAACTTTTTCCAAGACAAGGCTTGAACTTGAGACCTCTCACACATGCCCAGAACACTTAACCACTGAAGCATACAGACAATTGTGTCATAATTAAACAGAACATAAATAAGAATTTTTGGGGCGTTACAAGTTTTCGCATCGGATTTGCTTAGATTAGGTGTGGGTTTAACTTATTATTAAATAAATGAATGTGATTCATTGTTGAATAAATTATTTACATTTATTCATAATGGAAACATTTTTGAGTTCTTCATAATGCAAAATAATATGAATATACTAAATATTTAAAAAGGGATGCTAAACCCATAAAAGGGGTGATTTTCAAGTAAGTACTCCGAATTGATTATTTTGTGATCGTATAATTATGTTGATGTGATTCAATGTAGATTGTGAAAATATGTTTACATTCCAATACTCATTATTTGTGATATGTTTATATTATATGATATGCATGATATATAAATCAAGCTACTGATATTGAAATTGAGATATATGATACGTATGTTAAGCATGCCCACTGTATTGATTATAAATCTGATTCGTATGTTAAGCATGCCCCCTGAAAATATTATTCATAAGCCATATCACTTGCATGGGGTTGGGATGATTATGAAAGGTGGAAGACTTTGGCAGTTTTACTGCAATATTGAGTGGCTTGGCCACAACGTTATTGAGTGGCTTGAACACAACGTGTACATTGTCTGTGATTTGAGTGGCTTGGCCATAACATGGAGTGTTATTGGATAGACGAGTTCTGGGGAACTTTTTATTGGTATGTAGTGGAGATGGGTAGGAATATTTTTGAAAAACTTGCACTGATTTCTGAAAAAGCTCTACATTGACATCCTCATGCATACTACTATCTGAAAAACAGTGTTGATATATAAATTCTTCTATTTTTATGAATTGTGTGTTCAAATTACTGGTTGTTACCTAATTTTAAATTGTTTATTGATCTTTTATCGAATTTACATGAAATATTAATTTTTAACAAAATATGGTTTTTGCAAAAATTTTCGTTGCGATTTTTATAAAAATTTGTCAATATTACATTTTTTTTGCTGCAATTTTGAGAAATGAATTTTTAATAAAACTAGACTTAATTTTCAAAATTACTAATATTTACAAATGAGATTTCTAGAGACATTTAATTTTTCTAAAGTTAACATGGTTTCCGACTAATGACAACTAACCAAGTTCCCTAGTTTTGAAGGAAAAGAAAAATGAATTTGAAATATGATTGGAATTATGAAAATTTTTGAATAGTGATCAAACTTTTACAAATTGAATACCAAAATCATCGATTTCTAAAATTTTTATGTTTTTACGAAATTAAGTTAAATATTCAATTTCACTAGTTTTGAACGATTTATGCAAATGGTTTAAAAAGTATGTTTGAAAACTAGGAAAGTTTTTCTGGGCTATTCCTGTGGTCAATGTAGCTTTCCGAATTTAGCCATAACAACTGGTTCGGGTTTGGAGGTTACACTAATATGGTATATTTGTTAGAGTATGCCCAAAAATCAATCATGAGATGATTGTAATTACATAGTCATTTTACCTTATTTATCAATATAAGGCATTGCCATTATTATTTCAGTTTCTTTTTCTGTGTATATAAATAAACTGAATTGTAATAAAGTCCTAAGAAAATATGATTATTCTTAAAAAGGTCATTAGTAAAGTATTATTGTGGGCTTGGACAACAATAATGCATTGAGACCAATGTGTAGTTGATTGATGAAAAAGAACTGTCATTGACATAGGGATGTCAAAATCAATATATGAGTATGTGTTAGAGAACAACATATTGGATTGACCCGTTATGAGTATTGTTCTTGGATTATTATGTAATAGTCACAATACTACTCATAGTGATAACCATGTATATGATCCTCAAACTTGAGATCATCATTTTCCCAACATTGTGTGTTATATATTTTGATATAGTCAAAACGTCTACTATAACAGGTTGTACTATAAAAATTAATGTTGGATATACCACAATCCATATAGTGAGATATGGTTGGTCAAGGTAGGATTTATCCATCCTACATAATGGGAGCAATATCTTAGGCCTCTTGATGGAGTGAGACAAGAAATACATGGCCATACTCGAATATGTTGATATGAGATATCACACTTATTTAATTATTGTAGTCTACTCATGAAATCAAGAAATATGAGATTGGACTATACAAGTGTGACTATTCCATGACTTGTGTCCAAACTAGATATTAAGGATAAAATGATATAATACATGAAAAGATTATCACAGAAAGATTATGTCGAATCACGACTTCTTCTAACTTGGGTGACAATGATGCATTGTTGGATGCCACTCATTGCTTGTAATATTAGAAACGTTCTAGTATTACTACCAATGTTACAAAAGCCTACAGGGTCACACCCTATAGTTGAAACGAACATAATTCAAATACACTTGGTATTGTATTTAGTTGTCACATGAATTAAATTAATTCAACAATTAATTTAATTTGATAGTTAAATATTAAACACATTATATGTACAAACTTGTTGTGCACAAATAGAGAACATAGATATAATTAATATATGAATTTGGTTCATAGAAAATATTAATTGTATATATTTTACCGAATTTATGAATATATGAATAAATTTGGTAAAATATAAAAGACATGGAAATCAACATTCTTTTGGAAAGAATATAATTAATATATTAATTTGATTCATACAAAATAAATTGCATATGTTTTACCAAATTTATTAATATAAACAATTATATTAATTAATTTCGGTCAAAATATTAAATGCATGTAAATTAATATTCTTTTGGAAAGAATATAATTTCTTTTCTTGCTATTTTCCTTTTCCATTAATAAAGGAATAGTCCCAATTTTCCTTCTTAATATGTGATATCAAAGAGGATAAAAGGATGATAATCCCTTAGTGTGTTTTTACTAACTTAATAATTTAAAAGGTCTAACAATTGTTTTTAATTCTCTTTGAATTTTTTTTGAACGGGGTGGACTATGTAGAGGCTGAGACGTTTTCGTTGTAGCTTGGAATCAACATTGAATCAACAACATTCTTTCAACGTTTTCAGTAAGAGAATGTATATTTTCAATCCTATTTCAAATCGATTAGTTCCTCGTACATGGATCCTTGGCTGTAGATTGCCAGAATAATTTTTTCACCATGCCACAGGGCGTATCGATGGTCCCAATAGTGGTATTAGAGCCACTTATACGATATAGATTCGAGATGAACTTTATTGGTTAATGCGATTGTATGATATACATGTTGTATTTTATGTTTGATATGCACAGTGTTTAAAAATGCATGGTTATAGCCCGATAACACATTTAGTTTATTATTTGCAAATGCTGTAATTTTATAAATATGGCATGCGTGTCGTGCCTTTCTATATTTCTCTTGTACTTCTCATCTTACTCCCTCGTATGTAAACTGAGATTCTATAGTTGTAAATTGTACGAGTTGATACGGTTAGAAGAAAAGAAGGTTGGGTTATCTAAAGTGGAAAAGAAGCTTGAGAAGCGGTATAAGCCCTTAGGATTCCCTATAGTTCTCCCATTGGCTTGGGAGGAACCACGTTAGTTTTATGCGCTATAACCATTGCATTTATTTACTGCTTTATATTTTTCTTGTATATGATACAATTGATGATATGTTAGCATGCATGTTATAGAAAATTGATAAGATCAATTAAAGGATTAAATGGAAAAATGTTGATCATTAATGTTGAGATTGATTTAATTTAAAAACCCTTCAAGAAAATATTAATAAGCCTCGATCGATACAATGTGGGTTTTGCTAAAGCAAAGTATATGTATCTATCTTGGTCAAACACGAAGAATAAGTAAGTGATATTCACCGATTATGATATTGGTTAATAATTTAACTATGTTACTCTATTAGTGTTAGATACCTAGAGGCAAGAGATTCGGATAAATCATGAAATGATTGGAACAAGAGTTGTTCACCAAAAATGTGTTGTAATTAGCAAGTGTTGCTTACCTAAATAACCATAATAATGAGAGAAAGCCAAAGTTGACTTAAGAAGAGGTGAAATATGAACCATTACCCATTAGAAAACTTTAGAGAAAGTTTTTTCGAAATTAAAATATGAGGATTATTAATTTTGAATAAAATAATGGGAGTATCATTTAATAAAGTCATTTTAATGATTATAATAAACTTGGTAAATGTACTTATGAGTATATTTTATTATTGTAGATTAATTATGGAAAACAACACAAGTTCTTTATCATTGCGATCGATCCTTGAGAAGGACAAGTTGAATGGCTTGAACTTCCTTTACTGGTTCTGTTACTTGAGAATTGTCCTCAAACAAGAACGAAAATTATATGTCATTGAAAAACCCATTCCTAATGAACCAGCAGCTAATGATTCTAGAACTGACAAGGATGCTTATAATAAGCATCTTGTTGACATGTTAGACGTAGGATGTCTAATGCTTGCCACCATGACTTCTAAGCTCCAAAAATAATATGAGGATATGATGGCCTATGATATGATTCAGCACCTCAACGAATTATATGAGGGGAAAACACGTCAAGAGAGGTATGCGACCTCTTAAGCTTTGTTTCGATGCAAAATGGTGGAGGGAATCCTGTGGGAACTCACGTTCTCAAGATGATAGGCTATATTCAAAGCCTTGAAAAACTAGGATTCCCTCTAGGTGAGGAATCAGCCACTAATGTTATCATGTAATAACTTTTGAATAGTTTTAGCCAATTTTTCCTTAATTTCAACATGAATGAAATTAATAAGACTTTTCCATAGTTGTTCAACATGTTATGAACTACTAAAAGTAACATGAAAAAGGCTGGGCCTAAGCCCATTCTAATGATCCGCAAGGACAAGGGCAAATGAAGGGCTAAGGTTAAGGCCAAGGCCAACAAAGGAAAAGCTGTATTGAAACCTAAAGGAGGAATTTCTAAGGAAGGAAAATGTTTCAATTATGGTAAGACTGGACACTAGAAGAGGAACTGCCCTTTGAAGAGGTCAGGAAGGCAAATGAAATTGGGGCACCCGCTTCAGGTATTTATGTTATTGATATTAATTTATCAATATCTACTTCTTGGGTATTATATAGCAGATGTGGTTTTCATTTTTGTACCTCTGAACAGGGACTGCAAAGGAGTAGGAATCTGGCTAAAAGAGATGTGGACCTACGAGTTGGGAATGGAGCAAGAGTTGCTGCATTAGCCATAGGAACACATATATTATCATTGCCTAGTGGACTTGATTTACTTTTGAAGGATTGTTATTTTGGGCCTAGTTTGACTAGAAACATTATTTCAAGTTCTCGTTTAGACAAGATTGGTTTTGAGATAATTATTAAGAATAATTGTTATTCATTTTATCTCAATAATTTTTTTTATGGTTCAACACAATTAGTAAACGATCTCTACATTTTAGATCAAGATAGACTCATTTATAACTTAAATACTAAAAGATAAAAAATAAATGTCTCTAATCAAACTTATCTTTGGCATTATCGTTTGGGCCATATAAGTGAGAAGCACATATCAAAGCTTCACAAAGATAAGATTTTGGATTCTTTTGTTTTCTAACAATTGGATATATGTGAGTCTTGCTTGTTGGGTAAAATGACTAAATATCCTTTTAATAATAAAAGTGAGCGAGCTAGTGATTTATTGGGCTTAATATATAATGATGTATGTGGATCGATAAACACACAAGCCAGAGGAGGTTTTCAATACTTCATTACTTTCACTAATGACTTTGGTAGATATGAGTATATTTATCTTATGCGCCATAAATATGAAGCCCTTGAAAAGTTTAAGGGATTTAAAAATGAAGTACAAAACCAACTAGGTAAAAGTATTAAGGCACTCCGATCAGATCGAGGAGGAGAATACTTAAGCTTAGAGTTTAATGAGTTTTTAAAGGAACATGGGATTATCTCATAACTTACACCTCCTGATACTCCGCAATGGAATGGATTTTTTGAAAGGGGAAATCAAACAATGTTAAACACGGTTCGATCAATGATGAGTTATGTTGATATTCCTACTTCCTTTTAGGGAGATGCACTTGAAACAACTGCTTTCACACTAAATCATGTGCCATCTAAATCGATTCAAAAGAAACCATATGAGATGTGCACTAGGAAGTGTCCTGGTATGTTTTTCATAAAGATTTGGGGTTGTGAAACTTATTTTAAACGTCAGTCATCTACTAAGCTCGAACCCAAATCTCAAAAGTGCATCTTTGTGGGATATTTGACGAAAACTAAAGGATATTATTTCTTCAATCCTAATGAAAAAAAGTGTTTGTTGCTCAGACAAGAGTCTTCCTTGAAAGAGAGTTTGTCTCTAGAAAAGGAAGTGGTAAAAGAATAGAACTTAGAGAAATTAGAGAACAACAACAGATCACTAAACCAGAGATTGAACAATAACAAGTTCTACAAGTTGTTGCAAACCAATCAATTGTTTTGGAAACACAATTACCATGAAGATCCTTAAGAGAATGCCATGCACCTAAGAGATATGGATTTCTCATTATAACACATGGTGATATTCTACTTATGGATCAAGATGAGCTTAGGATTTATGAAGAAGCAGTGGTACGCCTAGATTCTGAGAAATGGCTTGAGGCCATGATGTTTGAGATGGATTCTATGTCAGAAAATCAAATATGGATCTTGGTTGGCCCACTTGAAGGTGTTAAACCCATAAGGTGCAAGTGGGTTTTCAAAAGGAAAACTGACATGGATGGTAATGTACAAACATACAAAGGGAGATCAATCGTTAAAGGTTTTCTCCAAGTTCATGGTATTGACTATGATGAAACCTTTTCTCCTGTTACTACGTTTAAATCCATCTAGATCTTACTTGTAATAGCTGCATTTCATGATTATGAAATTTGGCAGATGGACGTTAAAACAACTTTTTTTAATGGGAAACTGGAAGAGAATGTGTACATGACACAACCTGAAGGTTTTGTCGATCCAAAAGATACTGGTAAGGTATGCAAGCTAC
This sequence comes from Gossypium stocksii, assembly GCA_020496765.1. Classification (NCBI taxonomy): domain Eukaryota; kingdom Viridiplantae; phylum Streptophyta; class Magnoliopsida; order Malvales; family Malvaceae; genus Gossypium; species Gossypium stocksii. The sequence goes on from CM035624.1 coordinate 51,578,080, forward strand.
AAAGATCCATTTATGGATTAAAGCAAGCTTCTCGAAGTTGGAATCTTTATTTTAATGATGTGATCAAAGAGTTTGGTTTTATCAAAAATGAAGATGAGCCTTATGTTTACAAAAAAATTAGTGGGAACACTATTGTTTTCTTAGTACTATATGTAGATGACATACTTATCATAGGAAATGACATACTTACCCTACAGTTTGTTAAGACTTGGTTAGGAAGTTTTTTTTCTATGAAGGACTTGGGTGAGACTGCATACATATTAGGAGTCAAAATCCATATAAATAGATCAAGATGACTCCTAGGTCTAAGCCAAAGTATATACATAGGTAACGTATTGAAAATGTTTAGTATGGAAGAATCTAAGAGAGGATTTCTACCTATGAGACATGGTATTTCACTCTCGAAGGAAATGTGTCCTTCAACATTAAAAGAGAGAGAATGTATGAGTAAGATTCTATATGCTTTGGCTATTGGATCTATCATGTATGCCATGCTATGTACTCTTTTAGATGTACTGTATACTTTAAGCATGACGAGTCAGTACTAAGTAGATCCCGGTGAAAGTCATTGGGTCATAGTTAAAAATATCCTAAAGTACATGAGAAGGACTAATGATACATTCCTTATATATAGAGGTGAGGAAGAGTCGAGTGTAAAAGGTTACACTGATGCTAATTTCCAAACTGACAAGGATGATTAAGATTACAATTGGGTTTTATGTTTTGCCTTAATGGTGGCACTATGAGTTGAAAATGTTCAAAGTAAGTTATAACACCTGATTCTACAACTGAGGCCGAGTATATTGCAACTAGTGAGGCTGCATAAGAGGTTGTTTGGATCAAGAAGTTTATATTTAAACTAGGGGTTGTGCTTAGCAAATCATATGTTATAGAACTTTGTTGTGACAGTAATGGAGCTATTGCACAAGAAAAGGAACCCAAATCTCACCAATGATCCAAACATATACTTAGACGCTTTCATCTCATTCAATAAACATTAATTGAGGAAATGCGAAAATATATAGAGTACCAACAGATGACAACATCGCTGATCCACAGACAAAGCCTTTGACATAACAGAAGCATGATCATTACACTAAGTCACTCAGTATTAGATATATTATTGATTGGTCTTAGTGCTAGTGGGAGATTGTTAGAGTATGACCAAAGACCAATCATGGGATGATTGTAATCACATATTCATTTTACCTTGTTTATTAATATAAGGCATTGCCATTATTATTTTGGTTTCTATTTCTATGTATATAAATAAACTAAATTATAATAAAGTCCTAAGAAAATATGATTATTCTTAAAAAGGTCATTAGTAAAGTATTATTCTGGGCTTGGAAACAATGATGTATTGAGACTAATGTGTAGTTGATTGATGACAAAGATTTGTCATTGACATATGGATGCCAAAATCAATATATGAGTATGTGTTAGAGAACAACATATTGGACTGACTCATAATGAGTATATTTCTTGGATTATTATGTAATGGTCATAATATTACTCATAGTGATAACTATGTATATGATCCTCAGACTTGAGATCATTATTTTCCCAACATCGTAAGCTGTATATTTTGATACAGTCAAAACGTCTACCATAATAGGTTGTACTATAAAGACTGATGTTGGATATACCACAATCCATGTAGTGGGATATGATTGATCAAGATAGGATTTATCCCTCCTATATAATGGGAAAATATCTTAGGCCTTTTGATGGAGCAAAACTATAAATGCAGAACCATACTCGAATAAGTTGATATAAGATATCGCACTTATTTGTTTATTGTAGTTTGCTAAAAAAAATCAAGAAATATGAGATTGGACTATACAAGCGTGACTATTCCATGACTTTTTTCCAATCTAGACATTACGGGTAAAAGGATATAATATATGAAAAGATTATCACAAAAAGGTTATGTCGAATCACAACTTCTTCTAACTTGGGTGAAAATGATGCTTTGTTAGATGCCGTTCATTGCTTGTAATGTAAGAAACTTTCTAGTATTACTACCAATGTTAAGAGCCTACAGGGTCAAACCCTATAGTTGAAATGAACAGAATCCAAATACTCTTGGTATTGTATTTAGTTGTCACATGAATTAAATTAATTGTTGAATTAATTTATTTGATAGTTAAATATTAAACACATTATATGTAGAAACTTGTTGTACACAAATAGAGAACATAGATATAATTAATATATGAATTTGATTCATACAAAATATTAATTGTATATATTTCACCAAATTTATTAATATAAATAGTTATATTAATTAATTTCGGTCAAAATATAAAAGACATGGAAATCAATATTCTTTTGGAAAGAATATAATTCCTTTTTCTAACTTTCCCTTTGCATTCTCTATTAATAAGGGAATAATCCTATATTCTCTTGGAAAAAATATAATTCATTTTTCTAACTTTCCATTTGCCTTCTCTATTAATAAGAGAATATTGCTAGTTTTCCTTTTTAATATGTGATATCAAAGAGGATAAAAGGATGATAATCCCTTAGTGTGCTAAGGTTACCAACTTAATAATTTAAAAGGTCTAGCAATTGTTTTTAATTCTCTCTGAAAAGTTCAAGAGAAAGTAGCTAGTCATTTTTTATGGGGTGGACTCTGTAGATGCCGGGACGTTCTCGTTGTGGCTTGGAATCGATATCGAATCAACAGGATCTTTTCAATGTTTTCAGTAAGAGAAGGTATATTTTCAACCTTATTTCAAACCAATTCATTCCTCGTACATAGATCTTTGGTTGTTGATCGTCGGAATAATTTTTTCACTGCACACGGGGTTTACCAGCGGTCTCAACAATATTTTCAATTGTTCTTGACTTGGTTAAGTGGCATGTATATAAGGGGCCGTATTGTATAAGTAAATATTGGGATGTATGTAATCTTGTATTTAAATGATGTTTGGTTTTTGAAATGTACATGTTATTCATTTAAGTGTGCATCATGCATGGTGACAAGCTACAAATGAAGTCATGAATGGAAAAATTTTGAATATGGAATGATTGGGAAAATGTGATAAATATAATTATGGTATGAGAATAGGAAGATGCATAATGATAAATTGTTTGCTTCAATTACTAGTGAATGTATATAAGTAATATCTTTTATAGGTGTAATTTGGCATTTTGGTAAGTTATGCTTGAAATACATAGATGGACTATTTGGTTGGAAAAAAAGTTATGTTTGATGATGGATAAATGGCCATCTCAAATTGAAAAGATTTGGTATGTTATGGTATGAAATTTTGCAGGTCTTGAATAGGTAGTGCATTAAGTATATTTTGAAGTGTTGGATTGGTTGAGCTTTAAAATTGAAGCATGTTGATGTTAGAATTATTGGATGTTTGGCTAAGATCTAGATCTTGTTTGTGATGGTTCCAAAATGGCATATTGGTTAAGCACTTTTAAGTTGAATAATTTTATGTTTATGTTTGGTTTTGGATGTGAATTGATCTTGTTTTTATGGTACCATTTTATGTCTTTAGGATTGCCTATTTGAATAAACTGAATTAGGGTGAAATGGTATGAATTTAGGTCACACGGTTTACCACATGGCCAAGTTTCACACATGGTTTGGTGACACGGCTATGTGCCACTGGTATCTAGAATGCATGATTTATGACACGATACTAGTTAGTTACACGATTTGTTGGATTTTTACATTTAGGTCGACACGACCTTAGTTTGTTACACGACCTAGTGACACGACTGTGTGAGTTAGCATTACATGACATCAGTCTTCTGCTCGGCTTCAAGGCATGACCATGTGATCCAATGTCACACAACCTCAGCTTGTCACACGGCCTGGCCATACGGTCGTGTGACCTCAGTTTCATGTTTTGCCTCACTTTTATGTAAAATTTCAAATTAGTCCCAATTTAGTTCTGAATTGTTTTTAGAGCTTTCGTAAGATCGATTTAAGCCAAATCTTGCATGTATAATAGGTTTTAATTGAATGATTAATATTGAATGATTTTTTAAAAGAATTTTGAATTGAAATAGCATGTTCCTGTTCTGTTATTTGCTGTAGCATTTCATTACCCTATTTCAGCAATAGAGACGGGTTCAGGGTGTTACAACAAGAGTAGAGAAGACTCATGAGATTTGAAGGGTCTTTTGAAGGTGCATTAGCTATGAAAGCTCGATAAAGTTAAGGATAAAAGGGAAAGAAGCATGAGAAGAACAATAAGGGAAATTCAAGTTCTGATTCTTCCATTACAAATACAGGAACAATGTAACACCCCATACCTGATCTGATCGTTGAACTCAAGCTATAGAACGCCACATTAGCCACATAAGTGACTCTCTATTTAAAACCAACCTAACCTCCAACACGACACAAGTTAAAACATAAAACATGGTTAAGTTGCTAATATGCAATGGAATAAGTGCTTTCACCAAAACACTTAAGCTAACCTCTGTTCAGGTGGTATTATAAGTTTAAGTGAACAATTATCTCATTAACTGTATGATACACACTCAACATTAAGGTTCACTCTTAGCGTAACTCACACATTCTAAGCCTTCACAGAGTAAGACTCCTTAAAACAGGGTAAGTTTTGCAAACAACCCTTACTTATTTAGATATTGTGAAGATGTTTCGTAAGGTTTCTCCTATTCCGTATATAAAAACTTATTAAAAGGTTCACAGGAAATAGTTCGCCAGTCGCTTAAGGTTCACACTTTGCTCAATTTAAAAATCTTGTCACTTTTCAGCAACTTTGGCGAACTCTATATAAGTTTGTTAGTTTTGATTATTTCATATTTTTGCTTATGAAGAACACTCTATTAGAAATTAAATACTTAAGTATAATTATTAAATTAAGAAAACATTAACTAGACTTGGACTATAATTTTATACTTGAAATTTAGGTTTGTATATATAATTTTATCGATTCGCAAGAGTTATTAATAATAAACATAAAAAACACTAAGCCTAGCATAATTGACAAAGTCAACAGATAGAAAGATATCTCTAAGCCCAACTAGAAACCCGTATTGCCTTTATGTCTAGAGTTCGCTTGCACCACCTTTCCAGTGTTTATGCCTTGCCTGGATCACTCGCCTCGTCGCTACACACTGTGCGATTTAACTGTCTACAGTGTTTAGAAAGGAGTGTATGGGCTCTAGCGAACTCAGTGAATATACATGAAAAGCATATAACATGCAAAAAAACATAAACTAAATAAGAGTTTTAACAAAGTTACTGTTTTGCTAACTGGGTTCGTCATATTTACATGAAACCTAGTCCGCAGTTACTTACTGTTAGTTAGCTTAAAGTAGTAGAACATAATTTTTTTAAAAACACAATCCTATTCACTTGTTCTTTTCTGTTGGATAAGTGGATCTCCTTAAAACTCCTCACTTTGACTCGAAGAGTCTTAACATGTCCCATAAGTGTAGCATAAAGCTAAGCACTCTCGAAACACATCAACATATCCTATTGAATGGAGCTTAGCTCGACATTCCCTTGTTCCTCCTAACTTGTCCCAAGGCCTCTCGCCAAAAACATAAAACACAAAGGTGAGTACTCACAATCCTATGGCATGCCATAATATCCAACAGTTATAGAAGATTATGGTGTCAAAACATTTACTTAAACATAGAGCTCATAGTTCATGAGGAGCTCGCAAAACACTGTTCATAACTAGCTCGCAATATAGAGCTCACATATTACTGTTCATAAAAGTAAATATTTAAATACAATCACAAGACAAATTTTTCAAGAAGGCCTACTCTCTGAACTTAGGATAAAACCCTAAGCTCCTAATTAACTCGATAGTTCGCACATACAAGTGGCAACCCCTGAACACTCATTGGTTTACTAAAAGGTTTAAACAAGATTCATATTTCCCTTGCCTTTGATTGTAGATGGTTCTGTTAGGTTTGTAATTTCAGAAGTTTTTAACAATCAAAGCCAGGCTCATTGGCGAACCCCAACTTGCCAGGCCTACTGGCGATCCCTAGCTCGTCAAGCCCCAAACTCCAAAATGTTACAAAAAAAAAAAATCAATTTCCCTCCTTGTAAACACCCTAGAAGAAAGGGTCATCTACCTTTCAAATTCTGGAGAAAGCCAAGCTTGTAACACCCCATACTTGGTCCACTCGTAGGACCCAAGCTACAAGATGTTACTACAGTAATTTAGAACTGAAAGCATTAAAATAATCATGCAACATTCACTCATAACTAAATTGTAATCATAGAAATCAAGACTAAATCTAGTTTATGGAAGCTCTATAGGTGACTTAGGCATGAATTAGGACCAAATTGTAAGGTTTTGAAAAGTTGGACTTCACGTTGCAACGAGCCTTTCTCCATGTCATGACGATGTTGGACAGTGAGTCACATCACGATGTTGGAACACTTGACATTGGGATGTCACAAACTGTCGTTTGATGTTGCGATAAGGGAAAATTCACATTGAGATGAGAACCCTATTTTTGGTAAAATTTGGCCATTTGGTACCTAATTCAAGCAAAGCCACACCAAAGACTCAAATGGTATATTTTTGGCCATTTAGACCTGCACAAAACCAATTCAAACACATACTAACACATCCATTTAACTAACCACAAAACAATTCAAGCTATTTCACATGAAAGAGACATTGTACTAAACAAAATAAACTAAGCAATCTTCACAACTTGTAACCCTAATCAAAGCATATCAATTCCAATCCAAAACATACATATTTCAACCTAAAAAGTAACTAACAATATCCCACAATGGCACCATTATATCAATAAGGAGATAATAATATTATAAGTTATTCAAGTCAATTGGTACCATTTATACCATTCATCCAATTCAAGTATGCAATTTAACATATGATATTATCAGATGTTTATACCAAATCATTTATTCCTTTAATCACAATGCACATATCAAAACTCATCCATTTCTATGTCCACCAAGTAGACATTAAACCATTCACAAGCACAAACACTTATAAAGACTTGTAAACGTACCATATATTGTTCAAGAACAAGTATTATATGTATATCTAAACCATTATCATCCAAAATAATGCTTCTACTAATCAAGCCTATATACATGCCATAAAATTAAGTTTTGAGCAATATAAAAGTCTACCAAGACTGAATTTCAATCATGTGATCTCTTAAATGATCTTATCATCGAGTTCCATAAAATGCCAACTATAAAAAATAGAAAATGAAATAGAGTAAGCATTAAACATGCTTAGTAAGTTCATGGGTTGTAAGACATTAAAACTCACCCCCCAACATAGCAACATATATAAATTAACTAATATACAATGTCCTGTCATCACATTTTGCAAATACAAGGTGAGTGTAATACATTTAATCATATAACATCTCAATTTATTTCATATAATAAAATTTCATATCATTCTATTATACTTCTAAGCTTTATCACATATATCACCATCTAATCAACATCTCATTTATAATAACCATTTGGCCTAATGAACTATGATGAACATATACGATACACGAGTAACCACCCAAAACACACTTGATTGCTCAAACGAGCTATACCATACATAAACAAACCAAGGCATTAAGTGCCAAGCCCGTAGGCTACACATCCCTTCAGAATACACTTGAATCTCCATAGAGATAACTCGGTAATTCGTAACAAATGCTGGATTCTGGTACAATCAGTAAATTTCCCATACATCTGTGTCACATCTCATGTAAATCTTGTACAACGCACAAATAACTCTATTGGCATGCCAATTGTATCCTATCTTATGTTCATTTAAGCTTACTATACATAAGAGAATAACTGTTTACAATTCAGTCCTTTTCTCACCTTTTGTACCAATTTGTAAACAGTTCAAATGCATTCAAATAATATAATTTCACAATTTAACCACATACATTACATAAATATACAAAACTATACCATATGAACTTACCAGGTCCAAATAACAATAGCAAAAGTGTTTGAGACTAATATGTAATTTTTCCTTTTTCTCAATTATCTATCGATTGGTTCAAATCTTGATTGATATAGTAATTTATTTCCAATTATCAGTGCCAATAACATTAAAACATCTTATTCAATGTATATGAAAACTTAATTCATTTTTCACAATTTCCCTAAAGAGTCACATTTTATTCAATATAGTCCCTAAAATCAAAACTAACATATCTTTCGTATTTAACCTTTTTTTTCAATATATTTTCAATTCAATCCTTCTTTAACCCTATATAAATAGTAATTAAAGAAATTTCATGTCAAATCCACTGTAACAGCCCGATTTTGGCTAAATTAGAACAGGGGTTTCAGAACCACAAATCTGAGGTCAAAAAATATTTTAATATTATTTTTTGTGTTTAAAGTATGAGATTATGCATGTATGAAAGTTTCATGAAATAATTTTAGCGTTTGGTTGGTTAATTTGACAAAAGGACCAAATCGCGTAAAATGTAAAAGTAGCATGCTATAAGTTAAAAGTGTCTATTTGCTATGGTTTATTAAACCAAAGGTCCTTATGATGTTATTATGCCATTGATAAGTTTAATGGACATTAATGGCCTTATATTTAATGATTAAATAGTTTAATAACCAAGGGTAAAATGGTAAACTATGTATTAATGTGTAATTAATAAAACAAAACATAAAAAATAGTGATTTTATTCATCTTTCTCACTGAAAATCAAAATAAGAAAGACCATTTGAAGCATTTTATGGTTCGGCCCTTTGTGTTCTTGATTGAGGTATGTTTTGAGCTCGATTTTTTATTATTTTTATGTTTTTGTGATTGTTACGTCTAGAACTAGCTAGCCCGAGCCTTAATTTTTAAACTTTTTAAAGATTTTATGAGTTTCCATTGATGAATTTATGTGTTTTTGAGTGTTTGAAGATGAAATATGAAAGCTTGGTGTTTGATATACATGTTTTGTTAAGTGATTTTGGAAGAAAATACAAGTTAGGGATTAAATTGTGAAAATGTGAAAATGAGTAGTTAAATGTGTGAAAATTTGAGAAATACGGGCTGCTGATGGTGTGATAAATATTTAGCTATCATGGGTTTAAATAAAATTGTGTGAATTTGTGATTTTGTGAAATAAGGACTAAATTGATAAAATGTGAAATTTTAGGGGCTAATGTGTAAAATGGCCCTAATGTATATTTTTGGATTGAATTGAATACATATATGATTAAATTAGTTAATTTTGAATATATTTAGCTCAAGAAAGGAGAAATACAGGCTTAGATCAGAGAAAGAATAAAGTTACGGAATAGTTGACTCGATTTATCGTTTTAGCATCCAAGGTATGTTCGTATGTTATAAATTTCTTATAAATGTATTTTTTCTGCTTTGATATAACATGAATTGAAAATATGTGATTAGGTCAAGCTCGAAAGTGAGTCAACGATGAATCAACGATTGAAAGCCCGGTTGAACTTTAGGAATAGTTTAGGATACTAATGACATGTCATTAGAGTATTGAGTTGGCTTTGGGCCATGATATTGGCATTTAAATTATGCCTTGATTTGGGTTCGGGACATGGTATAGGCACTACGAAGGTAAATCATCTTGATTTGGCTACTCGCCATGGTATAGGTGCTTTGGGGATAAGTTACCTTGATTTGGCTACGGGCCATGGTATAGGTACTTATTGGGGATAAGTTACCTTGATTTGGCTGATGAAAAGTAAAGTATATGTATACCTATGATATACTTGTTATGCTTAGGTACTTGTATGCTAAGCTAGTTAGCTTAGATGGTTGTGTTAGAGTATTGAAATGCTTGGGATTGATATGGCTTGATTAATGCGTGAAATGGTCATATTTTGATATGATTTTGGCTGGAAATGTTGTGTTATTTGTACCATGATTTATGCTTGTAGGGTAAACCCTTTTTGGGTGGTAAGTTGGACTTATAAATGACCTATTTTGTCTACACGGGCAGAGACACAGGCGTGTGTCTTAGCCGTGTTGTTTAAGGGTTCAATTCGAATTGAGCCTGGGCACTCCACACAATCTCACACACGGGCCAGTGGCCAAGACAGTATACCCTATAGGTTTGACACGGCCAAGCACACGACCTGGACACAGCCATGTGAGGCCATTTCGATTAGGCACACAGGCTGGACACATGGTCGTGTGGGCAAGTCAGTATACCATTTAGTTTTCACATGGCCTAGCACACGGGCGTGTCATTGGCCGTGTGGATAAGTCAGTATGTATGCCCTGTTTTCCCACAGTCTAGACACACGGGCATGTCTAAAACCGTATGAGGAACACGGCTTGATCACACGGGCGTGTGACCTCTATAACTTAGAAAAACTTTAAAATTTTAGAAATTTTTAAATGAGATTGGTTTAGTCTCAAACCTTCTCTAAAGTATGTTTAAGGTCTCATGGACCTAAATAAGGGATGTTGTGTTTATGAATGAATATGATAGATTGATATTTATTCTTTGAATGTGAAATGGTTGAATAATGATGTGAGTTGTTCCGTAATGCCTCGTAACCCTAGTCCAGCGACGGATACGTGTTATGGGTGTTACATCCACAATATTTTTATTTTAGTCCCTAAAGTCAAAACTAACCAAATTCACTTTACAAATTAGTCCTTAATCAATTTTATGCTTACAACCAAGCCATTTAATATAAAAACCCTAAAAAATCATGAATAGCAACATTTTAAAACTTTAACAGTTTTACAATTTAATACCTGAGCTAGCAAGATTAAGTTACAACGATCTCAAAAATATAAAATTCATGAAAAATGAGCTTGGAATCACTCACCATTCAAGATGAGAAGCTTGGTCGAACTTCACTAAGTTTAATAATGGTGTTTCATGAGAAAAAGAAAGAAAATCATGAAGATGACGATGTCTTTTTCCTTTTTCCTTTTTTTTTATTTTTTAAGTTTTATTTTTTTAATTATTAACATTTTTAATATATAATTCTTTAAGAAATAATCATTAACCATCCCACTTACCTTAATAAGGGTGCATATTCCATATTAGTCCTTGAATAATGTCATTTAATCCATTTAACTAGTAAAATCAATAATAATTAACTTTTTACGGTTTTTACGATTTATTCTTTATACCTTAATTAGCTATCAATTCACTAAAATTTCTGGACCAAAATTCAATTCACCTATATAAAAATATTGTAAATATTTAATGAAAATAATTATGAGCTTGGTTTATGGAATCGGGGTCCCGATACCTCATTTTCTAAAACCACTAACTTTAGGGTCAAACCACTTGTATTTTAACTAACTTCCAATTAGCAAATTTATCATATCAAAATCCAATATCACTATAGTAAACTCGTAAATATTATTAAATAATATTTAATGACTCAATCATTGAAATACAGGGTTCCAAAATCACCATTTTTGATACCACTAAAAAAGGGGATGTGATAAGACTAACAATGTGAAAAATGTCAGAAGATGGGGCATCATCAAAGAATTTCCAAAAGAAATACTCAGTAAAATACTATTGCACAAGTGAATTTGTAGCAAAAAAATATTGCTCAAGTTGTTGACGGAGAAGATGAGGAGCAACTCTTTGTGGCTAGTTGCTTTGCAATCTATCATTGAAGTGGTACCTAACATCAGTAAAAAAAACTTTTAGTGTTGGGTACTTAATTCAAAAGGGTTTCAAAGTTATCTTTGAAACAATTTAGTGTTTAATCAAAGATGCAAATGACAATGATGTATTCAAAGTAAAAATGAAAGGGATGAGCTTTGCACTTGATCCTTTGAAGGAGGAACAAGTTGCATTCTCTGCGACAAATGACCATATTGAAGTTTGGCATAAGAGGCTTGGACATTTCAATCAGGCAACTGTTATGAATTTTCAAAGAAAGGAATTGGTTCAAGGTATTCTTTGACTTGAATTTGAAATTCTATATTGTAAAGCTTGAAAAAAAGGAAAACAATTGAGACTTCTATTCAAGCAATCAATGTAACACCCCTAACCCGTATTCATTGCTGAAATAGGGTTATGGAACATTACCAAATTTACAGATCAAACAGACAGAAATCTCAAACATTTCATATCATTTAGAATTCATGTCAAAAACCAAACAAATTTATACATATTGTCCCTAATACGAGCCTTTGAGGCCCAAAATACACCTTAGAAACAAATCGGGACTAGATTGGAAGTTCAAAGAATTTTTCAGAAACCTATAAAATTTCCAAAACTGCAAGGGACATACGGCCATGTGGCCAAGTCGTGTGACTCACACGGCCAAGAGACACGCTCGAGTCTTATGCCGTGTGGGCATTCGAAGTAGGGACACACAGCTATGTCCGTGTCCGTGCCCGTGTAACTCTCTAACTTGTGCCACACGGCCAAGCCATACGCCCGTGTGCTAGGCCGTGTGAGCATACTAACTTGCTCTTTTAAAATATACAGGGGACACATGGCCATGTCACCTGGCCGTGTGTCACACACTGCTGAGACACACGCCTATGTCTTTGCCCGTGTGGACGAAAATAGACCATTTTCCAAGCTATATTTCTCACCCAAATTGGTTCCAACCTAAACACAACAATTTGCATATAACCAAGTCATAAATAGGCATCCAAAACCAACCAAAATCAAGCTTAAAACATGTAATTTCATCACATACAACCAATATGCCTGTAGGCACCTTAAATGACAACTTAAAAACATGTTAACTATGTATCCAAACTTACCTAAATGACCAAATACATATATGCATAATTGTACCAAAACTTAACATGTAGGTCACTTATCAAGGTCAACCGTTTGGTACCCAAAATACCAATTCACAAAATAAATCATTTACATGTTAACCATACTAAACCACACATCAAACATGATAAGGCCAATTATATATACATAGCAACTATACCAAAACATAAGCCAATTTAAATGGCTAAAAACATAACAAAACATGTAGGCTATCATTAGCCAAAAAAACCTATACATGCCATTATAACCAAAATCAGTTAACCATAAGTACCAAAAGAGCCGATAGATAGTGTGATATAGCTCCAACAAGCTTCTAACCCAAACAAGCTTCTGAATCACTATAAGACATGAAAAATAACACAGAGCAAGCTTTTAAGCTTAGTAAGTTCGTATAACAAAGAAATTAACTTACCATTTAGTCATATTTAAGGTAAGCAAACAAAGCATATCCAAACTCAATTTGGCCAAAGCCTAGACACATATCCTCATCAACCTTATTAGTCATGTAATTCATATAAATATCTAGAAACATGTATAAGCTCAACAAAAATAAAACTTCCATGTACATTTAATTTCTCAAATCATATTGTTGGGATCGACCCAATTAAGCAACAAGTAAAAAAAATAGGGGAATAAATTGAGAAATTGAACATACAAATTTAACGTGGAAAAACTCCACCAAAGAGGATAAAAAACCACGGGCAAAGATAATTTTACTATAATGGAAAAAGAACAAAGATTACAAAAGATGGAGCTAAAAATTATAACCCGAAAACTCGAAAACAAAGAACCCTTAAAACGTAAACACAAAACTCTTTAAATGTGTTATGAGTTCTAATCTCTAATGGGTGTATTTTCTAAGATTGTAAAAGACCCTATTTATAGGCTAAATTCATAAGTCAAATAATAATAAAATAATCTAGACTAATTAGAGTTTGATTAAAACAAATAAACAAAGTTTAACTGAAAGATTATTTCTCAAATTTGATTGAAATAGGAGTTATACTCAACAAATATCCACCTTGACTCATATTTTCACAATGTCATCTTTACCAAAGCTCACCATGAGCTTATCTTGAACTATGCAGGGAATTAACTGAGTCAAATCTGTGCTTAGATACTGGAAGACTTCTAGCCTTTGACTTTACACTGCCAAATCAAAATTAACCCGGGTCTGATTTTCACGAACACAGTGCCCTAACTTTTCAAAACCTGCATCCAAAAGAGAACCTCTCTTCAATGAAACGATCATGCATTTTTCCCTCCTATGACCTAGTTGCCTTTGCTGCAAACAGTAACACCCTGATTTTCAGGATTTTTGTGATTTTGGTGAAATCTTGAAATTTTGGTGATTGAGTTATTGGAATTGTGTTCAAGTATGTTAGTGGGACTTAAGAAGGCCCAAGCCTTCAATAAAACCCAGCAGAAATACCAAGTTTTGAATTTAAAGTGAAGGGGGCTTGGTTAAGTGGGTCTTTAAGGAAAAGTTAGTAAATTAAGACATAAGTAAGCCTTTGGTAAAGTGGCAAGGTGGCGCCACTAAGTTCCTAAAAAAGTGTCGTGTGGACTAAGTGTTAGGGCCAAGGTTCTAGTTGCAGGGTAAGCAGATGATACTTTTAGTTTTTGTCGATTTGGTCATATGGACAGGGGCATTCGGCTAGGGCTTTAGGGGTTGCAATTTCGGCAAATAAAGGGAGGTTGTGTCGTTTTTTGAATAGCCATTAAGGTAAGTTCTAAATTCTTTTCCTTCTTGTTGAATTAGGGTTTTGCCATTTAGGGTTTTCTACTTTGGTTCTATTCTCCTCTTAGTGTACCAAAAAGCCGAAAACGCTAGAAAGGTTCTCCTCTTGTGCCGATTTGCCATAGCCGAATCTCTACTCCTCTCCTCTTTCTTTCTTTTTCTTCTTCTTTTCTTCTCAAGCCCAAACATCCTCATCACTTTACTCACCTCGTCTTCCATTCTCTTTTCTTTCATTCCCATTCTCTTTCAATTTCCATAGCCGAATACACATAAAAGCTGAAATCTTGAAAGTTTGTTTTTGTACCGATTTGTCTATAGCCGAATCCTCCTACTTTCTTCTTCTTCTTGGCTGAAGTTCACGTCCTCCAAACCCCTAATCTCTGTCAGCATCACCACTTGAAATCACCTTCTTCTTCCTCAGAACAAAAGCCACAATCACCATATTCATAGGGAGTTAGGAGCCGAACCTCTAGATCTCTAGATTCAATCTTTGCTCATGTTTAGAGGCTAGATCTATGCTAGATCTGAGTTAAAAACGAGATTGGAATCATTGTGGAGTATTAAATCATTGGTAAGCTATCGGAATCTCCTGTTCATATTTTATTTCAGGATTTAGAAAAGTCGAAACCCCTATGTGCATAGGGAGGCTGTCGATTTGGGGCTTAGGGCTCTAAGGGTATTAACAATCAATTTATTTTATGTTAGTGTGATCTAGAGGCTACTGACTGAGGGCTTGGACAAGTGGAACGACTAGATCTAGATCTAGTCACTAATTTCGACAAAGGTAAGATCTCAAGGACCTAGGTGATGATGGCTGATTATGGTAGGTAAGATTATGTTTGTTATCATTGGATTTTGGAATTTGATATGTCAAGTGACTGATTGTAGGATATCTTGGGAGATCTCGTTAGCTATCGTCGCAATCAGGTGTGTATCGAACACCCTCTTGTAGTTCAAATCGGCAAAAGTCGAAAAGCTGAAATGCCGAAATTCTTGCATTTAGTGGACTTGCAAGTGTGCGTGCGCTGGTGGGTCGGTTGGAAGTAATAGATCTGTAACCAAAATTGGTAAAGTTGGTGAGTGCGTGATTTCGTGCAACTTGGTAAGTTTGGGCCTCGATGGGCTAAATTCGTGCCCAATGGCCTTACGGGCCCATATGGGTATAGATAAGTAGTAAGTGTGTTCTAGTAGACTGTAGGTCTAAAATTGTTAAAATTGGTGAACCGATTATAAAATTTGGACTAAATGGGCTAAAGTAACTATTAAACACTGTAGGGCCCATTAGGGGTTTTGGGGCCTAATAACTAGGAACTGCTAAAATGGGCTAAAGTAACTACTAAGATGTAAGTTAGACTATTAGGGACTGAAATATGCATAAAACCCTAAAAATTGAAATATTGATTGAAATACCCCTTAAGTGTGAAAAATACTATTTTACCCCTAGGTTCAAAATGACCGTTATACCCTCAGGGCTAAGTTTGACTGAAATGCATGTTTTTCTGTTTTTGCTTATTGTATGCCATGACATGATTATCTGTTGCATGGGACTGGGTTATTGATGGAGGAAGTACTGATAGTGGCTTGACCACGTACTGAAGGGCCTTTGCCTCGTTATACTGTTATCTGAGTAGCTATGCTGCAATTGTGGAGTGTAGGGCTAGGTGGGTTGAGTTTATTCCCCACATGGAGTGTAGGGCTGGTACAGGTGGAGTGTAGCGGTTGGATTTGGGTTGGGTTTGGGCTTGCATTCATAATTGATATCTGATCTGTTACTGAAATGGGCCTACAGGCCGTGCTGTTATCTGTGGTTAAGGCCCAGTTTACTGTATCTGAAAAGGGCTTTGGCCCAGTATATACTGAGACTGGATAGGGCTTAGGCCCAATGGGCTTGAGCTAATTTGGGCTCTGGATTGGCTTTCTTTACACACTGAGTTTCCAAACTCACCCCTTTTTTCCATCCATGCAAGTGAGCCCTAGATTGGTGGACTTGGAGCTGGAGGGATTCGGAGTAGCCACATAGACTGCATTTCCAGCTTAATCAAGTTATTCATTTTACTTTATTATTTTCTTTAAATATTTTTTTATTTATTTTATTCTGATTTTTGGGTATGTAATAAGGTCGCTCTAATTATTTTAATTTGGGTTTTAAATTATTTATTTTACTTTATATTACAAATTGATTTAAATGATTTAAACAAGGCTGCACGGATTTTTCTAAAAATCAATCAATGTTTTCAAAACACAGCTCTCGTAACAAATGAACAACAAATCAACGAACAAGATAAATTTTAAATGGTTAGTGGATAGGACAATCTCAAACTAAGCCTGGATTTTCTTCCCAAATTACAAGTACCGTTTTGCAAAGCTCGCCCTAATTGTAGTAACTAGGTCACACAGTCAGTTGTAGGTAATGTGACACACCAAACTTGGTCGTATTGTCTGGGCCGGGTTTGGGGTGTTAGACAAACGAGTTGACTTCGACTCCGTAACGGATGAGGGATGTCCAATTTCACCGGTCACTATAGAACCTTCCAGAATATAAAGACTGACGGTTCTTTTGCCTCTTAACAAAATGAGAGCTCCATGAGATACTTTAATGTCACTTGACTCGATGTTGATTTTGCATCCTTTCAAGTCTAAAATACTCAAGGAGATAAGATTCTTTTGTAAATTAGGTACATACCTGACATTTGAAAGTGTCCTACTTGTCCCATTGTGTATCCTAATTTTAACAGTACCAATACCAATTACCTTACTAGATGAATCGTTTCCCATGCGCACAATTTCACCTTCAACCAAGCTCTATGTGGAGAACCATTCACTATTGGGACTCATGTGGAAAGGACAATGAGTTTGGTTTGGATAGTAAGGCAGTAATCGCTCATTGACACTAATAAGAAATCATCACTACTTTCATCGGCCAAATTAGCACTAGCTACATCTTTCTTGTTACTCTCAGCAGCTCTTTTATTTCGTAGTTTATAACAATCTGCTTTAACGTAACCTAACTGTTTACAATAGCGATACCTTTTAATAGTACCAATACCAATTACCTTACTAGATGAATCGTCTCCCATGCTATCAAAACGGAAGCTTGATTATCTGCTTTGCTATCCAAACCAAACTCATTGTCAAATTTGTCTCTACTCAACAAATGACCCTTCACATCTTCGAATGAGAGTTTGTCTCTATCATAAATTAGGGTCTCCTTGAAAGACTTGTATGAAGGGAGTAAATAGCATAATAATAGCATAGCTTGATCTTCATCGTCAATATGAACCTCAACATTTTTTAAATCATTCAAAAGTGTAATGAATTGACTGATGTAATCTCTAAGAAGCTCACATTCGTTCATGTGAAACGTAAATAGACATTGTTTCAACACTAAACAATTAGCTAGAGATTTAGTCGCATAAAGATTTTCTAACCTTTTCTAATATGCGGATGATGTTTTATCCATCAATACCTTCTGCAATATCATATTCATGAGGCACAACTGAATTGCAGACAAGGCCTTTACATCAAGCTCTTCCCATTCTATTTGATTTAGATTCTTAGGCTTTTTCCTGGTAACAACCTTTTTCAAGCCGGTTTGAACTATAATTGCCATCATCTGAACTTGCAACAGATTGAAATTTGTCTCACCATTGAAATTTTCAATTTTAAACCTTATTGCTGCCATCTCTGAATAGGCTGATCTATGAAAATTAAATTAGCTCTGATACCACTTATTAGGATCGACCCGATTAAGCAACAAGTAAAAAATAGCAAAATAAATTGAGAAATTGAACACACAAATTTAACATCGAAAAACTCTTCCAAAGAGGATAAAAAAACCACGGGCAAAGATAATTTTACTATAATGGCGAAAGAACGAAGAGTACAAAAGATGGAAATAAAAAACTAAGCCTTGAAAACCTGAAAATAAAGAACCCTCAAAACGTAAAGACAAAATTCTCTAAATGTGTTATGAGTCTAATCTCTAATCGATGTATTTTCTAAGGCTGTAAAAGAGCCTAATTATAGGCTAAATTCATAGGTCAAATAATAAAATAACCTAAACTAATCAGAGTTTGATTGAAACAAATAAACAGAGTTTAATTGAAAGATTATTTCTCAAATTTGACTGAAATCGGAGTCATATTCAACACATATATCTATATATCACGTACAAATCATTTTCATATATCTCATGTAAATACCTGTAGTAGTTCGTATCGAACTCATGTAATCACGTAATAGAACAATGCCCATTGAACCATTTAGAATATCATCGGATACACGGGTAGTGCACACAAGGTGTACTGAACTGCAATCTATTAATTCTTATACATGTATGCTCAAACGAGTTGTAAACGGTAAGATTTTCTGAGCTGAATAACGGTAAGCTCCTCCGAGCTGATAACGGTAAGCTCCACTAAGCTGTATAATTGTAAGCTCAAACGAGCTGAGATCGGTAACCCTACTGACATGTTATTTGTATCCTACAAATTCCTAAGGTTCAAATGAGGCTCGGTAATTGTCGTACGTCATCGAATATGCTATCGATACTCATATATGATGATAATACAATTAAGATACATTTTAATTCAATCAAAGCATATAATTACACAATTTAATTACACAAACTTACCTCGACGAGTTTATGTAGATACGAAGGTGACTATCTTATATTTTTCCTTTGCCTTGATCTAACTCCGTACGAGGTCTAACTGGATCTATACTAATGAATTTAAGTCAATTCAATACAAATCACATTCAATTTAGTCCAACAAACATTTTTGATAGAATTACCATTTTGCCCCTATACTTTTAGTTCTTTACAATTTAGTCCCTAGACTCGAAAAATGAAATTCATTCAGTTTTATCCCTACCCAAGCCTAGCCAAACTATTAACATATTTATAGTAGCCCATATATTTCACAAATTTATACTTTTACCACACAATTTATCACATTTTTCAATTTAATCTCTAATTGATAATTTCATCAAAAATTTCTTTGCAAAAGTTGTTTATCTAACAACAACCATTCTTTTTCTACCATTAAAATTCAAAACCCTAACATATTCATCAACAAAAAAAATCAAATACTTTAATAGTTTTACAAATTAATTCCTAGGCTAGTCAAATTAAGCTACAATAATCCCGGAAACATAGAAATCATTAAAAACGGGATAAAAATCACTCACCAATTGAGCTTCAAAGTAGCCGAACCCTAGTTGAACAAAAATGGCATTCTTCCTTCAATATTTGGTTGAAAAAGATGGATAAAGATGATAGCAAATTTGGTTTTATTTTAATTTAACATATAATTTACTAATTACTATTTTACTATCTCATTAGTGGGCTAAATACCAAATAAGGACCTCAACTTTAAAGTTGCATAGATATTTAATACATTTAGCTATTAGAACTTAACTTTTGCACTTTACATGATTTAGTCTTTTTTATCAAATTGAACATGTAAACGATAAAATTTCTTAACAAAAATTTTTATACGGCATTTCTATCATACTGTAGGTAATAAAATAATAATAAAATAAATTTTTTGACCTTATATTTGTGGTCTCGAAATCATTGTTCTGATTTCACTGAAAATGGGCCGTTACAACTCTCCCCCTAAAAGAAATTTTTGTCCTCGAAAATATTACCGAAAAAGGGGTTAGGATATTGCTTTCTCATAACTTCCTCGGGTTCCCAGGTGGTTTCCTCTATTTTGTGTCATTGCCAAAGAACTTTTACTAAAGCTATGCTTTTATTTCTCAATTCTTTCACTTCTCGTGCCATAATTATGATCAGTTCTTCATTGTATGTCATATTAGGTCGAATCTCAACATCCGTTGGAGAGATAACATGTGAAGAGTTAGATCGATATCGTCGTAACATAGACACATGAAAGACATTGTGAATTCTTTCAAGTTCTGACGGTAAAGCTAATCGGTACGCAACAGGTCTGGTTCTCTCAGTAATCTCATACGGTTCGATAAATCGCGAACTCAACTTTCCTTTGTGACCAAACCGAAGAATTTTCTTCCAAGGCAATACTTTGAAAAATACTCTGTCACCGACTTGGAACTCTATATCGTTACGTTTAAGATCTGCATACGATTTTTGATGATCTGAAGCTGTTTGCTCAAATCACCTTTACTTTCTCCTCAGTCTCGCGGATCAAATCAAAGTCGTATATCTTTTTCTCACTGAGCTTAGTCCAGTATAACGGAGTTCGACATTTGTGACCATACAAAGCCTCATACAGTACGGTGCCATCTTTACGCTTGACTGAAAAAATATTATTATATACGAATTTGACCAATGGTAAATATTTTTCCCAGTTGCCTTCGAATTCTAAAATATAGCAGCGAAGCATATCTTTGAGAATCTAAATCACTCTCTCGGACTGACCATCGGTTTGAAGGTGAAATGTAGTGCTAAAATTCAACCACGTACCCAACGCTTCCTGTAACTCTATCCCATTTCCACTCCGGTATGATCACTAGCTATAATAGTTCTGAAGGTACCTGATGTTTACCTTTAACTTGCTGACGTATCAAACATCTGGTTATAAAGTCGAACTCTCGTGTTTCATTCCCGACCACCAGTACATCTGTCTTAAATCAATGTACATTTTATTGCTCCCTGGATGAACAGACAAGCTACCACTATAAGCTTCATGCAAAATTTTCTGTATAAGCTTTGGATTCTTTAGTACACAAACTCTACCTTTGAATAACAAACAATCAACGGGTCCTATCTGAAATTTTGAATCAGAAGTGGACTTACATTGTACTCGTTTAGCTCGCAATTCATTATCACATTTCTGAGCTTTGCAAATCTGCTGTAGAAACAATAGTTTAGCTTTTAACTCGACTAAGATCGAGCCATCATCAGACAATGTCAATCGTGTATTCATCGCTCGTAAAGCAAACAAAGACTTTCTACTCAGATCATCCGCAACTATGTTTTCTTTTCCCGAATGATAATCAATAACTAACTCATAATCCTTCAATAGTTCGAACCATCTATGCTGTCTCAGATTCAGATCTTTCTATGACATTAGATACTTTAAACTCTTGTGATCGGTAAATATGTGACACTTTTCACCGAACAAATGGTGTCTCCAAATTTTCAATGCAAACACAATATCTGCCAACTCTAAGTCATGTGTGGGATAGCTTTTCTCATACGACTTTAACTGTCTGGAGGCATGAGCTATCACTTTGCCTTCTTGCATTAAAACACAACCCAAACCGTTCAATGATGCATCACTGAAAACCACAAATTTTTTACCCGATTCAGGCTAAACTAGAACTGGTGCTTCAGTTAACAATACTTTCAACTGGTTAAAACTTTGCTAACATTTATCAAACCATTCAAACTTCACATATTTCTATAATAATCGTGTCATCGGTGTAGCTATTATCGAGAACCCTTTTACAAACCTCTGGTAATAACCAGCTAATCCCAGAAAACTTCTGACTTCATATACGTTTCTCAGTGGTTTCTAATCAACAACTGCTGAAATCTTTCTCGGATCAACTTTGATGCCTTCAGCCAATACTATGTGTCCCAAAAACTCAACTTCTCAGAGCCAAAACTCGTATTTGCTAAATTTAGCAAACAGTTGTTTATCTTGTAAAGTTTGCAACACAATTCTCAAATACTCAACATGCTTAGACTCGTCTCGAGAATATATCAGAATATCATCAATAAATACTACAACAAATCTGTCTAAATATGATCTGAAGATTCTATTCATCAAATCCATAAACACTGCAGGTGCGTTAGTTAAACCAAATGGCATCACAAGAAATTCATAGTGTCTGTACTTAGTTCTGAATGTAATTTTCAGTATATCTGAATCTTTCACTCATAGCTGATAATAGCTAGAACGAAGATCAATCTTCGAGAACACTGTGGCACCTTTCAGCTGATCAAACAAATCTTCAATGCAAGGCAATGGATATTTGTTTTTTATTGTAACTTTGTTGAGCTAACGGTAGTCAATGCATAATCTCATCAATTCGTCTTTTTTCTTAACAAACAGAACATTTGTACCCCCAGGTGAAAAACTAGGGTGAGCAAAACCATATCAGTAAACTCTTGCAACTGTGCTTTCAACTTTTTTAACTCTGTAGGAGCCATTCTATAAGGTGCTATTGATATCGGTGTTGTTCTCGGTACCAGTTCTATAGCAAATTTGACCTCTCTGATCAACTGTAATCTAGGTAATTCCTCTGGAAACACATCGAAATACTCGCAAACCACTTGTACTGATTCACGCTTTGATTCAGACACTTTAGTATCCAATATATAAGCAAGGTAGGCATCACAACCTTTTCTCACATATTTCTGTGCTGACATAGTATATCACAATAGGCAACCTACTCGAATTATCTAATTCAATACGAAGCGTCTCACCATTTTGACATTTTAATACGATAAGCTTTCGTCCACAGTTTACAACAGCATCATGCAGAGTTAGCCAATCCATGCCCAAAATCACATCGAATTCATCAAATAGTAATAGCATCAAATCAACTGAAAAATTGTAACCCCGAGTCATCAAAGGACAATTCTTACAAACTTTGTTAACTAGAACATACTGACCTAAGGGGTTCGATACTTTAACCACAAATTCAGTGGATTCAACAAGTAAACCCTTACTAGACACTAAATCTGTACAAACATATGAATGGGTCGACCTGGGATCAATCAAAGTAGTTATATTAGTATTATAGAGAGAAAAAATATCGGTAATAACATCTAGCGCAGGAGCATCTTCACGTGCGCGAATAGCATAAGCCCTAGCTAGTGCTCGTGCCTCAGATCTCACAGTAGAGTCTTTCGTTACATCATGACTACCACTCACATTTCTAGGATTACGAGGTGGTCTACCTCTCACAGCAGTATTGCTCGACCTCATGGTCTGAGCTTTCTCTTTCTCAGATTTCTCTAGGGAATCTCTAATATAGTGGCCAAAAGAACCATAATGTGGCCTATTACAGTGCTTGCACTCGGGTCTGGTATTTCTAACACTACCCATACTTGCTACAGATGTAGCCTGGGGTTTAGGACTGGAGCGCTTGGTATCTCCATCTCTATTAGAATGTCCCACAGAAGCAGTAGAATGATAATGATGTTGTTTAGATTTTTTTGATACAGATTGATATGACTTTCCTGTCAATCTCTTTCTAGAATCTCTAGCTTCAAATTCAACATGTCTTTTCTCTTTACTCAGCTTTTCAACTTTATGTGCCCTATCAACTAGTACAACAAATTCTTTCAACTTAAGGATCCCGACTAATAGCTTTATATCTTCGTTTAACCCATCTTCAAACCGTTTACACATTGTAGTCTCAGTTGAAATGCACTCTCGAGCATATATACTTAATCAAACAAATTCTCGTTCATATTTAGACACTGACATACGCCCTGCTTCTAGAAATTCTTTACGTTTTTTATCCAGAAACCTCTGACTAATATATTTCTTACGAAACTCAAATTGAAAGAATTCCCAAGTGATCTTCTCTCTCGACACTACAAAAGTCAATGTATTCCACCACTGGTAAGTTGAATCTTTTAGTAGAGATACTGCACACTTCACACATTCAGTTGGTGAATAGGACAACTCGTCAAAAACTCTGATGGTATTCTCTAACCAGAATTTAGCTCTCTCAGGATCATCTTCAACAGTAGCTCAGTATTCTTCAGCCACATACTTACAAATCTTATCAACAGGAGGCTTACTAACTCAGATTGGTTTAGTAAATTGAGGAATAATGGGAACTAATTAGGGAACAAAAGGGGGTGGAGGTTGTTGATCAGTCGGGTTCATCCGTACGAACTCATGAACCATTCATTCATCATCTAGAAGAAGGCTTCCTTAGCCTCTCCTCTCGGCCCTCAGTTACGGGCCTCGTACCGCTCAAAGCTACTCCGTGAACGAAAGCTTGAGCATTACTCTCTTTTTCATCGAAATCAGCTCAGTTGGATGCCATTGCTATATAAAAGTATGTTTTAAAGCGGTCAGGAGATATCACACTATCACAAGCTATATAATGACATGTATAGCTAGACTCTTATACGTTACATTAGTCTGAGAATCGACTAAACTGTAGCTCTGATACCAATAAATGTAACACCCCTAACCCAAATTGGTACCAACCTAAACACAACAATTTGCATATAACCAAGTCATAAATAGGCATCCAAAACCAACCAAAACCAAGCTTAAAACATGTAATATTATCATATACAACCAATATGCCCTAGGCACTTCAAATGACAACTTAAAAACATGCCAACTATGTATCCAAACTTACCTAAATGACCAAATACATATATGCATAATTGTACCAAAACTTAACAAGTAGGTCACTTATCAAGGTCAACCATTTGGTACCCAAAATACCAATTCACAAAATAAATCATTTACATGTTAACCATACTAAACGACTCATCAAACATGATAAGGCCATTTATATATACATAGCAAAATATACCAAAACACAAGCCAATTCAAATGGCTAAAAACATAACAAAACATGTAGGCTATCATTAGCCAAAAGAACCTATACATGCCAATATAACCAAAATTAGTTAACCATAAGTACCAAAAGAGCTGATAGATAGTGTGATATAGCTATGACAAGCTTCCAACCGAACGAGTTTTCGAAACACTATAAGACATGGAAAATAACACAGAGTAAGCTTTTAGGTCAAGTCTGGTGTGTCACATTACCTACAACTGACTGTGTGACCTAGTTACTAAGATTAGGGCGAGCTTTGTAAAACTGTACTTGTAATTTGGGAAGAAAATCCATGTTTAGTTTGAGATTGTCCTATCTACTAACCGTTTAAAATTTATCTTGTTCGTTGATTTCTTGTTCATTTGTTACGAGAGCTCTGTTTTAAAAACATTGATTAATTTTTTTAGAAAAATTCGTGCAACCTTGTTTAAATCATTGAAATCAATTTGTAATATAAAGTAAAAATAAATAATTTAAAACCCAAATTAAAATAATTAGAGCGGCCTTATTACACACCCAAAAATCAGAATAAAATAAATAAAAAAATATTTAAAGAAAATAATAAAGTAAAATGAATAACTTAATTAATCCTGAAATGCAGTCTACGTGGCCACTTCGAATCCCTCCAGCTCCAAGTCCACCAATCTAGGGCTCACCTACACGGATGGAAAAAAGGAGTGAGTTTGGAAACTCAGTGTGTAAAGAAAGCCCATCCAGTGCCCAAATCAGCTCAAGCCCATTAGGCCTAAGCCCTGTCCAGTCTCAATATATACTGGGCCGAAGCCCTTTTCAGATACAGTAAACTAGGCCTTAACCCTTTACAGATAACAGTACGGCCTGTAGGCCCATTTCAGTAACAGATTAGATATCAGTTATTAATGCAAGCCCAAACCCAACCTAAATCCAACCGCTACACTCCACCCGTACCAGCCCTACACTCCATGTGGGGACTAACTCAACCCACCCAGCCCTACACTCTACAGTTGAAGCATAGCTGCTCAGATAACAGTATAACGAGGCAAAGCCTCTTCAGTACGTGGTCAAGCCACTATCAGTACTTCCTCCATCAATAACCCAGTCCCATGCAACAGATAATCATGTCATGGAATACAAGCAATAGAAACAAAAAAAACATACATTTTAGTCAAACTTAGCCCTAGGGGTAAAAATAGTCATTTTGCAACTATGGGTAAAATAGTAATTTTCCACCCTTAAGGGGTATTTCAGTAATTATACCAATTTTTAGGGTTTTATGCATATCTCAGTCCTTAATAGTCCAATTTTCATAACAGTAGTTAATTTAGCCCATTTTAGCAGTTTTTAGTTATTGTGCCATAAAACCCCAAATGGGCCATACAGTGTCTAATAGCTACTTTAGCCCATTTAGTCCAAATTTTATGATCGATTCACCAGTTTTAACAGTTTTAGACCTACAGTCTACCAGAGCACACTTACCACTTATCTATACCCATATGGGCCCGTAAGCCCATTGGGCCCGAATTTAGCCTATCGAGGCCTAAACTTATCGAGGTGCACGAAATCGCGCACTCACCAACTTTACCGATTTCGATTATAGATCTATTACTTCCAACCGACCCACCAGCGCACGCACACTTGCAAGTCCACTAAATGCAAGAATTTCGGCATTTTAGCTTTTCGACTTTTGCCGATTTGAACTACAAGAGGGTGTTCGATACACACCTGATTGCGACGATAGCTAACGAGATCTCCCACGATATCCTATAATTGGTCACTTGACATATCAGATTCCAAAATCCAATGATAACAAACATAATCTTACCTACCATAATCGACCATCATCACCTAGGTCCTTGAAATCTTACCTTTGTCGAAATTAGTGACTAGATCTAGATCTAGTCGTTCCAGTTGTCCAAGCCCTCAGTCAGTAGCCTCTAGATCACACTAACACAAAATAAATTGATTGTTAACACCCTTAGATCCCTAAGCCTCAAATCGACAGCCTCCCTATGCACATAGGGTTTTCGGCTTTTCTAAATCCTGAAATAAAATATGAACAGGAGATTCCAATACCTTACCAATGATTTAATACTCCAGAATGTTTCCAACATCATTTCTAACTCAGATCTAGCGTAGATCTAGCCTCTAAACAAGAGCAGAGAGTGAATCTAGATATCTAAAGGTTCGGCTCCTAACTCCCTATGAGTATGGTGATTTCGGCTTTTGTTGCGAGGAAGAAGAAGGTGATTTCAAGTGGTGATGCAGACAGAGATTAGGGGTTTGGAGGATGTGAACTTCGGCCAAGGAGAAGAAGAAAGTAGGAGGATTCGGCTATAGACAAAATCAGAACAAAAACAAACTTTCGGGATTTCAGCTTTTATGTGTATTCGGCTATGGGGAATTGAAAGAGAATGGGAATGAAAGAAAAGAGAATGGAAGAAGAGGTGAGTAGAGTGATGAGGATGTTTCGACTTGAGAAGAAAAGAAGAAGAAAAAGAAAGAAAGAGGATAGGAGAAGAGATTTGGCTATGGCAAATCGGCACAAGAGGAGAACTTTTCTTGCATTTTCGGCTTTTTGGTACACTAAGAGGAGAATAGAGCAAAAGTAGAAAACCATAAGTGGCAAAACCCTAATTCGGTAAGAAGGAAAAGAATTTAGAACTTACCCTAATGGCTATTCAAACAAACGGCACAACCTCCCTTTATTTGCCGAAATTGCAACCCTTAAAGCCCTAGCTGAATGCCCCTATCCATATAACCAAATCATCAAAAATTAAAAGTATCATCTGCTTACCCTGCAACTAGAACCTTGGCCCTAACTCTTAGTCCACACGCCACATTTTTAGGAACTTAGTGGCGCCAGCTTGCCACTTTACCAAAGGCTTACTTGTGTCTTAATTTACTAACTTTTCCTTAAAGGCCCACTTAACCAAGTCCCCTTCACTTTAAATTCAAAACTTGATATTTCTACTGGGTTTTATTGAAGGCTTGGGCCTTCTAAAGTCCCACTAACATACTTAAACACAATTCCAATAACTCAATCACCAAAATTTCAAGATTTCACTAAAATCACAAAAATCTCGAAAATTAAGGCGTTACAACTCTACCCCCTTAAAGAAATTTCAGCCTCGAAATTTACCTGATCCAAATAGTTGAGGGTATTTTCGATGCATTGCATCTTCTGGCTCCCAAGTAGCCTCTTCTTTGCCATGATTGCGCCAAAGCACTTTTACCAATAGAACTGACTTCTTTCTCAACACTTTGATCTCTCGATCTAGAATTTCCACATGCTCCTCTTCAAAGGTCAAATTGGTCTTTACCTCAATCTCTTCCACTGGTATGACATGCGAAGGATCCGATCAATACCGTTTTAGCATGGACACATGAAAGACATCATGTACACAGTTTAGCTCTGGCGGTAACTCCAGTTGATAAGCTACTGGCCCTACCCATTTTAGAACCCGATAAGGCCCAATAAATCGCAGACTCAATTTGCACTTCTTTCCAAACCTCAAGATCTTTTTCCAAGGCGAGACCTTCAAAAAAACCATATCCCGTATAGAGAACTCGATTTCCTTACGCTTCAGATCAGCATACGACTTTTACCTATCAGATGCCTCATTTAACCGATCTCTGATCAACTTAACCTTAGTCTCAGTATCTGCCACTAACTCTGGTCCAAAGACCTGTTGTTCTCCCAATTCTATCCAACACGTAGGCTTACGACACCTTCGCCCATAAAGCGCCTCATAAGGAGCCATCTGAATACTCAATTGATAACTGTTGTTGTACGCAAATTCCGCTAATGGCAAGTAGTCCTCCCAACTACCCTGAAAGTTGATAATACAACCTCTTAACATGTCTTCCAGAACCTGAATAACCCTTTCCGACTGTCCATCCGTCTGAGGGTGAAAAGCAGTGCTGAAGTCCAATCGCGTACCCAACACCTCATGCAATTTTTGCCAAAATCAAGATGTAAACCTGGGATCCCGATCAGAAATTATCAAAACTGGCACCCCATGCAGTCGCACTATCTCCGCCATATATAGTTTGGCCAACTTCTAAAGTGAGTAATCGGTTCGGACAGGTATGAAATAGGTAGATTTCGTTAACCTACCCACAATTACCCATACAAAATCCTTCTTGGAGGGTGTCAAAGGTAGCCCACCCACAAAATCCATGGTAACCCTTTCCCACTTCTAGAGTGGAATCTTTACTGGCTGCAACAGTCCAGAAGGCAGTTGATGCTTAGCCTTTACTTGCTGGCATGTCAGACATTTCCCCACAAATTCAGTCACCTTTTGCTTAAGTCTAGGCCACCAGTACACCTCTCGCAAGTCTCGATACAACTTATTCCCTCTAGGATGCATGGCACAAGGTCCACCATGAGCCTCTTTCAGAATTAACTGTCTCAAGTCAGAGTTCTTAGGAATGCAAACTCTTCCACGAAAGCACAGAACCCCATCAGTATTCAGTCTAAAATTCAAATTCTTATCATTCTCAGCTTGCTGAAATCGAGGAACCAACGACTCATCCTCCAACTGCTTCTCTTTAATCTGCTCAGTCCAAGTTGGTCTTACTTGCAATTCAGCTAACAGACTCCCATCGTCATATAGACTCAAATGAGCAAACATAGCTCCTAACTCAGCAACAACCCTTCGACTTAGTGCATCAGCCACCACATTCGCCTTGCCTGGGTGGTACTCAATCAAACAGTCGTAATCCCTAAGCAACTCTATCCATCTATGTTGCCTAAGATTCAACTCCTTCTGAGTTAACAGATACTTGAAACTTTTATGGTCTGTGTATATAATACACCTTTCCCCATATAGATAGTGTCTCCAGATTTTCAACGCGAAGACTACCGCTACCAACTCTAGATCAGGCGTAGGGTAAGTCGCTTTGTGAGGCTTAAGCTATAGCGAAGCATAAGCGACCACTTTACCCTCTTGCATCAGTGCACAGCCTAACCCCACATGTGAAGCATCACTATACACAGTGAAATCCTTCCCAGACTCTGGCTGTATCAACACTGGCGCCTTAGTCAATACCTTTTTCAACTTATCAAAGGCTTCTTGCTGCTTCTCAGTCCATACAAAAGATACTCCTTTCCTCAACGGTTTCATCAACGGGTCCGCAATCAGAGAGAATCCTTCTACAAATCTTCTGTAGTACCTTGCCAGACCCAGAAAACTCTGAATTTTCGATACTGACTTCGGTGGCTTCCATTCTAGAATTGCCTCAATTTTTCGAGGATCTACCCTAATTCCTTCAGCAAAGACAACATGACCTAGAAAAGTCACTTCTCGCAACCAAAATTCACACTTACTGAACTTTGCATAAAGTTGCTTCTCTCTCAGCACTTGTAGAATAATACGAAGATGCTCATCATGCTTCTCCTCAGTTTTCGAATATGCTAGAATATCATTGATAAAGACGACTATGAATCGGTCCAAGTAAGGTTGGAACACTCGATTCATCAGATCCTTGAAAGCTACAGGTGCATTTGTCAGTCCAAATGGCAAAACCAGGAACTTGTAATGACCATATCTAGTTCTGAATGCTGTCGTATGAATATCCACTTATTTTACCCTTAACTGATGGTATCCAGATCGAAGATCGATCTTGGAAAACACCGAAGCTCCTCTGAGCTGGTCAAATAGATCGTCGATTCTTGGCAGAGAATTCTTGTTCTTTATCGTCAGTTTGTTCAACTGGCGATAATCAATGCACATACGCATCGTCCCATCCTTCTTCTTCACGAACAGTACCGGTGCTCCCCACGGAGACACACTTGGTCTTATGAAACCTCTATCCAACAACTCTTGGATTTGTGCTCTCAGTTCCACTAACTCCTTCGGTGCCATTCTATAGGGCGCGATGGATACTGGAGCCGTTCCAGGCAGCAAGTCGATCCCAAACTCGACTTCTTGATTCGGAGGTAATCCAGGAAGCTCCTCCGAAAAAACATCCTGGAACTCCTTAACAGTTCTAACCGTCTCTACAGTCAAGTCCTCAGTCTCAGTCTGGCTTACAAAAGCCAAGTACGCCTTGCAACCTTTACGAATTAGCTTCTCAGCTCTCAAGGTCGAAACCACATTGGACAAGTAGTCCCTTTGCTCCCCAATAACCATTACCTCCTTATCCTCGGTAGTCTTTAACACCATTCTCTTAGCCGCACAATCCAGAGTCACCTTATGCTTAGTCAACCAGTCCATACCCAAGATTAGATCGAACTCTCCGAATGGTAGCTCCATTAAGTCTCCAGTAAAGATCCTACCTTGAGTCTCTAAAGGCACATCCCTAAAGAGTTTATCTACCGTAACCGAGTGACCCAGTGGACTTATGACAGTTACCCCACTCACAGTTTCCTCAGAGTGCACACCCAACAACCAAGAAATGTCACATGCTACATACGAATGAGTAGAACCCAAGTCTATCAAAGCAGTGTATGGCATGCTAGAGATAAAAAACGTACCAGTTATGACGTCAGGTGCATCACCCTTCTCTCGGCATCGAATAGCATATACCAATACTGGTTGGCGAGCCTCAGCATTACCAGCACCCCTACCAGGTGCTCTACGTCCACGTCCATTTCCATTGCCACATCTACCTTGTCCACGGCCCCTCGGCGGTAGTGGTCCACCTTGCACGGGCTGAGCAACCCTTTGTTCTGCAACTTGAGTCTGAGCTGGCCTCTGCGAACAGTCCTTGATCCTATGCTCTTTGGACCCACATCGGAGAGATGCCCCAGTACGCTTCCAGCATTCTCCTAGATGCACTTTACCACAGTCCCCACAAGGCTGCGGTCTAACTGTATTTACCGAAACTGCTCAAATCGGTTCCTCCACTCTCACTCTCTTGCCATTTTAGTTTGCAGCACCAGACGGTCTAAAATCCCTCCTAAATTAGTTCCGATCCTTATCACGATTCTGCCATTCAATTCACTTCACTTCCTCGGCTATCTTGGCCTTCTCCACCAATGCAGCAAAGTCGCGCTCCCTCTGCGGAGCTATCAGCACCCTTAGCTCGTCCCTGAGGCCATCTTCAAAGTGAATACTATGTTCATACTCCGTAGCAACTATACCACTGGCATACTAACTCAACCTCAAAAATTTCGCCTCATACTCAGCAATGGACTTATTGCCCTGGGTCAGGTTCAGAAATTCCTTCCTATGTGCATCCACATAACTCGCTCCGACGTATTTCCCCTTGAAAGATGTCTTAAACAGTTCCCAGGTTACCCGCTCAGCTAGGGTACTCTCCCTCACAGTGATCCACCATTGATACGCATCGTCTCGCAGCAGAGACACTGTACCTTTTAGCTTTTACTCCACCGAGCACTCCAGGTTGTCCATAATCCGTTCCGTAGCTTCCAGCCAATACTCAGCTACATTTGGGGCTACTCTAGATTTGCCCTTGAAAACCTCCGCTCCATTAGCCCGGAGTCGCTCAGAGATGGATCCCCTATTCACTAGCCCAACATTAGCTCCAGCAACCCTTTCCAAAACCCTTAACATTGCCTGAGACAATGCATCATCCCCTGCGGCCCGATTATACGGCCCATTTTTGGCTACCGGTGGTAGTCGTGCCCCCTCAGCTGGCAAGTGTTCCGAAGTTGAAGACCTACTTGAACACTGCCTCAGCCACGTCCACGGCCTCGTCCACGAGCAGCCCTCTTACTCATAACGTCTTATCTGATTACGAATTTTATGACATTAGTTTAATATTTTAGTTGTTTATTACAGAATGTCTTATGTACAAATAGAGTTTCAGAGTGGCTTTCGCAATTTCGTAGCCTAGCTACAGTCTCAATTTTCTAGGGTTTTTAGTTTCCCTACAGTCTCAGTCTTACAGTTTTCAGTACTACCCTATCTACAGTTTCATAATAGGGTCTCAGTTCTATCTACAGTGATATCTCAGTACAGTACAGTATAAGAAATAGAAATACTTACAGACTTGGTGCCGGGGATTCAGTGTGCCACCTCTTCAGTTATCAGATTTCAGAAACCCAGAAAAACTTAAAACTTTTTAAATCAAACCTTAAAACATGTATATTTGAAGAAAATGAGTTTGAAAAAAATTGATTTTCAAAAATACCCTTCTTTAAATTTAAAATTTTTGAAAACTTTTTGGACCCAATCCACAGCTGAGTTGTTGCAATCGAGCTCTGATACCATTAAATGCAACACCCTAAACCCGGCCCAGACGTTACGGTCAAGTTTGGTGTGTCACATTACCTACAACTGACCGTGTGACCTAGTTACTAAGATTAGGGCGAGCTTTGCAAAATCGTACTTGTAATTTGGGAAGAAAATCCAGGTTTAGTTTGAGATTGTCCTATCCACTAACCATTTAAAATTTATCTTGTTCGTTGATTTGTTGTTCATTTGTTACGAGAGCTCTATTTTGAAAACATTGATTAATTTTTTTAGAAAAATTTGCGCAGCCTTGTTTAAATCATTTAAATCAATTTGTAATATAAAGTAAAAATAAATAATTTAAAACCCAAATTAAAATAATTAGAGCGGCCTTATTACATACCTAAAAATCAGAATAAAATAAATAAAAAATATTTAAAGCAAATAATAAAGTAAAATGAATAACTTAATTAAGCCTGAAATGTAGTCTACATGGCCACTACGAATCCCTCCAGCTCCAAGTCCACCAATCTAGGGCTCACCTACATGGATGGAAAAAAGGGGTGAGTTTGGAAACTCAGTGTCTAAAGAAAACCCATCCAGAGCCCAAATCAGCTCAAGCCCATTGGGCCTAAGCCCTGTCCAGTCTCAGTATATTCTGGACCAAAGCCCTTTTTAGATACAGTAAATTGGGCCTTAACCCTTTACAGATAACAGTACGGCCCGTAGGCCCATTTCTGTAATAGATCAGATATCAGTTATGAATGCAAGCCCAAACCCAACCTAAATCCAACCGCTACAGTCCACCCGTACCAGCCCTACACTCTATGTGGGGAATAACTCAACCCACCAAGTCCTACACTCTACAGTTGCAGCATAGCTGCTCAGATAACAGTATAACGAGGCAAAACCCCATTAGTACGTGGTCAAGCCACTATCAGTACTTCCTCCATCAATAACCCAGTCCCATGCAATAGATAATCATGTCATGGCATACAATGAACAGAAACAGTTTCAGTCAAACTTAGCCGTAGGGGTATAACGGTCATTTTGCACCTAGGGGTAAAATAGTAATTTTCCACCCTTAAGGGGTATTTCAGTAATTATACCAATTTTTAGGGTTTTATGCATATCTCAGTCCTTAATAGTCCAACTTTCATCACAGTAGTTAATTTAGCCCATTTTAGCAGTTTTTAGTTATTGGGCCCTAAAACCCCTAATGGGCCTTACAGTGTCTAGTAGCTACTTTAGCCCATTTAGTCCAAATTTTATGATCGGTTCACCAGTTTTAATAGTTTTAGACCTACAGTTTACCAGAGCACACTTACCACTTATCTATACCTATATGGGCCTATAAGCCCATTGGGCCCGAATTTAGCCTATCGAGGCCCAAACTTACCGAGGTGCACGAAATCGCGCACTCACCAACTGTACCGATTTCGGTTATAAATCTATTGCTTCTAACTAACCCATAAGCGCTCGCACGCTCAGAAGTCGACGAAATGCCGAAATTTCAGCATTTCGGTTTGCCGATTTGAACTACAAGAGAGTGTTCAATACACACCTAATTGCGACGACAGCTAATGAGATCTCCCATGATATCCTACAATCGGTCACTTAACATATCAGATTCCAAAATCCAATGATAACAAACATAATCTTACCTACTATAATCGGCCATCATCACCTAGGTCCTTGAGATCTTACCTTTGTCAAAATTAGTGACTAGATCTAGATCTAGTCATTCCACTTGTCCAAGCCCTCAGTTAGTAGCCTCTAGATCACACTAACACAAAATAAATTGATTGTTAATACCCTTAGAGCCCTGAGCCCCAAATCGACAGCCTCCCTATGCACATAGGGGTTTCGACTTTTCTAAATCCTGAAATAAAATATGAATAGGAGATTCCAGTATCTTACCAATGATTTAATACTCCAGAATGATTCCAATCTCATTTCTAACTCAGATCTAGCATAGATCTAGCCTCTAAACACGACCAGAGAGTGAATCTAGATATCTAAAGGTTTGGCTCCTAACTCCCTATAAGTATGGTGATTTCAGCTTTTTTGCGAGGAAGAAGAAGGTGATTTCAAGTGGTGATGTACACAGAGATTAGGGGTTTGGAGGATGTGAACTTCGGCCAAGGAGAAGAAGAAAATAGGAGGATTTGGCTATAGACAAATTGGCACAAAAACAAACTTTCAGGATTTCGACTTTTATGTGTATTCGGCTATGGGGAATTGAAAGAGAATGGGAATGAAAGAAAAAAGAATGGAAGAAGAGGTGAGTAGAGTGATGAGCATGTTTCGGCTTGAGAAGAAAAGAAGAAGAAAAAGAAAGAAAGAGGAGAGGAGAAGAGATTCGGCTATGGCAAATCGGCACAAGAGGAGAACTTTTCTTGTGTTTTCAGCTTTTTGGTACACTAAGAGGAGAATAGAGCAAAAGAAGAAAACCTTAAGTGGCAAAACCCTAATTCGACAAGAAGGAAAAGAATTTAGAACTTACCCTAATGGCTATTCAAACAAACGGCACAACCTTCCTTTATTTGCCAAAATTGCAACCCCTAAAGCCCTAGCCGAATGCCCCTATCCATATAACCAAATCGGCAAAAATTAAAAGTATCATCTGCTTACCCTACAACTAGAACCTTGGCCCTAACACTTAGTCCACATGCCACTTTTTTAGGAACTTAGTGGCGCCACCTTGCCACTTTACCAAAGGCTTACTTGTGTATTAATTTACTAACTTTTCCTTAAAGGCCCACTTAACCAAATCCCCTTCACTTTAAATTCAAAACTTGATATTTCTGTCGGGTTTTATTAAAGGCTTGGGCCTTCTAAAGCCCCACTAACATAATTAAACACAATTCCAATAACTCAATCACCAAAATTTCAAGATTTCACCAAAATCACTAAAATCCTGAAAATCAGGGCATTACATTAATCTTAGTAAGTTCATATAACAAACAAATTAACTTACCATTTAGTCACATTTAAGGTAAGCAAACAAAGCTTATCCAAACTCAATTTGGCCAAAGCCTAGACACATATCCTCATCAACCATATTAGTTATGTAATTCATATAAATATCTAGAAACATGTATGAGCTCAACAACAATCAAACTTTCATGTACATTTAATTTCTCAAATCATATATCTATATATCATGTACAAATCATTTTCATATATCTCATGTAAATGCCTGTGGTAGTTCATATCGAACTCATGTAATCTTGTAATTGAACAATGCCCGTTGAACCATTTAGAATGTCGCCAGATACACGGGTAGTATACACGAGGTGTACTGAACTCTAATACGTTAATTCCTATACATGTATGCTCATACGAGTTGGAAACTGTAAGCTCCTCCGAGCTGAATAACAGTAAGCACCTCTGAGCTAAATAACGGTAAGCTCCTCCAAGCTGTATAATGGTAAGCTCATACGAGCTGAGATCGGTAACCCTAATGACATGTCATTTGTATCCTACAAATTCCTATGGTTCAAACGAGGCTCAATAATCATCATACATCGTCGAATACGCGATCGATACTCATATATGATGATAATACAATTAAGATATATTTAATTCAATCAAAGCATATAATTACACAATTTAATTACACAAACTTACCTCGACGAGTTTACGTAGATACGAAGGCGACTAATCTGATATTTTTCCTTTGCCTTGATCTAACTCCGTACGAGGTCTAACTGAATCTATATGACTGAATTTAACTCAATTCAATACAGATCACATTCAATTTAGTCCAACAAACATTTTTGGAAAAATTACCATTTTACCTCTACACTTTTAATTTTTTGTAATTTAGTTCCCTAGGCTCGAAAAATGAAATTCATTCAATTTTATCCCTACCCAAGCCTAGCCGAACTATTAACATATTTATACAAGCCCATATATTTCACAAATTCACACTTTTACCACACAATTTATCACATTTTTCAATTTAATCTCTAATTGATAATTTCATCAAAAATTTCTTCACAAAAGTTGTTTATCTAACAACAACCATTCTTTTTCTACCATTAAACTTCAAAATCCTAACATATTCATCAATGGAAAAACTCAAATACTTTAACAGTTTTACAAATTAATCCCCGGGCTAGCTAGATTAAGCTACAACAATCCTGGAAACATAGAAATCATTAAAAACGTGACAAAAATCACTCACCAATTGAGCTTCAAAGTAGCCAAACCCTAGTTCGACAAAAATGGCTTTCTTTGTTTAATATTTGGTTGAAAAAGATGGATAAAGCTGATAGCAAATTTGGTTTTATTTTAATTTAACATATAAGTTACTAATTACTATTTTACCATTAAAAACCATTCATATTTATACCAAATTCCAAGCCAACATCCTCCACTATCTCACTAATGTGCTAAATACCAATTAAGGACCTCTACTTCAAAGTTCCATAGCTATTTAATACCTTTAGCTATTAGAACTCAACTTTTACACTTTATGCGATTTAGTCTTTTTTTATCAAATTGAACATGTAAACGGTAAAATTTCTTAATGAAATTTTTAAACGGTACTGTAGGGAATTAAATAATAAAATAAATTTTTTGACCACAAATTTGTGGTTCCGAAACCACTGCTCTGATTTCTCTAAAAACGGGCTTTTACAATCAACTTGGAGAGCTATTGAAAAATTGTAATTGATACACATTGATGTAGTTGGATCTCATAACACTCCATCTCTTAATGGAAGTAGGTATTTTTTTTATATTTATTGATGGCTACTCCAGAATGTGTTGGATCTATTTTATCATATTCAAGCCAGAAGTTGTTGGTGTATTTTGGGAATTCAAGTAATGGATTAAAACATAAAGTGAACACAAAATTCAAGCTTTGAAATCTGATAATGGCAAGGAGTACACCTATAATAAATTTAATCTTTTCTATGAAGAAGAGGAGATTGAACATCAACTCACTGCTTCATACACTCAAGAAAAATGAAATCAGAAAGAGAAAGAATTGTACCATAATGGAGATTGCTAGGTGTTTGATGTTTGAAAAGAATTTTCCAAGGGAATATTCGGCAAAAGTGGCACACATTGCAGTTTTCCTTCTCAACAGGCTTCTTACAAAAGAGGTTGCAAGAACAATTCCATATAAAGCCTAGTATGGTTTTAAACCTTCTTTGAAAAATCTCAAAGTATTCGAATGCTTGTGCTTTGTTTATGTTCCTCAAATTAAAAGGGAAAAATTGACTAAAAAGACAGAAGCATAGATCTTTGTTGGCTATATTACAATTTCAAAAGCGTACAAAATTTTCCAACTAAACACTAAGAAAATTTTGATAAGTAGAATGTTCATTTCATGGACGAATGCAAGAGTGTATATACTCCAATGTGTCAAAAAGAGAAGCTAAGTAAAGAATGAACCTTAAAAAGTTGATCAAACCTTCTACAGAAGCCTAGTTGGTTGCCTGATGTATCTAACAGCTACAAGACCTAATATATTACATTTTGTAAGTTTATTATCTAGAGTCATGAATTGTGCAACTAAAACACATTTTATAGCTACTAAAAGATTCTTTAGATATGTGAGAGGGACACTGGTTTATGGAATCAAATTTTGTTCAAATCAAGATTATGTTTTGCAAGGTTATTCAAATATTGATTGGGGAGGTTCACTTGATGATTTGAAAAGCACTTCAGGTTACTGTTTCAAGCTTGGTTTGGGTGTGTTCTAAAGGTGTTGCGAAAAGCTTAATACAGTGGCACAATCTACAGTAGAAGTTGAATTTATTACAGCTAGTGTTGCTGTCAATCAAGCTTTGTGGTTAAGAAAAGTTTTAGTGGATTTGAATTTGAAGCAAGAAGGATGCACAGAACTGTTCGTTGATAATCAAGCTTCAATTTCTATTTCTAACAATCCTTTTTTTAATGGAAAAAATGAAGCACTTCAATATCAAATTATTTTCTCTTAGAGAAGTGCAGAAGGAAGGTTCAGTTGGTTTGAAGTACTGCAAATTTGAATTTCAACTAACTGATATGTAGTCCTTACCAAGAAGCAAGTTTGAGTTTCTTAGAGAGAAAGTTAGAGTTTGTAGCAACCAAAGCAATGAGGGGTGCTGTAAGATTTGATCAAAACAAATTTTACTAATTTTTTCTCGTTTTTTAAATTGTTTCATTATTATTGTTGATTTTAGGAGTTTGTTGATCATGAAATCTGGTAGTTGCTTGATTCTAGGATGTGATTGTTATATTTTTCATGTATTTAAACATACTTCAGCTCAATAAAAATGTGACTCTACCAGCAATTATTTGTATCTTTTTTTTCTCCTACTTTATCTTTGTTTCTTTTTAGTTACAACAAAATTTATTCCAACATAAAATCTAATTTATTCATACAATAGAAGGGAAAAGGGTTGGGATATGAAGATGTTAACAGGAGTAGCCGACTTCCTTGGAGATTGTCCGCAGCAGCTGGCAACAAGGGACTTCAACTTCCTTCCAAAAGGTGGCGACTTAGCTGATTGAAACCATGATGATATGGTTTATGGAATTTCTTCACATATGCTCTCTTTTTTTTTTTGTACAGTCAGCTATATCACTCATGCTTTAGATCTTATTCAAATGAGTCCGTTCATTTTGCTTAGATAAACGTATAGCAATTCCATCTTATCTCTACATATCTAATTTTCTTTTTCTGTCAACTGTTAATTGTTGAATAATCAAGTAACAATCATATTCTTCTTCAAGAAATAATTCCTAAAAATTCAGATTTCTTATATATTTAATGAAATGAATATATATGCTAAAATCCAGGATCTAAAACCTTTTCAATTAAGACTACATATCATCATCTTCTTCTTCATGGTTTTGTTTGCCATGTATTTATAATAATGGTAAAAAACTCACTGTTAGCTTAGAACTAAAATCATGCTAATATATATAGAATATTAGGTTTGCCCTTTTCCAAAGTATGCAACAAAAACCATGCATCTAGTGTAGGAGTTGGATAGTTTACACTAGATTAGTTATATATCACTAATCGGCTCTGAAGGCTTTCCCAAACGTTGAAGTGGAGTGCTTTTTAGGATAGGGAAACCAACCATCGCATAGTTTGAGAGAGGGGATAACTGCAGCGCTTTATCACATGGAAGTTGTTAAATAGCTAGGATATTTCCCATGTAAATGTTGTTACCAGTTACCACCCAAGAGAAGATCCTACAATCAAAATTGCTTTTGAGTAGTTTACTAATGAAATGACTCTGCAATCAACATTTGGGTGTTTCTAAAAATAATCTACCATTTAAGTTGTACAAGCTAACAATCTCTACTCATTTCATTCAATCAGCTCATGTAAAAGCTAGATCATGCATGCAGCAAAGGAGAAGTCATCAATTGGTGTCTTCCATGACACTTTTAAATGTCGCTGACGACTTCACCCGATTACTGTTGTTTTGGGCTTATTGAAAAACCACTCAACTAACAAAAATAAAAACTCTTGAAGAGAAATTTGTAAATGATGTTTACTTGAAAGATGAATGGATGACGCATCATTTATGGTAAACAAAATTAAAACAGAATACCAACCTAACCATTTTGACTAACAACCATAAGGCTCAAAAGTAACTTACAGTATTGAATTAGCTAATATTCCCACATCACTTTACTCTTGTAAACTTCCTTGAAAAGAACAAACATTAAGTCAATGACTTTGTAAAAACATCAGCTACTTGGTCCTTCCTTCCCAGGTACATAGTTCACCTACAAACGTTCTTGTAGGACTTTCTATCGAACCTAACTCAAATTTTTTGAGAAGTGCATGAGGAATATGATTAGCTGCCATACCAAATGATAGGAAATGTAGGAATAGAAACACCAATTTCAAACAAACCATAGCATTTTAGATGTGGCATTAGCAAGAATCTTGTATTTTGCCTTTGAAGTTCACCGTGAGGCAATACCCTGCTTCTTTGAGTACCAACCAATTAGATTACTACCAAGATAAATGCA
This sequence comes from Gossypium stocksii, assembly GCA_020496765.1. Taxonomy (NCBI): domain Eukaryota; kingdom Viridiplantae; phylum Streptophyta; class Magnoliopsida; order Malvales; family Malvaceae; genus Gossypium; species Gossypium stocksii. The sequence goes on from CM035624.1 coordinate 51,619,183, forward strand.
ATACAGAACTTTCCAAGTCAGCATCAGAAAACCCAACTAAGGACAACTGTGATTGAGCTAAATGAAACACAAGTCCAAAATCCATTGTTCTTGCTTTTAAGATGTAGGACAATCTGCTTAACAACAATCCCATGAGTTTCATGTGGGGTGTACATATATTGACTAACGTTATTGACAGAATATGCAATATCTAGTCGAGTAAGACAAACATATTAGAGTGCATCGACAGTCTGAGTAGCATTATAGAGAGAGAGAAGAGCTAGAGAAGGAAGGCAAAGTAGGTGAGCTTACCATCGGAGTAGGAACAAACTTTGCCCCACTCATCCCAGTTTGTTCAAGCAACTCTGTCACATATTTCCTTTGACATAAGTGTAAAGCATCAACATGTCGAGTGACTTCAATCTTAAGAAAATAACTAAGCTATCCTAAATCTTTTAAATAAAAATTACTTTTAAGACTTTTATCACCTACTCCAAAGCTTCTCATGATACTCCTATCACGATAATGTCATCCATATACACTAAGAGAAAAACACAGCCATCAGTAGTCTTCTTAAAAAACAAAAAATGAGAAGTTTAAAATTCCAACTGACGCACTAAAAAATCCCTCAATTCTCAAACCACACCCTAGGAGCATGTTTAAGACCATAGAATCACCATATGCATCAAGAACCTCAAACCCAATAGGTGTTTCATATACACATCCTTATATAGATCACCATTTAAAAGACATTCTTTACATCGACTTGCCTCAATTGCCACTTATTAGCCACAACTAAAGCCAAAATAGTACGAACTATATTAGCCTTTATGACAAGATTGAAAGTCTCTTGAAAGTTATTCCCAACAGTTTGAAAGTACCCTTGTGCCACAAGCCTAGCTTTGTAACAGGACACGTCCGTCAAGATTCTACTTGACCTTGAACAACCATTTATAACCCACACGTTTTCTATCTGGTGGCTTAGACACTAAGGTTTGAATGTTATTCTTCACGAGTGCCTCAAGCTCATTATATACTGCAGTTTGCCATGAAGGGCTAGCCATTGCTTCAAGAATATTATGAGGCTCGTCTGAGCTAGTTAAGATAGAAAAAATCTTGGGCTTGAAAGTCCCCACGTTACTTCTTGTAACCATGAGATGAATGTTACCAATTGGTTTAGAAGAAGAACTAGACACTGAAGCAACTAGTTAAGAGAGAAAAGAAGATAAAGAAGGCAACAAAGAATCAGTCCGCAATGGAACTGAACAAACATATTTGGGACAAGCAATAGGCTATTTAAAAATATAAGAGAAATAGTTGTCAATTGTGGAGTGGAATCAGAAGAAAAACCTTCAAAGACGGAATAAGCAACACCAACAAATGGAAACACACTCTTATCAAACTTAACATGGCGTGTAATGTAGATCTAGCCACTAGAATCTAAACACTTGTACCCTTTGTGGTAGTCACTGTAACCTAAGAATGTGCGTGAAGTGGAACAGAACTCAAGCTTGTGATGATTATAAGGTTGGGTGAAAGGATAACATAAGCAGCCAATGTAATATCCCGAATTAGGGCCTAATCGGAATAGTGGTTTCGTGACCACAAATTCGAGATAGAAATAATTATTTTATAATTATTTTGAGGTTTATGATATTTATTGCATGAGTGTGTGAAAATTTTGTGAAGAAATTCTATGCGTAAAGTGCTTAATTTGAAATTAGGGACTAAATCAAATAAGTTGCAAAACTTGCATTCTAGAAGCTTTTAGTATGAAATTGCTTTGGAATATTAATTAGGAGGTCTTAAATAGCAATTTGACCAATTTCTAAAATTTTGGACAAAAATGGGCTTGTACATGAAAATTTTCAAAGAAAAGCATTAAGGGTATTTGGTCATTTGGTAATTAAAATGAATTAAAAGGGAAATTAAGGCCAAATTATGTTCATCTTCTTCAAGCCTTAGCCGAACCTTACCTCTCTCCATAGCTAGGGTTTCTTCAACTTCCAAGCTTCATAGTAAGTGCATCTAAGCCCCGTTTTTAATGATTTTTATGTTTTTGGAATCCCGGTAGCTCGATTTAGCTTATGCTAGCAATAATTCAACCTAGGGTTCATATTTGGAAAAATACCCATAGGTGAATTTTTTTTTTATTTTGGTGTTTTATGATAGAATATGAGGTTTTGAATTATGCTAGACAACTTGTGCCACTCAGTTTTAAGTGAAAACGAGTAAAACGGCTTCATCGGTAAAAATACCTATTGTTCATAAGTACATGTTATAGTGGGAATTTGAGGTTACTGTTAGTAAATAAATGATCAGCATGTCCTAAAACATAAGAATTTGGGATAAAGTTTAATTTCCGAGCTTTGGGGCAAAAGTGTAAATATGCAAAAGTTTAGGGGCAAATTTGTAATTTTATCAAAGTTAGAGTTAATGATCATTTTGATAAATGTGAGTATTAAATAAGCTAAATGTGTTATTTTAGATCAAGAGAAACAAGATTCGAGTCGTGATCGAGGGAAAAATAAAGTTTACGAGGAATAGACTCGATTTCTAACATTTTGTACCGAGGTAAGTTCATGTGTAAATAAGGTAACATAGTTGTTATTTCAAGTAATTTAGTGTTATTTATATGATTTGTTACTCATTATCATGAAATATTATGCTTTGTGATTATTATTTATTGACATGCAAAGTATGTGATTAGCTTGATAAGCATGAAATGCTAGCGAATGTTGGTTACGACATTTCGAGGAAGACGACCAAAAATATAAATTTTGAGGAAAATCCCGTTTGAACCTTGGGAATAGATTAGGATACAAGTGACATGTCACTAAGATGATTGATTTCTGAGCTCGTTGAGTTGAGTCCGATTTCGTGAGATGTAACTAGGCATCCGAGCTCGTTGAGTTGAGTCCGAGTTCACTTATAGATGCGAACGCCCGAGCTCATTGAGTTGAGTCCAAGTTCGCTTATGGGCAGGTTACATGGTAGCTTGGCTACACAAATTCCGTAGGCTATTGAGTTTGTCTAGCTACGGATAAGACACTTATGTGTATACGATTGTGTATCCGAATTATATTCTGATGTGTTCAACGGGTAAATTTTTTTAAATGAATAAGGAGAATACCTAAACGTATGGGATATGTTGGAAAGTGTGGTGAAAGAGGAAATTGGACAGGTATGAGCTTAAATCTCGAGTTGAGACCTTGGTAAGAAATGAGTGTGGTAAGATAGCAAGTATACTTGTGCCATGAATGTTATAATGATATTTATGTAATTAGTGTTTATGTTGATTTGTATGATTATGTTACTTGTTATTTACATGTGAATTTACTAAGCATTTATGCTTACTCCCTCCTTTTCATTCATTGTAGTTTTGACAAGCCAGCTTGGAAATCAGGAAAGGTCGAAGGAATGTTCACACTATCCGGAGACAATTTGGCATAATGGCTTGTGTATTTTGACGTATGGCATGTATAGCATTACAATCATTTTGTGTAAATAATCTTATGATATGGTGATGGTTTGGTAAGGAAATGCTTGGAAATGATTAGCCATTGGAATGACCAATCTAGATCATATTTGGTGTCATTTATGTTTAATGTGCTATTTAGTCTATGAAAATCCATAAAAAGGTGAAATTTGCTATAAAACAGAATCTTACAGCAGCAATGATGTGAGTTTGGAAATTTACTAAAAATAGTAGAGATAGAATTATGTGGTGAATAAGATACGAAATTGAAGCTTATTGTATCTATTTTCATATGGAAGAAATGAAACAGGTAAAGGAGTTGTACTTTATGAGATATTTGGGTTTTGGTGGAACAGGGTTAGAGCAATTTCTGAATCCCCTATTCTGAATTTAGAAATTTACTAAAAATTGTACAAAAATAATTAGAAGTCATGCCTTATATTTACAGATTCCTTATTGAATCTAGTTTTAATAGAAACAAACGGCATAAGTCTTTTGAACTCTGTACAAAGAGAAAAGTGGTTCGTAGTGAACAGGGGGCATAGCAGTGAAACTCTATAACAGGGTAAATTTTAACTAATAAACTGTACTAATTGGCCAAACCAAAAATTCTAGAAAAACATTAGTAGATAGATATATGAATTTAGTTTTAGGAAAAATTTACGGATCTTAATTTCGAATTTTGGAAGTCGAGATATGATTTTTTTAGCGACTATGACGCAGATTGACAGCTTATTACGAATGTTGGAATAAATGATTTAAAATTCTTTAAGTGATAAATTAAGTTTGGTAACACCTCAAGCTCGACTCCGGCGATGGTCTTGGGTAAGAGGGCATTACAGCCAAACACTTTTAAAAAAGAATAATCAGGTTGTTGACCATAATGCTTTTCAAATGGTGAAACTCCATCTAAGGCAATGATAGGTAACTGATTGATGAGAAACACTGCTAAAGAAAAACCATCACACCAATGATCAAGAGGAAAAGAGGCTCGAGCAAGAAAAACAAGACCTATGTTCACAATTTAACTATGCTTGCGCTCGACCAATCTATTTTGCTCAGAAGTGTAGGGACAAAAAAATCAATGCTTGATACTAAAACTCTGAAGATAGGACATAAGCTTTGAAAATCACCACCTCCATCATTTTTTAGTTGTTTAATCTTGCACCGAAATTGAAGCTTAATTTGTTTCTTGAAGAGAATAAACCTCTACAAAGTATTTGAATTCTTTTTAGGAAGATAATCCATGTATATCTAGAGAAAGCATCATCAAAAGAAAGGTAATATTGATAACCATATGAGAAACAAGGAGTATGACCTCATAAATCCAAGACAATCAACTGAAAAGGTTCATTATACATTGATTTAGAATTTACAAAAGGCAATTTATGAAACTTTGTTGCAAGATGTCATTCATGCTGCATGCATATTTGGTGAACCCTCCAAGGTTAGTGAACTCACAGTACGTGGTGAGCTACCTTAAATGAAAAGTAAGTGGCGAACTCATTACTTTGGCGAACTAGAATGCAAACTGTGGTCGCGGGAAAATTGCGAACTGAGATTGCAAAAAATGATGTGAGCTATCTGAAGCTAAACCTTGAAGCTGCGAAGCAACTGGATTTGAAGAACTTGCATGCAAGTTATGTTTTTAGATTGTTTTTTTCCAAATTTTTAGGATATTTAATATTTATTTGTATAGTATTTTTGATGTTTATTAGCATAAATATTTGTTATTTTTTCCATAATTAAGAGTTTTTTTTCTTGTTATAAATACCCTTGTTTTATTATTCAAAGATAGATATATGAAACTTTAGCAAACAATTTTATTGCTAAATTTCTTATTTCTTCTTTGCAATTCTTCCTTTTTTAGTGTCAAAATTTCAACAATTGGTATCACAGCTTCTATTCTTAAGGGTCGTTGTTGTTTCTTTTAGGATTAAACATGGCTTCCGCAAGTTTTTCTCTACCTTCGTCATTTGTTTTCAATGGTGAAAACTACTAAATATGGGTTGTTGAGATGAAGACCTACCTATATGCTTATGAACTATAAGAGGTTGTGAATACTGATATTGAGTTCGCACCATTAAAGGACAACGTTACAGTCACACAAATCAAACACTACAATGATGAGCGAGCTAAAAGATACAAGGCAATATTCTGCATACAGAATGACATCTCAAATGTAATATTCATACATATTATGGCCTACGAGAATCCAAAATAAGCTTAGGATAAGTTAAAAGAGGATTTTCAAGGTTCAAATAAGACCAAAATCAATAATTCATTAATCTTAAGAGAAATTTTGAGAATTTGAAGATGAATGAGGCTAAAACAGTGAAGTAGTACGCAGACAGGATTATGACGATAATTAATAGCATCAGGTTACTTAGGGAAGAGATCTCAAATAATAGGGTTTTTGAGGTCATAACAACACTTCCTGAAAGGTATGAATATAATATTTCCTCATTTGAAGACTCAAGGGACCTATTAGCCGTATCTCTTCTAGAGTTTATAAATGGCCTGTATGCTCAAGAGAAAAGAAGAGCATCAAGGCGAGAGGAGCACACAGAAAAAGCTTTGCAAGGCATAAGTATTGAAGGTGTGAAAAGCCAGAAACATAAAGGTAAGAAAGGTTGGGCAGAGAAGAAAGAGAAGTTAATGCAAGATGGTGGAAAGAAGAAATATTCACCTTGGTCGCATTGCAAGGAAAACATTTACCTTGAGAAATATTGTTGGTTCAGACTAGATATAAAATGTTGCTATTGTAAGCAATTGTGACATATGGAGAAGGTATGCAAGAACAAAGGGTGAACCCCTCAACAAAATGTGCAAGCTCAGGTAGCTAAGGGAGATCATATTCAGGAGGAGCAAGTGTTCATAGCCACATGTTCTATACAAAAAAAAAAAAAAGAGTCGCGAAAGGTTGGCTGATTAATAGTGGAACCATATGACCTTAGAAAAAAGCATGTTCAGGAAAATTTACAAAATTTGCGATCTTAAAGTGAGGATTGGTAATGATGAACTCTTAGAAACTAAAGGCAAAGGTGAAGTGGTGATCAGTTTACCATCAGGTACTAAAGTAATGTATGATGTTTTCTTAGTACCTACGATAGATCATAATCTCTTTAGCTTTGGTCAACTACTCGAGAAAAACTACAATGTCATTTTTAAGAATTATGGTTGCATTATATTTGATTCATTGGGATAGGAAGTTGTAACAATTTTGATGAAAAATAGAAGTTTTATGTTAGACTGGAATTTGGCGAACCCAAAGGCCTATACTAGTTCTGTAGATGATTCGAACCTTTGGCACGAAAGACTGGGACAAAAGAACTATAAGTCCCTTAGTCGAATGTGCAAGGCAGGTTTGGTTAAGGAAATAATTAATATTGAGAAGCAAAATGAAATCTACGAAGTATGCCAAATTAGGAAGCATGCCAGGTTACCATTCCCAGTAAATAAAGCTTGGCGAGCCCATGAGAAGTTACAGTTGGTTCATTATGATGTATGAAAACAAAAAACTAGCATAGATAGATACTTTGTCTTGTTCATTGACGATTGTACAAGGTATTAGTGGGTTTATTTTTTGAAACAAAAAATTAACGTAGATGAAGTATTTTGGAAATTTAAGGTACAAGTTGAGAACCAGACGAAAGCAAGCTGAAGAAAGTTAGGTCTAATAATAGAACTGAGTACAACTTAAATAAATTTCAAAGATACTGTGAAGAAGCTGGAATCTATCACCAGCTCACCAACATTTACACTTCACAGCAGAATGGAGTGTGAGAGAGAAAAAATAGGACAATAATGAACATGGCGAGGTGTCTGTTGTTTGAAAGCAAGTTGCCAAAGGAATTTTGGGCTACGGCAGTGAACACATCAATTTATTTGTTGAACAGGCTGCCAACCAAGGTTGTAAAAGAGAAGACTCCATTCGAAGCATGGTTTGGGAATAAACCCTCTATTTATCATTTAAAAGTTTTTTGTTGCATTTGCTATACTCATGTGCTGCAGGTGAAAAGAAGCAAGTTAGAGAGGAGGTCATAGCCAGGTATTTTCCTTGGTATTGTAACAATAGGAAAGGTTATAGAATTTATGATCCTCTAAGAAAATTTTGGCAAGTAGGGATGTTGTGTTCGATGAAGGTAAAACATGGAATTGGGATACTGCTGATGCTAAAATACTTGAGCAAAGGGAGTGCAAACATGGTTCACAAAATTATGATGATGGAAGTGATTTGGGGTTGCAATTTGGTGATAATTTAATTGAAGTAAACTTTGATGAAGAAAAGGTATACAGGCTTAAGAAAGCGTTATACATATTAAAATAGGTTCTGCAAGCTTGGTATGCTAGGATAGATGAGTATTTTGCGAGCTTGGGATTTAAAAAGAGCCCTAGTGAGCCTACCCTGTATTTGAAGAAAATTGGCGAAGCCACTTTACTGATTGTTTAATTATATGTTGGTGATCTTCTTGTAATTGGGAGCAACAATGATTTAGTAAAGTAGTTTAAGTTTCAAATGAAAAATATGTTTGAAATGTCAGACCTTGGGGAAATAAGATATTTCCTAAGAATGAAAGTGGGACAAGTTCATGAAGGAAATTTCATAAGTCAACAAAGCTTCACACTGAAGATTTTGAAGAGGTTTTACATGGAGAAATGTAAACTAATCGGCACACTTGTTGCACTTGGAGAAAAACTCAACAGCATTGAAGATTGTCAGAAGGTTGATGAAAAGAACTATTGAAGTCTCGTGGGTTGTTTGTTGTACTTAATAGTGACATGACCTAATATTATGTTCACATTTGGCTTGTTGTTAAGATTTATGCACTGCTGTGATACTTCTTATTTCAAAGATGTGAAGAGGGTGCTGAGATACATCAAAGGAACAACAAATTTTGGTGTTTGGTTAGCAAAGGCAAACACGTTAAAGCTTGTTGGGTACACTAATAGTGATTAGGCTGGATTAGTGGATCATATGTGAAGTACCTCCGGATATTTCTTTTCGCTTGAATCTCGGGTACTCTCTTGGAGTTTGAAGAAGCAAACGACAGTTGCTCAATCTACAACTGAGGTAGAGTATGTAGTTGCAACACCAATAGTCAACCAAGCAATTTGGTTAAGAAAACTTTTGTTTAACTTGAATCTTGTGTAGGTTGAAGCAAACCAAATTTTATGTAACAACCAGTCCGCCATAGCAATTGCAAAGGACACGGTCTTCTAAGGAAAGACAAAGCATTTCAAGATCAAGTACTATTTTGTGAGAGAAGTTGAACAGAGAAAAGAAGTGACTCTGGTTCATTGCAGTTCTGAAACTCAACTTGCAAACCTTCTGAACAAACCACTTGGAAAGACGAGGTTTGGGAAGTTGAGAAATAAAATTTATGTTCGTAGCATGAAGGCCAATGAGGAGTGTTGTGAGATAACCATTCATGTAGCATACACATTTGATGAACACTCCAAGATTGGCAAACTCATAGTAAGTGGCGAGCTACCTAAAATGAACAGTAAGTGGCAACCTCATTACTTTGGAAAATTAGAATGTGAGCTAGGTAGCGGGAAAAATGCAAACTGGGATCGCAAAAAAGATGTGAGCTGTTTGAAGCTAAACCATGAAGCTACAAAGCAACTGGGTTTGAAGAACTTGTGTGTAAGTTATGTTTTCTAGATTTTTAGGAGATTTAGTAGTTATTAGCATAGTATATTTGATGTTTATTAGCATAAAATCTTTGTTATTTCTTTTGATAATTAGGACTTTTTTCTTGTTATAAATACCATTGTTTTATTGTTCAAAGATAGAGTGTAATATATGAAACTTTAGCAGACAACTTTGTTGCTAAATTTCTTGTTTCTTCTCTACAATTCTTCTTTTCTTAGTGTCAAAATTCCAACAAACTTGCTAATTGACAAGCATTACACAATGTATGATCTTTATTTTAAGAAACAAAAATGTTACAAGAGCGCAGACTATGATCTAGTACATCAAAAGAAAAATGCCCTAGTCTCCTATGCCAAAGATCAAGAGAAGAAACATTTGAAGGAGCAGCTGATACAAACAGATAGAACCATTCAATTTGAGTGATAGCTAATGTAGAAACAGGGTGCAGCTGGTACAAGCCATTACTTTCAATCTGATACATTACTAGATCCTTAACATAACAACAAATGGGATAAAACTCAAAATACACCCATTGTCTTTAGAAAATTCAGGAAAAGATAACAAAATCTTTTGAATTTTCAGCACATATAAAAGATCTTGAATAGACAACTCTATGGATCCTGCAGTTAAAGAAAAGTCACTAATATGAGAAATATCGACTCCTATCCTATCACTGATAAAAACCTTACCTGAACAACTGTATAGGTAACAACCATTGAACTTATCAACATCATTAGTCATGTGTACAGTGGCCCTACTATCAGGATAATAGTTTGGACAGACCATAATGCTTGGTGTAGCAATAAAATAAATGACATTTGATTGAGAACTCTGTTGCTCACCTGCACAGACAAGACTGGAAGAGAAAGATTAGTCTTGAATGAGTTAGAATGGGAGGGTTTTTTATAAAAAAATACGAAAAAAATAAAAAAATAGTATGAAAACAAACTAAGTACAAAAATAAGATGTTTTTTACAATAAGCTTTGATGTCGTTTGATTAGTTAGTGGCACTATTCTATTTTTTTAAAAATGATTTTTTATTTGTATTACTTGACACAGTGGTAGCATCAAACTGAAGTGTGATAAACTAAAATATTCAGAGACCTCATATGAATTAGATTGATTGTTGTAAAAAAAAAAAAAACTTAAAAGGGCCACCTAACAATGTGGTGGCATCAAGTATGTTTTATGAGATAATTCCTTTTTTACTTATTATTTTCTTTTTAAGGTACTTTTATTTTTTTAAATAACCACTTTAGTCCCTCTTATTACGTCATTTCCAATTGCATCCTTGTCAACGATACCACCACCAGCACCTTGTCCTTTGTTATAGCATTTTGATAAAAGTTAAACTAAGTATAGAGATAACTCCTCAATTTATAAATCGTTTGTTTAGGGGAAACAATGACATGGTATATCATTTCATACTTGATGCTAGTAAAGTTGAATGGCTAAGTTCTCCAAGGTTTCAAAAAATGCTCATAAATGATAAAACAAACAAATGAAAATTCGATTTCATTAGGAGACCGAACAAGGAAAGAGGACGAGGAGAACATAACTTACTCAAGAGGGACAAAGAAAGTTGTGCAAAGAACCAACATGAAACTAGAGGGGAGCAAAAGAACACCCAATAGAAGTAGATTCATGAGCTACCTCTTGACCATGTCTAACACTCTTACTTTTTTTTTAGGTGATTACTCTCCTCTTCTTTTTTTCTTATTCTAAACTCGACAAAATTTTCCCCCATTTTTAAAATGGGAGTTGCTTGCAATTCATGATTATTTTGTTATTCCTTACAACATCGTATATACCTTACATATTTGTGTATTGTGTTAGGCATTTTTGTATCCTTTAGCGATAGTATTATTTCATAAGTTTGTGAAAAGTTATAACAAAATACATAATTACATATTTAGGTATAGCGTTAAGGATTTTGGAATTCGATAGAGATTTTCTTATTTCATATAAACTTGTGAAAGCTATAACAAAATACAATCATCTCTCTAATGTACCAAATGCCCTATACCAAATAGCAAAATTCTTCATGTATAATTAAATCTCTAATCAAATATCAAATGATTTCTAATGATACAAAATCACTAATCAAATTCCAAATTTCCCGATCATTTCATCATCATTATTTTCCCTTAGGTGCCTGAATTTGCCAAAAAATATAAACAAAAATGCAAACACAACTTTTACTTTATTTGGGGCAAATACTCTCCTCCTCCTACTTTTCTTTTTTTTTTTTTCTAATTCTAAATTACACAAAAATTTCTTCCCCCATTTTCAAATGGGAGTTGCTTGCAATTCTTGTATGTTCTGTTATTCGTTAAAACACCATATATACCATAGATATTTGTGTACTACATTAGGGGTTTTTGTATCATTTATTGAATTTGTTATTCCATATAAGTTTTTAAAAGGTATAAAAAAATACCATAATCTCTACATATTTCGGTATAACATTAGGTATTTTAGCATTTGATTGGGATTTTGTTATTCTACATAAGTTTGTGAAAGCTATAACAAAATACCATAATCTGTCTCGTGTACCAAATATCTTATACCAAATAGCAAAATTCCTCACGCATAATCAAATCTCTGACCAAATTTCAAATAATTTCTAATGATACAAAAATTACTAACCAAATTCTGAATCTCCCAATCAATTCACCATCTTCTTCTTCTTCCCTCATGTGCTTGAATTTGTCAAAAAAAAAAATCAGATTTTACTTTATTTGGGGCAAATACTCTCCTCCTCCTCTTCTTCTTCTTTTCTAATTCTAAACTACACAAAAATTTCCTCCATTTTCAAATGGGAGTTGCTTGCAATTCATGCAGATTTTGTTATCCATTACAACACTGTGTATACCTTAGATATTTGTGTATTGCATTAAGGGTTTTTGTATCTTTTTGCGATTTTGTTATTCCATATAAGTTTATGAAAGCTATAAAAAATATATGATGGTCACTAAACTAACTATAAACACGAAAAAGGCAAGCATACCTATCGAACAATAGTATAGCTATGGTAAGTAGGGAATATCGTATCCATGATGATTAAAAGTACTAGTAATTACTCCCTTCTTACTACTTAGCCAACAAATTGGAGTGATTGTGTTTTAATCTAAAATTTACTAAACTAATTTAATTAAGAATGCAACAGAGAATGAAGTGAAAAAATAATCAAAGATAGCCAATGAGATAGACAATACTCAGGAAAGAATCCACCTAGACTTCACCTATTATCATGAATCAAAGAAATCCTTAAATTATGTTAATATCTTTTTTTAGATTAAGAAAAATTGACTCTAGGTTGATTAATTGAAATCTCTTTCTAATTAAAACCCCTATTGTTGCATTAACTCTATCTATGGATTCCCCTATTAGATTTGACTCTAATATGGTAGATTTATATCGTCCTATTTCTAGGATTGCATGTAGCTCCATTCAATTATGTTGGATCTACTCTTAAATAGGGATTTTTGCTCCATTGAAATAAGCACATTAAACATGAATTAATATCCTAAAAATATTAAAACAAGAAATAAACATACATAATTGAGAACAAGAATCAAGTATTTATCATGTAAATCAGAAATCAAATATTAAGATTCATCATAGGTTTCATCCTCCCTAGGTATCTAGGGAATTTAGTTCATAATCCTAAATAGAAACATCTCAAAGTTAGGATGACCACAAGACATAAAGAAACTCAATAAAACTTCGAAATAAATTAAACGGAGATCTTCGATCTTGAGGGAGATCCTCTTCTGAGTTGATTTCGATGGCGTTCTTTGAGTGTTTTCTTTGGTCTTCTCTGATTACCCCTTCTCTCTTCTTATAATTGATATTTATAGTCTTTAGAATGCTTAAAAAGCCTAAAAATTGTATTTTTTCGTGTATTTGGGAAGCAGGGTGCAAAATCGACATAGGCTGGCACATGGGTGTATGGCCAGCCCGTGTGGCTCACACGGGTGTGTGCCAGCCCATGTGGATCCTGAAAACAACTCTTTTTGTCTAATTTTGGTTCATTTTTCACCCCTTTCGCTCTCAAATGCTCTCGTAAGTATAGAAACATGAATTTAAAGGATTAGGAGCATCAAATTCACTAATTTGCATAATTAATCATTCAAAAACACATCAAGAATGATATTAAAAAATGTTACTTTTATAGCTTATCAAAATACCATAATCTTTACATATTTGGGTATAGTGTTAGGTATTTTGGAATCCAATACTGATTTCGTTATTCCAAATAAGTTTGTGAAAGCTATAACAAAATACCATCATCTCTCTTGTGTACCAAATGTCTTGTATCAAATAAAAAAAATTCCTTGTGTATAACCAAATCTCTAACTAAATACCAAATTGTTTTAATGATACAAAAATTACTAACCAAATTCCAAATTTTCTCGTCAATTCATCATCATCATCATCGTCATCTTCCCTTGGGTGCTTGTATTTGCACCAAAAAGAAAAAAAAACCCTTAAACTCACATTTACTTTATTATTGAGCAAATACTCTCTTCTTTTTTTTTCAATTAAAAAAACAAAATCCACAAAATTTTCCTTCTCCATTTTCAAAATGAGATTGCTCACAATTCATGTATATTTCTTTATTCGTTGCAACATTGTGTATACTATATACCTTAGATATTTGTGTATTGCGTTAGACGATAGTTGTGTATTGCGTTAGACGATCTTGTATCCTTTAGTGATTTTGTTATTTTATATAAGTTTCTGGAAGCTATAACAAAAGACCATAATCTCTTGATATCTCTATATTGCTTTGGGTGATTTTAGTAAACGTTAGAGATTTTGTTACTTCATATAAGTTTGTAATAAAATACCACCATCACTATTGGATATCAAATATCAGAACTTCTCGCTTAGATCTCTGACCTTATACCAAATGATTTCTAAAGATACAAAGAAACTAACCAAATTCCATATTTCCTTTCGCTAAGAAATTTGTTACAACTTACACCAACATCTCTAACCAAATACTTATATATTGATCAATTAATCTTCTTCTATAAAATATCAAATCTCTAATTAAATACTAAAATGATTTCTAACCCATACCAAATTACCGACCAAATTCAAATTTTCATTTTAATTATAGTTGTAATCCATTATTATTTCTGCTTTCGATTAGACGTTATCTACAAATTTTGTTATGGATTTAAAAAAGTTAATTTCTACTTTTTTTAAAAAAAAAAAAACCTATATATATAGCATATTGAAATCCCAATTTTTAAAATATTTTTGAAATAAATTTAATTTTCTATTTATTTGTTATTTTATATTTGCAATTATATTTAAATATAGCAATTACAATTTCAAATACTTTTTAAAATTTTAATTTTAAAAACGTTTTAACAATATTTCTCAAATAACACATTTAAAAAATATTAATTTCCATTTAATTTATTTAAAACCTATATATAGCATATTTAAATCTCAAAATTTAAAATATTTTTAAAATAAATTTAATTTTCTATTTATTTGTCATATTTTAGAATTATTTAAAAAATTCTATATGTTTAATATTTTTTTTGCAATTATATTTAAATATACTTATTACATTTTCAAATACGAAACTTGATATGAAATTATTTAAAATGTTTTTAAATTGTAATTTTAAAAATTCTCAAATCATATTTCATGTCCTATTTTATTTCTGAACAGATTTTGTTATCGATATACTTTTCTGATACATTAAAAGAACAATTGGTTCCAAATTGTCTTTGGAAGCTCACAAAAGAACTCATTTTAAGGAGCTCAGGTAAGACGGAATGAACGGAAAAAAGTTGAATCTAAACAGTGGGAATGCTTTGATGGACTGACACTTGTCAAACCAGGATTTGCAGCATTTAACAAAGGTCGAAGACAGCAACCTAGATCTAGCAAGTAGGTGATTTTGATGAAGGTGAATTCAAAGTTGTTGCAGTTGGACATACTGTAATATCAGCCATTCCCTGCCATGAGTATGATGAATCTATCTGCTCCAAGATATAGGTAGTAGAAATTTGAGATCCCAAGGATGCCAACTATTTCCACCATCATTTATCGCATCAGATGAAACAGAAATCGAACCTTTCACTCGGAAAAAGCAACATTCATCACATTCACAATCCACCTTGGCCCACAAACCAATGTGAGTGTATGACACTGACATGCTGACAGCAAATTTCAGTTTAAGTTCATTTAACTTTAACAAGACAGAAGCAGTAGTCACCAAATAAATTGTCTAGTACAGAGGTTCTTTTATCACCCAACAAACCAACAATTGCAAAATCTGAGGTTTGTGATTTTGTCAACTTGCATCGCACACAAGTTTGTTGGCAATTATCTCCCGCCCAATTCATATATGGTTAGCACAGAAGCTATCTGCAATTATTGAAAATGACCGGGTGAGGATGACTGTCATGGTTTCCTAGGTACTTCATACCTTCCGAACCAAGAGGATCACTGACCTGTCCAAGTAATGTCTCAGCTATGATTTGTCATCATCTATCATCTGCAAGATGATGCCTGATGACTTTTCTTTGTTCATCCAACTCGTAGCAGGCTTTAAATTCAGAGCTTGAAAAGAAGGCCTCCAAATTAGTGATTTCATACTCTTCAGCCTACACAATGTAATTAAAATCCAAAATTAATATGGTCTAACATCATTAGCAAAAGAACAACGTCAAGTTATGATACCTTGGCTTGCAGATCTACTACTTTTACATCTACATAGTTAAGCATTTGAGTTGATCCAGAAAGTATCTCTTCAAAGCGCATTGCATTATTCACAAGCTCCCTAAGAAGTACAAGAAGCAGCCCATGGTAGTCCTTCTTGAAGGTTATATATTGCCTGAAGCTCTGCAAAATACATCAGATTCTTCTCAGCCTCATTATGACAAACATATTTCGTTTTTCGAAGAATGAAAACAACCAACTTTTGGCCTTCAAAACATATCTAACAATCAACAATTCAACCAGAAGAGCATAAGCAAATTTCAGCGTTGAATTAAGACAGCTTTCAGAGAATCAATTAAAGCTGTAAGGTATTTGATTCCTCTCACAGCCTAGCCTACCAATAATAAATTGCTTTTAATTTAGAAGTTACGCATTAGACAATCAGAAATTCTCTGGAAAAAACAATTAGCACATCTGGCAAATTGCATAAGAAAATCCAAGGGTTTGAATAGAGACAGAATTTAGATAGAAGGCAATAAAGTGAGCAATGCATCATGTATGAAACTCTTAAAAAAGAGCTTATAAACCAAGTTCATGTGACAGAAATTCGCAGAGATTATAACTCCAAAATCAGTGAAAATTTAAATAATTAGGATCATAGCTTGATACGCAGCATCAGAAGATAGCAAGGCATGAGATAATACCATATCAAAATAGACCTAAACACAACAAACTAGCAACTGCCAAACCATCAGAATAACCACATCAATGTATAAGCGCCATTCTTGAGAAATGCAGGCCATGAGAATACCATCTGCCCCAAATAATATATTGCCAAAATATAGAGGAAAAAAGTAGAAAATACTTCATACTTATTCTGGTGGCATTATTTTAAAGGTATTTCCGTATTTGCACCTTATGGAGAAAGTTCTTGAAAGAGAGTGAACCCCAGTTATACCTTTCGTAGGGCTTTTTGAACCCCAAACTTCTGTGTTGAAATGAATGACTCAAGAAGGACCCGTATAGCCATGTCCACATCTTCTTCGGTGACATGCTGCCTAAGGTGCATCCTGGCATGTGCTTCAGACATCCTGATCATCGATTCAATATGCCTAACTGCAATAGGGACACCTTGTCCACGCTACACAGACAATTAAGAAAGCATTAGGGCAGTAAAGTAAAATCACTTTCAAATCACCAGCAAAACGAGAAAAGGAATCTTACAGAAGATTCTTTTCGCAAATCAGCATAAACTTTAGTAAGCTTGGCCATATCCTTTTCATGGAACCTTGGGAATACATTCAACTTGGCATAGGTTAAATATTTCCTTAGTAATTCTTGAGAAAGAATCTGCAGTGCAAACGTAAAAATTCATATGATCATTTGAAGAACAAGGTCTAAGAAGTACAAGCAGTTAGGATCACAGAACAGCCACTATGAACCTTTGAATCGGCTAGTCCGGCAGGGGCTTGACTCTCTTCTTGGGATTCACTGAAGGCTTTGTCATCTATATTAGCACCCTTAGGTTGTGACCTGAAATGGCTGTCAACTACAAACTTTGCAAGCATTTCATCTGTTACAGGATCAACAACATCCTGCATTTGAAATCAAGTTTTTTACCTTAATCCTACTAAGGTCTGATAATAGAGCTTTGCAAAGAAAACTAAATATTGAGCACCGAAGGGAATAACCTTAACAACACATAGGATGTCAAAACGAGAGACAATGGGATCTGTCAACTCAACATTTTGAGAAAAAGTTTTTGAGGAATCATATCTGCAAGCAAGCATGCGTATTAGTTTTATAAATTGATTCTTAACCAAAATAAGACATCCGGGAATCTAAAAAAGAAGATTCTATGCGAGAAGGATGAATGGGAATAAACAGTGATTAGAAAACCAAACAAGACCAGTCATTTCAACTGGTTGAACCCAATTTACATTAAACTGGATTACTGTCGAACTGATCAGAATTACATTGAAGTAGATTACGGTCGAACTGACCAGAATTGCTAGAAAACCAGAAACCAGAGAAAACAATTAAAAACCAGTAAACCGGATTTTTTTCCTTATCAAGTTAGGAAACCAAAAAACTTTGGAGGTTTTAGTGGGCCTTTTAACCCAATTTTAGAGAAATTTTACTTTGAACCATTTGAAACGAAACCAGGAGTCCAGC
Organism: Gossypium stocksii; assembly: GCA_020496765.1. Classification (NCBI taxonomy): domain Eukaryota; kingdom Viridiplantae; phylum Streptophyta; class Magnoliopsida; order Malvales; family Malvaceae; genus Gossypium; species Gossypium stocksii. The sequence goes on from CM035624.1 coordinate 51,637,168, forward strand.
CAATTCCAGTTTGGTTTTTTATTCATTGGGAATAATAAGGAAATGAATCCAAAGAGTGAAGAAATCCCGTCGTTGGTGCACCATATGGTCTTTGCATGATGCGCTAAACTCTAAACGATGAACCCATTGGCCAAATCATCATCTCATATATAAACCATCCATACCTTCCTCCAATTGGATTTGCAGCAGCAATGACCGAGCAACGAGCCTGGAGAGAAGTTACTATCCCAGCTTTTGATATGCTAATGCTTTGCTGCTCCATTGCTTCATGGATACTCACTCTGAATGCACAGATGTTCCAATAATTTTAACGCTCAAGTAATACCCTAAAAGATGAAAAGTAAAACAAACGACGAAAGGTGTTTGCTGAAGTTATCTAATTATAGTGGCTAAATTTATGCCAGGCTTTCCCTTACCTGTCTTGATCATTCATTTTATCAAATTCATCAATAAGACAAATCCCTTTGTCAGCTAAAACAAGGGCTCCTCCTTCAAGGGTCCACTCCCTGGTTACTGGATCCTTGTGCACTGCTGCTGTCAGCCCCACGGCAGAAGCCCCTTTGCCAGTGGTATAGACAGCTCTCTGTCCCGTCTTTTCAACATACCTTCAAATAGAAACCTTCAAGTTTCAAATGCATGTTCAAGATATCTGATTCAAACCAAAGATCTGAGAGAGCTAGCTCATACTTAAGGAACTGTGATTTTGCTGTGCCTGGGTCACCTAGAAGTAGTACATTTATGTCTCCACGGAGTCTGTGCTTCCCTTCTACATTTTTCTCCTGGCCTCCAAACATAGCAAGAGCTACTGCAGTTTTTATGTCTTCATGACCATAGATTGAGGGAGCAATGGACTTTATTATCTGAAAAGTGGATCATCAAGCATCCAAATTAGAAATTGACCAAAAGAGAGAACTCCAAGATTCATTACAGAACAAAGGGACAGTTCAGAATAAAAGAACAGTATCATGAACGACGAACCCTTTCTCCTATTTGTGGATCCTTTGCCAACTTCTCAATGTCTTCCTTATCTTCCTGAGTGAGTTTGTAGGCAGAAAAGAGATCCTGTTTCTTTGCAACATAGTTTGCCTCAACCACAGTGGCAAAGACAGGAAACCCATTTTTTGTGTTCAATGACATATCAAAATTATTTGTGTAAATGCCTGTGACTTCCTGAAAAAGTGACATGGGACGCAAAACAAAAATTGGTATTCCTGACAGAAGAAATAGGTACAAATCAAATATAGGAAGAAGATCCTACAATTTCTTCCCCAGGACGGGCACAGTCAATTAGATCATTGAGCAATATTACTTCCTTGTATCTTGGAAGCCTTCCAGCAGGCACAGTTCCTGGGCTTTCCTGAAGTGTGAGCTTCTGGTAGTTCCTGTATACTGTCTGCAACGAGGCAACAAAGAACATAGCGAAAAATGAAAACACGGATAAAACTTTTAATTAGATGTTGATTGGGACGAAATTTATCAAAAAACAAAGCCACAGCTAAGATTAATCCAAGCTTATTTGCAGTTCAGCAGGAGCTGTTTTGATTCTTAATAAGAAACAGAAGCTCAAAAACATTATCCAGCTTATAATCCTATATTGTATAGAAAAACATACAGAAGGAACTACTACAGGTGCACCGGAAGGGAGCAAAAATTTACCTGCTCAATGTTGACAGTGAAGGGGCCCTTCGATTGGCATTCGGGACAAGACCCAACCTTAACCTCTGAATATGAATTTTGAAAGAACGGTCCCAAAATTGATCCGCACTTATTGCAATCATATTTTACCTGTTGCAATTGGGGAAAGACCCCAGATCGTCTAGTCACAACACCCCCAATACGAACCATGGTGTTCAAATGGATTTGCCTAGAAACGACAAAATGAGAAGTAAAAAACTGAAACAATAACAAAATAAAATTGTCAAATTGTGATATAAGAAAAGAAGAATATTCTACATTACCTAATATCACGAATTTGATCATAAATTGGAAGGTTTGTAATGCGGATATATATCTTCTGGTGGATGTTTTTGTAGTTTGGATGCAAATCAAAGACCACCCTTTGGGCAACATCTTCCATAACTTCTAGGACAGATTGAGGGGCATCAGCCAGCCAGATTGCGATATTAGGATGAACGGAAATGAACTGCTTGTAATCAATCTCCAAGCTGCACTTGTTGGCTGCAAAATGGAACAATGAATAGCGCATTCAGCATATCAATTTGTCGCTTTTAATATTGGTCAAATATTTTGTTTGTGCATTTAGTTTTCAGAAACTACAGGTTAAGGATGAATAGATGCTTTACCTGACACCACCTCATTTATGAGGCGTACATATTCTATGTCCCCATGTCCCTTTTTTGGGTTCACATATGTAAGTATGAAATCCCTGAACTTTTTGAATATGAAGCGACGCACTTCATCTCTAGTAACCCACTCTCTCAATGTTCCTTGGACACGGTACATCTCAAACTCACCTTGATCATCACCTTCATCCTAAATACAACGAGGAAAGTTAGATGCCATTTGAAATGCCAACATTATTGAAGCTGATGAGAGGTCTGAACCTCGTAAGGGTAATCATCAGTTCGATCAGTCATGGGGACATCGTCCCTTGAGTGGCCTTGCTGTGACCTTCCTGGTGAACTCTGCAAGCCATCAGTGTCGTCATAGCTTCTTGGGGCAGACGGAGGCCTTAAATCAGCCCTCTGTCGCTTAGAAGGCCTATAATTGTCATCATCTGTGTCTGCGGTCATCATTTCAACCCTATGTATTAACCACTTCATATACAACAGAAAAAAAATAATGGACCAGATAGAGAAAAAAATGGGAAGCTATGGAGCACTCTACCGACCCTGATCATGGAGAAGTTGAGGGAGCTTGCGGTTGGGGATGCGAGCATCACGGGCATCAAGTTCCAACTCGGCAGCCCTGCGATCCTGCATGATCTGATCCAAATCTCTCTCATCCTCCATCGATTCATCCAACCCCACTGATTCGTACTGGTCCTGCGCAACCATCTCCCTGTAATCATCCATGAAATTATCATTGTAGAGATCCTCCCCATCGTCTTCCTCTTCGTCCACCTCATCCGGCTCGTCTCTTATTACCTCAGGTTCCACCGCCGCCTCTTCCTCGTCCGATGAGTGGCTGCTGTCATGGGGCAACTGATCCGTGTTAAACCCTGCAGATGTCGGCGATTCTGGCGTCGACGGAACCGGATTTTCGGAATGTTCTCCAGCCATTCTTATGGATTCTCTTTGCCCGCTCAATCGTATCAAGAACAGAAGGCCCTCTCTTAGGGCACACAAATAAACGATAAAACCCTCTTTTTTGGCGCGAAGTTTTGGCGGCAAAATGGTGTACATGTCATTTAATACTTATCGTATCCGGTTTATTTTTATTTTTATTTTTATTTTTCAGTTTGCTGGGCTTAGGTTCGGTTCTCAAGTCTTTTTTTTTTTTTGTTTGAAAATAATAATAATATTATTATTATTCTATTTTACAAAATTAATTTGAATTCATAATAGGCTTAATGATAATGTTTACATGTTTTGTCAAAATTATTTTAATTATATTGTTAAGTCTTTTTTTTTCATCAATCTTTATTTTTTTTCAAATTATTTTTAATAGATTTGATGAAAATATCATTAAAAAGTTAACAAGATGATATAGAATTTTATATATGAAATATTTTTATTTAGATGTAATTTATTACTTAAATAACCTAATAAAATAATTAAATGTGAAAAATAGTAAAATAAATAATTTAAGAAGTTAAAAAATAATTTTTAATTTAAAGAAAATAAATATAATTATCAAAAAATATTTTAAAATGAATGCATACATTTGTAACTATTTGATTAACAATATTCCACATTATCCATATTATTTTTTAATAATACTTTCATCAAATCTATTATAAAAAATAGTTAAAAAAAGATTGATAATAATAAAAATTTTAAAAAATACAATTAAGGTCATTTTAACAAAAAAAGTATAACTATTATTAGCCAAATTAATTATTAAAACTTAATAATACGATACAATATGAATATAAAAATAAATCTCACTACCACATATTTCTTAGGTTTCATTAGGTGATCTTTGTGATAATTTTAATCTATTTCCGTTAAACCAAAACAAAACAATAATAATAACAATAAATCAAAAAGTTTCAAAATTTTATATATTTTCTCAAGTAAAGTATAATTTTATTTATTTATTTATTATATATGGGTTTTATAATAATTAGTTTTTTAATGCTTAATTGAATTTTTAAATATATTTAAAATATATTAACTTATTTAATAATTCAAAATAATAAAAAATATTAAAATATTGATATTTTATAGATGTACTGTTGTCGAAGTCGTAAAAAATAAAACCTACTTGAAAATGATTAATTAGTAGAAGGGAAAAGTATGGTCGAATCCACAAAGATTGATAGAAATTGTATTCCTTCAACTAAAACAAATAAATTAAAGGAGAACGAGGGTTTTGTTTAAAGAAAACTTAAAATTTTAAATTAAGAAATTAATAAAAGAAAATAAATTAATAATTAAAATTTTGGAAAAAATCGATAAGATGAGATGAAATTATAGTCAAAGTAAATTCTTCGTTTGGTTCATAGGTTTGATCATTGATGCAAAGATAAATTTCAATGTTATTTAATAAACTGGTTATAATTATCGACAATCACCTAATAACCTAATCTCTTCTTACCCTTTCGATAATCTACACAATTGTCATTAATTACTTCCCTTATTGATAAACAACTGATCTACCATGATTTATATTGTTATTCATATCTCTTTTCACATAATTTTAACTTATTTAATAGTTAAATCAAGTCATTTTAGTACGAATTTATGTTTTTACAATTGAAGTGGTAATTTATGCTTTTTAATAGTTTTCATAGTATTTTAATACTTAAATAAGATTACGTAGTTATATAGGATGAATCGAGAGCTAAAGATGCAACTTCAGGTTGAAATTGCTACCAAAGTTGTGACGACAAAGTATGGAAGTTGCAGCATCGAAGACAAGCATGAGGAAGGGCTACAAACAAAGTTAATGTTGCGACAAGCAAGGCACTCCTCATCGCAATGTCGTGATGATTTCACAAACACAACGATTACGTTTCCAAGTGGCAGTTCAGGGTCTTTTCCGAGTTGATGTATTAATTAAAAAGGCATCTTAGCCTTTCGAATATAACCAAAATTAGGCAATAGGGATTGGGACTTCATCAGATTTCATACTTTCGATTTTGGTTTTTAGTTATTCTTTAGTTTAGTTTTCTTTTATGTTTTCTTAAGTGGAATTCTTTTATTACGAAGTTAGACACTGCGAGCAAAAATTGTTTCTGAATGCATGTTGTTACCTTGATTAATCTATGAGCATTCGTTTCCCTATTCTTTTTATTGATATCTCTATCATTAATTCAATTAATTGATTGCTTGTATAAATAGTAGAAAAACTTGTGCTTTATACATATCTCGCATGAACCAATTGTTTAACTAATTAATTGATTAAGTAAATAATTATATGAAATTGGGTATTTATTTGAGTTTGCTAAATAACTTAGTATACTAGGATTGACGAACCTAGTAGAACATCTAAACAGGTAAGATCGAAAAGGTATATTGTTGTGTAAGGCTTTAGTAAACTTGTACTGAGCGGTGAGACCAAAAGGCTATTTGTCTGCCTAAGTGAGGCTGAAAAGATATCTTAGGTAGTAACTCTTAGCAAGGATGAGACCGAGAGGTTATTCTTAGTTAAGGGTGGTAAATAACTCAAATAAGGGTAATTATTGGCTTAGTTGACAATTAGCAATTAAATCAATTCTAGGCCAAGTAGCTCGTATCGTTGAAACTAGGAATAAGAAGTTTCAATGGTTTAACTTAGGTTTAGTTTAGTTTAATTAGCTTTATCACAATCTTAAATTAGAAATTGCATTACTAATTCGCAACTCGATTAGACTAGTAATTATTTATGATAATTAATGTAACAATAATTTTTACCAACCTAGCAATCTCTTTGGTACAATCCTCGAAATATTTCCAAAGTGTTTTGTTGTAAACTTAACTATATTACATTTTGACCTGTATTCTTGCATATACTGCACTTAATTCCTTATTCAATTGTATTTTCCTAAGCCCTGATGCATGCACACTGGGGCGCGGTCAACAACCCTATAATGATTGCTTAAGAATTTAATTTATCAATAGCCTTAAGAATGAAATAGAAATAATTCTAACAAAAAAAATGCACAATCAGTATTTATTTAAGTTATACTACATGGCCACACTACACAAATAATCATGTAGTTGTCACAAATGTAAGAAAGCGATCGATCAACTACTTATCTAATTGTCAAAGCAATTATTCTAAGCTTTCAAATACCGACATAATATTTAACAAACGTAAACAATTGTAATTAAACCAAAAGACATGCAAATACTAAAGAGCAAAGAAATACTAGAAGCAATTTGATCTCACAAACTTGTAAAATCAAACTTTGAATATTACTTCAACTAGAAAAGAAGAGTTTAGCAAGCCATACAGAAAATAAAATGCAAAATTAAATGGAGTTGAGAGCGAAGATAATCCCATCTCTCCTCAAATATCATATTTATAGAGTTTAATTTACTTAAAACTAGGGTTACAAACTTGATCTAGACTTAAATTGTAACACCCCCTAGCCCGTAACCGTCGCTGGTACAGGGTTACAAGGTATTACCTAAAAACCACAACTTCCAACCTTCAAGACGACATATAATATAGGTATTTTATTAACTAAATAAAGATGGACGTTAAGGAGATTAAAACATTTGGACCATAACCGAATTCACAACATTGCAATCTTAAATCATCAACACTTGATCGAACTTAGAAGATAGGCAAGCCATTTTCGCATGGCTATACATATTTACAGTTACAAATTATCATTTGATTCAAAAGGGAGTTAAGCCTATACATGCCATTTTTTTTTCAAAATATAAACTAACCAAAAGTACCAAAATATAGTGTTGATAGTGTGGTTGACTTTGATGCTTGAATCCCCGAGCCCGTAGCTTCAAAACAAGATCTATAAAACAAAAGAAAACATAATAAATGGAGTAAGCTTTCATAAGCTTAGTAAGTCTTAAGCAATGCAAACATTTAAACTCAATTAAAATCAATCATTCAAATTCATCAGTAATCATTTTCTAGGTATATTGCCATTTGGCCGAATATACACAAACACATGATACACATTTAAAATATTACTTTCACTTGTATTCGAACTCATAAGACATAAGTAAATCAATATCATCTCATAATTTCACACATTGGCCGAATGTACCATAACCATATAGATAATCTTAATGTTTATTCCCATATATACGTCACATTACACACTTATGATTCAATCCATATCAACTCAAATATAAGTATAGGGTACATATCTGGCCAACTTAAAGTGTTGAACGATTTCAACTGTCGTTTTATCACGAAGTCTCAAAATCATAGACTTTTATCAAATCACTAGCAATTAACTTTCTAAGTTATAAATCCAAATTCATCACCGGCATTTCGCCTACTAGGTTCGAAGCTCGATATCATAACACCAGCATTATAGCCTGCTAGGCTCGAAGCCCGATATTATATCACCGGCATTATAGCATGCTAGGCTCGAAGGCCCGATATTATATCACCGGCATTATAGCCTGCTAGGCTCAAAGGCCCGATATTATCTCACCAGCATTATAGCCTGCTAGGCTCGAAGGCTCGATATTATCTCACCGGCATTATAGCCTGCTAGGCTCGAAGGCCCGAATAGTACCACATGATAATCAATTTATCAAGTTTCATATATATATACATCAAAACATATGTTACTAGATTTCACATAACATACACATAATTGTGTTATTTCCCTCAATTCGAATATATGCACATATCACACTCTTTAACTTTATTTCATATAAGCCATTCGGCCACAACACACATATACAATTCACTTCACATTCGACTTTATATAAATAAGTACAATAAGGTCATAAGCATATATCACACACTTGAACCTCATTTCCTAATAGCCATTTGGCTTCAACACACACATATATATATATATAATTCATTTCATATTCGGCTTTATAGCCTAAAATTTGATTCACTCTTGGCAAGTTGAACATAATAAGATCACATAATCATTTATCATTATCATATAATCTTAAACATGCAAACGAATTAAGCTCTAGTACTTAAGAACTTACCTCAAATATTTTTGAACAGTCGCGGATCGGCTATTCAACCACTTTTTCCTTTCCCCTATCCAACCTTGGTCCTCTATGCTCTTGAGCTAATTTAAACAAAGTTCACTTATCAAAATCCTACCATGCTTGCTTATAGCCGAATATAACAATAACTTAACAGGCCATATTAACTACTTTTAACTCAAATATAAGATGGTTGTACTCATTTTCAATCACATCAAACAATTTAGTATGTGGCTAAAGATAAAGGCATATTTATCATGAGCATTAATCGACCTTTTCAGTGTGTTCAAAGCAACCATAGGTATATGTATATATACTAACATCAACCCAAGTCCCAATTCAACAACTTTAGCCTAATGTCTCTTAAGGTTAACAAAACACATACATAAAGCATATATATATACGACTATCACATAAGATTTCTAAAATATCACATTAGTCATGACCACAATTAATTTAAAATGCAAACCTTACTCGTTTCATTCACTAAAATATCATTCGGCCAAATATACAAACATACATTAACATTCAAACCTCGTTTTCTAGCCTTTAGCTAAATGTTTTACATCAATCCATCTTAACCAAATGCAAATACTTATAATTATCCTTTAAAGTATCCAACTCCAATTTTACATGCATATAAACTAGGACCGAATCCTCTTTTTGACTACCAAAAGCATGATATTAAACAAAGTTACAGTTGTACATTTCAAAACCCCTTAAATAACTAAATAAAACACAACAACTACTTAGCTATCACCAAGCTCACATTCGGCAATTAAAGACATATTCAAACTCACCAACCGATCCTTATTTAACATCTAATTCACATAGGCAAAGGAAATCCTATAAAAAAATCCATTAAATTTCCCATATAAAACTTTTATACATGGCTTCATAACAATTAGCAAGAAATTTCATAATTCATCACAATAGCCAAATGCTAATAGATCAATTTAGCCAAAACACCACAATTTTCTAAGCTCATAACATCTATCAAAATTCATTCATCGATTTCTATCTTCTATTCAAGACTTAATTTAAACTATCATGAACAAATTTGTGCATTAAACTCTAATGGCTGATTACCATCTATCTATCCTTGCTACAACTATCCTTGTTCATCAAATTTAATACCAAAACATTAAACACCATCAAAGACATCCAAATCTCCCATGGCCGAATGTATCAACAACACCAAGAAATTAAAAATTTCCTCATGGGTTCAAGGTAGAACCAAGAAAGGAACTCAAGAACATAATTTTCCAACCAAAATAACATAAACTTACCTTGGGTTTTGACCCTCAAATGGCCAAACAACAAGGCTTTCTTCTTCCTTGATTTTCTTTTCTATGGTCTCGGCGAAGGTGAGAAAACAAATAAAAAATAATAATGTACTTTGTTTTTATCACCCCATTTTTATCAAATATAAAAATCATTTCATATATTTTATAACATATATTAAAATTATTATTATAATGCATGACATGATTAAAACCTACTCCCATTACCGTGTATTTAAACAAGAATGGTATATTTACCATGCAAGTGTTTCATTTTTAATTACAACATTCGGCCAATTAAGTTTGTACTCACACATTATCTAAGGTTTCACAATTAAGTCCAATTCAATGAAATAAGCATACCAATAATCAAGTTCTCATATTAATATATCACACATACTAATTCACATATATTAAACTCAGGATATAGCATTAAAATACTTTTCTGACTCGGTCTCGTGGTTCCGAAACCACTTTTCCGATTAGGGCCAAAATAGGGCTGTCACATAAATATTCAAAAATATGAAATTAACCTTGCATCTTGGGTTTAAAACAACAATTGGGCCTACAAGACATTGATAGTGGTGTCGCGGCTTAGTGGGACGGTGCTATAGCACAGAGCTTAGGGCTGGGGTTAGGGCACGGACTGCTGGGTTGGGGTGGCGGCTTATTGGACTGTCGTATATTGTGGTGCTAGGTTGTGAGGCTGTCACCCAATTGACTTTGTTCAAGCATTCTTTTGAACTGCTCATTTCATCATCGACGACTTGCGACATTGCATTCCAAGCTCGTACACAATTCAAGTCCCAGAAACACTTGAAACAATCACTTATAGCTAATGGACATAAAGTCAAACTAAAAATGGAGAAAAATAGAAAAGCATGCAGAAATAACACAAAATGCAAAAGTGAAGATAAAACATGAGATTTTGCTCTTGGAACAATAAAAAGTAAAGTAATAGGGTTAAAAATATATAAATTATGAGTGTTTATCACACCCCATCACATAGCCTTTTGCTTGTCCTCGAGAGAAATAAATGACTATGCTCATGCAATCCTAAAAAATTCCTAACTTGAATCAATGATTGACAACATCCTTATACACAAATGGACAAATAAACATGGTTCATGAACACAATCATAATTCTACATGCCAATCGAAGTATAATCAACCACAATAACTCACATTCAAGAAAATAACAAAACTAGTAAATCCCTTTGTAAATATGTGTAATCCCTATCCATCAATGTACAAAGCATAATGAGTAATAGAACAATTGAGAAAACATAATCAAGTTTGAACAAACTTTCTAAGGTCACTTAGGTCTTTATGGTTTTGCACAATAAAGAACTTATTATTTATCTTAAGCACTTGGTTACTTTCGAAAATTGACCAAAAAGTGTCAAATTTTCACTAGTTTCTTTTTTTTTTCTTTTTTTTTCTTGTATTCGAATTCAGGGTGATTACCTTTGAAGATGAGTGTAAATGACAACCCAATCACCTACCCCGAATTACTCAGTTAATCACACATAAACAACTTTCGGCTTTACTTGTAATGTCTGTGGGACATACTAGGAAACATAGATCCTTTTGACGCAAAGACAACTGACAACCCAAGCACCTACCTCGGGTACTCAGTTGGGCCACTCGTTCTTTCAAAGTTAATGACGTGGCTACTAGGGTAATTGAAACCCTTCATTCATTTGCAGCACATGTGTTCAGTCAAGCACAATTAATAATTTCACATTTAAATACTTTAAGTTTGAAAAAGAATTTGTAAGTACCAAAAACTCAATTAGCTTACAATTCAACCAATACGTTGCCTAGTTCATCCCTCATAAGCATGCATAAACAAGATAGTTTTGGTAGTTCTAGGACCAAATATGCAAAATAAATTGACAAACGAAACAACTTGAATTCAAAATCGCATATCGGAAAAATCCATTATTCCAAAAATTTTCCTAATAGCATGAATCATTATGCAAAGCCATACTAAGATGACATATAGATTTTGAAAGAATTCACCACACATTCAACGTTTCATTAGAATAAAGAGATATACAAACTATTCATCAAGTCAAGAATGCATCAAAATATTATGTATTACGAAAAACAAAAATTTCAACTAAATTATGCTGTAATGTAATTACCTAAATTAGTGCCTCCCCTACATTTAAACTGAACATTGCCCTTAATGTTTCTGAAAGCAAATAGGAAAAAGGGAAACTACCCTATTTAAGTGTTCAGAATGTAGACTAATTTTGACTTATCCCTTGCTCGTTGGTCATGTTAAAGATTTACTCATCTTAAGTGGTGAGACACCTATGACGCATAAAGAAACAAATTTAAAAGATAATGAAATTAGAATCCTGTGTGTTGCCTGATGGTTAAGGTGTTCACCGCCTTAGGTGTGGCCTAGGCTCAAGTCGTGCTAGTCATGTTTCTATTAGGGCTTTTCCCTCCTCTTGAAAAAAAAATATAATGAAATAAAAAAACCAAAAGTAAAAACAAATGAAACGCAAAAACCCGTCTCTATTGTCGAATTAAGGTTATGAGATATTACGATAGTTAACTAGACTGATAATACAGTAACAAAATTCAAAGATAAATTTAAACATCATAAATTAATAAAAAAATCACCAATCATAGCATACATTTGAAAATGAGACTTAAATTAAGCCTACGAAACCCTAAAATCAGTTTAGAAACAGGTATGGATTAATCTGAAACAAAACATAAAAGTATGGTAAAAATTGAAAACATGGGTCATACGGTCGTGTGACAGAGCCCAGACTGTGTAGCTAAAAAACATAGCGGTGTGGCCAAATCATGTAACAACTTGAGTTCGTGTAACTTAGGGTCACACGACCGTGTAACTCTCTGATACCGTGTGGACAAACCTACATAAAAAATCAAATAAGCCATATGGTCATGTTATGAAACTGCGTGGGACACACGACCGTGTAGGGTACACAACCGTGTGGCAGACCATGTGTGCCTAAAATACCTTCAAACGCAATCCAATTTACCTACAATTTCTTAGACATCAAGCCATACATTTACCATCACATTAACCTATTCAAAGTGTACCAAAACATACCTAAACATGCCAATTCACATTCAACCTATGTGTCTAACCAATATTCCCTCATTGGCACCACATTTCAACATAAACAACGACCATCCAAAGTAAGACATAGTCAACATATTAACCTTATTCAATCATCTTGTAATTTCCAGCTAACATACGCTATAATCAACCATTTATACCCAGCCTTTTTAATTCCAATTTATCACCAATTAACCTATCATGTATGTACCAATTCAACAAACCAACAATGTATTAAGTTTCAAGTACACCTATTCCATCAAATACCAAACCAACCAAAATACCATTAAGGATTTAAATCAATACACATATTTCATAATTCAAATGGCACAAAACATGACCAAATGATTACCAACATGCATAAGCCAAAGCCCTATTTACATGCCACTTATAATCGGCCAAAATAAACATATAATTACTGAAAGAATTTAAAGATAAAGTGATCTCCAAAAGTAATCCAATTGACAACTCGTATCCAACAATTGACAAAGAAGAAAAACCAAATAAAGTAAGCTTATGTAAAGCTTAGTAAGTCCGTATTAAACTTAAACTTTGACTTATTGTAACTGTTGTAACTAAAACATTTCGTGATTAATTTCATAAACAAGGTCATGAGTTTATTTATTTCTTATAGACACCACAAATCTAACAAGGTTAGTGAGTTCACATGTACGAAACATTTAACTTTATCATGTCATAACTATTACAAGTAAACCATTTAAAACTCAATTCAACCATCACCTATTTAGTTAACAACTCACATTGCACTTCAAATATCTTTATCCAATGTTCTATTTTATATGTCTATTTCTATATAACCGATTCATATAACCATTTTATATATTTATTTCCATATAACCAATTCATATATCATTTTTTTAGAAAACCAATTCATATAACCATTTCATATATTTATTTCCATATAACCAATTCATATAACCATTTCATATATCCATTTTCATTTACACATTTATCACCTGATGAACCAAATGAAATAATGTCGAATACACGAAAACGAAGGTCACACAAGCTATAATTGTATATGCTCACATAAGCTGTAAAATGGGCCTGCTTACACGAGCTATAGGTCGGGATGTTAGGCTACACGATGCTGCTCACACGAGTTGTACAGAATTACAACAAATGTAGGACTTCAGCCTTTGATAGGGCATCTAAGATCAACACCTGAAACTAAAAGTACCCCTAATGACAGGTCATTTGTATCCTAAACATTCACGAGGTTCATAAGGGTCATCTTTCATATCTATTTCATTTAGTCATATACACATTATTTCATCACAAGAATTCATCCATGTAGTTTCCCATTTTCAAACATAATTAGTAAATGAACTCAATCACAACATATATAGATAGATATTATATCACAAAAACATCTAATTATTTTAACTAATTTACGAACTTACCTAATCACAATAGCTACTAACACTTCAACGACTACTACTTGACGACTTTTCCTTTCCCATGATTATCAACCAACTGATTTGTTTCTTGATCTAAATATAATATTTTCATTCAATTAACCAATTCAAATACTTCAAAACACTTAAATTCATATATATAACGTTTTATCAACATTTTACATTTTTACCTTTTATTCAATTTAGTCTCTAAACCCGAAACTTTTACAATTATCACAATTAAGCCCAAAACCAAGCTAGCCAAATTTTTACTTATACATATATAACCCATAATTGTTGAAATTTCACAATAATTTCATGCTAAGTTTATTATTTTATCAGTTTATTCTCTAAACTTAAAACTAATCAAAATCACTTTACAAAATAGTTCTATTTAACAACCAAGCTTGTAAATCTATCATCAAACTTCAAAGACATCACAAATTCATCAACGGCATAACACAAAACATTTAACAATTTTATGAATCAGTCCTTGGGTTAGCTAGGTTAAGTTACAATGATCTCGAAAACATAAAATTTACGAAAAACAAAAAGCTACAAGACTTACATGCATGAATAAAAGCAAGACCGAACCTTGGGGAAGTTGAAACTATGGAGTTTTAGTGTAGGAGACTTCAATTGGGGAAGATGACAATAATTCACTTATATTTTACTTTTAATAATATTATTATTTTTAACACTTTAACATACATAATTAAAAAAACATAGAATTTATTTAATTCAATTCATAAACCATCCATCATGTTAAATAATGGTTAAATTACTATGTTAATCCTTCCACTTTGACTATATAATCCATTTAATTAATAGAATTCAATAGCAATTAATTTTTTGCAACTTTTATGACTTAATTCTTTTTCCTTAATTAACTATCCAAACGTCAAAATTTCTAGATTAAAATTCAATATACCTATATTATAACTCTGTGAAATTTAATAAAAATATTGATGGGCTCGGTTTATAGAAAGGAGGTCCCGATACCTCATTTTCCTAAACCACTTGGCTTTAAAGACAAACCACTTGAACTTAACTATTCGTCCAATTAACAAAAATTATCAAATCAAAATTTAATATGATACTATATTTAACTCGTAAATATTAAATAATAATATTTATGGATTCACTCATCAAATTTTTAGTCCCAAAACCTGTAACAGCCCGAACTAGGCCACAAACGGAACAGTGGTTTCGGGACTACGAATCCGACATAGAAAAATTTATTTTTGATAAAGTTTTATGGCCTATTGTGTGATTGATTGCATAAGTGAAAATTTAATAAATAAATTTTATTGATAGAGTGCCTGATTGAGTGATAGGACTAAATTGCAAAAAAATTCAAAATATGTATTCTAGAAGCATTTAGTGTGAAATTGAAATGAATTCATGAACTAGAGGTCTTTATTTAGCAATTAGACCATTTAATGGCATGATGGACAAAAATACCCATGAAAGGAAAAATTTTCAAAGAATGTCATTAAGGACATTTTGGTCATTTGGGTATTAAAAGAAATAAAATGGAAAAAAATAAGTAAAAAATGTGTCCATCTTTCTCCTACCTTGGCTGAAACTTTGGGGAAACTCCATAGCTAGGGCTTTCATCTTTCCAAGCTTGATTGTAAGTGTCTCTTAGCCCCGTTTTTCATGTTCTTCGTATTTTTGAAATCCTCATAACTTGACTTAGCTATTTCTACCACTATTTTAAGCTAGGGTTCATGTTTAAAAATTTACCCATGTGTGTCATGAAAGCATTTTGATGTTTATTGGTAGAAAATGGAAGTTTAAAGTGTAGTAAACAACTTTTGCTAAGTGATTTTTTCATGAAAATGCATTTAGGGACTAAATTGCAAAAATTGTAAAACATGTGCATAATAGTGAAATATTGAGAAATGTGGGCTACTTTAAGAGAAAAATAGGATCGACTATGCTTGGGAATGTAGAAAAATAGATACATTTCATTTAACGAGCCTAGGGACTAAAGTGTAAAAATTGACAAAGTTAGGGGTAAAATGGTAAAAATTTCCATAGGATAATTTTTTGCCAAATTGAGTAATGTGTGTATTGAATTAGTTAAATTTAATGTTATAGATCAAGAACGACGCGAAATCGACTTTGACCGAGGAAAAGGTAAGGTATCAGACTAAATTGAAAAGATTAGCATTTTGTACCGAGGTAAGTCTTATATGTAAATAATGAGTTATTTAATCATTTTGATTAAATGTTTTAAATTATGTTGAATTGTCTTAATTATTTGATATCTGAAATGTCATAATGAATTATTGAGTATGCAATGTGATAAAACCGATGAGTGAGGAAAATGCCCCGGTTGAACCTTAGGAATCATTTAGGATACGAGTGACATGTCACTAGGAAACCATTGATAGTGATCGATTTTTTATGTGAATCCTGGTGCTGGTCTAGTTCGACTACCAGTGGCTAGGTAATCCTACATTTGTTGCGGATACCTGTCAACTTGTGTGAGCAGCACTGGGTAGTTTCGACTATACCGTCAGCTTGTGTGAGTAGACCCGTGATTAGCTCATCATTGAGCCTTTATGTGATATGTGTTAAGTGGTAGCATTCGACTACAAATCATCGGTATCTTCGGCTACACTATGTGTGGCACTTGTGCCTTATTCCATGTATCCTTTAGCATTCCACGTGGTTCAACGCATTATTTGAATCGTTATGATAAAATGTGATTGTATGTGAAATGATTTGACCATGTGTTCAGAATGTGTATGTGTAGGTTATATAAAAAAAATGTTATGTGTGCTAAGTGCTTAATGTATGTATTGAAATGTATGGTAAGACCATAAGAGTAAGTGATTAACTCAAACTTAATGTGGTAATAAGGAAGCTTATTTTCATTAGATATACATTTTCGGTTATGAATCATTAATTTTAAATGCTCATTATTTTGCATATAGACTTACTAAGCTTTATAGCTTACCCCTTCATTTCTCCCTTCCCTTATAGGTTCATCACGCTAACTCGAGGTCCGGTGATCGAGTTAGGATTCCATCAACACTATCAACAACAATTGGGTTTTTGCTAGTAAACTTGAAATTATGGCATGTATAGGTGGTCCAATGTTTTGAGCTATATGTCATAGTCTTTTGAGTCCATTATTGTTAGTGTTGTTTTGGTAATTGGCCACTAGAAATGAGCCAAATTTGGTTTAAGTTATATTTTGTCAAAGTGTTGTAATAGATTAATGCAAGTGTGCTAATTATTTCTAGAATATGGTGTGTATGTGTATGTTTACTTAGAGTAGATAGAATTGGTTGTATGAAGGTCATAATATGTATGTTTGAATGAGTTATTGTGCCATATTGAATGATGGCAAAATTTGGTTAGAATTGGTTTGTGTTTCAGGGTGGCAATTGGCTTGGAAAATAGCCTATAATTGTCCACACGAGTAGACACACGGGCGTGTGTCTAGGCCGTGTGTGACACATGGCCAGCCCTATGGGCGTGTTGATAGGCCGTGTGTCCCCTACACTTGAAATTATGAAAATTTAAAGGCCCAGTAGTAAACACATGGGTGGAAACACGGTCGTGTGTCTCAACAGTGTGCTTGACACGACCTAGCCCACGGGTGTGTGGCTTGGCCATGTGACAAAAACTTTGTGATAACGTCATAAACAGAATACCCAGGATTTTTCACACAGGCTAAGACACGGGTGTGTGCCAGGCCATCTGAAGGACACGAGCCAAGGACACGAGCGTGTGCTCGGCCATGTGAAAACCCCTGTAGGTTCGAATTGAAAAATAATTCTACACAGGCTAGAGACATGAGCGTGTGTGACCACACGGCTTGCCCACACGGGTGTGTCCCTGTCCCATATTGCCGTGTGCCCTGTATACGGTGGAAAATTTTATAAGTGTCTGAAAAGTTCCAGATTGGTCCCGGATCATACCTAACGTATCTTTTGGGCCTCGTAGGACCATAATAAAAATGTTTTGGATAAGAATGAAAAAGTTTTAAATTTGACATGGAAATTAGATATTGTACTCAAATGTTCGTGTGAGAGTAAGTATGGTAATGCCTCGTGCCCATGTCTGGCGACAGGTACGGGTGAGGGGCGTTACAAAACCATTGTTTTTGACACCACTAAAAAATAAATTGTTACAATTTCCCAAAATTATGTGATGAAGGTCACTCATCCTCCTTCTCTTTATATTCAGCTTGTGGATTGATTGGTGGGACAAAATGATTATAACGTGATGGCTTGGCTAAGCCTTATGCTCATGACGACTACACTGGTGTTCATGGCTTAGCTGTAGGCGTGCAATATGGGCCACAAAGATTGAATGTAGTCGTGTATAGTGGGTTACACCGGTGGGCATTTTCTGAACCCTGTAGAGAGAATAAGGCCAAGTAGATCAAGTTTGAGAATTCTATAAGCTCTCTTAATGAATCACTTGCTCAGCTTCGCCATATTCACGAAGGTACAGTCCACCAAAATCGAGAGCTTTCTGATTCTATCTCTATTTGGAAGGCTATGTACAATTCCTTAGAGAAGGAGATGAATGAGAAGATCTACCAACTGGAGGCTGATAAGAACTAGAGGGACAATGCCTCTCAAACTTGGAATAGCTTTAAAAAGAAAACCACAAGGCTTTAGAGAACTATAAGGCAGAGACTAGGGCTAGCATCAAAAGTTATCTACCTAAATTAAGATCAAATTTGATACTGCATGCCCAATTCACCGCGGGTCCATTTGATGCGAGTTGGTGAATTTCCATTGTATGTGTAAACTCACAAATTCGGATCTTACTTTCGACGTTCTCAATCCCTTCAGTGAAGAGTGGGAAAATTTTCAGAAAGAATAGAGAATCAGGTAAGCTCTTCTATTCTCAAGATCTATGGTTGACTAACCCCACTCCCACAGAATGATCTGGCCTTGAGGAAGGGGTTCCAGAAAATCTTGCCATTACGATTCCACCAAATGAAGAAGAAAATTAAAATTTCTTGTTTTTTTAATAGTACTTGTCTCTTTTTTTTATTGATGAAAGTTTTAGATTCTTCTCTAGCCTTCATGATTGCTTACTCTCTTTTTTTCTTTTTTCCTAACAATCTTTTAAATATTCATACTTCTTGAGGATTGGTTAAATCAGAGTTCTGACACTATAATATTCTTAATATTCATACTACAATCATTTTAATTTTCCAAATCTTACTTCCTAAGGATCGGCTAAATTGGAGCTCTAATACCAATAAAATTATAACACTCTGTACTTGACCCGATTGTTAGGTCTAGACTAGAGGATGCTACACTCCAATAACTTAACTTAGACATTGAACATTATTATTCACTAATAAAAGAATGAAGACAAATGATATATTTGATACTACTACCAAGAAATTTTCAATTTTATAAGCATTGATATCTATGATGAAACTTTTTTTTAATACATAACAATGTCACCAAGCAAACTTTAGCATGTTAAAATAATCAGTTAGTACAAAAATAACTTGTATTCTGACCATTTAATTTCATTTACAACAAAGACCCAAAGGCTCCGCCTTTGGGTCGCCCTGTTATATACATATTACAACTGAGTAACAAAATTTCCCGATGCACGGCTATCTTTGGCCTGGTCTGTAACATCCCGCCTAATGGAATCTCAGTATTTGATTATTGTTTGAAGGAATAAGATGGGTAGAATAAGTCTAGAACCGAATAGTGTTAAAGCTAGTCTAAGGATAAGAACCATTTAGGTGCACCCGTGATGCCTTTGGATTTGGTGAACACTGGGGTAAGCACACAATGAGCCTGATAAGGAAGAATTCACCTTAGGAGCCTTTGGTTGGCATGCATAGTTGGGCGAAATCTGTTAAAAAAAATAACCTTATAACGGAAAGCTTACATCAACAATAGAGAGTATTCGGTAACGATGACCTTGATTTAATTATATTATAAGGAAACGATAGTTAAAGCTTAACGGAACATGAAGTAAGAGAGTTGAGAACCAAAAGAAATTACTTGATTAGTATTCTTGGAATGGGGAGATTTGGATAAGACTACCGAATGACTAATGTGATGTTTGTTGCGCCCCAATAAAGTTAAGGGACAAGTAAAAGCGTATAAGACAAGAAATATATCCCATATATCTCTCATTGAGAAGAGAAGAACCAAGGAAATATAGGAAAGCTCTTCTAGGTTAAGTATAAAGCCGGACATATGGCAAATTCTAGAGTTTAAGTGAATAAACTATTATCCGCCCCACTAAAACTTTTGACGTATATGTGGGCACGTAGTCTATAACAAAATCTGATGTGACATGTTGTTGGGAAAGGACATCCAGTAAAGCATATAGTAGACTTCAGTAATATAGTTGCTGCCAAGAAGGCGTGATGCATCAATACATGATCAGTTGGGCTATCAATTACGCCCTAACGAAGGATGGGTTAGGACTCATGCTTAAGTTATGTATATGTATGTATACTCGTACGTGTTATTTTACAACTGTCATACATCTAACTGATGATCACATGGATTAATACACGTGTTGAATATCCACTGAAACAAATGAAAATATCTAGTTGACTGGGTAAGTGCTGGGAATTGTTTTGTAATTCCCCGAAAATTACTACAATAAGAAAGTAAGATATTATCCTTGATATAGTAAAATAAGGAAATAAAATGATAAAAAGGGAAATTTTGAGTTATGTCAACATTAGGAAGTATATTATGATATATTTATTCAAGAAATGACTACATCGTAAAAGTGAGAAAAGTTTTGTGGCCCAATAGTAAATACTCAAAATTTGAGGGGTTAAAGTGTAATATGAAAAAAATTGAAGGACCAATAGTGAAAATATTTTAAGGGTGGAATGATCTAGAAACTAAGGAAAATGGATGAATTAGGATCAAATTGAATAAGTGGAAAAAGTATGAGGGGTTAAATCACAATTTTACCAAAATAAGTGATGAGTCAATAGAGGAATTTTGAAGAATCATAAGGGGCAAAATGGTCATTTAGCAAGGAAGATAATTTTGAAGAGTAATGATGATGTTGGTGATATTTTAAATTAATTAATTAAATAAATATTAGTTTATTAATATTTTGATTTGATTTTTAATTATATTATTATATTATTATTATTATTATCATTATTTTATTTAGTATATAAGGAAAGAAAGATGGAGAATTGTCTTCATCTTTCCATGCTACCAACGTGAGAAGAGAAAAGAAAGAAAGAAATTTTCTTTTCTTTACAATTTGGTCTTTTTACCAAAAATTTACCATTTTCACTTAGAAATCAAAAGAATTTCCATAGCTACCAAGAGAGAAAAATAATAACGAGACTATAGGGAGCTAAAATATCAAGTTAGATTCAAGAAATATAAGCTGAAGGAGAGAGAAAGTCAAGTTAAAGATTGAAATCAATTGGATAATGTAAGAACATTAAGATTTCAATATATTTTTAAGTTTGATATTATTGAAAACACATGAAAATGATGCTAAAGTAGAGCTTTCTTATATAAGGTTCTATGTTCTTGATATATTAGTGAAGGGAAATAAGAGGAAGTGATAGGAAATATTGTAGAGAAAGGAAATGAGGCTTTTATAAACTTGATTATCAACATTTTGCACCAAAATAGTTTTGGACAGCAGCAGTAGTTTGAATTTGAAAATTCACCAAAAATTATAGAAATTGAATTAGAGGTTAATTAAAGTATTAAATTAAAGCTTATTGAGTCTAGTTTTATATAGAAGAAACATTGTAAGAAAAGACTTTCATATTAGGAGATATATGAATTTTTGTGAGACAAGGTCAGATTGATTTCGGGTTCCCCTATTCTGACTTTGGAAAATCATTAAAAATTATAAAAAAAAATTATAGGTTTAAATTTATATTTTTAAATTCTTAATGAGTCTATTTTCAAGATAAATAAACAGAAACATCATCCAAACCTCGTACTAAGAGATAATTAATTTTTAGTAAAGAAAGGGCGAAGATGTAAAATAGCAGAACAGGGATAAATTTGAAGATTTTACTGTACTTATTGGCTGAACTATGAATTCTAAATTTTTTATGGTAGAAATATATTTGAGTCTAGTTTCAAAAACATCAAGCGGATCTTAATTTAGAATTCTATAGCTCAAGATATAAGTAATTTAGTGACTATGACTCAAGTGGATAGCTTTGATATGAACATATAAGCATGTTGTATACTAAAAGCTAAATATTCTAACAAATATATATACATTAAGGATGTAGAATGGAGAAGAGGAGGAGGAAAATATATATGAATATTCAGCTAGCATGGTTTTAAATTAAAAATGGTTAATTTGCATGTTTTAGGCTTAGAGACTAAATTGAATAAAAGTAAAATTTTAAGGGAAATTTTGTAAAAATGTCAAAAAATGACTAAATTGCATGAAATGAATTGTTTTATTTTCTAAATTAATATATTGAAAGAAATTATTAATATTAAGTGAGTTTAGTGAATCAATTTTGTTGTATGATGATATTAACAAAATTGTGAAAATAGTTAAAATATTAGGGTTTGGTATTAAATTTCTGTTTTGTTAAGGGCTATATGATAGCCTAGAACATTTGGATAAATTATTAATTGAGAAAGAATAGTTGATTTGATAGATTAACTAGTTAAGGGACTAAATTGTAAAAGTTGTAAAAGCTGGGGTAATTGTATAAATTCGAAAAAAATTGAAGGGTGTAAACTGTGAAATGAATTTAAACTGAAATATATGCTAATGAATGAGTAATTTTATATGTTAGATCAAGATTCCATAGATACTCGTGAAAAAGGAAAAATAGAGGAATAGTCTCTGAACTCCTGTAATTATTACAATTCAATTCAGGTAAGTTCATATGGTTAAACTTTAATAGTTATATTGAATTGATGAATGGTATTATGTATTTATTCTATTGTTGAAAATAAAATATTGTTAGAGTTATAAATTTGAATTGAATATTTGGATTTAAATGGAACACAAGATTTGAGTACATTCGGCATTCGGTAAATTGACGACATTAGAGGAAAATGACAGAAAATTACCCAAGTAAATCAAGGTTTAGCATTTGTTGCGAACTTTCGTGTTTACTTTCCATTTAGCTCTCACAAGCTTCTGTTTAACTCATATTGTAACAACCCGATTTAGGGGCTAGTTGGAACAGTGATTTCAGAATCACTTCCCGAGGTTTAAGAAAATTATTTTAGTATTAAATTATATGTTGTAGTATTTTTATAAGTATGCATGAAAATTTTGGTAAATTAATTTACGTGATTGAGGGCTTAATAATGAAAGAGGACTAAATCGCGTAAAGGCCAAAAGTTGTATTTTATTAGTTAAAGGTGTTAATTAGATTTAAAATAAAAGTTTGGGGGTTTTAAAGGGCAAATATCCCTCCCCTCTTAAGGTGGCCGGCCATAGGGGAAGTTATAGGGACAAGGAAATGCTTAAAAGTCAAAATTTGTAGGGTTAGATGACCTATTTGACTAGTTTGGATTAAAAATATTAAAACTCCATTTTTCTTTTCATCTCCTGCACCCTTCCACTGAAATTTGTAGCAAGAAAAAGGGTTTAGAAGTTTCAAAAGTTGCTACAATATTTATCCCTCAAAGGTAAGTGATTTTGAGGTCTTTTTTCAAAAATTTTAGTACTGCCGAGACCCTTACATCATAAGCTATCTATTGGAGGGCATATTTAGCATTTTGGTTGAAAATTTAGAGATCTTCCATGAATGTATAAAGGTAGTTTGCTGGATTTTTATGAGAGCAAATGAGTCTTAGTTGTCAAATAAACGATTTTTGTGGAAGGGTGTTTACGGAAAACACCTAAATTGGACTAAAGTGAAAAGTTGATAAATTGCATGGTAAATGCATGAAATGATGGAATTTTGAAGTGTCCACAAGAGAAAAAAGGGTTTAGATAGGCATGAGAAGTACGAAATTTTGATAAAAATGAATTTCCGAACATAAGGGCAAAATGATCATTTTGCCAAAGTCTAAGGGCAAAATGATCATTTTGCAAAATTGTGAATTTTGGATTGCTTAGTTTTACTTGGGGATTAAATTAGCGAATTTTTATTTATTACATATTAAGAACAACGAAATTTGGACTTAGATCGGGGGGAGGCCAAGCTAACGGATTAAACCCGATTGAATTGCCACCTTTTATATACCGAGGTAAGTGGAGTGTAAATATTATAATCAACTCATTTGTATATTCAATTATGTCCTTATATTGTATAATACATTGATTGTATCTATGAAACGAGAATCATTTGCCATAATGATAATTTCCTGGTGGAACCGTAGGAATAGAGTGGATAATTGGCAATGAGTTTAATGCTATTGTAAGCCCATGTCGAGGACATGGCATTGGCGATGAGTTTAATGCCATTGTATGCCCATGTTGAGGACATGGCATTGGTGATAAGTTTAATGCCATTGTAAGACCATGTCAAGGACATGGCAGTGGCGATGAGATGAGAGCCAGTGTAAAACCATGTCGAGGACATAGCATCAACGCTTAACCTATGTTTGAGGCCATTGAGTATCCTCTTCTACTTAAATGAGTTCCACAAGAAAAGATTTTATAGTTGAACATTTATGTAAATGAAGTGATGACTTTGTTGTGAGTGGTACAGGTACCTATGTATATATATAGATCACGTATAAGATACGAGCTCGATCATAAATTGTATGATTAGTAACGATAATATGATGAGTAAGTTGTTTTCTTAGCCATTCATGTGATGTAAGGATTCAATGGATGCTAGTTGCAATACTCAGTTGTTAATATTTGTATTCTACTTACTAAGCTTCATGCTTACCCCCTCTCCTTTCCATTTTTCCTTGTAGTGCCACCTAAGTAATTCTAGGATCTAAGAGACGTTAGAGGCATCGTTTACACTATCAATCAAAGCACTTGGTATAGTCTTATTTTGTATTTTGGATAATGGCATGTATAAGTGTTTGGTTGTTTTGGCATTTGATACTTTAGTTGGCCAATTGTGTTGGCTATTTATTTATAAAGCTCATTTTGTAAATGGCCATTGAAATTGGATAAAAGAATTGTTGTAGTGATGTTTAATGAAATGAGAATGAGTTCATGAAATTGTTAAATGGTTGTTTAGATTATTGGTGCTTGCACACCCTGTGAACTGTAGATAGATTGTTATATGTAACTAGGTTAGAATGCCAACTTATGGCTATTGGTTATGTATGAAAGTCTTGATATGTTGTTTTTGTGTTTAATTTTGTTCTAGGTGGCAAAAAGGCTTGGCAAACAGCTTGTTTTTGTCCACACGGGTAGGCACATGGGCGTGTGCCTATGGGCATGTCACTAGGCCGTGTGTCCCCTACACCTTGCATGGTTAGAATTAAATGCTCATCAGTGTTGCACACGGGTATAAGACACGGCCGTATGTCTCAATCGTGTGAGAGACAGGTCGAGACACGGGCGTGTGCCACTGCCGTGTGTCTGTTGACGTCAGAAACAGAATGTCAAGGTCTTTACACATGGGCCGTGACACGGACGTGTCATGGCTATGTGAGGGACACGGGCTGGGCACACGAGCGTGTGCCAAGTCGTGTGAAACCCCTTGTAGGTTAAAAGTTAGAAATTAAATCCGGAAGGGTGAGGGGCACGGGCGTGCCCCTCGATTGCTCAGGCCATGTGAGGTACATGGGCTATCCACACGACCATGTTTAGAGGCCATACGGGTGTGTCGCTGATCTCGTAATGATGAAGTAATAAAAACTAATCGCATCTATAAACTAACTAATATCACGATAAAGGCAAGTGCACCTATCGAATAGTAGTAGAGTTAGTGGCAAGACCGGAATATCGAATCCAAGGAACTAAAAGTACTAGTAATGACTTTTTTTCTATTATCTAGCCTAAAAATAAAGAGGTGGTTTGTGTAAACTAATTAACTCTAAACTAAACTAAGGATACGACAAAGTGTAAATGATGAAATTGCTTTTAGGAAACTGATTGATGAGAGCAATACCTAAGGAAGAATCCACCTAGACTTCACTTGTTATCTAACTCTGAACTAGACGATTTCTTCATTTGACTTGATCCGTAGAAATCCCTAAATTATGGTAATACCTACATCGAGGATATAGAACAACTAATACTAGGTTGATTAATTGAAATCTCTTTCTAATTAAAACCCCTAGTCTTGCATTAACTCGATCTATGGCTCCCCATATTAGATTTGACTCTAATCTGGTAGATTTTTGTCGTCCTATGTCTAGGATTACGATCGACTCCGCTTAATTGTGTTGGATCTACTCCTATACAGGGACTTTTGCTCCTCTGTATAAGCACATTCGACTTAAATTAATATCCTAGAAATATCAATTCAAGAGTTAAAAACACAATTAAGAACAAATCAAATATTTATCATATAGTTCAGATAACAATAACAAGATTCATCTTAGGTTTCATCCCTCTTAGATATTTGGGGTTTTAGTTCATAATTATAAAAAAAACATCTCAGAATAAATAAAATAACAAAACATAAGAAAACCCAAAATCCCTGAAAGGATAGAAGGGAGATCCTCTGTCTTGATGTAGATCCTGGCTTCTAAGATGGATCAATCGGCTTTCCTTCGAGTAATTCCCTGCCTCTAGCTCTCTGTCTTGGTAGGAGGACTGAGTTGGAATTGTCTTGTACCATCCCCTTTACTGTACTCCTTTGTAGTTGCCTCCTAGGGGCTTTATATAGAGTTTAGAATGTCTTTCTTAGCCCCTAAGTAGCATTTTCCAAGTGAAATTGAACTTCGTCACGACAGGGACATGCCTGTGTGCCACGCCCGTGTGAGTCGATGTGGAGGCTGTGCTTGGGCCTGTTAATGTGGCACAGCCGTGTGACATGCCCGTGTGACGAACTTTCAGGCCGTGTTAATTATTGATTTGGGCTTGATTTGCCCTTTTTTGGCCCGTTCCTTGCTCTTTTCTCTTCCTTTTGCTCACCTAAGTATAAAACATGAAATTAAAGGATTAGGAGCATCAAATTCCACAAATTCAATGATAATTCATCCAGAAATTAGGCTAAGCATGAGGTAAAAATATGTATAATTTACAGTTTATCAAATACCCCCACACTTAAGCCTTTGCTTGTCCTCAAGCAAAATCTCAACTCACAATTAAAAATCATTCTTCTCAACT
Source organism: Gossypium stocksii (assembly GCA_020496765.1). Taxonomy (NCBI): domain Eukaryota; kingdom Viridiplantae; phylum Streptophyta; class Magnoliopsida; order Malvales; family Malvaceae; genus Gossypium; species Gossypium stocksii. The sequence continues at coordinate 51,664,424 of CM035624.1, forward strand.
TATAATCCTTATCAATAATGTTTCAAACTAATCCACAAGTAATCATACAATGAAAATTTGACCTCAAGAAAATTGAAGTCTTAAACAATCTAAGTTGAGAATTTTATCATAGAAACATAGGTTTTCTCCCCTCTCCTAAGTAGTTAACCTTTTAATTCAAAATCAACAAGAGTTGACATCCTCACTAAAGATTCACTCTATTCACTCGAGGTGTTTAGGGTTCAGAATTTAAGCACTCATTAGTCAACATGAAAAGTTATTACCATAAGCTTGTATGAAAATCACTTCTCCACCACTATAGATTGATATGACACATAGATCAAAAGGTCTTTCAATGGTTGTAATGGGGCTTTGGTTAAGGGTGTTGTCACAAGCTAAAAAAGAGGGTTAGAATCGAGATTTGAATTGATTTAAACTGAAAAATCATCTAACTAGAAAAATCTCTATCACTGAAACATATCCGTAGAGCTAAGCATCTTCTTTTGGATAACATTGTTTTGGATTCGGAAGCTTAGAAATATGCAAAAATATTGAATTACAACTGAAATATGAATTACAACTGAGTTAACTGTATATACACTTTTTTTAAGAACAAATTAAATATTAACAATCTGAAATGGAGAACAAAGCCAGATAATTATTCAACTCAAATCTCGACAAAAATCAGGATCAAAATAATTGAAGGGAATTCAACAAAAAACTGGGTTATAGGTTAATATTGAGGGTAAGTCAAGGAATAGTTTGTTAGGTTCAATGAGGTTCACTAAGGGTTAATTTATGGAGGTAGGCTTTTATGGAGTAAGTGGGTTAAAACCTAGGTGCCTTTATCATTTCAGTATATCAAATCAATGGTGTGGTCTCGACATGTATAATCGAAGCAAGTTCTAGAATAACAGATCAATATTGATTCACTCAAAGCAACAATAAAAGTGAGCATGAAAGGATGCATGCTCAAAAGGCTAAAAAATCTCACCAAAATTATGGTTTTGATGTCAATCCTGCGAATTTCAAATTTCAAGATAACACTTAAAATTGGGGAAAAGAACCTAGAAAATTTTAAATTCTAAAAAATTTCAACTTATCATGCTTGATTCTCTAATGTCTTAAAGTTTGAATAATCAAAGCATAAGTACCTATGTCTTAATTCTCAACATATAAATAAAAATCATAAATCAATCAGAATTTATTTTAATAAGGGATTGAGAATAATGCAGAGAGTGAAAGTGAGAATTTGGGATTTGAGAACAATGTAATAAGTTAATGATAATAATTTTCAGGGTTCGAAGAGAATGTAATGACTGAAAGTGAATTCCTCCCCCACACTTAAGATGTACATTGCCCTCAATGTACAAAGATAACATTAGTGGCAATAGAAGCATAAAATCATAAGATAGGGAGAGAAGTGAAACTCCCTGAATAATTGGATGAATTCCTTGAGTTGGAGGTGTGAAGATTTAGAAGGAAGGGTGTTGATCCACAATCTTTATGCCAAAAGTATATGATGATCGGTGTCGTGGTAGCTAGAGTTGTGGTCGAGTAAGACATGGCAGTCGTGGCAAGGGTTTTCCCATTAGAGATGGATTTGAGCTGTAAAGCTCCTTTGAAACTGCAATAGCATAAATAAGAATTTAAGGATTTAAGTTAAGCACAATTTGCTTGTTAGGAAATGGCCGATATGAAATATTTAAAATGACATAAAATAAGTTCTTAGAGTACTAAAATTCAAATAATGAAAGAGATAAGATTCAAAGGAAATAAAAGGAAAAATAAAAATAAAAATAAAAATAAAAAGGAAAATAACGAAGAAGATAAGAGGACTCGTGAGTCCTAATCTTCAGATGGCTCGTGGGGTGGGGACGGGGGTGCGAGGTGAAGGTGCTGACAAATCTAAGCTAGAGTAGCATCAATGTGATTAAAGTGCTGAAAACATTGTTGCTGGAATTGGGCGAACTACTCAGAAGTGACGTAGCCTGAAGCTACCGCATGAACTGGGCGACGAGTAGGTGGTGGCTCAGTCGGTGCCTCCTCCTGTGGTGGGACATCATCAGGAATGTCCGTTGGGTCCTCCTACTTGGCACCCTGGAATAGGCGGTATTGTGGAGGATTGGTCCTTTGTCGGCGCTGAATCATCCTCATGTAAAGCATGCTCTGGATGCCCTGTGGGGACATCTGGCCAACATGAGTATAGGAGAATGTTTGGGCCTCTGTGTTGAGGAGGCCGAAGTAGCGGGCCAGGTGGGTCACGTACGGGCCCATCGAGATTACGCCCCTCCGGTGCTGCTCCGTCTAGTGCTAGATGGCATGGGCAATGCAGTAGGCGAGATTGAGCACGTGTGCATGCGCCATGCTCCACAAAAAGTAGGCTTTGTGGGTGTTGGCGACGCCGATGCTCTCGCATCTACCCGTCAATGTGTGTGCGAGTAGCGCATGTAAGTACTTCAATAAAGGGGTAAGAGTTGTCACCTTAGAGTGACTAGGATCGTAAGTGGCCGAAACAGGGACCAGGGGGTGCCAAAATTTAGACGGTGAGAAGTGGATGTGGTGGTGAAGCTCTAAAGGGTTCTCCTCCTCCAAAAACTGTTTGGTGTATAGGCCTAGTGTTGTACTGAACTCCGGTACACTGAGCTATCGAACAATGCCGCTGAGATGGAATTGTATCGTCCCTGGGTCGTCATGTCAGGGAATATGGAGCAGAACTCTAGGGTGAGCTCGAGATAATTGGGTCAACAATCTGGAGGAATTGGTCTTACGAGTCCGTTGTCAACAGGGCCCGAACCGCGTCTACTAGTTGGACTTGCTCTAATGCAGCCCAATCGATACATCTCCCCACTCTGAGGGGTCGCGCCCTTAAAATTTGAAATAGTTCCTCTTGGGAACTCTACAGAACATAGAGAAAGCGGTGTCGTATCTCGATTGTGGCTCTAGAAGAGGAACCACCGGGCCCCTTTCGCTTTTTAGAAGCGGGTACGGCAGCTTTCTTTCCTCGTGATGACTACATTTTACTTGAAATAAAATAGAAAAAGAGAGAACTATATTATCAATACTCATAAAGTACTAAATAACAAATTAAGCTTAATCAAGAATTACTAAGTGCTTTATGCAAAGGGTAATTTCACTAACCTAGATACCATATTAGATTCATCCTAAGCAGAAATAATGAAGATAATGGTCGTTCTAGTGGGTTTTTATAATCAATGTATGCCTAAAGCCAATTGCATGGGATAGTTAAAAGTGGTAGCAAAAGAATGATTCAAAGTGGCATTATTCTAAATCAATAGATCATGGATATTGCATGGATATCAACTTAAGCATTGAGAATAAATAAAACATGGATGTATGAATAAAACTATGGAAATAAATAGAAACTAAATAAAATAGAAAAAATAAGTGTTAATAATAAAAAGGGAAGATAGAAAGGGGAACCGAATGAGTGAGATTAAGAGTGGAACACGGTTGTGGCGAGGCTTGTACGGGCGTGGTGGCATAGTGTAGGTCGGCGGTGGCGCTTGGGATGGCTGGTATGGATTATGGGTGGTGAGATTTTTAGGGTTTTAGTGGAGAAGAAGATGAATAGTGGGGGTTTTATATAGGATTTAGGGCACACGGGCCTGTGACACGCCTGTGTGAATCGTTTTTAGCCCGTGTGGTTCGAATTTCAAGGGTTTTGGCGCGCCTGAGTTGTGACACACGCTTGTGTTCCTAGAGCCTATTAGGGCACACGTCCGTGTCGCACGGCCGTGCCCTTCGATGTTCTCTTTTCCCACGCCCGTGTTAATTTAGCAGGTTTGACCACAGGGTTGGGACACGGGCATGTCGTACGCTCGTGTTGATTTCTCAGGATCGACCACGGCCTTGGGGCACGGGCGTGTCGCACGCCCGTGTTGATTTAACAGGATTGGCCACGGCCACCTCGCACGACCGTGGCGAGTTGTCGTAGCCCGTGTTGGGAAAATTTTTTTCTTGTTTGTGCACAGCTGTATCACACGACAGTGTCTTTGTCCATGGTGTCCACACGGCCTTAGGTACACCTGTGGGCATGGCCGTGTGGCATGAAAAACCTGCATTCAGAAGGTTAGTTGATGATTAGATGTTAAAAATTTTAATCAAAGAAATTTATACTAAGTCAGTGCTCAGGTTGCCTCTCGAGAAGCGCTTGTTTATAGTTTAAGCTCGACTTTTCTCAAGCTTGTTCGGTCACGGTGGTTTGAAGAGTTGAAACTCTTCTATCCTGCTTTCAATTTCATTATCAACATAAGGTTTGAGTCGAGTATGATTTACCTTGAAAGTGCTAAGTGTCTTATGTGTTATCTCGACTATACCATAAGGAAAGATTTTCATTACCGTGAGGGGAGGTATGTCACCTGTATAAAGTTTTGCATTCGAAATTTGAGGATCTTCCTCATCTAAGAATACCTTATCCCCTACCTTAAATTGATTCGTTTTTACCTTAGGTTCATCATTGTGATGCTCTGTTTCGGTATGGCATATTTTGGGTTTCTCTTGGCGGTAGTTCAGCCACTCATCTAGTTCCTCAATCTAGAGCATTCGTTTTTCATATACGTTTCCCTTGGATGGACTCGTCTGTGGTTGGGTCGTCTTTGTATGAATTGTATCCTACAAAGAAGGTTGGACGTTGAGATCATTCTTATTACAAGGACTTGTAACAATATTTTTATCATCAACAATCTATTCGAGTTTCAGGCTTGTAAAGTAACTTTGTCATCGCCTACACGAAGTGTAAGCTCGCCTGTGCCTACATTAATTATGGTTCTAGCAGTTGCTAAAAAGGGTCGTCTTAGGATTAAGGGTACATTGCTATCTCATCTATGTCTAGAACAACAAAGTCGACTGGAAATATAAATTTATCAATTTTGACAAGCACATCTTCGATTATACCCTTAGGAAATCTAATGGTTTTATCAGCCAATTGGATGCTCATCTTAGTTTGTTTAGGTTTCCCAAGGCCTAGTTGTTTAAACAATTTATATGGCATTACATTAATACTAGCCCCTAAATCAGCTAAAGCATTTTTAACATCTAAGCTACCAAGTAAGCAAGGAATTGTAAAACTCCCTAGATCTTTTAGTTTGTTGGGCAGCTTATTCTGTAAAATAGCTGAGCACACTGCATTCAGTTCCATATGAGTTGTCTCATCTAGCTTTCGTTTGTTCGTCAGTAGCTCTCTCAAAAACTTTACGGCATTTGGCATCTGCGAAAGAGCTTCAATAAACGGTAAGTTAAAAGTTTAAGGAATTTACAGAATTGTTCATCTGTGCTATCTTTCCTTAACGCATTAGGATATGAGATACGAGGCTTATATTCTTTGACAATTGCTTCTTTGGGACTTACCTCATCCTTACCTTTAATTACCAAAGTCTCCTTACATTGCTCTGGGTTGATTTTGGCTAACCCTTCCTCATCTATTGTATCTATGGCATTAATTTTCTCCTTAGGGTTAGTCTCGGTGTTGCTTGGTAACCCACCTTGTGGTCTTTCAGAAATTAGCTTAGTGAGCTGGCCTATTTGATTTTTGAGTCCTTGAATGGATGCTTGCTAGTTCTTAAGTGCTGTTTCGGTGTTCTGGAAATGGGTTTCTGACACGGCGATAAATTTTTTGAGCATCTCCCCAAGGTTCAGCTTTTTCTCTTGTTGGAACGGTGGCTGTTGAAATCCCGGAGGAGGTGGTTGCCTTTGATTTCCTTGTCCTCCCCATGAGAAATTTGGGTGGTTCCTCCAACCTGCATTGCAGGTATTACTATAAGGGTTATTTTGGGATCTAGAATTATTACCCATATAGTTGGCTTGCTCGGTTTCCATGCCATGTCCATAAGAGGAGTAATCGGAATTGTACATGTTTCCTTGGTTTGAGTCGCATTGCATCACTCGGTGTACTTGCGTAGGACTAACAAAATTATCAATCCTTTTATTTAAGAGATCTACCTGATTTGACAGCATTGTGACTGCATCAACATTAAAAACCCTGGCAGCTTTTTGCGGTTTTGTTCTCATGACTTGCCACTGATAGTTATTCAGTGACATCTCTTCTATAAACCCGTAAGCTACTTCTGATGTTTTGTTGTTGATTGTTCCATTAGCGGCTGGGTTGATCATCTGCCTCGTTGAGGGGTTCAAACCATTGTGAAAGGTTTGAACTTGTAACCACAGAGGTAATCTATAGTGAGGGCACCTTCTCAATAAGTCCTTGTATCTCTCCCAAGCATTGTAAAGTGTTTCTAAATCCATCTGCACAAAAGAAGAGATATCATTCCTTAATTTTGCTGTTTTAGCTGGCAGAAAATATTTAAGTAAAATTTTTTTGGTCATTTGTTCCCATGTAGTGATAGACCCTCGTGGTAAAGAATTTAACCACTGTTTACCTTTATTTCTCAAGGAGAATGGGAATAACCGAAGACGAATGGCATCATTAGAAACGCCATTTATTTTAAATGTGTCGTAGAATTCCAAGAAATTGGCTAAATGAACGTTAGGATCCTCATCCTGCAAACCATCAAATTGAACAAACTGTTGTATCATCTGAATAGTGTTAGGTTTCAATTCAAAATTATTTGCAGCAATAGTAGGCCTAACTATACTAGATTCAGTACTAGCCAAATTAGGTTTAGCATAATCATACATAGTGCGTGGAATAGGATTTTGCTCAACAGGATTCGCGGCTACCATAGGGGGTACCTGATTATCTTGATTTGCCTCCATCTCTTCAGTGGATTTGTGTTCTTCTTCCTGTCCTTGTTCTGGATACTGTAAGCTTCTTCTTATTTTTCTGCGATTTCTACGAACTGTAGCTTCTAAATCATCGTCAAAGAATAATGGTCCGCCTGGGTTTCTTCTAGTCATAAACTAGAGATACCTAGAAGGAAAAGGTAAAAAGAAAATTAAAAACCTAAAAGAAACAAAAAATAATTTGCAATAAAAGTAAAAATAGCTAAAGTAATAGGAATCGAGTGTTCCTAATATCTTAGTTCCCCGGCAACGGTGCCAAAAACTTAATCTGGTGATGATGAAGTAATAAAAACTGATCGCACCTATAAACTAACTAATATCATGATAAAGGCAAGTGCACCTATCGAACAGTAGTAGAGCTAGTGGCAAGACCGGAATATCGGATCCAAGCAGCTAAAAGTACTAGTAATGACTTTCTTCCTATTATCTAGCCTAAAAATAAAGAGGTGGATTGTGTAAACTAATTAACGCTAAACTAAACTAAGGATGCGACAAAGAGTAAATTGGGAAATTACTTTTGGGAAAACTGATTGATGAGGGCAATTCCTAAGGAAGAATCCACCTAGACTTCACTTGTTATCTAACTCTGAACTAGATGATTTCTTCATTTGACTTGATCCGTAGAGATCCCTAAATTATGTTAATACCTCCATCGAGGATAAGAACAACTAATCCTAGGTTGATTAATTGAAATCTCTTTCTAATTAAAACCCCTAGTCTTGCATTAACTCGATCTATGGCTCCCCATATTAGATTTGACTCTAATCTAATAGATTTTCGTCGTCCTATGTCTAGGATTGCGATCAACTTCGCTTAATTGTGTTGGATCTACTCCTATACAGGGACTTTTGCTCCTCTATATAAGCACATTCAACTTAAATTAATATCCCGGAAATATCAATTCAAAAGTTAAAAGCACAATTAAGAACAAATCAAATATTTAACATATAGTTCAGATAACAATAACAAGATTCATCTTAGGTTTCATCCCCATTAGATATTTGGGGTTTTAGTTCATAATTATAAAAAGAAACATCTCAGAATAAATAAAATAACAAAACATAAGAAAACCCAAAACCCCTGAAAGGATAGAAGGGAGATCCTCTGTCTTGATGTAGATCCTAGCTTCTGAGATAGATCAATCGGCTTTCCTTCGAGTAATTCCCTTCCTTTAGCTCTCCGTCTTGGCAGGAGGACTGAGTTGGAATTGTCTTGTACCGTCCCCTTTATTGTACCCCTTTGTTGTTGCCTCCTAGGGTCTTTATATAGAGTTTAGAATGTCTTTCTTAGCCCCTAAGTAGCCTTTTCTGAAGGAAATTGAACTTCATCATGACAGGGACACGCTCGTGTGCCACGCCCGTGTGCCATGCCCGTGTGAGTAGATGTGGAGGCTATGCTTGGGCCTGTTAATGTGGCACGGCTGTGTGACACGCCCGTGTAACGAACTTCCAGGCTGTGTTGATTATTGATTTCGGCCCGATTTGCTCGTTTTTGGCCCGTTCCTTACTCTTTTATCTTCCTTATGCTGACCTAAGTATAAAACATGAAATTTAAGGATTAGGAGCATAAAATTCCACAAATTCAATGATAATTCATCCAGAAATTAGGCTAAGCATGAGGTAAAAATATGTATGATTTACGGTTTATCAGTCGCCCTTCCACACGGGTGTGTCGCCTTTCCACACGAGCGTGTGCCCTGTTTTTAATGGAATTTCTTGAAAGATTTCTAAGTGCCCGAAATGGTCTCGATTCATTTTTAAACCACGTATTAAGCCTTGTAGGCCTTTATTGAGGTTTGTAGGACGTTGTTTGAAAAAAATTTAAATTGGGACGAACTTGAGTGGTTTAATATTGAGATTTTTGCATGCGTTTTAGTGAGGTAACGCCTCATATCCTTTTCTGATGTCGGATACGGGTAAGGGGTGTTACACATATGAGTTTCTGTTTAACCCTTATGGGTTTCTGTTCAGCTCTATTGAGCTCCTGTTTAACCCCTATGGGTTTCTGTTCAGCTCTATTGAGCTTCTGTTTAACCCTTATGGGTTTTTGTTCAGCTCTTGTGAGCTTCCGTTCAACCCTTATGGGTTTCTGTTTAGCACTTTTGTGCTTCTGTCCAGCCTTCGGGCTTGTGAAAATGATGTACTCATATCCAAGTTATTCTTCGAATGGTAAGTTATCGGGAGTTGTCTTAAATGATATATGTATATGAAGAAACAGTAAAAGAATAATATGCATCATGGAATGTATATATATATATATATATATATATATTAATAACTTGCTATGTTGGTACATGGAAATTATGTAAGTTGAAACGGGTAATAAATTCAAGTGTGACATGTTGAGATAATAAGGTTATTGATGTTGAAATTATATGAAATATGTTTAAGCACGCTAACAAGTGTTGTTGTTTGATTCTTAGGTAAGTGCCAAACTACTAGTTGAATGATAATATATTTAATTATAAGATGCATTGAAATGGTAAGTGCTCAAAATGAAAATATGCTTGTGCTCATGAAAGAATGGTAAGGTTTAAGTTATGCAATTTCTTATGAAATGAGTTATCATGTGATTAATTCGAAAAAGGTCTATGTTCAAATGCACTAGCTAGTGGCTATGGTTGAATGCTTATGATTGGTGTGTTATGTATATGGAATGAGTGTGGAAAGTAAAGAAACGCAAATGAAGATAAAGGAATTTTGGAAGAGCTAAAGTTGTTTAAAATCCTACTATGCTAGGAATAATGTGTATAGGTGATTCTGTAGATTTATTCGCTTAGTGAGTTGCTAAATATAACTTCATAAGTATTGTTGTATCAATATTGGATTATTCTTGATATGTATAAATTTTATATTTGAAAAGAAGTATTATGATTAAAGTTTATACGAGCTTACCAAGCATTCATTGCTTATGTATTTGTTTTCCTTTATTTTACGGATTATCGGAAGCTCGATTGGGTTGGAAGCTTGTCGGGGTTGTATCACACTATCCATCAGTTCTATCGGTACTTTCGAATGTTGTGATTTTGGTTATAATGGCATGTATAGGTATTTTGTTTAAAGATGGCCTATATGTAATTTATTGAGTTTAGCCACTTATTTTGACTTGGTTTGGATGTCTAATTATGGCTTGTAAAATGGTCTGTTTTCATCCACACGGGTAGAGAGACGAGTGTGTGTCTCAACTGTGTGTGACACATGGCCAGGTGACACAGCCGTGTCTCCCCTGTATCTAAAATTTGCAAAAAACAGAATGTTCACATGGCCTAGCACATGAGCGTGTGACTTGGCCATATGACCTAAGTTAGTATACTCACACGAGCACATACACGAGTTGGGACATAGCCATGTGTCCTTATTTCGAATACCCACATAGCCTAAGACACGGGCTTGTCTCCAAACCATGTGAGTCATATGGCCTGGCTACACGGTCGTGTGACCCTTGCAGTATTGAAAATTTTAAATATTTCTAAATTTGTTTTGAACTTTCCACTTAGTCCCTATTTGTTTCTAATGCACAATTTGGGCCTCGAGGGCTCATTTAAGGGACAATATGTATGATTTTGATTGGTTTCTAATATGAATGCTAGATGAAATGAAATGTCTGATAATTAATTTGTAAACTTCGGTAATGCTCCGTAACCCTGTTCTAGCAACAGATTCAGGTTAGGGGTGTTTAATGTTCATTACTTCTTTATGAAGTATTCTCTCTCTATATAAGGATGAGTTGAGGGGGAAAATCCTCTATCCTTTAAGATGAGCCGGGAATAAGAGGATCAGCTTTGAGATACCCCTTGAAATGTAAGTTTCCCAACCTCGCATGCATTAGGGTAGATCTATTAAGCTTAGTAACGAAAAAGGTAAAGATTTTCTTAGTGATTCTAGTGTTTAAAAGTTAAAAGAAATGAGTTAAGTGGATAGATCTTGATAAGTTTTCTATGGTTTAATGTTTAAGGGTTGTTGGTCTACTCGAAGAAAGCCTAGGTTTTATATTGAAGCTGTAAAAGTTGAGGATATCGTGAGGGTCCTGTGAGTACTTTGTGGATCTCTAACAGATCTCTTTCTGCATACATGTATGTTTGTTTATATGTTTTTCTCTCTGTGTTAATGATTGTTGTGTGAAATGAGAAAGAAAGGCATGCAAGTGTAATATGTCGATTCTGTGATAATAAATGTTTGATGAACTTGCATATGATGCTTACGTAATGTTATGTGCCTTTGTTAAGAAAGAAATGTCTGCACAATGGATGTGTAAAGAAGGCATGAGCCTGTTTATATGTTTTTACTCCATAGAAGAAAGTGTCAGTGTAAACAATGCACCTGAAAGTATGTTTTTGTCCGCTATAACTAAGTATGTACATGCATAAACACACCTGAAAGCATGTTTCTATTTGTCATGAGCAAGTCTGTGCATAATGTACAAGTTACATGATAAGTGTATCTGTATGTAGAAGTCAGTTGCAATGAGTCAGTAAAGCATGAGTCTACATGTTAAGTCTGCTTGCGTGTGAGCTTGTCGGGACACTAAACACGAATTTTGATAAGGAAATGCCATGCTCATGGCAAGAAGACCATATAATGTAAGACCTAGTTTGAGACTATGGTATCATATAGGGAAGTGAAAACCACCTAGTGTAAAACCTAGTCCGGGACTATGGCATCATGTGGGGAAATAATACAAAGGACAATTGGGTAAATACCAAGTGATGAAGGGAAAACCTTAAGACATTGTGTTATGCAAACCCCTAGTGTCGAAAATGTCATTTATCGAAATATAGAAGCCTTTGTAGTTGTTCTCTGATAAGTGAAAGCCTTTATGGCTGTTCTCGAATAAGTGGAAGCCTATGTGGCTGCTCTCTATTATACGTGAGCCCTTGCAGCTGATTCTGTTAAATGCGCCTTCGTGATGAAGTATGTTATATGTGAGCCCTTATGGATGATTTTGTTAAATGCGCCTTTGTGACAAAGTCTGTTATATGTGGACTCTTCTGTGGCTACCTAGTGTATGTGTTAGACACCTTTATGGCTATCTAATGATTTATGAAAGCCTTTGAGGCTATCTATTGATCAAGCAAGTGTTTGAAGCTTCCAGAGACAAAAGGAAGACATCTGAAGTCAAGAATATGCCTTAGTGGCACAGTCTATGAAATGACCTCGGGACGATGATTCAAAGGCAACATCGAATTGGTGAACTTTGAATGAAAGATTGGCGAGGAACGTTTCATGCTGAGAGATGGACTGTAACGACCCATTTTTCATTAAATCAGAATAGTGGTTTCGAAACCACAAATTTGAGGTCAAAAAATTATTTTAATATTATTTTATGTGTTTACAACATGTTAGCATGTATGTTTGAAAGTTTCGTGAATTAATTTTATCGATTGAATGCTTAATTCGGTAAAAAGGACTAAATCGTATAAAAGGAAAAAATTATGTTCTATTAGTTTAAAGTGCTAAATAGCTATGAAATTGAAAGGTTCCTTATGATGAAATTAGACCATTGGTTGTGTAAGTGGACAATTATGGACATTATATATGTGATTTTATAATGTTTTCATTAAGGTTAATAAAGTAAATTAGTAATTAAGTAATATATTAAGTAAAATAAAAAAAAAAGTATCATCTTTTTATCATTCTTATTCAACTAAAATTAGAGGAAGAAGAAAGCCATTTAGGGTTTGAACATTTTGGCACTTTAAATTCTTGATTAAGGTAAGAAATTTGCCCCATTTTTGATGATTTCTATGTTTTTGTGATCATTGTAACTAGTACTAGCTAGCCCAGGGACTATTTTGTAAAACTGTTAAAATTTTGAAAGTTTCCATTGATGAATTTTGATGTGTTTTGATGATTGATGATGAATTATGAATATTGGTTGATAGTTTTACATGTTTTGTAAAGTGATTTTGAGTGAAAATGCAAAATAGGGGTTAATTTGTGAAAATATGAAAATGTGTGTTAAATGTGTGAAAAGTGATAAATATGGGCTGCTAGGGCATAAGAGTAATTCGACTAAGCATGGGTATCTTAAAATTTGTATGAATTTGTGATTTTATGAAATAAGGACTAAATTGTAACAATGTGAAAGTTTAGGGGCTATTGTGCAAAAATACCTAAATATGCATTTTTGGATTAAATTGAATGAATATAGGATTAAATGAGCTAAATTTGATTACATATAGACCAATAAAGAAAGAATTCGGACTTAGATCAGGGAAAAAGCAAAGTGATTGAATAGTCGGGCCGATTCATAATTTCCATGTCCAAGGTAAGTTTGTGTGCTAATAAATGCTGTTAAATTGTGTTATAAATGTATTATTTTTATTGAATTGAATTGCAAAGTTGGTTGAATGTGAGATATGAACATAATTGACAGAGATACGACAACCGAAAGTCCCGTATGAACCTTAAGAATAGTATAGGATACAAGTGTCATGACATTAGGGTTATTGAGATTACGTGTAAGACCATATCTGGGATATGGCATCAATGTGAGCTTTTGTGTAAGACCATAGTTGGGCTATGGCATCGATATGAGATTTAGTGTAAGACCATAGCTGGGCTATGGCATCGATATGAGATTACATATAAGACCATATTTGGGATATGGCATTGTACTATGAACGTGTGATTCCCGTGTATCCTTTAGTAATTCCGAATGGTTCAACGAGCTTAATCGAGACGAGGATGAATGTAAGATCCACTTAAGTGATACAGGTGTGTATGGAAACTATATGAGTATCAAATGGTGATAACTTGATAAATTCATGCTTATTAATGTATCCAAATATGTAAAAGGTTTGTGATTAGATATAGTTAATATTTGCTATGTTCTTATGACTAAATTGCATTCATTTGATATGCTAAGTTTATTATCATACGAGCTTACTAAGCTGCAAAGCTTACTCCATTTTACTTTCCATGTTTTATAGTGAAATCGAGTTAGCTTGGATCCGGAGATCATCAGAGACTTCATCGCACTATCGAACATCTATTTTGGTACTTTTGAGATTTTGTATATATGGTATATGGCATGTATAGGCTTTGGTCTTTTGGTATGTTTGATGGAAGTATGTTTTTGGCCATTTGAGATGGCTTGTAAATGATATATGGTGATGTGCATATATTGCCTTGTGAAATGGCATATTTTGATATGGTTGATGTTGTGGTTGTGTGATGCAAATGGTTAGTTAGTATGAGGTAATTTATTTGTTGAGATTGATTTGTTGTGAATTGGTTTTGGGTAGATGAATGAGTTGAATATATGAAAAGTTATATAGGTGATATATAGCTAGTGAAGCATGTTATTTTGGTATGTGTTTTGGTTATGTAAATGGTTGTGATATGTGCTTTGAAATGGTTGTTATTGGTATGGTATATTTTGTACTTAATTGAGGTTGAATTGGCTGTCTATTGTGTTATGAAATGGTACCTTTTATGCTTGTGTAGGTGTGCACATTTGGGGTGGCAAAATGGCTTGGTAAATAGCCTATTTTTGTCTACATGGGCAGAGACATGGGTATGTGTCTTAGCTGTGTGCAACACACGGTCATGGTACACGGTCGTGTGTCCCTTGAAGCATTTAATAGAAACAAGTCAGTGAGTTACATGGCCTAGACACACAAGTGTGTGGTCCATCGTGTGACATTAGTTAGAGAGTTCCATGGGGTAGGACACGGTCTGGGACACCGCTTGGGACACGGCCATGTGCTTCCATTTCGAATGTCCATACAGCCTATGAGACGGGCATGTCTGGTGGCCATGTGAGACACACAGCCTATTCACACGGGCGTGTGTCCCCTGTTTGAGAAATTTTCTATGTTTTTCCAAAATTTTTCCTGAGTTATCGGTTTAGTCCCGTACCACTGCTAATGTATGTTTAGGGCCTCGTAGGCTCATTTAAGGGACAATGTGATTATGTTTGAATGAGAGATGTTTGTGTATGATAATGTATGTGAAATGAATGTGTATGTAGCACCCCTTACTCGTATTCAACACCGGAATAGGGTATGAGGCATTACCGGACTTATCACACGAACAAACATACAATTTCGAGTCATAAATTTACGTCCAAATTAAAACCATTTGCATTTAATCATAAAGTCCCTGATATGAGCCTACAAGGCCCAAAACATATGTTGGAAGTGGTTTAGGATTAAACCGAGAACTTTAGAAAATTTTACAAAACTTAGAAAATTTTCCACTAAACAGGGGAGTTCATAATTAGCTCATTTGGAAGGTTAAACAAGATGCCATAGCCATTACAACTGTTTGAATTGATCAAGAGTTACATAGTTTTAATTAGTTTAATTAAAACTCAATTGAATGTATGTCCATTCAGTTAGACTTGTTATACTCCTATAAATACTTTGATTTTAGATTGATGTAGAGACTTTTTGAACATTTGGACACCTTAATGAAAATTACATCATTTTGTGAGAAAACATTTCTCTCATATTTCGTTGAATACTTGTTGGCTTATCTAGGTCACTAGTGGCATCAACCTGCCTTCTTCTTTATCCCGAACTTATCACTATCAAATAGTGTGGCGTTCACCCTTATACCAAGGTTCCTACTTTGCTAAGTAGTGGGTCGAGGTTCTCCTATTCTCCATCCGACCACCTTGAAAACTTATAAGCATTTGGGTCGATATTTTCTAATATTGGTTCGTGCTTGTTTTTGAGAACATTTTCATTCCATTCCATTCCCATCATTTCATTTCAACATAATTGAACCATCAGTTCACTTCACATCCGTTGTTTGTTATCCAATTGCTATATTTATCTCCATCTTGTATTACTTTTCTATAACCGAACCTACATAAACTTCATATCCATAAACCCATCTTTGAACCCTTTTTACATAGCTTCCGCCATTATTCACTTAAACATCCTTTTAACAAATCGAACGATACTTCTTTGTAGACGATCGGGCAAACACATATACGACTTGACTCATCACTGAGGCGGATCGTATCAGGTCACACGCCTGTGTGGGCAGGCCGTGTGGTCACACATGCCCGTGTCCCGACTTCGTGTAACTCTCTAACTTGTAACCCATGACCAAATTGAGATCACATGGCCAAGCCACACGCCCGTGTGTTAGGCCGTCTGGAAAATTAATTTTCACAAAAATAGGTGCAGACTTCACACGGCCAGGGCACATGCCCGTGTCCAAGGCTGTGCCATCCACACGGCTGAGACATACGCCCGTGTCTCTTCCCATGTGCTCATTCCTGAGCATTCTATTTCTAAAAATTAGGGTGCAGGGACACACGGCCTAAACACATGCCCGTGGGACTGACCGTATGTCACACATGGCCTAGACACATTCCTGTGTAGACAAAATAAAGGCTATTTACCAAGCCATTTTGCCACCGTTTAATGCACACACCTACAAAACATAACATAACACCAATCCAAGCATATACAAACATCCGAACATCCACAACCAATACATCAACACATCATTTATGAAGGGCATCATCATATGATTATACTTATAACCAATTTTGGCCCATTTCCAATTGCCTTATACAATTTGAATATCTAACCATTATAAGCCAACACATTTGCCAAATCAATTATGACATATAACAAAATGACCAAGTCCCTATACATGCCATACTTTCAAAAATACTAAGATCATCAATACCCAAAATAAGAGTTTGATAGTGTGATTCGAATCTCCGACGATGTTTGATCTGAGCTAGCTTGGCGACACTATAAAACAAGGGAAAGAAAAAGAAGAGAGTAAGCTATATAGCTTAGTAAGTTCATATGCAGATAATAAGCATCTTAACCACATAATTATCATGCAATTCATATAATAGGAGATAACATAAATGTCATTAAAATTTTATAGTCATAACTTGCTCAATCACAACCTTACCAAGAGTTCATCATTTCCCGAGTTCATTACTTATGAGTTTTACGTACATACCTGTACCAACTCGTAACACAACCATATACTTTACATCTTTGGCATTCCCATTAAACACTTGGAATATTAACGGATACTCGAAAATCTTGCACATAAGTGCCAAATATGTAGCCAAAGTTACCTCATATCTCAAAAAACACAGAGACTCACTCTCGAGCTATTCACGGGCCTGCTCACACAAGCTCTCAATCGAGACATAGCTGCACAGTGCTGCTCACACAAGCTGTTAGGTATTCGCAACATATGTCAGAATACCCAACCACTGGTAGGATGTACAAGACTAGCACTCGGACCACATAAACATAGATATATACATGGGTTCCTAGTGACATGTCACTTGTATCTTATTCTATTCCTAAGGTTCAACCGAGATTTCTCACTTGTCGATGCTTTGCAGAATACTTTCAAAGAGTCAATCGCACAATTCATGCAATATTAAATCATTTAAACATAATATAACAATGCATTATTTACATACAAACTTACCTTGGTACAAAAATAGTGAAATGGACCTAATCATCAAATACTTTGTTTTTTCCCCGATCTACGTCTGAACCTCGTTTCTCTTGATCTATAATAACAAATTTAACTTATTTAATCATCACATTATTCAAGTCAGCCCAAAAATCATATTATGGAAAAATTACATTTTTACCCCTAACTTTTCAACTTTTTACACTTTAGTCCCTAGGCTCGTAAAATGAATTTCTTTCAATTAATTCATTACCAAGCCTAGCCAAACCTTTTTCATGCTCATAACAGTCCACATTTTTCATTTATTCACATTTTCTACACACATTTTACAACTTTTACAAATAAGTCCTTTTTGACATTTTTACTGAAAATAACTTAGCAAAAGCCATTTATCTTACAACTAACATACATTTTCTACAATTAGACATCAAAATACATGCATGTCTAACATGGGTAAAATTTTAAACTTTGCTAATACTTCAAAATAGTCCTTGGAAAAGCTAGATTAGGTTACAAGGATCTCAAAAACATAAAAATCATTAAAAATGGGACAAATACGGACTTATGATCAAGCTTGAAAGTGGCCAAAACCCTAGCTATGGAGATCCTTAAAATTTCAGCTATGGGGGATGAAATTGAGAAGATGGACATCTTTTATTTGTTTTATTTTGTCTTTATTAGCCAAATGACCAAAATGTCTTTAATGACTAACTTTGAGATTTTACCTTATCAAGTCCATTTTTGTCCATCCTATGGTATAAGGTCTAATTACCTTTTAAGGACCTCCAATTTAAAATTTTGATTACAAATAAGCACTCGTAGCTTCTAGAAAACACATTTTGCACCTATTGCAATTTAATCCTATTAGGCAAATTGGACACTCTATCGATAAAATTTCTTCACGAAACTTTCACGCGATCATTCAATCATACGGTAAACCTTAAAGAAATAATAAAATAATTATTTCTACTTCAAATTTATGGTTTTGAAACCACTATTCTAATTTGACCCTAAAACGGGCTGTTACAGTGTAAATGATGTAATAAGTTTAGTAATGCCTTTTACCTTGTTCCGGTAATGGATATGGGTTAGGGGTGTTACATGGACAAATCCTACCGTGTTCACAAAATGAAAGGTGAAATGGTGTATGTCAAGAGTTTAGGACTACAAGTAAGTTGAACGATTCTGACTAACGTAAGAATGTTTACAAAATACAAAAAAAGTGAAGGTATGTTAAGATTTAATACATGTTCTTGCTGAGTTTGATGAGTATTTGTTTGGTTCCATAGACTAAATTATAGTGTTTACATTTAATGTGAAATGACGAATGAATGTATGATAATGCCTCATTAAGTTCTTGCGAACTTATTATGGATGCATTTGATTGTAGGATCTATTAGAAAGATAGGAGATGAGAGACTATGCCATACGAGCGGTGGTCTGTGCTGATAATCATACAGAGAAGAGAAAGATTGTGGCAGAGTTACTATCCATGCCAAAGGAAAAACTAAGAGAAGTCATGCGGCTAGTTAAGAGTAATGAGACACACGAGTTTATAAGGAAGGCCTGATGACGAAGTTAATGTCTGAGCATAAGTTGTAATACTCTGTTTCTATATAAACAACAGTAAGGGAAGAATGATAGTTGTATTATACAAAATGTAAAGACGAACACATGTTGTACTTAGATAAATTTCAATAATACACACAAGGCTATTTAGTGTAAAAGTAAAATAAATTTTATTAAACATTGTAAGAATAAAACATAGGAATGTATAGAAAGAGTTTAGGTTACGTCTGTTCTTAGGCATAACACCCAATACTCAGATCCGATTGATCGGGTCCGGTGGAGGGTGTTACATGGTCCCTTCTCAAAATCCCAAAATCCCCTATTTACTTGCAATGCATAATAATACAAGTAAGTTTTAAAAAGCTTAATGAGTCTTCATACCTTACCAACATAACGATAATACGATTGCACTTCGTGGTTAGGACTTCATGATTGTCTTGCCCGTATTACAATAGTATGCCATCCTCTTTGTCACAATAGATAATTCCTTAATGGTTTTCCCTTATAATCCCATTTTTTATTTATTTCATGGTTCATCATGGATCTACCTCTTCAAAAGGGAAATCCTTGCGCACTCTTACATGTGAGCTGTAAGAGATACTCCGACAATTCTTATATATTCACATAAGACCATACTTGGTGAATAGTCCCACTTGTAGACTATTAATAGTGGTTTATCTTACTAGAGTCAAACTGTATTACAATCCTCCTGGTGGTTTTCTCTTTAAAATAGTTGACTTTTAGGCAGATTCTTAACAGTGAATCCTCTATTTGTGGAATCATACTTATGAGATAGTCATGGTGGACTATAATATCTTTCTTATACAATTTCGCATAAATAAATAGCTCACACAGTATTTCAGGCACAAGCTTACTTAGATAAAGAGTTTTTTCATTTCAGAAGTATAGAAGAATACTTTTGTACCATCTCCAAAAGGATTTGGCAAACTGTCAATGTATGATATGACTTCCATACAATTTACCTATACAGTGGGATCGAACATAGATTGTGCTACTAGAATGTAGACTCATTCTTTGCAGACTTTTAAATTCAAATTCTCCTACGACTCTCACCAAAGTGAATTTTATAGCTACTGTAGGTGCAAATCTATAAGAATAAGGCTGGAGGACCGTCATAACTTATATCTGCCTCACCTTATCTGCTAGCACAAGCACAATTGCCTTATCATAATAATAGATCACCCCTTTTCAGAGTCATACTAGCGGACATAGTGTGGAATCATATTCACAAGATAGTTCTGGCGAACTTTCCTCACAACTATAGTCTTAGCAGACTTCTAATCATCCCACTAAGGGCTCTCATACGTCCCACAGAAAGGGCTTTCAATCGTCCCAAAAGGGGCTCTCATATACGAGTGCACACTGAATCCCCATATTGTTTAATATCCTTTCTTGGTTCAGTCCAATCGAACCTCCCTAAAAGCCACATATATAAAATGCATATACAATCCATACATGGCCATCCAAACCTCCTTAAAGCCACATAAATAGAATGCATATCATACACACTTTCAACCAATAATTACTATTTATCACACGCCAATCATTTTGTTGATTCATCATAATCATACTACTGATCATTCGTATCAATTCGATGCTCAACAATACATCACGCCAAACCTTTCACTTACTTAACATAGTTAACTCATAATAAGTTGCATACCATAACACATACAATCACCATACATCATTAATTTGCCATAGCATACTCATAATTTGTAAGTTCATCACACATTACATGCAACATAACACCTCTACTTACAAACATAGAATGATTTTTCACTTTCCTAACAATGATTCAACCAATTTTAACACGCGACCTTCAAATAGGAATATCCATTTAAGAATTGAGTTATAGAACTCACTTGAAAGTTGATGCCAAATCCATCTAGTAAGCCTTTTGCCCTTGCTACATGAGCCTTGTGACACCCCTATCCCGTAACCATTGCTGGAATAGGTAAGGGGCATTACCGGACTTGTAACACAGATCATAACAAAAAAAATTTAAACTTTAGAATCAATAACATAGTTCTATAATTATTCACCCAATCATGCTTTAAAGCCCATATAAAGGTACATACATTCACTGAGGATCAAATTGAAAACATATGAAAGATAAAGAAATCTTTGAGAAAATTTTCAAGTTAGGGACACACAGTTGTGTCCCTAGCCCATGCATACCAACACGATCGTGCCCCACAAGACACGCCCAAGCACTCAGTCCGTTGTTGAAACTGTCTAACCCCACACGGTCACCAGACATGCCCGTGTGTCCAGTCCGTGTACAACACTGTCAATTGTCACATGGCTACCAGACATGCCTGTGCATCTAGGCCGTGTGCAAGACTGCCTAAAATATATTAGGTGCAGGGGTTACATGGCTGAGTCACACGCCCGTGTGCTCAGACCGTGTGGCACAATGTAGGCTTGGTTTAAGCCATTTTGCCACCTAAATGGATCATCCCTACAAGCATCACAATAACCATAGCAATTCATGCACCAATTGGCAATCAAAATAAACATTTCAAATATATAATTTGCAAACATTAATCCTCATCTAAACATGTACCATATATGCACCATTCTATACCAAATCATTCATCAGCTCAATAGCTAGTAATGCTACTCAAAAACATCATAACACTTTGCAATTTATCACATAAGGACACCTCATAATAGTCATTCAAAATAGGTTAAACATATACAAAACAAGCCACATCTCATAGCTTGAATAAGTGCCCAAAAACATACCACATTCATTGGCAAAACTAACCATAAACATTAACTTAACAATTAGCCTATACATACCATGACCATATCATTAACAAAATTCAAAAGTACCAAAAGCTTGATGGATAGTGTGATAGAAATTCTCCAACTTTTTCGAAAATCGAGCTAGCTTCTGAATCTATAAAACAAAGGAAAAGTAAACGGAGTAAGCTTTAAAAGCTTAGTAAGCCCGTATAACGTAGAATTAAACTTACCAAACATTAGAGATAAGCTCATAACTAATGTCAAAACAAGTCATAAGCTCATATTGCCTAATCATCAATCATACACAAGTTAGTGCTTGCAAAATCTTGTAATCAATCATTCTCCAAATGGATCATTCACATAACACAAGCATATATCATTTATTTATGATGTACAATTCAAGTAATTCATATCATATAGTTCATATAAATCATGAAGCTCATGTAACTTGTAATTCATATACTCTTTAATCATCACGAAACATGTATCAATAATTGCCCGTTGAACCTTTATGAACATCGAATGATACTCGAGTGATACACACACAGTGTATATACGTAAAACTGGTAATCCATCAATGCATCATGTATGCTCTTTCGAGCCTGTAACGGCAAGCCCGAGGGTTGAACATGTGATCTCGAAGGATGAACGGTAAGCCCGTAGGCTGAACGGTAAGTCTGAAGACTGAACATGAAATCCCGAAGGATGAACATATAGCTCATGAGCTGTGGTGAGTCCGCAACAAATGCAGGAGCTCAAACCACCTTGTAGCCCTAGTGACATGTCACTTGTATCCTACGACTTTCTACGGTTCGAACGAGACTTGGTAATCATTTGGACATATAACCAATTTGTATTTCAATTCATTATTTCACATTTACACCATACCAAATTCATCATATATCAAATAGGCAAACTTGAGTCTATGGTTCATTATGCATTCATACAGCATTAAAACAACAATTATAAACCTTAAACAAGTTTGATTCTAATTATACGAACTTACCTCAATTTCCCGATATCTACTCGTATACCTTTTGTTTTCCCCGATCAAGTTCCAGGATTTGATTGTCTTTATCTATAGTAATACAAATTCAACTATTTAATTTAGTCCAAAAACATGTATTTTGGCCTATTTACAAACTAGCCCTTAACTTTTAATCACTTACAATTTAGTCTATTAAACAAAAAATAGCAAATTACACTATAAGACCCTCAATTCATCATAGCTGAATATTCATATACCTCATATAAGCACATATAAGTCATTTATTTACAATTCCAACCACAAAAATTCTACCTTTTTCAATTTAATTCTTAAAACTCATTTTCATCAAAAATTATTTTATAAATCTTGTATATTTTCAAACAACCATTAATAATTCACCACTATTCATCAAAATAAACATGTATTCATCAATGGCATATTTCAAAAACTTAGCCAATTTCAGAAATTGAGGTATGAGTCAGCTAGTATACAAAGCAATGAACTCAAAAACGTAAAAATTATCAAAAACTTATTACAAAACATACCTTAATTAAAGATCAAAGTAGTCGAATACAAAAGCTTCCTAAACCCCTTTTTGTTTTGTTTAAAATCTGTGAAAGAAGAGTAATGAAATGAAGCATTTTATGTTTTATTAAACCATTATAACTTATAATTATAAAATACCTTTTATTACCTTTATAAAACTATTTAAAAACCATGCATTTAAAGGCCACTACCGTCCATGCATTACAATAAGGGTAAATTTCATTTTAAGGACTTCTAAATATAAAGCCAAGGTCATTTTAGCCCTTTATGCAATAGAATTCCTATTTATCGCTTTATGCAATTTAATCCTTTTTACTGAATTAACTATTTAAACAATAAAATTTCTATACGAAACTTTCTCACCATATATCTATATTGCTGTAAAACATATTATGTAACGCCCTAATTTTTGGAATTTTTCGGGTTTTCGAGATTTTTGGTAAAGTTTTGAAATTTTGGTGTTCTGGATACTGAAATTGTGTTTAAATGTGTTAGTGGGCCTTTAGAAGGCCTAAGCCTAAGTTAAAACCTGGCAGAAATATCAATTTTGGATTTAAAGTGAAAGGGGACTTGGTTAAGTGGGCTTTTAAGAGAAACTTCGTAAATTATGACACAAAGAGGGCCTTGGTAAAGTGGCAAGGTAGCGCCACTAAGTTCCTAAAAAAGTGGCGTATAGACTGAGTTTAAGGGCCAGGGTTCAAGTTGCAAGGTAAGCAGATGGTATTTTTAATTTTTGGGCATGTGCCGGGCATGTGAGTAAACTCAAGTAGGAATCAGCTAGGGCCTTAGGGAGGTTGGGCTGATTGGTTAAGTGGTCATTAGAGTTAGCTTTATTTCTTTTTCTGTCTTGGTGAATTAGGGTCAACCACCTAAAGTTCTATTCTCTTCTTAGTTTCACAAAAAGTGACCGAAAACGCAAGACAAGCCTCCCCTGTGCCAATTTCTTCTTTTTCTTCTCCTTTCTCCTTCATTCTTTTCTTTTTCTTTTCTTCTCTAGCTGAATCTAAACTCCCTATTCTCTTCTTTTCTTCTCTTTTCAGTTGACCAAAATCTTGAATAAAGCATTAGTGTTGAGCCGATTTCTTTTTGACCGAAAGTTATTCTTGTGTCGATTTCTCCAAGCCAAATCCTTCTATTCTCTTCATCCCTTTTGGTTGATTTACACACCCTCTAAACCCATAGCCTCTGTCGACAACATCACTTCAAAACCCCCACACCAAATCGTCTCCCTCTTCACAGTGTTAAAAAGCCGAAAACACTATAGTTTTTAGGGACTTGTAGCCGAATCTTTAGATCTCTAAAGATTCAATCTCTGCTAGTGTTTAGGAGCTAGATCTGCATTAGATCTGAGTAGAAACGGAAGGGGAATCTGTGGTAAGTACTCAACATCTCAGATCTATTCATTATTTCGGGATTTAGAAAAGCTGAAATCCCTAAAAGTCTTAGGGAGGCTGTTGATTGGGGCTTAGGGCTCTGCAAGTTATTAACAAATGATTATTTTGGTGATAGTGTGTTCTAGAGGCGACTGATCGAAGGCTTGGACAAGTGGAATGACTAGATCTAGATCTAGTCTCTAGTTTCGGCAAAGGTAAGATCTCAAGGGCCTTAGGTGGTTATGGTCAAATATGGTAAGTGTTTATTAGGATTGGTTATTGTTGATTTGTAATCTAAGAGTTCTAGAGACCGATTGTAGGATATCGTGGGAGATCTCGTTAGCAGTCGTCGCAAATTAGGTATGTATTGAACACCCTCTTGTAGTTCAATTCGGCAAAAGCCAAAATGCCAAAATTCTGGCATTTCGTGGGTTTGTGAGCGTGTGAATGCTCATAAGTCGTTTGGGAATCATTGGATCCGTAATCGCGAGTGGTAAGTTAGTTGAATGTGCAATTTCGTGCACTTTAGTAAATTGGGCCTTGATGGGCTAAAATTGGACCCAACGGGCCCATTTGGGTAAAAATAGGCAATAAATGCGTACGGGTAGACTGTAGGTCTAAAAACTGCTAAAACGGGTAAATCAATCGTAAAATTTGGACTAGATGGGCTAAATTAGCTAAATGGCACTGCAGGGCCCATTAGGGGTTTTAGGGCCCAATGACTGTAATCTGCTAAAATGGGCTAAATAAGCTACCGAGGTAAAGGTTAGTCTATTACTGAATAAAATGAGCATGAAAACCCTAAAAACTGGTATAATTACTGAAATATCCTTGTAGGAACGAAATGGCTATTTTACCCCTAGGTGCTAAATGACCGTTATACCCCTAGGGCTAAATTTGACTGAAATGCGTGATTTACTGTTTCTGTTTACTATATGCCATATCATGAATATCTGTTGTATAGGGCTAGGTTATTGATAGAGGAAGTTCTGAAAGTGGCTTGACCACTTACTGGAGGCTTTGCCTCATCTTACTGTTATTTGAGTAGCTATGCTGCAACTGTGGAGTGTAGGGCTGTGTGTAGCGGTTGGGTGGGTTTTCAAACTGAGATTTTTCCTACAATTGGTATAAAAGCTAGGTTGTGTTATGTTTATGCTGTAAACTAAGATCGAATCTATCTCTTCATCTTGTTTGATTAATATTTGATAAGATGTGACATTCTTGTAATTATTCGCATGTTTAGGTGTGAATGAATGCAATATTATATATATTTATATAATTATTATTTTTTGCAAAGGTTATGGTTTCTAGGAAATAGACCGTGGATTATCATCTTCATGTAGGATTATTTTTTATTTATAGAATTCTTATAAGCTGGAAATGGACATAGGACATAAATGTAATTTTTCAAAAAAGAGTCCATGACTAGGAGAAGATGAAGCAATGGCGGTCAAAGACATGAAGAATGCCTTGTGGTGGAAAACTATGTAAATTTTTTTGGTTTTTCATTTATTTTCTAGAAATAGAACCATGGAAACCTTGGCTGACAATTTTATTTTATTACTCATCTCTTTATATATCTGTTTAATCATTACTTGTGATATATATGTATGAGATGATCCATATTGATCTATTAAAGATTTGAAGTGTGATAATGAGAAAATACATGTATTGTATTGTTCTATTCACTTCTTTAGGTTATTCGATTACTATGAGAAGTGTAGTAATGAGAAGGCGCATGTCTAGGATTGGACTTGGTAAAAAAAGGCTTGGTTTTTAAGTGGTCAAATATGGCTCACCTCCCTTTCGCTTAAAAGAAAAACTGTGGAGTATCAAAATTGTTTGATTGGATTTTGTGAATAATTGACTGTGAATATTATAAAATTGTCATAGCATGTCATGCATATATGAGATAAGGATGCCATATAATTTAGGAAAGAATGTCAAATGTACTTGTCATACATATATTAATCATACATGATTGAAACCGAAAATTATAAAAACCTTACATGTTTTTTAAAATATTTAGTGGGAGAAGGTTCTTAAATAAGACCTACGGCCTCCATCAATGGTCTCTTGTGATGACATAGCAAGTGTACTACCCCACGATAGGATTGCTATGTGGATTTCATTAAAGAGATTTCTTAAAAGTAAGAAGAACTCTTGTGATTAAATGATAATTAGACTGGCCCTTGTGGTAGGCATTATCATGCGATAGGTCAAGAAATTTTATCTTCAAAAGAGGACAACTAGACAAAGCATGCTATTCGATGAGATTGTCCCACGATGACTCATTTGTGGTGTATGATGTGAAAGGTGTTGTGTTGATGGTTATACACACAAGATCTTCTAATTAAGTAACTTCCCACGGAGCTCTACTTAAGTTAGAATGATGGCCAAACTTTACACGATTATTAGTACATGTGAATGCCTGAGGAATTAGATTCATATACTAATTGGATGGAAATCAATGTTCTTACTAGTTGATATGATCACCCCATTGTAACATCCTGAAATAGGGCCTAAACGGCATAGTGGTTGCGAAACCACAAATCTGAGATAGAAAAATTTATTCCAATTAATTTTTATAATTTACCGAGTGATTAGATGCATGTGTTAGAGTATCGATAGAAAATTTTATGAATTACATGTTTAATTTGCCTATTAGGGCTTGTTTGAAAAAGTTGATAAATATGAGTTCTAGATAGGAATGGATTAAATTGAAGAGCATAATTGAAGTATAGGTCCTTAAATGGTAATTAGACCATTAGGTTTTCATGGACAAAAATGGACATACATAGATAAAAATAACTAAAGTTTTAATGAAGGGCATTTTAGTCATTTGATAATTAAAAGATTAAAAAGGGAAAAAGATGGCAAAATGTTGTCCATCTTCTTCATTAGGCCAAAACTTCAAGGGGACATCATAGCTAGGGTTTCTTCAACTTCTCAAGCTCATAGTAAGTGCATCCAAGCCCCGTTTTTAATGTTCTTTACGTTTTTGGAGTCCCGGTAACTTGATTTAGCTTATTCTAGCAATATTTTAACCTAGGGTTCATATTTAGAAAAATACCCATAGGTGAAATGTGTCTATTTTGATGTTTTATGGTAGAATATGAAGCTTGAAATTATGTTAAACAATTTTTGCTAAGTGATTTTAAGCGAAAACGAGTAAAAGACATAATCGATAAAAATACCTAATGTTCATAAGTACATGTTAGAGTGAGATTTTGATGGCCATAGAAGGAAAAAAATGATCAGCATGTCCTAAAACATAAGAATTAGGGATAAAGTTTAATTTTTGAGCTTTGGAGAAAAAGTGTAAATATGCAAAAGTTTAGGGGCAAAATCATAATTTTTCCAAAATTAGAGTTAATGACTGTTTTGATAAATGTGAATATTAAATAAGCTAAATTTGCTATTATATATCAAGAAGAATGAAATTCGGGGTTAGACCGAGGAAAGAAAAAGGTTGAGGACTAGATCAAAATATTTGATCGTATTTTGTATCAAGGTAAGTTTGCGGTAAATAAATGCAATGTTTTATTATTTATAATTAATGATGTTATTTTTCAGCATCTATATGTTTATTTTGTAAATTTACTTCTTGATGATTCAAGCAAGAATTGACAGAGAAATGATACTTAAAAGTCCCGATTGAACCTTGGGAATTTGTAGGATACAAATGTCATGACATTAGGGTTTAAGGATACCAAGTAAGACCATGCCAAGGCATGGCATTGGTAAGTTTTACAATGCAAGGAAATCATGTAAGACCATGTCAAGACATGGCATTGGTAAGCTACTATAAGGTAAAGATCCCATGTAAGACCATGCCAAGGCATGGCAATGGTGAGTTCATAAGGCAAGGATACCACGTAAGACCATGTCAAGACATGGCAATGGTAAGTTTAAAAAGGATAGGTACCCGTGTATCCTTAGTATTCCAAGTGGTTCAACGGGAAATTCAAAGAGTATACCAAAGGAAAGGTACGATAAGTTCATGTCTGAAAGGTTCAGGTAAAAAATTCAAGACTTATGCATATTGAGTTTAAAGGTTATAGTGGTTTTGGTATGATAAGAATGAGATAATTCATTTCGAATGTTGTTATTTATTTACATGCAAACTTACTAAGCTTTATGCTTACTCCCTTTCTTTTCTCTCTTTTTATAGTATCGCCAAGCCAACTCAGGGATCGTAAGGACATCAGAGATCGTATCACACTATCAAAGGGCTATCTTGGTATTTTGTGATTCAAAACGTTTTAAGTTATGGCATGTATAGGGACTTGGTCATTTCGTGTGTATGTCCTTATGATATGACTAAAAAATGGTATGTGAATACTTGATAATGAACTGTACTAATTGGTCACACCAAAAATTCTGAAAAAATTATGGTAAGAAGATATATGAGTCTAGTTTTAGGAAAAATTTACGGAATTAAAATTCAAGTTTTGTAACTTGAGTTATAATTAATTTAGTGAATGTTACACAGGTGGACAGTTTTATTATGAATAGTGAAATAGATTGTTTTGATTTGTGTAAGTAATCGAAAAATTTTTAATGATCTCAGTTTGGTCTCGAACCATTCCAATTGCATGTTTTAGGGCCTCGAGGGCCCTTTTTAGGGATATATTGGATGAATGTGAGCGAATTAATTTTAAAAGTAAATTTTTATGCCTCGAACTAGTAAGATAAGCCTGGTAATGCCTCGTGCTCGACTCTGATGACAGTCTCGAGTAAGGGGTGTTACACCCATATTGTAGTAAACATGTAACTGTTTTCTATTTATTTAAATGATGAATAAATAAATAAAGTTAATTTCACATTTCATTATTATATCTTTTATATTTTTTTGTCTTTTATATTTTACATGCATAGAAAAATTTTGACAAGCAAATATTAGCTCATTGATTGTCTAAAGTTCAAACTGAAGGTAAGTTGCATTGTAAAGATCATTTACATTGCGAGAAAGATGACTTACTTCAGTAGATAATCTCAATGAGTCTGTAATCCTGTAAAAGAATCAAAGTGAGCATTTGATTCAAATATTGAGAAGGATTATTATGTCGTTTACAATTCTA
Source organism: Gossypium stocksii (assembly GCA_020496765.1). Taxonomy (NCBI): domain Eukaryota; kingdom Viridiplantae; phylum Streptophyta; class Magnoliopsida; order Malvales; family Malvaceae; genus Gossypium; species Gossypium stocksii. The sequence goes on from CM035624.1 coordinate 51,693,915, forward strand.
ATTGGGGAGATGGCTAGTCTTGGCTATCAGAGTAGTTGACTCCACAAGTAGAGACATGATGTATTCATTGGTAGAATGATACATTGGATTGGATCCAAGATGAATTAATTCTGAATTCGTTTGTGAATTAATTCACTTGTAGCATTCATGGTGTGATTTACCTAAATCCTGAGTTAGTTATTGACCATGCGTATGCAACTCATGTGCTTTGATATAAGTGGATGCTTATGCTCTAAAGATGATCGAGCCCATAGCTGGTATGTTGGGTACATGACTTGTGTATGGCATGGCTTTACTAGCAACAGTGAAATTCATAGCGCAATTAAAGAGTTAATGATATTCTCTCATTGGCATTTTGTGAATTGAAAAATATGGAACATGGCCATAGGTAGCTTGTTCTCGAATGAGCAATTTATCATAATCATTTGTTGATAGTGATCATATTAATAATTAGGAAGACACAATGGTGACAATGAGATAAAATAAGATTGTATTAAGTGAATGGATTTACCTCAAAAGAATCAAAGATATCATATGAGGATAACACAAACATGATGAGGTCATTGGATAAAGTAGTTGGATGAATTATTTTCTTAAAGATACAATAAGGAGTTTTCAATCATGGTACTTCTTATGGGCTAACTCCATGATTAAGTAATTGGGAATTATTAGAACGATGCTTATGGACATAATTGCAATCACTAGAGCCTAATTGTATACGTCCGATTGCTCCCTTTGCTAGCTCAACAAAAGCTCAATCGGACTGCATTTGAATCAAAAGAAAATACTACGACTTTGGGAATAATTTAATTGAGTTAATTTATTCGATGTGGAATTAAATTAGGTAGTCATTAAGAATTGTTCAACTAGAGAGTTTGATTACAGAATTTTTTTGAAAAATTAATTTGCAAAATTTTTAAAAAAATTAATTTTGATAAAGTAAAATTAAATTAATCAAATCAATTAAAATTAATATGATATTTTTAGAAGTTAATTTTCAAGTCAGACAATTGGTTCATAGGCAATTGATCTTGAAAATTGGACCTGATATCGTAAATTGGGTTCAGAAGCCCAAAACCGAGACCAAGAACCAAAAAATGGTTGAATTGGGCTTGGTATGTGTGATCAGGCCGACGATCGAACTTATGGCTAGACCGGACCGATTGGGTTGTCATTGACTCGGACCGAACTGATAGCAGTGGAACCGGCTTAGGGTGTCGTCAGGGTGTCACACCTGCATCATCGGACACGGCGGTGCCAGTGATTGCGATGGCAGCGTCTCGGTGACCGACAACGGTTGGTCATCGATGGTTTAATATTAAATTTAATTTCAGATTAATTATTCGAAAAATAATATTATTTTAATGGTTTAATATTAAATTTAATTTAATACTTATCTTAATAGTATTTTATTAATTTAATATTAAAATGATTATTTTAATATTAAATTTAATTTAATGTTTGTCTGTAGATAAACATTCTATTATTTTAGTAAGATTTAATATTAAATTTAATCTAATATTTACCTTGATATATTAATTTAACATTAAAGTGATTAAGTTTAATCATAGTTGAATTCTCTAAACTCTCCCTATATAAAGAGAACATTAGGTCATTATTTATACACCCTTGAATTCAATAGAAAGTTGTAGAGAGAAAATTCTCTAAAGAGATTATTCCCGAAAATTTCTAGAGATATTTTTTTGATTTATAGCTTGACCCAAAAGTTTAGAGAAATTGCAAAATTACCCCACTGGTAATTTTTTTGTGAAAATTTTCTGATTCAAAGCAAGCCCACACTCAGCAGACGTGAGCTTGATGATAGCGGAGAAGACTACTCGGTCGAAGTGCTCATCCTAGATGAATCGAAAAGGTAGAATTTTGATTAAGTGTTTATTACTTTAGATATTACAACCAAGATCTTGTTTTGAAAATAAAAATTTAAAACTCTAGTTTTTCCATAAATTTATTTTCCGTTGCATTTTCCAAACTCGTTTTTTTCCAACAATTGGTATCAAAGCCAGGTTGTGTTCTATCTATAAGTATAAACAGATAATTAAAATAAATTTCTCTTCTTATTGAATGATTTGATTACATAGAAATTGGCATTCTTTAAATCTTATGCATGTTTTGAGTTATATATGGGAACAGATGCGATATTATATATTTGTTATATAATTGTTTTTTGCCGGGGTTGTGGTCCTTAGGAAATAGACCGTGGACTATCATTCCACGTAGGGCTATATTTTTTAAAAATTCATAGAATTCTTGTGAGCTGGAAATAGACATAGGGCTTAAATGTAATTTTTCAAAAGGAGTCCGTGACGAGAAAAAGATGCAATGGCGGTTGAAGACCCAATGAATGCCTTGTGGTGAAAATTATATAATTTTATTTTTCCATTTATATTCTAGAAATAGAACTATAGAAACCTTGGCTGGCAATTTTATTTTAATTAACTATCTCATTTTATATCTGTTTTATTATTGTTTATAATATTTATATTATGTAATGCTATAATTGTGATATATATATGAGATGATCCACAATTGATCGATTAAAAATAAGAAGTGTGGTAATGAGAAAATACATGTGTTGTATTGTTCTATTCACTTTTTTAGGTTATTCGATACCTATGAGAAGCGTGGTAATGAGAAGATGCATGTATAAGATTGGCTCTGGCTAGGAAAGACTTGATTTTTAAGCATCAAATTTGATTCACCTCCCTTTCCTGGGACCCTACCTGGTGCACGGTTCATATTCACTGCTTCGATTTTTTCCTTTATAAGAAAAATTGGAGAATCAAAATTGTTTATTTTTATGATTGATTGATTCTTGCGAATGAATGTGAATATTATAAAATTGTCATAGCATGCCATACATATATTGGAAGCATGTCATTTAGATTAGGTAAAAATGTCACTAAGACTATTGTATGATCATTCTTGAAATTTGGGGTTAAAAACCCTTTTATGTTTTTAAAATATTGAGTGGGAGAAGGGCCAGACCTGCGGCCTCCACTGATAGTCCCTCAGTGATAGCATGATAAAGTTTTGAGTCGGTTCCTACCTTGTCCGCACCCCAACGTAAACTTTGTCATGTGGGTTCACTAGATGAGATTTCATTTTAAGGACAACTAGTCATGCATGACTTGCAAAGAGATTATCCCAAGATGACTCACAAATGAAAGCATGTTCATCATAGGTGTTGAGTCAATGGTTACACACTCAAGATCATCTCTTATTAAATAGTTTCCCAAGAAACGATATTTAAGCTAGAGATGATGGGCAACGTTAAACAATCGTTAGTTCGTGTGGAATCTTGAGAATTAAGATTCTTGAATTGATTGGATGTAATCAATGTTCTTGCTAGTGAATCATGGGACCTTAAAGCGACATGGTTGATGGGTGTGAGAATGATCGTAGCAACAAATTTTTTTTCAAAGTTTTAATACAAGACGCATGCATCATATTGCATTCTTGATATGTTACTGAAATGAAAAGTATTTGCTTAATACAAAGATAGTAATTGGTGAAATCTTTATTTTTTCAGTTCAAATATGTCTCCTACTCCTCTTATTAGCATTCATACTGAGGATAAATTAAATAGGGAGAACTTTCGAGAATGGAAACAGAACTTGCTAATATTTCTCAGCTATGAGAAATACAAAATTGTTCTTGACAAAACATGCCCTCTTGAAGCTCAACACAAAGTCAAAAATCGCTGTAGAGATTCTGACTCGACTGCTCGATGTTATATGTTAGCGAGTATAAGTAGTGTGTTGTAAAAGCAACACGAGAATTTTTGTACTGCCAAAAAGGTCATGATAAATTTAGAGGATTTGCTCGAAGGCCAAGTCGGATTAGCTCGACAATTTGTTATTACAGATTTGGTGAATTCTCAACAGAAAATCGGCACTGGTCAAAGAACATATGCTTAAGCTTATGGGATTCTTTGTGGAAGCGGAGGACAATGGGTGTAACAACTCGTTTTTTAGTTAAGTCAGAAATAGTGGTTTTAGGACCACAAATGCGACAAGTAAGTTCATATAATTAATATTTAACTTATACGAGTCAATAATAATTTTATATTGAATTTTGATTTGATGAATTTTATTTAATTTAATTAATGGTTAGTATAAGTGGTTTAATCCAAAAGTCAAGTGGTTGTTGAAAATGAGGTATTGGGACCTCGTTTTCGTAATTTAAGGTCATAAATATTTTTATTAAATATTTACAGAGTTGTATTATAGGTGAATTGAAGTTTGGTTTGATAATTTTTACTATTAATTGCTTAATTAAGGTAAAAGGATTAAATTATAAAAGAGGTAAAAGTTAATTGCTATAGATTTAAAATACTAAAGGGACCAAAATGGTGATTAAACCATGGTAAAAAGGTCGAAGCGTGGTGACATGATTAAATCCACTAACTTTTGGGCTATTTGCTCATTTAGTGCTAATTAGTTTAGGGTTAAATTGAAATTAAGTTAGTTTAGTTGGAATTTTATATAACTGAAGGACCTTTGTGCAATTAAACCCTCCTTAAAAGGTAAATATACCATAGATGATGATTGTGGATGGTAATGGGCTTGAAATTGTTAAATTTCGATGAAAATTAAAAGGGCAAAATGGTAATTAGGTATTAAATAAATTTTAAAACAAAAGTTGATGGAAATTTCAAGTTTATCTTGTTCTTTCATTCTTTCAAAACTAATAAGGTCCCACACAATTTGGCTAAGCTTGAATTCAATTGAAAATGGTTAAATTGCATATTTGGACTTAGGGACTAAATTTCATAAAAGTGAAATATTGGGGGTATTAAATTTAATTTAATACTTATCTTAATAGTATTTTATTAATTTAATATTAAATTGATTATCTTAATATTAAATTTAATTTAATGTTTATCTTATAGATAAGCATTCTATTATTTTAATAAGATTTAATATTGAATTTAATCTAATATTTATCTTGATAAATATTATATTAATATAATATTACAATGATTAAGTTTAATTATAGTTGAACTCTCTAAACTCTCACTATATAAAGAGAACATTGGGTCATTATTTACACACACTTGAATTCAATAGAAAGTTCTACAGAGAAAATTCTCTAAAGAGATTATTCCAAAAAATTTCTAGAGAAATTTTCTAATTTACAACTTGAGCAAAAGTTTAGAGAAATTGCAAAATTTAATTTTTTGTGAAAAATTTTCTGATTCGAAGTGAGCCCACAATCATCAGACGCGAGCTTGAAGATAGCAGAAAAGACTACTCGGTCGAATCGTTTATCCTAGATGAATAAAAAAGATACAATTTTGATTAAGTGTTTATTACTTTAGATATCACAACCACTATATTGTTTGGGAAAAGTTTTTAAAACTCTTGTTTTTCCCTAAATTTATTTTTCGCTGCGTTTTCCAAACTCGTTTTTCAAATAAGGGTCTCTCATAGGTCTGGGTTCTTCCAATCTGAAGGAAGCGTTTTTAACACTGAGTCTGCCGAATAGGAAGATGATGACCCATTCATATTTGATAAAGCAATGCAAAGTGTTGATTCAAAGCTTTGGGAAATAGCTATGAAAGCTGAGATGGACTCTACGTAGTCCAACTCAGTGTGGGAACTTGTAGAATTACCGGAAAGGATAAAACCCATAGGGTGTAAGTGGATCTACAAAAGGAAAAGAAATGTGGATGGATAAGTGGAAACTTATAAGGCCAGACTTGTAGCAAAAGGTTATACTCAGAAAGAAGACATTTATTACAAAGAAACCTTCTCCGGTTATCATGCTCAAGTCAATCCACATATTACTATCCATCGCGACGACTCTCAATTACAAGATCTGGCAAATGGATATGAAAACAACATTTTTGAATGACTATCTTAAAGAGAGCATTTATATGATGCAATCCACCAGATATATAGCTAAATGAAATGAGTATAAAGTTTGCAAACTGCTTAGATCCATATATGGACTTAAGCAAGCATCCCGCTCATGGAATCAAAGATTTGACCAAGCGATCAAGACTTTTGGATTTGAGCAAAACGTAGATGAACTTTGTGTTTATAAACATTTAGGGGATGGAAAGGTGGTCTTTCTCATTCTATATGTCAATGATATTTTACTCATTAGGAATGATTTAGGGACATTGTCATCAGTTTAACTATGGTTAACCCAACAATTTAGCATGAAGGACTTGAGAGAAGCTAATTTTTTTCTACGTATTTGAACCTTGAGGGGCCGAAAGAATAAAGTGATAGCATTATCTCAAGCTTCATACATAGACGAAATGTTGGAGTGTTATGCAATAACCAATTCAAAGAAGGGAAATCAACCCTCCGTACGAGGATTTCATCTCTTTTTATAGGGTTATCCTAAGTCAACAGAAGAAAGAGAGAACATGGGAAAGGTTCCTTATGCTTCGGCAATAGAAAGCCTCATGTATGCCATGCTATGCATATGCTTATATATCTATTTTGCAGTGGGGTTGGTAAGTCGATATCAAACGAATCTAGGACCAAGGCATTGATAAGCAATGAAGCATATACTTAAGTATTTACAGAGAATGAGGGATTATATGCTTGTGTATTCCAGAAGAGATGTTACTCCTATCGGATATACTGATTCTAACTTCCAAACATGTCGAGATTCGAGGAAATTGACATCAGGCTGTGTTTTTTCCTACATTGATTTTAGATTGATTCTATATAAATTTAATTCTCCTCTTTTCCTGTTCTTAATCAAAGAGTTAGTGAGATTTCTTCAGTATACCACCAAATTTTGGTGAATCCTTGGAATCAAAATTATGACACGAATTCGGTAAAAAACAAAAGAAAAAAAAACCAACCTAATTCAACTCAAATTGAATCTAATCTTAAGTCACACAGATAAAAGAACGCCTTACTATATTGTATGTATTTGTTGACACGTCAGAGTTTGAAAAGCAAAGATCTTTTCATAAACATAATTTCATACAGAATCTCATATATATATATATATATTAAAATAGATAAATAGATATAAAATAAAAATTTTCTATTTATTCTAAATCTACAATTTAGATTTTAGATTTAGAATAAATAGAATTTTGAATTTAAAATTTTTATTTCTAAAATTCTAGTAAATATTAGATATTAGTTAGATATTAGAGTTCCTTTTATTTAGAAAAATCTGAAATGAAGTGAAAACAAAAAAATTATTGTTTTGGATTTGAATAGTATTATACTATATATAGTATAAATATATATTTATACTATTATTATACAAATTAGTATTATATCGAAATTAACTCCAAATAAGTGGAATGTAAATAAAATAGGACTAATTCCAATTAATAAATCATAAAACGCAACATGGAAACACATCAAGCAAACGAAACTAGACAATTCGATCAAACTAAATTGTTGTTTTGACTAAACAAATAGTTACGGATGACTTAACAATGAATTCCAGGTCGAAGCAACAAATTTGATCTATTTTTCACATTCATAGGTGTTCGTCTATGCTTCTGCTTTATGAATATGATATTTTTTAGGCATTTCTAATAATATCAAGTGTTATTCCTATTTTAGCATTTCTAATTTCTGGAGTTTTATTCCCAATTAAAAAGGGTCTAAAAAAACTTTCTAGTTATGAATCGGGTATAGAACCAATGGGCGACGCTTGGCTACAATTTTGAATATGTTATTATATGTTTTCTCTAGTTTTTGTTGTTTTTGATGTTGAAATAGTTTTTCATTTTCCATGGGCAATGAGTTTTGATGTATTGGGGGCACCCATATTCATATAAGCTTTCATTTTAGTGCTTATCCTAATTGTTGGTTCAATTTATGCATGGTGAAAAAGAGCATTGGAAAGGTCTTAGTTCCTGAATATTTAGATAATAAAAAGAAAGAAAAAAAGTAAAAATAATAATAAAATTGAGTATTAATTCCATCAAATTTCCCTTACTTGATCGAACAACCCAAAATTCAGTTATTTCAACTACATTAAATGATCTTTCAAATTGGTCAAGACTCTCCAGTTTATGGCCACTTCTTTATTGTACCAACTGTTACCTTATTGAATTTTCTTCATTAATAGGCTTACGCTTCGACTTTGATCATTATGGGCAGGTACCAAGATGGAGTCCTAGACAGCCAGACCTAATTTTAATAACTGGAATAGTAACAATGAAAATGGTGCCCTCTTTAGTGAGATTATATGAACAAATGCCTGTACCTAAATATGTTATTGCTATGGATGCGTGGACAATTACAAGAGGGATGTTCAATACTAATTCTTATAGTACTTTTTAGGGGGTCGATAAGCTAATTCTTGTGTATGTCCATTTATTGGGTTGCCCCTTTAAACCTGAGGCAATTATAGATGCTATAACAAAACTTCGTAAGAAAATATCTCGCAAAATCTATGAAGATCGAATTAGATCTCAACAGGGGGATCTATAACTTCTATTCAATAAGTTTATGTACCTATGGATGATTTGACTGACCCTGCGCCTGCCAAAACATTTGCGCATTTAGATGCTACTACTGTACTATTAAAAGGATTAGCTGCCAAAGGTATTTATCCAGCGGTAGATCCTTTAGACTCAACATCCATTATGCTCTAACCTCGAATCGTTGGTGAGGAATGATATGAAACTACGCAAAGGGTTAAGCAAACCTTACAGTGTTACAAAGAACTTCATGACATTATAGCTATCTTTGGGTTGGATGAATTGTCTGAAGGGGATCGCTTAACCGTAGCAAAAGCGTGAAAAATTGAGCATTTCTTATAACAACCCTTTTTCGTAACGGAAATATTTACCGATTCCCTGAGGAAATATGTTGGTCTACCTGAAACAATTATAGGATTTAAATTGATCCTTTTAGAGAATTAGATGGTCTTCCTGAACAGGCCTTTTATTTGGTAGGTAACATTGATGAAGCTACTACGAAGGCTACGAACTTAGAAACGGAGAGCAAATTGAAGAAATGACCTTAAATCATTGCATACTTACCCCTAATTAATTGTTTGGGATTCAGAAGTGAAAGAAATCATTTTATCTACTAATAGCGGACAAACTGGCGTATTACCAAATCATGCACCTATTACCACACTGTAGATATAGGTATTTTGAAAATACACCTTTACAACCAATGGTTAACGATGGCTTTGATAGGTGGTTTTGCTAGAGTAGGCATTAATAAAATCACTATTTTAGTAAATGATGTGGAGAAGGGTAGTGACATTAATCCACAAGAAGCTCAGCAAGCTTTTGAAATAGCAGAAGTGAACTTGAGGAAAGTTGAAGGTAATAGGCTAACAATTGAGGCAAATCTAGCTCTCAGACGAGGTAGGACATGAGTCAGGGCTATCAACACGATTTTATAACGAGTTGGTTAATCAAAAAAATTTTCATAGAAATAGAACTTTTGTTTATACATCCCATTTTGATTCAGTCGATTAAATAGAACCAAATACAATCAAAAGTGAAATCAGATTTTGATCTAACAAAAATTTTAAAAATTGAAAATGAAAATAGAATAGGATGAAAAAGATAAAAAATCAATGAAAGAAGGTAGGTAAAAAAACTTATTAGACACCGAGATTGATGGTATCTAATAAGTTTTACCTATTTTGGGTTTGAACCAATGACTCCTGCCTTATGAAAGCAATACTTTAACAGCTAAGTTAAGTAGGTCATTTATTATCGTAAAAAATCATAAAGAGAAAGAAAAGGGACATATTACATTGATGGATTATAAATCCAATATTACTTCTAAGCAATACCAATCAAACTGACCAAAAGGATATAATTATGATGTTGGATAATTTAATATTTGTCTTGACAAGAAATTATCTACATAATATGATAAAATATGTATCACAAACACAAGGGCTACAGCTCAGTTGGTAGAGCACCTCATTTACATGTACGCTAATGTTTTTCAGAGAAGTCTATCATGCGATCAAAAGAATTGATCTTTTTAAGAAATGAATGTCTTACTCCATTACTTTGAAGGAAAAAAACAAGAGAACAATAGACTGACAAATGGTTCGGTCTGATTTGGGTGTCGTTTAGGCAAGATCTGAATCAAACCCATTATTGATTTGAGATATTGATAGGGTGAATACTCGGTCTATTCAATGCTAGGCATAATGTGTATAAGCACCTCAAAAATGCATTTTTCGTCATATGAATCTTAAGGTGTATGAAGTTTCATGTTTGATTTTTTAATCAGGATGGTAGAGACTCCATTTAACTTGGTTGATCTAAGCCAAAAGCAGACCTACGTCAAGATAATCCTTCCCCTCTTTAAAGCACTTTGGAAATGCTCATGTATTAGTAATGAATCAGAGCACACATAATCATCTCCTTTTTTTCTGTTAGAAAAAAAAATATACAGTAGACTAACTGATATTTTATCAATTAATGAAAGAGCTCGATGCAAAAAAAAATGCATGTTGGGTCTGTGAAATAGGCCGAATCATTTTGATGATAATCAGTTTGATCTATTTTACCAAGAAGGTCTACAGTTTGAGTCCATATAGCCCTATATTTTTGAAATTTCTATTTTATTAATTTTTATATTCATTAAATTTATTAAATTAATAAAAATGAAATGAAAATGATTAGTTTAAAACCTCTAATTGTTTCTGTTAGACCAACATATTTCCCCAAGGAACTGGTAAATACGCCCCTTAGGAAAAAGGGTTGTGATAAGAAACGCTCAATTTTTGCGCTCTTGCTACGGTTAAGTGATCCTTTTCGGATAATTTGTCCACCTCAAAGATAACAATAATGTCCTGAGGTTCTTTGTAATGCTGTAAGGTTTCTTAACTCTTTGTGTAGTTTCATAATGTTCCTCACCAACGATTCGAAGTTGGAGCATAGTGGATGTTGAGTCTAAAGGATTTACCGTTGGATAAATACCTTTGGCAGCTAATCCTCTTGATAGTACAATAGTACCATTTAAATGTACAAATGTTGTGGCAGGGGCAGGGTCAGTCAAAACATCCGCATGTACATAAAATGATTGAATAGAAGTTATGGATCCTTCATTGTTAGAAGTAATTCTTTCTTGTAAAGTACCTATTTCAGTACTAACGGTGGGTTGATAACCCACAGTGGAAGGCATTCTACCCAATAAGGCAAATACTTCGGATCCCGGTTGGATAAAATGGAAGATATTGTCTCTAAATAGAAGTACGTCTTGTTTATTAACATCTCAAAAATATTCTACCATAGTTAAGGTAGTCAATCAAACTCTCATACGAGCTCATAGCGGTTCATTCATCTGACCTTAGACTAAAGCCACTTTTGATTCCGCAAGATTTTTGTTCATTAATTACTCCAGATTCTTTCATGTCCATGTCAAGATCATTTCCTTCACGAGTCCATTCACCTACTCCACCAAATACAGATACACCCTCATAAGCTTTGGCAATTTTGTTGGTCAATTACATAATAAGTACTGTTTTACCTACCCCAGCCCCCCCAATAGTTTGAATTTTCCTCCACGATGATAAGGAGCTAAAAGATCGACTACTTTAATTCTTATTTCAAAAATAGATAATTTTTTATGGGTCCATTGTGTGGAGAAGTGTGACACCCCAATCGGGATGGACCAGCCCGAATTCGAAGCATTACATTAGCCACCGAAGTGACTCTCCAACTAACGAACACCCGACGCATACCCTAACTTTATAACAACTCATTTATGACTAATTAATTATCATTTATTAATGTGGAAGCAATTTGTGAACCATTTATAAAATTTTTTTCTAAGTATTTAAACCTAAGGGTATTCTGGTCATTCTACCACCTAAGGTTAAACTATCCTGATTTTATTTCTAAATAGTTACCGGCCTTTTTTTAGTCAAATTATGCAAGACCTAAAAGTTTTAGCTTAATTTGAGTTCATTTACTATGTCTAATTCAAGTTTTATTATTAGGGACTAAATCGTAACTTTTACAAACTTTTAGTACATTTTCCAAATTAAAAATTAAGAGTGTTTCTACCAAATATTAACAGTTACAAGTCTAATCCTAAAATATTACCAAGTTTTCGTATCATTAAAGGCTTCGATTAATCTAATCAAGTTTTAGGACAAAATTATAAATTAAGCAAATTAGAATACTAGATAACAAAAACCAAAAATCAAACTCCCCAAAAACCCACAAGGCCATGTCCCCAGCCCGTGTGCAGACCATGCACCTATTTTGTCAAAAATTCATTTTAATTACCCGATTTTACATATTTTACTTACCAATTAAACTTGAAATACCTACAATTAATTATCATAAACGTCCACACATCTCCAATTTAATTTATTTACAACAAATATGCAAAAATTAATCAAAATTTAATACCTAATTACACACTTAGCAAGCACCAATTAATTCACACAAGCTACATACCCTAGTTGCAAGTAATCCACTCTATGGTAAGCTTCAATTAAATATTGTTAGTGTAAAATACATGCTTCATACACCATGTTATCAACCACCGTATGAACACTCATCAACATACCATAAACAAAACATCAATTAGACATAAAATCATGTATTAAAGCAATTATAAAATCACCAAAATTTAATATCCAATGTCTATTACAAGTAAAATAACACTAGTCTCAAAAGCATCACAATGTCCTTATATGGTCTCTAAAGTAAACTTTTTAAGCCACTACCGAGCCTTATTCTTGGATCGCCCTTGTACTCACTTCTTGACTCCTTATGCCTGGAAAATCTCTGCACGAAACGTAAGGGTGTGAGCTCAAAAAGCTCAATGAATGATAGTAAAAACATCAAGTAATTGCACCCAATCATGCATAAATCAAATCAATTAAGCATTAAATCTTCAGTCACAACATGTTAACATTTCACCATAACATCACATGCTATTTCAAGAATTAAGAATAAATTTTTCCATGGCATATAAAATAATCTTTTAACACAAACATTCAATTATATTGGCACAATCAATCAATTATATTAGCATAATACATCCATGGAAATAAGTAAACGTGTGATCATACATTGGATAAAAAGATCTCTTAACTCCCACAAATCAAATACAGTCCTCCGAATTGAGTGGTCGAAGCCACACACTCCCTTATGGTGCCTCAAATAACCCAATGAGTGGAGACTCAAGCTCAATAGTCCCTTATCTACTCCAAACAAATCAGTGCACCAAGAGCTATATGCTTAAAATATCACAAATAATGGTGAGTGCTCACAAATCCTATTGCATGCCAACCATATACAATGGATCCACCATGCAATGTTGCCAATATAATCATACATACAATGCATAAAATCTGTTGTTCAATCACTTAATTTAGGATGTTAAAATGCAAGTAAGAGCATGTTGCTAAGTAATTTTAACATCAATAAAATTAAGCATAGCAAATATTATTTTCCCAATATTCATATACCAATTAGAACACCTTTATCAAATGTTTAATAAATCAACAATTCATGCTCCAAATATCAATTTATTCCATATAGTTTAATCATGCTAAAAGTATAATACACAACTTACCAAACCAATTACCATTTTGCTCTTTTATAAAATAAAACCTATGTTTGCAAATCCAACTATCCAATATGCAATTAAGTCATTAATAACACCAATTAAACCTTTAATTTAACATATAATCAGACCAATTTACCAAATTTCCCTTAATATCACTCACCTCCAGATGCGTCGTTGAGAGCACCAAAAATATTTTATCCCTATAAAATAATGAAAATAATAGTATAAGGAAAGTAGGGTCAAATCCTCAGGGACTGGATTTTCACAAGTCCTGTTCCTTGAGATCTTGGGCAGAGTTGTGCCCAAGAAAAATAGCGTACTTGGAAAAAAATAAAAAAAAACAGAATTAAAAGTTTGGTTGAATTGAGACTGCGTAAATTGACATTGAAATTGTAAAAATAAACAGAGTTGAGAAAAGAGAGTTTTTGATGAAGAGATTCTAGCTTCCGGGTATCTCGATCCTTCTTGGGTTTAATTGTAGGTTTTTAGGTTATCCTTCTTGAACAGAATAAGCCAGTTATAGTGGTAGAGGACACCTACAACCACCAGCTCCACTTAGATTTTAGACTCACGATTTAGAGCAACCTAACTCTATCCAACCGTCGCTTTTGCGGGACCATCTTAAACTAGATCATCACTTCTCAATGGCAAATGCCACGCCATTTTGTCTATTGGGCTTGACAACCACTGACACAGTAAGCTAACAAACTAACTATGCAACCTTCCCAAAACATACAAAGCAACCGTTATTGCACAAGATGAAAAGATCACTTTGGAAGGGACATGGATGAAAACGTCAATCCCGTAATGCAGAGAAACGACGAATATTCGTTGAGAAGGCTAAGTGTGGATTCTAAGCCTCATGAGCCCTTTTTGGGGAATCTTTAACAACTTTTGGCTAGATGAATTTAGTGGCTCATGATTTTTGGGAAAAAAAGAAATAAACTTAATAAAAATGGTATTTTATTGAATAAATGAAAGGAAGAAAGGCTAAAACTTTTCAGGAAAGGGAGTTTTTTTAACTGAAAAATCAATACAATCTGTGTCACTCCATCCCCTATTTATAGTACTTAGAAAACTTAGTTTGTTCCTATTTAAATTCTAAAAAATAAATAAAGATAAAAGTGAAATTAAATTTAAATAATAATCTTAACAATAATCCTAATATAATTCAAATTTAAATAGAGTCTTGTGTTTATAAAATCTATTCTTTGGATTTTTGCCCCCAAGTTTTCCACACTTTGTATTTTGGCACCAGTTCTTTCCTATTTCTCATGTTGGTCCATTTTGTCTTGAAATTATGCTTTTTGCTCCCAAATTTCCTTTTACCTTCAATTTAGTCCCTACAAGATAACACACCATAAATAGCTCAAATTAGTAGGACCATACTCAAAATAAATATGTATTAATACATAAAAATATGTCATTCTAGAGTATTATCAAATTCCCCCTACTTAGCCCATGCTTGTCCTCAAGTATGGTTCCTATTCACTGTGAAATTTAGTTTTTACCATGAAAGAAATATCATTCCAAAGTTTTATAAAAATTATGCATAATGCATATGAAAAGTAAAGAGAACCTTTAGCTTGCTTTAAGTAAAACTGAAAAAGTATTCCAATTTAATCACACAAAAATCAAAATCAACTTGGATTATTTCATGAAAATTTCCTTTTACCTTCAATTTAGTCCCTACAAGATAACACACCATAAATAGCTCAAATTAGTAGGACCATACTCAAAATAAATATGTATTAATACATAAAAATATGTCATTCTAGAGTATTATCAAATTCCCCCTACTTAGCCCATGCTTGTCCTCAAGTATGGTTCCTATTCACTGTGAAATTTAGTTTTTACCATGAAAGAAATATCATTCCAAAGTTTTATAAAAATTATGCATAATGCATATGAAAAGTAAAGAGAACCTTTAGCTTGCTTTAAGTAAAACTGAAAAAGTATTCCAATTTAATCACACAAAAATCAAAATCAACTTGGATTATTTCATAAAAATTAGGTAATTTACGAAACTTACCAAGACACTCTATTTGTTTCCACTCTTAGTCCCCAAATGCAATTTTATTATTAATACATTTTTTTTGCTTAAGAATATATTGAACCTTTTGACGCGAAGAGAGATGACAGCCAAGCACCCCACCCCGATTACTCAACCCAACATACTCTTAATTTATTATATTTATATATGTTTTTTTTCTTAAGAATATATTGAACCTTTTGACGCGAAGAGAGATGACAGCCAAGCACCCCACCCCGTTTACTCAGCCTAACATACTCTTAAAAATTTTGTTTAATTCCGGTTAGCTGAGTTTTACCTAACACGTTAGACAACCTTTTGACGAGAAGTAGGATGACAACCCAAGCATCCTACCCCGGTTACTTAGTCAGTCACATTTTAATCTGCACTCATAACCACGGAGGCATCAAAATTTATTATAATGAAATAGAATGTTAATTTTGGAGGACTAGGAAAAACAATCAAGTGTCAAAAATAAGTTTCGGCAACCACCTAATAGTGATGAACATAATTTTAGTATGCAATTTTATTAAGTGTCCTCTTTGCATTTAGACTTAATCAATTTTACTAAAAGTAAGATAGTGTTAACTTTATTAATCATAATTATTTTAGTCTAATAGAAATAAAACAGTGGAGATGAAATAAATATAGCAAAATCATAACTAACTCAATATATAGGAATCATGCTCACAGATCAAACAGTGGGCAGTTTCTGGTCAAAATCTTAGGCATGAAAAAGGGTAGGAGTGCCAATGGTCACGAAAGGTTGGTCTTGATTGGGTAGCTCGTGCAAATTTTGCAGCCGAAAGATTCGTTTAGCCAGTGAAGATCAGGTACCTAGAGCGATAAAACGAAAGGAAGTAAGAGTGCCAAGAAGCAATCCCATTGAGTCAAGACAACAAGCTTCTAATGGATCGACTTGGCAAGCAATATGTAACTCTGAAATAGGAGCGTTAGAGCCATGTAAAGAGAATAAAAATTGTGTAATAAAAGAGCCTAAAATTAGAGGATGCTTTGCATTTATAATATGCTCAAATTGAAGCACATACCAATAGCCTAAATTTACCGAACAACTGGTGTACATACACCGTAATAAGAATAATTTTGTCTTCAAGATGGTAGCCGGTGTATCTCTCCAGCTTGAGAAATTATAAGCCAAATAACGATGTATGTAACATAAGGCAAGGTTACAAAACCACAAATCCTTCGATGGTTTAGGGCTATATGTGGTTTCGACATTGTCTGTTAATAATGCAAAGGCCTCTATAGCCTTGAAGTATGCTGGAAAAGTACACAAACTATTTCCATAATTAGTGGACATAGCATAATCCTCTGTTACAAAAGCCAATGCAATATTAAAATCAGTGAGGGATAAACTGTGTGTGGTACTAGGCAATTGAAATGTGATAATGCTAGGTGTGTCCAGTGAGAATTGGCCGTGCCGTTGAAAATAGAAGGTGGAATAAAATTCTAAAACCAATTTATAATAAGTGCAATGAGTGATATCAAAATTTCTAACCCAACCAATATTGCAAAAATAATCAGCAACCTAGTGTCAATATGTAAAGATTCAAAACAGACAGTGATAAACTTTTGTAAGGCACTACTTGTTTATGTCGTAAATGATTATACTTGTCCCGATTGGTAGTGTTGTAAAACATTAAATTACTATTTAAATGGCATTTCAGTGGTTGAATATTGACTCAAGACTAGTAGGTCCTGCTACGGGTGGGCAACGAGCATTGTTCGTTGTGGCTTCCTGAGGCATCGGAGCGTGCGGGCCATTCGAGGGTGTCGGTGTCGGTGTCAATGTCGGAGTCGAAGGTGGAATTGGTGAATGCTGCTGCTAGTTCGGCCAAAGGAGTTTGTGGCTACCGATGAGGTTAGCGTCGAGAGGGGTCAGGAGCCGAAGATGGTGGCGGCAATGGTCCGTGTGAAGCAAGCGGCGGAGGCGACAGTGGAGGAAGGGTAAGGGCTAATGATGTGGCGTCGCACGCAGGAGAGAGGGATTGTAACAGCCTGGTTTAGACCCTAGTCAAAATTGTGGTTTCGGGACCACAAATTTGTGTCAGAAAAATATTTAAATATTATTTTCCGTGCTTATGATATGTGAATTAGCATGTGTGAAAGTTTCGTATAAAAATTTAACTGTTTGTATGCTTAATTTGATAAAAGGACCTAATAGAGTAAAATGTAAAAGTTACCAGTTATAAGTTAAAGTGTCTATTTGTTATGGCTTATTAATTGGAAGGTCTTTATGTTGTAATAAGACCATTATATGTTAGTGGAATTTATGGTTTGGCATTTTGGTAAATAGAATTATTTTTAAAGGGTGGTTAAGTAATTAAATGATAAAGGTTAATGTAATAAAACAAAGTGAAATTAATGGCCATTTGTTTATCATCTTTTATGGCCAAATGATGCTTGGGAGAAAGCCAAAATAAGGTTTTCATATTCGGCACTTTGAAGTTCAATTAGGTATGTGATTTCTGATCGATTTTTGATAATGTTTTTGTGATCGTTGCTTAGTATACTATCAAGACCATGTCTTAATTTCTGATTTTGATGATGATTTTGAAATATGCTATTGATGAAATTGTGAGCTTTGTGAATTTTAATGTTATTAAATGAAAGACATATTTTGGGTTAGCATGTTTTGTCTTTGAATTTTTGATATATTTGACAATTTTGAGCTAAATTGTGAAAATGAGAAATTTGAAGGACTAAATTATGAAATAAATGAAATATATGGGCTTATATGAAGTATAGGAATATTCAGCCAAGCATTGATTGAATTGAATTATGTATATTTTGTGTTTTGTGAAATAGGGACTAAATTGTGAAAATGTGATATATTAGGGGCAAAAGTGTAATCAATCCATTTATGTGTTTTTAGATAAATTTAATTGAATATATGATTAAATAAGTTGATTTTGTATTGAATTAGATCAGGAAATGAGAAAATAGGATTTGGATAAGGGGAGGTCGAAAATAATTGAATAGCCGTTCCGGTCCGTTCGTGTCCGTACGAGGTAAGTTCATAAGTGAATAAATGATCTCGTATGTAAATATATATGTTTTAATTGTAGCCAAATTATTATGTATATGTTTGACTTATTGCCAAATTAATATGTATTGATATACGTGTGGTCGAATTGAATTGAGCATTTGATGACTTCATTCAATTATGAGTTGATTTATTTATGCAGTTGTAAGTTTATAGGCAAATAAATACTATCTATTTTGATATTTAAGATTTCATACTATGATTGAATGAAAAAGTTGATATATTTTCTAAGTTTCGATATTCTTTATATCTTGATAGTTATGCATATTCGGTTGTGGAATAAGTAAACTTAGTTGATATGTTTTGGTACATATGAGAATTATGTTTGATAATATGGATGAATTGATATTCGACATTTGAGTTTGAATTAGGAACTGCGAGACATTACTTGATGGTTGATTATTGATTCGATTGTGATTTGTTATAATTGAATGTATGAAAAGAAGTGGTTGATATGTTGTTAAAGAATGGATTTATGTTATATGTATACTTAAGTGCTTAGTTGAAAATGTGTTATGGAGTTAGTCCATGTGATTTCCAATATATGAATTATATGTGTAAGACCAACTTTATATCAGTGATATTCAGGCTCTGTATGCCTAGCAGGCTTCGTGCCAGTGAATTATATCAGGCTTATTGCCTAGCAGGCTTTGTGCCGGTGTATTATATCAGGCTTATTGCCTAGTAGGCTTCGTGCCAGTGTATTATATCAGGCTTATTACCTAGCAGGCTTTGTGCCAGTGTATTATATCAGGCTTATTGCCTAGCAGGCTTTGTGCCAGTGTATTATATCAGGCTTATTGGCTAGCAGGCTTCGTGCCAGTGTATTATACTAGGCTTTATGCCAAACAGATTTTATGTGGGCAACGATAAATTGTGGTCGAATGTGTTATACGAGCTAAAACGATCAGGTATGTGATGGTTAATTACCTATTTGAAAATAAGGTAAGTACGTTTAAAATGACGATATGTGAAATATATGACATCGAATGATATGATTGTATACAAATGAATGATGTGTTATATATGTTCATTATATGAATTGTGGTTCTGTGTTTTTAAGCATGAGAATTATAAAATGAAAAACATGGTTTTGGGAAATGAGAAGTAGTATATGTGTAAAAGATGATATGTATTTTATAAGGAAATGAAATGTGAATATGTGCTCTATATATATGAAATTGAAATGTAGCTAAATGGTTGAGATATATGTGAAGTGGTTGGTGAACCATTACATGTTTTGGTTAGTCATGTAATTATTATGTGCAAACTTGATTTATTTGATTGAGCTAACTGTTGTTATTCGAATATATAAAAAAAAAAACATGGTTTATATATATATAAATATATTCATTCAAAAATAAAATAAGAGAAGTTATTTTAATGTGGTATGTGAATTTACGAGTGCAATGAATGTATATGTGATTGAGATTTGTTATATTCAGTTTATTGATATTGATTTATAAATATTATTGAAATGACTTATTTACTTATGGCTTACTAAGCTTTTAAAGCTTACTCTGTGTGTTTTTCCTATGTTTATAGATTATCTAAAATTTGCTCGGGTTGGAAGTCGGTGGAGGCATCATCACACTATCCAGTATTCGTTTCGATAAATAAATATATTTGGTTATGTGGCATATATAAGCTAGTTTTTCTTATAATAGGATTTGAAATATGTATATATATATATAAGCCATGCGAAAATGTCTTGTTTAATTATGTTAAGTTTGGTTTCATGCTTTGAACAAATGGTGGTTAAAATTGGTTTTAATGATTTGGCCATGACATGTATATATGATGTAGGTTTGATATAATTTGATAGCCTTTGAGTTTGATTGCATTGTTTTGATTGATGTCCATTTTGGTAAAAATGCTAATGATGTAAGTGGTTGATGAGTTAATTCGATTATGTGATGAAATTTGGGTAATGGTTCTAAATCATTTAATATTTGACAATGAAGATTGACTTAAGATTTTGTATAATGTGAATTGGTATGAGTTAATACAATGAATTTGTATTGAATGTGAGTTTTGGTTTTATAGATTTTGTGGTTAAAGGTTAATCAATGGTAATGTTTCTTTTATAGATATTTATAGCCGAATGGGCATTAAATGAATTAGTCTACATTTTGATACATTACAAAATAGGTAAATATTAATGTGATTTTAAATGTTAAAAATATATATATTATGGTTGTTAATAGTTGGTTTGTTTGCCGAGTAGGTGGCGTGATGCATGGCCGAATGTGGTTTTGAATTAGTTGCAAATAAGTGTGAAAGGTTAATTATGACATTGGTTGTTTAGGTACATAGTAAATTCATAGTAATGATTATGTTTTGAGTTAAAGTTGATTTGCATATGGTTATGTATTGATATTTGAAATGTAATACATAAATAAAATCTTATATATTTAAAAGCATATTATATGTAACTTTGAAGTATGAATTAAATTTATTTTGCTATTCGCATTGTATGTTCAATGCTTGGTCTATTATGTGTTTTATGATTTGCAAATATGACATATATGATTTTATAAGTGTTTGAAAGTTTTATATTGTTCGGCAATATCTCGTAACCCTACTCTGGTGAAGGTACGGGTTAGGGGTGTTATAGGGATGGGGAGGGTGGTTCACGCGAAGGAGAGGGAGATGAGATGTTGTTGCGTAGAGGCAATGGCAAAGGTGCGACGTCTGCTAAGTCGACGTGTTGGGGTGCCGAAAATTAGTGCCAACAACTGTTGATGGTGAAAAAGGGTTCAGCAGCGGCTCGGCTTCTAGTCCTAACCATGGTGTTAGGAAATATTGGTGATAGGGGGTGAGGGAGAAGGGGAACGGCGGCTTGGAGGGTTTTTGGGTGAAAAATGGGCAAAATTTTAAGGTTTGAATGTGTAGTAGGAAAGGTGTTTGGCTGTAGGGTGGGTGTTTAGATGCAGGTTTTAGGTAAGCACAAAGCAGAGATGCACTATTCCTACTTGGAATAGGGATAGGGTAAGGGATGTTTGTGAAAGCATTACAATTCTTGAGTTTTTTTCCTCACCGATTACCTAGATAGAAAGAGAGAAATTAATTAATATTCAAACAAAATAAAGTGATAAATAATAAAATAATAAATAATAAATAATAAAATAAAAGAAAATAAAACGATAATTAATATAAAAATAATAATAAAAATAAAAATAAAGAAGAATAAAATTTGGGTTGCCTCCCATTTAGCGCTTGATTTATGTCGTTAGCTTAACACCCTAAATGGTACTATAGAGGTACTAGCTGAATTTTTTCAACCATGTGGGCTTGAAAATTCTCATAAAATGGCTTCAACCATTGGCCATTGACTATGAACCATTTTCCTGACTCTTCACTATAACACCTCTAACTCGTACCATTGCTGAAATAGGGTTATAGAGCATTACCAAACTTTTAGATCAAACAATTATAGATTTTAATACATAACACATCATTTAATTCATAAGTCAATCAAATTCAATCACATAGTCCCTAATACGAGCCCTTGAAGCCCAAAATGAACATTAAAAACAATTCGGGACTCAACTATGAACTCAAGAAACTTTTCGAAAAATGATGAAAATTTTCAATTACACGGGACACACGCCTGTGTGGCCAGGCCCTGTGTCTCACACGGTCAAAAGACACGCCTGTGTCTCAGGCCATGTGGACATTTGAAATGGGATCACATGGCCATGTCCTAGCTCGTGTCTGACCCTGCGTAACTCATTGACTTGGGTCATACGGCCAACCACACGCTTGTGTGACTAGCCCGTGTAACTCACTGACTTGTTTTCTAAAGAAATTACAGGGGACACACGATCGTGTCCCCTGACCGTGTGTCACGCGAGGCTGAGACACACACCCGTGTGTCCGTCTGTGTGGACGAAAATAGGCTATTTTCTAAGCCACATTTCTCACCCAAAATAGGTACCAACCTAAACTCAACAATTAACATATAACCACATTATAAATAGATAATCAAATCGACCAAAATTGTAATGCCTCAATTTTTTGAGTTTTTGAATTATTGCTTGAATTTATCTTTGTATGTTATGTTATGCTGAAGTAGTGAATTAAGTGTGGTTAGTGGACTTTTAGAATGCCTAAGTTTAAGATTAAAGTCTGGCAAAATTTTAATCTTTGGCCTGAGGTGGTAGTGGATTGGAGCTAGGTGGGCTTTTAAATTAAAGTTGGGGTTTTGAGACACAAGAAAGCCTGAGTTAAAGTGGCAAGGTAGCACCACTTAGAGCTCAAGGAGTTGGCGTGTAGAGCCTTGTGAGGGAGCTAAGGTTCGAATCCCTTGGTGAGCATAGTGCTTATTTTATTTTGTTGCATGTGCATGGTAAGAGGTGGACTCCAAGTTGAATTCTGAAGGAAGGAGTTTGAAGTGCTCATGGAATTAGGTTGAGGAGTGATAAGGGGAGTTTATCAAGAAAATTTAGGAATTTTGAATGGGAGCAAGAGTTGGCCGATTGTAGGGGTGTTGGAGAGCATATTCGGCTAAGGGGCTAAAGTAGTGTATTTTGGAAATTAGGGTGTATGCCAAATTCTTTTTGGTTTTTTTGGGGCCTTAGTTTTTGGCATTTTGGGTAGGTAGGTGCCGATTGTCCTTCTTTGGGTTTCCGGGATTTGTATTTTTGTTTAATGCAAAATTGGGAATTCATCTTTTTTCTTTCTTTCCTCTTCTCTTTTATGTCTTCAAAAGTCGAAAGTCCCTAGACCCTCATCCTTCATGGCCGATTGACTAAAGTGCTGAACCTACTCTTTTATTTTTCTTTTCTCCTCTTCTCCTTTTCTCCATTGATTAGATCGACTTCCCTAAAACCTTGCTAGCCAATTTCTGTTTGGGCTGAATCCTTCTTGTCTCCATTCTTGCTAAAACCGAAACCCTCAAGCCTCCCATATGTCTCTGTCGACTATCTCTTCTCTGTTCATAATCTCTTCTTCTCCTTTCACCTTTTCTTTCAAACCGAAACCTTTACATTCTCTAGTGTGCTCTTTTCAAAAGCCGAACTCCATCTCCCATTCTTTATTGATTTTCAATCCCTCCTATCTAGTCATTTTCTCCCTAGTGCTTCGATTAGAATCAACTGTAGATCTAAGGTTAGGTAACGATTTAGTGGTTCTCTTCTGTCAAGGCAAGCAAGTGAACTATTGGGTAAGTAATCTCCCTCACTATTCTTCTCTTTCAAATGTTTAATAAAAACCCGAAACCCCTACCCTTATTACACTAATCGGCCTTTATCTTTCTTTGGAAACCGATTCAAGTTTTCTTTTGTTGTCTGCTTGTGTTTATAGCCGATCTTAAGGATTGATCTCGTGAAGGGCGTTGGTAGATAAGAGAAAGCAAGGCGATCTAGATCTGTGGTCTAGATTTCGGCAAAGGTAATGGATGGTGATATGATAGTAGTTGTCGAATATGTAAGTCAATGTGGTGTTGATTTCTGATTGAGTTATGATTTAACGTTGTGATTAATTGCTTTAGGATATTCATTCACGGGAGCGTCTGACGTTAATCGTAATCAGGTGTGTAATCGACACCCTCTGGTAGATTAGATCAGCAAAAGCTGAAAAGCTGAAACGTCGAAATGCTGGCATTTTGAGGGCTTACGAGCGTGCGAGCGCTCGTGGGTCGGTACGAAACTGTGAATTTGGCAATAATGGACGGTAAGGTTGCTGTGCGCGTTTTCATGAACTTGGGTGATTTTGGGCCTCGATGGGCTGAATTTGGCCCAATGGGCTTACGGGTCCATATGGGTGATATACGCGGTAAGTGATTTTTGGTAAATTGGACATTGAATCTGCAGTGATATGTGTAAAAATTGAGACTTAGCGGGCCACAGTAGCTTGTGGGCTTCGTCGCGCCCATTAGGGGTTTTAGGGTCCGATGACACTGTATGAATAAATGGGCTATTGTAGTCGCCCGGAGTGACGTTAGACTTGCTAGGAGGTCGTAGTAAGCATAAAACCCTAAAACCTAACAAAATTACCGAAATACCCTTAAAGGGTGAAAATTACTATTTTACCCCTACATGCTAATGACAATTTTACCTATAGAGAAAAGTTGACTGATTTGCATGATTACTGTTTCTGATATTCTGTATGTCATGTCATATTATACTCTGATTTGCATGGGGTTGGGTTATTCTTACGGAGGAAGTGCTAAAAGTGGCAATGCCACGTAATCTGCTTAGAGGCTTTGCCTCGTATTACTGTTCTGGTGGCTTGGCCACTATATCTGAATTAGCAGCTCTGCTACAACTGTGGTGTGTAGGGCTGGGTGTGTTGAGTTATTCCCCACATGGTGTGTAGGGCTGGTACGAGTGGTGTGTAGGGCTGGATTGGGCTTGGGCTTTGCATACATGCATATATCATTATAATCTAATCTGTTTCTGTAATGGGCCCAAGGCCCACACTATTTTCTAAATAGGGCCAAGGCTCAGTTTAATCTATATCTGAAAAGGGCTTTGACCCAGACTGAGTTTGGACTGGTCTATGACACTGGTTGGGTTAGCTTACGCACTGAGTTTTCACAAACTCACCCCCTTTCTTTCCATCCATGTAGGAAATCCCCAACCTTAGAAGACTTGGAGCTGCAAGGGATTTGGAGTGGCCACGTGAACTACTTTCTGGTTTATAGTTATTCAAGTTTACTTTATTAATGCTTTATTTTAATTTGGGTGTTAAATTGTAATAAGGCCGCTTAGAGTATTTTGTTTTGGGTTTTTCATTTTTGTTATTTATTTGTTTTCTTTATGGTAGACTAGTTCGTGCGAGCTTTTCAAATCGAAGTAAACGTTTTCAAAACATAAAACACGTGACAAATGGATTACTTAACAACAATAACACAAGAACAAGATTTGCTAAAAAGTGAGATTTTGCTTAGCAATAGCAATGGTTTCTAAAACTGAGAAAAACTCTTATTTACAAGCTATTGAACACGGTTTTACTACAAATGATCTAATGTTTTATTAAAAGAAGATCAAGATTTAGTCATATATCCATGTGACGCACTAGATCTAGCCATAACGTTTGGACCGGGTTTGAGGTGTTACATTTAGTGGTATCAGAGCCCGGTTACAACAACTCGATTGTGGAACGGGTTCAAGTGTTTTTTAGAATTTAAATTAAGGCCCAAATTTGTATGTTAAAAATTCAATTTTGGAAATTCCTTTTAGAAATTCTTTTAAAATTGATTTTCTTCTCAAAAATGTTGCATTTTTCTGAAAGTCTAGGGTTTTTGGAAACAAAGATTATTCAAAGTATTTAGCATCAACAAAACTTGGTTTTTTCTGAATTTAGTTTCTAAAGAGTGGCACACCGAATCTCTGGCACCAAGTCTGTAAGTACCCTTTGCTTTACTATATTTGATTAAGATACTGTGATATTGAGACTGTAGATAGTACTAAGACCCTACTGAGACACTGTAGTTAGGGTGACACTAAGACTGTAGAACATTGAGACAATAGGAAAACTGAAAGCTTAAGAAGATTGAGACTGTAGCTAGGCTACGATTCTGCAAAAACAAAAACTCTAAAATACTATCTCAGCATAAAATATCTATAATAAATACTGAAATATTGAACTAATTCATAAGATTCATAATCAGATAATACGATATGAGTATGAGGGCAGCACGTGAAAGAGGCCGTGGTTGTGTCCGAGGAAGTGCACAAGTGGGGTCTTCATCTTCAGGACATATGCCAGCTGAGGAGGCACGAGCGCCACCAGCAACTGAGACTGGGTCCTATGATCGGGCTGCAGAGGACGACGCTTTGTCCCAGGCGATGTTACGGGTTCTAGAAAGGGTTGCTGGAGCAGGCACGGGAACGATGAATCGCGGTTCGATTTTTTAACGACTTTATGCTAATGGAGTGGAGATTTTTAGGGGCGTATTTGGTGTAGCCCTGAATGTGGCCGAATATTGGTTGGAGGCCACGAAGTGGATCATGGACGACCTGAACTGCTTAGTGGAGCAGAAGCTGAAAGGAGCAGTATCTTTGCTGCGTGACGAGGCCTATCAGTGGTGGATCACTGTAAGGGATGGTACACCAGTTGAGCGGGTGACTTGGGAGCTGTTTAAGATAGCCTTCAAAGGGAAGTAAGTCAGGGTGAGCTATGTGGACGCCCGAAGGAAGAAATTCCTGAATCTGACTCAGGGCAGTAAGATCGTCGCATAATACGAAGCTGAATTTCTAAGGCTAAGCCGATATGCTGGTGGTATAGTCGTTATAGAGTATGAACGTAGCGTGCGATTTGAGGATGGCCTTAGAGATGAGCTAAGAGTGTTGATTGCTTTGCAAAGGGAGCATGATTTTGCTGCTCTAATGGAAAAAGCTAAGATTGCTGAGGAAGTGAAGCGCAAGGAGCGAAAAAACCGTGAAAAAGACTGAAACTGATTTAGGAGGGACTCAAGACCCTCGGGTGCTGCGGGTAGGACTGTCAAAAGGCCTAGAGTGGACGAGCCGATTCGAGCAGTTCCGATGAATGTGGTTAGACTGCAAGCTTGTGGGGATTGTGGTAAAGTGCATCTGGGTGAATGTTGGAAGCGTACTGGAGCATCTTTCCGGTGTGGGTCCAAAAATCATAGAGTTAAGGATTGTACTAAGAGGCCGACACTGATGCAAGCTACTGAACCAAGGGTTGCTCCGCCAATGAGAGGTGGGCCACAACCACCAAGTGGCCGTGGTCAAACTGGGAGCAGTAATGGAAATGGACGTGGACGTGGAGCACTGGGCAAGAGTGCTGGAAATACTAAGGCACGTCAACCGGTGTTGGTTTATACTGGTCGTCGCCGAGAGGAAGGTGATGCACCTGACGTCATAACCGATACATTTTTAATTTATAGCACGCCATACACTGCTCTGATTGATATTGGATCTACCCATTCGTAT
This sequence comes from Gossypium stocksii, assembly GCA_020496765.1. Classification (NCBI taxonomy): domain Eukaryota; kingdom Viridiplantae; phylum Streptophyta; class Magnoliopsida; order Malvales; family Malvaceae; genus Gossypium; species Gossypium stocksii. The sequence continues at coordinate 51,721,443 of CM035624.1, forward strand.
GTTGCTTGTGATGTGTCTGGGATGTTGGGTGTGCAATCTGAGAAAATTGTGAGTGGGGTATCTATGATAAGTCCACTAGGTCACTCGGTTAGGGTAGACAAACTCTTTAGAGACATACCTTTAGAGACACAAGGTAGGATTTTCTCTTCAGATTTGATGGAGCTACCCTTTGGAGAGTTCGATCTCATTCTGGGTATAGATTGGCTGGCTAAGCATCGAGCGACTTTGGGCTGTGCTGCCAAGCAAATGGTGTTAAAGACCATAGAGGATGAGGAGGTAATGGTAATAGGGGAGCGAAAGGATTACTTGTCCAACATATCTCGACTTTGGGAGCTGAAAAGCTTATTCGCAAGGGTTGCGAGGCATTTTTGGCGTATGTGAGTCAGTCTGATTCTGACGGTTTGATAGTAGGAGAAGTTAGAATTGTCAAGGAATTTCAAGATGTTTACTCTGATGTGCTCCCAGGGTTGCCTCCAAATCGTGAAGTCGAATTTGGAATCGACTTGTTGTCTGGAACAGCTCCAGTGTCCATCGCTCCTTATAGGATGGCACCGAAGGAGTTAGTGGAGTTGAAAGCACAAATTCAAGAACTTCTAGATCGGGGTTTTATTAGACCAAGTGTGTCTCCATAGGGAGCATCGGTACTGTTCGTGAAGAAGAAGGATGGGACGATGCGTATGTGCATCGATTATCGTCAGTTGAATAAACTGACTGTTAAGAACAAGTACCCTCTGCCAAGGATCGACGACTTATTTGGCCAACTAAGAGGAGCTTCAGTATTTTCCAAGATCGATCTTCGATCTGGATATCATCAATTAAGGGTCAAAGAGATGGATATTCATAAGACAACATTTAGGATTCGGTATGGTCATTACGAGTTTCTGGTAATGCCATTTGGATTGACGAATACACTAGCGGCCTTCATGGATTTGATGAATTAGGTATTCCAACCCTACTTAGACCAATTTGTGGTCATCTTCATAGACGATATTCTGGTGTATTCAGAAATTAAGGAGAAACATGATGAGCATCTATGGATTATTTTGCAAGTGTTGAGGTAGAAGCAACTGTATGCAAAATTCAACAAGTGTGAATTTTGGTTGCGAGAAGTGACGTTCTTAGGTCACGCTGTTTCTACTGAGGGGATTAGGGTGGATCCTTGGAAAATTAAAGTAGTTCTGGAAGGGAAGCTACCGAGATCTGTGTAAAAAATTCAGAGTTTTCTGGGTTTGGCAGGGTATTACAGGAGATGTATGGAAGGATTTTCTTTAATTGCGGCACTATTGACGAAACTTTTGAGAAAATGAGTACCGTTTGTCTGGGTTGAGAAACGACAAGAGGCTTTCGAGAAGTTGAAGAAAGTTTTGACTGAGGCGCCGGTATTGATTCAGCCAGAGTCTGGGAAGGATTCTACTGTGCATAGTGATGCATCGCATGTTAGATTGGGCTGCGTGCTGATGCAAGAGGGTGAAGTGGTTGCTTATGCATCGCGACAACTTTAGCCTCATGAAACGAACTACCCTACGCATGATCTGTTGACTCAAAAGGAGGTGAACCTTTGGCAACGAAGATGGATAGAGTTGTTTAAGGACTATAATTGTTCTATTGGGTATCACCCAGGCAAAGCTAATGTGGTAGCTGATGCACTGAGTAGAAGAGCTGTAACTGAGCTGAGAGCAATGTTTGCTCGTCTTAGTGTGTATGATGATGGTAGCTTGTTAGTGGAATTGCAAGTAAGACCAACCTGGATAGAGCAGATTAAGGAAAAACAATTAGAGGATGAGTCACTCGTTCCTCGATTTCAACAGGTTAAAAGTGGCGAGACTTCTGATTTTGGATTGAATAGTGAAAAAGTTCTATGTTTCCGAGGAAGAGTTTGTATTCTGAGGGACTCTGACTTGAGACAGTCAATTCTGAGGGAGGTTTATGGCGATCTTTGTGCCATGCATCCCGGAGGGAATAAGTTGTATCACAATTTACGAGAATTATATTGGTGGCCTGGACTTAAGTGGGAAGTAACGAAATTTGTGGGTAAGTGTCTGACATGCTAGCAGGTGAAAGCTGAGCATCAACTGCCATCTAGACTTTTGCAACCGGTTAAGATTCCACTTTGGAAGTGGGAAAGGGTAACCATGGATTTTGTGAGTGGGCTGCCCTTGACGCCTACCAAGAAAGACTCGGTTTGGGTGATTGTGGATAGACTAACCAAATCGGCTCATTTTATACCCGTCTGAACCGACTATTCACTTCAGAAACTGGCAAAATTATATGTGGCGGAGATAGTGCGACTTCATGGAGTGCCAGATTTGATTATTTCAGGTCGAGACCCTAAGTTTACATCTCGGTTCTAGCAGAAGTTGCATGAGGCATTGGGTACTCGGCTAGACTTCAGCACTGCTTTTCACCCCCAAACGGATGGGCAGTCGGAAATGGTGATTCAAGTTCTGGAAGACATGTTGAGAGGATCTGTTATTGATTTCCGGGGTAGCTGGGAAGATTACTTGTCGTTAGTAGAATTTGCATACAACAATAGTTACCGGACGAGTATTCGAATGGCGCCATACAAGGCGCTGTATGGGCGTAGGTGTCGTACGCCTACTTGTTGGACAGAATTGGGAGAACATCAGGTTCTTGGGCCAGAGTTGATAGCGGATACTGAAGATAAGGTTAGGCTAATCAGGCATCGGTTAAAGGAGGCATCTGATGGGCAAAAGTCTTATGCCGACTTGAAGCATAAGGAAATTGATTACACGGTGGGAGATTTGGTTTTCTTAAAGGTTTCACCTTGGAAGAAGATTTTAAGGTTTGGAAAAAAGGGCAAATTGAGTCTACGGTTTATCGAACCCTATCGAGTTCTTAAATGGGTGGGTCCGGTAGCATATCAGCTGGACCTACGTCCGGAGTTGGACTAGATTCATGATGTCTTTCATGTCTCCATGTTAAGGCAGTATCGGTCTGATCCTTCCTATATTGTACCAATTGAAGAAATTGAAGTTAAAGCTAATTTGACTTTTGAAGAAGAACCTGTGCAAATTCTGGACCGTGATATGAAGGTGTTAAGAAAGAAGTCAGTTCCTTTGGCGAAAGTGCTTTGGTGCAATCATGGCAGAGAAGAAGCTACGTGGGAGCCAGAAGAGGCGGTTCGTCAATAATACCCTCACTTGTTTAGACCAGGTAAATTTCGAGGCCGAAATTTCTTTAAGGAGGTAAAGTTGTAATGCCCTAATTTTTTGGGTTTTTGAATTTTTGCTTGAATTTATCTTTGCATGTCTTGTTATGCTGAAGTAGTGAATTAAGTGTGGTTAGTGGACTTTTAGAAGGCCTAAGTTTAAGATTAAAGTCTGGCAAAATTTTAATCTTTGGCTTGAGGTGGTAGTAGATTGGAGCTAGGTGGGCTTTTAAATTAAAGTTGGGTTTTAAGACACAAGAAAGCCTAAGTGAAGGTGGCAAGGTAGCGCCACTTAGAGCTCAAGGAGTTGGCGTGTAGAGCCTTGTGAGGGAGCTAAGGTTTGAATCCCTTGGTGAGCATAATGCTTATTTTATTTTGTTGCATGTGCATGGTAAGAGGAGGACTCCAAGTTGAATTCTGAAGGAAGGAGTTTGAAGTGCTCATGGAATTAGGTTGAGGAGTGATAAGGGGAGTTTATCAAGGAGAAAATTTAGGAATTTTGAAAGGGGAGCAAGAGTTGGTCGATTGTAGGGGTGTTGGAGAGCATATTCAGCTAAGGGGCTAAGGTAGCGTATTTTGGCAATTAGGGTGTATACCGAATTCTTTTTGGGTTCTTTTGGGGTCTTAGTTTTCGGCATTTTGGGTAGGTAGGTGCCGATTGTCCTTCTTTGGGGTTGTGGGATTTGTATTTTTGTTTAATGCAAAATCAGGAATTCATCTCTTTTCCTTCTTTGCGCTTCTCTTTTCTATCTTCAAAAGCCAAAAGTCCCTAGACCCTCAACCTTCATGGCCGACTGACTAAAGTGTCGAACCTACTATTTTCTTTTTATTTTCTCCTCTTCTCATTTTTTCCATTGATTAGATCGACTTCCCTAAAACCTTGCTAGCCAATTTCTGTTTGGGTCGAATCCTCCTTGTCTCCATTCTTGCTAAAACCGAAACCCTCAAGCCTCCCATATGTCTCTGTCGACTATCTCTTCTCTGTTCACAATCTCTTCTTCTCCTTTCACCTTTTCTTTCAAACCAAAACCTCTACACTCTCTAGTGTGCTCTTTTCAAAAGCCGAATTCCATCTCCCATTCTTTATTGATTTTCAATCCCTCCTATCTAGTCATTTTCTCCCTAGTGCTTCGGTTAGAATCAACTGTAGATCTGGGGTTAGGTAACGGTTTGGTGGTTCTCTTCTGTCAAGGCAAGCAAGTGAACTGTTGGGTAGTAATCTCCCTTGCTGTTCTTCTCTTTCAAATGTTTAATAAAAAGTCGAAACCCCTACCCTTATTACACTAATCGGCCTTTATCTTTCTTTAGAAACTGATTCAAGTTTTCTTTTGTTGTCTACTTGTGTTCATAGTCGATTTTAAGGATTGATCTTGTAAAGGGCATTGGTAGATAAGAGATAGCAAGGCGATCTAGATCTGTGGTATAAATTTCGGCAAAGGTAAGGGATGGTGATATGATAGTAGTTGTCAAATATGTAAGTCAATGTGGTGTTGATTTCCGATTGAGTTATGATTTAACGTTGTGATTAATTGCTTTAGGATATTCATTCACGGGAGCATCTGACGTTAATCATAATCAGGTGTGTAATCGACACCCTCTGGTAGATTAGATCGGCAAAACCCGAAATGCTGGCATTTTGAGGGCTTACAAGTGTGCGAGCGCTCATGGGTCTGTACGAAACTATGAATTTGGCAATAATGGACGGAAGGCTATTGTGCGCGTTTTCGTGCACTTGGGTGGTTTTGGGCCTCGATGGGCTGAATATAGGCCCAATGGGCTTACAGGCCCATATGGGTGAAATATACGGTAAGTGATTTCTGGTAAACTGGACATTGAATCTGTAGTGATATGTGTAAAAATTGAGACTTAGCGGGCCATAGTAGCTTGTGGGCTTCGTCTGGCCCATTAGGGGTTTTAGGGCCCGATGACACTGTATGAATAAATGGGCTATTTGAGTCGCTCGGAGTGACGTTAGACCTACTAGGAGGTCGTAGTAAGCATAAAACCCTAAAACCTAGCAAAATTACCGAAATACCCCTAAAGGGTAAAAATTACTATTTTACCCCTAGATGCTAAATGACAATTTTACCCATAAAGAAAAGTTGACTGTTTTACATGATTACTGTTTTGCATGGGGTTGGGTTATTGTTACGGAGGAAGTGCCATATCATATTATACTCTAATTTGCATGGGTTTGGGTTATTGTTACGGAGGAAGTGCTAAAAGTGGCAATGCCACGTCATCTGCTTAGGCTTTGCCTCGTATTACTGTTCTGGTGGCTTGGCCACGATATCTAAATTAGCAATTCTGCTGCGACTATGGTGTGTAGGGCTGGGTGGGTTGAGTTATTCCCCACATGGTGTGTAGGGCTGGTACGGGTGGTGTGTGGGGATAGATTGGGCTTGGGCTGTGCATACATACATATATCATTGTAATCTGATCTGTTTCTGTAATGGGCCCAAGGCCCACACTATTTTCTGAATAGGGCCAAGGCCTAGTTTGATCTGTATCTGAAAAGGGATTCGATCCAGGCTGAGTTTGGACTGGTCTATGACACTGGTTGGGTTAGCTTACACACTGAGTTTTCATAAACTCACCCCTTTTCTTTCCATCCATGCAGGAAATCCCCAACCTTAGAAGACTTGGAGCTGCAAGGGATTCGGAGTGGCCACGTGAACTACTTTCTGGTTTATAGTTATTCAAGTTTACTTTATTAATGCTTTATTTTAATTTGGGTTTTAAATTGTAATAAGGCCGCTTAGAGTATTTTGTTTTGGGTTTTTCGTTTTTTTTATTTATTTGTTTTCTTTATGGTAGACTAGTTCTTGTGAGCTTTTCAAATCTAAGTAAACGTTTTCAAAACATACAACACGTGACAAATGGATTACTTAACAACAATAACACAATAACAAGATTTGCTAAAAAGTGAGATTTTACCTGTAACAGCCCAATTTCGAGTTTGATTGAAACAGGTGGTTTTGGGACCCCTTAATTGAATCAAAATAATTATTTTATTATTTTATTGATGTTTAGAGCATGATAGTATTTCGGTGTAAATGTTGCGTAAGGAAATATTATCGATTACATAGTTAATTCGGTAAAAAGGACTAAATCGCGTAACGCGATAAATATGAGTTCTATTAGTAAAATGGCTTAAATGACTTTGTCTTTATTTATGGGAGTCCTTGCATGGTAAATATGCCATTTTTATTTTGAGTGGATGATAATGGACATTTATGTCCATATTTGGCATGAATTTTATATAGTGTAATAAAGGTTAATTTAGGTATTTAATTATTAAAAGTTATTATTATAAAGCAAACAAATTTCAATGCCCATTCTCATCATCTTTTATCGAAATTGAAACAAAATATGGGGTTTGAAAGCTTTCTTATATTCGACAAGTGAAGGCTTGAATTAGTAAGTGATTTTTGACTGGTTTTTAATAATTTTTTCATTTTTGTAATCGTTGCTTTGTATAATATCATGCCCGTGCCTCAATTTTTGAAATTGGTTGTGTTTTTGAATGTGCCATTGATGAATATATGTTTATTTTGATGTTTCTTGATGAATTATTGATGATTGTTTAGAAATATACAAGTTTTATAAAGTAATTCTTGATAAAATTGAGTATTCGAGATTAAATTGAAAAAGACAGAATTTTTGTGGTCAGAAATGTGAATAAAATAAAAATATGGGTTGTTTAGATGCTATAGAAAATTTGGCTAAATACATGTACAATGGGATTTTGTGTATTTTTGCATAATTATGCATTAGGGACTAAATTGTCAATGTATGAAACTATGAGGGCTATTTTTATAAATAGGCCAAATTACATGTCTATGGATTTAATTGAATGTGTTGGTGAATAAATGGTTGAATTTGAATTTGTATAGATCAATATAATAAAATATTGGAACTTGATCGGGGGGAAACAACAGATAGATGGGTAAACGATTATACGAGCAATTACGAGGTAAGTTCGTATGGTTAAAAATTGAATTATTAGCTACTGAAATTGTTTTAATTGATGGTAATTGTATACATAATGAATAATTTACTAAAATTATCGGCTCTATGAATATGTTGCCGTCACTAAATTATATGATTAAATTTATACAAAAATTATATGTTATAAGAAATGATGGATAATCGGTAATATTGTGAGTATGTAATGGTAGATATGTTAAATGGCTTTGTACTTGATTATGTTAATATTACATGATGATGGAATGCCATAATATATTCGGTCTTGTGTTTGGAAGTAATGAAGTACTTTGGGGTTGAGTAAATGTATATTGGAGTTAGTTGAGTTTTAGTATATGATAAATTAAATGTCTTGTATGTGGTAAGTTACTAAGCAAATATTTGTCATTGATTAAATTAAATACCATATATATATGTGTGTGCCGAATTGAAATGTATAAAAAGTTGAGGTTGCCGAATGCAAATAGAGTTGATAAATTTGAATTGATAAATATTGAGAATTGAATTTCGGCACTGAGTGAGCGAGTATTAAAGGTTACGGATGTGAAACTTGCACTAAGTGTGCGAGCCTGATTATTGAGCACTAAGTGTGCAAGCTTAAGTATCAAGCACTAAGTATGCGAATTCGATATATAATGTCGAATAACTATTGGCACTAGGTGTGCAACTTTTCAAGTAATCAGGAATAGTCGAATGTATTTTTGCCTTGAATTTCTTGAGAAGTATTTATGAGTTATAAATTTGAATTTGAGCAGGTGAGTATCAAACCTATAGGGCTAATATTATTGATCGTAAATCTGTGTGATTGATAATGGTAAAGAAGGTTGCATGATAGATGTACGAATTGGATGAGTAAAATGATATGATTATATATCTCTATATACTATACCATGTAGTATGTTAAAATGTGAATGTTTGAGTTATTTGGACTAAGTTTTGATATTGAGAAATTGAATGGAAAATGTGTGATAATCGAATTTCTGATGATTAAAAATATGCTTGAGTTGAATTTGAACAAGTGATATTCTGGCTTCTAGCCTAGCAAGCCTTGTGTTGGTGAAAATAATCGGGCTTTATGCCTAGCAGGCTTAATGCCAGTGTATCAAAATTCAAGCTTTATGCCGGTGTGATTTCAAGTTTATACGTAGCAGGCTTTGTGCCGATGTGATTTCAGGCTTATACCTAGCAGGCTTTGTGCCGCTGTGATTTCAGGTTTACACTTAGCAGGCTTATTGCCGATGAATTATAAAGAGTTTATGCTTACGAGACTTTGAGATGAAGTGCTAATTTTATATTTTTAATGAGCTAAAATAAACAGGTATGTGATAGTTAGTTGTATTTGTGTGATAAGGTAAGTTGGTTGTTGTATTAGTGATGCATATGTTATATGAGATACGTGATATGTTTAGATAAATTATTACATGTTATATGATCATATGATATATGAATTGTTTGATTGTATAGAAGAAAAGTTATATGGTACACATATGAATTATTGAAATGAAAGATGATATATGATATTGTATACATAAATGATAGATGAAACGAAATGAGTATTGGAAGGTTACATGAGATCAATGATTTATACAGATGAATTGATACATGGTTTAAATGAAATATAGTTATGAAAAGTGACATGATTTATATAGAAGGTATATTTGAAAATGAATTACTGATGTTACTGATTAGTTAATGTTTATACGGGTATAATTTTGCTATCAGTTATATGAATCTGTTATAGGTTATACGTAATGAAATAAATCGACACCAATGCTATGTGAATTCTATGATATTGATGTTGTATAGGTGATATGTGTTATAAATGGTTTAGTTACATATATGGCACTTAGTATGCAAGATACAGGGTTTTCGATGTTGGTCTCAAGGGTTCAACTGTAAAGATGATGCTACGAGAATAAAATGATCATACAAATCAATAAAGGTATACATGGTACACTTGACAAGTAAGTGACATTGATAAATTTATATGATATGTGAGTAGATATGATAAATTACACATGAATTACATGACTATTAAGGAAATAAATATTGAATTAGATGAGGTTGGTTCAAAAGTAATCTTATTGCTTAAAATGACAAGCTTCATGTTAAATTTTTTATATAATGCTGATAACTATACGAACTTACTAAGCTTATTAGCTTACTCTGTTTATTCTTTGTATTTTACAGTGATACGAATGCTCGCTTGGTTTGGAAGTCATCAAAGATTTCATCACACTATCCAAGAGACAATTGGTATTTCTGAACTATTTGAAATGGCATAATATGGCATGTATAGGCTAGTTTGTAAGTTGATGTTTATTGTTATCCATGTGGATGGATTTAGTATAATCTTTAACCCATGCTCAAGCTATGTGATATGGCTTGGTCTTGATGTGGATGTTTTGGTATGAAAGTATTATATGATATATCTTTTATTTGATAACATTGAGGAATGGTAAGTTAGTATGTTTTGATAGTAAATGAGATGAGGAATTGTAACACTCCTATCCCGTAACTGTCGCCGGAATAGGTAAGGGGCATTACCGGACTTGTAACATATACCGGAGCAGTAAAATTTTAAACTTTTTAATCAAGAACCATCACGTATCATCTATCATTAGAGCATGCTTCAATTGATCATAAAATGATGCATATAACTATTGGAAATCTAATTGGAAACATGCTAAAAGATAGGAGAAAATTTGCAAAATTTCAAAGTTAGGGACACACGGCCGTGCCCCTTGCCCGTGTTCTTCACAAACGGCCGTGTCCCTCCAGACACGCCCAAACCTTTCAACCCATGGTCGAAACTGACTTATCCCACACGGCTGTCTAACACGCCCATGGGGTTAGGCCGTGTGTCGCCCACGGCCTAGGCATGCCCGTGCCCTTACCCCGTGGTCGAAACTGTCAAATATCACACGGTTACCTGACACGCCCGTGTACAAAACAGAGCAGACCGTGTGACTATACTGCCAAATTTCACACGGCTACAAATTACCAGACACGCCCGTGTGTCTAGGCCGTGTACCAAAACTGACCAAAACATCAAGGTACAGGGAACACACGGTCGAAACACACGCCCGTGTTCCCTAGCCGTGTGGCACAAATATAGGCTTGGTTTAAGCCAATTTGCCACCCAATATGGGTCATTTCTTCTAGCCATTAACTAACAACATTTCATGCCATTCTACCAACCTAAAACATACCAATTCAAGCACAAAATGGACCCAAAATCATCTCAATTCATTCACAAATCAAGCACACCAACTCAAAGGCCTAAATGACCATTTCCATGCACTCATCCACACATATATACATATCAATTATGCAAGCTTATAACCTCATCAAAACCCAATATCTTTCCATAAGCACATATAGCTAAAGGACAACTCAAGTACTTGATTATATTCATATATGACCCAAGCCACATCTCATAGCTTAATCATTTACCAAAATATATTATGTTCACAAAAGTACTAGCCTATACATGCCATGACCAAACGTTTGCAAAATACTCAAAAGTACCAAAGCTTAATCGATAGTGTGATAGCGATCCCCGACTCGTCCGATATCTGAGCTAGCTTCCGAATCTATAAGACAGTGAAAGAAATGAACAGAGTAAGCTTCTAAAGCTTAGTAAGTTCGTATAATATAGAGATTAAACCTTACCGAATCAATGCGATAATTACAACAACAATGCCAATTCAATTCATATACTAGTTGCCTATTTCACAAGTATACACTTGTTAGTTCATGTAACATATAAATTCATTCATGTACCAACCACAACAATCATGTATCATATCATTGCTCAAATACTTGTACATGTATTTCATATAACTTATACCATATAATCCATGTAATTCTCATGTCTCATATAACATGTAATACATATATCATTCAATCTTCATGCAACATGTATCGGTAATTGCCCGTTGAACCTATAAGAACATCGAAAGATACTCGGGTGATACACACACAGTGTATATACATATAACCTGTAATCTGTCAATGCGTCATATATGCTCTTTCGAGCCTGTACGGTAAGCCCGGAGGCTGAACACATAATCCCGAAGGATAATCGGTAAGCCCGTAGGCTGAACATGTAATCCCGAAGGATAAACCTGTAGCTCATGAGCATGTGGTGAGTCCGCAACAAATGCAGGAGCTCGAACCACCCTGTAGCCCTAGTGACATGTCACTCGTATCCTATCGACTTCTACGGTTCTAACGAGGCTCGGTATTCAATTTATCACTTGTAACAATTTAACATTTCTATTTCAATCTCATATATATACTTGTTCCATTAGGCTATTTAATCATCTAGCATTTCATATTTTCAAATAACAATACGTATGAACATATATAAATACATTAAATTCATTATACGAACTTACCTCGTAATCCCGTATCTACTCGTCTATTTTCCGTTTTCCCCGATCAAGTTTCGGGATTCGATCGTCTTTATCTAAATTAGATCAAATTCAGCTATTTACTAACTCACATATTCAATTCAATCCAAAAACATATATTTTGACCTATTTGCAAATTAGCCCCTATACTTTCAACACTTTGCAATTTAGCCCTTTTAACACCAAATGGCAAATTACGCAATCAATCCCCAAATTTACCATAGCCGAATATTCAAGGGGCTTATACCAGCATATATCTTTTAATTAATCACAAATTTAACCTCAAAAATCCTATCTTTTTGCAAATAAATCCTTAAATTCATTTTCATCAAAATTTACTTTAAAATTCTTGTATTTTCTCACATAATATACAATAATTCATCAAAATCTATCAATATATCAAGGATTCATCAATGGCATTTTTCAAAAACATAATCAAAATCAAAAATTGAGGTACAGGTCGGTTAATATACGTAGCAACGATTACAAAAACGTAAAAATTATTGAAAACGGAATAAAAACGAACCTCAATTTGGAGCTTAAAGTGGCCGAATGCTTGAAAGTGTAAAACCCTTAATTTTTGTTCATATAATTGGTGAAGAAGGTAATAAAAATGAAGACATTTTATGTTTTGTTTTAATTAAAACATATAATAAATCAAATGACCCTTTTACCGTTTGTAAAATTATTATAAAACATTATAAAACATGGACATAATGGTCCATTACCAACCACTCCAATTAAAAATGGCATAATTGCCATGCAAGTACCTCCTTTTATAAAGCCATGCTCAAATAAGCCATTTATAAAATAGAACTCTAATTTATCGCTTTATGCGATTTAATCCTTTTTATCAAATTAACCGATCAGAATGTAAAATTTCAATACGAAACTTTCACACCATATATCTATCATACTGTAAAACATATTAAAGCAGTCAAAATAATATTTTGACTCGGTTAAGTGGTCCCGAAACCACTCGTTCCGACTAGGGTATAAAGTAGGCTGTTACAACTCTCCCCCCTTTAGGGATTTTCGTCCCCGAAAATCTTACCAATAAACAGATTTGGGTACTGTTTTCACATAGTTTCATCGAGTTCCCATGTAGCTTCCTCTATTCCGTGTTTACACCAGAGAACTTTTACAAGTGCTATACACTTATTTCTCAATTCTTTGATTTCTCGAGCCAGAATTCTAATCGGTTCTTCGCTGTAAGATAGATCAGACTGTATTTCCACATCTATAGGAGAAATGACATGAGACATATCAGATCGGTATCGTCGAAGCATTGAAACGTGAAATACATCGTGAATCTTTTCAAGCTCAGACGGTAACGATAATCGGTAAGCTACAGGTCCAATTCGTTTCACAATTTCATACGACCCGATAAAATGAGGACTTAACTTTCCTTTTCTGCCAAAACGAAGAATTTTCTTCCACGGTGATTCTTTCAGAAATACTCTGTCTCCGACCCGAAACTCTATTTCTTTTCGTTTCAAATCGGCATAAGATTTCTGTCTGTCTGAAGCTATTTTCAAACTGTCACGTATCACTTTCACTTTTTCCTCTGTATCTCGGATTAGATCAACTCCGTGTAACTTTCTCTCACTCAATTATGTCCAGTATAGCGGTGTTCGACATTTACGACCATATAAAGCTTCATATGGAGCCATCTTTAAACTCGTTTGAAAACTGTTATTGTATGCAAACTCTATCAGAGGTAAGTATTTCTCCCAATTACTTTCAAATTCAAGGATACAACACCGTAACATGTCTTCCAGAATCTGAATAACTCTTTCAGACTGACCGTCAGTCTGGGGATGAAATGCTGTACTGAAACTCAATTTTGTTCCCAAAGCCTCTTGAAACTTCTTCCAGAATCTCGATGTAAACCTCGGATCTCTATCAGACATAATGGATAACGGTATACCATGTAATCGCACAATCTCAGATACATATAATTCCGCTAATTTATCCAGAGAATAATCAGTACGTACCAGTATAAAATATGCAGACTTCATCAATCTGTCAACGATAACCCAGATTGCATTTTTCTTCTTCGGAGACAGAGGTAGTCCAGATACAAAATCCATAGTGACTCTGTCCCATTTCCATTCTGGAATCATAATAGGCTGTAATAAACCTGACGGTACCTGATGTTCAGCTTTAATTTGCTGACAGATCAAACATTTCGATACGAATTCTGATATGTCACGTTTCATTCCTGACCACCAGTATTGCTGTTTCAAATCGTTATACATCTTAGTGCTACCCGGATGAACTGAAAATCGACTGTCATGTGCCTCGTGTAGAACTTTCTGAATGAGTTCACTATTTTTCGGTATGCAAATTCTATTTCGAAACATTAAACAATCATCGTTCCTTATAGAAAAGTCAGAATCAGAATTAGACTCACAGTGAAGTCGTTTAGCTTGCAGATTGGGATCAGTCCCTTGAGCTTCGAAAATTTGCTGCAGAATCAACGATTTAGCCTTTAGCTCAGCTAAAACAGATCCATCATCAAATAACGTCATTTGAGCATTCAAAGCTCGCAGAGTAAACAAAGACTTTCGACTTAGCGCATCAGCTACAACATTAGCTTTCCCTGGATGATAATCAATTACAAATTCGTAGTCCTTTAGTAGTTCGAGCCATCTCTGCTGTCGCATATTAAATCTTTCTGTGACATCAGATACTTCAGACTTTTATGATCAGTAAAAATTCTACTTTTCTCACCATATAAGTAATGACGCCAAATCTTTAATGCAAATACTATAGCAGCTAACTCAAGATCATGTGTCATGTAATTCTTCTCATGCGGCTTTAACTGTCGGGAGGCATAAGCTATGACTTTCCCGTCTTGCATCAATACACAGCCCAGTCCGATAATAGATGCCTCACTGCATATAACAAATTCTTTCCCCTTCGGGTTGAACTAAAATTGGAGCTTCTGTTAACAGGGCTTTCAACTATTCGAAACTCTACTGACATTTATTAGTCCACTCGAATTTCACATCTTTCTGTAACAATCGAGTCAACGGCACTGCAATCATCGAGAATCCTTTAACAAATCTTCGGTAATATCCCACTAATCCCAGAAAACTTCTAATCTCAGATATGTTTCTCGGGGGTTTCCAGTCTATAATAGCAGATATTTTACTCGGATCTACTCTGATGCCTTCCGCAAAAACAATGTGACCCAAAAATCTGACTTCTCGAAGCCAAAATTCACATTTGCTAAATTTGGCAAACAACTGCTTATCTCTCAGAATTTGTAACACAATTCTCAGATGCTCAGTATGCTCTTCCTCATCACGTGAATAGATCAGAATGTCGTCAATGAATACTACAACAAACTGTCTAAATACGGTCTGAATATACGGTTCATCAGGTCTATAAACACTGCCGGAGCATTTGTTAAACCGAAAGGCATGACCAGAAACTCAAAATGTCCGTATCGTGTTTTGAAAGCAGTCTTCGGTATATCTGAATCTTTAACTCGCAACTGGTAATAACCCGATCTCAAATCAATCTTTGAAAATACAGTAGCTCCTTTTAACTGATCGAATAAATCATCAATCCGTGGAAGAGGGTATTTATTCTTCATTGTCGCCTTATTCAAATGTCGATAATCAATACACATTCTCATTGATCCATCCTTTTTTTTCACAAATAATATGGGAGCACCCCAAGGTGAAAAGCTCGGTCTCGCAAAACCTCTATCTGTCAATTCTTGTAACTGTGCTTTCAGCTCTTTTAGCTCAGTCGGTGCCATCCTGTATGGAGCAATTGATATCGGAGTAGTGCCCGGTAACAATTCAATACCGAATTCAACTTCTCTAATCGGCGGTAAACCCAGTAATTCTTCCGGAAAAACATCTGAAAACTCACAAACAACTGGTACAGACTCAATTTTTAATTCTGTCTTGCTAGAATTCATCACATACGCTAAATACGCATCATAGCCTTTTCTGACATACTTCTGAGCCTTCATGGTAGAAATCACTATCGGTAATTCATTCAAATCATTTGATTCAATCCGAAGAATCTCACCATTCTGACATTTCAATTCTATACTCTTACTTCGACAATTCACAATAGCCTCATGCGCATTTAGCCAGTCCATGCCCAGTATTACATCGAATTCGTCAAAAGGGAGGAGCATCAGATCAGCCGGAAAACAATATCCCCGAGTCATCAACGGACATTTCTTACATATCTTATCAACTAACATAGAGTTTCCTAATGGATTCGATACTTTAACTACATATTCCGTAGACTCAACACTTAAATTCTTTTCATACACTAATTTCATGCAGATATATGAATGAGTTGATCCAGGATCTATCAACGCAACAATATCAGTGTTATAGAGAGAAAAAGTACCAGTGATAACATCAGGTGACGAGGCTTCCTCGCGTGCACGTATTGCATAAGCTCTCGCAGGAGTACGCATCTCAGATCTCACATTAGCATCTCTCGCCACATTGCGATTTCCACTTTGGTTCCCAACACTTCACGACGGTCTACCTCTCGATGCAACATTATTTGTCTTAGTCGACTGTTCTCTATCAGGTACAGATCTTTCAGGACAATCACGTAAATAGTGATCTAAGGATCCACATCGAAAACAAGCTCCGCTTTTCAATCGGCATTCACCAAAATGTTTCCTATTACAATACTTGCATTCAGGTCCGGGAGTTCTCACACTACCCGCACTAGCTGCAGAAGTCGTCTGAGGTCTCGAATGAGAAGTCTTAACACTTTTCTCTCGGATAGATGTGCCCGTAGAAGCTGTAGGACGAGGATGAAAATCTTTTGATCTTTTAGATCCAGACTGATACGGTTTACCCGCAAACCTTTTTCTAGCTTCTCTGAATTCAGAATCAGCTTTTCTCTTTTCTTTAGCAAGCTCTTCAGCTTTACAGGCCTGATAAACGAGAACTACAAACTCTCTCAGCTCAAGTATTCCGACTAAAAGTCGAATTTCTTCATTTAGCCCATCTTTGAACCTTTTGCACATTGTTGCTTCAGTAGAAACACATTCGCGAGCATATTTGCTGAGTCGAACGAACTCTCTCTCGTATTTAGTTACAGACATTCGACCCTGTTTCAGCTCTAAAAACTCTTTTCTTTTCTGATCGATGAAACGTTGACTGATGTATTTCTTTCTGAATTCCGTCTGGAAGAAATCCCAATCGACTCGTTCTCGTGGTACAACCGAGGTCAATGTATTCCACCATTGATATGCTGAATCCCGAAGCAAAGAAATAGCACATCTCAGGCACTCATCAGGAGTACAAGCCAGTTCATTAAAAACTCTGATCGTATTCTCAAGCCAAAATTTAGCCCTCTCAGTATCATCACCAGCTGAAGCTCGGAATTCCTTAGCACCATACTTTCGTATCTTATCGACAGGAGGTCTGTTCAATCTCAGAGGATCCACAACTCGTACATTATCAGGGTTAGGTTGTGGGACGGGAGGGGGTGGAGGTTGCGGAGCAGCCGGGTTTGCTCGCACAAACTCACTAAACCAACCAGACATCATTTGGAAGAAAGCTTGTTTAATTTCTTCCTGATTGGCCATAGCAGGGCCCGATTCAGAAGGCACAGCCCCTTGAGCAGGTGCTGGCGTAATACTTTCAACATCATCAGCTAAAGCTTGATTCGGATCCATTACTATATAAAATAGATTTCAAAGGATGTCAGGAGATATCACACTATCACATTTCATGTACATGGCATGTATAGCTAGACTAATATTCACTACGGTAGTCCTAGAATCGACTAAATCGTAGCTCTGATACCAACCAAATGTAACACCCCTATCCCGTAACCATCGCCGGAATAGGTAAGGGGCATTACCGGACTTGTAACATATACTGGAGCAGTAAAATTTTAAACTTTTTAATCAAAAACCATCACGTATCATCTATCATTAGAGCATGCTTCAATTGATCATAAAATGATGCATATAACTATTGGAAATCTAATTGGAAACATGCTAAAAGATAGGAGAAAATTTGCAAAATTTCAAAGTTAGGGACACACGGCCGTGCCCCTTGCCCGTGTTCTTCACACACGGCCGTGTCCCTCCAGACACGCCCAAACCTTTCAGCCCATGGTCAAAACTAACTTATCCCACACGGCTGTCCAACACACCCATGGGGTTAGGTCGTGTGTCGCCCACGGCCTAGGCACGCCCGTGCCCTTACCCCGTGGTCGAAACTGTCAAATATCACATGGTTACCTGACACGCCCGTGTACAAAACAGAGCAGACCGTGTGACTATACTGCCAAATTTCACACGGCTACAAATTACCAGACACGCCCGTGTGTCTAGGCCGTGTACCAAAACTGACCAAAACATCAAGGTGCAGGGAACACACGGTCGAAACACACGCCCGTGTTCCCTGCCCGTGTGGCACAAATATAGGCTTGGTTTAAGCCAATTTGCCACCCAATATGAGTCATTTCTACTAGCCATTAACTAACAACATTTCATGCCATTCTACCAACCTAAAACATACCAATTCAAGCACAAAATGGACCCAAAATCATCTCAATTCATTCACAAATCAAGCACACCAACTCAAAGGCCTAAATGACCATTTCCATGCACTCATCCACACATATATACATATCAATTATGCAAGCTTATAACCTCATCAAAATCCCATATCTTTCCATAAGCACATATAGCTAAAGGACAACTCAAGTACTTGATTATATTCATATATGACCCAAGCCACATCTCATAGCTTAATCATTTACCAAAATATATCATGTTCACAAAAGTACTAGCCTATACATGCCATGACCAAATGTTTGCAAAATACTCAAAAGTACCGAAGCTTAATCGATAGTGTGATAGCGATCCCCGACTCGTCTGATATCTGAGCTAGCTTCCGAATCTATAAGACAGTGAAAGAAATGAACAGAGTAAGCTTCTAAAGCTTAGTAAGTTTGTATAATATAGAGATTAAACCTTACCGAATCAATGCGATAATTACAACAACAATGCCAATTCAATTCATATACTCAAGTTGCCTATTTCACAAGTATACACTTGTTAGTTCATGTAACATATAAATTCATTCATGTACCAACCACAACATTCATGTATCATATCATTGCTCAAATACTTGTACATGTATTTCATATAACTTATACCATATAATCCATGTAATTCTCATGTCTCATATAACATGTAATACATATATCATTCAATCTTCTTGTAACATGGATCGGTAATTGCCCGTTGAACCTATAAGAACATCGAAAGATACTCGGGTGATACACACACAGTGTATATACATATAACCTGTAATCTGTCAATGCGTCATATATGCTCTTTCGAGCCTGTACGGTAAGCCTGGAGGCTAAACACATAATCCCGAAGGATAATCGATAAGCCCGTAGGCTGAACATGTAATCCCGACGGATAAACCTGTAGCTCATAAGCACGTGGTGAGTCCGCAACAAATGCAGGAGCTCGAACCACCCTGTAGCCCTAGTGACATGTCACTCGTATCCTATCGACTTCTACGGTTCTAACGGGGCTCGGTATTCAATTTATCACTTGTAACAATTTAACATTTCTATTTCAATCTCATATATATACTTGTTCCATTAGGCTATTTAATCATCTAGCATTTCATATTTTCAAATAACAATACGTATGAACATATATAAATACATTAAATTCGTTATACGAACTTACCTCGTAATCCCATATCTACTCGTCTATTTTCCGTTTTCCCCGATCAAGTTCCGGGATTCGATCGTCTTTATCTAAATTAGATCAAATTCAGCTATTTACTAACTCACATAGTCAATTCAATCCAAAAACATATATTTTGACCTATTTGCAAATTAGCCCCTATACTTTCAACACTTTGCAATTTAGCCCTTTTAACACCAAATGGCAAATTACGCAATCAATCCCCAAATTTACCATAGCCGAATATTCAAGGGGCTTATACCAGCATATATCTTTTAATTAATCACAAATTTAACCTCAAAAATCCTATCTTTTTGCAAATAAATCCTTAAATTCATTTTCATCAAAATTTACTTTAAAATTCTTGTATTTTCTAACATAATATACAATAATTCATCGAAATCTATCAATATATCAAGGATTCATCAATGGCATTTTTCAAAAAGATAATCAAAATCAAAAATTGAGGTACGGGTTGGTTAATATACGAAGCAACGATTATAAAAACGTAAAAATTATCGAAAACAGAATAAAAACGAACCTCAATTTGGAGCTTAAAGTGGCCGAATGCTTGAAAGTGTAAAACCCTTAATTTTTGTTCATATAATCGGTGAAGAAGGTAAAGAAAATGAAGACATTTTATGTTTTGTTTTAATTAAAACATATAATAAATCAAATGACCCTTTTACCGTTTGTAAAATTATTATAAAACATTATAAAACATGGACATAATGGTCCATTACCAACCACTCCAATTAAAAGTGGCATAATTGCCATGCAAGTACCTCCTTTTATAAAGCCATGCTCAAATAAACCATTTATAAAATAGAACTCTAATTTATCGCTTTATGCGATTTAATCCTTTTTATCAAATTAACCGATCAGACATTAAAATTTCAATACGAAACTTTCACACCATATATCTATCATACTGTAAAACATATTAAAGCAGTCAAAATAATATTTTGACTCGGTTAAGTGGTCCCGAAACCACTCGTTCCGAGTAGGGTATAAAATGGGCTGTTATAGGAATGAGGCTAAATTGAATAATCCACTTGATTTATGAATGGAGTTTTATATGTCTGTTTTAAGTATGATATGGTGATAGATGATATATATATTGCTGAAATGAGTTGATGTTTGATAAAAGTTTAAAGTTTTACTGTTCCGGTCTGAGTTGCAAGTTCGGTAATGCCCTTTACCTTTTCGGGCGATGGTTACGGGATAGGGATGTTACATTACCTAGCAGTAGCAATGGTTTCCAAAACTGATAATAACTCTTATTTACAAGCTATTGAACACGGTTTTACTGCAAACGATCTAATGTTTTATTAAAAGAAGATACCTGATCTGGCCATAACGTCTGGGCCGGGTTTGGGGCTGTAGAGCCCAATATTAGCCCGGACCCATACCATACAAAAAACCAAAAATAATAAACCCATAAAAATAAAACAAAGTCCAAGTCCAATCCAAAATTACAAATATGTAATTTGGCCCGATCGAAATGGCCCATTACTTGAAAAAATTTAAAGTTCATCTACAAGCTTAACTCATATGGAAATATAATCTTCAAGGATATGCAATCTTAGATATGATATGCAATCTTATATATGATACAATCTTAGACATGATATACAATCTTAGAAGATATGATTTTGTAATCTTAGATATTTAATTTGTAGATACTCTTTAATATTAGCCGTTGATGTAATTGATCTATACCGTTGGATTTGGGGAGGCTCAACTATAAATAGAAGCCTCTCCCTTCATTGTAAAGCACTGGAGTTTTGGGGAAGCAATAAGAATTCTTGAGAGCATTCACTCAAATTTCTCTCTCTCTCTTGCGTTCTTATTTTCTGCGGTTTGTTCTTATTTTATTCTTCGTTCATCTTCATTTTTCAACCTTTTTTATTTTAATAATTTTAGTATTATATCAACTTATTTCATTTTTTATTAAGATATTTTATTAAATTCTATATTATTTTTTATAATATTTATAAATTTGTATATTATATACTATTTGAATTGTTTTATCATTAATATAAAATTTTTTATATATTGTATATTTTAAATATGTAAATCGTTTATGTATATATATATATTATATGACTATATTATATGTTATCCCTTATATATATTTTCTATATATTTAAAGTTTTATATATAGTATTTATTTATTTAAAAATATATTATCTTTTTTAAAAATTGTTATAATATTCATTAATCGTTTTGAGTATATTATTTACCTTATATTACTATTTTTTTATACATGAATTTAATCTTGTGAATAATTTTTTTTTCCTCAATTTTTTTTATAGATTCTTTTAAAATTGCTATTATCTACTTTATATTTTTTTTTCTTTATTTTGATTATTCATTTTTTTTAAATTAGAATCCATTATTTTTGTTTACCTTAACATTATTATTGTTGCTTGTCATTCTTTTACTTAATTGTTTATGTTAGTGCTAATTGTTAATATGACCTGTAACTTTAGTAAATTGCATTTTTTTGTAATAACTTAATGTTACTTCTTTCAAATCTTCATTTAAAAATATCTATCTCCTTTAATTACCACATTTTATCCAATAATTTTTCTTAAATAAGGCAATGTTTTGTGTTTAGAAATTCGGGAAATAGTGCCCTAACGTGCTGGGTTTCGATTTTCCGTTTGACTAAATAACTAAATATCCCTTTAATGAATTTTGTAAATCGTGAGATGACTTTGGTTACGAGGGTTTAAAACATCGTGTCCTAACGTGCTGGATGTGATATTTGTATTCTTTCGGAACAAAGGAATCTCAAATTCCAACTTAAATTGTTCAAGTTTTTAAAGAAATCATGTTTTAAAATCTTCTCAAATATTTGACATTAAGATATTAAGTAATCAATTAGGTACCAATTTTGGGCGTTATGAGGGTGCTAATCCTTCCTCATGCGTAACCGACTCCCGAACCCGTTCTCTCGAATTTTGTAGATCAAAATCATTGTTTTAATAAATCAAAATTTTTTTTATTAAAATGATCAATTTCAAGGCGACCTGATCACACTTTGAAAAAAAAGATTGGTGGCGACTCCATTTTCATTTTTAAAAGTCAACCCTGTTTCTCAAAATAAAAATGGTTTCGAGAGCTTAGCGATTCCACTGGGGAGCAATAAGAGAGTCAAGCCGTAAAGTTGATTATTTTTGTCCTAATGTCGAAATTTTGAAAAATTTGTTTTAAAAAGAAATCATGCATCTTTTGTTACATTTGGTTGATTTTGTAAAAATATTTCTACATTGCATTGCATGACTGTTGGGGTCACACCCTTTAAGTGGGAGTGAGAAGCTACGCCTTCGTGAGGTTTTCACCTCCGCATGGGCTAGTGGATCGCTTTCGGGATACATCCGTACCTATGAAGTTTAAAAAGGTGTCGATTCACGATTCGATTTCTAAATTAGAGAGTTTTGTTATGGAGAATGAATTTCTTGATAAAGTGGAGGACAACGCTACAGTCCATGCATGGTCAGAGAATACCCAATTAGAAAAAGGAGATAGTGTCATTGAGGGATATTCATCGGAATCGTGGGACTTCACTCGCATCAGTGCAGCGCAGAATGAGCTTTAGGAATTGAAAGATATATGGGCCCAATGGGATGATGAGACTGTTCTACCTTAATTATGGTGATCTACCCTACTTGTTTGACGTTAAGGCGGACAAGCATTTGTTCCGAGATATGGCTCAGTTTTGAAACCCTGCCTATAATTGTTTCACTCTTGGGAAGGTGGATTTAGTATCCACTATGGAGGAGTATACAACCTTGCTTCGCTGTCCAAGGATTCGAGGCAACAAAGCTTACTTTAGGGCTGCTAATATCCCAACTTTTGTGAAGAAATCAATGAATATTACGGGGATGAGTGAACAGTGGGTTGCAGCTCGAATCCAACAAAAGGGTGATGGTAAATGCATTCCTTGGGAGAGTTTGAGGGATCTGATATTAGCGCACCCAGATCTGAAGAGGAAAGTTGATGTCTTGGCCCTAAGTATTTATAGTCTAGTGATTTTTCCAAAAAGCTCAAAGGCATATAGATGAAGTAGTCACTGATTTATTTGATCGACTTGGAAAACAGATCACATTGTACCTGTAATTCTAGCCGAGATGTTCAGATCCTTGAGTGCATGTCGGAGGGCTGGTGAAGGTGGATTCATTGGATGCACACAGTTATTGTTGGTTTGGTTCCATAGTCATTTTTGGAAGGTTGACAAGGTTCCTTGCCGAGTGTTCTTTGAAAATTATTCCCCTTTAAAAGAAGCAGCAGCTACGCCAGGGAGGGACAATATATCAGAGGAAAGGTGGATGGTAATTCTTCAAAACCTCCAAGAGGAAAATGTGGAGTGGATAGCCCCTTGGATGGTTTTTGACGAGGTCTTCTATCGGTGTGGAAATTTTGATTGGGTACCTTTTCCTAGAATCTGAGGAGCTATTGGATATGCGCTGTTGCTCGTACTAATGAAATACAAGGTAAGGTAGTTCATACCGACAACGCATGGGTTAGCTCAATGTGAATTCTCATATAAGGGGGATAATTATAAGAAGAAGATTCGAGAGATCTCTGAGGCTTGGAAGCGGACTTGTTCTATGAAAATTTTGACTACAGGACCGATGATGACCCTTGAATACAAGGGGTGGATGAGTAAAAGGATCAATGATAACATCCCTAGGCCAAGTTTGGAGGGTGCTCAATCGATGGAGGAGTACTTATGAGTGGTCCCATCAGAGTTAGAGATTATAAAGCAAGATTTCGAAAAGAAGAGTCTAGAGCTCAAAAAGAGGATAGAGAAGTTGAAGGAAGAAAAATGTACCTAAGACTAGACGTGGATGTTTAGAAACTAGAGGCTGAAAAAGTAAGAAAAGAGAAGATCAAGGTTGAGGAAAATCGAGATGATTTGAAGATAGAATATAAGAAGATACAGCTATCGACGAAAATAACCAGATTAGGGAAGACTTCGGAGCAGTGGCAACAAGAGATTCGAGAGGAAAAAGCCAAAGCTGATCAATGGGAAAGGAAGTTCCAACAAATCCAGGTGCGAAACGAGGCCTTAGAAAGGAGTTTGGCAGAGAGTCAGAAGGAGAAATGTGGATTAAAGGCTAAAGTGGCTGAACTTAGACGGTCTCTTCATCACCATCGAAGTCGTAATTCTACAATCGAGTTAAAGTCGAGTCTAAACAAGATCAAGGAAATGAAGGGCAAGATCAAAAAGTTAGAATCGACATTGCAAAGCTGTGAACTTCAGATCAAGCATCTTGAAACAAGAGAAGGGCATCGGAAGGAAGAGCTTCACCATTCTCAGGATCAAGTTAGAAATAGGGATTACCTCATGGATGAAGCCATAGTCCGAATTCGGGAAGTGGCTGATCATTTACAAGCTTTGGCAGTGCAGGCTGATATGTTAAGTGTAAAGTATGAGTTAGAATCAGATAGGGGTCGAGAGTTAGCTGTGTTATTTGGAAGGGTTAAAACTTTGGGCATTAGGCCGAAAGCGTATTTTTAAGCTGTTTTGTGTGAAGAATTTTATTTTCTAAATAAAGTTTTCTAAATGAAACTAAATTCGAATCGATATTTTTTTTTGTGCATTCATGCATTTGCATTACATCCATCATATGCATTTAAATCCATAGAAGAACCCTAATTAGTTGTAGTTATTTCAGAAAGAAGAGAAAGAGAGAGAAAGAAGGAAAAGTTAATCTGGAAACTAAACACCGTTACGGAACACGCACTAAGATGAAAAATGTAACACCCCTATAACCCATATCCGTCGCCAGAGTGGGTTATGAAGCATTACCAAACCAAGGCACCACATTGTACATTCACTTAGACTTAAGATCATTAACATTTATATACATACTAAACACAATCAAATATCGAAATTTAAAACTTATAAAAACATTCAAAAGATGCTATATTCGCGTGGCTTATAAACATTAATCAAAATATCATTCCACTAATAGTCTATTCTATACATGCCATAAGCTAAATCCAAAACATAGCAGTACCAAAATAGTAGATAATGTGACGAAATGCTGACGATCCCCGAGCCGGTGGCTGGAGTCAACAATCTAAAAAAAACAGAGAAACATAACATTCGGAGTAAGCTTTCATAAGCTTAGTAAGTCTTAAGCAATTTAAACAATTGAACTCAATTATAACCAAATATTTGAAATCACATATAACATTTCATTTCATTCACGGTACAATACCATTTGGTCGAATATGAACATTCACATATATGCACATATAGCATATTATTCCATTTAATTTCGAACTCATATAGGAATAGGCATTTAAATACTTCAGTGTCAACTTTAATTCAATTGAATTCAATCAGTGTACCATTTCATATTCACAGTTACTGTCATCATTCATATCTAAATGGTATATCACATAATATCATATAACTTTTCTCCATAACCGAATACACACATATACATATGACATCTTCACGTATGCTTCTCATTTCACATTCTTGATTCAATTCTGATAGATCTAACATGTATAAGTATATAACACATACCTGACCAACTTAATGTATTGAACTAATTCACTTGTCGTATTAGCACAAAACTTCATTGTCTTAAACTTTTACTAACTCACCGGCAATTAGCCTGCTAGGTACAACCTTGAGTTCATCACCGGCCTAAGGCCTGCTAGACTTTATAAGTCCAATATGTCTTCACCAGCATTTCGCCTGCTAGGTACAACCCTGAGTTCATCACCGGTCTAAGGCCTGCTAGACTTTATAAGTCCGATATGTCTTCACTGGCATTTCGCCTGCTAGGCTCGAAGCTCGATAATAACACCAGCTTATAGCTTACTAGGCCAAAGCCCGATTATCACATTATTACTATAACCAACTCACATATTTCACATACTTTCATATCATATGCTTCAAGTTCATATATAGCCAAAACATATACATATATATATTTTTTTGTACATTCGAAATAAGCACATATAGCATGATTCACTCATCATAACATACCTTTTAGCACATCACATTATCATATCATTTCTAACATAGATCTATCAACCACATTCGGCTTATAACATTAAGTCATTTTTCATTTGGCTCTTTCACTATATGAAATCAAACATCTTATTTGCTATTTTCGTTTAACCCTTAGGTATACAAAATAAAGAATTAATCCTTAATACTTAAGAACTTACCTCTTCTGTCATCGAACTATTATGGATCGGTTAATCCACGAGTTTCGCTTTCCCCTTATCCGAGTTTGGCTCTTGAGCTTAATTCAACAAAATTTAAACTAGTTTAATCACCTTATCAACTCATTACTTTCATTCGATAACTTATAAATCAAATAACATCCACATACAAAAATGTAACCTTGAATATAATATAATATGGCTGAATGTATTGCCATTTATTAGCAAACATAGTGCGCATATATACTCAAACAATATCAACCAAAACACAAATTTTATCATCACTTACTTATGCGGCATTAGTTGCATTTAACCTAACATAATTTAAAACTAAACATATTTTTTCCTAGTTACAAAACCATGCGTATATAACCTTGATACCTTACCATTTTAAGCACATATAACAACTAAGAACACACATAATTCATATACTAATTTTATACGCTTTACTTCATGCCAAAATTTCATTTACACAATCAAGCTAAATTATTTCATATTAGGTCATTCTATATAACATTCAATATGTAATATATCTATATAAATATGCTATAAACCAAATCTCATGCTTATCATTATAGTTTCAATGCCTTAATCATATATATATGTACGCTTATCTCATTATTACCAAACCAATTTACTCATTTAAACGTGCCATTTCAAATCGACACAAAAACCACATTTCTTAATCAAATTTTTCATAGCAATCACGTATGTCTAATACCAAAAATCCAAAGTTATCATATAACTAACACTTGATGACAAAATTTAAACACCATAGCCGATTTATAAATGACTTTAATCATCACCTAATTATTTCATTTCATAGCCGAATACAAAATTAATTTATAAGCATTGTTCAAAACAATTCATGTTACAAAATATGCATCTCAATAATAAATCATTAACTA
This sequence comes from Gossypium stocksii, assembly GCA_020496765.1. Lineage (NCBI taxonomy): Eukaryota > Viridiplantae > Streptophyta > Magnoliopsida > Malvales > Malvaceae > Gossypium > Gossypium stocksii. The sequence continues at coordinate 51,748,851 of CM035624.1, forward strand.
TTTATAACCTTGATATATATTCATCAACCACATATAATCAAATTTACCAAAGGAACAATCATGAGCTTTACATGACATTACTTTAAACCTTAAGCATACTCCAAACATATCACACATATATATATCATACATTTTACTTATCTCATCATTTAAGTTCACATTCGGCAATTGTACATACATATACTAAAATTTTAACATTCAAACTTTATACCTAAATCTCCCAAGGCCGAATATCCCATAAATGAACATTAAATAATTCCACAACACATTCGGTATTTTACTCATAATCTCTCAAATTGTCCATAAGGACCGAACATCATTAATGCCTTAAAACCATACATATATCACAATTAACAACTCCACAATTCATATTACAACCATTTCTACTTCAAAAAAAAAAAAAAAAACACTAAAACACCACTCATCTTATTCCTATCTTCCATGGCCGAATGCTTAATTAACCAAGAACTTAAAAATTTCAACATGCGCTATGTAAGGAACTTAGCAACTAACTTAATTTCACAAATTTCAAAAGAAATTAACATGAATTACATACCTTAATCAAAGCTTAAAGATGACCAAATGCCTTAGCTTAACTTCTTTATTTTCTTACTTTAGTTTCGGCAATGGGAGAAAAAGATGAGCAAACTTTGTTTTTATCACTCTTTTGTTTTATTGATTCATGTTTTCTTAATATAAAACCATTAAATTTTATTTCACTAATATAAAATACATATAATGCCAATCATCCATCATCATTGCCGTCCACTGTATTAAGAGTGATCCATTTGACATGCAAGCTAGAGGGATATGCAAGATCAGATACAAGAGCAGTTGGCAAAGCTCCAACAAGAGATAAGAGACCAAATGTTGGAAGCCCAAAGAAATATGATAGCTTAAATGGCCTAGCTACAGAATGGGGCAATGGACAAAGGAAAGGGCCCCATGACTAATACTAGTGAAGATAATGAACTATCCTCTGGGTTTTACCCCACCGCATGTACAAACACAACCTGAGGTGTATCCCCGAAGGCCTTCTGTCGTAATTAAGCCTCAACAAGGTTTAGCTGATACTGGAGTGCCTGTGAACTTCCAAGTTGGCACAGGATCTAACCCAGGAAATAACCCTGCCAATCCTGTCATCCCCGATCTAGACGTAGCCGAGAAGGAAGGAATGAGAATTGAATCTTTACGATAGCTAGAGGACCATTGCAGATGGTTAGAAGAAAAGTTCAAGGCTTTAGAAAATGCTGATAGTCATCATGTAATTGATGCTAAAGACTTGAGCTTGGTCCTAGATTTGGTGCTTCCTTATAAGTTCAAGATGCTAGAATTCAAGAAGTACAATGGGACTAGTTGCCCTGAAGCCCACATCACCATGTTTTGTAGACAGATGACCGGCTATGTTAATAATGATTAACTGTTGATCCATTGTTTCCAAGATAGTTTGGTTGGGGCAGCTTCTAGGTGGTACAATCAACTTAGCTGTGCTAGGATTAGCTCCTGGAGAGAACTAGCACAAGCTTTCATGAAGCAATACAATCATGTGACGGACATGATGTCGGATAGAATCACTCTGCAAAATATGGAAAAGAAGCCGAATGAAAGCTTCAGGCAATATGCGCAAAGATGGAGGGAGGTTGCTATGCAAGTTCAGCCACCGCTTCTAGAAAAGGAGACTACAATGCTCTTTATCAATACTTTGAAGGCTCCATTCATTACCCATATGATAGGGAGTACCACTAAGAGCTTTGCGATATAGTAATGGTAGGAGAAATGGTTGAAAATGCCATAAGGGATGGTAAGATTGAAGCAAGGGAAAACACCAGAAAGTCAGCTCCGAGGAGGAAAGATAATGAGGTGAATAATGCGAGTACATATAACTCGAAGTTAATTACCGTTAGTCAACATAAAATGACTACTACTGGGCAACAGGGTTTGCAAAGGCATGAATTTGGCACAAGGTAAAACTCTGAAAAGCTCCAATTTATGCCCATCCCAATGACGTATAAAGAGCTATATCAAAGTTTGTTTGACGCACACGTGGTGTCCCTGTTTTCTCTAAAACTGTTGCAGCCCCCATATCCCAAATGGTATGACTCAAACGCTCAATGTGACTACCATGCGGAATACCAATGCATTCAATAGGAAACTGCACTGCTTTCAAGAAAATAATGGAAAGACTCATTAAGATGGGGATTAAAATTTGATAATACCCCTAGTGTGGAAAACCTGTTGCCTAACCATGGAGATAAGAGGGTAAATGCAATTGGGGAAAATATCGTGAGAAGGATCAAGGAAGATATAGCTGAAGTAAGAACCCCATTGAAGATGGTTTGGAAAGAAATAGTGGGAAGAGGAATGATAATATCAGATTCCGAGTAAGAATACGAAGGAATAAGGAACTACTGTGAGTTCCACAAAGTAGAAAGGCATGAGATCCAGGAATGCGCTGAGTTTAGGGCCTTGGTGCAAAGCCTTATGGACAGCAAGGAAATGGTATTTTATGAAGTAGGCTCAGATTAAGGGGTAATTCACCTTGAGAGAGGATTGCTGAAAATTCAAAATAATGAGGAAATGTTGGAGAATCTCCACATTAATGCCATACACGAGGAAGGAATTGAGCAAAGAAACTTGTTGGGCATTCGTCCTTACAAACATGGAAATGTTTTGAACAACTGGACTGCAGAGGAACTTCCTGTAGTTTTTAGAGATTATACAGAGTAATGTTCAGAACACACTTGTTGTTTTAAAGCCTAAAAACAATAAAATTTTATTTGTGAAATAGGCTCCTTGTCAGACGTCTTTGTTTCAATAAAATACATCTTTCATGATCAATTCAAGCAAATGTTCCCTCATTCTTTATTCTTTTGATCTTCTACTTTCCATCCAAAAATTTTTCTTTTGTTATTCTCATTCATACCATGTAAATAGTTGTTCTTGAATTCATTTGTTCTTTGTACATTCTTTTGTGCCTACCATAGGTCCCTAGATATTAATGACATGAGCAACGATACTACAGATTCAGAGTTCCTTTTTAAGCAAGACATGTGTTTAGAGAAATCTCAAGATTTTGAAGGTGACAAAGATTGTGACTTGTCTCCGGATTTGTTAAGAATGGTAAAGCAAGAAGAGAAACAAATTTTACCCCATGAAGAGGTGGTAGAGAATATAGCCTTAGAGGAAGGAAAGGTTGTGAAATTGGAACGCACATAGTCAGAGAGACAAAACAAGACCTTGTTGAGTTATTGCGGGAGTTCAAAGACGTTTTTGCATAGTCATATCAACATATACCTGGGTTACTAAGACATGTGGATGTTGTTAAGGCTAAAAGAGGTCCATAAGAATGTTAGAAGGACGCATGCAGGTGGTTTTACAATAGCCAGACTCAACATAAGGTTTGGGCACTGCTGGTCTACCATAGAAGGGGGTTGATCAGTTATACCATAAATACCGAATTGAAGAAGACAAGATTTATGTGCCTCTTCCATTTCTTCACAGATTTTTTTAAGTGGGGCATGGATGTTATGGGGCCAATCTCGTCAAAAGCTTCTAGCTGACATCAAATCATCTTTGTGGATGTTGATTACTTCACTAAAAGGGTGAATGTTGCTTCATATGCTAATATTGCAAAGTTGACAGTCGTCAAATTTCCAAAAAAAATAAAGAAAAATAAAAAAACAAAAAGCGATAAGATCAGGTGCCGACAAATAATGTCAGAAGGGATCATGTTAATAATGCACAATTGTACAATGTCAAAAGTTTACAGTTTGTTCAAAGATCAAGCGCCATATCACAAGTGCAACAAAGGCTACAAAAAAGAAAAAGTACAAAAAGAAAGAAAAAAAAAGTGCAAAAATTATGGAAGGTGACCGAGACTTGTAAGATTGGCATAAAAAGCTACCATTTACTCTTTATGCTTATTAAACGTCGACCAGGATTTTCGCTGGGGCAATAGAGGTGGTTCTGCCCATGAAAATCGAGATTTCTTTTCTCTAAGTTTTGATTGAGCCAAGAATTGGATGAAATAGAGTGTCTCTAGTAAACTTGGTTAAAGAAAAAGGTTTGAAAGTATTCATCATAGCCAAATTTGCCAAAATGGATGATGCTGATTTATGATGAAAAAGGTTCACCTAAGAAAATTGTATGATGGGGACCTGGTATTGAAGAAGATCCTTTCTATACAAAAAGATTTCAAAGGGAAATAAATGCCAAATGGAAAAAGACCATATATGGTGAAGAAGGCTTTCCCTGGAGGTGCACTGATTTTGACCAAAATGGATGGGAAAAGCTTACCCAACCCTATGAATTCAGATTCAGTCAAGAAGTACTTTGCTCAAAAGGAGAAGAGGCCAAGCTGAAAACCCGTAAAGGGCGTTTTGAGACTTCTTAAAAAAATGGAAAGGCCAAGGCGAAAACCCGTAAAGGGCGCTTTGAGACCAAAAGGGTTTTGAGTTGAAACCCAAAAAAGGGCGGCTCAAATATTGAAGAGGCAAGCAGTGATCTTGCTATACCTGAATTAACAAGAAATGCAGCATGTTACATATCAGGGCATCAACAAAGTACTTTGGATCTTCTAAACACATGTTAAGCCCAAAAGCAAGTTGTATAAGGAAGCCCAAGCTGCGATATCTAGGGCACCTGGTCTTTGTCCTATTCGTATTGAATTTATTATCTTTGGATTCTTTTTCTTCTCAAAGATATGTTCCTAGCTAATTTCTTTTGTATTTTTGATAATTTATTTAATTCTAACTATCTTCGAGATCAGTTATTTGTTACCTATTATTCATAAGCATGTTGCATGAAAATAATGATTGATGAACTAATAATATTTTCACAGAAGAGGTTCTACATATTACTTTGGAAATTTCTAGATAATACAAGAAACTGAAATAGGACAATTGTTTAAGAATTTCCATGTGTAAGGATTGGAAGTACTTGAGAAAGTCTATATTGAGACTATTTCTTTGATTTTTTTTGTCTAAATGGTGATTGGACAAAATAATGAACTGTTGTGACAAAAAGGAGCAATATTAATCCTAAGAGAAGATGATTTTACAAGCATTCTCATTGCGTTATAGCCTTTGGGGAACAGTATGACAGACCAAGTCGATGTGAAAAGATTCAAAACCATTAAATTACGGTAGAATGGATTGAAGTTGGAATAGATCCTTTACCCTTAAATTGCAGTAGGGGAAGGTTGTAAAGTTCGGATCCTAAATCGTGGTAGGATGGTTTGAAGGCGATACAAGCCTTGTATACCTAAGGTTCAAGTAGAGTGAGCCTAAAATTTCCATGGGGCAATTATTTGAACATAATATGATACTTCAAGAGGAATGATGATGAAACCTTGATGAATAAATAAGCGATGACACCTGAAATAAGAATCATTCTCATAACATTTTTGCATTCATATATCATAGCATGTCTAAATAGGAGCATTTGACTCATTTCGATCCAGGCATCCTAATTATTAGGCATAAGCATATATCCATTTTACAAGTTATGTCCTCTAGAAGACAATGTAGTAAGGTAAATTGAAGACATCAGTCTGGCATCCCTGAGGTTGCAGGGAGCAGGCTGAAGATAGTAGATCTCGCCTTCCTGAGTTTGTAGTGAAGCAGATCGAAGACATCAGTCTGGTATCCCTGAGGTTGCAGGGAGCAGGCTAAAGATAGCAGATCTCGCCTTCTTGAGTTTGCAGTGAAGTGGATCGAAGATATCAGTCTGGCATCCCTGAGGTTGCAGGAAGTAAATTGAAGATGGTACATCTTGTCTTCCTGATTTTGCAGTGAAGCGGATCAAAGATACCAGTCTGGCAACTCTGAGGTTGCAAGGAGCAAACTGAAGATAGCAGATCTTATCTTCCTCAGTTTGCAGTGAAGCAGATAAAAGATACCAGTCTAGCATCCCCGAATTGCAGGGAGCAGACTGAAGATAGTAGATCTTGTATTCTTGAGTTTGCAGTGAAGCGGATCGAAGATACCAGTCTGGCATCCCTGAGGTTGCAGGGAGCAGACTGAAGATAGCAGATCTTGTCTTCTTGAGTTTGCAGTGAAGCAGATCGAAGATACCGTCTGGCATCCCTGGGTTTGCAGGGAGCAGGCTGAAGATAGTAGATCTTATCTTCCTGTGTTTGTAGTGAAGCAGAACAAAGATACCAGTCTGGCTTTCCTGAGGTTGCAGGGCGCAGACTGAAGATAGCAGATCTTATCTTCCTGAGTTTGCAATGACATGGATTGAAGATACCAGTTTGGCATCCATGAGTTTATAGGGAGCAGACTGAAGAAAGCAGATTTGGTCTTCCTAAATTTGCAGTGAAGCGGATCGAAGATACTAGTCTAGCATCCCTGAGGTTACAAGGAGCAGACTGAAGATAGCAGATCTTGTCTTCCTGAGTTTGCAGTGAAGCGGATCGAAGATACCGATCTGGCATCCCTGAGTTTGCAGGGAGCAGGCTGAAGATAGTAGATCTTGTCTTCCTGAGTTTGTAGTGAAGCAGATTGAAGATACCAGTCTGGCATCCCTGAGGTTGCAGAGAGCAGACTTAAGATAGTAGACCTTGTCTTCCTGAGTTTGCAGTGAAGCGGATTGAAAATACCAGTCTGGCATCCCTGAGGTTGCAGGGAGCAGACTGAAGATAGCAGATCTAGTCTTCCCAAATTTGTAGTAAAGCGGATTGAAGATACCGGTCTGGCATCCCTGAGGTTGCAGGAAGCAGACTGAGGATAGCAGATCTTGTCTTCCTGATTTTGTAGTGAAGCAGATCAAAGATACCAGTCTGGCATCCCTGATTTTGCAGGGAGCAGATTGAAGATAGCAGATCTTATCTTCCTTAATTTGCAGTGCGGCGGATCGAAGATACTAGTCTAGCATCCTTGAGTTTGCAGGGAGCAGGCTGAAGATAACAGATCTTGTCTTCCTGAGTTTGCAGTGAAGCGTATCGAAGATACCAGTCTGGCATCCCTGAGTTTGCAGGGAGCAGGCTGAAGATAGTAGATCTTGTCTTCCTGAGTTTGCAGTGAAGCGTATCGAAGATACCAATCTGGCATTCCTGAGGTTACAGGGAGCAGACTGAAGATAGCAGATTTTGTCTTCCTGAGTTTGCAGTGAAGCGGATTGAAGATACCAGTCTGGCATCCCTGAGGTTGCAGGGAGCAGACTGAAGATAGCAGATCTTGTCTTCCTGAGTTTGCAGTGAAGCGGATCGAAGATACCAGTCTGGCATCGCTGAGGTTGCATGGAGCAGGATAAAGATAGCAGATCATTTCTTCCTGAGTTTGCAGTGAAGCGGATTGAAGATACCAGTCTGGCATCCCTGAGGTTGCAGGGAGTAGACTGAAGATAGCAGATCTTGTCTTCCTGAGTTTGCAGTGAAGCGGATTGAAGATACCAGTCTGGCATCCATGAGGTTGCAGGGAGCAGACTGAAGATAGTAGATCTGGTCTTTCTAAGTTTGCAGTGAAATGGATCAAAGATACTAGTCTGGCATCCCTGAGGTTGTAGGGAGCAGATTGAAGATAGTAGATCTTGTCTTCCTGAGTTTGCAGTGAAGCGGATCGAAGATACCAGTTTGGCATCCTTGAGGTTGCAGGGAGCAGACTAAAGATAGCAGATCTTGTCTTCCTGAGTTTGCAGTGAAGCGGATCGAAGATACCAGTCTGGCATCCCTGAGGTTGCAGGGAGCATACTGAATATAGCAGATCTTGTCTTCCTGAGTTTACAGTGAAGCGGATCGAAGATACCAGTCTGGCATCCTAAGGTTACAGGGAGCAGACTGAAGATAGCAGATCTGGCCTTCCTGAAGTTGCAGTGAAGCAGATCGAAGACATCAGTCTTGTTTCCCTGAGTTTGCAGTGAAGCAGACTAAAAATAGCAGATCTGGCCGTCTTGAAGTTGCAGCGAAGCATATCGAAGACATCAGTCTTGTCTCCCTGAGTTTGCAGTGGAGCAGATTAAAAATAGTAGATCTGGCATTCCTAAAGTTGCAGTGAAGTAGATCAAAGACACCAGTCTTGTCTCCCTGAGTTTGCAGTGGAGCGGACTAAAGATAGTAGATATTGCCTTCCTAAAGTTGCAGTGAAGCAAATTGAAGCCATCAGACTTATTTCCGTAAAGAAGTAGTAGAACAGATAATCCAATACTTCTGAAGTTGCAGCAGTTGCAAAGAAGTAAAGTTAAGTTGAAATTCCAATACCCCTGAAGTTGCAGTTGGGATTGGAAAGAGACAAGGACCAAGAAGTCAAGACTCGGCAAGACCGGGCAAAATTGGTCCTTTTATAATATTTGCTCTATTCCCGTTACACGGCAATGAGCAAAGAGGGACAGCTGTAGAGCCCAATTTTAGCCCAGACCCATACCATACAAAAAAGCAAAAATAATAAACCCAAAAAAATAAAACAAAGTCCAAGACCAATCCAAAATTACAAATGCATAATTTGCCCCGATCGGAATAGCCCATTACTTGAAAAGATTTAAAGTCCATCTACCAGCTTGACTCATATGGAAATATAATCTTCAAGGATATGCAATCTTAGATATGATATGCAATCTTAGATATGATACAATCTTAGATATGATATGCAATCTTAGATATGATATGCAATCTTAGAAGATATGATTTTGTAATCTTAGAGATTTAATTTGTAGATACTCTTTAATATTAGCTATTGATGTAATTGATCTATACCGTTGGATTTGGGGAGGCTCAACTATAAATAGAGGCCTCTCCCTTCATTGTAAAGTACTGGAGTTTTGGGGAAGCAATAAGAATTCTTGAGAGTATTCACTCAAATTTCGCTCTCTCTTGCGTTCTTATTTTCTGCGGTTTGTTCTTATTTTATTCTTCGTTCATCTTCGTTTTTCAACCTTTTCTATTTTGATTTAATCCCCGTTTTCTTGATTTTTAATCCTTTTTTATATTTTATTTTTTAATAATTTTAGTATTATATCAAATTATTTCATTTTTTTATTAGGATATTTTATTAAATTCTATATTATTTTTTATAATATTTATAAATTTGTATATTATATACTATTTGAATTGTTTTATCATTAATATAAAATTTTCTATATATTGTATATTTTAAATATGTAAATCATTTATGTGTGTGTATATATATATATATATATATCTTATATTACTATATTATATGTTATCCCTTTTATATATTTTCTATATATTTAAAGTTTTATATATAGTATTTATTTATTTAAAAATATATTATTTATTTCATTATATACATATATTTTTCTATTTTAGATTTTGCCATATCATTTTTATATTTCCTTTTTTAAAAATTGTTATAATATTCCTTAATCGTTTTGAGTATATTATTTACCTTATATTACTATTTTGTTATACATGAATTTAATCTTGTGAATAAATTTTTTCCTCAATTTTTTTTTCATAGATTCTTTTAAAATAGCTATTATCTACTTTATATTTTTTTCTTTATTCTGATTATTCATTTTTTTTAAATTAGAATCTATTATTTTTGTTTACCTTAACATTATTATTATTGCTTGTCATTTTTTATCCTGTTTATCATAATATCTATTTGTTGTTTTAAATACCTCATTTATTTTCTATTGATATTTTACCCTTATTTTTTTTATTATAGTTTTGTATTTATTTCTAATTTTTTCCATATTTCGCATCTTTTTTAAATTTGTTATGATTTATTTTATATCTTTTTATTTGTCTGTTCAAATCATGTATTTGTTTATTTTCACTTTAGCATGTATATTTTATTATAATTCTTATTTTACGTTGCTGTTTTTCCTTTTTAGTGTTTATAATTTGTATGAAATGTTAATATATCATATAATTTATATATCACTTTAGTATTTAGGTTTTGTAATATATTAACGTTGCATTTTGCACAAATCATTGTTTTAAGAAATATATTGCATGCAATTGCCACATTTTATTCAAAAGTTTACCTTAAATAAGGCAATGTTTTGAGTTTAGAAATTCGGAAAATAGTGCCCTAATGTGCTGGGTTTCGATTTTCCGTTTGGCTAAACAACTAAATATCCTTTTAATGAATTTTGTAAACCATGGGATGATTTTGGTTACGAGGGTTTAGAACATCGTGTCCTAATGTGCTGGATGTGATGGTTGTACTCTTTCGAAACAAAGGAATCTCAAGTTTCTATTCAAATCGTTCAATTTAAAAAAAAAAAAGATCATGTTTTAAAATCTTTTTGAATATTCGACATTAAGACAAAAACTAATCAATTCGGTACCGATTTTGGGCGTTACGAGTGTGCTAATCCTTCCTCGTGAGTAACCGACTCCCGAACCCGTTTTCTTGAATTTCGTAGGCCAAAATCAATGTTTTAAAATAAAACGTCTTATAAGGTGATCCGATCACACCTAAGCAAAAAGGGATTGGTGGCGACCAACCCCCTTTTTTTCAATTTTTAAAAATGGTTTCGACAATCTTAATACGCAATTCTAACAAGTCTAATAATTTTAATTTTCAAAGTTAACATACCTTAATACTAATCTTATTGAATAATATATCAATAAAAAAACTTTTAACACAATCTAATGATCGTTAAAAAAATTTAATATTACAAATCTAAAAAAGAAATAATTCTAATATTAAAAAAAATTAAATTACCTTTCTTTTCGGCAGGTGACCTTACTTCCTTTTTTTATTTCAACTGTGGCTAGGGAGGGGACAACCTTAACATTTTTTTTAATAGAATTTTTGTGTGGGGGATGTGGGACCAAACCCACCCATTTTATAATGAAATGTTTAGTATATATACATATAATTTTTAAAACAAAAAAGGATGAAAACCTGATTGATCAAGTACTCTGTATTTTCTAAGCAAATACATATCGGTGCCTCCGTTGATCAAGTGGCACAAAAAATATATATTTTTTTAAATATAATCATGAAGGCAATAATGGGTGGCAGGGGAGGTTGGTGCCGCCAATTGCTCAAGTAGCACTGTGGGTTCACTGTTGCTTTTGCCTATTCTTGTAATTAATGGTCATGCAATCCCATTTCAGCAATTAATATTTTTATATTATTTAGGTAAAAAGTATTATATTCTTATAATTAAAACCCTTTTCTTTTTTACCTTAAAAAAGAAAAAAATGGGGGAAAACTCTAAGATAACTTTAGACCGACCTTTTGCCACTACCGCTAGTGGTTTTCTCTAGTTGAATAACACTCCAAATTATTTCTCTCTCTCCTCTGCTAGAACCTCACCTTTGTTTTCCAAAACCCAAATCAAAATCCTTTAAAAAACACCTTCAACCATTTGAACTTCTTCAACATCGATCTCTTCTGGTGACCGTTTGATCAATTTGATTTTCTAGTATGTTGCTCCTTTTGTCAATGGTTGTCTTCTCACTGTTCATGTCGCCATCAAATGCCTTAAAAACTTTCAAAGTTTTGACAACTAGATATGAGTATATCTTCTCTTCTCTTTTGATTTTTTTCTATTTGTATGGTTGTTGGGTTTGAATTATGCTAAAAAAATGAATAGTAATTGAAGTGTATTTTAAATATTTGAGGAAAAATGTAACAAAATTGAGGGTTTTTAATAATTTCATAAGATTTTGAAGTGTTTATTAGGGATTAATATTTAGTTTAGGTTTTTTTAGAAAAATTTTGATAGAAACTAATTATCTCTAAGGGAAAATGAATTTGAGAGTTGTTAGCTAAATTAATCAATTCAAAATCACCAAAAGAGAGATGGGTTGACTTTTAAAAAATTGTGGAAGCTTAAAAGAAAAGATAGAACAATTGTACACAATGATTTAGAGAGGTTTGGCCCCAATTGCTTACTCCACTACCTTAGCTTTCCACTACTAAAAATTTTCTTAAATTCATTAATTTGATTAACCTTTGAGTACAATATTTAACATTACAACTCTCTTAAAAGTTTCTACTCAAACCTTAAGATATAACCTTCTTAAAGAATGAAACAAGTAAGCAAGCTAAGAGTTAATCCTTACAATATTGAATTATTTTCCAATTGAGCACAAATGAAACAAGAAAACACTTGGGCTAAATGAATAACAATGAAAACTCACAAGTGTGTTCAAGAAAAGTATGAAAATTTAAGCACAGAGGTTGTTTGATTGAACTTTGAGCTTGAATAATGTCTCTTGTTGTTGTAGAGCATTTGGAAGATAGTATTTATACCCTCTAAATGATTTCCAATCGTTGTGGTTGTTGAAAAATTGAATAGAGCCGTCGGGGATGAAATAACTAATGTATTAATGACATCTGCAACAACAGGTATCAATACATTTTCTACAAGTATCGAAACTATTAACATTTAATGCCCAATTTAGTGATTGTTTGAGCCATCAATATCGATACCAAGGGAATTTCATCGATACCAAATAGACTGTATTGATACCGTATCGATACTTGATAAAACCTTGAAAGTTAGAACACTAATTTCATATTGAAACCGAAAAAGGTATCATTAAAAGTGTACCATTATCCATACTTAAAGAAATTTATCGATATCGTATCGATACTTGATAAATAATTTGAAAGACAGAATGCCATTTTGGATTGATATAGAAAAAGGTATTAATAAAACTGTGAATCTATCCAACTAAATTTATCGATACTTGACAAAAAGTACCGATACCAAATCGATACTTTTTGCCCTGGAGAATTTTTAACTTATTTGAAAAAAATGTTTAAAAATTTTATTTAACTAACTTGGCCTTAGAAGATTTTCTAAGTATAAGTTTGAACAATTTTTCGTTTTAGATATAATTTGAAATAGAATTTTTTTTTTTCAATTTTGCTTAAAATTATTTTTATTAAAAAAATCAAATAGCTTGGTTCAACAGGAGTATATAGAGAGAAATTTGAGAGTGCGAGAATTTAGTTAAGTATAATATATAATTAAAAAAATAAGAATTTATTTAATTTAAATTGAATGGATGATTTAAATTTTTTAATTTTATACTTGTCTAATTAACTTTTTTAATATAAAATATTTTATCCATTAAATTTATTTAATTTAAATTTGAAAAAGTTAATTTAAATAAGCTAAATTATATAAATATTTTATTTAATATTTTAAAAATTTATGATAAAAAATTCACTTAATTTAAATAAATCAATTTATAAAAATATTTGAAAACTTGATTTAAATAGAATGGATAAATTAATTTTTTTAGTTTTGTATTTATATTTATCTAATTATTTTTTAATATAAAATATTTTATCCTTTAAATTTATGTAATGTAAATTTAAAAAACTTAATTTAAATAAATATTTTATATAATATTTTAAAAAGTTACGTTAGATAAATTAACTTATAAAAATATTTTAAAAAGTAAATTTAAATTTGAAATTAAAAATTTATTTAATTTAAATTGAATGGAAAAATTAATTTTTTTTCAATTCAATATTTTCTAATTGACTTCTTTTTTATTTTTTTGAATTTAACTTTTAGATTGGGCTTTTATAAATTCTAGATAAAGAAAAACATTCAGTCCAAAATAAAATAGAAACAGAAAAAGGCCCATTATTTAAGTAGGCCCAAATCAGAAAACTGAAAACTTTTTGAAATTCGAAAAGAATTGAAAATTAAGAATAAGAAAAATCTAGACTATCATAATTACTGCTGAAGATTTGCCAAATCAGAATATTCTGACGCCTGTCCATCCGTCTTTCTGTCATTTTCATCTTAAAGGCGTTTTTATTTCTCAAGGGGAGTTTTAATAGCCAAAATGCTCTGTCTGGTCATATTGAAAACGTTTCCCCTCTTTCCTTCCATCTTCTCCCGTCTTCAATCTGGTTCTCGCTCACTGTCTGCTACTTTCTGCTGTTCAGCATATCTAGGAACTCTTGCAACTAGGTACACCTCCTCCTTTAATGTTTCTGTTGCTAGTATATGCGCTAAACCATTTGCTGATCTTGTAACAGTCCAATTTAGACCCTAATCAGAATGGTGGTTTCGAGATCATGAATCCGAGTCAAAAAATATTTAAAAGTTATTTTCTATGTTATTTTTGTGTGAATTTATATTTGTGAAATTTTCGTAATTTAATTTTATCGTTTGAATGCCCGATTAAATAAAATGACTTAATCACGTAAAATGAAAATTTGGTGGTTAAATGTGAAAGTTCTTAATTGTTGTTGTCTTTATTAGTGGAGGCATTTATAATGCAAATATACCATTGGTTTCATAGGTGGACGGTAATAGGCATGTTATATATGTTTTCTAATTAAATTTATTAAGGTTATAATGGTAAAATATATAATAATATGTATATAATAAAACATAAATTAATAAGCCATAGTTTATATTTTTTCTTCCATGATCGAATAGCTAAATGAGAAAGAAAAGAATAAGGTTTCAAAGGTTCGGCCACCTTCCAAGCTTGATTCGAGGTTCGTTTTTACTCAGTTTTTGATAATTTTTATGTTTTTGAGATTGTTGCTAAGTTATCTTCAAGACCCAAGCTTGAATTTTTTTTTTATTTTGATGAGTATTTTGAATTATGCCATTGATGAGAATTTGTGATTTTTGTTGTTTGATGATGAAATATGAAAAATATGTTGGGTTAACATATTTTGTATTGGAATTTTTGGATGATTTTAAGTAATTAAGACTAAATTGCAAAAATAATAATTTGAAGGACTAAAATGAAAAATAAATAAAATATATGGACTTGTATGGACACTAAGAACATTCGGCCTAACATGGTTATAGGAAATTTTGCCTATTTTGTGTTTTGTGCAATAGGGACTAAATTGTAAAAACTGTACATGTTAGGGGTAAAATGGTAATTTGCCCATTTATGTGTATTTGGACTAAATTGAATGAAAATATGTTTGAATGAGCTTAATTTGAATATTTTTAGATCAAGAACCAAAGAAATAGGATTTGGATCGGGGAAAACGAAAGTTGTCGACTAGCTGTCCTGTTTCGTTTTACATTATCCGAGGTAAGTTTTTAAGCAAATAGTCGTACTCAATTTTAAATAAATGCAAAGTGTATATGCTGAATTGATATTTATGAATTATTATATGTTATAGCCGAATGTGAATAAGCTTGATTACCATGTTTCCGAATTCGTTTCGACCGAGTTACGACGTTTGAAAGCCCCGTATGAACCTTAGGAATAGTTAGGATGTCATGACATAGGATTCTGATTTATGTGTGCGAGTAAGACCATGGCATCGATATCTAATTTCGATATATGTGAGCGAGTAAGACTCTGTCTAGGACAGTGGCATCGATATGTGATTACATGTAAGACCACATCTAGGATATTGGCATTGTACGATATGTGTGATTATCCGAGTGTCCTATCCAATTCTGAATGGTTTAACGGGTAAAGATAAGTCATGTTCGAATGTGAAAAATGAGTTATATGCCAGGTATGAATTAACTTGTTACTTATTTGAGGCAAGGTAAGTATGTACCTTGGTTATTTGTTGCAAATCCTGTAAGATGCAAATGAAGAATATATGTGTATGTGATATGTGTATTTGGCTTTGTGAATGAGTAACTTGTATATCATGAATAATTAATATATGTATAGGAAATATTATTTTGACACGTGAGCTTATGTACTTGAGTATATAGATGGACTAGATTTTACAACAACTATTTGGCTTTGGGAATTTGAAAGTTCATATGTTAATTTGACCATGTGAATATTCGGCCAAGGTGATTTATATATATGAAAACATACCAATTATGAAAATTGTATGTTTGAGATTAAATGTGGTAACAATAATATGATTTGGTTTAGTTTAATTGAGTTAATGATATCATTGCGTTGTTCATTGGCTTATGACTTACTAAGTTAAGATGGCTTACTGTATGTATTTTTGCTTCTGTTTTATAGACTTTTGGATTCAAGTTACAAGCTCGGGGATTGTCAGCAAAGTCTATCAGACTATCGACTGCCTTCGGTATTTTTATAAGTGAATTTCTGAATCTATGTCATGTGTAGGTTGGGATATACTTTTGAAATACTGGATTTTGGTTATGTATAATTCAAGCCATGCGAAAATGGCTTAACTCATAAGCTTGAATTTGGTTTTGTTTGATTATAGTTTAAGTTCATTTTGGGTTATAATGCTATGTGTTGTGAATGAGTGGTATTTATGATATGTGGTTTATGCATAGAAGTTGGTTAATGATCTTGGATGTGATTTGAGTGAAACGGCCATAAAAGATACATAGGTATGTTTGGTTGTTTGAACGTGGTTCATACTATGATAAAGTACATGTGAGAATTTGGTTATTAAATTGATTAAGGTATTATTATGTGAATTTGGATAAGAATGGTTTAACTTAGTTGTTAAGTGCATTCGGTTATACGTTGAAAATTTAGATAAGGTTAGTACTTGACTTGTGATTCGATACTTGTTCTTATTAATATGTTTAATAAATGATTTTTGTTGATCATGCCCAAAAGTGATGTATATTTTGTTGATATAAGATATGTGTATGAAATACATGATATCATGGATGGATGTATTCGGCAATTAAGATTGAAAAAGAATTAATATGTGTGATATGCAGAACATGTTTTGATAAGCTATGTGGTGGCTTTGCCATATAATAAATTTGGTTATTTGGTATGTTTTAGTATCGACATAAAATTTGATATAAAATTTAACTTGTAAAAAATTGCTTGGAATTGGTAAATGTCATACAAGCATATTTGTTTAATATTAATTATATTAAATATGTATGTATATAATACTTGTGTTGGTGAATTGGTCAGAAATAATGAATTATGTGTATAAGTGTTTTTGGCTTGTTGCATATGTGGTATGGTATTTGATATAATTACATTTATAATGTATTGAAGATAATATAACTGACCGAATAACAATTTAACTTATTGGTTATGCGTATGTGTTTTAGGTATGGTAATTTGGCATGCAAAATGAATATACGTATAGTTATTATTTGTGCTCAAGAGAGTTTAAATTATTATGGTTTTGTGCCCACAGCTTTATGATGAATTTTATAACTAGGTATGGTATGGCTTGAATATTGAATATACAGATTAAATGCTATAAAATGTTTTATGTGTGTATAATAATAATAAAGTTGGCATGGAAAATAGCATATATAATTAGCATGTTTTTAATATTCAGATTCTGTATTGAAAATTATCATATGAGTAGTAGTTTTGTTATAAGATAATAAAATGGATGTATGAGAGTTTAATAAAGTTTATTTGTGCTTTGTGTATTAATGGTTCAACATTTGATAAACTGAGGTTACAAATGTATATTTCTAAGTATGGTTTGATAGACTGTGTGAATGTGTGAGAGTTCTATCTTTTTTGGTAATGCCTCATAATCCCAGTCTGACGACGGATATGGGTTAGGGGTGTTACAGATCTTGGGGTTTCAAATCTTAGATTTCTAGATCTAGATATTTCCTGTTGAATATCATGAATATATGCCCCTATCTGTGATTTGTATTGCCTTTTCATTTTGCATTTTTTTTATTATCATAGCAAATCCCCTTCAACATGATTTATGGCCATTTCATGTCATTTCCTATTTGGGTTGCTTTTTGGCAAGCGAGCGCTTTCGCAGCGAAGGCGGAGGTAACTCCGTGATGAATCTCCGAACAAGAGAGGAGAACAGTCCTTACTCTATTTCTGGCCACAATCTCCAAAGCCAATTGGAAATATCTCGCATCATATGCTCCATCAAAGTTGACTTTCATTGCCTGCCCCGGTGGGTGTTTCCATTTCCTAACAACCTTTAATTTTTTTGAAATTCTTGAATCGATATCATCAAGTTCTTTAATATAGCTTTGGACAAAAACTACTATCTCCTGACCAGTTCTGTTTCCTTTGTCATGTATTTGAGTGTTTTTGTCTCCCTAGATGGCCCATAATACGTAACCAAACGTCCTACAATGATAAGGAGAATATTGAGCAAAGACACAGGTGAGCCACTATATGATATCTAGATTAGTATTTTGTATAAGATTTGGGATTCCTAATGCTTCCCATACTGATACTGAAACAGGGCATTCGCGAAAGAGATGATCCATAGTTTCTACTCCTGTACTACACCGGGGACAATTTGAATTATTGACTAGCTTCCTGTGCTGCATGTTGACTCTTGTAGGCACATAATTCCATGAGAGTTTCTAGATTGTAATCTTTATTTTTGTAGGTAGATTCAGAAGCCATAATTTTTGTTAAAATCCTTATAGATGGTTTGTAAAGTATAAGCTCTATGATCAGAATTTTGTAATAGTTTGTAGGCACTCTGAACTGAAAACTCTCCCGATGGCTTACCGCTCCACACCATGAATCATCATTAGGTTCTCTCGTCAGAGGGATACGGAAGATCCGTCTAGCTTCTTCTTCCAGAAAGGTATTAATAATCAACTCTCTTTTCCATTTCTGTTCATCATTATTGATCAGCTCAACAACTTTAATATCTTGCGTGATAAAACCAACTGACGATAATCTAAAATTATTTTCATCTAGAATCCATGCGTTGTTGATAACTGAGATGTTCGAACTCGTAACCACCTTCCAGCAAAGCCCTTCTGTTAAAATACCCTTAGTTGCCCATATACTTCTCTAGACATAAGAGCTTTTATTCCCCAAATGTGAGTTTAAAGAATTATCATTCAGGAAATATTTCGCTTTAAAAACTTTCGCAACTAAAGAATTTGGGTTGTCTATAATCCTCCAACCTTGTTTTGCTAAAAGTGTGATATTAAATTGAGACATATTTCTAAAGCCCATCTCGCATTCTTCTTTAGGATGACACATGTGTCTCCATTGGCACCAATGATTCCTTTTTTCTCGTAACCTTTTTGCCACCAAAATTTAGCAAAAATGTTTTGAAACTTCCCGCATAATGAATTTGGTAGAAGGAAGCAAGGCATAGCATAGGTAGGTATTACATGTAGTACTGATTTGATAAAGATCTCTTTTCCCTCTTGTGATAGTAGTCTATTACTCCAACCTTCAATTCTCTAAGATATCCTTTCTTTAAGATTCTAAAAAGACTCATTTTTTCTTCTGCCAACCATATTAGGGAGTCCCAAGTACTTTTCGAGATTTGTTGAAACTTTTACACCTAACAACATCGAGATTTCTTCTTTTATGTCTCCTGGTGAATTCGAGCTATAAAAAATCGCTAATTTATCAAAGTTAACATATTGGCCTGAAAATCTTTCATATTTCTTCAGTATTTCTTTCATTATCATTGCTCTTCTATTTGTTGCTTCGCCAAACAAAATACAGTCATCCGCGAATAGGAGATGAGAAATCGCCGGGCCTCTTCTACTAGCCTTTGTGCCTTTTAACAGACCTTCTCCCATTGCCAATCTCATCAATTATGAAAGACCCTCACTACATATAAGAAAAAGAAACGGGCTAAGAAGGTCGCCTTGTTAAAGCCCCCTAGTTGATTGAAAAATTCTTCTCCTTCTTTCGTTGATGTTTACTGCATAAGAAGTTGTAGTAATGCATTTCATAATTAGTGCCACCCATTCACTTGCAAATCCCATCTGTATTGTAAAAACCCATCTTTGCCCGGGCCCTTGCTATTAAAAACCAAAAAAATAATAATAAAAAGTTCACATTAATAAAGTCCTTTTACAGTTTACAGGCCAAATATTAACCAAATTACAACCTAAAACACTAAACCCCAATACTGAAATAAACCCAAACAGCCAAAACCCACTACATGTAGCCCAATATTAGCCAATAACCCAATACAAATACCTATGACCAATTTTAACTAGCCCAAACTAAAATACGCCCGAGTGGCCCAAGAGATTAAACAAGTCAGGGACCTAAGGTTTTTGGAACCCTAGGCGCCACAAGTGCCTAACACTGGCTCTAGTCACGCCATAGTCAATGTGAGTCACGCTTTATCGCCGCCGTGATCTGCACTATTTACCTGCAAAAAGGGAAAGAAAAGCCAGAGAAACGTGAACATAGCAAGAAAAAAAAAGTACCAAATCTGGTATTTTGACAGTGGCTATAAAAGGCCGAATATATTAGATGTAAAAGGGGAAGTTACGTATATATACAAAAACAATACTAAAAATCAGAGAATAGAAGGTGATTTTTTATTGTTTATTTCGCTTAGTTTTATTTTATTTTTCTTTTCGAAACATGTGAATGAAAACATACAACTAAAAATCAATAGTTTTTTACAAAAGCATACAAAAATTCTTATTTTACATATTCCAGTTTTGATACATACAAATGGTTTAAAGTTTTTTTTTTCCAAAATACTATTGAAATAGATAAAAAAAAGGGTTACCCTTTTATTCGCGTGAAAAAATGGAGTTCTTTGACCCCGACCGCCGTGTACGGCGACTCTGATGGAGGCGCCTGAGGCGTGTGAGGCACATGAGGTGGTGGCCATTGGCAGTTGCCGGAGCTCAGGCCAGGGGGAGTGGGAGAGCATTTTCAGGGCTCTGTTTAGATTTTTTTTTTAAAGGTGTTTAAAAACAATTCTTTTGGGGCCAATTTTGGTTTATATAAGCGACCTATACGGCGTCGTTTTGAGGGCTGCCTTTTAAGGCCAAAACGACGTCGTATTAATACCAGGATCTGCACGTCGACTCGCTCCAGGGGAGGATTCGCGCTTTTTTATAAAAAGGGGAATTTACCCCTTTGGTCCTTCCGCAAATTTCTTTTGTCTTTTTAATTTCATCCGATTTAAGCTTTTTAAATTTTTTAAAAATAGGCCTGAAATTTTTATTTTGTTTCAATCTAGTCCTCGGGCCATTTGGAAGGCAGATGATGGAACGGCGTCGCTTAGGAGATAGGGCATAATTGCCCAGTAGGTCCCTACAGTGTGGCGTGAGTTTCAATCTGGTCTTTTTTACATTTTTCTTCAAATTTTTTTATATTTTGATTTAATCCCTTTTTTTAAATCCTCTTTTATATTTTTTTTAGTTTTAAACTATTTTAGTATTATATTAAATCATTTTCTTTTATTTATTACTTATGTTAAGTTTTTATTAAATTCCATATTATTGTTATATTATTTATAAAGTTTGTATATTGTATAGTATTTAAATTGTTTTATCATTAACACAAATTTTTCCATATATATTCTCGAGTTTAAATATGTATATTATCTTTTTGTATATCTATATATTAGATTGTTATATTATATGTTACCCCTTTTGTACATTTTTATATAGTTAAAGTTATATATATTATTATTTATTTATTAAAAAATATACTATTTATTTTCTTACAAATATATATATATATACACTATCTGTTTGAAGATTTTGCCATATCGTTTTCTATCAATTTCCTTTTCTTAAAAAATATATTATAGTATCTATTTATTACTTTGTGTACACCATCTATCTTTTTTTATGTGAAATATCATGTTCATTTCTTAATATTTATCATATGTATAGATTTTAAATTGTCATTATTTACTCTATATTTTTTCCTTGGATTATTCATATTCTTACAATTAAAGTTGGTTATCTTTATGTACCTTAGCATTGTTATTATATTGCCCACATTATCTGCTATGTTATGTCATTATTTTACTTAATTGTCGATATTCGTACTAATTGTTAATATGACTTGTAATTTTAGTGAATTGCACTTCGGTTTCTATGTTTTGTAATGCATTAACCACTCAAATCATTGTTTTAAAAAATATATCTCCTTTAACTACTATATTTTATCCAAAAGTTTTTCTTAAATAAAGTAATGCTTGGCATTTGGGAGCTTCTAGAAAAATTACACCCTAACTTATTCTCGAAATATCGAAATGTTGTGTCCTAACTTATTGGGCCTGACATTTTGTCATCTCGAGGTGAGGATTTTCTACAAATGAAGGCAAGCTTAATTATGAAGATTTGAGATGTTGCACCCTAACTCATTGGGTGTAACATTTTACTTCTTCAAAAAAAGTGAGTCTTAGCAATTTTATTTACTCAAATTTTCTTTCACATCAAAAATTGCATTTTAAAACCTTTTTTTTTTCAAAATTTCGACATTAGGACAATAAGTAATCAATTCGGTACCAATTTTGGGTGTTATAAGGGTGCTAATCCTTCCTCGTATGTAACCGACTCCCGAACCCGTTTTCTTGAATTTTGTAGGCCAAAATCAATGTTTTAAAATAAAACGTTTTATAAGGTGATCGAATCACACCTAAGTAAAAAGAGATTGGTGGCGACTCCATTTTTGTTTTAAAAGTCGATCCCGTTTTTTCAAGATAAAAATGGTTTCGACAGCTTGGCGACTCCACTAGGGACCAATAAGAGAGTCAAGCCGCAAAGTTGATTATTTTCTATCCTAATGTCGAAATTTTGAAAATTCATTTTGAAATCATACTTCTTTTATTGCATTTGGTTGGTTTATTAAATTATTTCTGCATTGCATTGCATGACCATTGCGGTCACACCCTTTTAAGTGGGAGTGAGAAGCTACTCCTTCGTGAGGTTTTCACCTCCGTGCAGGATAGTGGATCGCTTTCAGGATTCATCCGTACCTATGTCTTCGAGAGATTTTCATCTCCGTGCAGCCATAGGAAAATGTATTCCCCTGAATTGAACTCAGTCCGTATGAGCCTATAATGGGTGAGGATCAAGGGATTTACTAGTTCGGGTACCTCAACTTTAGAGCTAAACCACACGTAGAAAATGTAGGGGCTCACCCTAAGTAGCACTATGCCAAACCTTAGTGGTCACCCAAATAGGTGTATGTTTATTTTATTTGCTTTATGTTTTATTTCATGGTACTAACTTGTTGTGCTTTATTTTGGTGCATGTCATTTCATATTTTATAAGGTATCGGTTCAGGGTCAGTTACTAAATTAGAAAGCTGGTTATGGAGAACGAGTTCCTTGATAAAGTGGAAGGCAATGCAGTTGTCCGCATGTGGTCAACGAAAATGCAATTAGAGAAAGAGATAGCCCAGCTGAAGGGTACACGTTAGAATTATGGGACTACACTCGCATCAGTGTAACGCAAAACAATCTCTAAGAATTAAAAGAAATATGGTATCGATGGAGAGATGAGACCAAGCAGTTGTTTTACTACAACTATGGGGATTTGCCGTACTTGCTTGACATGAAGGTAGGTGAACATTTATTTGGGGCCATCACTCAATATTGGAACCCTACGTATAGTTGCTTTACTTTTGGAAGGGTTGATTTGGTATCCACAGTGGAGGAATATACAGCTTTACTGTATTGTCTGAAGAGTCAAGTTGATAAAGTTTACTCAATGGCTGCTTGTGTTCCAACCTTTGTAAGGAAATTGATGAACATCACAAGGATGAGTGAACAGTGGGTCACAGCCAGAATCAAGCAAAAATGTGAGTGTAAATGCATCTCATGGAAAGTTTTGAAGGATTTGATTCTAGTGCATCCCGATATGAAAAAGAGAGTCAATGTTTTTGCTTTAAGTATATATAGATTGATGATCTTCCTAGGGCATTGAGATATGTGGATGAAGCAGTTTCAGATCTTTTAATCGACTTGACAAATAGGTCACACCTATTCCTGCAATCTTTTCTGAGACATTTCAATCATTGAATGCATGTAGGAGAGCTGGCGAAGGCAGATTTATAGGATGTGCATAGTTGTTGTTAGTTTGGTTCCACGGTCATCTCTAGAAAGTGGATAAAGTTTTTTATCGTGTCTTTCTCGATAATTACTCCCCATTAAAGGAGACAGTGACCACACCAAGGAGAGATGACATATCAGAAGAAAATTTGATAACGCTACTCCAAAACCTCTAAGAAGATGACATTGAGTAGAGAGCTCCCTGGATGGTTCCCGATGAAATTCTGTACTGATGTGGGAGTTTTGACTGGGTTCCGCTATTGGAATTTGGGGAGCCATTGGATATGCACCTCTACTTGTGTTGAGGCAATACAGATCAAAGCAGTTCATACCAGCAACACATGGGTTGGCTTAGTGTGAGTTTTTGTATAAGGGAGATAGTTATAAGAAAAGGGTTAAGGAGATTTCTAATGCTTAGAATCAGACTCGCTGTATGAAAAGGGTCGACATGTACCCAATAACAACCCTCGAATACAATGGGTGGTTGAATAAAAGGATCAATGATAACATCTCTAAGCTAAGTTTGGAGAATGCTCGATCGATAGAGGAGTACTTACAAGTAGTTCCGTCAGAACTAGAGATTATAAAGCAAGATTTTGAAAGGAAAAGTTTAGAACTTGGAAAGAGAATAGAGAAGTTGGAGGAAGAAAAATGCACTTGAGATTAGACATGGATGTTCAGAAACTGGAGGCCAAAAAATTAAGAAAAGAGAAGAGGAAGGTTGAGGAAGATCGAGATAATTTGAAGATAGAATATAAGAAGATACATCTATCAATGAAAAATGCCAGATTGGGGAAAGCTTCGGAACAGTGGCAACAAGAGATTCGAGAGGAAAAGGCCAAAACTGACTGATGGGAGAGGAAGTTCCAAGAAATTCAGGCACGAAACGAGGCATTAGAAAGGAGTTTGGCAGAAAGGCAGAAGGAGAAATGTGGATTAAAGGCTAAAGTGGCTGAACTTGGATGATTTCTTTATCATCATTGAAGTCGTAATTCTGCAATCGAGCAAAAGTCAAGTCTAAATAAGATTGAGGAAATGAAGGGTAAGATCGAAAAATTAGAATCAGCATTACAAAACATGCGAACTCCGGATCGAGCTGCTTGAAGCAAGAGAAGGGCATTGGAAGAAAGAGCTTCACCATTTTCAAGATCAATTAAGAAGTAAAGATTACCTCATGGGTAAAGCCATAACTCAGATTCGAGAAGTAGCTGATCATTTGCAGACCCTGGCGGTACAGGCTGATACGTTGAGCATGAAATATGAGCTATAGTTAGATCGTGGTCAAGAGTTAGCCTTGTTGTTTAGGAAAGTTAAGACTTTGGGCATTAGGGCAAAAGCATATTTGCAGTCCGTTTCATGTAAAGGATTTTGTTTTCTAATAAAGTTTTCTAAATGAAATAGAGTCAGAATTGATGCCTTTTTGCATTCATGCATTTTCATTACATCACATCATATGCATTTAAATCCATAGAAAGACCCTAATTAGTTGAAGTTATTACACATAGAGAGAGAGAAGGAAAAGTTAATCTGGAAACTAAACACCTTTACGGTACTCACGTTAAGATAAAAAACATGGATCAAAAACTTAAACTGTTCCAGAGAGACATGCAAGACCAGATGCAAGAGCAATTGGCAAAGCTCCAACAAGAGATGAGAGACCAAATGTTGGAAGCCCAAAGAAATATGATGGCTCAAATGGCTTAGCTGCTGAACAGGGCGATGGACAACGGAAAAGGCCCCATGACTAATGTCGAAACCATTTTTTTATTGGAAAAACGGGGTCGACTTTTTTAAAAAACAAAAACGGGAGTCGCCACGAATCTTTTTAGGTGTGATCGGATCACCTTATAAAACATTTTATTTCAAAACATTGATTTTGACCAACGAAAATTCAAGAAAATGGGTTCGAGAGTCGGTTACGTACGAGGAAGGATTAGCACCCTCGTAACGCCCAAAATTGGTACCAAATTGATTAGTTTTCTGTCCTGATGTCGAAAATTCAAAAAGATTTTTAAACATGATCCCCTTTTAAAAACTTGAACAATTTAAGTTAAAATTCGAGATTCCTTTGTTCCAAAAGAATAGAAACATCACATTCAGCACGTTAGGACACGATGTTTTAAATCCTTGTAACTAAAATCACCTCATGAATTCGAAAATTTATTAAAAGGATATTTAGTTATTTAGACAAACAGAAAATCGAAACCCAATACGTTAGGGCACTATTTCCCGAATTTCCAAACACCAAAATATTGCCTTATTTTAGAAAAACTTTACCTTTGAATAAAATGTTGCAATAAAATGAAATACATTTTTTAAACAATGATTTGAATAAAATGTTGCGCTAATGCATAATAAAAACATAAATATATATTTTTTAAAAATATTACATAAAGGATTAATATTTAACGCTAATATAGACAATTAAAAAGAAAGAATCAAAGTAAAATAGCAAATAACATGAATAATGACAATGATAATGACCATAATAATAATGAAATCTAAATTTTAAAACAATGAACAAATAAATAAAAAGGCATAATAGAGAGGGGTATTTAAAAAGATCAAATATGAAACAAAAAAATACAAGATAAATAATATATGAAAAATTTTGAATAAAAAAATAAAACAATTTTAATAAAACGAGCAATATGGTAAAGTTTGATATTAAATATAAAATGGTTTAAAGTAATAATATATATAATAAATGAGATAATATATGATGATCTATAATAAAATAATTTATTGTAAATAATAATTAATAAAAAATAAATCAAGTAATTTTTCGAAAAGAATATGCATATATAAATATCAAAATAAATAAATATCTAAAAAATTTTAAAAAATAGAAAAACAATATAATAGGGATTGATAAAAAAAAAGTTAAAACAAGATTTAAGTCAACCTAACTCTCACAATATGAGGATTCAATGAAATTCCTCCACCAAAATCCAACCCAAACGAGAGCAACTAAAAAAGAAACGAAGATGAACGAAGAATAAAATAAGAACAAACCGCAGAAAATAAGAACGCAAGAAAGAGAGAAATTTGGGTGAACGCTCTCAAGAATTCTTATTGCTTCCCAAAACTTAAGTGATTTACAATGAAGGGAGAGGCCTCTATTTATAGTTGAGCCTCCCCAAATCCAACGGTACAGATCAATTACATCAACGGCTAAGATTAAATTGTATCTACAAATTAAATCTCTAAGATTACAAAATCATATCTTCTAAGATTGCATATCATATCTTCTAAGATTGCATATCATATCTAAGATTGCATATCATATCTAAGATTGCATATCCTTGAAGATTATGTTTCTATATGTGTTAAGCTTGTAGATGGACCTTCAATCTTCTCAAGTAATGGGCCATTTCGATCGGGCCAAATGATATATTTGTAATTTTGGACTGGACTTGGACTTTGTTTTATTATTTTGGGTTTACTATTTTTTTGTATGGACCCAGGCTAAATTGGTCTATTATAGCTGCCCTTCTTTGCTCATTGCCGAGTAACGGGAATACAGCAAAGACTATAAAAGGACCAATTTTGCCTGGTCTTATCGGATCCTGACTTCTTAGTCCTCAACCTGCTCCCTACAAACTCAGAGACGCCATGCTGTTATCTTTGATCTGCTCCCTACCAACTCAGGGATTGCCAGATCCGCTATCTTTGATCCGCTTCCTGCCAACTCAAGGATTGCCAGATCTTCTATTTTCGATCTGTTTCCTGCCAATACAAGGATTGCCAAATCTATTATCTTCGATCTGCTCCCTGCCAATACAGGGATTGCCAAATCTACTATCTTCGATCTGCTCCCTGCCAATACAGGGATTGTCAAATCTGCTATCTTTGATCTGCTCTCTGCCAATACAGGGATTGTCAAATATGCTATATTCAATCTGCTTCCTGCCAATACAGGGATTACCAAATCTGCTATCTTCGATCTGCCCCCTGCAAATACAGGGATTGCCAAATCTGCTATCTTCGATCTGCTCCCTGCCAACACAGGGATTGCCAGATCGTTATCTTTAATCTGCTCCTTGCAAAACTCAAGGATGCCAGATTTGCTTTCTTCAATCTGCTCCCTGCCAACACAGGGATTGCCAGATCGTTATCTTCAATCTGCTCATTGCAAAACTCAAGGATGCCAGATCCGTTTTCTTCAATCTGTTCCCTACCAACACAAGGATTGCCAGATCGTTGTCTACATTGTCCCCTAGAGGACATAACCTATAGAATGGGTATATGCTTATGCCTAATGATTAGGATGCCATGATTGAAATGAGTCAAATGCTCCTAATTAAACATACTATGCTACAAAAATGTTATGAGAATGATTCCTATCACTCATTCATCCATCAAGGTTTCATCGTCGTTCTTCCCGAAGTATCAATCATATTCTGCTCATATGCTTTGAATCTTTTCCATCAATTTGGTCCGTCATACCATTTCCTGAATGTGATGACCCACTGGAGATGTTTGTGAAATGATCTTCTTTTAGAATCAATATTGCTCAACTCATTAATTTGTCCAATTACCATTTGGACAAAAGAGATAGTCTCAATTTTCTCAAGTACCTCTGACCCTTACACATGGGAATTCTTAAACAATAGTCTTGTTTCAATTTCTTGTATTATCTAGAAATTTCTAGAGTAATATGCAAAACTTCTTTTGTGAAAATATTATTAGTCCATTAACCGTTATTTCAATGTGAAATGCTTGAAAAAGATCATATCAATGGACAAGAAGGAAATTGATTAAGAGCATAGTTCAAAAACAAGTTAAACAAGGATAGGACATACAATTGAGAAAAAAGTTTATTAGGATGTATCTTGAAAAGAATAAGATAATCAAAGATAACAAATTCAAAAATGGGTAAAATGGAAACTAGGTGCCCCAGATATCACAACCTGAGCTTCTTTGTACAAACTTCTTTAAGACCATTTTGAGCCCAATATGTGTTTAGGGGATTCGAAGTACTTTGTCGATGCCCCAAGATGTAGCATACTTCTTCGTTGTCAATTCAAGCATAGCAAGACTACCGCATGCCCCATTTTTTCAAAATTTGAGCCGCCCTTTTTGGGTTTTCAACTCAAAACCCCTTTGGTCTCAAGGCGCCCTTTGCGGGTTTTCACCTTGGCCTTTCCATTTTTCTTTTCCTTTTTCTTTTTCCTTTTTTTTTTCTTGTCTTTTTCTCTTTTTTTTTGAAAGTCACAAAGTGCCCTTTGCGGGTTTTCACCTTGGTCTCTCCTCTTTTTAAGTATCTCTGAACTAAATCCGAATTTACAGGATTGGATAAGTTTATCTCAATCAAAATCAATGCTCCTCTGGGGAAAACCTTTTTTACCACATAAGGTCCTTCTCCGTTTGGCATTCATTTCCCTTTGAAATCCTTTTGTATAGAAAGGATCTTCCTTAATACCAAGTCTCCATCATGAAATTCCCTTGGGTGATCCATTTTTGGCATATTTGGCTATGATGAATACTTTCAACCCCTTTTCTTTAGCCAAGTTCGTTGGAGACGTTCTACTTCATCCAATTCTTGACTCAATCAAAGTTTGAAGAAAAGGAATCTCAATCTTCATGGGTAGAACCACCTCTATTCCAAAAACTAATGGGAAATATGTTGCCCCAGCAAAAGTAGAGAGTAAATGTTAGCTTCTTATGCCAATTTTTACAAGTCTCGGTCATCTTCCATATTTTTTATTTTTTTCTTTCTTTTTGTACTTTTTCTTTTGGCAACCTTTGTTGTACTGTGATATGGCGCCCGATCTTTGAACAGATTGTAAACTTTTGACATTGTATAGTTGTGCATCATTAAACAAGATCCTTTCTGACATTCTTTGTCGGCACATGATCCTTTTTCTTTAGAAATTGGATGACTGTCGACTTTGCAATATTGGCATATGAAGCAACATTCACCCTCTTGATGATTCGATGTCAACTAGGAGTTTTTGATGAGATTGGCCTCATAACATCCATGCCCCACATATGAAAAATCTGTGAAGAAATGGAGGAGGTACGTAGGTCTTGTCTTATTAAATACGGCATAACTGATGCCATTCCCTGCTATGATAAATTAACAGTACCCAAACCTCATGATTAGCTTGGCTATTGTGAACCCATTAGCATATGTCCTTCTGACATTCTTACGGACTTCTTCTAGCCTTAACAGCATCCATAGGTCTAAGTAGCCCAGGCATATCTTAATACAATTGTGCGAAAACATTTTTGAATTCTTGGAATAATTCAATGATGTCTCGCTTTGTTTTTGTAAGCTCTAATCTTTTCCTTTTTCTTTTCCCCTAGGTTCGTAATGTTCATTGATCCTTTGTAAAGCAAGATCCATTTACCATCTTGTTCTACCATTCTTAACAAGTCAAGAAATAAGGTTACAATCTCTGTCATCTTCAAAGTCCTGAGATCCCCTTAGACGCATATCTCACTCAAAAAAGAGATTCTGAGTTAATAGCAACGTCGCTCATGTTGTTGATATCTGAGGACCTATTGTGGGTACAAAGGGAAATTCCGAAGAATAAATGATTTTAAGGATGATTATTGGTATGATTATGAATAAAAGAATATCTAAAAGAAAGTCTAAAGAACAAAAGAATCTATACATAGAAAGAATAAAAGAATATTTATTCAAAAAGATGCATTTTATTGAAATAAAAATTTCAGACACAAACCTATTTCACAAAAGGATTCTTATTGCCTCTAGGCTTAAGGCAACAAGTGTGTTTTGAATATTACTCTAGATTAGCCTTAAAAATACAAGGATCACTTCCACTGTCTCGTTGTTCAAAACATTCCTAAATATGCAAAGGCTCGAAAACTTTTATTCCTTGGTTCCCTCTTTGGATACATCACTCAGATCCCCAATACCAAGTCTTGCACTAAAGCCTTGAACTCGATACATTCTTGGATCTCATGCCCCTATCCATCACGAAATTCACATCTTTATCTAGATAGTTGGGTAATGGATTTTCTGCACGAGAAAGATCATCGAAGTTTACAACACCTATTTTGATGAGTCTTTCGATTATCTTTTTAAAGGCGATGCAATTTTCAATCGAATGTCCTGTAAGTCCCGCATGTTATTCACATTGAGCGCTTGTGTCATACCCTTTGGGGTATAGGGGTTGTATAGGCTTTAGGTAAAACGGGGACACCACATGTGTATCAAACAAAATTTGGTATAGCTCCCTATACGTGATTGGGATGGGCACGAATTAGGATTTTTCTGAGTTCGATCTTGAATTGGATTCTTACTTTTGAGGAACCTGATGACTAGTAGTTGCCGTTCTTGGCTGGCCTATTGTAATATATTTTGAATAACCCTTGTTATACATACTCATGTTATTCACCTCATTTTCTTTTTTCATTGCCCTTGAAGTATTATCTTGGGAGCTCCACTCTCATTTTTTCCAGGCTTCACATTGTTTCAGGAGCTCCACACTGGTTTTCTTTGTTTATTCTATACTCGCCAAATCAATGATAATGGGATTGGTTGGATTGCCCCCCGGATTGGAATCTAAGCCTATCGAGTAGTTTATTGGTGCTGACATACCGGCCTAATGCTGTTAGGGTCTGATAGTAATGGGTACCCCTTTCGGATGTGTGTCTGGTTGAGTCTGGGCGCTTATTAGAGTAAAACCTAGGGGATAAATGATGTCTTCATCATCATCCCCACTATTGACCACTGGGCCTTTCCTCTTTTCAAGCCCTTCGGCTAGTAACTGTTTTAGCTGGCCAATCACATTTCTTTATAACTCTATATCTTGTTGAATTTTGGTTAATTGTTCTTGCATTTGTATTTGCCTTTGCTCTAATCTCTCCAACTTTTGTTCCATGTTCCAAGTTAACTTTGAAATAATTTTGCCTAATTAGGCTCCTTTTGTAAAAGTCTAATGCAAGTGATGTAATGCGATGCAGATGCATGTAATGAATGCAAAAGAAAGGGAAACGTTGATTATGAATTCAATTCCATTAGAATAACTTTTTTCGAAAACAAATATCTTTACATGAAACGGATTACATATGCGGCCTTGCCCTTCATAGTCCAAGGGAAAACATTGATCTTTTTTTCATGGTCAAGTCTTGCAAATTTTCCAAAAGATGCATTCACTAGCTCCTTGTTGCTTGATTTGGGCCATGACCCATTGCTCACTTATCTCCACGACACTCATTTGCTTCTTAAAAAAAAGAAATGACGGCTCTTCAATAATCTTCGTTGGCTTGAATCTTTGGCGATGAAACCAAGTCATGTATTCCTCTGTGGACTACCAGCCCTCTCTTGTGATGTTTACTTGGACCATATTCGGACGACCGTATTACAATCCACTTTATCAAAAAATTCATTTCCTTATGATAAACTATACTATTTAGCAATCGAATTGAATCAACACTTCCCTTTATAATGATGTAATGCAATGCATGAATGCAAAAAGATATCGATTCTGATTCAGTTTCATTTAGAAAACTTTATTTAGAAAATAAAATTATTTACATAAAACGGATTACAAATACACTTTCGCCCTAGGGCCCAAAGTTTTAACCCTTTCAAACAACGAAGCAAACTCTCGATCCCTATCTGATTCTAGATCATACTTTACGCTTAGCATATCAGCCCACGCTGCCAAAGCTTGCAAATGATCAGCTACTTCCCGAATTTGGACTATGGCCTCACCCATAACGTAATCCCTATTTCTAACTTGATCTTGAGAATGGTGAAGCTCTCCCTTCCAATGCCCTTCTCTTTCTTCAAGAAACTCGACTGGAGTTCACAGTTTTGTAATACCGATTTCGAGCTTCTTCTGCATTTCTTCAATTTTGTTTAAGCTTTCCTATAGTTCAAT
Organism: Gossypium stocksii; assembly: GCA_020496765.1. NCBI lineage: Eukaryota > Viridiplantae > Streptophyta > Magnoliopsida > Malvales > Malvaceae > Gossypium > Gossypium stocksii. The sequence continues at coordinate 51,781,285 of CM035624.1, forward strand.
TACCGTATTATGACTTCGATACTGATGGAGAGATCTTCTAAGCTTAGCCATTCTAGCCTTTAATTCACTCTTCTCATTCCGACTTTCTACCAAACTCTTCTTTAAGGCCTTGTTTAGCACTTGAATCTCTTGAAACTTCTTCACCAATCGGTCGGTATTGGCTTTTTCCTTCTGAATCTCTTGCTGCCACTACTCCGAAGTCTTCTCCAATCCGGCATTTTTCATCGACAGATGTATCTTTTTGTATTCCGTCTTCAAACTATCCTAATCTTCCTTAATCTTCATCTTCTCTTTTCTTAATTTTCGGCCTCTAGTTTCTAAATATCCACGTCTAGTCCCAGGTACATTTTTTTCTTCCTCCAGCTTCTCTATCCTCTTTCCGAGCTCTAAACTCTTCCTTTTGAAATCTTGCTGTACAATTTCTAATCTTATGGAACCACTCATAAGTACTCCTCCATTGATCGAGCACCCTCCCAACTTTCCTCTTTTACATCTGGGTGCGCTAATATCAGATCTCTCAAACTCGCCTAAGGAATGCATTTACCATCACCCTTTTGCTGGATTCGAGCTGCAGCCCACTGTTCACTCATCCCAGTAATATTCATTAATTTCTTCACGAAAGTTGGGATATTAGCGGCCTTAAAGTAAGCTTTGTTACCTCGAATCCTTGGACAGCGAAGTAAGGTCGTATACTCCTCCATAGTAGGTACTAAATCCACCTCCCCAAATGTAAAGCAATTATAGGTAGGGTTCCAAAACTGTACCATAGCCTGAAACAGATGCTTATCCACCTTGACGTTAAGCAAGTAGGGTAGATCACCATAATTATGGTAGAACATTTGCTTAGTTTTGTCATCCCAATGGACCCAAATATCTTTCAATTCCTGAAGCTCATTCTGTGCCACACTGATGCGAATGAAGTCCCACAACTCCGATGTATATCCCTCAGTGACATTATCTCATTTCTTTAATTGAGTTTTCTCTAACCATGTACAGACGATAGCGTTGTCTTCCACTTTATCAAGAAATTCATTCTCCATAACAAAACTCTCTAATTTAGAAATCGAATCGTGAATCGACACCTTTTTTCTTTTAAATATTGAATGACATGCGATGATAACAAAATAAAAATTAGTCAAGGTCATATATAAAAGATATAATTCAAAGAAAGCAGAAAATAAACAAGCACCTATATGGGTAACTACCATGGGTCAACATAGTTCTACCTAAGGCGAACTCTTAGGGTTCACTATATGTGTTTTTGGTTCTAAAGGAAAGGGTACTTGAACTAGCAGATTCCTCGATCCTCACCCATTATAGGCTCATATAGACCAAGTTCAATTCAGGGGAACACATTTCCCTATGGCCATGCGGAGATGAAAATCTCACAAAGACATAGGTACGGATGTGTTCCGGAAGCGATCCACTAGCCCCTGCAGAGGTGAAAACCTCACGAAGGCATAGTTTCTCACTCCCACTTAAAGGGTGTGACCACAACGGTCATGCAATGCAATGTGTGTGAGAAAATAACAATCATATGCAATGATGCAAACAAATGCAAAAAGATTATAATTTTCAAATCGAATTTTCAAACTTCGACAAAAGTACAGAAAATAATCAATTTTACGGCTTGGCTCTCTTATTGGTCCCTAGTGGAGTCGCCAAGCTGTCAAAACCATTTTTTTATTAGAAAAACGAGGTCGACTTTTTTAAAAAATGAAAACGGAAGTCGCCACGAATCTTTTTAGGTGTGATTGGATCACCTTATAAAACATTTTATTTTAAAACATTGATTTTGACCAATGAAAATTCAAGAAAACGGGTTCGGGAGTCGGTTACGTACGAGGAAGGATTAGCACCCTCGTAATGCCCAAAATTGGTACCAAATTGATTAGTTTTCTATCCTGATATCGAAAATTCAAAAAGATTTTTAAACATGATCCCCTTTTAAAAACTTGAACAATTTGAGTTAAAATTCGAGATTCCTTTGTTCTAAAAGAATACAAACATCACATCCAGCACGTTAGGACACGATGTTTTAAATCCTCGTAACCAAAATCACCTCATGAATTTGAAAATTTATTAAAAGGATATTTAGTTATTTAGACAAACGGAAAATTGAAACCCAGCACGTTAGGGCACTATTTCCCGAATTTCTAAACACCAAAATATTGCCTTATTTTAGAAAAACTTTACCTTTGAATAAAATGTTGCAATAAAATGAAATACATTTTTTAAACAATGATTTGAATAAAATGTTGCGCTAATGCATAATAAAAACATAAACATATTTTTTTAAAAAAAAATTACATAACGGATTAATATTTAACGCTAAAATAGACAATTAAAAAGAAAGAATCAAAGTAAAATAGCAAATAACATGAATAATGACAATGATAATGACCATAATAATAATGAAATCTAAATTTTAAAACAATGAATAAATAAATAAAAAGGCATAATAGAGAGGGGTATTTAAAAAGATCAAATATGAAATAAAAATACAAGATAAATAATATATGAAAAATTTTGAATAAAATAATAAAACAATTTTAATAAAACGAGCAATATGGTAAAGTTTGATATTAAATATAAAATGGTTTAAAGTAATAATATATATAATAAATGAGATAATATATGATGATCTATAATAAAATAATTTATTGTAAACAATAATTAATAAAAAATAAATAAAGTAATTTTTCGAAAATAATATGCATATATAAATATCAAAATAAATAAATATCTAAAAAATTTAAAAAAATAGAAAAACAATATAATAGAGATTAATAAAAAAAAGTTTAAGCCAACCTAACTCTCACAATATGAGGATTCAATGAAATTCCTCCACCAAAATCCAACCCAAACGAGAGCAACTAAAAAAGAAACGAAGATGAACGAAGAATAAAATAAGAACAAACCGTAGAAAATAAGAACGCAAGAAAGAGAGAAATTTGGGTGAACGCTCTCAAGAATTCTTATTGCTTCCCAAAACTTAAGTGATTTACAATGAAGGGAGAGGCCTCTATTTATAGTTGAGCCTCCCCAAATCCAACAGTACAGATCAATTACATCAACGGCTAATATTAAAGGGTATCTACAAATTAAATCTCTAAGATTACAAAATCATATCTTCTAAGATTGCATATCATATCTTCCAAGATTGCATATCATATCTAAGATTGCATATCCTTGAAGATTATGTTTCCATATGTGTTAAGCTTGTAGATGGACCTTCAATATTCTCAAGTAATGGGCCATTTCGATCGGGCCAAATGATATATTTGTAATTTTGGACTGGACTTGGACTTTGTTTTATTATTTTGGGTTTATTATTTTTTTGTATGGACCCGGGCTAAATTGGCCTGTTACAACTAATACTGGAGAAGATAATGAGGATTATCCTCCAGGTTTTACCCCACCACATGCACAAACACAACCCGAGGTGTATCCCCGAAGGCCATCTGTCACGATTAGGCCTCAACAAGAACAAGCAGACTGGAGTGCCTATGAACTTCCAAGTTGGCACAGGATCTAACCCAGGAGATAACCCTACTAATCTTGTTATGCCTGATTTAGATATGGCAGAGAGGGAAGGGACGAGAATTGAATCTTCAAGGTAGGTAGAGGGCCATTGTAGATGGTTGGAAGAAAAGTTCAAGGGCTTGGAAGATGCTAATAATCATCATAGAATTGATGCTAAAAACTTGAGCTTGGTCCCAGATTTGGTGCTTCCTCACAAGTTCAAAATGCCAGAATTCGAGAAGTATGATGGGACTAGCTGCCCTGAAGCCCACATTACCATGTTTTGTAAACGGATGACTGGCTATGTTAATAACGATCAATTGTTGATCCATTGCTTCCAAGATAGTTTGGTGGGGCAGTAGCAAGGTGGTACAATCGACTGAGTCATGCGAGGATTAGCACCTAGAGAGACCTAGCGCAAGCTTTTATGAAGTAATACAATCATGTGATAGACATGACGCCTGACAGAATCACCTTGCAAAATATGGAGAAGAAGTCAAATAAAAGCTTCAGGTAGTTTGCGCAAAGGTGGAGGGAAGTTTCCATGCAAGTTCAGCCACCGCTCCTAGAAAAGGAGACTACAATGCTTTTTATCAATACCTTGAAGGCTCCATTCATTACTCACATAATAGGAAGTATGACCAAGAGCTTTGCGGATATAGTGATGGCAGGAGAAATAATTGAAAATGCCATAAGGGGTGGTAAGATTGAAGCAGGGGAAAATACCAAAAGGTTTGCTCTAAGGAAAAGGAGAATGGGATGAATAATACGAGCACATACAACAAAGGGTACTCAAAGGCAATTACTGTTAACCAGCCAAAAGTAATTACCGCTGGGCAACAAGGGTCAGTAAGGCAGGATCGAGGACAAGGCAAAACTCTGAAAAGCTCTAATTTACACTAATCTCAATGACGTATAAGGAGCTATATCAAATTTTATTTGACGCACACGTGGTGTCCCCATTTTATCTAAAACCGTTACAACCCCCATATCCTAAATAGTATGATTCAAACGCTTAATATGACTACCATGCAGGAATACTGGGGCATTCAATAGGAAACTGTACTGCCTTTAAAAAGGTAGTCGAGAGACTCATTAAGATGGGGATTGTAAAGTTTGATGATACATCGAGTGCAGAAAATCCATTACCTAATCATGAAGATAAGGGGGTAAATGTGATTGGTGAAACTATCATGAGGAGGATCAAGGAGGATATTGCAGAAGTAAAAAACCCCATTAGGAATGGTCTGGAAAGAAATGGTAAGAAGAGGATTGATGGTATCAGATGCCATGGAAGGACGTGAAGGAGTAAGGGACTATTGTGAGTTCCATAAAGCAGAAGGGCATGACATCTAGGAATGCGTTGAGTTCAGGGTCTTGGTACAAAGCCTTATGGACAATAAGGAATTGGAATTTTATGAAGAAGGCTCAGGGGGAGGAAAGATATGTGCGACAAAAGGAGAGTTAACAAATCAAAAAGTCAATTACCCGAGAATCATCATCTCTTGACCAAGAAACACTGAGGGCAAAACACAAGTGGCGCCAAAGATCGTAATCTAGAAACCTGTTTCCTTTCCTTACAAGGATAACAAAATGGTACCTTGGAATTACGACTGTAATGTGACAATACTAGAGGGGAAAACTTAACTAGCACTTCCAAGGAGGTCCAAAGTGAAGGATCTTACACATGTAGTGGATGGCGTTACGACACGGTAAACGTTAGAACTAAGCATGTGAAAGCAAAGACCTTGGTAGTTGAGCGAGAGAAATGGGCTGAGGCATTTATCAATGAACTTGTAAAGGAGGAAGAGGCTAGAGAATTTCTAAAATTCCTAAAGCACAGTGAATACAGCATGGTAGAGCAGTTACACAAACAACCGGCTCACATATTAGTGCTAGCATTGCTCTTAAGTTCAGAAGTGCATCGTGAGGCATTGATGAAAGTGCTAAATGAAACTTACGTTACTAAGGATATATCCGTCAACAAACTTGACCGTTTGGTTAGTAATATAAGTGCTGACAACTTCATTTATTTCTGTGATGATGAAATTCCACTGGTGGTATGGGATCGACCAAAGCTCTGCACATCACTACTCGCTGTAAGGGATACACGCTGCCAAGTGTGTTAATAGATAATAAATTGGCTTTGAATGTTTTACCGTTATCTACATTAAATAGATTGCCTATAGACAGTTCTAACATGAAAACGTGCCAGAACATAGTGAGAGCATTTGACGGCACTGAGAGAAGAGTGATGGGAAGGATTGACATACCGTTGTTGATTGGACCGAACACATACGAAGTAGGTTTTCTAGTAATAGACATCAAGCCGTCCTATAATTGCTTGTTAGGGAGGCCCTGGATACATTCGGCAGGAGTAGTGCCCTCATCTTTGCACCAAAAATTGAAATTAGTAACGGAAGGTCGGTTAATTACTATAAATGTGGAGGAGGATATCATAGCAGTTGTTACCAATGATGCGCCATATTTAGAGGCGAATGACGAGGCAACTGAATTCTTCTTTTGATCTTTAGAGTTTGTAAATGAAACATTCAGTTTGGAAGGGAATGAGGTTCCGGTGCCTAAGATATCTAGAACCACAAGAATGGGCTTGAAAATGATGGTGGGGAAAGGAGCCTTACCAGAAAAAAGATTGGGTAGATGTCTCTAATGGGGGATTCAAGTTCTGATTCTGAAAGAGAAAAGAGACCGTTTTGGCTTGGGTTTCAGGCCAAATGCTAGACGAAGGAAGAAGGAGATAGAGAAGAAGCAAGAGAGAAGAAGGGCACGACTGAGTGGGGAAGAAGTCAAGTGGGAATTGATGACGTTCCCTCACATATCCCAGACTTTTGTATCAGGAGGGATAATTTACCCCGAGACAGGATCATTGAAAAATGAAAACCCTCACATCAATGCCATACAAGAGGAAAGAACTGGACGAAGAAACCTACTGGGCATTCATCCTTATGAACCTGGAAGCGTTTTGAACAACTAGACTATAGAGGAACTTCCTATAGTTTTTAGAGATTACACAGAGTAATGTTCAGAACACACTTGTTGTTTTAAAGCCTAGAAACAATAAGATTTCATTTGTGAAATAGGCTTATGTTCAGACATCTTTGTTTCAATAAAATACATCTTTGATGATTAATTCGAGCAAATATTCCTTCATTTTTTTATTCTTTTGATCTTCTGATTTCCATCCAAAAATTTTTCTTTTGTTATTCTCATTCATACTATGTAAATAGTTATTCTTGAATTCATTGTTCTTTGTACATTCTTTTGTGCCTACCATAGGTCCCTAGATATCAATGACATGAGCAACGATACTACAGATTTAGAGGTCCTTTTTGAGCAAGACATGTGTTTAGAGGAATCTCAGGATTTTGAGGGTGACAGAGATTATGACTTGTCTCCAGATTTGTTAAGAATGGTAAAGCAAGAAGAGAAACAAATTTTACCCCATGAATAGGTGGTAAAGAATATAGTCTTAGAGGAAGGAAAGGTTATGAAAATTGGAACGCACATAGCCGAAGAGAAGAAGTAAGACCTCGTTGAGTTATTACAAGAATTTAAAGACGTCTTTCCATGGTCATACCAGGATATGCCTGGGCTAAGTACTAATATTGTAGTGCATCACCTTCCCATAAGAGAAGAATGCAAGCCAATTTAGCAAAAGCTATAAAGGATGAGGCCTAATGTGGTGTTAAAAATAAAAGAGGAAGTCAAGAAACAGTTCGATGCTGGTTTTCTACAGGTGGTAAAATACTCAGAATGGGTAGCCAATATTGTACATGTTCCTAAGAAAGATGGAAAGGTTTGGATGTGTGTTGACTATGGAAACTTAAATAAGGCCAGCCCGAAGGACAATTTCCTCTTGCCTCATATTAACACGTTAGTGGATAATACGGTGGGATACTCACTGTTTTCTTTTATGGATGATTTCTCTGGATACAATTAGATAAAGATGCATCTTGAGGATATGGCTAAAACTACTTTCATAACATTGTGGGCTACCTTTTGCTATAAGGTGATGCTGTTCGGGCTAAAGAATGCAGGGGCAACATATCAAAGGGCTATGGTGACCTTATTCCATGACATGATGCACAAAGAAATTGAAGTATATGTTGATGGCATGGTCACCAAATCTCGAACAGAAAAAGAACACATTGAAGTCTTGAAGAAGTTGTTCTTGAGATTGAGGAAAATTCAATTAAAGCTCAACCCAGTTAAGTGTACCTTTGGAGCTAGGTCAGGAAGCTAGTAGGCTTTGTGGTTAGCGAAAGAGGAATTGAGGTTGACTCAGACAAGGTCAGAGCTATACAAGAATTGCCTCCATCGCGTACTCAAAAAGAAGTTCGAGGTTTTCTTGGAGCGTTAAATTACATTACTCGGTTTATTTCGCAATTAACTGAGAAATGTGATCCCATATTTCACCTTCTTAAGAAACACAACTGAGGTACATGGGATGTTGAGTGCCAGAATGCTTTTGACAAAGTTAAACAATATTTGTCAAACGCTTTAGTACTGTCTCCGTCGAATCTAGATAGGCCATTAATACTGTATTTAACAGTGTTCAATAATTCTATGAGATGTGTGCTTGGTCAACATGATGAGTTGGGAAGAAGAAAAAGGGCGGTATATTACCTCATGAAGAAATTCACTGAGTGTGAAATGAGATATTTGCCGATTGAGAAGTTGTGTTGTGCTCTGATTTGGACAACTCAGATATTGAGGCAATATATGTTATATCATACGACCTGGCTAATTTCGAAGCTTGACCCATTAAAATATGTGATGGAGTCGACTGCTCTTAATGGAAGGATGGCAAGGTGGCAGATTTTGCTTTCTAAATTGGATATAGTCTATGTAAACCAAAAGGCTATAAAAGGGATCGCAATAGTAGAATTTCTGGCTAGCAGGGCTTTGGAAGATTATGAACCTTTGAGCTTTGATTTCCCCAATGAAGAGCTAATGTATGTGGCAACTACTGAAGAGTATCAGTGGAAGTTAAACTTTGATGGAGCGTCAAATGCTGTAGGAAATAGAATTGGGGCAGTCTTGGTATCCCCTAGTGGAGATCATTATCCATTCACATGCAAATTGGATTTTGATTGCACAAACAATATGGCAGAGTATGAAGCATGCATCATAGGAATTCGAGCAACTATAGAGCGAAAAATCAGAGTGCTAGAAGTATATAGAGATTCTGCACTAGTAATCTACCAGCTTAAAGGAGAATGGGAGACAAGAGACCCCAAACTGATTGATTATCGAAAAAAAGTTTTGGGGTTGATTGAAGAGTTTGATGACATCATTTTTAATTATCTCCCACGAGATCAAAACCAGATGGCAGATACTTTAGCAACTCTAGCTTCCATGATTAAAGTAAACAAACAAGAGGATGTGAGACCTATTCAGATGTGTATTTTTGAGGTTCCAGCTCATTGTTGCAACATGGAAGAAGAGGAAAAGGATGACTACCCTTGATATTAGGATATATTACGATATGTAAGAAATTGTGAGTACCTTGATCATGCAACTAAGACTGACAAAAGGACATTAAGAAGAATAGCCTGTGACTATGTTTTGAATGGGGATACTTGTACAAAAGAAGGAAATATCAGGTACTATTGAGATGTGTTGATGCTGTTGAAGCTAGGAAAATTTTGGAAGAAGTTCATGAGGGCATTTGTGGGACCCATGCTAATGGTTTTACAATGGCTAGACAAATCATGAGATTTGGATACTATTGGTCTACTATGGAAGGAGATTGTATTAACTATGCCAAGAGATGTCATAAATGTTAGATTTATGGAAAAAAATTACATGTACTGCATTCACCTTTGCATGTTATGACTTCCCCATGGCCTTTTTCCATATGGGACATGGATGTTATTGGGCCGATCTCACCGAAAGCTTCGAACAGGCATCGATTCATCTTTGTAGTTATTGACTACTTCACGAAATGGGTAGAGGCTGCTTCATACACTAGCATTACTAAGTCAGTAGTTAGTCGATTTTTGAAGAAAGAGATTATTTGTTGATATGGAATGCCCGAGAGGATCGTATCAGACAATGCACTAAACTTGAACAATAGCACGATAGCGGAAGTCTGCAGTCAATTTAAGATCAAACACCATAACTCATCTCCGTATCGTCCAAAAATGAATGGGGCAGTGGAAGCAGCCAATAAAAACATCAAGAAGATAGTGGGGAAAATGACTGAGACATATAAAGATTGGCATGAGAAATTACTATTTGCACTTTATGCTTATCGAACGTCCATTAAAACTTCTACTGGGGCAACTCCTTTCTCATTGGTCTATGGGATGGAGGCAGTTCTACCTATTGAAGTAGAGATACCTTCCCTTCGTGTTTTGTCAGAAATAAAGCTAGATGAAGCAGAATGGATCCAGTCTTGTTATGATCAGTTGAATTTAATTGAAGAAAAGAGGCTAAGGGCTATTCGTCATGGTCAGATGTATCAGAAACGAATGATGCAAGCTTACGACAAAAGAGTTCACCCAAGAGAATTTCACGAGGGAGATCTTATGCTGAAAAAGATCCTTCCAATACAAAAGGATTTCAGAGGAAAAGGGATGCCGAATTGGAAGGACCATATGTGGTGAAGAAGGCTTTCTCTCGAGGTGCACTGATTTTGACTGAAATGGATGGGAAAAGCTTACCTAATCCTGTGAATTCAGATTCAGTCAAAAAATATTTTTCTTGAAAAGGAGAAGAGGCCAAGGTGAAAACTTGCAAAGGGCACTTTGAGACTTCAAAAAAAGAGGAGAGGCCAAGGTGAAAACCCGCAAAGGGTGCCCTAAGACCAAAAGGGTTTTGAGTTGAAAACCCAAAAGGGTGGCTTAAATTTTGGAGGGCATGCAGTGATCTTGCTATACCTGAATCAATAAGATATGAAGTATGTTACATATTGGGCATTAATAAAGTACTTTGGATCTTCTAAACGCATGTTAAGCTCAAAGCAGTCTTCATGGAGTTTGTATATAGAAGCCCAAGCTGCAATATCTAGGGCACCTGGTCTTTGTCCTGTTCATATTAATTTTACTATCTTTGGATTCTTTTTCTTCTCAAAGATATGTTTCCAGTCAATTTCATTTGTATTTTTTTATAATTTATTCAACTCTAACTATCCTCGAGATCAATGTTGTCTAGTATTCATAAGCATGTTGCATTACAAAAATAATTGATGAACTAATAATATTTTCATAAAAGAAGTTCTACATATTATTCTGGAAATTTCTAGATAATATAAGAAACTGAAACATGACAATTGTTTAAGAATTTTGGTCCGTAAGGATTGGAAGTACTTGAGAAAAAGCCTAGATTGAGACTATTTCTTTGATTTTTTTTGTCTAAATGGTGATTGGACAAAATAATAAGTTGTTGCGACAAAAAGGAGCAATATTAATCCTAAGAGAGGATCATTTTGCAAGTATTCTCATTGGGTCATAACATTCAATGAATGGTATGACAGACCAAATTGATGGGAAAAGATTCAAAAACCCTAAATTGCGGTGGAATAGATTGAAGGCTGTATAAGCCTTGTGTCCCTAAAGGGCAAGTGGAGTGGACCCTAAAATTTTCATGGGGCAAATTATTTGAGTAGAATATGATACTTCAAGAGGAATGAAGAGGAAACCTTGATGAATAAATGAGTGATGACACCTGAAATAGGAATCATTCCCATAACATTTTTGCATTCATATATCATAGCATGTCTAAATAGGAACATTTGACTCATTTCAATTAAGGCATCCTAATTATTAGGCATAAGCATATACCCATGCTACAGGACAATGTAGTAAGGTAGATTGAAGATATTAGTCTGGCGTCCTTAAGTTTGTAGTGGAGCAGACTAAAAATAGCATCCTAAAGTTGTAGTGAAGCAGATCGAAGACATCAGTCTTGTTTCCCTGAGTTTGCAGCGGAGCAGACTGAATATAGCAGATCTTGTCTTCTTGAGTTTGCAGTGAAGCGGATCAAAAACATCAGTCTGGCATTCATGAGTTTGCAGTGAAGCAGACTGAATATTGAGGATCTTGTCTTCCTGAGATTGCAGTGAAGTGGATCGAAAAACATTAGCCTGGTGTCCCTAAGTTTGCAGTGGAGCAGACTAAAAATAGCAGATCTGGCATTCCTAAAGTTGTAGTGAAGTAGATCGAAGACTTCAGTCTTGTCTCCTTGAGTTTGCAGCAGAGTAGACTGAAGATAGCAAATCTTGTCTTCCTAAGTTTACAGTGAAGCGGATCAAAAAATCAGTCTGGCATTCCTGAGTTTGTAGCGAAGCAAACTAAAGATAGCAGATCTTGTCTTCCTGAGATTGTAGCGAAGTAGATCGAAGATACCAGTTTGGCATCCCTGAGTTTGCAGTGGAGCAGGCTAAAGATAGCAGATTTTGTCTTCCTAAGAAAGCAGCGAAGCAGATCGGAGATACAAGTTTGGCATCCCTGAGTTTGTAGTGGAACAGACTAGAAATAGCATATTTCGCCTTCTTAAAGTTGCAGTAAAGCACATCGAAGACACCAGTCTTATTTCCCAGAGTTTGTAGTGGAGCAGACTAAAGATAGCAGATTTCGCCTTCCTGAAGTTATAGTGAAGCAGATCACCAGTCCTGTCTCTTTAAATTTGCAGTGGAGCAGACTAAAGATAGCGGATATTGCCTCCTTGAAGTTATAGTGAAGCCGATTGAAGCCGTCAGACTTATAGTCTAATACCTCTGAAATTGCAGATGGGATGGAAGTTATTTGTAGAAAGCAAGGACCAAGAAGTCAAGGCTTGGCAAGATCGGGCAAAATTGGTCCTTCTATAGTCTTTTCTCTATTCTCGTTACACGACAATGAGCAAAGAGGAGCAGCTATAAGAACCCATCTTTGCCTGGGCCCATGCTATTAAAAACCGAAAAAATATAATAAAAAGTCCACATTAATAAAGTCCTTTTACAGTTTACAGGCCAAATATTAACCAAATTACAGCCCAAAACACTAAACCCCAATACTGAAATAAACCCAAACGGCCAAAACCCACTACCTATGGCCTAATATCAGCCAATAACCCAATACAAATACCCATGACCAATTTTAACCTAGCCCAAACTAAAATAGGCCCGAGTGGCCCAAGTGATTAAGCAAGTTAGAGACCTAGGGTTTTTGGAACCCTAAGAGCCATAAGCGCCCAACACAGGCTCTAGTCGCGCCATAGTCAGTGCGAGTCACACCTTATCGCTGCCGTGATCTGCGCTGTTTCCCTGCAAAAAGGGAAAGAAAAGCCAGAGAAATGCAAACATAGCAAGAAAATTAAAAAAAATACCAAATCTGGTATTTTGACAGTGGCTATAAAAGGCCAAATATATTAGATGTAAAAGGGGGGTTATGCATATATACAAAAACAGTACTAAAAATCAGAGAATAGAAGGTGATTTTCAATTGTTTATTTCACTTAGTTTTTATTTTATTTTTCTTTTCGACACATGTGAATGAAAACATACAACTAAAAATCAATAGTTTTTCAAAAAAAGCATACAAAAATTCTTATTTTACATATTTCAGTTTTGATACATACAAATGGTTTAAAGTTTTTTTTTCCAAAATACTATTGAAATAGATAAAAAAAAGGGTTACCTTTTTATTCGCATGAAAAAATGGAGTTCTTTGACCCCTGACCGCCGTGTACGGTAGCTCTGATGGAGGCGCGTAAGGCGGTGGCCATTGGCCGTTGCCGGAGCTCAGGCCAGAGGGAGTGGGAGAGCATTTTCAAGGCTCTGTTTAGGTTTTTTTAAAGATGTTTAAAAATAATTCTTTTAGGGCCAATTTTGGTTTATATAAGCGACCTATACGGCGTCGTTTTGAGGGCTGCCTTTTAAGGCCAAAACGACGTCTATTAGTACCAGGATCCGCGCGTTGACCCGATCCAAAGGAGGATTCGCGCTTTTTTATAAAAAGGGAATTTACCCCTTTGGTCCTTCCGCAAATTTCTTTTGTCTTTTTAATTTCATCCGATTTAAGCTTTTTAAATTTTTTAAAAATAGCCCTAAAATTTTTATTCTGTTTCAATCTAGTCCTCGGGCCATTTGGAAGGCAGATGATGGAACGGCATCACTTAGGAGATAGGGCATAATTGCCAAGTAGGTCCATACAGTGTGGCGCGAGTTTCAATCTGGTCCTTTTTACATTTTTCTTCAATTTTTTTTATATTTTGATTCAATCCCTGTTTTTTTTTAAATCCTCTTTTATATATTTTTTGTTTTAAACTATTTTAGTATTATATTAAATCATTTTCTTTTATTTACTATTTACGTTAAGTTTTTATTAAATTCCATATTATTTTTATATTATTTATAAAGTTTGTATATTGTATAGTATTTAAATTGTTTTATCATTAACACAAATTTTTCCATATATATTCTCTATTTTAAATATGTATATTATCTTTTTGTATATCTGTATATTAGATTGTTATATTATATGTTACCCCTTTTGTACATTTTTATATAGTTAATGTTATATATATTATTATTTATTTATTAAAAATATACTATTTATTTTCTTACAAATATATATATATATATACACACTATCCGTTTGAAGATTTTGCCATATCGTTTTCTATCAATTTCCTTTTCTTAAAAAATATATTATAGTATCTATTTATTGCTTTGTGTACACCATCTATCTTTTTTTATGTGAAATATCATATTCATTTCTTAATATTTATCATATGTATAGATTTTAAGTTGTCATTATTTACTCTATATTTTTTCCTTGGATTATTCATATTCTTACAATTAAAGTTGGTTATCTTTATGTACCTTAGCATTGTTATTATATTGCCCACATTATCTGCTATGTTATGTCATTATTTTACTTAATTGTCGATATTCGTACTAATTGTTAATATGACTTGTAATTTTAGTGAATTGCACTTCGGTTTCTATGTTTTGTGATGCATTAACCTCTCAAATCATTTTTTTAAAAAATATATCTCCTTTAACTACTACATTTTATCCAAAAGTTTTTCTTAAATAAAGCAATGCTTGGCATTTGGGAGCTTCGAGAAAAATTGCACCCTAACTTATTGGGTTTCCGTTTTTCTCGTTGAGTTCAAATAGACAAGTATCCTTTTGAAATCAAAGATTTGCAAATTTTAAATAAAAACTTATTCTCGAAATGTCGAAATGTTGTGTCCTAACTTATTGGGCCTGACATTTTGTCATCTCGGGGTGAGGATTTTCTACAAATGAAGGCAAGCTTAATTATGAAGATTTGAGATGTTGCACCCTAGCTCATCGGGTGTAACATTTTACTTCTTCAAAATAAGTGAGTCTTAGCACGCTATTTTATTTACTCAAAATTTCTTTCAAATTAAAAATTGCATTTTAAAACCTTTTTTTTTTCAAAATTTCGACATTAGGACAATAACTAATCAATTCGGTACCAATTTTGGGCTTACGAGGGTGCTAATCCTTCCTCATACGTAATCCCAAATCCGTTTTCTTGAATTTCGTAGGCCAAAATCAATGTTTTGAAATAGAACATTTTATAAGGTGATCCGATCACACCTAAGCAAAAAGGGATTGGTGACGACTCCATTTTCGTTTTAAAAGTCGATCCTGGTTTTTCAAAATAAAAATGGTTTCGACATGTAGCATTACATCATTTAGAAAGCCCCATTCAACTCTATCGTAAGCTTTGCTCATGTCTAGTTTCACTGCCATATATCCTTTTTTTCCTATGCGTTTTTGACGAAAAGTGTGTAGAATTTCATAGGCTAGAAGAACATTATCAGAAATTAGTCTTTCAGGGACAAAAGCACTTTGTACGTGATCAATACATCTCCCAATGACTTCTTGAAGGCGATTTGCAATTGTCTTTGCCACTATTTTGTAAATGACCATACACAAACTAATGGGTCTATAATTAACTAGTTTTGTGGGATTTGGGGTTTTGGGAATAAGCACAATGTCTGTCTGATTAATAGATTCAAAATCTTGATCATTATTCAGAATTCCTAAGTAGAAACTTTCGACATCTTTACCTACTATGTGCCAGTATCTCTGAAAAAATAATGCTAGAA
The DNA here is from genome assembly GCA_020496765.1 of Gossypium stocksii. NCBI lineage: Eukaryota > Viridiplantae > Streptophyta > Magnoliopsida > Malvales > Malvaceae > Gossypium > Gossypium stocksii. The sequence continues at coordinate 51,796,906 of CM035624.1, forward strand.
AACCATTGTGACCTGGTGCTTTAATAGGCCTCATTCCTTTCAAAGCTGGCAAAATTTCTTTTGCTGTATAAGGAGAACAATATTGAATTTAAATTAGAAGAAATGTTGTTTTTAATACACGTAATAAGATGAGATGGATCCCCAACTCCATTTAACGTGAACAGCTTCTAAAAAAATAAAGTGGCAGCCTCACTAATTTCTGATATATCAACAGTTTCCTTTCCTTCATCCAGCTCCAGCCTAGATATTGTGTTTATCCATTTACGAGCTGAGGCAAACTTATGAAAAAATGTTGAATTTTTGTCCCTTAATTGTAGCCAATTTACTCTTGCCCTTTGTTCCCAGTACATTTTGTCTTTATCTATTTCCATATTAAGATGAATTTTAGTATCAATAATCTTTGCCATCGTTTCGTCATCCCTCTCTTTGGCCATCAACAATTCTAGTTCCTTTGTTAGCTTAGTCTTTAAACCCTTTTTGCATTTCTTAACTATGCTTGCCCATCTCTTCAGACTGATTTGCAACCTCTCCAGCTTCTCTATTAATGTACCTGTAAAGGATTCCCAAGATAGCTTGATTTCTTGCTCAATAGATGGTCCACCACGCCTCAAATTTAAATTTTGGACTCTCCGAATGGTTGTTACCAGAATTTGTATTAAGAAGGAGAGGATAATGGTCCGATATTGAATGAGGTAAATGTTGAATGCTGCCTGACGGAAAAAGATTCATCCATTTCTCATTTGCTACTCCCTTGCCAAGTCTTTCCCTGATGTTTGTTTCTGGCAAATTCCCCCTTTCCATGTGAACCAAACCCTAGAGTATCCAATGTCCATTAGTTGACAATCCTCCAAAGCTTACGAAAAGCCTCTATTCTTCTCTGCTCTCTTGGTATACCTTTTATTTTTCGAAGGAGTACATGATTTCATTAAAATCTCCGCATACAATCCAAGACTAGTTTTGTTCTTCTTCCAACTTCCTTAATAGATTCCACAAAATATTCTTATTGTTTACATAAAGTGAACCATAAAACCCTTTAAACCTCCAATCTTCTTGTACATCTTCCTCCTTTATCATTGCATCACTATGACTTTTTGAAAAACTTCTTAACTGAATCGTAATATCTTATTTCCATGCTAAACATAACCCACCGCAAGAGCCCTCCGCTTTAATGTTGATCCTGCTCAAAAACCCACAACTCCTCTTGACCTTCTCCATGCGTTTTTGTTAATTTTTGTCTCCATTAAGAAGACCATTTGGAGGTTATGCTGCTTTATCAAATGATGCAGCCACCATACCACCCGTGGACTCCCCAATCCACGAACATTCCAACATATGTTTTTCATTGTGTCCAGTCAGCTTGCCTTTTGGCAGCCGTCGATTCATAAAAATTGGAAACATCATCCTGTTTTAGATTTTCAACCTCCTCATCAGAAGGAGCTTCAATTCGACCAAATGCTTCTTCATAGTTTACTCTTTTTGCTCCATCTGCGTTTGTGATTCTTGTATTGCTTTTTCCATTATAAACTTCTGGATATTTCCTCTTCCCCATGATGCTTTCCTCCTTTTTTTGAGTTGACATACTCCTTGGAATAATTCTTTTCCAACTTGATTTCTTGGCTAGACTTGAATTTTTCTCTAACATGCTAGTGCCATCATTCCGCTTTTCAATTTCCTGCATGGTAAATCCTTCCTCCTGCTTCTTTAACATCTCCTCCAAACCCACCAATTTTAAACTATTTTGAGGCCTCCAATCTATAGGGTTCCCATCATCAGGCTCTTTAATACTGTCAGGCAACACCTCCATGGCACCTATGTAAGAACATTGGGACATCCTCTTTTTAGATAAAACATTAAACTTCATACTTTCCTTTCCAATTAGGTTTGATTTAGCTTTTAATTCCATAGAATATGGTGGATCATCTCTAATTCTATTTTTTTTTTTGGTAGGATTCAAGTCATTACAATCACTGAGGGCATGCCCCATTCTTCAACATTCAAAACAAAAAATCGGTAACTTCTCATATTTAAAAGATATCCAGGACTTGTTTTTATCATCAATTGAAACAAAAATACTTCTACGTAATGGTTTTTGCACATCCAGATTTATTCTTAATTGATATAAGTCCCCAGCAATTTCAGATCTAATAACTCCTCCAAAAGTGACCTCGATAGCATGTAATAAATCTTTTTTGTTGAATTCTGGTGAACACACACCTATCTTAATCCAGAATAGTAAAGAATTCAGTTGGATCTAGTTCTTTTCCATTGGTTTAGTTAATCGATCCAATAAAACGAGGCTTTTACGAAACAGCCATGGTCGTCCCTCCATAATTGTCTCCAAGTCTTCTTCTAAATCAAACACAATTAGGAAGAGATTTTGCCCTGCCAACTAGATCTCAAATTTTCTCATCTTCTTCCAGATACTCTCCATCTGTGCCTTAAAACTATCCGGGTTGTAGGCATTTTTTTTTCCATATTGAACAGATCAGAGTAGGTTTCTCATTCGGTATTACCAACGAACATTTGACTGATAATTGGATGAGTTCTTCTGACAGTAACGAGATCTCATCGTTTCCCTCCCTGCCGGTGCCATCGCTCTCCTCCATCCCAAGCTATAGCAGTTACTGCTTTCTCTAGGACTCTTTGGTAAAGCACTCTTTGCTTACAGAGAGGTTTTTATTAGTATTTTATTATGAATCTACTTATCTAATTAACTTCTTTAATATAAAATATTTTGTTCATTGAACTTATTTAATTTAAATTTGAAAAAGTTAATTAAATAAATTAATTTATATAAATATTTTAATATTATATGAAAAAGTTACACTAAATAAATTAACTTCTAAAATTATTTGAAAGTTTTAATTTATCTGGAAAATTAACTTTTTTTTTTAAATTTATATTCATCTAAATTTTTTTAATATAAATAATTTATCTATTGAATTTATTTAATTTAAATTTGAAAAAGGTCAATTTAAATAAATTAAATTATATAAGTATTTTGTTTAATATTTGAAAATTTTAATTTGAATTTGAAAAAGGTTAACTTAAAATTACTTATTACTTATTTAATATTTAATTCATTTTGAAAAAACAACCAGTGAGTTAAACCTTGACTAATATAAATCTTAATATTAGCTTTGGATAAAGAAATGAAGTAATGTCATGGTTACTTTTGGGATGTTTCTCTGAATCCAAACAAAATAAACGAATTAATATATATGTTTTGGCCCAAATGAATATTTTAATTGTTTGAAATCTGCAATGCATTTTTAATGTAAGATGGTATCCAATATGCCAAGAGAAAGCAATGCTTTATAGCACTTGTGGAGGACCATAGATAAACATCTTATTTGTTTTTAAAATTTGCATGTATAATAATAGCTGTCTGTTATATATAGTAACCTCCATTAAAGATATGATGATGTTGGCAGCTTCTACAAATCATCATGGTAGATGATTGTTTCCAAAGCATTTTTCTTCTTGCAACCCCAATGGCATTTCCAAGAACACATGGAGTTAAATATTGCGAGTTTTGAGGAATGAAGGGATATAAGGTTCAATGTCGAAGGAGACTTTGCAAGGACGATCGCGTAGCCATCGTCCATGTTGTCCATCCCCTTGGGGAACAGCTGCCACAAGAGACTCCCAGCCCCACTCCCTCCTTTCTTTGTCGAGTTCAACACTGTCTTGTACACGGTGCTAATAAGAGCATCTCGGAACGATGAGTTGTAGCCGGGGTCCTTTGAGGATACACCAAACTCAGCGAAGATTACAGGCATTCCTAGATATTTCTCAGCATCTTCTATATGAGCTTCCATCCATGTTGTTGTGAATTGGAGATGAGCATCAGAAATTGTTTGTGAAATCCTTCGCAAAATTCACCAAATCATCCATTTAAGTTGTTGTCATACTCATGAAATGAAGAATAGACAAATGAGATAGCTTTTACCAGGAGTCCGCATAAATGTGAACAGAAGCAAAATCAACTCCGAGAGTCTGATGGTTCCGTATGAAGTCGGTCCCAACTTGAGTTGCATACGAATTCGGGTTGAACTGTGCTCGTGCAGGTGCTGGGGGACCATAAAATCCTTCAACTCCAATTTCAACCAAATGCTTTGCATCAAGACTCTTAACGTACACTGCCATTTCTGCTATCCATGACTAGAAGATAATGGCAATAGTAGAATATAGTTGCCTCAGGATGCGGTTATGGTAATTGAGAGTACATACATATATATATATATATATGATCATATCATATCCAAATTAGCTAATTTGATTTGTCACCAGTTTTCCAAAGAAAACCGAACCTGCAGAGTATCCCCAGAGGGATCTGAGGTGCATCGTGGTTCGTTCATCAGTTCCCAAGCGAAAATTGTAGGGTCATCCTTGTAAGTTATGTTGGTAAATGTATTTGCTCTATTTAGCACTGCCTATATGCCAGGAAAACATTAGCAGAGAAATGTCAAAACCCTTCCAACAAGCAAAACCGTAACATATAATCGAAAAGAAGTTACCTTAACGTGGGCCTTGTAGTAACTTCTAAGAGTTGGATGAGAGAAGAATTCGTCGTCCGAAGTCAAGTTGACGCCGGCAGCCTTCCCCCACTTAACATATTGTGGCTTACCACCATATGCATCCGAGTTATTAACCAAAGACAGTATGAGCCTAATCTTGTACTTCTTTGCTTCACTCACCACAAAATCCAAGGCCTGCACTACAAGTAACATTATGTAGCTTCTGATGAATCCCATATGCCACTAATCTAAAGCCAATTGAGAGTGAAATTAGTACCTTGAAAACTTCCTCATCGTAAACAGATGGTGACTTTTGAAGAGCTCGCCATTGGCCATCGTTAAAAGCCCAAGTCCGGCAAACAGTTAGTCCTACTGAAGATGCTTGTTGGAGCACTTCAGAGACCTTTCCTCTTGTAGATTGATCCGCTGCCATTACCATCAGCCAGTAGGTATTGAATCCATTGACGTAGAAAGGTTGGCCATTAACAATAAATTGGTTCCCCTTTGTCTCCACCATTTGCCAGCCATCATCTTCCACGTCTTCCATATCATATATCCTGACAATGAATACATCACATTAGAATTGTAGTACAAGTGTATGCCAATGTGATTGCTTACCCTTGACTTGTGCTAAAATGTGGTGAATGGTGCTTGTAATTCCCATTAAAACCAAAGACAACATTGGTCCCCAAATTTTCAAAGAAAACCATGAGAAAGGCCAATGAAAGAAGGAAGCATCTCTTGCAAGTATCCATGGCACTGAAAACTGACCCCAAAACACTGCTTTTTTTAAAATTCCGAGGACAACATATTTATACGTTATCCTTAGTGGATGTCTGAAATTGATAAACAAGAAGAGTATGGAAGAGAGAATGATCTCTCTAGCTTTGACGCTAAGAAAAAATCGGTCTGCCATTTCAACCATTGCCTTTCCTTTGAAATACAGATATTATAGGGCAAGGCTCCTAGCTAGTTTTTGAAGTGGGCTTTCAGATTTTAAGGTTCAGAGTCCGACAAGTTTTAGTTGAGATGCGAATATTATCATTACATTTCGTGGGGTGCAAGCAATCACTACTGTGCTTCATTAATGAAACTTGGACTTACAGTTACAGTATAAAGCAAAAAAAAGGGTCTTTAATTAGCTTCTGTTGCTAAAGTGTGTGTGAGAGAAAAAATGTCTCTATAAAGTGAAGAAAAGAAGAAGAAATAAATGAGCAGTGGTGATCGCATTTGCAGGTTAGGTTATCAAAATCTGGGATTACAAAATATACACGTGTATTCCTTTGTATTTATAATCTTATTATAATTTTTTATAAATTCATAATTTAAATTATACTATTTTTTAATGTTGTTAGAATTGTGACCAAATTTTTTATTAAAATAAAGGGTAAATTACACCAACAGTCACTCAACTTTGGAGTAGCTGACAAAACAGTCACTCAGGTTTCAATTCAGTCACTCAACTTTAAAAAAATAACAAAACAGTCACCATTAATCCTTTTCCATTACAGACATAGCAGAGCTACTACTTTCTATTACAAACTTAATAGAGCTGTCATTTTCCATCCCCCTATTACTATTCTCCCATCCCTCTTCCTCTTTCCCACCATTGTTAAGTCTTCCCTTCATATTCTTATCTTTTACTTTCAGAGCCCTTAACAGAGTTACTTTGAAGATGTTGATATTCAAATTCAATGCCATTAAGAGCAACACCCTCTCTTAGCTCCATGAGGTAATTATTAACATCTCTTCTCAGTCCTTTTTATTTGGGGCCCGGGTTATCCCTATCTCTATTTTTTGAGGCTGTGAGAGGTTTACTGTTCCATTGGCATTCGCTTGGTTTAATCAGTGCATTAGGTGAATGATCTAATGGCTGAAGCCCTTGTTTTGAGGTTTATTTTTTATTTTTTTTTGTGTTTTTGAATGATAGAGCTTTTGTTACCTTTTCACTTGTTGTTTTAAGGCCTTCCTTCCTTGATTTGGGTATGACATTGCCTGAATAGAAAAAAAAAAAGAATCTATTATCACTCTGTTTTAGATCTAGGAACCCTTTTTTCCCTTCATTTGTTTTCCCATAAACATGTTGAGAGTTCTAACGTTGATGACGAGGCTCAACTTAAAGAAGTCTGAAATCACCCTCGTTATCACTTGTGCCTTCTCATATTTCATCCGAATTTTGTGTTTACTTTTTTTATTTCTCGATTTTTGCAGTCTGGACTTACTTTGCCCAAAAAATTGAAAGGTGACAAGTTCACCAAAGCAATACTGGCTTTTGCCTTGCCCTGCTTGCTGCTGATAATTCAACTAGTACAAGGGGCTGCCAAAACCCCAACATTACAGTATGGAACATTCGGGAGGAGTAATAATGCTCTTTCGACACACCCTCCACCTGTTAATGACCCGACAAGGGGCTGCAAAGCCAAAAACCGTTGTCGACAGTTTACTCTGAGTCTTGAAAACTGTAGGTGGGTAAAATGAAAATCCATGTTAATGTTCATTCATTTTCACTTCAACACTGTTCCTCTAATGTTGAAAGTGTTGATACAAAGGAACTCCAGTTGAAGCTGTTGCCAATGTTACGATGGCGGAAGGAACTTTGAACCATAGAGAGCCAGGTACCGAGGCCATAGCTACTGGGATTGCCACTTGGTTCTCGAACAAGACTAAGTCCAATAGCAATACATATGTTCGAGAAGAGGGAAATGGATGAGAGAGTAGTGATAGGGGATGGAAAATGGCAACTCCGTTAAGTTTGTAACAGAAAACGGTAGCTCTATTACATACGTAACGGAAAAGGGTTAGTGGTGACTGTTTTGCTATTTTTCAAAAATTGAGTGACTGAATTGAAACCTGAGTGATTGTTTTGTCAGCTACCCCAAAGTTGAGTTATTGTTTTGTCAGCTACCCCAAAGTTAAGTGACTGTTGGTGTAATTTACCCTAAAATACAAGTTGCACAAGAAGAAACCATATAGAAGTTTAATTCTTCTCTATTTGATATTGATTTGAATAAGGTGTTTCAACCTTATTGTATTACTTCTATTAGAGGTTGATTAGAATAAGATTTTCTAAACCTATAAATAGACACAATCTATATTCATTGTATTCATTTGAATTCGACATAGTGAATTTTCTTCTCCTCTGCTAGTGGTTTTTTCCTGAAAGAGTTTCCACATAAAATCTGTATGTTTTATTTTTCTCTCTTTTCTTGCCATTATTGACATTCTATTTTTTTCAAATGTTATATGTGTTGCAAATAAATTTACGTATTAAAGTTTTTAGTTTATTGTTTCTTGAATTAATGCAAAGAAACGTTAGTTAATTAAAATATATCACTTTTTTTTTGTAGAAAAGAATAAGATAAAGCAATTACAAAAAATCACACCTCTTAGTAACTATGAAAGCTCATTTTATTAGCTAATAAAAACCCTTGGACCAAATTTAGAGATTCTTAAAAAACGACTAAATTTGGAGGACTAGATACCGCAAGCCTTGCCATATGACCAACAACCGTGTTTTAGGATCTAGGAATATGGCGAATGCGCACCTTCCATTCACGACTAAGATACCATGAATCAAACGTAGCTCTATCATTCTGCTATTAACAGATCGATCAGCCAACAATGATTCTATTAGAAGTGCATTATCACATTTGTCGCAATCTTTTCCCCAATGCAACACGCAAACCCTCTAGCACACTCTCACTTCTACATAGAAAAATCACATACCCAGTTTGCATCTACATCTCTGAAAGTGTTGAAACATTTTCAAATATTTATTGTGTTCCAATAACTATAAATGATTGGGTGTAATTGATCAAAAGTTATGTTTTTTGATTTTTTGAAAAAGGATTATAACTATTTAAATAATATTATTTGAATAGTTATAATATTAAATAAATAATTATGTGTTTATTTTTAAGACATTATAAATCAAAAAGACACTTATTGAAAGATGTCTCTATAAAGAGACATGAAAATTCCTATAAATAGGAATGAGATTTCATTTGGAAATCACACCAACAAATTCTAATATTCTTTCTTTCATTCCTTCATTTTCTAATATTATTAGATTATTCTATAAAGTATTACTGCAGAAATCCTTTGTAGAAATTGAGTTTCTAGTTATACATTGCTCAGTGCGTAGTGGACTATTCTCGTCAGTGCAAAACACAAATAGTCATTGGCTTTATTGTATTCCCAAGGTTAATTTGCTTGGAACTCATTTTCACACCAAAGATAGGTGGGGGCGAATATAACCTTAAAGATAGTGGCTTGATACACGCCTTGGAGCCTTGTCCTATTTCTTCTTTTTCTGTTCGAGTTCTATTCATGTGTTCAAAATTTTTCTTACTAGAGATTTGTATTAACAATTTAAAGGTTATATTTCATGATGACTACCACAACACATGAAAGTGGAACACTAAGAGAGTTGGCTTCTAACTTTGTCAAACTTGATCGGTTTGATAGTGGCAATTTTTGACGATGGTAGAAAAAGATGCACTTCCTATTATCAACTTTGAAGATTGCTTATGTTTTGGATACTCCAAGACCTGAAGAGAATGATAAAGAATATGTTGCTGCAACCTGAGAAAGACAAAAATGGGACAATGTTGATTACATGTGCATGGGCCACATATTGAATGGTTTATCTAATGGTTTGTTCGACACCTATCAAAACGAAGTCACCGCTAAAGAATTATAGGACAAATTGGAGACACGATACATGATCAAAGATGTTACAAGTAAGAAATTTGTTGTCAGTCGTTTCAATAATTATCAAATGGTTGATGGTCGTTCTGTTATGGAACAACTCCGTGATGTTGAAAAGATGTTGAATCAATTCAAGCAATATGATATGAAAATGGATGAAATAATTGTTGTATCCTCCACAATAGACAAACTTCTTCCATTTTGGAAAGATTTTAAAAGAAGTATAAAACATAAGAAATAGGAAATATCTCTTGAGGCTTTGGCAAATCATCTTCGTATTGAAGAAGAATATCGAAAGCAAGATTAGAACCTAAATTCTAAAAATGCCAAAGTGCATGTTACAGAGGAAGTACAGACTATTAAACCATTCAAGAGAAAGTTCAAACAGATTGATAGAGCACCTAAGTTAAAAAAAGAAACAAAAGGACTCATGCTATCATTGTGGTAATCCGAGACATTTCAAGAATGAATGTCGATTTTTAAAGAAGAAATTATCTTCTAAGGCTGATAATAACGAAAAGTTTGCTACAATGATATCTGAAATTAATATGGAACAAGATGATAATATAAGGTGGATTGATACTGAAGCATCCAAACATGTTTGCAAAGACAAAAGCATGTTCACAAAGTTCACACAATGTGAAAATGACAATGACTTGTACATAAGAAATTCTTCCACTGCAGCAATCAAAGGCAAAGGATCTGTTGAACTACAATTCACTTCTAGAAAGGTTTTAACCTTAAATGATGTATATTATGTACCAGAAGTTAGAAAAAATTTAGTGTCTGGAAGTTTGTTGAATAAGTTTGGTTTCAAACTTGTTTTTGAGGCAAATAAGTTTATTTTGTCTAAGGGAGGAATTTTTGTAAGGAAAGGGTATATGTATGAGAGTATGTTCAAACTCAATATTATTAATAAGAATAAAAATACTATTTCTGCTTATATGGTTGAATCTTTTTGTTTGTGGCATTATAGATTAGGTCATTTAAATTATAGGAAATTGAATGACATGTATAAGTTAGATTTAATTCTTGTTTTTAATAATAATATTAAAAAATACAATACATGTATGTTGACTAAAATTACAAGAAACCCTTTCCTTAAGGTTAAAAGGAAAACAAAGTTGCTTGACTTGATACATAGTGATTTATATGACATGCATAATACTCCTACATTAGGTGGAAAGAAATATTTTCTTACTTTTATAGATGATTGTTCTAGCTATTTTTATGTATATTTATTGCATTCAAAAGATGAAGCGCTTGATAAATTTAAAGTTTATAAATCTGAAGTTGAACTTCAGTGTGAATCATTTATCAAGTGTTTAAGATCATATAGAGGTGGAGAATACTATAATCCAAGTTATTTTGAATCCACTAGAATTGTCCATCAAGTTTCAGCCCTTTACACACCACAACAAAATGGTGTAGCTGAAAGGAAAATTAGAGTTTTAATTGAAATGGTAAATTCAATATTATCATATTTAGGTCTTGGACAAGGTTTTTGTGGAGAAGCTGTTCTAACAGCTTGCCATATATTGAATAGAGTACCTAACAAAGAAACTAAAATAACCCCTTATGAACAATAGAAGAAAAGGAAACCAAAACTTAATTATTTGAAGGTTTGGGGTTGTAGAGCTATTGTCAAAGTTCCAACACCTAAACATAAAAAGTTAGGTGAAAGAGGAATTGAATACATATTTATAGGATACGTACATAATAGCAAGGCATATAGGTTCATGGTAATTGAACGAAATGATTCAATTTTAATTAATACTATTATTGAATCAAGTGATGCTATTTTTGATGAAAATAGATTTAATTCTATTTCAAGTCAATTATAGCCACAACAACTGATTCATTCTTCAAATGAGAATGAGGTTCTATTGGAACAAATTGATAATAATGATGAATCTTGTCAAGAATTAAGAAGAAGTAAGAGGATTAAAAAGGTCAAAGATTTTGGACCAGATTTCATAATGTTTCTTGTAGAAGGAAAAGGTGAAAGTATATGTAATAAGATACCTTATTGTTATAATACGAAATCTGATCCTATTACATTTGAAGAGGTAATGAAATCTCAAGACTCTACTTTTTGGAAAGAAGCAATAAATGATGAGATGGATTCAATAATGGGAAATCAAACTTGGAGCTTAGTTGATCTTCCATCAAGTTCCAAACCAATATGTTGTAAATGGATCTTCAAAAAGAAAATGAAGGTTGATGGAACCATTGATAAATTTAAAGCAAGGTTGGTAGCCAAAGGTTTTGCACAAAAACAAGGTATTGATTACTTTGATACCTATGCTCCAGTCGCAAGAATTGCTACAATTAGACTCTTAATATCACTTACCTCTATATATAATTTGGTTGTTCACCAAATGGATGTTAAAACTACATTTTTAAATGGTGATTTGGAAGAGGAAGTGTACTGTAATACCCTAATTTCGCCCGGGCCCGTTGGAAGCCCTTACAAATAAAATAAATAAAATTGTTTTTTAAAATGTCCAACTACAATGCAGTACCCGATGCACGGCAGACCTAAACTGGGTCAACCCAACCCCTATACCCATTAACCATAACCTAATTACACCATTTATATCCATTAACCAAAAAACCCAATTACAATCAAGCCCGCAAAGCCCAAATCTTTAAACAGAAAACAGAAACCCTAGGGTATCTGAAACACTAGAACGCTGCAGCCAACTTTGGCTTTTGTGCACGCCTTTAATCCTGCGTCATTTCAGTGCCCAAATCGAGGCTTTCATCAATGCTCCATCAACGCCCTGGGATTTCGCCACCGGTCATCGTACGAATCGCCCCTAGATCGTCAACACAGATTCACAGCACCCGTGCAACTTCATCGCCGAGATCCTCGCTCACCTACAAAATGAGGGAAAGAAACAGCGAGCAAACATGGCAAGAAAATAAAAGGATTTCTTTTCCTTTTTTATCAAATAAACAGAGGCTATAAAAGCCCTCTTTGTAAATCTATAAACACATGCATACAAGAGAATAAAAAATACCAGAAACAATTTTTTTCGAAACTAAGGTGATTATTTTTTTTACTCAAATATTTGTTTATTTTTCATGTTTTTTCGTACATATATAACAGTTTCAAAAAAAAACAAGGAAGCAATTAGTTTCTTTTTACAAAATACAGCTTAAAAATAAAAAGAAAGATTTACCTTTCGATTTGGACGGAAAAGCAAAGTTTTTCAGCTTCCAGCCGCCGTAGATGGCGGAGCCGACGACAGGGCGTGGGTGCGTGCGGAAGCCCGATGACTGGAGACAGGATGGCCGACGGCCGGAGCTCTAAGGGCTTCAGAGCATTTCTGAATTTTTTTTAGAAACGTTTTAAAATGAATTTTCAAGGTTAAAATTGGCTTATATAACCTTATTGAAATGGTGCCGTTTTGGTTTAATCCCATAAGCCTAAAACGACACCGTTTCCAAACCCCAGGATCCGAGTGTTGACCCGTGACCCGAGAAGGATCCGCGTGTTTTTGATTAATGGGCTAATTGCCCAATTGGTCCTTCCGTGTTTTTTGTATTTGCAATTTCATTTTATTTTTGTTGTAATCTGGCCCTAGCCTTTTGTTTTGGTTTCAATTTAGTCCAAACAGTGATTTCAAAACAGTGTTCGGGAGAACGATGTCGTTTTGGGATTAGGGCTAACTGCCCAATGAGTCCCTCGGTTTTCAATGTGCGTTCCAAATGGGTCCAAATTCGTTTTTATTTTTTAAAAAATTAACTCTAATATTCTGTTTAATTTAATTTTAATCCCTTTTTTACTATTTTATATTATTATGTTTTTATATGTATTATTATTGAATATTTAAAATTCATTAATTACATTATTATTTTTTATTACTATATGATTTTTGATACTTGATTATATATTATATATTATGTTATTTTATATTTTACTTTATATTATTTTGAAAATTATTAATTAAATATTTTTAAATATATATTAAGCTATTATATTATATAATATATTTTTTATATACTGTTTTTTCTCTTTCTCCCTTTATTTATGTGTTGTTTTGAACCTTTTTTTATACCCTTTTTTATTTTAATTACATTTAGTTTTTTTTTACATATATTGAAAATTGGTTGATTTATTTTTGCATCCTTTTACATTAATATTATTTTGGCACGTTAATTTTTATCGCATAAATTATTTGTTTTTATGTTATTTATTGATTTATATATTTGCATGAAATTGATTATTTATGTGGCTACTTTAAGTTTCACTTGAATGAAATATGAGTATATGAAATTGTATATTTTGTATTTATTTGTATGACATGAAAATGTATATAATGTAGGATATATTTTATTATTTGATATGTCGTATTTTGCATGATTTGTTAAAGCATATATCATATAATTGGTATTATTTAGCATTGATATCTTGCTTTGCAACCCGCATCATTGTTTTTAAAAATTTTCAAATAAGATTTTAAAATTAAGGCAATATTTTTGTGTTTAGAAATTCGGGAAATAGTGCCCTAATGTGCAGGGTTGCGATTTCGCGTTTGTCTAAATATCTAAAATACCCTTTTGAATAAGTTTTGAAAAGCACAAGATGATTTTAGTTACGAGAATTTAAAGCATTGTGTCCTAACGTGTTGGATGTGATGTTTGTATTCTTTCGGAACAAAAGAATCTTGAGTTTTTATTCAAATTGTTTAAATTTTTCCAAAAGGATCATACTTTTAAATCTTTTCAAAGTTTCGACAATAGGATAGAAAGCTAATCAATTGGTACCAATTTTGAGCATTTCGGGGGTGCTAATCCTTCCTCGTACGTAACCGACTCCCGAACCCGTTTTCAAAAATTCGTAGACCAAAACGTTTTATAAGGTGATCCAATCGCACCTAAAAAGATTGGTGCCCGTTTTTCAAAAACCTTCTAAAAAAATGGTTTCGACAGCTTGGCAACGCCGCTGAGGACCAAAAAGAGAGTCAAGCCGTTAAAATTGATTATTTTCTATCCTTTCGTCGAAACTTGAAAATTTGATTTGGAAATTATGAGCTTTAGCATGTGTTTGTTGCATATGATTGTTATTTTCCTTGTAGACATTGCATTGCATGACCGTTGTGGTCACAACCGTAAGTGGGAGTGAGAAGCTATGCTTTCGTGAGGTTTTCACCTCCGTGCAGGATAGTGGATTACTTCTAGGATACATCCGTACCTATGTTTTCGTGAGGTTTTTACCTCCGTGCAGCCATAGGGAAATGTATCCCCCTGAACTAAACTTGGTCCATATGAGCCTATAATGGGTGAGGATCGAGGAATCCGCTGGTTCAGGTACCTCAATCTTAGAGCTAAACCACATGTAGAAGATTTAGGTACCCACCTTAGGAAGAACTATATTGAACCTTAGTGGTAACCCAGATATGTACTATTTACCTGCCTTATGATTCACTTTGTGATACTAACTTGTTATGTTTCCTTTTTGTGCATGTCATCTCATATTTTTTAAAAGGGTATCGATTCACGGTCAATTGCTAAGTTAGAAAGCTAGTTATGGAGAACGAATTCTTTAATAAAGTGGGAAACAATGCAGCTGTCCATAAATGGTTGGAGGAAACACAACTAGAAAAAGGTGATAGCTTGGCCAAGGGATACACGTTAGAGCTATGGGACTACACTCGCATTAGTGTGACACAAAATAATCTCCAAGAGCTAAAGGAGATATGGGGTCCGTGGAGTGACGAAGCCAAGCAGTTGTTCTACGACAACTATGGGGACTTGCCATATTTGCTTGACGTGAAGATAGATGAGCAGCTGTTTCCAGCCATCACTCAATATTGGAATACGGCATATAGCTATTTTACTTTTGGGAAGGTTGATATGGTGCCCACAATAGAGGAGTATTCAGCTTTGTTGCGCTGCCCTAAGATTCAAGTTGATAAGGTCTATTCAAGAGCTGCTTGTGCACCAACTTTTGTGAGAAAATTGATGAGCATCACGGGGATGAGCGAACAGTGGGCCACAACTAGAATCAAGCAGAAAAAGGAATGTAAGTGTGTTCCATGGAAGGTTCTGAAAGATTTGATTTTAACTCATCCTGATGAGAAAAAAAAGGTCGACGTTTTAGCATTGAGAATATATGGATTGATGGTTTTTCCTAGAGTATTGGGATATGTGGATGAAGCTGTGACAGATCGCTTTACTCGACTTAGCAAATAGGTTACGTCCGTTCCTGCAATTTTGGCAGAGACGTTTCGATTATTGAGCGCATGTAGGAGAGTTGGCGAAGGCAGATTCATAGGATGTGCTCAATTGCTGTTGGTTTGGTTCTACAGTCATTTTTGGAAGGTAGATAAGTTTTCCTATCAAGCTTTTTTCAAAGATTATTCTCCTTTAAAGAAGTTTGTGGCAGCACTACGAAGAGATGATGTATCGGAAGAAAATTGGATAGCGCTCCTTAAAGACCTTCAAGAAGATGATGTGGAGTGGCAAGCTCATTGGTTGATATCCAAGGGAATCTTATACCGATGTGGGAGTTTCAATTGGGTTCTATTGCTAGGAATTTGAGGAGCTGTTGGATATGCACCTTTGCTCGTTTTGAGGTAGTACAGATCAAGACAATTCATATCGGCAACACATGGGTTGGCTCAGAGTGAGTTTGCGTACAGGGGAGATCGCTATAAGAAACTGGTTAAAGAGATTTCTGATGCTTGAAAACAGGCGTACTGCATGAAAATAGTAGATGTGTCTGCAGCAGTGACTCTTGAATATACGGGATAGAGAGATAAGAGAGTTAACGACAATATCCCTATGCAGAGTTTTGAATGCACTCGACCGATCAAAGAGTACTTACGGGTGGTCCCCTCAGAGTTGGAGATCATAACGCAAGAATTTGAAAGGAAGAATTCAGAGTTTTGAAAAAGGATAGAAAAGATGGAAGAAGAAAATATGCTGCTGAGATTAGACTTAGACGTCCAGAAACTAGAGGCCGATAAAGTCAGAAAAGAGAAAAGGAAGGTTGAAGAGGATCGAGATGATTTGAAAGAACAGTACAAGAAGATACAATTATCGGTAAAAAGAACTGGATTGGGGAAGGCGTCAGATCAGTGGAAAAAGGAGATTTTGGAAGAGAAAGCCAAAATTGACCAATGGGAAAAGAAGTTCCTAGAGATGCAAGCACGGAATGGGCCTTAGAAAGAAGTTTGGTGGAAAGTCAAAAAGAGAAGAATAGATTGAAGGCTAGAGTGGCTGAGTTGGGACGATCTCTTCATCATCATCGAAGCCGTAATACCGCGACAGAATTAAAGGCAAGTTTGAACCAGATTGCAGAAATGAAGGAAAAGATCGAACGGTTAGAATCAGCCTTGCAAAACTATGAGCTTCACGTTGAACAGCTCGAAGCGAGAGAGGGGTATTGGAAAGAAGAGCTTCGTCAGTCCCAAGATCAAGTCAGAAGCAGGGATTATCTCATGGGGGAAGCCATAGCACAGATACGAGAAGTAGCTGACCATCTGCAAACTTTGGCAGTACAGGCAGATACATTAAGCTTGAGATATGAATCGCACTCTGATCGTGGTTAAGAATTAGCCTTATTGTTTAGTAAAATTAAAACTTTGAGCATTAGGGCGAAAGCATATTTGTAGCCTATTTTGTGTAAAGGATTTTGTTTTCTAATAAATTTTTCTAAAAGAAATTGAATCGAGATCGATGCCTTTTTGCATTCATGCATTACATTACATCATATGCATTTAAGTCTATAGAATAACTCTAATTAGTTAAAATTATTAAAGTAAGAGTGAGAGAAAGTTAACCTGGATTCTACGCATCCTTACGGTACTCGCGCTAAGACTAAGAACATGGATCAAAGACTTGAATAGCTTTAGAGGGATATGCAAGATCAGATGTAGGAGCAATTAGGAAAGCTCCAACAAGAGATGAGGGAACAGATGCTGGAGTCCTAAAGGAATATGATGGTTGAAATGGCCCAGTTGCTGAGGGCCGCTGATAAGGGAAAAGCCCCTATGGCCATTACTGGTGAGGACAATGAGGATCATCCTCCAGGTTTTACCCCACCTCTTGTGCCAACACAAAATGATGCACTTCCTAGGAGGCCATCTGTCACTATAAGGCTCAACATGGGTCAGTTGATGCTGGGATCCCCATGAATTTAGCAACTAGCTCAGGATTTAGTTTGGGAGACAACCCTACCAATGTTCCTGACCTAGATATGGCTGAAAGGGAAGATTTGAGAACTGAATTTGCGAGACAGTTGGAGGAACACTACAGATGGCTGGAGGAAAAATTCAGAGCCTTAGAAAATGCTGAAGGGCATCATGGAGTTGATGCTAAAGATTTGAGCTTGGTTCCAAACTTGTTGCTTCCGCACAAATTCAAAATGCCAGAGTTTGAGAAATATAACGGGACTACTTGCCTACAAGCCCATATCACTATGTTCTGTAGGAGGATGACTGGCTACGTAAACAATGATCAATTGTTGATCCATTGTTTTCAGGATAGTTTGGTTGGAGCGGCTGCTAGATGGTACAACCAATTGAGTCGTGCTAGAATTAATTCATGGAGAGATCTTGCACAGGCCTTCATGCAACAATATAATCATGTGACTGACATGACCCCTGACAGGATCAGGCTGTAGAACATGGAGAAGAAGCCTAATGAGAACTTTAGGCAATATGCACAGAGATAGAGGGAGATGGCTATGCAAGTGCAACCACCGCTTTTGGAGAAAGAAACTACTATGTTGTTCATCAACACCTTGAAGGCCCCATTCATTACTCACATGATTGGGAGTACTACCAAGAGTTTCACTGACATAGTTATGGCTGGGGAGATGATTGAGAATGCCATACGAGGTGGCAAGATAGAGGGGGAAGCTACCAAAAGATCAGCCCCAATGAGAAAAGATAACGAGGTGAATAACATGAGTAGTTACAAATCGAAGGCCATTACAGTCGGGCAGCCCAAAACAGCTACTGTTGGACAACAGAGTTCCTAAAAATAGGAATTTGACACGAAGCAGAACTCTGAGAGGATGCAGTTTACACCTATTCCCGTGACTTATCGTAAGCTTTATCAAAGTTTATATAAAGCGCATGCAATAGCTCATTTTCATTTGAAACCACTGCAGCCCTCATATCCTAAATGGTATGATGCCAACGCTAAATGTGAATACCATGCGGGAATATCAGGACATTAGATAGAAAATTACACCAGTTTTAAAAGGGCAGTGGAGAGGCTTATTAAAACAGGGGTCGTAAAATTTAACAGCACTCCTAACACTGAGAACCCGTTGCCTAATCACGGTGATCAAGGGGTAAATGTCATCGGGGAAATGGGCGTAGGAAGGACTAAAAAGAATATTACCGAGGTGAGGATGCCAATGAAGGAAATTTGGAGTGAAATGGTGAAGAGGGACATGCTGATTTTCGAGGAAGGAAAGGAAGGAACATGGAAATACTGTGAGTTTCATAGAAAAGAGGGTCATGAGATACAAGATTATGTTGAGTTCAAGGCCTTGGTACAAGGCTTTATAGATAATAAGGAGTTACAAATTTTTGAGGGTAGCTTTTATGACAAACAAATTTGCATGTTGGAAGATGAGCATGGGAGTTCAATAATTAGCATGCCAAGGATCATTATTTCTTTACCAGAAAATAATGAGACAAAGACACAAGCAGCACCTAAGGTCACTATCCATAAACCCACTCCTTTCCCTTATAAAGATAACAAGAGGGTACCATAGAGTTATGACTGTAGTGTGACAATGCCAAAGGAGGAAAGTATAGCTAGCGCATCCAAATATGTACAAGCTGAAGGTTCCTACACAAGGAGTGGAAAGCATTATGACGCAGGAGGCGTCAGAGTGGAGTTCACGAAAGCAAAAACCATTGATATTGAAAAGGGAGCTGAGGTACTTGTTAATGAACCTGTGAAGGAAGAAGAAGCTAAGGAGTTTCTAAAATTCCTGAAACATAGCGAATACAACGTGGTTGAGTAGTACGCAAACAACCAGCTCGCAAATCGGTGTTAGCTTTGCTTTTGAGCTCTAAGGTACATCGTGAGGCATTGATGAAGGTGCTCAATGAGACGTATGTTACTAATGACATATCTGTCAACAAGTTGGACCATTTGGTAAGTAATATAAGTGCTGATAACTTCATCTACTTAACGATGATGAAATCCCACCTGGGGGCATGGGGTCAACTAAGGCTTTACACATCACCACTCGCTATAAAGGATACACACTCCCAAGTGTGCTCATTGACAATGGGTCGGCCTTGAATGTCCTGCCATTGACCACACTAAATAGGTTGCCCATAGACAGTTCACACATGAAAACATGCCATAATGTGGTAAGAGCATTTGATGGCATAGAAAGAAAGGTGATGGGGAGGATCGATGTCCCTTTGATGATCGGGCCAAATATGTATGAGGTGGACTTTTTGGTTATGGATATTAAGCCCTCTTACAATTGCTTGTTAGGGAGACCATGGATACATTCAGCAGGGGCAGTGCCATCGTCGTTACACCAAAAGCTGAAGTTAGTGACAGATGGATGACTAGTGACTATCAACGCAGAAGAGGACATCATAGCAGTAGTCACTAGTAATGCACCTTATGTGGAGACCAACGAAGAGTCCATTGAGTGTTCTTTTCGCTCTTTGGAATTTGTCAATGTGACTTTTATTACTGAGGGGAATGAAATGTCGGTACCCAAAATATCCAGAGCCACTAAGATGGGTTTGCAGATGACGGTGGGGCAAGGAGCCTTACTGGGAAAAGGATTCGGAAGATACCTCCAAAGAAAAATTTAAGTCCCAGAGTTGAAAGAGAAGAGATATTGCTTTGGCTTGGGTTTTAAGCCATATCACAGACAAAAGAGGAAGGAATTTGAGAAGCATCAGGAGAGAAGGGCGCGTCTAAATGGAAGGGAAGTAGAGTGGGAATTGATGATGTTCCCTCGTATATCCCAAACCTTCATATCGGGAGGAATAATTTACCCTGAGAGAAGGTTGCTTGGAAAATAAAGTCATCACATCAATGCTGTACATAACGAAGGGTCCGAACAAAGAAACCTTCAGGGCATTCGCCCTTACGAACTAGGAAGCTCTTTGAACAATTGGACTGCAGAGGAACTTCCTGTAGTTTTTAGAAATTTATCAAAGTAATTTTCAAAACACTCATGTTACTCTAGAGCCTAGGAGTAATAAGATTTCACTTGTAAAATAGGCCTATGTTCAGATATTCTTCTTTTAATAAAACATAACTTTTGTCATCAACTTGAGAGAATATTGTTCCAATCTTTTATACCGATCAATATTCTGTTGACCTTTTAAAATTCTTTCAATTTTTCATTTCATTCATAGTACATAAACAATCATTCTTAAATCTATTCATTCTTTGCATATTCTTTCGTACCTCGCAGGTCCTTAGATATCTATGACATGAGCACTGATATTACAAATCCTGATTTCTCTTTTGAGCAAGACATGTGTTTAGAGGAACGTCAGGATTTTGAAGATGACGGGGATTGTGATGTGTTTCCAGATCTGTTGAGAATGATGAAACAAGAGGAGAAACAAATCCTACCCCATGAAAAGGAGGCGATGGAGAATATAGCCCTAGAAGATGGGAAAGAGGTGAAAATTGGGACTCATATAGCCGAAAGCACAAGGCAAAGTCTGGTTGAGTTGCTACGCGAATTCAAAGATATCTTCGCATGGTCATACCAGGATATGCCAGGATTGAGTACTGATATGGTAGTACATCGTCTTCCCATAAGACAGGAATGTAAACCAGTCCAACAAAAGTTGAGAAGAATGAGGCCAGATATAGTGCTGAAAATAAAGGATGAAGTAAGGAAACAGTTCGATGCAGGATTCTTGCAAGAAGTCAAATACTCCGAACGGGTGGCTAATATAGTGCCTGTTCTTAAAAAGGACAGGAAGGTACAAATGTGTGTCGACTATAGAGATTTGAATAAAGCCAGCCCAAAGGATAATTTTTCTTTGCCACATATCAACACATTGGTGGATAATACAGCAGGATATTCGTTGTTCTCCTTCATGGATGGTTTCTCGAGGTACAATCAGATAAAAATGCATCCTGAGGACATGGATAAAACTACCTTCATAACATTGTGGGGCACCTTTTGTTACAAGGTAATGCCATTTGGGTTAAAGAATGCAGGGGCAACATACCAAAGGGCCATGGTAGCTTTATTCCATGACATGATGCATAAGGAGATTGAGGTGTACGTTGATGATATGATTGCCAAGTCTCAAACAGAGAGTGAGCACATTGAAGTTTTGAGGAAACTGTTCCTGAGATTGAGAAAGTTTCAGCTAAAGCTTAATCCAGCAAAATGCACCTTTGGAGTTAGATCAGGAAAGCTATTGGGCTTTGTGGTTAGTGAAAAGGGAATAAAAGTGGACTCAGACAAGGTTAGAGCCATACAAGAATTGCCTCCACCACAAACTCAGAAGGAAGTTCGAGGTTTTCTGGGGAGATTGAATTACATGGCTCGGTTTATTTCACAACTAACTGAGAAATGTGATCCTATATTTTGCCTCGTTAGAAAGCATAATCAGGATACTTAAGACAAAGAATGCCAGAATGCTTTTGAAAAAGTCAAACAATACTTGCTAAACGCTCTAGTGTTATCTCCACCTAGTCTAGATAGACCATTAATACTGTACTTATCGGTGTTCAGTAATTCTATGGGATGTGTGCTCGGTCAACACGATGAGACAGGAAGAAAGGAGAAGGCGATATATTACCTCAGTAAGAAATTCACTAAGTGTGAGATGAGATATTCGCCAATTGAAAAGTTGTGTTGTGCTTTGATCTGGACGACTAAGAGATTAAGACAATACATGTTATATCATACTCCTTGGCTTATTTCGAAACTTGATCCATTAAAGTACATAATAGAGTCAACAGCACTAAATGGGAGAATGGCAAGGTGGCAAATACTGCTTTCAGAATTTGATATAGTCTATGTGAGTCAGAAGGCTATAAAGGGAAGTGCGATAGCAGAATTTTTGGCTAGTAGAGCTCTAGAAGACTATGAGCCATTGAACTTTGATTTCCCTAATGAAGAGGTGATGTGTGTAGCAACTACTGAAGAGTATCCTTGGAAGCTAAACTTTGACGGTGCTTCCAATGCAGTAGGAAATGTAATTAAGGCAGTCTTGATATCCCCAAATGGAGATCATTGTCCATTCACACGTAAATTGGATTTTGACTACACGAACAATATGGTCAAGTATGAAGCATGCATCATGGGGCTACGAGCGGCCATAGAGTGAAGAATTAGGACCCTGGAAGTATATGGGGACTCTGCATTGGTAATCTACCAGCTTAGGGGTGAATGAGAGACAAGGGACCTCAAATTGATTAATTATCAAAAGGTAGTTTTGGGGTTACTTGAAGAGTTTAATGACATTACCTTTAATTATCTCTCACGTGATGAAAACCAAATGGCAGATGCTCTAGCAACCTTGGCTTCTATGATTAAAGCGAACAAAGAGGAAGAGATGAGGCCAATTCAGATGAGTATCTTTGAAGCTCCAGCTCAGCATTGTAACATCGAGGAAGAGGAAAAGGATGACAACCCTTAGTATCGGGATATTTTACGATATGTGAGATATCGTAAATACCCTGAGCAGGCAACTAAAAGCGACAAAAGAACTTTGAGGAGGTTAGCCTGCGATTACATTCTGCATGGGGACATCCTATACAAAAGAAGAAAAGACCAAGTACTTTTGAAATGTGTTGACGCTGTGGAAGCTAAGTTAATCCTGGAAGAAGTACATGAAGGTGTATGTGGGACACATGCTAATGGTTTCACAATGGCAAGGCAAATTATGAGGTTTGGTTACTATTGGTCTACCATAAAAGGAGATTGTATTAACTATGCCAAGAAATGCCATAAATGTCATATTTATGGAGAAAAGATTCATGTACTGCCATCACCTTTGCATGTTATGACTGCTCCATGGCCCTTTTCCATGTGGGGCATGGATGTTATTGGGCCGATTTCATCGAAAGCTTCAAATCGACATCAGTTTATCTTTGTAGTCATTGACTATTTCACAAAATGGGTAGAATCCGCTTCATATGCTAGTGTTACCAAATCGGCAGTGAGTCGGTTTTTGAAGAAAGAAATCATTTGTCGATATGGGATGCCTGAGAGAATCATATCGGACAATGCATTGAACTTGAACAACAGTACAATTGTAGAAGTCTGTAACCAATACAAGATCAAACATCACAACTCTTCTCCATATCGCCCATAAATGAATGGGCCAGTGGAAGCGGCTAATAAGAATATCAAGAAGATAGTGGGGAAAATGACTGAGACATACAGAGATTGGTATGAGAAACTACCGTTTGCACTTTTTGCCTATCGAACGTCTGTTAGAACCTCTACTGAGGCAACTCCTTTCTCGTTGGTTTATGGAATGAAGGCTATTCTACCAATAGAAGTAGAAATTCCTTCTCTTCAGATTCTGTCAGAAATAAAGTTGGACGAAGCGGAATGGGTTCAAGCGCGATATGATCAATTGAACTTGATTGAAGAAAAGAGGCTGAGGGCTATTCATCATGGTCAGATGTATCAGAAGTGAATGGTGCGAGCTTATGATAAAAAGGTTCGTCCAAGAGAATTTCGCGAGGGAGATTTGGTATTGAAAAAGATCCTTCCCATACAGAAAGACTTTAGAGGAAAATGGATGCCGAATTGGGAAGGGCCGTATTTTGTGAAGAAGGCTTTCTCTGGTGGTGCTTTGATTTTGACAGAAATAGATGGGAAGAGTTTACCCAATCCAGTGAATTCAGACTCAGTCAAGAAGTACTTTGTCTAAAGATAAGGAAGCCAAGGTGAAAACTCGCAAAGGGTGCTTTTAAAATTTAAAAATAAAATAAAATAAAATGGAGAGGCCAAGGTGAAAACCCGTAAAGGGCGCCTTGAGAGTAAAGGGTGTTTTGAGTTGAAAACCCGAAAGGGCGGCTCAAGATTTTGAAAGGTACACAATGACATTGCTACATCTGATTCAGTAGAGAATGGAGTATGTTATATACCGGGGCATCAACAAAGTACTTCAGATCTTCTAAACACATGTTGAAACTCAAGGAAGTCTTCATGAAGTTTGTATATAGGTGCTCAAGTGGCGATGTTTAGGGCATCTAATTTTTGTCCTATTGCTATCTTTGGATTCTTTTTCTTCTCAAAGATATGCCATTAGATTGATTTCCTTTGTATTCTTGATTATTTATTCTCAAGATTAATTTATTCATCTTCCATTATTAAAGTATGTTGCATTGAAATAATGATAGATGAACTAAATATTTTCACAAATGAAGTTTTGCATATTATTCTGGAAATCTCTAGATAATACAAGAAAACTAAAACAAAACAATTGTTTGAAGAATTCATGTAAATGAGGGTTGAAAGAACTCAAGAGAATTTCTCCTTCAGTCTAAAATAATGATTGGACAAATCAAATGATTCGATCCTAAAGAGGATCATATTACAGACATCTCCAGTGGGTCGTAGCATTCGAAGAATGGTACAAAAGGACCAAATTGATTCAAGCATACAAAACTAAGTATGAATGATACTTCAAGTGAAGTAAGGATAAATCATTGAGGGGAGTTAGGATGAAACCCTGATAGGAATCATTTTCATAAACATTTTGCACCATATTATGATTAATTAGGAAGCATTTTGACTCATTTCAATCATGGCATCTTAATTACTTGGCATTAGCATAAATTTTAGGAAAGCGAATTCTACAGATGGATTTCCTAGTGGACAATGTAGCAAGATTTGAAAATACAAAACTCAGTAGATCTTATCTCTCTGTAATGGACGGGTAGTAGATCCAAGATAGCAGATCTTATCTCTCTGTATTGGACGGAGAACAGATCCAAGATGATTTGGCATCTCTGTAATGGATGGGGAGCAAATCGAAAATATAGCAGATCTTATCTTTCTGTATTGGACGGAGAGTAGATCCAAGATGATTTGGCATCTCTGTAATAGACGAGGAGCAAATAAAAAATATAGTAGATCTCATCTCTCTGTATTGGACGGAGAGCAGATCCAAGATGATTTGGCATCTCTGTAATAGATGGGGAGCAAATTGAAGACATAGCAGATCTGGCTTTCATCAAAGCAGATCCAAGATGATTTGGCATCTCTGTAACAGACGGGGAGCAAATCGAAGACATAGCATATCTGACTTTTATCGAAGCAAATCCAAGATGATTTGGCATCTCTGTAATGGACGAAGAGCGAATCGAAAATATAGCAGATCTTATCTTTCTATATTGGACGGAGAGCAGATCCAAGATGATTTGGCATCTCTGTAATGGACAGGGAGCAAATCGAAAATATAGCAGATCTTATCTCTCTGTATTGGACGGAGAGCAGATCCAATATGATTTGGCATCTCTGTAATGGACAGGGAGCAAATCGAAGACATAGCAGATCTGGCTTTCATTAAAGCAGTTCCAAGATGATTTGGCATCTCTGTAATGGACGGGGAGCAAATCGAAGATGTAGCAGATCTGACTTTCATCAAAGCAGATCCAAGATAATTTGATGTCTCTGTATTTGACGGGGAGCAGATCAAAGAACTCAAGACTCGGCGAACCCGGGCAAAATTGGTTCTTTTGTAGTCTTTGCTCTATTCCTGTTACACAGCAATGAGCAAAGAGGGGCAGTTGTAATACCCTAATTTCGCCCGCGCCCGTTGGAAGCCCTTACAAATAAAATAAATAAAATTGTTTTTTAAACAGTCCAATTACAATGCAGTACCCGATGCACGGTAGACCTAAACTGGGTCAACCCAACCCCTATACCCATTAACCATAACCCAATTACACCCTCTATACCCATTAACCAAAAAACCCAATTACAATCAAGCCCGCAAAGCCCAAATCTTTAAACAGAAAACAGAAATCCTAGGGTATCTAAAACCCTAGGGCGCCACAGCCAGCTTTGGTTTTTGTGCACGCCTTTAATCCTGCACCGTTTCAGTGCCCAAATCGAGGCTTTCATCAATGCTCTATCAACGCCCTGGGATTTCGCCACCGGCCATCGTACGAATTGCCCCTGGATCGTCAACACAGATTCATAGCACCCGTGCACCTTCATTGCCGAGATCCTCGCTCACCTGCAAAATGAGGGAAAGAAACAACGAGCAAACATGCCAAGAAAATAAAAGGATTTCTTTTCCTTTTTTATCAAATAAACAGAGGCTATAAAAGCCCTCTTTGTAAATCTGTAAACACACGCATACAAGAGAATAAAAAATACCAGAAATAATTTTTTTTCGAAACTAAGGTGATTATTTTTTTACTCAAATATTTGTTTATTTTTCATGTTTTTTCGTACATATATAACAGTTTCAAAAAAAAAAACAAGGAAGCAATTAGTTTCTTTCTACAAAATACAACTTAAAAATAAAAAGAAAGATTTACCTTTCGATTTGGACGAAAAAGCGAAGCTTTTCAGCTTCCGGCCGCCGTAGATGGCGGAGCCGACGGCGGCGCGTGGGCGCGTGCGGAGGTCCGATGACCGGAGACAGGATGGCCGATGGCCGGAGCTCTGAGTGCTTCAGAGCATTTCTGAAATTTTTTTTTAGAAACGTTTTAAAATGAATTTTCAGGGTTAAAATTGGCTTATATAACCTTATTAAAACGGTGCCGTTTTGGTTTAATTCCATAAGCCTAAAACGACACTGTTTCCAAACCCCAGGATCCGCGTGTTTTTGATTAATAGGCTAATTGCCCAATTGGTCCTTCCGTGTTTTTTCTATTTTCATCTTATTTTTGTTATAATCTGGCCCTAGCCTTTTGTTTTGGTTTCAATTTAGTCCAAACAGTGATTTCAAAATAGTGTTCGGGAGAACGATGTCGTTTTGGGATTAGGGCTAACTGCCCAGTGAGTCCCTCGGTTTTCAATACGCGTTCCAAATGGGTCCAAATTCGTTTTTATTTTTTTAAATTAACTCTAATATTCTGTTTAATTTATTTTTACTCCCTTTTTTACTATTTTATATTATTTATTATATTATTTACATTTTATATATTATATTATATATCATATTCTATTCTATTTCATTATATTAAATTATATTATTATGTATAGTTTAAAAATTTATAAATTATTATTAGTATTATGTTTTTATATGTATTATTATTGAATATTTAAAATTCATTTAATTACATTATTATTTTTTATTACTATATGATTTTTGATACTTGATTATAATTATATATTATGTTATTTTATATTTTACTTTATATTATTTTGAAAATTATTAATTAAATATTTTTAAATATATATTAAGCTATTATATTATATAATATATTTTTTATATACTATTTTTTCTCTTTCTCCCTTTATTTATGTGTTGTTTTGAACTTTTTTTTATACCTTTTTTATTTTAATTACATTTAGTTTTTTTTTTTTTACATATATTGAAAATTGGTTGATTTATTTTTGCATCCTTTTACATTAATATTATTTTGGCACGTTAATTTTTATCGCATAAATTATTTGTTTTTATGTTATCTATTGATTTATATATTTGCATAAAATTGATTATTTATGTGGCTATTTTAAGTTACACTTGAATGAAATATGATTATATGAAATTGTATATTTTATATTTATTTGTATGACATGAAAATGTATATAATGTAGGATATATTTTATTATTTGATATGTCGTATTTTGCATGAATTGTTAAAGCCTATATCATGTAATTGGTATTATTTAGCATTGATATCTTGCTTTGTAACCCGCATCATTGTTTGAAAACATGCGGATCCTCCCCAGGTTATCGGGTCAACGCGCGGATCTTGAGACTTTAAAACACGCGTTCCAGATGGCCCAAAAATTCATTTTTATTTTTAGTCCTATAATTTCATTTTCTTAATGTTTTTATATTTTAAATTTTTATAATTTATTTATTTTTAAACTATTTTACATATTATTTTACTATAAATATTATTATGTACGTAAAAAAATTTTATATTATATTTTATTATTGTAAACCAATATTATATTATTTATTATCTACTTATATTTTATTAAACATTATTATATTTTTATATTATATCACTTATTATATTATTTTATATATTTTATTTTATATATTATATTATATTTTATTATTATATTTTATTATGTATAGTTTAATAATTTATAAATTATTATTAATATTATGTTTTTTTATATGTAATTATTAAATATTTAAAATTCATTTAAATTATTTTTATTACTATATTATTTTTGATGTTTTATTATATATTATATTATATAATTTTATATTTTTACTATATACCTTTTGAGAATTAAACTAAATATTTTTACATATTAAGCTATTAAATTATATAATATATTTTTATATGTTCTAATTTTTTTATCTATATATTGTTTTAAACCCCTTTTTTTTATTTTAATTTCATCAAGTTCTCTTTTACTTATTTTTCTTAATTCGTTAATTTATTTTCATACCCTTTTCTCTTGACTTAATCTTGTTTTGGTTTTAATTTGAGTTGATTTTTCTATCATCGATTGACTTATATATTTGCATGAAGTACAATTTTATATCTCATTCGCCTTATTTATTATGAAATGTCAATGTATGAGATTTATATTACTTATGTCTATGGAATATATGTATGCTATATTGTTACCTTCTATGTTATATTTACATTAAAGCATGTACTATAATAGTTTAATTTTAATATCTTATAATGTTGTATCTTGTTTGCATCATGATTTTAAAAAATGTTTTAAAAACGTTTTAAAGTTAAGGCAATATTTTTGTATTTAGAAATTCGGGAAATAGTGCCCTAACGTGCAGGGTTGCGATTTCACGTTTGTCTAAATGCCTAAAATACCCTTCTAATAAGTTTTGGAAATCGCAAGATGATTTTAGTTACGATAATTTAAAACATCATGTCCTAACGTGTTGGATGTGATGTTTGTATTCTTTCGGAACAAAGGAATCTTGAAATATTTTATTCATATAGTTTAAATTTTCCAAAAGGATCATACTTTTAAAATTTTCAAAGTGTCAACAATAGGACAGAAAGCTAATCAATTGGTACCAATTTTGGGCGTTTCGAGGGTGCTAATCCTTCCTCGTACGTAACCGACTCCCAAACCCATTTTCAAAAAACCGCAGACCAAAAATGTTTTATTTGGTGATCCAATCACACCTAAAAAGATTCGTGGCGACTCCCATTTTCATTTTTTTGAACTCGACCCCATTTTTTTAAATCCGTTAAAAAATGGTTTCGACATGTACATGGAACAATCGAAAGGATTTGTTGTTCCAGGACAAGAGCATAAGGTATGTAAGCTTGTTAAATCTTTATATGGACTTAAACAAGCACTAAAACAATGGCAAAAGTTTGACAATGTTGTATTAGCTAATGGCTATAAAATAAACGAATCTGATAAGTGCATATATAACAAATTTAGAAATGGAAAAGTTGTCATAATTTTCTTATATGTAGATGACATGCTCATATTTTTCACGGATTTGGAACAAATGGAAAACACAAAGAAATTCTTGTAAAAAAACTTTGATATGAAGGATATGGGTGTAGCAGATGTTATTCTTGGGATTAAAGTAACCCGAAATGAAAGCACTATAGCTTTATCACAATCACATTACATTGAAAATGTGCTTAAAAAGTTTGATCTTTTCAACTGTATACCAGAATCTACACCCATGGATCCTCAAATAAAATTAGTATCTAATATTGGTAGGAAAATTGATCAATTGAAATATGCAGGTCTAATTAGTTGTCTTATGTACATAATGACTTGTACAAGACTAGATATTGTATATACTGTTGGGAAATTGAGTAGGTACACAAGTAATCCAAGTAGTTTGTATTGGCAAGCTTTGAATAAAGTACTTAGGTACTTAAAGAAAACTATTAACTATGGATTATGTTATAATGGATATCCTCCAGTTTTAGAAGGGTATTTGGATGCTAGTTGGATTACAAGTTTGGAAGATCATGCATCTACTAGTGGATGGATCTTCATTCTTGGTGGAGGAGCCATTTCTTGGGGTTCTAAGAAACAAACATGTATTACTGATTCCACTATGGCAGCAGAATTTATTGCATTAGCCGCTGCATCTAAAGAAGTAGAATGGTTAAGAAATTTGCTTTATGATGTACCTTTATGGCCTAAGCCAATTTCACCTATTTCTATCCGTTGTGATAGTGAGGCTACTCTAGCAAAGGCATATAGCCAAGTATATAATGGAAAGTCTAGACATATTGGATTAAGACATAGTTATGTCCAACAATTAATCTTTGATGGAGTGATCACTATTAATTATGTGAGGTCAAGTGAAAATTTGGCGGATCCTTTGACAAAAAGTCTTGCTAGAGATGCAGTAAAAAGGACCTCAAAAGGGATGGGACTCAAACCTATTAATTAGAGTCACCCATGATGGAAACTCGACTCGACTCAACACTTGGTATAACGTCAAGTCTTGAGTTTAATGAGACAAAGTACATCATTGGTATGTAACTTTTAGCACTATAAATAAATCCATCCTAAGATTAAAGTGCTGGGTACTCATAATGATAAGGGAAGGATGAGTAATGTACTCTTAATGGACCTATAACATAAATATGTTAGAGTGTTAAAGTTACAGGAACACTCTTGATGGGATCTACTTATGTGAGTGGAAGTATGGCCGCTTCTAGGAGCTCAAGGACTTGGCTCTGACAGCACTCATGAAAAGAGGACATAGAGACATGGCCATAATAGTGTCCGTAGATACTATGCATTAACTGATGTTGAAATCATTATGTGATATATGTTCAGTTAATCAAATGGAATAGTTGGTTCAAAGCTTAGTCTACAATGAAATTTCGATTAACTTTAACATGTTTTCACTAAGTGAAGGTTCAATCGTAAGATACCTTCATTTATGCAAATTAATTTCCAAAATGGGGGGAGATTTTTGGAACATTTTCAAATATATATAGTGCTCCAATAACTATAAATGAATGGGTGTAATTAATCAAAAGTTATGTTATTTGATTTTTTTTAAAAAAGAATTATAACTATTTAAATAATATTATTTGAATAGTTATATTATTAAATAAATAATTATGTGTTTATTTTTTAAGACCTTATTATTCAGAAAGACACCTATTGAAAGATGTCTCTATGAAGAGACATGAAAATTCCTATAAATAAGAATGAGATTTCATTTGGAAATCATACCAACAAATTCTAATATTCTTTCTTTCATTCCTTCAGTTTCTAATATTATTAGATTATTCTATAAAGTATTACTATAGAAATCCTTTGTAAAATTGAGTTTCTGGTTATACATTGGTCAGTGCATAGTGGACTATTCTCGTCAGTGCAAAACGCAAATAGTCATTGGCTTCATTATATCCTCGAGGTTAATTTGCTTGGAACTCTAATTTGCTTGGAACTTATTTGCACACCGAAGATAGGTGGGGGCAAATATAACCTTAAAGATAGTGGCTTGATCCTATTTCTTCTTTTTCTGTTTGAGTTCCATTTGTGTGTTCAAAATTTTCCTTACCAGAGATTTTTACTAATAGAAGGCACCCCGATTGCTGCTTGCTGATTAGACAAGGACACTGCCCCATTAGTGTTAAGTTTGAACCATCCACTCTTTAATGGGGATCAGTGAGGCGTTGCCAACATAGGACTTAGCTGTAACACAAATGACCTGGATGTATCATAATCCCTTGCCCATGACAACCCTGTATCCAACACATCCTGCACACTAAAATTGCCATAAGAGAAAACATAACGATTGCAATTCTTCTATAGTAATCAACATAAAATTGAAAACAGAGTTTGTCAATCAACATGTTCTCTGCTCAAATGCCCTACATCACGTAAATTTCAAACCAACCACTCGTTGCATGGCGTAGAAAAGAAAAGACTACACAAATGGGTAAGAACCATTGATTTCCAAACCACTTTAGATGAGTGACAATCTCATATTGCGTATACCCTAGATTCCAACACATTGCCACATCTTGGTAATGGCTTTCGTTAGACATATCCCTCATTATCCTCTCCTCATTCCTTAGCAACCTATTCAACCACAATAACCAAACAAATACCTTGACCCTTAATAACATCTTAGCATTCCAAATCAGCTTCCAAATATTAGATGTCCTCTTCAATATGATGTATATTTCTATAAGTTTCAGAACTAGAGAAAGAATCCTTAGTCATCCACTTCCAAGATAACCGATCAAGCCCCGCATCAATAGATAGTGGCAGTACAACAGTAATAAACTTTAAAATGGGATCAGGCACAAGTCTCATTAACCTAAACCAATCCTAACCACCACTAACATCAACAATATCACAAACATGAAGCGTATCATTGCACTGACCAACACTGCAAAAGAAATTCCTAAGGGGGCCAACTTGATGAATCCAAACATTATTCTAGAAATTTGTGAAACGACCATCCT
Organism: Gossypium stocksii; assembly: GCA_020496765.1. NCBI lineage: Eukaryota > Viridiplantae > Streptophyta > Magnoliopsida > Malvales > Malvaceae > Gossypium > Gossypium stocksii. The sequence continues at coordinate 51,829,668 of CM035624.1, forward strand.
CTATAAACCAAAAAATACTGCCTACAACATCATATTAAACCTTCTCCAATGATCGCTAAATGAAATAACAGTTACTCCTCTTGATATTATTTGAAAACGTCCCATGAGTATTGTGCTTGATTTGTAGTAGTTGGACCCACATAGCTTCTGTATTGGTTAACAACTGAAAGCCTAGCTTTGGTAAAAAAAATTCCTATTCTAGTTAGCTAACCTTCGTAGGCCCAGACCACCCCACCTTGTAACATCCCGAAAAAGGGCCTAAACCGAACAGTGGTTGTGAAACCACAAATACGAGATAGAAAAGTTTATTACGATGAATTATCATGATTTACCGATTGATTGGATGCATGTGTTAGACTACCAATAAGAAATTTTATAGATTGCATGTTTAATTTGTCTATTAGGGCTTATTTGCAAAAGTTGCAAAATATGTATTCTAGTTATAAAGTACTTGATTGAAATGGGGGTTTAAATTAGAGGTCCTTAAATAGTAATTAGACCATTAAAGTTTGATGGACAAAAATAGACATGGTTAGTAAGTAAGGTATATAAGGGCATTTTGGTAAAATGTCTTACTTAATGAATAAAGACAAAATAACATGAAATAAGCTATCATCTTCTTCATTTCTTTTCTCCATGGCAGAATGTAGCAAGGGGACACCATGGCTAGGGTTTTTTCATCTTCCAAGCTTCATAGCAAGTCCGTTCTAGCCCCGTTTTTCATGCTCTTTACATTTTTGGAATCCCAGTAACTTAATTAAGCTAGTTCTACCATTAATTCGAGCTAGGGTTTATATTTGGAAAATTACCCATAGGTGAAAAATGTGTATTTTGATGTTTTATGACAAAATATGAAGCTTAGAATTATGTTAAACGACTTTTGCTAAGCGATTTTCAGTGAAAACGAGTAAAACGACATAATCGGTAAAAATTATTATTGTTCATAAGTGCATGTTAGGGTGAGAATTTGATGGTCATAGAAGGAAAAAAATTATCAGCATGTCCTAAAACATAAGAATTAGGGATAAAGTTTAATTTCTGAGCTTTGGGGCAAAAGTATAAATATGCAAAAGTTTAGGGGCAAAAATATAAATTTTGTAAAAATATGTTTTAGGTCAGAAATGATTAGTGCATTGATTAAATAAGTGAAATATGATGTTTTAGATCCTAGAAAATGAGATTTGGACCTAGAACGGGAGAAAAATCGAAAATCAGGAAAGTTGGTCAAAATGGTCTTGTTGGTATCGAGGTAAGGTCATGTGTTTAATAAGCATTTAATTAAGCATGTTTGAATGCTAAATTGATATATTAGTTATAAATGTTTTAGTATTGATTTTTGAATATAATAACAATAATTGAGAAATGTTTGACAATGATTCAACATTGAAACTGAGAATTTGAATAAGTTTACATATAAGACCATAGTGGTAATATGGCTTTGTATAAGATCAAGAAAGCATTGAATAGCATAATTTGAGGAAATTAAGATAAATTGAGGATATGATGAGATTGAGAATGTAAGTATGTAAGTTGAGTAACATTTTATTATTATGAAATTGTTGCTATTATTATTGAGTTATGTGACTGACCTTGAGAATTTTGAGTAAGTATGTTTTAGCTATGAATTGCCAAGGCATTAATATTTCAAAGTCCATGCTTATAACATGGCAACTAAGGAAGAATTGATGGAAATGTCCATACTTATAACATGGCAATTAAGGAAGAATTGGCAGAAAAAGACCATGGTTGATCCATGGCAACATAAGATAAGGATACCAAGTAAGACCATGCCAAGGCATCGCATTGGTGAATTCACAAGGCAAGGAAATCATGTTAGACCATGTCAAGACATGGCATTGACAAGTTACTATAAGGCAAAGATCCCATGTAAGACCATGCCAAGGCATGGCATTGATAAGTTACTATAAGGCAAAGATCCCATGTAAGACCATGCCAAGGCATGGCATTGGTGAATTCACAAGGCAAGGATACCACGTAAGACCATGTCAAGACATGGCAATGGTAAATTTCGAAAGGAAAGGTACTTGAGTAATCCAAAAAGTAAGTCAAAGAGATGATAAGGTAAGATAATGAGGAAAGTGCATAGGTATGTACATAAGGCTTATTAATATTGAGGTTATAAGTTGATGATATTAAAAGTATTTTAATGAGTATATTCAAGTATGAAGTAAGTGATAAGTTTTCAATTATACTTATGACGCTTTGTGACATGATTGACACATGCCTATATATTATGAAAGAGTATTAATGTGTTAAGTGAGTTGTTGCAGGTACATAAGCAAGCTATTAAGTAAGGTATTTTTTTTATTATTCTGAGCTTTTGGTAAGGTTACCAATGAGTAAGATGGGAAAGTAAGAACTTAACATTATTTATGCAAATTATGAAAGCTTAATAAAAAGGTAAATTCATTACTAATGCCTATTATTTTACATGTGAACTTACTAAGCTTTATAAGCTTACCTCTTTCCTTTCCCCTGTTCTAGAGTTTTATCAAACAAGCTCGGGTTGGAGGTCGTCGGAGATCGCTTCACACTTTTGACTATCAAGTTACCAATTGAGTATTTTCATCGAAACGTTTTCAATTATGGCATGTATATGGACTTGTCCATTTTGTGTGTATGCCCTTATGATATGGCTAAATAAGAACATGTGTTGATGTTATGTATGCCTAAATGAGGTTTAATGCAAAGAAATTATGAAAGAGTAAAAGTTGGTTATGAAACAGTTTTGGGACAGCAGTAGTGATGTGAATTTTAAAAATCACTAAAAATTGTAGAAATAGAATTGAATGGTGAATGAGGTATAGAATTAAATATTATTGAGACTATTTTCATAGGAAAGAGATAGAGCAAGCAAAGGAAGTCTATATTCTGAGATATTTAAACTCTTATGATACTAGTTCAGAGTGACTTTGTGATCCCCGGTTCTGATTTTAGAATTTCACTACAAATTTTACAAAAATAATTACGAGTCATAATTCATATTTCTAGATTCCTTATTTAGTCTATTTTCATTAGAAACAAACGATAACCTCATCCAAGTTCTGTATGATGAGATAATTGATTTTTGGTGGAGTGAGGTCAGAACTGTCGAATAGCGAATAGGGGAACCTTTAATAAATAAACTGTACTAATTGGCCAAACCAAAAATTCTGGAAAATTATTGTAAGGAGATATATGAGTCTAGTTTCAAGGAAAATTACGGATTTAAATTTTGAGTTTCGTAACTCAAGTTATAATTAATTTAGTGATTGTTACACAGGTGGACAATTTTATTATGAATAGTGAAATAAATTGTTTTGAATTGTGTAAGTAATCTAAAAATTTTTAATGTTCCCGGTTTGGTCCCGAACCATTTCAATTGCATGTTTTAGGGCCTCGAGGGCCATTTTTAGGGATATATTGGAAGAATGTGAGCGAATTAATTTTAAAAGTAAATTTTTATGCCCCGAACTAGTAAGATAAGTCTGGTAATGCCTCGTGCTCAACTCCGGCGAGGGTCTCGAGTAAGGGGTGTTACACAACCAATGGTTTACAACAGTCTTCCCAAGACACCAACGTCGGTATTCTTGCATTTAGCTTGGAACCCCAAATGAAACTCTGTGCAAGCTTTTCTATTTCATTACACACTGATAAAGGAACCCAAACAGTAGACATGAAATAGTTGGGGATAGTAAGCAACACAGACCTTACCAGAATTATTCAGCCTGCCAGTGATAGCCTCTTTGCATCCCACCCGTTTAGCTTGTTCCAGACCTTGTTGACAATGATCTCAAAGTTACTGGTCGTCATAAACCTCATACAAACCCCATACCATTGCATATATCAGAAGCCATAGCCTTCGGAGTGTTGGGGGAGAAAAAAATCTGTAACTTGCCTCTATTAACTTTTTGGCCAGAAGAATGACAGAATATATCAAGAATATTACTGAGTTGTGTTGCTTGCTTCCTATTCACTTCACAAAACAGTATGAAATCGTCTGTAGAGAAGAGGTGAGATATTGTCGAGCCTCTTCTTGACAAAAACAACGGTAACCAACTCCCTTGAACAATAGTCTCCTCAATAAGATGACCTAACCTCTCCATGTAGAGCACAAATAAATAGGGTGATAATGGATCTCCTTGCCTAATCCCCCGTGAAGGAATGAAAGCTTCTGTTACCTCTTCATTCTAGAGCACTTGAAGCGAACTAGAAGATACACTGTGTAAAATCATTGAAACCAACAAAGGAGGAAAGCTAGCATCCGACAACATATCTTCCAAAAAATCTCACCTTACTCTATTGTACACCTTCTTCATCAAAGCACCACTTTCCCCTTCCATCATAAAGCCCTCAATTCTATTTTTACGCCTTCTCATCAAAGTTCGACTATGAAAGTATCTTCTGTTTCTATCTCCATTTGTTAACCATTCCGATCTAGACTTTTGAAACCACAATAATTCCTCATGCATCAAGACCTCCTCAATCTCCTTATGTAGTTCCAGCTCACGCTCTAACAATCTTGCTAAAATTTAAGTTCAAGAATGTTCTGAACCCAAATCAACTCACCCATTAGCTTCCGTTTATGAGTGAAAATGTTACCAAAAACCCTTTTATTCTAAATCTCAACAACTCCCTAAAACTGCTTCAGCGTTGTACTCACCCCCTCATCATTACTCCAATTCTCCCTTACCAATGTCTAAAATTTAGGATGAAACAACCAATTAGCTAGGAAATGGAAAGGTTGGTGTCCTCTAATGCGGTCCGGGCAAAGCGACACCAACAGTGGTGTGTGGTCTGACTTGAGACGATAAAGGTTACGTACCACACAATTTGGTGTGAAAAAAATCCCAACCGGAGTTACACAATGCCCTATCCAATCTCTGAGATAAATTACCCCTACCCTAAGTAAATTGTGACCCACTAAAACTTAAATCACGTAGCCTATTATGGAACAAAAAGGACTGGAACTATTGCAAACATGATGCACATTCTCCATACCCCCACACGTTCAAATCCATCTAAAATAGAGTTAAAATTGTCAGCAACAACTAGGGCTCACCAATCGAGACAATAAATAAGTTCAACACAAACCATAGAGCACGTCTCGAAGATGATCATGGACTTGCATAAACAACATAACATAAAAAAATCGCCATGCCATTACCGTCAAGAATCCTCAAGTACACCACTTGCGGATGACAATCCAAAATGTCCACTAAAATAGACTAATCTACTAAAATAGACTAACTCCATAAAATCCATATCCCCCTAGCAAATCCATTTCTTCAACTTGAAATGAATTAGGTAATCAAATTCTAGATATAATCCCATCTGCCCGAGATCCACTAATTTGAGTTTCATAGAAACATAGAATCTCAGGCTTGAACTCCCTCCTATATTCAAACACAAAATAATGGAACTGAGGATGACCAGCTCCTTGACAAACCCACACAAAAATTCTTGTATCCATAAAACTAAGAATTTTAATAAAATCCATACATGTGAAAAGCGAATTAACATGTAGCCATGCCATTGCCATTGCTATTGCTATCCTCATCTAATGACAGTCCCAAATTAAAGCTATCATCTTCCATGATTGAAGCTTCAACACCTTGATCAATATTATTCAATATTCCATGCACCCCCACTTCCAGGTTTGTAACATCCCAAAATTTTTGGAGTTCGCAACAGTGACAAATAAATGATAAACTAGTCAAAATTTGAGAAAGCCAGAAAATAAGAATTGTTAGTGTTATGAGACATTAAAGACAAGTATTTAAGGCAACAGGAAAAATATGCATATTAAGAGAAATAAATCTAGGGTATGGACTAAATTATAATAGAGTGAAAAGTATTGGGGCTAAAATGAGAAAATTTAAAGTTAAAATGATTAAATGGAATTGAAGGAAAAAGGAGGATGGATTAGAGGAGGAAATTTACCAAAAGAAAAGATTAATCATCTATGGAATTGTAAAAAAGTGAAGGGGTAAAAATAGTAATTATTGGAGAAGATAATTATGGAGACTTAATGATTAAGGATTAAAATTGGTGGCAAAATTGGAGGGTCAAAGTGTAAATAATTAATTTAAAAGATATTTTTATTAGATTTTTATATAGAAAAGTCCAGAGAAATTCAGAGAAATAAAGGGAAAAGGGCTATAAATCAGCCTATCACCCATGGTTCTCACGTCCATGCTATTAACTTAAGGTTTATTTTTCTTTCAATTTAGTCCTTTTTTATCATTTCTTAACCAATTGAGCTCCAACCTTCAAAATTTCTCCATAAGTAGTAGTTGAAATTAATAGAAAAAAGTAGTACAATTTCATAAGATTAGCAGCCATGGTTGTCTTAGAAGAGAGAGAAAATAAGGGATTGTAAAGAATACAAGCAATTGAGGTAAGTACTTCAATATTTCTATTTAATTTAACTTAAACCAAGTATAGAGTATACTAAATTGATTTAATTAATTGTGAATGTGCAAATAATATGTATGAATTTAAATTAGTACAATGAAGTAGTAGGAAAATGATTAGATTTTAAAGTGTACAAAAGTTTCTGTGTGAGAAATATTATTCTACTAGAAAGTTTAAAATGAATTTTTGAGTGTTAGTGAATTAATTACAAAATGATTTTAGAGTGATATTATATTAGATGATGAATTCTTATGATAGTAATGATTAAATTGTAAAAGTGGTGATATTTATAATTGAAAGTTATTTTTAAAGCTATATGTTTATGATAAGTAAGACATAAGGATTAAATTGAATGATAATTAAAAGTATAATGGTTATGTGTGACTAAATGAAAATTAATGCAAAGAATCTTGAAAAAGTAAATATTAGCACCAAACAGTTGTGGATAGCAGTAGTGGTTTTACTTTGAAAATTCACCAAAAATTGTAGAGTTCGAATTAGAGGTTAAATAAAATACGAAATTAAACACTATTAAGCCTAGTTTCATGTAGAAGAAATGGTATAAGCAATGAAATTGTAGATTGTGAGATATAATAATTTATGTGACACAAGGTCAAAATGATTTCGAGTTTCCTTATTCTAATTTTGAAAACTCATTATAAATTGTAAAAAAATATTGAGGAGATGAAATTTATATGGATAAAATCTTAATGAGTCTATTTTAAATGGAAACAAACAGTATCTTAATACGAGACTTTTCTTAAAAAATAATAGATTTTTAGTGAAGAAGGGTCAGTGATGTCTATTAGTAGAACAGAAGAAGATTTAAAGAATAAACTGTATCAATTGGCTTAAATAAAAATTCTATAAATTTTATGGTAGAAACTTCATCGAGTCTAGTTTCAAGAAAAAAAATCAAAACTTAATTTTGAATCTTGTAGATCGAGATATAAATATTTTAGTGACTGCCACTCAATGGACAACTCTCATAAGAATATGTGTGAGATTAGAGAAACATTAATTAATGTCACACCTAAGCATGATATGTTAAGAGTCAAAGATTTATATAAATGTATAAATAAACATAAAGTGTTAGGGATGGAGAGGAGAAGGAGGAAAATAATTGAAGAATTTTAATATTAAGAAATTGTTACAAGGGATGGTTTTTCTAATACATAAAGGAAATGCAAATGTTTTATTGGAACATTAAGTAAACGATTGATATAAAAGGAATTATGGAGGCGCTACTTGATAAATTTATTGGTAAATGTTAATAATAATAATGACATGTAGAGAGGATAAACTATTTTAAAGTAGGTCCTCTAAAGGACTTATTTGTAAAAGGTTGATAATTGTGTTATTTTATAAACTTAGAATTAATGGCATGATCATAAGATTCATTACAAAATATCATATGTTTAAGAAATTAGTGATTGGGTAATAATTTTTTATAATATTCAAAGTGAAGTTTTACTGAAAAGCTTCACTCGATTTTAAGTTGTACACTGAAAATATGTTAAAAACATGTTTGTAGGGATAAAATATTATTGGAAAATGGTTCAATCAATTGAATTTAGCAAATACTTTGGCACTCAAATGTGACATTCCTATATTCGACTTGGTAGTCAGGTAAGGTATAGGGATGTTACAAGGTCCACTGTAGATGGTTGGGAAATACGCGTCTCACCATTAAGTGGTTTTTCCCATTGGTCAAGTTCATGTATCTCACCAGATGAACCAGTTTTGTCCATAACACTGCTCCTATCTCTAAAGAAAAAATACTATTCTCTTTGCCCAATACCGTTGTAATTTCTCCTTTTTCAAAAATACAGACAGCCTTATGTTTTTCCTTATCTAAGTTGGACAATACCTCCATGACCTGCAGACTTAAATAACTCCTCCTACCATTAATTATTTTAGATCCCTTTATTGACCCATCACCTAAAATAGCCTGGCCCGCCTTTGAAGAGAGTCCAATGTTGGTACTTATGGGCCTAAGTACTTTGACCTCACTCCCAATAGCTAAACCCTTTGTTTTAGTCTTGGCAACCCTAGCATTCCCTCTTTTTTCTTCTTTACCCAAGTTTCTAGCCATAAATTGAATATCATTGCCCTTCAATTTCGCCCCAAATTCCCTTCCATTATCGATTCCATTCCTAACATCAAGGTACTATTTGTTTAACTAAAAATGGTTTCCGAAAAATAATTTCTGGAAAGTAAATTACTTTTTTGGAAAGTAAATTACTTTTCTGGAAAAGTTAATATTTTCTAGTGTTTGGATAAATTTGTATAAATTATTTTATATTGTTTGGTAGATTTCCTGAAAATATTTTAAGAACTCTGTTTTCAATGAAACAAACATACATTTGAGAATTTATTATTTTTTAATTGTTTAACTGAGTTCATTTTATATCTATTAAATTTATATTTTATATTGTTTTTACATATATTGCAACAATTTATTTATAAATACATCAAATTAAATATATTAATAATCAGAAATTGAAAACAACCAAATCGAATAGATGATTCGTAATTGTGTTATAAAAAAATAAAAAAAACAAAGATTGAATAATGATAAATTAGCTTCCAAACCACAATTAATATTAAAAATTAGTAGTACAGTACATGATAGCTACAATATTTTCCAAGTGCATAACTAGTATTACACCACATGATAACTATAAATTAATAATATTATCCAAGTACATAATTAGTAGTATACCATATGATTACTACAATATTATCCAAGTGCATAACTTGTATTACACCATATAATTAGTACTACACCACATTAAAGAATATATATCTTCAACCTTGAGAAAATTTTTGAAGCCAAATTTTTCTATACTTCGTACTTTTGACTAAGAAAGCTTTAGCCTCGGATTCATGACTCACAAGATAATCAAACATACTACAAAGGAAGTCATTATCAAATCCTTCCACCTCCATCGACATCACTTCTTCGTAAAGATGTGGTGTCTTATCTGTAGTAAATTGTTCCAATGCATTTGCAATCTTGCCAAGTTGTTCACCCACAAATTTAATTTGTTCATTAATGGCACTTTCTTGAACATTTTTTCTTTTACGTTTAAATGTGCCAGATGAAGATACATTTGTTCTTACCTCAACCTTCTCATTGTCACAGTCTACAGGAACTGAATCTTGGTTACTGTCATCCAAGTCTATATCAGCAAATGTTCTAGAAAAACTCTCTGTTGCCATATCTTTGCCAACAACCAAAGCCATTTCTCATAATGAAAAATGCTTTTGTTTAAAAATGGTTCATACTTCTTGTGTGCCTGTTGGATACTATACAAAATTAGGATAACAAGTAAAGAATATGATGCTGAAATATATTTAACATATATATAAATATATTACCATCACTACCGCATCATATGTTGATCTATCACATGTGATCATTTTCATGTTACCATCCCTTCCAAAACCACTTTCGGCCTGAATTGTGCATATAATTTGCCATTGATTTTTTACAGTCCTCAAATGATTTTCCACATGCTTAGAATCACATTGAACTTGGAATTTTTCAAAAATAGTTGTAGCAACTCGATTAATAGAAACTGCTTCAAAAGTGTTTGAAGGTTTATTTCCTTTCTGGGCCTCCTCTGCTAGAATTTCAAGGAAAAGAAGTTCCATCAGTTTTGTCCACCTGAATAGCTTGGTCGTCCCTTCTTTGTTGTCCTTACCCATTCTACATTAATATTTTTTTATTGTCAATCATTTCAATATCCAACAAGCTTAAAACATAATAAATTCAATATCCAACAACTTTAAAACATAATAATTTCAAAATCCAACAAACTAATTTCAATATCAATATCAATATCCAACCAATATTAAAAAAAATAAAATATTTAATACTAAAACATAATAACATAGAAACAATAATCCTACGCCCTAAACCTACTAATATTTCTAGCCATATAATTAGTCCACATAGTTTGTGCAATTTCCTCTCTCTTAGAAGACTATTCTCTTGCTTCTTCTCTTTCTTGTCGCTCCATAAGAGTTTGTATTGTCAAATCAGGTTCAAGCTCCTCATATAATCCTTGATTAAGTAAATCACTTCCATTATATGATTATAAATGATACAACAAGCCAAACTATATCTACTTGAGTTTGAAAATTCCAAAATGGTTCAACATCTAACACGTGAAACCGTTTCTTCAAAATCCCAAAAATATGTTCAATTGCGATTTGCAATGAGGAATGACGAAGATTAAAGACTTTCTTTGCATTTTCTGGCCCCTGATCACTAAACACTTTTAAATGATACTGGACACCACGATATGGTGTAATATATCTATTTTGGATGCCATCTCCAGCATCAGCAAGATAATATTTACCTACAATTTTACAAAACATAATTATTATTAATAAATTATGAGCTTACTTGAACTATTTGGTATTTAATGTAAATTCTTACCTTCTAGAATTCTTAATCTTCCTGGGCGTGAAAGTGCATCACTTAAAATATGAGAATCATGTGCATTACCTTCCCAACCAGCTAGAACATAGGAAAATTTCAAATCAAATGTAATGGAAGCTAATACATTTTGTGTCATCCCCCCTTTATGACTACAAAATCTTCCTTGAATACTAAGTGGAGCGAATGCACAAACATGAGTTCCATCTAATGCTCTAATACAATCTTTAAAATAAGGATAAAACCTTGGATCGTTTCTAATTTCATTAGGAGTTGAATTATCAGGTAACCTATTAACTAGTTTATACAATTTCAAAATAGCTCTTAATACAACCCTAAAATAACGATAAATTGTCTCAATTGGTCTATAATATCTAGATCCAATCACTCAAAACCTTACATTAAGACCAATTATACGTAAAAATATAACTATTTGCTCCCTAATATTCACCGACTTTGTTGATTGTAACAAATTGTTCCTATTAAAAATATCACATAAATTAAAAAAGACAATCGATCTCATCCTTATCACATCAATACAATGCTGGTCACCACTATATAAGATACTATTAATATAATTTTCTCTTTCATAATCTCGATTCACACGAGGGTAAGAAGCGATTTTCTTCCTAGTTTTTAAATTTTTAATCCAAATAGTCCCAAAAGCTAAAATTGAAGTCATGACCCCAACAATTGCATTTTGATCTTGATTACAATCCATTTACACAAAATAATGCCACCAAATATTTGATCAGTACAAAAAAAAAATACAAGCTTGCCATAGGATCAAAGGACAAACAAACAAACAAACAAACAAAAGATATAAATGAAAAAAGTAATATATATGAATAACATTATATAAGTAATTTAATTTTTTTAAGTTACATTAAGTAATATATTCCAAAACTAACATTTAATAATTGATTTTATATTTGGTAGTAGAAAGATATTTTTCATTTTTGGAGGAGAAACATAATGAGATAACAGATGCAAAATATTCCTATTATATTTCATTAAAAGTGACTCACATTACTCTCCACTTCATAACTATGGCCACTATTGGATGAATTGGAATTGGGACATAAATTAAATCTACCTCTATTAGTTTTAGAAATTCATTTTCCCAGCATTTATCAAGAAAACCTTTTTATTCAAATTTCCTCAAAAATAGGGCACCATAGGTATTTTTTTTGTCAATATTGTGTATCCTTGAAAATATTCATTACGAGTCTCATTTGAATTTGATTGAAAATAAAAATTGAGTATGTTATTCCATTGACTCTTAACATTTTATTAAATAGAATTCTTACCATATGACAAGCAACTCCATCATCTATGATCTACCATATATATAATTAATAACAAAAGAACTTATTTTAGATCAAGAAACATGTTCCATCTTGTAGAAGACATGATACGACCTCGGCCTTGTTGAAGTGTTCGAGTCATAGAAGAGCCCAAGTTGCCATTTAATACTTCAAAGCTATTGAACTGATCAAAGCAGCACATTAAATCCTTTTTACATCCCTTGGCCGAACCTAGCCTAGTCCAACTAGCTCATTACTTAATTTCATTAATTCAATCTGATTGGGAACATCAAATGGACTGTCCATTGGCGTCACCAATGCTAAGGAAGCTTCAAGGAACTTGCTAGGAAACTTCATGGAAGTTTCAGCTCATTTAAGCTGAACACAAGTGTCCATTTGGTTGCTTAAGCGCCTATTCGGCAAGTCTATGTACTGAGCTATAAATATGAAGTTCTTTAGTTGTATTTCAGACTTTTGTTACTTTGATGAATTTTTATACATTTGTGAATATATGAAACTCTCAAATTTCGTCCAAGACTCAGCTTGACTTATCTAGCTAGCTAGTGGCGTCAATCTTGTTTTCTTGAGAACTTGTCACTCAATTGAGTGTGGTGTTTGAACCATTGATACCTTTGGTTCCTATCTCCTTATGGACAGTAGGTCAAGGTCCCGTTTCCTATCTTCCGGTCCCGTTTCCTATCTTCCATCACCTTATGAGTCTTATAAGATTCGAGTCAATACTTTGATATAGTATTGGTTCTTTCTTGATTCTTAAGCTTAATTTCCCTTCAACTATCATCTTTATTTCTATGCTTTGTTTCATTCTTTAGCCTAACCTTAGCTTAACATATCCTTAAACGCTTTGTAAACTTATTGTTACACCTACAATCAGCTGAACCTATTCAAATTTCAAGCAAGAACAATACTTCTCCATTTTAACGATCGGGCACTTCTATGACTCGAACACTTCAACGAGGCTGAAGTCGTATCATTTGGTATCAGAGTTGGTTAAATCGAGGATTACAGACGTGGTTAGCAATTCCAAAATAGGTTTGTTAAAAAAATTCACAAAAAGGAAGTTGTTTTTGAAGTGCTCAAATTTGTTTCCGATCATCAAGTTTAGTCTGCCCAAAACTAACCCATTCGCCATACTAGCACCATATATTTTGCTTTCAACCTACCTAACCCTAAAACATCATCTACCTTTGTAACCTTTTGAAGCCGACCCCTAGACTAGTAGTTAAGTCTAAATGAGTCTTCTATGAATTTTAAGAGGCGAATTGAGTGAAAAAAAGGCACAGGAGTTGTGAGAGCATTAGAGTGTAGAAAAAGCCAAATAAAGAGTGCAAACACGAGCGAAGTGTCATCTACTATTCTTTTGAGTGAAACGTGAGATACTGTAGTAAGGAATTAAATATACATGTCACAAAGCTCGGAACAAAATATGGCGAAGGGTGGTGGTCTTCGTCCCGTAAGGAATGTAGCAACCGGAGGATGAGTGCCTGATTTAACACTCTAAGCCATTATGCACAAGATGGAGTGCCTGTTTGATAGAAAGCTCGAACCCATCGAAGAACGCTTGGAATGAGTCGAAGAATGATGTAACACCCCTTACCCAGGTTCGATGCTTGAACTGAGTACAAGGCATTACTGGACAATATCACAACCAATCATACAAAGTCGAGCCATAAAATTTTGTTCCAAATTAAAACTTTTTCATAATATATCATACAATCCTTAAAATGGGCCTACGGGGCCCAAAATGTAGTTTGGGAGTGGTCCGAGAAGAAACTGGAAACTTAGAAAAATTTTGGAAATCTAGTTGAAAAACAGGGCACAAGCCCGTGTGAGACAGGGACACGCCGATGTGGGCAGGCCGTGTGGTCACACACGCCCGTGTCCCCAACCCGTGTTCAATTATTGGAAAATTATTTTTCATTTCGAACCTACAGAGGTTTTCACACGGCCGAGCACATGCCCGTGTCCTTGGACCGTGTCCTTCACACGGCCTTAACATGCTCGTGCCCTCACCGTGTGTGAAAAACTGGGCTATTTTGTTTATGACGTCAGCATGCAATTTTTGTCACACGGCCACGGGACACGCCCATGTGACCAGGCCATGTGACGTCCATATTCTCAGAAAATTTCATGCAAAGTTCTCACGCCCTACACACATGGCTGTGGTGGTCAGTCGTGTTGCCCTAAGTTAGGCTATTTTCTAAGCCATCCTTTGCCCTAAAACACATACAAACTTTACCATTTTTAAAACCACATACCATACACAATTTTAGGCGTCTGAATGACTTCATTTAACCATCAATCATCCATTTCAACTTATCCACACACAAACACACCAAATATTCCATGAATTACCTCATAAGGATATATAAATAAACCAATATCATCATTGGCCAAATCACATGACCTTAAATAAAAAAAGACTTATCAAAAGACAATCGCAACAATATATTCAAACCAACATGACACTTACAATACCACTAAGTCCCTATACGTGCCATAGTTTCAAAAGAATTCATATTACAATACCAAAATAACTTTGTGGATAGTGTGGGTGATCCTCCGCTGCTTCCCGATCTCCGAGCTGGCTTGACTAATCTATAAAACAAGGAAAAAGAGAAAGGAATAAGCTTTAAGAAGCTTAGTAAGTCTATATGCAAATAATTAACATCATACAAACTCTCTTAATCACCAAAAATCATATCATCACATATCAACTTACCACATAGCCTTACCAATATCATGTACATACCAAATACATCATTTACATAAACCTAAGTTCACATGCACCCATGTACACATATACACTTGCTCACATTTTCACTGGCTCATAAATACACCTGCACTTACACACCAAATAACCACACAAATCTCTTTTAGTAAGCTTTCCTGTTGAACCCTTCGGAATAACATTCGGTACCCGGTGGTTTCAGCACATAGCTCCTTCAACACATAATCTGGCTCTCATGAACACATGGTGAACTCTCAGTATCACCCATGTGCTTAGCCATTAAATCTCGTAGCTCTCATGTCTACATGGTGTCCACACTAAGAATCACACATGTGACCTGACTACATATAACATAGCTCTCGTGTCTACATGATGTACCCTCGGTAACATACATGTGACCTAGCTATTTTAAACCCGCAGCTTTCGTGTACACATGGTATACACCTAGTATTATGCATGTGACCTAGCTACTCATGAAATTATATTTCGTAGCTCTCTTGTACACATGGCATACACACCGTGTAACACATGTAACCTAGCTACCACATAGCATCTCGTAGCTCTCTTGTACACATGGTGTCCTACCCTTGGAAACACACATGTGACCTAGCTACAAATTATCCGTATCTTTCGTTGTTTCCGAAGGTTCAATTGAGAACACCAAATTTCCATAATTCACCAAATCATAGAAGTTGTCCAACATTATCCATAACATACAATAAATTATATTTATGGAATTAAAATCGATGTATTACTTATATATAAACTTACCTCGATAACAAAATGCGATAATTTACAATTTAGTCCAAAACCTTGCCCTTGCCCCGGTCAAGGTCAATTCCTCGATCTTCACGATCTATAACTACAAATTTAGATCATTTAATCACTACATTATTCAAAATAGCCCAAAATCTTCCTGTAGCAAATTTTGCAATTTGACCCCTAACTTTTTTAATTTTACACTTTAGTCCCTAGGCTCAGTTTATGATTTTCATTCAATTTTCATGTATTTCAAGCCTAGCCAAATAACTTTTCCGCTTATAGCAGCCCCCAAATTCCATCATTTCACAATTTATGCAAACTACATTTCACCTTTTACAATTTAGTCCTTTTTACAATTTTCACCAAAAATCACCTAGTAGAAGTTGTTCATCACACTTTATACTTTCATATTCTACCACCAGCCATCAAAATACATGCATGTCATTCATGGGTAAAATTTTAAACATCAACCCTAGCTTGAAATAGTGGTAGAAATAGCTAAAGCAAGTTACGAGGATTTTAAAAATACGAAAAACATTAAAAACGGGGCTAAAAATCACTTACTATGAGCTTGAGAAGTTGACAAAACCCTAGCTATGGTGTCTCTTCAAATTTGGCACAAGGGGGAGAAGATGGACACCATTTTTTACTTATTTTCCCTTTTTATTTCTTTTATTAACTAATAACAAAATGCCTTTCATTAAAAACCTTTGATATTCCATCCTTCCTTGGGCATTTTTGTCCAAACAAAGTTAAAATGGCCTAATTACCATATAATGACCTCTAATTTAAAATCTCAATTCAATCAAGTACCTTTATAAATTAAAACCCATATTTTTCACCTATTGCAATTTAGTCCAACCTATCAAATTGGACATGCAAACAATAAAATTCACACACCAAAATTTCACATAATTATTCAAACACCCAATGAACATCATAACTCAATCAGAAAAATATTTTAGACTTCAGATTCATGGTTTCAAAACCACTATTCTATTTAGCTCCTAATCCGGACTGTTACAACTCTCCCCCTTTAGGGATTTTCATCCCCGAAATTCTTACCGGCAAATAGGTTTGGGTACTGTTTCCTCATAGCTTCCTTTGGCTCCTACGTAGCCTCTTCCACACCATGCTTTTGCCACAATACTTTCACCAAGGTTACACTTTTGTTTCTCAACTATCTGACCTCTCGAGCCAAAATTTTAATTGGCTCCTCTTCATATGTCATGTCCGGTCGAATTTCAATCTCCGTAGGAGGAATCACATGTGAGGGATTTGAACGATACCATCGTAACATTGACACATGAAACACATTATGTATCTTTTCTAATTCTGGCGGTAAAGCCAACCGATATACCATTGGTCCTACTCTTTCCGTAGCCTCATACGGCCCAATAAATCGTGGGCTTAATTTACCTTTTCGGCCAAATCTCAGTAATTTCTTCCACAATAACACCTTAAAAAATACTTTATCACCAACATGAAATTCAATCTCTTTTCTTTTCAAATCAACATAAGACTTTTGCCGGTCAAAAGCAGTTTTCAAACAATCTTAAATTACCTTCACCTTTTCTTCAGTCTTCCTAACCAAATCAACATCATGTATCTGTTTCTCACTCAACTCAGTCCAATATAATGGAGTTTGACATTTTCAGCCATACAATGCCTCATACGGTGCCATCCGTATACTTGACTGATAACTATTGTTCTAGGCGAATTCTATTAAAGGTAGATACTTTTCCCAACTACTCTTAAACTCTAAAACACAACACCGAAGCATATCTTCAAGAACTTGAATTACCCTCTCGGATTGGCCATCAGTCTACGGGTGAAATGCGGTACTAAAATTCAATTTCGTACCCAATGCCTTTTGCAACTTTTTCCAAAATCTAGAGGTAAACTTCAGATCTCTATCCGATATAATAGACATAGGTACCCCATGTAATCTTACAATTTTAGTAATGTATAATTCAGCCAATTTATTGAGTGAGAAATCAATACGTACCGGAATAAAGTGAGCCGACTTCGTCAATTTGTCAACAACAACCCATATAGCATCTTTCTTTTTCGGTGTCAAAGGCAAACCTATCACAAAGTCCATCGTAATTTTGTCCCACTTCCATTTGAGGACCATTATAAGCTGAAGTAAACCCGAAGGTACCTAATACTCAGCCTTCACTTGCTGACATACACCTTGTTACAAACTCTGAAACATCTTTTTTCATGCTCGGCCATCAATACAGTTTCTTCAAATCATTATACATCTTAACACTACCTGGATGCACTGATAAACACCCACTATGCCCCTCATGTAAAATTTACTGAATCAACTCACCATCTCTCGATACACAAATTCTATCACGGAACATCAAGCAATCATCCGAACTTACTTGAAAATCAGAGTCACCACCTATTTCACACTGAACCCTCTTGGCTTGTAGTTCACTATTATTCTTTTGTGCTTCACAAATCTATTGAAGAAATAGTGGTCTAGCCCTTAACTCCGCTAGTATGGAACCATTATCAGATAATGTCAAACTCGTGTTTAAAGCTCGCAAAGCATACAATGATTTTCTGCTCAAAGTATCCGCAACCACGTTTGCTTTCCCAGGGTGATACTCAATCACTAACTCGTAATCCTTTAGTAACTCAAGCTACCTCCGTTGTCTCATATTCAACTCCTTTTGATTCATCAAGTATTTCAAGCTTTTATGATCGGCAAAAATCTGACATTTCTCACCATACAAATAATGGCAACAAATTTTCAAAGCAAAAACAATGGCAGCCAACTCTAAATCATGTGTCGGGTAGTTCTTCTCATGTGGTTTTAGTTGCCTCAAAGCATAAGTCACCACATTGCCTCCTTGCATCAATACGCATCCAAGGCCAAACAGTGACGTATCACTATAGATCACAAATTATTTCCCCGACTCAGGTTGCACTAACACTAGTGCCTCAATCAACTTAGCTTTCAACTGATCAAAACTTTGTTGACATTTTTCAGTCCACTCAAATTTAACATTCTTTTGAAATAGCTTAGTCATAGGAGAAGAAATTATAGAGAAACCTTCGAAAAACCATCGATAATATCCTGTTAGACCTAGAAAGCTTCTAACCTCAGTCATATTCTTTAGCGGCTTCCAATCAACAATCACTAAAATCTTGCTCGGGTCAACCCGAATACCATCTCCCGAAACTATATGTCCCAAGAATCCAACTTTATGGAGCCAAAACTCACTCTTGCTAAACTTAGCAAACAACTTCTCTTTCCTCAGAATGTGCAGCACCTTTCTCAAATGTTTGGCATGTTCTAACTCATCTTGAGAATAGATCAATATATCATCTATGAATACCACCACAAATTTATCCAAAGGTTGTGATCAGGAGGCACTTCATTCCATCATATTATCACCAAGAGCTCTACCAAAAACTCCAAAACCTTATTCAAGGCACTAGGAGCGTTAAAGATTACTTCAAGGAAATAGAGATTGCTATGATTCGTGCGGATGTCCAAGAAGACCGCGAGGCAACCATGGTGCGATTCTTAGCCAGCCTTAACCGAGAAATTTCCAATATTGCGGAGCTTCAACACTACGTTGAAGTAGTTGACATGGTGCACATGGCCATCAAGGTGGAGAAGCAACTTAGCGCAAAGGATCCGTTCAAGGCTTTTCCAACCCCAATGCCACAAAATGGGGCCAAGGCACTAGCAAGAAAGATCTATCAAATCGTGCTAAGGAGCAAATGGTGCCAGCAAAGTCGAACAAACCAATGGGTGAATCTAGCAAAGGCAAGGCGAGCAAATCATTTTCTAATCGATCAAGGGACATAAAATGTTTCAAGTGCCTCGGGAGGGGGCATATTGCCAGCCAATGTCCTAACTGAAGCAACATTATGGTTCGTACAAACGAAGAGATTGAATCAGAGGAGGAAATCAAAAACGAACCTGATGCTACCACTGATAAGGAGGAGGAGTTAAAATACGCTATTGATGGCAAAATCCTTGTCATTAAAAGGAGCCTAAGCCTTTAAAGTGTGGAGAACGAGTAGCAAAGAGAAAATATCTTTCATACCCATTGCCAAGTACAAGGCAAAGTATGTTGCGTAATTATTAATGGTGGGAGTTGCACCAATGTAGCTAGTACTCTAATGGTGGAAAAGTTGGGATTGCCAACAACTAAGCACCCCAATCCTTACAAGCTTCAATGAGTTAATGATGGTGGTGAGTTAAAGGTGACCAAACAAGTGCTCGTGGCATTTTTGATTGGAAAGTATACGGATGAAGTTCTTTGTGATGTGGTTTGAATGCACGCGGGACATTTGCTACTAGGACGACCATGGCAATTTGATAGGCGAGTTATTCACGACGGATATACCAACTGGTATACCTTCAAACATTCGGGTAAAACTGTGACTTTAGCTCCTTTGATGCCAAAGCAAGTCTACGAAGATCAAATTAAGTTAAAAACTTCTGTGGAACAAGTGAGGGAAAAAGAAAAGAGTGAGAGTGAGAAAGAAAAGAAAACCAAAAAAAAAAGGAAAAATGAGAAAAGAAATTGAAAAGAATGCGAGAAAAGAAAAAGAGGAAAAAGAAGAAAAAGGGATAGAAAAGTTAAATGTGTATGTAAAAGAGAAAAAGTTTCAGAAATCCTACTTGATGAAACAGCCGATCCTTGTGTTGATGTACAAGGAAAACTTTTTTAATACTAATGACTTAGTCAAAAATTTCCCTTATTCTGTTGTGTCTCTTTTGCAATAATTCGACGATGTTTTCCCGGATGAAATCCCTAGTAGGTTGCCACCCATTCAGAGAATTGAGCACCAAATCGATTTTTTTCCTAGAGTCGTCATTCCTAATCGGTTAGCTTACTGGAGTAACCCAGAGGAGATCAAAAAGCTACAAAGACAAGTTAATGAACTTATGGAAAAGGGTTACATCTGTGAAAGCCTTAGCCCATGCGTCGTACCCCGTGTTGTTGGTGCCAAAGAAGGATGAAACTTGGCACATGTGTGTTGACTACCCTGCGGTGAACAAAATAACCATCAACTATAGACACCCTATACCGCATTTAGATGACATGCTTGATGAATTAAGTGGTGTCAAGTTATTCTCTAGAATTGATCTTAAAAGTGAATACCACCAGATTTGGATGCATGAAGGTGATGAATGGAAGGCCGCTTTTAAAACTAAATATGGTTTGTATGAATGGTTGGTCATGCCATTTGACCTAACCAATGCGCCTAGTACATTTATGAGACTTATGAATTATGTTTTACAAGCCTTTATCGGTAAGTTTTGCATTGTGTATTTTGATGATATTCTTATCTATAGCAAATCTTTGGATGAACATGTGTTGCATCATAAATCTGTTTTGGAGGTTCTTTGAAAGGAAACCTTGTATGCCAACCTTAAAAAGTGTATATTCTCTACTAACAAAGTTTTATTTTTAGGTTTGTGGTCAGCTCGGATGGACTCAAGGTGGACTAAGAAAAAGTTAAGGCGATTCGAGAGTGGCCTAGACCAACAAGCATAAGCAAAGCGAGGAGTTTCTATGGTTTGGCGGGCTTCTATAGGTGATCCGTTCCCAATTTTAACACATTGGCCTTACCTTTGACAAGTGTGATCAAGAAGCCATCAGCTTTTCAATGGAACGAAGAACAAGAGAAAGCTTTTAACTCCATTAAAGACCGTCTTACTAATGCACCTTCGCTTGTGTTGCCTGACTTTACTAAAACGTTTGAAATTGAATGTGATGCATCAGGTGTAGGAATTAGAGCTATTTTAACTCAAGACGGGAGTCCCATTACATACTTTAGCGAGAAACTAAATGGAGCCACGCTAAACTACCCAATCTATGATAAAGAAATGTATGCACTCATTCGAGCCTTAAAGACTTGGCAGCACTACTTGTGGCCAAAGGAGTTTGTGATTCATTTTGATCATGAGGCATTGAAGCATATCAAAGGCCAAAACAAACTGAACAAGTGCCATGCCAAGTGGGTAGAGTATTTAGAATCTTTCCCTTATGTTATAAAATATAAGAAAGGTAAGGAAAATATCGTGGTTGATGCACTTTTGAGGAGGTAAACTCTTTTGTCTTACTTAGATTCAAAACTGCTTGGATTTGCATTTTTGAAATATTTGCATGCTTCTGATGTTGATTTTGGTGAATTTTATGCCTCTTGTGAAAATGTTACTGTTGATAAGTTTTATAGGCACGAGAGATTCCTTTTTAGAGAAGGCAAGCTTTGCATTCCGCAAAGTTCCATTTGGGACTTACTAGTGAACGAGGCACATAGTAGGGGCCTCATGGGCCATTTTGGCGTGGGGAAAATTAGAGCATTTCTTTTGGCCGAGGATAAAAAGGGACGTTGAGAGAGTCTGTGCATGATGCATGGTGTGTAAAAAGGAAAAATCAAAGATCAAGCCACATGGGCTATACATGCCACTTCCAATACCCGAGGCACTTTGGATTGACATTTCCATGGACTTTGTCCTTAGATTACCTAGGACTAAAACGAGAATTTTCATTGTTGTAGATAGATTTTCAAAAATGTCTCATTTTATAGCTTGCACAAAAATTGATAATGCTGTTCATATTGCTAATCTATTCTTTAGAAAAGTGGTTCGATTACATGGCATTCTGAAAACAATCGTATTCAACCGTGACATGAAGTTCCTTAGTCATTTCTAGAGGTCGTTGTGGGGAAAGCTTGGAACCAAGCTGCTATTTTCAATATCTTTTCACCCCCAAATGGATGGCCAAATGAAGGTGGTCAATCTCATTCTATCTACTTTGTTGCGAGCTATCACCCGGAAGAACTTGAAATCATGGGAGGAGTCTTTGCCGCATATCGAGTTCGCTTACAACCGATCCATTCATTTGGCAACCAAACACTCGCCATTTGAAATAGTCTATGGTTTTAATCCCTTAAATCCATTAGATTTAACTCTTTTGCCTAATGATCAGCTTATTCATGTAGATGCCAAGAGGAAAGTTGAGTATGTGAAGTAGCTACATCAAAAATTAAGGGCCAACATTGAGGCTGGAACCGAGAGCTACATGCACAAGGAAAATAAGGGACAAAAATGAGTTGTGTTTGAACATGGAGATTGGGTGTGGGTTCACATGAGAACGGAGCGATTCCCAGCCCAACGAAGGTCCAAGCTATTACCATGAGGAGATGACCCATTCCAAGTAGTGGAGCGGATCAATGAGAACTCTTATAGGCTAGACCTTTTAGGTGAGTATAACATCGCAAGCTTTAATATGTCTGACTTATCTCTTTATGATGCAGGTGACGAATTGAGGATAAATCATTTTGAAGAGGAGGGATGATACGGCCACGGTTTGAGACTCACCAAGTGCAAACAATGAGCCTTTGGAGATGCCCTTAGGTCCCATAACTCGAGCACGAGCCAAACATTTTAAGGAGGCTAATTCGGCCCTAGTTGATCAAGTATAGGGCGAGACTATTGTTGGGCACATCGAACGTTCTTAGGGAAGCTTCCCAAGCATGGCTTGTAACCTCTTACAAGCTGATCTAGCTAGAATTTAGCTCATTGAGCTCGATTTCATCACTTTTGATTTATGCATTTTAGTTGCTAGAATAAATTAAATGCGTGTAGTTAAGTTAGTTAATTTAGCTTAAGTTCATAAATGTGTTATAATCTGAACATGATAATTAGATTGTTAAATGTATCCTAGCTATCACATGTTTTTAATGTGTCATAGTTTATTACTTGTTTTCAATATGTCTAAGTTAAGACAAATTAATTTCATGTTCCAATTAATTTGTCTTAGCTGCTGCCAAATTTGATATGTCATAAGCTGATTTAATTTGTTGAATTAAATTGTTTCAGCCACATGCATGAATGCCTTGAATGAAAGGTGAGCTGAGGATTTAGGTGTTTCAAGCAACTCTTTATGGACATCAAAGGATAAAGGTAAGCTGTTGATTCCTTTTTCCAAGCTGCCACTTCGTGGAGACCAACAGCCCTGAGAGCTTTTACACCTGCCGGACATTCTTTTCACACTTGCTGCCCATTTGATTTTGAGCATTCACACACAAAAGCTGCTTACATTTGGCCATTCACACCTAATGGCCGTTGAAGTGCCCAAGCTGCCATTTAATACTTCAAAGCTATTCAGCTGACCAAAGCAGTACGTTAAATCCTTTTTACATCCTTTGGCCGAACCTAGCCTAATCCAACCATCTCATTACTTAATTTCATTAATTCAAGCTAATTGGGAACATCAAATGGACTGTCCACTAGTGTCATCAATGCTAAGGAAGCTTCAAGGAACTTGCTAGGGAACTTCATGGAAGTTTCAGCAGCTCATTTAAGTAGAACACAAGTGTCCATTTGGTTGCTTAAGCGCCTATTCAGCTAGTCTATGTATTAAGCTATAAATATGAAGCTCTTTAGTTGTATTTCAAACTTTTGTTACTTTGATGAATTTTAATACATTTGTGAGTATATTAAACTCTCAAATTTCGTCCAAGACTTATCTTGACTTATTTAGCTGGCTAGTGGCGTCAATCCTTTTTTCTTGAGAACTTATCACTCAATTGAGTGTGGCGTTTGAACCATTGATACCTTTGGTTCCTATCTCCTTATAGATAGTGGGTTAAGGTCCTATTTCTTATCTTCCATCACCTCTCATTCGAGTCAATACTTTGATATAGTATTGGTTCTTTCTTGATTCTTAAGCTTAATTTCCCTTCAACTATCATCTTTATTTCTTTGCTTTGTTTCATTCTTTAGCTGAACCTTAGCTTAACATATCCTTAAATTCTTTACAAACTTATTAATACACCTACAATCAACCGAACCTATTCAAATTTCAACCAAGAACGATACTTCTCCATTTTAACGATCGGGCACTCCTACTACTCGAACATTTCAACGAGGCTAAGGTCGTATCAAGACACAAATTATTTGAAGCAAGAGTGGCAGTAACAGGATGACATGCAAATCTATTCAAATAATTTAATGTTGTCCTAACTCTCAGCTAGTCTCAAAGAGCCAATAGGCATAAATAAACATTTTTTTCTTAATTCCATAAGTCCGTGACATTTGGAGTGACTACTGGTACTAAAATCATATTCATACCACTGCTAAAATTGCATTAAGGATTGACAGATTCACATTTAAGAAGATTTAAACATTCAATGTGTAACACCCCAAACCTGGCCTAGACATTATGACTAAATTTGGTGTGTCACATTGTAGTGCTTTTTCAAAAACTTGATCTTGTTGATAAAATCCTATTTGAAGGTTAAGAAAACATTGTTAGCAAATGGGACTACTTGAAAGAAGTCAGAGTACTTACCAAAATCAATGACAAAAGAAAAGAAAGTTGCGATAGAGAGATCGACCGATTAGTTGTTGAATCGAAGACGGAAGTGAAGAAGTAAGGGATGCAATAAAATGGCTTAGGTACTAAAAAGAAAGAGGTGATAATAGGAATGATTTGAAAAGAACAGAGAAGGGAAAAGGTAATGTGTATTCGGTCACCAATGCCAGATGAAGAGAAAGACAACCATCACCAAAAAGAATCGAGGGAGGGAATGAAGAGTATATTCGGCCAAAAAAGAGAGACTTACGATAAATCGAAAATAAAGAGTAAGAGATAAACAAAAGGAAAATTTTGGCACACAAGGAAACAGAGTTGACAGAAACCAAAACTATTTTGCCAAAACAACCAAAAATGAAAGAAAACTAAAAGCATACCACCAAAACCGAAAGAAAACTAAAAGCATACCACCAAAACTGATAATGTTCATAAACCCCCTAGCCGAATTCTCAAAGACTAGAGTCCATGTTTGGCACAATCACATTCTCTCATATCAAATTCCTTAGTTCTTTCCATAATATCCTCCTTGATTTACTCCTCAACACCATTCAAATTCAAACACTCATGACCAATTCAACCCTAGAGTTTCAATTCAACTCCACTTCCTACACAGTTCAAGCAGCAAAATAAACTCTTCATTGTGTAACCTAGGACTCGAACTCTAGTCCCCCAGCAAAAGCAACACGCCACCACCACTAGACTACAAGCTCATCTTATGTCACCTTCCTCCTACAATTATTTATAAAGCGTACAAGCCAAAGTCTGAGTTCACTTAAATAAATAAAACAAAAATTCTACTTATGCCAAGACTTGAACCTCTGACCCCATGAACACTCCACACACCACTTACCACTAGACCATTAGGCTTTTTGTGTCACATTTTAACCACAAATATTCTTAAAGCCTACATGCTAAAGCCAAGGTTCACTTAAGAAAAACCAAAAACTTTGTAAAAGCCAGTGCTTGAACCCAGGACTTCTCCACACTTCTCGGCACACTTAACCACTGAAGCAAGCCTCCATCTATGTCACTTTTTGCACACCAAGTATTCATGTGCCAACTTCCAAATGCTCCCCAAGCTCAAGGCCCATTTCTTCTAGGCCCAAAATTTGGGGCATTACACAATGGCTATTGAAGGAAAAAGCTACATGGAGATAATTAGAAATAGATTAATATAATACCAAGCTTAAACATACACTTGTCATTTACTCAATGAATAAGAAAATATATTGTTGCCCTTGTAATCTTTGGTATATAGACATTATCGACAAGTCACATTTGCAAAATGAAGAAATGGTTTACTCTAAAAATCTTATGAACTTTGTGTTTTGATTTTATTTTACCAAGTTTTCAAAAACCCTAAAATAGATGGTGTTTTTGTAGGATGCAGTCAATAAGTCCCCTTAAATTCTTAAATCCAAAGATAATATGTTTAAGTACAAATTCAATGAGATTAATCTCTTTTCCCACAATCATGTATTACAAATCTGCCGTTAGAAGAGAACCAGCATAGCAAGTAAGACCCCTGCCCAAATCTTGGATACTGATAGATCTAGCAACCTAAGACCCAAATCTATTCATACAAAGGCATTTTTCTTGACACCTTTGCAACAAATTAACAAAATCCTTCAATATAAAACATACAGGAGGAAAAGCAGTAGAGAAATGAAATAATAGTTAAAGCTTCTAAATTTTTTTAAAAGCTTAAGACTTTGCCATTTAAAACAAGATATCTATCATCAAAATTCCACCCAAGAAGAACAAAACAATAGAGAGAAAAAATAAGGAGGGGCACACCCAAGAACAGATCTCGACCATTCATAACAATAAAGAGAGAAAAGAAGAATAGAAACTGTTGATAACAAGCACACACAAAAAGAAGAAGCAGACCCAAAATGAGGAGGAGAGGCTGACGCTAATGGACGGAGAGGAAAGGAGAAGGACTACTCTATGATGAGGATGAAGGAATGGAAATTGTCTTACAGGAATAAAATCTATAAGACATTTATGTGAAAAAGGGGATATTTTCTCGTATTTTTGAAAAATTCCTTTTTGGTCAAACAAACACGATAAAAGAAGGAAAGTATTTTCCAGAAAGTAAACTATTGGCAAACAAATGGAGCCCAAGATTATTTCCAATTTTTTCCAATAGTAGCTCTGTGAATCTCCTCTCCGGTCACCACCTCCTCTGAATCAACAACGAAAACCTTGACCTTTCTTGTCCACTATCGTTAAACCCACCACTCGTTTCTAAAATTCCACGGCCTCGCCCCACTGCTGGTGTTCTACCAGTATCTATAGGTCAAAGGCCTCCATCTCCACCTAGTTCTGCACAACCGCCTTCTCCACAGAAGAATCTCCTCCAATAATCGCACATTCCTTTGGCCCCGTTGAACCCCCTACACAAAGATATGATCCATGTCCATACATCCCACATTTAAAGCACACATTCAAGAGTGATTCATACTCCACCTTTTGAGTTCTTCCACTAATTCAGATCTTAGAGACTAGAGGCTTCTGCAGATCAAAAACCATTGCTAATCAAGCAAACTTTCCCCTCTGCACCGCATCCGTATGAATATCCAATTTGATGACCGATCCAACTAATTGTCCAATTGCCCTGAGTTGGCAATTTGAATAAAATACCTCCAACAGTCCAGGTAAACGAAGCCAGACAACCTAATTGTCCATCGTTATTAATCGAGAACATTGATGCCCTTGGCCTCATAAATAGATAGTGTCCAAAAATAACCCATGGCCCCCAAAAAATCACCCAATCAAGATTGTCCTTATTCTGGAACCAAACAAGGAAGAAATCATTTTCCAAGTCCATGAGTTGAAATAGATTTTTAAGATTCCATGATGTTGACACCCTATTATTCAAGGCATTGAAGCCAATTCTCCTCCCAAGAAGTTTTACAATAACTGTCAATGACATTTTCCTATAGATAAATTGGCTAACCCGATCGGAAAATGTGAGCGATGGTATGCCATCAAAAAACTCCATAACCACATCCCAATCCTTCAACTCAAAATCTTTATCCATTTTAATTGGTTAATCTGACTCTACAGACACACCCATTAACGTTGCCTTGTATGAAGCTTTCGCGTTCTCCACAAGATGCATTACATGTCCACTTCCGTCCACAGTTGGGTTGTCCAAATCTGGAGGGAAATCCATCCTTCTATGAACCATATTCGTTACCCTATCAATTCCATTATTCAAACCCGAGGAATTCAAACCTACTGTGAAGTCCACTGAAGACAAAGTTTTAGTCATTTTTTTTGATAATAACTATAATAAAACAATTTCTAATCATAACTAAACTATTTGTCTCATATTAGAAAAAAAACTAATTTATTATAAATTGATATTGTTTGTTTGAGTTGCATTCGGTTCGATTCCATCAGTTTTTTGGATTTTTTAAACAACCTATGATAATTCAATTTAGTTTGGTTCAATTCGATTATTGATTTTTCCATACCATTTGGATTTGGATTTTTGAACTTATTTTAACAAAATGGATTTTTTAGGTCTTTTCTAGACATTATTTAATAAAGTTTCATAGTTTTTTTCATATATATTTATACGATAATTAATTTTTTAGGTAAATAACAGATAATTAATATTTGCTATATAAATTTTTAGAAAAATATTTTTTTACAGAATTTTTAAGTTCATTTCATTATTCAAAACATAATATTTTTATTTCTACATTATAAAAAATGAAAATAATTTTAGTTATAAATTAAATAAAAAATAGAATATGATTTGGTTTAAATAAGTGCTATTTCAAAAACCATTGTTGGATGTACTGAGGGGTACCTAGTTTTTCTTGTCTAATCCTATTCATTGTTATTAATTTAAAATAAAATAGTTTCTATATAGTATAAAAAATTGCAAAGGGAATGAAAGAAGCAAAGGTTTCTAAAAATCAAATTATTCTTTGAGAAGCCAATTTCTCATTTCACATCTCCAAGTTCTCAACTTTCTTTTTTAAGTTAAAAACCTAATATAATATGATTTTTGATAAGCTATTTTAATAATTTATGTGACTTTATTAATATTTAAATAAATATAATTTATTATATTTATAAAAATGCTTCTATTCATTCATATGTAAAATATTGGCATCAGCATTGCTATTAGTGCATGAGGATGTGACTTGATGCTTGCTCAAGCCTAACTCGGCCCGAATATGGGCCTATTCTTTGGTCCTAATATTTTTGAGAAACTATCCCAAATTTCGAGCGATCCTTCGACCCTAAGCTGGTAGCCCGACCTATGAACAAGTCTAGGGGCTATAGGTAGTTCTAAACATTATATTAAAAAAAACAAATATGATAAGAACCTATAATGAGATTAATGTTAAAAAATTCTTAAAAATCATAAAGATTAAAATAATTATGTAATTTCATTAAAGCATTATATTAGAAATTAAAAATGGAAATTAATTATTTAAAATTTTTTATTATTAATTATAAGAAAACCATGTTGAAAATTTAATTTAAAAATGGAATCCACTTTAAGTAAAATTAAAAAAATAATTTTTGAAAGAAAAAAAAATATTTTGGAACTTAAAGAATTAACCTACAATTCAGAGTTTCTATTTTTGCTTATATATCTTCTTTTATAATATTTACTAATTATTGAGTACATAACCTAAAAATGCCAAAAATTAAAAACAATTACCAAACTAGGGCATATTTTCAAAAAATTACAGGACTAGGTCGATATTACAAAAACCCTTCTAGCCGAAAGTATTTTTAGCATATTTGCAGGAAAACACTTCCAGCTGGAAGCGCTTTTGCCATATAAGCTGAAAATGCTTCCAATTGGAAGCGTTTTCCCCCTAACGACTATTTTTCCCGATGGCTCCCCCACCCCCCAAGAGTCATCTTTTCTTTTCTATATACCATCCTCCATTTTATTTTTTCATTCAATTCAATACCAACTCTCTCTCACATTCTCAAATCTCTCTCAAATTTCTCTCAATTCGCTCCTCATTTCTCTCTCAAATCTCTTTTTATTATTATTAAAATTATCTTAAGCTTTTCATAAAATATTTTTTCTATTACAATTTATTTCATGTTTTCTAAAATTAAAAGTTGCACAATCTCTAATTCGTTTGGATGACAAGCACATTTCTATCGATCAATTGTTGTAAGAATATTTTTGCATTATATTTAATTTAATTTAATTTAAATATTTTCTTGTTATATTGGAATTTAATATTTTGTATTTTTTTAATATATAGGTGGAAGATCAAATTTTGAAGACGTATATTCGTAATCTACCTGTTCCTCCATCACCTTTAATCGGATCTTACTTGAGATATGTCAGATTTTTGCACGTGGCCCTTATTAGTCGAGTTGTAAATTGGACCCCACAGTTGTAAGCATGTTGATGGAAAGGTGGAGACCCAATACACACACATATCATCTTCCATACGGCAACGGTACTATCACTTTGGAGGACGTGCACTTACAACTCAGGTTACAGGTGGATGGATAGGTAGTGACTAGGGTAGTTCAGGCAGCTGATTGGAGAGATGTATATGAGCAACTTTTGGGGAGGGTTCCGAAAATGATTTATGGAGCTTGGATAGATATGAATTGGTTAAAAAGAAATTTTGGTGGGCTCGATAAGGATTTGACTGAAGTCTAAAGAGAACAATACGCTCGAGTGTACATCCTTATGATTATTGGGGGTCTCCTAATGCCCAATAGGTCACAATATCTTGTCCATTTAAGGTGGCTTCTAAAACTCGTCGACTTTAGAGAAGTGGGCGAACTCAATTAGGGGTCAGCCGTGTTGGCGACCTTGTACCGAGAGATGTGTTGGGTGACTGTACTACAAAAAATCAAAATCAGTGGTTGTGTATTACTATTACAATTATGGGCATAGTACCGACTTCCATTTTTACGTTCTGGAGCGGACTACCTTTATACATTCCACTCGTAACAAGGTAAAATTCATTAGATAGAATGTACATTACCATTGGTCAATCCCAACATCTGGCACGTTAAGGTGCCATTGGTAATGTACGTTACATGGAGATGCACGAGCCAGATAGAGTGTTATGACAATTTGGGTTTAGGGAACCAATTCCACTGACACTACAATACATCAAAAATCTACATCATAACGACTTGCAGGGGAGAACGGATATGACTGGCCTACATTCCACACGCAATATATCAACATTTGGAATAATAGGTATAAGTTTTATCTACTCGCGAGACTATTCTCGCACTTGAGTTAGCCTACTATTTGGAATACATGCCATGGTTTAGGGTCCATGGCAAGTGATTTATGCTAGGTGAAAAGGCGAGGGGTAGGCAACCACAATTGAGGAGGCCATGCCAAAGCTGTTGAGGTGAGTCTATCTTTTATACCTACACAACAACCGACACCGATGGCCGTACCATCCCTCAGCCAGTATGACTACAATGACAAGCAGTTTTAGAGGAAAAATCCTTTCCCACTTTTAAATCACCCGAATCCAACAAAGAACTTGCATGGCCCGATCTTCCGTGTGGTAGTTCTGTAAACTCCAACGTATATTCTACTAATAGGTCAACATTATGCATGTGGGCTGGAGGTGAGTACGCCCTGAACCCTGGATCTTCTTCAGCATCTTCGTCTAAACCTTCACCGTCTGAGCCTCTATCTTTTGGTTAAGTTGGAACTAGCTCTGATTTAGAAAATAATGCAACTTTTGAACCATCGACACCGGGCTCCCTAATTAGATTGGTATCAAATTTTATGCCCTCTTCATTCTGGACCCCATCGACATCTCTAGGGTCGGAGGTCCCCTTATCGTTAGACGTCATAGAGAGTATATCATCCCTTCTTGTATAGTTGTTGAAACAACCAAAATCACCTGTCAATTTCTAACCACTGGAACTTGATGTCATTCCCTTGTAAGTGTTCCCAGTATTGAATATCGGCTAACCGAAGTTCAAATAAAAATCACTATGTGTCGTACAAGGTTTAGTATTCCATGTTACCACGAAACCCCGGTTGTTCAATGTGTTGCCTGCCACAGCTAAAATCTAAGGCTGAAATAGTTGAGTGTCTTCCCATTGATGATTCTGGGATATCATAATGGGAACTTTTCAATAAAGCAGTGGACCCACCATTAAGTGTCAAAATATACCTAAACTACCACTACAATTGGCAACAGGTCATGTAATTGATTACCATTCGAGGAAAAAGAATGTTGTTGCCGATGCTTTTAGTAGAAATCAATGATTAAATTGATAGTGTTGTTTCCTCAGGTTAGTATATGTGATGATGGTAGCCTATTGACTGAATTAAAAGTTAAGCCCGTATTTCTTGATCAAATTAAGGAAGCACATTCAGTCGATGTTAAGTTAGTAGAGAAAATGAAGCTTGTTCAGTAAGGTTATATTAAGAGTTTCAGCACTGATGTGAATGATTGCCTTCAATTTCACAATTAACTCTGTGCCCCTAATAATGTTGATTTGAAAAGAATAATTTTGCGCGAGGCTCATGAAAGTCCTTTTACTATGCACCCTAGTAGTGAAAAAATGTATCGTGACTTGCGAGAATCATACTAGTGGCCCAAAATGAAAAGATAGATTGTGGAGTATATCGCTAAGTGCCTGACCTACCAGCAGGTAAAAGGCAAGCATCAAGTTCCCACTAAATTGTTTTAGCCTACCTCTATTCTAGAATGGAAATGGGAAGAATTTACCATGGATTTCACAATTGGTTTTCTGATATCACTAAGTAAAAGAAATGCAATCTGGGTGATTGTGGATTGACTAACAAAGTCTGCCCACTTTTTAATTGTGAAAACTGTCTGGTCACTTCTGAAGCTACTTGAAATATATTCGTGAGAAGTTGGACTCCATGGTGTACCTGTGTCTATTATCTCAAGTCATGGCCCATGTTTTACCTTGAGATTCTGGAAGCAGTTGCAGGAATCATTGGTTACAAGGTTAAATTTTAGCACAACCTTCCATCCTTAATTTAATGGCCAATCAGAGCAAGTTATTCAGGTTTTAAAAGATATGTTAGGAGCCTGCATTATTGATCTCAAATTTGGTTGGGAATGTTATTTACAGTTAGTTGAATTTTTGTATTCCAATCAAGCATTCAGATGGCTCCATATGAAGCTTTATATGGTCAGTGGTGTAGAACACCCTTATGCTATTTAGAATTGAGTGAAAGGAATGTAATAAGGCTAAAGTTGATTTAGGAAGCAAAAAATGTAGTAAAGTTTATCAAGGGCAGACTAAAATAGTTCCAGATAGATAGAAATCCTATGTTGATCTGAAGCAAAAAGATATCAAATATGTTATAGGCGATAGGGTATTTTTGAAAATCTCTCTGTAGAAAATTATTTTGCGTTTTGGTCACAAAGGAAAGTTGAGTCTCAAATTTATCGAGTTATATGAGATATTGAAAGAGTCAAACTGTTTGCTTATTGTCTAGCTTTACAGTCGGAGTTGCAAAAGATCCATGATTTTTTAAATGTATCCATGCTTTGAAGATATCATTTTGATCCATCTCATGTTATACCAATACAAACAATTGAAGTTTAGGCTAATCTGTCATATCAAGAGAACTGGCAGATATATTAGCTCCAGAACTAAAAGAGCTAAGATATAAGCACACACCACTTATAAAAGTTTTATGGAGAAGCCATAGAGCGAAAGAAGTGACTTGGGAACCGAAAGAAACAATGACATTCCATTATCCCACCTCTTTCTAGGTAAATTTCGAGGATAAAATTTTTCAATAGGGAGAATTGTAATAACCCGATTTCCAGTGGTGAAAAATGCAATTTTTGGACCCCGTTTTCGTAAACTAAGTCCGTAAATATAAATTGGGATATTTACAAAGTTAATGTATAAATGAATTGAAATTCGGTTAAGTAATTTACCCAAAATTATGTTTAATTGAGGCTTAAAGACTAAATTGTAAAAGTAAAATCACTATAGGTTTTTAATTGGCAAAAAATTTAGAGATCTAAATTGCAATTAACAAAAGGTCCAAAATAATAAATAAACAATTTTTTTATAATGGATAATGGATGATGATGGTAATTAGCATTAGGATTGATTAATTATGATTAAAGTAAGTTAAACCATGATTTACATTAATTAATTAATTAATTAGGACTAAATTAAATAATTAAACTATAAAAGACAAATTTAGTGGAAAGAAAGATGAATTCATGATCTTCTTCCACCAATTGTCCATGCTTGAAGAAGAAAACTCCCTTGTGAGAGCTTAAAACAATCGGCCAACAATTAGGTAAAGCAATTAAGTGTTTTACTTGAAATTTTTATAGATTTAGGGTCATGAGAGCTTGATTTAGCTACCCAGTACCGATTTGTGAAACTATTAAAGTTTTAGAAAGTTGTCATTGTTGAGAATCGAATGTTTTAGGTGTTAAATTGATAGAAATTAATATTAGTTTAAGAAAATGACTTAATTGTAATGTCTAATTGTTAGTTTCGTATATTAGAGACCAAACTGAATAAAATAAAAATTTATTATGAAATTTTGGTAGCAATAGAAAGTAGAAGGTCCCTAATGAATATATGTAAAATCATATTTTAATTCAAAGGTCTAGATCAAAAGTTATGCTTGTCTCGAGTTTAGGGACTAAATTGAATAAATTTCAAAATATGTATGACTTTGTAATTGAATGTAAACTGTTATGGAATTTCATATTGTGTACTATTGGATTGTTATTCATAGCTAAAGATGATGCAGAGCCACCAAGAAGGAAAGAAAGGAGAAAGCCAAGGATGAGTAACTCGAATCTTTAATTTGTATTTCTAAATTCGAATCACTATAATTTTAACACCCCTTACCCGAGTCTGACGCCAAGATAGGGTACGAGGCATTACGAAACTTGAACACACTTACACATACAAACTGAATCATAAATATCTGTTCAAATTAAAAAATTTTAATACATAATCATATTGTCCATATTACAGGCCTACGAGGCCCTAAACATACATTGGAGGTGATTAGGGACTAAATTGAGAACTTTCGAAACTTTTACAACACATGCAAAAATTTTATGTTTTGGTGAGTCACACGCCCGTGTGGGAAGGCCGTGTGATCACACACGCCCGTGTGGTTCAGGACACGCTCGTGTCCTCAACCCGTGTAACTCTCTATTTATGACATCATCAACCAACTAGGGTCACACGGCCAAGTCTGTAACAGCCCATTTTTTAGTCTGATCAGAACGAGTGGTTTCGGGACCACTTAACCGAGTCAAAAATATCTATTTTATTATTTTTAATAATTTTTCAGCATGATAGTATTACAGTGTAAAAGTTTCGTAAAGAAATTTTACCGATTAAACGGTTAATTCAGTAAAAAGGACTAAATCACGTAAGGCGATAAATATGAGTTCTATTATTAAAGTGACCTATTTGACTTTGGCTTTATAAATGGGAGTCCTTGCATGGTAAATATACCATTGCTAATTGGTATGGACGGTAATAGGTTGATTAAATGACTTTAATTGTTAACTTATTAAAGGTTAATTTTGGCATTTTGTAAATATGTGGTAATTAAATAAAATAAAACAAATTAAAGCTTTATTCTCATCTTCATGCACCGAATATGGAAAAGAAAAAGGATGGAATATAGCTTGTTAAGGTTCGGCTATATTGATGCTAAATTAGAGGTCCGTTTTTGTTCCGTTTTTGATAATTTTTACATTTTTGTGATCGTTGCTTAGTAATCTATCATGCCCGTACCTCAATTTCTGGAATTTTTGATATTTTTGGAAGATTCCATCATCGAATATAGGTATTTTTGGATATTTCTTGATAGATTATTGATGGTTGTTTGTAAATATACAATTTTTATAAAGTGATTTTTGACAAAAATGTTTAAAAGGGGTTAAATTGGAAAATGTTAAAATGTGGTGGTTAGAAATGTGAATAAAATGGAAATAGGGGTTGTTATATGGATATATGAAATTTGGCCATAATGGATTTTGGCCTAATTGTGCAAAATTTCCATTTTTGTACAAAAAGGATTAAATTGCAATGTATTTAAAAGTATAGGGGCAAATGTGAAATTTGGTAAATATTTGTGAATTGGATTAAATTGAATTGTATAGTTACTAAAAGTATTAAATTTGTTATATATTTAGATCAAGAGAAATAATTATCAGAATTAGATCGAGGAAAACAGAAAATAGACGAATAGTCTATGGATATACGAGGTAAGTTCATAAATAAATAATCATTTTTTATTTCATATAAAAATGTGTTTATTATGTTGATTTGAATCTTAGTAAAATATATATGTGTATGTGCCGAATTAAATTAAGCAATTAATGACTTAATTTAAGTATGAGTTGACTTAATTATGTAGTTATAAATCTCGAACAATTATTGAGGATTGTACAGGATAATATGTCATAATTTGTGAGCTTCCGAGATGTGATTTCGTGTAAGACCCTGTCTGGGACGGTGGCATCAATATATGATTTCGTATAAGACCATTTCTGGGATGTTGGCATCGATTTGAGATATCGTGTAAGACTGTGTCTAGGTGTAGCACCCCTATCTCGTGACCATCACAGAAACAGGTAAGGAGCGTTACTAGAGTTTCAGAACAGATTAGAATAGAACATTCACAGTTAGTAAGATTCAGACAATATAAGACCTCAAACATGCATAAAGGTAAGGTCGGGACTAAACCGAACACAATCACAAACTTTAGAACACATGAAAAATTTTCCAAATTTAGGAGGTCACACACCCGTGTGACCAGGTCGTGTGCCTCACACGGGATCCAAGCACGCCCAAGCACTCAGACCGTGCCAAAATAGAGCAGGCATACTGACTTTTCGCCACGGCTACAAGACACGTCCGTGGGTCTGGGCCGTGTGAAACTTTGTGCCAATATTGGAAAATCAAAACGGCCATAAGGCACGCTCATGTGCCCTAGCCATGTGGCACTAAGTTGATTTGGTTCAAGTCATGCTTTCCACCCACTAAAGGTCATTCCCTACAAGCCAATTCATGCTACATCAATATCACAATTTCAACTATATTCAATGCCTAAAGCACACCTCAACATGATCAAACCATTCACATACATACTTAATTTCAAATCTGACACCAACAATTCCATAACTTAACCAAAGTTCAAGACTAAACATGATGCACCTAGCTCATTCATACCATATCCAATTCTTACCATTCATCACATTGACATGATTCAGGAAGATCAAAACATACAAATCCATATAGCCATTATAAGTTACTCAAATTGGCATCACAAGTCATATACCAAAAAAAAAACACAACATATCATTTAATAGTCAACTCTCATGGCCTTACAAATAAACATATCCAAGCTTAAGACATAGACACTCTAGCCTACATTAATTATGGTTCTAGCAGTTGCTAAAAAGGGTCGCCCTAGGATTAGGGGTACATTGCTATCTTCATCTATGTCTAGAACAACAAAGTCGATTGGAAATATAAATTTATCAATTTTGACAAGCACATCTTCGATTATACCCTTAGGAAATCTAATGGTTTTATCAGCCAATTGGATGCTCATCTTAGTTTGTTTAGGTTTCCCAAGACCTAGTTGTTTAAACAATTTATATGGCCTTACATTAATACTAGCCCCCAAATCAGCTAAGGCATTTTTAACATCTAAGCTACCAAGTAAGCAAGGAATTGTAAAACTCCCTGGATCTTTTAATTTGTTGGGCAGCTTATTCTATAAAATAACTGAACACACTGCATTCAGTTCCACATAAGATGTCTCATCTAGCTTTTGTTTGTTCGTCAGTAGCTCTCTTAAAATCTTTACGGCGTTTGGCATCTGTGAAAAAACTTCAATAAATGGTAAGTTAATATGTAATTTCTTTAAAAGTTTAAGAAATTTACCGAATTGTTCATCTGTTCGATCTTTCCTTAACGTATTAGGATATGGGATACGAGGCTTATATTCTTTGACAATTGGCTCTTCGTAACTTACCTTGTCTTTACCTTTACTTACCTCAGTTTCCTTACTTGGCTTTGCTATGGTTTTGGCTAACCCTCTTTTATCAATCGTGTCGATGGCATAGAGTTGTTCCTTAGGGTTAGTTTCAGTGTTGATCGGCAAACCTCCTTGTGGTCGTTTAGAAATTAACTTAGCGAGCTGGCCTATTTGAGTTTCAAGTCCTTGAATGGATGCTTGTTGGTTCTTAAATGCCGTCTCGGTGTTCTGGAAACGGGTTTCTGACACGATGATAAATTTTGTGTGCATCTCCTCAAGGTTCAGCTTTTTCTCTTGTTGGAACGATGGTTGTTGAAATCCCGGAAGAGGTGGTTGCCTTTGATTTCCTTGTCCTCCCCATGAGAAATTTGGGTGGTTCCTCCAAACTGCATTGTAAGTATTACTATAAGGGTTATTTTGGGATCTAAAATTATTACCCATATAGTTGACTTGCTCGGTTTCCATGCCATGTCTATGGGAGGAGTAATCAGAATTGTACATGTTTCTTTGGTTTGAGTTGCATTGCATCACTAGGTGTACCTGCGTAGAACCGACAAAATTATCAATCTTTTTATTAAGGAGTTCTATCTGATTAGAAAGCATGGTGATTGCATCAATAGTAAAAACTCTGGTAGCTTTCTGTGGCTTTGTTCTCATGACTTGCCATTGATAGTTATTCGTGACATCTCTTCTATAAACTCGTAAGCTACTTCTGGTGTTTTGTTGTTCATTGTTCCACCGGTGGCTACATCAATCATTTGCCTCATCGAAGGATTCAAACCATTGTGAAAAGTTTGAACTTGTAACCATAGCAGTAGACCATGGAGAGGGCACCTTCTCAGTAGATCCTTATATCTCTTCCAGGCATCGTAAAGTGTTTCTAAATCCATCTGCACAAAAGAAGAGATATCATTCCTTATTTTTGCCGTTTTAGCCGGCGGAAAATATTTGAGCAAAAATTTTTCGGTCATTTGTTCCCATGTAGTGATAGACCTTCGTGGTAAAGAATTTAACCACTGTTTAGCTTTATTTCTCAAGGAGAATGGGAATAACCAAAGACGAATGGCATCATCAGAAACACCATTTATTTTAAATGTGTCGCAGAATTCCAAGAAATTGGCTAAATGAGCATTAGGATCCTCATCCTGCAAACCATCAAACTGAACAAACTGTTGTATCATCTGAATAGTGTTAGGTTTCAGTTTAAAATTATTTGCAGCAATAGTATGCCTAACTATACTAGATTCAGTACCAACCAAATTAGGTTTAGCATAATCATACATAGTGCACAGAACAGGATTTTGCTCAACAGGATTTGCGGCAACTACAAGAGGTAGCTGATTATCGTGATTTGCCTCCATTTCTTCAGTAGGTTCAAGTTCTTCTTCTTGACTTTGTTTTGGATATTGCAAGCTTCTTCTTATCTCTCTGCGAGTTCTACGAACTGTACCATCTAAATCATCATCAAGCAATAATGGTCCTCCTAGGTTTCTTCTAGTCATAAACTAGGGATACCTAGAAGGGAAAGGTAAAAAGACAATTAGAAACCCAAAATAAAAAAACAGAAAATAATTTACAATAGAAGTAAAAATAGCTAAAGTAATAGGAATCGAGTGTTCCTAATATCTTAGTTCCCCGGCAACGGTGCCAAAAACTTGATCTCGTGATGATGAAGTAATAAAAATTGATCGCACCTATAAACTAACTAATATCACGATAAAGGCAAGTGCACCTATCGAATAGTAGTATAGTTAGTGGCAAGACCGGAATATCGAATCCAAGCAACTAAAAGTACTAGTAATGACTTTCTTCCTTTTATCTAGCCTAAAAATAAAGAGGTGGTTTGTGTAAACTAATTAACACTAAACTAAACTAAGGATGCGACAAAGAGTATATTGGGAAATTGCTTTTGGGAAAACTGATTGATGAGGGCAATACCTAAGGAAGAATCCACCTAGACTTCACTTGTTATCTAACTCTAA
The DNA here is from genome assembly GCA_020496765.1 of Gossypium stocksii. Lineage (NCBI taxonomy): Eukaryota > Viridiplantae > Streptophyta > Magnoliopsida > Malvales > Malvaceae > Gossypium > Gossypium stocksii. The sequence goes on from CM035624.1 coordinate 51,869,718, forward strand.
ACTAGACGATTTCTTCATTTGACTTGAGCCGTAGAGATCCTTAAATTATGTTAATACCTCCGTCGAGGATAAGAACAACTAATCCTAGGTTGATTAATTGAAATCTCTTTCTAATTAAACCCCTAGTCTTGCATTAACTCGATCTATGGCTCCCCATATTAGATTTGACTCTAATCCGGAAGATTTTCGTCGTCCTATGTTTAGGATTGCGATCAACTCCACTTAATTGTGTTGGATCTACTCCTATACAGGGACTTTTGCTCCTCTGTATAAGCACATTCGACTTGAATTAATATCCCAAAAATATTAATTCAAAAGTTAAAAACACAATTAAGAACAAATCAAATATTTATCATATAGTTCAAATAACAATAACAAGATTCGTCTTAGGTTTCATCCCCCTTAGATATTTGGGGTTTTAGTTCATAATTATAAAAAGAAACATCTCAGAATAAATAAAATAGCAAAACATAAGAAAACTCAAAACCCATGAAAGGATAGAAGGGAGATCCTGTGTCTTGATGTAGATCATGGCTTTTGAGATGGATCAATTAGCTTTCCTTCGAGGAATTCCCTGCCTCTAGCTCTCCGTCTTGGCAGGAGGACTGAGTTGGTACTGTCTTGTACTATCCCCTCTACTATACACCCTTGTAGTTGTCTCCTAGGGTCTTTATATAGAGTTTAGAATGTCTTTCTTAGCCCCTAAATAGCCTTTTTTGAGTGAAATTAAACTTCATCACGACAGGGACACACCTGTGTACCATGCTCGTGTCAGTCAATATTGGGCTGTGTTTAAGCTTGTTAGAGTGGCACGGCCATGTGGGTTGTCCGTGTGAATCAATTCTAGGCCATGCTCGAGCCTGTTTATATGGCACGACCGTGTGACACGCCTGTGTGGTGAACTTTTAGGCCGTGTTGATTCCTTACTTTGGCCCATTTTCTTCCTTTTCGGCCCGTTTCTTGTTCTTTTCACTCCCTTAAGCTCACCTTAGTATAAAACATGAAATTAAATGTTTAGGAGCATCAAATTCCACAAATCAAGGAATAATTCATCCATAAATGTGCTAAGCATAAGGTAAAAACATGTATAATTTACGGTTTATCATGCATTTTCATTAAAAACCACCTAGTAAAAGTTGTTTATCACATATCAAACTTTCATTTTCTATCATTAAACATCAAAATACATGCATGACACACATGGCTAAATTTTGAATATGAACCCTAGTTCAAAATAATGGTAGAAATAGGTAAATCGGGCTACAAGGACTTCAAAAATGTAAAGAACATTAAAAATGGGGCTTGGAGGCACTTACTATGAAGCTTGAAAGTTGAAAAACCCTAGCTATGGAGAGTACAGAAATTTCAGCCATGGAAGAGGAAGATGGACAACAAATTTTGACTTATTTTTCCCTTTTTATTCTTTAAATACCCAAATAACCAAAATGCCTTCATTTAAATCTTTGATGTTTTGTCCCTTCTATGTCCAGTTTTGTCCAAACTAAACTATATTGGTCTAATTACCACATAAGTACTTCTAATTTAAGAAATCATCACAATCAAATCCCTTTAGCAATTAAAACACATATTTTGCAACTTTTGCAATGTAGTCCTAAAAATCAAATTGGACACATTATCACTAAAATTTCTTAACCAAATTTTACACATGCATTCAATCATATAATAAACCTCAAAACTTTATCGCAATAAATTTTTATACTTCGGATTCCTGGTTCTGAAACCACTGTTCCGTTTAAGCCCTAAATCGGGCTGTTACAACTCTCCCCCTTTAGGGATTTTCGTCCCCGAAAGTCTTACCGAGAAATAAGTTCAGGTACTATTTTTTCATAGCCTCCTCAGGTTCCTACATAGCCTCTTCAACCCTATGTCTTTGCCACAATTCCTTCACTAAGGCTACACTTTTATTTCTCAACTATTTTACTTCCCGAGCTAGGATCTTAATCAATTCTTCATCATAAGCCATATTAGGTTGAATTTCAATCTCTGTCAGTGAAATCTGATGTGATAGATCAAAATGATAGCATCGTAACATCGACACATTAAATACATTATGGATTCTTTCTAACTTTGTCGGTAAAGCTAACTGATAAGCCACTAGCCATATTCTTTCAATCTCCTCGTACGGACCAACAAAACGCAGACTCAACTTGCCTTTACGGCCAAATCTCAGAATGTTTTTCCACGAAGACACTTTCAGAAACACTCTATCACCAACTTGAAATTCAATCTCTTTCCTTTTCAAATCCGTATACGACTTTTGTCGATCTGAAGCAGCTTTTAAACAATCATGAATTACTTTCACTTTTTCTTCAGTTTCTCTAACTAGATCAACTCCATGAATTTGTCTCTCACTAAGTTCAATCCAATACAATGGAGTTTGACATTTGCGGCCATCCAAAGCCTCATATGGTGCCATTTTTATACTCGACTGAAAACTATTGTTGTAGGCCAACTCTACCAACGGTAAATACTGTTCCCAAATACCTTGGAATTCCAATACACAACATCAGAGCATATCTTCAAGGATTTGAATTACCCTTTCAAATTGACAGTTGGTTTACGGATGAAACACGATACTAAAATTCAGTTTTGTGCTCAAGGCTTCTTGCAACCTTTTCCAAAACCTCAAAGTAAACCTCAGATCTATGTCCGAAATAATAGAAATAGGCACTCCATGCAATCTCACAATTTCAGCAATATACAACTCGAGTAACTTATCATGTGAGTAATCAGCACACACCAAAATAAAATAAGTCGATTTCATCAATCGATCAACAACGACCCATACGGCATCTTTCTTTTTAGGAGTCGAGGCAAACCCTTCACAAAATCCATCATGATCCTATCCCATTTCCACTCGGGAACCATCACTTGCTGAAGTAAACCCGAGGGCACTTGATGTTCGGCTTTCACTTGTTGACAAACTAAACACCTTGATACAAATTCAGAAATATCCTTTTTCATACCTAGCCACCAATACCATTTCTTTAGATCATTATACATTTTCACACTGTCTGGATGCATTGACAAACAACCACTGTGTGCCTCATGTAAAATTATCCGAATCAACTCAGTATCTTTAGGTACACATACCCTATCTCGAAACACAAATCAATCATCTAGACCGATCTGATAATCTGAATCATTATTCACTTCACACTGAGCTCTCTTGGCTTGCAACTCGCGATCATCTTTCTAAGCTTCATAAATTTGATGAAGAAATAGCAGTCTAGCTCTCAATTCGGCTAACATCGAACCATCATCAGTTAAAGTCAATCTTGTATTCATCGCTCTCAAGGCAAACAAATATTTTCTACTCAAAGCATAGGCGACTACATTCGCCTTTCCCGGATGATAATTAATCACTAGCTCATAATCCTTCAACAACTAGAGCCATCTCCTTTATCGCAAGTTCAAATCCTTTTGAGTCATCAAATACTTCAAACTCTTGTTATCGGTGAAGATACGACATTTCTCATCATACAAATGATGTCACCAAATCTTTATAGCAAAGATAATGGCAGCCAATTCCAAATCGTATGTCGGGTAGTTCTTTTCATGCGGTTTCAATTGTCTCGAGGCATAAGCTATCACCTTTCCCTCTTGCATCAACACACATCCAAGACCATTTAAAGATACGTCGCTATAAATTACAAACTCTTTACCGGACTCAGGTTGCACTAACACCGGTGCCTCAGTCAACAATGCTTTCAATCTCTCAAAACTTTGCTGACACTTTTCGATCCATTCAAAATTAACATCTTTTCGCAACAACTTGGTCATAAGGGTAGCAATCATCGAGAATCCCTTGACAACGCGTCTATGTACCTGGCTAAGCCCAAAAAGCTTCTAACCTCGGATATGTTCCTCTGTGATTTCCATTCAATAATTGCCGAAATTTTACTCGGATCAACCCAGACACCATCACCTGAAACAATATGTCCCAAAAATCTAACTTCTTGAAGCCAAAACTCACTTTTACTGAACTTGTCAAACAAATTCTTTTCTTTCAAAATCTGTAATACAGTTCTCAAGTGTTCAGCATTCTCGGACTCATCTCGAGAATATATCAGGATACCATCTATGAAGTCAACAACAAATTTATCCAAGTATGGTCAAAAAATCTGATTCATTAAATCCATAAATACAGCCGGAGCATTAGTTAAACTGAAAGGCATTACAAGAAATTCATAATGTCCATACCGTGTCCTGAAAGCAGTTTTCGGCACATCTGACTCTTTAACTCTTAACTGGTAGTAACTGGATCTCAAGTCAATCTTTGAAAACACAGTTGCCCCTTTCAATTGATCAAATAGATCATCAATTCTCGGCAACGGATACTTATTCTTTATTGTCACCTTGTTGAGCTGTCTATAATCGATGCAAAGTCTCATAGATCCATCTTTCTTCTTTACAAACAAAACAGGAGCGCCTCAGGGGGAGAAACTCGGTCTCGCAAATCACTTATCTGTCAACTTTTACAACTGAGCTTTTAATTCTTTTAATTCGTTCGGAGCCATCCTATATGAAGCAATCGATATTGGACAGTTCCCAATACCAAATCAATAGGAAATTCAATTTCTTTATTTGGAGGCAAACCAGGCAACTCTTCTGGAAACACATCTACATACTCACAAACTACCGACACTGATTCAATCTTTGACTCAGACATATTTGTATTCAACATACAAGAAAGAAATGCTTCATACCCATTTCTTATATACATTTGAGCTATCATTGAAGAAATCACGGTAGGCAATTCACCCGATTCATCTAATTCAACCCCAAGAATTTCATTATTCTGACATTTCAATTCAATAACCTTTTGTCTACAGTTCACTATTACATCATGAAGAGTTAACCAATCCATGCCTAATATAACTTTAAATGCATCAAATGGCAACAACATCAAGTCAACTGGAAAACAGTAACCTCGAATCATCAAAGGACAATTCTTACAAACCATATCAACTAGCAAATTTTCACCTAAGGGGTTTGACACTTCAATCACAAACTCAGTGGACTCAACAAGCAAATTCTTATCAATCACCGAATTCATGCAAATATAAGAATGAGTACACCTGGGATCAATCAATGCAATAACATTAGTATCATAAAGAGAAAATGTACCCGTAATAACATCGGGGGGTGATGCGTCCTCTCGAGCACGAATGGCATAAGCTCTAGTGGGTGCTCTAGCCTCGGATCTCACAGCTGAATCTTTAGATACACCTTTGCTACACGATACATTTCCCACATTCTTCACTAGTCTCCCTCTAGCCACTATGTTGCTCAATCTTACATTCTGAACATCATCTTTCTGAACCACTTTAAGGTAATCCTTGATAAAGTGCTCTTGAGAACCACACTTGAAACAAGCTCGGTTAATCACCCAACACTCACCAGGATGTCGTTTACCACAATGCTGGCACTCAGGGTTATTAGATTTAGTGTTACCAACACTTGTTATAGGTGTAGTCTGAGCCTTAGAACCCTAATATTGCTTCCCACGAGCTCTGTTTAGGTTTCCAGCTGAAACAGTCAAACGAACATGCATATCCCTTGATTTCTTTAACGAGGTCTGATAAGGGATTTCTTTGACGAGGTCTGATAAGACTTACTCATTGGCCTCTTTCTCAAATCTCTAACCTTACCCTCAGCCTTTCTCTTTTCTTTGCTTAATTGTTCAGCCTTGCAACCTCGATCAACCAGTACAACAAATTCCTTTAATTCTAAAATCCCAACAAACAATCTGATATCCTCATTCAGCCCATTCTCAAATCTGTTACACATGATAGCTTCGGTAAAAACACATTCCTGAGCATATTTACTGAGCCTAACAAACTCTCACTCATATTTGGCCACAGACATACGGCCCTGTTTCAACTCTAAAAACTCTTTGTGTTTCTGGTCGATGAATCGCTAGCTTATATACTTCTTTCTGAATTCCTCTTGAAAGAATGCCCATGTAACCCTCTCTCTTGGTACCACAGATATAAGCATCTTCCACCAATGATATGCGGAATCCTTCAACAATGATACAACACATTTCAAGCTTTCTTTAGGGGTGCAAGAAAGTTCATCGAATACTCGAATAGAGTTCTTAAGCCAAAATTCTGCTTTCTTGGGGTCATCATCTATATTAGCCTTGATTTCTTTGACCCCTTGCTTACGAATTTTATCAACCGAAGGCTTATTTAGTCTTACCAATTCTGCACCTTGAGGAGATACGGAAACCAGCTGAGAAATAGGAGGGGTGAAGGAGGTTGAGCATTCGGATTCGCCTGAATAAACCCTGTATACCACTCATTATTCATGTGGAGGAAGGCTTCCCTAGCCTCACCTCCTTGGCCATTGTTACCGGTCTACTTTCAACAGGCGCGGTCCCTTGCGCGGGAGCCAGCACAATAATTTCAACATCATCAGTTGCTTCTCGATTGGGATCCATTTACTATATAAAAAATACATTTTAAATTGTCAGTAGTCGTCACACTATCAAAAGTTATTTATGGCATGTATAGCTAGACTCTCACACATGCTACGTTAGTCTGAAAAATGACAAACCATAGCTCTGATACCACTAAAATGTAACACCCCCTGCTCGAGTCTGACACCGAGACAGGGTACGAGGAATTACTGAACTTAAACACACTTACACATACAAATCGACTCATAAATATCTGTTCAAATTAAAAACTTTTCAAACATAATCATATTGTGCCTATTACGGGCCTACAAGGCCCTAAACATACATTGGAGGTGATTAGAGAAAAAACCAAGAACTTTCAAAATTTTTACAACACATATAAAAATTTCATGTTTTGGTGAGTCACACGCCCAAGTGAGAAGGTCGTGTGATCACACACACCCGTGTGGTTCGGGACACGCCCGTGTCCTCAACCCGTGTAACTCTCTGTTTATGACATCATCAACCAATTAGGGTCACACGGCCAAGTCACACGCTCGTGTGCTAGGCTGTGTGGCAAATTTAATTTTCGTATTTAAGGTGCAAACTTCACAGGCCTGGGCACACGCCCATGTCCTGAGGCCATGTCCTTTACACGGTTGAGACGCACGGCCATGTCTTTGCTCATGTGTTTACTACTAGACATTATGTTTTGCAAAATTTGGATGTAGGGGACACACGGCCGGACTACATGCCCATGGTGCAGACCGTGTGTCACACACGACCTAGACACACACCCGTGTGTCTACCCTTGTGGACAAATATAAAGCTATTTTCCAAGCCATTTGTCACCCGAAAACACAAACATATTTATACCAATTTCACCAACTCACAGCATGGCATAATTACAGAACCAAATATCCATAATCAAGACATCCACACTTCAACCACATGCCACATACATCATGCCTATACATCACTCATTAATCAACTAAATCATACAAGCTACCACATCCATGGATAACATCATCATATGCATATACAAAGAACCAATATTGGCCAATTTCAAATGGCCTTATACAAAATGATCATTCATCAAAATAAGCCAACATTTTTTGCCCAATCAAATATGACACATATAACAAAATAACCAAGTCCCCTATGCAAGCCATAACTCAAAATATTAATGATCACATATACCAAAGGTAGTTTGATAGTGTGAAACGATCCTCCGACGATCTCCAATCTAAGTTAGCTTGGTGACACTATAAGACAAAGGAAAAAGAGAGGAGTAATCTAAATAGCTTAGTAAGTTTATATGCAAATAATGAGCATTATAAACACACCTTTAACGTACAATTGAAAACTATAACAATTCCATGGATACTATCAAAACCTTATATTCACATATTACTCATTCACTACTTTACCAATGGTTCATCACATATCGAGCTCATCTTTTAGGAGTTTCACACACGTACCTATGCCAATCCATAACATAATCACATGTACTCACACTTCATTATTTCGCTAAATCACTCGTTGAACCACTTGGAATTCTAAAGGATACTCAGAAGTCTTGCACATAAGTGCCACACTTATTTGTAGCTACTTATCATTTGTAGCCGAAGCTACCACTTATTACTTGTAGCCGAAGCTACCTCTTATCACTTGTAGTCAAAGCTACCACTTATAACTTGTAGCCAAAGCTACCACTTATCACTTAAACATTTGGTTTCCTAGTGACATGTCACTTGTATCCTATTGATTCCTAAGGTTCAATCGGGGTCTTTCTCATTTGTTGAAGCTTGGTCGGTATACACATTCAAATAGTTAATTAAAAAGTATACTAATGTTAAAGTGTTCAAAAACATAATATAGCAATGCTTTATTTACATACAAACTTACCTCAGTCCAAAATGACTAGTTATTCGATTTAGTCCAAAATCTTTTCTTTTCCCCGATCAAGGTTGATTCCTCGTCTTTCTTGATCTATAATACCAAATTTAACTTATTTAATAATCACATTACTCAATTCGGTCCAAAAATACAATATGGAAAATTACATTTTTGCCCCTAAAGTTTGACATTTTTACACTTTAGTCCCTAGGCTCGTATAACGAAATATACTCATTGTCTTTGTTACTCTAGCCTAGCTGACACACATACATACTCATAACAGCCCATATTTTACACTAAATCACATTTTATACACATGTTTTACAACTTTTACAAATAAGTCCCTTTATGCATTTTCATCAAAAACCACCTAGTAAAAATTGTTTATCACACATCTAACTTTCATTTTCTATCATTAAACATTAAAATACATGCATGACACACATGGTTAAATTTTTTAATATGAACCCTAGTTCAAAATAGTGGTAGAAATAGGTGAATCGAGCTATGAGGACTTAAAAAATGTAAAGAACATTAAAAATAGAGCTTGGAGGCACTTATTATGAAGCTTGGAAGTTGAAAAACCCTAGTTATGGAGAGTATAGAAATTTCAGCTATGGAGGAGGAAGATGGATAACAAATTTTGACTAATTTTTCCCTTTTTTATTCTTTTAATAACCAAATGACCAAAATACCCTTTACTTAAATCTTTGATGTTTTGTCCCTTCCATGTCCATTTTTGTCCAAACTAAACTATATTGGTCTAATTACCACATAAGGACTTCTAATTTAAGAACTCATCACAATCAAATCCCTTTAGCAATTAAAACACACATTTTGCAACTTTTGCAATTTAGTCCTAAAAATCAAATTAGACACTTTATCACTAAAATTTCTTAACCAAATTTTCACACATGTATTCAATCATATAATAAGCCTCAAAAATTTATCGCAGTAAATTTTTCTACTTCAAATTCATGGTTCCAAAACCACTGTTCCATTTAAACCCTCAATCGGGCTGTTATAATAATTGTTACAAATTTATTGTAACACCCCAAACCCGGCCCAGACGTTACGGTCAAGTCTGGTGTGTCACATTGAAGTGTTTTTCGAAAATCGTGTTTTCATTGAAAACCCTTCTTAATGTTTAAAAACCTTTTCCGTTAAACGTGTATAAAACCTTAGCTTGTGTTTATTTTTTCCAAAACGTGATTCATCAAAACATTGTTTAACCACTTTGTAAAACCTTATGGAAAATGGTGAAAACTCGATAACCTTTGTAGTTGCGAAAACATGTTATCTTAAAAACAGTTAAGTATCGAAAAATCAAACCCTTTTTTTTATGGCTTAAAGTGAATGGATACTACGCACCAGGTAGGATTCAAGAGAAGAAGAGGTGGGTTCTCTAGACCGCTTAAGTACCTAACTCTTTCATGATCCAATCCTAGACATGCACACATCCATTGCCACACTTTAAGCTTATTGCTTGTCCATGAATAACAAATTAAGTTTAAGTATTTATTTAAAATATTGATTTCCTTTGAAAATGTTTACGTTGCGGAAGCTTTGCTCGGTTATCGTGATATTTTGAAAACATGTAACTTTTATAAAAACGCACCTTAGAGCTAACCGATTAAGAAACAATTTAAATAATATCATACCTAAGCTAGAAACGAAATTTAAAATAATTAAAAAGGCCTTTTACAAACCCAAATTGAAAATAAATCGATTAAATAAAATACTGAATTAATTAATTTAAAACCAGAAACGCTGTCTTCGTGGCCACTCTGAATCCTTCCCAGCTCCAAGTCCACAGTCTAGGGCTCACCTGAAAGGATGGAAGGAAAAGGGGTGAGTTTTGGGGAAACTCAGTGTGCAACAAAGCCCTTTCAGAGCCCAAATCAATACAAGCATACTGGGCCTATGCCCTTTTTTAATCTCAACAATTACTGGGCCGAAGCCTTTTCAAATATCGGTTACTAGGCCTTAGCCCTTTCTCATATATCAATGCACTGGGCCGAAGCCTTTTTCTATAAACGGTATGGCCCATAGGCCTATTTCAATATCACATGTAAACATTAATGCATGTATGCAAAGCCCATTTGGGGAGACTACTCAACCCACCATCCGCTACTCGCCACCCGTACCAACCAACACACCATGTGGGGATGCTACTCAACCCACCCCGCCGCTACTCTCCACTGGCAGCATAGCTGCTTTATTATATAACATGAGGCCTAGCCTCTTTCGGTAACTGGGGCAAAGCCCTTTTCGGTAAACTGGGGCAAAGCCCTTTAGCACTTCCTCCTTTCATATAAATCCCAACCCATGCATAAAATGAACATATCATGGCATATCAGGTACAATAATAATGTCACATGCATTTCAATCAAAATAACACCCTAGAGTACAATAGTCATTTTCGCCTAAGGGTAAAATAGTAATTTTCACACTGAAGGGTAATTCAGTAATTTTATCAACTATTAGGGTTTTCATGCTCATTAACTATTATCAATAATTTCCAAGCGTTTAAACAGTATTTCCAGCCCATTTTAGCAATTCCGAGTTATTGGGCCCAAAACCCCTAATGGGCCCTACGTAGCCGATTTAGTCATCTAGGCCCATTTAGCCTATGTTCCATAACGATTTTAACAGTCTTAACATGCAATTTATCCATATTTCATTTTCTATCAAATTTACCCAAATGGGCCTGAAAGCCCATTGGGCCTGATTTCAGCCCCTCGAGGCCCAAACTTACCAACTTGCACGAAATTGTGCTGTTACCTGTCTCATCGATACCGATCACCGATCTCATCGTTTCTAACTAATCTTGGAACAATCGCATATTCACAAGTTATTGAAATACCAAAATTTCAGCTTTTCGGCACTTGTTAACTTAAGCTACTAAGAGGGTTCGTTACACACCTGATTTGTGATTATACCGATGAGATCTCCTCACGTAAAGCCTACAACCGGTCATTAATAAATTAGTCTAATAATCAACCCACTATACACTTTACCATATTCGGCCAACCATGAACAAGGCCCTAAGGTTCTTACCTTTGTCGACTTAGATCTACTAGATCCAGATCTAATGTGCCAATGCCCTTAATCCAACGCTCCTTGTTGATCACCCTTTAACACACAAAACCAATCACCAAAATAGGATTAACCTCTAGCCAAGTTGACCATCTCCCCAAGTACATAGGGATTTCGGCTTCTCTTAATTAACGAATGAGAAAGAGTTCAGTTACTTACCAAAGATCTATTTGTCAAAACGTTCCCAAGTACCTCCTTTTTCCAGATCTGTTGTAGATCTAATCCCCAAAATACGAGTAGAGAACAGATTTAATAATTTCGGCTTTTGGATCTATCCTAGAGTATGGCTATTGCGATCTAAAAGAAAAAAATAGGTGACGAGAAGTTCGCTAGTGAAGGAACAATCAGAGATGATTTTAATCAAATGAGTAATCAACCATGAGATGGGGATTTGAGAAGAAAAGAAAGAGTTAATTTGGCTATTTAAGAAAAGAGAAACAACATAAGGAAAATTTTAAGAATGAAGGAATTGAGCAAAGAAGAGACGAGCAAAAACTAAAAAAATAAAAGCAAAATCGATTGAAGAGAGAAAAAAAAGAAGAAAAAAAAATAATAATAACTAACGTAAAATAGAGAAGCAAAATCAGCTATTTGAATCAAGAAAAATAATACCAAAATTCCCATGCTCCTTCGGAATTTAATGCCTATAGCCGAATGGATCAAAAATTCTTTTCTAATTTAAATTCCTTGATCTTCTCCTTGGATTTAGCCCCCAACCGAATTTGAATGCCATTCAAATTCTTTCACCAGCTGCTGCCCTTTATCACCTTTCAAACCCATTCTTATCTCCAATCGCCTGCATCGCACGCTGCTAGGAAGCGCCCCAGCCCCGCACGTCTCTTCCTGTGCGCGCCCAGCAAAAACAGCGTCCCCCTGCGTGTAACGCTGCTCGAACCTGGGACCTCCAGGTTGCCCAGCACGCTACTGGCCACTGGGACGCTAGTTCGCTCAATATAATACCGTCCCAGCTATTCTTAAGCTATACCCGCTGAAGTCCCGCTCCTTTAAAAATAAAATGTAAAACGTTCCTGCACCCTGGACTCGAACCCGTGCCCCTGTGGAGTGCCTAACGCACTGCTGCCGCTGCGCCACAAGCCATTTTGTGGCATAACCCAGTCGCTACTATACTTAAGCCTTACCTTAGCGTGACCAGGCTTCTAAAAAAGTAAACCTTGCGCGAACCGTGCCTTGAACCCAGGCACTCCAACAATCTCCTAGCGCCTCTGCCACTGAACCAGACTTCCCTTTTGTATATAAGCTCAGCCTAAAATATATATAACTCCTATTGCCCAGATTCCCCTAAAGAAGCAAAAATTACTAATTTTTTTTTTCTAGAATTTTGGATTAAACCCAAAGTTTTTCCCACAATATAAATACTTCTAAATTTATTTAGAAACTAAATTTAAACACCAAATTAATAATAATGTCATATATATTTTTATATAAGTAATAAAAATAAAAATAATAACAATAATAATTTTATAAATATATTTTTATAAAAATTTCAAATACAGTAATTTTTTTCTTAATACTAATAGTTATTATTTTCATAAATCAGTAAAAATTAATACAGTAAAATTTTCTAATAATATTTTAATTTAAACACTAAATTAACAACAATAATTTTATAAACATATTTGTATCTAATAATTATAATGATAATAATAATAATTTATAAATTTTCATAAAAAATTTAAAATATCAGTAATAATAAAAGAAATATTTTACCAATAATAATTAATTAAAATTTCTTTTTTTTTAAACACTAGTAATATTTAAAACTTCTCAATATTCAGATTTTCTTCTATCGGAATCCCGACTCAAAGCCCAATTCTTCTAGACCCAAATTCAGGGTGTTACATTTATATTGTTTTTCATAGTATGATATTGAGGTAAGTTGAAATTTATTATTTGAATTGAGTTGTTATAATTGAAATTGGTTATCAGAATAAATGACTAAATTGAATAGAATAGAAAATAGTGTAACTTGATGAAAATATGAAATTGGCTTTGAATTGTTGAAATATGTTATGTTATGTTATGTTATGTTATGTGATAAAACAATAAACCAAATTATGAATTGAAAATGATGAAATGTAAATTGAGCTATATAATAATATTGGATTATTGGTTACCCTATTAACTGTTCGGGCAGAGTTATATATACTTGGCATGCCATAGGATAGATTGAGTACTATTTACTTTGGCTATATGTCGATAAGTGTTTGGTGCATTATCCTTTAGAAATTTCGATAAGTGCAGAGCACAACTTTTATTTCGATTATACTAACGAGTGTTGGGAATAATCTACTTACTTCAGACATTCCGATGAGGCACTGGGTGCCAAATTGGTGTATTGGTTGGGATCTGTGTATTTGTTGGAGTCCAAGTCATGTTAATAGGGAATATAAATTTTGAATTGTTTGATTGACATTTGGAAACAATTAAATGTTATAAAATATCATGTGAATTGGTTAAAGAGCTTAAGGGCCGATATGGTAAGACAAGAAATGATCGATTCAATTCAGAATTGAAATGAGGATTTGATCGAATGTGTTAAATTGAATAGGAAAAACAAAATTAATGATAATGGTATGGTATGATTATCTAGCTTATTATTAAAGTGATTCATAGTTGATTTATTTGTTATAATTGGTACACTTTGGGATGTATATATATTGATATGAAATTGAAGATTAGCTTGAATTATGTAAGAATTTATTGATAATAGTATTTGAATTAGAATATAATCTTGTAATGCTTTTATTTGAATTATAGAAATACCACTGAGCATAATTGCTTAGTGTATGGTTTGTTTTCTCTATGTGCAGGTAAAGTAGATTCTCGATAGTTTGTGCAGCAATGTTTCCTTGACCGCAAAGTTTGTATAAGTCATATTTTGTGTTAATAATGGCATGTACCTAGGTTGAGTCAATTTTGATACAATACTATGTCTTTATGCACTTTTGATTTAGGAACCCCTTAACGTCGCAAGGAACCTCATGACGTCGTGATGTGAACCTGAAACTTTGTAATTGTTACAATTTAGTCTTAATTTGATCTCGGGTTAGCATTAAATTTTTTGTAAGCTTGTATAAGACCCGAAAATGAATATATAACATTTATATACTTAATTTGCTCGTAATTTAATTGTTAATAAAGTGAATTAGATTATAAAATGTTCTTAGTTGCTCCGGCAATGAATGTGGCACCTTATGGCTCAAACCCAGCGATCAGGTTTGGCATGGGGTGTTACACTAGAAATCTTATCACATGCATATGCATCTGGAAACCACGTATTTATAACACATATATGTGTTTAAAAATAGCATAGAATAAACAATGAAGTATATGGTTTGAAACTAATTATTAATGCTAATAACACATGAAATATATACAATATTAAAATAAAACAATTAGATTAAATTGTAAGTAAAATGAAATTTAAACACATGAATACATCATATCAAGAATACTAAATGAATATAATTATTTATTATAGTGTTGTCATCAATGCTAAGCTGGTTTCAAGTTAATTTGAGACACCATCTCAATCGACAACATTATTAATACTAGAAATCCTATCACATGCGTATGCATGTGGAAACCAAAAATTTAGAACACAAATGTGTGCTTAAAAATAACTACAATAAATAATGAAATGTATAGTTTGAAACTAATTGATAATAACACATGAAAAATGTACGATGTTAAAATGAGAAAAAAATAGAATTATTCATCATGGTGTTGTCATCAATCTTGAGTGAGTATCGAGTTAACTTGTGACGCTAACTCAATCAAATACATTAATATAGATATACAATTGATTGAGGTAATAAAGTATGCATAAAAATATTGAAATGCATAAAAATATCAAAATAAAACTTTAGTTGAGTGGTAAATTAAAGGTTTTACTAATACAATTGGTTTGGGTTTAAATCCCACCATATGCATATTTTTATTGGTAATTTTAAATAAAAATACTAAATCACCCTTAAATTGTCACACCTCAAATTTGGCAGATCCGAGTAGAAAGCGAATAGATAGGAAGGTTACCTATTTCGGCGCGCTATTGTAGTATAGTTCACCAATTTTTAGAATTTAAGCAAGTTAAATTTTGGCGCATAATGTATCCGCTCGTGTAGAATCTAAGGTTTTCATCTCAAGATGTTTTAATTTTAGAAAATAAAGAGTGTGCCCATAACAGTGTGCGCCTATGAAGGGATACGCTCCATAGTTTTATATATTTAGAACCTATCAAGTGTATCAAGAAACTATAGAAGACTTAAATCGTCTTCAAGAACATACCTTATGAGAGTTATCACCAAAGGTATGATACATCCGGTTTGCTCGAATATTGTGCAATGTGGGTTTTGTAACTTGATTAGCTAGGATTCAAGTGAATGGATTGACTGGTCAAATAGCATCTGCATTGGATTCTCTTTCATATTTTTCCTAGATTTTGTTAGGCATTTAAAAGACAATTTCTGTATACAATCGACATTTGTCAAGATTCACTAAAATGAATTGAGTATATATGTGGTATGAATGGAACATCCAGATGGTTTTTCTTCTTTTTGTTCTACACTCTAGGTCTTCTTAAACCTAAAATATTATTTTCCTCTTCATTAAACCATAAGCTAAGATTTTAGGGGTAATTGGTGGATATTTCAAACTCCTAGTAAGTCTGATAGCTGTATATGTTATGATTTCAAAAGAGTAAGGATGTTATAAGTCATAAATATAGTAGAGAGTGAATAGGAAACCCTGCATAGGGGTTGTATGTAATTGATATATTGGTAGACTATTTGTAAATAGGGTTTTAATGGTAATCCCATTTTCTTTTAAGCAATAATTGCTGCTGGTTCGGGAAAGACGAACGAATTTGGAACTCTGAGCTACAGTTAAGTCAAGTTTTAAGCGAGTTTTTATCCTGACTCATGCATGTAAGTTTATAATGGTAAATCGTGTGTTGATGTCTTATCAGATTGTTGGTGAGTGTATGTGTGTGAATTATCCTAAAGGTTTTGCACAATTACAAATAAGATATATGAGTTGCTAGATGAATAAAATGATGCGTGGTATGTATGCATGTGAAATTAGGCATGAGAGAATATGGATTTTTGAGGAGTGTGAATGAATCTAAGTAATTGTATTTTGTGTTAAACAAGTAATACAACCATTTGTGATGCCTCAGGTAGGGCAGGTATATTACTAACTGGACTGGCATATCACGACATAAAGATACATATAAGACAATGTGGTAGAGACCCATGACATCGTATGACAATGAGAATATTCATGGTGTTGCCTTCGATGATATGTAAACTAGACTGAGAGATCACGACATGAAGATATGTATAAGACCATGAGGGAGAAACCCATGACACCTATTGAGATAGTTCGTTGGGACAGTAAACACATAATTCTCTATAAAGCCTTTGTGGTGTATTATGTGATGCCTTCATGACATATCTGTGATGCCTTTATAGTGTAATTTGTAATGCCTTTATGGCGAAATTTGCGCAACTGTCTATGTGGCATGATCTGGGTAAGCTTTGAGACTTCTTCATTAGTGGATGTTAGGATAAAGACCTGGTAAGTTTGAAGTATCACTGTTTGTTTAGTATTGTGGTAAAATTTATTATAACAGCTTGTTTTCAGTGAAATCAAAATAGTGGTTTCGAGACCATAAATTTGAGGTTGAAAATTTTATTTTATTATTATTTTATTTCCTACAGTATGATAGAAGTACCCTATAAAAATTTCGTTCAGAAATTTTACCATTTACATGTTCAATTTAATAAAAAGGACTAAATCGCGTAAAGTGCAAAAGTTGAGTTCTAATAGCTAAAGGTATTAAATAGCTATAGAACTTTAAAGTGGAAGTCCTTATATGGCAATTAGACCATTAGAGTTGATAATGGATGTACATGGCTTGGCATTTGTGTAATTTGCAAAGTTTTTAAAGGATAATTAAGTAATTAAGTAATTAAAGATAAATTAAATAAAACAAAATTAAAGCTTTCATATTTTATTTCTTATCTTCAATCAAAAATAATTGAAAAAGGAAGCCATGGGAGCTTGAGGTTTCAGCAAAACAATTTACCTTGCATTGGTACGAATTTTTCTCCCGTTTTTATTGATTTCTACATTTTTGGGATTGTTATAGCTTAATCTAGCTAGCCCGGGGACTAAGTTGTTAAACTGTTAAACTATTAGTGATTTACCATTGATGCATGTATATGAGTTTTGAAGTTTAATGATAGAAAATGAGTGGTTCTTGTTAGATAAACAACTTTTGTAAAGAGATTTTTTATAGAGTTAGGGGTTAAATTTAAAATATGATAAATCCATGGTATAATTTGTAAAATTATGAAATATGTGGGCTGATATAAGTTAGTATAAAAATCACCTAGGCTTGGGTAGGGGTAAAATTGTATGAATTTCATTTTCCAAGCCTAAGGACTAAATTGCAAAGAAATTAAAGGTATAGGGGCAAAATGATAATTTTACCAAAAATATATTTTAGATTAAATTGAATGAATCATATGTTGAATTGAGTTAAATTTATCTGTATAGATCCAGTTAGACCTTGTACGGAGTTAGATCGGGGCAAAGAGAAATTCCCAGATTAATCACCTCTGTATCTATGTATACTTGTCGAGGTAAGTTCGTGTAATTAAATTATATTTATATGTTTCTAATTGAAGTATATAAATGTTATGATTTGCTATATATAATTACCGAGTGCATATCCAACGATGTACGACGATTACCAAGCCCCGTTTGAACCTTAGGAATTCGTAGGATACAAATGACATGTCATTAGGGTTATCGATTTATAGCTCATGAGAGCATATCGATTTATAGCTCGTAAAAGCATATCAATTCATAGCTCGTGAGAGCAGACCGATCTTCAGCTCAAATGAGCATACCGATTTACAGTTAGTATAAGCATACATGTACATGAATTGACGGATTACAGTTATATAAGCTAGCACATTATGTAAATATCTATCACAACTGTGTATCTGCTTTAGTGGTTAGGTGTTTTGGGTGTGTGTGTGAGGTCTTGGGTTCAAGTCTCTTCTTTGTGCAATTTTGCTATTTTTCTGATCTAAGCCTTACCCTTGTGGAGTGGAGTTATGTAAATTATTTGTGAATCCTTATTAGAATAAGCCTACTGGTTAGAGTGGTAAGTGAGTTAGTGTGTTAGAGGTCTTGTGTTCGAATCCCTTCGCCAGCGTAGGTATTATTTTTGCTTGGTTTTGTGATAGAGTTTCGGTTGTATTAGAATTCTAAGTAATGGGTAGTTTTGATTGAGAAAATATTGGGGAGTTGGGATATGGGGAGTTATCTAAATCATTTTATTTTATTTTATTTTATTTTTCTATTCTTTTCTTTTGTTTTCCAAAAATTTTGTTTTCTCTCTTAAAGAAAAAAATTTGACGTTGGTGTTCCCTTTCCTCTACATTTTTCTATCATTTGACGATTTTTTTCACCTTTACTCCCAATTTTCTGGCAATCCAATTTTTCAATTGCGATATTTCAGCTTTTCGGTGTTCTTATGGGATTGGTAAGATATGGTAAGTGGTTTGGGTTGGATTTCTTTGTCGGTTTGACTTGTGGGTTCTTAGTAGGGGTTTTGATTTTTGTAAGGTTGCTGTGGATTTCTCTTTAACAAATTGAACTGTACATACGGTCGTTTTAGTTATCGGTAAGTATGCACGCACATTGTTCGATTTAGTCTTGTTGTGTTGCAATTCGTTGTTTAAAGGTGTTCGTATCCTGTTATTAGGTGCTGGTGGTCTCGGGGCTAGTTTCGTATAAAAACCATAACAAGTGTGTGTGTTCCCAACATACAAAAAATGAAGTTTCGGTGAAAATTGAAAGTGTTCACTATCGATGGCACACGTGTGTGTGCCTAGTCATGTTGTAACAACCCAAAATTTCACGGGCACCAGAAAAGTTGTAACACCCCATACCCGGCCTGGATGTTATGACCAGATCTGATGTGTCACATGAACCTATAACTAAGTTTACGACCTTTCGCTTGTTATGACTTAGGTGATATTTTTAGTAAAACAGCAAGATTGTGAAAAATAATTTTGATAAGCCTTTAGGTTATCCATATTTGATATTTGTTGAGTTTTAAAAACCTTTTTAGGAGTTTGAAAAACCCGTGCAGCCTATAACTAGTAGTTTCGATAAAATATGAATTAAACCATAAAAGAAAACAAAACCAATAAAGAAATTTAAATAGCGGCCTTATTACAATTAAAACTCAAAAATAAGATAACAAAATACTTAAAATGAAAAAGAAAACCGAATTGCAGAGGTTGTGGCCACTCCGAATCTCCCACAGCTCCAAGCCCACTAAGGTTGAGGGTTACCTGCAGAGATAAAATAAAAAGGAGGTGAGTTTGACAACTCAGTGCGTAACATAATCTCAACCATAGGCCAAAACAGATCAAGCCCCAGAGTCAGATTAATTGGGCCTTGGCCCATTACAGAAATTAGGTTAAGCCCATAGGCCCATAACAGATACAGATCAGATATAATATGTAGACAGAAAACCCAACCCAGATCCATCCATAACGCCCCCGTACCAGCCTTACACCATGTGGGGAGACTACTCGACCCACCCAACCGCTACACACCACAGAAATTTGCAGCGAGGCTGCCAAATATTGTGACGAGGTCACCAGATACAGATATTGTGGCGAGGCCACCAGAACAGATGTATATACGTGGCGATGCCACCAGATTGTAGCAAGGCTGCCAGAACAGATATATATGTGGCGAGGCCACCAGATTGCAGCGAGGCTGCCAGAACGCTTCCTCCATCATAAAAACCCATACCCCATGCAACAGATATATACATACTAGCATGCAACATATAGCATCTCATGCATCAGATATATTCATATTAAATGGTAACTCATGCAGATACATAAAATTATACATTTCATACAGAATTGACCCTAGGGGTATAATAGTCTTTTTACACCTAGGGGTATTTTGGTAATTTTCCACATTCAGGGGTATTTTAGTCCTTTATCATATTTTCAGAGATTTTATGCAAGTTCAATAAATTATCAGTCCATAAATAACCATGGAAGTCCATTTACGCCAAATTTCCAGTTTTACCCTTTTTAGCTTAAAACCCCTAATGGGCCTTACTAAGTCCAATATCGTCTCAAGCCCGTTAAATCCAATTTTAGGTTTAGTTTACCAACTTAACCATGTCGCCAGAAAGCCTTTAACAGTCATTTTACTGATTTGGGCTCGGAAGCCTATTGGGCCCACCTTGACCCATCGGAGCCCAACTTACCAAAACGTTCAGAATTGCACCTTCTGTAATTCCTTCACCACCGAATTCATGGTTAACCCCAAGAGAGTGAACGATTACTCTTAAGTATTACACGAGTGCGTTTTCGGTCATTTTCCACAAGTTGTCGGTCACTTTATGGCCATTTCGGCTTTTACCACTTTAGTCTAAAAGTTGGGATTAGTTACACACCTGTTAACTGACGAAGCGTTGAAGAACCCACGAACGAATAGCCTACAATTGCACCCTATTGTGTTAGCCTAAAACCCAATAACCAATAAGCCACAAGTCCTTTACCCAAAATCGGCCATCATGGCCTAAGTCCCTAAAAGCCTTACCTTTCTGCCGATTATGGACTAGATGTCCACTTGCTAGCCTTCAGGATCCTTGATGCGTGATCCTCTCCTTGACTAGGCCAAAGAGCCTTTTAGTTCCAACGACAATACCCCTAAGGGGTTCGGCTTCAAGCCTTAATACCAGGAAACTAACACTATAAAGTCACGAAATACTTACCGCTCTAGCCCCAATTCACACTAGCCCTGCTTGCTAAAACAAGGAAAGAAGAACGTTGAAAAGAGTTTAAACACAAGAAGGTTCGGCTATGGTGTTATAGAAGATGTCGACAACAAAGAGGGAGGAAAAGAAGAGAAGTATGAGACCAGAGAGCAATCGGCAATGGAAGCGAGATGAAGAGGAAGAGTTAAGTTGACCGGGAGAAAATAGATTCGGCTAGCAGGAGATTGGTGGTATGAAGTCGGTTTATGTGTGAGAAGAAGAAATAAAAGAAATGAGTAGGAGAGAAGGGAAAGAAAGTAGTTCTCTGACAAATGGGGATTCGACAAAAGAAGGGTAGTAGGGTTTGGCTACAAGTTTAGAAAAGAAAGACGAAATGGCAAAAACCCAAGTATTAAGCTATGCGAAATGAGCAAAAGAAAGGGAGTTTACTTCACCTAGAAAAATCAGCACAAAACTCAAAAGAACCAAAAGTAAATTCGGTACAACTAACACCTATTTGCCGAAAATACACTATCAAGAACCCCTTGGCCGGCCACCTCTTTTCGAAATTCAAACTCACCTTAAAATTCTCCTCAACAAGCTCCCCTTATCACTCCACCAAAACCTCTCATGACCGATTCAAACACTCCTCAACAGAGTTCGACTCTGCCTTAAACTCTTACCTGCTTCCTACACAAAAATAAAACGCCACCTTACCTACTCTGGGACTAGAAGCTTGGACCTCCAAGCTCACTTAGGCGCCACTTTTAAGGAGCCTAGTGGCGCCTCCCTTACCACTTTACCACTACTTGTTTTGTGCTATACTTCGCGCACAATTTCTTAAGACACTTACTTCCAACGGTCCCCTAACCCCTAAGTCAAAAATCCAAAATTTTGCCCACGTTTTAGCCAGCACCTGGGCCTTCCATAGGCCCATTAACACTCTACAAACATGCATTACACACCCAAATACCAAGATTTAAACATTTTAACGGATGAACAATAACCCCAAGAAAGACCCAAAATTTAGGGCGTTACAACTCTACCCTCCTTAAAGAAATTTCGTCCTCGAAATTTACCTTATCCAAACAGATGGGGATATTGCTGACGTATTGCCTCCTCTGGTTCCCAAGTAGCTTCCTCTTTGCCATGATTACGCTAACGTACCTTTACTAATGGGACTGATTTTCTTTTTAGCACCTTTACGTCTCGATCTAGAATCTACACAAGCTCTTCCTCGAAAGTCAAATCAGGCTGTACTTCCACTTCTGCAACTGGCAGGATATGGGTAGGGTCAGAACGATATGTCTTAGCATGGATACGTGAAACACATCATGAATTCTATTTAACTCTTGAGGTAATTCCAACTGATAGGCCACTGGACCTACTCGCTTAAGAACCTGATAAGGCCCAATGAATCGCGGACTTAGCTTGCCTTTCTTACCAAATCTTAGTATCTTCTTCCAAGGCGAAACTTTCAAGAAGACCATGTCACCTACTGAATACTCAATCTCCTTACGCTTCAAATCCGCGTAAGACTTCTGTCAATCAGATGCCTCTTTTAACCGATCCCTTATTATTTTGACCTTCTTTTTAGTCTCTGCTACCAACTCAGGTCCAAGAACTTGCCGCTTGCCCAACTCGGTCCAACAACTAGGTGAACGACACTTACGCCCATACAGTGCCTCATAAGGTGCCATACGGATGCTAGCCTGATAACTGTTATTATACGCAAATTCTGCCAATGGTAGGTAATCCTCCCAACTGCCTCGAAAGTCGATAACACATCCCCTCAACATATCATCCAGAATCTAAATAACCCTTTCTGACTGACCATCAGTCTGAGGATGGAAAGCCGTGCTAAAATTCAGCCGCGTTCCCAATGCTTCATGCAACTTTTGCTAGAACCGAGATGTGAATCTAGGATCTCGATCAGAGATAATAGATACTGGCACCCCATGCAGTCGCACAATCTCTGCTACATACAATTTGGCTAACTTCTGAAGTGAATAATCAGTACGTACAGGGATGAAATGAGCAGATTTAGTCAACCTATCTACGATCACCCAAATCGAGTCTTTCTTTGACGGCGTTAAGGGCAACCCACTTACAAAATCCATGGTCACCCTCTCCCACTTCCAAAGTGGTACCTTTATTGGTTGCAGAAGTCCAGAAGGTAACTGATGTTCAGCTTTCACTTGTTGACAAGTCAGACATTTCCTCACAAATTCTGTTACCTCTCGCTTCAGTCCAGGCCACCAATACAACTCCTTTAAGTCATGATACATCTTATTACCTCCAGGATGCATAGCACACAGTCCTTTATGAGTTTCATTCAGAATTGCTTGCCTCAACTTGGAATCCTTAGGAATACAGATTCTACCATGGAAACATAGAACTCCCTCACTGTTAAGTCCAAACTCAGAAGTACTCCCATCTTTAACCTGTTGAAATTGAGAAACCAGAGACTCATCCTTCGACTGCTTTTCCTTAATCTCATCCACCCAGGTCGGTCTTACTTGCAGTTCTGCTAACAGACTACCGTCATCATACAGACTCAAACGTGCAAACATCGCTCTCAGATCAGATACAGTTCTACGACTTAGGGCATCAGCCACCACATTAGCTTTGCCTGGATGATACTCAATCACACAATCATAATCCTTAAGCAACTCAATCCATCTCCGTTGCCTAAGATTCAGCTCCTTCTGAGTCAACAAGTACTTAAGACTCTTATGATCTGTATATATGATACACCTTTCCCCATACAGATAATGTCGCCAAATCTTAAGTGCAAAGATTACTGCTGCCAACTCCAGATCATGAGTAGGATAGTTCACTTCATGAGGTTTAAGCTGTCGCGATGCATAAGCAACCACTTTACCCTCTTGCATCAACACACAGCCCAACCCAACATGTGATGCGTCACTGTACATGGTAAAATCTTTTCCAGACTCTGGTTGAATCAGTACAGGCGCCTCGGTCAGAACCTTCTTTAGTTTCTCAAAAGCTTCTTGCTGCTGCTCGGTCCAAATAAATGGTACTCCTTTCCTTATGAGTTTGGTCAACGGCGCTGCCATCACAGAAAATCCTTCCACAAACCTTCTATAGTATCCAGCTAAACCCAGAAAACTTCGAATTTCCGCCACTGACTTCGGTGGTTTCCACTCCAAAATTGCTTCAATCTTTCGAGGGTCCACCTTAATCCCCTCAGCAGAAACTATATGCCCCAAGAAAGTTACCTCCCTCAGCCAAAACTCACACTTACTGAATTTCGCAAAAAGCTCTTTTTCCCTTAACACTTGCAGCACAATACGGAGATGCTCATCATGCTTCTTCTCAGATTCAGAATAAACCAGAATATCGTCGATAAAGACGACCACGAATCGATCTAAGTATGGCTAGAACACTCGATTTATCAGATCCATAAATGCTGCAGGTGCATTGGTCAGCCCAAACGGCATAACCAAGAATTCATAGTGACCATACCGAGTTCTGAATGCTGTCTTGTGAATATCCACCTCTTTCACCCTTAACTGATGGTACCCAGATCGAAGGTCAATCTTGGAGAATACTGAAGCTCCTCTAAGCTGATCGAACAGATCATCGATTCTTGGCAACGGGTACTTATTCTTAATCGTCAGTTTGTTCAACCGCTGAGAATCGATGCACATTCGCATTGACCCATCTTTCTTCTTTATGAACAGCACTGGTGCTCCCCATGGAGACACACTTGGCCTAATAAAGCCTCTATCCAATAGTTCTTGAATCTGCGCTTTCAACTCCACTAAATCCTTTGGTGCCATCCTATAAGGTGTAATGGACACTGGTGCCATACCAGGCAACAAATCGATCCCAAAGTCAACCTCTCGATTCGGAGGCAACCCTGGAAGCTCTTCTGGAAAAACATCTTGAAAATCCTTAACGGTTCTAACTTTGTCCACAGTTAGTTCCTCAGTTTCTGCTTGACTTATGAATGCCAAATAAGCCTCGCATCCTTTTCGAATCCACTTCTCAGCGCTTAATGCTGACACCACATTGGACAGATAGTCTCTACGTTCACCAATCACCATAACTTTCTCATCCTCTGCAGTCTTTAACCTCATTCGCTTTACAGCACAATCCAAGGTAGCCCTATGCTTTACAAGCCAATCCATTCCTAAGATAAGATCGAATTCTCCGAAAGGTAGCTCCATCAAGTCTCCAGAAAAGATTTTTCCTTGAGTCTCTATAGGCACGTCTCTATACAGTTTGTCTACCCTAACCGAGTGACCCAAGGGACTTAGTACAAATACCCCACTCACTGTCTCCTCAGAACGCGCACCCAGCGACCCAGATATAAAACATGCAACATAAGAATGGGTAGATCCAACATCTATCAACGCAGTGTATGGCATACTAGAAATCAAAAACGAACCGGTTATGACGTCAGGAGCATCACCCTCCTCTCGACGACGAGCTGCATACACCAACGCTGGCTGACGAGCCTCAGCAAAACCAACACTCCTGCCAGGTGCTCCTCGTCCTCGACCATTACCATTTCCACCTCTACCTTGTCCACGCCCTCTCGGAGCTGGTGGTCCACCCCTCACTGGTTGAGCAACCCTCTGATCCCTGACTTGGTCCTGGTCTAGTTCCTGGGGACAATCTTTAATCCTATGGTCCATCGACCCACATCGAAAATAGGCTCTAGAACGTTTTCGACACTCGCCCATATGTATCTTACCACAATTCCTACAACCCTGTGGTTTGACAGCATTTATTGGCACTGCTCGCATTGGTTCTGCCACTCTTGCTCTCTTAACATTCCTATTAATCCCACATGATGGTCCAGAACCCCTCCGGAAGCGGTTTCGATCCTTCTCGCAGTTCAGTCTTTCTGTCCGCTTTACCTCTTCCGCTATCTTAGCTTTCTCAACCAAAGCAGCAAAGTTACGCTCCCTCTATGGAGCAATCAGCACCCTCAATTCATCCCTCAGACCATCCTCGAAGCGCACACTACGTTCATATTCAGTAGCAACTATCCTAGAAGCATATCGGCTCAGCCTCAGAAATTCAGCCTCGTACTCAGATACTGTCCTACTTCCCTGAACCAAATTCAAGAATTCTTTCCTGCGGGCGTCTACATAGCTAGCCCCAACATGTTTTCCTTTAAAGGCTGTCTTAAACAGCTCCCATGTTACCTCACCAGCTGAAGTTCCGTCTCTCACCGTGAGCCACCACTGATAAGCTTCATCTCTAAGCAACGATACGACTCCCTTCAGCTTCTGCTCCATAGAGTAATCCAGATCATCCATAATCCGCTCTGTGGCCTCCAACCAATACTCGGCCACATTCGGGGCTACACCAGACACGCCCCTAAAGAATTCTGCCCCATTAGCCCGGAGTCGCTCAGAAATAAAACCTCGAAATCCATTACCGGTACTTGCCCCAGCAACCTTTTCCAAAACTCGTAGCATCGCTTGTGATAGGCCGTCGTCCTCAACTCCTCGATCATGAGACTCCACCTCCGTTGCCGGTGGTATCGGTATATCAGCTGCTGGCGCATGACCCGAAGATGAAGTTTCGGCTCGTGCACTACCTCGGCCCCGTCCACGGCCTCTACCACGAGCTGCTCGCGTACTCATTTCGTATTTTTTGTTTTAGAATTTTATGAGTCAGATTAATATTCCAGTGTTTATTATAGATGTTTTATGAATAAGTAGAATTTCAGAGTTTATCTTCTTTCACGGTAGCCTAGCTACAGTCTCAGTCCACCTATCAGAGTCTCTATAGTTTCAGTAATACCCTAGCTAAAGTATCATAATAGAATCTTAGTCAGG
This sequence comes from Gossypium stocksii, assembly GCA_020496765.1. NCBI lineage: Eukaryota > Viridiplantae > Streptophyta > Magnoliopsida > Malvales > Malvaceae > Gossypium > Gossypium stocksii. The sequence goes on from CM035624.1 coordinate 51,896,794, forward strand.
CATATAATCAGAATTGCGGAATTAATCAGAAAAGTTCAGAAAACTTACAGGCTTGGGCCAGAGATTCGGTGTGCCACTCTTTAGAAAGATTACATAGGAAAACTTAATTTATTCTTTGAAAATAAATCATTTAGGTACGAAAGAAGTTCATCAAAACTAGTTCCAAGTAATTTTTGAAAACGATGTTAAAAACATGATCTTTCGAAAAATCTTTGTTTTGATTGTTTGAAAACTTCCATTTTAGACCCGATCCACAGCCGAGTTATTGCAACTTGGTTCTGATACCACTAAATGTAACACCCCATACCCGGCCTAGACGTTATGACCAGATCTGATGTGTCACATGAACCTATAACTAAGTTTACGACCTTTCGCTTGTTGTGACTTAGGTGATATTTTTAGTAAAACAGCAAGATTGTGAAAAATAATTTTGATAAGCCTTTAGGTTATCCATATTTGATATTTGTTGAGTTTTAAAAACCTTTTTAGGAGTTTGAAAAACCCGCGCAGCCTATAACTAGCAGTTTCGATAAAATATGAATTAAACCATAAAAGAAAACAAAACCAATAAAGAAATTTAAATAGCGGCCTTATTACAATTAAAACTCAAAAATAAGATAACAAAATACTTAAAATGAAAAAGAAAATCAAATTGCAGAGGTTGTGGCCACTCCGAATCTCCCACAGCTCCAAGCCCACTAAGGTTGAGGGTTACCTACAGAGATAAAATAAAAGGGGGGTGAGTTTGACAACTCAGTGCGTAACATAATCTCAACCATAGGCCAAAACAGATCAAGCCCCAGAGTCAGATTAATTGGGCCTTGGCCCATTACAGAAATCAGGTTAAGCCCATAGGCCATAATAGATACAGATCAGATATAATATGCAGACAGAAAACCCAACCCAAATCCATCCATAACGCCCCCGTACCAGCCTTACACCATGTGGGGAGACTACTCGACCCACCCAACCGCTACACACCACAGAAATTTGCAGCGAGGCTGCCAGATAAAATTTGCAGCGAGGCTGCCAGATATTGTGACGAGGTCACCAGATACAGATATTGTGGCGAGGCCACCAGAACAGATGTATATACGTGGCGATGCCACCAGATTGCAGCGAGGCTGCCAGAACAGATATATATGTGGCGAGGCCACCAGATTGCAGCGAGGCTGCCAGAACGCTTCCTCCATCATAAAAACCCATACCCCATGCAATAGATATATACATACTAGCATGCAACATATAGCATCTCATGCATCAGATATATTCATATTAAATGGTAACTCATGCAGATACATAAAATTATACATTTCACACAGAATTGACCCTAGGGGTATAATAGTCTTTTTACACCTAGGGGTATTTTGGTAATTTTCCACATTCAGGGGTATTTTAGTCCTTTATCATATTTTCAGAGATTTTATGCAAGTTCAATAAATTATCAATCCATAAATAACCACGGAAGTCCATTTACGCCAAATTTCCAATTTTACCCTTTTTAGCTTAAAACCCCTCATGGGCCTTACTAAGTCCAATATCGTCTCAAGCCCGTTAAATCCAATTTAAGGTTTATTTTACCAACTTAACCATGTCGCCAGAAAGCCTTTAACAGTCATTTTACCGATTTGGGCTCGGAAGCCCATTGGGCCCACCTTGACCCATCGGAGCCCAACTTACCAAAATGTTCAGAATTGTACCTTCTACAATTCCTTCACCATCGAATTCATGGTTAACCCCAACAGAGTGAACGATTACTCTTAAGTATTACACGAGTGCGTTTTCGGTCACTTTCTACCAATTGTCGGTCACTTTATGGCCATTTCGGCTTTTACCACTTTAGTCTAAAAGTTGGGATTAGTTACACACCTGTTAACTGACGAAGCGTTGAAGAACCCACGAACGAATAGCCTACAATTGCACCCTATTGCGTTAGCCTAAAACCCAATAACCAATAAGCCACAAGTCCTTTACCCAAAATCGGCCATCATGGCCTAAGTCCCTAAAAGCCTTACCTTTCTGCCGATTATGGACTAGATGTCCACTTGCTAGCCTTCAGGATCCTTGATGCGTGATCCTCTCCTTGACTACACTATTGCACCTTCCAACAAAAGAGAGAGGCCAAAGAGCCTTTTAGTTCCAACGACAATACCCCTAAGGGGTTTGGCTTCAAGCCTTAATACCAGGAAACTAACACTATAAAGTCACGAAATACTTACCACTCTAGCCCCAATTCACACTAGCCCTGCTTGCTAAAACAAGGAAAGAAGAACGTTGAAAAAAGTTTAAACACAAGAAGGTTCGGCTATGGTGTTATGGAAGATGTCGACAACAAAGAGGGAGGAAAAGAAGAGAAGTATGAGACCAGAGAGCAATCGGCAATGGAAGCGAGATGAAGAGGAAGAGTTAAGTTGACCGGGAGAAAATAGATTCGGCTAGCAGAAGATTGGTGGTATGAAGTCAGCTTATGTGTGAGAAGAAGAAATAAGAGAAATGAGTAAGAGAGAAGGGAAAGAAAGTAGTTCTCTGACAAATGGGGATTCGGCAAAAGAAGGGTAGTAGGGTTCGGCTACAAGTTTAGAAAAGAAAGACGAAATGGCAAAAACCCAAGTATTAAGCTATGCGAAATGAGCAAAGAAAGAGAGTTTACTTCACCTAGAAAAATTAGCACGAAACTCAAAAGAACCAAAAGTAAATTCGGCACAACTAACACCTATTTGCCGAAAATACACTATCAAGAACCCCTTGGCTGGCCACCTCTTTTCGAAATTCAAACTCACCTTAAAATTCTCCTCAACAAGCTCCCCTTATCACTCCACCAAAACCTCTCATGACCAATTCAAACACTCCTTAACAGAGTTCGACTCTACCTTAAACTCTTACCTGCTTCCTGCACAAAAATAAAACGCCACCTTACCTACTCTGGGACTAGAACCTTGGACCTCCAAGCTCACTTAGGCGCCACTTTTTAAGGAGCCTAGTGGCACCTCCCTTACCACTTTACCACTACTTGTTTTGTGCTATACTTCGCGTACAATTTCTTAAGACACTTACTTCCAACGGTCCCCTAACCCCTAAGTCAAAAATCCAAAATTTTGCCCACGTTTTAGCCAGCACCTGGGCCTTCCATAGGCCCATTAACACTCTACAAACATGCATTACACACCCAAATACCAAGATTTAAACATTTTAACGGATGAACAATAACGCCAAGAAAGACCCAAAATTTAGGGCATTACAAAAGTGAATTTAGGGCCTTCGTCTTAGGAAAAACGAGTCAGTAAATATTTATTAAAAATATTTATGAAGTTAGTTATGAGTTGAATTAGATTTTTGATAAGTGAATTTAGTTTAATTAGAAATAATTAGTAGAAATGACTGAATTGAATGGAGCATAAAAGTTTAATTATAGAATAGAAAAAAATTAATTAAGGGATTAAATTAGTTATTAAACCAAATTAGTGACATGCGTGTGGTAATGAATGAATACATGTGTTTTTAAATTATTGGTACAAATGTATAATATATATGTATTTACTTATTTATTAAGTAAAAGATAATTATTTATTTGATATTATTATTATCATGTAAATATTATTTTATTTATTTATTTGATAAATAGTGGTGCCAAATGTATGATAATAAAATAATACATGTGTACATATAGGTATTATACACATGTATTATATTTATTTGTTTTAATTAGATATTTTATAATTAGTTATTAATTAAGTAAAGAAATAAAAAAAAAGGGAAAGAAAAAGAGAACAAAAGCAAATGAAATAGCAGGGAAAGAAGAAAGAAAGAAGAAAAAGAAAGGAAAAGGGGAAATTTAGGGTTTTGAGTTTCAAGCTTAATTTGGTAAGTTAATTTAGTCCCTTTCTTTATAATTTTGATGTTTTTGGAGTCTTAGAGTAAGGTGCTCTTGAATTTATGTGGAAATATTGAAAGTTGATAGATTTTTTAATAGGGTTGAGGTTGAACTAATGATGAAATTTAGGGTTTAATTGATAGAATTGTTGATTTGAATTGATTAAGGGATTAATTTGTAAACTAGCCTATAAGTTTTGAATTTTAGGGGTTAAATTGAAAGAAATTCAAAATTATGGAAAAATGGTAAAAATTTGATAGTTATATTGAAGTTTTGATGAAATTTGAATAAGAAAATAATGTGAATTATAAAAAGGAAGAAGATGAATATGGTTAGGACAAATTTGGTATTATGGTAAAAGTTGTATGGAAAGTTATTGTTTTATATAAAATATGTGTGTTATTAATTAATTATAATTATGCTAATTTTCTAGCAAACAAGGAAACCGAGACGTCAAATACGAAGGGAAAGGAAAAAGTGATCGAGGAGTAGCCCGAGAGAAATATCGGTTTGTATTATCATAATTCAAGTTATTTATTATTAAATGTTTAATTTTAATATATGTGTATGAAATTTGAATGTAGGTAAATATTGATAATGAGTGGAATGTGAATTAGATTTATTGATGAATAAATATATGTATGTAAAATTGAATTGTATGATTGAATTGAGTAATGTTGGTATGCATATGAAATTGAAATGGAGATTGAACTGTTAATGTGATTGAATTGAATTTGAATGATTGTGATCAATTGGAAATGGAAATGAAGTGAAAATATGTCATTATGTGAATTTGAAACAAGTTGTGCATGAATTATGAAATATGTGAGAAAATGTGGCTAAAGTGCAATTAATGTGAACTTGACTGAAATAGAGAAAGAAATCTGATACCCTATTAACTATTTGAGCTTAGTGGATATAGTTGGCATGCCATAGGGTTTAGAAGAGTACGAGATTTATCGGCTTTGCCGCTCAGGCACTTTATGTGTCGTATTTCAGGCACCTCGTGTGTCGTATTCAGGTACCTCATATGTCGTTGCAGGCACTTTATGTGTCGTATATTGATCAGGTACTATGTACCGTTTAAGCACAATGTGCCGTATTGGTGTGTTTGGGTTGGAACCCGAGTATCCTTTAAAGTCTGGAGTGTTAATAGGGGTAATTAAGAGAAAAGAGAAAATCAATTGAATTTGATTATTTGAACCATTGAATGAACAATAAAAGGGATATTGTGAAATGAAATGAGAAATGAAATTGTGCTATGAGATTGAAATCATGAACCAAAGGTTCATGAATTATTGGAAATCCTATTGATAAGATATTGATTCAAATATTGGAAATGATGCAATGGAAATATGATAACTTAGTATGAGATTATATGTATGACTTGTAATTATCTATATATGTTTATGATATTTGATTGTTGCTATAGTTTGAATTATGAAAATACCACTAAGTATTTCCAATACTCAGCGTACGGTTGTTTCCCGTGCGCAGGTTAGGTAAAGTTGAAGTTCAGTCAAGCATCCGAGTCGATCCCGATCTCAGCTCAAATTTTTGGTGATGAATGTATCTTTTAGAAATGTGGCATGTACTAGGTTTGGTTTTAGTCACTTGTAAATGCTTTATGTTTTAAATGTAAACGTGGTTTATAACCTTTAAGAAGTTTTTAGTATGAATGAATGAATAATTGCAAAGTTTGAAAAGCATGATGATGTTATTTGATGAAGATATATAAGTAAATGAGTTGGGCATGAATTAGGTATGTTTAATGGGTGAAAGTAGCTTAAAATGATGAAAAACCATGTTTTCACATGGCCAAGACATATGGGAGAGTGCCCAGGCCGTGTGGTAAAGTCAGACTTGCCCACGGGCTAGTCCCACGGCCGTGTGTAACAAGTCAGATCTGCCCACGGCTTAGCCCCACGGCCATGGGAGCCCCACGAGCAAGCCACACGAGCTTGTCTTAGGCCACACGGGCATGTGTCTCTATTTTCAAAGAAAAGTTTCCAAAGTTCTCGGTTTAGCCTCAAATCACTTCCTAAACTTATTTTGGGCCCCGTAGGCCCATATTAAGGACTATTTGATGGAAATTAGAAGGTTTTAGATTGAAACTCAAATTTATGTCTCGATTTTATTCGTTTACTATTGTATAAGTTCGGTAATGCCTTGTAACCCTGTTTCAGCGACGGTTTGGGGGTTAAAAGGTATTTCACGTGTAGTTGGCTGTGTATGAGACACGGTCATGTGATTAACGAAGGCATGGTTGTGCGCATGACACAGCTGTATGGTGGCGTGAGTGAGGCTGTGTGAGCCATACGGGCTAGGTTGGACGTATGGGCAACATGGGCATGTGGGATCAAGGCCAAGTCATGTGGGCCACACGAGCAAGGCCAATCTGGGCATGTGGGCTACACGAGCGTGTGGGCCCACACGGGCATATGGGCCAATATCTCTAAAATTTGCCTTAGGGTCGCACGGGTCGTTTTAGTCGACTGTAGGCCCATCTAGGGTTGGTAAGGGTTAACCAAACCCTAGAACTATGTGATCTAATAATTTGAATTATGTTCTAGGTATGATACTGTTATGCATGTTTGACTATTATGCTTCACATATATCTGTTATCTGTATATAAGCGTGTTGAGCATGTTGACTCTGTTGATTCTGTATCTAACTTTTGCATCTATTATTGGGGTGGGATTTGTATATATGAAGTGATCTGAAAGGTGACCTTCGCCTCTATTCTGGCAGCTTGGCTGCACTTTACCTGATATGTGTCATAATGGCACGATATGGTGTGTAGGGATGGGTGAGTGTTTTAAACCCCACATGGTGTGATGGGATGGTCGGAGTTGGTGTGTAGAGAATGGGGGTAGGATTATGTTTATCTGTTCTGCATATTTGTATCTGAAAAAGAACTTAAGTTCAAATCTGTATCTGATTGTTATGAAATCACTGTATGTATTGCATGTTTAATTCTGTTGGGTTACACATTAAGTTTACGTAAACTCACTTCTGGTTGTCTGTTCTCCTTAAGTGCAGGGGACACACGGCCTAAGTACACGCCCGTGGGATGGACTGTGTGTCACACACGGCCTAGACACACACCCGTATGTCTACCTATGTGGACAAAAATAGGCAATCTACCAAGCCTCCTTGCCACCCTGAAACAAGATCAAACACATTCAAGCATACGAAGACTCCAATATTCAACCAATAGCCAAAATTTGACATCCACACAACTTAATATAACCCACAAACCATGCATTCAATCTATTACTCCTAGCACATACAATTACTCATGCTAAATTCTCATTCTTGAAAACACTATCACTGCGTTTGATAACCAATGGTAAATATTAGCCAATAACTTTGGCCTTATACAAAATGAAGTATTTCAAAGACAAGCCAACACATTTAGCTTCAAAATAATATGACACTTAACAAAAGAATAAAGTCCTATACATGCCATATTCTCTAAATGCTAAAGCTAACTATACCGAGTGCTTGGGATGATAGTGTGAGCGGAGCCTTTGATGTACTTTAATCCACAAGCTAACTAGGCGGCACTATAAGAAAATGGAAATGAGAGGGGTAAGCATAAAGCTTAGTAAGTTGAATGCAAAAATTATCAACAATTTACCATGAATTAACATGCTCATAACAAACCAACATCCATTCATAAACATAAATGATTATAGGCATAACTTACTCATCATTATTCTCTTACTAATCATACATCATAAGATCGAGCTCATTTCACATACATGATATACAAGTATCTGTACCACTCACAATAAGGTCATCATTTCTTTTATTTACTCAAGCTATAAATTTTTCCCATGGAACTCAGTGGAATAGAAAAGGATACTCAATAGCCTCAAATGTAAGTTAAGCACTGATGCCATGTCCCAGACATGGTCTTACACTGGCTCACATATCGAGGTTGATGCCATGTCCGTTACATGGTCTTACACTGGCTCTTGTCTCATTGCCAATGCCATGTCCCAAACATTGTCTTACACTGGCATACATCTCGAGTCGATGCCATGTCCTAAACATGGTCTTACACTGGCTCTCTTGTATGGAGGCATTTGCCATGTCCCATACATGGTCTTACACTGGCTCTCCTCTATCCATGCCGATGCCATGTCCCAGACATGGTCTTACACTAGCTCTCGTATAGCCCTAGTCTCACGGCACAATTATCCAATCCATTCCTACGATTCCATCAAGAAATTTACCATCTCAACCTCATTATATCATTACAAGGGCATAATCAACATTTTATGCAATATCAAAGTAAATGTATAAATATAAAATAAAGTTGTAATATTTACACCCAACTTACATCGGTATACAAAAAGGTGGTAACTCGACCGATCTCAATTTACGAGCTTGACCTTCCCCTGGTATAAGTTTGGGTCTCATACTTCTTGATCTAAAATGAAAAAATTTCACTAATTTACTCACTATATTAATCTAAATAAATTCAAGAAGTATAATTTGGCAAAATAGTCCCTAGACTTTGGCAAAATGACCATTTTACACCTAGGCTCGGAACTCGATTTTTATCGAATTTCCTTATTAAACAAGCCCAACCGAATCTTTTTTCACTCTTATGATAGCCCCAAATTCTAATTATTTCACACAAATATCAACAACCTATCAAACTTTACAAATTAGTCCAATTTAGGTGTTTTCCATGAACACCCTTTTATAAAAGTTGTTTATTTAACAACCTACATTCATTTTCCTTCATAAAATTCCAGCAACCAACACTTATTCATTCATGGAAAACCCCTAAACTCTTAACCATTTTGCAAAATACACCCTTTAATAGGTAGCTCATGCTACAAGGGTCCTATAAATGCAAAAATCATCAAAGACACCATTAAAATCACTTACTTGTGAGTGTTTAAAGTTGCTAAAATTTTTTACCTTCCAAAGCCCCTCTAATGGCTACTAGTTTTGGTAGGGATGAAGAAGAAAAGATGAAGCCTTACTTATTTTAGTTTATTTTTATTTTTAGTAAAAAATGGTTCACCTAACCTACCAAAAATAGACTTTCGACTTTTTTTGTCTCCATGGACTCCTATGGTCAGCCATGCCTTTGCTAGAGGCCTAATTGCCCTTTAAACACCCCACATTTTGATTCTCAATCTATTTAACACCTTTTACTAATAATTCCAACTTTTACGTTTTATGCGATTTAGTCCTTTTTTGCAATTAAGCCTTCAATCGCATAAATTAATTCACCAAAATTTTCATGCACCCTTATAAACATGCTATAACACATAAAATAATGCTAAAATAATTTTATCAAACCTTGGGTAAGTGATTTTGAAATTACTATTCTAACTAAGCCCAATTTTGGGTTGTTACAATTCTCCCCTTTAAGGATTTTCGTCCTTGAAAATCTTACCGTTGAAGAGGTTCAGGTACTGATCTCTCATCGTCTCCTCTGGTTCCCATGTAGGTTCCTCGACTCCATGTCAGTTCCATAACACCTTCACTAACGCTATACTCTTGTTTCTCAATTGCTTGACCTCTCGAGCCAAAATCTTAACTGGCTCTTCACCATAGGTCATATCCGGGCTTATCTCTATCTCTTCAGTGATACCACATGAGAAGGGTTAAAGCGGTAGTGACATAACATCGATACGTGGAAGACATAGTGAATTTTCTCCAACTCGAATGGCAATGCTAAACGGTATGCTACTAGTCCAATTCTTTCAGTCACCTCATAAGGTCTAATAAACCGTGGACTCAACTTGCCTTTCCTACTGAATCGAAGGACTTTCTTCCATGAGGAGACTTTTAAGAACACTTTATCCTTGACTTGAAACTCAATCTCTTTTCTTTTTAAATCTACGTAGGATTTATGTCTATCCAAGGCAGCTTTCAAGTAATCTCAGATCACCTTAACCTTCTCTTCGGTCTCTTTAAATAAGTCGACCCCGTGTATCTGATTCTCTTTAAGTTCTAACCAATACAAGGGTGTTTGGCACTTGTGCCCATATAAAGCCTCATAAGGCGCCATTTGAAGACTCGACTGATAACTATTGTTGTAGGTGAATTAAACTAGTGGCAAGTACTTCTCCCAACTACCTTGGAACTCAAGGACAGAACATCTCAACATGTCCTTAAGAATCTGAATCACCCTCTCTGAGTAGCCATCAGTCTGAGGGTGGAAAGCCATGCTAAAATTCAACTTTGTCCCTAATGCCTCTTATAACCTTTTCCAAAACCAAGATGTAAATCTCATATCTCTATCTGAAATAATTGACAGGGGCACTCCATGTAGTCTCACTATCTCGGAGATATATAAATCAGCTAATTTCTCAAGTGAGTAATTCGTACAAACTGGTATAAAGTGAGCCGACTTCGTTAGCCTATCCACAACAACCCATACTAAATCTTTCTTCTTTGGTGTCAAAGGCAGTCTCGACACGAAGTCCATAGTAACTCAGTCCCACTTCCACTCGAGAACCATCACTGGTTGAAGTAAACCCAAAGGTACTTGGTGTCCAGCTTTTACTTGCTGACAAAATAGGCACTCGAAGACAAACTCTGAAATGTCTCTTTTCATTCTTGACCACCAATACATTTTCTTCAAGTCGTTATACATTTTCACGCTGCCCAGGTGAATAGACAAGAGACTGCTATCCACCTCCCGCAAAATCCTCTGAATAAGCTCATCATCCTTAGGCACACAGATTTTGTCTCGATACATCAAGCAACCCTTCTCGCACTAAACCATCTTAGCTTGTAAGTCCTCGTTATTTTTCTCCGCTTCGACAATCTCTTGTAAAAACACCAGTCTGGCTCTCATCTCGGCTAAGATCAATCCATCGTCACTTATAGTCAACTAAGTACCCATAGCCCTCAAGGCAAACAATAATTTTCTGCTCAATGCATCGGCTACCATATTCACCTTCCCGTGGTGATAATCAATCACCAACTCGTAGTCTTTTAGTAACTCTAGCTATCTTCATTGTCATAGATTCAACTCTTTTTGCGTCATCAAATACTTTAGACTTTTGTGGTCCATGAAAACTTGGCATCTCTCACCATACAAATAGTTTCTCTAAATCTTCAATGCGAATACGATGGCGGCCAACTCTAAATTATGGGTCGGGTAATTTTTCTCATGTGGCTTTAGCTGCCTCGAGGCATAAGCTATTACCTTACATTCTTGTATGAGCACACACCCTAATCCATTTAAGGATGGATCGCTATACACTATGAATTCCTTTCTCAATTTCGGTTGCACCAACACTAAGGTTCCGTCAACAAGGCCTTTAACTTCTCAAAACTCTGCTGGCACTTTTTCCATCCACTTAAACTTAACATCTTTTTGAAGTAGCCTCATCATCAGAGTAGCGATCATTAAAAACCCTTTAACAAATTGTCGGTAGTAGCCTACTAGGCCTAAGAAACTCCTGATCTCTATTACGGTCCTTGGCAGTTTCCACTCTACAATAGCTGATATCTTACTCGGGTCAACTTGGATCCCGTCTTCTGACACAATGTGTCCCAAGAATCTGACCTCATGTAGCCAAAATTCGCTCTTGCTAAACTTGGCATACAACTATTTATCTCTCAAAGTCTGTAGAACAGTCCTCAAATGCTCTGCATGCTCACCCTCGTCACGAGAATAGTTGAGTATGTCATCAATAAAGATGACAACAAACTTGTCCAAGTAGGGTAAAAAAATGCGGTTCATCAAGTCCATGAATACCGCAAGAGCATTCGTCAAGCCAAAGGGCATGACGAGGAACTCATAGTGGTCGTACCTTATCTGAAAGGCAGTTTTTGGTACATCTTGCTCCTTAACTCTTGACTGGTAATACCCTAACCTTAAATCAATCTTAGAGAATACAGTTGCTCCATTTAGCTGGTCAAACAAGTCGTCGATCCTCGATAAAAGATAATTATTCTTCACTGTAACCTTTTTCAGCTGACGATAATCTATGCACAGTCTTATTAAACCATTCTTTTTCTTAACAAATAATACCGGAGCCCCTCACGAAGAATAACTTGGTCTCGGAAAACCCTTATCTGTTAACTCTTGCAACTGAGTCATTCTGTATGGAGCGATCGAGATAGGTGCCGTGCCAGGTATCAACTTGATACCAAACTTTACTTCCCTCTCTGGAGGTAATTCGGGCAACTCTTCCGAAAATACATTCGGGTACTCGCATACCACTACCACTAAATCAATTTTCTTTTCAGACACTTGGTGTTCCACACAAAAGTGAGATAAGCTTCACACCCTTTTCTCAAATATCTTTCTACTGTCAAAGACGAAAATAATCCCGACAAGTTATTTGGTTCACCTGATTCTACCCGAAGGTTATCTCCATTTTCACATCTCAAGTTAATAAATTTCCTCCCACAATCCACTAACACATTATGAGTAGACAACCAATCCATACCCAGGATTACACTAAATTCATCAAACGGCAATAGCATAAGATTGGCCTGAAAATAGTAACCTCTGATTGTCAAGGGATAGTTTCTACATACTTGGCCAACTAACATGTGTTTGCCTAGCGGATTAGTCACTCTTACCACGAATTCTATAGACTCAACTAGCAGATTTATACTAGGTACCAACTTCATGCAAATGTAAAAATAGGTAGACCCCAGATCAACTAGAGCAAGAACAGATATATCGTGGATAGAAAAGGTACCCGTAATCACATCTAGGGATAAGGCTTCTTCGCGAGTGTGAATGGCATAAGTCCTTGCTGGCGCTCGGTCCTCGGACCTTACAGCCAGATCTTTAGACACACCCTTGTTACCAGCCCCGCTTCCCGGGTTCTTCTGTGGTCTATCCTTCAACGGTGCACTACTCATTCGCATCTCTTGCTTTTTATCTTTTCCATCCCACTCAGGACAACATCAAATGAAATGATCTAATGACCCACACTTATAACATCCTCGATCATTTCCTCGACATTCCCCAAAGTGTCATCTACTGCACTGCGTACACTCAGGCCTGTTCGGTCTAGCACTACCGACACTTGTAACAGAAGTGGTCTGAGCTTTAGTCATCATATGCTGCTTACTCTTGTTTCTATTTGAAAATCCCATCGAAGTAGTTGAACGGGTAATGAACTCTTTCGATCTCTTAGACGAGGACTGATGTGATCTCCCTATCTGTCTCTTCTTCGAGTCACAGGACTCCATGTCAGCTTTTCTCTTTTTCGTAGCCAACTCTTTAGCCTTGCACGCCCTCTCAACGAGCACTATGAATTCTCAAATCTCCAAAATACCCATCAACAATCTGATGTCCTCATTCAAACCGTCTTCAAACTGCTAACACATGATGGCTTCGGAAGATACACACTCCCGACCATATTTTCTGAGCCTCAAGAACTCACGTTCGTACTCAGTGACCAACATTAGACCTTGCTTCAGTTCAAGAAATTCTTTCCTCCTCTGGTCGATGAACCTCTGGCTAATGTACTTTTTTTGAAACTCTTCTTGAAAGGACTTCCAAGTTACTCTTTCTATCAGTACCATTGACACGAAAATGTTCTACCACTAGTAGGCTGAATCCCATAGAAACGACACTACACACTTTATGCACTCCTTAAGCATGCATGATAACTCATCGAACACTCTGATGGTATTCTCCAACCAAAACTCGGCTCTCTCCGAGTCGTCATTTTTATTTTTCTGGAATTCCTCCACCCCATGTTTTCTAATTCAGTCTACTGGAGGTTTTCTCTCCTACTCAATTCTGCTCCTTGAGGAGCTATCGGGGCATGGTAATAAATTGGAGGTGAGGGAGGTGGAATGTTCGGGTTCACACGAACGTACTCTGTATACCAAGCATCCATCATTTGGAGGTAGGCTTCCCTAGCCCCTCAACCCTAACTCCACGTTACGGGCCCACTTTCTACTGGCGCGGTCCCTTCAGTAGGAGCCGACGTATTACTTTCTACATCGTCCCCCATAGGTTGTTCGGGATCCATTATTATAAGAAAAACATAATTTACAATCGTCAGGAGTCGTCACACTATCATTAAGCAATTATGGCATGTATAGCTAGACTCGTACACACTCGACTAAAACATAATTTACAATTGACTAAACCATGTTCTGATACCACTAAATGTAACACCCCTTACCCATATCTGATGTCGGGACAGGGTACAAGGTGTTATCTTACTAAATCACATGCAACCCTTCAACTTACACTCATTGAAATTTGTCCCAATTTAAAACTTTTTCAAACAATGTCCTACAGACCTTCATATGGGCCTATAAGACCTAAAACATGATATAGAAAAGATTCGGGACCATTTTGTGCACTTAGAAAACTTTCAAGAAAATCCACTAAAAATAGGGCACACGCCTGTGTAGAAGGGCAACACGTTCGTGTGGCCTCTAGACATGGCCGTGCTGATGGCCCGTGTGCCTCACACAGCCTAAGACCTAGGGACACGCCCGTGCCCTTCGTTTGTGTGAATTTATTTTCTAACTTCGAACCTACAGGGGTTTTCACATAACCTGGCATATGCTCGTGTACTCAGCTCGTGTCCCTCACATGGCCATGACACGCCCATGTCGCAGCCCATGTGCAAAACCTTGACATTCTATTTTTGACGTCAGCAATCACATGGTCATGTCATATGCCCGTGTGTTTGGCAGTGACCTCTACACGGTTGAAACACACGGCCGTGTCTCAGCCTGTGTGTTTACTACTGGGCATTTAATGCAACAAATTTAAGGTGTAGGGGACACACGACCTAAGTACACGTCCGCGGGGCGGATCGTGTGTCACACACGGCCTAGACACATACCCGTGTGTCTACCCGTGTGGACAAAAATAGGCTATCTACCAAGCCTCTTTGCCACCTTAAAACAAGATCAAACACATCCAAGCATACCAAGACTCCAATACTCAACCAATATCCATAATTTGGCATCCACAGAACTTAATTGTAACAGCCCGAATAGGGTCTAAACGGAACAGTGGTTTCGAAAACCATGAATTCGAAGTAAAAAATTTTATTGCGATTAAGTTTTAAAGTTTATAATGTAATAGGATGATTGTGTGAAATTTTCGTTAAGAAATTTGATTGATTGGGTGTTCAATTTGGTATTTATGACTAAATTGTAAAAGGTGAAAAATGTGTGTTCTTGTTCATAAAGGTACTTGATTGGAGAGGGGTTTTAAAGTAGAGTTCCTTAAATGGCAATTAGACCATTATATTTTAGCTTGGACAAAAATGGGCATGAATAGGACAAATTTGAAAGAAAAGCCTTTAAGGGTATTTTCGTCATTTAGTAATTAAAAGAATTAAAAAGAGAAAATGAAGCAAAAATTAGCTCATCTTATTTAGGGGTTAGCCAAATATCACTATGGAAGCCATGGTTAGATTTTTCAAGCTTCCAAGCTTGGTGGTAAGTCTATTCTAGCCTCGTTTTTAATGTTATTCACATTTTTGAGATCCTTGTCACCTAATCTACCTATTTCTAGCCATATTTTGAACTAGGGTTTTAGTTTAACAATTTACCCATGAATAATATGCATGTATTTTGATGTCTAATAGTAAAAAAATGAATGTTTGAAGTGTGGTGAATGTCTTTTGCTAGGTGGTTTTCGGTGAAAATCATAAAAAAGACTTAAATGCGAAAGTTGTAAATTTGTGCATAAGTGTGTGATTTAGTGGAAATTAGGGGTTGGTATAGGAGAGAAAATGGTTTGGCTAAGTCCAATATACAAGGAAATTGAATAAAAATTATTTTACGAGCTTAGGGGCAAAAGTGTAAATATGTAAAAGTTTAGGGAAAAAACGTAAATTTTCCATAATGTGATTTTCGGGTCACATTGAATAATGTGACTAATAAATGAGCTAATTATGATATTATAGATCATGGAAAACGAGATTCGGGCTTGGATCGAGGTTGTAGACCAAATCGAGAAAAGTAGTCACTTTCGCGTCCGAGGTAAGTTGGTGTGATAATAATAATGCAAGAATGTTGTAATGTATGTTTGAAACATAAATTGGGGTATTAAATTGATTATGTTGAATTACATGTTTAGTATATTATGTTGTTGAATTGATTTAAAATATGTCTATGATACAAGGTAACATAAGTGACATGAAAATGAATTGAAATGTTGTATTCAAAAGTGCTTTCTATGACTATGGTGATTATGTGAAATGGTAAGTTTGTATGTAAATAACTCATTGTTTTCATTTGTGTCATAACATTTTAAATGCATATTATGAACATTATTGGTGACATTTATTAGTTAGAAATTTATGGAAAGTGGAGTTCCTGATTGAACCTTCGGAAAACAAAAGATACGAATAATTGTAACTAGGTCACATGTGTAGTTCCGAGGGTAGGACACCATGTGTACAAGAGAGCTACGAGATACTATGTGGTAGCTAGTCACATGTGTAATACTGTGTGTATACCATGTGTACAAGAGAGCTACGAGATACTATGTGGTAGCTAGTCACATGTGTAATACTGTGTGTATACCATGTGTACAAGAGAGCTACGAGGTAACAATTTTATATGTAGCTAGGTCACATGTGTAATACTGGGTGTATACCATGTGTACATGAGAGCTATGGATTAAAGATAACTAGGTCACATGCATAGTACTGAGGGTACATCATGTAGACACGAGAGCTATATTATATGTAGCTAGGTCGCATGTGTGGTTCTGAGTGTTGGACACCATGTGGACACGAGAGCTACGGGACTAAGTAGCTAGGTCACATGTGTGGTTCCGAGTGTTGGACACCATGTAGACACGAGAGCTACGGCATTTGATGGCTAGGTCACATGGGTGATGTCGAGAGTTCACCATGTGTACACGAGAGCCGGATCATGTGTTGGTGGAGCTATGTGCTAAAACCACCAAGTA
The DNA here is from genome assembly GCA_020496765.1 of Gossypium stocksii. Taxonomy (NCBI): domain Eukaryota; kingdom Viridiplantae; phylum Streptophyta; class Magnoliopsida; order Malvales; family Malvaceae; genus Gossypium; species Gossypium stocksii. Next base: position 51,913,572 of record CM035624.1, read on the forward strand.
TCGGATGTTATTCCGAAGGATTCAACGGGAAAAGTTTACTAAAGGGACTTGTGTGGTGATGTGGTGTGTAAGTGCAGGTGTATACATATGAGCAAAGTGTTCAAAATGTGATTGATCTTGTGGTAAGATTGATATGGTGTAAGTGCTAACATGAATACTTGAAAATATTGATGATGATTATTCATTGGAATGGCTAATATCGAGCATGATTGGTGTTATGTGTTCATAAATGAAAATAATATAAGGAAATTATGGAAGAGTAAAATTTTCAATAAAACTGTTTGAAATAACAGTAGTTACGTGATTTTGAAAAATCACCAAAATGCTAAAATTTGAATTAGAGTCTAAATGAGTTTTGAAATTAAAGTTCATTGAGTCTATTTTCACATAAAAGAAACGGTGTGAGCAAATGGTCTTTATATTATGTGATATTTAAATTTTGGTGAGACAGGGTCTGAATGGTTTTGGAAATCCCTTATTCCAAATTTGGAAAATCACTAAAAATTGTATAAAAATGGTTATGGTGTGTAATTTATATTCTTAGAATCCTAATGAGTCTACTTTCAATAGAAACAAATAGGAAGGTTATTTGAACTCTATATAATGAGAAATTTGATTTTTAGTAAGGAGGAGTCAGAGCTATTGAACAGAGAAATAGGGGAATCTTTAATAAATAAACTATATTGATTGACTAAACCAAAAATTCTGGAAATTTTATGGTAAGAAGTTATGTGAGTCTAGTTTTAAGGAAAATTAGCGGATATAAATTTGGAGTTTCGTAGCTCCAGATATAATTAATTTAGTGACTGTGACTTAGGAAGACAGCATAAGCTGAACATGAGCAAAAGTTGAAATCATGTGAAATATCTTGTTAATTGAATTGCTTATTATTATATGCCAACTTACTAAGCTATAAAGCTTACACCTTTCTTTCTTTTTGTCTTAGAGTTTTCAGGTTAGCTTGGGGTTGGAGATCGTCTGAAGCCACATCACACTACCATGGCATTATTTTGGTATAGATGATTTTAGTATTTTTGAAATTATGGCATGTATAGGGACTTGGTTATTTTATTTGTGATTCATAGATAATTTGGCCACAAATGTTGGCTTATAATGATATAAAATTCATTTTGTATAAGGCCATTGAGAATTGGCCAATGTTAGTTATATATAATCATATGGTGATGCTTGGTTGGTTAAAAATACTATTAATTGTGTCTTTGTAATGTATAAGGGCATAAATAATTAAGGGAAGAAAAAGGGCTTGAAAAATAGCTTAAGTGGTGGCCACACGAGTAGAGACATGGCCATGTGTCTTGGCCGTGTGGAGGACACGGTCTAGCACACGGACGTGTGACTTGGCCGTGTGCCTCTAAATGTTTGATGATGTCATAAATAGAGAGTTACACAGGTGGAGGACACGGGCATGTCCTAAGCCACACGGGCGTGTGAGACCACACGGCCTGCCCATACGGGCGTGTGACTCTCCAAAAATGTGAAAAATTCTAATAGTAACTCGATAATTTCAAAAGTTTCCGGTTTAGTCCCAAATCATTATCAGTGTATGTTTTGGGCCTCGTAGGCCCCTATAAGGGACTTTAAAGTGGAAGTTGAAAGGTTTTAAATTAGAGCAAAGTTTATGGCTCGATAATGTACGGTTGGTTGTGTTATCGTCTGGTAACGCCTCGTACCCTGTCCTGGTGTTGGATACGGGTAAGGGGTGTTACATTAATATAATCCACAAACCATGCATTCAATCTATTACTCCTAACACATACAATTGCTCATGCTAAATCTCATTCTTGAAAACACTATCATTGCATTTGGTAACCAATGGTAAATATTAGCCAATAACTTTGGCCTTATACAAAATGAAGTATTTCAAAGACAAGCCAACACATTTGGCTTCAAAATAATATGACACTTAACAAAAGAATAAAGTGCTATACATGCCATATTCTCTAAATACTAAAGCTAACTATACCAAGTGCTTAGGATGATAGGTGAGCGAAACCTCCGACGTACTTTGATCCACGAGCTAACTAGGCAGCACTATAAGAAAATGGAAATGAGAGGGGTAAGCATAAAGCTTAGTAAGTTGAATGCAAAAATTATCAACAATTTACCATGAATTAACATGCTCATAACATACCAATATCCACTCATAAACATAAATGATCATAGCCATAACTTACTTATCATCATTCTCTTACTAATCATACATCATAAGATCGAGCTCATTTCGCATACATGATATACAAGTACCTGTACCACTCACAATAAGGTCATCATTTCTTTTAATTACTCAAGCTATAGATTTTTCCCATGGAACTCAGTGGAATAGAAAAAGATACTCAATAGCCTCAAACGTAGGTTAAGCGCCAATGCCATGTCTCAAACAGGGTCTTACACTAGCTCTCGTCTCATCGTCGATGTCATGTCTCAGACATGGTTTTACACTGGCATACATCTCGAGTCGATGCCATGTCCCAAACATGGTCTTACACTGGCTTTCTCATATCGAGGCCGATGCCATGTCCTAGACATGGTCTTACACTGGCTCTCCTCTGTCCGTGCGGATGCCATGTCCCAGACATGGTCTTACACTGGCACATATCGAGCCGATGCCATGTCTCAAACATGGTCTTACACTAGCTCATCCATCTCGGTGCCGATGCTATGTCCCAGACATGGTCTTACACTGACACATAACAAGGCCGATGCCATGTCCCAGACATGGTCTTACACTAGCTCTCGTATAGCCCTAGACTTACGGCACAATTATCCAATCTATTCCTACAATTCCATCAGGAAATTTACCATTTCAACCTCATTATATTATTACAAAGGCATACTAAACATTTTATGCAATATCAAAGTCAATGTATAAACATAAAATAAAGTTGTAATATTTACACCCAACTTACATCGGTATACAAAAAGGTGGTAACTCGACCGATCTCAATCTACGAGCTTGGCCTTCCCCCAGTATAAGTTTGGGTCTCGTACTTCTTGATCTAAAATGACCAAATTTTACTAATTTGCTCACTATATTAATCTAAACAAATTCAAGAATCATAATTTGGCAAAATGGTCCCTAGACTTTAGCAAAATGACCATTTTACCCCCTAGGCTCGAAAATTGATTTTTATCGAATTTCCTTATTAAACAAGCTCAACTGAATCTTTTTCACTCTTATGATAGCCCCAAATTCTCATTATTTCACAAAAATATCAACAACCTATCAAACTTTACAAATTAGTCCAATTTTGGTGTTTTCCATGAACACCCTTTTACAAAAGTTGTTTATTTAACAACCTACATTCATTTTTCTTCATAAAATTCCAAAAACCAACACTTATTCATTCATGGAAAAACCCTAAACTCTTAACTATTTTGCAAAATACACCCCTCAATAGGTAGCTCAGGCTACAAGGGTCCTATAAATGCAAAAAACATCAAAGAAACCATTAAAATCACTTACTTGTGAGTGTTTAAAGTTTCTAAAATTTTTTACCTTCCAAAACCCCTCTAATGGCTGCTAGTTTTGGTAGGGATGAAGAAGAAAAGATGAAGCCTTACTTATTTTAGTTTATTTTTATTTCTAGCAAGAAATGGTTTACCTAACCTACCAAAAATAGACTTTTGACTTTTCTTTGTCTCCATGGACTCCTATGGCCGGCCATGCCTTTTCTAAAGGTGTAATTGGCCTTTAAACACCCCACATTTTGATTCTTAAGCTATTTAACACCTTTTACTAATAATTCATAACTTTTACCTTTTATGCGATTTAGTTTTTTTTTTTTGCAATTAAGCCTTCAATCGCGTAAATTAATTCACCAAAATTTTCATGCACCCTTATAAACATGTTATAACACATAAAATAATGCTAAAATAATTTTCTCAAACCTCGAGTAAGTGATTTCAAAATCACTATTCCGACTAAGCCCAATTTCGAGCTGTTACAGTAACACTTTCAAAAATTTACAAAAATGTTATGAATTATGAAACATGAATGATTTGGTGAGACGGTTCTATTTTCAAAACCCTACCTTATGACACCTTCAGATTCGGTCGTAACGTCTAGGCCGGGTTTGGGGTGTTACACAATGGGTAATGTTCTGTTACGAAACGATATGATTTCGATACGAACTATTACAGGTATATACATGAAATACATAGAAATAATGTTACATGATATATAGATATATGAAATGGATGATACTTGTACATGGAATTTGATAAATTGTTGTGTTCATCCATGATTATTAACTTGTATATATGTGTTTACATGGCTAACATGGTTGGTGAATATGTGCTTAGGCATTTGGCCAAAATGTGTTGGGATATGCTTTGTTACTTACCTATTACTTGATTAAATGGTAAGTTAAATTCTAAGTTACAAATTTACTAAGCCTAAATGCTTACTCTGTGTTATTTTTCGTGTTTTATAGTGAGTCGAAAGCTCGTTCAGGTTGGAAGCTTGTCAGAGCTATATCACACTATTCATCGACTCTTTCGATACTTTCGATTGGTTAAATTTTGGTTATAATGGCATGTATAGGTTATTTTGGCTAATGTTGGCCCATATGTTTTGTTGGGTTAATAGCCATATTATTTGACTTGTGTTTTAGCATATTTTGGTATAAATTATCTTAATATGGCTGATGTGTGGCTTGATTTGTAGTTGAATGATGAAAGGTAATATGATAGCTAAATGTATATTTGGTACATGTGTTTTGTGATAGAATGAATTTATGGTAGATTGATATTTAAGTAAGTATGAACTATTTGGTCCAATGATACTAGTTATAGAATGACAAATTTAGTACTAAATGTTTATGTTTTGGTAAGTAATTTACATGCTATGTATTGATACAACATGCCCATAAGTTAGTTGATTAATTGACCAAATTGAGTACATAGTTATACATATTTATATATTGTCAATTGAAGTGCCTAAGGGCATATTGGTTGTATGTGATTATACCATTTATATAAAGCTAATATGTATGGTTTTGGTGCCTTATTATGGCTTGTGTATATGTGCATTTGTGGTTGTAGGTACATGTTAATTTGAGTGAAAAATAGCTTGTAAAATAGCCTATTTTCGTCCATACGGGTAGAGACACGGGCGTGTGTCTCAGCCATTTGTGACACATAGCCAGATGACACAGCCATGTGTCCCTTGTAGCTTTCAAAGGGTTGTAAGTCAGGCTGTTAGACGACCTAGCACACGGCCTGGCACACGGGCATGTGGCTTGGCCGTGTGACCCAAGTCAGTTACACAGGTACAGACACGGGCTAGGACACGGCCGTGTGTCCCTACTTCAAATGTCCACATGGCCTGAGACACAGGTGTGTCTCTTGATTGTGTGAGTCACACGGCCGTGTGATCCTTGCAGTATTAAAAATTTTCAATTTTTCTGAAAATTTCTCTGAGTTTCTGATTTAGTTCCGACCTGTTTCTAATGTGTATTTTGGGCCTTGAAGGCTTGTTTGAGGGACAATTTGCATGCTCTGAATTAGTTTAAATATGTTTAATAATATGTTATGAAATGTTTAAATTTTCTATTCGTTTGAATTGAAAACTCTGGTAATGTTCCGTAACCCTGTTTCAACAACGGATATGGGTTAGGGGTGTTACATTTAAATATGACTTAAGGCATTTCCTAAAAGAGTTCCCAACAGTGTTTTTGAATGATCAATCCACCATAGTAGTCTATTAGTATAGGAAATTTGGCGTATTCATAATTATGAGTGGTTTAAGTGTTCATCAGACTTGAGTTGTCTACGTTACACAAGGAAGTTATCTGAATTATCTGGTATCTACCAAATTTGAGTAGTTTTCATGACAGGTATAGAGATTTTCTGGAGTTTAAGTTGTTCACCAAGTTAGGCTTTCTCATGATATGTAATAGGGTTGTCTGGATTCCACTGGATGACTTAGAATGTTCATTTATAAAAATAAGTTGTGATTTGGGTCGATTTAAGTCATGACTTGATTGGTAACCTAAAGTTACCAAGTCCAGTATGAGAGCCGTCAAAGGTAAGATCCGTAAGAAGTTTATCCTAAAAGATCAATTATTATAAGAATTTACCGAAAGTAACATCTGTGTGTATCATCTGAGAGAAATATTCAACATCTATCTGTGTGAGATTCTGGTTAGAGTAGATGGTATAAATATCTTTCTAAGGAATGTAATCGTTCTCCAAGAAGAATATGAGATCCGCGTTGAGTGATGAAATTCAAATTCTGTCTAATGTGATATCTGTATATAGTATGGTTAAGTTTGAAGGTCAGCATACATGTATCCGCCAATATTCGAAAAGGCATTCACAAAGATAAAAAGGAAATCCATAATCTTTAAGATGAGGAATTCAACAACAAATGCTCCAATATAATCTGGATTAAAACTCGCTAAGTTCATTTGAACTTACAAGTGTTTGTTTATGTAGCAGGTCTCACTTTAAGATAAGCTTTGCTAGGAGGGACTAAGCCAGGATTACGCCTATATAGTAGTTTGAGTTACAATGTTATGCATATAGAAGACACTATAGAAGTATGGTGTTTAGTACTCTATGCCATAAAGAGTGTTTTTAACAAAGTTTTAAGTTGTAACATCCTATGTTGTATTTAAAAATTTGATGTATTATTAAACATCCTCTTTTGTTAATATTTTGATTTTAGATTGTAAATAAAGGAATAAAAAGTAGGTTTTTAAAATGGCTTTACGTCTGTCCTAAAATTTTGCTAAGTGTTTAAGTTTGTAGCATCCAATATCCGGATCTGATGATTTGGGTCGGGTAAAAGGTGTTACACGGATAATATAACTTATTTTAATTATGGAAAGACATTTCAGTAGTTTTCTTAACCGAGTAGGTGACATCAACTTAATAAAACACTTAGGATCAGTTTAGCATTGCCTTTAAGAAGCGCTTTTGGGACAAAAAAACACTTTTGAGATAAAAGCATTGATAAACAAGATGCTCATGAGCTTTTCAAAAATACTTTTAGCCAAAAACAAAAACAAAAAAATTTAATTATTTCTCAAAAGTACTTTTTAAAAGTAATGTTAAACTAAACCTAATAAATAGAATAGATTTTAACACATCCAAAGTTATTTTTATCCTTTCATGTCACAATTAACAAATATACGTTAAGCTTTCAAATTACACGTGAATCTAGTTTGATAATAAAATTATATTGTATTTTTGTTTTTTCATAAAAAATATATATTTAAACAACATATGATCTTGTTGCTATTTAAACAGTTGCTTACCATTAAATAGCGAGCAGTTTTTGTTGATACAGTATTGTATATCCACCTTCACTCACAACAATTTTATCCTCAGATTTTTTTTTGGGCAGCAACCAAAAATTCAAAATTACAGCAAACCCATCTAAAAAAACCTGCAATACAACAAAACAAATATTCACCACCAAACTTTATACTCAAATATTAATATTTTATTATCAATTAATCATTGATGTGATGGTTAAGTTTTTATTCCTTCAAATCTAAACAATTACATAAATTACAAAGATAGCTCATCATTATTATATTTTGGTCATCAAAATCATTATATTTTTCGAAATATAATAAATTTGATTTACATAAAAACCAACTCATCACCGTATAAGAAGATATATTCTTTTTTTAGTTTTTAATTCTATTTTAATGAATTAAGTAACCCAAAATAGTGTAATTCTAATTGAATGAAATTAAGTAACACAAAAAATTCATATAGATAACTAAATTACCTTAGAATACATTTGTTGTCACTTTCACTACAACCACTTTCGTCTTAAACTATAAGCATCATCGCTTGACATCAGTTTTTCTCCTACTTATTTTTCTCTAAAATCGAATATAAGTTACTATTTTTGTAGTTTATTAAAAAAAAATTAATCTCTTCTATAATAAAATCTCATAGTAAGTTGGTTTTATGCTCTAATGAAGTAACAACTTAATTTAAAAAAATAAAAATTTAAAAACTATAATTTTTATTATAAAAAGTTTTATCTCTTTCAATAATTATATATATTTAAAACAATTATATAACTTAGATTATAAGTTAAAAAAGGAATGATTAAATTAAAAAAAAACTGGTTGGAACTCCTCTTTTGTAATATATATATATATATATATAGCTTAAAAAATAAAATACAATTTTTTAAAATACTATCACTAACTTTGGCTAAAAACGCAAGTAAATAAAATCTTAATAAATACATTCATATATTCATTTCCTTCTACACAATGTCAAAATGGATATCACATAGTCTTCTATCTTAATAAAATCTTAGAAAAATAAATGCAAATAATTAGAAGTATAATGGTACATCTATGCCCCTTAACATTTGAATTTTTTTTTCAATTTAATATTTATTTTTAACATTAAATTTGGTCATTTATTTTTTTTTAAATTGAATCACTTTTTTTAATAGAAATGTTAATTAAAATATAATATCTTTTAGTGACGTTGGTGTGACACCCTACATTGTAGTATACATGTACTTCATGTTGACATAAATTATTTATTTTATATATCACGTCAAGAAATAATTTAAATTTTATAAAATATCTAAAAAATGAAAATATTCAATTTTTTTAAAAAATATGAAGTACACATAGATTATTATGTGGGTTGCTATGTTTAGAAAATTAACATTTTAATTAGTATTTCTATTAAAAAACAATTTAAATGACCAAAATCAACTTTTTTTAAAAAATTGAGAGTTAAATTTAACTTAAAAAAATAAAATTAATAAAATATGTAAATGTTAAGAGCATTAACGAATATTTTGGAGGTAATTAAGTTGAATAAATTATGTTTTTGTGTAGGTTGGAGAATTTGCTAATTGCTTGATTGAGGTTAGGCCCGAAGTAATGAAATCCTTCACTCCTTTAAGCTTCAATATTTTTCTTTTAATGTTTTTGATATCCGCATTGCCCCCAACTGATTAATTTGTTTCTTCAACGTAGGAACTAGCTGTGCAATTTAACAAAAATTTGTTCGATGTCATACTGTCAACTGCCGCAAGTCATTAATTTATATATTAATTTTTATACGATTAAATTTATAATTTATTAACAACCAACATCAAATAATAAGTTAAATATAATACCATCTTTGGTTGGGGAATAGAATAGTATTCTTTTTTTTTTTATTGACTATTGTTTAATCCAATGTAATATTCATTTAATAAAATAATAATTATTTTTCTATTATTTATTTTTTCATAATATTTTTTGATATCACTAAAAATTAATTATTCTATGTAATATTAAATAACAAAAAAATTAATTTCTAAATTAATCTTTTAAAATTTAGACTTAAATAATATAAATATAAAATATTTTAATATAATTTAATATAAAAATGTTTATTATTAGATTATATTTAATAATACTTATATTAAAATATGATTAAATTATTTTAATAATAATCTTATTAAAATTTAATAATAATAACAACAATTATCTACCTAAATAATTTATGCTAAGAGTTTTAATTTTTTCTTATGCTATTACAATATCATTTTATTTAACTAAACACAAAATATTATTATAATTTTATTTAATTTCATTTAACCAAACACTTGAATAACTAATTACAATTCTAATCTATTACAAATTTATTAATTCTAAGGGAATTAATAAAACCATTCGTGTGCTCTTCATTGTTGGGCGACTCGACAGAGTTTCCATTTCAGACACAAAACTAAACTAGAAACAAAACCGCCGTTCAGTTTCTGTTATGGGCGTCTTCTTCCATTTTTGACTCAGTCACTCACATCTCTCTTCCCTTCTCTTAGACAGCTACTTAAGGTAAATGGCTTGAAAGTCTCATCTTTCACACACTACCCTTTTTTTTTTTTTCTTGTTCTTGCGTTCATTTAGATTAATCTGTGGTACTCATACTTGGTCCTTTGGATCTGAAATCTTCATCTTCTTTTAGCTAAGGAAATCTGGGTTTCCTTTGATAATTCCATTTAGAAAGCTTAAAGTCCTGTATGTGTCCCGGATCTGGCGTTGTGAACCCCATTTTGACTCTACCATGAATTCAGCTTATAAGTTCTGTTCTATGTGTATTATCATTTTAGTCTCCTTGTTGTTTCAACTTGTCTTAGCTGTTGATTATGTTCCAACTGAGAAAATCCTTCTAAATTGTGGTGGGAAATCTGAGGCCACCGATAGTGATAATCGGAAATGGACACCCGATGTTGGGTCCAAGTTCTTGGTGGGAAGCGGGAAATCGGTGGCTTCCCAAGCTGCCACGCAAGATCCTGCCGTTCCCGAAGTTCCTTACATGACAGCCCGTGTTTTTCGCTCCAACTTCACCTATAGTTTCCCGGTCGTACCTGGTCGGAAATTCCTTAGGTTGTATTTCTATGCTAATTCCTACGATGGGCGGATTGCAGCCAATGCTTTGTTTTCGGTCACTTGTGGTTCCTACACTCTTCTTAAGAATTTCAGTGCTGCTCAAACCAGTGAAGCTTTGAATTATGCTTTTGTTGTTAAGGAGTATTCCATCAATGTGGATGATGACCATTTGAACCTAACATTTACTCCTTCTTCCACTCCCTCTAATGCCTATGCGTTTGTCAATGGGATTGAGGTTTTGTCAATGCCTGATATTTATGGTAATGCCGATGGGATATCCATTGTCGGACAGAATATTCCCTTCACCGTCGATAATAGCACTGCCCTCGAGAATATTTACCGACTGAATGTCGGTGGAAATGATATCTCACCTTCGGCTGATACAGGTCTGTTTAGGTCTTGGTATGATGACCAGCCATACCTGTTTGGGGCTGCGTATGGAGTTTCGGGGGCTGCTGATCCGAATGTCACTATCGATTATGGAACCATGCCCACTTATATTGCACCAAAGGATGTATACGCCACTGCTAGATCCATGGGGCCGAACGCTGAAATAAACAATCGTTACAATTTAACTTGGATGTTCAGTGTTGACTCTGGATTTTCCTACTTGGTCAGGTTACATTTCTGCGAGTTTACTGATAACATCACCAAGATTAATCAGAGAGTGTTTGATGTGTTCCTAAACAATCAAACAGCCGATCAAGGGGTCGATGTGATTGCCCTGGCAAGTGACCAAGTTGATGTTCCTGTGTATGTGGATTACGTTGTTATTGTTCCTGGAGGGAATTCACAGCAGGATCTTTGGCTTGCATTGCATCCAGACACGAGTGGCAAGCCCCAATATTATGATGCAATCTTAAATGGTGTGGAGATATTCAAGATAAGTGATCCGAAAAGCAACCTTGCGGGGCCGAATCCTGTCCCTGGTCCAAAACAGGACGTAATCGATCCATCATTGGCTTTGCCATCTCATCAAGGTCACTCGAAGAACCAGAAGGCAATTATTGCTGGTGGAGTAAGTGGTGGAGTGGTTCTAGCTCTTGTTATTGGTTTCTGTGTTGTTGCTGCTTCGCGCCGTCGTACGCATGGAAAGGATCCTAGCACGAGTGATGGTCCATCAGGATGGCTTCCTCTTTCGTTGTATGGAAATTCACACTCTGCAGGTTCAGCAAAGACAAATACCACAGGGAGCTATGTTTCCTCCCTTCCTTCAAACCTTTGTCGCCATTTCTCATTTGCCGAGATCAAGGCTGCCACAAACAACTTTGACGAGGCTTTAGTCCTTGGGGTGGGAGGTTTCGGAAAAGTTTACAAGGGAGAAATTGATGGCGCAGCAACTAAAGTTGCAATCAAGCGTGGCAACCCACTATCTGAGCAAGGTGTGCATGAGTTTCAGACTGAGATAGAAATGCTTTCCAAACTCCGCCACCGCCACCTTGTTTCGTTGATCGGTTACTGTGAAGAGAACTGTGAAATGATCCTAGTTTATGATTATATGGCTTATGGAACGTTGCGTGAGCATCTCTACAAAACCCAAAAGCCGCCTCTTCCATGGAAGCAAAGGCTTGAAATATGCATTGGTGCTGCTCGCGGATTACACTATCTTCACACTGGTGCCAAACACACTATCATTCACCGTGATGTGAAGACAACCAACATTCTTCTGGATGAGAAGTGGGTAGCGAAAGTTTCTGATTTCGGATTGTCGAAAACTGGCCCCACATTGGATAATACTCATGTCAGCACTGTTGTGAAGGGTAGCTTTGGCTATTTGGATCCTGAGTATTTCAGAAGGCAACAGCTAACTGATAAGTCCGATGTTTACTCATTTGGGGTCGTCCTTTTTGAGATCCTTTGTGGCCGTCCAGCATTGAATCCTACGCTGCCAAAGGAGCAAGTGAGCCTTGCAGAGTGGGCTGCACATTGTCACAAGAAAGGCATCCTTGAGCAGATAATGGATCCGTATCTGAAAGGGAAGATAGCGCCGGAATGCTTCAAAAAGTTTGCTGAGACTGCAATGAAGTGTGTAGCTGATCAGGGAATCGACAGACCGTCCATGGGTGATGTGCTATGGAACCTCGAGTTTGCTTTGCAGCTGCAGGAGAGCACCGAAGAGAGCGGCAAGGGAATTAGTGAATTGGAAGTTGAGGAGGGGACCTATGACGTAACCTGTAAAGGCAAGAAGGATCCTAATGCATCCCGTGGTTTTGACATAAATGTGACAGATTCGAGGAGCAGCGGCATGAGTATGAGCATCGGGGGTCGCAGCCTAGCTAGTGAAGACTCTGATGGGCTGACACCAAGTGCTGTTTTTTCACAGATCATGAATCCGAAAGGGCGTTGAGGTTTCATTGTATTCATTTACTTAATTAGTTACCATACATAAGTACTTTTTTTTTTTTTTTTTTTCTATTTACCACTTTCACTGGATATGTTTTGAGCGCAGTGAGTAATTTGTAGCTGAAATTTGATGAAGAAACAATGGGTTGTACCTCATTTGCATTTAAGTGATAGCCCTCCCCCCTCCCTAACTATTGTGTATTTGCTACTGATATGTATGTACGTATGTATGTGCTGATTATGACATAATCATGATATGTGTGCGGTGGTGGATGAGATGAGAGGGATTTGGTGTAACCCGCGTGTTTTGCTTCTTAGTTGGGTTCGGCGTTATTTGTGGAACAAATAGATTTGCTGAAATATTTTATTTAATTCTAAAATTGACTAGAATATTTGGATTAGCTGTCAGAATCATATGAGTGGAAAAGCAGTCCATCTATACATGGGGACTTTGAATAAATAAAGGTAGTAGATGAATATAATAAATCATCATCATCATCATCATTGCTTTCAATTTTTGTATTATTTAATTATTAAATGAATATAAAAACCATTGGGTGTTGTTATTTAAATTAAGGGCATGAATTAAATTTCTATTGCTGTTAAATAACTAATTTAAAGATTACGGATTAGATTGAAATAATTTGGACTAAATTAATTAAATGTATAAATTTAGAATTGACAACTCTAAGTAAATACATTGATAAATGAGACCGAAAGAAACCTTATTGTGTGTTAATTTGGTTGTCCTTATTTAGTTTAAGTGAGATCGAGAGATTAATTATACTAAATTGTGATTGGGTAATTTATAACCGAGAGGTGAAAATTAATCCAATTAAAAAATTATTCTATTAACACAAATATTAATCAACTACTAAGTTTGTCTTTAATTAATTTTGGTACAGTTTTGGATTTTTTATAATTTAGTCCTTTAGCTATTACCGTAGTTCAATCTTTTCAATTTATGATTTGTCATACTATAGCATGCATTAGACTTTCTAGTTTGCATGCATGTTGTGGTTAATTCATTTTTATCAATTAATCTCCTATGGGTTCGATTAAAAATATTCTATAAGTGTTCCATTGTGCACAGTTAAAAATATTACAATTAGACTTGTGACACTTGTAGACATTGCATGTGTTATTCTTTGTTTTCACTTTTTTCTGATCGATGTACATACCTCGAGGCACAATCAAGTTGGCGCCATTTCTAGGGAAATTTTGTGTTTGATAGTTGAATTGTTTTGAGATAATTTTCATGCTTTGTAGTGAGATAATTAATGATCTCTAAAATTATAGATTTGATGCTTAATTTTACTTTATTTTCTTTTTCTTTTCTGACAATCATTCTTCACTTCAATCATGTACAATAATAGTTATAGGTGACCAGAAGATCAATTCGAGCCTGATACAAATGGGGTTTCGATGTCTAGCTGGGATTACAATGACAATTATGGGAGACAAAGATATGAGTGTTCTTACAAGTCTCATGGACATAGGTGGCCAAGTAAGCAATATGGATATAATGAGCACTCAAGTTTGACGAATGGAGCTTCGACGGAAAATTGGAGCTATGAGGGCTATTATGGGAGTTAGGAATACTTGCATGAATATTCTTAAGATCGATATGGCTATGCAAACGCGATGGATGACTACAACCAAGGTTGGTCGGGTAGCTATTCAGCATATGGTTCGTATCCCCATATCGTTATCTGGAGAGGGATGTGGAGAATGAAGAATATCTCGGCAACCCATCTTTTGCCACAGACCGATAGATTAGAAGCTAAGATGTCATCTTTGTCCAATTTGTTTGACAGATTATTTGAAGCTATTAGAAACTGGTGCATGATGAATGCTTCTGTGGAAGAGAGCGTCGAACATGATGTGCACAAGTCTGAAGAGGAGGTCCCCTATGTTAATGTTGAACATGATGAGTTGAAGGACGATTTTCATCAGAAGTTGGAAATCAGAGAGTTGTGTATTGAACTGGATAAAGTTGTAGACAACCCCGTTCCTATTGATGTAGAGGTAGAAGCACTTATATTAGAAGTCAAATTGCATTTTATTCTTTCTACTTAGGAAATGGGTAAACTAATCACTGTATATTAAATTAAAAAGCAAATTGATCATATTTGTTAAAAATTTATCCATTTTTACTGCTAAAAATTGACATGATTAACAGAATAACTTAACAATGACACATTGCGTATTGCATGTACCTCATGTTGGCATATAAGGACTAGTTTTTAATAGCAAAAATGAATGAGATTTTTAATAAAAGAACCAGTTGGCTCTTTGATATAATGTATAGGGACTAATTTGCCCATTTTTCAGTAGGAGAGATAAAATGCAATATAACTCCAAGTATAAAAGCTTTCATGGTACTTTTAGTGCAAACTTTGCTAGTTAATCGCAAATTTAGAAACAATGTAGTTGACAAGTTTTCTCTAATCTAGCAAGCTTATTGTATTGAGGACCTGACCTCTCAGATTGAAGCAACAAGTGTTCTTGTTGAGAAACTGATCATGGAGAATACAGAGCTTGTTGAGAAGTTGCCTTTTGTGCTGCAACACATTATGATTTTATTTATTCTACTATTGTTCTTTTCAAGACAATATACAAAGGCAGCTTTTTCAGTGTGAATGTACCTAACTTATTGGCAGGTGAATGAGTTATATGTTAAGCTTGAGCGACAAAATATGGCAGCAGGACATCCAACTGTCGTTGACATGTCTGATTCCTTACCTCAATCCATCAAAGTTGGATTCTCTAGAAGCTGCTGACTCGGGGGAAATTGTGCAATTCCTTTGGATGATACTGATGCAAGGGATTTCAAATCCCAGGTTATTGAGAGTGAAAATAATACTGTACCACTCATAGATGCTCCCCTGATTGGTGCTCCGTTCCGGTTAATGACATTTGTCACTAAATATGTTACTGGTGCTGACCTGGTTAACAACACTTAAGCTCCGAATCTTAGCTTAGATGCATTCTTCGTATTTTTTCCTGGAATATACATGGTATACTTGTTTCACACCATTTGCGATAATTCCGGATGTATGAAAAACATGCTGGCTGTAATTTGTGACAATTAATGTTTACTTGTATTGAATACAAAAGAGATGCGGTTATTCATCTGATTTTCGTAACATTTTCTACAGATTTGAGCCTGTTTTTCTTCCACAACTTTCCTAACACTCACAGGGAAGCCTTTGAATGTCCGGGAAGTGATACAAAGACGGGCATCTAACAACATTCAAACTTGAATCCTTGTCGGTGTTCCTTATGTCTGAAATCAGAACATCGATGTCATAGTTGCAGTGATCATGGGGTTTGAGTATCTGAGCCCTTGGACCTGTTGTCCTCTGATGAGGGTCGATTTTCAGAAACAGAAGGTCGAATTTCTTCAATCATCCGAGTTACTTCTTCCATTGTAGGTCTCATGTCCGGAAGCCTTGCCACACAAGTCATTGCTATCTGGAGCATCTGCACCAGCTCTTCTTCAATATTTTGATATTTCATCAGCTCTACATCAAATACTTCAGCAGTCCATTCCTCTCTAACAACAGACTGAACCCACCTTGGAAGGTCGACCACGTCTTCATGCCTTGATGATTGGGTTGCTGTTTTGCCTGTCAGCATCTCTAGGAGAAGTACACCGAAACTGTAGACATCAGACTTTTGAGTAAACTTTCGAGATTCAATCACCTCGGGAGCTCGGTATCCTGCACTTCTAGACGGAACCTTTGGAGAAGTCATTAAAGGAGTCAATCCAAAATCAGAAATGCAACCATGTAAGTCTTCTGTGAGGAGGACATTGGAGGACTTGATGTTGCCATGGATGAATTTTCCACCTCCGGAAGAATGGATGTAGGCAATGCCTTTTGCTGCTCCCAGAGAAATCTTTACCCTCGAATCCCAGCCTGGAAGAGGACGCCCACGTTCCCTGCTTCCTGTATTGAAATTATGAACAAAGGAACATGAAAAGCTACGTTAGTCTGACTCTTCATTTTTGTTGAAATATTGGACACATAACTAAATATAAGTATAGGGATATTACTGTTCATCCACATGCATCCAAAAGTTAAACATATCCGAGGTGGACATATATACCCATATCTAACACGCCCCTGAGTCTTGAGTAACATCATATAAATAATTGATCTCCAAACATGATTCTAATACAATTCAGGAAATAAAATGAAAAAAAAAAGGTGATTAGATATAATCACCATGCAATAATGAGGAAAAACTTCCTGCAGCTATGAAGTCATATACCATCAACTTCTCATCCTTTGAATAGTAATAAGCACGAAGTGGCACAAGATTTGGGTGCTGACCAAGCCTTCCAACAATTTCCATTTGTTGATCAAATTCTCTCTTCCCTGCAGCTACTTCTTTCAACCTCTTCACAACCACTGTTATTCCTTCCTCCAAAATCGCCTTATAGGTCGTACCATAACTCCCTTTCCCGAGTACTTCAGCTGAAGCTCTCAACAAATCCTCAAGATCAAAATTGTAAGAACAGCCTTCAAAGAAAACCAATTTGTTCTTCTCAGCCTCTTGCACCTCACTCCCGAAATCCTCCTTAGGTTTCTCGCTCCTTCCACCTTTCACTTTTGAGGTAAGAGCACCACCTTGATTGCGCTTTTTCTTTAAACAGATGAGTACTAGTATAAGCAACAAGAAAAACACCAGTGCAGAACCTGTTACTCCTATGGCAATTATAGCACCTATACTTAATTTCTTATGGGAGTCTCTTCTTGGGTTTTCTGGTACTGTTGTTGGAGGGAAGTTAGTGGGGGAAGGTGATGATGAAGGGCTAATTGTAAGACATTGGTTAAGTGGAGGCCCACATATATGGTTTCCTACAAAAGAAGAAGCAGGGAACTTCTGGAAGGAAGATGGGACTGATCCATTTAAATGGTTGTAGCTCAAATTCAAAAGCCTAAGCCTTGGAAGACTGAAATCGGGAATAGGTCCTGTAAGGGAGTTATTCTGAAGGTTTAAACCAGTCAGGTTTGTTAGATTCTGAATTGCGGTTGGAATGTTGCCTGTCAAGGAGTTGAAGGAGAGATCAAGGAAATCCAGACTGGGAGGCAGAGAGGAAGGGATGTCACCTGAAAAGTTGTTATGCTGAAGGTATACATAACGAAGATAGGGAAGGGAGAGTACATCAGATGGAAGGTTCCCGCTGAGACGGTTCGACCGAAGGCTGAGGATCATGAGAGCATCAAGCTTTCCGAGTGTGTTGGCTGGAATTTGACCGTGCAGTCCAACACCAGGAAGGTGCAAGGCTATTACACGGGAGCCGTCCTTGGTGCAATTGATGCCAACCCATGAAGTGCATACCGGGGTAGCAGGACTCCAATTAAGTTTACGGCCATAAGGAACTCTGGCAGAAAATTGCAGGAGGGCTTGCTCATCTAAGTCTAAGTCAGCAACTATTCCTGAACCGCAACAAAGAAACAGACAAGCAAATGCAGCAAAGTAGGATGCCAGCTTCATTTCAGCAGTCTTCATTCCCCTGCCATTTATCAGCAGGTTTAGTTAGAAAATCTTTAAAAGGATGGCATTTTAAAAACTTTCTTCTCAATCATACTCAAAAGCAGTCAACATTTGTCCAGCATACAATGAGGATGGAAACTATGAGAACACGTTAATAACTATAATGATAATAATCTCTATAAAAATAAAGACACGAAAAATCATAAAGGAGATAAAAGCATGGTTTAGTCAAAGTTCCTTTTTCAGCTGAAACAGAGCAGAAGCAATGACAAGATATTTACTTTGGATTAATTAGAGGTTATCTATCAAGTCCAGCTTTCTGGTTTGTGAAACAGACACAATACGAATAAAATATTTAAATATTACATATAATATGGAATAATATGATAAATTTATGAATTTTCCCAAAAATCAGAAGCTGAAGAACATAATATTGGTAGTTTGGTACAATATGTAAGACAAGCTAAATAAAGAAACATATTCAAAAGGAAAAAGATCAGAGATGAGTTGAACTTACAATATGTAATGGTTTTTTTTTCCTTCCCGGAAGCAATTGTAGAGTTCATTAGAGACATACATTCTTGAAAATTATAGCTCCCAAGGAACGAATATTGCAGTTAAAACAACCAAGTTCCAAATGCAGAGGAGCTTTCTTCCTTCCACTTGAACTAAAATATATAAAGGAAAGAAGAAATTATATGAGAAACAAACCTTTAGCAAAAATGGGGTTACAAAGAGCCAAGACGCTAAGAAGCTAAATTGGACAATCTAGGTTTTGGAATTTGAATTCCTTCCACGAAAAAAAGAGGGAATTAAGAGGCAGTGCGCAGGTGTTTTTGGAGGATACCGTAGGGCTTAAACTCGAAAATGCAGTGCAGATCTGGAAGAAAGTCGGAGCCGACGGAATCGGAAAATTGTTTGACCAAAATTAAGAATTGCTTCCTAAAAATAAAGACGTTGCATTGAGTAGTGAAAAGAGTAGGTGGACTCCTAGTCAAACTTTTCTTCTACACTCTCTAACGAATCCTTCGCTATTAACCAACTTTTCTCCGTTAGTAAATTCTTTATATTTATTAATAATAAATTATAAATTAAGGTTTTGGATTAAACTACTTCTTTTATTTTTTGTTATAAATTTACTTTATGATATGAGAAATAAATGTGAATGTATTTATTTTAAAAATGTTTTAATTTAAATTAATAATAAAAATTTTAAAATTTAAACAGTATTTATAATGTTGTTCAGTATTATATAAAAATTTCTTAATTTAAATTTTTTTATTTTTAAATAATATTTTATTTTAAGTTAAAATACATACATGTTTAATCATATTTACACCGTATTCATAGGATTTTAATATGTACTTCATTAATTTCATTATTTTTTAACATTAAATTGAAAAAGAATGTAGCATTTATCGAAATAATTATTTGTAGTAATTATATACATTATTTATATATACAATTTATAATATATATATATATATATATATATATATACACATGAAAGTAAAAATTTGAAAAAAAAAAAAACCTTTCGAACTGACAAGAATATTATTTATCGAATCAATCCGTTAATAACATAACGGTTGAGTGATCATTTTGAATATATTTTTTAATGGTAATGATTAAATTGACAAAAAAATTTCAGTAATAAAAATCAAAAAACCCTAATTTAAAGTGATTAATAAGGTAGTTTACCCTTCCTTCCTTTACCGTAAAAACCTTACTATAGCATGTATGTATTTTAAGTTGAAATCTTAGCATTTGTATATTTATATTTTATAGATTTTATATAAAGGTATGAAAAAAACAAAAAAAAAACCCATAATAATATTTATTACTATTTATTTATTTAGTAATTATCTTGATTGAGTTGTTTTCAAGTTAATACATGACACTAACTTAATCTAACTTTTAAATAATATAGTAATAATTATATTTTGTCTCAACCACGATACGAGTAAAAGAAATATTTTATTTTTAAAATTTATTTAACAATGAATATAGGTGGATTGGTAATGACTTTATATCTTAATACTATTGAACACATGTTAAATTTTTAGATTTTTAATTTTTAATTTTTTTATTTAAAGATGATACAAAAGTATAAAAAAATAAAAGTGTCAACATAATAATATTACTTATAATCTAGAAGTAAAGTATTTTTTTTAATTTCATAACTGAGTTGGTAACTTAGTTAAAGATGACATTAACTAAGTAAATTGCTTAAATATAAGTATTAGATTAGATATAGGTATTGACCATTGTCCCAACGTGTGAACGTCGGGACTAAAAATGCTGCAACAAAAAGATATAAATTAAACAGTGTTCACAAGTATATGGGTCAGGTTGTAATATAAAAGTTACAACAGAACACAAAAGTGTTCCAATGATCGTACCCAAGGAAGCTGAATTAAACTAACTAATAATTTCTACACTAAGTGGGCTAAACAATAATAATGTAAACTTATAGTATGACAAAAAAAAAAAAAAGAGAGAGAGAGAGAATAATATGAAAAAAATTAACATAAAAATAAGATAACTAACAAACAATTGGATTTTGCTCAAATTAAATAAACAAAAGATCAACTCTAGTTAACTTCAAATTTAGGGTTTTAATGAATCAACTAATAATTAACCTAATTATTATCTTTCAACCTCTAACTAAATTAACTAGTTGGCAGAAGCTACTTATCTTTCAACCTCACAACTTAAACCAAGATAAATTTAGAGATGCTCGATAGACTACTCTTTCGACCTCATCTACCTAAATTACTTACTAGGGTTGTCAATCCTAGTGTTTAATCACACTCAATCCAACCCAACTAACTATAAAGCAAACCCTAAAATATTAATTAATCACACATCTGCTCATCAATCTCCTTAAGGTTTTAGTTCATCATGGATGCGAATTTCCCTCATTTAAATTCAAACATTCAAAATAAACATCAAAATAAAATAAAAGGAAAAGAGAAATTGGATATGTTGGATGTCGATTCCGTGCAGAAATGGAAAACC
This sequence comes from Gossypium stocksii, assembly GCA_020496765.1. Taxonomy (NCBI): domain Eukaryota; kingdom Viridiplantae; phylum Streptophyta; class Magnoliopsida; order Malvales; family Malvaceae; genus Gossypium; species Gossypium stocksii. The sequence continues at coordinate 51,934,835 of CM035624.1, forward strand.
CGTTAAATAGATGTTGAGTTGAAGTAGATTACAAGCAAAACCAAAAGAAATAATAAGATTTGATGAACAAGCTAAAGACTAAAACTGAAATTAACATCAACCAAAGTAAACAGCAATTTCCCCTAATTTCAACCCTAATCTAAGCAGAAAGAAATTAAACAAAGGGAAAAATGCCTCTAATCAAGTCCTGAGCTTTGCTATTTATAATAACAGTGTTGTATGACTGAATTAGGTTAATTACAAATGACTAATCACATTTAATTAAGACTATGCGTGCTAAAACACCCTCAGATGTAAATTGAGCCTCGTCGGACCAATGTCGCGACACTGAACATTGAACTGAACTTCCTTGGCTTCAAAGTTGGATGTAACGACATTCAAAAACTGGTGCCCTAACATTGATATTGGAAAAAAACTCGGGTTGAAAACAATTTTCTTACACAGCGGAAAATTAAAATTTTGAAAACTAACTCGGTTTGTAATATTTATGGCAATAAACCTTAAATCGAAATCATACATGTGTTTTCGGATAAACAAATCCTTGATTTTTTTGACTTTGAACCAAAATATCTTTTTTACTATTCTCATACCACGAACTACTTCAAGTGTGGGTTCGATCCAATTGAATTAAAACACAAAACTAGAAAACATTATTTTCTTTTAGGGTGAAAATTGAGATTCTCTCTCCTCAATTGGAAACCAACAAAATTGTTATTCTGAAAAATATATTTAATAGTTGAGAATAAATTCTTTCTATTTTTCGATAAGATAACAATATTTTAAAGTTATGTTAATAACTTTACCGGTGCCATCTATTTATAATGAGAGAAAGTAGAACCTCTATTAAATTGTAGAAGTTTATTTCAACTGGGAAAACAACTTCGTACGTAAAGTAGGAGTAGAGTGGACAACATCCCCTAGTATCCCTACTAGGATTATTGCCTCCTCATATCCATGATAGGTTTTTGGGTGTAATAGCTCATTTTCCAGTGGTATCAGAAATAATAGTTTCGGGACCACCATTCTGACGAGTGAGTTTGTAAATATTATTATTTAATATTTATGAGTCATATATTATGATATAAAGAATTTTGGTTTGATAATTTCATTTAATTGGATAATTAGTTAAGTACAAGTGGTTTGTCCTTAAAGTTAAGTTGTTTTAGAAAATGAGGTATCAGGATCTTGTTCTGTAAATCAAGCCCGTAAATATTTTTATTAAATATTTATTGAGTTACTATATAGGTGAATTAAAGTTTGGTCTAGAAATTTTAGTGATTGGATGGTTAATTTGGGTACAATGACTAAATTTTAAAAGTAGTAAAAATTAATTACTATGAAATCTTAATTAATTGGATACATGAAATCTTAATTAATTGGAGGACCAAATGAGTAATTAGAGCATTGTAAATGGTCAAACGGTGGTGATAGCCAACTATCATCCACCAAAAGTGTTAATTACGATTAATGTTAATGAATTAATGATTTATTAAACTAATTATGATTAATTAGTAAGTTAATCATAATATATAAGTTAAAATAAAAAAGAAAACAAACATGCTCTTCATCTTTTTCTTAAGAAAGGCTGAATGTAAGAAGGGAGAATACCTTTAGTCATGTTGATCCTTAAATTCCTAAATTGGTAAGTGATTTCAATCCTGTTTCTTGTAATTTTTATATTTTTAAGATCATTGCAATTTGGTCCAAGTAACCCGTATCTCCGTAAAACTGTTAAAGACTTTAAAACTTGGCCTTGATGAATCATAGATGTTCTTGATAGAAAATTGTAGATTTAGAAGCTATGAAATGTTTAAGGATTATTTTATAAAGTGATTTTTGTTAATTTTGAACATAAAGACTAAATTGTTAATATCTTGAAATTTATATGTAAGATTCATGATTTTTGATAATAGGTGGCTGTAATTAAATGTATTTGAAATTGGTTTAAATTTGGAAGTCTAAATTTGGAAGCTATGATAAGTTTGATTTTAGGGACTAAATTGAATAAAATGTAAACGTTTAGGAAAATTGTGTAAAATGAAATTAAAAGATTATAAATATGAATTTGAGTATTATTATGAGATTGATATTGATATTTTGAATCTTAACTATTATATAGATTAAGTTGTTGACTTCGACGAAAAATAGAAAACTGTTGAATAGTCCCTGTTAGCTAAACTGCTACGATTTTGTCGGGTAAGCTTATACACTATGAAGTTACTCACTTATGTTAACTTGTTATACTAAGATTGTCAATAATTATTATTGTTGGACTTGATTTATAATTTATCTCAAGTATATCATGATGGATTAGTAAATGCTCGTAAACAGGTTTGTGTTCTTGCTCAAGTTCCCAGCTTTTGCATATGTTGCAGACTAGAGAATACTTAATCTTAAGCCCTGGCCAAACAATTATTTGTGTAGGTTGACCCTATTGGGTAACCAGACACTACTATTTCGATCTGTATACTGAGGTATTTTTACAAAATTTCATCAAGAGGGTTTGCTATTAAAGTCTTGGAAACTTATCTGTGAAATTAATTAAAGAACTTATGTGATTTGATTATAGGATTATAGTTGATTTACTTGGAATTAAAAATAATTACGGATTTTCATATAATTGAGCTCAAGCATGTTGCCTATATTATTGATGCGGATTGAATTTTGATAGGTTAAATTGTATCTCAATTTGAATTTTTTACATGATAGGACTTGAGGTAAGTGATAATTAAATTGTATGAGCTTACTAAGTATTTGATATACTTATTCGCATTCTTATGTTTCTGTAGATTGTGGACATTCGGGACATGTCGATTAGATCAATAAGGAGCTCACACCTACCGTCACTTGACTCGGTAAATTTTTGAAGTTATATAGTTGGGTTACTTGTGGCATTTATATAGAATGTTTATGTGTAAGCTAAAAAAATCATGTTTTGGTATTTTGGTTGTGAATGAGATAGTATGAAACTTAGATGTATTAAATGTTAGCACCTATTTGATATATGATAATGAGGTGAATTTGGTCAAGTTTTGATTAGCTTATTATGTGTTTAGGTAAGTATATGTTATGGTAATTACTGTTGTTTGAGTGAATAACATGAATGGTTTATATTTCACATTGAATTGTGGTGCCAATGTGGCACATTGGTTAAGCACATAGGTTGTATGTGAATTGGTATATTTTGGCATGTTTAAATGTGTTTTGAATAGGTAAAAATGGTTGGAAATGGTTTGGCTTGGATCCTAAGGAATGATTGAGAAAATGACTTTTTTTTAAAAGTTATTTTGGGTGCACACGGCCTAGCAGATGGGCTGTCACACGGCCGTGTACCACACACGGCCACTCCACATGGCCATGTGGCCTATTTGATTTTTGGTGCAAGATTTCCCACACGACATCATGTTGTTACATGACTTGGCGACACGACCGTGTGAACTTTTGTTACAAGAACTCAGGTTGTTATATGGTTTGACCACACGATCATGTCTTTGAGCTACATGGTCTGGGCTTTGTCACACGGTTAGGCCTCACAGCCTTATGACCCCTGTTTTCAGTTATTTCCACTTTTTTTCTATTTTGTTTTAAATTAGTCCCTATTTATTTTCACATTGATTTTAAGGTTATGTAAGCTCGATTTAAAGCATGTATTGTATATATGCTATGAATAATGATTGATTATGATTATTTGATTTGATTCAAATTAATTTCAGATTGTTTTATATTATAATTGAATTTGTTGACTGTCATAATGCTTTATAACCCTAATCCGATGATGGAGATGGGTTAGGGGTGTTATATTGGGCCTCTCTCACATTGGGTCTAATTACGAGTACTTCCCGGACTTTTCGTCCCAATACTTTGTAATTTGACCCAACCTAATTGTGCTTTTCTATTTCACAAAAATGAACTTCAATATTTATATTAAATAAAATAGTTTTCTCATCCCAATTTTACCCTTAGTAAAATTATAACGATTTTACCCTAGTAAAATTTTTGAAAAAATATATTTAATATTACACAACTCAACTTGTTCATTATGATCGAATGGTTTATTTTTATTTCTGAGCTTTAAAATAGCTAAAAAACATAAACTGATTCTTCCAGTCATTTTAAACTAATTCATCTATATTTGCAAATGAATCATTTCTCATTTTCTTTTCCATTTTGAGAAAATCACATTCATTTCCAAATGATTCTATTTTTCCATTTAAAAAAAAAAACCATAATCATTTCTGAATGTTTTTCATTTATCTATTTCTATTCATTCCAATCATTTTTATTCAAAACACAATTCGTTTCTGGTTTCAACGACTAGCAAAGGGACCGATTGGACATATGCAATTGAGGCTTAAATGATTTATAATTAAGTTCTAACTTTTCATTTATTAATTATAAACTCATTTAGTCATGAAGTCATTCCACTATAGTATCATGACTGAAATCTCCCAAGAGATACCTTTATGAAAACAACTCAATTAGTGCTCATCCAATAAAATTGTCATAAGTGTGTTACCCTCATAGGATATCATTGATCTCTTTGGGATTATATCCATTTTCCCAATATGATCCTATTTTATCTTATGGTAATCATTACATTTTCCTTCATGAAAAGTCAATTACTATCAAATAATAGTTAAGTCATTCATCACAAAGGCGAATGACCCATGGTCATGTTTCCTTTTCATCAGCCATGTAATGCCGATAAGAGGATATCATTTACCCGTGTCTCAGGCTATGAATTCCACTATTGTGTATGACGCTACATACTGCAGAAGTTGTGCACCCAACGCACCATTTTTTAGTTCTTTATTTATTCTAACTCAGGCTTTTACTTACATCAATGTGAACAATACATGCATACATAGCTTGTTATCTACTCAGGATTTAGATATGCCACACTATGAATTTCACACATCCATAAACGGATTTAAGATCTATTCCTCTTGGGTCCTGTTTAATGTACTATCAATCTAGTTTGTCACATCTATATCTCTATATTCTGAGAGTCATCTGCTCTTGTGCCCAAGATAAAACATCTCTAATATAGACTTGATAGATGCCATATTAGTCTTTTAATCGATTTGCTCATTTCCGATTAGACTAAGGATATGTTCAGGTTCGTCTACTAATACAAGTTGTCTTTTTGTATTACAATCTAACCATGTAATAGTACTTAGTATCAGTTCAAACATTAGACAACTAATGAGCAACATTTGCTTCCATTTTGCTTTGCATGCAAAAACCATGTGAGGACAACATACAAAATATTAATGTAATTCATGAATAATTTTATTAACTAATATGTTCAAAAAATTACAAGTGTACTTAGATGAAAATACTACACTCAAGGCACCAGATTCAATATTTGACACGTTGATGGTCCTATTCCGCTTCAAAGTTGGTTATCGTGACATCTTCGTTGGATGTTATGAAATTGAAGACAACCTACTAACTTTTTAGACGAAATTAATGTCTTGCACACTTAATCAATCTGTTAGTCTTCTTTTAGGCTTGGATTAGCCTAAAAGGTCATAAAACACATAAAATTTCTCATTTTTTTTTAAAATCTAACTAACAAAGTACTAAAATGAAAAACTAACTAAAACGATACTAAATTACTTGAAAACAAGCTCATTGAGTGTTAAAAAGAACCTAATTTGCCACAACGAATTGTGACAAATCAGGTATATATCAATGGTTTAATAAAAACAAATATTTTTATATTATTTTTAAAGTTTTTTTGTTTTGAGGAAAAATAGCAATTGATCCTTTAGAAGTAAGGAACATCCATGTACAACAACTCTAGTATATGTGTAAGACACCAATACATGCACCAATTCCCAAGAAGAGATAAAGAACAATTAAAGGAAACCAAAATCTAAATTGTAAAGAACAATTAAAGGAAACCAAAATCCAAATTGTAAAGGAAAACTATTCTTCTTCTTTTTCTAGAAACGAAAATTAAGTAAGTTCGTTTCCTTTAAGCTTCAAAATAAGATAAAATTTGAAATCGTTTGGAACTGAATACTTCCCTAACGTTTAAAAAAAATATAATGATAACAAAATATGTAATGATTCAAACATATATAACATATTACTCATAATTCTAATTGTTAAAAATGAAGTAGGATATAAAGTAATATTTGAGAAATATACAATTTAAATATTTTCGTATCAAGTTCCATATTTAGAATTGTAATTGGTATATTTCAATAAATTGCTAGAAATATATAAAACATAGACATATAAAATTTTATAAATAATTCCAAAAATGACAAAAAAATGGAAAATAAAATTTATTTTAAAAATATTTTAAAATTTGAGATTTAAACATTTTAAATATTTTAAATAGAAAATAATATTTTTTAACTCGTAACAAATATTTTAGAAAATGCTGAAAGCAAGTATAATAATCGATTACAACGTTAAATAAATGGAAAACCAAAATGGAATTTGGAATGTGTTAGAAATAATTATGGTATTTGATTAGAGATTTGGTTATATGGGAGAAATAATTATGGTATTTGGTTGAAAAAGAAGATGAATTGTTTAGATAAAAAAATCAATTTAGAAATTTTAGTATACGATTAGAAATATTGGGAAATATATATATATATATATATATATAATGTTATGTATTTGTTAGAAGTTTTGGAATTGTGTTGGAGATGTTGGTGTAAGTAAGAAGAAATGTGTTAACAAATGGAAATATGGAGTTCAGTTATTAATTTTTGTATCTTTAGAAATCATTGGATATTTGGTCAAATATCTAGTTATATGCGAGGAATTGTGTTATTTGGTATACGCCATTTGGTTATACTCAAGAGAGATGATAGTATTTTGTTATAGTTCTCACAAACTTATATGGACTAACAAAATATCAAATGTAATACCAAAAACACCTAACGAAATTCTCAAATATGTAACGATTCCCAAATCGCTAAAAGATATAAAACCCCCTTAAACAATATAAAAATATCTAAGTTACACACGATGTTGTAATGAAAGACAAAATAAACATGAATTGCAAGCAACTCCCATTTTGAAAATGGAAGAGGAAATTTTTGTGGGGTTTAAAATCGAAAGAAAATAATAAAAAGAAGAGGAGAGTAATTACCCAAAATAAAATAAGTTAAAAGTTGGGTTGGTTTTTTTTTTTTTGAGCAAATTCAAGCACCTAAGAGAATAAGAATTCATTGATCGGGAAATATAGAATCTGGTTAGTAATCTTAGTATCACTAGAAATCATTTATTATCTGGTTAGAAATATGGCTATATGCGAGGAATTGTGCTATTTGGTATCATATAATACAATTTTTTCACATGTTCTTTAGTTTTTTTCAGCCAAGAGAAAAGAAAAAGAAACCGAGCAAGAGAAAAAAGTCAAAATGTCAAAAAAATCGTAATGAAAAGTGTCCATTGTCTAATGGATAGGACAGAGATCTTCTAAACCTTTGGTATAGGTTTAAATACTATTGGACGCAATTTATTTCTCTATATTCCATTAAGTTAGAATTTTCTATTTATAATTGTTCCTGAAGTCAAAAACATTCCACTTGTTCCTAAATAGTGTCTTTCAAAAGTATTTCTACTTCGTAACGCCCCAATTTTAAGGTTTTGGGATTTTTTCTTGAATTGATATTTGCATGCTTAGGTATGTTTAATTGATGTTTTGAGTGTGTCTAGAGGGCCTTTGGAAGGCTTAGGTTTAGGCTAACCCCAGACAAAATTTTAATTTTAGCCTTAAGGGAATTTGAACGTTGGAGGGTAGGACTTAAAAACTAATGGTGTGGTTTCTTAGCACAAAAAGTCCTGTGTTGGAGTGGCAAGGGGCGCCACATGTGGGGCTTGGTGTGGCCTGAATTAATAGGTGGGAGAGTTGAGGTTCGAGTCTCCTTGTAAGTGGAGAGTTATTATTTTGTTAGCTGGAATCGGCAAGTGATGGTAGTAAAGGTAAACTCTTCAGGTTGGTGGAGAGATAAGGATAACTTGATCTTGAAAGTTTGTGCTATTATCCATGAAGAAAATCTAGGAGATTTTTGAGGGATTAGGTGTGGAGGAAGAGCTGGCCGAATGTGGGAACTTTGAGGTTGCAAATTCAGCTAGGGACTCTTAGTAATAGCATTTTCGACAATTGGGAGAGTTGGGGGCCGATTTCTTCTTTTGGGTATTCGGGATTTCACGTTTTTGGTCATTTTTGTATTGGTTTCTTGAGTGCCGATCAGGTATAGTTCTTTTGGGGATTCCATTTATTTCTTTTCTTTTGATCAAAGAGCCAAAATTATTATTGCTCTTAATCTCTCATTTGGTCGAATCCTACCACATCCCAATCTTCAGGGTAGCCGAATCTCTTTGAAACCGAAGCTAGTCTTTTCTCTTCTTTTGCTTGGCTCCAGTTTCTTCTTTTCTTCTTTCATTTCTCTTTGGCTGAATCATTTGCCCTTCTTCTTCTCTTCTTTTTCTCTCTAATTGTTCGTGCGTTTGGATCTAAGCCGAATCCTCCATATATTTTCTCTAAAAGTCGAACCCCTCAAGTCTTCTTTCTCTCTGTCACTATCTCCTCTCTTTCTGGCCGAATTCTGCTTTCTTAACTTCTTCTTTTCTCTTTGAAACCTTTTGTTCATCCCTTGTTTTAACTACTTTTGAATTGATTTCTCTGCTTGTCTAATGAAACTGAACCCTGGTCTTCACTCTTCAAACATTTTCTTTGAGCCGAATACCACTTTATTTTAGTAAACGAACCCCTAGACTAATTACCCTTTCTTCAATCGGTTACTTTTTTATGTTTTCTACATATCTAAATATTTAGATCTCTCCTTCCTCATTGTATTTCAATTGGATCTACAAGAATATTGAGTTCGGGCTAGTGGATGATTGTTCTAGATTCTAACTAATCGGTCAAACGAATTCTTGGGTAAGTATTTCTCGTTATAGATTTCGACTTTTGATAAGGGCTTTTATCTTTAATAAAGGTTTGGTTTGGGAGGTTAGTACTCCTTTAACCCTTATTTGTTGGTTGGATTTACCCATAATCGTAGGTGCTTAGATCTGTCATCGTTCAATCAAGTACTGAGGGTACACGTTAATCACAAGTGACAGTAGACAAGCGGAGTGGTGGTAAGTAACCGTTGAATAAACTCTTAGGTATGGATTCACTAAGTATTGGTTAAGTTATTAATGGTTGTTGTTATGACAATAGGTTGAGAGTGTGCGAACAATAGGAATTGCAAAAACAGGTGTGTAACGACACCCTCTAATAGCATAGATTGGCAAAAGCCGAAAAGCTGAAATGCCAAAATGCCAGCATCTTAAGGTCTTGTGGGCGTACGAACACTCGTGGGCTGATCCGAACCCATAAATTGGGGGTGTATGATGGTAAGAGCCATTGTGTGCGATCACGTGCACTCCGGCTGTTCTGGGCCTTGACGGGCCGCAATGGGACCAACGGCCCATATGGGTAAAGTTATGCGGTAAGTGATATCTGGTTCGTTAGATGTTAAAAACTGTGATATTAAGCATTAATTGAGACTGAGCGGGCCACACAAGTATGTGGGCCTACCCGGGCCTATTAGGGGTTTTGGGCCCGAAAACACTATGTGACTATATGGACTTTCTGAGTTGCTCGAAGCTATGTTAGACCTGCTAGAAGGTCATATTAGATAATGAGACACTGAGACTTAGTGAAATGACCAAAATACCCCTAAAGGGTAAAATTACCGTTTTACCCGTAGTTGTCAAATGACTGTTATACCCCTAATAGTAGACTGTCTGATTTATGTATGTGGTATCTGTATCTATTAGTCTGTATGCATGTATGTGGAAATATTAGGCTACATGGGGTTGGGTTTGGATTTGGAGGAAGTTCTGTATAGTGGCTCTACCACGTATTCTGTTTAGTGGCTTCGCCACGTAACTCTGTTCTGGTGGCTTTGCCACGATATCTTATTTTAGCAACATGGCTGCGAACTGGTGTGTGAGCTAGGTGGGTTGAGTTATTCCTTACATGGTGTGATGGGCTGGTACAGGTGGTGTGATGGGCTGGACTGGGTTGGGTTTTGCATATTGTTCTGTTCTGTATCTGTAATGGGCCCAAGGCCCACTCTGTTTCTGAATAGGGCCAAGGCCCAGATTGATCTGTATCTGAATAGGGTTTCGGCCCAGTCTGTTCTGAATGTCTGATCTCTATTGGCTGGAGAAGTTACACACTGATTTTCTCAAAACTCACCTTTCTACTTTCACCTATGCAGGTAACCCTCAACCATAGAGGATTTGGAGCTGCAAGGGACTCGGGGTGGCCACATGATTTCTGCTTCTGGATTTCGCTTTACTTTATTTTAATCGTTATTTTAATTTTAGAATTATTTTGTAATAGGGCCACTATGGGTTTTTATTTTGGTACCACTATTAATTTGCTTAAACCAGTAGACTAGAGTACTCAGATTTTTAAAATTGATATCAAACATTTTTAAACCAACCTTGCGTAATGATTGGACGATATGATAACAAACGACAACAAATGGGATCTTGTTTAAATATTTCAAGTTTAAAAATAGTTTTAAATATGACTTTGCTCAGAACCTACAATTTACTAGACATGGATTTATAGTAGATAACATAGCGATTTGTCCAAGTAACCGGTTGTGAATAAATCGTCGATGTGACACACCAGATCTGGCCATAATATTTGGGCCGGGTTGGGGGTGTTACATGCTTCCTTAGTGAATATCTTAGTAGAAGATATGATTTCTTGGAATTAAGGTTTATTTGTTTTTAAGTAAGTATGTAACTCAACGAGAAATTTCCTTACTTGTCCAATTTCTAATGAATTCAGAAATGTGCTATTTGGTATCAAAATTCAAAATTCAGATATTTGTTATCATTTGTTATAGCTTTCACAAACTTATATTGAATAACAAAATCAATAACGTATACCAAAAATACCTAAAATTCTCAAATATATAGAGATCATGGTGTTTTGTTATAGCTTCCACAAACCAAAAACTTATATAGAATAACCAAATCGCTAAACAATACACAAAAACCCCTTACGTGATACAAAAATATCTAAGTTATTGATGATGTTGTAACGAGTAACAAATTTGCATAAAACTGTGAGCAACTCCCATTTTGAAAATGGAGGAGGAAATTTTTGTAGGTCTAGAATCGAAAAAAATAATAAAAAGAAGATGAGAGTAATTGACCACAATAGAATAAGTTAAAACTTGGGTTGGTGTTTTTTTTTTTTTTTGTGAAGATTCATGCACCTAAGGGAATAAGAAGAAGATGATGAATTAGTTTTAAAATATGGAATTTGGTTAGTAATCTTGGTATCACTGGAAATCATTTGTTATCCGTTCAATGATATAGTTGTACGTGAGGAATTGTGTTATTTAGTTTAGGAGATTTGGTAATCAAGAGAGATGATGGCATATTGTTATAACTTTCACAAACTTATATTGAATAAAAAATCTATAATGTATACCAAAAATACCTAAAGGAATTCTCAAATATGTAGAGATTTTGGTATTTCGTTATAGCTTCTAGAAACTGGAAACTTAGATGGATATTCCAAATCGGTAAAGGATACAACAACTAGAGTTGGCAATCGGCAGGCTGGGGCGGGCTCTAATTTGGCTTACTCAGACTTGGATTTTTTGGGCTCAAATATACTAAGGCTCGAGATTTCTTGGGCTTGGGCTTTTCTCGTAATCATATCTGTTATGGGATCTGATTTTCACTGGCTCAGGCCCTTTCGGATTTGGGCTAGGATCAAGACAGGTGGGCTTCGACGAGTTCAGATAATTTTGAATTTTATAAGTTATAAATATTTTAATTTTGAATGTAATTATTTATTTTACTTTTATATGACGACAACGACATTCAAATTTGTCTTTTAAAAACGTAGATTATATACATATGTTTAATAAAGTTATTTTATAAAAAATAATTGAAATGCTTTTTGTATGTAAAATGTATTATTTTATGATATTATATGAATTAAGGGAAAAATATTTTATTGTTTAGTATTATATTATATTGACAATTGAATAACTTTTTTATTTCAAAACTCATATTCTAAAATATTTATTAACAAAGTCAAATATATTTGTCACCCCGATATATTTTTGGTTAAGTATCTAAATTAAACAAAAATGAATTATTAGTCTAATGGTTAAGTGATAGTGAATCCACCTTAGAGTGTAACAGTCTAATTTTGGGCCTAGTCAGAACAGTGGTTTCGAAACCACTACTTCGAGACCTGAGAAATTATTTTTAATATCATCCTATGTGTTATAGCATGATTATAAGATTGCATTAAAATTTTGTTGAATTAATTTTGGCGATTGCATGCTTAATTTTGAAAAAGGACTAAATCGCATAAAGGGAAAAAGTTTTGTTTTACCAGCTAAAAGTGTTAAATGGCTATGGATCATAAAATTAGAGGCCTTTATTGAGTAAATAGACCACAAATTAGTTAATGGCTGAACATGGAGACAAAGAAATTGAAAAGTCAAAGGTTGGTGGCATTAGGTGACTTATTTGATAAATACAATAAAACAAAAAGAAAAGGCTATCATCTTTCTTCTCTCCACCGATTTTTCTCCAAGAAAATAGCCATGAAAGCTTGAAAATTTTCAGCAACTTACAACCTTTGCAAGTAAGTCAATTTGATGGTCTTTCTTGATGATTTTTATATTTTTGGAACCCTTGTAGCTTAATCTAGCTAATGAGGGGACTAATTTGCAAAATGGTTGAAAGTATAGCGTTTTTCCATGTGAATAATCATGTTTTTTACTGAATTTTCATGGAAGAAAGTGAGTTATGGTTGTTAAATAAACAACTTTTGCGAAGTGGTTTTCATGAAAAAACCCAAAAGGGGACCATTTTGTAAGGTTGTAAAATAGGTGTTAAATGTGTGAAATAATTGAAAATGTGGGCTGCCATAAGCATGAAAATGATTTGGCTAGGCTTGGTTAATAAGGAAATTTGATGAAAATTAATTTACGGGCCTAGGGGTAAAAATAGTCATTTTATGAAAGTCTAAGGGTAAAACGGTCATTTTGCCTAAAATATGAATTGTAGAATGTCTAAATTAATGTGATGATTAAATGAGTGAATTTTTCCATTTTAGATCAAGAAATACGAAATTCGGACCTAGACCAGGAAAAAGCCAAGCTAGCAGACTAAATCGAATAGTCGTCCGTATTTTGTATACCGAGGTAAGGTGTGTGTAAATAATGCAACTATATTATTATTTGGCATTGATTAATTGATATAGCATAAAATGTTTGAATGTGGATTATGAATATGCATGATGAGATTGATGTGGTAAAATCCTGGTGAACCTTAGGAATAGATCGGATATTCATGCCATGACATTAGGGTGGTACGAGAGCCAGTGTAAGACCATGTATGGGACATGGCATGGGCTTGATATGTGTCAGTGTAAGACCATCTCTAGGACATGGCATCGGCACTGATAGATGAGAGCCAGTGTAAGACCATGTCTGGGACATGGCATCGGCCTCAATGTATGAGAGTCTGTGTAAGACCATGTTTGGAACATGGAATCGACTTGATGTGTGAGCCAGTGTAAGATCATGTCTGGGACATGGCATCGACATCTTACCCTATAACACCCCTTACCCGTATCCGACACTGGGATAAGGTATGAGGCATTACTTTACTAAAATCCACACAACCAAATCAACAATACTCATGGAAACGTATCCCAATTTATAACTTTTCCATTCATTATCCAACTAGCCTTTTTATAGGCCTACGAGGCCTAAATCATGGGTCGGAAATGAACCAGAACCATTTCGTGCACTTGTGAAAATTTCTTCAAGAACTAGCATAAATAGGGCACACGTCCGTGTGAAAAGGGCAACATGCCCGTGTGGTCTCTAAACATGGCTGTGCTGATGGCCCGTGTACCTTACATGGCCTGCCCTATCGAGGGACACGCTTGTGTCCCTCACCCATTCTGATTTATTTTCCAACACCAACCTATAGGGGTTTTCACACAGCCTGGCGCACGCCTGTGTCCATCACATGGCCATGACACGCCCGTGTCGCGGCCTGTGTGAAAAAACTTGGACATTCTGTTTCTGATGTCATCATTCACACAGCCAAGGCACACGCTCGTGTGTTGGCTGTATCCTCCACACCCTTAAGACACACGATCTTGTCTCAGGCCCGTGGGAGAGCCTGAGGCATTTAATGCTATTCATGCAAGGTGCAGGGGACACACGGTCGTGCCACACGCTCGTGTGCGGCTCGTGTGTCTCACACAGCCCATGTGTCTATCCATGTGGGCAATATAGGACTATTTACCAAGCCCTTAGCCACCTTGAAACACATACAAACAGGACCCCAATCCACATACATTATAACCTAGCACCAATACTTATCTAAACGCTCCTAAATAGGTATTCACATACGGACTAACTCGTAACCAAAATGCATGCTTAAACTACTAAGCAACTTTGCATAATTTCAATGTAAATTCATCTCATTTCATTAAGTAAATAGAATTATTTTAGGCCAATTCCAAAGGTCATTTACAAAATGAACTTCATAAGACAAATGACCAACACAATTAGCAAATTAGAGTATAATACACAAAATGACCATATGACCTATACATGCCATTACTCAAAACATAACTTATAACTATACCGAGTGCTTCGGTTGATAGTGTGTACGATATTTTCGGCGTCCTTGGGTCCTCGAATTACTTAGGCGACACTATAAGAAAATGGAAAGGAGAGGGGGTAAGCAATAAGCTTAGTAAGTCTATATGCAAACATTTAGTACCAAAATCATACATTAAACAATTAACTGTCACATCAACCGTACCAATACTTTCAAACATGGATTTACTTACTCTTCCCACAATTCATCCAACTTTCCCAACACAATTTCACGCACAAAGCTCATATTATTAGCACATACCCTGCACTTATTCATCACCACATCACACATAAATTTCACTCAAGTGATTTCATGATAAACACATCCATGCAAGACAAATTTGTATCTAGCCATTCATAATGACATTAACAATAATAGGGTGGTTCCGGACTTAGCTCACCATCATCAATAATTCACGGTGGTCTCGCACATAGCCTACCTTCATAAGTAAGTTACGGTGGTATCGCACTTAGCCCACCCTTATCAATATGTTCTCAATGGTATAACACTTAGCCCATCAATATTAATCGCCACTCAGGCAAGTTGTACTTAACTCGCTAATTTCAACTCTTAACTAGTGGTTTTGCACATAGCTCACCTTAACTCATAATTTATGGAAATTTACCCATACTCTCAATTCTCATGATTTCATTCAATATCCATACCATTAACCACATATCATATAAGTCATTTATGAGCAAAAACATTAATAAAGAAGGTATCGTTTACATATAAACTTACCTTGGTATACAAAATACGAGAAAAGTGAAATTTACTTTGAAGCCTTGCCCTTGCCTCGGTCAAGGTTCACTCCACGCTCCACTTGATCTATATGAATAAAAATTCATCCATTTAATTAATAAATTAATTAAAACAATCTAAAATTTGCATTTTGGCAAAATGACCATTTTACCCTTAGTCTCTTGGCAAAATGACCATTTTGCCCCTAAGCTCGGAAATCGATTTTTATTGAGTTTCCTTATCAACCAAGCCTAAACAACTCTTTTTATCCTCAATACTGCCCTAATTTCTCATTATTTCACACAATTTCTCCTTATTTTACAACTTCTAAAACTAAGTCCAATTTGAATGTTTTCATGCAACCTCTTACACAAAAGTGGTTCAATAGACAACCTACATTCATTTTCCTTCCCAAAATTTCCAGCAAACATCATTTATTCATCAATGGAAAAACTCTCAACTTTCAACCATTTTACACAATATACCCTTCAAAATGTAGCTATGCTACAAGGGTCTCAAATATTCAAAAATATTCAAGAAAAGCCTTAAAAATCACTTACTTGTGAGTGTACAAAGTTGCTGAAATTTTGAGCTTCTAAAACCCCAAATTTTGCTGCCAATTTTAGTGCTTATGGAGAAAGAAGTGAAAAAGATGAAGGCTATGCTATAGGCTATTACTAAAATGCTAAAAATCCCACCTAATATGACAAAATTTTTTACTTTTCTTCTTTTCCCTTGTCATGGCCGGCCACTCTCTTTTAAAGGTGAAAATTGCTCATTAAAGGCCCCCAATTTCAGTTCCATGACCAATAGACACCTTTATGACTATTAAATCAAACTTTTGCCTTTCTTGCGATTTAGTCCTTTTTCGCGATTAAGCCTTTAATCGCGTAAATTAATTCACCAAAATTTTCAGGCGTACTTACAGAAATACATCAACACATAATTAAATACTAAAATAATTTTCTCACTCTTCGGGAAGTGATTCAAAATCACTTTTCCGACTAGGCCCGATTTTGGGCCGTTACATACCCTATGTTTGAGGCTTATCAAATATCCTTTCGAATTCTAAATGGTTCAATGGGAAATTCAAAGTTTATGTCAAAAATGAGATTGATTATGACTATGTTGTAAGTGCCCTGAAACAGCCTGGTTCAGACCCTAGTTGGAATACTAGTTTCGGGACCACATATCCGAGTCAAAAAATATTTAAATATTATTTTCTGTGTCTATAGCATGTGAATTGATATCTGTGAAATTTTTGTGATTTAATTTGTCTATTTGTGTGCTTAATTTGAAAAAGGATTAAATTGCATAAAAAGTAAAAGTGGCCAATTAATTGATTTAGTGCTAAATTGAATGTGGCTTATTAAAATGATGGCCTTAAATGGTTATTAAACCAATTCGAAAGATGGTGGTCATAAATGACCTTAATATTAATGTTTATTATATTTATAAATCATGGATATTTTGGTAATTGAAGTATTAATGTACATTAATTAAATCAAAACATGAAATTAGTGGGGTTGTTCATCATCTTGCCGAAATTAAGAGAAAGAAATTAGGGTTCCAAAGCTTTCATCCCTTCGGCATTATACAAGCTTATTTAGGTATGTGTTTTCGGTTGGTTTTTGATAATTTTTACGTTTCTATGATCGTTGCTTAGTGTACTACAAAGCCCATGTCTCAATTTCTATTTTTGTTGAGATTTCATGAAATGCCATTATTGATTTCAAGAGCTTTGAAGTGTTAATGGATGAATTATGGAAGCTTGTTGTGAGATTAATATGTTTTGCCTTGAATTTTTGATGAATTTGAGCAATTTGAGCTAAATAGTAAAAATAATACTTTGGAGGACTAAATTGTGATTAAATGTGTTATATGGGCTTAATTGAATATCATTGAAATTTAGCTATGCCTAAATGTGGTGAAATTGGGTAAATTTAATGATTTTGTGAATTAGGGACTAAATTGTCCAGATGTGAAATTGTTGGGATTATTTTGTAAAATGCCCAAATTATTTGTTTTTGGATTGAATTGAATGTTTTGGTGAATAAAAAAGTTAAATTTTAAAATTTATATAGATCAAGAATCAAGGAAAACGGAATTGGATCGGGGAAAGTCGAAAATCGTTGAATAGCTATTTTTGTCCGTTCACATCCGTACGAGGTTAGTCAATATACAAATAAATGTGTTAAATTGAATTATATTTTCTATTATGTTGATTGAATTGTGTTATATGGCTATGAGAGTTGAATATATGAAATCCAAAATAAGTTCCGAGCATATGATCAAGTCCAAAAAGCCTCGTCCGAACCTTAGGAATAGTTAGGATACATATGTCATGACATAGGATCCGATATTTGTTTATGTGTAAGACCCCGTCTGAGACATTGGCATCAATATGAGATTTACGTGAAAGACCATGTTCGGGACATTGGCATCATATTTGACTTAGTGTAAGACCTTGTCTGGAACAGTGACATCGATATTTAATTACATGTAAGACCACGTCTAGGACATTGGCATTGTACGTTCTTTTCTGAGTCTTCCATGTATCCTTATTGATTTCGAATGGTTAAACGAGCACTTTAAGAAAGTGAATGAGTATACGAATGTGCATCTGAACTTCCATACGTATGAATGTATAAGAAATTTGGAGAATAAGAGGTATGTATGTATATGATCATTTGATATGTGAGCTACATGGATATGATATGTGAATTGGAGTAAGTGAATTTGATTAGTTGAGATCTATGAGAAATATGACTTGTGATTATGTTATGCCATAAATCATTTATTTAAAATGGTTTAAAATTGTTCTTTACATTTATTTGTATATGGCTTACTAAGCTACTTGTAGCTTACTTTGTATTTGTTTACTTTGTTTTATAGATATTGAAACTACTAAAAGCTCAGAGATTATCAAGGATCATCACCACACTATCAATCTTTATTTGGTATATTTTGTAAGTGAATATGTTGAAATATGGCATGCATGGGCTAGATGTTTTTGGATTATGTTTTGAAATGTTTTTAAGTTAAGCCATGAGATGTGGCTAACAAATGGTTATGAATGTGCTTGTTTTGGTAAGTTATATTTGATGCAAGTATGGTCTTGAGTAATGGTCATTTTGGTATGGAAAATGTTTTGATTTTGGTAAGTTTTATAAGTGATTGAATATGATACTATTCGGTTAAGGTAAGTGTACATTGATATGCTATTGTAATTGAGATTTTGGTATGATTTGTTTTGGATGATGAGTATGAATTGGATGACAAATTGAGCTATGTTTTGGTTTGGTATTTGGCTAAAATGGTTGATCATTATTGCATCTTGATTGATATACAAGTTGATTTATATGTATTTGGCATTTTAGATGGGAAATGTGGCTTAAACCAAGCCCATTTTGTGCCACACGGCTTGAACACACGGGCGTGTGTCTCGACCATGTGACCGCTATACCTTAGTTGATTTGGTCAGGATGTCATATGGGCTAGACACACAGGCATGCCTTATGGCCGTGTGTACAAGTCAGTAGCTCTCAAGATTTCACACGGCCTAGACACACAGGCGTGTCTTGTGGTTGTGTGTATAAGTTAGTATGTATGCCCTATTTTGCCACGGCCTAGACTCATGGGCGTGTTTGGTAGCCGTGTGTGGCACACGGCTTGGTCACACGGGCGTGTGACCTTTGTAGTATTGAAAAATGTTAAAGTTTTCAAAAAATTTTCTAAGTGTTCGGTTTAGTTCTGACCTTCTTCTAATGCATGTTTAAGGTTTTGAAGATCTTCATAAAGGACTATATGATTATGCTTGATTATGTTTTGAGATGAATGATTGTATAATGTTTGTAAAAGTTCTGATCTGTCCAGTAATGCCTTTAACCCTAGTCTAATGATGGATACGGGTTAGGGGTGTTACATGCCCAGGCTGTGTAAAGTTTGCACCTTGAATGTGAAATTAAGATTTACCACAAGGCCTAGCACACGGGCGTGTGCCTTGGCCGTGTGACCCTTAAGAGTTGATGACGTCAGAAACAAAATACCAAGGTTGTATTACACGGGCTTAGACACGGGCGTGTCATGGCTGTGTGGGGGACACGTGCCATGGATACAGGCATGTGCCAGGCTGTGTGAAAACCTCTGTAGGTTTGATATGAAAAATAAATCCACACAGGCAAGGGACACAGACGTGTCCCTATATGCCTAGGCCGTGTGAGTTACACGAGCCTTCAACATGGCTATGTTATGAGAACACACAGGCGTGTCACATTTCCACACGGGTGTGTGCCCTGTTTTTATTTGAATTTTTCTAATGTTTAATATAGTACTCAGTTTAATCTTGAATTGTTCCTAAAGTGTGTTTTGGGCCTTATAGACTGATATTAGGGACTTTAAGATAAAGTTGAAAAAGTTTTAATTTTGAACGAACTTTCAGGACCCAAAAATGTATGTATGCATGTGTGTTAGTTAGGTGACGCCTCGTACCTTGTCCCGGCATCGGATACAGGTAAGGGGTGTTACATTTAGTGGTATAGAGCTAGGTTTAGTGGATTCTAGGACTAACCTAGCGTGTGTACAAGTCTAGCTATACATGCTATATATGTAATATGATAGTGTGACAACTCTTGACGAATTTAAATTATGTTTTATATAGTAAATGGATCCTGATGGAGCAATGGCAGATGATGTGGAATGTAATACACCGGCTCCGCTAAAGAGACCGTGCCAGTTGAGAGTGGGCTCGTGACAATGAGTCAGGGTGAAGGGGCTAGAGAAGCCTACCTCCTTATGATGGATGCTTGGTACTCGGAGTTCGTTTGTGCAAATCCAAACACTCCACCTCCCCCACCTCCTCCAATCCATCGACATGCCCCTGTAGCTCCACAAGGAGTAGAAATAATTAGGAGAGAGAAACCTCTGGTAGAAAAAATTTGAAAGTAAGGGGCCGAGGAATTTCAAGCGAATATTGATGATGATCCAGAGAGAGCAGAGTTCTAGTTGGAAAATACTATCAGAGTATTTGATAAGTTGTCATGCACACTAGAGGAGCGCATGAAGTGGGTGGTGTCACTCCTACTAGACTCAGCCTACTAATGGTGGAATACTCTCGTGTCGGTTGTACCGAGAGAGAGGATAACTAGGGAGTTCTTTCAGGCAGAATTTTGTAAAAAGTATATCAGCCAAAGATTTATAGACCAAAAAAGGAAATAATTTCTTGAACTGAACCAAGGCCATATGACGGTGACGGGGTATGAGCGTGAGTTTGTGAGGCTCAACAAATATGTGCGGGAGTGTGTATCTACAGAAGCCATCATGTGTAAGAGGTTTGAACGAAGACTTCCGATTGTTGGTTGGCATTTTAGAGTTAATAGAATTTGTAGTGCTTGTTGAGAGAGCGTGTAAGGCCAAAGAATTGGCCAAAGAGAAGAGAAGAGCTAACATTGAGTCTCGTAACTCAAAGAAAAGACAGTTGGGGAAATCACATCAGTCATCTTCCAAGAGATCGAGAGAGTTCACTACCCAATCGAATGCTTTAGTGGGGTTCTCGAGCAGAAATAAGAATAAGCAGTACACGACATCTAAAGCTTAAACTACTTCTATCGCAAATGTTGGTAGTGCTCGACCGAAAAAATCGGAGTATTCACAGTGTGGTAGACGACATTTCGATAAGTGCCGAGGAAATGATAGAGGCTATTTTAAGTGTGGTTCGCTAGACCACTTCATTCAAAATTGTCCTAAGATGGATGAGAAAGAAAAAAAGCATGATGTGAGATCGAGTAACGCTCCTTCTAGAGGTAGACCATAGAAGAATTCGGGAAGTGGGGCTAGTAGCAGAGGTGCGCCTAGAGATTCCGCCATCTGGTTTGAGGGCAGAGCGCCTGCGAGGGCTTATACTATTCGTGCCCGCGAAGAGGCTTCATCTTCCGATGTGATTACTGGTACCTTTTCTATCTACGATATACCTGTTGTTGCTTTGATTTATCTGGGATCAAGCCATTTGTAACGCCCCTAAACCCGTTCCCATCGCAGGAGGGTTAAGTGACGTTACTAGACAATTCACAATCACCGGCCACGCTCGTTCAACCAATTGAAAGCATTCATAGATAGCACAATTTATACCATTCAACTCTTACAATCATTTCACAAAGTTCGGAAGAGAGTATTTACTAATGAAACACCTAACCGAATTTCTTATTAACAAGGTAATTGGTGTTAAGTCATTTTTAAACATTTTCATCATTTAGATCATTATAACCATTCGTTCAGCAAAATATTCACAACTAAAAGGATGAGCAAGCCATTTGTGCATGGCTAAAACATATATATACATATTCAAAATAAAGATTCTTAATTCGGCAACTATGAGGTACTTCCTATACATGCCATTAACAAGAGTCTAGCTAATCAGGTACCGAACAAGTCTTGATAGTAGAGATGACTTCGAGTGAGAGGTTCCCGAGACCGTAGCCAACGAACAAAATCTATAAAACAGAAGAGTATAGGGCAACAGAGTAAGCATTTATTTACTTAGTAAGTTTAAGAATTTAAAACATTTAAACTCTAAAACATTTGTACGTTTAAACTAAGAACTTTTCTAATTGATCGAACATTTATTAGTCAAATTAGACAATCATCATGCATACATAACCTAAACATTTCTCAAAATCGGAGTTCATATCATTTTTATTAACATCTTTCCCTTGGCCGAAACCTGCATTAATATTCAAGGCTAACTATGTTTTACCCATGTTCTCTTATATGCTTATATCTTCATTCCAAATCTAAGGTATGCAAAGTTTAATGATTCAATCTAGTATAACATATTAGGGTTTGAGGTTCACACCTCCTATGTATATATTTGTTTTTTTCATTTACATATAACTTTAAACAACAATTAGAGCATCTGAACTTAATTTGTGGCAAAGATCTAAACAAAATCCATTTCATATTTAGTATGGGTACATACCTGATTTACTTGAGGAAATAATTTCCTTCATTCATGATGATTATAACATAGCACCTATTTTAGCATTATTACCTTTAGGCTTTAACCAAATATACTCTAGCCATAAGGCTCTTCGGGCTGGACCCGGCTATTACTATGGCATAATTACCCTTCGGAAGCAACCCGGATATATCACTAGCCCAGCGGCTCTTCGGGACAACTATAGGCTCTATTGCCACTTTCTCATGTAATTTGCCATAACTAATACCAATCTAAGTAACTAGACATAGTCATCATGCTTAATCTATAATAGATCAAAATTTCGCTACTTAATTCTTACCTCGTGCCTTTTTAAGTAGATACGATCCGACTATTCCGAAATCTTGGCTTTTCCCTTGTCCGATGCTATCCCTTTAGGTTCTTGAGCTAATTTGGACAAATTAATTTAAATTAACATTCATTTAATCAATTTTCTTACATAACACAAGAAATACCTACTTAACAATTCCACACATTCGGCCCAATAAAAAAAAAACACCAGTAGTCACAAATAAAGAAAACATCCTTAAATCTAATATACATACACTTCAATCCACTCATCAATAAACATTTTATTAATATACTATACTCCATTGCCGAAAGCTATAATGCATCAAATCAAAACATTTCAATTAGCTAAATAACAAGGGTGACTAAGGGCTTTTCTTCCTTTTTGGTATTTAAACATTTATATCACCATTTTAAGGCATAGCAATCTTATAGCTGAATGCTTCAAAACTTCACTAAGATTATCCATTCACCAAATTATACCTATTTTAAAACAATTCATTCGGCCTTGAACTGATGATATAACCAACATTTAGAACTAATTTAGCACATATCCTTATTTTTCCAAAATTACCACTTTTCAATAAGACCGATTACAAAATTTGCTTAAACACTTATCTATACCCACATTTTAACACGCATATATTCATACTTCTCCGTTTGCTATCAATTTAAACCTTGTACAAAATTTAGACCCAATTTATTATTTCTAATGTTCATGACCGTATAGCCATTTCAAAGAATTAAGTCACCCAAGCACAAATTTGCATTTCTAAGCCTATGAATATACAATCTCATCAATCTTTCCACCTAGTAACTCTCGTATACTCCATCTCTCATTTCTATCCTCACAACTTCAAAAACTTCCAAAATTCTACATGGATTCCTCAATGGCCGAATGAAATAGTTACCATAAAAAAAAATGAAAGTAAATTCATGGTCTTCATATTAAGCTTAACCATCAACTAGAATTTACAAGAACTTAAGGAAAAATCATCAAGAATCCTCACCTTAGCTATAGTCTTCAATCGCTGAATGTTAACCTCTTCTTCTTTCTTTTCTAATTCAATTTCGGAAAATGAAGAACAAATAGTCCTCCTTGTTCTTATCACCATTTTCTTTATTACTTTATTAAACTAATTCATAAAATAAGCCATTTAATCATAAAATACTAATTTAAAAAGCATAATTTAACAATTACCATCATTATGGCCGGCCATTACTTTGAAAAAGGAGTAATTGACATGCAAGTCCTCTTTTCCTAATCCATGTATTAATTAACCTTCTAAATTATTCTATCATATTATTTTCAAGTTCTCACTTTAATCCTAATTCATAAAAATTCACATCACAAATAAAATTTTAAGACATGCTATTTTCACCCGCAATACATCACATATAAAGAACATAAAATATAACATCTAATTTTCATCGTGACTTGGTTTTGTGGTCCCGAAACCACTTCCCGATTAGGGTTAAAATTAGGGCTGTTACACCATTCATATGTTTGCATGAAATTGGTGTCTAATATGGAAATGCATGTTGAGCCTACCGAATTTATGGTAAAAGTGTCAAACCCGTTGGGCAAACATGTGTTAGTTGACCAAGTGTGTAGAAATTGTCCCTTGGCAATAAGAGGTCATTGTTTTCCAGCTAACCTCATGTTATTGCTGTTTGATGAATTTGACGTAATCTTCAGTATGGCTTGGTTGATTGCACATGATGTAGTAGTAAATTATGGAAGGAAATTCATTGAACTGAAATGTGAAAACGGGGATATTCTTCGAGTTGAATCAGGTGAGCCGGATAGCGTGCTTGTTGTAAGAGCCTAATTGTGGGCCTAGTCGGAACAGTGGTTTTGGAAACACAAATCTGGCAAGGGAAAAACTTATTTTTATTATATTTTTATGGTCTACAATTTTACAAAATTCTTCTGTGAAAATTTCTTACGAAAATTTGACGTTTGTGCACTCAATTTAGTCTTAGTTAAAAGGACTAAATTGTAAAAAGTGTAAAAATTGAGTTCTATATGTTAGAGGTGTCCAATTGCTATGAGATTTTAAATTGGAGGTCCTTAAATGACAATTAGACCATTGGTTAATTTCTTAGACAAAAATGGACATGAAATGGGTGAAATAGAATATTTTTAAGTTAGGGACATTTTGGTCATTTAATGATTAAATGAATTAAAAATCAAATTAAAAGCCAAATTTTGCTTATCTTCTACCCCATAGCCGAAACTTGCATGGAGAAGACATAGCTTGGGTTTTTCAAGCTTCCAAGCTCGATTGTAAGTCTGTTCTAGCCCCATTTTTAATGATTTGTACGTTTTTAAAATCCTCGTAACAAGATCTATCTATTTCTACCACTAATTTCAGATATGATTAAAATCTAGGGTTTTGAACAATGATGAATATGTGTGTATTTTTTTATTTAAGGGTAAAAAATGCATGTTTATGGTTAAAGAAACGACTTTTACTAAGTGATTTTCGGTGAAAATGCCTAAAAGGACTAGTTTGTAACAAGTTGTAAAATGTGTGTAGGTGTGTGAATAAATGCAAATTATGGACTGCTATAGTTATGAAAATGGTTTGGCTAGGCCTAAAATGCAATTAAATTGAATAAAAATTATTTTACGAGCCTAGGGGCAAAAGTGTAAATATGACAAAGTTTAGGGGTAAAAATGTAATTTTTGTCGAAATATGAATTTGGGTTAATTTGAGTTTTATATTGAATAAATGAATTAATGTGTTGTTATAGATTGAGAAAAACAAGATTCAAACTTAGAACGGGAGAACATCAAAGAAAATGTCGAATACGTCCTTTTGTTGTTTACGGGTCGAGGTAAGTTTGTATGTAAATAATGCATCGTTTTATTTGCTTTTTAATATTTTGATATATTTTATGATGTATGGCTGAATATTGAATTACTATTTGATGTATTCGACAAAGTGGCAATAAGTGAGAAATTTCTCGGTTGAACCTTAGGAATATAAATGGATACAAGTGACATGCCACTATGGATCTAAGTGAAACAAGTCCATGGCATCTAAGTGAAATAAGTCCATGGTATTGTGTTAAGTGAAACAAGTCCATGGCATTGTGCTGAGTGAAATAAGACCATGGCATATAAGTGAAATAAGTCCATGGCATTGTGCTAAGTGACATAAATCCATGGCACCTAAGTGAAATAAGTCCATGGTATTGTGTTAAGTGAAACAAGTCCATGGCACCTAAGTGAAATAAGTCCATGGCATTGTGCTAAGTGAAATAAGTCCATGGCATTGTGCTGAGTGAAATAAGACCATGGCATATAAGTGAAATAAGTCCATGGCATTGTGCTACATGTGATTAGCTCAAGAATGAGCCTATGTGAAACTTGTGAAATGAAGTAGCTTTGGCTACAAGTGTGGCACCATGTGAAACATCTCGATGTATCCATTAATACTCCGATGTGTTCAACGGGAAATGACTAAGTGTAAACGAATATGACTAAGTGATGAATAAGTGCAGGTATGTGTGTGTAAACTTATGAACAGTATGCTCGATATGTGATCGAACTTTGGTAAGGTTGATCTGGGTAAGTGTTACTATGAAAGTTAATACAATACAAAGAAAATTTATGAAAGAGTAAAATTAACAATAAAATAATTTGAACAGCAGCAATTGTATGATTTTGAAAAATCACCAAAAATGGTGAAAATTGAATTAGAGGTTGAATAAGATATAAAATTAAATCTTCTTGAGTCTATTTTCACATAAAAGAGACGGTGTAAGAAAAAGAATTTCATATTATGAGATATTTGAATTATTGTGGAATATAGTCAGATTGATTTTGGAATCCCCTATTTTGAATTTGGAAAATCATTAAAAATTTTACAAAAATAATTATGGGTTGTAAGTTATATGATTAAAATTATTAATGAGTCTACTTTTAAGAGAAACAAACAGGAACATCATCCGAATCCTGTACAAGGAGATAATTAATTTTAGTGAAAAGGGGTTGGAACTATCAGATAGATGAATAAGGGAGAATTTAAAGAATAAACTGTACTTATTGGCTAAACCAAAAATTTTTAAAAATTTATGGTAAGAAGATATATGAGTCTAGTTTTAAGGAAAATTAGCATATCTTAATTTGGAGTTCTGTAGCTCCAGATATAAACAATTTAGTTACTATGACTAGAATAGATAGCTTGTTTTGAACTTGAGTAAATAATGAATCTATGTGTAGTAATGATTGTATTATTTTGAAAATATATTGTGAAGATTTATAAAAGCATGTTAATAAATTGCTTATTATTTGCATACTTACTTACTAAGCTATAATGCTTACTCCCTTCCTTTCCTTTTTCCTATAGTGTCACAGATGCTAGCTCGAGTTGGAGGTCGCCGGAGACTCAATCACACTATCAAGCTATTGGTCGATATAAAAAGGTTTTCAACTATTTATAAGTCTATGGCATGTATAGGGACTTGGTTAATTATTTATATGTTATTATGAGTTGGCCTAAAATATTGGCCTATGCTATTTGAAGGTCTTTGTTGTATAAGGCCATTTAATGTAGCTATTATTGGTTCTATTATAAGTTAAAATGATGCAATTCATGAATAAGCATGCTTGCATATGTGTGTGGATGAATTAGTGCATTATGTTGATGTGATAAATGTGGCATGTGAATGGTTGTGTGAAGGGCACAGTCTTGGACACGGGCGTATGTCCCTATTTTCAAGAAATTTTCCAACGTTTTCCAAAGTTCTCAGTTTAGTCCCAGACCGCTTCCATAGTATGTTTTGGGCCTCGTAGGTCCATATCAGAGACTTAGTGAAGCACATTGAAAAGTTTAATTTGGATGTAAAATTTATATTTCAGTTTTGTACGATTGCATATGTATGTTTCGGTAATGCCTCGTATCCTGTTTCGGTGTCGAACACTGGTAAGGGGTGTTACACCTGTAGTGATATTGTCTATGATTGCGGGGAAATGTATGAGAATAGGGTACAAAGCTTATCTCGCTTTTATGTTGAATACTCAAGTGTCTGAATTAAAAATTGAGTCAGTGCTAGTTGTATGTGAGTACCCAGATGTGTTTTCGGAAGAGTTGCCCGGATTGCCTTCAACTAGGGAAGTTGAATTCCGTATCGAGTTAGTCCTTGGTATGAAACCTATCTCGATTGCCCCGTATAGAATGGCTCCGACGAAATTAAAGGAGCTAAAAATTCAGTTGCAAGAGTTAACGAATAAAGGGTTCGCGAGACCTAGTTATTCTTCGTGGGCTGCTCCAGTACTATTTGTGAAGAAAAAGGATGGTTCGATGAGATTGTGTTATAGACTACCGGTAGCTCAATAAGGTTACAGTTAAGAACAATATCCTTTACCGAGGATCAATGACTTGTTGGACCAATTGAAGGGAGCTGTCGTGTTTTCTAAGATAGACTTGAGGTCCAATTATTAGCAACTGAGAGACAAGGAGCAAGATGTACTGAAAACTGCATTTCGGATGAGGTACAACCATTATGTGTTCCTTGTCATGCCCTTTGGCTTAACGAATGCCCCTGCGGTATTTATGGACTTAGTGAACCGCATTTTTCGATCATATTTGGATAAGTTCATTGTTGTTTTTATTGACGATATATTAATTTATTGTCATGATAAGAGTAAGCATGCAAAGCATTTGAGAATTGTCTTGCAAACTTTGAGAGATAAACAGTTGTACGCTAAGTTTAGCAGAAGCGAATTTTGGCTTCGAGAGGTCAGATTCTTGGGACAAATTGTGTCGGGAGATGAAATTAGAGTTGACCTGAGTAAGATCTTGGCTATTGTTGAGTGGAAACTGCCGAGGAATGTATCAGAGATTAGAAGCTTTTTGTGCTTAGCGGGTTACTACAGAGATTTGTTAAAGGATTCTCTATGATTGCTACTCTTATGACGAGGTTGCTGTAGAAAGATGTCAAGTTCGAATGGACGAAAAAGTGCCAATAGAGCTTTGAGAAACTAAAAGGCTTTGTTAACCGAGGCCCCAATTTTAGTGCAACCGGAATCGAGAAAAGAATTCATGGTGCCTCCTTGAATGGATTAGGATGTATGCTTATGCAAGAAGGCAAGGTAATAGCATATGCTTCGAGACAATTGAAGCCACATGAGAAAAACTATCCGACACACGATTTAGAGCTGACTGCCATAGTATTTGCATTGAAGATTTGGAGACACCACTTGTATGGTGAAAATTGCCGGGTATTCACAGATCACAAAAGGTTAAAGTACTTGATGACTCAAAAGGAGTTGAACCTATGACAGCAGAGATGTCTAGAGCTAATAAAAGATTATGAGTTGGTGAGTGACTATCACGTAAGAAAGGCAAATGTAGTCGCTGATGCTTTGAGTAAGAAGTCATTGTTCCCCTTAAGGCTATGAATACTTAGTTGTCTATAACCAATGATGGTTCAATCCTAGTAGAGTTGGGAGCTAGACCGATGTTCCTGCAAGAGATTAGCGAAGCTCAGAAGAATGATAAGATTTGCAAGCCAAGACTGCTCAATGCGAGGCGGGTAATAAATCAGATTTTTGGATTGGTACCAATGGTTATTTGATGTTCCGAGATAGGATTTGTGTACATAAAGATGATGAACTTATTCGGAAAATTTTACAAGAGGCACATAGTAGTTGTTTGTCTATCCATCCGGATAGTGTGAAAATGTACAATGTCTCTAAGAAAATGTATTAGTGGTCGGGAATGAAAAGAGACATTTTAGAATTTGTATCTAAGTGTCTAATCTGTCAGCAAGTGAAAGCTGAACAACAAGTACCTTCGGGCTTACTTCAACTTGTAATGGTTCCTGAGTGGAAATAGGACTGTGTCACCATGGATTTTGTGTCCGGATTACCGTTGACGCCAAGGAAGAAAGATGCCATATGGGTTGTGGTTGATAGGTTAACAAAGTCGGCACATTTTATAACGATACGTACTAATTAATGTAACACCCCTAACCCGTATCCGTCACCAGAATAGGGTTAGAGGTATTACTTAACTAAACAAGACTTCTAAATGTTCATAGATACATACCAGGCATACATTCAATTATGCATCAAATATCACATAGTAATCTACTTTAATTTGTCTAAAGCCGAATATACTCACTTACTAATATGATTCAATCAATGCAAACATATCTCATTAATTTACTATATGAGCACTTATCAAATTACAAAAGTGACTACTTGTCAATGAGCATGACCGTATTTCTTAGTATCAAAACAAACCACTATTAAGTCATATTACACATTTATCACCATTGAAAACTTATACCACTTCATTCAACCATACATGAATAATATGATTCTTTTTACTTACTTAACCATTTAACATATTTATCAAAATAACAAGCCATATAACTTTCATCAAACTATACATTCATACTTAGCAATTAAGCAAGCCATTTTCGCATGGCTAGAATATATATATACAATTTCAAAATATCATTTGTTTCAAAAGGGAGTTAAGCCTATACATGCCATCTTTCAAAATATCGACTTTTAAAAGTACCAAAATAGTGACGACAGTGTGGATGACTTTGAACTTGAATCCCCAAACACGTAGCTTTCGAACGAGATCTATAAAACAGAGTAGCAAAGACACTCGAAGTAAGCTAATTAGCTTAGTAAGTTTTAAGTAAACAAAACAACTTAATTGAACACATCAATCACATATACATGATCTAAGTGTAACATCATTTGGGCCGAATATACATGGCCACATTGAACACATTTCCATTGACATTTCATTTGTTTAAAGTTCGAAGTCACATAATCTTGTCATCAAAACTTTCAAAGTCATTCTTTAATTCAACTTAATAGAATGAATCTAAGGCACCATATTCACATAAAATTTCAATGATCATATTCACGGATATAACATGTACTTTCAAGTATTTAATTTCACAATAACCGAATACATATATATATATGTATATATGCACAATCACATCTCACTTACTTTCCATTTCATCTCCGTAATTCAATCCACATTATCTTCATATACATGTAAAATTTTACGTACCTTAACGATTTAAATCTATTGAACGAGTTCAGATGCCGTATAGCACAAGCTTCTTAGCTTTAAACTTTTATTATTTCACCGGCATTTAGCCTACTGGGTATAACCTGAACTTATCACCGGCACAAGGCTTGCTGGAAATTTAAGTCCGATACTCATTCACCGGCATTCACGCCTGCTAGGCTCATGGCTCGAAACATATTCACCAGCTAAAAGCTTGCTGAGCCAAAGGCCCGAATAACAATTCGAATATCAATTTCACAAAATCATCATCAAAATCACATCATGTACTTATTTATTTCGCATAGAGCAACCCCAAAGGTCGATTTTTGACCTCGTTCGAATATGAACACATAATGTTTATCACATTATCATTTCATATCTTACCATTCAGTAATATATCATAATATCCATCACCTTTCAATTTCACGTTTACCATTCAACAAAATATTTATATCCAATGTATATCTTCCATTTCATGTATATGGCTTTCGACAATTTGATCATAAATAAATAATTTTTTTACCTTATTTCACTTTCATACATATCATTCGGCCACTTGCATGTATATATGCATATTTAGATAAAAGATGCAAATTTACATGACATATCATGACATACTCACAAGTAGTTTATGTCTAAATACTTAAAACTTACCTCGATTTATGTCAAACAACTACAGATCGGCTATTCAACTATTTTCGCCTTTCCCCTATCCGAGTTTGGCTCTCTTTGCTCTTGAGCTAAATTAAACAAATTTTTAACTTATTATAACTCAACTATTTAAACATATTATCAAGCATATTCGGTTTTCACACATATAAAACATAGCAATAATCATGCACATTATAATTCATCTTTGACCTTTCTATTTTGCTCAATTTGAATCATTCCACACAATAAATCACATTCGGCACTCTCTTCTAAAATTTAGCTAACATCACTTATAATCAAAGTGCAAATAATCTCATACACAAAAACATACGGCACTTCATTTCCATCTACTAATATACATGTATCACATAAGATCATTCTCTATTATTATAGAAACATGTCACCTTAGCATTTCCATGATAGCACACATATAATTTATTTGATGCAATTTAGCCCTTTCTTAGTAATTAAGCACCCAAACTTCAAATTTTCAAATACGAACTTTAGCATATCTAAGCACGCACATACGAAACACAGAGAAATAAAAATAGAAAATTTTTTTGACTCGGTTTCGTGGTTCCGAAACCACAATTCCGATTAGGGCCAAAATAGGGCTGTCACAACTCTCCCCTTTAGGGATTTTCGTCCCCGAAAATCTTGCCGGTGAATAGGTTAGGGTAACGTTCTTTTATTGATTCCTCTAGCTCCCAAGTCGCTTCTTCAACCCTGTGTTTGAGCCACAATACTTTCACTAACAAGATTTTCTTATTCCATAGTTCTTTTACTTCACGAGTCAAAATACGAACCGGTTCTTCCTCGTAACTCAAATTAGACTGAATTTCAATCTCTGACGGGCTAATTACATGTGAAGGATCGGATCTATATCGTCTAAGCATCGAAACATGAAAAACATTATGAATCTTTTCAGGTTCGGGTTGCAAATTTAATCTGTACGCAACCGGCCCAATTCGTTCTGAAATCTCATACGGTCGGATAAACCTCGAGCTCAATTTGCCTTTACGGCCGAATCTGAGTACCTTTTTCCAAGGTGAAACTTTAAGAAACACTTTGTCTCCGACTTGATACTATATATTTTTCCGTTTCAAATCTGCATACAATTTCTGACGATCTGATGCTGCTTTCAGACTATCACGGATCACTTTTACTTTTTGTTTGGCTTCTTTAATCAAATCAACTCCGTAAATCTTATTCTTACTGAGCTCAGTCCAAAACAACAGTGTACGACATTTACGACTGTACAAAGCTTCGTAAGGTGCCATCTTAATACTCGATTGAAAACTATTATTGTATGTGAATTCAACCAGAGGCAAGTATCGTTCCCACGAGTCACTAAACTCTAAGATGGAACATCTCAACATATCCTCGAGTATCTAAATAATTCGCTCGGATTGACCATCGGTCTGGGGATGAAAAGCGGTGCTAAAATGCAACTTGGTATCCAACGCATCTTGCAATTTCTTCCAAAACTGTGATGTGAATCTCGGATCTCTATCCGACACAATAGAAATGGGCACCCCGTGCAATCTCACAATCTGAGAAGTGTACAATTTGGCTAGCTTATCAAGTAAATAATCGGTACGAACGGGGATAAAATGAGCTGACTTTGTCAATCTGTCAACAACAACCCAGATTGAATCTTTCTTGCTCGATGTCAACGGTAAACCAGATATAAAATCCATCGTAACACGATCCCATTTCCACTCGGGTATCATAATCGGCTGAAGCAATCCCGAAGGTACTTGATGTTTCGCTTTCACTTGTTGGCATATCAAACATTTCGAAACAAAGTCAGAAATGTCTCGTTTCATACCGTGCCACCAATATTGATGTTTCAGATCATTGTACATTTTCGTGCCACCAACATTTGACTGCTATGAGCTTCGTTCAAAATCATCGAAATAATCTCTGAATTTTTCGGAACATACAATCGATTTCTGAATCTCAAACAATCATTATCATCAATCCGAAACTCTGAATTCTTGTTCGAATCACATTGGACCCGTTTAACGATCAAATCATCATCAACTTTCTAAGCTTCACGGATTTGTTGTATTAATTCCGCTACTAACACATCATCAGCGGACATAGACAAATGTACATCCATTGCTTGTAGAGTAAACTGAGATTTTCAACTTAGAGCATCTGTGACTACATTAGCCTTTCCCGGATGATAATTAATGACAAGCTCGTAATCTTTCAATAATTCTAACCAATGTCGTTGTCTCAAATTCAAGTCTTTCTAAGTCATCAAATATTTGAGGCTTTTATGATCAGAATAAACATGGCATTTCTCTCCGAACAAGTAATGACGCCAAATTTTCGAAGCGAACATGATGGTAGCTAACTCGAGATCATGCGTCGGATAGTTTTTCTCGTGAGACTTTAACTATTTTGAGGCATAAGCAACAACTCTACTTTCTTGCATCAAAGCACAGCCAAAACCGTTCAAAGAGGCATCAC
Organism: Gossypium stocksii; assembly: GCA_020496765.1. Classification (NCBI taxonomy): domain Eukaryota; kingdom Viridiplantae; phylum Streptophyta; class Magnoliopsida; order Malvales; family Malvaceae; genus Gossypium; species Gossypium stocksii. The sequence continues at coordinate 51,968,744 of CM035624.1, forward strand.
TATAGTCACAAATTATTTACCGAATTCCGGCTGAATTAACACTGGAGCTTTAGTCAAAAGGGTTTTCAGCTGATCAAAACTTTTTTGACATTTCTCTGACCACTTGAATTTGATATCTTTCTGAAGCAACTTTGTCAACGGTGTTGCTATCATCGAGAAGCCTTTCACGAACCGTCTATGATACCTGGCAAGTCCCAAAAAGCTTCAAACTTCCGAAACGTTCCTCGAAGGTTTCCAATCAAGTATAGCCAAAATTTTACTCGGATCAACCCGGATACCTGATGCGGATACAACATGTCCCAAAAAGCTAACCTCACGCAACCAAAACTCACATTTACTGAACTTCACGTAAAGCTGTTTGTCTCGTAAAATCTGTAACACCAATCTCAAGTGTTTGGCATGCTCAGTTTCATCACGTGTATAGATTAAAATGTCATCTATGAACACAACTACAAACCGATCTAAATATTGTCACGGGGTTGAATGTCCTAAGGGGAGAGAATTATAACAGCCCAATTTTGGGCCTAGTCAGAACAGTGGTTTCAGAACTACAACTCTGAGGTCGGAGAAATTATTTTTAATATTGTCCTATATGTTATAGCACGATTATAAGAGTGCATGAAAACTTTGGTGAATTAATTTTAGCGATTGCATGCTTAATTTTGAAAAAGGACTAAATTACATAAAGGGCAAAAGTTTTGTTTTGCTAGCTAAAAATGTTAAATGGCTATGGATCATAAAATTAGAGGTCTTTGTTGAGTAAATAGACCATAAATTAGTTAATGGCTGAACATGGAGACAAAGAAATTGAAAAGTCAAAGATTGGTGGCATTAGGTGACTTATTTGATAAATAAAACAAAAGAAAAAGAAAAGGCTATCATCTTTCTTCTCTCCATCAATTTTTCTCCAAGAAAACAACCATGGAAGCTTGAAAATTTTCAGCAACTTACAACCCTTGCAAGTAAGTCAATTTGATGGTCTTTCTTGATGATTTTTATATTTTTGGAACCCTTGTAGCTTAATCTAGCTAATGAGGGGACTAATTTGCAAAATGGTTGAAAGTCTAGGGTTTTGCCATGTGAATACTCATATTGTTTACTAAATTTTTATGGAAGAAAGTGAGTTATGGTTGTTAAATAAACAACTTTTGTGAAGTGGTTTTCATGAAAAACCCCCAAAAGGGACCATTTTGTAAGGTTGTAAAATAGGTGTTAAATGTGTGAAATAATTGAAAATGTGAGCTGCCTTAAGCATGAAAATGATTCGGCTAGGCTTGGTTAATAAGGAAATTTGATGAAAATTAATTTACGGGCCTAGGGGTAAAATAGTCATTTTGTTAAAGGCTAATGGCAAAACAGTCATTTTACCTAAAATATGAATTGTAGAATGTCTAAATTATGTGATGATTAAATAAGTGAATTTTTCCATTTTAGATCAAGAAATACGAAATCCAGACCTAGACCTGGGAAAATCCAAGCTAGTAGACTAAATCGAATAGTCGCCTATATTTTGTATATCGAGGTAAGTTGTGTGTAAATAATGCAATTATATTGTTTTTTGGCATTGATTAATTGATATAGCATAAAATGTTTGAATGTGGATTATGAATATGCATGATGAGATTGAAATGGTAAAATCCGGGTGAACCTTAGGAATAGATCGGATATTCATGCCATGACATTAGGGTGGTACGAGAGCCAGTGTAAGACCATGTCTGGGACATGGCACCGGCTTGATATGTGTCAGTGTAAGACCATGTCTGGGACATGGCATCGGCACCGATAGATGAGAGCCAGTGTAAGACCATGTCTGGGACATGGCATCGGCACCGATAGATGAGAGCCAGTGTAAGACCATGTCTGGCACATGGCATCTACCTCGATGTATGAGAGTCAGTGTAAGAACATGTTTGAGACATGGCATCGACTTGATGTGTGAGCCAGTGTAAGATCATGCCTGGGACATGGCATCGGCATCTTACCCTATGTTTGAGGCTTATCGAATATCATTTCAAATTCTAAATGGTTCAATGGGAAATTCAAAGTTTATGTAAAAAATGAGATTGATTATGACTATGTTGTAAGTGGTACAGGTACCTATACGAAAGTCATGTGAAATGAGCTCGGTTTATGTTATATGATTTGAATGGATGAAAGTGAGTAAGTTATGCCTATGATCATTATGAATTATGTGCAAATTATTATATGTTGTGAGTATGTTAGTGCATGGTAAATTTTGTTGTTAATTATTTACATGCAACTTAGTAAGCTTTATGCTTACCCCATTTTCGCCTAATTAGCTCGTGGATCCACGGACGTCAGAGGCATCGATCACACTATCAATAGAAGCACTTGGTATAGCTATTTTTATCATTTGAGTAATGGCATATATAGGGACTTAGTCTTTTTGTGTTTTATGTCATTGTTAAATTTGGCCAAATGTGTTGGCTTGATATGAAACTAGTTATTTTGTATAAGGCCATGAATGATGGGTAATATTGAAATATTAATATATGCATACAAGAAGGTCTTTCATGAATGTGAAATTTTGGTATGGTGAGACATGTGGTGTGTTAAAGTATGTGATAAGTGTTGCTTGTGCATGAAGTGCAATGGCCTTGATGTGTGGCTAAATTGGTCATGTGATTGTATGTGAATTGGTTTTGCTTGGTGAGGTTTAGGTTGGTGTAAGTAAGGGTGGCAATAAGGCTTGGTAAATAGCCTTATATTATCCACATGGGTAGACACACGGGCATGTGTCTAGGCCGTGTGTGACACACGGTCTGCCCCTACACCTTAAGTTGGCCAAGTCAAAATGCCCAGCAGTAACCACACGGGCTGAGACACGGCCGTGTGTCTCAACCGTGTAGGAGACATGCCCACAAGACATGGGCATGTGCCCAAGCTGTGTAAAGTCTGCACCTTGAATGTGAAATTTAGATTTACCACACAGCCTAGCACACAGGCGTGAACCTTGGCCATGTGACCCTTAAGAGTTGATGATGTCAAAAATAGAATATCAAGGTTCGAAATGAAAAATTGTAACACCCCTTACCCGAGACCGTCACTGGAGTCGAGCACGAGGCGCTACCAGACTTTACTTACTCAAATGGGCATAAAAATTTACTTTTTAAAATTAATTTATTTTTATTCTTTCAATACGTCCCTAAAAAGGGGTCATCGAAAACCTAAATCATGGTATTGAAATAGTTCGGGACCAAACTGGGATCAATCAAATATTATCGGTTACTTAAACGAGCCAAAATGAATTATTTCTCTATTCCTTATAAAACTATCCAACTGTATCACGGTTACAAAAAAATCATATCTCGAGTTACAAAACTGGAAATCAAGATCTGTAAAATTTCCCTGAATCTAGACTCATGTATCTATGTAATAATTTTTTTCTAGAATTTTTGGTTCAGCCAATTATTACAGTTTTTTAGTTAAAGTCTCCCCTGTTGCACAGTCCAACTACTCTAACCTCTGTTCACTTCAAATAAAGTTTCTCTCTGTAAAAAACTCAAATAGGCATGAAGTTTGTTTCATTAAAAACTAGACTTAATAAGAAATCTAGGAATATAAATTATAACACCTAATTATTTATGTACAATTTATGGTGAATTTTTAAAGTCAGAACAGGGGATCACATAGTTAGTCTAGAGTAGTCTCACTCAAGTGCAAATAACTCATAATATAATACTCTTTTGCTTACTCTATTTCTTTTACATGAAAATAGACTCATTAAACTTTAATTTCATGCCTCATTCACCTTTTAATTCCATTTATACTATTTTTAGTGATTTTTAAAACTCATGTCATTGCTGCTGTTTGAATCTGTTTTTAAATTACTTTCACCTTTTTCATAGTTTCCTTGTAATAGTTACCATTCAAGCTTACATACTATTAAACATGTATATGATTAGCTATTCCATTAGCTATTCACTAACAAGTATTTATACACCATTCATTGAACTTATCATATCAAAAGAAGCCAAGTCCCTATACATGCCATACACGAAATGAGACATTTAACTGTACCAAAATGATTCCTTCGATAGTGTGACCGGATCTCCGACGTTCCTTTCGATTCCTGAGTGAGCTTGGCAATAACTATAAAAAGAAGGAAAATAAAGAGAGTAAACACTAGGCTTAGTAAGTTTACAAGCAAATAAATTACAACATTCATCATAAACGATAATTATTCAATATATCACCTAGCATCATAAGCTTTCTTTACACCTCATTTCCTACCTTCTTCCTTATTCACTTGTCTTCTTTCTTACCTGATCTTTTCAGTACTCATGAATATAACTTACCTTTCCCTTGCTGATAAATTTTCCATAATTTAACTTGTACAATAGCCCGTTGAACTGCTCAAAATACTAGGGATATTCGGGTTTTCCTGTCTGATAATAATCTGCCATTGCCATGTCCTTGACATGGACTTACATGAAATGTTCCTGTCTTTCCAAAGCCATATATTTGATATGGACTTATATGGATTATTCCTGTCTCCAAATCCATATATCTGATATGGGCTTACATGGCTCATTCCTGTCCTGTCCTGTCAACCCCAAATGTCATGACATTTGTATCCCTATATTTCTAAAGTTCAACGGGACCTTTCGATACTCTTTCTTTGTCATCTCGTCTATGATTCGACTTTGGATATTTTTGTAAAATAAATGTATAAATGCTGGAAATTAACAACATTAATGTAAAATAATGAAATATTGCATTTATTTACCGTAAACTTACCTCAATACAAAATATGACTAAACTTAACAATTTAGTCCTTTACTTTCTCTTTTCCCTGATCTACTCCCGAATTTCATTCTTCTTGATCTATAATAGAAAATTTAGCTTATTTAATACTCACATTTATCAAAAAAGTCCCTGACTCCAACTTTGGAAAAATTACATTTTTACCCCTAAACTTTTGCATATTTACACTTTTGCCCCAAGGCTCGAAAATCAAACTTTGTCACAAATTCTTATGTTTTAAGACATGCTGATCATTTATTTACCAACAACAACCTCAAATTCCTACTATAACATGTACTTATGAACAATAGGAATTTTTATTGATTAGGCCCTTTTACTCGTTTTTACCTAAAACCGAGTAGCCCAAGTTGTCTAGCATTATTTAAAACATCATATTCTATCATAAAACATCAAAATAAACACTTTTCACCTATGGGTATTTTTCCAAATATGAACCCTACCTTAAATTATAGCTAGCATAAGCTTTATCGAGCTACCGGGATTCTAAAAACGTAAAGAACATTAAAAACGGGGCTTGGAATCACTTACTATGGAGCTTGGAAGCTTGAAACAAACCCTAGCTATGGAGAACCCTTGAAATTTCGTGCTAATGAAGAAGATGGACATATTTTGCCATCTTTTTCCCTTTTTTAATCTTTTAAACCAAATGACTAAAATACCCTTCATGCCTTTCTTTGAAAATTTTTCATGCACAAGCCCATTTTCATCCAAAATTTTAGAAATTGGTAAAATTTTATTTAAGACCTCCTAATTAATATTCCAAAGCAATTTCATACTAAAAGCTTCTAGAATGCAAGTTTTGCAACTTATTCGATTTAGTCCCTAATTTCAAATTAAGCATTTTATGCATAGAATTTCTTCACGAAATCTTCACACCATCATGAAATCATATCATAAACATCAAAATAATTATAAAATAATTATTTCTATCTCAGATTTGTGGTCACGAAACCACTGTTCCATTTAGGCCCTATTTCGGGATGTTACAAAAATAAATCCACACGGGCAAGGGACACGGCTGTGTCCCTATATGCCTAGGCCATGTGAGTTATATGGGCCTTCAATATGGCTATGTTATAAGAACACACAGGCGTGTCGCCTTTCCACACGGGCGTGTGCCCTATTTTTATTGGAATTTTTCTAATGTTTAATATAGTCCTCGATTCAATCTTGAATTGTTCCTAAAGTGTGTTTTAGGCCTCGTAGGCTCATATTAGGGGCTTTAAGATAAAATCAAAAAGTTTTAATTTTGAACGAACTTTCAGGACCCAAAAATGTATGTATGCATGTGTGTTAGTTAGGTGACACCTCGTACCCTATCCCGGCATCAGATACAAGTACGGGGTGTTGCATAGAGTCCTAAGTTCAAGCCCATTTTCTCTCATTTTATTAAATTTTTGGTTTAAACCTAAATTTTCGCCCTTTAAATTAAACCTAGCTATATAACATATTTAGTTGTTAATCAACCTTCTTCCGTCCTTAATTATTTTGTGCCGCTCCTCTTCCTTTTCTTCTATCAATATTCTTTGATTTTTCCTTTGTTTGCTTTGCCACCACACCATCGTATCCTCCACCATTATTAAACTGTCAACTTTCCTTCTTTTTCTTGAGTCATACCTCAAACATTCGAATTATGTTGGTGTTTAGATTTTTCGCCAATAGCTTACTTTATCTTTGCCGAAGGATTGGTAAGTGCAATTTATTTCAATGGTTAGATTTCTTATTTTCGTTGTACAAATATTTGATGTTAATCTTTCGGTTCGATTAATCAATCTTTTTCAGATCTTGCAAAATTCTTTCATTCCAACTATTAATTCATGTGTATATCCATTGAAGGATTGGATCTAGGAGAATCGGATCAGAATTGATCGTGAAGGGTGTCGATCAGACTCGTGGTGAAAGGTGTGCGTTCTTTACCAAGTGGATCAGTGGCAAATCTTGTTTAGTTTTAGGGCCACATAGTCTCCAACATGAGCTTGTGAGTTACACGGGCGGACGACAGAACCATTTGCGTTTGTTATTTTAGGAAACTTTTCTAAATCACACGACCACAGCCTGTTACACGACTAGCTACATGGTCTTTGTAACGCCCCAAAATTTCTATTTTTGTTTCTATGAATGTGTGACACAAATAATTGTCTGCCTCAGTGGTTATGTGTTTTGGGTTTGTGTGGGAGGTCCCAAGTTCAAGCTATGACTTAGGCAAATTTTGGTATTTTTATGAATAAGCCCTATCCTTGGCCAATAGGCTTTTAGGTAATTGTTGGTAAGCTTATATCAGAATGGGTCTGTTGGTCTAGTGAATAAGTTGAGTGTTGGTGTGAAGGAGGTCTTGTGTTCGAGTCTATGCATGAGCATTATTTTTGCTATTGGTGCCGTGTAGGTGTTTGAATGGAATCAAAATTAGTTGAGGTTGTATTGTAGTGGGAAGTAAGAGAATATCTGATAGGTTTTTTTTTGTTTTTTTAATCTTTCCCAAAAATCTCTCTCATTCGTTTTGACTTTTTGCTTCCCTATCTCCCTGCTGAAATTCTCCTAGAATTCTCCCTTTCCCTTTTCCTTCTTCTTTCGTTTCTTAAGACGTTGTTCCCTTTCTGCTTTTTGAATTGCATTGGTGCGGTATTGGTAAGTGGTTCTTTTTCCTTCTCTCATAGTGATTATCGAATGGTTGGGAATCTAATCCCTCTTTCTATAATTGTTAGTTTAGACAAAGGTCTTTGAGCAGAGGATTTCACCTCTTGGATTGAGAAGTATTAACGGAGGTTCTTTATTGGCGGTAAGTTGAGCTCTTGATAATTCCCTATTGTCAAATTCGTTGGTTTAATCCCTAAGTCAGCTTTGGATTCCGTGTTATTAGGTTTCGAAAGGCTTGGGGCTCGTTTTAGCATCAAATAGTAACACACAAAAAATGAGGTTTCGACAAAAGTGAAAACCTCACTATCAATGCCACACGGGCGTGTGGTTGCCCGTGTGGTAGGCCGTGTGCTAGGACACGGGCATATGATCAACGAGGCTAGGCTGTGAGCGAAGGACGCGGATGTCTAGGTAGTATGTGTGCGACACCTGGGCTAAACTGAATTGGGCCATGTAGGCCGCACAGGTGTGTGGGTCCATACGAGTAGTCTACACGAGCGTGTGGAAATCAGGGCCATGCCGTGTGATCCACACGGCCAAGGCCAAATTGGGCTGTGTGGGCCATATGGGCGTGTGGGCCCACACGGCCAAACTACATAGGCGTGTGAGCCCATTTTTGTGAAATGCTTTCAAAGGTTGCACGGGTCGCCCAAGACGACTTTGAACCTACTGTAGGGTCGATAAGCACTACTTAGACCCTTAAATGTGTGACTGATATTCATGTAATAGCATGTTTGATTCTGTATGTATGATTGATAAACATGTAATAGCATACCATATACTGTATGTTTAACTGTTAATCATGTGATAGCATGCCATATTCCATATGTTGCACTGCATTGGGTTGGGTTGATGATTATTGGAGGAAGTGTACTGAAAGGCTTTTAAGCCTATTGACTGGCAGCTCAACTGCATTATACTGATAAGTGCCGCATTCAGTACTACATGGAGTATAGGGATGAGTGGGTGTTTTAAATAACACAGTAAGTGCAGGGATGGACGGATATTGTGTATTAGAGGCTGGTGAGTAGGATTTTATTTGTGATTACTGCATACATGACTGTTACTATGATGGGCTATGGCCCTAATGCATATCTGATACTGAAACTGAAATGGGCCTTAGCCCAAACTACTACTGATACTGAAAAGGGGCTTGGCCCAGACTGTGTGTAACTATTTTCTGTGATTTACTGTTTATTTGTTTTCTGTGGAGATTACACATTAAGTTTACAAAAACTCACATTTTCTATTTAACGTGTATAGGTAATCCCCAGACTTAGTGGGATCAGTACAGCGGAGGACTGGACGGTGACCACAATCATTTGAACTTAATACTAAGATTTACAATTATGGTTTTATTATTGGTTAATTTTTTTTCTAATATGGGGACTTTTTCGGACATTTGCTTAATTTGGTTTTACTTGTTTGGCTTTAGGTCTATACCTGCTAAACGTAGAAAAACTCAATTTTCAAAATGCAAAAGATTTCTCTAAACACACGGATACTTAAACTGTTTTTAAAGCTTCCGCAACGAACTATGATTTTAAAACTATCGATTAAATGAGTAAAATGAGTTTTGAAACTAGTAAGAGGAAAAGAAAAGTATTTAAACAGAAATGGTTTTATCGCGACAATGTAGTTTAAAACACACTAGCATGTGACATCACTAGATTCGACCATAACGTCTAGGCCAGGTTTGGGGTGTTACAGTCCTGCCTTTATTGTTGGGAATTTGTATGTCACAAACACAACATCAGGTTGTTATACGGCCTGGACACATAACTGTGTATCTCTTCCACATGACATCAAGTTGTCAAATGACCTAGCCACAAGGCCATGTGACCCATTTTCTACAATTTTTCCCATAAATTTGTGATATTTTTAGTTTAGTCCTTTTATAGTCCCCGAATTATTTTTTAGAGTTTTTGTGCACATAATTGAGACCCTAATGTTATTTATATTTTGGAATATGTGATCTGATTGATTGAATTGTTACTGTTATATGTATTATATGTGATATGATACATGCCTACTGTTATAGTATACTACAAGTACCATTTTATACTAACCCAGGATATTATGTACAATATCCAATGGTAAGATCACCAATTGGAACACAATTTTCATTGACGCCAAAAACGGTAAGTCAATCTCAATGGTCCCAAGATCCAAACTCGACATTTCAAGCCAATTATGCTGAAGTTATTCAGGGAGCAGAAAAATTTTTATCACAACAAATGCTTTATGAAATAAATGATTTTTATAATCCAGGATTACCATTGGTCACTACTTCTATATTACTGATTGCATGTTCAGCTTGCCTATTGTTACTGTTAAACTAATTACATGATAAGCATGACTACTATTTTTACATTGTACTGTTACTAGCATGTCATATTGCATAGCATGGGCATTGGGGCGATATGAAAGGAGGAAGTACTGATAGTTCTAAATCTGCAAACACTAGTGGTTTATCCACAACTTACTGGTAGTTTATTTGCAATCTTTTTATCTGAAATTTACTATGGTTTACCCTCTATTTCATTGGCAGTTTATCTGCAATTACTGGTGGTTTATCCATAATGCGGTGTGTAGGGGTGGATGAGTTCTGGGGAACTTGTAACACCCCTAACCCGTATCTATCACTGAAACAGGGTTACGAAGCATTATCAAAATTTACAGATCAAGTAAATAGATATTTCATTTTATATAATATTCATGTTAGAAATCAAACATAGAGTCTCTTATATGAACCTTCGAGGTCCAAAACATGCATTAGAAACGAGATGGACTAAACCGGGTACTCAGAGAATTTTTCATAAAATCTCAAAATTTTTCCTAGGTGCAGGGTCACACGCCCATGTAGTTAGGCCGTACCGTGTCTTAGGCCGTGTAACTCTCTAACTTGGGTCACATGGCCAAGACACACGCCCGTGTGCTAGGCCGTGTGTAAATACTTGGGCATTCTATTTTAAAATTTTAATGACGCAGGGGACACACAGTCAGGTCACACACCCATGTGCTAGGCCGTGTTACACACAGCTGAGACACATGCCCGTGTCTTTGCCCGTGTGGACGAAAATAAGCTATTTTCCAAGCCATATTTCTTGCCCATTTGTCTTCCTCCTACACCAATACTTTAACATATTCACAAGCCATTTTAAAATAATTAATTCAAGTTAAAACCAAGTCTCATGCATGACATATCATCTCTTACAACCAATCTACTCTTAAGCACCTCAGATGACACTTTACCATCATGTACCAAATGTACAAACTTACCTAACTTATCAAATTCACCTATATGCATATTTTACCAAATATGCTAAAATTAATCATTAATATGCCGACATGATATTTATCAATCAACAATTTAAGCACATTCCAAACATGTTATAACCTCATTTATACATATCAAAACATGATCATCACAAGCCATTCCAATGGCTAGTTATAACCAAAACATTTACATGCCAACATTGGCTAATTAACCTATACATGCCATTATAACCATAATTGATTTACCATATATATACCGAAAAGAGTTGATGGATAGTGTGAGTGATCTCTGCTAAGCTTCTAATCCAACGAGCTTCTGAATTACTATAGAACAGGGAAAAATAAAATAGAGTAAGCATATAATAAGTTCGTACAATATGGTAATTAACTAACCATTCATTTCTATTCAAGATAAACATGCAAGGCACATTCAATCAATTTGATCACGAGCCCTAACACATCCTCATCACCCTTGTTAGTCATATATTTCATACAAATATCAAGAAACATGTATGGGCCCAACAATAACCAAATTTCCATATTCATATGCTTTCTACGTCGTAAATTCATATAACACATATAAAAATCATATTCATATATTTCAGGTACATTTTCATAACAATTCATCTTGAGTTTAGATTATTTCATGTCGAAACTTTGCCCATTAAATCATTTGTAATATCAATGTCATATGGGTAGTGCACTCGAGGTGTACAATTCTATAACCATGGATGAACATATTTATTAAACAAATTCCATGTTCATATATTATCATCTTATATTTCCATATATCATGTATCATTATTTTTATGTATTTCAGGCATATACATGTAATAATTTATTTCGTATTCATATTTTCTCATGTCAGGATTTTGCCCATTGGATAATTAAAAACATTGATGGATACACAGGTAGTACACTTGAAGCATACAATTATAATCTGTCACTTCATGTTGAGGAGTACTCTTACGAGCACATTAACAGAAAGCTTTCTCTCAAGCCATGTAACGGGAAGCTCATGTGAGCCATGTAACAGGAAGCTAATCCAGGTTATAAAATGGGAAGGTCACAAAGAGCTTATAACAGGTAGCTCCGAAGAGCACTTAATTAGGAAGCACCAGATAGCCTTTAATGGGAAGTTCAAGCGAGCACTAACAGGAAGCTCACAAAGAGCCTTTAATCGGGAAGCTTACAAAGAGCCTATTAGGAAGCTTATCCGAGCTAAATAATAGGAAACTTATAAGAGTTTAAAATAGGAAGCTCATTAAGCTTAACAAGTAACTCTGAAGAGTTATTATCAGGGACCTCCGGATAGCCATATAACAGGAAGTTCAAGCGAGTCATATCAGGACACTCACAAAGAGCTATATTTGTGTCCGCAATATATGTAGGATCTCAATCGATTATATAACAGGATGCTCACAAAGAGCTGCGGTATGACCGCAACACATGCAGGGTCAATATCGATCAAGACGCTCGCAGAAACCATATAACAGGAAGCTCGTAAGAACAATATAATCGGAAGCTTGAGAGGGCTGATAACGGAATACTCATAAGAGCTATGGTGTGTTCGCAACATATATCAGACCATAACCAATACAGGAAATCCTGTATCCATCGACTTTCATTTATTCAAATGGGACTTGACATTTTTTAAGCATTGTCAGATATGTGATCATTTCATATATTTATGACATTTATAAAATTCACATAAACACATTCAATCCAAACATATAAATATAGACAATTTAGTTACACGAACTTACCTTGACAAATGTTCATGTATGTAAAATCTACTAATCTGACATTTTCTCTTTTCCTAGTTCTAACTCCGAATTTGGTCTATCCGAATCTATACAAGTAAATTTAACATCAATTCATACTCAATTCAGGCCAATTTACATCTTAGGCAAAATTACGTTTGCCTCTATACTTTTAATTAATGACAATTTTGTCCCTAGGCTTGGAAAATGAAATTCTCATAATTTAATCCTTATTCCAAGCCTAGCCAAATTATACATATGACAATTACAGCCTATGTATTTCATAAAATTCAAAATTTTTCCATAAATTTCACATCTTTACAATTTAGTCCCTAAATCACAATTTCACCAAAATTCACTTTGCAAAATTTGTTTATCTTTCAATAACCTTTCATTTTCTACCATAAAACTTCATAAATCAACTATACTCATCCATGGAAAAACCCTAGTACTTTGATTTCTTTACAAATTTATCCCTGAGATAGCTAAATTAAGCTATTACGATCTCGGAAATATAAAAATCATTAAAAACAAGACAAGAAAACATACCTAATTGATCAAAGTAAGTTTGCTTGAGCTACTTTCTCTTAGCTAGGGTTTCCATGGAAAATAATTTGGGAAAGATGATGAAAAAGATGATATTTTTATTATTTAATTAATTATCATCTTTTATTTTTTTCACTTTCCAATTTCATCTTTTTATTTATTTTATTTTCCATGGATGAATCATCATCCTTTAACTACTAAGCATTTTTAAATGGCCTATTTGCCATATAAGGACCTCTACTTTAAAGTTCTATTGCTATTTAATCCCTTTAGCTATTAGAACTCAACTTTTGCACTTTGTGCAATTTGGTCCTTTATCAAATTAGACATGTAAATAGTAAAATTTCTTTACGAAATTTTCATATGACTTTTCCATCATACTATAGACCATAAAATAATATTAATATAAATTTCCTTTTTGGAATCAGATTTGTGGTTCTGAAACCACTGTTCTAATTTTACCAGAAATGAGCTATTACAGAACTTTTACTGTGGCGTGTAGTGGATGATGGGTAGGAACTTTTTTTTCTATTATACTTGAATTGCATTGACATTCATAAACATACTTAAATAAACTATCAAATTCTGTATTGCTATACAATTGCGATAGTTCTAAGAACTATTGTTTTGTATGTCATGTCTATTATTTTGCACTAATTTTTCTTGTGTTCAGATTCACACTAAGCTTTTTAAGCTCACCCCCTTAGTTTCCTTCTTTACAGGTAACCCACAAGGTTAAGACACAGACTTGGCATTCGGGGGGCTTGTTTCAAATATTTTTTCCAACAAAAGTATTTTAGACATAATATGTGCAATTTTTGTTATTTGGGAACTGTATTATTTTACATAAACTGTGGCATTGGACTTAAACTTTGGGTTTATTTTAGCTTGCATGGCATTATAGTTGTTTAAACTTTTGAAACTTGGAAACTAAATTTCTAATGCATGGGATTTGGTTTTTAATCAAAATTTTGTCGATTATCACTTTTTCATTACAATACTATAAATGAGTTTTGAATAGTAAATAAATTGAAAATCAACTTTTGCGAAGTAAACGCCAAAATCCATCATTTTTTTGGAAAATGGTATCTTTCAACGAAAATGAGATAAAACGCTAAGTTTTCTTCCAAGGTAAGCAAATGTTTTAAAACCTTCGATAATTTTACTAGGCTATCCTGATGGCTTATGTAGCCTTCAAGATCTGACCGTAATGTCTAGGCCGAGTTAGAGAGGTTGCAATATTATACTAAGCCCAAACCTAACTTATATACTTATTATTACCTAAACTCAAAATAAATTAATTATAACCCGAATATCAAATCCAAAATAAAAAGAAATTAAACCCAATACTCAAATACAAATTGTAAAACTATTTGAAATCTAATTTAAAATTTAATATTTTGTTAAGATGTTTTTTTAATAATATTTTATGTATTCCTGATTATAATTATAAACATGTATTTTAATATATCAAATTACACATAACCATTGACGATATTTCTTTTATTATAATCTATAATATAATAATAGTTATTATATTAATACTTATAAAATATATTATTTCATTATATAATACTATATCACATACTAAAATAGTAGAGTAGTACATAATATATTAATTATTATCATATATTATTATTTAATAAATTGATTAAAATATGCTCTAAGTCCCATGTCATTATAGTATTTGGCGGCAATGTTTCTAACCATGATTTGGATTCACCTCCCAAAGCGAATGGAACCTAACAGTAGCTTATACTCTCATTTGACACCCCCCATAGACAATAGTGATGCATAACTATTCAAACAGGCAAAAAAACATTACTAGATCCATCATTTCAATACTGTAGAACTATAAATTCATTGATATCCAGGCCAATAACGCAGGGTTGATATCAAAATATGAAATATTAATCTGCAGAACGACAATGCTAGATTTGAGCTAGCTTCTGTCGAAGAATACTTGACTATGGAGTAAAGTCATTCTACAACTTAACATAGCATTAATTGCATGCAAGAAACCCTAACTATCCACAACTAACAATCTTAGTTATCCACAACTATCACACCAAAAGCCAATGAACAATAAAAAATAAATAAAGCTAAAACCAAAATGCAATAAAAAAAAAGTAAAAATGTCATGTCTATAACGTTTGAATTCATCACTTCTCTTACTTAGCATGCAATTAAGACTATGAAATCAATTTAAGCACCAAAACCTCCCCAGCAACAACGCAACAACTTAACTATGCCCTGATGTGCATGCACCGAGGCTGTAAACACAATGCAGATAGAAGATATAAAATGTAGTATACAGCAAGCGAACAAGTCAAATTATAATATAAATTTATTTACAATGAAATACTTGAGTATTTCGAGGATTGTATCCAAGGGAGGCATGACTAAATCAAACTAAATAATATTAACAAGCATCCAAAACTAAGTTTCAATATCTACTAATATACTATGGTACGAAAAAATACAAATTAAGAGTGTAAAATTGATTTCTACTAAAATGACCTAAATACATAACTATCAAAACTAGCAAATAAATTATCGAGAATGACAATAGGAGTTTGGTTAATATCTGTAACACCCATAACCCATTTCTGTCGTCGAAATAGGGTTACAAAGTATTACAGTACATAACAAAACATTTTATAGCCAATAGCAATTAATTTTAAAATTGATTTAATAAATACATAAGAAATTCGAAATGGAATAAATCATGCATTTAAAAGCCTTAAATCGAGCCTATGTGACCTTAAAAATAGCTTTCAAGCAATCAGGAACCAAATCAAAACAAATTAGAACATTTTAGGAAAAACTAAAAAATTCACTTACAAGGGTCATACGGCCGTATGACAGAGCCCAAACCGTGTGGCTATTCCACAAACTTGTCTGACTACCCCGCATGCTTGTGTGTCCAACTGTGTGCTCACCTGTGTAATTCACTAACTTGGCTCATTTGTAAAGTTGTGGTATATGGTACTTGGTATGGTGTTAGGTGATTGAAAATGGCATGTTTTGGTTTTTGAAAGGTGTGTTTATAGATTTGTGAACATGTATTATGAATTAGTTTAGGTACCGATGCAATTGGGTGAGGAAATAGTATGATTTTGGTCATTTTTAGGCACACACGGCCTGGGACACAGCTGTGTCACACATGGGCGACCCATACAGGCATGTGTCCTCAGCATCAAAGCATCCAAAACATGTCACATTAAACTACTTAAGATCACATTATAGTGCTCATACCGAAACATCACCTAGATATCATTTACAAACAACAAGCCACTTCAACCATTTTATACCAAGTTGGAATGACACATACTATTCCATGATCATTCACACAAATTTAGCTTAATTTATAATAAGCATACTTACTAAAATTCACATTCAAAACATCAAACACCTAATACTATAACTCAAGGACCATCATTCTATCTCCAAGTACCAAACAAACCTACATAACTATGAGATATAACATAATAACCATTGCCCTATTACATGCCATATAAGCCACAATATTTACAAAATTTACCAAAAGTGTCCTTGGGATATTGTGATTCTTTGAGTTTGATCCGATCTCCCGACCACAAAATGTAATCTACAAAACAGAGGACAAAGAATAAGTAAGCCTACTTGAAGCTTAGTAAATTCGTTAAACCAAATGATAATCTTACCAAATTAAAACATAACATAGAAAATTTCATAATTTAAAATAACTAAGTACCTCTCAGTCACAGCTCATAGCAAGTGAGTATTGAACAGTACATTAGATTTAATCCATATTCTAAGTCATCATTTAATAAGTTCTCCAATCACTAATATCTATTACGTATTGTTACATCGACCTGAAACCTGCTAAGCACTAAGCCCGATAAGTACACTGGCACGAAGCTTACTAGGCATTTAGCCCAATAAATACACCGGCACAAAGCCTGCTAGGCAACAAGGCCTGATATAGTACAATACACCAGCGTGAAACCTGCTAGGCTCAAGGCCTGAATTCAATATACTCAATACATTTCAATTTCACTATTGACCATTGTTAAATCAAACGTTCAATAATCACAAAACACTACAATTACTAAAGTAAAATCAAGTAATAAAGAAATTATCTATAACATACTTATATAAATGAACTTACTAGATTGATTTGCAGTAATGGTTCAAATGTAAGGACTACTCTGCAACCTTTTCTTTTCTACGATTGTCAACATGTTCTTAATCAAAATTAATAGTTTCATTCAATTAACTAAATCAATAGCAAAATTAAGCCATTTTATGCAATTAACTCCTTTTTGACAAATTTACCCTAAACATTTCACTTTTATTCAATTTAGTCCCTATGCCCAAAATTCACAATTAAACCAATTTTATTCAAAACCTATCCTAACTGAATGTCAACAACCCCCAATTCAGCCTACATGTATGATTAATTCACAACAAGTCCTTAAAAGTTTATCACTTTAATAATTTAATCCTTAAACGTTAAAATCATAAAAGAATTACTTTACAAAATAGTCTTAACTAACAACCAAGTATCAACCCATTTTTAGCTAAATCAGAATTGTTACACCCTTTACCTGAGTTTGAAGCCGGGATAGGGTACGAGGCATTACCAGGCTTAATCATAACCAATTGTACAAAACCAGGCCATCAAATTTCATTCAATTCAAAACTATTCATACACATGCATATCGTCCCTTATACGAACCTACGAGACCCAAAACATATATCACGAGTAGTTCGGGACTAAATCGGAAACCTTGGAACACTTAGAATTTTTTTTTCATGTTTTGAAAAGTCACACGACTATGTGGGTAGGCCGCGTGGTCACACACACCCGTGTGGCTCAAGACATGCCTGTGTCCTCAAACCGTGTAACTCTTTGTTTATAACGTCATCAGCAAAATAGGGTCACACGGCCAAGTCACACGCCCGTGTGCTAGGCCGTGTGGCGAGTTTAATTTTCGCATTTAATGTGCAGACTTCACATGCCCTGGGCACATGTCTGTGTTCCAGGTCGTGCCGTCTACACGGCTGAGACACAAGCCCGTGTCTCTGCCCGTGTGCTCCATACTGGGCATTCTGTTTCTCAAAACAAAGGTCCAGGAGACACACGGCCTATTCACATGCCTGTGGGGCTGCCCGTGTGTCACACATGGCCTAGACACACGCCCGTGTGTCTACCCATGTGGAAAAAAAATAAGGCTATTTACCAAGCCACTTGCCACCCTGAAACGCATACACTCCAACATTAATCAATTCATAGGCACAAATCATAGCATTCTAAGGCAACCGTAATATCTACAACCAAGACATCAACACATCATTCTCATGCCAATTCTATCACGCTCAAACCAATACATACTCATTAACCCAATCATGTAAGTTATTACATCTATGAAATGCCTCATCATGTGATTAAACTTATAAGCAACATTAGCCAATTTTCCATGGTCTTATACAAAATGAACATTCATCAAAATAAGCCAACATGTTTGGCCAAATCAAATATGACACATAACAAAATAACCAAGTCCATATACATGTCATACTCAAAAATGTTGAGACTAGCTATACCCAAATGTTCCAAATGATAGTGTGATCAAGTCTCCAACGTCCTTCGATCTCTGAGCTAGCTTGACGATACTATAAAAAATAGAAAAGAGAGGGGAGTAAGCATAATGCTTAGTAAGTTTGCATGTAAATAAATAACAACATTAACTATGCATTATTATACATATATCATAGTATAATTTATCACAATGTCATCAAGTATCATAGATACATTTAAAATCAGATCATTTACATAATGTATGATAAAACTCATGATCATATTTCATTCATTCATTCACTTCTTACTGAGGTCTCATGATCATGATCATGTTTGGATTACTCGTTGAACCACTTGGAATACTAAAGGATACCCAGGAAATCTCATATACATAGTAAGATGCCAAAGCCATATCCCAGTTATGGTCTTACATAGGATCATATATCGATGTCGATAGCCTAGCTATGGTCTTACACGTTGTCTCATATCGATGCCATATCCTAGATATGGTCTTATACGAAGTTTCATTTTGAAGCCATGTCCCAGACGTGGTCTTATACAAAATCAAATGCCAACGCCATATCTCAGGTATGGTCTTATACGAGATCTCAATAACCTTAATGTCATGACATTTGCATCCTATCTATTCTTAAGGTTCAACCAAGATTTTCGAGTATCAAATCTTCGTAGAATCGTTATCGAGTCATTATTAATCAAATTCACAAAGAAAATTATACAATTCATGCAATATGAAAGAATTAAACACATAATAATGAAATGTTGCATTATTTACAGACAAACTTACCTCGATACCAAAATATGGCTAACTATTCGATTTAGTCCACAACCTTGTTCTTTCCTCGGTTTAGGTCTGGACTCTATTTCTTTTGATTATCAAGCTTGAAAGTTGAAGAAACCCTAGAAATGGTGTCCTTGTGATTTTCAGCCAAGGTAGGAGAAATTTGAGTAAATTTTGACTTCATTTTCCCTTTTTATTCTTTTATTAACCAAACTAATTAAGATTTCAATGCCATTTCATACTTAAAGATTCTAGAATTTCATATTTTGTAACTTTTGCAATTTAGTCTTAAAAGTCAAATTGGACACTTATTCACAAAATTGCTTCATGAAACTTTCACACAATCATGAAAACACATCATAGGCTTCAAAAAAAAAAAAATCATAAAACGAATATTTTTACTTCAGATTTGTGGTCTCGAAACCACTTTTCTGACTAGGCCCAAAATAAGGATGTTACAGGAATAGTAGTTTTGGGACCACGAATCCAACGTTAAAATATTTATTTTATTATTATTTTAATGTATACATTATAATATTAGAGTTGTGTGAAATTTTTGTAAATAAATTTTATCATTTGAGTGCTTAATTTAATGAAAAGGACTAAATCCTGTAAAGTGCAAAAGTTGGGTTCTATTAGTTAAAAGTGTTGAATAGCTATAGAACTTTAAAGTGAAGGTCCTTAAATGGTAATTAGACTATTAAAGGAGATGTTGGATGAGCATGGCTTGGAAATTTGGTTGTTTTTAATGTTTGGTAAGGTTAAAATAGTAAATGGCCAATTAATAAATAAATAAAAATACAACAAAATGGCCATCTTCTTCCCACACACATGAACCAACTTTTACAGTAAGAAACAACCATGGGAGAGCTCAAATTTTCAGCTTATTAAACCTCTTGCATGTAAGTAATTTTGATGTATATTTTTTTTTATCAATTTTTATGTTTTTGGAATCGTTGTTGCTTAATCTTTCTAATGAGGGGTCTAATTTGCAAAATATGGAATAATTTGAATGTTTCCATTGTTGAATGCATGAATATTATGATAGTTGATGATGAAAAATAAATCATTGTTGTTTGATATACAAGTTTTGTAAAGTGAATTTTGATAAAAATGTCAATTAAGGATTAAATTGTGAAATGTGGAAACTTTATGGTTAAAAGTGTGATTAAATGATAAATATGGGCTGATAGGGATCTATATGAAAGTCAACTAGCTTGGTTAAGGGCTTAATTGCATGAAATTTTGATTTTATGTGATAAGGACTAAATTGCAAAAATGTGAAATAATAAGGGAAAAGTGTAATTTTGCCAAAATGTGTACATTGTGTTAAATTGAATGAATTTTTTATTAAATAAGTAAATTTTGATATTATATAGATTGAGAAAAATGAGAATTGGATCTAGAATGGGGGAAAACAAAGTTTCGGATTAGTCGACCTAATTCGTCGTTACAACGAATGAGGTAAGTTCGTATGTTTAATAAGCACTAAATTATATATGTCCAAATGCTTAATTGATATAATTGTGGTAAATACTATATTATTGAAATGAAATGTGAATGTTATTTAGTATAAGACTTCAGTCGTGTTCGATGATAATTCGATTAATTATGGGCACTTAGTGTGTGAAATTGTGGATAAATTGTTATAATGATATTTTAAAATGCTTTGATATTGCATAAATTGTGAATACGAGATTATAGACATGTTTGACGATGATTCGGTTATGTATTGGCACTAGGTGTACGAGATTAAAATAGCTTTGGCTAAATATGTATTTATATGTACATTGGCACTAAATGTGCGTGTAACAGCCCGAACTAGGGGCTAAACAGAAAAGTGGTTTCCAAACCATGAATCTGAGGTTTAAAATATTATTCCGATTTAGTTTTGATGTTTATTAGGTGTTTGGATAAATATGTGAAATTTTGGTGTGTGAATTTTATTGGTTACGTGTCCAATTTGGTATGTTGGACTGAATTGCAATAGGTGAAAAATATGGGTTTTAATCCATAAAGGTATTTGATTTAATTAGATTTTTAAATTAGAGGTCCTTATATGGTAATTAAACCATTTTAACTTAATTTGGACAAAAATGCCCAAGGAAGGGTGGAATATCAAAGGTTTTTAATGAAGGGCATTTTGGTCATTAGTTAATAAAAGAAATAAAAAGGGAAAATAAGGCCAAAATGTGTTCATAATCTTCTCCCCTTGGCCGAATATGAAGAGTCACCATAGCTAGGGTTTTGACTACTTCTCAAGCTCATAGTAAGTGAATTCTAGCCCTATTTTTAATGTTCTTCGTATTTTTAAAGTCCTCGTAGCTTGCTCTAGCTATTTCTACCCTTATTTTAAGTTAGGTTTGATGTTTAAAATTTTACCCATGCATGACATGCAAGTATTTTGATGTCTAGTGGTGGAATATGAAAGTCTAAGGTGTGGTAAACTATGATTACTATGTGATTTTTCATGAAAGTCCTCAAAAAGGACCAAATTGGAAAGTTAATAAATTGAGTGGTAAAAGTATAAATTGATGAGAAATATGGGCTATTTTGAGTGCCATGGATATTTGGTTAGGCTTGGGTAACCAAGAGAATTGATACATTTCAATTTACGAGCCTAAGGACTTAGTTGTAAAAATTTACAAAGTTAGGGGTAAAAAGGTAAAAATTGTCGTAGGATGATTTTGGACTAAATTGAACAATGTGTGTATTAAACGAGTTAAATGTGTCTTTATAGATTGAGAAGATTGAGGAATCAACCTTGACCAGGGTAAGGGCAAGGTCTCGGATTAACTTGCAAAATATCGCTTTTATTTGTCGAGGTAAGTTTATATGTAAGTAATGTGTCCGTTTTATTTGTACCTTAATGATTCTAATAGATGTTATGAAATGTTGCTATTGAATAATCTTGTATGATGTTGAAAGTATGGAAATAAGAGTTTTCGTTTGAACCTTCGGAAATAACGAGTAATACAGATAAATATGGCTAGGTTACATATGTGATAAAGTGAACTTCACCATGTAGACCCGAGGAATATGGAACTTAATGGCTAAGGCACATGTGTGATAAAGTGAACTTCACCATGTGAACGCAATAGTTACGAGGCTAAATGGCTATGTCACATGAGTGATAAAGTGAACTTCACCATGTGTACATAAGAGCAATATCATATGTAGCTAAGTCACATGGGTGATAAAGTTAACTTCACCATGTGCACACAAAGGCTACGAGACTAAATGGCTAGGTCACACGGATGATAAAGTGAACTTCACCTTATATACCTGAGAGTCGGGCTTATGTGTTGGTGGAATCATGAGTGGAAAGTCCACCGAGTACCGAATGTTAATTCGAAGAGTTCAACGAGAATACTTACTAAAGAGACTTGGTGTGGTAGCATGACTTGTATGTGCAGGTGTATTCTTTTGGGAAAGTGTAATTGTGGGAAAATACATGTGGATGCAAGGGTGCATGTGGACTTAAGTGGGTAAAAATAATGTGCATGATTTGTGTGAAAATGTTGGTAAGTTTAGGTGGTAAGTTAGTGTGTGAGAGATAGATCTTGGTATGAGTAAATATTGTTATGACGATAATTATTTACATATAGACTTACTAAGCATTTAAAGCTTACACTTTTCTTTTTCCCTTGTTTTATAGATTCAGTCAAGCCAGCTCGGGATCGGATCGAGTCAGACGATTACCCACACTATTGACGTTGTCTTTTGGTATAGTAAAATGAACTCCTTAAACTATGGCATATACAGAGACTTAATGGTGTTGTAGGTGTTACGTTGGTTTGATTATGTTTTGGTAATTGTCATGGGATAAGTCATTTTGCACTCAAGGCTAAGTGATATAGCCATTGATGATGATATTTTGTTTATATATCATTCTGAGGAAATTCATGGGATGTTTAGTGTGTTTGTGTGCATTTAATTTGAAAGGCGTGATGAATGGGTAAATGGAGTCCTTTAGATGTCTAAAGATGTGTTTGTTGTGTGGTGTTAAAAGTAGTAGAGATAGTATGTGTTTTGGGGCAAAGTATGGATTGGAAAATAGCCTAACTTACGGCCACACGGCCAGCCCCCACGGCCATGTGTGTAGGGCGTGTGAATTTTGCATGGGATTTTTGGAGATTAAGGACGTCACATGGCCTGGTCATACGGGTGTGTCCCGTGGCCATGTGACCAAAATTTCATGCTAACGTCATAAACAGAATGTCCCAGTTTTTCACACGGGGAGGCCACATGGACGTGTTTAGGCCATGTGATGGACAC
This sequence comes from Gossypium stocksii, assembly GCA_020496765.1. Classification (NCBI taxonomy): domain Eukaryota; kingdom Viridiplantae; phylum Streptophyta; class Magnoliopsida; order Malvales; family Malvaceae; genus Gossypium; species Gossypium stocksii. Next base: position 51,992,397 of record CM035624.1, read on the forward strand.
GGGCAAAGGACACGAGCATGTGCTCGGCCGTGTGAAAACCCCTATAGGATCGAAATAAAAAATAATTTTCCAATAATTCAACACGGGTAGGGGACACGGACGTGTGTGACCACACGGCCTGCCCACCCGGGCGTGCCCCTGTCTCACACATGCATGTGCCTTGTATTAGGTCAAATTTTCCAAAATTTTTCTAAGTTCTCGGTTTGGTCTCGGACCATTCCCAAACCATGTTTTGGGCCTCGTAGGCCCACTTTAAGGGTTGTATGGTATTTTATGAATAAGTTTTCAATTTGATTGAAATTTTGTGGTTCGATCGTGAATGAACGATGGTGATATTGTCCGGTAATGCCTCGTGCTCGGGCAAGGCGATAAACCTGGGTAAGGGGTGTTACAGTGCGAGACCGAGATAACTTCGGCAATATATTTGCACTTAGTGTGCAAGATTGAGATAGCTTTGGCTATGTATATATATTGGCACTTAGTGTGCGAGGTTGATATAGCTTTGGCTATTTATTTGGCACTAAGTGTGCGAGTTTTCTGAGTATCCAAAAATACTTCGAATAATTTAACGAGTACATCAAAAATGTGAATGAGTATGGAATTGGTAAGAGATGGTACAAGTATATACATGAATTATACGAGCATTGAATCATAGAAACTTGTAAATTTTATATTAAATTTTGTGAATGAAATGTGAATGGTTTATGAACCAATAAGATTCATTAATATTGAATTGAGACCATGTGTTCTCATTGATGTTTAAACGAGTCAGCAGGAAAAATTAATGGAACGTGGATACAAGTGATGGTACGAACCAGTCAAGGTGCTCGTGACAGAAATTGATAAGTAAGTGATAGTTGTGAATTTCATATGATAAGTAAGTGGAAATTTATGAGATTTCATACGGTTCATTTGAATCTGTATAAATATGATGGCTATTGAATTGAATATAGTTTATCTCTATTTGCTTATGCATTAGTAAATGTGAATGAACTGATAAGAATTAATCAAACCATATGAGCATTGAAATGAATAAACTTGTGAAATTCTCGGCTAACTGTGTGAGCGAATGCATGTTATAAAGGAGAAATCATACAAGTTACATTATAGTATCTATAGTGGCTTAATATGTATTATTTGGTTTGATTAGTTTATTATCATACAAGCATACTAAGCTTTATAGCTTACTTTGTTTTCTTTTCTATGTTTCATAGTGTTTCGGTTGCTCGCTTGGGTTGGAAGTTGTCAGAGATTGCAACACACTATCCAGCTATTGATTCAGTATTTATACACATTTTGTCTTTGGCTATATGGCATGTATAAGCTTTGCGGTTATTTGATAAGTATAAGTAATTTTGGTAATTGAGGCCTACGTGTTTGATGTGCTCAAGCCATGTGATTTGGCTTAACTTGGGATAAGTTTTGGTTGTGTATATGTTTTTATGATATGGTTATATTATGCAATTGACTATTTGATATGTGGTGTATAAGTGGTTTAGAAATACATGAGTTTGATTAGGTAAATGGTTATGAATGGAGTATGAAATGGTTGAAGTTGAAATGGTATGGTTTGTGTAATTGGATGATGTTATTTGGCTACCCATTTATGTCTTGAAATGGTATCATTTGTGTTTATGTAGGTGTGTTTAATTTGGGTGTCGAATTGGCTTTGTAATAGCCTGATTTTGTCCACACAGGCATGTGACTCAACCGTGCATGACAAATAGCCAAACGACACGACCGTGTGTCCCCCGTAGCATTTAATAGAAACAAGTCAGTGAATTACATAGCCTAGATGCAGGGGCATGTCTGGTGGCCGTGTGAGGGACATAGCTTGGTTACACGGACATGTATCCCCTGTGTTGAGAAAAAATTTCTAAATTTCCTGAACTTCTCTTGAATTATCGGTTTTGTCCTGAACCACTTTTAATGCATGTTTTGAGCCTCGAGAGCTCGTATTATGGACTTTATGGATGTATATGAATGATGTTCTGAATAATTGAGGATTGTATATGATATGATTTCTGAATTATGAGTTAGGCCCAGTAATGCTCCATAACACTGTTCCAGCAACGGATACGGGTTAGGGGTGTTCCAACCAAACTCAATAATCTTCCATAAAACTTTCAAAACAACCAAAACACACCAATGACATAATCTAAAACATTTAAAAGTTTTACAAATTAGTCCTCGAGTTAGTTAGATTAAGCTAATACGAGTTCAGAAACATAAAAATTACTAAAAACAAGTATCAAATACCTACCTAACCAGCTGAAGCTCTCCTCTCCTTCAACAATGGTTTTCGATTTAGGAAGTGTGAATGCACGAAAATGACTAGAAATTTCTATCTTATTTTGTTTTTAATTTCATTTATAACCTAATTACTATTGTACCCTTATTGTTTCCATTCAAATATCAACAATTATATGCCATTTACCATCCACTATGAAGAATAATGGTTTAATTACCATTCTAGACCTTTAGTTCACTTCTTTATAGCTATTTGACCACTTTAATTTATAGCAATAAACTTTCTCAGTTTTTATGATTTAGTGCTTTTACTTAATTAACTATCTAAACGATAAAATTTCTTAACCAAAATTTAATACAACACTAATGACCTCATAAATATTAAATAATTAATATTTATAGACTGACATGTCAGGGTTATGGTCCCAAAACCATTATTTCAGACACCACTAAAAAAATGGATTGTTACAATATCCATGGTTGTAATTAACTTAGAATTAGAGATTTTACCTATTAATTATTAATTGATCTAATTAATACCTTTCGGCCTATAATTGCATCAATTAATCAATTTAGTCTACTTATCTTTCGACCTGATGGATCTAAACACAGCTAAATCGAATTGGTTCCAAGTAGAATCTCCTTTCAGTCTCATCTATCTAAATTAATACCTAGAGGCATTAATTCTAGGGTTTAAGCTCATTTGATTTATCCAATCAATTAGTTTCAAACCCCAAATTCGATTAACTACTCCCAGTTTAATTAATCACCCTCCCTAAGATTTTAGTTACTACCCATTCTAATTATACCCAACCTAATTAATTTGTAAAATAGTAGTAGAATGAAAAACAAAATAGAAGAGAGTTAAGAGATGCTCAGAAATTTGAAGAATCTGATGATTAAGATCACTGGGGCAGCAACATGATTCTTTTAATGAGAATGTTTGATCACTCACAATCGACAGTAAATCCACAGCAAAATAAATATGAAAAAGGAAATAAAAAAACTAAGAACGAAATTGCCAAGAATTGAATTTTACTAGAACAAAAACTGAAAAATAACAAAGTTTAATGAAAAATCCTATGAACTACTTACTAATGGTCATTGACTGAATCTGGTGGACTCTGCCCTTAATTACAAGTCAAGGTTGATTGTGCAAATGGAAACACCCTTACAGATTTTAAGTCTGTTGAGTGTCAATATCGCGACATTGCAGGACCAATCTCACGACATTGCAAGAATTTTGGTGAAGTCTTTGAGAAAGGCTTGGATGTCACAACTTTGCTTCTCAATGTCGTGACTTTATTGCAACCTTGTGATCATCTTCTATCTTTGGATATTATAGAGAATGCTATGACTTCAAGTGTTGGATGCCATGACTTTAGGGTCCAATGTCACAACCTTGTCCACAGTCTACTTGCCTTGTCAATGTTGTCCACAATGTATTTGCAGCTTCAATATCGTGACTTTAGGGTTTTCATGTTGCAACATTCTAGGCAATCTCCTATCTTTTTTTACTTTTTGTTTCCAATCGTTTCCTGTACCATTACATTAACTCGTTAGACTTCACTAGGCTTGAATTGATCTAATTGGTCAATAAACATCATAAAAAGGCTTATTTTATTTACTTAAGTACTACTAACATATAATTTATAAAACTTCCAAAATGACATAAAAATGCTTGATTACAAGCTCCTTAAGTATCGAAAAGAACCAAATTTGCCATATTAAATTATGGAAGATCAACCTTTTAATATCAATTGGAAAGATTTAGATCAAAATCCCTCTTTTAAGATATTTTTCTTTCTTTGGAAACTTTGCCTCAACATTTTATGTCTTCGAAAGGAATTACAAAAGCATCATATCCCATTAACTCTTTTTCATCATCTGATTCAAACAATTGAAAAATGTAAACCATCTATTCAGAACATGTTCATTGACCAGAAATGTTTGGTTTGGTACCCCATGGTCCACTCGAATAGATACTATGAAGATATCAAACATTCGAGAATGGGTTGCTATACGGATCGAAAATTATAACAGAATGGACATGTTATACAAAGTAGTGATTCATGGTTGGATCATAACCCTTTAGAACATTTGGAAGCTTTGAAATGCATTTTCCTTTTCTAATGATACACCGAGTGGTGGAGCCAGAAAATTATTTTGAGGGGGTTAGAATTAAATTGTATATTTTTACAATAGTAAAAATGTAATTCATTATTTTAATAGTTTATATCTTTATAATTTTTAAAGGATTAAATCAAACTTTTATCATTTTTAGGGGGCCAAAGTACAATTTTACCATTACTAATTTAAAATTTTATAAATTACAAATAGCTTAAATGAAAATTTTTCTGTTTTTGGGGAGGCTAGGGTCCCTGCCAGCCCCATTGGTTCCACCACTGAATACACCAAACCCACTATCAATGATACAAAAACTTCAAAAATGCCACTAGGAATACAATATATTGCTACACACGAACGCATCTACTATAGTGCAAACACAATAACAGTCTCTGATGCCATTTATGCTAATCCTCTCTCTAGTACAAAATAGAAACAAATCAACCTATGGAGTAGTGGTGACACTAATAGGCTACGCACCTTCCCTCTTACTTTTTTTGCAGCATATTACACGAATTCATCCCTAAGTTCATTGACAACTACTTTTGGTTCAGTAGATACTGTGAAAACTCAATGTCTTGTACCTACGAGATGGACATATATGTATGTCCCTCCGAAGAAACATGGGAAAAGTTCTTTCTTGGCCAGATACAGGTTTGATAGGAAACTTGAACCACTCCATTTAGATATTAGAGAACTTCAAAGGAATATCCAACTACGGATAGAGAAACAATGCCACCCTCTAACTTTAACAGTGCGTTGCTTGGTCAGCTGGGCGACAACCACCTACTGCACAAAATCCTGGGCACATTAGTTTTTCCTTGTTTTTGCTACATACCAAAAAATATATATTTCTAATCGTATTAAAGCATTTGTAAAATCTATAAAAAATTGATATCTTATAAATTAAATTATTCACTATTCAATTTTTATTTCTTTTTTAATAATCAATAAATTGAGGATAATAATTTGTAATTGTTAGAATTAAGTGACCCAAATTCTTATTTAAATAAAATAAGATGGAAAATAAAATAAAAGTAATATCCAAATAGAACTAGACTTCTTTTTTTTATTTTAGAATAAGGTTTTTTAAACCTTATTAAACTCCAGCTATTTTATATTGATTAGGATAAAGTGTTTCAATCCTAATAGAATATGGCTTTACAAGCCTATAAATAGACATAGTCTATTCATCTTGTATTGATTCGAATTTTTCGACATAGTGAATTTTCTTCTCCTCTGCCCGTGGTTTTTTTCCCGAAAGGGTTTCCACGTAAAATCTGTGTGTTCTTTATTTTTATTTTATTTTTATTTATTTGTTTGAGATATTTTGTCATTACCGACATTATATTTTTTCACAAATTGGTATCAGAGCTTCCGGGTTTTTTCATCTCAATCACGTTAATGGCGTCTTTGAAGTATGAAATTCCGCTGTTGGATCGCAACACCAAATTTGCGTTGTGGCAGATTAAGATGCAAGCAGTTCTTGCGCAGATGGATCTAGAGGATGCCCTACTAGGGATAGATAAGATGCCTTCAACATTAACAGATGAAGAGAAGAAGCGTAAGGATCGAAAGGCATTAACACAGTTACATCTGCATTTGTCTAATGAAATTTTGCAAGATGTGATGAAGGAGAAGACCGCCGCTGGATTATGGAAAAAGCTGGAACAAATATGCATGTCGAAAACTCTAACCAGCAAGCTGCATATGAAGCAACGTCTTTATGCTCATCGTTTGGAGGAAGGTGCATCTGTGCACGAACACTTAACAGTGTTTAAAGAAATTCTCTCAAACTTGGAGGCCATGGAGGTTCAGTATGATAAGGAAGATCTAGGGTTGATTCTACTTTGTTCGTTGCCCCCGTCTTATTCAACCTTTAGAGATACAATTTTATATAGCCGTGAGTCTCTCACAGTCGATGAGGTTTATAATTCTTTAACCTCGTATGATAAGATGAAGCATCTTGTGGCTAAAACCGACTCTCAGGGGGAGGGTCTCATTGTTCGTGGGAGACAAGATCGGAATGTTGATGATGATCGTGGAAGGACACAAGAACGAAATCCTCGCGGTAAATCTAAGGGTAGATCAAAGTCTTCAAACAGAGGTAAAACTTGTAACTTCTGTAAGAAGAAAGGGCACATTAAATTTGAGTGTTATAAGCTACAGAATAAGATCAAAAGGGAGGCTGCGAATCAAAAGGGAAAACAACCAGAAAATTCTGGTAAAGCTGATGTTGTAGAAGACTACAGTGATGGTGAACTTTTAGTCGCTTCAGTCATCAATTCTAAAGTGAGCGATGAGTGGATCCTTGATTCGGGCTGCACCTTCCACATGAGTCCCAATAGAGATTGGTTTACAAATTACGAGACAGTGCCTGAAGGTGTTGTTTTGATGGGAAATAATGCTTCGTGTAAAATCGCAGGTGTTGGAACGATTAAAGTTAAGATGTTTGATGGAGTTGTCAGAACACTTAGTGACGTACGACATGTTCCAGAATTGAAGAGAAATTTAATTTCATTAAGTACTCTTGATTCAAAAGGATACAAATACACAGCTGAAAGTGGGGTTTTGAAAATTTCTAAAGGTTCCCTCGTTGTGATGAAAGGGCAAAGAAAGACTGCCAAGTTATATGTTCTGCAAGGTTCTACTGTTACTGGTGATGCAGCTGTCGCCTCCTCCTCCCTGTCAGATGATGATATTACTAAACTTTGGCATATGCGCCTAGGGCATATGAGTGAGAATGGTATGGCAGAATTAAGCAAAAGAGGACTTCTTGATGGGCAAGGAATTTGCAAACTGAAGTTCTGTGAGCATTGCATTTTTGGGGAAGCAAAAAAGAGTTCGATTCACTAGAGGAATCCATAACACGAAGGGAACGTTGGAGTATATTCATTCTGATTTGTGGGGGCCATCTAGAGTACCTTCGAGAGGTGGAGCTAATTATATGCTAACTTTTATTGATGATTTTTCCAGAAAAGTTTGGGCGTTCTTCTTGAAGCAGAAAAGCGATGTGTTTTCCGCATTTAAGTCTTGGAAAACTATGATTGAAAAACAGACGGGAAAACAAATAAAACACCTCCGCACAGACAATGGCTTAGAGTTCTGTTCTGATGAGTTTAATAAACTGTGCAAGTCAGAAGGGATCGTGAGGCACTTGACAGTTCGTCATACTCCACAGCAAAATGGCGTTGCAGAACAAATGAATAGAACGATAATGGAGAAGGTTCGATGTATATTGTCAAACTCCAACTTACCAAAGTCATTTTGGGCCGAAGCAGCCTCTACTGCATGTTTTTTGATCAACCGATCTCCATCCATTGCCATCGAGAAAAAGACTCCACAAGAGGTATGGTTTGGTAACCCTGCTGATTATTCTGATTTAAAGATTTTTGGGTGTCCTGCTTATGCTCATATTGATAATGGAAAATTGGAACCAAGATCCATTAAATGTATTTTTCTTGGTTATAAAACTGGTGTTAAAGGGTATAAGTTATGGTGTCCTGAAGATAGAAAAGTTGTGATTAGCAGAGATGTTTTTGATGAAACTGCTATGCTACCTAACTTATCTCTTAAAGATTCTTCCAATAAAGAAAATCAAAAGTAGGTGGAGCATCAGATTAATACAGAGTCGACTCCTCAAGCCAGTACAAAAATTGAGAATAAAGTTGCTTCTTCACCACAATACTCTATCGCCAAAAACAGAACTAGAAGAGAAATTAAACCTCCAAAGAAGTATGATGAGGCTGATCTAGTTGCTTATGCTTTAATTGTGGCTGAAGATATAGATGCAAATCAAGAGCCATCTAATTATTCTGAGGCGGTTAGTTGTGAAGACTCAGAAAAGTGGATGTTTGCTATGCAAGAGGAGATGGAATCACTCCACAAAAACAAAACATGGGATCTTGTAAAACTTCCAAAAGGTAAAAAGGCTGTTCGTTGTAAATGGGTGTATAAAAAGAAAGAAGGGACTCCAGGAGTTGAAGAACCCAGATATAAAGCAAGGCTTGTTGCAAAGGGTTACAGTCAAATTCCAGGAGTGGACTTCACAAATGTGTTCTCCCCAGTTGTGAAGCATAGTTCAATTCGAGCTTTGCTTGGTATTGTGGCCATGCATGATTTGGAGCTTGAGCAGTTAGATGTTAAAATTGCATTTTTGCATGGAGAACTTGAGGAGGATATTTACATGCAACAACCAGAGGGTTTTACAGTCTCAGAAAAGGAGGACTATGTTTGCTTGCTGAAAAAGTCTTTTTACGGTTTGAAACAGTCACCAAGACAGTGGTACAAGAGGTTTGATTCCTTTATGACTTCTCATTATTTCAAAAGAAGTAGCTTTGACAGTTGTGTTTACTATAAGAAAAACAATGATGGTTCTTTTGTATATCTACTCCTTTATGTTGATGACATGTTGATAGCAGCAAAAGATAAAGGAGAGATAAGAAAAGTCAAAGCCCAACTAAGTGAAGAATTTGAGATGAAAGATTTGGGACCAGCAAAGAATATACTTGGTATGGAAATTCTTAGAGATAGAAAAGCAAGTAAATTGTACCTAAGTCAGAAAGGGTACATTGAGAAAGTTCTTTGCAGGTTCAATATGCAGAGTGCTAAGCCTGTTAGTACTCCTTTAGCAGCTCATTTTAGACTTTCATCAGCTTTGTCTCCACAAACAGATGATGAGGTTGAGTATATGTCACATGTTCCATACTCTAGTGCAGTGGGATCTCTCATGTATGCTATGGTTTGTTCACGTCCAGATTTATCATATGCAGTCAGTGCAGTTAGCAGATACATGGCGAATCCCGATAAAGAACACTGGAAAGCAGTTCAGTGGATTTTAAGATACTTACAAGGTACTACTGATGTTTGCTTACAGTTTGGAAGAACTAGAGATGGAGTCATTGGGTATGTTGATGCTGATTTTGCTGGAGACCTTGATAGAAGAAGATCTCTCATAGGTTATGTCTTTACAATTGGAGGTTGTGCAATCAGTTGGAAAGCCACTTTGCAAACTACAGTCGCTTTGTCTACCACTGAAGCTGAGTACATGGCGATTATTGAGGCTTGTAAAGAAGCTATTTGGTTGAAGGGACTATTTAGTGAACTCAATGAAGACCTTCAAATCAGTACAGTATTTTGTGACAGTCAGAGTGCCATCTTCCTTACAAAAGATCAAATGTTTCATGAGAGAACAAAACACATTGATGTTCGGTATCATTTTGTTCGTGATATTATTGCTCGTGGTGATATTGTTGTGAGCAAAATTAGTACTCATGAAAATCCTGCAGATATGATGACTAAGTCACTTCCTATAACCAAGTTTGGGCATTGCTTAGACTTGGTTGGTGTTCATCGTTGAAGTTAAACCCTTAAGGGGTTTTTTGGAAGAGGTGGAGAACTTGTTCGTTGAAAGTTCGCGATGAAGAACTTGTTCATTGAGAATTCGTGTCAAGGTGGAGATTGTTAGAATTAAGTGACCCAAATTCTTATTTAAATAAAATAAGATGGAAAATAAAATAAAAGTAATATCCAAATAGAACTAGACTTCTTTTATTTTATTTTAGAATAAGGTTTTTTAAACCTTATTAAACTCCATCTATTTTATATTGATTAGGATAAAGTGTTTCAATCCTAATAGAATATGGCTTTACAAGCCTATAAATAGACATAGTCTATTCATCTTGTATTGATTCGAATTTTTCGACATAGTGAATTTTCTTCTCCTCTGCCCGTGGTTTTTTTCCCGAAAGGGTTTCCACGTAAAATCTGTGTGTTCTTTATTTTTATTTTATTTTTATTTATTTGTTTGATATATTTTGTCATTACCGACATTATATTTTTTCACAGTAATAATATATAATTAATATAAATATAATAGATTATATTATATTATAAAAATTATTGTTTATAAAATATAAGTAATTATATAAATAATTAAAATTTACTATTCAAAATAAAAGTAATATATATCTTTTTCTCTTTGTTTTTTTGGTTAATGGAAATATATTAATTAAATATAAAATAATTCAATATGACATTTGAATTTTTATTTATTATTTTATAAATTCATTTAATAATTTTTTAATAGAATCAAAATTTTTATTTACATACCAATTATTTTAGTAAAATTAAAATTATTATTTAAAAATGTGATAAATTTTAAAAAAAATATAAAAACATTTAATATGAGAAATTCAGTGATATAATGAACAACAAAATTATATTGATTAATTCAAAATTTTCTCCAACCTCGTTCTTTTACATATATTATATTATGACCTTAATTAGGTCTTAACTCATTTGAGAAATTACCAAAAGTTTAGTATTTTCATAAAATAAAAAAAATATAATTTTGAGAATATTTTTATACTTTTACATACAATTTAAAAAAAAAAAACGTGTATAATAAGATTTAAACCCAAAACCTCTAAATCTTTCTTCTTTTAATTTTATAATTTCAATCAAAGTCACGTAGTGGCGAATCTAGGGGGCTGGCAGGGCCCTGTCTCCCTAAAATGTAAAATTACTATTTAGGTTATTGAGATTTTTTTAAATTTTAAATTAGTAAAGGTAAATACACTTTGGCTCTCCTAAAATTATAAAAATTCGATTTAATCCTTTAAATATTATAAAGATATAGAGTATAAAAAATTAAAATTTCATCCAACCTTTAAAAATTTGTTTTGGGTTCTCCCTTAGAGTCACATTTTAATTTCATATAAAATATTTTATAAATATATTTATAAAATTTTCACTCAATCATGAAATTGTTATAATCTAATATTTATAATGAGTTTGCATGGTAGAACTTCTACGATAAAAAAGCAAAGCTTCCTATCGTGAGTCTCTATAGTTCATGTATTCCTGTGGAAGAGAGAATCTCGATAATTGGAACACATGAAGGTGGGGTTGTTTTCATTTCTCAAATCTCAATGTTTAATTATCATATTGTTGTTTGTATTATAACAATCATAAGGGAAGGTTTTGACTTTTAAAGTGATGGATTAGCCTTAGCCAGCCTCCACTTAATAATTTATCATGTGCACTTTATCAAGTTTTATCAAGTCAAAGTGGTTCAGATTTACTTTTTATTATTTAATTCCTTATAAGAAAAACAGTTGTAATGTATTTTTTTTTATTTAAGCATTTATTTATTTTTTGTTAAACTGAGAATTTAATGTTTTATTTCGTTATTTATTTAGTTACTAATCATTAACTCCCGTTAAATTTTTTTTTGAATCAATTAAATTATTCCGTGTGATATTTTTTAGTTAAATAATTTTGTTTTTGAAATTATCATTAAGTAAAAAATAAAATAAAATAAAAACAAAAATTCCATTTCTCTCTTTCCCTATAACCTTAGGAATCTAAATGGTAAAAGTTGCATAGTTTGGGTATTTATTTACTTTAATAAGTCTTATTTAATTTATATTATTATTTAAGTCAAGTTAGTATCACGAGTCAACTAGACACCAACTCGATTAGAAAAATTACAAAAATGTTCTTCCGTAATTAAAATAAATTATATTATTCGAAAATATTTTAGTCTTTTATTAAAAACAATAAAAAATTACTTGTGATTGAATTTAAACTCATGCTATTTATATCAATAAAACATTAATTTTACCACTAAGCCAAATTGTATTATGCATATTTTATTGCTTCTAGCAATAGTGTATATTGATAATATTGTTGATTAAGTTGGTGTCATAAGTCAACTTGACATTATTTTAAGATTGATGGCAACACTATGATAAACAATTACAATGTATTTAGTACTCTTAATATGATGTATTTACGTGTTTAAATTTCATTTTACTCATAATTTAATCTATTTTATTTTTAATATTGTGCATATTTCATATACTTTTTTTATTAATTATTTTCAAACCATACATTTTATTATTTATTGTATATTTTTTTCTTAATAAAAAGAAACCCTCAAGAAATTAGAGAATTTTATATACTTTTCACTGAACATACATTTTATTGAATAAACAAAGCTGTATTTATATAGAAAATTGTAACAAAAAGATAGCAACAAAATTTAAAAAAAATAAAATCAAATTTAAATTTTGAAAAGAAATATTGTTGCAATCGCATATCTTTTACTAGTTCCTAGCTGATTCTTAAGCATAACTTTCAACCCTCCTCATACACTGTAACCCTCCATTTTCATGTTCTACAACTTCAACAAAACTGGTTGGTTCAAAAATTGTAACAGCTCCGATTTAGGGCCTAAACAGAATGGTGGTTTTGGGACCACGAATCCAACATAGAAAAATTTATTCCGATAAAGTTTTAAGGTCTATTGAGTGAATGATTGCATAAGTGAAGATTTAGTAAATACATTTTTATCAATAGAAGTCCCGATTGAGTGATAGGACTAAATTACAAAAATTTTAAAATATGTGTTCTAGAAGCATTTAGTATGAAATTAAAATGAATTCATAAACTAGGGGTCCTTATTTAGTAATTAGACTATTTTATAGCATGATGGACAAAAATACCCATGGAAGGAAAAATTTCCAAAAAGGCCATTAAGGGCATTTTGGTCATTTGGGTATTAAAAGAAATAAAAAGGGAAAATAAGGCCAAAAATGTGTCCATCTTCTCTCCCTTTTGCCGAAAATTAGAGGACTCCATAGCTAGGGTTTTGCCAACTTTTCAAGCTCAAAGTAAGTTATTTCTAGCCCCGTTTTTCATTTTCTTCGTATTTTTGAGATCCTCGTAACTTGACCTAGCTATTTCTACCACTATTTTAAGCTAAGGTTTATGTTTAAAAATTTACCCATGTGTGACATGAAAGCAATTTGATGTTATAGATTAAGAACAACACCAAATCAACCTTGACCGAAGGAAAGGCAAGGTATCAGACTAAATCGTAAAGTTAACATTTTACACTGAGGTAAGTCTTATATGCAAATAATGAGTTATTATAATTTTTATGTTTAATTACTTTAATTATTAGAAATTTGAAATTTTATAACAAATCATCGAATATGTGTTATGATAAACCAATAAGTGAAAAAATGTCCTGGTTGAACCTTAAGAATCATTTAGGATACGATTGACATGTCACTAGGATTCTATTGACTGTTATCGATTGTATGTGTGATTCTGGGTGCTGGTCTAGTTCGACTACCAGTGGCTAGGTAATCCTGCATTTGTTGCGGTTACTTGTCAGCTTGTGTGAGTAGCACTGAGTAGTTTCGACTACACCGTCAACTTGTGTGAGCAGACCCGTGATTAGCTCATCATTGAGCCTTTATGTGATATGTGTTAAGTGGTAGCTTCATCTACAAATCATCAGTAGCTTTAGCTACATTATGTGTGGCACTTGTGCCTTATTCTGTGTATCCTTTAGCATTCCAAGTGGTTCAACAGGTTATTTGTATCGATATGATAAAATATGATTGTACGCGAAAAGACTTAACCGTGTGTTAAGAATGTGTGTGTGCAGGTTATATGAAAGTGTCATGTGTACTAAGTGCTTATTGTTTGTATTAAAATATGTGGTAAGATTATTTGAGTAAGTGATAATCTCAAACCTAATGTGATCACAAGAAAGCTCATTTCCACATTGTATGAATTATTGGTTTTAAATGCTCATTAACTTTGCATAAGGGTTTACTAAGCTTAATAGCTTACCCCTTCATTTTTCCTTTCCCTTATAGGTTCGTCACGCTAACCCGAGGTCCAGTGATCAAGTTGGGATTCCGTCAACACTATCAACAACACTTTGGTATTTTGCTAGTAAACTTGATATTGTGGCATGTATAAGTGGTCCAGTGTTTTAATATATATGTTATAGTTATTTTTGGGTCCATTGTTGGTAGTGATATTTTGGTACTCTGGCCATTTGAGATGAGCCATATGTGATTAAGTTATATTTTGTCTAAGTGTTGTAATCTATTAAAGTGCAAGCTTGCATATTACTTGTGGAATGTGTGTGAATGTGTATAAGTGGTAACGGTAGGTAGAATTGGTTGTATAAGGGTCATAATATGTATGTTTGAACGAGTTATTGTGCCATATTGACTAATGGCAAAATTGGTTGGAATTGGCTTGTGTTTCAGGGTGGCAATTGGCTTGGAAAATAGCCTATAATTGTCCACATGGGTAGACAAACGGGCCTGTTTTTCACACATGGCCAGCCCTATGGGTGTGTTGATAGGCCGTGTGTCCCCTGCACCTGAATTTATAAAAATTAAATGCCTAGTAGTAAACACACGAGTGGAGACAGAGCCATATGTCTCAACTGTGTGCTTAACACGGCCTAGCCCACAGGCGTGTGGCTTGGCCGTGTGACAAAAACTTCACGATGACGTCATAGACAGAATACCCAGGATTTTTCACAAAGGCTGAGACACGGGCGTGTGCCCGGCCGTGTGAAGGACACGACCTAGGACACGGGCATATGCTCAGCCGTGTGAAAACCCTTGTAGGTTCGAATTAAAAAATAATTCCATACGGGCTAGGGACATGGGCGTGTGTGACTACACGGCCTGCCCACACGGGCGTGTCCCTGTCCCATACGGACGTGTGCTCTATTTTAAGGCAATTTTTTTCTAAGTGTTTAAAAAGTTTCGGTTTAGTCCCGAATCATACCTAACATATCTTTTGGGCCTCATAGGCCCATAATAAGAATGTTTTGAAAAAGTTTTAAATTTTATGCAGAAATTAACCGTCGTAACCTAATGTTTGAGTGAGTGTGAGTTCAATAATGCCTTGTACCCGTGTCTGGCGACAGTCATAGGTGAGGGGTATTACGAAAACAACTACATTACACTTCTGATAAATATCAGAAAGTGCCTTTATGCCTCTAATTGGAAAATCATCAATGTCTTCATCAAAATACTACTGACATGACTCATTCCAGTTCCACTTCTCTATTTCCAAAAACTTGAGATCTCTTCTTACTACAATTTTATTAGTATGTGACAAGTAGATCTTATAAGCTTTGAAGTGTTGTTATATCCAATAAAACTCCTTGGTTCTGACTTTTTTATCCAACTTGTCTCTTTTCACTTGAGGAACATAAGAGAAACACAAACAACCAAAAGTCTTTAAATTCATTAGCAACAGTTTACAACCAAACTAAGCTTAAATGATGTATGCTTCTTCAATGCTTTTGTTGGCAATCTGTTTAGCAAAATACTGTTGTGTACAATGTTTCAACTAAAAAATTTCTTGGCAACCCTTTCTCATGTAAAAGGCATCTTGTCATCTCTAATATTATTTTATCTTTTCTCTCCACAACCCCATTTTGTTGTGGAGTGTACGGTGTAGTGAGCTAATGATCAATATGTAACATCCCAAATTTTTGTTTTAAACTTTGTTAAATTATTTTAAGAATAAGTAATTGGCTTGATGGTTAAGAGAAAATAATAAGAGAGTGCAACTAGTTTAAAGACTCAATTTCGATTCCTTTCCTTGCAAAATGACTAAATTTGTAATGCCATGATAATTTGTTTATCTTTCTGTAAATATCTGACACAATTGTGTATCTGCTTCAATGGTTAAGTGTTTTGGGTAAGTCTGAGAGGTCTTGGATTCAAGTCCCATGTTAGCAAATATTGTTATTTTTTATCCAAGCCTTACCCTTGTTGAGTGGGCTTATATAAAATTCTCTATTAGTCCATATCAAAATGAGCTTATCGGTTCGAGTGGTAAGGGAGTTGGTGTGTGGGAGGTCCTGTGTTCAAATCCTTACGCGAGCGTGGGTATTAATTTTTGCTCATTGTTTCCCTACCGTTTTCTTTTTCCTATTCTCTCATTCGGTTCCGTTTCTCTTTTGTCTATTGTCGTACTTTTGTTCTCGTTATTTTAGTATTCTTCGCACGACTTTAGTAAATGAGGCTATGTTATTCTGTAACTTGTGTTTTCCAAAACGTTGATTGTGATTATACTGTTGTTTTGACAATAGTGAATTGAGAAGATCGTGACTCTACTCTTATGGAATCGTAGTCAACCTTTCAGAGTGTTGGGGTAAGTGATGAACGTTTGTTTTGAACATATTTCAATTTCGAGTTTTTGGTTTAAATTATGTTTTAAGATTAATTTTAAGCGTTGGTATGTCAATTCTTAGGTTCTGGAGGGCTCGTGGTTATGGTAGCAACAAAATTGAAACAGGTGTGTTCCCAAATCACGAAAATTGAGGCTTCGACGAAAGCTGAAATTGCCTACTGTCGGCGCCACGGCCATGTGGGTGGCCGTGTGTGAGACACGACTGTGTGTTTGACGAGGGCAGGGTCGTGTGCAAAACACGACCATGTGGTGGTTTGGGTGTGGTCGTATGGCCACACGGGCTAGGCCAAGTTGGGCGTGTGGGCCATACGAGTATCTGGGTTTTGGGCCAGACTATGTGGGCCACACAAGCAAGGCCAATCTGGGCATGTGGGCCCACATGAGTAAGCCACACGGGCATGTGGGCCTATAATTCTAAAACTTTCCCTAGGGTCGCACGGGTCGTTTTGATTTACTGTGGGCCTACTGTAAGGTCTGTAAGGGCTAACTAAACCCTAGATCATGTGACTTATTAGTCTAATCGTATGCTCTGAATAGGACATTGTTATGCATGTCTGATTATTCTGCTATATGTATATCTGATATCTGTACACAAACATAATAAGCATGTTATTTTTGTATCTATATCTATATTCTATATCTGTTCTGGGGTGGGAATTATATATATAGAGGAAGTGTTTTGTATGGCATTCACCGTCTATATTCTGGCAGCCTGGCTGCACATTATCTAATATGTGTCGTAATGGCATGATACGATGTGTAGAGGTGGGTGTGTGTTTTTAACCCCACATTGTGTGATGGGATGGTTGTAGTTGGTGTGTAGAGGATAGGGGTAGGATTCTGTTTATCTGATATGCATATTTGTACCTATTTCCATATTTGGAATAGACATGAGTCTGAATCTGTATCTGACTGTTTATATTGGTTTCTGTATAAATTATATGTCTATTTCTGTTGGGTTACACACTGAGTTTATGAAAACTTACATCTATTTGATTGTTTTATCCAGGTAATCCATAGACTTAGGCGGATCGGTGTGACGAAGCCTCTTGGTGACCATGAGTTTATAAACAGTTAATGATTATGATATTATATTGATTTTTAAGGGTTATTTCTAGAGTTTTTGTAATTTATGGACTCTCCAGACTGTTTGATTTTTATTTGGGATTTAGTTTTGACCTTACTATTTGTTTGCGATGGTTTTTACTAAAACAACGTTTTTTTGAAAATGTGAACATGATTACTAAATTAAACGTTTTATGACTTCCGCTGTACTTTTGCTTGGGCAAATAAATAAAATAAACATACACTTTCAAAAATAGATATAAATGAATATGAGTTTTGAAATTTGAATGATTTGACGAAATGACTCCGTTTTCAAAAACCCTTGCCTTGTGACATCACTGGATTCAGTCATACTTCTAGGCTGGATTTGGGGTGTTACATTTAGTGGTATCAGAGCCAGGTTGCAAAACTCGAGCTGTAAATTTTGGGTTCCAAAATTTTGTTTCAAAAGATTTAGTTTTCAAACAATTTGAGTAAATTAAGAAGTTATATGGTACACCGAGTCTCCGGTGCTGATCTTGTAAGTATTTCTAAACTTTGATAGGATATTCTAAAAACACTGTAGATAGTACTTTCTGAAATTGTACTAAAATCGTTAGAGACTGAAACTTCTGAAAACATCTCTGAAATTTTGATAATTCTTGTATAAAATATCTCCTAATAAAAAACTGGAACTGATGCATAAAACTTGTTAATGTAGATAAATTTAAAATTTATAATGAGAGCATGTGGAACTCGTGGATGTGGTAGATGCCGTAGGGAGGCTCGAGCTGAGTCTTCTTCTCTAGGTAGTATGCCAAATTTAGATACAAGTGAGACACCGGTTTCACCTGCTACTAAGACTGGGTCTCAAAGCCGTTCGGTTGGGGACGACGTACTATTCCAAGCCATGTTGAGGATATTGGAGAGGGTCACTAGACCCTATTCTAAATCTGAGGGTCGTGGGTCAGTAACTGAACAACTCCAGTTCAATGGTGCTAAGCTATTTAGGGGTGTCACTGGAGTCGCCTCAACTATGGCTAAGTATTGGTTAGAGGCCACAGAGAGGATCATGAATGATTTAGACTGTAATACCTAGTAGAAACTTAAGGGTGCAATCTCTTTGCTTCTTATCGAGGCATATCAGTGGTGGTTATCGGTTGAGGAGGGTATTCAACCTGATTGTCTGAATTGGGATTTCTTTAAGACTACATTCTAAGGAAAGTATGTAGGGGCAAGCTATGTAGATACTTATAGGCGTGAGTTCATGAATCTCATACAAGGTGATAAATCTGTAGCTGAGTACGAGGTCGAGTTTTTAAGGTTGAACCGTTACACTCGAGGCATAGTGGCATCAGAGTATGAAAAGTGTGTTCGTTTTAAGGATGATTTGAGGGATAGTTTGAGGATTTTGATTGCTCCGTAAAGGGGAGTGCGAGTTTTCTATTCTTATAGAGAATACGAAGATTGCCGAAGAGGTTAAACGCGTAGAGTGCCAGAATAGGGACCGTGAAAGAGGCAAGAATAAGAGGGATTCAAAGCCCTCTAGTTCTGTTCAGAGGCCTAAGTAAAAGGCCAGATCTAATGGGCCGATTAGAGTGGGGGTTTCTGTTGCTCCTATTGGGATTCAACCTTGTGGGGATTATGGTAAGCGCCATCCAGGCGAGTGTTAGAGGAGGATAGGGTCTTTTTTGAGGTGTGGGTCCTTGGAGCATCATATTAGAGAGTGTTCATAGCGGACAGATCAGATGCAAGCTTCGGGACTGAGTGTTATACAGCCTTAGAGGGCAGTTCAGTAGCCACTTAGGGGCCGTGGATTGGCTAGGGGTGGTAATGGTATGACCCGTGGACAGAGAGCACCAGGTAGATGTGGTAGTTAGACTGAGGCAATGCAACCTGCGTTGGTTTTTCGTGCCCGACGCCGAGAAGATAGAGATGCTCCAAATGTTATCACTGGTACATTCTTAATTTTTACTGTACCTTATACTGCTTTGATAGACATAGGTTCTACGCATTTTTATGTGCTATTTTTGTTTCTGAAATTTTGGGGATTTCTGTTGAGAGCACTTCTAGTGAGGTTACTGTACTAAGTCTATTGGGGTAGTCTATTTGGGTCAGTAAACTTTAGAGAGACGTTTCATTAGAGGTGCAAAGGGCGGTATTTTAGGCAAATCTAATGAAGCTACTGTTTAGGGAGTTCAACTTGGTTCTGGGTATGGATTTGTTGGTTAAGCATTGAGTCAGTTTGGATTGCGCGTCTAAGAGGGTAGTTCTGAGGACTGAGGATGATGAGGAGGTGGTTGTGATTGGTGAACATCGAGATTATCTATCCAATGTGATCTTCGCTCTTGTGGCTGAGAAATTGGTTCAGAAAGGGTGTGAGGCATATATGGCTTTTGTCATTGTTTTAGTTTCTAGGGACTCTTCTATAGGAGATATCAGGACAGTGAGGGATTTTTTGGATGTCTTTCCTGAGGAGTTACCAGGTTTACCTCTGAATCGAGAAGTTGAGTTCCGTATTGAGCTTTTATCTGGCTCAGCTTCAGTGTCCATCGCTCCCTACCGAATGGCACCGAAGGAGCTTATAGAGCTTAAGGCTCAACTTCAAGAGCTTTTGGATATTGGTTTTATCCGTCCTAGTATGTCTCCGTAGAGGGCACTGGTTCTGTTTATAAAGAAAAAGGATAGGACTATGAGGATGTGTATTGATTATTGACATTTGAATAAACTAAGGGTGAAAAACAAGTATCCACTTCTGAGGATTGACAATTTATTTGATCAGTTTCGAGGTGCTTTTGTGTTCTCAAAAATTGATTTTCGTTCTGGGTATCATCAACTTAGATTTAAGGAAGCTGATGTTCATAAGACTACATTTAGGACTCATTATGGACACTATGAGTTCCTAGTTATGCCTTTTGGTCTGACGAATGCTCCAACTGTATTCATGGATTTGATGAACTGAGTCTTTTAGGCATATCTGGATTAGTTCGTCACAGTCTTCAATGATGATATTCTGGTGTACTCTAAAACCAAGGACGAACATGATGAGCACCTTAGAGTAGTGATGTAAATACCTTGGGAGAAATAGCTCTACGCTAAGTTGAGAAAGTGTGAGTTCTGGATACATGAGGTAACTTTTCTGGGGCACATAGTTTCTGCTGAGGGGATTCGTGTTGATCCGAGAAAGATCGAGGCTGTGCTTGATTGGAAATAGCCTAAGAACGTATCTAAAATCTACAATTTTCTGATTTGCAGGTTATTATTAGCTTTGTCGAGGGATTCTCTCTGATTGTAGCTCCTTTGACTAAGCTTCTGTGTAAAGGAGTTCTTTTTATCTAGACTGATGTGCAACAATCAAGTTTTGAGAAGCTCAAGTCTATTCTAACTCAGGCTCCTATGTTAATGCAGCCTGAATCTGGTAAAGAATTTATGGTCTACAGTGATGCGTTACATGTTGGTTTGGGTTGTGTATTGATGCAAGATCGAAAAGTTGTGGCTTATGCGTCCCGTCAGCTTAAGACACATAAAAGGAATTATCTAACGCATGATCTCGAGTTGGCGGCGGTGGTTTTTACATTGAAAATCTGAAGGCACTATCTATATGGTGAGAGGTACATTATCTACATTGATCACAAGAGCCTTAAATACCTTCTTACTTAGAATGAGTTGAATCTTAGGCAGCGTTGATGGATTGAGCTACTCAAAGCTTATGACTGCACGATAGAGTATCATCCTAGTAAGGCCAAGGTGGTGGCCGATACTCTAAGTTGTAGAGCGATGACTGATTTAATAGCGATGTTCACTCGATTTAGTCTGTTTGATGATGGGAGTCTATTAGCTAAGTTGCAAGTTAAGCCGACTTAGATTGATCAGATTCGGGTTAAGCAATTAAGGGATAAGTCTCTGGGTTTGCAATTTTGTCAAATTGAGAGTGGTAGTACTTCAAATTTTGTGTTGAATAATGATGGTGTTCTATATTTCTGAGGTCAGATTTGTGTACGGAATGATTCTGATTTGAGGCAATCAATTTTGAAGGAGGCAGATTGTAGCCCTTATACTATACATCCCAAAGGTAATAAGATGTATCAGGATCTTTGTGAATTGTACTGGTGGTTGGGTTTGAAATGTGAGGTTACAGATTTTGTTACTCATTGTTTAATGTGCCAACAAGTTAAGGCTGAACACTAGTTGCCTTGGGGTTTGTTACAACCCGTTAAGATTCCTTTATGGAAGTGGGAACGAGTAACGATGGACTTCATTAGTGGGTTGCCCTTGACACCCACTAAGAAGGATTCTCTCTAGGTCATTGTGGATCGATTAACTAAGTCTGCTCATTTTATTTCAGTTCAGACGAACTACTCTTTGCAGAAGTTGGCGAAGCTCTATATCTCCAAGATTGTAAGACTACATGGCATTCCTATTTCGATTATTTCTGGTAGAGATCCTCGATTCACTTCTTGATTCTGGAAAAAATTACACGAGGCTCTAGGTTCAAGATTGGACCTCAGTAATGCATTCCATCCTCAAAACGATGGTCAATTTGAGAGGGTGATTCAAATACTGGAGGAATTGCTTTAGGGTTGTGTGATTAATTTCTAAGGTAGTTGGGAGAATTATCTACCGCTAGATGAGTTCGCCTACAATAACAGTTTCCAGGCTAGCATCCAGATGGCACCTTACAAGGCTTTGTATGGTTGTAAGTGCCGCACTCTACTATGTTGGACTGAGTTGGGTGAGCGTCGGGTTTTGGCTCCTGAGTTGGTTTTTGAGATCGAAGATAAGGTTTGATTGATTAGAGATCGTCTGAAGGGGGCTTCTGATAGACAGAAGTCCTACATAGATCTGAAAAGAAGAGACATCGAGTATTTTGTGGGGGACTTTGTATTTCTTAAGGTTTCCCTATGGAAGAAAGTTCTAAGATTCAGTTATAACGGTAACCTGAGCCCTAAGTTTATTGGGTCGTATCAGATTCTGTAGCGTGTGGGACCAGTTGCTTATCAGTTGGAGCTACCTTCAGAGTTAGACCGTATCCACATTGTGTTTCACGTCTCTGTGCTAAGGCGGTATCGGTCTGACCCATCTCACATTGTCTCTGTTGAAGAGATCAATGTTAGACCATTTTTAACTTTTGAGGAGCTGGTTTAGATTTTGGATCATGATATTAAGGTTCTGAGAAGGAATTCCATTCTGTTAATAAAGGTTCTGTGGCGGAATCATGGCACAAAGGAAGCCACGTAGGAACTTGAGGACTCGATGCGTCAACAGTATCCTCATTTGTTATGATTAGGTAAATTTCAAGGCCGAAATTTCTTTTGGGGGTAGAGTTGTAACACCTTAATAATTTGCTTCTGTTTCTATAAATATCTGACACAAATGTGTATTTGTGTCAGTGGTTAAGTGTTCTAGGTGTGCCTGAGAGATTTTGAGTTCAAGTCTCACATTAACAAATTTTGTTATTTTTGATCCAGGCCTTACCCTTGTTAAGTGGGCTTATATAAAATTGTCATTTAATCCAAATTAGAATGAGCCTACTAGTTCAAGTGGTAAGGGAGTTGGTATATGAGAGGTCCTATGTTCAAATCCCTGCGTGAGCGTGGGTATTAATTTTTGCTCAGTTGTCATGTAGAGTCTCGGTTGAACAGAAAGTCTAAGGAAGTTGAGATAGTGGGTTAGTAGGAGAAATTCAAGGGATATGTGTCATATATTTTTTTTTTTGAAATCTCTAAGTAGTTTCTCTTTCTTCCAAAATCAACTGAAGTTGGTTCCCTGTTTCCCTGTTGTTTTCTTTTTCCTATTCTCTCCTTCGGTTCTATTTCCTTTTTGTCTACTATCATACCTTTGTTCTCATTATTTAGGTATTCGTCGCACGACTCTGGTAAGTGAGGCTATGTTACTCTGTAACTTGTGTTTTCCAAAACATTGATTGTGATTATACTGTTGTTTTAGCAATAGCGAATCGAGAAGACCGTGACTCTACTCTTATGGAATCGTAGTCAATCTTTCGGAGTGTTGGGGTAAGCGATGAACGATTGTTTTGAACATATTTCAATTTCGAGTTTTCGGTTTAAATCATGTTTTAAGACTGATTTTGAGCATTGGTATGTGATTCTTAGGTTCTAGAGGGCTCGTGGTTATGGTAGCAACAAAATTGAAACAGGTGTGTTCCCAAATCACGAAAAATGAGGCTTTGGCGAAAGCTGAAATTGCCTACTGTCGATGTAACACGGGCGTATGGCCGACCGTGTGGGTGGTCGAGTGTGAGACACAATCGTGTGTTTGACGAGGGTATGGTCATGTGCAAGACATGGCTCTATGGTGGTGTGGGTGTGGCTGCGTGGCCATACGGACAAGGCCAATCTGGGTATGTGAGCCCATACGGGCATGTGGGCCCATGATTCTGAAATTTTCCCTAGGATCGCATGGGTCGTTCTGATCGACTCTGGGCCTACCGTAAGGTCAGTAAGGGCTAACTAAACCCTATATTATGTGACCTATTATTCTGATCATATGCTCTGAGTAGGACCTTGCTATGCATGTCTAATTATTCTGCTATATGTAT
Source organism: Gossypium stocksii (assembly GCA_020496765.1). NCBI lineage: Eukaryota > Viridiplantae > Streptophyta > Magnoliopsida > Malvales > Malvaceae > Gossypium > Gossypium stocksii. The sequence goes on from CM035624.1 coordinate 52,016,407, forward strand.
ATTTGATATATGTACATAAACATGATAAGCATGTTATTTCTGTATCTATATCTATATTCTGTATCTATTCTGGGGTGGGAATTATATATGTGGAGGAAGTGTTCTGTATGGCGTTCACCACCTATATTCTGGCAGCCTAGTTGCACATTATCTTATATGTGTCATAATGGCACGATACAGTGTGTAGGGTTGGGTGGGTGTTTTTAACCCCACATGGTGTGATGGATGGTCGGAGTTGGTGTGTAGAGGATGGGGGTAGGACTCTGTTTATCTGATCTGCATATCTATACTTGTTATCCATATCTAAAATGGCCATGAGTCAAAATCAGTATCTGACTATTTATATAAGTTTTTGTATAAATTGTATTTCTGTTTCTGTTGGGTTACATACTGAGCTTACAAAAACTCACATATGTTTGATTATTTTGTTCAGGTAATCCATAAACTTAGGCAGATCAGTGTGACGAAGTCTCTTGGTGACCTCGAGTTTATAAACAGTTAATGATTATGATTTTATATTGATTTTTAAGGGTTATTTCTAGAGTTTTGTAATTCAGGGACTCTTCGGAGTGTTTGATTTTTATCTGGGATTTAGTTTTGGCTGTACTATTTATTTGCGATGCTTTTTACTAAAATAATTATTTTCTGAAAATGTGAACAGGATTACTAAATTAAAAGTTTTATGACTTTCGCTGTACTTTCGTTTGGGCAAATAAAAAAAATTAAACATACACTTTCAAAAATAGATATAAATGTATATGAGTTTTGAAACTAGAATGATTTGATGAAACGACTACATTTTCAAAAATCCTACCTTGTGAAATCACCAAATTTAGCCATAAATTTTAGGTCAAGTTTGGGGTGTTACAAACTTTTTGCTATTTTTCCTCTTTTCCTATTTTTGAGTCGCCTAGCCTAGTTAACATAGGTAGAAATGCAAAAATTTTCAATTGTTGTTAAGCCTTTTTTCATCTTTTCTTTAGCTATAGTCATCCAACCCCTTTTCCTCCTTTCAAATTCTCCCATTTTTTTCTTCCTTTCTCCTTCACTGTGTTGCCCCCAACGACCTCTATTGTGCCGCTTCTTCTCTTTTCAATGTAAGTGTCGTTATTTCTCTCCTTTCTCTTATTTCTTTTGGTTTCGATTTTAAGTTATTTTTTTGATGAGGCCTCGTATTTTTTTGTTGTTCAAATCAGCCCCTAAACCCCTCTTCTAAACCCCCTCAAAGTAGCCCTAGAGCCATCGCCATTAGTGGTGTTTGTCGCCCCTTAGATCCCCTTTGTTGGTTGTCATTTCAAGCCATTAATTATTGTTTCGTGTTGCTTTTCTAGCTTTCTTTTCCTATTTTTTCAATTCTAACAGAAGTCTTTAACAACCCTTAAATTCCCCTTTTGGTGTTGAACAAAAACAACCCCTTGTTGAGCCGATTGTGGTGGTGTGTCATCCTTAAATCACCATTACGGGGTTGTCATTTTTCTTCTTTTTGCCACCCCTATCCAGTAAGGTTAATGTCATTATTCCTCTTTTCTAATCAGCCTTCGATCTTGTCCATTATAGGTGTGTTTGATCTCATTCGTTTGGCAACTCAGATTTAGTAAAATGGAAAGTATGAGTACGGTTGTTGCAAATAACTACATAGTATTGTTTTCGTTAAGAGGGGATGCTATGAATGATTGTTTTAGGGCTCATAATTGGTTTTAAGTTACTAATTTTCAATAATATTTTGGTTGTAGAAACTATTTTGAACATCTTGGATCAGCAATGAAGTTGGATCATGTTCACACCCTCGTATCTCATCAAATCAATGTAAGGTTCCTTATTAAATTGACACTGAAATTTTGTTCGTGTAACACTGATTGGGCTGAACCCTTAGGAGGGCGTTTCAAGGTTGGTTTAATAGTATTTTAACGTGTTAAATATTATAATTTAATTTTAGGCACGTTTAAGGTTTAAGGGTGAAAGCGCGAGCTTTGTGGATTAGTGTTGCAAACTTGCTATTGTAAAGTGTGGGTCCTAACTTTGTTTGACCGATTGTAAAATCTTAGTATAATATATAAATTGGTATTAAAAACTTGCTGGTTGGGCATGGCCAAATGGCTTAAATAGTGAATTGAAATGTGCTAAGCAAGGTATGGTACAAGCCTTATTGAGTTTTCATGGATGCAAAGTCGACATGTCGAACTGATTGACTACACGCTTGATATTTTTATGCTCTATAATTACATGATATGGATTATTAATGTTTGATTGAGTGCCTATATAGCATGCGAATTGATAAGTGCTCAAAGTAACATGTTTTAATCTCATTTTTAATGCATTTTTGGGTGATTATTTGATGTTAATGATAATTTTATGCTCTTAATCCTTTAAATTCATGTTTTTATACTTAAGAGAGAAATTCAAAGCAAAAGGCATAAAGAATGAGTGAAAACTAGAAAAATGGAGCAAGCGACAAGAGTCACAAGGGTTGACCCCTTCCACACGACTTGGCCACATGGGCTGCCACATGGCCATGTGACAGACCGTGTCAATTGCTCAAAGTTGCTCTCTGAATAGCAAAAAAACACACTATTTTTAGGATTTTCAAACATTCTAAGACATATATATGACTAAAATAAGAAGATAGGAGGAAGCTGTCATAAAATATTTAAGAAAACAACTCGAAAAATAACATTGGAGCAGATTCTGAAGATATTTCCATCAAGATTGAAGACTCCTAGTTGATTTCTCAAGAGATTATAATGAGTTTCTTTATTTATTTTGGTTATACTATGTTTTAGATATTTTTATTTTTAAGCATGAACTAATTTTCTAAATACCTAGGGAAGATGAACCTTATGATGAATTCCTATTTTTTACGCAATAAATACTTAGATCTTGTTTTTAATTATATATGCTTAATCCTTGGATCTAAATTATTGATCCATGTTTGATATACTTAAATCAGGGGAGGAATAGACCCTATTTAAGAGTAGATATTGCGTAATTGAGTGGAGTTGCATGCAATCCTAGAAATAGGACAACATAAATCTATCGGATTAGAGTCAAATCTAATAGGGGGATCTATAAATGATGCGGAGAAGGGTAGTGACATTGATCCACAAGAAGCACAGCAAGCTCTTGAAATAGAGGAAGCTAACTTGAGGAAAGTTAAAGGCAATAGGCAAACAATTGAGGCAAATCTAGCTCTCAGATAGGCTAGGACACGAGTCGAGGCTATTAACCCGATTTTGTAACGAGTTGGTTAATCGAAAGAATTTCTGTAGAAACAGAACTTTCGTTTATACATCCCATTTTGATTTTGTCGATTAAATAGAATCAAATACAATCAAAGTGAAATCAGATTTTGATCTAATGAAAAATTTGAAAATTGAAAACAGAAATAGATTAGGATGAAAAAGATAGAAAATCAATAAAAGAATGTGGGTAGAAAACTTATTAGACACCGGGATCGATGGTATCTAATAAGTTCTACCTACTATTGGATTTGGACCAATGACTCCTACCGTATGAAATCGAGTTAATGTGATAATAAGGTTTTAATTAAAAAGAAATTTCAATTAACCAACCTAGAGTCAGTTGTTCTTACTCTCGAAAGATATATTAACATAATTTAGGGATTTCTACGGATCAAGATTCTAAGTAAAGAATTTGAGTAATTTAGATTGATAATGACAGATGAAATATAGGTGAATTCTTTCCTAGGTATTGTTTTATTTTTTTTTTTTGTTGCTAATCGTTTGTTTTCCTGTTTTGTTCTTTGTCATGTTCGTTAGTTAATTAATTTAGTTAATTTTATTTTTTAATCAATCACTCAAATTTATCGATTAAATAATAGAAAGATGGTAATTACTAGTACTTTTAGTCTTCGTGGGAATGATATCTTTGCTCACAGTAGCTATACTATTAATTGATAGGTGCACTTGCCTTAGTCAAATTTTTAGTTGGTTTTACGACGCATCAAGTTTTTGGCGCCATTGCCAGGGATTAAAATATTAGGAAAAATTTATTTCTATTAATTTAGCCATTTTTATTTTATTTTAATATTTTTGTTTTTAATTTAGTTTTTACATTCTAATTTTTTGTTTGTTTGATTCTGACAGGTTCTTTTGGTTTATGACTAGAGGAAACCCACTAGAACCGTTAGTTTCTGATAGTGAGATCGAGAAAACTACTCACAAAAACCGAAGAGAAGTTAGAGAAGCAAGGCAAAGTCAACTGATTTTAATAGATGATCAAGAGGAGAAGGATATTACTGTAGAGATGGAAAATAATCAAAATAATCAGTAGCCTTGTGATAGCCCAATTTAGGGCCAAGTTGGAATAATGGTTTTAGAACCACAAATTCGAAATAAAAAAATTTTATTGTGATAAAGTTTTAAGGCTTATAGTATGATTGAATGCATGTGTGAAAATATTGTTAAGAAATTTTATCGATAGAGGGTCCAATTAGACTAGAAGGACTAAATTGCAAAAAGTGAAAAATATGTGTTTTAGAAGCATTGGGTGCTTAATTGAAATGAATTTGGAAATGTGGGGTCCTTATTTAGTAATTAGACCATTATATGTCATGATAGACAAAAATGGAAATGGAAGGGTAAAATTTTAAAGAAAGGCAGCCCTTAAGGGCATTTTTAGTCATTCGGTTAAAAAAAGAATAAAAAGGGAAAAATCAAGTCAAAATTATTGTCCATCTTCTCTCCTTGGCCGAAATTCTCAAGGGAAGCCATAGCTAGGGTTTGGCCAACTTTCAAGCTTGATAGTCAGTGCACCCTATCCCCGTTTTTAATGCTTTTTACATTTTTGAAGTCGTAATCAATCGATCTAGCTATTTCTACCATTAATTTAAACTAGGGTTCATGTTCAAAAATTTATCTATTTGTGACATGCATGATGTTTTATGGAAGAATATGAAAGTTTGATGTGTGTTTAACAACTTTTACTAAGTGATTTTTAATGAAATTGCATAAAAGGACCTTTTTATAAAAGTTGTAAAAATGTGTGTAGGAAGTGTGATTAAATGAAAAATATGTGTCAGTATGAGTATGAAAATAGTTCGGCTAGGCTTGGGTAACAAAGAAAATGAGTACATTTCATTTTACGAGCCTAGGGACTAAAGTGTAAATAAGTGAAAAGTTAGGGGCAAAAATGAAAATTTGTCTTAATATGATTTTTGAGTCAAATTGAATAATGTGAGTAATAAACAAGCTAAATGTGTCATTATAGATAAAAAAAGACGAGGAATTGACCTTGACCGAGAGAAGGACAAGGTAGTGGACTAAATCGCAAAATAGACGTTTTTGTACTAAGGTAAGTTTATTTGTAAATAATACATCGTTATATTATGTAAAATGTTTAATTATTGCTTGAATTTTTGTAATTAACTATGTGGATGAGTTTAGTTGAAGAATGAGATAGACGATAATTTGATAAGTGTAGAAGTTCGGTACGAACCTGTGGAACATTACAGGATACAAGGGTCATAAAATTGAAGCTATTGAGATGTGTTCTCGTGTGATTCCATATCTGGGATATGGAATTGGTATGGTAGTACGTGTAAGACCATGTCTAGGACATGGCGTCAGTACGAGATTTCGTGTAAGACCATGTTTGGGACATGTCTTTGATATGAGTTATCGTGTAAGACCATAGTTGGGCTATTGGCATCGATATCTGATTACATGTAATACCATATCTAGGATATGGCATTGTATGACCTATGTCTGACCCCTAAATATCTTTAATGATTCCGAACGGTTTAACGGGCCTGGTTTAAACGAGAGAGAAAGTACATTTAAGGTAAGTGATACAGGTACGTACGAAGTCCATATGACTATTGGATGGAAGAATAACGATGGGTTAAAGTGTGTTGTGTTGTAATGCTCTTATGGTAAGGTTATGATTGGGTAAGAAATGGCCATGAGAGCTTAGTAATGTTTATACCATCTTCTATTATGGAATGTGCATGATTAAGTTATAAATAAGATGTTTATTGTTTGTATATAAACTTACTAAGCTATATAGCTTACCCCTCTTTTCTTTCCCTTATTTTATAGTGTTACCAAGATAGCTTGGGGATCGGGAAATCGTCGAAGCATCGCCTCACACTATTAAGGATTTATTGATAATTTTAACATCTTGAAAATATAGCATTTATAGGGGCTTGATTATTTTGTCTATGTGTCATAGTTATTTCGGCCTAATGTGTAGGCTTATATTGGTGTGATGGTCATTTTATATAAGGCCACTTGAAATTGGAAAAATGTGATTTTTGGTATAATCATGTAATGATGTCTATCATGAATGTGGTTGCATGCATGATTGAACTGATAATCGTGTAATGTTCATGCATGGTGAATGTGGTATGTGTTCGAAGTGTGGATGTCTTGATTGTGGATATTTGGTTGTGTGATTATGCCATCTTATGTGTTGTTGAAATTGGTAAGTGTTCGATCATGCTTTAAGGTGGCAAATGGCTTAGTAAATAGCCTTATATTTGTCTACACGAATAGACACATGGGCGTGTGTCTAGGCCGTGTGCAACACATGATCAGCCCCATGGGCGTGTTGATAGGCTGTGTGTCCCCTGCACTTTAATTTTACGAAATAAAATGTCCAGTAGTAAACACACAGGCAAAGACACGGCTGTGTGTCTCAGCTGTGTGAAGGACACAGCCCTAGGACATGGGCGTGTGCCTAGGCCATGTGAAGTCTGCACCTTAAATGCGAAAATTAAATTCACCATACGGCATAGCACACGAGCGTGTGACTTGGACGTGTGACCCTAAATGGTTGATAATGTCATAAATAGAATGCTCAATGTTTTTCACAAGGGTTGAGACACGGGCGTGTGTGACCACAGTGCTTGCCCACACGGGCGTGTCCCAAGTCACACAGACGTGTGACACTGTTTTGATGAAAAATTTTCTAAGTGCTCCAAGTTCTCGGTTAAGTGCCAATCAACTTCCAATATCTGTTTAAGGCTTCGTAGGCCCGTAATAGGGACATTATGAATATGTTTGAAAATTTTTAAATTGGACATAAATTTTATGACTCGGCTTTGTATATTTAAGTGTGGGTAAGTCCAGTAATGCCTCGAACCCTGTCTCGGTGTTAGATAAGGGTAGGGGGTGTTACAAGCCTCCTGCTCATTGTACTATGTTTGACTATGTTAAGCCCACTCTGATTGGGTCTGAATCGAGTATCGTCAAACCCATATTACTGCAAACAATTTGAGCTGAAGTCAAACGCAATTCAGATGGTACAATAATCTCCTGTAACAGCCCGTTTTTAAGTGATGTCAAAAATAGTGGTTACGGGACCACAATTCTGACGATTGAATTATTATTTTATTATTTATTTAATGTCTACAGGATTATATTATGGTCGTATTAAAGTTTCGTTCAAAAAATTTGAACTTTAAATAGTTAATTAAGTAAAAAGGACTAAATCGTAAAAGGTGAAAAAGTTGAGCTATATTAGTTAAAGGGGTCAAATGGCTATGAAATTTAAACTAATGGACTAGGATAGTAATTATACCATTTAATGAGATAGTGGATGTGCATGGACAAGGTTTTATTGAAATTTTTTATTTTTATCAAGGGTAAAATGGTAAATTGGTAATTAAATCTAAAATAAACTATGAAAAATGCTATCAACTTCCCCATTTTCTCTTTGGTTAGTTGAAATTACCATTTTTCAAGGGGGAGCATTTGGTTTCTTCTTCTACCTTGCATGGTATGATTTTCTGTCTTGTATTTAATGATTTCTATGTTTTTGAGTTCTTTTTAGCTTAGTCTAACTAGCCCGGGGATTAATTTGTAAAGCTCTTAAAGGTTGAGGGACTTGCCATGGATGTTTTTGAATAGGTTTTGTATTTATTTGATAGATTATTAATCTTGGTTGTAAAATAAACATGTTTGTTAAGTGATTTTTGATGAATTTTGGAAATAGGGATTAAATTGTTAAAAGTGTAAATCTATGGGTTTTGTTGTGAATTTTAAGTAATAATGGGTTTTTTCAAGGTCCCTTGTAACATTGGTTAACATGGATTTAGGTTAAAATGAGTAATATTCAATTTATGAGTTTAAAGACTAAACCGTGAAAAGTTAAAGTATTAGGGGTAATTTAGTAATTTTACATAAATATGAATTATGGATTAAATTGAATACTAGAAGTACTTAATTGAACGAAATTACTTATTTAGATCAAGATAAACCACAATCAGACTTAAATCCATGAAAGGCTAAAGCTTTATATTAGTGTTCAACTCTACTTCTACGACCCTAGTTATCGAGGTAAGTTCGTATGAACTATGATCATTTTAATGTTAGCTAAATTTCTTAATGTTTCAAGTCAGTGAGTGACACAGTCTAACACACAACCTGGCACACAGCCATGTGTGGCAACTCAGAGTGTTACAAGACCGTGTGACCCTACTTAGTGAGTTACACGGGTGAGGACTGTCCCTTTGTTCGATGGTTACACGGCCTAGATGCAATTGCTATGTTAGCAAGTCAAGTGGAACCACTGAGTGAAAGGATTGATGGTTTGAGTTGCAATAACACAATGAACAGATAATGCAATGTGATGCAACCTGAGTAGGGACAATCAATCTAGAATGTTTACCCTTCCGTTCTAACATGGAGCATGAGCAAGTCAACTTTATGGGTAACAATTCTAGACCTCAAAATAACCATTATAACAATTACTATAATCTAGGATGGAGGAATCATCCAAATTTCTCTTGGGGTGGTCAAGGTAATCAAAGGTCACAACCCTCTCCGACTCCAAAATCTTAAGAGGCAACCCGAGTGTTTAATTTTTTTTATTTCTCTTAATTTTATTGCATGTTGAGTATGTACTTAAAAAATCAAAAAATAAAAGGGAATTTGGCTCGACATTCTTTGCAGGAATTCACTAATGAATATGTGTTCAGACGATATTCGATTCAAGGTAACAAACATCAAGGGACAACTGAAGAGAGAATTGTGCAGCTCAATAAACTAGATGAATGGCGAGCGAAGGCTAATGAGAAACTAAGAAAGCACAAAGAAGTAAGAAGGCAATGCCATGATGTGCATGTAAAGAGGACGAACCAATTCAAAGTTGGGGATAAAGTGCAACTAGACAAGTCAGATCCACGAATGTTCCCTTTAGAACTTAAGTTAAGAGGGTCGAACCCATTTGCGGTACAGAACATATTCGCATACGGAATTATTGAGGTAACACACCCTGGTTATGACTCCTTAAAGTTAAACAATCATCGTCTCAAACTTTATTTTGGTGGTGATATTAATAATGAGAGAAAGGAGCTCCATCTCCAAGAGCCACATTAGCCTTTAGCTTGAAAAAGGGAAGTCAAGCTTAGACTCTTAATAAGCACTTCTTGGGAGACAACCCAATTTTATTTTATTTATTTTATTTGAATGTTGTTTAAAACAACATTAGTACATTTATTTTTATAACTTTAAAAATAGAAAAATTACAAAAAAAAAGGAACCACATAGTCTGGAGGTGATCTACAAGGCATGTAGACATGACCGTGTGGGACACATGACTTGGACACAAGGGTGTTTCCCAGGCTATGTGTATACTGGAGCTAATTTTTCCAATTTTCTTTCCATACACGCAACATCAATGAGTTACACAGTCACACGGCCTAGCACATGTGCATGTGATAGATCATGTCACCCACACGGCCTTGCACATAGGCATGGGAGAAGAAAACGATCATCACAGATGGCCTAACACACAGTCTTGTGGGACATATGGGTGTATACCAAGCTATGTTGATACACGGGCTAAAAGCATATACACGGTTAATAGACATAGTTGTGTGGCCCAACACGGGACATATACATGACCGTGTCTTCTATTTCAAGTCTAGGGCTTCTAAATTTTGGTTGTCTTTTGTTCTTTTCTGTCATTTCACCAAGCCCCATCCTTACCCCTACCATTCCCCCTTTTCTTCTAATTTTCATTCCCCTTATCGCTGCCACGCACCTCTGCCTTTAGTCACACCATCCCTTGTCCCACCAACCACACTGATTACTTAGGCAACTGTTCGTTCCTCACAAACGCGCCCATCAATTTTCTCCTTTCTTCTATTCACGAGTCAATTTCGTTTAACCCCTCTTTTAGTCACTACTCTCCTAGATCTTTGCCTCCGCTGACCCACCCCAAAACCTACACGCCACCATCGTCCCTATTTTTTTTCCCTTCCCTTTCCTCACATGTTTCCTTTTCACCCAAGAACAATGCCCCTCCTTCATTTCCTCTTTCACCTATCGACCAGTCCTTTTTGAAGCCCCATACTTCGTCACTAATTGTCCCTCCTACCACTGCTGCTTGTGCCCCTCTTGGCCATCTATCCCCCACCGCTATTTGTTTCCTTTACTTTCTTTTTTGTTTTGTTTTTATTTTTATGTTTTATTGTCATTATTATTACTATTATTTTTATTTGTCTTATAATTGTGCTTATATTTGTTTTGTTAGTGTAATAAATCATTTTATCTAATTATTGTTATTTTAGTTGTAGATTTTATTTTACTTTTTCGGTGGTATTTATTTAATATATGTTAATTATGCAGTAGATTGAACTTGATGTGTTATGTTTCATATTTTGGTTTGTTTATTTGTGATATTAATCTGTATTGGTGTTGTTATATCTGGTTGAAACTTTTTCAGGTATACAATGCGAAACATATGAGGCAAGAGCAAAGTACCCACTCAGTCCAAGAAATGAAAAGCTACTGGGTCCTCATCTTCTTCATCTTCAACCATAACCAATAGCCACTGATACCTCACTTTCGACCATCCACCCCATGAGGAGAGGTACCAGCATCTGAAGGACAGAGCATTAGGTTTGGGTTGGTGTATCGACTGGGCAGCCCTTCAGACTATGGGTTTATTTGCACTAGTTCATACTCTATTAGACACGACCCCGTGGGGGTGGTTCTTTGTGATCTTGGAGCTGATATATGCTAATCTTACTTTAGAGTTTTTCTCCACATTCTTCCTATAGATAATGCTATCGTCGAGGGACAACCCACAAGCTATTTCATCTCGTCTTGGGGTTATAACTTGATATTTGAGTATTGCAGAGTTTGGAGTCACTCTCGGCTTATATTTTGATTATTTCTTAGCCACGCCCAAGTTCTCCACTCTCCCAAGGCACATCCATCGATCGACTTCTCTCTGTCGGCCTGACATCTCCTAGGTTTCCACTTCGTACAACCTAAACTAGTCTAAGGCTTGGTGACTACCTTTGGCCCTATGCTACATTCACACCATTTTAGCTCACACGCTAATCGGTCGAAAGGAGAGTACAAGTGTTGTGGGTGCTTTCAGTGTTTACTTCTTATGGTGTATGCACGTACAATATCCAATCGATCTAGCCCATTTTGTGGCACAGTGTTGTCGTCATTCGAGTGAGCGATCATTAAGAGGACCTATTTGTATGGGTCCATATGTGACACACCTAGCCCGTCATTTTAGCCTCCTCGAGACCCTTGAGTAGATTTGTACTCTTAATTTGGTTGGGGGCATAACACCATAGGACTTAAATATTATGAAACATATGAGGATGGTCGCTCATCAGCCCGACCCTTTCGGTGATCAATAAGTGTTGCTACATCTGACTCAGTAGGATGAGGACGATGACCATCTAGACGATGACCTTCCACCACCACTGATACCCGTTCCCAGTCCTCCTGCCAGTCACTTTACTACTACACCTGTGCATTTGCTCACACTCAACAATATTTATCGTACTCTGCATCAGTAGCCAGAGCGGATCAATTGCATTGAGGCGTATCTGCAACGAATATGTTAGCATTTCCATATCTCTCCACTCAATCATGCACGTCACGATCCTGATACCTCACACAATGCCGATCATTGATTTAATTTAGTTTTCCATTTTAGTTATTTTTATTTTTATTTTCAAATGTACTTTTATTTTTATCGTTAGTTGTTTTATTTATTTTTTAGACTTATATGTTTTGTTTTTAGTTTATTATGCACTATTATTTTTATTATTTTATTGGTTTTTTTTTTTAGTTTGTTATATCATTATCTTATTTATTTTCTATTTTCCTATTAATTTTCTCAGAAACATGTACTTCATTTAAAATCTTTACGATTCCAAATTTCACTATTTCGGCGAATTAGGGTAGTTTCAGTTCTCTTCCTCTCTTATGATATTGTACTTACTATGTTTATATCTATTTGTACATTAAGGACAATTTACATCTTAACTATGGGGAGGATGTTTATATTTTTATGCGATAAAATCCTTGAATTGTTTTTTGTGTTTAAATAATTTTCTCACACCTATCATAGAAGTTATATATATTTTTTAATTTGGAGTTTGTATTTATTCTGTTTTGGAATCATTTGTGGATTTTTGTGAATTGTGTGATTTATACTTTAAGACACAAGAGAGTTAAGCATGATAAGTTGTTTTTCAAAAATTATTGTTTTAGGTTGTCTCCTTGAACTGAATAATTATTTTGAAAACTTAAATTTGCAAGTTTGACATCAAAATCATATTTTTTGTGAGATTTTGAGCCTATAGAGCATATAATTATCTGTGCTCATTCTATTTTTGGTTGAGAGATGTCAACTTGATTTGTTATTCTAGAACTTGCTTTAGTTATACATGTCGAGACCACATTATTGATTTGGTATACTAAGATGATCAAGAAACTTAGGATTTAAACCCATCTAACCTTTAATCGGCTTACCTGTTAAATCAACCCCTAGTAAACCCCATTGATAACACTTTTTTTTCTCTCACCCATTTATGTTAACCCGTAACCCATATCTTTATTGTAAATTTATCCTTTTTATTGACTCCCCTTTTGTTGAGATTTGATTTGATTAATTTCCTACCTATGTTTCATCATTTGTATTGCTGAGTTTGTGTTCTAAAAAAATATGAAATGAAACAAAAAAAAAAAAAAAGAAAAAAAATGATTGAGCTTGAATTGTTAGTTTCATATTGTCTTCAAATGCTCATTTTTATTCTTTATTTCTTGTTGATGTAAATTCTTTTAATTCAACATTTTATGTTTTCTAGTTTGGTAACTTATAAACTCGACTCTCAATTATGATCGACTTTTCTGACATTTTCTATACCCTTAACCTAAGCCTCGTTACAACATTGTAAAGACCTCTTGATTAGTGTGTCATATCATTCTATAGTGGTGGAGATTTGATTTTCAAGCAAGCATATGGTAAAAACATTTCTCGTTCGACTATTGAGTGCATATTACTTGAACCTTAAACACTTTGAATGCTTTGAATGAATCCTTTATGAGGATATTAATTCTTGTTGAGTTTGATTTTAGGTAATTATTAAGATAGGGGAGCTGCCTAATGTTTTTCGAGCTTAAAATTCTTTACTTGGATTGCTTGTGTTGTCTAATGTCATTTTAGTGTGAATTTCCACTACATGATTATTTGTAAATTATCTTAAGACACTATCGATGAAAATAATAAATTCAGAAAAGTTAACTTGAATATGGGTTGAGGATTTTGCCTGAGGACAAGCAGGCACTTAAGTGTGGGGATATTTGATAAGTGCTAAAAGTAACATGCTTTAATTTCATTCTTAATGCATTTTTGAGTAATTATTCAATGTTAATGATAAATTTTATGCTCCTAATCCTTTACAGCAATGTTTTTATACTCAGGAGAGCATTTGGGAGAAAAAGGAGAGAAAACGAGTGAAAACTAGACAATCAGAGCAAAATACAAGAGCCACACGAGCTGACCCCTTCCACACGGCAGTGTAAGCCACACGGGCTACCACACGACCATGTGGCAGGTCCTATTGATTGCACAAATTTGCACTTTGAATAGTAGAAAAACGTGATTTTTAGGTTTTTCGAGCATTCTAAGACGTATATATGACAACAATTAGAAGAGAGGATAGAGCCGTCATAGAATATTCAAGAAAACAACTTGAAAAACACCATTAGAATAGATTCTGAACTAGATTTCTGTCAAGATTGAAGACTCCCAATTGATTTCTCAAGAGATCATAATGAGTTTCTTTATTTATTTCGATTATACTATGTTTTGGATCATTTTATTTTCAAGCATGAACTAATTTTTTAAATACCTAGGGGAGATGAACCCTATGATGAATTTCGTTTTGTTATTTTTATTTTACGCAATAAATACTTAGATCTTGTTCTCAATTATGTGTGCTTAATACTTGGTTTGATATTTCTAGATTATTAATCCATGTTTGATGTGTTTAAATCAGAAGAGGAATATACCCTATTTAAGAGTAGATATTGTGTAATTGAGTGGAGTTGCATACAATCCTAGAAATAAGACGACATATATCTATCGAATTAGAGTCAAATCTAATAGGGCAATCCATAAATTGAGTTAATGCGATAATAAGGGTTTTAATTAGAAAGAAATTTCAATTAATCAACCTAGAATCAATTGCTCTTACTCTCGAAAGAGATATTTGCATAATTTAGGGATTTCTACGGATCAGGATTCTAATTAAATAAATTGTGTAATTTAGACTAATAATGACAAATGAAATATAAGTGAATTCTTTCCTAGGTATTGTGTTTTTTTTTTTGTTGTTAATCGTTTGTTTTCCTAGTTTGTTCTTTTTTGTGTTCGTTAGTTAATATATTTAGTTAATTTTAGTTTTTAATCAATCACTCGAATTTATCGATTAAATAATAGAAAGATGGTAATTACTAGTACTTTTAGTCTTTGTGGGATCGATATCTTTACGCACCGTAACTATACTATTAATGATAGGTGGACTTGCCTTAGTCAAATTTTTAATTCATTTTATGATGCATCATGAATCACTAAGTTATTGTTTGATTGCATAATAAGTATGTTTTCTTGAGATGCCATCGTATCAACTGATTGAATGCTTGCAATGCATTGACTTGATTATGTTACCGTAAGCATGTTAAGCATGCCATTGAATTGATTATGTTACCATAAGCATATTAACTATGCCATTGAATTGATTATATTTCGATAAGCATGTAAGACATGCCATTGTACTTAAATCAAACTGAAAGCATTATTTTGCTTGATGATTATGTGTCATATAGCATGTGCATGGAGTGAGTTATTGTGGTTGACGGAGGAGTTCTATGGAGTACCTAAAGTAGTTAGAGTCTACATTATTGTTGTCAGTGCACTACACCAGGAGTACCGAAGAGATTGACAATTTTATCACGTTATTGGTAGTTTAACTGCATTTACCGTTATTGTTGGCTTGACCACAACATTGGTAGCTTGTTTGCATATTTATTAGCAGTATATTTGCATTATTGTACTAGTAGTTTATCCACATCAAGCTTCAGCTCGCATCGTCTGTTGATTGGCAGACAAGTTTTGGGGAACTCGTGGTGTGTAGCAGATGGATGAGTAGGAACCTTTTTGCATTGCATCATACTCATGACATGTAATAGCCTGATTTTGGGCCTAGTTGGAACCGTGATTTCGGGACCACAAATCTGACGAGGAAAAATTTTATTTCTATTATATTTTATGGGCTACAATTTCCTGGAATGTTTTCGCGAAAAATTCGTTTGAAAATTTCGACGTTCGGGCACTCAATTTAGTCAAAAGGACTAAATTGTAAATAGTGCAAAAGTTGAGTTCTATATGTTAGAAGTGTCTAATTGTTATGAAACTTTAAATTGGGGGTCCTTAAATGGTAATTATACCATTATACTTTAGTTTGAATAAAAATAGACATGGGTAGAAAAAAAATCTCAAGAAAGGACAAAAGGGCATTTTAGTCATTTGATAATTAAAAGAATTAAAAAACAAAAATAAAGCCAAAATGTTGTCCATCTCCTTCATTTGGCCAAAACTCCCTATGGAAACCATGGCTAGGGTTTTTCCAAACTTTCAAGCTCAATAGTCAGTGCACCCAAGCCTCGTTTTTAAAGCTCGTTACATTTTTGAGATCCCAATAACTCGATTTTGCTATTTCCACCCTTATTTTGAGCTAGGGTTTGAGTTAAAAAATTTACCCATGTTGAATAATTGTGTATTTTGATGATTAATGGTAGATTATGCATGTCTATGATGAGAGAAATGAGTTTTACTAGGTGATTTTCGATGAAATCGTATAAAAGGGGCTAAATTATAAAAGTTATAAATTGGTCATAAGTATGTGATTTAATGAGAAATTTCGACTACCATAGTTATGAAAATGGTTCGGCTAGGTCCAAAATACAAGGAAATTGAATAAAAATTATTTTACGATCCTAGGGGCAAAAGTGTAAATATTGAAAGTTTAAGGGCAAAAATGTAATTTTGCCATAATGTGATTTTTGGGTCACATTGAATCATGTGACTAATAAATGAGCTAATTGTGATATTATAGATCATGGAAAACGAGATTTGGGCTTAGATCGAGGAAGATCGATGTTATGGACAAAGCTGAGAAAATTAGCTACTTTCGCGTCCGAGGTAAGTTAGTGTAATAATAAAGCAATGCTATTGCTGATTTTGCTTGAAATCTAAATTAGTATGTCAATTAGACTATGTCGGATTAAATATTATGATGCCATGTATATGATATTGAAATACTCCAAGAAAGTTATATATATGCTATGCATACGAAATAATTTATAATATGTCTACGACATTGTAATGAATTGATATTCATGATATTTCCATGAAATGTATTGACATGAATTTTTACAAAGAAACGAGGAAGAAATAAAAGAGAAATCCTGGTTAAATGTTAAAGAATACGAAGGGTACCGTAGTCATAACATGCGATATGTAGGTCCCGTGTAAGACCATGTCTGGGACATGGCTTGGGCACCAAACTGAGATCTCATCTAAGACCATGTCTGGGACATGGCATTGGCATCGACATGAGGTCCCGTATAAGACCATATCTGGGACATGGCATCGGCACCAAGATGAGACTTAGATCCCCTGTAAGACCATATCTGGGACATGGCGTTGGCATCTAAGAGTGATCCCGTGTAAAACCATGTCTGGGACATGGCATCGACATCAGATTATGATCCCGTATAAGACCATGTCTAGGACATGGCATCGGCATCCGTTTATGATCTTGTGTAAGACCATGTCTAGGATATGGCATTGACATCGATATGAGATCCCATGTAAGACCATGTCTGGGACATGGCATTGGCATCGACATGTGATCCCATGTAAGACCATATCTGGGATATGACATTGGTATCGTATCATAAGGCTGACTTTCGGGTATCCTTCGATATTCTAAGTAAGTTAACAGGAAAAGTACTCCAGTTGATGAATTTAATGAGAAAGGAAAAAGTTATGTAATGAGATAAATACATGATGGACCATCGGTAAGTTGGTGAATGAGTATATGTGAATAGGAAGTGTTATCAAACAGTACATGTATGTATTCAAACTTATGAGTAATATGCTCGGTATGTGAATGAATTTTAGCGAGAATATAAACGAGTAAGTAATGTATATGAAGATTGATCTTATGATGACCATGTGATTATAGTTCAATGCCCATGATGTATGAGAATGTGATAAATTTTATTGATGATATGTATGTCTAAAAAGAAGTTAAAACAATGAAATCATGAAAGAGTGAAATTAGCTGTCAAACAGTACTAGGTAGCAGTAGTTATGTGATTTTGAAAAATCACCAAAAATGGTGTGAATTAAATTAGAGATTGAATGAGAAATGAAATGAAATCTTCTTTAGTCTATTTTCTTATAAAAGAAACAGAGTAAGGAAAAGAGTTTTATATTATAAGATATTTAAAGTTTTGTGAGACAGGGTCAGAATAATTTCAGAAGTCCCCTATTCCGACTTTGGAAAATCACCAAAAGTTTTATAAAAATGTTTATGAGGTATAATTTATATGATTAAACTTATCAATGAATCTACTTTCAATTGAAACAAATGGAAATGTTATCCAAATTTTGTAGAATGAGATAATTAATTTTTAATGAAGAGAGATCAGTACTATCGGACAGTGAAACAGGGGAGATTTTAAAGAATACTTCTGACAACTAAAATGTGTTTTTTGTATAGCAATGAATCCTAATCCTGACCGAGCTGTAGCTGATGATGTCGAGAGTGTAGCGGCTGCTCCCGCGCAAGGGACTACGCCGAATGACTCTCAGCCGAATACCAGTCATCGAGAGGATGACATGAGGCAGACCTTTTATGCTATGATGAGTGACTGGTTCACTCAATTCATTCGAAATAATCCAACTGCTCCACAACCCCCGCCCCCGAATACTCCGTTTTTGACACCTATAGTGCCTCCTGTGACCGATCCGTTGAGATCGAGTAAGCCCCTGATTAATAAAATTAGAAAATATGGGGTTGAAGAGTTTCGAGCTACAGTTAGTGATGATGCAGAGAGAGCTAAGTTCTGGCTCGACAATACTATCCAAGTATTTGATGAATTATCGTGTACACCCAATGAGTGTTTGAAATGTAATGTGTCTCTGCTATGTGACGCTACTTATCACTGGTGGAATACTTTGATTTCTGTGGTTCCAAGAGAGAGGGTTACCTGGGAATTCTTTCTGACAGAATTTCGTAAAAAGTATATCAGCCAGAGGTTCATTGATAAAAAACGCAAAGAGTTTCTTGAGCTTAAACAGGGCCGAATGACAGTGACAGAGTATGAGCGAGAATTTGTAAGGCTTAACAGATATGCTCGGGAGTGTGTTTCATCCGAGGCTATTATGTGCAAACATTTCAAAGACGGGTTAAACGAAGATATCAAATTGCTGGTTGGTATTTTGGAAATTAAAGAATTTGTAGTACTTGTTGAGCGAGCTTGCAAAGCCGAAGAACTTGGGATTGAAAAGAGAAAGGCTAAAGATGGAGCCAGAGAGTTCCATAAGAGATCTTCAGGGAAATCTATTCAGCAATCATCGAAGAAATTTCGAGATGAGTTGAGCAAATCTAAAGCTACCTCAGGTTTTTCCAGACGAGAACGCGATCGACCACCTGTGAATTCACGAGCTACTTCAGTCGCTAGTGTTGGTAATGATCGTCGGGACAGATCTGAGTGTAAGCATTGTGGTAAATGGCATTCAGGGAGTTGTAGATTTCATGACCATTCCTGTTATAAATGTGGATCTGCTGATCACTTTATTAAAGATTGTCCAAAACTAGTTGAGCGTAATACTCAGAGTGAGAGACCTAGTAGCACAGCAGCATGAGGTAGACCACCGAGACGTGGAGGTAATACTAGCGGTAGTCAGAGAAGGACTAGAGATACTACTGTTCAATCTGAGGCTCGTGCACCTGCCAGAGCATATGCTATCCGCGCCCGTGAGGAAGCTTCTTCTCCAGATGTTATTACTGGTACTTTTACTGTCTTTAACACTGATGTTATTGCTCTGATTGATCCCGGTTCAACTCATTCATATGTGTGTGAAACTTTAGCATCCAGTAAGACTCTCCCTTTTGAGTCTACTGAGTTTGTCATTCAAGTGTCCAATCCTTTGGGTCATTGTGTATTGGTTGATAAAGTGTGCAAGAAATGTCCTTTAATGATTCGAGATTTTTTCTTTCCAGCCGATTTGATGCTATTACCATTCGACGAATTTGACATTATTCTCGAGATGGATTGGTTAACTGTGCATGATGCTGTAGTAAATTGCAAGCAGAAGACTATTGATTTGCGATGTTCGAATAATGAGATAATTCGGGTTGACTTTACTGATCTAAACGGACTACCGGCAGTAATATCTTCTGTTTTGGCTTGGAAATATCTGAAAAAGGGCTATGAGGCTTATCTTGCCTATGTATTGGATAGCAAAGTATCGGAACGAAAGCTTGAGACCATACCTGTGGTTTGTGAGTATCTGCATGTGTTTCCCGAAGAATTACTGGGATTGCCACTTGTTAGAGAAGTTGAGTTCGGCATAGAACTTGTACCAGGTACGACTTCGATTTTGATTGCTCCGTATCGTATGGCACCGACCGAGTTGAAAGAGTTAAAGTCTCAGTTGCAAGAATTAACAGACAGAGGTTTTGCACGACCGAGTTTCTCTCCTTGGGGTGCACCAGTTCTATTCGTGAAAAAGAAAGATGGAACTATGAGAATGTGCATCGATTATAGATAGCTGAACAAGGTGACTATAAAGAATAAATATCCGTTGCCTCGAATTGACAACCTTTTTGATCAGTTAAAGGGAGCTTTAGTGTTTTCGAAGATCAATCTGCGATCTGGCTATTATCAGTTGTGAGTCAGAGACTCAGATGTGCCCAAAACTGCTTTCTGAACATGATACGAATATTACGAGTTCTTAGTGATGCCGTTTGGGCTCACTAATGCCCCTGCGGTTTTCATGGATCTGATGAATCGGGTGTTCAGACAGTATTTAGATCAGTTTGTGGTTGTGTTCATCGACGATATTTTGATTTACTCTCGCGACGAGATTGAGCATGCCGAGCATTTGAGACTTGTGCTTTAAATTTTACGTGATAATCGATTGTACGCGAAATTCAGTAAATGTGAGTTTTGGTTACGCGAAGTCAGCTTTCTGGGATATGTTGTATCCACTTTGGGTATTCGAGTTGATCCGAACAAAATTTTAGCTGTTCTTAATTGGAAACCGCCAAGAAATGTTTCAGAAGTTCGGAGCTTTTTGGGACTTGCTGGGTACTACGACAATTTGTAAAAGGTTTCTAGATGATCTCAATTTCGTTGACGAAACTATTACAGAAAGATGTCAAATTCAAGTGGTCTGAAAAGTGTCAGAAAAGTTTCGACCAACTGAAGACTCTTTTGACGGAAGCTCTAGTGTTAGTTCAGCCTAAGTCCGGTAAGGAGTTCGTGGTTTATAGGGTGCATCTTTGAACGGTTTGGGCTGCGTGTTGATGTAAGAGGGTAGAGTTGTCGCGTATGCTTCGAGACAGTTAAAGCCTCACGAGAGAAATTATCCGACTCATGATTTCGAGCTAGCTGCTATTGTGTTTGCTTTGAAGATTTGGCGTCACTACTTGTTTGGAGAGAAATGTCATGTCTTTTTCGATCACAAAAGCCTTAAATATTTAATGACTCAAAGAGACTTAAATTTGAGACAAAGACGGTGGCTTGAACTACTGAAAGATTATGAGCTTGTCATTGATTATCACCCGGGAAAAGCTAACGTAGTTGCCGACGCTCATAGTCGAAAATCATTGTTTGCTTTACGAGTGATGAATGTACATTTGTCTGTATCTGCCGATGATGTGTTGATAGCAGAATTGAAAGCAAAACTAGTGTTATTACAGCAAATCTACGAAGCTCAAAAAAACGATGATGATTTGGTTGCTAAGCGGGCTTAGTGTGAATCGAATGTGGATTCAGAATTTCGAATTGACAACAATGATTGTTTGAGGTTCAGAGATCGGTTATGTGTCCCGAGAAATTCAGAGCTTATTCCGACGGTTCTGAGTGAGGCTCATAATAGCGTAATGTCGGTTTATCCGGGTAGCACAAAAATGTACAACGACCTGAAACGACAGTATTGGTGGCACGGTATGAAACGAGACATCTCTGATTTTGTGTCCAAATGTCTGATATGTCAACAAGTGAAAGCGGAGCATCAGGTGCCTTCGGGATTGCTACAGCCAATCATGATACCTGAGTGGAAATGGGATAGAGTCATGATGGATTTTGTATCTGGTCTACCGTTGACACCGAGCAAGAAAGACTCAATCTGGGTTATTGTTGATAGATTGACAAAGTCAGCTCATTTCATCCCTGTTCGTATGGACTTTTCACTCGATAAGTTAGCAGAATTATATGTCTCTCAGATTGTACGACTGCATAGTGTGCCTACTTCTATTGTTTCTGATAGAGACCCCAGATTTACATCACGATTCTGGAGGAAATTGCATGAGGCATTAGGTACCAAGTTACATTTTAGCACTGCTTTCCATCCCCAGACCGACAGTCAATCTGAGCGAGTGATTCAGATACTCGAGGATATGTTGAGATGTTGCATTCTTGAGCTTAGTGGCACGTGGGAAAAATACTTACCGTTGATTGAATTCGCCTATAATAACAGTTATCAAACAAGTATCAAGATGGCACCTTACGAGGCTTTATACGATCGTAAATGCCGTACGCTTTTGTTTTGGACTGAGCTTAGTTAGAATAAGATTTTCGAGGTTGATTTGATCAAAGAGGCTGAGTAGAAAGTAAAAGCAATTCGTGATAGTTTGAAAGCAGCATCGGATCGTCAAAAATCATACGCAGATCTGAAGCGCAAAGATATAGAGTATCAGATTGGGGATAAGGTCTTTCTTAAAGTCTCATCGTGGAAAAAAGTCCTTCGATTTGGCCGTAAAGGCAAATTGAGCTCGAGATTTATCGGACCGTACAAGATTTCAAAACGAATTGGGCTAGTTGCTTATAGATTGACTCTACCGCCTGAATTCGAAAAGATTCACAATGTTTTTTACGTTTCGATGCTCCGTCGGTATAGATCTGATCCCTCGCATGTAATTAAACCATCAGAGGTTGAAATTCAGTCCGGTTTGAGTTATCAGGAAGAACCGATTCGTATTCTGGCTCGCGAGGTGAAAGAATTACGAAATAAAAAGATTCCATTAGTTAAAGTCCTGTGGTACAAACACGGAGTTGAGGAAGCGACTTGGGAACTCGAGGACACAATGAAGGAATGATACCCTAACCTATTTACTGGTAAGATTTTTGGGGATGAAAATCCAAAAAAGGGGGGAGAGTTGTGACAGCCCTAATTTGACCCTAGTTGGGAAGTGGTTTCGGAACCACAAAAACCAAGTCACGATATTAAATACACGTTAAATTTCATGTCTATTATATGTGCAATTACATGTGTGAAATTTAGATTTATTGATTTGTGACATTTGGATGTGAATTTAACTAAAAGGGTTAATGTGTGAAATAGTGAAAATGAGGGAGGTTGATTAAAAAGAGGCCAAATTAGTGCATGGTTTAAAAGCATGAGGACTTGCATGTCAAATTGTCACTTTTTAAGTTAATGGCCAGCCATGATATTAAGTGAATTAAAAATGCATGTATTTTATATATTTATATGCATTATAAATGGTAATAATAATTTTAGATAATGGAATATTATAATATGTTTTATTATATGTTAGTTGGTGATAAAAACAAAGTAAACTTTGTTTCATCTCTCCTTTGTGCCGAAACCATAAGAAACAAATAAGAAATTAAGCTTGCATCTTTCGGCCATTTGAAGCTCATGATTTCAAGGTAAATTTTTGATATTTTAATTCTATTTTGATGTTTTTGAGTTCCATTTCTAGTCAAGCCTTTAACCCATGAAAAAATTTTGAGTCTTTGTGTTGTTGAAGGAGTCGGCCATGAGTAGAAAAATAGGGATTTTGAGTTTTATGATAGAAGTTGTTAATTGAGTGTTTGATGGATTTCTTGAGGTTTATTCATGTGCCTATGAGTTTTGTAAGTGTGATGGGCAAAGAAAAATTTGGAAGTTGTGATGTTATATTCATTCGATCATGGAGTGATTATGTGAAATGTTTGATGTTTTCGTGTAATTGGGATGAATTTGGTGGATAAATGAAATTGAATTAGTCAAATGTGTTTAGATGTTATAATTGCAAAAAAAAGGGGAAAATCGGCTATTAATGTTTGGGAGATTCATGCTTGTGAATGTTAGTAAAGTTGTAAAAAATAATAATAATAATAAATTGTTATCTTAGTTGTTGTTAATGACCGAATGAATGTAAGGTATACATGGATGTGTTTTAGGGTGTTATGATGGAAATAAAACTTCCTTGTGCCGAATGTGGTCTTAGTATTTGGAATTTAAATTGAATTGTTAATTTTATCTAATAGTAAAACAATATGAGGTAGATGTATTAGTCAGGTTGTATATTAGCTGATAATAGTTTGTAAGGATATTGTTAAGGCCGAGTGTGCCATGGAAAAATAGTTTGATAATGGGTTGAATTTCTTAAATGTTTGCCGAATGTGAACTTGGTGTTAGCTAAGTGGTGGTTGTGTTTTAATTAGTTAGTAAAAAGGGGTTTTGAAGTGTACTTTTATAAATAGATTTTGTATCATGCTTTTGGTAATAAGAAAAGAGGATTTGATACTAGTTCTTATTCTTATAAAACGTTTAGTTAAAGTCTAGAAACCAAGATGTGAGTGTTAATCTATGCATGAACATTTGGCCGAATGTTATTTATATGAATTAATTTAGTAATGTTTATATTTTATAGCTCATTGTATATATATGTGTATATGTTTATTATATATACTTTATTTACCTTAAGGGACATGCGGCTATAAGTAAGTAAAATAGGATTTTGATATGTGAACTTTGTTTAATCTAGCTCAAGAACCAAGGACACCCAATTCGGATAGGGGGAAAGCTAAAGTGTTCGAATAGCTGTTTTCAATCATACAACAACTTTTGAGGTAAGTTTTGAGTAATCAAACCTAGTATATAATTAAAGATGACATGATATATGTATGATAGTTAAATTATGGCTTATTGTCCTTACTTTAATAAGGTTATTTGTGAAATAACTTATATACATGGTATGTAGCCAAATGATTATTAGGAAAATAAGCTAAGAGAGTGGTATGGATATGTGATCATGTGTGTTTGCTTGTTGAGCCAGAAGTTTAGTGAAAAATGTGTATATATATATATATATATGTTTTAAGGTCGAATGATATTTATGATATGAGGTCGAGGTGTATATTATATGCTTATATCCGAATGAAGCAAATGAATTCCAAATGTGATATGCTATGTCAAATGTATTAACATGTGAATAAATATGCATGAAACTCGGTGATGTGTATCCGGGCTTAAAGTCCCGCAGGCTTCATGCTAGTAATATATCTGGGCTAAAGTCCCGCAGGCTTCGTGTTGGTAATATATCCGGGCTAAAATCCCGCAGGCTTTGTGCTGTAATATATCCGGGCTAAAATCCCGCAGGCTTCGTGCTGGTAATATATCCGGGCTAAAATCCCGCAGGCTTCATGCTAATAATATATCCGGGCTAAAAGTCCTACCGGTGATTTGAGTAAAGTTTAAGGTTATGAGACTTCGTTGTAATAATTACTAACAAATATGTTCAATGCATTAAGTTGGCCAGGTATGTATCATGTACTCGTTCGTGAATTTAATTTGGATCAAATTATAAGTATCTCATGTGATGATGATATCTCCGGCCATTGTATAAGGTTATGTGAAAGTATGTGATTATTTATGATATATGAAATTCAATTCAAGTGAAATCATATGCTAAACTTTGCCTTGTGTATGTGTACATATTCGATCAAAGTGTGGAATTATATGCAATGATTCGAATGAGCTATGTTATATGAATACCGAATTAAGAGAAGTTAAAAATGCTCAATGTGTGTTAAGTGTTTGTACATTTAGTCGTATATGTGTAATCCCAAAAAGACATAATAGGCCATAGGAATACTATTCTCAAATTTGAATAATATCTTTTTGATTGAGTTTAAATGATTGTATTGCTTAAAACTTACTAAGCATAGAAATGCTTATTCCGTTTATCTTTGATTCTCTGTTTTATAGATCTCGTTTGCTAGCTACGCTTCGAGGGATTCAAAGTCAAAGTCATCCACACTATCTAAACTTGATTTTGGTATCTCTAAAGACTTTATGTTTTGTTGATTGCATGTATAGGCTTAACTTCTTTTTGGAACAAGATATTTCGGTTATGTATTTGTAAAAGCCATGCAAAAATGGCTCAATCATTTTGCTTATTTTGTGTTATATAAAAAAATTATATGTGGTCAATGTTTATAATGTGATGTGTTCATTCAATTTGTTTCATAGTTATAAAATAAGTATACTTGGGTTATAATGGAAAATATCAATTGTTAATGATAGAAACAGTATTGAAGTAGTAATGTATTTCTAATATGATTAATGTGTAATATAGAAGCAAAGGATAGTTCTTTTAACGTCAAATGGTATCTAACAGTTATGTTTTGCTTGGTAATACCTTATAGCCCTATTCCAGCGACGGATAAGGGTTAGGGGTGTTACAATCGTACCTAGAAACTAACTATTATCACGATGAAAGGCAAGCGTACCTATCGAATAGTAGTATAGTTAGGGGCAAGACCGGAATGTCGAACCCAAAGGAACTAAAAGTACTAGTAATAACTTTCTTTCTATTATCTAGCCTAGAAATAAAAAAAAAAGGGGGTTTTGTTTAAACTAATTAATTCTAAACTAGATTAAGGATGTGACAAAGAGTAAATTGGGGAATTACTTTGGGAAAACTGAATGATAAAGGCAATACCCAAGGAAGAATCCACCTAGACTTCACTGGTTATTTAACTCTAAATTAGACAATTTCTTCATTCGACTTGATCCGTAGAGATCCCTAAATTATGTTAATATCTCCATCGAGAATAAGAACAACTAACCTAGGTTGATTAATTGAAATCTTTTCTAATTAAAACCCTAGTTTTGCATTAACTCGATCTATGGATCCCCCTATTAGATTTGACTCTAATCCGGCAGATTTTCGTTGTCCTATGTCTAGGATTGCGATCAACTCTGCTTAATTGTGTTGGATCTACTCTTAGACAGGGACTTTTGCTCCTCTGAATAAGCACATTCGACTTGAATTAATATCCTAAAATATCAACTCAAGAATTAAAAACACAATTTAGAACAAATCGAATATTTATCATCCAATTCAGATAATAATAACAAGATTCATCTTAGTTTCATCCCCTTAGGTATTTAGGGGTTTAGTTCATAATAAAAAGGAAAACATCTCAAAATAAAGAAAACAACAAAATATAAAGAAAACCCAAAACTCCTGAAAGAATTGAAGGGAGATCTTCAGTCTTGATGTAAATCATTGATTTTGAGATGGATCAATCGGCTTTCTTTGAATAATTCCTTGCCTTTTGTTCTGTATGTCCGGTTCCTCCCTTTAAGTCCTCTCTTAGGGTGTTTATATAGACTCTGAAATACCTTTTTTAGCCCCTAAGTAGCTTTTTCCGCATGAAATTGAAATTCCTCATGACAGGACACGCCCGTGTGGCACGCCCGTGTGAATCAAGCCCAGGCCATGTTCAAGTCTGCTAATGTGGAACGGGCATGTGGTTCACCCGTGTGAGGATCTTCAGGCCGTGTTGATTTCTCACTCTGGTCCATTTTCTCTATTTTTGGCTCATTGCTCATTCTTTTCACTCTCCTATGCTCTCCTAAGCATAAAACATGAAATTAAAGGATTAGGAGCATCAACTTCCACAATTCAAGGGATAATTCATCCAAAATTATGCTAAGCATGGGGTAAAAACATGTATAAATTAGGTTTATCAAAAATCAAAAATAATCTTCAGAGTCAACTTGATTTAGTTAACATGGGAATCCAGCGTGATCTTCATCCCTAAGTACTTCAGAATGGGAAATATCGGTTGCCACCTCTTATTTTTGCAATATCAAAGGAAGAGAAAAAAATGTTGTGCATGGTGTTGAAGGATATAAAGGCACCAGATGCGTATGCATCAAATATATCTCAATGTGTGAGTCTTAAAGATCAAAGACTATATTCCTTAAAATCACATGATTATCACATCTTGATGCAATATTTACTGCCAATTGCTTTACGGTGCTGTATGTCAAAAAAGGTGATGTCCTGTATAATTGAACTATCCAATATAATGAAAGCAATTTGTGGCAAAGTTTTGAATGTTGAATAACTTGAGAAAGTACAAGATCAAGCTACTTTGACTTTATGCAATTTGGAGAAGATCTTTCCACCTTCCTTCTTCACTATTATGGTGCACTTGGTAACCCATCTCCCTCATAAAGCAATAATTGGTGGACCGATTTTCTATCGATGGATGTATCCTATAGAAAAATGCTAATTGTGCAATTGGACCCTCCTTAATTGGTCAAACAGTGGGAGTAGTGGAGAATTCTCTAGAATAATGATTAATTTCTTTATTTAATATTTCAAATGCTTAAATTAGATTGAAGTAAAAGTATAGTAATAAATTAAAAAGAAAATAAAAGATAGAAAAAAAGCTTATTTTTTCCATTTTTTCTTCTAAGTTGACCGAACCACCATTGTTGAAGGAGAAGGAAGCTTCGGCCTAGCTAGGGTTGCCTATTTGGTATGTGTTTGATGCCCGTTTTTAGTAATTTTTATGTTTTTGAGTTCGTTTTAGCTTGATCTAGCTAATCCGGAGACTAATTTGTAAAGTTGTCAAATGTTGTGGATTATAACATTAATGAGTTTTGTATATTCTTAGAATTTTTTGATGGATTATTAAGTTTGGTTGTTAAATAGGACTATTTTGAAAAGTAGTTTTTGCTAATTTTAATGTTTAAGCACTAAAATGTTAAGATGGTAAAACTTTAAGCACTTGATGTGAAATAACATCAATTATGGACTGTAATGAGGTATTATACAATTCGGCTAAACTTGGAATTTATTAAAAATGGTTAAATTGCATGTTTTGGACTTAGGGACTAAATTGTAGAAAAGTGAAATATCATGGGTAATTTTTTTAAATTTCAAAAAAGACTTAATTGCATAAAATGAGTTGATTTTCCTATTAGAACTAGTTAACTGAATGAAATTATTATTCTAGATCATGAACGAGCTGATAATTGCGAAAAAGACAAAATTTCAGAATAGTCTATGTACCTTTGTCATCGCTGCAATTTAGTCAAGTAAGTTCGTTTGGTTTAATTTTAATACGTTTTTAAATGTATTATATGAACTTAATTATATAATATTGGATTATATTGATGCATGTTATTGAAAATGGAAATAATGAATTGATATGACATTGATCACTGATTGAGATATTCTGAGTCGGTGAATGTTTGGTTGTTGAACTATTGCTTGCATATGGAATATGAGATAGTGAGATATTCACATATTGTTCTATGATGGAATTCTCTAAACCAATGAACTTAGGATAATGCACGATTGGCATGCTAATAGGTTATTATGCACGTGATATGGGATTGTTTTGAGCAGTGAAGATGATTCCTATATATTCTCTGTTCACTGGAAATGCCAAGGTCCTACATTTTCTATAGACTATTGTGCTATATTATGTTGTCCCTGGTGTGTTGGATGGTACTGGCTCTTATGAGCATCTGGTGTGCTGGATGGTCAACCATGTACTTATATTCGTATATCGTTCATCAAGCTATGTTTTATTGATCTCTAAATGTTATTGAAATGTGGAAACTAATTTGTACTATTGCATTGAGCAATACTCACCTGTTGTGAGTTGTGATTTACAAGAAATTCTGTTAATAGCCTTTTGACAAGAGCTCATTCATTCATTTATTTATTTGAATTATTATGTTTAATTGGGTAAGCTTATTTGTTTAATCAATGAACTTACTAAGCTATATGAAAGCTTACTCGTGTATTTGTCTTGCTTCTTTGTAAATATCATCTTGTGGATAATTGGGAGATTCGATCAACTTGACGAATCACACCATACGAGGATCATTTGGTAGCTTTTGAATACAACTTGGCCTATATGGTATGTAATAGGAGAATTTGATTATGTATTGTAATGGTTCATAAGTACTTGTATGGTGTTATTTTTGTCCATATAATGTTATGGTATGAGTAGCTATGTGTGGTAAGCATGCTTAAATTTTAAGATAAAGCATAAGTCATTATGCATGAAATGGTAAGTTGGGCTTGAATTAAGTATGACATTTTGGGGTTGAATGTAAGTCATTTTGAAGGTGTTTGTGGCTTGTATATTTGGTTAAGGAAATGAATTGGGTAAGTAACTGTATTGTGGTGTCATGGATGACATATTGGTTAGACACTTGGGTTAGCTATTTTAGCATGTTTTGAGTGTCTTTGAATGCCTCTTGAGAGCTCAATTGCATGCACTTTTAGTATGTGAATGTATTTAAAGATTTAGGAATGAAAATGACAAGTTTAGTGTCAATTTTGGGCATACACAGCCTGGGGCATAGGCTGCCACACAGTCATGTGCACACATATGGGCAAACCACACGGGCGTGTGGCCTGAGCGTGTTAGGTGCAGGATTCATATAGGCTAGCACACGGCCTACAACACGACCGTGTGACCCAACTTAGTGAGCTACATGGGTAGACACATAGGCGTGTGAAGTAGCTTCACGAGCTTGTGGGATAGCCACATGGCCATATTTAAAGCCACACAATTTGGGCTCTATCACATTGCCTAGACAAACGGTCGTGTGACACCTGAAGTGGAAAATTTTAATCCCTTAAATTCTTTTGATTTGTTCTAAATTGGTCACTAGTAGTTCCTAAACCATTTTTAGGGCTTCGTAGGCTTGAATTAAGGTCCGTAAATGTATGTTTTATTCTATTATGAATTATATATGCACTTGTTGATTTAATTTGATAATCATATGCTATGTGTTATGAAATGTTTTGATTTATACTGTAATACTCTGTAACCCTATTTCAGCGATGATAACGGGTTATGGGTGCTACATTTCATAACTCCAAGATATGTTGTGTCATTAGCATTATCCAAATACATTCATGATTAGCCTTGGGCATTGCAATTATTTCTGTATGATTGGAAGATGCAGTAGCTAATGTTTGTTTTGTTAAACACCATTATATGATTGTACCTCTACATGTAAATAATATCTTTTTTAAGATTGTCCTTTATACATATCTAATAAGAATCCAACATTGACATATTTAACTAATTGAGGCTATATATCATTTTAGTAAAATAACCCCATATCAATTTTCCTCCTAAGATATCTAAATATATGTTTAATTTCATTTAATGCCTATGTGTTGGAGAAAAGCTAAATCTTACTAACAAACTTACAACAAATACTATATCAGGTGGTGTATTGTTTGCTAGATATATTAATGCCCCTATGGCACTAAAATATGGTACTTAGAACCAAGCAGTTCTTCATTATCCTTACAATGATGAAAATGGTCATTATTCACATCTAATGATTTTTCAACCATTGGAGTGCTCAATGGATGAGTTTTATCGATGTACATTTTCTTACTAATTGACATGGGTTTCATCCTTTAAATGCTTGATTTGTAGGTCGAGACAAAACTTTTTTTTCCAAGAACTTTCATGTCAAATTCTTTCCTAGAACAATTTATTCCATTTTGGAGTTGTACAAGGGTACCAATAATATTTAATTTGTCAATATAAACAATAATTATCACAAATTCTAATCTAGATCTTTTATAAAAAATATATATATGGGCATGTATAATTTGTATAACATTCTTTCAACAAATATTCACTAAGATGATTGCACCACATTCGTCCATATTACTTTAATCAATATAAGGATTTCCTTAATCTGATTGAGCAATATTCTCGGGAAACTTTATATCCTTCTAGGATTTTCTTACAAATTTCACTATCTAGTGAGTCATATAGA
Organism: Gossypium stocksii; assembly: GCA_020496765.1. NCBI lineage: Eukaryota > Viridiplantae > Streptophyta > Magnoliopsida > Malvales > Malvaceae > Gossypium > Gossypium stocksii. Next base: position 52,047,844 of record CM035624.1, read on the forward strand.
AAGTCTGCAACAACATCTATTAGAGACATATCAAGTTTTTCTTATATTTCTAGACTTATTAGACATCTAAACATGATTACATCCGCCTTAGGAGAATATGTCTCCTTATAATCAATGTCGGGCCTTTCCAAAAATCCTTGTGCTACAAGTCATGCTTTATATCTAACAACTTCGTTATTCTTATTTCATTTTCACAGAAATACCCATTTATACCCCACTAGCTTTAAATCATTAAGTGTTTGGACTATAGGTCCAAAAACCTCACATTTAGCAAGCAAATTTAATTCTTCTTGTATTACACCTTTTTCAATTTGAAAAAACCTTTTCTATTTCTATATTCCTCATCATATGTAGGTTCAAGATTTTCATTTTCTTCTATTGTTATCAACAACAATATTATAAGCAAAAATGTTGTCGACAATTATATCTTTCTAATTCCATCTTTTTCCTATTGTGATATAACTTATTGAGGTCTCTTCTTAGGCAATCGCCTCTACAATATGATCATTTAGATTACTTACTCCTTTCTTTTTATGAGGATTCTTATCTTTGGAATCAATTAGTCTACCAAGCTTCAATGACACTTACTTTCATTTGCACTAGTAGATTGTCCTATAGGGACATCAATTCTTATTAGAGCATTTTCAGATAATATATGTGATTTAGTAACTCTCTTTAGGTCAGTAGATACATTTGACCATTGATTTACAATATTTTGCAAAAGTATTATCTTCTGAACTTCCAGTTCACTTTGATTTGTCTAAGGATCTAAATGAGATAATAATGGTGCATCCTATATACTTTCCTTTAACAGTTGTTTTCTTTCTACCCCTTAAAGTTGGGAATACTATTTCATCAAAATGGCAATTGACATACCATGTCATTGATCGCCTATAAACGAGTTATCATTTATAGTAAAATATAACACCAAAAAACATAAGAGATTAAAATGACAGTGCCCGCAAGTGCACGAGGCAAACTGTAATATAGTTTAATACAATGAAATACTTTGGAAGTATTCCGAGGATCATACATAAGGGAGGATGAAATAAATTATGAAAATGCTTTTACAATAATAGGTCTAAATAGTACTAATTAATTCCTATATTACGATAAACTATAAAATATAAAAATGAGATAAAAATAAATAACTAAAATAAATAAATAAGATAAATAAAAAAATGAATTAAATCAATAAAAAAATCAAGAAGATTAACTCGCATCGGGGTTTGTAACTAACTTTGGATTAGGGTCTTAGGGCGGATTAGCTATCGATTAACCAACTATTACCACCCAATCTCTAATTAACTAATCGATTGGTTGATACTCGCTTATCTCCCGAGCTCACTTTCTCAACCAGGATAAATTACGATTTACTCAGTTCGACTTATCTCCCGACCTCATCTAGTCTATGATAACTTCCTAGGGTAGTCAATCCTAGTGGTTTAACCACACGTAATTCATAACAAGTAATCCCTCTTGGAAAACCCTAAATCCTCCATTAATCACATCTCTATCCACTCGTTAATCTCCCCTAAGGGATTTAGTCACCCAGGTTATTCATAATCTCAATCTCAATTGAATAAACCATGTAAAGAATATGACTGACTCGGAAGAGAAAAAAGATTTGAATTGTAACGCCCTAATTTTTGGGATTTTTCGGGATTTTTGTGATTTTGATGAAATTTTGAAATTTGGTTGTTAAATTATGGAATTTATGTTTTAAGTGTGTTAGTGGGCCTTTAGAAGGCCCAAGCCTAAGATAAAACCCGGCAGAAACATCAAATTTTGGATTTAAAGTGAAGGGTACTTGGCTAAGTGGGCTTTTAAGAAAAATTTAGTAAAGTAAGACACAAATAAGCCCTTGATAAAGTGGCAATGTGGCGCCACTAGGATGCCTAAAAAATTGGCGTGTGGTTGGAGTGCAAGGGCCAAGGTTCTAGTTGCATAGTAAGCAGTATGGTGTTTATTTTTGCTGCATGTGCTGGTCATGTGATGGAACTCAAGTGGAACTCTGCTGAAGAGAGTTTGGATTGTTCATGAGATAAGATCGGGTAGATAAGGGGGAGAAATTATAAGAAATTTGAATGGGAGCATGTGGTGGCCAAACAAGGGACTCTTGAGGGAGCATAATCGATTTTGGCTCATGGGTTTGGGACACAATCGGTTAGGGGTTGTCTTGGGTGCAAGCCGAACACTTTTAGGGTCTTTCTAGGGACCTTAATTCGGCATTTGGGTGTGTATGTGTGCCGATTAGGTATAGGGCCCTTAGGGTTTTAGTTTCTTTTATTTTCCCATTGAGTTAGAAGCTGAGGCCACAAGCACCGTCACTTGTGCCGAATTGTCCATAGCCAAATCTTCTTTTCTCTTCTCCTCCCTTCTTTTCTTTCAACTTTTATCCCTTTCATTCTCTCAAAGCCGAACCACTTTCTTCTGCTATACCTTCTTCTCAACATCACTAATTGACTGCACTAAAAGCCGAAACCTCGTACCTTGGGTTTCTTTGTCAATTTCTCTCCTCTAACCGAATCTATACTTCCTATTTCTTCTTTCTTCCCTTCTTCCTTTCTTTATTGTCTTCATTGACTCCCTTAAATCCCATTTAGTCGATTGTGCAAATACAAAAACCCGAATCTTTTCTTTAGCCAAACTCTACTTAGTCGAATACTCCTAAAAGCAGAAATCCCTAAAGGTTTTAGGTTGTGCCGATTTCTTCTTAGTTGAATACCCCTATTCTTCTCTTCTCTTTTAGCCGACTATCACAACATCCCTACCCTCTGTCGACATCTCTTTTCTTTTCCACTATAATCTCTACCTTTCTCTCTTTTATTTTATCAAAAGCTGAACCTCCATATTCATAGTGATTCGGGATCTAAACCTCTAGATCTGTTCTTTATTCATACTTTAAGTTAGATCTACATCAAATTTGAGATAAGAAGGTGTTTGGGAATGATTCGAGATAATTAAACCTTTAGTAAGTTATCGGAACCCCCTTTCTATTCTTTATTTTGGGATTTAAGAAAAGTCGAAATCCCAAAACACATTAGGGAGGCTGTCGAATTTGGTAAGAAGTAATGCTAATCTCGTGATGTGGTTTTATGTGTTCTTTGTTTGCAAGAAGGGGTGTTTAGCAAGGTGCAGTAAAAGTTGGAGACGTGGAAGCAAACTAGATCTAGATCTAGCAGTTAAGATCGATAAGGGTAAGTGGTTAAGAACACCCTATTATGGCCGAATGTGGTAAGGGGTTTTTAGGTTGGTTATTATTGATTTGTAATCTAAAGATTGTAATGAGTAATTGTAGGTTTATCATGTGGGAGATCTCACTGTAGTAATCGCAAATCAGGTGTGTAAACGAATACCCTTCTGTAGTCTAAATCGGCAAAAGCCGAAAAGCTAAAATGTTGAAATTTCAGTATTTCATGGGCTTACGAGTGTGCGAGCGCTCGTGGGTCGATTAGAAGCATTAAGGTTCTGTAACCGAAATCGGTAAAATTGGTAAGTGCGCGATTTCATACACCTTGGTAATTTGGGCCTCGATGGATTGGAAATAGGCCCAATGGGCTTACGAGCCCATATGGGTAAAAGTAAGCGGTAAGTGTGTTCTGGTATACTGTAGGTTAAACCTGTTAAACTAGATTTAGAATTTGGGCTAAACGGGCTTAAAATAGTTAGATGACCCTATAGGGCCCATTAGGGGTTTAGGGCCCAATAACTAATAACTGCTAAAATGGGCTAAATAGACTACTAGGATGAAAGTTGGACTATTAATAACTGAAAAATGCATACAACCCTAAATAATTGGTATAATTACTGAAATATCCCTTAAGGGTGAAAAATTACTATTTTACCCCTAGGTGCAAAATGACTATTATACCCCTAAGGCTAAATTTGACTAAAATGCATGTTTTACTGTTTCTATTCATTGTATGCCGTGACATGATTATCTGTTGCATGGGACTGGGTTTATTGATGGAGGAAGTGCAAGTGGCATTGCCACGTTTACTGAAAGAGGCTTTGCCTCGTACTGATTACTGAAAAAGGCTTTGCCTTGTACTGTTTACTATTAGTGGCTTTGCCTCGATATACTATTAGTGGCTTGGCCATATTATCTGAGCAGCTATGCTACAACTATGGAGTGTAGCGGCTGAGTGGGTTGAGTATTACCCCACATGGTGTGTTTATGGCTGGTACGGGTGGAGTGTAGCGGATGGACATAGGATGGGCTTTAGGCTTTGCATACATGCATGATATCTGTTCTATTATTGAAATGGGCCTATGGGTCGTACTGTTATCTAAAAAGGGCTAAGGCCCAATTGTACTGTTTATTGAATAGGGCTTCGGCCCAGTTATTACTGAGACTGGATACGGCATAGGCCCAGTGGGCTTGAGCTAATTTGGGCTCTGGATGGGCTTTCTTTGCACACTGAGTTTCCCAAACTCACCCCTTTCTCTTCCATCCATGCAGGTGAGCCCTAGACTGGTGGACTTGGAGCTGGGAGGGATTCAGAGTGGCCACACAGACTAGACTATTGGTTTTTAATTAAGTCTTTTTATTTCTGCATTTATTTTTAATTATTTTCATTTTGGTTTTGGGTTGTAATAAGGCCGCTTTAATGATTTTTAATTTTGGGTTTTTACTTAATATTTTACAAATTGATTTAAATGATTTAAACAAGGCTACGCGGGTTTTCTCAAAATCGATCAAATGTTTTCTAAGCAAAGCACTCAAAATGAATGAATAACAAATCAACGAACCAGATAGATTTTAAACGGTTAGTGGATAGGACAATCTCAAACTAAACCTGGATTTTCTTCCCAAATTACAAGTACGATTTTACAAAGCTCACCCTAATCTTAGTAACTAGGAAACGTGATTAGCTTATTGTTGATGTGACACACTAGACTTGGTCGTAACGTCTGGGTTGAGTTTGGGGTGTTACATGAATAATAGCGGATTGAATATTGAATGGGGAACAGAGTAGCAAATCAATCGATTGGAATAAAGATTTGAATCGAATGCAAAAGAAAGTAAACTAAAATACTTTAATAGTATTGGTTCACATTCAGACATACCTAGATCCAATTCTGTTCACATATCCATACTAACAACTCACTACGTATAACATCTAGAGGAACTCCATATCATGCTATAATAGAATCTCATAAATCAAAATAACATTGACTCAGATTCAAAAATAAAAGATACAACACCCCTTACTTTCATTCTTATAGATCATAATAGTAGATACCCTTCTTGGCATACAGATACACATATCTGTTACATAAAAAACCCTTAAAACTTTATTCAACTCTTATTCCAGAGCATATCAATACTTTATCTTGGTTATACTTATTACAAAACTTCTATAATTTATTCATATCTTACCATAGAGATAGGCATTCAGATTCATAACTTACCAGATATTCCTGATAGTTCACACCACATAGACTTAGTAGAAGCACCATATATGCAATTAGATAGAGCACACCACTAAGGTGATCAATTTAGAGTTCACCACAAGGACTATTCTTTTCAGAGTTCGCCTCAAAGGCTATTTTTTTCAGAGTTCTCCACAAACTATTCTGTTCAGAGTTTGCCACAAAGACTATTCTTTTCTATCATGTTTACGATATGGATTTGCCTAAACTCACATTATGTGAGGTTTGGCCATCAACGTCTCGGGACATACAGAGAACCCCATTAGGTAATCACCATTCCTTTCAAAAGATGCCATGGCCATGGACTTTTTCTTTAGAGTTCATATTAGAATTCATGTTTTTAGTCTCAAAGAGTCTATTAGACACCACTACGGTGAATAGACACAGGCTTACTTGACAAACTCTTCATGCGTTGGCACAATCTAAATTCAACCTTTTACTTTATTAACATAAATCCAAACAGAACATACATATCGTAGTATACATTTCAGAAATGTACATTCTTAGCCATACTTTAATGTTTCAATACTCGTACCCCAATGTTTCAACATACTCTTCTTGACTTTGGATCCATAGTTCAATCAATTTTTTATAGATAACTTGCAATATGAACAATACACATGCAGGGATTAGTATATAACTCACCTGAATCTCACCTACTGTAGTTCAAAGCTCCAAATCCAAATATCTTTCACGTACCAGCAGCAACCACCTGATGCGAAGTAACTACTGACCATAAAAGAACCTTAGCCTCTAAATCATCGAGGTAGGATACATTTATATTTAAGAAAGGTTTTAGTATATACCACTTAAATAAAAAAAGAAGAAGAAGAAGGAAGAACCCCCGTTCAGAACACACTCTCTCATATAAATATGATTCATCTTGCTTAGTGGAATTTAACAAGTGTCATACGTATCATAACTTACCTTCTTATTGTCCTATAATTTATGAGAAAAGTATAAATAAGTTCCCTTCATCAAACTTATCAGGCCGAACTATACAGCTTGATTTCTAACTAGGATACTTAAAATCTAACTAGCATAATATTCCATTCAGTCCAGGTGTACTATACCTTTGGCGGATACTCATTCCATATTTCCCTTTTATTCCTTAACATGGACGTCTCCTTAATACATGGTGAAACATTAGAAAATGAAATTCTTACTTACTCTTCTGGTGCTCACTACCCACCCATAGGTATATGTCAAAACAATCTTTTTGGCGGATAACGCCACGCCAGACAGACTATTTACTACTATATGCCAAAAATTTAGATCTTCCAAATTTGGGGTATTACAAGAGGGGTGAATGACTCACCCTTGTATTTCTACTAGGATTGTCACCGCTTTACGTTATATGAGGGGTTTTAGGCCTCTCTCATATCGAGTCCAATTACGATTACTTCTTGGGCCTTTTTTATCCAGTACTCTGTAATATAATCCAACCTAATTATGTTTTTCTATTTCCCAAAACAAACTTTAATATCTACATATTAAATAATTTTCTCACTCTAATTTTACCCTGGTAAAATTTTGATGATTTTACCCTCTGTAAAATGTCGAGAAAATTTGTTCAATATGTCACAACTCAACATATTCACTATGACCGAATGATTTAATTTCATTTTCAAGTTTCAAAATAGTTCAAAAACATAAATTCATTCTTCTATCATTTTTTATGTAATCCTATATAGGATTGCAAGTTTTCATTTTCATTTTCGTTTCCATTTCCATTTTTGGAAATCTACATTCATTTCCAAATGATTCCATTTCTCTATTTCAGAGAAAACCATAATTATTCCTAAAATTTTCCCATTTTATCTTTTTCTATTCATTCTTTCATTTCTATTCAAACACACAATTCATTTATTGTTTCAACGAGCTAGCAGAGGGACCGATGGGACATATGTGGTTGAAGCTTAAATGGTTTATATTTAAATTTTTCCTTTTCTCTTATTAATTATAAAATCATTTAGTCGTGAAGTCATTTCACTAGAATATTGTGACTGAGCTCTCCTCAACGACATACCATTACAAAAACATCTACTTAGTGCTCGTCCAATGACCTTGTCATAAGTGTGTTACCCTCATATAATATATTTGACCTCTTTAGGATAATATCTATTCTCCCAATATGATCCTAGTTTATTTCATGGTAAACATTACATCTTCCTTCATGAAAAGTCAATCACTATCAAATAGTGATCAAGTCATCCAGCACAAATACGAATGACTTGTGGCCACTCTTACTTTTCATCAACCATGTAATGCCAATGAGAGGATATCATTTACCCATGTTTTGGGTAATGAATTCCATTATTTTGAATGACGTTACATACTACAGAAGTCATACACCTAACACATCAGCTTTCGGTTCCTTATCTATTTGAACTCAGGCTTTTACTTACATCAAAGTGTACGAGCCATGCATACATAGTCCGTCATCCACTCTGAATTTAGGTTCGTCACACTATGAACTTCACAAATGAATAAATCCATAAACAGATTAAGGATCTATTCTGCTTGGGTCATGTCCGATGTATTGTCAGCCCAGTTAGTCATATTTATGTCTCTATCTTCTAAGAGTCAACCGTTCCGATGCCCAATACAAGACATCTCCCCAATTGGACTTAATAGACAACATATTAGTGTTTTTATTGTTGTTCTCATTTTTTTTATTAGACTAAGGACATGTTTAGGTTCGTCTACTAATACAAGTTGTTTGCAACAACCCATTTTTCAATGGTGTCGAAAATAGTGGTTTCAGGGCCACCAAATCCGACGAGTAAGTTCATAATATTATTATTTAATATTTATGAGTCAAATATGGTTTTTAAAATATTTTTATTGATAAATTATGTTTCATAAATGATTTATTTAGTTCAAGTGGTAAGACCCTAAGGTCAAATGGTTTTAGAAAATGAGGTATCAGGACCTCATTTCTATAAACCAAGTTATAAATATTTTTATAAATATTTACAGAGTTTCATTAAGGTGGTATTAAACTTTTGTTGAAAAATTTTAACTTTTCGATAGAGAATTAATTAAAAAGGAATAAATCATAAAAGATGTAAAATTTGATCACCATTTGATTTGAGTGATGAAATGGCTTATTGAATAAAGGAAAAGGGACTTAAATGGTAATTAAACCATATTCAAAGTTTCAAAGTGATGGTTTCATGATTGAATCCATTAGCTTTTGGATTATTTGTTCTTTTAGTCCTAATTAGTTTAGGATTAAATTGTAAATAAGTTTATTTAGTTAGAATTTAATTTAATTGAAAGACTAATTGTGAAATTAAATCCTCCTTAGATGGTACCATATGTTTATGTGATGGAAAAATATAGACATGTAATTGGTGTTTTATTTAATTATGAACCAAGGTTAAAATGGTAATTTGATAAATTAATTAAATTAAACAAAACATAACTAAAATAATGGTTGTCATGTTCTGTTTTTTTTTTTTTTCAAAAGAATGAAGCCATGGATATACCTTGAAGCTTTAGCCAAGCTTCCATGTATGCATGTAAGTCCGTTTTAGCCCCATTTCTAATAATTTTTATGTTTTTGAGATCATTGCAATTGGGTCCAGCTAGCCCGTACCTTCGATTTTGAAACTGTTTAAGATTTTGAATAATGTCATTGATGAATATATGTGATTTTAGTTATTAAATGATGAATTTGAAATGTTGGTTGATATTGAAAATTATTTTATTAAGTAATTTTGATGAATTTTTCAATTAGGGACTAAATTGTTGAAATAGTAAAATACAAGGATTTGAGGTGAAATTGTTGTAAATGTGGGCTGATATGGGTGCCATGAATATTTGGATGTCATAATTTGGCATTAAAAATGGTTAATTTGCATGTTTTGGGCTCATGGACTAAATTGAATAAAAGTAAAACTTTAGGGGTAATTTTGTAAAAAAGTCAAAAATGACAAAATTGTATGAAATGAATAGTTTTATTGTCTAAATTAATATATTAAATTAACTTATTAATTTAGATCACGATCGGGTGGAAAATCAAGGAAAATAGAAAATTACTAAAATGCCCCTAAACTTTGGTATTTCTGTAATTTAGCCAGGTAAGTTCGTATGAGCTATACTCTATATATTGTTGATTAAATTGAATGTTATTATATGAATTTTATTGAAAATGAATATATATATATATATATATATATATGTATGTGTTATTATACAATTTATTTTCTGATGAAATAAAGGAAATTCAACGACGTACGATGACTATCGAGTCCCATTTGAACCTTAGGGATATATAGGATATAAATGACATGTCATTAGGGTTACCGTGTTTCGGGTGCTGGCCCTGAATGTCCTACCAGTAGCTGAGTTTCCAGCATGTGTTGCAGTTACTTGGCAGCTTGTGTGAGCAACACCATGTAGCTACGCTTTGACCTTCAACTTGTGTGATCAGACCCAGGTTACCATGTTTTGGCTACTGGTCTTCAATGTCCTACCGATGGCTGAGGTCCAACATTAGTTGTGGATACTCGACAACTTGTGTCACCAGCATCGTGTAGCTTATATTCCGACTGACAGCTTGTGTGAGCAGACCCATTTTACAGCTTGTGTGAGTTACGACTATATGTTTAGCAGACTTCGTGTGAGTTTCCCGCGTATCTGGTATTATTCTAAGTGGTTCAACGGGCATGAAAAGAGATGAACCGGTAAGGGTTCTGTTTGATTTTATTACGATAATTATAAAAAGGTATGATGTATTGATGATTCAAGTACGAACATTCATGTTTATGAAAAGTATCATTTAAGTGATGCTATGTTTATGTCTTATGTGTTATGCAAATGAAATGGTAAAGACGATATGAATTAAGACATGAAACTATATGAATATCCTTGATATGGTGATACGTGGAAATTATGTAAGTTAAGATGAGTAATAGATTCAAGTGATATATGTTGAGATTAAATGGCTATTCATGCTAATGTGCTTATGATTTGTATCACGTATGCTAATATGTTTGGTGTGAATGATTAGGCTTTGGCCAAGCTTTGGTTAGATCATGCCATGTTGATTTATAAATTATGCATTGTAATGGTTGTGTTTATGAAAGAGTGGTAAGGTTTAAAATTATGTAATTTCTTATGAAATGACTTATCATATGATTAATTCCTAAAATAGTTATGTTTAAATGCACTAGCTTCTAGCTATGGTTGATGATATGCTTATGTCTTGTGTGTTTTGCATATGAAATAGGTGTGGAAATGTAACAAAATAGTAAGTTGATACTTGAAGTGTAAAATGATGAAAAAGGGAATGGTAAGTTGTTGAATATAGTTTCATGAATCTTGCAGTATTGGTCTAGGTTTACTCTTGATATGTATAAATTTCATATCTAAAATTGATTGGTATGACTAAATTTTATATGAGCTTATTAAGCGCTTGAAGTGTAAAATGATGAAAAAGGGAATGGTAAGTTATTGAATATAGTTTCATGAATCTTGCAGTATTGGTCTAGGTTTACTCTTGATATGTATAAATTTCATATCTAAAATGGATTGGTATGACTAAATTTTATATGAGCTTATTAAGCGCTTATTGCTTACGTAGTTGTTTCTTCTTTACTTTTTAGGTTATCGGAAGCTTGATCGGGTTGGAAGTTCATCAGAGATCTATCACCCTATCTAACAATTATATCTGTAGATTTTGATATCCTAGTTAAGGTTATAATGACATGTATAAGTGAATTTATGGTTGATGATTAGTTGAATGTTAGTTGATGTGTTTGGCATGTATATGTCATCTTAGGTGATGTAGCCTTGGTACATTTAGTTCCTTGTTGATATGTGTTAATTTAATAATGTTTCAAAGCATGTTTGAATGGCCAAAGTGATATATGATTAAATGACCTCAACATTGTCAATATATGGTATGTTTTGGAAATGTTTTGAATCTAATATGATATGTTGATTATATATCAATTACGTTATATTTTGGCATGAAATCAAGTTAAGTGATAATTGGTTAAATATGCACATGTATAGGTATTTTGGATGTTAAAGTAGCCATTTCTTTTGGCTTGTGTTTATGGTATTTTGGATGATAAAATGGGATTAGTTTTGGCATGTACATAGCTTTGGCCTTAAAGTGGTTGATATCTTGGTTCATGATGCTTGAACGATTAAAGATGGAATGGTGGTTTATGATGCATGTTATAAATGTCTTGTGATATGTTTGAATGTGATGATTTGATACTTTTGTTATAAAAGACATATATATGGCTATTGGTGCTAGTTGTTTAATGGCACATTGGTATCATTTGGTGTGTAATTGATAGGTAAATCAAATGGTATGTTTTGATATAATCTTAATTAGAAGTTAGCGAACATATTGGCCAATTTGAGTATATGGTTATACATGTTTAAGTGTTGAGATTGAGGTGTCCTTTGGACATATTGGTTGTATGCTTATATACCTTATTTGTGTAGCTTGATGATGCATGTGCCTCAACCATGAGGGCCTCGAGGGCTCGTATAAGGGACAATATTTATGTTATTGATGGAATTTTCTATGATTTATATTTTTTATTATGTTGAAAGGTAATATCCGGTAATGCTTTGTAACCCTTTTCTGATAACGGATACGGGTTGGGGCTGTTACATTTAGTGGTATCAAAGCTACGGTTTAGTCGATTCTCGGACTGAACGTAAGATGTATTAAGTCTAGAAATACATGCCATTATATAAGTTGTAATAGTATGATATCTCCTGACTCTAATGAGATTTGCTTTACTTATAAACAGAGATGCTTTCCAACTGAGCTAATTCCAGTAATGCTGAAAGTGATACTCAAGTTTCTGAGTAAAAAGATTGATTATGATGAGTCAGAACTCATAAAGGTATGAATAAAAGTTCATAATATTATGTTGATAATAAATGTTATGTTATATGTGTGTTTATATGAGAGTCAAATTTTAAGGCTTTACGACCTTCACCCGCTTACCTGCACAGTCTTATATAATGGAATTCACAAGAATTATGTTGATTAAGCTCACAAGTATGAAACTAAAGAGTTCAATGGCTGAATGAATAATAATGCGACCAGAGCCGAAAATTGGTTAGTAAATAAAGAGAATTCTAGAAGAGGTACTAGATTTCTCTGAAGATCATTCAGGATACACAACGTTGTTGTTAAAGAAGAAGTTATTCGCGAATAATCGACTTATTCGAGTATAGTATCTAAAGAATGGATTAACTAAAATTTCTTTTGAATTGATTTCTTTAGTGAAACGAGATAATGTGGGATTATTGATGACTATAATAGTCAGTGGAATAATGTTTGGATTGCAAAGATATTTGAATATAGAGGTTATAGTCGAGTATCTTACGATGATCTCTTCGGGGTATGTTATATTTTCTTTTATCTTTAGAGATATATGCAATTGTTCATTTACAGATGTGATTCTTATCATATGAGAATGCTAGTTAACCATAATGTTAGATGGAAGTATTGTTAGGCTGGTTGATTTATGATCAACATTGCTCTATCTTTTTTTGTCATTCTATTCTATTATATTCGGTAGAAGATTCAATGAAAAGATTCATCTAATGTTATTTTATTTCTCCTACTAGTTGATGCTTTGAATTATATATAAATGTAATTTATGTTGTCTCTGTCACGACTGATTCCAGTGCATATGAGTGATATTCTTCTTCTGGATTTTCTCTGGGGTATCATTGATCTTTTTATCATTTAATATGGGTTGTATTCTCAAAAATTTAGTAGAGTTCCACATCTTGGATTTCATTATTTCAGTTTTCTTATCATTCTTATTATTTAATCTATCAAACATGGTTTATCTATAAAGGATATTCATTAGCTGGAGGTAATTATATTTATTACGGTTATAATTCCTGGTTCGATCATAGGAGCACGGTGATATACATCTCAGAGTATAGAGGTTGTATTACTGCACTAGTTATTATTTGGACTACATTTAGTTTTCCTCTTTTGTTTTAAAGTGCACTATTGATGGTTGAAGTATTTTTCTATCTATAGGGTGGTAACGTTGATTTCATTATAGCACTACGCTTTTAATTCATCTGATGGTTATAACTTCAGTATGGTTCAAAGTTTCGATGATATTGATTGAGATAGTTTCATTATATATCCCATTTGTAACTTTCATGAAAGGGTTAGGTGACGATAAAAGTATAGATGTGGAAGATCAACCTTAATCTCGCATGATAGTTCTCATTTCTCAAGTAATCTCGGATGATATCAACACGCCAAAAACGGGATGTTATGTTTTGTTTGAGTTAATGTAGTTTTTAAAGATCTTTGATTGATATTATGAGGGAATTATGATAGACGGTATATCTAGATTATCTTGACAACAAGAAGAAAGAATTATTCTGAAATATTATTATTCGATTGATAGATCAACTCAATTGTGTTAGTCAGAACGGGTTATTCATTTGAAAAGTTAGGTAAGTTGTTTATATTCAAGCTTATTTCTCAATTCGGGAATAAATTTCTCGAATTCACGGGTAAATTGACGGATGGTCAGAATGAGAAATTCATATTATAGAAGACATGATACAGAAATATATCTATTAGATTAGCTATAATTGGGAAATGTTATTATGGTTTAAAGTCACCTCGATAGTTGAAGTTATCGCGCTTGGGTTAAATGATGTTGTTTGAAGCTTTGCATGAAAGGGAACGATTATCAGTTGAAAGTTACAAATGCAGACATGTCGGAAACATCAGTCAGAGTTTGATAATTTGGGTTTATCAGTTATATTTTGACAAATGATTGCTGAGAATTTTTCGGCTATTGTACTACTAATGATAAAGTTATGATAGAAGAGCATCAAAGTTATTCAATCAAATCTAGGTATAGCATCAAGATCTGATATGAATTCTAATGTGAGTTCTGATCGAGATGAGTTATAAATGATTTATTTGTGGATTACCATTAAGAAGATGACAGAAAGATTTGGTGTGATGACTTTTATCATGTAATAACCCATTTTCAATGAGATCGGAATAGAGATTTCGAGACCACAAATCCAAAGTCAGAGAAAATTTTATTTTTTTATTATTTTATGGTCTACAATATGATAGAAATATCGTATAAAAATTTCGTTAAAAAATTTTACCGTTTACATGCCTAATTTGATAAAGAGGACTAAATTGGATAAAGTGCAAAGGTTGAGTTCTAATAGCTAAAGGGATTAAATAGCTATAGAATTTTAAATTGGAGGTCCTTATATGGTAACATTAAGGTTGACTAATGGTTAAACATGAATAGTCATCATTAGAAATTGAATAAATTATTAAGGGTAATAAATTGAATAAATTATTAAGGGTAATTTTGGAAACTAGTAATTAAAGTAAGATAAATAAAATAAAAAAAAAGACTATCATCATCCTCTTTCACCAAAATAGAAAAAAAAAAAAAAAAGAAACATAGCCATGGGAGCTTGAAAATTTACGCAAGCTTATTTTGCTTAATTAGGTATGTATTCTTGTCCCGTTTTTGATGATTTTTATGTTTCCAAGGTCGTAGTAGCTTAATCTAGCTAGCTCAGGGATTAATTTGCAAAATTTTTAAAGTATTAGGGTTTTTCCGTTGATGAATATGCTTGAAATTTGAAGTTTGATGATAGAAAATGAATGGTTGTTGTTAGATAAACAACTTTTGTAAAGAGAATTTTGATGGAATTATCAATTAGGGATTAAATTGAAAAAGATGATAAATTTATGGTAAATTTTGTGAATTTTGTGAAATATATGGGCTGCTATTAATATGTATAAAATCGACTAGGCTTGAGTAAGGATTAAATTGTATGAATTTCATTTTTCAAGCATAGGGACTAAATTACAAAGGAATTAAAAGTTTAGGACAAAATGGTAATTTTGCCAAAATTTCATGTTAGATTAAATTGAATGAGAATTCTATTGAAATGAGTTAAATTCATTCGTATAGATCTTGTCAGACCTAGTACAGAGTTAGACCGAGGCAAAGAGAAAATATTTGATTAGTTGCCTTTGTATCGACGTACACTTGTAGAGTTAAGTTCGTGTAATTAAATTGAGTATTTATATGTTTTAATTGAATCATATGTATGTGATTTGTATAATTGTCATGTATAAATACTGATAGCATATCTAACGATTATTGAGTCCCGTTTGAACCTTAGAAATTTGTAGGATACAAATGACATGTCATTAGGGTTACTGATTTGGTTTGGGTCTTGCATGTGTTGCATACACACCACAGCTTGCATGAGCTTCCCGTTTACAGCTTGTATGAGCATACAAGTACATAAATTGATGGATTACAGTAAAGTACACTTCATGTGTACTACCCGTGTATCCAACAATATTTTAAATGGTTCAATGGGCACAGTTCTGTTATGAAATTATATGAGTTTGATATGAACTATTATTGGTATATACATGAAATTCATGAAATATGATTACTTGATGAATTCATCCATGTGTGTTGGATCTTATATGTGATTTTCATGACTAATATGTTGGTGATCACGTGTTTAGGCTTTCATCCAAATTGATCGAGATATGCTATGTTTACTTACCTATTTTATGGATAAATAGTAAGTTAAATTTCATGTTATACAAACTTACTAAGCTTAAATTCTTACTTTGTGTTATTTTCCATATTTTATTATAATTCAGAAGTTTGTTCGAGTTAGAATCTGGTCAGAGCTATTTCACACTATCCATCGGTCCTTTTGGTACTTTTAATAAATTAATTCAGGTTATAATGGCATGTATAGGTTAATTTGGCCAATATTGGTATATAAATGTTTTGTTGAGATTAGCCACTTATATGGGTTGTGTTTGGTATATTTTGATGTATATATATATGTGGCCTTACCATATTTGATGTGTGTTTAATATGGTAGAATGATGAAAAGTAAAATGTGATTTGAATATGCATATATGTATATGGTTATTTAGGTAAGTTTGGATATTTAGTTGTATGTGATGGTATTTCTTGTTTAAGACTTGATTATGGCTTGTTTTGAATGCCTTGTTATGGCTTGTTAGTGTACAATTTGTTGTGTTTAGGTTGGTACCAAAATAGGTGAGAAATGTGGCGTGTAAAATGGCCTATTTTTGTCCACACGGGCAGAGACACAGACGTGTGTCTCAGCCGTGTGTGACACACGGCCAGGTGACACGACCGTGTGTCCCATGTATCTTTTAAATTGCACAAGTTAGTATGCTCACATGGCCTAGGAAACGGGTGTGTGGCCTAAATCAAGGAGTTACACGGGCACGGACACAGGTTGGGACACAGCTGTGTGTCCCTATTTCGAATGCCCACACGGCTTGAGACATGGGCTTGTCTCTTGACCGTGTGAGTCACACTGCCTAGCCACACAACTGTGTGACCCCTGCAGCTTCGAAAATTTTTAATGTTTTTTGAAAAATTCTTTGAGTACTCGATTTAATCCCGACTTGTTTTTAATCCGTATTTTGGTCCTCAAAGGCTCATATAAGGGACAATATGTTTGATTTCAATTGGTTTCTCACATGAATATTATATGATGTGAAATGTTTTAATTTTCTATCTATTTGTTTTGTAAACTCCAGTCATACTTTGTAACCCTGTTTCAGTCATGGATACGGGTTAAGGGTGTTACATATCATGTGAGAAATTTCGAGGACGAAATTTTCTTAAGAGGGAGAGTTGTAACAGCCCATTTTTTAGTGGTGTCAGAAACAGTGGTTTTGGGGACACCAAATCCGAAGAGTAAATTTATAAATATTATTATTTAATATTTTTGACTTAAATATGGTTTTTAAAATATTTTTGATTTATAATTTATGTTTTATAAATGATTTATTTAGTTCAAGTGGTAAGACACTAAGGTCAAGTGGTTTTAGATAATTAGGTATCGAGACCTCATTTTTATAAATTAAGTCATAAATATTTTTATAAATATTTAAGGAGTGTCATTAAGGTAGTATTAAAGTTTTGTTGAAAAATTTTAACGTTTCAGTAGAGAATTAATTAAAAAGGACTACATCGTAAAAGATGTAAAATTTGATCACCATTTGATTTGAGTGATAAAATGGTGTATTGAATAAAGGAAAAGGGACTTAAATGGTAATTAAACCATGGTCAAAGTTTCAAAGTGGTGGTTTCATGACTGAATCCACTAGCTTTTGGATTGTTTAGTCTTTTAGTCTTAATTAGATTAGGATTAAATTGTAAATAAGTTTATTTAGTTAGAATTTAATTCAATTGAAGGACCAATTGTGAAATTAAATCCTCCTTAGATGGTAATTATGCCATATTTTTATGTGATGGAAAAATATGGACATGGAATTTGTAACACCCTAAACCCGGCCCAGACGTTACGGCCAAGTCTGGTGTGTTACATTGAAGTGTTTTTCGAAAACCATGTTTTTATTGAAAACCCTTCTTAGTGTTTAGAAACTTCTACCGTTAAACTTGTATAAAACCTCAGCTTGTGTATGTTTATTTTTCAAAACGTGGTTGATTAAAATAATCATTCCCTTTTTAAACATTGTTAATAACGCTATAAAATTTTATGAAAAATTGTGAAAGCTTATAAACCTTTGTAGGTTACGGAAAACATGTTATTTTTAAAACAGTTTAAGTATCGGAAAACCAGACCTTCTTCGTTATGGGTTAAAGTGAATGGATACTACGCACCAGGTAGGATTCTAGAAGAGAGGAGGTGAGTCAATTAGACTGCTTAAGTACCAAGCTCTCCCTAGATCCAATCCTAGACATGCACACATCCATTGCCACACTTTAACCTTCTGACTTGTCCACATACAACAAAATAGGTTTAAGTCTATCTAAAATAATTATTTATGAGAATGTTTACATTGCGGAAGCTTTGCTCTGTTATCGTGATATTTTAAAAACAAGTAACTTTTATAAAAGCGCCTTAGAGCTATCCGATTTCAAAACGATTTAAACAATATCATACTTAAGCTAAAAACAAATTAAATAATTTGAGCAGCCTTATTACAAATCCAAAGTAAAAATAGAAACAATTACAATAATTAATTAAATAATTAACTTAATTAAACCGGAATCGTCGTCCACATGGCCACTCTAAATCCCTCCCAACTCCAAGTCCACCAGTTTAGGGCTCACCTGCATGGATGGAAGAAAAGGGGTGAGTTTGGAAAACTCAGTGTGTAAAGAAGCCCATCTAGAGTCCAAATCAGCTCAAGCCCACTGGGCCTAAGCCCTATCCAGTCTCAGAAATAACTAGGCCGAAGCCCTATTCAAATACAGTAAACTGGGCCTTAGCCCTTTTTAGATAACAGTACGGCCCATAGGCCCATTACAGTAACAGAACAGTAATATCGATAAATGAATGCAAAACCCATATCAGTATGTGGGGAAGCTACTCAACCCACCCAACCACTACTCTCCACCCATACCAGCCAAACTCTCAATGTAGGGAAAACTACTCAACCCATCCAACCATTACTCTCCATGGTGGTAGCATAGCTGCAAAATCAGATAGTGTGGCCAAGCCACCAAAACAGTAAACTAGGGCAAAGCCCCTTTTTCAGAAAACTGAGGCAAAACCTCTTTTCAGTACTTCTTTCATCAAATAATCCCAGTCCCATGCAACAGATAATCATGTCATGGCATACAGTGAACAGAAACAGTAAAACATGCATTTTAGTCAAATTTAGCCCTAGGGGTATAACGGTCATTTGCACCTAGGGGTAAAATAGTAATTTCTACCCATAAGGGGTATTTGAGTAATTATGCTAGTTTCTAGGGTTTCATGCACATTTTAATTAGTAATAGTCTAACTTTTATCTCAGTAGTTTATTTAGTACATTTTAGCAGATTATAGTCATTGGGCCCTAAAATCACCAATGAGCCCTACAGTGTCATAATAATATTTTAGCTCGTTTAGCCCAAATTCAAGTCTAGTCTAACAGATTTAACCCACAGTTTATCAGAACACTCTTACCACTTACTTTTACTCATATAGGCCCGTAAGCTCATTGGGCCCAATTTCAGCCCATCGAGGCCCAAACTTACCGAAGTGCACGAAATTGCGCACTCAACTATCTTACCACTTGCGATTACAGATCCAGTGATATCCAACCAACTTATGAGCGTTTGCACACTCACAAGCCTACGAAATGCCAGAATTTCGGCATTTTAGCTTTTCGGCTTTTGCCAATTTGAACTACAAGAGGGTGTTTGATACACACCTGTTTTATGACGAATGCTAATGAGATCTCCCTCACGATTAACCTATAATCGGTCACTGACATATTAGATTACGAATCCATGAAAACCATTGTAGAAATCACTTACCACATTCGGCCAAAATAAGGCATTACTAACGACTTACCTTGTCGATCTTTAACTACTAGATCTAGATCTAGACAGCTTTGAAACCGTTGATCTTGCTAGCCTCCAAATAGATCTTGATCGCTAGCCTTCGATTCGCACACCAAAGACGTACTTGTCAGAAGTGTTTCCAACATTTTTCCAACCTCAGATCCACTAGGAATCTAACTTAAACACGAGTAAGGAATAGATCTAGAAATTAATTCCCGAATTACTAACAATATAGAGATTTTACTTTTCTTAAACACTTACAAACTGTGAAAGGAATAGAATACTTACTAAGGTTCAATCTTGGTTATCTTGGAATCACCGTGCCTTGAAAGAGAGTACCCACTTCGAGAACAACAAGAACAAGGAGGAAAAAGTATACGAATGGATGAAAGAGATGTAAATTTTCGACTTTTTGGCAAGGAGAAAAGACCCTATATTCAGCTATTATGGAAAGAAATTCGAAGAAAGAATTAAAAATAAGAGTAGAAGATTAGAAGATTTGGCGAAGAGAAGAACAAAAGAATGAAAGTTGATTTAAAGAAAAAAAAAACAATGAATGGTCCCCTAATCAATTCAGCTAACACTAAAAAGAAATACTCTAAATCAACAAGGAGGAAACGACTCACAATGGCTAAAATTTCAAAGGCTCTTTCGGCAATTAATTCCCTAGCCGAATAGGTCTATTTTGGCACAAAAAGTCCTTCCCAAAATTAAATTCCATAATTTTAGCTAAAACAATGTTTGAATCTTATCCCAACTCCTTCCCACCGATTAGCAGCAGCCTTCCCACGAATTCAGCCGACTCAATTGCTGCTAGGGAGAGTTTTAATCCCGCACAACTCCTTTCCACGCGTGCACAGCAAAAAGGCAGACATTCTTGCGCACAGCAGCTCGAACCCAGAACCTTCAGGCACCCACGCACGCTGCTGGCCACTGTGACGCGTCTTTCTTTTCAACATAATACAGTCGCAATTATTCTTAAGGCTTACCTGGTTCTGTCACGGCTACTTAAAAATAAATACCAAAATTTTGCCTTCCCCTGGGATCGAACTCGCGTCCTCTCGGCATGCCTAGCACGCTACCGCCACTGCGCCACAGGCGCTCTTTGTGTTGAACTATGTTCGCAACTTCTCTTAAGGGCTATTTTTACGCAACCAGCTAAATTTTAAAAAAAAATCTGTTACGCATGCCGTGCCTTGAACCCAGTACCTCCCCCATCAACCTAGCGCCTCAAGCCACTAGACCGAATGCTCCTTTGTGGCATATTCTATTCGCAACTCCTTTTAGCCTCTATTTTAGCACAACCAGACTACTAAAAAAAATAACCATTTCGCGCATGCTGGGAATCAAGCCCCAGCCCTCTTCCTATTGCCTAGTGCCTCTGGCCACTGGGCCAGGCGCGCTTCTTTATGCCCAATCTTGCCCAATTTATTTTTAAGGCCTTATGCCCAGATTTCCTTAAGAGGCAAAATTTAAGAATTTTTGCTAGAGCCCTGGGCCGAGCCTAGGACTTTTCCCACACTATAACCCTTCGTAAATTATTTAAACACTAAACTTAAACAATAATAATAATAATTTTTTTAATAATAATATTTAAAACTTCTAAATTACTCAGGCTGTCTTCCATCCGAACCCAGACTCAAAGCCCAATACTTCTAGGCCCAAAATTCAGGGTGTTACAACTCTACCCCCTTAAAGAAATTTTGTCCTCGAAATTTCTAAATAATAAAATAGTCGTGCAACAACTACTCCACTACGCTACCGCTACACTTTTTGATCTAAATAATTTTTAGTACGACCCGGAACATCTAATTACCGAAGTAATAAACATTTATCAAGCACGCATAACAAATAACTACAAAGATCTCGATTCAAGAATTTTAGTACTTGTTCATATATTTTATGCTGAGATAGTATTTCAAAGTTTCTATTTTTACAGAATCATAGCCTAGCTACCGTCTCAATCTTCTAGGGTTTTTGGTTTCCCTATAGTCTCAGTCTCTATAGCTTTCGGTATTGCCCTAGCTACAGTATCATAGTATGGTCTCAGTTCTATCTACAGTAACATTACAGTACAGAATAGTTTAGGGAAAGAGATACTTACAGACTTGGTGCCGGGGATTCAGTGTGCCACTTCTTCAGATACCAGATTTTAGAAAAACCAATCAAAAACTTTTGAAGTAAAATCTTTAACGAGCATATTCAAAGAAAATAAGTTTGAAAAAGGTTTCCTTAGATATTTTTTTTCCAAAACCGATTTAAAAAAATACCCTTCTTGGGTCTAATATTTTTTAAAATTTTTGAAAAGCTTTTTGGACTCGATCCATAGCCGAGTTGTTGCAACCGAGCTCTAATACCACTAAATGTAACACCCTAAACCCGGCTTAGATGTTACGGCCAAGTCTGGTGTGTCACATTGAAGTGTTTTTCGAAAATCATGTTTTCATTGAAACCCCTTCTTAGTGTTTAGAAACTTCTACTGTTAAACTTGTATAAAACCTCAGCTTGTGTATGTTTATTTTTCAAAACGTGGTTCATTAAAATGATCATTCCCTTTTTAAACATTGTTAATAACTCTGTAAAATTTTATGGAAAATTGTGAAAGCTTATAAACCTTTGTAGGTTGAAGAAAACATGTTATTTTTAAAACAGTTTAAGTATTGGAAAACCAGACCTTCTTCGCTATGGCTTAAAGTGAATGGATACTATGCACCAAGTAGGATTCCAGAAGAGAGGAGGTGAGTCAATTAGACTGCTTAAGTACCAAGCTCTCCCTAGATCTAATCCTAGACATGCACACATCCATTGCCACACTTTAACCTTCTGACTTGTCCACGTACAACAAATTAGGTTTAAGTCTATCTAAAATAATTATTTATGAAAACGTTTACATTGCGAAAGCTTTGCTCTATTATCGTGATATTTTGAAAACAAGTAACTTTTATAAAAGCGCCTTAGAGCTATCCGATTTCAAAACGATTTAAACAATATCATACTTAAGCTAAAAATAAATTAAATAATATGAGCAGCCTTATTACAAACTTAAATTAAAAATAGAAACAATTAAAATAAATAATTAAATAATTAACTTAATTAAACCGAAATCGTCGTCCACGTGGCCACTCTGAATCCCTCCCAGCTCCAAGTCCACCAGTTTAGGGCTCACCTGCATGGATGGAAGAAAAGGGGTGAGTTCGGAAAACTCAATATGCAAAGAAGCCCATCCGGAGCCCAAATCAGCTTAAGCCTACTGGGCCTAAGCCCTATCCAGTCTCAGAAATAACTGGGCCAAAGCCCTATTCAAATACAGTAAACTGGGCCTTACCCTTTTCAGATAACTGTACGGCCCATAGGCCCATTACAATAACAGAACAGCAATATCGATGCATGAATGCAAAACCCATATCAGTATATGGGGAAGTTACACAACCCACCCAACCGCTACTCTCCACCCGTACCAGCCAAACTCTCCATGTGGAGAAAACTACTCAACCCACCCAACCACTACTCTCCACGGTGACAGTAAAGCTGCATAATTAGATAGTGTGGCCAAGCCACTAGAACGGTAAACTAGGGTAAAGCCCCTTTTTCAGTAAACTGAGGTAAAGCCTCTTTTCAATACTTCCTCCATCAAATAATCCCAGTCCCATGCAACAGATAATCATGTAATGGCATACAGTGAACAGAAACAGTAAAACATGCATTTCAGTCAAATTTAGCCCTAGGGGTATAACGGTCATTTGCACCTAGGGTAAAATAGTAATTTCCACCCATAAGGGGTATTTGAGTAATTATGCTAGTTTCTAGGGTTTCATGCACGTTTTAATCAGTAATAGTTTAACTTTTATCTCAGTAGTTTATTTAGTACATTTTAGCAGATTATAGCCATTGGGCCCTAAAACCCCTAATGGGCCCTATAGTGTCATAATACTATTTTGGCTCGTTTAGCCCAAATTTAAGTCTAGTCTAACAGATTTAACCTACAGTTTATCAGAACACTCTTACCACTTACGTTTACTCGTATGGGCCCGTTAGCCCATTGGGCCCAATTTTAGCCCATTAGGGCCCAAACTTACCGAAGTGCACGAAATTGCGCACCCAACCATCTTACCACTTGCGATTATAGATCCAGTGATATCCAACTAACTTATGAGTTTTTGCACACTCACAAGCCCATGAAATGCCAGAATTCTGGCATTTCGACTTTTCGGCTTTTGCCAATTTGAACTACAAGAGGGTGTTCGATACACACCTGTTTTATGACGAATGCTAGCGAGATCTCCCTCACGATTAACCTATAATCAGTCACTGACATATTAGATTACGAATCCATGAAAACCATTGTAGAAATCACATACCATATTCGGCCAAAATAAGGCATTATTAACGATTTACCTTGTCGATCTTTAACTACTAGATCTAGATCTAGACCGCTTTGAAACCGTTGATCTTACTAGCCTCCAAATAGATCTTGATTGCTAGCCTTCGATTCGCACACCAAAGACGTACTTGTCAGAAGCGTTTCCAACACTTTTCCAATCTCAGATCCACTGTGAATCTAACTTAAACACGAGTAAGGAATAGATCTAGAAATTAATTCCTGAATTACTAACAATATGGAGATTTTGACTTTTCTTGAACACTTACAAGATGTGAAAGAAATAGAATACTTACTAAGGTTCAATCTTGGTTATCCTGGAATCACCGTGCCTTGAAAGAGAGTACCCACTTCGAGAACAACAAGAACAAGGAGGAAGAAGTATACAAATGGATGAAAGAGATGTAAATTTTTGGCTTTTTGACAAGGAGAAAAGACCCTATATTCGGCTATTATGGAAAGAAATTCAAAGAAAGAATTAAAAATAGGAGTAGAAGATTAGAAGATTTGGCGAAGAGAAGAACAAAAGAATGAAAGTTGATTTAAAGAAAAAAAAACAATGAATGGTCCCCTCATCAATTTGGTTAACACTAAAAAGAAATACTCTAAATCAACAAGAAGGAAACGACTCACAATGGCTAAAATTTCAAAGGCTCTTTCGGCAATTAATTCCCTAGCCGAATAGGTCTATTTTGGCACAAAAAGTCCTTCCCAAAATTAAATTCCATAATTTTAGCTAAAACAATGTTTGAATCTTATCCCAACTCCTTCCCACCGATTAGCAGCAGCCTTCCCACGAATTTAGCCGACTCAATTGCTGCTAGGGAAAGTTTTAATCCCGCACAACTCCTTTCCACGCGTGCACAGCAAAAAGGCAGACATTCATGCGCACAGTAGCTCGAACCCGGAACCTCCAGGCACCCATGCACGCTGCTGGCCACTGCGACGCATCTTTGTTTTAAACATAATACAGTCGCAATTATTCTTAAGGCTTACCTGGTTCCGTCACGGCTACTTAAAAATAAATACCAAAATTTCGCCTTCCCCTAGGATCGAACTCGCGTCCTCTCGGCATGCCCAGCACGCTACCGCCACTGCACCATAGGCGCTCTTTGTGCTGAACTATGTTTGCAACTTCTCTTAAGGGCTATTTTTATGCAACCAGCTGAATTTTAAAAAAAAAAATCTGTTACGCGTGCCGTGCCTTGAACCCAGTACCTCCCCCATCAACTTAGCGCCTCAAGCCACTGGACCGAATGCTCCTTTGTGGCACATTCCATTCGCAACTCCTTTTATCCTCTATTTTAGCGCGACCAGACTACAAAAAAAAACCATTTTGCGCATGCTGGGAATCAAACCTCAGCCCTCTTCCTGCTGCCTAGCGCCTCTGGCCACTGGGCCAGGCGCTCTTCTTTATGCCCAATCTTGCCCAATTTATTTTTAAGGCCTTATGCCCAGATTTCCTTAAGAGGAAAAGTTTAAGAATTTTTGCTAGAGCCCTGGGCCGAGCCCAGGACTTTTCCCACACTATAACCCTTCGTAAATTATTTAAACACTAAACTTAAACAATAATAATAATTTTTTTAATAATAATATTTAAAACTTCGAAATTACTCAGGCTGTCTTCCATCCGAACCCAGACTCAAAGCCCAATACTTCTAGGCCCAAAATTCAGGGTGTTACAGAATTGGTGTTTTATTTAATTATTAACCAAGGTTAAAATGGTAATTTGCTAAATTAATTAAATTAAACAAAACATAAGTAAAATAATGATTGTCATCTTCCTTTTTCTTTTGTTTTTCAATCGAAAGAAGCCATGGATATACCTTGAAGCTTTGCCAAGCTTCCATGTATGCATGTAAGTCTGTTTTAGCCTCGTTTCTATCTTTTATGTTTTTGAGATCGTTGCAATTAGGTCCAACTATCCCGTACCTTTGATTTTGAAATTGTTTAAGATCTTGAATGATGACATTGGTGAATATATGTTATTTTAGTTATTAAATGATGAATTTGAAATTTTGGTTGATATTTAAAAGTATTTTATTAAGTAATTTTGATGAATATTTCAATTAAGGACTAAATTGTTGAAATAGCAAAATACAAGGATTTGAGGTAAAATTGTTGCAAATGTAGGCTGATATGGGTGCCATGAATATTCAGCTGTCATAATTTGGCATTAAAAATGGTTAACTTTGGATTAGGGTCAGGGACTAAATTGAATAAAAGTAAAACTTTAGGGGTAATTTTGTAAAAAATGTCAAAATGACCAAATTGCATGAAATGAATTGTTTTGTAAAAATGTAAAAAATGACCAAATTCAATATATTAATTTAGATCAAGATCAACTAGAAAATTGAGGAAAATGAGAAATTACCAAAATACCCCTAAACTTTTGTATATTTGCAATTTGGCCAGGTAAGCTTGTATAAATTGTACTATGTATATTTTTGATTAAATTGAATGTTATTATATGAATTTTATTATAAATGAATCAATATATATATATATATATATATGTTATTATATAATTTATCTTATAATGAAACAAGGGAAATTCAACGACGTACGATGACTATCGAGTCTCGTTTGAACCTTACGAATATATAGGATACAAATGATACATCATTATATATATATATATATATATGTTATTATATAATTTATCTTATAATGAAACAAGGGAAATTCAACGACGTACGATGACTATCGAGTCTCGTTTGAGCCTTACGAATATATAGGATACAAATGATACATCATTAGGTTTACCGTGTTTCGAGTGCTGGTCCTTAATGTCCTATCGGTGGCTGAGTTTCTAGCATGTGTTGCAGTTACTTGACAGTTTGTGTGAGCAGCACTGTGTAGCTATGTTCCGACCTACAGCTTGTGTGAGCAGACCCAGGTTACCATGTTTTGGGTGCTAGTCTTGAATGTCGTATCGATGGTGTAACACCCCAAACCCATATCCATCACTGGAATAGGGTTATGGAGCATTACAAGAGTTTACGGTAACACCCTGAATTTGGGCCTAGAAGTATTGGGCATTGAGCAAGGGAACAGTTGGGAGACGACACATAGGTGTTTAGTTTTGCAAGATAGTGACATCAATAATGGTTTGTTTGAGTGGTTTAGGAGTGTTTGAGAGTGTTGGAGGAGTCTTGGGTTCAAACCTGGGCTTTAACAAAAATTTTGTTTGTCCATAAAACCCTGGGTGTTGAAGTGTATGCCTTATAAATTATTTTGGTTAAAATGTGACACAAAGAGCCTAGTGGTCTAGTGGTAAGGTGGCGTGATGTGTAACTGCAAGGTCTGAGGTTCAAGTCTTGGCGTGTGCAGAATTTTTGGTTTTTATTAAACAAACCTGGACATTGGCATGTACACTTTATAAAATATTGAGGATAAGTTATGACACAAGGAGCCTATTGGCTTGATGGTAAGTGGTATGATAGAGCTTCAAGGGAGGTTGGTGTTCGAGTCATGCCTTGAGCAAAAAGGTATTTATTTTGCTTCTATGGCCAGGGGAGAAGTAGAGGTGGATTGAAACACTACGAAGGTGGTTGAAACTTGAATTGGCCAAAGTGAGGATTATGGAGAAAATCTAGGAAGGGGTTGAGGAGTAAACCAAGGAGTGATTTATGGAGGAAAAGTAGGAATTTGAATGGGAAGGGGAGTTGTGCCGAATATGGTCTCTAGGCTTGGGGGATTTCAGTTTTGGAAAAGGTGGAATTAGGCATTTTTCTAGGTGTGCCGTTTGGTGATATCTGGTGTAGTATTCGATTGCCTTGATTCTTTTCATTCATTTTGTCAATTGCCGAATCATTTTTCTTTGTTACTCCTCATTGCTTCATCTTTTCTCTGCTAGTCTCGGCTGATTATTTGGTGGCCTTATTGTTTCTCCTTCTTTCGCTTAGGCAAGTCTTGTTTTGCTCTCACTTTCAGTCTCATTCAAGTCTTCTCTTCTTCTTTCTCTTAACCTAAACCGATCCTCTTTTGTCCACTTACATTTGTCATAGTTTTTTCTACATACCCTTTTGTTAGTCAAATACACCATAGCCATATCCTGATTCTTTTTCTTTTAACTTTCCATTTGGGACTTGGTGGCTAACTTCCTCATTCTTCCTCTCCTACTCAAGTTTCAATGTGACAGCATTTCTCCATCGAATTAGTAAGTACGCTCGTTATCTTTTTGGTTTTCTCATAATAGTTACCTATTCGCTTCCTTCTTGTACCGATTTTAACCAAATAATCCCTTTTTCTTTATTTGTTGAACTCTCCCTCTTATCTTTTAATGTTATTTGGATTTTCTTGAAGCTCTTGAAGAGGAAAGGAGATTTTCAAGTGTGTGAAAGTGTTCAAAAACCTCCTTTCGCAAATCGATTGAGTAGTGGAGGTAAATTGGTTATTAGCCGGTTGTTCTTTAATTGTTGTGATGGGGTTTTAAGTCGTACTCTTGTAATGATTAGATCTAATATGATTCTTTGCTAAGCAAATATTTGACAAGGACGTGAAGTCAATTCCTAGCCAACGATCTAAGAACGATAAATTATGCTCAATCGATCAAGGTTTGGTGTTCAAAGGGTTTCGCACGCTTCGTAAAAACAGGTGTGTAGCACTACCCTGTATCTGACAAACGGTTGAAAAGCCGAAAGGTGTGTTCTAACACTGTTTAAACTATAGATCGGCAAAAGCTAAAAAGTTAAAAAGTCAAAAGATTGGGCTTTGAGGTCACATGGGCGTGCGAACGTACAAGTGATTCACCGAGCCCACGAAATATGGGCATACAACGATTAAGGCTGTAATGGGCCATGTCGGGCCGAAATGGGCATGTGGGCCCAATGGGCTCGTGGGGCCCACACGGGTAAATCTCACGACATATGGTAAATTTTGGACTGGGCTGTGTTGTAACATCCCGAAATAGGGCCTAATCGGAATAGTGGTTTCGTAACCACAAATCCGAGATAGAAATAATTATTTTATAATTATTCTGAGGTTTATATTATGATTGCATGATAGTGTGAAGATTTCATGAAGAAATTCCATACGTAAAGTGCTTAACTTGGAATTAGGGACTAAATCGAATAAATTGCAACATTTAACCTATTGAGCAATTATACATAATATCATCTAGCATCATAAACTTTCTTTACTTCTCACTTACTACCTTCTTTCTTACCTGACCTTTCGTTATTCATAAACATAATCTAACTTCCCTTTTGCTGGTAGTTCACTGAATTTAACTTGCACAATGACCTGTTGAACCACTCGGAATACTAAGGATATTCGGGTTATTCCTGTCTGATAGTATACTGCCAATGCCATGTCCTTGACATGGTCGTACATGAAATGTTCCTGTCTCCAAAGCCATATATACTATATGGACTTACATGGCTCATTACTGTCCTGTCTCCAAGGCCATATACACGATATGGGCTTACATGGCGCAATACTGTCCTGTCTCCAAGGCCATATACACGATATGGGCTTACATGGCGCAATACTGTCCTGTCTGTTAACCCAAATCCCCTAACATTCCTAAGGTTCAAGCGGGGCTTTCTGATACTTTCTCTCTGTCTTCTCTTCTTCGTTTCGACTTTGAATATTTTCATAAAGTAAATATATAAATGCTGGAATTTAACAACATCAATGTAAAACAATGAAATATTGCATTTATTTACCGTAAACTTACCTCGATACAATTTGTGACTAAATTTTACAATTTAATCCTTTACTTTTTCTTTTCCCCGATCTACCCTTGAGTTCCGTTCTTCTTGATCTATAATAGCAAATTTAGCTTATTTAATACTCACATTTATCAAAACCGTTAACGAGATTGTTGCGGAAGGATGTTAAGTTCGAATGGACTGTGAAGTGTCAGCAAAGTTTTGATAAGTTAAAGGCATTGTTGACTGAAGCCCCCATCTTAGTACAGCCAGAACCGGGTAAAGAATTTGTGATTTACAGTGATGCATCTTTGAATGGGCTCAGTTGTGTACTTATGCAGGAAGGAAAGGTGATTGCTTATGCCTCTAGACAATTGAAACCACATGAGAAAAATTATCCGACGCATGATTTGGAGCTAGCTGCGATTGTGTTTGCATTAAAGATTTGGAGGCATTATTTGTATGGTGAACGGTGCCGGATATTCACCGATCATAAAAGTTTGAAATACTTGATGACTCAAAAAGATTTGAACCTGAGGCAAAGAAGATGGCTAGAGTTGATTAAAGATTATGAGCTAGTGATTGATTATCACCCAGGTAAGGCAAATGTAGTTGCTGATGCTTTAAGCAGAAAACTCTTATCTACATTGCGAGCTTTGAATACCAATTTGGCCATGTCAGATGATGGTTCTATTCTAGCTGAATTGAGAGCTAGACCGATATTTCTTAAAGAAATTTATGAAGCTCAGAAAGATGATAGTGATTTACAAGCTAAAAGAGTTCAATGTGAGTCAGGCATAGAGTCAGATTTTTGGATTGGTTCTGATGGTTGTTTGATGTTTAGAGACAGA
Source organism: Gossypium stocksii (assembly GCA_020496765.1). Lineage (NCBI taxonomy): Eukaryota > Viridiplantae > Streptophyta > Magnoliopsida > Malvales > Malvaceae > Gossypium > Gossypium stocksii. Next base: position 52,078,547 of record CM035624.1, read on the forward strand.
ATATGTGTACCAAAGAATGATGAGCTTATTCGAAAGATCTTACAGGAAGCACATAGCAGTTCTTTGTCTATTCATCCGGGTAGTACAAAGATGTATAATGATTTGAAGAAATTGTACTGGTGGGCAGGAATGAAAAGAGATATTTCAGAGTTTGTTTCCAGATGTTTAATTTGTCAACAGGTAAAGGCCGAACATCAGGTACCCTCGGGTTTATTGCAGCCTGTACTAGTGCCGGAGTGGAAATGGGACAGAGTTACTATGGATTTTGTAACAGGGTTGCCGTTAACACCGAAAAAGAAAGATGCAGTTTGGGTTGTAATTGATAAGCTAACTAAGTCGGCTCATTTTATCCCAGTTCGTATTGATTATTCACTTGACAGGTTGGCTGAGTTGTACATTTCAGAGATAGTTAGGCTGCATGGAATACCACTATCGATCATTTCAGACAGAGATCCGAGATTTACTTCACGGTTTTGGAAAAAGTTACAAGAAGCTTTGGGTACAAAATTGAGTTTCAGTACGGCTTTTCATCCTCAGACCGACGGTCAGTCAGAGAGGGTTATTTAGATACTTGAAGATATGCTTAGATGTTGTGTGTTAGAATTTCAAGGCAGTTGGGAAAAATATTTACCATTGGTAGAGTTTGCCTATAATAATAGTTACCAGTCGAGTTTGAAGATGGCACCCTATGAAGCTTTGTATGGACGCAAATGTCGTACGCCTTTATACTGGACAGAGCTTAAAGAAAGCCAGATTTACGGAGTTGATCTAGTTAAAGAAACAGAAGAAAAAGTGAAAGTTATCAGAGATTGTTTGAAGGCAGCTTCAGATAGGCAGAAGTCATATGCAGATTTAAAAAGAAAAGAGATTGAATATCAGGTTGGCGACAAGGTATTCTTAAAAGTATCCCCGTGGAAGAAAGTTCTCAGATTTGGCAGGAAAGGCAAGTTAAGTCCTCGTTTTATTGGACCGTTTGAAGTGATTGAGAGAATTGGGCCATTAGCATACCGATTAGCTTTGCCGACTGAATTAGAGAAGATTCATAATGTGTTCTATGTGTCAATGCTACGACGTTATCGGTCAGATCCGTCGCATGTGATTTCTCCGACAGAGGTTGAGATTCAACCAGATATGACTTATGATGAAGAACCAGTAAAAATTCTAGCTCGTGAGGTAAAGCAATTAAGGAATAAAAGTATTGCTCTTGTGAAAGTCTTATGGAATAGACATGGGGTGGATGAGGCTACATGGGAACCCGAAGAGGCCATGCGAAAACAGTACCCAAACCTCTTCATAGGTAAGATTTTCGGGGACGAAAATCCCTAAAGGGGGGAGAAATGTAACATCCCGAAATAGGGCCTAATCGGAATAGTGGTTTCGTAACCACAAATCCGAGATAGAAATAATTATTTTATAATTATTCTGAGGTTTATATTATGATTGCATGATAGTGTGAAGATTTCATGAAGAAATTCCATACGTAAAGTGCTTAACTTGGAATTAGGGACTAAATCGAATAAATTGCAAAACTTGCATTCTAGAAGTTTTTATTATGAAATTGTTTTGGAATACTAATTAGGAGGGTTTAAATAGCAATTTGACCCATTTCTATGTTCATGGACAAAATAGGACATGGATGGAATTTTTGAAAGTTTAATAAGGAAGGGCATTTTGGTCATTTGGTTATTAAATGAAATAAAAAAAGGGAAAATAACACAAAATTCATCATCTTCTTCATACGTTGCTGCTGAATTTTTCTCTCCACCATAGCTAAGGGTTCTTCAACTTTCAAGCTTCATAGTAAGTGCATCCAAGCCCCGTTTTTAATGATTTTTATATTTTTGAAATCCCGGTAGCTCGACAAAGCTTATGCTAGCAATAATTTAAGTTAGGAATCAAATTGGGAAAAATACCCATAGGTGAAATTTGTGTATTTTGATGTTTTATGATAGAATATGAGGTTTTAAATTATGTTAGACAACTTGAGCTACTCGGTTTTAGGTAAAAACGAGTAAAAGGGCTTAATTGGTAAAAATACCTATTGTACATAAGTGTATGTTATAGTAGGAATTTGAAGATGATATTGGTAAATAAATGATCAGCATGTCTTAAAATACAAGAATTTGTGATAAGTTTTGATTTCCGAGCCTTGGGGCAAAAGTGTAAATATGCAAAAGTTTAGGGGCAAAAATGTAATTTTGCCAAAATTTGAAAAAGGGCTGTTTTGATAAATGTGAGTATTAAATAAGCTAAATTTGCTATTATAGATCAAGAAGAACGGAATTCAAGGGTAGATCGGGGAAAAGAAAAAGTAAAGGATTAAATTGTAAAATTTAGTCACAAATTGTATCGAGGTAAGTTTACGGTAAATAAATGCAATATTTCATTGTTTTACATTGATGTTGTTAAATTCCAGCATTTATATATTTACTTTATGAAAATATTCAAAGTCGAAACGAAGAAGAGAAGACAGAGAGAAAGTATCAGAAAGCCCCGCTTGAACCTTAGGAATGTTAGGGGATTTGGGTTAACAGACAGGACAGTATTGCGCCATGTAAGCCCATATCGTGTATATGGCCTTGGAGACAGGACAGTATTGCGCCATGTAAGCCCATATCGTGTATATGGCCTTGGAGACAGGACAGTAATGAGCCATGTAAGTCCATATAGTATATATGGCTTTGGAGACAGGAACATTTCATGTAAGACCATGTCAAGGACATGGCATTGGCAGTATACTATCAGACAGGAATAACCCGAATATCCTTAGTATTCCGAGTGGTTCAACAGGTCATTGTGCAAGTTAAATTCAGTGAACTACCAGCAAAAGGGTAGTTAGATTATGTTTATGAATAACGAAAGGTCAGGTAAGAAAGAAGGTAGTAAGTGAGAAGTAAAGAAAGTTTATGATGCTAGATGATATTATGTATAATTGCTCAATAGGTTAAATGTTGCAATTTATTTGCTTGTAAGCTTACTAAGCCTAGTGCTTACCCCTTTATTTTCTTTCTTATTATAGTTCTTGCCAAGCTTACTCGGGGATCGAAGGAAACGTCGGAGTTCAGATCACACTATCAAAGGAATCATTTTGGTATAACTAGACGTTTCATTTTGTGTATGGCATGTATAGGGACTTAGTCTTTTATGGAATGATATGTTCAATATATGGTGTGTAAATGCTTGGAAGTGAATAGCTAATGAAATGGCTAACCATGTATGTGTTTAATGGTATGAATGCTTGAATAATAATTACTACATGGGAACTATGAAACATGAGGAAGTAGTTTGAAAACAGATGCAAACAGCAGCAGTGACGTGAATTTGAAAAATCACTAAAAATAGTAGGAATGGAATTAAAAGGTGAATAAGGTATGAAATTAAAGCTTAATGAGTCTATTTTCATGTGGACGAAACAGAGTAGGAAAAAGAGTTGTATATTATGAGAAATTTTCATTTGAGTGAGACTGCTCTAGATTGACTCTGTGATCCCCTGTTCTGACTTCAAAAATTCACTATAAATTGCACAAAAATAATTATGTATTATATTTTATATGCCTAGATTCCTTATTGAGTCTAGTTTCTAATGAAACAAACGGCATGCCTATTTGAATTCTGTACAGGGAATAAATTAATTCGTAGTGAACATAGGTCAGAGCAGTTGAACTGGGTAACAGGGGAGACTTTAACTAATAAACTGTACTAATTGGCTAAGTCAAAAATTCTAGAAAAAAATTAGTAGACAGATATATGAGTCTAGTTTTAGGGAAAATTTATGGATCTTGATTTCGAGTTTTGGAACTCGAGATATGAATTTTTAAGTGACCTTGATGCAGAAAAATAGTTATTCCGAAAATTTAAATAAGTGGTTTAAAGCTGTTTAAAAGGTAAGATAAGTTTAGTAACACCTCATGTTCGACTCCGGCGAAGGTATCGGGCGTGGGGCGTTACATGTGTAGTTTGCATGGCCGTGGTTAATTCTGGGCTAGTGGGCCACACGAGCGTGTGGGCCTACTTGGGCCGCATAATGGGCCTTAGGCCCAATTGCATTGTTATGATTGTTAGGGTGCACGAGATGATCGTAGACCTTTTGTTGGGTCGATAGGTGAGTCTAGACCCATTCTGATGGAAATGACCGAATTACCCCTAAAGGGTAAAATGACTGCATTACCCCTAGAAGGTAAAATGACCGAATTACCCCTGAAGGGTAAAATGACCGTAATACCCCTGTAGGGTAAAATGACCGTAATACCCCTGTAGGGTAGAAAGACCGATATACACTTGTAGGGTAGAATGGCCGTAATACCCCTATAGGGTAAAATGACCGTACTACCTCTGTAGGGTAAAATGATCGTAATACCCCTGTAGGGTAAAATGACCATAATACCCCTGTAGGGTAGAATGACTATTATGCCCTTATGTGATGTTTGATTGATTGAGCTTGTTATGTGATTTTTATGTGCTTTGCATACATGCACGACATACTGCATGGTTTGGGATAATGATACGGAGGAAGTACTGATCTGTTAGGGTTACACAGGTCTCACGAGATGACTATGGACCCATGAAAGGCTTAAAGCTGTATATTTGCATTGATCTGTTAAGGTTGCATGGGTCGCACGAGACGATTGTGGACCAACCGATGGCCTTGTGCCATACCTACTATCGATGTCTTAGTGCTGTTCATTTTATCGATGGCTTTGTACCACGCATACCATTAATGGCTTTGAGTCGCTACTGATGGCTTTGTGCCACTATTGACAGCTTGAGCCGTTACTAATGGCTTTGTGCCACTATTGATAGCTTGTGCTGCTACTGATGACTCTGTGCCATCCTGATCATGGCTCTGTGCCATCTTATTTATGGCTCTGTGCCATTCTGCTTATGGTTTATAACCATTCTGTTTATGGCTTTTGGTCATTCAATATACAGGCAGCTTTGCTGCGATACTAGTTAGTGCCACAACCGGTGCTAACTCTTGGTGTGTTGGTTGGGTGGGTTGATTTTATCCTCGCAGTAAATATAGGGTTACATGGGATATCATGCATCACGCATCATACATACTGCTTTCTGATTCTTTTTCTATAATGGGCTCAAGTCGGATTGTGTCAGTATTCTGTTACTGATTCCGTTACCGAATTGGGCTAAAGCCTAATTGATACTGAAACTGTATAGGGCTTAGGCCCAGATTGTTATTGCATTTTTGTATGACTGACTGTTCTTTTTATATAGTAGGGGATTACACACTGAGTTTTCGTAAACTCACTTAGTTTTTAAATTGTCTAGGTAATCCCCACCGTTAGGTGGACCAGTGCTATGAGGGACTCGGAGATGGCTACACAACTGCTTATGTTTTTCTATTTTGATTATTTACTTATAAGTACTTTAATTTTGGTTTGGTTTGTAATAAGGCCTCTCTGAAACTTTTGGACTTTAATTTAGGGTTTTACTAGATTAAGTTTTATATTTGCTAGTATTAGGACGCGGTTCTTCCAAAATGATAACTGTTTTCAAAACATTACGTTTCCGCAACACAAATTTTTAACCTTCCGCAGCGAACCGTGTTTTAAAAAGTAATAAATTGGTTAACAAATGACTAAGAATTAACAAAGGGGTTTTAACCTTTGAACAAGATTTAATCAACAAGATCAAGTTTTCAAAAGACACTCCAATGTGACACATCTAGATTCGACCATAACGTCTAGGCCGGGCTTGGGGGTGTTACATTTAGAAAATAAATAGTGAAAAATTCCAAACATTTCACATCATATAATATTCATGTCAAGAACTAAGTGAAATCAAACATATTGTCCCTTATATGAGCCCTCGAGGCTTAAAATGCGCATTAGAAACAAGTGGGGGCTAAATCGAATACTCAAGGAATTCTTCAAAAAACATTGAAAATTTTCAAAGCTGCAGGGGTAACACAGCATTATGGCTAAACTGTGTGACTCACATGGTTAGGAGACACGCCCGTGTCTTAGATCGTGTGTGCATTTTAAATAGGGACACACAACTGAGTCCCAGCCTGTGTCTGTGCTCGTGTAACTCTCTGACTTGGGCCATACGGCCAAACCACATGCCCTTGTGTTAGGCCATGTGAGCATACAGACCTACGCAATTTAAAAGAACAGGGGACACACGACTGTGTCACCTGGCTATGTATCACACATGGTTGAGACGCACGCCCGTGCCTCTACCTGTGTGGACGAAAATAGGCCAATTTCCACACCACATTTCTCACCCAATTTGACATCAACCTAACCCAACATTTTTGCACATCAACAAACCATAACAAGGCATTCAAAACAAGCCACAATCAAGTCTTAAACATGAAATATCATCACATACAACCAATATGCCCTTAGGCACCTCAAGTGACAACTTAAACGCATGTCAACCAAGTATCTCAACTTACCTAAATGACCAAATCATATATGCATATTCAAGCCACATTTTACTTTCTTTCATTCTACAAAATCAATTACACATCAAACATGGTAAGGTCACTTATATACACATCAAAGTATACCAAAAAATGGTTAACCTCAACAAAACATTTATATGCCATCACAGGCCAAAATAACCATACATGCCATTATAACCTGAATTAATTTACTGAAAGTACCAAAAAGGACCAATGGATAGTGTGAAATAGCTCCGACCAGCTTCCAACCCTTACGAGCTTTCGAATTATTATAAAACATGAAAAATAACATAGAGTAAGCATTTAAGCTTAGTAAGTTCGTATAACACAAAATTTAACTTACTGTATATCTATAAAATAGGTAAGTAAATAAAGCATATCTCAATCAATTTGGCCAAATGCCTAAACACATGATCACCAACATATTAGCCATGAAAATCACATATAAAATCCAACACACATGGTTGAATTCATCAAATAATCATATTTCATGTATTTCATATAAATACCAGTAATAGTTCATATCGAACTCATATAATCTCGTAACAGAACTGTGCTCATTGAACCATTTAGAATACCGTTGGATACATGGGTAGTACACACAAAGTGTACTTAACTATAATCCATCAATTCATGTACATGTACATGTATGCTCATACGAGTTGTAAACACGAAGCTCATGTGAGCTGAATAATAGGAAGCTCATGCGAGTTGAATAATAGGAAGCTCATTCAAGCTATGGTGTGTCCGCAACACATGCAGGACCCAAACCAAATCAGTAACCGTAATGACATTTCATTTGTATGCTACAAATTTCTAAGGTTCAAACGGGACTTAATAATCGTAAGATATGCGATCAGTATTTATACATGGAAATTATACAAATCACTAACAATCAATTCAATTTAAAACATATCAATACTCTATTTAATTACACAAACTTACCTCGATAAGTGTACATAGATACGAAGGTAACTAATCAGATATTTTCTCTTTGAATTTAATCTCTAATTAATAATTCCATCAAATTTTTCTTTACAATAGTTGTTTATATAACAGCAACCATTCATTTTCTATCATCAAACTTCAAAATTCAAGCATATTCACCAATGGCAAAACCCTAATACTTTAACAGTTTTGCAAATTAATGCCCGAGCTAGCTAGGTTAAGCTAGTACGATCTTGGAAACATAGAAATCATCTAAAACGGGACAAAGATTCATACCTAATTGAGCAAAATAAGCTTGCCCAAATTCAAGCTTCCTTGGCTAGGTTTCTTTCCTCTTTTTTTTTAGTGGATGATGATGAGAATAGATTATTTTATTTTATTTATTATAACTTAAATCAGTAATTTCCAAAATTACCCTTAATAATTTATTCAATTTCCAATGATGACTACTCATGCTTAACCACTAAGCACTTTAATGGCCTATTTACTATATAAGGACCACCAATTTAAAATTCTATAGCTATTTAATAACTTTAACTATTAGAACACAACCTTTGCACTTTATTCAATTTAGTCTTTTTTATCAAATTAGGTATGGAAATGGTAAAATTTCTTAATGAATTTTTTATATAATATTTCTATCATACCGTAGACCATAAGATAATATTAAACTAAATTTTCTGTTTTTAGATTTTTGGTCCTAAAACCACTGCTCCGATTTAACTGAAAACGGGCTGTTACAACTCTCCTCCTTAAAGAAATTTTTGTCCTCGAAAATCTTACAAGAAAAGAGGTTCGGATATTTTTTCTCATAGTTTCCTCAGGTTCCCAAGTAGCTTCTTCTATTTTGTGTCGTTTCTAGAGAACTTTTACTAAAGCTATGTTTTTATTTCTCAATTTTTTCACTTCTTGTGCCTAAATTCTGATCTATTCCTTCCTGTATGTCATGTCAGGCTAAATCTCGACATCTTGGAGAAATGATATGTGAAAGGTCAGATCGATACCTTCGTAACATAGACACGTGGAAGACATTATGGATTCTTTTAAGTTTTGATTGTAAAGTTAATCGGTACGCAATAGGTTCGATTCTCTCAGTAATCTCATACGGCCCCATAAATCGCGGACTCAGCTTTCCTTTACGACCGAACCGAAGAACTTTCTGCAAGAGGAAACTATACTCTGTTACCGACTTGAAACTCCATATCTTTACGTTTAAGATCCACATAAGATTTTTAACGATTTGTAGCTATTTTTTTAGCTATCTCAGATCACTTTCACTTCTTCCTTAGTCTCACAAATCAAATCAACCCCGTGTATCTTTTTCTTACTAAGCTCAGTCTAATATAACGGAGTTCGGTATTTGTGACCATACACAGCCTCATACGGTGCCATATTTATGCTTGACTAAAAACTATTATTAAATGCGAATTCGACTAACGTCAAATATTTCTCCCAATGGCCTTCAAACTCTAAAACATAACATTGGACCATATCTTCAAGAATTTGAATCACACGCTCGGATTGACCATCAGTCTGAAGGTGAAATGCGGTGCTAAAATGTAATAGCGTGCCCAGAGCTTCCTGTAACTTTTTTCCAGAACCGCGACATGAACCTTGGATCTCTATCTGAAATAATAAAGACCAGCACTCATTGTAGTCTGAGAATCTTCGAAACATATAACTTAGCTAATCTGCCAAGTGAGAAATCTGTACGTACTGGAATAAAATGTGCAGACTTCGTCAAACAATCAATGATAACCCAAATGGCATCTTTCTTTTTCAGAGATAAGGGGAACCCCGATACAAAATCCATAGTAACTCTATCCCATTTCCACTCTAGTATCATCACTGGCTGTAATAGTCCTGAAGGTACCTGATGTTCAGCTTTAACTTGCTGACATATCAAACATCTAGATACTAAATCTCATGTTTCATTCCCAGCCACTGGTACATCTATTTCAAATCATTATACATTTTATTACTCCCAAAATGAATAGACAAGCTACCACTATGAGCTTCATGCAAAATTTTCTGTATAAGCTCTAGATTTTTCGGTACACAAACTCTACCTCTGAATAATAAACAATCACCAGGTCCTATATGAAATTCTGAATAAGAAGTCGACTCACACTATACCCGTTTAGCTAACATCTCATTATCACATTTCTAAGCTTCACAGATCAGTTGTAAAAACATTGGTTTAGCTTTTAACTCAGCTAAAATCGACCCATCATCAGATAATGATAGTCAGGTATTCATCGCTCACAAAGCAAACAAGGATTTTCTACTTAAAGCATCAGTAACTACATTTGCTTTTTCGGGATGATAATCAATAACTAACTCATAATCTTTCAATAGTTTGAGCCATCTACGTTGTCTCAGATTCAAATCTTTCTGCGACATCAGATACTTTAAACTCTTTTGATCAGTAAATATATGACATTTTTCGCCAAAAAAATGGTGTCGCCAAAGTTTCAATGCAAATACAATAGCTGCCAACTCTAAATCATGTGTCGGATAGTTCTTTTCATGTGGCTTTAACTATTTGGAAGCATAAGCTATTACTTTACCTTCTTGCATCAAAACAAAACCTAATCCGTTCAATGATGCGTCACTAAAAATCACAAATTTCTTACCTGATTCAGGCTGAATTAGAACTGGTACTTCAGTCAATAGGGCTTTCAACTAGTTAAAACTTTGCTGACATTTATCAGACTATTCAAATTTCACATCTTTTTGTAATATCCGTGTCATCAGTGTAGCTATTATAAAAAACCCTTTTACAAATCTCTGGTAATAACCAGCTAATCCCATAAAACTTTTGACTTCAAATACGTTTCTTGGTGGTTTCCAGTTAACAATCTCTGAAATTTTATTTGGATCAACTCTAATGCCTTCAGCCGATACTATGTGTCCTAGAAAACCAACTTTCCGAAGCCAAAACTCACATTTGTTAAATTTAGCAAACAATTGTTTGTCTCGCAAGATTTGCAGAACAATTCTCAAATGCTCGGCATGTTCAGTCTCATCTCGAGAATATATTACAATATCATCAATAAATACCACGACAAATCTATCTAAATATGGTTTGAAAATTCTATTCGTCAAATCCATAAACACTGCAGGTGCGTTAGTTAAACCAAACAGCATCACAAGAAATTCATAATGTCTGTACCTAGTTCTGAATGTTATTTTCAATACATTTGTATCTTTTGCTCGTAACTGATAATAACCAAAACAAAGATCAATCTTCGAGAACATTGTGGCACCTTTCAACTGGTCAAACAAATCATCAATGCGAGGCAGCGGATATTTATTGTTGATTATAACTTTGTTGAGCTGATGGTAGTCAATGCATAATCTCATCTATCCGTCCTTTTTCTTAACAAATAGAACCAATGCATCCCAAGGTGAAAAACTAGGTCGAGCAAAACCCCTATCAGTCAACTCTTACAACAATGCTTTCAACTCTTTTAACTCTATAGGAGCCATTCTGTATGGTGTTATCGATATCGGTGTTGTTCTCGGTACAAGTTCTAGAGCAAATTCGATTTCTTTGACCAGCAATAATCTAGGTAACTCCTCTGGAAACAAATCAGGATACTCGCAAACCACTGGCATTGATTCAAGCTTCGACTCAGACACTTTAGCATCCAATACATAAGCAAGGTAAGCATTACAACCTTTTCTCAAATATTATTGTGCTGACATAGCTGATATCACAATAGGCAACCCATTCAATTTATCTGATTCAATATGAAGTATCTTACCATTCTAACATTTCAATATGATATGCTTTTGTCTAGAATTTACCACAGCATCATGCAGAGTTAGCCAATCCATGCCTAATATCACATCAAATTTATCAAACGGTAATAACATCAAATCAACCGGGAAACATAACCCCGAATCATTAACAAACAGTTCTCGCAAACCTTATCAACTAACACATATTGACCAAGAAGGTTCGATACTTCAACCATGAATTTAGTGGACTCAACAAGTAAATTTTTACTAGACACTAATTTTGTGCAAATATATGAATGAGTCGATCTGAGATCAATTTAAGCAGTTACATCAGTATCAATAATAGAGAAAGCATCGTAATAACATCTGGTGTAGAAGCATCTTCGCGCGCACGAATAGCATAAGCCTTAGCTGGTGTTTGTGTCTCAAATAAAGTCTTTCATCACACCATGACTACCACTCACATTTCCAGGATTATGAGGTGGTCTACGTCTGCAGCTGTGTTGCTCAGCCTCATAGTTTGAATATAATCTATTTTAGATTTCTCCGGGTAATCTCTAAGATAGTGGTCAAAGGAACCACATCTAAAACAAGATCCACTCTTTATTTGACACTTACCGAAATGTAGCTTGTTATAGTACTTGCATTTGGGTCTGGTGTTTCTAGCACTACCTACACTCGTTACAGATGTAGCCTGAGATTTAGGATCGGAGCGTTGGATACCTCTATCTCTACCGGAGTATCCCGCAGAAGTAGTAGAACGGTAGTGTTGTTCTTTAGATTTCTTCGATGCTGACTAGTATAACTTTTCGGTCAATCTCCTTTTCGAGTCTTTAGCTTCAATTTCAGCTTGTCTTTTCTCTTTACTCAACTCTTCAGCTTTATATGCTTGATCAACCAGTACAACAAGTTGTTTCAGCTTGAAGATCTCAACTAATAGTTTTATATCTTCGTTTAAGCCATCTTCAAACCGCTTACACACTACAATTTCAGTCAAAATACATTCTCGATCATATTTGCTCAATTGAACAAATTCTCATTCATATTTAGATACTGTCATACAACCCTGTTTAAGCTCTAAAAATTCTTTATGTTTTTGGTTGAGAAACCTATGATTGATGTATTTCTTTTGAAACTCGGTTTGAAAGAATTCCCAAGTGACCCGGTCTATTTGCACAATAGAAATCAACGTATTCCACCACTGATAAGCTAAATCTTTTAATATAGATACCGCACAATTAAAACATTTAGCCTATGAACAAGATAACCCATCACGAACTCTGATAGTTAAAACATTTAGCCTATGAACAAGATAACCCATCACGAACTCTGATAGTCTTTTCTAACTAAAGCTCAGCTCTCTCGGGATCATCCTCAGCTATAGCTCAGAATTCTTCAGCACTGTACTTACGGATCTTATCAACAGGATGATTACCAACTCTAATAGGTTCTGTACTTTGAGGAATAATGGGAACTGGTTGAGAAACAGGAGGGGTGAAGGTTGTTGAGCAATCGGGTTCGTTCGTACAAACTTTTTGAACCACTCATTCATCATCTGGAAGAAGGTTTCTTTAGCCTTTCCTCTCCAGCCCTCAGATACGGGCCTCGTACCACTCGAAGCTACTCTTTGAATGGAAACTTGAGCGTTACTCTCTACTTCATTTGAATCAGCTTGGTTGGATGACATTGCTATATGAAAACATGTTTTAAAACGGCCAAGAAATATCACACTATCATAGGTTATATAATGGCATGTATAGCTAAACTCGTATACGTTACGTTCAGTCCAAGAATTGACTGAACCATAGCTTTGATATCAATAAATGTAACACCCCTAACCCGTATCCGTCGCCAGAACAAGGTTATGGAGCATTATCAGAGTTTACAAAACAAATAGACAGAAATTTTAAACATTTCACATCATATAATATTCATGTCAGAAACCAATCGAAATCAAACATATTGTCCCTTGTATGAGCCCTCAAGGCCCAAAATGTGCATTAAAAACAAGTAGGGACTAATCGAATACTCAAGGAATTTTTCAAAAAACATTGAAATTTTTCAAAGCTACAGGGGTCACAAGGCTGCGTGGCAAGGCATGTGACTCACACGGTCAGGAGACACGCCCATGTCTCAGGCCGTGTGGGCATTCGAAATAAGGACACACGGCTGTGTCCTAACTCGTGTCCATGCCCGTATAACTCTCTCGCTTGTGCCACACGGCTAAACCACACACCCCTGTGTTAGGTAGTGTGAGCATACTAACTTACGCAACTTAAAAGATACAGGGAACACATGGCCGTGTCACCTGGCTATATGTCACACACGACTGAGACACACACCCGTGTCTCTGCCCGTGTAAACGAAAATACGCCACTTTCCAAGCCACATTTCTCACCCAATTCGACATCAACCTAACCCAACATTTTTGCACATCAACAAGCCATAACAAGGCATTCAAAACAAGCCACAATCAAGTCTTAAACATGAAATATCATCACATACAACCAATATGCCCTTAGGCACCTCAAATGACAACTTAAAGGCATGCCAACCAAGCATCTCAACTTACCTAAATAACCAAATTCATATGTACATATTCAAGCCACATTTTACTTTCTTTCATTCTACCATATCAATCACACATCAAACATGATAAGGTCACTTATATACACATCAAAATATACCAAAAACAAGCCATATACATGGTTAACCTCAACAAAACATTTATATGCCATCTTTGGCCAAAATAACCTATACATGCCATTATAACAAAATTAATTTACTGAAAGTACCAAAAAGGACCGATGGATAGTGTGAAATAGCTCCGACCAGCTTCCAAACCATACGAACTTTCGAATTACTATAAAACATGGAAAATAACATAAAGTAAGCATTTAAGCTTAGTAAGTTCGTGTAACACAAAATTTAACTTGCCGTATATCCATAAAATAGGTAAGTAAACAAAGCATATCTTAATCAATTTGGCCAAAAGCCTAAACACATGATCACCAACATATTAGCCATGAAAATCACATATAAAATCCAACACACATGGTTGAATTCATCAAATAATCATATTTCATGTATTTCATGTAAATACCAGTAATAGTTCATATCGAACTCAGATAATCTCGTAATAAAACTGTGCCCATTGAACCATTTAGAATACCATTGGATACATGGGTAGTACACATGAAGTGTACTTAACTATAATCCATCAATTCATGTACTTGTATGCTCATACGAGCTGTAAACGCAAAGCTCATGCGAGTTGAATAATGGAAAGCTCATTCGAGCTGTGGTGTGTTCGCAACACATGCAGGACCCAAACCAAATCGGTAACCGTAATGACATGTCATTTGTATGCTACGAATTTCTAAGGTTCAAACGAGACTCAATAATCATTAGATATGCGATCGGTATTTATACATGGCAATTATACAAATCACAAACAATCAATTCAATTTAAAACATATAAATACTCAATTTAATTACACGAACTTACCTCGACAAGTGTACATAGATACGAAGGCGACTAATCAGATATTTTCTCTTTGCTTTGATCTAACTTTGTACGAGGTCTGATAGGATCTATACAAATGAATTTAACTCATTTCATTATAATTCTCATTCAATTTAATCCAACATGAAATTTTGGCAAATTTACCCTTTTTCCCTACACTTTTAATTCCTTTGCAATTTAGTCCCTAGGTTCGAAAAATGAAATTCATACAATTTAACCCTTACTCAAGCCTAGCTAATTTTATGCATATTAATAGCAGCCCATATATTTCACAAAATTCATAAATTTTACCATAAATTTATCATCTTTTTCAATTTAATCCCATATTGATAATTCCATCAAAATTTTCTTTACAAAAGTTGTTTATCTAACATCAACCATTCATTTTCTATCATCAAACTCCAAAATTCAAGCATATTCATCAATGGAAAAACACTAATACTTTAACAATTTTGTAAATTAATCCCCGAGCTAGCTAGATTAAGCTACTACAATCTCGGAAACATAGAAATCATCAAAAATGAGACAAATATTCATACCTAATTGAGAAAAATACCGGATACACTATTCATTTTTTGGTGGATGGTGATGAGAATAAACTATTTTATTTTATTTATTATAACTTAAATCACTAATTTCTAAAATTACCCTTAATAATTTATTCAATTTCTAATGATGACTATTCATGCTTAACCACTAATCAATTTAATAGCCTTTTTACTATATAAGGACCTCCAATTTAAAATTCTATAGTTATTTAATACCTTTAGCTATTAGAACACAACCTTTGCACTTTATGCAATTTAGTCCTTTTTATCAAATTAGGCATGTAAATGGTAAAATTTCTTAACAAAATTTTTATACGATATTTCTATCATACTTTAGACCATAAAATAATATTAAAATAAATTTTTTGACTTCGTATTTGTGGTCTCGAAACCACTATTCTGATTTAACTAAAAATAGGTTATTTTCAAATGGCTGAGGTCCGACATTAGTTGCGGATACTCGACAGCTTGTGTGAGAGCATCATGTAGCTTACATTTCGATAGACAACTTGTGTGAGCAGACCCATTTTACAGCTCGTGTGAGCTACGACTATATGTTTAGCACATTTCGTGTGAGCTTTCCTATGTATCTGGTATTATTCTAAATGGTTTAACGGGCATGAAAAGAGATGAACTGATAAGGGTTCCAATTGATTTCACTATGATAATTATAGAAATGTATGATGTATCAATGATTTAGGTAAGAACATTCATGTTTATGAAAAGTATGATTTAAGTGATGCTATGTTTATGTCTTATGTGTTATGCAAATGAAATGGTAAAGAAAACGATATGAATTAAGACATGAAACTATATGAATATCCTTGAAATGGTGATACATGGAAATTATGTAAGTTAAGATGAGTAATAGATTCAAGTGATACATGTTGAGATTAAATGGCTATTCATGTTAATGTGCTTATGATTTGTATCATGTATGCTAATATGTTTGGTGTGAATGATTAGGCTTTGGCCAAGCTTTGTTGGATCATGCCATGTTAATTTATAGGTTATGCATTGTAATGGTAAGTGTCCAAATGGAAATATACTTGTGTTTTTGAAAGAGTGGTAAGGTTTAAAATTATGTAGTTTCTTATAAAATGATTTATCATGTGATTAATTCCTAAAAGAGTTATGTTTAAATGCACTAGCTTGTGGCTATTGTTGATGATATACTTGTGTTTTGTGTGTTATGCATATGAAACAGGGGTGGAAAGGTCACGAAATAGTAAGTTGATACTTGAAGTGTAAAATGATGAAAAGGGGAATGGTGAGTTGTTGAATATGGTTTCATGAATCTTACGGCATTGGTATAGGTTTACTCTTAATTTTTATAAATTTTATATTTGAAATTGATTAATATGACTAAAGTTTATAAGAGCTTACTAAGCACTCATTGCTTACGTAGTTGTTTCTCCTTTACTTTTCAAATTATCGAAAGCTCGATCGGGTTGGAAGTTCATTGGAGATCTATAACACTATCCAATAATTATATCGGTAGATTTTGATATCTTGGTTAAGGTTATAATGGCATGTATAGGTGAATTTATGGTTGATGATTAGTTGAATGTTAGTTGGTGTGTTTGGCATGTAAATGTCATTTTAGGTGATGTAGGATTGGTACATTTGGTGCCTTGTTGATATGTGTTAATTTAATAATGTGTTAAAGCATGTTTGAATGGCCAAAGTGATATCTGATTAATTGACCTCAACATGGTCAAGATATGTTATGTTCTGGAAATGTTTTGAATTTAATATGGTATGTTAGTTATATATTAATTATGTTATGTTTTGGCATGAAAACAAGTTAACTAATAATTGGTTAAATATGCACATGTATAGGTATTTTGGATGTTAAAGTAGCCATTTCTTTTGGCTTGTGTTTATGGTATTTTGGATGATAAAATTGGATTATTTTTGGCATGTATATAGATTTGGCCTTAAAGTGGTTGATATCTTAGTTCATGATTTTTGAATGATTAAAGATGGAATGGTGGTTTATGGTGTATGTTATAAATGTCTTGTAATATGTTTGAATATGGTGATTTGATACTTTTGTTATAAATGACAGATATATGGCTATTGGTGCTAGTTGTTAAATGGCACATTTGTTATCATTTGGTGTGTAATTGATAGATAAATCAGATGGTATGGTTTGATATAATTTTAATTAGAAGTTAGTGAACATTTTGGCCAATTTGAGTATATGGTTATACATGTTTAAGCGTTGAGATTGAGGTGCCCTTCGGGTATATTGGTTGTATGCTTATATACCTAATTTGAGTAGCTTGATGATGCATGTTTTTAGTGCAAATTAAAGGCTTGTTTATATGTGGAAATTGGATTGTAGGTATGTGCTAAATTCGGCAGGAAAAATGGCTTGGAAATTACCTATTTTTCATCCACACGGGCAGAGACACGGGCGTTTATCTCAGCTGCGTGTGACACACGGTCTAGCGACACGACCGTGTGTCCCCTGTAGCTTTTAAAGGGTTGCAAGTCAGGCTGTTACACGGCCTAGCACACGAACTAGCACACATGCGTGTGAGGTTATTTCGAAGGGTACACGGTCTGGCTCACGGGCATATGGCTTGGCCGTGTGACCCAAGTTAGTGAGTTACATGGGCATGGACATGGGTTGGGACACGGCCATGTGTCCCTACTTTGAATGTCCACATGGCCATGTGACCCCTACAGTTTAAGAATTTTCATCTTTTTTTCAAAAAATTCTAAATGTTTCCGATTTAGTCTTAATTTGTTTCTTATATTTTTTAGGGCCTCGAGGGCTCGTATAAGGGACAATATGTATGTTATCGATGGAATTTGCTAAGATTGATGATGTGAAGTAAGTGATTTATATTTTTGATTATGTTGAACTGTAATCTCTGGTAATGCTCTATAACCCTATTTCGGTGACGGATACGTGTTAGGGGTGTTACATTGTCTTTCTGTACTACGATCCAACCATGTAATGCCGCTTAGTATTAGTTAAATATTTAGACAACCAATGAGCAACATTTGCTTCTTTGTTGTTTTACGTGCAAAAAGCATTTGAGGACAATAATACAAAATATATTAATTTAATTCATGAATAATTTTAATAATTAAACTGTTCGAGAAAATTACAAGTGTACTTAAACGAAAATACTACACTTAGGCACTAAATCCAACATCCTATGTATTCAAATAATTTTATTAGAGCTTATTGGGGGCAAAAAGCTTATTTCATGTTATTAAGTTCCAACCATTTATGGCATAAACAAAATTGAAAAAAAGCCAATAAAACTAAATGATTATTCCCCTAAATGAGAAAAAGCCAATAAGACATGATTTGAGATAAAACTTATGATTCTGTATGCTCTTAATAAAGAAATGAGTATGAAATGTATGACTTGCATAAGGAACTAATGACCATAAGTTGAACTTATGTGTGAACATGTTAAGAGACTACGACTAAAAGGGGATAAATCTTGGGGTTAAATATTAAATGAAATTTTTGTTGGAAAAATTTGGTTTAGAAATCGATTGTTCTATTTATGATAATAAACCCTAATCAAATTAATATTTGTGCTTTGAGTTAAATAGTTTAAAACATTTTCCAATTTTAGAATAAAACGATTTTCTCTGCTAATCTCCTACTTTAGTTTGTTTAGTGTGTGGGCTCTAATTTCACAAATTGGACGCATATAAAAAAAATTATTAATATTTAGTGGAATATTAATTTTCTCAATGGCTAGAAATTGAAAAATAAACTCTCTCAAAATATAGTATTTACTTGAGAAATAAATCATGCTAGATTTTGACAGAGTGATGCTTAAGTGGTGTGTGTTTAACCTAACCAATGATATCCATATAGAGAGAAAGATACAAGTCTTAGTTAAACCATGAGTAGATAAATAATAATATTTTAATAAAAATACATGTAAAGCCTAACTAAGACACATGGGGGGCGACAACTTCCTATCAACACTAAGGTTGCCGTCCCTTGTTATGTAGATGCCTCTTGGCCTGTCTCATGTATTAGTATTTAATTATATGTGTTATTTAATCTTTAAACCATCTAACATAATTTTATCAATCTAGTAACTATTTTTCTATTTTAAAAATATTATTTATTTATTAAAATAAATGTAATTAATTTCCTAATTAAGTTATTTTCAATTCAATTTTAATTTTATTAAAATTATGAAAATTTTACTGTACTAAAATTTATAAGTAAATAATTTACCCTTCCAACTTTAATTGCTTACTAAATTAAAATATCTCCAATTCAAATGTAAAATTTAAAAATATTATATTTATATTGTTGTGCAATTTAAAATTTTGAAATAAATTTTAATTATAACATAAAAATTTTATTTTTAAAACTAGTTAGGATTGTTTAATATATCCCATGAAAAAAAAATTTTATGTAATTAACACGCAGCAAGAGTTAGGAACTCATGCCTGTTTTGCTAGCCAAGCGCGTTAATGCAAAAGTCAGGAATGATTCTATATTTTCGTATATTTGAAATTTAATTTTTTTTTATTTTTACATTTTAAAATTATAGATTTACTTTCAAATTATATATAACTACGGAGTATTTTAATTGAATGATATTGACTATTTAAATTAATTAATTACATTATAAAATATTAAACTAATAAATAATATTATAAAAATATAAAGACCAAATTATATTAAAAACTAAAAATAAATATTAAATCTCAATTTTAAGTATATTAAGACCAAAACTAAAAATTAACTATTTTTATAAAATGTAAAAAAAAATTAATTAATTAAAAGCACAGTGGGTGTGTGCAATGTGTCAATATGAGGAAAATCCTTTAGATATTACTTTAATATATAGGTATAGATAAAACGAAATTGAAAACACTTTTGGAAAAATAATATTAGGGATAACATGGGTTTAAACTAGACCTGATCTTGGTTCGGATCACCCACTTAAGTGTGAGGCCCACTCAAAAACTGGAAAGATTTAGAAAGAAATATAAGTTTGAAAAATTAACTTAGAAAAAAAATAAAACCCATTTTCTAAATAGGCCAAGTTTTGAGTAAGATTTTTTAGGCCAAGTCCGGCTTAAATTTAGCTAAAATTTTTTCATCATTGTTTACTAATATTTTGCTATTAGTTTATTATTAATTTTTGCTATTATTTTAGAGACATTTGTCTAGTTACAACTATTTTAGTATTATTTAAGTATATTTTTTTAATGTATTTTCAATTTGTTGGGTTTTTAGTGTATTTAATGTGTTATATTTTTTAAATTTATTTTTATATAAAAAAATTTTAATATGAACAGCCGAACCAAGCTCGAATTTAGCATTTTTATTTTAGTTAGGCTTGGACAAAATTTTAGGCGCTATTTTTTAGATAAACCTGAGCCTAAAATTTTCATTGATCCAGCCCATGATCAGGTCTAGTCCTCATCCTCTTTTCAAATATTATATTGATAAAAAATGAAAAATGAAATGGCATCAAAATTCAACAATACTAATCATTTAATCAAATTGCTTAAAATTAAAGCATAATGCAAGAAAATGGTTATTTCTTAATAGGTATGCATCTGGTTTACACATGAGTGGAAGTTTAAACATGAAAACCAGAATGAGGTATGCATGTTAATATGAAATATTTATCATCATCACCTACAGACCATGGCAATAAGTAAAACACAAAACAACCTGATGCTATCTTGAGACTATACATGATGGCTTCTGCTGCTTCAAAAAAAGGTGACAGTGGTAGAGATACGCGCAGCAAGAAGCTGGCACTTGGTTTCATCCTTGAATCTTCCACTGATCATAATATTGAGCAACCACCAGATTTTTTCTTCTTATTTTTCTTAGGAGGCTGGAGCACTACCTTAATGGCTGCATCAAACACTGCCTTCACGTTCTGCAGTAACAAGATTCCATCACATACAAACGGCTTCATCACAATTTTTTATTAAAAACCATGAAGAATATGACGAGAACATTTAACCTGCTGTGATTTTGCACTGCACTCGATGTAGGAAGAAGACTCTATCTGTTTCTTTAACTCCTCTCCCTTTCATGAACAAGTTACGCAAGATCAAATAATATTTTAAACAAGTGGAACATATTCTCATTGAAATATTATATACATATATGTACCTGAGCTGTAGAAATTGGCAGTGCACTAGGATGATCTGCCAAATATTGCGAATCATCCCGGAGATCTACAAGAGCAAATAGTAGATAACATGAGAACCTTTCATGAAATAGAAAGACTTCCACAAACATCAATATAAAATGATAAGTTTTTTTGTAAAAGATCTTTCACTTAGAGAATCAAACCTTTTGCAGTTCGGAAAAACAATATACGTAAGGATACCTCTAATAAAAGTGTAAGAAGCATACCAAGCTTAGTTCCGACCAGAACTATCGGAACACCAGGTGCATAATGGTTCAATTCAGGAATCCACTGATATGAAAAGCAACGTCAGCATTGAGATGGCATTACAGAGACATTTCATGGTGCACAAAATTATTATCTAGAGACAGAAGATATTCAAAGTTGAAACCTTCTTGGTAACATTTTCGTAACTGGCCTTGCTGATGAGAGAAAATGCAAGAATAAACACATCAGCCCCACGATAGCTCAGAGGTCTTAATCTATTGTAATCTTCCTGACCTGTTTCAAGGCAATCATTTCAAACCCAAGCAAGAAAGAAGTCAAACATACTAATAAGAAGGAACTGTAGAAGCTGTTTCCAAAATACCAGCAGTATCCCATAAACCTAAGTTGACAGTGCTACCATCCACCACAACATTTGCGCTAAAATTGTCGAAAACTGTCGGGACATAGTCCTGTTACCATAGCAATTATCAAAACAAACAAATATATCAATAAAGAAAATCAGTAAAACCTAAATCCCCAATCTTTGATTTTAATTTTGAGCGGAATTAACTTCAATTAACAGTTAAAAGATCTCGTTGCACATGATTTGCCTACAATGTAACCGCACTGGGCCCAATCTGATAGAACAAATCTCACAGAACAAAAACAATTTTAAACAACTATTCTTTCGTATTAATGGAACACAAATTTTCAGCTTGTATTATGGATTTCTTTATCTATCAGGGAAGCAAACGGGAATTTTTTTTTTAAATGATAAAAAAAGGGGTCAAAGCGAGACGCAACAAAGATCCGAAAATTCAGGAAAGAAGAGAGCGTAAAAGGCTGACCGTAGGGAAAGTATTGCTGGTGTAAGAAATGAGCAGGCAGGTCTTGCCGACGGCGCCATCGCCGACGGTGACACACTTTATGAATCTGGAGGCGCTCATTTTCCTTGGCCGGCGTAGGAATTAAAAGAAAATGAGAATAGCTAGTCGCCTAAAGAATACTCTTTCTTTAACTTCTTTATTTTCTTCCAAGAAACTGGGGGGCTGTGAGCTCCCCTTTCTCAGATTTGCTTCAGGGTACGGTGGTTGCTGTTAAAACAAAGAATAAGAGGACCATGGTTGTGTTAATGAACAAGTTGATTGGAGAGTCGAAGCATAGTGAAAGAGAGGAAAAGGGGAAATTTTTACAAAATGAGAGGAGATAGAAGAGAAACATAGGCATGACAGTTGTTCGGATTAGTTATTTTTTTGAATTATTCCTTTCTATTTGAAATTTGAATTTCTTTTTATAATATCTGTATTTATTTATTTATATATTATTGTCTCTAGAGGTGAGCATCAGCTGGGCCGGGCCGGACTGGGTCTGACAAAAAATTTAGGCCCTTTTATTAGGCCCGACTCCAGCTCGGCTCAAAAAATGGGCTTAAAATTTTACCCAAGCCTGACCTGGATAAAAATATTAAAATTTGGGCCCGGCACGCCCATATTAATTTTTATATTATTTTTATATAATTTTAAAATATATATAATACATCAAAAATATTAAAAATTTCAAAATAAATACTTCCCAACAAATTGAAAATAAATTTTAAAAAATACGTATACTTAAATAAACTAAGATAAATATAACTTAACAAGCAAATGTTTCTAAAATAATAACAAAATTAACAAATGTATTTAAAATAATAACAAAATTAATAATAAAATAAGTTTTATACAATATCCAAACAAAAACAATAAAATAGTAGCAACATAATAATAAAATGGTAGCAAAATAGGGAGAAAATAACAAGAAAATAATATTAAAAAAATCATATTTTTTTGTCAATAGTGATTTGGGCTGGGCCCGGGCCAAAAATGTCTTACTTGAGGCCCGGCCCGTTTTTTAAACAGGCCTTATTTTTTTTTGTTCAAGCCCATTTTTCGGGCCTATATTTTTACCCAAATTCTCTCACATTTCGGGCGGGCCTTCGGGCCTGACCAGGTGGCCCGGCCCATACTCACCTCTAATTGTCTTCTTTAAAAAATTTTATCAAAACACACACTTAATTAACCCTTTAAATTCTTAAATTAACTCATTTCACCGATGTTTGTTTTTCATCTTTACTTCAGCGAAAAGAAAAGAAAATGTTTTTTTTTTTAATTTTTAATGTTTGGAATGCACTTGAATAAATAATTGTTTAGGTGCAAATAAAAATAATTATAAAACATTATGAATAAATTTATAATTTTGTAACACATTATTAAATTTTATAAAAATTTTAAAAAATAAAAATTATATAAAATCCTTTAAAAAATCAATTCCAGGACAACCATATTTTCATATCTATTCTAAATGATTGTTTTCTCTAAATCAATATAAAGTTTTAAAAATTATTTTTAATTTAATAACTTTTAAATTATTGATTCTTTGGTCATTTGATTAATTTTTTATACATAAGACTCTATTTTAAATTTAATAGTGTTGAGTATCATTTTCTTTTTGTCCTCCTTTTGGAGTCCATTCTTTATATTTATAAGGTGCGGTTTCCTGTTGTGACGTACTAGGGACAACTAGGTGTCATGCATGATGACACATTAACCCCCAAGGGTGACACGTATTCTTAATGATACTCCTTGAGAAACTAAGTTAGTGAGCTAAATGTAAGCAAGTTGGGAGAAGGCGAGCTAGGTTGACGAGCTAGACAATGGCGAGCTCAGAATGACAACTTAAGGGAGGTGTAAAGCGAGGAAGGTTGGATAGGCGAGCTAGGTTGACGAGCTAGACGATGGCAAGTTGGGGAAGATGACCTAGGGGAGGTGTAAAGCGAGGAAGGTCGAGTCGGATATGGTTGGATCATGAGAGTGGGTTGGACCTCCAGTTGAGTTGTGGCGTGCTCTATAACAATTTGTGTAACACCCCTTACAGGAGTTCAACACCGGGACAGGGTACGAGGCATTACCGTACTTAATCCTACTTAAACATATAAACTCGGGCTATTAAATTCTATTCCCATTTAAAACATTTCATTCATTCTCTTAATATCCTTAATATGGGCCTACGAGGCCCAAAACATACATCGGGTGTGTTTCGGAACCAATCCGAAAACTTTCAGGCACTTAGAAAATTTTTGCTTGAAACAGGGCCACACGCCTGTGTAGGATGGGACACGCCCATGTGGTCACACACGCCCATGTCCCTAGCTCGTACTGAATTTATTTTTATTTCGAACCTACAAGGATATCTACATGGTGAGACCACACGCCCGTGTCTACAGCCCGTGTCCCTCACATGGCCTAGACACGCCCGTGTTCTCAACCCACGCTACAATTTGACTTTACCCAAAGCATACATTGGAATTTACACGGCCAAAGCACACGCCCGTGTGCTTAGCCCGTGTGCAACACTAACTTAGCTAATTTAGATGCAAGGGACACACGGTCTATTAACTTGCCCATGGGGGATACCGTGTGTCACACACGGCTTAGGCACACGCCCATGTACCCATCCTTGTGGACAATTATAGGCTATTTTCTAAGCTTTTTGTCCCCCTGAAACATAACCAACCACAAGACCAATTTCAATAACACATTATAAAATATTTATAGACATCGGCATTCATCCTCAATCGCTTTTCCTACTAAAACATGTAACTTGCACTACCATAATTTCATCAACCTTGCATAGGATTAACTTAAACAATCATTAGCCCATTTACAAGGCCATTACAACATGAATTGAAAAATGCCAATAGCCAACACATTTGGCTACCCCAAAATGACACATACTAAGTTAACAAATTTTTCTATACATGCCATACTCAAAATAGCTAACTATACTATACCCAAAATGGATGGCTTGATAGTGTGACTTCGAGCTCCGACTTTAACGATCCCCGAGCAAAAATTTGGCAATCTACATGGAAGAGGGAAAAGAAAGGGAGTAAACACATATATGCTTAGTAAGTTGCATGGAATAAAAGTAGCAACATAGGTAAAGAAACATCATTCAAATCAAAAGTCATGAAATATCATATGAGGTCTCATTCATTCTCATGACTTACTCATCATTTTGACTTACTCAATCTCATCATTTATACATTCTCGAAACTTACTCGTACTTTTCTTGCTATATTACTTATAACCATATATTTTTAGTTTTTCGTAACTTACTCTTGTGCACTTGCAACACTTATCATAAAACTTCAGTCTTTCTCGATAAACTCATTTACTTACATGCTTCTCTTGTTAATTTACTTGGAATACCGAAGGATACCCGAATGTCATTCTCATGGTAAGATGCCAAAGCCCTATCCTGGATATGGTCTTACATGGGATCTCAAGTTGATGCCGAAGTCATATCCCGATATGATCTTACATAGGATCTCATATCGATGTCGATGCCATGTCCCAGACATGGTCTTACACGAGATCGTAATCTGATGCCAATGCCATGTCCCAGACATGGTCTTATACGGGATCTCTCTTAGATGTCAACGCCATGTCCCAGACATGGTCTTACAGGGGATCTAAGTCTCATCTCGGTACCGATGCCATGTCCCAAACATTGTCTTATACGGAACCTCATGTCGATGCCAATGCCATGTCCCAGGCATGGTCTTACATAGGATCTCATCTCGATGCCAATGCCATGTCCCAAACATGGTCTTACATGGGATCTCAGTTTGGTGCCAAAGCCATGTCATAGACATGGTCTTACATGGGACCTACATAACTTATGTCATGACTTCGGTATTCCTTGTATTCATTAGCATCTTAATCAGGATTTCTCAACTAATATTTCATTTTTTCTTGATGAAAGTCATATTAAATAAATTCATGGAAGTTTACACAATTTCATAGAATATCATCATCATAAATTTACATCATGCGTAGGGGTAAATTATTACATACAACTTACCTCGAATCCAAAATGCCTGTGGATGTTCGGTTTAATCCACCACCTTACTTTTTTTCGGTTTTGGTCTGAGCTTCGTGTTTCTTGATCTAAAATGTCATGTTAAACTTATTTAATACTCACATTGGCTAAATAGCTCATAATTGACACTTTGGCAAAATTTATAATTTTGCTCCTAAACTTTTGCATATTTGCAAAATGGTCCCTTGGCTCGTATAATGAAAATGCACTTAATTTCTTGGTTACCCAAGCCTAACCGAATCTTATTAGTGCTCATAACAACCCCTATTTCTCATCAATTCATACTTTTACTACACATTTTTACTAACTTTACAATTTGGTCCCTATTAGGGACTTTCATGAAAAATCACTTAGAAAAATGTGTTTGCTACACTTTAAACTTTCATATTCTACCACTAGACATCAAAATACTCACATGTCATGCATGAGTATATTTTTGAACATAAACCCTAGCTCAAATTAGTGGTAGAAATAGCTAGATTAAGCTATAAGGATTTCAAAAATATGAAGAGAATTAAAAACAGGGTTAAATTGCACTTACTTGGAGCTTGAAAATGAAAGAAACCCTAGCTATGGAGTGCTTGGAAATTTCAGCTGGTACATAGAGAAGATGAGCTTATTTTTGGCTTATTTTCCCTTTTTATTTCATTAATTAACCAAATGACCAAAATGCCCTTAAGCCATTTCTTTGGAAAAATTTTCCTTCCATAAGCATTTTTGTCCAAAATGCTAAATATTGGTCTAATTCTAAATAAGGACTCCTAATAATTTTTTTAATGTCAATTCATCCTTAAAGCTTCTAGAAACTCAATTTTGCAACTTTTGCAATTTAGTCCTAAAGGACAATTTAACCACTATTTCATAAAAATTCTTTCATGAAATTTCCTCACTATCATGCAATCATATCAATGACTTAATAATAATCATAAAATAAATTTTTTTACCTCGGATTTATGGTCTCGAAACCACTATTTCGACTAGACCCTAATTCAGGCTGTTATAATTTATCCCTGGCCTTGTCAA
Source organism: Gossypium stocksii (assembly GCA_020496765.1). Taxonomy (NCBI): domain Eukaryota; kingdom Viridiplantae; phylum Streptophyta; class Magnoliopsida; order Malvales; family Malvaceae; genus Gossypium; species Gossypium stocksii. The sequence continues at coordinate 52,106,051 of CM035624.1, forward strand.
AGAAGAGTTATAAAGTGACTCTTCTTAGACAGACATTCACGAGTGAAGCATGCGACTGAGGCTTACAACATAAGTTTTTATGTAAAACTTAACTAGTACATTTTGTTGTATGATAGTGGGGACTAATTGTAAAGAGATGATTGGGGCTTTTTTTTTTAGGAAATAAATTGTCTAAACATTTTGATTCTTTAAAATAACCTCTACTTAACCTTAAGTAACCACTATATATTTTACACTTATCTTGCAATTTTTCTAAAGGAGTTCGTCGACTAGAAGAAACTCATCATTTATAGGTAAATACCCTCGAATTTTTTAACATCGTTTCGATTGTTTTAAGAGCAATTGTTTATCATTGTTAGAGTTAGAATGGATTTGGTAGAAGGGTAGTGGCTGCCTTGGCCATGGTAAACAGCCTCGAGGGTTTGGGTTTGTAGGTAAGTAACCATAAAAAATGTCGTAAGGCCTGTGCACCTGTGGAGGCAAGCATCTATCCGTGTTCAACAAAGCAAGAGTAGATGGTTCGTCATATTGTTGTTTGGGGTATTCAATTACTAAATTTTGCATTCGATTTTACAATTGTCTAGGGTGGAAAGAGATTGAGTGGTACATAAGGAAGGTTTTTTTACCCTTACATTTATTGGAGGCAATTTTCTATCTTCCTCTTCACCCCTTTTTTTATACGGTTCTTTAAGAATATGGGATCATTCCGGGATAACTGGCTAGTTTCTTGAGGTAGATTTTGGTCGTCTATTTCATTGATTGCTGCATTCAAAATGAACATCTGTTGTTGTCCATCTTTCAGTAGATTTACCAATTAAAAGCTTGTAATTGAGGAAGCTCTTTAGGGTTGGTCTATTTCACCCCTCGAAAAGGGTGCGAATCTATCATTCGCAATTGGTCTTCGAATTTTTATCTCAACCATTGTAAATGCATACGAGTAAAAAAGAGGTTCAAGGATGATTTTAAATTCCCTATTAAGTGGTCCAGTCTAAGTAATAGAACATTATAAAGGTTTGAGTGCTTGTGTTTCTTGAAAATAGACTTAGGTATTCGATTTATACTTGCTCCTAAATCCCATTTTAGTGCACCTCAATATTACTCAATTTCACCAGAAAAACCTTGTTTCAACCTTCAATATTACTAAGCTCAGATTGTCTTTCAAGGAGTATCAGTCAAACGATCTGTACTTTCACAATCAATGAATGATTTCCATCCAAGCAATGGAAACTATAACAAACTCCTCAAAAATCAGTCAACAATTACTTATCCAAGCAATGGAAACTATAACAAACTCCTCAAAAATCAGTCAACAATTACTTGAAATCTTTCAATATTCCAATCGAATCACACTGTCTCACATATTAAGTCTCTTCTGTAATGTTCAACATCGTCCAATCTAAATTAGAAAGTATACTAAGTTTCCACCATATACCAGAATTCATCAGATCCATATAAGAGAAAAAGGATCACTATACGATTCAAGCTTGAACTTCTATCATATACTTTTCCTAAGAATCAGAGAGCTCCAAACACATAATCATAGTGAATGTAGTCGTTTCGAATCAGAGAAGATAATACTTTACAAATAAATCAGAGTAGCAACATTCCAAATTCATATAAAAAGAATAATAATAATAAGACCAGAGTATAGAAATCCAAAATACGATGTTATGCCAAGAATTCAAGAATAAAATTCCTCACGGTAAAATAATGTTTCAGAGAATACCAGAAGAAAACCATAATCAATAATCTTGAAGTCTTCTTTCAGAATCGCAAAGTAAATTCCCGATTTCTAACAAACACAACTGACAAAGATGCTCCGTGCAACCTCACAGTATCAGAAATGTAAAACTTGACTAATTATTGAGTACGAAATCATATCATACCGGAATATTATGGACTGATCTTATCAATCTGTCACTTCAATTCATGTCAAATCTTTCTTTTTCAGAAATAAAGGCAACCTAAAACAAAATCCGTAATTACTCAATTCCACTTTCATTCAAAAATCGTGATCGGTTGTAACAAATCAGATGACACTTGATATTTAGTCTAAATTTGTTGACAGATCAAACATTTCATACTAAAGTTAGAAATATTTCCTTTCGTGTTTCCCAAATGTACAGAAAATCTATTACTGAAAGCGTCACACAAAATCATACGAATTAATTCTAAACTTCCAGAATATAAAGTCTATCTCTGAATCTCAGTCGATCATAACATTTACTCGGATTTCAGAATCAAAATCAAAATCACACCGAACTCATATTACTAACAATAGGCATTTAAAATTCTTTTACTCAACTCAGACTGAACCAGAACTGATGCTTCAATTAAAATATCCTCATGCACAAGAAAACTTTAACAATCTGACAAACTTACATTTACCACAACATTTCTCAGACAGGATTGTTCTGATAGAAGTACTACTGTATCAAATCTTCAATAACACTGATTCTTCAGTTCATACATATAAAATTAAGAATTTATCTCCCCAGTACAATGGATAAATTTCATCATATGAAATTCAAATACCCTTTTAATTGAATCACATCAAATCAGACTACATTTCGAATCGGCCCTTTTTACAGATACCGTTTCTTCTCGTTATAAGGTAACCCAGACTTATCATTTTACAGAAATCACAACCACTAAATTGGGAATCATAGAATCATAATCATACTGAGGTCTTAACCATAGTAATAAAAAATATCTCGATTTCTTTATAAAGCATTCGAACACAGAAGAAAGTCAATTATAATTCAAACAGAAATCAATACAAAAATACAACTTCTGTAGCTCAGATGAAGGTACCACTATACTCTTATCCTTTGAACCAGAATTTATAATCATCATAGACATAGTTATCCTGTCAAATAGAGGTCTCTTGTAAACATTCACATGGTATCATAAGAAAATCAACATAACGAAGTTTTGACGTCTAAAGTTGCACTTAATATCAGAGGATCACGACCCATATAGAATGATATCGATTCCGATAATATCCCACATAAGATCCAGAAAGAACAATGTCACTTTTGAACACTGAATTCCTCAGTAACAAAAGTAATATAACCTTCACATATATTTAACAGAACAACAACTTAGAAGAAACAGATTATTAACCACTTACAGACTTTTCTGTCGACTTTCATATTTGTACAATAGAATAGAATATCAGGAAGAGACGAAACCATATCAAACATAACCCAAACAGGTCACATATATATATATATATATATCTAAAGATAACGTACACATAAAATGTCCAGGAGGAGTTACAATAATTATCTAACTATCACCAGTTTACTCAATCTTTCAATTTCAGGTTTCTGAAATCCCTTAATCATAAACTTATTCTATTCAAATCTCACAGACTTCATTGTAACATTTTACTGATAAGAGGTGAGATTAGTAAAGTCTCAATTTCAATTCATAGAAAAATGCACATATTACACTCTATCATAGATAGTCAATTCATTTCAGATTTCCTATTCTTAATACATTCTCCAACCTTTCTTTACCATCGAATACCATTCAACAGAAATAGAGAATAACCCCATACAAATTTTCTCTCAGACTCATTCCAATCACAATACAATAAAATCCCAAAGAAATAATATAATTATACTGATTGTAAACAAATCAAAATGACCACATCTTCATTAAACAGTAGAGTTAGATAACATTCTCATTTTATAACAATTTCATCAGAGAAGGAACAATCACATATGTATTTTTGTGAATAGGAAATGTAGAACATCCAATAAAGACTAACATACTCTATTCCACTACAGATATTCAATTCAAACATCCTTTCAAATCACTTATCATCATGAATTCTCATACTGTTTCAAATTTCATTTATTAACGGAAACTGCTCTGGAAAATTTCCCAGTAGACACATGCTCAAACATCAGATCCAATTAGATTAATTTACCAGAACCAGTCTTTCTTCCTTTATTAGTAACAATTAATAAATTTTCAATCAGAAAATCTCTTAGAACATATTACCATACTTTCTAACCTCAACTTATTACTAAACCACTCCGAATTTTATTTACGGAATCACTTATCTACTATAGTACTCTTTAGTCTCTCTCATAAAAACTTAATCAAATTTCATTACACAGGAACCTTATTATCAAAATATCATTGATAAGGTGGTGAGGTCGTTAAGCCTTGAAGGGGACTCTTACATTCATTTACACATGTAACTTAATACACGTAATATTATCACAATACCATCACACTGGCACAATTCGCTTTATGCAATTTCTTACACATCATTTCATGTCTTTCCAGAATCAAACATATCACAAACACATATAGTCATTTCAATGACATTTTAGTTAAATCAACAACAGATCAGTCAGAAACATCATCACAACTCTAACAGAATCATTCATGGGAGCCGGAGAATATCACACTGTCACACTATACTTATGGCATGTATAGACAGACTGCCACACTTGCTACTTTAGTCCGAGAATAGACAAAACCGTGCTCTGATACTAATTAAAATGTAACACCCTTATACCCGAGACTATCGCCGGAATCGAGTACAAAGCGTTACCGGATTTAAATGGACCTTCACAGAACTTAACTCCAAAAACAGTCACAGAATCACATACAAATTCGCTCTTTCTGACCCTGATCGAGAGTTTTGGACATAATACGGACTTTACAGACGATTAGGATTCGAATCCTATCAAATTGAACGCCCGGAAAATTTTTCACTTTCGAAACTACGTCACAGGCCCGTGTGACACAAAGCACGGCCGTGTGCTAAGGCCGTGTGGCCTTCACACGCCCATGTCCAGAGACCGTGGTCAAATCTATCAAATTGGCTACGGTCACCCTACATGGTCGTTTGGGGGCCGTGTATTCCCACACGGTTGAGACACACGGCCGTGTCTCCTACCCGTGTGGTACACTAAAATTTAAATCAAGGTGCAGGGAAGGCACGGTCTAGTGGCACGCCCGTAAGGTCAAGTCGTGTATTGCCCACGGCGTGTATTGCCCACGGCCTAGGCACGCCCGTGCCGCATACCCGTGGAGCATTCTGCCAAATCCCACACGGCCATGACACACACCCATGTGCCATGCCATGCAGGCTGCGTTAGGCTATATGCTAAGCCTTAACCTCCTTAACATGCAAACATTCTCATATACAACCAATACAACTAATACTTTACTTATACAAACATTAAGAACATAGAACTTATAAGTTTACAAAATAACTATACATATCTATAAATCTTCTGTACATGCCATAAACCAAACACATCAAGACATAATATACCGATGAAGCTTGACAGTGTGAAGCATACTCCAACGCCTCGGCTCTCAATCCCACAGTCTTGATATAATGAGGAAGAAAGAAAGGAACAGAGTAAGCCATAATAGCTCAGTAAGTCATATGAAATTCATAGCAATGTAACAATTCAATGAATCGTTTACTTTAACATAACCAATATCAACTCATATCACTACATCTTCAACTTACTCCTTTGGGCACATTTCATATAGCAATCATATGCATGTTTATCCATACCAAATTCAATGTACAGAACTATTTCATTTTACCTGCAGAAACACTTCGTTACAGAATGGTTAATCTAATCCCATTGAGCAATGTCGGAATATAACCACATATGCAAAGGTTAGCACTGAAGTGCCTCACAGACATGGCAGAGCCATGGGGTAGCCGAAGCTACTAACAAAGTGGTAGCCGAAGCTACTAACAGAGTGGTAGCCGAAGCTACAATCAGAAACAGAACAGTAGTTACCATGGGCCTGCTCGCACAAGCTGACAGGTGTCTGCAACACATGCTAGACCACTCAGCACCCAGGAACTATATCAGACATAATCAGAACCCTCTAGTGACAATGTCACTTATATCAGTGTTTATTCTGACTTGCTCAATAGGGATCGTACAGATAATTCATCATTATCACAATTTCAGAGATATATCAAATGATTAATCGAAATTCACAAAACATACTTATTTTCCACGAATACGGAAGTACATCAATTTCCATTCATTTCACAAATTCAAAAATCATTATCATCACGCAATCATAAACGAACAATTATTCGGATCATTTCAGAAGTACATCCAGCAACTAATTAGAAATTTATGTATTTACCTTAATTCCACATTTACAGATATATATATGCGGTTTTTGATTGTTTCATGATTCACATATTTATATAATTACACGATTATGAACAAATAATTATATTTTATCAAAATATGCTAGAATTCACATACAACTTACCTGAATCACCAACGAATTAATTTCTCGAGATTCTTCTATTTCCCTTACTCGGGCTTTGTCACATTCTTTTTGGACTAAATTAACACACAAAATATCATTTATCAATTATCTATTCAATTTCAGACATAATTCACATTTGGGGTAAATTTTCAAATTTACCGATCAACTTTTCAATAATTACAAATTAGTCCCATGGACTCAAAATCTCATTTTCTTTATTCCATGGGCTTATTTAACCCATTTTCACAATAATGACACTCAATTTACCAATAATTAACATATTTAAGGACAATTTGTAAACTTTACAAATTAGTCCCTTTTGACACAATTTCATCCAATTTCATTCCCAAAAACATGCATATGACCCTCTAAGCCTTCATTATCTACCATTACTCAACCAAATACACTCTTATCACAAATGGGTATATTTTTAAACTTTGATTTCTCTTCAAATTAATGGTAAAATCATGATATTCAAGTTTAAGGGAACACAAAAATACGAAAATAATCGAAAACGGGGCAAGATTGTACTTACAAATGAGCATGGAAAGCAAAGAAACCCTTCGCCATGGAGGACATGAAAATCGGCAGCTATGGGTTCTTTTTCCATGGAGAAGATGATGTTTATATTATCTTATTTTGTCTTTTTTTTCATTGGACAAAAATGCCCTTAATGACATAACTAACAAACATTTCTAAAAATGCCCTTTTGTGTCCATGACACTATTTAATGGTCTATTTGCAACATAAAGACCTCCAATTCAAACCCCCATTTCAATTGGGTACTTAAACTCTATACATCACATTTTGCAATTAATGCAATTTAGTTCTAAGCATAAAATTGGGCACATACTTAATAAAATTTTTCAAACAATACTTTCACATCAAATATCAATAAATCAAATCTTATCAAAATTTACAAAAATTCAAAATTTCACTTCGGATTTGTGGTTACGAAACCACTATTCTGACTAGGCCCTATTTCAGGCTGTGACACGTAAACCTTCCTCACCTTGCCTGAATGAAAGTCCTTAAATCTCCTAAGTCCACTGACCACAATCGGTTACCCTCCTTGGTCAAATATCTGTAGTAACACAAATCCTATTAACAAAATTGCTTACGAGAATATGGCTTTAAGTACAATCCATAAGTCATAAAATATTCGGCCCAACAACACTTACCTCCCAAAATCGATTGATTGCTGAAAGAGGGATCTTAAATCTCTTGAGAATTCTTCACCCTTCGAGGACTTGATTAATTAAGAACACCTACAGAATCAAACAGAACGACCTAGAAAGTACGAAAAGGTCACACTCGGTTAGAAGAACAACCCCTAAACTCGAACGAATTTTAAAGTAAAAAGATGAGAAGTTCGGCCTTTTAACAAAAAAAGGCCAAAAGGGGTAGAAAGAATAGCACTTACCGAGATTTAGCCTTCGACCTCACAAACTGGATTGCTTGAAAGAGGAGAGGTTCAGATTATAAGTGATCAAGAGAGGAGAGTAAAAGAGAAGAGCAGAGAGGCCGAAAATGTGGAATGTAGAGTAGAGGTTCGGTTAGAACAAAAAAAATGGAGAGAAGATGATGGAATCGGCTATATCAAGTTGGTATATTCGACCAAGCACCAAAAGAGAAATCGACTATGATTGAGAAAGAATGAAAAGCAGAGGGAAGAAACACTATTCGGTTTTGGCAAATAAAAGAAACAAGACTAAGAGGGAGAGGAGAGAAAATTCGGCAATACACACCAAAATAGAGAGCAAGAATTGCACTAACTCCGGCACTTTAGAACTTTGAACAAAAGACCCTAAACGATAATGACCAAAATAATTCCCTCAAAAGCTAAAACCACATTCGGCACAATGTCCTCAAATGCTCCCCAAATTGTTGAATTCCCCTAACCAAAGTCCCCTTAGCGAAATTTGCATCCCCCTCATCCCCCAATCGGCTACAACTCTTTACCAAATTAAATCCCATGATTTTCCCTACCTTTTCCTCCTTCAAATCCATACCAACCCTCATCCATATCCCATGAATCACTCCCCTAAGACCAATTCCACAACTTCCTTAGCAGAATTTCACTACAACACAAACACTAGGTGTCCCAGCTGCAAAATAAATATCACATAACTCAATCCAAGACTCGAGCCTCAGACCCCCTTGCCACACTTATAACGCCACTTTCACTAGACCACATGCTTCCTTGTGTCACACTTTAGTCCTAATTATTTTAAAGGCTTACCACCTGAAGTCAGGGTTCCCCTAATGCTAAAAACAAAACTTTTCAATAAATTAAGGCTTGACCCCAGCACTTCATAGAACCCCCCTAACACTCCAAAATCACTAATTCAACAGTACTAACATGCATTTAAAGCCACGATTCACAAAATTAAATGCTCAGGATTTTTCGAGCTTCACAACTCTACCCCCTTAATGAAATTTTGGCCTCAAAATTTACTTGGTTAAAACAGATGAGGTTATTGTTGCCGCATTGCCTCCTCAGGCTCCCACGTGGCCTCCTTCAAACTGTGGTTACACCAAACCACTTTAACCAATGGAATAGATTTCTTCCTCAGCACCTTTACCTTATGGTTCAATATCTGCACTGGTTCTTCTTCGAAAGTAAGGTCTGACCTATCCTCGATTTCCTCATTCGAGACCACATGCATGGGATTAGAGTGGTAATGCCTTAGCATCAAAACATGAAACACGTCGTGGATCTGATTCAACTCTGGCGATAATTCTAGTTGATAGGTAACTGGTCCCACACGCTTTAGTACACGGTATGGCCCGATGAATCTAGGTCTTAATTTACCCTTCCACCCAAACCTTAGTACCTTCTTCCATGGGGAGACCTTAAGAAACACAAAGTCCCCTACTGCGTACTCAATCTCTCGATGTTTAAGATCGACATATGATTTCTGCCTATCAGATGCTTCCTTTAACTGGTCCCAAATCAGTTTCACCTTATTCTCAGTATTAGTAATTAACTCTGGTCTTAGAACTCACTGCTCGCCCAACTCGGTCCAACATGTAGGAGTCTGACACCTACGACCATATAACACTTCATACGGTGCCATCCTAATACTTGACTGATAGCTATTATTATACGCAAATTCGGCTAACAATAAATAGTCCTCCCAACTACCTTAGAACTCAATTACACAACCCCTTAACATATCCTTCAGTACTTGAATCACCCTCTCTGACTAACCATCTGTATGAGGACGGAACGTCGTACTGAAGTTTAATCTTGTACCTAGTGCCTCGTGTAACTTCTTCCAAAATTGAGACGTGAAACGAGGATCTCTGTCAGATATTATAGAGACTGGTACCCCATGCAGTCTTATAATTTAAGCCACATACAACTTAGCCAGCTTCTGTAATGAGTAATCAGTTCAGACCAGTATAAAATAAGCAGATTTAGTTAACTGATCTACAATAACCTATATCGAATCTTTCTTAGTAGGCGTCAGAGGCAGCCCACTAACAAAGTCCATAGTTACCCTCTTCCACTTCCAAAGTGGAATCTTAACTGACTAAAGTAATCCTGAAGGTAACTGATGTTCCGCCTTGACTTGTTGGCATGTCAAACACTTAATCACAAACTCAGTAACCTTGCGCTTAAGTCCTGGCCACCAATAAAGTTCACGAAGATCTCGATACATCTTGTTTTCACTGGGATGCATAGCATGAGGACTACTATGCGCTTCCCGCAGTATAGACTGCCTTAAATCAGTATCCCCTAGTACACAAACTCTCCCACAGAAGCACAATACCCCTTCTCTATTCAACTCAAAATCTAAAGTTTCCCTATTCTCAACTTGTCGAAAATGAGGACCCAGAGTCTTATCTATTAACTGTTTATCTTTAATCTGCTCAATCCACAATGGCTTAACTTGAAGCTCAGCTAGCAGACTACCATCGTCAAACAAACTCAAGTGGGCAAACATAGCCCTTAAATTAGACATAACCCTACAGCTCAGTGCGTCGGCTACCACATTTGCTTTACTAATGTGGTATTCAGTTGTGCAATCATAGTCCTTAAGTAGCTCAATCCATCTCCGTTGCCTAAGGTTTAGTTCCTTCTGAGTAAGGAGGAATTTAAGACTTTTGTAATCCGTGTAAATTATACACCTCTTCCTATACAAGTAATGTCTCTAAATTTTTAGTGCGAATACCATTGCAGCCAATTCCAAGTCATGGGTTGGGTAATTCGCCTCGTGAGTCTTAAGCTGGTGTGACGCATATGCAACTACTTTACCCTCCTACATCAACACACAGCCCAAACCAATATGTGATGCATCACTGAAGACTGTAAACTCCTTTCCAGGCTCTGGCTGAATCAAGACAGGGGCTTTCGTCAAGACTTTCTTAAGTTTCTCAAAACTTTCTTGCTACTTGTTAGTCCAAATAAACGGTACCCCTTTACATAGTAACTTCGTCAGAGGAGCAGCAATTAATGAAAAACCCTTAACAAACCGTCTATAATATCCTGCCAAACCCAAAAAACTTCAAATTTTCAACACTGTTTTAGGTGGTTTCCAGTCAAGCACAGCTTTAATTTTCTAAGGATCAACCCTAATCCCCTTAGCTGAAACCACATGACCCAGAAAGGTAACTTCTCTAAACCAAAACTCGCACTTGCTGAATTTAGCATACAATTGCTTTTCCCTCAGAATCTGCAGAACAACTCGGAGGTGTGCATCGTGTTCATCTTCGGTTCTCGAATACACCAGGATGTCGTCTATAAACACTACCATAAACCGATCCAAATAGGGTTGGAACACTCAGTTCATGAGGTCCATGAAAGCTGCTGGTGCATTCATTAGCCCAAACGGTATCACAAGGAACTTGTTGTAACTGTAAAGAGTCCTAAACGTTGTCTTGTGGACATCTACCTCCTTAACCCTCAATTGATGGTACCTTGAATGGAGATCAATTTTGGAGAAAACTGAAGCTCCTTGTAACTGATCAAAAAGGTCGTCTATCCTTGGTAGAGGGTACTTATTCTTGATGGTCAGCTTGTTCAACTGCCGATAGTCGATGTACATTCGCATGGACCCATCCCTCTTTCTCAGAAATAACACCGGTGCTCTCTAAGGAGACACACTAGGTCGAATGAATCCTCGATCTAGTAATTTTTGAATTTGCACTTTAAGTTCCACTAGCTCCTTCGGTGCCATTCTATAAGGGGTGATGGACACCAGAGCTGTACCAGGTAGGAGCTCGATTCCAAGTTTAACTTCTCGATTAGGAGGTAATCCGGGCAGCTCATCGGGAAAGACATCAAACAACTCTTTAACTGTTCTTAATTCTTTTACAGTGGGATCCTTAAAATCTGAATTATTGATGTAAGCGAAAAACGCCTCACAGCCTTTGCGAACCAACTTCTCGGCCCTTAATGCAAAAATTACATTCGACAGGTAATCCCGACGCTCCCCAATCACCACCACCTATTCATCCTCTGTAGTTTTCTGTGTCATTTTTTTTGTAATACAATCCAACGTTGCCCGGTGTTTCACTAGCCAATCCATCCCTAAGATTAAGTCGAATTCGCCAAAAGGCAATTCCATCAAATTTGCCTAAAAAGTAACCCCTTGCACCACTAAAGGCACATCCCTAAATAGCTTGTTCACTTTCACAGACTGCCCTAAGGGACTTAACACAGTGACCTCATTCAAAGTAATCTCATATATATCACCCAAAGTCTTAGTCATAGTGCATGCAATGTATAAATGTGTCAACCCAATGTCAATCAATGCAATATAAGGTGCTTCATAAATAAAGAACGTACCAGTTACCTCATCCGAGGAGTCTTCGTCCTCTCAGCGACAAGCAGCATAGACGAAAGTTGGCTGCCTCAGCTCAGCATGTCCTGCACCTTTGCCCAGTGCTCCACGACCATGTCCCAAACATTTCCACCTCTGGCCTGTCCACGGCCTCTTGGCGGTTGTTGACCACCCCTTAGCGGCTATACATTACCCCTACCAGTAGCTTGTATCTAATCTGGCCTTCTAGGACATTCCCTAATACGATGCTCCATCGGTTCGTAACTTAAACAAGCTCTCGTCCTCTTCCAGCACTCACCCACACGGCCTTTTCCACAAATAGGACAAGGTGGTACCCCAATAGCAGCAACAGGGGGCCAACTCTGACTGGCCCATCCACTCTGGCCCTTTTCTTAGGCCTCTGTACAGAATCAGAAGGCTCTAAATCCCTTTTATTTTTGCCCTTTTCTCTTTCCCATTTAGGCGCTCAGTGCGTTTCACATCCTTAGCGATTTTTGCTTTCTCCACCAATGCTGCGAAATCCCGCTCCCTCTGCGGAGCTGTCAATACTCGTAAACTATCTCTAAGGCCATCCTCGAACCGAACACAATGCTCACAGTTTGTTGCCACTATCCCTTTAGCATACCAACTGAGTTGCAAGAACTCTGCCTCGTACTCCGCCACAAATCTATCTCCCTGAGTCAAATTTAAGAATTCCATCCTCCGGGCATCTGCATAACTTGCGCCCATATATTTCCCTTGAAACGTAGATTTGAAGAACTCCCAAGTTACCCGGTCAGACTAAGTACCCTCCTTCACGGTGAGCCACCACTGGTAGGCTTCCTCTCGCAGCAACGATACCGCACCTTTTAGTTTTGGCTTTAAAGTGCAGTCTAAATCATCCATTATTCTTTCTGTAGCCTCCAACCAATATTCAGCCACATTAGGAGCTACTCCTATGATACCCTTAAATATCTCGGCTTTATTCGACCAGAGTCGCTCCAAAATCGACCCTCGGCTCCCAATGCCAGTGTTGGACCCAGTGACCCTTTCCAGAATTCTTAACATTGCTTGAGATAATGCGTCATCCCCAGCTGCCCGATCGCACGACCCTGTCTCAGTTACCGGTGAAGCTGGTGCATCTCTCGCCTAAACATTAGGCATGTGACCTGATGTTGAAGATCTAGCCCTAGCATTTCCACGGCCTCCGCCACGGCTTCTTACACCCCTTATAGTGTTTATTATCACTTCCCGTGTTATCTGAATTAAGAATTTTATGCAAATTAGTTTCAATAATTTAAGCGGATGTTTTATAAGAAGCAGTAAGTAAGAGTTGTTTTCGCAGTCGTAGGCTCACTACAGTTTCAGTGTCCTATGGTTTTTAGTCTACTCTAGCTAAAGAGTCTTAGTAATTCAATATCTAAAGTAATCCCAATAGTATTCTATAGTCCAAAAATTAAAACAAATTCCAGTATCAATAAAGCTTACTTGGTTCGACGCCGGAGACTCGGTATGCCACATAATAAATCCTTCAAACTTTAAAATCCCAAAAACTAAAACCCATTTCATAGCCTGAGTTTTGCAACCGGGCTCTGATACCACTAAATGTAATACCCCAAACCCGGCCCAGATTTTATGCCGAATCTAGTAGTGTCACATTGAGGGTGTATCGTAAAATTTTGATCATCGAAAAACTTCAAGTTCATTTGATCAAAAACATTATTAAACCGAGATTTTCAACAGGTTTTTCTTTTAAAAACCATACACTTTTGTTTATTAGCTTTTTAAAACATATGTAATTGATAAACGCTAAATTATACATATTTTTACCTCATGTTTAGCCTATATTTTGGATGGATTCTTATCAATTTTGTGAGAATTGGTGCTCTTAATCCTTCCTTTTTATATCTTATACTCAGGAGAGCATAGGAAAGAAGAAAGAACGGAACATGGGCCAAAAACGATGAAAAATGGGCCAAAATGTGCGAACAACACGGGCAAAGAAATGCCACACGGCCGTGCCACATGAAGATCACACAGTCAAGCCCCCGACAAGCACGACCAGGTCACACGGCCTTGCCTCCACCGATAAAAGCACACGGCCTCTGTCGAAGTCACATGAGCGTGGCACACGGCCGTGTTCTAGTAGTGAGAAAGGGGAATTTCACTCGAATTAGGATGCTTAGAGGCTAAGAAAGGCTCCCCACAAGCTCTCTAAATAAAGACCTCATGAGGCAGAAGCATAGATATGTTTTTTTAGATATTTTTCCTCTCGTTTTTCTGCCACACTGAGGGTAGAAGCAAAAGATTACTCCAAGGGAGAAGGCCGATTAATTCATCTCAGAAGCTGAAATTCTGTAGCAACATAGAGGATCTCCCTAAATTCCTTCAGGGGTTTTTGGTTTCTTTTATGTTTTGTTATTTTATATCTTCTGAGATGTTTTCCTTCTTTATTATGAACTAAACCCCTCAAATACTTGAGGGAGATGAAACCTAAGATAGATCTTATTATTTATTCTTGATTTATTTGATAAATACTTGAATTGTTCTTAATTATGCGTTCTTCATTCTTGATTTAATAATCCTAGGTATTAATTTAAGAATTAGATGTGCTTAGAGCAGAGGAGCAAAAATCCCTGTGATAAGAGTAGATCTACCATAATTAAGCAGAGTTGCATGCAACCTTAGACATAGGGCGACATAAATCTGCCAGATTAGGGTCAAACCTAATATGGGGAGCCATAGATCGAATTAATGCAACCTAGGGAGTTAATTAATAAGGGAACTTTAATTAACAACTTAGGCCTAGTTGCTCTACGCCTCGACGGAGGGTTTAGCATAAGTTAGGGATCTCTACGGATCAAGTCAAGTAAAGAAATCATATAGTTCAAGAAAATAATAACAAGTGAAGTCTGGGTGGATTCTCCATTGAGTATTGTCCATATAAATTAGCTTTTCCCTAAAAGTTTTCCCAATTCACTCTTTAAACTTTCTTAGTTAGTTTTAGAATTAATTTAAACAATCCTTTTTTATTTTTAGGTTAGATAATAGAAAGGAAGGAAGTACTAGTACTTTTGGTTCCCTTGGGTACGATAACTCGGCCTTGCCACTAAACTATACTACTGTTCGATAGGTGCACTTGCCTTTAACATCGTGATATTAGTTAGTTTTGGTGTGATCAGTTTTTATAAATTTTATTACTTAATATCACGAGATATCAAGTTTTTGGCGCCGTTGCCGGGGAACTAAAATATTACAAAAGCTCTATTTCTATTACTTTAGCCATTACTATATATATATATATTTTTTGTTTTATTTTTATTTTTCTTTTAAATTATTTTTGAGTTTTCTTTGCTTTTTATTTTTAGGTTTTTTTAGTTTATGACTAGAAACAACCCAACAGGACTACTACTTTTTGATGACGATCTAGAAGCAACAGTTTGCAAAAATTGCAGAGAAATTAGACGCAGTTT
The DNA here is from genome assembly GCA_020496765.1 of Gossypium stocksii. NCBI lineage: Eukaryota > Viridiplantae > Streptophyta > Magnoliopsida > Malvales > Malvaceae > Gossypium > Gossypium stocksii. The sequence continues at coordinate 52,121,580 of CM035624.1, forward strand.
ACATTATCCAGAACAAGAACCTGAGCAAGAGCCAGAACCTACAGACGAGATGGAAGCAAATCAAAATGTTCCACCACCTCCAGCACTACCAGCAGAACCAATAAACCAAGAAGAAGCTCCTCGCACTATGTATGATTATGCTAAACCTAGTTTGGCTAGTACCCAAACTAGCATTCTTAGACCTACTATTGCTGCTAATAATTTTGAGTTAAAGCCTAACATTATTCAGATGATACAACAATTGGTGCAGTTTGATGGTTTACAGGACGAAGATCCAAACTCACACATAGTCAATTTCTTGGAACTATGTGATACCTTCAAAATAAATGGCGTTTCTGATGATGCCATTCGATTGAGGCTATTTCTATTCTCTTTGAGAAATAAAGCCAAACAGTGGTTAAATTCTTTACCACGAGGCTCAATTACCATATAGGAGCAAATGACCGAAAAATTTTTACTCAAATATTTTCCTCCAGCTAAAACAGCCAAATCACGAAATGATATTTCTTCTTTTGTGCAGATGGATTTAGAAACACTATACGATGCATGGGAGAGATACAAAGATCTTTTGAGAAGGTGCCCTCATCATGGTCTACCTTTGTGGCTACAAGTTCAAACCTTCCACAACGGTTTAAACCTGTCAACTAGACAAATGATCGATGCAGCCGCAGGAGGGACGATCGATAATAAAACACCTGAAGCAGCTTATGAATTTATTAAAGAGATGTCATTGAATAATTATCAGTGGCAAGTCATGAGGATAAAGCCAACAAAAGCCGCAGGAGTTTATAATATTGATGCTGTCACCATGCTTACTAACCAAGTAGAACTTTTAAATAAAAAGTTCGATAATTTTGTTAGTTCTACGCAGGCACAACCAGTGATGCAATGCGACGCGACTTAAGGAAACACGTTTAATCCAGATTTCGTATCTTATGGACGTAGCATGGAAACTGAACAAGCCAACTATATGGGTAACAATTCTAGATCTCAAAATAACCCTTATAGTAATACTTATAATGCAGGTTGGAGAAATCACCCAAATTTTTCATGGGGAGGACAAGGAAATCAAAGACAACAACCTCCTCTAGGATTTCAGCAACCACCACTGCAACATGAGAAGAAGCCAAATATTGAAGAGATGTTTACCAAATTTATGGCCGCATTAGAAACCTATTTTCAAAGCACTGAAACGACACTGAAAAATCAGCAAGCATCAATTCAAGGGCTTGAAAACCAAATTAGTCAACTTGCAAAATTAATTTTAGAAAGACCACAAGGAGGATTACCAAGTAGCACTGAGCCAAATCCCAGAGAACATGTCAAAGCGATTATTTTAAAAGATGGAAAGGTCTTAGCCGAACCAGAAAAGAAGACTATCCCAGAACTTTCAGAAGAAAAGGCAACGGAACCCGAGGATAACACTCCACCGCCACTCAAGAAATACAAACCGCGCATCCCATATCTAGCAAAATTGAAGAAAGACCATACAGACGCTCAATTCGGTAAGTTCCTTGAACTTTTTAAACAATTACACATTAACTTACCTTTTGTTGAAGCAATTTCACAGATGCCGAAGTATGCGAAGTTTCTTAAAGAACTTCTGACAAATAAAAGGAAGTTAGAAGAATTGGCCACAGTAGAACTCAACGAGGAATGCTCAGCTATTCTCCAAAATAAACTGCCAGCAAAACTGAAAGATCCAGGGAGTTTTACTATCCCTTGTCTAATTGGTAGTTTACTTATTAATAAAGCTTTAGCTGATTTAGGTGCTAGCATTAATCTCATGCCTTACAAAATGTTCAAACAACTAGGTCTCAGGGAACCCAAGCCCACTAGGATGAGTATTCAATTGGCCGATAGATCTGTTAAATATCCTAGGGGAATCATTGAAGATGTGCTAGTGAAGGTAGATAAATTTATATTCCCTGTTGATTTTGTTGTGCTTGACCTGGATGAGGATATTGAAGTGCCTTTAATTTTGGGACGACCATTTTTAGCCACTGCTAGAGCTGTTATTGATGTAGGGGATGGCAAATTAGTACTTAGAGTTGGCGAGGAAGAAGTTGTATTTAAAATTTATGATGCCATGAGATTCTCTAAAGAACAAGATGATTCGTGTTATTTTGTTAATATTATTGACTATTTTTTCAAGATAATCTCCAGGAACTTGCTCTCACAGACACGTTGGAACTGTGTCTTGTTCAAGGTGGGGGGAAAGATGAAACCACCCCCGAAATTAATGAAGTAAGGAAAGAGTTGGATTCTAATGAAATCATCACTAGGCACATAAGTTATGAAAATTTAAAGATGAGTGATGAATTGAGACAGAAACCTTCCATTACTGAACCCCCTAAATTAGAACTAAAACAACTGCCAGATCATTTAGAATATGCCTTTTTAGGAGAAGAATCAACTTTATGAGTCATTATTGCATCCGATTTAAGCCTTGCAGAGAAAGATGAACTACTCCATGTGTTAAGAGAACACAGACGTGCTATAGCTTGGAAAATTTCAGATATCAAGGGAATTAATCCTTCTTTCTGCACCCACAAAATTTTAATGGAGGACGAATTCAAACCATCAGTGCAAGCCCAGAGACGATTGAATCCCAACATGAAAGAAGTTGTAAAAGCCGAGGTAATTAAACTTCTAGATGCAGGTATTATCTATCCTATTTCTGACAGTTCTTGGGTAAGCCCTATGCAGGTTGTTCCTAAGAAAGGTGGATTGACCGTGGTGTCTAATGACAAGGAAGAGTTAATACCTACAAGAACAGTCACAGAATGGAGAGTTTGCATTGATTACAGGAAGCTGAATTATGCCACTCGGAAAGATCATTTCCCATTGCCTTTTATTGATTAGATGTTGGAAAGATTATCAAGTCATATGTATTATTGTTTCCTAGATGGCCTCTCTGGTTACTTCCAGATCCTGATAGCTCCAGAAGATTAGGAGAAAACAACGTTCACATGCCCATACGGTACGTTTGCTTATCGCAGAATGCCTTTTGGTCTATGTAACGCTCCTGCTACTTTTCAGCGATGCATGCTAGCTATCTTCAATGAATTCGTGGAAGACATCATGAGGTATTTATGGATGATTTCTCAGTTTTTGGTAATTCTTTCTAACTTTGTCGTAATAATCTAGAACATTTTTTGATCAGATGTGAAGAGACAAATTTAGTGCTAAACTGGGAAAAATGCCACTTTATGGTTCAAGAGGGTATTGTTTTAGGACATAAAATTTCTAGTAAATGGATAGAGGTAGATAAAGCGAAAATTGAAACTATTGAAAAGCTACCTCCTCCTAATTCAGTTAAGGCTATAAGAAGCTTTTTAGGACACGCCGGTTTTTATCGAAGATTCATTAAAGACTTTTCTAAAATAGCTAAGCCTTTAACTAAATTACTAGAAAAAGACGTACCCTTTAACTTTGACCAAGAATGTCTGGAATCTTTCAACAACCTTAAGGAAAAGTTAGTTAACGCCCCGATTATGATTTCACCTGATTAGAATCTACCTTTTGAACTAATGTGCGATGCAAGTGATTTTGCAGTAGGTGCAGTTTTAGGACAGCGAAGGGACAAGCACTTCCAGCCGATCTATTATGCTAGCAGAACTTTGACAGCCGCTCAAGCAAATTACACTACCACAGAGAAAGAATTGCTAGCTATTATTTTTGCATTTGACAAATTTAGATCTTATTTAATTTTTTCAAAAGTCATTGTTTATACTGATCATTCAGCTCTTCGCTACCTCTTAACTAAAACTGATGCAAAACCTCGATTGATAAGATGGATTCTATTGTTACAGGAATTTGACTTGGAAATGAAGGACAAGAAAGGAGCCGAAAACTTGGCAGCAGATCACCTCTCAAGGCTAGAGAACGCACAGCCCAAATATCTCGACAAGATGAACGATTCGTTCCTCGAGGAACAACTCCTAGCCTTAGCAGATACGACATTTCCTTGGTTTGGTGATTTTGCAAATTATTTAGCAGCTCATATAACCCTAAAAGGGCTAACCTATCAGCAAAAGAAGCGATTCTTCGCTGATGTGAAAAACTACTTTTGGAAAGATCCTTTCCTTTTCCGAATTTGTGCAGATCAGGTTGTTCGAAGATGCGTTGATGACACAGAAGCATATCAAATTTTGAATCGCTGTCACTCAAGACCCACAGGAGGACATCACAGTGGAACTAGAACTACTCATAAGGTACTCGAATCAGGCTTTTACTGGCCTACACTTTTCAGAGATGCCAACAGGTATGTGACTTCTTGTGATAAATGCCAACGAACAGGTAATATCTCTCAGCATAATGAAATGCCTCAGAACTATATACTTTCATGTGAAATATTTGATGTATGGGGAATTGATTTCATGGGTCTGTTCCCTAATTCATTTGGGAATAAATACATACTAGTAGCAGTAGATTACATGTCAAAATGGGTAGAAGCCCAAGCTCTACCTACAAATGATGCTAGTGTGGTGGTACGCTTCTTGAAAAGACTTTTTTCTCGATTTGGAACACCTAGGATAATCATTAGTGATAGGGGTACACATTTTTGCAATACCCAATTTGAAAAAATCTTGAAAAGGTATGGAGTACACCATAGAACAGCCACCCCTTATCACCCACAAACCAGTGGCCAAGTCGAAGTAACAAATAGGGAACTAAAACGCATCTTAGAGAAAACAATAGAAACAAATAGGAAAGATTGGTCAAGAAAGGTAGACGATGCATTATGGGCTTATAGAACTGCTTTTAAAACACCTATAGGAACATCTCCCTATAAACTTGTTTATGGAAAAAACTGCCATCTACCATTTGAACTTGAACATAAAGCATTCTGGGCTATAAAATTTTTAAACCTTGATTTTAAAAGTGCAGGAGAGAAGGGATTAATGCAGTTGAATGAGCTAGATGAATGGCGCTTCAATGCTTACGAGAACTCGCTACTATATAAGGAAGCCATGAAGCGACGTCATGAAAAAGACTGAAACAACCCAAGCAGTTCAAAACAGGTGATCTCGTCTTACTTTACTACTCAAGGCTGAAACTATTCCCTGGAAAACTCAAGTCAAGGTGGTCAGGTCCATTCACTGTTCTAAATGTCTTTCCATACGGCACCATTGAGGTAACTCACCCTAACCACGGTAGGTTCAAGGTAAATGGCCATCAGCTTAAACATTATAGAGGTGAGAATTTTGCGAAAAACAGGGAGGAGCTTCGGCTCCACCACACCCCTTCTTGACACATCCAGGTAGAGTCGAGCTTAGACTCTAAATAAGCGCTTCTCAGGAGGCAACCCGAGCACTAACTTAGTAACTTTCTTTTATTTAAAATTTTTAGTATTTTTTCACACATAAACTAACTCTTTGAATGCAGAAATTTAGGACCACACGGCCAGGCACATGGGAGTGCCTTAGGCTATGTGCACACTTAAAAACAGGGGCACGGTCGTGCACCCAGACCGTGTACAAATAGAGCAAAATTTTCCCAAAACACGGGCTATCGATAAATTCCCACGCCGTGCGATAAGGCCATGGCGACCTTATGAATTCCACACGGGCTATCAACATCGCCCCACGACCGTGCAACATGGCCGTGGCAACCCTGCAGTATCAACACGGGCCTTGCACAAATCCCCACACCCGTGTCCTTAGCCCGTAGAAGACACTGTCAAAATTCACACGCCTGTGGCACAGAACACACGACTGTGTGCAACACGAACACGATCGCAAACGGCCGTGTATACCATTACATGACCGTGTGAGTAACGAAGACCTGATCTCCCACGGCCGTGTGAACCAACCACACGGGCGTGCTCATCGAAACATGGCGCACTAAAACCTCCAATTTTCGAAAAACACGGGCTGAATACGACTCACACGGGCGTGCGACATGCCCGTGTGACCCAAAATGTATAAATAGGGGGCCATTTTTAAACCTTCCTTTTCACCTAAAACCCTAGAATCTCACACCCAAAACCTCCCCAACCTCCATGAGCACCTTTACCACCCTCAAAACCACCATAATACTCAAAAATAATCTCCCCACGCCCGTGTAACAGCCCCCCACGACCGTGCAAACTCATAATTGGTTCTACTTTCTCATTTTTCTCATTTATTTTGTTTTATTTCATTTCTTTAAATATTTATTTATTTTTACTTTAATCTAATTGTTGATTTAAGCATGGAACTAGGAAATATAGGATGAATATTCTAGAATAATATAGAATTAATAAGGATTACATGCCACTTAATTTTATTTTTGCTTGCCATTTAGATTTCATTTTATTTTGCCACTTGGACACATATTTGCATGCCATTTTTTTTCATAAAATCACTATATATACCCATAGTTCTTAGTTTTTGTTATAAGTTTTTAATATGATTAGATTTTACTATTCAGGTTACTCCTCATTTGTTATTTTAGGAAAAATATCAATCTACATTTTAAATCATTTTTAATCTCAATTTTTAGAACTAATGCTCATGTTATTTTATTTCAGATACTATGTCTTCTTCCCGCGCTAGAATGACTGCTGTCCCCGTCTCCAAGAAACGAAAGGGCCCAGGAAGTTCCTCAGCAAGACTCACCTCTGAGACACGCCACCCGTTCCTCACATTTTCGCAGGACTCCTAGGAGGAGCGCTACCTGTTACTCAGAGCATGTACTATCTCGATGGGCCGATGCATTGACTGGGAAGCCCTCGCGCAAGTAAACCTAGTGGACGATGTCCGAGCCCTGCTAGCTACCGACCCATGGAACCAGTTCTTTAGGATTGTGGAGCCCACCTACCTAGAACTCACTCTCGAGTTCTGCTCTACATTCCACCTCCAGACCATCATGAACAGATTCGACGATCCCGGCATGGTCCAATTCCGATTAGGAGGTCTTGTACGACAGCTGAGTGTCCCAGAGTTCGGCATGGCTCTCAGTCTCTATACCGAGCAGTTCATGGCAGAAGAAGACTTCCCTACTCTTTCCAGGCGCATCCATATCCGACCCCTCGACTGCTGGAACGAGATTGCTCCAAGGTGACAGATCTATAATCCCAGCGTCAGCAAGGCATCCGCCCTCCCTCTTTTTCTCAGGTATATTCACGCCCTCCTTGCTCACACCTTGATAGGTAGACGGGAGAGTACAGGCGTCGTCAACACTTACGACGTCTATTTCCTCTAGTGCATGGCCAATGGCCACCCTATCGACCTTGCCTACTTCATAGCGTTGGCCATGCAGCACTAGACTGAGAGGCATCGCAAGGGAGTCGTATCCATGGGCCCGTACATCACACGACTAGACCGCTACTTTGGCCTACTCAACACCGCAGCCCAGACATCCTCGTACACCCTACTTGGCCAGATGTCCTCCCAGGGTATCCAGAGTATGCTCTCCATGAGGATGGTAGAGCGACGGCCAGGTGTCGGCCACTTTCACTTTCGCCTTATCCAAGAAGGTGAGGACCTAGAGGATGTTGCTGATAATGTCCCACCGTCACCACCTGAGGAGGATGCACCCACCGAGCCATCACGCCTCAGACGACCTTCCTAGACAGTAGCCCCACATGCTGACATACACGAGTGCCTAGATCGATTTGAGCAGTACCTTGATTACATCGACGCCACTTTAGCGCACATATGTCAGCACCTTGGCATTTCCCCACCACCACGAGATCCATCAGAGGACTAGATCCTCTTTTTATCTTTATTTTTATCTTTATTTTATTTTACTTTTATTTTTTCTTTTATCTTTTATTATTGCTTTATTCTAACTCTTAAACACTGATCCTTATTTTCACCTTTTCTTCTAACTTTATTTTCCTTTTTAGGTTTATTTTTCCTTTTTTCTTTATTTGAATTTTCCTTTTTTCTTTATTCTGTTTATTTTATTTTCTTCGACCATCTCCTAATGAAGTAACCCATCTTCATCTTAACCTCCCACGACTAATAAATCCATTTGTAGTTTTAAAGGAGCCTTACAGCTGAAACTCTACGGAAAAGGGAACATCGTGCCACAACTTCCGTCTCACAAAGCCATCCACATTTTAGGGAGTTTCATATCTCTCCCTCTCTTATGATATTATGCTTTTATTGCTAATATTATCCTTGTACATTGAGGGCAATGTACATCTTAAGTGTGGGGGGGAACGTACTTTAAAATTTTATTTCACTCTCTTTGAAATCCCTGAAATTGTTCTAACTAATTGCACTGTCCTCAATAGCATTATCTTCAATCTACTATTAGGAATTAATTCTGATTGATTTATGATTTTTATTGATATATTGAGAATCAAGAAATAGACAATTGTACTATGATTATTCAAACTTAAAAACATTAAGGAATCAAGCATGATAAGTTGAAATTTTTGAGAACTCCAATTTTTGCATAAGTTATCTTCCCTAATTTTAAGTACTATCTTGAGATTTGAAATTCGTAGGATTGACATCAAAAGCCATAATTCTGGTGAGATTTTGAGCCTTTTTGAGCATACATTCTTTCGTGCTCACTTTTATTATTGCTTTGAGTGAGTCAACACTGAATTGTTATTCTAGAACTTGCTTTGATTATACATGTCGAGACCACATCATTGATTTGATATACCGAAATGATAAAGGTACCTAGGATTTAACCCACTTACTCCACAAAAGCCTACCTCCATAATCTAACCCCTAGTGAACCCCATTGAGCCTAACAACCTTTTCCTTGACTCACCCTCTAATTATTAACCAATAACCCATTTTTGTTGAATTTTCCATTCAATTACTTTTGATCCTTATCTTTGTTGAGATTTGAGTTGAATTTATTATCTAAGCTTTATTCTCTTTTCCAGTATGTAAATCTTTACTCAATTTATTGTATTACTTGAATTGTTCTTAAAAAAAAACATGTGTATATACAGTCAAATTCAGTTGTAATGTGTAATAGTTCAAATTAAGTTTTTGCATATTTCTCTCTTAAGGCTACCAAAATGATGTTATTAAGCTTTGAAAATATGTTCCAGTGATAGAGATTTTTCTAGCTAGATAATTTTCAGTTCAATCTTGATTCTAACCCTCTTTTTGCAGCCTGTGACAATACCCCTAACCAAGCACTGTTAAAATCATGAAAAGACCTCTTGATCGATATATTATATCAAACTATAGTGGTGGAGATTTGATTTTCGTGCAAGCTTATGGTAATAACTTTTCAGGTTGACTAGAGAGTGCTTAAAATTTTGAACCCTAAACACTTCGAGTGAATAGAGTGAACCTTTAATGAGGATGTCAACTCCTGTTAATTAAGATAGAGAGATAGCTACTTAAAAGGAAGGAAGAGACTTATGTTTTCAATAATAAAATTCTCAACTTAGAGTAATTAAATCTTTAATGTTCTTCTGATTGAATTTTTCATTGTATGATTACCTGTAGATTAGTTTGAAACATTATTGATAAAGATTATAGGTTGAGAAGAATGATTCTTTTTAGGGATTGAGATTTTGCTTGAGGACAAGCAAAGGCTTAAGTGTGGGGGTATTTGATAAACGCTAAATTATACATATTTTTACCTCATGTTTAGCCTATATTTTGGATGGATTCTTATCAATTTTGTGAGAATTGGTGCTCTTAATCCTTCCTTTTTATATCTTATACTCAAGAGAGCATATGGAAGAAGAAAGAACGGAAAATGGGCCAAAAACGATGAAAAATGGGCCAAAATGTGTGAACAACACGGGAAAAGAAATGCCACACAGCCGTGCCACACGGCCATGCCACACGGTCGTGCCACACGGCCGTGCCATATGAAGGTCACACGGTTAAGCCCTCGACAAGCACGACCAGGTCACATGGTCGTGCCTCCACCGATAAAAGCACATGGCCTCTGTCGAAGTCACACGGGCGTGGCACACGGGCGTGTTCTAGTCGTGAGGAAGGGGAATTTCACTCGAATTGGGATGCTTAAAGGCTAAGAAAGGCTCCCCACAAGCTCTCTATATAAAGACCTCATGAGGCAGAAGTATAGATATGTTTTTTAGATATTTCTCCTCTCGTTTTTCTGCCACACTGAGGGTAGAAGCAAGGGATTACTCCAAGGGAGAAGGCCGATTAATTCATCTCAGAAGCCGAAATTTTGTAGCAACATAGAGGATCTCCCTAAATTCCTTCAGGGGTTTTTGGTTTCTTTTATGTTTTGTTATTTTATATCTTCTGAGATGTTTTCCTTCTTTATTATGAACTAAACCCCTCAAATACTTGAGGGAGATGAAACCTAAGACAGATCTTGTTATTTATTCTTGATTTATTTGATAAATACTTGAATTGTTCTTAATTATGCGTTCTTCATTCTTGATTTAATAATCCTAGGTCTTAATTCAAGAATTAGATGTGCTTAGTACAGAGGAGTAAAAGTCCCTGTAATAAGAGTAGATCTACCATAATTAAGTGGAGTTGCATGCAACCCTAGACATAGGGCGACATAAATCTGCCAGATTAGGGTCAAACCTAATATGGGGAGCCATAGATCGAATTAATGCAACCTAGGGAGTTAATTAATAAGGGAACTTTAATTAACAACTTAGGCCTAGTTGCTCTACGCCTCGACAGAGGGTTTAGCATAAGTTAGGGATCTCTACGGATCAAGTCAAGTAAAGAAATCATATAGTTCAAGAAAATAATAACAAGTGAAGTCTAGGTGGATTCTCCCTTGAGTATTGTCCATATAAATCAGCTTTTCCCTAAAAGTTTTTCCAATTCACTCTTTAAACTTTCTTAGTTAGTTTTAGAATTAATTTAAACAACCTTATTTTATTTTTAGGTTAGATAATAGAAAGGAAGTAAGTACTAGTACTTTTGGTTCCCTTAGGTACGATAACTCGGTCTTGCCACTAAACTATACTACTGTTCGATAGGTGCGCTTGCCTTTAACATCGTGATATTAGTTAGTTTTGGTGTGATCAGTTTTTATAAATTTTATTACTTAATATCAAGTGACATCAGTAATCCAAAAAATTAAGCTAGGCTCACATTCTTTTAAGCATTAAGAATTAGTTGTAAACCCTATATTGTTGACGAAAACCTTTATGACTTTAAAAGTGTTATTAGACTTTCATATTCATCTACAGCGGAAGCAATTCTTTGGAAATGTTTATGTACTTGTATTAGATTTGAAAAACGTCGTTTTCATTTTTAAATATGAGTGGTGTGTACTCACACTTTGAGTGGTATGTACACACACTTGTCTACGGAACGTGTGTTTAACCCACTCATACTGAACCTATAATCCAAAATCACTTTGTTAGCCAAACATTGTTTAAGGTTAATTAGTTCCCAACACTTAACTTGAAACATAAACCTTCATCACCTTGCCTGAACGAAAGTCCTTAAATTTCTTAAGTCTACTGACCACAATCGGTTACCCTCTTTGGTCAAATATTTGTAGTAACAAAAATCCTATTAACAAAAATGCTTTCGAGAATATGGCTTTAAGTCCAATCAATAAGTCATAAAATATTCAGCCTAACAACACTTACCTCCCAAAATTGATTAATTCCCGAAAGAGGGATCCTGAATCCCTTGAAAATTCTTCACCCTTGGAGGACCTAATTGTTTAAGAATACTATAGAATCAAACAGAATGACCGGGAAAGTAAGAAAGGGTCACAATCAGTCAGAAGAACAACCACTAAAGTCTATCAAATTTCAAAGTGAAAAGATGAGAAGTTCAGCCTTTTAACAAAAATGCCAAAAGGGGTAGAAAGAATAGCACTTATCAAGATTTAGCCTTCGACCTCACGAACTAGATTTCCTGAAAGAGGAGAGATTCGGATTATGAGTTATCAAAAGAGGAGAATAAAAGAGAAGAGTAGAGAGGCCAAAAATGTGGAACGTAGAGCAGAGGTTCGGTTAAAATAAAGAAAGGGAGAGAAGGTGATGGAATTGGCTGTATCAAGTTGGTATATTTGGCCAAGCACCAAAAGAGAAATCGGCTATGATTGAGAAAGAATGAAAAGCAGAGGGAAGAAACACTATTCGGTTTTGGCAAATAAAAGAAACAAGATTAAGAGGGAGAGGAGAGAAAATTGGGCAATACACACCAAAACAGAGAGCAAGAATTGAACTAACTCCGGTACTTCAGAACTTTGAACAAAAGACCCCAAACGATAATGACCAAAAAATTCCCTCAAAAGCTAAAACCACATTTGACATAATATCCTCAAATGCTCCCTAAATTACCGAATTTCCCCCAACTAAAGACCCCTTAGCTGAATTTGCATCCCCCTCATTCCTCAATTGGCTACAACTCTTCACCAAATTGAATCCAACGATTTTCTCCACCTTTTCCTCCTCCAAATCCATACCAACCCCCATCCATATCCTATGAGTCACTCCCCCAAGAAAAATTCCACAACTTCCTCAACAGAATTCCACTACAACACAAACACTAGGTGTCCCAGCTACAAAATAAATATCACATAACTCAATCCAAGACTCGAACTTCAGACCCCCTTACCGCACTTGTCACGCCATTTCCACTAGACCACATGCTTACTTGTGTCACACTTTAGTCCCAATTATTTGGCAGGCTTACCACCTGAAGTCAGGGTTCTCTAATGCTAAAAATAAAAATTTTCTATAAATCAAGGCTTGACCCTAGGACTTCATAGAATCCCCTGACACTCCAAAATCACTAATCCAATTGTACTAACCTGCATTTAAAGCTACAATTCACAAATTAAAAGCTCAGGATTTTTAGGGCGTCACAGGTTAATTGTGATACTTATAAGCATTATAGTTGTTAGTATTAGAATGTCATGATTTAGGCTTAGTTGAGATTGGTTTGAATGCTTATTGATGATGAATTATATGTTTTTTTATATGTGTAGGTGATTGTAAATTTGGGTGAGGGAGATGGCTTGGAAACTAGCCTATTTTTGTCCATACAGGTAGAGCACGAGCATGTGTCTCAGCCGTGTATGGCACACGATCAGGTGACACAGCTGTGTGTCCCCTGTAGTTTTTAAAGGTAGCAAGTTAGTGAGTTACACGGGCTAGTCACATGGGTGTGTAGTTGGCCGTATGACAAAAGTCAAAGAGCTACAGAGGGTAGGACACGGTCTGGAACACGACCATGTGATCCCATTTCGAATATCCACATAGGCGTGTCTTGTAGCCGTTTGAGACACATGGCCTGGCCACACGGGCGTGTGTCCCCTATACTTAAAATTTTTCAAAGTTTTCTTAAAATTTACATAGGTTTACAATTAAGTCCTGGATTGTATTTAATCATTGTTTTAGCCCTCGTAGGCTTGAGTCAGTGACTATATGAATAAATTTGAATAGTTTTTAATTTGAATAATTTTTTGTATGGAATTAAAAATGGATGTGAAAATGAATCTTCTTTTAAGTGATAAGTCCAATAATGCTCAGTAACCTTATTCCAGCGATGGACACTGGTAAGGGTGTTGCATTTATTGGTATTAGAGCTACGATTTAGTCAATTCTAAGACTAACGTAGCACATGTGAGTCTAGCTATACATGCCATATTTAACTTGTGATAGTGTGATATCTCCAGATAGTTTTAAAATTATGTTTTTATATAGTAATGGATTCCAATCGAGTTGACTTCGATGTTGTTGAAAGTAACACGCCAGCCTTTGTTCATGGAGCAGTGCCTTCTGAACTGAGTCTCGTATCTAAGGGTCATGGAGGAGAGGCCAAAGAAGCTTTCTTCCAGATGATGAACGAATTGTTCATTGAGTTTGTTTGAATAAATTTGACTACTCAACAACGTCCAACCCTACCTATTCCCCAGTCAGTTCTCGTAGTTCCTCAAGATTTAAAACCTTTGCAAATGAATAAGTTGTTGTTGATAAAATCTGAAAGTATGGGGCTGAGGAGTTCTGAGCTACAGTTGATGATGATTTTGAAATAGCCGAGTCTTGGCTTGAGAATACTATTTGGGTTTTTGATGAACTATCGCGTACACCGACTGAATGTGTTAAATGTGTTGTATCACCTCTAAAAGATTCAGCTTACCAGTGGTGGAATACCTTGATATCAGTAGTGTTGAGAGAACGAGTTACTTGGGAATTCTTTCAGGCTGAGTTCAGAAAGAAGTACATAAGTCAACGATTCTTGGATTAGAAACACAAAGAATTTCTAAAACTGAAACAGGGTGGTATGATGGAGACTGAATACGAAAGAGAATTTGTGAGACTAAGTAAATACGCTCAAGAATGCGCTTCCACTGAAGAGATTATGTGTAAGCGGTTCGAAGATGGGTTGAATGAAGACATTAACTTCTAGTCTAGATTCTTGGATTGAAAGAATTTGTTGTGTTGGTCGACAAAGCTTGCAAAGCTGAGAAACTTAGCAAAGAAAAGAGAAAAGTTGATTTTGAGGTTAAAGATTCGAGAAAGAGGTTGATGAGTAAACCTTATCATTCCTCGTCAAAGAAATCAAGAGATTATTATAACCGTTTGATAGCCTCAGTAGGGTATTCTAACAAAGATCGTGGAAAGCAATACACGAGTCTAAAGGCTCAAGGTACTTCAGTATTGAGTGTTGGCAGTGTTAAAGCCAACAAACTAGTGTGTAAATAGTGTGGTAGACGACATTTTGGCAAATGTAGAATGAATGATAGAGCATGTTTTAGAACTGGTTCGCAAGAGCATTTTATTTGGGATTGTCTTGAGTTACCTAAGAATGACAAACTTCAGACTGCTCGATTGAGTAATACAGTTGCCAGAGGGAGACCACCTCGAAATACTAGAAATGTGCGTGGTAATAGAAGTACAACCAAGGATTCTGCTGTGAGATCCAAGGCTTGAGCACTAGCCAGAGCTTATGCTAGTCGCACTCACAAAGATGCTTTATCACCAGATGTTATCACTGGTACATTTTCTTTCTATGACACTAATGTAATTGCTTTGATTGATCTTGGATCAACTCATTTATATGTCTATGTGAATTTAGTGTCTAGTAATAATTTACATGTTGAGTCAACTAGAATTGTGATTAAAGTATCGAACCCCTTAGGCCAGTACGTCTTAGTTGATAAAGTTTGCAAGAACTATCCTTTGATGACTCGAGGTTATTATTTTCTGGCTAATTTGATGCTTTTTCTGTTTGATGAGTTTGATGTGATATTTGGTATGGACTGGTTAACTCTGCATGATGCGATTGTAAATTGTAGACGAAAGACTATTGAGTTGAAATGTCCACTGTGAGACTCTTCGTATTTAATCAGATGATTCGAATGGATTGTCTACTATGATATCGTCCATGTTAGCTCAAAAATATGTGAGAAAGGGTTATGATGCATATCTTACTTATGTACTGGATACAAAGTGCCTAAATTAAAGATTGAATTAATACTAGTAGTTTGTAAATATCCAGATGTGTTTCCAGAAGAGTTACCTGGGTGCCACCGATTACAGAAATTGAGATTGCTTTTGAATTAGTACCTGAAACCTCAACGATATCGATAGCACCGTACAAAATGGCTCCTACAGAGTTGAAAGAATTGAAATCTCAGCTATAAGAATTAACAAATAGAGGTTTTACACAACTGAGTTTTTCGCCCTAGGGTGCACCAGTTCTGTTTGTAGAGAAGAAAGATGGAATGATGAGAATGTGTATCAATTATCGACAGCTCAATAAAGTTACGATCAAGAATAAGTATCCTCTACCGCGAATCGATGATTTATTTGATCAGTTGAAAGGGGCAACAGTGTTTTCTAAGATTGATTTACGATCTAGTTATTATTAGTTGAGAGTTAAAGATTCTAATGTGCCAAAAACCGCATCCAGAACCAAGTACAGACACTATGAATTTCTCGTTATTCAATTTGGGATAACTAATGCTCTTGCAGTCTTTATGGATTTGATGAATAGAATCTTTAGACTATATTTAGATATATTTGTTGTTGTATTCATTGATGACATTCTGATCTATTCCTGAAATGAGTCTGAACATGCTGAGCATTTGTGAATTGTACTGCAAAGATTGAGAGATAAGCAACTATTTGCTAATTTAGTAAATGTAAGTTTTGGCTTCAAGAAGTTAGATTTTTAGGATATATTGTTTCAGTGGAAGGCATCAGAGTTTATCCAAGTAAGATATCAGCAATTATTGACTGGAAACCACTAAGAAATGTATCTGAGGTCAAAAGTTTTCTGGGAGTAGCTAGCTATTACTAAAGATTTGTTAAAGGGTTCTCGATAATTACTATACTGATGACATGGTTATTATAGAAAGATATGAAATTTGAGTGGTCTGAGAAATGTCAACAGAGTTTCGATAAGTTGAAAGCAGTATTAACTGACGCACTAGTTTTAGTTCAGCCTGAGTCGGGTAAAGAGTTTGTGATTTCCAGTGATGCATCATTGAACGGTTTGGGATGTGTTATAATGCAAAAAGGTAAAGTGATAGCTTATGCTTCCAGATAGTTAAAGCCATATGAAAAGAACAATCCGACACACGATTTAGAATTGGCCGTTATTATTTTTGCATTAAAAATTTGGCGACATCATCTATTTGGTGAGAAGTGTTATATTTTTACTGACCACAAGAGCTTGAAGTATCTAATGTCTCAAAAAGATTTGAATTTGTGACAACGAAGATGGCCTGAAATATTAAAAGATTACGAGTTAGTGATCGGTTATTATTCAGGAAAAATGAATGTAGTCATGGATGCTCTGAGCAGAAAATCTTTCTTTGTTTTGAGAGTGATGACCATGCAGTTGACCTTGTCAGATGATGGTTTGATTTTAGCAGAGTTTAAAGCTAAACCATTATTTCTTTAACAAATCTGTGAAGCTCAGAAATGTGACAGTGAATTGAAAGCTAAATGAGTACAGTGTGAGTCGACTCTTGATTCAGAGTTTCAGATTAGAACCAATGATTGTTTGTTGTTCCAAGGTAGAACTTGTGTACTAAGAAATTCTGAGCTTATTTAGAAAATTCTACACGAAGTACACAGTGGTTGTTTATCTGTTCATTCAGGGAGTACTAAAATGTACCATAACTTGAAACAGTTGTATTGGTGGTCAGGTATGAAACGAGATATTTTCAACTTTGTGACCAGATGTCTATTTTGTCAGCAAGTTAAAGTCAAACATCAAGTACCTACGGGACTACTACAGCTTGTGATAACACTTAATTAGAAATGGGATAGAGTTATGATAGATTTCGTATCGGGATTACCCTTATCTTCGAAGAAGAAAGATGCTATCTGGGTTATTGTTGACCGTTTGACGAAATATGCACATTTCATTCTAGTATTTACAAACTTTTCACCTGACAGATTAGCTGAATTATACATTTATGAGATTGTTAGATTGCACGGGGTGCTACTTTCCATTATTTTGGATATAGATCCGAGATTTACATCACGATTCTAGAAGAAATTAGAAAAAGCTTTGGGTTCGTAGTTGCATTTTAGCACTGCATTTTATCTTGAAACTGATGGCCAGTCTAAGAGAGTGATTCAGATTCTCGAAGATATGCTTAGATGATGTGTTTTAGAGTTTGAAGGCAATTGGGAAATATACTTGCCATTAGTTGAATTTACTTGTAATAATAGTTATCAGTCGAGTATAAAGATGGCACCGTATGAAGCTTTTTATGGTCGCAAATGCCGAACTCCATTGTACTGGACTGAGCTTAGTGAGAAAAAGATTTACGGGGTTGATTTAATTTGAGAGACTGAAGAGAAAGTAAAAGTAATCTGTGAAAGTTTGAAAGTAGCTTCAGACCGATAGAAGTCGTATGCAGATTTGAAATGTAAAGATATTGAATTCCAGATCAGTGACAGGGTGTTTCTAAAAGTATCACCATGGAAGAAGATTCTTCGATTTGTTAGTAAAGGAAAATTGAGTCCACATTTTATCGAGCCGTATGAGATTATTAAGAGGATCGGCCCAGTGGCTATCGTCTATCTTTACCATCAGAACTTGAAAAGATCCATAATGTGTTTCATGTATCTATGCTACGACGGTACCGATCAAATCCTTTGTATATAATTTCACTGACAGAGGTTGAGATTTAATCCGATATGCATATAACAAAGAACCGATCAGAATATTAGCTCGAGAGATTAAAGAGTTGAGAAATAAATGCATAGTGTTAGTAAAAGTTCTTTGACAACTTCACAACATTGAAGAGGCTACATGGGAACCTGAGGAAGCTATGAGAAATCAATACCCTAACCTAAGATATGAGAGTTATAACAGCCCGTTTTTAGTGAAATAAAAAAAGTGGTTTCAGAACCACAAATTCAAGGTCAAAATATTTATCTTAATATTATTTTGAGGTCTACAGCATGATAGTATGATTGCATGAAATTTTCGTTAAGAGATTTTATCGCTTGAGAGCCTAATTTGTGAAAAAGGACTAAATCGCATAGTGTAAAATTAGAGTTCTATATGTTAAAGGTAACAATGACTATGAAATTAAATGGTTGGAGGGTTTATGATGTAATTAGACCATTTGTTTAGTGGGTGGACATTTTTGGACATAATTTAAATGATTTTTAAAGTTATAAATAAAGGTTAGTTTAGTAATTGGTAATTTAAAACTAAAATAAATAAAAGAAATAATTTTCATCTTCTTCATTTTCATCAAGCGACCACCAAAAATACTCCATTAAAATAAGCTAGGGTTCGACCATCCTTGTTTTGCTTGCACAGTAAGATATTTTGTCCCGTTTTTAATGATTTTTATATTTTCAGAATCGTTGCAGCTTAATCTAGCTAGCATAGAGACTAATTTGTGAAACTGTTAAAAGTCTAAGGTTTTACCATTGATGAATATGTATGCGTTTTGATGTTTAATGATAGAAAATGAATGGTTGTTGTTAGATAAACAACATTTGTAAAGTTTTTTTTTTTTTTTATAAAAGATTCAATTAGGGAGTAAATTGAGAAATGTGATAAATTGTGTGGTAAATGTGTGAAATAATGAAAAATATAGGTTGCTATGAGTATAGGTGAAATTCGGATTAAATTGAATGAATTTACTTTTTTATGAGCTAGGGATTAAATTGTAA
Organism: Gossypium stocksii; assembly: GCA_020496765.1. Taxonomy (NCBI): domain Eukaryota; kingdom Viridiplantae; phylum Streptophyta; class Magnoliopsida; order Malvales; family Malvaceae; genus Gossypium; species Gossypium stocksii. Next base: position 52,140,616 of record CM035624.1, read on the forward strand.
AGAAGTCTAAAGTTTAGGGGCAAAAGTGTAAAATTTCCATAATATGAAATTTGGATTAAATTGAATAGAATGATAATTAAATAAGTGAAATTTGATTATATATAGATCAAGAAAAGCGAATTTCAGAATTAGATTAGGGGAAAAACAAAGTAGTGGATTGAACAGTCGATTTTCATCTGTATACATTCGAGGTAAGTTCGTATGTTTAGTAAGCCTTATGTTATAAGTGTTTAAATGTTTAAATTATGTAAATGTGGTAATATGACATTGCAGAAGTTATTGACGAGGCATCAACCAAGAATAGTTTCCGTTTGAACTTAGGAATAAATAGATACAAAATGACATGTCATTAGGGGCTACCGTGATTATTCGATTTGGGTGCTGGTCCTGTACGACCTACCGGTGGCTGAGTTTACCGGCATGTGTTGCAGTTACTCGACAACTTGTGTGAGTAGCACCGTGTAGTTATGTCTTGACCGACTACTTGTGTAAGCAGACCCAGTGATAGCTCGAGAATGAGCATGTATATGAGATGTGATAGAGGTGGTTTAACCATATATATGGCACTTAGTGTGCAAGATACCCAAGTATCCAATATATTTTGAATGGTTCAAAGGGCAAAGATTATAGTATGAGGATAAAATGGATGATATGGAACGGTTTAGGTATTTGTGATAAGTTCGACAACTAAGTGATAGTTGATAATTTCATATGAAAAGTAGGTGAAAGTTGGTGAATTTATACATGATTTACTTGGTTATGGCAATGTGCTAATTGTTGATTTGAACGAAGCTTATTTATATTTATGCTTCTTTAAATTGTGAATGAATTGCTAAATTATACTTATTAGTCGTACGAGCTTACTAAGCTTTATAGCTTACTCTGTCTTCTTTTCCATGTTTTATAGTGAGTCAGAAGCTCGCTTGGATTGGAAGTAATTGGAGATCTCATCACACTATCCAGTTATTACTTTGGTACTTTTAAACTTTGTATATTTAGGTTATATGGCATGTATAGAAGTTATGGTTAATATAGCCAATTGATTTGGCTTGTAAATGATGAATGTTTTGGTTATGTGTATAGCCATGTGACTTGGCTTATTTTGGTATACCTGATGATGTATATATGTGTAAATGGCCTTTTGTTATGTGGCTTATAATTGCTATGTGAATTAGTACTTTGAGTACGAAATGGTTGAATTTTGAGATATGGTATGCATGTGATTTTAGGAAAAAATAATGCATAGTTGGAAGTGACTATTTAGGTGATTTTTAGATGTGAAATTGGTAAGAAAGTGAATGGTTAATTGTGACACTTATGAGCATTATAGTTGTTAGTATTGGAATGGCATGATTTAGGCTTGGTTGAGATTGGTTTGAATGCTTATTGATGATGTATTATATGTTTTTTTATATGTGTAGGTGATTGTAAATTTGGGTGAGAAAGATGGCTTGGAAAATAGCCTATTTTTGTCCACATGGGCAAAGACACGAGCGTTTGTCTCAGCCGTGTGTGACATGGTTAGGTGACACGACCATGTGTCCCCTGTAGTTTTTAAAGGTAACAAGTCAGTGAGTTACACAGGCTAGTCACACGGCATGTGGTTCGTCGTGTGACACAAGTCAGAGAGTTACACAGGGTAGGATACGGTCTGGAACATGACCATGTGATCCCATTTCGAATGTCCACACGGCCTATGACACGGGCGTGTCTTGTGGTCGTGTGAGACACATGGCCTGGCTACACAGGCATGTGTCCCCTGTACTTAAAATTTTTAAAGTTTTCTCAAAATTTTAATAAGTTTATAATTAAGTCTCGGATTGTAATTAATCATTGTTTTAGCCCTCGTAGGCTCGAGTTAGGGACTATATGAATGAATTTGAATAGTTTTTGTATGAATAAAAAATGGATGTGAAAATGAATGTTCGTTTAAGTGATATGTTTGGTAATGCTCCGTAACCCTATTCCAACGACAGATATGGGTTAAGGGTGTTACATGTTTGATAAGAATAATATGCATACTTGGTATAGATCTGTTGAGTTTAAGTAGGTTGATGTGAAGTATGGTTGCATCTAGATGTATGGATTGTGTATATTTTTCTTAATTGTATGAAATACGATATGTTCTAATAAGAGTGGATTTGAGCATGACAAGTCTATGTCTGTCTCCGCAAGTTTTCTAAAGGGGTCGGTCGGGACTTTCAAAATAATCTATGAAAGGAAAAGTCCATGGTCATGTCACCATATTATGTAATACCATAGTTGGGCTATGGCATCATATGGATAAGAACAATGTTTGTTAGTTTAAGTAAATGTTTATACTAGATTATTTGATTGTTCAATTATATTGAAATACTTAATAGGCTAGAATTGACGCCTCTAGCAAAAAATCTAGATAAATGAGACTGAAAGAAGAGTTTATCCTTGGATAGTTCAATGAAATCGTTCTGAATAATGAGATTGAAATGAGATCTATATGCTCAGGTGAGATCGAGAGTAGAGCTTAGGTGGTATCTTTTAGTCTAAGATGAGACGAAGAAGAGATTCTTAACTAAGAGTGACAAACAATATAATTGGTATATGCTTATTAGCTAAGTTAGCGATTAATAATCAACTGACCATTGTTTTATCATTTACATTGTCTAAAGCAATAGGGAAGAAAATTAGATTAGTTAGTTTAATTGGTAATTTAAATTTAGTTTATAAATAATTTATTTTGGAATTTTCACTAATAATTTTCGACTCAATTAGATTAGTAATTGCTTAACTTGTAATTAACTTGTCAAATACATTTATCAGCAATCCTTTGGGTTCGGTACTTGGAATGCTCTAGTATTCCATTGACACTATAATATTATAACTAACATTGTATGCTTGTAGTTAAAACGTCACTTTTAAATTATTTTATAAAATTACTTATTTTTTGCGCACGCAGTCAAGTTGTTGGCACCGTTGCTAGGGATTTTTACGATGTAAATATGTTGTCAAGTTAGTTTCCCTTAAGGAAATATTAGCCGAAAGACGAGGAAATTAGATAGTTCTTTTTATTTTGTTGTATAGTGTTTTTATTTTTGTATTTTTATTTTAATTTGCCTTATTGAAGATTTAGTTTAATCATGTTTAATAACAATGGATATAGGGCATAGACAGGCCAATACAACTATGAAGAGCAGTTGAGTTCAACAAATGGAGAGTCGACGAACTGTTGGAGTTATGATGGCAATTATGGAAGGCAAGAGTATCCATATGTGCATCCTTATGGTTCACATGGAAATGCAACTGAGATGGACAACTACAATCAAGGGTGGTCGGATAATTATCTAACATATTGTAACGCCTCGAATTTTAGACCTAGAAGTTTTGAGTTTTGAGTGTAGTGTCAGTGAGGAGGTTGCACACATAAGTTAAGTTGTGCAATTTAGTGACAAGAATGGGCCTGCTGGTCTGGTGGTTAAGAGAAGTGTCAATGTGCTGAGGGTCTTGAGTTCGAATCCCTGCGTGAGCAACAGAGATATTTTTGGTACTTTTTATTTGTTTATTATTTGTTTTAAATATTATTTTATAATATTGATATGTTTTAACTATTATGATTATTTTATTTTCTTCTTCTTCTTCTTCGGTTTTCTATGTTCTTCTCCTCCCCTCTTTTATTCCTCTTCACTTTTTGTTTTCCTGTTATTTTCTAAATATTCTCAAATTAGTTTTAGCATATTGGTTTCGGGAATTTCGCACCTTTTCCATCTTCTCTGATCGCAAATAGGTGTGGGAATCAACTCAGTCTAGTCTACTTTCTCTTTTAATTTTGCAAGCCAATGTGCGGCTTTTCTTGAGTGTGTGCTAACCCATCAGTTTTGGGTTTTAGAAGATGGAAGTGAAGGCAAATCACTATTTTCTGATGTATTTTGATAGGGAAAAGTTTAGGGACGGTTATGGTGGCTTAAACGGTGGTTTTGAGGTTGTTTTGGGGTGGTTTCGTGACCTCATCGACGGCCACACTGGTGTGTGCCAAGGCACACAATCGTGTGGATTTGGGAACTAGGGTTCCAGGACAAATTGGGTGCCACAGGCCATGTGGTCGATTTGGAGATTTTTTTACAATTCACACAGCCGTGTCCTATGGGCACTCGGGCGTGTGAGTTTGGGAAAATTAGGGATTTAGAGTTTTGGGGTCACACGACCGTGTGGCTGATTTGGGGATTAGAGATCCTATACAGGCGTGTGTTTCGGAACACACGGTCGTGTTTAGTGGGCACATTGGCATGTGAGACCCTTACACAGCCGTGTCTTCCCTGCACCTTATTTTAGTAGAATTGGACAGTGAGTTAAACAGCCTGTCACACGGCCGTGTGCTACCCTTCACACGGGCGTTTGGACCACCACACGGCCTGGATTGCTCCACATGGCCTGAGCACACGGGCGTGTGGCCCTATCTCGCCAAATAATGTTTTAGGTTGAATCTAACTATATTCACATCTCTGTGTGTTCCAACCCTCAATTAAGCTTTACCGAGGGTAATTATGTCTCTAATCTAGGCTTGATATGTGTGTTATTATGATTGGTTGTGTGATAAGCTTGATATTGAATTCGAGATATGGGTGTGCACATGTCAGATTCTATAACTAACTAATTGGATGTGAGTGTCTGCTTCTGATTAACTGTTTGAGACTGGTTTTTCTGAGTGTGTACAACTGACTGCATACATCCATACATTTACATAAACTATTTTGGGTGAGATTTTTGAAGAGAAGAGAGATTAACGAAAGTGAACTGGCAGTTGATCTGTTGGTTATTAGCCCCTAATACCTAGAGGGTCGTGGGCAGTCCTAATACCATGAGGGTCGTGGACAATGCGGATGGTCATCATTGCCGGGTAACCCGAGATGACATCATATCAGTATAGCGGATTACCACATTGCACTATACCGCATGTACGCTAGCTACGCTTTTACCATTGACTGAACTGGTAGTTTTATTACAACTTATCAGTATAACGGATTTGTAACACCTCAAACTCGGCCTAGACGCTATGGCTGAATCTGATGTGCTACGTCTTAGTGTTTTCAGAAAATCAGAATCGTAAGTCAAAACTCGTAGTCAGATAAAAACCCCTTTGTGATTTGTAGGAAACTCTAGTGAAAAGAGTTCTTAAATTTTATCAAATTAACTTGTCAAAACGCTTACCATTAGTGTGTTAAATTAATTTAAACCGCGGAAGTTTATTATTATTTTTAAAACTTTTGAAGTTGAGTTGTGTGTCTTTAAAAACGATTATTGTTTTGAAAACTCGTCTTTTCCTAACTAGCAGTTTTGAGTAAATAAACAAAAGCTCAATTAAAAATTAAATCCCATAAATGGCCTTATTACAAATTTAAAACCCCAAAACATAAATAAAAGTATAAATAAATCCAAATGTAAAATTATCTGCACACCTTCGAGACCCTCGCAGCTCCAAACCGCCTAAGGCTGGGGATTACCTGCACAGTTAAAAGAAAGGGTGAGTTTATGAAAACTCAGTGTGTAATCCCTTATCAGTCAATCAATAAACAGTATGCAGAAACAGTCTGGGCTTGAGCCCTATTCGTAAACAGTACAGTGTGTGCCTTAGCCCAATGCAGTAATAGTGTGGGCCTTAGCCTAATACAGTAACATTTCAGAACAATAATGCAACAGTGCAACCCACCCCAATCTAGCCACCACACCACTCCGTACCACCAACACACCATGTGGGAATAAAATCAACCCATCCAGCCAGCACACCAATATCGCAGTCGAGTTGTCAGTATAGTATATGTGGCAAAGCCACCATTATCAGTATATGTGGCAAAGCCACCAGTAACAGAATATGTGGCAAACCCACCAGTACAATACTACCTCCATATCGTAATTACAGTCAATCTACCTCTTGGGTATAGCGGTCATTTTTATCCATTAGGGGTAAAATAGTCATTTTACCCATTTTGGGATCTTGGTATACATACCGACCTCTTAAGAGGTCTATAGATGTCAAGAGCAACTTAGGTAACCAAAGTGGTCATAACAGTGTAATTGGGCCTGAGGCCCATAGCCCGGCCCAAGTGGGCCCACATACTAGTGTCGCCCAATTAGCCTAGAATTAGTCACAGCTATGCGAACTACATAGCCCAATCCAGAATTTTCCATTTAATGTGGATTTCATCTGTGTGAGGCCTACGAGCCCATTGGGCCCACATGACCCGTTTCGACCCATTGTGGTCCAATAACGGCCTAAGCCCAGAAGAACGCTAATGATGGCCTATGCCTATGTTTTGTGAGCTCGCATTACCACACGTGCGCTTGCATGCTCATGTGACATCAACGCCCAGCCTTTCGACATTTCAGCTCTTCAGCTTTTGTCGTTATGGAGTTTAAACGGGGTGTTTACACACCTGATTACAACATGTGCGACTAACCCATAAGCATCGAACCTACATTCCACCAGCATATTCTGTTAGCCAATCATCACTTTGGGTTCACTGCATTTTCATCACTTAGCCAAAATAACCACCGTCCTTACCTTGATTGAACGAGTGTCCTTAGTCCTCTTAAGAACACTCTTCAGAATTGATCAAGCGTCTTATCAAATATCTTTATTACAACAGACTCCATTAAATAGGATTGATAATAAGATAAGGCTTAGAATCCCTAACACTAAACCATAGAAGCATTCGGCCAAACAAGCACTTACCCCCAAATAATCGATTGAATGGCAAAAGAAGGGTCTTGAGACACTTGAAAAATCCTTCACCCTTTGAGAATTCAGAACCCAACGAACAGTAAATTAGAGAAAGAAAAACAGATCAATAACAATAGACCCATACATTCGGCTAAAATAACGAAGAAAAGAAAAGGAGTAAGAATCGAAAACCACATAAACTGAGACTCACTTACTCAAAATCGAACGATGGATATGGGGGACTAATGGAACAATCAGCCAATCGTTAGAGACTAGCATCCAAATAGAACGAAACGAATAATAAGGTTTATAGCATTCGGCCAACTTGAGAAAAAGAGAACAATAAAGGGAAAAAGAAGAAGTTGAATTCAGCTTAATTAAAACTTAGGAACAAAAGAAGAAATGTTGAGAAAAGGAAAAGAAAGTTCGGCTATGAGAGACAAATAGAAAGAATGATAAAGGGGAAGAGAAGAAGGGTGTAACGGGTCAATATTGGGAGAGGAGAGAAATGCAGAGAATCGGCTGACTCCAAGAAAAAGAGGTTGAAGGCGAGGAGACTTGTTACTAGAGATTAGAAAGTAAAAACTCGAAAGATACAAGAAGGACTCAGCTTACCAGAAATTGACCAAAAAGGCAACTTATGTTAATCAAGAAATAAATAATGTTCGACCAAAGAGAAACACACAAAAGAAAACGTAAAAGGAAAAATCGAAACAAAGATTACACACCAAAGAAGTCATAGCTGAATTTTCAAGTAGCTATAATACCAATTCGGCACTACTCTTCCCTCACACTTCAACTTCTAATTTTCCTCCTGAAATTCCTCCATAAAATCCTCCTTGATTTACTCCCTCAACAACTCTATTCAAAATCCTCAAGACCCATTCAACTTAGAGTCCCAAACCAACTCCAATACTAGTCGTCCCATGTAGCAAAATAAATACCCCTCATATGACTATGCCAACACTCGAACCTTAGACCCCTGGCCTCACCTCTTGTGCCACTTGCCATTAGACCACTAGCTCTATTTGTGCCATGAGCACTATTATTTATAAAGCCTATCTACTAGTGTCCAGATTTATTTAAGAGCAAAATTAAAAATTCTGCAAAAGCCAGGACTCGAACCCAGGCTTCTCAAACACTCCCAAACACACTCAAATCACTTAACCAATAAAGCAAACATGCAATTTGTGACATATCATGCAAAGAAAGTCAAAGACTTAAATTTTTGGGGCGTTACAGGATTACCATATTGCACTGTACCGCATGTACGTTAGCTACGCTACGTACTAGTATTTGATCTGGCAGTTCATACTACATTTTTGTACTGCGGTTTACCTCATTGCACAGTACAACTTATACGCTAGCTTTGCTTTGTAGTATACTAGACTGGCAATTTATCTACACACTGTTAACCCTAATACCTAGAGGTTCGAGGGTAGTCCCAATACACAAATGGCATGGACAATTCTGATAGCCATCGTTGCCGGGCAACCCGGGATGACATCAGTTAGAGTGCAGGGATGGATAGACCTTACAAGGTCCTAAGTGGGGTGATTAGTGGCATGAGCTTAAAGCTCTTATCAGGAGTGATGGGGGACGGAGATCTATGTTGGCTGGATGGGTGGGAATTTTATAACTCATTTCCATTCATATACATCAGATTGATCTGTTTGACTAAATTGAAACTTGTGAATGGTTCAGAATTACTGTGTGTTATTATTCAACTGAAAGGCACGTATATCATTGTGAATTCTGTAGACTCTGTCTGCAACTGTCTGACTGAACAGTTATTATGACTATGTGGCTGACTTGTGAATTATTGCTACTGTATCTGAATGGCACATGAGACTGTGTGTGTCTGATTGTCCTATATGATTGAAAAGTACCTATGGTATATTGATTTTGAGTGAATATGCGCAACTGTCATCTGTCGGTAAGTTTGCATTGCATATATTGACTGGTTCTGAATAGTTCTGTAAGTTAATTCTACTTCACAACTGAATCTGAACTGCTTCCAGGCTTTCTGTTTCTGTCCCCATTTTGGTTTCTGTAGTTTAACTAGTTTGATCTCACACTGAGCTCGAGTAGCTCACCCTCTCTTCTGTTTCCCCTTTCAGGTACAGTTCTGGATGCTAGACTTAGTACGCAGAGGTCTCAGACAATCTTGGTGGAAATAAGTTATAAGCTTTTATTTTCAGCTTTTAATTATTATTCGTTTAAGTTTGAACTGTAATGTTTCATAATACTGTGGTACAACTTTTGTTTTAAGTTTTCATTCGTATGTTTTATATTGTTAAACTTACTAAGGAATGTTAAATGATTAAACGTTTTTTATCTACTTCGGGATAAACATTTTCAGAAATAAAATTTTGAAGGACTTGATTTGTAAAATTCTCTCACGATCACTTTGGTGATCGATGTAGCATTCCGGATTCGGTCTAAACTTTTAGGTTGGGTTGGGGGTGTTCACATATGATTTGTATTCCCTGTATTTCTATAACAAAAAGTAATATGGAGAGTGGCAAGTACATGGAAGACCTATCCCTTGCTACACGAGTTGGAATGTTGGAGGATAGTATATCTTCGTTGTAAGATATTGTGCCCCCCTTGTCCAAGGCATTGGAGAAAATATTTGAAATTGTCCAATGTCAAGTAGCAATGAACACTCCGATGGAAGAGGTTGAGCATGATGTTTTTAAGCTCGAGGATGAGGGTCAATCCACCATTATTGAGAATGATGAGTTGAACCTAGTTGAACAACAGGAGTTTGAAGTTGAATACCATGATGAGATTGTGAGAAGCAAAGATAGTGTCTTCACTCTGATTGAAATAGGAGTAAGAGTAGGAGTAAATCTAGATGTAGAGGAAGATGAAGAGCTGAACTTGGAATTAAGTGAAAGTGTGGAGGAACTAACTCACTTTCCAATCATTGGTGTAGAGGAGCCAACCAAAAAACTCAATGAGCATATTTATTTTTAGTTCAAAACAGGAAGTGAAGCTTGGGTATCTACGGGTAATTGCGATATTGAGTTTGTGGTGCCCGAGGCTATAGTACAATAGAACAAGCTTTAGAGTTGGTTAGGGTTTGGAAGAAAGTCAGTCGTGATCTGGCTGTCTAGAAGGTCAAAATTAAGAGAACAATAATGTGTTCAAATAGCAAGTGGGTTCTTATTCTAGTCATGAAAAACAAACATTGGTTTAAGATTTTGAGGACCTCTTAGAATTTCTTTTATGAAGGGGATATAGATCATCCCGAAATTTCATAACTTTTATTTTTGTTAGTTCTTATTTTGTTTTTATTTTATTATTGCATATTTTGCTTTTGGTGTTTTTTGTTTTTCTATGTAGGTTCTTCCGTTAAAGTTACACTCCATTTGGATTTTCAAAGGTGTTTTAGGAACTCACCACTAAAGGTGTTCTCCTTAAACTTTACTTTTAGTTGCAACATATTTAGGACAATGTTTTTTATCTTAGTTTTATTTCAATTTTTGCATGGTCTTTGAACATGATTGGATTTGAAATTGGTGAATTGTGGTATGCTATTGTGTAATTAATTCTTTGAATATACAAACTTTGAATGATGCTTAATATATTATATTCTTTGTGAATAAGTTATTTAGTTCAATTAGTTACATTGCCTAATAGAGTATAGGTAGTTAAAAATGTGAGGAATTTTTTTTCCAAATGGTTAATTAGTGGGTAGATAAATGTGTGGATAAATGCATTAGGATTTAGCATTATTCATGGAAATAAGAAGAAACATGTTTTAGTTTTGTAATCCTTGAAATGTTTAGGGAAGGACCTAATGCATTTTTTGTGTAGCTTAGAGCCTAACCGACCAACCGTTATGCTACATTATCCCTAGTTCCAATAACTTAAGCCTTAAATTATCCATTATTGATGAAACTATATTTTTGAGACTTTAAACATAAATTGAGTTCAAAATTCAACCTTGAGGGTTAGATAGTGACTGCCTATAAAGGTGTTATCGTTTATAGTAAAATATTACACCAAAAATATATTGAATTAAATCGGTGGTGCCCACAAGCATATGAGTTAAATTGTAATATAGTAAAGTTTACAACGAAACACTGGTAAGTATTCCGAGGATTTTACCCAAAAAATAATTATTAATCTAATCAAGTCCCAAATTAGTAGTGTGAATCCAAATAATATTTTAATTAAACTAATTAAATTAACTAACCTAAATTAACCTAATAGACTTTCATATTCCTAGTGTCGACAGTGTGAGCCTCTAGCTTATGGTCGACCAAATCCCTAGTTATCTAATTAAATAATTAATTATTCTAGATTGAGTTATATATCACCCTTAGCTAAGACTACCCTCCCGATTCATCTTAACTAAAGATTACTACCTAAGTCACCTTCCAGTCTATTCCTAAGCATACAGATACTCTTCCAGTCTCACTGCTTGGCACAAGTTATATACAACAGGATACCCTTCCGATCTTACCTATCTCAATCTACTATTTGGGGCGTCGCTCCCTAATATATTAAGTGTTCTTGAATAAAATACTAAATCTGGATAAATAATCACTTAACAAATAAATTAGTTTACTAATCTAATCATGTAAGATACGAAATAAGCATAATAGTCTATTCTAATATTTATACAATGATTAATTGGTCGAATTAACGAAAGATAAATAAAAGAAAACAAGAGAAGAGATAGGAGAATGTTCATGAATAAATATACTAAAGCACAATCCCAGGGCAATCTCTACTTGCAATTTTGTTCAAGGTGAAACAAAAAAGTTCTGACTACACAAACATGAAAAGAAAAGAAAACTAAAAATTGATTAGAAAAGTTGTCTGTCTAAAACTGCTCTCAATTCCAGTGACCCTAAGGTTGCTTATATAGGCAACGACCTACTTGGTAACCACTCAACCTAAGATACAATTAGATACCAATAAAGAAAATATCTTGATAAATGTTAGGGTCCAAATATAGAAATATCCCCAAAAAGTGTCATCCAAGGAAATCAGCTTCATTATGGCATGACATTGTCACGTCGTCGTGACATGGGAATGCTCCTCGTTACAACGTCTCCACCGTGCAAATCTTCTCATTTTCATAGTGTTGTTGTGATGAGAGGAAGCTCCTTGTCATGAATTCAAGTGTGTTTTGAGCCTTTGGTAGCTTTGTTGGCTTATCGGGCTCCTTACCTCACAAGCCGATCATCCTTCCTTGTATTCTTAGACCTAATGTGACACCCTAAACACTTAAATAACCCATTAGTCACTCACTAGACCCGAGTTGGCCTTACAGGTCATCGAAATAGTAGAAAAAGCAATATTTATTTTATTAATATTTTATTCCTAAGCTACTAATACTAAAAATATAATAATTAATATTAAAATGGCAAGAAAATAAGCTCGATAAGTACGAAAATGGTATAAAATAGCTACTACATTTGACATTAAGTCAAATACGCGCAGATTTAATTCTTTGCTTGTCCTTAAGAAAAAAAAAAGAAAATAAATAAAATCTATAACGTAACAATGTACTTGAGCTGACTTAATATACGAGATTAGATAAGAGCATCAACACTAGGAAAATTTGCTTAAGTATTTAGCATTAGCTAGAAATTTAAACAATTTACAATTATTTACACCTAAATAGATTAGTTCAATAAATTACAAAGTAAACTAGTTAAAGAAAATTAAATATATAGTTCCATCAAATTGTATATACGAATATAGTATTTATTTTTGCAAAGTATAATCAGTTCAAATATCTTTTGTCCTACTCAGTTTATTTTCGTCCATGATTTGAACTCTAATGTTGTAATCTTTCCTCATATAATCCTGACCACCTCTAGATGTACCCATGTCCAGAGTAAAAATCCTACACAAAATATAAAAAAAGGCAGGTAAGTATATGGGTCAGATTGTAATATAGTTAAAACGGAGTAGATAAGTACTTTGAAAATCGTACCCAAGGGAGGCGAGCACTATGTTAACTTTAACCTAAGCACAAATATGTCTAATTAGTACTTTAGATAGATTATATTACGGTGAAATTTAAAGAAAGGTTTTTGGGATTTTTTATAATAATAATAAAAGAACATAAATAAATAGTAGGAAACCGAATAGTAGAATTTATCAAATCTAAGCATGAATGATTAGCTCACTTCAGTAATCATAATCAACTATTGTTTCGAGCTTCTTGTTCAATCAACTAGTCGATACCCTAGTAGAATCTTTCGATCTTCCACTAGAATAATGAGTCAACAAGAACTACTTATCTCTCGACCTCACAGACCAGACCAGTTCGGGGTTAAGGTGTTCATGGATAGACCATACCAATTTTGGATTAATTCCCACCTTAATTTTTCCTAGGGTCTTCAAGCCTAAGGTTTAAGTTCTTCCTCTCCCGAATAGTTGATCCGCTAAAAGAACTGTATAAAATAATTAATTGATCATACCTCCACTTGCTAATCCCTCACAAGAGGATTAGTTCCTCATTGATCTCATAAACAACATAAAGTTGATATATAAAATAGTCATGAATAACAATTCAAAAATATAAAGTTTAGAAGATGCTTGATTTTCATTGAATAGAATGTCGAATCCTCATAGAGTTTGATCAAGTTCACAAAACTGATCTCTCAATAAAAGCGAAGAAAAAACTAAAAATAACCTAAAAGCCTAAGAAAAGAAAAAACTAAAAACTAAAACTAAAAAGAAAATTATACAATATGAAAAGTTTTTCATAACATGCGTTAAATAAAACTATTTATAGAATTAGAGTGAATTCATCTTTAACCCTAGGTTAGTTGTCATTCTCGTGCTTAATGTTTGATTATGTTGACCAAAATGCCCATGGCTCATAATTACTTCCCATGCAGAGTTGATGCCATGACACACTAGATCATGTGTCACGACATCGAAGGCAATATGCTCATTTTTGGGGTATCTTTAGGGGTCTATCGTGACACCCTCAGGCTGTGTCATGACACCAAAGGCAGTCTTGAAATTCTTCTATTCTACTATCTATGTTGTGACATCCATCTCTTTGTGTTGCAACACAACAACTAGTATTGAGTTAGTACACCTTCTAATGGTCTCCTGTACATTCACAAAGCATATTATCTCACTTTTAGGCCTCATTCGGCCCCTAAGGTTAATAAAAGACTCAAATTACATAATTTCTTGAATTTAAATAAAGTAATGAAAGCTTAAACAAAATCTAACTAAAGTGTTTGTATTCAACCTCCTCAAATGTGAAAACTAATTTTATCTGCAACATCGAATTACAAAAGATCAAATACCTTATTTTTTTTCATTTATTTGTGTCAATATGATTGAGATTTTTCTCAGGCACTTTTTGTAAAGGTTATACTAGTCATACTACACCGTTACAATAACCATGGATTTTACTGCTTATTTTTTTTTAATTCAAACATCATATACTTCTACAAATATAATTACCCATTCGTATCAACCTTTGCTAAATTAGTCTATTTAAAATCTATTTCCTATTTATAGTTTAATAAACTCAACTAATTAGTCTACATATAAACAACCTAAATTATTTAATTTCATGCTAAATTTACAATTTAAATAAACAACCTAGGTATATGCTCCTAACCAATCACTTACAAGCTTGAGCACAAACAAAACAAACAAAATAAAAATTTAAAAATGATTAAAAATAACTCTTCATTACGATTTTGGCTCAAATTTGTAGTGCCTAAAACTTGTGAGATTTCTACAATGAAAAAGAAAACACACAAAATTATAATAATAATAATAAGAATAATTTTCAAGAAAACACACAAAGATGTCATTGAACTTGTCTGTGCCATCATCGTGCTCATCCGAGACAACCCTTGCCACATCCCCTCTCGATGTGGATGGACCCGCTAGCATGGGCCAGGAGGTGTCAGAGGATGTAATGGGTGGAGCGGCACCTGTCGAGGTGACCCAGTATGGGGGCTATCCACAATCGGGTTAGCCCGCTTCCTCATTACCTTGGGCCATCCACTGTGTTTGGAACTCAAATTGGGTCGCTATGTGTTGGAACCACTCCTTACTCATCGGGTCCTTTGAAACCCTTTGAGATTATCGTAGCCCTGGTGGTATAGGTCGAGGTGTCTCCATCAGTTTCGGGAGCCCATGTTCTCTCGAGTACTATCAATATGCAGCCACCTAACTCTTTCACCTCTCCACTTGACCAGCTTGGGTGTCACAGAATCGCTCGTAATTAAGGTCGTTGAGTACACCTTTTGGTGGACAAGTCGATTCTTCGGGATTAATCACCACACTGACTCTTTAGTACATCTTCGTGATTAGGTACAAGTATGAAAGTACACCTGGGTGCTCTAAGGCACATTGTTGCATGTTCGTAAGGATTTGATCCCCATCGTTAATTTGTTAGTATTGTAAAATAACATATAGAAAAGAGCACGATCACAAGTAAATTCCATGATGTGCTGAGCAAGGAACAGTTGTAACACCCTAAATTTGGGCCTAGAAGTATTGGGCCTTGAGTCTAGGTTCGGATAAAAGAAAACCTAAATAATTAAGAAGTTTTAAATATTATTGTTATAAAAAAACAAAGCTTAGCACCAGTTGCGTGTAACACCCTGATTTTCAGGATTTTTCGGGTTTTGTGATTTTTGGTGAAATTTTGGAATTTTGGTGTTCTGATTATTGAAATTATGTTTAAGTGTGTTAGTAGGCATTTAGAAGGCCCAAGCCTAAGTTAGAACTCGATAGAAATATAAACTTTGGACTTTAAGTGAAAGGGACTTGGTTAAGTCAGCCTTTAAGAAAAAGTTAGTAAATTGAGACAAAAAGAGGGCCTTGGTAAAGTGGCAAGGTGGTGCCACTAAGCTCCTAAAAAAGTGGCATGTGGACTGAGTTTAAGGGCCAGAGTTCAAGTCACAAGGTAAGCAGATGATGCTTTTATTTTTATGCAAGTGTCAGGCATGTGATAGAACTTAAGTAGCATTCGGCTAGGGCTTTAGGGAGATTGGGCCGTTGGTTTGAATGGCCATTAGGGCAAGTCTATATTCTTTTATATCTTGCCAAATTAGGGTTAGCCACCTAGAGCCTTCACTTTCATTCTATTCACTCCTCAGTGTCGTAAAAAGTCAAAAACAAAAATAGATCTCTTGAGTGCCGAATTCTTCCTTCTCTTCTCCTCCCTTCTTCTATTTTCTTTTCTACTTCTTTTCTCCTCTAGCCGAAACATTCCTACCACTCTACTCATCTCCTCTTTCATTCCCATTCTTTTCTAAACCTCTATAGGCGATTACCATAAAAGCTGAAATCCCGAAAGTTGTTTCTTGTGCCGATTTCTTCTAGCCAAAATCCTACTATCTTCTTCATCTCTTTTGGCCGATTTTCACATCCTCTAAACCCCTAGCCTCTACCGACAACATCACTTAAAAACCACCACACCAAATCATCTTCCTCTTTACAATTCTAAAAGCCGAAAACACCATAGTTTTTTAGGACATAGCTGAATCTTTAGATCTCTAAGATTTGAAATCTGCTAAGTGGTTAGGGGCTAAATCTATATCAGATCTAAGTAGAAGAATCGCCTGGATTAAGGAAAACCTGTGGTAAGTACTCGACGTCTTATATCTACTCGTTACCTTTGGATTTAAGAAAAGTCGAAATCCCTAAACTCTTTAGGGAGGCTGTCGAATATGGTGATAGGTAAAGATAGTTCTTTTAATTGGTTTTATGTGTACTTGTTGTGGAAGGGGTGATCTAGCAAGGAGCATAGGAGGCTTGGATCTTTGGAACGGTCGGATTTAGATCTGGTCATTAGCTTCGGCAAAGGTAAGTCTATAAGAGACTAAGGTGATGGTGGCCAAATATGTATGTGGGGGTAATGGTGATTATTCGATTTGATTTTTAGATGTTAATGTGATCTAAATAAATTTAGGATTGTTTTGGAGTAGATCTTGTCGTTGTTCGTCGCAAATCAGGTGTGTATCGAACACCCTTCTGTAGTTCAATTCGGTAAAAGCTGAAAAGCCAAAATGCCGAAATTCTAGCATTTCGTGGGCTTGTGAGCGTGTGAGCGCTCATAATGTCAGTTAGAAATCATTAGATCTGTAATCGCAAGTGGTAAGATGGTTGAGTGTGCAATTCGGTGCACTTCAGTAAATTTAGGCCTCGATGGGCTGAATTTGGGCCCAATGGGTTTACGGGCCCATATGGGAAAAAGTAAGCGGTAAGTGCGTTCTGATATTCTGTAGATTAAGACTGTTAAGTTGGACTTAGAATTTGGACTAAACGTGCTAAATTTGCTAAATGACATTGTAGGGCCCATTAGGGGTTTTAGGGCCTAATAACTGTAATCTGCTAAAATGGGCTAAATAAGCTACTGGGATCAAAGATAGACCATTACTGATTAAAATGTGCAAGAAACCCTAGAAACTACCATAAGTACTAAAATACCCCTTATGGGTGAAAATTACTATTTTACCCATAGGTGCAAAAGGACCGTTATACCCCTAAGGCTAAATTTGACTGAAATGCATGTTTTACTATTTCTATCTACTGTATGTCATATCATGATTATCTGTTGCATGGGTTTTGGGATTGTTGATGGAGGAAGTGCAAGTGGCATCGCCAGGATTTCTGTTTTCTAAAAGAGGCTTTGCCTCGTACTGATATCTAAAAAGGGCTTTTGCCCATTCTGTTTTCTGAAAGAGGCCTTGCCTCATATTACTGTTAGCGGCCACATTATCTGAGCAGCAATGCGGCAACTGTGGAGTGTAGCGACTGGGTGGGTCGAGTTGTTTCCCCACATAGAGTGTAGGGCTGGTACGGGTGGAGTGTAACAGATGGATATAGGCTGGGTTTTGGGTTTGCATTCATACATGCATATTTATTGATCTGTTACTGAAATGGGCCTATGGGTCGTACTGTTGACTGAAAAGGGCTAAGGCCCAATCTACTGTATCTGAATAGGGCTTCGGCCTAGTTATTACTAAGACTGGTTAGGGCTTAGTCCCAGTGGGCTTGAGCTGACTTGGGCTCTAGATGGGCTTCTTTACACACTGAGTTTTCCAAACTCACCCTTTTTCTTCCATCCATGCAGGTGAGCCCTAGACTGGTGGACTTGGAGCTGGGAGGGATTCAGAGTGGCCACGTGGACAACGATTCCAGTTTAATTAGGTTAATTATTTAATTATTTATTTTAATTGTTTTTAGTTTTAATTTGGGTTTATAATAAGGCCGCTCTAATTATTTAATTTGTTTTTAGCTTAAGTATGATATTGTTTAAATCGTTTTGAAATCGGATAGCTCTAAGGCGCTTTTATAAAAGTTACTTGTTTTCAAAATATCACGATAACAGTGCAAAGCTTCCGCAACGTAAACGTTTTCATAAATAAATATTTTAAATAGACTTAAACCTAATTTGCTGTTCGTGGACCAGTCATAAGGTTAAAGTGTGGCAATGGATGTGTGCATGTCTAGGATTGGATCTAGGGAGAGCTTGGTACTTAAACAGTCTAATTGACTCACCTCCCCTCTTCTGGAGTCCTACCTGGTGCATAGTATCCATTCACTTTAAGCCATAACGAATATGGTCTAATTTTCTGATACTTAAACTACTTTAAAAATAGCATGTTTTCTACAACCTACAAAGGTTTACAAGCTTCCACAATTTTCCATAAAATTTTACAGAGTTATTAACTGTTTTTGAAAAGGGAATGATTATTTTATTGAACCACATTTTGAAACAATAAATAAACACAAGCTGAGGTTTTATACAAGTTTAACGGAAGAAGTTTCTAAACACTAAGAAGGGTTTTCAATGAAAACATGGTTTTCAAAAAACACTTCAATGTGACACACCAGACTTGGCTGTAACGTCTGGGCCGGGTATGGGCTGTTACATTTAGTGGTATTAGAGCTAGGTTGAACAACTTGATTGTGGATAGGGTCCAAAAATGTTTTCGAAAATTCTTAAAATTTAAGCCCAAGAAGGGTATTTTTGGAAATCAATTTTTGGAAAATTTAGGAAAACTCTTTTCAAACCAGTTTTCTTCAAAATATACATGTTTTAAAGGTTTGATTTTGAAAAGTTTAAATCTTTCTAAGTTTTCTGAAATCTGATAACTAAAGAAGTGGCACACTGAATCCCCAGCACCAAGTCTGTAAGTATTCTTTCTCTTATACTGAACTGTACTGAAATATTACTGTAGATAGTACTGAGAATTTACTATAGCTAGATTAATACTGAAACCATAGAGACTGAGACAGTAGGAACTACAAACCCTAAAAGATTGAGACTGTAGCTAGGCTATGGTTCTATAAAAACAAAAACTTTGAAATACTATCTTAGCATAAGATATATGAATAAAATACTAAAATACTTGAATTGAGATCTTTGTAGTTATTTGATATGTATACTGGTAATTTAGAGTTTTGATATGGATTCTGAGGGTAAGCAAAGTTTGCCAACTTCAGGTAGTGGTAACTCGGAGCTTGGTAATGAGGCACTGACTGAGTTAGTAAAGAAAGTGGTAGAAGAAGTATTGGAGACCAAAGTTAAGGAAATTAGGGAAACGCTTCAAGTGGGGTGCTTGGAGTGTAAGAAGAGGAAGGATGCTAGTTCACAGAGGATAGAGTCTCGTTCTGTGAAACATGTTAGGGCACGACCAAACTTTCTGACCTACAAAAACTACAACAGGCGTCATCCGGGTGAATACCATAGGAAGACAGGAGCATGCTTTAGATGCGGGTCCAGGAAGCATCGAGCTTAGGATTGCCAATCTTATTTTAGTTAGGTGTGTATGATGGTTGGATACAAGTTGTATGCGTGCTTGATAAATGTTTATTTACTTCGGTAATTAGATGATCTGGGTCGTACTAAAATTTTTTAGATCAGAATGCGCAGCGGTAGCGTAGTAGCATAGTGTTTCACTACTATTTTATTATTTGGAAATTTTGAGGACGGAATTTCTTTAAGGGGGTAAAGTTGTAACACCCTGAATTTAAGCCTAGAAGTATTGGGCCTTGAGTCTGGGTTCGGATAAAAGAAAACCTGAATAATTGAGAAGTTTTAAATATTATTGTTATAAAAAAAAAAACTTAGCACCAGTTACGTGTAACGCCCTGATTTTAGGGATTTTTCAGGTTTTGTGATTTTTGGTGAAATTTTAGAATTTTGGTGTTCTTATTGAAATTATGTTTAAGTGTGTTAGTAAGCCTGCCCAAGCCTAAGTTAGAACCCGACAGAAATATCAACTTTGGACTTTAAGTGAAAGGGACTTAGTTAAGTGGGCCTTTAAGAAAAGGTTAGTAAATTGAGACAAAAAGAGGGCCTTGGTAAAGTGGCAAGGTGGCACCACTAAGCTCCTAAAAAAGTGGCGTGTGGACTGAGTTTAAGGGCCAGAGTTCAAGTCACAAGGTAAGCAGATGGTGCTTTTATTTTTGTGCATGTGCCGAGCATGTGATAGAACTTAAGTAGCATTCAGCTAGGGCCTTAGGAAGATTGGGCCGTTGGTTTGAATGGCCATTAGGGCAAGTTTATATTCTTTTTTATCTTGCCGAATTAGGGTTAGCCACCTAGAGCCTTCACTTTCATTCTATTCTCTTCTCAGTGTCGTAAAAAGCTGAAAATGCAAGTAGATCTCCTGAGTGTCGAGTTCTTCCTTCTCTTCTCCTCCCTTCTTCTATTTTCTTTTCTCCTTCTTTTCATCTCTAGCCGAAACATTCCTACCACTTTACTCATCTCCTCTTTCATTCTCATTCTTTTCTAAACCTCTATAGCCGATTTCCATAAAAGCCGAAATCCCAAAAGTTGTTTCTTGTGCCGATTTCTTCTAGCCAAAATCCTCCAATCTTCTCCATCTCTTTTGGTCAATTTTCACATCCTCTAAACCCCTAGTGTCTATAGACAACATCACTTCAAAACCACCACACCAAATCATCTTCCTCTTCATAGTTCTAAAAGCCGAAAACACCATAGTTTTTAGGGACATAGCCGAATCTTTAGATCTCTAAGATTCGAAATCTGCTAATTGGTTAGGGGCTAAATCTATATCAGATCTGAGAAGAAGAATTGCCTTGATTAAGGAAAACATGTGGTAAGTACTCGACGTCTCAAATCTACTCGTTACCTTTGGATTTAAGAAAAGCTGAAATCCCTAAACTCTTTAGGGAGGCTGTCGAATGTGGTGATAGGTAAAGACAGTTCTTTTAATTCGTTTTATGTGTACTTGTTGTGGAAGGGGCGATCTAGCAAGGAGCATAGGAGGCTTGGATCTTTGGAACGATCAGATTTACATCTGGTCATTAGCTTCGGCAAAGGTAAGTCTATAAGAGACTAATGTGATAGTGGCCAAATATGTATGTGGGGGTAATGGTGATTATTTGATTTGATTTTTTGATGTTAACGTGATCTAAATAAATGTAGGATTATTTTGGAGCAGATCTTGTCATTGTTCGTCGCAAATCAGATGTGTATCGAACACCTTTCTGTAGTTCAATTCGACAAAAGCCGAAGAGCTGAAATGCCAAAATTCTGGCATTTCGTGGGCTTGTGAGCGTGCGAGCGCTCATAATGTCAGTTAGAAATCATTAGACCTGTAATCGCAAGTGGTAAGATGGTTAAGTGTGCAATTCGATGCACTTCGGTAAATTTGGGCCTTCGATGGGCTAAATTTGTGCCCAATGGGCTTACGGGCCCATATGGGAAAAAGTAAGCTGTAAGTGCATTCTGATATTCTGTAGATTAGGACTGTTAAGTCAAACTTAGAATTTGGACTAAATGGGCTAAATTTGCTAAATGACATTGTAGGGACCATTAGGGGTTTTAGGGCCCAATGACTGTAATCTGCTAAAATGGGCTAAATAAGCTACGGGATCAAAGATAGACCATTACTGATTAAAATATGCAAGAAACCCTAGAAACTGCCATAAGTACTGAAATACCCCTTATGGTTGGAAATTACTATTTTACCCCTAGGTGCAAAATGACCGTTATACCCCTAGGGCTAAATTTGACTGAAATGCATGTTTTACTGTTTCTGTCTACTGTATATCATATCATAATTATCTGTTGCATGGGTTTTGGGATTGTTGATGGAGGAAGAGCAAGTGGCATCGCCACGATTTTTGTTTTTTGAAAGAGGCTTTGCCTCGCACTGATATCTGAAAAGGGCTTTTGCCCATTCTGTTTTCTAAAAGAGGCCTTGCCTCGTATTACTGTTAGTGGCCACATTATCTGAGCAGCGATGCTACAACTGTGGAGTGTAGTGGCTGGGTTGGTTGAGTTGTTTCCCCACAAGGAGTGTAGGGCTCGTACGCGGATGGATATAGGTTGGGTTTTGGGTTTGCATTCATACGTGCATATTTATTGATCTGTTACTGAAGTAGGCCTATGGGCCGTACTGTTGACTGAGAAGGGCTAAGGCCCAGTCTACTGTATCTGAATAAGGCTTCGGCCGAGTTATTACTAAGACTGGTTAGGGGTTAGGCCTAGTGGGCTTGAGCTGACTTGGGCTCTAGATGGGCTTCTTTACACACTGAGTTTTCCAAACTCACCCCTTTTCTTCCATCCATGCAGGTGAGCCCTAGACTGGTGGACTTGGAGCTGGGAGGGATTCAGAGTGGCCACGTGGACGACGATTCCAGTTTAATTAGGTTAATTATTTAATTATTTATTTTAATTGTTTCTATTTTTAATTTGGGTTTGTAATAAGGCCACTCTAATTATTTAATTTGTTTTTAGCTTAAGTATGATATTGTTTAAATCATTTTGAAATCGGATAGCTCTAAGGCGCTTTTATAAAAGTTACTTGTTTTCAAAATATCACGATAACAGAGCAAAGCTTCCGCAACGTAAACGTTTTCATAAATAAATATTTTAAATAGACTAAAACCTAATTTGTTGTTCGTGGACCAGTCATAAGGTTAAAATGTGGCAATGGATGCGTGCATGTATAGGATTGGATCCAGGAAGAGCTTGGTACTTAAGCAGTCTAATTCACTCACCTCGCCTCTTCTGGAATCCTACCTGGTGCATAGTATCCATTCACTTTAAGCCATAATGAAGAAGGTCTGATTTTCTGATACTTAAACTATTTTAAAAACAACATGTTTTCTGCAACCTACAAAGGTTTACAAGCTTCCACAATTTTCAATAAAATTTTACAGAGTTATTAACAATTTTTAAAAAGGGAATGATTATTTTAATGAACCACGTTTTGAAACAATAAACAAACACAAGCTGATGTTTTTTACAAGTTTAACGGAAGAAGTTTCTAAACACTAAGAAGGGTTTTCAATGAAAACATGGTTTTTGAAAAACACTTCAATGTGACACACCAGACTTGGCCGTAATGTCTGGGCCAGGTTTAGGGTGTTACAACAATTTTGCACTTATAAAGTACATCCACATCTTGGCCTACATGGTTATAATTCAATGCTTGAACCATCATGGCTCCCAAGTCACTTGCTTTCGGACCCAATCACCTCGACCCTCTATTAAAAAATTAGTAATTTCATCATAGTCCACATTAGCCTCATTTTATGTTTTTGTAAAAATTTGGGTCATAGCGAGGTATCCTATGAACTGCCTCGATCAAGATTGTAGAGGTGTTTATATTCACACCTATCGTAAAGACGTTGTTGTCCTAGACTTCAGGAAAATTTGCATAGAATTCCTAAAGGATCGATGTTATGACTGGTTCAAGCGGTTGTTAGTAAAATGTGTTCCAGCTTAACCAGCCAATCCTTGTGATAATTGGCGAAGTCAAAGCCACGTTTCGAGATCATCAGCTTATCAAGACTGGCCATTCAGGCCATAATATTATCGAAGACAAATCTTCTCCTCGATTTATCAGGAACATAATGTTCCTCGATTCGTCAGGATGTCAGTCATTTGCACGGAGCCCTTTTTGTCAATAATCTATCAAACAATTTAATTTCAAATATCCAGAGTTCTCTAATCTATTATTCGAAGTTCAATAATAAAATATAAATATTATATAAAGGATGTCACTGGGTTTTCGTCGCTGTTGAGATGTTTATTGCACT
The DNA here is from genome assembly GCA_020496765.1 of Gossypium stocksii. Taxonomy (NCBI): domain Eukaryota; kingdom Viridiplantae; phylum Streptophyta; class Magnoliopsida; order Malvales; family Malvaceae; genus Gossypium; species Gossypium stocksii. Next base: position 52,164,350 of record CM035624.1, read on the forward strand.
TTTGACCAACGTATTTTCTCATCGGAGAATGTTGTACCACTCTTGAATGGAAGCTTTTTTGGGGGGACAACTTAATCTTGGGAGTTTAATTACTAAATCTAAAACCTATGGTGGATTGAATCTTTGAAAATAAGGAGAATGACAGAGAAAGAGAATCAAAACAGTGGATAGGGGTGGTGGTTTGTGGCATGTTGAGACGAAGGCCATTTATAATGTCACCTTGTCACGACGATAAGTTTTGACTCATCACGACAAAGGCCTTGTTGGTTCAATTTCCCAGGTCATTCGTTATGGCTTGTTGCAATGTCTCTTTTCTTTCATCACGACAAGGGGCTTCTTGTTGCGACAATAGGAAATTTCCCTTCGCAATGTCATTGTCTGTTTGTTGTCTCATTTAGAGGATTCGTTGCAACTTCATAAGGCCACGTTGGGATGTGGATTTCTCATCGGGACAAGCGATATTTCTTGTTGCAATGAGGTTAGCTCATCATGACGATGCAAAATTGCTCGCCACATCATCACAGTTGTTTTGACCTCCCCTTTGTACGATACTCTAACTCCTCATCTCGTATGTTTTCCCCCAATTCTAAGCTCCACAAGCCACTCTAAAAATAAAAATACCCTAATTAAAGCTACCTAATTAAAATACTTACAAACAAATTAAAAAACTAAAATTAAAAGAAAATTACATGAGAAACCCCTTTCCGGAGTTGGGATGATCTGTACCGGCTCAAAAAAAATTCCAGCTGGTCCTCGAGACTTTGATCTGTTGCTTGTTTGTCTGTTGAGAAATATAACCAGCATCCTCAGTTGATTCCAATGATATCACCTTATCTTTGACTGACACGACATCCACATCATGAGCCACTTGGTGTCAAATTTGAGTCAACCCCAAATTATCTTCTGGGGTATTATTACCTCAAGTCACTTCACCTCCATGTCACGCGAGGTTCGATTAACTCGAGCTTTATCTTCTTCATTGAATGAGAATAAGATAAACTCATCGATTTCTTTGGTTAGCACCTCCTCAATTATGGCCAGAAAGTGTATCGACTCATCTACACGTTCATTTAGAATTGGTTTAAGCTCCAAGTTAGTGGTTAGCTGTACCTCTACGTCTACTACTACTTCTACTTCTATATCTATCTTAATTGGGTCAAAGATTTCCTCAGTGATATTCAATTTATTTCCGTCTCTAATTCTAAACTCTTGTTGACTTTCAAGATTTAATTCTAAATTTTTATTGAAAGTACATTGGTCCTTAAGATCAAAATTAGTGACATCATGTGTGACCTCTTCCAATGGAGTACTTGCTTGGGAATTTTTTTCAAAAAAATTCATCTCATTGATCCAACTGTTGTTGGATTCTCTTTCATTTGGCTTGGAATTATCGTTCAAGGTTTTCTAATTCTGATGTATAGTCATATGAACCATAAGGAGTTTCATTTAAATATTCAGATGTCCTCGATAATCTTGCTTATCTATCTCTTCCAACAAAGTTATTATTTCGTTTCTTCATTGTTAAAGCTCTAGCATAATCAATTTTTGGTTCTCCAAAATCTCTCATTGATCGTAAACTCCCACCTCGTATACTTTGTTTTTGTGACAGTCTATTTTTTGGTAGTGCCAGAAATAATGGTTTCAGAAGCACAACCCGATGTGTCACTCCGTAAATATTAAGTATTTAATGTGTAATGCCCTGATTTTTGAGATTTTTGTGGTTTTGGTGAAATCTTGAAATTTTGGTGCTTTGATTATTAAATTTATGTTTAAGTGTGTTAGTGGGCCTTTACAAGGCCCAAGCTTAAGATAAAATCTGGAAAAAATATCAAATTTCGGATTTAAAGTGAAGGGGATTTGGTTAAGTGGGCCTTTAAGAAAAAGTTAGTGAAATATGACATAAAGAGGCCCTTGGTAAAGTGGCAAGGTGGTGCCACTAAGCGCCTAAAAAAGTGGCGTGTGGACAGGGTGCAAGGGCCAGTGTTCAAGTCGCAAGGTAAGCAAGTGATACTTTTATTTTTGTGCATGTGCTGGGCATGTGATGGAACTCAAGTAAAACTCTGTAGAAGAGAGTTTGAAGTGTTCAGGAGATTGAATTTGGTAGGATAAGGCAGAGAGATTTTAGGAATTTTGAAAGGTTGAAGGGCTTGGCCGATTGTAGGGGGTGTAGGGAGAGTGCCTAATCGGCTAGGGGGAAATAGGTATCAATTCCGGCATTGTTCTTTGTATGCTGACTGGTTAAGGATGGCCTTTCGAGATTGTTGTTCTTTCTTTTTTGCCGAATTAGGTATAGTAAGGTTAGGGTTTCGTTGCTTTCGTTCCTTTCTCCTCTTTTCTGCCCTAAAAGCTGAAACCTATTACCTAAGGGTTCATTGCCGGTTTCTCCATCTAGCCAAATCTGCTCTTCTCTTCTCCTCTCCTTCATCTTTCTCTTCTTTAGTTTTCAAAAAGCCGAACCCTTGTCATCTTTCCTTTTTTTTTTTGTCAAAACTGAACCTACCATTCTTCTTCATTCTTCTCAAGTTTCCTAGTCGATTACCATAAAAGCCGAAATCCCGAAAAGGTTGTTGTGTGCCGATTCCTTATTGAGTAAATACCCTTGCTCTTTTCTTCTCCTTTAGCCGAATTTCACACTTTCAAAACCCTAGTCTTTGTCGACATCACCACTTCAAACCCATAACTTCGAACCAATCTATTCTTCATCACATCAAAACCGAAATCACCATAATCATAGGGACTTGGTAGTCGAATCTTTAGATAGTTAGATTCGTTCTCTGCTTACGTTTAAGAATTAGATGTACGTCAGATCTGGATTAAAGAAGGGTTGAAAACATTATTGTTTAGTAGATCGTTGGTAAGTACTTAAATCTTTCTTGTCTATTCATTATTCGAGATTTAAAAAAAGCTAAAAACCCCTATATATATAGGGTGGTTGTCGTGTAAGGCTAAGGGCTTGTTGTTTTGTCATTCTATTGTGAGTAGGGTGGATCAAAGGCTGTTGATCAAGGAGCTTTGGAAGGCTAGGATTGTTTGGGAGACTAGATTTAGATCTAGCCATCAGTTTCGACAAAGGTAAGGGATTTAGGGCTTTACTTATGGTTGGCCGAATATGGTAAGTGTGTTAGTTACTAGAAGCAAAATCGGAATCAGAATCAGAATCAGAATTAGAATTAGGTAACAGAATCAGAATCAAAATGAATATCAGTATCAGTTAACAGAATCAGAATTAGAATCAGGTAACAGAATCAAAATCAAAATGTGAATGCAATGCCCAAGCCCAGCCTAAATCCAACCATTACACTCCACCCGTACCAACCATATACACACCATGTGGGGAAACAACTCGACCCACCCAACCGCTACACTCCACAGACGCAGCAAGATGCTAAAGATATCGTGGCAGAGCCACCAGAATCAGATAACGTGGCAAAGGCACTTAACAGAATATGTGGCATAAGCTATCGATAACGGGTCTATAATCGGCACAAAGCCTGTGATATTGGCACAAAGCCTTCGGTAATGGCACAAAGCCCATAATAACGGCACGAAGCCCACAATATCGATACGAAGCCCACAATAACGGCACACAGCCTTTGGTAATGGCACAAAGCCCATAATAATGGCACGAAGCCCACAATATCGATACAAAGCCCACAATAACGGCACACAGCCTTCGGTAATGGCACAAAGCCCAGAATAACAGAACAAAGCCCACAATATCGGTACGAAGCCCACAATAACGGCACACATCCTTCGGTAACATGATCAGCACTCAGCCACCGATCGGTCCACAATCGTCTCAGGCGACCCGTACGACCTTATCAAATCAATACGAATATACGCCTCTTAAGCCTTCGGTGGATCCACAGTTGTCAAGCAACCATGCGATCCTAACAGATCAGATCTTCTTCCGTACAAAATCCCAACCCATGGAACATGTCATGTATGTAGAATGTCATGCCTATATTTGAATCAAACAATCACTGTCAAGTCATCCATATCACCAACATATATTCACAATCAAATCCGTCAAACATACAATCCAAGTCAGTCACTTGCCCACAAGGGCAAAACAGTCATTTAACACCCTAGAGGCAAAATGGTAATTTTACCCCACAGGGGTATCTCGGTCATTCTACCCTACAGGTGTATTTCAGTAATTCTACCCCACAGGGGTATTTCGGTAATTATACCTTATAAGGGTATTTCAATAATTCTACCCTACAAGGGTATTTCGGTAATTCAACCCTACACGGGTATTTGGGTAATTCAACCCACACGGGTATTTCAGTAATTCTACCTTACGGGGTATTTCGGCAATTCTACCCTACAGGGGTATTTTAGTAATTCTACCCTACAAGGGTATTTTAGTAATTTCGTAAATTAAGGGTAAAATGGTAATCTTACAAATCAGGAGTAAAACGATAATTTTACAAATTAAGGGTAAAACGATAATTTTACAAATCAAGGGTAAAATAGTAATTTTACAAATTAGGGGTAAACGGTAATTTTACAAATTAGGGGTAAAACGATAATTTTACAAATTAGGGGTAAAACGGTAATTTTGCAAATTAGGGGTAAAATGGTAATTTTACAAATTAGGGGTAAAATGATAATTTTACAAATTAAGGGTAAAACAATAATTTGGCAAATTAGGGGTAAAACGGTAATTTTACAAATTAGGGATAAAACGATAATTTTGCAAATTAGAGGTAAAACGGTAATTTTACAAATTAGGGATAAAACGATAATTTTACAAATTAGGGGTAAAACGGTACTTTTACAAATCAAGGGTATTTCTGTAATTTTACAAATCGAGGGTAATTCAGTAATTTTACAAATTGGGGGTATTTTTGTAATTTTGTAAACCAAGGGTATTTCAGTAATTTTGTAAATCAAGGGTATTTCAGTAATTTTGTAAATCGAGGGTAAAATGGTAATTCTGTAAATTGGGGGTACTTTGCTAATTTTACAAGTTGAGGGTATTTCAGTAATTTGGTAAACTAAAGTATTCTAAAGCGAATGGACCTAGGGCCCATTCTCGGCCCAAAGTGGGCCTTTTAGCCCAAATGTAGCCACAGATATGCGATTCACCTAGTCTAGTCCAATATTTACTACACAATCAAACAACTTATCCAATTGGGCCCGTAGGCCTATTGGGCCCACATGGCCCCTTTCGGTCCATCGCGGCCCGAAGTAGCCGTCCTACAGCTAGAGTAGTGAGAAATATACACTTGAAAGGAATCTGGAGTTAATCCGCGCTTCGAACACTCCTATGCCCAAACGCCAACCAAGGTATGCTTACTCTCCTCATGGTTTGCTCTATTTAAAGCCAGCTCCTTACCTATTCCCATGCTAGCTTTCCGATGTGGGATCCCTCCGTCAATCCTCCAAAATAAACTCATTAGCAAAATAACCAACCTTTGCGTGCAAAGGGATTCGAACCATAGTCCTCCCAATAGCCATGCCATGCCACCACCACTAGGACACAAGCTTTTTTGTGTCATAAGTCCACCACATTTAACTTTAAAGCCCACCTACTCGCTTCTAGATTTATTTAAAAGAAAAACCAAAATAAATTGCAAGAGCCAAGACTTGAACCTTAGACCCCTTGCTTCCTTGTCCCCTAAGTGGCGCTACTTTGCCACTACACCACACTCCTTTTTGTGTCATGTTTTGACCAAATATATTCTTAAAGCCTACCCACTAACGTCAAGGCTCCCATAAGAGAAAAACATAAATTTTTGCCAAGGCCCAGGTTTGAACCTAAGACTTCTCCAACACTTCCAAACCTCTTAGCCATCACACTAACACGTCATTCAGTGAATATGGGCCCGGGGCCCATTACGCAACCCAAGTAGGGCCCACATGCTTGCATGCCCCGCTGAGCCAGATTTGCCCATAGCCACGTGTACGACACAGTCGGTCCACTAATTCTCGTAAGTCCAAAGACAACGACCTGTGTGGGCCCACAAGCCCATTGGGCCCACACGGCCCATTCTTACAGGCCCAATTTCAGGGCGTTACAGTTAAGTCTTATTATAGAAATACCCCTAGAATTTGGTAGTGGAGAGGACATTCACGATCTAACCGGGATTTTATCTGTAAACTCTAATAACGGTTTTGCAAAGCTCACCTTAATCGTAGTAACTAGGAAGCATGGTTAGTTGTAGGTGATGTGACACACCAAACTTGGCCGTAACATCTGGGCCGGGTTTAGGGTGTTACATTTAGTGGTATCAGAGCCAAGTTGCAACAACTCGGCTGTGGATCGGGTCTAAAACGTTTTCAAAAAATTTTAAATCAAGGCCCAAGAAGGGTATTTTTGGAAATAAATTTTTCAAAAATTTAGGAAACCCTTTCAAACTCATTTTTTTTTAAGATATACATGTTTTAAAGTTTGATTTAAAATGGTTTAAGTTTTTCTATTTTTCTGGGTTCCTAAAATATGGTATTTGAAGAAGTGGCACACTGAATCCCCGGCACCAAGTCTGTAAGTATTTCTGTTTCTGATACTGTACTGTACTGAGATTTCACTGTAGATAGAACTAAGACCCTATTATGATATTATAGATAGGGTAATACTGAAAATGGTAAGACTGAGACTGTATGGAAATCAAACCCTAGAAGATTGAGACTGTAGCTAGGCTACTATTTCGCGAAAATAAACTCTAAAACTCTATCTGTACATAAGACATTTGTAATAAATAACTGAAATATTAAACTAATGTCATAAAATTCGTAAATCAGATAAGACGTTATGAGTATAAGGGCTGCTCATAGACGAGGCCGTGGACGTGGCCGAGGTAGTGTTCAAGCTAGGTCTTCATCTTCTGAACACATGCCAGTTGGTGAGGCACGACCGCACCAGTACCTGAAAATGGGCCGTACGATCGGGTCACAGGGGACGACGCACTGTCCCAGGCTATGTTAAGGGCCCTAGAGAGGGTGGCTGGAGCTAATGTTGGGCCTGTGAATAGGGGATCCATTTTTGAGCGACTCCGGGCTAACAGAGCGGAGGTTTTTAGGGGCATATCTGGAGTAGCCCCAAATGTAGTTGAGTATTGGGTTTGTAATAAGGCCGCTCTAATTATTTTTACTTTGGGTTTTTAATTACTTATTCATACTATATATTTTGAATATGGCTACGCGAGTTTTTTTAAAATTAAACAAACGTTTTCAAAATCAATCACACGCATAAAACAAGTAACAAAGGTTAAGTCTTATTATAGAAATACCCCTAGAATTTGGTAGTGGATAGGACGTTCACGATCTAACCGGGATTTTATCTTTAAACTCTAATAACGGTTTTGCAAAGCTCACCTTAATTGTAGTAACTAGGAAGTATGGTTAGTTGTAGGTGATGTGACACACCAGACTTGGCGGTAACGTCTGGGCCGGGTTTGGGGTGTTACATAATGTTTACGAGGTTATTAGTGTTGTATTAAAATTTGGTTAGAAAATTTTATCGTTTAGATAAATGATTCAATAAAAAGGACTAAATTGAAAAATTTAGCCACTATTAATTTTTGTTAGTTAAAAAGATTAAATAGTGTTTAACCAAGGTTTTAATTGATAATTAGACCATTTTCAATTATGTTAGATATTTAATAGGGATTACTTTAACTAAAAATGTGATATTTTATGAATTAGAATATTATTATAATGTATAATGGTTAAAATAAGGAAATAAAAGTTAAAAACATTTTATTTTTATCTTATTTCATCATCTTCCTCTCATGAAACAAAAGGGAGAGCTAGGGTTTAGCTTCAAAACTTTTGGTCCTTAATTGGTAAGCTTAACCTAGTCTTTTTCTTGTAATTTTTAAGTTTCTTTTATCTTATGTTAGCTTAATCTAGCTAACTCGAGGACTAACTTGTAAAACTATTAAATATTGTGGATTATGCCATTGATGAGTTTGGTGTGCTTCTTGAAGTTTATGATAGATTATTAGGCTTGGTAGTTAAATAGGATTATTGGTAAAGTAGTTTTTGGTAACTTTAATGTTTAAGGACTAAAATGTCAAAATAGAAAAATTACATGTACTTGTTGTGAATTAACAATAAATAGGGCTGTAGCGAGGTCCTTTCTAGTTCTATTAAACTTGGTTTTAGTTGTGAATGATTAAATTGCAAGTTGTGGATTTAGGGACTAAATTGCATAAAAGAAAAAATATTAGAGTTGTAACGCCCCAAATTTTGGGCCTAGAAGGATTGGTCCTTAGGCTTGGGTGCGTTTAAAATTCTTAAGTGTAAGACATCGGCTCAATTTGCAAGTTAGAATTGTTGGGTTAATGATTTTGGAATGTTAGAGAGTTTTTATGAAGTTCTAGATTCAAGCTTAGGTATAGGAAAAATCTTGGTTTTGGCCTTAAGGGAACCCTGAGCTCAAGTGGGATAGCTTATAAATAAAAGGGGCTAAAATAAGACACAAAAGGAGATGTGGTCTAGTGGCAAGGAAGTGAAGCCATAGGGGAAGCAAGGGGTCCAAGGTTCAAGTCTTGGCTCTTACAATCTATTTTGGTTTCTCTTTTAAATAAATCTAGAAGCTAGTAGGTGGGCTTTAAAGTTAAATGTGTTGGACTTATGACACAAAGGAGCTTGTGTCCTAGTGGTGGTGGCGTGGCATGGCTATCGAGAGGACTTTGGTTCGAATCCCTTTGCATGCAAAGGTTGGTTATTTTGCTAATGAGTTGGTTTTGGAGGATTAATGGAGAATCCCATATCGGGAAGCTAACATGAGAATAGGCGAGAAGCTGGCTTTAAATAGAGCAAACTATGAGGAGAATAAGCATACCTTTCTTTGCTTATCCCTTCCGCATTGTGGCGTGTTCATTTGGGTTAGGCGTTGGATCATTCGTTGATCTATATGCCGTTGGGTCACGGTGGTAGTGACCGTAGTTGATTTACACACCCCCTTGGGAGTCAAGGGTGCGATTATTGTTGGCTTCTAGGCATAACAATGTTCAGAGTACGGATTAACTTCAGATACCTATTAGGTGTGTATTTCACACTACTCTAGTTGTAGAACGGTAAATGCTAGAATGCCAAAATGTTGATCACATGGTGATGGTAGCCACATGAGTGTGCGAGCGCACTTGTGGAAGCTTTGATGTGATAGTTGAGACCATCATGAGTATTCTCGTGGGTTTAGGTTGCTTTAGGCCACGATGGGCCAGAATGGGCCACGTAGGCCTAATGGGCCCGTGGGCCCAATTGGTCAAGTTGTATGATTGTTTAGTACATATTGGACTGGACTATGTGAATCTCATATCTATGGCTAGATTTAGGCAAAAAGGGCCACACGACCGTGTGGGCCCACTTGGGCTGAGAATGGGCTTAGGCCCATTCACAATGTTATCTATGTTTAGAATACTTGAGTCGCTCGAGGCGACTGTAGACTTCTGAGGGATTGACAAAATTACTGAAAAACCCCGAATTTACAAAATTGCCAAAATACCCCCGATTTATAAAATTACCAAAATACCCCCGATTTACAAAATTAACAAAATACCCTCAATTTACAAAATTACCAAAATACCCTAGTTTGTAAAATTACTGAAATACCCTCAGTTTGCAAAATTACCGAAATACCCCTGTAGGGTAGGATTACTGAAATACCCATGAAGGGTAAAATGACTATTTTGCCCCTCAAGGGTGAATGATTGTCTTATGATTGTATGATTAGGATTTGACTGGCTTAACTGTGATTTGTATGATGGTTTATGGACAAGACATTCTGCATACATGACATACTGCATGGGTTGGGATTGATATGGAAGAAGTTCTATTCTGATAGGATTACACGGGTCGCACAAGACGACTATAGACCGACTGAGGGCTTAATGCCAGTTATTCTGATTATGGCTCTGTGCCAACCAACATATGGCTTTGTGCTATCAGGATCATGGCTTTGTGCCGATTGTATTTGCCTAAGGCTATGTGCCTATCTTATTTACTGATGACTGTGTGTCGATCACATTTACCCATGGCTGTGTGCCGGTTATATTACCCTAATTGATGGCTATGTGCCAATCCTATTACAGTTACTGATGGCTTTGTACCAATTATGATACTACTACTGAAGGCTTAAAGCCGCATTTAAATTAGCAGCTCTACTGTGATTTTGATTAGTGCTACAATCGGTACTGACACTGTGGAGTGTAGGGATGGCGTGGGTGATTTATTCCCCGCAGGTAGTGCAGGGTTGGACAGAGTGGTGTGCTGGTTGGATGGGTTTGCATGCATCATGCATCATTCATACTAAAACTGTCACTGTGATGGGCTAGGCCCAATTGATTCTATCATTGACTGCGACCCAAATGATATTGTATAGGGATTTGGCCCACTCGAAATTGGACTGTACTGATACTGTTAAAGGGCTCAGGCCCAGATTGATTCTGTTTTTGTTTTTGTTTACTGACTGTTACTTTAATAGGGGATTACACACTGAGTTTTTGTAAACTCACCCCATTTATTAACCTTTCAAGTAATCCCCAGCTTTGGACGGATCGGAGCTGCGAGGGACTCGAGGTGGGCCACACAACTGCATATGTCTTATTCTGTTCTACTCATTTACTTAAAGCACTTTGGTTTTAATTTGGGTTGTAATAAGGCTTCTATAACTTTTGGATTTTAAATTTGGGATTTCATTGTTCATGATTTATATAAATTAGAAGTAAATTGCGGTTTTTAAAACAATAACTATTTTCAAACACTACATTTTTCGCAACTATTTAAATTAAGCTTCCGTAACAAATAAGGTTTTAAAGGTAATAACAATTTTTTTAAAAGGGATTAACTCCTTAATAAACCACATTTTGAAAATAAACAAACTCAAGCTTTTAGTTAGCAACAAGTTTCGAATAAGAAGGGTTTTCAATGAAAACATGGTTTTCGAAAAACACTTCAATATGACATGCCAGATTCAGGCTTAACTTCTAGGCCAGGTTTGGGGTGTTACAAGGGTAGTGTTGTAAAAATGTATAAAAGGACTTATTTGCATAAAATTAGTTAACTATGTTGTTGGAGATTGATAATTGAATGGAATTATTATTTTATATCAAGAAACAAATCTATCATACTTGAATCATGGAAAAGCTAAAGTAACGAATTGATCATTGTCTCGATTTTGACTTTGTTTTTGGTTAAGTAAGTTCTTTTAGTTTAATTTTAATACATGTTATATGCATATTGGATGAAAACTTAATTTTTGAATGTTGATTTATATATATTGGTTGCTATGTAAATTAGAACTGAAGTAATGAATTGTTTATAGCACTTATTATTGATAATATATCTCCTAAGCCGGATAAACGTAGGATAGAGTACAATTGGCATGCCAATAGGTTATAGTGCAGGCAGTAAAGCATTGGTATGAGATAAGATGACAATTACTATATATTTTCCCTACTCACTGAATATACCGAGGTCCTGCATTTGTTACGGACTATTATGTTATATTACAGTGTTTCCTAGTGCGTTACTGGGGGCGAATGTTAGCCTATAGGCTAGGCACTAGGTGCCAAGGCATGTTATGAATTGGATTGGCTTATATGAGCATTTTGCGTTTTTTCAGATGGTTAACCATGTACTCATATCCGTATATCATTCATATAGTAATGTTTTAGTGAAAACGAATTGTTATTAAATTGTGAAAAGTTTGTTCGTCAACTTCTGATAGTTTTATGAATTGATAATGGAATTCATATTCTTGTTTTGGTATGAACTCACCTGTTGTGAACTGTGGTTGACAAGAACTCTCTTTAGTAATCTTCTTATTTGATTTATTATGTTTAATTCGGTAAGCTTTATTGTTTTAATTGTCGAACTTACTAAGCTTTATAAAGGCTTACTCGTGTTATTTGTCTTGCTTCCTTATAGATAACATTTTTGTGGAAGATCGGTTGATCGAATCAACTTGAAGAAATCACACTATCCGAGGACCTTTTGGTAGATTTTGAATACAAACTTCGCTTATATGGCATGTAAGAGGAAGATTTAAATTTGCTTTGTAATAGTTCATAAATACTCATGTTGTAAAACTTGTTATGTATGATGTTGTTGTGTGGAGTAACCATTTGAGGCATGCATGCTTAGTACTAGTTAAAGAATAGGTGGATGTAGTTGATTGTGTATGAAATGGTAAGCTTTGATACAAGTAGTAGTACATACACAATCTGGCCACTGGCTGTGTGACCTTATATTACACATGCATAGTTAGTTACATGGTTAGTGTACATGAGCATAAGAAGTAATCACACGGGTGTGTAAAGTAGCCACACGGCCATGTCTTGAGCCACACGATCTGGACTTTGTCATATGGCCTGGACACATGGCCATGTTACCCCTGTTTTTAAATTTTTTATATTTTCCCTAAATCTTCTAATTTGTTTTTAATTGGTACCCGATTGCTTCTAAACTATTTTTTAAGGCCTTGTAAACTCGATTTTAGGCCCATGAGTGTATGTTTCACTTTAAATTACATGATAATATAAATTTTCATAATTAATTAGAAAATTTAATGCTATTTGATACTAAATGTTTTGAATTGTATTGTAACACTTCGTAACCCTACTCTGTCGAAAGAGATGGGTTAGGGGTGTTACAGTTTTCATCTCATAAGTTTGTCAAATCTCCATCCCTCTCGTATGTATACTTGCCCAGCTTAAGTGGGAGTTCATTCGAACACTTAGGCCGTTCATCTTTGTAATCATAACTCTATTAATTTGTCAAAGATCCGTACAATCAACTCGATTTGGATAATTCGTACACTGGCCTATAAAAATAAACATTTATGATTAAACTTGATAATCGACAAGGTAAATAAATAAAAATAAAATTAATTAATTAACTAAAAAATTCAAAATGAAAATATTTAATTATGAAAAAAATTCACACCAAAAAAATAATAATAATTGTAAGAAATAATTAAACTATACTAATTGTAATATTTTTTTGCACACTAAAATAAAATTAATTATATAAAAGTTAGAACACTATCTAGCTTCATTCATATTTTGACTAATATTATTTTACAGTAATAAATCTAATAAAAATTTCATCGTCGCAATCCTTGGGAATGGCACAACAACTTAACCAGCTATAAATGTGTTATCGTTTATAGTAAAATAGCACACAAAATATATTTAATTAAATTGGTGGTGTTCGCAAGTGTACGAGTCAAATTATAATATAGTAAATTTTACAATGAAACACTAATAAGTATTCTGAGGATCGTACTCAAGGGATTGCAGATTAGAGAAATCATTATTAAATTAATTACAGAAAACAATTACTAATCTAATCGAGTCACGAATTAGTAGTGTGAATCCAAATTAATATTTTAATTAAACTAATTAAATTAATTAACCTAAATTAACTTAATGGACTTTCCTATTCCTAGTGTCGACAATGTGAGTCTCTAGTGTCACGGGTCAGAATTCAAAGCCCGTGACTATAGCTCAAGATGTGCCCCATGGAGGTCGATCAATTAGATGGGGATCATTTGGCCTATGAGAACTGGCCCGATTCCAATAGTTGTTAAAGATGCCTATCAGATTGAAGCCTGGTTGGCCCGATAGCAAAGATTTGGCAACTTAGGCTGATATGGAAACTAATCTTAGAAGATAGAGAGAATCATATCTTGTAAAGATTAGATTAGATTTGATAGGATTACAATCTTGTAAATCTCTAAAATCAAGGGATAAGTTAATCTCGTCCGTCGATGTATTGTAATCTTGACCGTCGGTTTTGGGGGAGCTCAACTATAAATAGAGAGCCTCCCTCTCATTTGAAGATCACCCTGGAAACACTCCAAAATCCATTGTATTCTAAATTCTTTAGAGAAATAGAATTCTTTAAGCATTTACTCAAACACTTTGCGAGCGTTTCTTTCTTTGGCTTTCTGTTGTTCTTTGCATTGTTTCTTTTGGCATTGAAATGGCTTTCACTCTGTCATTGGTGCCTTGGAGGAGTTCTTAACAAATCCTCATCCAAGTTAAAGGCTGACTTAGGCGAGTTTGGGTGAAGAAACTGCCTAAGGCCGCATGGATTGCGAGACGAAAGGTCTATCCCCGTGACAAGTGGTATCAGAGCCAAAGGTTCGAAGGCACCGTTGGGATGTCAAGGGAAGATCTTGAACAAATGTGGGCAAGAAAACCATTTAGGAAGATGCTGTCGGCTATTGAGGAATGCATGGGTAAACTTGAGAAGTCCATGGAGGATGCAAAAGAGTCAGACAATACGCTTGAGGAAAGTATTGATGACTTGAGAGAGCAGTCAAGGGACTTTGTGACCACGTATCTCACTTCCCAAAGGGATAGCATGCGAGAGTTGCTAGATTCCCATAGGAAGAAGCTAACCGAGAAGAACAAAGCTCTCGAGGCCATGATGATGGCTTTGAAGGAGGAAACAATGGCCACGACGAGGGCTTTGAGCACAAGAATAGAGGAACTCGAGGGAGAGCTAGCTTTGTGCCGAGCCACTATGGAGAAAGGAGTGTCAAGTGCAGCACTCAGTAATGAGTATGTCCCGAAGCCAAAAGAGTTTGTGGGGGTAAGGTCTGTATGCAATGTGGACAATTTTATATGGAGGATGGAAAACTACTTCCGTGCCAAAGGCATCACTGATGATGCGGGTAAAGTAAATACTGCTTCATTATTTCTCACTGATATTGCGCTTTTATGGTGGCGTGGTAGGACCACAAATAAAAAGTAAGGTGAGATTGGAACGTAGGAAGTGTTCCAATCTGAGTTAAAGGAACAGTTTTACTCAAAGTTTGCCGAGGAAGAAGCTCAGGCAAAGCTGCAAGAGTTAAAGCAACGAGGAACAGTGGGGGAGTATGTTCGAGAGTTTAAGGAGCTTATGCTCCAAGTCTCAAATGTGACCAAGAAAGAAGCATTGTTTGCTTTTCAAAAAGGATTGAAGCCGTGGGTCAGACAGGAGGTGGAACAAAAAGGTGTCCCAAAGCTGTCAGAAGCCATGACGGTAGCGAAGTCCATGGGGAAGCCTAGGCTGTTGGAAGCCATAATGGTAGCAGATTCCGTGGTTAAGCTTAGTCTAGGGAAAGACAAGCTTGGATCTTCCAAGTCCGAGGAAAGGGGCATACGTGAGTTGGATCACAAGGAAGAAAATGATAATGGCAACGGCAACAATGGTGGTTATGGGAAACCACAAGTTGGGAAGAAGAAACCCAAGAGGAAAAGGGACAAGTTGAAATGCTTTCTCTGTGACGGTCCACATATGTTAAAGAAATGTCCGAGGAAATTCGCGCTTAAGAAGAAGCCAATGGGAGAGGCCTTGGGACTTGGTTCGAACACAAGAGGTGTTGAAGCTAAATAGGCCGAAAGCAAGAAGAAGCCAGTACAGTGCTTCTTGTGTCATGGTCCGCATAAGTTGCGGAAGTGTCCAAGGAAGTCTGTCATCGAAGAGAGCGATGGAGCAGACAAAGAGGCCAAGAAGCTTGGTACGAGCAAGGGTAATGCCGAAGCCAAGAGGGCAAAGAGGAACAAAAAGAAGCTAGTAAAGTGCTTATTGTCCCGTGGTTCATATGAGTTGCGGAACTGTCCAAAGCAGGCCATAGTCAAAGGAAAGGCAAAGACCGAGCTTGGTGAGTCGTCGAAGGAGCTTCCACCCAAGGAAAAGGTGAGTTTGTCATCGAACTTAGAGGAAGAAGTTGCGATGAAAACAGTGAAGTCGGGACCAATAAGGCTCAAGTTGAGTGAAGTGTCGGAGTTGGCTGAGTCATCGATAAGGCTTCCACCTATGGAAGAGGTGGGTAATGCATCGGACTTCAACAAAAAGGAAGTGATGCATGAGGGATAGTTGACCAGAGTAAATGCAATGAGTAAGACGGCTCGAGTTAAGAGGCGATGGAAGCTGAGGTAGAAGTCCTGAAAGAGGGGAAAAGCTAAGGCGTCAAGACGAGATCGAGGCGAATCAAGCCAGAGTCATTCGAAAGTCACAACGAGGACGTTACGAGAATGGGTGGGGGAGATGTCATGGGCCAGAATTCAAAGCCCGTGACTATAGCTCAAGATGCGCCCCATGGAGGTCGATCAATTAGATGGGGATCATTTGGCCCACAAGAATTAGCCCGATTTCAAGAGTTGTTAAAGATGCCTATCAGATTGAAGCCTGGTTGGCCCGATAGCAAAGATTTGGCAACTTAGGCTGATATGGAAACTAATCTTAGAAGATAGAGAGAATAATATCTTGTAAAGATTAGATTAGATTTGATAGGATTATAATATTGTAAATCCCTAAAATCAAGGGATAAGTTAATCTCGTCCGTCGATGTATTGTAATCTTGACCGTCAGTTTTGGGGGAGCTCAACTATAAATAGAGAGCCTCCCCCTCATTTGAAGATCATCCTGGAAACACTCCAAAATCCATTGTATACTGAATTCTTTAGAGAAATAGAATTCTTTGAGCATTTACTCAAACACTTTGCGAACGTTTCTTTCTTTGGCTTTCTGTTGTTCTTTGCCTTGTTTCTTTTGGCATTGAAATCGCTTTCGCTCTGTCATTGGTGCCTTGGAGGAGTTCTTAACGAATCCTCATCCGAGTTAAAGGCTGACTTAGGCGAGTTTGGGTGAAGAAACTACCTAAGGCCGCACAGATTACGAGACGAAAGGTCTAGCCCCGTGACACTAGCCTATGGTTGATTAAATCCTAATTATCTAATTAAATAATTCATTATCCTACATTGAGTTACTTATCACCCTTAGCTAATACTATCCTCCCAGTTCATATTCACTAAGGATTACCACTGAAGTCACCCTTCTAGACTCTTCTTAGGCATACAGATACTCTTCCAATCTTACTGCTTCGCACAAGTTATACATGACAGAATACCTTTTCGGTCTCACCTGTCTCGATATTCTATTACAGGCATCACACCTTGATATACTAAGTATTCTTGAATAAACAACCAAATTCGGATAAATAATCACTATCGAATCATGTAAGATATTGTAATAGCCCTTTTTGGTCAAAACAGAATAGTGGTTTTGGAACCACAAATTCAAAGTCAAAATATTTATTTTATTATTAAGTTAAGGTTTACAGCATGATAGAATAGTTGTGTGAAATTTTCATAAAGAAATTTTATCATTTGAGTGCTGAATTTAATAAAAATGACTAAATCGCATAAAACATAAAAGTTGTGTTCTATAAGCTAATGGTGCTTAGTAGCTATGGAACCTTAAAGTAAAGGTCCTTATGTGGTAAATAGCCCAATAGTGTGTTAGTGGATGATAATGGCTTGGTATTATTGAAATTTTGATTAAATTTTAAGGTTAAAATAGTAAAACTGTAATTATAGTTAAATTAAAATAAAAAAAGGTATCATCATCTTCCATTATCAGTTCCAACTGAAAACTAAGGGAAGAAGAAACCATTTTAGGGTTCCTTATTTGGCCAAGCTTCATAGTTCATTTTGGTATGTATTTTAACTTAGTTTTTAATGATTTCTATGTTTTTGAGATCGTTGCAGCTAGGTCTAGCTAGCCCAGGGACTAATTTGAAAAATTGTTAAAGTTTGTGAATGTTGCCATTGTTGAATATGTATGAGTTTTAGAGTTTTATGAATGAAAAATGAAACTTTAGTGAAAGTTATACAAGTTTTGTAAAGGGATTTTTAGTAAAAATGCAAATTAAGGATTAAATTGAGAAATGTGGGTTGCTAGGGACCTATAAAGAATTTGGCTAAGCATGGGTAGGATGAAATTGCATGAATTTGTAATTTTATGTGATAAGGACTAATTTGTAAAGAAATTGAAATAATAAGGGCAAAAGTGTAATTTTTCCAAAATGTATAAATTGTGCTAAATTGAATAGAATGGAAATTGAATGAGTTAATTTGATTAATATAGATTAAGAAAAGCCAAGATCGAATTTGGATAGGAGAAATGTAAGAGCCCTTTTTTGAGTCTGATCAAAACGAATGGTTTTAGGACCACTTAATTGAGTCAAAATATTTATTTTATTATTTTGATAAGTTTTACAGCATGATAGAATTACCATACGAAAATTTCATAAAGAAATTTTACCGATTAAATGGTTAATTCGATAAAAAGGACTAAATCGCGTAAAGCGATAAACATGAGTTCTTTTAGCAAAGTGGCTTAAATGACTATGGTTTTAGCATTAGAAGTTCTCACATTGAAATTAGACCATTAGTAGTCATAGTGGACATTTATGGACACTTTTATAATGATATTTGGTTGTTTAATAAAAGGGTAATTAAGTAATTTAATTATTAAGCTTTAACAAACAAAACAAAAACATTTTTGTTCATTAATTTTTCTCCATAGCCGATTGTAACAAGAGGAAGAAGCCATTTTAGAACATTATCATTCGGCCAAGCTTTAATCTTCAATTAAGGTACGATTTTTACTCAATTTTTAATGATTTTTACGTTTTTGAGCTCGTTGCAGCTCATTATAGCTAGCCTGTACCTCAATTTCTAAAATTAGTGATATTTTTGTAATGTGCCATTGTTGAATACATGTGTATTTTGATATTTCTTGAAAGATTATTGATGGTTGTTTATAGATATACAAGTTTTATAAAGAGATTTTTGACAAAAAAGTGTATTAAGGATTAATTTGTATAAGATAGAAATGTGGTGGTTAGAAATGTGAAATACTTGAAAATATGGGTTGATATTGGGTACATGAACATTCGGCTATGAATGGGTTTAGGGAGATTTTGTGTATTTTGCAGATTTTTTAATTAAAGACTAAAATGTCAAAGTATGAAAATACAAGGGCTATTTTATAAATAGGTCAAATTACATCTTATGAATTAAATTGAATGTGTTGGTGATTAAATGGGTTGAATTTGAATCAATTAGATCAAGATAAACAAATATTGGAACTTGATCGGGGGAAACGGAAGGTAGACGAGTAGTTATCAGATTTACAAGCTATTACGAGGTAAGTTTGTATAATTAGAATCGAACTTGTGTTATATTTGTAGTTGCTATTTTAATGTTGTATGATTGTATAATGAATTATGAAATCTAAAATGCCTATTGAATACATGTTTAAATTAAATACCGAGTCTCGTTTGAACCATAGAAAGTCGTAGGATACAAGTGACATGTCACTAGGGCTACCATTTGGTCGAGCTCTTGCATTTGTTGCAGACTCACCACAACTCATGAGCTTACCGTTCAACCTTTGAGCTTACCATTCAGCCTTCGGGCTTACCATTTCAATCCTTCGAGACTTACCGTTTCAACTCTACGGAGCTTACCGTTCAGCTCGTATGAGCTTATAGTTTACTGTCTCAGGAGAAGCATACCGTACATGGCTCGAAAGGTCATATATGATGAATTGACATATTACAGATATATATACACTTAGTGTGTATCACCCGAGTATCCCTCGATGTTTCTAAAGGTTCAATGGGCATTATACCGATATGAATACATGTTACAAGAGATACAATATAGACATGGATTATATGTTATATGAATAACAAGTTACATGGATTATATGATACAAGAAATACATGGTTACATGGTATATGTTACATGAATTATATGATTTACATGTTTTATATGCTTATTGAGATATATGATATGTATAGATGAAAGGTTACATGATATGTATGAATCTTGTAAATGAAAGTTGATTTGTGATAGAATACAAGTATGGGAATGTTACATGGATGTTATATGCTTAGTTTCATCCTTTGAATGGATGAATATATGATTTATAAATAACTAACATGTGGGTGAATGATGTTAATAGGCAATGTGAGCAAATGAATTGGTTTTAAATGCTTATTGACAATTTGGTAAGTTTAATTCTATATTATACGGGTTTACTAAGCTTTAAAAACTTACTCTGTTTATTTTCCCATGTTTTATAGATTTCAGAAGCTAGCTCAATTTTGGACGAAGTCGGAGATTTCTATCGCACTAACCAAGTAACTTTTGGTGCTTTTGGAACTTTTGTAAATGATGTAAATATGGTATGTATAGGCTAGTTTTTAAGTTGAATCTTTTGTTCACTTATGCTAATGAATGTGATATGAATTTGGTACTTTTTCAAGCTATGTGATATGGCTTGAGTTGGAAATGTTGGTTTGGGTATGAATGATTTGTTTGATAAATTCATTTTGTGATGAATTGATAATGGTTGGCTTAATAAGTAAGTATTATATTTTATGTTATTCATATGGTAATTTTGATGTTTGGTATATGGCTTATGTGATTTTGAATGTGGTTAATTGATAGGTTTTATTGTGGTTGAATTGGTAAGTTTGGAATAGGCATGTTTTGGCTTATATTGATACATGTTTAGGTGATACTATTTGGCATGAAAATTGGTTGATGATGAATTATTCTATATGTGTTTTGAATTGGCTGAAATTGTTGCTCATTTTGTATGTGAAGTTGGTACATTTTGATGCTTGTAGGTACATAGCAAATAGGGTGTGGAAAATGGCTTAAACCAAGCCTAATTCGTGCCACACGACCTGAGCACATGGGCGTGTGTCTCAACCGTGTGACCCATGTATCCTGAATAGGTTAGACAGTATAGAACATAGGTTAGACACATGGCGTGTCTGGTAACCGTGTGGCCAAGTTAGGTTGACACACGGGCTAGACACACAGGTGTGTCTGGCGACCGTGTGATCAAGTCAGTATGTATGCCCTATTTTCACACGGCCTAAACAGATGGGCATGTCTGGTGCCCGTGTGAGGCCTCACACGGCCGTGTGACCCTATTTTGAAAATTTTCTTAAGTTTTCCTATATCTTTTATATGTTATCAAATTAGTCCATATTGTATTACTAGAGCTTTATCTGTTTGATTAAAGCATGATTTGATTATGAATGTTTGAAAACTATTGGATTAAAATGATATATGTTATATGTTTGATAATATACTGTTCTGATTTGAGTTACAAGTCTGGTAATGCCCCTTACCTAATCCGGCAACGGTTACGGGATAGGGCTGTTACAGAAAAGGCAAAGTCATAGATTAGACAATCGTTTTCATCCAAGTTATAAGAGGTAAGTTCATATAATTAGAATTGAGTAATTAAATTAGTACTTAATTGAATTGAATATATATGTGAATTGAGAAATTGAAGTATATGATGTTGAAATGCCAAAACTGATGATTACCGGGTAATACCGAGTCTCGTTTGAACCATAGGAATTCGTAGGATACAAGTGACATGTCACTAGGGTTACCATTGTAGTCGAGATCCTACATGTGTTGCGGACTCACCACAACTCATATGAGCTTACCGATATTCAGCTCATAAGAGCTTACTATTTCACAGCTCAATAGAGCTTACTGTCCCTCATCTCAGGTGGAACTTACTAAATATGGCTCAAAAAAACGAATATGTTTATGAATTGATGAATTATTGATTTGTACACTTTGAGTGTAACACCTGCATATCTATCGATATTCTAAGTGGTTCAACGGGCATAATTCTATTACCAGTTATATGAATGATTTACAGGTTATACGAATGAAAATGAAATGTTATAAATGTTATGTAAATTATATGGAATTGATGTTATATGGTGAGTTAAAGTATGAAATGAAATTATAAATACATGAGATTAATTGCGTATTGATTTCATCTATGATGACTTGACGATTATATGGACATTGTGGTACTAACCTATTGATGATTTTATATGTTTAGGTATTTGGCAAATTGGTTGGATTATGTTATAGTTTACTTGCTTAAATTATGAATGAATGGTATGATTAATTATGTATTATATGAGCTTACTAAGCTTTATAGCTTACTCTGCTTTCTTTACCGTGTTTTATACTAATTCAAAAGCTCGCTTGATTCGGAAGTTCTCGGAGATTTGTAGCACACTATCCAGTTATCGAGTTGGTACTTTTAAACCTTAAGAAATGTGGTAATATGGCACATATAGGCTAGTTAAATATATGATGTGTATATGTCATTTTGGCTATTGAAACCTAAATATTTTGGTATGTTTAAGCCATGTGAATTGGCTTAACTTGGTAAATGTTTTGGTTATGTATAAGTTTATGTGATGTGTTATGTTTTGGCAAGTTTGATGATGTGTATATATTTGATGCAAATAGTCATTTTGATAGGTGATTAGTATTGGCTATTTACATGCTTGTTGTGAAATTGGGAAATTGAGCATCATATGGTTGAAATATGTGTTAGGTGAAATTGTGATTATAGGTTAATAATGCATAGTGGGAAATGTCTATTTTGATGATTTGATAAAGTGATTTTCGCATGAAGCTAAATGGATAGTTATGTGGCTTTTAAGCTTCATGGAATTGGCATGTTTAATGATTGATTTGGCTTATTTGGATATCAATTTATGCATTGGTAATATGTCTTTGGAATTGGTATAGGTGAAGCAATTTGGGTGAGACATGTTGTGATAGCCCATTTTTAGCTAAATCGAAACAGTGGTTTCGGAACCACAAATCCAAGGTCAAAAAATTATTTTAATATTATTTTAAGTGTTTACAACATATTAGTATGATGGTGTGAAAGTTTCGTGAAGTAATTTTATCATTTGAATGCTTAATTCGGTAAAAAGGACTAAATCGCATAAAATGCAAAAGTGGTGATCTAATTGTTAAAGGTATTAAATGGCTATGAATTTTAAATATGAATGGGCTTATATGGTAATTAAACCATTAATAATAGTGATGGACAATTATGGACACTATTAATGTGATTTATTAAGGTTATATTAGTAAATTAGTAAATGAAAGCTAAGATTAATAAAACAAAATTCAAATTTTTGTCCATCTTCTTCCTATTACCGATTTTCTCAGGAGAAAACACCATCTTTTTAAGGTTTAAACATTCGGCTAGCTTGGGAGGGTGCATGGTATGTATTTTTACTTGGTTTTTAATAATTTTTATGTTTTTTGTGATCGTTGTAACGAGTATTAGCTAGCCCAGGGACTATTTTTCAAAACTATTTAATGTTTTGAGAGTTTCCATTGATGAATATATGTGTTGATTGATGTTTTATGATGAAATATGAATATCGGTTGATAGTTTTACAAGTTTTAGAAAGTGATTTTGAGTAAAAATGCAAAATAAGGATTAATTTGTGAAATGTGTAAAATATGGGTTAAATGTGTGAAAAAGTGATAAATATGGGCTACTAGTGGCATTATAGTAATTCGACTATCATGGGTATTAAAGGAATTTCATGAATTTGTGATTTTGTAAAAGAATGACTAAAGTGTAAAAATGTGAAAGTTTAGGGGCTAATGTGTAAAATAGTTTAAATGCATAATTTGGATTAAATTGAATAATTATAATATTAAATAAGCTGATTTTGATTACATATAGATCAAGAAAAGAGAAATTCAGACTTAGATCTAGGGAAAAGCAAAGTGATTGAATAATCAGTCTGTTTCGTCATTTCTGTATACGAGGTAAGTTCGTATGCTAATAAATGTTGTTAAATTTCTGTTATAAATGCATTATTATTTTTGAATTGAATTAAAAATGGTTGATATTCGTTTATGAGACATGATCGGCAGAGAATCAACAACTAAAAGTCCCGTATGAACCTTAGGAATAGTTTAGGATACAAACGTCATGACATTAGGGTTATTGAGATTACGTGTAAGACCATATATGGGATATGGCATCAATATGAAATTTTGTGTAAGACCATATCTAGGATATGGCATAGATATGAGATTTCATGTAAGATCATAGCTGGGCTATGGCATCGGTACGAGATTACATGTAAGACCATATCTGGGATATGGCATTGGTACAGTATATGTGTGATTCCCCAGTATCCTTTAGTGATTCTGAATGGTTCAATGGGCATAAACAAGATGAGAATGAAAGTAAGATCGATTTAAGTGATAAAGGTATGTACATAACCTATATGATTATCGATTAGAGGTAAGTTGATGAATTCATATGTGTTCATGTTTTAAACATGAGAAAGGTTTGTGAATTGATATGTGTTATAGCTTATTATGCTTATTTGATTGAATTGCACTTATTTGTTATGTTAAGTTTATTATCATACGAGCTTACTAAGCTATAAAGCTTACTTCATTTTATTTTCCTATGTTTTATAGCGAAATCAAGCTAGCTCGGATCCGGGGATTGTCAAAGACTTCATCGCACTATCGAACATCTATTTTGGTACTTTTGAAATTGTATATATATGGTAAATGGCATGTATAGGCTGTGGTCTTTCGATAAGTGTGTTGGAGATGTATTTGGTCGTTTGGTTTGGCTTGTTAATGACTTATAGTTTGATGTATATATTGCCTTGTGGTATGACATATTTTGGAGTGGTTGTTGTTGTTGTTTTATTGTGCAAATGGTTAGTGTGGTATATGGTGTATAATTGGTTGAGAATTGCTTGGTTATGGTTCGATTTTGGATGATGAATTGGCTGGTTATAGTTTAGTAATATATGTGAATTATGGCTAATGAATCATGTTGTTTTAGTATGTATTTGGCTAAGTAAATGGCATTGAATTGAGTATTGGAATGGATGTAATTGGTATGGCATGATTTGTGCATTTGGTTGATGATTTTTGGTTGCCTATTATGTCTTAGTTTGGTATCATTTGAGCTTGTGTAGGTGGGCACAATTGGGGTTGTAATAGCCCGTTTTTAGTCAAATTAGGACAGTGGTTTTCAGACCACAAATCTAAAGTCAAAATATTTATTTTATTATTTTATTAAGGTCTACAGCATGATAGAATTATTATGTGAAAGTTTCGTACAGAAATTTTACTATTTAATTGTTGAATTCGGTAAAAAGGACTAAATTGCGTAAAGCGTAAAATTATAGTTCTAGTAATTAAAGGTACTAAATGACTATGAAATTGAATGTTTGAAGGATTTATGTTGCAATTAGCCCATTAAAGGCTTGAGTGGATGATAATGGACAAGAAATAGTGGAATTATAATGCTTAATTAAAGACTAATATGGTAAATTGGTTAATAAGTTATAATTAATTAATCAAAACATGAAAATTATCATCATTCATCTTTCTTCCACCAAAATTTGAGAAACAAAACACCATTGAAATAGCTTCAAAAGTTCAGCTAGGGTTCATTAAGCATATCAAAATAAGAAAATATCAAAATTGGATCGGGGAAAATGAAAAGTAAACGAATAGCCAATAATTTCATCTAAACAATTCGAGGTAAGTTCGTATAATTAGAATCAAACTTTTAAATATTTTTACTTATTCAAAATGAATGTATATAATTGTAACACCCCTATCCCACAACCGTCGCTGGAATAGGTAAGGGGCATTACCGGACTTGTATCTCAGACCAGAACAGTAAAACTTTAAGCTTTCAACAAACATTTTCTCAAATCAACAATAACAATCATTTATATACATAACATACTTAATACAGACATATAAAGCTTCAATCATACAATAGGGACTAATTTGAAAGCATATAAAAGACATGAGAAAACTTAAGAAAATTTCCAAAATAAGGTCACATGGCCGTGTTCCTCACACGGCCACCAGACATGCCCATGTGTCCAGGCCGTGTGGAAACAGGGCATACATACTGACTTATGCACACGGTCAAAAGACACGCCCGTATGCTCTAGCCGCGTGGCACGAAATAGGCTTGGTTTAAGCCATTTTCACACCTTATTTGGTCAAGTACCTAAAACATCAATTGCAACCATTTCATATACCAAATGAGCAACCAATTCAGCCAATTCAAAACATCAAATAGACCATTTCATAAGAACCAATTCAATGTCATATAATTAACACAATCATGAATACATTTCAAGTACCCATTTCAAGTCAGTACCTACATTTCATATCTCAATCTTATCAATCTCATACATAGCATAATCTCATCTTCTTACACAAGAATTCTTCTACCAAAATGGCCATTCCAACTTCTCCAAAACATACCATATAGCATTTCATTCAAGGCCATAAAACATATGATTTCCACATTCATTAAAATAAGGTCATTTACCACAAGCATTTACCAACTTACCATACCAATACATTCACATATCATGTAAAAGACATATCATATAAAAGTCTCATACCAAAACATCTTTTTCAAAAATCAAGCCATATCACATAGCTTAAACACATGCTAAAGATTATACCAAATTCATCCACATAAATAACCATATACATCAACTTATAAACTAGCATATACATGCCATATTTATAATATTTACAAAGATCCAAAAGTACCGAAAGCTTGTTTGGATAGTGTGATGGCAATCTCTGACTTTGTCCGAATCGAGCTAGCTTCCGAAATCTATAAAACATGGGAAATAAACAGAGTAAGCTTTAAAAAGATTAGTAAGACCATATAATATAGAATTTAACTTACCAAATCAGCATTTAAAACGTAAACAATATTACCAAACCAAGTTATATATCCCCAATGCCTATTCAACCATTATACAGATGTTAGTCATGTAAAAACCATGTATCTATCCATTCGAAAGATGTAACAAATATACAACATCCATGTAACCATAATTCATGTATCAATCAATTCATTTACCTTATACTCATATGGCATACAATCATATAATCATGTAACAATTCATCTATACGTATCATATATCTCATATAACATATAAGTCATGTAACATATATCTTGTAAGCATATTCTTGTAACATGTAATACATGTAAACTTGTACTTATAATCCATGTAACTTATACCTCATTTATCATATGGTTTCATATGAATCATATAACATGTGTTTCTTATACTACACATCGGTATAATACCCGTTGAACCTTTGGAAACATCGAGGGTACTCAGGTGATACACACATAGTGTAAATATGTAAACATGTATATCCGTCAATTCATCATATATGCTCTTTCGAGCCATGTATAGTATGTTCCTCCTGAGCCGATAACTGTAAGCCCAAAGGTTGAACATGTAAGCCCAAAGGCTAAACATGTAAGCCCAAAGGCTGAACATGTAAGCTCATGAGCTGTGGTGAGTCCGCAACGAATGCAGGAGCTCAACCAACCTGTAGCCCTATTGACATGTCACTTGTATCCTATGACTTTCTATAGTTCAAACAGGACTCAGAAATCACTCTACACATATGATCAATAGGCATTTCTATCCTTTATTTCATTTATACAATCATTTAATATTCAAGTCAAAAATTTAAATAAAAAATATAACTTAATTCTAATTATACGTACTTACCTCGATTTAGCTCGAATACCTGGTATCAACTCGTCTAGTTTTTGTTTCCCTCAATAAATTTCTGGGATTTGTTTGTCTTGATCTATATTAATACAAATTTAACTCAATTACTGATTAACACATTCAATTTAGTCCAAAAACATGTATTTTAGCCATTTTGCAAAATAGCCCTTGTATTTTCATAACTTCACATTTTAGTCCTTAATACACGAATATGCAAAATAATAAAATAATAAAATAAATATTTCAACTCAATTAAGTGGTCTCGAAACCACCTGTTCCGATTAGAGTCGAAATTGAGCTGTTACAACTCTCCCCACTTTAGGGATATTCGTCCCCGAAAATCTTACCGATAAACAGGTTAGGGTACTGTTTTCGCATAGCTTCCTCGGTTTCCCACGTAGCTTTGTCAATTCCATGTTTACACCAAAGAACTTTCACAAGTGCTATACGCTTATTTCTCAACTCTTTCATCTCTTGGGCCAGAATTCGAATCGGTTCTTCGTTATATGATAAATTTGACTGTCTTTCCACATCTACGAGAGTTATTACATGTGACGGATCAAATCGGTATCGACGTAGCATTGAAACATGAAAAAATTATGTATCTTTTCAAGCTCAGACGATAATGAGAGTCGATAGGCTAAAAGTCCTATTCTTTCAATAATTTCGTACAGCCCAATGAATCACGAAACTTTTCTTTACGACCGAAATTGAGGATTTTCTTCCACGGTGACACTTTCAAGAATACTCTGTCTCCGACTTGAAACTCTATTTCTTTACATTTCAAATCTGCATATGATTTCTGTCTATTAGAAGCTGCATTTAAACTGTCGCGAATCACTTTCACTTTTTCTTTTGTTTCTCTAATCAATTCAACCTCGTGAATCTTTTTCTCACTCAATTCAGTCCAGTATAACAGTGTTTGACATTTACGACCGTATAAAGCTTTGTATGGAGCCATTTTCAAACTCGTCTAGAATATGTTATGCAAATTCAATCAGAGGTAAGTGTTTCTCCCAGCTACCATCAAATTCAAGGATACAACATCGTAACATATCCTCTAAAATCTGTATAACCCTTTCAGACTAACCGTCTGTCTGAAGATGAAATGCATTTCATTCCCAGAGCTTCTTGCAATTTCTTCCAGAATCTCGATGTGAATCTTGGATCTCAATCAGAGATAATGGATAACAGTACACCATGTAATTGTAGAATCTCAGACAAGTACAACTTGGCTAATCTATCCAGGGAGTAATTTGTATGTACCGGTATAAAATGAGCAGATTTCGTAAATCGATCAACAATAACCCAAATTGCATCTTTCTTTTTTGGAGTCAGGGGCAATCCCGATATGAAATCCATCGTAACTCTATCCTATTTCCATTCCGAAATCATACTGGCTGTAATAAAGCTGATGGTACCTGATGTTCAGCTTTAGCTTGTTGACAGATCAAACATCTCAATACAAACTCCGATATA
This sequence comes from Gossypium stocksii, assembly GCA_020496765.1. Lineage (NCBI taxonomy): Eukaryota > Viridiplantae > Streptophyta > Magnoliopsida > Malvales > Malvaceae > Gossypium > Gossypium stocksii. The sequence goes on from CM035624.1 coordinate 52,193,046, forward strand.
TCTCGTTTCATTCCCGACCACTAGTACAATTGATTCAGATCATTATACATTTTAGTGCTACCCAGATGAACAAAAAAGCGACTAGCATGTGCCTCGTGTAAAACTTTCTAAATGAGCTCAGTATCTTTTGGTATACAAATTCTATTTCGGAACATTAAACAATAATTAGTTCCAATACTAAATTCAGAATCAAAATTGGGCTCACAATGAAGTCGTCTAGCTTGTAACTCTGAGTCATTTTTCTAAACTTCGTAGATTTGTTGCAGAAATATCGGTTTAGCTTTTAACTCAGCTAAAATAGATCCGTCATCACATAACATCATCTGAGTGTTCAAAGCCTGCAAAGCAAATAGAGATTTCCGGCTCAAAGCATTAGCTACAACATTAGCCTTTCCCAGATGATAATCAATCAAATACTCATAATCTTTCAGTAGTTCTAGCCATCTCCGTTGTTGCAGATTCAAATCTTTTTGTGACATCAAATACTTTAGGTATTTATGATCTGTGAAGATTCAACATTTTTCACTGTACAGATAGTGATGCCAAATCTTTAGTGCAAAGACTCTAGCGGCTAACTCGAGATCATGTGTCGAGTAATTCTTGTCATGTGGTTTCAACTGTCGAGAAGTAGAAGCTATAACCTTTCCGTCTTGCATTAATACACAACCAAGTCTGTTTAACGATGCATCACTATAAATTATGAACTCTTTACCCGATTTGAGTTGTACTAAAACCGGTGCTTCTATTAACAGTGCTTTCAACTACTTGAAACTTTGTTGACACTTATTAGTCCATTCGAATTTCACATCTTTTTGGAGCAATCAGGTTAACGGTACTGCAATCATCAAGAATCCTTTAACAAATCTCCGGTAATATCCTACTAATCCCAGGAAACTTCTAATCTCAAATACATTTTTCGGTGGTTTCCAGTCTAATATCGCATATATTTTGCTTGAATCAACTCTATTGCCTTCCGCTGAAATGATATGACCAAGAAATCTAACTTCCCGAAGCCAGAATTCACATTTGCTGAATTTAACATATAATTGCTTATCTTTCAAGGTCTGTAACACAATTCTCAAATGTTTAGTATGCTCCGTCTCATCACGTGAATAGATCAGAATGTCGTCAATGAACACAAAAATAAATCTGTCTAAATACAGTCTGAATATACGATTCATCAGGTCCATAAACACCGCAGGAGCATTAGTCAAACCAAAAGGCATTGCTAAGAATTCATAATGTCCGTCCGTGTTCTAAAAACAGTTTTCGGTATATCAGAATCTTTAACCCGCGACTGGTAGTATCTCGACCTCAGATTGATTTTTGAAAATACTATAGCCCCTTTTAACTGATCAAACAGGCCATCTATTTGAGTTAGAGCATACTTATTCTTTACAGTCACTTAATTCAATTGCAGGTAATTAATACAATTCTCATTGACCTGTCTTTCTTTTTCACGAATAACATTAGGGCACCCTAAGGTGAAAAGCTAGGTCTCGCAAGGCCTCTATCGGTTAATTCTTGCAACTATTCTTTCAACTCTTTCAATTCAATCGATGCCATTTTGTACAGAGCTATTGATATTGGTGTAGTGTCTGGTAACAACTCAATGCCAAATTCGACTTCTCTGATCGGCGGTAAACCTGGTAGCTCTTCTGGAAATACATCTAGAAATTCACAGACAACCGTCACAGATTCAATCTTTGATTCCAACACCTTAGTATCCAGTATATATGCTAAGTATGCATCACAACCCTTTTTCACATATTTCTGAGCTTGCATAGCAGATATCACCATCGGTGATTCATTTGAATCATTTGATTCAATTCGAAAAATTTCACCTTTCTGACATTTCAACTCTATACTCTTTCGTCTGCAATACACAACAGCATCATGCATATTCAGCCAATCCATGCCCAGTATCACATCGAACTCATCAAATGGTAGGAGCATCAAGTCAGCTAGGAAACAGTATCCCTCGGTCATTAATGGACATTTCTTACAAATTTTATCAACTAACACTGACCTGCCTAACGGATTTGATACTTTAACTACAAATTTTATAAACTCAACATGTAAACTTTTATTAAACACTAATTCCATATAGATATATGAATAAGTTGATCCAAGATCTATCAACGCAACAATAACAGTGTTAAAAAGAGAAAAAGTACTACTAATCACAACAGACAACGAGACTTCCTCACGTGCACGTATAGCATAAGCTAGAGTAGGAGCGTATATCTCAGATCTAACATTTGAATCTCGTGTAGCACTGTAGTTTCCACTCTGATTCCCAGCATTTCGGGGTGGTCTACCTCTAGCAACAGTATTACTAACTTTTACAGATTGGTTTTTAATAGTAGTAGATCTCTCTAGATAGTCTCGGAGATAATGATCTAATGACCCACATCTAAAACATGCTCCACTTTTCAATCAGCATTCACCAAAGTGCTTTCTGTTACAAAGCTTGCAATCAGGTCCTGTATTTCCCACACTACCCACACTAGCAACAGATGTCGTCTAGGGCTTCGAATTAAATGATCTTGTATCTCTATCTCTGATTGTTACACCCGCAAAAATAGTGGAACATGGATGATAGTCTTTAGATTTCTTTGATCCGGACTGATGTAACTTACTCGCAAATCTCTTTCTAGACTCTCTCAATTCAAAATCAGCTTTTCATTTCTCTTTAGCAAGTTCTTCAGCTTTACAAGCCTTATCAACCAGAACAACAAACTCTTTCAATTCGAGAATCCTGACTAACAATCGAATATCTTCGTTAAACCCATCCTCGAACCTTTTACACATGATAGCTTTAGTAGAGACACATTCACGAGCATATTTACTGAGTCGTACGAACTCTCTTTCATATTTGGTTACCATCATACAGCCCTGTTTCAGATCGAGGAACTCTTTTCTTTTCTGGTCGATGAATCGCTAGCTAATATATTTCTTCTAGAATTCAGTCTAAAAGAAATCCCAGTTAACTTTTTTCATGCAGAACAACTGATATTAGAGTATTCCACCACTGATATGCAGCATTTCGTAACAATGAAATATCAAATTTCAAGCATTCTTCCAGTGTGTAGGCTAATTCATCAAAAACTTTGATCGTATTTTCAAGCGAGAATTCGACCCTCTTAGCATCATCACTAACTGTAGCTCGAAATTCTTCGGCCCCGTATTTCTGTATCGTTTCAATAAGTGGTCTATTAAATCTCAAAGGATCTGTACCTCATATAATCTCAGGGTTTGGTTGGAGAACCTAAGGGGTAGAGGTTGTTGAGAAGTCGGATTTGCTCGAACAAATTCAAAAAACCTTTCAGACATCATTTGGAAGAAAGCTTGTTTAGCTTCTCCCTAACTACCCGTAGCAGGGCTCGATTCGGTAGGCACAGCCCCTTGAGTGGGAGCTGGAGCATTACTCTCAACATCGTTAGCTATTGCTCGATTTGGATCCATTTACTATATTCAACAATGTTCAGAAGTTGTCAGGAGATTATCACACAATCACAGTTTATATATGGCATGTATAGTTAGACGCATATACACTTCGGTAGTCCTAGAATCAACTAAACTGTAGCGCTAATACCAATAAAATGTAACACTGCTATCCCATAACCGTCGTTGGAATAGGTAAGTCGCATTACCGGACTTGTATCTCAGACCGGAACTGTAAAACTTTAAGCTTTCAACAAACATTTTCCCAAATCAAGAATAACAATCATTTATAAACATAACATACTTAATACAGACATACAAAGCTTCAATCATACAATAGGGACTAATTTGATAACATAAAAAAGATAGGAGAAAACTTCAGAAAATTTTTCGAATAGGGTCACACGGCTATGTGCCCAGGCCGTGTGCCTCACACGACAACTAGACACGCCGATAAGTCCAAGCCGTGTGGAAACAGGGCATACATATTGACTTAAGCACACGGTCAAAATACACACCCGTATGTCTAGGCTGTGTGAAAATTTGGAAGCTACTGACTTACGCCCACTGGTACAGGACACGCCCGTGTGTCCAACCGTGTCACATCTTGACCAATTTAACTAATATGCAGGGGTCACATTGTCAAGTCACATGCCCGTGTGCTCTAGCCGCGTGGCACGAAATAGGCTTGGTTTAAGCCATTCTCACACCCCTATTTGGTCAAGTACCTAAAAAATCAATTGCAACCATTTCATATACCAAATGAGTACCCAATTCAGCCAATTCAAAACATCAAATAAACCATTTCATAACAACCAATTCAATGTCATATAATTAACACAATCATGAATACATTTCAAGTTCCCATTTCAAGTTAATACCTACATTTCATATCTCAATCTTATCAATATCATATATAGCATAATCTCATCTTCTTACACAAGAATTTTTATACCAAAATGACCATTCCAACTTCTCCAAAACATACGATTTCCACATTCATTAAAATAAGGTCATTTACCACAAGCATTTACCAACTTACCATACCAATACATTCACATATCATATAAAAGACCTATCATATAAAAGTCTCATACCAAAACATCCTTTTCAAAAATCAAGCCATATCACATAGCTTGAACATATGCCAAAGATTATACCAAATTCATCCCTATAAATAACCATTTACATCAACTTATAAACTAGCCTATACATGTCATATTTACAACATTTACAAAGATCCAAAAGTATCGAAAGCTTTTTTGGATAGTGTAATGCCAATATCTGACTTTGTCCAAATCGAGCTAGCTTTTGAAATCTATAAAACACGGGAAATAAACAAAGTAAGCTTTAAAAAGCTTAGTAAGCCAGTATAATATAGAATTTAACTTACCGAATCAGCATTTAAAGCGTAAACAACATTACCAAACTAAGTTATATATCCCCAATACCTATTCAACCATTATACACATGTCAGTCATGTAACAACCATGTATTTATCCATTCGAAAGATGTAACAAATATACAACATCCATGTAACCATAATTCATGTATCAATTAATTCATTTACCTTATATTCATATGGCATACAATCATATAATCATGTAACAATTCATCTATACATATCATATATCTCATATAACATATAAGTCATGTAACATATATCTTGTAAGCATATTCTTGTAACATGTAATACATGTAAACATATACTTGTACTTATAATCCATGTAACTTATACCTCATTTATCATATAGTTTTATATGAATCATATAACATGTGTTTCTTATACTACACATTGGTATAATGCCCGTTGAACCTTTAGAAACATTGAGGGATACTCGAGTGATACATACAGTGTATATATGTAAACCTGTATATCCGTCAATTCATCATATATGCTCTTTCGAGCCATGTATAGTATGTTCCTCCTGAGCCGATAACAGTAAGCCCAAAGGCTAAACATGTAAGCCCAAAGGCTGAGCGGTAAGCCTGAAGGCTGAACATGTAAGGTCATGAGCTGTGGTGAGTCCACAACAAATGCAGGAGCTCAACCAACCTGTAGCCCTAGTGACATGTCACTTGTATCCTACGACTTTCCACAGTTCGAACGGGAGTCAAAAATCACTTTACACATATGATCAATAGCCATTTCTATCCTGTATTTAATTTATACAATCATTCAATATTCAAGTCAACAATTTAAATAAAAAATAAAACTTAATTCTAATTATACGAGCTTACCTCGATTTAGCTCATATACTCAGTATCTACTCAGCTACTTTTTGTTTCGCCCGATCAAGTTCCGAGATTTGTTTGTCTTGATCTATATTAATACAAATTTAACTCAATTATTCATTAACACATTCAATTTAGTCCAAAAAATGTATTTTAGCCATTTTTCAAAATAGCCCTTGTATTTTCATAACTTCACATTTAGTCCTCAATACACGAATATGCAAAATACATCAAATTTCACTATACATATACAAGGCCGAATATTTCTATACTCTATACAAGCCCATATTTTTCATTTATTCACATTTATAACAACAAATTTTCTACCTTTTTCAATTTAATCCCTAGTTCACATTTTTGTCAAAAATCACTTTATAAAACTTGTATATCTACTAACAACAATCAATAATTTATCAAGAAACATCAAAATACACAGGTACTCAACAATGGCACATTTTAAAAACATTACCAATTTCGAAGATTAAGGTACAGGCTAGCTATATCGAGCTGCAACAAGCTCAAAAACATAAAAATCATTAAAAACCGAAGCAAAACATACCTTTAATTGAAGATTAAAGTTAGTCGAACCTTAGCCCTAAGAATGGCTTCTCTTCCTCTTTAATTTTCAGCTAAATGAACCAGAATAATGGCCATTTTCATGTTTCATTTTATTAATAATAACAAATTAAGCATTTGACAATTTTAACCTTATTTAAACAATATAAAAATCATTTCAATTATGGGAAAAAATGTCCACTAACCCTAATAAAGGGATATTATCCATTTAAGGACTTCCTATATTAATTTTAAAGCCATTTAAGCCATTATACAGATAGAACTCAAGTTTATCGCTTTACGCGATTTAGTCCTTTTTACCAAATTAACTAATTAAACCTTAAAATTTCTTTACGAAAATTTCACACTGTAACTCTATCATGCTGTAAGACATAATAAAATAATAAAATAAATATTTTAACTCGGTTAATTGGTCCCAAAACCACCTGTTTTGATTAGACTCGAAATTGGGCTAATACAATAATTGAGTAAATGATGTGTTTGGAATTTGAATGCCTAATTGGAAAGTTGATGATTACCAAGCCCCGATTGAACCGTAGGAAGTCGTAGGATACGAGTGATATGTCATTTGGGTTACCATTTTGGTCGAGATCCTGCATGTGTTGCGGACTCACCACAGCTCGTATGTGCTATCAGTCTGTATGAGCTACTATCCATGTAACACCGCAAACCCGGCCTAGAAGTTAAGCCCGAATCTGATTTGTCACATAGAAGTGTTTTTTGAAACCATAATTCTTGTTGTTAAAAACTTGTTTAGGAGTTAAAACCTATTTTTTAAAGCTCAAAACAACTAAGCCATTTGTTGTCCATTTGAAAACGTAATTACTTTGAAAACCTTATCTGTTGCGGAAGCATATTTATAATAAACAATTTACAAAACTGTGATGTTTAAAAGTTAAGTTGCAGAAGCATTTTGAAAACGTTGCGGAATTGCAGTGTTTTTGAAAACAGTTATCATTTTGGAAATCGTGTTCCACTTTTAGCAGTTATAAAACATCCTAAATAAACATCCCAAATTAAACCTTAAAAAAATTTAAAAGAGGCCTTATTACAACCCAAATCAAAATATTTAAAAACAAATAATCAGAACAGAAAGCATAAGTAATGTGTGGTCTTCTTCGAGTCTCTCGCAGCACTGATCCTCCTAATGCTGGGGATTACCTGCACAAATAATAAATGGGGTGAGTTTATGAAGCTCAATGTGTAATCCCCTTATTAGAGTAACAGTCTGTATACAGAAGTAGATACAGAAACAGTTCGAGCTAGAGCCCTTTCGATGGTAATAGTACAGTCCAGTTTAGAGCATATGTGGGCCAAAGCACACTACCATAACATTTTGGGTCACAACCCATAACAGGATCAATTGGGCCTAGCCCAAACTAAGACCAGAACAAGTGGGCCTAAGCCCATAACAGAATCAGTACAAAAATGATATGCAACCCAACCCAATCCAACCAACACACCACCCATACCAACTAGCACACCATGTGGGGAATAACTCAACCCACCCAGCCAACACACCAATGTCGCAGCGAAGCTACTAATAACAGAAATCGTGGCAGAGCCACTAGAATCAGAATACGTGGTAAAGCCACTAGCTCAAAACTTCCTCCAATTGAATGTCCCAACCCCATGCAATATGTCGTGGATGATATGCTCAATCATCTTACGTGTATGCATAATGGCCATGCTCAATATCAGCCATTTAAACATATGTTAAAAGCATACCAGTCATACAACCCCAGTTAAATCAGTTAATACATAGTCATACAATCACAGTCGAATCAGTTAAAACACAGTCATACCATCACAGTCAAATCAGTCGAATTCATAGTCCAAGTCCGTCACTTGCCCACAAGGGCAAAATGGTCATACTAGGCATAGTCCAAGTTCGTCATTTACCTATAAGGGCAAAATAGTCATTTCACACCTTAGGGCAAAATAGTCATTTTACCCTATAGGGGTATTTCAGTAATTCTACCCCACAGGTGTATTTCAATAATTCCACTAATCTAGGATATTTCGGTAATTTTACAAATCGAGGGTATTTTGGTAATTTTACAAATTGAAGTTATTAATGACCCAACAGAAGGTCCATCGCCGCCTCGAGCGACTAAGGTAACCAAATAGTCATAACGATGTAAATGGGCCTAAGGCCCATTACTCGGCCCAAGTGGGCCTATACACTTGGGTGGCCCAATTAGCCTAGAAATAGCCTCAACTATTCGAACCACACAGTCCAAACCAACAATAGCCATCTATCATACATTTCATCCGTGTAGGGCCCACAAGCCCATTGGGCCTACATGGCCCGTTTAACCTAAAAATGATTCTAGCCACGTGGACTACACAATTCTGTCTAATATCCACCACAATATGCAATTTAATTCGTGTTGGGCCCACGAGCCCATTGGGCCCACACGACCCATTTCGACCTAATGAGGCCAAGAACAGCCCAAGACCACAAGAATGCTCGTGGTGGCCTCTACAGTCTAGCACCCATGTTCACGGGCTCGGTTCACCACAAGTGTGGTCGCACGCTCGTGTGGCATCATTCGCCAGTACTTCGACTTTCCGGCATTTTACCAGTCTACGGTCAAAGGAGAGTAATCAACACATACATTTTCGACTTTTCAGCCAACTATCAAGACAAGGCATACGATTACACACCTGTTGTGATTTCAAAACTGAACCACTTCCGAGATTGAGGACCAACAAACAATCACAGAATGCCTCCTGTTCCAACACCACGTAGTCTTTCCAAAACTTAATCTTCACAAGAACAGTTAACCAAACGTATAAACATCTATAACCCCATAATGGTACACAAAAGTTTGAACTCTGACTAAAAAGGGAATGTTCACTTGAAAAGGAATCAGCAGTTAGCCCAACAACTTGCTTAAAGAAAACGAATCCTTAACCACATTTGGCAAAAACACAGCATTACAAGACAATCATTAAGGTGAAACATCATTGAGAGAAAAGGATACCTTCGGCCCCCCAAAAAGAGAAATCGACACTCTTGAGAAGAATACTTACCAAAATATTTAGTCCAGACTCAAAACTAGCAATTGCCCAAATTGAAAAGGAGGTAATCGGCCAAGAACTATTCGACCAAGAGAAGGAAGCACGAAAGTGAAACTAGGCATTCGTCTTTGAATAATAAAAGGCCCTAGGTTCGGCCAACACAGCAGAAGTGTAACACCCCAAACCTGACCCAGAAGTTATGGCTAGACCCAGCGTGCCACATGAATGCAACGACTAAGAGCCAAAACTGATCTTGTAAATAGAAGCTTAGTTTTAAGCTTCAAAACCCATATTTTGCTTTTCAAAAATTGACAAAGTTAAAATCAATCCATACTTGTTACAGGAGAAAATTCAAAATTTACATTATTACATTTTTAAACCAATTGTTAGAAAAAAATAATTTTCAAATTAATCTTTATTGATCTCTTAATTCAATTAAAATTGCGGAAGCCTTTTATTGAAATTCTTAAAATTGAAAACGTTTGTTAATTTTAAAAACTCGGTTTAGCTACTCTAGTAGTTTAAAACGATAAGCAAAATCCAATTAAAAGTAAATTAAAAACCAACGACCTTATTACAGAACTTATACCTAATTATCAAAATTTAAAATAAATAAATCCGAATAACTAAGCAAAGTTCGCATGGCCACCTCTGAGTCCCTCGTGGCTCCAAATCGCCTAAGGTTGGGGATTACTTGTACAAATAAAAAAAAGGGTGAGTTTGCGAAAACTCAGTGTGTAATCCCCAATTAGCCCACAAAATAGATCATGCAGAACAGTCTAGACCGAAGCCCTATGCGAAACAAAATAGTCTGGGCTTTAAGCCCTATACAGAAATAGTGGGGCCCAAGCCCAATACAGAACATAACAAAATGCGAATGTAACCCTAGCCCAGTCCAACCATCACACCATCTGTACCAGCCATCACACCATGTGGGGAATAACTCTACCCACCCAACCCACACACCAATATGCATCGATGCTACTAATAATGGATAACGTGGCAGTGCCACCAGAATCAGAATACGTGGCAAAGCCACTTTTAACAGTAATACGTGGCCGAGCCACTAATACAAAGCTTCCTCCAAATCATACCCAACCCCAATGCAGACTAACATGTCATAAATAAACATAATATGTATGCAATTTCTCAGTCACAGATACGGTCACATGTATTTCTTACTCTCATCAAACAACCTACCTTTAGGGCTATAATGGTATTTTTGGCAGTCGGGGGTAACTTGGTAATTTTACCCCTTAGGGGTATTTTGGACATTAACTAAATTTTGAAGTCTCAGTGCCTATTACGACCTCCTCAAAGGTCTATCATCACTTAGGCGACTCAGAAAACCTATAAGCTCCAAAATAGTGTTTATGGGCCTAAAACCCGTATTTGGCCCAAATGGGCCTACACGCTCGTGTGGCCCACTCAGTCTGGTTTCACAAACAGCATAACGAGCCTCATATTCCAATCTATCATCAATCACTTACCGAGTATTTTACCCATGCAGGCCCGCAAGCCCACTAGGCCCATTTTGGCCCATCGAGGCCCATAACGACCTAAGTACACGGAATAGTGCATGATGGCCTATACAGACTAATGCCCATGGTTTGTGGGCTCGATTCGCCCCATAAGCATTCGTATGCCTGTAAGGCCTCGAATGCCGATGTTTCGACATTTTGGCATTTCGGCTTTTACCGATCTACACTAAGGTAAGGTGTGATTACACACCTTGGTCAGCTTTTGCCAGTAATGAAATCGGAGTACAGTCACACACCTTTGTCTGAAACGTGCTACGAATCCCCTAGCACCAAACCTACGTCACATAAGACTTAACAGTTAGTTATCCCCTCAATAGAGTTGTCCACCTTTTCCACGGCATAAATTGAAACTACCCATACACATACCTTAGTTGAACGTCTTCTCTAAATAACAGCGAAAATCAAGAACCCTTGGATGGATTTCATGTTTCAATACCCCTATTAAAAGAGATCACATACACATTTAATTAAAATCCACTCTTAGCCAACTACAGAACCCTCATGAAAGATCAGTCCCCAAACCAAACATGAAGCGAGAATACTTATTTGATCAAGGGCTAAGGGTAACGTATCATTTGCTTTAGGTTGCTAGCCCTTTATCCATACTTCGAGGGAACCTAAATATCAACTAACATCATACTAGAAGAAAGAAGGAAAAATTCGGTAGAAGAGCGAAGAGAATAGTACCCATAATGAAGACTAATAAAAAGAAAATCACTATAACTCACACTCAAATTTGACAACAGCTGATAGGAGGGAAGAGTTTGCTTATGAAGAAACCAAAAGAAGGTAACAAGATCAAAAGTGCTATTCAGCTATGAAGATGGAATTGATAGAAAAAGGACGAGGAAAAAAGGAGAAAAGGGGGTTTGATCAAAGAGGAAAGAAAGAAAGATCACCCAAGTTCGGTTGAGAGTAAAGATTAAAGAGAGAAGTAAATGTGGAAAGGAAAAGAAGATTTCCAAAAAAGATTTCGACACTTACACCCTTCGGGTTTTGGCAAAGAGTAGAAGAAAATAAAATAAGGATTTTGGCACTAAAAGTTTACATCAATCAACCTCTAAAAAAGTACGAGTGGTCAATCGGCACTAGAGAGATAAAGAAACAAAACGCACAAAAGAAAAAGAAATTAAAAATATCCAAAAAAGAATTGGCATCCAATCCTCACAAAAGCCGAATATGCACACTTCATAGGAACACTCTAGCTGAATTTTGCAAGTCATACCCCCCAATCGGCTACACTAACACCCAAACCCAAATTCCTTGAAAATCTCCCTGATTCACTCCTTAATTCACTCCCCCACCTCCCATTCAAACACCAAGACCAATTCAAACCTTTACTAAGGAGAGTTCCACACCAACTCAACTTCTTGCCGCCTCTAAGTAGCAAAATAAATACATTTTTCTTGCAAGGGATTTGAACCCATTCCTTCCCCTTGCTAGTTATGCCACTTGCCACTCCACTAGAGGCTCATTTGTGATATGAAACCACAACAATTAAACTTAAGTCCTATAAGCTAACATCCAAGTTCCTTTAAGCCCAAAAATTAGAATTTTGCCAAAGGCCAGACTTGAACCCAGGCCTCCTAAAAAATCCCAAACACATTCAAAGCACTTAGCCAACATGCCAAACAAGCACTTATGCCAAAACATATTGTGACAGCCCGAATTAGGGCCTAAATGGAATAGTGGTTTTGAAACCATAATTTCGAAGTAGAAAAATTTGTTTCGATTAATTTTTATAATTTATCGAGTGATTAGATGCACGTGTTAGAATATCGATAGAAAATTTCATGAATTGCATGTCTAATTTGCCTATTAGGACTTATTTGCAAAAGTTGATAAATATGAGTTCTAGATGTTAAAGGATTTAATTGAAGAGCATAATTGAAGCAGAGGTCCTTAAATGGAATTATACCATTAGGTTTTCATGGACAAAAATGGACATACATAGGTAGAAATAACCAAAGTTTTTAATGAAGGGTATTTTAGTCATTTGGTAATTAAAAGATTAAAAAAGGGAAAAAGATGGCAAAATATGTCCATCTTCTTCATTAGGACTAAACTTCAAGGGTTCTCCATAGCTAGGGTTTGTTTCAAGCTTCCAAGCTCCATAGTAAGTGATTCCAAGCCCCGTTTTTAATGTTCTTTACGTTTTTTGAGTCCTAGTAACTCGATTTCGCTTATGCTAGCAATAATTTAACCTAGGGTTTATATTTGGAAAAATACCCATAGGTGAAATGTATTTATTTTGATGTTTTATGGTAGAATATGAGGCTTTAAATTACGCTAAACAACTTGTGCTACTCGGTTTTAAGTGAAAACGAGTACAACGGCTTAATCGGTAAAAATACCTATTGTTCATAAGTACATGTTAGAGTAGGAATTTGATGTTGCCATTGGCAAATAAATGATCAGCATGTTCTAAAACATAAGAATTAGGGAAAAAATTTAATTTTCGAGCTTTGGGGCAAAAGTGTAAATATGCAAAAGTTTAGGGGCAAAATCGTTATTTTTCCAAAGTTAGAGTTAAGGACTATTTTGATAAATGTGAGGATTAAATAAGCTAAATGTGTTATTTTAGATCAAGAAAGTCATGGAATCGACCTTGATCGGGGAAAAGAAAAGATTGTAGACTAAATTGCAAAATTTCTTTATTTTGCACTGAGGTAAGTTTATATGTAAATAATGTATTATTTTATTATGTTATAATATTTTATTTTGTGACATGTGAAATAAGTTTTAGTATTGTTCAATTAATGGACATAAACAGGGATTTGTGGTTGATGAATTGAGATTAAATGAGGAAATCTCGGTTGAACCTTCGGAATGGAAAAACGTGGTACTAAGTGGATATAGCACGATTATACGTGTAACGTGGTACTAAGTGAATATGCCACGATTACACATATTGATACATGTAACATGGTGCTAAGTGTATATGCCACGGTTACATATATTGATTCATTAACGTGGTGCTAAGTGGATATACCACGGTTAAACATGTAACGTGGTGCTAAGTGGATATGCCACGGTTATACATGTTAATTTGAAAAGTGGCGCTAAGTGCATATGCCACAATTACATGTTAGCCCGATACTATGGTGCTATGTGCATATACCACTAAGTTGGGCATTAATTACAGAAGGTGGAGCTATATGCTAAAACCACAGGATATTGTTACTTTCCGAAGTGTTCATTGGGAGAAACAAGCTTGCTAAATGAAATTTAATGTGAAAAATGTAGGATAAATACCGGAATATGAATATATGAGTTTTGAATTATGAGTTAGATATTTGATTGAATTTTGATAAGATGAATATGGATAAGTATTATCTTGAAAGTTGATAATAAGAAAATTTAGTGAAGGAATGAAATTTGGGATAAACAGTCTAAAATAGCAGTAGGGGAGTGACATTAAAAAATCACCAAAAATGGTATAAGTTGAAATAGAAGTGGAATGAGATATGGAATTAAATCTTATTGAGTCTATTTTCATATAAAAGAAATAGAGAAAACAAAGGAATTCTGTATTTTGAGATATTTATATTTTTGTAAGACTAGTTCAGACTGATTTCGTGATCCCCTATTTTGAATTGTAAAAATCATTAAAAATTGTACAAAAATAGTTAAGGAACATAATTTATATGGTTGGATTTCTTATTAAGTATATTTTCAGAATAAATAAACAAGAACTCATTTGAATTTGGTAGAAAAATATAATTAAATTTTAGTGAAGAGTGGTCAGAGCTGCTAAACCGCAAAATATGGGAGATTTTAATGAATAAACTATACTAATTGGACCAACCAAAATTCTGAAATTTTAATGGTAAGAATAAATATGAGTCTAGTTTTTGGTAAAATTTATGGATCTTAATTTGGAGTTCTGTAGCTCCGGATAAAAATAATTTAGTGATTGGGGCTCGAGTAGACAGCTTGTACTGAACTGAAATAAATGATAAATGCATATGAGAAAAAGGTTGTGTAATTATGGATACATATTTTGGGATCTATAAATGCAATTATTAGTTTGTTATCTTTATTATTTACATATTACTTACTAAGCTTTTAGCTTACTTTGCTTCCTTTTCCTTTCTTGTTTTATTTTATAGTGAAATCAAGTTTGCTCGTGATTCGGGGAAAAGTTGTTGGAAGCTCACCAACGCTATCCATCTTTCCTTTTGGTATTTTGTAAACACATTTTGGACATATGGCATGTATAGAAGGCTTGAGTATTTTGTTATAAATTTTAGTAATATTACTTTAAAAGTTGAATTCTAACATTAGATATTTCACTCGTATTTTGTTATTGGTATGATCTAATGTTAGTTACATTATAAGTTTATGATATATGTGAATTTAATTTTTAAAAGATGAGCGATCAATTGACAGATTTAAATTTAGATAATCATTTCATGTCTTGATTTGCTATAATTATACGTATGTTGTTCTAGTAATACTCGTATCCTGTTCTAGTATTGAACACGGGTACGGGGTGTTACACATAAAAAATTACAACCTCTATATTTTTAGGGCGTTACAAGAAGAGCAAAAGAAGTTAGAGAGAAGAAGATAAACAATCGGTTCAAAATTCCAGAACCAAAGATAGAAACCCAGAAGATGAGAAAAAGAGAAAAGATGAATTGAATAAATAGAAGTTCGGCAATAATCAAAGGAAGATTGAGAAGTGAATTGAAGCAGCAGGAATAATCAGCTAGAGGAGGGAGAGAGAGGTAAAAGAATTAGAAAAGAAAACAAAGAGTCTAACAGAGCAAAGATGAGGGAGGAATTCGGCCACTGGATAAAAGTAAGTTTGGTACAAGAAGGCCTAAATGGTCACTCAATTTCAGCAAAAGAAATGAAACCGAAAATAAGAAGTCTAGAAATCAAAAGATGAAAGAACAAACGAGCGCAAAAAAAAAAAAAAACATAATCCTCTCACAATTTTTGGCTAACACCAAAAACAAATAAATGCCCACTTGACAAAACCGAACTAGAATAGAAATAAAGGAAACGTCACTACCCTTCACTCCACAAAGCCGAACTCCCCACACCTAGGATCCCATTCGGCAACCAATTCTCACCAACTCCAAATCCATTGTTTCACTCCCCAACCTCACTCCATGAAAATCTCCTTAACTTACTCCCACCGCACATTCAAATTCCAAGACCAATTCAAACCTCCATATCCATAACCACCATTTTCAAATCCCCAGATTTCCTCCCTATGACCAAGTCCACAACCACCTTAGGAAAATTCCACTACAACACAACCAGTAGGCATCCATGTAGCAAAATAATAGTCCCATGAGCATGCCAAGATTCGAACTCAGGTCTCCTAGCAGAAGTACCACGCCACTTGCCACCTTGCCACAAGCTCTCTTGTGTCGTCAAAATATCCTCAATTAATTAAAAGGTCTATAGGCCAAAGTCCAAGTTCCTTTAAAAGAAAAACCGAAATAAATTGCAAGAGCCAAGACTTGAACCCAGGCTTCCTTGCAACCTTAATGACACCACAACCACTAGACCACATGCTTCCTTGTGTCATAAATCCACCAAAAATATTAATAAGGCCTTCAACCTAACGCCAAGTTCACTTAAAGGAAAAGCTAAAATTTTTGCTAGAGCCCTACTTTGAACCCAGGACTTCTCTAACACTCCCAACTCTTCCCAAATTACTTAGCCACTAAACTAAACATGCAATTTCTGAAATTTTTCTTGCACAACTAAAATCCAATTGCTCCGACACGCGAAGCCCATTTCTTCTAGGCCCAAAATCAAGGCGTTACAATTCTCAGGTCGTTAGAGCTTACTGTTTTAGCTCGATAGAGCTTATTGTCTATCAGCTCAGGAGGAGCTTACCGATCATGGCTCAAAAGAGTAAAAATGATAATGAATTGATAGATTTCTAATTACTACACTTAGAGTGTATCACCTGAGTATCCCTCAAAATTCTAATAGGTTCAACGGGCATAATACTGTTTCGGGTTATATGATAAAGTACGAAACTAGATATGAGTTATATGAAATGTATGACGGTAATGCTATATGATGGTTCATGGTATTAGTGGAAATGTACATGTATATGAGCCTGATTGTCAATTGAATCCTTTATGGATGAATTGTTGGTTATGTACAAATTGAGATACTACCATATTGATGTATCCATGTGTTAGGCATTTGAATCATTTGAGTTGGGTTATATTGAGTTAGATTGATTATATTATGAATAATGGTAAGTTTAATTCTATATTATATGGCTTACTAAGCTATAGAGCTTACTTTGTTTGTTTTTTCGTGTTTTATAAAGGTTCGATAGCTCACTCGATTTGGACGACATCGAAGATATGCACACATTATCCAGACAACTTGTTGGTACTTTTGAACTCAAAGAAATATGTAAATATGGCATGTATAGACTAGTTTAAGAATGTTGATTTTAGTACATGTTTTAGTATATATTAAGCCATGTGATTTGGCGTAATTGGGTAATATGTTTTGGTTGCTTAAATATATGTATGCTTCGGTGTATTTTGGCAAGTATGGTGATGGTATGTAATTATGCAAATACCTATACTGATACGTGATGGATATATGAAATGAAATTGCTTAGATGTAAATTGATATTTGGATGATCATAAGGTTGAATTATAAAACATGTTATGTTTGTGTTTATGTGTTAAGGAAGCTTGACAATTTGGTATTTGATTGAATGTGAAATTGATGATGATTAGAGACTTGAAATGGTTGGAAAAGAAATGGTTTATTTAGTGTATAAAATGTTGATGTTTGGCTACTAAATTTGGGTATAAAATTTGTGTTATTCTTAAGCTTGTAGGGTATGCCCTTAAAGGTGGTAAATTGGCCTTGTAAATGACCTATTTTTGTCCACATAAGCAAAGACACGGGCGTGTGTCTTAGCTGTGTCCCTTGTTGGTTCAATTTGAATTAAGTTAGGTTACTCCACATGGCCTCACACACGAGCGTGTGACTGGCCGTGTGGCATAAGTCAGTATACCCTACAAGTTTGGCACGGTCGAGCACACGGCCCAGACACGGGTCTGTGAGTCCATTTCGAATAGGCACACGGGTTAGACACACGGGAGTATGACTAGCTGTGTGACCCAAGTCAGTATGTATGCCCTATTTTCACACGGCCTGTGACACGAACGTGTCTATAGCCGTGTGAGGCACACAGCTGTTCACACGGGCGTGTGTCCTTCAAAATGAAATTTTTTTAAATTATTCTGAAACATTTGAATGTTACCAGTTTAGTCCTGAAAAGTATGATTTAAGGCTCGTATTCTTGTTTTAAATCTGATATGAGTGAGAATGTATGATATACATTATAATTTGATAAATGTTTGAAAATTTTAATGTACTAAAATGCGTTATATGTCCGGTAATGCCTTTTAACCTATTCCGATGATGAACACAAGTTAGAGGTGTTACATGGGTTGCAAAATGGCTTCATAAATAGCCTATTTCTGTCCACACGGGCAGAGACATGGGCGTGTGTCTCAGCGTGTGTGACACACGGTCATAGTAGATGGCCGTGTGTCCCATGGTGTTGCAATTAATTACAAGTCAGTATGCACCACATGGCCTCACACATGAGCGTGTGGCTGGCCGTGTGGCATAAGTCAGTATACCGTATTGGCTAGCACACGGCATAGCACATGGGCGTGTGAGGCCATTTCAAATAGGCATACGGGCTAGACACATGGGCGCGTGGTCAACCGTGTGAGCTAAGTCAGAGAGTTACACGGGGTAGGACACAGACTGGGACACGGTCAGGTGCTCTCATTTCGAATGTCCACACAGCCTGTGACACGGGCGTCTCTGGTGGCCGTGTGTTTGTTCACACATGCGTGTGTCCCCTATTTTGAGAAATTTTCTATTTTTGCCTAAATTATTCATGAGTTATCGATTTCGTCCCGAACCTCTCTTATTGCATGTTTAAAGCCTCGTAGGCCCTTTTAAGGAACAATATGATTGAATGTGATTGATATATGCTTATGTATGTGTAAATGATATAATAAGTATATTAATGCCTCTTACTGTAATATCCCGAATTAGGGCCCAATCGAAATAGTGGTTTTGTGACCACAAATTCGAGGTAGAAATAATTATTTTATAATTATTTTGATGTTTATGATATGATTTGATGATGGTGTGAAAATTTCGTGAAGAAATTCTAAGCGTAAAGTGCTTAATTTGAAATTATGGACTAAATCGAATAAGTTGCAAAACTTGCATTCTAGAAGTTTTTAGTATGAAATTGCTTTGGAATATTAATTAGGAGGTCTTAAATAGCAATTTGACCAATTTTAAGTTCATGGACAAAATTTGGACATGGATGGAATTTTTGAAAGTTTAGTAAGGAGGGGCATTTTGGTCTTTTGGATATCAACATGAAATAAAAAGGGAAAAATAACACAAAATTGGTCATCTTCTTCATTACCACAAAATTTCAAGGGTTCTCCATAGCTAGGGTTTGTTTCAAGCTTCCAAGCTTCATAGTAAGTAATCCCAAGCCCCATTTTTAATGTTTTTTACGTTTTCGTAGTCCCGGTAACTTGATAAAGCTTATGTTAGCAATAATTTAAGTTAGGGTTCATATTTGGAAAAATACCCATAGGTGAAATTTGTGTATTTTGATGTTTTATGATAGAATATGAGGTTTTAAATTATGTTAAACAACTTGTGCTACTCGGTTTTAAGTAAAAACGAGTAAAACGGCTTAATCGGTAAAAGTACATATTGTTCATAAGTATGTGTTTTAGTGGGAATTTGAGCTTTCTAATGGTAAATAAATGATCAGCATGTCCTAAAACATAAGAATTTGTGATAAAATTTAATTTCCGAACTTTGGGGCAAAAGTGTAAATATGCAAAAGTTTAGGGGCAAAATTGTAATTTTGTCAAAATTTGAATTTAGGACTATTTTGATAATGAGAGTATTAAATAAGGTAAATGTGTTATTTTAGATCAAGAAAGACGTGGAATCAACCTTGATCGAGGAAAAGAAAAGATTTTGGACTAAATTGCAAAATTGCTATATTTTGTACCGAGGTAAGTTCATGTGTAAATAATGTAACATAATTGCTATTTTAAGTGATTTAATGCTATTTATATGATATGATACTTGTTATTATGAATATTATGCTTTGTGAAATATTATGTATTGGTATGAAAAGTATGCGATTAAATTGATAAGTATGAGATGCAAGCAACGTATTAGTTCCGATATTCTGAGGAGAACGACGGGGAAATGTGTGATTGAGGAAAATCCCGTTTAAACCTTGGGAATAGATTAGGATACAAGTGACATGTCACTATCACTAGGATGGTTGGGCATCCGAGCTCATTGAGTTGAGTCCGAGTTCACTTATAGATGCAAATGTCCGAACTCGTTGAGTTGAGTCCGAGTTCGTGAGATGTAACTAGGCATCCGAGCTCGTTGAGTTGAGTCCGAGTTCACTTATGGATGCGAACGCCCGAGCTCATTGAGTTGAGTCCGAGTTCGCTTATGGGCGGGTTACATGATTGATTGATTACATATGTGGCACTTATGTGCAAATGATCCGTGTATCCGAGTTATATTCCGATGTGTTCAACGGGTAAAATTCTAGCAGAATGGAAGAATACTCAAGATGAAAATGATATTTTGGTAAGTGTTGTGAAATGGACAATTTGGACAGGTATGTACTTAACCCTCGGGTTGAAACTTGATATAACAGAAATAAGGTGGTAAGATGATACACGATAGCTAGAAATGTGGTTTGTATCTTGGTGATATCATGCTATTGTTGTTGATATAATTACTTTGTTATGTTATTTGTTATTTGCATGTGAACTTACTAAGCATTTATGCTTACTCCCTCCTTTTCATTCATTGTAGTTTTTTAGCGAGCCAACTTGGATATCGGGAAGGTCGAAGAAACGCTCACACTATTCGAGGAAGAATTGGTATATTGGTTTGTATGTTTTGATGTATGGCATGTATAGCAATATACTTGTTTTGTGTAAATAATCTTGTGATATAGTTGTAGTTTGGTTGATAAAATGCTTGATAATGATTAGTAATTGGTATGGCTAGCCTAGATAATGTTAGATGCCTTGTGAGTTTAATATGTTATATAGTTCATGAGAATTCATAAAAAGATGAAACTTGCCATAAAATAGAACACTACAGTAACAATGACGTGAGTTTGAAAAATCACCAAAAATAGTAGAAAACGAATTAGGTGAAGAATTAACTATGAAATTGAAGCTTATTGTGTCTACTTTCAAATGGAAAAATCGAAATAGGTAAAGGAGTTATATGTTATAAGATATTTGAGTTTTAGTGAAGCAGGTCCAGAGCAATTTCTGGATCCCCTGTTCCAACTTTGAAAATTCACTATAAATTGTAAAAAAATAATTAGGAGGTGTAATTTATATTCTCAGAATCCTTATTGAATCTAATTTTAATAGAAATAAACAGTATAGTTATATGAATTTTTTACATGGAGAAAAGTGGTTCGTAGTAAGTAGAGGTCAGTGCAGTCAAGTCCTAAAACAGGGGTAACTTTAACTAATAAACTATACTAAGTGGCCCAACCAAAAATTTTAGAAACAAATTAGTAGATAGATATGTGAGTCTAGATTCAGGAAAAATTTACGGATCTTGATTTCGAGTTTTATAACTCGAGATATGATTTTTTTAGCAACCATAATGCAGAAAAACTGCTTATTCCGAAAGTCAAAACAAATGATGTAAAGTTGTTTAAATGATAAATTATGTTCGGTAACACCTCAAGCTCAACTCCGGCGATGGTCTCGGGCTTGGGGGTGTTACACTTACCCTGTTCCGGCAATAGATACTGGTTAGGTGTGTTACATTTTAATTGGTATCAGAGATACAGTTTAGTCTATTCTCAAACTTACGTATCGTGTGTGAGAGAGTCTAGCTATACATGCCATATATATAACCTGTGATAGTGTGATGTCTCGTGACAGTTAAAATATGTTTTCGTATAGTAAATGGATCCCAATAGAGGTGTAGCTAACGATGTTGAAAGTAATGCGCTAGCTTCCGTCCATGGAGCCGCACAGTCTGAATTGAGGCCCGTTACAAGTAGTCAAGGAGGAGAGGCTAAACAAGCCTTCCTCCAAATGATGAGTGAGTGGTTCATGGAGTTCGTTTGAACGAATCTGGCTGCTCAACAACCTCCACACTCGCCAATTCCTCAGCCAATCCCCATAGTTCCTCAAGTTACTGATCCTATACGTTTGAATAAGCCTCCTTTGATAAGATTCGTAAGTATGGGGCTAAAGAGTTCAAGGCTACCGTTGATGATGATCCTGAGAAAGCTGAGTTCTGACTTGAAAATACAATTCGAGTATTCGATGAATTGTCGTGTACACTCGAAGAATGTATTAACTATGTTGTATCACTCTTGAGAGACTCTGCATATCAATGGTGGAATACTTCGACATCAGTGGTACCGAAAGAATGGGTTACTTGAGAGTTCTTCCAATCTAAATTTAGAAAGAAATACATCAACCAGAGATTCATCGATTAGAAACGTAAAAAGTTTCTAGAATTGAAATAGGTCCGTATGTCCATTATAAAATATGAGTGAGAATTCGTGAGGCTTAGTAAATATGCCCTGGAATGTGTTTCAACAGAAGCTATTATGTGCAAAAGATTTGAAGACGGATTGAACGAAGAAATCAGATTACTAGTTGGGATACTAGAGTTGAAAGAGTTAGTGGTACTCGTTGATCGTGCTTGTAAGGCTGAAGAACTTGGTAAAGAAAAAAGAAAAGTTGATTCTGAAGCTAGAGATTCGAGAAAGAGATTGATGAATAAACCATATCACTATTTATCCAAGAGATTACGAGATGTGTATAGCCATTCAAATGCATCAGAGGGGCATTTTAGTAGAGATCGAGGGAAGCAATTTACGAGTACAAGGGCTCTAGCTACATTTGTAGCAAGTCTCGATAGTGCGAGACCAAATAGACCTGAATGTAGAAAGTATAGGAAATGACATTTTGGTGAATGTAGAATGAATGATCGGGCCTATTTTAAATGTGGTTTACAGGATCACTACATCAGAGACTGTCCCGAGATGGTTGAGAAAGATCGACCTAAGAATGTAAGACTGAGTAACACATCCACCAGAGGAAGACCACCTAGAAATGCTGGAAATGTGAGTTATAGTAAAGGGGCGACAAAGAACTCCGCTATGAGATGAAGCTAGGGCACCTGCCAGAGCCTACGCTATTCGCTCTCGTAAAGAAGCGTCATCTGCAGATGTTATCACTGGTACATTTTCTCTCTATGACACTAATGTGATTGCATTGATATATCCTGGATCAACTCATTCATATATATATATATATGAATTTAGTGTTCAGTAAGACTTTGATTGTTGAGTCTACTGAATTTATGATAAAAGCATTGAACCCCTTAGACAAATATGTTTTGATTGACAAAGTTTGCAAGAGCTATCTGTTAATGATTCAGAGTTACTATTTTCTAGCTGATTTGATGTTGTTACCATTTGATGAGTTCGACGTAATTCTGGGTATGGGCGGGTTAACGCTACATGATGCGGTAGTGAATTGTAGATGAAAGACAATTGAATTAAAATGTCAGAATAATGAAATTATCTGAATTGAGTCTGATGATCTGAGTAGTTTGCCAGTTGTGATTTTGTCGATGTCACCTTAGAGGTATGTTCGAAAGGGATGCGACGCTTATCTTGCTTACGTACTTGGTATGAAAGTGTCTGAATCAAAGATTGAATCTGTACCAATTGTTTGCAAGTATCCAAATGTATTTCCTGAAGAATTACCGGGTTTGTCACCTGTCAGAGAGGTTGAATTTTCTATTGATTTAGTTTCGAGAACTTTACTAATATCGATAGCTTTGTATAAAATGGCTCCAACAGAGTTAAAAGAATTAAAAGCTCAGTTGCAAGAGTTAACCAATAGAGGATTTGCACGACCGAGTTTCTCACCTTGGGGTACACTGGTATTGTTTGTAAAGAAGAAAGATGACGCAATGAGAATGTGTATAGACTACCGACAGCTCAATAAAGTGACAATTAAGAACAAATACCCTCTGCCTCAAATAGATGATTTATTTGATCAGCTAAAAGGTGCAACAGTATTTTTAAAGATTGATTTGAGATCAGGTTATTACCAGTTACGAGTTAAAGACTCAGATGTGCCGAAAACTACATTTAGAACAAGGTATGGACATTATGAATTCCTTTTTATGCCTTTTGGTTTAACTAACGCTGCTACAGTCTTTATGGATTTGATGAACCTAATTTTCAGACCGTATTTAGACCGATTCATTATTGTGTTTATTGTAGATATTCCAATTTATTCCCGTGATAAATTTGAGCATGCCGAGCATTTGAAAATCGTGTTGCAGACCTTGAGAGACAAGTAATTATTTGCAAAATTCAACAAATCTGAGTCTTGGCTCCGAGAGGATGGATTTTTTAGGCATATTATTTCAGCTGAAGGTATCCAAGTAGACCTGAGCAAGATATCTGCAATTATAGATTAGAAACCTTCGAGAAATGCATTTGAAGTTCGTAGTTTTCTGTGACTAGCCAGTTATTATCGACGTTTCGTGAAAGGATTCTCTATGATTGCAACTCCAATGACACGTTTACTTCAGAAAGATGTAAAGTTAGTGGTTAGAGAAATGTCAACAAAGTTTCAAATAGTTGAAAGCACTATTGACAGAGGCACCGGTTTTAGTTCAGCCTGAGTTAGGTAAAGAATTCGTGATTTTCAGTGATACATCATTGGATGGTCTGGGTTACATTTTGATGCAGGAAGGCAAAGTAATATTTTATGCCTTGAGACAGTTGAAACCACAAAAAGAATTATCTGACACACAATTTAGAGTTGGCGGTGATTGTGTTTGCATTAAAAATATAGCGTTATTACTTGTTTGGTAAGAAATGTTACTTCTATATCAATCACAAGAGTTTGAATTATTTAATGACTCAAAAAGATCTAAATTTGTGATGGTAAAGATGGTTAGAATTGTTAAAAGATTATGAATTAGTAATTGACTATCATCCTAGAAAAGTGAACGTAGTTGCTGATGCGTTGAGCAAAAAGTCATTATTTGCCTTACGTGCGAGAAATACCCAATTAGCTTTGTCTAATGATGGCTAGATTGCAGTTGAGTTGAGAGCTAGACCATTATTTCTTCAGCAAATCAGTGAAGCTCAGAGATGTGATAAGGAATTGCAAGCTAAAAGATTTCTATGTGAGTCGATTTTTGATTCAGGATTTCAAATTGGATTCGATGACTGTTTGATGTTCTGAAATAGAATATATGTATCGAGAAATTACAAGCTTATTCAGAAGATTCTAAATGAAGCACACAGTAGTTGTTTATCCGTACAATTGGGAAGTACAAAAATGTATAATGATTTGTAACAGCTATATTGGTGGCCTGGCATGAAACGTGATATCTCAGAGTTTGTATTGAAATGTTTGATTTATCAACAAGTCAAAGCTTAACATCAAGTACCGTCAGGTTTACTACAGCCTATCATGATTTCGAAGTGGAAATGGGATAGAGTGACTATGGATCTTGTATCAGGTTTGCCCTTATCTCTGAAAAAGAAAGATGCGATCTAGGCTATAGTTGATAAATTGACGAAATCGACGCATTTCATACCGATGCGTACAAACTTCTCACTTGATAGACTCGCCAAATTGTATATTGCCGAGATTGTTAGATTACATAGGGTGCCTGTTTCTATTGTTTCGGATAGAGATTCGAGATTTACATTGCAATTTTGAAAGAAATTGCAAGAAGCTTTGGGTACAAAGCTGCATTTCAGTACAGCGTTTCATCCTCAAACTGACGGTCAATTTGAGAGAATTATTTAGATACTCGAAGACATGTTGCGATGTTGCATTTTAGAGTTTGAAGGCAGTTGGAAGAAATACTTACCTTTGATTGAATTTTCTTATAATAATAGCTTTCAATCGAGTATTAAAATGGCACCATACCAAGCATTATACGGTCGTAAATGTCGAACACCATTGTACTGGACCAAGCTTAGCGAGAAAAAGATTCACGGGGTTGATTTGATCAGAGAAACAGAGAGAAAGTGAAAGTAATTCGCGATAACTTGAAAGCAGCTTTAGATCGACAGAAATCGTACGTGAATTTGAAATGAAAAGATATTAAGTTTCAAATCGGAGATAAAGTATTTTTAAAAGTTTCGTCGTGGAAAAAGATACTTTGATTTGGCCGAAAAGGGAAGTTAAGTCTGTGATTCATTAGACCGTATGAGATTATAGAAACGAATCAGACCAGTGGCATATCCGTTAACATTACCGTCTAAGTTAAAAAAGATTCATAATGTATTCCATGTATCGATGTTACAACGATACCGATCAGACTCCTCGCATATTATTTCTTCAACAGAAGTTGAGATTCAGTCAAATATGTCGTACAGTGAAAAACCGATCCGAATTCTAGCTCGTGAGATCAAAGAATTGAGAAATAAAAGAATAGCATTAGTGAAAATCTTATGGCATTGTCGTGGGATTGAAGAAGCTACGTGGGAACCCGAAGATCTTATGAGAAAACAATACCCTAGTCTATTCAGTTGTAAGATTTTCGGCGACGAAAATCCCTAAGGGGGAGAGTTGTAATAGCCCGTTTTTAGCTAAATCAGAACAGTGGCTTTGGAACCATAAATCCAAGGTTGGAAAATTATTTTAATATTATTTTAGGTGTTTACAGCAGGTTAGTATGATGGTGTGAAAGTTTCGTGAAGTAATTTTATCGTTTGAATGCTTAATTCGATAAAAAGGACTAAATCGCATAAAATGAAAAAGTAGTGTTCTAATTGTTAAAGGTACTAAATGGCTACAAAATTTTAATATGAATGGACTTATGTGGTAATTAAACCATTAATAATGGTAATGGAGAATTATGGACACATTAATGTGATTTATTAAGGTTATATTAGTAAATTAGTAAATGAAAACTAAGATTAATAAAACAAAATTCAAAATTTTTTCCATCTTCTTCCTATTGCTCATTTTCTAAGGAGAAAACACCATCTTTTTAAGGTTTAAACATTTGGCTAGCTTGGGAGGGTGCTTGGTATGTATTGTTGACTTGGTTTTTAATGATTTTTATGTTTTTGTGATCGTTGTAACTAGTTCTAGCTAGCCCAGGGACTATTTTGCAAAACTGTTAAATGTTTTGAGAATTTTCATTGATGAATATATGTGTTCTTTGATGTTTTATGATGAAATATGAATATTGGTTGTTATTTTTACAAGCTTTATAAAGTGATTTTGAGTAAAAATGCAAAATAGGGATTAATTTGTGAAATGTGTAAAACATGTGGTTAGATGTGTGAAAAAGTGATAAATATGGGCTGCTAGTGGCATTATAGTAATTCAGCTATCATGGGTATTAAAGGAATTTCATTAATTTGTGACTTTGTAAACTAAGGACTAATTTGTAAAAATGTGAAAGTTTAGGGGCTAATTTGTAAAATAGCTTAAATGCATAATTTGGATTAAATTGAATAATTAGAATATTAAATAAGCTGATTTTGAGTTACATATAGATCAAGAAAAGAGAAATTCAGACTTAGATCGAGCCAAAAGCAAAGTGATTGAATAGTCGGTTCGTTTTGTCATTTTCGTATACGAGGTAAGTTTGTATGCTAATAAATGTTGTTAAACTTGTGTTATAAATGCATTATTATTTTTTAATTGAATTAAAAATTGTTGATATGCATTTACGAGACATGATCGGTAGAGAATCGACAGATGAAAGTCCCGTATGAACCTTAGGAGTAGTTTAGGATACAAATGTCATGACATTAGGGTTACTGAGATTACGTGTAAGACTATATCTGGGATATGGCATCGATATGAGATTTCTTGTAAGACCATATCTTGGATATGGCACCGATATGAGATTTCATGTATGACCATAGCTGGACTATGGCATTGATACGAGATTACATGTAAATCATATCTAGGATATGTGTGATTCTCGAGTATCCTTTAGTGATTCCGAATGGTTCAACGGGCATAAACGTGACAAGAATGAAAGTAAGATCGATGTAAGTTATAAAGGTACGTACAGAACCTATATGATTATCGATTGGAGGTAAGTTGATGAATTCATATGTGATCATGTTTTAAACATGAGAAAGGTTTGTGAATTGATATGTGCTATAGCTTATTATGCTTATTTGATTAATTGCACTTATTTTTTTTTATGTTAAGCTTATTATCATACAAGCTTACTAAGCTATAAAGCTTACTTCGTTTCATTTTCCTATGTTTTATAGTGAAATTGAGCTAGCTCGGATCCGGGGATCGTCAAAGACTTTATCCCACTATCGGAATCTATTTTGGTACTTTTAAAATTGCATATATATGATATATGGCATGTACAGGCTATGGTCTTTTGATCAGTGTGTTGGAGATGTATTTGGCCATTCGGTATGGCTTGTTAATGACTTATAGTTTGATGTATATTGTAACGCCCTGAATTTTGGGCCTAGAAGTATTGGGCCTTGAGTTTTGGATCGGTTAAAAAGCGACTTAAATAATTCAAATGTGTGATTTTGGAGTGCTTGAAGGGTACTATGAAGTCCTGGGTTCAAGTTATGCCATAGGAAAAATTTTGATTTTTAGCCTTAGTGGAACCCTGATCTTAAGTGGTATGACTCTTAAATAAATCAAGGTAAAATAAGGCACAAAAAGGAGTGTGGTGTAGTGGCAAAGTGGTGCTATTTAGGTGACAAGGAAGTGATGCCATAAAGGAAGCAAGGGTGTCCAAGGTTCAAGTCTTGGCTCTTGTAATTTATTTTGGTTTTTCTTTTAAATAAATCTGGAAGCGAGTAGGCGGGCTATAAAGTTAAATGTATTGGACTTATGACACAAAGGAGCTTGTGGCCTAGTGGTGGTGGCATGACATGGTTATTGAGAGGACTATGGTTCGAATCCCTTTACACGCAAAGGTTGATTATTTTGCTAATGCTTTAGTTTTGGGGGATTGATGGAGAATCCCACATCGGGAAGCTAACATGAGAATAGGTGAGGAGTTGGCTTTAAATAGAGCAAACCATGAGGAGAGTAGGCATACCTTTCTTGGCTTATCCCTTTTCACGTTGTGGCGTGTTCGTTTGGGTTAGGCGTTGGATCATTTGTTGATCTGTATGCTGTTGGGTCACGGTGGTGGTGACCGTAGTTGATCGACACAACCCCCGGGGGTCAATGGTGCGATTATTTATGGCTTCTGGGCATAGCAGCGTTCAGAACGTGGATTAACTTCAGATACCTATCAGGTGTGTACTTCACCCTACTCTAGCTGTAGAACGGCAAATGCCGGAATGCCGAAATGGGCCATGTGGGCCCAATGGGCCCGTGGGCCCAATCGGGTAAATTGTATGATTGTGTAGTAAATATTGGACTAGACTAGGTGAATCTCATATCTATGGCTAGTTTTGGGCTAAAGGGCCATACGAGCGTGTGGGCCCACCTAGGCTGAGAACGGGCCTTAGGCCCATTCACAACGTTATCTCTGTTTAGAATACTTGAGTCGCTCGATGCGATTGTAGACTTTCTGAGGGATTGATAAAATTACTAAAATACCCTTATAGGGTAGAATTACTATAATACCCTCGATTTGCAAAATTACAGAAATACCCCTCATTTGCAAAGTTACTGAATTACCCTCGATTTGTAAAATTACAGAAGTATCCCCGATTGCAAAATTACAAAAATACCCTTGATTTGTAAAAGTACTATTTTACCCTTAATTTACAAAATTACCGTTTTACCCTTAATTTGTAAAATTACCATTTTACCCCTGATTTGTAAAATTATCGTTTTAAAGTTACCGTTTTACCCATGATTTGTAAAGTTATCATTTTACCCCTGATTTGTTAGAATTACCATTTTACCCTCAGTTTACAAAATTACAGAAATACCCCAGTTTACAAATTATGGAAATACCCCGAATTTCAAAATTACCGAAATACCCCTGATTTACAAAATTACCAAAATACCCCTGGTTTGTGAAATTATCGAAATACCCCTAGTTTGTGAAATTACCGAAATACCCCTTTAGGGTAGAATTATCGAAATATCCCTATAGGGTAAAATTACCGAAATACCCCTTTAAGGTAAAATTACCTAAATGCCCCTGTAGGGTAGAATTACTGAAATACCCCTGTAGGGTAGAATTACCAAAATACCCCTTTAGGGTAGAATTACCGAAATACCTCTGTAGGATAGAATTACCGAGATACCCTTGTAGGGTAAAATTACCATTTTGCCCCTAGGGTGTTAAATGGTTGTTTTGCACTTGTAGGCAAGTGACTGACTTAGACTGTGTGTGTGACGGATTTGATTTTATTTGTATGACAGTGATTTGACTGACGTGACCGTGGTTGTGTGATTGATATGTTTTTATATGTGTTTAAATGACTGATACTAAACATGGCCATTCTACATACATGTGTGATGATTGAGCATAGCATACACGACATATTGGGTTGATACATTGATATGGAGGAAGTTTTGTTCTGATAGGATCGCATAGGTTGCACGAGACGCATGAGATGACTATGGACTGACTGAGGTCTTAATGCCAGTTATTCTGAGTATGGCTCTGTGCCAACCAACATGTGGCTCTATGCTATCGGGATCATGGCTTTGTGCCGATTATATTTGCCTAAGGCTATGTGCCTATCTTATTTAACCATAGCCGTGTGCCTGTTATATTACCTTAATTGATGGCTATAGGCCAATCCTATTACAATTATTGATGGCTTTGTGCCAATTATGATACTACTACTAAAGGCTTAAAGCCACATTTAAATTAGCAGCATGGTTGCGTCATTGGTGTGTAGGGCTGGGTGGGTTGAGTTATTCCCCACATGGTGTGTTGGGTTGGTACGCGTGGTGTGATGGTTGGATTGGGTTGGGATTGCATTCGCATATTGTTCTGATTCTGCTATGGGCTTGGCCCACACTGTTCTGTATAGGGCTAAGGCTTAGACTGATCTGTTCTGTATAGGGCTTTGGCCCAGTCTGTTCTACATATTTGTATTATACTGTTACTGATTCTGTTTTGGGCTTAGGCCCACCTGATTCTGATTTTGATTTTGATTCTAATCTGATAGTGTTTCTGATTTTGTAATGGGCTAAGGCCCATCCGGTACTGTTTGTTATAGTGGGCTAAGGCCCAATTGATACTAGAATTGTAGCAGGGCTGGGCCCCAGACTTTTAATTCTTTTGTATGACTGACTGTTCGTTTTATATGGTAGGGGATTACACACTGAGTTTTCATAAAACTCACCTCGTTTAATAATTGTGTAGGTAATCCCTAGCTTTAGAAGGATCGGTGCTACGAGGGACTTGGAGAAGGCCACACATTGCTTATACTCTATCTTGATTTACTTTTAAGGACTTTATTCCGGTTTGGGTTGTAATAAGGCCTTTTAAACTCTTTGGTTTTTACATTTGGGATTTTATTTATTATTTTATAATTGCTAGAAGTCGGACATGGTTTTTCTGAAATAACAACTATTTTTCAAAATATCACGTTTCCGCAACTGTTTTAAATTAGGCTTCCGTAACAATTAATGTTTTAAAGGTAATAACATTTTACAAGAGAACGTCTTTTAATAAATCATGTTTTAAAAATATGCATACGAAATTCAAGATTTTACACAAGTTTTAAATGGCAACAAGTTTTAATAAGAAGGGTTTTCAATGGAAACAAGGTTTTCAAAAAACATCTCAATGTGACACGCCAGATTCGGGCCTAACTTCTAGGCCGGGTTTAGGGTGTTACATATATACTGCCTTGTAGTATGGCATATTTTGGTGTGATTATTGTTCTGGTTTTATTGTGCAAATGGTTAGTGTGGTATGTGGTGTATAATTGGTTGAGAATTACTTGGTTATCGTTTGGTTTTGGATGATGAATTGGTTTATTATAGGTTCAGTAATATATGTGAATTATGGCTAATGAATCATGTTGTTTTGGTATGTATTTGGCTATGTAAATGGCATTAAATTGAGTATTGGAATGGATGTAATTGATATGGCATGATTTATGCATTTGGTTGATGATTTTTGGTTGCCTATTATGTCTTGGTTTGGTATCATTTAAGCTTGTGTAGGTGGGCACAATTGGGGTGGTAAAATGGCTTGGTAAATAGCCTATTTTCTTACACTCGAGGGGAGACACGTGCGTATGTCTCAGCCGTGTGTGACACACAATCATGGTACACAGCCATGTGTCCCATGGTGTTGCAATTAAATGAAAGTCAGTATGCACCACATGGCCTCACACATGGGCGTGTGACTAGTCGTCTGGCATAAGTCAATATACCCTACAGGGTTGGCACGGCGTAGCACACGGCATAGCACACGAGCATGTGAGGCCATTTCGAATAGGCACATGGGCTAGACACACGGGTGTGTGGTCGGCCGTGTGACCTAAGTTAGAGAGTTACACGGGGTAGGACATGGACTGGGACACAGCCATGTGCTCCCATTTTGAATGTCTACACGGCCTGTGACACGGGTGTGTTTGGTGGCCGTGTAAGACACACGGCCTATTCACACGTGCCTGTGTCCCCTATTTTTAGAAATTTTCTATGTTTTTCCTAAACTTTTCATAAGGTGTTGGTTTAGTCCTGAACCTCTCCTATTGCATGTTTAAGGCCTCGTAGGCCCTTTTAAGGGACAATATGATTGAATATGATTGATATATGCTTATGTACGTGTAAATGATGTAATAAGTATAGAAATACCTCTTTCCTTATTTCGGCGACAGATACGGGTTAGGGGTGTTACAAATATGGCGTGTAAACTAACCTATTTTTGTCCACACAGGCAGAGACACGGCCGTGTGTCTCAGCCGTGTGTGACACATGGTCAAGAGACATGGCTGTGTGTCCCCTGATGTGAAATTGGAAACCAAGTCAGTATGCTCCACACGGCCTAGCACAGGGGCATGTAACTTGGTCGTGTGGCATAAGTCAGTATACCCTATAGGTTTGGCATGGCCTAGCACATAGCCTGACACACGGCGTGTGAGGCCACTTCGAAAGGCACACGGGCTAGACACACGGGTATGTGAATAGCCGTGTGACCCAAGTCAGAGAGTTACACGGGTTAGGACACAGGCTGGGGCACATCCATATGATCCCATTTCGAATGTCCACACGGCCTATGAGATAAGCGTGTCTTATGGTCGTGTGAGACACACGGCCTAGTCATAAGGGCATGTGTCCGCTGTTTTAAAAAATTTAATATGTTTTCTCAAAAGTTTTAAAAATTATTAGTTTAGTCCATAACCACTCCCAATACATGATTTGGGCCTCGTAGGTTCATATTAGGGACTCTATGATTGTAATTGAATGATTATACGTGAATATGAGAAATGAGTACTAAATGTATGATTTATACTGTTATATATTCGGTAATACTCCGTAACCCTATTCCGGTGATGGATACGGGTTAGGGGTGTTACATTTAATGGTATTAGAGCTACAGTTTAGTTAATTCTAGGACTAACATAGCATATGTGAGTCTAGCTATACATGCCATATTTAACCTGTGATAGTGTGATGTCTTCTGACAGTTTTTGAATTGTGTTTTTATATAGTAACGAATTCCAATCGAGCTGAGTCCGATGATGTTGAAATTAATGTGCCAGCCTCCGTACATGGAGCCACGCCTTTTGAATCGAAGCCCATGTTTGAAGGTCGTGGAGGAGAGGCCAAAGAAGCCTTCTTCCAGATGATGAATGAATAGTTTTCTGAGTTTGTCCGAACTAATCAGACTGCTCAACAACCTCCACCCCCACCTATTGCCGAACCTATCCCAGTAAATCCTCAAGTTACAAAACCTGTATGTTTAAATAAGCTACCTGTTGATAAGATCCAGAAATATGGGGCTGAAGCGTTCAGAGCTACTATCGATGATGACCCTAAAAGAGCCGAGTTTTGGCTTGAGAATACATTTTGAGTACTTGACGAATTATCCTGCACTCTATTTGAATGTTTGAAATGCGTTGTATCACTGTTGAGAGATGTTGCATACCAATGGTGGAATACTTTAATTTTAGTGGTACCGAGAGAACGTA
The DNA here is from genome assembly GCA_020496765.1 of Gossypium stocksii. Classification (NCBI taxonomy): domain Eukaryota; kingdom Viridiplantae; phylum Streptophyta; class Magnoliopsida; order Malvales; family Malvaceae; genus Gossypium; species Gossypium stocksii. Next base: position 52,227,060 of record CM035624.1, read on the forward strand.
TTACATGGAATTTCTTTCAGATCAAGTTCAGGAAGAAATATATCAGTCAACGATTCATCGATTAGAAGCCTAAAGAGTTTCAAGAACTGAAACAGGGTTGGATGTCTGTGATTGAATATGAAAGAGAGTTTGTAAGACTTAGTAAATATGCTCATAATGTGTTTCCACTGAGGCGATTATGTGTAAATGATTTGAAGATGGGTTAAACAAAGACATCAAACTATTAGTCGGGATTCTTGAGCTGAAAGAATTCGTTGTGTTAGTTGATCAAGCTTATAACGCCAAAGAGCTTAGCAAAGAAAGGAGAAAAGCCAATTCTAAGGCTAGAGATTCAAGAAAAAGATTTACGGGAAAGTCACATCAATTAGCATCAAAGAAATCTAAAGAATATCATCACCGTCCAACTGTTTCTAAGAGATTATGGATCAGAGATAGAGATGCAAGACACTTCAGTTCTAAACCTCAGACTACATCTGTAGCCAGTGTGGGTAGCATTAGAAATGCTAGACTCGAATACAAACAATGTAATAAGCAACATTACAAAGAATGTCGAGTGAAGAACAGGGCATGTTTCAAATGTGGATCTCTTGACCACTACCTCAGAGATTGTCCAGAGAAGTTTGCGAATGAAAGAACTCAACTAGCGAAACTGAGTAATACGGCTACTAGAGGAAGACCACCCCGAAACCTTGGAAATACGAGTGGTAACCGTAGTGCTATGAGAGATTTTACAGTGAGATTAGAGGCATGAGCACCAGCTAGAGCTTATGCCATTTTAGCACAAGAAGATGCATCGTCACCAAATGTTTTTACTGGTACTTTTTCTCTTTATGACACTAATGTAGTTGCGTTGATAGATCCTGGATTGACTCATTCATATATCTGTATGAATTTAGTGTCTAATAAGAGTTTGCCTATTAAGTTTACTGAGTTTGTGATTAAAGTATCAAACCCCTTAGGCAAGTATGTTCTAGTTGATAGAGTTTGCAAGAACTATCCCTTTATGACTCGAGTTTACTATTTTTCTACTGACTTGATGCTTCTACCATTTGATGAGTTTGATATGATTCTGGGTATGGATAGGCTGACTATGCACGATCCGATTATGAGTTGTAGATGAAAGATCATTGAATTGAAATGTTAGGATGGTGAAATTCTTCTGATTAAATCTAATTATTCAAGTGAATTGCCTAATGCGATATCGTCTATACTAGCTCAAAAATATGTGTGAAAGGGTTACAATGCATATGTTGCATATGTATTTGATACAAAGGTATCAGAACCGAAGATCGAATTAGTGCCAGTAGTGTGTGAATATTCGAATGTGTTTCTAGAAGAGTTACCAAGGTTACCACCGACTAGAGAGGTTAAGTTTGCCATTGATTTAGTACCAAAAACTTCACCAATACTGATAGCTCCATCTAGAATGGCTCCGATAGAGTTGAAAGAGTTGAAATGTAACACCCCTTACCCGTGTTCAACGCCAGAACAGGGTACAAGGCATTACCGGAACACAAACACATGCTCATGTACTAAATTAAGTCATAAAATTTCATTTAAATTAAAACTATTCATATTTCACCTTAAAGTCTCTCAAATGGGTCCACGAAGTCCAAAACATACTTCGGGAACAGTCCAAGACTAAACCGAGAACTTTTGAGAACGCCGAAAATTTTTCATGAAACATAGGGCACACGCCCATGTGGATTGGAACATGTCCGTCTGGGCAAGCCATGTCCATCACACGGCGAGACACACGCCCGTGTCTCTGCCCGTGTACTCAATCTGGGACATTCTGTTTATGACGTCATCATCCATTTAAGGTCACACGGCCAAGGCACATGCCCGTGTGCTAGGCCATGTGGCATTTTGAATTTCTAAAAATTTAGTGCAGAATTCACACGCCCTGAACACATGGCCGTGTGGCTGCCCGTGTGGTTACAAGTAAGGCTATTTACTAATCCCTTTGCCACCCTAACATACTTACACACTTATACCAATTTCCTTTCACCCATAACATTGCATTATTAGACACTCAATTTGGCTACATTCAAGACATAAGTTCACCATTCCAATGACACATTCCTCGTGCACAACATCTCACTCACTTTGCCAATAACCACATACGACTTACACCACCATTCTTATGCCACATTTATCACATTAACATCATGCACTAATTCATCCACACACATGTGCTGTGACAACCCGAATTAGGGGCTAGTCAGAATAGTGGTTTCGTAACCAGAAATCTGAAGTGAAAATTTTTAATTATGTGAATTTCTGATCTTATCTGCTTGATTGAATGTTACTGTGAAAATGTCAATTGGGAATTTTACTGTTTTGATGGTTGCGTATTAGGGATTAAATTGCAATATGTGAAAAATATGCATTGTGCATGATGATATGATTTGATTGAATTGTTTTACGAAGTTGAAAGTGTTTATGTTGGAATTAGCCCATTTATTTGTATTTTGGACTAAAATGCCCTTACATGGAAAAATATCTAAGATATGGCATGAGGGGCAAAATGGTCATTAGTGAATAATGACAAATTTCATTAAAATAAAGTCATCATCTTCCTCATTCTTCCCTATATGTGCTACCGAAAATTCCTATCTCCATAGCCAAGGGTTTTTGATTTTTCAAGCTTTCATGAAAGTGTAATTTGGTCCCATTTTCAATTATTTTTGTATTTTTAAGTTTATTTGAGCTTGGATTTCATGATTCTACCATTTATTTGAAAAGAAATAAGAGTTTGAAAAATTACCCATTTGTGATATGAGTGTGTTAGGCTCATTAATGTTAGATAATGAAAGTTTTAAGTGTTATTTACATGTTTTATTGGATGAAATTGAATGAAAGTGCATAAAAAGGGGCTAAATTGTAAAGGGTTACAATTTGTTCCTAAATGTGTAAAATAATGAGAATTTGAGTGTTATAATTGTGAAAATGGGTTATATAAGCCCATGGAATAAAGAAAATGAGTTTTTGAGTCCAAAGGACTAATTAGTAATTATTGAAAAGTTGAGGGGTAAATTTGAAAATTTACCTCAAATGTGAACTATGACTGTATTGAAATAAATAATTGATATCTGTGCTATATGTGTTAATTTAGATCAAGAACGGTCTGATAAGGCCCGAGATTGGGGAAAAGAGAAAGTCGTCGACTAATTTGGAGAATTAGTCCTTTTTGGCAATCCAAGAAAGTTGTATGTAAATTCTAGCGTATTATGCTAAAAATTACAATTAATTGTTTGTATTTGTATAATTATATTGTTACTTGATCTATGAAACAATTGAAATTCAGTATACCTCTGCAAATGGGGAAATAAGGTAATTACTGTAAATTCTGATCGATTATTGTATGTACTTCTGAAACTACTGATTTATGTATTGTCTATATATCCCGACTGAGCAAGTAGGAATAGGCATAGATATAGGTGACATGTCACTTGAGGCTTACTGTTCTGACTGTTATAGTTACCCGGGTGCTAGGTAGTCTTGCATGTGTTGCAAGCACCTGTCAGCTTATGTGAGCAGGCCCGTGGTTAACTTTCGCACTGTTACTGATTGTAGCTTCGGCTACCTCACAGTTTTGTAACTTCGGATACCCTACTGTTAGTAACTTTGGCTACTTCATGGCTTTGCCATGTCTGTATGGCACTTATTTGCTAACCTCGGTATATCTGTTCATATTATGAAATTTGCTTAATGGGATTAGATTAACTGCATTGCGATGAAATGGTTGTATAGGTGAACTGAAAATTGTACGAAATACTAAGAATGTTGTTGTTAAGCATATTCACGGTGGGTATGTGAATTGTGCAGAAAGAGTAAGCTAATTGTATAATGATATGTGATAACATTTATGATGTTAAAACAAATGATGTATTGACTTGTTGCATTGCTACGAATTTCATATGACTTACTAAGCTATTGTAGCTTACCCCATTTCCTTTCCCTTCCTCTGTAGATATTGAGCTTGTTAGATTGGGATCGTAAAGTTAGAGCCACGCGACACACTATCAAGCTTCTTTTGGTATAGTTTATCTTTTCGAGAGTAATTTATGGCATGTATAGAACAATTGTGGTTGTAAATGGCTATTTTGTAAGCCTTAGTTATGGTGCTCCTTGTGGCATTTTTTAAATGATCACTCTTAAATGCAGTTATTTTGAGTATTTGCTCTTGAATTGGCTGGTTTGGTTGTGTTTTTGCTTGCTCGCGTTTCAAGGAGGCCAAGGCTTGGTATATAGCGTGACACAGCCTGCACGGCATGGTACATAGGTGGGTGGCATGGGCGTGCATAGGCCGTGGGCGACACACGGCCTGACCCTACAGGTGTACCCCTGGACCGTGCCTCCTCTGCACCATAATTTAAATTTTAATGTACCACACGAGTAAGAGACACGACCGTGTGTCTCGACCGTGTGGGGTACACGGCCTCTGAATGGTCGTGTGGAGCGGTCGTGGCATAACGGACAGTTTTGTCCACGGTTGTCGAGCATGGGCTTGTAAAGACCACACGGTCCAACAAGATAGCCGTGCCAATAGTCACACGGGCGTGTGACGGTGTTTTAAAAGCGAAAATTCTTCTGAGAGTCCGATATGATAAGGATTCGATTCCTAACCGTCTGAAATGTCCATAATGTGTTTGAAAACCTTTGATAAGAGTGATTCTGAATTGAATTGCATGCAAATCTATAACTGTCCTTGAATAATTTCTGTAAAAGTTATTCTGAATCTAGTAACGCTCATTACTCGACTCCGGTGATGGTTCCGGGTAAGGGGTGTTACATGTGCAAGCATGCTCATTCATGAACTGCATCATTGTAACTTATAACATAACCAATAATAGCCACATTAAATGGCCTTATACAACAAAGACCTTCAAATAGCATAGGCCAATATTTTAGGCCAACTCATAATAACATATAAACAATTAACCAAGTCCCCATACATGCCATAGACTCATAAATACTTGATAACCCTTTTTATATCGACCAATAGCTTGATAGTGTGGTTGAGTCTCCGACAACCTTCAACTCGAGCTAGCATCTGTGACACTATAGGAAAAAGGACAGGAAGGGGGTAAGCATTATAGCTTAATAAGTAAGTATGCAAATAATAAGCAATTTATTAACATGCTTTTATAAATCTTCACAATATGTCCTCAAAATATTATAATCATTTGCACATAGTTCCAATTTTTACTCATGTTCATCTCAAGCTATTTACTCAAGTCACAATCACTGAATTTATTATATCTAGAGCTACAGAACTTCAAATTTAGATCCGCTAATTTTCCCTGAAACTAGACTCACATATATTCTTACCATAAAAATTTCAGAATTTTTTTATTAGCCAATAAGTATAGTTTATTCTTTAAAGTATCCCCTGTTTCACTATTCGATAATTCCAACCCTTCTTCACTAAAAAATAATTATCTCATTGTACAGAATTCGGATGATGTTCCTATTTGTTTCTCTTGAAAGTAGACTCATTAAGAAATTTAATCATATAAATTATATCCCATGATTATTTTTTAACAATTTTTAATGATTTTTCCAATTCAAAATAGAGGATTCCAAAATCATTTTGACCCTATCTCACTAAAATTCAAATATCTCATAATATAAAATTCTTTTCCTTACTTTGTTTCTTTTACGTTAAAATAGACTCAATAATATTTAATCTCATATCTTATTCAACCTCTAACTCAATTTCCACCATTTTTGGTGATTTTTCAAAATCACACAACTGCTGCTATCTAAAACTATTTTATTTCAAATTTCACTCTTTCATGAAACATCATAATAATAAGCTCAACATTGAATAACATAATTCAACTTGCATGCATGATACAAGACTTTATGACTTCACTTACTCCTTTGCAACTGTACCACATTCTGATCACAAACCGAACACATTGCTCATGAGTATACACATACATATACCTGCACTTATCATCACATAGTCACACATAATTTCACTTAGTCGATTTTCTCGATGAACACCTCGGAATAATAACAGATACACGGTGGTTTCGCACATAGTACCACCCTTATGATCAATGCTATCCGGTACACATAGTAACCTACACTTAGTACTACACATGTGACCATAACTATCTTATACTCATAGTAGCCTACACATAGTACTACATATGAGTTCTCATGACGTCCTTCGTATCCTTTTCTATTCCGAAAGTTAGTTATCCAGTACACATAATAGCCTGCACTTAGTACTACATATGTGACCATAACTATCTTATACTCAAAGTAGCCTACACATAGTACTACACATGAGTTCTCATGACGTCCTTCATATCCTTTTCTATTTCGAAAGTTCAACCGGGAAAATTTCTAACTTATTCTCACTTTATCAATTTCATCCATAGTCAATCTCAATTCATAATTTACATCAAATAATCATTCAATATACAACCACATCTTATGTAATATAACAAAATATTATAACATAATTAAAAACAACATATTATTTACATACAAACTTACCTCAGTACAAAAATGACAATTTTTGTGTTTTAGTCCAAAACATTTTCTTTTCCCCGATCAAGATCAATTCATCGTCTTTCTTAATCTATAATTATGCATTTAACTTATTTATTAGTCACATTATTCAATGTGACCCAAAAATCATATTATGGTAAAATTACATTTTTGCCCCTAAAGTTTCACATATTTACAAATTTACCCCTAAGCTCGTAAAAAGATTTTCATTCAATTTATTTGCACTTTAAGCCTAGCTGAACCATTTTCATGCCTATATCAACCCACATTTTCCATTAAAATAGATTTTTAACACATATTTCATAACTTTTACAAATAGGTCCTTTTATGCATTTTCACTGAAAATAACTTAGTAAAAGTTGTTTCTCTAACCATAAACATGCATAATCTACCATTAATCATCAAAATACACTCATATTCACCATGGATCAAAACCCTAGACTTTAACCATATCTCAAATTAGTGGTAGAAATAGATAGATCTTGTTACGAGGATTTCAAAAACATAAAAATCACTAAAAACGGGGCTAGAATGGACTTACAATCGAGCTTGCAAGCTTGAAAAACCCAAGCCATGGTTTCCCCTTGTGAAATTTGGCCAAGGCTTGAAGATGGACAAAAATTGGCTTTTAATTTTGTTTATTTAACCATTTAATCACTAAATGACCAAAATGCCCCTAACTTAAAAATATTCTATTTTACATATTTCATGTCCATTTCTGTCCAAAAAATTAACCAATGGTCTAACTACCATTTAAGGACCTCCAATTTAAAATTTTATAACAATTGGACAGCTCTAACATGTAGAACTCAACTTTTGCACTTTTTTACAATTTAGTCCTTTTGACTAAATTGAGTGTCCAAACATCGAAATTTTTGAACGAAATTTTCACAAAATCATTCCGTGAAATTGTAGACCATAAAAATATAATAAAAATAAATTTTTGCTCGTCGATTTTTGGTCCCGAAACTACTGTTCTAATTAGGCCCACGTTCAAGCTATTACATGAAAGCTCAGTTGCAAAAATTAATAGATAGAGGTTTTGCACAACCTAGTTATTTGCCCTGGGGAGTGTCAGTATTATTTGTAAAGAAGAAAGATCGCACGATGAGAATGTGCATTGATTACCGATAGCTCAATAAAGTAACAATCAAGAATAAGTACCCTCTGCCGTGAATCGAAGATTTATTTGATCAAATGAATGGAGCAACAGTATTTTCAAAGATTGATTTGAGATCGGGTTATTACTAGTTGCGAGTTAAAGATTCAGATGTGCCGAAAACTACATTCAGAATAAGGTACGGGCATTATGAATGTCTTGTTATGCCTTTCGGATTAACTAACGCACCTGCAGTTTTTATGGATTTGATGAACAGAATTTTTTTATCGTATTTAGATAGATTCGTACTTGTTTTTATTGACAATATTCTGATTTATTCTCGAGATGAATTTGAACATGCTGAGCATTTGAGAATAGTGTTGCAAACCTTGAGAGATAAGCAATTGTTTGTTAAGTTCAGCAAATGTGAGTTTTGGCTCCGAGATGTTGGATCTTTGGGGCATATCATTTCAGCTGAAGGCATTAGAGCTAACCCGAGCAAGATTTCAGTAATTGACTGGAAACCACTAAGAAATGTATCTGAAGTTAGAAGCTTTCTAGGATTAGCTAGTTATTACCGAAGATTCGTAAAAGGGTTCTCAATGATTGCTACATCGATGACTTGTTTACAACAGAAAGATGTAAAGTTTGAGTGGTCTAAAAAATTTCAACAGAGTTTTTATCAGTTGAAAGCACTGTTAACTGAAGCACCGGTTCTTGTTCAACCTAAGTCTAATAAAAAGTTTGTGATTTATAGTTACGTGTCATTGAATGGTTTGGGTTGTGTTTTGATGTGAGAGAGAAAAGTGATAGCTTATGCTTCTTGACAATTGAAACTGCATGAAAAGAACTATTCAACACATGACTTAGAGTTGGCTGCCATTGTATTCATATTAAATATTTGGCGACACTTTTTATATAGTGAGAAATGTCACATATTTACCTATCACAAGAGTTTAAAGTACTTGATGTCACAGAAAGATCTGAATTTGAGATAGAATATGGCTTAAACTGCTTAAAGATTATGAGTTTATGATTGATTATCATCTAGGAAAAGCGAATGTAGTCGTGAATGTTTCGAGCTGAAAATCTTTATTTGCTTTACGTGCGATGAATACACAATTGACATTGTCTGATGATGGTTTTATTTTAGCTGAGTTAAAAGCTAAACCGATATTTCTTCAGCAAATTTGTGAAGCTCAGAAGTATGATAGTGAATTACAAGCTAAATGAGTACAATGTGAATCGAATCTTGATTCCGAATTTTAGATCAGATTCGATGACTATTTGATGTTTCGAGATAGAATTTGTGTACCGAGAAATCCTGAGCTCATTCAGAAGAGTCTACATGAAGCACATAGAGGTTTTTTGTTTATTCATCCAGGGAGTACTAAAATGTACAATGATTTGAAACAATTATACTGGTGGTCTGGTATGGAAAGAGACATTTCAGAGTTTGTATTGTGATGTTTGATCTGTCAACAAGTCAGAGCCAAATATTAAGTGTCTTCGGGATTGTTACATCCTATAATGATACTTGAGTGGAAATGGGACCGAGGTACGATGGATTTCATATCGAGATTACCCTTATCTCCGGAAAAGAAAGATGTTATCTGGGTTGTTGTTGATAGCCTAATGAAATTGGCACATTTCATTCCGGTATGTATAGACTATTCACTTGATAGATTGGCTGAGTTGTACATTTCTGAGATTGTTAGATTGCACGGGGTATCAGTTTCGATCATTTCGGATAGAGATCCAAGGTTTACGTTACAATTTTGGAAGAAATTACAGAAGGCTTTAAAAACACGATTGAATTTTAGTACCGCTTTTCATCCTTAAACTAACAGTCAGTCTGAGAGAGTAATACAGATTCTCGAGGATATGTTGTGTTGTTGTGTATTAGAGTTTGATGGTAGCTGAGAGAAATATTTATTGTTGATTGAGTTTGCGTATAATAATAGTTTTCAATCGAGTATAAAGATGGCACCATACGAAGTTTTATACAGACGTAAATGTCGAACTCTATTGTACTGGACTGAGCTTAGTGAGAAAAAGATTCACGGGGTTGATTTGATCATAGCCTGTTTTTGGTCAAATCAGAACAGTGGTTTCAAAACCACAAATATGAAGTCAAAATATTTATTTTATTATTAAATTAAGGTTTACAGCATGATAGAATAGTTGTGTGAAATTTTCATAATGAAATTTCATCATTTGAGTGCTCAATTTGATAAAAAGGACTAAATCGCGTAAAGCGTAAAAGTTGTGTTCTATAAGCTAAAGGTGCTTAGCAGCTATGGAACCTTAAAGTAAAGGTCCTTATATGGTAAATAGCCCAATAGTGTGTTAGTGGATGATAATGGCTTGGCATTATTGAAATTTTGATTAAATTTTAAGGTTAAAATAGTAAAATTGTAATTATAGTTAAATTAAAATAAAACAAAAGGTATCATCATCTTCCATTATCAATTCCAACCAAAAATTGAAGGAAGAAGAAACAATTTTGGGGTTCCTTATTCGGCCAAGCTTCATATTTCATTTTGGTATGTATTTTAACTCAGTTTTTAATGATTTATATGTTTTTAAAATCGTTGCAGCTAGGTCTAGCTAGCCTAGAGACTAATTTGAAAAACTGTTAAAGTATGTGAATGTTGTCATTGTTGAATATGCATGAGTTTTAGAGTTTGATGGATGAAAATGAAACTTTAGTGAAAGTTATACAAGTTTTGTAAATGGATTTTAGTAAAAATGCAAATTAAGAATTAAATTGAGAAATGTGTAAAACCCATGGTTAAAAGTGTGAATTAATGAAAATATGGGTTGTTAAGGGCCTAGAAAGAATTCGGCTAAGCATGGGTAGGATGAAATTGCATGAATTTGTAATTTTATGTGATAATGACTAATTTGTAAAGAAATTGAAATATTAAGGGCAAAAGCGTAATTTTGCAAAAAGTGTAAATTGTGCTAAATTAAATAGAATGGAAATTGAATGAGTTAATTTGATTAAATATAGATCAAGAAAAGCCAAGATCAAATTTGAATCGGGGAAAAGGTAAAGTAGTAGATTAGATGATCGTTTTCATCCGAGTTATACGAGGTAAGTTCGTATAATCAGAATTGAGTAATTAAATTAGTACTTAATTCAATTGAATATATATGTGAATTGAGAAATTGAAGTATATGATGTTGAGATGCCAAAATTGATGATTACCAGGTAATACTGAGTCCTGTTTGAACCATAGGAATTCGTAGGATACAACTGACATGTCACTAGGGTTATTGTTTTGATCGAGATCCTGCATGTGTTGCGGGCTCACCACAGCTCATATGAGCTTACCAATATTCAGCTTATAAGAGCTTACTGTTTCCCAGCTCAATAGAGCTTACAGTCCCTCAGGTCAAGTGGAGCTTACTGATTATGGCTCGAAAGAGCAAATATATTTATGAATTGATGGATTACTAATTTGTACACTTTGAGTGTACCACCCGCGTATCTATCGATATTCTAAGTGGTTCAACGGGCATAATTATGTTACCGATTATATGAATGAATTACAGGTTATACAAATGAAAATGAAATGGTATAAATGTTATGTAAATTATATGGAATTGATGTTATATGGTAAGTTAAAGTATGAAATGAAAATTATAAATACATTAGCTTAAATGCTTATTGATTTCATCTATGTTGAGTTGATGATTATATGGACATTGTGGTACTAACATATTGATGATTCTATATGTTTAGGCATTTGGCAAATTTGTTGGATTATGTTATAGTTTACTTGCTTAAATTATGAATGAATAGTAAGTTTAATTCTGTATTATACGAGCTTACTAAGCCTTATAGCTTACTTTGTTTTCTTTATCGTGTTTTATAGTGATTCAGAAGCTCGCTCAATTTGAAGTCATTAGAGATTTGCACCACACTATCCAATTATGGAGTTGGTACTTTTGAACCTTAAGGAATGTGGTAATATGGCATGTCTAGGCTAGTTGAATATATGATGTGTATAAGTCATTTTGGCTATTGAAGCCTAAATATTTTGGTATGTTTAAGCCATGCGAATTAGCTTAACTTGATAAATGTTTTGGTTATGTATAAGTTTATGTGATGTGTTATGTTTTGGCAAGTTTGATGATGTGTATATAATTCATGCAAATGGTCATTTTAATAGGTGATTAGTATTGGCTATTTACATGCTTATTGTGAAATTGGGAAATTGAGCATCATATGGTTGAAATATGTGTTAGGTGAAATTGTGATGATAGGTTAATGATGCATAGTGGGAAATGTCCATTTTGATGATTTGATAAAGTGGTTTTGGTATGAAACTAGATGGATAGTTATGTAGCTTTTATGCTTCATGGAATTGGCATGTTTAATGATTGATTTGGCTGATTTGGATATCAATTTATGCATTGGTTTTATGCTTTTGGAATTGGTATAGGTGAATGCAATTTGGGTGAGAAATATGGCTTGTAAACTAGCCTATTTCCGTCGACACGGGTAGAGACACAGGCGTGTGTCTCAGCCGTGTGTGACACATGGTCAAGAGACATAGTCGTGTGTCCCCTGGTGTGAAATTGGAAGCCAATTCAGTATGCTCCACACGATCTAGCACACAGGCATGTAACTTAGCCGTGTGGCATAAGTTAGTATACCCTATAGGTTTGGCATGGCCTAGCACACAGCCTGCCACACAGCGTGTAAGGCCACTTCGAAGGGCACACGAGCTAGACACATAGGCATGTGGTCGGCCGTGTGAGCCAAGTCAAAGTGTTATATGAGATAGGACACGGGCTAGGACATGGCCATGTGATCCTATTTCGAATTTCCACACAGCCTGTGACACGGGCATGTCTTACGGCCGTATGAGACACACGGCCTGGTCACACGGGCGTGTGTCCCCTATTTTAAAAATTTTACTATGTTTTCTCAAAAGTTTTAAAAGTTATTAGTTTAGTCCATAACCAGTCCCAATATATGATTTGGGCCTCGCAGACTCATATTAGGGACTCTATAGTTGTGATTGAATGATTATACGTGAATGAGAAATGAGTGCTAAATGTATGATTTATACTGTTATATGTCCGGTAACACTCCGTAACTCTATTACGGCAATGAATACGGGTTAGGGGTGTTACAGATATAAAATAAGTGCAATAACCTATTCTAATATTTATAGAACAATTAATCGACTGAATTAATGAAAGATAAATAAAAGAAAAGAACAAAAGAGATAGGAGAATGCTCATGAATAAATATATTGAAGCGTGATCTCGAAGCAATCTCACTCACAATTGTCTTCACATCAAAATAGAAAAGTTTCAACTACACAAACATGAAAAGAAAACAAAACAAAAAATTGAATAGAAAAATTGCCTGTCTAAAATTGCTCTCAATTCCGATGACCCTGAGGTTTCTTATATAGGCAATGGCCTTCTTGGTGACCACTCAACCTGAGATACACTTAGATACTAATAAATAAAATATTCTAATTAATGCTAGGGTTCAAATATGGAAATATCCCCAAAAGTTTTATCCAAGGAAATCAGCTTCATTATGGTAAGCCATCGTCGCATCGTCATGACGTAGGAATGCTCCTCATCATGACATTGCCACCATACAAAATTTCCTATTTTCATCACGTTGTCGTGAAGAGAGGAAACTCCTCATCACGAAGTCAAGTGTGTTCCGGACCTTTGGCAACTTTGTTGGCTTATCGAGATCCCTATCTTACAGGTAGGTCATCCTTAAATTGGCATCCTACAGACTTAAATAACACATTAGTCACTCACGAAGCCTAAGTCGACCTTACAGGTCATCGAAATAGTAGAGAAAGCATAAAAAGGTTTATTTTATTAATATTTTATTCCTAAACTAATAATACTAAAAATATAATCATTAATATTAAAATGTAAAAAAAAAACAAGCTCGTTATGTGTGAAAATCACCTAAAATAACTACTTCATTTCACATTAGGTCAGGTAGAAACATATTGAAGATCTTAAAAATGAGCGTGAGCGAATAGTGAAGAGATGGTTCGATAAGGCTCGTAGAACATCTTACCAGAAATTATGCGTAGAATGAAAAATATGAGTGAATAAAAGCATGGTTAGAGCTAAAAGCATTGTAAGTGAAAAGAACAAAAAATGGAACAACATGCTCGAAGTGAGAAATCAATTAAAGAGCATAAAATTAGCTTTTCAATATCATAGTGCGCAAATACTAGCTAATATTGAACCATTTCTTCTACTTTATTAGAGAGATAAGGAAGGCGAGAGAAGTAGAAATAAAGCAGTGAGCTTAATGATTACATATGGAGGAATTGGGAGCAATGCCATGTGTTATACTGTTCATAGTGCTTGAACCATTTTGAGTTGATATTTTCTTTGAAATTATACCAACCCAAGCCTCAAAACGTTAGAAGTCAATAAAATCCTATTTAATCTTAGCATCCATGTTTGTAAAATCAAAACTTGTGGAACTTAATAAGAAATTGATAAGTTAGATTCTTTCATGTATATATATCATATCTACATACCTTATTTTGATGGAATAATTCGAAAATTATTGTTTTGATAAGATTACCTCTATTTTTGTTTATCTTGTAACTTTGTGAACTAAAATGATTTGCTCCCAAAGTTGTGCATTTGCAATGTATCATTCTTAAGTTGTATGGTAGAAGAATTTATTTCACTGTACATATCCACTCATTGACTGATAACTTCATTCATTGTTAAAAGGTCATTTTTTATGCATTTTTCTTAGGAATTTGCTTAAGGACAAACAAAGATTTAAGTGTGGGAGAGTTTGATCTTCCGTAATTTGGTACGTCAAATTAGGCTTTCCATTACACTTAATGAGTTTACTCTCAAGAAAATTAGGTGTCTTTTATTTACTTTTTTTGATTTTTAGTTTTGTTGTTAATAAATTATTTTCTATTATTTTCATGCCATTTTTTAGACCCAAATTGTTAATCGTGTCATGGGGAACATAACAATGAGAACAAGTGGTGTAGGTAGTTGATAATGTCTCGAATCTGAAGACAGCATCACTTAGAATAAGGGTGTTTTGATATCAAGGAATGAAATTCATTATACCCCTAATGGTGTTGAAGTGAAGAAAATTGAGGTCAACTATAGTGATATTGCAATACTAAGACCCCCCGAGACTCTCAATCTCACGACTGTTATGAGTATCATGACATAATTGTGTTGAATAATTAGACAAAAGGAGATCTATATGCCTAGGTGAGACCAAAAGAAAGCTTAAGCAGTATCTTTTATTCTAAGATGAGACCAAGAGGAGATTCTTAACTAAGAGTGACAAACAATATAACTGATATAGGTTTATTAGCTTAGCTAGTAATTAACAAATCGACCGACAATCGTTCGTCTAAAGCAATAGAGAAGAAAATTAGTTTAGTTGGTTTAATTGATAATTTAAATTTAGTTTATATACAATTTATTTTGGTATTTGCACTAATAATTTCCAACTCGATTAGATTAGTAATTGTGTAACATGTAATTAACTTAATAAATACATTTACTAGCAATCCCTTAAGTCTGATCCTTGGAATGCTCTAGTGTTCCATTGACACTACAAATATTACAACTAACATTGTATGATTGCAGCTAAAATCGCATTTTTAACTTGTTTTATAAATTGTTTGTTTTTTGGGCACATGTGCACAACATCAATCCGCTTGACACATTCTGTAAGTTGGTGATCTATAGGGAAAGGGAAACAATGTAACAACCCCATCTCGTAACCGTCGCCGGAATAGGAAAGGGCATTACCAGATATTCAGAACAGATCAGAAAATAATATTCACAGATTTCCAAATTCAAACAATATTATAATTCAGTATCTATAGCAACATAATATGCTATAAAAGATTAGATTTAACTTCATTCATTCATCAAGGATTAAACTGAAAACAGGCAAAAGATATGAATAATCTTAAGAAAATTTTCAAATTAGGGCCACATGGCCGTGTACCTAGGCCGTGTGCCTTACACGGTCATGCCCTAAACTTAACTCTGGCCGTGGACAACACTGCCAATCACAGTACGGCCACCAAACACACTCGTGTGTCTAGCCCGTGGGCAACACTGCCAACCACCACACGGTCACCAGACACGCCCGGGTGTCCAGCCCGTGTGCAACATTGACCAAAATGTTTCAAATGCAGGGGTCACACGGTCGAGTCACATGCCCTTGTGCTCTAACCGTGTGGCACTATGTAGGCTTGGTTTAAGCCAAATTTCCAACCACTAAGGGTCAAACCTACAAGCCAAATTCATGCGACAAATAATGCCATAATTTCAACTCAATTCAATGCTTTAAAACATACCTCAACTTGATCAAATCATTCATATACACGTTCATTTCAAAACTCATCTCTTAGCATATACATATCATAGACAAGGTTCACAACTAGCATGTAATACATAACTCATTCATACTATATTCAAAACTTACCATTTCTCCTCATTGGCATAATTCATGATGATCAAAACATACAAAATCTTATAGCCATTGTAAGTTTACTCAACTTTGCATCACAAACCATAAACCAAAATGAGGCACAAGCATAACATTTGCTATTCAATTCACATGGCATTACAAACTAACATATTCAAGCTCAAAACATGGACACACTAGCCTATACATGCCATACTTGAACTTTGTACAATCAAAAGGTACCAAAAACAAACTCGATAGGGTGGTGACAATCCTTGACTATCCCCGAGCCTTCAGTAGCTATGATATCTGTAAAATAGTTGAAAGAATGAATAGAGTAAGCTACAATGAGCTTAGTAAGCCAAATACAGGGATATGCAATTCAAAATACACATCGATTTCCATTTCATACATTTGTATGTAATTATACTTCAGACCTACTCATTACTCATTCATTCCCATAGTTCACAATATCATATTTTCATTCTCAAAAATTCAGTATAGAACAGACATACCTGAATCAACATCAATAAAATGCATTCATTCATATTTCAGAATTTCACTTCAGTTTATTCGGAGATATTGCAAAACATGGAAACCTCATACAATGTCGACGTCCTTAACGTGGTCTTACATGTCATTCAATATCTATGCCTCTGTCCCAGACAGGGTCTTACACAAAATTCATGCGATGCCAGTGTCCTAGACACGGTCTTACACGAAAACAGATATCGATGCCAACATCCCAAACGTGGTCTTACACGAAAATTCTCTAATCAATGCCTATGTCTCGAACGAGGTCTTACATGATATAGTTTCACCATTCAATGGTCAGAATTATACATCAGGCTCTCATGGCCATCCAATACAGTTTATAATTCGAGCATCAATACATACATCAATATAACGCATACTTATATATTGACTTACCTCGTACAGATTTAAACGGTTTCGAGTCGACTATTCAACGACTTTGGACTTCCCTCGATCTAAGTCCTTTTTTCTTTGTTCTTGATCTAAATCAATTCAAATTCAACCATTCAATTATTCATTTCATTCAATTCAATCCATGAGCACAAATTTAGGGCATTTTAAATTTTAGCCCTCACAGTTTCATACTTTAACAAATTAGCCCATTTTTCATAAAAATCATAATATGCCAAACTCACCAAGACTAAGGCTTGACCGAATGTACATGTAGCTCATATAAATTCATATATTTCATTTATTTTACAAATTAATCCTCTCAAAGTCTTATTTTCACAAATTAGCCCATATAACTTAAATTCATCAAAATCTCAAGGAAAAACATGTTTGTTCAACATCTTTTCATCATAGTTCATTAAATTTCACTACAAAGCTTCAAATATCAAAAATGGCACTATTCATAAACTTCATCAAAAATAGAAATTGAGACATGGGCATGAAAGAATATGAAGCAACGATCACAGAACATAGAAATTATAAAAAACGGATGAAAACTCATACCTTAATCAAGGATTTAACTTGCTGAAACCTAAGAGGTTTATTCCCTTCTCTTTTTCTTGTATTTCGATTGAAGAACATGCATGAATTGTTTAATTTCATGCTTTTAATTTATTAAAACATTATTAATAATTCAATTCCCATTTTACCCTTGATTTAAAAACATACAAAGCATATACATTAAGGTCATTTATGACCACTTAAACATTAAATGGCATATTTCCCACATAAGGCCACCATTATTTAAAAGCCATCTCAATTGAACACTTGGACATTTAGCATACTAATTTTATCACATATACAATTTAGTCCTTTTTCACAATTAAGCACAGAAACAGACAAATTAAATCGCAGAAATTTCACAGAGGCAGATTCATATACCACAGACACAGAAAATAATATCAGAACATTTTTTAGACTCGGATATGTGGTTTCGAAACCACTTTTTCGACTAGGGTCCAAACTGGGTTGTTACAAACAATGGGTGAGCAAATTGAATGCTTAGTAAGTTCGTAGGCATTTAATAATAATTTACCTCATTTTATGATTTAATACGATAAACTACTAGGTTCTTAAGTTTGCCTAACATGGCAATCACAAATCAATAAGGTGAGCTTAAAATTTATCATATCATATAGCAATCCAAACATATAACATTTAACTTCACTAATTTAATCATCATTTAATCAATTCACTATCATATTCACATAATTCCAACTATTTATCAACAATACATCCAATTTCAATTTATTATTAATCACTATTTCATTTCATTATTCAATTTTCGAATTGAATTCATTGATTCATCACATTTCCATATTAGCCCTCCGAGCTTGTATAGCTTTACATGATCTTTCACATGCTATTAGTATTTGTATCATCAAATCATCATATTAACTCAATTAAAATATCATTTATCCAATTTACATTTTATATCCCTGTTAACCTGACTCAGACTCGAACGAATACACGGACCCAACCATACACCATGTCACCCCTAAAATGTGGGCTAACGTTTCGAGTTAAATATATAATTGTTGTGTTTATTTTAATTTTCTATTTAGGTGTGCTATTAGGCTTCTATTTCGATTTGATTTGTCAAAATGCCAAAAAACGTATCAATACTTATGCAAGTATCATTACCTTTTTAACAAGTATCGATACCTTTTTAAAGAGTATCAATACTTCCGCATTTTCTAGTGAAGGAAACTTTAATGCGCTGAAACCCTAGGTAGCTAAAGGTATTTTTGTTTGAACACCCCTCCTCCCTCACTTTTTCTTTTTTATTTTCCCTAGCTGCCTCTTCCTTTCCTCTCTTTTCCTCTCCCTTGCATCATCTCTCCTTTATCCTATCTTTGCTTCTTCTTTTTTTCTTCCTCTTCCTCTCTTTTCTTTATAGCTGCCGCGTATTTTTCATTCTTCTTACCAAATCTTCAACGTTCAAATTAATCCCCTTTTCACAGTTGCATCTTACATCATCCTTAAGCCACTGATTTCACTCTCCTTATTGATTTACCTCTGTTCATTTGAATCACCATTGACATTGAGATTGTTGACCTTAGATCCATATATATTCGCTACAGATCGTTAAGCAAAATAATGGTCTCAGTTACACTTCGATTTTGAATTCATAACAGGGTTGCAATTTACACTCTTCCATTTTGTTTAACCAATTTCTGTTGGATCTTCCGAGGTCTTTCTTGTCGAATATGATATTATATATGTTTTGTATGTCTGTCATTTGAAGCACCAGATCTAAGAGAATTTGATCGAAATTGAATCGAAGGAGTGTGCCGAAATAGGGAAGGGTCGCACGGGCATGTGAGGTGAAAGTATGGGCCTTAACTATGTAGTGTGTGTGTACGCGTGCTTCGATCGATTGCGTGGGTCTTATAATGTTTATTCAGTTGTTTTTTATAATAAATACTGAATAAACTTAATCTGTGAATCTGATTACAATGATAATTATCATATCTAAAAAGGATAACTTCTGTGGTTAAGTTGCCGAAAAATTGTAAGTATGAGTTGATTGAAAACATAATCATGTGTTGTAAGTACAATATTACTATGCTGTTAATTTATGAAACTATGTTGTTGGGTAATTGTGATGTTGTTTTTATGATGTTACTACATATACGATAGACACATGCTTTACTATTATTGCATATAAGTTAATATGTCACTATTTTCATGTTGATAACTAGAAACACGAAAATATACACACTTTTTCATGCCTTTTTAACTTAAATTCATGCAGTTGCGGTAAAATTCTTGTCAAAAAATATATAATATTATAAAAAATTAAATTACTCATATTATGAGCACATTTCATTTTCATTAACTTTATATCAAATTTTGATTAATTTTTATTATTTTCAATAGATTTGAGTAAATGGCGAAAAATGGCTCGGCAGACACTACTAGAAGTGCAAAATCGAGAAGCAATTTTTGAAGCACCAAAGTGAATTAAATTTTCAGCCTAAGAATTCATAATATAATTAAATTTAATTTTAATTCAATTTAATTTGGGTTAAATAAATTATTTTTAATTAATTATGAAAAGGGTCCTAGTTGAGCTGAACTGAGAAAACTAATCCAACCAAACACTAGATAGCCCAAAACCATCCCACATGCTGATCCAATCAGCTTGCTTGACTAATTATTTGGCTTTCAAAATGGCCCTTGAATACTCCTTCAAATTGCATTCAAACCCCTCCACTATTAATGTCTTTCTAGATTTGCCCCTATCTTAAAATAGCATGTTTGAAATCTTCAAACATGCCACATGTGTGGCCGACCATTGGGGGAGTCTTTGGCTGCTGATTTTGGCTATTTTTAGCAGCCTTCCCAACCTATAAATACCCCCCTTCGCTACTTACTTCAAACACATCTCAACTCTTCCCATCTCTTCACTTCTCTCTCACTTTTCTCTCTTCATTGTTTTTCATTTTCTTCCCCATTCCCTTGTCGATTTCACCTCTTGAAAAAGAGCCCTTCAAACACCATTTGGAGCAGCATTCAAGTGTTTGTGGAAGCCTCAGTTCAACAAGAACCAGCAGAGAAGGAGAAGTAGAGCAAACAAGTCAAGCCTTGGAGAAACACTGGATTTGATTCTTGTTCCCTATCCTTTTAATTTTATTATTGTTATGATGAACATGTTTATGAATATTTGTGATGTTGATATGTTTAATTTAATTAATATGGATTAAATTTAATTTTTGTTAGGTTGATTGCATTTTGTCTACTTAATTTATTAAAATTGTGTTTGTCTTGTTATAGCCCTCGGTAAGATGTTCGATTAAGTAAAACCATGACTAAGTTATTCTTGCATTACAATTGTAAGGTAACTAATGAATTAATTATTTAAATGGATTGAAATTGTAATTAGTTGACATGATACTTAATCAGTGCATGTTTAATCATCTAAGGTAGCTGAGGGTTACATTAGCAACGGTATCTAACAATACATTAGCCTTACATACTTGCAAGATTATTGTTATTAAACTGTTTCAAGGTAGAAATAACGTAACCTTTTATGTGCTTATGAGATTGAATTAATTTTTTGAATTGGCATAGAGATATGTACAAGAGATTATTTTAATTTCATAAGTATGTATGTGCATTAACACATTTGCTTATTAAAATTTGTTTAATCGGTTGAATTGATATAAAGATATAGTCAAGAGATAAATGGATTTTGGTAGGTAAGTATGTTCATAAGTTAGCAAATTACCGAGTTGTCGTGAATTTATCCGTAACAACATGAATATGAGTTTAACAATTCTAAGTTAATTAATGTAATTAATCTAACACAACTATGTCATCTTGATTAAAATCGTCTTTTGAAATTGCGCATTGGAACTTTTATTTTCTATTTATTTATTTTACTTATTAAAAATCTTAGTTTTTAATCACCTACTCAAATCAAAATATTTTTCTTCACCAAAGTTTTTTAAATTGCATTCATAAATAATTCTTTTCACAGTCCCTATGGGTACGATAATTTGACAGTTACTTGTCACTTTATTACTTGTTGCGATTATGTACACTTGCACATTTTCATCGTTCCAAGTTTTTGGTGTCGTTGTCAGGGACTGTTTTAAAAAGTCATTATTTGTAAATTTGTTAATTTTGCATTTTGGTTTATTTTCCTATTCAATTTTAACTCAATTAATTTTTCTATGTTTATGAGTATTGGTTGAATTATTGATTTACTCCCTGTAAACCCTGAGATTGAAAGAACTTTTCGATAGTGAAGAAGACAAGCAAGTCAGAGGAGGACCGAAGAGATGAACTTCAAAAATACGAATCAAGGAATCAGAGCAAACCCTACTAAAAACCTATCCTTATTGCTGATGATAGGGATAGAGCTCTAAGATCGTATGCTGTGCCAGTATTTCATGATCTTAATCCTAGTATTAAGAGACCGAAAATCGAGGCACAATAGTTCGAGCTGAAGCCAATCATGTTCTAGATGCTTCAGACAGTGGGCCAATTCACTAGAATACCTACCGAAGATACGCACCTGCACTTTAGATTGTTCATGAAGGTAAGCGATACTTTCAAGTTAGCCGGAGTACTCGAAGATGCACTACGATTGAAGCTGTTCCCATATTCGTTAAGGGATAGAGCTTGAGCCTGGTTGAACTCATTGCCACCAAATTCAATTTCCACATGGCTAAAGTTAGCAGAAAGATTCCTCATGAAGTATTTCCTGCATAGCAAGAATGCTAAGTTGAGGAACGAGATCACTACTTCCCAACAAATGGATGATGAGTCCTTGTATGAGGCATGGGAAAGGTACAAAGAATTATTACGGAAGTGCCCTTATCATGGAATCCCACATTGCATCCAACTTGAGATGTTCTATAATGGTCTAAGCGCTCACACGAGGATGGTAGTGGACGCTTCTGCTAATGGTGCTCTTATTTCTAAGTCTTACAATGAGGCTTATGAAATCATCAAGAGGATTGCCAGTAACAATTATTAATGGCCAACCAATCTAGCAGCGTTAGGAAGACGAGTCGCTGGAATACATGAAGTAGACATTCTCACTTCACTCGCATCTCAGGTATTCTCAATATCCTCAATGCTTAAACACTTTACCACTAATGGGTTTAATAGTTTTGCAGCACAGCTATCGAATCAATTTGAAAATGTAGCCTGTGTCTATTACAGGGAAGGACATCTGTTAGAAGAATGTCCATCGAACCCAGAATCTGTGTATTATATGGGTAACCAGAACTAAAACTGAGTAAGACAAGGATTACAATCCAATTCCTATAACCCATCATGGCGAAATCACCTTAATTTCTCCTAGAGTAACTAAAGGACTGGACCCAGTAACACATACGCCCAACCTAGACCGACCCAGCCACCTATTTTTACCTAACAAGTTTAAAAACAACCTCAAGCTGAACTGTAACATCCCGAATTAAGGCCTAGTCAGAATAGTGGTTTCGAGACCACAAATCTGAAGTAGAAATAATTATTTTATGATTATTATAAGGTCTATGATATGTTTATATGCTTGTGTGAAAATTTCGTGAAGAAATTTTATGTGAAAAGTGTTCAATTTAATTTTAGGGACTAAATTGAATAAGTTGTAAAAGTTAAGTTCTAGAAGCTTTTAACATGAAATTGAATTGGAATATTAATTAGATTTCCTTAAATAGCAATTTGACCAAATTCTAAAATTTTGGACAAAAATGGACATGGAAGGGTAAAATATCAAAGTTTTAAAGTGAAGGCATTTTGGTCATTTGGACACATTAATAAATTAAAACGCAAAATAAAAGCCAAAAATCCTTTTCTATCTTCTTTCTTGGCCGAATACACCATGGCGAAAGCCATGGCTAGGGTTTTCAAGCTTCCAAGCTTCATAGTAAGTCCATCTTTACCCCGTTTTTAATGTTTTTCGTATTTTTAAAATCCTTTCATCATAATCTACCTATTTCTACCTTTTATTTAAGATATGATGAAAGTTTAAGTTTTGACCAATGTTATAAATTTGTGCATTTTGATGAATTATGGTAGATTATGCATGTTTATGGTTAGAGAAACAGTTTTTTACTAAGTGATTTTAAGCGAAAACGTCTGAAAGGACTAAATTGTAAAAGTTATAAAATTGGTCATAAGTGTGCGAATTAATGGAAATCATGGACTACCATAGTTATGAAAATGGTTCACTTAAGTCCAAAATACAAGAAAATTGAATAAAAATTAATTTACGAGCCTAGGGGCAAAAATGTAATTTTGATAAACTTAAGGGTAAAAATGTAAAATTTTAAAAATGTGATTTTTGGACTAATTTGAATAATGTGAATGTTAAATGAGTGTTATTTGATATCTTAGGTCAAGAAAATGTGAAAATTCGGACTTAGAACGGGGAAGAATGAGATTTTGAGTTAAGTCGGAAATAATAGCTGCTTTTGCATTCGAGGTAAGTTGGTGTGATAATAATAATGCAATAATGTTGTAATTTATATTTGAAATCTAAATTAGTGTATTAATTAGATTATGTTGAATTAAACGTTTAATGTGCCATGTTTGTAAATTGATTTAAAAATATGTCTGATACAAGGTGACATGGAAAGGCATTGAAATATTGTGTTTAAAAGTGCTTTCTATGATAATGGATATTATGTGAAATTGTGAATTAGTATCATCATAAGATATGTGATTAAGTGCATGTTAACTAAGTTTCAACAAGTGTGAAAAAGTCTCGATTGAACCTTAGGAATCATTTAGGATACGAGTGACATGACACTAGGAAACCATTGGTAGTAATCAATTGTATATGTGATTCCGGGTGTTGGTTTAGTTATACTACCAGTGGCTAGGTAATCTTGCATTTGTTGTGGGTACCTATCAGC
Source organism: Gossypium stocksii (assembly GCA_020496765.1). Taxonomy (NCBI): domain Eukaryota; kingdom Viridiplantae; phylum Streptophyta; class Magnoliopsida; order Malvales; family Malvaceae; genus Gossypium; species Gossypium stocksii. The sequence goes on from CM035624.1 coordinate 52,251,529, forward strand.
TTGTGTGAGCAGCACTAAGTAGCTACGACTATACCGTCAGCTTGTGTGAGTAGGCCTGTGAATAGCTCAATTATGAGCCTTTAAGTGATATGTGATAAGTGGTAGCTTCAGCTACAATATGTGTGGCACTTTGTCCCTTTTTCCGTGTATCCTTTAGAATTCAGCTTGGCTCAACGGGTATTGAATTGATGTGGTAATAATGTGATAGAGAGTAGAAAGATTTGACTATGGGTTGTGATGAAATATTGTATAAATGTTTTTCATGTCATGATACATTTATATGTGTAAGTGTGAATATGAAGTTTTATGAATAGGTGCAGGTATTGTAACACCTCAAATCTGGCCTGGAAGTTAGGCCCAAATCCAGCGTGTCACATTGAAGTGTTTTTGCGAAAACCTTGTTTTCATTGAAAACCCTTCTAAAAGAAATTAAAGTAAAATCCCAGTTCGTATTTGTTTTCAAAACGAGATGTACTCAAAATCTATCTCTTTGTTATAAGTTAAAAGTTACTTTAGAAAAATTCCCTTTAACAGCGGAAGCTCAATTTGAAAACAATAGATGATTTCTGAGAAACTTGATATATAGCTTTAGAAAGAAATAAGCCCGTGTTTCCAAAATAATAAGCATAATAACAAAAGTGATAGTCCAAATTTTGAAATGATAATCAGAGGAAAGGCCTTATTACAATCCAAATTAAAATAATTAGAAATACTAGAAATCATAAAGAAACCCAAGTTTAGTCATCTTGCTAGCTAGCCACCTCTGACTCCCACCATCCGTTGAACCGCCTGCTGAGGATTTCTAGAGAAAAATAAAAGAGGGAGTGAGTTTTGAAACTCAGTGTGTACAACCCTCAGCAACAATATTTATATCATGCAACAAAAATCATCTTGGACCTGAGCCCAATACAATAATAGCACAAAATCTTGAGCAATCATGTATGCAATGATGCAATTATGCCATTCCCACCCCATCCAACCAATATACAACATCTCCGTCCAACCGAATCACATTCTATGGGGATGACTACATCGACCCACTCATCCGAGACACATCAAGGGTAGCGCCAGTTGCAGTACTACCGAATGTTGCAGCAAAGCTATTGATCATATATTGGGCTTAAAAGCCTTCGTTGGATCCATGGTCGTCAAGCGACTAAGTGATCCTCATATAGCACTTCCTCCAACATAATTCCCACCCACATGCAACATCATAACACATGAGTGCAACATATAGCATATAGTCATACTTATAACACACAAGGGTAATTCAGTAATTCTGCCTTACAGAGGTATTCGAGTAATTCTACCCTACAGGGGTATTCCAATAATTCTATCCTATAGGGGTATTTCAGTAATTTACTAACGTATGGGTCTTAATTACGAACTTTGGCCCGTCAACATGTCCTCATTGGCTAGGCTGAACAGACACTATGCACCAGGTAGGATTCCAAAGAAGAAGAGGTAGGTCATTAAGACCGCTTAAGTACCAAGCTCTCCCTAGATCCAATCCTAGACATGCATATGCCCATTGCCACACTCTAACCTTACGACTTGTCCACAGACGTGCTTGATAAACTAATTAAGTTTTGTGCGCTTGAGAATTCATTAGAAATTAGGCCTAAAAGTCCTTTATAAAACCCTAGCAACTCTACATGCTTTCATACATTCATGTAGCCCATCAGGCCCAATCACATTTATATGGCCCATTAGGCCCAATCACATTCGTATGGCCCATTAGGCCCAATCACGTTTCCAAACCATTCAACCACTTTATCAACTCATCACTTATTATCAACATATCAATTTTTACTAGCTTGGGCCCACAAGCCCGTCGGCCCATTGGGCCCATTCTGGCACGGTTAGCCAAAACGTGACCTAAGTCCATGAGATCGCTTATGGGGCCTCTATTAACATATCGGTTATCCTCATACAAGTGTTCACACACTCATGAGACTGCCATAGCCAAACTTTCAGCTTTTTGACATTTCAACATTTCGGTATTTTGGGATTTGTCGATTTATTGTGTGTGAAGTGTTTGTACACACCTGGTAATGAAACGTGCTGCGATCTCCTTAGCCATGAACCTACAAACGATGTCACTCAACGATTAATCACACACTTATCAAATACTATCAGCAAATGTTAAAATCTCACCTACGTCTTACCTTGAACAACAAGCCTTAATAGCCCTTCTTTGATCACTAATCACGCGTATCTCCTAAACCTGCATCATTCTTAATCATTAAAAATAGAATAACAGGTGACTTGTATCCAACACAAGTCCCCCTTTCCCTATCTATGACCATTCAGCCAACACCTAAACCAAAATAGAGAATACTTACCCAAGAAGCAATCAGCCCAAGAGGTATTCGGCTTTTGAGATTAGTATGGTGAAAGGGGTTATTCGGTACAAATAAGAAGAAGAAGAAGAAGAAGAGAAGAAGGAATCAGCTAAAACCAAAGGTGAATTAAAAGAGAATTTGAGAAGAGAAAGTAATAGAAAAAAAGGGCAAGTAAGGAACAAGGAATTCGGCTTCTGAGTACTTAAAGAGAAAAGGGTTTCTGCAATACACACAAGAAGAATTTGGCCAAGAGAAGAGATGAGATTCGGCAAAATAAGAAGAAAAAATTTCACATTAGCCTAGAACCCCAAAATCGGCACCTATATATATACTAGCCGAAATTGCCTTCCCCTAATTGCCAATTTGGCTCCACCACTTCTTCTATCCCCATCTCCTAACTTTTCTCCATGATAAACCTCTTAATCCCTTCCTAACTTTTCTCTTCTAAACACTCCCCTTAGAGTCTAGCTCTACGCCACTACCAACCATCTAGAAGGCAAAAATAAAATTCCTAAAAATACTAAGCCAACACTCGAACCTAGGATCCCCTTGCTTGCCACTAACGCCACCTCCCTGCACCCTAAGTGGCGTCACTTATCCACTACACCACAGCCCTACTTGTGTCCTATTTTATCTCTATTTATTTAAAAGTCAAGCTACTTGCCATCAAGGTTCCTTTAATTATTAAATTAAAATTCCTTCACCTCAAAGTTCGAACCTAAAACTTCTCCAACACCTCTAGACACTCTGTAACACCCCGAACTAGACTATCCTACACCGCCCTATTTACTAAGTCCGATGGTGAGTTTTGAAAAGCAATGCTTGACTTTTTTGGAAATTCCCGTTTTAATAACTATTCAACTTAATCTCTAATTCATTTGTTAAGTGATTCACTTTAACCTTATTATCTTACTTCGTCTCTTGTAATAACAGGTTGGTTAAGAAAACATTTGTTTAATTTTCGAAAACAATGTGTAATTGTGGATGAAATAAAATAGTTGAAAGTCCCAAATAAAAACAGATATAGTGGCCTTATTACAACCCATAACAAAATAAAACCAATAGTAAAAGTAATTAAATTAATAAACCAATTCAAATACGAGTTCAGTCTTCGTGGCCACTCTGAATCCCTCCTAGCATCCAAGTCACGATCTAGGGCTCACCTGCAAGGATGGAAAGAGAAAGGTGAGTTTGGGAAAACTCAGTGTGTGCAGAACCCATCCAAATCCCACATCGGCTCGAGCCCACTAGGCCTGAGCCCTAACCAGTCTCAGTCAGATACTGGGCTGAAGCCCTATTCAGATTACAAATACTGGGCCAAAGCCCTATAACAGATACTGGGCCGAAGCCCTATTCAGATAACAGTTTGGCCCATAGGCCCATAATAGTACAGTACAGTATAATAGTATGAATGCAACCCAATTGGGGAGACTACTCAACCCACCAACCGCTACACACCACCCGTACCAGCCAACACACCATTGGGGGAATAACTCGACCCACCCAGCCCACACACCACAGTCGCAGCATGGCTGCTCAGATAAACAGTATACAAGGCAAAGCCCCTTTCAGTAACAGTACGAGGCATAGCCCCTTTCAGTAACGTGGCAGTGCCACTCACACTTCCTCCATTATAAAACCCAACCCATGCAATAGATACATATCATGGTATGCAGTAACAGTAACAGTCATATCAAGCAGTACAGTCGATTTTAGCCCTAGGGGTATATTGGTAATTTTATACTTAGGGGTAAATCAGTAATTTCTTACTCTAAGGGTATTTCAGTAATTTTGTTCTCTTATTACAGCTTTTATTATTATTACAGCCTCTACTATTACAGTGGTCATTACAGAAACTCATTTAATTCAGTTTATCAGTTTTAACACTTAGGCCCTAAAGCCCCTAATGGGCTCTACCATGCCATTTTAGCCCATTAGGCCCATTTAAGCCTTAATTTCCAATCCATTATCTTGTTTTAACAGTTTTTACGCCTACAATCCATATTATTGCCTTTAAACCTATTTTTACCCAACTGGGCCCAAATTGCCCATTGGGCCCATATTCGGCCCACCGAGGCCCAACTTACCGTAGCGCCCAAAATTTCGCGGTCAGCCTGCCTGACAGTGTCGATTCTAAAACCAACCTTCTCCTACCAACTTGAGAGCGTTCGCACGCTCACAAGCTCTCGAAATGACGAAATTTTGGCATTTCGGCTTTTCGGCTTTTGCCGATTTGAGCATTGAAGGGTGTTCGAAACATACATCTGTTTTGCAGTTCCACTGACGAGATCTCCTATGCGACAGTTCCTACAACCCAATATCTACTCGATTAATCAATAGATCTACGAAAAACCAAAACCACAATCCCTTACCACATTCGGCCACACCCTTAAGGGCCATGAAAACTTACCTCTGACGATTTAGGTGCACTAGATCTAGATCTGGTGATACCGATGCCTTCAACTCCTTGCTTAATCACCATCCTCTCTAACTATCACTCAAAAAGAATAAAAATACCACTTTGAATTACTAAAAGTCCAAATCGATAATCCCCCTGACTTTAGGGACTTTTGGCTTTTCCAAAACATGAAATAATGTACAGATCTGAGGTATTAAACACTTACCAACGATTTCTCTTCGATTCCTATGCAGATCTGATGTAAATCTGACCCTTAAACGTTAGTAGAACCCTTATCTCTGAGATTTGCAAATTCGGCTATCTCCCTAAAACTATGATGATTTCAGCTTTTCAACTAGAGAAGAAGATGGCGATTTGGGCTATGAGTTTGAGTGATGGTGTCGACAATGATGTGGCTCAAGGGGATGTAATAATCGGCCACAACAGGTGAAAGGAACAGGGGTAATTTGGCTTAGAAAGATTCGGCAAAAGAAAGCAGTTTTCGGGATTTCTGGCACTTTGAGCAATCGGCTATGGTTGATTTTGAGAGGGATGAAAGCAAAAGAAAGAGTGGATCTGAGTAAGGAGGGTATTCGGCTAGGGAAGAGATCAAAGAGGAAAAAGAAAAGTGAAAAAAATAATGGTAGAGGTGAAGAAGAAGAAATCGGCTAGAAGCTTTCTAGGGAGGCAAGTTTCGGCTTTTCTGACAGTAAAAGAGAAGATTAATTCCTAAGGTGGCTAACCCTAATTCTTATGACAGAAAATAGAAAAAGATATAACCCTAATAATCTCTCTAAAGCAATCAGTCCAAGTCCCTAAAAGCCCTTGCCGAAATTCACTTAAGTTAGGCACATGCCTGGCACATGCTTAAAAATTAAAAAGAACACTACGCTTACCCTGTAACTCGAACCCTTGTCCTTGAATACCCACTTAGGTGCCACTTTTTTAGGAGCTTAGTGGCGCCACCTTGCCACTCTACCAAGGCTCCCTTTGTGACATATTTCCCATGGTTTTTCTTAAAGGCCCACTTAACCAAGTCCCCTCTCACTTGAAAATCCAACTTAATATTTTACCGGGTTTTAACTTAAGCTTGGGCCTTCTAAAGGCCCACTAACACATGTACATACATTTTCAACCTTCAGAACACCAAAATTTTAAAATTTCACTAAAATTCACAAAACCCGAAAAAAATCCCAAAAATCAGGGTGTTACAACTCTACCCCCTTAAAGAAATTTTGGCCTCGAAATTTACCTGATCCAAATAACTGAGGGTATTGTTGACGCATAGTCTCCTCTGGCTCCCAAGTAGCTTCTTCTCTACCATGATTACGCCATAGCACCTTTACCAATGGAACAGACTTCCTCCTTAAGACTTTGACTTCACGATCTAAGATCTCCACAGGTTCCTCCTCAAAAGTCAAATCGGTATTTACTGCAATCTCCTCTACTGGTACAATATGCGAAGGGTCCGACCGATACCGTCTTAGCATAGACACGTGAAAAACGTCATGGATATGATCCAACTCTAGTGGCAACTCCAACTGATATGCTACTAGCCCAATCCGCTTGAGAATCCTATAAGGCCCAATAAACTACGGACTTAGCTTGCCCTTTTTACCAAATCTCAAGATCTTCTTCCACGGTAACACCTTTAGGAATACCATATCCCCAACAGCGAACTCAATCTCCTTACGCTTAAGGTCAGCATAAGACTTCTACCGATCAGGCGCCTCCTTTAACCGATCTCGAATCAGCTTAACCTTACTTTCAGTATCTGCCACTAACTTTGGTCCAAGCACTTGGCGCTCTCCCAACTCTGTCCAACAAGTAGGAGTACGACATCTTTGCCCATAAAGTGCCTCATATGGAGCCATCTGAATACTTGCTTGATAACTATTGTTGTATGCAAATTCCACAAACGGTAGATAATCTTCCCAACTACCACGAAAGTCAATCACACATCCTCTCAACATGTCCTCCAACACTTGAATAACCCTCTCAGACTGACCATCTGTCTGAGGGTGAAATGCAGTACTAAAGTCCAATCGCGTACCTAATGCCTCATGCAACTTCTTCCAGAATCGAGATGTAAATCTAGGGTCTCGATCAGAAATTATCGAAACTGGCACCCCATGCAAATGCACAATTTCCGCTACATACAATTTGGCTAACTTCTGCAGTGAGTAATCGGTTCTGACCGGTACAAAATGGGCAGACTTCGTCAACCTATCCACGACTACCCAAACAAAGTCTTTCTTCGAAGGTGTCAAAGGCAACCCACTCACAAAATCCATCGTTACTCTTTCCCATTTCCACTGCGGAATCTTCACTGGTTGCAACAATCCAGACGGCAGTTGGTGCTCAGCTTTAACTTGCTGACACGTCAAACATTTCCCAACGAACTCAGTCACCTCTCGCTTAAGTCCAGGCTACCAATAAACCTCTCGCAAGTCTTTGTACAACTTATTACCTCCAGGGTGCATAGCACAAGGTCCACCATGAGCCTCACCCAAAATCAACTGCCTTAAATCAGAGTTCTTAGGAACGCAAATTCTCCCACGAAAACAAAAAACCCCATCAGAATTCAGTCTAAAATCCTCACTCTCACCATTCTTGGCTTGCTGAAATTGAGGGATCAACAAATCATCTTTCAACTGTAACTCTTTGATTCTCTCAGTCCAAGTCGGTCTTACTTGCAACTCTGCTAGCAAGCTCCCATCATCATACAAACTCAAACGAGCAAACATGGCCTTTAACTCAGCGACGGTCCTTCGACTCAGTGCATCAGCCACTACGTTAGCCTTGCCAGGATGGTACTCAATCGAATAGTCATAGTCCTTAAGCAACTCTATCCATCTCCGTTGCCTAAGATTCAACTCCTTCTGAGTTAACAGATATTTGAGACTTTTATAGTTAGTGTATATAATACACTTTTCCCCATAAAGGTAGTGTCTCCAGATTTTCAATGCAAATACCACCGCTGCCAACTCCAAATCATGTGTAGGGCAATTCACCTCGTGAGGCTTAAGCTGTCACGAAGCGTAAGCAACCACCTTACCCTCTTGCATCAGTATACAACCTAATCCCACATGCGAAGCATCGCTATAAACCGTAAAGTCCTTCCCAGATTTCAGCTGAATCAACACTGGCGTCTCAGTCAACACCTTTTTCAGGTTGTCAAAAGCTTCTTGCTGCCTCTCAGTCCAATTAAAGGCTACTCCCTTCCTTAACAATTTTGTTAACGAAGCCGCGATGATAGAGAACCCCTCAACAAACCTTTTATAATAGCCTGCCAAACCCAGAAAACTACGAATTTCCGACACCGTCCTAGGCGGCTTCCAATCCAGAACTGCCTCAATCTTGTGAGGATCTACCCTAATTCCCTTAGCAGAAGCAACATGACCCAGAAAAGTCACTTCTCGAAGCCAGAATTCGCACTTACTAAATTTCGCATACAATTGCTTTTCTCTTAGAGTCTGCAGAACGATTCGAAGATGCTCATCATGATTCTCCTCTGTTTCCGAATACACCAGTATATCGTCAATAAAGACGACCACGAAACGATCCAAGTACGGCTGAAATACTCGGTTCATTAAATCCATAAAAGCTGCTGGTGCATTCGTCAATCCGAAGGGCATAACCAAGAACTCGTAGTGACCATAACGAGTTCTGAATGCTGTTTTATGCACATCCACCTCCTTCACCCTTAACTGATGGTATCCAGATCGAAGGTCAATCTTGGAAAACACTGAAGCTCCTTTAAGCTGGTCAAACAGATCATTGATTCTTGGTAGAGGATACTTATTCTTTATTGTCAGTTTGTTCAACTGGCGATAATTGATACACATACGCATCGTTCCATCCTTCTTTTTCACAAACAGCACCGGTGCTCCCCACGAGACACACTCGGTCTAATAAAGCCCCTATCTAACAACTCTTGAATCTGGGCTTTCAATTCTACTAGCTCCTTTGGTGCCATTCTGTAAGGCACAATGGACACTGGAGCTGTTCCAGGCAACAGATCGATCCCAAATTCCACTTCTCGGTTAGGAGGTAATCCAGGTAGCTCCTCAGGAAATACATCTTAAAATTCATTAACAGTCCTTACTGTTTCCACTGTCACCCCTTCGGGTTCAGTTTGACTTACGAACGCTAAGTATGCTTCACAACCTTTGTGCATCAACCTTTCAGCCCTTAAGGCAGAAACCATATTGGACAAATAGTCCCTACGTTCACCAATAACCATCACCTCATCGCATTCGGTCATTCTCAATACCATTCTTTTGGCCGCGTAATCCAGCGTTGCCTTGTGCTTGGTTAACCAGTCCATGCCCAGAATCAAGTCAAATTCTCCAAAAGGTAACTCCATCAAGTCTCCCAGAAAGATCCTACCTTGAGTCTCTAAAGGCACATCTCTAAAGAGTTTATCTACCCTAACAGAGTGACCTAAAGGACTAATCACAGTTACCACACTCACAGTTTCCTCAGAATGCATACCCAACGACCCAGAAATTTCACAAGCAACATACGAATGTGTCGAACCCATATCAATTAAAGCAGTATATGGTGTATGATATATTAAGAACGTACCAGTTATAACATCAGGTGCATCACCCTCCTCGCGGCGGCGAGCAGCATACACTAAGGCTGGCTGACGAGCCTCAGTATTACCAGTACCCCTGCCAGGTGCTCCACGACCACGTCCATTACCATTGCCTCCTCTACCTTGACCACGGCCCCTTGGCGGTGGCAGTCCTTCTCGCACAGGCTGAGCAACCCTCTGATCAACAGCTTGAGCTTGAGCTGGCTTCTGTGGGCAGTCCTTAACCTAATGATCCTTAGACCCACAACGAAAACAAGCTCCACTGCGTTTCCAGCATTCTCTTCGATGAACTCTGCCACAGTCTCCACAAGCCTGTGGTCTAACAACATTCACTGGCATAGCTCGCACTGGTTCTTCTACTCTCGCCCTCTTAAAATTTTGGTTTGCGGCTCCTAATATTCCAGAATCATTTTTAAAACGGTTGCGATCCCTATCGCGATTCCGCCTTTCAACTTGCTTCACTTCCTCGGCTATCTTAGCCTTCTCCACCAGTGCAGCAAAGTCGCGCTCCCTCTGCGGCGCTATCAATACTCTCAGCTCATCTCTGAGGCCATCCTCGAACCGAACACTACATTCATACTTGGTGGAAACAATGCCACTAGCATACCGGCTTAATCGCAGAAATTCTGCCTCATATTCGGCCACAGTCTTACTACCCTGGGTTAGGTTCAGAAATACCTTCCTTCGTGCATCCACATAACTAGCCCCAACATATTTCGCCTTGAAAGACTGCTTGAACAATTCCCAGGTTACCCTCTCAGCTGGGGTACCCTCTCTCACGGTGATCCACCATTGATACGCCTCGTCCTTCAGCAACGATACTGCTCCTTTCAGCTTCTGCTTCACTGAGCAGTCCAAGTCATCCATAATTCGCTCTGTGGCTTCCAACCAGTACTCAGCCACATTTGGGGCCACTCCAGATATGCCCCTAAAAACTTCTGCTCCATTGGCCCGGAGTCGCTCAGAAATGGACCCCCTATTCACAGGCCCAACATTAGCTCCGGCCACCCTTTGCAGAACTCTCAGCATGGCCTAGGACAAAGCGTCGTCCCCTGCAGCCCGATCGTACGGCCCATTATCCTCAACCGGTGGTCGTGCCTCTCCAGCTGGCATATGCTCAGAAGACGACGATCTAGCTTGAGCACTAACTCGGCCTCGTCCACGGCCTCGTCCATGAGCAGCTCTTGTACTCATATCGATTATTTGATTTACGAATTTTATGCCATCAGTTAATGTTTCAGTTGTTTATTACAGAATATCTTATGAACAGATAAAATTTTAGAGTTGTATTCACGCGATCGTAGCCTAGCTACTGTCTCAGTTTCCTATGGTTTAGTTTACCCTACAGTCTCAGTTTTATAGCCTTAATACTACCTCACCTATGGTATCACATCCAAGGCTCAGTACTATCTACAGTTTTATTTTCAGTACAGTACAGAAGTTAAGGCAGAAAATACTTACAACTTGGTGCCGGGGATTCAGTGTGCCACTTTTTGATTTATCAGATCAAATAGTTTGAGGCCTCTCTTAAAAAAATCAATGTTTCAAACAACTTGTTTTAAAAACTACAATTTGAAGGAAAAAAAAAACCTTTTAAAACCAAAAATTTTCCGAAAATCTAATTTTTCCAAAAATACCCTTCTGGACTCTACATATTTGAAAACCCTTTTTGGACCCGATCCACAGTCGAGTTGTTGCAACCTGGCTCTGATACCACTAAATGTAACACCCCGAACCCGGCCCAGACGTTATGGCCATGTCCGGTGTGCTACATCACCTAGACTATCCTACGCTGCCCTATTTACTAAGTCCGATGGTGAGTTTTGAAAAGCAATGCTTGACTTTTTTGGAAATTCCCGTTTTAATAACTATTCAACTTAATCTCTAATTCATTTGTTAAGCGATTTACTTTAACCTTATTATCTTACTTCGTCTCTTGTAATAACAGGTTGGTTAAGAAAACATTTGTTTAATTTTCGAAAACAATGTGTAATTGTGGATGAAATAAAATAGTTGAAAGTCCCAAATAAAAACAGATATAGTGGCCTTATTACAACCCATAACAAAATAAAACCAATAGTGAAAGTAATTAAATTAATAAACCAATTACAATACGAGTTTAATCTTCGTGGCCACTCTGAATCCCTCCCAGCATCCAAGTCACGATCTAGGGCTCACCTGCAAGGATGGAAAGAGAAGGGTGAGTTTGGGAAAACTCAGTGTATGCAGAACCCATCCAAATCCCACATCGGCTCGTGCCCACTGAGCCTGAGCCCTAACCAGTCTCAGTCAGATACTGGGCCGAAGCCCTATTCAGATTACAGATACTGGGCCAAAGCCCTATAACAGATACTGGCCGAAGCCCTATTCAGATAACAGTTTGGCCCATAGGCCCATAATAGTACAGTACAGTATAACAGTATGAATGCAGCCCAATTGGGGAGACTACTCAACCCACCAACCGCTACACACCACCCGTACCAGCCAACACACCATGTGGGGAATAACTCGACCCACCCAGCCCACACACCACAGTCGCAGCATGGCTGCTCAGATAAACAGTACACAAGGTAAAGCCCCTTTCAGTAACAGTACGAGGCATAACCCCTTTCAGTAACGTGGCGAGGCATAGCCCATTTCAGTAATTTCTTACCCTAAGGGTATTTCAGTCATTTTGTTCTCTTATTACAATTTTTATTATTATTACAGCCTCTACTATTACAATGGTCATTACAGAAACTCATTTAATTCAGTTTATCAGTTTTAGCACTTAGGCCCTAAAGCCCCTAATGGGCTCTACCATGCCATTTTAGCCCATTAGGCCCATTTAAGCCTTAATTTCCAATCCATTATCTTGTTTTAACAGTTTTTACGCCTACAATCCATATTATTTCCTTTAAACCTATTTTTACCCAACTGGGCCCAAATTACCCATTGGGCCCATATTCGGCCCACCAAGGCCCAACTTACCGTAGCGCCCAAAATTCCGCGGTCAGCCCGCCTGACAGTGCCGATTCTAAAACAAACCTTCTCTTACCAACTTGAGAGTGTTCGCACGCTCACAAGCTCTCGAAATGCCAAAATTTCGACATTTCGGCTTTTCGGCTTTTGCCGATTTGAGCATTGAAGGGTGTTCGAAACACACATCTATTTTGCAGTTCCACTGACGAGATCTCCTATGCGACAGTTCCTACAACCCAATATCTACTCGATTAATCAACAAATCTACGAAAAACCAAAACCACAATCCCTTACCACATTCGGCCACACCCTTAATGGCCATGAAAACTTACCTCTGACTATTTAGGTGCACTAGATCTAGATCTGGTGATACCGATGCCTTCAACTCCTTGCTTGATCACCTTCCTCGCTAACTATCACTAAAAAAGAATAAAAATACCACTTTGAATTACTAAAAGTCCAAATCGACAAACCCCCTAACTTTAGGGACTTTTGGCTTTTCCAAAATATGAAATAATGTACAAATCCGAGGTATTAAACACTTACCAACGATTTCTCTTCGATTCCTATGCAGATCTGATGTAAATCTGACCCTTAAACGTTAGTAGAACCCTTATCTCTAAGATTTGCAAATTCGGCTATCTCCCTAAAACTATGGTGATTTCGGATTTTCAACTAGAGAAGAAGATGGCGATTTGGGCTATGAGTTTGAGTGATGGTGTCGACAATGATGTGGCTCAAGGGTATGTAATAATCGGCCACAACAGGTGAAAGGAATAGGGTTAATTTGGCTTAGAAAGATTCGGCAAAAGAAAGCAGTTTTCGGGATTTCTGGCACTTTGAGCAATCGGCTATGGTTGATTTTGAGAGGGATGAAAGCAAAAGAAAGAGTGGATCTGAGTAAGGAGGGTATTCGGCTAGGGAAGAGATCAAAGAGGAAAAAGAAAAGTGAAAAAAAATAATGGTAGAGGTGAAGAAGAAGAAATCGGCTAGAAGCTTTCTAGGGAGGCAAGTTTCGGCTTTTCTGACAGTAAAAGAGAAGATTAATTCCTAAGGTGGCTAACCCTAATTCTTATGACAGAAAATAGAAAAAGATATAACCCTAATAATCTCTCTAAATCAATCGGCCCAAGTCCCTAAAAGCCCTTGCCGAAATTCACTTAAGTTAGGCACATGCCCGGCACATGCTTAAAAATTAAAAAGAGCACTACGCTTACCCTGTAACTCGAACCCTTGTCCTTGAATACCCACTTAGGCGCCACTTTTTTAGGAGCTTAGTTGCGCCACCTTGCCACTCTACCAAGGCTCCCTTTGTGACATATTTCCCACGGTTTTTCTTAAAGGCCCACTTAACCAAGTCCACTCTCACTTGAAAATCTAACTTAATATTTTATCGGGTTTTAACTTAAGCTTGGGCCTTCTAAAGGCCCACTAACACATGTACATACATTTTCAACCTTCAGAACACCAAAATTTTAAATTTTCACTAAAATTCACAAAACCCAAAAAAAATCCCGAAAATCAGGGCGTTACACACTCGAAATTTATTAAACCCTTAAAGCCAACATGTCATTTGTCATTTTCTTGCTTACTAAAAAAAATTTATCAGACCCAAAGCCCAAAGCCCAATTCATCTAGGCCAAAAATTCGGGGCGTTACAGGTATGTATGTGTAAATTATGAGCAATATGCTTGTTATATGATCGAACTATGGTAAATTTGATAAGAGGTAAGTGTTACAATTATAGCTCCTATAAAGAGCACATGAAAAAGTGAAATTAAAACTAAAACAGTTTTGGACAACAGCAGTGTTGTGCCTTTGAAAAATCATCAAAAATGGTGAGAATTGAACCAGAAATTGAATAATACATGAAATTAAATCCCATTGAGTCTATTTTCACATAAAAGAAGTAGAGTAAGCAAATAATTCTCAATTCGTGAGATATTTGTAATGTTGTGAGACAAGGATAGATGGACTTCGGAATCCCCTATTCCGACTTCGAAAAATCACTAAAAATTGTATAAAAATGTTTATGGTGTGTAATTTATATGATTAAAATGGGAAGGCCATCCAAATTTTGTATAATGAGAAAACTGATTTTTAGTGAAAAGGAGTCAGAACTGTCGAGTAGCGAAACAGGGGAAATTTTAATGAATAAACTGTACTAATTGGGTAAACCAAAAATTCTAAACCAAAAATTCTAAAAATTTTATGGCAAGAAGATATAAAAGTCTAATTTCAGGGAAAATTTACGAAACTTAATTTTGAGTTCTATAGCTCAAGATATAATTAATTTAGTAACTGTGACTCAAGAAAATAGCTTAAGCTGAACATGAGTAAAAAGTTGAAACATGTGTATAATGATTTTATTTCTTAAGAATACCTTTTGAGGAATGGGAATATCTTGTTAATTAAATTTCTTATTATTATATGCCAACTTACTAAGCTTTAAAGCTTACACCCTCCCTTCCATTTCTTTTAGTGTTGTCAAGTTAGCTCGAGGTTGGAGATTGTCGGAGGTAGCATCAAACTATCAATTTATCAAGTTGAGTTATTAATAAACCTTAATTGCTTTCGAGTGAGTGGCATGTATTAAGATTTAGTTATTGGTGGTATGTATTATTGTGAATTGGCTAAATGTATTAGCTTATTTTGCTTCATTGTATAAGGCCACGAGAGGTGGCCCATAATGGTTATGGGTATGTAAGCCTAATTTATACTTATATGTGGAAATGTTTTGATGTACTTGGGTATATTACATGTGTTTGATGGTTAAGATAGGAATAATTAAGAGTGTGAGGGGTGTCTATGCAATGTATATGAGTGTGAAGAGTTAAAGGCAACAAAAAGGGTTTGGAAAATAGCCCAAGTGTTGGCCACACGGGCAGAGACACAGCCGTGTGTCTCAGCCGTGTGGAAGACACGGTCTAGCACACGGGCGTGTGACTGGGCCGTGTGCCCTTAATAGTACGCTGATGTCATAAACAAAATGCTCGATGTTTTAACACGGGCAGGGACACTGGCGTGTGAGACCACAAGACCTACCCACACGAGTGTGTCCTAAGTCACACAGGCGTGTGACACTATTTTGCTAAAAAATTTTATAAGAGTTCCAAATAACCCGGTTTAGTCCCGAACCATCCTTAAAGTATGTTTTGGGCTAGGCTTGTAATAGGGACAAAATGAGTTTAAATGAAAAGTTTTAAATTGTAAGCCAAATTTGTAACTCAGAAATTAATTGATCGTGTGTATAAGTCCGGTAATGCCTCGTACCCTATTCCAGCGATAGATACAGATTAGGGGTGTTACATGAACAATCCAATGTCTTAGAAAACTTGTTGAAGGTATACATAGCCAAGAATGATACATTAATCCAAAGCCAAGCAACTACATCGAAAAACCTATAAAACCAAATGGGCCACCTTGCAACTGAACTCAGAAACCCTCCACAAGTTGCTTTACCTAGTGATACGGAGAATTCAAGAAATCTAGGGAAGGAGCATTGTAAAGCATTGAATTTGAGAAGCAGAAAGACATTAGAGGCTAACACCATCGAAGTCGAAAAGGAGCCAGCAGATGCTCAAGACTTAGAGGAAGTTCAACCAAGTGTTGAAATTTTAGTTTCATCAGAACCTGAATCTGCAAAATCCAATAAGGTAACTTCTGAACTAGCTAATTCTAATAAACTAACAACTTTGTTAGATGCAAAATTGCAATAGAAGACAAATCAACCAGTTCCAATAAAGAAGCCTCCACCACCCTACCCTCAAAGATTTCAAAAGAAGAAGCAGAAAGTTCAATTTAAGAAATTCCTAGACGTACCCAAACAACTCCATATCAACATCTCATTGGTTGAACCACTTGAACAAATGCCGAACTATGTCAAATTCATGAAGGATATCCTGTTGAAAAAAGAAAGAAGACTTAGAGAATTTGAGACGATAGCTTTGACAAAGGAATGCAGTGCATATCTTCAAGACAAACTACCCCAAACTTGAAGGATCCTGGATGTTTTACCATACCTTGCAACATTGGAGTAACAAATTGTGGTAAGGCACTATGTGATCTGGGTGCGAGTATCAACCTGATGCCCATGTCAATATTTAAGAAGTTAGGGTTAGGTGAAGTCAGACCTACTACGATTACACTTCAATTAGCAGATCGATCTTTAGCACATCTAGAAGGAAAATTTGAGGATGTATTGGTACGTGTAGACAAATTTATTTTTCCTACTAATTTTGTTATTCTAGACTTTGAAGCAGACAAAGAAGTGCCAATCATCCTAGGAAAGCCTTTCCTTGCAACTAGAAGAACCCTTATTAATGTGCAGAAAGACAAGCTTACTATACGTGTTTAGGATGACCAGGTAACATTTAATGTTTTTAAGTCTATGCGATTCCCTAACACAATTGATGATTGTTCAGTAGTGTTCAATTTAGAGGAATTAATCATGGAAAAGGAACTCAACTATGTTAAGGACCCATTGGGACAAATTTTGACATC
Organism: Gossypium stocksii; assembly: GCA_020496765.1. Taxonomy (NCBI): domain Eukaryota; kingdom Viridiplantae; phylum Streptophyta; class Magnoliopsida; order Malvales; family Malvaceae; genus Gossypium; species Gossypium stocksii. Next base: position 52,268,339 of record CM035624.1, read on the forward strand.
AAACCCTCCAAATGATGAAGAGGAGGATGAATACTTAGCTTTGCTAGAAGCTAATCAAAGGGGATTTAATCTGCAATCCTATTTTGAATCTTTGGAGTTAGAGAATAACGATTATGCCCAACCAAAAGTGTCAATAGAGGAGCCACCTAAATTAGAACTAAAGGTACTTCCCTCACATTTAAAATATGTTTATTTAGGTAACATTTCTACTTTTCTTGTGATTGTTTCACGGAATTAACTGTTGAGCAAGAAAAGAAACTCATCATAGTATTGAAACAATTCAAGAAGGCTATCGAATTGACCATAGCTAATATTCACAGCATTAGTCTGTCTGTATGCATGCACAAGATCATCTTGGAAGATTGCGAGAAAGGGATGATTGATGGACAACGAAGACTGAACCCCATCATGAAAGACGTGGTAAAGAAAAAAAATCATCAAGTGGTTAGATACGAGTATAATTTACCCCATCTCAGACAGTTCATGGGTAAGTCTGGTCCACTGTATGCCAAAGAAAAGATGTATTACGGTCATTGAGAACGAGAATCATGAGTTGAAACTAACTAGAATGGTTACGGGATGGAGAATTTGCATCGATTACCAGAAGCTAAACAAGGTGACTAGGAAAGATCATTTTCTTTTGCCATTTTTGGACTAGATGCTGGATAGACTTGCGGGGCGAGACTATTACTATTTTCTCGATGGATACTTGGGGTATAATCAGATTACAGTAGCATCAAAAGATCAACACAAGACAACATTCACTTGCTCGTATGGTACATTCATATTTAGACGCGTGTCATTTGGTTTATGTAATACACCTGCTACATTTCAAAGATGTGTGATGTCTATTTTTACTGACCTCATTTGAGAAATACTTGGAAGTCTTTATGGATGACTTTTTAGTATTCGGAGATACATATGATGATTGCCTAGCCAATCTAGCCAAGGTACTAAGGCGAAGCAAAGAAACAAACCTCATACTTAACTGAAAAAAGTGTCATTTCATGGTAAGAGAAGGTATTATTCTAGGGCATTGGGTAACTAGACATGGAATCGAGGTAGATAAAGAAAAGGTAGACATTATTGAGAAACTCCCACCTCCAACATCTGTAAATAGTGTTAGGAGCTTTTTGGGCCACGCTAGTTTCTATCGAAAATTTATCAAGGACGTCTCCAAAATTGCTAAACCTTTATGCAAATTATTGGAGAAGGACACGATGTTCAAATTTGATGAGGACTGCTTAAGAGCTTTCAAAAATTTGAAGAGTCGATTAATTTCGGTACCCATCGTTGTCACACCAGGCTAGGATTAGCTATTTGAATTGATGTGTGACGCAAGTGACTTCACGATAGGAGCTGCCATGAGCTAGCGAAGGAGCAAAGCTTTTCATCCCATCTACTACACAAGTCAGACTCTGACAGGAGCTCAACTGAATTATATGGTGACAGATAAAGAGTTACTTGCTATTGTGTTTGCTTTTGACAAGTTTCGATCTTATCTTGTAGGTACCAAAGTGATTGTGTATATGGACCACTCTGTAATTAAGTATTTACTTGCCAAGCAAGATGCTAAGCCGAGACTAATCTGATGGGTACTTCTACTTCAAAAGTTTAATCTAAAAATTCAATATCGAAAGGGAGTAGAAAACCAAGTAGCAGACCACTTGTCTAGATTAGAGCCGCAAGAAGGGAATTCTCCATTAATACCCATTCAAGAGACATTTCCAAATGAACACATACTGAAGGTAAATCATGTCCATAATACTCATTGGTTTGTTGATATTACTAACTATTTAGCTTGTGGTTTGATACCGATTGGTAAGATGTATTATCAAAAGAAAAAGTTTCTTCATGATGTGAAGTACTACTTCTGGGAAGAACCATAGTTGTTTAAGAAATGTGCAGATCAAATGATCAGGAGATGTATGGTAGAAGATGAAGTACATAAAATTCTATATCATTGCCACTCTGCTCTAAGTGGGGGACACTTCGGAGGTGCACATTCTGCCACCAAAGTATTGCAAGCTAAATTCTTTTGGCTAACACTATTTAAAGACCCGTATTCTTATGTAAGGAGCTGTGATCGATGTCAAATGGTTGGAAACGTCACAAATAGAAATGAGATGCCTCGAATAAACATCATTGAGGTAGAATTATTCAATGTTTGGGTTATTGACTTTCTCAATCCTTTCCCTCCGTCTTTTGGTCACAAGTACTGTAACACCTTGAATTTGGGCCTAGAAGTATTAGGCCTTGAGTAAGGGAATAGTTAGGAGACAGCACATAAATATTTATGTGTGTAAGAAAATGACATAAATGAATGTCTGCTTCAGTGGTTAAGTGATTTAGGAGTGCTTGAGAGTGTCTAAGAAGTCTAAGGTTCAAGCTGTAGCTTGGATAGAAATTTTATTTTTATTGAAGTAAACCCTTAGCTTTGGGCCAATAGGCTTATAATTAAATATGGGTAAACCATGACACAAAAAGCCTAAGTGGTCTATTGGTAAATGGCGTGTGCATGTTTCCTTAGGGTCTGGGGTTCAAGTCTTGACGTATGCAGAATTTTTGTTTACTTACTTAAGTGACCTCTGACTTTGGCTTGTAGGCTTTTAAATTGTTGCGATTAATATAGGACACAAGAAGCGCCTGTGGTCCAGTGGTTGGTGGCATGTTAGAGTGGCTAAGGGGCTTAAGTTCGAGTCTCGTATTGCGCAAATGAGTATTCATTTTTCTCCTTGCCGTGGGAGTGTCCTTATTTGACCAAATTTGAGGAGTTTGAGGGTGATTTGAATTGTGTGGTTAAGGGATTTGAGGAGTGATCGGTGGAGGGATAAGGGGAGAGATATTTGGAGAAAATCAAGGAATTTGAATTAGGAGGAAGTGGTGCCGTTTAGGGATTGTTAGCACCAAATTTGGCTTGGAGGGATGTACCCTTGATTTCGGCTTTTGAGAGCATTTTGTGTTTTCACTCTCTGCACGTTTTGGTCATTTTCTTTTTAGGGATTTTTAGGTTTTGTTCAGTAAGGCGTTCTTGTTTTGGCGCCGAATTGGTTTCTAGGGTCTTTTAGGTATCTCTTCTCACTATCGGAACTAAAAGTACCCTTTTTCTTTGGCATTTTTACCCTAACTGAATACTTCACTCTCCTCCCTCTCTAATTCTTTTTTTGTTGTTTTTTTTCAAGTTGTGGGAACCGAAGTTCATGGTAGTCAAGTATCTTTGCTCTCTTCTTTTCCCCTTACTCAAACATTCTGTTCTGGCCGATTGTTGCTCTATTTCTCCTCTCTTTTTTTGTCAGTTTTAGACTTGGTACTTGACTGATTCCTCTCTTCCTCATCTCTTCGTCTTATTCAGCTTAATGACTGTTCTCTGGTAATCGTAAGTATTTTCAACTTTACTTGTCACCCTTCTCTTTTCCAGTACTTGTGGCCGAATGATTCTTCCTTTCCATGTTCTCTTTTATGGCTGATTCTTACTCTCTTCTTTTAGGTGAGCTTTTAATCTGATTCTCTGAGTTCCTCAAGAAGTGAAGAAGTTACTGGTGGTATTTAGTCATCGTAACCATTTCTTTAACACTCGAGTTAAGGTAAATATTTAGGTTTGCGTGTGCTTTCTTTGGATTAAGATAGGTTTAACCCTGGTTGTTGTTTATCATAATTAAGAGACTGAAGGAATGCTTGGAATGAATGTAGGTGGGTGCTCAAGGGGTTCTTTGCAAGTGTTCGCAAATAGGTGTGTAATGATACCCTGTAACTGATAACCGACAAAACAAGTCGACAGGTGTGTAATCACAGCCCTCTCAACTATAGATCAGCAAAAGCCGAAAAGCTGGAAAGTACGGCGTTTGAGGCCACATGGGCATGCGAACGCTCGTGTGATAAGCCGAGCCCACGAATCGTGGGCGTAAGACTGTAGAGGCCTCCGTGAGCGTTTTCGAGAGCTTAGGCTATTTTGGGCCTAATTGGGTCGAAATGGGTTGTGTGAGCCCAATGGGCTTGTGGGCCTTCTGGTGGGTTGGTAAGCGTACCTAGACCCCAATTTGGCAAAATAACCAATATACCCCAGTAGAGTAAAATGACCGATATACCCTTGTAGGGTAAAATGTCTGATATATCCCATAGGGTAAAATGACCGATTTATGCTCGTAGGATAACATGACCAATATACCCCTGTAGGGTAAAATGACCGAAATACCCCCGTAGGGTAAATCTCATGGACATGTGGGAATATTGGACTCAACTGTGTTGCACATATGGCTAAGGTCGTTTCTGCGCTTAGTGGGCCACACGGGCGTGTTGGCCTACATAGACCGCATAATGGGCTTTGGGCCCATTCACACTGTTATGCATGTTGAGGTACACGAGTCACCCGAGGCGATTGTGGACTTTCTGATGGGTGGATAAGTGTGTCTAGACCCATTCTGATGAAAATGACCGTTATGTCCCTAGAGGTAAAATGATTGATTTGCTTATGTTATGTGTGACTATGATTGAGCATGACATTTTGTCTTCACGTATGTTATTACGACATTACATTCTGCATGGGGTTGGGATACTGTTATGGAGGAAGTATATTGTACTGGTGGTGTAACACCCCTAAACCCGTTATATGAATGTTGCATTCACGTATGTTATTACGACATTACATGTTAGCCAAATGACCATGGTTATGGTTAATTTCACACGTGCTACGTTAGTCTGAGAATCGACTAAACCGTGGCTCTAATACCAAATAAAATGTAACACCCCTAAACCCGTACCCGTCACCAGAGGGTTAAGAGGCATTACATGACATCTATACATACCAAATCTCAAAGCAATTCATTCGCTTACAAGACATTCTTCAATGCATCGCATACATTTATAAATTTGTCTTAACCGAATGACCATGCTCAAAACAATGTGCAACATATAATGTCATCATAGCAAACCTTAAAACAAGGGGTGTCGAATGTCATCAATTAAATATTACATGCTTCCATGGGTAATGACCACCTATGCAAGTCAAAGCTCAAAACGACGGTACTCATGCTTCTAAGTTCATATTACCCATTTCCAATCTAGCAAATTTCAAATAGACTCCATTCAATCCATATGTACATACCGAATGGTCATATTCAATCCCAAAATTTCCGCATTCGTTTATTTTGTTCACATTCAAGCCATACATGCTTTTCAAATAATAAATCTCGAGATGCATACCACCTCAATCATTAGTTACCATTAGCATATAGTTTTCACATTCATTCACAATCACCATTACCAAACATAATTTCACATATAGATATAAAGCATCTTGGAAAGCCATTTTCGCATGGCTATGGTTAACTACATCATCAAAACGATATTTATTTAACATCAAAGTCAAGTCTATACATGCCATTATCAAGTTTAGATACTAAGAGTACTGAAATAGGCTCAGATAGTGCAGACAACTTCGACTTGAGGCTCCTGAGACCGTAGCTAAAAAACGAGATCTATAAAACAAACAAACAAAGGCCACGGAGTAAGCATTTACATGCTTAGTAAGTTTCAAATAATAAAATCTGTTGAATTCAATGCTTAGAAATCAATATGCTTAACTTCTTCTCTTGACCGAATCTAATAATTTAAGTATATATTATTATTATTTCCCATGCACAGCATTTAAGCTTTGTTAAACCCTAGTATCATTTCATGTAAGTAACTTCATTTCATCCATCAAATATCAACCCTTGACCGTATGCATACATTTATGCTTATACACATACTTACATATTCATATAACTTCACATTTTTGACCCAATATGCTCATATACTCAAATAAATCCTAACATATTTCCATGGAAATCACCATTCATACATACTAATTAGGTCATAAACCTTCACGTCACCTTAAACAATTTTTCGAGCATTAATCTACATATAATTGATCTCAATTTAAAACGAATCTAATTCCCAAGCCAGCATGTGGTACATACCTGAATATCTTAGGATAGTAAGTGCATTTGTTTAGATTACTACAGCCGATCAAACTATATAATTCCCACCATGAATGCCTGCGGGTCTTTGCCCTGTTATAATTCCAGCTTACAGCCGCGGACCTCAGTCCGGTATGAATCCCGCATATAGCCTGCGGACCTTAGGTCCGGATACAATTCCAGCATTTAGCCTGCGGACCTTGAGTCTGGACACAACTCTCACGGAACATCAAGCATACTCATTCACAAGAAGTTTCATTCACATATCATGAGCATCATTCAACTTCCGATTTCATAGCCACATTCTAAGAACACATATCCAACTAAATTTTTCCATATCCATTCGGCTATAAAGCATAAACACATTTTTATTTGTCCCCCAACTTAATTTAAATAAAATCAATAGGTCATAATTTATTAATTATACTTTTGCATCATGATTTTAGCAACTCATATGCTAAGTTTCATTACTTAAAAACTTACCTCACTTATATTTGAACGGTTGCGAAACAGCTACTCAATCACTTTCTCCTTCCCCCTATCCGACTTCGAACCTCTTTGCTCTTGAGCTTAAATAACACATTATGTTTGTTTAATTAATAACTTATATTAACCGAATTTCAAACAGCACATTGGCATATAACATATAATCACTATGTCCTTCATTTAACCGAAAAGATTTCTATATACACAAGTCAACATTAAAGTTTTCATATAAATATGACTCGACTCATTTTCACACTTATTTACTCCACCTATAGTTCGCATACACAAGCAAAGAGCCACATAGTTTATCAGGTTTTCTTATACATAATTTACTATGTAACCGAATGTCTCTATAGCATGAGTTACGCACATAAGGCATGTGTATATATATGCTTATACGAATAATGCATATTTTATTATCATATACTTCCATTTATACCATAGCTTCAAGACATATATCTAAGTCCAATTGTCCAAGTATTTAACATTTACCAAATGGTCATTAATCACTAATGCAGCATATACAATTCCATACATCCACCTATGCCTATTCTATGAACATTCGGCTTTAACCACCCAATTATGTCTTTTTAACATCGATTCTCTCAATAAAATTTCAAGCCATTTAAAAGGAAATTTAAACTAGCTCACACTAAATCCTTAGGTTCAATTCCCTAGCTCCATTCGACACACTAGGACTAACTCAACCAATAACTCATCTTGCCAACATAATCACGGCAAAACTAAATCCCATGAACACTCACTACCAATTCATTCTTTCCCTAAGAACATGGCTGAATATTTCAACAAGCAATTTAAGTCACAAGGAGTACAATTTGCATTGTTCAAGCATTTCACCATATAATCACATGAATTTGATTTCAATATATCCCTCAAACTCTCCATAAACATTTCTAATACTTTCAATTCAAAAATCTTCATTCTATAACCATGGCCGAATGAAATACTCACTATAATTTCAAAAACCAACACATGGGCTATGCCATAAGCCTATCCATTAACTAAGAGTCACAAAACTCAAACAAAATAACATGAACACTTACCTTAATTTGGGACTACTATGGCCGAATACTCCTTAAATCTCCAACCTCTTCTTCACTTCCACATTCGACAATGAAAGGTAAAATAAAATGAATTTTATTTCTTTTCTTTACTTTTGTTATTTTCTCTTTTATTTTATAATATCATTAATATAAAACATATATTTTTATGCCATGAAATCATGATGGCCGGCCACTAAGTCAAAAATTGGGAGAATTGACATGCAACTCCTAACTTTTAAGCCATGTACCAATTCGGTCCTCTTTTAATTTACCACACACTTTTTCACTACTTTACACATAAGTCCAAATCAATAAATTCCACATTCAATGGCACTAAATTATAAATCAATTATTCACATTATCAATTTCACATAGATTAATCATGGAATTTAGCATTTATTTAATATAGTGACTCGGTTTTGTGGTTCCAAAACCACTTTCTGACTAGGGTCAAAATAGGGCTGTCACAGGTGGCTTTGCCACACATACTGTTACTAGCAGCTTTGCTGCGGTACTATTACTGGTAGCTTGGCTACGATTTTGGTGTGTTGGCTGGGTGGGTCGATTTTATCCCCACATGGTGTGTTGGTGGTACGGAGTGGTGTGTCTGGTTGGATTGGGATGGGATTTCTGTTGCATTTCTGTCTGCATTTCTGTTCTGTTATTGGTACTGTATTGGGCTTAGGCCCATACATACTCTGTTCTGACTCTGTAATAGGCTAAGGCCCACCTAATACTGTTTCTATAATGGGCTCAAGCCTAGATTGTTACTGCATTCTGTATGTCTAGTTATTTATATTTAGGGGATTACACACTGAGTTTTTTGTAAACTCACCCCGTTGTTTAACTGTACAGGTGATCCCCAGCATTAGACGGATTGGTGCTACGAGGGCCTCAAAGGTGGCTACACTACTGCTCTTGTTTTCTTTTATTGGGCTTTTACTTGCTTTTAAATTTCGTTCTGGGTTTTTATTTGTGTAATAAGGCCTCTTCAATTTTCTAGCTTTCAATTAGGTTTTTACTTATTATGATTTATATCTGTTAGAAGTAGAGTGCGGTTTTCCAAAACGATAACTATTCTCAAAACATCAGGTTTTTGCGACACTGTTAAAATGCTTCCACAACAAATAATATTTTAAAAGAAATGACTATTTAAAATGGTTAACAAATGACTAAGATAATTTAAGAATTAATAAAGAGGCTTTAACCTTCAAACGAGATTTTATCAACAAGAACAAGTTTTTGAAAAACACTTCAATGTGACACCGCCAGATTTGACCATAACGTCTAGGCCGGGTTTGGGGTGTTACAAGTACATATTGTAGCAGTAGACTACGTGTCTAACTGGGTTGAGGCTAAGGCATATCCGACGAACAATGCTAAGGTTGTAATGAAGTTTTTGTAGAAGTATGTGTTCTTAAAGTTTGGAACTCCAAAAGCCATCATTAGTGATGAAGGGTCCCATTTTGTGAACAAGTGGTTAAAATGGTTACTCGAAAAGCATGAAGTGAAGCATAAGGTTGCCACAGCTTACCACCTACAGACAAATGGGCAAGTTGAACTGGCAAACAAAGAGATCAAAGGCATACTCGAGAAGGTAGTTTGCCAAATCAACAACATTGGTCCAAAAGATTGGATGATGCTTTATGAGCCTACAAGACAGCATACAAGACACCTTTAGGGATGTCACCCTATAGATCGATCTTTGCAAAAGCCTGTCATCCACCCTTGGAGTTAGAACACGAAGCTTACTGGGCTCTCCAACAACTCAACTTGGATCTTAAGCTTGCTAAAGAGAAACGGATAGTCCAACTCAATGAGTTAGAAGAGTTCCGAATGTTCCCATACGACAATACCAAATTACTCAAGGAAAGACTTAAGAGATGGCATGACAAACACATTCGGGTTCGAGAATTTGAAGCAGGTCAGCAAGTTATTTAATTCAAGATTAAGGTTCTTTCCAGGTAAGTTAAAATCACATTGGTCCAGTCCATTTGCGATTCACCAAGTTTATCCATATGGAGTTGTTGAACTTCAAAGTAAGGGAGGTAATTTTCGAGTCAATGCTCAGCACTTCAAACATTATTGGGGAAATAAAATTGAACGGGACCAAATCTTGTTCATTTTATCAGATATTTAATTTTTCTTATTTTTCTTTTTTAATAAATGATTTAGGGTATATTTTCGGGATTAATATGTTTAAATAAATTCTGTCTAGGAGATTAGAACTTAAGTGGGACCTCTTGTGACCCCTTTAATCTTTCTTGGGAATTGATTTTAACATAATCTTCCAAGAAATTATTCCCTAAATGACAAAATAAATTTTTAAATTTTCAAATAAAAGGGTCAATTTTTATCCAAGTTTTAAATTGCAACTCAATTTCAAATTTTCTTTAAGTCTAGGTACTTAATTGAACTATTTTCAAAATTTGGTTGCTCTTTTTATAAATACTAAAAATTAGATGCCTCTTCTTGTAAATATTTTCAAAAGGCATATAGAATAAAATGTTTTTAATTTAATTTAATAAATAAGATGATAATCATTAATATATAATTATATCTATTATAATATATATTAATTATTATCAACTTTGCATAGAATTAGGATTAGTTTAAATTTGATCAAATTTTATTTAATAAGTATTTATTTTTAATAAATTATTAGAAAATAACAATTTAATATGCATTATATTAATTATTAATTTTTGTTAACTCTATGTAGAATTAGAACTTGGAATATCTTAATTATTAATTTGTTCTAAGAATTCTAGTTAAACTCCTACTCTATTCACTATATATTTCACCCACCTTTGCCATTTTTTTTCACTCATCCCTCCATCAATCCTAGCATCCAAAACCCATCAAGTACCAAATCACCTAGTGTCAAACTCTCTAGCCACAACATTGCCTAACTCGTCACATCATCCTCATGCCCAGCAGCAGCCCCATTTGGCCAGCAGCTAATACACGTACCCAACAGTTCCCACGCATAACGTGCACGTCAGCAGCCCGTTCCTTGTCGCCGTACCTGCTGTACATCCAACTCTAGTAGCTTGTTAGGCCTGCTCGACGCGCCTGCATTCTGCCCACTTCCTCGCATCAGCGCGGCACATGCATGCCCAACTGCTCGCTCAAGGATCTGCCCCACAGTGCCGCCTGCTGCCTGCGGATCTGCTCACACCATGCATTGCTGCTCGCACCAACACCCTTACATATCGCACCACACCATTAAGATACCCTACAACCATCCCTAAACCAACCCCTTTTGCTTTATATTTATTTGCTTTGAGTTTTAAATTTTTATAAAAAGGTGATAAGATAAATGTTTCTCCTAAATTTTTATTTTATTTAATTACTTAATTTTCCAATTTATTGAATTATTAATATTTTATACTAATTAAATTTTTGAGAAAATATTTGTTTCCATCTTATGTTCAGGTTAATCATGCCTCGCAAGAGAACTCATGCTTTTGCCCAAATTGACGAACCACAAAATGAATTCCATTGTGAAAAAGCCAAAGCGAGATATGAAAGCGTTTTCAAGAATCAATAGATGCACCCAGAAAAAGGCTTTGCACTGAAAGAAAGCAACCATATTGATTTCATGGCACACATTCAACAAATTACTGAAGCTCTCAATTGGGAGTTATTTTGTGAGAAAAGACCTAGTGCAGATGAGGAGTTAGTTCATGAATTTTACCCGAATTTGACCTCAAATAATTGACGGAAGTTTCTATTCGTGGAATCAAGGTACCAATAACCTCAAACGCTATTAATGAATACTTTGAATTAGCTTATTTCAAAAACGATGAATATTCTTCCTTGATGAGCAATATTGAGTCTGAAAATCTGCAAGAAATTCTCGAGGAACTTATAGTTCCAGGTTCTAAGTGGACTGTGTCAAAGCAAGGAATTCATACTTGTCGCAGAGAATATTTGATACCATTAGTGAAGGTATGGTTCTATTTCATTCGATTCAGCGTTATGCCCATTTCACATGGGACTACAATTTCATTAAAGCGAATGGTCTTATTATACTTGATTTTAACTAGAAAGACCATTGATGTAGGAAAAATCATCCTGAGAGAAATGCGGAGTTGTGCCACTAGACGTTCTAGTCCAGCTTACTTTCCCTTTATGATAACAATGTTGTGCTTGAAAGCTAAAATTCTTACAAATGTAAAGAAGATAGGTTATAGCCAGGGCGCAATCACAAATTGGGACCTCTACTGAATAGCTGGAGACTCTGTTCTACAGCAACGAGTTGAAGAGAGCGAGGATCTTGAAGAAGAAGAAGAAGATCCCACAGAGATTGAACCAATGCAGTCAACTGAAATATCTGATAAGACAGAACCAATAGAACTAGTAACCGAACCTGACATCACAACTTCAATGTTCAGGACTCAATCGCCTCGCCCAGATCTTTGAGATGAGCTGTCAAAATTGATGGACATCATGCAACATATGTAATGGTAGCAACAAGCGTACTGGAGATATTTAAAAACACGGGATGACTCAATGAGAAGCGCTCTTACAAAAATATATAGTGACCCATTTATTTTTGTACCTAAGTTTCCAGATTTCATGTTTGAACCATGGAGTCCACTATAGAAGAGGGAGCGAAATGATTCATGCAAAAAAAAAAAAGACGATGGAGCAAAAGATGAGTCGAATTCGGAGGGATCTGCAAATAAATAAAAAGGGAGGATCTTGACTTTATTTTATTTATGTTCTTAGGTTATTTAATAATATTAGGTTTTATTATGAATTTTTATTTTTGCATAATAAAACAAGTGGTGGAAACCACTCTTCTCTAGAATCCTACCTGGTGTATAGTATCTATTCACTTTTAACAATAAGGACATTGTTCATCTTAAGTGGGGGGACCGAAAATTTGAAATTATTTCCACTCAGAATAAATTTTTCTTTTAGTTATAATTAGGTTATATTTTGTTCAAAAGTTTGAAATTTTGTTAAGTATACTAAACTTCAGTATGAATAAAGTTCGATTATTTCAATAATTGTTATGTTAACTGAAATATGACATAAATGTATTTTTGATAAAACATGCAAATCATACCATAAAATTTTTAGTTCCCTAGGAAAGTTAGGAGTACATGAAAGTTTAAGTCTCTAGAATTTACTTAGTAGTTTCTTGAAGCGAAATCCTAGGAAGCATGGAAAGTTGAAAATGATTTAGGCAACTTTTGTTTGAACCGTTCCTTCCAAGCCAACCATGATGAATTTTTATCCCTTGAAACCCAACTTTGAGACTATATGGCCTAATTTTATTTGAACGCTTGCAATATTTAGCCATTATTTTTCTCTTAATTATCTCTAAATTATCCCAAACACTAGACTTAGTACTATTCAGAATGTTCCTTTAAAATAATTTGGGGGAGTTGAAAAGAAGTATCAAATGCTCAAAAAATTTTGTAGTACATACAGTAAAATGCCCGTAAAAAAAAGAAAAAGAACAAAAAAAGAGCATATGTACTTGAAAGAAAATAGATGTACAAAAGAGCATGTGAAGGCAAAGTTGCTGAATTGAAGATAACTAGCCCAAAGGGTCGATTGAAGCTGAGTCTAGGGTTTTTAGCCTAAATTTACCTATCTTTTACCCACCCCAAGCCTAGCAACATTACAACCTTTTTAAAGACCTATTGATTCAAGTTTCTATGCTACCTACATTAATGGAGAGAAATTGCTATGTTAAACATATGAAGGCATAAGTTAAACTTAATGATTGCAACTCCATCTTGAATAAGGGAATAAAATCAAATTGGTAGGAATTTAGCATGTCTTTATTGAGGAAGCATTTAGTTTACTTTTGCTGTCATAATTGTTGTTGAGATTAATTTGAATGATATGTATACTTAAGTAGCATAATTATCAAACTTCTTGTTTTTGAGCATAATTAAACTAAAATAATAATTTTAGAAAGAATGTTGTTCTGAAGAAATTTTTCAAAGGTGTTTCCAAGAAACTTTTTTCAAATTTGTGCACTACTCGGGACGAGTAATGAATTAAGTTTGGGGGTTTAGAAACACGAAAATATACATACTTTTTCATGCCTTTTTTTAACTCAAATTCATGCAGTTTCGGTAAAATTCTTATCGAAAAATATATAATAATTATTATAAAATAATTAAATTACACTCAAATTATGAACACATTGATTTTTTATTAATTTTATATCAAATTTTGATTAATTTTGATTATTTTCGACAGATTTGCGCAAAGGGTGAAAAATGGCTCGGCAAACACTACTAGAAGCGCAAAACCGAGAAGCAATTTTTGAAGCATTAAGGCAAATTGATTTTTCAGCCTAAGACAGTCCAATTATGTGTATTAATTCATAATATAATTATTTTTAATTTTAATCCAATTTAATTTGGGTTAAATAAATTATTTTTAATTAATTATGAAAAGGGACCCAGTTGATCTAAATTGAGAAAACAGATCCAACCGAACACTGGGCAGCCCAAAGCCGTCCGACACACTAACCCAATCAGCTTGGTTGGCTGATTATTTGGCTTGCAAAATGGTCCTTGGAGACTCCTTCAACTTGCATTCAAACCCCTCCACTATTTATGTGTTTCTAGATTTGCCCCTATCTTAAAATAGCATGTTTGAAATCTTCAAACATGCCACATGTGTGACCGGCCATTGGGGGAGTCTTTGGCTACTGATTTTAACTAGTTTTAGTAGCCTTCCCAACCTATAAATATCCCATTGGCTGCTCACTTCAAACACATCTCAACTCTTTTCATCTCTTCACTTCTCTCTCACTTTTCTCTCTTCATTGTTCTTCATTTTCTTCCCCATTCACTTGACGATTTCACCTCTTGAAAAAGAGTCCTTCAACCACCATTTGGAGCAGCATTCAAGTGTTCGTGGAAGTCTCAGTTCAACAAGAACAAGCGGAGAATGAGAAGTGGAGCAAATTAGTCAAGCCTAGAAGAAACATCATATTTGATTCTTGTTTCCTATCCTTTTAATTTTGTTGTTGTTATGACGAACATATCTATGAATATTTGTGATGTTGATATGTTTAATTTAATTAATATGGCTTAAATTTAATTTGTGTTAAATTGACTGCATTTTGTCTATTTAATTTATTAAAATTGTGTTTGTGTTGTTATAGACCTCAGTAAGATGTTTGATTAAGTAAAACCATGACTAAGTTATTCTTGCATTATAATTGTAAGGTAACTAATGAATTAATTATTTAAATGGATTGAAATTGTAATTAATTGACACGATACTTAATCAGTGTATGTTTAATCATCTAAGGTAGCTGAGGGTTAAATTAGCAACGGTATCTAACGATACATTAGCCTTGCATAACTTGCAAGACTATTGTGATTAAACTATTTTAAGGTAGAAATACATTGTTACCTTACGTAATCTTTGATGTGCTTATGAGATTGAATTAATTGTTTGAATTGGCATAGAGATATGCACAAGAGATTATCTTAATTTCATAAGCATGTATGTGCATTAACACATTTTCTTATTAAAATTTGTTTAATCGGTTGAATTGACATAAAGATATAGTCAAGAGATAAATAGATTTTGGTAGGTAAGTATGTTCATAAGTTAGCAAATTACTGAGTTGCCGTGAATTTATTTATAACAACATGAACATGAGTTTAATAATTCTAAGTTAAGAAATGTAATTAATCTAACACAACTATGTCATCTTGATTAAAATCATCTTTTGAAATCGTGCATTAGAACTTTATTTTCTATTTATTTATATTACTTAGTTAAAAATCTTAGTTATTAATCACCTCTTAAAATCAAAATATTTTTTTCACCATAGTGTTTTAAATTGCATTCATAAATAATTCTTTTCATAGTCCTTGTGGGTACGATAACTCGACATTTACTTGTCACCTTATTACTTGTTGCGATTGTGTACACTTGCACATTTTTGTCGTTCCAATAACATGTTGATATTGTCACTGTATGCTATACTGTCACTAATCATTCATGGCATGATATTGTTGCCTAGGGTTGAGTTATTGAAGGAAGAAATTTAGGTATATAATGTAGGATAAATTCACCAATCAATCTAGTGTCAGTTCATTTGCATAGCTAATGGTGATCCATCCGTACATCTACTGGTGGTATGCCCACATGAGCTTATGCTCTTACTATTTCAGTGTGTAGGGTTGGACAAGTTTTGAGGAACTCTTATTATGGTGTGTAGGGCTAGATTAGGTAATGGATTGGACTTATTCATGGGCATGCCAACTATTAAGTGAATTCTATGAATATTGTGATACTGATTTGTACATGCACCTCTTACTTGTATGCCATTATCTACTACTTTATATGTTTTACTATCTATATGTTAAGACCATACTGTAACATCTGAAAATCGGGTTAGAAGGATTAAAGTTCGCAAGTGAGTTAGTGGTGTCGTGTAGACTCTTGTGTTTTTCTTTACATTTTAGGGGCAATGTTGAGTCTAGTGGTTCAGTGGTTAAGTGTAACTTTTTCCTTATGTCTTGGGTTTGAATCTTTGTGTGAGCTTAATAGAAATTATTTTTACTATTTTGGTTTCAAACTTTAGAAAAAAAATCTAATAAGTTGAAAGTTTCTTAGATTTTATCATGCCTGATTTTATTTAAATTTTATTTATTTAATTTTTTGTTTTAAAAATAATAATAACAAAACCTTAAATTAACTTTCACATATTTTTCCCTCACTCTCTCATGTTAGTTTCTCCCCTTCTCTTTCAAGGTTTCAAACTTTGATTTTTCTTCCCCTTCTCTTTCAAGGTTTCAAACTTTGATTTTTCTTTCTTTCTCTTTTGATTTTCACTTTTTTTCTTCCTTTTTGGTTCCACATTATTATTAATTTTCACTTAGTAAGGTTTGGTTGTTCTCTAGATTTTCGTTTAAGTTAAGTGTTGAATTGGGTAAATGTTGTCTGGTTGGGTATTACATTGGTTCTTGACTTCTTTATTCATGGTTTAAATTGGAATTCTTATAGGTTATGTATAATTAGAAAATTGAGTTTCAAGTTAGTAAGGTTAAGGTGAATCAATCGTTCGTGGGTGCTTGGAATCACTTTCTAAGGTGTGTTTCTGAAACTACTACAATTAGAGGGTCGATTTGATGTTGGTTTTGTTTTCTCTTTTTCTATCATTGAAATATATGTGTTATTTCTTTTACTACCTGATCTAGTGTAGAAACCTGGAAATAGTTTGAAAACATGTCTATCTGTAGTAATTAGAATTTTACCAACACATAAAGATGTATTTTAATTTTTTAGCGACGAAGTTATGCATAATTTACTTGTGCTATCTGGAATTAATAATTATAAAAAAAAGATTGATAATTATCGGATACATTGCAAATATTCAAAAAATATGGATAAGACATCAATTATTTAATTTGCTTAGATTTGTAAATCTTGTGTTGCTTTAGGGGTTCTTTGTGCCTTTTGAATTTTCAACATTTTAATTTAGTTAACTATTTTTGGTGGAAAAGAAGCAGTTCATTTCTTATTGTTTGAAAGGAAATATATGCTTATGTAATTATACTACTTTGAATCAAATTTTAATATCCTTAAAATAGTTGCAAAATCATTATTATTTACTTCATGAACCTCTAAGCATATTTACATGACGTTCGTTCAAGTTATTGTAATGCGATATGCTAAACCTAGTATGCGAAAATGTTTGGATGTGATGTATGGAAATTGTTTACTATTTTCTCTAATTTGAAAACTGTATATGAGTAAGTCCGATTCTGTTTCTTTTAAACTACACTAATTTGCAAATATGGTTATTTAATATGGAAACTAAATACGAGTATGTCGATTCCATAATCCAGGTGAATTTTGATATGGTTTGCATCTGCATTTGGGATTGAGATTTGTTTTCAAAGAGAAGGAAGTTCGTATTGGCAGTTTTACTGCATTATTATATTTTAGCGATCTGTTCGCAATAATAAAAGTGGCATATGACCATATTGAGGTTTGTTCGGTTGGATGGGTCCACCATAACCCAAACATTGGTGTGTAGGGGTTGGAATGGGTCTAGTATACCCTTATTGATGTGTATGTGGAATTTGTAGAGATGGTGTGTAGCGGTTGGCTAGGTGGGATTTTGTACAATTCCTCATCAGATTTCGTTATGCATATTTGTTATGTGTCTTCGTGATATTATGTGTTATTTTGATGTGATTTCTATTTATGATTCGAATTTTGATAATGTAAGTTTGTGTGGTTAGTTAACTTTGCAATCGAGGTATTACTCTATTATTGCCTTTTTGCATTTGTTTTAGACTCATACTGAGCTTTCATAGCTCATTCTCTATAATAGTCCGATTTTAGGCCTAGTCGAAACAGTGGTTTTGGGACCACAAAATTGACGTAAGAGAATCTATTTTTATTATATTTTTTATATTCTACAATTTCACGAAATGATTTCATGAAAATTTCGTTTGAAAATTTTGACGTTTGGGCACTCAACTTAGTTAAAAGGACTAAATAGTAAAAAGTGCAAAACTTGAGTTCTAGAAGCTAGAGGTGTCTAATTGTTATGAAATTTTAAATTAGAGGTCCTTAGTTGGTAATTAGACCATTGGATAAATTTTTGGACAAAAATGGACATGAAATAGGTGAAATAGAATATTTTTAAGTTAGGGGCATTTTGGTCATTTAGTAATTAAAAGAATCAAAAAGCCAAAATACCCAAAAATTTGTCCATCTTCTACCTCCATTAGCCGAACATACCATGGACACCGTGGCTAGGGTTTTGTTCAAGCTTCCAAGCTCCATAGTAAGTCTGTTCTTGCCCCGTTTTTAATGATTTTCACGTTTTTGAAATCCTTGTAACATGATCAACCTATTTCTACCAGTTATTTGAGATATGATAACGGTCTAGGTTTTGAACCATGTTAGAAATTTATTTTGATGGTTAATGGTATATTATACATATTTATGGTTAGAGAAACAACTTTTACTAAGTGATTTTCAGTGAAAATGCATAAAAGGATAATTTGTAAAAGTTGTAAAATTTGTAGTAAAAATATGTTTTAATGAAAAATGTGGGCTGCTATAGTTATGAAAATGGTTCGACTAGGCTTGTATGTTAAAGAAATTGAATAAATTTCATTTTACGAGCCTAGGGGCAAAAGTGTAAAAATGTGAAAGTTTAGAGGCAAAAACGTAATTTTACCATAATATGATTTTTGGGTCACATTGAATAATGTGACTAATAAGTGAGCTAAATGTGATATTATAGATCATGGAAAAATGAGGTTCGGAACTAGAACGAGGGAAAAACGAATATTCGACGGTTAGGTCTTTTTCTCGCTATTTTTGGTATCGAGGTAAGTTTGTATGTAAATAATACATCGATAATTTATGTTTATATGTTTATATATATATATATATATATAAATATATATATTGTATGAATTGTGTAAATGATCTAACGAATATATTTGACAAAGTTCGATAAGTGATAAGTGTGAATGAGAAATCCTGATTGAACCTTAGGAATCGAATAGGATACAAGTGACATGTCACTAGGAAATCAAGTGTTTAAGTGATTAAATGTTCTGGGTGCTAGCCTAGTACGTCCTACTAGTGGCTAGGTAATCTGGTATGTGTTGCGGATACTTGTTAGCTTGTGTGAGTAGTACATGTAGCTACGTCACAACCGTCAGCTTGTGTAAGCAGCCCGTGATTATCTCCAGAGTGAGCTCTTAAGTGATAACTGATAGCTTTAGCTACATATATGTGACACTTATGTACAAATTTTTCGAGTATTCGTTAGTATTTCGAGAGTTCAACTAGATAAGCTAAAGATGTGAAAGTGTATGCAGCTTTGTGCAAAATGGTACAGGTATGTACGTAAACCTTATAAGAAATGAGCTTGATATGTGTCCAATTTTGTTATGATAGAGATTGAGTAAGTTATGATTGTGAGGATAATAATATTTATGAAAGTTTTTATTTATATTAAATGAATGGTTTAAGTGTGTATAATAAGGAATATGAGATAAGACTTGTGTTTATTTGTCCATGCTTGTGATGTAAGAAATAAATGTTAAATTCGATTGGTGATTATGTAATTGGCTTTAGGGCCAAACTGAATTAGGATGTAGCATGCTTTATTCACACAAATTGTGATTTATCAGACATGAGAAAAAGGAAAGATTGACATAATTGCCGATTAAAACGATGATGAGAAATATGTGCTTTTGAGCGACTGAAAGACGTTAAAATATATATATTCAAAAAATGAATAATCGTAATTAAGGTGTATGTATAATGTGAGGTTAGGATTGATTGGTGAATTGTGGTATTTTGTTATAATGGAGAGCTTTTGATTTCTAAATAAATCATAAGATGTTTATTATTTACATACGAACTTACTAAGCTTTGTAGCTTACTCCCCTTCCTTTCTCATATCTTATAGGGTTGTAAGCTAGCTTGAGTTGAAGATCGCCAGAGATGCTATCACACTATCAAGCTATCAAGTAGGGTAAATGAGTGCAAACCTTTGAGTTTATGGCATGTATAGGGACTTAGTCATTTTGTGTATGTGTTAATGATATGGCCAAATGTATTGGCTTGCAATAATTAAGGATTTGATTGGTTTGCCACAAAAAAATTGGCTTACATTGGCTAATTGGGTTGTAAACCTATTTATATGTGCATGCACAAGTTATTTCCTTTCTTGATGAGTGAATGCCATGTTCAAACCATGATTGTGGGTGTTTGATTGACAATTAATGTTGTGTTCAATGCTATAAAGATGTATAAGTATGTGAATAAAGTTGAGGGTGGCAAATGGCTTGGAAAATAGCCTTAAAGTTGTCCACACAAGTAGACACATGGGCGTGTGTATAGGCCGTGTGTGACACACTGTCAGCCCCATGGGCGTGTTGATAGGCTGTGTGTCCCCTGCACCCTAATTTTGTAAAATGGAATGTCTAATAGTAAACACACGGGCAGAGACACGGTCGTGTGTCTCAGCTGTGTGAAGGACACGGCCTTATGACATGGCCGTGTGCCTAGGCCGTGTGAAGTTTACACCATAAATGCAAAAATTAACTTCGCCACACAGCCTAACACACGGGTGTGTGACTTGGCCTAGCATATAGGTGGAGGACATGGGCGTGTTCTGAACCACACGGGCGTGTGTGATCTCACGGCCTGCCCACACGGGTGTGTGACTCTCCAAAACATGAAATTTTTCTAAATGTTGTAAAAGTTTCAAAAGTTTTCAATTTAGTCCCTAACCACCTTCAATGTATGTTTAAGGCTTCGTAGGCCCATAATAGGGACATTATGAATATGTTTGAAAAGTTTTAAATTAGACACAAATTTTATGATTCGAAATTGTATGTGTAAGTATGTTTAAGTCCGGTAATGTCTTGAACCCTGTTCCGGCGTGGATACGGGTAAGAGGTGTTACATTCCCTTTGTTTTCCCTTTCAGGTAATCTGCGAGCTTAGGTGTTGGACTCAGTGAATCAGAGGTCTCAGAGCTACGTTAATTTCTTGGTTCGATTTTATAAGTTTTTTTGTTAAATTCAATAAATTATTTTCAACAGGTTTGTAAGTAAACTGTGGTATGAACTTTGTTTTTCGACTTTTTGAAAAATTGTGGATTTTTTATTTTGAACTATAATTGTGATTCCATGCATAAAAATTTAGCTAACTAATCGCTTGGTTTTTAAGAGATAATTTATGGTTTCTATTTAAAAGTAAATAACAAATTTTTCGTTACTACATTGATTTCGAAATTTTGGATTAACAGTTGGTAAAAGAAGTAATTGCAAACCGAATAAGGACATTTTGATAAGGTTTTTATATTATTTCATCGTAT
The DNA here is from genome assembly GCA_020496765.1 of Gossypium stocksii. Taxonomy (NCBI): domain Eukaryota; kingdom Viridiplantae; phylum Streptophyta; class Magnoliopsida; order Malvales; family Malvaceae; genus Gossypium; species Gossypium stocksii. The sequence continues at coordinate 52,289,709 of CM035624.1, forward strand.
AATGGAAATCACTTGAAAACCTAAGTAAAGTTTGTTACTAAATCTTGTTAAGTTCAAGCAATGAGGTTTTTGAAAAATTTAAGGTGATTCCAAACGAAGTTTTGTTTTGGGCCATTTTGGTGGCCAATGTAACTTCCAGAATTCGATCGTAACTTTTAGGCCATGTTTTGGAGTGTTACACATACTGAGCCTTATAGCTCACTCAATTTTTCCATCTTTCCTAATAGCTCATGAAGTTAGGGCTTGGACTCGGCATTCAGAGCTTTATAAATAGTTTTGAACAAAAGTATTTTAAACTTTATTATATAAACTCTGTTAGGTTTTTTCCCCTATTGTTTTAAATGGATTATGGCCTGGACTTAGTTTTTCATTTGGATGTTTTATTTGGGATTTAGCATTACAGGTTTTAATATCAAACTTGAACATGGCTAAGAACTTTAGGATTGTTAAATTATTTTAAAACGGTTCAAATATGATTTTTCTAACAACTTTGGAACTAAAGCTAAAAGAACAAGATAACTAAATTAAACTGATGTTTTCCTAAAACGGGTTAAATTAATAAGTATTTTTGAAACAAAAACAAAATGGTTTTCTATAAAGCAATTTTCATAGTTTTGACAAAAAGTATCGATACACTGGCATCTGGTATCGATACTTGACCAAATAAATAGTTTTCAAAACAAACAGAATGTCAAATTCCTATTGATACTTATAAAAGTATCAATACCGATTGATCACATTTTACAATTTTCAAAATTGGCAGAATGTCTAAACCATATTGATACTTAAATAAGTGTCGATACTTTTCTAGTTGGTATCGATACCCATTTGTAAAATTTGGAAGTTTTGCAAATTAGTCCTATTTCATGCTCGAGTTATTAATGTTTCTCCTTGAATGACCGTTTTAGATTATATGAACTAAAATTAAGAATTGTATAATTTGAAATCCTTATGAAATAGGCTTTCTGACTTTTTTTTTGATAACTGAATGTTTTACTAGGCCGTTTCGATGGGTAGTGTGACTTCCATAATTTAGCCATAACGTTTAGGCCGGGTTGTGGAGGTTACACACCAATTTAGCACCCAGTGCCTCATCAGACAATGTCGAAGTAAATAGTTTGCGCCCAACACTCATCACTGTGTTTTGCACGCAATGTCTCATCAATATAACAGAAGTAAAAGTTGTGCCCAGCTCTAATCAACACTTAGTTGAAGTAACTCATAATCTATCTATCCTATGGCATGCCAACTATATCCAACTCTGCCAGAACAATTAATAAGGTAACCAATAATCAAATTTCTTTATAGATCGATCATCATTTTATCGATCTCAATATCCTCAATTCATCAATCAAGACATCATTTAATCTATAGCATAGCATAATTCATTTAAATACTAAGTCAATTTCACAAATTCATCAATTTATACTATTTTCAATTGTATTCAATTTAGTCCTCTATCTCGATAATCAAACATAACCATATCAATTTGATTCAATTCAACTAATCAATCTCATACTGAAATTCATTATATTCAATTTATCAGTTAATTTGTTATTTCTTTATGATTTAGTCCATATATCACCTATTTGTATCAAATCATAAACAATCCAAATTTCAAGTAACCATATTTACATTTATAAATTAAATGCATAACAATTTAAAACAAACATACCATATTAACTTACCTGATTAAATTAGCAATCTAAAAGAACTAATCAACAATTTTGTCTTTTTCCTAATTAATTTTGATTTTGTCCAATTCTTGATTTATACAATTATTCAATTCAATTTATCAATTCTAAACATCTTATATCATCCTATTATAAGCATATGTTAGTTCAATTTTATTATTCAATTGCCTTAAAAGTTTTACATTTTATTCAATTTAGCCCCTAAACTTGAAATTGCTATAATTTTCAAATTTGAGCTTCAATTTTTAAAACTGATCTCAATTTCATCCTTCTATAGCCCTCTATAATCTATAAATATAGAAATTTCATCGAAATATTTACACTTTAATTCTTATGTTCAAAACTAACAATTTTCACTTTACAAATTAGTCTTATTTTTCATATCTAAGTTTAAAATCTAACAATTTAGTACCAAAATCTTCAATATTCAACAATGGAAACATTTTTCAACTTCAAAAATTTTACAAATTGATACTCGGATTAACTAAATCAAGCTCCCAAAACTTCAAAAACATAAAAATTACAACCAAAAAAAAAAAAAAAAAAAAAAAACTAAATTGAGCTTAAGAGTAAGCTTCAAAAATGGCTTCCCTAAGGTTGTTTAATGGTTTCGGTGTAGAGGAGAGAAAAAACCTGATGGCTTTTAATTTTAGGTTTTTAATTTTAGGTTTATATAGTGTAATTAGTTTATTAATTAACTAATATTAACTTAATTAACCTTAATTAGTTAATACTAAACATAATTAGCTAATTCGGTGGATGAAAACTAGTCTCCACCACCATTTAGCTTTATACTTATTGTCTAATTGCACAATTGGTCCCTCAATTAATTAAAAATTCATACTAATTAGCTTTGACCACTTTTACAATTTAATTCTTATACCTTAATTAACTATCCATTTGATAAAATTAAGGGACCAAAGTTTAATTAACCTTAATACTAACCTTGTAAATATTAAAAGATAATATTTATGGACTCGAACATCATAAATGGGGTTCTAAAACCGCTTTTCTGACACCACTGACTTTTGAGTCGTTACAAACCCATTTTAAATATAACTAAAAAATGAAGTATTTTGAAACTTAAAGACGTATCCAAAACTCAATGTTTCTTATGTGCTCATGTATCTTCTTTTATATAATATTAGTTTATTTCCCGTGCAATACACAATTGTATTGTATTTAATAATTATAATATATTAAAGGGTTAGTATTTGGTACACTAACAATGTAATTTTTTTCCAAAAGCAGCATTAAAAAACAAATATGCATCTCTTTTTTAAAAATATTTATTTTTTTAATATTTTACTATACTCCTATCTAACTCTACTTGTGGAGTCTAAAAACTTCAGTGACAATGTACAAAATATTATCTATTTATTAAATTAGTTCATATTATTTTTTAAAAATTCAATAGAACTGGAAATAAAGTATTTTAAAAATATATATGTGATATTAAAATAGTTTTAAAAGTACATATACATATTTAATTCTATTATTAAAAATTTTAAGAATATTTTAAAAAATATGTGGATCACATTTATAAATATCTATATATATGACATATGATAATTTAATATGATATATGATATAGATATTCTTGTCATTATGAATATGCACATCATATTAGTAAAATATTTTTTGATATTCTTTATTCAGAAAATATTACATAAAATTGTTGTATATATTAATATTATTTTTGAAAATAAAATCCATTGCATTTATTATAAAATATGTAGAAATATTTTAGATTGGAGCACATACACTATGAAGTCATATCCATGTAAGATTACTAGAAGCCGTGACTTTTGTACTTGTTGTACATGGAGAAACAAAATATTTACTACTAAATGAACAATCGTTTTAAACCTTGGGCTTTATATTATATTGTGTCCATTAGTCTTCAACCTTCTTTTCAATTTTTATTTTCCTTCATTTATGATTATTTTCTGCTTTTCTTTCATTTTTTTATTTATTTTTAATAATCATATAGAATTTCTTTCTTTTATTTGAATTGAAGAAAAAAACGAAAAATCAAAACTGTTTTTTGAAAATCTTTGAACATTTCTTAAATATGCAAATTGCAATTTCTTTGGAAGCCTTGTGCTCAAAGAAATTAAGAGGAAAAGATAAATATCTATCTCGGCTGGTTAAAAGAGAGATTGGGCCACTAGTCCTGAAGATAGTGAGAAGTTCCGAGTCCATAAGAAAGCATGATCCATGCAGAATAGCACCTAATATATATAAGTTTATCATTTGCTTGCTCATGCTGCTTTCTCTCACCTTCTATGATTTAAATCCGGTGAGGTGAAGTGAAGATTGGTTGGCATAGATGTTGTTATCGAGACATAAAATGCGTGCATGTGCTTAATACGCAATGTGGCAATCGTCTGTTCAGAAACAGCCTTAAGATTATCAAACACAAGAAAATGGCAAAGCCTTACACATATATCTTTTATATGTTCACCCCCTATTCAAAAACAAGGCGGTGATCGCATTATGATCAGCAGGATCTAAATTACAATATACTTAATACGCTATAAAAGAAAATGGAAAAAGTTGAACAACCTATTGACCCAAAGCCTTAGAACTCAGAAGCAAGCACACTTCTTATCCACTCTAGTTTTTCTTTTATTCCTGCACCTCAGCTCAAAAAAACTATGAGGTGATCTTTATAATTTCCCATGACATGAGACAATTAAGGAGAAAAACTAGAAAAAGGAGGAACAGAAGTTGCTGCTTACCCTTAATTATTGTTCAGGCCTTTATTTACGGAAAAGACCCTTCAAGGGAGACGTAGGAGTCGTCGGAGATTGTCAGTGGCTCCATCATCGACTCCTCCACCAGCTTCAGCCTTGCAGCCAAGCTTTGGTCTAAGCGAAAAGCTGGGCAAAGGCAAGCTGCTAGGTGGTGGAGAGAGTGTAAAGATAGAACTTGAAAGCCTCTCCAAATCTCTCGCAGCCGCCTGGGGTCCTCCTGATGCCATGACAAAGGGCTTACTAATTGCACCTTGTGCTTTTTTTCCCTCCGTTGGTCTGGTTTGAAGTTTCTTTGGCTCTCCTACTGATTTCCCACTGAGTTGCTTCGATTTTGATCTCTTTGGAGGGGTCAGAGATTGGTCTTTGTATCTGTTGCTTTTGAGGTTAGATGGAAAAGATGAAAGGATTGGGGCTCGAGAAGGGAGCGAAGTATGAAGAGGTTTATTAGGGAGCGGAAGTGGAAGGAGAGGTGGTTGCTGCTGAGCCTGATAGAATGGATAAGAGAAGGAAAGAGACGACGGGGGAGCCAAAAAGAGGCCTCCTCCTCCTCCTCCTCCTCCCCCATGGATGATGCTTGTGTGAGCTCCACTACTATGTCTCCTTGGAATGTTCTTGAGTTGCTTGTTTGGAGAAACAGGCTTCTCAGCTGAAGATGACAAGAAAATCCCATCCATAATACTACTGGGTTTTGCTTTGGCAAACAAAAAGAGGCGATGATCTTCGAAATAATATGATCAAAAGCCTGAACCCAAAAACATGTTCAAGATATATATATTTCAGAGGAAATCTTTACAGATTTTCTCAGTGAAAGGTAAAAAAGAAAAAGAATATTGGTTAGGAAATGCTACTGATAAACAGAAAATAGATACAAAATCGATTTCGATCCCAGAGGGATCCGAAATGGTTTGGATTTTTAATTTATTTTACTTTTCTTCTAGACTTTCATGTGTTTTAAAGTCTGTGCCTCTTTTTATACAAGTAATAAACTCCACGTCTCCAACGGCTACTTTATTTTTTATTGTAATTTACTTTTAGTTAAAATTGTCTGTTAGGCCCTATACTTTTGATAAAATTTGAGATTTATTCTCTATACTTAAAAAGTTAGAAATTAAGCCCTTTAACTGTTTTGATCTAAAAATCCCAATTCAATCATTAAAATAGTAAGTATTTTTTGTCAAAATTTGCCAATTTGAGGTGCTGATTAAGTTGCCCTCATGATACATGTCATATGAGTGAAAATAAATTGAAAATAAACATTTTAACATATGATAATTATTGGGTTAAGATTTTTAAATTGAAAAAGTAAGAGAATTGAACTTTTAAATTTTAAAATATAGGGAGTAAATATCAAATTTTATAGAAATGCAGGGACTAGTAACATACTTTGTCCTTTACTTTTTTTCATTTTCTTTGTAATAAAAACGTTACCACGGACTCCTAATTTACCGACAGCCATTGCAGTCCAAGACTTGGGAAACACTGTTGGGCGGCAGCCGTCAATTCGATTTACGCCGTTGGATCGAATAATTAGAAATAGCCGGTGAGGAGATACCAGCCGTTGATCATTCCCTCGGGCTCTAGGATGTTGGTCTGGTTTGAAAGGGACTTGAAAGAATCCTAGCGATACACGTATCCCACTTGGCGGGACCCAAGACTATTTTATGACCACCACATGCAAGAGCAACGCATAAATAGAAATAGTAGTAAAATATTACATATTTTGTGTGATAATACAGTGCAAGACCTTAAGGGATTGGTATACGTGGCAGCAGGCCAGCCAGTCTTGATGAGAATTTCCGGTCCATGATTGGTCGGTGCCATGCACGTGACCTTCATTCAAGTCTATTAATTTTTATGTAAACGATGTATAACGTCTGTCCATTTAATGGAATAGTCTCTGTTATCCCAAATCATGGAATTGCTTAATTTGAATTGAATTCAATGTTTCTCTTTTTACTTGCTTAATCACATCGAATCTCATAAGAATTCGTGACCATTTTTAAAATATATATTAAAAAATATTACTTAATTTAATCGGTAAAAGTGAAGGTTTTAAGTTCAGAGTTTTATCGTGCTTAATTTATATTTGTAAGTTTTTAAGTTTCATCATATATGAGAGTTTTGGTTCAGTTAGTCATAATTAGTTGGTTTTAGTTTAAATCATATCAATTTTTAATCTATTTATGTTATAATAGTTTGATTGTACAATCCTTTTATGATAGTTTAATACTTGTAATTATTTGGACTTGTATTTATAATTATATTCTACTTGTTACAATTCATAAATATATAAAAAAAAAGAACTGAAAAGATATATATTTGTATTTTGTGCAATAATCATATTCATGGTATTATATATTTGTATGAAATTTTATATATTTATAATTCCTTTATATAAAAATTTTCATTATTTAATATTTAAGCATTTGGCAAAGTTGGTGTCACTCTTAGTTAGGTCACTAACTCAGTAATGAAATGATAGAAATATCTTTCTTTTAAACTATAATATTATTGCGATGCCATTTTGTCTTTTCATACTTTTATAAGTAAAATGACATTGGACACCCCTATATCAGGGATCAATTTATATTTTGTCCCCTCTATTTAAAAGATGGGTAAATTAATCCTTGGACATTAGATTAAATGCAAAATGATTGTTCTATTAAAAATTCAATCAAATTCTTCTATTAAAAACTAGTCATTGTATATCAACATAAGGTACACATGGCACGTCACGTGTCACTTTCTAGTTATTCAGTCAACCACGCAAGTTTTTAACGTACAAATAAATGAATTTTTTTAACAGAAAGGACCAATTTGCTCTTTGATTTAACGTATAAGGACTAATTTATCTGTTTTTTAATAGAGAGAGAAAAATGTAATCTAACTCCTAATATAAAGACTCCATGATACATTTACCTACTTTAATATTATTTTTAAATAAAACAATTAAAAACCATAAATCCAAAAATTAAACATATATTCAATAATATTAAAATATGAATTCATCATCAATCTATTTTCATTAATATATAAATTTTAAAAGAAAATACTTTTAAGGAAAAAATCTAATTTATATTATTCTCATATTATACTTGTTTCATATAATCATTTTGTATCTAATTCTAGTTGACATTATTAAAATGAGTGTCAATTTCATGTTAACATCACCATGTTATCTTTTTTATATCATAATCATATTCAATGTATTAAATATTGGTACAAATTTAACACATCACTAATTATTTTTTAAATGAAAAATATAATTATTTTACTTACATTTTTAACACCTTCGTGCATTTATGTTGTGTCATCTAGTGTTCATGTTGAACTCACATTTATATTGTGTCTATTCGTCGATAAATTTATATCAATGATCGAAATTATCCAAGATTTCTGAGTGTAAATAATGTTTTTTTAGAAATATAATAGATAAATATTTAAATCACACACATAATTAATCATATTTACAAATGATTTAATTTATAAAATATTTTTATCAAATTCCTCACAAGGTTTATTGAAGCCGTAATAACAAATACATAAAAATATTTAATGCAATTTAAAATAATTATAATATTAAAAAATAATCGAGTTTTAACTCGGTTGGCATGGACATTGTTATCAATGTAAAACAACGTAGCTCAAGCGTGCTAAAAACGCATTTATTCTCCTGTTCAATGATTGAGAAAGAGTTATAAGTAATAGAGACAATTTATTGAGGACTAAACCTGTCCAAGGGCTAAATAACTCACCTAGCATGATAGACCTGACCCGATTAAAACTCGACTTGAATAAGGATTTTTATATTTCAACCTGACCTGCATTTAATTTGAATAGTTAAAAATATTTTTAAAGTAAAATTTAATTATAAAAAATATATAAAATAGTAACTAAAATATATTTTTAAAATTTTATTAATTTTTTAATAATAAAATGGATTTTTTAAGAAATCAAGTCGAAAATAGACCTGAGCTAAAAACCAAATTTTAACTTAACCCAATCAAGAAGTGAGTAAAGCCGGAAATGTTGATTAAGACTGGCGATATTTCTTCCACTGCGGACAAAAATTGAAGTCTTCTTCCCCAGCACCGAAAGATATATATCGAATATTTCAGCCATTAGCTACAATTAGTATCTTAATATTATTTTTTTTCAGTAGACAACAGTAAGTGCCTAAAAAAGCTTTTTCTTTTAAAGTTTTATATAAAGTACCGTGAATGGGAATATTAACTAGCAGCTACAACCTTACTTATTTTTCATACTTTACAAATTATACTATAGGAAGGAGATGTTATTATTAAGGCTTGAATTCTTATTTTTTTCTATTATTTATGATTTATAAAGATTAATTCTTTTAAATTTTATAATTATTCCTTTTAATAATGTATTAATATCTAATTTTAAGAAATGCACAGTGTTAATTAGATTCACCCCATACAAAATACGGTAAAAATATTAATATTGGGTATTTGATTCACAAAATGGAAAATTATTATAGTTTGATGTTTAGATAAATAAAATTGAGTTGAGTTGGTAATATCATATTACCAATAACTTGTAGATTTGGTAATATTATTGCCTCCCAAAATGAAAACTAATAAATACTAATTACAGCTAAATTTTGTTTATTTCCAACTGAATCAACATGTATTAATATTATATTTCTCCAACCAAACCTATTAAAGAGTTATGATGAATAGATGCATAGCATAGCTTGGTTTGAAATGCAGGCTGCCTAACATGGAAACTAATTTAAGAGTGGCAGGCAGCAAGCTGTATACAACAATAGTGGAATTGCCAAAATGGATGCCATTGCCAACCTACCTAGCAGATATGTGGCGGTACCAACAGTTGACCTATTCATTTATGATTATACAAAACTTATGGTTCTCCTCGCTCTCTGCTCTCATGCTACCTTCAATTTCAAGTTTTACCTTTTCTTTCTTTCATATGCACCTAACAGTCATTATGCCGCCTACTTCATTCATTCATTCCTTTTTTTCTTTAAAAACATATTGGTCCTAAAACGTTGTCATCTTGCACTAGTATTTGATTTTGTTGAAAAAGATGGAAAGGGTAATTAGTGTTTGAGGGAGTGCTGACTCTTTGGACCACTGTAGTAGGTTGAGGCAGTTTTCGTATTTGTGTCATTGGTTATTTATTTAATTGTGTTTATGAGTTGTGTTGATTATATAAATGATATTTAACTCATTAATGAAGTTTATTGAGTATATATATTTGGAGAATCAAATCATTTCTATCTAATTCCTTGGATTGTAGATATTAAATCGGATTGGAGTGTTGCATTATTAACTGCCAAGAACATTTATTTATCTTTTCATTATTATTATTATATTATAATCAATTTATATAGTGGTTGTTTTATCGGGATTGCAATAGATCTTATTTAGGTTAGCAAGTCTCAAATTTTATAAAATCGAGAGACTTGTATAGGTTATTGTATTGAAAGATTGAACAGTTAATCTATCATTACGAGGAACGTTATATTATGAATGCATTTTAATGGTAAAACCTTTTGTATTGTGGTTTTATTTACTAAATTCACATGGATGAATTTAGCTATAATAGTTTCATTCTTTAAGGTACAAATGTGAGGAAATTGTAACAAGTAAATGATTAAAATCACTATTGTTAAAAATATAAAATATTTCTCACTAAATTAAACTCCATAAATATAGAATAACTGAATTGTGTAAATAAATTTTATATCTCCTATTTATTTTTTGTTTTACGCCGTGCTTGTTGTAAAACAAATTATTTTAAAACTTCATATTTAAGTGTATTATTAGGCTTTTTTTATGGCAACTTGGTTTTATAGCTTTCTAAAATTAAACTTGGCTCGTAATGGATCCGAATATCAATATTTAAGATAATAGGCGGTGACGAGTAATTACCGGTTAAGATACACCGACCAAAATTATTCAAGTCGTTTTTGGTGATCAAATTTGTTCATATTTTTTTTTATATTATAGGCGGCCTTTAATTATTTGGGTTTCCTGTCGAGCTGAAATAGCATGGAAATTTAGGAGTAAAATAAAAGGGCAAGAGGCCATTAAAAAAACACACAAAACAAATAAATAAAAAGCTGTAAACTTGATGCCAACAAACGAGTCAACTAAACAAACGCCGATCATGGGTTTCTTGAAAGAATTGGTAAAATTCCAAGAAAAAAAATGTCCATGTCTTTTAAGAAAAAGAAAAGGAGAGGCAAGGGTTAGGGTGGATATCAAATTATAATTTTTACGATAGTACAAATATAATTTTATTATTTTAAATATTTATATTTTTATAATTTTTTATTATTTTTAAGGGGGTTAAAGTACAATTTTACTTTTATTAATTTAAAATTTTTAAAAAAATTAAAGGGTCTAAATGAAAAATTTTTCATTTTAAGGAGAGCTGGGCCCCTGCCAACCCCCTAGCTGTGCCCCTAGCTATGCCCCTGGCCTTGAATTTAAAAGTATGGTGGTCAGACCCGTTGTTGTATCCCCTTTTTTTCAGTAATCCAAATTTTTTGATTAATTACGAAAATGACTCAACTTAAAAATCATATATGTAAATGACTTGATTTCTACAATGCTTGTTGGTGCTGCCAAACACATCGGCAGCATCGACCCCCCATCATCGGCCAATTATTGCTTCTTCTTTTTTTAAAAAAATAGTGGTGCCACCTGATAAATTGGCGGTGAATTGAAGTGTGATTATATAAAATGTTTAGGGACTTGATATAGCAATTACCCTTTTTAAATTGGTTGAAAAAAAGGGTGTTGTTTGCCAACATGGCAATACCAATGCATGTTAGTTCTATCTCCTTTGAAATTAAATTTAAATAGTCCTTATCATAAAATTTTTTTTTGTTTTCAACAGTGACTCCATTCCCATTGGCGGCACCACCCCTCATCATACCCAATGATTGTCAGTTTTAAAAAAATAATTTTTTTTTTGTGTCGCCATTCCCATTAGTGGCACTAGTATGCATTTTTCCACATACCCGTTAAAAATAAGGATATTATGGGGGGAAAATAAAAATAATATTTTAGTGGGTACCGTCATTCTCTTTGGCGGAACTAGATAATTTTTTTAAGAAAAGCGTGCCAAAGAAAAAAAAAGTGTTAGAAAAAAGAAAAAAATATGTATACTTTTTTACATCGTCGTGCTCATTGGTTGCACCCATATAAAAAAATATATTTATTTTATTTTGGTATTGCCAGGCTGTGTGGTGACACTAGTGTCAGAAAAAAATTGAATATTTTTTGTGTGTCGCCCAACTGTCTGGTGGCACCACCCAATATATATACATTTTGTTTTGGATTTTGTTGAAGTTTGCTTGCTTTAATTGTGTAAGAGAGAAAAAAACAAAAAGATTTGTATTTAGTAGAAGAGAAAACAAATTATATTGAAGATGTATAACTAAATGATTTTAGTATATGTTCATTTCGATGGGGCAATTATACCATCAACTGAAGTTGGTTGTGTATTTGAAGGTCGCCAGAAAGTAAGGATGAGATTTAATAATACTATAAAAGTGGAAGAACTGAAATGAAAGATCAGTGCAAAAATAGCTTTCCGTTGTAGGAAGGCAATGTCAAGATTATTCTACAATTTCCAATTTCCTCAAATTTGTTGAAATTTACGGAGATGAAACTTTTAAATGATGATGACTTGGGTAATATGATCTCACTTTATTGCTCGACTAGGAACGTCAATCCCCAAGAGTTAAGCTGTTTGCTCAATTAGTCGATTTAGAGCACATTCAAAATGTCACTCCAATAAGTCAACATCATAGGTTTGACTTTGATTTTAATGTCAAATGGGCAGATTAGTCACGTTGTGGAAGGATATCGCAATGAACCGAAAATCCAAACTATGGTGGGAGTTCATATAATAACCCTATTCTAGGTACTTGTCTAGAGATACATCTAGAGGTGATGGGAAACAATGCAGATGGTGAAGAAGGGTCCAATAATGATGATCATTTTCATCATGATGGTGAAGATTTTAATGACTCTGATCTAGATGGGGTCTCAGACATTATCAACGATGAAGGCACGGAGGAGGGTAAAGATGGACACCCCCTTTCGTTTGGGAACCCGAGTTGTGACATTGTTATATGGAGTGACCTTAGGGCCCACATGATGAGCATAGACCTCGATACAATGCTTGCACTAGAGTTATCTGAGTACCCAGATATAATACCTGCTCACTGATTGGTGACATATTTGGAGTTGGAAGGGTTGTTCGTAGGGCAACAATTCGTGAACAAGGTAGACTGCATATTTTCCATCAAGCGATACAACATAAAGGTGTCAATGGACTACAAAGTCACAAAATTTACACCGACCTGTTAGAGAATGTTGGAAGGTTAAAGAAGGGTGCAACTAACGAGTTCGGGCTGTATTTATACAGAGGATTCAACAGTGGACAATTTGAAAATTAGAAGGGCCCCATACATGTACTCCTGTATGTATGACGCAAAATCATCGCAAACTGGATGCAAAAATAATATGCAATTGTATCATACCACTGGTGAAAGAGATTCCTACCATTCATGTATCGGTCCTTATTATCGACATGCAAGCTTGGTTCCAATATAGGGCATCGTATAGGAAAGCATGATTGGCCAAACAAATGACCATGAAGCAATTGTACGATGACTAGGATATGTCATATAACAAACTTCAGACGTGGATATCTACCATGCAAGAGTACATGTTAGGTGTTGTCTTCGATTTGCAAACGTTGTCTTGTTACAATTCAGAGGATGAGCTACAACCAGGGAGAAAAATTTTTCATGGCTTGTTCTGGATGTTTAATTCATGTGTTAGGGCCTTCTCCCATTACAAGCCACTGGTGTAGGTTGATGGTACCTAACTTTATGGTAATATATACATACTCCTGATTACGGTGGCACAAGGTAGTAACTGAAACATACTACCAATCGCCTTTGCCATCGTGGAGTTAGAGAACTTCGTATCATGGCAATTTTTCCTGACCAACTTGCGAAGACATGTTAGGCAAGACAACCTTTGCATTATGTCCAACAAATTGAAGGGACTAGTTGCCTCCATTAGACATTTGAGGGTTTCGTGGAGATCTATCTAGTGCATCCACCACATCGACGTCAACTTCCATCGAGAATATAAAAATAAAGACTAGTGCAAACAACTCGTGAACATAGGTAAAATTCAATTTTTATTTTTTTATTTTTAAATAATTTGAAGTACTTTTACAAACTAAAATGAATGATAACGTGTTATATTTGAATACATATGCAGGGTACGAGCTAGAACCATACTATTTCATGTACAAGTTGGCAAGGCTTGAGGTTGATATGGAAGGGGCAATTGGTTACTCCTTTCCGGAAGTGGTCGGGTAGTACGGAGTCGTGGTAATGAGCTCAAATATTCGATGGCGGGTATCGATATGGTCATTTGATGACCAACCTCATAGAGGTGTTTAACTCTGTCTTAAAGCGTACACGTCATTTTCCAATTTTAGTTGTTTTCTCATCTACGTTCTATAAGCTAGAAACATTGATGCCAAGAATGGGGTTGAGATAAGTTAAGCAGATGGAGGCATGACATCTGTAAGTGGAAAAGGTTAAAAAGGACATGGACAACAACGCTTGGAGAGCGAGGTCAATAAATGCATAAATATATTCCCAGAACTTGAAAACTTTCGGGGTGATAGAGTACATCGATCGCTGCGCGGGGGTCCTAGCTAGGTCCTACGGAGTTGATATTTGAAATAGTCTATGCGAGTACAGGAGGTTTCAAACCATTCTGTACCCATGTGCGCATGTCGTTACAGCATATGCAATCACTAATTTGAATGTTGAACAATATATTAATGATATGTACATGCTGAAACACACATTGCATATTTGGGATAACAAATTTCCCATACTATAAGATGTCTCAACATGGGAAGTGCCTCCGACTACATTTGAGTTGTTGTCACACCAGGGACTACGTAGGGTACCCAAAGGTCGACTGGAGATCACCAGGATTCATGGTGACATAGACGTCAAGGAGACAGTCAAACCAAAGCATTGTGGGTTATGCAGAACAATCGGAACAAGTGCTCGTATCGAAACTACCATGCTAGTCAATCTTCACGATCGGGGGGATCTAAAATGATATACTTGATGTTCCATTGTACTTTCAATATTTTTGTTGCATTTTTTGTGATTCTTTTATTTATTGCAATTATTTTATTTTTAAAATTTTAAATTTGTAAATATATATATAATAATGTATTATTTCATACTTACAATTTATGTGACCAAATTAAATATTTTAATTTAAGTCATTAGTTCAAGTTTAAAATTTTTTTAGTTCAAATTGTTTCATATTAAAATTATTAAGTACTTAAATGAAGTTTTTATATTAAAATTTTGTCAAACATTTTTACCAAGTTAAAAAGTGCTTCGAGTAATAAAAGTAACAATACCTAAAGTTGGTATCGATACCAATTTTGGCTTCGATGTTTTGAGAAAATGAAAAATAAACCAAGGTATTAATACCAGGCCATAAGTATGGATACCCATATCTGGTATCGATACTAAATTTATAACATCCTATACCCAACCTAGTTGTCAGGTTTGGGTATTAGATGGTACAATAACCCAAATCACTAAACGATATTTCTAGTTTTGCTTTGATTACATACTTAAACAACTTAAATTTCAAAATCTAACCAATATTAAAACTTATACAGAAGTAGTGATAATTTATTACAACTTTGACTCCAACATCTATTTATAAAATTTTAAATAAAAGTTTAATACAAATATAATCAACTTAATCCCTGAGGCATGGCCTCTAGGGGTGCCTGTAACACCCTACACCCGACTTGGTCGTTCGGTCCGAGCTATAGGATGTCATATTCATCGTTGGAGCTACTACGATCAATTTTATTCAATTTTAAATCACTGTAAGATTTAATTCAATCAAACGAACCTTAATCACAATAACTAACCATTTATGAGATTTATACAAACTCAAAAAAGCTCCAAGAACAAATTCGATGTTGAATAAGGACCAAACATCCATCATAAGATACCAAATTCGATAGGAGCATTCACTTAAGAACAAACCAGACTAGACTTAACTAGGTACATACCAACTTAGAATAAAAACAGAATATAAAAACATTGATAAATTTGAGATTGTTGACTAGATGTTAAAGTTGTAGTTCAATTATCTTGAATTATACCTAAACTGCATAAGAACAACAAACCGTATGTTGATCAATGACACTTTGTAACAGTTCGAATTACGGCCTAAACGGAACAGTGGTTTCGGGACCACGAATCTGAAGTAAAAAATTTTATTGCAATAAAGTTTTTAGGTTTATAATATAATTGAGTGCATGTGTAAAAATATCGTAAAGAAATTTTAGCGACAAAGTGCCCAATTTGAATATTAAGACTAAATTCCAAAGGTTGCAAAATAAGTGTTCTAGAGGCTTTTAGTGCTTAATTGTAATGCATTTTTAAATTGGAAGTCCTTATTTAGTAATTAGACCATTATATGTCATGATGGACAAAAATGGACATGGAAGGATAAAATTTTAAAGAAAGGCCTTAAGGGCATTTTGGTCATTTGATTAATAAAATAATAAAAAGGGAAAAATCAAGTCAAAATTGGTGTCCATCTTCTCTCCTTGGCTGAATTTCACAAGGGTAGCCATAGTTAGGGTTTGGCCAACTTTCAAGCTTAATAATAAGTGCATCCTAGCCTCGTTTTTAATGCTCTTTACATTTTTGAAGTCGTTATTACCCGATTTACCTATTTCTACCACTAATTTGAGCTAGGGTTCAAGTTTAAAAATCTACCCATGTATGACGTGCATGAATTTTGATGTCTAATGGTAGGAAATGAATGTTAGTCGTGTAATAAATGACTTTTACTAAGTGATTTTTGGCGAAAACGTCCATAAGGACCTATTTGTAAAAGTTGTAAAATTGGTGGTAAAAATATCAATTAAAAGAAAATGTGGGTTGTTACAAGCATAAGATAGGTTCGGCTAGGCTTGTGTTTTGAGAAAAATGAGTACATTTCATTTTACGAGCCTAAGGACTAAAGTGCAAATAAGTAAAAAGTTAGGGCAAAAATGTAATTTTACCTTAATGTATTTTTGGGTCACCTTGAATAATGTGATAATTAAATGAGTTAAATGTGTCATTATAGATCAAGAAAGACGAGGAATTGACCTAGATCGGGGAAATGGCAAAGTTATGGACTAAATCGCAAAATTTGCTATTTTTGTACCGAGGTAAGTTTGTATGTAAGTAACACATCGTTTAATTTATGTTATATGTTGTGATAGTGTATGAATTGTGTAAATGACTTATTGAATGTATTTGACAAAGCTTCGATAAGTGTTAAGTGAGAATCCCAGTTGAACCTTAAGAATAAAATAAGATACGAGTGACATGTCACTAGGACCTTAAGTGTGATTATGTGATTATGTGACGTCTGGGTGCTGCTCTTGTATGGCTACCAGTGGCTAGGTAATCCTGTATATGTTACGGATACCTGTCAGCTTGTATGAGCAATACTGAGTAGTTACGTCCTGTCCGTCAACTTATGTGAGTAGACCCGTGACTAGCTCGAGAACGAGCATATATGTGAAAAGTGATAAGTGGTAGCTTCGACTACATATATATGTGACATTACTGTGCAAGTTTTTTTGAGTATCCATTAGTATTCTAATGTGTTCAACGGGAATAACGAAAGTTATGAAAATGTATGTGTGTTTGTATGATGATGTAGTACAAGTGTGCATGAAAAATTCATAAGTATGAACGTTATAAGTGGTGATATCATGGTAAGTGGTACTTGAGTAAGCTTAAAATATATGAGCTCAAGGGTAAATGTGTTAACTTTCCTTATGTGAATTTGTATGGTTATGATGTTATTTATATGCATATAAACTTACTAAGCTATATAGCTTACCCTTTCTTTCTTTTTCTTTATCTTATAGTGTCACCAAGCTAGCTCGGGATCAGGACTTGTCGGAGGCTTGCATCACACTATCAGAATTGTTATTTTGGGTATTTGATATTTGTGATCTTTTTGTAAGTATGGCATGTATAGGGACTTGGTGTTTTGTTACATGTGTCTTTGTTGGTTTGGCCAAATGTATTGGCCTTAGTTGATTCAAAAATTCATTTTGTATAAGGCCATTTGAATTTGGCTTATGTTGGCATAAGTGTATATTTATGATGATGCCTTTTATGGAGGTGTGGAAATGAATGATTTGAATGGTTGAATAGGTGAAATTTATGCATGGTAGTTGTGTCATAAGAATGATAAATTGGTGTCTTGGTTGTGGACTTTTTGTTGTTTAAGTGTGCCATGTAAATGTTTGTGAATTGGTATAAGTGTATATGTGTTTCAGGGTGACAATTGGATTGGTAAATGGCCTATATATTGTCCACACGGGCAGAGACATGGGCATGTGTCTTGGTCGTGTTAAGCCCACAACCTGGAGCACACGAGCGTGTACTAGGCTGTGTGGAAACTATTTTGGGTTTGAAATGAAAAATAATTCAACACGGGCTAAGCACATGGGCATGGTTCTTAGCAGTGTGGACAACACGGCCTTAGGCATGGACGTGTGCCAAGGGCGTGTCAAGTTTGCACTTAATTTATGAGAATTTAATTCGTCACACGACCTAGCACACGAGCGTATGGCTTAGCCGTGTGGTTTCATTTAGTTGATGATGTCATAAATAGAGAGTTACACGGGGTATAAACATGGGCATGTGTGACCACACGACCTACCTACAAGGTTGTCTCCTATATCCACACGGGCGTGTGACCCCTATTTTGATGAAAATTTTCTAAGTTTTCCAAGGTTTCTGGTTTAGTCCCGAAACACTCCCAAGGTACGTTTTGAGTCTCGTAGGCTCACTTAAGGAATGATGTGCATGTGTTTGAATGATTTTTAAAGATGAATGAAATTTTATTTCCTGGTTTTGGTTGGATGTTTACGTTTAAGTCCGGTAACGCCTCGAACCCTGTCCCAATGTCAGATATAGGTAAGGGGTGTTGCACACTCAGTAGTATTTTTATGATTCAAATAACAAAATTTCAAGTTAAGAAAATTGTAACATCTAACTAGTATGTATTCGTATCAAGTGGAAAACCTGTTTAGCATTGCAATAGAAGTGATCAATTCTATTTATATACCAATACCTATCGTAAAACTTTTTTTTTAATTCAATACCAATCATGAATAAAACATTTATATCCTTAACATTATAACAATCAATGTAACACCCCTAACCCTTATCTATCGCTGAAACAGGGTTACAGAGCATTACCAGGGTTTTTAGATCAATTACGAACATTTCATATCATTTAATACACATACCAGAAACCAATCATAATTCACTCACATTGTCCCTTACATGAGCCCTCGAAGCCCAAAAATATACCCTAGATACAAGTAGGGACTAAACTAGAAACTTAGAGAATTTTCATGAAATTTCAAAATTTTCCTTAGGTGCAGGGGACACACACCTATGTGGTCAAGCCATGTGACTCACAGGGCCAAGTGACACACCCTTGTCCCAGGCCGTATGGGCATTCGATGTGAGGTACACGACCATGTCACAGCCCGTATCCATACCCGTGTAACTCTGTGACTTGAGTCACATGGTCAAGCCACATGCCCATGTGCTAGGCTATGTGAAAAATTTAATTTGCAATAATTAGGTCCAGGGGTCACACGGCCAAGACACACGCCTATGTGCTTGGCCGTTGTCACACACGGTTGAGACACATGCCTGTGTCTCTATCCGTGTGGGCAATTCAGAGCATTCTGTTTCTTAATTTTCTAGATTAAGGGGACGCACGGCCAAACCACATGTCCATAGGCATGGATATGTATCACACACGGTTGAGAGACACACCCGTGTCTCTGCTTATATGGACAAAATAAGGTTATTCCCAAGCCTTATTTCTCACCCAAATTGCCTTCCACGTACATAAACACTTAAACATGGTCACCAACCAATTCAAACCATTTAAATAAAGCCAAATTCATGCATTTAAGTATGACGTAATATCACATATAACTAAGTATTCAAACTTACTAATTAACCCATTTCACATATATGCATATTGGACTAAATATGCTAACTTAACCTATCCTTCAATATATCTATATGCTTTTCAACACTTAACCATTTCAAACACATACCAAGTATGATAAAGCTATACACAAATATATATTTGTACTTCAAAATATAACTATTACAAGCCTTTCCAATGGCTAGTACCAACCAAGTATTTATAAGTCATCATTTGGCCAATTTAAATAAATTAACCTATACATGCCATTATAAAAAAAAATTAACTTGCTTTATATACCGAGAAGTTCGAGGGATAGTGTGATGTGACTCCGACCAAGTTCCAACCTTCACGAGCTTTTGAGTATTATAAAACAAAGAAAATAAAATAGAGTAAGCTTCTAAGCTTTGTAAGTACGTATAACATGTAATATAACTTACCTTTATTTCACAATTGTAATCATACAAATAAACATGCATCCAAAGCAATTTAGCCAATTGCCTAAACACATATACTCATCAAGCATGTTAGCCATGTATTTCATGTACATTTCAAGTAACATAGATGAGCTCATTGTATAAATCTTTCCATGTATTTTCAGGTAGATACAATTATTGATTCATTCAGACCTTATCTTAACTTATATCGAAACTTTGCCTATTGAACCTTATGAAATATTAATGGACATCGGGTAGTATACAATGAAGTGTACGAATTTGTAATCCATCAATTCATATTCAAGAGTGCTCATAAGAACACTTAAATGGGAAGCACTTTCTCAAGCCATATAATGGGAAGCTTATGTGAGCCATGTAACGGGAAGCTTATCTAGGCAATATAATGGGAAGCTCACAAAGAGCTAATACCAGGAAGCTCACAAAGAGCCAATAACGGGTAGCTCCAAAGAGCAATTAACAGGTAGCACTGAATAGCCATATATCGAAAAGTTCAAGCGAGCAATATCGGGAAGCTCACAAAGAGCTATATACGGGGCGCTCATAAGAGCTGCGGTATGCATACAACACATGCAAGTTCATAACCGATCGGTATGCTCCAAAAAGTTATTAATAGGAAGCTTGCAAGAACCATGTAATAAGAAGCTTGAGAGGGCTTATAACAGGACGCTCTTTTGACTTGTGGTGTATTCGCAACATATGCAAGACTACAAATAATACGGGAAACTTGTATCCATCAATTTTCATTTGTTCAAACGGGACTTAACATTTATCGGGCATTATCGGATATTCAATCAATTTGATATACATGGAAATTATACAATTCAGATATACAACTTTTAATTCAAACATATAAATGTTCACAATTTAGTTATACGAACTTACCTTGACAATGTTTGCGTTCGTAGGCTACTAATTCGATACTTTTTGTTTTCCTTGATCCAATTCCAAACTTGGTCTATCAAGATCTATACGAGTAAATTTAACTCAATTTTATACAATTCACATTCAATTCCATTCAATTCACATCTTAGGTAAAATTACCATTTTGCCTATATACTTTTGATTAATTACAATTTTGTCCCTAGGCTCGGAAAATGAAATTTATGAAATTTAATCTTCATTCCAAGTGTAACGTCCCAAAATTTTTGTTTATGTTTCTGTAATTATTTGACACAACTATCTATCTGCTTTAGTGGTTAAGTGTTCTAGGTGTGTGTGTGAGGTCCCTAGTTCAAGCCTTACCTTGGGTAGATTTTGGTTTTTTTTTTTTTTGATTAAAGCCTTGTCCTTGTTTAATGGGCTTAAGTTTAATTGTTTGTATAACCATATCAGAATGAGCTTGCTGGTTCAAATGGTTAGGTGGAGTGTTAGTTTGTTGGAGGCCCTGTGTTCGAGTCTTTGCGCAAGTGTGGATGCTAATATTTTTGCTAGGTCGATTAAGAGAGTTTGAGTTGTACTGGAAATCTAAGTAGAAGGTGGTTGAGATAGTAGAAGTAGTGGAATTTAGGTTGGATTAGTTTCCCCAAAAATCTCTCTTGGAAAACCGACGTCTCTCTCTCTTCCTCTTCTGTTTTTCTTTTCTTTCTTTTCCCATCTTCTATTCCGTTTGCTTTTTCCTCTTTTTCTTTTTGGTGGTTGAAACTCTACCAAAATTCCATCTTCCATTTTCGTTTTTTAGTTCGTCGGTGTTCTTGGCCATTCCGGTAAGTGTAGTTAGCGAGATTGTTATGTTCGATTAAGTATATTGTGATTGATGGTATTCGTTTATGTTTGGAGAAGGTTAAAAGGCTGAAGCTTTTCCAATCGATGTCGTGGTGGTGTAGAAACATTGGTGCTCAATTGAAGGTAAGGATTTTTGATGGATTATTGATTGTCTGTCTCATTATGATTTCGATTGAGTATCATTTTAAGTGACTATATTAGCATTATTGGTTAATTATAAGTTTTGGTGTTTCTGGAAGTGAGTTTACTGCAGAAATGAAACAGGTGTGTACTTGAAACACAGAAAAAGGGGAATCGATAAAAGCTAAAAAACCTCACTGTCGATGCCACACGACCGTGTGGTAGGCCGTGTACGATAACATGGCCGTGTGATCGACGAAGGCCAGGCCATGCGCAAGACACGACCATATGATTGCCGGTGTGTGGTCGTATGAGCCACACGGGCTAGGCCAAATTGGGCGTATGGGCCACACGGGCATGTGGGCCGACACGGGCACTCTACAAGAGCATGTGGGTTTTTGGGCCAGGCCGTGTGATCTACACGGGCAAGGCCAATCTAAACGTGTGAGCCACACGGGCATGTGGGCCCACACGGGCAAGCCACATGATCGTGTAGGCCCATTTATCTGAAATTTTCCCTAGGGTTACATGGGTCGTCCCAAACGACTATGGGCCTACTATAGGGTTAGTAAGGGTTAGATAAACCCTATTCTGTATGATATGATCACCCGATAAACTGAGACTCTGTACTGAGCATCATAGTTTTATGCATGTTTGATTATTGTTCTGTATGCCTATCTGCTATTTGATTATTAGCATGTTAAATATGCATATTTGTTTCTGTTTCTATTTCTATTAATGGGGTAGGATAAGGTATATTGGAGGAAGTGTTCTGAAAGGAAATTTATGCCTATTATCTAGCAGAATGGTTATATTATATCTATTATGTGCCGCATTGGTACTATATGGTGTGTAGGGTTGGGTGGGTGTTTTAAACCCCACATGGTGTGCAGGGATGGTCAGAGATGGTGTGTAGAGGATGGGGGTAGGATTTATGATTTTTGACTTGCATATCTGTATATGTATCTGTAATGAGATTAGGCCCGAATCTGTATCTGCTTCTAAAATGGGCTTAGGCCCAAATCTGTATCTGTATTTGTAATGGGCTTGAGCCCAAATTTGTATCTGTCTGATGTTTGATAATCTATATGCTTGCATGCCTAATTCTGCTGGGTTACATACTAAGTTTACGTAAACTCACCCCTTTCTTTGTCTGGTCTGTATAGGTAATCTATAGGCTTAGTCGGATTAGTGCAGCGAGACTCAGCGGTGACCACTTTACCATGAACTATTAAATTTACTTAATTTTGATTTTATTTAAGATTTGGTTTTTAATTGAGAGTTGTAATTTTCAGGACTCTATAGACTGTAAGGACTTTTAAATATTGGTTTTGATTTCATTATTTGTTTTATGCATGCTTTACCAAATATTTACTTTGAAATCGACAGTTTTTTAAAACAATGGTTTTCTACAAGTTGAACTGTTTTTACTTAAAAACCATGATTTTCAAAAGCTTTCGCAGTAAGATATGTTGAAGGTAAATCGAATAATTGATTAAACATTTTTGAACTAGACAAAAGTAAACAAGTGCTAATAAACTAAAATGGTTTTGTCGAGTTAACTCTATTTTCAAAATCCATTCCATGTACATCATCGGATTTGGCTATAACGTCTAGGCCGGGTTTGGGGTGATACATTTAGTGGTATCAGAGCCAGATTTCAAAACTCAGCTGTGAATTTTAGGTTCCAAAATTTTATTTTAAGTATTGATTTTAAACATTTTTGGAAAATTTGTGAAAGAATGTGGTACACCGAGTCTACGGCGCCGATTCGGTAAGTATTTTGAAACTTATATAGTTTAGTTTGAAATACTATATATAACATACTCTGAAAACACTATGACTAGTACTTTCTGAAGCTGTAGTAAAATGAATAAAGATAGAAACTTTCGAAAACATTTCTGAACTTCTGATACTTATTACATAAAATATCCGTTAATAAATACTGAAACTGATGCATAAAATTGTGCAATATAGATATATCAAATTAGACAATGAGTGCTCACAGAATTCGTGGATGTAGTACTCGAGGCCATGGTAGAGGCCGTAGGGGGCTCGAGCTAAGTCTTCATCTCTGGGCAGCATGCCAAACTTGGATATTAGTAAGACATTAGTGTCGCCTGCCACTGAGACTGGGTCTCAAACCATGCAGTTGGGGACGACGCATTATCCCAGGCCATGCTGAGGATATTAGAGGGGGTTGCTGGTTCCAATTCTGGATTTGGGGGCCGAGGGTCGATAACTGAACGACTCTGGTCTAATAGAGATGATGTGTTTAGGGGTGTCACTAGAGTTGCCCCTAATGTGGCCGAGTATTGGTTAGAGGCCACCGAGAGGATGATAGATGATCTAGATTATACCCCTGAGCAGAAACTAAAGGGTGTAGTCCTTTGTTTTGCGACGAAGCATACCAGTGGTGGTTGACTATTAAAGAGGGAACTCAGTTTGATCGATTGACATAGGAATTCTTTAAGCCTGCATTCCAGAAAAAGTATGTGTAAGCTAGCTACAATGATGCTCACAGGTGTGAGTTCTTGAACCTCACACAAGGTGATCAATTTGTGGCCGAGTATGAGGCCAAATTCCTAAGACTGAGCTGCTACGCTCGAGGAATGGTGGCGTCTGAGTATGAGAGGTGCGTTTGGTTTGAGGATAGCCTAAGAGATAATTTGAGGGTTCTGATTGCTCTGCAAAGGGAGCGTGAGTTCTTGGTTTTGGTTAAGAAGGCGAAGATCGCCGAGGATGTGAAGTGCACTGAGCGCCAAAACAAGGACAGTGAGAGGGGTAAGAACAAGAGGGATTTAGAGCCTTCGAGTTCTGTACAGAGGCCTAAGAAAAAGGCCAAATCTGATGGGTGAGTTAGAGTGGGAGATCCTGTTGCCTCTACTAGGATGCTGCCTTATGGAGATTGTGGTAGAAGCCATCTAGGCAAGTGCTGGAGGAGGACTGGGGCATGTCTGAGGTGCGGGTCTATAAAGCATTGCAGTTGAGAGTGTCTGTAGAGGGCTGATCAAGTGCAAGCTCCGGGATCAGGTACTATGCAGCCTAAGAGAGTAGTTTAGCAGCCACCTAGGGGCCGTGGACAGGCTAGGGGTGTTAATGGTATGGGCTAAGGGCAGAGAGCACCGAGAAAAGGTGTTGGACAAGCAGAGGCGAGGCAGCTGCTTTAGTTTATGCTGCTTGACGCTGTGAGGATAGAGATGCTACTGACATCATCACTAGTACGTTCTTTATTTTTGATGTACCTTACACCGCATTGATAGATATAGGGTCTACTTATTCTTACATAGCTAGCTCTGTATTTGAAAATCTGGGGTTATCGGTTGAGAGTACTTCTAGTGAGGTTACTGTGATAAGTCCATTGGGGCAGTCTGTCTGGGTTAGTAAACTCTATAAGGATGTTACGTTAAATGTACAAGGGACGGTCTTTCTGTAGATTTAATGGAGCTTCTGCTTGGGGAGTTTGATCTGATATTGGGAATGAATTGGCTAGTTAAGCATCGGGTCAGTTTGGATTGTGCGACTAAGAGGGTCGTTCTGAAAACTTAGGAGAGCAATGAGGCAGTTGTAATTGAGGAACGTTGGGATTACCTGTCTAATGTGGTCTCCGCGCTTGTGGCTAAAAAATTGGTTCGAAAGGAGTATGATGCGTATTTGGCCTACGTCAGTGTTTTTGTTTCTGAGGATTCTGCTATCAGGGATATCCGAACTGTGTGGGATTTTCTAGATGTCTTTCTTGAGGAGCTACTAGGTTTACCTCCGAATCAAGAGGTTGAGTTTGGGATAGAGCTTCTTCTGGGTACAGCTTCGGTGGCCATCGCTCCCTATCGAATGACACCTTAGGAGCTTACAAAACTTAAGGCTCAACTTCAGGAGTTATTAGATTGTGGTTTCATCCATTCGAGTGTGTCTCTATGGGGAGCACCAATTCTGTTTGTTAAGAAGAAGGATGGGCCCATGAGGATGTGTATCGACTATCAGTAGTTGAATAAGCTAATAGTGATAAATAAGTATCCACTTTCAAGGATCAATAACTTTTTTGACCAATTCTAAGGGGCGTTTGTATTTTCGAAGATAGATATTCATTCTACGTATCATCAGTTAGGGATTAAAGAAGCTGATGTACATAAGACTGCATTTAGGACTCACTATGGACATTACGAGTTCCTAGTTATGCCTTTTGGACTGACAAATGCTCCAGCAACATTTATGGATATGATGAATTGAATATTTTAGCCGTATCTAGATCAATTCATCGTGGTTTTCATCGATGATGTTTTGGTATATTTTAGGACCAAGGATGATCATGACGAGCATCTGAGAGTTGTGCTTCAGACCCTCCTAAAAACCAACTCTACGTTAAGTTCAGCAAGTGTGAGTTTTGGCTACGTGAAGTGACCTTTCTAGGGTAAGTAGTTTCTGCTGAGGGGATTTGAGTCGATCCTAGAAAGGTTGAGGATATGTTGAATTAGAAACAACCCAAGAATGTGTCTAAAATCCACAGTTTTCTAGGTCTGGTGCGTTATTACCATCATTTTGTTAAAGGATTCTCTTTGATTGTAGCGCCCTAATTAAGCTTCTGCGTAAGGGTGTCCCGTTTTTCTGGACTGATACATAGTAATCAAGCTTTGAGAAGCTCAAATCTATTCTGACTCAAGCTTCTATTCTGATATAGCCTGAATCCGACAAGGAGTTTATAGTATACAGTAATGCATCACATCTCGGTTTAGGTTATGTATTGGTGCAAGATGGAAAAGTTGTGGCTTATGTGTCCCGTTAGCTTAAGACACACGAGGCAAACTATCTGATGCATGATCTTGAGTTGGCTGCAGTGGTGTTTTTGTTAAAAATCCAGAGGCATTATTTGTATGGTGAGAGGTGTATTATCTACATTGATCACAAGAGCCTCATGTATCTCCTTACTCAGAATGAGCTGAACCTTAGGCAGCGTCATTGGATTGAGCTGTTTGAAGACTATGACTGCACCATCGAGTATGATCCTGGTAAGGCCAATGTGGTGGCTGATGCTCAAAGTTGTAGAGCAATGACTGATCTGAGGGTGATGTTTGCCCGCCTTAGTTTGTTTGATGATAGGAGCCTGCTGGCTAAACTATAGGTTAAGCCAACTTAGATTGATCAGATTCGAGAAAAGCGATGAATCACTGGGTCACCGGTTTCGTCCGGTTGAGAGTGGCAGCACTTCAGATTTTGGTCTGAATAATGATGTTTTGTGTTTTCGAGGTTGAATTTGTTTGCCAAATGATATTGATTTGAGACAGTCAATTTTGATAGAGGCACATAGTAGCCCTTATACTATGCATCCCGGTGGTAATAAGATGTATTATGATGTTCATGAGATATACTAGTGGCCGGGGTTGAAGCGTGAGGTAACGGATTTCATTGCTTATTGTTTGATTTGTCAGCAGGTTAAGGCTGAGCATCAGTTACTTTTAGGTTTGCTACAATAAGTTAAGATTCCCTTATGGAAATGGGAACAAGTAACGATGGACTTCATTAGTGGGTTGCCCTTGACACCCACTAAGAAGGATTCTGTTTTGGTCATCGTGGATCGATTAACCAAGTCTGCTCACTTCATTCTGGTCTGAACTGATTATTCTCTGCAGAAGCTAGCGAAGTTGTACATTTCTAATATAGTAAGACAGTATGGGGTTTCTATCTCGATTGTTTTCGATAGAGATCCTCGCTTCACTTCTCAGTTTTAGAAGAAATTGCACGAGGCTCTGGGTTTAAGATTAGACTTCAGTATTGTGTTCCCTCCTTAAACCGATGGTTAATCTGAGAGGGTGACTCAGATACTGGAGGTTATGCTACGGAGTTGTGTGATTACTTTTTGAGGTAGTTGGGATGATTATTTGCTGTTAGCCGAGTTCGCCTACAATAATAGCTTCCAGGCTAGTATTCAAATGGCACCCTATGAGGCTCTGTATGGTTGTAAGTGTCGTACTCCACTATGTTGGACAAAGTTGGGTGAACGTTGGATTTTGTGTCCTGATTAGTTTCTGAGACTGAGGATAAGTTAGACTGATTCAGGATTGTCTGAAAGCGACTTTGATAGGTAGAAATCCTATGTAGATTTGAAGAGGCATAAAATTGAGTACTCTGTGGGGGACTTCGTATTTCTTAAGGTTTCTCCATGGAAGAAGATACTGAGATTCGATCGTAACGACAAGCTGAGCCTTAGGTTTATTGGGCCGTATCGGATTTTGAAACGAGTGGGACTAGTTGCTTACCAGTTGGAGCTACCTCTAGAGTTGGATCGTATTTACGATGGATTCCATGTTTCAATGTTGAGATGCTACCGGTCTGATCCATCACACATAGTCTCTGTTAAGGATACCGAGGTTAGACCGGATTTGACCTTTGAGGAGGAACTGGCTCAGATTTTGAAGAGAAAGTCTATTCCATTAGTGAAGGTTCTGTGGCAGAATCATAGCATTGAGGAAGCCTGAGGACTCGATGTGTCGGAAATATCCTCATCTGTTCTGATCAGGTAAATTTTCCAGTCGAAATTTCTTTTAGGGGGTAGAGTTGTAACGCCCCAAAATTTTTGTTTATGTTTCTGTAATTATTTGACACAACTGTTTGTCTGCTTCAGTGGTTACGTGTTCTAGGTGTGTGTGTGAGGTCTTTAGTTCAAGCCTTACCTTGGGTAGGTTTTGGTATTTTTCTAATTAAAGCCTTGTCATTGTTCAATGGGCTTAATTCAATTATTTGTATAACCATATCAAAATGAGCTTGCTGGTTCAAGTGGTTAGGTAGAGTGTTGGTTTGCTAGAGGTCCTGTGTTCGGGTCTTTGCGCAAGCATGGATGCTAATATTTTTGCTCGGTCGGTTAAGAGAGTTTGAGTTGTACTGGAAATCTAAGTAGAGGGTGGTTAAGATTGTGGAAGTAGTGGAATTTGGGTTGAATTAGTTTCCCCAAAAATCTCTATTGGAAAATCGACGTCTCTCTCATTTCCTCTTCTGTTTTCCTTTTCTTTCTTTTCCCATCTTCTACTCCTTTTTTTTCCTCTTTTGCTTTTTGGTGGCTAAAACTCTGCTAAAATTCTATCTTTCATTTCCGTTTCTTTGTTCATCGGTGTTCTTGGGCATTCCAATAAGTGTAATTAGCCTGACTGTTATGTTGGATTAAGTATATTGTGATTGATGGTGTTTGTTTGGGTTTGGAGAAGGTTAAAGAGTTGGAGTTTTTCCAATCGGCGTCGTGGTGGTGTAGAAACATCGGTGCTCAATCGAAGGTAAGGATTTTTGATGGATTATTTATTGTCTATCTCATTATGATTTCGATTGAGTATCGTTTTAAGTGACTATATTGGCATTATTGGTCAATTACAAGTTCTGGTGTTGTTGGAAGTGCGTTTGCTGCAAAAACAAAATTGGTATGTACTCGAAATGCAGAAAAAAGAGAATTAGGGAAAGCCGAAAAACCTCATTGTTGATGCCACACGACCGTGTGGTAAACTATATGTGATGACATGACTGTGTGATCGACGAAGGCTAGGCCGTGTGTAAGACACAGCTGTGTGATGGCCAGAGTGTGGCCGTGTGAGCCATACGGGCTAGGCCAAATTAGGCGTGTGGGCCACATGGGCGTGTGGGCTCTTATGGGCACTCCACATAGGCATGTGGGTTTCTAGGGCGGGCCTTGTGATCCATACGAGCAAGGCCAATCTAGGCGTGTAGGTGGGCCTATTTATTTAAAATTTTCCCTAGGTTGCACAGGTTGTCCCAAACGACTGTGGGTCTATTGTAGGGTCGGTAAGGGCTAGATTAACCCTAGTTTGTATGATATGATAACTCAATAGACTAAGACTCTGTGCTGAGCATCGTAGTTTTATGCATGTCTAATTACTGTTCTGTATGCCTATCTGCTATCTGATTATTAGCATGTTAAATATGCATATCTGTTTTTGTTTCTATTTCTGTTAATTGGGTGGGATGATGTATATTAGAGGAAGTGTCTTGAAAGACAATTTACGCCTATTATCTGGTAGCATGGCTGCATTATATCTGTTATGTGTCGCATCGGTACTATATGGTGTGTAGTTCTGGTTGGGTGTTTTAAACCCCACATACTGTGTAAGGATGATCAGAGATGGTGTGTAGAGGATGGGGGTAGGATTTCTGATTTTTGACTTGCATATCTGTATATGTATCTGTAATGGGCTTAGGCCCGAGTCTGTATATGCTTCTGAAATGGGTTTAGGCCTGAATCTATATTTGTATCTATAATGGGCTTGGGCCCAAATTTTTATTTGTCTAATGTTTGATAATCTGTATGCTTGCATGCCTAATTCTGCTGGGTTACACACTGAGTTTACATATACTCACCCCTTTCCCTATCTAGTCTGTACAGGTAATCCACAAACTTAGGTAGATTGGTGTAGCGAGACTAGCAGTGACCACTTTACCATGAACTGTTAAATTTACTTAATATCTGTTTTATTTAAGATTTGGTTTTTAATGAAGAGTTGTAATTTTTGGGACTCTTTGGACTGTAAGGACTTTTAACTATTGGTTTTGATTTCGTTTTTTGTCTTATGCATGCATTACCAAATGTTTACTCTAAAATCGACGGTTTTCTAAAACAAAGGTTTTCTACAAGTTGAACTGTTTTTACTTAAAAACCACGGTTTTCGAAAGCTTCTGCAATAGGATATGTTCAAGGAAAATTGAATAATTGATTAAATGTTTTTGAACTAGATAAAAGCAAACAAGAGCTAATAAACTAAAATGGTTTTGTCGAGTTAACTCCGTTTTCAAAATCCATTCCATGTAACATGACCGAATTCGGCCATAACGTTTAGGCTGGGTTTGGGGTGTTACACCAAGCCTACATCACCGGGTTCAGCCATAATGTCTAGGCCGGGTTTGGGATGATACACCAAGCCTATTAATTTTCATACATATTACTAGCAATCCATGAATTCCATAAAATTTAGAATTTTCCATGATTCAACATCTTTTCAATTTAATCACTAAATCATGATTTCATCAAAATTCTTTAATAAAACACTTTTAAGTACCCATAAACACCTAAAATTCATCATCTAATAACTAAAATCATATAAAATCATTAATGGTAACTTTTAAGATTTTCAATAAAATTAAAAACCAAAGTAAAGGTTAATTAGACCTAAATGTAAAAATCACAAAAACATAAAAATTTAAAAAACGGGTAAGGATTTGCCTTACATGGAGCAAGAATTAAAAAATCAGATTAAATTCTCTTTAATGTCTATTTTTAGAACTAAAAATGATGATGAAATGTCTAAAATTCTTTAATTTATCATTTATTTCATTAAAGTTGGCAAAATTTCCAATTTTGCCCTTAGTTCACACCATTTTATCATCTTTTTAAGGCTTATGCTGCCTCAACCATTTGCTTTTGGCATATTTATGCCTTAAGTCCCTCCTTATTTGTTGGTTAAGCTATTTAATCACTATTTCTTTTAATTAACAAGTTTTACACCTTTTTCAATTTAGTCATATTTAACAAATTAGACATGTAATTGATAAAATTTCTTAACGAAATTTTCATACGACATTCCTATCATACCATAAACTATAAAATAATATTAAAATAAATTTTCTTCCGACCTTGAATTTGTGGTCCCAAAACCACAGTTCCGATTTCACTAAAAACGGACTGTTACAATCAATTTTATGTTAATTCCACAATAATAAAACATTGAAGTCTCTTTTCAAGGTAAGTCGACTCATTCATATTCATTTCAACCTCCCCTAGGGTTTGTTTCCAATTTATTCACACAGAAGTTCAAGTTTTTCTTTTATAATAATACACACACACACACACATATATATATATATGCACAATTGAGGCCATAACATTATACTATTTCATTTCGATATCTTTTACCAAGTCGCAAACTCATACCAATTTCACATAACTCATTTCATTTTCAAGTTTCCAATTCCAATTATAATATCACACCCAATGTAACCATTTATTTTTCACATATCATATTCTATAATTATTTTCAATTACATAATATACCCTAAATTCGATCGTATTTGCATACTCATATCATGTATAATGTTCTTATCGTATGACAATGATTTCATTACGATTCAATCCAATATATATTCCCATTCAATTTCAAAATCACAATTAAATAAATCATCAACACACAATATCTCATGATAAATGTGTCTTATGAATCATCTTAAATATGAACAAATAACTAGTTAGAAACATATCATGTTAACATGCCATTTTTCAAGCTGAATCATTGAATTCGTCACAATTTCGTACCAATCTTCCAGACTTATAAATCCAGTTTACAAATATATTTTATATTAACAATTCTTTTCATTATCATTAAAATTTTTTACATATAACATCCTTATTAACTTGAGTTAGACATGAACCAATAGACAAATCCAACCAACACCCCAATTTTGGCACCTAGTGCCTCATCAAACAATTTTCGAAGAAAATTAGATTGTGCCCAGTGTTCATCGGTATGACCGAAGTAAAAATTGTGCCCAACACTCATCGACACATAGTCAAAGTAATCATTTGGCACCCACTGTCTCATCGGAACATTCGAAGTAATTAGTTTGCACCCAACGCTCATTGGTTGACTGAAGTAAAAATTGTGTCCAGCACTCATCGCCATGTAGTCGAAGTAATCATTTGACACCCAGTGCCTCATCGGAACATTTGAAGTAATTAGTTTGAACCCAATGCTTATCGGTTGACTAAAGTAAAAATTATGTCTAGCACTTATCGGCACGTAGTTGAAGTAATCATTTGACACCCAGTGCCTCATTGGAATGTCTAAAGTAAAATGCACCGAATGCTTATTGACATATAGTTGAAATAACTCCACCCAAATAGTTAACAGGGTAATCATTTATCCAATGCATAACAAAATAAATATGTAACAAAAGCATACCATGGATCAACTTAGTAAGTTCCATATGAATTTACTTGACAAAAATAGCAACACACCTAACGCTGAGGACTAATCCACCACTTAGCTCAAATCTCAATCCATATAATAATTTATTTCAATTATCAGTCCCAAGTGTTTTATAACATTCAATATAATGCATATTTCTTCCTATTAATAATTTTCACAATTTCCCTAAAATTTTATATTTTATTCAATTTAGTTCTTAAAATCAAAATAAGCTTAATTTCATATTTGAGCTCCGATTTTTAAACCCATTTCAATTTCATCCTTCAATAATCCTCTATTATCAATAATTATAGAAGTTTCATATCAATTTTGATATACTCACGATTCAGTCCCTATGTTCAAAATTAACAATTTTCACTTTACGAATTAGTCATTTTTCATATCTAAGTTTAAAAGTTAATCATTTAACATCAGGACATCAAATATTGAAACTAAAGTAACATCCTCAAATTTTAACAATAACAAAAATTACAACATGGGCTAGTTAGCTTAAAATACCGAGATTTTGAAAATATAAAAAAAAAAAAAAACTAAATTGCACTAACCAATTTGAAGTTTGAAAAGTTTAAACCCCAATGTGTCGTTGTCCCTTTTCTTTTTTTCTTTTTACTTAAAAAGGTTAGTATGAAAAGAGAACAATCTTTCTCTTTCCATCCACTAATATCATCCTTTAATTTCTTTTTGTTTTTATCATTTTTGTTCTTTTAACAATAAATTAACTAAAGTTTATAATATAAAAAATATATATTGTTGTAAATACATTAAATGGATGTCTATAACCTTTAAAAATTTATGAAAGGAATGAGTTAAAACCCCCCATTCATTATTAAAAGATGCTTAATGTACGTGTTAATGAAGTAGTTAAATAAGCTTCATCCATTTATGTTGCATGGAATGTCAATGGCTTATATATAACTTTTATAAATGAAAAGAGGAGACAAGAAAATTCTCTATTTATTTTAAGTGTTCTTTTATTTAATTATTTTATAACATTTTATCTGCACAAGCTTCTACGAGTTCATAGTGAAGTTCGTGTCATTTCACTTTATATAATTTGCTCGTATAACTCTCGTTAAATTATATACGGTATACATATTTTCATAATTCTTTTATTTTATTTTCTAGATGAAATATTTGTTTTGGGTAATATTTGCACATTTATTTTTACAACTCAAATCTAATAATGATAATTATATAGACATTTTTTTAAAAGAAATTTCAATTAATGTAATTTGTGTTAAGTTATTATTATGACTATTCCTCTCTATGTCAAGATTTGACATACATATTATTATTTCGTAAATTTGTTATATATAATTGAATTATTTTACGATTGAGAATGCTTATTATTTTACTAATATTTTTTTTTATTTTGATTCAACTGATTATAATATCAAATGTTTGCCAAACTTGAATTTGTAGCTTGAGACATCTCAGGCAAGAATTATTTGTCATGGGTGTTAGATGCTAAACTTAACCTAGATGTTAAAGGTCTAGGAAATACTATATTAGAAGATAAAGAAGCATCTAATCAAGACAAGGTAAAAGCAATGATTTTCATCCATCATCATATACATAAAGGATTAAAAGTGGAATATCTCACTATGAAAGACCCTTTTGAGTTGTGGAAAAATTTGAAAGAAGGATTTAACCATCAAAAAATGGTGATACTCCCTAAAGCTTGTTATGATTGGATGTACTTACGGTTGCAAGTTTTTAAGACTGTAAGTGAATACAATTCAAAACTTTTCAAAATTAGTTTTCAACTAAAATTATGTGGAGAAAACATAACTGATGAGGACATGTTAGAGAAAACATTTTCAATCTTTCATGCTACTAATGTGCTCCTGCAGCAGTAATACCGAGAAAAAGGT
The DNA here is from genome assembly GCA_020496765.1 of Gossypium stocksii. Lineage (NCBI taxonomy): Eukaryota > Viridiplantae > Streptophyta > Magnoliopsida > Malvales > Malvaceae > Gossypium > Gossypium stocksii. The sequence goes on from CM035624.1 coordinate 52,324,416, forward strand.
TTTAAAAGGTATTTTGAATGGATTTCATGCCTTTTGGTGGTTGAACAAAATAATGAGCTGTTGATGAAAAAACATGAAATTCGTCCCACTGGTTCTTTACCATTCCCTTAAGTGAATGTTGTAGTAACAATATGTAACACCTCGAATTTTGGGCCTAGAAATATTGGGCCTTGAGTTTTAGATCCTAGCTTAGTATTTTTAGGAGTTTAATTTTGGACTTCTAGAAGGTTGGAAGTGGCGTGAAGATGGACTCTAAGGGGAGTGTTCAGGAGAGATTTTTAAGGTGGAAATAATGTAGAGAAAATAAGAGATTAAGAGAGAGAGGGAGTTGGTGCCGAATGGGACTGCAAGGGAGGCTTGAATTGGCTTGTGCCTATTTAAAAGAATGCCGAATATGCATGAGGGTTTTTGTTTATTTTGCCGAATTCATTCTATTGCCAACCTCTCTTCTCCCTTTTCATTCTTTTACAAAATTCCATTAAGTTTCTTTGTTTCTCAAAAAGCCGAATATCATCATTGATTTCTTGAAAGCCGAATACTCATATCTCCCTTGCCAATTTCTTTTGCTTTCCTCCATCACAAATTTGTTTTTGTTATTTACAACCTTTAATCAAGATTTTAAAAGCCGATCACATTCAGTAGATATTTAGGCCTTAAGATCAGAGACGAGTTTCGGTAAGTGTCTCATTCTCAATTTTGGTTTCTTAGGAGGGGTGGCCGAATATATGTGTAGCCATAAGGGTGACTCGTATGGAAGACGAGTCACCTGATGTTGATAAAATATGTGTGTTGATACAGATCTAGGAATATTCGAGACTATTCGCTAAGAAAAGGCTAGAAAAGCTGAAGGTTCACGGTAAGGCTACGGTAAGGCTTCGGGATTTGATAAAGTTTTAGTAAGGTTTGGAGTTGATTTGGAAGTGGTTTTGATTGTAGGTCAAGGATGAGGATAGTGCAAGTGTGAGTCGTCAATCAGGTGTGTACATACACTACACACGTGGCAAAATGACAAAAGCTAAAAATCCCGAAATCCTGTATGGGCTTGCTGAATTTGTGGGCCCAAATTGGAAAAAATGTGATATGAAATTCTATGATGAAATGATATGCATGAATTGTATGATTGAATTGGGCTTAATGGGCTTTATAAGCATGATTGGGTTTAATGGGCTTTATGAGCACGTTTGGACTTTGTGGGGTTGTAGGAATGCATGCTAGGGTATAATGGACTTTAGGCCTAGTTAAATGGACTCTCAAATTTTCATAAAACTTAACTAAGTAATAAACATGTCTGTGAACAAGTCAATAGACTAAGGTGTGGCAACCGACGTATGCATGTCTAGGATTGGATCATGGAAGAGCCTGATACTTAAGCGGTCCGAGTGACCCACCTCCTCTTCTTTTGAATCCTACCTAGTGCATAGTGTCTATTCACTTTAGTCGCGAGGACTTGTTGATGGGCCAAAATCCATAATTAAAATCTGTACCTTTAGAAAATTACGAAAATACCCCTCTCAGGTAGAATTACGAAAATACCCTCTAGGGTAAAATTACTAAAATGCCCCAGTAGAGTAGAATTATTATAGTGCCTCGAAGGGTAGAGTTACTGAGACACCCTTGTAGGGTAGAAATTACCAAAATACCCCTGGGTAGTGAAATGACTAAAATACCCCTATGTGTTATGAGTGTAACTGGTGTATGTTGTATGTGACGATGATGCATTCATGAGATATTATGTTGCATGTGGGTTGGGTTTTGATTGGAGGAAGTGTATATGAGGGTCGCACGGTTGCTTGATGACTGTGGACGCAACGAAGGCTTTTGAGCCACGAGCACCTCGCTGCAACGTTTGAGTAGTGCCGCAATCGGTGCTACCTTTGGAGTGTAGAGGATGGGTGGGTTGATGTAGACATCCCCACAGGTGTGTTGGGTTGGTACGGGTGGTGTGTAGCAGTTGGATTTTGGATGGGAACATTTGCATTCATGAAACTTTGATATGATATGAGGTCATTGTGGGCTGAGGCCCAGACCACCGATATTGATTAGGGCTTAGGCCCAATGTGATATGTGCATACTGAATTGATTTGATTGCCAAGGGTCGTACAGACTGAGTTGCGAAACTCACACCCTTATTATTAATATTTTAGATGATCCACAATAGATGGCTCGAAGTGAGAGAGGACTCAGGGATAGCCACACTACAAGCTTCTTAGAAGTTTTAAATAATTTTCGAATTACTTTATTTTAATTACTTGTGTTTTTTTGGGTTGTAATAAGGCTTTGTGTCTCCGATTTGACTTTTTATTTGGGATTATTATTCACTGTTGGATCATCAAACTTAAATTTTTTTTTAAAGTTAGTCATGGTTTTCTAAGTAATCTTAATATGTGAACGTTTTCTTAGAACATGGGCTTTCATCTTAACTTAACAAATTACAAGGATTTTGACTTTCTAAGTCACAAGTTTAAGTTTTAACCAAGCAACTATGCCACTGAACATAATTTTAACTAAACAAAGTCGTTTTGAGAATAATCCCTTTAATGTGACATAGCCGGATTCGACCATAATGTCTGGGCCAGGTCTGGGGTGTTACACATTAATTATGAAGATAGAAAATATAGAGGTCATGGCAGTAGTCGTGATGTAGTGGGGGACGTGGTTGAGGACGTACAGTAATCGTTATCATGGTAGCCATAACAATGATACTTCTAATCACCAGAAAAAGAATAAAAATGAAAGACAGGAAAGAAGTGGTCAAAATAATCCTTCAAAGATTGTTGAGAATATATGCTACCAATGTGGTCTGAAGGCCCATTGGTTACGTACTTGTCATATGTCTGAGCATTTAGTGAAACTTTATCAAGCATCCATTAAAAAGAATGGAAAGCATATGGAGACACATTTTATATCCCAAAATGATGAAATGGAGGCAAAAGATGAAGATATTTTGTAACATCCCAAAATAGGGCCTAATCGAAATAATAGTTTTGTAACCACAAATTCGAGATAGAAATAATTATTTTATAATTATTTTGAGGTCTATATTATGATTGCATGATGGTGTGAAAATTTCTTGAAGAAATTCTATGCGTAAAGTGATTAATTTAAAATTAGGGACTAAATCGAATAAGTTGCAAAACTTGCATTCTAGAAGTTTCTAGTATGAAACTGTTTTGAAATATTAATTAGGAGGTCTTAAATAGTAATTTGGCCAATTTTAAGTTCATGGACAAAATTTGGACGTGGATGGAATTTTTGAAAGTTTAGTAAGGAGGGGCATTTTGGTCATTTGGATATTAACATGAAATAAAAAGGGAAAAATAACACAAAATTGATCATCTTCTTCATTACCACGAAATTTCAAGGGTTCTCCATAGCTAGGGTTTGTTTCAAGCTTCCAAGCTCCATAATCAAGAAGAACGAAATTCGAGAGTAGATCGGGGAAAAGAGAAAGTAAAGGACTAAATTGTTAAGTTTAGTCATATTTTGTATTGAGGACAGGACAAGACAGGAATGAGCCATGTAAGTCCATATCAGATATATGGCTTTAGAGACAGGAATGAGCCATGTAAGCCCATATTAGATATATGGCATTGGAGACATGAATAATTCATGTAAGTCCATGTCAAGGACATGGCATTGGCAGGATATTGTTAGACAGGAAAGACCCTAGTATCCTTAGTATTCCGAGTGGTTCAACGGGCCATTGTACAAGTTAAATTATAGTGAATTATCAGCAAAGGAAAGGTAGATTGTATTTATGAATAAAGAAAGGTCAGGTAAGAAATAAGGTAAGTGAATAAAAAAGTTTTTGATGCTAGGTGACATTATGCATAATTATCCTTTGTGATGAATGTTGTGATTTATTTGCTTATAAACTTACTAAGCCTAGTGCTTACTCTTTTTATTTCCTTCTTCTTATAGTTCTTGCCAAGCCACTCGAGGATCGAAGGAAACATCGGAGATCCGATCACACTACCGAAGGTATCACTTTGGTATAGTTAGACGTTTCGTTTCGTGTATGGCATGTATAGGAACTTGGCTTCTTTTGATATGGATGTCTTATGACATGTTCAATGAATGGGATGTAAATACTTGATAGTGAATAGCTAATGAAATGGCTAATGATATACAAGTATGATAGTATGTATGCTTGAGTGATAACTGTCACATGGAAATTAAGGAAAAATGTGAAAGTAGCTTAAAAATAGAACATTGTAACAGCAGTGATGTGAGTTTGAAAAATCACTAAAAATAATAGAAACATGGTTTGATGGTGAATAATATATGAAATTAAAGCTTATTGTGTCTATTTTCATATGGAACAAACAAAATAGGTAAATATATTGTATTTTATGAGATATCTGAGTTTTAGTAAAACAGGGCCAGAGCGATTTCTGGATCCCCTGTTCCAACTTTGGAAATTCACCATAAATTGTACAAAAATAATTAGGAGGATTACTTTATATGTTAAGAATTATTATTGAGTCTAGTTTTAACCAAAACAAACAGAATAGTCATATGAATTTTGTACAGGGAGAAAAGTGGTTCGTAATAAGTAGAGGTCAGTGTTGTTGAGTTCTGAAATAGGGTTAACTTTAACTAATAAACTGTACTAATCGGCCCAGCCAAAAATTCTAGAAAACAATTAGTAGATAGATATATGAATCTATTTTCAGGGAAAATTTACGGATCTTAATTTTGAGTTTCGGAACTCAAGATATGAATTTTTAAGCGACCATGACGCAGAATGGCTGCAAATTTCGAGAAGCTTAAATAAACGATTTAAGGTTGCTTAAGTGATAGATTAAGTTTAGTAGTGCCTCGTGCTCGATTCTGGCAGCGGTCTCGAGTAAGGGGTGTTACATTTATTGGTATCAGAGCAGATTTAGTCAGTTCTCGGAATAGTTAGCACGAGTAAGAGTCTAGCTATACATGCCATACTTATATTTTGATAGTGTGACGACTCCTGACAATTTTTAAATATTTTGTTTTATAGTAATGGATCCCGAACGAGCTAGTGATGATGATATGGAAAGTAATGCGCCTACTCCCACGGAAGGGGCAATGCCATCTGAGAATAGGCCAGTAACAGTTGATCAGGGAGGAGTGACTCGAGAAGCTCTCTTCTAAGCTTTGAATGATTGGTTTGTCGAGTTCGTTCATATGAATCCAGCAGTCAGACCTCCACCTCCTCATGATTTTCAGGCTACCCATGTAGCTCAAGCTCCCCCAGTTACAGGTACAGCGATAAGAGAAAAGCCACCAGTTGATAAAATCAGGAAGTTTGGGGCAGAAGAGTTTCGAGCAACAAAAGATGATGGCGCAGAAAGAGCAGAATTTTGGCTAGAAAATACTATCAGAATCTTTGACGAATTATCTTGTACACATGAGGAATGTATGAAATGTGTAGTATCACTTCTTAGAGACTCAGCCTACCACTGGTGGAAGACACTTGTATCAATTGTACCAAAAGAGAGGGTCACTTGGGATTTCTTTCAGGAAGAATTTCGTAAAAAGTATATCAGTCAGAGGTTTATTGATTAGAAGAGAAAGGAGTTCCTGGAGTTGAAACAAGGTAATATGACAGTGACCGATTATGAGCATGAAATTGTCAGGCTTAGTAAATATGCTCGAGAATCTGTGTCCACAGAGGCTATCATGTGTAAAAGGTTTGAGGATGGGTTAAATGATGATATCCGACTATCAGTGGGTGTCCTAGAAATAAAAGAGTTCGTTATTCAAGTTGAGAGAGCCTGTAAAGCGGAGGAGCTATTAAAAAGAAAAGGCAAAGTTGAAACTGAGACGCGAGACACGAAGAAAATACAGACGAGTAGGTCATTTCAAGCTACATCCAAGAGACCCAATGAGTTTCCTACCAGATCTAGCTTTTCGGCAGGGCATTCTAGTCAGAATAAAGGTAGTAGATTTAAGGATCCAAAGGCTCAGACCACCTCGACCGCAAGTGTGGATAATGCTAGACCGGGTAGATCAGGGTGTCCATGGTGTGGTAGACTTCATTATGGTCCTTGTCGAGCAGGCAAAAATGTTTGTTATAAATGTGGTGCTCCAGATCATTTTGTGTGAGAATGTCCAGAGGTGGCTAACCGAGAGGTAACACAGAGTGCTAGATCACCGAGGCAACCGGGAGTAGGAGCAAGTAACAGAGGTACCTCTAGAGATTCGGCTGTGAGACCAGATGTTAGAGCCCCTGCAAGGACTTATGCTATTCATGCTCACGAAGAGGCATCCTCCCCCGATGTGATTACGGGTACATTTTCTCTATATGATGTTAATGTCATTGCTTTAATTGATCCGGGTTCGACCCATTCTTATGTTTGTATGAAATTGATGCCTAATATGAGTATGCCTATAGAATCCACAGAATTTGTGATTAAAGTGTCGAATCCACTAGGCAAGTGTGTATTGGTAGATAAGGTATGTAGAAATTGCCCCTTAATGATTAGAGGTCACTATTTTCCGGCTGATCTCATGTTATTGCCGTTTGATGAGTTTGATGTTATTTTGGGCATGGATTGGTTGACTGCACATGATGTTGTATTGAATTGTGGAAGGAAATTCATTGAGATGAAATGTGAAAATGGTGAAATCCTTCGGGTTAATTCAGATGAGTTAGATAGTTCATTTGCCATAATTTCTGTTATGACAGCTCAAAAATATTTGTGAAAGGGGTATGAGGCTTATCTTGCTTTTGTGTTGAATACTAAAGATTTAGAATTGAAAGTTGAATCAGTGCCCGTAGTGTGCGAGTATCCAGATGTATTTTCGGAAGAATTACCAGGTTTGCCTCCTGTTAGAGAAGTTGAGTTTGGTATTGAGTTAATTCCAGGTACCACACCTATTTCTATTACTCTTTATAGAATGGCCCCGTTGGAATTGAAAGAATTGAAAGCTCAGCTGTAGGAATTAACTGATAAAGGCTTTGCAAGACCCAGTAGTTCGCCATGGGGTGCACCAGTGCTATTTGTGAAAAAGAAAGATGGTTCAATGAGATTGTGCATAGATTATCGGCAGTTTAACAAGGTAACTATCAAGAACAAATATCCATTACCTAGAATTGATGATGTGTTTGATCAACTGAAGGGAGCCACTATGTTTTCCAAGATAGATTTGAGATCTGGATATTATCAGCTGCAAGTTAGAGAGTTAGATGTTTCGAAGACTGCATTCCGAACTAGGTATAGTCATTATGAGTTCCTTGTGATGAGATTTGGCTTAACTAATGCTCCTGCCATTTTTATGGACTTAATGAGCTGAATATTTAGACCGTATTTGGACAAGTTTGTAGTTGTGTTCATTGATGATATTTTGATTTATTCTCCTGATGAGACTGAACATAAAGAGCGTTTGAGAACAGTTTTACAGATTCTGAGGGATAATCAGTTGTATGCTAAGTTCAGTAAAAGTGAGTTTTGGCTCCGAGAAGTTGGATTCCTTGGACATATTGTTTCAGGTGAAGGTATTAGAGTTGATCCAAGCAAAATTTCAGCCATTGTCGATTGGAAGCCTCCTAGGAACGTTTCAGAGGTCAGAAGCTTTCTTGGTTTAGCTGGTTATTATAGACGATTTGTGGAGGGATTCTCTATGATAGCTACCCCGTTGACGAGATTGTTGCGGAAGGATGTCAAGTTTGAATAGACTGAGAAGTGCCAGCAGAGTTTTGACAAGTTAAAGGCATTGTTGACTGAAGCTCCTATCTTAGTACAGCCAGAACTGGGTAAAGAATTTGTGATTTACAGTGATGCGTCTTTGAATGGGCTCGGTTGCATACTCATGCAGGAAGGAAAGGTGATTGCTTATGCCTCTAGACAATTGAAACCACATGAGAAAAATTATTCGACGCATGATTTGGAGTTAGCTGCTATTGTATTTGCATTAAAGATTTGGAGACATTATTTGTATGGTGAACAGTGCCGGATATTCACCAATCATAAAAGTTTGAAATACTTGATGACTCAAAAAGATTTGAACCTGAGGCAAAGAAGATGGCTAGAGTTGATTAAAGATTATGAGCTAGTGATTGATTATCACCCAGGTAAGGCAAATGTAGTTGCTGATACTTTAAGCAGAAAACTTTTATTTACATTGCGAGCTTTGAATACCAATTTGGCCATGTCAGATGATGGTTCTATTCTAGCTGAATTGAGAACTAAACCGGTATTTCTTGAAGAAATTTGTGAAGCTCAGAAAGATGATAGTGATTTACAAGCTAAAAGAGTTTAATGTGAGTCAGGCATAGAATCAGATTTTTGGATTGGTTCTGATGGTTGTTTGATGTTTAGAGACAGAATATGTGTACCAAAGAATGATGAGCTTATTCGGAAGATCTTATAGGAAGCACATAGTAGTTCTTTATCTATTCATCTGGGTAGTACAAAGATGTATAATGATTTGAAGAAATTGTACTGGTGGGTAGGAATGAAAAGAGATATTTTAGAGTTTGTTTCCAGATGCTTGATTTGTCAACAGGTAAAGGCCAAACACCAGGTACCTCCGGGATTATTGTAGCCTGTGCTAGTTCCAGAGTGGAAATGAGATAGAGTTACTATGGATTTTGTGACCGGATTGCCATTAACGCCGAAAAAGAAAGATGCAGTATGGGTTGTGATTGATAAGCTAACTAAGTCAACTCATTTTATTCCAGTCCGTATGGATTATTCACTTGACAAGTTGGCCGAGTTATACATTTCAGAGATAGTTAGACTACATGGAGTGCCATTATCGATCATTTCAGACAGAGATCCGAGATTTACTTCACGGTTTTGGAAGAAGCTACAAGAAGCTTTGGGCACCAAGTTGAGTTTTAGTATGACTTTTCATCCTCAGACAGACGGTCAGTCAGAGAGAGTTATTCAGGTACTTGAAGATATGCTTAGATGTTGTGTATTGGAATTTCAAGGCAGTTGGGAAAAATATTTACCATTGGTAGAGTTCGCCTATAATAATAGTTACCAGTCGAGTTTGAAGATGGCACCTTATGAAGCTTTGTATGGACGCAAATGTTGTTCTCCTTTATATTGGATAAAGCTTAAAGAAAGCCAGATTTATGGGGTTGATCTAGTTAAAGAAATAGAAGAAAAAGTGAAAGTTATCAGAGATTGTTTGAAAGCAGCTTTAGACAGGCAGAAGTCATATGCAGATTTAAAAAGAAAAGAGATTGAGTATCGGGTTGGCGACAAGGTATTTTTGAAAGTATCCCCGTGGAAGAAAGTTCTCAGATTTGGCAGGAAAGGCAAGTTAAGTCCTCGTTTTATTGGACCGTTTGAAGTAATTGAGAGAGTTGGACATTAGCATACCGATTAGCTTTGCCGACTGAATTAGAGAAGATTCATGATGTGTTCCATGTGTCGATGTTACGACGCTATCGGTCAGATCCGTCCCATGTGATTTCTCCGACAGAGGTTGAGATTCAGTCAGATATGACTTATGGTGAGGAACCGGTAAAGATTTTAACTCGAGAGGTAAAGCAATTAAGGAATAAAAGTATTGCTCTTGTGAAAGTTTTATGGAATAGATATGGGGTGGATGAGGCTACATGGGAACCCGAAGAGGCCATGCGAAAATAGTACCCAAACCTCTTCACAGGTAAGATTTTCGGGGACGAAAATCCCTAAAGGGGGAGAAATGTAACATCCCAAAATAGGGCCTAATCAGAATAGTGGTTTCGTAACCACAAATCCGAGATAGAAATAATTATTTTATAATAATTTTGAGGTCTATATTATGATTGCATGATGGTGTGAAAAATTTTTGAAGAAATTCTATGCGTAAAGTGCTTAATTTAAAATTAGGGACTAAATCGAATAAGTTGCAAAACTTGCATTCTAGAAGTTTCTAGTATGAAACTGTTTTGAAATATTAATTAGGAGGTCTTAAATAGTAATTTGGCCAATTTTAAGTTCATGGACAAAATTTGGACATGGATGGAATTTTTGAAAGTTTAGTAAGGAGGGGCATTTTGGTCATTTGGATATTAACATGAAATAAAAAGGGAAAAATAACACAAAATTGATCATCTTCTTCATTACCACGAAATTCAAGGGTTCTCCATAGCTAGGGTTTGTTTCAAGCTTCCAAGCTCCATAATCAAGAAGAACGAAATTCGTGAGTAGATCGGGGAAAAGAGAAAGTAAAGGACTAAATTGTTAAGTTTAGTCATATTTTGTATTGAGGACAGGACAAGACAGGAATGAGCCATGTAAGTCCATATCAGATATATGGCTTTGGAGACAGGAATGAGCCATGTAAGCCCATATTAGATATATGGCATTGGAGACAGGAATAATTCATGTAAGTCCATGTCAAGGACATGGCATTGGCAGGATATTGTTAGACAGGAAAGACCCTAGTATCCTTAGTATTCTGAGTGGTTCAACAGGCCATTGTACAAGTTAAATTACAGTGAATTATCAGCAAAGGAAAGGTAGATTGTATTTATGAATAATGAAAGGTCAGGTAAGAAAGAAGGTAAGTGAATAAAGAAGAAGGTAGAAAATGAGATGTAAAGAAAGTTTTTGATGTTAGGTGACATTATGCATAATTATCCTTTGTGATGAATGTTGTGATTTATTTGCTTGTAAACTTACTAAGCCTAGTGCTTACTCTCTTTATTTCCTTCTTCTTTTAGTTCTTGCCAAGCCACTCGGGGATCGAAGGAAACGTCGGAGATCCGATCACACTATCGAAGGAATCACTTTGGTATAGTTAGACGTTTTGTTTCGTATATGGCATGTATAGGAACTTGGCTTCTTTTGATATGGATGTCTTATGACATGTTCAATGAATGGGATGTAAATACTTGATAGTAAATAGCTAATGAAATGGCTAATGATAGACAAGTATGATAGTATGTATGCTTGAGTGATAACTATCACATGGAAATTAAGGAAAAATGTGAAAGTAGCTTAAAAACAGAACATTGTAACAGTAGTGACGTGAATTTGAAAAATCACTAAAAATAATAGAAACATGGTTTTATGGTGAATAATATATGAAATTAAAGCTTTATTGTTTCTATTTTCATATGGAACAAACAAAACAGGTAAAGATATTGTATTTTATGAGATATCTGAGTTTTAGTAAAACAGGGCCAGAGCGATTTCTGGATCCCCTGTTCCAACTTTGGAAATTCATAATAAATTGTAAAAAAATAATTAGGAGGATTACTATATATGTTAAGAATTCTTATTGAGTCTAATTTTAAGAGAAACAAACGGCATAGTCATATGAATTTTGTACAGGGAGAAAAGTGGTTCGTAATAAGTAGAGGTCAGTGTAGTTGAGTTCTAAAACAGGGGCAAATTTAACTAATAAACTGTACTAATCGGCCCAGCCAAAAATTATAGAAAAAAAAGGAGAAGATAGATATATGAATCTATTTTCAGGGAAAATTTACAGATCTTAATTTCGAGTTTCAGAACTTGAGATATGAATTTTTAAGCGACTATGACGCAGAATGGCAGCAAATTTCGAGAAGCTTAAATAAATGATTTAAGGTTGCTTAAGTGATAGATTAAGTTTAGTAGCGCCTCGTGCTCGATTCTGGCGATGGTCTCGAGTAAGGGGTGTTACATATTTACTATAATACTAAAACTAACCATGCCTATGAGGGTGATAAATTTAATGACCTTAATAATATAATTCACCTAGATGTGGCAGATTTGACATTTTTATGTTGTTTTAATTATGTTTTATTTTCTTGCATAAAGAATAATTTATATATTTAATAAATATTTGTAATGTTTCTCATATTATATTTTGTTTGTTTTTATGAAGAATATGAATATTCAACAAAATTTCGGTGGACCCAAAATTAATGAAGACACGTGTCTTGCAGATAGTGCTACAACACATACGATACTCAAAGATAAAAAATAATTTTCTCATTTGACAATGAGTAATGCTCATGTTAATACAAGATCGGGTAGTTTAAAACTTATTGAAGGCTCTAAAAGAGCTATTATATTATTACCTAAAGGTAAAAAATTTGTCATTAATGATGCTTTATATTCCACTAAGTCTCAAAGAAATTTATTGAGTTTTAAAGATATTCGTCTTAATGCCTATCATATTGAGACTATGGATGAGAAAAATATTGAATATCTATATATTACAAATGTTGAATGTGGAAAGAAATATGTTTTGGAAAGGCTACCTGCTTTTTCATCATGTTTATATTATACACATATTAATGTAATTGAGTCACATGTTACTACAAACAAGAAGTTTGTAGAACCACATTCTTTTACTATTTGGCATGACTGATTAGGCCATCCTGGATCTATTATGATGTGAAGAATCATCGAGAATTCAATTGGACACCCATTAAAGGACCAATGGATTCTTGAATTCAAGGATTTATCTTGTGTTGCTTGTTTTCAAGGAAAATTAATTATTAGATCATCACCAGCTAAAGTTGGGATTGGATCTTCTGTATTTGTAGAACTTATTCAAGGTGATATATGTGGGCTCATTCATCCACCATGTGGACCATTAAGATATTTTATGGTATTAATAGATACATCTAGTAGGTGGTCACATGTATGTTTATTATCGACTTGCAACCTGGCGTTTGTGAGACTATTTTCTCAAATAATTCAATTAAGAGCATAATTTCAATATTATGCAATCAAAACTATTCATCTTGATAATGTTAGTAAGTTTACATCCTAAGCTTTTAATGATTATTGTATGTCAATTGGGATAATAGTTGAACACCTTGTAGCTCATGTTCACACACAAAATAGTTTAGTGGAATCATTTATCAAACGCCTCTAACTAATAGCTTGGCCATTGCTTATGAGAACAAAACTCCCTGTTACAGCTTGGGGATATGCTATTTTGCATGCAACAACACTTGTGCGCTTAAGGCCAACAAGTTATAATAAGTACTCCTCATTACAATTGGCTTTTGGTTAGGAGCCAAATATTTTCAATCTAGAATTTTTGGATATGCAGTACATGTTCCAATTGCTCCACCACAACGTACAAAGATGGGTTCTCAAAGGAGGTTGGGAATATATGTTGGTTATGAATCTCATTCTATAATTAAATATGTTGAACCATTAACTGGATATTTATTTACTGCACGATTTATTAATTGTCATTTTGATGAAACAACATTCCCAACATTAGGGGGAGAGAAAATACAACTGGTTAAAGAAATTACATGGAATGGATCATAATTATCTCAATTAGATCCTCACACAAGTCAATGTGAATAAGAAGTTCAAAGGATCATAAATTTGCAAAACATTGCCAATCAACTACCAGATTCATTTACTGACCTAAAGAGAATTACAAAATCTCACATACCAGCTGAAAATTCTCCAATATGAATTGATATCCCAGTAGGGCAAATTGTTAGTCCAAAAGAAAGTAATCCACGCCTAAAGCGTGGAAGGCCAATTGGTTTCAAAGATAAAAATCCTTGTAATAGGAAATAAGCTATTATTCAAAATGGAAATATAGTGGAGGCAAGTGCTCAAGAAGAGGCCAAAAATATAACTAATAAAAAAATCCCAGAAGAGGTTTAGATACTTGAAAATGGTGATAACAAAGAAATCTCAATAAGTTATGTTACTTTAGGAAAAATATGGAACTGAAAAGATATAGTTGTTGACACCAATTTTTCATATAATGTTGCTATTGAAATTGTAACACACCAAACCTAGCCTAGACGTAATGGCTAAAGCTAGCGATGTCACACGGAAGGGATTTTGAAAGCGGAGCGAACATGATGAAAACCTTTTTAGCCTATCAACTCTTATTTGCCTTTATTTAACTCAAAATGTTTATTCAATTAGTTGATTAGCCTTAAACTGTATCTTTTAGCAGAAACTTAGGAAAATGTTGTGTTATTTGCAAAATTGTTTGTGTAAAGCCCTAAAAATCCTGAAACTTTTTATTCTTGTGAGGAAGCTTTATTTGCATGGCTAGAACTAGTAGGGTGTAGATTTTGAGTATTATAGGTTTTGTATAAAGTCTTGGGTTTAAGGTAGTCCATAGGGAAAATTTAATTTTTGGCCTTAGGGAACCTTGACTTCAAGAGCTAGGGCTCTTAATTAAATGAAGAGGAAATAAGTCGCAAATGGGCTAGTGGCCTAGTGGCATAATGATGCCACTTTGGGGAGTAGAGGGTGACGCCATATGTGGAGCAAGGAAGTCCAAGGTTCAAGTGTCGGCTTGGGCATTAAGAGTATTATTTTGCACTTGTGCCATGCAAGTGGTGCTGATGGTTTTAAACTCTGGTATAAAGAGATTTGGATGGGTGTTGGAGAGTAGATTAAAGCATGATAAGGGGATAAAATTTAGGGATTGAAGTGTGTGGATGAGTTTGAGCAAAAGTGGTAAGTGTTGAAGGTAAATTTCGGCTATGGTGGGGGATTAGAGCTGATTTTAGTTACTTTAGGTGTGTGCAAATTCACTTTTGGGCATTGTGTGTTTTTAATGCCGAGGTTTTCTTTGTTTCTAAAAGCTAATTTATTTCACTTTCTTTTTCCCAAAATTTCCTTATGTGCCGAATCTACTTGGGTCTTTTTGTAGCCAATTTCCTTCATTCCTCTTTCTCCTAAATCTTTCTTTTTCTCTGTTACTTCTTCATTGTTCATGACCCTTGTTGAATTCACTTAGGGCCCTAGTCGAATAGGTTTTCTTCTCCATCAAGAAAGCAAAACCAAATTTTGCTTCTTCAAACCATATCCTTCTCGATTCGATTTCCTATAGCAAACAATTGCACAATCAGTAAGTGAACTAGATCTCTTTCTGTTCTTTTTGATCTCTTTTAAGGTTGCCGATTCCCTTTACTCTTTGATAGGGTGGCATTAGCAAGGCTGAGAGTGTTGGATAGAATCTTTCGCCCATCGATCGGTTGAAGGTAAGGAGTCAGCCAAGGTGTTTTGGTAAGGCCGAATATTGGATCTTGGCGTGTGGCTTAAGTTTCGTTACTATAATGCTTGATTAATGAAAGTTATTCGATATTAACAACTAAGAGATTACATTTGTGATCCAGATCTTTCGCAAGGAGTTGGGGGTTTGTCGTAATCTACGACTTACGAAGGATAAACTGAATTGGTCAAGGTATGTTTGATTAGTGATTTGGGAATAAGCTTTTAGGGTCGTTATTGATGGCTAACGTTGACTCTTGACTGGTTATAGGGTTGTGACTCGTGGACTTAAGGGCAGCATCTCAAAAATGTGTGTACATACACTGCACACATGACAAATTGGTAAAAGCCGAAATCCTGAAAAGCCAGAATACCGAAAAGCTGAAAAGCCAAAAGGTTGGCGCCGGCAACCACACGAGCATGCAAACACTAGTGTGGAGATACCGATACAAAAATCAGGGCTGAGGGAGCGATCTCATGGTCTCGGGCCACTTTTTGGCCAGCTGCGCCAAAATTGGCTAAATGGGCTCGTGGGCCAGATTGGCAAAAATTGATATGTGATATTAAGTAACAAGCTGGTAAAGTTGGTTGAATAGTTTGAATATGATTGGGCCTGATGGGCAGGATATTTGTTATTGGGCCTAATGGGCCAAATAGATATGATTGGGCCTGGTAGGCCATATGAATTTATGAAAGTATGTGGACTTGTTAGGGTTTTATAGTGGACTTGTTAGGGTTTTATAGTGGACTTTTAGGCCAAGATTCTAATGAATCCTTAAGTGCATAAAACTTAATTAATTAATCAAGCACGTCTGTGGACAAGTCGTAAGGTTAGAGTGTGGCAATAGGCATATGCATGTCTAAGATTGGATCTAGGGAGAGCTTGGTACTTAAGCGGTCTTAATGACACACCTCATCTTCTCTAGAATCCTACCTGGTTTATAGTCTCTATTCACTTTAGCCAACAAGGACTTGTTGACCAGCCAAAGTTCGTAATTAAAACCCGTGCTTTAAGAAATTACTAAAATACCCCTGTAGGGTAGAATTACTGAAATATCCCTATAGGGTAGAATTATTGAAATACCCCTGTAGGGTAGAAATACCGAATGAAATGACTGATATGCCCTCATTGTATAAAGGACTAAAATGCCCCTAGGTGATTAATATGTGGAAATGTGTATGTTGCATTCATAAGATATATGTTGCACTTGGTGGGTTGGATGGTACGTGTAACACCCTAAACCCGGCCCAGATGTTATGGCCGTATTTGGTAGTGTTACATTGAAGTGTTTCAAATCGCGTTTCACTCTAACTAAATTTGTTGTAAAAAAACCCCATTTTTGTTCTTTAAGCTAAAGGAAATCACTTTTCTTTCTATCCGTGATTAATTAGGTTATAAAAATAGTTTACTTCAGAAAAACGTATCGATTGCAGAAGCTTTGTTTAAATTCTCATTTGTTATGGAAACGAGGTTTTTGAAAAACAGATATCATACTGTAAAACATGCCCTAGAGCTAACAAATTTTAAACATGCAGACAAATAATCCCAAACTTAAGAAAACATTTAATAATGGCCTTATTACAAACCCAAAATAAAACCATAATTAAAGTAGTAAAAGTAAAAGTAATATAAAAGTAAAGTGTGGTCGCCTCCAAGTTCCACGTAGCACTGAATCACCAATGCCTCGGGATTACCTGTACAGTGAATTTAAAGGGTGAGTACCCGAATACTCAGTGTGTAACCCCGAAAATAACAATATAATAGAATCAGTATGGGCCAAAGACCTTTACAGTAGCATATCACAATAAGTGGACCTAAGCCCAAAACAGTAACAGAATAATATGCAATTAGAATCCTACCCAACCATTCACTACACTCCATCTCCGTCCAACCCAACACTCCATGTGGGGATTTAATCAACCCACCCAACCCTACACTCCACAGTATAGTATCGATGCGGCACAATCGATAAAAATGCAGTAGTGCTGCCAGTATAATAGGCTATAAGCCAACAGATTAATGCAGCGAAGTTGCCAGTGCAGTACACTTCCTCCAATTTCAATATATCCCTTTCCCCATGCAATGCAACATATTAATAATATGCTAACATGATACAGATAACTCAAATAGAGCATTTCATAATATATATAATTTAATTAGAAACATACAAAGTCAAAACAGTCATTTTTACCCCTTAGAGGGTATTTTGGTCATTTTGTCCCTTTAGGGGCATTTTCGTCATTTGTCAATGTGGTCCTTCGTAAGTGAAGGCCTATCAATAAGCCATGGTCGTCTGGCAACACATGCAGCCAAACAGTCTAGAAATTGGATGACGGGTTTTAAATCCATCTCGTGGGCCTACGGGCCCATTGGGCCCATTGCGCCCGTTTCGACCAAACTCTTGAAGTCGCTCATGAGTATTGTTTTCCATTGTAGGGCCTCAATCCGTGGCCTCAATCACTCATATGAGCGTTCATACGCCCATATGGTCAATCTTTATAAAAGTGTGATAACACACCTGTAACGAGATAGTAGCTATCCGCTTCCGAAATCCAAGCACCTAAAGTAACGACAACCTTATTATTAGACAATTTTCATGGCTAAACCCAAAACCACCTTATGAATAACATCAAGATCAACCCACCATCACTTACCCATAACAGGAATGATCACTTGCAAGAGTTTGAGAGTTCAGCCAACCCCCTCCTAATAAAATCGAATCCCTAATCATGAACGATCAATTATAGCGTTACAAGATCACTACTTAAATGAAATCAATGGTCACAAAAATATTCAGTTAAACCACTTGATCTCATTTGAATACTTACCGAATATAGAAGGATAGTATTCGGTCAGCACACCACAGGCCTTAGATTCAGGCTACATAGAGGAAGAATGAAAAGGTGAAAGAGAAGGTGTAACGCCCCTCGAAACTTGAAACCCCACGAACGACATCAAAACAAAAAGCAAGATTTAGTACCTAAAGACTAAACATACGATTTCCATTAAAGGAGCAACTAGGAGGAAAGAACAGCCCTCAAATCGAAAGATTACCTTCAATAATTACCGATAAGAAAAATCAAATAGACAAGATAGGTTCGGCAAGAGCAATTTGGTATTCTCGGCTAAGTACCCAAAATCAAATGTATAGAGAGGGAGAAAGAAAATAAAAGAAGTCGGCTAACAAAGAGTGGATGTAATTTAAAACAAATATAATCAAATGGCTTAGAGAACAACAAAAATGAACAAGAGATAAAAGGCAAGGAATGACGGTTCGGTTAGTGAAGGAGTAGAGAAAAAACTAGAGGTTGATGAAGTAAACTATAGCCAAAGGTGCATTTGGCTTTGCCAAGTCAAAGAGGAGAGAAAGATCAAAAGTATAATCGGCTTTGCCAAAAAAATCAAAGCGAAATTAGTGAAAGACCAAATGCAAGAATTGTGTCGGCAAGAAACAAAATGGAAAGGTGATCTCCTATCCCACAACTAAGCCAACAACTCCCCAAGCGTTAGCACCCAAAAAAGGCAACCATATTACCTTTGACTGAAGGGACCAATAAGTCCACAATTGGCTGATTCTTGCCTTAAATAACTCATTAATAGCTACAAGTAATCAGCTAGCCAACAATCTAAACATTCCATAAAAAAATAAAAAGAATCAAAGCATTCACCACTTGATTCAATCCACCGACACAGCCCTCTTTAATGACCCACCACTTGATTCCAATCTCGTGCAGCAAAAACAATAACAACAATTAACGTCTAGGTTACTCGAACCTTTACCCTCTCAAGCACGCCTCTTACAAACACACATCCTGCCACTACACCATTTCGACTTTCATGTCAAAAACCCCACGACAACAACTTATAACTCTTCAGTCCAGTGTGTCGTGCTTTCTAAAAAAACAAAAACATTTTTCCCCTATATAGTTTCGAAGCCCCGACCTCAGCACCCTATGCTTGCCTCCTTGCCAACTTACTAACGCCTTTTTCGTGACATGCAGCAGCCAAAATAATATAAAAGGCCTTACTAAACCGAGCCTATATCCTCTTAAGCCAAAACAAGAAAATTTTTCCAAGTCCCGAGATCACTCACAAGACCTTTTAAACACTACAACCCACTCTTAAATCACTTAATTAACATATCCAATATAAAATCAAAGTAAAACAACAAAAATAAAAAAAAATCCAAAATATTTGGGATGTTACAACTCTACCTTCCTTAGAGAAATTTCGGCCTCGAAATTTACCTGCTAGAAAAGGTAAGGGTATTGTTGCTGTATCGCCTCCTTGGGTTCCCACGTGGCTTCCTCGAAACTGTGATTACGCCAAAGCACCTTAACTAGTGAAACTAACTTCGATCTCAGTACTTTCACATCACGATCTAGAATTTGAACTGGTTCCTCTTTGAAGGTTAAGTCAGGTCTGACTTTAATTTCTTCAACTGGTACAATATGAGCGGGATCAGAGCGATATCGTCTCAACATGGAAACGTGGAACACATCATGGATTTTGTCCAACTCCAGAGGTAATTCCAGTTGATAGGCTACCGACCCAATACGTTTCAGTATCTGGTAAGGTCCGATGAACCTAAGGCTTAGCTTACCCTTACGACCAAACCTTAATATCTTCTTCCACGGAGAGACCTTAAGAAAAACTAAGCCCCCTATAGAATATTCAATCTCACGACGCTTAAGATCTGCGTACAACTTTTGCCTGTCAGAAGCTTTTTTCAACCGATCTCGAATCAATTTCACCTTCTCTTCATATCAGATACCAACTCAGGTCATAAAATTCGTCGCTCACCAAGTTCAGTCTAGTACGTAGGAGTACGACACCTACGACCATACAATACCTAGCACGGTGCCATCTGAATATTGGATTGATAGCTATTGTTGTAAGCGAACTATGCCAACGATAAGTAATCCTCCCAGCTACCCCTAAAGTCAATCATACAACCTCTCAGCATATCTTCCAAGATCTGAATTACCCTCTGTGACTGTCCCTCCATCTGAGGGTGAGATGCAATACTAAAATCCAACCTTGTGCCCAGTGCTTCATGCAACTTTTTCCAGAATCTAGATGTAAAACACGGATCTTTATCAGATATGATAGACACTGGTACCCCATGCAACTTCACAATCTCTGCCACATACAATTTAGCCAATTTCTGTAGTGAATAATCTATTCTAACTGGTATAAAATGTGCGGATTTAGTTAGAAGATCCACTATCACCCAAATCGAGTCTTTCTTAGTAGGCATTAAGGGCAACCCAATAACAAAGTCCATAGTTACTCTTTCCCACTTCCAAAGAGGAATTTTCACCGGTTGTAATAGTCTCGAAAGCAGTTGATGCTCAGCTTTAACCTACTGGCAAGTCAGACACTTCCCAACGAACTCAGTAACTTCACACTTAAGCCCTGGCCACTAATACAATTCTCGCAAGTCTTGATACATCTTATTCCCACTAGGATGCATAGCGAATGGACTACTATGCGCCTCTTGCAGCAAAGACTGCCTTAGCTTCGCGTCCTTCGGAATACAGATTCTACCACGAAAACATAATACCCCTTCCTTATTTAACTCAAAATCAGACTTCTACCCACTTTCAATCTGTCAAAAACGAGGAATCAGCGTCTCATCTACCAGTTGCTTATCTTTAATCCTTTCAGTCCACACTGGTCTGACTTGTAGTTCTGCCAATATTCCACCATCATCGAGCAAACTTAGGCGTGCAAACATTGCTCTCAATTCAGACATAGCCCAACGGCTTAGTGCGTCAGCAACTACGTTAGCCTTGCCAGAGTGGTATTCAATTGGGCAATCATAATCCTTTAATAACTCTATCCACCTTCGCTGTCTTAGATTAAGTTCCTTCTGAGTGAGGAGGTATTTGAGGCTTTTGTGATCTATATAAATGATACACTTCTCACCATATAAGTAGTGCCTCCAAATTTTAAGTGCAAACACCACCGCTGCCAACTCCAGATCATGAGTGGGGTAGTTCGCCTCATGGGTTTTAAGTTGGCGAGATTCATACGCAACTACCTTTCCTTCTTGCATCAACACACAACCCAACCCAACGTGCGATGCATCACTATAGACAATGAAATCCTTTCCAATCTCTGGCTGAATCAGAATAGAAGCTTCTGTCAGGGTCTTCTTCAACTTTCAAAACTTTCCTATTGCTTCTCTGTCCACACAAATGATACTCCCTTACGCAAAAGTTTGGTTAAAGGTACGGCTATCAACGAAAACCCCTCTACGAACCATCTATAGTACCCTGCCAAACCTAGAAAGCTCCGTATCTTAGATACACTTTTGGGTTGCTTCTAATCCAGAACAGCCTCGATTTTTCGTGGATCCACTCTAATTCCTTTGGTAGAAACCACATGCCCCAAAAATGTCACTTCACGCAGCCAAAACTCACACTAGCTGAATTTGGCGTATAATTGCTTTTCCCTCAATATCTACAGAACTACTCGAAGATGCTCATCATGCTTTTCTTCAGTTTTCGAGTATACTAGGATGTCATCTATGATAACCACCATGAACCGGTCCAAGAAAGGTTGAAAGACACGGTTCATTAAGTCTATGAAAGTGGCCGACGCATTTTTAGCCCAAACGGCATAACTAGAAACTCATAATGGCTGTAGCATGTTCTGAAAGTTATTTTGTAGACATCTGCCTCCTTTACCCATAGTTGATGATAACCTGATCGAAGATCTATTTTGGAGAACACTGCAGCCCCTCGAAGTTGGTCAAATAGATCATCAATCGTTAGTAAAGGATACTTGTTCTTGACGGTTAACTTGTTTAATTGCCAATAGCCTATACACATGCGCATAGTTCCATCTTTTTTCTTGACAAATAAGACCAGTGCTCCCCATGGAGACACACTAGGTCGAATAAATCCTCTATCCAATAATTCCTAAATTTGAGCCTTGAGTTCAACCAACTCCTTTGGTGCCATTTTATATGGGGAAATGGATACCGGAGTTGTTCCCGGCAACAACTCTATTCTGAATTCTACTTCGCGGTTCGGTGGTAACCCTGGTAGTTCATCAGGAAAGACATCTGAAAAATCCTTAACCTCCCTAATCTCCTTAACAGATAAATATTTAGACTCTGAATCACTGACATATGCTAAATATGCTTCACATACTTTTTGCATCAATTTCTCAGCTCTCAAAGTAGAGATCATATTGGACAGATAGTCACGACGCTTACCGATGACCACCACTTCAGCTCCCTTAAATGTCTTTAAAACTACCCGCTTAGCGGCACAATCTAAAATCACCTGATGTTGAACTAACCAATCCATTCCTAAAATCAGATCATATTCACCAAAGGGAAGTTCCATTAAATCTGCTAGAAAAGTTTCTCCTTGAACTTCTAAAGGTACCTCCTTAAACAACCTATTTACTCTCACTGTCCGTCCTAAAGGGCTCAATACAGTAATCTCTCTAGTAGTAGTTTCACACATCACACCCAACTTCTCAGATACAGTACACGTAATATATGAGTTCATGGACCCCACATCGATCATAGCAGTATAAGGTAAGCCATGAATGAAGAACGTACCAGTTATCACATCTTGTACATCCATATCCTCGCGATGGCATGCAGCATACACTAGCGCTAGTTGCATTGCCTCTATAGCAGCAGTACCTCTACCAGGAGTCCCACGGCTACGTCCTATACCATTCCCGCCTCTGGTGTGACAGCCTTAACACGACCCTAGTCGGAATGTGGTTTCGGAACCACAAAACTGAGGTACAAAAATAATATAATAATTATTTTGATGCCTATTGCATGTGCCGAATTATGTGTGATATTTTCGATGAGTTAATTTAGAGATATAAATGTGAATTTCATTAAAAAGGACTTAGTAGAAAATTTGGAAAGAATGAAGGGTAAATGTGTGATGACCTATTATTGCATGCATGAGAAATGTTGGAGTTGCATGTCAATTTCACCATTTTGTGGATAGTGGATGGTAATGATTACTTGTTTTGGTATTTTATGCTTTGTATGTTAGTAATAATAATATTTATTATAGGGAAAACTGTTGTCATAAAATAAATAAAATTGAATTTGTATATCATGAAAATTGGAGGAAAAACCAATGTGAGACCATTTTCTTCTTCTTCTTGCCGTGACTTGAGAAAGAAAAATAGAAACTTTGAGCTTAGGGAATTTGACAAAAGAAGGCTTCAATTAAGGTAAGGTTTATGTTGTTTTCTTTGAAAATTAGTGAATTTTGGTTGGTTTTGAAGCTCACAACAAGACCCATGTGAAAATTTTTGGTGTTCATGGAGCATGAAGTATTCGGTATTGTTGGTGCATTATGTTTTTGAAATAGAAATTGATAAATGGAGTTTTAATGGACTCTATGATGTTGAAGCTTAGGGAAATTGGAATTTGTGAGCTCAAATTTGTAAAGAATTAAGTATTTATGGCTTATTTGCTAAATAGCAATCGGCTATTTGGTGAAATGCAAAGCTAGTGTCTAATTGTTAGTATTTATATGTGTGTGAGTCGAATTTGAACTTGAGTATTGAATTGAGCAAATGTGGAGTATTAAAATGCTGGAAAATGAATGTTTGCCGTGTGAGTGATTTGAGAAAAAGGATATTTGAATGTTAAATTATGCATTTGTGGCCGAATGTGAGAATTTCCAAATTTGGGGGCATTGGCATGGTTAATAAACCATTTTGTTATGCATTCGGTAGTGGAGGTAGATGAAATGATATTATATGCTTTATAATAATGATAAGTAAAGACGTGATTGTTAATTTAGCTTATATTAATGGTCGAATGTGTTAATTGGTCAAGGAAAGGTTTAAATTGAATGAATAAATCAAATATGAGAGTATTCGGTTATGGTTGTTTGAGTGGTTCAATGTTTTCGATTACATGGTTAAAAATGGTATGAAATTAGTGTTTTATATTAGAAGTGACACTAACTTTTATGTATATAGGTTTGCTTATTGTGATATTAATTAATGATTTGGGTAAAATTTTAAATATGTGAATAAGAAGTTTAAAGAGTGAATTTGTATAAATATGCTTGGTACAGCAGCAGTAACGTGTTTTGGAAAAATCACCATAAATTGTGGGAGCTGAATTAGAGGCTGAATAAACTATGTAATTAAAGCTTAATGAGTCTATTTTCTTATAAAAGAAACCTTATAAGAAAAGGAATTTCTGATAAAGAGGTGTTTAAAGTAGAGTGAGATAGTGTCAGATTGACTCCGAAATCCCCTGTTCTGTATTTAGAAAATCACTATAAATTGTATAGAAATTTTTATAAGATAAAATTTATATGCTTAGACTCCTTAATGAGTCTAGTTTCGAATAAAATAGGCAAGGACATATTTTGAATTCTGTATAATGAGAAATTTGATTCGTAGTGAAGAGTGGTCAGTATAGTCAAACAGTGAAATAGGGGAACTTTAAGAAAATTCTGGTATTGATTGGCTAAACAAAAAATTATGAAAATTTTATGGGTATAAGATATATGAGTCTATTTTCAGGAAAAATTAATGGCACTTCATTTGGAGTTTCGTAGCTCCAGTTATAAATAATTTTGTGAATATTGCTTAGGAAGTCAGCTTGTAGTGACTTGTGATATGCATGTGATTGGCCGAATGTGTGTGTGTTTGCTATGAGAAGGATATGCATTTCTTATTTGACTATAAGTGAAAATGATCAATTGAGGTGTTTGAATAAGGATTAATAAAAAAATTTAAATATTTTATTTAGCTCAAGAGCATAGAGGAACAAGTTCGGATAAAGGGAAGGCTAAAGTGGTCGAATAGCTAACTCATAGTTGCTCGGGAAAGTTCAAGGTAAGTTTTGAGTTGAATTTGGTATTTAATTTTAAATGCCATGATATACTTGTATGATAAATGAATGATGTCCCATTGTCCTTACCATAATAAGGTTATTGAGAAAGAAACCTATTACATGTTTGTTATGTAGCCGAATGGCTATTAGAGAATTAAACATAGAAAGAGATTGGGGACATATGCTTTTGTATGTGTTTGCTTATTGAGCTAAAAGTTTAGTAAAAGAAGAATACATGTATTAGACTTGAATGATGTTTACGACACAAAGTCATTGAGCATGTTATATGTCTATATGCAAATGATTGGACTTGAATTACAAATGTGATTTTGCTATGTGAAATGTGGTAACATGTGAATACATATGCATGAGACTCTGTGATGTGAATCCGGGATTAAAAACCCGAAGGCTATACGCGGAGACTATGTCTGGGTTAAGACCCGATGGCTATATGCGGAGATCAGATCCGGGTAAAGTCCCGATGGCTATATGCGGAGATCAGATCCGGGTAAAGACCCGATGGCTATGTGCAGAGATTATATCCGGGATTAAAATCCGCTGGCTTTATGTGGAGATTTATTCGAGCTAAAGGTCTCGACGATGATGCGAGTAAAGTCTCAGACTAAAAGACTTCACGGTAACGATTGCTAATGAATGTGCTTAAAGCGTTAAGTTATACAGGTATGTACCCTAAGCTTATATGCAAGCTGGTTTTGGACCAAATCATAAGGTCATTATACGATTACATATGTGTGTTTGAAATGAGACTATTAATATGGTCAAAGTACAAATGGTCAATGCGAAATGTTATGTGAAATTATGCGATATGTCTATGTTCACATGAGCTCACTATTAAGTGAAAGTTATCTACTTTTTGTATATGATGAGAATGTGTATGTTCGGTTAAGGGGTGATGTACCCAAAGAAGAGGGAAACAAAAATACGAACAACTATGTTATAATTTAATTTTTTTTATATATATATCCGTTGTCATTGCTTAAAACTTACTAAGCATTGTAATGCTTACTCTGTTTACTTTGTTTCCTTTGTTTTATAGATCTCATTTTGGAAGCTACGGACTCAGGGATTGAAGCCTTAATCACCCACACTATCGTCGTTATTTTGGTATTTTCAATAGTAAATTTTGAAAACAATGGCATATATAGGCTAATCTCCTTTTGTTAAACCGAATTACATTTTGAGTTGTAATTATTCTAGCCATGCGAAAATGGCTTGCTTAGTCTTCTAGTTTGAATATATGTTTTGATGAAATTCATATGGCTTGATGTTTGTGGCATGATTTTTAGATAGTACCCAGTATGCAATGAGTTTCGAATATAGTGTACTGTTATTTGAAAATTTTGATTTGGCCAAATTGATCGTAGCCACATGATGGAAATTTCTAAATGCCTATAAAACGAATTTAATGAGATATGATGCACAACCAAACCTATGTCTTGTATGTATCTATGAACATCACTAAGTTTTATTCAGTTATTTAATACCTTACTACCCTATTCTGGCGACGGACAAGGGTATAGGGTGTTACATTTTTATTGGTATCAGAGCTACAGTTTAGTCGATTCTCAGACTAACGTAGTGCGTATGAGTATAGCTATACATGCCATTTTTGAGAATACGATAGTGTGGTGATTTCTGATATTTGAAATGTGTTTTCGTATAGTAATGGATCCTGATCCCGATCGAGCTGTAGCGGAAGATATCGAGAGTGTAGCGGCTGCTCCCGCGCAAGGGACCGCGCCGAACAACTCTCAGCCAAATACCAGTCATCGAGATGATGACATGAGGCAAAATTTTTATGCAATGATGAGTGATTGGTTCACTCAATTCCTTCGAACTAATCCGGCTGTTCCACAACCTCCTCTCTCGAATAACCCACTTCCAACCCCTGTGGCTCCCCCTGAGACCGACCCTGTGAGGTCGAGTAAACCCCCGGTCGACAAAATTAAAAAATACGGGGCTGAAGAATTCCGGGCTACAGTTGATGATGATGCTGAGCGGGCCGAGTTTTGGCTCGATAATGTAATTCATGTTTTTGATAAATTGTTATGTGCGCCCGAGGAGTGCTTGAAATGTGTCGTATCTTTGTTACGTGATTCTGCCTACTATTGGTGGAACACCTTGGTTTCTGTTGTGCCGAGAGAGCGGGTTACTTGGGAGTTTTTCCAAGTCAAATTTCGCAAAAAGTATATCAGCCAGAGATTTATCGACCAGAAACAGAAAGAATTTCTTGAGCTTAAGCAGGGCCGAATGTCAGTGACCGAGTATGAGAGAGAATTTGTGCGGCTCAGCCGATATGCCCGCGAGTGCATATCATCCGAAGCTATTATGTGTAAACGCTTCGAGGACGGGTTAAATGAAGACATCAAACTACTGGCTGGCATTCTGGAAATTCAAGAGTTCGTTGTTCTTGTTGAGCGAGCCTGCAAGGTCGAAGAACTCAGAAATGAAAAGAGAAAAGCTGATAACGGAGCCAGAGAGTTCCGTAAGAGATCTTCGGGGAAGTCTACTCAGAGATCATCAAAAAAATTTCGAAGTGAGTCGGACAGACCGAATGCTACTTCGGGCTTTTCTAGACGAGACCGTGATCAACCCCCTATGAGTACACGTGCCACTTCTGCTGCTAGTGTTGGGAACGACCGTCGAGACAGAGCCGAGTGCAAGTATTGTGGAAAATGGCATTCGGGGAGCTGCAGATTTCATGATCTCTCCTGTTATAAGTGCGGGTCGGCTGATCACTTTATAAGAGATTGCCCCCGATGGTCTGAGCAGAATGTGAATCAAAGTGGGAAACCGAGTACTACTTCAGCACGAGGTAGACCACCTAGAAATCCAGGAAATGCTAGCGGTGGTCAGAGAAGATTTAAAGATGCCACGACAAAATCTGAGACTCGTGCCCCTGCTAGAGCTTACGCTATACATGCACGCGAGGATATCTCTTCCCCAGATGTTATTACCGGTACTTTTACTCTCTTTGATTCTGATGTAATTACTTTGATTGACCCCGGTTCAACTTATTCTTATGTTTGTGAAACTTTGGCATCCAATAAGACTCTCCCTATTGAGTCTACTGAGTTTGTGATTCGAGTGTCCAATCCATTGGGTCGTTGTGTTTTAGTTGATAGAGTGTGTAAGAAATGTCCCCTTATGATTCTGAATTCCTGTTTTCCGGCCTATTTGATGCTTTTGTCATTCGATGAATTCGATGTTATTCTTAGAATGGATTGGTTGACTGTGCACGATACGGTAGTGAATTGCAAACGAAAGACTATTAATTTACGATGTTCGACTAATGAGATAATTCGGATTGAGTCTACGGATCTAAACAGGCTACCGGCCGTAATATCTTCTATTTTGGCTCAGAAATTTATGACAAAGGGTTGCGAGGCTTACCTTGCTTATGTTTTGGATAACAAAATATCTGAACTAAAGCTTGAGGTTGTACCTGTGGTTTGTGAGTATCCGGATGTGTTTCCTGAAGAATTACCGGGATTACCACCTGTTAGAGAGGTTGAGTTCGGCATTGAGCTAGTTCCGGGTACAACTCCGATTTCGATTGCTCCGTATCGTATGGCTCCGACAGAGTTGAAAGAGTTGAAATCTCAGTTGCAAGAGTTGACTGATAGAGGTCTTGCGAGACCGAGTTTTTCACCCTGGGGTGCACCAGTCTTGTTCGTGAAAAAGAAAGATGGGACCTTAAGAATGTGTATTGACTATCGGCAGCTGAACAAAGTGACTATAAAGAATAAGTATCCGTTGCCTCGTATTGACGACCTATTTGATCAGTTAAAAGGAGCTTCAGTGTTCTCAAAGATTGATTTGCGATCTGGCTATTATCAGTTGCGAGTTCGAGACTCAGATGTACCCAAGACTGCTTTCAGAATGAGGTACGGACACTACGAATTTTTAGTGATGCCGTTTGGGCCGACTAATGCCCCTGCTATTTTCATGGATCTGATGAATCGTGTGTTTAAGCAGTACCTAGATCGATTTGTAGTTGTGTTTATCGACGACATTTTGATTTACTCTCGCGATGAGTTAGAGCATGCCAAGCATTTGAGACTTGTGCTTCAGATTTTGCGTGATAATCGGTTGTATGCGAAATTCAGTAAATGTGAGTTCTGGTTGTGCGAGGTCAGCTTTTTGGGGCATATTGTATCTGCTGCGGGTATACGAGTTGATCCGAATAAAATATCTGCTATCCTTGATTAGAAGCCCCCTCGAAATATCTCAGAAGTCTGGAGCTTTTTGGGACTTGTCGGGTACTACCGACGGTTTGTCAATGATCTCAACACCGTTAACGAAGCTATTGCAGAAAGATGTAAAATTCAAATGGTCTGAGAAGTGTCAGAAAAGTTTCGACCAGTTGAAAGCCCTTTTGACGGAAGCTCCAGTATTAGTTCAGCCTGAATCCGGTAAAGAGTATGTGGTTTATAGTGACGCGTCTTTGAATGGTTTGGGATGTGTTTTGATGCAAGAAGGCAGAGTTGTTGCGTATGCTTCAAGACACTTAAAGCCTCATGAGAAAAACTATCCGACTCACGATCTAGAATTAGCTGCTATTGTATTTGCTTTGAAGATTTGGCGTCACTACCTTTTTGGTGAGAAATGTCATGTCTATTCCGACCATAAAAGCCTCAAATACTTGATGACCCAAAGAGATTTGAATCTGAGACAAAGACGTTAGCTTGAATTGTTAAAGGATTATGAGCTTGTCATTGACTATCATCCGGGAAAGGCGAATGTAGTTGCTAATGCTCTTAGCTGGAAATCATTGTTTGCTTTACGAGCCATGAATGTGCATTTATCGATATCTGATGATGGTGTGATGATAGCAGAATTAAAACCGAAACCGGTGTTTCTACGACAAGTTTGTGAAGCTCAGAAAGCTGATGGCGATTTAATGGCCAAGCGAGCTCAATGCGATTTAAATGTGGATTTTGAGTTTCAAGTTGATGACAATGATTGTTTGAGGTTCTGAGGCCGAGTATGTATTCCGAGAAGTTCAGAGTTGGTTTCGATGATTTTAAATGAAGCTCGTAATAGTCGAATGTCGGTTCACCCGGGAAGTACAAAAATGTACAACGATTTGAAACGTCAGTATTGGTGGCATGGTATGAAACGAGACATCTCAAATTTTGTGTCTAAGTGTCCGATTTTGATACCCGAGTGGAAATGGGATAAGATTATGATGGATTTTGTAACCGGGCTACCGTTGACTCCGAGTAAGAAAGATGCGATTTGGGTTGTCGTAGACCGATTAACTAAATCGGCTCATTTCATTCCTGTGCGTATGGATTACTCACTTGATAAGTTAGCCGAATTGTATGTCTCTCAAATTGTTAGATTGCAAGGAGTGCCTACCTCTATCGTATCAGATAGAGACCCGAGATTTACATCGCGGTTTTGGAAGAAACTACAAGATTCTCTAGGTACTAAGCTACATTTTAGTACCGCATTCCATCCTCAGATGGATGGTTAGTCAGAACGAGTAATTCAAATACTCGAGCATATGTTGAGATGTTGCATCCTTGAGTTTGGTGGTTCATGGGAACGGTATGTGCCTTTGATTGAATTCGCTTACAACAACAGTTTTCAATCGAGTATTAAGATGGCACCTTACGAGGCTTTATACGGTCGCAGATGTCGTACATCGTTGTTTTGGACTGAGCTCAGTGAAAGTAAGATTTTTGGGGTCAATTTGATTAGAGATGCCGAGCAGAAAGTAAAAGTGATCCGTGATAGCCTCAAGGCAGCTTCAGATCGTCAGAAGTCGTATGCGGATTTAAGGCGGAAAGACATTGAGTATCATGTCGAAGACAAAGTATTTCTTTAAGTGTCACCTTGGAAAAAGGTGCTCAGATTCGGCCGTAAGGGTAAATTGAGTCCGAGGTTCATCGGGCCATATGAGATATCTGAACGGATTGGACCGGTAGCATATCGATTGATTTTGCCTCCTGAACTTGAAAAGATTCACGACATTTTTCATGTTTCGATGCTTCGACGATATAGATCCGACCCATCGCATGTGATTAATCCATCTGATATTGAGATTCGATCTGATTTGAGTTATGAGGAGGAACCAATTCGTTTTTTGGCACACGAGGTTAAAGAGTTGCGGAATAAGAGGATTTTGTTAGTGAAAGTGTTGTGGGTCAAACACGGGGTTGAAAAAGCTACTTTGGAGCTTGAGGATTCGATAAAAGAACGTTACCCAAACTTATTTTTCGGTAAGATTTTCGGGGACGAAAATTTCTTAAGTGGGGGAGAGTTGTGACAGCCTTAACACGACCCTAGTCGGAATGTGGTTTCGGGACCACAAAACCGAGGCACAAAAATAATTTAATAATTATTTTGATGCCTATTGCATGTGCCGAATTATGTGTGATATTTTCGATGAGTTAATTTAGAGATATAAATGTGAATTTCATTAAAAAGGACTTAGTAGAAAATTTGGAAAGAATGAAGGGTAAATGTGTGATGACCTATTATTGCATGCATGAGAAATGTTGGAGTTGCATGTCAATTTCACCATTTTGTGGATAGTGGATGGTGATGATTACTTGTTTTGGCATTTTATGCTTTGTATGTTAGTAATAATAATATTTATTATAGGCAAAATTGTTGTCATAAAATAAATAAAATTGAATTTGTATATCATGAAAATTGGAGGAAAAACCAATGTGTGACCATTTTCTTCTTCTTCTTGCCGTGACTTGAGAAAGAAAAATAGAAACTTTGAGCTTAGGGAATTTGGCAAAAGAAGGCTTCAATTAAGGTAAGGTTTATGCTATTTTCTTTGAAAATTAGTGAATTTTGGTTGGTTTTGAAGCTCACAACAAGACCCATGTGAAAATTTTTGGTGTTCATGGAGCATAAAGTATTCGGTATTGTTGGTGCATTATGTTTTTGAAATAGAAATTGATAAATGGAGTTTTAATGGACTCTATGATGTTGAAGCTTAGGGAAATTGGAATTTGTGAGCTCAAATTTGTAAAGAATTAAGTATTTATGGCTTATTTGCTAAATAGCAATCGGCTATTTGGTGAAATGCAAAGCTAATGTCTAATTGTTAGTATTTATATGTGTGTGAGCCGAATTTGAACTTCAGTATTGAATTGAGCAAATGTGGAGTATTAAAATGCTGGAAAATGAATGTTTGCCGTGTGAGTGATTTGAGAAAAAGGATATTTGAATGTTAAATTATGCATATGTGGTCAAATGTGAGAATTTCCAAATTTGGGGGCATTGGCATGGTTCATAAACCATTTTGTTAAGCATTCGGTAGTGGAGGTAGATGAAATGATATTATATGCTTTATAATAATGATAAGTAAAGACGTGATTGTTAATTTAGCTTATATTAATGGTCAAATGTGTTAATTGGTCAAGGAAAGGTTTAAATTGAATGAATAAATCAAATATGAGAGTATTCGGTTATGGTTGTTTGAGTGGTTTAATGTTTTCGATTACATGGTTAAAAATGGTATGAAATTAGTGTTTTATATTAGAAGTGACACTAACTTTTATGTATATAGGTTTGTTTATTGTGATATTAATTAATGATTTGGGTAAACTTTTAAATATGTGAATAAGAAGTTTAAAGAGTGAATTTGTATAAATCTGCTTGGTACAGCAGCAGTAACGTGTTTTGGAAAAATCACCATAAATTGTGGGAGCTGAATTAGAGGCTGAATAAACTATGTAATTAAAGCTTAATGAGTCTAGTTTCTTATAAAAGAAACCTTATAAGCAAAGGAATTTCCGATAAAGAGATTTTTAAAGTAGAGTGAGACAGTGTCAGATTGACTCTGAAATCCCCTGTTCTGTCTTTAGAAAATCACTATAAATTGTATAGAAATTGTTATAAGATAAAATTTATATGCTTAGACTCCTTGATGAGTCTAGTTTCGAATAAAATAGGCAAGGACATATTTTGAATTCTGTAAAATGAGAAATTTGATTTGTAGTGAAGAGTGGTCAGTATAGTCAAACAGTGAAATAGGGGAACTTTAAGAAAATTCTGGTATTGATTGGCCAAACCAAAAATTCTGAAATTTTTATGCATAGAAGATATATGAGTCTATTTTCTGGAAAAATTAACGGCACTTCATTTGGAATTTTGTAGATCCATTTATAAATAATTTAGTGAATATTGCTCAGGAAGTCAACTTGTAGTGACTTGTGATATGTATGTGATTGGCCGAATGTGTGTGTGTATGCTATGAGAAGGATATGAATTTCTTATTTGAATATAAGTGAAAATGATCAATTGAGGTGTTTGAATAAGGATTAATAAAAAAATTTAAATATTTTATTTAGCTCAAGAGCATAGAGGGACAAGTTCAGATAAAGGGAAGGCTAAAGTGGTCGAATAGCTAACTCATAATTGCTCGGGAAAGTTCAAGGTAAGTTTTGAGTAATTGAATTTGGTATTTAATTTTAAATGCCATGATATACTCATATGATAAATGAATGATGTCCCATTGTCCTTACCATAATAAGGTTATTGAGAAAGAAACCTATTACATGTTTGTTATGTAGCCGAATGGCTATTAGAGAATTAAACATAGAAAGAGATTGGGGACATATGCTTATGTATGTGTTTGCTTATTGAGCTAAAATTTTAGTAAAAGAAGAATACATGTATTAGACTTGAATGATGTTTACGACACAAAGTCATTGAGCATGTTATATGTCTATATGCAAATGATTGGACTTGAATTACAAATGTGATTTTGCTATGTGAAATGTGGTAACATGTGAATACATATGCATGAGACTCTGTGATGTGAATCCGGGATTAAAAACCTGAAGGCTATACGCGGAGACTATGTCTGAGTTAAGACCCGATGGCTATATGCGGAGATCAGATCCGGGTGAAGACCCGATGGCTATATGCGGAGATCAGATCCGGGTAAAGACCCGATGGCTATGTGCGGAGATTATATCCGGGATTAAAATCCGCTGGCTTTATGTGGAGATTTATCCGAGCTAAAGGTCTCGATGATGATGCGAGTAAAGTCTCAGACTAAAAGACTTCATGGTAACGATTGCTAATGAATGTGCTTAAAGCGTTAAGTTATACAGGTATGTACCCTAAGCTTATATGCAAGCTGGTTTTGGACCAAATCATAAGGTCATTATACGATTACATATGTGTATTTGAAATGAGATTATTAATATGGTCAAAGTACAAATGGTCAATGCGAAATGTTATGTGAAATTATGCGATATGTCTATGTTCACATGAGCTCACTATTAAGTGAAAGTTATCTACTTTTTGTATATGATGAGAATGTGTATGTTCGGTTAAGGGGTGACGTACCCAAAGAAGAGGGAAACAAAAATACGAACAACTATGTTATAATTTGATTTTTTTTATATATATATATCCGTTGTCATTGCTTAAAACTTACTAAGCATTGTAATGCTTACTCTGTTTACTTTGTTTCCTTTGTTTTATAGATCTCATTTTGGAAGCTACGGACTCGGGGATTGAAGCCTTAATCACCCACACTATCGTCGTTATTTTGGTATTTTCGATAGTAAATTTTGAAAACAATGGCATGTATAGGCTAATCTCCTTTTGTTGAACCGAATTACATTTTGAGTTGTAATTATTCTAGCCATGCGAAAATGGCTTGCTTAGTCTTCTAGTTTGAATATATGTTTTGATGAAATTCATATGGCTTGATGTTTGTGGAATGATTTTTAGATACTACCCAGTATGCAATGAGTTTCGAATATAGTGTACTGTTATTTGAAAAATTTGATTTGGCCTAATTGATCGTAGCCACATGATGGAAATTTCTAAATGCCTATAAAACGAATTTAATGAGATATGATGCACAACCAAACCTATGTCTTGTATGTATCTATAAACATCACTAAGTTGTATTTAGTTATTTAATACCTTACTACCCTATTCCGGCGACGGACAGGGGTATAGGGTGTTACATCGGGCCTATCCTCGACCTCTAGACGGCTGTTGACCACCTCTTGGCAGCTGCACAGTACCCATACCAGCTGCTTGCATCTGCTCTGGCCTATGCAGACAATCTCTGATACGATGTTCCTTCGATCCACATCTCAGGCAAGCTCCAATCTTCTTCCAGCACTCCCCAATGTGGCTTTTCCCACAAGCATCACAGGCTTGCAATCCAGTATTAATAGTAGGGGGCCCAACTTTAGCTGGCGCCTCAAACCTGGCCCTCCTCACAAGCCTCTGAACATAATTAAAATGCCCTACACTTCTATTTGATTTCCCATTGTCCATGTCACGATTTTGATGTTCTGTTCGTTTCACTTCCTCAGCTATCTTGGCTTTATCCACTAGCATAGTAAAGTTCCACTCCCTCTATGGAGCTATCAGTACACGAATGCTGTCCTTGAGGCCGTCCTCAAATCGTACGTAACGTTCATGCTTAGTAGCCACAATCCCACTGGCATAACGACTGAGTCAGAAAAATTTTGCCTCGTACTTAGATACTGACTTATCTCCCTACACTAAGTTCATGAATTCTTTCCTACGAGCGTCGACATAACCCGTACCCACGTACTTCTCTTGAAACCCAGTCTTGAAAAACTCCCATGAAATCTGCTCCGGCTGAGGTCCTTCCTTCACTATGAGCCACTATTGGTAGGGTCCATCTCGCAGTAGAGAAACTGCACCTTTCAACTTTTGTTCAGGTGTGCAATCTAGGTTGTCCATGATTCATTTTGTAGCTTCTAGCCAATACTCAGCCACATTATGGGCTACTCCAGCCATGCCCTTGAAAACCTCTACCCCATTTAACCTCAGTTGCTCAGTCACTGACCCCGGCCCGTAGCTCTATTATTGGGTCCAGCGACCCTTTCTAGTATCCGCAGCATAGCTTAGGACAAAGCATCGTCCCCAGCCATACGATCAAATGGACCATTCTCAGCTCCTAGTGGAGCCGGTACTTCCCTGGCTTCCTCATTTGGCACAAGTCCCGATGTCGAGGACCCAGCCACATTACTAGCACGGCCACTTCCACGACCTCGAACAGCTCTTCCTCCTCTGGCGCTCATATTGACTCGTATTATCTGATTTAAAAGTTTTATGCGTTATCTTACAGTTTCAGTAATTATTAATAATGTCTTATGTAAATAGAAGTTTAAAGTTTATTTTCGTGAATCGAGATCATACTACAGTTTTTAGTTTCCTACAGTCTCAGTCTGACCTATCTAAAGTGTCATATCATAGTCTAATATTTATAACAGTCTCAATATTAAATAAATAGATAATAGTGGTTTAAAACACTTACAGATTCAGTGTCGAAAACTTGGAGACCGCACTTACAGTAATAGAATTCAAAATTTTCCCAAATCCTTTGAAAACAATTTGTAAAACATTAAATTTCGAAGTGTTTTCACTTTCGAAAAAATTTTACAGAATTTCAAGAATTTTTAAAATCTCATTCCACAGGCGAGTTTTGCAACCTGGCTTTGATACCACTAAATGTGACACCCCAAACCCGGCCCAGACGTTATGGCCGTATTTGGTAGTGTCACATTGAAGTGTTTCAAATCACATTTAACTCTAACTAAATTGTTGTAAAAAAACCCCATTTTTGTTCTTTAAGCTAAAAGAAATCACTTTTCTTTCTATCCACGATTAATTAGGTTATAAAAATAGTTTACTTCGGAAAAACGTATCGATTGCAGAAGCTTTGTTTAAATTCTCATTTGTTGTAGAAACGAGGTTTTTCGAAAACAAATATCATTTTGTAAAACGTGCCCTAGAGCTAACAAATTTTAAACATGCAGATAAATAATCCCAAACTTAAGAAAAATTTAATAACGGCCTTATTACAAACCCAAAATAAAACCATAATTAAAGTAGTAAAAGTAAAAGTAATATAAAAGTAAAGTGTGGTCACCTCCAAGTTCCACGTGGCACCGAATCACCTATGCCTCGGGATTACCTGTACAGTAAATTTAAAGGGTGAGTACACGAATACTTAGTGTGTAACCTCAACAATAACAATATAATAGAATCAGTATGGGCTAAAGCCCTTTACAGTAGCATATCACAATAAGTGGACCTAAGCCCAAAAAAGTAACAGAATAATATGCAATCAGAATCCTACCTAACCATCTGCTACACTCCATCTCTGTCGAACCTAACACTCTATGTGGGGATTTGCTCAATCCACCCAACCTTACACTCCACAGTATAGTACCGATGCGGCACTATCGATAAAAATGCAGCAATGCTGCTAGTATAATGGGCTATAAGCCAACTGATTAATGCAGTGAAGCTACTAGTACAGTACACTTCCTCCAATTTCAATATATCCATTTCCCAATGCAATGCAACATATTAATAACATGCTAATATGATACATAAAACTCAAATAGAGCATTTCATGATATATATAATTTAATCAGAAACATACGGAGTCGAAATAGTCATTTTTACCCCTTAGAGGGTATTTTGGTCATTTTGCCCCTTGAGGGGCATTTTTGTCATTTGTCAATGTGGTCCTTCGTAAGTGAAGGCCTATCAGTAAGCCCATGGTAGTCTGGTAACACATGCAGCTAAACAATCCAGAGATTCGATGACGGGTTTTAAATCCATCTCGCGGGCTTACGGGCCCATTGTGCCCATTTCTACCCAACTCTTGAAGTCGCTCATGAATACCGTTTTCCATTGTGGGGCCTTAATCTGTGGCCTCAATCACTCATATGAGTGTTTGTATGCCTATGTGGTCAATCTTTAAAAAAGTGTGATAACACACCTGTAACGAGATAGTAGCTATCTGTTTTCGAAAACCAAGCACCTAAAGTAACCACAACCTTATTATTAGATAATTTTCAGGGCTAAACCCAAAACCACCTTATGAATAACATCAAGATCAACCCATCATCACTTACCTGCAAAAGGAACGATCACGTGCAAGAGTTTAAGAGTTCAGCCAACCCCCTCCTAATAAAATCAAATCCCTAATCATGAATGATCAATTACAACATTACAAGGTCACTACTTACATGAAATCAATGGTCACAAAAATATTTAATTAAACCACTTG
This sequence comes from Gossypium stocksii, assembly GCA_020496765.1. NCBI lineage: Eukaryota > Viridiplantae > Streptophyta > Magnoliopsida > Malvales > Malvaceae > Gossypium > Gossypium stocksii. Next base: position 52,362,248 of record CM035624.1, read on the forward strand.
ACCTCATTCGAATACTTACTGAAATATAGAAGGATAGTATTCGGTCAGCACACCACAGGCCTTAGATTTGGGCTACGCAAAGGAAGAATGAAAAGGTCAAAGAGAAGGTGTAGTGCCCCTCGAAATTTGAAACCCCATGAACGACATCATAACAAAAAGCAAGACTTAGTACCTAAAGACTAAACATACGATTTCCATTAAAGAAGCAAATAGGAGGAAAGAACAGCCCTCAAACCAAAAGATTACCTTCAATAATAATTGGTAAGAAAAATGAAATAGGCACGATAGGTTTGGCAAGAGCAATTTCATATTCTAGGCTAAGTACCTGAAATCAAATGTATAGAAAGGGAGAAAGAAAATAAAAGAAGTTGGCTAACAAATAGTGGATGTAATTTAAAAGAAATATAATCAAATGGCTTAAAGAACAACAAAAATGAACAAGAGACAAAAGGCAAGGAATGACGGTTCGGTTAGTGAAGGAATAGAGAAAAAACTAGAGGTTGATGAAGTAAACTATGGCCAAAGGTGCATTCGGCTTCGCCAAGTCAAAGAGAAGAGAAAGATCAAAAGTATAACCGGCTTTGCCAAAAAATCCAAGAGAAATTAGTGAAAGAGCAAATGCAAGAATTGTATCGGTAAGAAACAAAATGGAAAGATGATCTCTTATCCCACAACTAAGCCGACAACTCCCCAAGCTTTAGCACCCAAACAAGGCAACCATATCACCTTTGACTGAAGGGACCAATAAGCCCACAATCAATCGATTCTTGCCTCAAAGAACTCATTAATAGCTACAAATAATCAGCTAGCTAACAATCTAAACATTCCATAAAAAATAAAAAGAATCAAAGCATTCACCGCTTGATTAAATTCACCGACAGCAGCCCTCTTTAATGACCCACCGCTAGACTCCAGCCCCGTGTAGCAAAAACAATAACAACAATTAACGTCCAGGTTACTCGAACCTATACCCTCCCAAACACGCCTCTTACACACACACACACGTCTTGCCACTAAACCACTTCGACTGTCATGTCAAAAAGCCCTCGACAGCAACTTATAACCCTTCAGTCCAGTGTGTCGTGCTTTCTAAAAAAAACATTTTTCCCCTATGCAGTTTCGAACCCCCGACCTCAGCACCCTGTGCTTGCCTCCTTGCCAACTTACCAATGCCTATTTCGTGACATGCAGTAGCCACAATAATATAAAAGGCCTTACTAAACCAAGCCTATATCCTCTTAAGCGAAAACAAGAAAATTTTTCCAACTCCCAGGATCACTCACAGGACCCTTTAAACACTCCAACCCACTCTTAAATCACTTAATTAACATCCCCAATATAAAATCAAAGTAAAATAACAAAAATAAAAAATCCAAAAAATTTGGGATGTTACAGTACGGAGGAAGATATGTAAGGATTGCATAGTCGCTTGATGACCGTGGATCCATCGGTGGCTTTAAGCCTATTATATGATTAGCAGCCTTGCTGCAACGATTGAGTAGTGCCACAACCGGTGCTACCATTGGAGTGTAGGGATGGGTGGGTTGATATTTTTATCCCCACAAGAGTGTAGGGTTGGTAGGGAAAATGGAGTGCAGGGTTGGATTGGGATGGGAGCATTGCATACATGTGATATTGATATTGATATGATATGGTGTAAGGTCCAACTGAGGCCACTAAGGGTTTAGGCCCGAAAGCCACTGTTTATGGGCTCGGGCCCAACTAAGGCCATTGTGGGCTAAGGCCCAAAGGCCACCGATAATGAGAGGGCTTAGGCCTAATATGTTAATTGCTTGTTGATATGATTGCCGAGGGTTGTAGACACTGAGTTTTCAAAAACTCACACCCTCTTTTATTTTTTTCAAGTGATCCTCAGTAGACGGCTCGACGTAGGAGAGGGCTCGGAGGTGGCCACACTGCAAGTTAATTAGGAGTTTTAATAATTTCAAATTACTTTATCTTTAATTATTGTTTTCATTGGGATGTAATAAGGCCTATCATCTCTGGTACGAATTTACATTGGGATTGCTTTATTATTATGATTACTATTGAATTACTGGTTTTTCTTAAAAATTTAAACATGTTTTCAAAATCAATATAATTAATTTATTATTTTTCTTAAACATGGGATTTTTCTCTCAAAATCAAAGCTTTTATCTAAATCACCAAAACTTTTAAGACAAGTAAAGGTTTAAATGGATTTTTATCTTTAAATGTTATTCTAGTAAATACCGATTTGAAATTAACCCTTGATTTGAACCACAAACGAATGATAGCCTAAGTTTTTCAATGTATCAGATTTGTGCAAGTTACCCTGCAATGTGACATCACCCAATTTGGCCATAACATCTGGGCCGGGTTTGGGGTGTTATATTTAGTGGTATTAGAGACCGGTTGCAAAGATCAGGCTGTGAATTGGGCTTAGATTTTGGGTTTTAAAAACAAGTTGATCAAAAAGTTTTGTAGGATTTTGAGGTGTGGCACATCGAGCCTTCAACGTCGGGCCAAGTAAGTTCTTCTATTACTAAACTTGTTTTAAGCTACTATACTGTAGATATATTGAGCTACTTTAGACAGTAGATTCTTAGGCAGAAAGAGACTAAAGCCCATAGGAAACTTAAGCTTGTTGTGGATTTACGACTGCGAAAATAGCTCCTAAATTGTTACTTACATAAGACACTTGCTTTAAATAATGGAACTATGAACTAATTTCATAAAATTTCTAAGTCAAAAATACGCAAGCAATGATGAGCGTTAGAAGAGGTGTAAGAGGCCGCGGCAGAGGCCACGGCAGAGGCCGTGGAAGTGTTAGGGCTGGGTCGTTGACGTCGGGCCATATGCCAACGTTGGAGTAGAGGAGGCTCGGACCTTACCAGTAGCTGAAACAAGGCCATACGAATGGGCTGCCGCTACAGATGATACGTTATCGCAGGCTATGTTAAGGATTTTAGAAAGGGTCACTGGGCCCAATAATGGTATAGGAAGTCGTGGGTTGATCTCGGAGCGACTACGATCTAATGGGGTGGAGATCTTCAAAGGCGTAGCTGGGGTGGCCCCGAATGTGGTTGAATATTGGTTGGAAGCCACAGAGAGAATAATGGACGACCTGGATTGCACGGCTGAACAAAAGCTGAAAGGGGCATTGTCACTACTTAGAGAGGAAGCTTATCAATGGTGGTTGACCGTGAAGGAGGGCAACCAACTAGAGCAGATCACTTGGGAATTCTTCAAATCTGCGTTCTAGGGGAAATACATTGGAGCAAGCTATGTGGATGCCTAAAGGAAAGAGTTATTGAACTGGACCCAGGGGGACAAATCGGTAGCAGAGTATGAGGCTGAGTTTCTGTGCCTTGGTCGTTACACAAAAGGAATAGTCGCAACGGAGTATGAGCGTTGCATGCGATTTGAGGACGGCTTGAGAGACAATCTTAGGGTGCTGATAGCTCCATGGAGAGAGCGGGATTTTGTGGCTTTAGTGGAGAAAGCAAAGATAGCGGAGGAAGTAAAGCGCATAGAGTACCTCAACCGAGAAACGAAAAAGGGCAAGAACAAACGGGATGTAGAGGCTGCCGGGGTTAGACAGAGGCTTGTGATAAGGGCCAGGCTGAATGGGCTAGTTAGAGCTGGGGCCCCTATTGCTGCTGCTAATATTAGGATACCACCTTGTGATGTTTCTGGAAAAAGGCATGTAGGCGAGTGTTGGAGGAGAACAGGAGCTTGTTTGAGCTGCGGATCTATGGAACATAGGATTAGAGGGTGCCCGAGATGGTGAATCAGGTGCAAGCCAGTGGCCGAGGTAATTTTCAGTCGTAGAGAGGTGGTCAACAACTGCCAAGGGGCTGTGGGCAGGCCAGGGGTGGTAATGGCGTAGGACGTGGACGCGGACGCAGAGCACCGGGCAAAGGTGCAAGACAAGCAGAGGTGCAGGACAGGCAGAGGCGAGGTCGCCTGTGTTGTTTTATGCTGCTCATCGCAGAGAGGATGGAAATGCCCCAGATGTGATAATGGGTACGTTTTTTATTCATTAGCTACCTTATATTGCACTAATTGATGTTGGGTCAACACATTTGTACATTGCATGCAACATGACTAAAATTTTGGGTGATGTGTTTGAGACCACTACGAATGAAATTACTGTGATGAGTCCTTTAGGACAGTCAGTGAAATTTAATAAGTTGTTTAGGGATGTACCCTTGGTAGTCCAATGGCTTACTTTCTTAGCAAATTTGATGGGATTGCCATTTGGTAAGTTCGATGTATTGCCATTTGATGAGTTCGATCTCATCTTAGGCATGAATTGGTTGATGAGGCATCAGGCAACTCTAGATTGTGCTGCAAAGCGGATGGTGTTGAAAACTATGGAGGATGAAGAAGTAATGGTGATCAGGGAATGACGGGATTACCTATCGAATGTGATTTCGCTTTAAGGGCAGATAAGTTGGTGAGGAAGGACTATGAAGCTTATTTAGCCTACATTAGTGATGTGGAATCTAAGAGCGTTACTATTAAGGATTTGAGAATAGTAAGGGAATTCTTTGATGTTTTTCCTGATGAATTACCTAGGTTACCTCCCAATAGAGAGGTGGAGTTTGGAATAGAATTGTTACCTGGTACTGCTCCGATGTCCATCGCTCCTTACAGGATGGCACCGAAGGAGTTGGTGGAGTTGAAAGCCCAGATTCAGGAGTTATTGGACCGCGGATTTATTAGACCAAGCGTGTCTCCATAAGGAGCACCGATATTATTCATGAAGAAGAAGGATGGGTCCATGAGGATGTGCATCGATTATCGACAGTTAAACAAGCTAACCATTAAGAATAAGTACCCTCTGTCGAGGATAGATGATCTTTTCGATCAGCTTAGGGGAGCTTTAGTGTTCTCAAAGATTGGTCTGTGTTTGGGGTATCATCAACTGAGGGTTAAGGAGGCAGACATTTATAAGATAACTTTCAGAACTCGTTATGGACATTACGAGTTTCTGGTGATGCCATTTGGGCTGACGAATGCACCTCCTACTTTCATGGATCTTATGAACCGGATTTTTCAACTTTATTTAGATCAGTTCGTAGTAGTTTTCATAGATGACATCTTAGTATACTCGGGAACTGAAGATGGTCACGATGCACACTTAAGGATTATGTTGCAGATTTTAAGAGAGAAGCAACTATATGCAAAGTTTAGCAAGTGTAAATTCTAGCTAAGGGAAGTCACTTTCTTAGGACATGTGGTATCAGTTGAGGGGATTAGGGTTGATCCTCAGATAATTGAAGTAGTGTTGGACTGGAAACCGCCTAAGACGGTGTCAAAACTTTAGAGTTTTCTAGGCATGGCAGGGTACTGTAGGCGGTTTGTTGAGAGGTTCTTATTAATTGCTGCACCCTTGACCAAGCTACTACAGAAGGGGGTGCCATTTGTGTGGACTGATAAGTAGTAAGAAAGCTTTGAAAAGCTTAAGAAGGTTTTAACGGAGGCCCCTGTTTTGATTCAACCAAAGCTGAGGAAGGAGTTTACAGTTTATAACAATGCGTCACACGTGGGCTTAGGCTGTGTCTTGATGCAGGAAGGCATGGTGGTTGCATATGCATCGTGCCAGCTTCAGGCTCACGAGGGAAATTACCTAACCCATGATTTGGAGTTGGCAGTAGTGGTATTCGCATTTAAGATTTGGAGACATTACTTGTATGGATAGAAGTGTACCATTTCTATGGATTACAAGAGTTTAAAGTACCTCCTAACTCAGAAGGAGTTGAATTTGAGGCAGCGCAGATGGATTGAGCTACTAAAGGATTATGATTGCACGATCGAATATCACCGGGTAAAGCAAATGTGGTGGTTGATGCGTTAAGCCGTAGGGCTATGTTGGATTTGAGGGTAATGTTTACTCGGTTGAGTTTGTATGATGACAGTAGTTTGTTAGTTGAGTTGCAAGTGAAACCATTGTGGATTGAGCAGATCAAGGTTAAGCAGCCATTGGATGAGACTCTGGAGTCTCGTTTGAAGCAAGTTGAGAATGGGGAAACGATGGATTTTGGGTTAAATAGTATGGGTTACTGTGTTTCCATGGTAGAATTTGCGTGCCACAAGATGATGAGCTAAGGAAGTCTATATTGCGGGAAGCGCATAGTAGTCCCTATGCTATGCATCCCGAAGGTAACAAGATGTATCGGGATTTGCAAGAGCTTTATTTGTGGCTGGGGCTAAAATGCGAGGTTACAGAGTTTGTGGGCAAATGCTTAGTATGTCAGCAAGTGAAAGCGGAACATCAATTACCATCAAGGTTACTCCAGCTAGTTAAGATCCCACTCTAGAAGTGGGAGAGGGTTACTATGGATTTTGTTAGTGGGTTGCCCTTGACGCCTACTAAGAAGGACACTGTATGGGTTATTATGGATCTATTAACTAAGTCTGCCCATTTTATACTGGTTCGCACTGACTACTCATTACAGAAGTTGGTGAGGTTATAGGTGGTAGAGATTGTGAGATTGCATGGGGTGCTGGTCTCTATTATATCTAATAGAGATCCACGATTTACGTCTGACTTTTGAAAGAAGTTGTATGAGGCACTGGGCATGAGATTGAATTTTAGTACAACATTTCACCCTCAGACTGATGGTCAGTCGAAGAGGGTAATTCAAGTTTTGGAGGATATGCTAAGAGGGTGTGTAATTGAGTTTCGGGGCAGTTGGGAGGATTACTTGTCGTTAGCTGAATTTGCATATAATAATAGTTATCAGGCAAGTATTGGAATGGCACCGTATAAAGCACTATAAGGGTGAAGATGTTGTACTCTGAGTTGTTGGACTGAGTTGGGTGAACGGCGAGTGTTGGGCTCGGAGTTGGTAGCAGACACTGAAGATAAGGTGAAGCTGATTCGGGATCGGTTGAAAGAGGCATCAGATAGGCAAAAGTCCTATGCTGACCTTAAAAGGCGAGGGATTGAGTATGCTGTGGGAGACTTGGTACTTCTCAAGGTGTCCCCTTGGAAGAAGGTGTTAAGATTTGGACGGAAGGGCAAGATAAGCCCTAGATTCATTAGGCCGTACCGAGTGTTGAAGCGAATTGGACCCGCTACTTATCAATTAGAATTACCTTCTGAACTAAGTCAGATACACGATGTGTTTCATGTGTCTATGTTAAGGTGTTATTACTCAGATCTTTCACACATCGTGCCGATCGAGGAGATCGAGGTTAGGCCAGACCTAACTTTTGAGGAGGAACCTGTCCAAATAATTGATCAAGATGTTAAGGTGCTAAGAAGGAAGTCTGTCCTGTTGGTCAAAGTGCTTTGGCATAACCACAATGCTGAGGAGGCTACTTGGGAACCTAAGGAGGCAATGCAGCGTCAATACGCTCAGCTATTTCAATCAGGTAAATTTTGAGGCCGAAATTTCTTTTAGGGGGTAGAGTTGTAACACCCCAAAAATCCCAAAACTTTTTATTCTTGCGAGGAAGCTTTGTTTGGATGACTAAAGCTAGTAGGGTGTAGATTTTGAGTATTATAGGGTTTGTATGAAGTCTCGAGTTTAAGGTAGACCATAGAGAAAATTTAATTTTTGGCCTTAGGGAACCTTGACTTCAGGAGCTAAGGCTCTTAATTAAATGAAAAAGAAATAAGTCGCAAATGGGCTGCTGGCCTAGTGGCATAATGGAGCCACTTTGGGGAGTAGAGGGTGACGCCATATGTGGAGTAAGAAGGTCCAAGGTTCAAGTGTTGGCTTGGGCATTAAGAGTATTATTTTGCACTTATGCCGTGCAAGTGGTGGTGATGGTTTTAAACTCTGGTATGAAGAGATTTGGATGTGTGTTGGGAGTAGATTAAAGCATGATAAGGGGAGAAAATTTAGGGATTGAGGTGTATGGATGAGTTGAGCTAAAGTGGTTAGTGTTGAAGGTAAATTTCAGCTATGGTGGGGGATTGGAGCCGATTTTAGTCACTTTGGGTGTGTGCCGAATTCACTTTTGGGTATTGTGTGTTTTTAACATCTAGGTTTTCTGTGTTTCTAAAAGTCGATTTATTTAACTTTCTTTTTCCTGAATTTTCCTTATGTGCTGAATCTACTTGGGTCTTTTGGTAGCCGGTTTCCCTTATTCCTCTTTCTCCTAAATCTTTCTTTTTCTCTCTTACTTCTTCATTGTTCATGACCCTTACCGAATTCACTTAGGGCCCTAGTCGAATAGGTTTTCTTCTCCATCAAGAAAGCAAAACCAAATTTTACTTCTTCAAACCATATCCTTCCTGATTCGATTTCCTGTGGCAAACGATTGCACAATCGGTAAGTGAACTAGATCTCTTTTTGTTCTTTTTGATCTCTTTTGAGGTTGCTGATTCCCTTTACTCTTTGATAGGGTGGCGTCAGCAAGGCTGAGAGTGTTGGGTAGGATCTTTTGCCCATCGATCGGTTGAATGTAGGGAGTCGACCAAGGTGTATTGGTCAGGCTGAATATTGGATCTTAGCGTGGGGCTTAAGTTTCGTTACTATAATCCTTAGGTCTGAAGGCTACTGTATATTATGCTATGGGCTCGGGCCCAACTGAGGCCATTGTGGGCTAAGGCCTAAAGGCCACCAATAATGATAGGGCTTAGGCCTAATGTGTTAATTGCTTGTTGATATGATTGCAGAGGGTTGTACACATTGAGTTTTCGAAAACTTACACTCTCTTTTATTTTTTTCAGGTAACCGTCAGTAGACGGCTTGACATAGGAGAGGGCTTGGAGGTGGCCACACTGCAAGTTAATTAGGAGTTTAATAATTTCAAATTACTTTATCTTTAATTATTGCTTTCATTGGGATGTAATAAGGCCTATCATCTCCAGTACGAATTTACATTGGGATTGCTTTATTATTATGATTATTGTTGAATTACTGGTTTTTCTTAAAAATTTAAACATGTTTTCAAAATCAATATAATTAATTTATTATTTTTCTTAAAAATGGGCATTTTTTCTCAAAATCAAAGCTTTTATCTAACTCACCTAAACTTTTAAGACAAGCAAAGGTTTAAATGGATTTTTATCTTTAAATGTTATTATAGTAAAAATCGATTTGAAATTTACCCTTGATTTGAACCACAAACGGACGATAGCCTAAGTTTTTCAATGTATCGGATTTGTGCGAGTTACCCTGCAATATGACATCACCCGATTCAGTCATAACGTCCGAGCTGGGTTTGGGGTGTTACAGTTTGTGTTTAAGAAAAACCTTAGCTTTAGAAAAATCCGTATTTTGTCTAGTTTTGCGGCAATAAAATCAGAAAACATAGTCAATCCCAAAATAAAGAAAATAGTCCATAAAGTTCAACTTACAATATCCAGAATAAATTAAAATTTAAAATTAAACCATAACTGAAATCATTTCAGCATATGTGGTCACCATGGGACACCGCAGCACCGATCCGCCTAAGACTGTTGATTACCTATACAGAACAAATAGAAAGGGGTGAGTTTACATAACCTTAGTGTGTAACCAAGCAGACTTAGGCATGCATACATACAAACTAACAATCATAAATCAGATATAGATTTGGGCCTAAGCCCATCTCAGATACAAAATTAGATACAAAATCAGATACAGAATTAGATACAGATAACAAAATCCTACCCCCATCCTTTACACACCATCTTTGACCATCCCCACACACCATGTAGGGTTTAAAACTCCTATCCAGCCCTACACACCATATTGTACTGATGTTGCACATAACAGATAAAGTGTAGCATTGCTGCCAGAATCTAGGCGAAGATCGCCTTTCAGAACACTTCCTTCGTATATAACAACCCACCCCAAAAAAATAAAGAATAATAGTTGACATGCTATTATTTAGGAATCAAATGGCATATAAAACAGTAATCAGTCATGCATAGTATTATTTCATACAAACAGAGCATCAGATCATCAGTTTATAGGGTTGGATAGCCCTTACCGACACTTTGGTAGGCCCATAATTGTTTAGGATGACCCGTGCGACCCTGGGAAAAATTACAAAATTTTGGGCCCACATAACATTTATTTGCTTACCCATGTGGGCCCACACGCCCAGATTGGCCTTGCCCGTGTGGATCACACGGCCTGGCCCAGAAAACCCACACGCCGGTGTGGACTACCTGTATGGCCCACACACCTTATTTGGCCTAGATCGAGTGGCTCACATGGCCACACTTCGGCCACTACATGACCGTGTCGTCGCACATGGCCTACCACACGGGTGACCACACGCCCCTGTGGCGTCAACAAAATTGCTTTTCAGCTTTCGTTGATTCACATTTTTCTACATTTTGGGTACACACCTAGTATCGGTTTGTTGCGAAAACACTCCTAAGCCTCCTGAAACCTAAAACCAAAGTACCTAACACAAATTTAGCGGATTAATCAACCGAAATCAATAATCAGCCACTAATAGAAACCTAACTTATCGATGCTGGAAAAGCTTTGTTAACACCGTTAATATGAAAAGAGTGAAACTCTCTACTCGTAGTATAACACCCTTTACTCGTAACCGGTATTGGGATAGGGTATGAGGCATTACCGTACTAAAACTCATGTAAACTTATGACTTAAACTCATGAAAACGTGTCCTAATTAAAAACTTTTCCAAACATAGTTCTACGAGCCTTCTTATGGGTTTGCGAGGCTTAAAGCATGGTTTGAAATTAACCCGAGACTATTTTGTGCACTCAAGAAATTTCCTCAAAAACTAGCTAACACAGGGCACATGCCCGTGTGAGAGGGCAACACGCCCATGTGACCTCTACACATGGCCGTGCTGATGGCCCGTGTACCTCACACGGCCTAAGCACACTAGGGACACATCTGTGTCCAAAATCCGTCTGGACTTAATTTCTAACATCAACCTACAGGGGTTTTTACACGGCGTGGGGCACGCCCGTGTGCCCAGCCCGTGTTCCTCACGCGGCCTTGATACACCCGTGTCGTGGTCCATGTGCAAAAACTTGAGTATTATGTTTCTAACGTCAGCAGACACACAGTCATAGCACACGCCTGTGTTCTCAGCCCGTGTCAGCCATAAGGCCAGGACACGCCCGTTCCTTAGCCCGTGTGAAAGAACCTGGATAGTCTTTTTCTGACATCAGCAACAACACGGCCATGGCACACGACCGCGTGCTTGACCAAATCCTTCACATGATTGAAACACACGGCCATGTCTCAACTCGTGTGTTTACTACTGAGCATTTAATTTTTGTTCATGCAAGATGCAGGGGCCTAACCGCACGCCCGTGGGACACACGGCCTAGACACACGCCTATGTGCTTACCTGTGTAGACTAAAATAGGCTATTTGCCAAGCCTCTTTGCCACCCTAAAACAAGGCGAAAAACATAGCCAAACATAAAAAGACTTTGATACTCAACTTATAACCATAATTTCATATTCAACACATACGTAATTACCAATTCAACCAAGCATACATATTTCTACTACTAGTTCATACAATCATAAATAACTTCAACTTTCCCAAGAACCCATTCACATCTCATTAATAAGGACTATAACCATTTTGGCCAATTCCAAAGGCCATTTACAAAATGAACTTCATAAGACAAATGGCCAATACAATTGGCTAACTAGAGTATCTTACACAAAATGAGCACACAACCTATACATGCCATTACTAAGCATACAAACCATAAATATATCGAGTGTTTCAGTTGATAGTGTGCACGATGCTTCCGACGTCCTTGGATCCTCGGGTTACTTGGGCGGCACTATAAAGGGGAAAGGGGAAAGAAAAGGGGTGAGCATAAAGCTTAGTAAGTAGTAAGTAAATAAATATCAATAATTTACCAACTCATGATAATTTTCATCTCACTTCGAATTTTGCATATATCAAGAATAGCTACAACATAACTTACTCGATTCCATCCCTTACTAAACATACCATATGCTAGTAAGCTCAAATTTCAGTCATTACACTAAGTACCTGCATCAGTTACAGAGATTATCACAGTATCTGTAACACCCTACGCCCCTATCCATCGCCGGATTAGGGTTTAAGGTAATACAAAATCTAAATACAATTTACCGAGGTTCATAGATACACAGCTAGACGTGGATTCATTGAGTTCTATAGTTGAATATAACACTTATAGGTTGGTTCGATCAGAACATCATATCTCATTGAAATCGTTCAATAAGCATGCTAGCGAATCTCTACCTTGTGGCTACTAACAATTTGGCTAAATCGAACAATTCAATAACCAAACATCATATTATAAAAGTCATAGCATATTGGGTACTAACTAAATATCATGCCACAACATCGAATCGTATGAGAATCATTTCAACCCATATAATCAAACTCGAAGACTAAGCAAGCCATCTTCGCATGGCTAGAACTATTTACAACTCAAAATGAAGTTTGATTCAACTGAAGGAAAATAGCCTATACATGCCATTGACCCAACATAACCATCAATTGTACCAAAATAACAGCGATAGTGTAGGTGATTAAGGCTTCAATCCCCGAGTCCGTAGCTTCCACAAGTGAGATCAATAAAACAGAGGAAACAAGGGAAACAGAGTAAGCATATTAATGCTTAGTAAGTTTTAAGCAATGAGAACAGATAAAGCATCAAATTATAGCATAGTTGTTCGAATATTTGTTTCCCTCTTCTTTTAGGTAGGTCACCCTTCAACCAAACATATATATATTCACATCGTACACGAAGGAGGATAGCTGGCACTTATCGTAAACTCACTTAAACAATCACATGTCACAAAAATTCACATAACACTTCACATAGGCCATTTGTACTTAGACCATATTAATAATCTCATTTCATGAACACATATGAAATCACATAACGACCTTAATATTCGGTTCAAAATCGAGCTAGCATATAAGCCAAAGGTACATACCTGTATACTTTAACACTTTCAGCGCAATTCATTAGCGATCGTTACCTTGAAGACCATTAGTCTTAGGCTTTACTCGCATCACCATCGAGATCTTTATCTCGGGTAAATTTTATAGATAGCCATCGGGTCTGTTTCCCGGACATAATCTCCGCATATAGCCTTCGGGTTTTTAACCCGGACATCATCTCTGCATATAGCCTTCGGGTCTTAACCCGGACATAGTCCCCACATATAGTCAGCGGGACTTAATTCCCAGATTCGCATCACGAATTCTCATACACATATATATATTCGCATGTAGCCAAATTTCACATAGCAAGATTTCACTTGCAATTCAATCAATTCATGTGCATACAACATATAACATGCTTCTCGACTTTATATCATAAATGTACATATAATTCAAAATTTATACACATATACTCTTCTTTTCTAGGCTTTCGGCCCAATGATCAAACATACATAAGCAATGCATTTCAAATCCCAATTTCGGTCATTTTTCTCTATGAGCCATTCGGCTATATAGCAAACATGAATAAGGTGTCTTTCTCAATGGGACATCATTCAAATATCAGCATGTATGTCGTGGCATTTTAACTTAAATACCAAATTTGATTACTCAAAACTTACCTTAAACTTTCACGAGGAATTACGAGTTGGCTATTCGACCACTTTAGCCTTCCCTTTATCCGAACTCGTCCCTTTATGCTCTTGAGCTAAATAAAAAATTTAATTCTATTAATCCTTATTCAAGCACCTCAATGAATCATTTTCACTCATAATCAAATCATACATGCATATTCTTCTCATTGCAAACACACATGCACATTGGAGCATTTCACATACATATCATAAGTCACAACAAGCTGATTTTCTGAGCAGCATTCAATAATTTACTCATAACTGGAGCTACGAAACTCCAAATGTCGTGCTGTAAATTTTGCATGAAGGTAGACTCATTTATCTTTAATCCATAAAAATTTCATAATTTTTGGTTTGGCCAATCAATACCAGAATTTTCTTAAAGTTCCCCTAATTCACTGTTTGATTAAACTGACCACTCTATACTACGAACCGAATTTCTCCTTGCACAGAGTTCCAAATATGTTCTCACCTATTTCATTCGAAACTAGACTCATTAAGGAGTCTAAGCATATAAATTTGGTCTCATAACAATTTTTATACAATTTATAGTGAATTTCCAAAAACAGAGCAGGGGACTTCAAAGTCAATCTGACACTGTCTCACTCTACTCTAAAAATCTATTTATCGGGAATTCCTTTGCTTGCAAGGTTTCTTTTATAAGAAACTAGACTCATTAAGCTTCAATTACACAATTTATTCAGCCTCTAATTCAACTCGCACAATTTATGGTGATTTTTCCAAAACACGTTACTGCTGCTGTACCAAGCAGAATTTTATACCAAATTCACTCTTTAGTGTTCTCATGCACATACTTAAAACATATCATTTCCTAAGGTACCATTTAGAGTAGTCATTGACCTTAAATTATATATATATAATTCATATTTATCCCATTCACAATCAGATTTCTCCATACAACACAAACCAAACCACTTATCAATTTAACACCCAAAACATCCAAAAGCAACATCAAAGGCACATTCGGCCATTGCACAAACATGCATTATAGCAATTGAAACATCAAACATCAACCCCTCTTGCATTTTCCCATGGCCGAATATTCACCTTTGTAAGTTATGTCACTCAAATCATTTTATTAATCATGCACATATATTCCCTAATAGAAATTTTTAAAGTTGCCAATCAAATCAATGTCACCAAGTTAGCCGAATGTATGCATATACACAAAATGCATTTAGCATCTTCATTTACCTTAGTTCATTTAACAAATTTACAACTAAATGCTTAAGTCCAAAATTGGCAATCTTTGGCACAAAGATACACTAGCCGAATGCTATCTATCATATAAATCACCACCTCAACCTTCAAATTTTACAACTTAAGAACTCAATTACTTCATAGCTATTTTAAATCTTCACATTCGGCAAATCATGGCACATTCAAGCTCTTTAATTGATCCCTATTAACAATCAATTCAGAAATGTGCATTTAACAAGCTCAATTTCACTTATTAATCAAAAACACATTCGGCACCCTCATCCAAAATTACTAGCATTACTTATTTCTTTTTCAAGTTCATGGCCGAACCTCCAAGTCAATAGCCAAAACAAAATTTCTATCATGGTTAAGTAAGACTCTTAGTACTAAATTCAAAATCACAAATCTCACAACTTAGATTCGGAATTTAGAAGTAGGAAGC
Organism: Gossypium stocksii; assembly: GCA_020496765.1. Classification (NCBI taxonomy): domain Eukaryota; kingdom Viridiplantae; phylum Streptophyta; class Magnoliopsida; order Malvales; family Malvaceae; genus Gossypium; species Gossypium stocksii. The sequence continues at coordinate 52,377,427 of CM035624.1, forward strand.
TAAACATACAAACCGATTCAATCTATTCACAAATCCTCATAAGTAAACCTCTATCTAGCTCAAACAACATCCAAACTCTATTTATTTACACAAACTTCAAATTAGACAAGATTTTCCCACTTCTTCTCATATGGCCGAATATGGAGAGTGATATAAACTCAAAAACTTTCACAAGAGTCATGTTAGGAGCTTGGTTTTCATCTCAAAATCACAACATTCAAAGAAAAATTTCATGAATCTTACCTTGTTTGTGCTTCACTTTGCCGAATGCCCTAACTCAAGGGTTTCTTATTTTCTTTCTCTACTCACGGCAAGAAGAAGAAGAAAATAGCCTTGTTATTATCACTTCAACCTTATTTTATTCATTTGTTTTATTTACTCTTTATTAATTCAATTTTTATGACAACTAATTTATTAATTCAATTAATATTAATTAGCAACAAACAAAGCACAAAATGACAAACTAGGTCATCATTACCCTCCACTATCAAAAAAGTGGGTAATTTGACATGCAAATCCATTATTTTGCATGCATGCATTAACTAGTCTTCACACATTTGTCTAACACATTTTCAAAGTTCACTACTAAGTCCCTTTTAGTGAAATTAAATTTTATAACTCTAAATCGACACATCAGACATGTCACACACGAATTAACACGTATCATAGGCATCAAAATGAATATTAAATATATTTTATGCCTCGATTTTGTGGTCCCGAAACCACATTCCGACTAGGGTCGTTTTAAGGCTGTCACAACTCTCCCCCACTTAAGAAATTTTCGTCCCCGAAAATTCTTAACGGAAAATAAGTTTGGGTAACGTTCTCTTATCGAATCCTCAAGCTCCCAAGTAGCTTCTTCAACCCCGTGTTTGACCCACAACACTTTCACTAATGAAATCTTCTTATTCCGCAACTCTTTAACCTCGTGTGCCAAAATACGAATTGGTTCCTCCTCGTAACTCATATCAGATCGAATCTCAATGTCAGATGGATTAATCACATGTGATGGATCAGACCTATATCGTCGGAGCATCGAAACATGAAAAACGTTGTGGATCTTTTCAAGTTCGGGAGGCAAAATCAATCGATATGCTACCGGTCCAATCCGTTCAGATATTTCATATGGTCCAATGAACCTCGGACTCAATTTGCCTTTACGGCCGAATCTGAGCACCTTTTTCCAAGGCGACACTTTAAGAAATACCTTGTCTCCGACCTGATACTCGATATCTTTCCGCTTTAAATCCGCGTAAGACTTTTGACGATCTGAAGCTGCCTTAAGGCTATCACGAATCACTTTTATTTTCTGCTCAGCATCTCTAATCAAATTAACCCCAAAGATCTTACTTTCACTGAGCTCGGTCCAAAACAATGGTGTACGGCATTTGCGACCGTACAAAGCCTCGTAAGGTGCCATCTTAATGCTCGATTGGAAACTGTTGTTGTAAGCAAATTCAATCAAAGGCAAATACCGTTCCCACGAACCACTAAACTCAAGGACACAACATCTCAACATATCCTCGAGTATCTGGATTACTCGCTCCGACTGACCGTCCGTTTGAGGATGGAATGCGGTACTAAAATGTAGCTTAGTTCCCAGAGAATCTTGTAGTTTCTTCCAAAACCGCGATGTAAACCTCGGGTCTCTATCCGATACGATAGAGGTAGGGACCCCGTGCAATCTGACGATCTGAGAAACATACAACTCCGCTAGCTTATCAAGTGAGTAATTCGTACGCACTGGTATAAAATGAGCGGACTTAGTTAAACGGTCTACGACAACCCAAATCGCATCCTTCTTGCTCGATGTCAACGGTAGCCCAGATACGAAATCCATTGTGACTTTATCCCATTTCCATTCGGGAATCAAAATCGGTTGCAACAAACCCGAAGGCACCTGATGTTCCGCTTTTACTTGTTGGCATATCAGACACTTCGATACAAAATTTGAGATGTCTCGCTTCATACCATGCCACCAATACTGACGTTTCAAGTCATTGTACATTTTGGTACTTCCCGGATGAACTGACATTCGGCTATTGTGAGCTTCATCTAAAATCACCGGAACCAACTCTGAACTTCTCGGTATACATACTCGGCCTCGAAACCTCAAACAATCATTGTCGTCAACTTGAAACTCAGGATTCGCATTTACATCGCATTGAGCTCGCTTGGCAGTTAAGTCGTCATCTGCTTTCTGAGCTTCACAAACTTGTCGGAGAAATACCGGTTTGGCTTTTAATTCCGCTATCATCACACCATCATTAGATACCGATAATTGCGCATTCATGGCTCGTAAAGCAAATAATGATTTTCGGCTAAGAGCATCAGCAACTACATTCGCCTTCCTCGGATGATAGTCAATGACAAGCTCGTAATCCTTTAGCAATTCAAGCCAACGTCTTTGCCTCAGATTCAGATCTCTTTGCGTCATCAAGTACTTGAGGCTTTTGTGGTCGGAAAAGACATGACATTCTCACCAAAAAGGTAGTGACGCCAAATCTTCAAAGCAAAAACAATAGCAGCTAATTCGAGATCATGAGTCGGATAGTTTTTCTCGTGAGGCTTTAACTGTCTCGAAGCATACGCAACGACTCTGCCTTCTTGCATCAAAACACACCCCAAGCCATTCAAAGACGCGTCACTATAAACCACAAACTCTTTACCGGATTCAGGCAGAACCAATATTGGAGCTTCCGTCAATAGGGCTTTCAATTGGTCGAAACTTTTTTGGCACTTCTCGGACCATTCGAATTTAACATCTTTCTGCAACAGCTTCGTCAACGGGGTTGAGATCATCGAAAAGTCTTTCACAAACCGTCGGTAGTACCCGGTAAGTCCTAAAAAGCTTCGGACTTCCGAGACATTTTTGGGAGGCTTCCAATCAAGAATAGCAGATATTTTATTCGGATCAACTCGGATCCCCGCAGCAGACACTATATGTCCCAGAAAGCCAACCTCGTGCAACCAGAACTCACACTTGCTGAATTTCGCATACAACTGGTTATCACGCAAAATCTGTAGCACAAGTCTTAAATGCTCGGCATGCTCAATCTCATCGCGAGAATAAACCAAAATGTCATCGATAAACACGACCACAAATCGATCTAGGTACTGCCTAAACACTCGATTCATCAAATCCATGAAAACAGCGAGGGCATTAGTCAGCCCAAACGGCATCACTAAAAATTCGTAGTGTCCGTACCTCGTTCTGAAAGCAGTCTTGGGCACGTCTGGGTCTCGAACTCGCAACTGATAGTAGCCGGATCGCAAATCGATTTTTGAAAACACTGAGGCTCCCTTTAACTGATTGAATAAGTCGTCGATACGAGGCAACGGATACTTATTCTTTATAGTCACCTTGTTCAGCTGCCGATAGTCAATACACATTTTCAAAGTTCCGTCCTTCTTTTTCACGAATAAGACTGGTGCACCCCAGGGAGAAAAACTCGGTCTCGCGAAACCTCTATTGGTCAACTCTTACAACAGAGATTTCAACTCTTTCAACTCCGTCGGAGCCATACGATATGGAGCAATTGAAATCAGGGTTGTACCTGGAACTAGCTCAATGCCGAATTCAACCTCCCTAACAGGCGGTAATCCCGGTAATTCTTCGGGAAACACGTTCGGATACTCACAAACCACAGGTACAGTCTCAAGCTTTAGTTCGGATATTTTGCTATCTAGAACATAAGCAAGATAAGCCTCGCAACCCTTTTTGATAAATTTCTGAGCCAACATAGATGATATTACCGCCGGCAGCCCATTTAAATCCGTAGACTCAATCCGAATTATCTCATTAGTCGTACATCGTAAATCAATAGTCTTTCATTTACAATTCACTACCGCATCGTGCACAGTCAACCAATCCATTTCGAGTATAACGTCAAATTCATCGAATGGCAAAAGCATCAAATCGGTCGGAAAACTGAAATCTCGAATCATAAGGGGACATTTCTTACACACTCTATCGACTAACACACAACGACCCAAGGGGTTGGACACTCGAACCACAAACTCAGTAGACTCAATAGGGAGAGTCTTACTGGATGCCAAAGTTTCACATACATATGAATGAGTTGAACCGGGGTCAATTAAAGCAATTACATCAGTATCAAAGAGAGTGAAAGTACCGGTGATAACATCGGGCGAAGACGCATCCTCTCGTGCGCGAATTGCGTAAGCCCTAGCAGGAGCATGAGCCTCGGATTTTGTCGTGGCATCTTTAAATCTTCTCTGACCACCGCTAGCATTTCCTGAATTCCTCGGTGGTTTACCTCGTGCTGAAGTAGTACTCGATTTTCCATTCTGGTTCACGTTTTGCTCGGACCATCTGGGGCAATCTCTTATGAAGTGATCAGCCGACCCGCACTTATAACAGGAGCGATCATGAAATCTGCAGCTCCCCGAATGCCATTTTTCGCAATACTTGCACTCGGCTCTGTCTCGACGGTCGTTCTCAACACTAGCAGCAGAAGTGGCACGTGAACTCATAGGGCTCACGGTTTCGCCTAGAAAAACCCGAAGTAGCAGATGGTCTGTCCGATTCACTTCGGAACTTCTTTGAGGATTTTTGAGTAGACCTCCCAGATGATCTCTTACGGAACTCCCTGGCTCCGCTATCAGCTTTTCTCTTTTCATTTCGAAGCTCTTCGGCCTTGCAGGTTCGCTCGACAAGAACAACGAACTCTTGAATTTCCAGAATGCCAACCAGCAGTTTGATGTCTTCATTTAACCCGTCCTCGAAGCGTTTACACATAATAGCTTCGGATGATATACACTCGCGAGCATATCGGCTAAGTCGTACGAATTCCCTCTCCTATTCGGTCACCGACATTCTGCCTTGTTTAAGCTCGAGGAATTCCTTCCGTTTCTGATCGATAAATCTTTGGCTGATATACTTCTTTCGGAACTCAACTTGGAAAAACTCCCAACTAACTCGCTCTCTCGGCACCACCGAAATCAATGTGTTCCACTAATAGTAGGCAGAATCACGCAGCAGAGATACGGCACACTTCAAGCACTCTTCGGGCGTACACGACAACTCATCAAACACACGGATTACATTATCGAGCCAAAACTCGGCCCGTTCAGCATCGTCATCAACTGTAGCCCGGAACTCTTCAGCCCCATATTTTCTAATTTTATCGACCAGGGGTTTACTCGACCTCACAGGGTCGGCTTCAGGAGGAGCCACTAGGGTCGGAAGTGGGTTATTCGGGGGAGGAGGTTGTGGAACAGCCAGATTATTTCGTAGGAATTGAGCGAACCAATCACTCATCATTGCATACAAGTTCTGCCTCATGTCATCATCTCGACGACTGGCATTCGGCTGAGAGTCGGTCGGAGCGGTCCCTTGCGCGGGAGCAGCCGCTACACTCTCAATATCTTCCGCTACGGCTCGATCGGGATCGGAATCCATTACTATACGAAAAACATATTTCAAATGTCAGAAATCACCACACTATCGCATTAACACAAAATGGCATGTATAGCTATACTCACACCCACTACGTTAGTCCGAGAATCGACTAAACCGTAGCTCTGATACCAATAAAAATGTAACACCCTACATCCCTATCCGTCGCCGGATTAGGGTTTAAGGTAGTACAAAATCTAAATACAATTTACCGAGGTTCATAGATACACAGCTAGACGTGGATTCATTGAGTTCTATAGTTGAATATAACACTTATAGGTTGGTTCAGTCAGAACATCATATCTCATTGAAATCGTTCAATAAGCATGCTAGCGAATCTCTACCTTGTGGCTACTAACAATTTGGCTAAATCGAACAATTCAATAACCAAACATCATATTATAAAAGTCATAGCATATTGGGTACTAACTAAATATCATGCCACAACATCGAATCGTATGAGAATCATTTCAACCCATATAATCAAACTTGAAGACTAAGCAAGCCATCTTCGCATGGCTAGAACTATTTACAACTCAAAATGAAGTTTGATTCAACTGAAGGAAAATAGCCTATACATGCCATTGACCCAACATAACCATCAATTGTACCAAAATAACAGCGATAGTGTAGGTGATTAAGGCTTCAATCCCCGAGTCCGTAGCTTCCACAAGTGAGATCTATAAAACAGAGGAAACAAGGGAAACAGAGTAAGCATATTAATGCTTAGTAAGTTTTAAGCAATGAGAACAGATAAAGCATCAAATTATAGCATAGTTGTTCGAATATTTGTTTCCCTCTTCTTTTAGGTAGGTCACCCTTCAACCAAACATATATATATATTCACATCGTACACGAAGGAGGATAGCTGGCACTTATGGTAAACTCACTTAAACAATCACATGTCACAAAAATTCACATAACACTTCACATAGGCCATTTGTACTTAGACCATATTAATAATCTCATTTCATGAACACATATGAAATCACATAACGACCTTAATATTCGGTTCAAAATCCAGCTAGCATATAAGCCAAAGGTACATACCTGTATACTTTAACACTTTCAGCACAATTCATTAGCGATCGTTACCTTGAAGACCATTAGTCTTAGGCTTTACTTGCATCATCATCGAGATCTTTATCTCGGGTAAATTCTATAGATAGCCATCGGGTCTGTTTCCCGGACATAATCTCCGCATATAGCCTTCGGGTTTTTAACCCGGACATTATCTCTGCATATAGCCTTCGGGTCTTAACCCGGACATAGTCCCCACATATAGTCAGCGGGACTTAATTCCCAGATTCGCATCACGAATTCTCATACACATATATCTATTCGCATGTAGCCAAATTTCACATAGCAAGATTTCACTTGCAATTCAATCAATTCATGTGCATACAACATATAACATGCTTCTCGACTTTATATCATAAATGTACATATAATTCAAAATTTATACACATATACTCTTCTTTTCTAGGCTTTCGGCCCAATGATCAAACATACATAAGCAATGCATTTCAAATCCCAATTTCGGTCCTTTTTCTCTATGAGCCATTCGGCTATATAGCAAACATGAATAAGGTGTCTTTCTCAATGGGACATCATTCAAATATCAGCATGTATGTCGTGGCATTTTAACTTAAATACCAAATTTGATTACTCAAAACTTACCTTAAACTTTCACGAGGAATTACGAGTTGGCTATTCGACCACTTTAGCCTTCCCTTTATCCGAACTCGTCCCCCTATGCTCTTGAGCTAAATAAAACATTTAATTCTATTAATCCTTATTCAAGCACCTCAATGAATCATTTTCACTCATAATCAAATCATACATGCATATTCTTCTCATTGCAAACACACATGCACATTGGAGCATTTCACATACATATCATAAGTCACAACAAGCTGATTTTCTGAGCAGCATTCAATGATTTACTCATAACTGGAGCTACGAAACTCCAAATGTCGTGCTGTAAATTTTGCATGAAGGTAGACTCATTTATCTTTAATCCATAAAAATTTCATAATTTTTGGTTTGACCAATCAATACCAGAATTTTCTTAAAGTTCCCCTAATTCACTGTTTGATTAAACTGACCACTCTATACTACGAACCGAATTTCTCCTTGCACAGAGTTCCAAATATGTTCTCACCTATTTCATTCGAAACTAGACTCATTAAGGAGTCTAAGCATATAAATGTGGTCTCATAACAATTTTTATACAATTTATAGTGATTTTCCAAAAACAGAGCAGGGGACTTCGAAGTCAATCTGACACTGTCTCACTCTACTCTAAAAATCTATTTATCGGGAACTCCTTTGCTTGCAAGGTTTCTTTTATAAGAAACTAGACTCGTTAAGCTTCAATTACACAATTTATTCAGCCTCTAATTCAACTTGCACAATTTATGGTGATTTTTCCAAAACACGTTACTGCTGCTGTACCAAGCAGAATTTTATACCAAATTCACTCTTTAGTGTTCTCATGCACATACTTAAAACATATCATTTCCTAAGGTACCATTTAGAGTAGTCATTGACCTTAAATTATATATATATATATATAATTCATATTTATCCCATCCACAATCAGATTTCTCCATACAACACAAACCAAACCACTTATCAATTTAACACCCAAAACATACCAAAGCAACATCAAAGGCACATTCGGCCATTGCACAAACATGCATTATAGCAATTGAAACATCAAACATCAACCCCTCTTGCATTTTCCCATGGCCGAATATTCACCTTTGTAAGTTATGTCACTCAAATCATTTTATTAATCATGCACATATATTCCCTAATAGAAATTTTTAAAGTTGCCAATCAAATCAATGTCACCAAGTTAGCCGAATGTACGCATATACACAAAATGCATTTAGCATCTTCATTTACCTTAGTTCATTTAACAAATTTACAACTAAATGCTTAAGTCCAAAATTGGCAATCTTTGGCACAAAGATACACTAGCCGAATGCTATCTATCATATAAATCACCACCTCAACCTTCAAATTTTACAACTTAAGAACTCAATTACTTCATAGCTATTTTAAATCTTCACATTCGGCAAATCATGGCACATTCAAGCTCTTTAATTGATCCCTATTAACAATCAATTCAGAAATGTGCATTTAACAAGCTCAATTTCACTTATTAATCAAAAACACATTCGGCACCCTCATCCAAAATTACTAGCATTACTTATTTCTTTTTCAAGTTCATGGCCGAACCTCCAAGTCAATAGCCAAAACAAAATTTCTATCATGGTTAAGTAAGACTCTTAGTACTAAATTCAAAATCACAAATCTCACAACTTAGATTCGGAATTTAGAAGTAGGAAGCTAAACATACAAACCGATTCAATCTATTCACAAATCCTCATAAGTAAACCTCTATCTAGCTCAAACAACATCCAAACTCTATTTATTTACACAAACTTCAAATTAGACAAGATTTTCCCACTTCTTCTCATATGGCCGAATATGGAGAGTGATATAAACTCAAAAACTTTCACAAGAGTCATGTTAGGAGCTTGGTTTTCATCTCAAAATCACAACATTCAAAGAAAAATTTCATGAATCTTACCTTGTTTGTGCTTCACTTTGCCGAATGCCCTAACTCAAGGGTTTCTTATTCTCTTTCTCTACTCACGGCAAGAAGAAGAAGAAAATAGCCTTGTTATTATCACTTCAACCTTATTTTATTCATTTGTTTTATTTACTCTTTATTAATTTAATTTTTATGACAACTAATTTATTAATTCAATTAATATTAATTAGCAACAAACAAAGCACAAAATGACAAACTAGGTCATCATTACCCTCCACTATCATAAAAGTGGGTAATTTGACATGCAAATCCCTTATTTTGCATGCATGCATTAACTAGTCTTCACACATTTGTCTAACACATTTTCAAAGTTCACTACTAAGTCCCTTTTAGTGAAATTAAATTTTATAACTCTAAATCGACACATCAGACATGTCACACAAGAATTAACATGTATCATAGGCATCAAAATGAATATTAAATATATTTTATGCCTCGATTTTGTGGTCCCGAAACCATATTCCGACTAGGGTCGTTTTAAGGCTGTCACAGTATCTCACAACTAAACATTTGCTTTGGGTTTTCACATTGAACTACTTAGAAAAAGAAAGGATATTCGTCAAGACTTCAACATAGGGTATTGAGCCGATGCCATGTTCCAGACATGGTCTTACACTAGCTCTCATCTATCGGTGTCAATGCCATGTCCCAGACAGGTCTTACCCTGACACACGACAAGCTGACGCCATGTCCTAGACAGGTCTTACACTAGCTTATAAATCCCGAGGCTGATACATGTCCCAGACATGTCTTGCACTAGCTCCCGTCTCAAAGCCGATGCATGTCCCAAACATGTCTTACACTGGCTCTCGTAATATGGTCAATGCATGTCTCGGACATGTCTTACACTAGCACACACCTCACCCAATTGTCATGGCATGAATATCCAATCTATTCTAACTATGCAATCGGGTTCTATTACCCAAGCTTTCATCAATTCATGAATTATCATCTTCATTCAACTTTCCATGCTCAAATAATACTGTCATAAACATCTCATAGGTACAATTTATCAATTTATGCCAATACCATAATTTCATGCATAAAAGTTAGAAATGTTGTATTATTTACCTACAACTTATCTCGATATACAAAATGAAGTTGGCTATTCGATTTACTCGATTTGCTTGGCTTTCTCCCAGTCTAGGATTCGATTTGGCAATTCTTGATCTATAACAATAAAAATTTACTAATTTAATTATCAATTAAAACTAATCAATCCAAAATTCACAATTTAGTAAAATAACCATTTTGGCCCCAGACTTTGGCAAAATTACCATTTTACCCTTTATGCTCTAAAATTGATTTTTATCGAATTTCCTCAACTCTCAAGCCTATCTAAGCCCTTTCATTCATATGACAACTTCAAATATCCATTATCCAAGCATTTACCAAAACAGCTTATTCACTTTACCAATAGGCCCTTTTTAGGTGTTTTCTAGGAGCACCTATTTCCAAAAGTTATTTATCAAGCATCCTACATTCATTTTCTTTCATAAAACTCCAACAAAAGACATTTACTCAACCATGGCAAAACTTTGAACTTCAAACAAAAATGCAAGATACACCCTTCAATAGGTAGCCTATGCTACAAGGGTTCTAAATATGCAAAAATATTCAAGAAAGGACCTTAAAATCACTTACTGGAAGAAGAAATAAATGGTTGCAGATTTCAATCTTTCAAAACCCCTTCTAATGGCTGATATTTCGGTAGGAATGAAGAAGAAAGGTTGAAACCCGAATTATTTGTTTATTCTATTATCCCTTAGTCAAAATCAAGCTACCAACCTTACCTAATTTTGACTAAATTGTTTCCCTTGTCTCAAATCTCTTCTCTTGGCCGGCCATGCTAATCAAATTTGGCCTATTTGCCTTTTAAAGGCCTCTACAATTAGCTACAAGGTTATTAACACCTTTCTATAGAAATTTGCAACTTTTACCTTTTATGCGATTTAGTCATTTTTTGCGATTGAACCTTCAATCGCGTAAATTAATTTACCAAAATTTTCATACATACTTATAAAATTACTAAAATACATAATTTAACACTAAAATAATTTTCTTACACCTTGAGAATTGATTTCGAAATCACTATTCTGACTAGGCCCAATTTTGGGCTGTTACATGTAGCTTCCTCCTACACCATAATCCGCAGAAATTAGCCTCCCTACAACTAACATCACACCATAAAATCGAGGATAAAACAAAAAACTTACCAAACTCGCGAAAGACAGTAACAAAAAATAATTTGATAAGAATAACCAAGGAACACGATAAGAAATCGATGTAGATGGGAACAACAAGGAAGTAACGGCAGAAACAACGGAAAATATGGCAAACGAAAGGTGTCAGAGAAATTGAGAGGATAGATGGACAACCGAAAATTTGAAAAAGATACAGGAACAAAACAAAATTGATACCAATAACTCCCCAAATCCCTAAATTCACTCCCCACTAACCCACTATCATCTAACCTCTCAGAAATCGACTCCCACATGACTTTATCAACAAAGCGAGTAAAAATATTAATACTAACGCTTGCGTAGAGATTCAAACACAGGACCTCCAACACATAGCCTCCCTTACCAGTTGAACTAGTAGGCTCATTCTGATGTGACTTTACAAACAAATTATTATAAGCCCACTCACCAAGGGTCAGGCTTATTTCCAAAAATAACAAAAATTACTAAAGGTATGGTTTGAACTTGGGACAACTCACATACACTTGGAACACTTAAACCACTGAAGTAGACAGATATTTTTGTGTCAAATTTTACAAAAGTAGAGATAAATTTTTTGGGAAGTTACAACTCTACCCCTTAGAAGAAATTTCGACCTCGAAATTTACCTGATCAAAACAAATGAGGATACTACTGACGTATCGAATCCTCAGGTTCCCATGTGGCCTCCTCAGTACTATATTTTGCTACAGAACCTTCACTAACGGTATGGATTTCTTCCTCAGCACATTAACATCTCGCCTAAGAATCTGAACCAGCTCCTCGTCAAAAGTCAAGTCTAGTCTAACTACGATATCCTCTACAAAGACTACATGTGTAACGCTCCTCACCCTTGTCTGATGATGGGACAGGGTACGAGGCATTACTGAACTCACGAACACTCGATCACTCAATCTCGACTAACCAATTTCACAAAAATTTAAAACGTTTTCAATCTTATTCGAAACACTCTTATTAAGGCTTATGAGGCACAAGAGGCTCGTTGAGTACAATTCAAAACTAAAATGGAACCTTTCTAACACTTAGAAAATTTTTTACTTAAAACAAGGCACACGCCCGTGTGGGTAGGCCGTGTGGTCGCACACGCCCATGTCCCTAGCCCGTGCGGAAATAATTTTCATTTCGAACCTACAGGGGTTTTCACACGGCCGAGCACATGCCCAAGTCTCTAGCCCGTGTCTTTCACAGGCCTTAACATGCCTGTGTCCTCTCCCCGTGGGAAAAACTAGAACATTTTCTTTATGACGTCATAGCGAAAACTTCGTCACATGGCCAAGCCACACGCCCGTGGGCTAGGCTATGTTTATCACACGGTCAGGACACACGGTCATGTGTCCAACCCATGTGTTTACTACAACATATTTAATTTTCATTAATTCAGATGCAGGGGACACACGACCTATCAACATGCCCGTGGGCTGGCCGTGTGTGAGACACATGGCCATGTGTCTACCCGTGTGGACAATTATAGCCTATTTTCCAAGCCAATTGCCACCCTGAAACACTAACCAAGAACAACTAATATTACTAATACACAATATAACACAAAAAATACCTCCAACAACCACATTTTTGGCATCCACTCACTACATTTTGGCAATCATACCAAAGCATACACATCCATACACATTGTACTCATACTATGCAAGCTTGCTCATTAGTAAATTACAACATTCTGACTAAATAGGATCTAACCATTTATGGCTCATTTCTCATGGCCAAGGATCAAAATACCACTACCAACAAATGGACCCAAAAGAGTTATGACACATAACCAAAACAATAGGCCACCTATACATGCCGTAACTTATCAAGTTTGTAACCAAAATACCAAAAGAGATTGTTGATAGTGTCTATAGAATCTCGTTAATCATTGAACCTCGGATCAGCTTGACGACCCTATAAGGGAAGGGAAAAAGGAAAAGGGTAAGCAATAAAGCTTAGTAAGTCTATATGTAAAGAAAATGAGCATTTAAACTAGATAGGCTTAGCTAATGGAAAATATGTTTCCAATCATACAAATGAGTTATAAAATTATCACTTACTCAAGAAATCTTACTAATTGCTCAATACATACACGAAGCAATGAGCAAATACATTATTTTCATATAACCTGTACATACACAATCTCGAACACACATTTAAAACTTTTTTTTTACATGCAATCATATATTATAACCTTAATTCGATAACCCGATGAACCACGTGGAATACTAAAGGATACACGGAAATAAGACACAAGTGCCACACATATAAATATATTTAAAGCTACCACTGATATGTAGCTGAGGCTACCATTTATCACATAAGGCTCAATAATGAGCTATTATTGGGCCTGCTCACACAAGCTAACGGTGTAGTCTATTCTACTTAGGCTGCTCAAACAAGCTGACAGGTATCTGCAACAAATGCAGGAGTACCTAGCCACTGGTAGTTGAACTAGACCAGCACCCGAAAACACATAACAATCGATAGTAGTCGATGGGTTCCTAGTGACATGTCACTCATATCCTAATGATTCCTAAGGTTCAATCGGGACTTTTCATCTCTTATCGATTTATCACATTTCATATCAATATTTTGGTATAAAAAATTTCAGAATTTCAAAATAATTAAACCAATTAGACATAGTAATTAAAAATAACTTATTATTTACATATAGGACTTACCTCGATACCATATGCAACCTTTTTCAATTTAATCTGAAACTTTGCTTTTTCCCCAGTCAAGGTCGTTTTCTCGTTGTTCTTGATCTATAACATCAAATTTCACTCATTCAATACACACATTACTCAATTGGGATCAAAATCATCCTATGGTAATTTTTACCATTTTACCCCTAACTTTGTCAATTTTTACAATTTAGTGCCTAGGCTCGTAAAATGAAATGTATCAATTTTCTACATTCCCAAGCCTAGCCGAACATATTTCTCCCTTCTATAACAGCCTACAATTTTCAATGTTTCACAATTTATGTACATATTTTACAACTTTTGCATTTTAGTCCCTAAATGCATTTTCATGAAAAATCACCTAGCAAAAGTTGTTTACTACACTTCAAGTAAACATTAAAATGCTTCCATGTCACATATGGGTAAATTTTTAAACATGAACGCTAGCTTAAAATAGTGGTATAGAAAGGTAGGTCAAGGTATGAGGATCTCAAAAATACGAAGAACATGAAAAACGGGGTTAGGAGTCACTTACTTTGAGCTTGAAAGGTTGAGAAACCCTAGCTATGGATGCTCTCCAATTTTCGGCACTAAGGAAGGAAGATGGACATTTTTTTAACCTTATTTTCCCTTTTTATTTCTTTTAATATCCAAATGACCAAAATGCCCTTAATGGCCTTCTTTGTAAATTTTTCCTTCCATAGGCATTTTTGTCCATGATGCCCAAAAATGGTCTAATTGCTAAATAAGGACCTCTAATTTAAAATTTTATTTCAATTTCACACTAAAAGCTTCCAGAACACATATTTTGAATTTCTTGCAATTTAGTCATATCGTTCAATCGGGTAATCTATCGGTAAAATCTAATTACTAAAATTTTCACCCATGCATTCAATCACACAATAAACCCTAAAACTTAATCGAGATAAATTTTTCTATGTCGAATTCGTGGTCTCAAAACCACTGTTCTGTTTAGGCCCTAATTCGGGCTGTTACAACATGTGACAGATCAGACCGGTATTGCTTCAACATTGAGACATGAAACACATAATGAATACGATCTAGTTCTAGAAGTAGCTCCAACTGATAAGCAACTGGTCCTCCACGTTTCAAAATCTGATACGGCCCAATGAACCTAGGGCTTAGCTTGCCCTTACGACCAAGCCTCAGAACCTTTTTCCATGGTGAAACCTTAAGAAATACGAAGCCCCCCACAGAATACACAATCTCACGCCTCTTCAGATATACATATGATTTTTGTGTATCAAAAGCCGCTTTTAGATGTTCCTGAATTAGTCTAACCTTATCCTCAGTTTCTGAAACCAACTCAGGACCCAAAACCAGACGTTCACCCAACCCAATCTAGCACAATGGAGTACGACACTTACGACCATACAGAGCCTCGTAAGGTGAACTTAGCTAGCGGAAAATAATATTCCCAACTACCTCGGAAATCAATCACACAACTTCAAAGCATATCCTCCAGTATCTGAATCACCTCTCAGATTGACCATCGGTGTAACACCCTTTACCTGAGTCCGACGCCGAGACAAGGTACGAGAAATTACCAGACTTAAACATAACCAATCATACGAAACCGGGCCATAAAAGTTCATTCAATTCAAAACCATTCATACACATACATATCGTCCATTATACAGGCCTACGAGACCCAAAGCATACATCGGGGTGGTTCGGGACTAAATCGGAAACCTTGGAACACTTGGAAAATTTTTCATGTTTTAGAGAGCTACACGCCCGTGTGAATAGGCCGTGTGGTCACACACGCTCGTGTGGCTCGGGACACGCCTGTGTCCTCAGCGCGTGTAACTCTCTGTTTATGACTTCAACAGGTAAATAAGGTCACACGGCCAAGTCACACGCCCGTGTGCTAGGCCATGTGGCAAATTTAACATTCGCATTTAAGGTATAGACTTCATACATCTTGGGCACACGCCCGTGTTCCAGGCCGTGCTGTCACATGGCCGAGACACATGCCCGTGTCTTCGCCCGTGTGCTCTATACTGAGCATTCTATTTCTCAAAATTAAGCACATGCCCGTGTCTTCGCCCGTGTGCTCTATACTGAGCATTCTGTTTCTCAAAATTAAGTTGCAGGGGACACACAACCTATTCACACGCCCATGGGGCAGACCGTGTGTTACACACAGACTAGACACACACTCGTGTGTCTACCCGTGTGGACAATATATAGGCTATTTTACGAAGCCATTTGCCACCATGAAACACATACACACAAACACCAATTCATAGATACAAATCATAGCATATTGAAGCAACCATAATGTCCACAACCAAGACATCAACATAGCATTCTCATGCCATTTCTATCTTACTCAAACAATCACATGCTCAACAACTCAAATCATGCAACTTACCACATCCAAGAATTGCATCATCACATGATTAAACTTATAATTAAGATTAGCTAATTTCAAATGGCCTTATACAAAAAAAATCACTTAACCAATATGAGCCAACATCATTAGCCCAATCACTATGACACTTATACAAAATAACCAAGTCCCTATACATGCCATATTCAAAATGTTGAGACGAGCGATACCCAAATGTTCCAAATGATAGTGTGATCAAGTCTCTGACGTCCTTCGATCCCCGAGCTAGCTTGGCGATACCATAAGAAAATGGAAAAGAAATTGGAGTAAGCATAATGCTTAGTAAGTTTGCATGTAAATAATTAACAACATTAACTATGCATTATTATACCCATAATGTAATATCATTTATCGCAATGTCATCAAGTATCATAGATACATTTAAAATCATGTCATTTACATAATGTATGATAAAACTCATGATCATAACTGATTCATTCATTCACTTCTTACCAAGGTCTCATCTATTCATAATCTCAATACTTATGAGCGTTGTGTACAACCTGTACCCTTTCAACATGATCATACCTTGTCATTTCTTTGACATTATCTTTGGATTACCTGTTGAACTACTTGGAATACTAAAGGATACTCGGGAATCTCATACACATAGTACTTACCAATGCCATATCCCAGACATGGTCTTACATGGAATCTCACATCGATGCCAATAGCCCAGCTATGGTCTTAGACGAAGTCTCACATTGATGCCATATCCTAGATATGGTCTTATACGAAGTCTTATTTCGAAGCCATGTCCTAGACGTGGTCTTACACGAAATTACATGCCGATGCCATATCCCAGATATGGTCTTATACAGGATCTCAATAACCTTAATGTCATGACATTTGTATCCTATCTATTCCTAAGGTTCAACTGGGATTTTCGAGGTATCAAATCTTCGTCGAATCGTCATCGAGTCGTCATTAATCAAATTCAAAAAAACTATTATACAATTCATGAAATATTAGAGGATTAAATACATAATAATGTAATGTTGCATTATTTACACACGAACTTACCTTGGTACTAAAATATGGTGCTATTCGATTTAGTCCACAACCTAGTTCTTTCCTCGTTTTAGGTCCAGACTCCATTTTTCTTGGTCTATAATAGCAAATTTCACTTATTTAATTATCACATTATTTAAACCAGTCCAAAAATCATAATTTGGCAAAATTATAGTTTTGCCCCTAAACTTTCACATATTTACAAATTAGTCCCTAGGTTCGTAGAATGAAACATACTCATTTTCTTTGTTACCCAAGCTTAGTCGAACATATATCGTGCTTATAACAGCCCAAATTTTCTTTCAAATAAGATTTTTACCACCTACTTTACAACTTTTACAAAAAGGTCATTTTTAGGTGTTTTCATAAAAAGTCACTTAATAAAAGATGTTTATCACACATCAAACTTTCAAAATCTATCATGAAACATCAAAACACATGCATGTCACACATGGGTAAATTTTTTAACATGAACCCTAGTTCAAATAAATGGTAGAAATGGGTAAATCGGGTTACGAGGACTTCAAAAATGTAAAAAGCATTAAAAATGGGGCTAGGATGCACTTACTAGCAAGCTTGGAAAGTGAAGAAACCCTAGCTATGGCTTCCTTAGAATTTTCGGCACCCACATGAGAAAGATGAGCAAATTTTGCTTGGTTTTTCCCTTTTCAATCTTTTATTAACTAAATAACCAAAATGCCCTTTTTACTAAACTTTCAAATTTTATCCATGCATGCCCATTTTTGTCCAAAACTGTAGAAATTAGGCAAATTGTTATTTAAGGACCTCTAGTTAAGATTCCAATACAATTTCATACTTAAAGCTTCTAGAATTTTGTATATTGCAACTTTTGCGATTTAGTCCTAAAAGTCAAATTGGACACTTATTCACAAAATTGCTTCTTGAAACTTTCACACAATCATGCAAACATGCCACAAACCTCAAAAAAATCATAAAACAAATATTTCTACTTAAGATTTGTGGTCTTGAAACCACATTCCGACTAGGCCCATAATTAGGATGTTACAACTCTCCCCCTCTTAGGGATTTTCGTCCCAAAAATCTTACCGGTAAAAAGGTTTGGGTACTGTTTTCTCATGGCCTCTTCAGGTCCCCATGTAGCCTCTTCAAACCCATGTCTTTGCCATAACACTTTCACAAGGGCAATATTTTTGTTCTTCAATTGCTTAACTTCCCGTTCTTAGATCTTGATCGATTCATCATTGTATGTTATGTCTAGTCGAATATGAACCTCGGTTGGAGAAATTACATGCGAAGGGTCTGATCGGTATCGGCACAACATAGACACATGAAACACATCATGGATCCTTTCCAACTCAAATGGCAAAGCTAACCGATATGCTACCAGTCCTATACTTTCAGTAATCTCATACGGTCCAATAAAGTGGGAACTCAACTTGCATTTCCAGCCAAATCAGAGAACATTCTTGTAACACCCCTTACCTAAGTTTGTAACCGAGTACGAGGCATTACCGGACAATAACAGAACCAATCATATGAAAATCAAGCCATAAAATTTCATTCCAATATAAAACCTTTGCATAATATACCATACGATTCTTAAAATGGGCCTACGGGGCCCAAAACATAGTTTGGGAGTGGTCCGGGACCAAATCGAGAACTTAGAAAAAATTTGGAAATTTTGGCTAAAAACAGGGCACACACCCATATGAGAAGGGACACGCCCGTATGGGCAGGCTGTATGGTCACACATGCCCGTGCCCCCTACCCGTGTTGAATTATTGGAAAATTATTTTTCATTTCGAACTTACAGGGGTTTTCACATGGCCGAGCACACGCCTGCGTCCTAGGCCCGTGTCTTTCACATGGCCTCGACACGCCCGTGTTCTCTCCCTGTGTGAAAAACTAGGGTATTCTGTTTATGACATAGCATGCCAATTTGGTCACAAGGCCACGGGACACGCCTGTGTGACCAGGCCGTGTGACGTCTTTATTCTTCGAAAATTTCATGCAAGGTTTGCACGCCTTACACACATGGCCGTGGTGGCTGGCCGTGTGGCCCAAAGTTAAGTTATTTCCCAAGCTATCGTTTGCCCCAAAACACATACGAACTTTACTATTTTTAACACCACACATCATACACATTTTTAGGTATCTAAATGACCATATTCAACAATCAATCATCCATTTCAATTCATCCACACACAAGCACACCAAGCATTCCGTGAATTTCCTCATAAGGATATATGTAAAAACTAATATCATCATTGGCCATATCACATGGCCTTAATTACAAAATAACTTATCAAATGACAATTGCCACAATATAGCCAAACCAACATGACAATTACAACACTATTAAGTCCCTATACATTCCATAGTTTTAAAAGAATTCATATTACAATACCAAAAGAATGTTGTGGATAGTGTGGGTGATCCTTCGACGCTTCCCGATCTCCAAGCTGGCTTGACTACTCTATAAAACAAGGAAAAAGAGAAAGGAGTAAGCTTTGAAAAGCTTAGTAAGTCTATATGCAAATAATTAACATCATACCAACTCTCTTAATAACCAAAATTCATATCATTGCAAATCAATTTACCACCTAACCTTACCAATATCATATACATACCAAGCACATCATTTACATAAACCTAAGTTCACATGCACCCATGCATACATATACACTTGCCCACATTTTCACTGGCTCATAAATACACCTGCACTTACACACCACATAACCACACAAGTCTCTTTCAATAAGTTTCCCATTGAACCCTTCAGAATAACATCCGATACTCAGTGGTTTCAGCATATAGCTCCACCAACACATAATCCGGCTCTCGTGTACACATGGTGAACTTTCAATATGACCCATGTGACCTAGCTATTAAATCCCGTAGCTCTCGTGTCTACATGGTATCCAACACTCGAAATCACACCTATAACATAGCTCTCGTGTCTACATGATGTACCGTCTGTAACATACATGCGACCTAGCTATTTTCAACCCGTAGCTCTCGTGTACACATGGTATACACCTAGTATTACACATGTGACCTAGCTACTTATAAAATTATCATCTCGTAGCTTTCTTGTACATATGGTATACACACTGTATTACATATGTGACCTAGCGACAGCATAATGTCTCATAGCCCTCTTGAACACATGGTGTCCTACCCTCGGAACGACACATGTGACCTAGCTACACATTATCCGTATCGTTCATTTTTCGAAGGTTCAATCGAGAACCCCAAATTCCCATAATTCTCAAAATTATAAAAATCATCCAACATTACCCATAACATTAAATTATTATTATGAAATTTAAAATCGATGTATTACGTACAGATAAACTTACCTTGATAGCAAAAAGCGATAATTTGCAATTTAGTCCGAAACCTTACCCTTGCCTCGGTCAAGGTCCATTCCTCGATCTTCTTGATCTATAATGACACATTTAGCTCCTTTAATAACTACATTATTCAAAACAACCCAAAATCTTGCTATAGCAAATTTTAAAATTTGACCCCTAACTTTTTCAATTTTACACTTTAGTCCCTAGGCTCGATTTATGATTTTCTTTAAATTTTCTTACATTTCAAGCCTAGCCGAATCACTTTTCCTCCTATAGCAGCCCCCAATTTCCATCATGTCCCAATTTATGCACAAAATATTTCACCTTTTACAAATTGGTCCTTTTTACAATTTTCACCAAAAATCACCTAGTAAAAGTTGTTCACCACACTTTAAACCTTCATATTCTACCACTAGCCATCAAAATACATGCATGTTATTCATGGGTGAAATTTTAAACATCAACCCTAGCTTGAAATAGTGGTACAAATACCTAGAGTAAGTTACGAGGATTTTAAAAATTCGAAGAACATTAAAAACGAGGCTAGGAGATACTTACAATCAAGCTTGAAAGTTGAAAGAAACCCCAGCTATGGCTTCTTGATAATTTCGGCCAAGGAGGAAGAAAGATGGACAAAATTTTGGCTTATTTTCCCTTTTTATTTCTTTTATTAACTACTGACCAAAATGCCATTCATTCAAAACCTTTGATATTCCATCATTCCTTGGGCATTTTTGTCAAACTAAGTTAAAATGGCCTAATTACCATATAAAGACCTCTAATTTAAAATTCCAATTCAATCAAGTACCTCTATGGATGAAAACCCATATTTTTCACCTATTGCAATTTAGTCCAACCTATCAAATTGGACATGCAAACAATAAAATTCATGCACCAAAATTTCACATAATTGTTCAAGCACCCAATAAACATCAAAACTCAATCGGAAAAATTATTTTAGACTTTGGATTCATGGTTTTGAAACCACCATTCCGTTTAGCCCCCAATCTAGTTTGTTACAACTCTCCCCTTTTAGGGATTTTCGTCCCTGGAAATCTTACCGGTAAATTGGTTTGGGTACTGTTTCCTCATAGCTTCCTCCGGCTCCCACGTAGCCTCTTCCACACCATGCTTTTGCCACAATACTTTCATCAAAGCTATACTTTTGTTTCTCAACTGTTTGAGCTTTTGAGCCAAAATTTTAATTTGCTCCTCTTCGTATGTCATGTCCAACAGAATTTCAATCTCTATGGATGGAATCACATGCGAGGGATCTTAACGATGCCGTCGTAACATTGACACATAGAACACATTATTTATTTTCTCCAATTCTAAAGGTAAAACCAACCGATATGCCACTGGCCCTATTCTTTCTGTAACCTCATATGGCCCAATCAAATGTGGACTTAATTTGCCCTTCCTGCCAAATCTCAGTGTTTTCTTCCACGGTGAAACCTTCAAAAATACTTTATCACCAACCTAAAATTCTATCTCCTTTCTTTTCAAATAAGCATAAGACTTTTGCCGGTCATAAGTAGCTTTCAAACAATCTTTAATTATTTTCACTTATTCCTCGGTCTGCCTAACCAAATCAACACCATGTATCTGTTTCTCACTCAACTCAGTCCAATATAATGGATTTCGGCACTTTCGGCCATACAACGCCTCATACGGCGCCATCTGTATACTTGATTGATAGCTGTTGTTGTAGGCGAATTCTACCAAAGGTAGATACTTTTCCTAACTACCCTCAAACTCTAAAACATAACACCGAAGCATATCTTCAAGAACTTGTATTATGATCTCGGATTGGCCATCAGTCTGTGGGTGAAATGCGGTACTAAAATTCAATTTTGTACCTAACGCCTTTTGTAACTTCTTCCAAAATCTCGAGGTGAACCTCGGATCTCTATCCGATATAATAGACATGGGTACTCCATGTAATCTCACAATTTCAGCAATATATAATTCAACCAATTTATCAAGTGAGAAATCAACACGTACCGGAAAAAACTGAGCCGACTTCATCAATCTATCAACAATGACCCACGTAGCATCTTTCTTTTTCGGTGTCAAAGGCAAACCCGTCACAAAGTCTATCATAATCTTGTCCCACTTCGACTCGGGGACCATTATGGGCTGAAGTAAACCCGAAGGTACCGATGCTCAGCCTTCACTTGCTGACAAATTATACACCTTGTTACAAACTTTGAAATGTCCTTTTTCATGCCCAGCCACCAATACAGTTTCTTCAAGTCATTATACATCTTAGTACTACCGAGATGCACTGATAAACAACCTCTATGTGCCTCATGTAAGATTTTCCAAATCAACTCATCATCTCTCGGTACACAAATCCTATCACAAAACATCAAGCAACAATCTGGACTTACTCAAAAATCAGAGTCACCACCTATTTCGCACTGAACCTTATTGGCTTGCAGTTCACTATCATTCTTGTGGGCTTTGCAAATCTGTTGAAGGAATAGCGGTTTAGCCCTCAACTCGGCTAGTATGGAACCATCATTAGATAATGTCAAACTCGTGTTCAAAGCCCACAAAGCATACAATGATTTTATGCTCAAAGCATCTGCAACCACATTTACTTTCCCGGGATGATACTCAATCACTAGTTCATAATCCTTTAATAACTCAAGCCACCTCTGTTGTCTCAAATTCAACTCTTTTTGATTCATTAAGTATTTCAAGCTTTTATTATCAGTAAAAATTCTATGTTTCTCACCATACAAATAATGGCACCAAATCTTCAAAGCAAAAACAATGGCGGCCAATTCTAAATCATGTGTCGGGTAGTTCTTCTTATGTGGTTTTAGTTGTCTCGAAGCATAAGCCACCACCTTGCCTTCTTGCATCAATACACATCCAAGGCCATTCAGTGATGCATCTCTATAGATCACAAACTCTTTCCCTGACTCGGGTTGTACTAACACTGGTGCCTCAGTCAATTTCAGTCCACTCAAATTTAACATTCTTTTGAAGTAGCTTAGTCATAGGAGAAGCAATTATAGAAAAACCTTCGACAAAACATCGATAATATCCAGCTAGATCCGGAAAGCTTCTAACCTTATCCACATTCTTTGGCGGCTTCCAATTAACAATCGCCAAAACCTTGCTCGGGTCAACCCGAATACCATCACCAGAAACTATATGTCCCAAGAATCCAACTTCATGGAGCCAAAAACTCACTCTTGGTAAACTTAGCAAACAACTTCTCTTTCCTTAGAATTTGCAGCACCGTTCTCAAATGCTCCACATGTTCTAACTCATCCAGAGAATAGATCAATATATCATTTATAAATACCACCACAAATTTATCCAAATATTATCGAAAAATCCGGTTAAGTAAATCCATAAACATAGTTGGTACATTAGTCAAACCAAAAAGCATGACAAGAAATTCGTAGTGTCCATACCTCATTCTAAAAGCGGTCTTCGGTACATCAGATTCCTTAACCCTCAATTGGTAATAACCGAATCCCAAATTAATCTTAGAGAATACCGTTGCTCCCTTTAATTGGTCAAATAATTCATCAATTCCAGGCAATGGATACTTGTTCTTAATAGTTACCTTATTATGTTACCTATAATTGATACAAAGCCTTATCGATCTATCCTTCTTCTTTAGAAATAATACCGGAGAACCCCAGGGATAAAAACTCAGTCTCACAAATCCTTTGTCTGTCAACTCTTGCAACTGAGCCTTTAAATCTCTCAATTCAGTCGGAGCCATCCTGTATGGACCAATGGAAATAGGTGCAGTTCTGGGTAACAAGTTAATGGCAAATTCAATCCCTCTGACAGGAGGTAACCTAGGTAACTCCTTTAGAAACACGTCTGGAAATTCACGGACTACTGGCACAGATTCAAGCTTCAATCCTGACACCACAGTATTTAGCACATATGCTAAATAAGCTTCACACACTTTCCTCACACATTTCCAAGCAGTCATATAAAAATCACCACCGACATCTTAGTCGACTCATTTGTTCCAACCCAAAGAATTTCACCACTTTCACATTTTAGCTCAAGAGTTTTCTGTCTACAATGCACCTTGACATCATGTAATGTTAAACAATCCATGCCCAAAATAACATCAAACTCATCAAATGGAAACAACATCAGATTAGCCAGAAAACAATATCCTTGAATCATCAAAGGACAATTCCTGCAAACCTTATCTACCAGCACAAATTTGCCTAATGGGTTCGACACTTTAATCACAAATTTAGTTAATTGTATGGGCAATTTCTTACTATGCACCAATTTCATGCAAATTTAAGAATGAGTGGAGCCTGGATCTATTAATGCAATAAAATCAATATCATAAAGTGAGAATGTACTGCTCATCACATTAGGAGATGATGCTTCCTTACGAGCTCGCATAGCATAAGCTCTACCAGGTGTTCTCATCTCAGATCTTGCAGCTGTATCTTTCGCTATGGTTTTACTATTGGCTCCACCTCTGGTGTTCCTTGGTGGTCTACCCTTTCTAGTAGTGTTACTCGGTCTAGCACTTTGAAATTTCTCATCTCCTACTTTCTCAGGGAAATCTCTAACAAAATGATATAGGGAACCACACTTGAAACTAGCCCGATTAGTTCCCTAACATTCACCAGTATGTCGTCTACCACAATTCTGACACTCAGGTCTATCAAATCTCACATTACCCATACTGGCCATTGAAGTAGCCTGGACTTTAGAACCTTAATATGTTTTACCCCAATCTCGATGTGAATACCCGGCTGAAGCTGTCATTCGAGGATTTGTTTCTTTGGACCTCTTTGATTGAGATTGAAAGGACTTACTCATCGGCCTCTTCTTGGCATCTCGAGCCTCAATAGCAGCTTTCCTCTTTTCTTTATTTAACTTTTCTTCTTTACACGCTCTATCAACCAACACCATGAATTCTTTTAATTCTAAAATTCCCACTAGTACCTTGATATCTTCATTAAGTCCATCTTCAAATCTTCTACACATCATTGCCTCGGTAGAAACACACTCTGGTGCATATTTGCTGAGCCTAACGAACTCACACTTATACTCAACTACTATCATCTTGCCTTGCTTCAACTCAAAGAACTCCTTCCGTTTTTTATCAACAAATCTCTAACTTATATATATCTTCTGAAACTCTTCTAAAAAGAAATTCCATGTTACTCTTTCCCTCGGGACCACAGATATCAATGTTTTCCACCAATGATAGGCTGAGTCCTTTAGCAAAGATACGTCACATTTTAAACTCTCCTCAGGTGTGCAAGATAATTCATCAAACACCCGTATGGAATTCTCAAACTAGAATTTAGCCCTCTGGATCATCATCGACCTTAGCTCTAAACTCTTCAGCCCCTTGTTTATGAATTTTATCCACCGGAGGTTTAGTCCCCCTTACCATATTAATACACTGTGGGACTATAAGGACTAGTTGTGATATAGGCGGATGAGGAGGGGGTTGAGCATTAGGATTTGCTTTAACAAAATCAGTATACTAGTCATTCATCATTCAGAGAAAGGCATCCCGAGCCTCGTCTCCTTGACTCAGAGTGTCATGTCTACTTTCTACAGGCACGGTCCCTTGCACGAGAGCCGGCGCGTTACTCGCAGCATCATTAGCCGTAGCTCATTTGGGATCCATTACTATATAAAAAAACCAAAACACTATTTAGAAAGGTCAGGAGTCACCACACTATCACAATATATCTACGGCATGTATAGCTAGACTCACACACAACGCAACGATTGTCTAAGAACCAACTAAATCATGGCTCTAATACCACTAAATGTAACACCCCTTACCCGAGTTTGATGCCGTAACCGAGTATGAGGTATTAGTGGACAATAACATAACCAATCATATGAAGATCGAGCTATAAAATTTCATTCCAATTTAAAACCTTTGTATAATATATCATACGATTCTTAAAATGGGCCTATGGGGCCTAAAACATAGTTTAGGAGTGGTTCGGGACCAAATCGAGAACCTAGAAAAATTTTGAAAATTTTGGCTAAAAATAGGGCACACGCCAGTGCGAGACCAGGACACACCCATGTGGGCAGGCTGTGTGGTCACACACGCTCATGTCCCCTACCTATGTTTAATTATTGGAACATTATTTTTCATTTTGAACCTACAGGGGTTTTCACACGGCCGAGCACATGCCTGTGTCCTTGGCTCGTGTCCTTCACATGACCTCGACACGCTCGTGTTCTCTCCTCCTAGGGTATTCTATTTATGACGTCAGCATGCAAATTTGGTCACACGGCCACGACACATGCCCGTGTGACAAGGCCTTGTGACGCCCTTATTCTCTGAAAATTTCATGCAAGGTTCACACGCCCTACACATGGCCGTGGTGCCTCATCGTGTGGCCCAAAGTTAGGCTATTTTCCAAGCCATCTTTTGCCCTAAAACACATACGAATTTTGCCATTTTTAACACCACACATCATACACAATTTTAGGCATCTAGATGAACAGATTCAACCATCAATCATCCATTTCAATTCATCCACACACAAGCACACCAAGCATTCAGTGAATTACCTCATAAGGATATATATAAAAACTAATATCATCATTGGCCATATCACATGGCCTTAATTACAAAATAACTTATCACATGACAATTGTCACAATATAGCCAAACTAACATGACACTTACAACACCATTAAGTCCCTATACATGCCATAGTTTCAAAAGAATTCATATTACAATACCAAAAGAATATTCTGGATAGTGTGGGTGATCCTCCGATGCTTCTCAATCTTCGAGCTGGCTTGACTACTCTATAAAATAAGGAAAAAGAGAAAGGAGTAAGCTTTGAGAAGCTTAGTAAGTCTATATGCAAATAATTAACATCATACCAACTCTCTTAATAACCAAAAATCATATCATCGTAAATCAACTTACCGCCTAACCATACCAATATCATATACATACGAAGCATATCATTTACATAAACCTAAGTTCACATGCACCCATGCACACATATACACTTGCCCACATTTTCACTGGCTCATAAATACACCTGCACTTACACACCACATAACCACACAAGTCTCTTTTACTAAGCTTTCCCCTTGAACCATTTGGAATAACATCCGATACTCGGTGGTTTCAGCATATAGCTCTACCAACACAGAATCTGGCTTTTGTGTACACATGGTGAACTTTCAATATCACCCATGTGACCTAGCCATTAAATCTCGTAGCTCTTGTGTCTACATGACATCCAACACTCAGAATCACACCTGTGACCTAGCTACATGTAACATAGCTCTCGTGTCTACATTATGTACCTCAGTAACATACATGGGACCTAGCTATTTTAAACCCGAAGCTCTCGTGTACACATGCTATACACCCAATATTACACATGTGACCTAGCTACATATAAAATTATCAGCTCGTAGCTTTCTTGTACACATGGTATACACACCGTATTACACATGTGATCTAGCTACAGCATAATGTCTCGTAGCCCTCTTGTACACGTGGTGTCCTACGCTCGGAACCACACATGTGACCTAGCTACACATTATCCCTATCGTTCGTTTTCCGAAGGTTCAATCGAGAACTACAAATTTCCATAATTCTCAAAATTATAAAAATCATCCAACATTACCCATAACATAAATTAACTTATTATTATGAAATTTAAAATCGATGTATTACTTACAGATAAACTTACATTGATAACAAAAAGCGATAATTTGCAATTTAGTCCAAAACCTTGCCCTTGCCTCGGTCAACGTCGATTCCTTGATCTTCTCTATCTATAATGTCACATTTAGCTCTTTTAATAACTACATTATTCAAAATAGCCCAAAATCTTCCTATAGCAAATTTTGAAATTTGACCCCTAACTTTCTCAATTTTACACTTTAGTCCCTAGGCTCTATTTTCATTAAATTTTTGTACATTTCAAGCCAAGCTGAATCACTTTTCCTCCTATAGCAGCCCCCAATTTCCATCATTTCGCAATTTATGCACATAATATTTTTCCTTTTACAATTAGGTCCTTATTACAATTTTCACAAAAAATCACCTAGTAAAAGTTGTTCACCACACTTTAAACCTTCATATTCTACCACTAGCCATCAAAATACATGCATGTCATTCATGGGTAAAATTTTAAACATCAACCCTAGCTTGAAATAGTGGTAGAAATAGCTAGAGCAAGTTATGAGGATTTCAAAAATATGAAGAACATTAAAAATGGGGCTAGGATATACTTACAATCAAGCTTAAAAGATGAAAGAAACCCTAGTTATGGCTTCTTGAGAATTTTCGCCAAGGAGGAAGAAAGATGGACCAAATTCTTGCTTATTTTCCCTTTTTATTTCTTTTATTAACTAATGACCAAAATGCCCTTTATTAAAAACATTTAATATTTCATCCTTCCTTGTGCATTTTTGTCCAAATTAAGTTAAAATGGACTAATTACCATATATGGACCTCTAATTTAAAATTCCAATTCAATCAAGTACCTCTATAGATTAAAACCCATATTTTTCACCTATTTCAATTTAGTCCAACCTATCAACTTGGACATGCAAACAATAAAATTCATGCACCAAAATTTCACATAATTATTCAAGCACCCAATAAACATCAAAACTTAATTGAAAAAATTATTTTAGACTTCGGGTTCATGGTTTCGAAACCACTATTCTGTTTAGCCCCTTTACCAACTTGAAACTCAATCTCTTTTTGTTTCAAATTTGAGTAGGACTTTTGTCTATCCGAAGTGGCTTTCAAACAATCACGAATCACTTTTACTTTCTCTTCGGTGTCTCTGACCAAATCAACCCCATTATCTGATTTTCTCTGAGTTCGGTCCAATACAAAGGAGTTCGACACTTACGGCCATATAATGCCTCATAAGACGCCATTTTCAAACTCGACTGAAAACTATTGTTATAAGCAAATTCTACCAATGGTAAATACTTTTCCCAACTACCTTGAAATTCAAGAACACAACACCGAAGCATGTCTTCGAGAATCTAAATTACTCTCTCAGACTAACCGTCGATTTACAGATGGAAAGCTATACTAAAATTCAATTTCGTACCTAAAGCTTCTTGTAACTTTTCCAAAATTTCAATATGAACCTCGGATCTCTATCCAAAATAATCGACATAGGTACTCTGTGAAGTCTCACAATCTCAGAAATATACAAGTCAAATAGCTTATCAAGCAAGTAGTCGGTACATCCCGGTATAAAATGAGCCGATTTAGTTAGCCTATCAATAACAACCCATACGTCATCTTTCTTCCTCGGTGTCAACCCTGTCACAAAATCCATAGTAATATGGTCCCATTTCCACTTGGGAACCATCACAGGCTAAAGTGAACCCGAAGGTACTTGGTGTTCGGCTTTCACTTGCTAACAAATTAAACATTTAGAAACAAACTCTGAAATATCTCTTTTCCTTCCCGACCACCAATACGATTTCTTCAAGTCATGGTATATTTTCGTACTACCTGGATTAATAAACAAACAACTATTATGTGCCTCGCACAAAATCTTCTGAATCAACTCGGTATTTTTAGGAACGCAGATCCTTTCTCGAAACATCAAGCAATGAACGTAACCAATCTAAAAATCTGATTCAATACCTGACTCACACTAAAATTTCTTGGCATACAAATCACTGTTATTTTTCTGAGCTTCATGAATCTCTTGGAGAAACGTCGATCTAGCTCTCAACTCTGCTAGAATCGAACCATCATCGGATATGGTCAACTGAGTCATCAAGTAGTTTAAAGTTTTTTGATCGGTATAAATGTGGCACTTCTCACTAACCAAATGGTGTCTCCAAATCTTTAAAGCAAACACAATGGCTGCTAGCTCCAAGTCATGTGTCGGATAATTTCTCTCATGCGGTTTCAACTGTCTCGAGGCATAAGCTATTACCTTGCCTTCTTGCAGAAGTACTCAACCCAATCCATTCAAGGATGCATCACTATAAATCACAAATTCTTTTCCCGATTCAGGTTGTACTAAAACTAGAGCCTCAGTCAACAATGCCTTTAGTTTCTCAAAACTCTGTTGGCACTTTCCTGTCCATTGGAACTTGACATCTTTCTGTAACAACCTCATCATCGGAGTAACAATCATGGAAAATCCTTTAATAAACTATCTGTAATAACCCGGCTAAGCCTAGAAAACTTCTAACCTCTGACACATTCCTCGAGAGTTTCCATTCAACAATAGCTAAAATCTTACTCGGGTCAACTCTAATACCATCATCCGATATAATGTGCCCTAAAAATCTAACTTCTCAGAGCCAAAATTCACTTTTACTAAACTTAGCATATAATAGTTTGTCTCTCAAAGTTTGCAAAACCGTTCTCAAGTGCTCAGCATGCTCGGTTTCATCATGATAATAAATTAGCATATCATCAATGAATACAACAACA
Organism: Gossypium stocksii; assembly: GCA_020496765.1. Taxonomy (NCBI): domain Eukaryota; kingdom Viridiplantae; phylum Streptophyta; class Magnoliopsida; order Malvales; family Malvaceae; genus Gossypium; species Gossypium stocksii. Next base: position 52,408,601 of record CM035624.1, read on the forward strand.
AATTTGTCCAAGTACGGCAAAAAAATACGGTTCATTAGATCCATAAATACAACAGGAGCATTCGTTAAACCAAATGGCATGACAAGAAATTCATAATGACCATACCTTGTCTGAAATACAATTTTCGGCACATCTGGATCCTTAACTCTCAACTAGTAGTAATCAGACCTCAAGTCTATCTTTGAAAACACTATGGCTCCCTTCAATTGGTCAAACAAATAATCGATCCTTGGCAAGGGATACTTATTCTTTATGGTTACCTTTTTGAGCTGTCGGTAGTTGATGCAAAGCCTTATAGATCCATCCTTCTTTTTCACAAATAGTACCAGTACACCCCGCAGAGAATAACTAGGTCTCGCGAAACCCTTATTTGTTAACTCTTGTAACTGAACTTTCAACTCCTTTAGTTCTGCCGAAGCCATTCTATACAGAGCAATCGAAATAGGTGCAGTACTAGGAATTAAATCAATACCAAATTCAACTTTTCTAATAGGAGGCAACCCGGGAAACTTTTTCGGATACTCACATACTATCGCCACTGATTCAATTTTCAACTCAGACTCTTTTGAATTCAGTACAAAGGCAAGATAAGCTTCATAGCCCTTTCTTATACATTTTTAAGTAGTCATAGAAGAAATCACTACAGGCAAGTTATCTGATTCACCTGATTCAACCCAAAGAATATTCAACCGAAAAAATATCCTCATTTTCACATTTTAGTTCAATAAATTTTCTTCCACAATTTACTATCACATCAAGAGCAGTTAACTAATCCATACCAAGAATTACATCAAGTTCATCAAACGGCAATAACGTGAGATTAGCTGGAAAACAGTGGCCTCTAATAATCAAAGGACAATTCTTACATACTCTGTTAACTAACACATACTTGCCTAATGAGTTTGGCACTTTTATCACAAATTCTATAGATTCAATAGGCATATCCATACTAGACACCAATTTCATACAAACATACGAATGGGCAGATCCCGGATCAATCAAAGCAACAATAGAAGTATCATAAAGAGAAAAAGTACCCGTAATCACATCAGGAGATAAAGCCTCTTCATGAGCGCAAATGGCGTAAGCCCTCGCAGCTGCTCTACTCTCAGATCTCATAGTCGACTCTCTAGGTGCATCCTTGCTGCTCGCTCTATTTCTCAAATTTCTTTGTGGTCTCCTTTTGCTAGCTGTGCTACCCGATCTCACACTTTGAAACTTCGCTTTTTTTGCCTTTTGGGGCAATCTCTAATAAAATGATCTGGGGAGCCACACTTGAAACAAGCTCTATCATTAATTCAGCACTCGCTGAGGTGATGTCTACCACAATATGAACACTCTGGTCTACTCGGTCGGGCATTACCAACATTAGCAATTAAAGTAGTTTAAGCTTTCGAAACCGAGTATTGTTTACCCTATTTTTGTTGGGGAACCCATCTGAAGCATTTATCGAATAGTGAACTCTCTCGATTTCATGGATGAGGACTGAAATGACTTACCCAACTATCTTTTCCTCGAGTCATGAGACTCAATTTTAGCTTTTCTTTTCTCTTTAGCCAATTCCTCAGCTTTGCAAACTCTCTCAAAAAGTATAAGAAACACTTTTAATTCTAGGATGCCAACCAACAATTGGATGTCCTCATTTAGCCCATCCTCAAACCTCTTACACATGATGGCCTTAGTAGATACACATTCCCAAGCATATTTCCTAAGTCTCACAAACTCATGCTTGTACTCAGTTATAGTCATTCGGTCTTGCTTTAATTCAAGAAATTCCTTTCTTTTCTGATCAATAAACCTCTGGCTAATATACTTCTTATGAAACTCTTCCTGGAAAAATTCTCAAGTTACCCTCTCCCTTGGCACAATCGAAATAAGGGTGTTCCACCATTGGTAAGCTGAATCTTGTAGGAGTGATACAACACACTTTATACATTCTTCTAGTGTGCACGATAACTCATCAAAACCCGAATGGCATTTTCAAGCCAGAATTCTACTATTTCTGGATCATAATTTATATTAGCTCAGAATTCTTCAGCCCCTTGCTTTCGTATTCTGTCAACTAGAGGCTTTTCCCTTCTTATCATTTTCACAACTTGAGGAGCTATAGGGGTAGGCTGAGGGTTCGGAAAGGGTGGAGGTCGAACAGTTGGATTCGTACGAGTGAACTTGGCAACTTATTCATTCATTACTTGGAAGAAGACCTTTCGAGCCTCTCCTCCTTGACTCACGGTCATGGGTCTATTCTCTAGCGGCACTATCCCTTCTAGGGAGTAAGCGCATTACTTTCAACATCATCTGCCGCAGGTCTATTGGGATCCAATTACTATATGAAAACACAATTTAAAATCGTCAGGAGTCGTCACACTATCAGAATATATGTATGGCATGTATAGCTAGACTCTTGCTCACGCTACGTAGTCCAAGAAATGACTAAACCGTAGCTCTGATACCACTAAATGTACCACCTCCTTACCTGAGTTCGATGCCGGGACAGGGTATGAGACATTACCAGACTTAAACATAATCAATCGCACAAAACCAGGCCATAAAATTTCATTCAATTCAAAACCATTCATACACATACATATCGTCCCTTATACAGGCCTACGAGACCCAAAACATACATCGGGGGTGGTTCAGGATTAAACTGGAAACCTTGGAACACTTAAAAAAATTTTCATGTTTTAAAGAGTCACATGCCGGTGTGAATAGGCCATGCGGTCACACACGCCCATGTGGCTTGGGACACGCCTGTGTTGTTAGCCCGTGTAACTTTTTGTTTATGACGTCAGTGGCAAAATAAGGTCACACAGCCAGGTTACACGCCCATGTGCTAGGTCATGTGGAGAATTTAATATTCGCATTTAAGGTGCAGACTTTACACGTTCTAGGCATATGCCCATGTTCTAGGCCGTGCCGTCCACATGACCGAGACACACACCCATGTCTCTACCTGTGTGCTCCATTTTGAGCATTCTATTTCTCAAAATTAAGTTGTAGGGGACACATAGCCTATTCACACGCCCAATGGGCAAACCGTATGTCACACACGGCCTAGACACACGCCCAAACTGTTTGAAAACCAATTCTTTAAAACATATTTAGAACCCAAAATGCACAGCTAAGTTTTACAACCTGGCTCTGATACCACTAAATGTAACACTCCAAACCTGACCTAGACGTTATGGCTGAATTTGGCGATGTCACATGGAAAGGATTTTGAAAGTGGAGCTAATACAATGAAAGCCTTTTTAGCCTATCAACACTTATTTGCCTTTATCTAATTCAAAATGTTTATCCAATTAGTCGATTAGTGTTAAACCATTTCTTTTAGCGAAAGCTTAGGAAAATGTTGTATTAGTTGCAAAATTGTTTGTGTTTAAGAAAAACCTTAGCTTTAGAAAAATTCGTATTTTTTCAAATTTTGTGGTAATAAAATCATAAAAAACACAGTGAACCCCAAAATAAAGAAAATAGTCCATAAAGTCCAACTTACAATACCCAGAATAAATCAGAATTTAAAATTAAACCATAACTGAAATCATTTCAGCACATGTCATTACTGTAGGACTCCGTAGCACCGATCTACCTAATACTGTGGATTACCTATACAGAACAAACAGAAAAGGGTGAGTTTACATAAACTCAGTGTGTAACCGAGTAGAATTAGGCATGCATACATACAAACTAACAGTCATCAATTAGATACAGACTTGGGCCTAAGCCCATTTCAGATACAGAGTTAGACACAGATAACAAAATCCTACCCCAATCCTTTACACACCATCTTTGACCATCCGTACACACGATGTGGGGTTTAAATCACCCACCCAACCCTACACACCATATTGTACCGATGCGGCACATAACAGATAAAGTACAACCTTGCTCATAGAATATAGGTGAAGGTCGTCTTTTAGAACACTTCCTCTATATATAACAACCCCCACCACAAAAAATAGATACAAAATAATCAGATATACAAATTAACATGCTCGGCATGCTATTATTTAAGAATCAGAGAGGCATATAGAATAGTAATCAGTCATGCATATTATTATTTCATACAAACAGAGCATCAAATCATCAGTTTATAGTGTTAGATAGGCCTTACCGACCGTTCCGTAGGCCCATAGTCATTTACGACCCGTGCGGCCCTAAGAAAAATTATAGAATTTTGGGCCCACATACCTGTGTGCCTTACCATGTGGCCCACATGCCTAGATTGGCCTTGCCTGTATGGATCACACGGCCCAGCCAAAAAAACCCACATGTCTGTGTGGGCCCAAATGCCCTTTTTGGCCTAGCCCTATGGCTCACACAGCCACACTCCAGCTGCTACACAGTCGTGTCTTGCGTACGACCATACCTTCGTTGATTGCACGGCAATGTCGTTGTAGACCGCCTACCACATGAGCGACCTGACACCCGTATGGCATCGACAGAACTGCTTTTTGGCTTTTATCGATTCATATTTTTCTGCATTTTGGGTACACACTTGGTATTGGTTAGGTGCGAAAACATTCCCGAGCCTCTTGAAACCTAAAACCAAAGTACTCGACACCCATTTAATGAATTAATCAAGCGAAATCAATAATTAGCCACTAATAGAAACCCGACTTACCACCGATAGAAAAGCTTTGTTAACACTGTTAAAATGAAAGGAGTGAAACTCACTACTCATAGCTTCCTCCTACACCATAATCTGCAGAAATTAGCCTCCCTACAGCTAACATCACACCATAAAATTGAGGATAAAATGAAAAACTTACCAAACTCATGAAAGACAGTAATGAAAAATAATTTGATAGGAATAACCAAGGAACAAGAAAAGAAATCGTTGTAGATGGGAACAAAAAGGAAGTAACAGTAGAAACAAGAGGAAAGATGGCAAACAAAAGGTGACAGAAAAATTGGGAGGAGATAAGGATACGTGAAAATTTGAAAAAGATACATGAACAAAACAAAAGTGATACCAATAACTCCCCAAATCCCTAAATTCACTCCCCACTAACCCACTATCATCCAACCTCTCAGAAATCGACTTCTACAGGATTCATCAGCAAACTGAGTAAAAAGATTAATACTCACGCTTATATAGAGATTCGAACATAGAACCTCCAACACACAGACTCCCTTACCACTTGAACCAGTAGGCTCATTTTGATATGACTTTACAAACAAATTATTATAAGGCCACTCATCAAGGGTCGAGCTTAATTCCAAAAATAACAAAAACTGCTAAAGGTAAGGTTTGAACTTGGGACCCCTCACATACACTGAGAACCCTTAACCACTAAAGCAGACTGATATTTTTATGTCAAATTTTACAAAAGTAGAGATAAATTATTTGGGGTGTTACAGAAATAGAAAAAGAAAACTAGGATCCTAAGCCTAAATCTATTAAGGAATGTAGATATAGAAAAGATTAACCAAAATGGAAAGACGCAATCCAAGCAGAATTATATTCACTTTCTAAACGTGAGGTTTTTGGACCTATAGTCCAAAAATGTAACGCCCTAAAAATCTTAAACTTTCTTTTGTGGTTAAGATGTGTATGGTGTGTTCGATATTTTAGTTAAAGTGTTAAAGGGCCATTTATTAAGTTTTGAGTTTGAGCTTTAAGGTGGAGAAATTTTTGTCAAATGTTAAAAGAACCCTGTTTGCAAGTGTCATGGCTTTTAAATAAATGGAGAAGAAATAGGACACAAGTGAGGTTGTGGTATAGTGGCTAAGTGGTGTCACTTAGGGAGCAAGGATGTGGCGTCAATAGCTGGCAAGGGGATCCTTGGTTCGAGTGCTAGCATGGTAATATTTTGGATTTATTTTTACGCTATGGATGGCTAATAGTGGCATTAGAGTTGAACTCTGAAGGAAGTGATTAGAAGAGAAATTCAAGGAAGTTATAATAGAGAAAACTTAGGAAGTGATTGATGAGTAGAGAAGTGGAGCCAAATTGGGAATTTGGGGATAGGTAAATTTGGCTATAGTATATATAGGTGCCATTTTTGGGGATTCTAGGCTAATGTCAAATTCTTCCTTTCTATTTTGCCGAAAATACTTTTCTCTCCAAATATCTAAAAGCCAAAATCCCTTATTCTTTCTCTTTTATTTTGTGTCGAGTTCTTCCCTTCCTTTCTCATCAAACTCTTTTCTTTCTTGCTCCTAGTTGACCTTCCCTAAAGTCAAATATCTTTTGGCCAAAATTTTATGGTGCCGCCATTTTGTCTTCAACGCTGGCCGATCGATTCTTGTGTAAGTACTTTACTTTCTTTTAGTTGGTATTCCTAGTATCGATTCTGTCTCTCCTTCACTCTTTCTAAATCAGTTTTAGTAGGGGATTAGTATTGAATCTCGGATTTCAGATCTCTGCCGAATTGCTCATTAAGCATTTTGGGGTTTTAAGTAAGTGTTCATCAATTTGGTTTTAAAGGTTGGCCGAATGGTCATATATGTTATAAGGGTGACTCGTGTTGGATGCAAGTCACCTATTACTTAGGCTCTAATGATTAAGATTGATGCAGATTTAAGAAATACTCGTGATTAGTGATCAAGGAAGGGGTATTAAGGCTTGTCGTCCAAGGTAAGGCAAATGTGGGATTACGGTTTTTGGTAATAGTATTTGATAAGTGTGTGATTAACTGTTGAGTGACATCAATTGTAGGTTCATGGCTAAGGAGTTCGCAGCGCATTTTGTTAAACAGGTGTGTACATATACTTCACACACATAATAGATTGGCAAATTTTGAAATGCCGAAATGCCAAAAAGCTAAAAGTTTGGCTACGGTAGTCGTGCAAGTGCACTAACACTCGTATGAGGGTAATTGATGCGATATCAGAGACCCCATGAGCGATCTCGTGGACTTGGGTCACGTTTTGGCCAACTAGGCTAGAATGGGCCAAACGGGTCTGACGGGCTCGTGGGCCCAGGGAAGCGAAAATTGGTAGATTGGTAATAAGTGATAAGCTGATTAAGTTGGTAGTATGGCTTGGAGTAGATTTAGGCCTGATGGGTCATATGGCCTAGTGGGCCATATAAATGTGATTGGGCCTAATAGGCTATACGAATGCATGTGGACTCGTTAGGGTTATGTAATGGACTTTTAGGCCTAGTTTCTAATGAATCCTTAAGCGGCATAAAACTTAATTAATTTATCCAGTGCGTCTGTGGACAAGTCATAAGGTTAGAGTGTGGCAATGGGATATGCATGTCTAGGATTGGATCTAGGGAGAGCTTAGTACTTCAGCGGTCTTAATGACCCACCTCCTCTTCTCTTGAATCATACTTGGTACATAGTGTCCGTTCACTTTAGCCAATAAGGACTTGTTGACGAGCCAAAGTTCGTAATTAAGACCCATATTGTTAAGAAATTACTAAAATACCCCTGTAGGGTAGAATTACTGAAATACACCTATGTGTTATGAGTAAGACTAATGTATGCTATATGTTTTCTATTGCATTCATGTATTATTATATTGCATATGGGTCGGGATTATGATTGGAGGAAGTGTATATAAGGGTCGCACAGTCGCTTGACGACTGTGGATCAAACAAAGGCTTTTAAGCCACGAGCAACTCTATTGCAATAATGAGTAGTGCCGCAACCAGTTCTACAATGAAGCCTTTTAAGCCACGAGCAGCACTGTTGCAACGATGAGTAGTGCCGCAACCAATGTCACAATGGGTGTTTAAGGATGGATAGGTCAAGTATCTCCCCATAAGAGTGTAGGGTTGGAAGGCGTGTACAGGGTTGGTTATGGGTAATTGTGCATTGCATGCGCATATTGATATTTGAGATATGGGCTCGGGCCCAACTAAGAAACTATGGGTTTAGGCCAAAAGGCCACTGTATATTGTGATATGGGCTCAGGCTCAACTGAGGCCACTATAGGCTAAGGCCCAAAGGCCACCGATATTGAATTGGGCTTAGGCCCAATCTAATTGTTGCATGATTACTTGTTTGATGAAGGTCGTACACACTGAGTTTTGAAAGTCACTCCCTCTTTTTAATTTCTTTTTCAAGTGACCCTCAGTAGGCAGATCGACGTAGGAGAGAACTCGGAGGTGGCCACACTACACTACTATTTACTTTGACGATTACTAGTTTTATTTACTTTTCTTATTTTACATTGTTTTATTGGGTTGTAATAAGGCCTTTTATCTCTAGTATGATTTTATATTTGGATTTTATTATTATTATAACTGCTAAAGTTTCAAACTCAAATGAGATTTGTAAAATTAAACATGTTTTCTAAATCAACATAAATATCTGAATGTTTTCTTAAAACATGAGCTTTCGCAGTAATTTAACAAGATATGTACACTTGGGTTTTCAACTTATAAACTCAAAGCTTTTACTCAAACTCACCTAAACTTTTAATTAAGCGAACCTTCTAATGAACACGTTTTAAACAAAGTTATTTTCCTAACAAAACTATTTTGAAAAAAAACCCTTATTCGAACAACGGACGGACGAATGTCTTCAAAGTCTTCCAAGTTTACGATTTATACGAGTCACCCTTTAATGTGACACTGCCAGATTCGGCCATAACGTCTAGGCTGGGTTTGGGGGTGCTACAAAAAACCTAAATATGTAAAGCCGGTAGGATAGAACTGGATATTTTTGTGAAAATGAAATGAGAAAAATAAAGTCGTAACATAAAGCATGACTTGTTTTACAAGGATTTTTGTAAAGGCTCTTCATTGATTACGAAGAGACATATTCTTCTGTGGTGAGTGTAATCATGTTTAGATACCTTATTAGTCTGGCAATACGTGAAAAACTTGACATGCGTCTAATGGATGTTGTTACAACCTATTTGAATGGTACACTTGATAGTGAAATTTATATTAAAATCCCAAGAGGATTTAAAACCCCTGAAGGATATAGAGTTTTCTAGGAAAATTGCTCAATCAGATTAAAGAAAAGTTTCTATGATTAAAACAATCTGGATGTATATGGTACAATCGCCTTAGTGTATATTTTTTAAAAGAATGTTATAAAAATGATCCAATCTGCCCATGTGCTTTTATAAAAAGGTATAAATCAAACTTCGTGATAATTCCTCTTTATGTTAATGATCTAAATATTATTGGAACTCTTGAAGAGCTTCAAAATACATTAAATTATTTAAAGAAATAATATGAGATAAAAGATCCTAGAAAAATAAAGTTTTGCCTTGGCCTGGAGATCGAGCATTTGAAAGATGGAATTCATGTCTATCAGTCAACTTATATAGAAAAAATCTTAAAAAAATTTTATATGGATAAAGCACATCCATTAAGTACCTCGATGGTTGTATGATCGTTAGATGTGAATAAAGATTAATTTCATCCTTACGAGGATGATGAAGAGTTTCTTAGTCCTGAAGTACCATATCTAAGTGCCATAGGAGCATTGATGTATCTTGCAAACAATACAAGACCTGATATAGCTTTTGTTGTAAACTTGTTAGCAAGATTTAGTTCTTCTCCAATATGTAGACATTGGAATGGAATTAAACATGTATTTAGATATCTTAGAGGGACCATTGATATGGGGTTTTTTTATTCAAATGATTCAAAATCCCTATTAGTTGGTTATGTTGATGCTGGATATTTATCAGATCTACTTATCCAATAGAGATGTAATTTGCCTTTACAGGAAAATATGCGTATTATCTTATACAAAGATAATACAACATGTATAGCTCAATTAAAGGATGGTTATATCAAATGTGATAGAACGAAACATATTTCACCAAAATTATTCTTCACTCATGATCTTAAGAAGAAAAGTGACATAGAAGTTCAACAAATTCGTTCTAATGATAATTTAGCAGATCTTTTTACCAAGGCATTGCCAACCTCAATGTTTGAAAGAATGCTACACAAGATTGGAATGTGTCGACTAAAAGATGTAATGTGATATTGCTATTAGGGGGAGTAAAAAGCACATTGTACTCTTTTCCTTTAACCAAGGTTTTGTCCCACTAGGTTTTCCTGGTAAAGGTTTTTAACAAGGCAACTTGTAATAGGAGATTGTGTACTCTTTTTCTTTCATTAGGTTTTTATCCCGCAGGGTTTTTCCTAATAAAGGTTTTAATGAGACACTTTTTTATTTAAAAGACATTCAAGGGGGACTGTTGTAAATACATTAAATGGATGTCTATAACCTTTAAACATTTATGAAAGTAATGAGTTAAAACCCCCCATTCATTATTAAAAGATGCTTAATGTACGTGTTAATGGAGTAGTTAAATAAGCTTCATTCATTTATGTTGCATTGAATGTCAATGGCTTATATATAGCTCTTTTATAAATGAAAAGAGGAGACGAGAAAATTCTCTATTTATTTTAAGTGTTCTTTTATTTAATTATTTTATAAAATATAATAAGTTTTAAGCCACTCATATATATATATTCATATATAATGGTTTATTTACTTACGCGATTTAGCCCTTGTACTCTAATTAAATACTATTTCGATGAAATTATCTATTTGAAATTTAATTCACATCTACCATAACTCTGTAAATATTTAATAAAAATATTTATGAATCTGGTTTACGAAAATGGGGTCCCGATACATGAATTTCCAAAACCACTAACTTTAGAACTAATACACTTGTACTTTTACTAATTGTTTAATTAAAAAATTTATCTGATCAAAATTTAATATAAAATTATAATTAACTTGAAAATATTATTTAATAATATTTACTGACTCAGTTTATGGAAACGAGATATTGGGATCGTAATTTTCAACTCCACTAACTTTAGTATCATTACACTTGTACCTTAATTTACTATTAATTAAGAAAAAAAATACTAGACCAACTTTAATATGTTTCCATACTAGTCTCACAAATATTAAATATTAATATCTATGAACACATTTTACGAAAATGACATTTTAAATCTGTAATTTTTTACACCACTAGAAACTGGGTCGTTACGGTGCCCCTCAATATACATGAAATAGTTGTTGTGCCTGCCTCTGGAGTCTACCGGTATCTAGCTTGGTCCTTCCACTCAATTTTTGACTTTTTATCTGCCAGGCATACACGTAGTAAATCTTGTAAGATCTAAAGAATCTAGTAAGATTCAGACATGAGTAACCATGAAAACTGTATAAAAATTTAGGGAAAGGAGATTTTATGTGCCAAGTTTAAACTCCCTGAATTTCATAGGCAGATTAGTAAATTTTGTGGGTGCGGCCAAAGTCTTTCTCTCTCATTCTCTCTGATTCAACCTTTGGTAGTCACAACCACTGGTCTGATTATAACCATGATCCATGTACAAATGCTCCATTACAGGTCTTTTTTATGTTTACCACTGTTCTAAACTTTCGTTATACTCTTACTGATAAACCTCTTCACTATGACCCATATTCACCATTCCAGGCTAGTGATAACTATTGGCGATTAACCAGTATTTGCCATAATTGCGGATCCTTACCTTGAACCCCTTACCTTACACTGAACTCTAAATGAAGTCATCGATTCATTTCATTGATTACCTACTTTCTGTGACGTAGAGTATGCTTGATTTCCTTTTTAATTAAGGCCACTTTTTGATTTAGTTATGATACTTGACTAGCTAAACATCACCCTATTTTCCCCTGGTAGACCCCATAGTAGTTATACTTTTAGTCCAATCCTTTAAGGTACTCCAATAGATAGGTAGTTCCAGACATATTACCTCCTATTCAAGTATCCCTTGACAGTTTCATTGTTCTTGTTCAATTAATATCCTATTTAAAATTTGTGACGTATTGATCCATGAATAAAAACCATTTAAGCTCAGCATGCTCGTGTTGTTATTTATTACTTGCAACTTACTAAGTTTTATGCTTACTCCCTCTCCTTTCCATTTTCTTATAGTGCCGCCTAATTAGCTCGTGGATCAACAAACATAGGAGGCTTCGTTGACACTATCAACCAAAGCATTTGGTATAGTTCGTTTCTAGCATTTTGAAAAATGGCATGTATAGGGACTAGTCATTGTTTAGTGTCAATTTGTTTTGGGCAAAGTGTGTTAGCTTGAATGTGAGATACCTCATTATGTATAAAGCCATGGATGGTGGCTAATATTGCTTTTAATATATGCAAATTGATGTTGTCTTTCAATAATGTACAAATTGAATGAATGGAGAATACACTAGGGGTAGTAGTATAAATGCTTGGTTGAATTGGGTATGTGAATATGTGTGGATGCCTAATGTTGGCCCTTGGTTGAATAATGGTGAATTGTTATGAATTGGTATATGTCTGATGTTGTTTCAGGGTGGCAAAAGGCTTGGTAGATAGCCTTATTTTTGTCCACATGAGTAGACACATAGGTGTGTGTCTAGGCAATGTGTGACACACGGTCCACCCCACGGGCGTATGGTTAGGCCGTGTGTCCCCTACACCTTTGGTTGGCAAGATTAAAAGCCTAGCAGTATACCACACGGGCTTGAGACACGACTGTGTGTCTTAATCGTGTGGAGGACACGGCCTAGCACACAGGCGTGTACCACGGCCGTGTAACCTTAAATGGTTGCTGACGTTAGAAATAGAATACCAAGGTTTTTGCACACGAGCTTTGACACAAGCGTGTCATGGCCGTGTGAGGGACACGAGCATGTGTCAAGCCGTGTGAAAACCACTGTAGGTTTGATGTTAGAAAATAATTCCACATGGTCGAGGGGCACACGCGTGTCCCCATATGTGTAGGCCGTGTGAACCACACGGGCCTTCAACACAGCTATGTCTAAAGGCCACACGAGCATGTTGCCCTTCCATAAGGGCGTGCGCCCTATTTTTAGTAGATTTTCTTGAAAGTTTTCTAAGCACTTGGATTGGTTCCAAATGGTTTTTTAAACAAGTTTTGGGCCTCGTAGGTCCATGTTAAGGGTTGTTAAACAAAGTTTGAAAAGTTTTAAATTCGGACGAATTTCATTGGCTTGAGATTGTATGTTTGCATGTGATTTAGTAAGGTAACTCGTCGTACCCTGTCCCGGCGTCGGATACAGGTAAGGGGTGTTACAAATAAAGCCAAATCAAGCCTAAATTATGCTATTTCAATACCAACAACCACCAGACTCATAAGCATCAAAATTAGCCATTCAAGTTCATACATATTTCTCATCCAAAAGTCACCTAAGTGGTTAACTTCATATATGAATTATTTTGCCTAATACTTAGCATGCTATCATATTCATCATTTCAACCATTTACTACCTTCAATACCAATCCACACAACTAACATAGCATTTATCAATCACATATCAAAATAGCCATTTGCACAATATATACATAACCAAATATGTCAAAATAAGCCAATTCACCTGGCTTTAAATATAACCTAGCATTATCATTTACAAGCCAATTCAAATAGCTAAATCCATAACTAAATTATAGACCAAGATGACTATCACTCCTATAAATGCCATATAACCAAAATTCACAAGTTCAAAAGTACCAAAATAATAGCTAGATAGTGTGATACAATCTCTGATGACTTCCAAATCAAGCGAGCTTTCAAAACACTATAAAACATAAAAAAGAAAAAGAGTAAGCTATATAGCTTAGTAAGCTCATATTATAATAAACTCAACTTACAAATGTTTATGATTCAAGCAATTAAGCATATTATATTAAAACTTATTGTGATCCACAAACCTATCACATGTTCATTCACAAGATTAGATATGAAATTCACAAGTTTCTTCGATTTAATGCTTGTACGGTTCATGTATGTAACACCTTGATTTTCGACACTTTTTTGGGATTATTGTGATTTTGGTGTAATCGTGAATTTTCAGAGTTGTGATTGTTAAACTTGTGTTTAGGTATGTTAGTGGGCCTTTAGGAGGCCCAAACTTAGGTTAAAACCCGGTGGAATTATCAAAGTGTGGTTTTCAAGTAAATGGGGAGCTTGGTTAGGTGGGTTCTTAAGAAAAACTTAGTGGAATGTGACACAAAGAAGCTATTGGTAAAGTGGCAAGGTGGTGCCACTAAGCTGCTAAAAAAGTGGCGTGTGGGGTGGTATTCAAGGTCCAGGGTTCAAGCTGCAAGGTAAGCTTATGGTACTTTATTTCTTTTTTGTGTGTGCATGTGTTGGTCAAGTGGTGGCATTCAAGTGAAACTCTGCTGTAGGGAATTTGAATTACTCATGAGAGTAGATCAAGCAGAGATTTTAGGAGCATTTGAATTTGAGAAGCAATGGCCGGCCAAGGGACTCTGTGTAGTGCAATTTCGGCATTCAACTCTAGGCAAAGCATTTTTGGCATTTGAGTTTTAGTGTGCCGATTTCTTTAGGTAAGTGAGCTTTCCTTTTTCTGCCGATTAGGTATTGAACACTAGGTCTTGCTTTCTCTTATTCTTTTTTTTCTCTTTTCTATCTCAAAACCAAAACCTACCACCCCTAAATCCTTCTTGCCAATTTCTCCTTCAATACCGAATCTACTCCTCCCTTCTCCTCTTCTTTCTCTTCCAATCTTCTTCTTTTTTTCTTGCACCCTTGAACTGATTCCATTCCAACACCTTTTCTTCAAAGTCGAATCACGGTATTTCTTTCAACTTCTATCGACAACCATTAGAAGTTGACACCATACCATTACCGATTACCCTTTTTTACCGGAATCACCTCTTCTACCGGAATCACCTTTTCTTTCTCTTAAATCCTTCAGCAAGCCGAATTCCTAATCTTCCATCTCTTCTTTCTATCGATTGACTTCACCTATTCTATTGCTAAGTCGACAAGAACACTTTGGCATAGATCTAACAGCTGAACCTTCTAGATCCACTCTCTGTTAGCATTTGGGATTAGATCTACAACAGATCTAGTTTAGAGAGGGTGTGGAAGCGGTATTCATCAAGTAGAGCCATCGGTAAGTAGTCAAAATATTATGTACATTCATTTTCTTAAAACTTAAGGAGAAGCCGAAATCCCTGAGTGCTTAGGGAGGCTGTCGACTTGGCTAAAGATTGACCTTAATTTGGTATTCGGTTTTCTATGGGCGTTAGTTAGTGAAGTAGGTAATCAAGCGAAGAGCTGTGGAAATCGACAACGTGGGTACAACTAGATCTAGATCTAGTGCATCTAAGTCGACAAAGGTAAGATTTCATGGCCATTAAGGCATTGGCCGAATATGGTAAGAGAGTTCTTGCATTGGTTTTCATGGATTCATAGTTTAATCGATTAAGTGGTGGATTGTACAAGTTATCGCATAGAGGATCTCATTGGTGGAATCATAAACAGGTGTGTGTATCGAACACCCTCTTTAGTCTAATTCGACAAAGGCCATAGGGACCGAAAAGAGATCGAAAGTGACCGAAAACTTGTTATTTGTGAACTTGCAAGCGTACGAGTGCTCATGGGCTGATTTAGGAACATTAAGATTCGGTAGTCGAGACTGGTAATTCAAATGAGTGTGCAATTTCGTGCACATTGGTAAGTTGGGCCCCAATGGGCTAAAAATGGGCCCAACGGGCTTTCGAGCCCATATGGGTAAAAATAGGCATTAAAGGTATCTTGGTAGACTGTAGGGTCGAAACTGCTAAAACTGGTTATTGAATATGAAACTTGGACTAAATGGGCTTAAGACGCTAATAGACACTGTAAGGCCCATTAGGGGTTTTAGGGCCCAGTAACTAAAAACTGTTAAATAGATTGTTGAGACGAAAATAATGAATATTAGTGAGTGTAGTATGCATAATACCCATAAAATGGAATAATTACTGAAATACTCTTTAAGGGTGAGAAATTACCGTTTTACCCCTAGGTGCGAAATGACTGTTATACCCCTAGGGCTAAATTGGACGGAAATGCATGCTTTATTGTTTCTGTTTACTGTATGCCATGTCATAATTATCTGTTGCATGGGTTTTGGGAATATTGATGGAGGAAGTGCAAGTGGCATTGCCACGATTATTGAAAGAGGCTTTGCCTTGTACTGTTTACTGAAAGGGGCTATGCCTCGTAAACTGAAAAGAGGCTATGCCTCGTTCTGGTGGCTTAGCCACGAATACTGTTATTGGCAGCAATGCTATGACTATGGTGTGTGGGCTAGGTTGGTTGAGTTATTCCCCACATGGTGTATTGGCTGGTACAGGTAGTGTGTAGCGGATGGATGGGTTGAGGAGTCTCCCCATATGTATTAGGCTTGCATTCATGCTTATTAACTGTTCTGTTTCTGTATTGGCCTATGGGCCATTTTGTTTTCTGAATAGGGCTTCGACCTAGATTACTGTGACTAAATAGGGCTTCGGCCCAGTTGATACTGAGACTGGATAGGGCTTAGGCCCAGTTGTCTTAAGCTGTCTTGGGCTTTGGATGGGCTTTCTGCACACACTGAGTTTTCCAAACTCACTCCTTTCCTTCCGTCCGTGCAGGTGAGCCCTAGTTCGTAGACTTGGTGTTGGGAGGGATTCAGAGTGGCCACAAAGACTGTGTTTATGGTTCTGAACTTATTTTATCTATTTCATTATTTTTAATTACTTGTTTTTTTTTTAATTTTTGGGTTTGTAATAAGGCCGCTTTAATTATGTTTTTGGGTTTATTTTTATAACTTATTCATACTTCACTTGATTATCCTGAATATGGTTACACGAGTTTTCAAACTTAATCCAACATTTTCAAAATTAATGACACAACTCAATTGGTTAACCAAGTTGTAGATAAAAAGCAAATCTTTTAATAAATGGCAAAGACTAGAATGTTCATCAAATAAACCGGGAATTTCTCCTAAAAACTAAATATCATTTTTACAAAGCTCACCTTAAACTTAGTAACTAGGCAATGTGGATTAGTTCTAGGTGATGTGACACACCAGATTTGGCCATAACATCTGGGTCGGGTTTGGGGTGTTACAATGTACATACCTGTACCAACACGTATCAATCTCATACTGATCCATATCTTTGATATACCCGTTGAACCATTCAGAATACTATCGGATACTCAGGAATCTTGCACCCTAAGTGCCACATACATAGCTGAAGCTATCTCAATCTCATATAATGCTTATTCTCGAGCTATCAACGGGTTTGCTTACATAAGCAAGCAATCAATACATAACTACATAGTGCTGCTCACACAAGTTGACAAGAATCTGCAACACATACCAGATAACATAGCCACCGGTAGGACGTATAGGACCAGCACCTGAATCACATAATCTCAGTAACCCCTAGTGACATGTCATTTATATCCTAATTTATTCCTACGGTTCAACCGGGATTTTCACATTGTTGAATCTTCGTCGAACATTTCTGAAGGACAGTATTCATAATTAATTCAATAGTAAAGTATTTAAAACATAATTATATTAAAGCTTATTAACATACGAACTTACCTCGATAGCAAAGACGACGAAATAGATCAACTAGTCTGATACTTTATTTTTCCCCCGATCTAGATCTGAATTTTGCTTTTTCTTGATCTATATAATATAAAATTAACTTATTCAATTATCATTCTATTCAATTTAATCCAAATTTCATATTATGGAAAAATTACACTTTCGCCCCTAATATTTCAATAACTTTACAATTTAGTCCTTAGCTCATAAAAATACCAATTCATATAATTAGTTCCTTACTCATGCTAGCCGGAATTCATATCGGTCCTTAGCAAGCCATATATTACATCTATTTCACAATTTAACCACAATTTTCACATTTATCAATTTAATCCCTAATTGTCAATTTTATCAAAAATCACTTAACAAATATTGTTTATCGAATAACAACCTTACATAATCTACCATAAAACATCAGAATATACACATATTCAACAATGGTAACACTCAAACACTTTAACAGTGTCTGAAATTAGTCCCTAGGCTAGCTAGACCTAGTTGGAACGATATCAAAAAGATAAAAATCATTAAAAACAGGACAAAAATCATACCAATTTGACAAGGATGAAGATGACCAAACTTTAAGCTAAAAAATGGTTGGGTTTTCTTCTACATTCGGTGGAGATAGGAAATAAAGATGAAAACTTTGGTTTTTGTTTTATTTAATTAACCTTTATTTGTTGATTTCCTAATTTAACCATTAAAGCACTTATTAATTACACAAATACCAAGCCACTATCATCCAATAAGTTATAAATGGACTAATCATCACATAAGGAGTTATATAGCTATTTAACACCTTTAGCTAATAGAACACAAGTTTTACATTTTACGCGATTTAGTCTTTTTTATCAAATTAAGCATTCAAACAGTAAAATTTCCTAACGAAATTTTCACAGAATCATACTAGCATGCTATAGACATTAAAATAATAATAAAATATTTATTTTAACCTTGGATTTATAGTTTCAAAATCACTGTTCTGATTTAACCAAAAACGGGCTATTCCATCTTTACTTCTTTATTCATTTTTTTCTCTTTTTTTTTTAACACATGTGAAAAGAATGTACATCTTCTCATAATTTTCCTCAAACTTTGATCACCAAGACAAATTTTTGGTTAAAATATGTGCAAAAGAATAGGATAAAAATAAAAAAGATGTTAATTTGACTTATAATGTAGGTAATTTGCAATAAACATGCCATTAAGCTCAAAATTAAGTTTCAAGGGTTAAGTTCATAAGGTCAGCTTGAAAGGCTCAAATGATCCAGAGAAAGTGTTCCTATATCATATTAGAGTCTTATATCTCCTAGGATTTCACCTCAAGAAAGTTACTATGTCAATTCTAAAGACTTAAACCTTCATACATGTCTATTTCTAAAGAAATCAAATTTTCATGGCAAATCCTACATAAGACTAAGATCACATACGAATAACTTAGATTAAATAAAAAATCATGCTTGCATTTGAAAGTACTTATGAACAAAAATTCTTTCTGAACATCCATTTATTTCAACATACTTAAGTAAAAAGATTGAAACATACTTCAAAATTCATGCGAAATATCTTATTAAAAATTCATGCGAAATGCCTTACCCCCTTTAAAAAGAAGCAATGTCCTCATTGCGAAAACAATCTAATGTATGAAAACTAAACACCAAGCAGGGTTGCAAGAAAAGAGAGGTGAGTCATAAAGACTGCTTAAGTACCAAGTCCTTCTCACAATCCAATCCTGGACATGCACATTCCTATTACCACATCACTTTATTTTCTTTCTATTAAAGAGGCATTGAGCTTATTTTATTCACGCTTGCTATTTTATTATGCGAAAGAAAAAAAATTCTAACTAGGAAATAAAAATAAACACCTAAAAAGAAATAAAAACTAAAGATAAAAAATTCCCCGTTTTATTTATTTAACTTATCTTGCTCGTCTTCCTCCTTTGATGCTTTGTCCTCACTTGCATTCTCATCTACTTGAAGATCTAATCTGGCAACTCATGAACAAAATTGTTAGAGATATTTTTAAAAATATTTCTTATAGAATCATCTCTAACTTTTTCATATTTCTAATAAGCCTGTTATTGGTTATTGTAATGGATTTGTAACATGTTTACGTAAGTGTACATAGTCGTTCAAGTAATAAGTAAGTAAAAATGAGTTATCGTTTCCATAGGGACTGTATAAGCTCAAACAATTAATTGCAAAATTAAAATTAACAATTTGATGTTAAAAGAACTCAATAAATTTGGATAGTGATGATTTGATTAATTGAATGTAAGACTTATCCTTAATGCAATTTCTAATCTAAATGTAATTTACCTAAATGTATGAATGAAGTCTTTAGAAACAAAAACAATCAACATTAAATGGGCTAGGATAATTATATTAATGAAATCAACTTAGTTTCATCATGCTAACATGTTCGGAACTATTTCTATGGCAACTCGATCTCTTATAGGTTTGGAACCCAAATTAAGTACTCTTAGATCTTTTACTTAGTTCAATATGCATGTTACTGATCATATTAGACTAAGCGTTTCTTAGCATTTATGTAAGGTCACAGCAATATTTATGTTTGCAATTGTTTAATTACATAAATCTAAAAACCATGCAAGATAATAGAGCTAACTAAAGAAATTGTGAACCTAAACTTAATCGGTTTTAATGACCTAAATTAAGCATTCCACTTTTCATGTGCCTATTAGCCATCATTTGGTTAGGATCGCTCAGTTAATCTAAGTGCACACAATCACGTATGAATGAAATACTTCATTATATTAATTGAAAACCTAATCGACAGAGGCACAAAACATGTTAACATGAATTAAATATATCGCATTACTTAATAAAATTATCCCAGCAAATAGGATTTCAAACTTCATAGTTCATGTCAAAAGCATAAAACTCAAAGCAAAAATGTGAAAATAGATAATCAAGAGGAAATATTAGGCTCAATTCAGCAGCCTTTCGGATCTATTCTGACTGATGTGTTCAACTCTACTCAGTTCAATAACCTTTAGGATCTATTTTGACTGAAGTGCTCCTCCATTCTAATTGAAGCTTCTTTTGCTAAGGGTTTAAAAGGTAGCTGGCTAAAGAGTGCTTTTGACAAAGCTTTTGAGGCTAAAGAAGAGAAAGGGGATGGACGGCTATGCAAAGGAAAAAAGGGAAAATAATTGAGGCAAAACTAGAGTGAGTGAGTGAGGAATGTTGAGGAATGAGGGATGATTTAGAAGTGAGGGATGCCAAGGTATTTATAGGTGATGGTGAGGGTTTGAGTTTCCTAAAAATAGATTTAAATTTCCTTCTTTCCCTCCATCATGTGGCTGGCCATGCTTCAAGGAAAAGGGATGACCAAGTCTTCTAAATTTTAATTCGAATTTCAAGCTAAAAATAGCTAAAGAGTGGACAGTTTCAACAGGGAAGTTGTTGGGTTGAATTCTAATTTTTTTCCAACTGCAAGGACCTTCAATTAAATATCCTAAAACACATTTTGGGCATCCAACATCAAATGTCAAAATTGGGCTTTTAATTCCACTTGTTGGATAGTTTTTTTCAGTCCAATAACTTAGCAGGCATATCCATCTTTTATCACCTTCTTTACTGGGTTAAATAGTCAACCCCATGCACAAAATTGCATGGTCTTGCCATCCGTATGGATAATTTGTGCATGGCTATCTTTTATTTATTTAAATCATGTCTCCAATAGACCTCTTACATAGTGAAAAGTGCATACATTAATAAATTAACATGAATTAATACAAAATACGCATGAAAATCATGTTATTAAGCATAATTTCACATACTTTCCAAAATCATGTCTAAAATTATGAATTAAGTAAAGTTCACTTATTTAATAGTAATTACTCAAGATAAACATAATAATTAAGTAAAAAGGTGGTAAAAACATATAGAAAAACCTTATATAATTTTGAGTTTACAAGTTATGCATAAATTTGATCATTTAATCATAGTTGACAATTCTGATTTCTTCAGTGTTTTTAGAAGTGGGCATTGGATCAGCTAACTCTTAATCAATACTTGGTTCAACCGACTCATTAACATTTGGCTCATCTATTGGTTCAGAAGTTTCCTGTTCCTTTATTGGCTCAGTCTCATTCGGTTCTTCCTTCGATTTTATCTCTTCTATTTTAGTAACTAAGTTAGCTTCTATTTCAAACTTATTCGATGACTCATCGGTTTCTAGTTCTAGCAGTTGACTTGGTTCAATTTGGTTTAGTTCATGGACATTCTCCACTAACTTTTCAAGATCATGGGTTGTGATGCAACCTTGAATATAGGGCCTTTCAAGTTTGCATTTGTCTTAACTTAGGCTCTTAAGCAAAGTGAAGTGATCAATGATGGGGAGTAAAAACTTTCGGTCTTCTTTCTGACACAATCATGGATCTCCTTAAGAATGATCTTCCCAACATTGATCATCCTTTCTGTCATAATTGTATACAACAAAAGAATTTGCTTCATCGAGAGGATGGAAAGGCATGGAACTATATCAATCAAAGTAAAACCATACCTTAGCCAACGACTTTAAGTGTTCCCTTCGACAAGAATGACAACCATACTTCTTTATAATCCATTGGGATCCCAGATTTGTCACAACATTAAGCAATTTTTGAAGAAAATCCCAATTTATGTTTGCCATCATGGTAAAATACTCATCTTCTTCAACATCAGATAAGTTAAACAAATCATTAATGGACTTAGAAGTTAAAGGTACTTTCTTCTTACGAAAAAGAACTTCAGAGGCATTCGGCTTATTCAAATTTGCATAGAACTCTCAAACTAACTCCTCATCGGGTAATGATCGTGCATCACAAAAATAATTCTAATTTAGGGCATCAATGGTTTTTCTAATTGGTAAGGGTACAACCATCTAATTGGCATCATAGTTTGATTCTTAAAGATTGAATCAAATCTTTCTTTCACTTCTTCATCTTGAATCATAATGCGATTTTCTATAGAGCTCTAAGAAGATTAGTCCTTTTGCGAGATATGGACATTTTTCTGAAAAATAAGCAAAATTTTGGCAAAAGAATTGAAAGAAAAAACTGATCGACAAAGGATGAGAGCAAAGTGTTACGGCGACGATCAATTTCTGGCAGCGATGAGCTTGCAGTGGCACAAAGTTTGCTACAATGATAGTATGTGGTGGCAAAGAGGTTGCGATGGCAAAGTGGTTGCTTCGACGAAAGTCGTGCAATGGCAATACTAGGGGCTTGCAACAAGGAAGAAATTTGGGGAGAATTTTCAAGATTTATGCTGATGACTAAGAGGAACAAGAATGAATGTAAAATAACTTAAAGGGTTATGAAAATTATGAAGGTAGAGAGGGGTTTATATAGTGATGAATTAGGGAAATTTTGTACCTAAAGTTTAGCTAATTTTGAGTGGCTTGGGTGACAAGTAAGATGGAGGGATGATATGGTGGAAAAAATTAGGGCTTTAGGGAACCCTATGGACGGCAACATAGGTTAAATTTCTCCTCTTTGTTGTTTCAGGCATTGAGCCCAAACTTTACTTAAAAACTAGATTTCTTAAAAATAAACAAACTTATGAGTACTTTGGCCAATTTGACTCCCTTTATTAAAATAAATAAAAATAATATTAAAATTGAAGATTAAAGATTAAAATTAAAGACAAAGATAAAAATGAGAAATAAAAAAACTACAAGTAAAAATTTTAGAATTAATTAGAAATTTCCTTATTAAAAGATTACATAAAATTAATTCCCGGGAAAGGTTGGAGGGGTCACAACAGTCCCGCTTAAGTTCCAACCTCCTTAGATAGAATTAATTAAATGTACTAATTAAAGAAAATAATTTCTGAACTTTTTATTAGAAAGTAGGCTTATGTAAAATTAAGAGTCTAATAATTTGGACAAGGTTTTACTTCGCTCAATTTTACCATCCCAATATTGCTTGAGACATTGACCATTAACTTTAAACGTACCTCCATGGTTGTTGTACAATTCTATAGCTCCATATGGATAAGCTTTGTAGATGGTTGACCATTAACTTTAAATGTATCCACTTGGATATGTAATCCATAGCTGCCAAAATAAACTTATTACCATATGAAGAAGGAAACAAGCCTAGAAACTCAATGCCCCATACATCGAAAATTTCTATCTCTAAAAAATTCGTTAAGGGCATCTTGTTCCTTCTTGATATGTTTCCAGTTCTTTGGCATCTATTGCAGCTTCTCGCATATGCATAAGTATCCTTGAATAATGTAGGCAAAAGAAAAAAAAACTCAGCTTGTAAAATCTTTGTTGCAGTTCGTAAACCACCAAAGTGTCCCCCACTCGAAGATGAATGACAGTGGTACAAAATTTTGTCAATCTCACTTCCAACTATGCATTTCCTGATTATGTTATTTGTATATTGTTTAAAAAAAAAATGGGTCCTCCCAAAAATAGTACCAACTACATGAAGGAATTTCTTCCTTTGTTGGTACGTCATTTCTCGGGGAATTATTCTACTTGCTAAGTAAATCAGCAAACTAAGGTGTTTCATAGATTTGTCTTAACTCGAAGATCAGGAAAGTTCTCATTAATTGGAACAAGTGAAGAAGTTAACTCATTCTGTTCCAACCTTAATAGATGATTGGCTACTTGATTTTCAACACCTTTTCTATCTTAAATCTCAAGGTCAAATTCTTAAAGCAAAAGTATCCACTGAATTAGCCTTGATTTAGCATCTTTCTTCATGAGTAAGTACTTAATGGCAGCATGATTGGTAAATACTATGACTTTGGTACCTATAAGATATGAACGAAACTTGTCAAAAGCAAAAACCTATAGCAAAGAGTTCTTTTTCAGTTACAGTATAATTGATCTGGGCTCCTGTCAAAGTTCCGCTTACACAGTAGATAGGATGAGAGACTTTGTTCCTCCTTTGGCCCATCACAGCTCCAACAGCAAATTTGCTTGTGTCACACATTAACTTAAAAGGCATGTTCCAATAAGGTGTGATAATTATTGGGGTTGAAATTAACTGGGTTTTCAATTTTTCAAAAGCTTCTAAACATGTTTTGTTAAAATGAAAAACATCATCTTTTTTTAAAAGCATAGATAAAGGTTTAGAAATTTTTGAAAAATCGTTTATAAATTTAAGATAAAAACCAGCATGGCCTAAGAAGCTTCGAACTCCTTTCACACTAACTGGAGGCGGTAATCTTTCAATTATGATCACCTTTTCTTTATCCACTTTGATTCCCTTTTTGGAAATTTTGTGCCCTAAGACAATTCCCTTTTTAACCATAAAATGGCACTTCTCCCAGTTAAGGATGAGATTCGTCTCCTCATATCTTTTGAGTACCTTAGCCAAACCATTCAAACAAATATTGTAAGTATCACCAAACATAGAGAAATCATCCATGAAGACCTCAACATAAGTTTCAACCAAATTAGTGAAAATTGCCATCAAACATTGCTGAAATGTGGCAGGTGCATTACATAAGCCGAAAGGCATTTGCCTAAAAGTAAATGTACGTTATGGATAAGTAAAAGTATTTTTATGTTGGTCTTCCAGGGCTACAGCTATTTGATTGTATCCTGAATATCCATCTAAAAAGCAATAAAATTTATTACCTACTAGACGATCTAACATTTGATTTCCATAAAGGGTAAAGGAAAATGATCCTTATAAGGGGCTTTGTTCAGCTTTCTGTAGACAATACAGATTCTCCAATATGTGATAGTTCTTGTCAGGATTAACTCATTTTGCTCATTTTGAACAATCATGATCCCACCTTTCTTTGGTATGCATTGCACTAGACTTACCCAATAACTATCTAAGATAGGTACATAATTCTCGCATCTAACCACTTAATTACCTCCTTCCAAACCACTTCTTTCATGATAGGGTTAAGTCTCATTTGCCCATCAATCTTACATTTTTCACCTTCTTTTAAAATAATTTTATGCATACAAAATGAGGGACTTATACATCATATATCAGCTATAGTCCAACCAACTTCCTTTTTAAACCTCTTTAAAAAAGTAATCAATTACTGAACACTCTTCCACTGAATCGGGAAATTTTATTGCCTTTAGAACGTTAAACATTACCTTATCATCTTTTGCCTTTTTGGCACATCTATCAACATTCTTCTCGTGGCTAGGAAAGGTCTCCTTAGGATGATCGAAACTTCCTTATTTGCTTCAAAATCCAAAACTATGAAATCAACATGAAAAATAAATTTATCGACTGTTACCAAAACATCCTCAATCTTTTCTTTCGGATACCCTAATGATCAATCTGCAAATTGAAGTGTTACAGTAGTTGGTCATACTTCTCCTATTCCGAACATCTTGAAAATGGATTTGGGCATTAAGTTGATGTTTGCTCCTAAGTCACACAAAGCTTTACCGCAATATGATTCACCAATGTTGCAAGGTCTCATAAAGCTTCTAAGATCCTTCAATTTCAGAGATAGTTTGCTCTGTAAGAACACACTACACTCCTTTAAAACAACCAAGAACTTTTTGAATTCTACCTCTTGTTTTTGCTTATTCTGCTGAAGTTTTTAAGGATGTGGAGCTCTAGGTTGATACGGATAACTTTTCTGATGAGGTAAATCTGCAAAAAAAAATGGGTGTTAGCCTTTCTAAATTCACTAGTTGAGGGTTTACCTTGTCAGATTTTTCAGCATTTGATTTTTCTTTTGTAGGAACTTCAACTGTTGATTGACTTTCCTCTTTTCCAGTAGGCTCATCTTCAACCACAACCTTCTTAAGGTCCAAAGTCTTACCACTTCATAACTCTACCATTTTGTAATGTTCCTTACCCAAATTTCTCAGATTTTTGTGTTGCTTGGCAAGGCTCTTTGTGGTCTACTACGAAGCTCAGTAGCTAAGTTCTCCAGATTTTTTAATGTTGTTGCTTCACTTTGGATCAAGGTGTCGTTTTTCACCATGTACACCTTCAACAAGTTTTCCAAACTATTTGATGATTCAGTTTGATGTGGTTTTGGGACCTGTTGGTTAAACCCTTGAGTTTGGTTTGGTCTATGCTACATTTGATTATTGTTCAGTCCATTTCCTTGATTACTCGAAGAAAAGTTCAGACCATTTCGCCATGATTGATTGTAGAAATTTGATAATGGCCCTTGTCCATTTCTATTTTGATATTGGTTCATTACATAGTAAACTAATTCACGATTCGAAGGGCAATTCTCGAAGGAATGACCTTCCCTACAGTATACACAGGAAACTACATCATATTGACTTGGTGATTAAGCTGTAGAATTATTAAAACCATTAGTGGTAAACTATTTTGACATAGAGAAATAGAAGATACACGAGCAGAAAGTGAAGTCAATGCGTCCACTTCATGCACTCTGACTACATGTCTTCCTGAAACTGCTCGATCCGTCTGCTATTGGTAGTTATTGCTTGCAATCCTTTCAATGATCCCATAAGCCTTGTTATAAGACTTAGACAAAATCGCGCCACTCGTAAAAGCATCCACCATTCATCTTGTATGTGTGTTGAGATCGTTATAAAAAAATCTCCAATTGGATACAATGAGGAATCCTTTGATGAGGACACTTACAAAGTAATTCCTTAAATCTTTCCTAAGCCTCGTACAAAGACTCATCATCCAATTGTTGGAAAGTAGTTATCTCATTATGTAATTTTGTGTTCTTACTCGGTGGAAATATTTAACCAAAAACATTTCTGCTAATTCTTGCCAAGTAGATATTAAATTTGGTGGTGATGACTTCAACCATGCTCGTACTCAATCTCACAACAAGTATATAAACAACTTCAACCTCAGTGTGTCTTCAGCCACATAGGGTAACTTAAATGAATCATTTACCTCATGAATAATTGAAGGTTTACGTATGGATCTCCTGTGAGCATACCACTGAACTGGCCCATCGTTTGAAGTATTTGAAACTTCACTGGTTTCAATTCAAATTGGGGTGCCTCGATATCTGGCCTTGTAATTCCCAGATTTAACTCATTGAAGAGTGGCATAGCATCTACTGGAACGATCCCTATCATTGACAATAAGGATTGGGTTGTGCACTTTATTGACTCCATTACCTTGTCCATCATTTTGATTTTCAAGGTCTGTCTCGGCTTGTTTTTTAGCAGATCTCTCACGTTTTCTTTGTCCAAAAGTTCACTCGGTTTCAGGGTCCACGAGTAATAGATCAATGATTTGATCTATGCTCATAAAACACCTGAAAATAAATCACAAAAAAGAATAAAGAGTAAATTGGTAGGGGTTAAAATAAATAAATACAAATAAAAACCAAATTGTAAAATAATTTTAGAAAGAAAATGATTAAGGCAAAAATCCCTGGCAATGGTGCCAAAAACTTGTAACGATTTGTAACGTGTTTAAGCAAGTGTACATAGTTATTCAAGTAATAAGTAAGTAGAAATGAGTTATCATCCCCACAAGGATTGTATAAATTTAAACAATTAATTTCATAATTATAATTAACAATTTGATTTTTAAAAAACTCAATAAATTTTGATAGTGATGATTAGATTAACTAAATGCAAGAGTCACCCCTAATGCAATATCTAATATAAATGTAATTTACCTAAATGTATGAATAAAGGCTTTAGCGACAACAACAATCAACATTAAATGAGCTATGATAATTATATTAATCAAATCAACTTACTTTCATCATGCTAACATGTTTAGAATTTCTTCCATGGCAACTCGATCTCTTATGGTTTTGGAAACCAAATTAAGTCCTCTCGAATCTTTTACTTAGTTAAATATGCATATTACTAACCATATTAGACTAGGGGTTTCATAACATTTATGCAAGGTCACAGGGACATTTACATTTGCAACAGTTTAATGACATAAATCTAAAAACCATGCAAGATAATAGAGTTAACTAAAGATATTATGAACCTGAACTTAGTCAGTTTTAATGACCTAAATTATGTGTCTACTAGTGTAATGCCCAAAAAATATAAGGGTTGTTATTTTGCATGATTTGACATAAAAAACATGTTTGGCATGCTGACTAGGTGATTTGGGTGTGTTTGGGAATGTTTGAGAAGCCTGGGTTCAAGCTTTGGCTTTGGTAAAATTTTTAGTTTTTGTTCTTAAAAGAACTTGGACACTGGCACATAGACCTTATAAATAATAGTGCATGTTTTATGTCAAAAAAAAACCTTGTAGCTTGGTGGCAAGTGGCGTGACTTTGCAACTGAGAGAACTGGGGTTCAAATCCCATGGCAGGCAAGGGACAATTATTTTGCTACATGGGACGATAGGTGTTCAAAGTGGATTCGAACTCTGTTGAGTGAGAGTTTGAACTGGTCTTTGATTGAGTTGTGAAGGATATCAATGAGGGGTAAGGGGAGGGAATTATGGAGAGAATCAAGGAATTTGGAAACTTGGAGAGTTGTAGCTGATTTGGGAGACTTGTAGGTACAAATCCGGCTAGGGTCTCCTTGTATGCATTAGGCAAGTTGAGGGAGCTTTTTGGGATATCTTTTTGTTGGTTGTACTGAGTTTGGTCTAGAGACACTAGGGGAGTCAGTTTCAGGGAGTGTTTTTCAGCTTTGGTTTTTGTATTTTGTTCTTTTTGACAATTCTTGCTATTCCTTTTGGTTTGTGTTTGTGCTTTTGTTCTTTGAGATCGTATAGTGCAAGTGTGAGCATCGGGGCTTGTATCTTTTCTTTTTTCCACCTTGAGGCCGATTACATTTTCTCTCTCTCCCTCAATCTTTTTTGTCAACAGTTTTCTGCTCTCTATTGTGCAACTGTGACCGATTGCATCTTATCTCTTCTACTCCTCTTTTTCTTGGTCGAACACTATTTCTTTTCCTCCTTACCATTCTTCACCTTTCAGTTTCTTTCATAATCTCTCCCTCCATTTTTCTTTTGGTTCCTTCCCATAGTCGAACTTCTTTTGTCCTCTTTTGCATTCGTTTGTTTAAGCTGAACATAACTCTCCTCCTCTCTCGACCTTTTCTTTTGGCTTTTTAATTTTGGATTCCCCAAACAATTGTTCTGCTTTCCCTCTCAGTTCTTGGCTTATGATGGTTTGTGTTACAAACAGAACATAGTTCATCTACTATCCGTCTCTGTGCCATTCTTTTGTATTTTTTTGTCGATTTAAGAAGTGATTCAGCTATCAGAAATGTTGTTTTCTTTCCTTATAATGACTTGAACTGAAAATTCTTTCTCTTCTTATTACGATATTTTCACTTTTGTTCTCAGTGTGCTATTCGGTTGATTCACAAATTCCCTCGAGAAGTGAAGGAGCGCATGTGTTATTCAAGTCGTCCAAGCCTTTCTCCTATTTTTCGCTTAAGGTAAATACACTACCATTCTTTTTAGGCATAGGCCAAACTTGCCTAAGTCTCTATAAGGTAATATCTTTAGAGTTAAGTCACATCTTTAATCAATTCTATCTAACAAGGGCTAGCGTTGGTGCAGTTTGTTGTTAAGGTACGCGTGATTATTTTTGGGCCAGCGATCTAGGAGGAATAAATCGTGTTTCTTTCTGTCAAGGTAGATGGTGATTATTGATTTGAGGTTTAAGTGCTGATGAACGCTAATGTATTACGAGACTGATTGAATGTTTGAATAAACGTAGGTTGGTGCTAAAGGGTTGTCACAAGTTTTCATAATCAGGTGTGTAATCTCACTCCTGTTTTACTGTGAAACGGCAAAAGCCGAAAGACCAAAATGTCAGAACTTCAGCATTTACGGTCTCACAAACGTGCGATCACGCGTGAGATAAACAGAGCCCACCAAACATGGGCGACAGCCTGTAGAGGCCTTCATGAGCATTTTAGTGGGCTTGGGCCGTTATGGGCCTAGTTGGGCCAAAATGGGTCGTATGGGCCCAATGGGCTTGTGGACCCCACACAGACAAAATCCATGGTGAGTGACAAATAATGGACTGGGCTCTAAAATTTGCATAGCCTGACTGTATTTGGGCTAAGTGGGCCGCACGAGTGTGTGGACCCAATTGGGCCGAATAATGGGCATTGGGCCCATTTACATTGTTATGACCACTTAGGTTATTTGAGTCATGTGTAACGCCCCGAATTTTGAGCCTTGAGTTTTGGATCGATTAAAAGGCGGCTTAAATAATTCAAATGCGTGATTTTAGAGTGTTTGGAGGGTACTATGAAGTCCTGGGTTGAAGTTAGGCCATAGGAAAAATTTTAATTTTTAGCCTTAGTGGAACCCTAATCTCAAGTGGTATGTCTCTTACATAAATCCAGGGAAAATAAGGCACAAAAAGGAGTGTGGTGTAGTGGCAAAGTGGTGCTACTTAGGTGACAAGGAAGTGACGCGATAAAGGAAGCAAGGGGGTCTAAGGTTCAAGTCTTAGCTCTTACAATTTATTTTGGTTTTTTTTTTAAATAAATCCAGAAGCAAGTAGGTGGGCTTAAAGTTAAATATGTTGGACTTATGACACAAAAGAGCTTGTGTCCTAGTGGTGGTGGCATGACATGGTTATTGAGAGGACTATGGTTCGAATCCCTTTACACGCAAAGGTTGATTATTTTGCTAATGCTTTAATTTTGGGGATTGATGGAGAATCCCACATCGGGAAGCTAACATGAGAATAGGTGAGGATCTAGCTTTAAATAAAGCAAACCATAAGGAGAGTAGGCATACCTTTCTTGGCTTTTCCCTTTCACATTGTGGCGTGTTCGTTTGGGTTAGGCGTTGGATCATTCGTTGATCTATATGCCGTCGGGTCACGGTGGTGGTGACTGTAGTTGATCGACACACCCTCTTGAGGAGTCAAGGGTGCGATTATTATTGGCTTCTGGGCATAGCAGTGTTTAGAGTGTGGATTAACTTCAGATACCTATCAAGTGTGTACTTCTAACCCCTGTTTGATAGGCCAAAATAGGCCAAATGGGCTCAATAGGCCCGTGGGCCTAGATAAGTAAAAATTGGTAGATTGGTAATAAATGACGAGCTGATTAAGTGGGTTGTATGGCTTGGAATAGATTTGGGCTTGAGGGGCCGTATAAATGTGAATGGGCCTGATGGGCCATATAAACATGATTGGGCATGATGGGCTATAGGTGAGTTTATGAAAGCATGTGGACTTGTTAGGGTTTTATAATGGACTTTTAGGTCTAGTCTCTAATGAATCCTTAAGCGACATAAAACTTAATTAATCAATTAAGTGTGATTGTGGACAAGTCATGGGTTGAAGTGTGGCAATGGGTATATGCATGTTTAGGATTGGATTTAGGGAGAGCTTGGTACTTAAGCGGTCTTAATAACTCACCTCCTCTTCTCCGGAATCCTACCTGGTGCATAGTGCCCATTCACTTTAGCCAACAAGGACTTGTTGACGGGCCTTAGATCATAATTAAGACCCTTATCGTTAAGAAATTTCTAAAATACCCTCGATTTGCAAAATTATCAAATTACCCTTGATTTGTAAAATTACCGAAATACCCTCAATTTATAAAATTACAAAAATACCCTAGTTTACAAATTACGAAAATACCCTAAATTTCAAAATTATCAAAATACCCTTGATTTACAAAATTACCAAAATACCTCTGGTTTGTGAAATTATCGAAATACCTCTGCTTTGTGAAATTACCGAAATACCCCTAGGTTACAAAATTACCGAAATAGCCCTGTAGGGTAGAATTACTGAAATACCCCTTTAAGGTAGAATTTTCAAAATACCCTTGTAGGGTAGAATTATCGTAATACCCCTGTAGGGTAGAATTCTCGAAATACCCTTGTAGGGTAGAATTACCGAGATACCCCTATGGGGTAAAATTACCATTTTTCCCCTAGGGTTTTAAATGACTGTTTTGCCTTTGTGGGTAAGTGACTAACTTGGACTGTGTGTTTGACAGATTTGACTGTGTTTGTATGACAGTGATTTGATTGACGTGACCATGGTTGTGTGATTGATATGTTTTAATATGTGTTTAAATGGCTAATACTGAACATGGCCATTCTACATACATGTATGATGATTGAGCATAGCATACACGACATATTGGGTTGGGACATTGGTATGGAGGAAGTTCTGTTTTGATAGGATTGCATGGGTCACACGAGATGACTGTGGATCCAGTAATAATCTGATAAGATCGCATGGGTCGCACGGGTCACACGAGACGACTGTGGACTGATTGAGGACTTAATGCCAGTTATTCTGAGTATGGCTCTGTGCCAACCAACATATGGCTCTGTGCTATCGGGATCATGGCTTTGCGCTGATTATATTTGCCTAAGGCTATGTGCCTATCTTATTTACTGATGACTGTGTGTCGATCACATTTACCCATGGCTGTGTGCCGGTTATATTACCCTAATTGATGGCTATGTGCCGATCCTATTACAGTTACTGATGGCTTTGTGCCAATTATGATACTGCTACTAAAGGCTTAAAGCCATATTTAAATTAGTAGCATGGCTGCGTCATTGGTGTGTAAGCCTAGGTGGGTCGAGTTATTCCCCACATGGTGTGTTGGGTTGGTACGGGTGGTGTGATGGCTGGACTAGGTTGGGATTGCATTCGCATATTGTTCTAATTTTGCTATGGGCTTGACCCACACTGTTCTGTATAGGGCTAAGGCCCAGACTGATCTGTTTTGTATAGGGCTTCGGCCGAGTCTGTTCTACATATCTGTATTATACTGTTACTGATTCTGTTTTGGGCTTAGGCCCATATGATTCTGATTATGATTTTGATTCTAATCTGATAATGTTTCTGATTCTGTAATGGGCTAAGGCCCATCAGGTACTATTTGTTATAGTGGGCTAAGGCCCAATTGATACTGGAATTATAGCAGGGCTGATGCCCAGACTTTAATTCTTTTGTATGACTGACTATTCGTTTTATATGGTAGGGGATTGCACACTGAGTTTTCATAAAACTCACCCTGTTTAATAATTGTGTAGGTAATCCCTAGCTTTAGGAGGATCGGTGCTGCGAGCGACTCGGAGAAGGCCACATTGCTTATGATCTGTCTTGATTTACTTTTAAGTACTTTATTCCGGTTTGGGTTGTAATAAGGCCTTTTAAACTTTCTGGTTTTTACATTTGGGTTTTTATTTATTATTTTATAATTGCTAGAAGTTGGACACAGTTTTTCTAAAACAACAACTATTTTTCAAAATATCACGTTTCTGCAACTATTTTAAATTAGGCTTCGTAACAATTAAGATTTTAAAGGTAATAACATTTTACAAGAGAACGTCTTTTAATAAACCATGTTTTAAAAATATGCATACGAATTTCGAGATTTTACACAAGTTTTAAATGGCAACAAGTTTTAATAAGAAGGGTTTTCAATGAAAACAAGGCTTTCAAAAACACCTTAATGTGACACGCCAGACTCGGGCCTAACTTCTAGGCCGGGTTTGGGGTGTTACATCGTGACTGTGGACCTTTTTATGTGGTAGGTTGACTGATGAGAATATGATATTTATATGACTGATACTGAGGGTAACATACTGTATACACGTAATATTTATGACACGTCATACTTAATGGGGTTGGGATATTGTTACGGAGGAAGTACTAGTGGCTCTGCCACGTTTTTACTGTACTGGTGGCTTTGCCACATGCTGATACTGGTGGCTATGCCACGCTTACTATTACTAGCAGCTTTGCTGAATTATTGCTGTTAGCAGCTTCGTTGCGATATTGGTGTGCTGGCTGGGTGGGTCGATTTAATCCCTACATGGTGTGCTGGTTGGTACGAGTGGTGTGTTAGTTGGATTGGGATGGGTTGCATATTTGCACTGTATTGATTCTGTATTGGGTGTAAGCCCTACTCTGTAATTGTATAGGGCTAAGGCCTAGACTGTTCTGTTACTGAATAGGACTCAGGCCCAGACTATTTCTGCATGCACTATTCACTATTTGACTGATAGGGGATTACACACTGAGTTTTCGCAAACTCGCCCCTTTCTTTTAACTGTATAGGTAATCCCAGCGTTAGACAATTTGGAGCCGCGAGGGACTCGGAGGTGGCCACATGATCGTAGTTTTTTTTCTTTTATACTTTACTTATTTAAATTTTCATATTGGATTTTTGGTTATGTAATAAGACCATTTGGTGGATTTACTTTTTGATTGGGTTTTGATTTCTTATCTGAAACTACTAAACTAGGAAAAATGGGTTTTTCAAAATAATAACTGTTTTCAAAGAAAAACACGCATTTTAAACTTTAAGTTTTTTTCAAATAGAAAAGCTTTCGCGATTTTGATCAGTCTAAGAAATAAACGATAACAAATATGGCAATCATTTTGCTAAGATGTTTTCAACTCATAATAATGTAATTTGCTGAATTTTTCTTAAGCAATAAAAACTAGATGGGTTTTAAATTAATTTGACTACGGATTTTTATCAACAAGACCAATTTTGGAAAGCACTTCAACGTGACACACCAGATTCGACCGTAACGTCTAGGCCAGGTTTGGGGTGTTACAACTAGTCGTCGTACGGTTAGCATCGCTTAGCTAATCTGAGTGCAACCAATCACGTATTTAAAACTTAATAAAATTATCCCAAAAAAGTAGGATTTAAAACTTCATAGTTCATGTCAAAAGCACAAAACTCAAAGCAAACATGTTAAAATAGATAATCAAGAGGAAAGAGTAAACTTAGTTCAACAACCTTTCAAATATATTCTGACTGATGTGCTCAACTCTACTTAGTTCAGTAGCCTTTCGGATCTATTCTGACTAAAGCGCTTCTTCATTCTAATTGAAGCTTCTTTTGCTAACTATTTAGAAGGTAGCCAGGTAAAGAGTGCTTTTGACAAAGTTTTTCAGGCTAAAAAAGGGATAGTGGATGGACGGCTGCGCAAGGGAAAAAGGGGAAAAGAATTGAGAGAAAACAAGAGTGTGTGAGAAATGAATGTTGAGGAATAAAGGATGATTTAGAAGTGAGGGATGGTAGGGTATTTATAAGTGAAGATGAGGGTTTGAGTTTACTAAAAATGGGTTTAAATTTCCTTCATTCCCTTTCTCATGTGGCCAGCCATGCTTCAAGGGAAAGGGATGACTAAGTCTTCTTAATTTGAATTCAATTTTGAAGCTAAAAATATCTATAGAGTGGACGGTTTCAACATAGAAGTTTGTGGGCTAAATTCAAAATATTTTGCAACTGTAGGGACCTTTAATTAAATATCCCAAAACACATTTTGGGCATCCAACATCAAGTGCCAAAATTAGGCTTTTAATTCCCGTTGTTGGATGATTTTTTTTAGTCCAATAACTTAGCAGACATGACCATCTTTTATCACGTTCTTTACTGAGTTAAGTAGTCAACCCCATGTCCAAAATTGCATGGTCTTGCCATCCGCATGGATAATTTGTGCATGGCCATCTTTTATTTATTTAAATCATGTCTCCAATAGACCTCCTACATAGTGAAAAGTACATACATTAATAAATTAACAGGAATTAATACAAAATATGCATGAAAATCATGTAATTAAGTATAATTTCACATACTTTTTTAATTTTTGTTTAAAATTACTAATTAAGTAAAATTCACTTATTTCAATAATAATTACTCAAGATAAACATAATAATTAAGTAAAAAAGTGGTTAAAACATATAAAAAAACCCTATATGATTTTGAGTTTACACTGTTACAGTTTTTCAATGAGATAAATATTGATAAAGAAAAGAACTGAGCACCATGGATGTTCAATAACCATTTACTGGTTAGTCATCAGCTCAAAGAAGAGGAAGATGTGTTGTAGATCCTATTGGTATATGTCAATTTTTTGTTCTAATTACATGACTTGCCTCATGACCTTCTTTCAAATTTGGTGGCAAAATAGTTTGGAAACTTCATTGACTATGATATAAAACAACTCAACAAGGGGCTGATGAATTTCCTAATAATTCGGGTTCAATTAGATGTTTAGAAGCCATTGAAAAGGAGGAAGAAATTGATGACCTCATCTTCAAAGTACATTTATGCCATTTTTAGGTATGAAAAATTAACTCTATTTTGTTTCATTTGTAGTGTGTTGGGGCATGGATATAGTTTTTGTTCGGCTTGTCTTCATCAAAAAGGGAAGCAAATAGTGTTGGGTTGAAATCCTTAATTATGAGCGTAACCATGGAGGGCGGCAATCGGAAACAACATCTAGTTAAGGGAGGAAGGTGAATACGGGTTTTGGGGGTGATAAACCATAATTTATACATAATTTTACCCCATGCTTAGCTCATTTATGGATGATTTATCATTAGAATTGTGGAACTTGATGCCTCTAATCCTTTAATTGCATGTTTTATACTTAGGTGAGCATAAAAAAGTGAAAAGAACGAGAAATGGACCAAAAACGGACCAAATGGGCCAAAATTAGAATGCAACACGGCCTAACCCCCTACATATAGGTAGATCACATGCCCGTGTGTGATTTACAAACTTGAACACAGCTTGAGCTTGAGTCACACGGGCATGTCCCGTCGTGACTTATTTTAATTTCAAGTGGAAAATGCTACCTAGGGGCAAAAAAAGGTATTCCAGAGTCTATATAAATACCCTAAAAAAGAACTAAAAGGGATACAGAGAGTAGAAAGCAGGGAATTACTCAAGGAAAGTCAATCAATCCATCTCAGAAGCAAGGATCTACATCAAGACTGAAGATCTTCCTAAATTTCTCTAAGGAGTTATGGGTTTTCTTTATGTTTTGTTGTTTTCCTTATTTTGAGATGTTTTCCTTTATTATTATGAACTAAATCCCCTAAATACCTGAGGGGGATGAAACCTAAGGTGAATTTTGTTATTGTTATATGAATTATATGATAAATATTCGATTTGTTCTTAATTGTGTTTTTTTAATCCTTGAGTTAATATTTCAGGATATTGATTCAAGTCAAATATGCTTATTCAGTGGACAAAAAGTCCCTATTTAAGAATAGATCCAACCAATTAAGCAAAGTTGATCACAATCCTAGACATAGGACGGCGAAAATCTGCCGGATTAGAGTCAAATCTAATAGGGGGATCCATAGATCGAGTTAATGCAACACTAGGGGTTTTAATTAGAAAGAAATTTCAATTAATCAACCTAGGGTTAGTTGTTCTTAGTCTCGAGAGAGATATTAACATAATTTAGGGATCTCTACGGATCAAGTCGAATAAATAAATCGTCTAGTTCAGAGTTAAATAATAAGAGAAGTCTAGGTGGATTCTTCCTTGGGTATTGCCTTAATCAATCAGTTTTCCCAAAAAGTATTTCCCCAATTTATTCTTTGTCACGTCTTTAGTTTAGTTAAATTTTAGTTTAAACCAACTCCCTTTTATTTTCTAAGCTAGATAATAGAGAGAAAGTTATTACTAGTACTTTTAGTTCATTTGGGTTTGACATTACGGTATTGCCATAAGCTATATTACTGTCCGATAGGTACGTTTGCCTTATTCGTGATAATAGTTAGTGTCTAGGTATGATCTTAAAATTTAAAACTTATCATGTACATCAAGTTTTTGGCGCCGTTGTCGTGGAATAAAATATTAGGAACACTCAATTTTTATTACTTTAGCCATTTTTATTTTGATTGCAATTTACTGCTTTTTTATTTTTCTAATTTACTTTTCTTTTATTTATCTCTGATAGGTGTCTCTAGTTTATAACTAGAAGGAACTCGTCAGGACCTTTGCTTTTTGATAGTGAGATAGAAGCATCAGCTCATAGAAACCGAAGAGAAATAAAGTGAAGTCTACATTACATAGAGGAAGAGCAAGAGAACAAAACTGAATCTACCGAAGAGAGAGAGGCAAATCTGAACAATCCACTACCTCCTGTAGTAGCCACAGACCCGGTGAATCAAAATCTTGCTCCTCGTACTATATATGATTATGCTAAGCCTAATTTAGCTGGTACTGAATCTAGTATTGTTAGGCCTGCTATTGCTACAAATAATTTTGAACTGAAACCTAACACTATACAGGTGATTCAATAGTTTGTTCAGTTTGATGGTTTGCAGGATGAGGATCCTAGCACACATTTAGCAAACTTTTTGGAATTCTGCGATAGTTTTAAGATTAATGGCATTTCTGTTGATGTCACTCACCTTCGGTTATTTCCCTTTTCTTTAAGGAATAAGGCTAAACAGTGGTTGAACTCTCTACCACAAGGGTCTATCATTACTAGGGAACAAATGACCTAAAAATTTCTTTTAAAATATTTTCCATCAGCTAAAACAGCAAAGTTGAGGAATGACATCTCTTCTTTTGTGCAGATGGATCTAGAAACACTTTATGACGCATGGGAGAGATATAAGGATTTATTGAGAAGGTGCCCTCACCATGGGTTACCTTTGTGGCTACAGGTTCAAACTTTCCACAACGGTTTGAACCCCTCAACAAGGCAAATGATAGATGCAACTACCAGTGGTACAATCAATAACAAGACACCCTAGGAGGCTTATGAGTTTATTGAGGAGAAGTCATTGAATAATTATCAGTGGCAAGTCATGAGAACAAAGCCACAAAAAGTTGCCGGTGTTTTCAATATTGATGTGGTCATAATGCTATCAAATCAGGTAAAACTTTTAAACAAAAAGATTGACGGTTTAGTTCGTTCTACGTAGGTACATCCAGTGATGAGGTGTGATTCAAATGGAGAAGGAATGTACAATACAGATTATTCCTCCTACAATCCTAGCATAGAAAATGAACAAGCCAACTATATGGGTAACAATTCTAGATCTAGAAATAACTCGTATAGTAATACTTATAATGCAGGATGGAAGAGCCACCCCAATTTCTCATGGGGTGGTCAAGGAAATCAGAGACCACCACCCCCTCTAGGCTTCCAACAACCACCTTACCAGCAAGAGAAAAAGCTGAACCTTGAGGAGATGCTCACGAAATTTATCTCAGTGTTGTAAACCCGTTTTCAGAATCCCAAGATAGCACTTAAAAATTAGCAAGCATCAATTCAAGGCCTCGAAACCCAAATAGGTCAGCTTGCTAAGCTGATCTCTGAATGACCACAAGGTGGCTTGCCAAGTAACACAGAAACCAACCCAAGGGAGCAACTCCATGCTATTACTGTGCTCGGTGAAGGAAGGTTAGACAAAGCAGAACCGAGG
Source organism: Gossypium stocksii (assembly GCA_020496765.1). Taxonomy (NCBI): domain Eukaryota; kingdom Viridiplantae; phylum Streptophyta; class Magnoliopsida; order Malvales; family Malvaceae; genus Gossypium; species Gossypium stocksii. Next base: position 52,448,016 of record CM035624.1, read on the forward strand.
CAAGAAAATTTTTTAAGTAAAGGTAAGGTTGAGGTAAGCCACAAAGAATCAGTAGATAAAGAGTATAAACCTCGTGTGCCATACCCAAATGCAATAAGAAAAGACCGCACTGACGAACAATTTGGTAAATTCCTTAAACTCCTAAAGAAATTACACATTAACTTACCATTTATTGAAGCTCTTTCATAGATACCAAACGCAGTTAAATTTTTAGAGGAGCTTTTAGCAAACAAACAGAAGTTGGATGAGTCATCGCATGTGGAATTAGTTGCAGTTTGCTCAGCTATTTTGCAAAACAAGCTACCTAACAAACTAAAAGATCTAGGGAGTTTTACGATTCCTTGTCTAATTGGTAGTTTAACTGTTGATAATGCATTAGCTAATTTAGGGGCTAGTATTAATGTAATGCCTTACAAAATGTTTAAACAACTAGGTATTGGGAAGCCCAAACAAACTAGGATGAACATTCAATTGGCTGATAAAACCATTAGATTTCCTAGGGGTATAATTGAAGATGTTCTTGTTAAAATCGATAAATTTATATTCCAATAGATTTTGTTGTTTTAGACATGGATGAGGATAGCGATGTGCCTTTAATTTTAGGGTGACCATTTTTAGCAACTGCTAGGACTATAATCGATGTGGGCACAGGTGAACTCACAGTTCGTGTAGGTGATGACACGATTACTCTTCAATCTCGTGATTCTGTTAAGATATCTAATGATAGACATGATAATACGAGTTCTTTTAATGAGAGTAAACTTATTGATCAACCTTCTTTGTAGGACATTCCTCACAAAAGCACAAATGAGCCATGTTCAAGTTCATGCAACAACAAGGGAGCAATCCATGAACAGCGAATGCTACAGATCGAGGAACTAGATGAATGGCTAACACAAGTTAAGGTGAAACCGAGAGGCCAAGAGGAACTAAAGCGAATCCATGATGCGCCTACAAATGAAACAAAGCAATTTAAGATTAGCGATAAAGTATTGCTAGATGAAAAGGACCGTCAAATTGCTACCTCAAAGTCTAATGCAAACAATACACCTTCCTTTTACGGTGTTAAATGTTTTCCCCTATGGTACAGTTGAGGTAACACATTCCAAATTTGACACTTTTAAGGTAAATAGTACTCAACTCAAACCTTATTCTGATGGCATTAATAGCAAAAAAAAAAAAAAAAAGAGGAGTTTCAACTCCTAGAACCACCGTGACCATGCGAAGTTGAGGTAAGTTGAGCTTAAACTTAAATAAATGCTTCTCGGGAGACAACCTGAGCACTAACATTGTTGATTTCTTTAATTTCAGTTTCTAACATCTAAATAACTAATTAAGTCTTTAAAACATAGGTTTTTATAAGCCACACAGCCAGGCACACGGGCGTGCTTGAGGCCATGGCCCCACCACGGGTGGAGATATGGCCGTGCAACATGATCGTGTGAAAGCAGAGCAAAATTTCCCCAAAGCCAAGGACGAGACACGGGATTCGGCAAATCGCCACAACAGTGCGATATGGCCATGGGCGAACCTGCTAATTTAACACGGGCGTGGCAAAAGGCCATGTGTGACATTGGCAATTGGACACGGGTGTGGTGAACATTACATAAGCATGGGTGAAACGAACGAACCACACGTGTAACACCTCTTACCTATGTTCAATGCCAGAACAGGGTACAAGGCATCACTGGATTTTTACACTTACAAATACACAAACCGTCTATAAAATTTCTTTCAATTTAGAATCTAATCACATTCTTATCATATATACATTAATTCATTTACTAACATACAAGCATACTCGTTCATGTATTGTATCATTATGACTCATAACATAGCTACTATTAGTCATATCACATGGTATTATACAACAATAAAATTTCCACTAATTTAGGCCAACATTCTAGGCCAACTCAGTAACATATACACATATATTCAAGTCCTTATACATGCCATAAACTTATAAATATTTTGGAATCTTTTAATACTAATCTTAGCCTGATAGTGTGATAGTATCTCCGGCAACCTCCAACTCGAGCTAGCATCTAAAACTCTATAAGAAAAAGGAAGGGAAGGGAGTTAGCTTAGTAAGTGAATATGTAAACAATAATAATAATACATTATTAATGGCATTTATAAATCCCAAAATATGTCTCCACAATTATGCAATCTTAATCTCACATGAAATTATCATTTACTTAAAATCAGTACAAGCTGTCCATTCGAGTCCTAGTCACTAAATTATTTTTATCTATAGCTATAGAGCTCCAAATTAAGATCCGTAAATTTTCCCAAAAACTAGACTCATAGTTCTTCTTACCATAAAAATTTTAGAATTTTTGGTTAGGCCAATTAACAGAGTATATTCATTGAAGTATCCAATGTTTTGCGATTTAGCAGTTCTGACCATTCTTCACTAAAATTTAATTATCTTTTGTTACTCAATTCAAATGAGGTTCTTGTTTCTTTCTTCTGAAAATAGACTCAATAAGGAATCCAACCATATAAATTATGTTCCTTAACTATTTTTTTTACAATTTTTTAATGATTTTTACAATTCAAAACAGGGGATCACGAAATCAATCTGAACCAATCTTACAAAAATATAAATATCTCAAAATATAGAATTCCTTTGTTTGCTCTGTTTATTTTATATAAAAATAGATTCAATAATCTTTAATTTCATATCTCATTTCACTTCTAGATCAATTTATACCATTTTTGGTGATTTTTCAAAGTCACTCCCCTGCTGTTGTCCAAAACTGCTATATTTCCAATTTCACCTTTTTCATATATTCCCTTGTATCAATTTTTTTCATAGTAACACTTAACCATATCAAACGTATCAAAGTTCGATCATTTATCGAGTACATTGCTTACAACACATATATTCATGTCCTTATACTTATCACCACATTTTCATATAAATTCACAATTAATAGATTTTCCTGTTGAACACATTGGAATAGTAACAGATATTCGTTAACCTGCACATAGTACCACCCTTGTAGCTGAAGCTAATTGGTGCACATAGTAGCCTGCACTCAGTACTACACATGTGACCAATATCATCTGATACATGTAGTAGCCTACATATAGTACTACACACGTGATCGAAATAATCGAGTACGCATAGTAGCCTGCACATAGTACTACACACGTGATTGAAATAATCGAGTACGCATAGTAACTTGCACATAGTACTACACATGCGACCCATCCATCTGGTACACGTAGTAGCCTACACTTAGTACTACACATGTGACCTAAACCATCTTGAACACATAGTAGCCTACACATAGTACTACACATGTGTTCCCACAACAGATCATTCATATCTTTCTATTCCGAAGGTTCAACCGGAAAATTCTTCACTTTTCAACATTTTACCAATTTATTCATACTCAATTTTAATTCATAATTTACATCAATTGAGCATTTAATATGCAACCATAACTCATATAATATCAAAATATTATAATATAGATAAAAACGATACATTATTTACATATAAAGTTACCTAGGTGCAAAATATAGAAATTTTGCAATTTAGTCCACAATCTTTTCCTTTTCCCAATCAAGGTCGATTCCACATCTTTCTTGATCTAAAATAACACATTTAGCTTATTTAATACTCACATTTATCAAAAAAGTCCTTAAATATAACTTGGGAAAATTTATAATTTTGCCCCTAAACTTTTGTATATTTACACTTTTGCCCCAAAGTACGGAAATTAAACTTTTTCCCTAATTCTTATGTCTTAGAACATGCTGATCATTTATTTACTAACAGCAACATCAAATTCTCACTCTAACATATACTTATGAAGATTAGGTATTTTTACCGATTATGGCATTTTACTCGTTTTCACTTAAAACTGAGTAGCACAAGTTATTCAACATAATTTAAAACCTCATAATCTATCATAAAACATCAAAAAACACAATTATTCAACATGGGTCAATTTTTGAAATCAAACCCTAGCTCAAATAAATGGTAGAAATAGAGAAATCATGTTACCGGGATTGCAAAAACGTAAAAATATTAAAAACGGGGCTAGAACGGACTTACAATCGAGCTTGGAAGCTTGAAAAAACCTAGCCATCGTTTCTCCATGCTATTTTTTGCCTTGAGGAAGAAGATGAGCAAAAATTGGCTTTTAATTTGATTTTTTTAATTCATTTAATCATGAAATGACCAAATTGCTCCTAACTTAAAAAAATTCTTTTTCACCCATTTCATGTCCATTTTTGTCCAATAAATTAACCAATGGTCTAATTACCATTTAAGGACCTTCAATTTAAAATTTCATAACAATTAGACACCTCTAACATGTAGAACTCAACTTTTGCAATTTTTTACAATTTAGTCCTTTTGACTAAATTGAGTGTCCAAACGTCGAAATTTTTGTACGAAATTTTAAAAAAAATGATTTCATAAAAATGTAAACCATAAAAATATAAATAGAACCCATTTCAATTAAACAACTTTACCTTCTAGAATGCACATTTTACTACTTTTGCAATTTAGTCCAATTATGAAATTGGACAAACAAACAATAAAATTTTGTAACGAAAATTTCACAAAATATTGAAAACACAAAATCAAGTATAAAACTCAATCAGAATAAATATTTTGACCTCAGATTTGTGGTTTCGTAACCACTATTTCATAACCATTCATAGTTTTTTATCTTTATTTTTTAATTTTTGTTATGCTTTTTTCCTTTTCCTTTTACAAACTTATTATTTTATTTTGAACTTTGTTTACCTTCATGGTTCTTTTCGAGTAATACTTTAATTCTCTCCACAGTTGTGTTTATTTTCTTAAGCAGCTCAGAATCATGAACTTCAAGTAGCTCTTTCTCTAATTCCACTTTCACTATTCTGAGGATTTCATCCAAAATTCAGGGAGTTTCAGTTCTCCCCCTATCTTATGATATTATGCCTTTATTTTTATTATTTATCTTTGTACATTGAGGATAATGTACATCTTAAGTGTAGGGGGTCTTTCCTATCATTATCAGAAAATCCCTAAATTTTGTCTTATTCTCAAGTAAAATCCTTATCCCTATTAAAATGAATTTTGATTGATTTATAATTTTTATTGATATGTTTTTGAATTAAATCATAGATAGTTGTGCATTGATGGTTTAAACTTTAAGTCATTAGAGAATCATGCATGATAAGTTGATTTTTGAGAATTAAAATTTTTTTAAGTTGTTTCCCCAAAATTAGGTATTATCTTGAAGTTTGAAATTCATAGGATTGACATCAAGAGCCATAAATTTTGTTAGATTTTGAGACTTTAGAGCATATATTTTTTCTTGCTCACTTTTATTGTTGCTTATGAGTGTGTCAACATTGATTTGTTACTCTAGAACTTGCTTCAATTATACATGTCGAGACCACATAATTAATTTGATATACCGAGATGATAAAGGCACCTAAGTTTTAACCCACTCACTCCATAAAAGCCTACCCTCATAATAACCATTAGTGAACCCCCTTGAGCCTAACAAACCATTTATTAATTTACCCTTAATATTAACCTTTAAGCCTATCTTTTATTCCTTGAGAATTTCCCTCATTTAATTTAATCTCCATTTTTGTCGAGATTTGATTTGAATAAATTGCCTAGCTACTTTCTTATATTCAGTGAGTAAAATTTCATATTTAATTTTGTTCTTAAAAAAACATATACAAAATTATGTTGAATTATCATTTAGTTATGAAATTATATAGTGCTTAAACTTAAACAGTGTTATTCATGAGGAAAAGCTTAATTCCGTTATTCAAGATGTAATTATTCATTTTTTCTAGTTAGGTAATTGTTAAGTTTAATCTCGATTCTAACCTTCTCTTTCAGCCTGTGACTACACCCCCTAACTAGAGCCACGTTACAGCCCTCTAAAGACCTTTTGATTGATGTATCATATCAATACATAGTGGTGGAGATTTGATTTTCATGCAAGCTTATGGTAATAACTTTTCATGTTGAAGACTGAGTGCTTAATTTGTTGTCCTTAAACACCTCGAGTGATTTGAGTGAATCTTTAGTGAGGATGTTAACTCTATATGATTTTGAATTAAGGATAATTACTTAGATAATGGGAGATACCTATATTTTCGTGATAAAATGTTGAACTTAGATTGTTTGAAACTTTGATGTTCTTTTAGTTGAACTCTCAAGATATGACTACTTATGGATTATTTCGAAGCATTATTGATAGAAATTATAAGTTGAGAAAAATGAATTCTTAATTGTGAGTTGAGGATTTTGCTTGAGGACAAGCAAATGCTTAAGTGTAGGGGTATTCGATAAACCATAATTTATACATAATTTTACCTCATACTTAGCTCGTTTATGGATGATTTATCATTAGAATTGTGGAATTTGATGCTCCTAATCCTTTAATTTCATGTTTTATACTTAAGTGAGCATAGGAAAGTGAAAAGAATGAGAAACAGACCAAAAACGGATGAAATGGGCCAAAATTAGATGCAACACAGCCCAACCCCCTGCACACGGGTAGCTCACACGCTCGTGTGTGATTTAAAGACTTGAACACGGCCTGAGCCCGAGTCATACGGGCGTGCCACACGGGCGTGTCCCTTTCATGACTTGTTTGAATTTCAAGTGGAAAAGGCTACTTAGGGGCTAAAAAAGGTATTCCAGAGTCTATATAAACACCCTAGAAGAGAACTAAAGGGGATACAAAGAGTAGATAGCGAGGAATTACTCAAGGAAAGCTGATCGATCCATCTCAGAAGCAAGGATCTACATCAATATTGAAGATCTTCCTAAATTTCTCCCAGGAGTTTTGGGTTTTCTTTATTTTTTGTTGTTTTCCTTATTTTGAGATGCTTTCCCTTATTTTTATGAACTAAATCCCTTAAGTACCTGAAGGGGATGAAACCTAAGATGAATTTTGTTATTGTTATATGAATTGTATGATAAATATTCAATTTGTTCTTAATTATGTTTTTTTTAATTCTAGAGTTAATATTTAAGGATATTGATTCAAGTCAAATGTGCTTATTCAGTAGAGAAAAAGTCCCTGTTTAAGAATAGATCGTACATAATTAAGTGGAGTTGATCACAGTCCTAGACATAGGACAATGAAAATCGACTGGATTAGACTCAAATCTAATAGGGGGATCCATAGATCGAGTTAATGCAACACTAGAGGTTTTAATTAGAAAGGAATTTTAATTAATCAACCTATGGTTAGTTGTTCTTAGTCTCGAGAGAGATATTAACATAATTTAGGGATCTCTACGGATCAAGTCAAATGAATAAATCGTCTAGTTCAGAGTTAAATAAGAAGAGTAGTTTAGGTGGATTCTTCCTTGGGTATTGCCTTAATCAATCAATTTTCCCAAAAAGTATTTCCCTAATTTATTCTTTGTTGCGTCTTTAGTTTAGTTAAATTTTAGTTTAAACCAACTCCCTTTTATTTTCTAGGCTAGATAATAGAGAGAAAGTTAATACTAGTACTTTTAGTTCCTTTGAGTTCGACATTCCAGTCTTGCCATAAGCTATACTACTGTCTGATAGGTGCACTTGCCTTATTTCTGATAATAGTCAGTGTCTACGTACGATCATTAAACTTAAAACTTATCATGCAAATCAGGGGGGATAATTTGGGTGGGCAAAATTTGAGGAACAATTTGGGGGATAACATGTTGAATAATTATCGACATCAAATAAATTCAATTTTAATATTTAATTTGGAAGGTCAATCAAGTTGGAAAAATTCAAATAACGAAGGAATCTCAAATGGAATGGGCCAGAAGACAATGGATCAAGATCAGGAAGAAAATTATTAAAGTTAATGGAAGGGAAAAAGATGCCTAGATTTGAGATATTGTGTTCAAATGGGCCAAATAATCCAATTCAGATTTTAACAAAACCCAAAAGATATTGGTAGCTACCAACTGGCAGGCTTGCTTCATGCCATGAAAATGCTATGCTGGATGTAACGCCCTAATTTTTGGGTTTCTCTTAGATTGTTGTTCATCTAATAAAATGTAGGAACTCGGGTATTTGGGTGTGTAATGCATGTTTGGGGAGTGTTAATGGGCCTATAGAATGCCCAGGTGTTGGATAAAAACTCGGCAAAATTTTGTATTTTTGACTTAGGAGATAGGGGGCCGTTGGAAGTAAGTGTCTTAAGAAATTGTACGTGAAATATAGCACAAAACACGTCTTGGTAAAGTGGCAAAGGAGGCGCCACTAAGCTCCTTAAAAAGTGGCGCCTAAGTGAGCTTGGAGGTCCAAGGTTCAAATCCCAGAGTGAGCATGTGTGGTGTTTAATTTTTGTGCTTGATCTGGTAAGAGTTTGAAGCGGAGTTGAACTCTGTTGAGGAGTGTTTGAATCGGTCATGAGAGGATTTTGTGGAGTGATAAGGGGAGCTTGTTGAGGAGAATTTTTAGGAGCTTTTGAATTTCGGAAGGAGGTGGCCGGCCAAGGGGATGCTTGGTAGTGTATTTTCGGCAATAGGGGGAGTATAGGTGCCGATTCTTCCTTTGAGTTTCATTTTAGGGTATTTTCTTTGCTTAGCTGAATAGGGTAGAGTGCCTGAGAGGTTCATTTTCCTTACTTTTTCTTTGTTAGAAGTCGAACAAGCCTCTAAACTCTCTCTCTCTTTGTGCCGATTTCTTTACAAGGTCGAATACTCTTCTTCTCTCCCTTTCCTCTTTTCACCTTCTCCTTCATTGGTTCTTCAAAATCGAAATCACCATTGCCAAGTCCTTCTCCTCATCATCACCTTTTTATTTTTACTTCTCCTTCTTTTCCATCTTGCTCCCATTGCCGATTCTTCTATTGACCGAAACCCCTTTACACCTTGCCGATTTCTCAACAGTCACATACTTCTTTTCTTCCTCTTCTTTTGTTGATATCTTCCATCACCTTGTAGCCGAATCATCCTATCACCACTCACTCTTCTCTTCATTTCTCCCTTTATCAAACCCCTTCCTTCTTGATAAACCGAATACCTTGTGAATCAATACTCAACTTGTCTTTTTGGAAATCGAAAACCTTCATTAGGGCCGGATCTCAAACCAACTCTTTTCTCTTTTGGGGTTCGTGGAAGGAGTTGTTGTGAATCAAGATTAAACTCGTATCTAAGAATTTTCTTGGGTCGATATCATAGTGGTAAGTACTCTTTTCGTTAATCACTCATATTTAAGGCAAGAAGCCGAAACCCTTTTAGGGGGCTAACGTTAGTGACTAAGGGCTTGTTGGCCCATTTCTCTTGTTTTGCTTGCGTTAGTGTGATCAAAGGGTTATGCAGCTAAGGATTCGGAAGGCTAATCGCAGGAGGACAATGGGATCTAGTCCATATTCAGCAGAAGGTAGGGACTTTAGGGGACTTAGGCCATGTTGGCGGATTTTGGTAAGGATTTATGACTATTTGGTTATCGAATAATAGACTAAAAAGTTAGTGTTTGATTGTAGGCCCTTCATACATGGGTTTCGTCTACGCTTCGGCAGTTAACAGGTGTGTAACGTATCTACATCATAGACTAGGACGGCAAAGGCCGTAATGATCGTAAAACTGATCGAAAGTGACCGAAAAATCAGTCTTGGAAGGATCTAAGAGTAGCCGAATACTTTATTGTGGTTAGACTAGGAATTGACGGTGGCGAAATTGCAGAAGGTGCAATTTCGAGCATTTCGGTAAGATGGGCTTCGATGGGCCAGCGATGGGCCCAATGGGCTTCCGAGCCCAAATCGGTAAAATGACTGTTAAAGGCCTTCTGGCAACATGGCTAATAATAATACGGTTGAAGTTGGTAATCTGAGCATAAAATTTGATTTAACGGGCTTAAGACGTTAATGGACTTAGTGAGGCCCATTAGGGGTTTTGGGTTAAAAAGCGTAAAATTGGAAACTAAGGTTAAAAGGACTTCTATAATCACTAATGGACTAATAATTACTTGGACATGCATGAATCCCTGAAAATCAGTTAAATGACTAAAATACCCCTAAGTATAAAAAATTACCATTTTACCCCTAGGTGCAAAATGACCTTTATACCCCTAGGGCAAACTCTATATGAAATGTATGACTGTCTGTTTCTGTATATCTTGTCTCATAATATATGAATATATCTGATGTATGTGATTCTGTATGTTGCATGCCATAGTATGATTACATCTGTTGCATGGGGTATGGGCTTTTATGATGGAGGAAGCGTTCTGGCAGCCTCGCTGCAATCTGGTGGCCTCGCCACATATTATATATCTATTCTGGTGGCTTCGCCACAATATCTGTATCTGGTGACCTCGTCACAATATCTGGCAGCCTCGCTGCAAATTTCTATGGTGTGTAGTAGTTGGGTGGGTTGAGTAGTCTCCCCACATGGTGTAAGGCTGGTACGGGGGTGTTATGGATGGATTTGGGTTGGGCTTTCTGTTTGCATATTATATCTGATCTGTATCTGTTATGGGCCTTTGGGCTTAACCTGATTTCTGAAATGGGCCAAGGCCCAATTAAGCTGATTCTGAGGCTTGATCTGTTTTGGCCTATGGTTGAGATTATGTTGCACACTGAGTTATCAAACTCACCCCCTTTAATTTCATCTCTGCAGGTAACCCTTAACCATAGTGGGCTTGGAGCTGTGAGAGACTCGGAGTGGGCCACAGCATCTGCAAGTTTGGTTTCGTTTTACTTTAAGTATTTTATTTTGCTATTCTTGGGTTTTAAGTGTAATAAGGCCGCTATTTAAATTTCTTAACTGGTTTTATTTTTTTTCAATGTGTTGATTTACATTTTATCGAAATTGTTAGATGTAGGCTGTGCTGGGTTTTTTTTCAAAATCCTAAAAATGTTTTCAAACTTAACGAGTTCAACGATTAGATAATCTAAAGGCTTAACAAAATGACTTTTTACAACCTTGCTGTTCTAATAAAAATATCACCTAAGTCATAACAAGAACATAATCTGAGTTATAGATTCATGTGACACACCAGATCTGGTCATAACGTCTAGGCCGGTTTGGGGTGTTACATTTAGTGGTATCAGAGCCAGGTTGCAACAACTCGGCTGTAGATTGGGTCTAAAAATGGGAGTTTTCAAACAATCAAAACAAAGATTTTCGAAAGATCATGTTTCCAATAATTTTTTTTCAAAATTAATTGAAACTCGTTTTAATGAACTCCTTTCGTACAAAAAAATGATTTATTTTTAAAGAATAAATTAAGTTTCCCTATGTAATTTATCTTCTAAAGAGTGGCACACCGAATCTCCGGCCCAAGCCTGTAAGTTTTTCTGAACTTTTCTGATTAATTCTGAAATTCTGATTATATGCCTGACTAAGACTCTATTATGATACTTTAGTTAGGATATTACTGAAACTATAGAAACTTTGATAAGTATACTGAGACTGTAGCTAGGTTTTCACGAAAGGAAATGAACTCTGAAATTCTACTTATTCATAAGACATCGGTAATAAACACTAGAATATTAATCTGATTCATAAAGCTTCTAAAACAGATAATACGAAATGAATACGCGAGTAGCTCGTGGTAGGGGCCGTGGACGTGGCCGAGGTAGTGTACGAGCTAAATCTTCATCTTCGGGTCATGCGCCAGCAGCTGATGTACCGGTACCACCGGTAACAGAGGTGGAGTCTCATGATCGAGGGGTAGGGGACGATGCCCTTTCGCAAGCAATGCTTCGGGTTCTGGAAAGGGTTGCTAGGGCTAGTACTAGTAATGGATTTTGGGGTTCTATATCTGAGCGACTCCGGGCTAATGGAGTAGAGTTCTTTAGGGGTGTGTCTGGTGTAGCCCCAAATGTGGCCGAGTATTGGTTGGAGACCACAGAGCGAATCATGGACGATCTGGACTGTTCTGTGGAGTAGAAACTGAAGGGAGCCGTATCGTTGCTTAGAGATGAAGCCTATCAGTGGTGGCTCACAGTGAGAGATGGAACTTCAGCTGGCGAGGTAACTTGGGAGCTGTTTAAGACAGCCTTTAAAGGGAAATATGTTGGGGCTAGCTATGTGGACGCCCGCCGGAAAGAATTCTTGAATTTGGTTCAGGGAGGTAGGACAGTATCTGAGTACGAGGCTGAATTTTTGAGGCTGAGCCGATATGCTTCTGGGATAGTTGCTACTGAATATGAGCGTAGCGTGCGCTTCGAGGATGGTCTGAAAGATGAATTGAGGGTGCTGATTGCTCCTCAGAGGGAGCGTAACTTTACTGCTTTGGTAGAGAAAGCAAAGATAGTTGAAGAGGTGAAACAGACAGAAAGGCAGAATCGCGAAAAGGATAAGAACCGGTTCTGGAGGGATTCTGGACCATCAGGTGGGACCAATAGGAATGTTAAGAGGGCAAGAGTGGCGGAGCCAGTGCGAGCAGTACCCATGAACACTGTTCGATCGCAGGGTTGTAGGAGTTGTGGTAAGGTACATATAGTCGAGTGTCAGAAACGTTCTGGAGCTTGTTTTCGATGTGGATCAATGGAGCATAGGGTTAAGGACTGTCTCGAAGAACCAGATCAGGGACAAGTTATGGATCAGAGGGTTGCTCAACCAGTGAGGGGTGGACTACCAGCTCCCAGAGGTCGTGGACAAGGTAGAGGTAGAAATGGTAATGGTCGAGGACGAGGAGCCCCTAGTAGGGGTGCTGGTTTTGCTGAGGCTCGTCAGCCAGCTTTGGTGTATGCAGCTCGTCGTCGAGAGGAGGGTGATGCTCCTGATGTCATAACCTGTACGTTTTTTATTTCTAGTATGCCATACACTGCGTTGATAGATGTTGGATCTACCCATTCTTATGTTGCATGTGCTATATCTGGGTCACTGGGTGTGCGTTCTGAGGAGACAGTGAGTGGGGTATCTGTACTAAGTCCATTGGGTCATTCGGTTAGGGTAGACAAACTGTATAGAGACGTGCCCATAGAAACTCAAGGAAAAATCTTTTCTGGAGACTTGATGGAGCTACCTTTTGGAGAATTTGATCTTATCTTGGGAATGGATTGGCTTGTTAAGCATAGGGCTACTCTAGATTATGCTGCAAAGCGAATGAGGTTAAATACTGCAGAGGATGAGGAAGTTATGGTGATAGGTGAACGTAGAGATTATCTGTCCAATGTGGTGTCGGCATTAAGAGCCGAGAAGTGGATTCGAAAAGGATGCGAGGCTTATTTGGCATTCATAAGTCAAGCAGAAACTGAGGAATTGACTGTGGACAAAGTGAGAACTGTTAGCGATTTTCAAGATGTGTTTCCTGAAGAGCTTCCAGGATTGCCTCCGAATCGAGAGGTTGAATTTGGGATCGACTTGTTGCCTGGTACGGCACTGGTGTCCATTGCACCTTATAGGATGGCACCGAAGGAGTTGGTGGAGCTAAAAGTGCAGATTCAAGAGCTGTTGGACAGAGGCTTTATTAGGCCAAGTGTATCTCCGTGGGGAGCACCAGTACTGTTCGTAAAGAAGAAAGATGGGTCAATGCCAATGTGCATCGATTATCGGTAGTTGAACAAACTGACGATTAAGAATAAGTACCTATTGCCAAGAATCGATGACCTGTTCGACCAGCTTAGAGGAGCTTCAGTATTCTCCAAGATTGACCTTCGATCTGGGTACCATCAATTAAGGGTGAAAGAGGTGGATATTCACAAGACGGCATTCAGAACTCGTTATGGTCACTATGAATTCTGGGTTATGCCATTTGGGCTGACCAATGCACCTGCAGTATTTATGGATCTGATGAATCGAGTGTTCCAGCCATACTTGGACCGATTTGTGGTTGTCTTTATCGATGATATTCTAGTTTATTCTAAATCTGAGGAGAAGCATGACGAACATCTCCGTATTGTGCTACAAGTTTTAAGGGAAAAAGAGCTTTATGCGAAATTCAGTAAGTGTGAGTTTTGGTTGAGGGAGGTAACTTTCTTGGGGCATGTTGTTTCTGCTGAGGGGATTAAGGTGGACCCTCGAAAGATTGAAGCAATTCTGGAATGGAAACCACCAAAATCAGTGGCAAAAATTTGAAGTTTTCTGGGTTTAGCTGGGTATTATAGAAGGTTTGTAGAAGGATTTTCTGTGATGGCAGTGCCGTTGACAAAACTCATAAGGAAAGGAGTACCATTTATTTGGACCGAGCAGCAGCAGGAAGCTTTTAAGAAACTGAAGAAGGTTCTAACTGAGGCACCTGTATTGATTCAGCCAGAGTCTGGAAAGGATTTTACCGTGTTCAGTGACGCATCACATGTTGGGCTGGGCTGTGTGCTGATGCAAGAAGGTAAAGTGGTTGCATATGCATCGCGACAGCTTAAATCTCATGAAGTAAACTATCCTACCCATGATCTGGAGTTGGCAGCAGTAATTTTTGCACTTAAGATTTGGAGACATTATCTATATGGAGAGAGGTGTATCTTATACACTGATCATAAGAGTCTTAAGTACTTGCTAACTTAGAAGGAGCTGAATCTTAGGCAACAGAGATGGATAGAGTTGCTTAAGGATTATGACTGTGCAATTGAGTATCATCCAGGCAAAGCTAATGTAGTAGCTGATGCCCTAAGTCGTAGAACTGTATCTGATCTGAGAGCGATGTTTGCCCGTTTGAGTCTATATGATGATGGTAGTCTGTTAGCAGAACTGCAAGTAAGGCCAACCTGGATGGAGGAGATTAAGGAAAAACAGTCGAGGGATGAGTCTCTGGTTTCTCGATTTCAACATATTAAGGATGGGAATACTTCGGAGTTTGGACTTAACAATGAAGGAGTTCTATGTTTCTGAGGTAGAGTTTGTATTCCTAAGGACTCTGATTTGAGGCAAGCAATTTTAACTGAGGCCCATAGAGGACTGTGTGCTATGCATCCTGGAGGTAATAAGATCTACCATGACTTAAAAGAACTATATTGGTGGCCTGGGCTGAAGCGAGAGGTAACAGAATTTGTGGGGAAATGGCTGACTTGTCAGCAGGTGAAAGCTGAACATCAGTTACCTTCTGGACTTCTGTAACCAGTGAAAGTACCACTTTGAAAGTGGGAGATGGTGACCATGGATTTTGTAAGTGGGTTGCCCTTGACGCCGTCGAAGAAGGACTTGATTTGGGTGATTGTGGATAGGTTGACTAAATCTGCTCATTTCATCCCTGTACATACTGATTATTCACTTCAGAAGTTAGCCAAATTATATGTAGCAGAGATTGTATGACTGCATGGGGTGCCAGTGTCTATCATTTCTGATCGAGATCCTAGATTTACATCTCGGTTCTGGCAAAAGTTGCATGAGGCGCTGGGAACACGACTGAACTTTAGCACGGCTTTCCATCCTCAGACTGATGGTCAATCAGAAAGGGTTATTCAGATTCTGGAAGACATGTTGAGGGGATGTGTTATGGACTTTCGAGGTAGTTGGGAGGATTATCTACCGTTAGCAGAGTTTGCGTATAATAACAGTTATCAGGCTAGCATTTGTATGGCACCTTATGAAGCATTGTATGGTCGTAAGTGTCGTTCATCTAGTTGTTGGACTGAGTTGGGCGAGCGGCAAGTTCTTGGACCTGAGTTGGTAGCAGAGACTAAAGAGAAGGTCAAGGTGATAAGGGACCGGTTAAAAGAGGCATCTGACCGGTAAAAGTCTTATGCTGCTCTGAGGCGTAAGGAGATTGAGTATTCAGTGGGTGACATGGTTTTTCTGAAGGTTTCGCCTTGGAAGAAGATACTAAGACTTGGTAAGAAGGGCAAGCTAAGTCCGCGGTTCATTAGGCCTTATCGAGTTCTTAAGCGAGTAGGTCCAGTGGCTTACCAGTTGGAATTACCTCCGGAGCTAAACAGGATTCATGATATGTTTCACATATCCATGTTAAGACGATATCGTTCTGACCCTACTCATATCCTACCGGTTCTAGAAGTGGAAGTTCAGCCTGATTTGACTGTCGAGAAAAAGCCTGTGCAGATTCTAGATCGAGACGTGAAGGTTCTAAGGAGGAAGTCGATTCCATTAGTAAAGGTACAGTGGTGTAATCATGGCAGAGAGGAAGCTACTTAGGAACCAGAGGAGGCAATGCGTCAACAATACCCCCACTTGTTTGGAACAGGTAAATTTCGAGGACGAAATTTCTGTAAGGAGGGTAGAGTTGTAACGCCCTAATTTTTGGGTTTCTCTTAGATTGTTGTTCATCTAATAAAATGTAGGAACTCGGGTATTTGGGTGTGTAATGCATGTTTGGGGAGTGTTAATGGGCCTATGGAAGGCCTAGGTGTTGGATAAAAACTCGGTAAAATTTTGTATTTTTGACTTAGGAGATAGGGGGCCGTTGGAAATAAGTGTCTTAAGAAATTGTGCATGAAATATAGCACAAAACACGTCTTGGTAAAGTGGCAAAGGAGGCGCCACTAAGCTCCTTAAAAAGTGGCGCCTAAGTGAGCTTGGAGGTCCAAGGTTCAAATCCCAGAGTGAGCATGTGTGGTGTTTAATTTTTGTGCTTGATCTGGTAAGAGTTTGAAGCGGAGTTGAACTCTGTTGAGGAGTGTTTGAATCGGTCATGAGAGGATTTTGTGGAGTGATAAGGGGAGCTTGTTGAGGAGAATTTTTAGGAGCTTTTGAATTTCGAAAGGAGGTGGCCGGCCAAGGGGATTCCTGGTAGTGTATTTTCAGCAATAGGGGGAGTGTAGGTGCCGATTCTTCCTTTGAGTTTCATTTTAGGGTATTTTCTTTACTTAACCGAATAGGGTAGAGTGCCTGAGAGGTTCATTTTCCTTACTTTTTCTTTGTTAGAAGCCGAACAAGCCTCTAAACTCTCTCTCTCTTTGTGCCGATTTCTTTACAAGGCCGAATACTCTTCTTCTCTCCCTTTCCTCTTTTCACCTTCTCCTTCATTGGTTCTTCAAAATCGAAATCACCATTGCCAAGTCCTTCTCCTCATCATCACCTTTTTATTTTTACTTCTCCTTCTTTTCCATCTTGCTCCCATTGCCGATTCTTCTATTGACCGAAACCCCTTTACACCTTGCCGATTTCTCAATAGTCACATACTTCTTTTCTTCCTCTTCTTTTGTTGATATCTTCCATCACCTTGTAGCCGAATCATCCTATCACCACTCACTCTTCTCTTCATTTCTCCCTTCATCAAACCCCTTCCTTCTTGATAAACTGAATACCTTGTGAATCAAAACTCAACTTGTCTTTTTGGAAATCGAAAACCTTCATTAGGGCCGGATCTCAAACCAACTCTTTTCTCTTTTGGGGTTCATGGAAGGAGTTGTTGTTAATCAAGATTATACTCGTATCTAAGACTTTTCTTGGGTCGATATCATAGTGGTAAGTACTCTTTTCGTTAATCGCTCATATTTAAGGCAAGAAGCCGAAACCCTTTTAGGGGGGCTAACGTTAGTGACTAAGGGCTTGTTGGCCCCTTTCTCTTGTTTTGCTTGCGTTAGTGTGATCAAGGGGTTGTGCAGCTAAGGATTCGAAGGCTAATCGCAGGAGGACAACGGGATCTAATCCATATTCAGTAGAAGGTAGGGACTTTAGTGGACTTAGGCCATGTTGGCCAATTTTGGTAAGGATTTATGACTATTTGGTTATCGAATATTAGACTAAAAAGTTAGTGTTTGATTGTAGGCCCTTAATACGTGGGTTTCGTCTACGCTTCGGCAGTTAACAGGTGTGTAACGTATCTACATCATAGACTAGGACGGCAAAGGCCGTAATGATCGAAAAACTGATCGAAAGTGACTAAAAAATCGGTCTTGGAAGGATCTAAGAGTAGCCGAATACTTTATTGTGGTTAGACTAGGAATTGATGGTGGCGAAATTGCAGAAGGTGCAATTTCGAGCATTTCGGTAAGATGGGCTTCGATGGGCCAGCGATGGGCCCAATGGGCTTCCGAGCCCAAATCGATAAAATGACTGTTAAAGGCCTTCTGGCGACATGGCTAATAATAATACGGTTGAAGTTGGTAATCTGAGCATAAAATTTGATTTAATGGGCTTAAGACGTTAATGGACTTAGTGAGGCCCATTAGGGGTTTTGGGTTAAAAAGCGTAAAATTAGAAACTAAGGTTAAAAGGGCTTCTATAATCACTAATGGACTAATAATTACTTGGACATGCATGAATCCCTGAAAATCAGTTAAATGACTAAAATACCCCTAAGTATAAAAAATTACCATTTTACCCCTAGGTGCAAAATGACCTTTATACCCCTAGGGCAAACTCTGTATGAAATGTATGACTGTCTGTTTCTGTATATCTTGTCTCATAATATATGAATATATCTGATGTATGTGATTCTGTATGTTGCATGCCATAGTATGATTACATCTGTTGCATGGGGTATGGGCTTTTATGATGGAGGAAGCGTTCTGGCAGCCTCGCTGCAATCTGGTGGCCTCGCCACATATTATATATCTGTTCTGGTGGCTTCGCCACAATATCTGTATCTGGTGACCTCGTCACAATATCTGGCAGCCTCGCTGCAAATTTCTGTGGTGTGTAGCAGTTGGGTGGGTTGAGTAGTCTCCCCACATGGTGTAAGGCTGGTACGGGGGTGTTATGGATGGATTTGGGTTGGGCTTTCTGTTTGCATATTATATCTGATCTGTATCTGTTATGGGCCTTTGGGCTTAACCTGATTTCTGAAATGGGCCAAGGCCCAATTAATCTGATTCTGAGGCTTGATCTGTTTTGGCCTATGGTTAAGATTATGTTGCACACTGAGTTATCAAACTCACCTCCTTTAATTTCATCTCTGCAGGTAACCCTTAACCATAGTGGGCTTAGAGCTGTGAGAGACTCGGAGTGGCCACAGCATCTGCAAGTTTGGTTTCGTTTTACTTTAAGTATTTTATTTTGCTATTCTTGGGTTTTAAGTGTAATAAGGCCGCTATTTAAATTTCTTAACTGGTTTTATTTTTTTTCAATGGGTTGATTTACATTTTATCGAAATTGTTAGATGTAGGCTGTGCTGGGTTTTTTTTCAAAATCCTAAAAATGTTTTCAAACTTAACGAGTTCAACGATTGGATAATCTAAAGGCTTAACAAAATGACTTTTTACAACCTTGCTGTTCTAATAAAAATATCACCTAACCTAAGTCATAACAAGAAAAAGGTCATAATCTGAGTTATAGGTTCATGTGACACACCAGATCTGGTCGTAATGTCCAGGCCGGGTTTGGGTTGTTACACTGGAACATTCTTACTTTGGGAAATTTGTGAGTAGTTTGGTGACTTTAGCATTTGCTGAAAATGTATAATCCCCAACTAGTCTTCTTTTTGGAGACAAATCTTGATACAAAGAGGATGGAAAAAGTAAGAAGGCATTGTGGCTATTACTGCAAAATTGACGTGTCGACTGAGGGCACAAGGATGCTTATGTTTAGGGTGGAGAACGGGTTTTTCCGTTACTCTTCTAAGTTTCTTGAAAAATCACATTTATTTTGTAATAAAGGAAACTCCAAATATCTAGGAGTGGAGATGGGCAGGGTTTTATAGTGCATCAAATAATAGAAATAAAGAAGAGACTTGGAATTTGCTAAAAATATCGGGGAGTTCTTTGAATCTTCTATGGCTAGTAAGTGGGGATTTTAACAAAATTTTATTCGATTATAAGAAGAAAGGGGTTGTTCCTAGGGATGAAAGGTGAGTAGAGGAGTTTAGGAAGGTATTAAAAGAGTCTGGTTTAGAGGATATCAAATTTTTTGGTCCCGAGTTTACATTGTAACGGGGACATTTACCATAAACCAACATTAGAGAAAGACTTGACCGTGTTGTTGCTACTATTGTGTGGATACAAACTTTCCCAAATTTTTCTTTGAGGCATTTTGTACATTTATTCTCTAATCACTTCCCTTTATTCATCCAAACAGATCAAGGGAAATATATTAGGGCTAAAAAACAATTTAGATTTGAGGCGTGGTGGTGTATGGAAGAGTCATGTGAGTTAGAAATTAAGTATCTATAGGAAACTAGCTCTAGTGATCTAATTAATAGATTGGCGTATATAAGTTCGAGTTTGATGGTTTGGGCCAAAAAGGGTAAAGTAAAAAAGAGGGGGGTGACTATGAGGTTGAGAATAAGATTGGAGTAGTTAGGTAGTTAGGAAAGAATTGATGAACTAATGGTTGAATTGACCAATTTCAAATTGCATTTTAACTTGGAGGCTGAGAAAGAGAAAAGGTACTAGGAACAAAAAGCGAGGGTAAACTGGCTAAAAATGGGTGATCGAAGTACTTCTTTTTTCCACAATTTTGCTTTCCAAAGACGTCAAAAAAATTGAATCAATGAGTTTTAAAATGAGGATGGGATTTTAGTCACTAAATATGGGGAAATGGAAAGGCTAGAGCTTATTTTCTTGATCTCTTTTCGACTAGAGGAGAAGATAATTCTGATCACTATTAGCAAAAGTTAAGACATGTTTTATTGATGATATAAATAATGAGTTGACGATTGAATACAAAGGGGAGGAAATTTTTTATGCTTTGAAGATGATGGAACCAACTAAAGCATCGGGAGAGGATGGATTTCTAGCTTTTTTCTTCCAAAAGTACTGGCACATAATAGAAATGGGCATTTGTAATTTTTGCCTCAACATTCTAAATAAAGGTAAATTTTTGGAACCTTTGAAGAAAATAAAGATTGTGTTAATTCCAAAAGTTAATTACCCTACCAACTTAAAAAAATTTCAGATCTACAAGTTTATGTATGGTGCTTTATAAACTTATTGTGAAGATAATTGAAAATAGATTACAAAAGACTCTAGAAAGGTGCATTGATGAAGCACAGAGTGCTTTTGTGTCTGGCAGACTAATTACAGATAATGTGCTTCTAGCTTATGAAGTTTTACATTCTTTTACAAAAAAAAAAAGGATAGGGAGGTAAGGATGTTTGTCTTTTAAACTGGATATAAGCAAGGCTTATGATTGTGTGGAACAACATTTTCTTCAAAAAATTATGCTGAAAATGGGTTTTACAAGATCATGGGTACAGTTTGTAATGAACTATATTAATTTAGTATCATACTCAATCATCATTAATGATGAATCAGGTGAAAATTTTAGACCAAACAAAGGATTGAGACAGGGCAATCCATTATGTCCATATTTATTCCTTTTTGCAATGAGGGTCTTTCGACCTTGATGAGAAGGGTTTTACATTAGGGACAACTAAGGGGGAAAGAGTGTGAAAGAGGGGATCGCAAATTTCTCAGTTAATGTTTACAGTGGATTGTATATTCTTTGGAGAGGTTACTTGTAGAGGAGTAAATGTCATCAAATACATTCTTTAGGAATATAAGAAAATTTGGGGCAATATATAAATTTTGGTAAGTCCACTACGTTCTTTAGTAATAATGTTTTTGCTTAGGATAAACAGGACGTTTCACAAATTCTTAATGTTAAAGTATTAAAGGACTAGAGAAATATTTAGGAGTGCCAAATATGGTGTGAAAAGGCAAACAATAGGCTTTCGAAACATTGAAGGACAAACTACTAAAAAAGTTAAGTAGTTGGAGCACCAAATATCTTTCATAAGGTGTAAAAGAGTTATACATTAAATCCATTTTGCAAGTAATTCCAATTTACTCTATGTTATGCATTTTGTTACTAAATTCATTATGTGTTGAGTTAGAGAGTATTATTACAAATTTTTTTGTGACAAAAAAATAGTAGTAAGCGGGGAATTCATTGGTGTGAATGGAAGCACCCGTGCGAGTTAAAAGAGCAGGGGGAATGGGCTTTCAAAGTTTAGCTAAGTTAAATTTAGCCTTTTTGACGAAACAAGGGCAGAGGTTGATTAGCTATCTAAATTTTTTACTTTCCAGATCGCTGAAAGCCAAATACTTTCTAAATACAGATTTTTTAAAGCCAAGTTTAGGGAGTCTACCTTTGTATAACTGGTGGAGTGTATGGTCAACAAAGGGTCTTTTGGCATCGAGGCTAAGTTGGAAAATAGGAAAAGTTACAATTGTATTGATTTGGAATGATAATTGGATTCCTAAGAGGGGCAAAGTAGTAGATTAGTATTCGGTAGATAATCAAGTGTTACAAAATGTAGTAGATTTGATTGATCAAAATACTAGAAATTTGAAAGAGAACTTGGTTAAAGATACCTTTAATGAGAATGATGCGAAAAGGATACTTAGTATTCCATTAGCAAAGTTTCTACAAGATAACTTTTTAGTCTGGAAACGAGAGGCATTAGGTGAATACTCTGTGCATAGTGCTTACAGACTGCTATTACAAGGAGAACAAGGGGCAATTCCTAATGGCCCCTCACTTTACAAAAAAAATTTGTCTATTCAATTTCCCAATAAAATAAAAATAATAATTTGGAGAATTATAAGAAAAAAAATTGCCTATGTTTGCTAATTTGCATTATAGAAGATTAAGTGCAAATCCTTGATGTTCGTGTTGTGTAAGTGGTGTTGAAACAATGGAACATGTATTTAGGGATTGTCAAAAATTCAATTGAGATATGGCAGTTGTTGAACTTCAGATGGTTGGTGATGATACCTAATACAAACATTAAGGACTGGATGATCCAACTCTTTGATAATCATTCTAGTCATCTTGGGAGAATTTTTGGGTGTGCAATTTGGGCAATTTGGAATGGAAGGAAATAGTTCCTACATAAAGGCAAATAGAGAATGGCTTTAGAGACAATGAATTTTATTAGTTTTTATTTACAAGAACTTGATGGTACAAATAAGAAAGGAAGCGTTAATATTGTAGGTAAAGTAACGTGGAAAGAACCGAGTGTGCAAATAGCAAAAAATCAATTTTGGTGTAGCTTACAACCATAAAGAAAACAAATTAAGTTCAAGAGTTTTCATTAGAGATGCAAATGGCAAGGTTTTGCACTTAAAAGTGTCATTGCAATCAAACATACATTTTTTTTGCATCCGAAGTAGTGGTGTGTGTGCAGGTGGTGGAACTGAGACTACATGTGGGTCTACCAGTGGTGGAGGTTGAAGGTGATGCTTTAAACATGATCCAAAAATTGCAAAGGTAAAAAACTGATAGGTTAGTAATTGGGGCATACATTTTAGATATCGGATCTATAAGCAAAAGGTTCGAAAAAATGTGGCTATAAACATGTATTAAGATAAGAGAACAAAGTTTCCCATGTTTTGGCTACAAAGGGTCTCAAAAGATAGAAAGCTCTCTACCTGAGAGGTAATGTTGCTCACTATGCAAAAGAAACAGTGAAAGAAGATGAACATAGGTTAGGACTTTCAACGATGGCAAATGATCGAAGTTCGTCGTATCTATTCTTCCAATAAGTGGTGCATTGAAAAAGGAAATGGTGACACTTTGCTTCATTATGTTTCCAATTGGATGATCTGGAGACTAGTTTGAAGAGATTCTAAATAGACACATAGAGGTTCTTAAAAGGAAAAAATGAAATTTCAGAATGTTTGTTGTTTTAGATTCACGAATAAGAAGATGTGTCATTCCATGTGGTTGGATTTTCTTTTATGATTAAGGTTTTTTTATGCTTTTATAATTTTTTAGTTTTATTTAATTGTTTGACTTTAGGCTCTTAACGAGCAAACTTATTGGGCTTTGTTTTAATAAAAATCCAGCTGCTTTTCCTAAAAAAAAGTAAAGTGTAGAAACTCTCCTTAAATCCTTCCTCATTATCAGCTTAGCCTTCCAACGCCAGAGCCTCCTTCGTCCTGGCAACTAAGCATAACAACCATTTATCTCAGTTAATTCAAAGTCATTTAAACTTTAAAACCTAGAATCCAGTGTATAGAAACCTATTAGGAGTCCTTACCCTCCTTTCCCTAATTCTCTAGCACAGAAGGTTAAGAACCTCACTAGTTTCTTAATTTCTCCACTTCCAAACTTCTACTCCATGCAGAGCTCTATAAAGTTCTCCTCTTCTTCCGAATAACCATAGAAGACAATGCAAGGAAGAAGAAGGTTATAAGCTAATTGAGGAGAATTCCTTTCTCCCTCACACACATATACATATATATATATTTATATCCTAATTTAGCACAGTCTCCATAGTCCAACCTAGCCAACAATTGTTAATTATTTTGTCCCTCATTGAGGAACAAGTCGGTTCCAACCAAACAAAACTAGAATTGAAATCTAATTATTTGTCTAACAGTCAAAAACATTTCCAAAACTTCCTAGCAGAGCCTGTCAATGTAATACTTTGCTCAATTAACTCCCAAAGCTCCTTTAAATTCAAATCCTTCAAGAAATTCAAGTGTGACAAATTTTGAATTAAATGTTTTGGAAAATTGAGAAATATATCCTAAATATCGATACCTTCGCAAAGGTTTGATACCAAGCCATAAGTGTCAATACCCATAGCTGGTATTGGTATTATTTCAGCTTCAATGTTTTGGAAAATTAAGAAATAAATCCTAAATACCGATACCTTCATGAATGTATTGATACCATGCCAAAGGTATCGACACCCATAGTTGATATCAATACCAATTCCATCTTTGATGTTTTGAAAATTTGAGAAAAAAATCATAAATATCGATACCCATAGCCGATATCGATACCATTTTCAGCTTCGATGTTTTGAAAAGTTTAGAAAATAATCATAAGTATCATTGCATTTATACCAAGGTATTGATGTTTTGAAAAATAAAGAGAAATTGCATGAGTGTGGAAGTATAAATTTATTTTAAATTTCTTAATTGAATATATAAAACTTTGTAATTACAAATATTGTATAAATTATCAAACTTCCAAGTATAAAAAATGTTGGGAACTCGGAGTTGCTCAGGAGGTGTAATGTTGCAGCTCCCTCCATCAACGTCAGGGTTAATCATTGTAGTCCATATCCTCCTCACCCGAACTGACATATTCATCATCCATGGACGATCCTTAAGGTGTATTCAACACACTTGAAATGTCATATGTTGGATCAAAGGTTTGCCCGGGGTGTGGAGTATTGTTAATATTGGGGTGTCATGCTCAACATATCAACTGTCATTGATCATTAGGATTGCTGATAATTAAGACTACAACAGATCAAATCTATCTGATATGCATAGCTTTGGGACCCCAGACTACAACTATCAACTTGCAACTCCGGTTGTGAATGTGACCTCAAAGGTTGGGGCTTGGGCACTACCAATATTTGCTTAACACGAAATGGTTGACCTCAGTAAGGCCGTAGCACCCCTAACCCATATTCATCGCCAGAATATGGTTACGAGGCATTACCAGAGTTTTATAGGACATGTATAACTAAATCAAGTCAAGAACTATTCATTTTTCAAGTTTCATCAAAACGTCCTTTGATTAGACCCTCGAGGTCCAATACATGCATTAGAATCGAGTCGGGACTAAATTGGGATCTCAGGGAATTTTTCATAATATTCTAAAATTTTTCTCACATTTAAGAGTCACACGCCCGTGTGGTGAGGGACACACCCGTGTGGTAAGGTCGTGTGGCTAACATGGTGATATGACATGCCCATGTATTAGGCCGTGTAATGTCACACGCCCGTGTCCCTTACCCGTGTAACTCTTTGACTTGCAACCCAAGAAGAAATTTAAGTCACACGGCCAAGTCGTACGCCCATGTGCTAAGCTGTGTGGTTAATTTAATTTTAAAAATTAAGTGCAAGTTTCACACGGCCAAGAGACATGGGCATAATCCTTTAGCATTCTTGCTAAGCGAGAAGTACTTCATAAGGAATCTTTCTACTAACTCTTGCCATGTGGAAATTAAGATCGGTGGCAATGAGTTCAACCAGGCTCAAGCTCTATCCCTTAGCGAATATGGGAACAGCTTCAATCGTAATGCATCTTCGAGTACTCTGGCTAACTTGAAAGAGTCGCTCACCTCTATGAACAGTCTCAAGTGATAGTCATTCCACTAAATTGGCCTACTGTCTGAAGCATCTGGAACATGACTGGCTTCAGCTAGAATTGTTGTGCCTCGATTTCGGGTCTCCTAATACTCAGATTAAGATCATTAAATATTGGCACGGCATATTCTCTTAAAGCTCTATCCCTATCATCAACAATAAGGATAGGATTTTGAGTAGGGTTTGCTCTGTTTCCTTTATTCATATTTTCAAAGTTCATCTCCTTGGTCCTTTTCTGATTTGCTTATCTTCTACGCTATCGAAAAGTTCATTCAATCTCAGGGTCTACAAGAAGTAAATCGATAATTCGGTCAATACTCATAAACACCTGAAATAATCACAAAAAAAAAATAACTAAGATAAAAATTAAAAAAGATATTAAACCAAAATGTAAAACTAAAAAATTCACAAATAATGACTTTTTAAAACAGTCCCCAGCAACGGCGCAAAAAACTTGGAACTACAGAAATATGCAAGTGTACACAATCGCAACAAGTAATGAAGTGACAAGTAAATGTCGAGTTATCGTACCCATAGAGACTGTGAAAAGGATTATTTATGAATACTATTTAAACACTTTGGTGAGGAAAAATAATTTGTTTGAAAAGGGTGGTTAAAAACTAAGATTTTAGACTAAGTAAAATAAATAAGTAGGAAATAAAAGTTCTAATGCACCATTTCAAAATACGATTTAATCAAGATGACATAACTATGTTGGATTAATTACATTTCTTTAACTTAGAATTATTAAACTCATACTTATGTTCTTACGAATAAATTCACGGCAACTCAGTAATTTGCTAACTTATGAACATACTCACCTACAAAAATCCATTCATCTCTTGACATATCCCTATGTCAATTCAATCGATTAAACGAATTTTAAAAAGCAAACATGTTGTTGCACATACATACTTATTAAATTAAAATAACCTCTTGCATATTCCTATGTCAATTCAAACGGTTAATTAAATCCAATAAGCATATAAAAGACTGCGTGAGGTAACAAGGTATCCTTACCTTGGAACAGTTTAATCAAAATAATCTTGCAAGTTATGCATGGCAAATGTATCGCCAGATACAATGCTAATTTAACCTTCATGTACCTTAGAAGAATAAGCATGCATTGATTATGTATTGTGTCAATTAATTACAATTTCAATTCGTTTAAATAATTAATTCATTAGTTACCTCACAATTATAATGCAAGAATAACTTGGGCATGATTTTACTTAATCAAGCATTTTACTGAGGCCTATAACATCATAAACACAATTTTAATAAGTTAAGAGGACGAAATGCAATCAATCCAACACGAATTAAATTCAGGTTAAGCTGATTAAATTAACTATTCCAAAAACATAAATATTCATAGATATGTTCATCGTAAAATCAACAAAAATTAAAGAGATAGGGAGCAAGAATCAAACCTGGT
Source organism: Gossypium stocksii (assembly GCA_020496765.1). Lineage (NCBI taxonomy): Eukaryota > Viridiplantae > Streptophyta > Magnoliopsida > Malvales > Malvaceae > Gossypium > Gossypium stocksii. The sequence continues at coordinate 52,475,271 of CM035624.1, forward strand.
GGTTTTTCGTGGTTTGACTAGGTTGCTCCTGTAACACCCCTAACCCGTATCCGTCACCAGAATAGGGTTACGAGGCATTTTCAAACAATACGCAACTTCCAGACATTCACTAAATGAATTTCCATTTTAAAAAACTAGAATAGCTCATAGTATAAACACCCAAAATGATATACCTTTCCAAAACATATCGTATAATAATCCTACTTTTTCATTAATACACTAAAATATAAACATTTGTAATTCCAACTACATCTCATGCATACTTATCATTTAATCTTAAGGCAAAGCCAAACAAACACATTTTATTTATAAACATCAACCGCACCATGATTACTTCATGAAACATTAGATATCAAAATGATCAAGTCTTACACTTTAATCAAACACGAAATTCATACTTAGTTAAAGGACAAGCCATTTTCACATGGCTTGATTATATACAATTCAAAATATAAACTTGATTTAAAAGGGTTTAGCCTATACATGCCATCATTCAAAATATAAACTTCTAAAAGTACCAAGAAAGAGACGATAATGTGGATGACTTCAGTATTGATCCCCAAGCACGTAACTTTCAGCCGAAATCTATAAAACAAAATAACGAAAACACTCGAAGTAAGCTAATTAGCTTAGTAAGTATTAAGTAAATTAAACACATAATCATCAATCTACATAACACAATATCGATTAATACAACATATAATATTAAGCAATCACACGAGGTAAAATACCTAAACCAAATGTCATAGGTAACCAAAACCTCATTTATCACATATAATTTATCTCAACCTTGTAACATATTAACAATACGTATATTCCAATAATTTTAATATAACCACAAACAAGATAATCTTGTCCCACAAGCATTAAAGATTAATGCATCTTTAACAAAACCGAAAACACACATTCGAATTAATTCATTTAAGAGTTGACTACCCAATTATAATATAGGGCAATAATTTTTTACCTTTGTAGCCGAATTATACTACTTCATACAAGTCAAATTCCATCATTCAATATCTGAAATGACTGGAAACTTTTAAAGACAAACTTAAAATAGACCACCAGTATAAAACCTGCTAGGCAAGAGCCCAAATTCATCACCGGCACCAGGCCTGCTAGACTTTAAGTTCGATACTTATTCACCGGCATTATGCCTGCTAGGCTCGAAGCCCGATAATAATCACCAGCTTTAAGCTTGCTAGGCCAAAGGCCCGAATAACACAGTAGAAAGATCAATTTTCCCATCACTCGTATCCACAACAAATCATATAATTATAAGTTGTACATAAATTGACCACATTAATAAATCATTTAATATTTTTTTTTGAATATAAACACATGCCAAGACACTTCATCTTATTTCATACTCATTATTTGGCCACATAAACCCATCACAAATTTCATTTTCAATATTCAATGTCCATACGGCAATATGGTATTTTGCTACTATACCTCAATTTCATAATAACCATTCGGCTATATACTAATTATACAAAGAATGATTGACACTTGTAATATGGCATGTTATATTCAAGGTAAAAATAGGTTTAATTACTTAAAACTTACTTCGGATGTTGTTGAGCACTACGGATCGGCTATTCGACTATTTTCGCCTTCCCCCTATCCGAATTCGGTTCTCTTTGATCTTGAGCTAAATTAGACAAATCAATTTGTTTAATTATTTAATCAAATTATTTTCATTCAAATATATCCTATATGCGAAATTTAACATAGTCCCCTTTATTATACATATGGATAACTAAATCCAAAATTCGATAAATATTTAACCACAATGATTTATGCAAGATGTACTTAGGCTGAACTTGCTCCATTCACCTATATGTTCATCTATTACTTAAGTTAGCCAATTCGACTCCTCACAATTCAATTGTTCATACTATCGCACATTTTAGTTTATTATCAATCATACTCTTCATGCTGATTGTACTACTTTATATGCCAAAACACTAAAAAAAATCATTACTAGACAACTCTCCAATCAATCCCACATTCGGCTACCACATTTAAATTATAATTAAAAAAATAATTCACTAATACAAATCACATTCGGCAACTACAAATATAGATTCAACCATTTCAATTTGACACTTAAATTTTACATTTAAATAACATCATGTACATTTAATAGCTTATAGACTTACCTTCAACTATCAAAACTTAAAATTCATGTTATTTTCTTCCATCATTATTTCAAGATCGAGTCATTTTTAATCCCTTGAGCATCATAACATTTTGCATATACTTTCATTATCACGGAACATTTAAACATCCACTTAACCGCATATCTAGGCTTACAATTCATGATGCCCTTTATTGTCCTCACTAATCGAGGTTGCTATGAACATTCAATTGCTACTCCAAAATGGATGAAGAAAACCCCTTTCCCAAGAGGAGAAATCGACAAAAGAGTAAGGAATTTTCAATGGGAAAATAAGGGAAAAAATTAAGAGAAGAGAGGAGAGTTGTGAGAGAAGAGATATGAATGAAGAGATGTGTTGAATGATCAGCCAAGGGGGTTTTTATAGATGGATGTGGTAGCTGAAATTTTCTAAAAATAGCAGCCAAAGAGCCACCCATTGGCCGACCACCTATGTGGCAAAGTTGATGGTTTCAACTTTGCTAAATTTGGTTTGGGGAAAAATCTATAAAGCCACCAATTCTGGAGGGGTTTAATTGCAAATTGAACAAGTCTTCAAGGGCCTCTTTGCAGGCTTGAATAATAAGCTAATTAGCTGATTTGGGTCAACATATGGACAGTTTTGGGCTGCCCAAATTGGTCCGTTCAGTTCAATCGGTTTGGTTCAACTAGACCATTTTTTTTCCATAATTAATTAATAATAATTTATTTAGCCCAAATTAAATTGGGTATAAATTAAAATTAATTATATTATGAATTAATACACATATTTGGACCGTCTTAGGATGGAAATTAATTTGCCTTGATACTTTAAATTGCTTCTCGATATTGTGCTTCTAGTAGTGTCTACCGACCTATTTTTCACCCTTTGTGCAATTCGGTCTAAAATAACCATAATTAATCAAAATTAATTATAAAATTAATTAAAATTCATCATGTTCATAATTTAAGTACAATTTAATTATTTTATAATAATTAATTAATTTTTGACAAAAATTTAACCGAATTTGCATGAATTTAAGTTAAAAAGGGTATGAAAAAGTGTGTAAATTTTGTGTTTCCAATAATCCTGGATCAATTGACCAAGTCTGCGCACTTCATTCCGGTTAGGGTGGATTATTCTCTACAGAAGCTAGAAAAGCTTTATATTTCTAAGATAGTGAGACTGCACGGGGTCCCAGTTTCGATCATCTCGGATAGGGATCCTCGCTTCTCGTCTTGATTTTGGAGAAAGTTGCATGAGGCTCTGGGTTTAAGGTTGGTCTTCAGTACTGCGTTCCATCCTCAGACCGATGGTCAATCTGAAAGGGTGATTCTAATACTGGAGGATATGCTGAGGAGCTATGTTATTGATTTCCGAGGCAGTTGGGAGGATTATCTGCCGCTAGTGGAGTTTACTTATAATAACAGTTTCCAGTCTAGCATTTAGATGGCACCTTACGAGGCTCTGTATGATCGTAATTGTTGCACTCCTCTATGTTGGACTGAGTCAGGTTAACAATGTGTTTTGAGACCTGAGTTGGTTTCTAAGACTAAGGATAAGGTCAGATTGATTCAGGATCAACTGAAAGCAACATCTGATAGACAGAAGTCTTATGCAGATCTAAAGAGATGTGAGATTGAGTATTCTATGGGGGACTTAGTATTTCTATGGTCTCGCCATGGAAGAAGGTTCTTAGGTTTGGTCGTAAGGGCAAGTTGAGCCCTAGGTTTATTGGGACTTACCGGATTCTGAAGCGAGTGGGATCAGTTGCTTATCAGTTGGAGCTACCTCCGGTGTTGGACCATATTCATGATGTGTTCCACGTCACGATGTTGATGAGCTACCGCTCTGATCCTACTCATATTGTTCCTGTTAAAGAGATTAAGGTTAGGCCAGACTTGACCTTTGAGGAGGAGTCAGTTCAGATCCTGGATTATGACATAAAAGTTTTGAGGAGGAAGTGTATTCTATTAGTGAAGGTGTTGTGGCAGAATCATAGCACTGAGGAGGCCACGTGGGAGCCTAAGGATGCGATGCATCAGTAGTATCCTCATCTATTCTGATCAGGTAAATTTTGAGGATGAAATTTTCTTTTAGGAGGTAGAATTGTAACGCCCCAAACATTTTATTTATGTTTCTATTTGATTATGACACGAATATCTGTCAACTTCAGTGCTTAAGTGTTCAAGGTGTGTGTGAGAGGTCCCAAGTTCAAGCTATGACTTGGGCAAATTTTATTATTTTTATGAATAAAGCACCATCTTTGGTTAGTAGGCTTTTAAATAAAAGTTTGTAAATAATGAACAGAACGGGCCTGCTGGTCTTGTGCTTAAGTGGAGTGTTGGTGTGAAGGAGGTCCTGTGTTTGAGTGTTTGCAAAAACATTATTTTTTCTTATTCGCCTAGAAGAGTTTGTGTTAGACTAAAAATCTAAGTAGTTGGAGCGATTTGGGAAATTGGATGGTTATCAGCATATTGAATTTCTTTTCATCTAAAAATTTTCCCCTTTTGCCGATGTTTATTCAACTTTACCTCCTTTTATGTCATTTTTCCCTTGCTGTTTCCCTCTTCTTGATTCTTCCTCTTTTTTTCTTCTATTTTTCTGTTAATCAAGCCTGAATACATTGACTCCATGTTCCTGTGCATTATCGGTAAGTTGGTTATGTTCAAACCTTATTTTGATTAACGAACCTTCGGTTAATGGGGCTCGTTTCTATCTTAGGTGAAGTTTAAGGGACTGTGGACAACCAATTGGGGGTTCTCATGTTAGGAAATCATGGTTGCTTACTCGAAGGTAAATGTTCCATTGAATTTTTAGGGAGTATGCCTTTCGCCTGTAGATGTTAAATATCGATTTAAATATATAATCAGGTGTATACTGATGAATTATAGGCTCGAGATTGCTTAGAGCTACTCTTGCATCAAAAACGATACAAGTGTGTACCCAAAAACGTAGAAAACTAGGTTTTGACGAAAGCTGAAAACCCCACTGTCGACACTACACAAGCATGTGGTCGCCTGTGTGGTAGGCCATGTGCCCTAACACGGGTGTGTGATCAACGAGGCCAGGCCGTGTGCGAAGGATACGATCGTGTGATGGCCTGGCAGGCCATGTGTGAGATACGGGCTAGATTGTTTTGGGTCGTGTGGGCCCATATGGGTAGTCCACACTAGTGTGTGGGATTTTGGGTTAGGCCTTTGGGCTGTGTGGGCCACACGGGCTTGGGGGCCCACACCAATAGGCCACATGGGCGTGTAAGCCCATTTTTACTGAAATGATTGTTAAGGTTGAACGAGTCACCTAAATCGACTATGAACCTTCCGTAGGATCGATAAGCACTACTTAGACCCTTAACTGTGTGAAATTAATTATGTGAATTATGTACTAAGCATGTTATATATAAGAATGTATACTGAACTGTGTGTGTATCTGATAGACCTGTGATAGCATGACATTTCATTGTATGTTACATTGCATTGGGTTGGGTTGATATTATTTGGAGGAAGTGTATAGAAAGGCCCTTAAGCCTAATATCTAGTAGCTCACCTGCAAATTACTGTTATGTGCCACTCTCGGTACTACTTGGAGTGTAGCGATAGGTGGGTGATTTAATACCCGAATAGAGTGCAGGGTTGGACGGAGATGGTGTGTAGAGGCTGGTTGGGTAAGACTTTGCCACTGAATATTGTATGACTAATATTGATACTATGATGGGCTAAGGCCCTACTGCATATTTTATGCTGTATTGAGATGGGCTAAGGCCCAAACTGATATTGATACTGTAAGGGGCTTAGGCCACAGACTATTTGACTGTGCACTGTGATTACTGCTGTTTGTTTTCTGTAGGATTACACACTGAACTTACAAAAACTCACTCCCTTTTTTATTTAATGTGCATAGGTAATCCCCAGACCTAGATGGATCAGTGCGGCGGAGGACTCGACGATGACCATGATTTTTTTTGAACTTCTATGATTTATAGTTTAAGATTTATGGTTTTACATTTTCTATTGGTTAAGTTTTTTTGTTGTAATTTGGACTTACAGATTTTTGTTTTCTTTTGATTTTTATTTTTCTTTACTTTATGGAGTTATAACTGCTAGTAATAGGAAAACTCAGTTTTCAGAAGAAACAAATGATTTCTCTAAAACACATGATTACCTAAACTGTTTTTAAAAGCTTCTGCACGAGTTATGTTTTGAAACAGTAGATTAAATAAGTAAAATGATTTTGGAACTAATAAGAGATAAGGAAAGTAATTAAACGGAAATGGCTTTTATACGATAACATGGTTTTCAAGCACCCTATCATGTGACATCGCCAGATACGAACATAAAGTCTAGACCGGGTTTGAAGTGTTACATACCTTAATACTTGATTGTATACAAAAATCTACTGATCTAAAATCTTTTCTTTTCCTCGACCTAGCTTCATATTTGAGTTTTTCAGATCTATATAATCAAATTTAATCATCAAATTTATTCAATTCATATTCAATTGGACTCAATTTACACTCTAGGCAAAATTACTATTTTGCCCCTGTAATTTTGCCCCTAAACTTTTCATAAATTCCAACTTCGTCCCTAGGCTCGGAAAATGAAATTCGTGCAATCTAATCCTTGTTCCAAGCCTAACCGAAAATTTCATGTATCATTTACAGCACTTTTGATTCACAAAAGTTAGAATTTTTCTTTGAATTTCACAACTTTACAATTTAGTCCCTAAATCTCAATTTCATACAAATTCACTTAGTAAAAGTTGTTTATCTACTAAAAACCTTTCATTTTCTACATTAAATTTCAAATTTTCAGCATGTTCATCCATGGCACAAACTTTATACTTTGATAACTTTTCAAATTAATCCCCAAAATAAAAAGTATAGGTTCTCCAGATCTCAAAAATATAAAAATTATTAAAAACGGGAATTGATTACTTACCTATTTATGCCAAGAAAGTTTTCTTCCTCTCTCCTAGGGTTTCCATCAAAGTGTTGGGGATGAAGATGATAAAATGTTGATGTTTTTCATTTTAATTAATTATCATCTTTTATTTTATTTGAATTCCAATTTAGTCCTTTTCTTTTTCTAAATTTCCATGGATGATTCATCCATAAATATCCACTAACTTTTAATTAATGGTCTAATTACCATATAAGGACCTCAAGTTTTGAATTCCATAACCAATTAATCCTTTTAACTTCTAGAATTTAGCTTCTATGTTTTATGTAGTTTGGTCCCTTTCTCTAATTAATCACTTAATTGGTAAATCTTACTAGTAAAGGGGTTCGGATATTGTTTTCTCATTGCCTCCTCTGGTTCCCAGGTAGCCTATTCAATCCCATGTCGTTGCCAAAGAACTTTCACTAGAGCTACCTTTTTTTTTCTCAACTCATTTGTCTCTCGTGCTAAAACCTTAATCGGTTCTTCACTATAAGTCATATCGAGCTGAATCTCAATTTCTGTCAGAGAAATAACATGTGAAGGATCTGATCAATACCGCCGTAACATGGACACGTGGAAAACATCATGAATTTTATCAATTTCTGGCGGTAGTGCCAACCGATATGCAATAGGTCCAATTCCTTCAATGATTTCATACGGCTTGATGAACCGTGGACTTAATTTACCTTTTCGAAAAAATCAAAGGACTTTCTTCCAAGGTGATACTTTCAAGAATACCTTATCGTCGACCTGAAATTCAATCTCTTTTCATTTAAGATAAGCATAGGACTTTTGACGATCTGAGGTTACTTTCAAACTGTCTTGAATCACTTTCACCCTTTCTTCGGTTTCACGGGACAAATCAACTCCGTGTATCTTTTTCTCACTAAGTTCAGTCTAATATAATGGTGTTCTACATTTACAACCATACAAATCCTCGTGTGATGCCATTTTAATACTAGACTGATAGCTGTTATTATAGGCAAACTCAATCAAAGGCAGATACATTTCCCAGTTACCTTCAAACTCTAGCACACAACATCGGAGTATATCCTCTAATACTTGAATTACACGTTTAGACTAGCCATCAGTCTGAGGATAGAATGTGGTACTAAAATGCAACTGAGTTCCCAGAGCCTCTTGCAATTTACTCTAGAAATGAGATATAAACATGGGGTCTCTATCCGAGATAATAGAGACTGGCACCCCATGTAACCTGACAATCTCAGATACATACAACTTAGCCAATTTATCCAAAGAAAAATCCATTGTAACACCCCTTACCCGTATCTAACATTTGGATAGGGTACGAGGCGTTACCTTACAAAATCATATGCAACCATTCAATTTATACTCAATGAAATGCATCCCAATTTAAAAATTTTTCCAAACAATGTCGTACGGACCTTCATATGGGCTTACGAGGCCTAAAACGTGGTTTAGAAACAATCTAAGACCATTTCAAGCACTCAAGAAATTTTTTTCAAAACTTACTATAAACAGGGCACACGCCCATGTGGAAGGGCAACACACCCGTGCGGCCTTTAGACATGGCCGTGCTGATAGCCCGTGTGGTTCACACGGCCTAAGAATCCTAGGGACACGCCCGTGTCCCTCATCCATGTGGAATAAATTTCTAAAATCGAACCTACAGCGGTTTTCACACGGCTTGGCACACGTCCGTGTGCTCATCCCCTATCCCTTACACAACCATGACACGCCCGTGTCACAGTCCGTGTGCAAAAACCTGGGTATTCTGTTTCTGATGTTAGCAATCACATGGCCGTGGCACACGCCGGTGTGCGTGGCCTTGCCCTCTATACGGTTGAGACACACGATCGTGTCTCAGCCCATGTGTTTACTACAGGGCATTTAATTCTTCCCATGCAAGGTGTAGGGGACACACAGCCTAACCACACACTCGTGGGATTGACCGTGTGTCACACATGACCTAGACATACGCCCGTGTGTCTACCCGTGTGGACAAAAATAGGCTATCTACCAAGCCTTTTTGCCACCCTGAAACAAGATCAAATATAACCCAACACTTCATATCATGACTCAACAATGATTGTGCATCTAAATGTCCATAACTATGCATTTTTCCAACAACCACAATTTGCATAGTGTGCTTGCACGATTAATCTACGCAACCATCCACAAATTTTATGAACTCATCCTCATTTCATTAATAATAGCTTGAGTAATTTTGGCCAATTCCAATGGCCATTTACAAAATGAACTTTATAAAATAAATGGCCAACACAATTGGCTAATTAGAGTAACCTGTACCAAAATGACCAATTAACCTATACATGCCATTACTCAATACAAAAACTAACTAACTATACCGAATGCTCCAGTCGATAGTATAAACGATGCCTCTGACGTCCCTGGATCCTCAAATTACTTAGGCAGCACTAAGGGAAAATGGAAAGAAAAGGGGTAAGCATAAAGCTCAGTAAGTTATAAGTAAATAGAAGACAACATAATTATCATGTTAAGTTGCACTCTCAACACATCATGATCTATACACGATACAAAGAACAAGCACAACTTAACTTACTCGTTTTCATCCATTTCTAATTACATAACATGCTAGTGAGCTCTCATTTCATACATTACACTTAGGCACTTGCACCACGTGCAAAGATCATCACAATATCTCACATCAAGCATTAACTCTGAATTTTCCCATTGAATTATTTAGAATATGAAAGGATATTCACTAAGCCTCCAACATAGGGTATCAAGCCGATGCCATGTCCCAGACATGGTCTTACACTAGCTCACATATCAAGTCGACACCATGTGCCAGACATGGTCTTACATTGACTCTCAACGTATCGAGGCTGATGCCGTGTCCCAGACAAGTCTTACACTGGCTCTCAACTATCGGTGTTGATGCCATGTCCTAGACAGGTCTTACACTGACACGCAACAAGCTAACACCATGTTCCAGACAGGTCTTACACTAGCTTGTACATCTTGAGGCTGATACATGTCCTAGACATGTCTTACACTAGCTCTCGTCTCAAAGCCGATGTAGGTCCCAGACATGTCTTACACTAGCTCTCGTAATGTGGCTGATGCGTGTCGCAGACACGTCTTACACTAGCATACACATTACCCAATTGCATGGCATGAGTTTCTAGTTCTATTCCAAATGTTCATTCGGGCTCTATTACACATGTTCTTATCATTTCATGAATAAAAATCATCATTTCCACCATTCATGCTCGATTAACTATTTGTGTAACGCCCTAATTTTTAAGATTTTTGTAATTTTTGGTTAATTCTCAAATTTCTGTGTTCTGATTGTGTAAATTGTATTTTAGTATGATAGTGGGCCCCTAGAAGGCCCAAGCTTAGGTTAAAACCTGACGGATTTAATAAATTTTAGTTTTAAAGAGAAGGGGGTTCTGGTGAAAAGGGCTTTTAAGGTTAAAATAAGCAAGATGGATCACAAGAGAGCCCCTGGCAAAGTGGTTGAATGACGCCACTAAGGAGCTATTAAAGTGGCGTGTGGGAGCTAGGGGGAGCCAAGGTTCAAGTCACAAGGTAAGTTAATTAGGGTGTTTTATTTTTTTATGAACAAGAAGGTTAAGTGTTGGACTTTAGGTAAAATTCTGTCAGGAAGAGTTTGAATGAGTCAAAGGAGTAAGTTAAGGAGGGATAAGGGAAGGAAAAGTAGGAGCTGATCAAGGAGGGAAGTGTTGGCCGAATGGTGGACTCTTAAGGAGCAAGAGTTGGCCAACCAAAGGTCTCTAGTTAGGCAAATCGGCTAGGGGTTAGGCTTTAGGCAAATTCGACATTGTGTAGGAGTGTTTGCTGAATTCTCTTTGAGCATTTTGGGATTTTGGTTGCTCACTTTCTTAGTTGCCGAAATAGGGTAGAATATCATTAGGTTTTCTCCTTTTTCATTTTGTGTGAAACCAAAAATGCAAGCCTCCATACCTCCCTATGCCGTTTTCCTCTGTTAAAAACTGATTGCCTACTTCTCTTCTTCTCTAATCTCTTCTTCTTTATTTCTTCTTCCAACCATATCCCTTACTTCTTCATCTTATTCCCTCTCACTTAGATATTCACAAAAGCCGAAAGCAAAGCCTCTCATTGCCGATTTCCCTTGTTGACTGAAACCATTGGAACCAAATCTTGAAACCTTGTGTTCTCATTACCGATTTTTTCTTAGCAGAATCTACCCTGCTCATATTTCTCTTCTATTTCTCTTCTTTCTTTTCTTTGTCAATCTCTCAGAAACCAAGTTAGCCGAATACCTTTTTGTGGCCAAACACTTCATCCTTTTCTTTAGAACCGAAACCTTCATACCTGTGGTGTCAAAGCTGAATCTTTGGCTATACTCTTCTCTTCTCGTGTTCGTGATAGGAGCTATAGTAGATCGGGATTATAGCATTATCTAGAACTCTTCTTTGGCAGTACAACGTGTTGGAGTAAGTATTCAAACCTTGTTCTTTCGATAGTTAAGTATTCAAACCTTGTTCTTTCGATAGTTTATGTGGTAAGGCAAGAAGCCGAAACCCTTTAGGGGTGGCTATCGATTTGGACTAAAGGCCTATTGGCCTCTTTCTTTTGGTTGTGTGTATGATAGTGTGATCAAGGGGTCGTGCAACAAAGGATGTTGAAGGCTATCATGGTCGGGCATCGAGATCTAGTCCATATTTGGCAGAAAGGTAAGAACTGTAGAGACTTAGGCAATGTTGGCCGATTGTGGTGAGGAGGTTAATGTTTTAGTATTATCGATTAATAGACTAATTAGATAGTGACCGATTGTAGGCTTTACGTGTGAGGAGTCTCGTCAATGCTTCGTCACAAATAGGTGTGTAACATACCCTCTCTATGGACTAAATCGGCTAAGACCAAAAAGTACCGAAGGTGACCGAAAGGTCGACACCATGTGGACTTGTGAGTATGCGATTACTCTTTAGTGGTTGGAGCCAAAATTGTAGATGGTAGGATTGCAGAGTGTGCAATTCCGTACAATTCGGTAAGTTGGGCCCAATGGGCTTTCTAGCCCATATGGGTAAAAATAGTTATTAATGGTGTTCTGACAAACTGTAGGAATCAACACTGTTAAATGGGCTTAAGTTACTAATAGACACCGTAGGGCCCATTAGGGGTTTTGGGCCAAATAGCCAAAACTGTTAAACTAAGTTAAAATAGACTACTGTGACAAAAAATGAATTAGGAGTGACTGTAATATGCTCGAAATCCCTAAAAACTGCTAAATCACTAAAATACCCCTAAGTATGAAAATTACTATTATACCCCTAGGTGCAAAATGACCGTTATACCCCTAGGGTTAATTTTTACCTGAAATGCATGATATTCTGATTCTGTATGATGTATGCCATGACATGTATATCTGTTGCATGGGTTATGGGTTATATTGATGGAGGAAGTGTTCTGGTGGCCTCGCCACATGTATCTGTTCTGGTGGCCTCGCCACATATATCTGTTCTGGTGGCTTCGCCACAATATCTGTATCTGGTGACTCTGTCACGATATCTGTTCTGGTAGCCTCGCTGTAAATTCTGTGGTGTGTAGCGGATGGGTGGGTTGAGTAGTCTCCCCACATGGTGTAAGGCTGGTATGGGGGTGTATATGGATGGATTTGGGTTGGGTTTTCTGCATGCATAATATATATGTTTTGTATCTATTATGGGCCTATGGGCTTCATTCTAATTTCTGTAATAGGCTAAAGCCCAAATTAATCTGACTCTAAGGCTTGATCTGATTTGGACTATGGTTGGGTTATGTGCACACACTGAGGTTCTCCAAACTCACCCCATATTTTCATCCTTACAGGTAATCCCCAACCATAGCAGACTTGGAGCTGAGAGGGGTTCGGAGTGGCCACATGTTCTGCAAGTTCGATTTATCGTACTTTTCTTTCGTATTTTAAGTATTTATCTGATAATCGTTTTGGGTTTTAAGATTGTAATAAGGCCGCTCTTAAATTTCTTTTTCTTTTATGGTTTTATTTACTGGTTTTACTTATACTTTATCGAAACTGCTAGTTATAGGCCGCGCGGGTTTTTAATCAAATTCAATGAACATTTTCAAAACACAACAAACGTAACCAATGGATAATTAAAAGACTTAATAAACTGACTTTTCACTAGACCACTGTTTTTACAAAAATCACTTTAGTCATCTTAAAAACAAAAAAAAACACACTCAATCATAAGTCCATGTGACACGTCAGATTTGTCCATAACGCTCAGGCCGGGTTTGAGGTGTTACAATTTGCATACATTGCTCATATCACAACCCATAATTTTATGACAATACAATGATTTCATGCATAAAATTTAGACATGTTGCATTATTTACTTACAACTTACCTCGATATACAAAATGTAGGTGACTACTCAAGTTAGTCGATTTGCTTGGCCTTCCCCCAGTCTAGGTTCGAATTTGGTAAATCCTTATCTATAACAATAAAAATTCGCTACTTTAATCACCAATTTAATCTAGCAAGTCAAAAATCACAATTTTGGCAAAATAATCATTTTGCCCCTAGACCTTACCAAATGACCATTTTACCTCTAGGTTTGGAAATTGATTTTTATCGAATTTCCTTATTCACCAAGCCTAAACAAAATCTATTCACTCTTATGGCAACACAAAATTCCTAATATTTCACATAAATAACATCAACTTATCAACTTTGCAAACTAGTCCATTTTAGGTGTTTTTCTTAAACACCCTTTCACAAAAGTTGTTTATTTGACAACTAGAATTGACATTCTTCCATAAAAACCCAGCAAACAACATTTATACACTCATGACAACATTCTAAAATTTCAACCATTTTTCAAAATACACCCTTCAAAAGGTAGCTCACGCTATAAGGGTTCCAAAAATGCAAAAATATTCAAGAAAGGCTTCAAAAATCACTTACTTTTGAGTGTTAAAAATTGCTGCAATTTTGGAGCTTCAAAACCCCTCTAAAGGCTGATATTTTTGGCAAGAAGAAGAAGAAAAAGATGAAGACTTTTTCTGTTTTATTTTAATACACAACTAGTCAAAATAGTTCACCTAACACACACCAAATTTTGACTTTTCATTTCTTTTGTCTCACCATGGCTTCACATGGCCGGCCAACTCAATTAAAAGGTTTAAAGACCCCCAATTTTAGTTCTATAGCTATTTAACACCAATTGCTAACAAATCGCAACTTTTGCCTTTTATGCGATTTATTCCTTTTTCGCGATTAAGCCTACAATCGCGTAAATTAATTCATCAAAATTTTTGTGCACACTAATAAAAATACTACAACACATAAAATAATACTAAAATAATTTTCTCAAATCTCGAGTAAGTGGTTCCAAAATCACTATTCCAACTAAACCCAATTTCGGGCTGCTACATTTCGCCCCCTTAGGGATCTTCGTCCCCAAAAATCTTAACATTAAAGAGGTTCGAGTACTAATCTCTCATATTTTCCTTGGGTTCTCACTTGGCTTCCTCGACTCTATGTCTATGCCATAAAACTTTCACAAGTGCTATACTTTCGTTTCTCAATTCCTTGACCTCCCGAGCCAAAATCTTAACGGGCTCTTCACCATAGGTCATATTCGGACTTATCTCAATCTCTACCAGTGAAATCACGTGCGAAGGGTCAGAGCTGTAGCGACGTAACATCGATACGTGGAAGTCATCATGAATTTTTTCCAACTCAAGTGGCAACGCTAAACGGTATGCTACTAGTCTGATTCTCTCAGTCTGTAACAGCCCGAATTAGGGCCTATCGGAATAGTGGTTTCGAGACCATAAGTTCAAAGTATAAAATTTCATTCCATGATTATTTTTGAATTTATGGCATGATTATATGATATTGAGAAAATTTCAAGAAGGAAATTTTATGAAATTGTGATTCATTTGTCCTTTAGGACTAAATTGCATAAGATGCAAATTGTGAGTTTCTAGAAGGTTTAAGTATGAAATAGCATAAGAGAAATTATTAGAAGTCCTTATTTGAAAATTAGAACAATTTTTAGCATGATGGACAAAAATGTCCATGGAAGGGAAAAATATCAAAGAAATGACATAAGGGCATTTTGGTCATTTGGTTAATCAATGAAATAAAAAGGGAAAATATGTCAAAAATGGACTCATCTTCTCCATACAAGTGCCAAATTCTCTAAGGACTCCATAGCTAGGGTTTCTTTCATTTTCAAGCTTCAAGTAAGTGACTCTAAGTCTCGTTTTTAATTTTCTTCGTATTTTTGAAATCCTACCACTAATTTGAGCTAGGTTTATATTCAAAAATATACCCATGCATGACATACAAGTATTTTGATACCTAGTGGTAGAAAATGAAGGTTTAATGTGTAGTAAACACCATTCTCTAGGTGATTTTCCATGAAAGTCCCTATTAGGGACTAAATTGTAAAGTAAGAAAATGTGTGGTAAAAGTGTGAAATTTTAAGCAATGTGGGCTCATAAGGACACTAGTAAGTGTCGGCTAGGCTTGGGTAGCCAAGAGAATAAACACATTTCATTATATGAGCCTAGGGACTATTTTGCAAATATGTAAAAGTTTAAAGGCAAAATTATAAATTTTGTCGAAATATGAGTTATGGGCTATTTAGTCAATGTGGGTACTAAATAAGCTAAATTTGTCATTTTAGATCAAGAAACACGAAGCCCAAATCGAAACTAGGAAAAAGCAAGGTAGCAGACTAAACCGAGCATTCACCCACATTTTGGACCCAAGGTAAGTTGGATGTAATAATTTAGCTCACATGTTATGCAAATTCATTTTGATAATTTTCTATGAAATTAGGATACTCCTTGAAGTCATGGATGAATCTTGTATGAACTATGTTTAAGTTTCATGTTGATGATAACTGAGATAATGTATGAATTCTATGAGATTATTGATATGAGTTTCTATCAAGAAATGATGAAACATGATAGCGAAATTACATGCAAATGAATAAGGGTACGAAGGATACCGTAATCATGTCATGAGTAATTGTACGTCCCGTATAAGACCATGTCTGGGACATGGCATCGACACCGAACTGAGATCCCATGTAAGACCATGCCTGGGACATGGCATTGGCATCGACATGAGGTCCCGTATAAGACCATGTTTGGGATATGGCTTCGGCACCAAGATGATGTAAGGATCCCCTGTAGGACCAGGTCTGGGACATGGCATGGGCAACCGATATGAGATCCCGTGTAAGACCATGTTTGGGACATGGCATCGGTATCAAATTACGATCTTGTGTAAGACCATGTCTGGGACATGGCATCCATGTCAATGTGAGATCCCGTGTAAGACCATATCTGGGATATGGCTTCGGTATCAACTTGTGATTCCATGTAAGACCATGTCTAAGACATGGCATTGGCATCGTATCATGAGATTTGCTTACGGGTATCCTTCGATATTCCAAAAGAGGTTTTAAAGGAAGAATTAGTTCAAGTTGATTAGTTAACATGAAAGGCTAAAGTCTATGATGAGTGTTGCAGGTGCAAGTGCATAAGTAATGAGAAAAATGAAAATGTATGATACGAAATGGAGCATGATATGAGAGTGAGCAATCAATGGAGCATGATATGAGAGTGAGCAATCATGAGATTGAGTAAGGTATGAGCATGAGTAAGTCATGAGATGGAGTAAGTTATGTGAATGATTAAGAAAGCCAGTGTGGGTGTGGGTAACACTCGATCTAATAGATCTGAGTACCCCCAGTGCGGTAGACGCCACCTCGGCAAATGTCAAGCTCATAAGGGGCCTATTTTAAATGTGATTCTTTAGACGACTTCATTAGAGAGTGCCCTAAGATGGTTGGAAAAGATAAAGATCAAAGTGCAAGGTCGGGCAATGCTCCCTCTAGACTTAGACCTCAAAGAAACTCTAGAACGGGAGCAAGTAGTAAGGGCGTACCAAAGGAACAGACTGCGAGATCTGAGGGTAGAGCCCCAGTGAGGACGTACGCCATTCGCGCTAGCAAAGAGGCGTCATTACCCGATGTTATAACAAGTACATTTTCTCTTTATGAAACTTCTGTTTTTGCTTTAATAGACCCTGGATCTACCCACTCGTATATTTGCATGAAGCTAGTTCCTAGCATGAGTATGCCCGTAGAGTCTACGAAATTTGTGATAGAAGTATCTAATCCCCTAGGCAAGTTTGTATTAGTAGACGAAGTACGTAGAAATTGCCCTTTGATGATTAGAGGTCATTACTTCCCAGCTAACCTCATGCTTTTACCGTTCAATGAATTTGATGTAATTCTTGGCATGGACTGGTTAACCACTCATGATGTGGTAGTGAACTGTGGTAGAAAATACATTGAACTGAAATGTGAGAATGGTAATACTCTGCGAGTTGAATCAGATGAATCAGAAAGTTTGCCAACAGCGATTTCTTCCTTGGTTGCTCAAAAGTGCATAAGGAAGGGGTACGAAGCTTATTTTGCTTTTGTGATGAATACTAAAGAGATAGAGTCAAAAATAGATTTAGAACCAGTAGTTTTCGAGTATCAAGGTGTATTTCCAGAAGAGTTAACCAGGTTACCTTCAATTAGAGAGGTTGAATTTGGTATAGAGTTGGCTCAAGGTACGACTCCTATTTCTATAGCTCCTTATAGAATGGCTTCGATCGAGTTAGAAAAGCTAAAGGCTCAGTTACAAGATCTGACAGACAAAGGTTTTGCAAGACCAAGTTATTCTCCATGGGGTGCTCCCCATACTATTTGTGAAAAAGAAGGATGGCTCAACGAGGTTGTGCATTGATTACCAGCAACTTAATAAGGTAACCGTAAAGAACAAATATCCTTTGCCAAGGATCGACGATTTATTTGATCAGTTGCGAGTAGCCACAGTATTTTCCAAGATAGACTTGAGGTACGGGTATTATCAGCTAAGAGTTAAGGAGTCTGAGGTGCCGAAGATAGCATTTCGAATGAGGTATGGCCACTATGAGTTTCTTGTCATGCCATTTGGTTTGACCAATGCCCTTATAGTATTTATGGATTTAATGAACCATATTTTTCGGCCATACTTAGATATGTTCGTTGTGGTTTTTATTAACGACATTCTAATTTATTCACATGATGAGGATGAGCATGCTATCCATTTGAGAACAGTCCTGCAGACTCTGAGAGATAAGCAACTTTATGCCAAATTTAGCAAAAGTGAATCTTCGCTTATGGAAGTTGGGTTTTTGGGTCACATCGTTTCAGATGATGGCATCAGAGTTGACCCAAATATGATCTTGACAATTATTGAATGGAAACTACCAAGGAATGTATCCGAGGTCAAAAGCTTCTTAGGTTTGGCCAGTTATTATCGGAGTTTTGTTAAGGGATTTTCCATGATCGTCACTCCTATGACGAGATTGCTACACAAAGATGTTAAGTTCGAGTGGAACGAAATGTGCCAACAAAGTTTCGAGAGGTTAAAGACGCTGTTAACTGAAGCTCCTATTTTAGTATAGCCCGAACCAGGAAAAGAGTTTGTGGTCTACAGTGATGCTTCACTAAACGGATTGGGTTGTGTACTTATGCAAAAAGGCAAAGTGATTGCCTATGCCTCGAGACAATTGAAGTCCCATGAAAAGAATTATTCGACTCATGATTTGGAGTTGGCTGCAATAGTGTTTTTACTAAAAATATGGAGGCATCATTTATACGGCGAGTAGTGCTGAGTGTTCACAGACCACAAAAGTCTCAAGTACTTGATGACACAGAAAGACTTGAATCTACAGCAACGACCATGAGTTGAGTTACTAAAAGATTATGAGTTGGTCATCGACTATCACCTAGGAAAAGCAAATGTTGTTGCTGACACTTTAAGTCAAAAGTCCCTTTTTGCTTTGAGAGCTATGAATACAAAGTTGTCCCTAATCAATGATGGTTAGGTTTTGGCAGAAATGAGAGCTAAACCAATGTTCATCCAAGACATTTGTGAAGCATATCTAAAAGATAAACAATCGCAAGCTAAGAAAGCTCAATGTGATTCAAGTACCGATTCAGATTTCCAAATCGACTCAAATGGTTATTTAAGGTTCCAAGATCGACTTTGTGTACCAAAGGATGATGAGCTTATTCGAAGAATTTTAGGTGAGGCACATAGTAGTCAAATGTCTGTCCACCTCGGTAGTACTAAGATGTTCAATGATTTGAAGAAATGGTGTTGGTGGCCGAACATGAAAAAAGATATCTCCGAGTATGTAGCGAAATGCTTGATTTGTCAACAAGTGAAGGCAGAGCACTAAATACCCTCCAGATTACTACAGCCTATCATGATTCCCGAGTGGAAATGGGGCCGTATCACTATGGACTTTGTGACGGGTTTACCAATGACTCTGAAGAAGAAAGACTCTGTTTGGGTTGTGACTGATAGGCTTACCAATTTAGCCCATTTTATATCTGTGCGTATGGATTATTCACTCGATAAGTTGGCTGACTTGTACATTTTAAAGATTGTAAGATTACACGGAGTACCATTGTCCATCATTTCGGATAGAGATCTGAGATTCACATCACGATTTTAGGGAAAGCTATAAGAAGCTTTGTGCACAAAGATAAAATTCAACAATGCTTTGCATCCAAAGACTGATGGTCAGTCGGAAAGAGTAATACAGGTACTTGAAGACATGCTTAGATGTTCCATGTTGGAATTCCAAGGTAGTTGGGAAAAGTACCTACCTTTGGTCGAATTTGCACACAACAATAGTTTCCAGTCGAGTTTGAAAATGGCACCTTATGAGGCCTTATATGGGTGTTTGTTAGAATGCCTTTGTATTGGATAGAACTTAAGGAAAATTAGATTCACGGGGTTGATCTTGTTAAGGAAACAGATGAGAAAGTAAAAGTAATTCGAGACTGCTTGAAACTTGCTTCTGATAGAAAAAATTCATATGCTGATTTGAAACGAAATGAGATAGAGGTCCAAGTTGGTGATAGGACATTCTTGAAAGTTTCTCCGTGGAGGAAAATTTTTAGATTTGGCCGGAAAGGCAAGTTAAGTCCATGTTTGATTGGACCATATGAGATCACCGAGAGGCTAGGACCAGTAGCTTATCGGCTGGCTTTACAGCCCGAATTGGAAAAGATTCATGATTCATTCCATGTGTCCATGTTACGACGCTACCGATCGGACCCTTCACATGTGATTACCCTGACAGAAATTGAGATTCAACCGGACATGACTTATGGTGAAAAATTGGTTAAGATTTTAGCTCGAGAAGTTAAACAGTTAAGAAATAAGAATATAGACCTTGTGAAAGTACTATGGCAAAGACATGGGGTAGAAGAGGCAACATGGGAGCTTGAGGAAACCATGAGGAACCAATATCCCAGCTTATTAACCGGCAAGATTTTTGGGGACAAAAATCCTTAAGGAAGGAGAATTGTAATAGCCCGAGTTAGGGCCAAGTCAGAATAGTGGTTTCGAGACCACAAATTTGAATTAGAAAATTTCATTCCATTATTATTTTTGAATTTATGGCATGCTTGCATGATATTGAGAAAATTCCATGAAGGAAATTTTATTAAATAGTGATTAATTTGTCATTTAGGACTAAATTGCAAAAGATGCAAATTGTGAGTTTCTAGAAGGTTTAAGTATGAAATAGCATAAGAGAAATTATTAGAAGTCCTTATATGGCAATTAGACCAATTTTTAGCATGATGGACAAAAATGCCCATGGAAGGGAAAAATATCAAAGAAATGACATAAGGGCATTTTGGTCATTTAGTTAATTCATGAAATAAAAAGAGAAAATAAGTCAAAAATTGACTCATCTTCTCCATGCAAGTGTCGAATTCTCTAAGGACTCCATAACTAGGGTTTCTTTCATTTTCAAGCTTTAAGTAAGTGACTCCAAGTCCCGTTTTTAATTTTCTTTGTATTTTTAAAATCCCTAAAGCTTAATCTAGTTATTTCTACGACTAATTTGAGCTAGGGTTTATATTCAAAAATATACCCATGCATGACATGCAAGTATTTTGATGCCTAGTGGTAGAAAATGAAGGTTTAAAGTGTAGTAAACACCTTTCTCTAGGTGATTTTGCATGAAAGTCCCTATCAGGGACCAAATTGTAAAGTAAGAAAATGTGTGGTAAAAGTGTGAAATTATGAGCAATGTGGGCTCTTATAGACACTATTAAATGTCGGCTAGATTTGGGTATCCAAGAGAATAAGCACATTTCATTATACGAGCCTAGGGACTATTTTGTAAATATGCAAAAGTTTAGGGGAAAAATTATAAATTTTGCAGAAATATGATTGATGGGCTATTTAGTCAATGTGGGTACTAAATAAGCTAAATTTGTAATTTTAGATCAAGAAACACGAACCCCAGACTGAAACCGGGGAAAAAGCAAGGTTGCGGACTAAACCGAGCATTCACCCACATTTTGGACCCGAGGTAAGTTGTATGTAATAATTTAGCTCACATGTTATGCAAATTCATTTTGATAATTTTCAATGAAATTATGATACACCGTGAAGTCATGGATGAAATCTTGTATGAACTATGTTTAAGTTTCATGTTGATGATAATTGAGATAATGTATGAATTCCATGAGATTATTGATATGCGTTTCCATCAAGAAGTGATGAAACATGAAAGAGAAATTACATGCAAGTGAATAAGGGTATGAAGAATACCGTAATCATGTCATGAGTAATTGTAGGTCCCATATAAGACCATGTCTAGGACATGGCATCGGCATCGAACTGAGATCCCATGTAAGACCATGTCTGGGACATGGCATTGGCATCAACATGAGGTCCCGTATAAGCCCATGTCTGGGATATGGCTTCGGCACCAAGATGAGGTAAGAATCCCCTATAAGACCATGTCTGGGACATGGCATGGGCAACCGATATGAGATCCCATGTAAGACCATGTTTGGGACATGACATCGGCATCAGAGTACGATCTCGTGTAAGACTATGTCTGGGACATGGCATCGACATCAATGTGAGATCCCGTGTAATACCATATCTGGGATATGGCTTTGGCATCGACTTGTGATTCCATGTAGAACCACGTCTGGGACATGGCATTGGCATCGTATCATGAGATTTGCTTACGGGTATCCTTCGTTATTCCAAAAGAGGTTTTAAAGGAAGAATTAGTTAAAGTTGATTAGTTAATGAAAACGGCTACAGTCTATGATGAGTGTTGCAGGTGCAAATGCATAAGTAATGAGAAAAATGAAAATGTATGATACGAAAAGGAGTATGATATGAGAGTGAGCAATTCATGAGATTGAGTAAGATATGAGCATGAGTAAGTCATGAGATGGAGTAAGTTATGTGAATGATTAAGAAAGCCCGTGATATTTTTCTATGATGCTTACTTAGATAAATGTCTCATGATTCTTATTGCTATTTTATTTAATGCAACTTACTAAGTATTTTTATACTTACTCTTTCATTTTTTCCTCTCCATATAGATTTGTCGATATTAGCTCGGGGATCACTCGAAGCTGGAGCTCGAAACCACACTATCAATGAATTCATTTTGGTATAATGAAGTTAGCCATTTTGTTTATGGTATGTATAGGATGTTGAATTGTGTTGATAAGTGTCATTTTGTAATAGCCATATAAATTGGATAATATTGCTTAAGTGATATTTATGCAATGAAGATGAAATTCATGTTATGCATGTTAGCAGGTGAGTGCCACAATGATGAATGTTTTAGTGTATGTTTATGTATTGATTTGTGAGATATAGTTGGTATGAATTGGTATTGTTCTGGTTTAGCTTCAGGGTGGCAAAAAGGCTTGGAAAAATAGCCTATAGTTGTCCACACGGTTGGGCACACGGGTGTGTGTTTAGGCCGTGTGTGACACACACTCAGCCCCCATAGGCATGTTAATAGATCGTGCGTCCCCTGCATCCAAATTAGCTAAGTCAGTATAGAACATGGGCTGAGCACACAGGCGTGTGCCTTGGCTGTGTGCACCCCTAATGGTTATAGTGTTCAAGTCAGAATACTCCACAGGTTGTTGACACGGGTGTGTCTAGGCCGTGTGTTAGACACGGGCCATAGGAATGGGCGTGTGTCTAAGTCGTGTCAAAATCTCTACAGGTTGAATTTAAGAAAAAATAAATCCCACACGGGCGTGTCCAATCCCACACCGGCATGTGGCCCTGTTTTAGGTAAAAAATTTCTAAGTGCCCGAAAGCTCTCGAATCGGTTCCGAAGCACACCCGATGTATGTTTTAAGCCTCGTAGGCCAATGATAAGGTTATGAAGGGAATGAATGAAAGGTTTTAAAAAGGAAAAGAAATTTTATAGCTTGAGTTTACATGATTAAGCATGATTAGGTGCGGCAATGCCCCGTACCCCATCCTAGTGTCGGACTCGGGTAAGGGGTGTTACACGGACACCTCATATGGTCCAATAAACCGTGGACTTAACTTGCCTTTCCTATCGAATCGAAGGACTTTCTTCCATGGGGAGACTTTTAAGAACACTATCCCTGACTTGAAACTCGATCTCTTTTTGTTTCAAATCCAGTAAGATTTCTGTCTATCTGAGGTGGCTTTCAAGCAATCTCGATGTAACATACCTTACCCGGGTTCGATGTCGGAACCTCGTACGAGGCATTACCGGACAATAACACAACCAATCATACAAAACAGAGACATAAAATTTCATTCCAATTTAAAACCTTTGCATAATATATCATACAATCCTTAAAATGGACCTACGGGGCCCAAAACATAGTTTGGGAGTGGTCCGGGAACAAATCGAGAACTTAGAAAAATTTTGGAAGATTAAGTCAAAAACAGGACACACGCCCATGTGACACAGGGACACGCCCGTGTGGGCAGGTCATGTGGTCACACACGCCTGTGTCCCCTACCCGTTTTGAATTCTTGGAAAATTATTTTTCATTACGAACCTACAGGGGTTTTCACATGGTAGAGCACACGCCTGTGTCCTTGTCCCGTATCCTTCACACGGCCTCAACACGCTCGTGCTCTCACCACGTGTGAAAAATTGGGGTACTCTATTTATGACGTCAGTGTGCAAATTTGGTCACACGGCCACGGGACATGCCCGTCTGACCAGGTCGTGTGACGTCCTTATTCTCCAAAAATTTCATGCAAGCTTCACACGCCCTGTACACATAGCCGTGGTGGCTGGCCATGTGGCCCAATGTTAGGCTATTTTCCAAGCTATCTTTTTCCCTAAAACACCTACAAACTTTACCAATTTTAACACCACACACCATACACTTTTTTAGGCATCTAAATGACCACATTCAACCATCAATTATCCATTTCAATTCATCCACACACAAGCACTCTAAGCATTTCGTGAATTACCTCATAAGGATATATGTAAAAACTAATACCATCATTGGCCATATCACATGGCCTTAATTACAAACAACTTATCAAATGACAATTGCCACAATATAGCCAAACTAACATGACACTTACAACACTACTAAGTCCCTATACATGCCATAGTTTCAAAAGAATTCATGTTACAATACCAAAAGAACGTTGTGGATAATGTGGGTGATGCTCCGACGCTTCCCGATCTCCGAGCTAGCTTGACTACTCTATAAGACAAATAAAAAGAGAAAGAAGTAAGCTTTAAGAAGCTTAGTAAGTCTATATGCAAAAATAATAACATCATACCAACTCTCTTAATAACTACAAATCATATCATCACATATCAACTTACCACCAAACCTTACCAATACCATATACATACCAAGCACATTATTTACATACACCTAAGTTCACATGCACCCATGCACACATATACACTTTCCCACATTTTCACTGGCTTATAAATACACCTGCACTTACACACCACATAACCACACAAGTCTCTTTTAGTAAGCTTTCCCGTTGAACCCTTCGAAATAACATCCGATACTCAGGGGTTTCAGGACATAGCTCCACTAACACATAATCTGGCTCTTGTGTGCGCATAGCGAACTCTCAATATCACCCATATGACCTAGCCATTATGTAACACCCCTTACCCGAGACCGTCGCCGGAGTTAAGCATGAGGCGTTACCAAACTTACCTTACTAGTTCAGGGCATAAAAATTGCTTTTAAAATTAATTCATTCACATTCATCAAATATATCCCTAAAATAGGCCCTGGAGGCCCTAAACATCCAATTGGAATGGTTCAGGACCAAATCAGGAACATTTAAAAATTTTATGATTACTTACATAAATTAAAACAATTTATTTCACTGTTCATAAATAAAATTGTCCAACTGTGTAACAGTCACTAAATTAATTATAACTTGAGTTACAAAACTCAATTTAAATCCGTAACTTTTCCCTGAAACTAGACACATATATCTTCTTACCATAATTTTTCCAGAATTTTTGGTGTGGCCAATTAGTACAGTTTATTAGTTAAATGTTCCCTTGTTTCGCAGCCCAGCTGACCTGACCTCTCTTCACTAAAAATAAATTATCTCATAGTACAATTTTTAGTGAATTTCTAAAATCAGAACAGGGGATCACAAATTTAAATATATCAAAATATGGACTTTCTCCGCTTGCTCTGTTTCTTTCCTATGAAAATAGACTCAATAAGCTTTAATTCTATATCTCATTCACCATTTAATTCCATTTCTACAATTTTTAGTGATTTTTTCAAAATCACGTCACTGCTGCTGTTCCAAAACTGTTTCCTGGCCAACTTTTACTCTTTCATAATTTCTTTACATAAACTATCATTTAGGCATACATAACATCAAAACATGTTTTTAATTAGCCATTTCAATAGCTAATCATTATCAAGTATTCGCATGTCATTCTTTAATCGTATCATAAAGACATACACGCAAAATAGTCAAGTCCCTATACATGCCATAACTCAAACATTTCAAATTACAAAATACCGAGATAGCCTTTGATAGTGTGAGACGAACTCCGACGTCCTTACGATCTCCGAATTGGCTTGGCTACACTATAAAAGAGAGAAAGGAAAAGGAGTAAGCTACAATGCTTAGTAAGTTTACAAGTAAATAAATGACAACATTCACCAAGTATAAATATACTCATATTATACCATCAACTAACAAAATCTTTACTTTACTTCTCCACTTACTCTTTAACTTTCCTGTTTATCATTCCTTTACCTGAACTTTCTTGTAACCTGTATATTAGCCCAATGAACCGTTTGGAATACCCAGGATACTTGGGTTTTCCTACCTGATAATAGCCTACCAATGCCATGCTCTAGGCATGGTCTTAGATGGGATGTTCCCTGTCCTGCCAAAGCCATATATCTGATATGGCTTACATGGGATGTTCCTGAACTGTCTCAACCTGCCAATGCCATATGTCTGATATGGACTTACATGGGATGTTCCTCAACTGCCTCAACTCGAAATATCATGACATTCCGTATCCCATACATTCCTAAGGTTCAAACAAGCTTTCTGATACTTTTTCTCTGTTACCTCATCTTTGATTCAACTTGGAATATTCTCATAAAATAAGTGTATATATGCTAGAAATTAACAACATTAATATAAAATATCGAAATATTTCATTTATTTACCTTAAACTTACCTTGGAGCAAAATACGATCAACTTGACAACTTAATCTTCTACCTTTTTCTTTCTTCGGTCTATCCCTAAATTTCATTCTTCTTGATTATGGAGCTTGGAAGCTCGAAACAAACCCTAGCTATAGTGGTACATAAGGTTCAGTTTAACACCCCTATCCTGTAACCGTCGCCAGAATAGGTAAGGGGCATTGCCGGACTTGTAACACAATTTGGAACAGTAAAATTTAACTTTTATCAAACATCATCTCAATTCAATAATATCAAGCATTCAGATTCATAGCATGCTTAAAACGAGCATATACAATTTTAATTACACAACGGGGACTAATTTAATAACATATAAAAGACATAGGAAAACTTATGAAATAGGGTCACACGGTCAAGTCACACGCTCATGGGCTCTGACCGTGTGGCTCAAAATAGGTTTGGTTTAAGCCATTTTCACAGCTCTTATGTCATGAGCCTACAAGCATCATTTGCATAACATGTTCAAGTATATATATCATCTATACCAAAATGCCAATTAACAAAACTATCACAAGATGAATACATCATATACTACTTCTAAATCAAATTTTTCACTCAAGCAATATCACATAGCTTGATCAAAATTCAACAGATTGTATCTCATTCATATACACAAGTGACCATATAATTCAACTTATTAACTAGCCTATACATGCCATATTACCCCATATCAAAGAGTTCAAAAATACCAATTACCCCCTAGATAGTGTGATGAAATCTTCGATGACTTCCAACCCGAGCGAGCATTTGAATCACTATAAAATACAGAGAATAAACAGGGTAAGCTAATAAGCTTAGTAAATTTGTATAATTAACAACACTATATAAAAGATTTAACAATTAGCTTTTCATTTTAAGCAATTTGATTGCTTTTGAACCAGCCTTATTTAATTCAATATTTATTTCCTTAATAGTCATGTAACTCATGCGTAATTTATCACATCTACTCACGTATCACATAAATTTATCAACGTCACTTACTTGTCGAGTATTACACATATACCTGTACTGATTCGTATCCTCGTTTCTATTTTCACATCGTCATCTTTTCAGTTAAATCAATGAAACTAACATTGAATACTTAGTATCTTGCTCATTAAGAACCATATACTTGTTAGCCATCTATACTTATACCATATAAATATTACCTATTCATATTTCATCAAAACATCATGAGTAAAAACAATAAGCATTTAAATTCACATAATATTCATATCAATTTATTTCCATTCAAATGACCTGGAACACATTCATATAACGGATAACTGAATTATATCTGTATGACTTCAATTCATCAGTAAGAACAATAGTTCATCCATTCACGAGGAAGGAACCAAACTTATAATGTCTATTTAATATCTAATTCATCTCTCATTTCATTTATACCCATCAAATATCTCATATAAGATTTCATCTTGTAACTTATATAATTCATGTAACACATCATCTTTATAATTCGTTCACTCGTATAGCAGTCAATTCATGTAAATCATGTAACCTGTATAACATATATTCATGTAATTCGTATAGCATGTAAATCATGTATAC
Source organism: Gossypium stocksii (assembly GCA_020496765.1). Lineage (NCBI taxonomy): Eukaryota > Viridiplantae > Streptophyta > Magnoliopsida > Malvales > Malvaceae > Gossypium > Gossypium stocksii. The sequence goes on from CM035624.1 coordinate 52,503,502, forward strand.
CAAGTATTATGTATCATGTACACATATACTTGTAACATATAATCCATGTAACTTATATTTCATTTAGCATATAATCTCATATAAATCATGTAACATATATCACGTACTTCTTATATCTCTTATAACATTTACTTTATATATTACAAATCGGTAAATTACCAGTTGATCCATTTAGAATTAGATAGGATACACGGATAATCACACATACCATACAATGCCAACATCCCAGTCGTAGTCTTACATGCAATCACATATCGATGCCATATCGGCATAAAGTATGATAGGCATAAAGCTTATAATAATTCACTGACATAAAGCCTGCTAGGCACAAGCCTGTATCACACATCGGCACAAGGCCTACTTGGTTCAAAGCCTGATTTAATACACCGGCAAAAAGCCTGCTAGACACAAAGCCTAATTTAATAAACTGGCATAAAGCTTGCTAGACACAAAGCCTGATTTAATACACCGGCATAAAGCCCGCTAGGCACAAAGCCTAATTTAATACACTGGCATAAAGCCTGCTAGGCACAAAGCCTGGTTTAGTACACCAGCACAAGGCTTGCTAGGCTCAAAGCTCGAATATCACTGTTATAAAGTCATCTTATACATAATTCATATTTTGAAAATTCTAGCTATTCCATAAAGTTCATACAGACTTTCAAACGTCGTAACTTAGTCGAATTAAACTCAAATATATTAATTCCATGCATAATCATATTCAACTATCTCAATTGTAACTCTATAAAATTCAAAATAGCATATTAAACTAATTTAAATTCAAAATTAATGATATTTAATATAACAATTTCTCAATTCATATATTTTCAATTCAATTAAAACATATATATTCAAATGCTCAGTTTGCATATGCCATGTTTATTATCCAACTGAATTCCTGCACATATATAACATCTATAACATTTTTTTTATTTCAAGTACCAATTCATCCTATATCACATTTACTCGTATAGTTCTTGTACTATATAATATATTTAATCATATAATCATGCATTAGGAAACTTGTATTCAGATACTTGTAACATATAATTTTTTTTGTATCAATTAATCATAAAATTCGGTGGCAGCATCATATTCATTGAACCGATAATTTTAGTAAATTATTCATTATGCATACATATATATATATATATTCAATTTAAATAATTACACATATCTAACAGTTCGATTTTTTTTGCTATACGAACTTACCTCGTAATACGTCGACTATTCGTCTACTTTCTATTTTCCTCGATCTAATTCCGATAATTGTTTCTCTTGATCTAAATGAGCTTAATAAGCCATGGCCGAATGAAAGCTATAAAAATGGTGATTTTCTCTTGTTAGAATCGGCATGAAGAAGGTGATAAAACATAATATGGTTTTGTTATTATATTAATTTACATATAATTATAAAATGTCAAAATTAACCTTAATTTAAACAACCAAAATCTTTAATAAAAATGTCCACTACTGTCCATATATATATATATAAAATAGTATATTTACCATGCAAGGACTCCCATTTATAAAGCCAAAGTCAAATAGGTCACTTTAATAATAGAACTCATATTTATCGCTTCTCGCGATTTAGTCATTTTTACCGAATTAACTAGTTAATCGGTAAAATTCCTTTATGAAACTTTCACACCGTAATACTATCATGCTGTAAAACAAATAAAATAATAAAATAAATATTTTGAATCGGTTAAGTGGTCCCAAAACCACTCGTTCCAATTAGGGTCTAAAACGGGCTGTTACATTAAGCCACTTGAAGAAGATGATAGCAATTTTGCCATCCTTTTCCCTTTTAATTCCTTTTAATTACCAAATGACTAAAATGACATTCATTAAAACCTTGGTTATTTCTACCTATGTATATCCCTTTTTTTCCGTGAAAACCTAATGGTATAATTACCATTTAAGGACCTCTACTTCAATTATGCTCTTCAATTTAATCCTTTCATATCTATAACTAATATTTATCAACTTTTGCAATTAAGCCCTAATAGGCAAATTAAACACGCAAATCATGAAAATTTCTATCAATATTCTAACACGTGCATCAAATCACTCGGTAAATCATAAAAATTAATCGGAATAATTTTTTCTATCTCGAACTCGTGGTTTCGCAACCACTGTTCCGTTTAGGCCCTATTCCGGGATGTTACACATTAAATCTCGTAGCTCTCATGTCTACATGGTGTCAAACACTCAGAACCACACATGCGACCTAACTACATATAACATAGCTCTCGTGTCTACAAGATGTACCCTCGGTACCATACATGCGACCTAGCTATTTTTAACCCGTAGCTCTCGTGTACACATGGTATACACCCAGTATTACACATGTGAACTAGATACTTATGAAATCATTATCTCGTAGCTCTCTTGTACACATGGTATACACACCGTATTACACAAGTGACCTAGCTACCACATAGCATCTCGTAGCTCTCTTGTACACATGGTGTCTTACCCTTGGAACCACATATGTGACCTAGCTAAACATTATCCGTATCATTCATTTTCTGAAGGTTCATTTGGGGACTCCAAATTTCCATAATTCTCAAAATTATAAAAATCATCCAACACTACCCATAACATACATTAAAACTATTCTTATGAAATTCGAATCGATGTATCACTTACATATAAACTTACCTTGATAACAAAAAGCGATAATTTGCAATTTAGTTCGAAATCTTGCCCTTGCCTCGGTCAAGGTCGATTCCTCGATCTTCTCAATCTATAATGACACATTTAGCTCTTTTAATAGCTACATTATTCAAAATAGTCCAAAATCTTCCTAGCAAATTTTGCAATTTGACCCCTAACTTTTTAATTTTACTCTTTAGTCCCTAGGCTCGGTTTCTAACTTTCATTAAATTTTCATACATTCCAAGCCTAGCTGAATCACTTTTCCTCTTATAGCAACCCCTAATATCCATCATTTCACAATTTCTGCACATAATATTTCACCTTTTACAATTAGGTCATTTTTACAAATTTCACCAAAAATCACCTAGTAGAAGTTGTTCATCACACTTTAAACTTTCATATTCTACCACTGGCCATCAAAATACATGCATATCATTCGTGGGTAATATTTTAAACATCAACCCTAGCTTGAAATAGTGGTAGAAATAGCTAGAGCAAGTTACGAGGATTTCAAAAATACGAAGAACATTAAAAACGAGGGTAAGAGATACTTACAATCAAGCTTGAAAGATGAAAGAAACCCTAGCTATGGCTTCTTGATAATTTCAGCCAAGGTGGAAGAAAGATGGGCAAAATTTTGGCTTATTTTCCCTTTTTATTTCTTTTATTAACTAATGACCAAAATGCCCTTCATTAAAAACCTTTGATATTCCATCATTCCTTGGGTCCGAACTAAGTTAAATGGCCTAATTACCATCTAAGGACCTCTACTTTAAAAATTCCAATTCAATCAAGTACCTCTATGGATTAAAACCCATATTTTTCACCTATTGCAATTTAGTCCAACCTATCAAATTGGACATGCAAACAATAAAATTCATGCACCAAAATTTCATATAATTATTTAAGCACCCAATAAACATCAAAACTCAATCAGAAAATTTATTTTAGACTTCAGATTCATGGTTTTCAAACCACTATTCTGTTTAGCCCTTAATGCGGGCTGTTACAACTCTCGCCCTTTAGGGATTTTCGTTCCCAAAAATCTTATCGGTAAATAGGTTTCGGTACTGTTTCCTCATAGCTTCCTCCAGCTCCCACATAGCCTCTTCCACACCGTGCTTTTGCAACAATACTTTCACCAAGGTTACACTTTTGTTTCTCAATTGTTTGACCTCTCGAGTCCTCTTCGTATGTCATGTCCGGCCGAATTTCAATCTTCGTAGATGGAATCACATGCGAGGGATCCAAACGATACCATCGTAACATTGACACATGGAACACATTATGTATTTTCTCCAATTCTGGCAGTAAAGCCAACTGATCTGCCACTTGTAACACCCCAAACCCAGCCCGAATGTTATGGCCGAATCTAGCAGCATCACATTGAAGGGTGAATTGAAAATCTAATGTCGTTGAAATGCCTTGAAAACATTTAATTGTTCATGATTTAAAACAATGTTTACACGATGTATCTCTATATTTTCAAAACCAACCTTGTACAAGAGGTACTTTAGTTAAAACGAAAACTAGAGAGAACTTGCATATTCGTAAGTTTGGAGTAAAACCTTGAGTTGTCATTTGAAAACCTTAGTTTTTATATTTAAAGTTAATTTCTCATATTTCAGTTATAGCGAAAGCTCTATCTTTGAAAACATTTGGTTAACATAAGATATTATCCCCTTTTTTAGAAAACAAGTCTTAAAATTAAAAGTTGAGCAACCAACGAAATAATATCCGAAACCTAAATAAAAACCAGAGAATTGCCTTATTACAATAAAATCTTTCAAAAAAACAAATATTAAATAATGTAAAATAAAATACTGAAATTTAAAACTACTCGTAGTTTGGCCACCATCGAGTCCTCCCATACGTCGAACCACCTACTAAGGATCACCTAAAAAATTAAAAAGAGAGGGTAAGTTTGCAAAAACTCAGTGTGTACAACCCTCGTCGATCATATAACATGCATCAATCAATTTGGGCCTAAGCCCAATACAATAACGGTGGCATTTGGGCCTTAACCCATAATAGCCTCAGTTGGGCCAAAGCCCATATCACAATCAATATCAACATATGCAATGCCCAATTAACCTATCCAACCCTGCACTCCGTATCCTTTCCAACCCTACACTCTTGCGGGGATTTAAACGACCCACACATCCCTACACTCCAACGTAGCACCGGTTGCGGCACTAACCAATGTTACAGCAGAGCTGTCAATCATAAAATAGGCTTAAATCCATCAGTGGATCCACAGTCGTTAAGCGACCATGCAACCCTAACAATTATGCTTCCTCCAATCAATATTCCTATCCCTCATGCAGCATAATATCACCTTAATGCAAACATATCATAAATGGCATACAATAACAATCATATAACTTGTAGGGCTTTTGGGCCCACCTGGCCCATTTCGGCCTATTTGGCCTAAAACCAGCCCGAGTCCATGAGGTTGCTCATGGGGCCACTATCAATATATCGACTTTTCCACACTAGCGTTCGTGGGCCCATGTGGCAGCCATTGCCATTCTTTCGACTTCTCGGCATATCGGGATTTCAAGATTTAAGAATTTTAGGATTTCAAGATTTTGGCATTTCGGCATTTCGAGATTTCAGCATTTTGGGATTTCAAGATATCGACATTTCGGGATTTGGCATCTTAGGATTTCATGATCTATAGCTTGAGTGGTGTGTAAAAACCTTTGACTTTTCAGCCGACTATTAGAGGCAGGGTAGAAATACACACCTTATCATGTAGAGTATTAAGTATTCACGATCGTCAGAACCTATTCAAACAAAACAACAATTAATCTCTTATCACATAGTACTAGAAAAACTCTTAACAACCACTTAACCGAGAGATTGACTACCACTTGCCTTGACTAGATTGGTCGACTGCAATTTGCCTACTTAATCCAAAGTTTGATGCAGTCACCCTTCCGCATCTGGGCAGAAAGTCCCGAACCACTGACACCTTAAGCCGCTTAAACTTGGGAGAAGAGACTACACGCTCAATTTCAGCTGACACCTTTGCCATTACTTTGTCACTAGCACCCCCATTTCCCATCTAAAGTTTGATAAGAAAACAAACTTTGCCAAATCAAAATAGAGATAGAGAGAAAGAGTTCGGGAAAAAAACTAGATTTAATTAGAAGTGGAGAGTATAATCACCTACAAACACAAGGTATTCGGTCATGCTAAACAAATGAGAAAGGGAGAGGATGGAAAGGTTTGGCTTAGAGAGAAAAGAAAAGAAAAGATGAAGGGATTATAATGAGAAAAGAAGGGTTCAATTTTAGAGAAAAAGAAGCAAAAAAATCAAAAGTAAGCAGAGGCAATTCGGCAATACCAAAGAAGTCAGAACAATTTGACACTTTAGGATCTTAAGTGAAAGACTAAATTAACACCAGATAAGAGCCCAAACATGATTCCCCTTAAATTATTACCCTAATTGCCGTATGTACACCCCTAAAAACCACCTTAGCCGAATTTTTGCCTTCCCCAAAATCCTCAATCGGTTACAACTCTTCTCCACACTGAACTCCTAGATTTTCTCCCCTAAATTCTCCTCCTTATCTCCAACTACCACCTTATCCCCTAAATCTCCCTTCCTTGATCATTCAAAACTTCATCCATCAGAACTTTACTGCAATACAAACTCTAACCATCTATGCTACAAAATAACACCTCCCTTGCTCCTTCCAAGACTTGAACCTCAGACCTCTTCCCATACTTGTAACGCCATATACCACTACACTACAACTCTTTTTGTCTCACAATTCCAACCCAATTTCTTTTAAAGCCTACTTGCTAGCACCAAGGTTCATTTAGAGGAAAACCAAAATTTTTGCTAAAGCCTAGATTTGTGTAACACCCCAAACCCGGCCCAGAAGTTAGGCCCGAATCTGGCGTGTCACATTGAAATGTTTTTTGAAAACCTTATTTTCATTAAAAACTCTTCTTAAAAATTATTTCCATTTAAACCTTGCATAAAATCTCAAATTTTGTTTGCTTATTTTCAAAACGTGGTTTATTAAAAACTATTCTCTTGTAAAATGTTATTACCCTTTTAAACCCTATTTGTAGCAAAAGCTTTATTTAAAAGAAACAGATTTACGAAAAGAAATGTTTTAAGAAAAACAGTTAACATTTTAGAAAATTGTGATTTACCTCTAACAGATATAAATCAAAGTAAATAAAAAAACCCAAAGTTAAAATTCAAAAATTATAAAGGCCTTATTACAACTCAAAACCAAATTAAAGTACTCATGAATAATTTAATAGAAATATAGAAGTAGATGTGTAGCCTTCTCTGAGTCCCTCGCAGCTCCGATCCATCTAAGGCTGGAAATTGCCTGAAATGTTCATAAACGGGGTGAGTTTGCAAAAACTCAGTGTGTAATCCCCTTATTAGAGTAACAGTCAGTAAATAGAAACATAAACAGAAACAAATTCAATCTGGGCTGGAGCCCTTTAACAGAATCAGGTGGGCCTAAGCCCTATTCAATATCGGTGGCCTTTGGGCCTTAGCCCATAATGGCCTCAGTTAGGCCTGAGCCCATATCATATTAATATCATATGTATGCAATGCTCCCATACCAATCCAACCCTGCACTCCATTTTCCCTTCCAATCCAACACTCCTGTGGGGATATAAATATCAACCCACCCATCCCTACACTCCAATGGTAGCATCAGTTGCGGCATTAACTCAATCGTTGCAGCAGAGCTGCTAGTCAAATAATGGGCTTAAAAGCCACCGGTGGATCCACGATCGTCAAGCGACTATGCGACCCTTACATATCTTCCTTCGTATCAAAATCCCCGCCCAAATGCAACATAATATCTCATGAATGCACCATAATACACAAATGACATACAAATCATACATATATCACATAAGGGCATTTTAGTCATTTTTTCCTTAGGTATATCGGTTATCATCTCATCGTGGGCCCAAGTACACATTCTAGTCCATTAACAATTTCATATTTATCCGGAGCATTTAAGTTAATATTATGAAAGATACAAATTTACTGGGCCTAAAAGCCCATTACATAGCCTAAGGTGGGCCCATACATTAATATGTATATCACATAGCATGCTTACGAAAGATAGTCACATTCATAGCTTAAAACAATTCCAAAACAGTTACCTACCCTCGAGGGCATAATCGTAATTCTAACCTACAGGGGTATTTCGATAATTTTACCCTATAGGGGTATTTTGGTAATCTTACACTATAAGGGTATTTCAATAATTTTGCAATCTGAGGGTATTTCGATAATTTTGCAATCCAGGGGTGTTTCGATAATTTTCCACAAATTGGGGGTATTTAGGTAATTTTACGAATTAGGGGTATTTCAGTACTTTCGTAATTCGAGGGTATTTCAAAAATTTTGCAAATCAGGGGTATTTCTATAATTTTGTAATTCGAGGGTATTTTGGTAATTTTGCAAATCAAGGGTATTTTGATAATTTCTCAAAGTGGGGGTATTTCTATAATTTTGTAAACCAGGGGTATTTTGGTAATTTTGCAAACTGAGGGTATTTCGATAATTTTACAAATCAAGGGTATTTTGGTAATTTTGCAAATTAAGGGTATTTTTCTAATTTCTTAACACTATGGGTCTAATTAAGCACCTTGCCCGTCAACAAGTCTTCGTTGGCTAAAGTGAACAGATACTATGCTCTAGGTAGGATTCCAAAGAAGAGGAGGTGAGTCATTAAGACCGCTTAAGTACCAAGCTCTCCCTAGATCCAATCCTAGACATGCATATACCTATTGCCACTTCAACCCTATGACTTGTCCACAGTCACACTTAATTGATTAATTAAGTTTTATGCCTGCTTAAACAATTATTAGATATTAGCCCAAAAGTCCACTACAAAACCCTAACGAGTCCGCATACATTTATATAGCCCATCAGGCCCAATCACATTTATATGGCCCATCAGGCCTATTCACATTTATACTGCCCCTCAGGCCCAAATCTATTCCAAGCCATACAACCCACTTAATCAGCTCGTCATTTATTACCAATCTACCAATTTTTACTTATCTAAGCCTATGGGCCCATTTGGCCCATTCTGGCCTATCAAATAAGGGTTAAAAGTACACACCTGATAGGAATCTAAAGTTTATCCGCGCTTCGAACACTACTATGCCCAGAAGCCTACACTAATCACACCCTTGACTCCTAAGGAGTGTGTTGACCAACTTCGGTCACCACCACCGTGACCTAACGGCATACAGACCAATGAATGATCCAACGCCTAACCCAATGAACACGCCACAAAGTGAAAGGGATAAGCCAAGAAAAGTATCCTACTCCACTCATGGTTTGCTCTATTTCAAGCCAGCTCCTCACCTATTCTCATGTTAGCTTCCCAATGTGGGATTCTCCATCAATCCCCCAAAACTAAAGCATTAGCAAAATAATCAACCTGTGCGTGCAAAGGGATTCAAACCATAGTCCTCTCAATAACCATGTCACGCCACCACCACTAGGACACAAGCTCCTTTGTGCCATAATTCCAATACATTTAACTTTAAAGCCCGCCTACTCACTTCCAGATTTATTTTAAAGAAAAACCAAAATAAATTGCAAGAGCCAAGACTTGAACCTTGGACCCCCTTGCTTCTTTTATAGCGTCACTTCCTTATCCCCTGAGTGGCGCCACTTTGCCATTACACCACACTCCTTTTTATGTCATGCTTTCAGAAAAAATATTCTTAAAGCCTACCCACTAACGTCAAGGCTCCCATAAGAGAAAAACATAGATTTTTGCTAAGGCCCAGGTTTGAACCTAGGACTTCTCCAACACTCTCAAACCTCGTATGGCTCGCGAAGCTAGGTTTGTCCATAGCCACGTGTATGACACAGTCGGTCCACTAATTCCTGTAAGTCCAAAGACAATGACCTGTATGGGCTCACAAGCCTATTGGGCCCACACGGCCCATTCTTCCAGGCCCAATTTCAAGGCGTTACAATTTGAACCCAGAACTTCTCCAACACTTCTCAAAACACTTAATCACACAAGTAGGCATTAATCATGCCATTTTCTTTCTCACATATATTTTTAGGGGTTCCCCTACTCAAGGCCTAATTCTTCTAGGCTCAAATTCGGGGTGTTACACCACTGGCCCTATTCTTTCTATAACCTCATACAGCCCGATCAAACGTGGACTTAATTTGCCCTTCCAGCCAAATCTCAGTATTTTCTTCCACGGTGACACCTTCAAAAATACTTTATCACTAACTTGAAATTCAATCTCCTTTCTTTTTAAATCAGCATAAGACTTTTGCCGATCAGAAGCATCTTTCAAACAATCTCAAATTACCTTCACTTTTTCCTCGGTCTCCCTAACCAAATCAACACCATGTATCTATTTCCCACTCAGCTCAGTCCAATATAATGGAGTTCGACACTTTCGGCCATACAACGCCACATACGACGCCATCTATATACTTGACTGATAATTGTTGTTGTAGGCGAATTCTACCAAAGGTAGATACTTTTTCCAACTACCCACAAACTCTAAAACACAACATCGAAGCATTTCTTCAAGAACTTGTATTACCCTCTCAGATTGGCCATCAGTCTGCGGGTGAAATGCAGTACTAAAATTCAATTTTGTATGTAGCGCCTCTTACAACTTCTTCCAAAATCTCGAAGTGAACCTCAGATCTCTGTCTAATATAATAGATATGGGTACTCCATGTAATCTCACAATTTCAGCGATATATAATTCAGCCAATTTATCAAGTGAGAAATCAACACGTACTGGAATAAAGTGAACCGACTTCATCAATCTAATAATAATGACCCATAAATCATCTTTCTTTTTCAGTGTCAAAGGCAAACCTATCACAAAGTCCATCATTATCTTGTCCCACTTCCACTCGGGGACCATTATGGGTTAAAGTAAACCCAAACGTATCTGATGCTCAGCCTTCACTTGCTAGCAAATTATACACCTTGTTACAAACTCTGAAATTTCCTTTTTCATGCCCGGCCACCAATACAGTTTCTTTAAGTTATTATACATCTTAGTACTACTAGGATGCCCTGATAAACACCCACTATGCATCTCATGTAAAATTTTCTAAATCAACTCATCATTTCTCGATACACAAATCCTATCACGAAACATCAAGCAACCATCCGGACTTACTCGAAAATCAAAGTCACCACTTGTTTTGCGCTGAACCCTCTTGGCTTGCAGTTCACTATCATTCTTTTGAGTTTTGCAAATGTATTGAAGAAGCAGTGATCTATCCCTTAACTTGGCTAGTATGGAACCATCATCAGATAATGTGTAACATCCCAAAATAGGGCCTGAACGGAACAGTGGTTGCGAAACCAAAAATTTGAGATAGAAATAATTATTTTATAATTATTTTAAGGTTTATGATATGATTGCATGATTTTGTGAAAATTTCATGAAGAAATTTTATGCATAAAGTGCTTAATTTGAAATTAGGGACTAAATCAAATAAGTTGCAAAACTTGCATTCTAGAAGCTTTTAGTATGAAATTGCCTTGGAATATTAATTAGAGGGTCTTAAATAGAATTTGACCAATATCTAAAATTTTGGACAAAAATGGACATACATAGGTAGAAATAACCAAAGTTTTTAATGAAGGGTATTTTAGTCATTTGGTAATTAAAAGATTAAAAAAGGGAAAAAGATGGCAAAATATGTCCATCTTCTTCATTAGCACGAAATTTCAAGGGTTCTCCATAGCTAGGGTTTGTTTCAAGCTTACAAGGTCCATAGTAAGTGATTCCAAGCCCCGTTTTAATGTTCTTTACGTTTTTAGAGTCCCGGCAACTTGATTTACCTTATTCTAGCAATAATTTAACTTAGGGTTCATATTTGGAAAAATACCCATAGGTGAAAAGTGTTTATTTTGATGTTTTATGATAGAGTATGAGGTTTTAAATTATGTTAAACAACTTGTGCTACTCGGTTTTAAGTAAAAACGAGTAAAAGGGCTTAATCGATAAAAATACCTATTGTTCATAAGTACATGTTATAGTGGGAATTTGAGGTTCTTTTTGGTAAATAAATGATCAGCATGTCCTAAAACATAAGAATTTGGGATAAAGTTTAATTTCTGAGCCTTGGGGCAAAAGTGTAAATATGTAAAACTTTAGGGGCAAAAATGTAATTTTTGCCAAAGTTTGAGTTAAGGGCTGTTTTGATAAATGTGAGTATTAAATAAGCTAAATTGCTATTATAGATCAAGAAGAACGAAATTCGGGAGTAGATCGGGGAAAGGAAAAAGTAAAGGACTAAATTGTCAAGTTTAACCGTATTTTGTATCGAGGTAAGTTTACGGTAAATAAATGCAATATTTCTTTATTTTACATTAATGTTGTTAATTTTCAGCATATATACATTTATTTTATGAAAATATTCGAAGTTGAACCAAAGACGAGATGACAGAGAAAAAGTATCAAAAAGCCCTGTTTGAACTCTAGGAATGTTGGGATACTGAATGTCATGACATTTTGGGTTATCAGACAAGACAGGAATATCCCATGTAAGTCCATATTAAAAGTATGGCTTTGGTAGGACAGGGAACATCTCATGCAAGACCATGTCTAGAATATGGCATTGACAGGCTATTATCAGGCAAGAAAACCCGAGTATCCTTAGTATTCCGAGTGTTTCAACGGGCTATTGTACAGGTTAAATTATAGGAAATTCTTAGCAAAGGAAAGGTAAGTTATATTCATGAGTTTATTGAATAATCAAGTAAGAAAGAAAGTAAGTGAATAAGGAAGAGGGTAAGAAATGAGGTGTAAGGAAAGCTTATGATGCTTGATGATATTATGATTAACTATTACTTAGGGTGAATGTTGTGGTTTATTTACTTGTAAACTTACTAAGCTTAGTGCTTACTCTCTTTATTTTCCTTCTTTTTTTTATAGTTCTTGCCAAGCCAACTCGGGGATCGCAAGAAACGTCGGAGATCCATTCACGCTATCAACATGATCATTTTAGTATAGCTAGACGTTTCATTTTACGTATGGCATGTATAGGGACTTGGCTTCTTTTGGTATGAATGTCCTTAGGATTTGTTTAATGAATGGTATGTCAATACTTGTTGATGATTAGCTATTGGAATGACTAATCAAACATAGGTTTAATACTATGTATGCCTAAATGGTAATTATCCCATGGAAACCATGAAAAAGGTGAAAAAAGATTAACAATAGATTCAAACAGCAGCACTGACGTGATTTTGAAAAATCACTAAATATAGTATAAATGGAATTGAATAGTGAGTGAGACATGAAATTAAAGATTAATGAGTATATTTTTATGTGGAAGAAGCAGAGTAAGTAAAAGAGTTTTATATTATGAGTTATTTGCATTTGAGTGAGACTGCTCCAGATGGACTTTGTGATCCCCTGTTCTGACTTTAAAAATTCACCATAAATTGTACATAAATAATTAGGCATTATAGTGTATACGCCTAGATTCCTTATTGAGTCTAGTTTGAAATGAAATAAACAACATGCCTATTTGAATTTTTTACAGAGAGAAAAATAATTAGAAGTGAATAGAGGTTAGAGTAGTCAAACTGCGTAATAGGGGAGACTTTAACTAATAAACTGTACTGATTGGCTAGACTAAAAATTCTATAAAAAACAATTAGTAAGAAGTTATATGAGTCCAGTTTTAGGGAAAATTTATGGAATTAATTTTGAGTTTCGTAACTCGAGTTATGATTTATTTAGTGACTGTGATGCAGTTGGACAGCTTTATAAGGAACAGAGAAATAATTTTATTTTGGTTCGTTTAAGTAATAGGAAAAAATTTATTGATCCCGGTTTGGCCCCGAACCATTTTAATAGCATGATTTAGGGTCTCGATGACCCTTTTTAGGGATATATTGAATGAATGAAAATAAATTAATTTTAAAAGCAAATTTCTACGCCCGAATGAGTAAGTTAAGTCCGGTAATGCCTCGTGCCCGACTTCGGCGACGGTGTCGGGTAAGGGGTGTTACATAATGTCAAACTCATGTTCAAAGCCCGCAAATCATACAATTATTTTCTGCTCAAAGCATCCGCAACCACATTTGCTTTCCCAGGATGATACTCAATTACTAGCTCGTAATCCTTTAATAACTCAAGCCACCTCCGTTGTCTCAAATTCAACTCCTTTTGATTCATCAAGTATTTCAAGCTTTTATGATCGGGAAAAATTCGACATTTCTCACTATACAAATAATGGCGCCAAATCTTCAAAGCAAAAACAATGGCGACCAACTCTAAATCATGTGTCGAGTAGTTCTTCTCATGTGGTTTTAGCTGTCTCGAAGCATAAGCCACCACCTTGCCTTCTTGCATCAATACGCATCCAAGGTCGTTCAGTGACGCATCACCATAGATCGCAAATTCTTTCCCCAACTCGGGTTGCACTAACACTGGTGCCTCAGTCAACTTAGCTTTTAACTAATCAAAACTTTGTTGACATTTTTCAGTCCACTCAAATTTAACATTCTTTTGAAGTAGCTTAGTCATAAGAGAAGCAATTATAGAAAAACCCTCGACAAAATGTCGATAATATCTAGCTAGACCCAATAAGCTTCTATCATCAGCCACATTCTTTGGTGGCTTCCAATAAACAATCGCTGAAATCTTGCTCGAGTCAACCCGAATACAATCACTCGAAACTATATGTCCCAAGAATCCAACTTCATGGAGCCAAAACTCACTCTTGCTAAACTTAGCAAACAACTTCTCTTTCCTCAGAATTTGCAGCACCATTCTCAAATGCTCGGCATGTTCTAACTCATACCGAGAATAGATCAATATATCATTTATGAATACCACCACAAATTTGTCCAAATACAGTCGAAAAATCCGGTTCATTAAATCCATAAACATAGCCGGTGCATTAGTCAAACCGAAAGGCATGACAAAAAATTCGTAGTGTCCATACCTCGTTCTAAAGGCGGTCTTCAGCACATTCGATTCCTTAACCCTCAGTTGGTAATAACTAGATCTCAAATCAATCTTAGAGAACACCGTTTTAATTGGTCAAACAAATCATCAATTCTAGGCAATGGATACTTGTTCTTGATAGTCACCTTATTAAGTTGCTTATAATCAATACAAAGCCTCATCGATCCGTCCTTCTTCTTTTCAAACAATACCAGAGCACCTCAGGGAGAAAAACTCGATCTCACAAATCCTTTGTCTGTAAACTCTTGCAACTGAGCCTTTAACTCTCTCAATTCAGTCTCGGGTAACAAGACAATGGCAAACTCAATCTCTCTGACAGGAGGTAACCCAGATAACTCCTCTAGAAACACATCTGGAAATTCACGAACTACTGGCACAGATTCGAGCTTCAATCCTGACACCTAAGTATTTAGCACATATACTAAATAAGCTTCACACCTTTTTCTCATACATTCCCAAGCAGTCATACAAGAAATCACCACCGGCATCTTACTCGACTCATCTATTCCAACCTAAAGAATTTCACCACTTTCACATCTTAGCTCAAGAGCTTTTCGTCTACAATTCACCTTGACATCATGTAATTTTAACCAATCCATGCCCAAAATAACATCGAACTCATCAAATGGCAACAACATCAAATTAGCCAGAAAACAGTATCCTTGAATCATCAAAGGATAATTCCTGCAAACCTTATCTACATCACAAATTTGCCTAATGGGTTCGACACTTTAATCACAAATTCAGTTAACTCTACGGGCAATTTCTTACTATGCACCAATTTCATCCAAATATAAGAATGAGTGGAGCCTGGATCTATTAATGCAATAACATCAGTATCATAAAGTGAGAATGTACTGGTAATCACATCAAGAGATGATGCTTCCTCACAGCTCGCATAGCATAAGCTCTACCAGGTGTTCTTGTCTCGGATCTCGTAGTTGTATCTTTCTCTATGCTTTTACTACTGGCTCCACCTCCAACATTCCTCGGCGGTCTACCCTTACTAGTAGTGTTACTCGGTCTAGCACTTTGAAATTTCTCATCTCCCACTTTCTCAAGGCAATCTCTAACAAAATGATCTAGAGAACCACACTTGAAACAAGCCCGATTAGTTCCCCAACATTCACCAGTATGCCATCTACCATAATTCTGACACTCAGGTCTATCAGATCTCACGTTACCTACACTGGCCATCGAAGTAGCCTAGACTTTAGAACATGAGCATGTTTTACCCAGATCTTGATGTGAATACCCAGCTGAAGCTGTCATTCGAGGATTTGTTTCTTTGGACCTCTTTGATTGAGATTGAAAGGACTTATTCATCCGCCTCTTCCTGGCATCTCGAGCCTCAATAGTAGCTTTCTTCTTTTCCTTATTTAACTCCTCCACTTTACATGCTCTATCAACCAACACCATAAATTCTTTTAATTCTAGAATTCTCACCAGTACCTTGATATCCTCATTAAGTCCATCTTCAAATCTTCTACACATCATTACCTCGATAAGAACACACTCTGGTGCATCTTTGCTGAGCCTAACGAACTCACGTTCATACTCAGCTATCATCATCTTACCTTGCTTCAACTCAAGGAACTCCTTCCATTTTTTATCAATAAATCTCTGACTTATATATTTCTTTTGAAACTCTTCCAAAAAGAAATCCCATGTCACTCTTTCCCTCGGGACCACAGATATCAATGTTTTCCACCAATGATAGGCTGAGTCCTTCAGCAAAGATACAACACATATTAAACTGTAATGCCCTAAACTCGGCCTGGACGGTACAGCTGAATCTAGCGTGTCACATTGAAATGCTCTTTGTAAAAACTTGTACCGACCGATAAAAATTCGTTTCCGAGTTGAAAACTCTTTTGTTATTCTTTAGCAAATCATTTCGTTAAAAACCTTTACCTTAATGTCCGACATTGTCACTTCAAGTTATTTGAAATCACAGAAGCTTCTACAGTTTGAAACATAAAACGTGTGTTTTTTAACGTTCTTGAAAACAATTATTATTTTGAAAATCTCTCATTTTCCTAGCTAGCCAATTTAAAATTGAAAAGTAAAAACCCAATGAATAATTAAACCATAAATGGCCTTATTACAAAATCAATAACCCCAAAATGGAATTTAAATAATTAAGTCTAAAGTAGAACATCAGGGATTGTGTGGTCACCTCCGAGTCCTTCACAGCTCCAAATCGCCTATGTCTAGGGCTTACCTGTACGATAGGCAAAAGGGTGAGTTTACAAAAACTCAGTATGCAATCCCTTAATTTACTAACAGTCAAATATATCGAATGTAATAACAAACTGGGCCTGAGCCCATCATAGTAAACAGTGCCAGGTGGGCCTTGGCCCATTACAAAATTAGTAACAAAATCAGGTGGGCCTAAGCCCAATACAGAATCAGTATCAGATGCAGGTATACAGACAAAAATCCCAGCCCAATCCAACCTAACACCACCCATACCAACCAACACACCATGTGGGGATAAAATCAACCCACCCAGCCAACACACCAAGCTTAGCCCTGATTGCCGCACTAAGTCAACAAGATGGCTCAAAGCCATAAACAGAATGGCCAAAAGCCATAAATATCGTAGCAACGCTGCCAGATACAGGATGGCTAAAAGCCATAAGCAGAAAGGGAGTAAGCCTTGAACAGAATGGCTACAAGCCATAACATTTCCTCTATCATTAACAACCCAACCCAGGCAGGATGACATGTCATAACATTATACATGAATGTAGGATGTCATGCCCAATATCAGTCATATACATATCATACACACATCAATCAACCTACCATTAGGGGTGTAATGGTCATTTCGTCGATCAAGGGTAAAACAGACGCGGCCCAAGTAGGCCCACACGCTCGTGTGGCCCATTTTACCCAAATTCGACCTCGACAATGTGATTTACAAGGCCCAGTTCAATGTTTGCCACTTATCAAAGATTTTGTCCATGTGGGGCCCACGAGCCCATCAGGCTCACACAGCCCATTTAAGTCCATCAAGGCCCATAACAGCCCAAGATAACGAGAATGCTCGTGGTGGCCTCTATAGTTTATTGCCCATGATTTGTGGGCTCAATTTACCGCACGAGCGTTCACATGCTCGTGAGGCTTCAAAAGCCATAGTTCTAGCTTTTTGGCTTTCGTCGATTTATAGTCTATTTAGGTGTGTGTGAACACACTTCAATGACTTTTACGCTTATTACCGTTTATAGGGTACGGTTACACACCTGTTGCGAAACGTGCGTTTAACCCTTCGTATCGAACCCACACACCATCAAAATATCTTATTAGCTAAACGTTGCTTAGGGTTAATCATTTATAATACTAGCCCAAAAACGCCCTCCTCACCTTGTTTGAACAAACGGCCCTAATCACCCAAGATCATTGAACACGATCGACTTCATGTCCTTATCAAGAATCTATAGTGTAACAGATCCCGTTAGAAAAAGATACTCATAAGTGTGGCTAAAATCTGCATACCACACATCACAACATATAGCATATTCGGGCAAACCCGCCATTGTCATAATCGTCCTTACCTCGGTTGAACAATGAACAACAATAAAGATTTGATTGCTCCAAACCACTAGCGACCCTTCACACCTCCAAAAATCCTAAGCCCAACGATGGCCAAATTACAAAGAGAAATGAACTTATAGAAGGCGCAAGGAGAAGGCATTCAGTTATAAGGGAAGAAACCAATCGAAACGGACTGACTTGACAAAAGGAAGAATAAAGAACATTCATATACATATCAATTGTAAAAATCTCTGCAATACTGAGATGGACAGAAACAGTACTGTGTTCGACCAAGGTCCCCAAATACAGGGCAAAGTAAAAATGAACACCTCAAAAGAATAGAGGTATTCGACCAACCAAGAAAAGAATAGTCGAGAGAGAAAAATAGAAAATAGAGAAGCAGGGCAAAAAGGCTCGGTTAAGAGAGAAACTGATTGCAGCAAAATGGTAAGGAAGAGGAAAGTAAACGGCCAGAACTTGGACAAAAACAGAGGAGCCAACGAATAAGAGAGGGTTTCGGCAAAAGTTAGAGCAAAGAGGAAGGAAAAGAGATGGACAAAGAAGACACTCAACGCTTAAAAAAATGACAAAAAAGATGCGTGAGTGGACAATTCTTCAAACAAGTTTGACAATGCCGAGAAAAAAGGGGAGAATGAAATGAAAATACAAAAGAACCCAAAAATGACCAGAAAAGAATTCGGATTCAGCACTCCAAAATGACCAACCAAACACTCCCCACTCTTCTAAGTAATTTCGACACTAACCCTCTCAAATTCAAACTCCACCTTTTCCTCCACAAATTTTTCCAAAATCCACTCCTTGATATCCTCCTTAACTAACTCACAAGACCCATTCAAACTCTCACCTACCAGAGTTCTACTGTACCTCAAACTCCAGCCGCACAGAGTGACAAAAATAAATCCCTTTATTGCACACCCCACACCTTGAACCTCAGACCTCCTTGCCACTCTTATAGCGTCACATCCATAAGACCACCCTACTTCTTGTGACACATTTTATCTACAATTAATTATAAAGTCTATAGGCCAAAGTCCAAGTTCATTTAAAAGAAAAACCAAAATGAATTTTCAAGAGCCAAGTCTTGAACCCAGTCTCCCCTTGCAACCTTAAACACGCCACTGCCACTGGACTACAATCTCATCTTGTGTCATTTTTCTAACATAATAATTTAAAAGCCTTCTATTTAGATCCCAAGGATTTTATTCATGAAAAATAGATCTTTTTTCTAAAGCCCAAGTTTGAACCCAAGACTTCTCAGACACTCCCAAACACTCCTAACTCACTTAGCCAATAAAGCAAACAAGCAATTTTTGCCATTTTCTTGTACAATTAAATACCCATGTGTTGCCTCCTTACTATCTATACTCAAGG
Organism: Gossypium stocksii; assembly: GCA_020496765.1. NCBI lineage: Eukaryota > Viridiplantae > Streptophyta > Magnoliopsida > Malvales > Malvaceae > Gossypium > Gossypium stocksii. Next base: position 52,523,092 of record CM035624.1, read on the forward strand.
CCCAATACTTCTAGGCCCAAATTTTGGGGGGTTACATAAACTCTCCTCAGGTATGCAAGATAATTCATCAAATACCCGTATGGAATTCTCGAGCCAGAACTCTGCCCTCTCTAGATCATCATCGACATTAGCTCTAAACTTTTCGGCCCTTTTTTTACGAATTTTATCCACCAGAGGTTTAGTCACCCATACCATATCAATACCCTATGGGACTACGGGGACCGGTTGTGAGGGGAGGAAGTGGTTGAGCATTAGGATTTGCTCTAACAAAATCAGTATACCAGTTATTCATTATTCGGAGAAAGGCATCCCACACCTCGTCTCCTTGACTCAGAGTCTCATGTCTACTTTCTACAGGCGCAGTCCCTTACGCGGTAGCTGGCGCGTTACTAGCAGCGTCATCAGTTGCAGCTCGTTGGGATACATTACTATATAAAAACCAAAACACAATTTCGAAAGGTCAGGAGTCACCATACTATCATAATATATCTATGGCATTTATAGCTACACTCACCCACAACGCTACGGTAGTTTGAGAACCAACTAAACCATAGCTCTGATACCATTAAATGTAACACCCCTTACCCAGGTTCGATACCGAAACCAAGTACGAGGCATTACCGGACAATAACACAACCAATCATACAAAATAGAGCCATAAAATTTCATTCCAATTTAAAACCTTTGCATAATATATACAATCCTTAAAATGGGCCTACGGGCCCAAAACATAGTTTGGGAGTGGTCCGGGATGAAATTGAGAACTTAGAAAAATTTTGGAAGATTAAGTCAAAAACATGACACACGCCCGTGTGAGACAGGGACATCCCCGTGTGAGACAGGGACACGCCCGTGTGGGTAGGCCGTGTGGTCACACACGCCCGTACCTCCTACCCATTTTGAATTATTGGAAAATTATTTTACATTTTGAACCTACAGGGGCTTTCACATGGCCAAGCACACACCCGAGTCCTTGGCCCGTGTCCTTCACACGGCCTTAACACGCTCGTGCTCTCACCCCATTTGAAAAACTGAGGTATTCTGTTATGACATCGACATGCAAATTTGGCCACATGGCCACGGGACACGCCCATCTGACCAGGCCATATGACTTCCTTATTTTTTGAAAATTTCATGCAAGGTTCACACGCACTACACACATGGCCATGGTGGCTGGCTGTATGGCCCAATGTTAGGCTATTTTCCAAGCTATCTTTTTCCCCAAAACACATACAAACTTTACCATTTCTAACACTACACATTGTACACATTTTTAGGCATCTAAACGACCACATTCAACCATCAATCATCCATTTCAATTGATCCACACACAAGCACACCAAGCATTCCGTGAATTACCTTATAAGGATATATGTAAAAACTAATATCATCATTGGCCATATCACATGGCCTTAATTACAAAATAACTTATCAAATGACAATTGCCACAATATAGCCAAACCAACATGACACTTACAACACTACTAAGTCCCTATACATGCCATAGGTCCAAAAGAATTCATATTACAATACCAAAAAAATGTTGTGGATAGTGTGGGCGATCCTCCGATGCTTTCCGATCTCTGAGCTGGCTTGACTACACTATAAGACAAGGAAAAAGAGAAAAAAGTAAGCTTTAAGAAGCTTAGTAAGTCTATATGCAAAAAAATAACATCATACCAACTCTCTTAATAACCAAAAATCATATCATGACATATCAACTTACCACCAATCTTACCAATATCATACACATACCAAGCACATCATTTACATAAACCTAAGTTCACATGCACCCATGCACACATATACACTTGCTTACATTTTCACTGGCTCATAAATACACCTGCACTTACACACCACATAACCACACAAGTCTCTTTTAGTATGCTTTCCTGTTGAACCCTTCGGAATAGCATCTGATACTCGATGGTTTCAGCACATAGCTCCACTAACACATAATCCAGCTCTCATGTACACATGGTGAACTCTCAATATCACCCATGTGACCTAGCCATTAAATCTCATAGCTCTCGTGTCTACATGGTGTCCAACTCTCGGAACCACACATGCGACCTAGCTACATATAACATAGCTCTCGTGTCTACATGATGTACCCTCGGTACCATACATATGACCTAGCTATTTTTAACCCATAGCTCTCATGTACACATGGTATACACCCAGTATTACGCATGTGACCTAGCTACTTATGAAATCATTGTCTCGTAGCTCTCTTGTACACATGGTATACACACCGTATTACACATGTGACCTAGCTACCACATAGTATCTCGTAGCTCTCTTGTACACATGCTATCCTACCCTCAAAACCACACATGTGACCTAGCTACACGTTATTCGTATCATTCGTTTTCTGAAGGTTCATTCGGGGACTCCAAATTTCCATAATTCTCAAAATTATAAAAGTCATCCAACATTACCCATAACATACATTAAAATTATTCTTATGAAATTAGAATCGATGTATCACTTACATATAAACTTACCTTGATAACAAAAAGCGATAATTTGCAATTTAGTCCAAAATCTTGCCCTTGCCTCGGTCCAGGTCGATTCTTCGATCTTCTCGATCTATAATGACACATTTAGCTCTTTTAATAGCTACATTATTCAAAATAGCCCAAAATCTCCCTATAGCAAATTTTGCAATTTGACCCCTAACTTTCTCAATTTTACACTTTAGTCCCTATGCTCGGTATGATTTTCATTAAATTTTCATACATTCCAAGCCTAGCCAAATCACTTTTCATCTTATAGCAGCCCCTAATTCCATCATTTCGTAATTTATGCACATAATATTTTACCTTTTACAATTAGGTCCTTTTTACAATTTTCACCAAAAATCACCTAGTAGAAGTTGTTCGTCACACTTTAAACTTTCATATTCTACCACTAGCCATCAAAATACATGCATGTCATTCATGGGTAATATTTTAAACATCAACCCTAGCTTGAAATAGTGGTAGAAATAGCTAGAGCAAGTTACGAGGATTTCAAAAATATGAAGAACATTAAAAATGAGGCTAGGAGATACTTACAATCAAGCTTGAAAGATGAAAGAAACCCTAGCTATGGATTCTTGATAATTTCGTGGGCTTGCGAGCGTGCGAGCGCTCGCTGGTTGGTTGGAAGTGGTAGATCTGTAATCGAAATCGATAAAATTGGTGAGTGCGCGATTTCGTGCACTTCGATAAATTTAGGCCTCGATGGGCTGAAATTGGGCCCAATGGGCTTACGGGCCCATTTGGGTAAAAGTAAGCGGTAAGTGTATTTTGGTATACTGTAGGATCAATCTGCTAAACTAGACGTAGAATTTGGGCTAAACGGGCCAAGATAGTATTATGACACTGTAGGGCCCATTAGGGGTTTTTAGGGCCCAATAACTAAAAACTGCTAAAATGGGTTAAATAGACTATTGGGATGAAAGTTAGACTATTAATGACTAAAATATGCATAAAACCATAAAAATTTGTATAATTACTGAAATACCCCTTAAGGGTGCGAAATTGCTATTTTACCCCTAGGTGCAAAATGACCGTTATACGCCTAGGGCTAAATTTGACTGAAATGCATGCTTTACTGTTTCTATTCACTGTAAGCCATGACATGATTATCTGTTGCATGGGACTGGGTATATTGCTGGAGGAAGTGCAAGTGGCATTGCCATGATTACTGAAAGGGGCTTTGCCTCGTACTGATTACTGAAAGGGGCTTTACCCCATACTATTTACTAAAAAGGGGCTTTCCCTCGTATTACTGTTAGTGGCTTGGCCACATTATCTGAGCAGCGATGTTGTGACTATGGAGTGTAGCGGCTGGGTGGGTTGAGTTATTTCCCCACATGGTGTATAGGGCTAGTACAGGTGGAGTGTAGCGGTTGGACTTAGGATGGGCTTTGGGCTTTGCATTCATGCATGATATCTGTTCTGTTACTATTATGGGCCTATGGGCCGCACTGGTATCTGAATAGGGCTTCGGCCCAGTAACTAAGTACTAAATAGGGCTTCGGCCCAGTTCTTACTGAAACTGGGTGGGGCTTAGGCCTAGTGGGCTTGAGCTGATTTGGGCTCTGGATTGGCTTTTTTTGCACACTGAGTTTCCAAACTCACCCCTTTTTCTTTTACTTAAAACCGAGTAGCACAAGTTGTTTAGCATAATTTAAAACCTCATATTCTATCATAAAACATTAAAATAAACACTTTTCACCTATGGGTATTTTTCCAAATATGAACCCTAGGTTAAATTATTTCTAGAATAAGCTAAATCAAGTTATCGGGACTTCGAAAACGTAAAGAACATTAAAAACGGGGCTTGGAATCACTTACTATGGAGCTTGGAAGCTTGAAACAAACCCTAGCTATGGACAACCCTTGAAATTTCATCCAGTGAAGAAGATGGACATATTTTGCGATCTTTTTCCCTTTTTCAATCTTTTAATTACCAAATGACTAAAATACCATTCATTAAAAAATTTGGTTATTTCTACCTATGTATGTCCATTTTTTTCCATGAAAACCTAATGGTACCATTTAAGGACCTCTACTTCAATTATGCGCTTCAATTTAATCATTTACCATCTACAGCTCATATTTATCAACTTTTGCAATTAAATCCTAATAGGCAAATTAGACATGCAATTCATGAAATTTTCTATCGATATTCTAACACATGCATCTAATCACTCGAAAAATTATAAAAATTAATCAGAATAAACTTTTTTACTTCGAAATTGTGGTTTTGAAACCACTATTCTATTTAGGCCCTAAATCGGGCTGTCACATACCCTATAATGACCTAAATGGGGTCTTAGTAAAGATAATGACCTCTTCGAAGGTCTATAATCGCCTCGAGCGACTCGGATAACCTAAGTGGTCATAACAGGGTAAATGGGCCTAAGTGGGCCCACACGCTCTTGTGGCCCATTTAGCCCAAATTCAGTCGCGGCTATGTGATCTACAAAGTCCAATCCAGTATTTATAACAAAACGTAAGTTTTTATCCGTGTGGGGCCCATGAGCCCATTGGGCCCACACAGACTATAACGGCCTACGCCCATGAGCACGCTCATGGTGGCCTCTACAGTCTTATGCCTACATTTGTGGGCTCGGTTTTACCACAAGAGCATTTGCATGCCCATGTGACCTCAAAGCCCAACCTTCTGGCTTTTTGGCTTTCGTCGAACTACAGACAGATCAGCATGGAATACACACCTGATTGCGAATTGAGTGATAAACCCACCAGCATTGAACCTACAACCCACCAACATATTCTATTAGTCAATCATTACCTTGGGTTAACTACCTTCTCATCACTTAGTCTAAAAATAACCATCATCCTTACCCTGATTGAAAGTGACCCCAGTCCTCTTATGAACACTAACCCAAAATCCATTATGCGTCTAATTGAATATCTATATTACAACAGATTTTATTAGATAGGATTGATTAAAAACCCTAACACTACACTATAAGAGCATTCGACGAAACCAACCCACTTACCCCTAAACAAACGATTGAAGGCTAAAAGAAAATTCTTGAATCACTTGAGAAGCCCTTCGCCCTATGAAAGTTTTGAAACCAAGGAATGTATTCATAAAAGAAAGGATAAAAGATTTAGTCACAAAAGTCTGATTACTCAGCTTTACAAAGAAGAAAAGAATATGAACAAAAGCTTATACCAGAAACTAGATCCGAGTGAACTCACCACTTGTCCAAGAAGTAATTTACCACAACATACCAATGTTGAGAAAGGTGTAACAAAATTGGTTCAACAGAAACAAAGTATAGAAAGAGGAGCAAAAGAAGGGTATTCGGTTCAAGAAGAGATAGAGAGGAGAAGGAAAAAGAAAGAACAGTGGAGGTTCGGCTTAAGGAAATCCAAAAGCATAAAGAAGGGAAAGAGACCAATTCGACAAGTGTTAAGGTGAGTGGAGAGTAGCGAAAAGAGAATGAATAGTTTAGCACAGAGAAAGAGAGGTAATATTTAGCATAATGAACAAAACAGGGCCTAAAAATGAAAACCTATTCGGCACAAAAAACTACATTATACAAATCCCGAAACACCCCCAAATACGAAATGGCTAAGAAGTGCTAAAACAAAACTCCCTAAAACAAACTTAAAAAAAACAAAAATGCCAAACATATGCCTCTCAGTTGAATTCTCAAAGCTAGATAGCAATTTCGGCACAATCATTCTAACTCAAGCTCCTATTTTTCCTCCTCAAATCTCTCCCCAATCTTCTCCATAATCCATTCCTTGATTTTCTCCACCATCTCCTCCTTGAACAATTCAAATTCCTTTTAATAGAGTTTCAGTCAAACTCCACCTCTCTCACCACAAAGAAATAAAATGAAATATCCCTTTGCATTCCATGGGATTCGAAGCCAAGCTCTCACAATAGCCATGTCACACCACCACCACTAGATTATAAGCTCATCTTGTGTCACCTTCCTCCTACAATTATTTATAAAGCCTACAAGCCAAAGTCTGAGTTCACTTAAATAAATAAAATAAAAATTCTGCCAACACCAAGATATGAACCTCAGACCTTACAGTTACAAACCGCACCACCTTGCCACTGGACTACAAGCTCTCTTTGTGTCATATTTTGTCCTCCATTAATTATAAGGCCTACTTCCAAGCACCCAGGGTTTTATTCACCTAAAACAAAAAAATTTTACTAAAGCCCAGGTTTGAACCCAACACTTCTCTAACACTCCCAAACATATCGAAACCTCTTAGCCATCACACCAACATATAATTCAGTGTACACGGGCCTAAGGCCCATTACGTAACCCTAGTGGAGCCCACGTGCTCGTATGTCCCGCTAAGCCAGATTTAACCGTAGCTATGTGTACAACACAGCTAGTCCATTAATTCTCATAAGTCTAATGACAAACACCCTTGTAGAGCTCGCAAGCTCATTGGGCCCACTCGGCCCATTTAGGCCCAAAACTTCTAGGCCTAATTTTGAGGCATTACGAAAAACCCGTTCTCTATTTATCCTCTTCGTGAAAAGATGTTTGTTTAATTTAAAACTCAAGTCGTTTAGCAAAATGTTAATCATATTAAAATTCTTATTACTTTTTAAAACATTGGTTGTTTTGAAGGCTTTTAAAATATGTTGTGTAAACGAGGTGTTTTGAAAACAATTAATTTTTTGAAAACCTGCGTCCTACTACTAACAGATATGAATCAAAATAAATAACACCCCCAAATTAAAAGTTAAAACTTCAAGAGGCCATATTACATAAACAAATACCCAAAATTAAATTACTTGAACATTCAAAAGCAAATATGGAAGCATGTGCAGTAGTGTGGCCACCTTTGAGTCCCTCGCAGCACCGATCCATCTAAGACTGGGGATTACCTGCACAGGAAACAGAAGGGTGAGTTTACAAAAACTCAGTGTGTAATCCCCTTTTAAACAAACAGTCAATCATACAGTAAGCAAATACAGTCTGGGCCTAAGCCCGTACCAGTAATAGTTTAGTTCCATTTAGGCCTTAGCCCATTATAGTACCAGTATCAGTGTGGGCCTTGGCCCATTTCAGTGTTGGTAACAATATAGATATGCAATCAGAAATCCTACCCAACCAGCCTCTACACACCACTCCTTCCAGCCTTACACTCCATGTGGGGATAAAATCAACCCACTCATCCCTACACTTCAAAATAGCACCAGTTGCGGCACTAGATAGTATTTGCAGCAGAGCTGCCAGTACAGTACACTTCCTCCAATCATAATAAAGCCATCCCCATGCAACATATCATAATATCATACATGTATGCAATATATATCAAATGGCATGCTCAACCGATATTACATCCTATGAGGGCATAATAGTCATTTTCCCTCATAGGGGCATAACAGTCATTTATCAATTTGGGGCCTAGATAAATGTACCGACCCCATAGTAGGTCCACAGTCGTCTCAGACGACCCGTGCAACCTTAACAGTCAAACAGTGAAAATGGGCCCAAGGCCTATAATGCAGGCCCATGTAGGCCCACACGCCCGTATGGCCCACACGGCCCAAAACGGCCTTGGCCGTGTGGATCACATGGCCTAGCCCAATAATTTCCCCATGTCTGTGTGCTTCACCCGTATGGGGCCCACATGCCCGTGAGGCCCACACGGCCCAATTCGGCCCAATACAACCTAATACGGCCCAGCCCATGAAATTGCTCATGGCCGGCCTCGTCGATCATATGCCCATGTTTAGTCACGTGGTCTACCTACACGGGCGTGGGCATGCCCGTGTGGCGTCGAAGTTCACTTATTTTGGCTTTTGCCAATTTCTATGTTCGGAGTCGTGTTTATACACCTCAATTCTATTTGCTAAGGAACCGCCCCGAGCCTTTGAAACCTACACTTGATCGAATCACACCCATTCTTCACTTAACCAAATACTTAATAGAAAACACACTTGAGTTGCCCAAGCACTAGTTAACAACATTACTTTAGCACAATTAAAGCAGAAGGTTTCGCCCTTTAATGCCTATTAACGGCTTTCACACCTCGATTAGATCCTAAACACTAACCAATATCAGTTAATCATTTGAAGCAACAGCAAAGTAATATGCTTAAACCAAATAACCTACCAACCATGCTGCAGAAGATTCGGCCAAGTTAGGACAAGGTGGGAACCTTGTCAACTACACTGCAAGAGTGACAGAACACAATCGAATGGTCGGCAATGAAAGAGAGAAAAAATGCTATTGTGAGAAATGGCTAAATCCGGAAAGAAATAAGGGTAAAAATCGAAGCACAAACCTGACCAGAAATTTAGCAAAAGGATGGTAGGAGAAGAAGAGCTGTTGCTAGAACAATCGAAAGAACCCCCAATGCCCAAGTCAAAAACTTGAGCAGAAACGACTATTCTTCGACCAGGGAAAACAGATGAGAGATCAATCAAAACTTCTAATACACAGAATGAGTAAAGAGAGAATCAACAGAAAAAGAGAAACAGAGAAAAACGAAAGAACTAAGAAGCTAAAAATCAAGAAGGAGAATTTGGCACAAAGGAAAACTAAAGCTACTGACTGACTTTTTGAAATGAACGATCAAAGACGAATACAACAACCAAATAGAATAAATTGATAGAGGTGAAAACCATAAAAATTCAGCAATAATAGGGAGATTCAGGAGAAGCAAATGGCAGCCACAAGCAGAAATAGGAAAAAAAATGAGGAAACAAAAGAGAGAAAACCCTAAAACTCTATCAGCCACCAAAAATTTTTAAAAGTGAGAGAGAAAGCCGAATCTCAACCCCCCAAATCACGGTAACCTCCCATATCCCACTATTTTCTCCTTAAAATTCGGCACTACAGTAGTTCGATCAAACACAACTCTACCACAGCCATGTTGTAAAAATAATTCCCCTTTTTATCGCACAGAGATTCGAATTCCTGACCCCTTGCAACATAACACTCCACTTAACCACTAGTCCACAGGCCCATTCTGACATATGTTACCAAGATTTAATTATAAGCCTACTGAGTAAGGATGGGGGTTTATTCAATTAAAAGCAAAATTTTCCTAAGCTAAGGCTTGAACCCAAGACTTCTCAGACACTCCCAGAACACTTAACCACTGAAACAGACAGACAGTTGTGTCACTTTCTTGCATAGCTAAACATTTATGTGCAGCCTCCTAACTGTTCCCATGCTCAAGACCTAATACTTCTAGGCCCAAAATTCGAGGCGTTACAGAAGTGGCCTCGTCATCAAAGTAGCAATCATTGAAATCCCTTTAACAAATCATCCGTCGTAGCCCGCTAGGCCCAAGAAACTCCTAATCTCTATTACGTTCTTTGGCGGTTTCCATTCAACAATAGCCGATATCTTGTTTGGGTCGACTCAGATCCCATCTCCCAATACAATGTGTCCCATGAATTAGACCTCACGTAGCCAAAATTCACTTTTGCTAAACTTGGCGTACAACTGTTTATCTCTCAAAGTTTATAGGATAGTCCTCAAATGCTCTGCATGTTCACCCTCATCACGAGAATAGACGAGTATATCATCAATGAAGACAAGAATGACGTTATCCAAGTAGGGTCGAAAGATGCAGCTCATTAAATCCATGAATACCGTAGGAGTATTGCTCAAGCCAAATGGCATGACTAGGAACTCACAGTGGCCGTACCTCGTCTAAAAGGCCATTTTCAGCACATCTTATCCTTGACTCTCAACTGGTAATACCCCGACCTTAGATCAATTGTAAAGAATATAGTCGCTCCTTTCAGTTGGTCAAATAAGTCGTCGATCCTTCGTAAAGGATCCTTATTCTTTACTGTAACCTTGTTGAGCTGACGATAGTCTATGCACAACCTCATCAAACCATCCTTTTTCTTAACAAATAAAACTGGCACTCCCCACGGAGAATAACTCGGTCTCATAAAACCCTTATATGTTAATTCTTGAAACTGAGTCTTCAATTCCTTGAGTTTCATAGGGGCCATCCTATATGGAGTAATTAATATGGTGACGTACCAGGAACCAACTCGATACCAAACTCAACTTCCCTTTCTAAAGGTAATCCAAGTAACTCTTCCGGAAACACATCCAGGTACTTGCATACCACTGGCACTGAATCAATCTTTGTCTCCGACACTTGGTTATTCAGAACAAAAGCAAGATACAACTCGTATCCTTTCCTCAAATACCTCTGAGCTGTCATATAAGATACCACTATAGGTAGACCATCTGATTCACCTGATTCAATTCAGAGAACATCCTTGTTTTCACATTTTAGCTTAATAAATTTCTTTCCATAATTTACCACTATGTCATAGTCAAACTCGTTAAACAGCAATAACATCAAGTTGGCCCAAAAGCAATGACCTCTAACTGTCAATGGGCAGTCCCTACATACTTGGTCAACTAGCACATGTTTGCCTAGTGGGTTTGACACCTTTACTTGAAACTCGGTTGACTCGACATGCACATTCATACTAGAGACCAGTTTCACACACATATATGAGTGGGTAGACCCCGGGTCAATCAAGGAAATAACAGGTATATCATAAATAGAAAAGTTACTTGTAATCATGCCAGGAGACAAAGCCTCTTCACGGGCACGAATAGCATAGCAGCATCTCTAGAGGCACCTCAGCTACTAGCCCCACTACCCTGGTTCTTCTACGGTCTACCTCTCAAAGGAGCACTACTCGCTCTCACCTCTTGCATTTTATTGCCCTTATCCATCTCAGGGCAGTCTCGGATGAAATGGTCAAGTGAGCCACATCGAAAATAACCTCTTTAATTTCCTCAACACTCACCGAAGTGTCATCTACCACACTGCGAGCACCTGGGTCTATCCAGTCCAGCACTACCCATACTTGCCACTGAGGTAGTCTAAGCCTTGGACGTCACATGTTGCTTACTCTTGTTCTTATGCAAGAATCCCAGTGTAGAATTGGACCGAGTAGTAAACTCTCTCGATCTCTTGGATGAGGATTGATGCGATTTCCCTATCTATCTTTTCTTTGAGTCATGAGACTCTATATCGACCTTTCTTTTCTCCTTCGCCAATTTTTCGTCCTTGCACGCTCTCTTAACGAGCACCACAAATTCTCGGATCTCTAAAATACCCACCCATGATCTGATGTCCTCATTCAAACTGTCTTCAAACCACTTACACATAATGGATTCGGAAGACACACACTTCCAAGAATACTTGCTGAGTCTCAGGAACTTATGTTCATATTCTGTGACTATCATTCGGCCTTGCTTAAGTTCTAGAAACTCCTTCTTCTTTTGGTCAACAAACCTCTGACTGATATACTTCTTGCAGAATTCCTCCAGGAAGAAATCCTAAGTCACCCTCTCTTGATACTAATGACACGAGAGTGTTCCACCACTGGTAGGCCAAATCTCGAAGTAAGGATACCACACATTTCATGCACACTTGAAGAGTGCATAATAGTTTATCGAACACTCTGATGGTGCTCTCCAACCATAACTCAACTCTCTCTAGGTCTTCATCTTTATTTGCCTAGAACTCCTCCGCCCCATGTTTTCTAAGTCGGTCTATCAGGCAATTATCTCTCCTACCCAAATTTGCTCCTTGAGGAGCTATCGGGGCATGCTGATAAATCAGAGGAGGTAGAGGAGGTGGAGTCTTCGGATTGGCTCGAACATACTCCGTATACCAAGCATCCTTTATTTGGAGCTATGCTTCTCTAGCCCCTCTGCCCTGACTCATCGTCGTGGGCTTGGTTTTGACTAACGCGGTCCCTTCAGCGAGAGCCGATGCGTTACTCTCCACATCATCCACCATAGGCTGATCGGGATCCATTACCATAAGAAAAACATAATTTATTATCGCTAGGAGTCGTCACACTGTCAACAAACAATAATGGCATGTATAGCTAAACTCGTACACACACTTGGTTAGTCCTAGAATCGACTAAACCATGCTCTAATACCACTAAATGTAACACCTTTTACCCGTATCTGACGCCTGGATAGGGTACGAGGCATTACCTTACTAAATCACATGCAACCATTCAACTTAGACTCAATGAAATGTGTCCCAATTTAAAACTTTTTCAAACAATGTCCTACAGACCTTCATATTGGCCTACGAGGCCTAAAATGTGGTTTAGAAATGATCCGAGACTATTTCGGGCACTCAAGAAAATTTCTTCAAAAACTACTATAAATAGGGCACACGCCCATATGGAACGGTAACACGTCTGTGTGGCCTTTAGACATGTTCGTGCTGATGGCCCGTGTGGTTCACACGGCCTAAGAATCCTAGGGACACACCCGTGTCCCCAATCCATGTGGAATTAATTTCTAAAATCAAACCTACAGGGGTTTTCACACGACCTGGCACACGCTCGTGTGCTCAGCCCATGTCTCTCACACGGCCATGACACGCCCGTATTGCAGCCCATGTACAAAAACCTGGGTATTCTGTTTCTAACATCAGTAATCACACGGTCGTGGCACACACCTATGTATGGTCATGCCCTCCACACGGTTGAGACACAGGGCCGTGTCTTAGCCCGTGTGTTTACTATAGGGCATTTAATTCTTCCCATGCAAGGTGTAAAGGACACAAGGCCTAACCACATGCTCGTGGGATTGATCGTGTGTCACACACGGCCTAGACACACGCCCGTGTGTCTACCCGTGTGGACAAAAATAGGCCATTTACCAAGCTTTTTGCCACCCTAAAACAAGATCAAATACAACCCAACACTTCATATCATGATTCAACATTGATTGTGCATCTAAATGTCCATAACTATGCATTTTTCCAACAACCACAGTTTGCATAGTGTGCATGAACGATTAATCTAAGCAACCATCCACAAATTCTATGAACTCATCCTCATTTCATTAATAATAGCTTGAACAATTTTGGCCAATTCCAATGGCCATTTACAAAATGAACTTTGTAAAATAAATGGCCAACACAATTGGCTACCTAGAGTAACTTGTACTAAAATGACCAATTAACCTATACATGCCATTACTCAAACACAAAAACTAACTAACTATACCGAATGCTTCAGCCGATAGTGTGAACGATGCCTCCGACGTCCCTGGATGCTCGAATTACTTAGGCAGCACTAAGGGAAAATGGAAAGAAAAGGGGTAGGCATAAAGCTTAGTAAGTCATAAGTAAATAAAAGACAACATAATTATCATGTTAAGTCACACTCTCAACACATCATGATCTATACACGATACAAAGAACAAGCACAACTTGACTTACTCTTTTTCATCCATTTCTAATTACATAACATACTAGTGTGCTCTCATTTCATACATTACACTTAGGCACCTGCACCACATGCAAATATCATCACAATATCTCACAACAAGCATTAACTCTGAATTTTCCTGTTGAACTATTTAGAATATGAAAGGATATTCACTAAGCCAACAACGTAGGGTATCAAGCCGATGTCATGTCCTAGACATGGTCTTACATTGTCTCTCAATGTATCGAGGCTGATGCTGTGTCCCATACAGGTCGTACACTGGCTCTCATCTATCGGTGTCAATGAAATGTCCCAGATAGATCTTACATTTACATGCAACAAGGTGACGACATGTCCCAGACAGGTCTTACACTAGCTTGTATATCTTGAGGCTGATGCATGTCCCAGACATGTCTTACACTAGCTCTCGTCTCAAAGTCGATGCATGTCCCAGACGTGTCTTATATTGGCTCTCGTAATTTGGCTGATGCATGTCCCAGACACGTCTTACACTGGCACACACATTACCCAATGTCATGGCATGAATATCTAGTTCTATTCCAAATGTTCATCCGGGCTCTATTACGCATGTTCTCATCATTTCATGAATAAAAATCATCATTTCCACCAATCATGCTCGATTAACTATTTGCATGCATTGCTCATATCACAACCCATAATTTTACGACAATACAATGATTTCATGCATAAAATTTAGAAATGTTGCATTATTTACTTACAACTTACCTCGATATACAAAATGGAGGTGACTACTCGAGTTAGTCGATTTGCTCGGCCTTCCCCCGGTCTAGGTTCAGATTTGGTAAATCTTGATCTATAACAACAAAAATTCGCTACTTCAATCACCAATTTAATCTAACAAGTCAAAAATCACAATTTTGGTAAAATGACCATGTTGCCCCTAGACCTTGGCAAAATGACCATTTCACCCCTAGGTTCAGAAATTAATTTTTATCGAATTTCCATATTCACCAAGCCTAAAAAAACTCTTTTCACTTTTATGGCAACACAAAATTCCTAACATTTCACACAAATAACATCAACTTATCAACTTTGCAAACTAGTCCATTTTAGGTGTTTTTCCTAAACACCCTTTCACAGAAGTTGTTTATTTGACAACTAGAATTCATATTCTTCCATAAAAACCCAGCAAACAACATTTATACATTCATGACGACATTCTAAACTTTCAACCATTTTCCAAAATACACCCCTCAAAAGGTAGCTCATGCTACAAGGGTTCCAAAAATGCAAAAATATTCAAGAAAGGCTTCAAAAATCACTTAGTTTTGAGTGTTAAAAGTTGTTGCAAATTTTGGAGCTTCAAAACCCCTCTAATGGATGATATTTTCAGCAAGAAGAAGAAGAAAAAGATAAAGCCTTTTTTGTTTTATTTTAATACACAACTAGTCAAAATAGTTCGCCTAACACACACCAAATTTTGACTTTTCATTTCTTTTGTCTCACCATGGCTTCACATGGCCGGCCAACTCAATTTAAAGCGCCTGATTGCCCTTTAAAGACCACCAATTTTAGTTCTATAACACCCCTTACTTGAGACCATCGCCAGAGTCGAGCACGAGACGTTACTAGACTTACTTTACTAGTTCGAGGCGTAAAAATTTGCTTTTAAAATTAATTCATTCACATTCATCCAATATATACCTAAAATGGGCCCTCAAGGCCCTAAACATGCAATTGGAATGGTTCAAGACCAAACCAAAAACATTTAAAAGTTTTCCAATTACTTACACAAATTAAAACAATTTATTTCACTGTTCATAATAAAACTATCCACCTGCGTAACAGTCACTAAATTAATTATAGCTCGAGTTACAAAACTCAAAATTTAAATCCATAAATTTTCCCTGAAACTAGACTCATATATCTTCTTACCATAATTCTTCCAGAATTTTTGGTGTGGCCAATTAGTACAGTTTATTAGTTAAAGGTTCCCCTATTTCGCAGTCCAATGGACCTGACCTCTCTTCACTTAAAATCAATTATCTCCTTATACAGAATTCAGATAATGTTTCCGTTTGTTTCTAATGAAAATGGTCCAACTAAGGAATCTAGACATATAAATTATGACTCATAATTCTTTTTGTAAAACTTTTAGTTAACTTCTAAAATCAGAATAGGGGATCACAAAATCCCTCTGAACCAATCTCACAAGAATTTAAATATCTCAGAATATCTCAGAATAATGAAAATAGACTCAATAATATTTAATTCTATATTTTATTCACCATTTAATTCCATTTCTAAAATTTTTAGTGATTTTTCAAATTCACGTTACTGCTACTGTTCCAAAACTGTTTCATGGCCAACTTTTACTCTTTCATAATTTCTTTGCATAAACAATGATTTAGGCATACATAACATCAAAACATGTTCTTAATTAGCCATTCAATAGCTAATCACTATCAAGTATTCACATGCCATTCTTTAGTCATATCATAAGGACATACACACACAAAATAGCCAAGTCCCTATACATGCCATAACTTAAAATGTTTCGAATCACAAAATACCAAGATATCCCTTTGATAGTGTGAAACAAACTCCGACGTCCTTTTGGTTCCCGAATTGGTTTGGTTACACTATAAAAGAGAGAAAGGAAAGGGAGTAAGCTACAATGCTTAGTAAGTTTACAAGTAAATAAATGACAACATTCACCAAGTGTAAATATACTCATATTATACCATCAACTAACAAAATCTTTAGTTTACTTCTCAACTTACTCTTTAACTTTCCTGTTTATCATTTCTTTCCCTGAACTTTCTTGTAACATAGCCTGTATATTAGCCAATGAACCGTTTGGAATACTCAGGATACTTGGGTTTTCCTGCCTGATAATAGCCTGCAAATGCCATGCTCTAGGCATGGTCTTACATGGGATGTTCCCTGTCTTGCCAAAGCCATATATCTTATATGGACTTACATGGGATGTTCCTGAACTGTCTCAACCCGCCAATGCCATATGTCTGATATGGACTTACATGGGATGTTCCTCAACTGTCTCAACCCTAAAATGTCATGACATTCCGTATCCCATACATCCCTAAGGTTCAAATGGGGCTTTCTGATACTTTTTCTCTGTTATCTCATCTTTAATTCAACTTGGAATATTCTCATAAAATAAATGTATATATGCTGGAAATTAATAAAATTAATATAAAATATTGAAATATCGCATTTATTTACCGTAAACTTACCTCGGAGCAAAATACGATCAACTTGAAAACTTAATCTTCTACCTTTTTCTTTCCTCAGTCTATCCCCAAATTTTGTTCTTATTGATCTATAATTAGCAAATTTAGCTTATTTAATACTCACGTTTATCAAAACAGTCCTTAACTCTAACTTTGGCAAAATTATGATTTTGCCCTTAAACTTTTACATATTTACACTTTTGCCCTAAAGCTCGGAAATTAAAATTTATCACTAATTTTTATGTTTTAGGACATGCTAATCATTTTCCCTTAATGGCAACAACAAATTCTCACTCTAACATGTACTTACGAACATTAGGTATTTTTATCAATTATGTCGTTTTACTCGTTTTTACTTAAAATCGAGTAGCACAAGTTTTTTAACATAATTTAAAACTTCATATTCTATCATAAAACATCAAAATAAACACATTTCACTTATGGGTATTTTTCCAAATATGAACCCTAGGTTAAATTATTGCTAGAATAAGCTAAATCGAGTTACCGGGACTCTAAAAACGTAAAGAACATTAAAAACAGGGCTTGAAATCACTTACTATGGAGCTTGGAAGCTTGAAACAAACCCTAGCTATGGAGAACCCTTGACATTCAGCCTAATGAAGAAGATGATAACATTTTTCCATCTTTTTCCCTTTTTAATTTTTTTAATTACTAAATGACTAAAGTGCCCTTCATTAAAACTTTGGTTATTTTTATCTATGTATGTCCATTTTTGTCCATGAAAACATAATGGTCTAATTACCATTTAAGGACCTCTACTTCAATTATACTCTTCAATTTAATCCTTTCCTATCTAGAATTCATATTTATCAACTTTTGCAATTAAGCCCTAATAGGCAAATTAAACATGCAATTCATGAAATTTTCTATCAATATTTTAACACATGCATCTAATCACTCGGAAAATCATAAAAATTAATCGGAATAAATTTTTCTATCTCAGATTCATGGTTTCACAATAACTATTCCATTTAGACCCTACTTCAGGATGTTACAAGTTCTCTAGCTATTTAACACCAATTGCTAACAAATTGCAACTTTTTCCCTTTATGCGATTTAGTCCTTTTTCGCGATTAAGCCTTCAATTGCGTAAATTAGTTCATCAAAATTTTCGTGCACACTTATAAAAATACTACAACACATAAAATAATACTAAAATAATTTACTCAAATCTCGGGTAAGTGATTCCGAAATCACTATTCTGACTAGGCCCAATTTCAAGTTGTTAGATCCATCTGCACTAGAATAAAGTGTGCCGACTTTGTCAACTTGTCAACAATTACCCAAAAAGCATCTTTCTTTTTCAGAGACAAGGGTAATCCTGAAGAATGTCCATAGTGATCCTTTCCCATTTCCATTCTAGTATCGTAATTGGCTATAATAGTCTCGAAGGTGCCTGATGTTTAGCTTTGACTTGCTGACATATTAAACATCTTGATACAAACTCAAATATGTCACGTTTCTTTCCTGGCCACCAGTACGTCTTTTGCAAATCATTATACTTTTTATTACTTCGTGGATGTATAGACATAGTATGTAACACCCCTTACCCGCATCCGTCGCTAGAAAAAGATATAAGGCGTTACCTCACTAAAACGCATGCAAAAATCTCAATCTTAAACCACCAAAGTTCGTCCCAATTTAAAAATTTTTCAAACAACATCCTACGAACCTTAATAAAGGCCTACAAGACCTAACACGTGGTTTAAAAATGAATCGAAACAATTTTGGGCACTTAGAAATCTTTCAAGGAATTCCTCTATAAATAAGGCACACGCTAGTGTGGAGGGGCTACACACCCATGTGGCCCCTAGACATGGCCGTGTTGATAGCCCAAGTACCTCACACGGCCAGAGCAATCAAGGGACACGCCCGTGCCCCTCTCCCGTGTGGATTTATTTTCTAACATTTAACCTACAGGGAATTTCACACGGCCTGGCACACGCCCGTGTGCCCAGCCCGTGTCCCTCACACGGCCGAGACACTTCCGTGTCGCGGCCCGTGTATAAAAACCTTGACATTCTATTTTTGACATCAGCAGACACATGGCCTGGGCACACGCCCGTGTCTCTCACACGGTCGAGACACACGGCCATGTCTTATGCCCGTGTGCAACACTGATGAGCATTTAATTTTATACATGCAAGGTGCAGGGGACACACGACCTAGTCACACGTCCATGGGCTGGCCATGGCACATGCCCGTGTGCCTACCCGTGTGGACAAAAATAGGCTATTTTCCAAGCCCTTTTTCCACCCCGGAATAAGACTAAATACAAAGCAACATATCAAGACTCTTATACTTAACCAATAGCAATAAATTGGCATTCCAACTTAGTCACATATAACATCTATCTGCATCTCACAGAATGTGCATGCACAAATAATCTAAACAACCATTTGCAATTTCCATGAACTCATTCTCGTTTCATTAAAAGTAACTACAACAATTCTTTTAGCCAATTCCAATGGCCATTTACAAAATGAGCTTTAAGAAATAAATGGCCAAACAATTGGCTGGCTAGAGTATCATATGCCAAACCGACCCAAAAAAACCTATACATGCCATTATCTAAAACACAAAATAAAAATATACCAAGTGCTTCAATCAATAGTGTGAGCGACGCCTCCGACGTCTCTTGGATCCTCGAATTACTTAGGCGACACTACAAGGAAAAACAGGAAGGAAAATGGATAAGCATAAAGCTTAGTAAGTAGTATACAAATATTATCAACTGGGTATCATAAATTAACATTCTTAAAATCCTTACACAACATGAATGACTATGAACATAACTTATTCATCAAATTTTTCCCTACTAATTATACAATGTATGGACGGCTCGTATCTTATACATAATATATACATAGGTACCTGTACACTCACAACATAGTTATCACTTTTTTTACATAAATATTCAACTATAAAACCTTTTTCCCGTGGAACTCATTAGAATAGAAGAGGATATTCGATGGCGTCAAACGTGGATTAAGTGCCGATGCCATGTTCGCGACATGGTCTTACACTGGCTCTCATCTCATCGCCATTGCCATGTCATCAACATGGTCTTACAATGGCATTAAACACATTACCAATGCCATGATCTCGACATGGGCTTACAATGGTATTAAACTCATCGCCAATGCCATATCCTCGACATGGGCTTACAATGGCATTAAACTCATCGCCAATGCTATGTCCTCGACATGGGCTTACAATGGCATTAAACTCATCATAAATGATCCACTCTATTCATACGATTCCACCGAGAAATTATCATTATGGCAGATTATTCGCGTTTCATAGATACGATCAATGTATTATACAATATAAGTACATAAATGAATATACAAATAAGTTGATTATAATATTTACACCCTACTTACCTCGGTATACAAAATGTGGTAATACGATCGGATTCACTCCGTTAGCTTGACCTTTCCCTGATCTAAGTCCGAATTTCATTGTTCTTGATCTATAATAAATAAGGATTCACTAATTTAATCACCAAATAAATCTAAGCATTTCAAAATTCACAAATTAGAAAAATGACCATTTTGCACCTAGGTTCGGAAATCAATTTTTATCGAATTTCCTTATTGACCAATCCTAATAAAACATTTATTCCTCTTGTAACAACTCCAAATTACCACTATTTCATACTAATATCATCTATTTAGAAATCTCTACATATTGGCCCTTTTTTGGTGTTTTTCATAAACATTCTTTCACAAAAGTTGTTTATTACTCAACTATAACACATTTTCTTCCATAAAAACTCAGCAAACCATACATGTGTTCTCATGGAAAAATTCTAAACTCTTAGCCATTTTACAAAATACTCCCCTCATTTGATAACCCATGCTACAAGGGTCCTAAAAGTACAAAAATCATCAAAAGAAACCATTAAAATCACTTACTTGAATGAGATATAGGTGGCTGAGTTTTTCAAGCTTCCAAAAGCCCCAAATTTTCTGAAATTTTCGGTAGAGAAGAAGGTGAATAAGAACAAAACCTTTTTGTTTTATTTTATTAGAATTCTAGTCAAATTAAGTCACCTAACACCACCCACATTTTTTTACTTTTCTAATTTTCCTTGACCTTATGGCCGGCCACCACTTATTGGAGGGCTAATTTTCTCTTTAAAACCCCCAAATTTTAATTCTCTAACTATTTAACTCAATTTACTAGGAATTTGCAATCTTTTCCTTTTTATGCGATTTAGTCCTTTTTCACGATTCAGCCTTCAATCGCGTAAATTACTTCACCAAAATTTTCATGCAAACTTATAAAAATACTACAACACATAAATTAACACTAAAGTGATTTCCTTAAACCTCGGGAAGTTTAAAATCACTATTCTGACTAGCCCCTAAATCAAGCTATTACAATTCTCCCCCCTTAGGAATTTCTGTCCTCGAAAATCTTACCTGTGAAAAGATTCAGATACTGATCTCTCGTGGTCTCTTCAGACTCCAAAGTAGCTTCTTTGACACCATGTCTCTGCCTCAGTACCTTTACCAACACTATACTCTTGTTTCTCAGTTGCTTAATCTCTCGAGCCAAAATCTTGACCAGTTCTTCACCATAGGTCAAATCGGGTTGGATCTCAACTTCAGTTGGTGTAATCACGTGGAAGGGTTTGAGCGATAGCGGCGTAACATAGATACATGAAAAACATCGTGAATCTTTTCTAGTTCAGGTGGCAAGGCTAATTGATAGGCTACCCCAACTCTCTTAGTCACCTCATAAGGCCCAATAAATCGTGGACTCAATTTTCCCTTCCCACCGAATCGAAGGACTTTCCTCCACGGGGAAACTTTCAAAAACACTTTGTCCCCTACCTAAAACTCGATCTGTTTTCATTTCAAATCCACGTAGGATTTCTGTCTATCCGAGGCAGTTTTCAAGCATTATTGAATCACCCTAACCTTCTCTTCGGTCTCTTTGACCAAGTCAACCCCATGCATCTAATTCTCTTTAAGTTATGACCAATACAAGGGCATCCGACACTTGCACCCATACAAAGCCTTATAAGGCGCCATCTGAAGACTCAATTGATAGCTATTGTTGTAGGCGAATTCTACCAACGGCAAGTACCTTTCCCAGCTATCTTGAAACTTTAGAGCACAACACTATAACATGTCTTCAAGTATTTGGATTACTCTCTCAGATTGTCCATCTATTTGCGGATGAAAAGCAGTACTAAAATTAAGTTTCATTCCCAAAGCTCCTTGCAGGTTGCCCCAAAACCATGATGTAAATCTTGGATCTCTATTCGAAATAATTGATAGAGGTACTCCGTGAATTCTCATGACCTCAGAAACGTACAAATCAGCCAATTTCTCAAGTGGGTAGTTGGTATGCACCGGTATGGAATGAGCTGACTTAGTGAGTTTATCTACCACTACCCAAACAGCATCTTTCTTCTTTGGAGTCCTAGGCAACCCCATTAAGAAGTCCATAGTGACTCAATCCCATTTCCACTCGGGAATCGTTATAGGCTGAAGCAGACCCGATGGTACTTGATGTTTGACCTTCACTTGCTGACAAATTAAACATCTCGAAACAAACTTTGAAATGTCTCTCTTCATACCCAGCCACCAAAACATTTTCCTCAGATTATTGTACATCTTCACACTTCCCGGATGGATGGACAAAAACTCACTATGTGCTTCTTCAAAAATCTTCTAAACAATCTCTTCACTCTTAGGCATGCAAACTCTATCCCGGTACTTTAAACAACCATCAGACACAGTTTGAAATTTAGATTCAACGCCCGATTCACATTGTGTTCTTTTAGCTCACAACATCTCATCATTCTTCTGGGCTTCAAGAATCTCTTGAAGAAATACCAGTTTAGCTCTCATTTCTATGACAATCGAACCATCCTTGGACATAAACAACTAGGCACTCAAAGCTCTTAAAGCAAACAATGATTTCCTACTCAACGCATCGGCAACTACATTCAAATTTCCTGGATGGTAGTCAATTACCAACTTCTAGTCTTTTATTAACTCTAGCCATCTCTGTTGCCTTAAATTTAATTCTTTTTGCGTCATCAGATACTTTAAACTTTTATGGTCTGTGAAAACTCTGCACTTCTCACCATATAAATGATGTCTCTAGATCTTCAACGCAAAAACGATAGCAGCCAACTCCAAGACGTGAGTAGGGTAGTTCTTCTCATATAGCTTCAACTGTCTCGAGGCGTATGCAATTACCTTGCCTTCTTGCATAAGTACGCACCCTAGTCCATTTAGAGAGGTGTCGCTATACACCACAAACTCTTTTCCTGGTTTGAGTTACACCAAAATCGGGGCTTCAGTCAACAAGGTCTTTAATTTCTCAAAACTTTGTTGACATTTTTCTATCCACTCAAATTTGACATCTTTTTGCAACAACCTTGTCATTGGAGTCGCAGTCATAGAAAATCTATTAACAAAGCGTTTGTAGTATCCTACCAAGCCTAAGAAACTCCTAATCTCCGACACATTCCTCAATGGCTTCCACTCAACAATAGCTAAAATCTTACTCGGTTTAACTCTGATCCCTTCATTCGAGACAATATGTCCCAAAAAGCTAAACTTTCAAAGCCAAAATTCACTTTTGTTAAACTTAGCATATAATTGCTTCTCCCTCAAGGTTTGCAGGACCGTCCTCAGGTGTTCAACATGATCGTTCTCACCTTATGAGTAAATCAGTATATCATCGATAAATACTACTATGAATTTATCTAGGTATGGCCGAAATATGCGGTTCATTAAATCCATGAATACAGCTGGGGTATTCATCAGGCCAAATGGCATGACCAAAAACTCGTAATGGCCATACCTTATCCGAAAAGCAGTCTTTGGCACATCTTGCTCCTTCACCCTTAATTGAAAATACCCTGACCTCAAATATATCTTAGATAAATATTGTGGCTCCCTTAAGTTGATCGAATAGATCGTTGATCCTAGGTAAAGGATACTTGTTCTTCACCATTGCCTTGTTAAGTTGCCTATAATCGATACACAACCTTAACGATCCATCCTTCTTTTTCACAAAGAGTACTAGAGCACCCCACGGGGAATAACTCGGTCTCGCGAACCCCTTATCTGTTAATTCTTGTAGTTGTCCCTTCAACTCCTTCAACTCTGTCGGTCCCATCCTATACGGGGACTTCTCTTATTGGAGGCAGTCCGGGTAACTCTTCTGGAAACACATCCGAATACTCACAAACTACAGGTTCAGACGCTTGAGTGTTCAACACAAAAGTGATATAAGCTTCGCATCCTTTCCTCAAATATTTTTCTACAATCAAAGACGAAACCACTACCGGCAAGCTATTCGGTTCGCCTGACTCTACTCGAAGGTTATCTCTATTCTCACAGCTCAATTCAATAAATTTCCTCCCATAATTTACTATTACACTACGAGTAGGTAACCATTCCATACCGAGGATTACATCAAACTCATCAAACGGCAAGATCATGAGATTAGCCGGAAAGCAATGACCTCTAATCATTAAGGGACAATCTCTGCATATCCTGTCCACTAAGACATACTTGCTTAACGAATTGGACACCTTCACTACGAATTCAGTAGACTCAACTAACACATTAATACTGGGTACCAACTTCATGCAAATATAAGAATGTGTAGATCCCAGATCGACTAAAGCAAGAATAGAAATATCATGGATAGAGAAGGTACCCATAATCACATCTGGTGATGAAGCTTTCTCGCGAGCGCGAATGGCGTACATTCTTGCTGGCGCTCGACCCTTAGACCTCAAGGCTAAATCTCTAGGAGCACCTCTGCTACCCACTCCACTACCTAGGTTCTTTTGTGGTCTACCCCTCGTTGGTGCATTACTCACTCGCATCTCTAGTTTCTTGTCTTTTTCGTCCCACTTAGGACAATTTCAAATGAAATGGTCCAATGACCCACACTTATAACATCCCTGTTCATCTCCCCAATAGTCACTGAAGTGTCATCCACCGCACTACGAACACTCCGGTCTGTTAGTTTTGGCGCTACCGACACTCACAACTAAAGTGCTCTGGGATTTTGATGACATCTTTTGCTTATTCTTGTTTCTACTTGGAAATCCTACTGAAGCAGTAGATTGGGTAGTAAACTCTTTTGGTCTCTTAGACAAGGACTGATGCGACCTTCCCATCTACCTCTTCCTCAATTCACGAGACTCCATATTAGCCTTTCTCTTCTCTTTAGCTAACTCTTTAGCCTTGCACACCCTCTCGACAAGCACTACAAATTCTCGGATCTCCAAAATACCCACCAACAAACGAATGTCCTCATCCAGTCCATCTTCAAACTGCTTACACATAATAGCTTCAGAAGATACACACTCGCGGGCATATTTGCTAAGCCTCACGAATTCACGTTCGTACTCTGTGACTATCCTTTGACCTTGCTTCAATTCAAGAAATTTATTCCTCCTTTGGTTAACGAACCTCTAACTAATATACTTTTTATGGAACACTTCTTGAAAGAACTCCCAAGTTACTCTTTCTCTCAGTACTACGGACACGGGAGTATTCCACCATTGGTAGGCTGAGTCTCGTAGGAGCGGCACCACACACTTTAGTAGACATACATATGCTATCTCGTGTGCACGAAAGCTCATCAAACACCCTTACAATATTCTCTAACCAGAATTCTACCCTCTCAGGGTCATCATATTTGTTTGCTGAAAACTCATCAGCTCCATATTTCCTTATTCTATCTACTAGAGGCTTTTTTCTCCTAGTCAAATCTACCCCTAGAGGAGCTACGGGGGCTTGCTGATAAATCAGAGGATGAGGGGAGGTGGAGTGTTTAGATTAGCACGGACATACTCTGTATACCATGTAACTTCCCGAATTTGACCCTAATCAGAACGGTGGTTTCGTGACCATGAATCTGAGTTAGAAAAATATTTTAAAAATATTTTTAAAAATTATTTTGGTGTTATTTATGTGTGAATTAATGTTAAAGAAAGTCTCGTGTTTTAATTTTGTTGTTTGGATGTTGAATTATTAAATTGGGGCTTAATTGCATAAAAAGGAAAAATTGATGATTGACGTGTGAGTGTCGAATTGTAGTTGATCTTTTATTATGGAGGATTAAAGATGCAATTAGGCCAAGAAATTATTTCATGGACATAATCGACCATTAGTTAGTGGGAATGAAATAATTTTACAAGGGCTATTATGGTAATATGATAATTATTATGTTTATTAGCTAACAAAACATGAAAATACCTGATATATTCACCTTGGAAAGGCGAAACTAGCAAAATAAAAGAAAAAGAAAAGCCAAGAACATTCGGCCATTGTTGTAGCTTAAATCAAGGTATGTTTGAGCATAGTTTTTGTTAATTTTTACGTTTTTGAGATCGTTGCTTCAAATATTCTTAGACCCATGCCATAATTTTTGAATTTGGTGAGACTTTCATGAGTTGCTTTTGTAATGGCTAGATAGATTTTGAGCTTAATGGAAGAAAGTAAGAGATATGTGTTAGATTATTAGATTTTGTATAGGAATTCTTGATGAATTTGAGTATCTTGGGCTAAATTGCGAAAATATTAAATTAAGGGGTAAATTGTAAAATAAGTGTTATATGAGGACTTATAAAATCATAAGGAGTATTCGGCTAGGAGTATTTGCTTTAAAATTCTATGTATTTGATGTTTTGTGAATTTTGGGCTATAATGTAAAAGTATGAAAAACAAAGGGAAAATTTTATAAATTTATTTATTTAGGTGTTTTTGGGTTTAATTGAATGGAATTTCAATTGAATTTGAATAGATCAAGGGCAAAATGGATCGGGTTTGGATCGGGGGAAAGTAAAAATTGATGAATAGTGAAAAAATACTGTCTGCCGATATTCGAGGTAAGTTATTATGCAAATAGTTGTTGTTGAATTGAATGGTTATAAATTGTATGTGTTCATGCTAAGCCGAATGATATATGGAATTAGCATAGAAGTTGCCGAATGTAGTTAGAAATGAAGTGTATTGAGATATCGAATCATGGCAGTAAGTGTGCAAGTATAAATTGTCTCAAATACAAGAATTGCACTAAGTGTGTGAAAAATATATTAATAGCACTAAGTGTGCAAATTAACTATTGAGCATTAAGTGTGCGGTTTTAGATACAAATCTTCAAATAGCTATTGGCACTAAGTGTGCGAATGTATCGAGTAATTAAAGATGATCGAGTAAGTAAATGTTCTGAACCTCTTGAAGATTTACTATTACATATATATATATATATGTGTTCGAATTTGGGTAAGGTGAGCCTTGAATCTACATGGTGAGTATTAACGAATCCAAATACATGTGGCTGATTAGTAAAGAGAAAATGATAGATAGATATATGAGTTAGATTAAAAAAAAAAATCTTTAGTAGACATACATATGCTATCTCATCACATTATAAAGGTAAATACCAAGGAAGTTTCGGTCAAATGGGAGTAAACAAGGGTATGTTTACTACCTAGCTTTGTGCTTGTTTTTATTGAAATTATATGAAATAGAAGTCTAAAATGTACTCAGTTTTATGTTTGATAGCAAAGTAGTAATTTGTGAACGAGCTAATATCTCTATAAATTCAATTGAGTGTTGGTTTTGGACGAATAAATGCAGTATGAGTTAGTAAAATAAGATTATAAATTTTAGTAATGGTAATCAGCTAAGTAGCATTAAGCTATTTAAATTGAGTTAGTAAAATATTTAATTGTCTAATTTGCTTTTAACTTACTAAGCCATTGAAGCTTATTCTGTGTGTTTATTTCTTATTCTTTGTGAAATAGATTTTTGGAGACTACTGTGAGCTCGGGGATCACCGTTGAAGATTGTCACACTATCGCCTTTACTTTGGTATCTTTGAAAGTTTAAATTTTGAACTTATGGCATGTATAGTCTAGAATTGTTTTGGGTTGTCTTGAGCTGTTTATAAACCTAAGCCATGCGAATATGGCTGTCTATAAAGTTAATTTTGGTTATGTGTTTGACTGAATAATGGTTTGGGTTCGTTATTTCTGTTCATGTTTAAATGATTATGTGTTATTTATAGATTTGGTATGTTTTGGTTTAAGCTTGATGTTGAATGTGGTTTTTAATAAGTTGGATGAATTAAGTATGACATGTTGGTGTGTATTATGAATTATGTGAATTATTTTTAATTCAATTTCAAATGAGTTATTATTGGGAAACGTTGGCTAGTGATTTGAAATACAATTTACTTGGTGTTTTGGCTTAAATAGTAAAGACACTTGAAGGGTATATCAAAGTATAGAGTTGAATTGATGCATATGTTTCATTAATCTTTGTATTAAGTGAATGGTTGGTTTACAAGAAGTTGCTATCTTGTAAAGCTTTAAGATTTTAACATGTATGTGTTCATTAATGTACTTGATAGAGACTTAATAAATACTGAGTCATATTTTAAGGAATGACGATGTGTTGTTGCTAATAGATAAATGTATTTTATTATGTATCTAGCTTTTAACATTTCAGTCTTAGTATATTTTATTGAATTCATAATTCACACAAATTGATCATTGGTTGGTCAGAAATTAGGGTTATTTGGGTATTAAGTTGGTTAACTTGTTTATGAATGTGTGAACTTATACATTTATAAATAAGCTATATGTTTTGGATGTTGGATTGCTTTAATAGGAGTGTATGACTGAAATATTAGATTTGGCCTTAACTCTTATGCAAGTGTATTGTATAATATGTATTGCTTGTATTCATTACCATTTGAATAGTAATTCAGATTAAAGATATATGTACTGTAAATAGATTTGTTTTGTTATTTATGTCTCAGTTGTTTGGTTTAAAAGACTCGTTCTAATATATATGAATCACTGAATAGTTTGAGTTGTAAGTCCGATAATACCTCTCACCTATTTCGGTGACGGTTATGGGATAGGGGTGTTACATACCAGCCATCCATCATTTTGAGGTAGGCCTCTCTGGCCTCTCCACCCTAACTCCATGGCAAGGGTCCATTCCCTACAAGCGCAGTCCCTTCGATAGGAGCCAACGCATTACTTTCCATATCGTCTGCCATAGATTGACCGGGATCCATTAAAATAAGAAAACATCGTTTACAATTTTCAAGAGTCGACAAATTATCATTAAACAATAATGGCATGTATAGCTAGACTCATACTCAGGCTATGTTAGTCGTAGAATCAACCAAACCATGCTTTGATACCACTAAATGTAACACCCCTTACCCGCATCCGTCACTAGAACAGGATATGAGGCGTTACCTCACGAAAACATATGCAAAAATCTCTATCTTAAACCACCAAAGTTCATCCCAATTTAAAACTTTTTAAAACAACGTCCTACGGACCTTAATAAAGGCCTACAAGGCCTAACACGTGGTTCAAAACAAATTGGAACAATTTTGGGCACTTAGAAATCTTTCAAGGAATTCCTCTATAATGGGGCACATGCAAGTGTGGAGGGGCTACACACCCCTGTGGCCCCTAGACATGGCCGTGTTAATAGCCCATGTACCTCACACGGCTTGAGCAATCAAGGGACATGCCCATGCCCCTCACCCGTGTGGATTTATTTTCTAACATTTGACCTATAGGGAATTTCACATGTCCCGGCACACGCACGTCTGCCCAGCCCGTGCCCCTCACACAGCCGAGACACACTCGTGTCGCGCCATGTATAAAAACCTTGACATTCTATTTCTGACGTTTGCACACACATGGCTTGGGCAAACGCCCGTGTCTCGATCGTGTCTCTCACACGGTCGTGTCTCATGCCCATGTGCAACACTACAACAATTCTTTTAGCCAATTCCAATGGCCATTTACAAAATGATCTTTAAGAAATAAATGGCCAAACAATTGGCTGGCTAGAGTATCATATGCCAAATCGACCCAAAAAGACCTATACATGCCATTATCCAAAACACAAAATAAAAATATACCAAGTGCTTCAATCAATAGTATGAGCGACGCCTCCGACGTCTCTTGGATTCTCAAATTACTTAGGCGGCACTACAAGGAAAAAGGGGAAGGAAATGGGATAAGCATAAAGCTTAGTAAGTTGTATGCAAATATTATCAAATGGGTATCATAAATTAACATTCTTAAAATCCTTACACAACATGAATGACTATGAACATAACTTACTCATCAAATTTTTCCTTACTAATCATACAATGTATGGACGGCTCGTATCTTATACATAATATATACATAGTTACCTATACACTCACAACACAGTCATCACTTCTTTTATATAAATATTCAACTATAAAACCTTTTTCCCGTGGAACTCATTGGAGTAGAAGAGGATACTCGATGGCCTCAAATGTGGGTTAAGCGTCGATGCCATGTCTACGACATGGTCTTACACTGGCTCTCATCTCATCGCCATTGCCATGTCCTCGGCATGACATGGGCTTACAATGGCTTTAAACTCATCACTACTGCCATGTCCTCAACATGGGCTTACAATGGCATTAAGCTCATCGCCAATGATCCACTCTATTCCTACGATTCCACCGAGAAATTATCATTATGGCAGATTATTCGCGTTTCATAGATACGATCAATGTATTATACAATATAAGTACATAAATGAATATACAAATAAGTTGATCATAATATTTACACCCCACTTACCTCGATATACAAAATGTGGTAATTCGATCGGATTTACTCCGTTAGCTTGACCTTCCCTCGATCTAAATCCGAATTCCATTGTTCTTGATCTATAGTAACTAAGGATTCGCTAATTTAATCACCAATTAAATCTAAGCATTTCAAAATTCAAAAATTGGAAAAATGACCATTTTGACCTAGACTTGGGCAAAATGACCGTTTTACCCCTAGGCTCGAAGATCAATTTTTATCAAATTTTCTTATTGACCAATCCTAATAGAACATTTATTCCTCTTATAAGAACTCCAAATTACCACTATTTCATACTAATATCATCTATTTAGAAATCTCTACATATTAGCCTTTTTTGGGTGTTTTTCGTAAACATTCTTTCACAAAAGTTGTTTATTACTCAACTATAACTCATTTTCTTCCATAAAAACTCAGCAAACCATACATGCGTTCTCATGGAAAAATTCTAAACTCTTATCCATTTTACAAAATACTCCTTTCATTTGATAACCCATGCTACAAGGGTCCTATAAGTACAAAAATCATCAAAAGAAACCATTAAAATCACTTACTTGAATGAGATATAGGTGGCTAAGTTTTTCAAGCTTCCAAAATCCCCAAATTTTTTGAAATTTTTGGTAGAGAAGAAGGTGAATAGGAACAAAACCTTTTTGTTTTATTTTATTAGAATTCTAGTCAAATTAAGTCACCTAACACCACCTACATTTTTTACTTTTCTAATTTTCCTTGACCCTATGGCTGGCCACCACTTATTGAAGGGCAAATTTGCTCTTTAAAACCCCCAAATTTTAATTCTCTAGCTATTTAACTCAATTTACTAGGATTTTGCAACTTTTTTCCTTTTTATGTGATTTAGTCCTTTTTCGCGATTAAGCCTTCAATTGCATAAATTAATTCACTAAAATTTTCATGCATACTTATAAAAATACTAAAACACATAAATTAACACTAAAATAATTTTCTTAAACCTCGGGAATTGATTCTGAAATTACTATTCTGACTAGCCCCTAAATCAGGCTATTTTATAGTACCACTATGAGCTTCATGCAAAATCTTCTGTACAAGTTCTATATTCCTCGGCACAAATACTCTTCCTCTAAATAATAAACAATTATCAGATCCAATCTCGAACTCTGAGTCAGTACCCGATTCACACTGCACCCGTTTAACCTGTAACTTGTCATCATTTTTCTGAGCTTCAAAAATTGGTTACAGAAACACGGGTCTAGCTTTCAACTCAGCTATGATTGAACCATTTTCAGATAATGAAAATCTGGTATTCATGGCTCGCAAAGAAAATAGAGATTTCCTACTCAAAGCATCCGCTACTACATTTGCTTTTCCTGGATGATAGTTAATAACCATATCATAATCTTTTAACAATTCAAGCCACCTACGATGTCTTAAATTGAAGTCTTCCTATGTCATCGAATATTTCAAACTCTTGTGATCAGTATAGATATGACATTTTTCACCAAACAAATGATGTTGCCATATTTTCAGAGTAAATACAATAGCTACCAACACAAGATCATGTATCGGGTAATTCTTCTCATGTGGTTTTAACTATCTTGAAGCATAGGCTATTACTTTACCTTCTTGCATCAAACCACAACCTAAACCATTCAACGATGCATCACTGTAAATAACAAATTCTTTACCCGATTCAAGCAATATTAACACAAGTGCTTCCATCAATAAAGCTTTCAATCTGTCAAAACTTTGCTGGCATTCATCAGACCACTCAAATTTCACATCTTTTTGCAATAGGCGAGTCATCGGAGAAGCTATCATAAAGAACCCCTATACAACTCTTTGATAATACCCTGCTAATCCCAAAAAACTTTTGACTTCAGTTACATTCTTCAGTGGCTTCCAATTGACAATAGCTGAAATTTTACTCGAATCTACTCTGATGCCTTCAACAGATACAATATGTCTGAGAAAATCAACTTCCTTAAGCTACAACTCACATTTACTAAATTTAGCATACAACTGATTTTCACGCAGGGTTTGTAGTACAATTCTCAAATGATCAGCATGTTCATTTTCATTTCGAGAATAAACTAAAATATCATTAATAAACACCACTACAAACCTGTTTAAGTATGGTCTGAAAATTCTATGCATCAAATCCATGAATACAGCAAGTGCATTAGTCAACCCAAATGGCATCACAAGAAACTCATAGTGGCCATAACTGGTTTTGAAAGTTGTCGTCGGCACATCATATTCTTTTACCCGTAACTGATAATAACCAAAACGGAGATCTATCTTTGAAAACACTGTAACACTTTTCAACTGATCAAACCAGTCGTCAATTCGAGGCAATGGGTATTTATTATTTACCGTAACTTTATTGAGTTGCCGATAGTCGATACATAATCTCAAATATCCATCTTTCTTCTTTACAAACAAAACTGGGGCACCCCAAGGTGAGTGGCTATGTAACACCCCTTACCCAATTTTGAAGGGCGGAACAGGGTACGAGGCATTGCCGGACTTATCACACGAACGAACATACAATTTTGGGTCATAAATTTGTGTCCAAATTAAAAACCATTCTCTTTTAATCATAAAGTCCCTAATACGAGCCTACGAGGCCTATAATGTACATTGGAAGTGATTTGGGACTAAATCGAGAACTCTAGAAATTTTTACAAAACTTAGAAAATTTTTCCACTAAACAAGGGTCACACGCCCGTGTGGGTAGGCTATGTGGTCACACACACCCGTGTCCCAACCCCGTGTAACTCTCTGATTTGTAACTCATGACTAAATTGAGCTCACACGGCCATGTCACAGGCCTATGTGCTAGGCTGTGCCGTCTACACGGCTGAGACATACACCCGTGTCTCAACCCATGTGCTCAATTCTAGGCATTTTGTTTCTCAAAATTAAGGTACAGGGGACACACGGCTTAAACACAAGCCCGTAAGGCTGACCGTGTGTCACACACGGCCTAGACACACGCCCGTGTGTCTATCCGTGTAGATAAAAACACCAAGCCATTTTGCCACCCTCACTCACTCACATTTACACAACATCACATGCCACAAATTTAAGCATGTAAAAGCAACCAAACAATCCCAACCAAGACAATAACATGTCATTCTCATACCATATTTAATCATGCTTAGAACATCAACCTTTCCACATAAATTTATGCAAATTTCCACATTCACAAGTGACATTAATAAAGATATACTCATAATCAACATTAGTCAACTTTCATGACTAAATACAAATTGAACCACGAAGCACTATAGGCCAACACATACGGCCACAAGACTGAGTCTCTATACATGCCATAAACATTAAATACTTAAATTCAACAATACCTAAAATGATAGCTTGATAGTGTGATAGGATCTCTGACGATCTCCAACCCGAGCAAATTTGACAACACTATAAAACATGGGAAAGGAAGGGGAGTAAGCTATATAGCTTAGTAAGTTTATATGCAAATAATAAGCATCTTAACCACACAGTTATCATGCAATTCATATAAAAGAGGTAACATAATTATCATTAAAATCCCATAGGCATAACCTACTCAATCACCATCTTACCAACAGTTCATCGCGTATCGAATTTATCACTTATAAGTTTTATTACCAATCATTTACCAAGACCAACAGTGATAACTTATTCAGACACATTGTTTGCTCTATCAATTTGCAAACATAATTTAACATGTTTTGGACATTAGCCTAACAACCAAAATCTCTCTATTTTAATAGGTTACCACAATTATCCAATCATTCCCAACCTCATAATAAACATGCACATCAATTATGAGTATTCACTTTTCAAGCATATATTTTTAATATCTTTCAATTGTTTATAGCACATATTTTCCCATAATCGTTTTAATAGGCAATTTTCCCAATCCTTCCTTTTTCTCATATCTGATAAATCACAATTTGTGCGAATAAGACATGCTATATCATAACTCAACTTGGCTCGAAAGCCAATTACATGATCGCTAACTGAATTTACCATATATTTCATACATCATAAGCATGGATCAAAAATTCACAAGTTTTTCACAAAAACATTCTCGTGGAAACCATGAACTCACAATATTATGAAATCAATGCTTATAAACTTTATGTACATACCTGTAATATTCGTAATATAACCACAGCCTTTCACATCTTTGTTATTCTTGTTGAACACTCGGAATATTAACGGATACTCTAAAATTTTGCACATAAGTGTCACATATGTAGCCAAGCTGTAATGCCCCGAATTTTAGGCCTAGAAGTATTGGGCCTTGAGTTTTGAATCGGTTAAAAGGTGGCTTAAATAATTCAAATATGTGATTTTGTAGTGTTTGGAGGGTACTATGAAGTCCCAGGTTCAAGTTAGGCCATAGGAAAAATTTTGATTTTTAGCCTTAATGGAACCCTGATCTCAAGTGGTATGACTCTTAAATAAATCAAGGTAAAATAAGGCACAAAAAGGAGTGTGGTGTAATGGCAAAGTGGTGCTACTTAGGTGACAAGGAAGTGAAGCCATAAAGGAAGCAAGAGGGTCCAAGGTTCAAGTCTTGGATCTTGCAATTTATTTTGGTTTTTCTTTTAAATAAATCTAGAAGCGAGTAGGCGGGCTTTAAAGTTAAATGTGTTGGACTTATGACACAAAGGAGCTTGTGCGCTAGTGGTTGTGGCCTGACATGGTTATGGAGAAGACTATGGTTTGAATCCCTTTACATGCAAAGGTTGATTATTTTACTAATGCTTTAGTTTTGGGGGATTGATGGCGAATCCCACATCGGGAAGCTAACATGAGAATAAGTGAAGAGCTGGTTTTAAATATAGCAAACCATGAGGATAGTAGGCATACCTTTCTTGGCTTATCCCTTTCAAGTTGTGGCGTGTACGTTTGGGTTAGGCGTTGGATCATTCGTTGATCCATATGCCGTTGGGTCACAGTGGTGGTGACCGTAGTTGATCGACACACCCCCTAGGGAGTCAAGGGTGCTATTATTGTTGGCTTCTGGGCATAGCAGCGTTCAGAGCGTGGATTAACTTCAGATACCTATCAGGTGTGTACTTCACCCTACTCTAGCAATGGGCCATGTAGGCCCAATGGGCCCGTAAGCCCAATCAGGCAAATTGTATGATTGTGTAGTAAATATTGGACTAGACTAGGTGAATCTCATATCTGTGGCTAGTTTTCGGCTAAAGGGCCACACCAGTGTGCGGGCCCACCTAGGCCAAGAACAGGCCTTAGGCCTATTCGCAACGTTATCTCTATTTAGAATACTTGAGTCGCTCAAGGTGACTGTAGACTTTCTGAGGGATTGATAAAATTACTGAAATACCCTTATAGGGTAGAATTACTGTAATACCCCTGATTTGTAAAATTATAGAAATACCCCCAATTTGTAAAAGTACTACTTTACCCCTAATTTGCAAAATTACCATTTTACCCTTAATTGTAAAGTTACCGTTTTACCCCTAATATGTAAAGTTACCATTTTACCCCTGATATGTAAAGTTATCGATTTACCCCTGATATGTAAAGTTATCGTTTTACTCCTGATTTGTAAAGTTGTCATTTTACCCTTGATATGTAAAGTTACCGTTTTACCCCTGATTTGTAAAGTTGTCATTTTACCCCTGATTTGTAAAGTTACGTTTTACCCCTGATTAGTAAAGTTATCGTTTTACCCCTGATTTGTTAGAATTACAGTTTTACCCTCAGTTTGCAAAATTATAGAAATACCCCAGTTTACAAATTACGGAAATACCTCGAATTTCAAAATTATTGAAATACCCCTAATTTACAAAATTACCAACATACCCATGGTTTGTGAAATTACAAAAATACCTAGTTTGTGAAATTACCGAAATACCCCTGTAGGATAGAATTACTAAAATACCCCTGTAGGGTAGAATTACCGAAATACCCCTGTAGGGTAGAATTTCTGAGATACCCCTGTAGGGTAAAATTACCATTTTGCCCCTAGGGTGTTAAATGACTGTTTTGCCCTTGTGGGCAAGTGACTGACTTGGACTGTGTGTTTGACGGATTTGACTATGTTTGTATGACAGTGATTTGACTGACGTGACTGTGGTTGTGTGACTGATATGTTTTAATATGTGTTTAAATGACTGATACTGAACATGGCCATTCTGCATACATGTGTGATGATTGAGCATAGCATACACGACATATTGGGTTGGGACATTGATATGGAGGAAGTTCTGTTCTGATAGGATCGTACGGGTCACATGAGACAACTGTGGATCCAGTAATAATCTGATAAGGTCGCACGGGTCGCACGAGACGACTGTGGACCGATTGAGGGCTTAATGCCAGTTATTCTGAGTATGGCTCTGTGCCAACCAACATATGGCTTTGTGCTAACGGGATCATGGCTTTGTACCGATTATATTTGCCAAAGGCTATGTGCCTATCTTATTTACTGATGTATGTGTGTCGATCCCATTTACCCATGGCTATGTTCTGGTTATATAA
The DNA here is from genome assembly GCA_020496765.1 of Gossypium stocksii. Classification (NCBI taxonomy): domain Eukaryota; kingdom Viridiplantae; phylum Streptophyta; class Magnoliopsida; order Malvales; family Malvaceae; genus Gossypium; species Gossypium stocksii. The sequence goes on from CM035624.1 coordinate 52,560,250, forward strand.
CTCTAATTGATTCTGTTCTATATAGGGTTTCGGCCCAGTCTGTTCTGCATATTTGTATTATATTGTTACTGATTCTGTTTTGGGCTTAGGCCCACCTGATTCTGATTCTGATTTTGATTCTAATCTGATAATGTTTCTGATTTTGTAATGGGCTAAGGCCCATCGGGTACTGTTTGTTATAGTAGGCTAAGGCCCGATTGATACTGGAATTGTGGGGAGGCTGGGGCCTAGACTTTTAATTCTTTTGTATGACTGACTATTCATTTATCTGGTAGGGGATTACACACTGAGTTTTCATAAAACTCACCCCGTTTAATAATTGTGTAGGTAATCCCTAGCTTTAGGAGGATCGATGCTGTGAGGGACTTGGAGAAGGCCACACATTGCTTATTCTCTGTCTTGATTTACTTTTAAGTACTTTATTTTGGTTTGGGTTGTAATAAGGCCTTTTAAACTTTCTGGTTTTTACATTTGGGATTTTATTTATTATTTTTTAATTGCTAGAAGTTGAACACGATTTTTTCGAAACAACAACTATTTTTCAAAATATCACGTTTCTGTAACTGTTTTAAATTAGGCTTCTCTAATAATTAAGGTTTTAAAGGTAATAACATTTTACAAGAGAACGTCTTTTAATAAACCACGTTTTAAAAATATGCATACAAAATTTGAGATTTTACACAAGTTTTAAATGGCAACAGGTTTTAATAAGAAGAGTTTTCAATGGAAACAAGGTTTTCAAAAAACACCTCAATGTGACACGCTAGATTCGGCCGTAACTTCTAGGCCGAGTTTTGGGTGTTACACAAGCTTCCTCATATCTCATTTCACATATATGCTCGTTCTCGAGCTAGTCACGGGTCTACTCATACAAGTTGACGGTCGAGACGTAGCTACCCAGTACTGCTCACACAAGCTGACAAGTATCCACAACACATGCCGGAGTACCCAGCCACTGGTAGGACTTACAAGACCAGCACCCGGATCACATACACATCCACATATACATAGGTTCTTACTGACATGTCATTCGTATCCTATTCAATTCCTAAGGTTCAACCGGGATTTCTCACTTATCGAAACTGTCAAATACATCCGAAGAGTCAATTACACAATTTATACAATAATAAAGCATATAAGCATAAATTAATGATGCATTATTTACATACAAACTTACCTCGGCATAAAAGAGGCGAAAAAGGATCTAACCGCCTAATACTTGTTTTTCCCCCGTTCTAATTATGAACCTCATTTTTCTCGATCTATAATACCAAATTTAACTTATTTAATCATTATAATAATCAAATCAACCTAAAATCACATTATGGTAAAAATTATGTTTTTTCCCTAAAGTTTCACATTTTTACATTTTAGTCCCTAGGCTCGTAAAATGAAATGTACTCAATTTCTTCGATACCCATGCCTAGCTAAACCTTATACATGCTTATAATAGCCCACATTTTTCATTTAATCACACTTTAATGCCTATTTTACAACTTTTTTTTTAAAATAGGTCATTTTTGACATTTTTACCAAAAATCACTTAGTAAAAGTCGTTTATCTTACGACTAACATACGTTTTCTACCATTAGACATCAAAATACACAAATATCTAACATCGGTAAAATTTTAAACTTTGATAATACTTCAAAATAGTCCCTGTAAAAGCTAAATTAGGTTATAAGGATCTCAAAAACATAAAAATCATTAAAAACAGGGCTAAAACGAACTTACAATCGAGCTTGAAAGCTTGAAAAACCCTAGACATGGTTTCTCCTTGTAAGTTTCAGCCATGGGGAAGAAGATGGACAAAAATTGGCTTTTAATTTGGCTTTTTAATTCATTTAATTACCAAATTACTAAAATGCCCTTAATGAAAAACTTTAGAAACATACCTAACCATGTCCATTTTTGTCCACCAAATTAACCAATGGTCCAATTACCATTTAAGGACCTCCAATTTAAAATTTCATAACAATTAGACACCTCTAACCTATAGAACTCACATTTTGCACTTATTACGGTTTAGTCCTTTTGACTAAATTGAGTGTCCAAACGTCAAAATTTTCTAACGAAATTTTCAAAAAACCACTCCATAAAACTATAGACCATAAAAATATATTAAAAATAGATTTTTCTGCATCAGATTTGTGGTCTCGAAACCACTATTTAAACTAGACCCAAAATCGGGCTGTTATAGGCTAGGTCGAGCAAAACCCCTGTCAATAAGTTCTTACAACTGTGCTTTCAACTCTTTTAATTTAGTAGGAGCCATCCTGTAATGTGCTATAGATATCAAAATGGTTCCCGAAACAAGATCTATAGAAAATTCTACCTCTCTTTGTGGGGGTAACCCAGGTAACTCCTCTAGAAACACATCAGGAAATTCACATACAACCGGCATTAACTGAATCTTTGACTCAGATATTTTGGTATCTAATACATAGGCAAGATAAGTATTACACCCTTTTCTAACATACCTTAGTACTGTCATGACTAAAATCACATTAAATAACCCATTTAGTTTATCAGATTCAACACAAAGTATTTTACCATTCTGACATTTTAACACAATGCATTTCTGTTTACAATTAACCACACTGCACCATGCTGGGTTAACCAGTCCATTCCAGGATTACATCAAATTCATCAAAAGGTAATAGCATCAAATCATCCAAGAAACAATATCATTTTACCATCAGTGGACAATTTCTACAAATTTTATCCACCATAACACATTAGCCTAGGGGATTTGAAACTTTAAACGCAAATTCAGTGAATTCAACATGTAAATTTTTAACAGATACTAGCTTTGTACATATTTAAGAATGCGTAGAACTAGAATCAATCAAGCTGTAATATCAGTGTTAAGTAAAGAAAATGTATCGGTAATAACATCTGGTGCAGAAGCATCTTTTTTAGCACGAATGGCATATGTCTTTACTGGTGCTCTTGCTTCAGATCTAACTGTGGAATCCTTTGTAGCTCCGGCTACCACTAACATTTCTGGGATATCGAGGTGGTCTACCTCTCGAAGTGGGATTAACCGACTTTAAAGTCTGATATGTATCTTTTCCAACTATTTTTGGGCAATCTCTAAGGAAATGATCGAGAGAACCACATTTATAGCAAGCCCCCTTTTTCATACGGCATTCCCCAAAATGGAATTTATTATAAATTTGCATTTCGGCTTGGTGTTACCAACACTTCCCACACTAGTTACAGATGGAGAAGAAGATCTCAAATTAGAAGGTTGAGAGCCCCGCTCCTTTCCTGAATACCCAGTCACTGAGGTAGAACAATCATAATACTTTTTTATTTTCTTCGAAACAGTAGATTGTGACCTCCCCATAGGTCTTTTACTAAAAGTTTGGGCTTCACTTTCTGCTTGTTTCTTTTCTTTATTCAATTCCTCAACTTTATATGCTTAATTAGCCAATACTACAAATTCCTATAACTCAAGAATTCCAATCAACAGCTTGATATCTTCATTTAGTCCTTCTTCAAATCATTTACACATGTCAGCTACAGTCAAAACCCATTCTCTGGCATACTTGCTCAACCGAACAAATTCCCGCTCATATTCAGATATTGTCATGTTTCCTTGTTTAAGCATAAGAAATTCTTTTCTTTTCTGATCGAGGAATCTCTTACTAATATACTTCTTTTTAAATTCAGTTTGAAAGAATTCCCAAGTAGCATTTTCTTTCGGTATAATAGAAATCAATGTGTTCCACCACTCATAGGCCGTATCCTTTAATAATGATACTGCACATTTCAAACACTCAGCTGGTGTGTATAATAGGTCATCAAAAATTCTAATAGTATTTTCTAACCAGAATTTAACCCTTTCTGGGTCATCTTCAGCTATAGCTTGGAATTCTTCTACCCCATACTTTCTAATTTTATCTACCAGAGGCTTTCCAGTTCTAAGAAGCTCAGTACCTTGTGGCATTTCGAGAATCGATGGAGGAACAGGTGGGGGAGGTTGTCGCACAGCAGGGTTTGTTCTCATGTATTTAGTGAACCATTCATTCATCATTTCAAAGAAAGCTACTTTTGCTTCTTCACCTCGACTCTTAGATATAGTCCTCCTACTACTACTAATTGTTTCTCTTTGAATTGAAGCCGGAGCATAGTTCTCAACTTCCTCGGATTCAGCTCTAGCTTGGTTACTAGACATTACTATAAGAAAAACATATTTAAAATGATCAAGAGTTATCACACTATCACAATGTATATAATGGCATGTATAGCTAATCCTGCACTTGCTACATTAGTCCGAGAATCAGCTAAACCGTAGCTCTGTGATCGTGATTGTGATGAAGTAATAATATTTTTATGATCGTACCTAGAAACTAACTAAAATCATGATAAAAGGCAAGCGCACCTATCGAATAGTAGTATAGTTGGTGGCAAGACTGGAATGTCGAATTCAAGGAACTAAAAGTACTAGTAGTAACTTTCTTCCTATTATCTAGCCTAGAAATAAAGGGAGGTTGTTTGTAAACTAAAAAATTCTAACTAACTAAAGACGCGACAAAGAATAAATTGGGGAAATGCTTTCGGGAAAATTTATTGATGGAAGCAATACCTAAGGAAGAATCCATCTAGACTTCACTTGTTATTTAACTCTGAATTAAACAATTTATTCATTCGACTTGATCCGTAGAGATCCCTAAATTATATTAATATCTCCGTCGAGACTAAAAGCAACTAGCCCTAGGTTGATTAATTGAAATCTCTTTCAAATTAAAACCTCTAGTTTTGCATTAACTCGATCTATGGATCCCCCTATTAGATTTGATCGGTAGATTTTCGTCGTCCTATGTCTAGGATTGCGATCAACTCCGCTTAATTGTGTTGGATCTACTCTTAAACAGGGACTTTTTCTCCTCTGAATAAGCTACATTCGACTTGAATTAATATCCTAAAATATTAACTCAAGAATTAAAAACACAATTAAGAACAAATCGAATATTTATCATATAATTCAGATAACAATAACAAGATCCATCTTAAGTTTCATCCCCCTCAGGTATTTAGGGGATTTAGTTCATAATAATAAGGGAAAACATTTCAAACTAAACAAGATAACAAAACATAAAGAAAACCCAAAACTCCTGAAAGAATTGAAAGGAGATCTTCAGTCTTGATGTAGATCCTTCCTTCTGAGATGGATCAACCGACTTTCCTTGAGTAATTCCCTACCTTCTACTCTGTGTGCCGGGATCCCCCTTTTTAGTCCTCTCCTAGGGTGTTTATATAGACTCCGAAATACCTTTCTTAGCCCCTAAGTAGCTTTTTTCATGTAAAATTGAAACTCGTCACGATAGAGACACACCCGTGTGGCACGCCCGTGTGAATCGGGCCTAGGCCGTGTTCAAGTCTGTTAATTTGGCACGAGCGTATGGTTTACCCGTGTGATGAACTCCAAGCCGTGTTGATTTCTCACTCCGGCCCATTTTCTCTATTCTTGGCCCGTTTCTCGTTCTTTTCACTCTCATATGCTCACCTAAGTATAAAACATGAAATTAAAGGATTAGGAGCATCAAATTCCACAATTCAGGGGATAATTCATCCAAAATTATGCTAAGCATGGGGTAAAAATATGCATAAATTACGGTTTATCACTCTGATACCAACAAATGTAACACTCCTAACCCGTATCCGTCAGCGGAATAGGGTAACAAGGTATTACTAGAGTTTTATAGAAAATGTGTAACTAAATTGAGTCAAGAACTATTCATTTTTTGAGTTTTATCAAAACGTCCCTTGATTAGACCCTCGAGGTCCAATACATGCATTAGAATCAAGTCAGGACTAAATCGGGATCTCAGGGGATTTTTTGCAACATTCCAAATTTTTTCTCACATTTAGGAGTCACACGCTCATGTGGTGAGGGACATGCCCGTGTGGTAAGGCTGTGTGGCTCACACAGCCATATGACATGCCTATGTCTCAGGCCGTGTATGTCACATGCTCATGTCCCTTACCCTTGTAACTCTCTAACTTGCAACCCATGAAGAAATTTTAGTCACACGGCCAAGTCGTACGCCCATGTGCTAGGCCGTGTGGTTAATTTAATTTTTAAAATTAGGTACAAGTTTCACACGGCCATATGACATGCCCGTGTCTCAGGCCGTGTGATGTCACACGCCCATGTCTCTTACCCATGTAACTCTCTAACTTGCAACCCATGAAGAAATTTAAGTCACATGGCCAAGTTGCATGCTCGTTTGCTCGGCCGTGTGATTAATTTAATTTTGAAAATTAGGTGCAAGTTTCACACGATTAAGAGACATGCCCGTCTTCTAGGCTAAGTACTTCACATGGCTGAGACACACACCCATGTCTCTACCCATATGCTAAATTCAGAGCATTCTGTTTCTCAATTCTTAGGATGTAGGGGACACACGGCCAGGCTAGACACCCATGTACTAGACCGTGTGGACAAAACAAGGCTATTTTCCAAGCCTTATTCCTCACCCTTTTTCATCCAACACCTGCACAAAACTTTAGCAATACCAACCAACCATTTCAAGCATTCAATTTTCAACCAAATTTATCATTTAATATGTCATATTTTCATATATTTACTTATTTCAAATCTTACCTCATTTAACATACATGTTTAATCTACCAACTCAAACCATACTAAAATACATGCACAACCATAATTTACTTTATAAACGTACCAAAATCAAGTTATCACTAGCCATACCAATAGTTAGTTTACATTCAATCATTTCAACATATACATTAGCCTTACTAGCTTATACATGCCATTATGCCAAATAAGATCCAAATTTATACCAAAATGAGCTCGAGGATAGTGTGATGTTGCTCCAACCGTTTCCAACCTTCACGAGCTTCTGAGTACTATAAAATAGAGAAATAAAACCCAGTAAGCATTTAATGCTTAGTAAGTTCATCTAATAAGAATCTAACTTACCATGTATTTTCTTGCATCTTAATCACATACATAAACATCCAAGTGAATTATTAGCCTATCACACAACTTAAACAATTCGAGTTAGTTAAGTAACTTCACATAATCTCATTAACTTATATGAGCTCATCATATCATGTTTTCCACATGTTTATCATTTTCCATGTCACATATACAATTTCAAGAAATTCATTCAAATTCCATGTCACATAATCTCATGTAGTACACTTAAAGTGTACAAAACTCTCAAGCCACATTTTCAAGTCATTCAGGTAAATCATGTAACATGTATCATGAAGCTAATCTGAGCTAATCAAGTATGCTCATAAGAGCCATGTCTCATGTATTAGTTCACAAAAAACTTTTAGTTCAAAAAGAACTTCTAACTAGGAAAATCGTGTAATAAAAGCACCGGATAGCCATATCTCGTGTAGTTCGTATGAGTCATGTCTGGATGCTTACACAGAGCTACGTTTGTGTCTGCAACATATGCAAGATCACAAACAATTGATTATTATAATGCTCACAAAGAGCCATGTTTGTGTTCGTAACGTATGCAGGATCACAATCGGGCAAGTCGCGTATCAAGATGCTCACACAGAGCTACAGTAGTCCATAACTTATGCGGATTTACTACCGATCACTATACTCGCAGAACTTTATCTTATAATACTCGAGAAACTTACTAGGATTGCTCGTCTGAGCTAAATTATGTCTGTAACACATGCAGAATCACGTTCACACTAATCCATCAAATTTCCTTCATTCAACCGAGACTTACCCTTTTCTCAAGTAATATCAAGTATATAACCAAAATTTATACATTTATCATTTACATAATATTCACAAAATGTAACATGTAATTCAAACATGTTAATATTCATAATTAGGTTACACGAACTTACCTTGATACTTGATTGTACACAAAAATCTACTGATCAAAAATCTTTTTCTTTCCTCAATCTAGCTTCGTATTTGAGTTTTCTGGATCTATATAATCAAATTTAATCATCAATTTCATTCAATTCATATACAATTGGACTCAATTTACACTCTAGGTAAAATTACTATTTGGCCCCTAAACTTTTCATAAATTCTAATTTCGTCCCTAGGCTCGGAAAATGAAATTCATGCAATCTAATCCTTATTCCAAGCCTAACTAAAATTTTCATGTATCATTTACAGCACTTTTGATTCATAAAATTTAAGATTTTTCTTTAAATTTCACAACTTTACAATTTAGTCCCTAAATCTCAATTTCATGCAAATTCACTTTGTAAAAGTTGTTTTTCTACTAACAACCTTTCATTTTCTACCTTAAATTTTGAATTTTTAGCATGTTCATCCATGGCACAAACTTTATACTTTGATAAATTTTCAAATTAATCCCCAAAATAGAAAGAATAAGTTACCCCAATCCTAAAAATATAAAAATTACTAAAAACGGGACTTGATTACTTACCTATTTATGCCAAGAAAGTTTTCTTCCTCTCTCCTAGGGTTTCCATCAAAGTTTTGGGGATGAATATGATAAAATGTTGATGTTTTTCATGTTAATTAATTATCATCTTTTTTTTTTTCTTTGAATTCTAATTTAGCCCTTTTCTTTTTCTCACTTTCCATGGATGATTCATCCATAAATATCCACTAAATGTCAATTAATGGTGTAATTACCATATAAGGACCTCAAGTTTTGAATTCCATAACCAATTAATCCTTCTAACTTCTATAATTCAACTTTTACATTTTATGTAATTAGGTCCCTTTCTCTAATTAATCACTTAATCGGTAAAATTTTCCTATCAGTATTTTCATACGACTTTCCTATCATAATATAGACCATGCAATAATATTTAAATAAATTTTCTTTCTAGCTCGAATTTGTGGTCTCGAAACCATTGTTCCAATTTTACTAAAATTGGGTCGTTACAAAGGTCGTGGTTGACTAACTCCTATTTCTTTCCTCCCTTGTTGATGTATGTGTTCCAAAACTACATCAACTGCCCACCAAGTAAATAAGGCAACTCGTTCTCTAAGTACCAATGTTGGTAGTGGATTGAAGGTGTGAAATTAAAAAAGCATGAATGCAACCGAGGCCACCACTCTATCTGGGCGTTCTATAATGCAATATTTTCTTGATGTTTCACTACCTAATTCTTTCCTTCTTTTCCCCTCTTGTTGATCTCGTGGGCATTGTCGAATCTAGGCGAAACCTTTGAATCATCTTATATGCACCCAAATTGTCTTAAAACCCAATCAATGCTATACCACTCTACGATTGAAAATTTCAACACTAGTGCATTTATACACCACACAATTGCATATTCGTGAACCCACAATGACATGACAACCACAACGTCTGGTGCAGAATATGACATCCTCACGAACTGCACAATATTTAAGATGATGATTGTTACATGAGTCAAATAAAATTATCAAAGTAATTAAATAAAATTAATATAACTTAATTAAAAAATATATTACCTTGTCCCCAGCATATTCCTCTATCATTTGGCAGTAGACAACAAGTGTCTCGGACTTGCCAATACCCGGACACTTATACCAGCTGAAAATGAAGCAAACTTGTTAGTATAGATTAAAAAAAAATTATTCTTGATTCAATTTTACAATTTCTTTATACCTATTTACAAGTGCACACACATGTGGTTGGTGACTCACTAATGCCAGAAATGGCATCATGTACAAAGCCCAAGACTGCAGTAATATCAAACATCTGCATATATCTTGTGTGTTATGCCTTGTCGCCCAACAAAGCTCACGATACAACGTCACCAATACCACTAGCCCCAACTATAGGAATGAGCCTGGTACAAATTAGATAATAGAGGTAAGTACATAATGTGGACCTTATTATTATTTGCATCCAGCATAAGTGCCCCCTATCAACTACAATATATATGCTCGAGCAACGCTCATCAACTTTGACTCAGTGGAACTACTCGATAAGGTTTGGAATTTTTCATTCAACCAGGAAAATTTCAAACTAGAAAATCTAGCTTCCCCATAACCAGGAGAGTGTCCAACCAACTGGTAGTAGATGGCAGAAGGTTTGGCCACTTTACTTGGACCTATGACTACATCACTACCAACTAGGAGCCCGAGTTGCATTGCAACATCTTCCAGGGTGATGGTGCACTCCCCACATAGAAAATGAAAAGTGTGGGTCTTTAGGCATCGTCGTTCAACCAAGGCGGATATTAAGTTTGCCCTCAATTTAAACGTTTGAACTAATGCCGTTGTTCCAAATCCAATGACATCCAAGTATGGCATAATCAGTTCGTTTGAATGGTACCTTAGTATATGGACTCGCGGCCTCAACACCTAGTACTCATCGCCTCAACACCCAGTACTCATCCTGTCCATATCATATAATCACATTTGTTAAATTGACAAAATAAATATAAATTACTACAATGCTATAAATATATTTTTGAATAACAAAATATTTTATTGGTTTGTTAATCATAGTGTAGTGTGATCGGATGCTTGGAAAAGCGAACTCTTTGTGATATCTACATAATTAATAAAAAACGAATCGCTAATTCAAAAAACTAAATGCAATAACATTATATTATAATATATATAATTAAACATTATATTATAATATACCAATTATTACAATTAAAAAATCACATAACTTTAAATCTATTAGAATTTCCCCCAAAAATATCAACATAAAACTCTCAAAACTTCAAATAACACAAAAAAAATACAAAAATTTCAATTTATCTCTCTTTGTTTTTCTAAATTTCAGCTGGTGGGATAGAGGGGGGACCATTGAGATTTATATATGAAGAGAGGGAAAAGAAGAAAAAGAAGAAAAGGCCTGCTGGCTGGCACCAGCCTGCCACCTAACGTCGAGTTGACTTCTAAGTTAGACCTTTTTTTTTCTATTTGTTTTATTCTTTTTTTTCTTTATTCTTCCCGATTCTACATTTTTCTTCCCGCTTGTCCTTTTTGAAACTTTTTAAAGAAGTTTTTTTCCTTATCGAACCATCATAGCAAACTATGCCTTATTTTTCTCCATCTGTTTAATAACCCCACCGTTCATTTTTCTTCCTACACCATTTGTTCATCTTCCTTTCAATTTTTTTCCTTACAAATTAAGTTTTGGAGGTTAAGAACGATAATTCTTTTTCTAGTGAACTGAATTTATTTATCATACTTTTACTTACATGAATAATGGATCAAAAACTTGATTATCTCCGCTATCATCTTAACTTTTATTACAATAATACTATCTACAATTGGAATAATCACATTACATAGTTGCTAATGTAATTTAATAAGTATTTTCTCCTATTTCATCATCTTCTGCTTGAATCAGGTCCATCGGAAATCTCTTGAGATTTAACTTTGCTTGATTTAAGTCCATCAACAATTCCATGATCCAAGGGTGCTTTTAGTGAGATAAGTTTTAGTTCGCCTTCATCTAATGCACCACCTTAATAACTAGAATCTCTGCTGCACCAAGACTACCATAAACTTGTGCTCACAGTATCCTCCTCCCTTAAAGGGTCATTGACGGTATAACCAATTTGAACCGTAACTGCATAACCACTTCCAACTAAGAGCCCTGTTTTTACTTGAAACCACGACTACATAACTATCAATTGGGAAACAAAATTTGCTGGTGATAATGCACTCCCCAAATAGAAAATGAAATTTGCCAGTGTTCGACTGTTAAAGAAAACATACATTCAAACTATCAAAATTTTTAACTAAAACACAAACACACAAAAAAAATTCTTCTCTCTCCATTTTCTCAACACTTAACACTATGTTTTGTTGGATGTAATCCCATAACTATTACTTATTTATTCGGTGGGCCCAAGTTATTACTTTGTTTGGTTAGCAGAGTTAGCAAATCTACCCGTAATAGAAACAGAAGCTACTACAAGGTGGCCCGTAATAGCCATTCCGTGACATGGGCTAAGAATAAGGATTCCATTCTGGATGGAATGAAAATGAAATCAGGGTTGTACCAAAATATCACATTTTCAACTCGTTCGCTCGTTCGCTTTCCCCAAATTGAAACATGCATTTGAAATTAGTGACTTGTAGAGGTTCCGTTTGCTCACTTCCAGTTCATCCTAGTTGAAAAGTATGTTATGTTCAAATTTCGTATTATTCATTCCCCATCTTCATCTCTCTTCAAAAGATTTTGTTTTTTTTGGAGAACTTTTTATTTCCTCGAATTTGGCTTAATTTGGGTATGATATTTTTTCCCAGATTAACAAAGAAATGTGAAAACTTAAAGAATAATTTGTTTTCTAAACTTTATTTTTCCTTCAACTGTTACTTTGCCAACATCTATTTTTGTTAAACCAAAAAATTTGTAGAAAAGGATTTGCTTTTACCATATCTTTTTTCTTTTTGTTTACCCCCGAGTTTTCATTAATCTGGTAATGTTACTTTTTTCCTAGATTTAAAAACTTCAAGATTTCTAGAAAAAATTTGGATTGTTTCAAGATTTATTTTTTGTTTCCCACTAAATCTTCCTTATAAGTTTTCGAATTCTAAAATTTAAATTTGGTTTTGGTTTGTTGTTTGCTGCCCCCTAACGGTTGCTTCATTTTTTTATATGACTTCTTAATCTATAAAAAAATTCACATTGCCTTATTACTTATTCTGGAATTACATTAATTTTTATTTTTCTTTTATTTTGCAGGTAAGCAATCTGAAAGTTTACAATTTTTGTTCGTTGTTTCTCAGAAAAACTTCTCTTTCGAATGTAAATTGAGAAACTGAATTTGGGTAGTTGTAATTTTATTTTGATTTGGTTAAATTTGTCTTTTATTCAATGTATTGGTTTGATCGTTTCGTTGTAATTTATATTTAGCATAATTTTAAATGATTATTTTGATTTAGCATAAGTTAATTTCCAAAATTTTCACATGCTAATCAAATGACTATAATTTATATTTAATAGAAGTTTGATATGGTTAAAATGGTTGTAAAAATAAAGAGATAATGGATTGTTTGGCATGAATTTAAAATTTAGTAGAAGGTATCCATTTGGTTGTTTGCCTGTAATTGTTTGGTTGTAATATGCATTTCTATAATTGTTTTAACTGATTGCTTAGGAGCCAATTTGTTTTATGTTCAATTGTTGCTAATGTTATAAAGTGGAACTGAGTTGATTGCCAAATATGCCATGTTATTTTGTGTTTAATTGTCTGCAATTGGTCTGTAAGACTAGCTTAATTACATCTACAAATTGGTGTTCATTGAATGAAAATGGAAAGGAACTAAAGATGTTAAATTTAATATGATTAACATTACATGTTGGGAAATGAAAATGAAAATGCAGTTCGAACCTATATGTAACACCCCTTACCCGAGTTCGATGCCGAAACTGAGTAGAGGCATTACTGGACAATATCATAACCAATCATACAAATAAGGCTATAAAATTTCGTTCCAATTTAAAATATTTTCATAATATATCATACAATCCTTAAAATGGGCTTACGCGGCCCAAAACATAATTTGGGAGTAGTCCGGGACCAAAACGAGAACTTAGAAAAATTTTGAAAATTTTGGTCAAAAACAGGGCACACGCCCATGTGAGACAGGGACACGCCCATGTGGGCAGGCCGTGTGGTTACACATGCTCGTGTTCCCTACCTGTGTGGAATTTTTGGAAAATTATTTTTCATTTTGAACCAACAGGGGTTTTTACACGGCCGAGCAGACACCCGTGTCCTTGGCCCATGTCCTTCACACAGCTTCAACACGCCCGTCTTCTCACCCCGTGTGAAAAACTAGGGTATTCTGTTTGCGACATCAGCATTCAAATTTGGTCACACGGCCACGGAACACGCCCATGCGACCAGGCTGTATGACTTCCTCATTTTTTGAAAATTTCATGCAAGTTTCACACGCCCTACACACATGGCCGTGGTGGCCGACAGTGTAGCCCTAAGTTAGGCTATTTTCCAAGCCATCTTTTACCCCAAAACACATACAAACTTATACCATTTTTATCACCACACACCATACACATTTTTAAGCATCTAAATAACCACATTTGATAGTTTAATAACATATACCAATCCATCCACACATAAGCACACCAAGCATTTCATGAATTACCTCATAAAGATATGTATATATATACCAATATCATCATTGGACATATCACATGGCCTTAATTACAAAATAACTTATCAAAAGACAATTGCCTATATGATAGCCAAACCAACTTGACACTAACAACACCACTAAGTCCCTATACATGCCAAAGTTCAAAAGAATTCATATTACAATACCAAAAGAACGTTGTGGATAGTGTGGACGATCCTCCGACGCTTCTTGATCTTTGAGCTAGCTTGACTACTCTATAAAACAAGGAAAAAGAGAAAGGAGTAAGCTTTAAGAAGCTTAGCAAGTCTATATGCAAATAATTAACATCATACCAACTCTCTTAATGTCCAAAGATCATATCATCGCATATCAACTTACCCACCTAACCTTACCAATATTACATACATACCAAGCACATCATTTACATATACTTAAGTTTACATGCACCCTTGCACACAAATACACTTGCCTATATATTCACTAGTTCATAAATACACCTGCACTTACAGACCAAATAACCACACAAATCTCTTTTTGTAAACTTTCCCGTTGAACCCTTTAGAATAACATCCGATACTCAGTGGTTTCAGCACATAACTCCACCAACACATAATCCGGCTCTTGTGTACACATGGTGAACTCTTAATATCACCTATGTGACCTAGCCGTTAAATCTTGTAGCTCTCGTGTCTACATGTGTCCAACACTCAGAATCACACATGTGACCTAGCTACATATAACATAGCTCTCGTGCCTACATGATGTACCCTCGGTAACATACATGCAACCTAGCTATTTTAAACCCTTAGCTCTCGTCTACACATGGTATACACCCAGTATTACGCATGTGACCTAGTTACTTATGAAATTATTATTTTGTAGCTCTCTTGTACACATGGTATACACACCGTATTACACATGTGACCTAGCTACCACATAATGTCTTGTAGCTCTCTTGTACACATGGTGTCCTACCCTCAGAATCACACATGTGACCTAGCTACACATTATCCGTATCATTCGTTTTCCGGAGGTTCAATCGAAAACTCCAAATTTCCATAATTCTAAAAATTATACAAAAAAATCATACAACATTATCCTTAACATACATTAAATTATTATGAAATTAAAATCGATGTATTATTTACATATAAACTTACATTGATAACAAAATGCGATAGTTTGCAATTTAGTCCGAAACTTTGCCCTTGCCTCGATCAAGGTCGATTCCTCGTTCTTCTCGATCTATAATGACACATTTAGCTCATTTAATAATCACATTATTCAAAACAGCCCAAAATCTTCCTATAACAAATTTTGCAATTTGACCCCTAAATTTCTCAATTTTACACTTTAGTCTCTAAGCTCGGTTTATGATTTTTATTCAACTTTCTTGCATTTCAAGCCTAGTCGAACCACTTTTCCTTTTATAGTAGTCCACAATTTCCACTATTCCACAACTTATCCACACCATATTTCATCTTTTACAAATAAGTCCTTTATGAAGTTTTCATTAAAAATCACCTAGTAAAAGTTGTTCACTACACTTTAAACTTTCAAATTCCACCACTAAATATTAAATACATCTATGCCATCCATGGGTAAAATCTTAAACATTAACCTTAGCTTGAAATAGTGGTTGAAATAGCTAGAGCAAGTTACGAGGATTTCAAAAATACGAAGAACATTAAAAACGGGGCTAGAAATCACTTACTATAAGCTTGAGAAGTTGACAAAACCCTAGCTATGGTGACTCTTCAAATTTGGCACAAGGGAGAGAAGATGGACACCATTTTTGACTTATTTTCCCTTTTTATTTCTTTTAGTAACTAATGACCAAAATGCCCTTCATTAAAAACCTTTGATTTTCCATCCTTCCTCAGGCATTTTTGTCCAAACCAAGTTAAAATGGTCTAATTACCATATAAGGACCCCTAATTTAAAAACCCAATTCAATCAAATACTTTATTGGATTAAAACCCATATTTTTCACCTAATGCAGTTTAGTCCAACCTATCAAATTGGACATGCAAACAACAAAATTCATACACCAAAATTTCACATAATTATTCAAGCACCCAATAAACATCAAAACTCGATAGGAAAAATATTTTAGACTTCGAATTCATGGTTTTGAAACCACTATTTCGTTTAGCCCCTAATTTGGGTTGTTACACTATATAACTTGACTTCCAAACATTTTAACATGCATATTGCAAAAGTAAAAAAATGAACTGATTGTCGTCAATTGAAACTTTTCTTGCTAATTGAAAATTTCAGAATTGTTGAGGTCCGACTAACTTTATTTTGCATACTATTTTTATATTTTTAATTTCATAATGTTTTCTTAATGTTTTAAATTTCTTTTTTTATAATTAAAATATAACACATCAATTTATGTTCCAGTAATGACGTATTTGCCTTTAATAGTATAAAGTGATAGGCAAAAAAGAACGGTCTTACATTACAAGTATGGTTGCAAATGTTTATAGTTGCAAGTTGGTTTTTAGCTGTGTTGGATGTCGTCTCTAGCCTACATACTTATAGACCAAGGATTAGATCATATATTTTAGATTTTTATGCCCAATGAGTTTATATGAAAAGACTTGTACATGCTAGTCATTAGACCTATATTGAACAAATTAGGATGAATAGAGTTTCTTTTTTAAACTATGTAAGATGTTACAAATTTTAGAAGGACTGAAGTCGTCAAGGAGCATGCTTGTTGATGAGCAAGTGGCAATGTTCTTACATATAATTTATTATCACCTAAAAAATAAAGTTATCAAGCATCATTTTAATAAGTGCAACAGCCCTAACCCGGCCTAGACGTTAGGGCCGAATCCGAAAGTGTTATGAAGAAGGGTTTTGAAACCAATGGTACCTCGATCAAACCAAGCTCATATTTCTAAAAACCATTAGTTAAAATGATTGTTTGCGTAAAGTGTTTTGTCAACGTTGCGGAAAAGAAAACAAAACAAAATCTAAATCCAAAAGTTAAACCATACAGTTCAGAGAGTCCCAAAAATTACAAACTATCAAGAAAACTAGATTTTAAAATTAAATCATTATTACTAAATAAGAACAGATCTTGATAGAGTTGACACCGTTGAGCCTCCACCGCACCGACCCGCCTAAGTCTATGGATTACCTGAATAAAACAGATAAACAAATGTGAGTTTTCGTAAACTTAATGTGTAACCCAACAAAAATAGTCATGCAATAAGTACAGAATCTTATATACAGTCAGATATAGATTCAGACCCAAGTCCATAATAGAAACAGATATCAAATTCAGATGTACAGAACAGATAAATAGAATCCTTACCCCATCCTCTACACACCATCTCTGTCCATCCCATCATACCATGTGGGGTTAAGAGCACCCACCCATCCCTACACACCATATAGTGCTGATGCAACACATAACAGATAGTATGCAGATAAGTTGCCAGAATATAGGCAAAGAGTCCCCAAACAGATCACTTCCTCCATCTATACAATTCCAACCCCAATCAGAGATACATATACAGAAATATCATGCTTTGTAACACCCTTTAACCGAGTCTGATGCCCGGACAGGGTAAGAGGCATTACCAGACTTAAACATAACCAATCGTACAAAACCGAGCCAAAACTTTTCATGCTCAGGCTTACGAGACCCAAAACATACATCGGGGGTAATTTGAGACTAAACTAGTAACCTTGGGACACTTAGAAAATTTTTCATGTTTTAGAGAGTCACACGCCCGTGTGAGTAGATTGTGTGGTCACACACGCCCGTGTTGCTCAGGACATGCCTGTGTCCTCAACCCGTGTAACTCTATGTTTATGACGTCATCAGCAACATAAGGTCACACGGCCAAGTCGCATGCCCATGTGCTAGGCCGTGTGGAGAATTTAATTTTTGCATTTAAGGTGTAAACTTCACACGCCATGGGCACACCCCCGTGTCTCTGCCAGTGTGCCCCATATTGGGCATCCTGTTTCTCAAAATTAAGTTGGAGGGGACACACGACCTGTTCACACGCCCGTGTGTCTACCCGTGTGGACAATGTATAGGCTATTTACCAAGCCTATTGCCACCTTAAAACTCAAAAACACTTATACCAATTCAAAGACACAACTCATAGCATACTTAAACAACGAAACATCCATAATTATCAACTCAGATCATGCAAGTGTCATATCCATGCAATGCTTCACCATATGATTATGTTTATAATCAACGTTAGCCAATTTCATATGGCCTTATACAAAATTATCACTTAACCCATATAAGCCAATATCATTAGCCAAATCACTATGACACATATACAAATAGACCAAGTCTCTATACATGCCAAACTTTCAAAATATCAAAATCACAAATACCCTAAACTAAAGCCTGGATAGTGTGATGCAAACTCTGACGATCCCTAGTCCCTGACCTAGCTTGGTGACACTATAAAACAATGGAAAGAAAAAGAAGGGTAAGCTATATAGCTTAGTAAGTTTATATGCAAAAATAAACATCATACTTATAACTCAATCATACGAAAACCATAATGAAATTTTGGTCTAAACATTACTAAACTCTCATAGCCATTTCTTACCCAATCATAACCTTACCATAAGAGCATTACTAAACATCACATTTTAACTCATCATTATTCTTCCATCCAATAGTAATATGAAATTTGTACGTACCTGTATTACTTACTTAGCATGTACTTTCATTCTTGTTTAGACTAGGCCTATTACCACCATTCGGAATCACTAAGGATACTTGAGAGTCAAACATAGGTCATACAATGCCATATCCTAGATATGGTCTTAGTGCAATTTCATAGTGATGCCAATAGCCCAGCTATGGTCTTACACGAAAACTCATACTGATGCCATGTCCCAGACATGGTCTTACACGTACTAACATACTGATGACATATCTTAAATATGGTCTTACACAGAAGCAAATCTCAACAGCCTCAATTATTATGACCCTTGTATCCTGTAATGTTCCAAAGGTTCGTATCAAACTTCCACACTTATCGAATTATCGTCTATCTCATTCATGCAATTAAACTCATCCATATAGTCAATTACACAAATTCAAGCAACAATTAAACATTTTACATAATATAACGATGTATTACTTACACATAAACTTACCTCGGTACAAAAATAGCTAATATTTGCGATTTAGTCCACAATCTTGGTCATTCCCCGATCTAGGTTAGAAACTCATCTTTCTTGATCTATAATCAAAATTTATCTCATTTAATAATCACATTATTCAATTGATCTAAAAATCACATTATGGAAAATTTACATTTTTCCCCTAACTTTTCACTTATTTACACTTTAGTCCCTAGGCTCGTAAAATGAAATGTAATCATTTTGTTTGTTACCTAAGCCTAGTTGAACCTATATCAAGCTTATAACAGCCCATATTTTCTTTCAAATCAGATTTTTACCACTTATTTTACAACTTTTGCAATTAGGTCCTTTTTAACCTTTTCACCGAAAATCACTTAGCAAAACTCAGTTATTACACATCAAACTTTCATAATCTACCATGAAACATAAAAAACACATGCATGCCACACATGGGTAAATTTTTTAGCATGAACCCTAGCTCAAATAAATGATAAAAATAGGTAAATCGGGTGATAACGACTTCAAAAACGTAGAGAGCATTAAAAATAGGGCTAGAATGCACTTACTATCAAGCTTGAAAGTTGAAGAAAACCCTAGCTATGAAGACTTGTGAATTTCGGCCAAGGAGAGAAGATGGACATCAACTTTGACTTGATTTTTCCCTTTTTATTCTTTTACTAACCAAATGACTAAAATGTCATAAAGCCTTTCTTTAAAATTTTGTCCCTTCCATGTCCATTTTTGTCCATCATGATATATAATGGTCTTATTACTAAATAAGGACCTCAAATTCACGAATTCATTATCATTAAGCACTCAATGCTTCTAGAACACATATTTTGAACTTTTCGCAATTTAGTCCTAATAGTCAAATTGGACCCTCTATTAATAAAATTCCATAACGAAACTTTCACATATGCTTTCAATCATACTATTAACCTTTAAACTTTATCACAATAAATTTTTCTACTTTGGATTTGAGGTCCCGAAACCACTATTCTGATTTGGCCCTAAATCGGGCTATGACATGTTTAACATGCTCATATACATATAACATATATACTCAAATAGAACTGTCAAACATACATATCAATATCCTTCTTAGAGTAGACTATCAGAATATCAAATCACATGATTTAGGGTTTGGTTAGCCTTTATCGACACTATGCTAGGCCGACAGTCGATCAGAACGACTGGTGCGACTCTAGGGAAAATTTCAGAATTATGGGCCCACATGCCCGTATGGCCCACACAGCCTAGCCCAAAATTCAAACGCCCGTGTGGGCCCACACACTTATGAGGCACACATGCCCAACTTGGCCTAGCCAATGTGGCCCACACGACCATACTCACACCATCACATGATCGCGTCTAACGCAAGTCCACATACTCGTCAGTCTCACGGCCGTGTCTCGCACACGGCCAACCACACGATTGGCCACATACTCAATTTTTCATGTTAAAAGTACACACCTAGTTTAATTTTGATGTGAAAACACTCCCGGGACCACCAAAACCTAAAATTAACATAACCATTCCCAAAATCAGTATTAATCCTCAATTAAACTAAACCAACGACAATCGACAACGAAGAAATTCAAGCATTCACCAGTTACCCACTACCTTGAATGATTCCAACTATGATTCCGCAAGAGGAGATTCTCGTTCTTCACGATTCACTACTGCAAAAACCCAAAAACAAACTATGAATAGTAATAACAACAAAGATTATCACAAACCATTGCTACTGAAACGAGCAAGAACTCACCTTATTCGTTTACCAAAGCACACGGAGAGACCAAGGGTTCGTATCATAACGATTTGGAACAAAGATTAATAGAATAAGAAAAAGAAAAAAAAAAACAAACTTTTAATGGGGAATAGACACAGAAAAGAACATTAGAGAGAATTAGGAGGAGAGAGAGAAAACTGATTTTTTTAAAAAACCCAAAAATAAATAAAAACAACTCCCCACTAACAACTCAATCTTAACTACCCATACACTCAAACTTTCAATCTAGTCTAAACTTTCTCTCATCTAACCGAAACAAATATTATCACCCATGATCACACAAAGATTCGAACATCAAACCTCCAGCAAGTTAACTCCTTACCACTCGAACCAGCAGGCTCATTCTGATATGGATTAACAAATAATATAATATAATCCCACCCAATAGGGATAAAGCCTGGATCAAAAATAACAAAATTTTTCCAAGTGTAAGACTTGAACCCCAAACCTCTCACACACACCCAGAACACTTAGCTACTGAAGCAGATACATATTTATGTCAGATTTCACAAAACAAACTTAAATTACTTGGGGCGTTACAAGAGTTCTAGGAAAATTGTTAGAAGATCATTTCACAAGGTTTTAAATGTTGTCATACACTTATAATATGTGTTATTTAAAAAGATAGAGCTAATTACATGTAACGCCCCAAATTTTTGTTTATGTTTCCATAATTATTTGACACAAATATCTATCTGCTTTAGTGGTTATGTGCTCTGAGTGTGTGTGTGTGAGGTCCCAAGTTCAAGCTACAACTTGGGTAAATTTTTTTATTTTAATGAATAAAGTTTGAACTTGGTCCATTAGGCTTATAATTTATTGTTTGTAAAATATGTCAGAATGGGCCTGCTAGTCTAGTGGTTAAGTGGAGTGTCAAAATCTTGGTACGCTTGAGTTCGAATCCCAGTGCATGCAAGGAGGTTTTTTTTCACTAGTGAAGTGCTGAGTATTTAAGGTGTGGAGGGAGTGTAGTGGTCGGTTTTAGGGAGTATTGTATGGGATATGTGGAGTGAAGTTAGGAGTTGAGGTTTATCTGAGATACTACTGAGATTTTCAGTTTCCTTTTTCACTTTTTGCAAAATTTCTTCTGCATCTGTTTTCCTTTCTTTTTACCTTTTGCCAAATTTCCTGTTCCATTCCCTTATTACTGTCAATTTCGATTCTTGCACTTTGACCGACCACTGTTTTCCACACCTTTTTACTGCAGTGTCTTTCGGGTGTAATCTGTAAACTTGTTAGGTGCGCTTTTCCTTCGCGTTAATTAATTAGATTAGTGATTAATAGGAGACATTTTATGACTAAGGGAGAATCAAGGTTTTGGGAGCTACTAATTGGTGCTTTGGCAGCAAGAAACCATCGTTGCTTTGTTGAAGGTAAAATCTTCAATGAACGGTCGCTTGTGGATTTCAATAGTTTTTTACTAAATGATGAATTAGGTGATTAAATGAGAGTTTTTTTTGTCAATAATTAGGTTCAAGAGTGCTCGAGATTATATTCACAACAAATTCGAACAAGGTGTGTACCCGAAACCTTGAAAAATAGGAATCGACAAAAGCTAAAAAGTGAAACTATCGACGCCACACGGGCGTGTGGTTGCCCGTGTGGTAGGCCGTGTGGCAGTACACAGCCTTTAAATGACGAACTAGGCCGTGCACGCGTGACACGGCTGTGTGATGGCCAATGAGGCTGTGTGCGAGACACGGGCTAAGCCAATTTGGCCATGTGGGCCACACGGGATGTGGGCCCACACAGGCAAACCATACGGGAGTGTGGGATTCTGGGCCAGGCCGTGTGATCTACACGGCCAAGGCTAATTTGGGCCATATGGCCCACACGGGTGAACCACACGAGTAGGCCACATGGGCGTGTAAGCCCATTTTTCTGAAATGAACAGTAAGGTTGCACGGGTCACCCAAGTCAACTGTGACCTGTCGTAGGATCGGTATGCATTACTTAGAACCTTGTTTCTATAATCTGATTATGTGTTGCATGTACTAGCATGTTACTCTTAGCATGTTTATCTGTTCGAGTATATGACCTATTAATTGGCATTATACCATGCCATATATGTATAATGCATTGCATTGGGGTGGGATTGATGAAGATGAAGGAAGTATTCTGAAAGGCTTTTGAAGCCTGTTATCTAGCAGCTAAGTTACCTAGTTTTGATATGTGCCGCACTACGTTACCATGTGGTGTGTAGGGATGGATAGGTCTATTTTATCCCCTATTTGGTATGTAGGGATGGGTGGGTCGATTTTATCCCCACAAGGTATGTTGGGTTGGACAGAGTTGGTGTGCAGGGCTGGTGGGCATAATTCTGTTATCTGGCACCACCGAGTACCATCCCGATAAGGCCAATGTGGTGGCCAATGCATTAAGCTGTACGACTATGACTGATTTGAGAGCGATGTTCACTTGACTTAATTTATACGATGATGGGAGCTTGTTAGTAGAGCTGTAAGTGAAATCGACATGGATTGATCATATCAGGGATAAAAATTTAGGAGATAAGTCTCTCGAGTTACGTTTCCATCAGATTGGGAGTGGAGTTACTACTGATTTTGGGATTAATGATGATGGGGTATTGTGCTTCCAAGGACAGATTTGTGTACCGAATGATAAAGATTTGAGACTATGCCCTTATGCTATGTATCCTGATTGAAGCAAAATGTACTGAGATCTCCGAGAGTTGTAATAGTGGCTGGGGTTGAAACGTGAGGTTATCGACTTTGTTGCACACTGTTTGACTTGTCAGCAGGTGAAGGCTGAGCATTAGTTACCTTTGGGTTTGCTACAGCCAATTAAGAAACCAATATAGAAATGGGAGCGAGTAACGATGGACTTCGTTAGTTGGTTACCGCTAACACCCACTAAAAAGGATTCTATCTGGGTTATCGTGGATCAATTGACCAAGTCTGCACATTTCATTTCGGTCAGGACAGACTACTCCTTACAAAAGTTGGCCAAGCTCTACATCTCTGAGATAGTGAGGTTACATGTAGTACCTATCTTGATCATCTCTGTTAGGGATCCTCATTTTACATCTCGATTTTGGAATAAGATTCATGAGGCTCTTGGTTCGAGGTTAGACTTTAGTACTGCTTTCCATCCTCAGACAGATGGTCAGTCAGAGAGGGTGATTCAGATACTGGAGGACATGCTGAGGAGCTATGTGATTGACTTCCGAGGTAGTTGAGAGGAGTACTTGCCTTTAGCGGAGTTCGCTTACAATAACAACTATCAATCTAGTATTCAGATGGCACCTTACGAGCCACTGTATGTGTAACACCCCTAACCCGTATCTGTCGCTGGACTAGGGTTAAAGGCATTACCGGACAGATCAGAACTTTTACAAATATTATACAACCATTCATCTCGAAACATAATCAAACATAATATATAGCCCCTTATGAAAATCTTTGAGACCTTAAACATGCAATAGAAGAAGGTCGGGACTAAACCAAACACTTAGAAAATTTTTTGAAAACTTTAACATTTTTCTATACTGTAGAGTCACATGTCCGTATTCTCGGCCGTGTGAAAATTAAGGAGGCTATTGACTTGTACACATGGCCACAAGGCACGTCCGTGTGTCTAGCCCGTGTGACATCTTGACCAATTTGGCTAAGGTACAGGGATCACACTGTTGAGACACACGCCCGTGTGCTTTAGCCGTGTGGCACAAAATGGGCTTGGTTTAAGCTACATTTTCCCATCCAATTGCCAAGTACCTACAATACAACTTGTATGACATTCAAGATATAACAATGACCAACCATTTTAGCCAATTACCAAACCAAAACATTGCTCAATTCATCATCATCCAATTCATACTCATCATCCAAAATAAATCATACTAAAGTTTCAAACACAATAGCATATCAACATACACTTACCATAACCTAATGGCATCATATTCAATCACTTATAAAACTTACCAAAATCAAAACATTTTCCATACCAAAATGACCATTACTTAAGGCCATACTTGCATTACATAAACTTACCAAAACAAGCATATTCTTAACCATTTGTTAGCCAGATCACATGGCATAACTAAAATATATTTTAAAACACAACCTAAAGACATCTAGCCTATACATGCCATATTTCAACATATTCACTTACAAAATATACCAAATAAAGATTGATAGTGTGGTGATGATCCTTGACGATCCCCGAGCTTTCGATAGCTTTGATATCTATAAAACAAAGTAAACAAACGCAAAGTAAGCTACAAGTAGCTTAGTAAGCCATATATACAAATAACTTCATAACATAGAACAATTTTGAACCATTTTAAAGCATATGATCTATGGCATGACATAAACACAAGTTATATTTCTCATTAATCTCAACTAATCAAATTCAATTACTCCATTTCACATATCTTATCCATGTAGCTCACATATCAAGTGATCATATACATACATACCTTTTTTTTCTCAAATTTTCATATACATTCATACGTACCGAAGTTCAAATGCACATTCGTATTTTTTTTCAATTTCTCAGAATGCCCGTTGAACCAATCAGAATTAACTAGGATACGTGGATAGTTCAGAAAACTCATACAATGACGACGTCCCAGACGTGGTCTTACATGTAATCGGATATCGATGCCACTGTCCCAGACAGGGTCTTACTCGAATCAATACAATGCCAATGTCCCAGACATGGTCTTACACGTTAATCTTATATTGATGCCAACGTTTCAGGCGTGGTCTTACACGAAAACACATATCAAATACTATGCCATGACATATGTATGCTAACTATTCCTAAGGTTCGGACGGGGCTTTTCGGACTTGATCACATGCTCGTAATTTATTTCGAATTTCACATATTCAGCTCTCATAGCCATATAATACAATTCAATCAACATAATAGCAAATATAATTCAATTTAACGCATTTATTTGTATATAAACTTACCTCGTACAGATTCGAGCGATTACGAACGGCTAATCAACGACTTTCAACTTTCCCCGATCTAATTCTATTTTCTTTAGTTCCTAATCTATATAAATTCAAATTAAGCTCTTTTATTCACTAAATCATTCAATTTAATCCAAAAAATAAATAATTAGGGCATTTTACAAATTAACCTCACATTTGTACATTTTGACAATTTTGTCCCTAATTCATAAAATTACAAAAATACTCAAAAGTCACTTAGACCACGACTTAGTCGAATATACATGAAGCTCATAACAACCCATACATTTCATTTATCTCACAAATTAGTCCTCCAAAATTTCATATTTCACAATTTAGCTCAAAAGCTCAAATTCATCAAAAATTCATGGCAAAATATATTAATCTGACAACAAACTTCCATAAGTCATCAATTAACACATCAAAGCTCATAAAGTCGACAATACCATCTCATGAAATCTTCATCAAAAACATAAATTGAGACATGGGCTTTGTAGTATACAAAGCAACGATCACAGAAACGTAAAAATTATCAAAAACCGAAGTAATTCCATACCTTAATCACAAGACACAATAACTGAACCCTAAGGAGCTTTATTTTTTTCTCTTTTTCCTTGATTTTCAGTTGTAAGAACATGTATATGCTAATTTCTATGCTTTGGTTTTCATTAATGAACATTAATAGGTCATTTGCCTTTTTTACCTTCCTTTATAAATTTATAAATCACATATAACAAGGTCATAATTGTCCACCATTATAACAATTAGTTTAATAATCATTTAAGGCCATAATCATCAAAGGTCATTTCAAATAAACCCATTGAACATATGGCATACTAATTCTATCACTTATGAATTTAATCCTTTTATCAAAATTAAGCAAACATACAAACAAATTTTCATACGAAACTTTCACATATGCTAATTCATATAAATAAGCACAGAAAATAATATTATATTATTTTTTAGACTCAGATATGTGGTCCCAAAACCACTATTCTGACTAGGGTCTAAACCGGGCTGTTACAGTATGGTCGTAAGTGCCGCTCCCCATTGTGCTAGACTGAGTTGGGTGAGTGGCATATTTTGGGTCTAGAATTGGTTCCTAAGACTGAGGATAAGGTCCGTTTGATTCAAGAACGACTGAAAGCGACTTCTGATAGACAGAAGTCCTATGCCTATTTGAAGATAAAAGATATCGAGGATTCTGTAGGGGACTTGGTTTTCCTTAAGGTTTCACCATGGAAAAAGGTTCTGAGGTTTGGTCGCAAGGGCAAGCTGATCCCTTAGTTTATTGGGTCGTACCAGATTTTAAAACGAGTAGGGCCAGTCGCATATCAGTTGGAGTTACCCCTAGAGTTAGATCGTATACATGATGTATTCTACATCTTGATGTTGAGATGTTACCGCTCCAATCACACACACATTGTTCCTGTAGAGGAGATTGAGGTTAGACCAGATTTAACATATGAGGAAGAGCCGATTCAGATCCTGGACCACGATGTTAAGGTTCTGCGAAAGAAGTCTATCCCCTTTGTGAAGGTGCTGTGGTTGAATTATAGCACTGAGGAGGCTTCTTGGGAGCCGGAGGATTCAATACGACAGCAGTATCTTCACCTTTTCTAATCAGGTAAAATTTCGAGGAGAAAATTTCTTTTAGGGGGTAGAGTTGTAACGCCTCAAATTTTTGTTTATGTTTCTGCAATTATTTGACAAAAATATCTGTCTGCTCCAGTGGTTATGTGCTCTGGGTGTGTGTGTGTGAGGTCTCAAGTTCAAGCTGCAACTTGGGTAAATTTCGGTATTTTAATGAATAAAGCCTAAACTTGGTCCATTAGGCTTATAATTTATTATTTGTAAAATATGTCAGAATGGGCCTGCTGGTCTTATGGTTAAGTGGAGTGTTAAAATGCTGGTAGGCTTGAGTTCAAATCCCTATACATGCAAGGGTTTTTTTTCACTGGTGTCGTGTAAGAGGTTGTTAGGTGGTGAAGTGCTGAGTATTTAAGGTGTGTAGGGAGTGTAGTGGTCAATTTTAAGGAGTATTTTGTGGGATATGTGGAGTGAAGTTAGGAGTTGAGGTTTATCTAAGATACTGCTGAGATTTTTGGTTTTCTCTTTCACTTTTTGCAAAATTTCTTCTGCCTCTGTTTTCCTTTCTTTTTGCCTTTTGCCGAATTTCCTGTTCCCTTCCCTAATTGCTGTCAATTGCGATTCTTGCACTTTGACTGGCCATCATTTTCCACACCTTTTTACTGCAATATCTTTTGGGTGTGATCGATAAGCTTGTTATTAATAAGAGTCATTTTATGACTAGGGGAGAATCAAGGTTTTAGGGCCTACTAATCGGTGCTTTGGTAGTAAGAAACCATCGTTGCTCTGTTGAAGGTAAGATCTTCGATGAACGGTTGATTGTGGATTTCGATAGTTTTTGATTGAATGATGAATTAGGTGATTAAATGAGAGTTTTTTTATCAATAATTAGGTTTAGGAGTGCTCGGGATTGCGTTTACAGCAAAGTCAAACCAGCTGTGTACCTAAAACCTTAAAAAATGAGAATCGATGAAAGCTAAAATTTGAAACTGTCGATGTTACACGGGCGTGTGGCCTCCTGTGTGGTAGGCCGTGTGGCAGTACACAGCCTTGTGAATGATGAACTAGATCGTGCGCATGTGACACGATCGTGTAATGGCTGGCAAGGCCATGTGCGAGACACGGGCTCAGCCAATTGGGTCGTGTAAGCCACATAGGCATGTGGGTCCACACAGGCATATGGGATTCTGGGCTAGGCTGTGTGATCCATACAGCTACGGCCAATTTGGGCCATATGGGCCACACGGGCGAACCACAAGGGCAGGCCACATGGGCGTATGAGCCCATTTTTCTGAAATGAACTGTATGGTTGCACGGGTCACCCAAGTCGACTATGACCTATCGTAAGGTCGGTAAGCATTACTTAGACCCCTATTTCTGTGATTTGATTATGTGTTGTATGTACTATTATGTTACTCTTAGTATGTGTATCTGTTCGAGTATATGATCTGTTAATTTGCATTATAGCATGCTATATATGTATGATGCATTGCATTGGGGTGGGATGATGAAGATTAAGGAAGTATTCTGAAAGGCTTTTGAAGCCTGTTATCTAGCAGCTAAGCTGCATATTTTTTATATGTGCCGCACTACAGTGTTATGTGGTGTGTAGGGATGGATGGGTCGATTTTATCCCCTATTTGGTGTGCGGAGATGGGTGGGTCGATTTTATCCCCACATGGTATGTTAGGTTGGATGGAGTTGGTATGCAAGGCTGGTGGGCATAATTTTGTTATTCTAATCTGTTATGCATACTATAACTAAGATGGGCGAAGGCCCTAAGTCATATCTGATTCTGAATGGGCTAAGGTCCACATAGATTTTGTAAAGGGCCCAGGCCCGAACTGTATATTTACATGTGTTTGGCTTCTGATTGATGTTTGTATGCATATTGTCTATGAGGATTTACACACTGAGTTTGCGAAAACTCACCCCTTATCTATTTGATCTATTTAGGTAATCCGCAGCAGTAGATGGATTGAAGCAGCGGAGGACTCGACGGTAACCACGGCCACACACATTTCGGTTTATGGTTTCAAAGCTCTTACTGTTTTATTCATTATTTTTGGGAGTATTTATGTAATTTTTAGACTTGGACTTTTGGTTTTAATTTGGAAATTTTGAACTGTTATTTATGGATTTATAAATTACAATGCATCAAACTACAGTTTTCCTAGAATAAACTAAGAGTTTTTGCAAATATAAACGTTTTCGAAAATTTTATGGTTTCAAAAGCTTCTGTGCAAAAGAATTGTTTTAAAGTAAATCAGTCAGTGTACATTTTCTCGAACTAAGTAAAAGATAATAACTGGAATGGTTTTTAGGTCAATGTATTTTCAAAAACACTCTCATGTAACGTCGCTAAATTCGAGCATAACGTCTAGGCAGGGTTTGGGGTGTTACATTACAGCTAATTCTATAGACCTAATGTGGAAATGGTTCGAGGTATTGTAGTGAGTTCCATATATAGCTTGTACATAATTAGGTTGATATAGATTTAAATATAGTATCCTAACCCGAGATTTTTAAACTATTTTTGTAAAATTACTTAGGTGCTTTAAGAACCCACATCAAGATTAGGGTTCCAAAATTTGATAAATCTAAATATCAAACACGAAAAGGTGACATGGCAACAAATAACAATAATTTTATTCGAACATATATGAGTCTTGATCCTATTGAAGCAGAGTTGGGAGAAGGATTACCTAGTTCTGTGATAGAGGATGATGAACTAAATATCGTAAATATTCATCCATCGAATGCATGGGCTACTTGGAGGATGGGAGTAGCCAATCAAATGTTCTATGAATGGCAAACATCTAGAAATTAGTTAGGTTTATTAAAACATAGTAGAAGGTTAAATTTATTTATGTTATTTTATGTATCTAGTTTATGAAACTTTGGTGTTGTTTGTATTGTCTTTATGTATTGCACTAGACTTGTTGAATTACAATTTTAATTTATTTTCTTTTAATTCATCATGTGTTATAATTTTATAAAATATCTATATTCTTATTCATAATATCGAACCTAATTTTAATATTCATTTTTTCTTAAAATAGTTATGTTAGGCTTTTCACAATCAACTGCAACTTCTTCCCAAAATTCTCAAGGAACCAAAAGTAAATGGGTTCCAGAAAAAGATGTTTTGCTGGTTTCCTATATGACCAACTTGTACAATATTGGAACTCTTAACGCAAATATGAGATTCAAGGTCGGTTATTTAAATGAGCTGGAAAACATATGAATTAGGGGAAAACATATTTCTTCTACTTTATTTATTGATGCTACCACGTTATTGGGGGAAAACATATGAACTGTTGGCCTTAAATTAAGTAGGAGTATTACCTCTGAAATGCTAATTTCAAAGAAGTTAGAAATGATCATTCAAGAAAATACTAAAAAATTATATATGGCTTTAGGTGAAGTAGAAGGATTAACTAAGGATGAGGGCTTTCTTGCGCTGAGTAAAATTCCAGACTATCCAATGCAAATGCTCGTTTTCTTAAGTCTACCTTCTTTTGTACGATTGGAATGGGTGAGAAGATTTATTTCTACCCATTAAAAATAATGGTTGTGTTGGTGATATTTATGTAACTTTTTGTATATGTAATAGTTGGATGGTATAATGACATAGTAGAATGTCACGGACTGTTGTAACTTTTTTATGCTGTAAAATTTAACATAAAGAGTATGACATATAAGCTAATGACATCATGTAACTTTTTGTTAATGTATGAACATTATGTTTGGATGTAAAATATAATTCTCAAGCTATTTATTATTTCTAATCTTTTGCTTTTTAGTTTAGAGGATAATTAAATT
The DNA here is from genome assembly GCA_020496765.1 of Gossypium stocksii. Taxonomy (NCBI): domain Eukaryota; kingdom Viridiplantae; phylum Streptophyta; class Magnoliopsida; order Malvales; family Malvaceae; genus Gossypium; species Gossypium stocksii. Next base: position 52,591,601 of record CM035624.1, read on the forward strand.
ATTTGTTTCACTAATGATATTCTAGCACATTAAATATGCACTGCACTTGAAAAAAAATAAAAAAATTAAAGTGGGCTACATATTATTTTTCTAATATTATATATTTTTATTTTTATTAATTCATATTTTAATAATAATTAGATTAAGAATGTTATTAAACTATATTTAATAATAATCCTATTAAAATTTAATAATAATAACAATAATCATCTACCTAATAAATTTCTGCTAAGGGTACTCTAGTCATTTAAGCTTTTTTCATTATACTATTACAACATTTATTTCATTCAACCAAACACAAGAATACTATTACAGTTCTATTCCATTTCAGTGAACCAAACATAGTGTAAATTTTTTTCCCTTTCTCTCCCCTACAACTAATCACAAAAATTTCTCCCTTTCTTTCATCTCTTCAATAGAAAAAAAATTAAAAAAATCAATTATTTCAACATATAATGATCTTCAACGAAGAATGGGTATATATAGTCTTTTGATTTGAAGTGGTGATCATTTTGGCAGTGGTAAATCGACTTTTCATTTAAGGATTAGTTGTTTAGGACTCGTTTTTGGGTTTCTAAAAGGATAAATATTCTGATTATAGGTATTAGTGGCCTCGGGATTGCATAAACAGCAAAACCAAACCAGGTGTGTACGCAAAAACACAGAAAACGAAATTTGGCAAAAGCCAAAAAGAGTAAACTATCGACCCCACACGGGCGTGTGATCGATAAGCTCAGGCCGTGCGTGAAGGAGACAGTCGTGTGATGGCCGAATAGGCCGTGTACGACACCAGGCTAGACTGAATTGGGCCTTGTGGGCCACAGGGTGTGTAAGTCCACACAGGTAGTACATACGAGCGTGTGGGATTCTGGGCCAGGCCATGTGATCCACACGACCAAGGCCAATTTGGACCGTGTGGGCCCACACGGGTAGGCCACATGGGCGTGTGAGCCTATTTCTCTTAAAAGTTCTCTAAGGTTGCACAAGTTGCCCAAGTCGATTGTGGACCTACTGTAGGTTCAGTAAGCACTACTTAGACCCCTATATGTGTAATCTGTCTATATGATTTCTGTACTGAATGTGAGTATTGATTTGAATGTATGGATTGTTAATTGCATAATAGCATGACATTTATTGCATGTTGCATTGCATTGGGGTGGGTTGATGATATTTAGAAAAAGTGTTCTGAAAGGCTCTTAAGCTTGTTATCTAGCAGCTCAACTGCAATATTCTAATTATGTGCCGCATTTCGGTACAGCATGGTGTGTAGGGATGGACGGAGATGATGTGTAAAGGCTGGTGGGTAGGATTTTGATTTTCTGTTACTGTATATTGTATCTGAGATGGGCCAATGCCCTAATTTATATCAGAGACTGTATCTGAATGGGCTCAGGCCCTAGACTGTATATGACTGATTTCTGTTGTTAAACTATGTGCATGTTTTCTGTAGGGATTACACACTAAGTTTGTGAAAACTCACCATTTTCTGTTTAATATGTACAGGTAATCCCCAGACTTAATGAGTCGGTGCAGCGGAGGACTCGAAGGTGGCGACACGTAAATTTTAGACTATTTTCCATTAATTTTCAGATTTTATTACTTATTTTGCGTTTTGATGTAACTTTTGGATGCTGGACTGTTTGGCTTTAAATTTCAGCTTTTAAATTATTTTACGATTTTATTATTGCTAGGCATGATAAAAATCGGTTGTTCTAGAATATGTGATTTCCAAAACTTCTGCTAAAAAGAAATGATTTTTGACATAACGAAGAACATGCGTTTTACTCTGAATTAAGATAAAGGCTAATTAACTAGAATGGTTTTAACTTGACAAACTTATTTTCGGATCCCATTCCATATGACATTGTCAGATTCGACCATAACGTCTAGGCCGAGTTTGGGGTGTTACATTTAGTGGTATCAGAGCCAGGTTGCAAAACTCAATTGTAGATTTTGGGTTTAAAAAATATATATATATGGTTTCAAAGAACGGATTTATAAATTATTTTAAATGGTTTGACTGAGTATGTGGTACACCGAGTCTCCGGCACCAATCCTGTAAGTATTCTGTATTCTGATAAACTGTTATGATTCTATAGATTATACTGAAAATACTTTAGTTAGTGTACTCTGAGATTGTAGGAAAACTAATAGAGACTGCGCTTCGCAATATCAAACTCTGAACTTCTGATACTGTCTTGCATAAAATATCTGTTAATTAAATATCGAAACTGTAACTGATTTATAAGACTATTAATGTAGATAAACTTCAAATTTTACGATGAGCGCATGAGGTATCTGTGGACAGGGTACAAGAGGCTGTGTAGAGGTCGTAGAGGGGCTCGAGCTGGGTCCTTGTCATCTGGCAATATACCTAATCTGGATACTGGTGAGACGTCGGTGTCACTTGCGTCTAAGACTGGGTCTCAAGATCGCATGGCTGGGAACAGCACATTATCCCAGGCAATGTTAAGGATTTTGGAGAGGCTCGCTGGGCCTAATACTAGACCTAGGGGTCGACGGTTGGTTATAGAACGACTCCGGTCCAACGGCGCTGAGCTATTCAGGGGTGTCACTGGAGTGGCCCCTAACGTGGCCGAGTACTGGATGGAGGCCACCGGACGAATTGTGGATGATTTGGATTTTACCTCGAAACAGAAATTTAAAGGTGTGGTATCTTTGCTTCGCGATGAAGCATACTAGTGGTGGTTGACCGTTAAGGAGGGCATTCAGCTCGAACGCCTGACCTGGGAATTCTTTAAGTCTGCCTTCCAGAGGAAATACATGGGTGCTAGTTACATTGACGCTCGTAGGCGTAATTTTCTGAACCTTACAAAGGGAGACCGATCAGTGGCCGAGTATAAGGCCGAGTTTTTTAGGCTGAACCGCTATGCGCGAGGTATGGTGGTGACTAAATATGAGAGATGTGTCCGATTTGAAGACGGTCTTAGGGATAATCTGAGGGTCCTGATTGCTCCATAGAGGAAGCGAGAGTTCTCTATATTAGTTAAGAAGGCAAAGATCACCAAAGAAGTTAAGCGCGCTGAGTGCCAAAATCGAGACCGCAAGAAAGGAAAGAATAAGAGGGATTTGGAGCCCTCAAGTTCTACACTAAAGCCTAAGAAAAAGGCCAGATCTGATGGGCCAGTTAGAGTTGGGCCCCCTGTTGCACCTATTGGGATCTTGCCTTGTGGGTATTGTGGTAGATGCCATCCAAGAGAGTGTTGAAGGACAACTAGGGCGTGTTTAAGATGTAGGTCTACTGAGCATCGTGCTCGAGAGTATCCGTAGAGGGCCGATCAGGTGCAAGCTCCTTGTTCTAGTACCGCGTAGCCTCCGAGGCTAGTTCAGCTGCCACCAAGGGGTCGTGGTCAAGCTAGGGGTAGAGCGCATAGGCCGTGAACAGAAAGCACCGGGCAAAGGTGCTGGGAAGACTGAGGCGAGGCAACTTGCTCTTGTTCATGCTTGTAACACCCCAAACCCAGCCTAAACGTTATGGAAGAATCTAGCGGTGTCACATTTAAATATTTTCGAAAATATGTTATCATTGAAAACTTGTTCAATAATAGACCTTTTTGTGATCTTAATGAAAAACTTATCGAACATGTTGAATTGTTAATAAACTTTAAAAACTCTTTTTACTAATTAATCCATTTTATTTATCTTTCACTGAGTTGAAAGAGTACGTTCATTTTCAAATCGTAGTTTATTATTTAAAACCATTTACCTTTAAAATCGTTTCACATTGTCAAAATCCCATTTAATAGCAAAAACTTTTAAAATATTTTACGTAAGCATGGTGTTTTGAAAAGCATTTAACTTTTGAAAACCCGTCTTTTTCCTACGTCTAGCAGTTTATAACGAAGCAAGTAAAAATCCCCAAATTAACAGTTAAAACCTTTAAAGAGGCCTTATTACATAAAAATTACCCAAAACGAAATTAATAGTAATTAAGAATCAAATATAAAATAAACGCAGTCGTGTGGCCACCTCCGAGTCCCTCATAGGGATTACCTGTACAGATAAACAAAAGGGTGAGTTTACGAAAACTCAGTGTGTAATCCCTTACCAATCATTATGCAGTAACAGTCCGGGCCTGGGCCCATTACAATGACAATATCATTGTGGGCCTTAGCCCATTACAGTGACAGTAGCAGTACAAAAATGCAATCAGCAAAACCCCACCCAATCCAGCCAGACACACCACTCCGTCCCACCAATCATACTATGTGGGGATAAAATCGAGCCACCCAGTCAGACACACCAAGGTTAGCACCAGTTGCAGCACTACACAGTATTGTAGCAAAGTTGCCAATAATATAAACGGCTTAAAGCAACCAGTAGGTCCACAGTCGTCTTAGGCGACTCGTGTGACCTTATCAGTACAGTACACTTCCTCCAGATACAAAAACCCGTCTCCATGCAATGTGTCGTGTCATAATATCATACGTGTATGCAAAATTTCATGCTCAATACAGTCATACATATCATAGGGCAAATCAGTCATTTTTACCTACAGGGGTAAAACAGTTATTTTACCTTAACGGTCAAAACAGTGTATATGGGCCCAAAAGCCCATTATGCGGCCCATGTGGGCCCACACACCCGTGGCCCACTAAACCTAGAAATGAACTCAGCCATGTGAACGACACAACCGAGTCTAATGTTTCCCACATGCCCGTGAGATTTACCCGTGTGGGGCCCACGAGCTCATTAGGCCCACACAGCCCATTTCGGTCTAACGTGCTCGAAAATGGCCTAAACCCATGAGATTGCTCATGGTGGCCTCTACAATCATATCCTCATGTTTCATAGGATCAAATTTTCACACATTCATTCGCACGCCCGTATGGCATTAGTTGCCGTACTTTTCGGCTTTTCGGCTTTTCTCGTTCTACGGTTAATACAGTGTGAGTACACAGCTATTTGCGAAAACGTGCTAAGATCCACAAGCACCAAACCTACATTCATTCAAGACATACATTCAGTCCTCCAATCATTAGGGTTCACAAAACATTTAATCCCAAATCGTCAATTACTACCCGATTTGATTGTACAATAAACGGCTTATTCCTCTTTGATTACTAGCTAGAATTGACCACACGTCCCTTGTTGATTATCTGAATTTCAAGCGGATTCAATTAAACAGAGTTGTTTATACACGAGGCTTAAGTCCACCTATGATACCTTACGAAACCACAGAATCCCGAAAGTAAGGGAGAAATCATTCGGCTTAACTCACAAATGTAAGGCAAAGTATTTACCTTTGATCGAGTGTTAAGAGAAAGGTTTCAATTGCTTCAGTATTGCTTGCCACTCCTTCACCCTTCGAGAGGTTCAAAAATTTGAAAGAACACCACACAAAAGAGAAGGGAAAAATGAGAATTGGAACTTAGAGCAAAGAATAATCGACTTAAACAGTAAAAGAGAGTGAAAGAAACATCACTGCTTGGTTAAACTACCTCTTGAATCGACAAAGAGCACAGAAGAACAACTCAGAGGAAAAAGAACAAGTGGACAATATTTGATTACTCCAAAGAACACTACACGACTGATGGAGGAAAAAAAGAATAACAGAGGAGAAATCGGCAGAGGATAAAGAGAGAGAAAAGAAGGATTGCCAAAAGTTAAAAATAGAGAGGGAGAGACTAACAGTATTTGACCAAGGCAGAGGAGTGCCAAAAGTAGGGGAAAGAAAATAATAGAAGAAAAAAAAATAAATTGTCAAAGAGTGTTGAGAAAGAGAGGAAGAAAAGAATCAGCCAACAATGGGGGAGAAAATGTGAATATTCGGCCAAATGCAAAGGTGAAAAAGTTGGGAAATTGGAGAGAGCAGAAAAGAAAGTCGATAACTACCCCTAGGATAAAAACAAAAATGACAAAACTGAAAGAATAAACCTAACAGAAATCGGAACAAAAGAAAAAAGCACAAAGAAAAAATTTCCTAAAACCCGGGATAGAGCTCAACCGAAACCCTACAACAAGAAATGGCATTCACTCCTTCAAACACTCAAAAACCGAATTCAAAGATGCCCTTACTAGTCCAATACGGCTCCAACACTTCCACAATTCAAACTTCCCTTGATTTTCTCCTAATATCCCTGATATCACCTAAAATTTCTCCTTAAATCTGGCCATGACTAATTCAAACTCCAACCACTTAGTAGTGTTCGGATCACACTCCACTACTCACACAGTAAAGAAGTAAAATAAATACTCTTGTGTGCATAATGTGGCTCGAACTCAAGCCCATTTAGAAGCATTCACACGCCACTACCACTGGACAATCAAGCTCTTTTACGACATATTTTAAACACAATAATTTAAAAGGCTACATGTTAGAGTTAGGGTTCCTTCAAGTAAGAAAAACAAAAATTTTGCATAAACCAAGGCTTGAACCTAGGGCTTCCCAGAGACTCCTAAACACTCCTAAATCACTTAGCCCCTAAAGCAAACAGTCAATTGTGCCATAACATGCATAAATTGGAAACTTAAATTTTTAGGGTGTTGCAACTCTATCCCCTAAAAGAAACTTCAGCCTCGAAATTTACCTAATCAAAATAGATGAGGGTATTGTTGTCGCATCGCCTCTTCAGATTCCCACGTGGCTTCTTCTGAACCGTGATTACGCCAAAGTACCTTAACCAGTGGAACAGATTTTTTTCTCAGCACCTTAACATCGCGACCCAAAATCTGTACCGGTTCCTCCTCGAAGGTTAGATCTGGCCTAACATCGATCTCTTCAGTCAAGACAACATGCATGGGATTAGAGCGGAACACCTCAACATTAAGACATGAGACATATCATGAATCCGATCCAATTCTGATGGTAACTCAAGCTGATAGGCAACCGGTCCCACAAGCTTCAGTATATGGTAAGGCCCAATAAATTTAGGGCTTAGCTTGCCCTTACGATCGAACCTCAGTATCTTCTTCTACGGGGAGACCTCGAGACACACAAAGTCCCCCACAAAATACTCAATCTTTTTACGCTTCAAGTTCGTATACGACTTCTGTCTGTCTAAAGCCGCCTTTAACCGATCCCGAATTAATATTACTTTGTCCTCGGTATCAGAAACTAACTCTGGTCCCAAGATAAGCCACTCACCTAATTCAATCCAACATGAAGGAGTACGACACCTATGGCCATATAACGCCTCATACGGTGCCATCTGTATGCTCGACTGGTAGCTATTGCCATACGCAAACTCTATAACGGCAAGTAATCCTCCCAACTGTCTCGAAAATCTATTACACAACTCCTTAACATGTCCTCCAGTATCTGACTCACCCTCTCCGACTAACCATTTGTCTGAGGATGGAATGCAGTACTGAAGTCCAACCTTGTACCCAGTGCCTCATGTAATTTCCTCCAAAATCGAGACATGGAACAAGGATCTCTGTCAGATATTATGGAAATTGATACGCCATGCAATCTTACAATCTCAGCCACATACAACTTAGTCAACTTCTGCAATGAGTAATCAGTACAGACCAATATAAAACAAGCAAATTTGGTCAATCGATCCACGATGACCCATACCGAATCCTTCTTAGTAGGCATTAAGGACAGCCCACTGACAAAGTCCATAGTAACCCTTTCCCACTTTTAAAGTGGAATCTTAACTGGCTCTAATAACCCTGAAGGTAGTTGATGCTCCACTTTAACTTGCTGGCATGCCAAGCATCTACTTACAAAATCAGTAACCTTGTGCTTAAGTCCTGGCCACCAGTATAGCTCACGAAGGTCTCGGTACATCTTGTTTCCACTAGGATGCATAGTATAAGGACTGCTATGCACCTCTTACAGTATAGACTGCCTCAAAACGCTATCCCTCGGTACACAAACTCTCCCACAGAAACATAGTACCCTTTCGTTGTTTAATCCAAAATCTAAAGTTTCCCCATTCTTAATCTATGGAAATCGAGGACCCAGTGACTCATCTACTAACTGTTTATCCCTAATCTGTTCAATCCACGTCAGTTTAACTTGTAATTCAGCCAATAAGCTACCATCATCGGACAAGCTGAGACGAGCAAACATCGCTCTTAGATCAGTCACAGCCTATGGCTCAGTGCGTCAGCTACTACATTCGCCCTACCAAGATGGTATTTAATTGAGCAATCATAATCCTTAAGCAGCTCAATCCATCTACGTTGCCTAAGATTCAACACCTTCTGAGTGAGGAGCCACTTGAGGCTCTTGTGATCCGTGTAAATAATACATTTCTCACCGTATAGGTAATGCCTCCAAATTTTCAGTACGAATACCATCGCGGCTAGCTCCAAGTCATGTGTTGGGTAATTTACCTCGTGAGTCTTAAGATGATAGGACGCATACACAACCACCTTACCCTCTCGTATCAACACACATCCCAAACCAATGTGTGGCGCATCGCTATAGATAGTAAACTATTTCCCAGGCTCTAGCTGAATCAAGATAGGGCCCTCAGTGAAAACCTTTTTAAGTTTCTCAAAACTCTCTTGCTGCTTATCAGTTCAGTTAAACGGTACCCCTTTACGCAGTAACTTAGTTAGGGGTCTGGCAATCAACGAAAACCCCTCAACAAACCATCTATAATACCCTGCCAGACCCAGAAAACTTCAAATCTCAGATACAGTCTTAGGTGGTTTCCAATCCAGAATAACGTCAATTTTCTAAGGATCAACCCTAATTCCTTCAGCAGATACTACATGGCCCAAAAATAACACCTCTCGTAGCCAGAATTCGCACTTGCTAAACTTTACGTACAACTATTTCTTCCTCAAAATCTGTAGAACAACTTAGAGATGTACATCATGTTCATCTTCGGTTCTTGAATATACCAGGATATCATTTATAAACACCACTCGGTTCATCAAATCCATAAAAGTTACCGGTGCATTTGTTAGCCCAAATGGCATTACTAGGAACTCGTAGTGACCATAACGAGTCCTAAACGCTATCTTGTAGATATCAGCCTCTTTAACTCTCAGTTGATGGTACCCAAAATAGAGATCAATTTTGGAGAAAACTGAAGCTCCTCGTAGTTGATCAAATAGATCGTCTATCCTTGGCAACGGATACTTATTCTTGATGGTCAGTTTGTTCAATTACAGGTAGTCGATGCACATACGCATGGATCCATCCTTCTTTTTCCCAAATAACACCGGTGCTCCCCATGGAGACACACTAGGTCTAATGAATCCTTAGTCCAGTAACACTTGAATTTGAGCTTTAAGTTCCACAAGCTCTTTCGGTGCCATTCTATAAGGGGCAATGGACACCGGAGCTGTACCAGGTAGAAGCTCGATCCCAAATTTAACTTTACGGTTGAGAAGTAATCCAGGTAGCTCATCAGGAAAAAAATCAGGAAAATCTTTAACTGTTCTCAAATCCTTATCAGAAGAACCCTTAGAATCTGAAATATTAATGTAGGCTAAATACGCCTCACAACCTTTATGAACTAATTTCTCGACCCTTAATGCAAAAATCACATTTGACAAGTAATCCCGATGCTCCCCAATCACAACTACCTCCTTACCCTCTGCAGTTTTAAGTACCATGTGTTTTGCAGCACAATCCAAACTCGCCCGATGTTTTACCATCCAATCTATTTCCAAGATTAGATCGAATTCATCAAAAGGCAGTTCCATCAAATTTGCTACAAAAGTAACTCCTTGAACCTCTAAAGGAGTTACATTTCTCACCGTACAGGTAATGCCTCCAAATTTCAGTACGAATACCATCGCGGCTAGCTCCAAGTCATGTGTTGGGTAATTTACCTCGTGAGTCTTCAGATGATAGGATGCATACGCAACAACCTTACCCTCTCGTATCAACACACATCCCAAACCAACGTGTGACGCATCACTATAGATAGTAAACTCTTTCCCAAGCTCTAGCTGAATCAAGATAGGGCCCTCAGTGAAAACCTTTTTAAGTTTCTCAAAACTCTCTTGCTGCTTATCAGTTCAGTTAAACGGTACCCCTTTACGCAGTAACTTAGTTAGGGGTCTGGCAATCAACGAAAACCCCTCAACAAACCATCTATAATACCCTGCCAGACCCAGAAAACTTCAAATTTCAGATACAGTCTTAGGTGGTTTCCAATTCAGAACAACCTCAATTTTCTAGGGATCTACCCTAATTCCTTCAACAGATACTACATGGCCCAAAAATGACACCTCTCGTAGCCAGAATTTTCACCTGCTAAACTTTGCGTACAACTGTTTCTTCCTCAAAATCTATAGAACAACTCAGAGATGTACATCATGTTCATCTTCAGTTCTCAAAAATACCAGGATATCATCTATAAACACCACTCGGTTCATCAAATCCATAAAAGCTACCAGTGCATTCGTTAGCCCAAATGGCATTACTAGGAACTCGTAGTGACCATAACGAGTCCTAAACGCTATCTTGTAGATATCAGCCTCTTTAACTCTCAGTTGATGGTACCCAAAATGGAGATCAATTTTGGAGAAAACTGAAGCTCCTCGTAGTTGATCAAATAGATCGTCTATCTTTGGCATCGAGTACTTATTCTTGATGGTCAGTTTGTTCAATTACAGGTAGTCGATGCACATACGCATGGATCCATCCTTCTTTTTCACAAATAACACCGGTGCTCCCCATGGAGACACACTAGGTCTAATGAATCCTTGGTCCAGTAACACTTGAATTTGAGCTTTAAGTTCTACAAGCTCTTTTGGTGCCATTCTATAAGGGGTAATGGACACCAGAGCTATACCAGGTAGAAGCTCGATCCCAACTTAACTTTACGGTTGAGAGGTAATCCAGGTAGCTCATCAGGAAAAAAATTAAGAAAATCTTTAACTGTTCTCATATCCTTATTAGAAGAACCCTTAGAATCTGAAATATTAATGTAGGCTAAATATGCCTCACAATCTTTACGAACTAATTTCTCGGCCCTTAATGCAAAAATCACATTTGACAAGTAATCCCGATGCTCCCCAATCACAACTACCTCCTTACCCTCTGCAGTTTTAAGTACCATGTGTTTTATAGCACAATCTAAACTCACCCGATGCTTTACCATCCAATCCATTTCCAAGATTAGATCGAATTCATCAAAAGGCAGTTCCATCAAATTTGCTACAAAAGTAACTCCTTGAACCTCTAAAGGCACATCTTTGAATAGTTTATCTACCCTCACTGACTGCCCCCAATGGACTTATTATGATCATTACCCAAAGTTCTAGACACAATGCATGCAATGTACGAATGTGTAGACCCAATGTTAATCAGTGCAGTATAAGGTACATCATGGATAAAAAACGTACCAGTAATCACATCTGGGGCATCTCAGTCCTTTCGACAACGTACAGCATAAACCAGAGCTGGCTGCCTCACCTCAACATGACCAGCATCTCTGCCTGGTGCTCCATGACCATGACCCATGCCATTTCCACCCCTGGCTTGACCCTGGCCTTTTAATATGAACACCTCTCGGTGGATGAACAGTACCCTGACCCATAGCCTACATCTACACAAGTCTTTGTGGATAATTTCTGACTTAGTGCTCCAATGATCCGCACTTGAAACATGCCCCAATCTTTTTCCAGCACTCGCCCTGATGGCGTCTCCCACAATCTGCATAAGGCTAGGATCCAGTAATAGCGATAAAGGCCCCAACTCGGCTGGCCAATCAACTCTAGCCTTTTTCTTGAGCCTACCATAAGAACTCGCAGGTTCTAAATCCCTCTTATTTCTGCTTCTTTCCTTTTTCTGGTTCTGCCGCTCAGCGCATTTCACATCCTCGGTGATCTTCGCCTTTTCCACTAACACAGTAAAATCTCGATCCCTCTGCAGAGCTATTAGCATTCATAGACTATCCGTGAGGCCGTCCTCAAAACGAACATAGCGCTCATATTCTATTGTCACCATCCCTCGAGCATAGCGGCTAAGTCGTAGAAACTCTGCCTCGTACTCAGCCACAGATCTATCCCCCTGAGTCAAGTTCAGGAATTCCCTTCTCTGGGCATCCACGTAACTAGCGCCCACATACTTTCCTTAAAATGCAGACTTGAAGAACTCCCAAGTTAATCGGTCAGGCTGAGTGCCTTCTTTCACGGTAAGTCACCATTGATAGGCTTCATCTCACAGTAGTGACACTGCCCATTTTAGTTTCTGCTCGGGGGTGCAATCAAGGTCATCTATTATTCTCTCCATGGCCTCCAACGAATATTCAGCCACATTAGGGGCTACTCCAACAATACCCCTAAAAATCTCAGCTCCATTTGACCGGAGTCGTTCCGTAATCGACCCACGGCCCCTAGTACCAGAACTGGGCCTAACAACCCTTTCCAAAATTTGGAACATAGCTTGGGACAATGCGTCATCCCCAGCTGCTCGGTCATACGACCCCGTCTCAGTTATCACTGACGCCAGTGCCTCCCTACCCTCAACATTTGGCATGTGGCCTGAAGATGAAGACCCAACCCTAGCACTTCCACAGCCTCTACCGCGACCTTTTTTACCCCTTCCACAAGTATCCTTAGTGCTCATTACCGCTTTGCGTATTATCTGAATTAAAAATTTTATACAGATTAGTTGACAATTTCGATAATTATTAACGGATGTTTTATGAAAAAGAAGTAGTTTAGAGTTTGTTTTCGCATATCGCAGTCCCAATATAGTTTTCCATCTCCTACGATTTTTCAGTTTACTCTAACTAAAGTGTTTCAGTATAGTCTACTACCTACAGTAGTCTCAGTATTTTCTATCTACTGCATTTCAGTTTAAACAAGCAACAGTGTTAAAAAGACTTACAGAATCAGCGTCAGAGATTCGGTGTTCCACAGTTTCAGTAAAAATATTTCCCAATACTTTAAATCATTTTAAAACAACTTATAAAAATACAGTCGAGTTTTACAACCTAGCTCTGATACTATTAAATGTAACACCTCAAACCCAGCCCAAACGTTATGGCCGAATCTGGCGATGTCACATTAAAGTGTTTTTCGAAAACATGTTCTCATTGAAAACTTGTTTAGTAATAGACCTCTTTGTGATCTTAATGAAAAACTTATCGAACATGTTGAATTGTTAATAAACTTTAAAAACTCTCACTCCAAATTAATATCTTTCCCTGAGTTGAAAGAGTACGTTCATTTTCAAACCGCGGTTTATTATTTAAAACCATTTACCTTTAAAATCGTTTCACATTGTCAAAATCCCATTTAATAGCTGAAACTTTTAAAATATTTTACGTAAGCGTGGTGTCTTGAAAAGAATTTAACTTTTGAAAACCCGTCTTTTTCTTACGTCTAGCAGTTTATAACGAAGTAAGTAAAAATCTCCAAATTAATAGTTAAAACCCTTAAAGAGGCCTTATTACAAAAAAATTACCCAAAACGAAATTAATAGTAATTAATAATCAAATATAAAATAAACGCAGTCATGTGGCCACCTCCAAGCCCCTCATGGTACCAATCCATCTATGGCTAGGGATTACCTGTATAGATAAACAAAAGGGTGAGTTTACGAAAACTCAGTGTGTAATCCCTTACTGATCATTATGCAATAAAAGTCTAGGCCTAAGCCCATTACAGTGACAATATCAATGTGAGCCTTAGCCCATTACCGTGACAGTAGTAATACAGTAATGCAATCAGTAAAACCCCATCCAATCCAGTCAGACACACCACTCCGTCCCACTAATCACACCATGTGAGGATAAAATCGACCCACCTAGCCAGACACACCAAGGTTAGCACCGGTTGCGGCACTAAACGGTATTGCAGCAAAGCTACCAGTAATATAAACAACTTAAAGCCATCAATAGGTCCACAGTCGTCTTGGGCGACTCGTGTGACCTTATCAATACAGTACACTTCCTCTAAATACAAAAACCCGTCTCCATGTAATATGTCTTGTCATAATATCATACGTGTATGCAAAATCTCATGCTTAATACAGTCATACATATCATAGGGCAAATCAGTCATTTTTACCTATAGGGGCAAAACAGTCACTTTACCTTAACGGTCAAAATAGTGTATATGGGCCTAAAAGCCCACTATGTGGCCCATGTGGGCCCACACGCCCGTATGACCCACTAAGCCCAGAAATGACCTCAAGCATATGAACGACACAGCCGGGTCCAATGTTTCCCATATGTCCGTGAGATTTAACCCTGTAGGGCCAACAAGCCCATTGGGCCCACACGGCCCATTTCGGCCCAACATGGCCCAAAACGGCCTGAACCCATGAGATGGCTCATAGTGGCCTCTACAATCATACGCTCATGTTTCGTGGGCTTGAATTTCCACACGTGTGTTCACACATACGTATGGCATCAATTGCCGTACTTTTCGGCTTTTCAGCTTTTGTCGTCTTACGGTTAATACAGTGTGAGTGCACAACTATTTGTGAAAACATGCTAAGATCCACAAGCACCCAACCTACATTCATTCAAGACATACAGTCAGTTCTCCAATCGTTAGGGTTCACAAAACATTTAATCTCGAATCGTCAATTACTACCCGCCTTGATTAAACAACAAACAGCTTATTCCTCTTTGATCACTGGCTAGAATTGCCCACACATCCCTTGTTGATTATCTGCATTACAAGTGGATTCAATTAAATAGAGTTGTTTCTACACAAGGCTTAAGTCTACCTATGATACCTTACGGAACCACAGAATACCGAAAGTAAGGGAGAAATCATTCGTCCTAACTCACGAATGTAAGCAAAGTATTTACCTTTGATCGAGTGTTAAGTGAAAGGTTTCAACCGCTTTAGTATTGCTTGCCACTCCTTCACCCTTCGAGAGGTTCAAGAATCCGAAAGCACACCATACAAGAGAGAAGGGAAAAAACAGAATCGGCACTTAGAGCCAAGAATAATCGACTTAAATAGTAAAAGAAAGTGAAAGAAACATCATTACTTAGTTAAACTACCTCTTGAATCGAAAAAGGGCACAGAAGAATAACTCAAAGGAGAAAGAACGAGTGGACAATATTCGGCTACTCTAAAGAACACTACACGCCCGATGGAGGAAAAGAGGAAAAATAGAGGAGAAATCGGCAAAGGATAAAGAGGGAGAGAAGAAAGGTTGCCAAAATTTGAAAACAGGGAGGGAGAGAATAATAGTATTCGGCCAAGGTAGATAATGCCAAAAGTAGGGGAAAGAAAACAATAGAAGAAGAAAAAAATAAATTGTCAAAGAATGTTGAGAAAGAGATGAAGAAAAGAATTGGCCAACAAATGGGGGAGGAAAGGTGGATATTCGGCCAAAAGCAAAGGTGAAAAAGTTGGGAAAATGGAGAGAGCAGAAAAGAAAATCGATAACTACCCTCGGATTAAAACAAAAATGAAAAAACCGAAAGAATAAACCTAATAGAAATCGGCACAGAAGCAAAAAGCATAAAGAAAAAAATTTGCCAAAACCCGGGATGGAGCTCAACCAAAACCTTACAACAAGAAACGGTATTCACTCCCTCAAACACTCAAAAATCGAATTCAAAGATGCCCTTACTAGTCCACTATAACTCCAACACTTCTAAAATTCAAATTTCCCTTGATTTTCTCCTAACATCCCTAATATCACCTAAAATTTCTCTTGAAATCTGGCCATGACTAATTCAAACTACAACCACTCAGTAGTGTTTGGATCAAACTCCACTACTTACACAGCAAAGAAGTAAAATAAATACTCATGTATGCACAACGTGGCTCAAACTCGAGCCCCTTTAGAAGTATTCACATGCCACTACCACTGAACCATCAGGCTCTTTTGTGACATATTTTAAACACAATAATTTAAAAGGCTACATGCTAGAGTCAGGGTTCCTTCAAGTAAGAAAAACAAAAATTTTGTATCAACCAAAGCTTGAACCCAAGGCTTTCAAGAGATTCCCAAACACTCCTAAATCACTTAGCCCCTAAAGCAAACAATCAATTATGCCACAACATGCATAAATTAGAGACTTAAATTTTTAGGGCGTTACAATGCTGCTCCTTGCCGAGAGGACAGAGATGCTCTAGACGTAATTAAGGGTACGTTTTTAATTTATGATGTACCTTACCTTGCATTAATAGACATAGGTTCCACACATTCCTACGTAGCTAGTACTTTGTCTTAAACTTTGGGGATTTTGGTTGAGAATACTTCTAGTGATGTGATTGTTGTGAGTCCTTTGGAGCAATCTATCCGAGTTAGTAAACTGTATAGAGACGTTCTGTTAGAGGTTCAAAGGACAATATTTTTGGCTAATCTTATGGAGCTTCTGTTTGGGGAGTTCAACCTCATTCTGGGAGTGGACTGGTTGGTGAAGCACCGAGTAAGTCTAAACTGTGCGACTAAAAGGGTCATTTTGAGAATCGAGGAGGACTACGAAGTAATTGTGATTGGGGAACGTCAGGATTATCTGACTAATTTGATTTCTGCATTAGCGGCAGAAAAGTTGGTTCAGAAGGGATGCGAGGCATTCTTAGCTTACATAAGCATTTTTTATTCTAGGAACTTTTCTGTAAAGGGAATTTGAATTGTAAGGGATTTTTCGTATGTCTTTCTTGAGGAACTACCGGGTTTACCTCCGAACCGAGAAGGAATTTGGGATCGAACTTATTCCGGGTATAGCTCCAGTGTCTATCACTCCCTACCGAATGGCACCAAAGGAGCTTACAGTGCTTAAGGCTCAGATTCAGGAGTTGTTGAGTTGGCAGTTCGTTTGTACCATTGTGTCTCCATTGGGAGCTTCTATGTTGTTTGTGAAAAAGAAAGATAGGACAATAAGGATGTGTATCGACTACAGACAGCTGAACAAGCTAACGATTAAGATCAGTACCCACTTCTGAGGATTGATAATCTATTCGACCAGTTTTGAGGGGCTTCTGTGTTCTCTAAGATTGATTTACATTCGGGGTATCATCAGTTGAGGGTTAACGAGACTGATGTGCATAAGACGACATTTAAGACTCAATATGGACATTACGAGGTCCTAATTATGCCTTTTGGGTTGACTAATGCACCTACGGCATTCATTGACCTAATGAACCAAGTGTTCCAGCCCTATTTGGATCAGTTTGTGGTGATATTCATCAATGATATCTTGGTTTGTTCTAAGACTGAAGATGAGTACGATGAGCATCTTAGAGTGGTACTACAGACTCTTCGCGAGAAATATTTGTATGCAAAGTTCAGCAAGTATGAGTTCGGGCTCCGTGAAATGACCTTTTTGGGACACGTAGTTTCTACTGAGGGGATTTGAGTTGATCCTCGTAAGACTGAGTTCTTCTTGTGTTGGCAGGCTACTATCGGCGCTTTGTAGAAGAGTTCTTCTTGATCGCAACTCCATCGACTAAGCTTCTATGTAAGGGAGTTCCTTTTGTTTAGACTGATGCGCAGCAAGAGAGCTTTTAGAAGCTCAA
This sequence comes from Gossypium stocksii, assembly GCA_020496765.1. NCBI lineage: Eukaryota > Viridiplantae > Streptophyta > Magnoliopsida > Malvales > Malvaceae > Gossypium > Gossypium stocksii. Next base: position 52,608,983 of record CM035624.1, read on the forward strand.
GACTGTTCTGACTCAGGCTCCTGTTCTAATACAGCCTAAGCCTGGTAAAGACTTCGTGGTATACAATGATGCATCTGGGATGTGTGTTGATACAGGATGGTAAGGTGGTAGCATATGCATCTCATCAGCTCAAAACTCATGAAGCGAACTATCTGACACATGATTTGGAATTGGCTACCATAATACTCTCTTTGAAAATCTGGAGGCACTATCTCTATGGTGAGAAGTGTATTATCTACACTGATCATAAAAGCCTCAAGTATCTCCCCACTCAAAAGGAGTTGAATCTTAGGCAGCGAAGATGGGTTGATCTGCTTAAAGAATATGATTGTACAATTAAGTACCATCCCGACAAAGCCAATGTGGTGGCTGACGCGTTGAGCCATGGAACCATGACTGACCTGAGAGCGATGTTCGCTCAACTTAGTCTATTCAACGATAAAAGTCTGTTTAGGTTAAACCGACATGGATTGAACAGATTCGAGGTAAACAGTTGGGGATAAGTCTCTTAAGTTACGATTTCAATAAGTTGAGAATGGTTACATTACTGATTTTAGGGTAAACAGTGATGGGATACTTTGTTTCCGTGGTCAAATTTGTGCACTGAATGATGAGGATTTAAGACAGTCGATTCTGAGTGAGGCGCATAGTAGCCCCTATGCTATGCATTCTGACGAAAACAAGATGTACCGAGATCTTTGAGAGTTATACTGATGGCCAGGGTTGAAGCGTGAAGTTACTGATTTTGTTGCTCGCTGTTTGACTTATCAGCAGGTTAAGGTTGAACATCAGTTACCTTCGAGTTTACTGCAGCCGGTTAAGATCCCGTTATGGAAATGGGAGCAAGTAACGATAGACTGCATTAGTGGGTTACCTCTAACACCCATTAAGAAGGATTTTTTCTGGGTCATCATGGATTGATTGACCAAATCTGCTCACTTCATCTCGGTAAGGACAGACTTTTCTCTTCAGAAATTGGCTAAGCTCTACATATCGAAAATAATGAGATTACATGGGGTAACTGTCTCGATCATTTCTGATAGGGATCATCGGTTCTAGAAAAAGCTAAATGAGGCTCTAAGTTCAAGGTTTGACTTTAGTACTGCGTTCTATCCTCCGACTGATGGTCAGTCTGAGAGAGCGATTCAGATACTGGAGGATATGCTGAGGAGCTGTGTTATTGATTTCCAAGGCAGTTGGGAGGATTATTTGCTGTTAGTGGAGTTTGCCTATAACAACAGTTTCTAGTCTAGCATCCAGATAGCACCTTACGAGGTTATGTATGGTCTTAAGTGTCGCACTCCTCTATGTTAGACTAAGTTGGGTGAATAACGTGTTCTGGGTCCTGAGTTAGTTTCTGAGATGGAAGATAAAGTTAGGCTGATTTGGGATCATCTGAAAGAAGCTTCTAATAGGTAGAAGTCCTATGCAGATCTGAAGAGAAAGGATATTGAGTATTCGATAGGAGACTTCGTCTTTCAAGGTCTTGCCACGGAAGAAGCTACTGAGGTTTTGTCGTAAGGGCAAGTTGAGCCCGAGGTTTATTGAACCTTACCATATTCTGAAATGAGTAGGGCCGATTACTTATCAGTTAGAGCTACCTCTAGAATTAGATCGCATTCATGATGTATTCCACGTCTCGATGTTAAGGCACTATCGCTCTGGTCCTACCCATATTGTCCCTATTGAAGAGATTAAGGTTAGGCCAGATTTGACCTTCGAGGAAGAACTGGTTCAGATTCTGGATCGTGACATAAAGATCCTTCGAAAAAATTCTATCCCTTAGTGAAAGTGTTGTGGCAGAATCATAGCACTAAGGAGGCCACGTAGGAGCCAGAGGATACGATGCGTTAGCAGTATCCTCATCTGTTCTGATCAAGTAAATTTTGAGGATGAAATTTTCTTTTAGGGGGTAAAGTTGTAATACCCCAACATTCTTATTTATGTTTTGTGTAATTAGGACACAACTGTCTGTCTACTTCAGTGGTTAAGTGTTCTGGCTGTGTGTGAGAAGTCCCAAGTTCAAGCCTTGACTTGGGTAAATTTTGGTATTTTTATGAATTAAACCATAGCTCTGATCAGTAGGCTTTTAAGTAATTATTTGTAAGTACTTATCAGAATGGGCCCGCTAGTCTGATGGTTAAGTGGAGTGTTGGTATGTTGGAGGTCCTGTGTTCAATCCTCTGCTTTGGCTTTATTTTTGTGCGATCACCGAGTAAGAGTTTGAGTTTTATTAAGATTCTAAGTGTTGGATGGTTAGGATGTGGATTAGTAGGGAGTTAGCAGAATCTGGAAAACGATTGATCTCATTCAAAAAAAATTGACATCAGTTCTTTGTGTCTTCCCTCTGTTGAAAATTCATTTTTCCCCTTCTTCTCTTTTTCAAAAAAATATGCTCTTTTCCTTTGCCGAAATCTTCTTAATTTTTCTTTCCCTTCGGTTTCTTCTTTTACTTTGCATTCTTTCCTATACGAGGTTGGATTGGCTACGTGTGATAAGTTTCCATTTTATTAAACTCGAATGTTACTCTGGCTAAATGATTGAGAGGTGTTTTGTTGTTGTTTAGACGGCAATCGTGAGGCTAGAATTAACATTTCGTTGATTTAATTTGAAGTGGTGATCATTTTGGCAGCGGTAAATCGACTTTACGTTTTGGGATTAGTTGTTTAGGACTCGTTTGTAGGTTTCTAAGAGGATAAATATTCTGATTATAGGTATTGGTGGCCTCGGGATTGCATAAACAGCAAAACCAAACCAGGTGTGTACCTAAAAACATAGAAAACCAAATTCGAAAAAAGTTGAAAAAGTAAACTATCGACCCCACACAGGCGTGTGATCGACAAGGCCAGGCCATGCATGAAGGGCACGATCATGTGATGGTCGGATAGGCCATGTGTGACACACTGGCTAGACTGAATTAGGTCGTGTGGGCCACACGGGCATGTGACTCCACACAGGGAGTCTATACGAGCGTGTGGGATTCTGGGCCAGGCCATGTGATCCACACAGTTAATAGCAATTTGGACCATGTGGGCCCACACGAGTAGGCCACATGGCCATGTGAGCCTATTTCTCTGAAAAGTTCTCTGAGGTTGCACAAGTCTCCCAAGTCGATTGTGGACCTACTGTAGGTTCGGTAAGCACTACTTAGACCCCTATATGTGTAATCTGTCTGTCTAATTTTTGTACTGAGCGTGAGTATTGATTGGAATGTATGAACTGTTAATTGCATAATAGCATGACATTTATTGCATGTTGTATTGCATTGGGGTGGGTTAATGATGTTTGGAAACAGTGTTCTGAAAGGCTCTTAAGCCTGTTATCTGGCAGCTCAGCTGCAATATTCTAGTTATGTGTCGCATTTCGATATACCATGGTGTATAGGGATGGGTGGGTATTTTTAACCCTACATTGTGTGTAGGGATAGATGGAAATGGTGTGTAAAGACTAGTGGGTAGGATTCTGATTTCTTGTTGCTGCATATTGTATCTAAGATGGGTCAAGGCCCTAATTTATATCTGAGACTGTATCTGAATGGGCTCAGGCCCAAACTGAATCTGTAATAGGCTCAGGCCCCAAACTGTATATGATTGATTTCTATTGTTAAACTGTGTGCGTGTTTTCTATGGGGATTAGACACTAAGTTTGCGAAAACTCACTCTTTTCTATTTAATCTGTACAAGTAATCCCTAAACTTGACGGGTCAGTGTAGCGAAGGACTCGACGGTGGTTGCATGTAAATTTTAGACTGTTTTCTGTTAATTTTTAGATTTTATTACTTATTTGGGGTTTGATGTAACTTTTGGATGCTAGACTGTTTGGCTTTATGTAACACCCCAAACCCGGCCTAGACGTTACGGTCGAATCTGGCAGTGTCACATTAAAGTGTTTTTCAAAATTATAATTTCATTGAAAAACCCGTTATATATTAAAACCTTATTCTGATTTTAACGAAAATTTGTTAAACAAATTTGGTTGTTGTTACGCTTAAAACCATGTTTGCTACGGAAGCATAAAATCGTGTTACGGAATCGCGGTGCTTTGAAAACAGTTATCGTTTAGAAACCCGTCTTTTTCCTACACTAGCAATTTATACCAAGTAAGTAAAAGCCTAATTTAAAATTTATATCCATAAAAAGGCCTTATTACAGCCAATAACCCAAAATAAATATTTATAAATAAAAAAACTAATATGAAACCAGTGCAGATGTGTGGCCACCATCGAGTTCCTCGCAGCACCGATCTACCTAATGTTGGGGATTGCCTAAAAACTTAAACAACGGGGTGAGTTACGAAAACTCAGTGTGTAATCCCCTATCAGTCAATCAATAAACAGTATACAGAAACAGTCTGGGCCTGAGCCCTATTCGAAAACAGTACAATGTGGGCCTTAGCCCAATACAGTAATAGTGTAGGCCTCAACCCAATACAGTAACAATTCAAAACAATAATGCAACAGTGCAACCCACCCCAATCCACCCAACACACCACTCCGTACCACCAACACACCATCTGGGGATAAAATTGACCCATCCACCCAGCACACCAATATTGCAGCCAAGCTGACAGTACAGTATATGTAGCAAAGCCACCAGTATCAGTATATGTGGCCAAGCCACCAGTATAGTACTACTTCCATATCAGTATCCCAACCCCATGCAATATGTCATGTCATGCCATCATATGTGAATGTAGAATGTCATTCTTAAAAAGAACAGTCATGTACATAAGCAAATCAATCATTTCATCACTAGGGGCACAACAGTCATTTTCATCAGAATGGGTCTAGACACACTTACCAACCCATCAGAAGGTTCATAGTCGTCTAGGGCGACTCGTGTAACCTCAAATACATAATAGTGTTAATGGGCCCAAGGCCCATTATGCAGCCCATGTAGGCCCACACGCCCGTGTGGCTAACTAAACCCAGAAATGACCTTAGCCATGTGTACGACACAGCCAGGTCTTATATTCTCACATGTCTGTGGGATTTACCAATGTAAGGGTATTTCAGTCATTTTACCCTATGGGGGTATATCGATCATTTTACCCTATGGGGGTATATCAGTCATTTTACCTTGCGGGGGTAATTCCGTCATTTTACCCTACGAGGATAATTTGGTCATTTTACCTTTCGGGGGTAATTCGGTCATTTTACCCTCTAGGGGTAATTCGATCATTTTACCATCCAAGGGTAATTCAGTCATTTTAATCAGAGTGGGTCTAGACTCACCTATCGACCCATTAGAAGGTCTACAGTCGCCTCGAGCGACTTATGTAACCTCGACATGCAAATTAGTGCATATTGGCCCAATGCCCCTTATTCGACCCAAGTGGGCTCACACGCTCGTGTGGCCCATTTAGCTCAAATTTAGCCACGGCTATGCGAACTGCATAACCTAGTCCAATCTCTACCACATAATGTGGACATTAATCGTGTGGGGCCCATGAGCCTATTGGGCCCATACGGCCCATAACGGCCTATGCCCATGAGCATGCTCATGGTGGCCTCTACAGTCCTACGCTCACATTCGTGGGCTCAGTTTCGCCACACGAGCATTCAAACGCCCATGTGACCTCAAAATCCAATCCTCTAACTTTTTGGCTTTTCAACTATTGTCGATCTGCAGTTAAACAGTGTGAATGTACACACTCTTTCGGCTTTTCAGCCAACTAACAGATACAGGGTATTGATACACACATATTTGCGAACACTTACGAACAGCCTTCGAACACCAACCTACATCAATTAGGGCATTCGGTCAATAATCCAATCACTTAGATTCACATACACTTAATTTCCAATCACTAGCTGTCACCTACCATGATCGAGCGATTGAGGATCACTTCCCTAATCCGTTGCAAAAGACTAGTTCATCCCCTTTCAAAAGTATCCTACAATCCAACCAAGACTTAACAATCTACTCTTGTTAACCAAAACCATAAGCGAAAATTAACTTGAACCCACAAATAGTACTTATATCTTTTCAGAAGTAAAGGTTATTGCATACACCACAGAAGAATATTATATCTTTTCATAATCAATACCAGTACTTAGCAGAAAACTTTATATTTTTATTTTGCTTTTGCAAAACTAGTTCTTTTGCACCCTCATTGGCTTTATACCTTTAGATATTTGGACTACTAGTCTAATTTAATTGTACTTGTGTTCTGTTTTTCTATTTTAATCAATTTATTCCATATCTCTACTTATTTTATAGTTCTTATGCCTATAAATAGAGACTCTAATAAAGCATTGTAACCATCCCTTTTGATCAATAAGATTTATTCTCTGTTGCTTTCATATTTTCTTTGTTATTTATTCTCTTCATCTCTCTTTATTTTATAACACATTATCAACACGATCTTGCTCAAAGTGATAGTTCCTTTTATCGATGATCAAATTTATTCTCCATGATTTTTAATTTCTTTGACGGTAAGATGCAAAGTTTTTACAGGAAGGTTCTTTTATTTAATGTTTCATATCTGATTATTATTTTTAATTCTTCTTTCATTCTATGTTATCATTGTCTTGATTAACTTATTTTACTTTTTGCTCTTAAGGATGGTGAAAGATTTGATACCGTTATCTATATGAAATCAAGAATATTTTTGAACTATCTCATACCTTCTAGTGATGACGATGATGTTAAAGATCTTCAAGTATATTTTACTATGTTTTATTTATTGTTTATTATAATTGGAGACTAATCATGACAACATGCATAGATAGATTTTGATTTGAAATCTTACACATGTTTGCGATGGTGATTATGAAATAAAGAATCTATTGGGATGTTTATAAATCTCTCCTACTAGATTTGATGCAATCCCCGAAGTGAATGTAAATATAAAGAAAATAAAAGATATACTTATGGACAACTAAAAGTGGGAACATAGTAATAAATAAAAGAACAATGAGAGTTCTCAAGATAACTTTTCAAAGGGTAAAGATAACTTATGTTATCAATGTGATATAAAAGATTATTGGCCACATATGTGGCGTATGCCCAAATATTTGTTTCTGTTAATGAGGAATGATATGAAAATGTAGTAATGAATTCTATCATTACAAATAGAAAATATTTATCATATTTGGTACTGAAATAAACAAATATTATTCCAATATTTGATAATAGAAAATTAGTTGAAAGCTCCAAATAGCTAATATATCACTATCTAAACAGTACAAAATTTGTAATGGTTAATGCATTACTTTTAAAAGTTATTTGTAATGGATCTCATATTGAGATTGTGAATGAGGAAAATATTATATTTCATATGAATAAAAAAAGGGGGGATTGAGTTATTAATTTATAATCTTTATGATATTCTTTTGTCATCATCCCTATTAAAGGGTTGAAAGCAAAATATTTGACTGTGAAAGATCTACTTATGAGCAATAGAATATGATAATTCTATCTAAAGCTTATTATGATTGGATGCAGTTAAAGTTGCAAGTATTTTTTAAAAACTGTGAGGATAACCCTACGGTATTCAGAATAAGTTCTTAATTAAAATTACGTGGTAAAATATTATTGATGAGAACTTACAAGAGAGAAAACTTATGTATGAATAGTCATTGGTTATGTACCTATTATACATATGGAAAATAAGATCCACTCTTAAAGTTTGCTATTAATAGATTTTTGGGCATTTGAGATTTTGGCATATTCCCTGAAGTGAATATTGCATATAATTATTTAGAAATTGTATTTATTGACTTGGTGGCATTATAGACTTCACATTGATTTAGACATTTTCAGTAGTAAATGTCACAATAGTACTTATATGTAGATAGAAATTAAAAGGAATGATAATAAAATTATCAGTTGTTATAATTTAATACAATTGAAACACATGTTAAAGTAAACCAGAAGTTTACTAATACAAATGTGTTTACTACTTAGCGTGACCAGTTAGACTATCCTAGATCATATATGATGCAATAATTAATTGAGAATTCATATGGACATCCATTAAAACACCAGAAGATTCTTTAATTTAAAGAATTCTCATTTGTTGCTTGTTCTCAATAAAAATTGGTTCTTAGAAACTCACTAGCTAAAGTTGAGATTTAATGTCTTACATTTCTGAAATAAATATGGGCCCATTCATCCACCATGTGGATGGTTTTGATATTATATGATTTTGGTAGATGCATCTACAAAATAATCACATGTGTTATCAACTCGCAACTTGTCGTTTGTGAGATTGCTTGTTTAAATGATTAATTTTAAATTATGCAATTAAAACAATTCATCTTGCTACTGTTGGTGAGTTTACATCCCAAGTTTTCAATGATTATTACATGTCAATTGGGATAAAAGTTGAACATCCTGTAACTCATGTTCACACACAAAATGACTTAGCTGAATTGTTTATCAAATGTCTCAACTAATAGCTAAACCATTACTTATGAGAACAAAACTTTCTATTGATGCTTGTATTGATTTACATGTTTACAACATCGAGCCTATAAATTACAAATACTCTCCATTACAATTGATTTTTGGTCAAGAGCAAAATATTTCCCATCTTACAATTTTTGGATGTGCAGTATATGTTCCAACTGCTCCACCACAACGCACAAGTCATAATAAGAGATTGGGAATTTATATTTATATGAGTCTCCTTATAAAATTTTTGAGCAATTAATTCAAGATTTAATTGTTACATGAGTTGTTAGTTTTCTCAATATTAGGGGGAGAGAAATAATAACTTGTAATGAGTTAGGGGGAGTAATTAAACCAGATGTTTAATAAGGATAACTCATTACAAGTTAACTGTTAGATTATTTACAACCTTAATGAGAAGAACCAAGTGTTATATACCATCTAATATTTTAATTTGAATCAAAGTCCCAGTAGGACAATCAGTTAGAATAAATAATAGATTGATGGGTTCCAAAGATGAAAATTATTCTAGATGGTCATATAGTGGAGGCGGGTGCTCCAAAAGAGACCCAAGACATAACTAATAAGTAAAACTTTAGAAGAGATTCAGGTATCTGAAACTGAATTTTAAAATAATAAAAATAAGAGATCTCGATAAGTTATGTCAATTCAAGAAAATGTGAAACCGAATAATAAAAGTGGTCGACAATGATTTTGCATGCAATATTATTATTGAAGTAATGAAATAAAAGGAGGATCTTGAATAAATCTATTGAGAAATATAGAAGTGGAATAAATTGATCAAAATAGAAAGACGCAACTCAAGTACAATTAAATTCCTAGAGTTTTTGGACCAGTAGTCCAAATATGTAAAGGTATAAAGCCAATGAGGGTGCAAATGAAGTAGTTTTGCAAGAGCAGAATAAAAATATAAAGTTTTCCGCTAATTATTGGTATTGATTATGAAAAGATATAATATTCTTTTGTGGCAATAACCTTTACATATATGATTAAATTGACAATTTATAAAAGATTTAACTTGCGTCTAATGGTTGTTATTACAACCTTTATAAATCACTATATAGTAAAGTTTATATTAAAATCCTTGAAGGATTTAAAATGCTAGAAGCATATTGAAATTCTAGGGAAATTATTCATTTATATGAACTGAAATAATTTGAATATATATGGTAAATTTGAGTAGTTGAAGGAGGATTATAAAATGATCCAAAATATCTATTTGTGTTTTTATATAAGAATCATAATTAAAGTTTGCTATGATTATTGTTAAATCTCCTGAAGAGATCAAAATATATTTCTCCAAATTTCCCTTACTCATGACTTTTAAAAGAATGGTAATATAAATGCTTAACAAATACATTCAAATAGTCATTTGAAAAACTAGTATTCAAGATTGAATACGTAGAATATGAGAAAGTATGTGATCTTTTCATGAGGGGAGTAAATACTGCTGTACTCTTTTTCCCTTAACCGAGGTTTTGTCTTGTTGGGTTTTCCTAGTAAGATTTTTAATGAGGCAACATATTATGCGTATTATAGATTGTGTACTCTTTTTCCCTCGTTAGGTTTTTATCCTACAGGGTTTTTCCTAATAAGGTTTTAATGAGACACATTATCTACCAATGGACATCCAAGGGGGAGTGTTATCAATATCTTATTAAGTGGATGTCAATCATGATCAAGATAAAGTTCTGGTTATACTTTAAATTCTAATAGTTATTAGAATTAGATCTCTACTTCTTTTATACTTCTTATGCCTATAAATAGAGACTCTGATGAAGCATTGTAACCATCCCTTTTGATCAATAAAATTTATTCTCTGTTGCTTTCATATTTTATTTGTTCTTTATTCTCTTCATCTCTCTTTATTTTATAACATATTTCAATTTAAATTTTGAATTGCTTCGCCAGCACTTGAATATTTCGAGTTATTTCATTTGTTCCAGCTAAAATATTATGTACATGTCAATAAAAACAACTATACACTTCAATACAAATCAAAATAGAGATAAAACTCAATAAGGCCGGAGCTTGTTAGAGACAGAAGTGGATGACTATGATGGGATATAATGCTCTTACACACTATTGATGACATCATTTTCTCAACTAACCAACATTTTCAAATTGAATTGGTGATCAAACAAATCAAGTTATTGATTTTTCGGTTTAGATAATTCAATTAAATAAATTGTTAAAAAATTATAAAATTAAAAAAATTAAAAATCAATGAATTGATTTTTTAATTTAACACATATTAGTTAATAACTCAACCAATTTAATACCAATCCGATTCCCATAACTATGCAAATAACTCCCTCCCCTCTTTACTTAATTTAAAGTATAAAAATAAAAATAAAAATAAAATAAAAAAGGTTGGGGGTTTGTAGGGGTGACCGTGACTTACCTGTTTAGTTAATGAGAAATGCGATTCTTTCTAAAAGGATTTGGTTTTGGGCTATTTTTACTAATGGGCTGTGGAGAGTTATTTTTATCTTTATAACGGAAGTTGTGGACGAGTGGAGAAGAAAAACAATAACAATGCTTTTAAATAATATTAGAATGGCCACTACCATGTTGGATTAATTGTTTTTTTTTTTTTTTATGATTAGATTTTAAAGGCTAAAATATATTTCAAGTTTTTTTATTTTTTGTGTATTTAAAAATTAATTTTTATATTTTTATTTTTTAAAATTTAGTTTATTTATTTTTTAGTTTAAAATTTTAAATATAATTTTTAACACCGTTAATTCCTTTTGTTAAACTGGTGAAATTTTAGATAAAATATTATAAAAAATAGCTACAAAATAAATCTTAATTTTAAGCATAGGGACAAAATAAATGATATTTGATCATTTTCCTATAAAATGAGGAAAAAAAAAAAGGTTGAGAGACATGTCGAGATTGGACCTTCCCTTTTATATATAGGTTACAGGTTATAGATTTTATATTTTATTTTATTAGAACTAAGTAATCATTTTTAAAATTTGGAGATACATGTATTAATAAGTTGAAGATGATACACTAAAGCATACTTATATTAATAACTACTAATTTTAATAAAAAAATATATCGTTATCAGTACTAGACTGAAGGTCTACTCAGAATTTAGAGAGGGTTTAAGTAGAAATATTAAGTCGGAAAAATGGGTTTAGGTAAAAAAATTAAGTTCGTTTAAAATATGGATCGAGCTCGGGTTTGATCATTCAAGATCCGACCTCAATTCGACCGGCCTATTTATAAGTTTATAATATTTTATATTATGTTATTTTTATATATATTATGTAATTTAACACATAAAAATTAAATTTATAGTAATATATAGTACTACTATAATATAAACATAAAAAATTTGTTAAGATAATTGTTATATAAAATTTTAGTAAATAAAAATATATGAAATTATTAAATATTAAATTAAAATAATATAAATATGTATTTTAAAAATTTTTTTAAAAATTAATATGAGTGGACTTAAAATAAGTTTAAATTAATTATTTATAAAATATAAATAGAATTGGACAAAATTTTAAGCAGATATTTGAAATGAGATAAAAATAAAAGAATGTTTAAAAGGGGAATGGGAGTGGGGCTTTGGGCCTAATATGTCCGGATGCAGTTTTGTTACAAACGTAGTATGGTATCTTCATTGCTTGTTGGTATTCGGGTGTTGAAATAAAAAAAGAATAATTTATGTGGTTGAAGAGCTTATTTCAAGTTATGTTAATCCTTTCTTTTCCCTGGATGCTTGCATAAAGAGACAAGTGAATGCGCCTTTTCTTGTGAATGGAGAAATGTTGGAGCCCAAATGCTTAAACCGAAAGCTAATAATGGAGGGGACCTTTTCATGTTGGCGTTGCATTATGGCACATGTCTCTACCACCATTAGTCAAGCAACCCTATGTTTTAGTTGCTATTTTGGAACATCGTCATGATTCCTATGCCCAGAACAAAACTTCCCATCAAGGACTTTTGAGTACAAATACATTATTTAATTGAAGCACAAGAGACTAGAAAGTTAAAACAAAGAGCTAGTGTTATAAGTAAGCAACAACATGCACTGAAACTCAAAACACGAAATAAAGAACAATGTCGATTGTTCCAGAGGAACAGAAGCAGAATTGGAGACAAGCACTGAAACCTCCCATGTCAAAATTTCTAAACTCATGCATTTCTTGATCTCTCCTCTTTCACCTTTTATCTTAAAGTTTCACCTATAAACTTGCTTTTCTAAAGGTTTTAAAATCCATAGTTGAACAGAGTAAAAATCGCAACAACTATTTTGTTTGAAACTCATGTCTTTCTCAAAATTATTTTGAAGCTATAAAATGTGTTAATTAAAAAGGGTTTTTTTGAATAAATTAAGGGTGAGTTTGGATGGGCGATTGAGTGCGTTGCGGTGCGTTTAGCCTACTTTTTGTCTCACGCTACAATATCGCTATAGTATCTAATCTCACCACCACCGCTGTTTTTACACTAACCGCAGTTAAACAGCCGAACTCACCCTAAAAATTTTTCAGAGATTAAAATAATATTTAATGTACCGATTCTTTACTAATCAAGGAGAGGCTTTTGAAGAAATTGAAAAGTTCTTTTAACTTAAGAAATGAGTTTAGGGAATTGAAGGTTTTGGGTTTAAATAAAAGAGAATAAAAAGATTTTTTTTTCTTACTTGAAAATGCAATCATATTTTTCCTTCTAGTAATAATTGTTGTTTTTCAATTAAACATACATTTCAAGTTAAGAATTATATATATATATATATATATATATTTATATTTTATGTCTTTTATAATAAAAAATATATATTTTCAAAGTTCTTAAAATTATAATTTTTTTGAATTTGAACTGAATTGATAAAAATGTAAATATTGAAGGTTAAATTTACTGATTTTTTTTTAAAATTGGGATCAAATTAACAGGATATATAAAATATTAAAGGTTAAATTTGTTATTATACTAATCAAAAGACTATCACATCAATATTATATTTGGCGACCGAAGACATATAACAGTAAAGAGAATAAAATTGACAACTTATCTAAAGAAAGTGATAAAATAACAAATATTTTAAATAGATGACCAGAATCAGGTAAAATGGGGTGACTAAATAGGTAGTTTACCCAAAATAAAATATCCGGAGATGGAGATAAAATGCACTACTGCCATTGCACAAGAAAAACAGAGATAAATGTAGGGTTTGAACACGTGGTAGGTCCAAAACTGTCGACAATAATAAAAGGTGGGGAAAACTTTAGTTCTATTTCCCATTAGGACATACCAAGGCTTCATTTGCTTGTCCTCCAATAAAATGCTACCACTGGAAATCAAGATTTATCTTAATTGCTATCATGGTTACTTTTTGTTTTTCTTTTCCTTCAAAAGTTTAGGTGTTTGAGTGTACAGAACTTATTATTTTTTTATTTATGAGTCAAAAGAAGTTATAGATAATTTTAAATGTTATATAATTAAAACATATAATAAAATTATTAAAAAAATTCTATTTAACTCCTGTTATGTTTTAGAACGAGATACAGCCCATAATTAATGGGTACATATCGAATAGTTCGTCCTTAAATAGCTTTTTTCTTTTTATGAGTTGAGTTGGATCAAACTAAAAATATAAAACACATCAGATTAAATTCTTCAAATTTTAAGAATTCCAAGTTATTATTATTTATTAAATAATGATCCAAATTAAAAAAATAAAAATAAAAAGAAGAGAATAATGGTGAAAAATCTCCAAATACTTTAATAAATCTTTCAATGTAATATCTATACTTTTATTCTATCTATTAATCTAATACTTCCTTAAACAATGTTAATTCCTAATAAAAGTTGACACCTGAATTATGTATATGATAAAATATCTTAATTCTTTCAATAACTCATTTATGAGTAAATATTAGAATACTTATTTATAGAAAGGTTGTGCCTAAATTTGTGCCAACAATAACAACCACAACAGATTTGCAACATTGCTTTAGCTGGCAACTTTTTACCAAGATTTTATAACTTCTATTATTAGGCAGCAAAAACATGTTGATATAAGATATTTTAAGCAAGTTTTGAAATACTTATCTCTTACAAGGTAAGTGGAAATGTGACAGAAGAATCCAATAGGCACGAAGATTGTGTCCATCAAGGTAAGGGGTTGAAGATAAGGATGGATAAGTCTTTTTTTTTTTTTTTTTAATGTCGAAAACAGTAATTTTGAGACTATAATTTTGATATGAGATTTCACAAAAATTAATTATTTAATTATGAGTTAAATAGAATATTATATTAAATTTTTATTTAATAATTTTTGCTAATTAAACAAATAGTTAAGAAGTGGTTTATCTCTAGAATAAAGTGATTTTAAAAAATGAGGTATCAGAATTTTGTTTCTGTAAACCAAGCTCGTAAATATTTTTAATAAATATTTATAATTTTTAATAAATATTTATGAAGTTACTATATAGCTATATTAAATTCCGGTCCAGTAATTTTATCATTTGATTAGTTAATTAAAGAAAAAAAAATTAAATCGTAAAAACTACAAAAGTCAACTGCTATTGATATTTGAGTGTCAAATCGTATTTATAATCTAATGGAAAGGATTTAAGAGGCAATTTATCCATAAATTTGCTAGTGGCCGGTTTTGGGATGTGAATTAAGTTAGTTTTGCTAATTATTGAATTATTAAAATGATTTATAATAAAACAAAAGAAGAAAATAACCTTCATCACTTTCATTCTTTTCATTTTCCAAAGCCGAACCACCATTAGAGGACCTTGAAGCTTCGGCTTTAATTTTCTTTTTGCATGTAAGTGATTTTCTTATCTGTTTTTTGTAATTTTTATGTTTTTGAGATCGTTGTAACTAAGTTCAGCTAACCTGTATCTCTATTTTCAAAACTATTAAAAGATTTTGAATTTTTTCATTAATGAATTTTAGTTTCTTTTGATGTTAAATGCAAGATTTATAATCTTGATTATTGTTTAAGACTATTTTGTAAAAAAAAATTGTTAGTTTTGAACCTAGGGGCTATATAAAATTTGTAAAATTTGGCCTATTAAAGTGTAAATTTTCGAATGATTAAAGGCTGTATAGGGTTGCTATTAAATTTGGTTATGGATATTAGGGTTAAATGTAAAAATTTTAATAGTTTCAACTTTAGGGACTAGATTGAAAGAAATGTAAAAGTTCAGGGAAAATATAATAAAAACTTAAGGGTCACATGCATAAAATTGAGTTTGAATATGTATTTGAATTTGATAAATTGAATTTAATAATTATAGATCAAGAATTGGATCGTACAGAGAATAACAAGAGAATTAAGAAAATTACGGATTAGTCTCTATAAATCAATCATTAATGTATCTTTGGTAAGTTCATGAGGTTTAATTAGGTATAGTTTTTAATGTTATGTTGTTTCTGAGTTGTGGTATGTTAATAAAAGTACATAAATATGTTTATTTGAGTTGTTACAAATTGGTATAAGATGAGCAAGTGAATTGAATTGTAAAATGCTATACGGTTACTAGAATTGAGCCCGAATGAATATATGATAGGATACAATTGGCATGCCAATAGATTATATTGCGCACGGTATGGGATTGACTTGTGATGAGATGTTGACTATTGACTTGTTACTATCCACTGAATATATCGAAGTCCAACATTTGTTGCGGACTATTATGTTATATTTACAGTGATTCTAGTGTGTTACCGGGGGCGGATGTAAAGCCTTCGAGCTTGGCACTTAATGCCCAGGTGTGTTCTCAGTGGATTTGACTCGGTTGAGCGTTCTAGTGTATTCTAGATGGATAACCGTGTATCTGTATCTGTTATACTGTTCATCGGGCTAATTTTTTAATGGCTAAATAATTTAACGATGATAGGTAACTGATATTTGGTTATGATTTCATGTGAAAAACTTGTACATGTATTTATGGTTTCCGATATTTTATCGTGACTTGATAATGGTTGATACTCTATAAATGAGGTGATTAAATGACTTGTATTTATGAAACTCATTCAGTAGACTTTGAAAACGTTTACTTAAGAATATGTGACATGTAATAGGAGTAATTTGTAATTTGTATATAAGTGTTCATTATAAGTGGCATATTTTGTACTTGTTTATAAGTTGATTGTTTCTGGCTAATAATGTTGTTGATCATAACTTGATTTAGATATTTGAATGCGATATTGAAATTGATATGTGGTGGATTTAACTTGATGGCATGAAATGTAAAAGGTGTATTTTGTATTTTCTATGTGTTCATATTTGGTTGATGTAAAGCTGTTTAAACTTGGTTTTAGATCACTTATGTATATGCCTTTTGTGTTGGAATGAAGTGTGCATATAACCTTGGTGTTTGGTTAGTTGATATAAATCATTTGGAAATGTTTGAATTATGGTAGGATTTAATATGAATAGATAGAATAAAATGGTAAGTTGGTATGTGTTTTTATGTATGAACTCATAAGTTAGAATGTTATTTATTTGATATGATTTATGAATAAGTTTGTTAATTGAATTGTGGTGTCAATGAAGGCACATTGGTTAAACACTTAGGTTGGATGATTTTGGCATGTTTCAAGCTTGTTTAAGTGTGTTTTGAATAGGTTTAATTGTTGGTAAATGAGTTGCTTGATGTTTAAGTCAGCACATTCTGGTAAGCTTGTATTTGAAGAAAAAAATTAGGGACACATGGCCTGGGACTCCGGTTATCACACGGTCGTGTGCTGCACACAGTCTTTTTACACAACCGTGTGTTTCAAGTCAGTTTGTTACACAGTCGTGTGACCCATCATCGATTTGAACACGGTCTAGCACACAGCCTACGACATGGCCGTGTGAGAGTATTTCAATTGTTACATGGTCTAGCACACGATTTACGACATGACCATGTGAAAATATTTCGAAAGTTACATGGTCTGTTACACGGTTGGTGATAAACTGTAAAAGAAACATATTTTTATCTCATACTTAGCATACTTTTGGATGATTTACTTTATAATTTAACAAATTTGATACTTCTAATCCCTCAATTTCATGTTTTATACTTAGGTGAGCATAGGAAAGTGAAAAGAGCAAGAAACAGGCCAAAAATGGACAAAATGGGCCAAAAATCAAAATTTAACACAGCCTGAGCACTTCCACACGGGTACATCACACGCCTGTCCATGTGTCTCGACCGTGTGGACTTTAAACCAAGTCAGTATTGCACACGGCCTAAGCACCTTTACACGGGCTGATCACACGCCCGTGTCCCTGTCGAGCCCTGTTTTAATTTTACTCGAAAAAGACTAATTTTTAGGTATTTTGGGCATTCTAAAGTCTATTTAAACACCCCATAAGAGGATTAAAGGGAGACACAGAGTAGAAAGTAAGGAATTACTCGAAGAATGCCGATTTATTTATATCGGAAGCAAGGATTTACATCAAGACTGAAGATCTTCCTTCAATTTCTCTCGAAGTTTTTTGGGTTCTTTATGTTTTGTTGTTTTCCCTATTTTGAGATGTTTTCTTTTATAATTATGAACTAAATCCCCAAAATACCTGAGGGGGATGAAACCTATGACAGATCTTGTTATTATTATCTGAATTATATGATAAATACTTGAATTTGTTCTTAATTGTGTTCTTAATTCTTGTGTTAATATTTCAGGATATTAATTCAAGTCGAATGTGTTTATTCAGGGGAGCAAAAGTCTCTGTTTAAGAGTAGATCTAACACAATTAAGCGGAGTTGATCGCAATCCTAGACATAGGACGACAAAAATCTGTCGGATTAGAGTCAAAATCTAATAAGGAAATCCATAGATTGAGTTAAAGCAACACTAGGGATTTTAATTAGAAAGAAATTTCAATTAATCAACCTAGAATTAGTTATTCTTAGTCTTGAAAGAGATATTAACATAATTTAAGGATTTCTACAGATCAAGTCAAGTTAATAACTTGTCTAGTTCAGAGTCTAATGACAAGTACAGTCTAGGTGGATTCTTCCTTGGGTATTGTTTTAATCAATCAGTTTTCCAAAAAGTATTTTCCCCAATTTACTCTCTATCGCATTCTTAGTTAATTAGTTTAGTTTAATTACTTTAAAACAAATCCCCTTTATTTTTAGGCTAGATAATAAAAAGAAAGTTAATACTAGTACTTTTTAGTCCCTATGGGTTCGACATCCCGGTCTTGCCATAAGCTATATACTGTTTAATAGGTGCGCTTGCTTTTATTATGATAATAGTTTAGTTTTATAGGTTTGACCATCATAAATATCACTTATCAAGTTTTTGGCGCCGTTGCCGGGGAACTAAAATATTAGGAACATTTGATTTTATTACTTTAGCCATTTTTACTTTTATTGCAATTTATTTTTTATTTTTATTTTAGTTCTATTTACTAAAATTTTCTTTTGTTTGTCTCTGACAGGTGTCTCTAGTTTATGACTAGAAGGAACTCCTCAGGACCTTTGTTTTTTGATAGTGAGATAGAAGCATCAGCTTGCAGAAACCGTAGAGAAATAAGGCGGAGCCTACAATACATAGAAGAAGAGCAAGAAGACGTAACCAACACCACTGAAGAGATGGTGGCAAATCAGAATATTCTGTTACCTCCTGTGGTAGCTGCAAATCCTATGAATCAGAATCCTACTCCTCGTACTATGTATGACTATCCTAAGCCTAATTTAGTTGGTACTGAATCAAGTATTGTTAGGCCTGCTATTGCTGCAAATAATTTTGAACTGAAACCTAACACTATACAGATGATTCAACAGTTTGTTCAGTTTGATGGTTTGCAGGATGAGGATCCTAACACACATTTAGCAAACTTTTTGAAATTCTGTGACACTTTTAAAATTAATGGCGTTTCTGATGATGCTATTCGTCTTCAGTTATTTCCATTTTCTCTGTGGAATAAGGTTAAACAATGGTTGAACTCTCTACCACGAGAGTCTATCACTACTTGGGAACAAATGACCGAAAAATTTCTTTTGAAATATTTTTCGCCGGCTAAAATGGTAAAGTTGAGGAATGACAACTCTTCTTTTATGTAGATGGATCTAGAAACACTTTATGACTCATGGGAGAGATACAAGGATTTATTGAGAAGGTGCCCTCACCATGGGTTACCTTTGTGGCTACAAGTTCAGACTTTCCACAACGGTTTGAACCCCTCAACAAGGCAAATGCTAGATGCAGCTGTTGGTAGAACAATAAATAATAAAACACCTGAGGAGGCTTATGAGTTCATAGAGGAAATGTCACTAAATAACTATCAGTGGCAAGTTATGAGGACAAAGCTACAAAAAGTCGCCGGTGTTTTTAATGTTGACGCAGTCACAATGCTATCAAATCAGGTAGAACTTTTGAATAAAAAGATTGACGGTTTAGTTGGTTCTACGCAGGTACATCTAATGATGAGGTGTGATTCAATGGGAGGAGGGATGTACAATACAGATTATCAATCCTTCAACCCTAGCACTGAGGAAGAACAAGTCAACTATATGGGTAACAATTCTAGACTTTAGAATAATCCCTATATTAACGCTTATAATGCAAGTTAGAGGAACCATCCCAATTTCTCGTGGGGTGGTTAAGAAAATCAAAGGCAACAACCCCTTCTAGGCTTCCAACAACCACCTTACCAACAAGAGAAAAAGCCGAACCTTGGAGAGATGCTCACAAAATTTATCTCAGTGTCAGAAACCCATTTTCAAAATGCCAAGACAACATTTAAAAATCAACAAGCGTCAATTCAAGGCTTCGAGACCCAAATAGGTCAACTTGCTAAGCTGATCTCTAAACGGCCACAAGGTGGCTTGCCAAGTAACACAGAAACCAACCCAATAGAGCAACTCCATGCTATTACTATGCTCGATGAAGGAAGGGTAAACGAACCAGAACTTAGGCAAGAAAATTTGGTAAGTAAAGGTAAAGTAGAGGTAAGCCACAATAACCCAGTAAGTAAAGAGTATAAGCCTCATGTGCCATACCCAAATGTGACAAGGAAAGACCACACAGATGAACAATTTGGTGAATTCCTTAAACTCTTAAAGAAATTACATATTAACTTACAGTTTATTGAAGCTCTTTCGTAGATGCCAAACGCCGTTAAATTCTTAAAAGAGCTTTTAGCAAACAAACGGAAGTTGGATAAATCGTCGTATATGGAATTAAATACAGTTTGCTCAGCTATTTTGCAAAACAAGTTACCCAACAAATTGAAAGATCCAGGGAGTTTTACAATTCCTTGTTTAATTGGTAGTTTAACTGTTGATAATGCATTGGCTGATTTAGGGGCTAGTATTAATGTAATGCCTTACAAAATGTTTAAATAACTCGGTCTTGGGAAACCTAAACAAACTAGGATAAGCATTCAATTAGCTGATAAAACCATTAGATTTTCTAGGGGTATAATTGAAAATGTTGTTAAAATTGATAAATTTATATTCTCAGTAGATTTTGTTGTCCTAGACATAGATGAGGATAGCGATGTGCCCTTAATTTTAGGGCGACCCTTTTTAGTAACTGCTAGGACTATTATTGATGTAGGTACAGGTGAACTCAAAATTCGTGTAGGCGATGACACGATCACTCTTCAAGCTCGTGATTCTGTTAGAGCATCTAACGATAGACATGATAACATAAGTTCTTTTAATAAGAGTAACCTTACTGTTCAACCTTCTTTGCAGGACATTCCTCGCAAAAGCACGAATGAGTCACATTCAAGTTCATGTGACAACAATGGAGCAACCCATGAGGAGCGAATGCTACAAATAAATGAACTAGACGAATGACTGAACTATAGCAAAAAGGAATCTAGGTTACACCACGTAAAACTAAAGCAAAGCCATGACAAGCATAAGGCTAATCAATTTAAGGTTGGGGCAAGGTATTGTTGGACGAAGAAGATCCTCGAGCTGTCACGATAAAGTCCAACGCACAAAGAGTAAATTCCTTCATGGTACTAAAAGTTTTCCCATACAGTACAGTCGAGGTAATATACAAAGAATTTGGCACTTCTAAGGTAAATAGCACTCGACTTAAACCTTATTTTGATGTTAAGTTTGATAGCAGAAGAGAGGAGTTTCAACTCCTCGAACCACCATGACCATGTGAACAACAGGTAAGTCGAGCTTAGACTCTAAATAAGCGCTTCTCTAGGGGCAACCCGAGCACTAACACCACTAACGAGCTTATTCCTAGTTATTTTTCATGTTTTTAGTGCAAGTTTTTAACCCACACGGCCTGGACACACGACCGTATCCTTGGCCATATGGAAACAGGGCCAAAAATCCCCAAACATTGACATAGGACATAGCTTGCGATAAATCCACATGGCCTAGACACACGGGCGTGTCCTAGGCCATGTAAAAACTAGAGCTAAATTTTTCAAATTTTAACGAAGTCAGAGACACACACGAATTGGGCACACGGCCGTGTGTAAGACACGACCAAGCCACAAGGGCGTACGAAAGGCTACACGGGCGTGGTGAACACAACACGGACGTGGGAGAAACAAACAAATCACCACACGGTCGTGCGATATGGTGGTGTGGAGGACACAGTCTGGACACACGGGCGTGCCCACAGAACGTGTGAGAATTTTGACCCCCTCTGTTTGATAAAAACTGGCTAGTACTGAGCCACACAGGCGTGTGACACGACCGTGTGGCCTAGCATGGCCGTTATACAATCGTGCCCCTTTTTAACCCCCTAACCCTAATTTGTTTTTGTCTCCTTCTTCCCCAAATTTCCCCTAAGCCCAACTGTAGCACAATCTTCCCGCCCCCTACTCCGGTCACCTTATCCACCGTCGACGACCTCCTCCCCCTCCCTAAGTGCCACATTCCCCCTCCCTAGCCCCACGCAATTTTTCTTTTCCCTATTTCTTTCCCCCTTGCCCTACCAAACTAAGCCATAGCCACCCCACGCCGTGCTACACCCCCCTCCGTGGAACCAAACCTGCGCCACTGTCGGTTCCATCCTCACGCCGTAGCACCTTACGCCGCCGAACACCATCATCTCTACTGTCGGTCATCCACCTCTCAACCTTTACTCCATTTCTTTTATTCTCAAAACCATTAACTTTATTCTTATTATTGTCTCTTTATTCTAATTTTTGTCTACTTCTTTGCTATAGTTTAATCAGTTTTGATAGAAATTTGATGATTTAATTCTGAACATTTTTACCATTTGTTTTGATGTTATTCACTTCAGCAATATTATTCATTTTTCTTCACTATCATTCATTCCTTTTCATTTGGTGTTTACTGCCTATCTTTGCTAACTAAGTTGTCATCTAGTTTTATTACATTTATTTTTTTTTCTTCCTGTTTGGTTTATTTCTTACTAAGTTCAAAATTGTCAGCACTGTATTTCTATTTTCTAGGGTCTAGCAATAGGCATGATCATCTTTGCTTCTATGTTACTTAATTTAGCTACAATATCATGCGCTCCCTAGTATGTTAGTTCATCCTTTTGACTTTATTAATCATTTTCTTATAGACCCATTATGACGAACACGCATGGAAAATCTAAAGTTGTAATACCCACTTCGAAAAAGCGGAAGAGCCCAGGCGCAACCTCCTCTTCAAGTGCACCTACTAAGGCTCACCATTCTTTACTTCAGTTTTCACGAGGCCCTTAGGAGGATTTATTTTAGCTTCTCCATGTACGACCGTTGGGAGTGGGCTGTTGTATTGATTGGGCCGCCTTAGAGCAGGTTCAACTTGCCCACCTTGTTCGATTCCATCTCGCCACTGCCCCGTGGGATCAGTTCTTTACCATCATCGAGCCTACGTATACGGAGTTGGCACTCGAGTTCTACACGACATTCCATCTATAGCACGTGATGAGTACTCATGACGAGGCCGATACTATTACTTTCCGTCTTGGTGGACTCGTATGTCACATGAGCGTACCAGAGTTTGGAGCTGCGTTAGGCCTCTATAATGAGGAGTTTATGGCCTCCGAGGACTTTCTTAGTCTCCACCGTCATATTCACTATTCACCCTCCTACTACTGGACAGACCTTACAGTGAGACAGATTCCCTATGACGCGAGTCACTCGAAGGCCACTGCTCTTCCCCCAGCACTATGATATATCCACGCTATTTTGGCCCATACCCTGACTGGACAAAGGGAGAGCACCGACGTCGTGTCTACTACTGATGCACACTTTCTCTAGAGCATGGCAACCGGCCATGTCTTCGATTTGGCTTACTTTATCGCACTCGCCTTTTGCCATCAGGCGGACTACTATAGGAAGGGCCCTATTTGCTTAGGTCCCTATGTGACTTGCCTCACTTGTTATTTTGGCCTTTTCGACACCCTAGAGATGTCTTCGACCCTCACCTTTGTAGGCCACATGTCTCCTCAAGGAATTTCTAGTATGATCCACATGAGGATGATCGAGCGACGCTGTGGATTCGACCCTCCTCAGTACAGATTAGCTCGTTCCGACGAGCAAGACGACCTAGAGGACATTACTGATGATGTCCACCACTTCACGAGGACCCACCTCTACCACCACCGAGTTGCCCACCTACCCATGCTACTTCTAATTGACCAACATATCTGAACGACTTACTCACTTCGAGCAACAGTGCTTTGAGCGGTTCAACAGCATTGATGCCATTCTTCGACAGATTTGTCAACACCTCCACATCGCACCTCCGCTGCCACCACCTCAAGACCCATCCAGTGACAAGGACCTTTGAGTCCATTTATATTTCATTTTATCTTTATTTTTATTTTTTTAATATTATCATTATTTTTTTATTTTTGTTATTTTTTTCCTTTTTCTTTTATAAACTTATTATTTATATTTTGAACTTTGTTTACCTTTATGGTTCTTATCGAGTAATACTTTAATTCTCTCCACAGTTCTGTTTATTTTCTTAAGTAGCTCCGAACCGTGCACTTCAATTAGCTCTTTCCCCAATTTCGCTTTCACTATTTCAAGGATTTCATCCAAAATTTAGGAAGTTTCACTTCTCTCCCTATCTTATGATATTATGCCTTTATTCTTATTATTTATCTTTGTACATTGAGGACAATGTACATCTTAAGTATGGGGGGTCATTCCTAGCATTATCAGAAAATCCCTGAATTTTGTTTTATTCTCATGTAAATTCCTTATCCCTATTAGAATAAATTTTGATTGATTTATGATTTTTATTGATATGTTTTAAATTAAATCATAGGTAGTTGTGCATTAATCGTTTAAACTTTAAGTCATTAGAGAATCAAGCATGATAAGTTGATTTTTAAGAATTCAAATTTTTCTAGGTTGTTTCCCCAAATTTAGATATTATCTTGAAATTTGAAATTCCCAGGATTGATATCAAAAGCCATAATTTTTGTGAGATCTTGAGCCTTTAGAGCATATATTCTTTCTTGCTCACTTTTATTGTTGCTATAAGTGTGTCAATATTGATTTGTTATTCTAGAAATTGCTTTGATTATACATGTCGAGACCACACCATTGATTTGATATACCAAGATGATAAAGGCACCTAGGTTTTAACTCGCTCACTCCATAAAGGCCTACCTTCATAATTAACCCTTAGTAAACCCCTTTTGAGCCTAACAAACCATTTATTGATTTTCCCTCAATATTAACCCATAAGCCTATTTTTGATTCCTTGAGAATTTCCCTCATTTAATTTGATCCTCATTTTTGTTGAATTGAATTGAATAAATTGTCTAGCTATTTTCTTTTATTCAGTTAGTAAAGTTTCATATTTGAAATTGTTCTTAAAAAAAAACATACAAAGTTATTTCCATTGTTAATTTATCATTCAGTAAATTATTACAAACCTATGTAATGCTTGAACTTGAACGATGATATTCATGAGGAAAAGCTCAATTATAAGATTATTTATTCAGTAATGTAAATTTTTCTAGTTAGGTAACTTTTCAGTTCAATCTCGATTCTAACCTTCTTTTTCAGCTTGTGACCACACCCCTAACCAAAGCCTCGTTACAACCCTCTAAAGACCTTTTGATTGGTGTATCCTCTCAATTTAGAGTGGTGGAGATTTGATTTTCATGCAAGCTTATGGTAATAACTCTTCATGTTTGACTAATGAGTGCTTATTTTTTAACCTTAAACACCTTGAGTGATTTGAGTGAATCTTTTGTGAGGATGTCAACTCTGTGAAATTTTGAACCAAAGGTAACTATCTAGATAAAGGGAAATACCTATGTTTTCGTGATAAAATGCTCAACTTGGATTGTTTGAAACTTTGATGTTCTTTTAGTTGAATTCTCAATGTATGATTACTTGTGGGTTAGTTCGAAACATTATTTATAGGAATTATAAATTGAGAAGAATTAATTTTAATTGTGAGTCGAGGATTTTGCTTAAGGACAAGCAAATGCTTAATTGTAGGGGTATTTGATAAACCGTAAAAGAAACATATTTTTATCTCATACTTAGCATACTTTTGGATGATTTACTTTATAATTTAATGAATTTGATACTCCTAATCCCTTAATTTCATGTTTTATACTTAAGTGACCATAGAAAAGTGAAAAGAGCAAGAAACGGGCCAAAAACAGACAAAATAGGCCAAAAATCAGAATTCAACACGGCCTAAGCACTTCCATACGGGTACATCACATGCCCGTGTGTGACACACGGGCTGGCCAGATGCCCGTGTGTCTCGACCGTGTCGACCTTAAACCAAGTCAGTATTGCACACAGCCTGAGCACATTTACACGGGATGATCACACGCCTGTGTCCCTATCGAGCCCTGTTTTAATTTTACTCGAAAAAGACTAATTTTTAGGTATTTTGGGCATTCTAAAGTCTATTTAAACACCCCATGAGAGGATTAAAGGGAGACACAGAGTAAAAAGTAAGGAATTACTCGAAGAATGCCGATTTATTCATATCGGAAGTAAGGATTTACATCAAGACTGAAGATCTTCCTTCAATTTCTCTCGAAGTTTTTTGGGTTCTTTATGTTTTGTTGTTTTCCCTATTTTGAAATGTTTTCTTTTATTATTATGGACTAAATCCCCTAAATACCTTAGAGAAATGAAACCTAAGATGGATCTTATTATTATTATCTGAATTATACAATAAATACTTGAATTTGTTCTTAATTATGTTATTAATTCTTGTGTTAATATTTCAAGATATTAATTCAAGTCGAATGTGTTTATTCAGTGGAGCAAAAGTCCCTGCTTAAGGGTAGATCTAACACAACTAAGCGGAGTTGATCGCAATCCTAGACATAGGATGACGAAAATCTACCGGATTAGAGTCAAATCTAATAAGGGAATCCATAGATCGAGTTAATGCAACACTAGGGGTTTTAATTAGAAAGAAATTTCAATTAATCAACTTAGAGTTAGTTGTTCTTAGTCTTGAAAGAGATATTAACATAATTTAGGGATTTCTACGGATCAAACCAAGTGAATAAATCGTCTAGTTCAGAGTCTAATAACAAGTAAAGTCTAGGTGGATTCTTCCTTGGGTATTATTTTAATCAATCAGTTTTCTAAAAAGTATTTTCCCCAATTTACTCTCTGTCGCGTTCTTAGTTAATTAGTTTAGTTTAATTAGTTTAAAACAAATCCCCTTTATTTTTAGGCTAGATAATAAAAAGAAAGTTAATACTAGTACTTTTAGTCTCTGTGGGTTCGACATCTCGGTCTTGCCATAAGCTATACTACTGTTCAATAGGTGCGCTTGCCTTTATTGTGATAATAGTTTAGTTTTACAGGTTTGACCATCATAAATATCACTTATCAGTTGGCTACACGGCCATGTCCCTATGCCATACGGCTTAGGCTTTGTCACACGGTTGTGTGATGTAACACCCCTAACCCGTATCCGTCGCCTGATTAGGGTTGAGTGGTATTACCGATCGAAAGTACAGTTCCAACATCATATTAATTCAAGTCATAATTATGTACATTTGACAATCTTAATACATAAACAAATCATACCTTCAGTGCAATTCAAGATTTAGGTCACAACAGTGATTATAACTTAGTTAAATATCCAACCTTAAAATTTTTATCATTAACCACATGGCATGAATAGAACATAATCCAAAGAAAAATTCATGTATCAAAACAATTTAAGACGTATGTAAAACATGTAGCACATCACTCACTTCATTCTTGAATATTAGACCTATTATTATATAAATCATGTGCATACTTTTAAAAGCCATCACACATCATTTTCTTTCATACAAATGATACATCCCATAATAATATTTAATACCTTGTTACTACATTCGTATTACGCGAAAATATGTAAGTATATGTATATCACCAATTCAACTAATTAAACAACTCAAATATTTAACTAAAAATTTAATCGTAATATACATTTAAGAACCGAAACAAAAACCATATTAATCTTTAATTTATTCGACTATCCACAAGTTTACCTATACATATTTATCGATTTCAATTAACTATAAATCCACAAGGTCAATCGTATATATATGTATTTATATTTATTTCGTTTTGCTCAATAAGCACATACCGAATACATCTTAAATAATTGTTATGCATTTTAATTTATTAAAAACATTTCATGTCATAATCCAATACCCAATCATTATTACTACATGACCAAAACACATGTTCATATGCCATTATATAAATATATCTAAGGTCATGTATTAGCACATATCAATGCCACCTTATGTACCAAAGCATAAAAACATATACAAGAACCAAATAACATGTCAAATAATTACCTTATCTAAATTTCAGGATATGACTGAAACATGCTTAATCACCAAACTTAATTACTTATACCTAACTTCACATGATTACCTAATCTTAGGATGAACCACATTCCAAGTATCCAAATACACTTAATATATATTAAGGCCAAAACATTCATACCACATCCAAGATCATTAATTAATTTCAATGCTCTAATACGTGTTGTAAGTACCACCTATCTATGGCACATAGCATGACAATCAAAAGAATTTAAATCATAATCCAACTACACCAAATGTAAACAAGTAAGATAAGTCATTTAATATACAAATCATTAATCATTTTACAAACCATAAGACACCTATCATGAACATCATTTCTTCATAGTACTTAATATTAAAGCCAAAATAGTTTTAAGCCACAACCAAGCTTAACCAAGTTCATGGCCAAATCTAAACCAAAATATACAAATAAGGTTCACTTGCATCAAAACCTATTGTGGTCGAATATCAAACTTAACATATATAAATATGATCATTTAACATGCTAACGCTCAACCGATTCCTTACTCATTAGCAAATGTAAACCAATTAATTATCTTAGTCACATAACCGAACCACAAAGATTTTACCTTAATTCATTCGACCACCGTTCACCTAGTACATAAAAACATTGCACTTGAAATGGCATATATCAACTTAACCATATAACCACAACATATAGCATCGCCACTGAACAGTTTAGACTATTATTTAACATAACCGACATTAAACTAAGAAGTAAAGCCATTTTCGCATAGCCATTTAATTTACAAATCCAAAATCAACATAACACATTCTAGCTTATACATGCCATAGTCCTAAAATGCAACTTATAAAATATCGATAGCGGTCGATAGTGTGATAAGCTTCTCTGAAGAATCCCGAGCTCGTAACTTGAATTCAAAATCTATAAAATAGAAGACAAACACGCATACATAGAGTAAGCTTTTACAGCTTAGTAAGTTATAAGCAAATGAAATAAATAGCATAATCAACTCATATTAGCATAACGTATCACATTTTTTTATTGTACCATGTTTGATTACCCACTGATAAGGTCCATAAACAATACATCTTTATATTGAAACATTACGTTGGCTGAATATTCACATAATTATTTCAACACATTACTACTCCACTTCCAATCCAAAATTTAACATATCAAATAAACAATCATGTATTAATTCATTTTGGCCGAATATACAAGTGGCTAATAACATAATTGACTTTCTCATTTAAGGCTACAACCATATCCTTAATCAAGTGCATTTAATTAAACATAAATAAGCTCATAAGTCTCAATAATACAAATCATGTATATTACTTATTGGCCAAATATAGGTTTCCCATAATTATATAACTTCATTTTCAGCTCATATCATTTGTATCACAACATGACAGCCAACTCACTTCGTTACACAAGAACAATTAAATATCACTTACCTGGTCGCTTAAACTCTTATCCACAATTGATGTTATATCGACATGAAATCTTTAAAACATAAGCTCATAATAATTCACCGGCATAAAGCCTGCTAGGCACGAGCCTGATATCACACACCGGCACAAGGCCTGCTAGGCACTGAGCCTGACTTAATTCTCCAGCACAAGGCTTTAAGCCTGAGTATCACTGTTATAAAATCGTCTTATACATAATTCATGTATTAAAATTCCATCTATTCTTTAAAATTTCATACAAACTTTCAAAGGTCAAAACTCAATCAAATTAAACTTAAAATCATTATTTCCATGCCCAATCCCATTCGGCAATTTCAATTAACTTTCTATAATTTTCAAACGGTATAATAATCTAAATAACATTCAAAATTAATGATGTTTAATTGCTTAAAAACTTACCTCAGACGATGAAAAACGGAACAGGACGGCTAGTCGACAACTTTAGCTTTTCCCCGATCCAATTCAAATTTCTTTAATTCTTGATCTAACACATTCAAATTAAGCTCATTTAAACATATTTTCATTCAATTTAGTCCAAAAATACATAAATGGGAAAATAGATGTGATTGACAGTACATTGAATAGGACCCAAGTAAAATAGATCTAGATCAATTTATGAATTTATTCACTTGTAACGTTCATAGTGTGACATACCTTAATCTTAAGTGGATGATGGACTATGTAAGCGTGACTCATATACTTTGATGTAAGTAAAAGATTTAATTCAAATAGATAAAAAATTGAAAGCTAGTGCGTTAGGTATATGACATTTGTGGTATGAAGCATCATGCAGAATAGTGGAATTCACATTTGCGGTATTCGAAATTACATGATAAATGAAAAATAAACGTGGTCATGGGTCGTTTATGTTTATGATAAAAGATTTTATTACTATTTAATAGTAATTGGCTTTTCATGAAGGAAGATATAATGATTATCACAAGATAAAAATAGTATCATATTGGGAGAATGAATTTATCTTAAAGAGATTAAAGATATCCTATGAGGGTAACACACTTATGAAAAAGTCATTGGACAAGCACTGATTGAGTAGATTTCATAGTAGTATGTAATTAGGGGGAGCTTGACTATGATACTATAATGGAATAGCTTCATGACTAAATGATTTTATAATTAATAGATGAAAAGCTTAAACTTAACTATAAATTATTTGAGCCTGAACTATATATGTCCAAACGGTCCCTCTACTAGCTCATTGAAACTAGAAATCAATTGTATGTGTTTTCTCACTAAAATAGATGAACAAAAATGAATGTGTTTTCAACCTAAATAAGCAAAAATTGATGAAAATGATAAAGTTAGAGAAATGGATCACATTCATAAATGAATGTGTTTTCTCACTAAGTATGAAAATAACTTGAGAATTAATTTAATGTTTTCAAATTATTATTTAAATAATTTTACTAGCCAAATCAAATGGCTAAATCCATTACTAACATATATACCAAAATGAGCATAACTCCTATACATGCCATATAACCAAATGCATAAGTTTAAAAGTACCAAAATGATAGCTGGATAGTGTGATGTGATCTCTAATGACTTCTGAATCGAGCGAGCTTCTAAATCACTATAAAACATAGAAAAGAAAATAGAGTAAGCTATAAAGCTTAGTAAGCTCGTATAATATAGAATTAAACTTACCATTTATTCATAATTTAGGCAAATAAATATAGTATAACCCAATCATTTTGTCAAATGCCTATATACATGTATTCACCAATAGGTTAGTCATGTAAAGTGCATATAATTATCAAATCATATGGATGAATACAACAATCATTCAAATTTCATATACATATATCATCCATTTCATATCTCAATATGGCATGGAATACGTTTTCCATGTAATTCATTTAACTCATTATGCAAGTTCTCATCAATTCATTTAACCTGTAACAGAACTGTGCCCATTGAACCCCTTAGAATTTTGTTAAATACACGAGTGGCACATACGGAGTGTACTAAATGGTAATCCATCAATTCTTGTAAATATATGCTCTTTCGAGTTATAAACGGTAAGCTCCTCCTGAGCTAAGGTAACAATAAGCTCCTCCTGAGTTGAGAAACGTAAGCTCTTACGAGCTGAAATATCAGTAAGCTCATACGAGCTATGGTGAGTCTACAACATATGTAGGATCTCAACCAAATCGGTAATAATGACATGTCACTTGTATCCTACGAATTTTTAAGGTTCAAACGGGGCTCGATATTCTTCAGACTTCATCATTTAGGCATTCAATAATCATGTAATTCATTTCCTCAACTTACAAACATACATTTCAAATTAATACATTGTAAATACTCAACTCTAATTATACGAATTTACCTCGTATAACACGGATAGAAATGATCTTCTATTCGATAACTTTGCCTTTTTCCCGATCTAATTCCGAACTTCGCTTTTCTTGATATGCACAAGAGAGATATGGCCGAATGCTTGAGTTCACAAAAATAATGTTTTTCTTAGGTTAAATTTGGCTAAGGAATAAAAACAATGATAACCTTTGTTTTGTCATTTTACTAAGCTTTAATTATTAATTTACTTAAATAACCTTTAACTAAACCTTTAAAATTTCATTTTTAATGGTCATAAAAGTCCACTCAACATGTCAATGGTCTAATTACAACATAAGGACGTTTACTTTAAAGTTCTATAGCTATTACACCCATTTAGCCTATAGAACACAACTTTTACATGTTACGTGATTTAGTCCTTTTTTCACAAATTAAGCATTCAAACAGTAAAATTTTTTAACGAAATTTTCACACAATCATATTATCATGCTGTAGACATCAATTTAATAATAAAATAAATATTTTGACTTCAAATTTGTGGTCCCGAAATCACTGTTTCGATTTCACTGAAAACATGCTGTTACATATTAAGCTTACAAGTGTGAAACTGAAAAGTTCAATAGTTGAATGAATAATAAAGCGGCTAGAGCCGAGGATGGGTTAGCAAGTAAAAAGAGTTCTAGAAGAGATATCAGATTTTTCTGAAGATTATTCGGGATACGCAATATCGCTATTAAGGAAGAAGTTATTCATGAGTAATCGACTTATTCAGGTATGGTATTTAAAGAACAAGTTAACCAGAATTTCTTCTGAATTGATTTGTTTAGTGATTGGGATAATGTGGGATCATTAATGACTGTAGTAGTCAGTGGGATAGTGTTGAAATTGCAAAGATATATGAATGCAGCTGTTATAGTCGAGTATCTTATAGTAATCTCTTTTGGGTATTCTATATATTCATTTATTCTCAAAAGTATATGTAATAATTCATCTTCGGAGGTGATTCTTACCATATGATAATGTTAGCTAATTATAATGTTAGACAGAAGTATTGTTAGGCTGGTTGATTTCTAATCAGCATTACTCTATCTTTCTTTGGCATTCTATTACATTATGTTTGGTAGGAAATTGGATGATAAAACTCATATGATGTTACTATTCTGTTTCTATTGGTTGTTGATTTGCTTTATATATATGCAAATTATGTTATTTCTATCACAACTTATTCCAGTGCGTATGAACGGTGTTCTTCTTCTGGATTTTCTCTGAGGAATCATCAAGCTCTTTATCATTCAATATGGGTTGTCTTCTTGGAAATTTAGTATAGCTTCACATCTTGAATTTCACTATCTCAGTTTTCTTATCATTCTTTTTGTTTAATTTATCAAACATGGTTCATCTGTAAAAGATATTCATTGGCCGAAGATAATTACATTTATTACTGTTATAAATCTTGGTTCGATCATGAGAGCTCGATGATATAGATCTCAAATTATAGAAGTTGTATTACTATGCTAGTTGTTATTGGGACTACTTTCGGTTTTCCTCTTCTATTTTAGAGTGCACTATTGATGTTGAGGTATTATAATATTTTTACTTAATTATTAAGTATATATATTATATAATTATAATAAAACAAAAAAAAAACATTAAAAGAAAGAAAGCCATACGAAATAGAAAGAAAAGAAAGAAAAAAAAAGAAAAAGAGAAAAAAGGTTCAACGCACGGCTTAGGGATTTTTAGGGTTCAAAGTTCAATTGGTTAGTCAATATAGTCGATTTTCTAGTAATTTTTATGTTTTTGGAATTCCTGTGTTAAGTATTACCCGACCCATGTCGAAATTTAGTATTGATTGAGTTTTTAAAAGTTGTTAATGTTGAATAATTTTAGTATTAGGATTAAATTGATAGATTTTTAAGCTAGAAATGAAAAAGGATTAAATTGTAGAATAAATTGTAAATTTTGAGTAATAGGGGCTAAGTTGTGAAAATTTTGAAATTTAGGGATTTAAGTGAAAATAGGGAGTTAAATTTAGTTTAAAGTGGAATTTGTATGAAAATATAAAATTAAATGTGAAGAATAAAAATTAGTCTCGATTTAGGGACTAAATTGAAATTTAGGCAAACATTGAGTAAAAAAATTGACAAATTCAATATGAAATTGAATTGTTTTATATTGATGTATTTTAATTGTTTTAATTCTATAGCTAACATCGTATCGAAATCCTCAACTAAAAAAGAGAAGGATGAAATCGACATCGAATAGCTCGGAATTCCTGGTTTGTATTTCTATAATCCGAACCTAGTTGTTAATTGTTATATTTTAATTTAATGTATATGGTAAGTGGTTGAGGTGAGTATTTGGCACTTTAACTATTGAATTGATTTAAAGTTGATTGAATTAGATTGAATTGATATATATATATATATTATGAATATATATGTGCAAATATGATAATTGGATATTGGTTGTATTTGGAAAGTGAATTGGAACCTTATTAAAGTATTGGGCTGAGTCGGATTTAAATGGCATGCCATAGGATAGGAAGAGTTCAGGGATTTCTTCGACTTCAAGTCGATGAGGCATTGGGTGCCAATTTACTTTGGTTTAACTAATGAGACACTGGGTTCAAATTTATATAGCGTTGGGCACATATTACTTCAGATTATCTGATGAGGCACTGGGTGCCAAACTGGAATATTTCTTGGATTCGTGTATCCATCCGAGTCTGAGTCATGTTAATTAGGGTAAATAAATAATAAAGTTCTATAACTGATATTGATATGGCATGGTATGAGAAATGGAAGTGATATAGTAAATTGAAAATAGAATGTGAAAAGTTATTATATAGCATATGATGAGAATTGAGTATGGTATTTATGAATTGAATATTAAATGGCTAATGCCATTGTATGAATAAATGTGGTTTTAAATATTCAATTATGCTTATAATTAATATGTGCATATTATATTATTATGTTTTTAAATATTCGGATTATAGAAATACTACTGAGTTTTACTCAGTGTACGGTTTTATTTTTTATGTGTAGGTTAGGTACTTCACTTTTTGAGTGTCGATTCAACATCCAACAATGATCCCAAACTCAAATATGATGATGTTTATCTTTTGTGTCGGCATGTATCTAGGGTGTCTAAATAATAGTTATTTCGTGGATTGATTATAAATGAGGTTATAAGTTTAATATTGGTTTGGTATATATATAAAAACATGTGTTTGTTTTTGAAGCCATATTATGGCATGGCAAATTAAACCAAATCTAGATATGTGCATGTGAATTTAAGTTAATGTTTAAGTGCTTATGAACTAGGCAAAATGGATTGAAATTGGTATGTTTATAATTTAGATTTCAATGATGCTTTGATGATATGTTTTGATAATATAAATGTGGTGAAAATGATGGTACATTGGTTAGGCACCTAAGATGATTGTTTTGGCGTGTTTTGAATGTGTTTGGCCGTGTTTTGAATAGGTTAAATGAATGATTTTTGAATTGTTTAATGCTAAGCATGTAGGAAATGGTAAAATTGTTGTTCAAGGCACATTTTAGGTCCACACGGCCAGACACACAGGTATGTGACTCGGCCGTGTAAGACACACGGCTAGCACATGGGCATGCGATGCCATTTCGAAAGGGTACATAGCCTGGCACATGGGCGTGTGACCCCTGCAACTTTGAAAATTTTTAATGTATTCTGAAAAATTTTCTGAGTTTTCAAATTAGTCCTTCTCGACTTGTTTCTAACGCGTATTTTGAGCCTCAAGGACTCAAATAAGGGACAACATGTATGAGTTTGATTGGTTTCTGACCTTATGTGATATGAAATATTTGAAATTTCTGTCTGTTTGATCTGTAAACTCTTGTAATGCTCTGTAACTTGATTCCGGTGATGGATACAGGTTAGAGGTTTTACACAACACTTGAACAAGTCTATTCATGCACTAGTCATGTACCCAACATACCAACTTTTTGCTTATTACCTTGAGATGCATAAGTTTTCAGTATATCAAAGTACATAAGTGATGTACACATGATCATTCACTTACTCAAAATTTAGATAAGCCACACTATGAATATCTAAGTGAGTCAATCCATAAATAGATCTAGGACTAATTCAACTTAGGTCATATCATATGTATTGTCATTCCAAACAATAACGTCTATGTTTATTTCTGGGAGTCAATCTAGCCTGATAACCAAGACAAGATATCTTTCAATTGGACTTATAAATGATATATTAATTCAAACATGAGTTATTTGCTCATTTTGACCCATGGATTACAAACCATTTAGATTACCTATTAATATAAATTGTCTTTTACATTACAACCAATGCATGTAGTGCAACTTAATATTTGTTAAACTTAGGTAATTAGTGAGCTAATGTTTACTTAACTATTTGCTTTGTATGCAAAACCATTGAGTATATTCTAGCATAAAGATAGTGATTGATATTTGTATATTTCCATGAATAATTAATTTAACTATTTTAATAATTTATTAAATATGCCCTTAATAGTGGGGATGAATAAATACATGTGGATTTGATATAATGTTGATACTTATTAGAACAAGAAAAGCCACTCAAAATTTTAAGTCATGCTTTTAGGAAGTCCTCATTGTTCCTTAATGTGTCTATTATAAAGGGCTTATTGTTTCCTTGAAGCTACCTAGATACATCACCACTTACATTAGACTTGAGGGCTTTTAAGTCCACCATACAATTATTTTGTTATTATTTGATATAATAATATAAAATTCTACCACAACACATTTGGGATTTTTACATAAATAATACAAAAAATAAAAAAATACTAAAATAATATAACATTTTTATTATTTACGAAAATAGTATAAACAGTAAAAAAAACTGACAATGAAAAAAAAAGCTACCAAAGATGTGACGGCACCCTGGTGGAGGGACTGCCGTAGGCGGCACCAGTGGTGCCACTGCCACAGGCGGCACCAAAGGTGCCATGCTCAGAGGCGGCACTAATTTATTTGACCATTCCCTGCATTTTTTTGGGGGGACCATATGTTATGGTCCCCCATGCATAAATCGGGGCTGGAGGGAGAAGAAGAAAAGAGGAGAAGAAGGAAAGAAGAGAAGAAGGAAAGAAGGAAAGAAGGGAAGAAGGAGCTGCCGTTTGAGGGAAGAAATAAGAAAAAGAGAAGGAGAAAAAGAAGGAGGGAAGGGAAGGGAAAAAAGAAAGGAGAAAAAAAAAAGGGAAAAAAAAGGTAATTTTTACTTACATTTCATAAAGAAAGAAAATTTTGATGTTAATTGTCTTGATTTAATTCAGATTTAATTTGTAAATTTATTTTTTTGCAAGGTATTATTTGGATAAAAGAAGAGATATTAAGGTATGCTTGTATTTAATTTATATTTTCATTCATTAATAATTTAATTTTAATTTTTATAGAAGTAAAAAAGGCTACTTATGTGATATATACAAAGAATATTTTATTAATATTTTATGTAATTTATTTGTTAAGTGTGTTTTAGGTTGATTAGATATATTTTTTATGAAATTTATTTAGCAAATTGTAATGAGATTTTTTACAAAAATAGTATAAAAAATAAAAAACCTCTAAAATATGTTTATGAAAAATAAAATACGAAAAGAAATAAAATATGAACAGCAGCACTTTTGGTGTGGGGGTTTTTTGACTAAATTAATATAAAAAATAAAATACAAAAATAATATTTTTTAAAAAAATAAGGAAAATACGAATAAAGGGCCAAAATAAGTGTTTTTTTATTAAATTTATATAAAAAATATATTAAAATAATACATTTGAAACATTATGTACTAAAATAATATAGAATAATAAAATACGAAAATAGTATATTTTTTGAAAGTAATAAAATCCAAAAATAAGAAAAATACGAACAAAGGACCAAAGTAACGGTTTTTTATTAAATTTATATAAAAAACACACTAAAATAATAAACATTATGTACTAAAATAATATAAAAAAATAAAATACGAAAGTAGTATATTTTTTGAAAGTAATATATTTTTTGAAAGTAATAAAATCCGAAAATAAGAAAAATACGAACAAAGGGCCAAAGTAACGGTTTTTTACTAAATTTATATAAAAAACACATTAAAATAATAAACATTATGTACTAAAATAATATAAAAAATAAAATACGAAAGTAGTATAGTTTTTTAAAGTAATATATTTTTTGAAAGTAATAAAATTCAAAAATAAGAAAAATACGAACAAAGGGCTAAAGTAATGGTTTTTTACTATATTTATATAAAAAAACACACTAAAATAATAAACATTATGTACTAAAATAATATAAAAAATAAAATACGAAAGTAGTATATTTTTTGAAAGTAATAAAATCCGAAAATAAGAAAAATACGAACAAAGGGCCAAAGTAACGGTTTTTTTACTAAATTTATATAAAAAATTAAAATAACAAACATTATGTACTAAAATAATATAAAAAAATAAAATACGAAAGTAGTATATTTTTTGAAAGTAATAAAATTCGAAAATAAGAAAAATATGAACAAAGGGCCAAAGTAACGATTTTTTACTAAATTTAAATAAAAAACACACTAAAATAATAAACATTATGTACTAAAATAATATAAAAAAATAAAGTACGAAAGTAGTATATTTTTTAAAAATAATAAAATCTGAAAATAAGAAAAATAAAACATTGAATTAAAAACAAAAATTTGTTTTGAAGTTGCAGGTTTTGCAATGGCTCGATTGATTAAAGACAATCCTCATATATCTGATGCGGCTAATAATATGGTAATATATTATTATTTTTTAATCACGGGTTCTATTAAAAAAATATATATGTAATATATAGAAATAAATCATGTTATCCTAATATTTATTTTCTGTAATTTAACACTATCAGGGCTCGTACCGCGTATTAAGGGGTCAGGTGAATGGTATAGGATATCCCTGGATGAACAATTGATGCCCTACTTAGAGTAAACTGGATTCGGGTCAGCGGCATTGATCCGGACGTTCGACTTGCGGTATGATTTATTATCTGCACTAGTGGAGCGGTGGCACCCGGAGACCCATACTTTTCATTTTCCGTGTAGGGAGTGCACAGTGACTTTAGAGGATGTTGCACTGCAGCTTGGGCTCCCAATCGACGGGAGTCCCGTAACGAGAGCAAATGCATTTGCTGAGCCGGCTGCATTATGTTATAGCCTACTAGGAGACTCGCCCGAGCCCAACAACGAGGAGTTAAATTTTTCGGGCTTGAAATTTAAGTGGCTGAGAGACAAATTTGGACACCTATCAGCTAATGCCACTGAAGGAGAGTTGATGTGCACTGCTCGAGCATACATCATGCATATTATAGGGGGAGTACTGATGCCCGATTCAAACAACAACAAGGCTCATATCATGCACTTACCTCTATTAGCTTATTTGAGCAATGTTCGCTCGTATAGCTGGGGCTCGGCAGTTCTGGCAGTGTTGTATAGGGAGCTTTGTCCGACGACAAAGCCTACTGTCGTAGACATGGGCGGATGTCTTACATTGTTGCAGTCCTGGGCACTTTATCGGATGTCATTATTGGCATCAGTTAGTCACCAACCATATGTATATCCATTAGTTAACAGGTGATAAAATATAACTTCTCATTAATTGACAATTTCTTTATGATACTATTGTAACGATACTATATTGACTTGAAATTTGCTTTTGTAGATGGAGTATTTATTCGGGTATCGGAAGGTCGTACACTATCCTGATATACCGTCTGATGATTGAACAGCATGCCAGAGAAGGGGTAAGCTATTTTAATATTCGTGACATGTTACTTTCTATATCTTACTCACATTGTGTTAAATTATAACCATGTTATTAATCATGCAGTTTATATGGATGCCATATCGTAGACCGAAAATTGCAGCTATTATACCCTCGTCTGCCTACGTTCATTCTCATATGTGGTGCACTAACGCACTAATTATAAATTTCAATGTAGTCGAGTGGTACCATGGGGATCGAGTGCTACGACAGTTTGGTTACGTCCAATATATCCCGGATCCGCCATGCAGGTGGGGGTGGTTCATGGCATGAACAGGAGAGGGAGACCGCAGTTGAATTGGGGGGTTAAGTACCGGAGATTTGTTGCGCTGTGGAATAACCGGATGGCTTGAATACCTCAGATGGTTATGGCTTCCGATTTGCATCCATTAGTAGAGTACATACAATGGTACTCTAGTTTTGGAAAGCCATATCTACTTGGAGGCCAGTCGACTGTAGTCCCCCCGCACATGCAGCGACATGGGGCATACGGGCCAGTGGTCGATATGGAGGCCGAGCCAGTGCAAATCTTGATCTCGAGCCGGAACCCAACCAATCACATTCACATTCGGATTCACATTCTTATCATCCAGATTTGGCGGGTATTGACTATTTCCCAAGCTCATCAAAGGGCGGATACGGGTTTGATATCTTTGGATCGTACCCACCGCAGTACAGCACATTCGGGCCGTTTCAACTGCATCATGGCACTCCTTCCTGCTCAAGTTCATCGATGCCATTCGAGCCACATGATTTTTCTTCCATGTTTAGCACACCCCCACCTGCGCCTGAAGAGAATGTTCGTCGTCGCGATCACCCAGAACGTGATCGTCAACCTCCGCAGGGATATACTCCTAGGACCACACCATCGAACCATCAAATTTAAGGGTTTCTTGCGGTTTTGATATTACTGTAGTTAGTATTTTTTATATTACAAACTTTGTACTTTTCTGTATAAATTTAATTAGATTAATTGGAATTTTAAAAATTTTAACAAAATTTGACCATATCGCAAAGTAGATTAATTTGGAGATTATAACATTAAAACATATTACAACATTACAACATTACACATAACAACTTTACAATATTTATTTTTTATATAAATTTAATACACTACAGCATAAGCTCAATTCCGACCCGATCGTGACGATTGTCCAACATGATAGTTTTATTGCAGGCATTTATTCCGATTATGACCAACTAACCTGCATAATCCACAACGGTTACCATCGGATTTCTCCCTAATATCCATTTTATTATGGATTCTAGATGATTGCGGACGACCTCTTGGATTCTTGTGTAGCCCTCTGTCAGGGACAAGCTCGAAAGTTGTCGGAGGCACCTCCCACGTAAACAGGTCAGGTAGGATGGGGAACTCATTTTCCCAGACACGCAATGTGAACTCGAGTGTGTACTCATTATCGATAAATTGTTCAACATTAAGATTCACTTTTGCACACGCTGCCACGACATGTGCACATGGATAATGAAGTGTTTCAAACCTCCTACATTCGCACCGTCTGTTCCAGAGATCAACTCCATAGGACCTAAGTGGTATACCGGGTCGACGACCGATGGTCTCCGTAACTCAAAATAAAATGTTTCTAGACGTCGTGAATATATTTCTACATTTATCGACCTCGCCATCCGACGGTTTGCAACCATTGCATCACTGACATCTTCGACAAACACGTGTCCCGCCTCCATTTGGTCGACTTGTTGCTGACCTATTCTTGTCATCAAGGTAGCCAACCTGTAGAATGTAGCTGAGAAGACAGATGCAATCGGAAGATGTAGTGTTTTTAACAACACAGCGTTGACTCCCTCCACTAAGTTTGTGGTCATTTGACCATAGCGAAAGCCCTCGTCAAAACTTTGAGCCCATTGCCGCGGCTCCATTTTATCCAACCACTGTCGGACAGATGTGTTTGTTTGACCCTCCATGCCACTTTCAAGTCAAAT
Organism: Gossypium stocksii; assembly: GCA_020496765.1. Classification (NCBI taxonomy): domain Eukaryota; kingdom Viridiplantae; phylum Streptophyta; class Magnoliopsida; order Malvales; family Malvaceae; genus Gossypium; species Gossypium stocksii. The sequence continues at coordinate 52,650,705 of CM035624.1, forward strand.
TATTCTTTGCCGGAAAATATGTGGCTCTAACTCGTACGCTGTATACGTATTAAGAAAAGATAAGTTCCAGTAACTCGATAACATAAAACATTACAACTTATATTAAAGAGATAATGTTATCATTTACCTATTGCCACTAATTGTCTCTTCCAGTCTGCATTCTTATAATCTCGATGGAAGTTAGCCAAATGTGACGGATGCAGTAAACGGAACTCCATGGCACACCGAAACGCCTAATTGCGGCAATTAAACCTTTTCTTCTATCAGAGATTATGCAAATATTATCGTTGCTGATAACATACCTCCGTAGATTGGTAAGGAAGAATTCCCATGATTCTAAGTTTTCCTTATCAACGATGGGAAATGCTATCGGGAGCATATTCCTATTGCCGTCTTGAGCAACTGCAAGAAGTAGGATCTTTGTATATTTCCCATATAGTCAGGTCCCATCCACCTGCATAAACGGCTTGCAGTAGGGAAGTACCCGCACAAATGGATCAAACGTCCAGAACATCCGATGGAAAATTTTTTTCCTTAACTGTAATTGGTCATCCTGGCCGTAACAAGGTCTTGTTTGTAACTCAATCACAGTCTCCGGTACGTACTCCCGCATAGCAACTATCCATCCCTGTAGCTCGTTATACGATGAATCGTAATCCCCATACAATTACTCCATTGCCATCTGTTTAGCTATCCACGCCTTTCGATATGATACTCAATACTAGAATCGTGCTTGCATTTCAGCTATCAGTACCGAAACTTTACTGGTTGGCATATCCTTCACCATTGGCATGATACACATACAGACACTGCAACTTTGTAATCCACTGATATATTTATGCTATACCATTTAATAGCAAATACGCACTCTTCTTTACTTTCAAATCTCTGGCCTACGAATAACTCTGCATGATTGGAATCTGCTGCCAACCGGTGAGTAGGAAGTATTTCAGGGCACTCCGGGAACTCAGCTACATGCGCTGCGTTGGGGTTTATGAACGACATGTGTGGCCCAGGATTATTGTGTATCACAATACGTAGCATCTGGTTTCTGACCGAAGACACGTTAATGTTTCCATCGTCATTCACACCTTCATCGTCAATATCATCAAGTACATCGTCCACATCGGGATCACTCTCACTATCGACCTTTTGATCACAATGACTGCTACTATCGTATCCATCATCACCAACCATATCAATATCGGGTGTAATATTGAGATCGGTATCGATCCCACCTATAGTCGATTCACTATCAACGTATGATATTGGAGCCACCATGCACGGTTCTTGAGCTCTATGTTGTTCACCATTTGCATTGACATCTTCATTTTACTCCATACCAGCAAACTCAGCAAATAAGTGAATCAGTGCATTTTTGTCACTCCCATTCCCACAGTAAAGATCGATCATTGTCTCCACGTCTTCGTCGCCTACAAGTTTCATTTCGGTGAATTTGATCGGATCTGTCGAAACTGAAAACTTGTAGAAAATTTTTGATATCCTTCTCCCACAACGTCTAACAATTTTTGCATCAATCCTTTCCTTCATATCATCCAACGAGACATTTCTATTAAATCTCATTGCTATTTGTTGCCGACATTCAAATATGCATCCAACAATTGTTGTCAAGATGATTCTATCGAAATAAACGCATAGGAAAAACTTATCATCCATATTCAATATTCAATCTGTTTAAAAAATAAACAAAATTTCAAAAAAACAATTTCGAACAGTAAATAAATTACTTAAATAAAAAAAATTAATGTTTCAATATGCAATTTTTTCATTCATAAGCTCATACTATTCCAGTTATCATTTTGTACATAAACAACATTTATCTTTATATTTAACCACTTAATCTAAACACAAAACTTACTAACAAATCAAAATAAACAAACAAAATAACTTTAAAACAAAATTTTCAATAATTAGGGTTTTTTTTATTAACAATATTAATAATACTAAATAATTAGGGTTTTTTACAAACAATATTAGTAATACTAAATAATTAGGGTTTTTTTACTAACAACATTAATAATACTAACTAAATAATATTTACAGTTTTACTAACAATAATAGTTAACAACAACAATAATAATAATACTAGTTTTTTTTACTAACAATATTAATAACTAACAATAATAATAATAATAATTAGGGTTTTTACTAATCCTAATAACTAACAATAATAATATTAGTTTTTTACTAACAATAATACTAAGTAACAATAATTATTAATAACTAAACCCTAAAAACTAACAATAATAATTAATGTTTTTACTAATCCTAATAACTAACAATAATAACTAAACTAACAATAATAACTAAACTAACAACAAAAAAATAATAAAAAATATACAAAAAAACATAATAACAACATAATCCATTATTTTTAAAAAAAAATTACCTTATTTTTTCTATTTTTTTTCTTCTCTTTCTTTCTCCTCTCTCTATTCTTTTTTTTCGGCACTGCCCTCTCCTTCTTCTTCTTCTCCTCCTTTCCTTTTCTTTCTCCTCCTTCGTGCAGCTGTGGAACTGAGAGTGAAATTGGGGGCCTTAAAATTGGGGAAAATGGTGGGAGGCAGTGGCACATTTGGTGTCGTCTCTGAGCATGGCACATTTGGTGCCGCTTGTGGCAGTGGCACCACTGGTGCCGCCTATGGCAGGCCCACCACCAAAGTGCCGTCGCATCTTCAGCAGCCTTTTTTTTTCATTGTCAATTTTTTTAATGTTTATATTATTTTCGTAAATAATAAAAATGTTATATTATTTTAATTTTTTATTTTTTTATATTATTTATGTAAAAAACCCACACATTTGATATCAGTTCAAAAAATCTGGTCCCCATTAATTGCCAACTATCTCCCTCCATACTTTCAATTTATTAATTGTTCAACTCAAACATAACTGTTTGCGATTCCAAATTAAATACTCCTACATCCTTTTCTTTTTCTTTTAATTTAGATTTTCATATTTAAGATTTATATTTTGTTTTAAAATAAAATTTTAATTAATTTTCAGAATTATACTAATCACAAATTAGTTTATAGGTGAAAAAAATCATGGTTACTAGAATCGAGTCGAATTATTCAATCCAATTAGTTGGATTAAGAACTAATTGATATATTAGTTTAAATAGAGATTTTTTTTAAAAGGTAAATGTATTGATTCATTTAATAAATAGAACACATAATTTAGAAAGAAAATAGTAAACATTTGTTGTAGATGATGAAACATAAATTTTATCAACATAACAAAGACTTTACAATATTAATAAAATATTATGACACGTTGATATTAATTGAACCAAATAAAAAAATTACTGAAAAATCGTTTTTACTATTTTTAGTAATATTTTTGCTTTTTATAAATTTTTTATAATTTATTTAATTAAAATCCATCTTCTCAAATATGATATTTTAAAAACCAAAAAAGGAAAATGATTATGACACTACTTTTTGTGTCGGGAAAGTGAAACACACTTGTTTTCACTAACCTTTGGGTTCCACCTGATTTAGCCTAATTTTAAGATGATATTACTAACGGTTTTTTAATTAGTTAATGGATTACATAATTTTATTAATATATTAATATAATTTTTACTCACGCTTCGTGTTTGGGTAAATTATTTATTTTTAATTTTTTATAATTTTTATATATTTAGAATTTAATATTTATACTTTCATTTTTAAAAATTTAACTTTTTTATTTTTTAAATTTAAAAATTTATGTCAATTTTATTAAAACTATTATAATTTTTTTGTTAAATTTTCTGGCGTAATATTTTGAAATTAAAAAGATAGTCGCTTAGAATTCATGTAATAAAAAAATGATATTATAATAAATTAAAATTTAATAGAGAATTTAACAATATCAATAATTTTTAAAAATTCTCATCAATATTTTAATCATAATAAAATATTTAAATTAATTAATAATATTATAAAAATCGAGATGTCAAATCATGTCTAAATTAAAATATAGAAATTCAGTTTCTAATTTGAGTGAAATATAAAAATAAAAAATAAAATTTAACAATTGTTATGTAATTTTTAAAAAGTGAAGGAATTGACCATAATCCGTTCATGTAAAAGGAAAGTGAGAAAAGTACAGCTAATGCCTTTCTTTAGTTATATAGATATTGTTTAAGGTAGTAAGTTCAAAAAAAAAAAAAAAAACTAATCCGTAACCAACCAATTGAACGTTACCGACAGAGGATATCACGCGCATAAAAATTTCATAGCAAAAGCCTCTGGTAGGTCCAAAATGGCATCGGCTCCCTTCAACGTAAAGGACTGACCACTAGTTGTAAATGCTCCTTTAATGCTTCCCCTCTTCCTGATAAGATTTTTTAACTCTAATATCTCTTACCATTTCTTTTCTTTTTGCTTCCAATTTTACTTCCCACAAGAATCTTTCTCAGATTCCATTTCTGGTTTTTCTTTTGGTATTAGTTTCACTTAAACAGAAGAGAGCAAAAGCTTTTTATGCCCCTTTGATTAAACTACTTGAGCTATCCTTGGGAAAAAAAAAAGAACAGAAGGGAAAAATGGGTGTTTTGAGCTCTGTAATGGGTGTTTTTGGATTCGGAATTGGAACTTCGGTTGGGATCGTCATTGGGTATTACATGTTCATCTACTTCCTTCCCACTGATGTTAAGGTTTGTTTCTTTCTCGGTTGAATTTCCTTTTGCTTTTCTTAGTTTTTTTTCTTTCTCGGTTGAATTTCCTTTTGCTTTTCTTAGTTTTTGTCAGAGTCTCTTTTTTTTCCTAGGTGCCTGTTCTTGTCCTTCCATAAGCGGCTTGAAATTTTGTTGTTAAAACAATGAACAAGTGCTAAAAAAATGATAACTTTATTCTAAGCTGATCGAATGTTTCTTTTTTACTCTTATAATTTAATGGTTAATTCAAGTTGTTCTTTTTGAGTTTATGAATTCTGTCTTCCTGTTTCACCGTGCAAAGATCTGTGACTGTCATTTGTAGTGTTCTCGCTTTGAGAGATGTATAACCATGATTTTCAGTCGAAAAGAACATGATTTTGAAATGATCAGGCATTAGCTTAGGCTTTTCTAGGGAAAATTTAAGTTTTAGGATTCACAATTTTTTCTCTGCAGGTATTAGCATTCTAAAAGATGAATAAATAAATAAAAATAGAGGTATTCTTTTGTTTATTGCTTTTTTTTTCTGTGATTTTGCTTTTTGTACTTGATCACCATTGACCAACCGGTTTGGCCTGTGTCGATGTCTGTTGGTGCCACTTATAAGAAGCTGTAGTTCTCATAATCATATAGGAAAACAACGAATAAATCAGCCTTTTGAACCATTGATAAGATGGTCACATTGTATGTTTTGGTTGTTCAGGATCCTAAAATCCGTCCTTTGGTTGAGGAAGACTCTAAAACTTTGCAGCAGTTGCTTCCAGAGATCCCTTTGTGGGTCAAAAATCCAGATTTCGACCGTGTATGTTCTCCTATGCTATGTCCTTTCATGTCTGTATTTGGGTCTTTAAGTGCTTCATATTAAGGTATTCATCAAGGTTATCACTGTCTGTTTCTCTGCAGGTTGACTGGCTTAACAAATTTATCGAGACCATGTGGCCATATCTAGATACGGTATGTATAACTACAATGACCTTTCACATATATGGCCTCTCTTATATTATTGAATTCCTTATCAAGTATCGGCACTTCGTTTTTCAAGGCGATTTGCACAACTGCTAAGAATATAGCAAAGCCCATTATTGATGAGCAAATTCCAAAATACAAAATTCAATCAGTTGAATTTGAAACACTTACTTTGGGTACCCTGCCACCAACTTTTCAAGGTTGACTTCTCTTTCCCATTACATTCTACACATACATAATCTCAACTGCATATGACATATAAGATGCATATGGTGCTTATGAATTTTTTAGCTTATTTACACAAACTTTTGAAGAGAAATACTCATTGTTGATTTTATTATATGCCAGGAATGAAGGTCTATGTCACTGATGAGAAGGAAATTATTATGGAACCATCACTTAAGTGGGCAGGAAATCCTAACATCATTATCGCAGTTAAAGCTTTTGGATTAAAAGCCACTATTCAGGTATTTGCTAGTGTACTGGTGGATTAAAAGAAAGAAATATGCATGTGAAAACGTGAGAGAAATTTGTACACATGCTGTCTCTCTCTCATGAACTATGTGCACCCTTGTGTGGACAAAATTGTTCCAGAAGATCTAGTAGGAAAAATTCATGGTGCTTCCACTGAGGAGCATTGACTTTCTTTTTTGATTCTTTCAGGTTGTCGATTTGCAAGTTTTTGCTGTTCCTCGAATTACTCTAAAGCCTTTGCTCAGTGTCTTTCCTTGTTTTGCCAACATATATGTCTCCCTAATGGACAAGGTGGGAAACATGGTTTTTACTCAGTAATAAAGTTTGTGCTTCATTACAAGTTTTGATGAACCATGTCTTGTATTTTATGCATAATATTTCTCTAAGCATCATTTTCAATTGGAAAGTCTTTTGTATTTTGTTTATCATATCAGTTTATTATGATTTCATGTTTTTTTTTTCTGACTGCACAAAGCTTCATCATGATTCAGTTTCAGCATAATATGTTAAGGAGAAAACATATTACATGCTGGTCTTAGTGATAGTATCCATCTATAGAGATCTTAGTTTCTAGCCTCAATCTTTCTGTTCTCTTTTCCTAATCTTCCATTTTAATCTGCAGCCACATGTTGACTTTGGGCTTAAGTTACTCGGGGCAGATGTTATGGCCATTCCTGGATTATACAGGTTTGTCCAGGTAATACTTCTATTTCTTGTTTCTTCTTGTAATAGATCAGATTTTGTGATGGAGAACACTGTTATCAATCTCATAGCCAATGGTTATCTGCTTGACCAATGTTACGTACACCCATCTCTCTATCTCCCCTTCACTTATCAGAGTAAGGGGAGTGGAAATGGCATTTCTATGGCAAATTGGTATGCTAGCAATCACCACATTTATTTTCCACGTATCTGATCCTATTATGCGTCATTTTTCTTTTTGTGCTTAATATGGATATACCTTTTTCTCCAGGAGCTCATAAAAGATCAAGTTGCAAATATGTACCTATGGCCTAAAGCCTTACAAGTGCCAATAATGGATCCTACACAGTAAGTGTATTCCAGTTTTCTGCTGACTTGCAAAATACTGATGAGTCTTTGTGTAGTACCTTCTAACGGTTCTCCAAATTGACAGAGCAATGAAGAAACCTGTTGGAATGCTCGATGTGAAGGTTGTCAAGGCAATGAAGCTTAGAAAGAAAGATTTTCTAGGCAAATCCGATCCTTATGTAAAACTAAAGTTAACAGAGGAAAAACTCTCTGCCAAGAAGACTACTGTGAAACAAAGCAACTTGAACCCCGAATGGAATGAGGAATTTAGTTTTGTTGTTAAAGATCCAAACACTCAAGCGCTGGAGATAATTCTCTATGACTGGGAGCAGGTATGATGATTTTGATGTACTTTCTAGATTAATCGTAGGTTTTGAGACTGCCACTAAGGAAACCAACTTAACCGTTTCTATTTGGCAACAATGTGAAATAATGAGGCACCTATTTGTGAAGACGAATGTTTGACCTGTGCACATTTCTGTGTGTTTTGCATGCTGAAGTATATATGCATGCGTGTGCATGTTCCTCCTGTATTTCTAATGCTGTACGTTAACTTCAATTCAGGTTGGGAAACATGACAAGATGGGCATGAATGTTGTTCCATTGAAAGATCTTACACCTGAAGAGCCAAAAGTTTTGACTCTTGATCTGCTGAAAAATATGGATCCAAATGATCAACAAAATGAGAAGTCACGAGGGCAGCTTGTCTTGGAAGCCTTGTACAAACCTTTCAAGGAGGATGAGATACCAAAAGACGTTGACGACTCAACTATGGTACAAAAGGCTCCAGAAGGAACACCTGCAGGTGGAGGTTTACTTGTAGTTATTGTGCATGAAGCTGAAGATATCGAAGGGAAGTACCACACAAACCCACACGTGCGGCTGTTATTCAGAGGGGAGGAGAGAAAAACCAAGGTATGCCATTAATCTATGTCGTAAAATTAGTTGTTCGAGCATTGTTTCTTTCATTCTTTCTTTGCTCCTCAAGAATGGTTTCTCACTAAAAGGAAATGGTGTGAAAGGTTCCAAACTGCCAATGCATCTTACATTTTAATAGCATTTCCATATTCCCACAGGCTGCAGCAGTTGATGCAATCATTTAAAATCTTGGAAATATTTGATGTATCATGCCAGGGCATATATGTTCAAATTGTAACCAAAAGTTGGTAGTTGATATTTAAAACTGGCAATTTTCAGTATGCATTATTGACTGTGAATCTTATTTGTGCCTGCTTGAATTTCGACAACACAGCGTGTAAAGAAAAGCAGAGATCCGAGATGGGAAGAAGAATTTCAGTTTATGGTGGATGAACCACCCACGAATGATAAAATTCACATCGAAGCGTTCAGTACATCCTCCAGGATAGGGCTACTGCATCCCAAGGTGCATAACAGGCTTATTTTCTCATTGTCTGTTTGAAATATAAAGACATGTTTTATGTACTCGAATAATAATACTTGTTTACATGTATGACCAGGAATCTTTGGGTTATGTTACTATAAGTCTAGCTGATGTTGTGAATAACAGAAGAATCAATGAAAAGTATCATCTGATCGACTCTAAGAACGGTCGGATTCAAATCGAGATGCAGTGGAGAACTTCTTAGATATGCCAGCAATTTGTTTACGAGGAAAGGAAGGCAGTCGTGTTATTTGAGACTACAGCACTGTCACTATGTTTCTTTCTTCCCTTCTCTTCTCCTGTTGATCAAGCTTCTTGACTCTCATTTTGTGTGTTATTAATTAGTATGTCAATAAATATCAACTTCCTTGCAAATCTCGTCTTTCTGGTGGGACCACATGTCCTATGCTAAATAAACTAATTAGTATGTCAGTATATATCTGTTGAAATATAGATGGTAGGAGCGTAGTTTTAGGTTGATGAAACCTTTTCGTTTTTACATGAAGTTGATGGAAATATGCAAAGAAATCTCAGTAAAACGTGGATGCACCATATGGCAGGGAAATTAATTATCCTTAAATCTCTTGCTTCAGCTTCATGGCTTCATCTAACTCAACTTCTTGTTTTTCTTCTCTATAAGTATCTTCCTCACTATATTTTATTTTGATTAATATGTATCCTTATATTTTCAGATTGAATTTTACAATTAAATTTTAAATTTTACCCATTTTTAGATAATTTTTTCCAATTAATATTGATTTTGATGATTTGAAAAGAAAATTTAACAAGAAAATGTTATTTCAAATATTTTATTTTAATAGTTAAAATCAAATTAATTTATAAAATATTAAAAGATAATAGATTAACACATAATTTTTATTTAATAAAAGAAAATTTTGAAAAAGAAAAAGAGATTTAAGGTTGTGTTTGATAAACCATTAAAAATTTTTATTTTCAACATTTAATATTTTAAATGTGTTTGATAATCATTTTAATTATTTACCCAATATAATTTTTTTAAAGTATTGAATAAGATATATAGGTAGGTAGCTACTTATCGTAGAAAATATTAAATTAATTTTATTTTATTAAGAATTTGAAATAAATTATTTTTTATGAAAAAATATTTAACTTACCATATTTACCTTTCATCCAAAACTATCTAAAATAATATAAAATATTATGTTAATAAAACTAAACTTAATAAATAAATAAATTTTAAAATTCAATATTTACTTAAAAAAACATAATTATATTCAAAAATTATATTTACTAATTTACCAAACAATTTTCTAATATGAATTCAACACTTAAAAAATTAAGCAATAAAAATTCAATACTTAATTTCTCAACATTTAAATTTTAAAGTTATCAAACACACCCTAAATTTATTTTTTTTATAAAGAGCTATTTTTATTAATTGTTGATACTATATTAATTTATTATTTTTAAGCTTAAATTATAATATTTTTATTGATTTTTTCTTCAAAATATTTTTAAATTCAAAATTTGAATAGTAAAATTTAATAAAAAAAATCTAATTTTAATGACAAAATTTAATCAAACAAAAGTCAAGTGGCAAAATTAAGATAAAGTTAAAGTAAAATGGTAAATTTATCTCTAGCTCAAAAATACAATGATAAATATCAATCAAAATAAAGTCTAGTGGTAAATTTCAACTTATCAAAATAAAGCATAGTGTCAAAATTTGAGACAACCTAAGTATTATTAGATATTGGCTTTTTAATTTGGTCATCTATGATTGTTTTTTCCATAAACAAATGAGTTTCATAATGCATTTTATTTCGTCCTTAATCGTGCTGATCGAATTAGAAGAAGGAAGAGAAAGATGAAACAAGTTGGACATCGAAAGTTTACCTTTTTACCTAGAGATCAAGTTGGTTAGTTTACTTCAACTTGAAAACTTTATTTGATTATTATAATGGAAGGATTTATCTTAGAGAGTTCTAATGGTAATTGAATTTTTATCCCATAAGACTTATTCTTATCCTTTAAGCTATTTATTTGGTGACTTATTATTATTTTTACTTTTAAGGATTACTTGGAGAAACTATCGATTTTTAATTTATAAATAGGCTATTGTGTTGAACATTTAGGTGTGGTTTTTTTAGAGCTTTTGACCGGTTATTTGTGTATTTTTTACTTGGTATTTTTGTACTCTTATATTTAGTTTTTCATTGGAAAGTTTTATTGGTTATATTATGAGGTTTTTTGGGTGAGTGATTTGTAATAATTGGAGCCGGTGTTGAGGTTGCAATTACTTCTTTGTGTAAGAGTAAATTAAGTTTAAACTAATAGGTAATTTAGAAAATTGTTGAATAAGAATCATGCATTGAGCGAAGCTTTACAGAATAGGACTAGTTTCGAACTGCGTTAACAAATCTCTTGTATTTATTTCTTTCCGTTTATTTGCTTATTGCTTGTGTTCTGTTCTAACCTATATTTGAACAGATATTCAAACACTTGTCTAAACATTTGTCTAAACAATAAATAGAACAATAGAGGAAACAGAGGTTCTTATAGATAATTATTTTTTTAGAATTTGTGTGATTAGATTTAAATTTATAATAATACATTACTGAGTAAGAACTAATGTTTTTGGGACGAAACACGTTTATATTTTTGAGATAGTATTGTTAAGCTCGGAATATTAAGAGGGAAATGAAATGGTACTTTAAAATTTTCTACAAATTTTTCTAAAAGTTTAGATACTTTGATTTATAGTTGTTTAACCTCAATTACGTACCTTCACTATATTTGAATTATTACCTTTTAAGAAAATGTATAATTTTTACAACACTATATTTTCCCACCTTTTATGGCTAAATTAGAATCTTTCTTAATTTATATGCTCAACTAAAACCTTTTACGAATTACTTATGGTTTTATATATCAAAAACCTTAAGTAATTTTTTGTAAGTACAAGAAAAGATGTAAATAATGAATCTTTCTCATGTTGGAAAATATGGGCATCACATATATAATAAGGGTAATTACATGTTATTATTTACTATCATGATAGGTTAGCCCAAATTAAAAGTAATTTAATTTGGTTAGAATTTTATTGGATTTTAATTATTAATAAAGTATGAGTCAAATATGTGTAGATACTCTAGTAATTGAGTTCTAATCAAAATTTTAATTAATAATGGGCTAATATGTTATAAATATTAGGGTTATGGTCCCCAAATTATACACAAGATATCTTTTCTAATATCCCATCATTAGGAAAGAGAGAGCAGATATTCTCTGAATTTCTTGTGTGCTAATTTGGAATATCAAATCCCCAAGATCCGGTAAAACTTCAAAGAATTCATGGATTCAGGTATGCTTCCACATCTAGTTTTGTTCTTGATTTATTCTTGATGATCTGACATGATAGATCCTGGTTTATTAAGTTTTATTTCAGATTTATTTTACAAATCTAACAAGTGGTATCCGAGCTTTGTCATGTTGAATTATTGAGAATGAATTGATTCTTTATTAATCTTGGATTGATTCATTTTTTTTAATTTTATGAATTTGATATTTTCATTATATATTATGTTTAATCTTTGATATTTTTGGTAAGGTTTTTTTAGATTTTGATTCATTATATTGAAGTTTTAGGATTTTATAAATATATAATTTTGTTTTTAATCTATTCTCCAATTATATATATCAATGATGACTTCAGTTTGATTCTTGAATGTCGAATTGAATAGACAATTAATGATATTTGTATGATTTTGATTTCCATTACAATGATATTTGATAAAGAAAGTTTGTGTTTCTGAAAATTTGATTGAAATCGTGGCTTTCTATTTTCTTTTTAAAGGAAAGAATGAAAGTTGAATCCACCGTTCAACTCTTATTGGGGCAGGGGTATTGTTTTGATTTCTTATTTTTTTATTTTTTTAAATATATATGGATACAATATTTTAAATATGAATTCATCTATTTTTTTGAGTATTTAGAATACTTAATTCGTATATATTTATTTTTAAAAATTATATGTTTAAGAATATGTAATGGATTTTTTTTAAAACGAATCTATTTAATTATAAATACAGTTTCATATTTATTTTGTATATGCAAGATAAGTGAGTAGTATTTTTTATTATATGTATTTACATATAAACGATTTTTGAGAGTATACTACATGATTTTACATGTGTGAATTGGTTTTAATTGAATCTATAAATATTTATGGTTTTAAGTTTTGTGTGTATTGATGCTAAGATTATTAAAAATAAAAATTTATAGATTCAATTATGATTTTTTTTTACCAAATTGGTTTAATGGATATTCATTGAAGTTGTTAATTTTATGCCATGAATATATATATTCAATTTTTTTTGGGTGCTTTGATGCAAATTTATGCCAATCATGATACATGTTTAAAGAATTTGGTTTTAAATTTGGTTCTATTATATACATTTTGGCACCCTATGATTCCAAATATTTGGTTAAATTATGATGACATGGTTTATTGTATGAATTGTGGGATATGCCAACTTTTATGATTTTGTTTTTTTTTTTTTAGATTTATTGGCTTGAAAATATTTTTCAAGTATTTATGTGAATATTTGTTTAATCATAAATACAACTTTGGATTTACATGGTAAATTCAGGGTAAGTTTTTCTATTTGATTATTAATACATGTATATGTGTGAATTACTTTGGTGTTTTTATCCATGCCAAAATTATGAATACATGTGCTTATTAATTATTTGGCTTTGAACCACTACATTATTTCTGTTTGGTTTTGATATATATGGTTTTGGATCAAAAAAGAAATAGTAAAAAATTAAGGTTTTTGGTTTTTTTATTGCATTATTAAGACAACCTTATTTTGGGTTATTTTGGAGTTTATAAAGCAATAAAAAAAATATATGACATTTGACTGTTGGGAAATTTTAAATTTGAATATTGGTATGTTTATATATATATTTTAAAATAACTTAATTGAAGCAAAAAGTCACTAAAGTATTTTTTTTGTATAAATTATTTTGTTTTAAAATATAAAAGGTTGTGTGCATGTAACTTAAGTTATGTTACTATTGATTGGCCCAAATGAAAGTTAATAATATTACATGTGCAACTATGGTAATAAACATGTGACAATTATTCGGTTTTACATGTGAGTAATAAATTGGCCCTGTAACATCTCGTATTAGGGCCTAGTCGGAATAGTGGTTTCGAGACCACAAATCTAAAGTAGAAATAATTATTTTATGATTTTTATAAGGTCTATGATATGTTTATATGCTTGTGTAAAAATTTCGTGAAGAAATTTTATGTGAAAAGTGTTCAATTTGATTTTAGGGACTAAATTGAATAAGTTGTAAAAGTTGAGTTCTAGAAGCTTTTAGCATGAAATTGAATTGGAATATTAATTAGGGGTCCTTAAATATAATTTGACCAAATTCTAAAAATTTGGACAAAAATGGACATGGAAAGGTAAAAATATCTAAGTTTTAAGTGAAGGGCATTTTGGTCATTTGACCATTAAATGAATTAAAACATAAAATAAAAGCCAAAAGTGTCCATATTTCTTCAACCATATCCGAACCCTTCATCTTCTCCATGGCTAGGGTTTTCAAGCTTTTCAAGCTCAATAATAAGTGATTCTGAGCCCCGTTTTTAATGTTCTTCGTATTTTTGGAATCCTCATAACTTGCTTTACCTATTTCTACCATTATTTTAAGCTAGGGTTTATGTTTAAAAATTGACCCATGTTGAATAATTGTGCATTTTGATGGATTATGGTAGATTATGCATGTTTATGGTTAGAGGAACAGTTTTTACTAAATGGACTAAATTGTAAAAGTTATAAAATTGGTCATAAGTGTGTGAATTAGTGGGAATTGAGGACTACCATAGTTATGAAAATGGTTCAAATAAGTCCAAAATACAAGAAAACTGAATAAAAATTTATTTACGAGCCTAGGGGCAAAAGTGTAATTTTGACAAACTTTAGGGGCAAAAATGTAAAACTTTCAAAATGTGATTTTTAGACTAATGTGAGTAATTTATTGTTAAATGAGTGTTATTTGATGTGTTAGATCAAGAAAACACGAAATTCAGGCTTAGAACGAGGAAGAACGAGGTTATGGGCTAAGTTATGAATAATAGCCGTTTTTGCGTTCGAGGTAAGTTGGTGTTAATAATAATGCAATACTATTGTTGTTTATACTTGAAATCTAGATTAGTATGCTGATTTGAATATGTTGAATTAATGGTTAAGGTACTATAGATATGAAATGATATAAAGGTATGTTATGATACATGAAATTGAATTAAAATCTTGTGTTCAAAGTGCTTGTTACGAATACAGTTATTATGTGAAATTGTGAGATTTGTTATCATCATAAGATGTATGATTAAGTGTATATTGACTAAGCTTTGACAAGTGTGAAAAAGTCCCGATTGATCCTTAGGAATCGACTAGGATACGAGTGACATGTCACTAGGAACTATCGTATATGTGATTGATTGTATAAGTGATTCCGGGTGCTGGTCTCATTCGACTACCAGTGGCTAGGTAATCCTGCGTTTGTTGCGGATACCTGTCAGCTTGTGTGAGCAGCACTAAGTAGCTTCTACTCGACCGTCAGCTTGTGTAAGCAGGCCCGTGAATAGTTCGATAATAAACATTTTAGTGGTAGCTTTGGCTACAATATATGTGTGTCACTTTTGTGTATTTTTCCGTGTATCCTTTAGAATTTCGTTTGGTTCATCGGGTATTGAATTGATATGGAAATATTGTGATGGAATGTAAAAAGATTTGACCATGTGTTGTGATGAATTAATGTATAAATATGTTTCATGCCATGATGCATTTATATGTGTAAGTGTGAATGTGAAATCTTATGAGTAAGTGTAGGTATGTATGTGTAAATTATGAGTAATATGCTCGTTGTATGATCGAACTATGGTAAGTATGATAAGAGGTAAGTACTAAAATTATAGCTCCTAAAGAAAGAGTATGAAAAAGTGAAATTAAAACTAAAACAGTTTTGGACAGCAGCAATGCTGTGCATTTGAAAAATCACCAAAAAATGGTGGGAATTGAACTAAAAATTCAATAATATATGAAATTAAAACCCATTAAGTTTATTTTCACATAAAAGAAGTAGAGTAAGCAAAAGATTCTCAAATTGTGAGATATCTATATTGTTATGAGATAGGGTCAGATGGATTTCGAAATCCCCTATTTCGACTTTGGAAAATCTCTAAAAATTGTATAGAAATGGTTATGGTGTGTAATTTATATGCATGAAATCCTGATGAGTTTATTTTCAACAGAAACAAACGGGAATGTTATTCGAGTTCTGAATAATGAGATAATTAATTTTTAGTGAAGAGAGGTCAGATATACAGGATAACGAAATAGGGGAAACTTTAATGAATAAACTGTACTAATTGGCCAAACCAAAAATTCTGAAAATTTTATGGCAAGAAGATATATGAGTCTTGTTTCAAGAAAAATTTATGGAACTTAATTTTGAGTTCTGTAGATTAAGATATAATTAATTTAGCGACTATGACTTAGAAAAACAGCTTAAGCTGAACTTGAGTAAAAAGTGAAATCATGTGAATAATAATTTTATTTTCTTAAGAACACACCTTGAGGAATAGAAATGTCTTGTGAATTAAATTGCTTATTATTATATGCCAACTTACTAAGTTATAAAGCTTACACCCTCCTTTCATTTTCTCTTAATGTTGTCAGGTTGGCTTGGGGTTGGAGTCGTCAGAGGCAGCATCACACTATCAATCTGTCAAGATGGTGTAATAACCATTCTTATTTGCTTTCAAGTGAGTGGCATGTATAGAGGTTTAGTTATTGGTGGCATGTATTATAGTTAACTGGCCAAATGTATTGGCTTTTGCTACTTCATTGTATATAGCCATGAGATGTGGCTCATAATGGTTATAGGTATGCAAATTCTATTTTATGCATGTACCGCAGAAATACTTTGATGTAAATAAGTATATACATGTGTTTGATGGTTAAGTTAGGATTAATTAAGGGTATAATATGGGTCTATGAATTAAATTTGAGTGTAAATGATTAAGAGCAACAAAAAGGGTTTGAAAAATAGCCTAAGTGTTGGCCACATGAGCAGAGACAAGACTGTGTGTCTCAGCCGTGTGGAGGACATGGCCTAGCACACGGACATGTGACTTGGCTGTGTGTCTTTAATGGTATGCTGACATCATAAATAGAATGCTTTGTGTTTTTAACACGGGCTAAGACACGGGTGTGTGTGATCACACGGCCTGCCCACATGGCCATGTCTTAAGTCACACGGGCATGTGACACTGTTTTGAGTCAAATTTTCATAAATGTTCGAAAAGTTTCAGTTTGGTCCCGGATCATACCCAATGTATCGTTTGGGCCTCGTAGGCCCATAATGTGAATGTTATGTGTATAAATGAAAAAATTTTAAATTTTACGTGAAATATATATGTCGAAATCAAATGATTATGCTAGTGTATGTTTGGTAATGCCTCGTACTTGTATCCGATGATGGTTACGGGTGAGGGGCGTTACAGGCCCAAAGGAAGATTTATTGTTCGACGGGTTATTATTGTCAATGTTTGATTGCTATACCAAAATATCACTTATAAGTTAATATTTTGTCCAAAAGAATAAAATATTAATGGAGTGTCTGATATCTTGAGATGAGGTTTACCTTTATTCAAATTATTTTGGTTTAAATTTGAAGTCTTATGTAAGGTTGTTTATGGTTTATGATTTATTCAACTATTATTATATTTGTCAACATCATTGTATGTTATTTTGGGATAAATATATACATATATTGTAACATCCCAATTTAGGGCTTAGTCGGAATAGTGGTTTCAAGACCACAAATTCGAAGTAGAAATATTTGTTTTACGATTTTTTGAGGTCCATGACATGTTTGCATGATTGTGTGAAAGTTTCATGAAGAAATTTTGTGAATAAGATTCTAGTTGCAAAAGTCCAATAAGGCTTGGTAAATAGCCTTATATTGTCCACACGGGTAGGCACATGGGCATGTGTCTAGGCCGTGTGTGACACACGGTCTGCCCCATGGGCGTGTGGTCAAGCCGTGTGTCCCCTACACCTTAAGTTGGCCAAGTCAGAATGCTAAGTAGTAACTACACGGGTTGAGACACGGCCATAGGACATGGGCATGTGCCCAGGCGATGTGAAGTCTACACCTTGCATGTGGAATTTAAAATCACCACACGGCCTAGCACACAAGCTTGTGCCTTGGCCGTGTGACCCTTAAGAGTTAATGACGTCAGAAACAGAATACCAAGGTTTTTGCACACGGGCGTGTCATGGCCGTGTGGAGGACACGGGCCATGGACACGGGCGTTGTCAAGCCGTGTGAAAACCCCTGTAGGTTCGATGTGAAAAATAAATCCATATTGAGACACGAGCGTGTCCCTATATGTCTAGGCCGTGTAAGTTAAACGGGTCTTCAACATGGTCATGTTAAGAGATCACACAGACGTGTGCCTTGTTTTCAATAGAAATTTCTAATGTTCACTAAATTACTCGATCTAGTTTCAAACCGCTTCCAAAGCGTGTTTTGGGACTCGTAGGCCCTTATTAGGGACGAGGAGAAAGTTTGAAAGTTTTAAATTTGAACGAACTTTTATGACTCGAAAATATGTGTTTTATGTGTTTAAGTAAGGTAACGTCTCGTACCCTATTCCAGTGTCGAACACAGGTAAGGGGTGTTACAGGGCGTGTGTGACCACACGACCTACCAATATGGGCGTGTCCCATTTCTATACGGGCGTGTGACCCCTGTTTAAGGTAAAATTTCTATGAGTTTGTAAAATTTTTAGAAGTTCTCGGTTTAGTCCTAGACCACTTCCAAAATACGTTTTGGGCCTCGTAGGCTTTTATAAAGGACGAAGTACATGAGTATGAATGGTTTTAAATTGGATGAAATTTTACGGCCCGGTTTTGCATAGATGTTTACGTTTAAGTCAGGTAACGCCTCAAACCTTGTCTCGATGTCAGATACGGTTTAGTCATTTCTTGGACTACGTAGCATGTGAAAGAGTCTAGCTATACATGCTATACATATATTGTGATAGTGTGACAACTCCTGATGATTTTAAAATGTGCTTTCATATAGTAAATGAATCTCGACAGAGCTGTGGCAGATGAGGTAGAAAGTAACGCGCTTGCTCCCGCTAAATGGACAGTGCCGCTAGAGAGTAGACCTGTGACTATGTGTCAAGGAGGAGGGGAAGGAGCTAGGGAAGCCTTTCTTCATATGATGAACGCTTGGTATAAGGAGTTCGTTCGAACGAACCCGAACGCCCAACCCCCTTCACCCGCACCTATTCCTCAACATACCCCTGTAGCTCCCCAAGTTGTGGAAATGGTAAGAAGGGAAAGGCCTTCGATTAACAGAATTCGAAAGTAAATGGCCGAGGAATTTCGAGCTAATAAAGATGATGATCTGGAACGAGTAGAATTTTGGCTTGAAAATACCATCAGGGTATTTGAAGAGTTGTCTTGCACACCTGAGGAATGCATGAAATGTGTGGTATCACTCTTACGAGATTTAGCCTACCAATGGTGGAATACCCTCGTGTCGATTGTACTGAGGGAGAGGGTAACTTGGGAATTTTTTCCAGGAAGAGATCCTTAAGAAGTACATTGGCCAGAGGTTTATTGATCAGAAGAGAAATGAATTTCTTAAGTTAAACCAAGGTCAAATGACCATAACTGATTATGAGCATGAGTTTGTGAGACTTAGCAAATACGCTCAGGAATGTGTATCTACTGAGGCCATTATGTGTAAGAGGTTTGAGGATGGGTTAAACGAGGACATTCAATTATTTGTCAGCATTCTTGAGCTAAAAGAATTCATTATGCTTGTAGAAAGAGCTTGTAAGGTCGAGGAGTTAGCTAAAGAGAAAAGAAAAGCTTACATGGAGTCTTGTGACTTAAAGAAGAGATAGATGGGAAAGTCATTTCAGTCCTTATCCAAAAAATCGAGAGAGTTCACTACTCGATCGAATACTTCAGTTGGGTTTTCGAATAGAAATAGGGGTAAACAATATTCGGGTCATAAGGCTCAGACCACTTCGATTACGAGTGTCGGTAGTGCTCGACCAAATAGACTAGAGTGTCCGCAGTATGGTAGACGTCACCTCGGTGAGTGCCAAGTGAATGATAGATCTTGCTTCAGATGTGGTCACGGGACCATTTTATTCGTGATTGCCCCAAGATGGTAGAAAAAGAGAAATTTCAAAGTGTGAGATTGGGTAACACTACTAGTAAAGAAAGATCACAGAGAAATTCGAGAAATGGAGATAGTAGCAAGGGTGCACCTAGATAGTCGGCTGTGAGACCTGAGGGTAGAGTACCTGCGAGGACTTATGCCATTTGCGTTCGCGAAAATGCTTCATCTCTTGATGTGATTACGGGTACTTTTTCTCTCTATAATACTTTTGCTGTTGCTTTTATTGATCCGGGATCTACCCATTCATATGTTTGTATGAAATTGGTATCTAGTATGAATATGCCTATAGAGTCTACAGAATTTGTGATAAAAGTGTCGAACCTTCTAGGCAAGTATGTGTTAGTTGACAAAGTATGTAAGAATTGCCTTTTAATGATTAGAGGTCACTGTTTTCTGGCTAATCTTATGCTTTTTCCATTTGATGAATTTGATATAATTCTTGGTATGGATTGGTTGACCATTCATGGTGTAGTAGTAAATTGTGGAAAGAAAATTATTGAACTAAAATGTGAAAATGGGAATATTCTTCGGGTTGAACCAGGTGAATTGGATAACTTGCTTGTAGTGATTTCTTCTATGACTGCTTAGAAATATATAAGAATGGGTCATGAAGCTTATCTTGTATTTGTACTGAATACAATAGAGTCTGAGTTGAAAATTGAATCAGTGTCGGTAGTATGTGAGTATCCGGATGTGTTTCCAGAAGAGTTGCCCGAATTGCCTCCTATTAGAGAAGTTGAATTTGGTATTGAGCTAGTCTCTGGTACTGCACCTATTTCGATTGCTCTATACAGAACAGCTCTGACTGAATCGATGGCTCAATTACAAGAACTAACGGACAAAGGTTTTACGAGACCTAGTTATTCCCCATAGGGTGTACCGGTACTATTTGTGAAAAAGAAAGATGGTTCAATGAGACTATGTATAGATTATTGGCAGCTCAATAAGGTAACCATAAAGAACAAGTATCCCTTGCCAAGGATTGATGATTTGTTTGACCAATTGAAGAGAGCCACAGTGTTTTCAAAGATAAAATTGAGGTCCGGTTACTACCAGTTGAGAGTTAAGGAGTCAGATGTGCTGAAAACTACATTTCAAACGAGGTATGGTCATTATGAATTCCTTGTCATGCCATTTGGTTTAATAAATGCTCTTGCTGTATTTATGGATTTAATGAACCGTATTTTCCGACCATACTTGGATAAATTTGTTGTTGTTTTCATTGATGATATACTAATTTATTCTTGTGATGAGACTAAACATGCTGAGCACTTAAGAAAGGTTTTGCAAACTTTGAGAGACAAACAGTTGTATGCTAAGTTTAGTAAAAGTGAATTTTGGCTTCGAGAAGATGGATTTTCGGGCACATTATATCGGGTGATGGTATTAGAGTTGACCTAAGTAAAATTTTGGCTATTGTTGAATGGAAATCGCCGAAGAACGTGTCAGAGATTAAAAGCTTTCTAGGCTTAACCGGTTACTATAGACAGTTTGTTAAGGGATTTTCCATGATTGCTACTCCGATGACGAGGCTATTACAAAAGGATAATAGACAGAAAAATGCCAACGGAGTTCTGAGAAACTAAAGGCATTATTGACTGAAGCTCCAGTTTTAGTACAACCTGAATTGGGAAAAGAATTTGTAGTTTATAATGATGCATCCTTGAATGGATTGGGTTATGTACTTATGCAAGAAGGTAAGGTAATAGCTTACGCCTCGAGATAGCTGAAGCTACATGAGAGAAATTATCTGACACACGATTTAGAACTAGCCGCTATTGTGTTTACATTGAAGAGTTGGAGACACCATTTATATGACAAGAAGTGTCAAGTATTGACTAATCATAAAAGTCTAAAGTACTTGATGACTCAAAAGGATTTGAATTTACGACAACGGAGGTGGCTTGAACTATTAAAAGATTATGAATTGGTAATTGACTACCATCCGGGGAAGGCAAATGTAGTCACCGATACTTTGAGTAGAAAGTATTGTTTGCCTTGATAGCTATGAATACTCAGTCGATTGTATCCGATGATGGTTCAATTATAGCAGAGTTAAGATCTAGACCAATATTTCTCCAAGAGATTTACAAAGCTCAGGAAAACGATAGTGATTTGCAAAATAAAAGAGTCCAGTGTGAATTGGGTATTGAGTCAGATTTTCAGATTGGTTTTGATGGGTGTTTGATACTTTGAGATAGGGTTTGTATACCGAGGAATGATGAGCTTATTCGAAAAATTTTACATAAAGCACATAATGGATGTTTGTCTATTCACCCGAGTAGTACGAAAATGTACAATGACTTGTAGAAATTGTATTGACGGCCAAGTATGAAAAGAGACATTTCAGAGTTTGCTTCTAAATGTTTAACTTTTCAGCAAGTAAAAGTTGAACACCAAGTACCTTCCGATTTGTTTCAGCTAGTGATGGCTCTAGAGTGGAAATGGGACCGTATAACTATGGATTTTGTGATAGGATTGCCTTTGACACTGAAAAAGAAAGATGTTGTATGGGTTATGGTTGATAGGCTTATGAAATCGGCTCATTTTATACCGATACATACTGACTATTAATTTGATAAGTTGGCTGATTTATATGTTTCTGAAATTGTGAGACTTCATGGAATACCTTTATCGATTATTTCGGATAGAGGTCCGAGGTTTACATCACGGTTTTGGAAAAAGTTACAAGAAGCTTTGGGTATAAAGTTTAATTTTAGTACCGCTTTCCATCCGCAGACCGATGGTCAGTCGGAGAGAGTAATTCAGATATTTGAAGACATGCTTCGATGTTGTGTATTAATATTCCAAGGTAGTTGGGAAAAGTATATACCTTTGGTAGAGTTTGCCTACAATAATAGTTTTCAGTCAAGTTTGAAAATGGCGCCTTATGAGGCATTGTATGGAAGTAAATGTCGTACGCCTTTGTATTGGATCGAACTCAGAGAAAGTCAAATTCATAAGGTTGACTTGTCAAGGAAACCGAAGAAAAAGTGAAAGTAATCCATGATTGTTTGAAAGCTGCTTCTGATCGAAAAAAGTCATTCGTAAATTTGAAAAGAAAGGAGATCGAATTTTAGGTTGGTGATAAAGTGTTCCTAAAAGTGTCTCCGTGGAAAAAAATTTTGAGGTTTGGGCGAAAGGGCAAATTGAGTCCATGTTTTATTGGACCGTATAAGATTACCAAAAGGATAGGGCCGATAGCATATTGGTTAGCTTTGCCGTGTGAGTTGGAAAGAATCCATGATGTGTTCCATGTGTCTATGTTGCACCGATATTGATCAGACCCTTCACATGTGATTTCACTAACAGAGGTTGGGATTCAAACGGGTATGACTTATCACGAAGAGCCGGTTAGGATTTTGGCTCGGGAAGTCAAACAATTGAGAAACAAAAGTATTTCTCTTGTGAAAGTGTTATGGAAAAGACATGGGGTTGAAGAGGCTACATGGGAGCCCAAGGAGGCCATGAGGAAACAATACCAAACCTTTTCACCAGTAAGATTTTTAGGGACGAAAATCCCTAAAGAGGGGAGAGTTGTAGCATCCCAATTTAAGGCTTAGTCAAACTATTGGTTTCGGGACCACAAATTCAAAGTAGAAATATTTGTTTTATGATTGTTTTAGGTCTATGACATGTTTGCATGATTGTGTGAAAGTTTCATGAAGAAATTTGGTGAATAAGAGTCCAATTTGACTTTTAAGACTAAATTGTAAAAGTTGTAAAATATGAGATTCTAGAAGCTTTAAGTATGAAATAGCTTTGGATTATTAATTAGAGGTTCTTAAAAAGCAATTTGCCCAATTTCTAATTTTATGGATAAAAATAGACATGGAAGGGAAAAATATCAAAGAAAGGCTTTAAAGGTATTTTGGTCATTTGGTTAATTAAAAATTAAAAAGGGAAAATCAAGTCAAAATTTGCTCATCTTCTCCATGCCATAGCCGAAATTTCCATGCTTACCATAGCTAGGGTTTTTTTTCATTTTCAAGCTCAATAGTAAGTGCATCCTAGCCCCATTTTTAATGTTCTTTGCATTTTTTTGAATTTGTTATCAACCGATCTAGCTATTTTTACCATTATTTTGAGCTAAGGTTCATGTTAAAAAATTACCCATGTGTGACATGCATGTATTTTGATGTTTAATGAAAGAATATGAAAGTTTGATGTGTGATAAACATCTTTTACAAGGTGATTTTTCATGAAAACACCTAAAAAGGACTTATTTGTAAAAGTTGTAAAACAAGTGGTAAAAATCTAATTTGAAAGAAAATGCGGGCTATTATAAGTATGAAATGTGTCCGGCTAGGCTTAAAGTATAAAGAAATCAAATGAAAATAATTTTACAAGCCTAGAGACTAATTTGTAAATATGTGAAAGTTTGGGGAAAAATTATAATTTTGCCAAAGTATGATTTATGGGTTTTTTTAAGCAATGTGATAATTAAATAAGTGAAATTTGCTATTATAGATCAAGAGAAACGAAGTCCGGACCTAGACTGAGGAAAGAACAAGCTTTTGGACTAAATAGAATAGTTAGGCCTATTTTGGTATCGAGGTAAGTTTGTGGGTAAATAATGCAACATTTCATTATTACGTATTCAATACTTTAATATTGCATAAATTGTGTAATTGCTTTTATGAAATTGGTTAATGATGAACCGATGACGTTGTGATGAAGTTTCGATATTTCGAAATCCCGGTTGAACCTTAGGAATAGATAGGATACAAATGTCATGACATTAGGGTTATTGAGATCCCGTATAAGATCATATCTGGGATATGGCATCATTATGAGATTTTGTGTAAGACCATGTCTGGGACTTGGCATCGATATGAGACATCGTGTAAGACCATAGCTGGGCTATCGGCATCGATGTGTGATCCCATGTAAGACCATATCTAGGATATGGCATTGACATCTTGCTATGTGTATGAGATTTCATGAGTATCCTTTAGTATTTCAAGCAGTTCAACAGGTAACTCAAACGCTATGTCAAATAAATGATGAGGTATGAACATGTTGAAAGGGTACAGGTATGTACACGAAGTTCATTAAACATTGAGATTATGACTCGATGAGTTCTCGGTAAGAAGTGAATGAAGGAATCATGAATATGAGTTTTATTATTCACTATGAGAATGACATAATTTAAAATGTATCTATGATACTTGATGACATTGTGGCAAGTCATATTTATGTTATGTGTATGATATTACATTATTAATGTTGTTAATTACTTACATGCAAACTTACTAAGCTTCATGCTTACTCCCATTTCTTTTCCATTTTTATTATAGTATCACTAAGCTAGCTCAGGGATCAAAGGACGTCAGAGACTCGATCACACTATCAATTGGAATATTTGGGTATAGCTAATCTTAACATTTTGAGTATGACATGTATAGGGACTTGGTCTTTTTGTTATATGTCATATTGGTTTAGCCAAATATGTTGGCTTTATGATGATACTTGATTCATTTTGTTTAAGGCCATTAAAAGTTGGCCGATATTGATATTTGATATATGCATATGGTGATGTTATTCATGATTGAGGTAGTTTGCATGTTTAAGTTTCTAAGTGTGTGAGATATATGCATGATGGATGTGGTATGCAAATGATGTGTGGAAGACTTGATTTAGGGACGTTTGATAGCTTACTTATGTTATGTTATGTGCCTTTGAAGTGGTGTAAGTGTGTTTGTGTTTTAGGGTGCCAATTGACTTTGTAAATAGCCTATATATTGTCTACACGGGTAGACACACGGGCATGTGTCTAAGCCGTGTGTAACACATGGTCAGCCCCATGGGCGTGTGAATAGGCCGTGTGTCCCCCTGCACCTTAATTTTTAAGAAACAGAATACCCAGTATAGAGCACATGGGGAGGGACACGGGCGTGGAATGAACTAGGCCTTGTGAAAATTAGTTTAGTTTTGAAATGAAAAAT
The DNA here is from genome assembly GCA_020496765.1 of Gossypium stocksii. Taxonomy (NCBI): domain Eukaryota; kingdom Viridiplantae; phylum Streptophyta; class Magnoliopsida; order Malvales; family Malvaceae; genus Gossypium; species Gossypium stocksii. Next base: position 52,676,479 of record CM035624.1, read on the forward strand.
AATTCGACATAGGCTGAGCACATGGGCGTGTTTCTCAGCAGTGTGGATGGCACAGCCTTGGACACGAGTGTGTGCCAAGGGCATGTGAAGTCTGCACCTAATTTACGAGAATTTAATTCGTCACATGGCCTAGCACACGGGCGTGTGGCTTGGCCGTGTGGTTTCATTTTGTTGATGACATCATAAATAGAGAGTTACACGGGGTATGGACACGGGTGTGTGTGACCACACTGCCTACCCATACGGGCGTGTGACCCCTATTTAGGGCAAAATTTCTATGAGTTTGTAAAATTTTTAAAAGTTCTCAGTTTAGTCCCGGACCACTTCCAAAGTACGTTTTGGGCATCGCAGGCTCGTATAAGGGACGAAGTACATGAGTATGAATGGTTTTAAATTGGATGAAATTTTATGGCCCGATTTTGCATGGATGTTTACGTTTAAGTCAGGTAACGCCTCGAACCTTGCCCCGATGTCAGATACGGGTAAGGGGTGTTACATATATATATATACTATTATCTTTTAATTTGATTGAAAGATGAAATTAAGAAAATATTTAGAAAAAAATAAATTCAGATTTTGGCTTTGGGTTTTAATATTTTAAATAGATTAGTTGAAACAAAACGCCACCAAAGTGATCTCTTTTGCGTAGATTAGTTTATTTAAAATATTAAAATGATTACATGTTTTTGTGATTCATGCATTTATTAATTGACCCAAAGGTAAGTTAATATTTGGCAGAATTTCAACAACAACTGTAGTGATAAATGTATGACAATTATAAGGTACTTTATGTGAGCAATATGTTAGTCCAAAGATTAATTCATTGTTTGACATAATTTATTGTCAATGTTTGATTGCTACAACAAGAGTACCACGTACTGTTAATATTACTGCCCAAAGACTTGATATTAATGTTGTGTTTGGTATCTTGAGATGGGATTAGCCATTATCTTGAATTTATTGTTTACTTATTAATATTGATGTGAGCTTATTTTTATTTATTTTTTGTTTTATATTCAACTAATGCCACAATATTTGCTAATATAAATTCTATACCCATGCTTAATGGGACTAATTTCAATGAATGGAAAATGCACTTTACATATAGTGTTTGGTTGTATGAACATAAACATTCCACTAAAGGAAGAACAACCCACACCTCTCACTGCGAAAGACACCCCTTATGTTAAAAGGATTTTGAGAGGTGGGATCGTTCAAATTGCATGAGTCTAATAATCATGAAGCACAACATTTTAGAATCCTTTAGGGGTATAGAATTTGAAAAGATTACTCAGATCAATGTTTCCTTGACGAAATTGAGAAACGTTTTGCTAAAAAAATGATAAGGTTAAAATGACATCACTTCTGACTTTTTTGATGTCTATAAAGTTAAGGGTTAAAGAAATTCTGAGCGATCTAAGGGCTATGAGTTTTATGATCCCACAATTAGGAATATTTTTGAGATGAGAATTGCAACATTTTTTTTAGGATGTTGAGTTTGGAGGGAGAAATAAGGTTAGAGACATTGCTTTTAAGAAGGAATTGAATTCTAACTTAGTTCCTACTATCACTTTTGGCTGTGTTTAGGTTTTCATACATATCATTGATTAAGAAGTGAATCCAGAACCTTAATAAGACAATGTTGAACAATTCCCTACTTAAGATGAGGTAATTTTTCTAGAAGAACAAACTCAACAACCTCATGAACGAATGTCATTAAAAAAGTCCACTAGAGAAAGGTTATAATGGCTTTAATGGAATATTTTGACCTAAAGTTGCACCAAATGAATATTAAGTTAATAGCTTCTCAATGGTAACATTGATCATACATTTATATGGTGCAACTAGTAAACTCTGTGTCTAATGATGCAAAGTTAATGATTTGCAAATTAAAGAACTTCATCTATGGGTTTAAGCATACTTCTCATCAATAGTATTACAATTTTACCAAATGAGTATCTCATTCAGTTTAGAGATGAATTTTGTCGATAATTTTATATACCATAAGTTTATTGGGAGTAAGGTTCTATATTTGGTTTTATATGTTAATGGCATACTGCTTATTAATAATAAGTATAGCCTCAGTCAATGCCCTAAGAATGATTTTGAGATTACAAAAATGCATAAGACTTTTTTACATTTTAGTAGTGGAAAGTCTAATGTACATTCAGGTTTGTATACATTGGAATATTGTGTACATTATTGGGATGTTAAGCAGATATTTTAAGCAACCCAAGTTTGGACCATTGGATAGCATCCAAGAAGGTTATAAGGTATTTTTAGAGAAAAAAAGATTACATGCTCACATATCGGAGATCTAATCAGTTAGAGATCATCAAGTATACAAAACTCTAATTTTGATGGAATATTGATACAATATTTTGTCACTAAGGTGCAAATTTTGAAAACAAATTGCAGTCTTTTATTCTAATAGCAACAAGAGTACGTCAAAGTCAAAACACATTGACTTTAAGTTACTGGTTGTTAAAGTAAAAGTTCAGAGTGGCTAGGTGCCTATAAAGCATATTAGGACAAACTCTATGATTGCAGATCCGCTTACTAAGGAACTACACCTAAGGTTTTATAAGAGCACACTACTCATATGGGTGTAATGTCATTTAAAGGATATTTGGTTTTAGTGGGAGTTTGTATTTTTAAATACTTTTATGTTATAGACACATTTTTTGTTATTTCAGTTTAAAGATATAAAGTTTATTTTCTACAGAAATAAAGTTCATTTAGTTTATTCACACTCTGATGTTGGTAAGGTTTGATCTCATTAAGGAGGACCAGTTGGAAATAGACATGTTTAGATCATATTGCATGTAATTTCCATGCTACACATTCATACTTGATCTATGTCATTTGGTTGTATTAATATACGTGATCATGGATGGATTTAGCTACGATATATGTAACGAAAGTTGCCTTGGTTCTATAATTTAACATAATTAATGGACGAGATTGTTTGGAATACCTTTTGAATATGATAGTAAAATTTTGAGCTCATAAGGTTATATAATGACATGTAATTATAGAGTAATTAGTATATATATGTGGTCCAAGTGAGAGATTGTTAGAAATTATGGACATCACATATATAATAAGGGTAATTACATGTTATTATTTACTATCATGATAGGTTAGCATAAATTAAAAGTGATCTAATTTGGTTAGAATTTTATTGGATTTTAATTATTAAATAAAGTATGGATCAAATATGTGTAGATACTCTATTAATTGAGTTCTAATCAAAATTCTAATTAATGATGGGCTAATTAGAATTTGATTAGAACTAATATGCCAAGGTTATAAATATTAGGGTTATGGTCCCCAAATTATACACAATATATCTTTTCTAATATCCCATCATTAGGAAAAAGAGAGTAGATATTCTCTGAATTTCTTGTATGCTCATTTCAAAGATAAAATCCCCAAGATCCAGTAAAACTTCAAGGAATTCATGGATTCAGGTCCGCTTCCGCATCTAGTTTTGTTCTTGATTTATTCTTGATGATTTGATATGATAGATCCTGGTTTATTAAGTTTTATTTTAGATTTATTTTACAAATCTAACATCTCAAAGATGTGTTTTTATAAGTATTTAACTCTCTTAATGAATTGAAATGAGATTGATAAAATGTAACGCCCCAGATTTTTAGGGTTAGAAGCTTTGAGTTAAGTGGTTAGGGTCAGTGAGAAGGTTACGCTATTATGCTTAGTTGTGCGTTTAAGTGAAAGAATATGCTTGCTGGTCTAGTGGTTAGGTGAGTGTTAGTTTACCTTTGGGTTCTTGGTTCGAGTCTTAGTGGGTACGTTTTATGAGAATATTTTAAATTTTGTTTGGTAATTAGTAAATTTGTTTGATAGTTAATAATAACTATTTAGTTTGAAATTATTTTTATTTTTTTATCTTTTTCTTTATCTTTTTCTTTTTTTTACGTTAGTTTTTTTCTTTTCTCTGGAATATTTTTCGTCTTTTTTCCTTTTCGAAAACTTTTGAAAACGGTGGTGAGTGATTTCGGAAGAGTCACTTCCTCGCTGTCAAGTCGGTGTCAGAATGTTGTAGATTGCAAATCAGGTGTGGGTTTTGTATCTCTTCCTTTTCTTTTGCAAACTTTAATTCGATCCTATGGAAGTCGACAATTTGTGTTGGAGTGTTCACCAATCCGTTACTTTTGTTGTGTATTGCTATTTTATGCTTTGAATCTGTCAATTTTGGTATAGTATCGAGCTATCGAAGATCAAGAAGTGTCGTATGGCTGAACGTGCATTTTTGGGGGATGTTTTAGGGTGGTTTCATGATCACATAGGCATCCACACGTGCATGTGTCGATTCACACTATCATGTTCTTTTGGGAATTAGGATTCTGGGTGAAATTTGGGTGCCACACGGCCTGACCACATGGCATTGTGGTCGATTTGGGGATTTTTGTCTATTTTCACACGGTCGTGTCCCTATGGCACACGGGCGTGTATGGTTGGGGATTAGGGATTTAGTGATTTGGTACCACACGGCCTAGCCACATGGCCGTGTGGCTGATTTTGAGATTTAGAGATCCCACACAGGCGTGTGTTCTGGACACACGGTCGTGTCTGGTGGGGCACACAGGCGTATCCCTGGTCCACACGGGCGTTTTCCTTTGCCATACGGCTGTGTGCCACCCTCCACACGAGCGTTTTAACCTTCACACCGCGTAGGTTGTTCCACATCACATGAGCACACGGGCGTGCAGTCCTATCTTGCCAAATTTTGTTCTAGGTCAAATTAAAACTTAATCATGACTCTGTGTGTTCTGACTATTAGCAAGGTTATTTTTCAATTAAAAATAAATCTAGGTAAATGAACGTACGCATTTCTGATTTTGGATGATTGGTCTGTGAGTGTTTGTGTGTTGTTTGCAGTCTATGTCTACACGAGAATTTTGTAACTGAATGACTAGATATGAGTTTCTATGTCCGAATAATTGTCTGAAACCTTGTATTCTGATTCTGTACGTCTATATGCATACATACATTTGCATAAAGTATTTTGGGTGGGATTACGAAGAGAAGTGAGACTACTTCTAATCTGATCTGGCAATTCAACTGCAACTTGTCTGTACAGCGAATTTCTGCACTGCATTGTACAGCATATACGTCAATATTGCTGCGTATTCTTTTTTTATCCAACAGTTTATCTACATCTTACTGGTATAGCAGTTTACCGCGTGGTACTGTACCGCATATACGTCAGCTTTGCTGCGTATTAATACGATCTGATTTGGCAGTTTAACTGCATATTGATAAGCCATTGTTATTGGGCAACTCAGGGTGGCGGGTCATTATTACCAGGTAACCCAGGATAACTTTATATGGTGTGTAGGGTTGGACGGGCCCACGAGGTCCTATGTGGTATGTTTGGCTGGACGAGCTTAATTAACTCTTGATCGGGGGACAGAGAGGTGTGTAGGTTGGATGGGTGGGTTTAATTACTTGATTGCATTTCATACACATCTGTTTGAGTGTTCTAGGTGTAAGACTTTCTGTTTAGATTATGTTTCCTTGAATGATGTGTATGTAAGTGTTCTGTGTGTACATGGTGTGCTATGTATTGACTGCTTGTAAGGGCGTTGGTTCTTAATTGGATATCTATTTCTGCTCATATCTGTAAGTCTGCTCTGTTATGGAATTGAGTTCTGTAATTCTGTTTATAGTCCTGATATGAACTCACACCGAGCTCGTGTAGCTTACCCCCTTAGTGTTTCCCCTTATAGGTACGATTCTGAAACTTTGACGCTGGACTCGGTATGCAGAGGTTTCGGTTGAAATAAGTTACCAGTTTGTAATTTCAGTCTTAATTTTCTATTCGGTTTAGGGACTGTAAGATTTTACTAAAACTGTAGTATAAGTTATATTTTTTACTTTTCACGTAAATTTAATTTTGACTAGAAATTTAAACCTAACTGTAATAGTTCTGTTTAATATCTAAAATGATTAAAATTTTTGGATTGTAAAGGGTTTGATTTGTAAAAATATTTCTACGATCACTTTGGTGATCAATGTAATATCCGAAATTCAGTCTAAACTACTAGGCCGCGTTTGGAGTATTACATTTAGTGGTATCAGAGCCAGGTTTGCAAAAACTCAACCTATGTTTCTACATATCCGTGTGCACACGTAGTTGTTTTAAAAAAATTACCACAGTAAGTTGAAATGATGTGGGTTTTAAGAATGTTTTGTAAAAATAAAATGTCCAAGACTCCGAATCGCGATGAGTCGTTTGCTTCTTCGGGACGTGTGTCTATTCAGGAGTTAGGGGATAAAGTAATTCTGCCAACTTCGGGTAACGATAACTCGGAGCTTGGTACTGAGGCACTGACTTGGGTAATGAGGAAGTGTTAGAAAAAGTGTTTGAGGCTAGGTTAGAAAGGGCTAGTGAAATGCTTCAAAGTAGGTGTATAGATTGTGGGAAGAAGAGATATCACAGTCCTTCGAGGTTGGACCCTCGTTCTACGAAGCGTGTTAGAACACATTTGACTGAAAATAGTGGTTTTGTAGAAGGTGCTAGTAGTGGTACGAGCATTCCGTTTTGTGATCATTGTAAGAAGTATAATTCAAGCGACTGTTGGAAGAAGCTGGGAACATTTTAGATGCGGGTCCATAGAGCATTGAATCCGGGAGTGTCCTTAACGGTTTTAAGATAGATATGGTTTTGAATATTTTGATGTTTTGATTTGAGCATAATAAATGTATGTGACACAAATATGTATCTACTTTAGTGGTTAAGTGTGCTGGGTATGTTTGAGAGGTCTTGGATTAAAGTCTAGTATTGACATTGTTGCACATGTAGGCGACCGTGAGTTTGAGTTTAGTGTGGTAGTGATTTAGGACTAGAGTGCACAGTGAGAGCGTAGTGGTATAGTCTGTGTTATACTACAGTTCTATTAGTTAGAAATTTCAGAGACAAAATTTCTTTAAGGAGGGGTGAGTTGTAACGCCTCAGATTTTTAGGGTTAGAAGCTTTGAGTTAAGTGGTTAGGGTCAGTGAGAAGGTTACGCTATTGTGTTTAGTTGTGCATTTAAGTGACAGAATAGGCCTGCTGGTTTAGTGGTTGGGTGAGTGTTAGTTTACCTTTGGGTTCTTGGTTCGAGTCTTGGTGGGTACGCTTTGTGAGAATATTTTAAGTTTTGTTTGGTAATTAGTAAATTTGTTTGGTAGTTAATAATAACTATTTAGTTTGAAATTATTTTTTTATTTTTATCTTTTTTATCTTCTTCTTCTTTTTGACGTTATTTTTTTTCTTTTCTCTAGAATATTTTTCGTCTTTCTTCCTTTCCGAAAACTTTTGAAAATGGTGGTGAGTGATTTTGGAAGAGTCGTTTCCTCGTCGTCAAGTCGGTGTCAGAACGTTGGAGATTGCAAATCAGGTGTGGGTTTCGTATATCTTCTTTTTCATTTGCAAACTTTAATTCGATTCTATGGAAGTCGACAATTTGTGTTGGAGTGTTTGCAAATCCATTACTTTTGTTGTGTACTACTGTTTTATGCTTTGAATCTGTCAGTTTTGGTATAGTATCAAACTATCGAGGATCAGGAAGTGTCGCATGGCTGAAAGTGTATTTTTAGGCTGTTTTAGGGTGGTTTCGTGACCATACAAGCATCCACACGGGCGTGTGTCGATTCAGATGGTCTTGTGCTTTTGGGAATTAGGGTTCCGAGTGAAATTTAGGTGCCACACGGCCTGGCCACATGGTCGTGTGGCCAATTTGAGGATTTTTGTTGATTTTCTCACGGCTGTATCCCCTTGGCACATGGACGTGTGTGATTGGGGATTTGGGATTTAGGGATTTGGTGCCACACGGCTATCTGGCTAATTTGGAGATTTAGGGATCCCACATAAGCGTGTGTTCTGGACATAAAGCTGTGTTTGGTAGGGCACACTAGCGTGTGAGACCCTCACACGGCCGTGTCTGCCCTGTACTCTATTTTAGCAAAATTGGAAGTGAGTTACATGGCCTATTCACACAGCCATGTCCCTAGTCCACACAGGCGTATGCCTCTATCATACGGCCGTGTGCCACCCTCCACACGAGCGTTTTGACATTCACATCATCTAAGTTGCTCCACACGGCCAGAACACACAGGCATGCGGTCCTATTTCGCGAAATTTTGTTCTAGGTCAAATTAAAGCTTAATCGTGACTCTGTGTGTTCCGACTATTAGCGAGGTTATTTTGTAATTGAAATTGAATCCAGGTAAGTGAATGTACACATTTCTGATTTGGGATGATTGGTCTGTGAGTGTTTAGGTGTTGTGTGCATTCTGTGTCTACACGAGAATTCTGTAACTGAATGACTAGATGTGAGTTTCTGTGTCTGAATGACTGTCTGAAACCTTTTATTTTGATTATGTACGTCTGTCTGCATGCTTACATTTGCATAAAGTATTTTGGGTGGGATTGCGAAGAAAAGGGAGATTGATTCTAATCTGATCTGGCAATTCAACTGCAACTTGTCTGTATAGCGGGTTTCTGCATTGCACTGTACAGTATATACGTCAACATTGCAGCTTATTCTTTTTTTATCCAGCAGTTTATCTATAACTTACTGGTATAGCGATTTATAGCGTTGTATTGTACCGTATATATGTCAGCTTTGCTGCGTATTAATACTATCTGATTTGACAATTTAACTGCATATTGATAAGCCATCATTGCCGGGCAACCCCGGGGTGACGGGTCATTATTGCCGGGCAACCCGAGATGACTTTATATGGTGTGTAGGTTGGACGGGCCCATGAGATCCTGTGTAGTGTGTTTGGCTGGATAAGCTTAATCAGCTCTTATGGGGTGTGATCGGGGGACAGAGAAGTGTGTAGGTTGGATGGGTGGGTTTAATTACTTAACTGTATTTCATACCCATATGTTTGAGTGTTCTGGGTGTAAGATTGCCTGTCTGGATTCTGTTTGCTTGAACGATATGCGTGTAAGTGTTCTGTGTGTACATGGTGTGCTCTGTACTGACTGCTTGTAAGGGCATTTGTTCCTTGTTTGATATCTGTTTCTGCTCAAATCTATAAGTCTGTTGTGTTATGGAATTGAGTTCCGTAATTCTGTTTATAGTCCTGATATGAACTCACACTGAGCTCGTGTAGTTTACCCCCTTAGTATATCCCCTTGCAGGTACGATTCTGAAACTTTGACGCTAGACTCAGTATGCAGAGGTTTTGGTTGAAATAAGTTACCAATTTGTAATTTTAATTTTCTATTCGGTTTAGGAATTGTAAGATTTTACTAAAACTGTGGTATAAGTTATAGTTTTGACTTTTCCCGTAAATTTAATTTTGACTGCAAATTTAAACCTAATTGCAATAATTCTGTTTTATATCTAAAATGATTAAAATTCTTGGTTTGTAAAGGGTTTGACTTGTAAAAATATTTCTACGATCTCTTCGTTGATCAATGTAACATCCGGAGTTCGGTCTAAACTACTAGGCCGGGTTTGGGGTATTACATAAAAAGATCTAACAACAAACACCTAAGAGATATGTACAGAGAAAATGAAGAAATCAAGAATTTGATGCTTCTCTCTTGATTTCTATGCTTGGATTTTCATCTATTATGTCTTAATATGCCTTTGACTTGTATTTATACCAAAGAACACGTTTGTGGACGTTTATGACTGTTAGGGATAAGTTTTAGCCGTTGAGAGCATTTATTTAATGCAACATGTAGCAATGTGTCTTGAGAAATAAAACCCTTTGTCTCGAGATAGGAAGAAAAATATGATTATTACATAGCCGTTGGCAGTCTATGTCTTGAGGCAGGGCTAGTGTGTCTCGAGACATTTGGTCATATGTCTTGAGACAATTAGTGAATGTCTCGAGATATGACTCCCCTGAAGCAATCCTTAGCTTCGATGTTTGTCTTTCTTGAGAAAAACATGCTTATGTCTTGACACATTTATACCAAAGTCTCTTAAAAACATTTTAGACACCTCAAAACACTTTGCTATTAACTCAAAAACATTTAGATAAATTAAATTAAGATAATTAAAATAATCGTATGAAAAAAAAAAAAAGAGAGTTAAATTAAATTAAGATAATTTGAAAACTCATTGTTTAGACCTTCAATAAAAATATGCCACTTCATATTTTTAAAAGAATTTATAATTAATATGATACACTTTATAATATTAGATAAATTCTCCTTAATAATATCTTAATCTTAATTAGTATTGATTAATTAACTAAAATTAATGTAAAAAAATTAAATAATATTAACAAAGTAAAAGTTGTAGTGATGTAAAGTTTATGGGTTTGTTTTTTTACAACTAAATTTATGATTTATTGTATGGTGGGTTGACATTTAAATTTTAAGAAAATGATTACATCAAGAGGTTTATGATTTTAAGGTTTATGATATTTATATAAAAGTATATTCATTTTAAAGTTAAATATTTCTTGATGTATTGTATTATTTATATAGTTTAAAAATTTATGACGTGATATATTATTGTTGGATGTATAAAAAAGTACCATTCTAATTTTATTCATAAGATTCATTAACAAAATACAAAATAGTTTAATACATATAAAAAATTCAAAAATATTTCTAAAATCTAATTATTTATCTAATTTCATAACATCTAAATTCATAAAATTTAAATCATATTTAACTATTCCAATCTATCTACTGTCTAGCTAAGGTTGTGATTTGAGAATTTAAAAATTCATCTGTATCATATTATAAATATAAGTTAAAAAATTTTGAATTGAATATTAGTTTTATTTAATTTTAATTCTTTATAATGTAAAATAAATATTTTATATTTAAAATAATGGAATTATTGTAACATCTCTTACCTGTGTTCAATGCCGGAACAGGGTATGAGGCATCACTGGATTTTTACACTTACAAATACACAAACCCGCTATAAAATTTCTTTCAATTTAGAATCTAATCACATTCTTATCATATATACATTAATTCATTTACTAACATGCAAGTATACTCGTTCATGTATTGTATCATTATGACTCATAACATAGCTGTTATTAGTCATATCACATGGTATTATACAACAATGAAATTTCCATTAATTTAGGCCAACATTCTAGGCCAACTCAGTAACATATATACATATATTCAAGTCCTTATATATGCCATAAACTTATAAATATTTCAGAACCTCAGCCTAATAGTGTGATAGTATCTCCGGCGACCTCCAACTCGAGCTAGCATCTAAAACTCTATAAGAAAAAGGAAGGGAAGGGAGTAAGCATTAGCTTAGTAAGTGAATATGTAAACAATAATAATACATTATTAATGGCATTTATAAATCTTAAAATATGTCTCCACAATTATACAATCTTAATCTCACATGAAATTATCATTTACTTAAAATTAGTACAAGCTATCCATTCGAGTCCTAGTCACTATATTATTTTTATCTGGAGCTACAGAGCTCCAAATTAAGATCCGTAAATTTTCCCAGAAACTAGGCTCATATTTATTCTTACCACAAAAAATTTAGAATTTTTGGTTAGGCCAATTAATACATTTTATTCATTAAATACTCCCCTGTTTTGCTACCCAACAGTCCTGACCACTCTTCACTAAAATTTCAATTTCTCTTTATACAGAACTCAAAAGATGTTCACGTTTTTTTCTAATAAAAATAGACTCAATAAGGAATCCACCAATATAAATTATGTTCCATAAATATTGTTTTATAATTTTTAATTAATTTTCCAAATCAGAACAGGGGATCACGAAATCATTCTAACCAGTCACAAAAAATATAAATATCTCAAAATATAGAATTCTTTTGCTTGCTATGTTTCTTTTATATGAAAATAGACTCAATAAGCTTTAATTAAATATCTCATTCAGCTTCTAATTCAATTTATACCATTTTTGGTGATTTTTCAAAGTCCCTCCTCTGCTGCTGTTTGAAATTGTTTATTCCAAATTTCAACTATTTCACTAAAATTTCTTGTTGTCAACTTTCAAGTTAATACTTATCCATATTCATCTTATCAAAATTCAATCACATATCTAACTCATAATTCAAAACTCATATATTCATATTCCGGTATTTATCCCCACATTTTTCATGTTAAATTCCATTTAGCAAACTTGTTTCTCCCGGTGAATACTTCGGAAAGTAACAATATCCGATGGTTTTAGCACATAGCTCCACCTTTTGTAATTAATGCCCAACTTAGTGGTATACACACATAGCACCACACTATTGGACTAACATGTAATTGTGGCATACGCACTTAGCGCCATTTTTCAAATTAACATGTATAACCGTGACATATCCACTTAGCACCACGTTACATGTTTAACCATGGTATATCCACTTAGCACCACGTTAATGAATCAATATATGTAACTGTGGCATATCCACTTAGCACCACGTTACATGTATCAATATGTGTAATCGTGGCATATCCACTTAGCACCACGTTACACATATAACCGTGGTATATCCACTTAGCACCACGTTTTTCTATTCCGAAGATTCAACCGATATTTCCTTATTTAATCTCAATTCATCAACCACAACCACCGTTCATGTCCATTAATTGTACAATACTAAAACTTATTTCACATGTCACAAAATAAAATATCATAACATAACAAAAATAATACATTATTTACATATAAACTTACATCAATGTAAAATATAGAAATTTTACAATTTAATCCACAATCTTTTCCTTTCCCCGATCCAGGTCGATTTCACGTATTTCTTGATCTAAAATAACACATTTAGCTTATTTAATACTCACATTTATCAAAACAGTCCTTAACTCCAACTTTAAAAAAATTACAATTTTGCCCCTAAACTTTTACATATTACACTTTTGCCCCAAAGCTCGGAAATTAAAATTTTTCCCTAATTCTTATGTTTTAGAACATGCTGATCATTTATTTACTAATGGCAATATCAAATTCTCACTCTAACATATACTTATGAACATTAGGTATTTTTACCGATTATGTCGTTTTACTCGTTTTTACTTAAAACCGAGTAGTACAAGTTGTTCAATATAATTTAAAACCTCATAATCTATCATAAAACATCAAAATACACAATTATTCAACATGGGTCAATTTTTGAAATCAAACCCTAACTCAAATAAATGGTAGAAATAGAGAAATCATGTTACCGGGATTTCAAAAACGTAAAAATCATTAAAAACGGGGCTAGAACGGACTTACAATTGAGCTTGGAAACTTGAAAAACCCTAGCCATGTTTTCTCCATGCTATTTTCAGCCTTGAGGAAGAAGATGAGCAAAAATTGGCGTTTAATTTGATTTTTTAATTCATTTAATCATTAAATGACCAAAATGCCCATACTAAAAAATATTCTTTTTCACCCATTTCATGTCCATTTTTGTCCAATAAATTAACCAATGGTCTAATTATCATTTAAGGACCTTCAATTTAAAATTTCATAACAACTGGACACCTCTAACATGTAGAACTCAATTTTTGCACTTTTTACAATTTAGTCCTTTTGACTAAATTGAGTGTCCAAACGTCGAAATTTTCGTACGAAATTTTTACAAAATAATTTTATAAAAATGTAAACCATAAAAAATATAAATAAAACACATTTTAATTAAATACATTTACCTTCTAGAATGCACATTTTACTACTTT